>OU611888.1:5000-10005000 GCA_914767815.1 Eupsilia transversa
AACCTAACCTAACCCTATTGGTAAGCGGCTCCCGGCGCAGAGTGCTCTACACTCGTTCGTAGTTACAGCGAACGATGATCAAGAAACCGGAGAAGAGGTCTTAAATAGGATAAGAAAAGCTGTCAACGCCAAAGAAGGAGGATTTGCGGTAGAAAGAATAAGGAAAGCAAAAGACCGCAAAATAATAGTGGGCTGTAAAACAGACGAGGAAAGAAAACGTGTTAAAAATAGAATAACAGAATCCGGTGAAAGTCTCAACGTGGAAGATATCCAAAACAGAGATCCCCTCGTTGTCTTAAAGGACGTGCTCAGCTGTAATAGCGACGGAGACATTTTAAAGGCATTGAGGAATCAGAACAAAAGGATGTTCATGAACCTGGATGGGCAGGAGGACAAGCTTGAAATAGCATACAAACGGCGCACCAGGAACCCCCACACAAGTCATATCGTAATGAGGGTGTCCCCCAAAATATGGCGGAGAATGACAGATGCCGAGTCGGTCCTCATTGATTTACAGAGGATTAGAGTGGCCGACCAATCTCCCCTAGTACAGTGCTCTCTTTGCCTGGGCTATGGGCATGGTAGGCGTTTTTGCCAGGAAACCCAGGCAAAGTGCAGTCACTGTGGGGGACCCCACATGAAGGCAGAGTGCCCTAACTGGCTTGAGGGTGCGGCCCCATCTTGCTGCAACTGTGTACGTTCAAAGCTAGACAGGGTAGACCACAATGCTTTTAGTCAGGAGTGCCCCATCAGGGTTAAATGGGATGGGATAGCCAGATCGAAGGTGGCATATTGCTAAGGTGGTCCCCGGTGAAAATTCCGTCTCCCAACAAAGGCCATACCTCGTGGCACAAGCAAATCTGCGGAGAAAGGCCTTGGCCACAAATGAGATTATGCTTGAGGCAACCAAAAAGGGGGTGGCTTTTGCACTGCTCCAGGAGCCGTACATCGGGAGTTTGGGTAGAATGAAAGATTACCGCGGTGCTAGAATATACCAGCATACCGGCGATGGTGACGGCGTCGTCAAGACTGCAATTGCAGTCTTCGATGGCGATATAGACGTCATCCAGTGTCCGAACTTCACTACGCCCAACATCACAGTGGTGAAGATGAGGACAAGCGCCTGGGAGATCGTGGTGGTCTCATTCTACCTAGAACCTAAACCGACACCGATAGGGCCATACCTGGAGCAGCTTATAAAGATAGAGAGGAGTTTTGGCCGGAGAATCATCCTGGGTGGTGATGCAAATGCCAAAAACTTCTGGTGGGGTAGCCGAAAAATAGATCAAAGAGGAATTGACATGGCCGGTGCCCTGGAAGAAATGGGATTGCAGGTGCTCAACATAGGCGACACTCCGACGTTCCACACAGTGAGGGGAACCACACTGTACACCAGCTTTGTGGACCTAACGGCATGTACGGCGGATCTGCTTGACCTGGTTGAGGACTGGACGGTGGACGAAGGTATGACAAGCTCAGACCACAACACCATAATTTTTAAAATTAATTTAGAAAGATCCAAGGGTTTAGATATTAGTAGAACCACTAGAATCTTTAATAGTAAAAAAGCCAACTGGGAGCAATTTCGTGTGAAATTGGGCCAGTTGCTAGAAGTAAATAACTTATGTAAAATAGAATTTGACAAAATTAACACTAACACTGAATTAGAACTTAAAATAGAATTATATATTAACGTAATAGTAGAAGCATGCAGTGTTAGTATTCCGAAGCTAAACCCTAATAGCAAAATTAAATTACCTTGGTGGTCTAATGAGCTTGCCATCCTGAAGAGGGCCGTCGCAACTAGGAAGCGCAGAGTCAGCTGCGCAGCGCCGATCCGGAGGGCAAAAGTCGTCGGGGAGTATCTGCAAAAGAAAGAGGAATATGAGCAAGCAGCGAAAACGGCCCTGACTGAAAGCTGGAAAAGCTTTTGTGGGAAACAAGATAAGGAGGGACTCTGGGAAGGCATCTATAGGGTCATAGGCAGGACAACGAAAAGACAGGAGGATCTCCCCCTGACCAAAGAAGGTAAAGTTCTAACTCACCTTGAATCTGCCACATTGCTGGCAGAAACATTCTACCCCGAGGATAGGAAGGAAGAAGACAATGAGGAGCACAAGCGTATCAGGATGGGAGCCGAAAAAGTCAACGAGATGGGCCATGATGAAGAACATGACCCACCGTTTACCCAGGAAGAGTTGAACTCCAGCATGCGCAGCTTCAACCCTAAAAAAGCCCCGGGGGCGGATGGCCTTACAGCAGATATCTGCCAGCAATCTGTAAATCACGATCCGGAGCTCTTCCTATCACTGGCGAACAAATGCCTAGAGCTGGGCTACTTCCCGAGGATCTGGAAGGAAGCAACAGTTGTAATCCTGAGGAAACCCGGGAAAGAGAGCTATACAGCTCCTAAATCATATAGGCCAATAGGACTGTTGCCAGTGATGGGAAAAGTCCTGGAAAAAATGTTGATAGGCAGAATCAAATGGCACATCATACCCGGACTCAGCACACGGCAATATGGGTTCATGCCACAAAAAAGCACCGAGGACTCCCTCTATGACCTGCTAGAACACATACGCAGGAAGCTAAACGACAAAAAATTGATCGTTATGATATCGCTGGATATAGAGGGAGCCTTTGACAGTGCATGGTGGCCGGCCATAAAAACCAGATTGGCAGAAGCCAAGTGTCCGGTAAACTTGAGAAGAACAGTGGACAGTTACCTGGAACACAGGAAGGTCAGGGTAAGATATGCGGGACAGGAGGTAACCAGGGAAACCACTAAAGGCTGCGTACAAGGATCGATAGGGGGCCCAATTCTTTGGAATCTCTTACTCAACCCCCTACTTAAAGGTCTGGTACAAAGGGGAGATTACTGCCAAGCCTTCGCCGACGACGTAGTCCTCGTGTTCGACGGGGACTCCGCGATGGAGGTCCAGCGGCGAACCAATGACGCTCTCGGGTATGTCCACCAGTGGGGAGTCAGTAATAAGTTGAAGTTCGCACCGCACAAGACGAAAGCTATGGTCATAACGCGGAAACTCAACTATGACACTCCACTGCTGGGCATGGGCGGGGTCGACATTGGTATGTCGCAGGAGATCAAAGTGCTGGGACTGACAATAGACAACAAGCTGACGTTTAATAGCCATGCATCTGATGCTTGCAAAAAGGCATTAAACTTTTATAAACAGCTGTCAAGGGCAGCAAAGATAAGCTGGGGACTCCATCCGGAGGTTATACACACGATCTACACGGCAGTAGTCGAACCGACCATCCTGTATGCGGCAAGTGCGTGGGCACCAGCAGCCAAGAAACTGATGATACGCAAACAGTTGAATGCTGTCCAGAGGGGATTTGCACAGAAACTGTGCAAGTCATATCGCACAGTCTCCTTGAACTCGGCACTGGTGCTGTCGGGGATACTACCCCTCGATCTCCGAATACAAGAGGCAGCGGCCCTGTATGAGGCAAAGAGGGGGGTACGCCGGCCAGCGCTAGGAGACAGGGAGATTGAGCGGTGTACAGCGTTCAGCAGAACCCCCCACCCGGCCAAACATATAAGCCTGCAGTTTATATGCCTGGCAGACCAGGAGCAATTCAACAACCACTGCACTCAAGCAGTGAGGATATTTACGGACGGCAGCAAAATTGAGGGCAAGGTCGGAGCATCATTGTCCCATTGGAGCAATGATGTTGAAACCAAGAGCCAAAAGCTCAAGCTGTCGCCCCACTGTACCGTCTACCAGGCGGAACTTTTGGCTGTATGCAAGGCAACAAGGGAAATTTTGCGTAGTCATCAAAACAGTTTTGGCATTTACAGCGATTCCAGATCATCGCTGGAGACGGTCACTAACCACCGCTCTCTCCACCCCCTCGCGGTCGAAACAAGGGAAAACCTGCGACAGTGCAAGGCTCAATCCAAAAAAGTTGAACTTTTTTGGATCAAAGCTCATGTCAGACTAGAGGGTAACGAGAGAGCAGACCAGCTGGCTAAGGACGCCGCCCTAAAAACCAAAACAAGGCCTGATTATGACCAATGCCCGATTTCATTCGTAAAGCGGCAGATCCGTGAGGGCACCCTCGACGAATGGAATCGGAGATACAAATCCGAGGATACCGCCGGTGTCACAAAATTATTCTTCCCAGATGCCATCCAAGCATTCAAACTGGTAAAAGACATAAAACCGACAGGGACGCTGACGCAAGTACTGACAGGGCACGGCGGGTTTTCCGAATACTTGAACAGGTTTAAGTGTAAGGAAAGTCCATCGTGCATATGCGACCCTGAGAAAAATGAAACGGTTTTGCACATATTGACAGAATGCCCCGCCTATTGCCTGGAGAGATATGATCTCGAACAGGACCTAGGTGTTGAGGTGACGACTGACACTATACAAGCCCTTATAACAAACAAGGGAACGAGGGCCAAGTTTATTGGGTTCTGTATAAAGCTAGCCAACAAGGCTATTAGGAGGAATAAGTAAACGAACTTATGCTTAGGATTCATATTTGTTTAATAATATATATACCAGTAGCATAACGCTGATCGTTGAAAATGTCCGAAACAGTAATAAAAGCAAACCCAATAAACAATGTATCTACACCGAAATGTGTCTAAACTATTTTGATTGTTTATATATAGATATTAGTTATTTTAAGTAATGATAATATTGTATCATTTGAGAAAAGACTACTTGATAGAAATAGTAAATTGTAAATAAGGTCTCAGACTATGTCCGAGGTAATTGTAAGGCAGGAGTGTGGTTTTAGCCGGTAAGAGTCCGGCACTGCCAGATCAGCTCGTACTGTGGGGGGTCTGTGCGTCCATGAGGATTTCCCACTCCTGCCAAAAAAAAAAAAAAAAAAAAAAAAAAAAAAAAAAAAAAAAAAAAACCTAACCTAACCTAACCTAACCTAACCTAACCTAACCTAACCTAACCTAACCTAACCTAACCTAACCTAACCTAACCTAACCTAACCTAACCTAACCCAGTAACCGATAGAACATCGCACCATTAACATCAGCTCCGCGTTAAAAATTCGCAAAAATTCGACGCGTTGAGTTACGAGCGCAGAAAAGTTATTAGTGGAATTGTGTAGTGACAAGTGATCAGGAAAATTGTGGGCAAGTGTCTACCTCCACGGGTTGCGGAGCAGGACCCCCGGAACTTCAGTAGTGAATAACTTCACCGAGGTTAGTGGAAAAGTGCTACCCACATTCACCGAGCTAGTCGCGGCAAAGGCCTATCCAGAGACACCAGAACTGCAAAAATCGGAGCAGGGGTTTGAGAGTTATTCAAGTACAGAAAACGCCAAAAACACGTGGTTTTTGTGGAAAAATAACCTCACTTTCGCTCCACGTGTTTTCTACGACACGAGGTGTGACGTACGGACAGCATCTCAGCCCTTCCTGAAGACTCCGAAGTCGGCCGAGGAATCTGCCTGCAGACCAGCCAGCAGCGTGACGACTCCACGGCTCATCACCAGGTCAGCCCGAGGGAACTCCTGAACCCTTAGTCCCACCCCCCCCGAGTTTGGGCTCATCATACTCAGAATTTCTGGACCTTGCCTGAGCCACCAAGGGTCTCCTTACCCCCTCCCCCCACTCCTACCTACCCCCCCCAACCCTCACCACTCTCACCTACCCCTCTACCACCCAATATTACCCCCCCCAATACAATTTACCCCCACCTCAGACCTGAGGTAAGGTACTCCCACCATACCCCCCCCCAGTCGACTCCCCACGAAACACCCCCCCCCCCAACCCCCTTCCCTCACCCCCCCTCTATAGTTTCCCCACGAAACTTACCCCCCCGCCCCTCACCCCCTCTGGG
The DNA here is from genome assembly GCA_914767815.1 of Eupsilia transversa. NCBI lineage: Eukaryota > Metazoa > Arthropoda > Insecta > Lepidoptera > Noctuidae > Eupsilia > Eupsilia transversa. The sequence continues at coordinate 10,841 of OU611888.1, forward strand.
CTACTTCACCCCCCCGCGGCCTAACTTCGTTCCCGTTGGACCAGGAAAGCCGAGTTTGGGCTCATTTGAAAGGGCAAAAAACGCTCTTCAATTTGGCCCCAACAGAAATCCGAAATTCGGCACCCACACACACAGCCACCCAGCTACCCTGCAGAATTCCACTGAAGACCACCATCAGTGCGCAGACAGGCTTAAAAACATCGAGCTGTAACAGCTATCGGGCTCCTCATCGGACAGCAGACGCAGACCACCAGCGGAGCATCCGTGAGTCCATCTAAATAATAAAAAAAAAAAAAAAAAAAAAAAAAAAAAAAAAAAAAAAAAAAAAAAAAAAAAATTATATAATAATAACACATCACAACAAATTGTAGTACATAGTTATAACTATTAAATTAAGTCACCCCATAAAATTTAATTGTCACCTCCCTTTACCTAAAATGTCTTCCAAACAGTCCAACACCTCCCGCAAAACGACCACGGACGCCGCAAAAGCCCCTAAATCCCTTAGGGAAAAGGTACTTAAAAATACGGCAAAGTCAGTTGTCTCAGAAACGGCGGCGCATCCACCGCAGAAGCCGCAGGTGCCGAAGGCAGCGTCGGAACCGGACGTGACGGGCAGGCCAACGCCACTACCATCGGCGCCCGAGACACATACCCCGGAGGATCGTGCAAGGATCTCAGAAATTGTCATTAACTGGGAACAGTGTGGCATCTCCCCCCCCCGCCAGATAATCTCGGACGAGGAAAGCTCGGTGGCCTCCACCACTGCTACCAGCCAGGCCGACCGTCCTCAGAGCGGGCGTCCGAGCCTCCTCTATAGAACGCCGAGAAGGGGCACAGGGGTGGAAATGGACTTGGCCACACGTGAGGCGAACGATCTCCTGCAGAAAGGGAAGGACGCCTTGGAAGCAGCCGGCAACATGAAGAGGGAATGTAAGACCATAGCCCATGAGTGCCTCCAGGGCCTGTACGAGACGGCCCTGTCTCTGGCGGATTCGAGAGCACGCTACAAATACAATCTCGAGAAGGAGCGCTCTCGACACGCACAAGAACTTGTGCGGGTCGAGAGAGCTCACACTCGGGAATTGATGTCCATGAAGGTGGAGCTCTCCCTCATGCGCAGTGATGTATCCGACACCAAGAAAGAGGCGAAAGGGATCCGGGAATGGCTCGGCCATGAAACCCTAGAAGCCTTGAACGGCATCAAGGAATTAAAAGGCGAAGTCGCGTCGGCGAACCTCAGAAACCAGAAGGAGCACGAGCGTACGAGGCAGGAAAGCGGAAGAGCCCTGGGTGGAGATCCCAAGTGGGACTCGATGGGGGCTGGCCTCTCACGCCTTGACACGAACATCTCCAGCATCTCCAACCAACTGGACGTGCTCCGCAAGGCACTGGAAAGGCTCAAAGATGACCTCGAGCGGCCAAGGAATACGGAGACGGACCCGAGTAGCCGGGAGACGGACATCCTCACGACCACAGCATTCCGGGAGGAGATTACAAACCTGCAAAAACAACTCCAGGCCATCGCCAACAGGCCTGTAGCCTCCCCCCCACCACCACAGCCACAAATAAATATGTCCCAGCATTTGAAGCCCATCTCGGAAAGGCTGGATATAGTATCGGCAGACCTCCGTGTACTGCGCGACAAAGAGCCGCAAATCCAGGCGCCTCCGGCGCTGAATCTGGAAGCGGAATTCGCAGTCGGGGAGGTGAAGAAGACCCTCCAGAACATAGAGAAGGGGGTAGCGGACCTGGGCAAAGCGGACAGATCGTCTCAACTACAACAGGGCCCGAAAACCTTTGCCCAGGTCGCCAGTACACCCAAACCCCCCAAACCGCCCACACAACCCAATCACACCCTGATCGTCTCGTCGACGAACCCCCAGCACACTGGGGACAACGTGATCGAGAGGATCAGGGTTGCCCTGGACCTCAAGACAAGTGGAGCCCGAGTCGACACGGTACGGAAAGCGCGGAACCAGAAGGTCGTCTTGAGATGCGCCAGTAAGATGGACTTGAATAAGATCAAGGAGCAAGTCCAGTCGAACGCAGGACTCAAGGTCCAGGAGCCGAAACCGCAAAACCCACTCGTCTGCATCAAAGGAGTGCTGGCCAGTTACAGCGATGGAGAGATCGTCGATCTCTTAAAGGCGCAGAACAAACACCTTCTGCAGAACGTCGCGGTAGATGGACAGACCATGAAGGTGCGTTATAGGAAGCGCGCAAGAAACCCCCATGAGTGCCACCCGGTTCTCGAGCTCTCCCCGGAGCTCTGGAAGTGCTACACGCAGGCGCAAAAGGTCCACGTGGGCATCAAGCGATGCTCGATTGAGGACCAGTCCCCCCTTGTCCAGTGCACAAAGTGCCTTGGGTACGGACACAACAAGTCCATATGCAAGGCCGCAAAAGAAGTCTGCAGTTACTGCAGTGGCGCGCACAGCATAGGGGACTGCCGCACTCGAGCTGATGGCAAACAGCCCACCTGCGTAAACTGCAAAGCGGCACATGGGACGGAAAGTGAGCTGGCACACACAGCGTTCAGCGAAGACTGCCCAGAACGCCAAAAATGGGATGGTATAGCGAGATCGCGCGTTTCCTATTGCTAAGGGCGACCAAGGGAACATCCAAAACAGCCAACCAGTCACCCCGCAAAACTCAACAAGACCGACAGCAAGATTACGGTTCATTCAAGTGAATCTTCAGCGCTCCAAGCTGGCCACAGAAGAACTTCACCTGGCGGCTCAGGCTAGAGGAGTCTCAGTAGCACTTGTTCAAGAGCCCTATGTAGGAAGAACAGGTGTGATGAAAAAATGTTCCGGCACGCAAGTCATCCAATGCAGCCTCAACCGCCAAAAACCAGTAAAAGCGGCGATCGTTGTGTTCGGTAACAACCTTGAGGTCATTCATGACCCCCAGCTTGTGACTGAAAACATCGCCGCCGTCATGCTGAAGGTGGGCCAGCTCAGATTCGGAGTGCTATCGGTCTATTTTGAGGGTGACCAGGACATCGAACCCTACCTCTACGAAACAGAAAATGTCACAAAAAAACTGAAAACAAGCAACATCCTGGTGGGGGGAGACATCAACGCCTGGAGTCAGTGGTGGGGAAGTGTTTCCGAAAACCACCGCGGGGCAGCGTACCACTCATTCCTCAATGAGCGGGATCTCCATATCCTAAACACGGGCCAAATACCGACTTTTGAGACCTACAGAGGTGACAGGTGGTGCACAAGCATCGTCGATGTGACGGCATGTAGCCTGTCTCTGCTGGGGAAAGTCGAGGAGTGGCGTGTAGAACGGAGTCTTACAACATCTGACCACAATGCAATTACCTTCTCGATGCGCTTGGAAAAGGCCTTGGAACCCTTAAGGCCAATCTCGACGCGCATCTACAACACCAGGAAGGCGAAGTGGTCCGACTTCAACGCACACTTCAAGGTCACCCTAGCGGACAGTGATATCACACAAGTCAGAGTCTCGACCGTCACGAACCCGGAGGATCTGGAGGCTATTATCACGACTTACACACGCAACATCCACCGCTCATGCGAGGAAGCGATCCCAAAACTTGGGTCGCCTAAACACGACGCCAAGCCCCCATGGTGGACCCCTTCTCTAGACCGTCTCAAAAGCGATGCCATGACGAAGAAGAGAAGGATCCGGAACGCAGCCGCAAGCCGGAGACACTTCACCATCAACGAATACATCTTGGCTAAAACCAAGTACACAACAGCAGCTACGGAAGCAGCCACAGCCAACTGGAAGGAGTTCTGCTCGAAGCAGGACCGAGAAAGCATGTGGGACGGCATCTACAGGGTACTTAGGAAGACAGCGAGAAGACAGAACGACGCGCTTCTGAGAAACACTGCAGGCGAGACGCTCAGTCCAGAGCAATCCGCGGATCTTCTGGCAAAAACCTTTTACCCCGACGACTCAACGGATGCCGAACAGCTTTACCACACTGCTCTGAGGAAGCTAGCGGAGGAGAAAAACCCCCAAGGTCTGTCAGCCGACGATCCACCTTTCACGAACGCGGAGTTGGAAATGGTTCTCCAGAACCAAAATCCGAAGAAAGCCCCCGGTCCCGATGGATTAACAGCCGACATCTGCACAGCGGCAATAAACTGTGATAGGGAAGTTTTCTTAGCGATAGCCAACAGGTGCTTGTCGCTGTCACACTTTCCGAAGCAGTGGAAGGTCGCCCACGTGTGCATTCTCCGCAAGCCAGGTAAGGACGACTACACCAGCCCAAAGTCGTACAGGCCAATAGGTCTACTCTCGGTCCTAGGAAAAATCGTCGAGAAGCTCCTAGTAGGCAGACTGCAGCACCACTTCTTACCAACACTACACAAAAACCAGTACGGTTTCATGCCACAGCGCGGAACCGAGGACGCCCTCTATGATCTAATGGGACATCTACGATCCGAAATCAAAGCCAAGAAAATCGTGCTTTTGATATCATTGGATATAGAGGGGGCCTTCGATAATGCGTGGTGGCCAGCACTCAAAAAACAAATGGTTGTCAAGAACTGTCCCAAAAATATCTACGCACTCGTCACCTCATACCTGGAAGACCGGAACATCAGGGTCAACTACGCCAGAGCGACTAGCGAGAAGGGTACCACGAAAGGATGCGTCCAAGGCTCAATTGCCGGTCCGACGTTTTGGAACCTTATCCTAGACTCGCTCCTACACAAGATGGCTAGTATGGGGGTATACTGTCAGGCCTTCGCAGACGACGTTGTCCTAGTTTTCTCGGACTTCACGACCGGTCCCCTGCAGCAATCAGCCAACGACACCCTAGACAAAGTATCGGAATGGGGCGTCCAAAATAAGCTACGTTTCGCCGCGCACAAGACCAATGCGATGGTGTTAACGAGAAAGCTTAAGTACGACGTTCCGATACTCAACATGTCGGGTACGCGGCTGAACCTGGTCGAAGAGGTCAAGCTGCTAGGTCTCACAATAGACTCTAAACTCACCTTCAACGCGCACGTGTCTGCGACCTGTAAAAAGGCTGCAGACATCTATAAGCAGCTGGCATGCGCGGCAAAGGTGACTTGGGGTCTCAACGGAGAAATAATTAGGACAATATACGTGTCGGTGATAGAGCCCATCGTGATGTATGCAGCGAGCGCGTGGGCCCCCGCAGCGGAGAAACTGATGACAAGGAATCAGTTTGACTCGCTGCAGAGAGGTTTTACGCAGAAAATCTGCAAAGCATACCGCACGGTGTCTCTGACATCGGCACTCATCCTGTCAGGCCAACTCCCCCTAGATCTCCGGGTAATCGAAGCCGCAACCCTTTTCAGGATCAAAAAGGGACATTCCCAAGAGTTCATACCACCGGGCCGTGAGCTGGAGTGCGATCTGCACCACTCCAAACATCCCCACCCTGCGCTACTCACAATAACGGAGTACGCATGCCTGGAGGACTTGACTCCCGGAACCCTGGAAACCCATCAAATAATCGGTCCCCAAATATACACCGACGGCAGCAAGATAGAGGGGAAAGTCGGCGCTGCCCTAACTTGGTGGGAAAACGGAAAGGAGTCGAGTTTCAGCACCTTTGGCCTGGAGCCCCACAACTCAGTCTTCCAATCGGAAATGTACGCTCTCTTCAGAGCTGTTAGGATGGCAAGAGAATCCAGGGCGACCTCCGTAAGCATTTTAAGTGACTCAAGATCTTCACTTGACCTGCTGAGGAGACCGTCCGTCACTCACCACCTAGCACTCCAAATCAAGAGAAGTGTCCGCGAGATGAGAGAGGAGGGCAGAGAAGTGAGGCTCTTTTGGCTCAAGGCCCACGTGGGAACCGCTGGGAATGAGAGAGCGGACGAGCTGGCCAAGGAGGCAGCTCTAACAAAGGAGACAGCAGACTACAACAAGGTCCCCGTATCGTTCGTGAGGAGGAAGATACGGGAGGGGACTATAAGGAAGTGGCAAGCGCGGTACGAGTCCTCGAGTACAGGAGCGGTCACAAAAGTGTTCTTCCCAGACGTCCTAGCGGCGAAAAGGACACTGAGAGACGCAATTCTCACACCGGTCCATGTACAAGTACTAACGGGACACGGAGGATTCTCAGCGTATCTCCACCGCTTCCATCTCAAAGATAGTCCCTCGTGCGTCTGCGACCCCAGTTGCGAGGAGACAGTCTGGCACCTACTCTTCGAGTGCCCAAGGTTCGGCCACGACAGGATGGAGCTGGAAGTCAAGATCGAAACCCAGCTAAGCCAGTCCACACTCCACATCATCATGGGGAGACCGGCTACCAGAAAACCATTCTTGGCTTTCGCGAGCAAAGTCGCCATAGTTGCAGCGGAAGGTAACAAAACGGACCCAACCTTGCGAATTCGGAACCGACCACCAGTTACGACCACAACAACAACAACGCAAGTCATTCAGACTAACAGAAACCAACAGCCAGCACCAGCGGTAGCAGTACCAGCAGTAGCAGAAGCCAGCCTACAACCAACCCCTAGCACCATGCCCATAACCCAATTCCTGGCATTTGGAGGAGATGGAGTCCCAGGCGTCAGATTGCGAGGCGTCGCCCTCTTTATGAACAGGGAAGGAGAGAAGTTAGGCGTAAGCTTCTGCATAGGGTCAAGTCGAGCTGCGGCCCGTATACCAATATCACCAGGCCTTGCCGCACTGATAAACGGAAGCACCATAAAAACAACTATGAAAGGTAGCAAGTATGCTGCACTGCCCCAAGTGGAAGTAGCCACTCACCGATGCCGTCTAGTGCGAAGCAAAGGAAAGACGATCGCACTATTCGAGTGGGGAGAGGAGACGCCATTCGCCCAGGTAAGCTCACTGCTCCAAAAGATCAGGGAGGCAGGCGAACATACGGCAGTTACAGCACGTACCCTTAGTATAGACGCGATGACGGTCGGAGGGGAGAGAGGACACGTCGCAGACCGCTTCGGCTGTTTAAAAGCCTCAGAGCAACATGAGGTAGTCGTGTATGAGGATAGAGGGGAAACTTTGAGTTTCCTCAAAGCCCCCAGACAACCAACAGCCAGCGCGACGAGCCGCACAACAACAAGCCCGATCACTCAAAGCGGTTCAGAGAGGGCCCAGCAGAAGGCAGCCGCCGAAAAAGCTGCAAAGGAGCAAAGCAAGACCACTAGCCTAGAGGACCAGGCACGGTCTAGGAGTCGCCTGAAAGCCTTCGGCACTTTCCTCAGTGCACTGCTCCCAAGCACCAGCCGCACATCACCATCCCACAAGCAGGAAACAGCAGTGGAGACTTTCTTCAAAAGAAAATCAAAAGAACCAACGTTGCAGAAGCCTACGCCAACAAGAGCCGCCAAAGGGCAAGTCAGCCCGCCGACCCTCGCAGTGAATTCAGGCACCACGGACCATGTGAAAAGCGCTTTCCTGGAGTACGTTGCGATCGTGAGAGCGACCAGAGAGGTCAATATCATGACGTGCAAAAAGATCCTGCAGACCTTCCAGAGGAACACAGAAGGACTGTTAAGGGTACTACTCGAGGAAGCAGAGGCAGCGGTTTACGACAACGTCACATCTCAAGTCATCAAAGGGGAGATGACGGGGTCGTACATGGCAGCTTACAGCGCGACGAGCGGTTTTGTGTCTTTGGACGAGGTGGAAACGGAGCGTACAGGCAGACTGAAATTCTGCGTACCAAATGACGACCCGATAGTGGTTATCGCCAAATGTACCAAAATTATGCTGGACGATAAGATCCTAGAAATGGCACAATCCATTCTGGGGTCTTCGGACATCCCAGCATCCCAGGAAAGTTGGGCGGTACCCAATATCAGGTGGGTAAACGGAGTGCCGGGTTGCGGTAAGACAACGTGGGTGGTGAAGCACTTCGATGGGGAGAAGGACGTCGTAGCCACCACGACGACCGAAGCTGCCAGAGATCTCCGGGAGAAGCTGGCGCACCGCTTAGGAGACCGAGTCAAGACAAAGGTGCGCACTATGGCCTCAATTTTAGTCAACGGGTTCAAGAAGCACGAGAAATGCTACCGCCTCACGGTAGACGAGGCTCTTATGAACCATTTTGGGGCCATAGTTATGGCAGTCAAGTTGTCTGGAGCAAGCGAGATTGTCCTCATCGGAGACATAAACCAGCTTCCATTTTTGGACAGAGAGAACCTATTCGAGTTGAGGTACACCCGTCCAAACCTGGTGGCAAGCATCACCCAAGAGTTGCTTTGCACACACCGTAACCCGATGGATGTGGCATTCGCACTGAGCGAGATATACTCTGGTATATACTCCTCCAAGTCGTCGCTGTCCCAGGTCCACTCCCTGAAGGTGACCGGTTACACAGGAGCGCAATTACCGAAAACCGCCCAAAACACCCTATTCCTGGTTCATACCCAAGAGGAGAAAGCTTCTCTTATAAGCCAGGGATATGGGTCCGGCGAAGGGTCGCGCACGTTAACCATACACGAAGCTCAGGGTTTGACCTACGACAGCGTAATAATCATTAACACCAAGTCCAGGAGGCTCCAAATTCACGACAGCATCTCCCACGCGGTAGTGGCGGTGTCGAGACATACAGTCAGTTGCGTCTATTACTCCGACGACGCCGACGACGCCACAGGCCGATTTGCAAAGAGAGCGATGGATGCGCCGACTAAAACGGTCGTCGATTACAACCTGAAGACGGCCATGCAGCATCGAGACGCAGCAGTCGTGAAAAGCTTGCTCAGGCTAGCGAAGTCCCTGGTCAGTAGACCCCACCTAAACACCACCTAACAAGCCCCAATCCATCCAAAACCCTACCCAACCCAAGTCGACCCAAACAAAAACCATCACCCTGTCTGTACCCCTGTAAATAAAAAAAAAAAAAAAAAAATAATAACAATTATGTGAAACTGCATGGCAGAGCGAATCTGTCATACTCACCTAAACGCCTTGCCGATGGTGGCATTGCACATCCGGTCATTAGGTTCCCTAAAATATGGTTGAGCTGAATGGCGCGGATGTGTATGTCAAGTCCGTGAACGGGTGCCGTCGGTGAAGGCGGGTCAGCTCGCACTGCCATGCAGTTGTATCTGTAGTCATGTTCATGTTCACACAAATTGTAATATATTGAAAATGTAATCGAAACAAGTGTAAGTGTAATATAAAAAATAAAAAAAAAAAAAAAAAAAAAAAAAAAAAAAAAAAAAAAAAAAAAAATGCATGTGTATTAAATATATATATATATAAAAAGATGGACTCACGTAGATTTAAGTAGTAAACAATATAGGAGCAACATAATAGCTGTTACAAATAATGTTAAGGAATCAAACAATGTTCAAAGAATGTAAACAAAAGCACGGACCGCCATGTCTGTGGATTTATTGTAAGGAAGGAGTGTGGTTTTAGCCGGTAAGAGTCCGGCACTGCCCAGACTGGCTCACTAGTGAGGCAGCCTGGGCGTCCATGAGGATTTCCCACTCCTGCCAAAAAAAAAAAAACCTAACCTAACCTAACCTAACCTAACCTAACCTAACCTAACCTAACCTAACCTAACCTAACCTAACCTAACCTAACCTAACCTAACCTAACCTAACCTAACCTAACCTAACCTAACCTAACCTAACCTAACCTAACCTAACCTAACCTAACCTAACCTAACCTAACCTAACCTAACCTAACCTAACCTGAGCGAACCTAACCTGAGCGAACCTAACCTGAGCGAACCTAACCTGAGCGAACCTAACCTGAGCGAACCTAACCTGAGCGAACCTAACCTGAGCGAACCTAACCTGAGCGAACCTAACCTGAGCGAACCTAACCTGAGCGAACCTAACCTGAGCGAACCTAACCTGAGCGAACCTAACCTGAGCGAACCTAACCTGAGCGAACCTAACCTGAGCGAACCTAACCTGAGCGAACCTAACCTGAGCGAACCTAACCTGAGCGAACCTAACCTGAGCGAACCTAACCTGAGCGAACCTAACCTGAGCGAACCTAACCTGAGCGAACCTAACCTGAGCGAACCTAACCTGAGCGAACCTAACCTGAGCGAACCTAACCTGAGCGAACCAGATCTTTTTTATCTCAAAATCTATCTTCAAAATCATTTTTGTTTTAGTTTCAATAGATACTTACCTGCCTTCTATGTATTCCTGTGCGCGTTCCGCGAACTCGAGTCCCGTTTGGTAGCCGTAATTCCTGGTTTTCACTTACTTTTTGCTCGAAAAACCCGTTTTTCCGCTAAAAACCCAAAATTTTCTTTCAAATTTATTCCAATAACACCATAGGTCGCTAGCCCGCACGGAGCCGCGTCTTTTGACACCTCACACGTGCGCCTAGCGTATATAGAACCTTTTGTTACTGGCCAGGTAAACTTTTGAGTTTTTGGCAAAAAATTATATTCTATTTTTAGCTCTTCAAGCATCAACCTTACCTTTTGGCAGTAGAAATTGACAAAATTTACGGTTTCAAGGCCTATTACTGTCACCTTCCACCATCATGACGCCTCACCAGGTACCTCACACCAAACTACCGGCATTCTGGGGATGCGCAGAGTCCTGGCGGAAACAGCAACTCCGCCAAAGAGAACCGAGCTTGGGTACCCCAACATCACGGCGGAGGCGAGAGCCTGCCTGAACAAGGCGAAGCTCCACCTCAACAACTCGCGAAACCTCAAGGCGGAGATCAAAAAGGAGGTTACAGTGGCAATAGACCGTCTATACCAATTGGTAAAAAAGGCGGACAAAATTAAAATCGGACAAAGTAAAGATAGGGTTACCGAAGCCCCAAAGGCCGACGAGAAAGGTGATGACCTTGGGAGTATCACCTGGTTGCGCTCCGCACTAGAAGAGCAAAAGCTGATAGTGAAGGACCAGGTGATCAAGCAGCTTCAGGTGGCAATGCAGGAGCAGAGAGAGGCACAAGTGTTACGCGACAGAGAAAGACACAATGACGGAGATATTTTGAAGGGAATTCTGGCGCTCGAAGAAAACACCAGAGAAATTTCACTAAGTTACCTACAACGCTACAACTATTACTGTTGCAATAACGTGTCCTATCACAAAAAACAAAACAAAACAAGCATCCAATCTCGCACGAACTGTCACAACACTTAACTTATTGTTTTAATAGGAGGATTTGTTTGTAATAGGAATAGGATACGTTATTATAACGTATCCTATTCCTATTACAAACAAAACAAGAAACTTAACAAAATGTCCTCAAAACAATTACAACAATTAAAATACGCAGGGCGCGTGTGCGAATGGGCAAGTCGTGAACTACCCTCAAGGACACCGGCACGGGGACTGAGTGAGTCACAATCGCACACGCCGCCGGAAAAATACGAATTTTGAAGACACGCACACCCCTTACCCCGTTCGTTTCACGCGTAGAGATTTATGCCATAAATCCTTGGAAATAATTCCAAGTAATTCGAATTCGGCATCGTTTGAACTATCTTCACCGGCCACGGGTCTTTGACCTACTAGTATTGGTCAGGTGATTTTCTTTATGCAATAAATGATGTTGTGAAATACTAAAACGAAAAAAAAGGTCCCACGGCTAAAATATTTTTTTTTATTAATGATTTTAATTGCGTATGTTTAAAATACGTAATGTAGAATACGTGGCTTGAATTAATGTGATAACCTAATCGCCACACTGTATATCTAAACAAGCCTTTAAGAAACTAAAAAGCTACTACAACTAAATAAAACTTACGTAAACAAAGAACTTTAATATTTTCTTAAAATCTTGAGGCGCAAATGTCCTTCTTAAGATAAGCCTTAAGCTTTTAATAAAGTATTAAAGTTCTGTTTACGTAAATTTCATTATACAGGTACTTTTTAACCGACGTCAAAAAAGGGAACGGGAAGGGGGAAGGGGAAGGGGGGCGAAGGGGGGAGGGGTGGGAGGGGGGTTACTTGTTAGTCTGTATGTATCTTTTCAGTTTACAAGTTTATTTTTAAAAAGGTTTTTACTTATATAATGTATTATTTCATATTCTTCCTTTACACGAGCGAAGAAAAATTGCAGATCTTGCTTTCCTATTTAGTATAATGAACGGGTCTACTGATGTCCCTGAGCTGGTGGCCAAGATTGGACTTCGTGTACCGTCTGTGTTTCTTCGGATACCTCATCTCCTTCATGTACCTATTGTGAAAACTATCTATAGGCAAAATACATACATTTTAAGAGCATGTAGAATGTTTAATAAGGTGTGCCGGGATGTTGAGCTTGATTTATTCACAAATAGTGTCCAGAAATTAAAAAAATATTTAAGTGACTTTTTCTTTGAAGAGTAACATTGTTGCGTAATGTATTTTATTTTTGTTTAAACTCTTAACGCTTTTACCGTTTTGTCTATTTCATACATAAGTTTTTATAAGTGGAAGGCTTTCTTCTACGTATAACTTCTGACTACTCAAATGTATGAGCTGTAAGTTTTCTTAAAATTAATAAAATAAAATAAAATAAAAATTGTTGGAGGGCTAACTAGGAAGAACTTCAACTTCCTAGTTAGCCCTCCAAAGGACCCAAATCCTTTCTTTTCAGAATTTTTTCAGGTGAAATAAAACAGACACGAGTCGAGATTAAGTTACAAATTATCTTTAATGACTCAGCACAACGATTAATAAAACATAACAATCAGATCGGTACATCTAGGTGTTGTTGGACGCAGCGGCGGCGGGCGCGGTGCCAGGCACGCGCAACACGTCGGGGGCGCGCAAGCGCGGCAGCGAAGGCCGGCGCAGCACGCCGCACGTGTTGGTGGCGGCGCGCATGCGCACGTAGCCTTCCTCCCCCCACGCCGTTGACCAGGAGTTCTTGATGATGAAGTAAGTCTCCCCGCGGTGCACCGTCCAGCCGACCGCCAGCACGGCGTGGTTGGGGCTGTTCCGCCGGCTGTAATACGTCGATGTCATCAGTATATATACGTGCACGACCACGTGACGCCTAACAGAAAGTAGCTGAACAGCTCAGGCTACACAATACATTGTATACTGACCAGCGGGCATCGTGATAATAACTCTTTTTGTAGCTCGCGAAAGAGGTGGCTTTGCCATCGATGATCACGACGGTAGGCCCGTACTTCCTTATCGCCACCTGCCAGAAACGCACGGGAATTAGTCACGCGCCTCACACATGGTAACACACGTCAGGCCGGTCTGGGGCTAGCGGTACCTTGAGCGCCAGGATGTTGTCTTTGGTGACGTTAAGGTGCCCGCTGATGCGCGTCACGGCCGGCACGCTATCCGCACGACACTGTAGCTCCTGTACACACACACGTCAACGAATTAATATGACTAAAAAAGAGTGCACTTGAATAAACATTTGTATTTTTATCAGTTATCGTACTTTGGCTTTGTAGGATGTATACTCGTCAAGCGCAGGCAGTCCTTGATCTTTTATGTAGTTGTAGGCGAAACTCGGCCACGTTCCTTTACACCCGTTGCCACCGTACCTGTAACACAATAGATGTAAGTACAAACATTTCAGCTGCTCGCGCTACGTGATGCGCGTGTGTGTGTGTGTGTGTGTACTGACGGTTGCGCGCAGTCCACGAGCGCCTGCTCGCTGAGCGGCACGAGGCGGCCGGTCTCCACGAACAGCGCGCCCTCCACTGCGCCTACCGTCGCGAACGCCCAGCACGACGAGCACGGCCCCTGATCTGCCGGCGACAACACGCGTCACTAGTGGCTCGTTACTCGCTAGGAACACGAGACAGCAGAGATGCGACACACTCACAGCGCACGGGGGTGACAGCGCCGCGCTCGCGCCAGTCGAACTTGCGTGGCAGGCGGCCGCGCAGCGCCTCCAGCTCGTCGCGCGCGTGCGGGAATGGCGCTCCGGGGTCAGCAGCGGCAGCGGGCTCCACGCCCAGCAGCACGTGCCGCTCGGCCACCAGCCGGTCCGACATGAAGTTGGTAGCCAGCTCGAAGGACGCGCCCTGCCGGTTGCCCGACGCTGTGTGTCGCGAGCTCTGTATCAAGATGTTCTTGCGGACCGCCTCTTCCACGTCATCGGCGTACGTACGGCCGAATTTTTGTTTATACCTGTAAGAATAACATTATTTAAAGTTAAAATAAAATTTAGTTAAGTACCTACTCTGATTATTTCAATGTGGTTCAATCAAAATATAAACAACCGGTAATTAATTATCATTCTTAAAATAAATATGTACTTATATTTTTTTTAAATATGTGTGTGTCAGCTCCGACTCACGATTTTCAACGTATGTGCATGGTACATGGCGCAGAAAAATGAAACGCTTTTGAGTTAACGCTTGTATAAACACTCCTCATAAAACTATACCGGGGATCTTATATGAAAATTGATTCTTAAGGAGTAAATTCCAAACAATACAACTCGCTTTATAGCCACTGAGGTATTATTGCAATAATACCTCAATGTTTATAGCTTGTCTCTTCTGTTTTGTGCAACACGTGCTTATCAAAGTAATTTTCCTGTAGTAGTAATATTCTCATTTCCCAAGTACTAGTGACACTCACTGCTCTATTCCCGTGTCATGTCGCGGGTCGCGGCGCAGCATGGTGAACTCGCGCAGTGGTTCCACTCTCTCCATCCGTTCGGTGATTTCAACTTGCTCACATGCGTCAGCTTAAATACAACAAAATGTATACCTATGTATTACAGCAGTTGATAATATAATATAAGTACCAATCATACATTTATATCAATATCACCTAGGAAGCTATTTAGTCTGCGCAACCTGACGTACCGATGTCAAGATGGAACATTGAGGAGTCGTGATGGCGCACTTGCACCTCGTCGAACTGGTGCACGTAGCCGTCGGTGTCGGCGCCCAGCACCGAGCTGTCCACGCGCACCGTGTACCTGAAGCAAACAACGTCAGTCGTGAGCACTTGACTCAATAGGACTTACTCTATGTCACGAGTGATAGTCACCAGTGCGGCGTGGTGGTAAAGTTGTCTGCCGAGCGCGTGACCAGCAGCTCGTGGCGGAAGGTGAGCGCCTCCCCGCGCGCGCCGCCCAGCTCCCCGCTGTGGCCCGACAGCGTGTGGCGCCAGCGCTCCGCGCGGTCGGCGCCGCGCACCACGTACCCTGCAGACCACACGCGTTAGCACAAGGACAGCCAGACGTACCTAGCCAGACGCCCCTATGTTCACTCGTAACTACTGACCGGCTGAACCGATTTTAATGAATGATTTATGTCGTTACATTTCTTTTGATTGTTTAAAAAAATCCATTCGAGTGGGATATCAAAACGAAAGGTTTGCAAATGTGATTAAATGAGTACAAATTATATGTTTAAATTTAATTTAGAATGAGGAATGATAAAAAGAAAACCTATTAAAAAAGTAAGGTAAAAAATCTAAAACCCGACTGCGTAAAAAGTGGAAAAGCTTCTAAAACTTATCAATATTTATTGATAAGTATTATTGACTGCTTAAGACCTATTGCCTCCGACTGCATGAGATTGTTTATAGTGGGATTGAAGACAGAAATAGGTTAAGTATCATGTTTCCATTTTATTGTTAAGTCCACTTTTTATTTGGTGTTCTTCTTGTGGTAGATAATAATTATTTTAAGTTTACTATGAGCCTACTGTCTACTGTTTTTTTCTGTTTAGAGAGCGACGCGATCCTGTCTAGAGTTTATTTGTGCGTGAATTAATAGTCACCGGCGAAGGAGAAGGCCTGCAGGTCGGGCAGAGCCGGCAGCGCGCGCTCGGCGAGCGACACGCGGCGCGGTGGCGCCACCACGCAGCGCCGCACGTCCGCCTCCGCCGTGCGGTCGACGCGGATCTGAAACAGCAGTCCTCTCACTTGACGACATGCTACTGCATGAACGATACTTCAATAATGAACTGGTTCTTTTTTAAACGTTTGTCCCGGCAGAGCAATTTAGGCTCTCACTTTTCGAATTCTAAGAATACGGTCACGACAAACGTATAGTTTAACCGTAGTTTTTTCATACATTTGAAATTGGTTCTCATGAGGCTGCGGACACGAAGTCAGCGGGCGTGGGTTGGCGGCGGTGGCGGTGCGGGGAGCGGCACGTTTCGATGCATATATATTTACATGGAACTGGCCTCGAAGGCAGCGGCGCGGGGAGCGACGACAATTCCATAAAAACTATGCATTTGAACGCGCCGCTGATTTCGGCTGAGTCTCACAGTCGGCCGACTTAACGTTTGGTGTGAAAGCAGCATAAGAAAATGAAAATCTATCAATGCATACTTGATGCAATGCCTTTATATTTTTGAGAGCAACAAGTCAATTTAAAAAAAAACGATTGCGTATGGTTTTACCATTCTTTGTGGCTATTTTGTGGAAAAAAAAACAAAAAATAAACACCAAAAAAGTGCCAAAGACCAAGCTAACCAGAAACCAGTAATCCAAAACCACGAATAGCAAAAATGAAGCAGTAAGAGAGATATGTTTCCGTGTGTACCTGCACGCTCTGCACGCGTCCGTCTCGCTTCATCATGCGATACGTGGAGGTGGTGCCGCCGTGGAAGTCCACGCGCGACGCGCCGCTCGCCGCGTCCCACCTGCCACGCACACGCCACACGTCACGATATAATTATAATAATGTCCTCACTCTCATAATATTAGCACTGCATGGAAAAGGCTTCTCTCATATAAGAACAAAACAATTACGTTTTACATAATTTTAGCATATTTTTTATCCCACTACGCGACTGCAAACTTGCAAAGACGGTTAAGTTTTTCATACGTATCTAATCTATTTATGATTTAAGCTGATAATATTGCCCCCACTGGGTATCGAACCCGGGATCTCTATCTCTCGAGTTTGGGACAGGTGGGCTAACCACTAGACCACAGAGGCGGTTGAAAATATTTTAAATCTCAGTATCTTTGTAAGTGGGATTCTTTATACTCTCGAAGCATCCAAACGGCTGGATGTATTTTCATACATGTGGAGCCCGCCCTCAATACCCAAACCCTGTGGAACACCGCACATCTCGCGCCGGCTTCTCCCATAGCGTCCCCTATAGGTGACACACCTTCCGCAACTGCCAGCAAAGACCTACTCTCAAATAACACCAACCTAATTCACGAGGCGTTACGTCAGTGATGGCGATCGTTCCTCCACGTGCGGTAAACACGCGGCCATAGTAAATGTATGAATCGATACTTTGGCGCCGTCATCTCGTTTTTGATGATGCCTGCGGTGAACAATCGCACTAAAAGTCGATACATTTGAACGCAAAGTGCGTTGAAACAACTGATACTAACCAATCTCTTATTGTCTGACGGACTTCACTGGTTTTGTCCCACGTATTTCATACAGACCTTTTACGTGGAATAGACGTCACGTCACAAAGATATCTGATGTACAATCACGGGAATTAATTGTTAAGCAAATCAACACCCTACATATATTTATGTTTACGTTATATTTGCCGTGTTATAGCCATTTCATACGACTGTCAAAGACGGTCAGTTGTGATTTGGATATACGGACCATTTCAGTTTGTAGTTCTGCTTATAAATTAATATCCCAGACTTTATATACCACATAGAGTATGTTTCGGTGTAGTCGGCGCGCGGCACGGTGAGGCGTGCGCGCAGGAACAGCGAGCGCTCGAAGCGCGGCGGGGGGGGTGGCGGGGTGCGCACCTCTCCCTCCGGCTCCAACGCGCCCCCTCCCCCGCCGGCCTCCGAACGGCGCCGCTTGCACTTGAGGCGCCGCCGCTCCGATGTCGGCGCTTCGCCCACCGCACTATCCGCCTGCGACTCCTGAGGCGCCGGCGCGTCCGGTGCAGAGCCGGCCTCTCTGAGCTCGTCAACGGTGTAGTCGTCAGTGCTGACGACGCCGACGGGATCAATCACTATCGGAGGGAGTGTGGGATCGTCCGGAACCTGTGCCCGGAACTGCTCTACTAGGAGTCGTGAGTCCTCTGCAAAATAGAAAAGCATTTAGCAACTAAAATGGGAGAAAATACTGTGGAGATGCGACAGGTGAAATGACAGTGCTCTACATATATCTCAAAAGTTAATCTGAAGTATCCAGTAGGTACTGATTTATTTATTACGTTACTATTGAAGACAGTGGTAAGTATGAGTACAGATGTCTCACCGACAGGAGGGAAGTTGGGCGCGTTCCTAGCGAGTCGCTCGTCGGTGACGGGGCGTCGCGGAGGAGCGCGCGGGGCCGACTCGAACTGTACTTCCACCGGCGCTGGGGGTGCTGCCGACGGCGCCGCACTGGGGGCGGCACTAGGCTGTGGCGCTGGCAATGGGTTGTACGATGGCACTGCGTTGCTATTCGGACGTTGGTTGAACACTGGGACTCCGTTGTACAGTGGAGGCTGGTTGTTGACTGGGATCGGGTTGTACAGTGGAGGCTGGTTGTTGACTGGGATCGGGTTGTACGGTGGTGTGTTATAGCCGGTGCTGTACACGGGGCCGGAGGGTTCATTGTAGGTGGTGGGCACGGCGAGGTTGCGCGGCGGCGCCACATTGTCGATCTGCGGCGCTGTTAGCTTGCACTCTGCAACAGCGGCATATTATAGTGAGAGTGGTGCCGATAGGGCCGTGTGGCGTGCGCGTGGCATGGCTGTGCGGGCACTCACGGGCAGGGTCGGCGTGCGGTGCGGGTGCAGGCACGGGTACGGGCACAGGCACGGGAACCACCACCACCGACAAGGACGCGCGTCCACTGTTGTCACCTTCTGTATTAAAAACAATGTGTATGTATGTGTCAGCTCCGCCGACGCACAACTGGAGTTTACTCCATACGATTGTCTTTGAAAATGCAATAGGCAAAGAGGGTAAATAAACGCATCGCTCAACACCCTCCACCACCGCATCACAACATTACCTAGTACATTTTGAGCAAGATGTAGGGAGCAAGGGTAGAGTTAGGGGCTTAGCTCTGCATTAGATCTGATAACTGTTTCACAGTGAAAACGTTATGTAAGTCTTGGAAACCTACATGAAATATGAAATGTTTTTGGTGGGATTTTAAATACCCTACAATAACTAAGAACCGGAAAAAACGATTCAGCAATATTATATACATCTACCAGGTTTTTCTACTGACATTACTATTAGAAAAGAAACCGTTAAAAAAAATGATGTAAAAGAATAAGTATTGAGTGACGCAGAAGACTAGGACGAGGGAGAGGAAGAAACTGCTGTCTTCGTCTCAGGTCCTAGGTGCATCTGGTGCAACATTTTAATGCAAAATTTAATTATGAATGAAGTAGAGATATTATGTTAAATCTAATTCCTAGTTAAAGATAATCCCGCAGTATTGTCTCTCCCTTTAATCCATCCAAAGAGTTTCCGTAAGAGATCGCTTTCAGCGATAATACTGATCACTGATCAAAACTGTGTATAATAAAGGGTAGTCTGTCTATCTATCTCTCCCGTTGAGAATATTCTTCACGAGGATGTTTTTCGTAGAAAATGCCTTGTTTTTATGGGCCAGCTACTAGGTACAAGGACAGGCAAGGTGCGTAGCAGATTATTAGATTAGATTGTTGACATAATCTACTCATTGTAATGTTTTTTATGAGTTGTATTGCAATATGTAGTTGCTAGCGACCTCGACAATTGGTCATATTGTAATTAACTTTTTATTTATTTTACATCGATCGGTCCTAGTTTATCATTTATGACTTCCATTTACTGCGATATGTAAGCGGGCACGCCCTTTATGCCTAGAGCCTTTTATCTAGATATTAAGTTCGGTTTACCTTTAGTTTTCATTTCTGCATGAGTATTAGTTCTCGAATATTTTTTTTGGTATATTGGTGTGTGCTAGCTGACATAATGCTGATCATTAAATGTATGTTTTGTGTTGCGAAAGGTAAATGATTTTGCGTACTATTGTATAGAATCAATTTCTAACTGAACAGACAGCTGTGCTGCTGGGGAGTTTGTTGCGCCACTTCTTCTTCCCAGCTAAAGCACAAGGAAGTGGTGAAGGGTGGGCGTTTTGGGGGACTGTCTTATGTAATTTTGACGTTCGAAAAGTGCTACTTCTCAGCCTAGTTTGAATAAATGTCTTTTGATTTTGATTTTGATTATGAATAAGTTGTGACGTTATGTGCACGTGCACGTTGTGTGTTATAAAAAGAATTGTAGTGAAGTTATCGGGTAATAATATACCTAAACGTATAGTATTTTACTGCCTCTTCTAAGAAGCGCATTACCAGAGGTGAAAATGGTGGGATGTGTGAGTGTTGTCCCGACAAGGTTTTGTAAGATTACTACCTTAAAAAAATCAGGGCACGTTTTTTTATATAATCACCAAACTATTCGATGGATGGTTGTGTGATGTGTTACGTTGAAATGAAAGGGGATTTTCAAAAAAACGTAGTGCCCTGGATGTACATAATAAATGTCCTTCAAAAGGGTTAGGTTCAGTAGGTAATATGCGTATGATTGATGATAATACATCTAATAATTTATTATTACTTATTGCGTTTTGTAGTGTTTGCCTATCCCCGTGGGAACAATGGTTGTGGTCGCAGTAGGTACTTACGCAGCGGCACCTGTATGGGGATAGCCGGCGGGAACCAGCCGCCGCCGGGCCACGCGCCGCCCGCACCTCGTGTGTACTCTGCAGACATATCACAATAAATATTATATTTATGGGAAAGTGGGGTAAAGGCGAATCCTAACAGATATTATAAATGCGAAAGTGAGTATGTTTGTTACGCTTTCACGATAAAACGGCTGAACGAATTTGGAACATGGGTAGACCATGAGCTGGGTTAGGACGTAGGATACTTTTTATCACAGTAGTATGTACGTTCCCATGGGATCATTTCCGACCTCCACGCGGGCCTAGCTGCGAGCAAAAGCTAGTAAATATTTAATAAAATAGTGTTGAAAGAATATAAATAGACGTTAGAAGGCTATATTTAGTTTGTTTTATAAATCACATATTTTGCATTCGAAAACACTTTTTTCTTAATTCTAAATCTCTCTGTCTCTTAGTTTTTACAGATTTGGCCCGTGCCCGTGTTTTCTTTTAGTTTGTCCGTTATTGGGGCCTCTCCAAAAGATCCTCTCACGTGCTCATTGCGTATTCTGCGCAGACGTATGACACTGCCCTCGCGGTGCAGCATCTTCTTTTCAGCTGAGCAATTACTGTTCGTGCTTTCCTGCTGTTCTCCAGCACCCCGCTCCATTCAACATTGCAGGTCGGACAGCCGTCTTGTAGATTTTTCCCTTAGTTTGTACTAGCATTCGGATGTATGCGTATGCGGTGTTGACTCTATGGCTAATATTGGCATCAGTCGTAACACTTGGCCCTGTCCAAGGTACTAAAAGTGGGTGACTCGGGGTGGCGTATTATCAATGTCAATGTTGCAACATGTCTGTTCATCACCACCGAAGTCACATTCCATGTACTCCGTTCTGGAGCGACTGACCCGTAGGCCGTGCCGGTCGAGCTTATTCACCCATTTTCTGATCATCTCCTGCAGATCCATTGCACTCTTCTTGATGAGGATGACGTCGTCCGCGTATAACACCATGGTATTTTGCATTGTAAACTCTTGGTGACGAATTCCATGGTAAGATTGAAGATCAAGGGACTAAGTGCAGATGCAAATGCTTGGTGGACGCCCACGCCTACTTGGAACAGGTGGCTGATAACTGCAGGGTTTTCAATCTGGGTCTTAGCGTCTAAATACATATCTTGAACGATGGTGATATACGGTTGCGGTACATTCTGAGCGCGCAGAGCCTGCCTACTAATGCCTTCTCCAGGTCGACAAATATCATGTAGAGGTTTTCCTTACTGATGCGGCATTTTTTCATTAGAATTCGGATTGTGTTCGGTTGTTTCTCTGCCAGCTGTGAAACCAAATTGGTTTTCGGTTATTCTGTTCAGCCTTGACAGTCACGCACCAATCCTTCTCTCCCACAGTTTCATGGTGTGCCATATAAGCTTTATGCCTCTGTAATTGTTGCACTGTGACTGTGAGGCACCTTGTTCTTGTACAGTCCAGTCACTTAAGATTCCGGATTTTTTATTTATCTGTCTGTAAAGTCTTGTTTATACCTATTTAGGTGGTTTTTTATGTCGTAGTTGGATTTAGTTTTATAACTTTTATTTTTATTGAAATAATTTTGAGGTTATAATTATAAATATTTTAGATAATTGATAATTCATGCTCGTAGATTAATTTATTAGTCAATACCTACTTATATGTTTAAGCGAATGGTCGAAACAAGCAAAAATGTATAAATAATAATAAAAATAACATAGACAGGGAATAGTTGTTGTTGTAGTAGTAGTAAGGTATTGTGAGCACGAGACTTACCGGCGATGAGGTTCCGCCAGCGGTCGCCACTGTCGGTGAGCGAGCGCGGCAGGCGCTCGGGCCGCGGCTGCTGCACCGACGTCTTCGCGCACGCCACACCTGCAACCACTCAGTCAGGTTCAATCATCACTGCACTGAGCAGCAGGTACTCTACACGGCACCGAAATGTACTAACGACGCAACTAATACAAGAACTTAATTATAATCAGCCTGTAAGGTTCCCAGCCCATTTGCTGGAACGATCATTGCACAACGAGCCGGATCAAGCTTAAGTATATTTTACTATTTAACCTCATTAATTGTGTGTTTAGAAAGATTTCACCTCAAAAAATAGGGACTAACGTCTCCGGTTCCTTGGAAAAGGAAAAATCCAACCTTCTAAGTCCACGCAATCAAAAGATAAGTACATTTATGTTACATGTTTTGACAATCGTAGAACCTGTAGGGCACTTACCGTTGACTTAGCGAGTCCGGGGCAGTGGTCCAACTGCTCTGTCCAACTAGTTGGACCATGGGTCTTTACTAGGGGCAGTAGTCCAACTTTAAAAATAGTTGGACCACAACATCTTTTGAGAGTTCCGTGGTCCAATTCATTTAAAAAATAACTTGCCAACTCTAAGACTGCTAACACACGTCAGATTTGTTTCCGATTGTCTGATCAGACTATCCGATCGTATGTACTCGATACACATCAGATTTTTTCGTCAGCGTCAGGCTTTTTCTGAACTCAGTCGTTCCCAATCCCGAGGTATCATGCCGAGTGCTTGCGAACGGAGCACAAAGAAAAGATGGACGACGAATTACTATTACTTATTGTAAAGAAGAATAAACGTCGCTATTGGATTCATCCAATGAATTTAACAAGACTACCGAGACTTACCGACAGTCATTTCCATTTAAAAACATCCAAAATTACTGAGACACCATGAAAAGTTTTTTTAATTTTTATGCAATGAGTATTATGCCTCTTTTATCGAATTTTGGAACTTAATAACAGAAAGAATGAAATAATGTTGTTGAACTGTCAAAATGAAACGGATTAGTCGTAATCATTTACGAAAATGTGTTACGCGATTAGATAGCAGATTGTGATAGATCGTGTATTACGCAATTAGGGGGCTGATTAATAATTATACCTACAGGGATTTGGTCTTTGAATTTGAGATAATAATTATATGGACATAATCATCAACTGTATTATAATTTGAAGTTTTCATCTGCCTGAATAGCCATTTAAATATTCAAACTTCATGATAGTTTGTATACTTAAAAATGGCAAAATATCATAATTTTGTACCATTGTCCAAAGTCCAAACCACAAAGATGCGTACGTTCAGTGTCAATGCTAGAATCAACTGGCAAGTCGGAGGGATGAATAGGACGTCTATTTTGACTCCGTCCAGAAGTATGCAGACCGCGCCTTCAGACAATCGGACCGACACTATTGTAAACGCCTCGCGGCAGTTTCCGACTCGGACGTCCGATCCGACCATCGCATCGGACGTGTGTTGAATGTTCAAACAAAATAATGGCTCCAACGCCTTCCAATAGCCCGATCAGACTATCGGATCCTACCTACTATCTGATGAAAAAATCTGACGTGCGTTAGCGGCCTTAGAGTCAGCAAGTTATTTTTTAAATGAACGGCAGTTTCCGACTCGGACGTCCGATCCGACCATCGCATCGGACGTGTGTTGAATGTTCAAACAAAATAATGGCTCCAACGCCTTCCGATAGCCCGATCAGACTATCGGATCCTACCTACTATCTGATGAAAAAATCTGACGTGCGTTAGCGGCCTTAGAGTCAGCAAGTTATTTTTTAAATGAATTGGACCACGGAACTCTCAAAAAGTGCTGTGGTCCAACTATTTTTAAAGTTGGACAACTGCCCCTAGTAAAGACCCGTGGTCCAACTAGTTGTACAGAGCAGTTGGACCACTGCCCCGGACTGGACTTAGCATCATGGTCTCACAAGTCACAGCATAAAGTTCTATCGACCGTGCCCGGGACGTGGACGAACCGTGCTCCGTCAGGGGCTCACACCGATATTTTTTATATCGGTGTGTACATTTTATTTATTTATTAATATATACTTTATTGTAGACCAGACCGGGTGTGCATGTATGACCAGATGTATGAACGTTAACGAGGCAAAAGGAGTTTGAAAGGATCGTAGCAGCTGGCGTTCTGTAGTTTCTGCCTACCCCCATGGGAAAAAGGCGTGAGTATATGTATGTATTGTAGCGAAATAAAAGGTCTTCGCCACTTTTAACATGTTTTTAATTTTGAAGTAAAAATAAAAAAATACAAGGTGGTTTAAAAAATAAAAAAACAGGTCAAAAATAAAAATTATGGTGTCGCGTTCCGAAAGGACGAAAGGGGTTGAGACGAGGGTTTGTAGCCGCGAGTCTTACGTAAAAATTGTAACGTTTATTTTTTGATTGTACAATCAGTCAATTTCACGTTTAAAACAAATTAAAGTATTTAGTTGACAAGGTCAAACCCGAATTCCTCCAGTCATTTAAAATGAGCGATGGGAACGATGAATATGAATTTAGAGCACACCTTATATTACTACAGGATATAAAAAAATAAACACGACGATTTAGTGCGCCGGCGGAGAGTAGATGACACGGAGAAGGATACGAGTAAAATAGGGTCAGTTGGATTCCTGGCTCGACGGCAAATTAGCAGCCGCTCACGACTACGCAGTCAGCGTTCCTCGGAGCCTCTGGCCGCAGCGACAGTACCGGCGTTAAACGCAGAAGGCTCTGGCCGGTACCCAGACCCGGATCTTGGTCGGATTTCTTGGGATTCCTTTTTTTGCTGTTTAGAACACACTGGTGAAACTAGAATCGTAATCGATCGATTCGTGAGCGATAATATTATATTGTATAATTTCGGATTGCTTATACCAGATATAGTTTTTATGGCAGCTTTAATCTGTTTCCTTTTAGAGCTGGAATGCGACCAAGCTGACGGCTCAAAAAATTCTTAAGATTTTTTTCTGTCAGATTCAAATTCGAAAAAGATGAAAGATAAAAACTATTTTATTAAATGCCAGTGAAAAGTCGAAAAGTTTGGTGCTAAAAGTTTAATTCATGTAGTGAACACTACAGTATATAAATTAAATAAAAATAAATAACAAACTACAAAACATACAATTGGCGGCCTTATCGCTTACTGCAATCTGTTCCAGGCAACCTTGGAATGGACAACACAAACATTTCCATACGGAGAAGGCACAGTCAATATACTGGATGACATTTTTTGCCGTCTCGAAAAAAAATGGGTATAATAGGTAAACAGAGTAGAAGCAAATGACATAATTAAAAAAAAAAAAACAAAATTTATCTTTCTTTGTTCTATTATGAAAAGTTTACTTTTTTGTAGCGTTTTTTGATGATAGATCATTTTTTTTCAAAATTGTGGAAAAAAGAAAAAATCATCTAGGTATGCCATAAGCTTCTACTCCGTTCACCTAATATATCCAATTATTTCGAGACGGCAAAAAAAGTCACCAGGTAGTAATTGTTCGCATGCATTACTATTAGATGGCGCTGCTTGTCTCATTCGTAACTCAAATCTTCATTGCGAGTGAAGTATTTTTATTGAAGCACCTACACTGTTGTAATTAGTTATATTAGTCTTGAATACACCGTAAGGCCCGGCGCCCATTATCGGCACGGCATGGCAAGGTATTTTTAGGAGACGAATAAAAATATAACTTAATAGTATGGAAATAAAGTTGAAATTTTTCTGACGGCAACGACGCCTTAGACGCCTTAGGCATGCCGCGTCCTATATGCATCATCATTGAAATTTCAGTTTTATTATCATACTGTTAAGTTAGGTATATTTCTATTCGTCGCATATGAAATACATTGCCATGCCGTGCCAATAATGGGCGCCTGGCCTTACTCGTTATCCGTGAATTTCATTTTTCTTCGTAGAAAATTAGTAGGTATTTTGGTTAAAACATTAACCAAAATTTGTCTTATTGGTTTTAGTATATTCGTAATATTCACAGTACCAATATAAAAAACCAAATTAACTTTGCGATTTGAAAGATGAAAAATATTCTTGTTGTAGTATTTAAATTTATCTGAACTAAAAAGTCAGCCAAGTGCGAGTCGGATTCGCACACGATGGATTCCGTACCCCAGAACAATATTTTTAGGGTTCCCAAATTAAAAAATATTTTTGATTCTTTTAGCAAATTCGTTCACTACTCCAACACTAGAGTTTTAGTATCTATAACAGTAACATTATCGTGCTTTGTACTGTCAAGTTACTGAATACGATTATAGGTCCCAGTATAATAGCCGTTATATTGTTTGAAGGAAGAGATTTGAATGTTGTTTTCCATTCTATGGTCGTGGCTAGAGTGCCCCAGTGGGCTTCACTCACCGACGGCGCAGAGCAGCAGAGTCACCGTCCAGGCTCGCATCTTTCGCACTGACACACCCTGTCACAACACGACACAACACAACACAGCACAACACAACACACGGATCCGTGCGCACAAACGACAGTGTTAAGTCAAGTGTGCGTGCGCGCCGCAATCTCCTCGTCGCACTAGTGCCGCACGACGCAACCTCACCGGCGAGCGGAGGCTGCGAACCATCTTCAGCACTGCGCCCCTCCCCTTCCACTCTCCTTCCGCCTTATCACTGCTGCGCTCTCCGCTATCACTCGACAGCAATGTAATCATTCATATTTCCCAAGTTTTAATTGCATTGTATCGAATGTCATGGTTGCCCAGACAAAAACTGTGAAAGCTATTTGGTAGAATAATCAAGCATGCAGTTATTGTGTTTCAAAGTTAATAGTACTTACTTATTATGTTAAGACTATCTAAAGTCATCCAAAATTCCAACTGATTTATGGTTACGGAGGATTGTGATAAAATATTACGAATGAAAATCCTAAATCGCGAAAACACTTTGTTATTTGGTCGAACCTTCACCCAGCTTTACAAACCAAACCATCGGATATCGCAAAATACTACTGTTCATAGATTTTGTGATGATTCTCGCGGCTGAGAAGTATGTGAAGGCCAATAAACAAGTTTCATGAATTTATGGAAAACTTACGACATAGGTATATTAGTATACGGTCAGAGTATTCGATTAATGTCTCGAGTCTCATTAGAGTCATTTAATTAGAATTCTAAGCAGTAATTAGTTTGGATTGCATTCGCTGATCAAGTATAGGATAGATGTCAGCCCGCGTGTGGGAAGCACCAAGGCCACGCGCCCGCAATGGTAGATGAAACGTGTCGATTATGACTGTAAGCGCCCCTTAGCACCGGTATAGTTTGGCATGCCATACTAGTGACATGATCGATGAGTCGCAATGTGCCACATCCAACTCATCGATCCTATCCATGTCCTCATGTTATAACAGTTGCGTATTGTGTAACCGCGACCTCAGAACGGGTGGAGCTTCGGCAGCGGTCGTGGGCGCTCTGCGGCCCGCGCTATAGCATGCTCGCCTGCCACGCTGCTTATGTAACAAAGATTGATAATATTCATTATACACACTCGAACTTGAGTCAATTACTGCAGTCTTATCCATGCTAATATTATAAATTCGAAACTATCTGTCTGTCTATGTTATCTTTTTACCCGACTACGGCGAAGCAAAAAGGAGGGTTATGATTTTGACCGGTATGTATGTATGTATGTATGTAAGTATGTATGTATGTATGTATGTTCATTTGTTCCCTCATAACTTCTAAACTACTCATCATAATTTGACAAATGGGGTATCATTGGAAGCATCTCGGTTGTCCGCTGGTTATAGGCTATGTGAAGTTACATTAAATTGAATATGGCGCCCTCTAGAGTAGGTACAAAAAGTCATGAACTAAAAAAAAAGATTTTTTAATGGTACCATGTTGGGTATCAAATGAAAGGGCTTAATTAGCACAATTCAAAAAAATATGTATTATTACCCCAAAATAATTTAAATAAAAATAAAAGTATAAAAACTAAAACCCAACTACGGCAAAAAAGTCAACTAAAAAGGTATAAACAAGTCATCTCAGACAGTTTATACCTTTTTAGTTGACTTTTTTGCCGTAGTTGGGTTTTAGTTTTTATACTTTTATCACGTCTAAACCACTTAACGGATTTCGATAGAACTTGTCAAGGAGATAGAAGGCATCCTGGGGAAGCACTTAAGAGACTTTTTGTCTCAAAAATAATCGTGAAGGGGGTGATATAGGGGATGAAAGTTTGTATGGGAATCCCGGCATTTCTTAAGTTAGGGATAATAAAATTGAAATTAATGCAGCTAGTAAGAAATAAAGAATTATGTATTTCAGCGTTTTTGTAAAATGATATATATAGGGGTTGATTTTTTTAAATTAACATGTAATGTTGATGTTTTGTATTGTGTGCACCTACTTCTTTTCAAGAGAATTAAGGGATTGGAAATCTTGAAGTAACATTTAGTCTTTATATTTCATTAGATCGGCCCACTTGGTCAAAATTATAATTATTACAATTTAAAGTGATAAAATAACCTTCCGAATATATAGGTATTACGTAGTCAATGGCGGCACTAGACTAGGTATTTCAAATAGTGTGATAATATTAAACACTAGCTTCTGCCCGCGACTTCATCCGCGTGAAATTTCGGCCCCCGGCCCACCGCGTCGTATCCCATCGCCCGCCCCACTATGACTTCGTTTTCACAGCGTTCTTTCTGACTTTTTTTCGTTTTGCTTGGCTCGGCTCCTAAGGGCCGTAGCGTGATGTTACATAGTCTATAACCTTCCTTAAGAGTGGGGCTTTAAAATGCAAAAAGAATTCTTCTAATCCGACAGGTAGTTCCGGAGTGATGCGCGGTCAACAGATAAACAGACAAACACACAACAAAAATTCTAAAGCCGGGTCTGCTGCGCCATGTTTAAATGTTTTAAATCATCAAACATCAAACACGAACCAATCAAATCGCTTCGTGTTTGATGTTTTATGTTTTTAAAACATTAAAACATGGCGCAGTAGACCCGCCTTAAGAACTGTTGGAACATGTTCTGTTATCGATTCTAAGTATCACCAGCCAACTTTATTTCGAATACCTTTCATGTACAGATTTTCGACCCTCTTCAGCTTTATTATATGTACAGATAATAATAATTATTTTAAGTAAGACATTTAAAATCAAATCTGTTTTATTTATTTTATAAAAAACCGAACAAGTGTGAGTAGGACTCGCGGCCCGAGGGTTCCGTTTCAAAGCTGTGCTGACCGGTATGCACAAAAGACATCAACGCGCAGCACCTTTGAGTAAAGAGGTACGTATACCAAATAATGCAAAGTATTGTTTAAAAAAAAAGAAAACTGAGCCTTTTTAAATGAAGAATGAACTAGTGAAACCCACACGTATATAAAGGAATTTATTAAAATTTTGATTTTATAAAAATTGTTTGAATGCACATAAATAAATGCCCTCGATATAAATATAATACAAGGCTGAAAAAAAATGTATAATATTATATGAAGTAATTTGGAAGATTAGGTAGGAAAAAAATGCACACCTAACATTTAAATTAAAAGATAGAAAATAAAGAAAGAATTTGAACAATATACAGAAAAAGTTTTAATTTCTATTTTTTATTCATGTGAAAAAGTAAAAATAATAACACAATTAATTATTTTGACAAAGTGTTAACATTTTTTTAACTGGCTCTACGTATGTGGAACGGACTTGTATAAAGTACACTATTCTAAGTTTTAAAATATTTATCACGTAAAAATTTAAGATAAATTAAAATTGCTTGCTGTGTTATATATAGGCTAGATTGTAATTAATTATTAAGAACCTGGTTCATATTAAAAGGATAAAAAAAGTGAAAGTGAAATGTCAATTTGAACTTCTTCAAAAAAATTAGGAAAATACTTTCAGTATCGTAGCTTTTCTCACATGTTGTACTGCTGCCAGCCGGCCCAGATGTGGCTGATTGTCAAAATGTCACGTCGGGCGACAGGCGACTGACCTCGTTACGCGCAAACAACGATACAGACGGACAGGGTAAGTCGGATGTCAAACGATTGTGGAAGGACCTTGATTAGTACACACAGGTCGACCTTCCGACAAGTCTGTCAGGTCAATCGATCTGCGCGGTACTGATTGTACAAGCTGTCGCGGACATTATTATCTATTGATGGAGTGTTTGCTTGTGAGTGGTCAAGGTCGGGGGCGCCGCGCCGGTGTGCGCTGCACAGAGGACACTTTCTACGGGCGCAGCTGGTGGCCGCGCCACGGGAATTAGCGCGACGTATGTGTGGGCACTCGCCGCAACACGTCACACGCGCGGCACACCTGTTACCTCCCATGCACGCGTCAAGGGCGACTGGCATTCTGAAAATAAAATCTGTTTAGTTAGAAAACAGACCACTGGGCATCAATTCTAATGATTTGAGTACCTATAGCTACAATAACATACAAGGTTTGGGTTGCAGGTTGCATTATATCAGTCTTTCTGCATTGGCATAATTTGATGGGCGGGCCGCGGGATGGCAGTGCTGCATACATCTAGTTTTTATGGTACCTATGTAAACTAAATAACATTTGTATACAGCATGTATCAAAAAGATGTGGTCATATTTAAGGGTATGGTACAGACCATCAAACTGAACTACTTTCTAAATGGGACGAACATCGTAATCACGAAAAAATAATCGTAAACGTTTCGACAAAATAATAATTATGTTAAGAAAAGTAGCAATAGATGGCGCTGCGTGTGTCAGAACGAATTTGTCCATGAGAGTTCGTCAGTTTGTAACGCAATAATATTGATTGCATTCCGCACCGTGAACCGCTAGAGTGTTGCTAGAGCATTTGATCATTGCGAAATGTGGGCCCTTGTGAAGACAGCAAACTTGAGACAGGAACAACTTTAATTAAACATGGTAATTAATTACGGTAACTGTAGAACTTTACTTGGCGCACTTTTAGACCAAGTTGTATGACGTCATATTATTTAACTTACCTTGTTAATCTGTAAGTATATTTTTTACAATATATCACACAACTAACTATTTACACTAAGTACTAAATTAAATGACTAACTAACTAACTACACAAATAAATACAAAAACAAGAGGCGTCGAGGTACTCGTCCGCATCGCTGTCATCTGGTAACGTGCGCAGAAGACTGGCAGCATGCCACGTTCAATGGCAGTGCTAATTCTTTGGCCAAAGAACGAGCCAGCCCTCTGGTCATGTGATGTGTTGACCAGAAATTTCCATAAAATGGAAATGCGCACTCGGGCCCCATGACCCGAGCGTTTCGATCCCAAACGGCTCAAAACTGTAGTTACCCATAAGGTCACAGTATTTGCGCCATCCAGCAACCGCAGCAGTTGCAGTGGCGCCAGCTAAGCCCGTCGTGCTTGGAATATGAAATGGCGCAAGAGTGTCCACACAGGTTGCGTGCCACACCAGAGGCCTACCCACCTTCCAAGTTGGAAGGTGGGTAGGTATGACGGTATTAACGTCATGCCGTCTGGCCACGTCCCATCGTCACGTAACAAGCCGTTTTGTACGCTAGCGGTGAAAAGAATAAACAAACCTCAATCCCGATTCAAAATGCACTCAACCAGCCCTATAGTTATGTCCATAAAAATCTATAATAAATTGCCAAATCACATTAGAGAAATAAACAAAAAAAATATATTTATTAGTTTTTGCTGAAATATTCATATTCTATTTACACGTCTTATACTTAGTTATAAATCTAAATTGTATTTATAAATTATAAATTCTTAATTAATTACCAAACATAAAATAATATGTTAAAATATGGAATATAGAAATTTTAATAAAAATATGTAATTATGAATAAATTATTAACAACATGATTTAATAATAAGGAAAATATTCCAAAGATTTTCATAATAATTACCTACTTACATTATTCTATACCTATATACACAAACCCAAAAATATATATGTTACCGCTAATGTGCGTAAATCAGTTAGAGTGCAGATCCGTTAAAGTGGTTTTTTTTTTCAGTTCTTACATTAACTAGATAATCTGCAGATTTCCTCGGTAATCTGCAAACTAACGGCCAAGCATACGGTAAAGTTAATAAAATAGGTTCTTTGCTTGAATAAAACATTCATTGTTAGTAGGTAATTATTACCCGACTGCCTTTAGGATGCAAGAGCGAGCGAAGCGAGCTCGGAACTTGGGGCACCCCGACTCGGACAGGTTAGGTTAGAAGGTTTTCAGGTTTGGTTTTTTTTGTATGAACCACCCAGAAGTAGGAGCCCCGCGGAGCGCGGCTCCGTCGACTGCGCCTTATTGTTATTGAGAGAACAATACAAAAGTGTTTCGCTCACTGTCTTCCGCGACTTAACGGTGTAGCATCTGTTAATATGCAGATTAACTAGGTAAAGTGCAGATTTCTGCTATTTTAAGTAAAATTTCACACTTTAACAGATCGTTCCCGGTAATTTGCAGATTACCTAGTTAATGCGTAATATTAACGTATTCTGTACTCTAACGGTAACATTAAACACAACTAATGTTTAATAATTTAAAATAATTTCTCTCTCCCCTAATTTTGCTGTGCCCGACGGGGTCCATATCTATCCATAGATCTTATATTCTGTTATACCATCTGTGTACCTATACAGTGCAATATAAAGAATTGAGTACCTATTGAGAGCTCGACGAATACATCATCATATCAAGTGATGGCAACATAATTATCATGAAGTAGCTTTTTCCCGCGGCTTCAACCTCGTGGATGTCGCAAAATATCCCACGGAACGTACTTCCGGGATTAGAAGTACCCTATGTGGTAAACCAGGCAAATAATGTATTAATTACATTGTTTTCAAAACACTTGCTCGTAAAGTGGCTCTTATTGGACCGCTTTTAGGTTTTTGCTTGGCTTAAGCTTTTTATTTGTTTTTGTAAAAATAATTACCAAAGGCAAACCGGGGAGTTTAGTTATGGTAAAAAAAAAAACTAGTCTTACCATAAGTTCTGTCAAAAATGAAAATGCTTTTATTTTTGGGAGTAATGTAATCTTAATAAAACTTCTATGTACCTACATAGTTATTGAAGCCGGACTATGTTTACATATAATAAGTATGAATTATCCTATACTATATCACGAGCAGAGATGTGCGCTTTTTTTTAAACTAATCATGCAAACTTATACCTATTGTATAAATAAATAAATAAATTATAAATTATTAGCATAATATTTCATCAAACTATATATTCATCACTAAGTACATATTAAAACCTTAATTTGCGTATTCAAAACATTATTTTTTCTTATATTTTTCAAAAAGGGCGTTCAGCGGTTTTGCCAGTGCCTTTATTAACATTTTCGCGCGCATCGCTAGCGGAAAAAAACAAAACCAGCGCACCATTTTCCATAAATATTTGTTATCGTTTTTGTTGTGTGGTTAATTATTATCAAAAATACGAAATCTAAAGCTCCGGATAGTCATTACCTGGCAACAAATGTTAGTTGAACTTTATAAATCTAAATGTATCATCTCTATAGTTACAAGTCTGTTTTTACTAATGGCCTAATTTTCCTCGCAAGTGTGTTGAACAACGTCGTATGAAACGCGTGCGCATTAATCATTACACTCCCGGCTACCTTATCGTCAATACAATACCGTCTCGAGTGTAATGACCAACACCGCACACTTGTATCATAATGTACTATTTCATATAACTCTATTGGTTTATGCGGCGCACGCCAGTAAAGCTCCCAGTTCAGTATGAATTTTTCAGACCTCTTCAACAATCATAGTCATGTATTTCAGCTAATTTACGCAAAACATTAATGAATTATACACCTAAACCTTCTTCATGAATCATTCCGGTGAAAACCGTATAAAAACACACGTTCGGTAGTTTTTGCGTTTAGTTATACACATATTATAATAAATGATCATCTTAAAGTATCTATACCCTTGTGTAGTAATTTGAAAAGTAATCAAATCAAAATCAAAAGTCATTTATTGAAACTAGGCTGAGTATCAGCACTTTTCGAACGTCAAAATTACATAAGACAGTCCCCCAAAACGCCCGCCCTTCACCACTTCCTAGTGCTTTAGCTGGGAAGAAGAAGTGGCGCAACAAACTCCCCAACAGCACAGCTGTCTGATCAGTTTGGAAAAAAAATGACTCTATACAATAGTTCATTTTTCATTCTGCCTAGCCTTTTCCCAACCATGTTGGGGTCGGCTTCCAGTCTAACCGGATGTAGCTGAATACCAGTATTTTACATGGAGCGACTGCCTATCTGACCTCCACAACCCAGTAACTGGGTCATACGATACCCCTTGGTAAGACTGGTTGTCAGACTTTCGGGCTTCTGATGACTCGTAACGACTGTCAAAGATCCACGAATGACAGCCGGGACCAACCGCTTACCGTGCTTTCCGAAGCACGGAAGAGTCTCGGTATATAAAGATGGTCACCCATCCACGGACCAACCCCGGCACTTAACCTGATGGACCGACCCGTGCGGCTGTTATTACTTAGCCACGAGCTCCTCTACTCTGACTCTATACAATAGTATGCAAAATAATTAACAATAAGCAACACAAAAATGTCAAACTTAATTAAATTATTTGCCTTATGTCAGCTAGCACACGCCAATATACTCACTCAAAATAATCAGTGTATTATAACGATTCAAATTACATGCACAATATTATTTGGTGGAACGAACGGGAATACAAGATACAATGAATACCTAATTTATTCCCGTTCGTCCCAATGAATTTGTTAGTGGGACGAACGGGAATCAATTTAATATTATTTTTAAATTCCCGTCGGCCCACCAGTGGGACGACGGCAGTGAGATGAACGGGAATACACGTTTTTTTCAACAAACGTGATTTTACGTTCACAATATTCTATTGAATTATACCTAAGATTTACGAATCAATTCTTATTATCTTATTAAGTTTTAAAACGGTTTCACTACTTGCATAAGATTTGTTTACCTGTGCTGGAAGTTATTTAACCAAAATATAATATATGATGATCTGAGGGGCAATTATCGTATTTTTAAGAATGTTTGCATTCTAATCTCAATATCTATCTGTCAAAAATCCGGCACCTACAACCTAATGCTCGACAGATTCTACAACATAACGCTCAACCGGGGATAAGCAGAGTCGGTAGCGGTCAAGCAGTGACGTTGTGTGACGAGTGAGACGTTTAGAAATTGTCGGGCGTTCCGTAAAGTTGTGTTGTGTATACCTACAGTGTGTGATTGCTAGTGTGATTAATTTAATAGTAAATTATAATTTGATTTGAACTGCTGGTACGCCCACAGTAGTTAAAATATGGCTAATAATAATGAAGAAACATCTACCCTTCTCCGTCATATATTTATCATTTACTCAAACGAAAAATCAGTTCAGGCAGTCTGTTGGTCTACAAGATGTATCATGTAAGTTAAGATGGCTTATGGCTACGTTGTAATGTATTCGGGTATGTAATGTATTCGGGTATGTTCAATGCGAAAGTTAGTTTGTTTGATTACTTATTTATTTGTTTGTTACTCAATCACGCAAAAACGGCTGGACGGATTTGGGTTATGTTTTTTGGGTGTAGGTTGTTTTTGGGAATACTACTTAACGCTGCACTTGATACTTACAAACAAAGAATATCTGATAGTTAGTAAGTTTTTAATATTATTTTACAAACATTATCGTGAGTTCAAGGTTTACGGAAAGGTTTACGTTGTCGATGAGTCATGGTTTACAGGTCGTCAATAAATACAAGCTATCAGGTTGACGCTAGTGTGTGGTGACTGTCACTTGGAGCTAATGGCAGGTGGTGAATGAGTAAAGCGCGTGTGTGCGATCGATGCGGCCGTGGAAGTGTGGGCCGCGAGAGCGACGACAGCGGGCTCGGGCAAGTCCTGGCGGCCGCGCCACGTGCGTAAATAGTCGCGGTGCATCCTCGCACCAACCGGTCGTGTCGCCGCGCTCTCCCGCAGGCCTGCTACTCGCTCCCCGCCCGCTGCCAGCTTTCACTCCATCAAGGGCGCGGGCGCTGCGTTTGATGCAATACCTACCTACAAATCCCGCTGTCCGACTACCTTTTTATTATCATTAGCAATAAGACTTGCCACAATCGTTATTACACGCAACCAATCGAGAATCCACATCATTAAATCGATGATACAGTATGTTAACTAACAGAGGGCGTTCTCGTTAACCCGCAATAGTATAGCGTCCATACATGCCAGAAAAAATATTAAAATCGAAAAAAAAAAAACTTTTTTTATTTTTTTATCATAAAATATTCACGAAAAATATTAATTTCACACATATTAATGTAACACTCTGTACACGCTCACTTATTTTTCAGCTTGGAAAGACAAGTGCGACAAGTACGCGTGTACAGAGTGTTAGTTTTACGTATGAAATTAATATTTTTCGTGAATATTTTATGATAAAAAAATAAAAAAAGTTTTTTTTTTTTCGATTTTAATATTTTTTCTGGCATGTATGGACGCTATACTATTGCGGGTTAACGAGAACGCCCTCTGTTAGTTAACATCTGTATATATATAATGGTTTATACCCTTTGTCTTCTATCTTGTTCTTTTTTAAGATTAATTCTGTTTAATTTCTTTACTCATTTCGATTTCAATTTTTTTTAAATCCACAACGGGGAACCTGAATCTCACCTGATGGTAAGTGATGATCAGGCCGAAGGTGGAAGCGAGCGTGGTGAAATGTAATAAGTAAAGAATTACCGCCAACAGTTTACATTATGAACTATTTTTAGTAAAGAAACTACGTAGTATTACTGCTGCGTGGGCGGTAGACGTAGTACACGCGTGCATCCCTGATGAGGCGGGTGTCACCGGTCACGCGACACAGTCGGCGGCCGGGTGGCGGCCGGCCATCGATTACCGATACGTCGCGCGGCGGGACGGCAAGGCCGCTCACGGCACAAATACGGCAATCATTCTCCGCCAGTGACACAACTCATGTCCACCACTAATTACTACGAACGATTAAATAATTATATATGGATCATATAGAGTTATAATTCCGTGTAAGTCTAACGCAAAAAGTTCAACACGGTATTTCGTAAAAAATCCAGGTAGATAGCTATTAGTAAAGGGTAAAGTAGGAAAGTATGGAAGAGATCGAGGAACCGACGCTGATTCAGACGTTGCGCGCGCACCGCACTGAGGTGACGTGCGCAGACGCGAGCGGCTCGCAGCTCGTGACCGGTAGCGGCGACCGCACGCTGCGGCTGTGGCGCTGGAGCAGCGGCGCCGGCTGGGACGAAGTGGCGCGAGCCGAGCACGCGCACCGCTACGGTGTCACGGCGGCGCGCTGGGCGGCGTCCGGCGTGCTGCTGGCGTCGGGCGGCGTGGACGGTGCCGCGCGTGTGTGGGCCGGCCGGGGCCTGGCACCACGCCGCCTGCTGGCCGCGCCGGGCGCCGCAGCCGTGCGTGCGCTGTGCTGGGCGGCGCGCGCGCGTCTTCTGAGTGGACACGATGACGGCGTGCTTTGCGTGTGGCACGTGCCCCACGCGCAGCTGCTTGCACGCCTCCACGCGCACGAGGGCGCACTGCACGCTGTCACGGCGCCCGCTTGCGGTGCGATGCTGCTCACCGCGTGCACGCACGGTGTGCTCAAGGTTTATGATCTCGCAGGTAATTTTTTTACCCGACTACAGCGAGGTAAAAAGAAGGATTATGATTTTTACCCGACTACAGGGGAGGGTTGCGATTTTGACTGGTACCTATGTATGTATGTATTTGGGAATGTATGTCCATCTGTTCCCTCATATCTTCTAAACTACTCATCATAATTTGACAAGTGAGTATCGATGGAAGCGCCTTGAACGTCTGCTATTTATAGGCTGTTACCTCACATTAAATTGAATATGGTGCACTCTAGAAGCCATAAAATCCTGAACTAAAAAAAAGGTGCCATGTTGGGTATCAAATGAAAGGGCTTAATCAGCACATTTCAAATAACTATATATATGATAACCCTAAAACAATTTAAATAAAAACAAAACAATGAAAACGCCAACTAAACAGGTATAACTAGTATAAACAAGACATCACAGACAGACAAATTAAAAATCCGGAGATTTTTAATTTGTTTCTTTATTTATTTATTTAAACTTTTCGCACTAAAAAGGTACAAAGGCGGACTTAATGTCTTAGGAATTCTCTACCAGTCAACCAAGGGTGGTGAAGACATTAGATGGCAGGTGCTCTGTTACAGAGGAACAAAGAGATTTTATTTTATTTTATAATTATTAAAAATATATCTAAATGCATTACAAATAAAATACATACACATACATACATATTTACTATAATATATACCAATATTATATATATATATATATATATATATATACGAAATCAAGGGAGAGAGGTGTTGAGATGACTACTCTATTTGTTTTTAAAATAACTCTGCAATTTCCGCTTAAATGCATACCGACTAGTGGCCGTCCTGATTTCAAGAGGAAGTGCATTCCAAAGAAGAATGGACTGAATATGAAAGGAAGAATGAATAAATTCAGAAGTATGAGAAGGACAGAGTAGGAGAAGATTGTTAGAAGAACGCAGATTCTTAGCGTGTGAAGAACATAGATATTGGAAGTGACAAACAAGATAAGAAGAAGGAGTGGGAGAGTTGAGAAGAGAGAAAAGCGTGGTCAAGGCGCGCAAACTTCTTCTCTGACGAATGGGCATCCATTTGAGCTCAGACCTATAGCTCGACACATGGTCATATTTCCTGAGGTTGAATATGAACCGGATGCAATTGTTGAGCAGTCTGTCGAGCTTATCTAGCAAAACCGCATTCATGTCAAAGTAGCACACGTCTCCATAGTCGATAATAGGGAAAATCAAAGTCTGCACAATCATAGTTTTTGTCTTAGCGGGCAAAAAGTTCCTCAGACGATACAGGGATCACATGGTACCAATGACCCTTTGACTAACACTAGCGACCTGGCGTTGCCAGCTAAGTGTCGAGTCAAGATGCAAACCGAGATCTTTCACAGTAGAGGTAATGGGTATGACGGTACCATTAAAAATAAGAGAAGGAAGAGAGCTAAGCGTCACCCTACCCATCATGCGTGAGCTCCCAATTACAATGGCCTGACACTTGGAGGGGTTTACTGACACCCCAAAACTTTCAGACCACTTTTTGATGGCATCTAAATCTCGGTTTACATCTGCTATAGCGTCCGATAAACACTCAACCCGCTCAGCTGTTTGTTTGTCTGTTTATACCTTTTAAGTTGGCGTTTTTGTCGTAGTTGAATTTTAGTTTTTATAACTTTAATTTTTTCGTTGTAACGATAAAAAGTTTGGTACCTACTTGTTTTTACTTGTACATATTTATGTGTACAGAGGTGTGTCGAAGTGGGATAAGCGGGTGTCCGACGCCGATGGCGCTTGCGTGGATCGACAACGTGCACGACCTGGGCGCACTGTGCGCGGACGTCACGGAGGATGGCAAGCTGTGCGCTACGGGCGGGCAGGACTCACTCATCCGGGTGTGGCACACATGCGTGGAAGAGGGCTGGCCGCGCGGGCTACTGGCCGGCGGGCACCGGCTGCGTGGACACTCGGCGGCGGTTACGGCGGTGCGTTGGGCCGGCTGGGGCGAGCGCGCGGTTCTGGCGTCCGCGTCGCTGGACCGCACGGCACGCTTGTGGCTGCCCGACGGGCTCCAGCTGCGCTGCGTGCGCGTCGTGCACGCACACTCGCGGTACCTCACCTGCGTGGTGCTCGCACACGATATGCGATTCATGGTTACCGGTCAGCACCTTACCTTACTTGAAAGTCGCGGTAGTGTCTGTTACTGACTCATCATAATGGAGTTTTCATTGAATTACAGGCTCGAACGATAGATCACTCCGGATGTGGTCGCTGGGCTCTCTCACACTCGACGATCGGCTGGATACCCCGTGCGAAGCGCTGGCTCACTTCGGTCTCGGTGATCTTAAAGTAGTAATTGCAAATACGTAGTAGTTTTGTTTGATTGTGTTGTTATATTGCACAAATGCACGTACTGTATATTGTTTACAGGGCATCGGGCCAATTGACGAAGAGGTGGTAGACCAGCATGAGGTGGCAACGCAGTCGGTGTTGGGCGGTCACGGTGTGGAAGCGGAGCAAACGTGCTTGCGGCGCCTGTGGTCCGACGTGGTGCACGCAGGCGCCATCAACTACATCGCCACGCATGGGGACCTGGTAGCCACTGCGTCCAGGTATGAGGAGGGCTACAGACTGATGAGTCACGCCGCATGCGCCAGGCGTCATGTTCTGACTATTAACAGCGATGGGGTGGCGCGCTTATTCCGCTGGAGCGCGGAGGCGGGCGTGCTGGACGCGGTGCACGCGCTGGCCGCGCACCAGTACCCCGTCATGGCGGTCGACTTCACCGCAGCAGGCCGAGCGCTGCTCACTGCTGGGCTCGACGGTCGCGCCTGCGTCTGGGACGTCGAGGTTTGTGCAATCCCCACAAAAAAGAAAAATGCATAAAGGATTCAATTAAAATAATTTATGAACTATGAATATTATATATTATGAATTATGAAAGTAGCCTAACTAAATGCGGCTAAGACAAATTATATTAAGTTTTCAATGCGCAATCAACCATCTGTTTTGCCCTCAACGATGTTTGCTCACTGTTGTATGGTCCCTGCAGAGGCTGCAGATCACCATTTGGCGTGTGTTTAAATGCCATCCATCTGCCATCCTCTCCTTATTTTCCCTACACTCTGTGCAAGGATACAGTTGGCATTTGTCAATACAGTCAAATATGACGATAAGTTGGGCGGTTTGTTTGTGGTAGGCGTAGGCCAGCGTAGGCCAGCCGCTATCCATGTCCAATTTTGTTTTCCGAAGATTTTGGTTTTTATTTACATACAAAGCATAAAACAATAATTAATACAAAGCTTAAATCTACGACAAATTCAGTTGTGTTATGTGCCTGAACTAGGTCAGGCGAGGTAAGGCATACTATTTCTAAATAATAACATTAACCGGTATCATCCCGCTCTCACCCGGAGGCGTCGGCGTCACCGTCAAACCCTGGTGACGATAACGCCTCCGGGCGACGGCACCGGCGCTG
The DNA here is from genome assembly GCA_914767815.1 of Eupsilia transversa. Classification (NCBI taxonomy): domain Eukaryota; kingdom Metazoa; phylum Arthropoda; class Insecta; order Lepidoptera; family Noctuidae; genus Eupsilia; species Eupsilia transversa. The sequence goes on from OU611888.1 coordinate 52,232, forward strand.
CCCCGTGGCGAAAAATATTATTTTTGCATAGAAATATGGCACTTAAATCGATGCCGATTTTTTCCTACACTGGCAATAATATGATAAACCATAGATCTTAGCACATCAATAGGCAACACCTCAGGGCAACACAAAAGAAGTTAAAATGACGCGGAGTAACACTTCAAAAGTTCAGTGACAAGCGAGTGTTTACCTGCATAATTAAATACAAAATAAGTGTTGTTTTAAAGGTTAAAAAGTCACTATGTTATTCTACAAAAGTATAATAACATACGAATAGCTGCAAAACCGACTCCACGTAGTCTTGTCTGCCCTACCCCTAGAGTGGATTTAAGCTCGCGTCGCCGTCATCGCCGCGCCGGAGCCGTGACAGAAACCATGCCTACTGCATGTTTGCGTGCTTTTTACAGTTGTTAGATGAGTCTTTTAATTATTATGAATATGAAATGTATGCCAAAAGATAATTCTAACTGTAAACTTTCTGTGATATGATATGTGTGTGATGTTTTTACTGTTTCAATTTTAAATCAATGATTGTAAAAATCTGTGCTTTTATTGATGACTGTAAATGATTATAATAGGAAGTAACAAATTGTAAAAATGTGATTTTATTAAGTAGTAAGAAATTGTAAACATCTGTGATTTTATAATTTACTGTAAAACAGTGATTTAATTAGGTAGTAAGAAATTGTAAAGATCTTTGCTTTATTATTGACTGTAAAACTCTGATTCTACCAGTTAGTAAGAACTTGTAAAGATCTGTGATTTTAATAGATAAGAAATTTGAAAATCTATGATTTAATAATAATTTATTGTATTTTTTATAATTAAATTTTATTAATAATTGTAAAGCTATACGATTTTATAAGGAAAATAGGTTAATTAAGAGTCCTTACGTAGGTCCAGTGGTGCCACTTTTGTTAAAAAATAATATCTCGTACATGTAAAAATCTCTTCCACTTCATGAGGCATCCAGATACACATATTTGAAGATACACTTTTGAAGACATTCGTAATAGCTTTTTACTTTATTTGTTTGCGTCAATATTTTTCATCATTACAGAAAACTATTTTATCATAAAGCTGATAAGAGCGTCTTAAAACCTTATTAGGAGGTCTCGCTGAGTGAATGTAAAAAAAGCATCTTTATTCACGACATTGCATAGATTTAAGGTCGATATATTCGTATGCATCGTTATTATTAGATAAAGATGCATTGCATACCAATATCGACCTTAAATCGGAGAACCAATGAATTGCTGTTCGTTAGTGATGTACTAACTCTGCCTTCTCTTTATATCTTAGAAAGTATTTTGTATGTTCGCAAAAACTTAGGACTTTTCAAAATTAGAAGTGATTTCCATAATATAAATACACGTAGTAAACATGAAATTGTGATACCTAAATTTAGATTAACTAAAACTAGCAAGTCATTCCTTATAAACAGTATTCGCTTTTATAACAAGTTGCCAAAGTCGGTTACAGAACTTAACGATGGAAAGTTCAAAACCAAAACGTGTCCTTATCAAAAAAGCATATTACAAGATTAAAGACTACGTTGATGACAAGGAAGTTTGGCAATAATTCCTTCTGCACATGTGGCCTCCCTGGTACCTCAATAACGGCATAATTATGTAAATGTCTATTAACTGCTCCCAAATTACGATATGTATTTTATTTTACTTTTTTTTTTTTTACTTGACATGTAGTTTCATTATTTGACATGTATGCCTACAATTCAAATTTCAACTTACAGTAGAGACTTGTGGAATACGGGGTTCTCATTCGGATTGGTTAAAGTTGTAGTGACAACCATTTGGGTTAAATAGGTTTTTAATATTTTTTTCGACCTTTATATAGATTCCTTTATATTTTGTGAATGTGAGAACGTTGTAGGCACAACAGACTGTCGATTTGCAGACTATTTTCTATTTTTTTTAAGTATCTTGTTGACAGGCCTACGCTGTCCTCTCATACCTATTCAAACTGTACATTTAAAGCATGGTAAAACCCATTTATTTTTAAAAGAGTAACCGTGGAGTTTCTTGCCGGCTCTTCTCCATAGGAAACGACCAATTGGAACCGTGCACCTAGATTCTGACGTTTCATAAGTGCCCTTGTAGGTTTATGTGAAATAAAATATTTTGATTTTGATTTTGATTTTGAGTCTCGCTAAAACTCGAGAACGGTTGGACCGCTTTCGCTAATTTTGGTTTTTGAAATATTGGTTGGGTAGGTGGGGTAGGTAGAGTAGGTAGGTAGGGTTTAGGGTAGGTAGGGTACATTGTCTGTATCATGTCATCATAGTATGTACATTAGTCAACACTCGTAATTACTGAATTATAACAGTATTTAGGTCAGTATTCGAGTACCTAGGTATATTTCTTTTATAGATTTGTATTTGGACAACTTCAATCTTTATTGATTTATCCGTAATAGAAGATCTGTGATTTTATTAAAAAAGTACCTACTCTTTAAAGTTTGCTAAGGTATGTACTTACATATTTTATAAAAATAATAATCAATAAGTCGCAAGCGCAATAGTAATTGCTATTGGTTACCTATGTAGGTACTACTGTGGTTCTTAAGTTAGTATATTGTTATTTATATTTTATTTTTAAACGATGGGGATTTGTGAACTTTTTGTCCACAAATCCGCATTGACGGCTCACAGAGGTCATAATGGGGATTGTCAATGAGAATTAGTGGAATAATCCTTGCCGGCGACTTATACACTGGAGGTACTAAAAACTGCTTACACTACGCCAGGTGGCGACGAGTCAAATACCGCGCGGAGCCTGAGCGGGCGCGCGATGGTGTGACTTGTCCAAAAAATTGGAAGCTATTCTATTTGGATCCACTTGCAAGGCAGCTTGTAGCTTGCACTTACAGCCAAGTTGACTCGCTACTGTCCGATCGGTTTACACCACTGTACTTATCAACTTCGACACACACACACAACACTTGACCATTGTAAAGGCTCGTTCACACCGGCGCGACTTGTCGCGCGACGCGACTTTAACAATACAATTTCTAATAAAACTTCACGATTGAACAATTGCCGGTGTCGCGTCGCGCGACAAGTCGCGCCGGTGTGAACGAGCCTTTAATCGGGCTGGAAGGTGGTGAGGGGTTGGTGCAAGCGTTCTATGGTTGCAGTCGGGCGTGCAGCTGCGCTCGCTGTGCGTGCCGGTGTGCAGCGAGGAAAGCACGGAGGGCGAGGCGGGGGGCGGCGGGGTACGGGCGGCGCGCGCCTCGTCCGGCCGCCCGTCACTGCTGCTCCTGGCCACAGACGACGGGCTCGCACCGCTGTGGAGCCTTGATGACGACGACGCCAAACCGCTGCAGTAAGTGCACGTTCTACCTACCTAGTCCTTACAACATTGAGATAAAAAACGTAACCATTTCAGCGTCGCTTTAAAACCGCTAAAGCACTGAATCAAAAACACATATTATATTGCTACGAGTAACATGATTGTTAATTAGAAGGAGATAGTGCTGTTACTTGTATTAGCAATTTCGATGTTGTAACTTGTAATTCAAATTCAAAGGCATATGCTTACCTTATTAAATTAATCAAATATCTCAACAAAAACCGAATGAAAATATCTATTCTACAACAGCATGTCGTCCCCCGCCACGATGACGCTGGCATCGAAATATGTATTAAACTTAAAGGGCCAATACATTTTAATTTATTAATATCTAAAGATTTGTTAGTGTCGGGGTTTAAAAAAAAAAACTTTTATTTCCTGCTTTTAATATTGAAACTTACAGCTAGTAGATACGCTACGATACGAGTACGTGCGGCGCTTAAGGGACTACTCACACTTATTCAGCTCTATTCAGCGTTTGCCCATAGAAAACGCGCGAAACGCGTACGCGTCCTTTCAGCTATCCGCAGTTGAAAGGACGCGTACTACGCGTCTCATACAAAATCGTATTTTTTATGGGCTAACTCTGAATAGAGCTGAATAAGTGTGAGGAGGCCCTTAATCTACGCAGCTGTACGTGTTTTTCCCACAGTAAAGTAAGTTACTTTTTCCTACTCCATCACCAGACCCTGTTCACCATCTATCTATGTACAGTAGTTTATGTGGTGGGCGTATTCCGCAGCGTATTCGTGGGGCACACGGCGGCGGTGACGTGCTGCGCGTGGTCGTGCGACGCGCGGCTTGCGGCCACGGGCAGCGCGGCTGGCGAGCTGCGCCTGTACGCGCCGCCTCCCAATGCGCGCTTGTTGCACCACGAGCCGCATGCACACGACTTGGGTCAGTGATTAAATGAAAAATTATAAATGCTTTAGAGGTATCAGGTACAGTGTGTAAAGTTCACTCATCCTCTATTGGAAAGGGAGGATCCTCCGACCAGACGCGTGTCGTGTCTGGCGGGCAATTGTCCAACGATTGATGCTGTTCGCGCGGTAAACTCTAATTGCACGATGCAGGATTTGTGTGACGGCAGGTCTTTGATGCGTAGTTCGCATGTGGCGTTGTAGATGCCGAGTGCGAGCCGAGTGCCTGAGTTAGCAACAAGGGCAGTTGGCAACTGTCTAGTGTCAATGTCAGTCAGCTGTCATGCCAGTGACATAAATAACCAACTATTCTTATCATTTAAGTAGTCGTTGATAGAATATAAGTATGCCTTTGAACAAAGGTTGGATTTTACTTTAGCTAACCTAGCAAAGAAGAGGGTAGCTTGTTATAAAAAGTTATACCAAGCCCAACAAAAGAGTTATGAACCCTATGAAGCCGGTGAAAGGGAGCTCGTAGTTTGTCCTTATTTCTAGTGTTGACATTGGGAATATCACTGTTTTTTAGTATATAAGTGTATATTTTGCCTACTAGATAAGGTATTGGAGAAGATGAATTGTGGTGGCAGTAAGAATACCAATATCTTTAAAGAAATCTCTCACAGAATCTCTGGCACCTAGCTGTTAAATTCACAAACTCAGCGGGCAGCCTGTTTTAAAATCCGGACATAATCTTGCTCGGGCCATGCAGATTGGTTGGTTAGTTGGATTGGTGCTTATTGGCCTTCGTCTTTTGAGGAAAGAACCACACAGATTTGAGTGGACTTGTCCGGTCAGTGCATGCATTAGTCAGTAATCGTGTAGCCCAACTCAGAACTTAAGAAGCTCAACGATTACCGGTTATCCACTCTCTCAACACACGAGCGAGGAGGGAGGAGTTTATATAGAAGGAGGAGTTTTAGACCCTACCACGTAACCATAGCGAGATCTTATTTGATGCGCCTTAGTTACGCCAAATATAATATTGATTGAAAGATTTGGTTTGTTAGATTTGATGAGAGGTTTTTGATCATGATTATTACCAGTGATCATTGCTCATTCATCCAGATTATTTATTTGTCGTCGCACTGGAACATAATATCGTTAGTTTGTGAGACTTACCATTACAAAGTAGGTAAGTAGGTATTTACCGTTGGAAAGTAATTACTTATTATTAGAGTACTTAGCATTAGGTCGGGGTCACTTTGCATGCGCGTTCTGACAATATTATGTGTACACCTATGACTAAAGTACATAGCAGCTAAGTGAGTGTTACACTAGCTGCTGATATAACACTCGTATGAGATCACCAGAGGGCGTCCAGAGCTGTGACTTCGCGCCATCTCCAAGTGCGCTGGCACTCCCCGATGACACGTATCTCCTCGCGACGGCCGGTGGCGACTCGCTCATCAAAATGTGGAGCATAAATTACAATGAGGTACTTATAGCGCGAACGTGATCTAAAATAATAATACAGGCGAGTGTGCATGCTAGTATCTCGCGACGTAACGCAGGCGCTGGGGAAGCCGACGATGCGCGCGGTGCAGACGCTGGAGCTGCACGGCGGCAGCGCTTCGTCGCTTCGCTGGGGCGGCGCGCTGCTGGCGGCAGCGGGCGCTGACCGCGTGCTGCGCGTGTGGCTGCTAGCCGAGCGCGGTGTCAGCGCGCGCCTGCTAGCCGTGCTGTCCGTCAGCAGCCTGGCCGTGGCGCTGCTGAGCGACGGGCCGCTGCTGTTAAGCGGCTCGCTGGCGGGCGAGCTGGCCGTGTGGCAGGTGCCGTCTGAGCTGCGCGACGAGGAAAGCGACGAGGAAGGCACGCCACCGTGCTTTTGGAACTGGGTGGGCGTGAGGCGCTGGCTCCGAGATTCCATTATGCGCACTCCTGGTTAGTCAAAATGCTATTATATTTCTGGAATTTATTGAAGAGATCGTCCTTAATACCCAATGTGGCAGTAGTTACTCTGAAACACTACGAGTGAGCTGGCAGTCCAGGGACTGGAGTCAGGCTTGTTGGTATGGCGTCCTTCAGACTACAAAAGCAGTAGTTGTTAATTCAATGATTTGTTCTCTACTCAAATAATTAATTCCATGCCAGGTTTGGAACTGCGTCCCGATGAAGAGGAATTCCTTATTCAAAGAGCCGAGCAGGCAAACATGACGGGCTCCAAGCTTATATCCACTCCGGTCGACACATTGCTGGAAGATTTGGGATACGGTACTAATAATAATAATCCATTCCATTTAAAATTGTCTAAGGGGCCTCTGCGAGTTGGCTTCGGCCCCTCGTATGCCTTCCAAAGGACCGGGATCCATAGTCCCGAGAATAGTTAAAAACTAAACATTAATAAAAATCTTTATTTATACAAAAACCTTCAACATCGCATGACTTCAATGAATAAAGGTCATACAGATAGGGTAAACTCTGACTCCCAAACTAGGAGATCCTGTGACTTAGGAGTCAGTGTTCTGCTGTCACTATGATACCAAAAACCTTTACTTCTTTTTGTACTCTTACATATTTTTTTGTATAATCATATCGTGTTTCAATCCAGTGTTGTAACGAAGTGTTTTCTTGTATATTTAATAACATATTATACAGGGTGGCCGGACGGTTGACGTCCAAAAATAAAATTTAGTTTTCATTCAATGCAATCATTCATATTTACAGATAAGAAAATACGACGTTGTCATAATTATTTCACGTAGCTAAGGGTGTTTTACATTAATAATCGTGACTTTGTCGTATTATTTTGTATGAAAAATGAAAATAAAAAAATGATAGTTGAAAAATTATTCTTAATCCAATTGATTCTTTGATAATTATGGTCTCATTCATACCCAAGAGTTACGGGATGTAAAAAAAAACACCTTGTATATGTCTCTAGGATTTTGGAAGAATGAAGATGTTCTCTTGTATTGTAATGTAATACAATGTGTTGTGTTCAGAGCTCGCGAGCGTTGCAGACGGAGCCGATGGTTCGGTCCCCGAGGACGCGGAGCGGGCACTTGTGCGCAAGGAGCTGGGCTGGCTGCAGGCCGCGCCGCCCTCCTACGACAAGGTGAGCCCATTGTATTCAGAGTTTGGGAGTCAAATTGTCTTAACGGGAGAAATCCAGTTTTGACAGATTTTTGCAGTTAAAAGTGGTTTTGATCTATTAACAGACTGTGTAATACATACAATTTGTTTCTTTTTGATGTATTTGTGTAGATTATATGTACAATTTGTGGGTCCCTCTATTTGGCAGAATCTTGATGTTCCGAAACTTATTTGGCAGAAATTCACTTGGCATAATGGCAATTAATTGGCAATATGTTTATGGCATAAACATCATTTAGCAGAATTATTGTTTGGCAGAATGTTTATATGTCCGAATTTACAATGAGATACTTTTAAGATGGCAAAATTTTATTTCGCATAATTTCGTTTAACGTTTATTTGGTAGAATTTCACTTGGCATACTATGAAGATGGCCGAATTTAATTTGGAATCATTTTATTAGGCATATTGCCATTTCTTCATTGGCATTTTTCACCTTAATAAAATAAAAAGTCAATATTAGAGATGCGCCGAATAGTGGTTTCACCGAATAACCGAATACCGAATAATATTCCGTTAAGCTGCGTCTACGCTAAGCGAGCCGAGCACGAGCGGAGCCGTTCTCGGCTTCGTCGTTCGCGGCGTCAAGTGTGGACGTACAACGAACCTACAACGATCACTGTCCTGGAGCGCGAAGCAAATCCCTTTGTGTTCGTCAAAAAACCGACAATTGGCGGAGCACAGCAGAGTACGAACGAAATGCTCGCAGCGCGCTAGACGAATTGTATTCGGCTCGTGCTCGGCTCGTGATGGGCTCGCCTAGCGTAGACGCAGCTTTAAGTTCTTACTAAACCAAATATACTGCCGGATAATTCGGTTCCCCGTTCTATAGTTTTGCCGCGCAAACAAGTTTATACACGCTAGATTTCCAAAGTGCCATAGTTGAGAAAACAACATAGTTCATTCATTATGCATAAGTAAACCTTACCTATTACAATACAATTATAATTAACTAGTGGGATTATTGCAATTAAAAATTACTGTTCTTTTAAGATACTTGATTTTATGTAACTATTAATGCTAGGTTGTATTTGATTACCTGAAGGGCACAGGGACAGAAAGATCATCGCCAGATTTATCTCATTAAGAGATAATAAAAAAAACTGATTAACAAATTAATGAACTTTATTGAAAAAATTAATGACGCTTATCTTATTACTATAATAACAGGGCATTACTATGTATTTTAGTGTATACCTATTACATATACCTATTATTAGCTAATAAATATTCTTATTTATTTTACTTGAGATTTTTTTAAAGAAAGATCAATGTCACTTGTTTTTGATTCTTTTTACATGTTTGTTTTTCTTTTTATCGTCAGACATTATTTATAACAACGAATAAATCGAATCTTCAAGAATGATTTATAAAGCAGAGAGAAAAGCGCGCAATTTAATACAGAGTACGTGATGACAATTGAATTGTCACTTGACAGGACGTTACGTCAAACGTCAAACAAAAAAAGATCAAAGTCCCTATGACCTTTTTTAAAACAACAGGGGTGACTACGATCTTTCTTTCTTACATCCATACTAGCTTTTAAAGGCTGTCGCGTGTAAACTCACCTTTTTATGCGTTTTCGGGTTACAGGGCCAAATAGTTTAGTAGGTTTTCTACTAGATGGCATTGTTATTATTATTATTTTTTATAAATATTTGAATATTTAAAAAAAAATGACAATGATCCTTCTTCCTGTGTTTACCGACTACGAATACCTCAAAATTTGCCGAATACGCCGAATACCGAATATAAAACGATTATTCGGCATCACTAGTCAATATGTTATTCTACAAAAGTTAGTAACAGAAACGAATCGCTGCATAACCGACTCCACGTAGTCTTGTCGGCCTTACTCCTAGAGTGTAATTTGAACCCGCGGAGGGGCGGAGAGGAGGTTGAGGTGCAGGTTGTTGTCGAGCGTTAAAACCATCTGCGACGATAAGCTCGCGTGGGACCGCTGGAGCCCTGCAGGGCCGGAGCCGTGACAGAAACCACGCCTGCTGCATGTTGCGTGCTCGCTTGCATGCTTCGTGCTTGATTCTTGTATTTTTATTTCGAATATTGTTGTTTTGACGACTATTTACTTGAATGAAACATAAATATTTCATAGAAACACAGTTCAATGAATTTTATAATCACATTTTTTTATTTAACAAACTTATCAAACAGTAGAATTATTTTTTTACGAATAATGTTTGTTCGGTGTGAAATGAAATGAAATGAAATTGTTTATTCTGTAAATAGGATATCGGAATCACTTTTTTACACGTCATGTTAAAAAAATATTAGAGCTAAGCTAGATGAGGTCGGCGTTTCCTATCTGACTACTCTGAGAAGAAAGACCGAAACAAACTCAGAGGTCACAATCTCTTTTAAAGTCCAGACATTATCTTGGTCAGGCCATATGAGAACCATGTAGATTAGTGTCTGAAATGGTCTTTTCAGGAAAGAACCACACAGATTTGAGTGGATATGTCCAGTCAGTGCAAGCAATTGCCAGTAATCGTGGAGCTCATCTCAGAATTTAAGGAGCTTAGCAACTTGACGAACAATACCACAGAAAGGACATTTGAGTAGGTCACATAAAATGCTTAAACTGCCAGAACATCATTAACACTAATTAATGTGAAAAAATAAAACAAAAAAACTAAAAAAATGATCCACATAGTCCTCACATTCACAATATTTAAAAATAATATAATACTTAACAAAGTAATCATGTCATTTTGTTGTAATATTCAACAATTTCAATGTGCATATAAAACTGGTATTTTTTCATGATTTGACATATTAATTATTAAAGTTTTTATGGTTTAATCACAAATTTTAGCAGAGCGAGCAGCTCACTCCCAAGCTTTTTTGTCTTCTAAATAATCAGAAATTTTTAGTTCCCTTTTTTACAACGTTTAGTTTTGATACAGTTTTTAAAACGTTTAATGGGTAAGTTTCAAATGTCAATGGGAAGTTGGTCATAAAAGCGTATACATTGGTTGGTTTGGTTTTTTATAATATGACTGTAACCACCTTATTGTAAATACCTTCATTCCGAGCAAATAAATAAATATTCTATACTATTCTATTCAATTGGCCCATGAACGATTTGCCTACTCTGTGCAGGCGAGTTCGATGTACGGCAAGATTGCGTTTATTCCTGGTATTTAAACTATGAATATCGGTTTTTTTTTTAATTTGAAGTATTTTGGTGTCCTATGTACACCAGTCAGAATATCTATTTCTTTGAACTTTTCTCGAAGGGAATCTCTTGGACCTAGGTTGTAAATGGCTCGAACAGCCCTTTTCTGCAAAACAAAGATTTGTTATTTAAAGATTGGTTATTAATGTCCGCACCGGTTGTCCAGAGAAGAATCCCATATGACATAAGACTATGAACATAACTAAAATAAACAATTATGGCTGTATCTACGTCGGTTATCTGTCTAATTTTTTTAACAGCATAGGTGGCAGAACTAAGCCTTCCTGACAATTTTTCTATGTGTGGGCATTGTAATTTACCGTCAATCGTTATTCCATGAAAAACTGTCGATTCAACAGGGTCCAACTATATTCCATTCACTTGAACATTGGTAGCTAGCTGCCTGACATTTGGCGTTGAAAATTTAATTAGTTTAGTTTTTTTTTTTCGTTGAGTAGAAGATTATTTACATTAAACCAATGCACAACTTTAGAGAGTGCATCGTTAACTTGTTCAAAGTTGACTAACTGACGTTTGATTTAAAAAATGAGGGAAGTGTCATCTGCGAATAATACGATTTTGTGATTATCCCTAATGTGGTAAGGTAAGTCATTTATATAAATCATAAATAAGAAAGGACCTAGAATTGAACCCTGCGGAACGCCTGTATTTTTCCACGGGGTTAAACTGTCACTGGATAAAATGTTTCTCTTGGTAAAATATTTATATTAACTAAACAAGAGTCTAAAGAATATTGGATTTGTTATTCTATGTTATGAATATCGAAACAATAAATTTTAATTGTAACAAAACTCAATGATTAAAAAAAAAACAAAAGAAGTATTCTGTGTATTGATTATTCTAATATAAGAAACATTTTATGTGATTTTGAATTATTCTGCATATGAAATTTATGCCTAAAGATGATTCTGACTTACAAAATGATGAGTTTTGAATGTATGCTAAGTGAGTGTCTGCCAAACTATTTTCTGCGAAATGAAGATTATGCTATCCGCTGTTATGCAAAATATAATTAAGCCATAAAAAGTTCTGCGAAAAAAGGTATACCCCAATTTGTGATGTGAGCAGTGGGCAGGCTCCAGTAATACAGTCAACTGTACGTCGCATACGAGCAGTGTTTCTGTGGCGCTCGCTGGCATGCAGCTGAGCCTACATGGCATAGTGTTGTGGTTGCAGGAGCGGTCCGCGCCACACGCGCTGCGCTGTCCGCTGTCGCACCGCGTGCTGCATGAGCCGGTGTTCGCAGCCGACGGCTACACCTACGAGCGCGCCAACATCCTTGATTGGTTCCTCGCTGCCGGTGCGTCACCACACCACACTACCACCCATCACATCACCACGCACTTCACCACCATGCAACACACCACCACGCCGAAGCGCAGACAACCTCTCGGCATAGAGCTTGGCTGATAGAGACTACTTCGAATATTAATGTTTATTATAAATAAAATTGGTTTGCGCTAACGGGCAAGCTCAACCATAACTTTACTAGTTGGTATTGTAAGTGTGTTACGTAATTCCCCGCCGATTTAGTACATGTAAAATGTACTATTTTTTCAATGCAAAGAATTGCTAGTAAAACTAAAACAGCACATAAAACCTTTACAATTTTTTTAATGATGTTTTTTCTCTCTGAAATCGGTCAATTGAATTTAAAAAAAATCTGTTGGGGTGCCTGAGGTTTTGCGCATTTAACGTTACACGTTGTATAGATACTATCTTCTGCCCCCGGCTTCGCCCGCGTGGATGTCAGAAATAATCCCACACACACAACGTGTTACATCATGTAACACGTTGTGTGTGTGGGATTATTCTGACCTGACTTTCTTTTAAATTCAATTGACCGATTTCAGAGAGAAAAAACATAATAAAAAAAATTGTAAAGGTTTTATGTGCTGTTTTAGTTTTACTAGCAATTCTTTGCATTGAAAAAATAGTACATTTCTGTCGAGGCCAGCACCTCAAGCATTGATGGACGATCGTGGAAATGTGGGCCGAGGCGTAGCCGAGGCACACTTACGTGAGGCCATCAATGCCTGGTTGCGGCCAAGGCTTGAATAGTGCTTTTCTCAAATAATGCGCGGAAATTCAAACAAAGTAAGTTAATTATAAATTCCAGAATCAATGACGGACAACGATAATTTTTCACGCGCCAATGCAATGTGTTCATTTGTTTCTTCTTGGTTGTCATGTGTTGAAGTAAAAACTTCGTTCCATTTTTAAATAACACAACAGATATGAGTTTGCATAGTAATTTATTTGGCCGCTACACAGGACAGATATGGATTTTCATAGTAACATTGCTGGCCGCATCGTCATTTGGTTTTGATCAGTACAGCAATTTCGATGTATCTCGAAGAAGGTTGTCAAAATAATGGTCCAACAACACTTCTGGTAGTGCGGCTGGTAGTGTCGTTGCGAATACATCGAATTTCCAAGCATGTTTGAGAAAAAGCCAATATTACTATCCCGCGTATTAGAAAATTTTATTTGGTCGAGAACAATAGTGTTTGTTTACCTATTTTGGCGGGTTTGCGCATGTGATGGCTTGACCTATCAATAATTAGACACGGCAATGTTTTTAAAGAAGATTCTTTTGATAAATGTGACTTATATTAAAAAGTGGTTCAATTGATTCTGCTCGTTATTCTGATCAAAACTATATTCAGGTTTTGCGCATGTAACGTTACACGTTGTATATATAAATAATACATTTTAAAATATTTGAATATAAAAAAATGTGACCTATTCCTATCTAATAACAAAATATTATATTTATATTCAAACTAGCACATGGTTCGGGCTACTTAGAAACACATTTAATCCCTATTTTATGGTTTGACAGTTCGACACGTTATCGTAATAAATAACGAAAGATCCCATTTCTTTGTAAAGGCTCGTTCACACCGGCGCGACTTGTCGCGCGACGCGACTTTAACAATACAATTTCTAATAAAACTTCACGATTGAACAATTGCCGGTGTCGCGTCGCGCGACAAGTCGCGCCGGTATGAACGAGCCTTAAAGCAATATTAAACCTTTTACACACATGTATTGTATGAGAAAAAAAAAACGCTACAAGAAGTTACTAAAAACCCATCAATACCACTCAAACTAAGTCACATATTTAATTCATGCATTCTTCCTGTGTGACCTACGGTTGCCAAACCTGGCCCTTAACAAAAGAAAACATAAAAAGATTGGAAACATTTCAACACAACATAGAAAGGAGCATGCTAAATATAAAGAAAAAGACAAAGTAAATCTTAATATTATAAGAAGAAAAACAAACGTAGCAGACGTGACTTACATGATTAAAAATCTGAAATGGAAATGGGCAGGACATGTCATCAGGGGTCAAAACGAAAGATGGGCCAGAGAAGTAACAGAATTGTATCCCAGAGAAGGAAAGAGGAAAAGAGGCAGACAATTCCAAAGATGGGAAGACGATTTGAGAACTACTGCGGGAGGGACATGGAGGAGAAAACTCACGACCGTGAGCTATGGAAAAGCCTGGGGGAGGCCTATGCTAAAGAGCAGAGTAGTCTGGTGAGTTCTGATGTCTAAACCTTTAATTTAAATAAATTGTGAAACTAGTTACGATTGCTAATAAAAGCTATTGGAAATTTGAAATTGTATGAGAAGCGAGCTGGCACTTTCTAAAAATGTTTCAAAAAAATGCCGCCAGGGATCGGTAACATGCGGAACGCTAAAAGCACCGCTACTTCTTCTCCCCAGCTCAAACACTAGGAAGTGGTAAAGGGTGGGTGCTTTGTGGCCGTCTATAGACCTTCAAGAGAGTTGATCCACAAATCTATTAAAAATGATACTTGAGTATCGATTCTCAACTCGTATCTAGTAATTCTTGAATGTTGTATTCTTTATCTAAGACCAATAATTGGGTCAGACTGACATGACGACGTGGCTTGCAGACGTGCTTCTTGTGCAAAGAGTGAACTTCCAGGGGTTTGGGTCACCACATTTATGTTATATCCAGTCCAAGGACTGTTATGGACCATGTCTCCAAAAGAGGATGATGCTGACGCAATGCCGCTGAAACGCCGCTTGCGTCAATTTATGGAAGTGTTGCTCTGAGTGCTCCGAGTGCAGATGTGAGGTATCGTTCGAGTAATGACTGACCAAATACCTGTTACGCTAAAGTAAGGGTTACTCACAGGTTTATATAGTACCTAACATTCTTTGCATCCCTGTATTATTTATTAACTCTCTAAAACCACATTCAATATAATTTCATAAATATGAATTCCTAAGTCTTATTTACATTTTTTTTTTAAATATTTGTTTATTCATGACAACTAGGCCCAATTGTTAGTAACAAATGTAGTTCTTTAAAACTATTTTTAGTAAACAAACACAGAAACAAAAACCAAAAGAATATTTTAAGGTGAGCTGTGAGGTCTTCTGACCAGCACCTCCACAGCGTGCGACAGCCAAGGTGCGTCGTATTTTTCGGTCAACATACTTAGGATGCTGTTAGAACTAGACCACGCTCTTGATAAAAATTATCGGTATGCATCGCAAAAGCGAACATACCGGACGCACAACAGAAGCGCGGTGGAAATCCCAACAGCATATTGAAGCAGTTGTTATACTGAATGAATAAGCAGGGCGTCTAGCGATCTCTTAGTATGCCTCACGAACAGTCCGCTCGTGTAGAACGATTGGCAATACGCTTTAAACAGCGTAATCTTTGCCTCTGTACTATAGCGAGCAAACCTGTGTACCAGCATGTTGGCCCTGACCGCTAGCGCCCTGCGCTCACGACCTATATCTTCATCGTCTTTCGAGGTCATCGGTTACTCAATACTCAATTGTTTATTGCATTCCATATGTATACATAGGTGGTATAATACAATACAAGATCAAATATATGGACCCTGTCGGGCACAGCAAAATTAGGAGGGCTAAGCAGCAATTCAATCAATTCAATATTATTATAAATTATTATAAAAATCTTTGGAATATTTTACATTATTATATTAAATTATGTTATAATAATTTATTCATATTTATATATTTTTATAAAAAAGAAAAACCATATTTTAATATATTTTATAATGTTTGGTAATTAATTATGAATAATTTTACTTTTATTTTGCTGTCCATTTGTCATCTAAAAACTCCTTTACTGAGTAGTATGACTTGGATTCCAGAAATTGTTTCAATTTATTAATAATATACTTGTTTTGTTTATTTCTCTAATGTTATTTAGTAATTTATTATAGATTTTTATGGACATTACTATAGGGCTGGTTGAGTGCATTTTGAGTCGTGATTGAGGTATGTTTATAGGTATTGTTTTTGTTGTGTCGAAAGGTGTATCTTGTTTGTGTTTCTTCGCAAGTGGTGTACAAATCTGGATGTTTTTTGACATATTTACATAATTCTAAGATATATAAACAGGGAAGTGTGAGTATTTTGTGTTTTCGGAAGTGTGGTTTGCAGCTATCTGTTTGTTCTATGTTGGTTATTATTCGAATTAACTTCTTTTGTAAAATAAATATGGTTTGTGAATCTGAACTGTTACCCCACAGCATGACCCCATAGTTGAGCCATGCCTGGGCATAAGCATAGTAAGTAACAAGTTGGTTGGTTGGTCAGGTATTCATAACTCGAAAACTATCAAAAGTCACGGAACATAGGTACATGGGGGTGATCCAAATACCCCACGATAGGAGGGAACTAAATTTTATTTTTGGACGTCAATGTTCCGGCCATCCTGTATAATATTTTGAAATAATACAGAATAATTATGGTTCTTAATTTACAGATTACAGGAAAACCAGGTGGTAAGATAACATAGTCTAAATCTCATAATCTTGTGCGCAGAAACTTACATTTGCAGTTGGAATGTATCGGAGAACATGTTTTTCAACTACAATGAATGTTTGTTCTTGGGATAAATTTATCCCAACTACCCTCCATTGTGCGTGGTCAGACACGAACTTGACCTTTTCTTCTTTGTTTTTTTTTAAATTACTGTGTGCTCTAAGCACTACTAGGCACAGTATTCATACAAAAACCAGGTTAATAATTTATTTGACCCAGGTTAGTTAACCTGGGTGAAATAAATTATCAATGTATTTTGTTTCTTCTTTTCTTTCTGAGTCCACATCCCACATTGTACATGTACACCTCGCAAGCCAAGTCAGGATACTTAATTTGTTTGTCTTTATCGGCTTTCACTAGGTTCCCGTCATGCGGAACCGTTATTATCAATCATAGCGCGCCGTTCCATTCCATCCACCACCATTAAGTCAACTACACAATAGTCCTGTCAGTGATGATAAATTGATACAATGTGACATTGCCATTTTCGAACTGAGTCGGGCACATACCTACCTGTAAGAACGAAACTTCCGATTCCACAAGGCTGTATTTCAGAGCAAGTTGCTGATGGATAATCTTGACTACAACAGTATGTCGATGCAAGTAACCTTCGTTACACGAGACACGAGTTCGACGAGAACACCCACAGATAATGTGTTGGATTGATTCCCCCGGACACTGACATGCCCGACAAATGCATTCAACCGTACCGTCTTTCACAATAAGTCTCTGATAATTGTTCGTCATGATAACTTTGTCCTTGCCCAGATAAAACCTTAGCTTTCCCCAAAGAGGACACCGAAAAGCAGCCAGGGCACGGAATATAGCAGATCGACATAGGGTGGCATGTAGGGTCCGGAAAAGCGTTCATAAAGCTTCTTACTCTGCCATACCTCCTGTTAGTGTTTATTAATATTATCCAGAAACAAGATTTGTGTAGCGAGCTCGTCTGTTGCAGACGGCGCGGTGTCGCCTATCTCGGGGCGGCGTCTGCTGTCCTCGTACCTGCAGTTAAATTTCGGCCTGCGCGATCAGCTGCGCGAGTTCCTGCGCTCCTCATCTGACACCTGACACCACCACGCCATGACATGATTTCCGGATGTTGTGATTCAGTCAAGATAATCAATCAATCAATCAATCAATCATTATCTTTATTGTGGATCATAGCTAGGTACAATATACAGGTCTAAAATAATTAAATTGTGATCAGCCTTGTCCCGGTCCCGCCTTTACAATTGTTACACAGTTGTAACATAAACATAATTATCTTCTGAATATTTGACAATTTATAATCCTAAAAATAAATGTAACATTAAATTCTGTGATGTCATTTTTCTCTGATAGTCTTTTACAAAAGTTTCGCAATAATAAGTAAAATTAAAAAATATTTTAAATCTGGAAGGATTTTATTATTCGTTACCCACTTACTAGGTTTCCCGGAAGATAACCCTTTGTCTGAATAAAAGAGGAAGAGTTTAATAAATACCTAAAGGCGCAGATCCATCGCGGCGCATGCTGTGCACGAGCACACAGCTCATTTTAGCTGCGTTGATTCATTTATTTGACCACGTGGGTCCACGTTTCCACTGCAGTACACACTTTACACGAATTTAACCCACGACTGTAGCGTTTGTATGAAAAATGTTATTCCTTGAGGTAATAAACATGGAACTTCGCACGAATACTTATCTAAATAAATTATAATTTTTTGTTTTTCTAAATTACCTCCTTAAGGGGGGTTGGGGGGTGACAAAGTTTGTATGGAACAATTTTAACGCGCTGTCCGAATAACTCGAAACACAGTATTTTTACTTAAAACCGACAATAAAGAATAACGTGTATCAGGGTTTTTCGCAAATCTACCGTTAACGGGGTGAAAAGGGGTAACCAATTTTACAGCAGAGGATTTTACTGCGTGATTTAATTATCTTGAAAATTAGTAGGTATATCACATCTACACTAATATTATAAAGAGGAAAACTTTGTTTGTTTGGTTGTAATGAATAGGCTCAAAAACTACTGGACCGATTTTAAAAATTCTTTCACCATTCGAAAGCTACATTATCCACGAGTAACATAGGCTATATTTTATTTTGGAAAAAAATAGGGTTCCATAAGATATTTGGGTTTTTCGGACTCAAGGTGTAAAAAATCAACCAGAAAAGTTACTTATTTTGCGTACGCTGCCTAAACTATAAAAGACAGAACCATAAAATATTCTAATTAATTGTAGATCTTATAAATATCTACAAAAAAGTCCGCGACACACTATACCTATCTATGTCGAGTGAGGCACAACAACCGTTTTTTTATTTAAAAATCTTGATTTTTTTTTGGACTACATTTAAACGCGTTTATTTTACTCATGCTATTAATCCTTATCAAAATAAATTATTTCATCACTAAGTACAGTTTATGTAGATAATATTTGGTCTTTGAATGATTAAAATTGGACGTTTGGTTTTGAAGTTATGGCGAAATTAAAATATTACGATTTCTGCTGCACGGCCCGTTGCGAAGTGGGCGTCACCAAGGGAGTTTAGAGTGTCTGTGAATTGACCTGGGAATCATTTTGCTGACCATGTCTTTCCTGGGTAGGCTTTTTGCAGCGGTAACCGACATCCACGCGGGCGGAGCCGCGGGAGACCGCTAGTATAACATAAAAGTCAAATAAAGCAAAAGTCCCCTCAGGTTCTGTTACCTGAATTAACACATAGGGTACCTACTTTTAAACCCGGTACGATATTTTCGGGCAAAAGGTAGTTCATCTATAAAATGGTAAATGGAAATCGTCTACCTGCGAGCGTCAAAGTAGACATTAACACAAAAGTAAGTATATTTCTGCTTTGAATATTATTTTTTAAATATTTAAAATCGTTGTTAATCATTTATGTTACTACCGAATATTATTATACATACTATACTATATAACAACGTTAGGCAGAAGTTTACCTATACACCTCTGCCTAACGTAGGTACACCCATATGTCGCCAGTTATGTTATGCCGAAGCCGAATATAATATTCCGTTAAAATGAACTAGAAGAACTTAAACGTCAGCAGCTGGTTACTGACGATGTAAATAGCGCGATCTCAAAAGTAGTTCAATGGTTTAATGTTAACAATTTACTTCTCAATGAGAAAAAAACCAAATGCATTAAGTTTACGTTACCTGATACCTCACGTTAAGCAGGTGAAAACTAATGTGTTGATGAAGGGCGAAGAGTTGAATCCTGAAGATAGCACAGTATTATTGGACTTGACTTTGGATGCTAAGCTTCAGTGGGGCCCACATATAGATAAATTGTCAAAAAAGCTAAGCTCCGCAGCTTATGCTGTTAGAAAAATTCGTAATTTAACTGACAGCCCGTTTAGTGTACTTTAGCTATTTTCATAGTGTAATGTCGTACGGTATTCTGTTGTGGGGAAATGCCGCCGACATTCAAACTATCTTTGTTTTGCAGAAAAGAGCTGTGCGATCAATTTATAAATTAAGTCCCAGACACTCTCTTAGAGAGAAATTTAAGGAGATCAATGTAATGACTGTGCCTTCTCAATATATTTTTGAAAATCTTTTATATGCCCATAAAAACATTAAATTGTTTAATAAATACAGTGACATTCATAATATAAATACTAGGAACACCTTCAACAAGGCTCAAGAAAATAGGTGACTCGTTCAGATGTCAATGTATACGCTTTTATAATAAACTTCCAAGCCAAGTACAAAGCCTCAGCCTTAATAAATTCAAATCATTCATTAAACGTAAATTGCGCCAGAAAGCGTTTTATACCGTTAAAGATTATATTGATGATAAAAAGGCTTGGGAGTGAGCTGCTCCAATTCATTTATTTTAACTTTCTTTTACTGATTTTTTTTTCTTATAAACACAATGACAGCCATTTTAATTATAGAGAATGTGAGGACTATGTGAATTATTCCGATCTGTCACCCCGCTTTGTCCCCTTAAGGTGACAGATAGGAAAAAAAGTTTGATCTGGTGGGTCAAATACATTTTCTCTCTTTCTCAGTTACTTCTAATGATAATCTGGCGGTTCGAGTACTTTATGCGGCCTACCCAAATGTCCTTTCTTTGGTATTGTTCGTCGATTCGTTGAGCTCCTGAAGTGCTGAGTTGAGCTTCACGATTACTGACAAATGCGTGCACTGACTGGACAGGTCCACTCAATTTGTGTGGTTCTTTCCTGAAAAGACCATTTCAGACACGAATCTACATATTCTTCACATGATCTAACCAAGATTATGTCTGGACTTTAAAAGAGACTGTGACCTCTGAGTTTGTTTCGGACTTTCTTCTCAGAGTAGTCAGATAGGAAACGCCGACCTCATCTAGTTTTAAAACAATTTGATTGACGTGTAAAAGTGTTTGTACAAACCTACTGACAGAAAATAAATCATCTATCATTTATCATTTCAAATGAAAATCTGGTTAAAAATAATCTTTTGAAAAGTTTATCTTTCTTAAAAGTATACAGTGAAAGTAACCCCAATTAATTATATGACATGTTTATGGACATCTTTTAACTCCTTTATGATCAATGTTTTCCGACTAAATGGAATAAAATTCGATCAGAAGATAAAATTAAATGGATTTCTAAAGGCAAGTAGTAGGAAGTAAAGAAGCTTACTGTGGAAATACAGATTCAATGCCTCAGGCAAAAAAAAAAAAAAAAAACATTCAAGACATACTCCCAAAGATTAAAAAAAGTCATCAGACTCACACAAAGGATACAAAATAATAACTTTATCAATATTGCCCAAAATAAATCTAAGGCTGCGTGGCAAATAATCAATAATAATAATAATAAAAATAAAAAAAGAACCTATTTAAAAAAATATTAACTAAACTAACTAAAATATTATCCAACTATAGGCCAGTAGCATTGATTCCAATATTGTCCAAGGTATTTGAAGAGATTATACACGAAGCACTGGATAAATATTTGACTAAATATAATATACTGAGCAATGAATAAATTGGATTCAGAAAAAACGAAAATATTAATATGGAAATATACAATCTCTTAACTAATATTATGACAAATTTTGACAAGTAAGTTCCTGTATGTGCTATATTTACGGATATGACGACGGCGTTCGACTACTAACGTAAGTCACGACGTCCTTTTAAAAAAACTTTACTCCTACGGCATAAGGGGAAATGTCCTGGAGCTTATAAGCTCTTACCTTAGTGGCCGAAAGCAGTACACAGAAATATCTAGAATATTATGTTCTAAGACCAACAAGAGATTAAATATACAGCAGACAAAAGAGAAGTCAAATGTGGTGTACCACGTGGTAGCGTTCTGGGGCCACCATTGTTTCTGCTATATATGTTAATATATAGCAGAAACAATGGTGGCCCCAGAACGCTTTACCATGGCATATGCAAAATCCTATGGTGTTATTTGCGGATGATAGTAATGTCGTAATAAAATGTAATGATATGATAGATTATGAAGAAGAGATTAATATAACACACATTGACATTAATAACTTAATAATTAATCTTAAAAAAACAAAAGTAATGCATTTTTAGATAAGATAAGATAAGACAGACAACAACGGACAGCCCCGCCCAACGTAGTGGTTAGTTACAATGGGCAAAATGTGGAGTCAACCGATGTTGCGAAATTCCTAGGTATTTTAGTTGACAGCAGACTCACTTGGAAACCGCAAGCTGAAGACATTTGTAATAAACTGAGCAAGTCAGCATACATTGCTGTATAACCTATCGCATAAAGTAAGCAATGATATACTCCTGACAGATTACCACGGACTTCTTGTGCCAATATTAAGGTTCGGAGTAATATTTTGGGGCAATTGTAGTGACAGGGAAGAGATTTTTAAGGCCCAAAAACGTTGCATAAGATCTATGTCGAATCTGAAAACTACAGACACCTGTGAGCCTATGTTCAAGTCATTGAAAATACTGACCTTCCCGTCGTTGTATATTTTAGATGTGGCAATTTTTGTTAAAATGAATTTAAATTTATTTCCCTCACTAGCCGATATTAGGACTCGTTCAGATCCTATGAGAACGCAATATAACAATTTATTACATACAGGCAATTACAAAACAGCACTACTTAGGAAAAATATTATGTCAATGGGGCCTATAATATACCTACAATAAATTCCGCAAAATTTTAATAAACACCATAAACGTATATTTAAATCTAAGCTGGTTGCATTGTTATTAGAAAAATGTTATCATTGTATTAAGGACTTTTTAAATTATAAAAATATATAGGTAATAATAAAAAAATGTAAATGACATAATTATACGAGAATTTATATTATATCAGAATGACTTAATTATTAATTGTTAATTTAGATGAAAATTGTATCGTTAGTATACGACTGCATGATCTTTTAGTTTTTTTTTTTGTTTTTGTTTTTATGACTTTGCATGCCCTAAGGTAGAATGTAGCGGAAACACTTATATGATGAACCATCTTATACCTGTACCTACATTGTTGGGAAATAAATAAATCTGAATCTGAATGAATAACTCCCACCAAAAACATTTTCATGTTAAATGTTGCCCTGCGGCTCGCACTATGCATTTGACATGACAATGTTTTTGGTGGTATTTTACTTCTTTTTGTAAGTATTTTTTTTTCTTTTTCTGGGGTGTTTATTACTTATAACACTCCGTCCCTGTACCAATTTTCAGACCTCTAGCATAAAAAAATGTGGAAGTCTCATACAAACTTCCATCTCCTAGTTTAAGGGATTGAGTTAATTTTTTTTTGTTGTTGTTGTCCTAATACTTGCTTATATACAAAATTTCAACTTTCTAGGACTTCAGGAAGAACCTAACAAAATCGGGGTTTTTTTGTAGAAATCAATAAAATCTAAAGTATAAAAGCTATGCAATTGAAACTTTATATATTTAGTAAGTCTAATTGACATCATATCCTGAGAATTTTGTTTATCTGGAATAATCCAAACCCAATTTATGAGGATTAAAAAAAACGACAAAGCGCTTCGAGAAAAGGCCCTTGCGCTTCGCTTGGCTCGTCCTGGCGGGGGCACTGCCGTGCCCCCAGACAAAGTTTGTGAGCGAGCAACACTATAAAAAAAAATATTGACAGAATGAAGATATTGGAAGTTAGAAGTGTGAGGATTTAAAAACTAGTTAGCTGCATTGAAGCATTGCCACTTTTTTATTTCTACAAATTTTTTGGGCCCGAAACCCTCGCTGGCATGTCCTCAGACTTTAGTACTGTAGTAGTTTAGAAAAACAAAAAATGATAAACTTTATAATTTACTTAGATAAGTATTCGTGCGAAGTTTCAAGTTTATTAACTCAAAATAAGATTTTGAATACAAACAAAAACCCCCTTTTCACCCCCTTAAAGGTCAAATTTCGAAAAACCCCTTATTAGTGCTCCCCTAAATTATAAAAGGAACCCGCAAGCATAATTTCACGTCATAGTAGTCTTGAGAACGAAAAGACGATTCTGACTGTGAACTTTCTGCGATAAGATGGTTCTACTTTCTAATTATTATGATGATTCTGACTTAAAAAAATATGAGTTTTTATGATAAATGAGTGCCTGCCAAAAGATTTTCTGCGAAATGAAGTTTATGCTATCCGCTGTTATGAAAACTAAAATGATGACATAAAAAGTACTTACTGCTATAAAGGGTAGACCCTTTTCTAACCATAAACCAACCTGGGCTGTAAGGAAAGTTAGCTACAGTCAAGTGCTGTCACTGCAGGCATGCAGCATGTCACAAGGAGTGCGGCATGGAGTCGCAATAATACCACCAACAATGTTTCAACGATTTCATCTTTATTTTGTATTACTTACATTATTTTATTTACAAGTGAGGCAGTAACAGTGTCAACGAACCAAACTCTTTCAACTCGGAACCACTGTTTAACGACATTCGTTCAGTAAAATTAACAAAGTCGATCGCCGCGAGCGGTGCGGGACGACGGCAGACTTCACACACTATACGCGGAGGAGCGGAGGTCCGGACTGAGGTGGAGGCCACTGGACACGCTACCTTTTTTACTCGTTAGTTTACACGGTGCCTGGACAGGCGTTTGAACTGCGGCTAGCAACACGCAGCGTGTACTGACTGTACCGCACGTCAGAAGCAATACTTGAACTATAAAATGTCCCTTATTGCTATTACATTATAAAGGTAATGTTAATGTATTTTTTTTTACCAAGTATGTGCGGTTTACTACACAGGCACCATGCAGTTCGCAAAATAATGTTTTATACTCGAGGCCGTCGTCTAGTACCGACACAATTCAACGAAATTATATAAAAAATAATTATCATAGATCAGTATCAATTCAACCAATTCACAGGTTATAATACAATTCCTTGCAGTTTTGAACTGTTGAACAAATGACATGAGTACAATGGCCGTCCGTGGGACGTTGGCGGTTAAAACGATTTCGATGTCGCTATGAGTAGTCGAGCAAAGCTCCACGTGGCGTCGCGCGTGCGCCCTGTGGGACTCAAGCGTCGGTCACATGCTAGGTGTCAGACACATGCGTCAGGAACATGCGAGGATTCAGACACAAGTGTCGGGCACATGCGATGTGTCAGACATAATCGTCGGGCAAATGCGAGGCGTCAGACACCTGGGTCGGGCACATACGAGCTGTCAGACACATGCGTCAAGCACATGCGGGTCAGACACGATTCTGAAACAGTTCTATGACATTCGTTTCGCCGATGAACTGTGATAGAATGATTCACTTTCAAGTGTTTCGCCGGTAGAATTTTCTCGTTTATTGTTTACACCTAAAACGGGTGTGTAACGTTTGAAATAATAACAAAAGTTCTAATGATCATAAGACCTAATTTCATGTAATATACTTTTTTTAAATATAACGATGAAATGATATAATGAATTATTTATATAATTTCATTTTACCTAATTTTATATGGTATTTAAGCAACATTTTCTATAATGCACATTTGAATTTATGAGTATAATGTTCAGTTACTATAATATCCAAAATCTATAAGTAACGTTTAATATCATTTAGAAACGTCTACTTTGTTCGTCTTTTTCTCCTTAAACAGGGTGGCCGGAACACTGACGTCCAAAAATAAAATTTTCACCTCACAAGCTCGGAAAGATTCTGTTTGTCATTCGAAATCTGAGTGCAAAAGTGCATTTTATGCGCTAGCGTGGCAAGAGTTTTTAAAATTCGAACCTTTCTATTCAATAATTTTTTATTCTAAACTTCTATATTAGATCTGAGTGAAAAATTTACGTTCGGTAAATTATGACTAACATTTTCAACTTTAAATCTAAAATCCTAGTAGTTTTTAATATTTCAAGTTGAAAGTTTAAATTAAAATTTAAATTAGAAAATTAAAACGTGAATTTTTCACTTTAGACCAACATTTTCATAATTTTCATCAAAGTTACGAAGCTGAATATTTTATGCATAAAAGTACTAATCATGAAGATTCAGTTGCAAAAAAAAAATCCCGTAAAAGTCTTAATTGGTCAGGTCGAAAATTCTCAAAAATTCAGAAAAAATAATCATATCTCGAAAACTATCAAAAGTCGCGGAACATACATGGGGGTGATTCGGATACCCCAGGATACGAGGGAACTAAATTTTATTTTTGGACGTCAATGTTCCGGCCACCTGTATATACCTGTGTCAGATACCATCTACTGTTATTGAATAATTTGGGTTAGGTTAGGTTAGAACAGTATACATTTTCCTGATACTTACTTATTCAATAATTAATTTTGGCTGAAAATTTGTACATATGAAAATTAGGTCAACTGAACGTTATATAAAAAGAGCATTATACAAAGGAGAAACCCAATCTCAATAGAAACTTCGGCCTGGCGTTACAGGGCTGAAATTTGGCCATAAATTAGAGTATCTAGGAAGGTTTCACGAGCCCAATTTTGAGCACTCCCAGCAATGGTCAAATTGGTCAAATCAGACAATATTTACGTTTTAGATTATTTTTATTATTTGAATTATTTAAATAATATAAATCAAATTGAGGTTTTGTTTCCTAAGTTAAACTTTGTTTACGCAAATCTTTCATGACGATGAGGTTTTAGGTAAGTACATAAAAAGCGCTTAGGGTATGACTTCAGATTTACCTATCTGATCTTACTGAAAACCTCAGCTAAAAACATTTTATTAGACAAGGCCCACTGACATTACCACTGGCTTGCATTGTTTACATTACATATGATAAAATAACGACATTAGAACCATGACAATTGACAGACATTGACATTAATTTGCCGTTTACTAGTGTAATCCATGGTGCAATCGATTTTATCGATGGTCTTTCTTTTAATCATCAATCATTTACAATGATTTCAATACCTATAAAACAATTTTACAAAAATAATGGAGTATTATTTAATTGTTTGTAACGGTATCGATTTCTACTCAATCGATCACATTCTTAGGGTACCGCTCTATTGATATAATGCCAGCGTTTGTGAAGTTAGTGATGTATAAAGAACATGACATGACTGATCTAAACTATATTGTAATTTAATAACTTGCATGCTCTGTATGTGTACTCATGTTTCCACTAATAAATAATCTTGAATCTTGAAAGAAATAAGTGTTGTAACGGTTTACAAAGGTTATTAAATTTAAAACAAAAAAATAGAAGTCTACTTATTTTCTACAGTTGGCCATTGTTAATCAGGTGAAGATTTAGGTTGAAGGGTTAAATAAGCAAAATAGACGATTTTTTTGGTACATATCTGATTCGTGTAACAGTTAGGCCCAGAAACGGGTTTCTCCTAAAATATATGAAATGAACGCTAAACTAAATGTTATTAGAGCAAAAGAAGGTTAAATGAAATATAACATTAGATCACATGAAATTAGGTTATTTGTTTATATAGCATAATAGGTATATGAAAATTATATCATGTGAACGTTATTTCAAGTGATATTATACTATCTGTTATCATGCCATATATTACACACCCACCTAAAACAAGGTGTAAAGACTAGTTGTATATAACACTCATAGAAAACTGTTTACAATGTCAACAATAAACCAAAACAGAACTGCATGTGAAATATTTTTTTAACTTTGATATAGGTAGACGCGGGGATTGATGAACAGTTGCGATGAGCTATGCGCAGTATCTGACACATGCGTCGTTCACACAACCATAAGAATGACGCGCCGCCACGGTTGCGCAGTAGATTAATCAGTGTTACTATTAATATAATTAATTGTAATCGTTTATAATAATTATGTACAACTTTACAAATGTGAAAGACGCACGAGCGGCAGTCGGCCCACGAGGCGCCGCTCCGCTCGCGCCGTCGGCCTATGTACATAGTTTTGTTTCCCATAATATAAACTTTAGTAGGTAGGTAATACGAATAATCTCGTAATTTAAATTATCTTCTCACATCGTTCATATCACAACGCGTACGACAGACCGTTCCATTATCTAAGTAATACATTTGAAATTTTTACAATATATTTAACTTAACCACTCCGCATCGCATGCGGGTGTTGTTGGACGTGAGGGCGCGCGCGCCCGCGCAGTCACTCGCACACTCACTCACACTCACACTGTAGTCACTCGAGTCCGCACTCACGGGCTCGCTAACACTTCGCTGCGCTATTTGCCGTCGTCCTCGTCGTGACATAGCACCCTGGAAGCGAAAACCACACCATGATAAACAAGCAAGCTTTGTACACCAGATATGTTAAGTAGAGGTAACTATTTAGCTCGGGTTTTCTAAAAATGTTGAGCCGTCAAATACAGGGTGTACTTAATTGAAATAACTCAAAACACATCGAAGTAACTTAAAGTACGGATTACACAATGCAAGAAAGACTTCCGATCAGTCCGACTGGTGGACTTTATTCTTGGATTTTTGTAAACATGGCTGTTTAATGGCGGTGTACTCACGGATAGACGAGCGCGAGCGCGATGAGCAGCAGTAGCCTGAGAAGCGCGCGCGGGCGGGCGGCAGCCAGCGCGCCCAGCAGGACACGCGCGGGGGGCGCGCGCGCGTGCGGCGCCGCGTTGCCGTGCTGCATCGCCGCCGGCTGCTCGCCTGTACGGTAATACGGTACTGTACTTCATTGAACAACTGAGGCTGGTCGCTGACAATACAAACCGTGAGTAAAATAATAAAGACAAGGTGCACGCCGAGGGTGTAGTTACTGAAGTCGCGCCGCAAAGTCAACTTCGACGCGTTCGTAGTGAGAATACAGAATTGTTGTCTGAGCATCCGCACCACACGACCACAAAGACAAGCTATAAGTAGTGAAAAGTGAAGTGCTACTAACATACTTGTAAGCCATATTTTGTTGTTGACACTCGATTTGTTTTATAGTTTATAGTTAGTTTATAACACAGATAATATAATACTACGTATAATTAGGAATAATTATGTACATTATTATTATTATAATGTTGGTGTACGTTTGGCTGACGACTGACGAGCACGTCCGCCACTGATGCAACACTATTTTCAATAAGGGAAGTAATAAAGCTTCCGAAAATAATAATTAACTTCCAGCGATCTGTTGCTGACTGAAATACTAACTATGCTGTGTTAACATTCATTGCCGAAAAATTAATACAAAATTATCCGACAAAAATCATGTAGGTATTTAACAAAAATATTCTAAATTCAATTCTAAGAAAAATAATCTGAACTTCCAAATTAATAAACTAAAAAAATACGAAACTTCCATAAAAAAATACTAAGCTTCCGACAAGATAGGTTAGGTTAAAGTAATCGTTTTCTGAGGGTGTATAGAAACCAGCTTCATTTCTACTATTGGTTGTAGAATAACTAATCTTGATGCTCCGAAATTTATTTGGCATAGCTTAGTTTTTATTGCTAGCGTTGAGCTCGTGGATCGCCGATATGTTGTTTACAGATGCGACCGAGATCGTAACACAACAAAACAACGGGATGGCGGTGGGGTCCTCATCTCCTCCATGCTGACTTGCTTGCTGCATGCTTTTGTTTACATGCATTTCTGAGATATGATAGTTCTGCCTTTTTATGAATATCTATCTGAATATCTATATGAAATGTATGCCAAAAGACAATTTGACTTACAAAATTATGAGTTTTAAATGTATGATAAATGAGTATTTGCGAAACGATTCTCTGCAAAATGTAGTTTAAGCTATCCGTTGTTAATAATATTATTACAAGCTCAGTTTAATATTTCTTAGGAGTATCTATGGAATCACATATAAAAGTATTTTTATAATGTCACAATAGTATATCAAGCACCACATTTTATAAAATATGTAAGGTTAATTTTAAATTTATAACAGGTGAATTACGATTAAAATGTCTAACTATAGCTTTCGGTAAAACGTAATTGAAGCTGGTGAAAAAAAATTAGCGTCAGCAACTTTGCAGCTGTATAACTTTTCATGTTGTTTTAATGTTCAGTATTTTATTCGGTCGTTTCTTTGTTTGTATTCGCATATAAGTTGTTGGAAGATTAGTATTTTAAGCAGTAAATTTCATATTTTGAGTATGCAATTATTATTTTTCGGAACTTTTTCAACCCTTTCAATAATACAATGCAACTACATACGTTGGGTATAATAATAACCAGACCCATCGACTACAGCGTCTCAACAAAGATGTAACGTGATGCAGTGGTACTGACCGCTGAGCACGTGCAGCATGACGGACGCGGAGTCTAGGTTGGAGGGCGAGCACGAGTAGTTCCCCGAATCCTCGCGCCGTGGACTGTAGATGATCAAGTTGCCGACCTGCAATAACAGCGGATCGAGTTACTTATTTTACAGCATTGAAGTATATCTTACACTAGCTTTTGCCCGCGGCTTCACCCGCGTGGTTGTAGGAAAATATCTCACTGGAAAGTACCTACTACCGGGATTAAAAGTACCCCATATGTTAATTCAGGTTATATATCATAAGGGAACTTTTCCTTTACTCGACTTGCATGTTATAGGTGATATCAGTACCAACTTTCAAGTTAATTAAACCACGCAGTAAAATCATCTCACCCCGTTAGGGGTAGATTTATGAAAAACCCTGATACACGTTATTCTTTATATTGTGTTTTAAGTATAAATACAGATTTTCGAGTTAATCGGACAGCGCGTTAAATTCTTCCCTATAAACGTTGACACCCCCCCAACTCCGCTTGTAAGGGGTAATTTATAAAAACAAAAAATTACAAACTTTATAATTTATTTAGATAACTATTCGTGCGAATTTTCATGTTTATTACCTCAAAGAATAAGATTTTTCATACAAACTTTCATCCCCTATTTGACCCCCGTAGGGGTTGAATTTCGAAAAATCCTTCCCTATTCCTTGCCTACATTACAAAGGAAACCTTTGTGCATCAGCTTTCTAGGTCCAAATGTTTGGGCTGGGCGTTGATGAGTCAGTCAGTCAGTCAGGACTTTTCTCTTTATTAATATTTCTTTTATTTCTTTTTTTTTTAAAACATTCAAAAATATAAAAAATTGTGGTCCATTGGCATCGGGAACGGGGTCCAGGCTGCCGGTGGTTAGGGCTCTAGAGAGAGGAACCTCCTCTATTATTAATATTTCGTTTATATATTTTACATGCTTATTTTATATATTTTTAAATATTTCTTAAAAAATTATATAAAAAAACATTTAAAAATATAAAAAATAGTGTTCCGCCGGTGTCGGGAGCAGGGTCCAAGCCACCGGTGGTTAGGGCTGCAGAGACAGGAACCTCCTCACAATGCGAGCCGTATCTATAACCGCCAATAATAAATATTATTAGTAATATAGTTAAATAGATAAATAAGAACAAGAACAATGGTTGTGCGGTTCTTACTACAACTGCGGTTTGGGATCCATTATCTACGTCACATATATTTTGTGCAAGGGGAGCAGCTAAGCGCATTTTATTGCAAATAGTAATTATTGAACTCGTGAGTGTTTATAACACTAGAAGGGTACAGGAAAAGATGGATCATTGTCTTTTTGGAGTTAACTCCAATCGATTTTTGTAGTCAAATAGATTTTCCCCCGATGAGGCCCCCGGAATGGAAATTTTATTAGGAGCGATACAAACGTAACACGTTACGTTTTTCTGATCCGGATAAACGTCGTTTAGTTTATTACAGACAAATAAAAAATCCGGAGTCACACGCAATCTGTTCGATTTATGCCCTAAAACTTGTGACTCCCGATTTTTAATTAGTCTGTCTGTGATGTCTTGTTTATACCTTTTTAGTTGACTTTTTTGTCGTAGTTGGGTTTTAGTTTTTATTGTACTTTAATTTTTTTTTTCCAGTTTAACAATACTATCTAATAGAAAATGAGAAAGCTTTTCTACTTAAAAAAATCATTTACTGTTATTCATTGATTTACTGACAGACTACGACCAGCCTTAACCACTCACTCTAGAAGCTTGACATTTGCCACACGACTTCCTTTTAAAACGAAGGTGGGCAAGGGGTTAAATAGGGGATGAAAGTTTAAATGGGAGTTCGTCGAAAAGAGTGTCACGTGTGTCTTGCTGGTGTCATGGTGTACGGTACCGTGGTGTCGGGGGCGACCCGCTCCATGCGGATTTCTACGAGGCTCTTGTCATAGTTGAGCACCCGCTCGTCGTTGTGGTACCAGAAGATGTAGGCGGGCTCCTCCAGCGCCTGCGTGATGACGCACTTGAGGCTCACCGTCGTGCCGGCCTTCACGTACAGGTCCGATTCACCCACGATCTCGATCTTTGGCACTGTCGACATGTACATCGAATATATTACAGATTCAGCTTGTTTGAGATTAAGTTGGCAAGCGTAGTGTGGACGTCCCCAGATCTTTTAAAAATCGGCTAGGGCCATAGAGACATCTCATGGCTAGCAGGACAGACTCGGCGCAAAAGACGAACAACCGCGGGTTGTTGTATAACTTGGAAGAGGCCGATGTCCAGACGACATAGCTGCAGCCGATCACAATGACAGAATCCCGTGATAAATAGAAGAAGACAGTTGTGTGAGCACACTCACCTACAACGTTGAGTTGCACGAAGTGGCTCATCTTGGGCTCAGTGCCTACCTGGCACTCGTACACGCCGGCGTCGCGCGCCTGCACGTACTTCACCTGCACATACGCTTATTGTTACGCGTCGCTCAAAATACCTACAAAGTTACGAAATAACATAATATATGAGAACTCCCTGCAAAGTGGGTATTTCTTCTGCTTTGTAACTGTGGTCATTTAATTTGTCCTTATTCGCCAAGATTTCAATAGATGAAAAAATTATGTAGGTACGTAATGCCCCAAGCTTGACAAAATAATAATGATTAATGAACAATAACATAGTAATGCAATTGAGACCTGCAGTGTCCAGGTGTCGGTGGCCTCGACTAGGAAGGCCTGGAAGCGCTCGTCGGCGATGAAGGTGAAGCGGTCCACGGTGAGGATGTGCGCGTCGCGGCGCCGGATCCACGACACTGACTTGTTGCTCAGCTGCCGCACCTGCAACACGCGTCGCGAGTGTCACTGCTTCGTCATACTCACATTATAGTGCTACAAGGTTATTTTGGCGCGTGTCAAAAATCGAAACTAATTTCACCATCTAGACTCACACACTGCTCACTTGGCGAATAAGAGCTAGACCGATAAAAGTATAACATTTTAACCGTCACGACACTTCTTTAGGGCAGCATACGCCCGTACATGTCCGTAGGTGTGTCCGCGGCATCACAGCGGGCCCTAGAATACTCACGCTGCGGTATTTGTTATTTTTTCTCAAATATCGTAGCATTATGCTGAGATAGGAGCCTTTTAGGCCTCGCGCAGGTTTTCTTTGCGCTTTGGTTTTTTATTTTATTTTATTTTGTATTTTTTATTACTTGTTTTATTTATTTTGTTAGTTTTAAATGTTTATTTTTTTCCTGTGCGTGTCCCGAATAAAATATTTTTCCTTCTTGCTTTTTTTCATACGTCCGAGAGAAAAAAACCCTTCATTGTAGGATCACTTGTGTCTGTCTGTCCGTCTGTCACAGCCAATTTTCTCCGAATCTAATGGACAGATTAAATTGGAATTTGGTACACATAATATGATTTTCTGTGACTCTAACACGGACGTGTAACGTATATAAATGAATTTTGAATACTCACTTCACTTTACACTCACTCTAGGCAAACAAGAAAAATAAATAAAAAACGTTTTGAAAACTTTACCGTGTGACATTTCAAATAAAAGGGCTTACAGTGAGAGTCTCAATTTTTTTTTTTTTAATAATTTTAAAATGAATAGTTTAGTAATAGATGAAAATTGTCCATTTGACAAATTCCACAAATTGTCCAGCCGAAGAAAAAATACGGAAAATTGTTCCAAACTTATAGATTACAGGAAAACCGTAAGAATTCGTCCTCGAAGTTTTAACGATGATATTTTTTACAGAACAGGTCTACTAATTTATAAACGTTACAATGGTCTCTCAATGGAGAGTTTTCGACAGTTTTTGTATGGCAAATCGGTAAAAACTCACCATTGAGAGACCATTGTAACGTTTATAAATTAGTAGACTTAGGCTCCAGGTCGGCAGAGGTGTTGTATTACCTTGCAGGGCAGGTAGGCGTGTGTGCCGAGCTGCGTGGTGATGTTGTTGGGCGCCGAGGGGTCGAAGTAGGGCCCCGTGTACAGCCCCACGTACCGTTTGGTGAGGCGCGGCCCACCGCCCGCTTCGCCGCACGATAGCACTGCAACCACAATTAAAAGAAAATAGATAAATTAGAAGACAGAGATAACTGGTTTCCTTTGGAGGAGGTAGAGAGTGAGTTAAATTCTGATTTTTACATTCATGTTATAAAAAAAACGACCAAGTGCGTGTCGGACCACGCACAACAAAGCGTTCCTTAGTTGGGATGAATTGTAGTTGGTAAACATGTTTTCCCATACATTAGATACACGTCACGGTCAAAACTCCAAATGCAAATGTCCAAATAAAAGAATAAAAATGTGATAAAACTACAAATTAACGATTTTCGGACATTTCCCTTTACTTGGGCTCTGAAGCCGGGACGGGAAATGTTTTGATTTATTTGCGAGTATCAAAATATGACTCATAAATGGCCATATTTTATTATTGCGTTGACTTAGAAGCTTGATTTTTTTAGAGCTCCAAGGGACTGTAGATCTACGTAAAGTTGAAATTAATATAATATTATTAATTTCAAATTGATACCTCCACGAATTCCTGAGAAAAATGGTCATGACAGACTGACAGACAGACGGAGAACGAAGTGAAAATATGAGTGTTCCGTTTTTTCCTTTTGGCGTACGGATCCCTAAAATAGTAATAGATTCATCAGTACACCTAACCCTAAGTTTAAATATATCATACCTTATTACTATCATAGAAATAATAGTAATTTATTTATTTAGGTAACTTTTGCATTATTTTATTTTGGTATTTATTATTCAGATACTAATTACTGGGTCCAAAGCCTAATGGATGCTACTGGTACTGATAAACTTGTCGCTGGCATAGTGTGTCCGGTCTGTCGCCTTCATTTCCATTCTCGGTTTCCGGATCGAGGACCCAATAATAAAAACGAGATTTATGTGAGAGGCGTTGCCGCCCAGCGCCAGCGGGTGGGGGGGGGGTCTGGGGTGGCTCGTCATCATGACATGATGATGCTACGAGCCGCCTTTATGGTGCTTCGAAATATTTTGTTTACAGCATCGTGATTTTGTCATTAGCGTCGTCCTGTCGCTTCCTTGTCGCTACAGATAGTAGCCAAAGCGTCATTGTGAAACAACGAGACATGTCCCTCACACGACACGACCGGTTGCTTCGTAGTGAGGGCATGTGACATGAAAGAAGAACTATCTTGTAAGAAACTAAGACTAGCGACCACGTAGTCCTTTTATCACGTTGCCAGCATAATATGCTCAGCCCGGACTCTCATGTGAGGTGCACTGGAGTCAGAGTAGGGTGAAGACAGTCTGTTAGAGAAGCGGGCGGTGCGGGGCGGATGAGGCGCGTGGAGGGCGGGGGCGGGTCGGGCTAGTATTCCGGAATAAATTTCGTTTTTATCGATGCCACCCGTCTGCACCGGATATTGAGGATGGAAATGAAATCCCAAATCATCCCACCTCTGCAAGTTCCGGCGTCGCTCGCGGTCTCGGACCACACTCTACACATACGTAGGTACAATACGCGAGTGTTTGTAAGACGATGTTCACACTTTTGTTAATCTCCAGTCTCTCGGTGACCTGCGAAACATGCCAGCGCACACCCATCCACGGACCAACCCCTGCAAGCGTAGCTTAACCTGATGGATCGACCCGTGTGGCTGTAATAACTTAGCCACGAACGAGCTCCTTTATATGTACATATACTATTGTAAAGAATCAAGTTCTTCTAACTGAACAGACAGCTGTGCTGCTGGGGAGTTTGTTGCGCCGCTCTTCTTCCCAGCTTAAGCACTAGGAATGAATAAATTGCAGTTGAATAAATGACTTTAGATGTTCAGTTAAAATTTGGAGTGGAAAATATTTAACTGATTCAGGCATGACTTGCCGGAAATCCATTCTAAATTGCAATAGACGTAATCCTATATTATAAGTGAGGTTGTCACGCGGTGTGACTCATTCAAACAAATACTACACGAGCGACTTACACACATCTCAAGTCGCTCGACACACACTACAACGCCCCGCGCCCTGTAACGCTACCGGCTAGACCCTGGTTTACGTTATGGGGAACGGGGAAGACTTCCACTGTAGGGAGCGTCAACCAAAACCAACACCCTCGTTGCTAGATCTGTTTTTGCTGGGCCTTCCCTAGGGAACTAGGGATCTCACCCGGCAGGGCATGGTCGCACGGGCGCCGTGAAACACTTCGGGCGCTCCTACAGCTACACCTCAAAAACACCCAGAATGCTGAGGGGAGGCAAACCCCTTCAGCGGTTAGGTGTGCGATAAAGCACTCCCACCCCCTCCCAGGAGGGGGGGGGGGAAACCCAGCGATGGGCCCACGGTTCCGTGGGCACAACAATTGTGGGAACAATGCCTCGGTCAAGGGGCAAGAAAGCCCCGCTACACTGATTCCTCGCGCCCAGAAGACTCCGCGCGTGTGGCTCACTCAGCGTCCAGCACTCGGCGTGGTAACACGTCGTGGTCGGGTTCGCGACAAGTAAATCGTCATCCCGGGGATGCCTCTTGAGTGGCATATGACGAGGTGCGACCGGAGTAGGTAACCCGTAGAAGAAAGAGCAGCTTTTAGAAGCTTATCCTCCGTGAAGGGTTCCACGGCGCGACATTCGTGCTAATTCGGAAACACGAAGATTACCGAAGCACATACCGTTTCTGGTTTAACCTAATTACATTTTTAAACGATTTCAGTATTCTTCACCGTTGTTCTTCAATCGACTGATCCAAAGAAGTGAAAGAAATTACAATTAAGTTTTGTTTTAAACTTGTACCTAGACCAAGTTTTTTTTTCCGTTGGGACCCAGTGAAATGTGTGAGTGATCAGGAATTATAACTATTTTCTTTTTCTTTCGTTCCTATAATTATACCAAAGATATACTAACAACTTTTAGTTTAAATTAACAAAATGAACCGATGTTATACGAATATACTATGACTTCACGTTGCCTAGGCTCGCCCCCTGTTACATGGGACTTAAACATAACTGGCGAAATGTGGGTGTATTATACGTACTCCTCCGCCTCACCCTTCGGGGAATACAGGCGTGATGTTATGTTATGTTTAACGTCAAAGTCATGCACGTTCCAATCAACTTAGGAGTACAGAATAAACAGTCACCTGAGCGAAGCAAACTCAAAACTCAAAGCGTTTATTTCAAATAAACCAATTACAGGTATTTTTGAATTGTCAAGGGGTCGGTCAGTCAGAAAGATGAGCTAGTTGCCCATTCCAAAGAGTAGCAGGTTCCTATGGAGAAGAACGGGCAAGAAAGTCCAGCCGCGGGCACAGCTAGTTTATTCTAAAGGAACATTGCTCACTTATGAATAAATATTATTTTACAGCAAAGTGTAGCCTAGTAGCTATAGGTTTATTTTTAGTTAGATGGCTACTATGTTGATCTTCTGTACGTTTGTTACTATAAATAAACAAGTAAGACCAGCTTAATAGGCTAGTCTTACTTATCCACTGAATATATAAAAACCATGTTTAACAAGCTAGTGGCACCCTTTTATTGATAAATACCTTAACTGTGGTATAATGCGAACGTTGACACTGCCACTACAAGGATTAATGTAATTATGTTACAATATTTAATTCAAATCACTCGTAAGTTTATAATACTGCATACTTGTGCGGCTAACTGACGAAATGTGTCGATCTGCTAAACAATTAATTTCTATAACTATACATGAGTTCGGTAAACAACCGCGTTAGCTGAATGTTGAATGATGTAGCTGTGTTTCGGAGAGTTTAATGTAGCATCAAAGTAACTTGTGCTACTTAGGACTGGTTTATGTACAAGTTAGTGCCAATATTACTTATAATAGTGTTAGCACATCTCACAAGTAAGACAAGTCGTTAGTAAGTTTTAGTTATATTTTTCCAAATTCCTTGTATATAATATTATGTCAGTGCAGGAGGAAGCATACATTTTTTTTTTTAAACGCGGCAAACCTTTTGTCTAGGCCACCAACGCAGGCGCTTACGTGTATCCTGGGGATTAGAGTTACATCTTTCACATAAGTAAGAGTAACTCACATCTGTGAACCCTTTAGCCCTTACGGCCCATTCACGACTTCGGTCTTAGCGGCGAGCGGCGCGGCAGGCGGGGCGGCGGCGGCAAGCGGTGCGTTTTACACGCCACGTACCGTACCCAATTCCTACGTCGTCAATTTTTTTTTGTTTATAAGTTCGCCGCCGAATCCGTCACACCTACACCGCTATCCGCGCCGCTCTGTTTCGTGACGTCGCACTCATTCGCTTGTACTTTTGATCTCGCCGCTCCCCGCACCGCGCGCTGCTGCAGCGATTCGCTCCGACAAAACCGCGCGCGATATATAAACAAAAAATTTTAGACGATTTTGTGGCGGTATTTTGAGCACGTTCTGACTACCTAAATAGCCGCTAGTTATTAATTTAGTAGAAAATGATTGAAAAATCTAATGAATGAACGTCAATTAAATAAATAAAAATAAATGATTTTGAATTTGAATGTCTTCAAGTCGCATCGGAAAACACTTTAGTTATTGTTCTGAGGGAAAATACAAAACGAGTGAGCATAGACTAATATATGTGCGAGTGAGCAAATAAGAGAAACGACTGCGCAGAGAAAATATCTCGTAATTATTT
The DNA here is from genome assembly GCA_914767815.1 of Eupsilia transversa. Classification (NCBI taxonomy): domain Eukaryota; kingdom Metazoa; phylum Arthropoda; class Insecta; order Lepidoptera; family Noctuidae; genus Eupsilia; species Eupsilia transversa. The sequence continues at coordinate 90,998 of OU611888.1, forward strand.
ATATTATAGTTTTAATTCATAGTATTGTTTTCGGAAATGAGATTTTTTCTATGCAATATGATGACATTTAATTGTCATATTGCAATAGTGTCAGACACATAACAAATTATTATTGATAAACAGCGTATAGTCAAGTAAAAAAAAAAATATACGACTCGTGTTTATATTTTTTATCGTCGTTAAGGAAGAACTTGTTATAGAACACATTTTTCTAAGACTATTCAATCAGATTTATTACTTTAGTCACTCTCCATCGAACTGTATCTGCTACCATTATATCGTATCTTTGTTGGTTTCTTGCTTTGATACTTGCACCTATGCTACTTTTGTTTTGGTAAACATTCCAATGGCACGGCAATCCGACATGACGTTTAAAAAATATACAAAATTATTTTTGATACAATATAAAATAATAGATTCGATAAAATAAATCTGAGCAGTGGGTGGGCAGCACTTGGCTGTCAATATTTACAGATCTTCATGACCGGTGGCAAACATAAAAAACATGTGGTTACAGAATAAGCAAAACAGTAAGACAGTAATTTTTTTAAAGTCCAATCAATGGATTAAATAGGATGAAAGTTTTTATGGAAATTTGCATATTTTGTCCATGGGAAATCCTAATGATGCAATGAATACGAATAACGATTGTACTATTCGCCGAATACGAATAGGTAATCATAAACCTATCTACAATAGCTGCACGCAATTATTAGTCAAAGAAGGTGAAAGTAAATTAAACACGCTAAGCAATATAAATGTTTAAGTACATGTAATTTAAAAATTAAAATTAACTACAGGTAATTTTTCACTTAAAAAAACATAATAGTTGCAAGTTATTTGGCGACAAACGATTCGTTTTTCTGTTTGTATATTTCCTGTTGTTGAATATAATATAAAGGTTTTTATCGCGAAATATTTTCGAACAAATACGAATATTCGTATTCGTGTTCATTGCATCACTAGGAAATACCATTGTATTATTTTTTGCTATTTCTAAACTCTCAGGAACACACACACAGGAAACGTTACACTGTTGAACGAATTAAATACAAGCATTCCAAGGTCACCTTTATTGCGATTGTTCGCCCCTTATCGTGCTGATAACAATCCGATAAGAGATCCTATATAAGTGAGGTTGTCGGGCGGTGTGGCTCACTCAGCGTCCAGCGCTCGGCGTGTTAACACGTCGTGTTCGGGTTCGCGACAAGTCAATCGTCATCCTGAGGATGCCTCGTTGAGAGGTGAAACACGTGTCGATTTCTTAAAAGTTTTTTTAAGACTCTTTAAGAATAATAAAGCGGAATAGTTTACTAAATATATCTACGTCTAAAGTTTTTTTTTTTTTTCGGAGAACCTAGCCTTCAGCGGACGGCCTTACTACGAAATAAGAAAGTTGGGTAGTGTAACACCATGCCCATATAAAGCAAGATTGCGTCGCCCGAGCGCCGCGCCGCCCGCGCCGCACCGCGCGAGTAATACAATTTGTACAGAGATAATCCTGCGATACTGAACAAACAAGAGTCCATTAATAATTTGTCTGCGGCGGCAGGAGAACACATTATTTATGAGTGAAATATAGTTGCGCTGAGATGTTGGGACAAAGCGAACAAAACGAATGGTTTCATGTTCCAAGCCGGCCTAGATTCCTTCCTGACAAATGTCTAGCATTCATTATGGGCGCGGCGCCGTTCATTAATACTGAGTTATTCTCTGAAAATGTATGAACCGTTCTTCAGCCATACCTGGTAATCAAAATGCGCGTTGTTTCTCGCGTGGAGTTCTGCGTACTTGAGGGTTGTGAACCCACCCCCGCCGTGTTGTTCCTGTCTTCTCAGACATAATATTGTCTGTAGTATTCCATGCCATCGTATCATGACATATTTCTTTGAAATGCTGATGAAGAGTTGATATGGATTTTAGTTTGAGCTCACATCGTGGCTTTGGAAAACACTTTTTTGTAAAAGTTTTTGTAAAAAACCTTTTACAATAAAGTGTTTTGTAACATTGAAACCATTTAAACTAAAATGTTATTCAGTTTATCAATAACATACACATCACGCCGGTATTTCCGGAATGGGTGGCAGAGGTGTACATATTATAGTACATCCACATTTCATCAGATATGTTGAAATCCTATGTAATAGGGGTCGAGAGTATTGCCATCAACCGGGGACAAATCCAGACTCTGGGCTGCTACTGAGATATTACAGATAGAAAAACCTAATGACACTTTGCCCGATCCGGAAATTAAACCCAAGGCCACATACTCAGGCTCAGCAGTAGCACTTGCGACTACTAGACCAACATTAATAATAAGTTTATACGTAGACCAGATATACCTACATCTTCCTATTGAATTCATAGTTAGTATACTTAGGTACTAAAAAAAATTAGCTGAACACAAAAAAAAATGAAAATATTAAAAAAAAAACAACTAACTGCAAGTAAATAGTTCAAAAACGGTCAAAAAAGGAGCCTCCCTTTTTGACGGTTGTTTTAGTTCAATCTCAGATTTCATGCCACCAATTCGTTTTGCTGCCTTCAGTAACTGAGTGTTTGCGCTGGAGAGCCAGAGCACCAGGCGCGCAGCGCGGCGAAGCGGCGTAGTCAACTTGCTGCGGCAGCGCGCGTCACTCACTACTACGTCAACGAATGTGCTCTCCATTAGCGGTGCACGCTGTTTACTTCACGCACACACCCGAAGCCCTCTAATGACGCCGACACACTCTATCACCCTATTTGCACACACTACTGCGACCGCCTAGTATGAACACATACACCTAGCACGCCTTAACATCATGGCTGTGAACGAAGCATTTTTCCTCTCAGCGTTTCTCATACCTACATACAACTCTTAGCATTAGAACTACGAGTTTAGTGTCTTTATTAGCACAAGCTATGCGAACGGCGTCGTGTACGCAATAATATTAAGATTAAGCGATGCATGCTTCGCTTAGTCGCTTTTATGCAAATGAGTGTAGTCGCGCGTCGTGCAGCCGCGTCGAGTGGCGAGTTGACCCGGAATCGGACGCTCGCGATCGATCCTCGTTTGTGTGAGCTCAAATCACCGAATTTTGGAACGAGCGCGTGTTTGCGCGTGCACGAGCGCGAAAAGATTCGCGTTTGTTTGCACGACTGAGCGTTCAGTTAACATGGACCGTCAGTCGTTATGTCTGTTTATGTATGTAGAATTACATTTATTGATTATGTTGGTATCTACCAACATATATGTAAATATATAGGTATAGGCAGAGGCAAGGGAGCTTTAAAAAGGATCACATGTTTTATATGAATGCACAAGAATCATCAGCTCACAGGTTTTAAATGAACAACACATGCAGCCCTGCCAACAATATTTGTGAAACTATGGTGAAACGGAAACTAAGTAGTTTTTATAAGATTTGCATTAAGCCGCGGGCAACGGCTAATAATATAATACCTGACACAGTCAGTGCCTTCCTTTAGTATGTTTATTTTCTTACAACGTTCCTCTAAACCACTTGCCTTGCTTGTAAGCGGTGACAGATAGCCAGGGAGGTGCTTCTATGAATATTCCATGCTATAAGCATGGAACTCTCAGACAGTTTTCGTGTGAACGCGCCGTACCTTTGTGAGCGATTTTGTAGCTGTAAATTCTTTTCATTAATTGCAAAGCCCGCGGTTTGCGGCGGCAGCGACGCGCGGCGATGGTGGCTGCTGTCACCGCGACGAGCGATGCCGTTGTCGTAAGATATTATGTCGCCACGAGAGCGTCAACCATAAAGATCGTGACATAATCGTATGCGTAACTTATTATTATAATTGTTATTCTGCATAAAGTTGATAATCCTGCCCTCTATATATAAGGTGCTATTAAAATATCTGCCACGGCTGCAATGGGAGATAGTATTGTGTTTATAGATTACAATAGTAAAGATAAATTATTGATCATGTGTCATATTTTTTTTCATACAAAAAATTGTACGTATAAATTTGCAAGTGACGAACTAGTCAGCTGATTTCAGTTTTCATTCACAGAACAGATGGAAAGAGATAGCAGTTGTTTTCATTGACGAAGTGCACTCGCGCGTAATTTGTGAACCACGTTATGCAGAATAGAGTCAATGTTTATTTAACTACTTTATTTTCTCAAATTGATTTAACTGTGCCGGGGTACGAAATTTCTTCACTATTGTTATCTTTAAACACAATACTACCTCTCATTAAAGCCGTGGCAGATATTTTTATAGCACCTTATATATGAGATTTGTGGAATACTGTTACAACCATTTGCATGCATCTGTGAATCACATCGATTCCTTTGAGATCAAACGCCATCTATTGCCCAGTTTGTGAAATCGAACTCATAGTATATTGTGGAAGAGTAATAAAAAACTTATTTTGATGTTGGAGTTAAAACTAAAGTTAGAATTAAAAGGGAACATTTATTTAATTATTTGTGAGTTTTTAGTCACAATAACAATTGGCCATTAGAACCTATTGACATCATTATCTACATGTTAAGATATCAATGATGCGCAGGCAGACGTGAGCAAAGAGCAACATCAACAACCTTCCGAAGATGCTTGCACAGAACTACTGATTCGCCCGTGACAGTCAATGAAGAGACACCACAGCGACAGAGGAAGAAGCCAAAAAGGAATGGATTTACTTAATGTGCACCACCTCCATAGATTTATGACATATTACATGACATATGCAGAGGCTATCGGTGTTCCTGAGAAACAGCAATGGTTGCAGGCGATGGCGGAAGAGCTGCAGTCATTTGAAGACAACCAAGTGTGGGACGTGGTCAGGGAGTGTAGTGAAGTGTAAATGGGTGTATAAAAAGAAATTCGATTGTGACAATAAAGTTTGATATCGTGCGCGACTAGTAGCAGAAGCTTTTACGCAAAAGTTCGGTGTGGACTACCTATCATAAAACGTTTTCACCAGCTATCAGACATTCAACTCAAACTCAAACTCAAAACTCAAACTCAAAGCATTTATTTCAAATAAACCAATTACAGGCACTTTTGAATTGTCAAGGGGTCGGTCAGTCAGAAAGATGAAGCTAGTTGCCCATTCCAAAGCCTAGTAGGTACCTATGGAGAAGAACGGGCAAGAAACTCCACGGACACTCTTTTAAATCAAAAATATATGATACAAAATATTTGTTACATCATTCATGTTGAAATTATACATGTGAGAACAATGTAGAAAGACGTGCACGTTAAAAGCGTCCGTAATAAAGATAACAATTCAAAAATTAAAATAAGCCGTGGCAGCTAAGAGATGACCAGACCAGATCCCTACTGACGGCGCCCGTTCACGAACATGACGCATGGATCAGCACCATTTAGCTCAACCATTTTGAAGGGAACTTAATGATCCAACACACACGCCACCACCAGCGAGACATTTGAGTGAGCGTGACATACTCTCAGCAGCCAGGGCACATTCAAGTCAATGAAAGACGTACCCAGTAAAATGGTAGCTTTATAGAAGGTATGTGGTCACAGTGCTCACACATGTGCTTTGCAATTATACAATATTAACAGGTTGAATTTATACAATGCAAAGATAGTTTTTCCAATCTTCAGCAGCTCCAACAATATTTTCGAATGCTAATTAACTAGTTTATGCGCCCTTGTGGAGCTGGACCAGCGTTGAGCCAAGTATTTTTGTCAGCGATGTAATCCCCCAACTTATAATATGCTTGGCAGCATAGTGTGCGTTTTATACAAGATTTAAATTTCGTTTCATTTAGTTGGAGTATGTGGGGAGGTATTTTATTGTAACATTTTAAACAGTACCCCATGAAGGATGAGTCTACTTTAGCCAGTCTGAAACCAGGTTGACTTAATTGGTCCCTATTTCTCGTACTATAATTGTGTCTTTCACCTCTTTTACTGAAAAGATTAAGATTTTTCCTTACGTACATGATGTTTTCATATATATATTGACAGGGTACCGTCATGATGTTTATACTTTTAAACAGTTCCCTTAGAGAATCGCGCCTGCGGAGGCCATATAAAGCTCTGATGGCTCTTTTCTGCAGAATAAAAATAGACTCGATATCTGCAGCCCGTCCCCATAGTAAAATACCGTAAGACATGATACTATGAAAGTAACTGAAATAGACCAGCCTCGCGGTATCTAAATCAGTAAATTGGCGGATTTTTCTTACAGCATAAGCTGCTGAACTTAGCCGCCCCGCAAGAGATGTTAAATGAGGACCCCATTGTAGCCTTGAGTCGAGCGTGATCCCCAGGAAAACTGTTTTATCTACGAATTCTAGTTTCTCCTTATTCAATACTATATCACAATCATTACTTTTCACATTCGGTAAAGCAAATCTTATGCATTTCGTTTTTTTTGCCATTTAATACTAAATTATTGGCAGTGAACCAATTTTGGACCTGCAGTAGGGCGTTATTTACGTCGTCAAGATTTGATGCACGTCTATTTATCTTAAAAATTAGAGAAGTATCGTCAGCAAATAACACCATTTGTGGTTGTTTTTTTAATAAATGGGGTAGATCATTAATATATACTAAAAAGAGGAAAGGACCTAATATCGAGCCTTGTGGAACACCCATTTTTACTTTTAGACCGAGTGAATTTATACCATTTATTTGAACTTGCTGCTGTCTATCATTTAAATAAGATTTTACTAAACTGAGTGCAAGTTCACCTAGTCCGTAATGCTGAAGTTTCAATAGTAAGGTTTCATGATTTACGCAATCAAATGCTTTGGAGAGGTCACAAAAGATTCCTATGGCATCTTGGGCCCCCTCCCACGCTGTAAATATGTGTTTTAATAAGGTGACACCGGCGTCAGTCGTACAACGTCCTTTGGTGAAACCATATTGCTGATCGTGTAAGATTTGGTTGGTGTTAAAATGATTAAGCATTTGATTGAGCATTACCTTTTCGAATACCTTGCTGAATACTGGCAGCACGGATACTGGTCTATAATTGTTGGTGTCTTTACTGTCCCCAGATTTAAAGAGTGGTATAACTTTACTGTATTTCATTAAATCCGGGAAGACCCCTTGATCCACACACAAATTAAATATTTCAACTTTGCGGTTACTATTTGCTTTGAGTTACCTAAAAGAGAGCATTCATATGCATTTTCCAGGTTTTCCAGGAAATTGTAAGTGTCGAACAAGAAACCTCTGTAACATAATGTTTTGATTTAAAAGAGTGTCCATGGATTTTCTTGCCAGTTCTTCTCTTCTTCTCTTGGAATTGAAGACTAGCTTCACCAACTAACTCAAACTGAACGACTCCTTCTTAAATGATAATTCAAAAGTGCCTCAAGTGAGTTAAGTGTTGTGTGTGTTCTCCCCGTTTAGTTTACAAACTGAAATATCTAGTTGTTCCGAATGCTTAAGTATCTGCTTAGTAATTCCAGGATGGGATAGGTGCCGCGACTTTGAATACTCAATGTTAGAAATATGGGACCCCAAAATCGAACTATAATAGGAAGCACCCCCCCACAGACCTCAGAGCCATGCCAACCGCAGGGGAGAGTGCACCCGTTTCGCCATGAGTGTTAAAAATCTTTCGCGGCGAGACTTCAGCAAGCATTGAAATTAAAATGGAAAGTACTAAAACAAAAAAATCGTATAAGTAATATATTATCTTTTTACTCCGTTAAATTTTATATTTTTTATGTGATAATAGTACAGTTACACAGAATAATGCTTTAAATTATTGTTTTCATGTTACATGTCACTAAGAGCATCTATGGCTACAGCTGATGGGGCAACTATACTTTTAGCACAGGATAGATGCTTTTTTAAATTTAAAATAAGTTAAAAAGAAAACAATAATTTAAAGCATTATTCTGTGTAACTGTACTATTAGCATATAAAAAATATAAAATTTAACGGAGTAAAAAGATATATTAATAGAAATACTCGTAGTTAGGGATACATGTCACATGTATCCCTAACTATTTCTATTAATGTTTTCATATCGCAGGTGGAAGAAATGCCTCACACCTCGCCTCGTCACATTAGTTGAATTGAAGAAAGCTTGCAAGAGTAAGATGATAATTATTTCACAACAATTAAAATAGTATATTATGCAATTATTGAATAAAAGACGGATTTAAATCACAACAACTGAATCACGACCATAAGGAGTGATTCATGATGATAGAATCACGAGCGCAGCGAGTGATTCAAGTGTTAGAATCCTGAGAGACGCGAGTGATTCTTGGCCCTCGATATAAATCCGTTTTATTCAAGAGTTGCATACTATACTCTATATGTATACCATGACTACGAGGAAAATAAAGATTTAAGCGAAAATAGACATTTAATGAAGAAAAAAAGTTTTTCGCAAGGATGTTGCATTGAGATGGAGGTCTTGTTCGTGTTGTGTTCTAAATTCAATAAGTAAATATAATTTAATTAAGTATAAAAGATGTCACAAATTATTGTTAAAATATTGAATATAAAATGATTACACTGAAACTCGTCTGTTTTATTTCAATTAGCATCTAATATTGAAGCATTTATACAGCGAGTCTTCTATCCCACACGGTGGGCATCTATTCCTTGGCGCATTTTTACTACGAGTCGTCTATCCCTCACGGTACTCTACTTTTGAGAGGGTAAAAACGACATGTTTTTCCTAAAATCTATGATACTTATGTACAAAAAAAGGGTACCCTCATAGATTAAAGATCAACGTTACCATATGCAAAAGGCGTATAGCCAATAGATTTGAAATTAATAAGTTATGGCTACCTATCCTTGACTCACACATCTAGGAAACTAAACTTAAGGTACCTCTGTTAACTTCACATTGTATTCTTACTAGTGCGGCCACCGCTGTACCGCCATGACTGTTGAGGGTAATATTTACCTGTAACAAGACAAACACATGATTATTTAACTAGCACCTCTTATAAATAGTGTGTTTGTGGGACCTAAGTAACGGATTTCAATGTGAATGTAATCTCATTTAACAATATATTATACACTGAATAGAAAAGAAGAAAATAATGTCGATGTAGCTGTAGCTGTCAAAAATTGGATTGATTAATATTTCGGCCGTGAGGTGAAAGTGCGGAAAACTTTGAGCTATACATAGCTACGTATATGTACATGTACAGGTGGCAGTAATTGATAGCTCACTAGAGGGTTTCAATTACTGCATCAATAGTGGCCGATAGCCGCCACAACAGACCAGAGACTCACCTTATTCTTGTGCGTTCATCGAATTTGAAATTAAAACACCTGTTTCATCAACCGAGTCTGAAAATATTGAAAGTTTAATAAGAATGTCTTTAAATGTAGGACGAGTTCTGAGCTGATTAGGGGTCCCGGGTGTGGCGCTCTGAAATTAATGAAAACTCAAGTGAGCGACAAAACAGAGACACACGCGACGCAGATCACCACGGTGACAGACTTGAAGGTGCATCTGACACAACACCTTGTGACAGGCTCTTGCACATGCAAACAGCATTTTGTTGCTTATGTCAGGGTAACCTTGCAAACTTGCGGTTTCTGGTTGTATTCACAAGCCTTAGCAACTCTCTTTGTCAAACTTCTAATGAGATATATGTAGCAGTAACGTGTGACGTCACCCCCGTTCGTCATAATACGGCATTGATTGCAGCGGACGGCTGGGGGGTTAGCACAGCGCGACGCGGCTGTGTGCACTGTGCAACAAACAGGCCAACTGCGCACAGAATGAGTACACGACACTGTGTACTGTGCACTGTGCTCCGAAGACACAGTTCAGTGGCTCTCGACTCCGCCCGATACTTTTAATTGTTACTGTACACTCTAATAAAAGTACAAGTGATCTGTACAATTATTTTTTAAATTCAAAGTGTTGTTATTATGTTGCGGGCGCAGGTGGCTAGGTACGTCTATTCGAGTCAGTACGCATTTTTACACATGCTGCATGACATTTGCCCGTCCGTAACTAAGCAGTGCACACAACTAATTTGATTCTGTAGCCAACAAGAATTGAATTGAAGTTAAAATAACCTCCTTTTTTTGAAGTCGGTAAAAACAAAACCGGAGAAGTACGTGTCGGACCACGCACGATGAAGGGTTCCGTAGTCGAGATGAATACCTATATCCCAAGAACAAACTTAACATTGTGTTGCAAAACATGTTCTCCTATACATTCCAACATTTTACGCACAATATTGAAAGATTTACCATGTTATTTTAAAACCATAGACTTCCTATAGGTTTTCCTGAAATCTACAGGGTGTCTCAAACGTATATTAAAAAAAAAAAAATTGGGGTATTCTGAACAGTTCAGAAAATTACGCTATGATTATTTTCAAGAAATTTACACTTCACATATACAAGTTCCACTTGGATTTTTCGACCCTGTGAACATAATTTTCGACGTAACGAGTTCAAATCTGTCTAGAATGAACAAAATTGAACAGATTTGAACAAAGTGTAAAATTTCTTAATTTTAAAACTGTTATATCTCAGGTATATTTTTTTTAATAATAGGTAGACCCCTTCCCTTTACCTCATTTGCCTTTGGGCCAATACGTTTGAGACACCCTGTATAAGGAAAGAACCATTCTCAGTTTTTTTTTTCAAATACCGCCGTATCGCTACGTTAACGTCGTGGTGGGGCTTGCGCGCTCTGAACTCTAGGCCTGTGCGGGTAGAGTTTACTTTGCCGTAACCAAGACCAAGAGAAATAGATAGAAACCCGCAGGGCAACATGTGGCAAGCTGTTGCGCAGGAGCGACCTCATGGACCCTATCTCCCGGGAAGACTTGTTTCTCACCATTTTGTTGCCTTTATTGGCCGGTTTGAGTGGAGATTCGCTTGCTCTTGCAAATCTCCCAAACTTGCTCGGAGGAAGGAAGTATTCCAGTAAGATGCTGGTAGGGATCTTGACGGTACTTCCGGCATTGTCCTGATAGCCGTGGAATACCGTTCCACTCCTCAAGCACCTCAGGAAGTATTGCCCCCTTGGTGTTACGTCACTATGGGCTAGCGACCGTTTTCGGGGGCCCATTATTGAGTGTGCAAGTCACCCCCTGCCATGTTATCCGTGTATTACATAACATTGACGAGGCAGGGGACATATTTCTTCCATAAATCCACTATAGCCACCCAAACCCATAGCCCATATGTTTTGTTTTCATGTTTTGCAATAGTCCTACACCAACCCGGGATTGTCCTCATTTGCAAGTCAAGAAACGACCTAGGTAATTTGAGGTTAGATTTATGGTGATGGTGAACTCGGGCCTAAGAGGCCTCTGCGAGCTGTCTTCGGCCCCTCGTAGGCCTTCCAAAGGTCCGGGCCACAAGGGTCCCGTATTGTGTCAATAACAGAGACACACCGTATTGTGTCATTAAATAATAATAATCGTCATCTCGTCAATTTTCATCAATTTTCTTAAATATCTTAAGTGTTTATTTTAAAATTATGAAACAAAAAATTAGGGTCCTCAAAACAAGTCCTTTCATTTGATAATATTTATCCCAAATTTCCAGTTTGCCCCCCAAAAAGTGACCCCTAAATTCAAAATTAATTAATTTACGTTTTAATTGTAAACACGGTTGTACCCAAACACAGAAATTCATTAAGTGTACCAATTATTTCACAGAAGCTGTCATGAAAACATTAATAATATTATCCATATAAGATCTCTCAAGAGATGTTGTTGGTGTTTGTTTGTGAATCAATTTAATTGGTCCAGTAGATTTGGAGCAAATTGGCTGTGACAGACGGACAGACGAACAGCCAGCCAGCTAGCTAGCCAGTCAGACAGACATATAATCGAGTATTCCTATAAGGGTTCCGTTTTTTCATTCCAACGTACGGGACCCTAAAAACGGGTGATGAAAAGAATATACTTTTTATTATGACGAGATATTATACATACCTACGTACTTGAAACATAATATGTGTCAAGTACGTAGGTATGTATAATATCTCGTCATAATAGTAGGTATGTTTAAAGTAACCCAAAAAATATTTTTTTTTTCTGGGTAACTTTTTTTAATAACGATTTTAGAGTTTTCAAACCCAGTTCTGTAAAAAAATCACTTCATGAAACAGTAGCCCCTACAGGCATTTCTGGAAATATGAGAGCGGAAAGCGGAAAGTAAAACTAAGTGCTTACATAAAATGTGTTTCTGTACGCACTTACAGCCTACCGTTGCTGCAGTAAATACTAGGAAACTCTTCCGTCCGTCACCGTCGAATCTCACTCCTGAAGACAACACCAGTACGACCCAGTTACGCGCTTCGATGTGCTACGGGCATGGTAGGATGTAGTACGAGCGTGGTAGGATGTAGTACGAGCGTGGTAGGATGTGGTACGAGCGCAGTACGCATCGTTGTCGGTCTCCGTGTGACGTTATTTATGCCATCGTTATGCAAAGTCGTTTCGACTTCAGTTTCGTTCGACTATTTTGCATTTCGACGTAGTTCTCCTCCAATTATGTAAATTAATTACTTCTGATGATCATTAATTAGGATGAATTGAGGCGGCTTTCATTTTCTCGTCTGTAAGAAAATATTTTGTTTGCGATATTATTTGTGATACAAATAAGTCTTATTTAATTTTACTTCATTTTATTTTGTCATTTCTGTTCTGAATGATATACGATTCAGTAGTTAGTAACTAACCAAAAACCTAAATCAGGATCATTTATTTCCGTAAATAAGTTACAGAAACTTCTCAAGACTCTTCATCTTTTCTTCTTCGATCTCTTATTAGCCTGTAATTTCGGCATGCAAATTACTTTTTTATTGCAAACAGAGCTGCAATCAGAATCGCAATTTGTTGGCGCAGCGTCGGCGACACATTGTCAGTTGTCCGCGACGGCAATGTTGTGACGCGCTGTGGAGCGAGACGTCACAGCGCATCGTAACGGCAGAACTCTACGTACAGCAGCGACTGCTTGCTGTATGTGATCACTGGACTGGACAGGCGAGCGTGCACCATGTGTTATACAGTCAGGAGCGTGTTGGCCTCAAATAAAACGCAAAACAGCTGCATTTTTAAACTCGTACATTTTTGTGCATTTAACGTCGTTCTTAATGTCAGTATCAGTGACGTTTCTGTGAACTCGGCACAGTGAAATAGTACATTATGATACAAGTGTGCGGTGTTGATCATCACACTCGAGACGGTATTGTCCGCGCGAGCCGAAGGCGAGCGCGATAATGTACCCGAGAGTGTAATGATCAATGCACACGCGTTTCATACGACTTTTTCAACACACTTGCGAGGATAAAACTGACTTTTAATAACCTAGGCTACAATAACGTGACTATAGAGATGATACATTTAGATTAATAAAGTTCAACTGACCTTTGTTGCGAGGGGACCATAGAAATATTTCGTATATCTATGGTACCGACTATCCGGAGCTTATTTTAAAAACTTTTCTGCGTCAGTTGGTGACAATATTTTAGATTTCGTATTTTTGATAATAATTAACCACACAACAAAAACGATAACAAATATCTATGGAAAATGGCGCGCAGGTTTTGCTTTTTTCCGCTAGGGATGCGCGCGAAAATTTTAATAAAGGCACTGGCAAAACCGCTGAACAGCCTTTATGAAAAATATAGTAAACACAAAATAATGTTTTGAATACGCAAATTAAGGTTATTTAATATGTAGTGATTTGATTTTAAAAGTCTTTATTATTAACATAATATGATAAAGTGCATACAATAAGATCCTATTCTAATTGTTTACAATCATCTAAATATCAAGTTCTTTGGCTAACTTACCTTTACAAACATTTTACACTGAGTTTACTATTCAGTCTTTAATCATTCTATAATAGGTCCATAAAAACACAATAATATTCGAAAGCACAAAGGTCTTAGCACTGACTCTAAACGCATACCACTACTGTTTACTTACTAAAGGTAATAATGCACTTAACTAATACAAAGACTAATTGAAGCGCAGCATAAAACATTGCAATATTATAATTTAAGTAACTTAGAATTAAACATGTATCATCGATGAGTTAAAAAACAAAGAACTAATAATTCTAAACAGCGGGTAATTTACATAACTTTTCGCCTAGTACCTATGCTACTGCGACCGGGTGAGGGCAGCACGGTCGGTCCGGTGGTAGGTAGGTAATGTTATTCATTCAGAAAATAGTGATGTGGTAAACGATATCGATTTTATGTTGTTGAATACGATAAGTTATTAGATCTACTTTTACATAAGTTTGAAATTAATGAGTTATAATGGTTGGGATTTTTAAATAAATAGAATTTTCGGGCCGATTTTAAGATATATTTTTAATCGTTGGAAAAATTTGTTCGTGAACCCGTTTTAAATTTGTACGAAAGGCAGTGTTAAATGATATTTTGACTGCCTTATTTTGAACAACTTGCAACTTAGTTTTTGTCAGTCAGGCTACTCCAGGCTGGCGCAGCATATTATGTCAGACATGATCTGACGAGGGTGGTATAAATGCATAACTTGGTGCCGGCGCTTAAGTTAGACTTTATGTTAAGAATAGGTTTTAAGGCATTAATAGAACTACACCGATCTAGAACTATCTAGAACTACACCGAGATATTTGAACGGCTCCAGGGTATGGAATGATTTTTAAAGTTAATGCGTCTGGAAGGTAATGATCGTTTACGCGTAAAAAGAATAACTTCCGTTTTACTAGAGTCTAATTTTAGTTTCCATCTGGTGAAATACGTGTCAAGTAGGTTCAGTACAAGTTGAAGCCGCCCATTAATATTATTAAGTCTACATCCTCTGAAGAAGTATATGAGGCAGTGTCACCAGCATAATTATATTACTAGATGAGTTCTAGGTATGTCATTGAGATAAAGGATGAAGAGAAAGGGTCCTAAATTTGAACCTTGTGGTACACCAGATACAATAAATTTTGCCATAGAACAGTGTTCACCAAGGAAAACTTTGAAATTGCAGTTAAATAGATAGTTTTGGACTATTTTGACATGTGTCAGAGGAACGCCGTTAACAAGAAGCTTGTGAAATAATCCCTCGTGCCAGACAGTGTCAAAGGCTTTTTCTCTGTCCAACATAACCATTCCTGTCGATTTACTTCCATTTAGGTTGTGTGCGATGTGCTCCGATACCCTGGCCAACTGCTGAGTGGTGGAGTGTGCCTTAAGAAATCCAAATTGTTCTGGTAGTAGTTAAATAGTAGTAAATGTTCTGCAACTTTTAACAGACGGGTAAGAATGAGAGACTCAATCACGGGCGCAGGCTTATGAGACGATAATTTGTGCGGATGCTGCCATCTTTGCCAGGCTTTTTGAGCGGGATTATTTTTGCCGTTTTCCAAGATACTGGGAAGTAGCTTATTCTCAGACAACCATTGAATATTTTTGTGAGATAGACCACTGCTTTTTAAGACAGGTTTTTAAGTAGCCGATTGCTAAGACCGTCTAGACCAGGGGCTTTGCGGAGTTTTAATTTAAGAATTTTTCCTAAAGAATTTTTCCTTTTTAATTCCTAAAGGCAGGATTTGTGAAATCGACCGCGACACAAGACCGAGTCATGCGTTCTTTGTACCTACATAAGTACACTTAAATGTATAGAGCACACAGCGCAAGCGACTGGTTGCCATTCTTTTGAATGGTCTCGGGACTTGGTCGCCAAGAGCAGTTGCCTGACGCCGCCGTTATTCAAATGCTATCTTCATGACCAGAAAAACAAAATGTAATAAGAAATAATAATTTTAGATTTTAATCATGCGTTGTCACGAGAACCAAACACGTATGCCACATTTCAGCCCGATAGCTTCAGTGGAAGTGGGTGAAATATTGATTGCAATATTCCAGGACACATACAAGTGAAGTAATTTTTTTTTTTTTACTTTTATAATTATTATTTCGTTTATTATTTTTCTTTCTTATTTTCAACATTTTTAAATATTTCTTAAAAAAATATGTAAAAAAAGATTTAAAAATATAAAAAATAGTGTTCCGCCGGTGTCGGGAGCAGGGTCCAAGCTACCGGTGGTTAGGGCTGCAGAGACAGGAACCTCCTCACAATGCGAGCCGTATCGAGGAGAACTGCCTTCTGAATCAGACCCTTGATCCAACCGCCTAACGAGAGCCTCAAAAGATGTTGGTCGAGGCTTTCGGCCATCAGGCCATTGGCCGTTACGACAATCGGCGCGGCGCGCTAATCGATCTATCACCACTATATCAGGCTTATTGGCTACAATAGTCCTGTCAGTGATGATAATTATTATTATTATTTATTGTAATTACTAACATAGGATAAGTTTACTAACAAATGAGTCATGGTTACTCGAATAAATTAAATTAAATTGAAAATTGAATTGAATTGAATTGAAATAATGTAGTCATGCATTGTCACGAGAACCAAACACGGTACGTATGCCAAATATCCGCCCGATAGCTTCAGTGGAAGTGGGTGAAATATTGATTGCAATCAGGCTTTTAATAAAAAGTATCTCAAAGTTCTTTTTTACGATTGCAATTATTCCATTACAAATATCAGCGTATGATTTCCCTATCATGTTAACCAAGTGAAGCTTCTGCACCGTATTATTAGCGGGTGTGTGCGTGGACGTGCGGGGGTGCGGCACAAGATCGCGATGATCGCATGCCGCGGCCACATTCAGTCCGCCGGCTGCGCTGTACAGAATGTTCCCTTTAATTTGCAACACACAACGCCGTACTAAATCACTCGCCGGCTCGAGAGCGATATTAAATTCATAGCGTGGCGCTCCTACATTATAACTAAACAAATATTCGTTCGTAATACTACAGCTTTTTATTTCATCGCCGCCTTCTAGCGGCGCCATCGCGAGCTGCAAACACCGCCTACAATTAATATTTGAGTACGAGATTATAAAATTATGAAATAATAATCATTATACTCCATGTACTGAGATGAGAAAGACTCGATTCAAGTAAATCGTTTTAATAATCCAGCAGCATTTTCTTTCATTGATCATTTAGTAATATGTATTACAACTAAGAAGATGAATCAATTAATCAATTCTCCTGCCGGCAGATAGGGTTCTCACAAGTTGCTTTGTGTATGGAGTATATCCCGGCGGTCTATTGAATTCATTAGAGTAAGTTGTTGTTATAATTTAATTGAATTATTCGTAAATGACGGACTGAACATAAAATGACCTCACTGATTTAAAATTATTTACAAGTACCTACGTAAACGAACGCAGTTTTAATATAAGGTAGCAGAAAAATGCCTTCCCACATAAAACGCTGAAGCAACGCGAATGTATGAAATATGTATAAATAATTGTGTGCGTCGATGAATAATGTACGCGAGCATTCAATATTCCATTGTGAGATTACACGTACCCCGCATGAGTCGGCTCATTAGGCTTTTTGTGTGCGGATAACACCGCGCGGCGCGATGCGGTGCAGCCTGGTGCGGTACGGGTCGGTGCGATGGCGTGATGAATGCCTTAAGCCCACTCTCAGTTTTTGCTCGGCGCGGAGACGTTAAATATTTAATGGCTGGTTGAGAGGAGGCTCTCGCCGGAAATGAATCGCGTATTTTAATGCGACGACTGCTATTTTAGCTGTAAGCTTGTGACGTCAGAATGAATGTAGAATAGTGTATGAAGGCTGGATGTGGTAGTATTCATTTACTTTTAAAAGGGAATGCTCGCTGCTTATTTATTTAACATTGGCTACTAAGTGAGTGCTATTTGCGCATGTGTGCGGCACACGAGCCTGTTGGTGTCGCGAGAGCACGGCCAGATGTCAGACACAGCCGGAGGTCGAGCGTGACACGCGGTCAGGCGTCGTGTGACACATAGTAACCAATATCTTGCATATGTATGATATTTTACTTCCAACGATATTCTTACTGAAGCCATAAAACTATAAGTTACCTATGATATTGTGGAGTTCAGTATAAAAGGTCGTACTAACAAAAATTAAGAATGACAATAGGACCAGCTCGCATTCGTTCAATGATGACAATAGGACCAGCTCGCAATCGTTCTATATCTACAAATACTTTTGAACCAGGCTAGGCAGTCAGATTAGCGGTCACAATAATAGATCTACGCTCAGTTGCCGCGACGTCGTTGACTACAGACGCATTAAGACTGAGGCTCCACACCTTCATACACCATCACATGCTTTGACATTCACGAGATAGCATCACGCCCGTATTCCGCAAAGGGGTGGGCAGAGAGCATCCATAATATAATAGTAGACATAACGTAACATGCGATGTACTCGCAACCGGTGGCGTGCATGTATGAACAGATGCATCAACGTAAGCGAGCCAAAAGGAGATGTACGGATCTTGGCAGGTTGCTTTCTGTAGTTTTCCATGGGACGCGCGAGTTTATATATGTATGTATAACGTAACATGTCTGTATGCAAGTTTTGGGATCAGTCTTCAGTATTATATTATGAAGAGTACAATTGATTAGATACGTGTGTCTTCTATTTTCAAGCCCACAACATAAAAGATTGTTATTCCACAAACTCGATCATTCCATGCATAATGAAACATCTCTTCAGGTTGAGCTGTAAGTTTGCGAGCACACACAAAAGTTCCGCTTGGCTGCAGCACTAACTTCACGGTGACATTCTCTGAACTCAGATAAGTCTCGCAATGTATGACAGCATACATCAACTATTATACCTACGTCCTACATTACAGCTTATCAGTGTGAAACTACCAACAAACAGCTGCAGGCTACTTAATAGCAGCTTGTGTAGGACCTGGCTATTTTAAATTTTGTTAATTTAATAACATTTTACAGTTTATCCTATTTTAGGTAATGTTTAAAGTCCGGAGACATGTTTCATATTACTAAGACAATAATAAATTCGTGACATGCATCTGCGAAGTTCTAGTTTGCATCATCGTTTAGTACAATAATGGCGCTTTTACGAGCGATCCACACGACAATCAGAGTTGCCGCTAATTAGGTACATTAAACATTATCATTTTGTTCAAAGATATTGTTTGTTGTGTGATATTGTTTTGTTTTAGGTTTGTCGGTATGTGGTGCTAGGTAATATTAAGAGGGGAAAGGTTCTCAATTGCCCAGGTATATTAATTACTAGCTTCTGCCCGCGACTTCGTTCGCGTGGAAGTCGTAAGACACCGCAATGAACTGAATGAATAGATATTTTTATAAAACTTGCCTGTATACTACGTTTGTTGTTTTGGTCTCAGCAGCCAAAATATACAGAGAGTCAGGACTGGTGAATGATTTTCGTTTTTAGTGAATGAATGAACGCCAGAGTGGTCAAGGGTTTGATTCATAAAGCAGTACTCCTGAACACGGCAGTACAGTCCGAAAGTACTGATCTGAAATGTTGAAAAAAATACAGAGAATGGTTCTCTGTATCATACTCCTGTACTCATAGATTACAGGAAAACTGTAGTAAATCTCTCAATATTGTGAGTACAAACTTACATTTGCAGTTGGAATGTATGGGAGAACATGTTTTTCAACTACAATGTTAAGTTTGTTCTTGGGATAAATTCATCCCTACTTCTGAACCCTTCATTGTGCGTGGTCCGACACGCACTTGTTCAGTTACTGTTACATTTGAAGAAGCAGGTATTTAGGTTAATAGGTTTATAGGATATTTATATTTAACCATCCATTAAGTAGCTGTTCAGCAATGGTGTTCTGTAAGTTCTTGGGATGTCTCGCGGCAAACATTCGTATGCGGGAAGTGACCGGTACTAACTGTAGCTCTCTCTTACTGACTGTACTCGTATACAGTTACACCGCACATCGATCATGCAGCGCTGCAGCGCTTAGCTATTAATCACCGCGTTACCTCGCCCCAACACGTCGCGCATCGCGGCTTCTTTCACAAACTTCCCTTAAACTTTTATTACCCCTGGTCGCTTTTAGCGCTAAATTAGAACCAACTTAACGACGAAGCGCTAAAATATCTACCGAGAGCTTTCTTTCAAGGTGAATTGTTTAATTATTTACGGTGAACGAGTTGCAAATAATACAAATAGTTTTCGAGCGCTTAAGTGACTGTTACGGCGGTAAGCGCTCGCGGGGGCAATAAAGGGAATTATTCATCGGCGAGCGGCGAGTAATTAAATAGAAATTAGGAGAGCAGCCGCCGGAGGAAGTGCGCTTTATTTAAAGTTATAGCTGCTGCAGCAGATAGAAATTTATTTCCGTCATATTGTTGAAGTTTTACACGGCTCGAGTGTGCGGGTTACGTAACCCGCTCTCACCGCCGCCCTGCCCCCGCACCCCTCCCCCTGCCCTCACGTTGCACGGCTCTAAAACGGATTCCCTTTACAATATTTCTTTTCCAGTTCGAATGTGAATTTCCCGCGGCGATGCGAACTATTCATGCGCCCGAAGAGGGAAATTTATAGGGATATAGGATATTTTTTTAGCTTCCATTTGAATCGAAGTTTAAATATTAAAATGATATCGGCTGGCTCTGTGCCCGCGCGACGTCCGCACCGTACCGCACCGCGCTGCGTCTCGTTTCAATAGCACTGTGATTGAGCTGCGCACCATTAAACATATTAATCCCGAGTGTCAGCGCCATGCTTGCAGGTCTGCTGCTGCTGTCGTCTCGTGCCACGTGGTGTTGTGTCTGATGTTCTCTTGGACGTCCGGTCCGCGTCCGGCCTCTGCATCCGATATGCCGCTAACACTTCGCACCAGTCGCACCGCGCACCATCTCTCTACAATTCGCAAATTCTCTTTCTTTCTTTTCAAGTCACCTTCATAGGATACATACTTACCGGATAGATTCTATTATAATTTTACATAGATATTCTCACGGCACACGCACCGCCTGCCCACTGACTCTGTGACACTGCCACACAATTGATTTACAATTAGACTCAGGTAGGCAGCCAGCAATAATAGTGGTTGTGAGCTTTTAGTTACGTCGGGAATGCAAATTGCTTGCGTTGGTAAGCTGTAAAGTAAAATCAGCCGACTCATACTTTAAGCTTTGGACCTTTTACGTGAAACAAAGTAACTACCCAGCTACGTAGCCTGCGTCCAACTCTCTGAGGAAGGCAGAACACTTTTTACTGTGGCTCGACTTTTACTGTTATGCGAACACGGTAAACCCCCCCCCCACCCTCCATAACGCAACGGATCACGAAATTCCCCTCGAGCTCATAATTATACCAACGCAACGAAACTAAGACGTCGGAATTAATTTAAACTCACAAGAAAAATGATTGTGCGCGAATGCGATCATTAACCTTAATTACTGTAATTATTCATAGTTACGTTGTGACCTGCGACGGAAAACTCTATGGAAAACAGAGATTGATTGAAACTGATCCTCCAGCAGTCTTGGAGACCGCAGATTGCGAGCGCGAGCCGGATTAAATAAATATAAAAAGTCTGCCATAAATTCGGGAATACCTCACGTTGTTCGAAACAAAGACAAGTGTTGTTTTTTCATGGGCTGTAAAGTACCTAGAGTGTAAATTGGACGGCGGGAACGAGCCCCGCTTGGCCGCTTTGTTCCATATCTATACACAGTGCGTGAGTTGCAGGCCGCAAACGGGCCTCAGTCGGTCGATTGATTTTACAACTTATGTATATTAAATGGGAACGGCCTGGCACGCGACCATAGGAAGAGACCAGACGGAATGACCATAATGCCGTGGAAGTTAGTTCGGCCTTTGGTGTGGGATGCAAAATGTGTCGACACCCTTGCGCCATCCCATGTTCCTAGCACGGCGGGCTGTGCTGGGGCGGCTGCTGCAGGTGCGGAAAACCTCAAACAGCGAACATATTCCAATCTTAATGGGTTTATTTGTTCGAGCCGCGTGGGGTTGAAACACTAGGGCCATGGGGTCCGAGTGCCCACCTGGTTTTCCAAGAGATCGCCAAGCGGTTGGTCGACTCTTCACCAGAGCAGAGCAGAGCATGACCAGAGCGCTGGCTTATTTTTTGGCCAAAGAATCAGCATTGCCATAAAACGTGGCAATGCGCAATGCTGCCAGCCCTCTGGGCACCTTTCCTGTTGACAACGACGCGGACGAATTCCTTGATCTATGATTCTTTCCCCTCCTGTTTTTTATATAGGACATTTATTATTGTCAATCTGTTGTTTAGAACAATACTGCAGGTTCAAAATTGGTTCACTGCTAATAATTCAGTATTAAATGGGAAAAAAACTAAATGCATAAGATTTGCTTTACCGAATGTTAAAAGTAATGATTGTGATATAGTATTGAATAAGGAGAAACTAGAATTCGTAGATAAAACAGTTTTCCTGGGGATCACGCTCGCCTCAAGGCTGCAATGGGGTCCTCATTTAACATCTCTTGCGGGACGGCTAAGTTCAGCAGCATATGCTGTAAGAAAAATCCGTCAATTTACTGATGTAGATACTGCGAGGTTAGTCTATTTCAGTTACTTTCATAGTATCATGTCTTACGGTATTTTACTATGGGGACGGGCTGTAGATATCGAGTCTATTTTTATTCTGCAGAAAAGAGCCATCAGAGCATTTAATGTTCTCCGCAGGCGCGATTCTCTAAGGGAACTGTTTAAAAGTATTAACATCATGACGGTACCTTGTCAATATATATATGAACACATCATGTAGGTACGTAAGGAAAAATCTTAATCTTTTCAGTAAAAGAGAAATAGGGACCAATTAGTTCAACCTGGTTTCAGACTGGCTAAAGTAGACTCATCCTTCATGGGGTACTGTTGAAAATGTTACAATAAAATACCTCCCCACATACTCCAACTAAATGAAACTTGTATAAAACGCACACTATGCTGCCATAATTATTATAAGTTGGGGGATTACATCGCTGACAAAAATGCTTGGCTCAATGCTGCTCCAGCTCCACAAGGGCGCATAAACTAGTTGATTAGCATTCGAAAATATTGTTGGAGCTGCTGAAGATTGGAAAAAACTATCTTTGCATTGTATAAATTCAATCTGTTAATCAACAAATTATACTAAATAATATTAAATTAAATAAAAAATTAAATATAGTATGTACAAGTATTTATCGAAACTTAAAAAAAGGGGGGAAGAGCTGAATGACTATAATACATAAGTGCGTTAGACATGTAAATAACTATTTTCCTTTATAAATAAATTATATCTGTTAATATTGTATAATTGCAAAGCACATATGTGAGCACTGTGACCACATACCTTTTATAAAGCTACCATTTACTGGGTACGTCTTTCATTGACTTGAATGTGCCCTGGCGGCTGAGAGTATGTCATGCTCACTCAAATGTCTCGCTGGTGGTGGCGTGTGTGTTGGATCGTTAAGTTCCCTTCAAAATGGTTGAGCTAAATGGTGCTGATCCATGCGTCATGTTCGTGAACGGGCGCCGTCAGTAGGGACTGGTCATCTCTTAGCTGCCACGGCTTATTTAATTTTTTAATTTTTGAATTGTTATTTTTATACGGACGCTTTTAACGTGCACGTCTTTCTACATTGTTCTCACATGTATAATTTCAACATGAATGATGTAACAAATATTTTGATTTAAAAGAGTGTTTGTTACTTTTATTTTTATTTAAATTATTTTGCGGTTATAATATTATATATATTTTTGAAATATGCTAAGTAAGCCCTTTCATTTGATACCCAGCATGACACCATTAAAAAATCTTTTTTTTTTAGATCAACTTTTTGTCCTCTAGAGGGCGCCATTTTCATGTGACCCTATGTGTGACATCTCAACAGTCTAATATTATAAACATTAATTCATTCACTTTTGTGTATGATCTGGACTTGTTACAATAATATTTTGCTCAAGACCTTATTAATGTTGACATTATTTGTAAAAGTTTGACTTGTTCGTCAACTTGCGAGTGTCAAACTCGCGAGCCGCGCGCAAAAACAGATTGAAACCAATAACTATGAATAACTAGCTATTGCCCGCTGATTTGCCTGATTCGGTTAAGTACTGACTATCTGCCTAAACGGGATACGTTAAAGCTTTTGTTGGAGGTGCGGAATGAGGCGAGGGTGATGCGGCCGACGACGCATGATACCCAAGCATGCTATCCAGCATTACATTCCATGTTTTGTGTTGCGAAAGGTAAATGATTTTGCATACTATCGTATACATCATTTTTTTTTCAAACTGAACAAACAATTAACACAACAATTTATTGATGTGAGTAATATGATTGTAATAAGCCAAATTCTTGATTTATTGTGATACTTATTGTTGATTTGTTATGTTTTATGATTTAGCCGCGCGCCTCAATCCCGCTCCTGTGTCTCATTCGCACCAGTCCTGTACCGCTTCTGTACTGCAACATAATATCCTAAAAGCTTAATATAAACTAAATCTGAATAGCTACAGTACCAGCCTGGAGTCTGGATTTGTGCCTGATTAATGGTAATAGGCTCATCTCTATTACATGGCACTTAAACATAACTGGCGAAATGTGGGTGTTCTATAGGTACACCTGTACCTAACCCTTCGGGGAAATACAGGCGTGATGTTATGTTATTTAGCTACTTTACATGAAAAACTAATATACAAACCGCGCTGGTTACGCGCTACGGTGCTACGGTGCTACGATGCTACGGCGGCGCTACGCTGCTACGAGGTCGAGTCTCAGTATAGCTTAGTTTGGTGACATTTTGATCGCTGCACTAAATAGGCGGCGCGGTTTGTAATTTTAGTTTTTAATTGCAAAGCCCGAGTTAAATTAAATTCCTCCCGGAGCGAAACTACGGAGTCGTTATAAGTAGTCTCATGACATATAAACACTTTGTAGTCACGGCGCGGGCGGCTGCACGTAACAATACATGCATCGGCGTGAGATCGAAGCGCAACGCTGTCTTCACTAAATAGATACCTAGGTACAGAAGGCCGACTCCATACAACGAGCAAAAACAGGCGCACGCACACATAGACGAGATCGTACGGATATCTCAAACAAACAAATGTGTGAAAGTTGTAGTACGTAGACGCGTGGTGTCTATGTTTACGGTCGTTTTCGTTCGTTGTTTGGAGCCGACCTTCTGTAGGTAGGTATCTATGTTGTGCTGTATAGTGTAGCTACCGGATAAACACAGGTCACAATATTAGTGACTCCGCCCGTGCGCACTCTAACACAGCGTCGTACTTCACCGCGTTATTGCGCTACCCTTGCTATAAAGGTTAGAGGCGTTTCGTTCGACACCCACATAAATATAACTAATTGGGAGACTGAAACTTAAAATTCAAGTTTATGAAATTCCCGGAAGTAGTTTAATATAATATTTATATTTTAATAATAGAGACGTGTGATTGTGTCGGTGCAGAGCGATGCCGTCGCAGCGATCACGCGTTATGGCTAATTCTGACGACTTGGCTTCGGCCCCTCGTACGCCTTCCCAGAGGTCCGGGACCTAAGGGTGCCGAGATAGGTCACAGACATTTAAAATAATAATCATAGCCTTGAATGTTCTAAGCACACTGCTGGATGATATAGGACTAGGCTATCGGTTGAGATGAGGTGGTCCTGTGATATCTCACCTCCTTTACATGGATTTTCTGTGTTTGCCCCTAACAATTTGCGACTGATGGAGCTACTGAAGGTAACAGAAACGTTCAGTTGCGCCATCAGGATGGAATTTGGTGGGGACAAATGTACAGTCATGCATGTAATGCGAAGGGGGATTATGGAACCCGTGGGAACCCAACTCTCGGATTCCATAAACCTACAAGTATTTGGATATGTCAGAAGCATTAGGCATCAATGTTGCCGACATGAAACAATCGTTGAGGAAGCCCTTCTTGGGCCGCCTGAATAAAGTCTTAAATAGTCTTTTATCAGGCAGAAACAAGGTGCGGGCGTTCAATACCGGTATTCCGGGATCCCGTAATACCGTGATCACGGATTTTATTTTGGCCTTTTTCAATACCGGTATTGACGCTCCAATACCGTGATTACGGTATTACAAACATTAGTAGATGTGAATAATCTTATCTCACACTTGTTTTCACCCAGCGCAAGCGTCCCGTTCTCACTCAGTTGAATTAGTTGTTTCAAGGATTCAAAATTTGCTCAAAGGGATACCATCCAATGGTGCCAACCATTGGATGGTATCCCTTTGAGCAAATTTTGCACATTTCAAGTGAAGATATGCAGAGACTTTTTAAGAATTCGGGCTATAATTTACCGACCTCACCAGCTTCTATAACCCATAATATGGTACAAAAGCAAAGCAACAATCTGAAAAATCATATGGCAACGCAGTTCAAAACATTGAAGGCCAGTAATGAACGGTTAACTTTTGATGAATAATTGAATAGAAAGCAACTAACAAAGATACATTAATGTTGTTGTACATAATCAAGATTTAGAAAGCAGTTACAAGAACCTGGGATTAGTCAGGATAACAGGCTCCATGACAGCAGATGTAGAAACAACGACTTCAAGAATTTGGCATTAATCTACATGACGATATAATAGCTTTTACGACAGATGGTGCAAGTGTGATGACTAAAATGGGAACAAGTTTTGAGGGTCACCATCAGGTCTGCCTGGTGCATGGAATTCAACTAGCGGTTATAGACGTGTTGTATAAATACCAGTTTCAACTGACTTTTTCTGCTGTTAAATACAGACATTGAGTTTGATACTGACAGCGAAGACGACAACGTTGATCAGACTAATCAAGGCGAAGACGATGCTTTGAATTGTATTGAAACACAACAGAAAGACCTGAGTATATTTACAAAAACCTCATAGATAAAGTGAGATTTTTTTAAATTATTAATCAACCAATACTAAATTGTTGTAAAAGAGAGCTATGTATAAAGATAGTTTGTTTATTTTTTTTCAATAAAAAATAAATACTTACACGTATTTTAAAGGTTTTATTAATGTCCTAATTAAACTTGCGTTCAATACCGGTATTGATACCGTGATCACGGTATTGACTTTTTCAATACCGGTATTGGAAAAGTCCGGTATTTGAAAGCACCTTTAACCGGTAGGTCATGCTGGTTTTGATGTTTTCTTTCGGTATACTCAAATGAACGCAGACGGAACTTGACGCTCTGCATAGGAAGGTCAGTACATTGCTGACGACATATCGGATGCATCACCCACTGCCATCAGTGATGAGATTGAACATCCCGCGGGAATGTGTGGGTCGAGGTTTCTTAAATGCAAAAAGCCTCCACAACCACGAGATTTGCAGTCTCAGGGAATATTTCCTTCCAAGTGACGTGGGGATGTGGTCACAGTGGACAAGGGCCTCACCCCGCTCTTCTTGGCGAAAGAGAACTGGTGCAAACGTGTAGTATGGTAGTAGAAGTATGGCAAGCGAAAGAGCTACATGGACGCTTTTTCCGCGCTTTCCATAGGCCTGATGTAGACTTTTGGTCGTCTGGGTGTATCCTGGCTGCATTTTGACAAACTCTTCGGGGGAATGGAAGCGGCTGCGTCAAGGGCTTGATTCAGAAAGCAATACTCCTGGACAATTCTTGATGAAGGATAAAGGTTATGTAACATTACGCTAAGGCTATTAGGAGCCGTGCAAAAAGAAAAAAGGCAGAAAGAAAACTAAGCGAAAACGAAGTAATAGTGCGGGCGGGCGATGCGATGCGACGCGGTGGGTCAGGAGCCGAAATTACACAAGAACGAAGACGCGGGCAGATGCTAGTAAGTTATAAAATCTTCCCATGAGCTGTGTCCTTACACAAACATGGTAATTTATCTCAATGCTTTTAAATTGCAAATATATTTCAACAATATCCGAGGAGCTCGTGGCTAAGTAATAACAGCCGCACGGGTCGATCCAACAGGTTAAGTTATGCTTGCCTGGGTTGGTCCGAGGATGGGTGACCATCTTTACATACCGAGACTCCTCCGTGCCGCGGAAAGTACGTTAAGCCGTTGGTACCTACTGTCAGTAGTTATGGTTCATTAGAAGACCGAAACTCTGACAACCAGTCTTACATAGGGGTATCGTATTACCCAGTATGAGTTGTGGTTGCGGTTGTGGAGGTCAGATAGGCAGTCGCTCCATGTAAAATACTTATATTCAGCTGCATCCGGTTAGACTGGAAGCTGACCCCAACATAGTTGGGAAAAGGCTAGGCAGATTGATTAATATTTGAACAATTTCCGCTTCATTACTGCTATAATTATTGTAAAAAACGAAGAAAAAGACGGCCTAAGTAATGTGCCGGTGATTTATCTGAATGTTCTATAACGTATAGTTCATTAGGAGCCTTTCATTAAGACCGTTCGTCTGCCGAACAAGGCGCGTGCCTATCACCGTCACATTCCTGAGCTTTATGTTATTATCGCTGAACAAGTGGAAGGGCCACTTTACACTCACATTCACGAAACATTTTGTGCTTTCCCCTGTTTTAATAATCTAAAAACATTTGTATATTATACACTGGTATTAAGTCGGCTTGGGTGCCCAAATCACCACAATGTTGAATGTTTATATATCAACAAAATATAAACTGTAGGTATATAAATGTCCAAGGAATGTATCATTGTATTGGGTGTGAAAAAAGCGACTTCGGTCAGTGATCGATATACATAGTACCTTCCACGAAGACGCTCCTCACTCGTACACGCCCCCACTTACAGTACAGTAATCGCGTTTAGGAAGAAGAGTGGGGCGCGTCTTCGTGGATGGCACTATCTATAACAAATCAGTGCTCACCGGCTCATTCACCACACAACCACTGTTACCAAGAGCTGTTCACAAATATTACATATCAAGTCAGAGTTTGAACACAATATAAATAGGGTGTATATATAAAAGGTTTAGGTTACATCATTGTGTATTAGGTACACTACGCAGCGTAAAATATACTTAACTCATAATATTATGATTACGCTTTGCAAAGCACAGAAACACTTTGTCTTTAAGGAAGAAAAGAAATGATTTTATTTTCTGTAAATAGGTTTGTACCAACACTTTTACATGTCAATAATATCTTAAGTACGGTACTAGATGAGGTCGGCGTTTCCTATCTGACTACTCTGAGAAGAAAGGCCGAAACAAACTCAGAGGTCACGGTCTGTTTAGTCCAGACATTGTATTGGTTAGATCATATGAAGACCATGTAGATTCGGGTCTGGAATGGTCTTTTGAGGAAAGAACCACACAGATTGAGTGGACCCGTCCAGTCAGTGCACGCATTTGTCAGCAATCGTGCAGCTCAACTCAAAACTTAAGGAGCTCAACGATGCGACTAACAATACCAAGGAAAGGACATTTGGGTAGGCCGCAAAAAGCACTCAAGTTAATGTGTTTTAAAAAAAATCCAGGAATAATCTTGGTCAGATCATTTCAGGAAAAAACCATACAGATTTGAGTGGACCTGTCAAGTCAGTGCACGCATTTGTCAGTACTCTTGTAGCTCAACTCAGAACTCAAGGAGCTCAACGACTCGACCTATTGTTCGTCGAGCCGTTGAGCTCCTTGAGTCCAAAGAAAGGACATTTGGGTAGGCCGCATACAGTACTCAAACTGTGGCAATTATCATCCAAAATAGCTGAGAAAAAGAAAACAGAAAAATAATATATAGATCCACATAGTCCTCACATACAATATATGTCGCGTAAATCAATAAAAATTTCAATAATAAAACACTTAGTTTAAAATAGTTTGTCAACAAACTCTAAGTTTGTTAAACAACAAACTTAGTCCTCAGCTTAATTAGTCCCAAGCCTTTTTGTCGTCCAAGTAATCTTTAACTTTAAAGAAACCTT
This sequence comes from Eupsilia transversa, assembly GCA_914767815.1. Taxonomy (NCBI): domain Eukaryota; kingdom Metazoa; phylum Arthropoda; class Insecta; order Lepidoptera; family Noctuidae; genus Eupsilia; species Eupsilia transversa. The sequence goes on from OU611888.1 coordinate 120,677, forward strand.
TTTGACAGAGTTTCTGTTTAATAAACGATTTGAATTTATTGAGGCTCAGTTCTTTAACATGGCTTGGGAGTTTGTTGTAAAAACGTATACTTTGGCACTTAAATGAATTACGAATTTTTTGGAGCCTAGTCGTAGGCACGATAAGTAAATCTTTGTTTGTGAAGCTTTTATAACTCCCAAGAAAAGACTAGACAAGACTAGTACATTATAGTAACAGTAACGATAATATCTCACACGTGCGATAATAGCTCAAGCCGTTGGTAAACTCTGCGGGATCGCGATCGGATCCAAACTTTCTTCAGATATTATTGTTTTGTTGGAAAAAACATTGTAACACTTTGCCTTCTTTAAAAAAAATATTACTTGCTGCTAGATTTACCTACAATCTAAAAACGTTGTAGTTTTATTTCTTAGTACTTTTTGAAAAGAAATAAAAGGTGTGAATAGATCGGTTTGTGTACATTGTTCCTCAAAGGTTACCGCTCGCTGGCGGCGCGGGCGTAAACCAGACAATCCGGTACAATTCCCGGCAACAATCGGATCACACGCCACCGTCCCATGTGACACGACGCCGCGGCCCCGGAGAGCTGTGACACGATGCGATAACGTGCAGAAGAACAACTGCTAACAAGTACCAAGACACTACAATGCTCATGTAAATGAAACAAGCTAGTTTGTTCATACATCGTCTCGTATCTCATCTGGCACTTTGTGCGCAATGTGAGCACGTTGTGTGGGACTACTGCATTTGCAATTTTATATAAGCTGTGACTGACTCTGTGAGGTGCAGCTCACGGCCCGTAATAGGCTTTGGAATACCCCCGGGCCGAACAAAGCCGAGAGAAGCCGAGACGAGACGAAACGCGCGACCCACGTCCCGAACACGTCACACACACACCACTCTTTCTTATTCTTCGAGCCGTCGCATAAGTTTCCTCTCCGATTACAAGTTTTAGTAACTAAGAAGAGTTCCTTTAGATTCCGGCTTGAGATAAGTTATTGAATTTGGTCGTTGTTTAATAATTTAAGTTCTGGATGATGGAACCCTAGGAGGATGTAGACACCGTTTTGAAAGACCTACAACTCCTCAAACAGGAATTTAAATCTATTGGCTTCGACCTTAACCCCTCAAAATGTGAAATTTACCTTAAATTTATATAGGGTCAATGTTCTGTCGGTAAAGTCAGAAAGACTTTACCGACAGAACATTGACCCTATATAAATTTAATGCAATAGCCCCCCACAAATCCAAATTTTAGAAAAATGTTCACCGCTCCTCCTAGGTTCCCCTATTTTAGAAGACAGCTTTTCCCCTTTCATCAGCGAAAAAATCAAAAACTAACGTTTCGGATAGACTCCGACAGAAAATTAATTTACATTCGGCATTCACCCTCATTAGATACTGTTGTTTTGGCCCAAATTGTATATATTTTCTAAGTTCTTCCCCTCTATGGAAGCACATTGTTGGACAAAATTGACCAAACTATTCACAGCACACTAACATCCATTTTAAATGTGGCCTTGGACGACCGAGCGTGGCTTTAAGCCACACTACCCATCCGTTTTGGTGGTCTCGGCGTCCGCAAAATTACAAGTATTAGCTTACCAGCGTTCCTGTCCTCTGTCCTGCACTGAAAAGTTGACCGGGAAAATTTTAGCCCCCTCCCTGGTTGACCCTGAAGTGCCGTGCTTGACCGATGCGGTGAACGCCGGGAAAGTTGCTTGCCCGGACACTAATCGGCCCGTAAACCCATTTTCCCAGAGACAGTGGGATGAGCCGCTCTGCAGGTTGGTACGGAATAATTTTATCAATACGTCCACCAATACTGCTAGCATGCCCGCCTGCTGGCTGTGGGAGAGAGGGAGTCGGGCCTCTGGCTTCAAGCACTACCGTCACCCAACATAGGCACTATGATGATGAGTCACCACGTTCGGGCTCACAACCTGTCTGCGTCTGGGCGCTCTTTGCGGAGCTCCGTATCGCTGCCAATGCGGTGAAGCTGTCGACTGCCTCGGACACCATGGACTATCTTGCAGTAAGAGCGCACGGCATGCCAGCATTAATGGCATCATCCGTCGTGCTCTTGCCACCTCTTGGTGCCAGCTCTTTTAGAACCCAACGGCCTGGCGCGCGACGATGGGAAGAGACCAGACGGAATGACCATAATGCCTTGGAAGTTAGGTCGGCCTTTGGTGTGGAATGCAACATGTGTCGACACCCTTGCGCCATCCCATGTTCCTAGCACGGCGGGCTGTGCTGGGGCGGCTGCTGCAGGTGCGGAAAACCTCAAACTGCGAAAATATTCCAATCTTATTGGGGGTTATTTGTTCGAGCCGTTTGGGGTTGAAACACTAGGCCCATGGGGTCCGAGTACCCACCTGGTTTTCCAAGAGATCGCCAAGCGGGTGGTCGACTCTTCACATGACTAGAGGGCTGGCTTATTTTTTGGCCAAAGAATCAGCATTGCCATACAACGTGGCAATGCTGCCAGCCTTCTGGGCACCTTTCCTGTTGACAGCGACGCGGACGAATTCTTCGCTGCCCTATGATTCTTTCCCCTTCCATTTTGTATATACATGTACATAGTTTGTTAGTTAAATTAGTATAAGAAGTTTATACAGTGTACAAAAAAAAAAAGTTCTAGTATGGGTTTGTAGAAAAGTTTGACGGAATTACTTTTAAAAATCACTTTTTGTCGTTACCCTTTATATGAACGGGTATAAGTAAGATAATTGATACAATCCTTCTTTATCATTTTAAGGTTGAAATCAAACCTCCTCAAAGGAATGGTCACATTAGTTTACAATTAAAGCGCTGCATTGCGTTGTGAACTGAGTCGTCAACGGTACAGCGGCTGTGGCGTCGCGGCGCGATGTTTCTTAGGCGCGGGACACACAGTGAGACGAGGTCGGAACGCAGACGGGGCGTCCCTTTCACGTATGTTCAATATTCTTCATAGGTACAAAATGCATTAACGCAATCTGGCACAAAACATACACAACGAAATAGTAGAAATAGTTTTAATAAAATGTAAATGTGTAATGTCTGTTGGACCTTTTTAGTTGAATTTTTTGTCGTAGTTGGGTGTAAGGGACAGCCCTCCGCAAACTTACAGGGTGCATTCGGCTCCTTATTTAGAATCATATTCCACCGGAAAAAAACAGGTTTTTTAGTTTTTTGTCGTTTTTTCTGTTACAAAATTACATTATCTGTACGCAGCACTCAATTTATGTAAATGAAACAGCTAAAATAAAAAAACAGCAATTGATGTTGAAATACTCTACGTGCGCTGCCGTTCGCTACGTGCGTTTTGCCACGGTAACGATACATTGCGTGTGACGTAATTAAACAAATCAGGTTTATTGGATTTCCCATAACGTTCCTCAAATAATTTAATGTACCGTTCATCTTAGTATGAAATACTGAATTCACCCCATTAGTCTGCGGAGGGCTTTCCCTTACACCCTGTATATAATAGGTATATTATTATATCTTTATAAATAAAAATAAAAGTCCTTACTGACTGATTCATCAACGCCCAGCCCAAACCCTTGGACCTAGAAACCTGAAATTGACCTATAAGCCTATAATCAATCGTCATCCTGAGAATACCTCGTTAAGAGGTGAAACACGTGTCGATTTCTTACAGGGTTTTTTTATGACTCTTTAGGAATAGTTAAGCGGAATAGGTTACTAAATATAATATTTACGTTTATTGTATTTTATACCTCATAGATTTCCGCAAAGTCACGCCTGAATCAATTAACTAAAAGCTTATGGTTATGGGATACATAAAAAACACTTTGAATAATAATAGGTATTTTTATAGGTAGCACAATATGTATAAGTATGTAATAAATAGCGAGATGTGCATCACCCGACACGCGACTGGTGCGGGGCGAGAGCGTTGCGGTGGCGTGGCGGGTGCGTGGCGGCGGCAGCGCGGTACTTACCGCTAGGTATATTGACACGCGTGATTGTCGTGTGACGGTGTCGCTGCTTAGTTCCCGCTTGTTTGTCACCGTCGCTCAGCTGTGTAACGCTCATTATGCTCAAGTAGTAAACACTCGCATAAAAACGCGTCTGTAAACAAACTTCAACTGAAGTGAATGTAGCGCCGCCGCCGCCACAGATGCGTTATACACAATGGATCACAAAACGCTTGAATGTAGTCACTTACAATACAGTCATCGTAGCCAACTTTCACGATGATTGCAATGTTTTGGCTGGCTATGAGGGTCTGCTCTTAATATCTTATATTGCTCCGTAAAGTTTTCTACTCGTACTAAAAAATAACAACAATTCTACAAAATATTCGGTCGCTGGGGATAGTGGACTGTATTGTTAGCCTCAAATTAATAATTTAGTTCAAGGAAAGAATTTTAATTAATTATAATTTGATCACAGTCCGAGTGCCAGATATCAAGTATGTAGCCAAGCTTGCGTCCTGAGCTGATTGAAAAGTAATCACGCATTCAAATCTGTAGAAAATTCTCGACATAGCTCTATAATTAGTACGATTGGGATCAGACGCGACACCGCTTCATGTCGAGCGGTAATTCTACGATTAATGTTACTTACTACCCAAACACCGTAGCTAGGCACTGCCACGGACACGTCTTGAAATACATTTGTGATAGAAATAGAAATTGGAATAGTCCATAACAGACTGACTCACAAGTAGAATTTGACGCGGAGCCGACACGAAAAGCGGCAACACGTTAAGAGGACTTGCCTAATACCTAATACAAGGTGTCCAGTTTGTGGTGACCATGTACGTTTAGTTAATTTCAAACCTAATGTTTGTGAACAAGCCAAGTCTTTTTCATTTACTTCACTCGCGTCTTAGGAATCACATTTGCATTTAAGAAAATTCTATTACCTGAGCACTTTATGCTCCACTTCATTATACTGTTTCATGTGCAAGTATCTAAGACTTGGACAGTCTTGGACCACACATTATACAATACAAATAAGTATACGGAAGCTTGTAAAAGAGTTGTCAATAGATTTCGGACTAAGACAAAAAAAAAGTTTGATTCGGAACTCAGGTTTGATTTTATATTTTGGTTTATATTTTTCCCGCGAATTGGCAATTAAAGCAAGATTAAGAAACAGTTTGTTATTTCGCATAAGCTACCAAAGAATTGAGATATTATTATGCAAATATCTAGTTTTTAACGGGGAAATAAATAGCAAATTATCCTTGTTTGTTACTAGTAACTAGTACTGTCTGCATTGGTCATAAATACTAGTTAAGTACCTATACGCTACCTATGCTGCTGTAACACTGGTCACTGTAGTGGTGCAACAAACTCCCCAGCAGCACAGCTAGAAACACTTCAGTTAGAAAAAATTGAATCTGTAGAACAGTATGCAAAAAACCGCAACACAAAACATTAAATTAAATTATTTGCCATATATTATGTCAGCTAGCACACACCAATATACCAACAAGAAACTTCGAAATCGATACTCAAGCGAAAATAAAAATTAAAAACGTAAACAGAACTTAATACCCGCATAAAAGCCTCCACGCAGGCTTAAAGGGCATGCCCGCTTACATAATTACAGCAATTAAAGCTGTAACTCGAAGTCACAAAAATAATAAACTAGGACCATCTTAGTAAAATAAATAAACAGTTAATTACTAATAACAATAACAAATCCATGGACATCAAAACGACCAGCCACCACAAGGATAAGTATCACTAGTAGATAAGGTTTATTTGTTAAAATAATAAACCATTTTCATTTAATTTTTCAAGTATAGTGCTAGCTGAAACCTCAAGTACCTACTAAATGTCTTACGTCATTAAAACCTATGTATATACATCTGTGACGGATGACGTGACCTCTGACAGACGACGTCACCTGTGACGGATGACGTCACTCGGCTTGAGCCTTCTCTAATTACGATGCTAACAATACGCCGCGTTTAGTCGGTCATCGCATTCACCACCCGCTGCGAGTGACGTCATCACGTCCCAGGCCAGTTATTGCTAATATCGGGAACATTGCCAGATTGAAACTTTGTTTGATTGAATACTGGCTTTTGCATTATTGTTGTCTGCTGCTGAAACTGTTTGAAGTCGTATAATTATCCACGCTATAGTATTATTATTAGTAATCTATGATTCACACTAAGGGTTTGCACGGACCGGGCGCGGGGCGTGTGCCGACCAGGGTATGGTCGGATCGGGCGCGGGCGTGTGCCGACACTGCCGACACCTTCTGCGTTCGTGCGGCAAATGATTGTGATTGGTCGTGACACTAGCGCCGCTCCGCGGACGTAACTACAGCCTGTGAGCAAAGGTCGGCTAATCGGCGGCAAACAACGCGTCCACTGTTGTTAACACGTCTCAATCTAAACTGTAGTGCTGCGCTGCATAAACACCGTGCTCAACTACTTTGTTAGCACAAGTTATACAAGACGGGGCAAAGTGCGTTGCATTTTTTTTTTTTTTTCTCAAGTTTTCACTTACAGCAGTCACACCTGCATTCTGCTCCGCAGAAGGCACACACGGCACACGAAGGCGCGGCGTCTATTTATTAACATAATTTTCTAATTGAGGCTAATGATGGCGATGTCTTCGGAGTGGTGACTGTAAGTACCTACATCGTTAATAGCTACGGAAGTTTTTACGAGTCCTTTCAAACATATTGTAGTAGAATAACGATTATAGCGTCTCATTAGGCGAGGTTTTGTGTGACTATAACGGCTGCAGCACAACTGCTGCCGCGCCACGTATGTGCTGTACACAAAGACAGTTAGTTAAGAGTTTAACGCCTAATGTTAGGGTTTACTAATGATCATTCGAATATAGTTTAGGGCTCAGAGAAAAATATTACAGCGATGTTTGTAGGTATGGAAGTAGTCATAATTCTCTGCTTCCCCAGTGAGTCGGGGTGGCGGTGTTTTATAATCTAGTGAGTCGGATGTGCTACATGTGCGCCGGGTTGTGCCTGACTGCTGGCGGCGACCAAGAGAGGGTTGAACGGCTCTGCTTGTGGTTCGGCCCAAAGTGCAGTTTGCTGTCCCAAGGTTGCTGATGAGGCTTAGGGCGAAGACCAGGAATGCGCGTTCCCTGCATGCCGGTCAGGATACCCGAAGCCTTGGGTGCGGGCTAGCTGTGTGACTCGCCTCACGAAAGCTTGCGGGAAGTATTTATTTTAAAATTGTAATAAAAATGTATTTGTGGTCCTTACAACAAGCCCTTTTTATATGATATGTCACACGTTACAGTTTGCGAAACTTTATTTTTCCAATTTGCCCCCATAAAGTGACCCCCTATTCAATATTAATTATTTTACGTTACACGTCCGTATTTGGGTCACAGAAATTCATATGTGTACCTAAATTGGTCCAGTAGATTCGGAGCAAATGAGCAAATCCGTTTTTTCCTTTTGAGGTACGGAACCCTAAGCAACGTGAGTAATTAAACATTAAAATATGGTATTGCTACTTACTTCGATCTTACTATTGCTACAACCATCTGCAGCAGCAGAGCGCGCATCTAAAATGGATAGTGTTGTGTAGTTGTGTATCATATAGTAGGTGCCAACCTACTACGTGATAAGCTCGCCTGCACTGCATGCATCACGTCTACGCGCGGCGACGTGAGACAGAACACTTGTTCAGGTTCTTGACATAATATTATAAGTTGAACCACGGTTTGTTGGCACAGTTACTGCATCGTGCTACGGCAGTAAGTCTGCATAAGGTGAATGCTAGGTGCTGAAAAGTTTTGCGTAGTTGTAAAAAAGGTGTTTGTTAAGGAGCTCTTAAGATACCATTCACCACCACCCAACACCATATTTGTAAAGCCAAGCAACGTTATTGTGTCCCGGTTTGAAGTGTATGGATGTTACTGTCATACAAGTTTCAGAATGCACCGGACCTGCGACGACTCTGCTACATTTTCATAAGCATTGGTGACCATCACCCCCTGCTTGCTTGCCAGAGAATAACATAGAAGAGAAGTGACTTCCTACTCCGAGATATGTCACATTTCGCTACTGAACGCGACCAATCGCTATACTTCCCGACATATGCCCTTTGTGTGACCGCTATTATACGTGGGGGGAGGGGGGCATACAATGTAGTAAAGGTATACGACTGAAATCAATTTAATAGGCATTTTAAATGGAACATTGACATGTTCCAATTTTGTTAATGTAAGTGTAAGTTAACTTTTTGCTGTGCATGTAACATGAGATATTTCTCCGTCGTGTATGTTTTTTTAGATAATTTCAGCCTTCTAAGTGGTAACAAGTTCTAAGATTAATGATTAGGTGAAAACTATATAAAATATTAATCCTATAATAATAACACAGAATGTGATCACTAGGAGGTATTAATTATTTAGCTAACTCCTACCATTTCCTTTGAACTTACATAAAGCAGTAATGTTAATTCCGTCTCACTTCAGTGAATAACTGAAGATTTCATGCGATAATTCATGAAAGGCGCGGGGGAGGCCGTATTCTGCTGCTCTTACATATTTTTCAGTCCGGGGGGGTTATTGAATGCGGTCGACGGTGTACGAGGGGGCGAGTCCGGGAGGGTCGGAGGCGGCGGGAGGGGCGGTACTACGTCAGCAACATCTCACAGACGTATGACGAGTGACGAGCAGTTTTATTTGTGAAGACTCTGCGATCGCGGTCGGAGCAGTTCTTGGCTGCTTATATGATTTATTATTTAACATGTTTGTACAGTGAAATAGATTTATTTACCAGTTTGCAATATTCATGGTGAGGTTTAAAATGATAATCTATGCAGTTGTCAAAAATAAATTGCAAAAATATTTAGTATGAGGCACTACATGTAACCAATAATTAATTAAAATCAAAATTAATTTCAAAGTAATCTCCATCGCCAGCTAATCTGATAGCACTCGTAATATTTTTACAAACAAAATAAATTCACGTGATAGCGCATGAAATATAGCGCGCGAGTATTTATGTAAAAGGGTCATTAGTTTAGTAAATCGTCTGTCAGATCGTATCTAGGGGGCAATTAAACTAGCGATGTTTCTATCTGGGCGATTGGCGCGGAGTCGGGCCGAGTAGAGCCAAGAAGTGACGAGTCGCGACGTGGCTGTAGTTCTATGTATCTATGCCTAAATACGTAGCTATATATATATATATATATATATATATATATATATATATATATAGTGACTAACGCAGAAATAAAGCAATACAAGTGAAAGTTGCTTGATGTCGTGCGCCCTTCGCCTAGAGCCTTCAGTATCGGCGCTCGCAGGAAGGCATCAACAACAATGTTCGCTTATCGAGTGCGGCTCCAGTCGCGACAGCCGGCCATAAATTAGGAACAGTGGCCGCCGCGGGAGGCTGTTCATTAACTAAGAGATGCTCTGCTGAGATACGGCCACGAGACAACGCGGACTACTGAGGACTTACCCGCTACTGACTCAGAGCAACAAATATCTTCAGCTACAAAGCGGGACGTAGTTTCTAGTCTTAGACAGCAATCATTATGAATAATTTTTTTACTTTTTATAAAAACCGATCTGTACTGCGCCACAGTTACCTATGGGAAACTGACCTAGAAGTAACAACAGTATTGACATCCACAAATTGCACTTAATGTTTGAGAGCTGATTTCACCAATGAAACTGAACGCGATCAGCACATCGAAACCGAGTTTAAGAGCTGTCAGTGTCAATATTACAAAGAAAATAATGACACTGGCAGCTCTTAAACGTGAAAGATCTCTCATAGAGTTGAAGTCAAAAGTTAATATTATAATAATCTTTTAAGTATGATTTAGTAGGCCTCAGTACCTACTCGTCCGGCATAGCCCCGAGCAGCGCGGGCGGTCTGACGCAGCTTTACAATAAATTTCTCTTTATTAGAACATTATCAGCGCCGTATCGGCTTGCGCACTCGCCAGCACCCGCCGGAGGATCTCACAATGTAAGTAATGAAGGTAAGTTACTTAATCACGACCAAATGCGAGAGAAAAACCAATTTATCCTAATAACATTTTCCATTTCATTGTTTCAGTAGGCTTTATAAGCTTTTTTAAAATATAATACAATATACCTTTAATTAATAAAATAAAGGTAAAGGAAATACAGGTAAGCATAGCGGACTGTAAAGTCGTCATCATATACGAGACTATAAGCGCCGCGTGGAATTCCAAAAATGTAATGGCTAAAGCCGAATTTACATGACGAAACTATTTGCGCATTTTTTTTTTTTATGTATATGTAGGAGGATATTACTTTAATGACATTAGTTTCATATGAAAATAGCATAAAACGAATGCATGCGCGATTAAATTATGTATTGTATACACGTGAAACTAGTGTCATGAAACTAATGTTGCGCAACTAGTTCGGAAATTCTGCTTAAGGTTCCCAGTAAAACATTGAAAGCAAAATGATTTTCCGGAATTGATCCGAAAATAACCGAGCGACCCCGATGTGGGTCGCTAGTTATAGATAAAGAGAGTAAATGAACGTGAAATGAATAATAGGGCGCTACTCATTCAGGTCACGAGTGTCGAACTGTACCTGCCATCTGCCACCTGCCGGCTGGTCCGAAGATAATATATCGTGGTAATGGACCATTCATTACACACACTGCCGCTGTACTACATTATTATACTTTATGTGTCTACAGAAATCCATACTAACATAAGGAAACTATTGGGAGAGACTCCGATGACTTACTACCTGAAACAAATATATAATACTACTCCGCAAAGTTATAAACTTTACCGTGCCACGGGCATAGACAGGAGTAAGAAATTCAATCCAATTTTTGTTTTGGCTATTGCTAGCTCACGGTTAGTTCAGTAAGTGTGTACTCAGCCTGATTGGCAACTCCTGGGCATTGACCTGTCTGAAAAGGAAGAAGTTTCCAGTCTCTTATTTACCTAGTTGATACTTTTACTTTAGAATACCTATTAATGTTTTTAGGTAGTCTGAATTCCTACAAAAGCATAATATTAATTAGTCACGGTTAACATAATGTATTGGCACGTGAGCGGGGAGAGGTAGCAGGTAACACGTCGAGTACAGCTAATGGCACTAACTCGGCGCGAAGCGTTGGCTCCGGTAACCTGTGTAACATGAGTCGAGTGTACTCCACTAAACTACTCTGGCAGCATGACAACAGTGGGGTGAGGATCGTAATCACAGGCACGTTGCAGCGCCGGTGACACGCTGCGATGTGACGCGACGCGGTGCGACATACACCGCCACACGAGCGACAAGACAGGCACGAACAGACATGTGACAGATTGCAAATTAAAGCGCGCCCTTTGATATCGTTCGTGATGAGTGGCGTCTAGAGAATACAAGCAAATTGGACTTTTTGTTGATCACACTGCCGGCTTCGCTCGGACAAACCGGTACTAGTATTCCGAGAACCGGCAATGGATAACGTTATGAGGGGCGATGCACCGTGTAATAGCTATCATAAAAATAAAATACGGGTCGATTGTTAGCGCCGCTCTTTTGTAGGTTAACGATTTAGAATCGCCCTCTGATTACATATTTGAGTGCTCCGGTTAAATTGATGTGTTTTCCTTGCCAGGGGCAATATATTTATTGGATTAAACTTTTATTGTCGTTAAAGTACTGAACGATAAAATTACATTTAATTTATCAGATATGTAAGGGCCTCAGTTAGATCTTGTCTCTACGTTCTTAAACATTTAGTCGATATCAGTACTCAACATGGTGGAATTATAGGGTTATTCCATTAATCCCCATTGACAATCCCCACCGGTTTAACAATCAATATACTAACTAGGTAATCAATAGCAATTACTATTGCACTTCTGACTTATTGATTATTATTTTTATAATATAATTACATTACCTTAGCAAACTTAAGGAATACTTATTTAATCAAATCACAGATCTTCTATTACGGATAAACCAATTAAGAATTCATTTGTCCAAATACAAATCTATAAAAGAAATATACCTAGGTTAATACTGTTATAATTCAGTAATTATGACCTAAAATGTATAAACAGCTAGCTGCCCGCTCCGGCTTACCGTGCGCAGTCGGTCTGCGTTCTGTAGCTATCGCCCTTTGTGGGGGTTTGCTACCTACTACTACCAAACTATATACCTACTTACCTACCAAACTATATACCTACGTACTTACCTACCTACCCTACCTACCCTACCTACCCTACCTACCCTACCTACCCTACCTACCCTACCTACCCTACCTACCCTACCTACCCTACCTACCCTACCTACCCTACCTACCCTACCTACCCTACCTACCCTACCTACCCTACCTACCCTACCTACCCTACCTACCCTACCTACCCTACCTACCCTACCTACCCTACCTACCCTACCTACCCTACCTACCCTACCTACCCTACCTACCCTACCTACCCTACCTACCCTACCTACCCTACCTACCCTACCTACCCTACCTACCCTACCTACCCTACCTACCCTACCTACCCTACCTACCCTACCTACCCTACCTACCCTACCTACCCTACCTACCCTACCTACCCTACCTACCCTACCTACCCTACCTACCCTCCCTACCCTACCTACCCTACCTACCCTACCTACCCTACCTACCCTACCTACCCTACCTACCCTACCTACCCTACCTACCCTACCTACCCTACCTACCCTACCTACCCTACCTACCCTACCTACCCTACCTACCCTACCTACCCTACCTACCCTACCTACCCTACCTACCCTACCTACCCTACCTACCCTACCTACCCTACCTACCCTACCTACCCTACCTACCCTACCTACCCTACCTACCCTACCTACCCTACCTACCCTACCTACCCTACCTACCCTACCTACCCTACCTACCCTACCTACCCTACCTACCCTACCTACCCTACCTACCCTACCTACATGCCTACCTACCCTACCTACCCTACCTACATGCCTACCTAGCTACATACCCTACCTACCCTACCTACCCTACCTACATGCCTACCTACCCTACCTACCCTACCTACAACTTTTTTCCATATTTTCTCAACGTTTAAACCTTCCGAGGTCTTCCACAAATATTACAAAACCAAAATTAGCCAAAGCGGTCCAGCCGTTCTCTAGTTTTAGCGAGACTAACGAACAGCAAATCCATTGTTATTACATAAGTAACGATACATACGAATATCAACCTTAAATCTATGCAATTTTGTGAATAAAGATGCTTATTAAATTAAAATCTATTACATTCACTCAGCGGGGCCTCCTAATACGCAGGTTTTAAGCTTTATGATAAAATAGTTTTCTGTAATGATAAAAAATATTGACGCAAACAAATAAAGTAAAAAGCTATTACGAATGTCTTCACATAAGTGTATCTGGATACCTCATGAAGTGGAAGAGATTTTTTAAACATTTGGTCACGCCCTTTATGCCTGCAGGCTTTTATCTGGATATTACGTTCTGTTTACTTTTATTTTTTATTTGTGCTTGAGTATAGTTCTCGACGTTTTAGTTGGTATATTGGCGTGTGCTAGCTGACATAAATGGCTATTAGTTAATGTATGTTTCGTGTTGCGTAAGCTAAATGATTTTGCGTACTAGTGTATAGAATCAATTTATTTTCTAACTGAATAGACAGCTGTGCTGCTGCTGGGGAGTTTGTTGCGCCAATTCTTCTTCCCAGCTAAAACACTAGGAAGTGGTGAAGGGTGGGCGTTTGGGCACTTTTCGAACGTCAAAATTACATAAGACAGCTTATGTAAGTAGTGAAAAGTGCTGATTCTCAGCCTAGTTTGAATAAATGACTTTCGATTTTGATTCACGAGATATTAATTTTGAACTAAAGTGGCCCCACTGGACCTCCGTAAGGACTCTTAACCTATTTTCCTAATAAAGTCATTCCTAACTCACACGAGCGGATACACACGCAACTATTATTAAATGCAAGTTGGGCAGTAACACCTACAACTGTTACATAATTAGTTATATTGTGGAACCACTAATTTAAAAGTTGATCTCTAAAAGATTATATTTTGTAGTAAAGTTTAGTCTGTAATAGGACATGAGAGAAATATTTTAAACTTACTTAATTAGTTTAAATAAAAAAGAAATTGGAGGGGAGGAAAGTAGGAACTAGTCACCACAGTATAAAAAACTCTGACATCAGGTTAGTCACTAACCACACGAAAAAGAAAGAAAGAAATAATAATTGAAAAAAAAACCTCTCTTATTTTATTATTTCCAACTAATATGTTTACGGTACAAAATTATTTTATGCAATTACTGTTTAGCGATGTGGATTGAGCGTTAAATAATGTTACTTACGTTTCAGTGAAAGTACATGTGTGTGTGTTAGTTAACATGTATTGTGCGCTGCGTGAGCCTTCTGTCCTGCCTACCTTGCGCTCACCGCAACCACATGCGAGTCACGCACCAGCGCGGATTCATTTCACGAGCGAGCCTTTTTATAATTTAATCTTATACCTTGTTACAATCACAATGATAAAAGGGCGACGCGTGCGAGTATTCATGAGTGACGCTGTGCAGTGTGCTGTCAACGACACAGTGCTCAGTGCGCGGCGCAAGTGGGACAACGTCGAAAGCGGCAAATTGGAGGGCGGTTGTGCAACTCGCGTCCGAGTTAATTCCATTCGGCAAATTGCTCAGTAAATAACGAGGCTGACGGACACATAATAGTTTTCCAATTTGTTCGTCGCTCTTATAATTTCATTGCTTTTTGATGGCAACGCTTTGTGACTAACGAACCGGCGCTTGATGAATGTTTTATTTTCTGGCAGACCGCCCCCGATCAGCCAGCGGCAACTTAACGCTCGTATTGAGGTACTTACGCTGTGTTTTTATTGTAAATAAAAATAAATAAAAAATGTAATAACTTACATCGAAGCCAGAAGCAGGGCAAACAGAAAAAAACCATTGATGAAGGCGTATAAAAGCAAAATCTACAATTATTGAAGTAAATTTTATACAAAATAATGTCTTTAAGCACACCCCGTAGCGTATGGTTACTATACAAACATGCGACACAATTAAATTTGCAAAAAATATCTATGGTCCCGCCGAAAAGTTTTGGGTCGTTATCTTTCGCCCTATAACATTTTATGTTAAAAGTTTTACAAAGCAGTTTAATTTTAAAACTAATTAAAACTATCCATTATAAGCGTGAGGTGGTCCCTACAGCCGCGCGGCACATACAGGGGGATGCCGTAGTGCTGCGTGATTCCTCTCGTGTCGGGTAACATCGGGAAGTAAGGGAGGGTGTCGAGTGCGCGGTTCCATTACCACGTGTAATGTCATTAATTTCACTATCGTGGGAGGGTGTTTATATGATGTGGATGTGTACTCTCATTAGCTGCTTATGGTTCATATTGAATCTCATTCATTTTTAGGGTTCCGTGCACGAAGGGTGCCAAATGAGCCAAGTGCGAGTCGGAGTTGCAAACGAAGGTTTCCGTAGGTACCAACAATATTTATGAAACGTATTATTTTTTGCGTTTTTTGCTAAATATTGTACGGTGGTTCGGAACCCTTCGTGTGCGACTTCGACTCTCACTTGGATGATTTTTCCTTTTGTATTTTGCCGATAGGTTATTAGCCACAGATAGTTATAACTTAAATAAAACTTATGCTAATGGACTGTAGATCAAGGTTTTTCGTCCATTAGGAACCCTTTGAACCTATTAGCGTGTAGATGAAACTATACAATATTTTTTAATCAAACACCACAATATGTCTATGTGTGAGAGAGAAGTAAAACAATTAACAATTTTAGGAACGACCGATTTATCTGTAAATGGAACGTTAATCAGGAGTATTTAAGTCAAATGACATGACGAGGGTAACACGCGTAGGCACTTAAGATATTTGTCAAAAATACTTCTAATGTGAGTGTATACATTACAGTTTACCTACATTATATTCAAGAAATAAAATATACCTGTACCTTTTTTTAATATCCCCTCTTATTTATAAACGTTGCTTAAAGTTAAGGAATGATTAGCGCCTGTTTATGCATACATTTATTACGTTTAAACGTCTGTTAACTTTAAGCAACGTTTATGAATAGGAGGGCAAGTCTTAAGTAGGTTGTGATCTGTTGCCACTACCACATCCATCGGCCCATACATATTGATGGTACTTGTCCATTGCAAATACACCTACACAGGTGGACAGTAGCTCATTATTAATACTTATTATTTAGTATCAAACAACCCAATTATTCATATGTATGAAATACATAGCTAACTATTCCACTTGCGTCACTATTGTCATTCAACACGTGGTTGCAGAGAATTAAACTAATATTATTATGAAGGCGTGCTCATAATATGTCGAGTGTTCGAGTTAAGTGTTCGCACACATATTTTCGTAAATTGTATGTTTAAAATATGAACACAAAATATTGCATTTTTGTGCACATAGTAGTAAATCAAGTCGAACTCAAACATTGGGAACAAAAACGACTAGCTGTAGCCCCGGTGCCTACTGGCTCCGGCTGAATAACAAAATACCAAAACATTAATCGCTGAAACCCAATAGAGTCGCGAAACGAGCAGTATTCTAACTTTTTTGTTTGTTGATTACATTACGGCGCAGGCGGGGGGGTCAGCACGCGAGTCCACACGACCTAATGTATGCAAAACACGGCAGTTTTTAGCAAACAAACTGTCATCAATTTTCAATCTTATAAGGTGTTTGGGTAACAATTGGGTTAATTGGTAGTCGCCCCGTGTCACATTCTGATCTATACTTATAATAAATCTGTAGAAGTGAAAATTCTGTACATTGAAAATATCAAAAAAAAAATGGCAGGGGGTGTTACTAGACCGACACCGAACCCAAAAATGTGATTAATTTTTTGTCTGTCTGTCTGTCTGTCTGTCTGTCTGTCTGTCTGTCTGTTTGTTCAGGCATCACGCAAAAACTACCGGTTCGATTACGATGAAACTTGGTATAATTATTCTTTAATATCCTGGGCACCACACTGGGTACTTTTTATCCCGGAAAAGTATCCTATCCTACGGTTGGGGGGTGTCAAAGTTTGTATGGAAGAATTTTAACGCGCTGTCCGATTAACTCGAAACTCAATATTTATACTTAAACCCAAAAATTAAGAATAACGTGTATCAGGATTTTTCGAAATTCAACCCCTATGGGGGTAAAATAAGGGATGAAAGTTTGTATGAAAAACCTTATTCCTTGAGGTAATAAACATGAAACTTCGCACGAATAGTTATCTAAATAAATTATAAAGTTTGTAGTTTTTTGTTTTTCTAAATTACCCCCCAAAGGGGGGTTGGGGGGTGTCAGTGTTTGTATGGAAGAATTTTAAATTTATACTTAAAACCCATGGGGATGTATGGGGTAATTTCCGACACTCACGCGGGCGAAGCCGCGGGCAGCAGCTAGTATTTAATAAAATCTAAACTCTGGGATGGGGCAGTAAGCACAGGCACCTAAACCGTTGTTGTTGCTGATGATGCTACTATATTTACTCCAAATGAATATTCTAATAATTTTAATTACGAAAGTGAAATAAACAACACGTTATCAACAGTAACTAATTGTTTGCAGTCAATAACTTTAAAAAGCTAACCTTACTAAAACTAAATGAGTTCAATTTAGAAATTACAAAACTAAATGTAACTGTAGCTCATACAGCGATTGAAGAAGTAGAAGACACACCTACGAGTTACAATAGATCAATATTTAAACAGGAAGGCACATATTGAAAAGATTAATAAAAAAATATCCAGTGCTTGCTACGCATCCTGGCAGAAACTACAAATACCAGTGTTACTAGAAATGCTTATTTTGGAAATGTTTACCCACTGCTAGCTTATGGTATTATATACTGGGGAAACTCAGCAAACGTGCAGTCCACATTCATTCTCCAGAAAAACTGAGACAATATATATAACCTAAACCATATACAATAATATACATAGCACTGTACCAAAGATAAGTTTTCAGAACGGAAGATTTCCTAAAAGTGACTAATTTATATACTTGTTTATTTATTAAAAAATAATATTCAATATTATAATTTCAAATCTGAGTCTAAGAGAAACATTCGCAAGCAATATAAATATGACATTAATTTACCCGTTATTAATAATATGATTTATAATAAAAGAACCTATGTAACTGCTATTCTGTATACAATCAGCTACCGCCAGCTGTTAAGCAATTGAATGGAAATATATTTGAAACAAAATGTTAAAAAGGGTTAATTGATAAAGATTGTATTTTACAATCTAAATGAGTTTTTTGAGAAAAAATAATAAATGTATGTAATTTATTTGTAATTTGTGTGTAATCTATTTGAAATTTATTAGCCTGTAATATCCGACATGGATGGACTGTACAGCCAAATGTTTTAAATAGTCCTACAGAACGGACGGGGTATTTTATCGAGACTTGAGTAAAGTTCAAAATTATTTGAGGTAATTTTTCATAAGTCATAAGCTATAAAACTAACTTGTTCTAAAAGGAAATAAAATTATAACGCGTATTCGTTCAAAGTGTTTTATTTTTATTTTCGGCTACTCTGTCCATCATAAAAAAATAATTAAGTGTTTTATTCCTACCTTATGTAAAGAAAACGTTTTGAAAGTAAAGGACAGTCTCTTAAGACCGTGTTCCCGTCGCTAAAACGGTTAAGGCCCTTACTGCCCCATCTTAAAAATCCACCCTGTATACCGTAAAACTGAAATGTTAATAAAATCTTCTTTACTTAACATAGATTAGGTACACTATAAGGCTTTTTACTTAACCCTACTATGTGTAGTGAAACCAAATAAAATTCTTTTAGAAGTCTGTTTAAAAGGCTCGACATCCGTGAGTTGCGTGAGGCGTGAGGCGCGAGGTAAGCCGACCGCTCCATTTGTACGGAGTCAGAAACATTTCTTTAGTGCCGTGACACGGATAATTCTCGGTAGGCGCCGCCGCCGGCAGCAGGCGCGGATAATCTCGGATATTTGTCTCGCGGCCGGCGCAACACCACACACGCTTTACTGCAGTAATGCGGTTAGTAGCTACCGCTACCCGCTACCTGCTACCCGCTACCCGCTACCCGGCCCAGAATGATGGAGTACTTTTACTTCTCGTTACTGTGATTTAGTAACAGAACTACGATGTGGGATTATTAGTAGAGACATTTATCAAATGTAGACATGAATTTGCGTTAGTTTTCTGTTCCAGTTGACATTGTTAATGATACAAGAATCTTTAAATACAATCAATGAAAACCTAATAACTGTACATATAGTACATCCATTAGCTGGTATAGCTCATGTGTAGGGGGCTCACGTGCGGCCCTTTGTTCTTGTTTTTATTTAATTACAGCCGCCGGCGCCGGCTAAACAAGAGTAATTCGATTACACAACAAAGCGAGGAAGAATTGAATCAACAATACAGCCGAGCGCGACCGTCGTGGAGCGGAGCTGAGCGGGGCGGCGGCGGCGGCGGCGGCGGCGGCGGCGGGCGGGGGGCTAAGTTTATTTGCACGGAGCGGCAATGGACGCAGAATATAATTCTTTCTTTTTGTTTCAAAAGGAAGTACATCACGTTCCGCTGTAGTTACGAGCGTCGAGCGGTAAGCGCAACCAAATAAACTGCTCAAACACATTATAAACTTTTGTTTGTGAAACTCTCCGTTTATAATACGAAACATTCGTTTCTGTTCTGTTTCGTTGTTGCACAGACATTGTACCTTTGATGTGGACTAGTTTTATAATGAAGTAGGAAATATTTCTAAAAACATAACTTAGTCGAGTGGCGACAATGCAATTGAACTATGTACTTCTATTTATAATTTGTCACTGTTCCCTCTCAGTTTAAGATTGTTTGGGTGCAATATAGCTGTGGACTATCCTGAACGATTTAAGTTCCTAATTCATTACAAAGCACAGGATGCTGATTATTTGTTCCGCGGCAATATTGGCTGCGTCGGGAAATGCAAGCTTTCACGAGCCAAGCTATGTTCAACAAAGCTTTTTTAGACAACAAAGTTAGCAGGGTGTTACAGCCACTGATTGTAAATGAGGATAAACTGTAATTAAAGTGAAAGGTGTTCGTTATTACTATCGGAGTAGGTTCAGTTCGGGCCTTTGATTATTCGTAACTCCAGTTACAGTAGGTATTACATGTAATAACCGAACCACAGCATACGCATCGGGGGTCAGTGTCCACCACTCCGAGATGGACCGCGGCAATCGCAGCTTCACTTAAGCTGTAATCTTCCAATTAAGCCGTGCAAAACGGTTCGTTCTCTGGTGAGCAGTATGTCCAGCAGTGGCGAACAGTGTCCTGGTGTCCTGTGGTGGTGTAGTGTGCTTCCTAAATCGATCAATAGAGCGCGTTACCTCGAGATCGCGTGTGGGTCGCGGCTTCCTCTAACTAACGCGGTCGATGTGCGTTAATGATCGAATTAAAAGTTAATTAACTGGAGCACCACCACGCGAACACCATCCATATTGTAAAAAAATATGTAACCTTATTTTTGTTTGTGTCTTTTCTTGTCAAAAATTATAACCATACTATGTAATCAATTTCTATTCACTTAAGAAAATTTTACACCTTAATTGCTTTATTTTCTGTTTTATTACTTATGGTACGTTTAATCAGGGATTACTCAGTGCGAACGAACATAGAACAACCTCTAGTTCAGAACGACTTGTTTGATGTAATATAGAGTAAGTCGGTAGCACTCGTATAAAGCCACACCGCTGAACGGCTATCAGGCGTCAGTCAGGTGGGAGCTATCACTCGTATCTAACAACTTGTCAATATATTATACAGAAATCACCATAAAATTAAACTCTGATCAGTCTCTAAGGATCAATAATATGATGATATACGCGTCTACTTCGATTCTGTAGAACGTACGGAGCTCATGCTTTGAAATATAAAGTTATTTATTTTAATTATTCATTTCCTTTCTCTCGTTATTATAATTGCTTATGGGGAGAGTGACAATAAAATAAACTTCACCGTATAATTCGATAAACCAGACAAGAACAAAACTTATACAATTCTAATTCCACAAAAAAAACGGGATTGTGAAATTGTGAAAAAAACTTCGTGATAACGTATTCCCATCGGATCATATGTCGGATGAAAGTTCAAAGCGGATTTCACTTCGCTCTATTTCGTAGGCCGGCGGGCTACGGCGTAGAGCGCTACGCGCACCGTAGCGCCAGCGCACCACTGATTGGTGTTTACGCGTGTGCCACGCGCGACCACACAGTGCGCCAATATTGGCCAAGCGTGAATACATGCATATTCAGTAGGCCAAGTCAATAATGGAATTCCATGTTATTTATCTATTCAGTCCCTTTTGCCTATACTACTGCTGGGCAAAGTGCTTGACCAGATGTTGGCATAACTTAGTCACTACGCTTAGCAAGCGAATTCAAAGTGGCAGCGAGTCTTTTAGTTTTTGATCGGGACATAAATTATTATTAATGGTATTATATAAAAGGAAATGAACTGAAAGGGTTATTTATGTAGTAGTATGTAGATACTGTTTGTAGTGGATTGGCAAGCCGCCACTACATACGAATACGTACTTTATTTGCAGTTTATCATTATTACCAACATCGAGGAATGATTGAAGCTCAGCTTAACCGAACTGATACGTGCTTCAATGTAAACGTGGATTCCGGCCATATATTAAACGCCAGTATCCGATATTATCGGAAATTAATGTTTCGTTTCGTGTACATAGTGATTTGCATATTGCATGCACACACTACTAAACATACGTCAATTACACTAAACAGCAATGTGTATTTCGATTTGTTATAATTTCCGCTGAATTTTTTAAATACAGCTGAAATATTTCCAGGTTGTTGTACACCGGAATATAAAGAAAATAAAGCTGAAAACTTCGCAGTAGTTTCGCAGAAAGAAGCGTAACTTGTAAAATAATAAATTAAGCTAGGGCTGACTTGAATTACTGAGTAATATCTCTATTGCGGCTAAGTACACGGAACACGGAGCGTAGTGGAGATCAATCTGGTCTTTAAGAGGATGAAGTTAAGGTTGATTATTAGTTGGAGCAGGGTGTTGGAGTCGTGTTTATTGTGGAAATATGGTAAGTGGGTGCGATAGCGGCTGCGTCGTGTTCCCGCAGCGCTCGTGAACTGTTGTGCCTATGACTGTACCAGCACGGTCAGTGACTACAGTGTCTACTTATACACCCACAAACTAAATGTAGCTTTCTACTAAAGTAATAGTTAAAAAACTTAAACTTGTGGGATAAAACACACAAATTCAGGTACCTAGCTATTGGTTATAATAGTATTAATAACGAGTTCCTTTGACTAGAACATCGGCCAGAAACTATCGCGATTGTCGTCAACTACTCAACAAATTCCCAGTATCCACCGCGGGCGTGACGTAGTGACCAGCCGCAACACGCGCACAACTCCAAGTTTATTGACAGTACAACACTACAGCCTAAGTTTGTTGATAATATAACTACGTATAGACTCATGTTTTGTCGACTAGATTATATACACCATATTGCAGGAAAGATTTGACGCATTTATGCAATAAATAATCGCAAAGTCAGCTAAGGCTTGCGATTATTTATTACATAAATGCTTCAAATGTTATGGAAAATGGTAACTTTGCACAAAATAATAATAGTGCCTCATTTCAATGAAAATGTCTAACGGGCCTCTGCGAGCTGGCTTCGGCCCCTCGTACGCCTTCCAAAGGTCCGGGACCCGAGAGTTGTAAATGACATTTAAAAGATAATAATAATAATTTGATGTCCTCATAAAACTTTAGTATCAGCTAATAAGCATTGAATAATAACAGGAAAGGTCGTAAACAGGAACCGAATTTATAAACTCCTTCCGTCAACACCGATCAACAAACAACATCAGATATACTCGCCCTCCTGCCTCCCCTCTCCTTCAACATAATAGTCGTAATGATATTATTGAGATGCTCTTAGACAATGGATGATGCTAATGAAAATAGATACAAATAGGAAAAGTCGTAAGTTTCCGCCCATCACACAATACTTGATATGTTTGTTTAGTCATTCGATTTATGTAGTACCTATAGACAACCAGTGTAAACAGGTGACCTCCATTATGTTATCGTCCTCTCGTTGTTTTGTACTAGCTGGCAAATCACTACTGGATATGGCTTAGACTGGGCAAATCAGGTCCAAGAACAAGATTGGTCTGTAGGTTCACGAGGTAAAATTATTAAAGCAATCTTGAAACAAAAAGTTTTACGTGAGATATTGATTGACTTCGAGCCTCGGTATAAATGTCGACAGACTATAGAAGTGTAGTCGATATTTTGTTCGTCATAAATGAGCGCACAGCAGATCTGACTAAAACGAAAGGAAAAATCCCCATTTGATAGTCATTGAAAGTCGCACCCAGTAACAAACATCAAGGAAGCGCCGGACACTGACGCACCGACGTCCGGCGTCCGGTCTGCCTTACGTTTACCGATCCTTATCTAATGCGAGCGCGCTTCGTGCCTTAAACCACACTATCAGTGCTCCATCACGAGCCCACAGATAGCGGGCATTAGTAAAACACTGCTATTTGCAAACGTACACAACATTACAAACTTAAATTACTTTTATTTCACAACTAAAAGGGTTCTATTTCACGTAGCACGCAGTGAAACGCGACACTCTACGAGCGTACGGAAATGCACATTATCTTCGACATATCTATACACTTTATTGGAAGGAGATAGAGTCTAAATTCGCACTACATTTTACCTTTTCGTTTTCGAGTATTAGGTAGGTAGGTAGTAGGAAAGGAAAGCAGGTGTCTCAGGTGACTTCACTCGTAATAGTCTAGTGCGGGGTGAACCGGGTAGGGTGCAGAATGGACAATGTTCACAAAGTGACGTTATCTGGTAATGTCCGGTCACTTCGCGTACTTCCCGGATTAGGACCGGAATATCAACGGACGCGATTAGCAGCCGGTACTTGTCCGAGGTTAACTTTACCAACTAAATGGGACAGGTTCGACTGCATAAAGGAACTAACAGTTAAACATGTTTGATAACTCGTTACCGAGCGAATTTCATCAATTTTTTTTTAATGTCCATAATACATCAATATATCACATCATCACACGTAGGTTATAGAAACCATAATAATGATCAATCAATCTTCAATAATAGTTAAAACTATCGTTATAACAGCACAATTTTTTCTTCAAACCTTTTCGTTTTCCATCCAATACTTAGCAGTAAAGAGGTCATCGCTGTTACAAGATGCTTCGTCATCTTCCATCCACGAATGTTCGAAGAAAAAAATTAAAATGAAGAGTATTTCTCACACAGTTCCTCAATCCGCTTTGTGGAGGCTTGTCCTGCGATTCGTCTTCGCTGGAGCCAACTTGTCGACAACGTGAATACACACTTGAGTCCACTACAACTGAATGTTTTGTGTTGTTCTACTGAGAAGGCAACGACCTTGTTTACTCAGAACTACTCGTGCGTAGTTTTTTCAGGAACAAAAATTTATATTTTAGTCGTGTTTATCTGGACGAAGTAGAATACTTAGAATACTAATGAGATCCCGGACATAGTACCTACTTGTCATATAATATATATTATCTTACTTGTGTAAGATCTTGTTTGTTACTGTTTGAGGCTAAGAGGGTAAACGTCTTAACAAGTCCCATTCAACAAGATAATGAGATGAAAGTTTCCGAAAATGTTCCACGAAAATAATTTGTGTGGAAATAAATAAGATTATGATTGCTTGTTTATAAGGATCGGTGAACAACAACATCAAGAAAGGGAACAGAGAATTTCCGGAATTAGGCAGTAATAGTTACAGAACCGGAGTTTAGAATTGCCTAGCAGTGGGACGTTGGCCTCTACGCGTGTAGTTTGGTCGTATAAACAAAGAGACTGTTTTGTGATTAGCATTATTATAACTAACTCTGCGTCGTCTGCCTACAACGTAATTCTGCGTATTGTGACAAAATGGGTTAATGAGCAGAGTTATAATAAATACAGTCTACTTCTAAACCACGTTTAGTCGTTTTATAGGTATAACACATACATGAGGTCTCGACGTTTGTTTGTAAGTTTGTGTAATGGGTAATCTCCGGAAATAGCAAGCGGATTTGAAAAAAAAATTGCATCTGCATTGGAAAGCCCAATTCTTGAGGATTATGTAACATCACGCTACGACCCTTAGGAGCCGAGCAAAAAGAAAACAAGTCAGAAAGAACGCTAAGCGAAAACAAAGTTATAGCGCGGGCGGGCGATGGGATGCGACGCGGTGGATCCGGGACCGATATGTCACGTAGACGAAGTTGCGGGCAGAAGCTAGTAGCTATATTATATAACTGGAAGCCATAAATTATAATCTAGGACCATCGAAGTAAAATAAATATACAGTTAATTACTAATAACAATTACAAAACCATGATCAGCAAGACGACCAGTCATCACAAGCAGCACCCTTTCACGAGCATAACGCAAAGATCAGCCATTACCCCCCTCGCCATATTTGAGGGAAGGAGGAACCCGACCCCCGACGCTACCGCAAGCAGAGCATGACGAACTTGCTGCTGGTTGCTCAGGCAAGAAAAATAACATCAATTATCGAGGTCGCTAGCTAACCACATAATGCAATACAACTCGTAAAAAATTAAAGTTTTAAAAACTAAAACCTAACCTAAACTAGTTTACGTGCGACTCCGGATTTTTTATTTGTCTGTCTGATGTATTGTTTATAAATGTTTTTAGTTGACTGTTTTGTCGTAGTTGGGTTTTAGTTTATTTAACTTTTATTTTTAACACGCTTTTATTAGTTTCACCTGTATGTTTGTTTGTTTGTATGTATGTAACTGACTCGTTTCACTGAAGCGATCAGATTTACTTTAAACGTTGTAGACTTATCAACGACCGACGACAATACAATATTTTGTTAAGCTTATGGAAAAATAAAATAAAAAATAATAATAAATAATAAATTGTTTATTTAAAAAGAAACTTAGACGTAACTTTAGACGTAAATTACAAAAATATTTTAACAGGCTAATTTAGGTCAGTTTAAGTGGTGTAATCATCTGCAGCCGAACTAGGCAGAGCCTGTATTTCGGCTATCAGCGCCAGACCTTTCGAGATACACATAACTATTAGCCATTTGGGTAGGTAAGAAAAAAAAAAAAAAAATTTAGGGTTCCGTAGTAAACAAGGAACCCTTATAGTTTCGCCATGTCCGTCTGTCTGTCTGTCTGTCTGTCCCCTGCTTAGCGCAGACACTGTTAGTACTAGAAAGCTGTAATTTGGTAAGAAATTAAAAGGAAAACTATCACAGCTAAGTAGGCTCTACTAGTTAACGAGTAATAAATCGACCAACTAAAATTTGCAGTTGCAAAAACATGTTCTCCCATACGTTTTGTATGGGAGAAAATGTTTTTCAACTACAATGTTAAGTTTGTTCTTGGGATAAGTTCATCCCAGCTACGGAACCCTTCATTGTGCGTGGTCAAACACGCACTTGGCCGGTTTTTTTACAATGAAATTAATTTTCTCTTAAATTAAAAGTTATTTTCTGATTTTTTGTTCGATTTGCTATTAAAGCGTGTTTTTTTAGTTTTTTAAAACTATATTTTATTTATTTAAATTATTTTGGGGTTGTAATATATATTTTTGAAATGAGCAGCAAATTGTTTTTTTTGTTCTTAACTTTATGTCCTTCACCATATTCAATTTACTGTGACGTCACATAGCCTATAACCAGCGGACGACTAAGGGCGAATTTCACCAATGAAAACTGAACGCGATCAGCACATAAACTACGTTTAAGAGCTGTCAGTGTCATTATTTTCTTTGTAATATTGACACTGACAGCTCTTGAACTCGGTTTAGATGTACTGATCGCGTTCAGTTTCATTGGTGAAATCAGCTCTTAGACGCTTCCTCGAATGATACCTCATTTGTTAAATTAATATCAGCAGTTTAGAAGTTATGAGAGAACAGGTGAACATACATACAATCATACATAAATACATAACGGTCATATCAATCATAACCCTCCTTTTTGCTTCGCCGTAAAAAAACATTGTAATGGGTAGATTATTATGTAAACAAAAAATAAAATTAAAATAAATTGACATAAACAGTCAAACAAAATTAACAATTATACGAACTAATAATAACCTGTCAGTAGGTAAGCTAATTCTGGAAATAGAAATTAAACATTGTCTTGAGTTAATCACGGCGACCAACTGTTCTTATCATTTGAGTAGTCATTGAAGAATACTAGGTATGCCTTTGAACAAATTCTTCAGGAGATGGGTAAACCTGAATATGATAACAATACAAACTAAGTTTACACTGACATAACTGTTTCAGGTAAGTTCACCGATCACTATACATCGAAGCTTTGCGTGGGTTATTAGTTGAACTCTCGTCTACGCACGTGGGTGTCACCCGCCGTATAGACTTAGATTAGAATGTGTTGCTACAATCCGCCGCCGCAGTAATCAGTGCGGAGAGCCTCAATACCGCGGGCACACAATCTTAGAGATACCCCACGTAATAAACATGCACATACATAATAGAAAAGAAACACAATGTAGAGTCGCCGAGAGCTCGTGATTAATTAGAAACAATGCGAGGCCTCGAGGCCCGGCAGGGGCCGCGTGGGCCCTAGCGCCGGGACTACGCGGCGCGGAACAAAGCGCGCAATCCCGCCGGAACCGGCCGCTCTTCCCGCACCGCCGCACCGCACCGCACCACCGCACCGTACAAAAACCGCTCACTTTTGTTTCCGTAATTATCTAAAATAGGCTGTTGCAGCCCAAATGTTAGCGGTGCGAGGACTATGAAGCAACGTGGCGGTAATGTGGCGGTAATGTGGCGGAAATGTGGCGTTACAGGTAAACAGTAAATGTTTGTAACTACCGATCGTAAAGGGTTGCTGTTCATTCCAACTTACTGCGAAATCTAAACTGGGGAACAATAACTCCCGTACGGGTATAAGTTAGACATGTGTTGAACTGCATGTAGGATTCTTTTGTTGTAAAACATTATTTGTAATGAATTAGTTGTTCAGGTTGTCTGTAGCTGTGATCATTTTACTTGCGAATGATGAGTTCATTCGTAAGTAAAATGTTTACAGCTCAGACAGACAACCTGAGGATTTTGATTTAGGATTGTAGCTTGAATTCTTAAAGGTCAGACGTTATTGTTCTGAAATGTCAGACATCAATTATTTTTGTGTGTATACCAGCACTATTAATAAAATATAATTCCCTGAAAGAAGACGAGGCGCACTGGTACATATTTCAGTATTATGTTTTCCTTTGGCTCTACTTGTCTGCTGCCCTTCATGTAACGATTATTTTAGTCATGACTTGCTACTGGGTTTTTTTAAAATTATCATGAACCTAGTCTTTGTAAAAAAACTTAGCGCCGACTTATGAACATTTCTCATTGTGATTCTCATTGCTTTTTCGTCGCTTATTTTTTTTCTTTTTTGTTCTCTCGAAAGTCTTCTGTCTCCATCAATGATAGTCATACATAATACCCCAGCTAAGTCTAAAGTTCTCATCAAGATGAATGAAATACGCCAAAAAACTGTGAACTGCTGTAAACTGTTGACTTGTCTGCTGAATTTTATTCATTTATAATTTAAAATGGCACCGACTTAAGGTCACCGTAAGGTCTCCAATAAAAAGGATGGTCAAAATCGGACAACTCTGTAAAAAGTAATGCGTGGTCATACATACGACTTGTTCGATATTATATATAAACGTTCACTTGAGAACCGAACCTCCGGTTTTTATTCGTCAGTTAAAAATAACTACAAACAAACATGTTACCACATCACTTGATGTTATTAAGGGATGAGTGACATGAAAACAATAGGCACTTTCAAGGGCTGACACTCACATTTACAGTTTCAACAACAGGTTTACATATTTTGTGGTTCTAGAAACTGGTTTGCTTCGCAGTTCTCCTTGACGTGTAACAACAACAACAATCCGTACCTACCTTTTATTACACAGAACTTTGAATTCCTAGCAAGGGAACTGTAACTGCTTATTATGTCTTAAAAATACAGTAGGTACGAATTGTGTGCAATACTAAGAAATACTAAGAAGTTGTTCTCAAATGGCAGCCCTGCTGCTGCTGGTGGCGTGTTGGCGGCTCGTAAGGAGTCTCGTGCGGCAAGCGCGGCGCACTGCCGGTCGCGGACGATTTACATAGTGCCACCTCGCAGTGATGAACGCAGAAGATTCACTTCTAACAATAAGGCACTGACACAACATTCGTCTGGACATAGCTAGCAAATGGAAAACAATACATACATTCTCTCTTCAAGCCTTTTACAGTTTTATTTCAGCTAAAGTCATTGTGTGAGATTTCCGTGCTTTTCAGTGAACCTTCTCCTCTTACGATGTAGTGGCACCACGCCCAGTACTTAGTAGCTTGTGCCCACCTGCCAACAACGCGTTTCCCGTACGTTACTTAATAGCGTTTTTGTGTGTTCGTAAATACGAGCTATTTGTTGTAGCGCCGGTTACTATAACATAGTCAAATAGCGGGTCATTTTAGAAAGTCGCGATTGAAAGCTAGCCAACTTTACGGGCCATTTGGCGTTTATTTAAATTTAATGTTTCGGTCCCTCACCGTCCGCGGTCACGGATACCCGGGTACCCGGCTACCCGGTTTGCTTCAAATGTCGTATAATTATAAGTTGAACAATGAACACGGAATTATTTCGAGAACTCGTTTCGATTTAATTAAATCTGTTGGTGCTGCATTTGGAATTACCATTCGAATATAAGTGATACATTTATTTAACTTCAAAATTATAATACGTATAATTAGATCTACATACGGAAGTAATTTTTTCGTGATATAATAATATAATAGCATATCAATATCAGTACTTACGGTTAAAACTGTAAGTTAATGGGAGTTGACTAACTGACTCCGCAGCCTGTAAACAATATTCATTTGTTTCCCGCACCGCACCGCACTGCACCACACTGCACCGCACCGCACCGCCATAAGCCGGGCTACGATATCAAAATTTGATGTTATATATTTCCCTAAATGTGTCTTTTAAAATAAAATATTTTAACACATACGATTAACAATTTTATTGTGATTGTGAATGGCTTACTTTGAGTCTCATAAGTATACATAGCAACTCTATCAATACCTTTTTTAAATCTCCTTTCTTTAACCAACACAGTACAGAGTCTACACACATTATTCAACCTTTTCTTTAGCTAACGACGAGGTCAGACTTCTCCTATCTATTTTTCACAGATGTCACCTAGTATCATTGAATAATGCTCTCTCTAAAATAGTGCATTGGTTTAGTGTTAATAATTTACTTTTAAACGAGAAAAAGACTAAATGGTGCGGGATTGGATCTTGTGAACACCTCTGTGTTCATAATGTATTACTTCGGACTCGAAGCTACAGTGGGGCCCACATATATTATAACCAAATTGTCGGAGCGGCTAAGCTCTGCGGCCTACGCGGTCTATAAAATCCGTCATTTGACTGATGTAGAAACAGTTTGATAATATATGTTAGTAATTTCCATAGTGTAATGTCGAACGGCATTTTGCTGTGGGGAAATACAGCCGATATTCAGGCTATATTTATTTTGTGCTGCAGAAACGAGCCATTCGAGCAGTTTATAAACTAAGTTGTAGGCATTCACTGAGGGATATAAACATAATGACTGTCGCATCTCAATATATACGAGAACCTGATTTATGTAAAAAAATATAATATGTTAAACACAGCGACATTCATAGAATCATAGCATAAATACTAGAAACAAAGATTTACTTATTGTGCCCACGACCAGGCTCCAAAAAATTAGTAATTCATTTAAGTGCCAAAGTATACGTTTTTACAACAAACTCCCAAGCCATGAGGCTGCTGAGCCTCAATAAATTGAAATCGTTTATTAAAAAGAAACTCTGTCAAAAAGGTTTCTATAAAGTTAAAAATTACTTGGACGACAAAAAGGCTTGCTACTCCAATGTACCCCAAGTAACAAACGATTTTACTATTAAGTATACTGTTTTAAAATTAATATTGCCATTTATTTTTATTTATTTACGGGACATAATTATATACCTATGTAAGGACTTAGGGTTATATCTGTATATTTTTTTATTTTTCTCAGCTTATTTTAATGACAGCACATTTAAATCACTGTTGAGTGCTTTAAATGTTAGTCTTTCTTATTCAGAGCAATTTTATATTAATTTAATTTTAATACAAACATGAAGGCAGCTTCAACAGCGGTTGGTCAGTTTTGGGGGTGATCCTATTTCTCTAGCTTAGACTATAATTTTAGGTTTTTTACCTTTTCCCGATTCAGGAAACAAATATTGCACTAATCGCACTTTTTTGGGCAGTCTAAAAGTTAAAGTTATACTGTAGGTACCAATTGTAAGCACGTTAATGTATGTACACTGAAAGGACCGGCACCGGTTTTAAGAGCTCTAGTTCACAAGGTATTACGTCATACCGACGAGGCAGTACATTTAATCTTCCTTCATAGCGTGTTAATCACTTCTGGAAAATCTGAGCAAGGATTATTTGATAGAAAATTATAAATTTAATAATCTGTGGTGAGAGCACTAACAAATGACTTGACGCGATAAAGTTCAAACACTTGTGTAAAGGGTCGCTGAAACTTTGCATAGTTTTTAAAAGTAATTAAGGGATGTATCGGGACGCGCCAAACTTACGTAGGAGAATAAAGTGAAGTTTAACCTGTTCCATATTTTGAGCTTCGTTTATGTTGCAAGTCTTTACGATTTCATAAAAATTCAAGAGTATACTATTGGAGAAAAGCATTGACAGCGGGGGTAGTGGGTAGACTATTAATTCAAAACTAGGGTAGAGCGGAGGTTGTGACCAGACTTTAATTAAAGCAGTCCAACTATAATGACAAGCAGTTGACTGATGAGTTGAGCTGATTTACAGCTGCGTTTGTGTCTACAAGCTAAACAATGTTCTTTAGCTAACTTTTAAATATCATTGATTTTGTAAAACATTTAATAAAAGCTGTTTTGCTGCAGTACGGAGACAGACGTCACGCACAATAATTTTATGACATGAAATTTTCAATAATTCGATTATTCTAATGAGACTGCGCCACTGAACATTAGCAATTTACATAATTATATTTAAATTGACAGTAACTTTGACGTTAATGTACGTTACAATAATCTGGTTTTGTATCACAGTGTACGGCTGGTTTTATGTTGAAGCATTTTATGTTACTAAAAATATGCATCAATATAAGCTTTGTTCTTACATCATGCTACAACATCTTACAGTATGCTAGATATATGTACAATAAGTCTGCATTTGACAACCTACAGTTGTCCCACTGTGTTCGGGTTGCTGCCTTCGACTCGCTGCCGCGTTCAACTCGGCGCGTTAGTGCCGGCCGGCGCATCGCGTGTCAGCGGCGCGTTAGGCCAGTCTTCCGGCCTCACTCACGCGCTGATTGATCGCCGCGATTAGACACTCATTCACGTCTACTTTGCGCCGCGGCCGCCGCACGCCGCCGTCTCACGCCGCCGTGAGGAAACACAAGCCTCGCTTGTAACGTACACGCACGCCAGATACGAGTAAGTGCGGCGAGGATATGATTGTTATTGCGATTGCGACACGCGAACTTATGAATCAGATATGCCTAGACAAACAATGCGAAACCGTTATTAAAAGAACGAAAATGTTTATAATAATTGGAAGTGGAATTGGATTAAATTATATTTAACGGAAAAACTTCAGAATGCATCATATTTATTAACGAGGTATGCAATACGAATTTATGTATGGTTGCAGATTATCAGAAATATGACAAATATTCCTTCAAAATAAATAATACTTTTTGCGCGACCATAAATACCTTTTCCCCAATTAAAATCAGTTGCCAGCGGCCGATGTACCTATCCCAATTTGTTCTCGCATAAATTTTATTTGAGTCTATACTAAAAATTATACGAGCATGTAACAATAATAAAATAAAGTACTTTACGTCACACAAAAAGATGAGGATCTTCTTATGTTTCGTGAAAATGGAAAATTAATAACTAAAGTTATTTAAAACAGGATTTTGTTGATTCAGCGCAGTAGTCTCATTACTTTTTTTTTTAATTGTGAATTTCCCGTTTTAAATAACTGTAGTAGTGTAAAACTTTATTTTTAAACCTATCCAACTTAAAAAAATACTCGACTGCAGCTGTGGGTTACCAAAAAATCACATGGTAGCTAACATTAACTTGGAGAATTCTGTTTTTTTTTTCGGAATTCTCTAGTTTTGTAATGAGAAGGTCCCAGGTGCTCCATCAATTCCTGCCTAGTAGATAAAGGGCCAATTCCACTGGAACAAATCTAAAAGTGAGCAATTTATTGCATTTTGAGAAGCTATTCATGCTTATCACGCTAAAGATCATCATTAGA
Organism: Eupsilia transversa; assembly: GCA_914767815.1. Lineage (NCBI taxonomy): Eukaryota > Metazoa > Arthropoda > Insecta > Lepidoptera > Noctuidae > Eupsilia > Eupsilia transversa. The sequence continues at coordinate 154,142 of OU611888.1, forward strand.
TCTTCACCAAATTTTTATGAGATATCGAAGAGCCCCCTTTTTGGAGGAAGTACCCCTCCAATCAAAAACCCCCGACAACAAACAATATCTTTAAAGTCGTTATTCCTGTATACCAAGTTTCTTCCAGATAGGTTACTAGTACAATGTCAGAAGTTGTCATATGACAAGCTCACTGAAGTCCTTGCAATGCTACGTGAGTGAACGTAACTATTCAATATCTGCCTTTATAAACTTTAAAGTTATACTAAAACAAAACATTTGTGGAGGAAAAATTCACTTTTTATTACAATGTTGTAATAGGTATGAAAAACATCACACTTTTACGTTGTAAGGAAACGGGACATCATGGTACAATGTCACTTACTTTGTTTACGCGACCTTCAATGTCCACCCAATTTTACAAAGGTGTTAGTATAATAGTTCAAAAATCTTGAAATAAAAAATACAGACATTTGACTTGGTCGTAGTCGTAGTCAATTGTGAACGAAAATATATGGTGATCCTTCTGCACTACTCTACCGAGTGCTTCGCGGTAGTTCCATAGACCCATCACGCAGTACTGCCACAGCTAATTAGTATTTTATTTATCAGTAATTACGTCTAAATGAGCACGTGTGCCGTACAGCAGCCGCACATGTTCCCTGCATATCGCCGGATGCGGCCATCGCAGTGACGTCATAAAACTGACATTAGCATACCAAATGCTCGATACGAGTCCCAATGCGGGTGTTACGTGCAGCGGAACTTCACCGCCTGCCCAACGACACGGAAACGGCACAACACAGAATATTCAATTATCGCTAGTTGCTGTTGATTACGGTGCTTTCAATTAATACCTACTAATGGATTGACAGTAGCACAGATTCTAATAATTCAATTGAAGGGTTTTTAAATCGTCCCTCATTGAGTCTCTCCCCTGGCGCGGCGACGCGCGGCGCCTCGCTACAGATTCCATACATTTTATATAACATAGCCCTTTTGAATTCCAAGATTTCCAAGGTTTCAACCAAAATTGTTTTTTGATAGCTTGAATTATTTCTATATTTATTTTATCCTTTGTAGACTGTGAAAATAATAAAGATTACATTTTCAAAATTCAGAGAGGTTTTAGTTCTGCAACAAAGATTGTTAGTCAAAGGAGACACAACGTCTGTCTGTGTGTAATAGCGATCATTAGTTTTAAATACAACTAGACGAGGCGCAGCATTCATTTGCTTTCATTTCGTTTATTGCGTCGGAGTCCCTCGGCTATCTTCGTAAGTCTCGGATTATCTAATACCCTCATGGCTTCAACAAGTAAGTACTACGCTTGATTGTCTTTGTGAAATATACAAACAAATATAACATATATTTTGTTAGTGTTTTAGATTTTAATGCGATCCCAACGGACTATATATTTATGTTGATTAATGTTATTTGCCTTTATGTTTTTTTTTTGAGTTAATAATCTCTTCGCAAATATATTTGTAAGATTCAGGAGACAAATGGATGTCATTTGGGAATACATGTAGTACGATAGATCAAATGTTTTGTCCTCTGTGATTTATTCAGTGGTTTATAATATTATTTAGGTTTGTTTGGTTTTTTTTTTTTTTAAAGATTCACAAGCTCTTACACAAAGATACAAATGCCGCGAGGAATGATGGCTAGTAGCAACTGCTATGATCAATTGATAACCAATCGACCGTCCAAATAGTATTCCAATGATTTCAATTTTTTTATTTTCATCTGAATACCGACCAACATTACTCAAAAAAAATCTCTAATTATTTAAAAGCCAAAATGCCAATATACAAAAAACAAATTAGAAACAATAATAATTTAGTTTAGAAACAATAATAGGTCGGTAGACAACTCAATCCCGGAATTTTTCAATTTCGGAATTTTTGACAGACAAAAATTCCGAAATGCAATGACTGTTTTTGATCTTAGTTGGTAGTCATTGACTTGATATTATGTAAACTTTATTTGAATATTGACGTAGTAAACTATTTTATTTTTTTTAATTTTGAAATTTTTTTTTTGACATGTCTATTTTTCTTATTTTTTATTTTATGAGAAATTCAATTAATATAGTTTTGTTTAATTTCACTTTTAGTATCAATCATCCAAGAATATTTATACGCCTTTTGGTATAACATGCGCGCTTGTATTTTATTTTATTTTTATAACAACTATTTTTATTGTACCTATGTTAACAAATGATTAAATGATTATGATTATGATCCAAAGTCAACTCGGTTCTTTTGTGAGAACAGAAATAGACATGAAAGTAAAAAACTGGTGTCGAGTCAGTGTCTGTCAAGGTTTGATATCCAGGTCGTGACGTGAAGTGTGTGTGTGTGTGGCGTGCGTGCCACAGTACTGAATAATACAGCCAGCAGTAGTACGTAAGCACCGCCACGCGATAAACTTTTTATTTGACGTCGTACAACGTTCGGCGCGCGACGACGGAAACTAATTGTTTCACCGACTTTCTGCGTAATAAGTGCTGTGAACTGCGGTTTTAGAACATTGGAATGTTAAATGATTTTGATAGGTTTTATTTTTCACATGTATATAACGTGGCGACAAATTAGTCTGAATCTGGGATAAAATAATAATTAAAGCCGGTAGCAAAAATAGTAAGGTTAGCAGCTAGAGCGAAGGATCATTTTAAGTAGAAAGTAGCAGCTTAATAATCAGTTGTTAGCTTTGATTTAATTTAAACTGGCATCGTCCGTAACTCAGCTAAGTCAAAGCTTGCATGCGGGTCTCAATAAGGTAAAGTTCTCTCAATAATAATAAGGCGTAGTAACCTGTCCGAGTTCGCTCTTGGATCCTAAATTTTCACTATGATTTCAATTGGCACTGTTTAATATGTTCTCAAAAGCTACTCGTGTAACTCAAAAAAATTACAAAAACAAAATAACTCGAAAACTACAAAAAACCGCGGAACATGGGGTATACATTTTCGAACACCCATGGGTATGAGGAATTCAGATTTTTCTTTTGGAGGTCACTCTTTGGACCAGCCTGTATATTTAGATGTCCCAAAAAAAAAGTTTTGAATAACATTAGAATAGTTCGAATAGAAATACTCTCATTAAATTGTATATCATCACAAGTACGAGCCCGATTAGAACAATCATCAAGAATTCAGTAATACACTGGGTGAATATTGGTGGGAATAATAATTAAGTAGATAGAGAATTATTGATATCCCAAAACTATCTTACCACGAATAGCGATTTAAGGCTCCCACAGATAGGCGCGATGCGACTCTGGTGGAACGATTTCTAAGAAAGCTTCTCGGAAATTGTTCTATCAGTCTCGCGTCACGTCGTTGCGTTGCGCCTGTTTGCAGGAGCCTTTGTTTTAAGTAACATATATAGGTAGTCATGTACCATAATTATATTCTGTACAATTATCATAAATACTGTAGTATCTAAGTACGTCATCACTCACCAAGTGAAGGTAGGTATGTCAATATTTGAAAGCTCCGCTCTACATCAGCCATTGTTATGATGATCGTTAGAATGTCTTTGTCATCCACTAGGGCGAAAAATACAATATCTCAGCAGCAGCGGGATGACGTCACAGGGGGCGTCGAGGGAGGGGCTCGCCGAGGGGGGGCGAGGGACAAAACCAAGGATTCTAAAAGAACACCAGTTAAAAGCGCAGATCAAAAGATTCTTATTTATCTGGCAGGAGGCGCGTGGGTGGGGGGGGGGGTGGTAGCGAACCACTTATGCACAAAATAATATAGAAGGTCTACATACTACAAACTTACGATTATGTCATGATTGGCCGAGCTACGGTATTCGTAGCAAATGCCTACGGCGGCGTAGGCCGCAATGTCTACGAAGTAAAGCTACGTCGTTCGGTAGTAGGTAAAGTGACCGATTTCATTTATTCAGACAGATTCGTGCATATAGTGCCGGCTGCTTTGACTGTTTCAACCAGCGGTCTAATGTGTAACTAATCTTTCAAGTCACCATACTTGCAAATGAGAAACGAATATCACCAAAGCTACGAAAGTAAATTTATGCATGTAAACAATCTGTAAGCCTTCTGCCCCTTCGATTTTGCCGAGTGCGCGGGAACAGGTAGTCTGGAGCTCCTATGCAGACTCCCCTTAATTTACACGTGAACATAATGAATTCGACTGAGAGCACTCCGGTGAACACCGCGCTTATAAACCACGCGGTCAACAATACGCTCATCATTAATTAATGTTAATATACGATTGTTATATTATAAATATGTGCTTTATTCTATGTTGCAAGTTATAAAACAGTAGTGTAAAAGATACCGAAAATATAATTATCTCAACGTCTCAATAGATCAAATGACTAATAATAATTTTATTCAAATAACCTAGTAAAAAAACATTACAGACTCACGTTTTATTACTCAATCTCTGTACGAACACAATAGTAAATTATGTGTATAATGATCAGTAGAAAAAAAATGGACTTGTTGAACTATGCTACAATAACGTAATTATAGTGATGATACTTTGTTGCCAGGTACTGTATGCAACCGGCGCTTCTTTTAAAAAGTTTTTAACGTGGGTAGGACAATACATTAGATTTCGTATTTTTGATAATAATTTATCACACAAACGAAAACGTTAAGAAATACTTATGGAAAATGGCGCGCTGGTTTGGTTTTTTCCGTGCGCCGCAAAACCGCTAAACAGTTAAACAAAAAATATAATAAACACAAAATAATATTTTGAATACGCAAATTAAGATTAATATGTAGTGAAAAATGTATAATTATTACGTTAATTTATCATGTTTTATTTATTTACACTGTAAACATAAAAAGGCATGAAATCTCTGTGATTAGATTTAAAAAAACGCACATCTCCGACTAGTATTATAAATATTTATCTATGGCGCACATTACTGCACTGGCGCGGTAATATAAAGTCAAAAGCACGCGTTTTTAATACACTGCATTATGAACCTAAAAGCGGTTCAATAAGAGCCACTTTACGAGTGCGCAAGTGTGTTGAAAAACTATTATATACTATTTTTTTAAAGAAGTGAGTAGCGCCCTGACACCGGCTCTAGGGGTAACCGTAAACAAGCGACGACATGCTAAAAAGAGAAAAATACGAAATCATCTCTCTAGTTGGTGGGCATTTGTGACCTTAAACAATACTATAAATCTGCCGCCACGCACCGGAGGCCACGGGGGCCTGGCAGAGGCGCCCGGCGGGGCCCACGGACTATTGAGCAGATTGTTTATGTGGTCAGCTCATTCATTCTAAGCGGTAACAACGCTTTATTTGACTATTTTCGAATCATTGTCTTGTACAATTTATTATTGTTTCTAAATTCTATTTTGGTGTTTTTATTGTTGGGCTTGAAGGTCAAAACTGTCGTCATTAGGGCTTTACGTATAATTGGAAAGAGGGAAGTGCGTCAATCACTCATAAGATCAATATTTATTGACACAGTAAGTGCTGACATGTGCTTTCATAATAAATAAATAGTTCTACATAATATTTTTCAGATTCCATTAAAATCAAAGACTTGTTCGTCTTTGATTCTTCGAGCAATCGTCTATTTTAATTTATTTTTGTTTCAAATGTCTAGGATAAGTTATAAGGTTTTTATTTTCAAGAGACCTAAATACTGTTATCATCAACGAAACATTCAAAAGACTATTAATATGTCGTCGCAAAAAAACATGCGATAGAAAAAGCAATTACTTTCAATTACAAGGAAATTAGTATTTTATATTCCTCCCACTAAGGCGTGAATTACACAGAGAAGGCGTAATGTAAAGGTGCGGCACAAGCGCAGCGCAGGCGTGGAACGGATAAGGCACGAATGCGATTAAATTATATAGAAGAGGCGAAGAGACGTTACGATGCGTCATTATAAAGGCTGACTTTGTTGCGATAGCATGTCTTCCTCTCCACGTGGTCATAATCATTTAGGGTGCTCGAGTAGCTTTGACGTTTCAGTGCATAAATACTGCTCATACTGTATATCAAGCAACGCGGCACAGGCGAGAAAGCGGCGTGGCGGAGGCACACGCCTCCGCCACGCCGCTTAAGTTTCAACAGTTTCAAGACACGTCACCTGCGTACAGTTTGTATGAAAACTTTTTGAAGCGGCATCATGCCTGCGCCATGCCTTCACCACGTCGTTTCTGTATAATACATGCCTAAAGTTGTTTTAATAAGAATATAAAACAATAGAATAATTCAATGTTTACGTAGTAGGCGAGCACTAAACAACCTTGTGTTGGAGGAGGCCGTGTGCAGTACTTACATCACTTCTCCAGGGATCTCTGACCCACATCGAGCGCCACTATTTAGGCACATGACACCGACGCTAAGCCGCCGTTACACCAACACGAGCGGCAGGTGCGCGCGGTGACGTAATACCCTCATAAATTACCGGCGACGGTGTTAATGCGCTCCCGGCGAAACTACTCTGTTTGATTTGTTAATAGCTCGACGTTAACCCACTGAGTGAGACGTCCATTGTTCACGACGCTCATTATTTTACTTTGCCTACTCCGCTTTGATATTATACCGATCGTTTATTCACTACATTCGTAAAGGACTACTTTTCTACCCATTTTCCTCTCTCCGTGTAATTAGCGCATTTTTCAGTAACGGCGTGCCAAATTGTTTAAATTTACTTTCGTGGGTTAGTTATGTCGTAAAAGTAAACGTTTCGGGACGGCAACCTGAGCTCAGAGCTGTTGTAAAAATACATAGAAACGTTAATTAGCGGCACCAGCCTGACTTGTCCTCCGCAATGACGCCAACCCGACTTGACGTCCGTTATGTCGCCAGCCTGACTGGACGTCCGTAATGACGCCAGCCTGACTGGACGTCCGCAATGACGCTAGCCTGACTTGACATCCGTAATGTCGCCAGCCTGAATGGTCGTCCGTAATGACGCCAGCCTAACTGGGGCCTAAGTCTTCTAATTTACAAACGTTACAATGGTCTCTCAAAGGTGAGTTTTTGACAGATTAGCTATACAAAAACTGCCAAAAACTCACCATTAAAAGACCATTGTAACATTTATAAATTAGTAGACTTAGGCCCCTGGACGGCCGCAATGACGCTAGCCTGACTTGACGTCCGCAATGAAACCAATGCTAATTAAATTCCCATTAAAAGTAGTTTCGATAAAGAGCAAGTTTTCAATGAGTCGCTGCAAATTTTCGCGTTCGGAATTGATGTTTCGACGAAAGTTTAAATATGCATTAAAAATAGTGTTGTGTTCGACGGCGCGCTCGAGTGTTTGCTGGGTTTGCTGCGAGCCCCGAGCGCCGCCGAGTTTCGCCGAGCCCTCCCCGGAGTTGCCGAGTGTTGCCGAGCGCGTGGAGAGCACGCGAACACCCTCGTCAGGTGTTTACACTGCTCCACTTAACGAAACATCCATTAGCTACAGTAACAAGTTGCGCAAACTCGATCCGGCCTCGATAACTATTCGCTGTTTACAATACACTGCCACATTTACATACGGATTTGTGTTGTGTGAGCCTGTGAGCACGTCTATGTACATACTTGAAAGCCTACTCGTCGTTATTTATTCACAAACAGGTGTGTTTCGCATTTATCTGACAATATCCGCGTACCCGTGACTTATATTATCTAAAATTCATTTGGAATCTGTTGTTATGGTCAGCGAGAGATACAAAGGGTAGATTACAGCTGAACTGTGCCATTTCTTTTGATAACGTACAATAACTGCGGTAGTACGTGTCCTCTGGGGCGAGGAGAAAGTGTTGGGGCCGGTACAGATGTTCATATTGTATTTTATATATACTAATGTGTGTGGGTCGATTTTAATACCAGGCTGTGTCCTAGTCGAGCCGAACGTCGCGTTGCGTAAATATCGCAGCCTACGCTAGTTTTTTGCGCAGTGTAATTTTCCGCAATATGTGCTTACTAGGAAAAAATATTGCGTTTCAGAATTTTACCCTCTTTTAGTCTCGCGTAGAAAGAGTAAGAGCTACAGATGTGACATGTGTTGAAAAGAGATGCACATACCTTTGATGAGATGCGCGGCGAGCACGAGCGCGGCGGTGAACACGTGCAGCCGCCACGCGCACGCGCACATTCTGCGCGACACCACGCACTCTGCAACAATAAGTCGCACTTAAAGCATGTCAAAGCGCAACGCGATAGTAAAATAATTATGGAAAACCACGACAACACATTTTCTTTCAAAATATTTTTATGTCACGAAACACGTACCTAGAGTTTCTCGACCGCCTAGAAAACGTGTGTAAACGAGACTTTACTGTAAAATTGGTACGCTTTTAAGTTAGTAGGTATATGACAGTTATTCTAAGTATACCTAAGCAAGAAAGATAAACCAGACCATCTAACTTTATCCTACCTTTCGAGACACATTAGTCATTAACTGAACTAAATCAAAATGTGCATTAACCGCATTGCAAGCTCCCCACTCAATGACCCGACGCGACGTATGTATGAGCTGGCACATGTATATACGACACATGTGCTCCGATATGCACTCGATACGTCCTGCCACCATGATTTATGTTCGCAGCACATTCTGCACTTCAGCCAGTCCCACTGTTACATGCGCATCAGCGAATCGTGCACGTGGGATTTAATGTAAGTTTTAATGACGCGGCACGTAATTAAAGACTTCTGGAAACATTTGCATGAAGTAAACATTTAACTCGTAAGAAAATGCTCACACTGCTCTGTGGATAATTTTAATTACTTAAAAATAAATTTTGGAATATGTAATTATGATGAAAAAACAAGGAAGCCGTGTTAAAAAAAGAAACATTTTCCTGGCGTAAGTTGTCCTTAACTAAAATCAACTTGATTATAATAGGACGCTTTAACCCAGGTACAACATTCAAACTATAATTTCATAAAATTTTGGTAGATCCTAATTTTAATGTAAGCGGAGCCCGTCAAAATGTTGATATCACGAGTTAATTTGCCTGGAAGGTTGACGCGACATTACCTACTACAATTACAGTTGCAGCTAAACTCGCTTTATTGATGGAAACTGAATCAATTTTCAATTGGCAAAACTCCTTCAATTGGCAAAAGCGGAACTCGTCGTCTGCTAGTAGAAGAAGTAAATATAGGACGAGTAAGTGAAGATTCGTTCGTAGAAAATTAGGATTTGTAAGAGGAATATTTTAAATTCACCCAGCCTTATTATTGTTATTTGCACAGCATTATTATTTACAACTATAAAATCGTGTCACAAACGAAATGTATGCGTAGATATTCGAACTTCATACGCACACTAGATTTGATTTGATCAAATAGCTAATCTTAAACTTGTAATGTTTCTAAGGGATAACCCGGATAACGTAGAGCCCCACAGACGGTGTAGCTATTATAGTCCGATACAATTATTTATAGAAACCCTGGGTTGGTTACGTCGGCAGGTTACCACGTATACGAGAATGACATTCCCTAAAAGAAAGCGATATTATGTAATTCGTTGGTACCAAAATCTGTATATTATCTACGGGAAAACCATTTGTATAAAAACACAATTATTTTATGGCACTTACAGTAACGAATGACCACTATCAATATGGTCTCTTCCCTATCCACGAATTATCAATGTAGATGATATGCTTTGTATGAGTTTGTACTAATGTCATAATCATAAACAGCCAAATCACGGTTTCGAAATGTTGTGGTTTATTCACGTTTAGTTTCAAGCTCGAACGTAATACGGTAAAACGTTTCCGGGAGATAATCGTTCACGAGGAGGTTTTAATTGCGTGATCGACGCCATTTTTAAATTAACCTGCTTTGTAGCTACATTAGTACGATTAAAATTTCAATCATGATTAGATCTTGGTTGAACATAGTCTTTCGTTTTCAGGATTTCAATGCCTATAGTCCAATGTTAATAAACATTTAGTGTAATAACTAACACTTTTATAGTAATTATTTTAAGTTTATTTTCAATATGCTGATGTGTCATTAGTTGTACTACCATTTTCGGCTTATCTATATAAACGTATTTTGCCTACCTTCTAAAATTATTTTCTCAGACAGTCAATAAACCTTATCCCTAAAGGCTGGGAAAGTAATAGTAGCGAGAACAATAGTTGTAAGATAAACACAAATTTGCACCTTAAGGCTCTTCACACAATAGACTGGGAACGTACAGCGATGCAAATATTCGCGCGGTATCGGCCGCCGATCGTGCGGTATCGGGCAGCCGGTATCTAAAGCGGCGATACGCGATATCGGCCCTATCGGCCGTGGTACCATGCCGAATATTTCACCAGTCGCTGATACCCAACAATAGATTCGTTTAGAAGGCTCATTCTTTACAGAGCATAGACCTTTTAGCCCAATACTAAATAATATTACGGGCGGAGACCGGTTTAGTTTTTTACTAATGAAGGTTTTCACAACTAACTAAGAATGCAAAGTCATCTTAAATACTAGACAGTTGTTTGTCAGTGTAGTGGGTATTAAGTTAATGCCGGAGCAAGATTTTTGCAAAGCTCTTTGTAAAGAGCTTAGCAGAAATAAGTCTGAAGTACGTTTAAACTAAAAGTATCTGATGACAGTGTAACGTGTAAGTGGCACTGCTAATTAACATACATTTTCATCAGATACTTCTGGAACAAGTTATACAACTAACTGTGTTGTATCACCAATACCATAGTAACTAGTTTTTTGTTTAACAAGCTCTGGGTAAGTATAGGAAATAAACCTTTTGTTCTATTCCTATATTACGTTGGTGATGTTCCAGCATACAGCTAGTGTCGTATTGTGACGGTGTTATTTTACGTTCGTAGCGCGGCGAATCCGTTCGGGATAACGACGTGGAAATATACGCGTTTCTTTTTAAATACAGCTCTGTTTGGAATAAAAGTACGTGCACAGTGCGCCATCACAATACCCCTGCCGTATGAACCACATACATATACAAATACATAACTACATAACCAATGCACGTGAATAAGAGTATTATGTTTCATCAAAGGGAGCTGTGTATTTAAACTTTGTAAAGATGATTTCTTTGCTGAAATTGCGACTAGGTACAACATTTATTTAAGCTGTAATCTTAAAACGGAGGTCTTTTACAAATGGTATCATTTTATGATGTAAAGTAGGCATTAAAGCTAAGGGCAATTGTTTGTTACATCCACCGTTTGTTCAGCAAAATGCACAAGCGACACAGACACTTATTTATAAAGCTTCATTACACTTCGTTGCTGCATCCTCGAGATTTACATGATTCACTAGGTAGTACACTCTTCAATCTACATCGCACAAGTTTTAGATAGAAAACTAAAAAATAAAAATAAAATTAGATATTAAACGACACCGTAGCAGTGCACCGCTACGGTGTCGTTTAACATCTCATTGCGCGGTGGGGCCTGCGCCGCACCCGGCCATCGACGATCGTTCGCTTGCTTGCTTGTTCATTCGCTTCTTTTGAGCGAGCATCGCAATATTAATTGTTGGTGCTAAAAATGGCTTATGCCCAGGAGCTCCAAAATAATTTGATTCCCGGCAGCTCCAAAAATGTTAAAATACAGATTGCACAAAAATTATAAATATTTACAATAAAATTAATTTATGATTCAACAAACAAATTACACCGGACTATAAACTTAGTGGAAGCTTGGCTTAAAAGGCTTAATAGTCAAATTACCAAAAGTCCACTTTTATTAAGGGAATATGGCACAGGGTTAATTTGTGATATCAGAAACTGCGTGTTTTTAATTGTATTTTGTTTTTATTTTAAAATAGATTAAGTTCAATTTAAATGAGAAGACTATGATTTTTTATTCTTTGACTTCTTAATGTGTGACATACTTAAAGTCAATGTGATGATGACAGAAAGTGCATTGTGAGATTATTTTTTTAATTTCACAATAGGTATAAGTACATAGTACAGTAATTGATAAAACCATTAATGTTGATAATTAAAATTTGTGTTTTGTTGACCGTACGCAATTTGGTATAAAATTATGGAGCTCTTGGGAATCAATGTATGGAGAGAAATTGTTTCAAGGACAAAAGATTTGGAGCTCCTGGAAATAAGCCCTAAAAACATTCCATCCATTTGAGATGACGACGACGAAGACGACATAAAGACGATCCAGGGACCATCAGACGAAATTAATTGTAAAGATGATATTTATTGCAGACAACATAATTTCATAAGCCACCTTGAGATGGTAAGTACTACGTTATTATTGATATATAAATTAAGAAATGTGAAAAAGGTAAGGACAATTTTAAAGTTTATTGAAAATTCTCCCTATCTTTTTAAAATTTGACAGTTTTAAATACTTAAAAAATGTGTTTTTAATGGCGACGAAGTATAATTAATGGTTAAAAAACTTACCTCAAGTGAAGTTTGACCGTATGCACACGAGTCGCTGCATCCAAAGAGATTTATAAACTCGTCCAACAAGCAACCAACTCGATTGTAGATGGCCGGGTGACATATATAAGCAGAGGCCACCAACTGAGTTTTGAATGAGGCTTCTGATTGGTCCTTAAACTCCCTTATTAGAGCCGAGTCACACCGGAATGGCAGCGGTCGGCAGCGACGCGGCGAGGACTTTCAGTGTGAAATAATTGTACATACTTAAAAGACCAGTAGGTATCGCTTGAAAAGTTTGAAAATGTCGCCGGGCCGCCCGCGGTGCCGCGAGCGGCCTTATGGCGCCGGGGGCCGCTGCCGGCCGCTGCCATTCCGGTGTGACTCGGCTCTTAGCCTTTGTCTACAAAATCCACCAATTGAGTTTGAAACAGTTAGTGGACTCTGCTTATATGCGGCCGGGTGCGGTGGACGCCCGTCCAATGCAGGTATTATGCTGCCCTGATAAGCCGAAAGGCGCTATTTCAATCGGAGTAAGTTTTGAGAAAATTGACTATTTGTAAATTGTATTTCGCACCTTCAAAAACAAATCTCAAAAAGAACTGGAACGTTCAATGAGCAGATTAATGCAGGTATAATGGTACAATTATTTATGGATATTTTGAGTATGTCAATAATATCTATGGTCAAAAAGTATAAATCAGATCTTTATAAAGATTTGTTTTTGAAGGTGCGAAATACAATTTACAAATAGTCAATTTTATTGCTCTTCAATCTGTATATTGATGGACTTGTTGCCGGGCTCAGCAGCCGCCATGTTGGATGCCATGTTGATGATGTTTGCTTCAACAACATCAGCTACGCTGATGATATGGTGCTGCTGAGCGCGTCAATAGGGGGACTCAGAGAGCTAATAAGCATTTGCGAAACGTACGCTCATACACATGGCCTAAAATATAACGTTACAAAGAGCGAGCTTATGGTCTTCAATGCAGGTTCTAAGTGTCCGGCGGAGGTTCCACCAGTAAGGCTATGTGGGGTGCCCTTGAGGCGGGTACATACTTTCAAGTATTTGGGCCATATTGTGACGTCCGACCTGAAGGACGACGCTGATATTGAGCGAGAAAGGAGGGCGCTGTCGGTGAGGGCGAATATGATAGCCCGCAGGTTTGCTCGTAGCTCCAAGGAAGTGAAGATCACCTTGTTTCGAGCCTACTGCACATCTTTTTATACGAGTAGTCTGTGGGTGTCATATTTGCAGAAGTCCTACAGCGCTCTCCGCGTTCAATATAATAACGCGCTGAGGGCGCTGCTGCGGTTGCCTCGTTTCTGCAGTGCATCGGGAATGTTCGCGAGCGTCCGCATTGACTGTTTTTATGCCAGCATGCGCAAGAGGGCGGTCTCGATAGCGAGTAGAGTGCGGGGCAGCGGCAACAGTTTTCTTACCGTTGTTGCCAATAGGTTGGACGGGCCTTTCATGCAGCACTGGCAAGCCTTACATGCACCCGTATATCGGGCTTGGGGCAGGTAAAAATTTAAAATAACTACCGTAAAGGAAAATGCCCATTTTTCTATGGACCGCCGTTGCGCATCAAATTTTGTTGTATGATAGCATAAAACATACAAAAAAAAAAAAACATACCGTCAAATTGAGAACCTCCTCCTTTTTGAAGTCGGTTAAAAAGTTGGCAGTCCCCCCAAAAAGACATCGTATTCGCAGGTATTCAAATGGAAAGGAATTTTAAAATATTTTATTTCTATTATATATTTTTTTTCATTGTTTGAAGAATTTCCTGCTGGTGCCGTTTTTTTGGTTGGGGATGGAAGTTTGTTTAATTTTAAAAACTTGTTTTCTTTAAATTTCAGTTGGAACTAGAAAATTATCCTAAAAAAACTTACCTTGATATCAATACACAAAAGCTTATCACTAAACATTTAGAAACACTGTGTTTTAATAACTTTTTCCTTATTTTTAACCGACTTCCAAAAAGGAGGAGGTTCTATGTTCGTAGTGTATGTGTTTTGTTTTTTTTTTATTTATATCCGTCTATATTTTAGTCAGTTAAGGACCGATTTTGGGAAAGGGTATGCTTTCTATAAATTTTATTAACTTAGCTTAGGCACTTTTTGTGTTAGTTTCAATATTATGTATTTTTCCCACAGTCTATGTGGATGATGTCATAATAAGTTCCTGTCACTGCTATTTACATAGCACATCATGATATTCGAATTTGTGTGGGGTAGGTACCACAACTAATAAGTGTAAAATAAAAACTTTTTAGAAAAAAACAACCGTCTTCCAAAAAAAACATTACAAAGTGAAAAATAACTAATTTCGGAAGTCGCAATAAACGAAAATTCAAAACTAAAGACACCCACTTCCAAAGTTTAAGTTTTTTTTCACTTTGTAGTATTTTTTTTGGAAGTCGGTTTTTTTTAAAGGAATAACCGTTGTTTATCTTCATGTCATGCTCGTGTAAGGTAGGTAAATATAGCCCTATCTCAAACCTTAGCGAACTAACAATATCCACATTTTACGTTTAGCGTAAAAGCGGTAACTCCGCGCAACTAGTTCGAAAGATGAACTTGCCGCTTATTGCTTAAGAAATTCAATAAGGATGTTAACAAAAAAAATTAAGCGTTTCTAGCCTACGGCTATTTGGCTTCATAAAAACGACATGCCGACAAATCTCTTAGTCTTAAGGAAAAATTGAGATATAAAAAAACTTCTTAGTGGTTTTTTTTAATGTTTTAAGTTTGATAGCCCTATTTGACTTATACCATTAAAATGTTATGCCAAATTGTTATAGCTATTAAATGGTATGAAAAAACTCAAAGGGCGTGTATCTCAGAGATATCGCCTTTTGGCTTAGCAGGGCAGTACGGTAGTCTAAAAATTGTAAGATGCCTCGTACATTGAGAGTGTTCTGCTTTGAATCACTTCGGATGTCGCTGCATCCGAAGTGATTTACATGATTCAAAGCGTGTAATTGTGGTCAAACTTCACTTAAGGTAAGTTTGTTTAAACATTAATTATATTTCTAACAAAAATAAACGAACACAATGCTCGCAACACATTTCGAAAGGAAACAATAAGTCGACCGGGTCAGTCCTAAAGGTCAGGCGACGCAGAGGGTTCGGACTGCAGGGAGGGAGGGGATGCTCGTAAAACAGTTTACTTGGCCAGTGGCACGCACACCTGTGCAGTTAGCCTTGTGTGAGCTATAACAATACACAGCATATAAAAATACTTTTATATTTTCTAATTTGAAGGTATATGTTTAAAATCGTCCACAAAACAGTAAATTTGCAAATATTGTCATGCAGTACAAAATACAAAGTGCTATTGACAAAGGATGAACCTAGCAGCATTTACCAGAATCCAGAATCAAAATAAAAATAACTTGCTCGCAAAGTTTCTAATTTGATTTTTAATTGAAAGTTTTCTAACAGTGAAACCTAACTTTAAGTGAAACATTGAAAATAAACTACTTCTTTTCACTTATAATATTCACATAAACTACATAGTATCTATTTAATGAAATGAGAGTAGGTAATTAATCGCTAGGATTTGATATTAAACATCTAAAAATCTAGAAATAAGAGCGAAGAAATTACAATACTTACTGAACAAACTTAGTTGCCATGAGTCCATGACGCCCAGCACTCGGGGAATTATGAAAAAGTTACCTATTAAATATCTTGGCGGACACTTCAAATGAAACAATACTCCAAGTAAAATATGCTGCTAAGATATTATTATTGTGTACGCTACAATACAAACCTAGTCAGTGCTTTTTTCAGACTCGTCTGATTTGGACAAAATCTGTTCCGTGTGTGGGAATTACAGCCGCAATATCGAGCGCGTCGTTGTAACGATTCAAAAAACGTTGTAACGATTACTAACAGAAGCTATCCATGAAATTAAGCATTCTGATCATTTCATGCATCCGCATCCTGTCAGGTTGGCCTGTTCAGAATGTTCACTCCAAGGTAGCCTTAAGATTAACAGTCGAATAGGTACAATAATAAGTGTTTCGCGGAAGCTGCATTGTACAAGCAAGGCCCGTGTACGGTTCCCCGCAGTTCGGAGCCAATCAACGTAACGTGCAATCAGGTGGTTAACGCGCTGTTAACTCGCGGTAATCGCCATCGGACCGGCCACACAAACAACCGTCGCCGACTTTATGGCCCCACACGGATTATCGTAAAAATTAACGTTTTGTCGATTTCCCGGCGCAGTTATTAAGAACAGATGGTGAACGAATTACTAAAGCGAATTAATTTAATTTTTAACGCTTTCGTGCATCTTTATGCTTTATTTTGTCGCAATTTTCATTTAAATGTTAATTAAACGCCATTGTGAGCAGTGAAACCTCGTTGAGCGTATTCCACATTACCACAAGCACATGCCGTTTACTGCTGAACATCATTGGACTCTGAAATAACCAATTTGAGGACCGGTCCTAATCAAACGAGGCTGTTATCACGTCTGCAGTAGGCATCTGTACCAAACAGAAGAAATAAAGTGTACCTCTTTGAGGCACACAATACTGTTTTTCTGTGGTTTTGTTTGAATATTGTGTGCCTGAGTCAAATAAAATCTTCTGTATTTTTTCTTTATTTTCTCTTTAACTCATTTGAAGCTAGCTCCCTCTTTACTACAAAGATACTACAAAACGAGAACTCTTTTTCAGCCAATTAATAATTCACAAGTTTAAAACATAAACCTACCCGCAAGAAGCAGGGTACCAACTTACCCCAATATATTTTGTAAAAAACGTTTTCACTCGCAGTTACCTTATTTCCGGCACAAATGGCTTCCCGAAAGTGGTGTGTGTGCCTACAGCACGTAAATACACGAAGGTAAAGAAAGTTGTAGAGCCGAGCGTTGATGCGTTTCAGATGCCTGTTATTATTTTCAAATAAGTGATGTTTTCCTCTATACACTTAGGAAACTCGTATTATATTGGAGCTGGTATAGTAAAGGCTACGCTCTTTAGGGCATATTGTACTACATTCTGTACTCATGCAGTCTGTGGGCTCACTACTCTAATTGAAGTTACAGCGCCATCCGCGTCCAGTACAACTGCCCCGACTGCGTAAAAAGTGACCTTTAAAAAAGATGGAAACAAGAAGAACTATTTAACTGTCCCCTGCAGTCGGAAGCGTGAGATTGTTTATAGCATACTACTTACTTCTTACGCAGTTGGGTTTTAGATTTTTTATTATATGTAAGGATAAGGATCACAAGACTTATCCATGGTGTTTTTAGTACAATGTGAATAATTAATGTAAACCCATCCACAAATAAATCTTGTAACTAGATTCTTCCTTGAAGACGAAGGATATAAGTCTCCTTTAGGGCAAGTTGATATGGTTATGAATAGTGTTTGAGTATCGAATGAGCCATAACATCGAGTGTATTGATGTTCATATAATACGTGTTGTGATAGCGGCGCGGCCGCACGATGTATTGGCCATTAATGTTGCCCCAAGCGATAGCTAATGAATGTTGCCACATCAAAATATTGTTTTTATTTCGTTGTGTAAACATTTGTGTTCTATTAATAATTGGGCTCATATTTTATCAGTTGTGTTTTTTTTAAAGGAAAGTAATGATGGAATGGTACCGCTGTAGGTATGTGTAACAACAAAATATCCCGTCTAACCTATATAGGACACTGCAATACTGCATATAGACAAAAACAGGCACAGTGGTAATATATAATTATACTACCACAATACTACCACGGACGAACTGTTTCACAAAGAGTTAATCACTACAGACTGACCTATTGACCAAATCCATTCATGTATTTAATGCCAGTGATATTTTGTGACATTACTCACCTTTATTACCAAAAGGTTAACTGTATTTACTGCTCCGCACATGCTTTGGTGACAGGTCAGCGATACCGATACTAGGTTCCATATAATATTGGGCAAGCCTATTGTCCTCAACCGGGCACGACTTCAAAGATATGCAGGTCTAATAGAATGAAACAACAGTATGCAGATGTAACACTTGTTCTCGCTCGAGCACTAAAAATAAGTTATGAGTGCCGAATTGACGGAGAGGACATCACGCAGCATCCGCTATGTTCGCGAATCGGAGAGCTTCGGGCAAACACGAAATGTATCAAGGTTCAGAAGATCCGCTTTTAACAACACCCAAACGTTTACAACACTGTTATTGTTTATGACAAAATAAGGGTGTAAGTAGAAAATTGGTAACCAGCGCCGACATGGGCTGACAAGCGCCATCAGGTGGTCAACTCTGGTCAGCGCAGGCAGTTTTCATAGTTTTTGCAAAATCAGCGCGAACCGCAGCCATATGCCGATAAGTTCTATCTGAATCAGTCTAATATACCTATGTACATTCAAGGAAACGTATTGTTTAGCAAATTAAAAATCAACTTAAAGTATCGATAGATATAATTGAAATCACATCAGACTGCGGCAGTCTGATGTGATTGAAGCATACGACTCATAAAGAATGGCAGAAATTCTTTATCAGTCGCATGCAATGCCTTCAAGGTAAGCTTACGCAGTGTGATAATCTCCTAAACAATACATTACCATGAACGTACCTTCTGTCTTGAGTGTGCGATGTGTCACACGTACAACGGGCGCGCGCCAACTTTTCTTTGGAACGTGCCGCGCACCCACAAGAACAATGCAAATTGTATCGCTCGCTTTTTGTGCCACAATACAAATATCGCCACATACGGAATTAATGCGCCGTTTTGTAACAACTTTTGCAATATCGCCGCGTTACACGAAAGTTGTGGGTGATGGAGGGTTAAGGGATGATACGACGCAGTGCCATAGAATTGTGGAATAATTATTTTATGGCCGGAGAGGATTGTGGTCAAATACAATTTACGCCACAATATGTCATGTTTTGTATCAAGTTATTTAGAGTACCTACTTTCTTAGTAACTTTATAAAAAGAAGCAATTGTATGTACATAATTCAGGTATTGTATAGAATATCTAGTGGTTCTATACAACTCCGGGCTCGTCGAGGCATTGTATAGAATATTATATCTACGTTTATCACTATACAGGATAAACGTAAATTGGATTTATGAAATAGGCAGTAAATAAGTAACTCAGGAACCATAACCGGAGTCACTACAAGAAAATATTTTGATCTGCATTCACAGATTTTGAAAAAAAAAAAAACTGCATGAAAATGGGCAGTTATCACAAAAACTTTTTTTGATCCCAATCGATCCTGTTTCTTATAACCGACCTTTGAGTACAAGAAACGTCAGAATCACAAAAACTTTTTCCCTACGTTGCGTTGGTACGACAGAAACTCTAACTTACTTTTTAAATTAGACATACTACATGATTATCCGAAAATACCAAAAAAATGTAACTGTGAATGAATACAATATACAATTTCGAGCTCGTGTAGGCATTGTATAGAATATGAATTTATATTTCATTTATCATTACAGATTGGATTTTTGAGACAGTAAGGCAGTAAGGTAGGGGCAGTAAGGTCAGGTACCATAACCGTAGTCGCTAAAAGAACACTTCTGCAATCACAGATATTGAACAAAAAACTGTCAACAAGAAAATGGGTAGTTATATTTATTTATTCATAATCTGTGAATGCTGATCAAAATGTCTCAAAAAGTTAAGGACAGTCATCAAAGACCGTTTTACTGTAGCTACAATGATTAAGGTTCCTGCTCTTACTGCCCCCCGTCTCAAAAATCCACCCTATATACCCTGCCTAGTCAATATATATGACAAAAAAAACATCTTTTGCTAACTCAAAAGCAACTTTACTAAAAAGAACACAATTTAACTAAATTGTATTTATTAAAATATGAAACATAATAAACATATTTTTTTATTTTAAAGAACGTTGTAGGCTCAACAGACTTGCAGACTATTTTCTATTTTGTTAAGTATCTTGTTGACAGGCCTACACTGTCCTCTCATACCTATTCAACCTGTACATTTTTGAAAACATTGTAAAACTCATTTATTTTTAAAAGAGTAAAACTGTGGAGTTTCTTGCAGGCTCTTCTCCATAGGAAACGACCAATTGGAACCGTACACCTAGCTTCTGATGTTTCATAAGTGCCCTTGTAGGTTTATGTGAAAAGAAAATATTTTGATTGATTTTGATTCCTCAATTTTTCGTAATTGCACCTACCACTGTTTGTCTCTGCATCACCCAAACGTTGCCTCGTAGAAAATGCCTATGGCATTAAGTATTAATTATTTATGCTTAACATTGGAAAATAATAAAAAACTTTTTACAAAAAAAACCAACCGACTTCCAAAAAAACACTAGAAAGTGAAAAATAACTTTAATTTCGGAAGTCTGTGTCTTTGGTTTTGAATTTTCGTTTTAAGCCACCGACTTCCGAAATTAAAGTTATTTTTCACTTTTTAGTTGTGGTACCTACCCCCTACTAGATCGAATATCACGACCTGCTATGTAAATAACAGTGACAGGAAAATGTTAAAAGATCGTCCATATAGGCTAAGTGGGAAAAATACGTATTAATGAAGCTAACTCAAAAAATACTCAAGCTAAGTTAATAAAATTTATATGGGACCACCTTGAGAGCATACCCTTACAAACAAAAAAAGAATTTTTAAAATCCGTCCACATTTGACGAAAATATCGACGGACATACACAAAAAAAAAAAAAAAACATACATACGCTACGAAAATATAACCTCCTCCTTTTTGGAAGTCGGTTAAAAATTTAAAGTAACAAACATTTGAAGCTAGTGTAACCCATGGGAAGTTGCGAGGTAACCCCATCACAAGTATCCCTATAACTTACCGGGGCTGCCTCAATTTTGTGCTGTAGAACAATTGTATGAGAAACAATAAAAACTATTTTATTTTTATTTAAAGGGAACTTTGTTTGTAATAGCAATTGGGAGGTAGATACTAACGAAACTTTGTACTAAACGTATGATAATAAAACTTAGAGAAACATAGGGGGACTTTGTTTTTTTAAGTAATAGGGAGGTAGTAAACTTTGTACTAAACATAAAAGTTCAAATAAACATGGAAGGTATTTATTCGTTCTTACATTAGGAACTATTATGACAATTCGATTTACATAGAATTTTCTTTTTAAAGCTTTAGCACCTCTGAGTATCGCAATGCTGTTTACAACTACATTTCACAAATCTCTGACCTGGTCCCATAGACTGAATTTGCTAAGAAACGGAATGTCCTATCTTGACTAAATACGTCATCTTCATTAATACCTACATTCTGACGACAAACCATGAATTGCTGCCTCATATAATAATATAATGTTTTTATATTCCACAAATTGCTGGTTGAACATTCGGTGTTGTATAGAATGCCTTGGCAAAGTATGGAATAAATTATATTTCATAGTTTGCCTGAACTTTATAGGCATTCTATAGAATGTCTCGGTATTCTATGGAATACCACATTATACAGATTGCCGATAACATTCCGACACATTATATCTTTTTAAGGCTGACTGTACTCGTAATAATTTATCTCTATAAACCAAACACTGCAGAAACAGATATAATAAAAGCGCAGTGCACCCGCATGTGTCCGTATTCGTGACGTCACCGGCACGTGCCGCGCCTTGCACATCCGACACATGTGTGTTCGCTGCACATTATATTAACCGACGGCTGTTAATTACGCTCATTGGCCAACGAACGCGACGTGCGTGAAAGTGCCGTGAACATGTGTGAGATGCTCTCAGATAAGACAAAGAGGATGCTGCATGTCCTTTGAGAATATAATGTCTCTTTCTTCTAATCTATTTTTAAAAAAAGTCTCGAAATTTCACTAGTAAAATATTGTTGTTCAAGCAGAATTAATCTAGTTTCAAGACTTTTTTTCTATTTACGCAAACATTTCGATAACAATCTTCAGAAAAACATTTTTCTAACAACCAAAAAATATCAGAGAGCACGCCGCCAAAAAACCATTAGCTGCGAATAAAATCCGTTTGAGTGAACATGAAAAATATTGGTGTTTCAAACGTAGCATCAATCTCTCGGATTACGCGCGTATCACAGAGGAAATAAGCGATCCGACGACACCTTGCGTCGGAAATTAAATATTTATCTCTTCTTGCGTGTGTTCGTGTATTGATTGTTACCTAATGTATTTGA
Organism: Eupsilia transversa; assembly: GCA_914767815.1. NCBI lineage: Eukaryota > Metazoa > Arthropoda > Insecta > Lepidoptera > Noctuidae > Eupsilia > Eupsilia transversa. The sequence goes on from OU611888.1 coordinate 176,631, forward strand.
AAAGCGTTCGATTTGTTATGATAGTATATTAATGTTAGTGACGTACACTTCTCAAAATTTAGCAAAGTGTGTGTACCATGTATAAGACATAATTTGTTTCACATTCTTTGCTCAATTGTAATTGTATGTGTTCATGTTTACAATATACACGAAGCGGTACCACTGGATATCCATGGTACCCACCACAGACATCGAGTGGGTACCTACTACAATGGAAAGCGAATAGCAATGCAACTGGAAAGCTGCGAAACCTGTAGTAATTTGCACTTCACGAAAAGCTGGGTTCATATAAGACCAAATATAAATCAAAGTACTTCAAACAAACTTATATTAAGAACACACTAAATTATTCATGAAAAAACGAAGTCCTTCCCTCCTTATAGCGCAGCATATTATCTTAAAGCAAAACAAATATTAACAAGCGTTGTCTTGGGATGTGTCGCGTTACCAAAACAAACGCCTTGTTATTGGTGGTCGTGAACGTCGCGAGTCGTGACACGTGTCATCAATCTTCACTAAAATAAACTATACACTAATGTTCTATTTTAATATAGAATGTGATAATTAATAGTAGGTGTATTTATTTGATTCTTAATCTCAGTCGTAAAGGAAGCAAATCCGAGTGATTTATACGAGTGGTTTGTTTGTTTTGAAGTTAACTGAAGTAAAGGCTCCTGTAGACACGACGCAACAGTGCGACGCGACTCTAGTGGAACAATTTCTATAAAAAATTCACGGAAATTGTTATACCGGTGCCGAGTCGCGACTGTCTGCGAGAGCCTTAAAGCGTATAACAGACGAATTTGTCAGTGCCGCCTCGTTCATATATATGACACCCACTTAACATCATATACAATAAATAAATAAATAAATAATGAATCATCTGATAGGATAATGATTAGTGATTACAATTGGAAAAACAGAACAACAATAAGCACCGGTAACAAGCTTACTATTCTTATATAATGACAATCATTTTGTTCAAATAGGTTTTTGATACGAAAGTCATACGTAAAAAAGAAATTAAAAAAAACATACAGACAAATATAGAATGTCCTGATCTCCTCCTCTTTGGGTAAAAATACGCTGCGGCCCGTTGAGGCTATAATCCGCGCTTGAGTTTAAAGCATATGCAAAACAATTTGTTTCCCTGACTGTATATGATTTAAAACAAAACCAAACAAAAACCTCATTAGATCTGTATTACTGTAGTGTTATCAACACATGCATTCCCTGCACCTACGCGCCTGTGATATAGAGTAATGACGGCGCGCCCTATGATTACCACCGTCGATGACTAGCCTGCACCTTGTGTTCCTGTTATTTGTCATGCTGTAGTAGCAGCAATGTGGTATTTAACTGTAAAGTAAATTAACATGACAGCAGAAGTAACTACATGATATCGCTGCTCGGAGGTTTAATTGTTATTGATTTCTTGCAATAAGCTTCAAACGCTGCCACGGTATTACTACACACGCAGAACACACCCACACACTATTAGGGATGTTTTAAACTTTCTAGATTTTAATTACCTAAATAATTTTGACAGACAAAAATCTGTTTTATTTATCTCAAAAAAGGTTGCATAATATAAAAAATTACAAATCTATCAGATTTCAAAGACGCTTGACATTGAAAAGCATCACAACACCTACTTTAGCAGACTTAAGACAAGAACAGTGCCGCCACTTCAGATAAACACTTATAAAATAACATGCTGAAGTTCAGCGCGTCCCCCCGGTGACGTCACGACCTCACGGCGCGCCCCAACTTCGGCCACTCGATACCGAAGCGCACAGATTCGCTGATAAAACAACTTGATTTCTGTTAGAGCGGCACTTTTTGCCGATAACGACCTTAAGTTGACGTTTGGCAATTTTTAATGTCAAACTTCACGCCTATGGTTTTAAAAGTGTGGGACAGAGAGATCAAATAATGAGACATAATGAGTCACATTCCCATTCTTTGGATGACTATCATCCTACGACTCCATGACAATTATCTAATGAATTAATACAGGCTGACTTTGAAAACATGCGACAAAATAATAATTTTACAAGAAACGATCATCATTTCACGGTGTATGTTAGCTTACCGAACTAATCGTAACATAGTTTGTAGCTAATATGTTTGCGATAATAAATTGCATCAAATATTAGTTACATTTATTTTTTAGCTTTAACCACAAACTCCAAAGTAAACTAACCCGGTAAATATAATAACGCGGTCAATTTGTAGGACACGATAACACGAGCCCATCAGCCAAATAAACAGACATCACTTATTAAAGCTAAACACTTGATCACGGCACCGTCACACGGGGCTCAGGGGCGCGGGGGACCGGGCCCTCACACCACGGACACATACAGAAGGTTCACATTTTAGATCACTATTTCAAGCACCTGAAATCGCCTTGCCTTTTTTCCTGTCTGCTATAGAGGTACTAGGAGACAACACACGCACGATACTAAAACATTAGAAAAACAAAAAAAACACTATCACAGGAAGATTTATCAAGCACATATTATAAATCTATATTTTAAGATAGTTAATTGATTCAGGCGTAACTTGGCGGAAATCCATTATAAAATACATTCATATTGATTCTGCGTCCAGCGCTCGGCGTGTTCGGGTTCGCGATAAGTCAATCGTCATCCTGAGGATGCCTCGTTGAGTGAAACACGTGTCGATTTCTTACAGGGTTTTTTAAGACTCTTCAAGAATAGTTAAGCGGAATAATAGGTTACTAAATATATCTACGTCTATTGTATTTTATATATTTTAATATATTCTGTAGTGTTTAATTTTTTTAAATATAATTTTTGTGAGCACATAGTGTTTAATTATGTCACCGTTACAATACGTAATACATATTAATATGCGCATTAACTCGGTAAGTAATCTGCAAATACCGAGAACGATCCGTTAAAGTGTGTTTTACTTAAAGAGCTCAACGAACGTGTATCGTTATATAACTAGGTACATAAAATATCTAAAATCTATACTTATAATAAATCTGTAGAAGTGAAAATTCTGTACATTGAAAATATCAAAAAAATAAATGGCAGGGGGTGTTACTAGACCGACACCGAACCCAAAAATTTGATTACAATTTTTTTTGTCTGTCTGTCTGTCTGTCTGTCTGTCTGTCTGTCTGTCTGTTTGTTCAGGCATCACGCAAAAACTACCGGTTCGATTACGATGAAACTTGGTATAATTATTCTTTAATATCCTGGGCACCACACTGGGTACTTTTTATCCCGGAAAAGTATCCTATCCTACGGTTGGGGGGTGTCAAAGTTTGTATGGAAGAATTTTAACGCGCTGTCCGATTAACTCGAAACTCAATATTTATACTTAAACCCAAAAATGAAGAATAACGTGTATCAGGATTTTTCGAAATTCAACCCCTAAGGGGGTAAAGCAAGGGATGAAAATTTGTATGAAAAATCTTATTCCTTGAGGTAATAAACATGAAACTTCGCACGAATAGTTATCTAAATAGATTATAAAGTTTGTAGTTTTTTGTTTTTCTAAATTACCCCCCTAGGTTGGGGGGTGTCAGTGTTTGTATGGAAGAATTTTAACGCGCTGTCCGATTAACTCGAAACTCAATATTTATACTTAAAACCCATGGGGATGTATGGGGTAATTTCCGACACTCACGCGGGCGAAGCCGCGGGCAGCAGCTAGTTACGAATATTATTGTTTGGATAATTTTATGTTACTCATTATTAACAAGATTATTACAAATTCGAATTTTAGACATTTGAAAAAATATGAAACTTTACGATTAAAAACCGGAATCATCGGAACAACACTACGATATGTAGCTACATTATTTTTAAGTTTGACATTTACACTCGTCAATTTAGTCTCCGAGATTTAAAAAACAGACTTTACTCTATTGGTTGTTTCATTGTTTATGAGTTTAACAGATTAAATAAATTTAAAAAATGATTTCTAAACTTAACCGTATGCTTGGCTTACGTACCTTTAGTTTGCAGATTACCTACCATGTCTGGAGATTATCTAGAATATAAGAACTGATGCATGAACGCATGCACATTAGCGGTAACAAATATAAATATTACTGACATTGTAACTAATTATTGTTCTGTGCATACAAACTACTCTGAAGTAAACTGCGGTCTCCCAAGTAAGATTCTTATCACGTAATGTAAGGACAAGACCTTTTGCAGTTCCTTACAACGTGTCCCCGATCGTGTGCCGCTCCAGTCCACTAGAGCGACCTTAACTCAAGGCTAGGGACGGACGAAAGCGTTCATTAACTATGTACCGGCGAACAGGTGTGAACAGCGTGTATGTCCCACTCAATTGTTACACTACCAGGAAAACAAGAGGTGTGAGGAGCCTTAAGTAACTTATGCTAGAGAAGATGGCGAGAACCAATTTAATAGGGTCAAGTTAGGTTTATTTAACACAATGAGAAAACTAGTCGTTGTGACATGTGTGTACATGGATATGATAAGATGATATATGTACATATTTTATAAATTGGTTAAAAAAACCCTTAATAATGGGGGGAAAAAACTATGTTAAATAAAATAAATAAATTTTTAAACTATTTATTTGATAAATATATAATATTTATCAAAAAAATAGTTTTAAAATGTATTCAATTGAGTTTAAATAGCTTATAAATTAGGACGGGATATTTTTTTAAATTTAAACTATATGAGGTCTGTATTTCTTATCCAACTAGGAACTCTCAAAAGAAACACTGAAATAAACTGAGATGGCAAAGTCCTTCCAATTATATTCTTAATGGCCAGATTACATGAGAGTCTCTTCTATTGAAATACGATTGTTAATATTATTAGCTTCATAGAAAATAATAAACAAAGCCGCATTTAGTGAGACTTGAAGTCATAATCCACTCTCATTTGATGCGGCCGCTGTCTTCTGCTTGTATTCAGAAGGAGCGATTACCACCTGTCTCCCACAACACAATCAAAGACATTTCAAGGCTAGCTCAATTACCAGTAAGTATAACAAGGGTCTTGTTATTGTCCCTACATAAACAAGGCACTTATTCTACGCAATAATTAACAGCTGTTGTTTTGTTTGCCAGACGTAAGTGGTACACTAGTTAAAGAAGCCAAATGTGTGGCTTGACTACGTAGGCCAAGTATAGTTAGTTGTAAATATGTATGTAATTATTTATTTATGTGATAGTAACGCGTTGTGGGTGTTCGCTTCGCTTTCGCTGTGACTGCTCCGTTAGCGAGGATTAGTGGCGATGAATGAGTGGCGATAACCGGGAAAATCGCGCGTCGCCGTGTTATTGTGCGAGGAAATACTTTTACATGCTCATAAAATAGCGGGAAATAGAACTCACTATAGTAGCTGTAGTTGTTTGTTCACCATGAAATCCAAATAGCTTATTTTTGCCTTACATGGAACTGTTGTACCGAAATTGAATACATTTCATTTCAATCAAATTACAATGTAAGTGTAATTTGAACTGAAACGTATTCAATTTCGGTCATGCTCGAGCCCTGACTGCAGTAAATCGTCTCTATATACATACATGATTTGTGGCGGAGGAGGAGGAGGAGGAGTTCGTGGCTAAGTAATAACAGTCGCACGGGTGGCTACATCAGGTTAAGCTAAGCTTGCCAGGGTTGGTACGTGGATGGGTGGCCATCTTTACATACTGAGACTCCTCCGTGCCTCGGAACTGAGACTCCTCCGTGCCTCGGAATGCATATTAAGCCATTGGTCCCGGCTGTCATTCGTGGATCTTTGACAGTCGACCAGTCTTACTTACCAAATAGTATCGTATTACCCAGTTACTGGGATGTGGAGGTCAGGCAATCGCTCCATTTAAAATACTGGAAGCAGACCCCAACAAAGTTCGAAAACGTTCGTCAGATTGATTTGTGTTCAGAGTACCTACTAGACAAAATATTGGAGATACGATTGGGATCTATTGAAACTATAATATATGTAGAAGCTAGTAAACTTTATTTGTTCCACCATAAAAGTAGCTATTAAAACGTGCTCATGCAGACAAGTTTACAGTTCATTGTGAGACGAGGACAAAAAATATAAAAACAGCTAAAGTTCCTAACAACGCATCCTGCATCCTTGATTTTCAATACCCTCAGTGAGTTGATCCCCATTCTATCCGCGTTACAATGGAGACACAACTTTCATCCCAGCTCAAAGTTGGCTGTGGTTAGGACGTGGGCACAACAGCGCACAAGTCGCGTGAGTCCCGCTCGTGTGACCTCACCCCGTCATGGTGTAACAAAGGAAGAGACAGTAAGCTCATTGTTTAAAATAACAGACAGATACAAAAATGATTACATATTAGATAGATATGAATCGAAGTATACGGAATGGCTTCCAAATAAGTCAAGGCAAATGAACCGCATTTGAACAATATTTTTATTAGTCCAGTATCGTTTTCTATGTGCGATGTCGGCATTACACAGAGGTGACCTTCTGCATCCATCTGCCTAGTGGTCAACCGTCCATTGTTTTTGTATCCCCACTAAACTTTACAACCCCCGACTCAGCTCCATAAAAAGAATATAAATTGAGACACATCACAGTTAAGGTCCTGTTCTCGTGACAAAGGACCCTATTAATCTTGCTACGATGTTGCCATCAAAAATAACTTAGCGAGATTATTCAGCGTCAGGCTTGCCTAGGCCGAGACGTTCTAAAGTTTTTGCCGATCGCTGTTCCATTAGTTCAACTGGCCTTACTGCTACATAAGGAATAAACGTATTTTTTTGTATTGTATTATTCTTCCATTTGTGTGCCGTGCGTTCGGGGCCGGTTTAGTAAAGCATCTGATGTAGCGGCGCAGAGAGAAATGTGTTGATATTTTTCGGCGGGATGTGTCGTGGAGCGGAACAGTCGCAATGTTCGAGTCATTTAATATACAATATAGGAACATACGTTAGAGCGGAGACGCATTTGTGTGTGCCACGCTGAAGGGACATACAGAAGAACTTTACTGGTAATAACGTGGGGTAAGTTATAAGCACATTAAACGGTTGTACCGTAACTAACTGTACGAGGCTCCATAATTCCATATTTACATTAATCTAAAACTGTAATGTTTGTATTTAGCAAACTCCGTAAGCGTTGCGCAATGCATGTGGTGTATGAAATGGTGTTTCTGTTGTATCTGCTATTTGTGGTGGTCACAGAGGGGGCGGAGTGCGCGGGGCGCGGGGGGCTCGGGCTAGGGTTGTCGCTCAGCGTGATATAGGGCCGCGTCTCCGCGCAATCATGCCGCCCGCGCAAAAAAATAATTGCGCTATATTTCAGTAGAAGGCGCTATTTCGCGGTTCATTACAGTAATGGACGAAATAAAGTGCATGCGGCGACGGCACCCGTCCGGCCGGCTACTGTGCCCTAGATGTACCGTTATTGTTGTATACAGGCATGTTACAATATTGATCTCATCGCTAAGATTACAGACATTAGAATTGTATTAAGTATTCTGTTTACAATGACACAGTATATCTCAGATTTAAGTAGATACTTTTAAAACGTTAACAACCATTTTCTTCTTCAGAAGATTCGAGAGATCTTGTCGAGATAGATAGTCAACCATCCATATTCTGAACAGGAACTCGACAAACAATCCGTAATAAGATCCATAATATTATATTGTACCCATATTACTAAATTCGTTTACGATTTATGACCACCATAACAACACATCGTCATCTTCGCTCGCATCACATACGCGAGAACCGATCGAGTGCGAGTTGTTCGCTCACGGTAGCGCACAGAGTAATAGCGGTCAGGTTTATGGTCGCAGTCAACGATGCCCTGAAATTGTATAAGGCAATCCCATCTGCGACGACCGCGGAATAGTAAACGGAACCGTAACGGATCATATTCTTAGTGCAGATGTGGCTCCTGGACTTTGCTGGACCTTTTCGGATCTCGGCGACCGCTGCTCTTTATACATCTGAGCTTCGTGACTCTCAAACATCCACCTAAGTACGTACTAAGATCGTTGAGAAATGTATTACAAATGTTGTGAATATGCAACCGGAAGCAGAGATATGGATTTCACATAGACTGCCGCACCGTACTTTCAAACAAAACGTTTCGAATATTTAGGTGCACACGTCAGTCAGTTAATTCTCGTATACAGCCGTAGATTTCCGCGTATATAACCTTAACTATTGGAATTTTTCTGTCGATAAAATCGTATGGGTTTCGGAAAACCGAAATCCGGATACATAAGGCCTGAAATATCGCAGAGCTATGTCATGTCATTTTAATGACAAGAGCTATGGGTTGTTCTGCGTCGTTTGTGGCAAGTGTCACAACTAAACAATTTGTGAAATACTTCCAGCACACGATATCGTCGATTTGTGTATAACGTGAAGTATGACGTGACGCGGAACGAAAATAACTAATCAATGGAAGAATGTCTAAATTGTGAATTGAAAATCTTGCACATTCCGTACGATATGATGATGCATTTGTTGTTCCTGACACACAGCGTACTTTATCTTTTTCAATTGCGATTCTCTTAATACATACTTACTAGTTATTTTCAAAATATTCATTATATACCAAAATCTAATTTCAGCTAATGTCAATTTTATTACTGTAATGGTTTCAAAATCAATATGAATTTTGATGGAATATGTTGATTCAGCTATTAGTACAGAATACGTTACTGAGCTTCATATAAGTACTACCCACATCAAAGTTGAGTGTAAACTCAGTGTTCGCGTGAGATCCGGCCGAGTTGAGGCGCTCTCTCCAAACTGTTTGTTTTTCATCCCAGCTGCTTGAGCTAATACCATTAATATCCAAAAATACCCTCCGTTCAGCCAATATCTCAGCGCACCAATAGGTGTAGGTATTATGAAGCAAAGCTCTCTCATATATTTTCTCGTGCACGTTTTTCCCTTCAACAAACATCACTGTGCCGACTATAGGCGATTCTTATCCTCCTCTAACATGTGTACTTTTTGTATTAAACGTGGCAACTGTGTGTTTTAGTGATACACAATGTTTGTACGCACACTCCTACACACACGGGCGGCGCAGGTACATTGTGTACGTGATACGTTCGCGAAGGGTTCGGGATCACGCACCTATCTCCAACGAAACCTTATTTTTCGGCCTTCAGGTCGCACGAGAGAAAATATATGCAGTGACAGTGACCCTGATTTTGCAGAACCGATTTAAAATGAGGATCATCAATATTCGTGTATTCGTGTAAATTCCATATTTAACGATTAATAACAATATAACTAAGTCAGAAATAAATTATTTCAACTCTTCTTTCTAATTATCTTATCCAATTTATATTCAACGCGATTTTATGAGTTCGGTTGTAAAAGAAATGACGCCCTATACATTTATAATGGGCTGCTAAAATATCACGTTGTGCCAATAAATTGTGAGGGAGCCCGTGGATACAAAGTGGAATCTGTCGGGGCTGGCGATATTGCCAAGAGACATTCAAAAGCGTTCATTCGTTCATTCACGACTGGTTGATATCGTGAAATTAGCTATTGAGTAGTGAGCGAAGTGAATGGACAAAAGAAGAGCGCCTCTATTGATCCATGCGCGGTAAGGGCACCACTAATGTCAGTTATTGCAAGCGAAACAACAGTATTATGTCAAATTGAGGTTACAGATATGATCCAGGGATAGATTTTACTACTACAGTAAGTAACTCCATGAACATCAACCCTCTAATATAACGAATATTCTTAGACATAATATTCAATTTCAAATGAGCTCCCGAAGCTTTCGAGGCAAATTGAATCAGACACGTTACTCTTTGAATAAGGATAAATACACGCTTTCAGTAAATAGGTGATTATGTCGTTCTTCAGTATCGTTCTATAACATTATACTAACATTATTTTATCTAGAGAGCTTGTCGATTATGGCAATATTCCCAGTTCGTTTCAGCTATTCTACGGTACCCATGTATTTATGTGCCGCTTGCACATAATACGTGTGTACATATCTTTTTACGGTTTCCTCGAACGGCCTCAAGATATTGGTATTGCGTCGCGAAGTAATAAGGCAGTTTAAAACGACACGATGCAGAATATCGGCAGTCTTGCCAATAAAGTGCGGGTTATTCAGTCGCAAGATAAACATTGATACGGCGACTAATATCTATGAGGTGTGAAGAAATATGAAGTATGGAAGATTATTGATGAGCAGTGCTTTTTAAGTTCGGCAAAAAGCAACAAATGGCAATGACAAATCAGTCTGGTAAGCTAAATAATTGTGATGTGATTGTTTACTGATTGATTAGGAGATATTCTGTTCAGACCATTAATTTGTCGATTACAAATAAATCAACATCAAGCCTTCAACATTTAGTATCAAATGTAATATCAATTTCAATACGCGACCTAATTCTAAAGTGATTATAAACTCAACGTTTCGTGCAAAGGAGACAGTAATTAGGTCGCTCATATCTCGTCTATCAGCCAGGCAGGATGGAATACTAATTGGAGTTGGATCCATCACTTGTTGAGTCGATGACTGTAAGCGCCTCAATTAGCGGGCATTATCCCCTACTGAACTGAGACCTACCTCTAAGCCGCACAATCATCGTATTACCGGATTACTTTGATGTTGTATTTGTTTACTTCGCGATTGGTGTCCTGAATAATAAATATCTACAGAAACTACGGTGAATTTGGAATATGTTAATACCCTCAAACTTTTTGTCTATACTCTAGCTAGACACTAATTTATCACTGTCATTTAATAATAATACGTTATTGGTGTCAGCTGCAGTACCATTACCAAAGCAAGGTTTTTCAGTCATCAACTTAGCATAGTATAATCCAATAGTACGCGTGTCATATCACCGAAAGAACATAAGCTTTAGCCAAACATCTACCACCCTAAAGCAGACTTTGGTTGCTTGTCCGTCTACAATCAGACACATAGCCTAAATAGAGCAAATACATCCCGTAAATTGACTAAAAAGTCCGCCAGTATTATTTGGCAACGGGAGCGCTACAAAACATTTGCAGGAAGCCAAATGTATAATGTATTGTTCGTACAACATTTCCGATAGTATAATAGTATTCAACTCGGAAGTTGTAAAGGGCACCGCGCGGCAATTTGTGCGGCTGTGCGTGTGTTGTGCTTGCGTCGCGCGTGTTGTGCCGAGTCGGCAGGGCGTGGGTGTTCAGCGGGCTGCGCGAGTGGGAGAGGTGCATATAACAATGTTATCAGAGAAGGTCAACTCTTGGGTGCTTTAGTGGATATCAGTCAATAATTCTCCAATCCACCATGACCTTTGCATAAGATGATAAATCCTTGTCGAAAGATATTGGTTCCTGCGACACAGGGTAAGTATACCGTATACCTTGTAATGCGGGATCCAGTGTCACATTTTAATAATGTAACACTCTGGAACGAAATAAACATATGAACTTAATACATATGTACATAATTATGTTAAGTTGTAGTTTTACTTGCGTGTCAGAGAACATGTTGCAACCAATGACGTATTATATATAGACACGTTATCAACAAACATCTCGGCGCTTAAAAACGGCGAAAATACTAGATAACTACTTATACGCGTAAAGAAAGGGAAAGAAAATATGACACCGTACGGCGGAATGCCTGTTGCTAGAGGGAGATAAATAAACATCTTCAGTTACGTCACAGGATAAGTAATAGTAAAATTACACACGATATAAATTAAAAACAAACGTAGCGTCGCGCGACAGGTTGGTGCGTGACTGAGCGCAATGCGGCAATGTGGCCAATTGGCTTCATTTCATGTTGCCATTTTAGAGTGCGGACAACGTATCTATAGTTTTATACATCATTGGTTGCAACGGTTAAATCTACAAAAGATTTATAGTTCAATACAAATTCGTTTCAGTTACACAGCAGCAACTGAATTTACGAGCGAGCTCGAGAGGAGCGGGCCTTCTGTCCGTCCTTGTTTAGAGCTGCGCCGTAAATATAGCCGCTTTGATGTAGAGCGACCAGGTGACTCTGTCCTGTACTATGTGAACCACTACCAAACATATATCAATGCTTGATATGCCCAAGTTTAAATACCTACTGCTGTAAATTAGCCCCTCTCCCTCTCATTTGCCCGACTAGTCTATTTTAGTTTCACGAACTATAGCCGTAATCAGATACTTAGTTAACCATATTTTAGTTGCACTGTCAATTAACAAAAGTTTTGATACAAGAGGAATAAAATATGTTGACAAATAATTATAATGATTTCAGGATTCATAACTTTTTGTTTCCGGCAGCATAATTACACAAGGAAAGCTAACTCAAAGACAAATTCAACAAAACTTGCCCACTTTTGTTCAGCGGCTATTTAAAAAGCCCTTGTACCTTGGAACGCGGCGCTTGGCGGCGTTGTCGAACAGCACGACATACATTGTTAATTATTCTCTGCACGAGCGATGGCCGCACATTAAAACTTGTCGATGTAAACGAGCATGGCATAAATTATCGCGCCATGCCGCACGGCTGGTGGACAACTTGCTCGGGAAAAAATCGAACGTTGTAATCAGTGGACTCTTGTGACTGAATGTTATTATAATAACTAGCGAACCACCACTAGCGCCACTGGTTCGCACGGTTTTTAGGACTTGACAAAATTTCGAGATTTCTTTATTATGTAAGATTAATATTAATGTGTTGTACCTACACATAAACCTTCCGGAATAAATTCTCTAAATGACTGTGAAAACAACATCAAAACCTGCGGCGCTTAGAAAAACAACGCGGTCACACAGACAGACACGAAAAGTTATATAATTTATAATAAGTACGTAGATGATAATGATAACTTTTCGGTAAAAAAATAATTGGCAAACATTATTGTCAATTAGATTTCCAAAGTGGGCCTAGGTAGCTTTATTAATAACGACATTATTAAAATGTATTATTTTGTTTTATCTAATTTACGATGGAAAAAATATCTACATTATAGATAATGATCTTGAAAATCCCTTATAACTAACTTAGACGATAGACAGCTAATCTTTCATCCAATAAATTGTGTTAAAGCTATAAATATTCTGTACTTCGTTACTGGGTTCTATTTCAGTGAAACATCCCCGTAGTGTTGTGCGTGGCGCGGGATTCAATTAGTGATGTCCATAACGTAGCATAACGTAGTTTAGCGCGGTTTAGTGAGTTTTATTAATAGTGTGTTTATGGTAATATTACACGTGTTTGGTTAGCTCGTGTTCGTGTACCTAGTATCGGGAGGAATACATTAATAACTTAAGGGCTGTTTGTATCACTTAACTGTAGGGAGATTCTCCAAACTAATGAGGCGAAGTAGATTACTATTATTAGAACAACATCGTCAGGGGAAAGCTGTGGTTTCCTTTTATGTTATTATTACGTTCCGAGATGTGGCATGCATTAGACAAAAACATTTTCGAGAAAAGGTTATGATAAGAACCGTCAGTAACATTTTAATGCACTATAGCATTTAAATTCCGCCAGTTATGTTTAAGTTACTCCCATGTAATAGGGAGCGAGCCGCGAGCTTATTGCCATCAATCGGGAACAAATCCAGACTGCTGGCGGCTACTGAGAAATCCAGACAGAAAAGCCAATAACACTTTGCCCGACTTGGGAAAGAACCCAGGACATCATGCTCAGCAGTAGCGCTTGCGACTACTAGACCAATGAGGTAGTCCCGTCAGTAAAAGGCAAACATTTTTGTGATTAATTTCACATAAGTTGTAACTTAATGAATTTACTAGTTATAACAACTCTGTAACTCAGAGAACCTACAATTAAAGTAACCACTCGCGTCAAATCAAATACATACATACAACTGTTTTTGACGACTAAACAAAGTTAGGTAGCAGGTATCTTTAAAAAAAAACATTACCTAACTATTATAGTTTTTACTTTGATAATTACACGTGATACAGTATAAAATATAAGTAAGTACTTAAATGTTATCAATTTTTTTTTTTGAATATTATGAATTTTACAAAGGATCAAAACCCTGTTTTGTACAATATGTATGAAACACAACTTACTATTTACACTAGGTAAAGAACACTTAGGCGTCGACGTACTCGTCCACATCGCTGTCGTCTGGTGTGCCATGGCAGCACCTCGTTTAAATGGCAATGCTAATTCTTTGGCCAAAGAACGGATATTATGTAAAAAAGTTAAGTTACTCGTAAGTACCGAAAACCCATACGTATGAAAACTAAGGAACGAAAATTGCAAGTTATTATGTTATACAACAAATCATAAATAATGGAAACCACCTCCAAGTGCTTCTTTTGCAAGTTATAAAAGTTACTGCAAGAAATAACGGCTGGAGGCAAAGTGGTTTACCAGCCTATTGACTTGTGAACTTTTATTTACACTTTTGTCACTCTTGTAATTAAGTGCGGAACATTATGACTTAACAGTGTGCAATGGGGACTAAACACTGCTAGCAAGTTGTAAAGAAACTGCTAAGTAATAATAGGTATAATAATGTTGTTTCAGGAAACCGACTTATTTGCATATTTTATTACTTCTTACATTTTGCTTGAAAGCTGGTTGTTGTCGAATAAATAACAATATTTCCTCCAAAGACACTCAAATCGCTCTTAAGACCTTACCGAAACTATGTATACCTCATTTAGGAAGTCAATAAGTAATGACCGCCTTCTATTATAAATTCCCCATCAATAGAGATTACGTCGGTACTCGATAAACCTCACTCACACAGCCATAATACCGTGATAGACGGCCGGTGCCGCGGGAGCACATCTCTGCTAATCCCCGCAGATTACCGCCGTGGCTCGTACCAGGCTACTAGGGGCGCAAGAAAGGGAAAAGATGTCTTTTCATAAATCGGAGTATGATTTCAATTCGTCGCTTCACTGGCTTCGAGGCGTTTGAGGCTTGGTTTTGACTGTAAGGTTTACCTTTGTGGTGGTATAAGATTTTGCCATATTTTCTAAACTTCGATGTGGAGGTATTTTTATCAATAGTAAAAGTATTATTCGTTTTTTTCTGACTTATATCTCTGTAGAATACTGATTACAATTTATATCAATCACTTAGGATTTAATATCTTCCCGGGCGTAATGTGAAAGTAGCAAATTGTCAGTACCTCCAGACTTCATGTTATATAATACCTTTCGATCGGATATCCCTTTTCTTTTGAAGTGAACAGTAACCAACGAAGCGTGATACAAAAATCACCACTAGTTCCATTATTTTCAGATTCTAGTAAAATGGAACTAGTGATAAAAAAACCTGTCAGTAGTTCCATCACGGAACTGTTAATGGAACTAGTGGCAACGAAGCATCTAAAACCCCTCAATAATAAGTTCTAGCCAAAGACTAAGTTCCCACACACTTGTCTTAACAGACAGAAATATTAACGTTAGAAGGAACAGATAATTATCGAACTTACGTGGTATTATAATACCTGCTAATACTTTACTGAATATTTCATTACCCACCACTTTTTGTTATACGAATTGAGTCAAACAATATAGGTACCTACCCATTTAAATGTGAACAATGTGTAATTTCCCCTTGAATGTGGGTCTCTTTATACTAATATTCTGCTACTATGATATCACTATGATTGATACTAAATGACAGTGTGAGCACATTTGTTTCGACTGAAAAGAACAAATTGAAATGTGCTGAATTATTTACAAATACGTTATAAATGGTCTAGAAACATATGTCTGATTCCCAAAAGTTGAAAGATTGATAAGACAATGAGAGAATCGGTGATGTACAGACAATTTTCCTGATCGTAACTTTGGTTCTAGGAATCAAAAAATTGCGGCACGTTTAAGTACAACGTATTTCTGACTGAAATTCATCAGTTTACGAAGGTGAATACGTTCCTTGCGGCTTCGTCCCCTACTCTTCAAACATAATCTGATAACGCCTTTTCACACGTGTCGGTGGCAGTCGCTGAAGAGTAAGGTTCTGCCGCGGAGCTTTAACACGCACCGCGTTATATGCCCGCAGCTGTAAGACCTCGGCCCGAGACCCGCGGCCGTGTGAAAGGGCAGTACAACTCGGGTCAGCTTACAACGTCATCTAATAGTAATTCCTAACAGGAAACCACACGAGAATTATGTAATACCTTATGTATAAGTGTTATTCTATTGTCAGCTGAAGTCCCGTCCAGTTGAATACGCTGAAATTGTGTACTTAATACCCAACCGTAATATATATTCAGGTGGAATCAAGTGAATGTCTGCCGGTTGTTGGTTATCATACAATCTAGCTGCGGACTGCGTGGAGCTAACTCGTGCATTGTTCTATATTGTTTCGTTCAATTGAAAGCTCATTATTGTTCCTTTGAACTGATTTTACATAAAAGCTTGTTATAAATTGTAGTAATTTCTTTGTAAAGGTTTTGTTTGAAGAGAATTATAATAACGTGAACAAAACATTGGTATGAGGTTGTTCGACTTTTTCCTAAAGTCTCAATAAAATAATGCTTTTCAATCTTAGTATGTATAACGTTTGTACTTACTGTCATCAGAGGTAGTTTATTCAACACCATTTATTATATTTAGAAAAGTCGCAAATGTTATCATTAAGTAATGCAAGTTTCGCCTGACCCTAAATAACCTAGACTTGAATAGTTACCTCGTATTCAAAGTGGTAATAATAGTTACAACTAGTTAGTATGTAATTTACCAATAAAACAATTACTATAATTAACCCATTTTGTGTCACCGTTCTGTGTGGAAAAAAAGGAATTTATGTCCCTGAATGAATCAATTTGTCGACAAAAGTACCTACATGAGGAGATAATTATTTATTTAGAGCGTACTGAAATAAATGGAGGCTCTTTATGTCCATCAGTTTATAGTAACCCACATTTGTTTGCCCTTGACGAGTAGGTATGTTGGACGATTTAAAGCAATTACACAATAAAAATGTAGGTTGTGAACATTCAATAGGTTGGTAAAACGACTACATAAAAAAAATAGATTTCATTTTCAGAAGTTAATCCATTTTCATTCTCATCTAGCTCAAACAAATTCAATTGATACAGAGCACTCAATGTCAGTCTACCAATGAATGAACTAAAATTCAATAGAACCATCGTATATTAGTACAAAGTGTGCTAAAAATTTAATTCTTAAAAAAATAATCGTTGGCGGTAGAACAAAAAGTTTACAATTTATATGCTCTGTGGACACGTGATGGCAACGATCCGGCTTGACATAATGCACTCATTATTGGTCACGCGAGGCGCTGCACGCTGGTGAGCTGGTGGCGTGTCGCCGAGTCACTCACTCTCGATGAAGTCATGTTCTCAGCTCCACGCGAACAAAACACACCGTATTAATATATTTTAATCAACAATGCTAAACTTTTTGCCAAAGTGGGCCTTACAAACGAGATGTTTCTTCATGACGTATCGTTTACTTCGTACATAGTTCACTGTCTGACTGTCTGGCTCACACGGTCTTTACTATTATCACAGAACATTGTATGCATTTAGATTTAGTTAGAAAGTGTTTATTGTAAGATGTTCGTGAGATTGTGGAATTAATGGCGACTTCGTTATATTGTCGAAATTTACGTTTTTGTTTACCAACTTTCTTCTTTTATAAGTAAAGTAAGTAATTTAATCACGACATTTATCTTGACGGACTGTATTTTTAATGTGCTCTTTTAATAAAAAAAACTTTTAATTTTGGTAACTATACCTATGCCACGAGTGAATTAGTAATTAATTAGTGAAAAATAACTTTAATTTCGGAAATCGGTGTCTTTGGTGTTGAATTTTCGTTTTTTCACTTTGTAGTGTTTTTGTTGGAAGTCGATTGTTTTTTTTTTGTTGTAATTTATTTTCATGTTTCACTTGCTATCAAAACAACACTACAACAGTGGCAGGAACATATTATTATAACATCATCCACATAGTCTTAGTGGGAAAAATACGTAGTAATGAACTTAACTCAAACACTCCCCATGCAAAGTTAATATTATACGGGACCACCGCGTAAGCTGCAAAAAATCCAAAATTAGCACTTTCAAAATCTGTCTACAATTGACGAAAATATTGATTGACCTATAGAATAAATAACTACTATATAATAGAACCTCCTACTTTTTGGAAGTCAGTTAAAAATAACGCTTTTAGGGCGAATTTCACCAATGACAGTTTTATTGGTGAAATCCGCCCTAAAAGCGTTATTTTTATTTTTTTATAAAACTGTGCGCGATCAGCACATTTTAAACGCGTTCAAGAGCTGTCAGTGTCATCGTTGTTATCATTGCATGGCACACTATGCAGGCAGGCATATTATAAGTTGGGGGATTACATCACCGATAAAAATGCTTGGGCCAATGCTGGTGCTGCTCCACAACCACAACTAAGTAGTTGATTAACATTTGAAAAGCCTGTTGGAGCTGGTGAAGATTGTAAGACCATATTTGCATTGTATAAACTCAATTTCCTTAGTATTATATAATTGCATAGCACATGTGTGAGTACTATGTAATATAGAGCTACCATTTACAGGTCTTTCATTGACTTGAATGTGCCCTGCCGGCTGTGAGTAGGTATGTCATGCTCACTCAGATGTCTCGCTGATGGTGGCGTGTGTGTTGGATCCTTTAGCTCCCTTCAAAATGGTTGAGCTAAATGGTGCTAATCCATGCGTCATGTTCGTGAACGGGCGCCGTCAGTTGGGGCTGGTCATCTCTTAGCTGCCATGGCTTATTTGTAATTTTTGAATTGTTTTTATTTTTATGTTCGGACGCTTTTATCATGCACGTCTTTCTACATTGTTCTCACATGTATAAGTAATTTCAACATGAATGATGTAACCAATTTTTGTAACAATTTTTTTGATTTAAAAGTGTCTGTGGAGTTTCTTGCCTGTTCTTCTCCATAGGTACCTACTACGCTTTGGAATGGGCAACTAGCTTCATATTTTCTGACTGACTGACTCCTTGACAATTCAAAAGTGCATACGACACATTGATAACTATCACGATTTAACATAGGGAATTACCGAGGATTACATAATGAAAATAATAGCTCTCTAACGATAGAAAAATCGGATTACAATCGTACTCGAACTATAAATAACTTTCACACACACACGTACAATATGAGTCCTACTCAGTGATGTCTCTGAATAATGAACGTGAGTACATTGGCGTAGTCCGACACAATGGCTCTCATCCTCATCTCTTATCCACTCATGTGCTCCGAGGACTCGCCGAATAATTGAGGAAAATTGGACTAATAAGATATTTTACGCTGATTTGCGTTACTATTATAACAAAGAAGATATTTAATTGAAAATACACCTGCGATCATCTTCTCCACTGCTTTATAAAATTTGAAATTCTACATGGGTATTTTGTAACTTAATGAGTACGTACTAGTTGAGTTATATGTGGATGGCTCCCAGAAAAACGAACAAGTCTGGGATGGCATAAGTTAATAATTAATGAGTCTAAAGTCTCTTGTCTGCTAATAAAATGTACGAACTTCAATTCAGAAAGCCAAATATAAGTTTAAGTTGTGTATGTATTACTAACAAATTAGATTTTATGATCTGTATAATAAATGATTTGAATTTGAATTCGTCCTGATAGACATGGCTATTATGGCCTGTATTGCCCCTCCCCACTCCGCCGCGGTATCTCTAATATTAATGAGTGCTGTAATGAACGCCTCAACAATCAAAATTAGGCTTTTCTCCGCACTTTACGAAATGTTTCACTTCAATGTTAATTATTGTTTGTTTATTTCAGCAAGTAGGATTCACGAGGAAATCTAGACGTCTTGTTTAACTTTGGTTTTCGACAGTAATCTTGATTTAGGTAAAGAAAAGGAAAAGCTCTTTCGCAAAAAAAAAAATCGCGAAAACGCTTTTCCTCGAAAGCATAATATCTATATTCAAGATTAAACGTTGAAATGATTTAAATAAAGATGGTTCACAGATGAAGACGGTTATAAGATGTCCATCGCTCGGGGCTAAGTGTTATGTTTAACAACTCAGTTTTGTTTCCTCTTCGTTAACTAGGCTTTGTTCACATATTTAGCTCCGACCCTCGTCTTTACTCATTCACCGTCGTCGTTACAGCAATTTGCAGCAATTTGAAGACTTACTTTAGTGGTTTTTTTCTTTAGGTAAGTATTCATTCTTATAAGAAGCACAAAGCGGACAGAACAAAAGTTGTATTCCAAACGCCGCTTAATAACCGTAACAACGAGCAATTTGTACTTGTCTTAAAGTTGAATAATTTTAAAACAAACGCGACAAGATAACAATGAGACTCGACATTTTAAACACGCAGCGATTCGTTTCACCTCCCTCGCGACGAGAGCCTCTAGAGGGCCAATCGAGTGCACCCGAATTATTTGCAGAAGCCACCTGCCTCGCTTCTTAATTTTGACAGCTAAGAGGTTGACACTCTTTGTCAAAGTTGTGAAGGAGGGCACTTGTCACCCCTCGCCCCGCGCCCCTCGCCCCGCGCCCCTTCGCGAATAAAGTGGCGAGACGTGCCTCGCCGACGCGGACGAGCCGATGATATTATTCGAACAGCCTGTCTTATACATTTTAAACGTGGCGGCGTTCGAAGCTGTTCCTACAGGCTGAACAACAAACAACACCAGCTGATAGCCTTCTGAGATAAGCAAATAGGTATGTTAGCGGGTTATCATCTTGTTTTGTCGTTCTTTCTTCAATACTTTTGTTTGCATTCATCTCGGAATACATCAACAATGGTAGGTACTTGACATAAGTGCACATGATTGTTCGTGAATAACCTCATTATTATGTTCTTATAATCTCATATTTCGTTTTGGTTCATTTCTTATTCTAAAGGGATTTCCAATATCTATTTATTCTTTGGTACAATTCAATTTACTGAAAAAAAAAATTCACTTTTACTTTTTAAAGAGACCATTCTTTAAAACGCAGGATCACGCAAAATTTAATTCGTGATAAACTTGAAACTTTGAATGAATAATGCAGAATATTAAATATAACATAAAGCACCTAAGTTACATGTAAGTACTATAAAACTCGAAAGTCGTAAAGAAAATTCTCCATAAGTATGAACATAATTATGGAGCATTCTCATTTTCATTTATAATGCACATAAATAAAATAAGTTCAAATAAAAAATAAATGCTTAATAATGCCGTGCAGCTCACTTAATGAGATATCGTAGAGGAGTGCGTTTTGTGGAGCTTTCCAACATAATGGCTCGTTTTGTGAAATACTCCTCAATTGTTAGCAGGTGAAGGGCGTTTTTTTCTGTATTCTATAATAGCTTGCTTATAGTAAGTGTGGCTCTGTTCACGATGCGAGAACTTCATTCAATCTTTAGTCTTTTTGCGAATATTTCTGCCACCAACATAAACTTGACTGTATATTTGTTTGACTCATCTACTACCTCACATTATAGATTTTGTTCAACATCAATATCACATAAACTAAGGTATAAAGGAGGGTAAGCTAAACGTTCCAACAATAATAAAAAGGTATTCCTGGATCGCAAATGGGGACAGTCGGCTCGTCTAGATAGATAGATCTTTTACTTTGTCCGTAAACGGATTCCTGCGCCGCGCCGGTGGAACTGCCGTGAAATGAATAAAAATAATTATAGGAGCGTCGGCCGGGGTAAATTCAGGACACAAATGATTTAATATTATTTCAACTATTCTTTAAAATATCGATTTGATGAGAAGCTAGAAGCGAACCGTAATACAGAATAAATTGAAATAGATTTTAGAATGGAACGATCCAAATGTTCCAAATGGGCGGATTCTGGAATTATTTATACAATTGTAGCGCTGCAACATAAAGTTTGGTAAATTTTGGCAACAGTTGTGGAGTTGTCCAACTTGCTGCGAGTGCTTGTCGTCGCGATACTAAGTTGTTGACATCTTGCGCAGCCGCCGCCGCCTGCGACTGTACGTGTACATGTGCGGCCAGACGGAAATAGACAGCGCGATGCAGTGCGGAACTGCAGCCACCATACCATGCGCGAATGTCACAAGAACATTCAGTTACCTACCTCTGCTCCTATACTATTGAATGTTTGTTCAATGCGCCACATTTTAGCTACATTCCTAATTGAGTTATTTGAATAAAAAGTGTCATTCAAATTTATAATGCGTTCTGCAATAACTTTGCAGCGCCTACAAAGGCGTTATATCGTGTGTAAAGAACATAATAGCGTGGAGTGGGTTCACGAACCAAAATCCTATTAATCTGATACAATGAGCGTGTAATACATGGAACCGTACTTAGTTGGCGTGTTGTAATGCGGGATGAGCTGTGCCGTGCATGGAGCTTAATGTAACAAGTGGAGCGCACATCAGATACAAAAACTCATTAATATTATACGAATCAGTAGCATTATGTTCAGGCAACAACAACGCCGTCTCGTGTATTCAAATAGTATTTACTGACGAGTCCACAGTTTCGAGCGACATAAAAACAGTTTTAGAATACAAAGTAGCCGACATGTTAATTTCTTTTACATTAACATCGAAATACATCCAGTGAGTTTTGTAAATTAGAACCAATTTACGAGATAAAGTGCACTCCTTGTAATAGAAGCGAAAAATGTAGAGGTATTTTAGTGAGCGGACAGATGTCCACTCAAGCGAGCTGGAACACAAATAGCTCGCGAAAGGAACCGCTTCCTCAATTACTGGTGTCAACGTGATTGTGAAGCTAGTTAACGAAAGAAAATGTTCAGATCACTAAGCGCTGCGCTGTGACCTGAAATATGCAAATCAAAATAGTTTTCGTTCGTAGCGAGGCTAACAAGGGATTAATAAGTTTGAGCAATGTAAAATGACTTGTTTCAAAATGAAATTCAATTTCAGTTTTCTTTACATCACATAAATGTCGCTAAACTTGAATGTAAATCACTGAAATGGTTTATTTAGTGTATTCCCAGAAGATAAAGCCAATAAATGATAATTATGTACGAAAGTGAATAAAACTGTTAATCTGATATTCGATTTCAATTATTATTGAAATAAATGTTTTGCTCGAACAAAGCTGGGAGGACCATAAATATTAATTTAAATTATATTAAGTATGTTCAATGTTGTAACGAAAACAAATTGCAACACAATACAAGTCAGTTATTGTTTATAATTAAAAACGAGACGTGTTGCGCTTATTTTGATTAATTTTAAATAGATTATCGTCGCACACAGCGGATATTGGTTTAAAATTTAAACACGTTTGTATGATGGAGATGAAGTGAATTACGTAGTGGAACGTGTCTGGAGCTCTTTGTTAGTTCAGTAAAACGGGAACGATTTGAGTATAACTCGTATTCGTGCTAGTGAAGCCACACGATAGTACCGAATTAGTTTTATTGTAATGTGTTTCAGAGGATTTTGCTAGCACTATCACTGTTCACGTGGAAATGTTTCAACAACAATGTACATCGCGGTCGTAGCGCGGTTTGCCACCGAAATGTAACACTATAACGAAACCGTCAGTCAGAGAGTAAGCACTGCTGGGAGCCCAGGGCGGGTCATTAGTCAGATGACAGATAAAACGGCCACACGCGGCCATCGGCCACAAAACGTGCTTTAATTGTAGCCTGTTATTAATAGTGGCCGATTACATCGGGGCCTGTTGTGGAGCAAACAATCAACTATTTACGAGCATTTAATTACCGAATCAATTATATTAGATGGCGAATACACAACTGTGGGCTAATCTAATACTGAAACATTTGAATAAAAATAAATGCCTTCATATTTTTTGGTTGTTAGTAATTCAAACAGAACGATAATTTAAAGCATATTATACTTCACTTGAATCACAGAATATGAAATGATTCGTAGAATAGATTAAAGAGGAGGCGCTCAATAAAATAATCACAGATCATGATTAAAGTGGAGTTAAACATCAAACGAGCTCATTTAATTTAACTGCAAGCAAAGATTAGTAACTCGAAGCGAACAAAGTGATCGTAGATACGATAGATATAATGATAGAATATGAAAGTCATGGGCGACAAAATCCGTAACGATCCAAATTCACCCACAAATGGGGTGTACCAACGAAAACTAAAATTCGACACCGGATCGCAGTATCACGTATCCATCACTACATCAGAGCGATTAATGTCCAATAAAGTGGCAGTTTGCCGGCAATGGACGATCCATCACCGCCCGGCATCGCTTTCTGCTCATATTAGACTCGTATTGGGTAACAGCATTTACCACAAACGTATTTTCATAAATGAAATGAGGTGTGGAAATAGTTTGACGCGAAGTTGAGCTTGTTGCACTGAGTACTTCGTCATTCTAGACATGAGAACTAACTGTGAGCGAGGTTTCATGTATTACTTCGGCACTAATTGTAAGCGTGGTGAACAACTGAACACGTCGCAGATGACAGCGTGATTAATGAATCAACGACGCAAAGAAAAGATTTCCATTTAGTGCTCAATCACTGACTTGGAATATTTCTAAACAGTAATTATTTATTGTTTGACATTTCTATGAATATAGACAACAGTATTATGGTTTTTGAGAATGTATTACTTTTACTTTAACCTTTGAGGTTGTTCCTATTTAAATCCAGGTAACCTCAGACAGAATGCGAGAATACGCGCGTAAATATAGAAGTGTAGAAATGTCGTCGACTCTTAATAAGCTCTACAACTTTGCATTAACTTTAGTTTCTACTCTGTCGCTCGTTGTTACCCAATGCTATATTTATCATTGAGAGTACTTTACCATTAGCTCCCCATTAGATGGTTAGATAATAACTATTCAGGTACTCCTCACCTACAATTATAACATTATGCGAACAAAATATAGTTTGAGTAATGCTCCCTATTAGACACTGACACGTTCGTGAGGAGGGGTCGAGGGGAAACATTCAAAGTGTCCAAATTCTATTAGATGGTAATGTAATTTGTAATATTGAATAATTCAAACGTGGGATGGTTGGTTTGGTAACAAGTCGCCGACTCGCTTATTACTCATTGGTGGACGACACCGCACAATTATATAATTATTTTAATAGATTACTTTCTGCCACAATTGACTCTGAAGGGATATTTCGATGGCGCCTGTCTTGAGCCAATTAACAATGTTCATTATAACGAGTTGTGAAATATTTGACTTGACTGGAGATATAGTGGAATATGATGAACATTTCTCTTTTAGACATTCATAGCCTAGCATTATCAGTCTATAATGTTCCCAGTGCTGGGATACAGGCCCCCTCTCGGTGAGTGGGAGTGGACCAAGCGGGCCCAGTGCAGGTTGGTAGATATCACATGTGTTCGAATTTTTGGTTCTAGGCCATGCCGGTTTCCTCACGATGTTTTCCTTCACCGTTTTGAGAGCACTGGTGATGTAATAATTTACACACAGTATAGCGCCTGTCTGGGTTCGAACTTACGACTAACAACTCGTAAGTCGCAGCCTTTACCACTGGGCCACCACTGCTCTCTTAGTTATTCATTGATGGTATAATAATAATAATGTAACTATCGCACTATTGATACATCTACCGATTTAAGGGAGTGGGCCCATTGATATTGATGGTTTCAATGTTATTTGTGCAATCCTTTGTGCCATCTGTCAGAACAAAAACTACATCACAATCAGGGGATAAGGTTTCTAATTTGAAATACACACAACGTCGGCACTGGGGACGAACATTCAATAAAAGGATTTGATATCATACCCTTCTGTTATCTGGATCGCTATTTATTCACCCTCCGACACTCCGGCACTCTGGCACTCCGCCGCACTAACACCACGACGGTATCTTAGACTCACTAGCACATGCACCGCTCACAAACTTTATTTGGACACAGTTTACGATCCTCAACGGAAACTTCAGATAAAGCAGTACGGTACAAAGACACTACAGACGATTTTATTCATTGAAAGCGAGCGTCAGTTCATGTCTCGGACGATAAGCACGACTATATTTAGAAAAGAAATTGTTACTATTATAAGTGATCAGAAGCCTAATAATTAAGTTGTATTTGCTTTCATTCTGTATACATTTAATATCAATCTGTGGATAAGATTGTGAGTAGTGTAATTGTTACATCTATTATTAAGTTCTAACTTATGTTTACTTATTATTTATTACACTGCTGTTTGTTTTCCCTAAAGAAAGAAATAAATAGATGATAAAAGCGCGGTACCAGGAAATCATAATTCCACGAAAGATAAACCGCGACCGAATACGAGTGTTTACAAAAGCGACCCCCGAGCTCCACTGAGGAGCGGCGCTAGTGGGAACATCAAACCGAACTATCTCACGAACCAGGAACATATAAATAATTCGATCTGCGACCAAACTTGACTGATATCGAGCTTGAGGAAGGGGGGGCGGTACAGCGAGCTCATATTAGACGTAAGACGAGATAGCGGCAAAACAACAAACATAACTTTATCCGGGTTTTCGGAGCGGTGTTAAATCGCGTCATAAAATAGTGAAGGTTTATATAACGCAGCAGGATTGGCTTATCTGGCCCCGAGGGAGCGATCAGCGATCGAGTCGCCCGCGTCAGGCAGCGCTAAGTGTGCCCGCGCTTATGGTGGAGCTGATTATTCATCACTTGGAGCAGAATGTGACGAGCAGTAGGTACGACCACTTATCCAACAGTTAATGCTAATGGCACATACCTATTAAAAGCCGAATGAGTTTGGATAAAGTGATGAGAACCCTTATTTACGACGCTCGGGTTTATGCAGAATATACGTTGGAATAAGTATCTGAAGATTAAGAGCCGCCCATCAATCTCTCTTTACGTCGTCGTGGCCTGTTTCTCATGAAGGATGACTCTATAGTTGTTAAAGTAGTTATAGGTCGCTACGATGAAAATCATACTGTTTCTTGGCCGAATATGTTGGCATGATAATAAAACCTTTTCAACAGGTTCATCTATCAAACAATGCCTTAGCATAATCGTACAACTTTGTGAGTCGCTGTACTATTTAAACTTATAACATTCTTGTAAATTTTCTTGAAATAATTTATTGGTTTTTGAAACTGTGTTGAATTAGGTACTTCAATTAAAACAGAACGTCGAAATGCCAAGTGACTCTGGTTAATTTCCAATAACGCATTCCTTTAACCAGAATATATTCACGTGCCGAGTATTTTAATACATCAGTAACACATTGGTGCACTACAGTGCGTTAATAAAACGATTTCTGAAATTTACTCGAATATTATCATTCGGAATGAGCGCGGTCGGCTCACCTTTGACCACGAGCGCGGAATTACTGCGATGTGTTGCGAAATATCACAAGTTAAATATAAAGCAAGCTTTCAGGAAAAATATTTCCATTTTCACACACCACGTTAAGTTTTACTCCAACAATTTATTATAATCAACACTATTTGTTCCGAAGAGACTTATTAATAATAAATATTAATTATTCAACTATGTAGAACTAGATTACATGGCAAGGAGTTCGGCACAGTTGTACTTGAATATGTTAGGTTTTCTATTAATGTGCCCTGATTGGATCATATTTTCAATCAAGAGTAATTTAATGTAGTTTAATAAGACATCATAAGGCCCCAATTACTGCCTCATAATATTCTTTGTCTATTATAATCTCAGATTACGGGGAATTTCGCAGAAGTTGGGAGCGAAACCTTTTGCTTCATAATGAACACAACAACGATCTATTCATTAGCTGATTCCCTGAATGCTCGGTATCTATTACCGGATTATTTAATTAATTGTCGTTTGGTACCGAGACATACAGTAGTAACTGTGTTCTTTTGTTCGATTCATCTTTTAGCGAATATGTAGTAGCTTCGTTGTTGGTGACACCGACTATCCTACTATTAACTTTTCTGAATTGAGAATAATTCATAAATGTTATTAATTAATTCTACACAAAGCATTACTTTTATTTTGAAAACTTATTTACTGACCTTTGATTATTTAAATTCTGGTCTTTATGTCCAGTGAACTGCTATATGCTCACACTGATCATGTTAAGATATTAATCGGAAGATTCATCGAAGGATTACTATTAATAGCAAGTGTTTTGATCGAATTGATCATGCGCTTCTTATGCGTAAACTTATTATGTTGGTTGGTGTGAGGGGTAATTTGTTTAGATGGTTCTCGTCATACGTGGAGAATAGGTGTCAGACGGTGGTTCTCAATGGGTATACGTCGAGAGCGATGTACATTCCGTCGGGTGTTCCCCAAGGATCCTTGTTGGGACCTCTTTTATTTAATATTTTTATAAATGACATTGCCTCTTGTTTCATTAACTCTAAAGTCTTATTGTATGCGGATGATATGAAGATCTTAGGTCAAGTGTCAACTGTTGAGGATGCACGGCTATTACAGGATGATCTGGACAGGTTCCACGAATATTGTGTTAGGAATAGGTTGGATTTAAATGTTTCCAAATGCTATGTATGTACATTTACGCGTAAGCCAAACCCTATTAAATTTGACTATAGGCTTTCGAATGTCTTGGTGGCCAGAGTGAGTGTCATCAGGGATCTTGGAGTTACTTTTGACTCTAAGCTTCTGTTTGATGCACATATTAACAGTATAGTTAACCGGGCTTCTAAGGCCTTGGGTTTTATTTTTAGGGTCTCTTCAGATTTTAAGAATGTTAAAACAATGAAAATTCTTTATTGTGCGTTTGTCCGTAGCCACCTAGAATATGCTTCTCAGGTTTGGAATCCTAATTATAATGTTTACACTAATCGGCTTGAAGGTATACAAAGGCGATTTTTGAGGTATACTCAATATCGCTCAAATACCTATCTCCCGAATTATATAAGTCGGTGTAAAAAAAATCATATTCTTCCTCTATACGAGCGGAGGAAAATCGCAGATCTTGCTTTCTTGTTTAGCGTTATGAACGGATCTACGGATGTCCCTGAGTTGGTGGGCAAGATTGGGCTTCGTGTACCAAGCGTATTTCTTCGGAGACCACGTCTTCTTCATGTACCTCAAGTCAGAACTATTTACAGACAGAACTCGTACGTGATAAGAGCTTGTCGTACTTTCAATATAGTGTGTCAGAATGTCGAGATTGATTTGGATTTATTTAGTAGTAGCGTTAAGAATTTAAAGAAAAGTTTGAACAATTGTTTTTTTGATGTATAACTAATTTAACCATGTTTTTTTTTTTTTTTCTCTCTCCTCTTTATTGTTGTACTTTTTTTTTTTGAGTTTGAGTGCTTTCATTCATTTGCGTATCTCTTACGTCGCCGTTTGCGCGTATTTGTTAATATTACTCACATTAATCGGTAGTGGAAGCTTGTAATTGGCCATCTTCTACACATTGTACTAGTTATTGAAATGTATTAGCTGTAAGTTTTCCTAAAAGTGATAAAATAAAATAAAATAAAATAAAATAATACATACATGCAAGCAACACGCCTTCTTCCAATGGGGTAGGCAGAAACTACAAAATGTCACCTGCTACGATCCATACATACTCTTTTTGCCTCGTTTACGTTCATACATGTGGTCATACAGGCATGCCGGATGCGTTTATATTAATAATGTTGAAAAAAATATGCAAACATGTTAAGTATGATATTACAATCGCAAGTGTTGGTCTTCGATTGTTAACTGTTGGTCCGCCAGATTGTATTGTTAACTGTCGGTCCGCCAGATTGTATTGTTAACTGTCGGTCCGCCAGATTGTATTGGTGGCAGGTGACGTCGGCTCGGACTGCGCATTACGTTGGTTATTCAAAGCCGATCCGCGTCCACATATTAGTTTATCGCGTCCCTTCGAAAAGGCTAATCCCATTCAACCCTCGGTAAGCGATTCCGTCGTCTTGCCTCAAACGCCCCCGATGGCCTCAACCTGCAATACGATAACAACTTTTCTGTGGCGCTCTCGAGCTATTCAAACTGAACTATTCAGTCATCGAATTCAGAAAGGAATCCTCTTTGCTCAGTTTGCTTCGCTTGCTTATCTCGTCTGCGCCTAAGTTTTTAATAAATGATTTTTTTCTCGGCGACATTCTATTCAAACTTAATTTTAATAACGTGCTTGCCTTTGTTCGGGCGATCGTTTCCAACATTATTGAAAAAAGAACGTTCGGAAGCGGAGGATCGGTTGTTCCGACACGTCTGCGGAGTTATATGAGTAATTACGGCGTTAATCAAATAGAGTGGCTTCTCTCGGAGATTGAATGTTTTATTCAGAGGCTGGCGTTATCTGTGCCGAGAGCTTGGCGGCTAATGTTCGCTTTAAACCGCTCATAAAGTTTTACGCGGGTTCGACGCGGCGCGACGTGGCGCGGCGCGGCTACACTCGACACAGTTGCGGCGCCGCACTTAATTAATGCACCCAGCGCCGCGCCGTGCCGCGCCGAGCCCGCGCCATGCAAATCTACCGCCGTCAACACTTCAGAACGTCTTCGCGGTTTTGCTTTAATTCAGTTATCTGCTTCCCGAAGGCTTTATGAATAAAGTGACGAACATTAAACGTTTACGACAAAACTACACTTTAAATACAATTTGAACTAACAACTTTTCAGTGATTAAGTCTACTTAAAGTTTGAAGCTCCGCAGAGTTGTGTCGGTACCTAGAGAGAGCGGCTTAGCCGGAGTTCCGCTGCCCCCGATCCGCTGCGAGATAAGTCGCGTCACTCAGATCAGATAGCCTCCTACCAGCGCACAGTGCGACAATCCTCGTCACCACTCAAACGATTCACTCGGCTCCGATGGAGCGACCGATAAATCAAAAGTTTGTCAACTCGAACAAGTCTTCGGTCCGAGCGACTGTGCATTTAAGTCGCGAAACAACACTGAAACTTACTGTAGGTACAGAAATCCGTCGCGACAAATCGCATGCGTTTCAGCGCGTGCGGAGTCGCGCGATCATCGCGCCACAGTTGCGGAAGCGGGTCCACACAGAGCACTCACTGCGGTCACAGCACGACGCGCGCGGCTAGCGGGGGGCGCGCGGGGCGTACGGGGGGGCGGGGGCGCATCGCGCGATACACGTGCGGCGGACGCGGCCGGCCCGGGACACTGCCGGCGCCGGCCCGCGCGCGCACCCCGCGCCCCCCCGCCCGCGCCCCGCAAGCCGCGCCTCACCCCCGCTGCGCGCGCACCGCCCAACGATCCCGAGCGCGCCCGACGCCGAACGAACTCGAGACGATTTTTACATCTGCACTGTTGTGACATTGAAATTCAATTTTCGATTGAGCGGCCTTCGACGTGGCGGCGCGAGCCTCGAATGAGTTCCGGAATCGTGTTCCGGTTTCGTATTTGAATAACGAGAATCGGAATTTTTGTCGGGGGCACGAAAATTACTCGATTCGACGAGGGTTTCCTTTGTTAAGCTCCTATAATTATTTTGAAAATTTATTGATATGCCACCGATTCGACGATAACGATTATTGAGTAATGTTGATACAGAATTGAATTCAGAAACCCCTACGCAATTTCCGAATAATTATATAATTTACTGTCTGAAGCGTCTAAAGCATAACTTATCAGAAACAAAGTTTCGCAGAGCCCGTTGAAGAATAAAGCAAATAGATCATTCGAGTAAACTTACAAAGATTTTGATATACATTATAAGTATGTTAGATTTTACTGTAAAAGTTTGGCAAACGTTATATAGCTCACAGCGGTCGTCCTAGGCACATATTGTGTGAAATAAGTTGCAGTGTGTCGTAGCTGCGTAGCATCGTAGCGGTGTCGTAGCGGCGTAGCACGTAGCGGCGTAGCGGTGTGTGGACGCCCGCTAATCCGTAGCGCGTAGCTCTGCGGTACTTTACAAATGACTACGCTACGGAATTTCATTTCGCGCATTTCTTTTACGCTAGTGGATATTGTAAGGATTTGCGCCTTCCATTTATCCGCTGACGACGTTGGGTATGATTTTTTTTATTGCAGTTTGTTTGATAAGTTCATGTAATGTGAGTTGCAGCAGGGCGGGGAGCGGAGGGGGTGTCTGTCTGTACTCTAGTGCTTTCAATTCAACTCTATTGTTATGTAATTGTGGGTACAATGAAAACCATCATATATTTCTGTGCATATTTCATTTCTGTGTTATTGTAACTTTCAGCGTGGAGATCTCGATAGTGTAAATGCACGTAACATTGGACAAATACTTTCAACTTTAATGTATGGATTGTATCTGATTATCGTTTCATTTGGTGGTTGTTTGATCATACAATATCAGTTTCCAGAATGGATGGAAACATTTAATTCCAACGCTAATTACTCACATTGTTCACACACACAGAGGTAATCAATATATTATGAAATGAAACAATCATAAGTATTATGTAAAGATATTCATGAAATATCAATAGTTGCGGAGATCAGATCAAGTTGCGATTGGGAAGATGCATCAAGAAACCTCTCGCTTGCTCCGCTTCGAATACTGAGCGTGTTATGATGGGGTATTATTACTATATGTGAAGTAATGATGTTCTCTTAATTAGCATGCTCTGAGTGTCAGAATGGTTATTAGTTATAATTTACTGTGTATGAAAGTACCTATGAATATAGTGTGTAGGGAAAGGATTTTAGAAAGACAATACTAGGCATTTATTTTAATAATAGGCTTGTCAGTCAGATACGATAATGAGAAAACTAATTGTCCGTTCCAACTCTAGGTCATCATGGAGAAGAAGGACAAGAAACTCCATGGAAGCTTGTTTTAAAGTATTGTATCAATACACATTAGAATCAATCATACATAGGTAACACTTTATTCTCACGGACCATTTCTCAAAGTTATAGCAACTTATCAACCGAAAGAAATATTAACATGAATGATCATTAATTCCATTTAACACATGACATAAACATAAAAACATAGCTATCAGCAATAATCAGGGAATATAATCAAACACAACAACTTACATGAACATTGTAGTCAGTCGATTTTTCACAAGAAGCCATCATAATTCAATTCATTTTACAATATAGCAGAACGTCCATTGTGCAACATGACTTCCTCACATTGGCTTTTAGCAACTTAATATTACATACATGAGACACCTCACGGAGTCTGTCTTCTCCAGGTCTTGGTACCGTCAAACATATTAATCCAAAACCCAAGTCATCTTAAAATTTGCGGTCACCAAGTATAGTGTCTTTCGTTAGTTCCTTAGTTAGTGTCAAATCTCCTAGTCTCGAAAACATTCCCGCCTACTCTCCCGCCATTTTAGACGAATCATAAATGGTCATACATAATTGCTAAATAACTTCTAACATAGGTAATAATTAACTTATCTTACGTAGTGGAACTATCTTAAAACTTAATATGATTATGTAGCAATTTAGTATGTATTTATTTGTAATCTTTATGTAGAATGTCATAATATAATAATATCAACTGGATGTCTCGAAAATCGTTTGGAACACCATATTACTTTAAAATTGCAATATAAAATCGTGATAAATATTATTAGAATCATATTAATTATTACTTATTAATTTATTGTACTGTGTTAAAAAACATTTATTTTGGTTATTTAAAACTCACAAGTCTTCATGTCAAATCAAGTCAAGTCAGCATCGTCTTTTCGTCCAGAATCGTTGTTTGAGATAAGTCTCTAAGTCTTTTCAAGTTACAATAAAAACCATTTATATAGAACAACTTATACATAAAGATATAATTCTGTTAACTTTTAGTTTTAGATGAAAGTAAAATAAGTTTTTGTGTTGATTTGGACCAAATCACAGATCACTGGTTTCGTTCGGAATTTATTTATTGGTCTAGAAATACTATCTCTGACAGTATCACCGATTATTACGTACTAATTCCAAACATTTTTGGAAAAGAAATCAAAGATTAATTTTATGTTATTCTACATTATTCCGACAAGCGCGAGGACTAAGCGAGCAGCGTACAAGAGTCGCGGTACATACGCGGGAATAACTTATGTATCAAAAAAGTACATTACGTACCCTGGTCCCAACTCGTTCGATTATATAATTTGTATATTTCCGATAAGGTGCCATCTTTTTTAGGATAAATATTCTTTTATCTAACAAAAGACGGGATGATTCTACTTGATTCTACTTTCATGTTAATTCAGATATATTCTAATATAGCTTCAGGAATATTTTATATTTTCTTGGACTGATTAAGGAAAGTGAAATATAGAAAAGGGAAGTGATGTGAGAAAGTACATACTGAGATACTGTCACGGTGCGGTTCTGTGGCTGATGAACAATTGACTCCTGAAGTTGAGACTCGTCCGAGATACACGATTAGGTATCTGGCGCTAAATGTACCTCCGATTAAACTTGGGGAAGACATACTTTATGTAAGTAATCGAAAAAATATTTTATATTCTATTTATGATTTAATTACCAGATAGTTCTTTTAAACTTACCTATCATTAATCACAAAACAGAAAAATACGTTTTCTCCTCACTCTTATAACATCGATGATTGTAATTTATTACCTCTGAATCTATGTGAAACTACTGAAATCTATAACCATGAGAAACACGACGGCATAACAGTAAAAGTTTTTGATTTTTGAAACCGAACATCTCGCACAAAATCTTGCTAAATTTCCACTCCAGGTTCATGCTTTCTTGTCTGTTTTTCGTTCTATTATCTTCGCATTTGGTTTTGCCTATGCGGTGTAAGAAATAATTTGAAAAGGGGGGTTCGAACACCCTGCTGTGATAAAACACCTCATTCATTAACAAGGCACATTTAATAAATGCATTTTTTTGAATTCTCTGTCGATCAGGGTTCTTTTATTAGAATAGTTTCATTTTGCCATACTATAGTATTGATGTTGGTTTCCAAGACGTTGTGTCTTATGTTTTTTTCCATAAATACCATGTTATGTCTTTATTGAAAGTACGTTTTGTTGCTTGTTGATCAGATAATCCGTTTGATGACTTACTAAGTCTTTGAGATAACAGCTATTTTCTTGTGACCTTTAACGAAACTTGCTATACCCGAGAATCTATATTTACCTGCCAAGATATTGCATTCCCTGCGCCGCGGGTGGATGACCCGCCTCAAGAGTTATGTGCTGTGACGTACGACCTTTTACCGCGGAAGCGCCAGTCGCTAGTTGGAGGCGCCTCGTTTACAAGATTGATAATATCGAAAGTGGAGCTATTTGGGACACTTCCAGCTCGTTAGAAGTGTAATTAAACGTATTTTTAACCGACTTCCCAAAAAGGAGAAGCTTCTCAATTCGGTTGTATTTTTTTTTATGTATGTTACCTCACAACTCCGTCATTTATGAATCGATTTAGAAAATCGTTTTTTTATTTGAAAGGATATACTACCCGATTGGTCTCATTTTAATCAAAATTCCGTTCTGATGATGGAATCCATGAGGAAATGAGGGAACTTCTCAAATACACATAGCGATTTTGGTATTTTCAGCAACAAGTTAAGCATTTGCATCCAGAAAGTATCATTTAGTGAAGTGGAACTGATGAAGAAGACCACAGATGACCACTGGAGCTTCTCAATAAAAGTATTTCACGGGTGGCGGTGAGATATCCCGATTAAGATAGTTTAGCGACTAAGAAGCATATTTAAAAATAAAAAACAGATCAACATGGTACCATCAAACTGATCTGAAGATAAGGCCGGAAGGAAGCCACCGGAGCTCCGTCATAAAACCATTTATCCTAGCCGTGTTTGCGCTTGTTGGAATTGCCATGAGTTGCACTTTGGTTAAAAATGATTTAATGGTTATATCCTGGCATCAAATTGTGCTACTAGACTCGTATGTAATGTGTGGCTGTGATTGTCAGAAGACAGATTTCGTAGCCTCGTTATTCCCGTCAGTGATCTTTCGTCCTGTAGTTGCTTTAATAATTTGTTGGCGTCCGAATCCGAAAAAACTATGCCTTCCAAACATCTGACGCGAGTAAGCGTGACGTATAATAATAGCCTTTTTGCAAAGTTTTTTTTGCCATGGTCGATCACAGCTCGATCGAGCGTGGTACCTACTCTGTAAATTATTTACCTAGATAAGTTTAAACCACGTTTTCTAAACCAAATCAATAAAATCTTTCATACAATAAATACCCTTTTCAAACGAATTGCGATTTTTCTATTATTTTGACTGGTACCTATACGAATTTATGTGGGGTTTTAGAAAAACTGTTCTCTGTCCAGTTGCTAATCTGTCCAGTTGCGAAAGTGTCCACCTGAGAATCTGTTCAGTCCGGAGGGAAAAAAACAACCGAATTCCAAACAAAACACAAAAATAACTTTTTTAGCTAGCCTAGCTGAGTTTTAAGGACAAAAGATATGAATATGAGATATGAATATGACCCACTTAGTCCTGACATATAGTTATGTATATATGTCACGTAAATCAATAAAAATAAAAATGTCAATATTAATTTTATAACACTTAGAATATAATATTTTGTTGCTTGGGGTACATTGGAGTAGTAATTATTCCCAAGCCGTTTTGTCGTCCAAGTAATCTTTAACTTTATAGAAACCTTTTTGACCGAGTTTCTGTTTAATAAATGATTTGAAATTGAGGCTCAGTTCCTCAGTATGGCTTGGGAGTTTGTTGTAAAAACGTATTCTTTTACACTTGAATGAATTTAAAAAAAATTGGAGCCTAGTCGTGGGCATAATAATTAAATTGGCACTTAAATGAATTACTATTTTTTGGAGCCTAGTCGTGCACAATAAGTAAATCTTTGTTTCTAGTATTTATGCTATGAATGTCGCTGTGCTTAGAATATAGATTAATATTCTTTTTGACATAAATCAGGTTCTCATATATATATTGAGATGCTACTGTCTTTATGTTTATTTCCTTAAATTTATCACTCAGTGAATGCCTAGAACTTAGGTTATAAATTGCTCGAATCACTCGTTTCTGCAGCATAAATATAGCCTGAATATCGGCTGCATTTCCCCAAAGCAAAATGCCGTACGACATTACACTATGGAAATAACTAAAATATATTAATTGAGCGGTTTCTACATCAGGTAAATGACGGATGTTATAGACCGTGTAGGCTGCAGAGCTTCGCCGCTTCGACAATTTGGTTATAATATATGTGGGCTCCACTGTAGCTTCGAGTCCAAAGTAATACCTAAGAACACAGTGGTGTCCACAAGATCCAATTCCGCCTCATTTACTAGTACATTGGTTTTCACCTGCTTAACGTTGAGTGTTACAAATCTAATATATTTAGGGATTTTCCTGTTTAACAGTAAATTATTATCACTAAACCAATGCACTATTTTACAGAGAGGATTATTTACATCGCCAGTGTAACTGTCTGTTGTCGCTTCAGCTTAAATAAAAGTGATGTGTCATCTGCAAATAACACTATTTCATGACTGTTCTTTATAAGGCAAGGTAGGTCATAAATATACACGAAAAATAAAAAAGGGCCAAGAATAAAGCCTTGCGGTACTCCCATAGTGACAATACGACCTGGGGATCGCTGGCCATTAACGTCCACTCTTTGGATTCTATTATCCAAATAAGAAACAAGAAGATCCAACGCAGTGTTTCTAACACCATAGAGTGATGCAATTTCCTGCCCAATGTATCATGAGAAGGGCATCATGTGACTTCTCCCAGGCTATCTGCAAGAAGCTCAGCACCAGCATCGGTAGGCGAGCGACCCCTTGTGAAACCGGTTTACTGTTTAATAATTAATGTTTATTAAAATGTCTTTGCAATTGATCTAGCATCAATTTTTCAAATATTTTACTAAACCTGGGAAGCACAGAAATTGGCCTAAAGTTCGTGGGGTCTGATGTGCTGTCTGATTTAAACAAAGGTATTATTTTACTACTCTTCATTAAGTCAGGAATTACACCACACCATAGATCAGCAGTTTTTTTAACATTGAGTCTATTGAAAGTTTTAATAATATCTGGAGCACTAACATAGTCGAAATTAAATTCATGGTTACAAATATCAACATTTTCAATAGGGACTCGGCAACAGTGGGTGAAGAATTTAAAGACTTAGTGGTTGCGACTGGAATATCTGAAAAGAAATTTTCGAAACTGTGGCAACTTCTAAATCCTTTTTAATTACTGTATTGTTAATATTAATGCTGTAGTCATTACTACGCTTTCTATCTCTTCCAGTCTCATTGTTTACAATTTCCCAAGTAGTTTTTATTTTATGTTGACTTTAATTTTTCAGCTTAAATATCAACACTTAGCTTCGCTATATACTTGTTTAAATAATTTAATTTGGAATCATTCTTAACATATTGATAAAATTATTAACTTTCACTATAATTTCTTTCTTCATACAGTTCAAGTCAGTTCAGTTCAGTCGGTTTCAAAAACGAAAATACGGAACCATAGTATACAATATGATGGTTAATAATAATAATAATCAATCGGTTGGATCAAGGGCCTGATTCAGAAGGCAGTTCTCCTCAATACGGCTCGCATTGTGAGGAGGTTCCTGTCTCTGCAGCCCTAACCACCGGTAGCTTGGCCCTGCTCCTGACACCGGCGAAGCACTATTTTTGGATTTTTAAATGTTTTTTTTAAAAGATTTTTAAAGAAATATTTAAAAATGTATTAATTATGTATGAAAAATAAATAAACGAAATAATAATAAAAATATTTTATTGACATAATATTAACATTGACATAATATCCAAAGGTCACATTGAACAGTGTTACATTTTAGTTGGAGTCAGGCTCCTGAGCTAGGTGGTACCTGTGTTACAAGAATCAGTGTCTTCCCAACTTTATGTAATATTTATGTAATAAAATTAAAACTGAGTGAGTGTGTTATATTGTGTGTTCAGTTGGGGTGTGTGTGTGAATGTGTGAGTGCTTGTGCTTGGTGGGTGGACTTTGGGTTAAATGTGAGAATTGGTTTGCCAATATTACTATGTAGTTATCACGAGTATTGTTCTTTAAGTATGTTTTCTGTCTGTGAGTAAGCTAGTGATATAGTTATATCACTAGAGATAATAGAACCGCTTTCATATACTATAATACGATATATTTTACTATATTTTTTTTTATTTTGTAAAAGTATTTACAAATTACATATTGAGTGCTTGGCTTTGAACCAAGGTAATTATTTTTCTTTATTTCATTTAAAAAAAATGTCGACTATTATGTATTTACGGTTATTTTTGGTATCACTTTCAGATACAGTAAAGGCTCGTTCACACCGGCGCGACTTGTCGCGCGACGCGACACCGGCAATTGTTTTATTAGAAATTGTATTGTTAAAGTCGCGTCGCGCGACAAGTCGCGCCGGTGTGAACGAGCCTTAATAAGGGTACATTTAAATTATACTATAGGTAGGTCAGAGTCATACAAAAGATTTCGTTATTAATTCAAGGGAATGATGTAATATTGACAAAGTAATGGTTGGACGTCAGTTACTCCAACAATAACATTAACTTATTTAAACTTTTACAAATTCTATTAAAAACTTAGCTCCAGTCCAAAGCGAATTCCTTTCGGCTTAAATACATTTCGAAAGGGAATGAAATAAACATGGGCCCGTCCGTCACGGAGGATTAGTGCGCGGCTGGAGATTAGCGAATGAAAACGTAGCCGTAACCATCGCCTGCTGATTTTTTATTGAGTGAAGCGAACGCCTCCTTTCCTCGCGGTACCCTCCTCTCCTCACCTCCTCAGCCCCGCACCCCCCCGGGACGGACTCGCGGAATACTTTAAAAAACAATCCGACTACAATTGGAACTTTGAACAAGTTCGAGCTCCGAGGAAATCAAGACTTGGCAACTTTTTTTTTATTGGTCAATTTGTTTCGGAAATATTAAACGTTGTTCCTATCCGTCGTTCATTACGGCGCGGCGCGTCTCGGACGGTTTTATTGCCGCCGTCTGATTACAATAAGACCCGTTCTTCTGTTGTTGAACAACACTCGCACGTCCCCCCGCACCGCGCCGCCTCCCGGCGCCGGTTCCAACCCGCTCCGGCACCGCATTTAAACAAACTTTCTGATGTATTTTAACCTGAATTGGAATTGCACTCCAGTTAAATTGTCACTAGAACACACATATTGCAAAGTTTATAGAATCCGTATTAGTATGTGCATGCAGGTAATTGGAATGGAAATGCAATACGGTTATACTATAATCTATCTAACTTATTTCTTCAATCGACATTGCAAACTAGGATTTATATCAATTATTAGCGGCACTTTCATACAAGTCGGTCCATTCATTCCGCTTCGCTTTGTCGCATAGCTAATGCGCGGTGCACTGAGACGAGCTAAGAATCTTAATTGGCAGACTTAATTTAATATTATCCAGGCAATTGTTAAGTACGTCACCGGCACACAAAGCCTGCAGCACTCCATTTAAGCAAATAGACCGCCATATGAATGAGTAAACGCTGAACCAATTACTCAAAGACCGCGGCAACTTAAATTAACTGGATGGGGGCGCCGTGAGCCGGTTCGAACTGGATTGCGTTGAATGGAACTGGGTGAAACTGGTGCGAGTGCCGTAGGCAGAGCCGACAAGTTGGGAACAATGGTGACAGCTCAGTGACGTCACAGGCGGGAGGCTAGCACCAGCCTTTGCCCTCGCAGTTAGAAGCAGTTTGCGGATAAACTCGAGGCTCGTTGTCGTAATAAGTTTAGCGTCTCCGTTTAAATACTGACGCTAACGTCCACGTTTGCGTTTACTGATGAGCTTACCACAGACTCACAAGGAACCTACTTATTATTCTGAAGCGTAGAATTAAGGCTCGTACACACTGCCGCTGTCGCGCGTGTGATATCGAACCAGTGTGTACGAGCCGTTATACTTGGTAAAACTCTTAAATTAGTTTTACGTAAATGTATTAATTGCTAAATCGATTATTAAAAAATAATACGATACGTAATAGAAATGACTTAAAAAGCGAACCTTCCGGTCACTGATCTCCGCAGATGTAATAATAAAAAGACAGATTAAACTTCCAACTTTCCATATTCCGACGAGATAACTGACTGCATAAATATTCATGGGGTTCATTGGAATAAGTCACTAAAATAACTTTTAGTTAGCGTAGCCCACAAAAACGATTTAATTATTTTTCCAATTCATTGCTGCATCGATTTGTTATATTTTCCGCAAAACTATCAACCGCTGTTTAGAGGCTAATGCCATTCATCATAAACGTTTTATAGCGAAATAAAACACCAACTTCGCAAACACATGTATATTAATTTGGTAAAAAAAAAAAACAGAAAGAGGGTAAAAATAATATAAAGTACCTACATGATTGGTCAAAATGGTAAGGATCGGGTTAGAGTTGCCGAGTTGTTAAGTTGAGGCGGTGGTAACGAGATCACGAGGTAAAAGGTTATGCTACAGTTAATCGCGTATTTGTGTTACGAAATCTGGACTCGTGCAATCAAGTCAATCAACGATGCTTCGCGACCGCTAATAACGTACACAACGTGAATATCTACTCGTGAACCTGGAGTTAGTCTCTTCGGTCAAAATAACCCGTTTTAACCGATAAGGGCTAACGCTACGCTAGGGCTACGCTAACGCTACGGGAAGTGTCCCATAGCGTTGGCTTACCGGTTAAAGCAGTGTAGTGACACTAAGCACATTACCGTAGAAAATAGTAAGAAATAGTGAGAATTTATCCTAGTAATTTAATAGGAAAATCACAAAATTGAGGGATGTGATGCAGATACGTAAACTAAAATGAAAATGGGCAGGCCACATTCAGAGACTAGAACGACAAAGATGGGCTCAAGTCATGACAAACTGGATCGCCAGAAATAAGGAAAGAAAGAGAGGCAGACCTTTCAAAAGGTGGGAGGGAGGACGGAATAGAAAAAATATCTGGCAAATTTTGGGCAACGGGACTACAGGATGAATGGAAATATTTGGAGGAGGCTTTTAAGTAAACAAACATTTAAGATACTTACACACAATACCAACAAATATAAAGTTATGATTTTTTTTTATTAATAACATACTAAAACCTGACTCTTTAAAGTAAGTAAAGATTACAAGCTTCAAGAAGAAATTATCAATGCTTCTAATGCATAAATGTTATTACACTGTAGATGAATTTCTTAATGACAATAATATTAATATAATGTGAGTAAGTAATGAATGTGTGTTTTTGTTGTATTGTATAATTTGTTTATTGTAATTATTATGAATTAATCTAAACTATTGAATTTGTAAATAATTAATAATGTTTCTGAAAAATAAATATTGATTTATCAAAACACCACTATTGACAGCGACAATGACTTCTGAGTTAATAGGTTATTACCGGCCACCTGTTCCCGTAACTTCCCAGCGGTTATTTACAACGCGTCTCTATTATTTTCTGCGCCACTGCTAATATGAACTGGCGCTTGTGTCAGCAACAGTTACTTGTAGCGACGAGCTGGTGGCTTAGGTCGGTGAAATAGAGGCTAAAGATGTGATTCATTTGTAAGTTTGGACAGAAAGCTAATATTTTGAACAATTACTGCAATGAGATGATAATTATTGCGTGTAAGTTCAAAGAGGCAGAACTTCTTGGCATTTACAAAGAGTTCGACATAACGTTCAAGACGCATTTGGAAAGTCTCATAAAATAATGTACCGTTTATTCGTTCGTTCGTTGGCGTCTGTTTATTTGAACAGGCCACATACTTCAAAAGGTTTAATCAGATAAATGGAAATGAGATTACTTCATATTGTCCACTTATCGATACAAACCTCCGCGCGCCGCCGACATACCGTGGCTTCAACTATAAAATATCCGTTTTCTGCGGATAGCTACTCCCGTGTTTCCTCAAAGTTTATCAAAGCGTTCCTTTTACAATTAAGTCTTTTATTTCTTCCATAGATAGATTTTATTGACGTACTGTGAGGTCAACGTATGAATTCTTATTTGGGATCAACTTTAGACGATAAAGTAAGCTGGTTAAAACATATGGAAGAATATTATTTTAAAAGGAGTCAAGACCCATAATAGCTTAAAACCAACCCTGAATTGTAAATCTAATTTGAGCCCTCAAACCAAATTACGCATTTATTCTACACTAGTTCGTGTTTGTATGACATACGCATCCCCTGTCTGGAGTAGTATTAGTGACAAAAACTACAAAAAACTCCAGGTCTTTCAGAACAAGGCACTCAAAACAGCATTCAATACACCTCGTTACACGAAACTTACACAACTACCTAATGATATCAAGTTTCCACCTCTAAAGGTTTTAATTCTGAAAGTGTGAGAACATGTACTATGTGATTTTATTAAATTAATATTATACTAATCTGTGTTATTTCTCATTTAAGTATCAAACAACTATTTGCGATTGAATATTCACTTACGGTAGATTCGTGCTAGGCCTACGTAACCGTCTGTACATGATTGCTCTGACAAGTATCAAGAGAAACATTATTGGTAGGATTCGACTCGTGCCAACGGACAAGTTTTCACAATATTTGATTCTCGATGTAATTAATAAGATATTGTTCGAAGAGGCTTTAGTTTTCTAATAATAGAAAACTTTCAACAATAACTCGGCAGCTTTTGTGTGGCGTCTATTGTCGACCATAATGACGGATAATTTGGATTGCTTCAAGCTGTTCTGTAAAGGGACCTGCTAGACTGCTAGACAGAGT
Source organism: Eupsilia transversa (assembly GCA_914767815.1). Taxonomy (NCBI): domain Eukaryota; kingdom Metazoa; phylum Arthropoda; class Insecta; order Lepidoptera; family Noctuidae; genus Eupsilia; species Eupsilia transversa. Next base: position 220,191 of record OU611888.1, read on the forward strand.
GGTTTGAAAGTTGTATTTAGTGAGGATCATTACGATTTCAAGGAATTTAATTAATTACTTCTAAAATCTATTGTTTCTTGGAAGTCGGTTTTGTTTCTTTGTTAGTACTTTTATTTGTAGTTGGTTCTGAGAGTTTGATCATAATCGAGTAATTGTACCTAAAACGCAATATATTTTTATAAAAACATGTTTCACGGCATTTTCTTAGCTTAAGTTCTAGTAATATTATGGAAATTCATACCCTAGTGATGCCTGATTTGTTATTTTGTTATGCCTGACTAAAAAAAATAGGTCTGTATACGTAGCTAAGTACCTAACAACCTTTACTAGTTGGAAAATCAGAGATGCATGTGAAGAAAAGAACAAAAGATGATATTTATTTATTGTGATTGTGAGAAAACATTGTGTAGGTAACCAAAATAGCAACTTTTTAAGGCAGAAACTGAACAGTAGTTTTATATAAAAACAGTATTTTAAATATAACGGAAAATATATTCTAAAGCTAGCTCCAAATATTACCGAAGTGACTCGTCGCCAGAGGGCGCTCCCCTCGGCTCCCCCTTCACTCCTTCGACGAAGTATTAAATATAACACCCTATTAATGAAAGTTACACTTTGTTATATCTGATACTCTATGAACTTTCACATTCCATGAGATAGATTCCTTTGAATTTATTGCTTCGAATTGAGTTGACAGATTGTCAAACGTTCGTTTAGCGACGCTTAGATGGATGACAAGTGTATTATTTGAAAGATCTCGACTGTACAGTCGCCGTCAGATATATTGTAGCAGACCAAGATAAGTTCCATACACTAGAAGTTACCATTGATTACATTCATTACTTCATTCATATCTGAGGAGATGCTTGTCAATAATTTCTATAACACTACTAACCAAAAAAGTTCTCAACACGTGTTTGTCTGCGTAGATACACTTGGTGTTGTAAATGTCAAGTGTATCTACGCAGACAAACACTGAGCTTACCTAGACCACCCTATCTGCGTAGATACACTTGACGTGTTCAAATATTTTTGGTTACTTGTGTGTATATAACTTTTTGCAAGCTTAGATTGCATAGCATTGCTCTGATATTAATGAAGTAATGAATGTTCAGATATTTATGGTAACTTATTGACATTTCAAATTGGTCAGAAGTATTTGGTCACCTTGTCTGCTACAATATATCTGACGGCGACTGTACCTACCGAGCTAACTGATTCTCAGATACCAAACTAAGCAAATCTGATTCTTAGGGTCGATCGCCCAGGAGTATGTCATGTATATATAAATAGGTTCTTTAATCTATTTCTGTCTTTATGAATTTTACTAAAGAATTACATTGCTACAAGTAAATAGTAAATTATTTCACCAAAATTTTGTATACCTAATATATTAATTAATATAATAATACGGGTTTACAAACCTTAACTATGTTATTTTAGTCTAATTACACTAACATTTACAATTATTTCACTGCGAAAGTTGCATCAAATCCATTTGTAATTGTGGAACAAATAGCCATTTAATAATACGTCGTTGGGGCACTTTTTGATCTCGTAATTGGTCGGATTTCGTTCGGAAGGCGTCGGTCGCATGTTCGGCTTGTGGTCACAGCACTAGCACTAGCTCGGAATTCTGGCTCGGATTAAATTCAATTTTAACGTTGCGCAGCCTTTCGCCACAGAAAAGATATACTGCAGACACTCAACTCCGGAAAAAAGCGAAAACGTTCGCACTCATAGACTCGCGTCTAACTACAGCTAAGTGCAAGCGCACTCGCGAGTGGCACTCGTTTAAGCTATCCGCCTTAGATATCCGTACGTACGCATCGATGTGTGTGTGCGCCTGTTTTCGCTCGTTGTATAGAGCCGACCTTCTGAACCGTGTTTGTGTCTTTCTATTTTGTGCTTTCTCGTGCTGGTGCAAACGGTGGACGGTTTACGAGCAGCGAGCAATCGTCCGGAGATTGGGATGCTTGCTGTTCGATTTTACAATGTATCTTTGACAATTAATTGGGGAATAAAAACTTACATGTCGTTGCTAGGTTTTGTCCTGATTAAAGTTTACCATCAACCCTGTCTAAGAAAACGACAAAGTCAATTAGGTACACAGTTGGAAGGAACAATGATGCAGTAGCCGTCACGGACCTTTCCTCGATGAAATACTGTTTTTTTTTCTACCATAAGTTTATAATAATGAGCAATCCGATCCCCACTCTTTCATTGAGTGCTCAGGATCCGTGCCGGTCACTGTGCGTTTGATAAGAATCGCATCATTTGAGAAACAATAGATATTATTATCAAGCCCCAAGTATATGCTGCCCTCAGTCTTGCTCGTGAGAAAAAAAAGAGACACGTCTTCGTAATACTCCAGGGAATACTCACTTACTTTTAGAAGAAAAATGTGAATAAATTGCAAGAAATAATATAATATATGCGATTTGAGTAAGCATATTTATCAGAATACTAAAACGTTAGCAAAAACCCTTTGAGGGTTGATTTAAAAGAAATGATAAATAAAGTGAGAGAAATAGTGGCGGCGCACCGAGTCGTGCGGTCGTGCAGGGCAGGAGGCATCACTGCGCACTAACTTGCTGATTTCTGCGCGCAAACAAACAACTGCTTTTATTATACTCTCGTTTTATACCGCGCTGATTTAGCACAAAAACAAAAATACGCAAAATTTATTCCCTTCCACACATAAAGTTAATATGCAACATAGAGGTGACGACAGAGAAACATGGTTCTCCGGTAAAATACATGATTTTGTGTACTTTTTTTTAAAAGTGCAGATTCATCAAGTGTTCATATTTCTGTGATATTTCAGATGCGACTGTGTACTCTTAGTAATCAGGCTGTTTCCACCTTACTTTGTCCACTAGGTAATATTTTCAGTACGGCATGAGCTAATTATCGTATGACTCCTGCCGATGCAGCTTTTTCAAAGTAAAATTTCATCTAAATCCAGACAATGCGTCAAACCAAGTTCAGAAGAACTAACATTTTATTATTATATCACTTAAAGTCGAAACTCAGCTCACTCTTTTGATGAATTTCTGGCTTGCCATAAAAATAATGTGTTATTTCACATCGTATTTATTTCATGTACGGATCACTGCACTGAAAAGAGTATTAGCTTGCGAAATGTAATAGCAAAAGTTTTCGACAAATAAATAACACCCAAACATTAGATGGCACGCTTCAAAGAAATAAAATATTTTTTTCAAAAAAATGCACAAGTATTCAGTACATAACGTAAATCTTTATATTATGTGTAATTTATAGGTAATATTGTTCTTGTTTATTATCGGTCTCGTTCATTCCCTACAGACATTGATTTTTAAATAAAATAAAATACACTTATGACTCTTTAGGAATAGATAAGCAGAATAGGTTACTAAATGTATCTACGTCTATTATAGTTTATCGGTTTTATTTTGGCTCATCTTGACGGGGGCACTTCCGTGCCCCCATATTATCATGAGACTGCCTCGTTGGACTAGTGGTGGCAAGTGCTACTGCTGAGCATGAAGTCCTCGGTTCGATTCCCAGATCGACCAGTGTTATTGCGATTTTATATCAGGAATTTCTCAGAAGCAACCCCAGAAGATTTGTGCCGGGCAATAGGCCCACCCCCTATAACATGGAACTTAAACATAACTGGCGAAATGTGGGTGTACTATAGGTACACCTCTGCCTAACCCTTCGGCGATTACAGGCGTGACGATGTTATTATCATTAATGTCTTGAAATGAAGAGTAAAGCTATAGGGAATTCTATTTTTACAGCCTCTTGATGCGCCAACAAAATCGATCTGATATCACTAATCCGTCTACTGAGACAACTAGGTGCCAACTAACGTCTAAATTCTCTCCAAAAGTTCATAATTTTCATAATCTAGTGCATTTAAGATAATATCACCTTAATTTCCATAAAATAATTTTAAAAATAATTAAAACATTAATCCGTCTATATTTGATATACTTAGGAATTATGTTAACAGCACTCCAGGGAGTCAGTAGAATTGTTAGGTAATTCATATTTAGGGGAGTACTTTGAATATACGTGACTTCGCGTAGAAAACCTAATAACAGTTTTATTTTCTAGGCAAGCTCCTACGTATATTTTGTTCTAGCATACCGTAATGATTAAAGCATGAACTTTTTGGTTTCTGTTTATTTTAGATGTCAATAAAGAATAAAACTCGTATTGTTTTAATTATTACAAAATCTAACCTGTTAACATGATAAAATACGGCCATATAACAACAAAAATAACTTAGTATAAAATCGTCGGCGGGACTGCTCCCATCATAGCTTACGTGCTACGAGACCCTTCTGACTTCAACTAACACTTTCTATATTTCTTCCAATACTCATTTGGCACCTATAGTACACACAAGCATTTATTTAGTTCATCTATTATTCCCAGACTAACGAATAATTCGCAAAATCTAGTCTGAAAATAGATAAACAGTTTTCCCCAAATTGGCTCCGATGGAATAGAACGAATTCCCTTTTAGAAAAAATGTAATTTTCGTAAAAGAAATGCAGATGAATTTGTATCTCACGTAGAGATTTAACTGCGACGCCCTCGTAACGTTAGATTACAACAAAATAAAGTAAATGAAAAAGAAATCCTAGATTACGGACCCTCTGCACCTCTCCGGGGAGATGACTCGGGTGAAGAACAGAAACACGGAATAATTCAGTTGTGGAGGATACTTAGGCTATTGAGGGGTGCACAACTGATAATAGGCATGCTTGCTTCTTTTGAAAGTTGATGGTTATACCATTATCTTTCATTACAACCTGCTAGGGTAACGGATTAATGACTGGAAAAGTAGTTACACAAAATAAAATTCTAGCTGTACGCAGAGGAGGAAACTGTTCTATGTTACCTCCTCACAGGTCATAACTAGCATGTTCACACAAGTAATCAATATTGCAACGAGTTTCTTATACAGATGACGCGAGTGTTCACCAACACCACGCTCCGCTCACCAGAGACCTTAATGATAGGCAGCTAACGACCAATTTCCCGTGCCCCAATTACGATCTGCATTGTAAATGGCACCTCGAGGGAATGAAGTGTTATCTATGGGGGAACTCGCTCAATTTCGGCGAACGAGGGGAACTGTGAGTAGGAGAAGTTTTATGGTGTTCACACCGCCATGCATTTATTTGTGCAAGATCGTTTACTGCTTATGGGAAGACGTATACAGCCCATAAATTTGCTCGGTAGGGTATTTCGGTTTTGGGTAGAAATAGATTTTCTTTTTATGTTTTTGCAGACTCTACCCTATCATGATTATTCAAAGCAGTATTCTTGTGAGACCAATGTTAGTAACTTCGCTTAAAAACGAAAATGCCTACAGTTTGCTGCTGGAGTTCGCGAGCAAAGATTAAGGTAATCTCTTTCATTTCTCTCGATTCGAATGATTTTAAAACAAAGTACTAAATCAGTCAAACGTTTTCCAAATCACTTTCGTTTTCTCTTTTGAGAGATGTTATATAAAATGTTTGTGTGTAGAAGTGTAGCTTATAAACGATACATTCGACACACAATCATGATAGGTACATTCTGCTTACGCATCTGTACCTTGTTATAAAAAAAACCTTACTTACGCCACTTGTATGTGTTGAGTAAGACCACTGAAGATTATGCGAAGATCTGTTCTAGATTAAATTAAAGAGAGTTTCATTAAAAGTATATGATACGAATAACAACGCCACAAAACATCAAAGAAGACTAATCCATTTGCCAAGAGTGATTATTATGTAAGTTTTAGAATTCCTTGGAGCAGTGACCCATGACCCATGTTTAGCAATAGATAGCTTGCAGACAATTTACTTGATGAATACGAAGATTGGCAAGCCCGATCTTATAAACATCACATCACAATTTTCACGTAACTCTATCAAGTAAGCAGTACCCATTCTACAAGGCAATAACAACTCATAAGAATACCCTCACGATACAAATAAAGACAAAACTCCGCACAGCTGAGCAGACACATAACATATCATCTCATTTTCCTCCGAGGGTATTAAATAAGGCGGTAATGCAATCCTTGACAGCTTGTTTCTTTTATTCATCTCTCGTATCTTAACGGCGTATCAATTCATCCCAGCTATAGAACGTGCTGGAATAGACATCTACATCTGGATAAAGATGAATACAAGGGTTGAGTCTGACTTTGGAGTATTGATGGAGCCGTAGAGCGCGAATAACGAAGGATGAACGGTTTAACAAGAAGTAGGGATATCACGGTGGATGGTTTTAGTGAAAATAATTTCTAAAACTGCTTCGAGTGGCTTCATAATTATATTCTTTAAGAAACAGAGAATTCAGTGATTCGATAAAATGAATAAATAAAATAACTCCTATTAGTTATTGATGAAAAAAATGCATTGTTTTTAATTAACTTAAGTGTACGATTGCGGCCTAGTTTAGAGCTGATTGACAAGTTACAAAATATGTATTGTACTTCCGTTTTGTGTAAAGTACTATCCCTTCTCAAATTTATACGCAAACGGTTCTTCCCCTTCGCGCAATTAATTATTAAAGTACTTGGGCTTTTCAAAATAGTTGTGTTATTAAAAATCTTTTTATTTCACTCGCTATTCATTAAGTTTAGATTTATTGGTAGCTAGCGGTACACGTCTGACGCGGCTTCGCTTCCAACCAATTTACTCGTGGACGCCATCCAAGTAGCACTTATAGGTTTTTTACTCGATGCTCTGAATCCTGAAAATTTCGGGGAAACGTCAGCGATTTTCATTCAAAAAAAATTTGATTGCAAACTTCATTAAAATGAGTTCAGTTTTATTCTAGTTGAGCGCGCAAACAGACAGATGTACTGTGTTATTTTAATTATTATTTTTTATCAAGACGACTTCAAAGAAAGTTGGAGGTTTTTTTGTAACGGGTTTTGTAAGGGTATTTAATTTGATTAATTTACAACAACTAGGCGTTTTAATTTTCCATCTTTTTTACGGTACGGTTATTCTCGGCTATTTAAATATTCTTCGTGGACTATTACCTTGACTAGTTATTTATTCTTTTGTCGTGTTTCAACGGTTTATAATATTAAATTATTGTCACGTTTTTCTCGGTGCAGCGTGAAATAAAATCTACATCAGCTTATTTTCCGAGAGCGCGCGTATTATCACAGTGAAGGTTCAATCTAAATTACTTCTGTAATTACGACCGTGATGTGAGTACAAAAATATTAACGAATAAGCTCTCAATTATTAACAACGCTAAATTCCTGAACATCCACATAAAATTCTACGAATATTGAAACCAATGGCATCCAAAAACCAAAGCGTCAATTATTTTACCGTCCGATGTTTCAATTTATGGGAGAGAGTTATCGCTATTGTTACCAGCCCTTCAATAAATAACGAAACACGTGCCTTCCTAATTACGGCTAATTTAAATAATTAATATGACACATTGCAAACAAGGAGATGTAACGTATGACAGCTTTAACTTCGACGAGTCGGGAAAGTATATCCCTCGTATAATAAACTTTGTTTATATTAATCAAGCGGCGGGGTGACGCGGGGTGTGATAGGGGTGCGAGCGGGGCACGGTGGCGGGGGGGATATGTCTCGAGGGTGCACGTTAAATTGAGTTGTCTCCCGCGATGCATTGCACACCTTACGTGTTGGGATATACACGGGCGGCATGGTTTGCCAACGTACTAGTTGAGTTAAGTCCGCTCTCGTGTAAACTTTCTAACGGTTCTGTAACAATAAAACATTCATATAAGACTATTATGAGCGAGAAAGACCGAAGTAGTTATTAAAACTTTATAACACAGAAACAATTGTTTGTAGAAAGTGGCAACTAAGTTTATTTTTCTAAGCTGCTCTTAAGTTCTTTGCAATAGTTATTGTTCTGTTTTATTTTAACCATATTAAAATAAAATATAACTTTATGATCTTGATTGAATTGCATCCGTAATTAAAACGTTCGTCAAACTATCCGTCGCTGTGTATCTGCGTCAGTCGCGGGGTGCATTCACGGCTCGCGACAAACTGTGGCACAAATATATCAGTGTAATTGCGAGCCCCTCACACCCACACCCGCACAGCCTCGTGTAGGTACACTAACAACACGCACACACGCATACACTCCATCGTGTAGACATGAACTATTTTTATGTGATCACAAGGGGTGGTATTACAAGTATTTTGTTAGTGGGTGCTTAAGCAGTTCAGATATTTTCATTATTTTATTTTTTTTAAACTTTATGACATTCTATTGGACCTGCGTCTTAAGTTACATCCAGACCAGAAATAATTATCTGTAGGCCATAAAATTATGTAGGTTTGCAAGGTATTTGTTCCGTGTGGGAATGGAACCCGTCTGCATCCCGTAGCGCAAAAGCTTAGCCGCTGTATAAGGCTTCATGTAGTTTCAGATGAAGAACGGTCGGCAATACATCTAGTTTCTACATACCTAATCTTGACAGCACCGCAATTTAATTAATGTTAGTCCACAGACTTCAGAACGAATAAGCTAACTTTCTAAATACGTACATAGTTATGATAGACTCGACAATAATTGATTGTCCGACTGAAATCCAGTAGTTCTCTAAACGAACAGAATTTATTTCTAATGGAGCTTCCCTGACAACAGAACTGGCTACAAAACCTCAGCTATTTGTGTAAAAAGGCCGCCAACTCGGTGAGGCTCGCGCCGGCCGCAAGGGGGCGCCGCGGTTCGAATAAAAAGTGATCGACCGCTGCGAGTGAGCGTGCTGTTGACAGTATGTCACAATACCGGTAACTAGTGCACCTGTGCCGGCATTTGTTGAATAAACTATTATATATTTGCTTTGTATAAAATAATGACAGACATCATGAGTAATACTTTTTTTAGATTGATTCGTTTCTTTTTCACGTATTGACATTTGCACTTACGTAATATTTTTTTTCAATCTTCATAAGTGATTCTGTAACCATACAAACGTGATATTGGCGGAATTATTCCATCTTGGTCAAACTGTGTATCAAGAGGCGCTCAAATTCCCGTTCGTACGAACGAGAATACACGGCTATATCTATTAAATTATAATCCCCGCACAAACGGTCAGTCGCAGCCTAAAGACCCTAAACATTCTGATAATCACTGAACAATTTTATATCTTCTACGATTAATTAAATAACATATTCTCTACAATTGTTGCAACCCGGAGTTAATTACCTAAAACGTAGTGGTTTTGAGTTACAATTCCGTGCACGTTCAGGTCAGGTACACAGCTCGTTCTGCAGACTATGTATTTAGTTCTGGCAACGCAATCAAGGTCACTACACGGCGCGCACTCGAGGGTAGAGTGAAGGTCGCATTTAGTTCACTATCTGCAGTTTTACGTAACAAGTAACTATTGGATGTCGCTTTGCTTTATTGCAGCTCTATATTCTGGAGAATTTCGACGTACATTATGTGTTTGGAGGAATCCCTTTGGTTCATCAATATCCACAGCTCGAGTTCACTAACTGTTGGGAACAGGCCTCTCTTTGTTTGTGGCAATATCCACGCCCCTGTGCCGGTATCATCCCTTGCTGAGCTTGCTTCAAAGCTCGGAGAGGATATGAGGATTAATGAGTTTAATCCTGATACACCTCGAACGTCAAAATGACATAAGACACTCCCCCTAAACGCCCACCCTTCACCACTTCCTAGTGCTTTAGCTGGGAAGAAGAAGGGGCGCAACAAACTCCCCAGCAGCACAGCTGTCTGTTAAGATAGAAAAAAAAAAAAACTATACAATAATACGCAAAATCATCTACCTTTCGCAACAAAAAACATACATTTAATGATCAGCCATAATTATGTCAGCTAGAACACGCCAATATACCAACCACAAATATCGAGAACTAATACTCAAGCAGAAAAATTAAAACTAAAGGTAAACCGAACTTACTAAAAGCCTAAAACTATAACTTAGATAAAAGCCTCCAGGCATAAAAATCCGTGCCCGCTTACATATTGCATTCATAAATGATAAACTAGGACCATCGAAGTAAAATAAATAAAAAGTTAATTACAATATGATCAATTGTCGAGGTCGCTAGCTAACCAAATATTGCAATACAACTCATAAAAACATTATAATGAGTAGATTATGTCAACAAAAAAATAAAAAATAAAAATAAATAACAATTTATTGACATACACAGTCAAATAAAATAAACAATATCATAAGCGTCAGTAGGTAAACTTATTCTGGAGAAAGAACATAATATATGTCTTCTGTTACGGCTCGTACACACTCTGGTGCGATATCGCGGGCGAGGCGGGCAGCGCTACCCTTGTCGCGCCCGCGATATCGCGCCACTGTGTACGAGCCTTTAATCACAGCGAGCAACTATTCTTATCATTTAAGTAGTCGTTGATAGAATAGTATGCCTTATAATAAACATTATATCTTGCACATAAGGTCACAAAAACATAATAACTGTGACGTCAGAGTACCTAAGAACTGCCCCACTTCTGTATAAATAGATGCAGGTTGTTTTTCTTCCATTGCCGGCCGGTACCTCGGAAAATAATACATTGCTGTGAAGTGACCTGAATATTTCACAACATTATATTGCGAAGTAAATGAATAGTCGTAAATTATTTAGCTGTTGTCTTACATACCTAGGGCGATGGGACTTATTTTGCTACAATTGTAAATCTGGACTTATTTTAGATTAATCTTGATGCTTACTCGAGGATTAATGGTCTGGCCTAAGTTCTGTTTTGATTACAAAATAAAATAATGATTTGGTTGTTCTGAGTCGGGGATTTTAATGGATTAAAATACGAATCCAAATAGAAACCGATTTAAGATCTTGAGAAAATGCGAAATCATTAAATATATATATATATATATATATATATACATATATATAAATCAGAATAAATGCTATGGAAATGCGTTCCTTGCGAAGCATGTGTGGTGTGACTATGAATGATGAATGATGGCTGAGAAATGATGTGATAAGACAACAGTGCGATTTAAGAGAAGATGTAGTGACAAAAATTGAAAAGATTATGCTTAGATGGTATGGATGGCATTACTAACAAAATGTATTTACAAGGCAAGTGTGAGTGGAAACGCCGGGAGGGGACGCCCTAGGAGCACATATCACCTTATTGGTGATGTTCTTCAGGTGCGTAGTACTCGCAACCGGCGCGGCGTGCGTGTATGACCAGATGTATGAACGTTACCGAGGCAAAAGGAGTTTGTAAGGATCGTAGCAGGTGGCGTTCTGAAGTTTCTGCCTACCCCCATGGGAAAGGGCGTGAGTTTATGTATGTATGTAAATCATAAAGAAATTAAAAGAGTTGGTGCAATTTTACCAAACAGTTCGGTTTTCTAATGTTTAAAAACGACACGCTAGAGTAATATACCTAATGGGAAACCTGGAGATGAAATAGAACATGATACACAGATTAAAGAAAGATTTCAGTCTGATGATATGTGCCGTAGTACGACTACCGCACAAATCTTGTTGACAGGCCTACACTGTCCTCTCATACCTATTCAAACTGTACATTTTTGAAAACATTGTAAAACCCATCTATTTTTAAAAGAGTAACCGTGGAGTTTCTTTCCGGCTCTTCTCCATAGGAAACGACCAATTGGAACCGTGCACCTAGCTTCTGACGTTTCATAAGTGCCCATGTAGGTTTATGTGAAATAAAATACTTTGATTTTGTTTTTTTTTTAATCACATTAAATGGTATCAGGAGAGTAGCGATTTATTTGTGGTTAAAGAAAAGCTACTCGGATTGTGATACTAAGATAAACAAAAAAGAAAACAAAATCAGCGTTGATGCAGTGATGACGAACAGAGGGAGAGTTTCTAAAAACGTAAAGTCAGAATAATATTAAATCTCTCATGTGGTTATGTAGCCTACAGGTGGCAAATATTTTAACAACGGATCATAAACATTTTCATTACGTTTAAAACCCTGTAAGTGTATATATAAAGAGTACTCTATGTTAACGAATATACCGTCTACAACCGTTTATAATAATTTATTTGTAATATGTTCCGGTGAAAAATTGTACATGGAAATATTCTCACATTTTTAAGAACAGAAGCGGGCACGGTCATTGCCAATATTATTTCTGTTTATATTTCATTGCATTTTACATCTTACAAGGGAATCAAAACGGATTATAAAATTTTGTAACCAAAACTTAACATCGAACATAATTAATCGGCGACAAAGCGAAACTAATGAAGTATATTACAATGATGTGCGACATGTCGCGTGCGCCGCGGGACATTAATCAACACAATCTGGAGCCGGTCTAGACAGTCCCAACACAATTAATACGCAGCTAAACACTACACATATTATTATACAAATTAACATCCCTCGGGACTCACCCCCGCCCATTATCACGAACATCTTAGGGGATGGAAAAGAAAAATACATTAACATAATGTGTGTAGTTTATCATTTTTATTACCGCCCGCGCCCGTTCGCGAACAGAGTCGAGTCTCTTAAAGAAAAGCCGGCGATGCACGGGACCAATACTTACACAATAGTATGTAATGTTCTCATGTGGGTTCTGTACCTTGTTACTGCGAGGGAATTTTAAATTCAGTTCCAACTTTGCCGTGAACACAAGATTTTACATAAACTAAATCTTAAAAAAAACTGGATTCTAAAGTCTTGAGTGCACCTAAAACCTTTTGCAAATTTGCAAAGGTCTCGGTTATTTTCCTGGAATAGCGTTTTGCGATAAATAAGTGAAATAACAACTCCAACGAGAACCAGCCTAAATGCAATATTCGAAGCAAAAAAGTAAATAGAAACCCTTTCACAAAATACGTACAAGACTTAATGATATAGAAAAACAGTATTTGATCGTCACAACTGGGTCAAGATTCTACTCCTTGAAAAGAATAGCTTGTCCGAACTTACATTTTATGTGAGTTACAAAATATTTGTCGGCCGGACGTAACCGGCAATAAGGTCCTGCTCGTAAACCTAGGGAGCCCTAAACCGAGCGAGTACACTCGGAGCCAAATAAAAGTGTACCCCACCTGTGAACTCTCTTAAGAATTAAATTGGAGATGTGACCTTTTAATTTGGCCGTGGCGATTCGTTGGCGCGCGTAAAAGAAAATAATGAACCTCTTTGCATGGAGTTTACGAGCCCTCTCTAATTAGCTAATGCTGTACGTTGTCTTATAAATAATGCACGTTTAAATTGGGAGACATTTTAATTGTGTATGCCAATTTGTTTCAATTTCACAGTGTTGTTTGTACTTTATTATTTTCTTTGGAGTTTAATTAAATCGTTCTGTTCTTGTTAGTGACTCGATTAATTTATATGTTTTCTAGTAATTGGATACTTCTGTCAAAGAGACAGAGTGACATTACTTTGACTCAGTCAAAATTAAATCACGAGTTAAAATTAGCACCGATGTTGGGAGATTTTGGAAGTCCATTGAAAGCAATTATGTAGTAATATGTGTAAGACGCGTTTCACACCGTCTCATTTTATTTATATAACCAGCCACATTTAAAACCATAACCGCATAAATAGGGTTCCTTGAGACTACTTTACAGTCTCAAGGAACCCTATTTTGTAAACTAGTAGTGTTGCCCGAGTGTACCCAAACATTACTGTTCTCTCTTCAGGACTTTTTCAACTCCAGCAGAATGGCGGGCAGCAAACATGCGTTGTGTCTTTTATTTTAATTTTGTTACTGGTTCATATTTTGTTGGTCTAACATTAAGATTATTTTCCAAGGCATTGAAAACACAAAAGTATAAAAGTGTTGTAGTGCACGGAACTTGGGGACACTGATGTCTGGCAGTCGGTAACGGGTATTGATAAACCGGGGTTGATGATAGTCGAATAACCACCAAAACTATAATTGAAATCAGAGCTAAAATCTAGCCATCCCGTTCCAAATAATTGCATAAACAATCTAAAAATCTGTTTTTCCACCATCCGTGATTTAAACGGGCTACCATCTCCCTGGGGCCAGTTGTGAACGATCCCGAACGTTACGCAACCGATGTGCCGCATTGCCGAAAATTAGAATAGTACGTACAACCGATCACAGCGGCATAATCCGCGTGATTAGCGAGTGTTTGCGCTGACTGTACTAAGCTGAAAGGTGTTACCAGCCAGCTTTAAATTAAATTATGGAATTAGTTTTATTGATTGTGTCATTGTGAAAGCTTTTGGTAATCCTACCAAAAACATTTTATAATTTCGGAGTTGTCCGTACCCAAACATTTGTACAATATAGTGACAATTTTTAGGTATTTATTTATCTAAATCCAGCAGTGGAATTTTCAGGTGAATCAGAATAAGTAAAGTTAAAAACTTTGTTTCATTTAGTAGCTGTATTTTTGCAGGCATAACAAAACATTTTATTTTCAATACTAAAACCCGACACAGGTTCATTGTCTGTTGATTTATTAATCCGTGCAAAGGAAAATGCAGTTTCCAAGCTCGTTATAAAGTGAATAAATATACTAGAGGTAAAATATTATAACTATTAAAGTTTCTACATACACTTTAGCGTTGCTATGAAGCTGAACGTCAAAGAAAAATATAACCTTTACATGTTCCTTGATTTCTTTGATGTTCTTTCACATGCTGCATTCCGACGTGTGAAGGGTGTTGTAATTGACTGGGGAAAGGAAATTACTTTGAAAGTTAAGTTAGCTTCATACAAGTTAGTGACACCCCTGGGGCTTGTGCCCCTGCTTGTTGTGACACCCCTTGCCAATAAGGACGTTATAGTGTAATCAATATCTTAGGTACACACGGCTACACATCAAGCTATACATTTCCAGTATAAGCTGACCTCGCATTGTACGGAAATCCTATATAATGCGAGATCAGCATTAACTGGAAATGTATAGCTTGATGTGTAGCCGTGTGTACATGTACGTAAGTACCCATCTCACAGTTAGTACACATTGATGTAATGTGAGTTTGGTGTGTGACTGACTGTGTACTACATTTTGGACCA
Source organism: Eupsilia transversa (assembly GCA_914767815.1). Taxonomy (NCBI): domain Eukaryota; kingdom Metazoa; phylum Arthropoda; class Insecta; order Lepidoptera; family Noctuidae; genus Eupsilia; species Eupsilia transversa. The sequence goes on from OU611888.1 coordinate 235,210, forward strand.
TTGTGAGTAACTAATGGAAACAAACGAAGAAGTTTTCTTTAATTAAATTGTCATTTTTAAATTATTACACAGTCTTATAATCTGTTTTCTCTGTATCACGATTACTTTGATGTAAATGATAAAAAGTTAAAATTATTGACCTAACATTTTTGATATATAATGTAAGAACGGCGCCCACTTTTATTATAACACATCGGATGTTGCATTAGTACCCCACTTAGCCCTCAGACCTTTCATTTCGACCCTTTTCACCGCAGCAAGGAATTCCATACATTTTTGAAGTACAGCCAGCAACAGTAAAGCCATTACCATTAAAAAGACAATTTATACGGACACACATTATGACGTCACAGTGACAATAAAAACTATGTAAATCGTATGTCGTATGTCGGGCACATTCACAGGTTGCGTCAAGAGGAATACGTTAACATTCATGAGTGACCCTTACTTTATTGCCCGTTTTATTTGCGAAAGAAAAAGTTAATTATGTATTCCCGTTTAATTAGGAGTTCGGGGATAAGGCCTCTCTCGGATATAATGTATCGCTCCCATTGGGAGCCCAAATAATTCAACACCTACAGGGGCCACAGGGGCTGATGTAACGTTGTTATTTTAGCACACTTTGCTATTATCCATTCGTGTCAAACGAGGTTAAACTGTGATGCGATTCGTGACCTACTTATATTTTAGAATGACTATTTTTGCTAGGCCTTAAATAAACAAAATTATTTTGTTGAAAGGAATAATAACTGTAAACGATACAAATAAAATCCGCATACGCAAAAGTATATAGCTACTCCCCTACGAATAAACGTATTTTATCAGGTGAATAGTTACACACCGATTTCTCTCTTTCAGTCGTCAGTAATTTGAAGTTCGTAAGTAAGGAGGTTAGTCTTTTGTGGAATTGTATGACATATTCGTTCATATTATTTGGTTTTATTTCGGTTCCAAAACCTGAACTATAATAACAGTTTACAAAATAAAGGCGGAAAATGAAATCGAAACAAAATTCCGTTGAATGGATAGATATTTGAAAAAGCTTTTTAGTTGAGTTTACAAACAGCGCTCAGTTAAGCATATTGAATACAAACACTTAGCTTTCTCCGCAGAGTGTTATTCTATCTACATTATTTTTATGTCAGAAAATAAACACATCTTTGATTTAGTATAACACTCATTGAGGAAGCTTATCACCATTTATTTGGCGTTACTCCAATTCTAACTGTATCTGATTATTTCTACTAGATAAACTCATGTTGTGCCCATTTTCAAGCCCATTACAAGTAAAAAATGGTACCATTTTGTTTTACTCCACCTAGTTCTTGAACCCAGGAAATCTCGTAGCTTACTACTGGGCCATTGAGGAGGTTTATATCAAGCTAAACGACGATTATGAGTGGAAACAAAGCCACACAATTAATGACCGCCAGTTGAAATTAATTGCTATTTTGTGTTATTATTTTGTGCGGTCAACTGTACCTGCGAGCGGTTTGCAAATATCGCGTTATAAATGAGTGGGTTCTGCTATTTTAGGATTTTGTTTTATTATTTATATGTGTATTACGTTTCGTCGAGGTTTTCTGCAAGTTTAGGTTGTTTTCTTTCACAAAGTTCGCCATCGATATCGGTATATATTTCTCGTTACTTCTGTGTTTGAAAATAGGTATATGTCATACAGTCTGATCACTCCGTCCGTTCACTCGTTCGATCGCCCGAACACCTGCAAATATAGCGTATCTCTCCCAAATAGTTGAATAGGGCGAGCCTATTGTTAGTGTGTTGCAAGATATTGTTGTGTGTGTTACTAGATATTGTTGTTCGGTCGCTTGGTATCGGAACAACAATAGCGTGTCAATTGAGGCGTTAACTGCCAATCATTACGGACAATGTGAAGGCAACGAGAAATTAAATGATCCTCGCAGCGCTACCTAAATGTTTCTAAGTACCGATAGGGCAAACTTATGAGATGGTTTACAATAAACGTTAGTCGCCAGACTATGAGCAGGCTCACTGAGTATAAAAAATCAGGAAACCAAGTAACTAAAATAGCTTACATTCTGCCTTTTATGAGACGGCAAGAAACTACATGGTTAAAAATATCTCTCATAAAAATAATTGGCTTATAATTTAAATGCCGAATGATAGGCCCTAGTTATGAAATAAGATACCTATTATAATCTACCGGATCGCCAAAATTCCATTAAATAATCAAACGATCCAATGTTATGTCACAAGTTAAGCTCACTCTTATCAATAACTGACGACTTGTCTAGACTCGCCAAATACCCTCGAGTTGTTCTCATAATCCCGTCGTGTACTTGTAGTACTTTATTAACTTATTATTTGCCATCGTCATCGTTCCCATGCAAATGGTCACATTACAGCGTTATTGTTAGATGTTCCTATTTGATTTGAATTACAGTTATCACGAGAAATAGACTTGTTATATTGGCTTTACGACAGTTCTGACTAGTTTAGACTGTTGATGGGAGTTTGGGGAGTGGATGTTTTTTTATGGGAATAAATAGGATGAGAACAAAATGATTGTTATATATTCTTTGTTGTACCAAAATGTTATTGTAGTATTATGGTATATTATTACATGAATGAATGAAAACAAAGCAGAAATCAAATGAGAATGGAAGAATTTCAAATGCACAATGAGGAAACTTAGAAACTGTTAATAAGTAACAAAATCAAAATCCGAATATTTTGGACATTGCCCAGAAGACTTGAGCCAACCATACAATTAATAAAATAATAAAGACCGCTACCCGACTGCGAGAGAGAGGTAATGCAGTTAGCACACTATACAATGTTAGTTATTTACGTGAACGAGTTAAATTAACGCCTAAATTATGGATGGCAGTTAAAATGTTACTGCAATATTTATTCTGTTTAAGAGATTCAGACCAATGCAGCTATTTCCGTGCTCCAAGAAGTTTTCATCAAAGAAAAGTAACAATCTGCAGTATATTATTTAGTTTATTGCATTTTCGAATTTAGGGATAAAATAAATATATATTTGTCTATTGAAATCTAAACATAAATGCAATTGATAAAACTAACGTAGCGCTCTTCAAAACGTCCCTAAATTATATAAAACAATTATTTTATTAATATATATAATAAATAAAATATTGTGAGATCTAACACAAAAAGCCACCGAGTCTAAATAGCACTTTATTTATTTTCTTAACTACACAACTTTATCCACGCAACACAAATGGAATAATCGCCGTAAAACAATAGAGCTAGGGAGCCAAATAAAAAAGTCGTCGGCGCGGTATAATGGCACGCACATTACGACACCCATCTAAATTGGCAGACTTTGAGGGAACGTTTGGCACAGTATAATTATTTAGATGAGCACAAAAGGTCAACTGCAGTTTTTAAAATTTTCAATAAAAACAATGTTTAACGTTCAACCTATCAATTCCTACAGTCAACTGAACAAAAAGAAAAGGAAGTGTTGGTTACTGTTTGCATTCAAGTTGTGGCGTTAGTAACCCACTTAGGGAACACTGGTGCCCGTTTGTAAAAAGTCGGGTTTTATATGCCCAACTCACATTTCGATCGCGATTCATTTTGCTTTTTTTGCGCGACTTTGAATGTGTTGCGTAAAGTGAGTTTTCTGTAACTCTTCATTGAATGCACTGGCGAGCCTCACTTACACGCTTTCCATTTGAATATTTGTTAATTAATGTTATTCGTCGCACAACTTGTAAAAACTTTGACAAATATACGCGTTTAATAATACGTCATTTACATGTATGCTTTTGTTTGAGCTCGTACTTTTTGAATGAAAGTTGTAATGCAGAACCTTAGTTCAGGTGGAATTATTTTAAGCTAGCATGTGATTTTTAATAAATAACACACATACATACATACAGACGTAAGCTCACCCCTTCTTCCCATGGAGGTAGGCAGAAACAGCAGAACGCCACCGAACGATACTCACAGACTTCTTTTGCCTCGTTTACGTTCATACATGTGGTCATACACGCACGCCGGTTGCGAGTACTACGCATCTGACCTTTCTGAAGAACATCACCAATAAGGTCACTATATGTCCTCAGGGCATCCCCTCCGGTGTTTCCACTCACATCTGCCTTTTTGACCAATTCACCTTAGCATACTCTTACAATTTTTTTTTAAATAAATAAATTAAGTGTTTAAAGTTTGACTTTAAAAGCATAATTTGAGTTTTGTAGCGAGCACGCCCTTTACGCCTGTTTGGAGGCTTTTATTCGATTACCTAAGTGAGATTGATGTTTTTTGTTAGTATATTGGCGTGTGCCAGCTGACATATATGGCAAATAATTTAATTTAAAATAATGTTTTGTGTTGCGTAATGTTAATTATTTTGCATACTATTGTATAGATGCCAGTTTTTCTAACTGATCAGACAGCTGTGCAGCTAGGGAGTTTGTTGTTGTTCTTCGCCCCAGCTAGAACACTAGGAAGTGGTGAAGGGCGGGCGTTTTGGGGGACTGTGTTATTTAATTTTCACGTTCGAAAGGTGCTGATTCTCCGCCTAGTTTGAATAAATGACTTTTGATTTTGCACAACTGTACTTTTCATATTTTTTTTAATAAGTTGAGCTATTTCTGCGAATCATCTGCTTCGTGAGATTGATTCTAATTAGCATTTCCAATGCATTGTAACTCACTTATTTTATTTGGATTTTTAATTATTTATTTCTGAGTGACTTACTTGGACTGTTATGTGTTTTTTTGCAACTTTAACTTTACAACTAAAGGATAGGTCCTAAGCGAAGAGTCAAGGAAAGAACCAGTTCCTGAAATACATTTTTTCTAAAGCGACCAATTTTTGAAACAGGCTTCTAATATTACTTGGTTTGTTTTGAATGTTTCATAAGATATTTTACAAAACAAATGAAATCAGCATGCTTTTCAATCGACTTGAGGACGAGGGCTTTTACTCTAAATTACCTACTTTTTTGTATATATTTTTAATGTAATATTTTTTCGCAACATTCTGCGATAGTGTAGTACCCGCCGCACTATGTATCCGCAAAGCATCGCGGGACATGACGCCAGCCCGACGTTACCCGCGGTATGTTTATGCGTCCGACTACATTTAAACCACTATAAATCTGGGAGATTGTTTTATATTGAACGTTATATATTTATGAATCCGAGATGTACTGTCATGAATGTTAAGCAGCAGAGAATAACAGAATGTGATTTTTATCCGGTCAGCTTCCAGTCTAACCGGGTGCAGCCACTGGGTATACGATACCCCTTGGCAAGCCTGGTTGTCCGACTTTCGGGCTTCTGACGAACCGTAACAACTGTCTAAGATCCATGAATGACAGCCGGGACCAACGGTGTACGGCGACATCGAAGAATGAAACCAAACGTGTGAAAATGAAATGTACCGACGAATGTAAGCAAGCGGATGACAAGAGCATCCGTCTTATAGGCGACTTGCAAGAGATTGTGAAACCATTCTTTTAAATTTAGATTGCAACAGCGTGAAAATACCAACATTAATGAATTGTGAGTTATAGGTTTCAAAAAGTCGGCGGTGAGGGGCTCGCACCCCAGCCTTCAAATTGTGTCGGTCCTTCTACCAAACACTCTGTATAACGAAAATGCACAAAGGAAGGATTTTTTTTAGAAAATGCATTCCCTAAAGGAATTTCCCCGTCATTTTTGCCGACGGTAAACCCGATCGGGTACACGGCTCGTATCACTCTAAGTTACGTTTTTTTTTTTCGGTTGCAACTTATTCCTAATGAACTAAGAATTTATTGGTCGACTTGTAGATAAAAAAAATATCTAAAAACTGTTGGAACGTGTTCTGTTATCAATTCTAAGTATCCCCAGCTAACTTTTTTCGAATATATTCCATGTACAGATGATGTTCCATGTTCGTCCCTCTTCAGCTTTATTATATTATGTATTGATTACCATCCTCTAATACTAAAATAATATGAGATGAGTTCAGAGAGGTAGGTGGCGATCGATCGGTTCCGACTACCGGCTGATATTAATATCCGTTCACGGTAACTGTCCGGCTCGGTCCGGCCTAATGTTAGTAACAAAGGTAACGCTACAGTTGTGTTTTACTGGGAGTGTTGTCAGCTGAGATTGCAAGTGAATTCACTTCAATAATACGTGGCTCTGGTTAGTAAAGATGATATATTTAAAAAAAACACATTTTTGTATCGTGTTATCGCTTGTATAAAACACTACCATGATTCTTCTTTGTTTCACGATAATGCATAAATAATTAAGTAAATTGCAGAGTTGCTTGATTGATGAATAGTCCGTCTGATATTGACGGCAACTTTTATGTTTGACAACTGCGATGTTTTGAAGTGGTTATGTAATGTTTAACTAAGTTATGAGACTACGTATAATTTGGGAATCAGCATTTCGCTGTGATGTATATTTTTATTGTGATGCTCATTATAATACTGTTCGTCACCATTCACTCTTCACTTCTATTTTTCACCACGTTCATTTCTCACCGACCCACCGTCTCACTCAGCGCGAGCGTCAATTATGGATAACAGCTCTCTCAACACTTTATTATTGAACGGCGTCTATGTGACGCCTTATTTGTCTGAGATCGAATATAGGAATATAAAAAAAAACATGTTTACCCTTATTAACAATAAGGAACTTTTGAAAGAGAAACTGGTACTTATAAATAAAAATGGTGCAGAAGCTTTTTTTTCGTTATTTATTTAAAGAGGTTTTTTTACTTTTTAAGTACTAACATTAATTATTATTATAAGCAAAATTGTTGTTACTAACAACCATGCCTTGCCTAAGACGTTTTGTCTGAAATAAATGATTTTTATTTTTTATTATTTTAATCTAGACAGATTATGGCACCCACATCGCCACAAATCGACTTTACTTAATACTACACAACTAAAAATTATCGTACACTATCTACCTTTACGATTAATCCCAATGTTTACGGGCCTGTACTCACCCTGGCTGCTCCTGAAGCAGGAGCAGCCGTATGGACGCTGTGACATAGACATAGATACACGGACCTCATCTAGTTTTAAATTGTATTGACGTGGATAAGTGTTTGTACAAACCTATTTACAGAAAAAAAATACAATCATTTCATTTCATTTTATACCCCAGTGTCGCACATATGATTAAATACAATAAACAAATCTCTTCTTTCCGGCTCGTTCCGGACACACTCCATGGTCATTATGATAAATGGTATCTTCAATTGGTGCGGAAAATTAAACGCCAACAAGCAATTTAAACTTTTTTAAGTACGTACCTAGGTACCGAATGTAGTCGCATCTCTTGTATCGATGCCGCACAACAATGTATGTTACCTACATAATATATTGTTCGTCATCGTCATCGATTCAGATTTAGTGCTTAGACGAATTTAAAAAAGAATAGTAGTATATGAAACTGATAATATATCAGGGGTTACGAAACCACGAGCGTGAGCTTATACTAGTATCACTCAACTGTTCTAATACACCAGCAGTGCAGTGCAGTTTCATTCATCGTATTTCTATACTTATGTTGTTTTTTTTTTCATAAAAATACACAATTAATCATATCTTAAGGCGGCCAAATCCAACATTCCACCGCAGCTGAAGCACCACAACAGCAACCGATCAGCTGTTGCGATGACATGACGCCATTTTACGGCACAGATAATGCAGAAACACCGATTGGGCGAGCCCTCATATGACCTTGACCCGCATCGACCTTGATCTTCGCTCTTTGTCTGATTCGCTGATTGATGTGCCTCGCACACACATGCACCTACCCTTAATGAACTTTCGTACTCGATTTCATTACTAACATGCTTAATGATTAGTCTTGCTTGGTATTGATGGGATCAGTTTACATAAAATGGGGTTATTATATTTTGCTTGATTCCTACCTACAATCGCAGTACGATTGAAACGGTTCAATAATGTTGAACAATTTTTAAATTGGTTACTTTCCTTTATTAGATGGACCGTTTGGCACCCTTCGAGAACCCTATTACTAAGCCTCCGCTGTCCGTCCGTCCGTCTGTTTGTCAGTGGGCTGTAGTAGGTAGATTTTCACAGATGTGTATTTAATTATGGGCGATTTTCTGCAACTGCAAAAATTACTTTGTAATTCACAGTATCATTATGAAACACTGCGATTTTTTTCATAATTATATGATGAAAAATATTCTTCGTTTAGTATTTTCATTTATTTGCTAAATATGCGGTGGTCTGACTGGCACTTAGCCGGTTTTATTCAAAATGTTAGCAGTTCGTGGTCGGAAGATTAATATGTAATTGGTCTCATAACAATAATAATTATTGAAGTAATAGCGTTTAATGTTTTTATTCCATGACTATACATTCAAACAAAATTGATAAAAATATATAGTTATCTAAGTATAGATAACGCTGTGTAGTACAGCGGGGACGGCAGAGTGCCAGGCTGATTGATTGCCCGGGCGCGGCGGCTGATTGCAAACCTATTGCAGCCGGAATTGCACTCACTAATCTCACATTCTTTACTTTATTTTATTGTTGTGGGTGATGTATTTCTATCTAATGTATTAATTACAATTCAGTTGTGGAGAAAGAAAAGGGCTCCCTCGGGTGCGACGGGTGGTAATGATGACAAATATTAAGATATATGAAGACAGTGTTCAAAAAAGCTAAACTACTCAAAAATTACTTTAATCTTAAGGTGCTTCCCAAAACTTTGATAAGAGCATAATGTCCATGATATTTCCAAATCTAAATTCAAATAGAAAAATGCCAGTTCTACTCTTGACCCGCATTTTTATTTTTCGTGCAGAGATTGGACAAGTGAACTAAAAAGGGCAGTGACACACTAGCACATCGTAGCCTGAAGCCAGCGAGTATGGTGGCATGGTGGCAAGCTGCCAGACTATCGCGTGTTTAGTGCTTACCGCTCACTGCGCTCAGTACTGATGCCGTTATCTGTTCAGATGCTTGGAGATCACTGTCTAGCCTGCTGGCTTTATTTACTAGTCACCAAAAATTGTAGAAAAAAATATTACAGTGCCACGTTTCATAGTTGTAACCAGCATCGAGGGCCAGAGTAGTAATTTAATTAGTTGACTATGCTGTCTAGCTATAGTATGAGTATGTTTATTTCCAAATAATCAGTCATTTAATTTCTTAAAAACATAAAAGCTCGGGCTCTCACAAAACCAGATAAACAACCTAATATCACATTTACGAATGAAGGAAAACATCACCCAGCGCGTATTAACAGCCACCATAACATAAAAGCGAACGAGTCGAGGTTGAATCAAGAGCAGGAATCAACCGAGCGAGATGATTATAGCCGTGTTTATACACTCAATAGTCTATAGGCTACTAGGCTAATCTCCAGCCTTAAGACCTTATATAGACTACCTGTGGCTTTAGTAGGAGACATTTCTTCGAGAAACTACTGACACATAGATACTTACAGTAAAGCACGAATAATTACAGAGCGTCTTGTGAAGTGCATTCGTAATGACTTCAAAGCATTTTCTAAAGGACCTCAACGGTTTGGGAAGTCTATTTACGTGTAATTGAACTCTACGAGTTGAAAACAATGTTCCTAGTAAATTAATACTTCTCTAAGTTTCGAACTATCCTACTATCAGATAGATTACCTTATTGTTTTATGACATGTATGTACGTAAGTATAGTATTTTTATCTCACGAATCGACGCACGTTTTACTTGTGATTACCAAACACGTTGAGAATTGTTAACATTTATCATTAGGGTGGTAAAACAATTACGAGGTAGACTATGCCTATGACTATCAAGGACTTCTGTAGATGCACAAGAAACACTCCGAGGACATAAACTATTTATTTGTAAGTACTGAACTATTAATTAGCTTTAAGTTATTTATGGAAGTGTATGGAATGATTTTTGAATAATCTTACAAGCATTTATTGAAAAATAACACAATAATCAACAGGATATTATTAACATCAGAAATAACATTTAGTAGTGATAGAGCTACCTAGAGATCTGCCTACCCAGTAGTGGCAAGTGCGAGCTGCACGCCGGACAATAAAGCGAGTGTCGCAATGCGGGACGGTGCCGGAAGTACCACCCGTCGTATATACTGTGGGTACACCGCCTAATTGGGACTGATTATATTTAAATATCTGTTCTGTAGCACTCCTAAAATGAATGGAGAAATACTTTATGTTAATAATAAAATAATATTGTTAATGGCCTAATAGCGGAGAGAAAAAATATATTTATTTATAAAAATGTAAATAATAAGTATATTAAAAATGAAATAAAGGAAAATAATACAATACTCTGCGTCGTGTCTCCATCGGAAAAACTAGGCGCACCAAACTAATTAATTTTCTGAAATAAAAAATATTGTTTCGTATTACCTCCCAATCAAAATCGGTTTAGCTGTTTTATGTATTATGCATTTAATATGGCGGCTCACAATTTCCCTCAACCTTTCATCTGCGTCTGACAAATTTAATGAGTTATTACTTCATCCGCTCACTTAATACACGAACACGTGACAATTTTTCCGACCGCTCTTTATTTCATGATGAATATTCGTATTTTCACTGAACTGTTGGAACGATTTTTTAACAGAGAGCAATAAAGAATTTTATTTTAAACCCATTTCTCTTTAATATTGACTATAAGTAGGTATCTACTACCATCAATTTGTCATTTATTGCGATAGTTCTAACCGCAATGGCGTTTAGAATTATTGTTAAGCCTTTATCAACAATCGTCATTCCTTGATATTATAAATGCCAAAGTGAGTTTGTTTGTGACGCTTTCACGCTGAAACGGCTAAACTGATTTGGATGAAATTTGTCAGATAGGTAGCCTGGGACCTGGAGAAGGACATAGGCTACTTTTCATCCCGGATGGCAGATGAAATCGCGGGCAACAGCTAGTAAGTTATTATGTTATAGTTTGTTATGTGTATAACTCAGTATCACAATTAGAAAATACAAACATTTACGTATATGTATAACGTATGGCATTAATCCCAATCCTAAACTCTTAGTAAGTCAAACGTATAACGACTATAATATTTATATCATCAACGCTGTATGAGCGCTCGGCTCACCGTGATAGATCCTGATTAAGATTACGCGCACAATGCCGCTGCTTCTACTGAATTAAATCAAAACCAATTTTCCGTGCTGTCGACAGACATTTCCTTGTAAAGTTATTATAATTTTGTTCCCAACTGCTTGTTTATCAGTCCTCGTCGTCGCAGTTGAGATGTAATTCCGGTCGGGTTGCACCGCGCTGTTATTGTCGTTTAACTCTTACCGATGGTTAGTCGTAAGCTACGGCTGCCGGCGCCGACGACCGCCCGTTTATGTGATTTTCATTTTTATAGCGCCAACTAGCCTTTATTGGGATCGCTATTACGATTTAAGACGGTTTCGGTGGAAACTGCGGTTTAGGAGAAATGCTCAACGTTTTCGTTTGACTTTAAAATGTACTTATGTATACCTATATTGTCATGTTGACTGGGGGATTCTCATGATCATGCCCCAATAAATTTTAGTTTTCTAAGATGAAATAAATTCTGTCTCGTTTACATTTGATATCTTCAGTAAGTGTGCAGGTAGAATGTGTTCGCTTGTCAGCGATCAATATCAACAGAAAGCTACTACGCAATACATTCGCCTACATCTTATTTCTAGTCCAAATAATTAAGTTTTACATCAGAACAAAAGTAAGTAAAGCTACTCGACCCACAAGAACCAAAGAGTCATTTAGGAAAGAAATAAGAGTTGTGATGAGATGAGGTACCGCGCTGCAGCCATTCGGGACCGTCATATAACTCCGCTTCAAACACTGGCCACGGCCAATAGTGATCGTGTGGACAGTCCACTAAACTGATCAGATGTGATGCTCGATTGAAAGTTGTAGGTTTTGTGCTGAAATATTGCGGTTTATTCATAAAAGAAGGGAAATTATTACAACTATCATAATGATGTCCATTACTGGTGAAGCTGGCATAGTAACTGAATCAGGAACTATAAGTAAGTACTTTAAATGCATTATTAAGCAAATTGACTACCAACTTAAATTGTCCATGTATACTAATCACAACGTGATTCTATAACAGTTGTATGGAATGGCTTTAAAACGTGAAATTGACGTAGGGTGTCAATTAGCTTAACAATTAATTTCCCTGAAAGTACATAGATTTCCAAGAAATATAAAAGTTACAGACCACATCCAATTTATCTAAGGAATAACCGTAACAAAACTGGTATATAAATAAATATCTTCCATTCCTTGATCATTTACTAGTCTGTCGGACAGGCAAAGTTTTGAAGAAAACAATCGTTTAAAATTTCAAAGTTAAACAAGTCTGGCGGCTTCTCCCTTTGTCCGCCGTAATGGAATATTTGCAGTACAGATAATATTATCACCGCCTCGAGGGTATTTCCTACAATTACATGGATATTTCAATGGTATATTATATTTATAAATATAGAGTAAATAAATGATTTATGTTCGAATTTCGTTTCACATTTCCGGGATTTTGTTTTTAATTATTACAGAAGTTTATTTGAGTATCGAAACAAACGTGTGTCACAAATTACGTCAGAGATTTGGGGGAGCAAGAGATTTGATTTTAACTTTGACTCTTCGACCGTCACAAAATAACAACAACATAACACAGAAGTAAGAACCTAACGAAATAAATTGCCCAACTTTAAAATTGAAAAAATATTGAAAAAGAATGTCACAGCTCCCGCCAAGTATGACATATATACCTACATGTATTCGAAGGAAACAGCGACGTTGACAAAAGAGCAGCGGTCCGCGTGTACTATGTATCAAACAGGTCGCGATGGCGGCGCTTACAATGCAAACCGATTGCCCGACATCACACAAAGGAATCCGATTTCTTTACCAGCACCAAGAAAACAGAACTACGGCCTTTTTTGTTATTTGGCTTATCAATGCTCGCTGGACTCACGAGCTAAGAATACTACCGGAAGAAAAGCTTTAGTGTATATCGTCTTAGGTGGCTGAAAATGTTACCGTTTCATCTCATGGTCAGCATTATCCACACTCGGTGTATACAGAGAAATACGAGAATTATTTTGATCACACAGATCCTAATTAAACGTCAAATCAACGTGTAGAATCCATAGAATTCGAGGAATTAAAGCTCGGAGCGAAAGCAGAAAATATCATTTCAATTTGCCGGGATTGAACCCGGTAATGTCACCGCCGGTAGTTGCTATCGATCACAGATACCTTCGGGGTAAAAAATGTGCTATTAAGTACGGAACGAGTTGAACGGACATTTTCCGGTGAGTTCGGGTTGTTTGAAAGAAACTGGCTGGTCACAGTGGTCACCTTCCCTTTTATGCCTTTCCTTGGGTTTGTATGACATCGTTTTGCAGAAAAACGGAAGATGTTTAACTGAAAACGTTTTCTTACAAAATGTACCTAGTGGTAGGTATACCTAAATCTACACGTGTCTGACCTTAAATACTAACATTACAAAAATACTCGAACAATTATTTGAAGTTTAGCAGTTTTGATTATATTGATTAACTTTAAAACAATAACTCTACTACAGATTAGGTACCTAATAGTTACTGACTGTATACATAATATCACTGTCGTTACCCGACGACGAATAATTTCAGTTCTAAACAAATCAAAACATTTTGTGTCAGCCGAGCTTAGCTAAAACATTTTAACACTATTTACATATTTTTACAAGTGAAAGACAAAAAAGGGCCAAGGTTTCACCTCATGTACAAGTACCTGCTCACAAGTACCTACGTGGGCACAAACGTAGTTACGAGGGACGCTCGCCCACAGTATTACATTTTTGTTCACGTAATACAAATTGTTTTTGTTTTGTCTTCTTTGTGTGAATATATCTGCGTAATAAACACAAACCTCCGCCGTCCGCGCCCACAAACAATATTGTTTATACTTTATCGTATTTTCCATCGTCTCGCGCTGACCCCGATTCCTTTAAAGCTATCAAAAACACCAGTAAAAAGAACTCAGTTTATTCACATCACGGAACAGACAAAAATTTCAACAATTATCTGAAGACAGTTCGGAGATTTCAAGATATTAATTACAAAAGTTTCATTTGATTACAAAAGTTGCACACTTTGTTTGTAATAAGCAAATCATTTTGACGAAATATTGGAAAAGTTGTATAGATGCAGGTTTTTAATTAATTTGGTTGGGTATGTCCCGCATCCCGCCATCCCGCCGTAAAGTGTGGTTACTGACGATACACTGAACTGATACGAGTAACGAAGGTAATTAGTAAAGTTAATGGTATAGTAACATTTTATAATTAAAGATAACGCATTATCATAAACAGGGTGAGTAGATTCAATTCAAGCTGAATAAACAAAACATTTCGTCTACGCTTGTCAGGGACATAACACAACTTTACATGAGACTTGCGACTGACATACTTAGAGACATATATTAGCCCAAAGATGCTCAATGGCATTATGTGGGCATCAAATCATAAAGTACTTTGTGTAAAATAAGAAAAATATACTAAGCTCCGTGAAAATTCACCCAATACTCGATACACAAAATACATAAAAACATTTTATACTGAACATCTCCAATACATGGAAGATCATGATTAAGATCTGTGTTCATAAAATGTTCAATAAATTACGTGAATTCGCTTCGTATTTATTACAATTAAATCGTGAGTTTTCCTTTGACTGATACATTGCTTTACTTAAAAGCTCTCGTTTTTATATGAAATTATTTTCTTATGAATTCAGTTGAGCGTTAATCATGATGTGAGAGGATATAAACGCACCGTCTTTTTCGGAGAAAAAAAAATAGTCGGTATTATACTCGATCATATGAATTTTTATTATGAGGTCTCCTCTCTCCGTTATATTATTGAGTTTATATTTGCGATGCTCAAATGTTCTACTGATGTTTTTGGTGTATTGAGTCTTTGAGCTTATTGTCTGGTCGAGCTATGCGATTCCGATTGGTGTTGGATTCCTGAATGGGTGCCATCTGTGCAAGTCAAGTCAACCTAATGCTACGCTACCAAGCGTTACAGTACAACTTTTCAACATGACGATAAATAATAAACACAGTATATCTATTGTACCATATTCTAGCAAATAAATATTTTTGATTTGATTTAATTTGATATTTTATTTAGCCTTTTTTTATAGTACCTAGATCCAGTAGTGAAAATATTTCGCACCTAATGGGTTAAGGGGCTGGCAATATTCCAATTAATTTTGATCCATTTCGTTCAGCAGTTGAGGCATCGTAGGTACTTAATAAAGCAAAATGAAATAAAAACAAAAGAGTTTCAGTGGTGTGACGTAGGTCGTGAGCGGGGTTGGCGTTATCAGCGCGACTTGATTAGCTGCCGGGTCGGTTAACTACTGCGCGACATTATACGACATTAAATGTACGCCAATGTTTTGTTTATTTTCAATGAAGTGGGTTTAGATCATGTTGCTGTTGTATGATAATATGTACGTCCGTAATTTACAAGATTGTACTGTATCTTGAATAACAGTTAGTATCATACAGAAAACAAGGTCGTGGTATTTAATAAGATTAAGAAAACCAGCCACAGCTGATTATGAGATTTATTTTTGTGTAAGGCTTTTTGTTAAGACTACTTTTTTATAAAAACATATTTTAATTTATAAAATATTTAAAAAAATACAGAAGCGAGTAATAACTGCAATAAACAATACACACACATATTGTATTGCTTATATATAAGCAATACAATATAATAAACTGCAGCCATACAAATAATTTTTACTATCTGTTCCACGATTTTGTTCACCACTTGAGAAGAAACAACGTAATATAGAATCAAGTACCAGGATTGCAGAAGTGAGTCGGTGGTGACGTTGCTAATTCAATTGGGGCCAGCATGCATCGTACCGTGGCCGACGATTGCCGACAATTGCCGACGATTGCGACTCACACTTGTGCTGAGCGGACGAAACAGTTTGCGGCTTACTTACCCGCCACACAAAACCACATTCTATATCATAAATAAAACGTCCTTTCTATTGCTGTTATAAATCTATTCGAAGCCGAGACTGAACATTGATTTATTGAAAAAGAAAAGAGAATTTCAAGGAGCTACACACCTACATAAAAAGATCAGCAGTTTTTAAATCTTTTTCAGGCTATAAAGAATGATGGACAGATATTTTTTTTTGTAACATTTGCTGCAGCAACAGCTGATACCAAAGAATTAAAACCAAAATAATATTCAGTGTCTTCACGGTCTCTATGTAAGCTATGCACGAATAGCTCGAAGCAAAAAGATTAGCTAATGTACTTTCACATCAATCATGCAATAATATAAATCCAGTTACTTGTAAAATAAAGCGGCTAGAACAATTTTCACAACATCAAATAGGCATCAAAACCATTCAAATTAAAGTTAGAAACAGTTCGAGACGATAAATATTTTATTCGCAAGCTCGGGACGCACACAAAGCACTTTCAACTTTCCAAAATAAATAAAAATAAGTAACTAGTTAGTGAGAATTATCACACTTTCTTGAATTTCATTGCAAATATTTTTAGACTGAAAGTTTTGCTGAAAGTTTAACTGAAACTACCAATAGGTATGCTGTCGTGTTGTTCGCACAAGTTTACTTTACACTTCAATAAATACAACGACATTGGCAGAAAATATATAGCAATAATATATGAAACACGTTTATTCGAAATTAATTTCCCTTTGACATAATTGGTTCGTAGAAGCATTTATATTTGTGTGTTATTATTTTTAAATGTGAACGAGTGATGGAAGTTTCTCTTCTTACTTCGTTCTGGATTTATAAACAGGTCACACTTTTAATAAGTCGGTCTTTCTTAACCGATCGAGGTTTAAAATATGAAATATAAAATACCTATACTATGTATATTAAATTATACTACGAATAAAAATGTACAACAATGTCCAAGCATCCAACACACTACATACTGCGATATTTATCCACTTTCACGCCGCTTTTAAAACTATTGCTCCGTAAGGAAGGGGCGGCGTCCTAAATAATCGTCATACATTAGTCTCTGTAGCCCTCCCCCCGCATGCCACACCGTACCCCCCTCTATCCACATTTGTACTAAATGTCTGCGTCGTCACTCTTCCCGCGGGCACGGCGGATAGCTTGAGTTGAGAATATACTGGCGATGGCGGAATCCTGTTCAAAGAATGGGAGTAAAATAAGTAAAAACGTTGAGTTATAGAGCATTTTTGGGATCATAAGAGCGAGTTGGACCTGCAATCATCTTGGACGAACAACTTCTTTCATTGGTAACTAGGTATTTTTTTAAACCGAAGCTGTTATTGGTTCAGGATATTGGCTCAAGTAACTACATACCTATAAAATAGGCATTATTTCAGAAGATACAACTCAACAGCGTCCCAACAAAACGAAAGCACCAGAAAATTGCCCCCGCTAATCAAACCGTTCCGGCATCATGTAATAACGAACAAATCCGTCTATCAGCGGGCCATACAACCTCGTCTCGTCGGAGGACGAACCTCGCCCCACTTCCAAAACAAATAATTAAATTACTCGGGAACAATCTCGTATATTGGCGCCAATTACGTGGACTGTGCCGTCCTCAAAACAATGGCTGTACATTACTATGCCGTGGACGCTCTGTTGTACCATTGAATACGACTGAATTTGTATGTTAATGTCGTGATTAAGTTTTAAACAGACAATGAATGGTTATTTTGTGCTCATAGTCGTGATTTAGCTATGTGTTGTTTTCAATAAGAAATAATTATATTTTTCTCTACCGAAGTGTAGGAAAAGGAGAATGCTGGATTATGGTATAGCATCATCTTCAATTGCAAAATCAAACCTTGGTGATTATTTTGCCAAGTATGGGCTTAGTCTGTTAGTCGGCTTTAACGGGCTTTCTGACCAGCCACCACCATAATAAGCCTACTTAGCTGTAATAGTTTTCCTTCTAATTTCTTTATATATGCAGCGAATTTTTCCACATATCCAGAACTTGCCATTTAGCTGGCAAGGAGGGGGACACTTGACTATAACAAAAATTAGCACTTTAAAGATTAATATTACGCAAACGGATCCTTCAATCCAAAAATGGTTTTAAAAACCTCACATATTTTAGGAACATCATTTTATTTTACCACTTTTTCGGCGTAGTTAATATGTATACTCATGCCAAATTACGGCTTTCTAGTACTAACAGTCTCTGCGCTAAGCCGGAGACAGACAGACAGACGGACATGGCGAAACTATACGGGTTCCTTGTTGGCTACGGAACCCTAAAAATCAATTGCCGTGCATTAGTCTCGCAAAAATTCGAAAATGGCTCGACCGAATTATTTTTTCGGGTTCCGTACCTCCAAAGGAAAAAACCGAACCCTTATAGGATTATCGAAAAACTTACATTTGCGGTTGCAAAAACATGTTTTCCTATAAATTTTGTATGGGAGAACATGTTTTTCAACTACAATCACAATCACAATACAATGTTAAGTTTGTTCTTGGGATAAATTCATCCCAGCTACGGAACCCTTCATTGTGCGTGCACTTGGCCGGTTTTTATTATACAGATAGATAACAGTTGTCACCATAATCCACCTTGTCTAAAAAAAAACACAAAACAACTCAAACACCCTTAAATGACCTTGAACTTCTACCACCTTGACTAACATTTATTTAAATCTAAGTTCAC
Source organism: Eupsilia transversa (assembly GCA_914767815.1). Taxonomy (NCBI): domain Eukaryota; kingdom Metazoa; phylum Arthropoda; class Insecta; order Lepidoptera; family Noctuidae; genus Eupsilia; species Eupsilia transversa. Next base: position 253,948 of record OU611888.1, read on the forward strand.
GACGGTTTTTCTTTAAAACACGCTTGTGATTGGTCGTCAGGTGCGGCGATCAATCCGGCGCGTCGCGGTGAAATATAGCAGTCATTGCAGCGGGCGAGCAAGGGGGTGACGTAAGGGTTGCCCGCGGGGAGGGAGGCAGAGGGCAAGGTCTCGCGGCCTGCGGGCTGCAAGGACCTACGAATGGATGCGGATGTGAGAATGGATTGATTATACTTCGAAGTCAGCATTGTAAGTCTTAATATTCACACATTTTTTGGTCAAATTCATTTGAAACATCATCAACAGCCCGTGCGGCAGAAGACTTCGACTGCTGGATACACATTTCAAACATTACAAATCGCATTCTATTGATCGATACGAACCTCACATAAAATAAAATAAAAACAGTAGTAAATTATAAACTTTCCCACTATTGTGGGAAAGTTAATAATTTGCAATTTAAAAAACTTATTCAATTCCATAGTCATAATGCTTTGTATTTATTGTTGAAAAAGAAGTTTTTTCTAAGAAAATCTAAGTCTGCTCAATTCAATACATCTAGCGAAACATAAAGCAAAACTTTCTTCGACACACATACTTCCAGTTACACACATGCTCTACTTAGTTCAACTACAGCATACTTCATAAGTCCATATCAAAGTGAATTGCAGACAATCAAAATTACCTCTCTCTAGTAACCCGGGACGCGTCAAACAGCAAAGTTTTCAGAAAACAATTGTAGGTAGAAGTTAACCGTAGATGCTCGCGGCACTAAAGTCTAGGATTCATTTTAAATTACCTAAAGGTAAGTACTAAGTTCAGATGAGAGTTGTGTGGAAGATTTCTTTACACTCTCTGTGTTTGCTTTGTTGATTTCTCTGATTTGAAGTTTCCAGTTTACAGTGTGATGAAACTGGGTTGTACTTTGAGGTTCAAAAATTTGTGTTAAAGCTATAAAAACAAAAACAAAAATATTTGCATCTCATTGTAACAGTTGTGACTGAATATTTGATTTAAAATAATTATTTTGTGTATGAGAGTTTGTAGATACTTCTTAGAAATACCAAAAGCTTGTTTTGTTGATTATTTCAAAAGAATTGTAAACTAAATCCTGTACAATATTATTGTTTTATTTATTTATCATTGTGTAACTAGATATTAGACACAAAAACATTTTTTAACATCGTCCACGGGTTCTTAGATTCCGGGCGCCGCTATCAGTGCTGCGAGCCCAAGAAAACGATCCAATCAATCAGTTTGACGGCCGCTGATATCCGTTTCTTTTCCGTTATCACCGCTAATATGTCCCCAATAAATTATTATCACTGTTAAACGTCGAATAAATTATTATGGCTGCGAAATAAATTATTACGAGCGTTCAGCGTAGCGGTGCTACGCCGTAGGCGCTACGCTCGTAGTCTACGTGAGTAACGTAGTGATTGGCATGTTTTTGAAATGTGTGCTAGCCACGAGCCGTGCTTGTTATGTATGGATTAGCACTCCGTTTGATAGAGAAATACAATTGCAAATACAAATGGTGTTTTCAAATCTAATCATGGTGATCCCATAAAACTTTCGCTTCGTGTTTTGAATCATGTTTGTGTAGATCAGTAAGCATATGTTATTAAACAGCTTCCAACCATGATCTATAGCTGATGTAATAATTGTTTTAGTTTACAGTTTCACTTTAGTATCTGTGCGAAAGTCGAATCTCAAGGATTGAAAGCTATTTTATATATTTAATTAACTATCAAAAGTATCAACATAATAAAATGTCTAGAGCGATTAAAAAAAAAAATACTAATGGCATTTTTTCCTGGGGGTTTTTTTGCGTTGAGGTATTTGGACCAGGAATTTCCTTTTATCCACATAAAACGTATTATTACTTTTTTCCATAAAATATTAGGTCAGCACGCGTAGCATGACTACTTCTATCTCTTCTATCTTCATGTATTGCCAAGACCATGCGGCTCGCACGCTCAAAAAGTTATCAGATCTCATGTAGAGCCAAGCTTCTAATTCTACACGCCCTAACTGTACAAGCTCTAACTTCCCAAGCTCTACACGTTAGTCAAAATATGTGGCTTGGCCATTTCGCTACATTCACATGGGTGTAAGGTGAAAATGTATTCACTGTTCATTACGTTTTCTGTTATACAATAGTTCTTGTAGTAACGAAATGACCAATAGGAAGTCGGTTGAATTTTTTGTAAAAAAGTTATTTCTTTTGATTTGAGTTCTTATAATTTTGTCTTTTTAACCGACGAAAAAAAGGAGGAGGTTCTTAAGTCGACACGTATATATATTTTATTTTTATTTTTATGTATTTCCACGCATATCTTTTTACAGAGTAGTCTGATTTGAACGATTATTTTTTATTAGGGAGGGTATAGCTCGAAATTAGTCCCATATAAATTTTATTAACTTTGCTTGGGTACTTTTTGAGTTCGTTTCAATAATACGTATTTTGTCCCACTTAGCCTATGTGGATGATGTTCTAATAAGTTCCTGTCACTGTTATTTACATAGCAGGTCGTGATATTCGAATTTGTGTGGGGTAGGTACCAACACTAAAAAGTGAAAAATAAAAACTTTTTACAAAAAAAGACAACCAACTTCCAAAAAAAAACACTATAAAGTTAAAAATAGCTTTAAAATTTTTGAATTTTCGTTTTTTGCCACCGACTTCCTTCCTTTTTTTGTAAAAAGTTTCTATGTTTCACGTTTTTGTTTGTGGTACCCCTACCTACCCCACTCAAATTCGAATATCACGACCTGCTATGTTAAAGTTTTGATGTTTGTTTCGTTTATACAGTGCAGTGGTACCACGCGAGCTGTTGGACATGTTTCTACCGTCTTAACCTTAATACAACTATTAAAGTTAAACACAATAATACTTCAGTGTACTTGAATTGAACTGAATACTACTTTATAGATTAGTTCTTTGTTTAATAGAGGAACAAGAACGGTTTTATTTCCGGGTTTTATCAGATGATAGAGTAACCTTATTCGATATTTTCTACCGGTATTTATATGAAGTTATTTTGATAAGCTGCATCACGAGATTAAGTTTACTTAGAAGATAACAACCTAATGACACAATACGCTTTGTGTCTCATAAACAGAAAGAGAACAACTTATCTCAGTACAATCGTGCAATTTGTAATTTTTGTAGAAAATGTAAACAGTTGATTACAATCTTGTTTGTACGTGTCGGGGTGTGGGGTGTGTGTTATTCAATTTGTGAGAGATGTAGGTAGTTACTGTTTATTTGTGAGAGATGTAGGTAGTTACTGTTTATTTTTATTACTTTCTCTCAGTATTTTTATTCCCCTCATTTGTCCAGGAAAGGGATAATCGTAATCCCCATGCTTCCTTATCACGAGCCCCACATAAACCTCCCCCATCAAACCAACACATACACATAATTCGTAGTAAAAACTGTAATGTTTTACTATAAGTCGTAAACTCCGAGTAGTCTCACGTACGCCTTGCTTTACTGATTCCTGTAATAAAAGCAGTTTCTTTAACAAAATCGGTGCGCGTACAGAGCGACTCGGTTCAAATGAGATTAGTTTGCGAGTGCCCCTCGTGCCCCCCGCCCGCCCTCACAGACCCCGGTTTTATTGGACATGAAATTAAATCAAGCGCCGGTGTGGGCCGCGGAATATTCTTTCTCTAACGAAGCGACTAATGTGCACTCCTGCAACAACGCGACGCCTAATAAATAAATGTTCGGAATATCTCGGAATGTTTCGGCAAACTTCGTTATTGTTTCGCGGTTCGTTTCGGTTCCGAGTCACTCGGTTATTTACTTGTTACTTTGTTTAAATGCGCGCCTTTTATTGAGGTTTCTTAATTAAATGCCGTGAGTTTAGCGCACGTATTCGTTGTGAAGCTTTGTGAAACTTTTTAAATAAAAGAAACAAGTACTTTATTGTTTTACTTTTATGCTTGATACGTATTTTACTTTATTGAGTTTACCATCAAATTAATTAAATATAATTATTTTAGTATTAGTTTAGTAGTAGTTTTATTATTTTATTTTAGTATTGTTATTTATTCATGCCATTTATCCAAAGTTCGGAATGCAATACATAATATTCTATAATTATTTGGATCTAGCATAAATAATACCTCTTTACCAGCATGCAAATAACCAGATATTAAATCTCAGACGCAGATTAACATCCTTTCTCAATAAACCAGCAGCTTATAATAAAACTATTAGCGTAAATACGCATTTGAATACAATCAACAATGCAAACACTGTCGTAGCGCGTAGCAGCGTAGCTCGTAGCTATGTAGTCGTGTAGGTCCTTCGTAGACCGCTACACTTTTCTGAATAATTATATTATATTTATTGTAGACTGGAAGTGGCATAAAGCTTGTGCTTTAAAAATAATTTTCACTTTTACGCGGAAAAATTAAAATACTTTAGTGCAGCTTCAACAAAAGTAGGAGCAGGAGATAAATTAAGTTCTGGTTATTAAAATAATTATGAATTTACTACTTTCGTTTACGGGGAGCAGTATTCTAGGGACCAATTTTCTTCTAAACAGACAAGACTTTAGCCACTTTAGTCGCTAGAAAAAGAACCTAAAGCTAACCGCTCTCTGGCTGAGTGTAAAAGTGCAAGACTTTAATTAAGATGAACGAGACGGAATAAATTAATGTTGGCACTTAATAACCGTCGGCGAGAGATGTCGCCATTTGCATTCGCGGTGACCGTAACATTTTTGAATGACTTAATCCCGGGTGACGGTATCGCGCGGCTCTACTGCGGTGCGGCGGGGGAGGGGGCTGCTTCACGGAGAAGTATGATAAGTTGACGTCAGACGCGGGGATTGCTCGCTTAATTAACGTTTTTTTTAGGTTAAACTTTTAAAATTTTTGTGATAAACTTGTGGAAAAAGGTTGGTAAATTTTTGACCTTCAGTAGTCAGTACAGTAGTAGTGGGCCAAGTGAGGGGCCCAAGGGGGAACGACGACTTAGTGAAGGTCACGGGGACCCACAAGATAGGAGGGGCACAAGACTGGTAATTGTGGCGATGTTTGGGGGCGGCCTATTTTCACCAGTGAAAATCTTTCGGCTGAATAGATACTTAATAAAAATTATAAAAATGCTATTAAAAAAAAATTGTATCTGAATTTCATACTTAAAATTAGCTATGGTATTGAAGTCAAAATCGTTGAAGACCACTAACTACGATACGACAGTGGTATATTAATATTGCCTTAAGACGTGAACTATATTGTTCATATCTCAGGCTGTATGTCGTACACGACAGCTGTCGGCATTCAACACATCGCTAGCCTTTGACCAGACAATTGAGTGTGGCTAGTGACTCGAGCGCTCAAACGAAGCATAAAGCCTCGTTCACATGTATGTATGATGGTGCTGTGTTCAAGCTATGCTCAATTATTGATTCGAAGCTAAGCTTTGCGGAGTTGATGTTCACTATAAACTGGCAATGCTTTGTGTTGCAATGCGGTGCGTCATTGAGATGGTCGTTGCAGTTGTAAGTTCCTACTACGATTGTATAGATTAGAAACTATATTTCATATTACTGGTACTACATGGCAAAAAGAAACTGCTACAAAAGTTAGCATGGTTTTACGTAAATTACGTCTAAGTTGTGAAGTCAAACTAAATTATTTCAATTCTCCCTCACCTATGCACTCTGATGATATTACAAGAAGCATCAATCCCGCTGCGAATACAAACAGCTTCGACATAACTCATAGATTAGCGTTCAGTTTCAAAGAGAACCCGAGCCCCGAGGCTACTTCCTACGTGCTATGATACCCTGGTACTTGCTGCGATGGCGGAGATTAAGGTAAACTACATGGATTGAAAATGCATTGATTTTCTTAGTTTTAGGACATAAGTTGGAACGTTCTTGCTAAGGTCTAGGTCTTCAAACAAGATCATTAGTCATCTCATTTGAAATGGGAACTCAAATGGAGGCAAGGTTATGTAGTAGATCATCGTTGCGGTTAAGAGGAGGCTCGTAATACTCAATCATAAACAACCAAATAATACACAATAAAATAGAACAAAATCCGTTCCACGTTCCTTTCCAATTAAACACCTAATCAGATCCCCGTATCTCCGCGAGTACAATAAAACACCTGACCCGGTAACATTCATTAGGCTTCACTATACCACGTCTACATTCCAAATACATTCAAATCAAATTATCCAATTCTAAATCCCTTTGTTTTCCCTTTCTTTTTTCACACGAGGGAGTGAAACAGATGATTGGATTTGATGAAAGGAATATTGCGCCGAAGCCATAGGAATAAAATGATAGTGGGTCTAACGGGAATCCTTAGCAATCGCATTCAATCCAATCACAGACGTAATGAATCACGAATGTTCTGTATTATTTATTATGTAAGGACCTTATGTGTTTGTTATAGGATATGGCTTCAATGTCGATTACTGTGACAGTCACGTGTTTCCGTGTGGCTGTATTTTTATAACAAAGTGTTTTGTTTTATACAAGTAAATCAGTTTCTCTGGTAACCGATTACGATTCCATACATTTTCACAGATAACATAATATCATCACACCTAGATTCCCCGATTTCTTTGTTCGAGCCACAGTTAACACAGCTGTTCACACTCACGCTTTGCCAGATATGTTTATGTAAGTCCCAAGTAAAGGGGGCTATCTTATTGCCATAACACAGACACAGCTAAATTCTGTAACTGTGAAATTACAGATGAAAATTCCTAAAAACACTGCTCTACTTGAGAAATGAACCCAGGACCCCACGCTCAGTAGGGATCCAACGTTTCGTTACAGGTGATTATATACATATACGTACGATAATCTCAAAATGCCTCGTTTATTTCCAACTTGAGAAGTCTACGGAAAAACATTAATTTATCCGATCACACATAAGAGCGCTTCTAACACGTGTAAGATTGTTCTTCCTCTTCCATATATCTATAATAATACAGGATAATATCAACACAATCCCATTTATTTGAAATTAAAGGAAAGATCAAAAGCTTTTCCAATAACAAATAGAAAGCAAAGATTGACCAGGAAGTAAAGGAATTGCATCTATAGTCACAGTATCTTCTTACACAGAAACTCAAGAGCGTGTATTCCCGTTCGTCCCACTGCCGTGTCCACTGGGGGGACGACTGGGAATTTAAAAATAATATTAAATATTTTATTCCCGTTCGTCCCAAACAGGACTAACTTGTCAGTTTATTGATCAAACTAGTGTTGGAGAAATTAAAATAAAATAACAATCTAAGAAGATTACCAAAAGAATTGTTAGTTTATTTTCTAGCGTCTAATCTAATACTTCATAAGTTAGCGAACAAAGTTTTAAATCCTGCTATTTTTCGTGTTAGAGATCGCCGAATAGTAAACATCATTTAAGCAAAGAAGTTATACTCAGGCCTCGTTCATGTTTCACAACATGCTTAATCCGTGCACTAAATTGCAGACAGTATTACATTACCGCCTCGCTCCCAACTGTGGGCCACAGTTGGGAGCGTGTACAGGTTGTGTACAGTGGTACAATTAGCTCCGGCGCAGGATCGCGCCGCTCATTAGCAGCTCGTCGACAGTGTCAGCTAACATCCTTATTACACGCAACGCTAAATACCAGTACTAAGAACTGGTAACAGAAATAACAGAGATATTCTCATTGTTTTTGTAACACGGAATGGCACATAAGAGGATTTGTGCTCGCATACATTCGTTTTACATGATGTTGCATTCGTATTTTAAATATCACGAGTGTAGTGCTTAGGATTTCATAATGATCTGTTTGTGGAATTAGTTTTGGTCAGTTTTAAAGAGAACAACCATGTAGATTTTGTGCAGGTTTCTTAAAAATCTTTATACATTTTATTTACTAAGACAACCCCAGATATAGTTTGATAAAAAAATAAATAAAAAAAAAACTATAAACATAAATATAAAAGGATTGATGAAACTTAGGGCTCAAAATACGTGATAAACAATAAAAACCTATTTTCATCTTATTGCAGCCAATTTAGTTCTCAATTAAATACTTAAAAATGTCTTAAACAAGAATTTATTTCTTTAAGAAACTTTTTCTATTATTTTCTTCAGGTATGGATCAGCTCAAAATGTTTTATATTAGTACATACTTCTTTTCACGACACTGAAGGAAATAGGTAGATGTAACAAATATAATTACTACATCCCGTATTTCCTGGGCGCCTGGTAATGAAACATTCTGGTGAAGAAGTTCAGACAATTTGTAACTTACTTAATTTTCAGTTAACAGAAATGTCACAAGATGTTAATTAGTTAATATCTCATTAGTTATTCAAAACTTTGGGTACTTAAGGCAGTTCATTAGGTACTATGACACTTATTTCTGCTCCTGAGTTGCATTTCTCTGTTTCAGATTGCATACTTATCTCGTTTTCACTTCGAGCTTCATATTTTAATTAAATACTATCATAATTTAATTTCTGTAGCATTCAAGTCAGATCTATTTAAAAAAGTGATAGGTTAGTTATTTTCACAGTAATGTAGGTTCATGAATAAAATGTATTCATCTTAGTCTTTCAAAACTTAGTTCAACGAACATAAATTCCGACAGCCGATGCTCGGTTTCAGCCCACACTCAAACTTAGATTCCCGAGAGCTCATTCATGGTGCGACTTCCCGTTGGGTCCTCTTCAGTCCCGTCCATCAACGTCGCGTGTATGGGATGATCTGGGTGTCTGCTTGTTCGCTTGTCACTCACTCGCAACATTATCTTCACTTGCTACTCTATAATGAACATTCTCTATGATCTGGTTATATTTAGGGAGAGATTGAAGTGGGTACATTATGATTAAATTTTAATGTTAAAGTTAGAAATTGTGAATTATTTGACTTTATGAATCTCGATTCGGGTTTATAAACTGCTTATGTAACGGTCACCATCTCGAAAACAAAACATATTGAGTGTGTGTTATGAGGAATAATTAGATGAAAAGTGGGCTAGAAACCAATACAAAAGTGACTTTAACCAATACAAAAGTGACCGAAAAATTATTTTATCCATTTTAGCGAAATGTTTTTGCTTGTCTGTTTTTGACGTAAACATTAGTCTTATAGTCAGATATCTTTTATCCGTGTAATAAAATTGACGTCTGAAAGTTTATGTGTTGAAAATCTGTCAAGACTCACCTGAAGTACTACATGTTCTTGTTTGTATATTTATGTATGTCTATAATATTTTAGAATCACCCTAAATTGCAAAATAACATTTACATCTGTATTTTTACATAGAAACCCACTCGCAACAAATTGCGCAGGACAAAACCTGTACCACTTAATATTTATTCAACGTAGATTAATTCTCACGAAATAATATAGCACGTCCATTTTTAATTTACAAATACATTTGCAATTGAAATATCATAATCCAAAAAAATACGGTTTTAACAGAAATCGCTTTTATGTATTTTAATTAGTGAATCCGTTTGGAACAAATAAAGTCGCTCGCGGCATGTCGGGAGAACGGCTCAGTTATAAAATATTTTTTGAATGATGAATTTAGAGCCCACGAATGTTTTCGAGAATCCGGTTTATTACCAAGCGATGTGGGTGAGGAACGTGTAACACATTTCGCTTCGTAATGTAAGTATATTTTCATTAAATAGTCTTATATATTGACTGATCACAACTAGTCAATCATTCATCATCAACCCAGGAATCGTTCCCAATAGCTCGGGTACTAGCACTCTGGAGGCTATCGGTATAATGAGCAATCTAGCGCCGTCATATTGCGCCGAGCTAATTGCTCGTTAATCTGTCTGTGTGCGCAATCATTGTAATCGTCGCGTTGGTGCGACTGCCATGATGTAGCATGATGGTGCATGTTAGTTATGCCGTCTGGAAATATTAGAAGTACTAGTAGTAGTTTTGCCCGCAGCTTCGCCGGCGTGGAGGTCGCAAACAATCCCACGGGATCGTACTAGAGGGGAAAAAATATCCTAAAACCTAAACGAAAACAAAAATACTGTTATTTATTTTATGTTATAGTGAAGATTAGAGTAGGTATGTGCTATGGATTGTTGTTTTTTTATGTTTTAATTAATGAGGTATTTATTATTTTTTGATGTCATTCATGTTATTATAAGTACTAGTAGTTTCTTACGTTTTCCATAGTTTTAAATAGTCAGTTAATTTTAAAATCGCGCTATGGCATTCCGCATACACCTGTAATGATAGGAGATTTTAATAAATATTATGCTACCAAAAAACTTTTCATGTAAAATGTTGCCAAGACGATATCATGCGGCTCGCACTGTCAAAAAGTTATCAGATCTCATGTAGATAAATATGTGGCTTGGCGATTTTGTTACTACAAGAACTATTGTGTAACAGCAAAGTAATGAACAGTGAATACATTTTTCACCTTACACCCATGTGAATGTAGTGAAATGGCCAAGCCACATATTTTGACTAACGTGTAGAGCTTGGGAAGTTAGAGCTTGTACAGTTAGGGCGTGTAGCATTAGAAGCTTGGCTCTACATGAGATCTGATAACTTTTTGACAGTGCGAGCCGCATGGTGTCGTCTTGGCAACATTTTATATGAAAATGTTTTTGGTGGGATTTCACTTCTTATTGTAAGTAGTTGCTTATGACAATTTTTTAAATCTTTTTTTGCGGTGTATTTTCTTGCACATCAGATGTGTCTTTTTTCATAGCCCACTGTCTATCTTTACCCTATACCAGTTTTCAGACCTCTAGCTTCAAAATTTGCGAAAGTCCCATACAAACTTCCATCCCCTAGTTTAAGGGGTTGAGGGGTAAAAGTTCCAAGTTTTACAATTTTTTTGTTGTTTGTGTACAATACTGGCTTACATACAAAATTTCAGCTTTCTAGGACTTCAGGATACCCTAAGAATTTTGATGATCTTCAGCGAGTGAGTGACTCAGTGACGCAATCGGGATTATTTAGAAATCAATAAAACTTAAAGTATAAGAGCTATGCAATTGAAACTTTAAGGGTTTATTTATAAACGTTGCTTAAAGTTAAGTAATGATTAGCGACTGTTTAACCATACATTTTTGACGTTTGAACGTCACTTAACTTTAAACAAAGTTTATAAATAAACCCCTATATGTTTAATAAGTCCACTATTGATATCACATCTCGAGAATTTGGTTTATCTGGTATAATACAAACCCTTGTTATGAGGATTCAAAAAAACGACGAAGTGCTTCAAGAGAAGGTAGGTAGTGCCCACAGATAAATAAATAAGAGTTATGGTCTATTCGAGTGTTTCACTCAAATCCGTTCAGTCGTTAAGGCGTGAAAAGGTAACAGTTAGACAGACAGATAGACACACATTTACTTCTACATTTCTAACATTATAGTGTAGATAATGTAGTATGGATAGTATGGTTGTATCGTGAGGCTACTCTCCAACATGTTTGAGTAGTCATAAGCATTATAAAATAAGGTGCTTTGAACGTGACTTTGACCTTAAGTTGATTGGTTCAAATAGTCATTACTTTTTCAGCTATTTTCAACTAACTTCAATAATAGTGACTAAGATCTGTGTTGTCACATAGGTCTATCAGAATAAAAATAAATTCAAAATTCTTGAGCAAATATTCAGATACTTACTTTTGTTTTTTTTACCATAATGTTGTATTTTGTACAGAATATCTAGTGGTACCGGGACTTGTGAGGCCTCTAATCAGTACATAACACGGGCGAAATCCCGACTGGACCGGAGAAATAGTTGATCCGGATGTAATTAGCGGGGTTATTGCGGGTCACTCGGGTATGAGTAATAATATCATTAGGTATATGTATGACTAGCTGCTGCCCGCGGCTTCGCCCGCGTGAGTGTCGGAAATTACCCCATACATCCCCATGGGTTTTAAGTATAAATATTGAGTTTCGAGTTAATCGGACAGCGCGTTCAAATTCTTCCATACAAACACTGACACCCCCCAACCCCCCTTTAGGGGGTAATTTAGAAAAACAAAAACTACAAACTTTATCATTTATTTAGATAACTATTTGTGCGAAGTTTCATGTTTATTACCTCAAGGAATAAGATTTTTCCTACAAACCTTCATCCCTTATTTTACTCCCTTAGGGGTTGAATTTCGAAAAATCCTGATACACGTTATTCTTAATTTTTGGGTTTAAGTATAAATATTGAGTTTCGAGTTAATCGGACAGCACGTTAAAATTCTTCCATACAAACTTTGACATCCCCCAACCCCCCTTTACGGGGTAATTTAGAAAAACAACAAATTACAAACTTTTTCATTTATTTTGATAATTATTCGTGCGGAGTTTCATGTTTATTACCTCAAGGAATAAGATTTTTCATACAAACTTTCATCCCCTATTTGACCCTCTTAGGGGTTGAATTAAAAAAAATGCTTCCTTATTCCTGGCCTACATTATAAAGGGAACCTCTGTGCAAAATTTCAGCTTTCTAGGTTCAAGGGTTTGGGCTGGGCGTTGATGAGTCAGTCAGTCAGGACTTGTCTTTTTATTAATAGGTATAAATATAGATAGTAGGATAGGATATTTTTCCGGGATAAAAAGTACCCAGTGTGGTGCCCAGGATATTAAAGAATAATTATACCAAGTTTCATCGTAATCGCACCGGTAGTTTTTGCGTGATGCCTGAACAAACAGACAGACAGACAGACAGACAGACAGACAAAAATTTTTTTAATCATATTTTTGGGTTCGGTGTCGGTCTAGTAACACCCCCTGCCATTTATTTTTTTGATATTTTCAATGTACAGAATTTTCACTTCTACAGATTTATTATAAGTATAGATAACACTGTAGACATAAGTAGTGCATAGATTGTCCTATATTAAGCTTTTGTTTTTTGGTTTAGCCAGTTGAAAAGACACCATCACCATGTCTGGCAAACGGATTGGTTTTTGATTTAGCGTAACAAACGGATTGGTGTTTGAGTTAGCATTACAAACGGATTGTTGTTTGAGTTAGCATTACAAACGGATTGGTGTTTGAGTTAGCATTACAAACGGATTGGTGTTTGAGTTAGCGTAACAAACGGATTGGTGTTTGAGTACTGTTATCGTAACAAGAAAAGTGCAGCATGAATATTATTAATGACTCAGATAGTAGAAAATTTGGATAGATTGTGAGAAAGACAATCTTTCTGCATCATTACAAATAAATTGGGACAAAAGCGGATAAGTACTTGATTGCCTATGATCATACATAGGAAATCAAGCGCTCATCCGCTTTTTAAAAAGTGTCATTTTTACGACCTGCTTTATAAAAAGGGTATCCGTAGAGATAATTGTCACCACAACATCATAATTCTTCGCAGCATACTGCAGATGTGACCACTAATGGTCACGAACCTCCATCGTATTTTAATTATTATATCCCATTTAATGAACAGATTACCAAGCGGCCGTATTTGCGGAACATAGCAATTTTCAATCGCACCCACTGCACATAATTGGGATCAATATTTAACTTAATATTCAATGTAAATGGAAACAAGGATTTGATTGGAAATTTTATTGTAATTATTGCGAATTAAGTTATTGTGCCGAGTAACATTAATTTATTGATATTGACAAGCCACTGTTTATTACATGAAATTGATCTATTCCGAGGTTTATTACCTACCTTCATACTGAAGTTTATTATAGAATGAAAAATGATATTTATATTTTTCTGTGTTTAATTGAAAGATTATAATGAATCTTCAAAAAAGTACATCATTTACTCCAAACGTATATTGTGTAAATTCTTCAGTAAAATTTCAATCCAATATGCGAAGATCGATTTATAATAATATCTCTGGCGAAGACATTGTCCAAGACTGCTGCAGATATGGATTGATTTTTCGCTTCAGTTTGTGGAAAATGCGTGCACATTAGTTTTTATCTATCTCCAACAGTTTCGCATGATAATGCAAGAAAGTATTGAAACTGTTATTTATGATAGGGATTTGATGAAACCATACTGTTGATCGTGAAGGATTTTATTTGTGTTAAAATGATTGAGCATTGGATTAAGCATTACCTTGTCAAACCCCTTACTGAAAGCTGGCAACACGGATACGGGTCTATAATTATTTTTTGTCTTTACTGTCACCGGATTCGAAAAGTGGTAACCTTACTGTATTTCATTAAATCCGGGAAGACTCCTTGATCCACACATAAATTAAATATTAAGACTAAGTAAGGCGCTATGGTCTCAATTATGGACGTACAGACTAATATGCAGCACAAGTTTTGTTTGGCCTAATCCCCGAACAAAAAAATAACTATCTACTTTCTTGCGTGAAAGAAATTGTAGAAGATTATTTTGTAAATGAACAGCAAAACTCATGAGTTTTTCAAACATTTTCGGTTTAGTAAGAAACCACATTATGATGCCAAATGACTATCTATTTCTCGACCAAAATGTAACAATATTTTCTTAATCTAGCGCTTGCTAGTACCTACTGCGCTGTCGGTCCACGATACAGCTGGATTTCTTGAAAACCTCTGTCTATATCAAGTCCATCACATTGAAAATGTTATTTCTATGTAAATTTTATATTTAAAAAGGTCTGTTTCAATGGACTAGCTGCGTGGGCCTCGGATTGAATGGAGGTATTTATATGAAAAGGTTTTATGTCGCTACTGAGAAAGCGTATTTGCGTTAACGCAAATACGTTTGATGACCTTGAACTTTAGCACCTAGATTTTAAACAAATGTTGCTCATAATAGGATTTTTCCTATAACGTGGGATACAGACACAAAATAATATCATAAATTAATGTTGCGTTTGGGTTCGATTCCCGGGTCGGGTAAAGTGTTATTGCGTTTTTCTATCTAAATATTTTAGTAGTAGTTTGGATTTGTGCCCGGTAGAGGCTTGCCCCCTGTTACAGGAGACTTAACACAGCTGGCGAAATGTGGGTGTACTATAGGTAGACCTCCACCTAGCCCTTCACGGAATACAGGCGTTATGTTATGTTATGTTTATTGAAACCAAGATCTTGGTCGAAGAATGAACAGCTTATTTATTTATTCAGCGCTCATTCTGAATTTCAACCGAAGAATTAACTTGTCGATCATTGCACGATAACTTTGCGCGTTTGGCAAGGAACAGGATTCCACAACACAGAATTTCTGCAATATTTTAGGCAATTTTCAGGTCCTTGAGAGCAAAATCTGGCTTAGTTCATAAGAATGTAGAAAAACAACAAAGAGGTTTAATGTTACCACAGCTCTTGCATGTTTGCTCGGAACGTAATACCTACTTTACGAGACGCGTTTAATTTTAGCGCACGTATTTAGCATATTACTAGAATATTGAAGCAAGTATGCGCTCTGGGCCACACCCTGCAAATATGGGTTAATTAGCTAAGCCGTGTACCGAGTACATACAGTACATAGTGCACGCTTTAATTAACTTGTATTATTTTAATTAAATAATGGCGGGGATGTATATTTAGGAGATACCGTCCTGCGGCTATTGTAGTTTGTATCCTCGGAACATATCACGTGATATTGCAGAGGATCCGAGTTTCATTTAGTTTTGTCACTTAATTATAATCTGAATGCTTACCCTACATAAATATTTTTCTTGAAATATGCAATGCATTAGGCACTGAGGCACGGAATGCGTAAAGCAACGCATGAATGATCTGTGAACCGCACAGTTCTAACAACTCACTGCTTCAACGCAATGCAACCGCTACACTGACAGAACACATACAAATGCCTGTAGTATCAGTCAGTCATGCCCCGAGATTATAACAAAGACTCTACTTACTGTATGTAGACTCGAAGTGGTTCTAGATGTATGCCAACTACAAATACTCCATGCAGTAACTTATGTGCTCAGTTAATCTAGACCAAGCTTTGTTCTAAAAATTAGACTGAAAAGTAAATCAAGCAAAAAAAGTCATGGCATTCGGAATCTGTCTTAATTTTTGAGCATTACGTCAAAAATAATGTGTCATCAATCCATGGATCCTAATAAGCTATTTAGGCCGTCATTGTGGCATTAGATAAGCAGATATAGAGGCTATTCGCTGAGAACCTACAGTATTAGAGGAAATGGCATTAGTCAAATCCAATTAGTCCTGGTATGACTGAGGGATGGAAATGTTCCATGGATCAGTTAATTAATATCATTAGCGAAAGCTAAAACAGTCGGAAGATAAATAATTCGAATAATTAAATAGTCAAAAGACAAAATTTCTAAAAAATACGCGTAGTTAATACATATCACCCCATGCAGGTAACAAACGACAATTTAAAGGAATAAACGAAAAATGACCCATTTTCACAAAACAAGATTATTTCGTCATACTTATAGGTGAAGAAAACTTTATAGTGACGAAAGATTACTTCTTGTCTGTTTGTATGTGTGTGCATAAATGGTTAAATAAATAAATACTTCGACCAGATTATTTGTAATCGTGAGACACTGCGAAATATAACACACACAAATGTAATCACCTGTTTGCCTATAAATGTAAAGATTACGTAAACATGCATAACTGCAGGGTTGAATACTTCAACAACCTTTTATACTTGGACATATTATCACATGAGCATGCATATATTTAAAAACATGAACAAACAGACAAATGCTTACAATCTGCTTAGAAGAACTTATAGATAGGGAATTAAAAGTTGATATAAGTATTGTGCTTATCGGAACACTTTATGTCAGAGGGCGATGAAACGCATCTACTGATACCAAACTACAGTTTAGCATCATGTTTCAGCAGAACGAATAGTAAGAGGGGTGGTTCGTGTATTTTAGTTAGAAATGAACATTCTTAATTGATTCAGGCGTGATTTTTATTATTTTTCGACATTTTTATTATTATTTTCATTGATCTGACGTAACTTTAGGATTATATGATGTTTTTTTGTACTTAGAATTATATCACTATTATATTTGTACACCAGCTTTCTAGGCAAAACATGTTGAAACTTTTTTATTTTTTTGTAATCGTTCCAACTGATTGTAATCCAACACATATTTTTGACAAATAAATATATCTTATCTGATCTTATCTAAAATATCCATTTCATTGCTATTTCATGGTTGTACTATTGAGTTAGATGTTGAGCTGAGAAAAGCGTGTATTTTGGAGTGAGGGACATGATTAGACACAGGATAATATTAAGAACGAGTGATGCGATTTAACCCAATAATGGTTTATTATCAACAGAATTTTTTTAATATTTTTGTTACGTTTAGGTAGGTAAGTAATAATATGAAACAGATGGAAATTAATCTTACTAACTGACGCCATTGACGGTTCATATTAATCAGCCATCATTTTACTCAACCCGAATCAAAACAATCGGAAATGCTTTGTCTTGTCTCAGACTTAACATCAAAGGTCTCTGCCCATCCTGCCTAGGTAACAGCCGTGATGTACATAATATTGTTGATGGAAATAATGTGATTTTGATTCCGGTTCGTTGGCTACCTTTATTATTACTTAATGTGGATCACGCAGATTAAATAAGGTTTCTATGTCCCTAGATAGCCCGGGAGGGTCTTTTAGCCAGAATCTTTGGCACATATATAGGAAATGTTGCCAGCTTAGTGGCAGATTGCCATGTAGTGGCAATAAGATGTGTTATGTAGTAGAAATGTAAATATTAGTGTCGTAATGGCTATATTGCTCACGACTATGGCGTTCATTGTATTTTGCTTTTATTAAAATATTCTGTAAAGTGAATTTGTTAGTGATTGATTGAGACCTCTTCACTCAAGTGATTGACGAGACCAATCTAACAAATTGAAAAAAGATTTGTTTATGCATTGAAGTATTTCAGAACTGTATTCGTGAATTTCAGCTATATTTTAGCAAACATAACAAAATCTGCAACAATATTAAAATAAATAATGAACTCTTCCTCCACCGTTCCTTAACCGTAATCTTGCTCTGTACTGCTGAAACAAAAACGTTACACTACATTCAAGCAACATACCATTCGTCCAACAGTAGAACCGCTATATCGAAGACCCGAACATTTTAATCCAGATAAACTTACCTTAGCCGCCCATAACGGGCAAAATTCGCCCGCAAAATTACCCGTCCGTCATGACAAAAACGCCCGGAGATCCGAGCGAAGGTTCCGTACAAAAGTAATGTGGCATTAGGGGCCCGTAAGCGAACCGCAGGGCTGCCGGCTGAATTGTAAAGTAAAGAATATTGAGTTATTTCAGCGAGCGCACTCGGTCGAGTCGAGAGACGGGTGGTCGAGTGCGCTGTCAGTGCTCGAGCGAGTTCGTGCTTCGTTTACATTCATTGATGAGTTCGTGCGTGTTTTACGTTTTATAGACTGATCAGCTGATTGTTACAGCGTTTTTATGAAGTAACAATGAAATTCGGGTTTCAGTTGCTTGATTTTGTCGATTTTGTGGCTAGTTTTATTGAGTTTAGCTTGATTGGATGTAAGGTTTATATTTTTAGGAGTTGTAAAATGAAGTTGGAATTATTTTTGTCTTTGGTTTTATACCAGATTATGTGAATTTTTCAGAGGTCATAATAGTCATCCTTATTAGTTTTTCTATTCAGTAGGGTCAAGTTTTCATTTGGGTACGATTTTTTTCATATTCTTATATAACTAGTGTCTAGTGTCGTAGTCTAGTGTCCAAATAAACGTTTTTCTTTCTTTATTTCTAAAAATAATGAATTGTTCCTAGTTTTTCCTTGTGGGTGTGAATGGGAAAAATTATTGGATAATTAATTAATACAGCATGTAGTTTTCGTACCAATCCTTCGTAGATGTTGGTAAGCACTAAAGGAATGTTTCCAGAATTACTTTAATTTGAAATCATTTTATTAGGGATATTACCATTTTTTCAAAACAGCATTTTTAACATTTTTAATAAAAATTAAAATGTTGTCTTTTAAAAAGTCAATATTATATTATTCTACAAAAGTAAGTAACAGAAAAGAATCGCTGCAACACCGACTCCACGTAGTCTTATCTGCCCTACCCCTAGAGTGTAATTTAAGCCCGCGAAGACGGGGAGGGGTGAGGCAGCCCGCGAGCTTAGGAGCAGGTGGTTGTTGCAAGTCGAAGCTGCGGTGGTGAGTGTTAAAACCATCTGCGACGAGAAGCTCGCGTGGGACCGCCGGAGCCCTGCAGCGCCGGAGCCGTGACAGAAACCATGCCTGCTGCAGGTTGCGTGCTCGCTTACATGCTGCATGCTTGACTGTAAACTTTCTGTGATATGATAGTTCTACCTTTTAATGACTATCAATATGAAATGTATGCCAAAAGACGATTCTGCCTGTGAACTTTCTGCGATATAATGCTTCTACTTTATAATTATTCTGCATATGAAATTTCTGCCTAAACATGATTCTGACTTACAAACGATGAGTTTTGAATGTATGCTAAATGAGTGTCTGCCAAACGATTTTCTGCGAAATGAAGATTATGCTATCCGCTGTTAAGCAAAACAAAGTTATGACATAAAAAGTTCTGCGAAGTAAGGTAGACCCATTTGAACGCACTTACTAGGTATAAAGTATTATATTACTAAGACATCCAAACGCTAACCTAAATTCACATATTCCATTAGAAATCAATGCGCCAATCGCAGCACAGCCCTAGTAAAGCCGTAGTTAGCGCAATTACAGTAAATTAACTAAGTCAGAACATCGGAGGTTATCGCGCGTGTTTATGTAGCACTCTGATAAAGGTTTACTGTTATGTGCCGGCGAGATATGGCCGCACTAATATTAATGGTACGACAAGTTAAAATCACTTGAGTTTGTGGCCTATTGCGAGCGAGTTATAGGCGGGTATCGAGTACAATGGGCGGGATTGAAAAATGGATTGCCGATTAGTTTAAGAGCGCCTTATTGCAGCTGTAAGATGTTGAGAAAATTGTAGTCATATTTAATAAAAAAAGATAATAATTCAGTTTAAAAAAAAAGGTGTAAATCGAGTTTTATTGCTGACTGTATAATATTTTTTTGATGAAATATTGCATCAAAAAAATATTATCTTAGCACGAATATTGGCAATCCAAGTGTTCTCGTTTGATATAACCTACAATACCATGACATTTATTTTTCATACCAAAACGACCAATTCAATACATTTTCAGTTTCAAAGTTATCAGTTTGCAATACCTTTCAATACGCAATATCAATAGGTATATATATTTCTTGAACACACATTGTATGTAAAGATTCCATTGTTGTCACATTTATATTCACAAACCTGATATTTTCGACAATTCGGCGACTCTTATCGAAGCCGTTAAACGAATTAATGTACTTTTGTATTGAATACTGAAGGTGAATTGAATTCAAAAGACCTTTTATAGTTAGATATTATGTTCTAGAGGCAGTTGTCTCGAGTGTTTCAACACTACTTGTTATCCACGACAGATACGATATAACTATTGCTTTTTGGCTCAGAATGATAGACTGATGGTGTGTTTGTGTGTCTGTTTGATATTTTCCTCAAAACGATTTGACCAATTTATGAACAATTTTCATCAGACTGAAAAGAAGGGTTATGTTTTTTCATTAACTACGTTTAGTGTATCCTATAAATCCCATAAGATTCTCCGATACATAAGTGTTGCTTACCGAATCTCGTGTAAAATATTTTTATTTTATTAATTCACCCGTTACATACATTTCGTAGCAATTCAATTAAATTGGATCCTAAAAAAGAATGTTGAAAAGCTTTTATTTTACTTTGGTACTGTACTTGAAATAAAACATAGGTATTCTACTTGAAAAGCTAAACTATCCTCCAATTGTGACTCTGTCTCATCTGTAAGTGGACATAAAAGTGATACGTGGTCAATAACGAGAATAAAGTGGGGGTTATATTTGTTACTCTTGTGAACATGAGTACCATTGAGTACTACTAGTAGCTAGCATGTACTGCTGCTGCTATAGTAAACCTTACACGAGTGAGGCGAAACAAGGTTGTCACATTATTTATAGGTAAGTGAAAGTTTTGGTAGAGGTCGAGTAAGGATGAACTGCCTACACATTGATACCGAAAAAAAACTCAATAAAAGCCTAAACTGCCCATTGCTCAATCATTTGAAAAGAGAAACTGCATTACTTATAAAGCAAACAGAAACACGAAAGTAAAGTAAGTTATCAAACTAGGTACAGTTCCAGAAACACCAAAACATTTCAACGGCTTTTCTTGCTAACCCTACCGTACAGAACTACGGACAGCTCTGCCACAAACTCCGGGCCGTTTACGGTCAGTGTAGGGTTCCTTGTTTAGCGTATAATCCGGCGCTGGAGACCCCCGGGGGTTGCCGGACACCCCCGCACCCCCCGAACCTAGGGCCGTCTTGAGTAAGCACGGGATAGGGACGAAAGAGTAAGGTTAACCGTGGCCGAACTGAGAAGCTTAATTTTTACGGGTTCAATAAACGAAAAAGTTTTTAAGTTTATTTTACTTTTGTTGAAAGGATAATGTTATATTGGACTCGCTATGATCGTTTATGTTTTAGAACTTGTGATAAAAATATCGTGGATAAAACTGGGATTTTTTTTATGACCCTGCTCTGTTGTAACGAAGTATAAAATAGTACTTGCATGCTTATCATTTACTTCATCCCCGTGTTTTTTTTTGTTTTGTTTTTGCTCGGTTGGTTAGGGCTTAGCTTGATTTTAAATATATTATATTAACCTACATAAAATACCTTCCTCAAGAATTAGGCTAGCAAATACAAAAATATTTTTTCAAATCCGACTGGTATTCCAGATATTATTAATATAGCTTTATTATATTTGTATCGATTTCACAAAAAACCAGCTCCACTAAGTTGGAACCTCAATATCTTTAGATCAGTCTTGCATATTAATACCGTATCATTACTAAGTCGAAAGACTGATCTAAAGATGTTGATGTGATACAGTACCGAGTGTCTCCCCCTCCAGGCAACCCTGATTACCCCGCAGGTCTGTACCTTGGTCTGTTTACGATGTCCATCAATAGACTCACTCCACTTCAGACGAATATAACTCGGAGGCTGCATAAAAATTGTTAGCTCAGTCTTATGTCATAAACGGCTTGTTTTCAGAGCTCATTGCGGTGGTTGAGTTTTGTTTTTATGGAAATAAGGAGCTTGTGTTCAAGTCAGAATGGAAGTTAAATGCAGGAAAACTAAACAATAAAAGGCACTTGTACCAGTACGGTCTGAAAATATACTGGTGTGAGAAAAGTGGATGAACGTAAAATAATGTAGACCCCACTTTTCAAGTTCACTGAAGCTTCAATCGAAAATTTGCCGAAAAAATCCTAAAATTCCGAGACAAATCCGTTCAACGCATTAATTTTATCATTTAATCAAAATATTGAAAACAAAACGTATCCAACCAAAATAATCTCATCCTAAGACGCTTTACTGTGGATTGATTGAAATTTTCCTTATCTTTAAAATATACAAGTAAAAGTACCACCATCCCGTTCCCCCCCCCCCCCCGTGTATCCCCAAGTATACAGAAAATATTCATTTACAAGAAAAGATAGGCCATCATTGAGGAAGGCTTCGCAAATAGAATTGCACAACGAAGTGTGTGAGATAAAAGTATGCTAAAAGGGATTGATAAGAAATCAGTTTTGTCAGAAATACGTGCTCACAATCGAGAGTGTAAACATTTGTGTTGTGGGTATTGAATTAAATATTTACATAGATACAACAAAGAGATATCGGGGAAGATGGATTATTGAATGTTTTTCTATGAATTGAAAGGCACTTGGGATATAAAGCGATTGCTTCAGTATATATTTAAAAAAGACAACCAATAATAACCTACTGGTGAGACAGACAGACTTATAATCTGTGACCCTAATAAAAAGCTGGACTGCAATATGTAAGCTGCTCCTGGCTCGTAAGAAAACTAGCTACAAAAATTCATACTACTAACTAAAGTAAAAACGCTACAGCGCACAGACTTAAAAAACCTTTCATAAAAATAAAAATATTCAAGATTTAACTCGTGTTAAGCCAACCTTAATGTAACGCTCAGTGTCGCCTTAAACAGGTCACTGAACTCAATTTTTATAACCTATTTCGTACAAGAGGTGCCTTTCAGAAGATTTGCTTTGCTTTAGTTTTATGCCTTCAAAACGCGTTGCTCTAAACAATATCAATTTCTATAAAAGCTAAAATATTTTATGGTAATATTGAAAATATTTTTGTTCGTTTAATATTAAAGAAAAGTTTACAGAACGTATGTAGATTTTGTGTGCTCAAATGTGCATAATAGAAATATGTGAAGAATCCTATTTTGAAACAAGAATAGACATTGAATGTGGTTAAAATCATCACAAATTACTGAGTGCACAGTAATGCGATGGATTACATTGGCCTATACATTTTTCTGTGCAAATGAGCACACATATTTAGGTATCAGAATTTCTAGACTAATAGTAAAATCATTAAATAAATGTATCTCATAAAACACTGACCAACTTAGCTAGAACGAAAATGAAAATATATACCTTGTGATTTTCTAAACACATTTGAATAACGATGGAACGATTCTTTTTGCTAAATTGCCATGACTTTGGTAAAGGTTCACACTCACTGAGGCATACCTAACATAACATGTTAAATTAATCCAATATTGTGCGTGAATAAACCAAAATAAGTAATAAATTTTATAAGCTAACGTTCAATAAGTAAATTAAAAGAATTTCTTGCCTTTGTGGTGTTCCAATTTTGTATAATCTTGAAATGTAGAATAATTATGTATTGAGAATAATTATGTATTATTCTCTAATTATGATAATTAGTCCAATTCTGACTGGTTTGAGTTAAAATTTTGACGGTTGAGAAACAATTTTGATTGTTTTTCATTAATTGAAATAGTGAATTATTAGTAGGCATATTATTATTATCAAATAGTTATAATGAAACAAAAAAACATAATATATAGTTAGTGCTTGTATTGTATGTTCGGTGACTGTGTAACCGTAAAGTACTTACTGTGACAATATTACATGTATTTATGAAATAAAGTAGTAAATGGTGTTTTAGCGATATGCGGATCAAGGTATAAAGGTCACTCATCCTCCATAGAAAAGGGAGGATACCTCTAAAGTGTAAATTATATTTATAAGTTTTGCGCGGATGTGACGCATATTTTCCCCAGGTATGTTTTTAATTTTTAATTTGTTTTTTACAAAAGAGAAAATAAGTTTAAATAATTTATTGGTTTCTTGATTTTACATAGGACCTCCATCTGTAAAATAAACTATTTGATTTATTGTATAATATTATGTATATGCAGTGGGACAATACAGGCTGATTATTATTATTATATTATATGTATATGATCACACCAGCCTTGTTGTTGCCTGTAGTGATTATTGAGTGTGAAACAGGGGCTAATTATGTATGTCTTTAAAAAAATAGTTTTGTTCTTACTTAGTTTTTATCATCTGCGCATTTATTTGTTGTGTCTTTTCTTCTGTGTATTTATTTATCACATGGTAAAGTTTGTTGATGGCCGATAGACTTGCTACTATTATTTCTGTATCACGGCCCTTCTCCATCACCACTAAAGAGCAGTAAAAACATAAAACAGAAGCAATTGTCTCTAATTCAACGAAAGTTAAGACAAAATTCTTTTACGACCCTTTCTCTAACGTCAACTTTACTTTCTCTAACGTCAACTTTACTTGCCAACTTAATTGAGTCAGGAATTCTTACTTACTCTCAAATAATTTCACACTTCTACCCTTTATTGGAACTCCTGAGAGGTACTTATATAAAGTGTTTTGATAGCCGAGTTGAGCTTTGAACCCGTATTAAAAGAAGGAATCAAGTTAAATCGTTTATTGGGTCGGTAATAGCCGGTAGATTTACGGAGCCTGGCTGGCTCCCAGCGATGCTAATATTAGCTTCGGATAATTTCTTAAGCCAGACATCCCGGCTATCATTATGATAGCACGAGATTTTATAACGTTAGATAAGTGGTTAAATAAAATTGATTGTTTGCAATATTTGATTTTATTAGTCGTATATTAGTCAAAAATAACATTCATGTACAAAGTTCCTCCTGTATCATAGATGCGTTAACATACACCAATATTACATTATTTTGTAGCCTTTCAAATACATATTTCTTTCCAATTAGACTAACCCTGCACCCTCCAGCACTGCATAAAGTTGCTTATGTTGCCACTGTTGTCTTTTTCAGTCTATTGGACCAATCAGAGAGACATAATTTAACAACAAACTACACACATGGACTATCAAGAACACACCATCAAACAATACAGTCGCTCACTCCATTTAATAATAATCCGTGGCGTATTACCGACGGTCGCAATTCACTCGCTCGCAGATGAAATTACTCCAATAATTACCAGCGCATAATGTCTCATCTCCGTGCACACACATGCTCCGTGGACACGGAGCAGTGAACAAATGGAGTGTTTATTTTATTTATGGGCAGTCTCCACAGACCGACCGACGGCTCAGTGACGGTTGAGTAAGTCCACTGTGTGCAGGCAGTGTTGGAACGGTTGTTTTGACGATGCTTGGGACCGGCCTAAGTCCAGCCTGCGGACGTCTTTCAGCTAAAATTATATTAATGACAGCGACTTATTAAGTCGCTGTGGAAATTAGTATTGTAGCTTGTAGCTAATTTACATTCCGGAACACTAGTGTTAGTCGAGGTGACCTCGGTGAAATCAGGTCTTTATTTATTATGGACCGTCCTGTAGAGTGCATTGAGTACTCCATTCATTTGTAACTCTATGTTAGTGGCACGGGGCATGTATTCGGCTGGCTGGGTATGATTGAATGGATAATGACCACGTGTTAGTTGTGGTGCGCACATAACTTGTTAGGCCTGGTTCGCTGAAACGTGTATTACGTTGTATTGTATGGAGTTTTATTTAACTCATTTTAAAGACATTTTATATTGTGACGTCAGTAAAAGGGCTTCATGACAAAATCGTATTGAATATTTAATGAGATTCATTCATTTTAATACTGAGTGAAATAATTAATGAATAAACTGAACTGCCATCGTCTGACCATCAATAATAATTAAACAGTAACACTTTTGAGCAATAATAATTTAATTCAGTGGATCCCAAATAGCAGGAAACGACTACTCGGTCCACCCAGAAACAGATGGCGGGATGAGCTGGAGTCCTTAAAGGATTGGCCCGCAATCGCAGTAGACCAGGAAAAGTGGAAAGAGGGAAGAGAGGCCTTTGTCCTGCAGTGAGACAACACGGGCTTATAATTATAATAAGCTTGGACCCTATTCCCGATAACGGTGGGCTACTGTTTTTTTAATGTTTTTATATTCTAATATTTAAAAATGTAATTTATAAGTATTTAAATGAAATAAAGGAAAATAATAATAACACAATTGATAATGTTCCTGTTAATAATTATTACATTTGTAAAACATTATAGGAAATATCTGCAGTGCTACTAATCCAATATTTTGACCTACTTTGGCCAATACGTGACCAGCGGGATCATAATATTATATTATAGATACCTTATACTCATACGGAAAACGATATTCTTCTCTTTATACATATTTTGTAATATGAATTCTCTTTTAATACAAATTTTCCTCCACTTAGAATTGTTTAGGAAAGGATATAAGTAACAAGAAAACTAGAACGAAGCCTTCATTGGAATAATAAATACGTTTGATTATATTAACATCGAATTATATCTTTGGTAGTTTGCTACTAGACTAGCTTCTATGGTCTGTTCCATCATTATCTAAAGAAAGTGTAAACAAACCCTGTTCAGGTTAAATTCTTACGCAATCACTCACTACAGGGAATTGTAGTAGCACATTCATCTTTTTTTACAAGGTTTTACAAACTTTACATCTCACCATTTTTGTCCAACAATTATTGTTTGAATAACATGCAAAATTGAAATAAAAACATCTTTAACGTGATTTAAAAATAGCGTTTCGGGTTTAATTTTTAAATAATAAAATCAAATCACTCAATATGAAAGTGTCACTACAAATTGGCATCCATGAGTACATTTCCTGATTGTTTAAATTTTCATTAGATACTTTTGAAACAGACTATAGATAATGATGTTCTTCTTTATTATCTTCTTTTACTCATCTCCCCATTCACTTTTTCAGGCATTATTACATCAATTGCTAACGTGCAAGGAAATGTATTTTTCTTTTAAGCACAAGCTTGTAGCTGCAGAGGCATTCTGGATCACAGAGCTTCAATTTCAAACAAAGCAAAGCCGCTTTAAGTTCTTCAAACTACGAGTATTCTACACTGCGGTTCCTAACAACGTTAACACCGCAGTTGGTTTCATATCACGTCTAATGCAGGTCTACACAAAGTTCAACACGACACTTTCCGTGTTTAAACATCCTTCATACGAGTATACGAATAATTTCTTGTTCGTCTAGGTGCTATCAGAAATCAAAATACTGAGTTCTCCAAAATGTTAACCACCTTTGTGGTCTAGTTTTTAGACCACCTGTCTCAGACCCATGTTCGATTCCCAGTGGAGGCAAAATTTTCTGCTCGGTTTTGTTGGTGGTAGGGCTTGTTCTAAGTTTGCCTGGCTAGCTACCACCATCTTATCTAAGTCCTTCTCTATAATAACAATGTTAATAGCATAGTTGTGTATCGGAAATTAGAGGTAAGACAGCCAGTTCCTCCATGGTTGAGAATTTCGAGTGAAGCGAGCTTCCATCTTCGACCTGATCATCAATTACCATCAGGTGATCCAAGATGGGCCAAGACATTGTGAGTGGACAAAAAAAAATCTACCGATTGTTCAATCGATAGAATAATAGAAACTGAACCAAAATGAAAAGATAAAAGTAGGTTTTTAGTTTGACATGAATGATTTGTTCGGTTAATAAAAGACGGCTCTTTTAAAATTATGTGACAAACACAGAAACAGCGTCAGTTCGCTTATTACATCGTGTTGTAAAAGTAAATATAATAAAAATTTGGTGTTACGCTCTAGTTTACGCGGCCCTTACTCCCTAACATTTAAATGCGAGCACCTCTCGATACCTACTGAAGGCCTCACAGTCTAGAGGTCACGCTGACCTTCCACCCTCGATAACTGCCAGCCTCTCTCATATAATCGTCGATATAATATCTCACATTTTAATAGCCGTGTTTTCAGAGAAAAAAAGATTTTATTGGAGATTGCTTTCGCGTTAGTGTCGAGGGAATGTCAAAGGAAATCGTATCTGGGATATGTATAGAGTTTAGAGAAATTGAAATGATCCAATTTATACATTGAATAGGTACCTACCTACAGACGGTTAGACATGTGGAAGTATTGATGTTGAGATTCTGTACATAAATTTGGATGTTTTCGGAGATTAGCCAAAATACAGGGTCAAATTAAATTAAGCAGCGAAACTC
The DNA here is from genome assembly GCA_914767815.1 of Eupsilia transversa. Taxonomy (NCBI): domain Eukaryota; kingdom Metazoa; phylum Arthropoda; class Insecta; order Lepidoptera; family Noctuidae; genus Eupsilia; species Eupsilia transversa. The sequence continues at coordinate 282,333 of OU611888.1, forward strand.
CGAAGCCCCAATAAAAAAAAATCTTTTGTTTTTATTTTGTTGTGTTCATGTATCCATCACGTCTGCAGAGTTTCGCTACCTCATTTAATTTGACCCTGTAGTGCTACAACGTTCAATATATTTTGCTTGGGCTAAAGCTGATTACTTTGCCTTGCTCTGGATTCGCCAATGATAATACTCCTATTTAATTTCACGTTTGTTAAAGTGATTATGGTGAAAAAGATTTAGAAACTTTGATATAAACGTCTTCCTCGACCGATCTTTATACTTTGAGCTGCATTCTTAGCACACTTGTTCACTTCGTTGAAGTCGATACCAACGATAAAATTCACAATAATTGAAAAAAAAGAAGTATCATACCGCATTTTATTAAAAAATATATATATAATATTTATAATATTTAAGGACATTCCCATTTGCATACAATGGTGAGTGAATTTCCTTACTAATTTCACGAAAGCATCTGTTGATCTTCCCACGCAAAATGAAGGGTGCAAGTAGAGGGGACGGTATACCCGGAGGCAATTGGTATGCAATTATTAAGCCTAATCCTTTCTTTGACGGCGTTCGTAAAAAGCGCCAAGGGGTTACGTCAAGTGCGCTTGTTTCGAATAAATTTATTATTAATTTGTCAAAGGAATAAGTAAATGATGATTTTGGCAATATTGGGCAGTTGTGACTCAGTGGCTGACTTACGAGAACCTACCTGGCACCTGCTTATATTTTTAGCTGAGTAGCTTTAGCCCGTGGCTTAGCCGTGGGATATTGTCCCAAGGAAACGTGCTACCAGGATAAAAAGTATCCTGTTTGCCCAATCCGTTCAGCCATTAAGGCATCAAAAGATAACAGACAGACAGACCGACAAACAGACAAGCTCCAATATTCAATCGATACCTACTTGTCTCACACCCGTTGTGGTTCACAGACAACTCCCTCAGAGAAAACTTTGGCCCGGCAAATGAAATAATCCATACTAATATTACAAATTCAAATTCAAAATAGTTTATTTTCTCTTCACGAACAATGGCATCCTACAATTTAGACAGGCTTAAAAACGACTTATTTGACACTTCTTTGTGAGAGTCTGCACTAGGAAAACCTGTATAGCAGATCATCACGGTCCCACCACACGGTATACAAACATAATCACTTAATTATTAAATGTGAAGGGATAGGTTATAACATAAAAATCAATTATAGACTCAGAGATTTAAAACAATAAAACTAAAACAAAAGTAAATACAAAAATGCGTGAACTATTACAAATCGGGAAGTTCGAGGGATGGGCTATTTATCATAAGTTAGTAATTCCTCAGGTGCTTTATAATCTAAGCTATTAAGCCATTCAACCAGAGAACACTTACACGCCTTTGTTGTTAGATGATAGATCATGCAAATACGATTTATGTTATTATATAGGTGGGTACCTAAGGCGTGAATTACACAGAGAAGGCGTAAAGTAAAGGCGTGGCATAGGCGCAGCGCAGGCGTGGAACGGATAAGGCACGGACGCGATTTAAATTATATAGAAGAGGCGAAGAGACGTTACGATGCATCATTATTCAGGCTGATTTTGTTGCGATAGCATGTCTTCCTCTCCACGTGGTCATAATCATTTAGGGTGCTCGAGTAGCTTTGACGTTTCAGTGCATAAATACTGCTCATACTGCTCATACTATATCAAGCGACGCGGCACAGGCGAGAAGCGACGTGGCGGTGGCACGCGCCTCGGCCACGCCGCTTGAGTTTCAACTGTTTCATGACACGTCGCCTACGTACACTTTGAAGCGGCATCATGCCTGCGCCATGCCTTCACGACGCCGTTTCTGTATAATTCACCATGACCTGGGTAACGACATAGGATACTCTATACCCCAGCAGTACGTTCCCATGGGTTATGTAATTACCAACCCCTACGCCCCGGCGAAGCCGCGGGCACAAGCTACTACTTAATAAATATCTTTCCAAAAACAAGGTCCAGTTATTGTGAATCAGTATCAGATGTACTAGATATTGGGCTTGTCCCAGCGCTATCCTACATGAATATTAATATTGTTTCGCTGGCCGAACATCAAAACAAAAAGTTGACCTATTTGGATCGCTCTTAGGCTTGTTTCAATGTCCTACGTTATCGGGTCAGTTACTGTTATTCTAGTTTAATATTACATTGTTACAGCTATTAGTTTTATCATGGAACAAATCGGACAGAAAATTCCAACTAGTCGTCTCATAGAACAGTTTATTCTGTAGGGTATATTTTTTACCCGACTTCGGCACAGCGAAAATGATTTTAGCAATGAGCGCCTAAACAGTTACGTACCCGAAGGCCAAACGGAAACCTATTACCTACTAAGCCTCCGTTGTCCGTCCGTCCATCCGTCTGTCTGTCAGCGGCATGTATGTCATGAACCGTAATAGATAGACAATTGAAATTTTCACAGATTGTGTATTTCTATTGCTGCTCTAACAACAAATAATAAAATTAAGATAAAGTAAAATGTCGAGTTTATTGTACGGGTCCCCATACAATAAACTCTTGATTTTGAAAAATATTCTAACCCTGGCATGTGGGATGGCATTGGGAGCTCATCGAGTAGAGAACAAAATAATATTTATGTTTTTCATCTTCAAAAATAGGCGTCTGTAAATGTTGTGAGTTTTAGACTATTTTTGTACTACTTACTACTATTACTGTACGTACTGTATATAATCAACAAACACTAAAAACGCCGATTCTTATGGTATTTTTTTTAAATACGGGTGATTTTCTACAACTGTAAAATTAAAATAACATTTTTTAGGGTACCTCCCCTAAACGTAAAGTGGGTTTTTTTTTTTTTTTCGTCTTTCCCATGGTGTGGGGTATCTTCGGAAAGGTCGTTCAAAAATATAGTGAGTTTGAAACTAAGAATTAGGCATAAAGAAGAGAAACAATAATAATTACAAAAAGAACAGAAATAATGAAGAGTAAAAAATAAACTAAGAATAACATTCTGATGGAAAAACTAATGATGATGGCATTCCGTGAAAAATACTTACAACTTTTTTAATAACACCATCAGCAAAAAAAATCTCAAGACCAAGCACAAATAATACTTAAAATTAACGAGCAAAGTAAGCTAAAATAATAAAAAAGCGGTCCACTATTAACAGTGATTCGTATTCGGGCCAGTGCTCGCCCTACATCGATTAGGTCAGTCGATACGAGCGATCTAATCGCACTCGCAAATCGATACGTTTGGACTCGTCTCAAACAATGTATGTGCCGCTTGTTTGAATAAACAGGCCGAGCCGTTTCAAGCTGTTTGCTTGGATTATAGAGGTTTGGAGCTCGAAATAGATTTCCGAATCAAAATTGTACGCTTCATTTTGCTTTGTATTCCAGGAATACGAAATATTATCCAAGGCGAAATTCTCACGGATCACTTGGCATGACATGATGTGGATGTGATATGACCTGGTATCGGTAATCTCTACGTGCAGCCCACGCCTTTCGGAAGATTATGAGCCCATAAGTCCTTTACGGTACATAAATAGGTAGATAAGAGAATTAAAATGAAATTCAGATAAGATTAAACCTTTTGAACCATTTACCTAAATGTACGAATGCAACAGCGATCCTCACAGATGCTATCAATACAGACATACCTTTAGATATGAAGGACTCTTCTAATCTCGTAAATCAAAATATCGACAGCAATAAACCAGGCATTGGGTGTAAAAATGGCAGTAAAACAATTTATTGCCCACAGTGACAGATTGCCGGCCCATCCTATCACCTAAAAGCCTCAGTAAAACCTATCTGCAGAACAATCTGCCGAGTGGCAAGATAAATATGTGATATCCTTTGAATATATTATTTGTTCAAGTCATCATTCGGTTTGGGCTGCGAATAGATTGCCCCATTGCTAACCATGGGATTGTGAGAGATGACCGAGGCATTATGTGAGGGAAACTTGTAAGACGAATCTACCGACAGATAACTAACATACTTTTAGGGTTGTGGGATTACTATTCGCTAATGTGGGCATCAAACGTGTTGATTCAAACTATCAGTATCTTTGATGAATATTGTTGAGTTGTAAGAAGGCCGGGTTCTGATTAAGCATTTTGCAAATTTTCAGTGGGCATAACATTGATAAGCAAAGTGCTGGATCGAATGAAAGAAAAAAATGAGAGATGAAAATCTAATTCAATACATAGGTATTCAAAAACCCAAGGAGATCCCCCAATAAAAATCATATTATTTGGTAAAATTCAATAAAAAACCCACTTCCAAAAACTGCCACGCTGAACCATCGCAACAAGCCATAAACAAGTCACCCAATATTAGGAAAATTGTGCGAAATAAATCCAAATCCCTATAACACGGTTTTATTGTTTTATTTTTTACAAACAACTCGTTGAGTTTTCATATTTACTCGCCCCTGCCCCGAGGTAGGGTTGTGCCACATTGTGGCCGGGGCGACCGGGGCGACCGGGGGCTGTATCGATATTATGACTTTTGTGTTTCATTCACAATGTTATATTTATTTTAGATTATGTTTTTGTAGTTGGACTTTTATACTCGAATTTGATTGTTGGAAATTCATTCTGTTTTAGAGTCATTATTCAGACGTTGTTTTTTGAGTTTTTCATATTCCCAATGTTACAGTTTAAAGCTGAACAAACAACAATCGCAGAATCCATACATTTTTCGGTCTTTATTTTTTAAACGTGACTGTCATTTATACTCTTTTATAATCTGTAGTTGACTTAAAAGTCTCAAATACGTATCCTACAAAAGAAATAACCTTTTTCTGCACAAAATGTCGCCACCGCCATCTGTCCCAACTCTGGCAAACATTACAAGCGGCTGCGAACATGAAACAATATATCAAGCGAATTTCAACGCCAGATGCGTTGGCTCCCAGGGACCGATGCGTCCGGCTACCTTTACACGTCATGATAAAAATATACACAAACTAACATATACACCCTAAGCAAACAAACATCAACCCTATGACAATAGAAACAGGAATTTCGATAAAAGACAAGGATAACGTTGTCAAATTTTAAATAGCAAACTAAATTGAACTTTGTTTCCACAGGAATAAGGATGTTACAAAGTTGTTGTAGGTGAGTAAATCGAGGGCGGCACCCCAGTGAAAGAAATCGGGTAATGGCACTGATTATCGGTGCTGATCCTAAATAATAAATGTCTGCCATTGTATGTGAAGCGCGTAGTTTTAACGTGCCAAGCTCGGAGATATCGTAAGATTTGTCGCCGAGACGTAAGACGGCTGTCACGGCTTCCACATGGGTGCTTCGGGAAGAAAATAGTGGCGTTTTGTTCGTGTTTGTTTTGAGTTTAAAGATATTTTTGTTTTAGTTGACATTGTTTCGTATTTTCATGAATGATACACAATCGTATGGTTTTGTAACTTTGAGAATAATAGTTATATATAAGCTAGAATAATTACTAAACGCATGTCAAGATTTTACCTGCTTCATAGAGGTATTACTGCTTAACAATGAACTAAGTGTGGCCCAATTTTTTATTTCGAAAGATTCTTAAAAACATTATCGATAGGAATTTTCTTATTAATAAAGCTTACACTACTTCTTATCATTTCTAATTTTGAAAATGGAAACGCATAACGAAGATTAGTCTTTGAATGAAACGGCAGAGGCACTTACAGTCCGGCCGTCAAGAAAATACGTTCCTGAAACCTGTCAGTTGGACAGTTTTTTGTTGTAGTAAGGATCAAATTCGCAAAACACATCATCCTTAGTATGAAACTGACAGTAACAATAATATTGTGACTGTCAGTGCTGACTGTCGAGATTGTCCACGAAGTACATTGTTGTTACAGACTCGAATCAGCTTCTCAGTAAGTTCTTCTAGGATATTGATAATGTAAGGAAAACTATTTTAATGAGACACGTTTGTAAGGTAAGGCTCAACCTTTGATTATACACAATTCTCAAATCATCGAAATCTCATAGTGAGTCACTATCGATGAAACTTACATAGAAAATGTTGACAATCCTAGACTCTAGTTTACTGCTTTTATTCCCGTGACAAAAATAAAGCATTCATCAGCGAAAACTTTGGAACCACATTTCAGTAACTGCGACTCGGAACAGCAGTCACAATTTAAATCCGAACAGATTTATCGACTTCCAAATGAGTTCAATTATTCATTCGAAATGACGTCCATTGCACACTGTATTACAACTACATCACAACAGCCGGCACAACTCGGTATATTGACACTACATCTCTGTGTTGGTTTGTTCTCACTGTTTGGTTGACGGACGATCACAGTGTGCATACCTAGTTGGAAAACGTTGAACATCACCACCGTCACAACATGGTTGGTATTTATTTTCCTATCATTCGGTGTCAGATTTGCATGTTTTTTGTACAAAAGGACAATTCTATAGAAAGTTAGCATAGCTATAGGAGATTTAAAGCAGCTTTCACACAACAAAAGCTTCTTTGTCCAAAAACGCTGATTAGATCACTACCATGGCTCATCACCACACCCAGAGTCTCGTGCAGCCACCGCTTCACTTTCAACTGTTCCGTTCGTGGTGATTGACAGTTTGACATTAGTGACAGCTACCTCACTACTGACGTGAATGAGATAGTGTTTATAACGCGTATCTATTAAATAGATACACTACTGCAGTAATGATAAAAAACTAGCACGCTAATAATTTTTTAGTGCCTTGCGTTCCTTTAATTCAGTTACGACAAAGGTTGTGGGCTAATGTTGTGTAAGTATTTGTAATAGTGTTTATGAACCTAAAAATAAAACAAACTGTACTGACATTCTTTAGTATCATGTAGATCGATGTAGATCATTATGGCGTTGTGACACAACGAATTTGCTGCAAACTTTTGCGTTGTGACGACGGCGACGCTCCACTTCGTATAGAGTGCCATTCCCTTAAAAAATACAATCTGGTATAATACGATAGTTACGAGCGTTATATTCTATTCAGTATTTTACTATTTGTAGATACCTATTTCATATCGTTTGAGAGACGGAACGGATTATCTAGATATTGCTTTGTTTGTGTTCGTATACCTTTGCACGTGGTTCCTCTTATTTTAATAGAAAATTCGAATACCAATATGTACAATGATCGGTCTGTATATCTTAACATTATCATTTTAATTTCGATCAAAACAACTGCCGTAAATCCACGGGGATGATCATGCGTTTTGTTTTGTAACAGCTGTTATGTTAGGCAAAGAGATCGGTGATCGCTGAACTTTGAGCCACTACCCACGATATGAAAATGTATAATAGTTTAGAGGAATGAGGAACAGCGTATAAAGTTCACTCATTCTCTATAGAAAAGGGAGGACGGGTGTCGGTGGGCAACTGCCCAACGATTGATATCGGAAAGTTATATATGTATATGCTGATCACGCAGTAAACTCTACTTGCGCGATGCAGGATTTCACGTGACGTGACTGTGTCGCGTAGCTCGCATGTCCATGCCCACCACAATAACATCAAAATAATGCCATCTAAAACAACGTCCCAATCAACAAACCTTCACAATGCTAATACATATACATTAATCTTGCTATTATATCCGGCCTTATAACAATAACAAGCGAAATAATCCGCTCACTAACAAGTCTGTCGTCTCTACAACGCCGCCGCACCGCAACTCCTCCGCACCGCCGCACCACAACACCGCTCCGCCGCAACACATTTATTTTCCTTTTATTCAAAGCGTTTAAGATTTTATTCCAACTCAATTACTTTGCAACGAGTCGCAGCGCTTAGCGTTAGTTCTCCATATTTTCCTCGCGTATTAAATTGTTTAAGTATATAAAAACGTGGAGCTTATCATCCGGTTATCTGTATGTCGTAAAGTTGACTCAAGGGGGATATAATTGTACTCACAGCCTCTACGTTTATTGTTTTCCGTTTTAATCTTAACAAGTAGGGAGTATAAAGATTGTGGAGTGTCTCGAAGTTGTGTTTATAATATTATTTTCTATTTATGAAGCCTGGGTAACAGGACCAAAGGAAGATATTTATTTTAGTAGTGATATCTTCCTTTGTTCCTGTTGCATCAATTCTCCATAAACAAGTTCACCGACCTTAAAACGGCTAACCTACCCTTTTACCTCACATCATCCCTGACCGTAAACTAACCGTATTTCCCTGCATACATTACCTCTGCCAACATTACCCGAATAAACCGAACTTTTACCAACAAAAATGATCCACGACATGGATCAGATCGCAAATAAGTCCGGATAAACCTCGAGCTACAAAGCGCGTAGGGGCTTCGGAAAAACTGCAAATTGTAACGTTCTTTGTGCTGACGTCACACGTCAGCATCAGGTGCTTGTCTGACGTCATACGGCATGCTACAGCGCCTCCTTTGTAGCGTTTCTACGTGAGCCTAGGCTATTTTTCAGGTCGTTTTGAGGTGTGAAAGATGTCAGAAAAGAATTAGATACAAAATATATTTTATCTAGAACTTTTTTAAATTTCCTGAGTTCTGTTTAACAATTACTGCGAGGGTATTCCATTATAATGGTTAAATTTTTCTACCGAAGGGCTCGGGTGTACCACATGTAATGAAGCTGCATTTACTGTCTGCAATCTATTTTAACATGATTAATTGCATTTATAAAAATAATTGCATTTATAAATATAAAAAAAGTATTATAAGAACATGGTGAATAAATCGTAGTTTCTTCAAAAGGCAAATAAAGCAAAAAAAAACACCTTGGCATAATAATATAATATAATTATTATATCAGAATGAAATGTTCGCCAATTAGAAGTACAAGGAATATTTTGATATTAAATTAGAAACAAAAACAGAGGTCGCGTGCGACTGATCTAGAAAGGTCTCGCCTTTAAGTCTATACTTTTGGACCGAAATAATATTGTACCGCTATAGAGATACCTACTCCTTGAGCTTGTTATGACACTTTGCTAGTTATTCGATCGCGTTACGATAAACCTATAATTAATATATTTGTATTGCATGATGGTATATTATGAAGGACAACTGAACAGGAGTGTTTTACTGTTTACTACAGCCAGAATCTGCGACCACCACTGTCTCGTCTGCTAAATATGGTGATTATGGAAATAGTACCGTTTGCAGAAACAACAGTCATTGGAAGGCCGGTTAGTCTGTTACAGATTACGCACTGAGACGGTATTAAAACAATCTGAAACACGTCCGAAACAAATTACGCGAGCTCTTTGTTTTAAACAGGAACATTGTTCAGCGAAATAAAGCTAATTGTTCTAAAACACAAACTATCGTAGTTTCAATCTCGTTCTTTGCATAAGTTCCACATTCTGTGGCCGTTCTACCCGACGTATTTTCTTTGAAGGATTTTCTATACAAACTTTTATCCATTAAAATTCCGCTACAAAATCGATATCATCAAACATTTTTATTTCTACTGCTCACTTAATAGACACGTAGCTCTCAAAGGGTTTCGCGATACAAAAGAAATCCTTTAATGCATCCAGAAAAAATAAAGCACTCGAAGGACTCGGGAGAGTTCAACTGTCAACACTTGTTTACGTCGTTTAAGTGAGTCTCGTACACTACATTCCTCTCCATTAGGCATCGGGATAAGGTGTGCGGGGGACAGAGACAGGGCTATAGGTACGCTATTAGTGCGAGAGAGAAGGGTAATGGCGATATTTATCGCGGGTCAAACGTTCGCCAGGCTATATTGTCTTATTCGCATTCCCCTTGCGAGCAGGCTTCCGTTATAAGACGCCACAGAGTAGGAAAGCAAGAGTAATTTTATTAGTGCTCAACAGTCTATATTTAGATTTTGTTTGCAATAAAGACTGATCGGGTCATTAACCTTATTATAGGAACCACTTTGGGCTCAATATCATTTCATTTCAATATCATTCGAGGCTGGTTAAAGTTATTGGAATTTTGTTCTCACAAGTTAAAAGTTAATTCAATCTTTGTCTTTCAAGAGCCTGAAGATAATTTTGGTGCTGACCCATTTTATTTTTAACAGTAGATAATATTTGGAATTCCGATTACAGTGTGAGTGTGGCTCTGAAGCACAAAACGTTCCAGGATTAGATAAGTCCCTACTTACACAAGATTGTCATATCACCTTCTGTAGTTTTATCTGAAAACCAAGTCGTGAAATTAATTTAATAAACAAAACGTAAAAGCGTACTGTTGTTCAATACCCTAAAGATGTTGTCTTACTTACATCACTTACACTGTGGTCCTTAATGTGTTCTTCCACCCGTGCTGTACAATACTCGGTATATTAAATGGAACATTTTCATAAATCTGCTTGAGCAGTCTTTCAATATTATCAGTAATACCAGCTTAATCTATTGGAAAATAACTTGTTAGAATATTTAATGTTTTGGGAAAGATAATATTAGTTTAATCTAGATTCAAACTTGATCTATTTTATTTACTTTGTGTTTTATTTCAACAATCTTATTAAAATGGAGTTTTAAGTTTGTTATCATAATATTAGCCTGGATGGAGTGTAAATGTGGTGTCCCACAGACAATGGGGCACTTCATATCGTGTCCAGCGCGTCTGCACGCTGTAGCAGCTGATGACCGCTACTGAAGGCGCCAAGCTTGTAGACAAACTCTGGGCTGACTCTGTATAGATTGCCACCGACACGTTGAGAAGAAGAATATTAGCCTAATGATAGTAGATCAGTTGTACAGCCAGGAAAAATGATTGTTTATCAAATAGACACACTAAGTCAATTTGGCATATAATATACCTACGGTTAATTTAAGTTGGTAGTCAAATTGATAAACAATTAATTTCCCAGACTTTACTGAGTGACATCTTGAGCGAGATGCCCAGGACTAAGTAGAAATGGATATTTTTCGGAGTGAAGATTAAAAAATTGCACAGAAATGATAATACATGTGAGAACACTGTTTTTCATCTCTTTGACACATCTAGTAACGTTTTGCTCTACCCGAGGAGATTACATAAACATCCCTTCTGCCTAGTTACATAAATAAGTACATAACCAATTACAAGAAGATATTAATATTAATTACAATATCACAGCATGTAGCACTATCTTAACATAAGTCATTACCATTACAGTCCACGACACAATTACCGAGCCGAGCATTACTCGATTAAATATCAATCACACGCGACAGCCGAGTTACTGGCGCGAGTACTGGTGATAGCGGAATTATTATTAGTAGTTTACGTAGAGGTTAATTATTATTAGGTACATTAATTTCTGGGATTATTTTGGGAGAATTACGATAATAGTAGTGATCCCTTGTTAGCTTAGGTACAAAGCGTGGTGATAGCAGAAAAATACTATTTTGCTTCTGACCATACATAGTAGTTAAAATTAATAATTCCAGTCTGATCCCTAAATCGGATTTACCACTAGGAGACCAGTCTTTCCCCCAGTAAGTATATGAGATTAGGTCGATCGGTTCGGAATAACTCGTAACGTTAACGTCAAAGTTAATAATCTATCCTCTGTTGAATAAGGATTGAACAACCACCGACAAGCTTGACTTTCAATTGATTCTTGCCATAAAAATAAATCAATTTACCAGGAAAAACACAAGAAGAAAGGGTTGTTAATAGATATACCGGTAAAAGATGTAGTACATAAGTTGTGAAAGAAAATAAATTATTTGTATTTGTATTTGTTAATCCCAACCAACAAAATTCGGCCACCGATCCAACACATAAACATGCTACCGCCGCTGCTCTAAAAAAACTCTGCCAAAAAACAGAAGCGATAGTCCTATCAGATCGAGCGTAGGTACTCCTAGCTTCGAAAAATAAGGCATAAATCACACTGAACAGCTAACAGTACCCTCGATAAATATAAATAGCGTATTGATACCGTAAGGATGGGTCCCAGTCTGCACCTTGCCTACTCCGAGCCCCTAAACGAACTATCGCGAGATATTTTTGAGCCGATAGTTGTGGCCCATTTTATGCGATTGTCGAGTGGGGAATACGATGTGATTCTTATTTCTAAGGGGTTCTTTTAGCAAGGTCTTGGCTGTGAAAGATTTTTTAATATGTTTGTTGGGAATTATGACTGGGTTGTAAGTTATAGCCTTCTGTTTTGGTTACGGCAGAAAAATGTTTGCGCCTGAAACCCAATACAGAGTCTGCGTTATAAATTTACAGATCCTGCACTTACAATTTACGCGTGGTAATCAGCCCCGTTTTTTAACATGCTGTTCTATTTCAACAGAGGCACAGCCTAGCTTCGTAGTAGACAATTTCTCAAAATAAATCAACCCCCTTTATACGTTAAAGTTAACGCCCATCACCGATCTTTCTTCATCCATTTACCTAAAATACATACTTGGCAGTAAATACATAAGCCTGTAACAAGCGTGGCAATAACGCGAGTGTGAGTAATTTAGCTGAGCGGCGATTTGTCGCGGGTCTCCCGGGCCGGCACAATAACACGCGACACGCTCTAATGACTCTCTCTAGGGTTAAGTATTCAACTGAGTTCTTAGACGGGGTCCGAGAGACCGGGGGCGGGGCGGCGGCGGCTTAGGGGTTTATGTAAGGTTGTGCCCAGATAGTGTTTTATTTGGTATCGCAATGGTTTAAAGTGCTCTAAATTAATCTGATACAAACTCAAATTACCGATGAATATACTGTCACAGCGTTAGTGTTCTAATGGCGGTCTGTACACAACACAACCAATCACAAACATATAGTTATATAGTTAGTCGCGTCGTGTGTGACATTCTGGCTACTCATTGGTGGGTTGAGTTTGTTGTTTGAACGATAGGCCATATTTTAAACCTAGGCGAAAACTGCAAAAGTTGACAACTTAAACAAAATTAACGAAAAGTATAAAATCGATGCTTCTAATTCTAAATTCTAAACAATAAAAGGTTGCAAAAACCATTGCATACTGGATTTGACTTCAAGCATCCCATCCCATTGTACACTAAAAGTTCCAATGCTGATGGAGATGCCAACTTACTAAAATGAATCCACTTTAATTACAATATTTGCAACACTTCTTGCAAATTGAAAGGCGAATTGAATCAAATCTAAAACTTAAAGCATTCAGCCGACTCTGTCCTGCTCACCGGACTGGAAACTGGAATAATAAATTCAAATGGAAAATTACTGAAAATGTTAATATTCATTTGTGAAATGGCTGGGTTTTATGGACAAATTAAAAAAGTAAGTTAGTTTTGCCGCATCTACGAATAAACTTATGTATGATAATATATGTGCATATTATTATCATATTTATTATATCGGCTGGACATTATGTCTACCTGCTGCTGAACAAAAGCCTTTTCAATAGATTTCTATACCAATTAATTCTGGGATTCTCTCACATCTTTGTATGCTTGCTAAATTAGGTAATTTTCAATCGGAGCTCCATAAAAAAGTACTGACGCAATCAATTTTCTCAGAAAAAAGCGGTGGGTGTTTTAGGTCATATTAAATGGAATACAATACGAAAGACGAGATTATTAATCTTCCTGGCTCCTGAATTCAATCTCCAGTTTAGGAGTCCCGCATACGACGCGACAATGAAACTTGCGACAATACAGACGCGATTTCACGTAAGGATTTTGTTAAGTTTACTTCGTTATCTTTGGCACCAAAAAAATTGTATGCATTGTTGAATCTCTGCCGTTATAAAGATGTACACAATGTGACCAGTGATTGTGAATCCAAGTATCGAAATGTTCCGTAAAAGCGTACTGTTGTTCAATACCATAAAGATGTTGTCTTACTTACATCACTGACACCGAAATGTTCCGTAAAAGCATCTCCTCAAATGCACTGTAACTTCGGTGAACCGATCTTTTTGTCTGATACTGCCAGTAGACTGTTATTCAAAAAATGGCATATAGAACGTTCTTCCGTCTCACGGTTCCCTGTAGAAAACTCTTGATATTTGAATAACTATATCTTCGATCTTTGTCTGAACTACTTTATATTTCCTTGCTGGTCAGATTATTTTTTAAACAGCGCTTTTAAGTTTTTGCGACTACTTTGAATACACAATATCATCCATTTCAGTACCCATAACAGCCATATCCTTTTATGCATGACGGTTATCAGAATAGAGGACGCGTGGCTGCGAGCCTCTCGATACATAACTCCTTACAATAGCAATTTCACGCGTCTTGTCTTCTGATTTATATGAAGTCGTGACTTATTGCTTTTTCATTTGGTTATATGCCATTTTACCTGATGCGTCATGTTGATGAACATTACGTGTTTCAGGATGATTAAGTGAGTCGATCTTCGTTTTGAATGGTAATGGATTGTAAATTAATGTCATGTTATTGTTGAAGTTCTTCCATGTTTATCAGACGCTATTTTTTGCGAGTTTGTTATCAAGCCTTTTAGTAAAATATTGACCTACCAATTTCATCATCGTTATGGGTTTAAAATTATCACTAACTACATGTGATACAAAACTTTAGATATTTAGAAACTATTTAAAGGCAAATAATCTAAGTTAATAATTTAACGTTAGTTTTTGTCTCAATTTCCATTGCCGAGTTTTTTGGTTAAAATTTTGCAAATACTCCTTCCAAACGCTTAATGGATTGCGTAGTAAAATTTAAGTGTATACCTATTTTCCGACAGTTTCATAAAGTCTATATTTGGCTTTCTAAAATATAATCCAGGTACAAACTTACATATTCAGTAGAATGTATGGCGGCACTCAAAATGTTTATCTTTGATTTACTCAGCTATTTTGTTTATGAGCCGTGTAAGACCCGTGCTATTTTAGTTTACTAAGTTTTATTTACAAACACTTTCTAGAATTCCGGCAAAATTTTCAGTAATTACGTTCCTAGCTTTAGGTATATTATTCTAATTCAGAACGTAATCGGTTGTTAGAATCTTGTAACTAACATCTACTATTTGATCGTTGTTGAGAATACCCAAAAGTTGCTAAGCCTTTTCATTTGAGTTATCCATTCTGTGCTTGAGTGAGTGGGGTGTCTCTTAAGATTGCTCTCTTATGGCGGCGGCGACGTAGCGACGTAGAGGTTCGTATTGATGGAAGCAAGAATGGCGATCAGTCCCCTGGGTCAGGACCCTGGGTCAGTCAGCCAAGCTAGCTTGCTAACATAATATTAACCCCGGTATTAGCTATTCTTATTTGGTAGAAAAACCTAACCCTAATTTGCTAAACCACCCGATCATCATCATATCGATTTGCAACGAGTTCTTCATCACACTAAATGCACTAGTCTATTCCATGCAAAAAAAACTTATTTTATATAGAGCACAAACATCAACTTCAATTTAAATCCCTTTCAACTCTCTCTAAGCACATGCAGGTGTAATTAAGCGTTCCTGTCTGAACAAAGTAGTCAATTGGGAGTATGTTCTATGCAGATGAGATGAGCGCAGAGAGTACACGTCTTTGAGCGTCTTTGGACGGCGACTAACGAATCCTGTACAGCGATTATGCGGGTTCCCAAGATCGAAGGTACATAGGGCATTTTGTATTAAGTGATTGTTTAATTTTGAGTTAGAGAAGGAGATGTATTTATTTAAGTTGTAGAAATACTTCTAAAAATAGTGTTGCTGAGTTAGTTATTTATTAATATAAACTGGTTAAGTACCAGTCCGTCACGAACATTGAGCAACCTCAACATTGTAACACTCTATGACGAGAGATAGACATCAAGCATTCCTTTAGCACTAGGATGTAAAAACTGTGCGTCATATTTTATAAAAAATCTCAATATTTTCTAATGCGACACAATAGTTTCAGTGCCACATATTTTAAAAAGTCAGGTAATTTATAAGAAGTTTATTGTAATTTGACTATTGTTTCAAAATGAGCCAATACAAAGACATTTTCATATTCTAGCCAAATATCTCAAACCTTTCCATAAACCAAAACGCGTGTACAAATTCGACACTATCCAACCGCTACCTGAAGGTACCGTCGGCAGATAAATCGCGGCGATAATTGTATCACCGGCAATAAATACCGGTGATAGGCCGACACCTGTCCCCGGCCTCATCGCTCTTTTGTGCTGACTGTACTAGATTAGCACGAGGCTACAGCGGTCTAGGGTGCCTATTTGATTTGGAGGCTAGGCGTTTGTGTTAAATAGTGTATTTCTGGGAAGTATAGACTGGCCTTATTGCAGCTTTGTGTGTACAGACTATTTGCCGAGGGTAGTCATGATAGGCGATCAATGACGACTCATAGAAATAATTCTATAAATAACTCAATCACTTCCAAAGTACTAGAAACCTGTTTCCGTTTTACCTAAAAAAACTACATTTGTCCCAATAGTCGTAAAGGATTAATTATTCCCAATGTTATATGTGAAAATGCTTTTAGTAATAATACTAGAGCTGATAATATTACAGTAATTCGTAAAATCATATTAAAAACACAACGCCCTGTGTATATAAGCTATAACTACCCTATATATCGCGTTCGACAGGATACATTAGCGTAGAGCTATCAGTATGAAACTTTAATAGATGAGCGTCGTATGCAAATTGTATGATAGTAAGTCAGCAATGCAACTATACTTAGGACAAACTTGCTGTGAACTTACATCACGCGCACACACGAGCCAATTTCAACAGAAACTAAACTTTGACCCATTTCACTTGATAGTAAGTTGGAGCTAATTCAGAACACACCCATTACTATTAGAACACTGTCTTGACATCAGCTAATGTATGTAACTCAAATTATACAACTACATTTAAATTATTATCATCAATACTTAATGATGTTTATGTTTACGTTTATGTTCTAAAGCAGTCTTTTATTCTGCCGCTGGCAGTGAACAATAAGAATAGTTCATGCGGTGTCTAAGTGCTGACGGGCTGACTGTGGCCAGGGTGCACCCTACGAACCTTAGTATCGCCATAATCGTCGCGGTAGGTATCAGTATTTTAAATAGAGTCTTCTTAAAATTCAGAGGTTACTGTACTAAAGGGCTTGGCTCAGCGATTTGAACGAAGTGCTAGTACGAGTGTGAAAGCTACCGATAAAAATAAACTAAATAAAAGCCGTGAATATGAAAACCGCTGAGATGATTGTTGGAAAACATGGCAGGCTCACCGTGATGGTTTAATATAAATGCAGATAGTGTCGCAGGCAATGGCGGCGAGGTAAACAATTGGTCTTTCGGACGGTGAATTATTCATCAGCCGTGAATTACAGGCATACGGCGATGGGAGAGAGTATGTGGCGCAGATGCGGTGGACAACTATTTATTATGCCTCTATACAATTTGTAAAGATTTCTCTGGGCACAAACGACAAAAGTATTCATTTACTTAATAATGAAATACATAATATTCGTCTACATGTTGTTAAGGCTAGAAACAGGTGCGACTGCTGAGATGACGGCATAGATGTGTATGTATGGCAGACGAAGAGATCCAGCGTTGATCCCAAATAATTGGATAAAAGGGCAGAAGGATGACGAAATTCATTTACATAAGTTTAAGATGACCTTTTCAAAGCAGAGTCGCTGTACATTTAGACACGGATTAAGGGCAGGACGATGAAGACGATGAATTTTACCTCGTCACATTGAGGCATCGCCTTAAGAAGGTTAAAGAAATATACCATCTGCAACATTAGTGCTTGCGACCACTGCGTACACACGTGCACGAAGCGTTTGTTTGTCTGGCGTGACGTTAAGAGAATCACAATCATATAAAACTGCCTCATTATCGCCATTTGTTGCTGCTAAATATAATAGCCGTACAAATAAATAATATTTGTACAAATGTTCTGTGTTCAAGACTTTGGATAGTTCCGTTCTTAGCAAAAGTATATAAAATGTAGGTATTTGGTAAAAGAGAGGATTAAGTTAGTGGTTAACTGGTGAGTGGAGTGTTTTTTTTGTAATTTATAACGTTAATTTAATTGTGTTGTTCAGAAATCATAAAGTTTCTTCATACTTAACTTTAATAATGAATTAGTCTTATATCGTTATAGACGTTTTATTTATTTATTTATTTATTTAATGCACAATGTACACAACCAATTTTACACGCTAAGCTTAAACTAGTGAGTACATGACCCTGTTAGGGCGCAGCAAGATAACTTAAAACTAATATTGCATAAGAGATATATTGGATAAATCTAGTTTATCCAATATCACATAAATATCATTAGTTTAATAAACGAAAACATGTCATACAAATAACAAATAATCACAAATAGTGTTTACATACAGAGGAACCTTAAAATGAACACATGATATATATTTTTAATTCTATTTTAACATTTTATCTTCCATAAATTCTTGAATACTATAATAGCACTTTTCCAAGAGAAATGACTTTAGCCTAGCTTTAAATACACATACTGTTCTCGTGGACCGTATATTTTCAGGTAATTTATTATATATCTGTATGCTACGATATTCTGGGCTATTTTTATACATTTGTAATCGAGGTGCAGGTAGTATTAACTTAGTTTTGCGGCGCTCGTTTTTATCAAAATTAAACAGTTTTATGTTTTTCTTAACAAAAGTGGCTATTTCTAATATATAAATGCAGGGCAGAGTTAACATTTTTTCTTTAATAAAGTGGGGTTTGCAGCTATCTCTAGGTTTTATTTGGAATAATATTCGCATGCATTTCTTTTGTGCTATGAATAAGTCATTCGCATCTACACTATGTCCCCACATGATGATGCCGTAGCGTAGCCACGCGTAGGCAAATGCGTAGTATGCAGTGAGAGCACAGTGGGTTTTTGTGTTCGATTTTAGCACGCTAAGTCCATATGAAAATTGAGACAGTTTGATTTTAGTTTTTTCGACATGTTTTTTCCAATTTAAATGAGAGTCTAATGTAATACCTAGCAATTTGAATTCTTCAACTTCTTCAATTTGGATAGCGTTAATTATATTTTTTAAGTCAATTTTTTGTTTTTGGTAGGGTTTAAATTGTATGATTTTAGTTTTATTGTTGTTTACTTCGAGATTGTGATTCTGAAGCCAACATTTTATTAGATTAAAAGTTTCGATAATTTGGGAGTTATATTGTAGATTGTTAGTAGGACTTTTAAAGAGTACGGAGATGTCATCAGCGAATAACACACATAGATGGTCACATATTTTTGGCAGGTCATTGATGTAGATGAGGAAAAGTATACATCCTATTACACTACCTTGTGGAATAGACCAGTTTGTGGTTAGTATATTCGAGCGCACGTTTTGTAGCTCGCACGTGTCGTCATCTAGGTGTTCTATCTGTACATACTGTTTCCTATCGGCTAGATACGATTTTACCCATTCAAGCGCGTCGCCCCTGATGCCAACTCCATTTAGTTTCGTTAATAGGATCGAGTGAGATACTTTGTCATATGCTTTGGTCATGTCGAGCAGGAGGCCTATTGCAAAGTTTTTGTCTTTGATATATGTAAGTATTTCTTGTGTGTATTTATATACTGCTAGGGTCGTCGATCGGTTTGTCCGGAATCCAAATTGGTTGTTATCGAGTATGTCGTATTTTTCTAAGAATTTACACATACGTTTAGTGACTACTTTTTCAAATATTTTTGAGAATGCTGGAAGGATTGCTATTGGTCTGTATTGACTAGGGTCGTTGGAATTTCCACCTTTTTTTGGTATAGGTTTAATTATTGCTATTTTTAGTTGGGACGGGAATGTTTTCTCCTCAAAGGATTGATTAACTAGGTATGTTAGGGGGGGGGGTGAGTTCTTGGATACATGCTTTTATTAATGTTGGGGGTATCTCGTCGATACCACAACTGTACTTGTTTGGGAGGTTCTGAATAATGTCGAATATCTCTTTTTCTGTAACGGGTTCTAGGAACATGGAGTTAATGGCGGGCGTAATTACTGCATGGTCATTGGCTGTCTGCGAACTGT
The DNA here is from genome assembly GCA_914767815.1 of Eupsilia transversa. Lineage (NCBI taxonomy): Eukaryota > Metazoa > Arthropoda > Insecta > Lepidoptera > Noctuidae > Eupsilia > Eupsilia transversa. The sequence goes on from OU611888.1 coordinate 302,218, forward strand.
TGTTTTGCGTGTTTGGGGAGCCTACGGAAGCAAAGTATTGGTTGAACCTGTCTGCAATAGTATAGGGACAGTTTGTTATAATGTTATTTATATTTATTTTCATGTTTTCAGTGTGAATATTTTTTGGTTTTTGTGTTATGCGTTTTATTATATGCCACATGGTTTTTGTTTTATTTTTTGATTTTTCCATCTCTTGTGAATAATTTTGTTTTTTAGAAGCCTTTACACATTTTTTGAGAATTTTAGAAAATATTTTGTAATGGTGTTTTAGTACTTTACTTTTTGATTGATTTACTAATGTCTTTAAAAGTCTTTTATGTTTACATGATTTATTTATTCCTTTGGTTATGTAGTTCTTATTCTTGGAATTAGTTATTTTTATACGTTTTAATGGGATAGTGGTATTTAGAGTTTCTTTTAATTTGTCTTCAAAGAGGTTGTAGTTGTCGTTTACTGTATTAGTGGGTATTAGAATGTTTTCCCAGGCTATGTCTCTTAGTTTAAGCTTGAAAGGTATGTAGTATTTTGGGTGATTTGTTAGTCTAATGTTTTTATACATGGGTTTAATTCGTGTCCTAGAAAACAGTTCAAAGCTATAAGTTACGCATTTATGGTCGGAAATTCCTTTATCCTCAACACAAAGCGAGACGTTTTTATTATTTGTAAAAATTAGGTCTATGCAGGTTGATGACGTCGATGTTTCCCTAGTTGGCTTATTAACAATTTGATGCAAGTTATATTCAAGCATGGTTGCTGTGAGTTTTTTATAGTGTTTGGAGCTCGAGACTGCGTTAATGTTAAAGTCGCCTCCTATTATTATGTGTTTTTTGTAGTGGTGTGATTTTAGTCTTTGGAGTAACAATTGTAGAAATATAAAAAATTGGTCTATTTTACGGTCCGTTCTGTACAAGGTAATGAGAAGTATATTAGGTTTAATTTCTACCGCACAACATTCAATGACATATTCTATAGTTAAGTCGCTAAGATCTAACCTCTCAGTATAAGTAGTTCCGGTTGGCAGCAGGATAGCGACGCCACCGCCGCGGCGCTGTCGGCGACAGTATGCCGCAGCGACCTCATAGCCGTCGATTTGCACGTAGGGGTGTTGTTTATCAGTGACCCAAGTTTCGGTTAGACATACGGCTTGGTGTTGTTGTTCTTGAAGTAGGTTTTCTAGTAGATGGGTCTTGTTTTTTATGCTTTGTACATTTTGAAGTATAATACTGTATTTAGTTTTAGTTTCGAAAGGAACGATCTGCTGAGTTGTGAGCAGAGTTGCTCCTGAAGGAGTTGTTGAAGTCGTTGTTGTTAGTTACAGTCATGTTTTCTTTGTTGGTAAACGGGCCTTTTTCGGGAAGGACCGTAACTTGTGTATTTGGTGACTCTTCAGTTTCCATCTTATTTTGTGCTTGGCCGTTAATGACGAGTTGGTTATTTCTGATCACCGCATGGTGACCCTCTTTTCTTGCTTCGTATAACATTTTCCTTAGGTTATTTCGTTTTTGTAAAGCCTCATTTTCCAGGAATTCGCCAATCACAACCCCAGATCCCTTTAGAAATTGTCTATTTTTGAGGATATACCTGGTCATTTGTTTGCTAATCAACTCTAAAACAATTGGTCTGCGATATCCTTGTTTCCCTAGTCGTGTTAGTTCATCAATATGTCCTTCTAGATTGACGTTCATGTTGTCATAAAAGATGTGTAGGATGCGGTCGTATAGTTCGTCTTCTGTCTCCCAGTTAAATTCTTCGAGTCCATATAAAACTAGTTTCTTAGTGTTGATGTTATTATTGTTGTTAGGTTTATAGTTGCCGTGGCTCTGTAGGTATTTCAATTCATTGTTTAGGCGGTCGCATTCTTTTTCTAAATTATTTATTTTCATTGTTATGCTTTGCATGTCATTGCTTAGTTTGTGTTGTTCCGTGGTGACATTATTAAGTTTGTTTGTTATTTCAGTGCTTAAATTTGCCATGAATGTTTTTATTTCTTCCTGTATAAGAGATTTTAGTTCTGTTTTGATTACTGTAGCTATTTTCTTTTCGTTGCTCTCAAGTTTTTTATCCAAAAGTTGGGCGAGTTGATCAAGTGTGAATGTGGGCGCGGATGCTCGTTCTTGGATTGATGGCACTGCCTGGGTGTTTATCGTGTCTCCTAAGTGGCTTATATCAAAAGTAGATAGTTCGTATAGTGAAGAGACGTCACTATTTTTCCGTTCTGCTGATGGTTGTCTGCCAGTTGGGGTTGGTTTTCTCAGAGTGACATTGGGATCCTGGGAGGAAGTTCTACCATTTCCTGTTGAGGCAGAGCAAGCTGGAATGTTCTCATTGTTCCTTCTTGGTGTTTTGGCTGTGCAAGCAGGACACTTCCATATTTTCTTGCAGGCAGAAAGTCGTTTCTCGGGGATGTTAGCACATTCTAGGTCGTAGTTTTGGCCACATTCGCGGCAAACTATATATGTTTTATTGGCTATATCCTGATGACAACCTTCGCACCTTAATACAATTGTTTTGTTTTCCATGTTTGGTTTAGTTGCTTGTGCTGCCATCTGTTTCTCGTTATAGTTAGCAGAAGTGTATTTATTTTTTAGCAATAGATGGCGCTGGGTAATCGATGGTACACAGAGCCTACTTCGACAGATAGGTAGATGGCATTATGAGTTCGATATTGATACAAATCTTTGTTTTGTTAACACAATTTTAAATTTCCAACTGTTACTTGTTTTTCTTTAAATGTTCTTTTTAGCTCTTACGGTCTTTATTTTTGTCCTGGAGCACCTAAGTGTTCTCAAATTAAGTTAGGAAACGCTGCCTATTAGTTGAAATCACTTCGTAATGTTTATTTTCATCTTCACACTTTGGTTTTGTACACTTTTCTCGTAACTGTTTTAGGCGTGATGTTTTTGTTGGATAACGATATCACGGCACTATCAGACACTTTACTTTGTTTTTACACTGTTTTCGGGTGGAATACGTTAGTTTTACATAATATAAAGATATAAAATTGTGGAGCTGATGTTTACTTTGCACAACCAGTGTTGCCACTCTAGTCGCACTTTAGTCGCAGACCACTTTAAGTTAAACTGTTTTAAATATTTCACACTTCATGAAAAGTGGGGGAAAATAAAAATATATTTTTTTGGTTTGTTTTAAACTTTAAAGTTTTTTTATGGTTGGATATTTGATAGATAGATTGACAGTTTTCCTCCTTATAATTTGAAAAGAAAAGTATTTTTTGGGTAGGTCTGATTTGTGGGATGAATTTTATCCTCTGTAATTCACCATCTTTAAACGTAGCGTAGAGAGGGCTCCCAGTAATCTAAACTGATGAATTATTATTAGTCTGCGTCATCCCGGTATAGTTGAAGACGATCAAGGTCGTCCAGGTAGGTAGGTACTTGACTCAAGACCACACCTAAATCACTTATCAACACCTACAGCCCTAGTAACTTGCTCTACTTTAATTAAAATAATACTAAGCTGCACTTGTCAACTTTTAAATATTGTGGTGAGAAAATAAATATTTTTTTTTTTTTTTTACTCCTCAAATCGAACACACTCAATACTCCACGTTAATACATAATAATTGTAATCCCATATTAAATTATAATAACTAAAATCACTGGTTCGGAGGTCATTGAGCCGTGAACAGATAATTTGTTTGCGTTATAACTTAGCTCAGTCGAAGTCGGGGGCGTCAAACGACTTCAATTCACAAACATTTGGTTACAGAGATGTTAGGGGGGCGTTCCGATGGCGCGACGAATGCATTAAATATTATACGTTATTACGAGTTATTTCATTCGCGATTTTTCATTTCAAAATTCGGAACTGATTTGTTTTATGGAGGAGCCTAGAGGTCTCGTAATTATGTGGGTACTGATGGATGGCTTAGTAAGTAGATATAAGAAATAGCGTACGTTTTCCGGACGGAGGGAACTAAAGATAGAAAATACATTTTATACTTCATCTTTCATACAAAAGTGTTACCTTGTAATTATTATTTGTCTAAACCTTTAATACAAAACTTGGTGGCTGTTGATGACTAGCATAAAAACTTATGCAATTCTGAAGTGCTCAAGACAAAATTTTCAAGCATATCATAAAGTGTGGCTGCTGAGTCAAATCGTATAATGTACCGTGAGTCCTTTATTAAACACAATCATTTAGTATTAAAAGAAAAACAATTCAGATAAACTTTGAAGTTAAAAGACGACCTATATGCGAATTTTGTATTGAAAATTTAATTAAACTAAAATGGATGTTGTATATTTTTCTTCTTAAATGAGATCTTTATTTGCAGTTTGTTTTATTTATTCTTCACGAAGGTAATGTAGCTCGTATTCATGAGTAATTTCTATTAAAATGAGAATTAATGTAGCTTCGCTCACATCTTATTTTGTTAGTCTTTAAACCACCAAGTTACTAACTAGAAAATAAATGATATAAGTAATTCGAAAATATGTATGTGTATTTATATTAACGCGCAGTTGACTTTTTTTTTTTTTAACTGAACCTAGTTATCTTATACGTTTTATTAACTTAAGCGTCACCTAGCATTACATACATAAACTCACGCCTTCTTCTTATGAGGGTAGGTAGACCTGTTTTAATTTTATTAAAGTTTTCGTGAAAAAGGTGGCTTTTCCAGGTTCCTAGCTAAAGTTAAGTCGTCTAAACGTAAGTGCCGTACGTATACTAGTAGGTACCTACGTATGTAGGTACCTACTAGTATACGTACTACTACGTATGTAGCTTTCAGGTTTACGAAAGTAAACATTTTATTCAGCTACTGTGTTAACATGAATAGATCTATTCAAGCCGCATGTTTGGAGACCAACCCTTAATAGTGTGTAGTCAATGAAGCGTGCAGTGCTTTGACACCCGTTCCCGTCATACGTAAACGTTCACAAATTCGTTTGAAACATGTTCTCGTTTGAGACATGGCGCTGTGTGATTGTTTGTTCATTGAGAATTAACATTGGAAATTGATTTTGTACTAATGTAAATGTACTAATGTAAAATGTTGATGAATATTTCTAAATCAACAATTATTCTTTCACTCACCACAGATCTTGTGAACAGCTAACTAACTTAACTATAATAAAGAAGAACAAGCAGCTGTCTGAATTCCTCTTTAACGTGATGGTGGTGATCTGAGCAACTACGACTACAACTTCAACCGCCTCCGTGGTCTAGTGGACCACAGTGGAGTTAGACCACCTGTCTCAGACTCAGAGGTCCCGGGTTCGATTCCCAGTGGGGGCAAAATTTTCTGCTCGGTTTGGTTGGCGGTAGGGCTTATTCTAAGTCCGCCTGGCTAGCTACCACCATATTCTTATCTAAGCCTGTCGCCATAACAACAATGTTAACAACATTTTAGTGCTCCGGTAGTTAGAGGTAAGATAGCCTGTTCCTGTGTGGTTGAGGATTCCGGGTGAAGCTCGCTTCCACCTTCGGCCAGCTTCCCGGTTGTGGTAAAAAAAATAAAAAAACAAGATTGTACCTACGCAGTTGCACTCGAAGCAAGTTGTATATTAATAATATGATAATTTGTATGTCATCCGCATGCATACAAGCAGCGCGTTCAAGTAAAAGCTCGATTTTAACGATAATTACAAGCGGGATATATTAGCAGTAGAATTAATAAGCCGTTAACGAGATTTACAACTTGCAGTGAGCGTGAACGCGATAAATCTACTATAAAAAGTAATAAAAACTTGAAAAAGAAAATTAATAGTATCGAGTGCATAATGCGGTCCGGCGGCGGTCCGGCTGCGGGGACGCGTCGCAAACACATTAATTTGCTACGAAGAGTCGTTGCGGAGCGCAGCCGCGCCGCAGACGCCCCGCAGTCGCCCCGCAGCCACAACGCAGCCGCCGGTGGATTGACGACGTCGGTAATTAACGGGATTTAACGATTAATGTTGTTTTGGTGTAATGCGGTCGGCGGCGCGCGTGACGACCTGCCGCGCGTCGCAGACGAACAATTAAATTACTGCTAAATGAAAATGTCTGACTAAATAGATGTGCGTGAATGAGCTACTTTGTTTTTAAGGTTGAATCGTGCGGCTATTTGAAATCTAGTGTTAGCTTAATAGCTTCATGACATAAATCTCACAGAAAATATTAACAGGTAAATGAAATGTAGAGGAAGGTGGAAGGGAGGAGAGAGGAAGAAGGCAAGTCATTTCCCCACCCACCAGTTTACAGGAGATACATTTTTAAGGTCAAGTCAAACGTCTCAAACGTAAAAAGTTTTAATTTTTATTAGTTGTGGTACCTACCCTACACATATTCGAATATCACGACCTGCTATTTAAATAACAGTGACAGGAACTTATTAGAACATCATCCACATAGGCTAAGTGGGACAAAATACGTATTATTGAAGCTATCTCAAAAAGTACCCAAGCAAAGTTAATAAAATTTATATGGGATCAACTTCGAGGTATACCCTCCCCAATAAAAAAAAAAAACAAGCTTTACAAGTGGGCACTTATTTTGTCATATATTTACTTACGTATTCATTGTAAAGATTAGTTCGAGGCTAAAGTTTTTAAGTTACTCAAATTACGAACACCTCGATTATTTCACATCTAATTATTAACATTGCAATTGCGAGAGTCCAATTATTACAAACACCGGATCTTAGATCTTAGGAAACAGCAAGTGAATAGAATATGGCAAGTGAAACATGATGCATGAATCATTCTGATTCCCGGGAAAACTAAGGCTACCTTTCCAAAATAATTCCTAGTGGGTGCAATAAAAGACGATTGCTGAATCAAGGTTACCAAAAATATGACCAGCGATAATCAACACCAATCAAGGTGTAACACATAACACATCACGCCTTATTTCCCCGAAGGGTTGGGCAGAGGTGTACCTATAGTAAACTCACGCTTCGCCAGTTATGTTTAAGTCCCATGGAATAGTGGGCGAGCCTATTGCCATCAACCGGGCACAAATCCAGACTGCGAAATGCTACTAAAAAATTCTAGATAGAAAATCCCAATAATACTCTGCCCTACATTCATTCATTCATTATAATTTAAAATACCAGTGTAAATAAGTTTGTATATTTTTTAAACGCCTATTCGTAGTATTTTTTTAATTATTCGAATGATTTCAATCATGAATAATATACAAATTTAACAATATTCTTTTTTCAGTGTCACCTTCCCCTTATTTCTGTGCTCCTTGTAGCAGTCTCTTTGATTACGTGGCAGTGAGAGCAAATAAAACAAATAAACAGGACTTTTGTCAGCGCGGCAGAAGTGCGCAATCAGTGTGGCCCAAATAAACGCCACGCTGAAGAAACACTCGGTTAAAATAGTGCTACAACTACAAAGAGCCGGCCCTTAACTACCGATGTAGTTCCGCTGAGTAATTGTTACAGCGACGCATGATTGTACCGGAAATACGTATTGTGTTCTGAAAGTAAAGTAGAACGTAACATTTTGTTAGAAATAATCGTTTCCTAAAATGAGAAAAGCTGTTTTTGTACTTTGTCTGTTTTCTGAAAATGTGTTTTATGTTTATCATTCTCATTTTCAAGCGCATAATCAGAAGAAGATTGCTGACGCACACCAAAGCTTTGATTCCTGTGAAAAAAAAAGATCTATAACATCCATGAATACTCCTCGGGCTTTTTGACCACGAAAAAAAAATAACAATCTGAGGTACACTGTTACAAGGATCTCTTGGCGCTCGACACCGGCCCTGTCGGTTAAATGTTTGTGTGTGTTTAGTGAAATGTTTTGAAAAAACAAAATGGCGGCGTTAGTTCCGATTTTAACCACGCGCCGAAAGAACCTTCCGCCTTCCTTCCTTCTTGTAGCGATATATTTAACTATTTACAAATCGTATAAATACTTATTACACATTACACATGAGAAACGTTCGTTGTATTCTTATGAAGCTTATTTGCTTGGACAAATCACTTTGAAGTTGTATTAAAAGCAAGAAAACTTTAAAGTGAAGCGTTCTTTTATAGCTTTTAACGCAGAAGAGAGTGGGTTAATGTTGTTTAGACGTGTTCACGTTGTAGGTGTATAAAGTGAAATACTATTTGAGTTGAAGATGATGTGTTTATAAAAGGCTACAAAGGGATTCGGATAAACATTTACAGAGAAGAACATATTAATTAGGTTGTTAAGCGGAGTGATGGACATGTCGCTGGTAATTTGTATGATTTCGCTTTTTAAAAACGGCGTCGTCCGTTTACGTCCGCTCGCAGTTATGAAATATGCCGAAGGCAAAATATAAATTGCCTTGTCCCACAACATTTGATGGACAATTCAAATGCCGTTTACAAAATGCCGCGGCAAATTGAAGTATTTAGTTATCCGGCACGTAAAAAACGCTGAGGTGTCCATGGAATCTGATGCTTGGAGGACCCCTGCGGATTATTATTCGTAGGTGCGAAAACTGTCGAAAAATTGTGAACTGCAAACACCCATTTGCAATTTAACGCATCATTTTTCGATAGTTTATATTATAATCTAGCGGAAATAATAGCTACAAATTGTGAACTGGTATCAAACTTGCTTGCGACGTATCGCACCTCGCGCTAATACTAAATAGCCAGCCTAGCTGCGAGCAACTTGGAAGTAGCGCGGTTGGTCACAGTTCTAACCTTATCTAATCCATTTCACCTATACTCCATTTATTTTAGCATTAGACAAATCATAACGGCTAAATAACGACAGATACTGTGTAATATTGTTGAAATAACTGCACTTTAGAGTTATTTTCTTAAGCTAAATGGTAAATAGATAACATTGCTTTGTGTTTATCGTGAAATAACGGAGTTTATTATACGTTTAAATCGAAATAACGAAAGGGTGATAACCGTTATTTGTCTAATGTTATAATAAATGGAGTATAGTTCAAAATTGTTTGACAGTTTATAATCTAACGAAAATAATACCGATCGACTATAAACTAATGGTTTTCGCAATTTTACAGTGACATGATAGCTACCTGATTGATGGAATAAAGTCTGATTTGTCCAACCTGTGTCATGATGGTCACCCTACAATAACAATCAATGTCAAAATTATAACAATTGAACGAGTTGCCAATTTGCCTTCGGCATTTTGCATAGCTCCGAACGTTTGTAAACGGACGGTGCCGTATGTATGATGACGAATCATAGGTAAAACCTGTCAAACTGTCTGTGACAGATACATTAGTGAACCCTTTAGGCAATTGAAAATCAGCAATGCGAGGCAAAATAGTTGATCGCCAGAAATAAAATCATTAAATCCATTTGCATCAGACATTTTATGGCATTTGATACGCCTGAAAAACACCACTAAACTAGCTATTAATGTAACTAAGAAATCGTGTTCACATAGTAGTCTTAACAATATTCCACAATAACTCAAACATGGCTACGAGATTACAAACATTATTACAAATCAAGACTACTAAGTAGGATCTTAAGAAAAGCCTAATTAAGGCCTAACAATTAAGTGACAGCATTACGTTTCAAATTGAAGGGATCGAGCCAGAATGAAAGCGGAACGAAACAGAGCACGTTTATTCTTTATTTGCCTTTTATAAAAAACACAAAATGATAACAATACAATAATTGAAAATCTCCAACCACTGTTCCTACATAATTATAACTTGTTTAAAAGTTTCTACGTCAAAAAATAGGTGAAACCATTGCTAAAACTTTGTAAGTGGATCAATCTTCTGGTAATAAACAAAACCAGTTTGACTAAATATAAAGCAAAGTTAGTTGGAATAATTATATTATTATCGCCGCCGTTCCTCCCCCGGTGTGACTTGCGCTTTACTCTTGAGGTTTGTCCATGAACCACGCAATACTTTTTATTGCTCGGCTCCGTTAAATAATAGTCTGAAATAGCTATGTAAGTTAAGCACTTAATCTCTTTTTAAGTACTTTTTCTTTGGTTTTATTAAGTACTTTTTAAAACAGAGTTGTACTATTATATAAATGACAGTTCTGTTTAGTTTATACTGTTGTTGAGCTAAATGGAGACTTTTCTTAATGTAGAAGTGCATCGAGCTGTTCTTAATTTGGTCATTTATCATACGTAAGGGCAGCACACTTAACATAAATTTTGACGAACTTATTTGATATTGAAAACATAGGTATAGGTATGAAGAGTCCCGAAAACCGCATCCTGAATACTTATGAAGAATGACAAGTGAAATGCTGTTGTGATTCCCACGTTAAAAACCCGTTTTCCTTCAGTTACATAGTGCATAGCAGCCTTGGTAAGTATTGAAGATACCTGGAACCCTTGGACGTCAGCGCCGCTTGGACTGGGATAGTCTTACAACCTACCCTGATCTTAGCGTCCAGCAATCGCGCCCGTCCGGCACACATTGCGATACAATGTGATATTATCTAGAGGTGGACTTTTTTTGTAGAGGATAAGAATTTAAAATGAAAAAAAACCTTTCACGTTCACGCACCGGTCACGCGCAATTTTATACAAATCAAACTCCGCAGTTCAAATATGGGAAAGTTATAACAAATCTTATTTTAAACAAAGTTTTTAATATGAGTTGGTCGTAAATACGTAATGAGAGTTAAAAAAGTTAGTTCAGCGACAAAGCAGAGTCCCCGGGGAGACATAAGTTCAACGGAGCGGGACCGGGTGGAAGAGGGAAGTCATACAAGAGGCGACTCACCTCCTAGCGTCAATTTAGTTCAGAGTTTTAGATGTGACCTCATGTTGTAGGAATCTATTTTCCGTATTTCATTCATACTGACTATTTTAATTTTAGTGCCATAATGGCTCCATAATCGATCTTTGTAGAAGCCTGCAGCTGGAATTTTTGTAGAGATTCCACTGTTTGATCCTCATATTGGATAATTTCTAGCCACACAAATAAGATGACAGTGTCTTCGTTAGCCAGGATATTATTCATGGTGTACCCATTTTGACATTCGGCATTTAGACAGTATGAAAGGCATACTTCCTTCTTACATCAACCTCTCCAACAAGCGGCCGCCCCCCCGTTACCGGCAGTACCTATAACGTACTCGTATACATACCTACGTCGCGCGATTTATAGCACTCCCGATACAGCCGCGCTTTATGTCCCGCGCCAAATGTTTTACCAATCCCCTGTTTATTTTGAATCGCAATTTATTTGGGCGTCGATAGTCGATAGCGTGCTTTATTTGCGCAGCTCTAGATTGGATATGAGTGGGTGGAGAATTTAAATTGAAGTTTAAGTAAAGCTGGCAGGAAATCTGAGATGGAAAGGCATTTAAACGATTATGTATGTTGTTGAAACTTTTATAAGGATATTTATTCTGTTTAATCCTCAAACTAGGGACAAGATCACTCCTCAGCAACAACTTTACGACTGACATACTCGGAATAATAACAAGCTAATAAAATATATTTGTGTGTTACCCCCATTCCTACAATTTCCGTTTAATTACATCTTATTACCTAAACCATATTATTTTATTACAGAACGTCTTTGAAACTGAAAGTTGACCTCCACGCAATTTGGGAATATCACAAACAATTTGAACTGTAATAAGTTTATTATATTACCAAGTTATAAGAGCAAGTGGAATTAAGAGCAGAATTTAAAATTATCTCAAAGTCACTAGTTAATTGGATCACTCTTATTATTTTTATCTCGTCTAGACATATAATTTTTGACATCCATCTATATTTTAAAATGATTATCTATATTGACTGACGACGAAATTGAAATAATAATGTCGGGCCTTTCGAATAGCAATGCAGTTTTGCTCATTTTTTTACTCTTTTCATGAACAAAATAAAAGTATTCCTCTATTCAAATGATCATAAACGGTATTCCATATTCAATGCCATAAACACTGAATTTAGTTTTACGATATTCCAAAACTTGTTCTGTACTTTTTATTGCTTATGGGGGAACCGAAAACTTTGAATAATATACCTATTTTATCGCAGTCACATTCCAAAGTACACATTGAATGTAGATAGGTACATATCTAAACTCTCTAAACCACCCTTTTAAAGAAACTTAGCATAAAATATATTTGAAAGAATAAACTTTCAATTTCCCTCACCTCACACGATTTTCTAATTATCTTTACTTCTCATTTAAATCCTCATCTGATTCCATTGTAAAAATCTCTCTGGTACATTATACATTCAGCTAAGTGTCGCCGGCGACGGGGCGACGATGAGGCGACGACGAGGCGACGCGGACGTGACGCGGGCGACAAGTTTCAATAGTGCGCGATTGTCATGCGCGACAACAACGCTCTACTCACATTTTACAGCCAAATGCTACAGAAAAGTTTACTATTCCTAACGATGATTTGAGATTTAGTCAGCTTTGAAGCTGTTTTATGATTACTTAGTGGGCTGAATTTAAGTTAGATTGTTGTAAGTTTGGCAGTATTTACAAAGTTTTGTTGAACACTTTTAAGCAGTATAATTCGACGATAGATCTAAAACAGGTACACAGCGGATTAAATGTTTCTATCAATAAAATATCGAAATTTACAGTGTACCTATTTGATTTGTTCATTTAATTTAATGTAATTCACTTAACACTTTTACCCAAATTTAGGTAATAAATAACCAAAGAATGTTGCAAAATCTCAATAAAACGTTGTCAATAGTTGTTATTTTTGTGTTAAGTGTGTGTTGTGTGAAATAAATATAATTAATCATCAATCAAAATTTAGTACGTACTCATTACTTAGGCCAAATTATCAAGAACAGATTTTGATAAGGTCAAGTACCCTTACACCAGAACCAAAACACTTGAATAAGTGGTATTTGTTCATTAGGGACCTATTCAATATACATAAATACTCCTAAAGCAAGATAATACGTCATATTTATTTACCTATTTAATCACAAGATTGAATTCTAATATTGAACTAAAATATTTTGTAACAAAAATATTGTGTCACTAGTGATGTAGTAAAACATCAATAATTACAACCGATTTACGAGTAATCAACTATCGATTCTTTGCATTTTCGATGCTAAACATACTGGTGAATTATGTTGTCATAACATACAATGTTTTGTTAGAAATATTGCAGTACCTAATTGTTTTCGTGGAACCAATCACAATTTTCACCGGGTCAACAAGGGCAAAAATAGCCTGCTAAATTAACTCGTTCACTTTTTATCGTAATAGTTAAGTACAATGTTTTATACTTATTGCTATTTTATTAATGCGTCCGTGTAACAGTGATTTCGATATCCTACTCTCTGTCATCTTCAAATCATCGAACTTCTGACCTTATCACAATTTATTTAGAGTCAGCGTCGCACATCTTTTTATTCCATGCATCTCTTTTAGCCGTTAACGTCAGTCATATCATCAATATTTTGAAGATCCGCTTCAAATGCACCTTTATCGCCAACTTGCCGTTGATCGCCCGAAGCTTCTAGGAACTTGTTACACAAACTCATTACAGAATATAAACACAAGCATCAAAATTATTTACTGCAGCGATGCATTTGCGACTGTTACTTAGGTATCGACTGTTTGGTAAGTCGGCGTCCGAGGGTACACACGGCGTTTGTGTACTGACTGTGCAGGTAAGTGGTGTTCACCATTTTATTAAAATGAATTACATTTTATAACACAAGTCAATTTATAACGTAAGGCAATTCCTATGAAATAATACGCGCAAAATAAGTCTGCGCGCGACTGGTGGGGTGCTTAATTCTGTACCATAATATTTAAATAATATAATATAGAACTTAATATTATTAATCTTATATTCATATTAATTCATTAAATAATTCTATACTTAATTTGACCTTAGATAAACGACTGGATACTTATTAGTTCCGATTTCAGCCGCGCGTAGACTTATCTTTGGACTTATGAGTTCTCTTTGGAGGTAAGTGGTGACCACCATAATTATGGTTATCTAAAGCCATTTTAAATGATAATTCTGTGAATATTCGGTTCTGTTCTAGACGGCATTATCATAAACCCACACGCTTTACGGGTGCCAAGTGAGGTCTTTAACCGAAGCGAATTGATTCGTCTGGGGAGCTGCTTGTAGTTTTTCTTTTGTTAGCAGATAAGAGGTCGCTGTACCTATGGGAGGCTTATTCTCTTGCCGTTGAGGCAAATGTTCTTTGTGCCATTTGTAGATGAATAATGACTGAAAAAAAATTTGTATGATTTTTACATGGAAGAAGACTTCTACACTTCCATGTCGCTGTTGAGATTTATCTACCAACCTACTATAACCAGTTTTCAAATAAAAATCAAACAACAACCACAAATCAGTGGCGAGTTAATTAATTACCTCCTAAACTTCCACAAAACACATGCCTTCGAATTACTACGTAATGACTATTTGCAAGCTGGTATGTTTTAATTAATTACGTTACAAAACAACTCGCAATCGATACTAATTACCAATATTTATTCAATGTATGACGAGTGCAACGACACGCGAGCGCGCCCCGCTAGCTTTGACTACACATTGATTATATCGATTCTTTGCTAATCGATTGGTTGGCGACTCGAGGCTTTCAGTCATTGTGACTGACTATTACAAGAGAATCTGTGGCTATACGATAGTTTTCACTCTGATAGGTATTTGTGATTTCATTGGTTAATTATAATATGTGCAACTGACCCGCGTCCTATTTAAAAGCGATCGCCGCGCGACTACGTGATAGTCGCGTACATATGTAATTTTTGCAGGGAAAACCAGAAAACGCCAATCAGGTTCACCGACCAAAATATGACAACGAGCGCGATGATCGCGTATTCGCGCGATGATCGCTTTTATATGGACGCGGCGTGCCATGTTGGTTTACTGGTCTGCTGAACGTGTTGTGGGTTTGATTCCTAGGTCAGGATACGAGTTAGGTATTTGGTTTGCACATGGGACTTATAAATGGTGAATTGTAGGATTACTGACACCTCTGCCTAACGATTCGGGTGATGTTATCTTAATTAAATGTATTATTTGTACAGCACATCAATTATGATGTAGTGGTTTGATGACTTGTGTTCAATGCTTTTCATTAGCTTGATACCGCTTGACATGTGCCATTAATCTATGACAGTCATAACTATGGCTGTCAAGTACGTGTTTGACGACGGTATCACCAATATTGATATTTCTCAGTAAGAGGATTGTAGTCTTGTGATTATAGTAAACTAGTAATACTTCTCATTTGCTTGATGCCCAATAAAATCTTCAGATTTAAATGATGATATCATTTAAAGCTGTTTTGGGGTATTGATGATTGATCTAAAACTTCTTGTGAAATGTTTTTTTCCCCATAAATAGCTACATAGGTACATACTTATACTATTTCAGTAAGTAGCTAATCACATCTATTAACCAATAAAATCAATAAACACATTCAATGAATTGCTGTAAATTATCAGATTAACTTGCATAGCCTAAAGCACGTAATCCAAACACGTGTACATCTGTTAATTGCTTTTGAACCCTAAGGCCCTTTGTACACGGCATGGTTAATTTAACGAGCCGTAGAAAAAATCGTGTCTGTCTAAAAGTACGGTATACTCGCAGTGTGTAGGCACGGTCGTCAGCGTTGTATGGATCACTATGGAAATTTGTGGATGACATGGGCGGCGCTGTCGCCGTATACCATAATACCAATGGTTCACCGTGTCATATACAAGCTCACACGATTATTCTACGGTGCAACTAACGAGCCGTACCGTAAAGAAACCGTGCCGTGTACATCGGGCCTAAGGTCGAATGACACTAGCACGTCATGAAACGACAAGGTCTATTTGTCTAAGCGACAGTTAAATAATTTCAACCTTAGTGAAGTTTCAATTTACTGGGAATTGTTGTCAAGAGTGGAAAACATTTCCGCGGTCGACTATACCTAGTACATTGTGTGCTTATGTACAACATATTATATACACACGGGACTCTATCCCGTGTGTATATAATATGACACACTGAAATACCCACATACGTAGTTACACAGGAATATTTAACTTACATGAAAACTATAAATAATATAACTTTTTTGTGTCCATTTGAAGTAGGTATGCTAGAAAATTATGCATCGTCGACGTTATAACTTGAAGTTGTTTACTTATTCAAGTGGCGACTACTTAGACGTTGATTATTACAGCGGTCACTATGACTAAGTTCAGCAACGATTTTAATATTGTTTTTTTTCGTTGTTGAGTACCTTAATAGTCATATCGTTGTGTTTATTTTTGTGGCCTAATACCTAGCATAGCATTATTTGTAAAATACATCATTATAGTAATGTTATACAGGTATTGTATGGGCAGCATAAAACGTTCCTCCTACTGGGACACGGGCTTTCTCTCTGCGACACGGAGTGGGCCGTAATCCACCAAGAGGAATCGTGTTGAATGTCACATGTCTTCGAATTCTTGGTTCTATCCATTCCGGTTTCGTCACGATGTTTTCCTTCTCCGTTTTGAGAGCAGTCGTGATGAAACAAATGACTCAAGTAAAGTGCTTGTCTGGGTTCGAACCCAGTTTCATTTACACCGATCCGAATACGTAGGTATGTTATAAGCTAGATAGCAATGGTTTTAATAAAACATGTTTAAAAAAACTAAAAAACCCGACTGCAAAAATACAAAACTAAAAAGAGAAAAACAAGCATTATAATCTATAGAAATTCGGTATCGTAGGCCCCCAACAAACGTCGCAACCCAATGCGGGGCACGCTACAATGGCGGCGAAAGTTCCCTCTTTGAGGAGTGGCTAGAGAGGCGCCACGGCGTGCTCAACTTCCGCCTGACGCAGGTCCTCACCGGACACGGTAGCTTCGGGAGGTTCATGTTCCGGATAAGGCGGGAGGAAACGCCCGGGTGTCACCATTGTGTGGATCGCCCTAAGGACACGGTGGAGCATACGGTGGAGGTCTGCCCGGCCTGGGCGGAACACGCCGTGTCTTCGTGGAGGCTATCAACCGCGGTGATGTCCCGCGTCCGGCCCTGGTCCAGGCTATGGCACAGAGCGAGAGGGCATGAGAAGCCACCAACTCCTCCTGCGAAGGAGGAGGCCGAGCGCGTGAGAGAGAGACAAATGCCAAAAAAAAGACTCCCGACAAACAAAAGTTACACCATATTCAGGTTATAGTTTTGTACCCGCAGTTAATTTTAATATGACCAGTGACACTGGCGCAATAAAGACAAATCTAACGACATATCATTCATCAAAATAGGTTCAGCCGTTTAGTATTGACGAGGGAATATAGAGACGGACACTCATACATACATACATATATCATCACCTCCTTTTTTTGCTTTCGCCGCAGTCGGGTACGAAGTAATCATCTAGAAATTACATAAATAGCTTTTTAATTATGGCTTAACAAAGAATTCTAATGATGACAATCAAATTACACAAACAAAAAATAATGACTAAATAATTCCAACGTTAATTAGTCAAACAATGTTTTAAATGTTAGATTGTAACTACATTTTATACAAAGCCAAATTATTGCCTAATACCTCAGTTTGAAGCACAATTTGTCTATTTTACTTAGTGGGCGAAGAAGCGTGGGTCTCAGACGGATTCTCTAGAATCAATTTAGTTTATTTTGTTGGAAACTCTTCGGGTCACAAAAGACTGATAGTTATTTAATTTTAAAGCAATTAGACGGAGTAACTGCTTTACACACAGTTTTTAGATTTAGTGTACTGGATAAAGACCTGGTGTCCAAGCCTAGTTTAGGCACCAGTCTCCCACAATATAATTACTGTATCCACTTTTATATTGAACTATGTATTTAATTTGTATTGTAGCGAGAAATAAACATTATTATTCTTATTCTTAGAGGACGTACGCTATGGGTACTAGAAATACTAAGGGAGTTTACCTCGGGTATTTGAAAGTCAATTCAATCAGTTGTTAAAAATCTCATATTGAGTTATTTGCTTCTCAGAAACCTTAGCGTTTAAATAATAATATATATTTTATGCTTGGCTTAGCTTCTTTAAACAGTTAATGTTCAGACCAAAGGAAAATAAAGGCAATCTTGAGACAATAATCAGGCTTGACAAGGGAATAGACGTCTGTTAAACACAATCATGCAGAACGATGTTTTAGTTTCATTACGTAGTATTATATTATCTGTGGTTTCATATAACGCCGGCCACCGCCTAACATGTTTCTGAAATGACTAATAACAAAGTTTCATTATGTTAATAAGTCTCGTTAACTTAAAAATAACTTACAACAATTAACTGAAAATTGTTTGCAACATCAACAAGCTTAGCATGCAAATAATGTGTAAATATAAAGGTGGCGACCCACTCTGGTGACCTGCAATCAAACTCCTCAGTTATTTATACAAGGACGCGGTGCCAGACAGCCATGGGGAACACGTAAACATGAATCTATGGGTGAGGTGATAGTGACAACGATCAGCGGGGCGATATAGAAATAGAAAATGCCAGCCATACTATCAGTGATGGTTTGACTTGTTAATTATCCAATCCTGTACTATTTATGTCTGATCATTTTTAGCCAATCAAGATCGTATTCATCTAATGGTGCTTAAGTTCATCATCATCATTATTTCAGCCGAAAGACGTCCAATGCTGGACATAGGCTTCCCCCAAGCACCGCCATTTCGACCGGTTTTGTGCTTCTCGCATCCAGCGGATTCCTTGGACCTTCACCAGGTCATCGGTCATCGGTCACTATGTATGTTGCTAGACGTAAACTTACACAAGCTCCTTTATTCATCGCTAGTAGGTTGAATGAATCAATATAACTTTTGAAAAGTTACCTTTTGTTCATTTGCATATTAAAAATTGCAATCAATATAAAAGAATTACAATTTCTGATCCAACCTACCAGTTCGCGATATTATTTATTTGTGCATGTATTCGCCATTGTCCGCCATCACAATGACCTCACCCCAGCTAGTTCACAATAAAGTGTATCAGTCGTAACATGCCTTTTACCACGATTACCTTTACTGTCGTGTTTGCGATCGCGATACTATTCGATAGCGAGTGGTGATACGCGATACAACGGCAACTAGCATGCCGTAGTACAGGGTGTGTGCTCTGCACATTTGTATGATGATTATTTGATATTCATAGTGATCTTTTTGTTTGTCTTATTTTATTGTTTGGCGGATATGGGTTTGTGTGATGAAGTGTCACGAGCTGATAAAAGAGAGGTTCGGGGTGCATAATACATGAGTGTATTAAAAATCCGTGTTGAAAGAGCGAAATATTTAATTTATTGGAAGACAATGCTAGTTTCTTAGTGGTACCTACAAATCCTAATATAATAAGTACCAAAACCGCAATGAGTTTTGTCTTTTGAATAACAACGCTTTTTTTTTGTTGTAGAAGGGGTGAACGGACTAAGGGTATTCCGCCAGATATTATGGAGTCACCTTCAAAGTCATGTTTTTCTTTTGTTACTGCCTATGTTATGTCAACGGCTGATAGTAGATAGGAGTGAGTGTCTGAAGACCAAGTGAGAACTGTTTCCTAGTACTTCAATGTTACATTCCGCACAAGTCCACAAGCACCAGCCACTGAGGTTACTTCCTAGTTACTTTAATAATAGACACTACAATATCTCTTGGCAACACTACTTTGCGAAACTTTGTTTGACTTACTTTCAGCTCGGCTCACAAAGACAGACAATACTTCGTAAAGCAAAACACAAATTTATTGCTTGCCATCTATTAAGCCTGTATTTTCCGAAATGTTATGTAGAACTGTTCTAGCTTTCTTATCAACAATTTACTAAAGATGGAAATCTTCCTGCATGGCGATTTTATATATCAAAAGAATAACACATGTACCTATACCCGTTTTTCAAGCAGGAAAGGGTTGACTTCTAGTCTAGCCATACCGTTTGAGAAGGAAACTTAGAATGTGGCTGCATAACTCACATCGAGTTAACATATAAGTACCTACGTAATGCTATAAAAGTATTGATAGCCATAATTTTTGAATATACAACTTCGGTTAAATGGCTGTAATTAAAACATTTAACCCCACAAACATCCACAAGGCGCCACTTGTGATCAAACTTGAGTAAATATTAAATGTTATTAGAAGTGCCGTCTTGATGTGAAACCACTTGACAGCAGAAATAATATCGTATTGACGCCAAAGGTCGAGGTCACAGTAATACAGACGTGTCTGTTACCTAGGACAAATACTTACTGTTTTCTTTCTTTATTATTATTTTCATCCTGTAGCTTTGACGGCCTGGTTTACGAGCAACCAATGTGACTTTTTCAATGTCATTATGTTTACTTTGTAAGTTGAGCTTAGACTTGATTTACGTTAGGTGAAGAAAAACATCGCCAGGAAACCTAGATGTAATGTTCTGCAAGCGCCGACACACGTGATCAATAGTGATCATGTTTGTTCGTTATGTCTTTGAAAAAAGATCTTTGTACAGCAGTGAGTTTGAAGGTGGATTTTCATTTTCATCAATACCTAATTCTTGAAGCAGACTTAATAGATAATTAATAATGAAACAGTAATCACCAATTTCTAAGCTAAGCTAAGCTATTCGTAGTCAATTTTCAAAATATTGTGTAAAACTGGTGTCACCTTTTAAGGTTATTATCAAGACCTTTTTTCAAAACTTTATGAAAAAACATCAGTGGCACTCATTCTGAGTAAAATGATATCGAATAACATGGCGATGTACTCACAAGTTCATATAAAAAACCTATGAATAAGGCACATGTATGTTTATTGTAAGGGTATATTTAAGTAGCAGTAATAATATCTTTATTTGATAGGCCGATGACCTGCGACTTGGTTGGCCGTTATTGACTTTTCATGGGGTAACATTATGAAACATTTCAGAAGGTTCACTACGAATACCTATTAAAGGTTGTTCACAGGTATACAAAAAAATTGCTTGTAGCCTGAAAAGATACGCGAGAATTTTTTGTTACCAACACACTTATGTATTATTTACCTACCTTTTATTGGCTTTTGGCCAGAGACTTCGTCAAAATTGACTCAGGTATAGTTCCTATGAGAAGCAGTGGTAGCCTAGTGGTATAGGCCCCGCTAAGAGTCGGTCGTTAATTCAAACCCAGGCAGGCACTTTACTTTGTTTATTTAATTTCATCACCACTGATCACAAAACGGTGAAGAAAAACATCGTGAACCGGGTAGACCCAAAAATTGGAGGAATAGTTAAATCCACCAACCAGCACTGGGCCCGCGTGCTAAATTATTTTGCCCTTTCGTTATTTTATTTATTTATTTATTTATTTATAGAGGTACACCGACAGCTTCTGTATAATACATTTCTTAAGAACTAGGTAACAATAGCCTCGGACTTATACAGTCGCCAATTACAGGATAACCAGCAATCACAGAGATAGGTGTGGACACATAATAACGCTCTAGAATTAAGAATTACAAAAATTAAACAGAATTAGAATAGAATTAAAATACAAACAATATTACAATTAACTTACAAGAAACGACTGAGATATAAACAATATAAACTATATTATATTGTTTATATCTTAGTCTAGTCCAGTATATATTATTTTGATATAAACTCATAATAAACTCGGTGATTTCATGATAAATACAAAGCAATGTAATCTATTTAATATTTACATTAAAAAAACAACTCTAAAGTACAGTCATTTCAACAACATTATACTTCATTTATTTTAGCATTAGACAAATAACGGCTAAATAACGACAGTTATTAGACAGAGGCAGAGGTGTTCCTATAGTACATCCACAATTGACAGATTTAAGTGCCATGTGTGGGTGCGGGCCTATTGCCGTCGACCGGGTACAAATCCAGACTCCGGGCTGCTACTGAGAAGTTCCAGAGAGAAAAACCCAATAGCACTTTACCCGACCACGGAATCGAACCCACAGGACCTCATGCTCAGAAGTAGCGCTTGCGACCACAAGACCACCGAGGCAGAAATAATAATGTGAGACGACAACAGAGAAAAGACAGTGGAACACTAGGGGAGGGACTTTTCTCTAAAGTGTGACATCAAGTACCTATTATACAGGTTGATTTCAAAAACAGGTCTAAGGTATTAAAAGTAAACCCACTGAAGTTTTTCTCATTTTTTACGAAAGAAACTTGTTTGCAATAACACTCAAAGAACAATAAAGTATATTTTTACGAAGTAACTGGCTGTTATGGACGGGACGTTTCTTACTTATTCGCCTCGTAAACTGTGCGTTTGACGCTTGACGCCAGTTCAAGGACATGCGTCTAACGTGGCCCGGATTTTATTTAATGGGGATGTTATATAGGTTGTATAATTTACAGGGCAAGATTGATTTTTTTTCACAGTTGTAAACAACACGAGATTTTTTTTTTTAATAATTAGGAAAATTTTTAGAGGATCGATTAAATATTAAATGAAAAAGTTTGGTGGGTACTTGAAAATTAGTACCGATTCGGATCCGAAGCCGTACCTATGTAATATAAAACATATGAAAAACTATATCAACATTATTCTGAATCTAAAATCCCCACTCAGTAAATTCAAATTGTATCGGTTGGCTTTATGAAACATTAAACAAAAGACATTTCGCCATTTAACCTTTAAAGGGTACCTAACGACTTGTTATCAATTTGGCGATGGTGGCGAAAAGAATCGGCTTTTAGTTAGTAGTAACAATAGGTTGAATGGTGAGCTAACTTCAGTCTGGTCTATACCTAGGTACTAATTAAAACTCTCTCAGAAATAACTGTTAGTTTCTCTTTCTCTAAAATTTAATACCAGAATAAACGTTCGATCATAAGAAATTAAAATTGCATATAAAAATAAACAAATAACTCAAAAAAACGTAGTACAACTGCCAAATTGCTATATAATGCGAGGCGACGGCTGCTCGAACTATCAGAACGCAATTTTGTGATAGGCCTCTTAGCGGTGAACAATTTATGATAGCATTGTGACCTTAATTTTGTAAGCAGCTGCATTATTGTTAGCTGCATTTCTCTTTACTATCTTCGTGTCCATTCGTAATAGCCCAGTACTTACGCTGGAATAGTCCTGATGTCAGCATGTCCCTTACACCTTCCTCCATCACCATTACCCATGTGTTCCAACGACCTGATTACAGCTAATTCGCAAGGGTTACCCAATACCAAGGTAACTCATTCACCTTGGAAACCGTTAAAACTTACGAGGGGATCGCTTACTCCAAGGGAATGACCCGTTTTCCTTAAGGGGCTGTTCACAACATACGGACATAATATAAGCTGTTCTTACACATTGTATTTCTTATGCTTTTGTGGTTCTATTTAAAGGGAACTTTATTTGTGTTTGGATGATCCGATTCTTTCAAGAGTTCTGAGAGTTTTCAAATATCTACGGATATTTTAGGGAGGTTTCCAATTATCTTTCAAAGGCAAAATCTGAAAAATCCGGATACTTCTCTGTTTTTATCTTTATACCTCATACATCCTGTGTTGTTTAACAATCACAAAATTCCTCTACCTATTCCTTTAAAAATACAGCCAACGACTTACAAAAAAAAAACTCGAATTCCACTACTGAATAATACCATTGTAATCGATAAAAACTTTCTCCCAAAAAGGCGTGTCGTATAAAATAAAATAATTCTCCATCGCAATGCGGGCCGCACTTACGTTAACATTGGGCACACCTGCCCCCCATTACTTATAGTACGGGACTCCGCCATCGGTTACCTCGTCGTTTACTTGAATTTCTATTAGTAGACACTTAGCTTGTGCTATTTTGGTGTTATGCGACCCTGGTACTTGTGTTTAGTGTCGAGGGATATTTTAGATTTTCTGTGTATTGGATATGTATTTTTTTTTTCTGTGAAATTACATGAGTCTCAAGTATTGATGTAGATGTCGCAGATGGACTGGCGAATCCGCTGTTTTGTATAACCGCTAGCTGTTTTACAAAACAGCTCCGTTATGTCAAACAGCTGAACAACGTTTAGCTAGATTGTCATTGCGTTAAGTTTAGCAAAACTACCACCCACGTTTAAACGTAATGCAGCATGCATAATATTACATAACATAACATCACGCCTGTATTCCCCGAACGGTTGGGCAGAGGTGTACCTTCAGAACACCCACATTTCGCCAGTTATCTTTGAGTCACATGTAATAGGGGGCGAGCCTATTGCCATCAACCGGGCACAAATCTGGACTCTGAGAAATTCCAGATGGAAAAACCCAAAGACACTTATCCCGACCCGGGAATCGAACCCAGGACCTCATGCTCAGCAGTAGCGCTTGCGACCACTAGACCAACGAGGATAATATAAACGGACGGATAATATTAATGATTGGGAATTCTATCCCGCTGACGTAGCCCTATAGAATAATAAAGCCTCATAGTTCCTTTAAGGGTGCAAGTGTCAACATTCAATCGAGTTAATGCTGTTTGTTCGATGGACCGGGGTTTGTCTACCTGTTTATGCCATTTTTATTATTATCTTCGAAGAAAAGCACTATTTAGTATTTTCAACTGTTTTTGTAAAATAAATACTAGATTACTGTAATAACGTACCTAATATTTTTATACATAAAAATAAGCCTTAAGACTCCATGTTTTTCCACATCCACACTGATGGATCCGCGCGCATTGCTAGTCTCTCTGTGTTTATTTAAAATATCGTAATTACACCTATAATTAAAGTTGCTAGCTCACTGCGTAAAACCTTGTTTTGATTTAATAACTCCATTAACATTCCTGGAAAGTTCTCATCTGAAATATTTCGCTATGAGATAAAACCACACAATTAACTTATAACTCGAACAACTAGAAATAATTACATTTCATTCGCAGAACATCGAAGGTCAGAGGAATGAAACAGTTTGTTCAATTCAATTAGATTTAATAAGGCTTAGTGGAAAAGCACAATTTCTGCCGCTAACGAACCACGCACAAACAAATTAATCCGCCACCACACAGGCCGGACGGACGCGGGCAGCATGGTATTCCGGACTCCCGGACACCACGCGCTTTGAAGCAGTTGCACTGCTAATTTGGTTCTAAGCCGTAATTTCGGTGTGAATGCAGGGCTTATACAGTAGCCGGTCAGAGCGCGGAATTGCGGGCAATTCACGCATTTCCTTCTGACTGTTATAGCATTAGCCGGGTAATGTAAGAGATGAATGTGACATTCTGTTGAAATAGTGCGTTTTGTTGATGCTTTCACATAGGCATTAGTACAGTGTTGGTCCTGTGAAGAATAGTTAAGACCAGTTTTCATAATTCTGAGAATCAAATTACTTGAATTTACAGCTTAAAATCAAAAGCAAGAAAGTTTAATGGACGCATAAAAGTAAGTGCCAGTGCGATAAATTAGATTTGACTAAAATTCTAGGGCAAACGTTCAATAAACCATCCAAATCAAAATAAAAAGTCATTTATTCAAACTAGGCTGAGAATCAGCACTTTACGAACGTCAAAATTACATATGACAATCCCCCAAAACGCCACCCTTCAACACTTCCTAGTGCTTCAGCTGGGAAGAAGAAGTGGCGCAACAAACTCCCCAGTAGCACAGCTGTCTGTTCAGTTAGAAAATATTAGAATCTCACAGGAGCTTAAGTGTCTCGGGGTAGTGTGTCTTAGGTGTTAACTAAAAATATAGGTGTAACACAAAACTGCTTCAAAAATAAATTTTTAATTCAAAGCTTCGACGACACTTCATAAATGCACATCTCCACCAAGAAAACCGAAACAAGAGTAATGTACTCGCAAAGGGAACTTACACAAGTATAAGTTTTCTCAAATAGAGTCGCCCTCGTCTCGTGTCGGGCAAAATGAGGCGAGTAAATCTATCGCAGTCCGTTTCGAGGCGCCTCTAGTCCGAGTAAACCGATTACTCGATGCACCCGCCCGACACCGGGAGTTGGGAATTACCTTTTTATTCTTAGGATTTTTTTTCTATGTGCGGTGTGAAAATGAAATCGGTATGTTAGTGTAGGTCTCGTTAGGTTTGGGACTTACGAATAATATTGGACCTCTTTTTATCAAACCATGGCAAAGCCAAGGGACAAGGGAAGGTTATGGCTTTAACCGGCTGTTTAGTTCTCATTTTGTTCACTTGTTAAAAAAATCTGGTGATTGAAGAATTTTAAAGATTCCAAGCGTTAGAGTTTTATTTGGTGAGACTCATAAACATCAGTGCAGTAAAGTACATGTATGAGTGATTAATATTTAAGCGAGGGTGTGCATACTTACCTGTACTTTACATACATAAATAATTATGAATATGAGAGATCGCTTATGCATGCATTGCCTTGAGAGGAGAATTATTATTTCGAGCGGTATTCAGGGTATTTTGGTAATGCTGAAAGATCCCAAATATTAGGTTTTTATTTCATTTATTACTTCATTACTTCAATTAATATAACATTCTAAAATCTTGTTTGAGAGAGTACATATGTACAAAGGCAAACTTAATTCAAAGTTGAGTACGTAGTATTATAATATGATCTGTGGTTGAGTAAATAAAAATAAATGAATGAAAAAATAAGTAATATTATAGTAATATAAAAAATGCATCATAACTTTGTTTTAAAATCATCAACATTAAATTAAAATCTCGAATGGCCGTTTCGCAAAGCTCTCAATATGTGAATTTACCAGCGTTTTCAATTTACCTTCCCCTTATTAAAAGTTTTCGCAAAAATACACCAAACTGGCAAAATTATCAAATTTGTTTACATAAACAATTAATTATTCGTATGGCCGGATTTCCGAATGTATAGTGTAATTAATAATTACTGAGTAGTGAACATAAATATCTGTGTATTATAAAATGTAAATAATTACAGTTGAAATACCACGCCACAAGTTGATTTTCCTCGTCGCACATTATAATTTGATTTTTTATTTGTCTATCGGATAGGTAGATTTACATTATGAACTGATAATGCAATAAACGAAACTGTAATGGTTTTTACAAAAACATACACTATCGTCAAGTTGAGGTAGAAACACAAACATAGTAGAATTCCCTTATTTATAAAAGTACAACAAGATCCTAATAGTCCAGTCTTAGATTTTCATAGAAATATAAACTACCTACACCCACCACAAACTAAAATCTAAAAATACATTCCTCGAGCGCAACTCCCGGCCAACAAAATGCGCGTGTCTTTTATCCAGGCCAAGAAATTGGACGGCCGCGTGGAGGATACGTACACGAGCGAAGTAAACACGCTGCTTACTTTATTCCACTGCTAACCCTACTAATGAACACTTATTGCTTTATTCGATACCTACTGCTTGTGCTGACCGTATATTGGGAATAGTCTGCTAATAAAGTGGGAGCTAATATTGGGTTTCTTGTTATTTTTGCAGTGGTTTCTTTCTACTTGTTACTTTATTTGAATGTACATTTTTGTCTGTTCTGGTTTACTTGGCGCTATCTACTTACAAACAAGTTGGTTACAACAAGCAAAAATAGAGATAAATGGCAATCCAAATTAGAATATTATACCTATCCAATAATTATGAATGTTATTATCTATTTATTATTAATCTATACATACATTATAGTGACTGACTGATCTATCAATGCGCTGCTCAAAGCACTGACCGGATTGGACTGAAATTTGACACACAGATAGTTTTTGGATTTTTAAACTACCCCCTACAGGGGGACTGTGGGGTGTCAATGTTTGTATGGAAGAATTTAAACACGCGGTCCGATTACCTCGAAACTCAGAATTTATACTTAATTAATATTTAAAATAAACAAAACCGTGTATTTTTTGAAAATCTACCCCTAACGGGTAATGGGTAATCTTTTTACAGGGGAGGATTTTACTGCGTGGCTTAATTAACTTGAAAATTGGTATATTAAATTACTAGTCAAATAATAGAAACGGCACAATCCTTTGGGGGTGAAAAGGGGGGATACAGTTTAAAAACTTGAAACTTGGCCCGAATGCCGATCTAAATCTAACCTATACATTTAATAAAATCATAGCGAAATCAGAACTGATACATTGAATATTTTTGAAAAAAAGTAATAATGTTACGAGGACTAGGAACGATTCTAATTCCGAAAATATAGTTTTTTAAATTTTTTTCTGTTTTTCTGAATGAATATTCCAGCATCACGCAAATACTACCGGATTGATTTTATAAAAAAATTGCATAACATTTATGTCTGGTCAGTCTATAGGCTACAAATTATCAGGCTATTTGCTAGGGGGGATGAGCAGGAGGACAACTTTTATAACATTCGGTATTTTATCTCAGGGAATCAGTCAGCTAGGAATAGTGGTACTGTCTATTTTTAAAATATTAACCAACAAAAGTGACATGTAAAAGATTTACTTACAGAAATAAATATAATCCCATCATCATTACATTTTATTTAAGATTCACCTTCTTCTTTCATACCGGAGACAATCCATTTCTGTATTACTTTCTTATTTCATTTATTGGTAGATAGATATTATAGCGCCATCTAGCGAGTGAGCTGATACTTACTTAACATTATGAGGCGCAAATTACATTTCGTCAATTTTCGACCGTGATTTTTGTGTTTAAGGGTCAACTTTGGCGTTCGTGTTCTGAAAAACTGAAAGACTTCGGCAACTTTGACTTTGTATTGAGTGGTGAAGAATAATTATTAGTATACTGTATACCGAAGTCAATACGAAAATATGAAGCTTGTTCCCCCTTACAAAGCGTAGTAGGTACCTATGGAGAAGAACGGGCAAGAAACTCCACGAAGCTTCGGCTGCTCGGACTATCAAAACGCAATTTTGTGTTAGGCATCATAGACGTTTTTGGTCCTATAAATCATTTGGGTCAAACTACTCTACTGATCTATTTAGAAAAGATGGGTCAATCTCGCCCTTATTGCTAATTCGATTTAAATTCACCATTGAATAATTAAAAACATACCTACTGCTACCAATTTTATGTTGGTATAATAAATGTTAAGTACCGATGTCTGTGTTATTTAATTACGAACGCGATAATTATAATAATTAGTACTTTCGTTATTGCCTCTATATCATATTTATTGCATTCACTGAATCGAATCAGTGATTGCTATTAATATTATGTGAAATTTTGATCGTTTTAATAACCCTATCAAGATGAAAGGTCAATACAGAATTAATATTAATTTAGAGAAATATTGTCATAATTATTTTTAATTTATTTTTAATATTTATTAGGTGCTCTGATTTCGAAAGTCAATTATTTTCGAATGTTGCTCCATACCTATCTGCTTTTTAATGAAATTATAACGTGTTTTCGTGCATGGCATAATAATATTATTCGCATTGATTAAAATTATCATTGCTGGCCAATCAAATGACAATAGCCGGTACGGTCTGATTTATTGAATCGTTACCAAATGACCATGAGTCTAAATAGTTTCCTATTGTAACTCTAATTGAATCGCTTGACGAGGAAGCGAGGTGACAATGACACATAATTAAGAAGTCATTAGTTAAAAGGTTGTATGCAGTCAATTAAGAGCAAAAAACAGAATAAAACATTAATTAATCTCCGGTTTTTTTACTACTTTGAAGGATTTCAAAACAAACAAAAAAATAGAAAATTATCTAAATATGACACTTGATTACAATAATATTAAAAAGCTAACATAATAGGAAACTTATTTTCCATCATTACTTTGCATTCTCAACTTTGATGAAATAACTATTAATCATTCATAGTTATTACATCCCCAAAAATATTCAAGCATCCCAAAAAAATACCGACCAATTGATGTTGAAACTACCACTTACCCTGTTCGTGGGTGCTCAAAGGTGAATGCAACACGAATTTTCGTCGCCACCTAACGTGAAAGGTTCTAGGAAGCGATACAAATTGAATGCAGCGTGAACCGGCCCTTTGTGAGCCGCATATTTGACTCTTTCACAGAATGCTTGCAATACTTCGTAGGCAAGGTGTGAGCTTTTTGATTGGATACGTTTTTACGACATCTGTGTTCCTGTGGTACTCGATATTTTGTTTAGAATTTCTATGTGATGGCGAGGATCAAAATACTACAAGAGATGTGTAGCATACGCCTGAAAATGACCGACTAAAATGATCCGGGTAAGATGCAAGAACACCAAATGATTCCTTTAGGTAAAAATTGGTCACATCAATATTTAGGGTACTTCCCCTTCAGAGCCACCTCCAACTTTCTATCCTGATAACTTATAAAACTTACTTACCTAACCCACATTATTCGAAACCCACGCAGGCTCTGTAACCAGAAACCATAATAATACTTGGTACTGTTTTCTATTAAAAAAGGTAAGATAAAAATAAACAAAAAAGCATGGCATTTACCTCCTTGACAAAAAAAATAACTTAAAATTTCATAAGAATGACCAAAGAATTCGCAGAGCCTTTAGAACGCCTACACAATCACTCACCCACTTAACGCGTATTTAAATTACAAGTTCTTATTTAATCATTCTTAAACAGGCTAACAAGGCCACGCCTAGGGCTGCCATTTATAGAATTAGACTCATAATATTATTGTCATTGTAGTTATTTAGATTAAAAAGCTGTATATTTTGGCATTTAGTTTTCATTTATTAATGTATTATTCATTACTTAGATACTTCACACGGACCATAAAAAGAAAATTTAATAAAAAACTATTATGGTCTTGCAGTTTTTAAAATCCGGATCATTTGTAAAGTTTATATTTATTAATGCACTTAACAATGTTCGTGTATGTGTCATCCAAGTATAGAAACTAAGACATACAGTTCACTTCCTTACTTATTCATAAAGAACAAGCTTTGAAATCTGGAAAATATTATTTCTCGCATTTAAAAATGACAAAAAGTTCCTGCCGGTCCTTAAAATTCTCCCTATTTTGACAACCCTAGTCATAGGACATGTCCAAACAAGATGACAGATGTGTCTGACGGCACGGGCCTGTTACAAATAGCACACCATTGTGGAAACCCATGGGATCTTTTGTATCATTAAAATGGAAAACATGGGTACAGTTACATTCGGAATTTACTAAGACCTTGACAAATTATAATAACTCATACATAACAACTGCTGTTGGCACCAAAGAAAAAAACGAAACCGTTTATTTTTACACTTCTAATAATATGACTGACCTAAATCGCGTAGGTATAATTTAAATAACAAAACTCTTACGTAATCTAATCGGTACCAGGTAACACACTTCACTTGTAACAATATCATCATAACAACAACAAAGATTGGACTTCCCAAACCGCAAATCACTCTGCCACACTTTCAATTTAACCAGAAACCGGTCCCACAAGTACTACAAACCTGACCTTTCGAAGCACATCACTACGGTTACGACACGTACTCAAATCGATACACTGGCCACAAGTCGATTACACTACTCACTTTAAAAACACATTTATTTTAGTAAATCGATTTAGACAAAGTTCATTGCCTTGTACCGTTTGTACATCAGTGATGAATATCGTAGTGTCCTATTAGCCTTAATCGATTTAACTTTAGCTGTTGAGACAGTCTTTATTTTATCTTTATTAGGATGACGACTTTTACTTAATCTTTTAAGCCTTTACTCTGCCCACTCTGGGAGAAATTAACAGAAACTGTTACTACCCAGAGAGCTACAGCAGAGAAAAATAGTAGTCCAGTACCTACAAGTGTTTTACGACAGCTTACATTATTGAGCCGATTTCAACAAAATACCTCATGAGACGATTTCAGAGAGTGTCCTAGGGTACATGACGTCACAGGAAATTCAAAATTACAAAGACATTGGACGAATAGGTACATGAATAGGGAATACCTATTCTTATGAATGTTGTACTACTAGCGCCATCTCGTTGGTCGATAAAGTACCATTTATGTGTGGTTTCGATCGATAGTCTGAAGTGATTTAAAAAAAAAATAGGTTACTCGAGCTTTAAAAAAACTTAATTACGACCACGGAAAAATAAACGAAAAACCAGAAACAAGATTACTATTCAATGTGATTAAGAAAATAGTAATCATTACTCTGCAACTCTGCTCCATTTTCTATCCATTTAACTCATACTTAACTACGTAAGTATTTAGTTATTTTTTAATTTGACTTTAGTTTCAATTTTATTACCACTTCAAGTAGTCGAGGTAGGGTTTCTTTTCCCAACTATATTGGGGTCGGCTTCCGCTCCAACGGGATGCAGCTGAATACCAGTATTTTACATGAAGCGACTGCCTATCTGACCTCCACAACCCAGTAACTGGATAGTACGATACCCCTTGGTAAGACTGGTTGTCAGATTTTCAGGCTTTTGACGACCCGTAACGACTGTCAAAAATCGCGAACGAATGACAGCCGGGACCAACGGCTTCACGTGCTTTCCGAGGCACGGAGTCTAGTTATGGAAAAGAAAAATTGTCACACATCCAAGGACCAATCGTAGCTTAATCTGAGGGATCGAGCCGTGCGGCTGATATTAGTTAGCTCCGAGCTCCTCCAATAAACGCGTATAGTCAAGTGTAATCAAAATCAAGTGTGTTAAAATAGATATCGATAGTAAAAACATATTAATAACAATATAACGATAGTCTTGTGACTATTATTAGAGTAGTTTAGAATAGTCAATATAAAATCCTGTGACCTTTTAATGATATTTAAATAATCTAATATGTACTCATACTAATAAGTAGGTAGGTAGGTATGTGATACATCGGGTCCTACTAAGAATATTTATGTAAATCAATACGTTACGATAATCTCTTAGCAGTGACCTTTCCGAAGATTTTGCGAAATGTTTTAATACCAAGAAAGGCCGCGCGAGGATCGGAATGTTATATATTATATGGTATTAGGACCTTCCGATTACATTCTAAGAATATGAATTATATTATTATGTACTAGTACCAAGTATCAATAGTTCCAAGTGAAGAAAAATTATAACATTTTATCCGGGAGTATTGAGTATTGAAACGTAACTGATTTTAATTGATTCTTAGATAGCATAGCACTAATGTGCTAATAATATTATTACTTTTTTTACCGTTTAGCAGCGTTACGATCTTATGTGGGAGTCAAACTGTCGCTTGAGCCCCGTCTCCTGAGCCTCGCACACTCTCTGCGCTCAACTGTCTCTTGGACGCTTAAATTCTGACTGTGATGTGTTTGCGGAAGATAGAATAGAATAGAATAGAATAGATCATTTATTTGTCCGAAACATAAGTATGCACACACAAAGCATGCAAGATGTTAAGTACATTGGAGAAAGGATCACAGTCATGTTTTACCTTAACGGCGTACAAATATGTATTATAATAACATTTGATCAGTTATTAAATTTATTATAACTATTGATTATTACTAAACTAACTGAAATTAATTTGTGAAACATTACAGTAAATTTAAACATAATATAATTTATTTTAGAACATAGATTTTTTTTAGAAGATCATGGCAGTCTGTCTGGAATATTGTGAGACGATAGCGTATGACTGTCGAGTAGTTGTATACCTTTTGGTATTGTATTTTGTCTTTAACTAATGTAATTGGCCATGGCCGGTTCATGTTAAATAAATAAAAGTTATGGGTATAGTAACAGGACAAAATAAGGCTTTTCAGCGTTATCTATGGGCTGGCAACGCAACTACTCTGTGGTGTGGTGTCACGACCACCTGTGGTACTACAGGTGGTCGTGAGTTCGTGACCAATTGTCATCAGGCTGTTAGCTTGTGTGCCATTCAATCACAGTTCAATAAAAATATATTATATTAATTCAATGAGGAAGCACTTCACAAGAATGAGTAGTTTTAATGTCATGTTGATTCTAAGAATAATTCAATGTTACTTTATTTCAAGTATCAAACTTGTTTAATTTTGTGGTTTCTATTTAATTTATCTTTGCTCTTGATCTTTTGTGTACGATATGTATGTATTTTAAGATAAGATTTGTATTGCTTTAGAATAGATTTTATTTTCCTTATACAAAGACTTCCTTATAATAATATGGTGCTTCTACTGCATTGAGTTAACTTTCAAGGAAATTTTATGATCTTATTAAACAAAAAATATAAATGGTCATTTGACATTATACATCCTGTTCATTACTATTACATTCATCTTGTCTTTGTTAATAACGTAGGTACCTACTTGAGTTTATTGTAGTACCTTGTAGCACCTGTCTCAGGGCCGTTCCTAAACGCTTAATTATGCATCCATACTAATATCATTAATGCGGAAGTACTTAGCTATGTCTGTCTGTCTGTCTGTTGCCTCTTCACGCCTTAACGGCTCAACTAATTTGGATGAAATTTGGCACACATTGACCATGACCTGGGTTAAGGACATAGGATACTTTTTGTCCCGGTAGTACGTTCCGGTGGCATAATTTCCGACAAACACGTGGGCGAAGTTTTAGTTTTAAGTTCTTTGTTGCCAACCCTATTCATCAAAATTAAATTATTCAAAGTTACAATATTTAATAAATATGTATTTGACGATTATTTACGAGTGTATTTTTTACATTTAAAGTATCATCAATTTCTATAAGTTTAAGATTAAGGTCACGGACACACAGACACACGTGTTTTGGTGCTTATTATCAAGGTTTTATTATGTAACTAGGCATATACAGATTATTAAGTAAGATTCCCTTGGGGTAGAAGACATTGATAAACAAGGCAGTATTCCTTATAATAAAATTGTCTTTACCTAAGTCTGTATCAGTAGCCTTTCGACGTATTGCTATGTCTAGCGTTGCATCTAAAAGAAACTCTTTTAGATGCTAAGCTAGAAATAGCAAGACTCCAAGCCGAACATTTTAATCATCTTAGCCATTTAGATTGGGCACCCAATACCTAATCCATCATCCATTCACACGAATCCTTCTCTGTTTATTAAAGTAAGTCGACAATCTCCAAGAAACTGCTGACCATTTGTTTTCTCTTCACCCCCATACCAGGGCAACAGAGAACCCCATGTCATCATCATAACATTTACCAAAACTATTCCCACTTCACCCCCCTTCCACTATCAAAACACGTCATCTATAATAGACAGATGGCGTTGAAAAATATTTGTGCCCCTTCAAAAACAGAGGAGACACAAAAATAACTTTGGGAGTAAATAATACATCAAAGGGCTAAGTGATTGATGCAAGGGGTGTAAAGAGGGATGAAACATCATTAATCTTTCTGTCCCCCCCCCCCCCTCCACTAGCTGGCGTGAACTTTCCTAGCATTGATAGCTTGTTTTCATACAATTCTTTGCTTTATTATTGATTGTTATAAAAGTAAGCATGGTGAGGGCTTTTGAGTTTTTTTTATTTTGAGTCTGTTGATTGTGACTTGGTTATAAATCTTTTAGTGACTCGTTCAGTTAAAGACATTGATAACTCATTTAAAGTAGATACCAAAATCAAAGCCAATTCTGAATTAGAACTTTTTTATTAATCTGTGTACAGTTCTACGTATTGATTCCTACTATAATATTTTTTTGTGACTTGGTATTAATAGTTCTACGAACACTGGAATAGGTACTTCACTCTCGTATCCGTGTTAGAATTTCCTAGAAAAACATGACTTGCTTATAAAATACTAGTACATTTTTTATACGTATTTTTTGCCTTTTTGTGACCCATTTGATCATTTGGGCAATACATGTTCTAAAGGTAAACGACTGATAGCTTTTTTTCCATTTTCAATAGGCACAGGTTTATAATCAGCCCCTAAATACATAGTCAAAGCTAATCGCCTCATATAACCACAGCCGCAATTTAAAATAAATAATAATGCTTACTAAAGACAGTTTCATGCTGTTTATTACCACTTCCTACTTTATTTATCTAAAGAAATTGACAAAGTATTTCGAGCTTGTATTTGTTAACTCAAATCGTGACGACGCAGAATGGACCGACGCGAAATGGCGACAAAGACAAAAAAAATACAGACGGCCTTAGAAATCCAATAATTTATTTAGCGATCGCGATAAACTTATCGTCCGATCAATCCACTGAACAAAGACAATATTAGCAGACGACTGTACTCAACAAGTACTACAGAAAAGGAAAACAAATGAACATCACCACCCACGGATATTGCTCGCCAAGTTTAAATGCCTCGGAATACAGTAGCTATGTAAAATTTTCTTTGTGATTTTTTTACCGCTGTGTACCGTCTGACAGTAAACGTAAGAATACTAAGTGATATGTAGCCGCTGTACGGCGTCGCTGCGTCGACATCAAAGGAAACCATTTATCCCTGTAATGTCTCATTCCAATCGCGAAAATGTTAGAGTGAGACAGCGAATGCTTTTTGTAGTGAAATATTTAGTGGAGCTCATTGTGGCGGTGTTTAGCGCTGGTTTTATTGTAGTTGTGGAAACAACGATTAATGTCTATATCGCGCCGCACAAAGAGGTTTGGGCGGTACTTTGAGAAATCACCGATTTGCTTTATTTGGTATTGCTATGTATGGAAGCGATTGTGTTTTGACTTGGTTTTCAATTCAAGGACTCACATATCAATTATTATTTATGTGATCGCTCAATATAAGTAAAACTGTGTACCTACCAAAACACTTAAAACTTGTTTTAAATCGTGTAACATTGTAAACATTGCTCTAGCTCATCTTTTAATGATACACATTCTTTGCCAACGACCAAACTCTGACTGACCTTTGAAATTTCTGATTTATTTTTATTAGTATTCCAAATGTTATATTATAATACCTACTACTTACAATTCGGCCATCGAAGAAAATAAGTCCAAGAATAACGTTTATTTTATGTAAATGTAAATCAAAGTAAATCACAACGTTTCCAGCAGTTTTGAATATACAGCAACTTTTATTAGACCTTAGGCTTCAGAGCAAAAGCAATGTGACATGAACACAGTATGTATTCATAACTAGAATATTTTGACAGGCAGAGTAAGTCGACGTTCTCATCTCTCATAGAAGTATTTCATTTGTTCGTGCTCCCTTCAGTAATGAAACCAAACGTCAAATCTATTTTAATCGCCAAAGGAAATTCTCCAGTAAATACCTCCATATTTATCGTTTCAATTCTCCGTCGTCGCCCACTTACAGAAATAGTGTAACAGTGGATATTCGAGCTACAAATCTTTTACCAGAACCGAACTATAAACATCTTGAAGCGAAATCAATAAATAGAAGTTAACGAAGTCGAGGCGTGATCTTGTCGTCCACAGGACGTCGCGCTAATACAACACACTCTATACAATTCTACGCATCCAAAGCCAAAGGAAACCCACCCTAGTGACACCAAAAATAAGCGGTAAAGCAACATTTTCGGAGGAGCACGCCAAGGTTGGTTCTCCAACCCCCTTTATGTTCCTCGAGGCGTAGATTGGGTTCGACTCGGACCTTTGTGCAAGCGAATTTATAAAATAATAAACTGCCCACGTATTATACGGGGTGTTCATAGACGCTTGATAGCGGATCAAAGGTGTGGGAACAGGTAAACACGGATAACGTTGCTAGTTTGGGACCACTGTTTGTCGTATATATTATTATAACCTTGACTTCGAATTCAATTGGTGAATACCTTTTACTCATTTGATTGTCTCCTCCTGTTTGTGGTTTTTTTTGTTCTGTGGTTCTCCCCAATTCTGATTTTAGGTGTTATTGAAATAACTAAAACATTGAACTCATCATTATGAATAACTTCACTATGGGAACAAACAAGATATCGCGGAAAAAACAACAAGTGCTTCATAGTTTTTTTACAATATTTTATTTAGTTTCAGCTGTCAGGTATCTGCTGTCTGTAATGAAATCTTGTTTATTTTCGTTTATCTTATCAAAATGTAAGGAACAGCTGTGTTTTTTGCGATTTCAGTTTTAGTCCGATAGTAGAAGTTGTTTTCAATGATGAGGGTTAAAGTTTAGAAACGTGTATGCCGCCTCGATAGGGGAGGGAGTGAGGGGAAGGGGGCAGGGGGAGGGTTAGTTAACCCCACTTGTCCCCGCCGGAGATACATAGTTTTTTTTTAAACGCTTTTTTATTTGACCTCAGTCTCTTAAAAAAAGGTTGATAAAATAAAGGTAGAAGGGAGGAGA
Organism: Eupsilia transversa; assembly: GCA_914767815.1. NCBI lineage: Eukaryota > Metazoa > Arthropoda > Insecta > Lepidoptera > Noctuidae > Eupsilia > Eupsilia transversa. The sequence goes on from OU611888.1 coordinate 340,224, forward strand.
GAGGAAGAAGGCAGGACATCCCCCATCCACCAGTTTGCAAGAGTCACATTTTCAAGGTCAATGTCAAATGTCTCGAAGGTCAAGGACTAATTAAAAAAAAGAATGTTATATCGTCTAAACTCAACCCATGATGAGTGATGATGATGACCCTACAATAACACTTCAAGAGGTTTTCAGTTATTTCAATAACACCTATTATTTTGGAATACTTTGCATTTTTATAATTTTTTCGCAGTTCTTGATAAGAGAATCTCAAAGTGAGGAAGGGCTGATAGACGTTTTTTAGTTAAGTTACTTTGTCAATTAGTGGGCTGTGAGTACGTGACCTGTTTCCGTTTGAAACTTCTGCGTTTATTGTGTTGAAAGATGAAAATAGATCCGTTGCAGTTTTACTAACGACTATGGTTTTATTCTATCGCCCATCCCTTCTTTCACGACCTTTCATCCCTACAAAAACATTAGTTTCTTTCTCAAACAAAGTTAAATTGTTTTCTGTAAGAAGTTAAAGACGGTAATAATCTAGGTCATCTTTGAATAGCACCATTATTATAGCTTGGATTCCAAGGAACTTACAACTAGCTCAACAGAATAAACAACTCAGCTGCTCTCGTTTAATCAAACTGAAGTTAGATGGAATCGATATCTAGACTCACTGTTTACTAGAACAGTAATCTTTATAGCACTTAGATTATCAACACTTCAAATTGTATTAAATTCTCTGAAATTTGTTATTTTTGTTAAATAAATGTTCAGTGAAATTGGCGATTTATTTTATGTCGTACAATAACGTATCAGGGATGAGCTAGGCTATCACAGCATGCCGAAAAATATTACAATAAAGTTGGAAAAGATATAAAATTAGCATAAAGAGATCTAAACAATAATAAAAGACTAGAAATTACGTAGATTCCTACAAGCAATAGTTACAATGCTTGCCAGCGAAATAAATCTCGGAAAGTCCCATATACATCGCGCGCAACGTTCAGGCAATAGGATAAAGGCAGTAAATAGTAACTAGCCAATACATTACATTGTTTAACGTCCATAACTTGCCGGCGACCGGCTAATCCCGAAGATTGCGCCATCGACGCGGCAATCTCGCTGTAAATTATTCGGTCACCGTTTGACAATGGATCGTGATACTGGCCATGTGTTTTGTATAAAGATTTAGTTAGTTCACTTGTTTTTTCAGCTGGTTTGATACTGCGATAGATTCGCCTGCAAAAATAGCACCTATTTCAACATACTTTTATTTTGATTTTGCCATTAGATAGAAAACAAATAAGCGTCAGTAATGAATTCGATAGCAATAACTCATGAATTTACAGGCGTACATCCTTGGAGCCGCCTAATTCTTTTGCAGGCTCAAAAATGGAGGTTGTGATGTGACCTACTACATATTTTTCTAAACCTGTTAATATAGGTCTGTTCTTTCAAGAGCAGTTAGCTTAGTTTCCTAAAACTAGTTAAATAACAACGTACGACGCGTACGCAACGTACTGTAATTAAATAAAATCTCCTAACAGACAGTATACTGCCCAAACTTAGTCTGTGTCAAATCCAGCGGTCGCCATTTGTGGCCATCACGACACGTCGCTGTTTGCACGCGCGACGTGTTGTGACGTGTTTGCTCGTCGCCCACACGTCGTGCCCGTGTCGCCTTGTCGCCTGTCTGACGCATGCCTGATACCGTAGGTAGAGTGGAAAATGCATGCATGGGGTTAGATGTAGAAAGGGGAACTATGGAAGTGATGGGAGATTTTTTATTCTTAAGGGTTACTGGCAGGGTTTTTAAGTTGTTTGTTTTATTTGAATAATATCAGAAAAGGATTATAAGTTATAACAGATGTATGAACGTTAACGAGGCAAAGGGAGTTTGTAAGGATCATAGCAGGTGGCGTTCTGTAGTTTCTGCCTACCCCCATGGGAAAAAGGCGTGAGTTTATGTATGTATGTGATTATAAACATGAAATACCCATCATTTTATAGATCCTTTCTGTAAATCCAAAACGATAATCAAAAGAAGGTCACACTAGGCAAAAAGTTCTTTGGTTAATTAGCTTCTTCTTATCTTTTTAAATTGAATAACAACTGAGATCAAAAGCAGTGAACAATAATACCTACTAATGAAGTACGACGTCATGTTCTACAACATATATTATATATCATCATCGTAATTCTTTTTTTTCTTAGCGTAATCATCTGCCTAGCCTTTTCCCAACTATGTTGGGGTCGGCTTCCAGTCTAACCGGATACAGGCGAATACCGGTATTTTACATGGAGCGACTGCCTATCTGACCTCCACAACACAGTAACTGGGTAATACGATACCCCTTGATAAGACAGACTTTCAGGCTTCTGACGACCCGTAAAGACTTACAAAGATCCACGAATCATAGCCGGGACCACCGGCTTAACGTGCTTGCCGAGCCACTAAGGAATCTCGATATGTAAAGATGGTCACCCATCCACGGACCAACCGCGGCGAGCGTAGCTTAAGCTGATTGATCGACCCGTACAGCTGTTATTACTTAACAACAAGCCCCTTAACCTCCTCTTCTTTTTCCTAGCGTATTGATGGAAAAAAGTTCAAATATGTTTCGCTCAAAATAGTCATTAGTAGCCATTTACTAACTCAAAGGCTAGAAGCCTTACCGTCAAATCAACACAACTGACACATACTTTTTACCCAGCAGTAGTTCGGCAAGCACGAATCGTTCGACGAATCCAATCGGGCTCCTAAATTGGACTTACAGTAAGTCTGCACTGCAATTGAGTGCGGTTTGTAAGTCAGTGGAGTTTCCTGGGAGCTGGCGGCCGTCATTACTTTGTAAATCCAGGCTTACATGAGACATAGTAGTTGAAACGGAAGTCCCCAAAAACTTTAGGATCTGGTTTGGAAACGGGTTTTAATTTGAAAGGATACCTAGGTGTTTTTTTTTAAGTCTTCTGTCGCCTTCCGTCAAGCCTTGATAATGTCATTTGTTTTGCCAATAAGTCCTTCGTTAATATTTATAGCCACTGACATTTTGAATAATTAAACTATGTAAAACGCAATAAATATTTATAAGTAAACAACTTGTGACAAAAATAACTATGCCGATAGAAAAAAATGTTTCTACACTCTACTATAATATAGGTATACTCTACTATTCAGGCTTTAAACATTACGTTCTAAGAATAATGTACTAACATTTTCTCTTTTCGCGAAAATCCCACACTTAGGGGAAACTGGGAGCGTAGAAAAACACACATCGAGATATATTATCATTTTTATTTTGCGATTCATACTAGATACTAGTAGACAGTACACTACATGTCTTAAAGCGTTGCTTCCCAAGGGATCGAGAGCAGTAAAATATTTAAGAAAGTCGCGCCAGGTTTTGTTTGTAATACCTACGTACCTATTAATGTTATTTTTATCTGATTTGCAATTAATTTTAGAAATTACCCTGTAGGTATACCTAATAGCAAAAATAAATGGTATAGGATATGTGGCGATTATTAGCAATTTCATTTAAATATTAACCGCTTGCTGCTCATCATTGAGATTGCCTCGGGTGTTGTTCACCCGATTTATTCTACTTTATTTATTTCGATTTCTCATTTTAATATTTCAGATTTTTTACGTTGATGTGACATTATTTTTATTAGAATTATCTATGCATTAATAAAGAATAACGTGAGACATAAAAATACCAAACAATTTTGCGGTATGAGCGCCGCCCTACCCAAAGTAGGTATTGTCCTAATGAAAAATGAAAAATATAAATTTAAATCAAAAACGTAATTTCTTTCACTGAATTTATGAGTCCATTTCTCCGAGCACAGCTGTTCTGGGCCTTGGCGTCGTAAATAATAAAAAAATATGAACGTTTAAAAAATCCTCCACGTTCTAAGATCCTTGGGCCTTGACCTACTGCCATTGTCGCATGTCTGTGAGTAATATAATAATTTAATTACGGCAGTCACCCGCCCCAGGTTATACATTTTATTTGAAAAGAATCTCTTTTGTATATTATTCGTACGCTACAGATTAAAATGAAAAATTGGCGACTTGGGAGCAGTTTAATTCGCATTACTCATTTTGTCTACGTGATTCTTTTTGTTGGGACGACACCCGATACTGGTAAGGTTTTAAGTGTAGAGTTGTTTTTAAATTAGGAAATAATTGATTTACATGAATTAGGAATCTGTATAATTTTCCACTAAACTTTAGATAAAGAAGTCTTATCATTTGCATTTTCGCAATTCTTTAAACCTCGTTTGGCAGAGCAACTAATTTGTGCGTAATTAAGTTATTCCTTATTAATATTACTCAAGTAAAGTGAACTCACAGCCATAGTAGTTCATACCATTTAGACCTGCAACATGTTAAGTAATCGAAAGACGCTTACATAACCAAACATGCCATTAATAGGCGATGACACATAAAACACAAAAATAAAAGACAATATAGTCCCACCATTTGTAACAAAATAAATAAAAATTCAAATAAAATTGATGCACCATTTCAATGAAGACGTATTATGTTCTACACCAAAGGCACTAACGAAAGAATTCGGTCAATCTCCGCGTTTTATGCACACACATTATATTGTGACAAAACAAACAGAGAGTGTGAATCACAGCGCTAATGTGTGACAGTGTCAACATAGTTTTCCATCAGAGCAGTGTGTCTGCCATCGTCGGAAATAGCTGTCTAAACTGACGACCACGTAAATAACATTTGGCCATCTTTGCTTTTGGACGGACACTGTGTCAACTGCGAAGCGTGTGATAGGAACGATATGATGGAAAGCTATCGTTTTAATATAAGACTATTATAACGATAGCTTTCCACTATAGTAATGTTCTCACAATTTAGTATTTTACCGATGTTTGTCACGAAAATTAATTCAGCCTTGTTGCTGATGTTGCTTAATCACAACACAGTTAGCAGTGAGAATAGTTAATACAGTTGATTGTAAGTGGGCGTTATCGTGTAGGACGATGCTGTTGTTCAAGTTTTTAATGGACCCAATTGCACTAATGATTTCCAAGAATTTAATAGCAGATAATCTATATCGATGCCAGTAGAAAGTACAAGCAATATGTTTAAAAACATGGAGAGAGGTCAGCAATAATTATTTTGTCGGCAACAGAGCTAATCTCCCGATCGATCGGCACGGGGCGATGTGTTTCATTCCTACTGATATATTACGCTCACAAATCGTTCCACACATTTATCATACTTTTACTAGCTTATACAATTATTTTAAACATTCATTTTTGAGACAAATTCTAGGGTTATGTTGTATTGGTATTTATGTGAGTTTAACTCCAGTATCATTAATACGATATAAATCATGATTTTCGTATCAACTTCTACAACTAGGAGACTTCATTTAATTTCATTTATTTTAATACCATAATGTGAAACTTCAGCGTTATCATTAGGTTCGTAATCTGAAGATTTTCTTGTGTTGTATTTATCTATTATTTTTCTACTATTTACTACCTACTACTACCTACATTCTTGTTTTATTTTCAAATAGCTCGATATAAACTGATATTATCCTAATTCATTTTGACAAACATTCAGCTATAGGTACATCCACATTCAAGTTCCTATCAACTGCACATTCTGAATTCATCCTCACTCTCTAAATCTAACATTGCAGCCTGACAGAGATTTAAGTCGAATACATTGTAAATATCCCTTTGGGCCCCCAGAAATCACGTGCCGCGTCTGAAAGTGAATGTTCGGGATGCCAGGAGGTCCCGTCGTCGTCGGCTTCGTCTCTGCCTTTCGCCAAAAAATCTCAAGTATTAGAAGATCTCGAGTCGGGGCGGGTTTAAGGCGGGATTACGCGGGGCTGATCGCGGGCCTGCTAGTAATTGAAGTATGTTTGTCATTGTTTTGTAGTTTCAATTGTTTTCTTTGGGTTGGTTGAAATAGCTTTAGATTTAGAAGCTCTGGCATTTATGGACCAGTATTTAAATTTAATAGAAGGTATAATATTTTGTACGCCAGACTTCAACAAAAATGTCATATCATAAAAAGGAAAAAAACGTTTTGTTACTGATGTGTTGAAGATAAAAATAAAATAAGCGTCGCAATCCACGGTAGGCGCGTTTTATTCCCGCTCGTTGTCGCAAACCTACAAAAATAATAAAATATTATTACTCTTTTTTTTAGTACTCACTTAAGGTTTATGTTAGCTTACTCAGAACACGGCTCCATGGAAAATATAAAGAAAACCAGGTCATTTTGAATCCTAAATATTTTCGACGATCAAATTCCTACCACAGCCAAAAAACTGATCTGCTACAGAACAGTCTTTTGTCTGTGGTAAAATTTTAACATTTGGTCGTCGTCTATTAAACGTTTTCATTAAATATTTAACAGACTTCCATGTGCTAGTTAAAGTTATAATCCTCCCCATAGTTTTCCGAGGAAGAGGTTGCCTCTTAAAAGGGATCACATCCCAAAGTTTTAGCATCCCTCAGGGTTGTAAACGTTAGACGGCAATCACTTTGAGTAAAATTAGAAGCTTGCCGTGTATGATGCATGATTGAACTGACAAGGAGCTTGCTTATTGACCTACAGTTATTAAAATTGAATAACCTTGAGGCAAGAAGCCAGAAAACCAAAGTAAAAACACAAAATGAACATAAAGCTCATTAGGAGAAACGAACCTTCGAACCTGTCTTCATTACAGAACAATTATTCAAACAAACCACTTAGAATAATCGGCCTTAATAAAATACTCTTAACGAATTCACGCTGAAAAAGATACGCTTTTTATTTGAGACACAATGGGCGTACGACCGAGTGACAGAGGAAAAATTATTCACAAAAACGACGTGAAAAAAACGGGGCGTTCATCATAAGTGGAGTAAAATATGCACCCTCGTGTAGTAATATATAGCGCTGGAGAGTCCCGCCGCGCGCCGGCGCAGACGACAGCATTATGCTCCTTGACTGTATAGGGGAAATGCTGGAGCGATCGTTTTGTTTCGATTGTGCGATTGTTCAGAAATATAATGTTAACAGCATAACGTTTGCAAGAGAGAAAGATTTTTCCGGTCAGGGATTTGTGAATTTCACAGAATCCAGAATCATTGATTCCCTCAAAAGAATACAGGGGAAATTCAGACTAAACTACCAATCACAACATTGCAACTGGTTGCCAACGCACCTGATATTTATTTCTAAAACTTGCACTTCAATAGTAAATCCATTTCATGTAGTCCGTTGCTGGCTTAGTAATTCCATTCGACGTAAAGTATGCTGCCAGCACTATGCTATACGTATGTCTTGCATTTACATAATTCTGTTGGAGCGCTTGCCGGTTTGCTCACAAATTCACAATTACTGTAATGGATTATGAAACTACGAGATTTAACCGAGTTTGGATACTACGACTAATTGCCACTGAAAGATTAAACTATCAAAATAGCTATATTAAATATGACCAAAACTTAATTAAAATATTCATGAGAATTCGTTTTTGATGGAACCATAATTGCAATTATAAGAGATTAGATTATTTAAATAAAATTGACCGATCATCTGACATTGACAATTTATGACAGCTATTAAAAATCGAATCAACATAATTATTGACATCAAAATATTATATTTTTTATTTTTCGACAACCAGTCGCGGTCGCAGTTACGTAATACAGAAGCGTGAAAGTGACACGAGTAATTATTAAATCCTAGCGAAGATACATTGAGGTGAGCCCCGTTAAGTGGCGCTTAGCACGTCACACTCATCGAAGATTTATACTGTTTATAGAGGCACCAAAAAGGACGGATTTGTTTCAATTTTAGGACCCACTTTAACGAGCTATTATTTACCTTAACTGCTTTGACATAAAGCTTATAATCGCTGGCTGAAATAGGAGGTATTTTAGGACGTATTTTGTGATGTAAATAATTGCTTTTTTACTGTCTTTATTTTTGTACAAATATGATGAATTGAGGTATTCATTTTTTAGATACTTACGTTCCTCATTTACATGAAAGGAGCTGAAATCTGTAGAACATTACGATGGTTCCATGAAGAACCAGTTTCGGATCCAGCACTCATATTATTTACCCTGATATAAATAAGCTCACTGTTAAGGATTCATGATTATTTTAATTGGGTCCTAGCCTGGATTCCAATCTAGGTAGATCTGATAGATATCGAAGTTTCTTGCGCCACTACCCTTCCACACCACTGAAATATGGAAATGTGTATCTATTAGGTAATATATCCACATATAATAATTATGTTTCAATAATAACTCTAATAAATACATCTCCACGCATGAGCAAAGAAGAAAACTTACCCCTTCAAAGCTTTTGAAAATAGAGACCCGAAAAAAAACAATATGAAAAGGGCGCCACTCCTAACAGAGCATATACTAACGAGTGTAGATCAAAGTGGATCTAATTTTATACGACGTGATTCTTGAAGAAATGAAGCGGCCAGTACTAATCGTCGCATTTGTCACGCGATTTATATTCGAGCTTCAATTTAGACGCCGGATGACACACGGAGTGGCGTTTTAGGGTTATATTTGAAACGACATTCTTTCGTATTCCGAATATAAAAATAAATATCTGAATGTTTGGGTATTCTGTTTGATGTGTTTCATCTCCTTTGTGATTGTAGTATGTTCTTGAATGACAGATTTAGAACAAATGACTGACATTGAGATCAACATTGTTACCCAAGGATCCAGCAATTTTGTCTTGTCAGTTTGTGCACATAAGTTGTCATAGCAGGATAACATTTTAATAAGGGTTCTTACTTTGTTTAGCTTCTAGGCTCCCGCAGACAGGCGCGATGTGATACCGCTAATTGTTCTACCGTGAAGTTTAATAGAAATTGATCCGCCAGAGTCGCGTCGCCCCTGTCTGCCTTCAATCTATAGCTTAGTTTATTCGTAAGTAATGCCTAGTGCATCATTCTGTTACTTTAATAGACCTTGACCGTAATTTATCGCGTCATGAAATTAATAGCATGCATAAGACATTTACAGAAAAAAATACAGTTGTCTTTCCACAATAAACCCTTTACAAAGCAGGTCAGTAGAGCATTGTTTCAAACATTCCGTTTATCTCCAAGATTTTACGAAGATCTCTATTATAACTTAATAACGTTTTTCCTTCGCAACGTTTCCTTACAGAAAGGATTCTGCGGCCAGTCGGTGGATACAGCCGGATGATGTTATCTTAGACACGTACCGTGGCTGAGCTACTTATTTTAAGAACAGTCACTCAGGGGAACGCCGAGTAAAATAAAGTAAATATTATTTAAGGAAATACTGAATATTACGAAGGAGCTCCCGGTTTCGTATGTATTCATTGAGGTAAGAATTTGAAATGATGGGAAAAATAAAGCATAATACCACGCCTGTGCTAGCCGCCTGTACGGTAAGCAGCTAATATTATAGTAGGCGTAGCCCGACTTCACGAGTTTCTAGTGCCATGAATAGGGGGAGCCTATACTACCTCTTTTTACCCACAAGGGATCACACATAAAATGAAAGAAGAGCTTAAATCCCAAATATCACTTTATTTACATGTAGTTGTGTGAGAAATAAAGCCGTAATAATACTACCTCTTATTCAGATTTGTTTGCTTTTGAGAATGTCTGTACAGCCAAGCATATCACCACACATTTCTATTAAGATTAAAAATCAATCTACGAGTACCTCATTATACAATCAACACACCAAATACATTTCAATGAAAGCATATTACACCTTAGTACATATAAAACTTTCTCAAAATGAAATAGCACCCATATCCACAGTAAGTACCACATAAATTCAAAACCCAGTTTACATTGACGCGTCCGTGTCACGTGAATGCAATGGATTTAATTTGAGAGCGAGCTCACTAACTTGCATGTCAACTAATTTTACGAATTTACCCAGTTCTGGTATGAAAGCGCAAAGCGTTCCGGGAACATACTCGTCAGTATTAGATTGTAATTAACAATACGGGACTCAAAGGCAAACCCTACAACACGGTGTTTTGACTTTTGGAATTGGCTAACATTGAATTTAGGAATTTGCTGTGTTTTTGAATCCTGGTATTGGGTTATGGAATTGGTAATTGGTGCGTTACCTGCTGTCCACGTAGGTACATACCTACACTCGAATATTAATTTATTCAGGTTAGGTAGTTGATGGTCCGTAATAATCCATTTGCGAAGGCATTGAAAAGCAACACGACGCATGTGTTTATTTTTTCCAATATAATATTAGGAAGAGGACACAAGATAATTACCGTTAATTTTCTCTTTTCAATGTCAGCCGGTTTCGTCCTACAACATTAGCTATATTTATTCTCGCTATCGCACCTACCACTGTTTGTCTCTGCATCACCCAAAGGTTGACTGGTAGAAAATGCCTATGGCATTAAGTTATATTTTCCGCCAGTAAGAATACTTACAAAATGAAAGATACATTGCATTCTCAAAAGTTTAAAACCGTATCTTTCCTGAAAAAGGTCTGTATAACAAAGAACTCTTCAACACTTTGACAAACATTCACAAAACCCATTTATCTGGAATGTTTGCGACACAAACAGCTAATCGCCATCAAAGGGGAAACTCCCATTCCGCGGCGAAGTTTTTAAATAATTTCATTATTGTTAAAGTTTGGTCTCGGGTCAATTTGGGGCAAAGAAAGTAAAAATTACCGTATTTGTCGCAATGGGGAGCGATTTCAATGATTTAGAATACAAAATGAATTTTTAAGGCGCCTAATCATTGTTGGCGGACTATCACACCGAAGCATTATATTCTGTTTATTTTTGTTCAATTATGTTCTAAAGCCTCGGGCACACTGGCGCGACGCGACTCTAACAATACAATTTCTAAGAAAATTTCACGGTAGAGCAATTACCGGTGTTGAATCGCGCTGTCGCGCCGGTCGCCGTAATTTAACAATACAGAATATAAATAATTATTAAAGTCGATGTAGATGAATGCATTTTCTAACAACATTGAGCAATTGATTTCTTCGGTAAATCATTACTAAGAGAATTAATTTGTTTTAACAATGATACTAGTATTAACCCTAAGGTATAAACGATACAAACAAACACATAAATATTTCCCATAGAGGTAAAATCCGAATCTAAATACAGAACTACGGAAAAGCGATATTAAGGTATTAATATCCCAAAGGACACGACGTGAAGTAAGTGAACATAATAATATTAGTTGTTAATCTGATACCACACAAGTACTATTAATAGCACGGCGTCACAATGATAGCTGTTGTACCTATTAACAAACGACTTGTCACGAATTAACACCGCCCACACAACAAAGTGGGTAAGAGAGGTCTCTTACCCACGAGGGATTATAATTAGATACGCTTGAGTTTCCTTAATATTCAAAATCATACAAATTGCCAGTCTTGTGAATTCTTTAATTAATTTAAGGAAGACCAAAACCGTAATGCATGAAAAGGTTTAGAACAAATAGCAACATCGTTAAAAGAACAGTAGGCGGAGAATTTGGTTTAACAAAATCAGTACTAACTCTGATTATTTTAATAAAGGGAATTCTATAATTATAAAGTGTCACTTTAAACTATAACGTACCTTCACTGTGAACTTAACCGACAGTTATAATGCAACAGTCTGTTGTATAAATAAAACAAGGCTTTCCTTACATTGCAGCCATTTGTATCACTAACAGGATGCAACAGACCGTAAATTTTCATAGAAAGTAAATTAGGACCCATAAAAATGGCGCGTGACCCTATTCTAAAAGTCACACGCCTTTCTGCACCCAAACACAAGTTAAATATATCGCCAAATACAAACTCCAATCGAACTTTCGTAAAACTAAAAGCACGGAAAACCTCACATTATTCACGGAGCCAAAACTTGGAGTTGACATCAATGCGACCAATAGCTATCGATTACTGAAGGCGAACATAAATCTAATAGATTCGGAGGCGCTCGGGAAATTCCGGGACTTTTCAGTGGTATTCACAGATTCGCGACGGTGTGTAAAGAGTCCATAAATATCAATAAAATGCCTCGGGGTCACGCGAATGCTCAATCAGCTGGCTTTCGGTTGGGTTTGAGTTGGCTTTCAGCCCGGCCCCTAATATGTTTGCCGTTAAACAACACTATCAGTCTGGGGATCTTAAAGTGACGAGTGATGTAAAGATTCGTTAGAAGCTATTTAGCAATAAAAGAGGTTAATGTCATGTTAGTTCGTGTACAGGTGTAAATATCGCTTCAAAATTAGTTGCTTTTACACAAAACCGGTGAGATTTTTATTCTATTTTATAAAACCACAATGAAAGCAGGAAAGAAGATGATTCAGAAAAGTCACATGATTCAGACAGATAACCGTTTTCCTAACGTTCATTTGAAACAATCCATTATATAGGAACAGCCTCAAACCATAATTGCAGCTCCTAACAAGGTTTAACAGCACCTCATGAATAAAGTGGAAACTTGTGAACACGGCACTTGATCCAGAAGTAATTAGTGCATACACGCCGCCGATTATTATAATGTTGCCAACTTGTGCCGCTGGTAATGCTATGCACATAGTTAACGGTATCTACACGGTAAGTAGTGAGTGTGATAGTAGCGCTGTTGTTATGTGATGCTGTTGGAATTTTGGGGTTGAGGAAAATGAGAGACTTACACTAAATAAAAACAAGTCGTTTTAGTCCTTTATAAACTACTTATGATTTTTGCAATTGAACAGCATTCCAAGAGATTATGATAACTTCATCAAACAAAATCTTTTAGAATGGTATCGACTTTTATTATATTGTATTCTTGTTGTAACAAAATAAAGTGGGTAAAAAAGTACCAATATCTACAACATATCTCTAGGATTTACAGTATTAAGAATTGACTCCTGCTTCCGTTTCTCATAACACATAAATATTATATCTACCTACACATTAAAAGAAAATAATATTTTCATTTCACACACGTCCTAGTAAAATCTCACCCACTTCAAAAACGATCAAAGTGAACCACATCAGAAAACTTCAAGCCCGCGCTCGCGTCAAGTATCAACTTTCTTTAAACATAAACACTTGTATCCCATCCCCAACATGTTCTTTGTTGGAAATAGTTGGACACGAATAGAATGAACTCAAGTTGATCAAAGAGACACTGTCCCGGCGACGCGCATTCTGACATCCGTCGACTTATTCTGGAATGGATGTAAGCTGCATTTAATCAATGTTGAATTGATCGCGAACCTTCCCTAAAAATATATTGCCCAGTTACTAATCCTACTCTTTGCTCTAAATTGCATGATGGCATGCAAAATCTTTGTCTGTTTCAACTTTCAATTGACTGGCAGTTAAAAATAGTTAAGAATAGTTGCCCCCTGAAATGTATTTTTGAGCTGCTCGGTGTACACTGTATTTTAAACTTTGAACCACACGTCATTAGAACGAATGTCATAATTTAGAGTAGGTATAATTAGAATTGACACCCAGAATAGGGCCGCCATCGCCAGGACGAATTTAGATCTAATATTTGAAATGCACATTTCTGTAAAATGGCGCTTACAAATATGTATTTTGTCGGCTTTTATTTTGAGTGCCTTTGATCTAAAGAATGAGAATATGTTGATGAAGGAAATGAGTCACAAAGCTATGTTGGGAGGAACAAATTGCTTCTAATTGACATTAATTATATCTGGAGCATAAATATGTCATGGCAGCTAACAAAATAGGCAGAAAATGCAAATAGAAATAAAAGTAATCAAAAGGTTAAAAATCCTGTTATGACATTGACATAAATCGAAGAGATTACCTGTGACTCCGGTTTTTAACTTGTCTGTCTGTGATGACTTGTTTATGCCTTTTTAGTTGAGTTTTTGTTTTAATAACTTTTATTTTTATTTAAATTATTTTGGGGTTATAGGTACCTAATATATTATATCCCACCAAAAACATTTTCATGTAAAATCTTGCCAAGATGAGACCATGCGGCTTGCATTGTCATACAGTTATCAGATCTCATGTAGAGCCAAGCTCTTAACTCTACAGGCCCTAACTGTACAAGCTCTACACCTTAGTCAAAATATGTGGCTCGGCCATTTCGTTACTACAAGAACCTTACACCCATGTGAATGCAAAGATTCAGCACGTGCATAGGATTTGGCTAGGATGGGTATTGAAGTTGATCACAAAAACTGTGTAGAATTATTATCCTTTCCAGTTTTGAACAGATAGAGGCTAAAAGGTTTTAAAGGTCCTGTGATAATTATCAACGTGACTTCAAGTTACTACTAGCAAAGAATCCCTATAAACTACCGCTAGGTCCCAATTCTGTAAGCCGTGCAATATATTCCGCTCTCGCCAACGCGCGGTTCATATTCAGTGTATCAGACTATCAGGTAATGCTGCATCGCACGCATGCCGACATTTATTATTCAACGCCGTGGCTTCCTTGCCATATTTTGTGAGCATTTTCAAGCTTGATTTATTTTTATGTCTAGAAGTTTTTTTTATGTTGCAGCTACTTATGTGGTAGGTAGAATTTTGTTCTCCTGTCCTTTTCTTTTAATAATATATCTGTACTTTTCTAATTATTTCAGTTCTACGTTCCAGTGTTCCTGATTAGGCAAACATGCATTTCAGGATTGCAAGGCATAGTAATTAGGGCAGGATATTTTTTCAGCATCTGAAATTCGCTAATCATAGAGTTTGATTTCAATAGCCGCTTTTGTTTTGCCGCGTATAAAAACTTACAAAATTTTCTGATAAAACCTTAGTTGTAACGCTGCTTAGTGTTTAGACATGTGTTTTTTTACAGTTGAAGGTAATAAAAATGTTTTATTTTTTCTAATAAAAAACTGACCTATAGGTGCGTATGACACTTTACTACAAAATAAAGCAATGTTTAAAGGTTTCCTAAAAAACCATACACTCAATTAAAAACCTAATAAAAGAGCGAACTATATTCCAACAACACTACTTACATAATTCGTAGCGAGCATTAACACAAAATCGCCACAACAGACGCACGCGATGTTTCAATTATATCGCGACCATTTTTCACTCGATATCATTGTCGCATGATTTATAGCGGACACCTGAATAGTTCGCGGGTTAATGTAGTAGTAGCAGAGAAGGGTATTGTGGTACAAGTACCTACCTGTAATCAGCTGGATTGTATAGTTTTGGGTAAAAGAAGTTATTTTTTTACTATTTGATTGTTAAGTGAAAATGTTTTGAACTATATTTTTTTTTAGTTTAAAATAGGCTAAGTATCTTCTTTCCACGTGTCCTATGAGATTCGTAGAAGATCACTAAAAGATGGATATCTCGAATTCGATTCTCAATCATAGTAGGTAATACTGCGAATTTTTCCAATAGACTGCTCATAGAGTTATTGGAAAGGGAATAATGGCTAGCTAGGTTACTGGTTAACTGATCAATAATAATGATCACATACATAATAACTATGTTATGAGCAATGGGAACTTTAAATTAGAGTTAATATTTGTATTAGCTCATTTCATTGCACTAGAGATCAAAGTCCTAATAGCAGACCAACAGAAATTAATAACTTAATTCAATGCACACCTTACATCAGGTGTTTGCAATTCATTAACATAAACATAACAGAGTTCACCTTGATTCGCCCACATTTGTGAACCATGATTAAACAATCCTGAGTATTTGGTTAGGACTAACGGGCCTCGGGCGGGAGATCAAACAGGCCTACAGTTATAAGCTTTAATTAATAATCGGTGAGACGAGGCCTCACCCGGGAAACGTCTTTAAATTGAGTGGTTTTATAGACATGTGTTGATATGAGGGTCCTTTTACTGGAGAATAACAGAAGCATGTAATTTTCTTTGAAGATTTTTCTTCGAATCCTTCAAGGACTGTTTAGCCTCTACTAATGTATACCTTCGAAGTAAAGTCCTTGAACGTATGACTAAATTGTCAACATAAAAGTAAATAATTGTACAATTTGCGTCCAAATTCTGTCTCAATATCTACAAACTCATCGACATGAAGTATTGATATTTTGAGAGCAATCTTTGCTTCTATTTCAAACATCTTGAGTATTTCGGTATTTTTCCAATGAATTTAGCTCCTAAATTATACATAAATAACGATGCTTCAATAATGATGAGAACATCCTTACCGTTTCTACTTTCCTCGGCTATAAATAGATATGTCTGACCATCCGGATGTTAACTCCCATGAATGATGTCTTTGTCTATTAGGGACGTACATACATCAGTAAATATCCTTAATAATTCTAGTAACAGCTCATTTTCATGATGTGTCTACGTATGGATATGGCTTTTGTTTGTGTGTAAGTTTAATCGAGAAGTTTCTTCCTAAGCCAAAACCGTGGGAACAATCTAGATAATTTTATTTATCTGTGAAAATATTTCAGTTTCTAATGACATGTCGTTCCCAAACCCTCAACAACGTTTTGCTCTTAGCCAAAACCCATTTCTATGGTAGGATTCCCATAAATTAACTACTTTCCGGTTATACGCACACTAACTTCAAAACCGCATTTAAACTCTAAAAACCTTAAAACTCTCTACAGCATCCACAAATCGAAACAGTTTTATTTCCCCCTTTCCCCCAGTTCCCCCGGTTCCGGTACGTAATCCCCGTGAGCAGGTTCGAGGCCCTGGCCAACTATAAATCACTTGTAAGACTCGAAACTCGCGGAGAAATAAAATTATTTCATTTATCACCGCTTACATACAGCGTGCAGCGCTGAATGCACTTGAGAACTTTTAGGAATCGTTCGACCGAATGTAACGCGAGGCCACGATTTGGTAACGTTGGACTTGAATATTTGGACGGAGAATTATTTTGATATAGCAATGGTTCAAATGGAAATAGTTTTGAAATGGAAAGTAATTTTTTTTACTATTTAGACTATTGTTATTAATTAAATTCAATTGTTGGGTCTTTACAGATGTGTTGACAACTTCAGAAACAAAGTTTAAACTATTTGAGCCTGCAACCTAGAAATAAGGGCAATGAATACGGCCCTATTTAAGAAAAATCTAAAAAAAAATCTGGTTAATAAATGCTACTATAACTTGAATGACTTCCTTAATGATAATTTTCCCAAATTATAGACCTCGCAGTGACATCAAGTAAAATCAATTATTCAATAAATTATGCATGTATCGCTTAATAACTAATTTTGACATTGACATTGAAATAATTTAAATATTTTTATTATTTAATAAATAATTTATTCTCCACTGTGACTTTAACTTATTATAACTATTCGTGCTTATTTCATCTAATTTTATCTATTTCAATGTCTATTTTGATTAATTGATGAATAACTATGACTGTATAAATTTTTGCATGCCTTATGGTAGAATCACTTGAAACATGTAATTCTTATAACACCATTGTAACAGTGTATTCAGCAAAAAATAAATGATTTGATTTGTTTGATTTGAACCTTACTAACATTAATCGGAACACAGGAGCAAGCACTCTCACGAGACGCTCTATAATTCAAAATCTTACTTATACGTAGATAAGCTACTAAGAAAATAGATTTTGAATGATGGAACTAACCCCTTAATTAACTGAATTAATACTTTAGCTGAAAACGTCATGACATAATAAAATAAGCGCTTTAAAAATACTTATGATAAAGTAGGTAAGTAAGGAAAAGGCTTGGCTTGTTATTTTGCATAACTTTGTTACGACTTAACCCGTCAGGGGTTATTAGCATGATTTTATGGACACAACTGGTTTCACCCACAGAAGTTCTTGAATATTTTTTGTATTTCTCTAAAAAGTATTTTGATCGACTTATATTACACCGACTGATTGTTTGGTTGATTCAATGCAGCTGTTGATTGGCTTCACCGCTACGGATCGCGGGTTCGATTCCCGTATGAGTCAAATTATTATTTTTCAAGTCATCAAGTCACTGATGGACATAGGCCTGTCCCAAGTGGTGGCACAACACTATCCTCCATCTTCCGCATCCAGTCTGTCCCAGCCACCTGTTCAAGGTGATCAGTTTATTTTACGGTCTTCGAATAGGTTTTCCTCGTGGATATGATTTCTAAAATTAAAAACATTAGTGCAACATAGTGAAACGTTTTATGAAACGAAAACGTATTACCTACTCTGACGTAAGTAATAAAAAACCTAAACAAAAATTTACTTACTAGATTAATTAATTGAACAATATAAAACCAAGTAACTTTCTTATATTAACCCTACAAACGTTGCACCACTACCAGCACAGTCCAACACACATGTTTGCAGCACTACTGTAACTACTTACATTATGTCGCCATGTCGCCCACTTTAGGGTCATTTTGACCTACCGTAAGGTCAAAAGGTGAGCTCGAGAAATGCTCGCCTCCCGAGCGAATATAACTTACGAAATGAAATGGACAGTCTGTTCCCAACAGTACCTACTGTGTTTGGTTATGTAACATCAATATAATTATGTAAGTTCTAGGATATGGAATTACTAATAATAATACTGATTTACCACTAAATTGCTAATGATCAAAACTAATCTGATTTCGGGATTCCATTAGGAATTTCTCAGAAGCAGCCAGATTTGTGCTCGATTGATAGTAACAGCTCACCACTATTCAGACACACGGGTGAAATGTAGTACCTTCCATAATAATGGTAAAATCAAAATCAAAAGTCATTTATTCAAATTAGGCTGACAATCAGCACTTTTCGAACGTCTTTACATAAGACTGTCCCCCAAAAGGCCCACCCTTCACCACTTCTATCAAATATGGGTGTACATAGGTACACCCATATTTCGCCAATTGTGCCTACCGGAAAATACGGATGTGATAATTATTATGCTTTTAAATCGTATTTTTTCGTTTGGACGTACGGAACCCTAAAAATGTTATGAAACAGTTTGGCTTTTTCTACTTATATACATTCCATACCTACTGTTGGTGCCGGTACAATTATAGAGAGCTCACTAAGATCTCATTTTAGGAATAGGCAGAAGTGACCAAGTTATATAACACCAATTGTGTAAAACACTTTACACTCACAATCAGAAGGATTTTGAAGGCAATACAATCCATTTAAAAATTCGTCTGCCCGACAACTTAAATAACGTCATGAATCTTGTTGAATTGTCGTAACGAAAAGCATTGCCATTGTAAGTGTATTCACCACTAGGCTGCTAGTTTGCCATCACTTAGCTATTAAACTTAAGAAAAAAAACTTTCTTCTCCTAAGTACCAGTCTGTACTTACTTAAACGTTTAGCTCGAAGTTTCTTGAAGAACTACCGACGCAAGAAACTTCAATTAGCAAGCTGACCTATCCGTCTTCCAAACTTGTAACAAAGTTTACAAAATTGTTGTATGTAGTACAGTAACCTTCGTCCCCCAGCCTCTCCGGTTCCATGAAGTTAGGACGAGGTAATACTACGCCTTCGAGGGTTGTTAAATAAGACGACGTCTGACGGTGACTTACATAATATACCTCTATCCAAGGGGTCCCACGCTGTCGATGACCCAAAAATGGCAAACAACTAAGTTAATCTTTCGCATATTTTACTTAACCGCAACCTTCGCAAAAGTGACGTTTTTGTAGATTATATTTGAAAATATGGTGTTGTACGAACTTCTTTGAGAATTTTATATTAATTAAAGGCATAATGTAAGCAATGACTTAGAAATTGATGGTACACATGACCGTATTTTAGACTCAAATAGTGTGTTCTTACATACATAAACTCACCCCTTCTTCCCATGAGGGTAGGCAGAAACTATAAAACGCCACATTCAACGATCCTTACATACTCCTTTTGTTCCTGTCTGTTTATATATCTGTACTGTGTACATAGCAATTTATGATCATCGATACCTCTAACACATTCTCCAAAAAGTGTCATAAAACTCACCATACGTTTTTTACCTCTAGCAAAAACCCCGTCCGCGATACATAGTTAACGAAGTGATCGCTGGGAGCCCATAACATCCCCATGAATAAAGCAGGGACCATAAAACGGTAAAACACCAACAAATTACAATAGCGATCCCATTCTTCGTTCGGACGCCGTTAAAACATCGTGATAAGGCCCACTGTGTTGCTAGAGGAAAGACTTTGTGTTACCTTACTATGTTAGGAATTAAAGTGGGGATTTAGTATGGTGGAAAGAATAGTGTAACTTTGCCGTAGGCGGATGAAAATAAACTAGATAGAAAGGTACAAGCGACAATAGCCTAATGGTTAAAGCATCAAGAAGCTAAGCAAGAGATCATGAGTTTTAACCCCGGCCGAACACATTTTTCGGCCAAGCATTTTGCTTTTGTCTCCCTAACTCTCTCTCTTTCTTATTATTTCGCAAGAGTAGTATACCATGTAGTCGTAATCTTATTAGGACAGCACTACGCTAACTAAGTCTCGCTTACAAAAAACAGTGTCATTTATTTTGGCCCTTTGTTACGGTAAACAAAACCACGTTTAATAAAAACGTCTGCTAAATATCACTCTAAACATCATCACCTTAACCCAAAATTGAACTCAATTGCCGTTTCACGTCCGCCAAAACCGAAAACATTTTGAGGTTCCAAAATTCGCCGTGAAACACCTTTTCCCCATTCAAAGGGACCAAAACTGCGACTTGCAACACCTCTGTCGCGCTGCGAATAGAAACAGTCTTATTACCGAAGCTATTGCTTCTAATGAATAATAAAAGTTGCAGCTACATGAGTGCCTTCTACAACGTACGTTCTTTACGTATTATATGAAGTTGGGGAGAAATGAACGGGCCGTGAGAAAAGTGGTCGAAGGGGAGAAAAAATGTGGTAATTTTTGTAGCAAAATGAGTTTCAGGTTATGGGTTTGCCAGTGTAACTGTAAATTACACCACTTTTGCCGTTCAACGAGTGACTGTCGATAAAGAAAATGTTTTTGTGGAATATTTACCAGCTAGATCTTTATAAAAATAACAAGCTGTGTGCCCCGATGGGATTTTAAAATGGGATTAAAAAATAACGACCTACCATACAAACTTTCATCCTCTACGTCAATCCTCTATGGGAATTTTCAAAAATCCTCCTCAGCTTCATTATATAATACCTATGGAACTCTTGTGAAAAATGTCATGCTTGCGTTGTCTGTCAGGGAATTTTAAGATTTTTAGGAAATAGATATTACTTGTCAATAATTATACAATTATTATCTTAATTTGGTTCTCTATTTCTACGTATACATTCAAAGCACAAGATTTATTACTTTTCATGTGCGTAGACCAAAAGATTAATTACAATTTGACCGACATTAATAAATCCCATTAAATATGTGTCAGGTTCTCAATTCATTTGCCTGGGAGAGTTAATTATGATGAAACATATTATTATTCTTGCAAAAAGTTGATTAATTCTTGAAGCTATATCATTTTAATACGCACTGGTCATGACACTATAATGATAGCATTTACTTTTGCTTGTAATAATGAGTAAAAGTTATTATAATGAAGAGTAAAAGTTTGAAATGCTCTGAGATAATAGTGCAGATGGATCTTCACTTTCTTATTCATCTGTTAATGTTATGATTACTGATGTATTTTGTTATACGTAACAGAACATAACATCTCGCGTGTTTTTCAAGAAGGGGCAAAGGTGTACCTAAATATTATAAACACGCATTTCGCCAAATAAATGTTTAAGTCTCATGTAATGTAATTTAAATGTACAAGTGAAAGTATTTTGTTCATACGATGCATTATGTCAGAACAATCAAGTGCCTCCAAATAAATACCAATAGAACACATTTACCTCTCAATACGACCTTCAACATAATACCCAATTTAACTTTACACTCCATAGCAACGCTGCTTGCAAAGAAAAATACCAACAAAAACGTCAAACTCAGTACATTTGACTTTAGTTCCTGGTTCCGCCACGTGTCAAAAGATATTTGCTTTGTTTTACGTAAGAAGATTCGCTTGGATATTGAATTACCGGGAGTACGCGCTTGAGCCATCGGAGCGAAGGCAGAGACGTAGTGAAAACGATTCCCTTTGTGTTTGAGATGCTTGAATGAACTTTTCCTTACTGTATTTGTACCTGGTTATGTGTGAAAGGATTCGTAGTTACGAGGCAAAAGTTACGTTTTTAAAAATCTTGTCATTTATAAAGATTGGGTAGACCAAAGAAAAGTTTACGAAATAGAACTAACTCACCTAATTTTGTAAGTCTAAACATACTCAGCTATTTTTAACATTAACTTTGTTCTATCCAAAATACAGACAAGCATATCGCCATCCCCAATTCTGGTCACAAAATATCAACAGAGCTTCAAAATTAACATAATGAAGTAAAAAGGGACGCTGATAAATGAACAGAAGCACTAAACAATGGTGATCCGAACCTGCTGGCCTGCCGGCTGCCGGCTGGGCGAGTTCGGACAAAAAGTTTAGATGCTGTTGCCAAATTGTGCGAGCTCAATTTTGGGACATAAATTATTTTATGTTATAGTATAGAACGTGTATGTATGACTATTGTATTATTATTTTTTAACGGCAGCATTCACTTTTGTAATCATGGGATATATGCAGAAACCGTAAGAGAGAGGAGTTCGCGCCGACTAGGTACTGAGATAATTAATGACACCTAGATTTTTATCCTTTGATGTAGGTAAGTCCTCCTGTATACCTTTTTTAGTAGAGGCCCCTATTAGGATCCTACGAGTTTCTTAAGGGCTGTTCTATACATTCGATATAACTTGAAAGAAAGTAATTTTCCAGTTACTTTACCGACGCCATTATCTTTCGAATCAAAACACAAAGTCTCGGCAAAAATCATAGCGGTTAACCAGTTCCCCACACTCTTTAACAAGTGACTTACAACTAAAAGTTTTATCGTCTCGATAAAGATTCTCAGCAACACAGGAAGGTCTCGGCGACCGCAACAATCTGGCGACACCACGAGGGTTAGTAGTGCACAAGTTGGCACAAAAGTTAGTACAAACAGACATTAGCGCCGTATCTCGGCCCACAGGGAGTTTGTCTTGCAGGCCTAGGGAGGCGCTACGGTCTGACGAATTTGATAGATATGCTACTGTAGTATCTACTGTGTGGTGAAAGTAGGAATTGGATGTAGTTTATGCTTATTTTTTTTTTTAATGTGAAACTAAAATTTGTTGATCTAGGTCCTGTATAGTTTTGGTCTAGGTTTTTAATTTTGTGCCCCTAGTAAAATATTGGTAACATGACAGGCAAAGCTCTTTCAAATCATGAAGATTTCAAATGATATCAATGCACAGTGTGTTATCGTTATTAAGGTAGATCAAGTCAACGTTTCAGATTATTAGATACAAATGAAGTGTTATATAAAAGCAGACACAATATAGATGCAAACTATTTTGCCCAGAGTAATGTTCCGTAAAATCTCCAAGTAAAAAAATAATGCCTTGTAATACAATAGGACAGGTTACATTGTTGTGTCCTTAACCTTATAATAGCTGTCATCGATGTCTACAAACGGTGCTATTGTTCAATCTGACCTGTGACCTCGCACTTAATTAGTGTAGTGTACGCAGTACCGATTGACCTTTATTGAATTAACTTGGCATTTTGAACGTTTGTTTTTTTTCTTTTAGCAATAATTCGCGGTCGTTTTTTTGCAACATTATTCAATTTCAAAAATGAATCAAATAATTTTATTTTAATGATGAAACGATAAATAATTATACCTCCATCATTCATTGAAAGATACTTTTAACATTAAGTACGTAGGTATTTATAATGATCACATCTGTATGACCCATTGCTCGGTCAGCAATATGTTTATATTTTCAAACCTATAGCGAGCTTCTCACAAAACATGCTTGACATATAGAACTTCTTGCATAAGCATCTACACCAGTTAGATAAATGGTGCAGCGACTCTACACACATAGGTGGAACAATATTTAGGATAAAAAAAAAGTATATTTCCAAATAATCTCTTGGAATTTTTGAAGTACATCATGAGGTATCATCATTATAAACCACAAAGCCCACCCTCAAAAAGCACACGTTCTTGCGTATCTACCGTTATCAATATAGCCATCATAACAACAATAATTTTGACTTCAACATGGTTCCTGAAATAACTGTTGGTGCTTTCAGCCAACACATAACACATAACGATCTTCCTACTCATAGTACGAATAGATCACAATCTAGCCTTCGAGCTCAAATTATTAGTCATTTTCCGACCACTAGGAAACAACCTACCTATTCCTAATTCTCAGTTGGAAATATTTTCACGAATCACCAGCTAATATGCTGATTGTACCTACTTAGAACTGGCAATATAACCCTTATCATTTGCATCATCAACATTATAATATTATGCTTTCTGAAATACTTTATGGTTGATTTCAGAAGCACTGTCCACGTTGCTGAATTCTTGTTTAAAACTCATATGATTTGTTTTTAATCACCGATACGACGAAGAAGAACCAGTTACATTTTTAAAACACAGCGATCACAAACATTTTGTGGTTTCCATTATTAGAGGGAATTGTTTCCGAAGATGTTTACGAACTGGCAATGATGGTGATCAGGCTTTATTTTTGTGATCTCATTAACGGAAAGTTAATGCCCATGAAAATACACAAAACAATCCCAAAAACGTTTGAACAGCTACAAACCCAGGTAACCGTACAACACACGAGGCACCCACCGTCACTCACAAACTCGAAACCAAACTTAGACAATTAGGTGGCGTGATTACGCGAAATGTGACCGCCGCGGCTTGCGCCAAGACACTTGATTTAGCGGCGGCGGGAACTTCGTCCCGGAGTAGACCACTCCCATCGCTTCAAGTGCCGCGGTTTGCGCGAGACTTTATCTAAAGTGACAGTGACGCCTTTATAGAAAAGTACGGCTACAAATTGGAAGATGGATTGTGAATTCCAGGGTTCATTGAATTACTAAGTTCTGGGATTTGAGTACCTTTGGAGGAATTCCTCGCGATTTGATTGAAGGTTAATTAATGAGTAGGGCCTAAAACAATGCTCAAGTATGAATCTGGAATCTAAACTGTCAGATTTCGGACTAATCCTTGCTCAAATCTTGTTTTAATTCAAGCATGATCGTTTTGGAATACGGGTTAAGCCTCTCTTTTCCCAACTTAATTTTCTCTCTAGAATCTAGAAGATTTAAAACTGGTTGGCTATTACTAATGACGTACTACAATTTCTTCACCCAGCATCGTAATTATTTGTCCTATGACATTTCGCTGTAGTCTGGTCTGTCACAGGTCCTTTGTTTCCGAGTTCAATGTGGACACGGCTTTACAGATAATGCCACCACATTGGTTAAAACTACATACTCTGCATTACATTGAAGCCCATTTCACTACAATTTCTAGCATACTGTTAATATAAAACTTTTTACTATTATTATGTTTTTCAGCCTTAACAGCTGTAGTGGTCATGTGTCACGGTCAACAAACTCTAAACTAGCCAAATGTCCTAGACAAAGCAGTTTAAACAATAAGTGCTGAGCATCTGTGTAAATAACATAGTTCTTAAGTTTAGCACATTGAGTCCTTGGTGCTTGAATAAAGATTTTATATTATATTATTACTTTATTAAAAGCTACTAGTTCTTGCAGTCCACTAGTGACGTGCTACTGGCAAAGAGCATGGTAATTTTATGAAAAAAAAAAAACATTTTAAATTTTTATTGATATTGAATATCATTTTCTCCTTTTCCGAGATTTTTTGACAGGCCATACAAACATTTTTTCGTAGGTGGAAAACTCAAAAGTATCGCTGTAGGTACCCTATGTAGGCACCTACTAAAAATAATTTTATGATGTCATCCAGTATTAATAGTCATCAACCACCTTCATTTACAATCAGATAAGATAATTGCCAAACATAACCATAATCGAAGTAAAATAAATAGCCCTAATACAGGACAACTGCCCCTTGTTCTCAAATAGAGAAGAAAAGAACAACGATATTACGCCTGCTCACAGTGAATTGACGTTTTTAAATCATGACTTTTGACGTTTTCCTTTACCGTAGATTGCCTCCTCAGCGTCTATTTTGCCTTATAGTCACTTAGACAACATAACAAATACAACGATTGTAAGCCGCTCTACCGCTCCACAAGTAAAAACATAAAGTTAATTTATTTCTCGAACAAAGAACAGAAGCTAGTTTGAAACTGCATTGGTTCGTCGACATACTTATTGTGTGTACTTGTGTGGAATTTATTCACTGAATCAATATGGCCGCCGAAGCGCGAGCGTAGAATTGGGAGCTCGGCAGAAGAATATTTTGTTTGGAAAGCCGACAACTTTCTTACAAGGCGTAGGGGGAAGGGTGGATGGCACTAATAAAACTGGATGGAGAGATATTTTTTTGTTTATGTTTTCTTAAAAATATAGTACAAATAAAAATACGTACAAAAAAGCGTATTTATATTAATTTATGTAAATAATGACTACTTTCTATGTGAAGTTATCAACATAGACGAACTAGATTAAAACTTATTAATGAAAGTTTATAAAATTGATATAGGACTTAGGACCACAGCGAATGAAGCAAAATATCACATAACGTATGCATTTAAACACGGAGAAATCGGTGTACATACAAGAAAAAAAAACTAACCGAATGCATAACCTTCTCTTAATTTTTTTTTGCGTGAAAGAAAGGTTTGATAAAAACATAATTGTTCATTCAACGTGAACAAAAACAAAGTAATTTTTAAGTTATTACTATGAAACTTTCGCTTAGATGATGAACCCAAATTAGGTATTTGTATGTCAGTGGCCAAAATTACAACAAAAAATAACAAATTGTCTTCCATTCTAAGTTAAATTTAATGACACGTAAAATCTGAACTTATAACCATTAAATTAAAGTTTTTTGTAACACAAAAAGGTCAAAATAATAAAGCAACATCTATTAAGTTTCCACTAAGCACGTCGTTTGTCATCCAACTTTAACTTACGTGTATATACGTAAATGCCTTGCAATTATTATCAAGAACTTTAAGTACGTTACTTGGCAAACTATTGTATGTCGAAATTAAATTATGATGTTACGAGATATACTCGTGTAAGTGAATTCTGAAGCATAATATTACATATTATATTATTTGTGTCTCTGCTAAGTTACAGTATTTCATTTGTCGTCTTGTTTCTGTTATACCAATTTAGTGCAGTTCCTAAGGGAATAATTTTGTGCATACTTAAATCATGTTAAGTTTTAGGAATTTAATTAATCATGAATAAAGTGTACTGTTACTGTGTGATTGTTCTTTACTTGACTTTATTATCATCGCAAAGTAAAATAAAAGATTATTTAAACATAAAAGTAAATAGTCCCACACGTCAGTCGGCGCAGCTATCCCACTTACAAGTGCAACAGAGCAAGTGCAGTACAATGAATCCGCGCACTTGTGGAAGTACCACGTTAAGCCGAGGAGGCACAGGTGTCTCCAGTTTAACTTCATAGTGCTATCTAGACACCTAATTTATTATCTACACAGATAAACAAAATAATTGTAGTATTTAAATGCAGTCAGGGAACTCAATTGTTTATCAAATTGACACACTACGTCAATTTGTCGTGTAATAACCATTTCATCAAACAATATTTGAATATACCTACCTAATGGCAATAAAAGTCGGTAGTCGGCGCTGAACAATTAGTTTGTCTGATTTTACATGACAGTATATTCTTCTATCTAATTATTTTACTTTTAGTCTAGAACGAAAAACCGGATGAAACTTATTCGAATGAATAGATTTGCAAGCGGCGAAAAACTTTTTTACACGAGATAGTTTTTCAAAATCTTTAATAAGTACCTATGATCGTTAAAACATCTGTCTGTACCGCAATAAATAAACTAGTTGGTACACGTCATGTTAATTCACAGAATCGGGAATCCAACTCCAGTCAATCCCTAAAACTGCACGTTTCTAAAACTGAGAACAACTGTAATAGTTTCGGATCCATTTCGAGTGTGTTTGAAACTAGTACAACAAGTACAATATAATAAAGCTGCGTTAGTTGCAGTGTTGCTATTAATCCGGCGTGTCGCAGGTGTGTACCCCACTTTACAGCATACGTTGTTGTTTAGTCAGACTGGTTCTCTTTGCATTTATTGTTGTCTCATTGAGAAACTGTTTTCACACCGCAGTGACGCTATCACCGCAGTAACGATGCAGCATATTATAAAATATTAAAACTCCTCTAAATACGTATTGCTTTGTAAGTGTATGCAAAGTCTGAAGACTGTGAGGAATGTCGCACTGAACAGCGATACCACGATCCACAAATAATAGTAGTATATCTGCCCATAAACTTCTTTTGAATTTCAGTTCACTACGATACATTTGCCAGAATTGAAAATCATAATCTATTATACAGGCCTTATTAAAAAAAAACTCCAAATTATTGTATTTCTTACTAACTTTACCCAGCCCGGCTTTGCACTGGTGGCCCTAAGTACTTATCTACGGCACACCTATCTACCCTACCTACCTACCCTCCCGATCTACCCTACCTACATAAGTAACTAATTACTAACTACCTACATACCTACATACCTAACTAACTACCTACATACCTACCTACCTATCTACTTACCCTACGCTATTCGGAGCGGAGACAAACCCAACAAATCAAAAATCATAAAAAGCGGTCCAGCCGTTCCTGAGTTATAAATGGTGTAACTAACCCGACTTTGTTTTATCTAATATAAATATACTGCAAATAAAAATAGGACAATTACACAATAAAATCCTAGTTCCACTTATAAAAGTAGGAGTCAGGAACACTCTCAGCGATATTCTAACCTAAAAAATAAAAAAGTAAAGCATACGGAAGGATATAAGAAACACGTCGACGCGCGATAACTCGCTTGGCGTTCTTTTTTAGATTTTTTGCCGCCTTTTCTTTATCTTTTTGTTTCTAAATAAGTTTGTTTACCACGGTATTAAATGGTTACAATTTACATCAAGATGGTGGGAAATGTTGAATGAACACATCGTGAGGAAGCCGGCATGTTCTAGAACCAACAATTCGAAGACATATTATGACATCTACCAACCAGCGCTGGGCCTGCGTGGTAAATTACAGCCCACCATTTCGAAGAGACAGACCTCCTGTTTCCCAGCAGTGGGAACATTATAGTCTAATGATGCTAACGCTAATAATAAAACTTGAACGATGATAAAAGTTTGTTATTTTTATCATCAAGTTTTCCTACGATCAATTACTGAAGGTATTTACGCTACGATGAGTATTGGACGTTTACGCACTGATGATGAACTTTAAAATAATGTTGGTGAGAAAGAATCCTGTGCATGTTTAACAAATTAGGTCACAAAAAAGGGTTGTTTTAATGGGACAGTTGGCAAGATTTAGCCCGAACTATTTCTATAAACACACCAACCATAACAAAGAAAAAGAAAACAGAACCACCTTCACAAAACAGATTTAGAATAAACGTTTTAAATCCAACTTGAAAGCTACTCTAATCCACAAGACACACTTAATTGAAACAACAGCTTCAAAAAAGGTGTTTTTTATTTTTACAAAAACAGTGAGCTCCTAAAAATCTCATAATTACAAGTCTGAACCGTCGTTAACATACAATCTGGGATCAAAAGCACCTGATTTACCTGCTTAGCACATCAAAAAGCCGTGATGGGAGAAATATTACCCCAAATGAGCGTATCGCGCTCCGAAGCCTTCTACTCAACGACCATTATAACCTGATCCCTCCCAAATTCTTAATTCTTGAGGAACTTGGTGGGTGCGGATAATCAAGGGGTCTACGTAGAATGGTCGGGGATAAGTTCATTACCTTAGCCGTTGCTTTACTTAATACAGTTAGTGAGTTACTTCGCGGTAAGAGATGGCTGCTGGTTAAGGCTGTATGTGTGGGAGGTTTATTTTTATGTCTTCTATATTTTGGGAAGAAATGTAAGACAACACTTTTAGGCGTGGGTTGTTAATGCTTAAAACAAAACCTAACAGAAGAGCGTGTATCGATATTATCAGAAACCGATTTGAAAATTCTGGAACATATTAAAAATGCATTATATTTTCATTTTTAGGGTTCCGTAGTAAACAAGGAACCCTTATAGTTTCGCCATGTCCGTCTGTCTGTCTGTCCCCGGCTTAGCGCAGAGACTGTTAGTACTAGAAAGTTGTAACTTGGCATGAGTATACATACTAATGAAACCGACAAAGTGGTAAAATAAAATCATGAAAAAGATTTTTTTTAGGGTACCTCCCCTACATATAAAGTGGGGATATCTATTTTTTTTTCGTCTATCTCATGGTGTGGGGTATCGTTAGAAAGCTCGTGCAGAAATATTGTGAGCTTGTTAAAACCATTTTTGGATTGAACAATCCGTCCGCGAAATATTAAGCTTTAAAGTGCTAATTTTTGTCAGTCAAGTGTCCCCCCCCCCCCCCTGCCAGCTAAAGGGTAAGTTCTGGATATGTGGAAAAATTCACAGTAGTAGTATATATCACGAAATTAAAAGGAAAACTCACAGCTAAGTAGGCTCTACTAGTTAACGAGTAATTATCGACCAACTTAAAGCAGTTGCAAAATCATGTTCTACCATACATTTTGTATGGGAGAACATGTTTTTCAACTACAATGTTAAGTTTGTTCTTAGGATAAGTTCATCCCAGCTACGGAACCCTTCATTGTGCGTGGTCCGACACGCACTTGGCCGGTTTTTTTTTAAATAGGTTACGTTTGTGAAATATACTGCACCAGGCTAAGACCCGGCAACGTTAATATTATCTTTTTTTTGGAAACCGATCAATCTAGCAATCGTGGTCTGTAAAAAGGTTCATGGTAAGATTCTGGAAAAAATAATCATCCCGCGGCTGTAACGTGTTAAAATCCTGTAAGGCTTAACATCCGCGAGATCATAATTTTTTTCAGAATCTTACCATAGACCACTTCTTTTTACAGACCACGATTGCCCGATCGTTCGGTTTCCGAGAAAAGATGATATTAACGTTGCCGCCAAGAAATGAAGACACTGCTGCCTTTACTCTTAAAATAATTCCATAATTGCCCTATAATTTATGACACCCACAACAGGTTGACCATCATTACGGTCATTACACACAGCACGAATGTTATTACTACACACTATTAAACTATATATTACACAAGATCATTTACCTATCCGGAAATCAAACGAGTAACTTTATTACATTTTTACATAATTAACGTATGACTTGGCAACTTTTTGTTACTTAACTATTAAGTATTTTGAAAGTTAACCACGTGTGGTAACTTAGCGAAGATAATCTATTTGATGTCGTCATCGCCTACTTGTTTAAATGCTTAATTTAATATACTTTTTTATGTGGTTTGTGGATTGGTAACCTTTTCCGCACTGTGATGGGTCTACAGTGTAGATGTTGACAGAATGTTCTCGCAATACACCGAGAAATAAATCATGTCTCAAACTTCACATGTTGCGTTCAAAGTCAAAGTCAAATAAATGATTTCAAATAGGCACTTAAGGCACTTTTAAACGTCAGAATTTAATAGAACTGAGTCTAGTCGCCCCCTTCCAATAGGTAGTTTTTGGGTGGAGAAGCAAGAAACTCAACCGTTACTCATTTAAAATGTTGATTGTTATTATTTTATAATTAGAATAAAATTAGTACACCAAAATAGGTAAAAAGAATTTAAAATGCAGCAATGACAGATAAATAAATAAAAATCTTGTGCACCACTGCTGGTAGGTGTGTGTAGGTAGGTACTTTGTAATACAGTATGCTATAATATCAACACGAGTCACGTCCCGCGGCTGCGCTCGCCGCTCTGCCTACAGCCGCGGTGCAATGCTCGCTGATTGTAAACGCGACAAATCGACGCTTGCACTGTGTAGCTACTTGTCAGCCCATGAGAACAGCGGGGAATAAGATCAGGGAATTTCCAAGGGTCAAAGTCTTGTGCTAACGTACACTGGGTCTGCTAAGGTTAATACCATGATCAACCATTAGTAAGGTGCGTTAACCCGTCCGTCTATGAGCCATGAGATGGTCTTCCTTCAGCAGTAGACCAATCGGAGAAGAAGATACATGCGGACAAAATACAAAAAATCTATCAACTTGAATCATGGATCATTATCGATCGGCTTTCGATAGAGATAGGTTGATCAACTCAGCCTATCACAGATGACTACTGCACTTAAGAACAGTCTCACACATTTCCGTTCCATCCACTTAGTTGAGCACAAGTTTCGCCACAACACCTGGCAATCTGTTTCCAGCATTCCGTCTGTTTCAGTCGTTCTTTCCAGTCATCGGTCTGTCGAGCAGGAAAACACAGCTTACGTTTGCTTTTTTGTGATCTCCAAAACTCCCCGAATAAGACCTCGGTTTCTGAAATTCTTTACCTTTCAGTATCTTTACTTCTACGAGTGGTTTTATTTTTAATAATGGGGATATAGTTTCCTCGTACTGTATGGCTGCACGCCCCAAGCGTTGGATTTGCGAGCGATTTGCGTTTATAGCCATTTGCCGGCATTACAGGCGCGACGCTCTGAATACAAGCTCAGCAGCTCAGCTTGCGTCTAATCATTTAATATGAAAATTGTGCTCATTCAGCGCTGCATTCACGGTATCTGTTTCATGTTCCTATATGCTGCGTGTTTCCTTAGTTTAAAAGCTCGTTATTAAAGGTGTGACTCAGATTTTAGTAATTTTTTTAGCTTTCACGAAACATGAGGGTTACTCAAAATGTTCGTCATTCCATAGAGTCAGAAAGGTCACGTTGGTGTAATTACTAGAAGACGGACCTTAAGAAGGCTGCCGCCTTAGAAGGTTCGTCTTCTAGTAATTACTTATTTATTTATTTCTTGACTCAGTCATACAATCGTTAAACATCCACAACATCATCTATACACTTTCAATACCTCTATACTAAAAATGAACCGTAATGATTCCTCATCATTTCTTTTAAAACCTAGGGAAATAATAAATATTTATGATTGTAAATCGTCGAACCACTGAAACTATTTAACACTTAGTGTTTCCCGTAAAATTCACCGGTTCCGTCCATAATTTGTCAAAATGTTGAAGTCCATTAGCATTGAAGAGCTCCGACCTCTCCCTTGACCTCAGCACATCAGTGCCCTAAACGAAAACTAATGAATTAATAATAATTTATGACATCGTTAAAATACGAGAGCCGTAATTAAAACTCCAGGTACTGACAGGGAATTAATATCTTCAAATATTACAAGTTTCAAGCACAATTTATTACGGGCTGGCCACGAGAGCGGCGGAGTATTGAGGTCGGATGTTAAGTGACGGTTAGCGAGAGTTTAAGTTAATGTTAGTTAAGTTAAAGTAGTGAGTTCTAATTTACCGATCATTTTCGAAATATTATAGATATTTGCTTTTGTTTTGAGTAGAACTGTAGTACGGACATAGCTGGCAGAGTTAATCTGAAGTGGTAGTGGGGTGGCCATGTTTGTCCAATTACCGATGGCCGGTGAAATAAACGAGTCCTGTAGTGAAGACTGCGTCTCGGCAAGCGTTGCGTGGAATGCACCTCTTCTAGGTGAAACCTAGGACAGACTGGATCCGGAAAGTGGAGGACAGATTGTTGTGGCGCAGCCTGGAAGGTCTATGTCCAGCAGTGGACTGCGATAGGCTGAGTTGAATCCTTTCTGATTTGTCGGTACAGCAGCGGTGCGACAAATCAGAAACGGGCCTAACATGTACAGATTTATCGGATTTATTAGTTGACACAAAAAACAATTTTATAGAATAGGTATGCAATTTGTAAATGACTATTCAAATATACATTCACAAAATAAAACATTTTTTTGGGTAACAGATTATAGTTTAATATCAAACACAGGTTTTTTGAGCAAACTTTATGTGTGAAATCAAAACTGGTATTTATTTATACTTCCACCCACAGCACAACTCTCGCTGGTCTACCAGCCACACCCCAATAAGTATGATTGCGCCTAGTTCCTCTCAACAGTGGGTCTGTCAGGTCACTGGTACAACGAGATACGGAACTCGAAACAAACCGGTAAATTAGCATACACGACTATGAGAGGTTACATAGCACACTGCACTGTCGTTGTGGGTCTTTCCAAATGTCATAACATTATGCAGCAATTTGTAGAGGTAGATCAAGTTCAGTGTTTAGATAGAGTGTTTGTGAATATTTTAGAAACGATTATAATGCTATTTATTGTCCTTTAGTTTATATTTTTTATTGAATGATTTATGTAGGTAAATAGATATTATGAACCACGCCATCGCCTTAGGATATCCTGTATTGATAATTTGTGATGGTAAATAAATAAGTAATTGCTAAGCTTCACCCGTGCTACGTGCACTAAGGTTTTCTGTTAAAAAACTCAATACTGAGTTAAACTTGCCTTTGTTCACAGGATGTCCAACAACTGAGTTTTAATGCAACGTGTTCAATAAAGAATCAAATAAGTTGCACCACTTTCGGCCCTACTATTTCTACACCAGACAGCCGCGGGCGCAGCCATAACTAATATTACACAGATACACGTTTTGTTCCATCTCTGTCGAAAGAAATGTCATCAGAACACATTCCTAAAGCTTGTCATTGGTTATGTAATATTTGTTTACTTCTCGTTTAATTTTATTACTATGAAGTAATGTTTGTTTTACCACAGTTCGACTGTTTTCTAACATCTTTAAGTTTCCGATAAGTTACTTCATTAGTGCCATAATAACGTCAAGTTTCTAATGTTTCTTCATAATTTTTATCTTAACTTAAAGATCGCAATAACTCTCTAATTTAATAAACACTTATTTTAATTTATAGTCATTTTATAAACTGTTTACTGTATTAGTAGCGTTTTGATAATTTTTGGTCTGAAGTCAATGATATTTTTAAAAGAAGTTCATTTTTTTTATCATGTTAAGGCCTGCTGTAAAATATTCCTAGGTTTCTATCAGGACTGTCTCGGGAATTTAGCCCAGTGAATAATAGTAACAGATTACATATAAGGTTCTTACTTTTTTAAGTGTGCCCATAAAAATTCTTAGCTAACAAGTTAGCTACTTTTTAACGACTGTGCCTAGAGGTCAAATGGTTTAGTACCAGAACGATCAGTTATCTACTATTTATGTGGTAATTTTTACGATGAGCTTCTAGTCTATCGTGTAACAATCTGACCTGTTTAACCTTTCGATTAACTTAGATTTCGCAATGTGAGTTATAGTAGTAAAAGGCAGACTTATTTTGGTTACCGCGTAATACTTTTGAAAGTTACATAGTCACGTACAGTTGAACATAGTCCATTTATTTTATTTGAAACTTAAAGATAAGGTCTAAAAATTATATATTTATGGTTCAAACTCAAACTCATGTTATAAAAAAAAAAAAAAAACAATTAGTCACTAGTGCAATAGTAATTGCTATTGATTACCTACCTAGCTATAAAAATAGACTACAGGCTTTGATTCTTAAGTTAGTATGTTTAGTGTTGTTTATATTTTATTTTTAAACTGATGGGGATTTTTTTTTTTTTTCACAAATCCCCATTATGAGCTCTGTAAGATGTCAATGAGGTTTAGTGGAATAACCCTAAATACGTCGTGTTCTAAAAGTAATAGATCTAAAAGATTGTTCTATTGCTACACGCAGCGCCATCTATTATCTAAATATTCTACTTTTGACAATAAGTTTAATTAATCAATAAGTTTGTAGTTGATTGTTGGTATTTACATTTTGCTGAAATGATTTATTTAACGAACCATTAATTCAATACGAAAATGTATTCATTCAAATAAAATAATGTAAGTGCCTAATTTACACACACACAATTTAAGTTTACATAGGGTACAAACCAATGTGCTTCAACTGAATAAACCATC
This sequence comes from Eupsilia transversa, assembly GCA_914767815.1. Lineage (NCBI taxonomy): Eukaryota > Metazoa > Arthropoda > Insecta > Lepidoptera > Noctuidae > Eupsilia > Eupsilia transversa. Next base: position 376,111 of record OU611888.1, read on the forward strand.
AATTAACCTATTTCACCAAATAAAAATCAAAGTACTTATACTTAACTGCATCAAGTACTGAACCAAATACTTAAAAATAAATATCAAGGGCGTTTCAATCACGTTTATAGACAAGTGCTGCCATTTGTAAGTTACAAGTATGTTTCCATAAAAGTGCATGTAATCAACTTGCCATATTAGTGGACATTGATGTTCAACACAAAATAATAACCTATTTAGTTTCTGATGAGTTCAAGGCAGCGTTGAGCTATAGATAGTGTGTGAATAATTATGTAAAAAATCGTCGTTGTGTTCAAGTTTTGCTTTACAATGAATTTTATTACTTTTTATCTAATGTATTAGGTATGCAAAGGCCTATGCCTTATTAAGAAGTTTCGATGATCTGATAATCTATCTAAGTCTTCTGTTATTTAGAATTTCATAATAAAATAAATGAATTGGATAAGATTACGTATACTTTTAAGTTTGTGTTACAAGTTCAGCTGTCACTCATAGTCTACTGCAAAAAATCGGGCAAGCCTCGGTTTATTGGTTTTCCAATCTTTAAAAGGGTTGGCAGCTACACTACACATAGGTAAACTACAATCTGTTACAGGTACTCTCTCATATTTTAAAAGAACATCGTTATCGCTATTCAAAATAATGCTTGATAAAAGCCAATTTTCAAAATATTTACTTTCATAGATATTATGAAATGTGAAAAAAATCTTATAAAATATTACTAAAAAGTGTTTATAACGATATATGCGGCGCCATCTATTATCGTTATGTTGTACTATTGTCGATAGAATCAATGCGTTCGTCAATGTTACTTTTTGCGGCTATAAAAAGCAATTTACAAAACAAATTAAGTTTAACATTGTACTCAAATTTTCATGGAAATTCCAAAACCTAATTATAGCCCCTTAAAATATTCTTAAAGCTAATTATAATTACCCGTAAATTCAATTTAAATGTAAGGAGCAATAATTTAACCATAAAATTTAACGAGCAAACTCTTGAAGTTAATCGATTCAACATTTTATTAATTACACGCGAGAAAATTATGTTTTATTAATACATTTAATACATACATATTTATTTGAACGTGATGAGTATTGGAATAAAATAAATGAGGTATGCGTAATTAGGGATTGTTTGTAAAGATCACAGAGTATGTTAAGGAAAATGTTAATTTGATTAAGCATAATTTTATTTGAAGGGTACCTACCAGTTTAATTGAAGGTCTTATTATAATGATTGAACATGTTTCAGCCATGTCATTTGCCTTAAACAAAGGCTGTTTAAGGCAAATGAATGTTAGAAGCAGAGATGGCGACAATATTGCTGAAAAGAGAAGAATACAAAAATAAAAATAAAAACTTTCTTGATGTAAAAACATCACCTAAATGCAAATAACGATAACCTACATGTGAGCTAGAAGTTCTTGCGATAGTTTATCGAAGCAGATCAGTTCTCATAGCGCCTGCGGGAATAGAAGGTCGTTGAATATTGATACCGGTCCTCCACTAGGTACTATACCTACATATTATGAAATGCACATAATATTCATTCATCTACTTTAAATTGAGCAACTACAGAATAATATGAAAGTTTGTAAGTACTGATGACAGAGTTGCTTGCATAAAACATAGGTCTGTATAATAAATAATAATGAAAAGCATTGTTGATTCATTGGAGATCAAAAGCAGTCAAAAAGATAAATATATCCTCTTTAAAAAGATTAACCTTTCAGCAGGTGTTCGATCGGCCTATAAAGACTTAACCCTATACTTGGCAAGATTTTTTTTTTTTTAAATGTTGATAAATTTTACATAGAATGTATTCTGAGGTATTTATTGAGAGGAGAAAAAATAAAAACAAAAATTTAATTTTATTAGTTTATGATTTATTGAATGTATCACATAAGGCACATTGCCAGACTCTTAGAAATTAACCTCATAAAATCTACGTATCACATTTGCCGCACTGCCAGGCTTTCAACAAGTTATAAAAATTATTATAGCAAACCAAAAAAAAAAAAAAAAAAATTCTAACGTGAAAAAAAACATGAACTTAAATTATATTTTGTACTTCCGTACATACAATTAAAAAACAGAACCTCCTTTTAGTATAATAGTCGGTTAAAATCAACAATAATAGTTATAAACAGTCTTCGAACCTTCTAAAAATCTTAATTATTGGTAGAATGAGATCAATCACGAATATATACTAATATATACTAATTACTACTAATATATACTAATAAAATAAATATATACTAATTATACTAACAGTTAGAACCATTCCACTTCTGCAGAACCAGTAAACTTACAGCAACGCCAATTAGGTTGTAATCTTTTAGCAGGTATTACTTTTCGTTTTATCGCAACCACTCTAGGTCTTTTTGTACGAGTAGCCGCTGAGGGAGAGGGTGGCAACAATGGTGACAGCACCTGGTTATAAAGCATCAAGTTGCTGGCTCGTGATAAAGGTAGTTGCGAGGAGGTGGCCAGTGGTGAAGGTACTTGCGAAGAGGTTGCTAGAGGAGATGGTAAACTTACTTGATGAAACAAAGGTGATACCGGAGATAATGGACTAGCCTCAGCACAATGAAGCTGCCTTATTACAGATGGATTTGATAAAATTGATGGCGAACAAGGGTTGGTTGATGGCGATGACTGTGGGGGGTATATTACCAAAGATGTTGAAGCAACCACTTGATTTACTTCAGTATCGTCATCGGATAGAAGATTTAGATTTTCTATCGAAGAAGGCAATGATGGAGGCGGTGAACTGCTGTTGGAGTGCGCTGGGCAGAAGCAATACTGGAGTTCATCTTCAGCAGATGATTCGCTTTCATCCAAATCCGATTTTGCGTTTGGCTTTGGAACAAGCGCCACAAGTTGCCGAGCTCTTCTCTGTTGTTAAATGCTAAGCTGACGAACCACCTGTGACAGAAAAATACAAATAAACAATAATAATATCAATAATATAACAATAATAATATAAAATAGTTATAATAATAATAAAATTCACAAATAAATTGTAACCGTACAAATCAAGCAATGTTACGTATTTGATACATAACAAAAGATGTCTAGAAGGATGGCTACCTGGCAGTGTGTCATATCTGATACACTCGAAAAAAAATGTAAATTACAGTCGATTTTAATCCAGTTAAGTACTCGAAAATAGTGTTTCCGAGTAGCAAATATTATAACCTATTCGAATTATACAGCTTTTGAAAACAATTTGACCAAAATATAATAAAAAATGAGTATTTTTACCTTGCGACACGCAGACGCCTTCGATCGATTCACCATCTTGTTTTCTACTGCATATTTGGCGTTACAAGAAATAAAATAGTATTTTTTAGTAGAATAGGGATTATATTTTGTAGCAAATTAAATAATAAATGTTTCGTAAATACGTCTCGGAACGTCTCGAGATATTCGCAAAGTTCAATGTATCAAATTATCCACCGTGCCAAGAATAGGGTTAAAGACCAATACATTGATGACATTATTATGTCCCGACAGCAAAATGCACCTGCTGTGACACGGCTCCATTAATCACGCCCTCACGTCAGCGTGACGCTGCGCCGTGACGGCCCGTCACGCCGACGCCACGTGAATATTGATGACGTCACACGCGCCACCGATCCCTATCCCCGTGAATACTGATACTTTTAACTTGCCGACGTGTTAGCGTGCTACCAGCATCCACAATGACGTCATATTATATTTCCTCCGGCTCGGTGTCGATAGTTCAAAGCGAGTGCCCTAAAAGCGAGGATTCGCAACGTGTAAATCGATACTGGATTTTTTGCGAATGGCTCTTGAAAATGTTATTGGCAGGATTTATATAGGAATACGATCGTTGGTACTGCAGAGATGTTTTAGATAGAATAAAAACAAAATATAGGATACTAAACTGGAAATAATGTAGCTTTCCTAACGTACTATCATTTTCCTTAAAGCTTCAATAATTTATACATTAAATACATCATGGAGTGTGATTTTAATTCCAATAAACATGTGCTAAACTTTAAAGCATTTAAAAAAGATCGCGCCGTCCATTACCGCGTCTGTCCAGCCAGCACTTGCACGCTCGTACATCACGTCTGTCTTTGGAGCTATACGTCACGCTCTACGCATAATAACCGCAGATGATCAGCTGGAACCGCCAAATAACGGCACAGTATACGCGAAACTTTTAGGCTTGGCAACATAGTCAGAAGTCCAAAAATTCTTCTTCTTTTTGTAATCAACGATAACTAGATGTAGATCCACTTCTTCCATTCAGGTTTAAGACTTCAAACTGTCAAGAAAACACAAACTTGGTTTGTGTGGGTATTATTTTAATACCACTTTTCTACCGAAACGGCGATGTTGACTGTTGAATAAATCAAATCAGAACTCAGGATTCCTAAAAACAGCTAATTCCTAAAGGAGAGTACACACTGGCGCGTTATCCCGGGCGCGACAAGGAGTGCGATGCCTGTCGCGCCTGTGATATCGCGCCGTTCTGCACGATCCGTAAAACTTCAAAGTGTGATGGCGTCTGTGCAACCTCAAAATAGCTGATGCCAAAACTTAAGCGTCTGTCTCTTGTCTAATTCGAGCTATGATTAACTCCGCAAAGATCGGAGACAATTCTAATTCTACCAGTCTCCTCCGTGGCGGGCTCGTAAAATTTTTGATAGGTTTTAGTCCTGAAGTACGACGAAGTACTAAATGGAGTGCTTAAAAGCATCATATAAATTCATCGAGTCTCTTCCCTCGAAATTCGTGAGTTACACGAGAGGAGAGAGGATTCATTGTCCCATCCAACGTTCGATGTGATTGCGTTGCTCTCACGGAAGCGCTGTCACACTTGCTGTCTTGCTCGTTGTTATCCGCTCGCCAGTTATTAATTTACTGAAACGATTTAACTCATATCATCCCAGTGTTCCATTTTTCAAACGGTTACTTTAATATTTTTTTATTCGAATTTTTGAATGCATCTTTAAATTAATGTTTTTATGTTGGTATTTCATACATTTCTAGCTGTCAGTTTAATAAATGTCATTTCACTTGGCGCGGTTTTTTCGATCTATATAACATAATTTTATTTGGAAGTTTTTAGTGAAAATTATGGCGAACAGAAAAACGTAAGTAATTATGATGTTTTATATTATACTATTGACAATTTAGGGTTTATACACATGTAATAATATTGTTATATCATGTCATAATAAGTTTTTGGAAAAAAAATTGCTTATTTATGGGTAAGTGTAAGTTTTATGTACCGTTCCATTATTTGAGCAGTAGGAACATACGCACATGTAATTTTTATACATTAGGATTTGTACTTTATCAGTATTGCCTCGTAATTATGATATTATTTTATTGCAGATTGAATGTGAATCAGATAATCTCGCAGTTGGAAGAAGATGACGACGTGTTCGCGGCTGATATTTTCATCACACCTCCTGATAATTGGCAAAATAGCGACGAAGACAGTGGTGATGAAGAGTTTGCAAGTATAAATAATTTGTCAAGACATCAGTTACTTGCAGAAGCTGAACTTCGGGTCACCAGATCGTCTCAACCTGAGTCTAGGGTAGTGCTCGTTGGAGATGAAGAACAAGTGGACCCAATACCTTCCACATCGTCAGTGACGCAGCCTCCACAGCCCAACTCCTCGTCGACGGTTACACAGCCACCGCCAAAAAGAAGACGTGTTGAAGTCACAAGAAAGTGGAGGTTTGTAGATATTCCAGAAAAGGCTGAGAAGGAGTATTGTGAACCAGATTTCCTAGAAAACCTTGAAAACCCTGTTCAGTTTTTTGAACTATTTTTTGATGAAGAGGTGTTCGAATTACTGCGCTCAGAAACTGAAAAAAATGCGATTCAGAAGGGTAAACATGCATTTCGGGTTACTACAACGGATATCAAACTTTTTATTGCCATTTTATTATTGTCGGGATATAACAGTGTATCGAGATACCGAATGTATTGGGAACAAAGAGTTGACTGCAGTTTTCCAACAGTGGCAGCTCTTATGTCAAGAAATCGATTTGAAGATTTGTTGCGTTATTTCCATGTTGCCGACAATAATAATCTTGACCCTAATGATAAGTTCGCTAAAGTGCGCCCTCTATGGAAACTGCTCAATGAAAGATGGGTAAAGTATTATCCTGGAGATAAAAATTTGAGCATTGACGAATCTATGATTCCCTATTATGGGAAACATGGTACTAAGCAGCACATACATGGAAAGCCAATCAGATTTGGATATAAAAATTGGTCAATTTGTACGCGACTTGGCTACTTGATTTATGGTGAGCTTTATCAGGGAGCTAGTACCGGAAATACCCATCCTGAGTTAGGTGTTGGTGCCTCAGTTGTTCTGGATCTAATATCAAAGTTGCCGCAAGGTAGCTACAGTTTTTATTTCGATAATTTTTTTACATCTTTACCGCTACTTGACGAGCTACAAAAAATGGGTCACGATGGAACGGGGACTATACGAGCTAACCGTACTGAGAAAGCACCTCTCAAAGATCCGAAAGAAATGAAGAAAACAAGTAGAGGATCTCATCACCAATGTACTGATATATTATCTAATATCACTCTTGTTAGATATAATGACAATAACATTGTCACAGTGGCCTCGACTCAATGTGGTTCAGAACCCATAAGCAAAGTCAAACGTTACTGTGATAAACAGAAGAAGGATGTTGACCAACCTCGTTGCTTCGTAAACTATAATAAATTTATGGGCGGCGTGGACAGACTTGATCAAAATGTGGGTTGTTATCGAATCGCGATTCGTCTGAAGAGATGGTACTGGCAGTTACTCATGTTTCCACTAAATGTCGCAGTCAATAACGCTTTTCAGCTGTACAAAATATCTCCAGCTGCAAAGAAAAGTAACGGTACGCCACATGATCTTTTATCGTTTACGAGAGATATTGTTTCTACATACTTTCTAATGAAAGATTCAGCCCCTAATACTTCAACCATGTCAAATCCTAGATCTTCACTAGCAGTAATAAAACGTGTGCCTGATGCTATTAGATTAGATGGTAAAGGACATCTAATTGACAAACAAAATAAACAAACTCGATGTGGTTTATGCCACAAAAATACAACTATGAAGTGTATCAAATGTAATGTTGCCTTGCACAGCAAATGTTCTATTATTTTTCATACTGAATAATATACCTAATGATATTTTTTTAACGTAATAATTATAAGATTTAAAAGTATGTTACTTTATCTAAGTTTTTACTAAGTACAATAAATAAAAAAAGTGAATACAATAGTTTTATTTCCAAACGAAATCCATAGCACTAACAGTATCTTACATGTATGTATAATCCTAGTGTTCCATTATTGGAACGGTTACGAAACTAAAAATCTAAATGTGATTTTTTTTTTTTTTATATGTAGGTCTCATTACACATCTATAAACGTGCCCTGATCCGATTTTCATAAAAATTGGACTTGTTTTACTATGGTTGGGATGATACGGGACTACACAATATTTTATTATAATTAAGACCATTGCCAACGAATGAACAAACAATTTAAAAAAGAATGCAAATTGAAAAGATTTTAAATACCGCTGATTTGCCGAAAGATGTCGCGTCATGTGGCGTACCTATTTCTACTTGATATTGCTATATTGGTATTTCTTTAGATCCCTTTGAATCTATAACCCACGTACCTACCACTCCATTCTTTACTTTTCTGTGGTCTGTCTATTTGATTGGTTACAAGTCACTGGTTTTACGATTCTGTTTGTAAATTACAACCTAACTAAAATTATGGGCGTTTAATGTGTGGCTTTAGTTTCATCTATAAGTTGATAGCAGACGTGTCTCGAGGGTATATTAATTGTTTAGTACTTCGTAAATTGGTTAGTATACCGTATTTACAGGGAGACTCATAAATGGAAACGACACCTCTGGGTTGCCAGGGTATCATTAGTAGATACGAGTATCTATTAATTTTGAGAGCACCATGTACAAGCAAAAGTATAATGATTTCTCGAAGAATTGTTTTATAAAACGACGTTTTTGTTAAGCCATGTTCATGTGTGTTTGTTTGCTTACGTATAAAAAACGTCGCAAATGTAACAGAAAAGCTGTTAGTATTTTACAAAGACTCTAAACTTTTATCTTAGCAGCAACACCTGCGTTTTTTTTTCAATCTAAAGCACGTTCATAATAATAGCCGCTCATATATCTCTCGCAGCTGATCAGCTGACTCATTAATCTTTCACCTCTGCATCATTATCACACGCGCTATCAATCTCTCAACACTTTTCTTCAAGAATCTTCATCTATTACACTGTAAAGGCGTTCATGTGATGAATAAATAAAAAATCACTTAGTCGGGTGTCAGGTGGTGCTGTCAATTACACTGCAGGATGAAAGCAGCACCAGCTATGAAATATGGATGTGGTATCGATGAAGTGCCTCCAGAATTTGCTGCTGAAGATAAATTTATTGTAAAAGTTTGCAAGTTTAAAGGGAGCAAACTTTTAGAAGTTGGTACGAGTTCGGCGTTAGGTTCAAAAGTAATGGACTGATAATATTTTAGAAGTTTTTATGTCTAACGTTTACTCCGTCAGTAGCCGTAGTGCAGGAGTGGTCATCGTCAGTATTCCGAGACAATATTCTGTTCATGGATCGCGTTCATCATTATGTTTGAAATCCTCCGTAGGTACATCCTCATGCAGATCAATTCTCATGATAATCGAATCTATGACGTAGGTAATCAGTAGTCAGTATAGATGCTGGTGTCCACTTGTCTAATCTAGTGCTTCTGTAGTCCGTATGTACACATAACAAGCCCGTGAGTACTCTTATCAATATTCATGACGTAATCGCACGTCACGCATTGCCAATGCACGTAGATGTACCTAGCACTAACATTATGTAACGCAAATTAGTACTGGTAAATGCAGCACTAGTTTTCTCATAAATGTCCGATAATAACCGATAGGAACCTTACTATTTGTCTGTTTAGTAAAGTGGTTATGTGGTACTGAAAAGTTTAATTAACATATTTTTTTCATTATTTGGCATTATATTATAACTACAAGTCTAATTTCAACTATTTATTAGAGGCTTTTGTGGAATACAGGGTATTAATTCGAATTGGTTAACGTTGTAGTGACAACCATGCCATTTGGTTGATTTTATTTTTTATTTTATTTATCATTTATATAGATTCTACTTTGTTAAGTATCTTGTTGACCTACACTGTCCTCTCATTCCTATTCACACTGTAATTTGAAAACATTGTAAAACCCATTTCTTTATAAAAGAGTAACCGTGGAGTTTATTACCGGCTGATTTCCATAGGAAACGACCAATTGGAACCGTGCACCTAGCTTATGTGAAATAAAATTTTGATTTGGTTTTTTTTTTTAATGCACATTCAGAAAATGTCACTGATGAAAACTATAAGAAGTTTTGGAAAGTTTTTAGCCAGAACTGATATGTAGTACCTATTGCTAAATTGGCATATTTCAGCAAATAAATAGTTGAATCATCGTTGAACTGTCCTTACCCGTATACCGTACTCTCCCAAAAGGCAATTATTGCTTACAGAATCCTGAATCCTGTTTGTTTGATGATCAACTTTGATACTTCCTTTTGATCATCTAACCAACATAAATGATATCTTTAGTAATTGTATAATGAATTATTATTTACATGCCCGACAAGTATCGACCGCGTAAAGTTCTAGTTGCCGAAGTATCAATATTATGCATGAGGTAATCGTGGCATGCACCGAGAGGCGTAACGACGGTTTGGCTGAACGCAAAGTGCCTTCTAATAGTTTCCTATCAGGAAATGTTCTTAGTTTTAACTTTAACCTGGCTACTGTGTTTATTTTCTTGGTAAGGGCTGTGTTTACCAATTTTTTTTTATCACATTAATTTCTGTTCTGTAACTTTAATGGTCTTAACTGAAATATTTAACAATGTCATCATAATAATTTCAGCCGAAAGACGTCCATTGCTGAACATTGCCCCCCCCAAGCGACGCAACATGGACTGATCCTGTGCCTCTCGCATCTAGCAAATTCCTGCAAACTTCACAAGATCTTATAATTTGAATCTAATGACATAGAGTGGCTTAGTTCTTGGCTAACATTACAGAATCCACTCCGTCTTAATCTAATAAACCTACCTTACATCTTTAATGTTCTCTGAATATACATTTCCTACGGAAAAGATACAAGAGTAAAAAGATAAATCTCCCTGGGGATAAAAGGCGTACTTTTAATATAATAAGTCGCTGTTTGATAACATTATTTGCATCTTAAATTCTTTATGATATCATTTTAATCCTGAAAAAGAATCACGAGATTGCATAAACATTTTCTTCTCAAACGTGCTTGGAAATTTGAGCATTAATTTGACAACCTTCTTCAGTTCTTCGAGATAAATCGAAAATGGTGTAATAGTCAAATACATGTGAACAGGCCCCGGCAATGTTAGTACGAAAATTCATATCTGTCGTGTAATTTAAAATGGAACGAACTTTTTACTTCGACACATAGCATTCAAGGAGGTGACTTATCAAATAATGTATTTTTTCGATTAGGCTTGCGAATTGAGCTGTTTAAACTAAAAAAAAAAAAAAAATTAACGTAATGTCTCTGATTCTGGAATTTATAATTTATTTACTTAGTTTAAATTGTTGCAGGCCGCAACAGTAAGATACTATTGTCTAATATTTTCCGCGTTGATCCCACAGAAACGTACTAATTAATTCAGAGTACCTATCCTATGTCCTAACCCAGGTCATGACCTGTCCGTATGCCTTTCATCTAAATCCGTACCGCCGATAAGGCATGAAAGATAACAGGCCGATAATAAAACTGTTTTAGGGTTTCGTACCTCAAAATAAAAAAATGAAACCCTTAAAGGATGACTTCGTTGTCTGTCAAGACCCTTTTTCTCAGCAACGCATGCAGGACTCAAGGTATAAAAATTTGATTTTCATATCCCTAACATAAGAAATGCTGCAGGGGTTCCCCATACAAACTTTAACCACTTATATCGCCTCCTTTAGTATTACTTTTTGGGATAGAAAGTACCCTATTTCCTTTTCCTATTTCCTTTCCAAATTTTATCGAAATCCGTTCAGTAGTTTAGCCGTGAAAAGGTAACATAAAGATGGACAGACAGTTACTTTCGAATTTATAATATTAGTCGTCGGATTTATAAAAAAAAGTGTATAAATATTCAATGTATGTAAAAAAAAAAACGTCTTTTTCATCAAAATTGCTGACGCACTGAGCAAGTGTGTGGTGATCATGATCAATGCTCTTTTCTTCTCTATAAAAACAACCCTTTAATTTATTATTTTGGGCTAACACAAAACGGATGCAGTCTACAGAATATTTATTTTACTGAAACATAATACGACTGTGTAATACACCTTTCCTTAACACGTCGCGTCGTCGGTGGTCCAAACACGCTCGGATGCGTTCGACGTGCGTCACACGGTGTTCGCGATACGGTCTGACGTCACGCCGCTGACTATGACAGATATTGGCCTTCCCAGATATAGGTCAGTGCTAGTACACATCCGAGTTTGATAAAATAATAAAAATAATTCAGGAAATAGTCGTCCATTTTAGATGTGTGTACAATTATAATTTTTATAACTTTAACAACTATTTAATTGTCTTATTTCAGGAAGTTCCAGAGCTCTTCTGATCTCGTCTTTTTATGATGCTGAGCGGTTTTACGACCCTTATACTTTACGATAGTCAAATACATCTGCAACATCCTGAACATGCAGCTTCACTTCTCTATGGGTTAGGCAAACAATGTGTTAGTAGCCACACTAAAATGAGTACATTTTATTATGGCTACTAACCCATTGTTTTCACAGACTTTACTAAATCGTCACTAATAGTAAACTTTTTCACCAAGTTACATATTTAAACATTCATAAACGATGGCTAATTAACAGTCATTTAATACATGGAAAAAGAAAACAAGCAGCGCTGACCCCAAATAAATTAGGATCAAGCTAGCAGGATGAGGGTTAGGCATTCATAAAAGAATTAATACATGCACGCACTAACATCCTAAAACAACACACCTGAATTTATTCGTCTAACGTGCGTCGCACAAATGCACGGCACACGTCTATAACGTCAAACTCCTGACAACGTCAGCTTATTGGGTAAAATAATATTTCACGGAACTCTGCTTTTTACGTTGAATCCGAAAATCACGAAGTTTTATAGTTTTGCCTTGATGTTCGAAAATAAAATAATTTTAAGCCGTTTATCGGATTTTTAAGTAGTAGAAATAATTGTGACTAAGTTAAAATAACAACTTTGACCGGATTTTTGCCTGGCAAAACTCACTGATTTGAAGTCGTTTAATTGATGGAAAGTTACCTTGATGGAAAGTTATCTATAATACAAGAAAGGTATGGTTGGTGCCAGAAATGTTGTACCTATTCCAAAGTTTCATTTATTATTATAGAAGGCACAGATTGTAAGCAAACCAAGATAACTAGCTTAGGAATAACTTATTGAAATATTTCAAAGCGCTGCCTGAGGTTGCCAGCAAACCGTTGTGTATAAGCCTGAACAAATATGTTCGACACGTGCATCACCCCTGCATGCGACACCTTGCTATCACACTCGCTACAGGCTTTACAACTGCCGACCATTACCGACAAATGAACTGTGGGTTCAGTTACACATCAGTATTCGGTTGATGGCAGTGGTTGAGCTATTAACTAGATCAGTTTTGGGCAACCGATATTGTACAGATAGTTGTTTTGGTGTTTTTACAAGTGGGGTTTGTGTCTGTGATATTTAAAGATTATGCCAGATCTATAGTTCGAAGGTCTTCATTTGTTTTTAATATTCTCACTCCCAGCTCATGGATCAGTTAACGCTAAGGATACAATAAATTTCATCAAAGAACCATTACAATCGAGTCTAATGTGGCTCTCTGCAACCAGTTAAAACGGTTAATGACAGCTTTAAAAGTTAAAGTTCGTTCTGCAACTGGCTGTCATTTAGCTAAGTATCTAGCCTAATAATATAACATGCACTACTCATTATGTTAGTTATGTTTATCTGACGAATCAAAACTAATGAGTTGAGTGAGACCATTACTTTTGAATAAATTACATTTTAATATTACGGACTACAAAAAATGCTTCAGTTCCACAAAATGCAATGGTTAACATTGCGCGTGACAGTGGCGTGACATTTCTCCGTGACGCGGGACGATTCTGACTTTGGCAGCTATTGGCGGGCTGAAAAATGGGTCACTGCGTTTATAGGCGGAAAGTTATCAGCTATATTTGTGGAAAAATACGAATCTGGTTGCGGGTTATCCCACCATGAGGGGGTGTAAATGAAAGTTCCATTAGCTTTTTTATATGTCGTTATGGCTCAGTGGTTAGGGTCTCCCCTCACAAGTACTAGAACAACCTCTGGCTTGAGAGACGAGGTTCAAAACCGGGCCAGTACCAAAGTGACATTGATATCATATTGGTGAAGGAGATAGATAGATAGATAGCTAGTATACTCTTTGTTATATACACCATAAAAATTACAGACATTTACCGGATTTGAGGAAACCTTGACTTATAGTTGATATAAGTCTGTTATAGCCAACCCGTTTTGAGCGAGCGTGGTGTTTAATGATGATGCCTTCTCCGTATGAGCAGAGGGGCCTTTGCCCTGCCAGTGGGACAATAATAGGGTGGTATTATTATAATATAGTTTTGACCAACATGCACTGAACAAGCGAGCATTGCACGATAATAGGAACAATCACAGGCTATATTTACAGCAGGCAGATAAGCGAATATCGATTATAATTGTTTCCAGCTCAGTACTCCATAGGATATCTGTAGCTCGGTTCAGTAAGTACTGTTACTATTAGAGCCTGTCTGTGCCTGACGCGATCACGCACTCCTCATCAGGTACTCCCACTCGTATTAGTCTCTGTTATAATATGTCAGCTGTATGTAATACATGTAATTACTTGATTCTGAAGGCTCTTGTTGTTATTCATCATTCTCTTGTCCATTTTTAAGGGACCGGTCTAACATGCCTTTTTCTTCCACACTTCTCTATTAGTCGCCATTTCGGAAATCCGTCCATGTTTCCTCGGTCTTCCCCCTACACTTATTTACATTTAAAACCTCCAAATAATAACAGTCAATAACATCAGAAAGGTAAAACGCTTAGCAAAAGTTCTAGTAGGAGCATAACAGATAGCTGCAGCCACTTGTAGTAGTTTTTACGACACCAGGCCAGGGAAATTACTCTGGTTACAACAAAATAATACAGAACAAGGAAATGTAGTACTTAATTCCATATATTTTAATCAGGATCACAGGAATTTTATTGGTCCAAGAGTATACATACAGTCACAAGTAGGTAATGGCTTCATTGTTCATCAGGGTAATGTGTTTCATGGCAGACAGGCGAGCACCGAGCTCATCAATTCTCCAGAAATTTAAGTTAGTGTCTTCATTGTTCTATATATTATTCGTTCCAATAATAATGTTATTATAAAACTCTTTGTCGTACAAGTTTGCAACAATGTCGAAGTTGCTCAAGTATTCATGTAGGTACTTAATTATAACTTACTTGAATGAATCAAACCGGCGCCGGCGTTTAGTTTGGTGCTGAACTTTGAGTAAATAAACATTTTGTAAACGATTTTCTCCAACATTTTATTAAATTATGATTTTTAAATACCCACACACGTATTGAAAAATCTAAAAATTATAATATAATAAATTACTTTACACTAATTGCATTCAGATGCTAGCAAAACTTTTACGGTTCTAAAATACGAAGTCGGACAAAGAAACATAAATGAGTAGTGGACCTCAGAACCGAAATTGTATAATCGAAGAGTATTTTCCCGGCAGTGTTATTTTTTTAACATAAAAAACACAATATCCTTTATTTATAACCCCATGTCCCCCTTCCGTTTACCTTGTCAGTCGCACGTTCTAATTAAATTCCAGAATATTCGTCATAACGAATTTTGAAGTAATGTCTATCTTGTGTCAACTTCGGTCGGGTAGATCAAATTACTCTTTTTTTCTATAATATCTCTTTGTGGCGGCTCTGGCTCAGAATTTAATAAAAATGTATAGAGTTTTCTTTCTTTTTTCTTTTAACGTCATTTTCTATCGGCTTTTACAGTTTCGACTAGGGAAAATGGAAAAAAGAGAAGTTTCTTTTAAAACCACATGTCATGTAGATATAAAGCAGATTAAAGCTGATTTGTAGAAAAAATTCTTATTAATTTTAAAGCGTATATTTTTCGCAAGAAGCTTATTTCATTGTTAATGTATGTTTTCTTTTCTGTCAAAAGTAACGGAAGGCCGATAGATAATCTGAGCAAATCGGATCGGGTTTTATAAGATACTGTGAGGGATAAGTATAATGAGTTGTGTTTGACATTCGATTAATACCCAAGTACATTCATTTCTAAGGCAAACCGTTTATTCTTGAAGATGAATATGTAATTTAACTTCAAACAGGTTGACTTAATGAACTAAAACAATTTTCTTTATATGAACATTAAAGCTCATGATCTGAATGGCTTATAAATTATATTTTACACTGTGTATATGTGTGTGTTTTTGAACGTTATTGAACATGTTCGTGTAGATATTAATGTTATTTCAATTCGATACTGTAGTTATGGAGTTATTCGGGTTTTTATTTATTATTTATACAAAAATCAACATGCTGGTCTATATTAAAATCAACCTAAGGCGTGAATTACACAGAGAAGGCGTAAGGTAAAGGCAAACGCAAGGCACAGGCGCAGCGCAGACGTGGGACGGATAAGGCACGCACGCGATTTAAATTATATAGAAGAGGCGAAGAGACGTTACGATGCTTCATTATACAGCTGACTTTATTTATTCATTTATTTGGTTCGGCGTGGCGGAGGCACGCGCCTCCGCCACGCCGCTTGAGTTTCGACTGTTTCAAGAAACGTGGCCGACGTACATTTTGTATGAAAACTTTTGAATTCGTATAATTCACGCCTAAGACTGTCACTGGGGACTGAGACTGTCATCTTAAAAATATTTTTGTTTATAAATAAATGTAATTTAACATCACGCCTGTATTCCCCGAAGTTATGGGCAGAGGTATATTAATACACCCACATTAATTCGCCAGTTAAGTTCAAGTGCCATGTGATGGGGGCGAGCCTATTACCAGTGTATAATATGTACTTACAAATAAATATATTTTTACATAATATAAACAGCTGATTATCTGAATTGGGTAAAGGAGGTCTCCAAGAAGGTTCACAGCCTTGAAACCTTTTTAGTTGGGGTTGAGGAGGGTAATAACGCTATCAAATCCTTTGCAGGCTCATTTACATATACATGGTGTATTTGGTCCCCAGTCACCTTGAACGAGGCGATTGTGTATGTGGTTTTGAGATGAAGATTAAATTTTCAGTTAATGCCTGTATACTTACTACTTCATATTATGTTGCTACTTAAAGCATAATATGCTAAAACCGAGGCAAATTTTATGATTCTGTAACGAGCCCATAAACCTAAGCAAAAAATATATTTGTGTGCGCTATCGCGTCAAAAAATACGGGCCGAAATAAGCAAGCAATTAGTAGTTTTCATTAGAGTAACTACGAATACTTCATTTTAAGCCATCTAACGTTATAAATAAATTCTTTATTGAGAGTAACCATTAGACTCATACAGTGTTAGTAACAATAAAATAAACTTAGCGATACAATTACACAAACACCACAACAAAATAGTCATTTCTGCAGAATTCCAGCTGAGATACTCGAGCAATGACTTACAAATACAGCAGTCCAGCCTGTCAGCAGCGTTTCCTATCTGACTACTCTGAGAAGAAAGGCCGAAACAAACTCAGAAGTCACAGTCTGTTTTAAGGTCCAGACACAATCTTGGTCAGGCCATATGAGAACCATGTAGATTAGTGTCTGAAATGGTATTTTGAGGAAAGAACCACACAGATTTGAAATGCTACAGGATGACATCGAACTTATAGTCAGGTGAAAACTAAAAAAAATAAAACAAAAAAAAAATGCTTGTACTATAATTGTAGAATAAATTGTAGTTTCATTTCTGTAATGTTGTGCATGAAAACTTAAATAAAACATGCTTTTAAATATTAGTAAATGTCGCTACAACCAGTTCACTCGTAATAAAAAAGTGTTAGAGTAAATAAATACTAAAGGGAGTTGAAGGAAAGAAACTGAGCAAAACTCACGCCCTAGGAGTTCAACTCAATCAAGCGCCAAAGTTCGATGTGCATATCCTGAATATCGTCTCAAGATCATTCAAGGTACTAGGATTTCTTATGCGAAATAGTAAGGAATTTAAAAGACCCGCTACAAAAGTGAAGGATTACACCTGATGTTGCTTTTTATTTATGTGTACCGTATTGTGTACTTATAGCTTTTGTTGAAGATCCAAAATAAATAAATGAATTAGTTATAAGCTATCGAATGGCACCAATAACAGCGAAACAAGCAAAAAGTAGTTTTCACTTTCAAATCTCCCATAGTCGCTTTGAATAAGAATAAGAGTGTGAAATAACGTAATTAGGTGGGCCTATCAAATGGCTCCAAAAACAGAGGAAAACAAGAAAAAAAATGTTTTTATTTTCAAAACTTGACATTGCTTTTGATAGAAACAAGTTTGTTTGAATTGTTGAGTTGCAAAAACATATGAAGGAATAATACATTCACGCATTTCGATTTCCAACATCGACTATTAAGAACCTTAACAGAATC
This sequence comes from Eupsilia transversa, assembly GCA_914767815.1. Taxonomy (NCBI): domain Eukaryota; kingdom Metazoa; phylum Arthropoda; class Insecta; order Lepidoptera; family Noctuidae; genus Eupsilia; species Eupsilia transversa. The sequence continues at coordinate 393,919 of OU611888.1, forward strand.
AATCCAATTATTGTTGCGACACTTAAAAACTTATTTATAAGAGACGAAAGGAGCAATTCCTTAAAATTAAAATTGGACCGCGTTAAGATTGTAAGAGGACGTCCACTTAAATTGGAGCCCAGCATACAAATGAAGCAGACTCTTCAGACCCGTTCGACGAAGTGCCGGCGGGGTGAGGGGGGCCAGAATGAGATGGTACATTCGTGTAAATTGCAACAGAAGTAATCTGGAAGAGGGTAGTCGGCGAAATGCAATTAGGAAGCATCTAGTGACGCTTTCACAGCGTAAAGATATCCTACACTTCGGGACAGATTTCATGGTAGCACTTTTTTATTCGTTCTTATTGTTTTTTTCGAGTCTATTAAAAGACTGGTTGTCTGAATAATAAATATAACATATTTTTACCACAGCCAGTGTCTCTTCAAATATCGTTAAAAAAAGCGGTCTAAAACTATCTTGAGAGTGGCTATGATCAGTCAATAAGTATACTTACCTTTCCATATTCTCCTGCTTCCTCAAACTATACATTTTTACCTATATTATATTTTTACTCTTCCACTAAATAAAATCAATTACCAAAAGATGACCCAGTTCAGATGTCCTTAGCTGTATCTCAAAGCGTAACTAGTTAGAACCGTAGCTCTTAACTGCAGTACTGTTCAAGCGTTTAGCTTTGCTTAATTCTTGAGTGAGCTCTGAAATAAAACGGAGCATCTAGTCCTAGGTGTTACAATGTTGATCAACCTGTAGACGAAAATGTAATCTCTGAAACAAATGCATTTTTTTTTAAATTGATGATTTGCATTGATAGAGTAACTATCTTAGTTAGAAATGGAAAAGTAAATTCTTAATTGACTACTAAATAAGAAGAATGCAATGATCACTGCGATTTTTTGTCATATCCTACTTACCGTCTTTTGATCTGAGAGTCTCTTCATTATTTCCCCAAGCAGCTTGGGGAAACCAACTGCTTGGGGAAAAAATAAGGAAGAGATTCTTACCAGCCAGGAATGGCCTGACAATCGTGGCTAATCCCATTATTTCCCTCGCCGTAACTCTATTATCTACAGTTAATCACATTAAAAGGCGATGAATTAAACCCTGTAAAATTGCTCTCAGCAAAATCAATAGGTAAAGCTTTAAAATGCAAAATGCTCCAATAAGGGCTTTAATAAAACCACTGTTACATTAGCAATTACTAGCGGCTGCCGGCGGCGACCCCTGTCGCGCTGAATACATTTTAATACAGATGAACTTAATAAAATGCAGCGCAAACTTTTGCTGGTTCCACGGGTTAATTTTCTTAGTACTGGCTACATGATGTAGGTACTAGACTTTGTGGAGAAATTAGGTTTTCGTAATATGTAAATCTCTGGTCGTTCTAAGCTGATGTCAGTGTGATGAATAAAACAACCATAAATTATTCTATGTGTTATGGTAAATATTTATATTTATAAGCTTTTCTGTTGCTTATTTCAGCGTTTCGATATTCAAAAATTCTTGAAAAAAAAAAACATCGTTATCACCACCAAGTTAATACCGTGTTAGTAAAACATTCTAAACAATAAGAAGCCTAACAAAATTTTCATTATTTAAAAACCTTCCTAAACCAAGATTCCTGAAAAATCTCAGAGCGTCACTCCTGAAATATATTCCTACTCACTATAATTTTAAAAGGGAAGTCTGCGGCGCCTTTTAAAATAATGATCTTGGAATATTCAGGAATAACTCAAAATCCGCGCTAAAATCCTTAAAACTAATACGTTTCAAGAGTGAGACTGACGTAAAGCCGGCACATCTATGTAAGTTGGAGCTGCTTGAGACGACGGAACTAAATGCCAGTCGGCTACGTATGACTCGAGTGTTTGCGGCTTACTCGAAGACATAGAGTACGGTGTAGAAGTGACAATATGCGTTTGAAGATGGGTTCATGAAAAAGGATCGACAGAAATACTTTATTAAGAAAAAATGGTCCTAATGTACGGTTTCTTTTTAACTCATTTATTTGTCAATTAGATCAGAAATAAAATTAAAATACAATCTATTATAATACATGATGTATCTAAAACTATCTTTCATATCCTACTTACAATATTGTAACTACAGAAGGACTCTACGTTAGTATTTTCGCTATAAAAAACCACAGGGCAAAAGAAATTATTATTCTGCCGTATATTCGGGTGCTCCAGCAATATTTATCGTCCGAACAGGAAAATATTCATATATTGTTCTTTTGAAATATTGCCTTTAGAAACTTCAGTCGCTCTAACATTAATATAGAAAATAACTTTACTATGAGTATTTTTATTGAACAGAGCTTTAACGTGCTCGTGTTTTAGTTTGAAATAACTTTTTTCATTAGCTTACCAAATGAATGTCCAATGTAGTTTTATTAGAAAACGGTTTCATTTTTTTTTTTTGTAAAATTAATCAAACGAGTAAAGTCTGATTCATCGAGTTTTAAATTTTTAATTGTGAAATCATTGAGAGAATTTTAATATCGCAAAGCTAGATTCAATCATTCTAGTTTTTTCACACCATTAAGTTATACGAGTTTATTCATGAATAACGTCATTGATTTTTTCATGAATCTAGCTTTCTCGTAGAGACTGCCTTGTTGATCGTGGGGTTCGATTCCCAGGTCGGATAAAGTGTTATTGAGTCTTTCCGTCAAGAATTTCTCAGTAGCAGCCGAAATCTGGATTTGTGCCTGGTTGATGGCAATAAGATCGCTTCCTATTACATGATCATAACTGGCGAAATGTAGGTGTACTATAGGTACACCTCTGCCTTACACTTTGGGGACTGTTATGTATAGACGTGATTTAAAAATTCTTAGATCGATTCCTAAGCTACAGAAATAGTGTAGTTATAAACGATTTTTAATTATTATAAACAATTTAACACCACGCAATTTCGCCTAATAGTCCTCAATCATAAAAAAATATTAAAAAACCAATTTCACTCACAAGTCACGTCTGCCAAAAACCCAACTAGATAATCTTTGACCCAAAACTTGATCCACATTAAAGAGTAGGACAGAATGATTTCATTAGCGACACATGCCGCGAATGATATTCAGAAAGAGATTTAACTCTAATAGCGAAACTCTCCGACTTACACGCAGATTACGAGTGGTACGCGTACGTCGCGCCGACGCATGCATATTCATGCGTCGATGTAATACGCGTCGTCGCTACTTCTCATTAATATTCTGATTAGTTTGGATTGGAGTTGCGACGTATTAATTTGATTGAGTTCTAGACAATGGAGCTTCGTGCTATGCAGGGTGGGAACTTCCTGGAGAATTATTATTTGGCCAATTGTTGAGAAATGCAAGGCGAAAAACTGGTTGTATCGTCTTACTGTCATAGAGACTAACAACGTGTCTGTGACAATAACATAATGCAACCAATTGTGAGTTGACCATTCTTCACGCATGAAACAGTTTCTAACAAAGGGTAACTATGGGTAGCTATAGGTACCAATTACATTGAAATAAACAGCACAGACGATAATCATCCCATTATTTCTCATTTCGACTTGATTGAAAGTTTGATCCACTTTTCTTAATTCATACAAAATTATCTTCTTTTCTGAATGTTTTCACAAGTTCCCAAACCTATATCCTCAAAACTTCCTGACCTGACCTCGATATATAAACGATGTAAAGGTGAATGTCCCAATTTAATAAACGAGAGCTCCGTGTAACATTCACCGAAAAAAAAGATTTATTGACAAATATTCCCCCAAAGCTGAGTTTCGTCGGAAACAAAAATTTTCCTCAAAACAAGTAACGACTGAGCTTCAAGCGGGAATATCTTGGAGTGCAATTTCACCGTGTTTGCACATTCGGGTTTTTTTTCTGGCTTTTTTGGTAGATAATAGCACAGTGCAGTTTTAAATTAAGTTTTGTGGATTATAAGGATTGGATACATGAGCGCATATTTTGTATTAGACATTTTATTACGTGAGTAGAATAATAAGTCAGTTTATTATAAACTCCGCGTTCGTTTTTCCTGGAATCTGAAATTTAATAATTTGTATTTCAGCTGCAGTGTATTACGCCGAGTGAAATGATAAAAATGATAGCTAAAGTAACTATATTATTCTTCTTGGGTACAATGTTGTAGTGTCCTAATTTTTTCTTCACTTTGATCAAACTGTCAGTACCTTAAGGTGGATGCTCCAAGGTAGCCCGCGAAATTAAAATTTTCTTAGGTTTTTTGCAATTTGCACGTCAGTGTCAGGTTGTTTCATGATTAAAATATGATTCGCGACCGTAACAAATATGGCTTTAAAGAATTATAATCATTAGAATCAGCAATACCTCTCCTGAAGTTAGAATAATCCTCAAATGTCATGATTTCACGAAATAGTCATTCAATATGATTATAATATAATCTAAGAATTGCAGTCATAAAAATCATCAATACTACTTAGAGAGTTGTATTGATGATTTTTATGACTGTAATTCTATAAATAAATTTCTAATACAACCGCGAATTATATTTAGATCAACATACAACCTGATACTGACCTGCAAAATGCAAAAAACGCAAGAAAATTTGAATTTCGTGGGTTACCTTTGAGCATCCATCTTTCAGGTTAAGCATATAATAACCGTTTTGTAAGTTATAACGTATTTCTGGGGAACGCGAGAAATTATTACCCGTAAGAGAGATTTTACTAGAAAGAAAGAAAGAAAGAAAATACATTTATTTGAAACAGACTAAAAGGCACACAATATAAAATACAGCAGAAAAAAGAGATAAAAATAAAACAAATAAAAAAGATGTAACGTAACAAAATTGGCAGGAGAGTGTGCCTCACGGCTGCGGCAAAAAGGCCCAGTTCAGCAAAAATGCCAGACAACAAAGTGCCTGACGCTGGTTTTCAACTGGACCTAAAAGTGTGAGGTGACGGATGTAAATCAGGTCACACAACTACAACTACACACAACTACTACAATACCACATGTAGGGAGGAGGAGCTCGTGGCTAAGTAAAAACCGCACGGGTCGATCCATCAGGTTAAGCTACATTTGCCGGGGTTGGTCCGTGGATGGGTGACCATCTTTACATAACGAGACTCCTCCGTGCCTCGGAAAGCATGGTTAGCCGTTGGCCAGCTGTCATTCGTAGATGTTTGACAGTCGTTACGGCTCGTCAGAAGCCCGAAAGTCTGACAACCAATCTTATCAAGAGGCATTACCCAGCTACTCGGTTGTGGAGGTCAGTTAGGCAGTCGCTCCAAATACTGGTATTCAGATTCATCCAGTTAGACTGGAAGCCGACCTCAACATAGTTAGGAAAAGGCTAGGCAGATTGATTGATCATAATATGTGGGTATATATCACATGGCTCAGGTATACAACGTCAGACTTTTTTACTGCGTTATAACATAAAATAACATTACCTCGGCCGTTTATCTAAAAAAGCCCACACACAGGGTCCTATCACAGAAGGTCATACGCACTCCACACAATGGCGGGACATAATTAACTTAATGAAGACCAGACCTGCTGAAGAGCTGCCGAACAAAGGACCGGGACAAAGATGATTCCCTAACAATTTATGCGGATAATAGCAAGAGGTTGTTGGCCATTTGTGAGCCGAGAACACAGCGCCATTGTACTGCAGCGGTTTTTTGTTAAGGACCGGATTAATTGTCGGGAGGGCCTTGGGATGTATGTTGAATGTAGAATTTGGGATGAAAGGACCAATGCTTGATTGTGTAGTGATTTGATATGGGATAGAGGGTGAATTCGCAAGTTTGGTGTAGGTAGACGTGTATTCATGTGGCGTTTTGGATTTTCCGGTTTATAGAGCGGTGATAGATTCTAAGGGTATTTTTTTTGTCTTCATCTATCTAGTTCTATTCGCTTTTTCGTTCTTTTCTTCTTTTTATGATTCATTCTATTTAACTAGATGCCGTTATTTTAGATGCAACAAATTCCACCCATTGAAAATGAAACATCTGACAAGCTATTATAATATGTGAACATTGAACATTATTACCATACTCTATTTTGCGACATCTTTACGTGGGTTAAATTAGAATTTTCCGAGCTCAAATTCTAGTAATAAAACTAATTATTGCCATTTACAAAATTCGTAGTGACAATACTGTCGTAACTTCAATCTACTAACCTATTTAATATAATGTAGTAAGTCTAAAAGGTACTCAGTACTTCTACGCATTAAAAGAGTAAGAAGATTATTAGGAGTTCTATGAATTTTGTCTCAGACGTTTTGAATGTCAATCTAAGCAATTTCATGTTTTATAATACCTAAGCTTCGTTCAAAGGCCTTTTAAGACCCTTAATACGCATCAAGGGTCCCTAATCAGCATTGTAATCCCTCGAATACGAGAGAACTAAATAATTATCGGAGTTGCTGAGTGAAAGTCTAGTTCAAATAGAAGTCATTTGTGCCAACAAAGCACGCGTGACTGCACTGCATCGTCGGCACTTCCATCAATCAATCATGACCTTTGTCTGCTATCTATGACGACCAGTGTGGACCTGGCTTTAGGCTGTGTAGAGGCCAATAATTATGGGTAATATCTTCAAACCTTGCAGTTATTCGATTAGTTTTTGAATATCAGATCTGTTTTCGTCGTATTTGGAGAAAGTGAAAATCAAGTTAACTTTTGTAAGCTAATAACGATCAATGATGATTTAAAGTCGTTTTTAAATACATTGTTTTTTCTCAGACATGAATTCAACATCGATTATGTTAAGATTTTGTAAATATTAAGATAACATTCGATGAGCTATGAGAATGATTAGATGTTGGCAATCTGTTCTGATATGCGCCATTCTTATCACAAATCTTTTTCGGTGAAAAAATAGTTCTCATGACACACACATTTTACCTATAATGCTTTATAGATACGACTTTTGCTTATAATGTAAAGGAAAAGGCCTGTGACTACAATGCATTGTCCATTATAGTCATCAATCAATGACGACCTCTGTCTGTCCTATCTGTGACGAGCAGCTTGCGTACAAACTACGGACGGACGTAGTTTAATGGACGATTCCTTTTACCAACCGTTAAAGGTTAAAATTGAAAGTCGTTTATAATGAAATAAACATACCTTTCGAGCTTTTTCATGTTATCTCGTTCAATAGATACTATTGGATGAGCTTTCCTTTAAGATCCAGCTTTGGTAAAATATTTGTGGTCTTTATTCGTCTTTTTATGAAATGTACCAACATTGGTTCTGTTTGTGAAAATCATTAGGTATTCACAATCAGTTTTAGTTTTATATTATTGTCAATTTACTCTATTTATCTATTTTCGAAAATTGGTTTGTCTATTTATCGATTTTAGAAAATTAGGAATTCTATACTTAACGATGTTGTTGTGAATTGATCAGTATCAGTTGTCGTGTTTAATGAATTTTGGTCCTTATAACGTTCCTACAATGAACCTTATGGAAAATAATATAAAAACATGTACAATGCATTGTCCATTATATCCATCAATCACGGGGATTGTCTGGCCGATCTATAACGAACAACGTCGTGAGTAGTCAGGAAGTTTATAAAGTTGCTCGGCAGTATTTAATTTCAGAAAGAAAATCGCCTTATCAGCATTACAATAATAAGGCTTTAGGTATGAAGTTTATGTGGCAATCGAAAACAAAACTTCTCCACTTATTCATACTGACCTAAAAAATAAATTAGATGTGCAATGTTTCAGCCATTCTTGGAACCGCTATTGGTAAGCCAATGGAAAAGTCGATATTCTAAAATTATTCACATCTAATCATAACTTGACATTTCTGTGTTCGACTTTCAAACATTTTCAACGGACTCTTTTGCAGCATTATAATCATTTTAGAATTGAGACTGTCAGAGAAATGATGATCTTTTTACAAGAGGCCTGAGGACAGACAAGTTATAATAGAAACCGGCCAAGTGCGTGTCGGACGACGCACAATGAAGGGTTCCGTAATAGTCCGGATCAATTTATCCCAAGAATAAACTTAACATTGTACTCAATTGAAAAACATGTTCTCCCATACATTCATTCATACACAATATTGGGTGATTTACTATTATTTTAAGCATTCTCTGTATTAAAAAAAAATATGTGTAGGCTCAGTAATGTAGGATAAGGGGGGGATGGTAAACTTTCATCTATTTTCTTAATCTGTAAAAGTATGCATGAAAAAAAAAATGAGATTCTCTCAACAAGCCCTTTCATTATTTTCATTTCATAAGTCACATGGTATGGTTCGCAAATTTTTTAGTTTTTTCTAATTTGTCCCCGAAAAGTGAGCCCCATATTCATTTATTTACGTTGCACTTCCGTGTTTGGGTCACAGAAAATAATTATGTACCCAACTAAATTGGTCCAATAGATTCGGAGCAAATTTGCTGTGACAGGCGGACAGACAGCCAGACAGCCAGCCAGTCTGCATACACACTAGTGATCTTATAAGGGTTCCGCTTTTTTCTTTTGAGGTACGGAACCCTAACAAAAGAGTTTTTAACCGTGGTTAAGTTTTTTGGAGGAGTCTGCTCGTGATGTAGTGATGCGTGGGTTTTATACGTTATTTTTGTCTAAATGTTGTGTCTCAAGCTCAGTACGTAGGTACGTAATTATTATCAGACAAACTCAGATTTTTTAAATAAGTTTATTAAAAATGCCCTTCTTCATTTGTTAATCCGATTTATTTTGCAAAGATAACTTTGGTAGTATTCGATTAACTTCAACGTTAAATTATTAAAAAAATCTCAGCTCCCGCCAACATGCTATACACATGTAAACGCTTTTGTATAAAATAACCACAAAGTTTTCCCTGTAAATGAACTACCTGCCAAACTTTATCCACAGGCGCGAAACAATACCTACGTGTTCCCGTATTTTATCGATAATCTAAGTGTCGACATTTTCACATCACTGACCGGAGTTATTCTGTAACAAGTTCTGTACAAATTTTGGCCAAAGAATGGAGGGCGAAAACATTTTTATATAATTAAGGGCTCCCTTAGCCCTTTATTCAAGAAAGTAACAAGCATTAATTTGTAATTAGACGGAAGGGCAACAGGGTTAAACAGCTCGGGTACTGGTCAACGACCTGGTGGTAGGGAGAAGTGTTATTCTATTTCGTTTCAAACCCTTTCTGGATAAGCAGATGTAGTTTATCGCGCGTTTCGGGACGAATGTTTGGGTCATGATTTAGACTAAACGGATCCTAGCTTTGGCTCGAGGAAAATGATATGACGTCCCTTATTCCCCTTTCCCTCTGAGCTCCATAATTGACTTGCGTCTACATGTACAGAGTTATTTAACAAACTTTCGTCGATGTATTATTAAAAATAAAAATATTTATGTAAGTAGGTATGTATTACTGCTGACAAAGACAACTTTTTAAAGCGAGGAAGTTAAATTTCAAGGTCACTTAATCGCTTAAATGTGAAAACTAGGGCGTAAAAAACAGATAAAACTTCAGCAAAAAAGTATCTAAAAAAGGACTTAGCAGATAAAAGGCAAAGTACTGGACGAAATTATCGCAGAATCTGTAAATCATCGCAGACTTTTTCCTTAATATCTCCACTCAACGAATTTCCTAGTCGTCTTCGGCCCTCTTCTTTTTATGTAAAGACCTCTTAAATACCGCAAAAACAATAATACCTTAACATTAAAAGGAGGCATTAAGAGCATTCGCCTATAAATAAAATTAAATGTAAATGTATTTATTTTTTATGTAAACTCAAAATTAAGAGCTATTTTCGTCAATAGATTTATCTTGTTTCAGGAGCTCATCTTTAAATTGTATACTTGGACTTTTACCGTGAACTCTTCATCAACTGTTTCATCTGACATACTTTTGAATCCAATGCTCACCACGTACCAATGATAGGAACGCTGCTTAACACAAAACCCGCAACTGAAATGCAGAAATTCTCAATCGTCGAATAAGGTGACACTCCAACTGGCCCGGTACTAGGCGGGCCCTTAAAGGCAGCGCAGATAAACATCTAAGAAAGGTCGCTTTCGAGGAATTTCTTTTCCCATTCCGGGACCTTTTTTGTGAATAGACCAGATTCTTTCATTTCGCTCGCGTTCTACTGTAGATAATATTGATAAAGGCGTGATTGAAAGTTTCGGGTCAGTATGACGCCACTTAGGTCACCATTTAAAGAATGTCTCGCATTAAGGAGACGGTGTAGTAGCTGTAAACAGAGCATTTGTGGCTGATTGTGGGTTGGGAGTGCTTCTGGATTTTTTAACGAAGTGGAGAAAAATTGCTGGAGGTATTTTTTGTGTGTATTTTTATTTTATAAATTATTTTTGGTATGCTTTGCTCCCGAATGCTTCCATAAATAAACAAGTTATTTACTGCTAACATTTTTGGGCTGTGATAGATATATACAGATAAATCATGTGATATGATACAAAACACCTTCCTTAATATTTCTCGGTGGAAAATGATCACACACAAAGACTTTAGATCCTGCAAATTATTCGCTGTTTACACAGGACAGTAACAAATATTTTTGCTTATCTCCCAAAGCTACCTCCAGCCACGGCTATGCTCTAATCGTAGTTTATATTAAAGCATTTCATATTATTAGTATCAACAGGTGTGGAGATAGACTAAAAACCGCTTATCTGCGACAATCCCAGTCGGCGGCACAGCAATATGAAGCTACAGCAGTCACCAATCCGCTGAATTTATTTAGAGCACCCGGTGTACCTAACGATGTCTGACTTACAGGGCTGCTGGAGACAAAATGATTGAAATGAAACCTTACCAAATATACTTTTATAATTCAAATTAGAGCAGCCTATAACCATCCCACACATAGGTACATCTCATACGTAGAAGGAATTCATTACTATGCTCACGCGTTATGGCAACTCCAAACGATCATAAATTAAAATCATCACCTTAGCGGCTTCCAAAAGTAACTTATAAAACAAATAATGACACTGTGATGGTCAAATTGGTATTACGCAGGTTCGAAATCGCAGTCTCGTGCTCAAGAAGTGGATCTCTTAACTTCCGCGCCATCATAACCTTTTTCTCAAAACTTTGATGGACGGAAACAGGTTGAAACAAATAAGGTTGTGGTTGAATGTGATGGAAAGGTTAAGTTGCTGGCAGCAATATGAAGCAACAGAATGTAGCCGATCCTCTGACTTTATTTAGTAGCGCCCGGTGTGCCTAACGACGTTTGTCTGACAGGGTTGGCAGTGCAAAGATATTGATATGAGCTAGCTTGTGCTTGTGAACTAGCTTTCTCGAATGATATTTTTGGTGTTATTGGGTAAATGTATACCAAAATTCGGGCAATTTTTTTTTTTTTGGTAGGTAATGGTAGGTTCTACGTGAATCTTAGTCGAAATAGAGGCACAAAATGGTTTAAAAAAACTGAAATACCCACTGGTATTTGAACTACCTATCTAATATTTATAATATTTTAATATACTTACTAACACGACAACCTCTTCATTTTATTTACGTCGGCAAAAGATAACTAAACTATTTTTATTTTCTTTCGATCAGTCACAAACTGTATTTCTTGTTTTACTTTAAAAGATATACCTACCATGTCATCGTACGTTGGTATGCAAAATGAAGCAACTGTGCATGAACAATGTAACGCCGACATTACACTATGTCTGCAGTACTTAATTGCACGTCACGTAGAGTTCACAAGTCTAAGACAATCATAATCCATGGTTCGCATTCTAAACTGCATTCATTGTTATTCAAAACACCTCTTAAGAGGGAAGATGGGGCAATAAAGCGTAGCTAACGACTTGATTTTGTAAAAGTTTTACTTTTTGAGTATCTAGTTCACTTTGTTCACCAATAAATGAGAAGAAGTAGGTACTTGATAATTTTCAGATAAATACGTATGGGAGGAATACCTAGAAGACTATGGGATTGTTTTACAGGTAGTCTTTTGATCCGAAAGCATTCAAAGGATATTAAACATTTTATGTCAGCAAAGACGTGTAAACTCGCCGGAATAAGGAAGATGGTAACTGCTTCACAAAGTGATTTCAACAAAATAAGATTTTACTGTGCCAACCCTAGTGAGATCCCGCTCCGCATAAGATATACATGTTATATTATTAAATTTGGTTACTTAGCTGTGGTTTAAAATTTACGAGCGTATCGAAACTCGTTACAACAAACAAATTTATTGGTCATCTGCTCTCTGTGTAAAATATTGAAGACTTTTTGGCTCTACTTACAAGACTGCCATTATTTGGCCTTTGTCTAAAAGATCCTTATTTAAGATAATGGCAAAATATTTATTGAATGTGTCGGCCTCTATATAATGTTGAAGCGATATTTAATAAATTAACGTTTCTGTTTACACCATTTATCTTCAAAAAATTAAGAGCGTGATTTATTGTGAATAAATAGAGCCAGGATTTATTTACCTTATTAAGTTTAAGCCAAAAAACATTTTCTTTTACGGACTCAGCATTTTTTTTAATACATAATGAATCGAATCAGTTTCAAGTTCAACTAAAATAAAATAAAACCTGTCCATTATAGTAGTGTGCATTTCATAAACGATAATATTTACTCCTTCCCTACAAGGACAAAAAAACTTAGTTATTTTTAACTTGCTTCCCTATCTCAACATGCATAGGAAAATACTGTATCACTACAACGTATACCTTCTTGAATCCTCACCTAGCACTTACAACCAATAGGAAAAGACCCCTTAACCAGATTCACAATAAATTAGTTTTTCCAAGCAGGATGTGGGATAATAAATGTTGCAAATTGTAAGGATTTATCGGGTCCCGTATTTGTTAATAGCTATAAATTAATTAGCAGGAGTTATCCTGCCGGCAACCGGATAGATAATAATTAGTTTGTAAGCCCGACCTTGCGGGACCCCTTGGAAGCACAGATTACCTGCGTATGTTTTATGGGTGAACAATTGTGCATGGTTTTGGTACATGGTGTTTATTTCTCAAGAATGGTAGTTAAAATTATAAAGAATAAACAATTGAATAATAATATTATTACGTGCACTGGAATTATATTAACATGTCTTTCGTTTGTACACTAATGTCAACAAACATCATGCCAACCTGTTTTAATTCTATTAGAAGCCAATTTTGGATAGAGAGAGACCGCTAAATGGCATGTAACGTGAATGCTAGCCACACAACGGATGGTAACTTATTGGAACTCATAGTTAACTTACTTTTCCAAAGAAACAAAAAAGGGTATCATTCCAGTCACCGTTCAGCTCTCATTTTTATTAAAGAAACTCGAGGCTGCACAACACCCTTAAAAACTCTTGGAATCTTCATAAAATCGCTCCCTCGCCTCGTGTCGAACAAAAACACTCTATACAAAGATCAAAGTCAGTCCTCGAACTATGACAGTTATAAAAAGTGGGAAAAAAAAACTTGGGCTTGGCTAGTTGGTAAGTTGAGTGATATTTCAAGCCCAGGCCGACTGCCGGGGACGTTTAACATGACTCCTGGGCAAGCCAAGTTTATTTTAAAGTTCGCTATTGTAATTCTGAACCGGTTCCTCCCGGTTTGAACTAGTTTAGAGACAGTACAGTGATTATGGTTGGTTTATTTGAACTGTGAGGATAATTAGTGGGAAAGAAGGATTGAGGTCAATGTCGAGGTAACTACTGCAGTGGTTAATTAAATGAATCAAATTAAAGGTCTCTGAACAATCGATGAAAGTGTAAGAAAATTAATTAAAAGTAGGCTCGGGTCGAGGTATTGAAATCTCTTCTTGTTGAATTGATTGCAATAACAAGAATCGCTGCAAGGCCACTTGAAATTCATTCATATAAATATTTTTTCGTTCAATTTGAAAGTCAAATTATTGCTATTCACACATTTTGTTGTACTTATGCAACAAAGCATACTAGCTTGACCAGCACATTCATTTTGAAAACAATTTAAATCTACAAGAATCGACCGCTCGCCTGCCATACATCAGGGCTTTGGAAGGGTTTTTATGAGCAAACTACTCGCCTGTTATCTTGTAGTGTAAACAGTTGATTAACCCCCTCGGGGCTCGCTTAAACGCCCCCTACGCTCATACGACATAATGGCAGATTTTGGCCAATGAACTTCTTCGTCCCGAAATTCACCCTTCTTCTCTGAAAGCTAAGGTTGCTTTTGCTTTGTGTAGTCTTGCTAAGGTATCGTTTCTTCCAGTACTAAGATAATGCTGTTCCGTTGGTCCAGTTCATTTGTCAACGAGATTAGGATGTGTCCAGATGAGTTAGTGGAGTAAGCTGAATGTAGCCTCTTGTTGTGGAGCATCGTCTTTAGTGTAACTGGTAATGGATGTAGGGTCCAGAGATAAGGTAAGTCAGTTGACTTGATTCTGTGTAAGCACTTGGAATTAGGTTGGTTTAGTGGGCAGTTTCGTTTCCAAAAGTATTTTTGTAAAAGAAATAATTTGAGAAAAATTTCTAAAAAAATATTTGAGCTAGGTACTTAGTTTGGTTGTTCCACGTTATAAGTTATTTAAAAGAACGAATTTCGTTTAAATATGTAGATTGAAGTCGTCTAACAAAACGAGTCCTAACTTTAGTTCAAGTTCAAACTGCCGAACCTTTTTCTATTTCGAATTTTATTCCGATTGACTCGATGGTTTAAACTATATCTAAAGATATAACTTGTTTTTTTATAAAACCATATACGTTTTTACTTGCTGAATATCATAAACTTTGCTTATTTCCTTTCTTTCTTTCTTTGCTTATTTCTTTTCTATAGAGACCGCGTAGCTATTTTCTTTCTTCGTCAAGATTACGAACAAATCCGTTTACGCCTACTATACATACCGTTCAAAGTTCAGCTTTCTTACGACGAGAAATATCGCCAACAACGTATGATCTATCGTCTGATAATACGAAGTAGGTTTCTGGGTCACATCCAGGGTCGCTGGAATCACTTACTGGTATCTATGCTAGTTTTTGCAAGTCATTGTACTTCGTAGCATCGATTTGTATGGCTTAGTTCGGGATTAGTACCTAATGTTTCTTGGGTTTGCTGATCATGCCAATCCTCCTGTCTTTTTCTGAAGGATTTCTAGATCCTCTGATGTCCTCAATAGTGCTCAATCAGTCAAGTGAGCACTTTTGAGGACCTAAAAAACGCTACAGACAGCTGGGCTTACTCATTTAATCCATCTACTGGGTTTCATATAGGTAAGACTAGCAAAATATTTCTGTTTTTAGTAATTCCTATACTAGGATTTATTCCAGTATCGTGTGACAATAATCTTAAATCTGTATACGCAATTTTTGTTGTGCGTATCGAATTTCCAACCAATAGAACCTTCACCAATGGCGCTGTCTATGACTATGGTTATATTACAATTAACTCTTTGCTGCAACAAGGCCAATGAGCCGCCATATTGAGTGAAATCCTTTATATCCTATTGGAACAAAATGGAAGTGAAATGTTTTATATCCCGGAATTATTCCAGCAGTTTTTTGTGAGCCATCCATATTTACATATTGACAGCTCGAACCGTTGTTGCGTGAATTAAATTTGGTGAATTTAACTTTGTTCTTTTGTCGCCCTTGTAGCCTGCATCAGGCCTATTAATAGAATTGTTGATGGTTTGAGAGCATTCGTCCATTACATTCATCGCGTGGTGATACAAAACACCGTCATGTTTTATTTATTTCCTTATTACAGCAGTTAATCTTACTGCTTTCATATAAAGTTGCAAATTAAATACAAGTATTTGGTACTTAACGCTACTTTACAAATGACCTTACATTTTTTACCTTTATGGCTTACAGAAAGAAAAATAAAAAAGTAAAATAAAAAAAAAATTAAGCAGCTTTCGTGTTCTTGACTTCTTTATACCATTAATAAATCAAGCTAGTGTACTCATGTTTGTACAATATCTTATGAACAACACCTAAATCACTTACAAAACCAACAAGACCTACCCAACCGCCATCTTCCAGCAAAAATATTTTAAAAAGTATTACATTTCAGGTCGTATCCGGCATAAATATCAGTGTGCACGTCTCACAATATTGTATGATACATACAATGTGTCAGATTCCGCTCTGCTCGGTTTCAAAATCAAATTTTTATGAGCCGTGAAATAACCCTGCCTTGAAGCTCGTAATGCCTTTCGATGCAAATATATTGTACATCTAGTTTATGTACAATATGTTCTGCGGGAAAAGGTTGCTTGTATCAAATGGTTTTTTGCGTCGTAAACCAATTTTGGGATCGGTTAGCGAATTGGATGCTTTATGTGTCGTGTTTGAGGATAGTTGAATGCTTTTTATGACGTTTTCTATTAAAACAAAATGCTGCGATCTATCTTTTGTTCGTGTCGATAATAAAGTCAGGCAAATTGTTTGTAGTTTTTTGACAGTTGTACGAAATGGCTTTATCGCCGCATAAAAAATGGCTTTATTGACGTAGTGTGTCATTTGATAAACAATTAATTTCCCTAACCGGACATACTTTACTCTTTTTTTTTTCATATGGGCTGGGTGAAGTAGGTTTCATGGGTGTTTTAAAGTGCTTACTGCGATCTTCACAAATTTTGTAATATCTGGCTTTATCGCAGTGATTTATAAAGGCTCAAAATGTTATAAAGATTTATGAAGAATTTGAAGATGAAAAGCAAGCAAATTAAGTATGCATAATTGAGTTGGAGTATTTTCCTCCCGCCTAACCATATTAATTCTCAGCTTTTACAGACGACTTTCCTCCTCTAAGGTTGAGCTTCAGTGTTTGCAGTAATCAATTTGAGTTATACATATTATGTTAAACCCCGGGCAGCAGAATATAAATAATACGCATAATTCAGCCCTAAAATGTGCTAGGTATATCAAAATAAATAGGTATCTAGTTACAAATTGGGATTAGTCCAACGGATAAGACGGCAGATTGCTATGAGTTTTAACCCTACACAATGTACTTTTTAAGGTTTACAAGCATTTAAGGTAATTTGGCGAAGTTAACAGGAATAGAATATTACTGTTGTTTTCCTTTATCATTTTTCTTCACTATCAAAATGTACGCAAAAATAAACACATAAAAAGTCATTCTCAGACAAAACGTGAACACAAAGCGGAACTCCCGAATCTTGGCGCGAAATACGCATTATACATTCCCACACAAATAAGTAAATGGTCCAAAAACTCCTGTTCATTATCATTCTCAGTTATTTTATTCTCTTTCCGTAAATAAAACTCGTAATATCGTGATTAATCGCTCGTTATAATTTATTATCGGCCATTGAATTACTTATTATGAAAATGTTGTATTTTTTTGGTGAAATTACGGTCTGTGAATGTTGGTTTCAATATCAAGGTAAATTATACCAACAGGGGCCTAAGTCTACTAATTTATAAACGTCGCAATGGTCTCTCAATGGTGAGTTTTGACAGTTTTTTTACGGCAAATCTATCAAAAACTCACCATTGAGAGACCATTGAAACGTTTAGAAATTAGTAGACTTAGGCCCCTGATGTATAATGAAGATGCAGATTTTTTTCAGTAAAATAAAAGATCCATTCGTGTTCATAACACAACAAAACATTTACTACATGATTAAAACGAATCATCAGTCCACTAAAATGGGCTACAAAATATACTGCTAGAAATTGTGTACTGTACCAAGTGGGTCCTCCCGTGTGTAAACTATTTACTACCTACTTACCTACTAGAACTGTGCATTAAAACCAAATGCCCTTATTTTCGCAGTTCTCCCTAAATCAAGGAGGTTAACAAACACACTTGCTACCATTTAGAGAACAAGACACGTATATTTCAAAAGAAAACTCGACATTTTCTGCGAAGGGGGATGTCATGGCGAAACGTATGGCAGACCCCACCATGTATGTTTAATACGGATTCAAACAGAATTTAATCGTGCCTCAGCCTCCCTTTCTTTTGTTTACGTTCCTCTTTAAGGAGTGAGCACAGTTCCAAGAGGTGAGGAGCAAACATTTCAATTTTTACGACTTCCCCTATTTGATTTTTAGGCAAGAAAAAATGGCCGCTTTGTTTTTTGCGCTCTCATTCCGCTGAGAATTAAATTACTGACGTGCCTTTAGGGGGATTGTTTGATTTTCGCTCAGATTGTTAAGGATTGAAAGCCCTTCACATTATTATTCAAGGCAAAATCCGTCACTCGTACTTACAATACTCTTGGCATATGATGTACAGTCACAAATATAAACGTGTACGGCCGTATAATATTCAACTCACAACCGTCATTCTTTATCATACATACATAAACTCACGCTTTCTTCCTTCGGGGGAAGGCAGAAACTAATAAAAGTTTATTTGATTGTTTAACAGTCGTATCAAATAGCTATAATACGGCACATTTTCGTAGTGTGTCAATTTGATAAACAATATATTTTCCCGAAAACTTTTACTCGAAACCTCTAAGCATTAGCGATATATTCCAACCAGTTTGTTTAGAAACTAAATACAGGTCGTTTCGGCTGGTCATACCTTTAGATCGAGAACAAAGGAAGCTAGTAGACCGACCATTAATGGGTACTAATGAGCGCAGACTAAACCGAATAAATGCGGGAAGCTGAAGGTACTATAAAGTAAAGAATATAATACGGACTGCAGGTAGGATTAATCATCTTGAAGGTTTAAAGTTAAGAAAATTAAGTTAGTAAAGATAATGTTTAAAACACATTAACGTTTATTTTTGAGCATCGAATGAAAATCTGCTGGTAAGGAAAAATATGAATATTTATCACCAAACTTTAAAATATTGGTGATTTAATAATATTGTTGCCAGTAGATCACGAGAAGAAACTATATCTTCGCAAGCTATATCACGTTACGTTACTCGAGACAGCCTAAGTAACTGGTCATGAACTATATTATATACGGCAAAGTATCAGCAAAATATAATAATACATTATCTCAGGGGTTCCTAGCTTCCTAACTTATCACCTGTTAGATTATCTTTGTTCCATCAGAAATACGAGTTCCATACACTGTACACTCATCCCTATTCGTTAGTGACGTTTTGACGTTTCTACTGTCGGTATCATTGTCTGATTTTTTTACGGAAATAAAATAATATAAAGTCGATAAAGTGTCTAAAAAGTTTTTAATAAGAAAGTTAGCAACATAATACAACTTAAACAGTGTAGTGAGGTCTCACGAGTGCCCCTAAAGTGCATAATTCACGCAAACTAAAAGCTAAATCTCCAAACCATCTTATAAATACCCTCAATTTTTATAAAATAAGTCAGTGACGATAAACTGTCAAGGTTTTTTGTTTTGAAACTAAAATACACAGAACAAACTTTGTGTGTAACACCAGGGTGGCTTATTGATCTCATTCCCGATATAAGAATGGCGGTGAAGTGCGGTGGATGTGGGAAATTTGTGTCACTAGTTGACACTGCTCGGTGCTCAAAATGCAGCTTATGTTATCACCGTGTGTGCGTCGGCCTCCCTGTGAAAGGCCCCTTAGTCTCTGCTTGGCATTGCCCTGAGTGCAGGAAAAATGTCCGTAGGGACAATAAGGCCGAAACGCCGGTACGAGGTTGTGCGGCAGACGTACAGTCTGAGCAGCTGGCGCCCACAACGCCTACGATGAGGCAATTGTCAACTTCCGCATCGCCTACGAATACTACGTCAACTGCTCCTTCGTTGACGCCCCAGTCAGTCGCTGCACCACTATCGCCTGTGATCTCCGAGTTCCCGCCGGATGTAGGCTCCGCTTTAAAATTAGTAGTGGAAGAGCTACGCACTTTGCGGTTTGAAGTCATAGAGCTTCGTAAGGACGTGGCGGAGTTGAAGGCATCTAACGACTCGTGCCACATCCGCATGGATGCTATCGAGTCCAGGTTGGAGGCGCTGGAAACTCGTCACGATGCCGGTAGCGATCCAACAGCAAATTTAAGTGCGGTGGAGAGTGTGGTCCATCAGCTCAAGAGGGACCTCAATGTCAGAGATCAGGAGCTGATGGCAAACGACCTTGTGATAGCGAACGTACCTGAGTCGCAAGTGGAAAGCCCAACACACCTGTTCCAGCTAATCGCCACAAAGCTAGGAGTCGCTTTGGAGGACCGCGACATCGTGAGTGCAGAGCGAGTCGGTGGCAGACACATTAAAGCAACAAGCCCCATAGCTTCGACAGTGCCCCGCCCTCGCGCTATCATGGTGCGCCTCGCACGACGTGACCAGCGTGACGCCGTGTTGAACGGCGCCCGTGTGCGACGCGACGCTACCACAGAGAATCTCGGACTCTCTGGAAAACCCGTACGCTTCTTTGTGAATGAGAGGCTGACCAGGGTGAACCAGCAGTTGTTTCATCAAGCAAGGGCCGCTGCAGGGATTCATGGTTGGCGCTTCGTATGGACGAAGCGTGGTCGCATCCTGGTCCGGCAAAAGCCTGGAGAATCCACTCACAGGATTGCATCTGAGGAGGATATTAATCACATCATTGGACCACACAATAATAAATAAACATTTGTTAGATGCTGAACATAATTTTTTTCCAGTTCATAGTTTTTATCCTAGTTATAATCGTATTGTAAACATGGTGTCTGTGTGTCGTATCTGTCGGGATCTGGGGAGCTGGGAATATCAAAGTGAGTACTGCATTAATGAAAGGAACATAGTTATTATTTACACATTATTTACAACAAATATTTATTTTATAGTATTTTTAATTCATCATTATTGGGAGCATTATTTTAAAGGTAATATAGTTATTTATTTACTACCAGAATTAAAACATAAGTACAAAAATTATTTACAGAAAAGAAAGAAACTAAATTACTATAATAAATATATCAATAATAAATTAAACTTACTATATACATACACTTTTATATACACTTGTACTACACACATCAACACGGTCTAGGGATATTTCATACTCAATTAAATAACTCGAAAAGTACTGGCCGCATTGGAATCTTTTATACACCGATTTGTTTGTAATTTATCTCAGACTAATTCCAAATTCAAATTTTTGAAAATTCTTTTGTTTCGGTGGCATAAAAATGTCTTGATGTGTAGGAGAGGGAATTTTCATTTGTGCGAAATTTAGAAAACAATACGAATTACGTATAGTTACAGTTTTTTTTCATTTTTAAACGAAGGATAAAGTTAAAATTGAGGTATTGTAGCCATGCAACGCCAACATTTGACGAGGGCGGAGATGTTACGAGCTGTGGGAATGCTGGAAGCTGGGTCTGTTCAGCGTAATGTTGCTGAGGCCATAGGGACCCACCAAAATGTAATTTCAAGATTGTGGACACGCTATCGTGCCACAGGTGAAGTAGCGGAGAGGCACCGGGGGCCAAGTCGCATCACTACCCCCAGACAAGACCAATTTTTGCAAATTACTGCGCGAGCTCAACCAAATGCAACGGCGACTCAATTGGTCCAAAGGCTGCGAGTGGAACACTAAGTGCTTGTGAGTGACCAAACTGTAAGAAGGCGACTGCATGAAAGCAATCTACGCTCTCGTAGACCACTCCGGGTCCCACCTTTACGGAGAGGCAATCGTGGTCGACGATTAGAATGGGTTCGGAACCACGTGGACTGGGGCCGTGAGCAATGGTCCAATGTGCTGTTCACGGATGAATCCAGGTTCGGCTTCCATCCAGATTCACGAAGGACGCGTGTTTGGCGAGTTCCTGGACGATGGAGCCGTCTTCAGAACCCTCAAGAAGTTCACCCATACCAAGGAGGAACAATTATGGTTTGGGCAGGAATTCGTCTTGGAGGACGGACGGATCTCGTTTGGGTGCGGGGCAATATGACGGCAGAACGATACGTCCAACAGGTGCTGGGGCCCGTAATCTTGCCCCACAGAACACAAATGGGGCAAGATTTCCTGCTCATGCACGACAATGCCCGGGTACACACGGCGAGAACGGTAGCAGCTTGGTTACATACACACAATGTTAGGGCCTTAGACTGGCTTGCTCAATCGCCAGATCTAAATCCTATTGAGCATGCGTGGGATATGCTGCAAAGAAGAGCTCTGAAGGAAGTTCCTGAAAATCTGGCTACAGAAGATCAAATTTTTGCGCACCTCAGAAGGACATGGGACAATATTCCGCAGCAAGACATTGACAACCTTGTTCTGAGCATGCCGAATCGTTGCCGATGTGTTATGAACATCATGGGCGCTTTCTCAGACTACTAACTTCAAGTTTATAAACACAAATTAAATGATTTTTCTATTTTTTTCAGTTTTTACTCATAAATTAAAAGTTAATTCATATACGGTTTCCGTCTATGCTTCATTTTTTTCCATAAAATCCTGAAATTTTAATCGAAGTACCTTAACCATTATTAAAAAATGGTAGAATATTAAATAACGTATCTTTTAAATATATACATGTCATATAAATAATTAACACATTTATAGTAATTCGGTTTTTTAAAAATATCCCTAGACCGTGTTGATGTGTGTATTTACATACCATGACTAAGTGAAAATGATTAAAGTTTGGTTTATTCAATGCGGGTTCCCTGGCAACTAATCAGGACGAGTTTCTAATTGCCATGTCACAACACTCAGTAGATATAATGGCAATCAATGAAACCTGGCTGAGGCAGGGGGAGGAGGGACGCGCGCCTAAGGTTCCGGGATACAGGTTGAAGCACGTGCCGCGCCCTGTGACTATACGCGGGGGTCGAGGCGGAGGTGTAGCGTTTTACATTAAAACGGGGATTAGGGCACGAGTACGGCCTCACTCAGAGCAGTCTGATGTGGAGCAGATGTGGTTAAACCTAACTGTGAATGGTAGGAAGTTGTTGATTGGCACTGCATACAGGCCACCCTGGTTTGAATTAACAAAATTTCTGGATGGAATAACTGACAGTATTAGCGCATTGGCACCTTACGATCATTTGGTATTACTGGGGGATTTCAATGTAAATTTATTGGATACAAATAATATAAAAACGAAAGATATGATGGAATTCTTAAATTATACCAATCTAAATCAGGTAGTACAGTCACCAACACATTTTATAGGGGATAGCAGTACTCTCATAGACGTGATCTGCACCGATGTGGGGGTTCGAAATGTACTGGTCAGTCATGTCAGTGAACTTGGTCACCATTCGTTTATTGTGTGTGATACCGTCATAAAGAAGGTAAAAAGTAAACCTAGGCTGGTTGTATATCGGCCTCTAAGGGATATATTGGTGGATTATTTTGCAGTAGATCTGAAATTGATGTCATGGTTTGAAATTGGTTCACTGCCCGATGTTAATAGCATGATTGAACATTTTAATGTCCTTATCACCCAATTATTTGACTTACATGCACCCATAAAGAGTAAGATATTTAGGGACCGACCTACTCCGTGGATAACGGATAACATTAAATTGATGTTTAAGATGCGAGACGAGGCTAAAAATAATTATCATAAGGACAAGTTGGAAACAGCAAAGAAATATTATTTGGATTTAAAAAAACTATCTATTACAGCATTAATGCAGGAAAGGAAGGTATACTTTGATAGGCACATTAATAGTCAGATAAAAAACCCGAAACAGCTTTGGAAAAATCTTAAATCTGATGTTTTCTCAGAACACGGGGAAGGTACGCTTCCCATACAATTTAATGACCCAGACGAGATAAACAAGGCATTTCTAAATGTACCAGGACAGTGCATACTTCCCACGTCGCAGCTATCATATTTTGAGACGAATAGATTCGGTGTAACTCATTTTGAGCTACGAAATGTGAATGAGGCAGAAATTTCGAAAATAATTAATAGCTTGGGGTCAAATGCTAAAGGGGTCGATGGAGTGAGTCTGGATATGATAAGGCTAACGTTACCAACCACCCTTCAGGCGATTACCACAATGATCAATAAGTCGATAGATACCCATACTTTCCCTGACTTGTGGAAGTGTGCTATTGTGCGTCCTTTACCCAAAATCGGCAACCCAACTACTTTTAAAGACCTACGTCCTGTTAGCATTTTGCCATGTTTATCGAAAGTCTTAGAGAGGGTGGTTTATAATCAAATGATGGAATATTTAGAAGCAAACAATATGCTACCCGACCTTCAGTCTGGTTTTAGGAAAGGCCGTGGGACAGCCACAGCCCTTTCTGACGTAGTGGGGAATATCCTGGAGGCACGGGACAGGGGGGAGGGAACAATCCTTGCACTTCTGGATTTTTCACGGGCATTTGATGCAATAAACACCACTCTGTTACTTTCCAAGTTGGCCTATTATGGATTTTCAACAGAAACAATTCAGTGGTTCACTAGCTACCTACAAAATAGGTCACAGATTGTTGAAATTCAGAAGGAGGATGGATCACATATATCATCCCCCCCTCGCCAGGTGTCACGTGGTGTGCCTCAGGGATCAATTTTGGGGCCCCTTTTATATATCCTTTACAGCGCAGACATTATTAAGTCATTTCAGCATTGTAGATACCACATGTACGCAGATGATATCCAATTGTATATAAGTTTCAAGCCAGCTGATACATTAGAGGCAGTAGAAAAAATTAATGACGATTTAGAAAGAGTGATGTTATGGTCAGATAATAACTCACTGGTATTAAACCCACTGAAATCTAAATTTATGGTTTTAGGAAGTAGGAAGATGATCAGCGCAATACTGTCAGCCAAGCCAGAAGTTGTTATCAGGGGGGAAAAAATAGATAGAGTAGAGATAGCATGCAACCTGGGGTTAACCATGGATCCGGAGCTACGATTTGAAAAACACATCAGTAACTCAATGAGGAATTGTTTTTATAGATTGAAACTCCTATATTCAATTAGAGACTACCTGAGTGTTGATCTCCGTAAACAATTAGTGGATAGCCTGATTTTATCTCGACTTAACTACTGCGATACCGTGTATGGCCCATGCCTGTTAGCAAGAACAGAGAAACTGATACAACGCATCCAAAATGCATGTACACGGTTCTGTGTAAAGATACCTCGTAGAAGTCATGTCACCCCTTATATAAATGAACATAATATTTTGAAAATGGCTGCTAGGAGAAAGTTACATATGGCTAGTTTACTTTTTGGAGTGGTGACAACACAAAAACCACGCTACCTGTTTGAGAAGTTAAGTTGGAGACAGAGTAAATACGAACCACGTTTTTCTACCCAACCTCTCTGTACATCAACACATAGGACCGCAGCATTCAGGGGGAGCTTCAAATATGCTGCCACGCACTGTTGGAATAACCTTCCTCCGCCAGTAAGAGTCCTGAGAACAAAAAGGCAATTTTTGAATATTTTAAAAAAACATTTCATGCAGATACAGCAATCTGCATTATAACACTAAAACAGGTAACAATAGCTACTCTTGTTGGTCTTACCTTGAGGGTCATGGCCTACGGGCAATGGATATGGCTTTCCAACAGTGGAGTGACTTCTGAATGTTTGCTCCCAATTTAGGTCCGGTCTGTGTCATTGTCACAAAAAGGATGGTAGTCTCCACTCCACTAGAGCGTGTTTCCAGTGTTTCTTCTGTCTGTCTCTCTTCTGATGCTGCATTGGCTGGGTGAGGCAAAGGGTAGGGGTAAAGGTTAATTCATGCTGTCGGAAAGATTACCGATATTTGTTTAAACTATGGCATGGTTAATTTCAATTTTATTTAGTGATACAAATATCTTTAATACTTACCATTAAGATCATGAAGCTTGGTTGTGTTACCTATAATGTGTGTTCGGCGGATCTTACTGCTTCCATTGATTGACTTCGAGCCGATCGTTATAAATCGATGAATTGCGCTGCTGTGTACATCGAACATGATCCACGACTCATTCAGCCCACTAAAATAATGAACGAATCCAGAATAACACTGATAGGATGTACCAATTTATCTAATTTCATTTTACAGCTTTGATTGGAAAAGCATGGTTGTCGTTTACTAACGCCATACTTTTTGCAAATGGCCGCTTAGCCATCGCAATTCCCATAGTGCTAATAATTTTATTATGCTATTTTATATTTACCTTCGTGAATGGTATATTTTTATGAAACATACCACATTCATTCTTTAGAAGTAGTTTATTTTTATCCTTATTGTAAGTAATAAAGCTCTCAGTTTATGTATTCTATTTTATTTATATTTAATAAACTTACGCATACAGCTAAATAAGTATTATTTTATTTTATTTTTATGTCCACACTATGTTCAGATAATTCCGTAGAATTTTTGCTTACCCGATTAACTATTATCACACAGGGGGACGTCATTACGTTATTCGCAAGGTTTTTGCTGAAAATCAGCGCTGTTGACATAGGTTCGTCCGAAGTCACAGCATTTTGCTGAGCAATGACCTATTCTTGCACAGATGCGACGCACAGCATAAATTGTTTTTGTTATTGATGTTTGCTTGTTACAAAAGTAGTTATTTTTCCACTTCGCAATCGAAATTTTGTGTACTTAAGTAATTATGTTTTGATTGTTTGTTTGTTTTCATTTTGTTATTGTCGGAACTTAATCATTACGCAATAAGCTACATAATCTATGTAAATAATTGTCTTTGGTCTCTGACCTTGACATTGACATCAGGCAATGTCAATTTTGTTTTGTGCAGTTGAATATGAGGCTTTTGGCTAATTTTGTAAATGTGTGTTTTATGTAATGTGCGTTTAGTTTGTGCAGAATAAACGATTTTTCTTTCTTTCTTTCTTCTTTCTATTCACCACATAAGCATCCAGACATTTTATTGTCCTCCCTAACCAGATTTAGCGGATAAATATCCTAATAAATCCGTGGGAACGTCCCAAGTCCAGCAGACATTATAAACCACCACGAGCGAGCCTTTCACGGTCCGGCACATCGATAATATTGAATCAGTTGACTCTATTAACAATGCAAATACTGTAAGCGAGTGCCAGCAGCTAGCTTCGTAAATGCACCGAGTTGTACAACTAACTTAATACTTACCACCAACTTGGGGCAAATTGAACCTTATCTTATGAGAGCAAGGTGTTGATGAATGCATGAAAAACTTGGCAAGTTTATCCGACATTGTTTGCAAATCCAAACTTATGCAGAAACGGGAGTGTTTACAAGGATCGTTTGTTACAGCTTAATGCTTGTTGTTTAGACTGTCTTCGGATTTTATTCGGAAATTTTTTGGGTCTGGCTTGGTCTGGGTATGTGCTTAGACTTTTAGATTTAGCATGTGGGAGTATCGATTTCCAATAACTCTGTGGTAAGGATATTTAGGTCCATTATTCTTGCAGCATAAACAATGTATTATCGAACTTTGATAAATCTATTTATTCGATCCAAAAATGAATTTTGCTACATGGATTAAAAAAAGGATTAGAATTATTGGATATATTATGAATACGCCCAGTATTCATATCCAATAATTTTATAAACATTTTCCGAGAATCGTGTAGCCTTAGGATCCGTTCACACAGACCGGCTCGGAGAGGCAAGCAGATTTTTTATCACGTTTAAAACAGGGTTTTGAATAATTTGTAATAAGGTTTATTTTTACATGTCACTTCTTTTATTATTGAGAATGTTTGAGAGCAAACCTAACGCGCTTAGTGTGAAATAATAAGCCGACCGGCTGCTCCGTCCGGCTCCGAGTGCATCCGTTCAAAAACAGTGCTGTTCCAGCCGGTCTATGTGAAACGGCCGTCGGCTCCGGCCAGTTCCAAGCGTATAACTCGCGCCGGTCTGTGTGAATGAAGCGCGCCGGCCGATGCTCTCCGAGCCGGTCTGTGTAAACTAACCCTTAATGGAATCCTCATGTAGCGTTTTTTTTTTTGAAATTCATGACTCGCCCAATACACTTGTTTTAAAAACTGAGTTTAAGAAAGTTCACAATAAGGAACAATATTTCTTATGTAATAATATAGGTAGTTTAATCCTTTCAAAACACAATACAATGCAAAATCAATAATGCCGATACACCAAAACTATCTCTATCCTACACGCAACGACAAAATCCATTTAGATCCAATGCAGCCAATATACCAGCTAAACCAGATTTATTAACCAAACGAGGGTAGGAGGAAAATATTTACGATACAGGACGATTTGCATTGATATGGCTAATGCCGGCTATCGACCGCCAGTGTCAAATTATTTGCGGATTACGCTGAAATATAGCCCACTGATAACCCGGACATTTTGGGAAAATATTGATCTTCGGGCAGTGTTTGGGAAGCTTCGTCGAGTCTTCTCGTCGCGTATTCCACAGAGCCTAAAGACTAAGGCCTTCAATAAGTGCGTCCTGCCTGCGTACACTCACGGTACGGCTAGTCCGATCTCCGCAGGGTGGACGGTAGCAGCTGGATGAGAATCGAGCTGAATGTCGTGCAATAGAACAGGCCTATGTCCAGCAGTGGACTGATGATGACGATTTAGGAACTTTGAGGATAACAGGCGTGGTGTTATGTTTGTGTGTTATGTTTCAAGAATTTCACTGATAGGCTTCACAAATAAATTGGGTCGAAATACAGAAAACAACAAATTGGACCATGTTGATACGCTGACTAAAATAACGTCCAATTATTATTTGCGGCTTATGTTCGAAATATAATAGCATGGCGATCTGTTCTACTGAGGGTAGTGTGGTGTGGTGTGGGCGTATTTATAGTGTTTTTTTATAATAATAATAATAATACCATTTATTTCAGGCGACGCAGGCCCATAGAAAAATACCTTAACCTAAACATACATAATTTAATATAAACAAAACTTGTGTTAATAAATAAGGCTTATGACTATGTTAGTATCACTTCCCTTTGCACTATATATATTATGTTATAAAAAAGAAGATTTTTTAAAGGCAAAGACATGTTCATAATTTTGGACTCTCAATCGAGTAGTACGTTTTTATCGTAGTTGGGTTTTATTTTTTATAACTTTTATTTTATAAATGTATAAATATATTTTTGAAATGTGCTAATTAAGCCCTTTCATGTAATAACCAAAATGGAATCATTATTAGTTTTATGTCCTTTAGAGGGCGCCATATTCAATTAAGTGCGTCTCATAGCCAGCGGAAAATCAAGACGCTTCAAACGATACCTCATTAGTCAAATTATGATAAGCTGTTTAGAAGATAAGAACTTAAGATGGAACAGATGAACATACATACATATATACCGGTCAAAATCATAACGCTCCTTTTTGCTTCGCCATAGTCGGTTAAAAAGAAAATACATTGTGGTATTTTTATTAAAATGTTGTACAAAAATTTATATCTTTTCTTTCCTGACATAGACTGAAATCATTACTTAATCTATCGAAATAAGGCCCCATAAAAGTGCCGAAAACCAAACTTCAAAACCCACGATCTTAATAACAAATATTAAAACAAAAACTCTGTTAATCTCTGTTTCGGCAACAGTGACATTGTTTGCTCAAACTTCGTAGTAATTGTGTAAAAATTAGCCTCTGAAGCTTCGACAACGCCTCGCTTGAGTAAGTTTCCTTGTTTCGTAATAACGGTGAGCAGTTTGAGGGGAAATAAGCTGGATTTTAATTACGATTTTAGGAGATGAGTGTTTGAGATTTTTGGTCTTCACAGTTTATTCAAAGTCTAAAATGGAGATCTACAATTCCTGTCACTGTCGCATAACTGTCAAACTACAAGTGCAAGATAGAGACAGAAACATTTCTAAGCCAAAAGACGTGCTCACTAAAGTTTGTAGATTCCGGCCTTAGACTTTGATTCTCAACGAATGATGGTAGGAGTAATACTTTCTTTCATAAACAGTATTCCCAGAAAACATTATTGATCGGTTTTTCAATCATCGGCATCAGTTGATGGTTGATTGTGATTGTCCAAAAAATCGTTTTTTTTTTTGCAGACACTATAAGACCCATATTCGGAAATGTACTATCATGGTCTAATTTATAGCTTCTTGGTGGTATAATCTTAAATCTTAGTAAAGAGTGTCATCTTACTATGGTAACACAATTCTATGGTATTAAAAACTGAAAAATACACGTAGGTATTCCATATTTTACTCCATATATATTTCCAATCCATATTTCATGCAAAGCAAGGCAGGTGTTTCATATAGTAGAAATTTCAAACAAAAATCCAAAATCATTCCGTTTTGGTTATAGCTATTTCTCGTAGCTTTAGCTTTGACGTCAGCTATCGTATACACAATTTTTGAAATATTCTCTTCAAAAGCTGGTACAGATTGCCAATACTCGTAAAATAAACGTAGCCATACCTCTAAAAACCCACTTCACACGAAAAAGAAAATAAAATATTTTAACTATCAAACACGCGGGAATAAAAGTGAGCAATTTTAGTCAATATTGCTCTGCCTGAACTTTTAGTTTTTTTTAGTGTTAATGCTTCGACTATTGCTATTAATAATAATAAGAGACTAGCTTTATTCTTAGACTTACGACACTGAAATGTTGGGACACGGTTAGCAATCCTTGACTATTGGAAATTGTGTGACTCGCCTTTTTCTAACCTACAAATTTCACCTCAAATCGCCTGAAAAAGGAGAATACTTAATATTTTGAATACCAAGCTGTGGTCTTTTCAAACCACTTCGCATATGATTCGAACTAGTAAATTGAAGCGTCGATATCTCAGTAGATGCCTATAAAGAGTAGCCAAACGGTCCGCCGGTTTAAGTGCATTCTTTTGTCAAAATTGCTTCTAAAATCTTTTTAAAGAAATTACTTTAGCAGCGCAGCGGCGCGGAAAATTTGAAAATACTACGTTCATATTGTTCGTCACGAGACTGTAGTGCTCGGACACTTTTTGTTGAAGTTAAAATTATATTTTTCAGTTTGCTTTTCTTTTAGAAAATGACTAGCTAGTAGTTTTTTCATACATAGTCTAAATAGGGAGGTTTAGAAGAATAAAAGGGGCTTTACCAAAAGTGTAATATGAAATAACGCAGAAAAATAATGTTTTTTTGTGTTAAAAATCTTAATCTCACTATATTTGAGCAGAGCGTTGAAATTTTAATCATAATACGAATAATAACCACTAAGGTATATGTAGGTAAGTATCTTATCTAACATAGTGCTAGCTGCCACTCCCTGGGGAAATCACGTCTTCACATTACATGTTGTTTACCATCAACACGCAAAGCATAACGTGATATGATTGCATTATGTTTAAACCTATTAGTGGATCTACTGGAATCTATAATTGGCACAGACTTTTTATTAATTATATTATTTATTACATACACACGAACAGCACAAGAAATTAATAGAAAATAAAATTGCTGGTATGTAAGACAGTTACAGGTATATGCAGCTTTCAAAATAGTACAACGTAATTGTCTAAGAAGATGCATAATATGAAAATACAAAAAGCTATTACAATCTATAGGTACATAATTATAATAAAGCTGAAGAGGGTCGAAAGTCTGTACATTGAAGATATTCGAAAAAAAGTTGGCTGGGGATACTTAGAATCGATAACAGAACACGTTCCAACAGTTTTTAGAACTTTTGTCTGTTTGTCTGTTTATCTGTATGTCTGTTTATTTGATCGCGCATCACGTTAAGACGGCTGAACCGATTATGATGAAATTTGGTACGAGAATACTTAGAACCCATGGGAAGGACATAGGATACTTTTTATCGACATACAACGCGGGCGAATCCGCGGGCGGAACCTAGTACAAAATTAAGAAGGTATTTTTCAATAAACTTAACTACTTATATGGAGAAACTCATTGGCAACTACAAAAATAAGTACTTAAGTAAAGCAAGCGAGGGACTCCGCATTATTTAATGCGGAATCTAGTTTTGTCGCCTTATAACTTTTTCAAAGCTTAAATTCAATCTAAGGCAGTTTTACCTTTCGTTTTTTTACGTCCTACTTGTTATTAAAGTTGTTTTCTTATTATTATTTTAACTTACGAGTTGTAGGTCGTGAACCCAGGCAGGTGATTTACTTTAAAAAAATAATTTAATCACCACTGCTCTCAAAACGGTGAAATAAAACATCGTGAGGAAACAGGCATGTCCTAGAACCAAAATTCGAAGGTAGGTCACATCTACCAACCCACACTGGGCCCACGTGGTAGAATACATTATAGGCTGATTATCTTTTTACACTTTTTAGGTCGAGTTTAGTTACCAGCTTTTGTAAGTCATGGCCACAGAAAACACCCTCTTTTTTTCAAATAACATGAACATTCTCTTGTTCATAACCCAATTTATTTGGGGTAGCCACAACATGTGCCACATTATATGCCACATTATATTGTCTTTCACACAGTCCATCAATCGCGCTTTTGGCCTTCCCCTAGTCTTATAGACATTCACACTCATGCAAACATTCCTCATAACTTTTTAAAATCACAAAACTTAAAATATGTATTTCCTACAAATCTCCAGACATTTCTACAATATCCCAATATCCCTTCATCACCTCTAAATACGCGGTATTCTCTCAATGAAAGTGTTTCAGCGGCAGTTCAAGGGTGCAAGGTTCAGGATTCAATATTGTTAAAATATAAACGTTTAATATTGTTTAAAATATAAGCGTTTAATTGCAAGCCGGCAAGTTTAATTAAAGGAGACGCTCGGACAGCTGTAAAACACTTGTCGACTAGTGCTGAACATGATAACGTGGTAGCTGCTGGAGGGAGTTTTGATATTTTTCTAATGAAACTCAATATTGCCTACATTTATTGCATTCCACTATGTGAACTTATCTGGTGGGTTTACAACGACATAATCTATATGCATGTGTTTGTGTTTTCGGGTATAGCAAAGTAGGATATAGGAAGAAGGCTTGATTTGAATGAAACAGAATTATGTTATGTAATCATAGTAACATGATAGTAGGTAAATGACAGTACCAATACATTAACCACAATAATTTACATTCAAGAAAGTTATCTATGCTGTGTTCAGAATTTTTAAGTACCTACTATAGTTTTTAAGTAGTGTTATTGGGTCAAAAACATTATAGTTTTCAGAATATACATTACGACTACCTATCACAATAAAACGTTGCACTGAATGAATATTTAATATCAGTCATAAATTGACACAATATTATGTAGTGTCTCAGTACAATCAAAAAAACGATTTTAACATCAAATCACGACAACCGAATAAAACAAAATAGATCACGCAACCCGATAACGTCAATCCACATAATTCCGCAAAACATTACGTCATACATCGCCAAAAAGCTTCGCAAAAATTCTCTCGCTCTAAATGCCAGATACCGGTTTCTGGTTGAGAGCACAGAACAAAGCGTAACGTCTCTATGAAGGGGAGTCGTTGTGCATTTTTATTGTTAGTATTGTAGAGAATGCCAAGACGATGGAGAGCTTTCGGGACCAGTTTTAAGTTAATAGCTCTGTTTTGGTACTTTTTAGTTTGGAGACGTTGACGTAGCGAGAGATGTATTAATGGTGCTATTTCTGTTTTCGTCAACTGAGAGTATTTCCTGAGGGTACTGGAGACAGGAAAGAAAAATAATAGTTCTGGTATTAGAATAACTTCCCTGAACAGAGACACAGCTACAGCTGAGCATTTTTCCTGCAAGGAAATATATTATGAATAATTTATAGAAGAACAGAAGGTTAAAAATAAGTAAATAGACACAGCATATATCCGAATAGTTCACACGTGTAGGTACATGTAGCAGCAGGCTAAGCGTTTGTAGTTCCTCTCAGAACCATCGCTCAGAACTGATGCTCTCTAATATTAATAATTACATACGTAGTCAAAACAAGAGGGAAAATAAGAAACAAGACACAAAAAAAAAACCGACATTAAAAGTATTTGCCTGTATCCTACAGACGAACGTAATAATAACGGTGAAAAGTACTAACGTAGGTACTTAGGAGATTCTGGGCTAGTGCCAGATTCCGTTGCTACCCAATGTAGGGCATCCTCGTAGACTTAGCGACTTGTAATAGTTTTCAAGTAATCGATCTGGGACATACTCAAGTAGTCTGTTTGTTGAAATACGATGTCTCTTGGCAAGCGCTGTGCTGTGTTGAACACGTCAGGACGATGAAGACCTTCCTCTACTGGTGCCTAATGATACCTCTTTGCATGTGAGTTTAATTTATTTAAAACATAAAATAACATCACGTCTAGTTTCCCCGAAGAGTTCGGCAGAGGTGTACCTATAGTACACCCACATTTCGCCAGCTATATTTCAGTCCCATGTAATAGGGGGCGAGCCTATTTATTTATTTACATAATAGGCTCTTAAATAATGAGATCACTATAACTTTACCATTTGTACATTGCAAACATAAGTATAAGCGCCCCATTACTTAAAGAAAAGGACAGTATGCATTAAGCGCAGATACACCAAATAATTAAGACAATTAACGCATAGAATACGATCAGTAAAACTGTGTAAATTGTCAACCCAACATATTCAAGGTAGGTATCGGGTTTTTATTTTTTCTACGAGATAAGGTATACCTATGCACCAATCTTTAAAGTACTTACTTAAAGATCACGTGACCAAAAACCAAACTCAAAACCCCGGAAGGCCTCCAAAGATCTCCCAACTAAGATAATGAGTTACTGGAGTGTTCTTCATCCTGATACCCGGCCGACGCGGAAAACATAAACTTTAAAACCTTAACAGACTAACATCGATCATCTCGGAGATAACGACCTCGAAACTACGAACTTCCTTCAACGCAAGATCAAAGGCGAGTTCTTTCGGGATTCGGGCCCGAACTTGTATCAGATCTCAGGTACTTTTAATGTTTCAGGGTAATTAGCGCCCCAAAACTTCCCCTTCCGGCGTGCTGCGATAAATTAAACAAAAATGGGACATCCAAACAATCTGTGTTGTGAATAAGCAACAAATTTGTCGCGCGCGACGTTTTCAGCGGCTATTTATTTACAAATTAGCATTAGGGTCTCATAGTCCCATGATTGTTGTAAGGGATGATATTATCGCAGCACTCGTTCAGGTAATGTTTACGCGTCCTGTCATTACTTATATCTGTAACAAAATGTGGAAGATATTCTTGGTCAATGTAATACTGTTTGCAATCATTACATTTCTCCTATATTCGTAACCCGAACCGCTTCGAGCTAAGATTTTGTATCTTTGACCGACTTTTGTTATTTATATATGCATTACTGCCAATTTCAACCCTATCAAGATATTATTATTTCGTTTATTTATTTTGTATACTTATTTTATACATTTTTAAATATTTCTTAAAAGTTATATAAAAAAAAAACATTTAAAAATATAAAAAATAGTGTTCCGCCGGTGTCGGGAGCAGGGTCCAAGCTACCGGTGGTTAGGGCTGCAGAGACAGGAACCTCCTCACAATGCGAGCCGTATCGAGGAGAACTGCCTTCTGAATCAGGCCCTTGATCCAACCGCCTAACGAGAGCCTCAAAAGATGTTGGTCGAGGCTTTCAGCCATCAGGCCATTGGCCGTTACGACAATCGGCACAATGATAGCCGAGCTCACATTCCACATGTCAACAACCTCGTGTGCTAAGTCTAGATACTTAATTTGTTTCTCTTTCTCAGCTTTCACGAGGTTCTCGTCATGTGGAATGGTAACATCGACTATCATTGCGCGGCGCGCTAATCGATCTATCACCACTATATCAGGCTTATTGGCTACAATAGTCCTGTCAGTGATGATAGACCGATCCCAGTACAACGTAACATGGTCATTTTCGAGAACTAGGTCGGGCACATACTTGTAGTACATATTATTATTATCATTATGATCGGTGATTAACTATTTTTTTAATTATTTTAGAGTCTTTTAATTTTGCCAAAAGCGATGTCGCCAACAAGAGATAAACACGACTATTTTTACGAAAACGAAAATTAATTTAATAACAATAAGCTACTAGCTAGCACAGCAGCAGCAGCTAGCTACTTTTTTAGCTTTTCAGACAAAAAACAGGTTTTCGAGAAAGCCTAGTGAGCAAAAAGCCGTCACTTCAGTACCCTCACTTATGTATTAAGACGCAGTACCACGAACCCATTAATGTGGAAAGTTTTGATCTGCAATATTGTGAACATGGTATATTGAGGGACGTTACAGAAGGACCACTTTGAACAACAGTATTTACATTAGTATATTCTTCAGTCGACACAGTTGGGTTGTATTCAGTTTACAAGAGCTCTTTGTGGATGCTTGCAATAAACGATTTGATTTGATTTTGATTTGAAGCTTGTCCGAGAAAGTATGACAGCTTGACAGCCTTAACTATTTTTGCCATTAAATGCCTTTCGATTT
Organism: Eupsilia transversa; assembly: GCA_914767815.1. Classification (NCBI taxonomy): domain Eukaryota; kingdom Metazoa; phylum Arthropoda; class Insecta; order Lepidoptera; family Noctuidae; genus Eupsilia; species Eupsilia transversa. Next base: position 430,103 of record OU611888.1, read on the forward strand.
GAAAGGCATGTTTTTTTTTTGAAGCCTTTCCCCACACTAGGAATTACTGTTGTTTCGTGGGTGCGTTTACAATTACAAACATTTAAACTGACATACACAAACAGCCAGACCCGAAAAAAAAAAAGAAATGATCAAATACGTGAGAATTTAAAACGTTACGGTCATTTTTAACGTTGTAGGATAGCGCTAACTAGTTCAAATGAAGTGGACGTAAGTTTATTTGCAAACGGAACAAAACGGTGGACGTATATTAAAAACGCATCTTTCTTAATGAAACTTCTATGCCTAAATATTTTATGTCATCCGAAACGCTAAACTTAATCAAACTATTTGGGAGCTGTAATTAAAAGTATCTGCAAGTTATTCCCCGGTACATGAATCCGTGACCTCTGACAGAATGTTCTAGAGATACTACAGATAACCTCGCGGGATGCATGTGAGATAACTCTGGTACAGCGGAGATGAATTTCCTTATCGACATCGCAAGTTTTATGGGATATGGCACACGTGCCTTGTGTGCCTTGTCTGAGTTATAAACTCCATGAGAGTTCTTGAGTTATAATAGAGTTTATTTTTTTATTGTTTAATAAACAATTAAGGAACAAAACAAAACATCACAAAAAGCCTTAAGAGGGTTTACGTCGTACGGCATTTCATACAAACTTTCAAGCCCTTATTTTTCGAAATGACTGAACCGATTTTAATGAAACTACATACGCATATGCAGGATACAAAGGTCTAAAAACTTAGTTAAGAACATTTTCGAAAAATAGTGTTCCAGACAATTTAAAATTTTCCATAGAAACAGAGATTTTCAGTTATCTGTTTTTAAATAAGACATTTCGAAAATGTTCTTAACTAAGTTTTTAGACCTTTGTATCCTGCATATGCGTGCGTAGTTTCATTAAAATCGGTTCTGTCATTTCGAAAAATAAGGGCTTGAAAGTTTGTATGAAATGCCGTTCGGCGTAAACCCTCTTAGGTTTCTCTAGATGTTGAGACACTTTTAAGAAATCTTAATACTAACATCATAATTATCATTATTTATGGTTAACACATAGTTAGTTAGTTAGTTACACAAACATTTGATGTGTACCTAAGTTTGTTAAAGGATCATTGCCGCCCCTTGTACTTTGCCTATTGCAACTCGTTTTGGTTCATACCCTGTGATTACACCAAATCACCTGCCAAGTGCTATACATTTATTAGCGAGCTGCCTCTGGTTTGCACGATTTTTGCAACTTAACAAAACATCGAGATTTCTTTATTAACCAACGACGGAAACAGAGGAGTGTTATAAGTTTAACGTGTGTAAAATCATCTGTGTATCTGTCTGTTCGATCGTAGCTCCCAAACGGCTGAACCGATTTTGATTATTATTATTTTGTTTGCAAGGTGTCTTGATCGAGGTGTTCTTAGCTACAATTAAAGAAAATAGGTTCAGCCGTTTGAACATTATCAGCTCGTTTCTAGTTGACGAATGGATGTGCGCATCTTCCACAGGTCTGGTGTTCAGGGCAGGTGTTTTCTTTTTTCTTTTTAGAGATCTCTGTTTGTGTCGGCGGTTTTTTTAATTTTTAATTTTAACTTGTTATTTGTAAGTTTTATATTAATGTATTACACAGATTAATCTTCCGGAATGAATTCTCAAAAGATGGTGAAACCTGTATCAAAATCCGTTGTACAGTTTATAAGAACAACGCGGTCACACAGATAGACACGAAAAGATTTATAGATAATTATTGCTGCCCCATAAAGATAGATACATTGCCTATTGTCATTTATTTTCCTAGAAGATCTACCTGCCAAGCATATTTTTTTTGTGATAATTGTTTTATTTTCCCAATAGATTACAAATATTCTCGGGTATGTTATAAGAACGAAAGCCGATTAAATGTTATATAGGAAAAAGTAAAAAAGACTGCTATCGTCATTACTACCGAAAAGTAGGTACTGATTTAGTACTGAATAACCTAAAAATACTCATACAAATAGTTTTAGAAGCACGTCTCTCCCACAACTCAAACTAGTAACTGCAAGTATGTGGGAGTACAAAGCGAGAATGTCGGGTATTCAGGAGGTACCTACGGAGCAGGATTAAGTTTCTTAGTACTTACCTACCTGTTGCACTAAGTAGGTACTATTCAAGTTATGCGAAAATTATAATCAAAGCACCTCATAACAAATAAAGTGAAAAATGTGCCTGCGTTGAAGTCCAGTAATTCCCAAGACTAGCAGTTACTGTTAATTTCCTCCAAATATTACATAAAATCTACTTTCTGATAAGCCAGTCAGAAAAACATATTTGTAAAGACTATTTGTTTTTCTGTCAAACAAACAGTACTTTTCAGTCATATCCTATTTCAAAATCGCAAGCACAAACCCCAAACAAAGACACCGCACTTTACATCCCCTGCTCAAATACACGACATTTACCTCGAAGCCCACCATACATCAGAAGCAACGATTGCCAAGCAAAGAAAGCACGTAAGCAAATAAGCACGCTAAGCAATCTACGTAGCAATCCCCTTATGGATAAATAAGGTATAAACAGCCATACAGAAGAACAGTAACACTACACTTGCAAAGGATTCATGCGAGGCTTTGAAATATTCAGAGCAACGAAAAAAGAAATGGCTGCGTGAATTTTGAGTGTGTACACGAGGTTCCGTATTATGATGTGTGTTTTTGAGTGCTGTGTGCAGGATTTTTGTATAGGGACATACAATTTTCTGTGCATGAAACTGATCTTTTTGAGGTTTTTGAACTCTAAGATTGGTAAAAGAAGAACAAAACAAATAAGAACGAACTATCACCATGTTCATACATACTTGTGTATTCAATGAAGAAAATTTTATTCAGAATTTAATAGAAACGATTTGAATTTGTTCCTGAAAAAAAAAACGAGGTTCTATATCATACTTTTTTATAAAATAAAACTTGTATTATTGTTCAAGACAGGATGCAAGAAATATAAATAAATATTTGATTTTGATACATACAAATGAAATGTATTAAAACAACAACTTAAACCTACTTAATTAATAAAATAAAAATTACACTATCCTGACGTCACCATTACCGGAAAATGGTGTGGTTTGAACATGACATTGTCTACCATGAAAACATAGTAACTGGTTCCAAGATCTTGTTATTTTGTCCCAAGTAAGTAACATCCGTATATCACTCCACACTACATTAAGACAAGGGTACTTGCCCTCACCCTACGGAACCCCAAACTGTGCACGGTTCCCACGCATAAAGGAGTAAAAGATAGATTTATGCGTCACTTACTTGTGTTTATTGTCTCAGAACACACTAGTAAACCACTTATACATATGTATTGTACCTAAACACAATTTTATACTAGAATAGAAATATGGGGAATGAAAAATATTTCAAGCTTCAATCGTGGTAGTCGTAACGGTCGGAATAAAAGAAGAATTGTCTTATTTTTCATTCAATGGTACCATTTTAGATTTATTGAAAAAATATTAACATTTTGGATTTCAAAATCCTGAACTTAATTACTATTAATCTAAATTATGACACTGTATGTATTAGTTATGATTTGGGACCTAAATTAATTTAACAACTCAAACTCCCATAATTTTATAATCCTAATACAAACAGCTGTCTCTAAGCAAATAAGTAAGTTGAAACAAGACAGTTACATAAAGGGGCTTACCCACTATCTAATAAGCACAAGCTCTGACGTCACAGCTAAGCTACGCTAACTTAGCACAAGTTTGTGATCCCGCTCGATGGAGTTATCCTATGAAAATTAACAAGAGCAGCTCTCCTTCTAATAGTTTTATGTTTGTCTTGTCAACTGTTTCTTGAAAGTGTAAGCTATGAAGATAGCTAAAAGTTAAGTATGTAACTGAACTATTAAACAGTTCTAGAACACAAGATACTTGCTTGATAGTTTTTATTCTCTTTGCTTAACTTAGCTGTCTTTAAAATGAATAAGCCTTCATAATGCCCGATGTAGTTTTTGACAATCCCAATGATTGACCTTAATGTCAGTAACATGGATAGCATCCTCTTCCTAGTAAAACCGATACCAAAAGATCACCAAACTGTCTGGTAAAGTACTTAATGCTATTGATACTATATCATACATAAACTCAAGTCTTCTACCCGTGGGGGTAGGCAGAAACTACAGAACACTACCTGCTACGATACTTACATACTCCTTTTGTTTCGTCATACACGCACGCCGGTTGCGAGTACTACGCACCTGATTTTCCTGAAGAACATCACCAATAAGGTCACTATATAATCTACAAGATTTGTATACAGAACAGCAGTGTAGCAATTATTTACATACGTACTTTTGAAATGTACGAATATATTTCTCTTTTGAAACTAAACGTAGTTAAAAATATTCTCAACTAGATATGTCTATTTGTGAACATGTTTATTCATATTCTCATGTGTGGATTTTAGTAATGTGAATAAAATATTCAAACCACTATCATAGTTTTCGTACGACGACGCTAGAAATAAAGCACTGCATGGGTTATATTTTCCTGGTAGCGTTATATAAGGTCTGCCTGCGACTTCGTTCCCGTGAAATTTCGGCCCCTGACCCACCGCGTCGCATCCCATCGTCCACCCACGCTAGTACTTCGTTTTCGCTTAGCGTTCCTTCTGACTTTTTTTCTTTTTGCTCGGCTCCTAAGGGTTGTAGCGTGATGTTTTACATACAATATAACCTTCCTCAAGAATTGGGCTATCATTGGCAAAAAGATTTTTTTCAGATCTGACTGGTAGTTCCCGAGATTATCCCCTACATACAAACAAATTATACCTCGTTATAATATTTGTATGGATATTAAATACGGTAAAACAAAAGTAATACATACCTAAATATAGTATAAATAATAAATATAATTATAACAAGTCACATTCATTTATTCATGCAACTAAACTGATGGAAAAAAATCATTGCATCCATAAACCTACCACTGTTAAGACAAGCCGTACTCACAATGTTGTCAGTATTTATTTTTCAGCGTATCTTCTCGTGTCAGCACAAACCATCAGAGAAAGCTCATGCCGCAGCAAAAAGATTAACCAGTCAGCAAGGTTTGTTGCGGAACAATATAGTTATGACAGCTATGAAAGTGGGTTTGTCTACTGTCTTACACTTTCACAGTTAAAGGACCGTTAATACCTACTGATTTTTGATAGGAAGGTGCTTCGAATCTAGAGCATAGCATACAGCACTATGCATTCCGGAAAAATTAAAACTACAGCTATATAGTTTTAAATAATATTTTTGAAACTTTTAAATTGGATGCGGCATGACATACTGTAAATAAATTCCTGAAATTAATACTATTTCCATCGTGCACCAACGATTAATGTTTGCACAAAGCGGTTTTTTAGCAGCAATCACTGCAAAATACCTTAAAATCACTACAACCAAAAATTCGTGTATCAATATTATCTTTTCTACGTTCACAATCCTTTCAGAGTAAGCATAAACAGTAATCGAATGTCCGATCATGTGTTATTTATTTTACCACAGATTGCATGCCCCGTAGTGTTCACCGGCAGTTATAAAAATATTGGCATCACCTACATCGGACTCAATTAAACATATCCCAAATAAAATATTTAAAATTTCATTTTCATTTCGTACATCGGTGACGTCATGTCGTCGTTTATACGAAATGTTCAGTAAAATATATATTTCGTAACAAACCCAATGTTTGAAATAAATCCGTACTTTATGACGCTTTGTTGCAGATCGTTTGAAATTTTAATCTGGTGTTATAATAAAAATCGGATTTGTGTGGGGCGATAAAGATTATTTTGTTCGGTATAATGGTAACATATTGCAAAGCTTTTTGTATGTTTTTGCTTTTTTGTAGGTATAAAATTATTTTAACTTTGAAATTGAAACTATACTCGGAAAAGCTTCCCTTTGTGTTAGTTATAAAAACAAACATATATAAAAGCAAATGTTTTTTTATAACAAAAACGTAAATGGACAGTAAGCTGATATTAAAAAGCTTGTTTCATTATTACACGCTTTAAGTTCTGTTACAACCAAAACAAAAATAAGACTCGTCTATCACTAGTGTAGCACACATTGCTATTTTACTTAAAATTAACTCCACAAAAACATCACATTTATTAAAAACTCTCTCACAGTACTTATCCTAGATTTGCAGCACTTCGCAGGATGGACGCTAAACATTAGAATTAAAAGAACCCACTTAATTCTGTTATACCGCTCTGTATGCTGTGCGCGCTTTTAAAAATATGTACTTTACCGCTGGCATTTAAATTAAATGTTGTATTCTACAGTTTTTGTTTCCTCTGTGGCTCTGTAATCCACAAGGCTGTTTATAAATTGTGAAAACATGGATTTATGGAAATTAAAAACTGACAGAAACAGTTCTTTTGACTGTTGTTTTGATGTGATATTATTTTTTGTCGGAAACTGACTCGAAGCAATGCTGGATTATCATTATATACACCGAATTTCCGATTAATTTGGACGAATCAGATCTGTCTTGCGGCCACAGACGTAGCACAGGCGCAGCACCAGCGTAGAACATCGTAACTGTGGCGTAGTACCGCGTACCACCGGCGTAGAATCGCGTAGCACCGGCGTAGAATCGCGTAGCACCCGCGTAGAATCGCGTAGCACCGCGTAGAATCAGGTAGCATCGATCGGCGGGTGTAAGACTGCGTAGCACCGGCGTAGTACAACGTAGCTTAGACGTAGAGCTGCGTAGCTCCGTCATAGTACCGCATAGCAGAGGCGTAGAACCGTTTTGCATTTAAATGTTCATGAACTGCTAAATTCACAACAACAAACCAGCCAATAATAAAACACTTACTAAAATTAATTGACACACCAATAGGCTGACGTCACACGTCACGATTCATTCACGTCATTTTAAATCATGCCGCGTTAACGTTGACGTGAACGAGACGTGTTCAATTAGCGATTATCATTCGCGACCGAATGAATTGAACGACGACTGTTTGCTTTTATTATTTCGGTTATATGTACGGGTCAATTATACGGTTGAATTTGGATTGAGATTGGAAAAATATTGAGTGACGTTGGTTTTTATATGATATTAATAAGGTATTTGATAATAAAGAATGTTATGCCTGCATTTGAGAATGCCTACTGAAAAGTGCTTTTAAAAAAAATCTTTTTAAATGCAAGAAGTAGTAGTTCAGCACAGTTTAATAGAAGGTTTTGTCCCGGACTGAACTGACACGGTGTATCCAGAGCTTATGAATTGTAAGAAGCTTATTTTTCAGAATGAGGTTATTTATTTATTTCCTTTTTATTGTAGGTACCTTTTTTTCCATTGAGTTGTGTTTTTCTGTAAACCACACAGTAAAATTATAAATCCATGACAACTCACAAATAACGTAAAACAATAAATCTCCAACACAAACTAGTCAAAACTCAACCTGTGGTTCGACTTTAAGTTGGCACAACTATATCAAAGGAGTCTGAACCACGTTTGAATAATGAAACGAGACCCCCAAAAGAAGTTTATTTATTCATTTCCGGTTCGTTGATGAAAAGAAACCGTATCGTACCGGACGGCCGGGAACCGGCAAAATGACGGTTTTTACAATACCTCTTTTATAGCGAGTTTGAATTTATAAGTCAGTGTATGTTCGGATCGAAGGGAGTCTGCATTGCGAAGCTGATTTTGATGTTTCGTTTTTATATATTTTTTATTTTTTTTTGCTGGTTCTGGCAATTATATTTAAAGATTTTTAGAAACTTTTGGTTTATATTATGGTTTTTGACCTAAGTAGTAGTACTGAGTACTACCCGCTGCCAACAGTGGCTTTAAAAGAAATACTACAGAAGGAAAACAACTGCCAAAATATTGAGTGACAATATAAAAATGCTAAAACCAAAAAGATTCTTAAAAGAAATATACATTTATTTTTATCGTAATAAGAATACTACGTATACATACTTAGTAAATATATTATTTAGAGGTATGAGGAACAGGGCGTACAGTTCACTCATCCTCTATAGAAAACAGAGGATCCTCCGCCCAGACAGGTGTCCTGTCTGACGGGCAACTGCCCAACGATTGATGTGGGAAAGTTATATATATACTGTACGCGCGGATTTCGCGTGACGTCAGAGTTACGCGTGGCTCGCATGTGGCTGTAGATGCCGCCACAGTTAAAACAGCAACGTTTATTAATATCGTCGTCCAAACGCGCCTCGTCCATGTTTTTATTAACTGCTACAGTCACGAACTTGTTAATTCTGGAGTTACGATCGCCTGATTTAATAAACTTTATTATGAGGAGAAAATTCTATAATTTTTTTAATTATTCTGAGTCACATCAGAATACATATGTCAAGCATATGAATAACTGTAAGTAATAAAGCTCGTGCGTCAGACGATTTCTAGAAATGGATTTTTGTTCTCATTGTTTAATTGCTAACTACTTGAACACATTATTCACCATGCTTTGCTATAAAATTATATGGCTATAAATATTTACCTGGAATTATAGCATTTATAGCTACAGCACTATTAAGAGCACTCGAACATTACCTATGATTACGAAAATTCTATAAATACGAAACACAAAACAAAAATCTATTTTGGCCCAAAATCTGAACAGTACTTCCCTACCCTGCTGACCTACCTCAGTTCAGAGCCCGTGCATAAATAAAGGGGCGCATTTCCAAAATTAGGTAGACTTTTCAAGTAGTATGAAACGTTACGTCATTCAAACGCCGAATGAAAGGAGCGGGATGAAGGAATGAATGAATTTTTCATTCAAAAATGACTGCGAATGTTGGTGTTAAGCTAGTCTTTTTAATTATGGACTGCTTTAAAACATTGGATTTTTGTTTACTCTTCCTTTTTTATTTTTTTGAAAGGTAATGCTTTTTGCGAAAAGCTTTTTGGAAATTCAATATCACAGGTATTCGGAAAAATGAGTTTTAAAGCAAAATAATCTATATTCGCTCGTTCATTTCGTTCATCCGTACAGTCAGCCCCATTTATACGATGCAAATTTATTGCCTGTGTTGCCACAGGCAATAAACCATAACATTGCAGCAAAAATTGACTAGCACCGTCTAAACAAACGTGTAATTGTTGCACGATACGAGCAAGTTAGTTGCCGTTTCAAACGGGTATAGGTGTAAACAGCACATTTAATAAAAAACTTGAATCAACTGAAATACGAACTCTGTGTTTAGACGAGGCAATTTGATTATTGCTCTTGAACGGTTCAGAAACTTGCACCGTGTAAACCCGTGAAAGTTGAAATCGCGTGTTCAAAACAAAAGAACGTAAACTGAACCAGAATTTAGTCTATTTGCATGACCTACGTAATTGTCCAAACCTAAAAATGAACGGTGCTGCAAGCTGCACTGGGGGCACAAAGCGCCACGGGGAAGCGTAAAATGCTGTCTGCTCTTTTTGTGCGAGAAAAAAGTGGCTACATAGTACACCGCAAAAATTCACTCTGTAAGAATTAACGAATGCCACGCGACGCCGTGAGCTGCTAAAAAAACTCCTAAAAGCCAGCAGGTTTTTCACCAAAAACCGACAAGCCACTTGTTAACTCCGATACTATAGAACTAATATAGAAAATTCGATAAAACTATTGAAATAAGTACGTAAATATGACGATTGCCGATCTAAATAAGTTCCAAATTCAATTAAAAAGCTACACAAAAAATAAGCATTTCTGACGCGAAAGAAAACAGAATTGTAATTACCAAAAATGTGGAAACGTTAAAACTTGAAATGAAAAAGTATTCATATTATGCTCTGAGCCGGACAGATGGAAATTACATTTGAATTCAGTTATAACTACAGTTTATTCGTAATTTTTTTGTTTGCTTCATAAAAGTTGTGTCAGCTGGTTTGAAATTCGTTGGGATGAACAATTTTCTATAAGCTTAAAAAGTCTGCCTTTTGCAGCGGAAAACGTTAGCAGAATTATTTTATCTGATCAACGAGAGTTACATTCTTTTACCATAATGAATTCTATTGTTTATCTACCCGTAACTGGTTTATTTGCCTTCAAGTATACATGAATTCAAATGTTATTCAAGGCTGACTTAACCCAGCTTTTGATTTTGACCGTAGTCTCGTCAAGTTGAACCTTTGCTAACCACTAATTGGGTTGCGGTCTCGGGACTGCCGGCGCCTCGTGTAAAATAGCGATATTTCACCGCATCTGGTCCTATTGCTATTGTTCTTAGTAAACGGATAATCGAGAGGGAGTGTTATGTTTATATTTTGGGCGACATTTTCTTTGAGTTTCTTTTACAAATGACTGTTTGATGTCATCGACTTGTTTCTTTAATGGCCTCTCAATATTGATCCGTTTTTCTTTAACGCTTTCCTCGTGGGAGGGCAGGCAGCTGCCAAAATATATTTTTTCTTACATACTTAATTACGATTTTTCTTTACTTTGAAAAGTTAGACTAGCTCTCAATCTTTCTAACTAATTATATTCTTACAAATGTGTTGTTAAACGTGCTAACCGCGAAATTCTTGTTATTCATGTCTAATAATTACAGAAGACAGCAGTCCTGTCTACATACCGCTGTACAAACCCTCTTGTAGTTATTAGCTGGCCAAGCAAAACAAAGCTAAGGGGACGAATGGATGCTACCATGTGATATAACTAGGTATGAAGCAACTTTTTAGAGTAAGTTCGTGTAGAAAGTTGAAATGGATGATGAATGTTATAATTATTGTAAGTTTGTTCTCTAAATGAAATGATTTGCCTTTGTAAAACACGTTTTGAAAGTTTTTAGTAGTAGTAATATCTTTACGTTTAAAATTACAGCTCTAAAGTTTTCGAGTCATTCAATATGCCAAATACATTAGTAATATTGTGTTCTAAACTTCGGCAGAACTTCATGGATTGCTTTAACTCACTTTAGTTGTTCTATCATTTGTTTAATTTAACAAACAAACAGTCGACAGGACCAGTTTAGTTTCTCCACCACTAGAACTTCATTGCCTCACGAGTCACATACACTTCTCTAACTCACAACAGACCACGGTCCATACGTGCCTCCGTGCCTCCAACAATAATCTTGCGCCACGCCTGTGCCTCGCTGCCTCGAGAACCATCGATTTTTAAACGCCTCGCCACGGTTAAGCCGCTTTCGTTGTTGTTTACATACCGGATTCTACTTTAATGGAATGGTTCTGATTTGTTAGTTAATGGCTGTAATCCTGGACGTGTGTTGAATTAGTGGGGAAGGCAGAGATGTAAGTGGGGTCTGAAGTGTGTTATAATGGGTTTTCGGTAAATGTTAAAATAATAGTCGGGGCTAAAATATATTTTAAATGCAGTTCGTTCTTAATTACTCTGGTGAACTTTATGTTTCTACCAAAACTAATTTTAAATTGAGACAAAAAAAAAACAATATCAAATGTGTCACAATGTTTTTCACTTAACAGCTAACGCGCGGTCTTAAAATAATAATATGGACATGTACATAATATAAAGGGAAGGGAAAGAATGACAGGGCATCAAACAATTCGTTCGCATCGCTGTCAACAGGAAAAGTGTCCAAAAGGCTGGCAGCGTTGCCGCGTTCTATTGGTAAGTTTTTATATTAGGTATTGTTTCGAAAAAAAAAACAGCTTATGTTCCCATATTTTTGTTATTTTGCCAATTAAAACGACTTCAAAACTCTCTATCAATTACAGCAACAGACCATTGTCTAGTTGACTGAAAACTAACCAATTATAACCTAACTGAAAGACAAATGGCTGCTCACAGTAAACTTTCAGTTTCACTTCCGTGTTCAGTCATAATAACGAGTGACGTCACGTCACCGTTTCCGGTTCCGGGGGTCATACGTGACTGGTTCCATTAATCTAGTTGCCGCTGTACATAGACAGAGAGAAGAGGACAGAAGTTCCGTTCTGTTATTGGTAAGAAGGTGTCTTTGTTATTAAGCACAGTTATACAATCATAAACATTAACTGAAATCACCACCACACTTGCACAAACTCACCACCACACTTGCACTTAAATACACACACCTCCACACAATCCCTCACATACATTAATATTATTTAGAATTATTTTATTTTGTTCAATTTTATTTTATTTCAATTTTATTTTATCTTGATTGTTCGCTACCAATTACATATTCTGTCCATTTTAAAACTAACGCAAACATGTCTCGATCTAAAATTTTAAGATAACGCAACTCAGGCCCCCAAGATACAGGCGCTGCCTAGTTTGGGGACCACTGTTTTTAATAACTATGTTAATACTCTACTCTAGTTACAGTAAGCACACGATATTTTATTTTTATTTTTGGAAGTTATTTTGTAACAATGGACCAATAAAAAATATTCTATTATTCTATTCTATTAACTGAAATTTCTTATTGGTCTATTTTGTGCATGACTATTAAAGGTATTACATGAATGAAAACCGTAATTTTACGTCAAGATCAGGCGGAGAGTTCCTCGTTCTGCTTTGAAAAGAGAGGATCGATTGTTGTTGAGTTTCTGTGTATACCTAATTATGCTGATTGCGCGCACGCAATATTTCTTCACGCGTAATTCCCAGTTTGTATATGGCGCGATAGATGCCGCCACAAACTATTTGAAGATAACATTACTCTCATTTTCTTTGTGAATAATTAAATAATTAATATTTTGAAATCGTTAGAAAGTTTATTGCTGCTGTATTTGATATCCCAAATATAGTGTCGCTTTTTTTTAACAGTTTTAAGTTAACATTAATAATTTTTAAAGTTTCTTCTTCTCCTTCTCAAGTTATTTTGTTCGTTGTTCAACTTTTATTTTTGGTAGTAAGTAATTGTTATCATAATCAGTTTTAACTTATGGGGTCAAAGGCTAGGTTTGGTTAAAGGAAAGTTTAAAAGGTCAATAACTTTTGACATAGTTAATAGGACTAAAATAATTGACCACCGTCCCATTACCTACATTGTGCTTTGTTTAATGTGCAGGTGATACCAAAGTTAATAAGTCAATTAAAACAGGTTGTTATTATAATATTTGTAAGGACTGTCTGTAAACAGGTCCACAACTCGAATAATCTGAGACTGACAAAGTTATTATTTATTTATTAAACATTTTATTGTACACCACAATAATATTATGTAAAACAAAAGGCACAAAAATATTTTAAACTAGTGTACAATGGGCCGGGCGGTCTTATCGCACCAGGCGATTTCTTACAGACAACCTTTGAAGGACTATTATTTTGTAGTTTTGAGTAAGTAAGATATAGCAAGTAAAATATAGTTTGTAAGACATAGTTAGTAAGATATGCCTCTTAACAAAAAATAAATCGTAATTCTTAAACTCTTTATAAAAAATTCAACATTTAACTTCTAAATTGTCCTCTTTGAAGATCACGTCGATCACATTTGACCTTTCAACATTGAACGTTGTGTCCAATCTTAGGGAGTGCCTCATTTTATAAATTATTATTTCCTCTCTCCAGAGGAATCTACAAAATATTTTTACTTCGATGAGGTTGAAGGCTCTTCACTCATCACGCGATAAGACTGTCTTTAAGAAAATGGGTAAGCAGATGTAACTATGTAAGGATGTGTGTTGTATGATTAGATAGTGGGCTTGTGTTTATAAGAAAAATTGGGATCTTTTTATGTGTATGCTTAGATGTACAAGATTCAGGCAAATAAACATTATTTGATTCTACTTCTTATGTTAACTAAAGGTGTTTGTTAGTCTCTTTGACTAGTTGTACGTAACATCTATATCTATAGGTACATATTATAAAACAAAGTCGCTTTTCGTGTCTGTCTGTGTGACCGCTTCTAGATCTTCTTCTAAACTACTTATCGGATTTTAATGCGGCTGTCACCTTCATGTAGAGCTTATTACGGAAGGTTATGGGTATCATAAATTAATATGTAACTTAGATACAGCACAGAAAGCTAGATGTTTTGACATGTCGCCATTGTACGTGCGAAGCAAGGGCGGGTCACTATATTAGTCATAATATTCTTATAGTATGTCCTAATAATTATCTAAGTAAATGCTTTTACGGGTAAACTATCACCCATACTTTTTTCAAAGCTGTTAACAGTCTTACAAACCATACGTAATACGAAATGACCAATCAGCACCTCGAAAACCTCATTACATCAAACGAAGCGCCAATCAAAACGATTAAAAACAAATTAAGTGTTTTACAGGCGTGAAAATAAAATTGTAAATACAACTCAGAACTTTAAAGCCGGTTGCTTTTTGTTTTAATTCCTTGTTAAGACGACAAAGCAATCAATTATTACGGATTATCGCTGTGGCGATAAAATCTCTTGCTCTGTTAACACGTTCCGTCCGCACTGAGATTGTTGGAGATTTTTGACTGTGTTTGCGATATTTTTGTAAAAAGATTTTAGAAAGAGAATTTTTAAATATGGTGACTCTTCAACTTTTGAAAGTAATTTCCAAAGTTTTTAATTTAATGCAAACATTGGCAGAAATGTTTAATTGACTGTAAAAACATTTTATACTACACATGTTCATCATCTTATTTTCCTTCAAATTATTCTAATGGAAAATCAATGATTCAAATCACTTATTTTCCAAAAAAAGTTGATTTAAAAACTCCCTCACTTATCTTTTATTCAACGATTCCACAAATCCGCACTGAACATAAACCGCAGAGAATGCCTTTAGAAATTGAATGTTTTTTTTACCTGCAAACAATCGTACCGGGAACTAATTAGACCCGTCCACAACAATATGTGGAAGCCGGTAATCAAGACCTGTATACGTAAAAGGAGAAAAACCTATCCGTGGAGTCGGGTGCTTTATTTATTTGTTCCGATAATCTAAACAAAAGAATCTAGACATCAGCAGTAGATTGTTGACGAAGGGTTCAGATAGGTGCTGATGTAAGGTAGCTTAGCACTTTACTTACCTGTATGTACAGTTACTTAGATATGTTTTGAAGCTTTTTGTTCGTGGTAAGGATTTAGTAGTTTCATTTTGGTGCCCCGTGTATTAAATACGCAAGTAGGTATAACTAGTCGAAGAGGTATACCGTATTAATTTATAAGAAGAACATAAAGATTCACTTACATTGAAAACTTGAAAATTAGTATATCGTTTGTATGCTCCTAAAATTAAATTTACGTTTTTTTTTTTTGTGGTGTACTCTTTTAACTTAGTACTTAGTACATACATACTTATTGCAATCATCTAAGGCAAGTTTTATGATAACAGTTTTGAAGGCCTTCAAAGGCTTTCAAGTGTCCCATTTACAGTAACAAACGTACACGACACTGAAATTATTTTAAAATGCTAAACATACAAACACTTGTAATAATA
This sequence comes from Eupsilia transversa, assembly GCA_914767815.1. Lineage (NCBI taxonomy): Eukaryota > Metazoa > Arthropoda > Insecta > Lepidoptera > Noctuidae > Eupsilia > Eupsilia transversa. Next base: position 445,456 of record OU611888.1, read on the forward strand.
ATACGTATACCCTAGAATAATGCACGTAAAGTTATTGGATTGTAACACAGCAGGTTTATTGCACCACTTCGGGATATTAAAGGTTTCACAAAACAATACAATTTATGCTATGAAATTGTGTGTTGACCTAAATATGGGACTTAATATTGGACGATATTTTCATTGTAAACGTCTTCAGTAGTCTCGAATTGAAATACAAGGTGTTATGGAAATAATTAAAAACCTGTAAAATGGTCAGTATTATGAAGAACTTTTACTATTGAAACAACCCTGATAACAAGAAAATATATCAGGTGGTCCCTAATGTCAAGTGACCCCTTTTTAGGGTTTCAGTTTTTCAATTATTTGTATATGTGTGGGTATTGTATTGCTATTATTAACCTCGTCTTTGAAAAGCTAACAATTTTCTATTACTATTCTTCTCCTCTCGTACAAACTATAGTCATGTAGAACCGGTAGTAGCAATAATTAATAGTCAGTTATCAAGGCTGGCTGCCCAGGGTATGATCATTCAGACAGGGTATTATGATCCTCGATATTGTTAAAAAATAACCAAGTAAATTAAAGAAATCAAGTATAAAAGACGTAATCTTTCGAGAGCAACACAAAAGTAAATTTTATTGATTGGGTAGACTTCTCCTTTATGTCACGGGGTCGGTCAACCCGCGGATAGCTAGAAGCGGCGACATTACAATATGAATGAAATGTCAAGTTAAAATAGACCGATCTGTGGATGTTGATCGGTCAGGTTTATTTAGTGATGGGAATTGCTCTAATTTTTTTTTTTACAGATCTGCTTTTCTTGAACTCCACGTTAATTAGCAGTCTTGTCGTGTCGTGTCGTTGTTTCATTCACGACTTAACGAAGGCACCAATTTGTTTTTGCTTTTGTTAATTTTTTTTGGAAACTGTAATTGAATTTAGCCTCAACCACGCCTTAGATAATGTTAGTAGGTAATCGCCGATACGTATTTTATATCATGACTTTATCTACAAAGTTGCCTAGAATTGCCCTCACGAAAAACTATAGTATTTTCTATTGTTTTATTTACAAAACATAACCCACTTTACAAAAAAGTTCCATGCTTTATCAAAACACAGTCACATACACACCGGCAAAATCAAATAGGTACCATTAACGAACATGCCAATTTTGTTCAAATTAAATATGTATGATCCATAACATTGTGTAGGTAACCTTTCAATTTAATCAATGGCGGCTGACATAACACGGTTTATTCGGGACAATGATCGTAGAATAGAGGGATATGTTAAAAGTGGCACGACTAAATACTAAAGAGGTTACTTTCTTAAGGTATGTTATCAAAATTATAGATTAGAGAGAGACTTCGTAATCTTGTCAGAGAAACCTGCTCTGTGCCCAGTTGATGGCAACAGGCTTGCTCCCCATTGGAATTCAATAATGGCAAAATGTGCGGCTAATTTACAACTTTGTCCAACCTTTCCCGGAATAAAGATGTGTTGTTAAATAAAATTATTCCTAAAACTGTTAAAAAGGCTTTTGTAAATTTCACACTGAAACTTCAATTGCTTCGCTCATTTGAATCTCCCCCGTTTCGATCATCCGCAATTTGGACCAGATAAATAAACAGACGCGCACATTTGCGACTAAGCAAGCGTTCGATTGAAATGAAATGATTTATTTCTGTAAATTTGTAAATTATCTGATTGGCTGTTGTAGACTGGCCTTTAAAAATGTTCTGTTGCTTTTAAATTAAGTTATGTTACTCTTGTTTGTTTTAGAAAGAGTGTGCGGTGGGGGTTAGCTCTCTAGCTCCGGTAGAATGAACAGATTACGTGTGACCCCTTTTTTCCAAGATTATTGAAGTCCCAAGATCCATGAATAGTGTGCGAGTCTATTGCCATCAACCGGGCACAGATCCAGACACCGGGCTGCTACCGGGAAATTCCAGTCGGACGCTTTGCCCCACTTGGAAATCGAACCCACGACCTCATTCATATCTTATCTTATCTCGGACAAAAAGTAATTAATAGAAATATCTAATATTTCAAAATCTTGACAAACCAGACGCAATATTAAAACTGAAATCTAAATCTCCAAAATGAACAATCGATCATCCAGTTGGATATAAAAACCTTCGTCAAAGCGCCACCCCTTGAGAAATAGAAGCATCCAGCATTAATTCAACTTATAATGGATACAGCGGCAGTCGCCGCCGCCGTGCCCTCCGCGGGGACCACCTTTGTCAACGGGATCGATGTGGGTTATTATTTGAATTTTATAATACCAGTATGTATGGAATGCTCTTTATTTGTTTGTGTGATTTCATGAGATTGGATTTGCTTAGTTATTATGGTCATGTGGGACGGATACGTTTTATTTGACATACTTTTTGTTGTATGTTTTGTTATGAGTTTTACGATTAGAGTATTTGAATACTACTCATTAAAAGCAATATTGCGGATTGACCTACCTACTTATGTATTGTGCTATGAGATATCTTTCTGATATTCACTTGTATTTGAAGAAAATTGTTTGAGAAACCTAAAACTAGGACATACTTCCATCTCGGAAAGATTCAAATTTATTGGAACCGTAATACATGATCAGCAAAAAACAGGGTGAAGAAAGCCCCTTTCTTGTTTATTCGTAGATATCTTCAGTTCAATGTATTGTCAGACTTTGAGATAAACCTAAAATAAGATGTATGAGCTGTCTACGCCAGTCTAGAGTTAAGAAAATAAAACAAGAGTGATGAACTTGCGATAAAATAGCAACAAATCCAGCCTCGCTTCTGTGCGAAACAAGCAAAATAGCATATTCACAAGTTTTCACCTTTCACCCTTCACCTGCCGCTACATGACACTACTTCCCTTTTTTGTTACATTTTTACGACTTACCGTACAAGACAACTAATCAATTTGATTATCTTGCTTCCATTCACAGATTAAACTCAGGAAAAATCCGCTTTTATTGACTGTGAATTGTAGGTTTCGGATTGTTGATTTACTATACTATCAGTGGATTGAAAGGCAATCTAAACATAATTAGCAAAGGACTGGGACGGAGAGGGTAGTGATCAATACCACCAACGATAAAAACTAAGCCTAAACGCGAGTTCATACAGATCTACACTCAAATTTACTACCATAGATACACCTCTATCTCACTCTTCGGGGATTACAGACATGATATTATGTAGTGATATAAGATATGTTCCCGTCTCTATCTTGCAAATGTAGTATTTAGTAGTGCGACAGTGACAGGAGTACCTAATGCTCCTCCGAAGGACGTCGCTAAGGAACATTTTATTAATCTCGGCCTTAAGCTTTGGTTTTCTAGGAAAGCGGTAAATGGTCACATAACAACGGCTGTCCAAATACAGAGCATTTTTTAACACCATCGTGTAAAATACTGGTGAAAATGACTTTCAGGCTATTATAATATGGAACCGCTCTTCTAGGAAATCGTAGCTTTAGTAAATATCAGGCAACCATTGACAATAAAACACTCCATCAAAACGGAAGATAATAAAGATAAATGCTCGGTAGGCACCTTGACACAGCGATCAATTACTTAGCCCTCAAAATATAAATCTGTTCTCGGGCTATCAGTCCGATCACCACGAGATACATCATAAATACTGGCAGGTGCTGGCCCGGGCAATAAATGAAGTCATTATGACGTCACGAACCGCCCGACCCGAGTGGTTAATAAGTTGAGACACTTTTTATAATTTATGATTAGGGCGATATATTTTATATATTTTTATGGCGATATATATTATCGGCTACTATGTTTCTACATGTCCATAAGATCTTCTACGTGTCATAATCATTATAATCATTTCAGCCGATTCATGTCCCGTGCTGGACACACTCGTCGGCCTCCCCTCTCGGCCTCCCCCCAAGCATCGCTACTTCGACTGGTTCTGTGATTCTCGCATCAAGCGGTTCCTGCGGCGTTCACCAGGTCATTGGTCGACTTTGTGGGAGCCTGCCAACGCTACGTCTTCCGGTGCGCGGTCGCCGCTCCAGAAACTTTTGGCATGTATTGCGATCATATATTATCTATCCATCTACCAAGTGTGGCAGCCGGTGGTCGCTTATTACAGTTGTCAGAAATTTATAGAAAGATAATTTTACTCGTTTTCGCGGGGCCCGGTAAGTAAAACTACCAGGAATTCTAGTTCAATGAGTTTACTTTCTATAAAGTTATAAATTTTAACAAAATGTGTTTTTAAAAATTCTCTGAATACCCAGTTCACATTTCTTATAAATACAAAAAGCTACAGATTATTTTCGTATAATCTAACCTTGCAGATAGTAATCTAAGTATTATATACATTTACTAAGAGTTTAGTGAGTTTCAAAGAAACACTAAAGTATGAAAGCAATTTTGTTCTTTTGATGTATAAGTTTTTTTTCGTCGGCATAATTGCTAACTGCTATAAATCCAAAGAAAAAGTAAAAAAAAAATAAGTCAGCTAAAATACGAGCCACCACTTTAATCCTTCATACGACCCTAAAACATAAATCACAAACTCTTAAAAAGCAAGCTCGCTACATTTAAAATCGACTCAAAAATCGGGACCTTAACCTCGCAGAAATTCCCGAGAATTTCGGGAATTATAGCAGCAATTCTGTCATTTGAAGGCGTGCCGAGACAATTCTTCACAAAGTAATTATGTCTTTGTCGAGTCAAAGACTGCCCCCATCCTTTGATGCCGTACCTGTCTTGCGTAAGCTTGTGCAAGATACGGGGGATCAATGTGCTCGCTTCTCTCATTATGGTGTTTTACTTGCTTTATTTGGAATGTCGGATATTCCGGATTCGTTAATTGTTTGAAACTTTTTTATTTGATTTGAATTCCGAATTTTTCGTTCTCTCGGTTTTTTATTAGCGGTTTTTGGGAATTAAACTCTGATTTACTGTTTTGGCTATGCATAAATGTAGCATATTCGCAATACCCAAGACAGCATTTAAAAGCGCTTCATCAATACTAGAATAATTATAGATTTGTAATATTCCTTTTGTTATATTTCCTACACAATCTTACACGTGATTAGCAATTTCATCTTCTTGTCAGAAATTAATGTTCTAATTACAGCTTGCATTAATTATGACCTCACCTTAATCCTATCGCGGTGAGGTGGTGCGTGTAGCCGCTACATCCTAACTTTTAGCCCCACCGGGATAATACTGGGGTTTTTTAATAAAACTTGTCCCGTTATTCAACCAGTAACGACAGAAAGAGAACCCGTGGTTTTGTTTACAATAACATGATAATATTACGTTCATGGGTCACTATTCTCACTTTTATTATCGAACTTGGACAATTGGCCGGGGTCTGCATAATGAAATCGAAGCGCTTAGGGTTTTTTCGGGTAAAAATGGGGTCGCCATGTAACTAAAATATTCGAGAAATTGGTGTTCTTGTTTCGGATCAAGCTGTGATTGGCTTAGTGGAAGTACTCGCGCTCAAGTTTGTTAATGTTTTCGGATAGTAAATTAGATTTCTCAAAAGTAAATCAATTACTTAGTTGAATTAAATTTTGTTTTATAATTGGAAATAATTAGATACCGTTCAAAGTTTAAAATTGTGGAAAGCTTGAGAATTAATTAAAAATTCCAACGTTGATGAAAAAAATGAAAGAAAACAGAGTTTTGTTATCACTTGCATGTATCACCATCGCCGAAAATGAAAGCAATATTCCTGGTTTACCATTCTCGAGCAATTCAACTCAAGTTTTGGTTAACAGATTAGTAAGTCCCTTTCAAAGATACAATCATTCTTATTCTTCATTCTTTATAATACACCTACCTCGGTATCACATCCCGTGGTAGCATACATTTACCTTCTTTAACTCATTATCATTTAAAACTGATTGACGTTACCTGGTTAGCACTTACAATACCAAATTAAGACACATCTTTGCCGTAGTACGTTTTGATTGGCTGTCAGAAACAGCACGGAGATAATAATCGAAGTTGAAATTGAGTCTTTTGTCAAACGGCGCACGAACAGCGCTGCTAATCATGGAGATTATACTTCAGTTTGAGGAGAACGGGTTTAGATCACGACGCTTAGTGGAGCTATTCTAGTAATGTGAATGCGATTTTAGAGAGTCTAAAACGGTTTCTTCAGATTTGTGTGAAAGAAAACCCTTTTTCTTAAAGGACTCAAAAATCAAACTAAAACAGGCTGAGAATCACCACTTTTTGAACGCTGAAGTCACGAAAGACAGCTCCGGAATCGACCCACCCTTTCAAAATACCAAAATTCTAAATGTAATATGAAACAACCATATCACTGAAAATTTATTACATGAAATCCTGGTAAACCTGGCTTTTATTGATATTTTCTCTATAATTTGCTCACAATCTAGTCTATACTGTTGTGGCAAGTACTTCATTAATAATCTTTTTGAAATTATTTTCACATAAGAAACTCTACCAATTAATGAACCAATTAAAACACAAACAAATAACTTCAAAATTGCCGAAAACATAGGCACAATAGTTTGAGAAAATTAACAAGCGTAGCGGGAGGAGGGTTGTAAATTCGGGGTAGGTATGTACTGTGTAGGTACATCACAAGGCAAGTTTCTTGGAGGTCAGGAGGGACGAAAGTTTCCCGGTCTAGTTGAATTTTAGGATTCCAGGCGTCGCTTATAAATTCATACACCGCTTTAGAGCGCAAATAATTTTGTGGACTTACTGTAGTCCGGGTGCCCGGGGGTGTCGGAGGGTGAGGGTGATATTGGATTGAATGTAAACGTGGAAGGATTTGAGGCTATTTTTGGGTGAGACACAATTCATTGTTAATGTTTTTTTTATATCAGCTTTAAGAAAATACTATCCCAAAATATATTATAGATTTTTATGAAATAAAAAAACTGTTTAAGAGCTGGTTAATTGCAATCTCAACATCCATTATAATATATATATTGATGATTGCTGAAGGTGTATGGTTCTTATAACGCAGAACAAGATACTGCCTTCCTGCGTAATAAAGAAGATGGTTGTGGAAAAAATTGGTCTTGAAAGAATAGGCATTCTTTGATCAAAGGTACTCCGCATAGTTTACAACCATAATTTCAATAAGCGGCTCTAATATATTATTTAATGTTTATAAACCTAATTTCCTCTGAATTCCATTAAATGAATTGCTCTTCCCAGTAGTCTGAAAAGCTGAATATCCAAGTTACCCCACAGATTCACCCGTCGTGACACAAGAGATATAGCGAGCTCGAACATGGCCAAGTTTAACTGAAATAGTTTGTTTTCCGTATATTTCTGCTAACTAAACTGCCTCGTTGGTGTAGTGGTTGCAAACGCTACGGCTGGGGTCGATTCCCGGGTCGGGCAAAGTGCTATTTGGTTTTACCATCTGGAATTTCTCAGTAGCAGCCCAGAGTCTGGATTTGTGCCGGGTTGATGGTAATAGGCTCGCCCCCTATTACATGGGACTTATTCATAACTGGCGACCTGCCAACCCCGTCCTCTGCTAAACCCATCGGAGAAAAAAGGCGTGATGTTATGTTATTCCTTCTAACTAGTAATAGTCATTAGTCGTCTTACGAGCCCTGAAACGCTATCATTATTATATTGTATTTTTATTTTGATGCGGTTTTCACCATCATTTAGAGAATTTCTTCCGGAAGGTTTACGTTACGTACTTTATTATTTAAAACTTAAATATAACTGACAGATATCTCGATGGTCTGACACCTCAGTAGAACAAACGTGCGAAGCAAGGGCGGGTCGCTAGTCATGAATATAACAACAAACAGTCAAACGGAGGCCTAAGTCTACTAATTTATAAACGTTACAATGGTCTCTCAATGGCGAGTTTTTGTATGGCAAATCTGTCAGAAAATCACCATTGAGAGACCATTGTAACTTTTATAAATTAGTAGACTTAGGCCCCAGGTCGACGCCGCTGGTCAATTCTGCTAATCCTCTCCACTAGGTAATACTGCCTGCTAAAAGGCTGTCAAGAATATAATAGGTGCACTGTGCACTAAGTATGCTTTTAAAAGATGTCTATTTCCTTTACTAAAGCTAAGCGAACAATATCTTAAGACAGTATCATATTTCAGTCACCTTTACTATTACCTTTTTAGGCTGCGTTTGGGCTTTTAGGTACAGTAGTGGAAATTAATTGACTACCAACTTAAATTGTTCGTATATTCAAATCACAGCTGTAATTCTTTGACAGTTGGGTGAAATAGCTGCAAATTAACGTAGTATGTCAATTTTGTAAACAATTAATTTCCCTGACTGTGCGTAGAAACTACCTAACAATGTACTACGCCCCAAATCATTAAGGAGAGGCTTAAATTATAATACATAGTAAGACGATACGTATGTTCAAAGTAATATAATTACTGTCTGATACACGCATAGGTAACAAAGTTATACATTATTAATTTGTGCTTCACATAAATCTGTAAGCTGAACTTAAGTTGCTAAGCAAAGCCTTGAATTAACTCGTAAATATCAGTGTCTGTGAGATCGGATATCCAACTTGCCGTTTTGTAAAAATATGTAACTTTATTGGAACATGCAACATGTTCTAATAAAGTTACATCTATGAGTGACGGTATTGGCAGGTAAGATCATCTTAACTTATATTATAAAGAGATACAATTGTTTGTAAGAGGTATTCTCTGGAAGTACTAGAAAGCTACCTTATTGCTAAGTGTCATAGGATATGTTTCATAGTATAGTTGACTTCCACGCGGACGAAGTTAGCGGGTAGAAGTTATTCTGAAAGTAAACGATCTCTTTTGCCTATTAAGACAGACATTTCTGTTGCTATGTCGTTTTCAAGTCCCATAGAATATTGACACTGACAGCTCCCGATCGTGGTTTAGATGTGCTGATCGTGTTGATTTTCATTAGTCTAATTCGCTCTGAATTGTTTTCTAATCAAATTGATTCTAAAGTCACTCCACATGCTCACTTTCATCAGAAAATCAATATAACACAAATACATCGGACCATAAACCATAACATATCAACGAGGCATAACACCCGCGGTTGACAGGCGTTTTATCCATAGTCGTGGATTCGATCCCCGCGCCGCACCTGCGCCCAGACGTGACTATTTGAAATTAGCTGGCGTAAGGGAGAGCTCACATAACATCGTTACATGTACAAGTTTGCTCAGAGTGGTTCTGCTTGAGGCAGAAGGAAATGCGGTAACTTTCCTTTGGGTTTAAGTTGTGAAAAACGGAAATAATGGTGGCTGCTAGAAGTTTGAAATAAATAAAAGAGCTGCTTACTTTGTAATAATGTCACAAATTACATCATATAAACAGGTTCATGACGTCCATAATAATAAAATTAAAAAAATCGGTGATGACCTTTACGAACCACCAATGGGAAACAAATGGTCCTTTCTCGTTTTTAGAAACACACAGCACGACAGAGACTTATATGGATATAAAAAGCGAATATGTAAATGAAAATATTAATTTGTAACAATGTGTACCTATTGTAAAATTTCAAGATTTGGTATCTTCAAAATTATTGTTCAGTGGTGTACCTACATGTTTTCAGACCTGAAAAATGTAACAATCAATCTATTTGCTCAAAGTCTAGACACTCATACATATTATTTACGTCTACAGCACCTTCACAATAAAATCCAACTGTAAAACCATAACATACATATAAACTTACATTGTAAAGTCCTCTTTACAGTTTTATTTCTATCGGGGCCGAGATATTTCACATTTTTCACCTTTCAATTTATTAATTAAAGTCTCTAGAGCTTGGTCTCTATCGCGCCGACACTTCGCTTTATATTTTTTTCATTTCGTATTTAAATATAGATTTAGATTATAATTTAATATTGAAATGTAATTTAGATTTAACGTGTGATTTGATGTTTGTGTGGTCGATTGTCATATGATTACGTTCACAATGAGATGATTTTGTCTACATATCGTGTTCAAGCCGAATTTTGAAAGCGGAAGGAAATAATGAATTTTTTCATGTTTGCCCGACACATCCACAACCGTTGATGTTCTTAAGTATAGTGTAAATGTGGGTGATGTTCAGACTTACCTATTAAGTGTACCTGTGGGTGATGTTCAGACGTACCTACTAAGTGTAGGTACCTGTGGGTGATGTTTAGACTTACCTACTAAGTGTACCATTGGGTGATGTTCAGACTTACCTACTAAGTGTACCTGTGGTTGATGTTCAGACTTACCTACTAAGTGTACCTGTGGGTGATTATTAGACTTATCTACTAAGGCAAGGTGAGACTGATGGTGTAATATACTCATGTGTTAAAGAACTACAATTAGATGCAATGTTAGTGTTCCCTTATTGCCGTTGATATAACAAAGTGTTTTAGTGACCGTGTAATGGTCAAAAAGCTAGTCGAAAACAGATTATAATGTTTCAATATGGCCGAACTGCAGCGCCGCAATATAACGCTGATATTATTTTAATACACTGTGTACGTAAGATGTGGCGCACGTTTTCAACTTTTCGATTGGATTTTTAATTAGGTACCTACTGTCAGCTTCCTCCAACCTCGGGAAACTAAAGAGTAGGTGACTTTAGTAGACCACTTCTTAAGTGATCCAGGTAAGCAATAATTCGATAGATTGGGTGTCTAATTGGTAAGCAATAGGTCGTGGGATTGAACTCCATCTAAGGCAGACGTAAATATACTCGTATAATCAGACGTAACTATATTCATTTCATAGTTACAAGGATTATCAGTACTATTACTGTTAAGCAATCGTAATCTAGTTTGCATACATAATGTATGCAAAGTAGATTACAAGTAGGTAACTTTTAAAAAACCATGTGCCAGCAGCTGTCTGCGGACCAAAAATTTACAGACAAAACAGTATGTTAGCAACTTTGTAATTCGTATAAAGTCTAGATATAAATATTCATGCCTGAATAAATCCTATGAGTGTTACCCGTCGGCCGGTCAATCTATGAGCGTAGCCCATCGGCCGTACAGTCGCGCAGTACTTTTTATTCATGAAATTATTCCAGCTCGAACAGTCAATCAATTATGTCAGAATACTGTTCTTTGAACTCGGTGCGGCTTTGTTATTTACTCTGTACATTTACAAGGTATTTTCCCTACAATATGAGTTATGTGACAATAATTTACAAGGTAGGGTTGTATAAAACTTGTGTAAAAACATAAAAAGATAAAGTTATCGTCTTATTTTTAACAAAAATACCAATTATATCAATGTTACTAGGTATTCGTTTGATCAGTTTGTAACATAGAACATACACACTTTTAAAATTGTTGTGATTTAGCTCGAGCTTAAAATAAGAAAAAATATTTATAGAGCATTATAAGAGCATGCAGATATGTAGTTTCGTTTTAAACTATTCCAAGTTCAGAATTGATGAGTTTATGAACCATTCAATCAATTCACATCATACAGACTTACAACCGAAATTACGCTTCACCATCCCAAACATAATGATCTAAAGGACTACCCGAACCAATAACCGTCGCATCCGTGCGCCGCACCTTAGATAGACACCGCTCAGCGCAATCTGCGCTAAATGCCGCTTTAAGCGCCTTGCCGTCGCCAGGACATTACGGCACACTACGACACACTGTGTTGAGAGGACGGCATGGCTAGCCTATCACGTCTTGCTTTAGACGTCATTAGAAAGGATAAAAGGATTATAGAAACTGGAGAGAGAGAGAGACAACGTCTATTTATGGTCTGAAGACATTGTAGGGTTGATGGCTAGTGGGGAGATAAATAAACTAAGATTTTGGAAGTTATTGTCTCTGGTTGATAAGCGTGATATTTCAATGGTTGCCTCGGGCAAGTTTGTGGATGTTTCATGTAGGTTACCTACTTAGGTACACTTACTTACATTTTACTTCATATAAGTTTCAAGTTGAAGAAGAATGGGGAGATTTGCTTGCAAAGAGACAAACAGAATTTCCTATGTTTTCGTTTATCTAAATTCATTAAACGCGTATCCTATAATATTTCAGCGTTAGAAATCAAAAAAACTGGCCAAGTGCGTGTCGAACCACGTCACCACGCACAATGTCGGACCACGCGTTTCGTAGCTGGGATGAATTTATCCCAAGAACAAACTTAACATTGTAGTTGAAAAACATGATCCCTCACTTTACCATTTAGCTGGCAGGGGGGAGGACACTTGACGCTAACAAAAATTAGCACTTTAAAGCTTAATATTTTGCAAACGGATCCTTCAATCCAAAAATGGTTTTAACAAACCCAAGCATACAACAAACTCAACCCTACACCATGCGATAGACGAAAAAAATAAAACACCACTTTACGTATAGGGGAGGTACCCTAAAAAAATTGTTTGAAAATTGATTTTATTTTACCACTTTGTCGGCGTAATTAATATGTATACTCATGCCAAATTACAGCTTTCTAGTACTAACAGTCTCTGAGCTAAGCCGCGGGCAGACAGGCAGACCGACGGAGATGGCGAAATTATAAGGGTTCCTCGTTGACTACGGAACCCTAAAAACCTTGCTTTATTGTCCCCAAGTTGATTACAAATATCACTGACAAAGTGACAACATGATTTGACAATCTCACTTCTAACAAAAACCTTGAACTAATAAAACTAGTACACATTGTGGAACAAATAGTAGCACAAAATTAATAATATCTGTCACCGTGACGGTTGGCTAGCAGACTTTATACCTAACTGAAGATTATCTTAGATATTGACATTTGCCTACAACAATAGCGACAGAGCTACCCGTCCTGACGAGGGTAAAACGGTCTCCATTAAAAGTTATATTAGTGACAAATTCCAAATGGATTTTGGATATAATTCTGTCTATCTCTTTGACTGTTTAATGTAAACTGCTGGATTTCCCCCTGGTCCAAGAAGTCTTAATGCAAATTAGTCAGTTAATGTCAGGGATTGAACCATCAAACAATGGTGCTGATGGAATTGCTCAATGGCTATCTAGGTCAGAAACAAGAACAAAGAAACGATTACAAAGATCGAATGATCCGCTCCGACCAGTACCGTCACATTCTATTATATCAGCCCAACAAACCTAGCTAACAATGCTTCAAAAAAATATTACACTTCTTTATAGCATCGTAGAAACATTATCGCTCTTTCCAAAGATACCACCCAAGCGCCAACACTCGATAAGAATTACCTACCTTGGGCCACGTTTTTAGAAAATAGCAATATTTTTAGCACACAAATAAAAATACCCTCCAATACGGTACACAAACATGTCTCCGTCACAACCACGCGAGAGCGTGCACAATTATTTTGACAGATGGTGTAAACAGAGTCGCAATGCACGCCATTTGTGAAGTTTCCTTCCGAGTGAACCGGCAGTACACTGGCGAGCAAAAAAATTTACACATTTGCATCTTTATTACGTCGAATTCATAAGATTTTCTTGAAGAGCGGCGCGGCGCGCGGCGTGGGAATTTGCGCTTGTTAAAGTATTTTTCGTGACGTTTTTCTTTACGCCGTTTTAACCTATTTTTGTGTTGTTGTACCACTTTCTGCGCATTTTTTTTAGTTGCCCATTGTTTTATTTTATTGTGTTTTGCTAGAAACGACTGCATTACGTTTTTATAGTTGTATGTATCTTTGCAGCTCTAGTTTATTACCTTGAGCTGCTGTTTGAAATCAACGTGGGACGTTATTCGTACTAGACACCATAAATACACGTTATTCTTATTTGAGGTAAATTAAAAATATGACAAAGAGTCAATGTCAGGTGGATACGCAGTGTCTTACAATTAATAAGTACATCAGCATATTGCATGCACCATTCTGTTAGCAAATCGGAAATAATTCTTCTGAAGATAGCACTATTCTTACACATCACAATAAAGTTGATATGTATAAGAATATTATAAGAGATAGTTATACATATAGCTTACATAAGACATCGTGTGGCTGTATCGACATCTCATCTCGAATCAATAAGATACACTCAGTCATAGCTTATGCTGACTCAGGACTGTGTGTTGCCAGATACAAGAATATTTTATGGGACAAAAAAATACATTCTCAACACGGAGTTGGAGTACGGAGTTGTTTGATTATGTCATTTGTCTTAGTGTCTGCCCTCATAATATAATTTTACAAAAATAGCTTGATAACATATTAAAATATGAGCCCATCAGAGCGGTGGAAGGCGGTAGCTACATGAGCGAAGCTAAACGAACTTAGCTTCGTTCCCAGTGTGGCCTGCACTTTAGTGGGAGGTGGGTTGACTGCTCTGAACCATGAAAGAATTTCAGTGATTGTGCAATCCCAGCGGACTAAATCTCATTTTCGCCAACTGAAATAATACAGGTTTTTTGTTATTCTAGAATCTAGCAACACTACACCGCAACGCGTCTAACCCTCTCGTATCTCGCGGTACTTTAGTACAGTCGCGTCGCACATTTTTGTCATCCATCGCTGACGAATGCTTTCGCGTCAAATTGTTCTGCGGGTAAAAATGTACCCGCGTTAGCAGGCGAGGGTTGATGTCGTAAATCTATGCCACTATTGATGCTGCTCTGCTATTCATGTTTCTGGAAACTAGGATACAGGTTTATTTTATTGTTGTGTATAGTTTTGCACGATTTGATCATGTTTTAATTTCCCGCAATCCACGCACACACGCACGCACATCATATTGTAAGAGGTTAAAATACTCGGCTGACAGATTTATTTTCACCCTCGAATTCCACTTCAGCATACTGCTTTCTACTCCTTATGACAAGAATATTGCCCAGTGGATTACAGCAGATTACTAAGATACTATAAAAGCAGGTCCCAGTGCTGATATTATAATCTCTAATACACATAGGTATGTTAGTTCTGGGGAAGCACACATCAAATATTAATTTCCAAATACTAGGAATTAAATAAACTTGATTAAATAAAAATGAGTTTTTGGGGCACAAATCTGGGGCAGGTTGGTGTTGCAAACAAAAACAAATTGAATGGACGCGTGTGGAGTTCAGTTACATAGACACGTGCAGTAATTAGGAGAAAGCTCGTGTCGACTATCTACTAGATTATAATTAAGTTTTAAGTCTAAAGTAGGTACTTAATACCGTGTACAAAGGTTTCCTACTACATCCATTTTCTATTGAGAGTCTGGCAACATTGTTGGATTCATGAGCATTATGTAATACAATCGGTATTTCGCTTTATGCTTTGTTTTTACCTAATAAATCAGTTAGATTTTAGTTGGCCATTGTTAAACAAAAAGTTTGTTTTTTCATCAAACCCGCGGTCTTCAAAAACCTGTTTTTTTTAAGGGTTAGTAAAGAAACGTTATTGGAAACATTAGCAAGCATAACATAACATCACGCTTTTATCCCCAATAGAATAGGCAGAGGTTTACATAGTACACCCACAGTTCGCCAGTTATGTTTAAGTCCATTGTTCTACAAAATCGCTAAATCAACTTATATTTTTAGTTTCTCATAAAGTCACCGATTTATTATCAGTGAATATCACGATTCTTTCACGACGATTTGACAAGAATTCTCACAAAGTTCCTAAGGTTTCATTCGCTTATTCCCAGAAGAATATAATTTAGAACCTTGAATAGAATGTCTATTGAAAGTGCACAATAAATATAATCTGCGCTAGTTTCGCTCACATTCATAATTTTGTTCATTCCTTTGAACTTTTTTTCTAATACTTACCTAGCGATTCATGAGAATTTAATTTTGCTACAATTTTTTGGTTCTTTGATAGTTAATTTTTATTGGAATTGCGTTCCTGAAATTAATTTAAGTTCTTTTTTTCTTGTTTCAATTGTTTAAAAATAATAACATAAAACGAACTATGAAAGGCGATACTAATTAATTATCATGCAGAATGAAGGTATTAAAATATTCGGTCTTCTTCCAGGAACTGAAACTTAGTGAAGATTGGCCGCAGAAGCAACATTAATAATATTTTAATATTACACATTTGAATATCTTATAGTCAAAATCAAAATCAAAATATTTTATTTCACATAAACCTACATGGGCACTTATGAAACGTCAGAAGCTAGGTGCACGGTTCCAATTGGTAGTTTCCTATGGAGAAGAGCCTGCAAGAAACTCCACGGTTACTCTTTTAAAAATAAATGGGTATTACAATGTTTTCAAAAATTTACAGTGTGAATAGGTATGAGAGGACAGTGTAGGCTTGCCAACAAGATACTTAACAAAATAGAAAATAGTCTGCAAATCGACAGTCTGTTGAGCCTAGAACGTTCTCACATTCACAAAATATAAAGGAATCTATATAAAGGATAAATAAAATAATAAGAATAAAAACCTATTTAAACCAAATGGTTGTTTATAGAGTTGTAGTATTTGACTTAGTTTTAGGTTTTTAGGGTTCCGTAGTAAACAAGGAACCCTTATAGTTTCGCCATGTCCCTCTGTCTGTCTGTCTGTCCCCGGCTTAGCGCAGAGACTGTTACTACTAGAAACCATTTTTGGATTGAAGGATCCGTCTGCGAAATATTAAGCTTTAAAGTGCTCATTTTTGTCAGAGTCAAGTGTCCCCTGCCAGCTAAACGGTAAGTTCTGGATATGTAGAAAAATTCACAGTAGTAGTATACAGTGTGAGTCTTCATAATGTGCACATATCGAAATGGGGGAATCTATGCTTAATTTTATCGACGGAAAAAATAAAAAATAAAATCTAAATACATTTTTTTTCCATTTTTTTTTATTTAAAAAAATTCGTCTTATTGTTTTTTTTTTACGATTATTGTAAAAATTGATTAAAAAAACAGATTTTTGGACGAAATACCTGTTTATTTTCAATTGAGGGTTTTTTGGGTTTAATTGGCAGGGGTTTTTCCCACAATTTTCATTTTATAAGAACACTTAATTACTACCAATCATTATGGAGTTGAGTTTGTTTCATCGCGATAGATCATTTAAAAGTTACACCGTTTTTTTACATTGGGGTAAAAAATACAAAAAAAATAAAAAAATAAAAATAGATTTTTTTAAATATTTTTTCCGTTTGTCAAATTAAGCATAGAATCCCTCATTTCGATATGTGCACATTATGAAGACTCACACTGTATATAACGAAATCAAAAGGAAAACTATCACAGCTATGTAGGCTCTACTAGGTAACGAGTAATTATCGACCAACTTTTTGCAGTTGCAAAAACATATTCTACCATACATTTTGTATGGGAGAACATATTTTTCAACTACAATGTTAAGTTTGTTCCTGGGATAAGTTCATCCCAGCTACGGAACCCTTCATTGTGCGTGGTCAGACACGCACTTGGCCGGTTTTTTTAAATATTGTAGCATCGTATGTAGGCTAATGAAGCGGCACTCAATAGAGAGCCTTGGAATGTAATTTATTGCTGGAACTCTAGGTACGGTCAGCAACGAAGATACGTTAAAACACTTTTATATTCATCATATTATTATAAAGAGGTGAAATTTGTTTATTTGTAAGTTTTTATATAGGGCATAGGGGGTAATCTCCGAAACTACCAGTCGGTTTTCAAAAAATTTCTTTGTATTGGATAGCCCAATTCTTGAGGAAGGTTATAGACTAAGGTGATAGATTTACCCACAAGTGCGGCAGCTCGGCGTGGCAAAGTGGAATGCCTATAATAATTTTACATTGGAATCTGTCCCACTTGTTTGATTTGGTGGGGCAGATTCCACTAGTCTTGTTTCTTGTTGGATTCTGCCCCATATAGGGTTGGCCCCTTAAAATGTGTGTAGGTAGGTATGCTCGTATTTTATGTTTGTTTGGAAAAGAAAGAAACTTATATTTCTAAGTAACTAGGACTGGGAACGTTACTTACGTACTTTAAGTAGTGTTTTGAATAAAAGTACAAAAATAATTGTTTGATTTTTTTTATTTACTATTTGTTTTTGAAGGAACCGGGGGTGTAAGTCACAGATAAGTTATATGATTTGCTATTTGTAAAATAAAATCTTAGTAAATATAACTAAACCTTTAAAATGGAAATCAAAGGATGCTTTTTTCACTTTAGGAAAGAGCTTTTAAAAGAGGTGGTGAGTAAGGGTTGACAAAATCAAAATGTTTGCGGAAACAAGAAGCACTAAGTGCAGTGTTTACCTTATAACCATTGTTGTTTTTATTTTATCGAGTTTAATTATCGATACCCATCATATTTGCAGAGTTTCGCTAGCTAATTTAGTTTGACCCTGTATAACTGGATGTAATTTTACCGACTGAAGAAGAAGATGAAACACATGCCAAAAAAACACAAACCAATTTAAAATACAAGCTTGTATCTCATTTAACCTTACAAAGGAAGTAAGAACATTACATACTCGCTACAAAAAGACAGGGGAGGCATGTAAAGAAATGCTCCCCGCTCTGTAGTCGGTACAACGTCGAACTGAACGCAACCATTAAGTTGAACGTTACTACATGTTGCGTTTCTTATATAAACGCCGCTGCTTTTTGTTAGGGAGGTGGGCAATGAGCGGAGCGGAAGCGTTAGCGGTAGCGAGAAGCGGTGAGAAGCGGTTTGAAATTCTGATTCGTTACGGCATAAAAAAGGGCATGTCTTTTATAGAAATTCAAATAATTCTGCTTCCTAAAAATATTAATAATGAACACTCTAAAATAATGAACGCGCCTCGTTTTGTGATCCTCAAAGAATGTTATTTTCGTGCCCTAAATAGCCAAGTAACTGTGACCAACTTGGATGTAGGCGTCATCATTAGAAGTTCAATAACTTTCTAAAGGATCAATGAAATATCTCCCGAAATAAAAAGCCTCAACTCGTGCAGATGTTGGTACTCAACTTTCAGATTTTGACAGTTGAATTTATTTTCGTAACTTGATAAACTGTAAAAACATTAAAAATGTGGCAGTTACTTGATACCGACTATCTTTTTTTTTTTTTTTTCGTTTATTAGCCAACAAACAATTGTTCATACTGTAAATAGTTAAAGTAATATCTATCTTCTCTCTAGTTAAAGTGTTATCGCAAAAATCTCGGATAAACCCCAAACTAATCGGTCATACGTACCCAAAAAAATACCAACATATTATGTGAGTAAAGTCGTACATATACACATATTATTATGTATGTTGCATGTTATGTACAACACGTTGTTTTCGGCCCTCGAATGACATAGACGCGCAGTTGGTAAATATGTGTGCAAATGTCACTTGAAATGTATTAAAAAACCAGATCGCGGGGTTATTTCCGATTTTGCCCACTCTGTATCGATAAAAATTAATGTCGCTTACAAAAGCTATAATAACATAACTCATCACAGTGTTCCTTCCCTAAGTCCCTCACCTCGTCCGTATAAATATTCACTATCGCACCACTATACAGCATGCTCTATCTACACTGTATACAGGCTGTTCCATCTGCACTATACAGGGTGTAGTATCTACGCCGTTTATGTTTGCAGTCGTTAATGCGATCCTGCAACGGACGCTATTTGCCTCGAAAATTGCTTCCGATATTTACTTAAAGTCGGCTCTTAACACAGAAAATAGATATTTCGTTAAAAAATATTTGTTTTAAAGTATTTAATGCAGAATTTTTGTGAATATTTTGTGTTTAATGGAAATTCAACGGCCTTGATTAAACAAAATATTGGTTGAAATATTTCGTGATATTTTATATCAAATTCGAAGAAATACAATAATGTAGACAGATTCTGTTTGTTTTTTTCAATGCGTCGAATAATAGGTGCTCGTTTTGATTACCCTGACAGCTACAGGTAATGTTTCCGATGTTAGCGATAACTCGACGACTAGGCGTCATCACGTATTATGATGGTGATCCATGGTCAATACTTTTCTTAACCCGAACTGCTTCTGAAAGAAGTCCTCCTAGAACTACGCTACGATGTATGGAGGCCATTAAAAAGACATGTACACAGAAGACGTACAATTTTAATTCCACTTACAAATATACAATGTCATGTAAATAAGTCATATGAACTCATTAACTCACTTCCCGCAATTCTTTTAAAATAAATACGCTTACAGAAACGGCCGTAATAAACATTAAATTATTTAAAACCTGTCCCTTGTAAAATGTATGAATCACACGTTCGCGGTAGCCGTTCAACTTTTAAAATATAAATCACGCTTTATATGACAAATTAAAAGCGACCGTACTTAAAAATGAAGGAGCTTTCGTGAACTTGAACTTAAAACTTTCTTGCGACGAAATAAAGTGCACTTTCCTTTGCTTGAATAATAACTGACAGATTGTTTGCTAATTTATCAAATGCAGTTCTACAGAACCTTATTTTGACGAAGAAAAGGTTGGAATTTCTTTGAGCGGGCGTAAGATTGTACATTTGTAGAGAAATTCGCTGCGTTTTCTTTTGAATGTCACAATAATTATGACAAGTGACGTCTGGTGCGGTCTGAGAGCCTGAAGTCAATTTTATAGCAGAATCATTTGTTTTATTTGAAAAAGTTTCAATATTTAAATGGAGTTTCGGAAAATGAACAGTTTAAATGTTTTGAAATGTTGATGTTGTGCATTTTGACATTTATATTTCGCTCGAGTTAATGAAAGAGCTATTAATTGAACATTTTCCGAATGTACTTTTATTTTACTTTAACGATATTGACTATTGGTTGATGGGTTAATTATTCAGTACATTAATGATTTGGTCATAGCAATCTATTAAATCGTATGACATTTACGTATTAATGACATAAGATTATATTCAGAGAATTAGACACATCTAGCCTAAACCGAAACCCAGTTAAAGCTAGTAACTAATTCACCATAATCCAGGAATATTAATAGATGTTGAATGTTAATACAATATTAAGTTAGGCACTCTATTATTTATGAGCTATCTCGGCTAATAAATTGCCTGCCAGCAGTTGGAGAGATAAACGGGTGTGGATACTAGTTTTGTTGTTTTATCTAGGTATGTTTGTAGGTAGGTATAGTTTACAATAAGTAACTCTTCAAAATACTTTTCTTACATTGATTTTGAAATGAAGCTTCACAATGCTGCATGTAATTTCAGCAGCAAGTCCTGTCTGAAGAAAGAAAAAAAATGTAAGTACTTACGCATTTTTTTTTTGCAAAGATGCGACTTTACACCTAACAATGTGAAATAAGTGCAGTTCTGTATAAACTGACGCCTTTTTCGCGCGCCACCTGCTATGATCATTAAATAACCTACCTACTCCTTTTGTTTCGTTTATGTTCATACATACTCGCATGCCGATTGCGAGTTCTACGCATCTGACCTTTCTGATGACCTTTCTGAAACTGTAAATATGATTCAATAAGCTTAGAATAAAGACTTATACATATAAAAAAGTTCCCCCACAGAAAGAAAATAGAAATACTGACAGCATCTAAGTCAGATAAATCGTTTCAAAAAAGGGTTAAAAGTCACATCGAATCGGTGATCCAGAGCGTGTCACGAATGGATCGGTCGGTTTAAAACGCTGGCCTTTGCAAACACTCCCTAGTGCTGACGATGATAGATGACTTAGTGCTGGCAGCTCTACGAATTTCTTTGTTTGATCCCTCGACAATTAGTATTGATTTTATGTGGGATTTAAGAGCAGTCGTTTAAAAAAAGATTGTTTATTCTTTTCAAAATATTGTTGGCTTTTTTCTATATACTTGTAGGCGATTCATAAATACTCCTTTTAATAGAAATCTGTAATTGACATAATATAAAGAAAACATTTGTTATATTTCAGACATGGAATCAGATAGTTGTCGACAGTACCTACTCTATACTTATCCTCTGCGAGATGGTGATTTCAAGCCACTTAATCCTTGTTTTCTCTTGGTGTTTTCCTCTGCAGTAGTTTAATCCTTGAATAATTACATGTCATGGTTACAAATCGCCATCTAGTACCTACTTAGGAAAGAATGCAGAATCTGGGTAATAACGACTTTCAATAATAGCATAAATAGCAGAAAAGTAGGCTGGTTCCGCATGATACCATCTATCTCCTTGCCAAATTTTATCGAAATCTGCGCAGTGGTTTGTGGTTTAGGCGTGAAAACGTAACAGACAGACAGACAAACAGAGTTTCGAGTTTAAAATATTAATTAATATAGTATTGATTTAGCAAAAAACTGGAAATAAGTTTGCTCTTTCATTCTAATTAATCCCAATTAATTAGTATTAATGATTAATAAACATAGTGGGTTATTAATTAACGAGCCTTTAATCAAGTTAATGTTTCGGGAGTAACTCAAATATTTGTATACATCCAAATTGTTGTATTACTTTGACCAAGTGTTAGCCTAATTAAGAGGGAATCAAATGATTTCTAATTAAATTGATGTTTAATTAACATAATTATATGTTCGTATTTTTTTCTTCCTGACAAACATTACCTACGCACTGCTTTTTATAGTGTCTAATCTGTTTAGGTTTCAATTGTATAATTTAAATGATTAACATTGCACTTTGCTTAGTACCGTTTTTGCACTTTGCTTAGTGCGATGGCGTTGTGCCGTGATGTCAATAATATACTTACAGACTACACCAAGGTCATCATTATGACAGGCTGTAAACAATTAGAGCCCGGTACAGATTACATATCATAGTTATGTTGTTAAATTTCACGTTGCAATGCATAAGTTCGGACGGTTCATTTGTGTTACATTTCATGTTGCATTGCATAAGTTCGGACGGTTCATTTGTGTTACATATTTTCATGTTACGTTCTATCTGTACCGGGCTAAGGGAGAATTTCACCAATAAAACTGAGCGCGTTCAAGAGCTGTCAGTGTCAAATATTCCACAACAATTCTTGGATGAATGTTCATGAATGTTCTTGAATGTGCTGATCGCGTTCAATTTCATTGGTGAAATTCGCCCTAAAACAGAATCACATGGGCACTTACGAAAGGACAGATAAAAAGTTAGGTGCACGATGGCAATTGGTCGTTTCCTATGGAGAAGAGCCAGCAAGAAACTCTTACTCTTTTAAAAATAATTGGCTCTTACATTTTTTTCAAATTACAGTGATAATGGTTATGGGAGGACAATGTAGGCCAACAAGTACCAGGTACAATAGGAAATAGCCAGCAAATCAAAACATCTACGAGTCTACAAGGCTTACAGCGTTCACACATTCACAAAATAGAATAGCTGAATCTATATAAAAGAAAAATAAAATAACAATAATAAAAATAACCTCGACCAACACCTGAGGAGGCTCTCGTTGGGTAGCTGGATCAAGGGCTTGATTCAGAAAGCGGTACTTCTGGACACGTCTCGCATTGTCATGAGGTTTCTCTCTCTGGAGCCCTGACCACCGGTAGCTTGGACCCTGTTCCCGATACCGGTGGGCTACTATTTTTTATATTTTTATAATTTTTATATTCTAATATTTAAAAATGTAAAATATATGTATTTAATGAAATAAAGGAGATAATAAAAATAATCTTTTTACAAAAAAAAACCAACCGACTTCCAAAAACTCAAAAAACATAAAAATAACTAATTCGGAAGTCAGTGTCTTTGGTTCTGTATTTTCGTTTTTTGCCACCGATTTCCTTTTGGAAGTCGGTTGTTTTTTTTGTAAAAAAAAAAATATTTTTCTTCTTTTTAGTTGTGGTCGACCAAGGTTGAGATGAGATGTTTTCCCATTTACACCACACCCGTAGCTCGTATAAATAAGCCAGGCCTTCTCACATTGCCGGGGTTGCGGGAAAGTCCGAAAGGGATACCGTGGCCCCTGGCAACACAGGCAACTGAAGGAACACGGGTGGGTTTTAGACAGTAAGAGTCTGACACGCCCTCCCGCTCCGCCCAGAGCGGGAGAAGTTATTTGATGATTTCCCACCCAAAAAAAAAAAGAAAAAAAAAGGCCTTCTCACATAAATGCATTAGTCCATATCTTGAAAACTACTAAACCGATTTTGATGAAACTTGCAATGTTCGATAAGTTGAAGTAAGCCAATAAAAAATGGTCACGATCTGATTAATAGTTTTGGAGAAATCCGTGGACAAACATACATACATATACCTATTTTTGTATATGTATTCGGAAGCCCTAATAGATTATCATAAGTGCGTATAATGCAGTTCCTATTATTACATACATACGTGTAGAATTGATATCAACCTTTTTTTTAAGAAGTCCGTTAAAAATACAAAAAAAAATCTTATAAACCAAATGACATGATTGTCATTACAACTGTAACAAATCTGAGTGGATAACATGTCCTGGAAACATCTGAATAAAGCCATTTCGAGACCCGCTACCCACACTTCATGGTTAAAACAGATCAGGATAATGTTATAATCTAAGTTTAATTACCGAATTAATGATCACAGTTTGTAGTTATTTCATAAACACGTAGGAAGATGCTGTTCATCCCCTTGACATTAATCTCTCAGTCACCTTTGTAGACTCCCACTAGCAAATAAGGTGACCTGCCCTGTAAGGTTGAAGGGTCAGCCAGACGCAGACGGGAACTAAATTAGGTCTCCTCAATGTTCAGCTACATAAGTATCAAAATAGTCGGTGTTTCGCAGTGCCATGAAAATCTGGAGTTTACAGATTTTGTAATACAACTAGCTAGGTAGTTATAAATAGTTGTGAATATTTCTGGTCGAGTATATCCTTAAATGTGATGATCACTTAGGTGGTTGGTACTGAATCATTGAGTGAATTTTCAATTTAGTACCAGCCAACGAATTAAGTGTATTTCGGATCAGATATTTTGGAAAACTAAGAGCTTTTTATGCCCGAAAATATGCGAAAATCATTTAATTTTCTTTATGGTCTCCTAATTTTCCTTCTCAGACGATATCACACTACACACCCTAGTTTGTAAGTTGTGTGTACACACATTTAAAATAAATGATTTTAATTTAATTTATTAAAGTTAAAAACTAAGGTATGCATTAGTAAAACCTTTTCAACAAATTATTTTTGAACACATATGTTTCTGGACGAGCAGTTAGTTCTTAATTTGTATGTAGGTACAGTTTTTCCCTTTTAACCACAGCTTCACTAATAGGTACCTATTCTTATTAAGTACGCAGATTACCTAACAACAGCGCGCACAGAATATTCCCACTAAATTTTTAACCTCAGCATCTGATTCCCGACTAGCACCTAACACTAAACCTCAGCCGCGCGTCGGGTGAAAGGCCCTGTAATGTGCTAACGTTTTTGTCCAGTGACGAAGGTACGGCAAGTGACGAAGGAGAGTTTACTAAGCGCTACGTGGAACGAATTCTTGTTACAACACCCTATTATTTGTATTATCTTTTTTTGGATACACGCTTTAGTTTGGTATTTGGTTTTGGCTTTTTTGGGCTGATGTTTTTATTTGAGGATGTACAAAGAGCAGTCAATATAGTAAATTGGTGAACGAAGGTAGAAGTGTTACGTGGAGATTTTGATCATCATGTAAAATGCAATCTTTTCCAATAACGTTAAGAAATATCCTGTTTAATAAATTTTATTTCGTGTAATTTCCCATACATCGTAAAGTTTATTTTTAACCAACATCGGGTCGGAAATGAAAGAATTTACGATGGTAACCCTTTATTAGTTCACCCACTCGTAGGGATCAACACGTAAGAGGATGAGTTGCGTAGGAGGTAGGAGGGTACCGAAGATATGCCAGCTATGGGTGTACGCACTATATGGGAGGTACTTAGTTTAAAGTACCGGTTGAAATTGTTTGAAAGGTCAGCATAGTTACCCTAAATTATCACTAAATACGTGGCGAATGCTATAAGGTACAGTAATTAATTAGTAGTCAAAGAGGTCGCCTTCTAAGTCCATCAAGTTGATTTAGATTTTCTGTTCAAAAATTGTAAGTAGCTGTGCAGGATTTAGACTATGTCCTTAATAAAAAGTTTAAAAGTTATTTAAGAAAATAGATGACAAATGACCAAATGACCCTTATCTCCGAAACTAAAAAAACAGAACATAGTTCTACACTTATAGATTAAAAGAAAAAACCTATAAGAAGTCTATCGTCGTCAAATAATATGGTTAACCTCTCAATATTCTGCGTACAAACTCACAATTTCAATTGGAATATGGGAGATCATGTTATTTTAACAAAAATGTTAAGTTTGTTCTGAGGATAAATTCACCCCATCTACGAAACCCTTCATTGTGAGTGGTTCGACACTACCTTGGCCGGTTTTTTAATCTTTTGTTTGCCATAATACAAACACAATTAAAAATCCACTGTGTTTCGTGTGGATAACGGCATACCAAAGGTTAAATCAAGTAGGTACGTCAATTCCAAATCTGTAGTCATTTGTTTATATTCCGAAATGAACATCAAAAGAAAAGCTCCCGAAAAAGTAACCACCATTCCTCTTAATTTGCGAACCATCAAATAATGCAATATAATGTTGGGATCCCATTAGGCTAGAATTACCTGCGGGGTTCCTATAAGGAAAATTTTGGGGTAATCTTAACGTTATTAGCAGACCATTAGGTACATAAAGATTCTGATCACTGCTTACCCACGGGAATCATTTGCTTAATGATCAATCAATGGCGGTCTATGGTTTATAAAAATAGTGGTCAGAAAAGGACAGGGGAGTCGTTTAGAGAATGTTCTGAAGACCTTTCCTGATTGGGCGGGATAAAGAATTTGGATGTTATCGGGGTGAAAAGATATAGGGATAAAAAGAGATGTGGGTTAAAAAGTAACTTACTAAGGTTGAATGTTTGGGAAATAATATAACCAAAAAAACAACTGACTTCCAAAAAACATACTACAAAGTAAAAAATAAGGCGGTTTTGAACTTTCGTTTTTGCCACCGACTTCCCAAATAAATAATGTTATTTTTACCAGACTACGGCGAAGCAAAAGGAGGGTTATGATTTTGACCGGTATGTATGTATGTATGTTCATCTGTTCACTCATAACTTCTAAACTACTTATCATAATTTTGACAAAATATGAGGTATGAGGAAGCGTCTTAATAAATATACATGACATGTATTATAACTTATAATACGTGTATATCTATTAAGACGCTTATAATTTATAATCCCAAACTCATTTAAGTAATAAAAATAAAAATTCTTAAAACTAAAACCCAACCTAAAAAGGTATAAACAAGACATCACAGACTAACAAATAAAAATTCCGGTGTCACACGTAATCTGTTCGATTTATGACTATCTTAAATTGTCTATCTGTGATGTCTTGTTTATACCATTTTAGTTTTTGCTGTTTTTGCGTTTTTGTCATAGTTGTCTTATGATTTTTATTTTCACTTTTTTGTTATGGTACCTTCCCCACACAGATTCGAACACGACCCATAGAGTAAGTGGGAAAAATAGGTATTATTGAAACTAACTCAAAAATGACCCAAGCAAAGTTGATAAAATTTATATGGGACCACTGCGCAGGCTTCTTTTACCAAATGAATACAAAATACTTTTCAACCATACATACTCTACGAACCGAATTCATAAAAAAGACAACGACTAAATTCATTCCAGCTTTCTAAAAGTTTTAATAAATAAATCTAGCAACACAACTGTGTAACTTTAGAATAATAAAAACTGCAGCGACATTCCTTACCAAGACAAATAGTGTGCTACGTAGGAACTGATTAATTATCTGTACACACCCTTAAATAATGAAGTACAGACACGATTCCTCGATTAAAGCGATGCTTTTAAAATAGTGAGGTTTTAGTTTCGCAGGTTTGGATGATAATGTATGAGTGTTCTGTTTAGAATGTAGAGTAGGTTTAAATTCGTCTATAATTTTCATGAGTGTTTCTCCTGATAACTAATTAATTAGGTTAGTAATATTTGACAAAATAGTTCCTACTTATTTAATTTCGGAAAAGCTCTTAGCAGCTACCGAATGGAAAAAGTTGTTTGATAGAGAATTGTACCAAATCAGATCTCACATGGAGTGGCTACACGTTTTCCTAAAACTGTTTGAATTCATAACAGTCAAGCATTATTACCGCAATATCCTCCGAGGAAAATAATTTCAGCGTTCTACAAACAAATCCCAAATGCAGCATTACGGGCTCAGCAAAACGCTCAAATAAAAATCTAAACGTTTACATTCAAATAAACTCCACAAAGCCGCTACTAACCGTTCCACTAACACACCGTAATAATAAACGTAAACTTGAAACGATAAAGTTAAATATACGTTGACTACGTTGACAATTTCGGCAGCAGAGCATGCACGGAACTATTCCCTGGACGAATCATAACAACTTACAATATTGCATTTTGCACTCGCTCAGAACAAGTTCCGGGAAAATTTTCCCTTACAGTTGGAATAGAATTGTCGATGTTTCGGAATTTCTGAACTGGACTGATCTCGGGCCGAAAAGTTGTATGGCATGTCTCTTTCGGGACATAAATTGGATGGGACATTATTATAATTATTAGTTTTTAACAACGCATACCTCATATCAACACGAAGCTACCACCTAACACAATGTGCTGGTGCGAGATATACGTTGTCCTGTAGTGAACTGAACTACCTTGCGTGGTTTTTGGTGGGGTTGAATCCCCAGAAGAGCTTATGTCAACGTCGTATGTCAACATCTTATGCATAATGTATGGTAAAAAACACTTATGGTATGTATAAATTGAGTACAATACTGTTCAGTCTTGAAACACTGGAGCTTATTGCTCAATAAAACATAGATAATTTTGATGCTAAATAATGGTTTTAATCCTGGTAACATTTCGTTTTATTTTAATTATAATATTAATTTCGTCGTTCGCTCTTTTAGAGAAAGTATGTATGACTACATAAAAAATGTGAAATAATTAATTTTGTGGTGTGAAGCAGTCAGTTAAGTGTCTCAGAAATAGGCTTAGCAATCTATTGCATGAAGTGCGTGATAAGAACAGCTTTCAGGCGCCATAAAATACAAAAATGGCCCAACCAGCAGTAGCCCAGTTTTTATCGACACAAAAAAACGCAAACAACGCAAACGCGCATGTAGCTACGATTTTTTTATATGGTGCCCCCTGAGAGTAGTTTCTACCCAAGTTCGCAACCCTGAAAACCTTGTGCTACTCCCATGGTGCTCGAAAAACTGCGAAATTCTGGCATTTGTTTCAGTTTTTCTGAAAATATACCCTAAGGACGCGCCTTAGGTAAGTATCTTTTTTTAAGCAAACTTTTGCTACAATTTAAACCCAACCCAAGTAGGTCTATTGGTTGCGAAGATACAAATTATAGTCATTTTTTTTCAAAAAGTGGAAACATTTCGGTTTTTCAAATCCCAGTAACACGCTCATTATCAAAATCCTTTTCATTTGAAAGGGGATTCATTACACATTGCTTCATATTTAGGGTTCCATAGTCAAAAAGGAACCCTTATAGTTTCGCCATGTCCGTCTGTCTGTCCCCGGCTTACCTCAGAGACGTTAGTACTGGAAAGCTGTAATTAGGCATGAGTATACATATTATTCATTACGCCGAAAAAGTGGTAAAATGAAATCATTAAAAAAAATCTTTTAGGGTTCCTCCCCTAAGAGTAAAGTGGGGATATTTTTTCCTTTTCGTCTATCCCATGATGCGGGGTTAGAAAGGTCGTTCAAAAATATTGTGAGTTTCTTAAGATCATTTTTGGATTGATGGATTCGTTTGCGAAATATTAAGCTTTAAAGTGCTAATTTTTGTTAGAGTCAAGTGTGTGTCCCCTGCTAGCTAAATGGTAAGTTCTGGATAATTATGTGGAAAAATTCACAGCAGTAGTATATTAAGTTTGTTATTTGGATAAATTCATCCCAGCTACGGAACCCTTCATTGTGCGTGGTCCGACATGCACTTGGCCGGTTTTTATAAAAAATAAAATTGTCTGCATAATGAAATATTCTTGAATTCGGAAAATCAAAACGTTTGTGAGTGTGTTACGCAAAGGGTATCTAATCATTTGCATGAAACATGAAGTAGGTACGTAGACTGTCGTACATAGATGTGTGCGCTTGTTTGAAATGGACCATAATAATCTTCACTACGAAACAAAAGACCGTCGACAGATAACTAAAGTCCTGTATGACTAGTTTCGTTAATCCAGTTACCTTCCTACTGGTGTGAGGTACACGTAATTGTGAATGTGAACAATCCGTACATCGCGTCCTGTGGGAGTGCAGTCCGCGGCAGAATGAGCGCAACGCAATCTGCTGGATAGTTTAGAATTTCATCAGTCAGGAAATTAGATCAGGTGAGATGAAAGTTATGACTGAATGAATATTTGGACGTTCAGGGATCTTTGTCAGTATTGTGTCATTATGGGGTGGGGACATGTTAATTTATTCTCGTTGCATGGAGCTAAAATTATATTTGGGCATTCATAATAGCAGTAATAAACCATCGTCCAAAGTATAAACCTTGTTACGAAATGATAATACTTAGAAGAAAGTATTTCATTATGATGAATGAACTCGATTGAAAATCATTCGCAACGATTGATCAAGGGCTTAAGCTATCTACCTAAGCCGTAAAATCTTACATACATAACGCCCAGCCGCAGAATAAAGGCTCGTGCAGACTACAAATTATTCTACCGGTGTCGCGTTGCGCCGTCGCGTCACGCCAGTCTGCACGAGCCTTAAAAATAAGTAGCAGTATTATATCTCGGCAGTGACCTTGAAATAGTAACCTGCGGCCGCTCGGTAGACAAACCTTCCGTGTCCGTGCGTAATTGCCGCGCACTCGATATTGTTGCGTACTGATATACACTGAAATTCCGAAGCTCGTCGTTTCGGCCGTTTTCTATGAAGATAGAATTCTGTAAATATTTAAACTGTGGCCCAGCCTGGCTACAAAAATTCTCCGACCTATGTTCCATAGGATCGAAACTAAAACAATCCAAAACGCATAAAACGTGCCGCGCGGCGTCACTCAACTCGTCAAATTTTACATTCATTGGCTCATGAATTTATATTAATAAATTGAACGTATCGCCCCAGAGATTTGCACGAGCGCATTTAAATATTCAATTTTGTTAAATAAATATTGTATTATTTGAACATTTACAGCGCAATCATTTGATTTTACAGTACCTTTATTTATTTTAGAATGCTGGATCGTTAGAGAGTTATTGCATACAAATTGATTGCGAATTAATGATTATGTTCCGGTGTAACAAATTGGTTAAATTGTAATTGTTATTGGTTTGAATATATTGATCTGTTCGACGCTTTGCTAATACTAGATTCTAAATTAGGATAATGATTAATTAAAATAATCGAAGATGAGAAGAGGAAATTAAATGCATATCGCGCCTATGTTCATATTATTAAAAATAATATAGATCCGTTCCTTCTTTCATCAGGCAGGTACTTTACCTTTAGTAACAACGTTCTTCTGAGATCTCTATTTTCGCCAAAAACATTAAATGCCATTTCATACTATCGGATAAGCTCTCTTCCCATTTTCGTCCCAAAAGGATTTCTTGTTTATCCTGCACCACGTAAATATCTTTTTCCATTCTGGCACAAGTTCATAACTTCATTTACTCAATAAAAAACATTTTGTGAAGTTTACCGCGTCTCGTAACTCTGTCTTTCTTTCACTTATTTTCAATTTGATGTAATCGCGTAGTTCCTCTGTTGGCCCCATCAGATTACGTCGTGAACATACACGCGTTGCACGGATTTGCTCCCCTACTGCAGTGTTGTAGCCTTGCTGTCGGAGTTTCTTAGGACTTTATTAGTTTAAATCTATGCAATTTTGCAGTGTGCTTTCTTTTACAATTGCGCGTGATCCAATCTCGTTATTTCTATTTATATAACTGCACTTGCTTATCACGTCATTTATCGCAATGCAGTATTTCAATAATACGATTTATTTAGGTAGCGTACCATACGTAAAAAGATAAAAATAGTGCTTATTATCTAGGAAGAGAAAACTTCATGAAGATAATTAACTACTCAAGGATGTATTGTGAGTCAGTATGTAAAAATACATCATCAAAAATCTCAAATAAATTGCAGAGAATAGAGACCCCCTACTCGGCAGGGATTAGCCGTGTGCGGGTGCGATTCGCGTTAAATTGTAGTGTAGTGTGCGCCGTGCTTTATGTTGGGGTGCGAGAACACACGCTTTAAATTGTATGGGGTGTAAGGGAGAGTGCACAACGCTACTACATCAGCTCCTGTGACGTCAACCACACCTGGGTGCCACTGCATTTGGAAGCGAAACGACGTAGGGTTTTACTGACTGTACTTGTAGGTCAAAGAAATGAGTCTACGTAGCGATAGAGTGTTTTTCGTTAACTAGTTTTCATAAAAGTTTCTTATCACGTAACATCGCGCAGGTCTACCTATACGTACACCCACATTTCGCCAATTATGTAAAAGTGTCATGCCAATATTATTCAAGCTTTAACTTATTAGCTTCGATGTAGATATTTGTTTAATTACATTTACCACCACATGACGCTATAACATTCCCTTTAAAACAAACAATTTGTCGACGTCAACACGATCACTTAACAGAATGTTATGTGTATCGTTTCCACTACGTGAACATTAATTTTCCAATACAGGTAAACGGCACAGAAAAACACTCTGCAACAACAATTTTACGGTAAAAAAACGTTTTTACAAAGCCATACACAGCCTTATTGCAGTATACTTCAGATTTTAACATAAAGATTATCTGCAAAAATCACAATCCTGAAGTCTTTCGCGTAAAGAACCAATCTGAACCTTACGCGTTTGGTTTCAAGGATGAAAGTGGTGCGTAGAGGGATAAAAATAAGGATGGTTCCAGGCTGTCCCCAGGGATATTACACCAGGTAATATGGCGTCGACAGTAAAGGCAACTCGATTGGAGTTGTGTTAACTTTGCCTACTCCTGGGCTCTTGTTTATGTTGGTTTTGGCAATCTATCGCTTGTTTTAGGCAGAATTATTATGAATTCTAAAGTTGTTTTAGTCTAGTTTTATGCTTAATTGATGGCAATAGACTAACCCTGTACTCAATGTGATATAAAAGGTGTAATATATTATGCATGTTCTATACAGGATGGATTTTAGAGATGGGGCGGTTAGGGCAGGTACGTCTTAGGTGACAATCCTTAACTTTTTGAAACAGCTTTATCTGTATTCACAGAATTTGAAAATAAAAGTGTGCAAGAAAATGTGTAATTTTCACAAAAACTTTTTTGATGCTGCGCGATCCTGTTTCTTATAAGAATTAAAGAACTCGACCAACTGAGGTTTGAGAGTATTAGGAATTCAGGAATCGAAAA
The DNA here is from genome assembly GCA_914767815.1 of Eupsilia transversa. NCBI lineage: Eukaryota > Metazoa > Arthropoda > Insecta > Lepidoptera > Noctuidae > Eupsilia > Eupsilia transversa. The sequence goes on from OU611888.1 coordinate 478,653, forward strand.
AAAAAGTACTTAACCAACGCTTTTGTAAAATACAAAATGGAAATGATGGGTAGGTACTTACTTGTCCATCAGTGAATATCCTTTAACGGATAATAAAATGGGGACGGACATCCATTTCACACTTCAGTTGTAGAAGGGATTAATCAAGGATTAGGTCTTTACCTTCTATGTGTCGTAGGGAAGCAGTAATAAGTCCCAATACACGTTCAGTCTTGCAAAGTATTGATAGGGTTTGCTGGTTTGGTCTCAAGTTAAATTCAAAATTGAAAATATGTAAGGGTATAATTCACATAGATTAATAGCAGTCATCCCTTTGTAGTCAGTGGCAAAGCTAAAAAGATGGGTTATGATTTTAGCAGTCTTTGTATGTATGTATGCATATTTGTATTGACGTGTGTTCCACCGTAGTGCCTAAACTAATGAACCGATTTTCATGAATGGCGTATCAATAGACTCGTAATAATGGTCCAGGTGACATAGGCTATATAAATTCTTTCTAGAATGAATATGATGAACTTTACACGTTAATTTCTGACCTCAACAAAAAAAAAAACACCAGGACTGACCTCACACAAATCGTGCATCGCGCGATTAGAGTTTACCGCGCGATCAACATATATTATATAAGACTATCCGACATCAATCGTTGGGCAGTTGCCCACCAGACACAATACCCGACTGGTCGGAGGATCCTCCCTTTTCTATGGAGGATGTTACACCCTGTTCCTCATTCCTCGAAAGGGTTCCAGTTTTTTTTAACAGATTTTTTTTAATATCAATATTTAGTTATTTAATCCGTGATATCAACCTTTATAAACCCTCTGAAACTAGGTAGGTATACAAATTATACTGTAAGTAAATCCGATATCAATTTCATTAGTGTTATGATTCTATCTAAACCCAGCGAGCGTAAAGTGCTGGATTTAATTAGTATTGTTTCTACTCTACAAAGTGGATGATTACAATTAATGTAACCGACATGAACCGCGTTCAGACCTGGGACGAATATATACATAATCTATATGTAAAACACGCCATAGTGGTTTTATCCTGTTACGTTAAAACCTCTAGTTTTAAAAGCGTAAACGAAGGCGAAACTTTTTAACTTTTGCAGCCTGATATTCTGAAAATATTATGAAGTTCTGCAGTTGCCTCGAAATTCATTTAAAAAGTAAAGTAAATCTGATGGACCTAATCTAGTTACGCAAACTCGGGATAAACTGGTTTTGAATATAACGCTCGGGATGTTTATTTTCGCATTTAGGTGTATGAATATTTTCTCGTTCCTACACAATCATGACATCAACAATCTATCGAGTGATCCTGTTTTGTGATCCTGATTTGCGCAAGAGTGACATCAATAAGGCCTGTCAAGTATGTAAGAGGGAAGATAATCCAATAGCTATATAAGGATTAAACTCACTGGCGAATGGTCACAGGAAAGACTAAAGCTGTGGCGAGGTAGTGCTTCCCTATCCTCGCCACAGCGTTCCACCTGCTGAAAATCCCCTGCACTGAGTTGCCTTGGCGAACCTGCCAGTCTTTAAATACTAACAACACAGGTTGGTCGAAGCAAGGAAAACCTGCTCAGCTGGAGATTTATAGATGACTGACTTTTGTTCGCGACGTCACCCACGTGGAGGTCAAAAATGATCCCACGGGCACGTACTACTTGGATAAAAATATACTATCATCAGTACCTTCATCGACATCCGTTCAGCCATGTTTAGTCGTGAAAAGGTAATAGATAGGGTTACTTTCACATTTATAATATTAGTATGGAAATATGGAGTCCAGTCTGGAGTGCAAATGCGGTGCTGTTCCTGTGTGCCCTAGGTATAGCTTACAGGAGTTCTCTTCTCTTCTCTTTTTAAAAAACGTTGCCCCACACTAGGAATTTCTCCTGTATAATTGTGGGTGCGTTTACAAACATTTAAACTCACAAACACAAACAGCCAGACCCGGAACAACTACTTGTATGTCATACAAATATTTTTTTCCGTGCGGGAATCGTACCCGCGACACGCAGCGCAGCAGTCAATCGCTTAAGCGCTGCGCCAACCGTGTCGTCAAGTTGACAGACGCTTATGATGCCGCCAAACTCGTAGCTAAGTTCTGGAGAAACTCTATGCAGATTGCCAACGACACGCTAGGAAGAAGCGGTATACCTACACTTTAACAAACTACAAAGGCAGTGCGAAATTGACATATGTCATCCCGAAATTCCTCAAAGATCAAAGTATCGAAATTGAGATAGAAAATAAAGGATATTGCCGGAAAATTGGTTTTCCTACCCACAATACATTCTACCTATGCAAACGGAAATAATGAAATCGTACCGACCTTTGTTTAATATCAATACGACATGTGCGTAGGATGATATCAAAAGTATTTTTAGATAGATATTTATCTACATGTTTCTTTATTACCCTCAAACGTAAATAAAACGACGTCAAAAATACATAGATCGCAGAAAGTGATACCGATTGTATATTATTTGTAGTGATAGATTTATTTGATGTTATGTATATCTGTGGTGTATGAGTTTATAAAATACTCAATAAATATTACTTCCCAATCTATGCGATTCATACATTAGTAAGTTATTGTTTCTGTCAATGAATAGAAACAATGATGAAACGTGGTATGGATGATCTTGACAAAAAATATTTATTTGTTTTTTGATTTCTCGAAAATAACTAACTAGTTGAAAAGACGTAATTAAGTTTTCAGGAGAGGATTTTACAGCTGGCAGTAGCAGCCTGGAGTCTGGATTTGTGCCCGGTTAATGTAAATAGGCTCTCCCCCTATTACATGGGACTCAAACACAACTAGCGAAATGTGGGTGTACTATACAGTGTCATTTTATTTTTATTCTGAAACTGGAAAAGACTATTAAAACATATACATAAGCATATGAGAATTGAGAGCACTTAGTCAAAAGATTAATGGATAGTCAATGTTCTATAATGAGATCACAAACAATTCAAGATCTATGTAACGTAGGTAGTTATAGCCTACAAACGTATTTAGGTAAAGTAGAATATTAGCATAACATCGATGTTGCTGAAATGTTATCTAGCACAATAATTAAGTTAACTAGAGCAGAACTTGTTATCATGTCGGATAGTTTGAGATATTGGTAGTTGGATACAGTTGACAGATAGATAAAGCATTTATTTCGTGCAACACCAAAAATATACAAATCACCAAAGCACAGTTACTTACAAGGATTTTTTGGCGCCCGAATGACATACGACAGGGAGGCGCTGTTGGTAAACATTTGTACAATTGTTTTGTGTGTGATGAAATGTATTCAAAAGAACCGGACAAGTGCGAGTTGAACGCGTGGCGAGGGTTCCTAACGATAGACATGTTATCTACCACCTTTTTTTATCCCAAGAACAAACTACTAGGTATTTTGATATGTATTTGAATAAAATAACTATATTCAATTTTTTTTTTCAAAATTGTTGACTCTGAAGTTTCGGAGATAATGGGGGGATGGTCAATTTTCAACTATTTTCATAAATAACTTTAAAAGTATTTATTTTAAAATTATTGATCTAAATATGAGACTCTCACAATCGCCCCTTTTATTTGATATGTCACACGGTACAGTTTGCAAATGAGTATTTTGTGCCAAAAGTGATACTCAAAATTCATTTATTTCCGTTACACGTCCATTTGGGTCACAAAAATTCATATGTAGATTCGAGAAAATTGGCTGTGACAGATGGTCAGGCAGACAGACTCGGAAGTACGGAACCCTAAAAACTATGAATTCTATTAAAGAACAATCAACGTGCGGGGTGCGTCTCAAGGTTGCACCAAATGGGATTTCAGCTCAGAATTTGTATCAGGCAAATATACCTGGCGCTGATAATCTGCTGGATTCCTGCAGTGACATACGAACGTTGACTAAAGAAGATAGTGACGCGAATAATTTTTGGAGGAAGAAAGGATGGCCGAGCTACAAATAACAGAGGCAAGAAATTGAAGAAAAAAGAACAAAAACAAAAATTTCAATTGAATTTTTCTAAAACTAGGAGTAGTTCTTTTGAGGATTCTTTTTGTCTTCCACAACAGCCTCCAGCCCAGATATATTATGACTAAAATCATTGAAAATTGCACTTTAAAGCATGATTTTTTTCGTGTTTATTAATTTCACGTGGCTATAGTCTTTTAATATGGTACTATGGTGTTAATATGGTTTTCAATTCAAAGTAAGAACTTTAGATCTATCTATAAAAACGAACAAATAAACTTAATACAGGAAGTTAGCCTAGTATTCATATTCGTTAGTTTGGCCTCTTCAAAGTAAAACGTTGCAAGTCAAAGACGGTTTTCGTTAGTTTACACTTAAGGTAATTAACAAACTATTGTTCGAGAGATACAAGTGATACGGATGACGATACGCGACGATGTTCGAGATAGTTCTTGATCGTAAGTAGGTCTAAATTATTTGCATAGAACCCCAGCCAGTTCTACAGTTTTTCATCTCCAAGGCTATAACGGGAAGGTATTAAAACCGCAAGGAACTCTCAAGTGGTTGAAGCCTTGGTATAAATAATTTATAACGCAAGATTGCAAGATTACATAAATAATGATAGATGCCAACCCGTCCGCCCTTATCACGGAGGAACATATTATGTAGTCATCTTAATAATTCCTTAGAAATATTGTTGAGATTTTGATTAACAAATGCACAAAGAACTTTGATTAACTAATCACATTTAAGGAACCACTTCAAAAAATCTTTGTGTAGGTTTGAAACCTGTTTAGTGATCTTTTTAATATTTTGGAAACACTGACCAATGCTAAAAGATGTTCTATTAACTATTTTGTAAGTAGCCAGTAATGAAATTGGGTCATGCATTTGAACCAAACCTTGCAATGAGAATCATACAAGAACGCACTAGTACATTCATACTACCATAAATATCTTCGTTATAATAACGTACATTTGTTATACCTAAATAAGATTAAACAGCCGTTTATGATTCGCAACCCACGGGACGTACTAGTATTAATCGTTCCAATTTCCATCTTTTCTGAACGTTAATCACGTTCGGTGACGGTCCCACATGATATCGTGTGTAATGTTACGCAGCATAGAAACAAACAGAAGGTCCAGTCACTTGAATTTTTTTTTAGAACTGGACCTGGATAAATGGTATATACCTAATTACAGATAGTGCCATGAACGAAGACGCGCCCCACTCCGCGATTAGTGTACTGTAAGCTGTATTTTAGTACGGAGCAGAGCGGAGTGGGGCGCGTCTTAGCAGATGGCAGTATGTATAGTGTGCACTGCCGTAGATCCAACGTAGCAATAAATTAGCCTACTGTGAGATTTTAAACTTAGCCAAAAAAAACATGAAATAGAAAAGATAAGAGAGTTTGAGAGACCAATCTGATTTAAATTACCAAGAAAGATCATGTCTATAATTTTTTTCATTCCAAAAAATAAGTAAGTACGATGGTAGGTGCTGTTTCAGAATTAGATATTATAGTTTCAGATTTAGTCGCATTTGAAATATTTACATTCTTTCTTTTTCACTTTGATCTGGGTTCAGCTTACGATTTTTGTTACTTTCTTTCTTGTGTTTGGAATAGTGTCACGAATATCGAGTGGCTCGAGGAGTATTTATTCAGAATGATGCATCACTTTGACCTCTTCCTCCAATGATGTCATGTGACACTTCTGCCCCTTAATCTTCATTGTCCTTACGTATATATTTATAGAGAACATTTAAGAGCTTTGTACCCTTTGTCCCTTTGGTGTGCACTGGCATGGAAATACCTAGCGAAGACCCAGATAAGGTCGCTCGTATAGAAAGTAGAAAAATAATACCAATTCTATATGCTGAGTTGGGAAAGGGATCTTGTCAGCAACTTTGTTTTCTTGGATAGGTGGCGGTGTCCGATGCAGTCAAGTGGAAGGAGAATGGCAGGATTCCATGTAATCTGGGTGTCGCACTTAGACCTTGCGTAAATTCGTACAAATACACTCAAAAGACAGATCTCGGTCAAATTTTATTAATAGGTACTTATAACTTTGTTTTAAGAGCAGATGGCTCCGTTTATAGTTACAGATCCCATGACATTAAGCCAAAGAGATATGCAGTAAATAGTACTTAAATGACATTCAAAGATGGCGGAAATGAATAGTTCCAATAATGGCGTCTGGTGTCGCGGGACATAATTTTCCAGTGAAAGCTATACTTTTTCAGTCAAAGATTAGAATAATAATGCAGAACGAATAAATTCAAAATTAATCCCTTCACCAATAAACTTAAGATCCATTCTTAAACTTGAAATACATCCTTCTGACAGACTTTTCCCCAAAAATCTTCAAAACAGCGAACTAATTAAAACAATAGGCTACTTACAATCAGCATAATATCACGAAAGTCGTTATCACGCGAGCGCAGCCCCAGTATGTCTGTAAGTGCTCAACTTCAGTTTCATTCATTAGACTTAAAACCCTCATTACAGCTCTGTACTGGAGGATCGCCAAACTGGTTTTGTTTCTGAACTTCTACGATTATTGTCCAAGACTAGTCAGTGCTGGAATGTAAAGTTGGTAAAGAATTGGAGCTGATTTGGCAGCAGCTGCTTTTAAGCAAGTCAAGTTTAGAGTAGCATTTATTTTGTTTTATTATTATTACATCATTTCAATTTTGGTCGAAAGCCAGTCAACGACGACGATCATTTACTTCAATTAATCAACTAAGCCTAATACAATCGACTCGCTGTCTGTTTTAGTCTTTATACAGGTATGCAGACCTTACATACTTTCTCGCAATATCCCACCACTCATTCAATGCTTAATGTAACCCTTAACACGACGAAAGAGTAGCGAATGGAAAATTACTCGGATAGTGCTATTCATTTTCACTAACATCTTATTGTTTAACTATCTGCCACTTTACAGTCTATGAAAATAGCATGCAGTATAGAAGTCGTTTCCACATCACACCTTATATTTAAATATCATGTTACCATTTTTCCACAAGAATCTTTCCAGAGGAATCTTCAACGATGCGCCCTTTCCATTCCAGTATTACCTTAATCTTTGACAGATACACGCGACACTTTGGCCATTAGAAAGTGGCTATCATAGCCGCTGCTAGCCGTTGTTAGCCGGTCCGTCGACGTTTCACTCCCTTCTATATCGCTTTTATGTCTCTTAAATTTGTTACTATTACCGTCATTTGTATTAGTGAAGATATTTGGCTTCCGAGACCTGTAGTTATTTCCCAGGATAACATTGGCAATATTCTTAGGTTTTCAACTGAGATATCTACTTTAAATTATTAGGACAAGTTTCTGTTTTGTAGATAGGTATTTTAATTGTGAGATTATGACTTATCCTGTTGCAAAGGGGCTAATATTAAATAAATACTTTTTATGCAGTAGACGGTGCATTGGAAAACGATCGCTGTGAGTGTAATACTAGAAAAAATAATTGTATACCATAAGAGCCTAACTATCCAGAAAATACTTATTGTTTCTACACATCTCACAAAACCCACAAATGGTGAAAACATGTACAAAACATAACTTACATTTTCAGCTTCCATGCCATTCGTATCTCAGGTTTGACCACACAACCGTCCTTGTTAACCCTTCTCGCCGGACGACTGCGTAGAATAATTAATTCTATGACGTCACAGAGATGATTTAGATCCCTACAGAGCCCATAAGTTATGCCGAAACTATACATATAATAGTCCCCGTTTTAATTTAAGATCAACATGGAATTGTGGCGTTTGTATAGACGGTGAATTTAATTAAGATTTTAGCTGGTCCTTAAGCTAATGTAAGATTGTACAAAAGGACCAGTGTAAACATTGGTGCGGGAACGTATCTCTAAACTGAACTTTCCGGCCGTCTTTGCAGGAAGAATAATGCCGTAGTAATTTAATATTTTGCTATTAACGGCACTCAGTGGGGGGCTATTATGCATCCTTTTCATCTTCTGCGGCAGGTTTCATCACGTTATTGTCGTCACTAAGATCATTCGTAGGCAGCAAATGCTTTATTATTTATTTCACCTTCAAACGTCTATGTGCAACTCTCTGTATAGGCATTGTCTATTTCGTGCCTTTATTGAATTGTTTAGAATAAATGACGGAGGCTGAAAACAAGGACTCGAATTTGTACTTAGTTAGATCCCTTGTGTGTCTGAAAAGGACCAAGGGAGAGAATGTGAGAATTATTACAACTTTACGATTAGTTGTGTAGTTTAATTCTTTATAACAACAGGGCCGACCTTGTTGTTTATAAAGAACTCCCAAGTCATATTAAACATTTATAATTGTAGAGAAATAATTATCATCTTAACATCACGTATTCCCCGAAGGGTTAGGCAGAGGTGTACTTGTACTTGTACTGTATTTACACCAGAGGCCTATATAGTGTAGGTACATCCACATTTCGCCAGTTATGTTTAAGTCCCCTGTAATAGGGGGCGAGCCTATTGCCTATTGTAGAGAAATGGTAGGTATTATTACATAAAATTGGGTTCTAGTAAAAACAGGTTCATCTTTGGCTTCTACAGAAGTAAGGACCAGGAATTAGATATATGGATCCAAGTACTAAATAAATAAGTAAAACTAACTGCATAAGTCTATTAACTTTTATAAGATCAGGATGTTTAGGTCAGACGTTATGAAAGTTAGTTTTTTATAAGGTACCTATAACTATATAAAGAAACAACTTTCTTTATTAACTTTCAAAGCAAACCCCCAACCAAACTCTTAAGATTTTTCAATAAAACAAGAACACAACAGATTATCCCCCGACCTCTCACGAACGAAGTCTTATAAACTATTGAAGTTGACAACGTTTTTCTTCACCGCTTACGAGAAACTGCCAAGTAGTCTGCGGAACCCAGTTTAGTACCAAAGTGAATGAATAATGCAGACTACAGACTACAGAAAAACTAAGACATTGAGGACAAACTGAGAATGGAGTTGGAAACTAATATAAATAAGAATAACTGTATTGTTTTGTCTTTGCTTGAACGAGGTCAAAATGTTTCTGCATATTGATGTCGTTCTATGTTATTTGTTATTCTGCATTAATATGAACAGCTAAGGTCAGATTTGTTTTAAGCAGCCAAGCATTATAAATATCTCTTGTAAAGAAAATATTTACTAAAAGTTTTGCTTTTTCTATTTCTTCTAATATTTTTTCAACGTAAACATTATTCGAACCTAAAATTTGAACATTCTGTATCATGAAATTCTGAAATAACTTTCTTCAATTCTTTTAAAGTTTCAAGCTTTTTTATAAATATTTATTGTTTCAACAGTGATGCTAGGCAATGCGGCTACTAAAATATTATTTTGTGTTAAAATAATAAGCTTTAGAGACTTAATGAGTGGGCACTAACAAAACATTGCATTCTCACAATATTATTTTTCTCAAAACTTGTCTGGTACTAGTCAAAAATAAGTGAATATGCGACCGGCAATTTTGACTATGAAAACCCATATCTGTTCTGTTTAGCGGCCAAATAAATAACTATGAAAACTCATATCTGTCATGTTATTTAAAAATGGACCGTACTTTTTACTTCAACACATGGCAACCAGGAGGTAACTTGCAGTAAGACCTGTTTAAAGTAAAGAAGAAACAAATGAACATTATAGGTGCGTGGGAAATTATCGTTGTCCGTCATTGATTCTGAAATTTATCATTCATTTACTCAGTTTGACTTTCCGCCCATTATTTGAGAAAAGAACTATACAAGCCTTGGCCGCAACCAGGTATTGATGGACGAGCGTCACATACGTGAGTGCAGTGTGTTGCAGGCCGCGACTGTTTGTTCTATTGTTTTCACATGCATTTAAATTACGTTCTAAAACACATCAGTAAACTCAACCCAGATTAGGATCACAAACAAACACAATGTCGTCTTTCTAAACCAATCACCGAACGCCTTAAATTCGACATCCGATGCGCGAATACAGAAAACGTTAGATACGAATTTAACATAACAAAGAAGCAAAGAAACACAAAAAAAATCGAGAGAGAACCCTTTTAACAGACAAGACATACTTGTCAGTTAATAGAGTGTAGACAAAGGTGTTTACCATGATAAAGGAGCTGAAAAGAGCGGAAAAAGCGAAGCTAAGCTACACGGTTTGCTCGATAAGTGAAATAAGGTGCCTCGGAAGGCGTAAGGCTGTAAGCTATTATTTCGACTAAATGGAAAGCAGTTTACTGTCTAAATGGGTTCTGTATCGTTGCCATCTTTGCGAATTTATTTTTTTCTCACAAAGAGCAGTCTTTAATTCACTGGAGATAAAGCTGTGATGTTTACGAGCTGATTTAGTGCTTTAACTTGTAAAAAGTATTTGTTGGTGATGTCTCTATTCCCATGGCAGTAGTCAGAATATAAAATACGAGTGTCAAACTATTCAGTAGTTAATAAAACTTTAAGGTACGCGATGTTAACTGTTTCTATCAAATCGTTGATATTTTCCTTTGAGTATTTTTAGAGAACACACACGTATCTATTAATTATAAAATCATTATACTAACAAACTGGCTACAGGTTGCGCCTGCCAGACATTTACAAATTACCAATCAGAGTTCAGGAGTGCATACCACAAGTTAATTCGAGATCATCGGGAATCAGAGTTAATTGTCTGCTGGTAATTACCAACAAACCACAGACGCGGCTGATTAATCTCCGACACCTAATCAATGACGAACTACTTGACGTTTGCTTGTCAAGGTCACGGGGTCAGGAGTTGTTGAAAGGACTGTTTAATCGTTCGAGTGTCAGTGAATTCTATCGTGTCGTTACGCAATAGATATAATTATTTTGCTTTGCAATCATTTATTGCACACGAAAGTAAGATACAATGTTTACTTCAAACTTATAAGATTTCTATTGAGAGACTTAGAAGATTTTTATTGTAGGACGAACACAAAATTCAAAATAGACACTTATAATAGTTATTTATGCAACTGTGTATAATAAGGGGTATTAAAACACGAATGTAGGTTTATCACACGAGTATTTCCGTGGAGTTAGTGATTTTCAGGAATTTTGTTGGATTATGTTGGTGATGGGTTCTATTTTGAGGTCACGATGGAGGTTGGCATTTCTTATAATATATATACCAGGGCGCATTTACAATACTCTTTAGTGTACCATAAGCTGGAATTTTTGTTTAATTTTGAGGTTGGTTGGTTTAGTACAGTATCGCCCTACAGTTGGACGTCATATTATATCAAAATTGAAAAAGTAGATAGTTTTCAAATTTGGGAAAAACTAAACTCCTTTCTATGGATTTTTGTATGAATTATTGAAATGTGGACAGGACTATCATGTCTGTCGGGTCAGCTTTTTTCAATAAAACTTCAAAGTGTTCCGTGAAGCCATCGTATTCCAACAGCTGCATGATCAAGTTAATAAGCCTGGTCAACTGTGAGTGCGGTTTCTGAACGGCGTCAATTATAAATTATCGGTAAACCGCAGACCTACTTGATTCGTCTGGCGATGATCACTTAGATGCAAGTAGTGTAATTGGTAAGTTCAGGGTTATTTGGAGACAGTATTAGTTATGAACGTACGTAATGTTTAATTTATGAATGTACGTGTTATATTTACTATAATTATGTATATGATGGATTATTTTGTTCTCGTATATTATAATGGTAATGGTAAATAATTGTTTATTTCAATAACTTAAATACGTTTACATTAGGTATATTGGGAATTATTAATTATCTTATTAGGTACTTAGTTTATCTTGGGTTATTCTATGTAGTTAGTGGATCTGTATAATTCACAGTTATTTATGCATGTTGCTTGCTCTACATCAAAAGAAGATTGCCTTGTATTGTATTTTTGGCGATAAATAATGTCTTCTTGACCTACTTTCACGTTAAGAAAAAGTTGCACACAATTCTTAAAATCTTTGACATTCCGGACGTCTTTTATTATCAGTCTCAACATTGATTTTGAAAACACATTTCCCGATCATCACATCCAATCTAATAGGTCAACGAGAAAAATGGGTCATCCCGTAAACTGACGCAACAGCAGTGGGACACCCATAAACCGCTAGTTTTGGGACATCCGCGGGACTACCCATCTATTTTCATCTAAAGAGGTCGCAGGGGGGAGAAATAAAAAAGCAATAAAAACGTCCGTGGCGTTATTATTTCCTGTTATTTTGACGTGTCCCCCTCTGCTCCCCTTTTCACCCCATGGTTGGACTTCTCTAAGTAAATAAACTAGTGCTTGTTGTGATTATGGAAATGACTTTGCAAGGCCAGAGGTGTAGGTGTAAATATTTTTGTCAATAATCGTTATATTTTGCGGAAATTGGCTGAATCAGCTGCTCGTCTTACTAGTTTCGTTAATTAATTAATACGGATCAATCAATCGAAATCAAGCAAACATTTGTATTGCAAATGTACTTACCTTAAAGTCTATATTGCTGTTAATTACCTTCTAATTATTATGTTAAAAGTGTTAAAAGAGAACAATTTTTACAGCTGTTAATTCAGTTTACTATCATACGAGTAACATTTAGGTACCACATAACTTTTCTTTCGACTTCAACCTTCTTCAGAAAACTCGAACCCACACTTAATTTTCCTCAAGCCAACATGATTACGGTAAATGGAGCAAACGTTTATTCGTATCCAAAAAACGAGTATTTTCGTCCCATGACATTCCGGTCCAGTGCTAACTGTTTCAGGAAGGACACTTCAATAGGGCTGCCAGTAACCATAAATATAAATAGAAAAAAGTATAAACTAACTGGGTCAGGAAAACCTTTTGAAAAATAGAAGAGAATAAAAAATCTTTCGACAGAAAATTGTGGCCGAAACTATTGTAGTAGCAAATATTGGCTCTATGAATATTGAGGGCGGGTATAGTAGCTCTCAATAAAACCATATCGGTTTACAGTTTACGTAGAAGAATATTTTGTAATGAAAAAATACAAAGGTTTTAAATCACCTAGGAAAAACAAGCCCAAATTAGGTACGAGTATATTTTGCTTATTTGAATCCGATTTTCAGAAAACTTAGCACTATTATCGGTTATAAATTGCACTCATACAAGGACAAGTTTCCTAAAACTAGTTCCCCTGCCAGCCCTACACTAGTCCCAAGAGGAACTACAAATTAGAGGAGTCTTAGGACCTTTAATTTGGCGACAGTCGATTGACGCGACAATTGCGACAATCGCACGACCCCCCGACTCAAGTTTACGAACGAATTCCCTTCAAACTCTTCCGAAAACTTTCTTTCGAGGAATTAACTGCTCGAGACTGTTCTATTGACGCTAAATAAGCTTTATTATGGAATTCTAGGAAATAGCGGTTCTTGTTTTAGAGAGGGCTCGAGGAATTTGTAATAATACGCGGGATTAGATTATGTTAAGTTGTGTTTGTGATTTCGAATGAAGTTAGAGGTAAAGTTACTATTATGGTGCTATTGTTTTGCCTTTAAATATTTATACAAGAACAAAGTAAATGGGACTGTCTGAACCTACAAGATAGCTTGTGTTAAAGTATACTTGTATTTACATAAACTGACGCCTGTTTCGCACGGGTGTAAGCAGAAACTACGGTATGCCACCTGCTACGATCCTGCAATACTCTAGGGTCATCAGAAACACAGTTGTAGGTATATTGTGATAGTAGTGGCATTTTAATTCCACGCTTTCCAAAGACTCTCTGCACTCCTTGTGCAGAGAGTCTTTCTTCATTCTATTGGGCGTCAATTCCAAGCATTATGCTGTCAATAAACCAATAAAAAATAACTGTTAACATTTTGCTCGACACAAGAATCAAATCAAATCTGCCACTCTGACGTTCAGTAAACCAAAAACAGATTTCACAAATTACTAACACAAATGAGGTAATTATATTAGTACTACAGCGAAACTCCTAACATGAAAACTGCTAACAAAATGGCCGAAATGATTCGAGTGAAACTCTCGGTATAATTCGAGTTTCTAATTCAACACACATTACCGACCGTCCACATGAGTTGTACGTTAAATAAATTACACACATGTTGACTTGTTTACAATTCCAGTATAATTTAATAAGGGTTTTATTTCAATGTTGGCAGCCCCGCATTAATTTGTGTCCTACATTAAATTAAGGTAATGTTTTGTTTTCGGTTTATGAGTTTTTTGTACGGCTATTCTGAGGATATAGGGTACAGTGCTACTGATTTCTTACTTTTGTTATTTTCGTATCAATTTCATTATTGTATTTTCGGCTTATTGCTCACTAACATGAATTAACTTGACTGAAACGGGCGAATAGACAAGTTTAATTAATATTATTTTTTACTCTCAATAATGTATATCACTAAAAATAAAGCACCTTTTATTTCACGGATCAGCGAATTTGCGCTCATTGTAATTGTTAGGGGCTCGTGGCTAAACAATAACAGCCGCACGGGTCGATCGATTAGGTTAAGCTACGCTTGCCGTGGTCTGTTCATGGATGGGTGACCTTCTTTGCATACCGAGACTCCTCCGTGCCTCGGAAAGTATGATAAGCCATTGGTCCCGGCTGTCATTCGTGGATCTTTGAAAGTCAGTCTTACCTAAGGTTATCGTATTACCCAGTGACTGGGTTGTGGAGGTCAGATAGGCTGGTACTGGTATTCAACTGCATCCCATTAGACTGGAAGCCGATCCCAACGTAGTTGAGAAAAGACTAGGCAGATGATGACAGATAAACATTTAAACATCAGTTAGTGCATTTCCTGAAACAGCCAAAATGAACCAAAAAACCTCAAAAGACCAACTATCAACACAACCGACTTCCCATTAAAATCCAAAAATTGTACCCCACCCTCTATTATAAGTAATTTATCGCCCCGAACTTCTGGGTACAGTCGTAACCGGCAGACGGCGACGCCATTGCACTCAAGGTCACACAACTTATATTAAACTGGACCCTAGCTCAAATGTTACGGCTCTCAACGTCTTTAATCCTCAACTTTGGTTCGTTTTGGATTGATTTATGGGTAGTCGATAAATTTGTTAGAGCTTAGGCTTTGAGACCTATTGTTGGAAGTGGACGTGAATGAGGCATTAGACTCTTTTGAAGTCAAACTAAATATTTAATTTTTCAGTTCCGATGCCTATTAACGCAAAGTTAGACTTCTGGACGAACGTGAATTAAAAAATAACACTAAAACAGTAGGATTACTCATTAGGTATATCCATTTTTTTTTTTTTCGTTAACCTATATTCTCCCACTGCTGGCCAAAGGTATATTTTTCCAGTCTTCCTTGTGTTGTGCCAATATTTATTAGTACCTTTTTACTCGAATTTAGAAAAGGATTTTTAACAATTCGCAAAAAATACTCTGCGATAATGAACCAATCGGCACTGGAATAGGCTAAAAAGCGTGACATTAGTTCTCACTTCAGTTCGTGACTTCATAAATTGACGTCACACATCCCTCACTATAAAAGGTTCAAAGGTGGACGATTGGCAAACGTTGTTAGCACTACGTTTTTTTACCGAGTATGGCCTAAAACCAATTAAAAATCGGGTGCGCAACATACAGTTTGTATTGACAGCAACTAACTGCCGTAGGTTCGGCTTTACAGTTTTGTCCGTCGCATCCGCGGGTTAAAATTGTGGCGGTAGTTTTATTTTTTTGAAAATATTCGTTTGAATTTAGAATATTTTAAACTTTTTTTTTTGTTTTGCCCTTTGATCCTCGGTTTGCCAACAGTATAAAGTATATACTAACAGTATAGTATATAGTTTGCTTTTTAATGAAGTTTCAGACCGGTGAATACGAGTCATTTTTCACGAGTTAAAGGAATTTAAATTAGACCGTTTCCAAGAAGTTTTGAATTAAACTTACATCGTAGATTCTCGTTTAAAAGAACATGACATGGGCAGGCTAACATGACTCTTTTTTATCATTTTTAAAATGTTAAACGTTATACCTACTGTAGGGGAGGTAATGAAGAAACCAAGAGTAAAGATTTTAGAAAATGTCGCGGACGAGGAGGTTATACGTGCGCGTTGCTTTGATAACATCGACGACTACTACTCGATCGGCTCGCGTCGCGCGCCCGCGCTCCCTTACCCCGCGCCCGCATGCTTCAGCCCGCTCGCACCCTGACAAGCTCCTCGTTCGTTCCTTTATTTAAGTTTATTAGTAAAGGGTAAGTACAAATATGTTAAAATAGATAGCCTTAAAGTTTTGCACGGTTAACATCCCCCACCCCAGTGCGTCAGCACTCATCTTCCGTCGGGATTCGAGCGATGCGTGCGGCGGACCGACGCAACGTACCAGTCTTGGTTCTTATATCAAGGACTCTTATGCGTCCATCTCTGCCTGCCATTACTGCTTGCACGCGACCGCGCGGCCACACATTGCGCGGAGACTCAGGATCGACGATTAACACAAGGTCACCCACTTTCAAGGGCGTTTGTTCCTGATGCCATTTTGTTCTAGGTCGCATATCTGGTAGTACCTCCCTCACCCAACGTTTCCAAAACAAATCGGCGAGTCTTTGGGAGATGCGCCATTGTTTTCGTAGGTACGTATCTGACTCATCGTATGTACCGATCGTAGGTAGGTTAGATGAAGAACCAAGAAGAAAATGATTAGGCGTCAGTGACTCATCGGAATGCGGTTCGACGCTCACGTGGGTCAGCGGACGGCTGTTCACCATGTGTTCCACCTCTGCTAGCAAGGTATTTAGAACCTCATCGCGGGGTGCTCGTTCCTTCAGAACAACCTTCAGTGCATTTTTTACACACCGTATTAGGCGTTCCCACGCCCCACCCCAATGTGGGCTGGCAGGCGGAGAAAAAGTCCATGTAGTGCCGTAGTTAGCAGCTTCTCCTTTAAGCGTCTCTTCATCGAGTTCGCTTATCGACTTTCTTATTTCATTTAGACCTCCTCTCAGGTTAGTCCCGTTGTCCGAGTACATATGTTGTGGCCACCCTCTTCTCGCGGCCATGCGACGTAAAGCCATTATAAATGCGTCAGAGGTGAGTTTCGAGACTACTTCAATATGTATAGCTCTAACAGTCAGGCAAGTGAATAGGACGCCGTATCTTTTTTCTCGTCGCCTGTACTGTACTGTTACCTCCATGGGCCCAAAAAGATCCACTCCACAGAACGTGAACGGGCGTTGATTATAAGCCATTCTAGCCTCAGGTAAGTTCCCCATTCTGGGTGGTTGCGGCTGTGCTTTTCTTATTCTACAAAACATGCATTTTGAGGTCACATGTTTAATTGTAGGTCGCAAACGTATAATCCAATAATGTTGTTTCAGATTATTGACGAGAACTTCCTGGTTTCCGTGGGCAGCCTTCACGTGGTGGTGCTTGACTATCAACTGAGCGACGTAGTTGCGGCCGTCAAGTATTACTGGATATTTGGTTTCAGGTGGTATTCCAGGTGCATGGTCGATGCGACTTCCAACGCGTAAAACTCCGTACTCGTCAATCACAGGAGTCAAGGTGAGTAGCTTACTTTTCCGATCTAATGGTTTTTTCTGTTTCAGGTGTTCCAGGTCTTCAGCGAATGTCTGCCTCTGGGAGTACATGATCAACAGACGTTCTGCTTTCCTCATCATATCACCATCGATTACACTGGTAAGTTTTTTGCATTTATCAATAAATAATAATACCATACAAGTACTTTTCAGGAGGCGTAGCCAAGATGAAAATCTCTCGGGTTCCGGTACAGCAGGTGAGTTTTTCTCAGTGACGACGAGAAAAACCCGTTCCAGGACATCGGTGCTGACTTCCGGTTGTACATCCGCTGGCCATGTCTCTTTTCCCTTGTACAAAAACTCGGGGCCATATAACCATTCATTTTGTAGCATATCTAATTCACAGGTATCTCTGGTGGCGATATCGGCAATATTCATTTTAGTAGGTATAAAATGCCATTCTTTTATTTGTGTCAACTCATCAATTTCGCCAAGCCGGTGCGCCACAAACGCTTTATAATCTCGCGCGTTGTTCCTAATCCAATAAAGAACCGTTGACGAGTCGCACCAGAAATACCTTTCTTGTGGTAACATATTTCTGTGTTCTTTTGTTATAGTATCTGCAAGCCGAGCAGCAAGTAACGCCGCCTGCAGTTCTAATCGTGGTACAGATGTATGTTTCAGTGGTGCTACTCTGCACCTACTCGAAATGAACGCTAATTTAGTTTGAGCGTCATTATCTTGCCAGCGCCAGAATGCCACGGCGGCCATAGCGTAAGTTGAGCTATCACTGAATATGTGTAGCTGTAGGTTTGTATAACTTAATCTCGTAGCGGAGACATGTGCGCGTGATTTATTTGTAACAATAGGCTGCCGAGGCGCGTGCGCCGACGACCCGCTATCCGGTGCATTCGGTGCGACTATCACCGTCTCGCTCTTAGGTACGCTCGCATGATAACAACGAGGTAATCGAATACTGTCAATGCTTTTTAGGAGTTTAAGCCAATTTAACCATTTATCATTTACGTTGTCTGGTATTTCGTCATCCCAGCATAAATCAATCTTCCACATGTGTTGTAATAGTATTTTAGCTTTAATCGTGAACGGTGACAGGAATCCGTAGACGTCAAAAATAGACATTATCAATCTTAACATTTCCCTTTTCGTAGGACGTTTTAGGCCATTTATTATATTTTCAGGAATTCGTTTAAATGAGGTATCGAATCCCAAAGTATCTTCTTTCGGGTACCAGATCAATCCAAGAGTTCGTTCTCCAGCTTCCTGCTGGCCAACTTTAAAACGTACTGCAGTAGAACATAAGGTTTCTTTTGGTAAACTTTCTAACACGGCTGCGCTATTGCTATTCCAGTTTCTTATTTCAAAACCTCCGCATTTATGGATGTATGCCACTTCTTTTATTAATTGAACCGCTGTTGACTCATCTTCTAAACTGTCTATATAATCATCCATATAGTGCTGATTACAGATTGCATTTACTGCTGCGGGGTGAGTTGTTTCGAATCTTTTTGCGTTTTTATTCTTTATAAATTGTGAAATAAATGGCGACGAATTCGAACCAAAGATTAATGACGTCATTGCATACGTTCTTACAGGATCGTCTGGTGTATCTCTCCACAAGAAGCGCAGTGCGTTTTGGTCCTCACTTTGTATTTTAATTCTCAGGAACATATCGCGGATGTCACCGGTCACAGCCACTGTGCTTTCGCGGAATCTCAACATGATCCCGTATAATGATGCAAGTAAATCAGGCCCGGTTAGTGTATAATCGTTCAACGAGAAGTTATGACTCTTTGCCGCGGCGTCGAAAACTAACCGCAGTTTCTTTTTATTGGGGTTGTCCACGCCGAAGTGAGGAAGATACCAGGTCTTTGGCGTATTTTGGACATCGGTCAATTCTCGTGCGTAATCATTGTGTAATAGATGGTATATTCTCTCTTTGTATCTCTCCGCGTAACTTTCACATTTCTTTAGTTTTCTTTCAACTCCTTTTAGTCTGTTCAAGGCAGTGGTATATGACTCTGGCATCTTACAATGTTCATTTTTCCACGGCAGGCCAATATACCAATTGCCATCCTTCAGGGTAGAAGTTCTTTCGAGGTGGGCTATTGCTCGTTCATCTTCTGAGTTTAGACGAGGTTTTCCTGATATACCCATAGCTTCTATTGAAAACGAGCGGCGAACTTCCTCATGTAAGTCGTCCATTATGTATTTAGTTTCTTTCTGAGATTTATCGGCTTCAGTTAAAAACAAAGTTGAATGCTTGCTTCGACAGTTCGCGTTCAAGGATGTGCGGCCATGTAAACACCAACCCAGCGGAGTGCGAGTTAGGTACGGTTCGGTAGGATTGCCTCGAATAACTTCCAGAGGCAATAACAAACAGTAGTTGTCTTGTCCTATTAGTATTTCCGGTTTGCATTGTCCAAAACATAATTTGTGTTTAATATTATTAATCGCATCACTGCCCTTTAGTTTATCGAGCGATATAAATTGCATAGGTAAGTTAAGTCCTTTGGTAGTACGCGCTTGCAATGTAAACATCGTACTGTCACTGTTCGACACGCGTAAGTCCACTATTTCACTATCACACACAAGTTCGCTACCGTTCCATGCGCTACGCACTTTTAATGTTTGTTTACGTCCGCGTATACCTAACTTCACCATCAGTTCGTCACTAGCTATCGTCACAGTGGAACCATCGTCCAATAAGGCCACTGTGCTCAATGTTCCGTAAGGTCCGTGTATATTTATAGGCACTGTCTTTAGTAACACTTGACTATAACTGTCACCGTTAATGTGGGAAACAGTCTCACTAGGCAGCACCGACACCGCGGCCGTCGTCGCGGCCGACGCCGCAGGAGTTGCTGCAACCGTCGGTTGACACTGATCATTACCGCACCCATCAGGAAAATGCAGAAGTTGATGGTGCGGTTTTCCACAATTATCCTTATCACACACGGGTGCTGAGCAAGCGTCACGGTTATGACGCGACACCAGACACTTATAGCATAAACCGTTACGTTTTATAAACTGCCACCTGTCCTTAAGTAACGCTTTTTTAAACTTTTTACAGTCTGTTATTTTGTGTTTATTTATTTTACAAAAACGGCACTTATCGTCACCAATGTTACTGTCCGAAGAGTTTTGCACTAGCACCGTATGAGTTCTGTTTATTACGTTATCACTTTGTTTACGTTTGTAATCACTGGGATTGTATATTATATTCACTGATGTTTTCGATATTTTTATAGCTTCATGGTTCAAAAACTCGGATAATATCACAAGCTTAGGCTTATCCCCGCTGCCGATGATTGGATAACTGTAGTCTGCCCATTTTGAGATAAGCACTGTAGGTAATTTAGACAGGATAATCGATATCATGTTTGTTCCTTTCAGGTACTCATCTTGACCAATAGCGAGCACAGCAGCGACATAGTTTTTTACTTTCACAGAGAACGTTATTATTTCTTTGTGATATTCCAGGGCCATCGGTTGAAGCTTGTTGATCTCGTAGATAATTTGACCTATGATAATATCTGGATTTCCAAATTGTAGCTCCAGCGTAGACATCACAACATCCGGTGACGTAGCACTAATTAACAGTGCTGTTACAGCATTTTTGGCTGCTCCATGTAAACATTTCCGTAGTCTCCATAAGTTTTCCTGATTGCTGAAGTTACACACTTTTGTTGAGTCTTCGTATGCTTGCTTGAACTGCAGCCAATCCAACGGGTCACCTCCAAAACCAGGTAAGTCTTTAGGTGTACTCAATCGGCTCAGCATTTGAGCATGCGATCCGTTAGCTGTGGTAGCAGCGGCCAGATCTCTGAGAGCGCTTGCCAGCATGTGAACTGTTTCATCAGTGCCACCTTGGACAGCTGTTTGCTGTGCCAGTGGCGGTAGCGGAAGGTCAAGGTCACCCAGTTTAGTATCCTGCGGCTGGGCAGCCTCTGCTTCCAGTTCTCGATGACTTCGTTCTAGCCACTTCTCCACTTCAACTTTAGTATGATCTCCTTCTTCTCTTCCTTCCGATTGTGAACTGTATTCTTCGTTTTCTAGCTCGGCCAACTCGGCGGCCAATCTTTTATCGATTATTTCCATTTGTATTTTTGCCTTACCTTCTGCTGCATCTAATTCCAGTCTTTTCTTTCTAGCTAACACTGATGACGTTGCGGACTTTGACCGAGATTTCGATTTTGGTATTATTTCAGACTTTGAGGGTAGACCTATGTTGGAACTCGGTTTTATTTTTCCACTTTGTTCGGGTAGAAATATAGGTTTTTCGACTTGTTTTGGGTCCTTTTTTTTCTCATCACGGTTACTTTTAGGGTTTGGTTGCCTGGAATCATCTTGCACAGCAGTTTCCAAGCCTTCAGCGCCCTTAGACATTTCGCCATAAAGTTCTTTATTTTTCTTCGCTGTGCTCCGTGTATTCACCATAGCTCGCGTTTTCGGTGGAGTATGAAACATCCAGCAGATTCGGCTCGAAGACCAGATTGTAGGGTAATGAAGAAACCAAGAGTAAAGATTTTAGAAAATGTCGCGGACGAGGAGGTTATACGTGCGCGTTGCTTTGATAACATCGACGACTACTACTCGATCGGCTCGCGTCGCGCGCCCGCGCTCCCTTACCCCGCGCCCGCATGCTTCAGCCCGCTCGCACCCTGACAAGCTCCTCGTTCGTTCCTTTATTTAAGTTTATTAGTAAAGGGTAAGTACAAATATGTTAAAATAGATAGCCTTAAAGTTTTGCACGGTTAACACCTACTTATTATTTTCACAAATTGCGTACCACTTTGTAACCTACGTTACATAACACACACCTGCTTTCCCCGAAGGATTAGGTAGAAGCTTGTGTTCGTCTAAACTCCTCAACGGGTTTTGATGCGGTTTTGACAATCATTTAGAAAGTTTCCAATTCAATTTTGTTCCGAAAACTTTCAAGTTCCGTTATTGTATTTCATTAAACTTACATAGGTACATATATTAAAGAAATATCGATGTTTGGACAAGCCGTAAAAACTATACGAAGCAGGAGCGGGTCGCTAGGAAGTAGATAAGAGAAGGAGATTTTGACTCACTTTCCTGAATTTTTCTCTTGACTTCGTTGCTCGTTAGTCGACAACTTTCATTTCATTTATGATACTAACAAGAATCCTCTCCCGACTATTATATTACCATTCCTTAATTCAAAAGCTTCTGAATACATTCCAATATTCCCACAAGTCATAAGATTTACAATTACGTTTATTATTCACGAGGTATACGGTGGTAACTTTTACGATCGAGTCTGGTTTGAAGCAGGACCATTTATGTAAATATACAGTTCCTAGGGGGCGGAATAACAAATCGACTACTTGATTATATTTTGTATACATTAATCATTAAGTTCATGGAAGATATTATTGTTTTGGAGGTCATAGTGCGTTGAGTATTCGGGTATTGTCAATAGGATCATGGCATGGTAACAGTTGAATATTATCAGTTTTATGAGGTCTTTTTCGGTCCCTAATTTCTTAAGGAAGCCAAAGCAGGGTGATACCTGCAATCAGCAAACATTTCTAAACAAAATTATTTTATTTGCAGATAGTGTGGTGGGTTTGTACCAAACGATCTAATAAATTCAGTGCAAAGACACTTTCCTCCATTTAGTGATGGCAAGCGAATATTTAGTAATTAGTATTATGTGTGTAACATAAAACGATAGACAATTAATTAATGATAATATTATAAGTTATTTAATTCGTGTTTTAGCGTTAATGATTCTGTTTTGACCGAACGATGCTAGCGTCCATTTTAGCTAAGTATTCTGAGCTTTTAACATAAATTACTTATACAGCATTGTAGCCTCATTTTCTCCACTTAAGATGCACACTTAAATTGCTAAAACCAAAAATGAAAGCTCACATCCACAACAACAAATAAGTATTTTCCTCAACATTGGCCCAACATGCCAACATTTATACCTAATCCTAACGTTTGCACAAGTTGTAAACTAGGAATAGTAACACTACAGGGACTCGACACAAACATTCTGGCCAAATAGAGCGAACTAAGCAAGTACAGTCCACATGCCAGTAATATATTATACATTCTGTACTTATGTCTGTTGATGTTAGTCTTCTTGGGATAGTAGTAACATCTGGGATATTCTGAACAGAGTAAGTAGAGAAATAGTCGAATTAAATTATGTTGGGTTCTAACTACAAATACATTCTTGTACGATAATCTTCTTAAGCGTATTGTATATAGTCTCTATGCCATTAAATTATTACACTCATTGGACCATTGTTGAACAAGCTATTGGTGGCATTGTTGGATCAATAGAAATCTTGCCCAAATAAGGTGGTCCATCCAAAACATAAAGTCCGGATTAATACAATTTAATCCGGACTTTATGTTTTGGACCTAATGAAAAATAATGTGAAAAGGAATGATTAAAACAATTACTTTTTGTGCACAATAATCATGCAACTTATAGGTCCTATACCCTAGGTGGCGCAATAATGAAATCTTAGTAATCACCAAACTTTACAAGAGAGTAATTGAACAATATGAAAACAGTCAGTAAAACATCTTTTACTACAACTAAAAACAAACTTTTTTAGTCATTTGGCTACAGCGCGAGAACCACGGATCACACTGACGACACGCAAAATCCGGCATGGCGCAAGCAGAATTTACCACGCCAGTAGCATATATATAACGTCCCGACAACAATCATCGGGCAGTAGCCAACACCCAACTGGTCAGAGGATCCTCCCTTCTCTCTGAAATTTACACCCTGTTCCTCATACCTCTGTGACCCCCGAACATGGATATTGACGCAGCCTTCGAGCAGCTGGTTCAGAGTGACGTCATCATCACCATTTCCTCAAGCTACCGCGAGTCACACAGCCAGCCAGCCCCCACTGCTTTAACGGGTACCTTGACCACCAGCATGCAGCGGACGCACATTCCTGGTCATCACCCTCGGCCTCATCAGCAACCCTAGAACTAGGTCGGTGAACAAGGACAGCTGACCCGGTGTTGTACCACATCCAACTCACTGGAGCATAATGCAGTGCCATGCGCTACCCCGACTCACTGGATCACCTCTGTCATATGAAAAGGAACTAATACGAGTAGAATAAACACTGCCACTGCGGGTAAAAACGTCACAACTCGCAACGCTACATCTGAAGACCAAGATCCTTTATCATCAAAGCTAGTGTAATAATATAATTTAGTTTATCTAAGTTCAGCGCAGAATTATCGAGTTAAGTCGTTATTCAACTATGCCCGTGGGAGTTACAGCGACAGTTAAGGTGCATTACTCACACGAGCTGTTTCAAATTAATGCCAAACCACTTACAGAATGTTCTGATAGTAGAATGAATGAATAATAGGATCATTATCCTTACTATAATATAGGTAGTATTGGGGAATTGCAACACATACCGCTAAGATAGATCTGATTTTGCTGCAAGCAAGAAATGTTTGGAAAAAAGTACTTGACGTGAGTTTTTCGTGTATCTAAATGAAAGCAATAGATATAACACATATTTTGTTTGCGATTCAATAATGAATAGTTTTTACCAGTCCAGACCAGTTTTATGATGATTTTTTTAATGTAATCTAATTTAACTTTTTCTGCATGCAATAATAATAAGCAAATATAATATATAACATTCAAACACAAAGTGAATTGTTTTATGAATAGATAAACTAGTGGCCCGCCCCAGTTCCGCTCGAGTAATCAAAGACTATGAGTATGTGTGTATAACTGTTTCATCCCACAGAATTTGAAATACCACAGAATTACAATGATAGAACACAATGTGAGGAAAACCTTATATTCATATAATAAGTAATAATATAATAAACGCCTTGGTATCGAAAAAACATGGTAGGTACTCGATATTTTCAATTAGAATAAGTCTTTGTTCTACTAACAGTGCCACAGTTACAGACTTGTACATACTAGCATATCTTCCAGCCATCACAATTCAGTACATTCCCATACCATTGGCACCAATAACTGCTTAATTAATAACATAATGACTATTTCATGCCCCAAAACAGTCGTACAAACAAACAAACAAACAATCACATTTAATTCAATTAGCATACCGAGCCAACTCGCGCCAATAATTGAATGTTCTCAACTCAGCATCTGTAATCAATTGATAATCGCATTAATTATAGTGTAACTAGCCAATTAATATGCGGACGCCATTGCTTTCGAATCGATTCTATTTGGCGTGATAATGTTGGATGGAAAAAGGGTGATAATGAGATGTGTCGGCATGTAGACAGAGGTGTATCTATTACACTTGATCTCTAATTCACTGACGTGTTTCCGACATATATATATATTATATTTATCATTTTAATACGTATATTTACGTCCTTATGATTAAATCAATAATATTAATTCCACAATTTTCATTATTGCACCTACCACTGTTTGTCTCTGCATCACCCAAAGGTTGACTGGTAGAAAATGCTTATGGCATTAAGTCTGCTTCTGTGTAATTGTATACTAAAAGTGATAATAAATAAACTACTCCCACGCTAGTGAAGTGATCGCAAGTAATATAGGTACGAATGTCAAGTCAGATTTGATTCCTAGGTCCTGCAAATTGTTCTTATTCTTAATAGTACACATAAATTACAGAGACATTGTTATAATATTACAAGCATAGCATAATACATAATATGTACAAAGGCGAGCTTAACTCAGATCAGTGATTTTTTCCTAGCAGCCTGGAGTCTGGATTTTTGCCAGTTTAGTGGCAATATGCTCGCCGCCTATTACTTGGAACTGAAACATAACTGGAAACTTCGATGGGTGTATTATTTATACACCTTTGTTTATTGTTCCGAAAACACAGACATGATACTATGTTTTTAGATCTAAAAATACAATTCCTAAAACCAGAACATAAAACTCTAAATAATATTATAGCCTAAACCTAAACATGAAAATGGTCCAACAAAATTCTCGCTAGGCAAAAACAACCGGCGCGTGTTTGAAAGGCCGTTAACACGCCTTTAGTAACAGTGACAAGCTATCGACGTGACACGCGCCGCCGAAAATGTATCAAATATTCTTTTTGAAAGACAAATATATATCCGTCATATATTTTTCATGAGAATAAGGTAAAGGTTTAGACTCAAGGTTGATTCGAAACGTGTAGTTAAATAAGTTAGATACTACTAGATCCTAAAGCAAAAGAATCTAAAGATTCACCAGTACTGTCTGGTTAATCTTTTAACCATGGCATAAGGTATTGCGCGTATATCACGTGCATTATATGTTGTAAATAGTAAATGATTTAGATTTTTTAGTTTTCATTTTTTGCAACTAAAGCGCGCCGACGCTATTAACAACTCAAATCAAATCAGTAGTCAAAATGACACAGCACTATTATTTCGGCTGCAATAACCTCGTCTGGATATTGAGATTCCAAGTCCTTTGGTCATCAAACTGTACCTAAATGAATATTTTTACTCCGGGATTCTTTTTACCTCTGAAATTAGTGCCACATGGTAGATTACAAGGTACCATTTCTACAAAGTTTATATTGAAACAGAAGCCAAATTCCAAGAATCCAATTTGGTCTCCTTTTCTGTCGTAATATTTTTGAGTTTAAAAATACCTAATTAAGTTATTCACCGACCAAACATTTGCGATTTTTTTATGCGAAGTTGAAGAACTAATTTATATAAAGAAAGGAGTGCGTTCTTTTTGGTTTTAATTTGAATTCCTCAAGTGCAACAGAAAAATCGCGCATATTTACTTTTCTTTTAGTTTTAATGAAAGCATAATTTTAAAAGAATTCATGAAAGTTTAATTTCGCGCAGTCCCTAAAAATATTATTCTATTAACGAAGTAGCTCACTCTTGAAATGAAAGTTTTTCTTTATGGTTGATTATTTTCACAAATAAGATTTTTTTCGTAATTTTACATTAATTAAATTAATAAATATTAAGTTGTTATTTTTTTAAGTATTTCAGTCACCAAGAGCGTGACAAATCCGGAAAAAAGGACCAAGAAAACAAACTAATATGGTCCTTGTGCCAGCAAAATGAATCAACTCATACTGATACTTAAAGACCATCCCTCTAAATGCTTCCATGTATTTTCCGCAACACTTTTTCATATCTACCCGCAAAACAAGCAGTAGGAAAGTGCGAAGTTAAAAACACGGTGTAAGCATAGTACGGAGATAGAGGCAGCAAGAATTTCATTAAACTTGCCTCGTTGGCCGAGATCGAGAATTACTGGCTGTCGGGGCGGACTGCGTTCACACCGAAACGAACTGGAATGGGTTGTAGAATAGTACAGGATTATTGTTTGTAGCGAATTTGATTTTTATTCTTTCTAAACTTTTAGAATAGACAGACGACTTGTCATGTGTTTGCAAATAACTTAGCAACGTTTAAAAATAAAAAATAAACGTAACACAAGGTGGTTTTTAAAGCATGTTGTTTTCAAAAAAACAACATGCTTTAAAAACCACTCGATAGACCCATGTAATTTTTAAAAGAGCGTAACCTACTTACAGGCTTTTTCATTCCCCTTGTAATAACACTGCATTAGTAACGTAGGATATGAAATAAAAATACAAATCCACGAGTATCTGAAAATAACGTACTAGGTAAATAACAGCTTTTTCATCAAGCATTTCAGCCTTATCCGGTTAGCAAACTCGCGAATTGATTGATCGTTTGTTCACAATCGTTTGTTTAAAACAATACACGAACTCCATTTCAATTATATTAGCCTGAAATATAAATGTTATGGGTAAACATAAAAGTTTACTGTATGCCGACGATATAAAATTGGAGTGTTAGCGATAGGAATCAAATTCGGTTCGCAAGTTTAAATATTTGAGTTTTATGTATTTTGGCTGATCGCCTCTCGCGGGCGTGGTTTATCGGATCAGCAGAATTTTAAGCAGTCCTGAAAGTAGCTGGTTTATGCAAACAAACGTTAACCTTGTCAGTTTGAAGAAACCGTGTTTGATTTAACGCTTACGTCGAGACGAGATAGTAGTAACTGTAGTACTAACAAACGGTGATCACCAATCCATTTGTCGTTGATCGCGATAAATGGCAATTTCCCTTTTAGCTGTCATTAGCAGGCCCGTATTCAACAACGAACCTTTATAGACCCAGCATGTCTTCTGTAAACAAAACCATTAAATATTAAAGGACATTGACCGGTTTGGACCAAATGCTGCTCACACATGGGAGTACTTCCAAATGGTTCCTTGTATCAATTTACACATAAAAAAGTTTTGCTTTTAAGGTTTTTCTAGTAGTTTTATTTATTTATTTTATTATTGGATATGTATAAGATAGCGTCGTTGAGTTTGAACTCGTTGGTTTTACCTTGACAAGTACTGTAGCCCAAGATAGTATCCAGGGTATGATGATGGAGCCGGAAGGTGGTCATGGGCACTCCTCAATTAAACTAGATAGCCTTGTCGTATGTGGTTTCATTGGATATGTATGTGACAAATGCTTAAGTGTTAGGTGGTGTCCAAGGTCTGATGATAGAGCCAGAAGGTGGCCAAAGAAACTCCTCAACCATACATGAAAACACCATTGTGTTTGGACTCGTTGGATTTGTTTAGACCCACAGAGAAAAAATATATTGTTTTACAAAATATCTTTAAAAATAAGTTACAAGGAACTTATACTACGGTGTGAATGTAGCCACCAACGGCGGCTTTTTGATTTTATAGCGAGCACTAATTTAACGTGTAAACGATATAGCACTTTGTCATAGCACTCATAAGATCTAGTGGCGAAACTTTCTGTTTGTGTCGAACGAACCGTTTTACACCTACCTAATATTATTTAATACTTCTGAAAACCTTTTAGAATTACAATTAGTAATATTGAAATAACACATACTTGAATTGGCAGAAGATTATGTTTTTACGGTTGACGATGAGTGAAGGACGAGTTTTAAACACTGCGGACCCTAACAATGTCTAAGTTACAGTGGGTGAATTTTACTGAAAGTTCTTTTATATCTGTCTGTTTGTTTATTACAACGTCCTACTTTATTCATAGCAAGAGATTTCGAGTAAAATCTGACAGCTTTGCTTATTATAAGTTAGTTCTTTTCAGGCTGTGGTAAATATAAAAAGGACAATAAAAACAACAAAGTGGACCGAAGACTAAATTGGTCTCAATTCGGAATTTTGATATTATAGCAAGAACTAAATGAAAGTGGGAACTATGTAATACTTTGTTATTGTTCCCATAAGATATAACTTGCAAACTTTCTGTTTGTCTCAATTCTTGTCTCTTGATTTAACCCAATTTATCTTTTTGAAACTTCTAATTTATTTTAGATACCTACTTTAGTTTGATTTTATTGGTTGCATTTTCAGACTTGAGGTTCAAGACTAGCCATATTTTTAATCAACTTCTTATGTAATTTTAGACGTTTTAGTTTAATCAAACTCTTTTTGAAGAAAATGACGTCAGTCGCCCCTAGAATAAGGAATTCTTAAAGCCAAAGATTGTGCAAACCTATAAAATTAAAATGGGTTTATTATTTACCTATAACCGAAAGTTGTACTTGTAAGATGTATGATCTATTTATTACAATGAAAAGCTGTTCGTTGGTGAGCGCATCATTTTAGAACAGCTGGACCGATTTGGCAAATTTTTATTTTAAAATTCTCGTAATAAACCGGCGCTGGTTCTTACGGATAGAAATAAATTAAAAACTTCCCGTAAGATTTTCAAATACGGGAAAAACGGAACGTCCCTTTTTCAACGGGAATTTTGACATTTGGACCGAACAACGTCTGTTAAGGAAACAAAAGTTATCTCCATAAGACAGACCTCTTTATAAATCCACTCGCCCAAAAAAATAATTACCGCCATTTCTCTCCGAGTAACCTTGTTAGTCGAAACTTCGGACAACTCCGAAACAACTAAGCGATAGCAGAAATCATGTTTGATTCAAACATGTGCCAACTTGTTCATAATTGGCGCTGGAACAGTGTGAACAGGTCTCCTTTCAACTCGCCCGAGTTTGGACATGTTCATTAGCTTACAGACTCCTATCAGTAATTTGTGTTAATTAGTAATTAGTGTAGTAAAGAGTTTCATGGAGTATTGTGTTTGACAAACTTGTAGGTAATTCAATAATTTTCAACGCTCTATGTGTAAAGATTGATTATTTCATTGGTAGTCGTATCAAATGTAGTTTTACCTTATGCTTGATTGATTTTTAACTTTTTTATAATGCCATAATTATTAGGCATGCAGATAAGTAAGTTACTTACTGTTGCATTGGCAGAAAAAAATTTGTATACTGTCAGAGAAAATTTTATTTTTGGATTCAGAACAAATCCATCTAGATATTTTTACATTTTTTTTTCTTATTTGTATTGGATAAAGAATAAGATATAACTCCTAAAGGTGCAAAAAATATACCTTGTATAGTATTCCTGCCTCATACTCCCAACCATAAATACTTGTGGAAACATCTGGCCCACCTTAGTTTGATAACCGTACAAGTTGCTCACAAATTGTCAAATGCCGCCTATTTCGGTACCAGTAAGTAATTGAGTTAGTTACACATAGTCGGAACTTGGTAATAGATGGTGCTATCTAATTGTGAGCGGTTTAACTTTGTTACGGGTTGGTCTTTCTGTACGAGACTTGAGGTTTTTGGTCCTTATTGCAATTTGCGTGGGGAAACACGTTTAATTTCAGTTTTTGCTGCAGACTCATGGTAAAGATTTTGCTAGTTCAAAGAACATCTAAAGAATTTCGATATTGAGACTAGCTGTAGTACAATCTTGAACTAGTTTTATGAAAATAGGGATGGAAGGTTTAACGTGCATTTTGATGCTCAGCGAAGACTTAATGTTTACAAAATTACATGCCATGCCTTTTTCCCATGGGGGGTAGGTAGAAACTACAGAACGGCACTTGCTACGAAACGTTACGTTTACAGAATTATCTCTTTCAAAACCAACTGAAGTAAGTCATTATGCTGTCAAATAAATTACTGTTTAAAATCAATAATTTCTTGTCCTCCATTTTCCCCAGTCAGTCGCAATCCCAAAAGTCGTGCACACAGGAACCACCCCTTAACACACAATGGGAAATAGAGCAACTGAAATGGCGTGTTACAGGCAACATACAACTGATTAAACCTTAAACTTTAACGTTTTACGACCTTTTCACTTTACGTTTTGTTTAACTATAAATAGTGAAGTTATCGTTAGAACTTCAGTAAGGGTTTATGAAGGTTTGAGTAGTTAATGTTGTTATTCTGGTTGATAATCATATCTGGTAGATAATTTTTTATTTTGAGCAGCTTTTTAGGTTATTCCTGAGATCCGCATTGCCCTAGATTGTGCTAGCTCTCCAACAAGGTTTAGGTCTACTCTGTATTTCCAGATCTGGCGTAATATACATATAGAAAAAAAAACAAAAGAAATAAAAACTGGAACTCACTTATGAAGATTTTAGATTATACAAACTAAATAGTATACCTATCTATGATACAAGCGATACAAACATACAACAACAGTAGGCCCGTACGAAGCCAAATTAAAGTCCCTTATCACAGCATGGTGCTGCGACATCTAGAATACAGTTACACACACATTTAATATCTGTACACGATCCTAAATGGTTAAGATTGGTATATGAGATATGAACTGAGCAGAACACAATTATGAAACAGAATACGAATGACAAAACTATAGTAGGTACCTACGTCCGGCGCAATTTTAGCTAATTAAACCCTTGACCTTTTTTATACGCAAGTCAACAGTAAAAAAGCTTTTAAAAAGAAAGAGAAACATAGAGAGCAAGAGAGACGAAACTAAGATTTCATGGTGTGTACTTTCAACCGACCACCCAAACTCGTTCGCGACCACATCCCATACGCGCCACAGAACATACATTAATTAAATCTCGTTCACAGTTCATCTAACGCTACAATAACCGCAGGAACTCGTTACGTCGCCTGTTAATTGTTAAAACTGTTTATTTCGGTTACCATAACGGCAGCACAGAATTAATTGAACTCATTTATTAAAGGATTTTACAAAATAATTAGGAAATTCGAGTCTTTAAATTATTGGAATTTCTCATCGGAAATTCATATTTTGGGAGGCGTAAATCTTGTTTAACTTAGTCGAGATTTATGTTCGAAATTCTTAAAAATGCTTGTTAAAATATATTTTTAATTATCTCGCTTTTTCATTCATCTATACTTTAATATAATAAAATAGTAACGAAGTATATTTGTCCGTTTGTCTGTTTGTATGTTCCGGATTGGCGCTAACTGCCTCTGTGGTCTAGTTGTTAGACCACCTTTCTCAGACCCAGAGGTCCCGGGTTCGATTCCCAGTGGGGGTAAAATTTTCTGCCCGGTTTTGTTGGTGGTAGGGCTTGGTCTAAGTGCACCTGGCTATTTATCTTGGCTAAGTCTGTCGTTCTAACAACAATGTTATCAGTATTGTTGTATTTCGGCAGTTAGAGGTAAGATAGCCAGTTCCTTTATGGTTGAGAATTCCGGTTGAAGCTCGCTTCCACCTTCGACCTGATCATCACTTACCATCAGGTGAAATGCGGCTAAGAGCTTACCCACTACATAAACATACATAGGTAAACTTACGCCTCCTTCCCATGGGTAGGTAGAAACTACAGAACACCGCGTGCTATGATCACCCGCACCCACGCCCGCACCCGCACTCACAACCGCAACCGCAACCGCACCCGCTGAGGATAAAAAAAACAGAAAGTTTATAACCTGAATTAACACATAAAGTATCTACTTTTAATCCCGGTAGTGCGTTCCCGTGGGATATTTTCCGACATCGACTCAGGCGAAGCCGCCGGCAAAAGCTAGTCTATAGTATATTATTTATATAATGAAGATAAGAGTGTGTTTTGTTTGTTTGAAAGCTTTGCTGTCTGATCTCTGAAACTACAAGTCTGATTTGAAAAAATCTTTTTGGGGAAGTTAATAATTTTCCTCAGGCTATTGACATCGCACTCTAAGGCCCGTATAACAGAACCTTACTCAATACTCAAGCATTACTTTAAACTAGTTTCAACCAATCAAAAGGCTTTAAACGAGTTTTAAGTATTGCTTGTTTTTTAGTGAGGTTCTGTAATACGGGCCTAAGAAGCGAAGAGAAGGAAAAATGACAGAAAGAATGCTAAGCGAGGAACTAAGGATGACAGAAAAATGTAGGTATATGTACCTATAGGCTTATTAGTTTAAAATAAAAGAAGAACCAAAAACCACTTTAAAAACGTTTAGGAGATTTTCTTTTAAAAGATCAGACTCAAACTCAAAGCATTTATTTCAAATTATAGGCACTTTTGAATTGTCAAGGGGTCGGCCAGTCAGTAAGATGAAGCCAGTTGCCCATTCGTGACTCAAGCGTGGTAGGTTCCTATGGAGAACAACGGGGAAGAAACACTTAAAAAATCTTTTAAATCATAATAATATTGTTACAAAAATTCTGATTCTCATAGAAAGTCTAGACAAAGGACTTAACAAAAATTGAGAATTCAGGTTCACGGTTCCATTTGTACCTCTTTTCATAGGTGACGCTTTTTTAAATAATTATTTTTTACATTACCTTATACCAATAAACCATTACCAATAAATAGGTAATAGTTATGCAGTTATGCAATAGCAATGTTGGTTTAACCGACTTTCATAATTTATTATTTTAATTGTATTTTTCACGAAAACGTCACCGTTTCACCAATAATTTGCGGTAGCCCACTGACCAATTATAATTATTTGGATTCATAACTACAGATTCTTAGTTCCCGCTAAAAAAATAATCCTACAACCAAAAAAGGCGTTGTCAGTAATGTCAAATTGTTACAAAAACGTGGGATTTACTGAACGTGGTAGGTACTACGTCTAAACCATGCATGAGGCCAATAAAGCGCCTTAAGTTTTTACTTCGTAAATAGATGGTGCAGCGAATAGCGCTTTAAATTACGCCTTTGTTCGCTTCAGCGCGCATTTGTTGACTTTCACTGCTATGATTTTAAATTTTATATGCTAAAGCAAACTTTTTTTTTCTCAGGGTTTTCAACAATTTTTTGTAAGTTTGAAATGATAGAATAATACTACTTCTGCCTATTTGCTGATCATTGCTTGAAAAGTTGATGAGCGTGAGGTACAGTCAACGTCAACGTTGGGTACTACAATCTGTGTACGTGTGGTTTATGTTCCAACACTTCTCAAAAAGGGTGACGGGCTTTTCCCAGAAAATCACACGGCTCTGCCTCTCTAGGGATAATTAGCTCACACTACAAACAACCTGCGGTTTTCCTACAATCTAAATCTAATTTAGTAATTAACCCAGCGTATGTATATCGTAGTTAAGGATTCCTCTTAGCTCCATAGTAGGTACCTTTATAATTAATCAGATCACTGACTTTGTAGGTTAGAAAAAAAAAGTGCGTAACTTAATATTTTAATTTTGCGTATGAATTTCCCAATAATATCATTTTCTTAAAAACCTTTTTCCACAACAACAGACCGACATGTGCAAGTATTTGATTACATTATATATTATCGTGGAAAATGAACTTATTGAACAACTGGTGCAGAAGTTTTACTTCGTAAGTAAATAACTTCTTAAAGAAATATTTTGTAGACATATTAAGTTATAATGGGGGAAACCTTTGTCATGTAGGACAATAAAGAATCTCATTTCCCGTGTGATCAGAAAACCGCTGACGTAGATGATAATTATATTGGCTCGGTTTTAGCAAGACCTTGCTTGGGTAATCGTAGGAATACATAAATAATAAATAGAGCCACCAATGTTTATATCATCATTATTTCAGCCAAACGACGTCCACTGCTGCAGCTGGACATAGGTCTCCCAAGCACCGC
The DNA here is from genome assembly GCA_914767815.1 of Eupsilia transversa. Classification (NCBI taxonomy): domain Eukaryota; kingdom Metazoa; phylum Arthropoda; class Insecta; order Lepidoptera; family Noctuidae; genus Eupsilia; species Eupsilia transversa. The sequence continues at coordinate 514,060 of OU611888.1, forward strand.
CACTTCGACCGGTTCTGTGCTTCCCGCATCCAGCGTATCCGTCATCCAGCCTTCACAATGTCATCGGTCCACCTCGTGGGAGATCTTCCAACGCTACGTCTTCCGGTACGCGGTCACTACTCCAGAACCTTTCGGCCCTATCGGCCATCTGTTCTTCGAGCAATGGTTCCTACCCACTGCCACTTAAGTTCGGCATTTCTTCGGGCTATGTAAGTTACACCACGTTATATGTAAGTTAATCACGCGCTATTACCCTATTTATCAATACTAAAATTTTAGCACTTTTGTATTTACCTGCACAGTGCACCATCTTACCGGTGGGAAAATTTCAGGTTACTGAACTTACTGCGAAACAATTTATCAAATAAACAAAATACTTCGAGAGACGCCATTTACTGAGGTGGCAGCTGAGAGATTGCTGACTATTAGTCAGCCTACACACAGTTTAAGACCCACGCTAGTTTTCGATGAATCGGTAGATTTAAAATGTTTTGAATGAAATTGATAATAAATTGTCTGACGGCATGTGGGAGCTCAATTTCCAGAAGGGATAGAGGGATAATATGGTACACCCACATATCAGCGTGTTTGTCCTATTGGTAACATAACATAACATTATCACGTATTCCCTGAAAGTTTCGGAAGAGGGTGTATAATAGCGCCCACATTTCGCCAGTTATGTTTAAGTCGCATGGGAGCGAGCCTATTGCCACCAACCGGGCACAACTCTTGGGAAAAATCCTAAATGTCAATCAGTCCGAGTGCGTCCTATTGGTGAGCAATAATTATAAAGAATACTCTAGTTGTCGTTTTGCCACTTGCCGCCTTGAATCTATGCATCGTGTTGCTCCTCAGAATGTCTTAATTTAAAATTCAAAAACAAATTACCCATCCCGAGGATTGAACCGAGTACCACACGCTTTGAAGTCGCACTTACTATTACTAGATCAACAAGACAACTTATTTCCAATTGAAGCCAATAAGAATCCCATTTAACGAACTAAAGAGCTTACAAGCCTCGTCACGTAGGTAGGTACCATACGCCATCAATAAAGGGTAGAACCAAAGAACTCTATATTCTATTGTTAGAACTAATCTGAATAGAAACGTTCTGTTGCAAGTTATATTGCGTTTTATCTTAGAATGTGGACGTGCTCTGAGTGAGAGTGGTTTTAAATGTGTGGGCGCAGTAGTAGCGGGTAAAATATATGAAGTTAAGATTTGTGCCTGGCATTCTGTTGATTCTGGTTAGACTGGAAGCCGACACCAACATCTTATTTGGGTAAAGGTCAGGCCAGGATGATGATGTTCGTGGTTTTTCTCAGTTTATCAGTTAGCCAAGGCCTTCTTCCGGTTAAAACGGCTAAGCAACTATTTTGTTTCAAATTAGAACTTTTACCGACAACACTACTTAAAAATAACTACAAAGCTTCAACAGTATTAACTAGACCAAGATACAGTTAGCACCAAATGCTACAAACATCTATGTCGAAACTAAACTAACAGTTGCCGACTGATTACAAAATATCTAAAGGCCCAATGTGGGAGCACAATATAGATATTTGACTGGTACCCGGTTTGATCCGGTACCTGGCGGTTAGGCACTTTTTTAGGTTCCGGCCGAGTAATAATGCCGGGTAATTTAGTAAATGAAAAATAATGACTATTAAAAAAACAGTTAATAAGCAAGGAATATACAATAGCAAGGAAAATACAAATGGTTGAATTATTTAATTTAATATTTGTAATTAGGAAAATTATGGTGTCAAAACACAGTTTTTCAGCACTATTAACATCAAGTCGACGTTTTGTCTTCTCGTATATAATTAATACTACTTCAGAGAAACCATCCAAATACATGGACCATCATGGATACTCCATTTATTCACACACAAGTTAAAAAAGTTATTATTGAGCAAATGTTACTATAGTGTCAACGAATACTTAAATGATAAATCCTTGAAACTCGTAAAATAATTATTCTAATAATGTTAATGTCCAATTTTTAGAATAAATTAGATTATAAGATACTTAAATAATAAGTCCTCTCCACATATCTTACTTTTGCTGTGCCCGACAACCACGATTGTTTCAAAAAAAAAAATGTTTACCACATTTATGCCTACATTGTGGAACGCAATAAATAATTGAGTATTGAGAATAGGCGATCGCAGTAGCAAACACGTGCTGGTGTTGATAAATATTTACCCGCAACTTCTCGTAATATCGTATGTCCTTTTTTTTGAAAGCCCACCATTTGTAGAGATTTGTATCTCTTCCAACCCTTGCCGAGCTAATAATGATCTATAAGTTCCGATGATCTTATTATAATATTTATAACACGATTATAAATATAATAAGTATAATAATATCCCCGCTGTTTATAAAACCCCACCCAATCCTAGTCTGACAAGTTTAAAATATATGTTACCTATAGACAGCTTTATAGAGATAACACAGCTTGATTTATTATCCTAGACATAGTGTAACTATGTGGCTATGACGTCACGGAATGTGGCGATAATTTATGTGCGTCAATTCAATTTACTGTTCACAGGAAGCAATTTAAGAGCATTTTGTGGCTTTAGTGTGTTATGTTTTTTTTTGTTATAAGATGACAATATTATTACGTGGACAATATAATAATATACCACCGCCTATGACCATCTGGAATACTAGAGGCATCTCAGATGCAAGACACAAAGCTGAAATGTTTCATGTGCTCGTAACTACTTGCATTCATACTTTCCAAGCCAGTACAAAGTAAAGCTGCTTGTCGGCTGACATAAGCATGGTGACGGAGGTATTTCCTCATAGTATTTCCTCGCATGAGCTCCTTAACATAGAAGTGAAGAACTACTATAAATGGTAGGAATAGTTTAGCAGACATAGCTAAAGTACCTATCTACGATCGAAGTATTTTATCCTGTTCCCGTAAAGTTACGATACCTACATAGGTTTTACGGTTTTTAAGGTAATTGAAGCGCCGAGCCTGAAAAATGACTGTAGTTTTGTATAAATATCACAGCGCTTTTATATTTGTACTTTATTATCACTATCGATCAAAAACTAAGTTAATTACTGGCTGACTAGATAGCAAATAGTTTTATAGTAAACTACTTTAGTGTTATAGTAACAACATGCCTGTGGTGACGTACACTGGAAGTTCTACTACTGGTGGATAATAATTAATTTATTAATCGCTGATCAAAAACTAAGCCTACCTAAGAACTTGGTTTTGTTTGCTCAGAGAAAAATAGAACATTGGAATCTGCTCCACTTTGTGTAAGTGTCGTGAAAACTCATTACATAAGAAATTAGTGTGCCAGTATGTGAGTAGTAGCTTTCTCTAATGTCTGCTATAAAACTCAAAGACGATCGACCATCCCACTGTCGTGTTATCAAGATAATATAGGGTGTTTTGACTTCCACCTTTGGGGAAAACTGTCTGAATAAGATTACTCCTCAAAATCCTAAAAAGGCTGTCGTTAAGCAGTTGACCTGGACACGCCGAGTATTGTTTAAAAAAAAAAAGTGACTTAACAGCTGAAGTGGAAAAACTTCCAACTACATTTTAGGAAGACATTCTTAGGAGTTTCCCCTTTCTGAGGCCTTTACCACCTGTAGCTTGGACTTTACTTTGGATGCATGTGTGGTTATATTTTTATTTCTTTAAATGTTTTATTATAATGATTGTTATACCTAGATTGCTACAATATTATGTTAGAACTATGTATATGAAATAAATAAATGAGATCAACCTTTAACAATAATGAGATCTATTATCCTCCTACCTATTATAAATGATCATTTTGTTAAAAGGTTAATTCTAAAATGCGGAATCGTATAATGAATTAAATAATTATGCCTAATGCATCGAGGGATTAATTTGTATGCTTCATAATGCTGACTATTCAATTAATACAATTATCTATTAATAAATTTAATTGTATATTTTGAATAATATTGGTTTGTTGAAATACGAATAATTGATTCAATCCTATTTGTTTAGGTCACAAGTTAGAGTAATAAAAATATCAACTGTAAGTTGATATTTTTATTACTTTGAATAAGTTTATTTGCCATGACTTTTTTATTGAATAAGTTAGTAAGGAATCATGTCTTGTGTATTTATTTCATGTTTTGTAAACAACATCATTATACAAAGACGGACTTAATTCCACAATAGCCCTTTGCCCTTTGGTGACGTAAAGATTATATGAAGACAGGTGCACAGTTTTTTTTGAACGCATCACCTATTAACTCATCACCATTATTAATTTTCTAATTTTACCAGAATGTTATTAAATTATTATATAGTAGTTCAAGGCAAGTACAACATAAAATAACAATTTAAGTAATATCCGATACTAACATTTTCACTGAAATAAACAACAATGACCTTCCATAATCTTACAAAATATTCTGAAGCACAACCTAAAAGAACCGCTTCCGATAATAACCATTACTTAAACAATAGATACCTATAGTAAGAGTATATCACACATCCGGTCTCCTAACAAAAATCTAACGATATTTCAAAATATATTAACAGCTATTACTAACGGTAAATAAGGGAAGCTCAACAAACGGCGCAAAACAAAGTCACATATCAGCCATTTCCGGTTCCGTCGGAAGCGGATGTCACCATGCGCCCCCTGCGCCCCCTGTGCCCTCCGCCCGCGCTCCCAGCCGCCATTGTCCGAGCGATAGCTGGCGATAAACGGTTTATGTTCAAATAGATACTTGATATAGTGGGTGCGTGATAGTGGGGGGAGCCAGGCTATGTGTGATAACATGCTAGTTATGTAACCATAGGCCAGTTTTATTTTTTAAGAGACATTTGCCCTAAATTGCCTCCTTATAATATTATAGTGTCTCGTTGGAGAGTCATCGATTTGATACAAGATGCAAGATGATCTGGCATGGAAGATGTTCATTATAAAATTAATAAATTAAATCATAGTCATGTCTAAACGGCCCACAAAATGTAAATGCGTAATTAAACATCAAAAAAATCATCATTCTTATTTGTATTGAGCAAATAACACGAGTTTAATATCTAATTATATTTACATCAATTCAGTGCAAAAAAATTGTGATACTCGATAACTCCTCCCGTCTTAATTTTCACTTAATCATAAGTTCTTAAAGTTATTTACTACCAAAGTGTGTTTACCCTAGAAGCTATTGCGCCCAATCATTTCATGCTTCTCGTTCATCAGAATTCCTCTCATCTATCTTTCGATCCTGATATCCACGTCATAGAAGGTAGCGACACAATTACATTCTTCCGACGTAGCATTAAAGGAGAATGGGCTGCCTCATTGCTCAATAGGTTATATAATTATGTATAACATGGATAGAGCTTTGGAGAACATTTGTTGAGAACGCGACTTTTGCCGATTGATGCAATTCGATGATTATAAGGCACGTTAACTAATTGACAAAAAACTAGAATTTTTATTGTTACTTAATTACTCAAATGGCTAAGGCCCTAAATGGTTTTGTATCTCCAAAAGGACTAATAGTTGAGAGTATTTATGTCATAACTATCCATTGGCACATATCTTCTTAACACTATTGGGGGGTGTGGCAGGTCAGCCCGTTGTCCTTTGTGTCATACAATTTACAGGAGCTGAAACTATTGGCAACCCGGTCAGATTGGAATTCTTCAAAGCATCCACACGTCGATGTGGATAGCTGACAAAGTGACGGGTGGAAGGTATTCGTTTATGCATCCTTCTTTATCCTACAGCTAGCTTGTAGCTGAAGCTACAGGGTAGCTGTAAGTAGAAAACTGATGAAAGTATTGAAAAAGCATGTTTGAAAAAAAATCGTGGGTATTTATAATAACAGCAAGATTTATTATTAAATCCATCATCTCAGTAATCATCATGTCATGTCATTTGAGACTAACCTATCAATATTGTCGGGACTATATTTTTTTTTCCTTTAAACAAATTCATCTTTTGACAGCAAAGTCAAGACTCCAAAATAAATATGAAATATCTAAAATTAAGAAGTATCATTGTGACATTTAGAATTCCCCAAAGAAACCATTACCAGAAAAACATGAAGAAAGTAAGGAATAAACATATTTATTATAGAGTAGTACAGTCGTGACTAGGATGGTGGATGTTCCTTTACCGGGTTGTAATAATTTATCACAGTGTGTGGCAGCGGAGTGTATTGGGCCGCGGTTCGATGGATGAGGGCTTTATATGGTGTTTGTTAGCTATCGGCTCGCTATTCGTCTTGGTGCAGTTTCGAGGATTGATGTTGACCTATTTTTGGGTAAGTTAGCAGTGCTGACTAAAGATTTAGATCTGTATTCACAGATTTAAAAAAAATTACAGAAAATGAAAAAAAAAAATCCTATCGATTCTGTTTCTTAAAAGGATCAAAAAACTATCAGACGAACTGAGGCATGAGTACTAGAAAAGTCAGAAATTGCACAAAATATCGACGTCTGGGGTGAATAGCAACTTTCAACAACGCAAATAGCTTAGCGGTATGGAGTGGACATTGCTTTGCAAACCTAAAATCGATTACCAACAGTTGATATATTTTGTTCCTTTTTTGTAAATTTTGTGGTAGTTCGTACAATTTACACGGAATAAAAATTGTAATTAAAAATAACTAATTATCACGCTTTGTGTACTTTTAATTAATTTGAACAAGCGCTCCACGCTGTTTGATTTAACCATTGGATACTATTGTATAGAATCAATTTTTCTAACTGAACAGACAGCTGTGCTGCTGGGGGGTTTGTTGCACCACTTTTTCTTCCCAGCTAAAGCACTAGGAAGTGGTGAAGGGCGGGCGTTTTGGGGGACTGTCTTATGTAATTTTGACGTTCAAAAAGTGCTGATTCTCAGCTTAGTTTGAATAAATGACTTTTGATTTTGAGTTTGATAGAAAAGAAGTATAAAAACGTATTTTTTTGTTATTTTTAAACAACTTATTTTTTTTTGTCTAGTAGGTATATTCTTCATTTAGTTATTAAGTCTAAAGTCAACTAAGTTATGACGTGGCCGGTTTAGTAGTAACCACTAAAGAATTTCACTATCCACCTCCTGGATCCATCATCAGACCCTCAACACCAAGTGCAATCTATTAGATTCATCAAAACGAATCATATGACCTGAAACTTTTTAGTAAAAGCCACTGAAGAGTTCCACTATCCGCCTCTTGGTTCCATCATCAGATCAGCGGGTTACGTTATATTGTATTTTCATCGCTCCTTGATACGTGTTGGTGAAAATTATGTTGAAAGATTCCGTTAGATAGACAGATACAGTTCAATCGAATAAAAGCGTAAACATGAAGTTTAGGTCTCTTCTGTCATCTATGGTTATGATTAAAATTTATATCTATGGTTAAGTGACTGCTAAAGAGGAATCCCGTGTTTAAAAAAAAAAATTAATTGATAGCTGTTCATCAGGAATAATCTGTGAGAATACAATAGTCAGTGTATCAGTGTTGTAACATTAGGTGGTATATGCAGGAACGCGAGCGTTCATTATTTTACAAATTACCTATTTTATATAATTAACTATTTAAACAATGGGAAATGACGAGTGAAAGCTGCGGGTATGGATCCAGGATGAGCTGCTTCTCACACGGACACCTGTACGTTACTTACGTCACAAGTCCTCAGATTCTTTATATTGTGGCTGCTAAGACCAAATTCCGAACGAAGTATACAGAGAAGTTTCACAAAAATGTGGCTGTTATTTAGTATATTGTGGTGTTTTACGACTTCCGAACGAGACAGGGGAGAACGCGGGCAGACGCTAGTCTGAATTAAATTGAGACTACCTTATTGGCAAAGACTCTATAATATGGACAAGCGATTTTTTTGATTATCACATAGTACACAAGCACGCTATTTTGAGATTTTATTTTAGCGAATAAACAAAATATTTCATCAGCACCATACAAAATTGCCACAATAAAATGCTTCTCTATAGAACAGTACAATAACATGTCTCTTTGTCCCCACAGTAAACCAGAACTAATCCAACAATCAAACGTTCAAAACATTGAAATAAAACTTTACATCGCAATGTAGCGTAAATTCTGTACCAGACTCGACTCAAAGCAATTTGTATTGAAAACTACTCGTAGCGCGTCTACGCGGCTACGAGGCTACGAGGGCCGTAGCGCTACGTGCCGCCAGCTGCATGCTACGAAATATTTGAATTTTGTACAGAAATCCCGCTGGTCCTAACGCTGTTTAGGCACTCAGACATAGATTATTGATTATGTATAAATAAAATTGAATATTCAAGAATGTGTCCAGTCCCAAATGTCAGTCAGTTTAGCGTATGTCTGTTTAAGTGAAGATTGTAATTATGAAATTTGTGCTTTGGTCCTTCTGTATCAATTTATTTTGTGACTCCTTGCTCTGAAATCGAGGTGCTTTTACCTGCAAAAAGGCTGCCTCGCCTGAGCCGTCGAACAAGCTGTTCTAAATTGAGCTGCTCAGGTGTATTGTGTGTTTAGCTGATTTTTGCTTGTGAGCATTTTTCTACGAAATGTTGCAAGGTTACTTTGAAATTATGGTTGCAACAGTTTGGCTAAGTTTTAAAAGATGCATGTATTGTGTCGATAATCTTAAATATTGTGTTATAATATATTTGTTAAAAATATAGGAAGCTCATTTGTGGTCGATTGGCAGTCTGCCATTATTTATGCTAGAATAAATATAACATTAATTTGATTGTTTTCAATTATCGTTTTTCAAGGTCAATTGATTAAAACTATACACTCATTAATTAAACAGGAATATTGTGTTCTACAACTACAATGATTGAGTATTAATCCCAACTTCATACTTAAACTTGAAAATATTTTGTTTTTTTTCCCTCTGTTTTCCCAGTTTTTTCACGAAATAATCAAAAGGTGGTAATTATTCTTAGTACTGCAGTTCAACATTTTGTTAAGGCCGTGTGTAAAAAACCTTATATAACATGCAAAATCGTCTTCGTTTATCGACATCTCACTCTAAAGTATAAACGGACGATTTTTCCTTTTCGAGGAAAAGTAAATCATTCAGCAAATTAAACGAGCCTCCGAAACGATTCGCCGGAAAAAATAGATGGTTTGAGGGTTCCGTATGTGAGAACTTTACTGGTGTTTCTTATCTTTAGAAGTTTCTGGATATAAATAATGTTTGTCGTATTCTGGTAGGATTTGCTACATCAACTCATCGTATTAAGACAAAAATGCCTTTTCAACTTTTGTAAAAAACTAGCTTCTGCCCAAGACTTCGTACATATAATTTGATGAACAGAAATCGGCAATTAAATAGTGTAGCTTTCGTTCATGGAATGATTTTTAAAATAATCGGAGCAGTACTTCCAGAGACTACCTTTTACAAATATATATGTAAAAACCTCTTTATAATATTAGTTGCGGTTTAGGTAAACCACTGAAAACAAGCGACTAAGGGCGAATTTTACCAATAAAACTGAACACAAATGACAATGAACGCGATCAGCACATCTAAACCGAGTTCAAGAGCTGTCAGTGTCAACATGCCAAAGAGCTCTTAAACGTGGTTTATGTGCTGATCGCGTTCAATGTCATTGGTGAAATTCGCACTAAGACATTAATCAGGATTGACAAAACTATACAAAGAACCAATTTAACATAGGGAACTCTTTACTAGGTTTTTACTAGTCACCGTTGCGTCGCATTCAAACGTTGGACGTACTAATTACAGGTTCATAACATACAGGGTGTAAGGGAAAAGAAACTATACGGTCAAAATCAACTACACAAATAGCAGTTTTTTTTAAATTCAAGGTGGGTTAGATATTGAATTCATAGGAACAGTTTGGGCGTAGATGTTCCTTAGACCCGGTATAAGGTAAGATCTACATGGCCTTGAACATACATAAATTCTATTTCCAAAAAATAAAAAAAGACAGAACCCTCTAATGCCAATTCAAACTCTGACCTACCCTCAATGTTTTTGCGACCCTCACTTAGAATTCCGCGGCGTCACTGCGCGAACGGCATTAGCGTCCCGACGGCACACAACGGCACTAACTTCACAAGGACTCAGATTTTTATCAGTTAAGAGAATACCCACTCTTAGGGATGTCACTGTCTTGTAGCAGATGATGAGCACACGACATGGAGAGGGAAGGAAGCTGCGATTTTGTTTTATTTGTTGAGAAATGTAAATAACTGGTTAAAATCAAAACATTTTGAAATTTTCAGTTCCTTGTTTATTTATTGGATCAACAACAGAGACTACACCATTACATGCAAATACAAGAATCGGAACAAATATTAGTATTATTTCCAATTACTTATAAGAGACCACGTCGTTCACTTAAATATAATTTAGGTACAATAAATATGAATGTTATGAGCGAAAATATATATAAAATGTACGACCCTATTGGCGAACTGGTTGAGTGGCTAGTTTCCTGACCTACAGGTTTGATCATCGTATCAGCTAACTGATAAAACCTACAGTTAATTGTTCTGGGCTCGGCTAGTTGTTATTTGAAGAAAATCCTTACATTTTTTTCAACTATTTATCTTTTAGAAAAACACAAATTAAAGAAAGATTATTAAGCCATCCATCACTACTCTTCAGTTGTCCACCTCCTCGTTACAGTTGAATATTTTTTGTAATCAATCGCTACATAATAATACTAAGCGATCAATAATATCTACTACGTGTTGACAGCCCTATCACAACTCTATTGTAGGTATCGTAAAACGGAATGTGTGTGTTGCTATCGAATACTACCTGTGTTTAGTCGCAAGTGTGCCGAAGTGCTATCGAAATGTAATTATCTATGAAATAGTCACTGAAACACTAGCATTTCAGCTCTGGAATGTATTTACATAATGATTGGGTTGGGTATCTATTGAACAAGACATGGAATTGAATAACTCCTTTTCCGAATGGTCAATTGGTTTAAAATTGTATAAACGTCGCAGAATATTTGAGTAATGATAAGATGTTATGATAAGATGGGTATAAGTTCAAATGATTTTCTTTTTTCATTCTCTCGATTTCTTTTTACAATGTCTAGACGGCTTTTTTTACTTTTAGACGATAAATAGATAGATAGACTACTCATTTTTGTGTACACGATAAAAATTTCTGCTATAAATATAGAAATTTTACATAAGGTGACACAATGGGCGGTCTAATCGCTAAAAGCGATCTTCTCGATAATCTCCGAGTTACTTTGTGTTCATTCACATAAATACAGCTTATACTACAGCTACAGCTGCAGCTGTTATAGCTACAGTTTATACTTTTGCAGCTATCATCGTTTTTACTTGTTGTACCTTGTTGTAAATAGTGACAAGACTAACTAATACCTGTTACTGGTAGCCTGTATCATCCCACTGCTGGGCAAAGGCTTATCCCCATGAACAGTTCTTGCAATCCAAGGTTTATGTGGACCACAGATTTGGTCCAGTTCGTCCCACCATCTTTTACGGGGCGGCTAATCCCTAATTGTTATTTATTATTTAGATATTTATGTCAAAATAATCAGTACAAAAAATCTAATATTCTCACCGTACCCTTGAAACTTCATTCCTGTCCCAAACTTACCCGAGTATCCGCTCATGTAAACTTAAACAAAACTAAAGGGAGTTAATAGCTCAGTTCCTCTAAGTTCGGCTCACGTCGGCTACTCTCGGCTGAGCTTGGCTCCGCTCGGCTAAGCTCATTGAATTTCATATGCGTGCGCTAAGCTCACCCTACCCGGATATTAGTCAATGTACAGTCGGCCATAATAGAGTATTCCTAGTGTAATAATTCGGACAATGCCTTTGGGGTATATCTTATTAGCGCGGAGTTTCGGCTGAATAAATTTCACAAACGTCAGATTTTATGCCTTTAAAATCATTATCAAATTACAATATGTCCCGACAACATGGTGATTCGATAAAGATTTAAATTCTCCTAATAAAAAGCTTTGCTTATAATAGGTAAAAAATAAAAACAAAGACTTTTTCCTCTTACCAGCTTGTGTAAAAAGATCTACTGAAAAGTTACATTCCTATTATTGTCATTTTCTGCTAGCTAATTTCTCGAGGCCGGATTTTCATTACCGCTTAGCCTTTTTCTTTCAAATTATTTTCACTTTTTTTTCTTCAAAGTGTTGCAACAGAAACTAAATTAAATTAAACAGTATTATTTGACTAGATAATTATCCAGCTGACTGTACTCGCCCTCTGAATATAGTTAGGAGTTATAATTGTTGAATTAATTGGCGATTTGGCCGCCCATGTTATCAATTAACATGTTTTTACTGCTAAATTCGTATTTGAACGATTATGGCTCCAGTTACTAACCGCTAATATGTATGTTCCAACTTTTGATATGAATTTTAATCGTATTTGTATAAAAGGTTATTAGAGGACAGGAGTAATGATTTTATGAATCAACACTCCAAGGACTTCCCTGTAGTGGATAGGTTTGCGCAGTATGGATTGCGTTAAGGAGGCTTTAGACCCTTTTTTGATTTGTCGGTACAGCAGCGGTGCGACATCAGCATGCTCGGTATACGCGGTACCGAAAGCTTACCGAGCGCCTATGTTTCCTGCCTATGAAATATAGGCGCTTAGTTTATTACTTTCTGTGAAAGGCATGGATTGGAAGGTACAGTAAGTATATTTTTACATACAACTATGTATGAAACAAGAACGTAATTCCGTCACTCCAAATGATAAATTATGAAGAAGCTCTAGATTCTAATCAAATACAACAAAACCAAGTAAAGCCTAAACCAAAACAAACAAACACGATGTACTAAATATATCTACAACAAATTACTTCATTCATTCACAACGAACATTTGACGCTTTTGTGTGTCAAACTGACGGCCGCTGATTAATGTCTTTACACCACACAGAAACACCGCCTTTGTTACTCTAACAATACAGCGTATATTCCTTTGAGTTGTCCAACACAAAATAAGACTACAAGTAAAATATTTCATGGAATTATGAGCTTTGAGTATGAGAATTTAAAGGTGATAATTCTGTATGGTTTGGCTAGACACAATGCTCAGTAAGACCCGAAGGTTTGATTTATTTGGGAGGTATTGGCCCATTGTTACCTGTGACTTTTCCTTTGGGACACTATTGTGGTGGCGCTCTATTAAACAGGTAGTTTCTGAGCGATAATATTTTGAAAGATGGCTGGAATCAAAAGAGAATTTATATTGGAAGTTCGAAATGTTTCAGTATAGGTATTAGTAGTGTTTGGTCTTTTGTTAGAGTTATTCTAAGCAAAAATAACGGCACTGCATCTTTCAAGAGAGATTATTATTGGATCAGTTCAATTATTGGTAAAACAACCTAAATATTTTCAAGGTGTTATTGGGTTTTTCATCTGGAATTTCTCAGTAGCAGCCCGGAGTCTGAACTTATGCCCGGTTGATGGCAAAGGCTCGCCCTCTATTACATGGCACTTAAACATAACTGGCGAAAAGTGGGTGTACTATAGGTACACCTCTGCCCAACCCTTGAAACAAAGCGTGATGTTATGTTATGTAGTTATTTAGTAGTAGTTATTAGTATTATTTATACCGAAATCATGAATCTCTATGGCCCTATAATAATCGTAAACCTACGTGATTACAAATATTTCTTTTTTTAAGATACAAAACCACCCTAATCACGTTCACATTTTTCACACATGGACAAAAAAAACGTCCCGAATCGTTCCAAAAGAAATTTACACAGACGTGGTCCTTTTCAATTTATCATTCGACCCAAAGGCCCGTTATTATCTCTCCAGTTACATGATTACCTCAGGATTATTTTCTTTCTTTCGTTCTTTCGTTTCCCGTTCCCCGCCGGTCGTGGTCGTGCGATCACGTACGGGTAGTTGCTTAGAGATGGAAAGAAACGGCGGTCTTGCGTTCTAAAACAATTCTGGGTTCCTTCGTGAGTTCGCGAGTGAGGGAATCTACTTGAGAATTGTATTAAGGTGTGAGCAAAGCTTAGTTAGTTGAAACTCTGAAAATTAGACAGACACAATAAAGTAAAAGGTATTTCATTTTTAAGTACACAAAACTTTGTGGGTAATTATTAATGAAATGAGAGATAAACCTGGTTTAAAAATTACATTATTTTATACCCATGGTCAAATTTAATTCTTTACGGAAACTCCGCAGATGAGAACGATCCTTATCGATATCTAAACACGATAAAACAAAAAAACTTTTTACTTTTTTAAAACAACCGATTTCCAAAAAAAAAACACTACGACGTGAAAAGTAACTTTAATTTCGGAAGTCGGTGTCTTTGTTTTTGAATTTTCGTTTTCTGCCACCGACTAGTTTTATTTTTCACTTTTTTAGTGTTGGTACCTACCCCACAAAAATTCGTATATCACGACCTGCTATATAAATAACAGTGACAGGAACTTATTAGAATATCATCCACATAGTCTAAGTGGGAAAAATACGTATTATTGAAGCTAACTCCTACACTACCCAGGCAAAGTTAATAAAATTTATATGGGACCACCGCGCAAGCTTTTTCTACCAAATGAAAAATGAATTTTCAAAATCCATCCACAATTGACGAAAATATCGAGGGACAAACATAAACACAAACATACATACGCTGCGATCATACAACCTCCTCCTTTTTGGAAGTCGATTAAAAAGCAATGCACTACCAGCGGTCGTTGACCTCCAAAACAAGGACATCAATTATGTTTTCTGCAGACGTCATATCAACCATGTTACCTTGCATATTTCTTCAAACAATCTCATCACTTCCCGTCGAGAATCGTTGTCGATTGTTTCATGCACGACGTATTCCTATCGGCCGCAGATATACATACAGTCTTGATCTACGCCTAACCCAAGTTCACTTGACGTGAAGTGCACATCGTCCGTGGTGTGGTCCATTTTGGTTAGATTTCAACTTGAGATACACTTCGGCGTCTTGTTTGCCTTTATGTACGCAATTTACATGTATCAACAAACGACCTGGGCAAACATTTATGGACACCACGAATGTTTGTTGTTCTACGTCCAAAGATATGGTTAGGGGTAATATTGGACAGATGTGAGGTTTTAGGACCTACGGTACATGATTTTAGGTAAACTAAAGAAAGAAAGAATGAAAAATGCGTTTATTAGTATTACAGCAGGACGAAAATAAAGAACATATTGTAAGTATAATCACAGAAATGATAATCTCGTCGATTACTCATGAGACATAAAAAACCGGCCAAAAGCGGACCATGTCGAGTGAGTGAGTGTCGAACCATGCACAAGGAAGGGTTCCGTAGTTGGGATGAATTTATCCCAAGGGCAAACTTACACTCAAACTGCATAATTATGTAAGTTTGTACGCACGAGATTTAGAATGTAATTTTAAGACCATAGACTTCTTATAAGTTTTCCTGTAATCTATAAGTATAGAACTATTTTCTGTATTTTTTTCAAAATTTTAGGCACTTTAGTTTCGAAGGTAAATGGAGGGAAATGGTAAATCTTCATCTATTTTCTTAAATATCTTTAAAAGTTTTTATTTTAAAAATATTAAAAAATATGTTTGAAACCTTCACAGTAAGTTCATTTGATATGTCACACGGTACAGTCTGCGAGACTTATTTTTTTAATTTTTCAGTGTAGCCCCGAAAAATTACCCCTATATTCAATATTTATTCAAACGTCTGTGATTGGGTCACAGGAATTCATAGTGTACCAAATTTCAACTAAATGGGTCCGGTAAATTCCAGCCAGCCAAACACACGAGTGATCCTATAAGGGTTTCGTTTTTTCATTCATACGTACGGAACACTAATAAAGAAAAAAAAATGAAATAAAATCTTTAAAATGAAACCAAAATATTCACCAATCGACTATAACCCATCCCTAGCCTAAAAATCTATCTTAAAAGGCAAACAAAATTAAATTACTACATCCACTAGGCTAGAAAATTTCGGAGAAACATCTTCAAATGTACACGCTTGGCGATAGAAAATGTATCAAATAAATGATAGCATTTGTTTTGATGGCCCTCGGACGAACTGTCTGACGGACAAATTGATCGTCGAACATGTACCTAGCAGTTTAGGGTTACGTTTAATCTTCTTTCGATTTTATTCAGAGATAGAAGAGATTTGGATTGAAGACATTAGATTTATTTTGATCTAGATTTAGTAGTGTAATCATTTAGGTGTTGAATTTGAAGTGGCAATGGATTTAGTGGCAATGGCTGTTCGACCTAGACAGGTTCTTGAAAATCTATTTTGGATCGCATTATTAGTGAAGTTCTGGCAAATAAATTGTGGAGAATTCGTTTTTACTAAACTATGAGCTACACTTACTTCGATATCGATGAAAATACGCTCAACAACAGCTCTAAACTAAATCGAGCAATCATTGACATAATTATTTATTGGCCTGAAAGCTAAGAACACTCTCAAGGTCCTTAGAAACAAAATGACCCTTACCCTCAATCTAATTTAATAACCTCTCGATTCAATTCCTTCTTTTCTCGCAAACCCTAAAATTTCGGCCAAGAAAATAGAAAAAATACGAAAGACGTCACGTAGGCTCCTTCATCCTTTAGATCCTCACATCTAGTTGAGTGAGGACTAAACTGTTTCTAAGCAAGATATTAAGCAAGATAGTTTATGATTTTCACATTATACTTAGTGTTGGTAGTCGCTGCATAATCTTGAGGTGATGTTTGAGGACGCACTGGGTGTAGATAACGCTGCGTGTTATATTTAGGTTAGAAATATATGTTGGTAAAATAGCTAAGAATACCAAAGTTCTAAAAAAAAAAAAATTTTTAGAATTATAGATACCAAAATGAGGAGAAACATATTTCTTAAATAATATTTTTAAAAAAATGCAAAACATTATGATTAGCAATCTATTGTCAATGCGTATTGCGTACTGATGGCGACAATTTCCTTAACGATCAATCAATACAAAGGTTCATGTAAAGTTCTCATTCAGCAGTTACAATGATACACTGTGATGATGATGAATGCATACGATGTTTACACGTAACTTATCATCAGTAAAAAAGCCAAAGAGACAGCAACGTTTTTCTTCCGAGTGCGTGCCTGCCGTACGCAGCACACCGCGTTTGATTATGCTAATGCATGTTTGTGCACGTGCTCCGTCGCGTGTCGCCGCGAATACGCGCGTTTAGCAAACTTGATAACTTTACTTATGTGTTTAGATTAGCTGCTGCCCAAAATAGGACGACAATGTGGTAATCTAACTATTTATAGAATTATTTTTGACTAGCTGCTGCCCGAGGTTTCGTCCGTGTGTACCCTAATTATTTTTCTAAATAAAAGAAGCTTTATCCTTCTTCCTTACCAGCTATCTGCCAGCAGGGCTTGGAATCGTTATTTATTTAAAATAACGGTTAGTAGTTAGTAAATC
The DNA here is from genome assembly GCA_914767815.1 of Eupsilia transversa. Classification (NCBI taxonomy): domain Eukaryota; kingdom Metazoa; phylum Arthropoda; class Insecta; order Lepidoptera; family Noctuidae; genus Eupsilia; species Eupsilia transversa. Next base: position 531,486 of record OU611888.1, read on the forward strand.
CGATATTTTGATTTTTTAAATTTTAACATACAGTGACACTCGCGCATTATAGACAAATCTAAGGACATATCATTCATCAAAATCGGTTCAGCCGTTGTAGTTACGAGGGAACATAGATACGGACATACATACACACATTACACACAGTTCTGCTATCGATAACGATTACGACACGATATCGTCGGACTAGTATTTTCTTACAATTACTACTAAACGCTTTCACACCGTTTCGTGATTGTCGTGCTGATATCGGCGGACGACACGACACATAGTGCACTTTCACATTATTACCTCGAATACACTAATAAACTTTTAGAATCGCGCGGCGTACGCACGTAAGCTTTTGCTGGCGCAACACGACAATTCGTGGCTGCTGTGGACACATTTCGCCAGTTATGTTTGAATCTGATATAATAGGGGGCAAGTCTATTGCCATCAACCGGGCACAAATTTATAATCCGGGCTGGTACTGAGATATTCCAGATGGAAAAACCCAATGAAACTTTGCCCGACCCGGGAATCGAACCCAGGACCTCTTGCTCAGTATTAGCGTTTGCGACCACTAGACCAACTAGGCAGTCTTCAGTTTTTTAAATAATATTATGTTTATTAATTTTACACTTACTAGAATTAACTTTTGCCCACTATAACATACCCACATAAATAAAAGTAGAAAAATGTAAGAATAAAAAATATAATATAATAAAGAAGAAAAAAAACTATATTGGTCCTGTGATTCAAATTCTACGAACAACGAAAATTCTAAGCTTAGTTAATTCTAAGCTTCAGACACAATACAATACAATACTGCTTCTTTTATCACAAATAATTTAATAAAATAGTTGCCATGAGATTATTAACAAGAATATAAACAACAGCTTAGTGTTCTAATAACATTATGCTTCGAAAGCCAAGCTGTTCATATCTCTCAGATTATCGACACCCACTATGAACATATAGGATTAGCTGGCACCAAACTGTCATAGAATTTGAAATCTATTCTGATATAACAATATTCTAACTTGTTTGTGTCTAGAATGTTCTATTTGACAGACGACAATTTGCTTATACATAAAGCACCGGGTACTATCTACTTAATTCATATAAATGTACAGTGTGTATCGGATTTAGCATTTTTCATCACTTACCAAGATACAAAATTGGAGGTAATTTTGTATCTTGGTAAGTGATGAAAAAATGCTATTATTATTGAAACTTTTCTCGTCCTGTTTATGGTGGAAACCTATGTACTAATAAAAACGTGTATATTTCCTCAAAACTTGCCTGGTTACAAGCACCACCTAACTATTATAACAATTATAATTCGTTTTACTAGAAAATCCTGAAAAAAATAATATGTAACGTAAAACTCGAAGTGAAAGCAATATTATATTCGGTACAACTTGTAGACAGACCTTAATATAAGTAATATAGATTTTGATATCTATACCGAAAATTGATTCTGTGCTAAAACAAAAAGCGGTCACCCTAAGGCAACAGACCAAACTTAATATCAGCAAACAACAAAAGAGGCGAAACAAAGAAAACAAGAATATATAAATTCACAACAAATCCTAGACATCTTGAAAATTGTGTTCCCTTCACTAAACGAGCCGACAGAGAAGAAAGCAAAAACAAAGTTGAATATTCCAAAATTCATCGAGTAAGGCTTAAAATTCCTAACAATTTTGTTCAAGTGTTTCAAAGAAAACGTTATTATTGAGGGTAGGAAAAATTCGAAACAATAATTCCCGATACATTATAAGCATCTTAGAAATTTCCCTTTGAATATAATGTAATCATCTGATATCGATACATTTGTTTGTCATAATGAAATTCCAAGGTTTGTGCTTCAGATGAAGAGAATGTGGTACTTGTTACGAATACTTTTTATTGTTAGAAATTGATACTCAATGTTGAGAAGTGTATAAGAATGTAATTTATGTAAAGTGGGGAACAGCGGAATACGAGTAGATGAGGAGTTGGCTGATTAGCGACGAGCAAGAGATATTTAGAGTTAAGGTCTTTTCAGACATAAGCGATATAGCTGACACGCTCGGTAGCGATACTGGTCCAAAGTGACTAATACAAATATAAACGATATAATTGAATAGGCCGTAAGCCGTAAGACGAGTGATGTCGAACGTAATAATTGAAAACAAAATATTGGTGAATCGTGTCTTTGTTTACTTCTTCAAAATAAATTGAGCTATGCTTTAGTTATATTAGTTTCTACATAATACGATTAAATATCATTAAAATATCATAATATATATTTTTTTTTTTTTCAACAAAAAAGCATTACTAGGTAGGCTATTCTAGGAAAGGAATTAGTAGTAGGTATTAAGTCTGGGAATACTGTTCTGTTGACTGACCTAAATATACCTACTGTATAGGTACACGAATTTGGTCCTAACGATCTAGAGAAACACAATTCAATAAACATTTCAGAAATTGGGACGAAACATAAAAATACAAACTAGTCTACAGAGCTATGGCGTTGGCCAAAATTTTTAGATCCCAAAATCCTGATGGAGTCCGTCGATCAGGGCTAGAAGAGAGCACTTAACCCAATTTCCTCCAGTACGTTTTTGGTCGAAAATCTTCAGTAAATCCGCCGATGTAGAATCAATAATCCGAGTCGGAAATGATTCGGTTCCCATTTGCCGTGTCCTGGTAAAAAGACTCACAAATATTCCTGCGGCGTTGCGCCCTTTGGGTACACAATTTGGTACAAGACACGAAATCTTGGCGATCAACATTTTAACTGAAATTCCTCTTCCTTCAATTTGAGGTAATTTATTTTCTGCATTCCAAATCGTCGTTTGACCTTTATTTATTTCTCTCTGTTTACGGAAGTAAGAATGGGGCCAGGGGTACAATTGCTTAGTAATGGAAAATCAATATACGACCGAAACATTTAACTAAAAACTGTTTAAATATTCATATTTATGCCCCGATCCACATCTATTCCCTTTATAACTAGAATTCTGCTTCATATAATCCGTCTTCCAATCAGAAAGTGTCACATTCATCTCGCATGTAACTTGTCCCTCGCTCTGTTCCAAGGCAATGAGATTATAGCTAGGTTCCACCGTGTCCGGTGCTCGCCAATCTAATTTTTCACTCACCTCCAGTATCCTGGATTAGGGCGTCGATATTTCGTTAGGTTGGAGCTAATGCACCGGTTATTGAAGCTTCTCTTATAGGTCGATAACTTCGTCATGTATACTTTTCAGCAATTTTGTAAGGTTGATTTTGAGAAGGTTTACGTCGTCGTGATAACATCGAAAAGATGTATCTTTTTGTAAACTTTTGTGATGATAAAAGTAGAACAATAAGGTCATGTCTAACATTCCGCGATGAAACAGAAATGTGACATGCTACAACTTAAATAATATTGATGGAGCAAGTTTTACAAGACAAATTCGTGAAATAATTCCAGAAAATGTTGAAAGAAGTTGACAAAATACTCGCACCAACTCAATTCAAGTCTGGAAATATTATGAATACAAACACTGCTTCAAGAAAAGTGACTTTCCCAAATTTTATTACCCTCCAGAAAAAATCTAGAGCAAAATATAAAAACTATGTTCAAGGAGAATGAAGATAGATAGTTGAATATATGCGTTGTTTATATATCTCATACCATTATTTCTGTGTTTTTAGATTAAAAACTTATGATCCCCACAAAAATAGCATTCAACAAATATTATGATAGAAATATTCGGGTAAATACCCTTATATATATCTTTCAGTAGATTAAATAACTGTGATTTATTACGTGAGCCGAATGTATAAGGAATAAATAGTGGCGCACGAGACTCGAATGCGTAATAAGATACGTCTTCTTACGAGAGAAAAAAATTAAATTATCAAGAGGCCGTGTCAGGGCAACTCTGAGGAAAGTTCGGTTTGAGGTAAATAAGTACTTTCTGGGAGCAGACTTGTTTAGCGCTTGTTTATTTTTTATTTGAAAAATTCTGGGACGCCGGCTGAATATCAATTTGCTGGGCGAACTCGTACTAAGTGGTGAATTTCTTTAGAAGAGATGTTTTATTTATTTTTAGTTAAGTCAAGTCCTAGCTTGGCCATTGAGAACCGAGGAACGGGATTTCATATTAACAATTTAAAAAATTTCAACATCTTCCTTCGTGCTTATATTTCACTTCGTACATTACTTGAAGAGTTTCATTTATCTTATAAAAAAACACTTTTTAATGAAACTTACTACTATGCAACCTGCGACAGCAATGTTAGGTGGTCACTAGCATACCTACACTTCATCAAACTACCGAAAAACTTTCACCAACCTTTCTCGTTGGCCAGATGGGCGAGACTTTATTTTCAATAAAGCAATACAAAAATACATAATTATTATTATTCCTCGTAAGTAAGTGGTTCCACAAACACCACAATTTACCTGTCCAAAACAAACTGCTTCGTCACGAGAACCCAAAAATCAGGTGCTGCAAACCCTCATCAAAAATTACTGTAAGCGGAAAATAAGGCAAGGATTTCCATATTTTTGCTGTGGACTGATTTTGACACTAAACATTTTTTACAGTGCACACGATTCGCTCGTAAATCATAGGCGAGTTTACAACGAATGTGCTTACCAAAGGTTTACGGCCGCTGTATAGTTCCGACGTTGAGTGTTGAGGACTAGAAGTGGTTTCGTTTGAAATATAAAAGCTTGTGGATGGCTATCTGTCTGATAGAATTTGAAAAGGGTGAATTCACATCGATTTACGTTTAAAAAGATCAGAAGATATTAAAGTAACGAGAAGGTTCCTTTTAGAAAAATAACTTTGAATAGGTTATCATTTACTTTGGAGTATTATTGTTTTCCTTTTGCATCTCTTATAGTCCAAGTTTTTAATCCTACCATCCTACTATTAGACAGATTAGCAAACAAGCTCATCCGCTTGCACTATTTTAAGACTAAGACAAGACACATAAAACACGTCAACAAAAAATTCACCAGTTTGGCACTTGTTTACCTTCCCTCCAGCCTCTTCCATCCGACTGACATCCTTGCCATCAGCTGGCCACTGCAGTTAATCACCACTCGACAATGTGTAGTTAACACCAGCTTGTTGGAGCAATCACTTTGCCTACAACTTGTTGGAACAGCCCACAGTTGTAGCTACAACCGTTGATTGCTCATTTTGTAACTCGTTTTTTTTTGTCGGCAACATTTGCATGCATGGCAAACCGATTAGCAACACCGACCGAACAGCATGGATTGAACCAGGGTAATTCTTTATGCGAACGACATTATATATTTCCTATAGGCGAAACCAGTGCATTAATACCTTGTGAAATACTGTCATATTATTATTCCTACTTAATCAGTTTTCTGTAAAGGTCATAACAGGGACAAATATATGTGGCGATAATTTCTCTCTCTGATAACTTAGCTGCTTAATGCCCTAAGAGACTAAAATATTTGGAGCGTTGGGCATAAACTTTGCAAACGTCAACAAAAAAATAAATTGTGACGTAATAATTTTATTTCACCCCAAAGTGTTAGATAACACTTCAAAGCATTGTCCTAAACCCAAGTTCTGCAAACTAACCTAAACAAAACAAGAAAAGAGAAAAATTTTACTCAAAAAATGTCCTTCGTTCTACATGGAGCGTATATTTCCAAGAAAACAAGCGCTGGGCCGCACCTGAGGACAAATTACACCAATCCTCTGCGACAAATTACGCGATTACCCGAATAAATTACGGACTCACTTACCTCCGTGTAATAGTTTACTGGGGAGCGGTGACGATACATGGCCGTGTTATAATCATAACGCGAGCGAGCGAGCGGTTGTTATTTTTCTTAGGAAGTTAGGATGCAGTGCTTAGTAGTTGGGGCTTAAGAGGTTTCGGTATTAAGAACACCTGTATCTATTCTGTAGTTAGATTCATTTACGTTATTTATGTAGACAATTGATTTCTCTTCTCTCTCTTACAGATGTTGGTCTGTTGCTTTTGATTGTAATGCGGATCTAAGGACCAATTTCTGGACTGCATTTAAGACTCCCAGCAATTAATAATATTTATCGAAAGCGAAATTGTAATGGCCTACAATTAACCGTTACAAGTAGACTTAACCACGTGTTGATGTAAAATAACGAGACGATCTCTTCATGTCCGAGGTCTATCAGTAGACAAAGAAAATTCGAGTAATTGCTGTCAGATCTACATCGAAAGCCAAACGCATTAACAGAAAAAGCAAGACAGATGATGATAAATGGAAACAAAGTCTTATTTTTTTCCTGTCAACCTAGCTATGAATAGTACTGACTAACTTCATGTTGGAGCTTATTTTGCCCAAGTATCACATACATTTTATTTGCAAAGGAAACTCTCTCTTCAAGAAATTGCTGCATTTTTCTCGACCATTAACAAAAGGACCACTTTTGTTGCGGTTGTTATTTCCTTCTTAAAACTTGGCCGGTGGCCATCTTGCATAAAATTGTGGCGTCCTTGACCATTTCACTTTCGTCTGAGATTGGGGAGATTTATAACATGTCACAACAAGCATTGTGGAGATTAGTTGGGTCGGGATTAACATATTATGTGTTGTTATGTATCAATGTTTTGATTTTGTGAAGCCTATTGTAAGGGTTTGTATTGTTCGTAGATATTGATCTGTTTCTCATTAGGTGGTGTCTAAAACATATTGTAAGTGGTGGAAAGGATTTAAATGTGATTAGTCTAGTAATGTTGAGTTTGGCAAAAGAGGCATGAAAGTGGTATAAATGCTGTGGAAATGCATTCCTTGCCTAGCATGTGTAGTGTAACTATGTATGATAGGATGAGCAATAAGGTACGGATAGACGTGCTCATTACTAGCACGAAAGCATGCTTTTATTGAGCAAGTGCTCATTAGTAGCACGTGTGTCGCAACATTGCTAGTAATGAGCATGCTTATTTTGAGCGTGCTAAAAAAGCAACCGACGTTTGATTTTCGAGCATGCTGCCTGAGGTAGAAGGGGGCGTGCTCCGAGCGCGTCTGAACAGGTTTGCTTATGAGCATGCTATTATCGATTCAATCTCGATCCGCGATAGTTGCTGCGTCAATTTAAAATAAAAATAACGAAATAAACCCTCAATATGTCGCGTTGGAGAGAAGAAAAAACTTTGCTCTTAGTGTTATATTACTGAAGTCACGAATGTCTGTGGAACATTTTGGCCGAGAGCGTGGTGCCAAATAGCACGTCTGTCCGTACGTTTGCTTTGAGCATGCTTATTTATGAGTATGCTTAAAACAAGCATGCTTATTGCTGGCAAATGTGAACACTTGCAGAGCAGGCTAATTTTAAGCAAGCTTATGAGCATACTTTTTTTTGAGCACGTCTTATGAGCATATTTTTTTTGATCACGTCTGTCAGTATCTATATGTGATTACTGATGAGGCAACGGTGCGGTTTAAAAGAAGATGTCATGATAAAAATTAAAAAGAATATTTATGCTTACATGGTTTGGTCATTTTGAGAAGATGAATGAAAAGCGACTAACAAAAGGCCCTTGAAGGATATAAATAGTGAACTTATTGTTGATATTGTTCAAAAAGGTGCGTAATACTCGCAACCGGCGTTCGTGTATTACCATAAATGTATGACCGTAAACGAAGCAAAAGGAGTATATAAGGCTCGTAGCATTCTGTATTTTCTGTCTATCCCCATGGGAAGAAGGCATGAGTTTATGTTTGTATGTAGCTTAGCAATTAAGGCAAAAATATATACTAAAAACCCAATGAATGACTAGGGAGAGAAAATAATTTGACATTTACCGAGAAACCCAACATTTGGCTGAACTTCAAAGATAACTTGACCTCAAACTATGCCTCCATGAATCTGTAACCACCTACAAATCTAGAACAAGCTCCAAAGGGTACCTATCAAAATCAATAACCCAATTAAAACTAACTGGTCAAAGCGAAAGGTCTGTCGTCATTATGAATTGACCTAGATGCCTAAGCTACTTTTAAATTTCAAATACGTTTCAACTAATTAAATTTTCCACAGGGACGCTTCTTTTATTACGGCCACACATCACAGAAGAACGACCTCAGCTTAGGGAGGCACTAATACATTGAAAGAAATAAATATCAGACCATATAACAGATTATTCAGGTGCTAATATTTACGTTCACCAACTTATCTTTACAGTCTTGCTAATCCTTACTGCGAGAGCATAAGGTTTGATTTCGATTGCTTGAGTTTTGTGGGTATAACGTCATTTTTATGGTGAACATTTATAGGTTCTCGGAATCGCTCAGAGATATTGCCTTTGAATATTATATTTTACAGGTGGAAGCGGGATCCGTGAAAATATTCATATTTTTATGTGATGTAATGCTTAATTTTGAAGTGGTATAACTGACTGGTTCTTCAAAACGATTTGAGGGTTGCGGGTGTTAAGATATTTTGTCTATCGTTTTTTTATTTGAAGTTGGCAAAAAGGTTCAGATGTTGAAAAGTGTTTTTGAAATATTATCTAATAAGTATTTTTGATCCCACGAGACTTGAAGGAGTTGGTGATATTAAAACGTATTACCTCACGTATTTATATCAAACGTATTTGCTCCAATCTCATTAAAAAACCACAATAAACAATGGATAGGAAGACCTCAATTAAATCATGGTCTTCAAACCGTCACCAACAGCGCAGCTTTCTAATCCTTTTGATCTCAATGTCGTCACGACTCAAATACAAAGAGTAAGAGAGAGAGAGAGAGAGAGAGAGACCAGATTCCGGGCTGGTAATTAATCCTTATTTATGCTACAACTTACAGTTGACTGACCTGTCAACTAGGATTAGTGCTGGGAAGATAAGTAATGTAGAATTTCAAAACTCTTTCAAATCTTGTACGTCATTTCTCTTGAAGCTCAAGCTGAAGTTGATTTTGTTCGCAGTGTTTCTTCAAGCTGTCGGTTTCGGTTTTTTTTGTAGAGATTTTGGCTAGATCTAGGTAGATCCATTTTTCTGGCTTTGAAACGATTTAGTTACGTCTTTTAATTCACATAAACAGAAACTAAACGCAAAATGCCACTTCTCAATAATTACTCTAACCAAAAATCCCAAGTAAGTAAGATAAATTTTCGTTCCTTAGAACCAGTCCTCCTACCTCAAAACAGCTCAAACATACAAAAAACAGCTATAGGTGACAGGTTGGACAAACAGTTTATTCTCATTTACGCAAAAACAGATTGGGGATAGCGATCCATCAAGAGGGATTAATCTCCCCCCTCCTGCCAACAGGACCGGATTTAGTTAGCTTACGGCGGGTGCAAACGCTCTAATTGACGTTCTAACCTTTCAATAATTAATTGTATGAATCGCTTCTCTGGTTTTTAGAGCATGTTTTAGGGTTTACGTGAGGGTCGTGTGTGTTGATTTTTTGTTTTTGGAAACGAGATGTGTTCGATGAAATTATAGGTCATTCTCAATATGCACAATGCACCTAGATTCTGACGTTTCATAAGTGCCCATGTAGGTTTATGTGAAATAAAATATTTTGATTTTGATTTTGAATACATGCAAAAACCACTTCTGTTACTCATAGTGGTGATGAGATATGAGAACTTACCTCAAATACTTAGTAATGAAAAAAATAAAAATGTAATTATTATCGTATAAATAAAATGTACAACAGAGCTGCAAGCAAGTTCCATTTCCATGTCATTCTCCCAAAACAATTTTTACCACCAAAAAGAAAGAACATTTAGCACCCACTCATGCACCCCCTAATTCCAGCGCGGCCCTGCCACACGCTCCCAAGAGCCTCTTTTTGTAACGAATGTCTTCTCAAATAAACGCGTCTTGACAATTTTAAGCCGTCTCGCCAGGCCCGGATTCGGCATGTCGCTGTAATTAGCCTAGGGCCTTTAATTAGGGTCCCTCCCATCTCTCTTTGTATGCGGCGTGTGGGTTTGAAAAAGTGGAATTGTGTCAGCCTTGAACCTTCTTATGATGTGTTGTTTGGTGCGAGGTAAGTAGAATGTAATGTTTTTATAAATGGCGTTGAATGGTTAGCAAATTTGCAATGAAGTAAATGATTGTTATAATTATTGCTTACATAATATATGATTTCATTTAATAACTGATCAATTAAGGTGCACCTCTACCTGCCCTTCAAAAAATAAAGGCATGATATTATCTGGTATTTTCAATGACTGATTTAACTTTATAACACCTTGTCTGATCTATGATTTACATCCTCAGTTGAGGACCTAATCCCTTACCCTATTAACTGAAAAATTCCGTCTTATAAGCAGTAATACCCTTTACTCATAAGCGCGCAGTAATCCGCCGGTTCGCTTCCCCAGTAACTCTCGTAATAATTGTAACCGCTTACATTATGATGACGTCACGGATGCCGCACTGGGCCGACTCCGGCTCAAAACTTGTGCCATAAAATTGATGAGCTCGAGTTTTCTCCAAACACCGTCATTGTCTCAAGATTTCTGGGTTGCGGTGGAAGGAATGAGCGGTAGCGTTGAGTTGAGTTGATCCAATCACACAATGTAGAATACTATTGAAAGAAAATACATTTATTTCCACTAAACGAGACGCGTAAAGCACACAAACACAAAAACAAGAAGTTAAGGAAAATATGCGAGACAGAGCCATCAATACCAACACTATGGTTATTTGACCAGAGGAGCGTTGTAGCGAAATACTTTTTCCTCTTCTATTCTTTAAGATGAAGCCATGAAGCTGATGATATAATAAAGTGAAATCAGGAAAGTCCTAGTTCATGGTCTTGGCCTGAAGAAGGGGACGGGAGGAGATTGAATAGGGAAAGTGGAGAACCAGTACTTTTGGAGCAACATATGAGAGGCATAATAACAGTGAACTAAGACAGGCCGAGCTGATCGCTTGATAACTAATTATGTATTACGATTATGGCTCTCAATAATTTTCATCTAATATCAGATCGCTTTTAACTTGTAACTTAACACCTTATTATCACAAAACCATGGCTCGCCGAGTTTAGAATTTTTAATGGTTTCATTGGTCGTGTCGCCTATTCTAAGTTTCAACTTGTCGTTATAAAGGGTTAATTGTTTTATGATTCATTTATAGGTTGTTTGCCGCTGCCGGCCGATAACCCTTAAAATCTCCTCGATTAGTTTCGTTAAAATATAAAATTATATGGATCTTAATATTTTGTCTACAGTTTGTGAGATAGGAACATTTTCTCCCCTTTCTGCTCTATTTATTAGCTCAAGAATTAAGTAACTTTTTATTATAAGCTTCATAAAATGAGAGTTTTTTACCTTGACCCGACCTAGCTCGTTATTGTTAGAAAAGTAAGGGTTATTTTCGCAGTACTTTTTTCCTCGAAATAAGCTTATAATTTGGAGGCCTAGAAATATTTTATAGGCTACTTTAAACTGCTTCCATAAATGATTTTAGAGCAATTTTCTAGAGTATTATGTTTTATTTTATGTGTAATTAAGTACGCTAAGTTCTTGTTTATACTTAGTGCCACTAACAGGAAATAAGATGGTCATTATATCAGTCTATTAAAGTGAAATGCTTTGTGCCCGTTATTGAAAAGCATGGCAAGCAGCAAAGGAAAATGTCATGATCACCCGCGTTATTGTAGACAGAATATTGATTGCAGTTCGTTATTAACAGCAGATAGGATAGAGTCAGTTATTCACTCTTTCGACAAATCCCTTTGTTAGCTTTTAATAGGTAGGTACGTAGGTGCAAATCGGATGGTGTTTTCTAGGAATAACAAGGATATCTACTCGATCCTAAGTCAGTCTTTGATCAACGTAACATAACATCCCCTCTGTTTTCCCCGAGGGCTTAGGCTGATGTGTAGGTACCTAAGAGTAAACCAATATTTCGTTAACTAAATAGGGGGCGAGCTTATCGCTATCAACTTTGGGCACAAACCCCGTGTTCCGGCTGTTGCCACTGTGTGAATTCTTTCGGAAATAATGGATATTAATATAGGCCCTGGTATTAAAATGAAATAATTCTGTTTTGTCTGTCTGATGAAAAACGTGTCTTCTTTTTTCAAACTCGTCGAAACAACGCGAAGCACAGGCTGGCCGCAACGGCATCGGCATGGCTACAGTAAGTCCTGCGATGCGCCACCCGGCGACGGCGGCGGGGTCGTAAAACCCCTGACCGCGGCTCCGAGTTGCTACTGAGAAATTCTTAATGGAGACATAGAAAGGCTACCGCAGACAGGTGCGATGCAACGCCACGACGTGACTTTGGTGGAACAATTTCTATGAAAGATATATTTGCGGGAGCGGGATATTATTGATAAAACAATAATATCCTTAAAAACTAAGATAACATTATCATATAAAACAAAACCAATCTTCAACGTTTCTCCCAATTTCTCGGAAGCTATCCGGTCCTATATTGAGAATTAGTTTTTTCAATAACACGTGTTTTACCCAGAATACCAGAGACCAGTAATTGAACAAAAGAAGTCTACCCTATTATTTTCCCACATTTTTCTTTCGATACTTAATATTATTTTTTCCCGATATTTGGGAAAGAATGTGGAACATTTTTGTCTTGGATATTAACATCGATTTTTTATGATTGGATACAGCTGTAGGTTGCTCTATTACAACACTTATTATTTCGTATAACATAATAGAACATTTTGTGTCATTCAGAAATTGTTTGTTTTTCTCAAACATCATATTCTTACAGCACAAATAAAACGACCATATAACGTTTATTTCATCATTTATTTTCTTAAATTTCAATTTTGGCAACCGACTCGAAAATAGTCCCAAAATATTAAGAAGCCCGGGTCTGAATCAACGTATTAACTAACGTATTAACAGTTAATACTACTTAATATTATATATGTACAATTAGTTACATATATTTAATATTTTTATAGTTTTTGAGTTAGCTTCAATAATACGTATTTTTCCCACTTGGATGCTGGATGATGTTATAATAAGATACACAGCAGATTTTCTAAACCCACAACTAAAAATAAAAACATTAACACAACCGACTTCCAAAAAAACACTTGTAGAGAAAAAAACAATTTGTAGTTTTTTTTTCGAAGTCGGTTGTTTTTTTTTTTGAAAAAAGTTTTTGTCATGTACGTTTTTCACAAATACTATTTTTGTGTTTTTTCGGCGAATTCTCGACGCGATTGACGGATGAAGGCAGGTGGCGTTCGGTGATGCATCACAGAACTGACAAGCCCTGATTGAGTAAATACTTTTACACGCGAATATTGTATACACGTGTCGTAGATATTTCTAGGTAACAATGTGTTATGTTGAGGAATTGTGGAGCAATAAACAAGAACACAACAATATATAATAATATTCATAAGTAAGTACTAATTAAGAGGTATTTTGTGGAGTTGTTTTGAAAGTTCCGTGTTTTCCCTATTTGCTCTACGTACCTATAATAATATCTATTAAAATAAGATAAGTGCTGTTGTTATTCATATTAGTTCTGTCTAGGAATCCCATCTGCGTACTGCCACATGTTTTCTCTTTGTTCAATACCATAGAATGTGAAACGCTACTAATATTCTCTCTAAGATCATAAGAAGATGGCCATAATCATATTTAACATAATATAATTCCAACATTGGCATTAAATTAACTAGCAATGTAGTTCGATAAAATATACTCAGGTTTTGTATCTACGTTAGCTAATGTGCCTGTAATACACATTAGTTCACGTACATAATTGTAAAATTAATTACAATCAGTCTCCCATCATCTCCACATATGCACATACCTATAATTACGTTCCAAAGGAGACTCAACATTAGGCACTCGGCAAACACGTTCATGGCCGTACACGCTAAGTGTCGCACTCTCAGTGCGCCTAATATTGCAGCTCACGACCCAGCCCCACGTCGGCGTGCAAATGGATTCCACTTCTCGTTTGTCCACTAAACTGGTTGATTCTGGGATGACACCGTGAGATTGTTACTGCAACGACATGTAACTATAACTTTAGCTACAATATGAAATCAACGAAAACAAGCTTAAGTACTCAACATTGGTGAAATATCGGGACCACAACTCAACATAAAATCACGGAAGATAGTATCGTATCATATCTCGCTAGTTAAGATGTTTAACATGAATTAATTCAACTATTTGGAACAATAAGCAATACATTTCAAGTTAAGCAGTGATTGTCTTTATGCGTCCAGAATTCCAAACATGGAATTTCTGATACATTATTCGAAAGAAAAACTGCAGAATCCTGGGTAACCAGTAACAACATTGAACGAGTATTAGTACCTACATAGGTTAGCAATCTTATAATATTGAAATTCTGCTTCGTTGTCTTCACCATCAGTTGTTATTAATATTGAAAGAAAGACAGCTTGATTACTGACAAAAGGAACAAAGTACTTTTATTCTCGGAAAATTTACTTTGTCACGAGCACACCTGGTGAAATGTAATAGTTTCAAACCACAATTGTAAACGTTTAATTTCAAAGCAACACGTTTCAACATTGCAATAGTGCACAATTATTAACAGGTCAACGGGCTTAAGCGAGCATTTAATTTCTATTGATTTCAATTGCATTCTGTGGTAGGTACCTCATCCGTCTTTGGTGGGATTTGTAATCCTAAATCGAAATATTTGGCCAGGCATACTAACAACAGAATTACTGCCCCAAACATTTAAAAAAGGTATTGATAAACACCCGCATTATAAGATTGAAGGGAGAATAATGCTTCTTAGTTCGGTACAGATAAAATACACAGACCTTTTTTTCTGAACTACTAATACCTACCTACGATAGATTTAAGGCTACTCTGAATTTTCGATTTTTCTGTCTCTGTTAACATCATACCAACTAACAGGAGCATAGCCACCATTTCAGTAGAAGCCTTTCTAGCCATCAACTAAATAGCACCTTCAAACTCAGTACGTCCAGAATAAGGGTGTGTACAGACGGCGCCAGCAAACACTAGAGCGTGGCTGGCGCGACACGGCGCACGCATTAGCGAGTGTCGCCTCATACACATGGAGCACCTCGATGACACTTACGTGCGCTCGAACTGATTAACTATCTATAGATCGATAGGCTATTCTGATGAGCTCTTTAGAGACCTCGTCATACATACACGTACCTAGGTGTGGTGACGTTTCGGCTGGAAACAAACGGACGACTCATAAACTTACACTGTTATAAGGATCTTTTGGCGCTCGAATGACGTTGACAGGGGGCGTTGTTGGTATACATTTATGAAATTATCACTGAAATTATATTGACAAAACAAGATGGTGGCGTTAGTTCCGATTATGGCCACGCGCCGAAAGAACACTGTAGATGTGGTGGTTTATCAGTAGTTATCTTAATTAGATGGAACACACACGATGACACTTACGTGCGGTTCAGCCGATTGACTATAAATATAGATCGGTATGCTATTTTGATGAACTCTTTAGAGGTAGGTACCACCTACGATAAAACCTTACCTACAATTAGCTAGGTATGGTGATAAATGTTGGCTAGCAACAAGTTAGGCGCGTGTTATAGAAAATCGTTTGCAAAGTAACTGAATCATTGTCCCTTTAATCTACATTTTTTGCAGTGACTAAATGACTGGAAAATGCAATCTCGTATCTTATTGGATTGGCAGTTGCTATTTCGATCAATCAACCATAACAGCTAAGGGCTTAATTATGGACACGTTAATAATGCGCGCGTTCGCGTGTCGTCGGTGCGTTTTTGCATTCTAAAACTTGTACTTGTTGCGAGGATAGGCGCGTCGGCGGCATGGTATACAAACTCCGTGTATTTAGGCTCTTATAGTTGTTTTGATCAGGGACATGATTAGGTAGGCTTTTAGATAAAATAAATCTTTAATTAAATATCCTCAAACATACCTTACGTATAGGACGATACTTCATAGATGACAAGACTATTTAAAACCGCCAACAAATTATATTATACTACACGAACACATACCTCCACTCCACACTAGTTCTCTGTAATATGACCTGGCTGGCATAGTTCCGCAGCTATGCGCGGGAGTTTCGCTCAATGGAATAGTTGAGAACTTTCTCGTCTCCGCGCTATTTACGTGTAACGTTAGCGCAATAGGTGTTATGGCGTGGAAGCCATGTTTTATGGCCACTTTGTTAGGTAATTGCTGTTGGAAAATTTAAATTCCTAGATAGCTTGGTGGAAATTTAAGGTTGTTGTCCTCAACTTATTATAACATAACATCACGCCTATATTTCCCGAGGGGTTGGGCAGATGTGTACCTACCTAATGAGTACACCCACATTTCGCCAATTACGTTTAAGTCCCATGTAAGGGTGCGAGCCTATTGCCATTAACCGGGCCGAAATCCAGACTCTGGGCTGCTACTGAGAAATTCCAGATGTTATAACCCAATAACACTTTGCCTGACCCGGGAATCGAACCCAGGACCTCATGCTCAGCAGACGCACTTGCGACCACTAAGAACAACGAGGCAGTCAACTAATTATTATAATGAGTGTTAATCGTGTATCGAGTACCTACCTCCTACCATTTGGTGTGTAAAAGTTCTGAAGATCAATTACCGTATTTAAAACCGATCTCAGCGACAATCAATGACAAAAATTCGACAGATTTTTTTTAACAGATTGAGTCAGATCGGAATGCGAACGTCCATAAAAATACGGAAATACCTCTCCTGGTATGTTCTTCCAAAAACGATTGGCAAGTAATAGGAATCCAAAATCTGGTGGAAGAATTTAATTTTCAGAAAACTTTCCGCTATGAGGAAACTAAACATCAAATAAACACTTCAAAGCACATCCAGCCAGAATTAACGAACATAATGTCACAGTCTAACAAGTTAGCGACATTAATTAAAAACAAAATGGCAGTACAAAAAGCAACAATCTTCAACATTACCTACACAAAAAAAAATGAGTCAAAAAGTAAAAAAAAACCTTAAAAGTTAAGCAACGGAAATGGTGCACGGCAAAAGGCTCTGCTCTATTAAATTATTCCGTTTGGTCGAGTCAAAATGGCAGATCTTAATGTTGCCAGCATTGAAAAGAGGCCGGTTGAAAGGGTGGGCTTTTTGCCTTATTTTTACACTGTGGTCAAGTGCTTTCGTTGGACGAATTGTTGATGTTAGGCTTCACTGTGAGGCCTTTTGTTGGGTTTGAAGAGTTATGTAACTGATATTGTTATTAGGTTTGTATGAAAGAGGTATAGCGTAATAGGTAGATAATATCAATGAAAAGGGACGACAATTCCTAAGACTTTATGCGTTCTTATCCTACCGTTATCTATCGTTATTCCAATCCAATAATTTTATCCTAAATATTCCTTTTCAGTGTTTACCAGGTAGGTACCCGAAAAACCTATTTCACTTGATCTTTTGTTTTTTGTTTTACAAAACTTTATGTTTGTATTTCAAAACAAATTCCCGTATGTTCGATAACCGTGCTTTTTAACCGACGAAAAAAAAATGAGGAGGTTCTCAAGTCGATACGTATTTTTTTTTTCACGTATGACCACGCATATCTTTTACAGAGTAGTCCGATTTGAACGATTCTTTTTTATTGGGGAGGGTATACGTCGAAGGTGGACCCATGTAAAATTGAAAACTAAAAATTGGGGTTGATTGATTTTTTCCCACTTAGCCTATATGGATGATGTTCTAATAAGTTCCTGTCACTTTTAATTACATAGCAGGTCATGATATACCCCAACTAAAAGGTGAAAAATAAAAACTCTTTACAAAAAAAAACAACCGACTTTTAAAAAAAACACTACAAAGTGAAAATTTAATTTCAGAAGTAGGTCGTTTTTTTTTTTTGGAAAATGTTTTATTCCAGTACTATTATTACCCAGTCCTTTAAAACAATATTTTCACGAACAACTCAACACAAACTAGTGTTTAATGTTCGTGTTACAAGCCACAGTCGGAATAATTGATTGATAAGAGCGGCGGTTCCACACCACAAATCAATTAGTTATTTAGGCTGTGGTTATTCCACAGCAAATTGATTTGGAAACAATCTAAACAAGGGCGAATTTATTGTTCTATTGTAGGCTCGGGTTGCGGATTTAATCAGGTTTGGTCGCAATTAGAGTAATTAATTAATGTGTTCATGTCGCTTCTAGTTGCACCTATTGCTTGCTGCTATTATATAATATATTTGTCTGTATATATAATATACATAGATATAATAATATAGGTACTCAATACTCAATATATTTATTTGCGTTCCACAATGTAGGTAGGTAGTAGTAATAAAACCTGTGGTGGATTATATTAATTAGAAGGGCACATATAGGTTAGGTTAGTAGATTAGGGTATAGTACTTACAGGTTCGTCTAGTTTCGGAATCTCGAGTTGAATTTCACAGTGTTTCAACTGTGTCCATACCATAACATTATGTAGGTAACTCTAGGAAAACGAGTAATGTGCTTTTAATAAATCAATAAACAAAATATGTTAAGCTTAAGACGTCATCAAAGACATTTTTTTAATTCAACCTAGTCCAAAACGACCAGAAATTCATTTAAAAAAAACTAATAAAAATATAAATAAAAGCGAGAATATACCCTTTTTCCGTCATTTCCAGACGCTAAAAAGTAATTAAACAAAAGCAAAATACCCACTCACAGAACATTACGGAGACTTTAAACGTAATGTATCATAATGTATTCACGCACCCTCATCATTACCTGCTGTTGTGTCATTCCCAGTGCTCAAGAGGACCCTTTATCAGGATTGAAATAAAATGATTTATTTTACACACCTTGTTTCGCAAGCAAAAACATAATTATATACGACTCATTAAATACTGGGACAAAATGAATTAGGTAGGGAAACTCCGCAGACGTAGTGGGTGTAGATATCTAAACACGATATAACAAAAATAATTAATTTGATTAGTTTTATTTTTTGGGTCATCTACCGCATGTAGCTTAGACACTTATAATATCAGTTTAAAAAAACAGTTTTGGGCTAACTTCACAGTCAAGTCAAGTCTTACGTGCAAGTTAAAAGCAGCTAATTATAGTTACCTCGAAATTGCGGCGGTTTATAAATATATTATAAGCTGTTTGAATCGATCATTGTAAGAGAATAAGCTGCGCTTGCGTCTGACATATAATTTAATTATATTTAAGGTCGATCCTTCAAACTGACTACTGACTCAGCAACACTGCTAAGCAGCTGAAATAGAAATGATGGTAGAACTTACTTCCCTGAAAGAACACTATTACTTCTAAGTGATTAGATAATGTCTTGATTATGCCATACCGAAGAGAGCAGCGGTGGCCCAGTGGTAACGTCCGCGACTTACGAGTTGTAGGTCGTAGGTTCGAACCCAAACGCTTTACGTTGTGTAAATTATTTCATCACAACTGCTCTCAAAACGGTGAAGAAAAACATCGTGGGGAAACCGGCATGTCCTAGAACCAAAAATTCGAAGACATGTGACATGTCTTCCAAATCGCACCACCCACTCTCTCTCTGAGAGAGAGTGGGCTGTGGGAACATTACAGGCTGATTATGCTTATTCTTATAGCGGAGAATAAACATCGCAACAACTGATATAAAGTTTGGCAAACTTCATTTAAATGTAATTGTTTATACAGATTTTGAATAAAATAAATAAAACCTACCAACAAACTCGACGCACACATAATTACAAGTCCAGTCCATCATTCCACTACAGCAACACATATTGGCTCGTGATAAACTATTGAAAAACATAGCATTTGCGACAATTTACGTTCACCAGCGATTTACCGCGATGAGATATGTGCGTTCTGTGTGAGTTACGAGCGCCGGCGCCGATACAGCGCATTTATTACGTGACGTACTTGCGAACGAAATATTGTATCATTCGGTACTGAATACCGATATTTTGCGGTAAGAAATGATATTGTGGCGATGATTAATTGTGAGAAGGTTGCGAGAAAAGAGAAAGGAGAGAGGAAAGCTTCAGAATACTTACCTACATAATATTATGTCTGACTTTTGTGGCGAAATTGGATATGTTGGTACTTTTATAAATCATATTATGTTTAGTGAGTATCTGCTAGCCGAACGTTTGTTAATACTTATCCACAACTCATGTTTCTTCTTCGTCGTATCGTCAAGTCTGGAGCACTTTGAGGGACATGATCATGATGGGACGATCACACCATAGCTTTGCATCGGCAACTTCCATCCGTTATAAATGCATGCGTCTTTCATTCCCTCAGCTATCTACGAGTATCATACCAACCACGGTTTCCAGCGGTTTGGGCATCATCTTGCACCCATTTTTTAATTGAAGTATTTTTTTGTCTAAATATACCTAAAAAGCATTTAAAACGTAATTCTGCAGACTGGGTAATAAAAAGTGTGTGTCGGTGGGAATCTGTCGGCGGGCGCGTAGTAATCCGGCGCTGGTGGTGGGCGGCGCATCCATCAACGAGCATTAACACGTCACGATGAGGCATGGATGCTATGGCAGCGGGGTCCGTGATCTGATACATTTTTGCTGGGAGAACAGCAAATATCTAGGAGCTTCTGAAACATCCATACTTCGATAATAACACATACAAAGATAAATAACAAGTAAGCAAACAGAGTAAATAATGGTCGGCCATTTAACAAGCATTGATATTATATTACTTGAAACTGAATAAGTATAGCAAATGATCTTCCATGTAAAGAACCTTTAAAATTACAAACTTCTTGGATTGGCATTTGGATTTGGCAGTATGTGTAACGTGGTAGGTATCTCTGTCACCCCTTCTTCCTAAAACAGACATGCTGTAATATGATATGAGGCCTACAAAGACATGATACCACAAGAGGCGGTCATTGTAGATTTATGCCTGGGGCCTAAGTCTACTAATTTATAAACGTCACAATGGTGTCATAATGGTTAGTTTTTGACAGTTTTTGTATGACAAATCTGTCAAAAACTAACCATTATGACACCATTCTGACGTTTATAAATTAGTAGACTTAGGCCCCTGGTTTATGGCAGTCTATATATACTTAATACCTAATTTATAGTCGCTCTCAGTGGAACCGCGCCACGGTACAAAAAAGTTTTTTACATCAATATGGCGCTTCGTGTCGAGACATTTGCGGCTTTTTGCTCGGCATTTAGGATTTCAAATGTCACACGAACAAACATACAAGTTTCGAAGTTGAGTAATTGTTACGAGACAAATAAACATCATGATTAGATGAAGGAATAACTTTGGCTTTCTGAACAATTATTGTGCTTGAACAATAAATTAATAATAACTAGAAACATAAACGCCTTTTCTCCACGGATTAAAGTAATTAATATTGAGACTTTTATTACTTGTAAATTAATTCTAGACTCGGATATTTAAGAGTTACAGTCTAAGGGAATAGCTCTCACGGGAACCTTGGAAACCTAATATTAAAGTACCAACGAAAACACTTAAAAGAAGAAAAATAACACCAACACACCACAACCAACTCACACAACACCAATCACCCAACAAAATGACATGATTACTTTGTAAAGTATTATATTATTATTTTAATTATTGTGAATGTGAGGACTTTATGGATCATATTTTTTTTGCTTCCTTTTTATCTCAGTTAGTGTTAATGATGGTCTGGCAGTTTGAGTATTTTATGCGGCCTAACCAAATGTCCTTTCTTTGGTATTGTTCGTCGAGTCTCGAGCTCCTTAGTTCTGAGTTGAGCTGCACGATTACCGACAAATGTTTGCACTGACTGGACAGGTCCACTCAAAACTGTATGGTTCTTTCGTCATATGGCCTGATCAAGATCATGTCTGGACTTTAAAAGAGACCTCTGAGTTTGTTTCGGCATATCTCCTCAGAGTAGACAGATAGGAAACGCCGACCTCATCTAGCTTATTTTTAATATTTTTTTAATATGACGTGTAAAAGTGATTCCGTTATCCTATTTACAGAATAAACAATTTAATTTCATTCCAATATTCTATGTTTTAAACAAACGCATTTCCTAAAAGAAATTCGTATTGAAGTAACAAGTAAAACAGTTAAAAAAACAATAATAATGTCACGACTGCCTTAGAGCCAGGTACAAGCCAGCATGTAATTGCAGGATTTACCTACCGCTGCACAATTCTGGGGACTGTTCTGCCAACGGTACGGCGGCGACGGGTGAGACCATAGTGAGTGGTAATTGATGAGATTTATGATTAAAATGTACTTTTTTTCACCTTTTCACATTTTTTCTGCCGCAAATTATAAATGTAATTAACTCAAAGTAACAGTTAAAACAACGCAGTACTAAGAAAAACAACTACAGTCTTGAGTTATTTCTATGAACACATTTGTACATACCCTCTTATATTCTTTGCTTTGAAATAATTATGTTCACCCGGTAGCATTCCTCAACCATAATGATAATTATTTTGATGAATCGCTTAGTTTATTAGTTTTCCGCTGCTCTCATTACATCAGTCACACCTCAACTAACGCCTGATGAATCTCCCAATGTTTTCGGCTCCTGAACGAAGTTTCCACTCGGTTGACGATCTCCGGCTAATTATTCCAGTGCTACCAACATTAAAATAAAATATTGTAAGGCGAACCTCGAACGGCAACCGCGGTTACCTATTTACGACTTTAATGACTTTAATGGTCGGAATTGTGGAATTTATCGGGTGTTTAGTGAATTTACATCTCAGTGCGAGAATTGAGTGTAGGTTTATGCGAGTTTAATTTAGCTGGCTGAGAATTTTGAGAGCTCTTTGTTGTGATTTTGGTTTCTATTTCATGCCCGAAGTTTCTAGAATTATAAACTTACTGATAAAAGCTTTATTACTCACTTGGTTGTGGTATACCTGAAATGGTTAGTAGAGAGATGAAAACATTATACATATTTTGCATGAAAATTGAGACCAAGACGGCATTCAGTAATGAATAATCCGTTTCTAACATTAAAATTACCAGAATTATTAAAACAGAGAGAGTAAAAACAGCAATGCTATGCGTAAGTACAAAACTATAACGTAAAAACGCAACATATAACCATAATATTTTTTAAATACACACTTACATAAACTCACACCTTACAAGAGGGTACGCATGCAGAAACTATAGAACACAACCTGCTTCGATCCTTACATACTCCTTTTGCCTCGTTTACGTGCATGCATCTAATCGTATGATCAGATGTGTGCGATGTGTGGCGACATCTACATCACCACATGCGAGCTACGCGTCACGTTGACGTGACGCGAAATCCAACATCGCGCTATTAGAGTTTATCGCGCGATTAACATATATCAGACTATCCGACATCAATCATCGGGCAGTTGCCCGCCAGACACAACCAACCAGACGGTCGGAGGATCCTCCCTTTTCAAAGTAAACTTTACACTCTGTTCCTCTTACCTCTAAAGATGTATGCGTGTATACGCACGCCGGTTGCGAGTACTACGCACCTGACCTTTCTAAAGAACATCACCAATAAGGTCACTATATGTCCTTCTAGAGCGTCCCCTCCCGGCTTTCCCACTCAAAGCTGTCTTTTGTTACCTTTTGTTAGTCGCCTTTCATTCACCCTTTCAACATGACCAAACCATCTGAGCATACTCTTTTAATTTTTTATCACAAATCTTCTTTTAAACCGCACTGTTGCCTTATCACATCATCCCTCCCTATCCATTCATAGTTACACCAGACATGCTTTGCAAGGAACGCATTTCCGCAGCTTTTATTCAAACATAATATCCAAAAAAGACAAAAAAACAACATATTCAGTTGCACACACGTTCGTAAAACAATGAATCATCGGTACACGTCGAGTTTTGTGATAAAAAGTGAAAAACATTTTTACCAGATTAAAACAACGTCAGTACAGCGGGAGTTATTCTATAAAATAATGTTTTGTAACTCATGTTTTGCTGAAATGATTATGTGAATATTAACTACCTACCCTAGTTTTTAATACCGCAACTGTATGATATAATATCTTTGTTCATGCATATTATTTAGAATAGTTTCTGACATGGCTCATACAATTATTTTTGTGATGTAATGACGGGTACAGTAGTACATAGTTTTTGCCGTCATTACATCCCGCCAGCTCTGCATGGTAATGATCCCTGGGTCAGGCAAAGTGTTGTCGTGTGTGGCTATTATAATTTCTCAGGAGCAGCCCAAAGTCTGGATTGGTCCAGTTCCTTTATTTCATTTTAAGCGAAATGTGAGATTTGAGTGTGTTATTCACCTCTTGTAACTCCTTCAAGGAATACAAGCGTGATGTTATGTCTTTAGACATTTTCACACTCACAGGTCCACTCTTTAAACAAATAGTACATTATTCATTAATCGGAAACTTAGCTTTCACAATAGAACATATGTTTTCTCCCCTTTCGTCTCAACGGGCATTTTTTCCGTCATCAGAGGAAATTTGTATTCCTTCCGTCTTCCCCTATGCGTTTACGTTATCATAATCATGTTGTGTTCGGAATAATATAACTTTGGTAGACATATTGACTCATTACATTACTTGTAAACAGATCTTTGTTTGCACAGAGTATGCGACCAGCATTGTGATAAATAAAATGTAAGACATTAATGACATTTTTTTATGTAGACACTTGTTGATATCTTTTTGTATCATATGGAACTAGGCATGTATAAAGTAGAGGCAAAGGGTTATTTATTTATTCTACCAAACCAACTCTATAAAGAAATCTCTTTCAGCATAGCTGCAGGTAACTGTAGGTTACGCCGGATTTTTTGTGGTAAAAACCACACGGTGACCTCAGCATCTGTAGAAAGGCTCCGTAATCTAAGCGGTGATCTCTATCGATAAAATGTAGTCCTGGTACCTCACTATATTCTTCACTTCATAGCATTGTTTGCCACCTAAAGACAAAATAGAAAAGCGTTTATAAATGTGATTATTGGTTGGCAGACAAGAAACCAAAGTGGTCTTTTTAGAGGCAAGAAATTAAAAAAAGTAGGGTTATGTGTTTGATATGTATGTATGTACGTCTCTATGTGCCTGTTAACTACTAAACGGCTGAACCGATTCTGATGAATGATATGTCGTTGGATTTGTCTTTTTGCGCGAGTGTCACTGGGTATATTAAAATTAAATAAAATCAAAATGGCGGATACTTTCGGAAAAATATATAGGTACAATTTATATGTTTAAATGTAATTTGTAATGAGAAATGATAAATAAGTCAATAGCTGAAAATAAAAATATATTAGGTATATAAAATTTCGGTATCCCAGGCCAAAAGTTCAAAAGTGACACCATATTTTGTTATTGTTATTGGTTTGTCCCGCTTACGATATCCTATAAGCTATAAGTCATTGCAGTGAACTTTAGTTTGACAATTGTCTTGATTTAGGTTTCAAAAACAGGGTGTTAATGTTTTACGCTGTGTAAAAAAGGGCGTAAAATGTTATTTTTGTATAAGCCATATCAATCTTCATAAGGAAAAAATAATAGTAAACAAAGTATCTTTATCTGTAAAGCCACTACACAAAAACTAACAACCAAACAAGATTGTCAACTTTAACACCGCGAGGTAACCGAATACCACAACACAAGAAAAAACTTCCAAATCACTGAGGAAAACGAAAGAAAGAAAGAAAAAACAATAGGTTAGTTGAAAGTATAAATAAAGAAAGATTTATTTCGTGAGGCGAATAAAGTCGGTTGCAGACATGTGGGGCTGAATGTAAAGTAGGAGTACGTCGATTCTATTGTTTCTCCTGTGTTGTTTTAAGTCCTTTCTTTTTTGTTTAATCTAATTTTGTATGTTGATTTGGGTACATACAGTGGCGAATTTGGGCTGAGTACGTGTTCAGCTTTGAGGGTGGTTAAGTGTGCATTCCGCCTAAAATTAGATGACTTTTATGAAACGCAATTTATTGTTGGGTCTGTGTACTTACGACCTGGTTTAATATGACCAATCCAAATATTGTATTATATCGGCTAACCCTAGGAACGGGTGTCACTAAGACATAATCCAACTGTGAAATGGAATTAAATGTGCTTTAAACAAAACTAATTATGTAGTATATTCTGTTTTGTTCGAACATAAAATCAAAATCTCGGTAACCTCTTCTAGCACCTTTTTCTCTTTACCGTAATGCTGCTTCTTCAGGTAAGCTATACTTCCCTGGTACCTTGGCTTTTTATCTTTTTCTACACAATATTACATAAACTGAAATTATTTTATTCAAAAATCAAATAGCCTTTTGGGCACTTTCCCCATCGACAGCGATGGGGACGAATTTTTTGATGCCCAATGAGCTCTTCCCCCCTTTTTTAAGTTTCGATAAATACTTGTACATAATATATTTAATTTTTTATTTAATTTAATATTTCCTTTATTTCATTAAATACATATATTTTACATTTTTAAATATTAGAATTTAATATTATTATTATTTTAATTCTGAGTACACTACTCACACTGTCTCTTTACTAACGTAGGTAGGTACCTGCTTTTTTGTCATGATTCTCTGGTATCTTCTATTCAAATCCTCTTCCACGGCCTCATTAATAAATTAACATTAAAATATAGTGTAGCACTAAAACTAAGTTGAATAGTGCATCGTTATTATCCGCAACTGGGGCAATGCAGTGCACTAAATAATGATGACGCTATTCTATACATTATGCCTGATTTATATTAGCGGTGTTATTTGGACGAATTATAGTATGCAGTTTATTAACAGTGGGACTGGCGTACCTACCATTAAATAAATTAAAC
Source organism: Eupsilia transversa (assembly GCA_914767815.1). Classification (NCBI taxonomy): domain Eukaryota; kingdom Metazoa; phylum Arthropoda; class Insecta; order Lepidoptera; family Noctuidae; genus Eupsilia; species Eupsilia transversa. The sequence continues at coordinate 558,219 of OU611888.1, forward strand.
AGTGCCTCATTTAGTTAGTACTTGAAACGGAATTCCAAATTTGAACTCTAAGTGTCCTGTAATGACGGTTGGTGTCGGTAAATAAATAAACAAATTATTTAAATGGTAGACAAACTGAACAACATAATATTTACTCAAATCCGATCAACATTCAATCCTGTGAACGATCAAAACTGAAACAGTAACGTTTAACAACACTTGGTTAGATGTACATTTTTTTCAAAGCCATAATATTTAATAGAAATGAAAGAAAACTGGCTTAAATCAAACGTTGGTTTACAGTGAAAACTAGAAACTATGATCCACTTAACGATCCATAAATAATTTAACCTGTGTCAAAGTTCAAAATAAAACATTTAAAAGTAGGTACTTTAATGATAGAAATATAAATAATTAAAACAAGCCATAATTAATACAGAACACGTTATTAACAAGCTTCGTTGCAAATTACTTTTGTTTTCACAAAAACTCTTCGTAACGAATTCTGAAGTTTTTTCTCGTTTGTCCAAAGTGTACTTGTTTCGTTTTACGGCGTGTTTCGAGTTTCGCTATGTTTAGGAAATAACTGGGAAGTGGGCCGAGGGAAAACCCTTTAGGATTATTGTATGACCTGCTTAAAATTATTGGGGTTTACGAAAACTTGGTATTATCTACCTAACTTTCCTTGTGTTCTAAATAACTTAAGCTTCGAATCTCAACGGTATCTTTAGTGAACATAATATCAAATGACTATCGTTTTATATATCTACAATATTATCAAAATCCATCATTCCACCACAGAGAAAAGCTGCTTATCACAAAGAGAACAATCGAGAGAGCAATCGTATATATTATGAGAAGATTTAATATAAATCAGATGAAAACCTACTTAAACATTGAATATAATAACTGTAACATTATATTTCACCTAACAGTTATCCCAACGGAGATAAATTGAAAATCCATGAATTTACCTGCACATATAAAGTGCGCAATCCCGAATTTGTGTGTTCATGATTCACGTACTAAACAATTTCGATCCATAAGTTGCGAATATTGTAATCAGACACAACACTGTTTTACAATCGACCGATCGTAACAGTAACGAGCTCGCTATCTGCTGACCCCAACTGACACACACTTCATGCTAATACATTATGTTAAACTGAGCGGTGATGTTGAGGAACGATTTTAAAAGTAGTTTTTGTTTCCTAAGGATAACGTTTCCATTCATACAAAGTTTTTATCAATATTAGTTCTTAGTACCTACACTATTGTTCCAGCAATTACTCGAAAGACTAGACACACGTTTGGTGATAACGAAAAATTAAAATAATTACCGAATGAAAGGTTGCTGTTATTGTTAAAGTTTCTATTTTTTTTTTTCAATTCTGATATCTGATTAATCACAAACCTACGAGTTCTTTTTACAGTCCCAGCCCTAAACAAAACACAAGTCAATTCAAAGTTTTTCATGTACCTATTTTAAAACCTAAACGAAAACTCCAGACTGATTAAAAAGTACCGAATTGCCAAACTTGCTAAACGATGGGAAGTTTCAATGAATATAATTGAAAATTAAACTTTTGTTTCTTATTTATGACCTTAGGCAAGTGAATGAACACGGGTGGGTTTTAGTCAGTAAGAGTCAGAGACACGCCCTCCCGCTACGCCCAGAGCGGGAGAAGTTACTTAATGATTTCCGACCCAAAAAAAAACAAAAAACCACTGCAGAATAATTTGAAGTAATATTTAAAACCAAATTTTGTGTTACTTGTTACAGGATTTTGATAGTATGATGTGGCCCTGACATCAAGCAATGGATAAAATTGACAAACTTTTATTTGCTTTCTTTGTAAGTGTGTATTTTATTTCAATCTGCCTAGCCTTTTCCCAACTATATTGCGGTCGGCCTCCAGTCTAACCTGCTATAGCTGAATACCAGTACTTAGAGCGACTGCCTATCTGACCTCTACAACCCAGTAACTAGGTAATACGATACCCCTTTGTAAGACTGGTTGTCAGACTTTCGGGCTTCTGACGACCCGTAACGACTGTCAATGATCCACGAATGACAGCCAGGACCAACAGCTTGGCATGGAGGAGTTTCGATGTGTAAAGATGGTCACCCATCCACGGAACAACCAGGACAAGCGCAGCTCAACCTGATGGATACTTAGCCACGAGCTTCTCTCTATCCTCTTTATGTGTGTATTTTATGTATTTTTTTGTATTGTGCGGTTTGTTTGTGCAGACTAAACATTTTTATTTCCTTTTTTTATTGTCGCAATAAAACCGTTTCAACATCGTCACTCCTAATGCCGCCGCAATCTGTCGGCCATAATATGCATCTAACATAATTGCAGTGCTATTGCGAACCCTGTCAAAATATACGAGTGTACCGACTGAGCCGCTAGTTTATACCGTTTTATCTGTTTTATACAGAACCCTGAATATAACATGTTTTATGTGCGCTCTCGATTTAAGTGCTAATTAGTTCGGCGTCAGACATCAATATTATGGTAGAAATGATGTTTATGTTGTCTAGTTGTAGCTGTGAATTAGGGTAACGCCTTGATATAAACATATATACGAACACACATAACATAACATCACGCCGTGTTTCCCCAAAGGGTTGGGCAAATGAGTAGGTACCTATAGTACACACACGTTTTGCTAGTTATATCTTAGTCCAATGTAATAGGGGGCGAGTATATTCTGATTAATTTGACAGAACTAAACTAAAATGTATCTTCTGTCCTTTTCTTAATGAAATAGAAAGAAAAAGATGCCCTAGACTTAGTTTAGTTTGTGAACAAGGGAATCGACATCAGTAACTTACTTCATCTTTTTATGATAAAGATGATAAAAACCTGATCTAATAAACTACATATTATGAAGCTGATAATGTCTCAATTCTGTTCTATTAGCAACATAGACAGAATACGTGATACACAGGTTTATTCACTATTAGGGTTAAATGCTGTCATATCTAAATAAGGTAAGCATTTAGGCAACGGAAGCGTTTTTGAAAATCGCCGACGCTTATGTTTTGATCGCTCTCTATGCACAAGCACATGCGGCTTTAACTTTATTTTTGCAGAATGTACCTTATGCCCACATTTTAAAATAAGGTAAAATATACTGCCTGCTCATATTTTATTACGTCCAAACTATTTATTTATTAATCATTTAATTCAGAATTACATTTCAAGCATTGCTAGTAAAAGTACTATAGGAGTATTCACTAAGTAGGTACTATAGTAGTTTTCAGTAGGTACAGTAGTAGATATTTCTGTAGTATTTTCACTATTTTTTTTTTCTATAATTGTGGTCTGTCTCCTAAGAACGTTTTCCTTTAGCTCCATCAGATAAGAAAACTGCCCTTACTGCCATCCCTCAAACTACATAGGCTTGATGTTATTCAAAATGTTTACTTCAAGAGAAACATTAATTTAGCAAACTGTCGTATTTGAGATCGAAATATGCGAGAGTTGTGACAGTTTAATTAGAAACTCATCATCCGAACGAGACAGTTTCTCATTTTCCTTAATACACTCTTCTAATAATTTGCTGTCTGTCCCTTTCTCTATAACAATTTTTTGGTATAAGTACTTATTTATTTTAACAACATAATATTTCTTACAAATATTACACTGAATAAGTACATGAGAAGGTCACAAGGGAGTATGTTTAACTCAATCAATCTGCCTAGCCTTTTCCCAACGTCTAACCAGATGCAGCAGAATACCAGTATTTTACATGGAGCGACTGCCTATCTGACCTCCACACTCCAGTAACTGGATAATACGATACCCCTTTGTAACACTGGGTTTCAGACTTTAGGGCCTTCTGACTACCCGCAACGATTGTAAAAGATCTACGAATGACCACCGGAATGGCTTCACTCATTTTCCGAGGCAAGATGGGGGTCCATATGTGTTGGATGGTCACCCATCTACAAACTGATCGCAGCAAGCGTAGCTTAACCGATAGACCCGTGTGGCTGTTATCATTTCGCTACTGAGCCCTCTGCCCAGATGATATTTCGGGGTGCAAGGCCGCAAACGTAAATAAAAATTGCAAATATATCGTCTCAGTAAACAACAATAAATTATCTTCCTTTTCTGGACTTTTTATTTTAATATTAAGGAAAATAAACTCAGCTATCAATTAATTATTATATGCTCTCATTTTTGGTTTTACTTCTAATGGTTGTTGCCTATACCTCCTTATTCGAACTTAACGAATACTTTCACTGATTCCTTGGTCTAGTGGTCCCAAGCGCTTCTGCTGATTATGAGGTCCTGGGTTTGATTCCCTGGTCAGGCAAAGTGTTATGTGCAAGCCGGAGTCTGGATTTGTGCCCGATTGATGACAATAGCCCCCTATTACATAGAACTTCAAAACTTAGCTAGCGATAGCATGTGGGTATACTATAGTTAGAGAGTAGGTACTAGAGGAGAATACAGACGTCTTGTTATGAATAATTCAATCGCCATTGAAAAATAGTTATAACATGTTCCTCTATGTAATCTTTACCAATACTCAGTTGAAGAGTAACGTACTGTTTTCCGCGAGTCTTATGCTATTGTGAACGCTACCTTATCTGAAAATTCGTAACATCGTCGTAATAGCAGCAAATTGCCTCCAAATTGATGTTATTTAGAGCCAATTTACCTAAATTTGGTCAAAATTATCAAACGGCTGAAGATAGTATCCGTAACTGACTGATTATGATGTAGTTGTCGGTAAAAAAGATTCTTGAAATTCTCATTTTACTTTCGACATTACAATATCTATGAGTACTCACAGAAGTAAGCCTTATTTGAAAAAAAAAATATTTTCAATACAGAACGCAAGGAAAACAAAATTCTAGCATAATCTTAAAAGATTTTAATTTTTTTCACTAATTATGAGTAGAAAGAATCTGTTTACAATCACCACCAGCTGCAAATAATAATAAAAATTGCAGACACAAAAACAGTGGTTCTTTGAGCCGGATAAGGGATTAATATTTTATTCACTTATATTGTAGGTACGTATATCTACCAAACCATAAACACTCATCATACGAAACGACCATAAAGACTCCACAAAAACCAGTGCATTCCCCCTTCCCCCAATCCCCCGAAAATTTACGAGGCAACAAGACGGCATCGTAATAACGCCAAATTGACGTCAAATTGTCGCCGCTCACGCTCAATTTACTAGCCACCGTGTATAGCTGTGTCGTGTGTATAGCGCTTTGTCCTTGCAGGGAATTGTGCAGTGTCACATAGGTAGAACACAGGATCATCCTGTGTGTAGATTAGGGCGTTTGTGCACTACAAGGAATTTTACGGTCCGGCAGTCCGATTTTCAAGTAAATATCACGTGATCCCGAAATATAGGTATGAGATTTTACATCCGGACCGGAATTTTCCGAATGTAAGCAAGCAAACAAATAAGAACAATATAGGTAATTGATATTTCTTTTAAATCAATCTCGTACTGCAGTGGTAGCACTTGCACAACGTAAATCGCCTTTACTGTGACGACATGAAGGCGCTGTCAATTTAAATTATTACGACTGATGTGCTGTACGTTTTGTGTAGCATTATAAGAATTATGTTGTATTAACATGTACTTATTCTGATGCTTTGCACTACGACCACAAGGTATCTTGCTACTAGTCATTGCAGTGGAGTACTATAGTCTACCTTGACAAAAAACTTTTGAACTTTTATTAATCTGCTTAAAACATGCAACAAAATAATCGAATTTCCTCTGTATCACGATGTGAACTTCAGCTTCCATCACACGTGCCTCGCGAGATACGTCTCGACCTCGATACAGAAGTGTAAATTGTATCAGTGGATCTGTCGGGGACTAGTGAGACGATACGATCGCTTTGCCGAGGAGATGAGTTCGATACAAAGCTGGGAAAAACTGGATACAGGTGAATAGGGGATACCTACTGCTGTTTAGAAAACTCATAGGTGTTGAAGTTGAAAAAGATTAACTTATTGTGGGATTTCAAAGTTTCAAATATTAAGTTACCCACTTAATATTGGTATTTCTCCAGCCCTTAATAAATCAATCATTAGTGCGTGTTGACACTACAAATTTTGATGTGTATAGGTTAGACTGTTTGCATGTCATTTTTAAAAAGTAATGTACATATAACATCTTTTTTTCCTTATTTTGCACAGCTAAATCAATATCTTTAGTAAAAAGATGAAGTACCTACCCAAATGATTCGAACCAACTTTCGACAAAGCTCTCAAACCGTCGTCTTTTCCTTAGAGACTATATTTATAGAGTCGTAGAGAGCTACACCGCAGGAGCCGCGGGCATATAAGTAAGTATATTTCGGCATCAACCCGTTCCAATACCTCGTTGCCGTTAGTTTTTTTTTAAATTGACGATAGTTTTGACTTCGCTACAACCTATTTATAATTAATAGTAGCGATCCGCCCCTGCTTCGCACGGGTGTAATGGTGTTAATTATGTCAAACGAGATTTTTTCTATATCCAAGTTAAATACAAATTGAACACAAACCTTCCGGAATAAATGCTTGTAATGATGGTGAAAAATGGATCGAAATCCATTGCGAAGTTCGGCAGATGTAAGCGGTCATACAGACAATCACGAAAAGTGACTTTGGATTATACTATGTAGGTATTAAATATAACTAAACTTATCCAGATTCATCGAATCTAAACCTCCAATCGTTATCAGACCCCGACTCAGGCGCTTACCTGAAAGAACGGTTTCCATTTATTTCCTGTTTCCCCGGGACGTGTTTACCAATTTTTTCAGAGAAGCTTTTCTTTTGAAAAATGTTGAAAAATTCCTTTATTTCTTTCTTTTTCAGGATCTTTATCCTGCTGCGAATCCTCTGGCAAGGTGTTGAAGCTTTAAGGATTAGCAAATGGAAACCAGCTACGGTGTTAATACTGGGTGAGAGTAATTTGTTTCGAAATTGAGAAATATTAATATTTTTCGCTTTTAGTTATGGTTTGAGTGGAAAGCAATGTACTGGGTAGGTATATTAATTTCTGCTGGCGTAAAAGAGTCGGGGAATTTAAAGATTGATCCAGCTAAAGACTTGAATTTGGACGAGGTATTGAGTCATTGCAAAATAAAATAATATTATTTTGGAAAATGTAAAGACATGGATTTGCTATGGAAAAATAAATTAATCACAAACTAAATGATGATAATTTAAGACATTTTTATAAACGTGGTCTACTCGCAACGAGGCACAATATTTCAAAATATCAATATCACCCAATAATTTATTTGGAAAAGGTATTCCAAATAAATTACATCATATTATTGTAAAGAGATCCTCATTCCACCGCAAGTAAGTATATGACGTAGATACGAACATATATCGCGGGAATATAAACCGCGCCAGTGTTTAGGTGTAGCGATATATATTGTATCTGAACTGTCATTGAAACGTAGGGCTGGCACAAAACATACCAGCCTATAGGTACAAATGGACTACTGCAAAATAAAGGCATCTTCTCATTCAGGAACGATCATTGATCTTCATACTTGTAAGCGGTTTCAAGCAGTCCACTGGTTCCACGTTTACAATAGATTGCCTCTATCGTAAGATAAATTACTTTGTATTAACTTAGAAAGAACATATAGGTACACACGGCTACACATCAAGCTATACATTTCCAATATAAGCTGATCTCACATTGTATAAGATTTCCGTACAGTGTGAGATCAGCGTAAACTGGAAATGTATAGCTTGATGTGTAGCCGTGTGTACAATACTTTAGCTTTTTATGTCTTCATAATGTAGATTCACTAGCAATTAGTGCCTAGATTTTTTTTAATTTGCTTTGTTGTTCGAATAACTGTTAAAAAAAAAAACTGAGGCGTAATGCGTAAACTAGATGAAGAATAATTTTCGAAGACTTCAATTTTTTTTTATTTTTTATAATGTATCACACTTGTTGCTACTTTATTCACATTACAATCTAGCCTTATATTAGCTAATAAGTAATTTAAATATAACTTAAACGGCTAAGTAACTATAAAACTAAGAAATCGTCCAATAACGTCTTTCTTATTCAACACTGTAATGATACAATCAACATACTGAGTATATAAAACCCATAAGAACCAATGTCATTACATCGTAGCATGCATTTGTTATTTAACTCCGATTAAAATCAGCGTCTTTAAACTTTACTTATAAGTACTATCATGTAAAGAACTAATACTGATGTTATCATGTAAAGAAGGAAGTTTTGTTCGTTTGTTTGATAAGGGTTGGCACAAAGGTAAGTTAATTATGACGATATTATGCTTCCAAGCGACCAACACCCCGGCCTAACTAATACACCGGCTTCCATCAAGGATTATCATTAACTGAAGTAAGATATAAAAAACAATATATCTGCCGTTGGAGGACATTTTTGACTGTGACAAGCTGTTCTCCTACGATAGTAATGATTCTCCATTTTTATATCGATTTATATTTATCTCTTTATCATTTAGCTTGGACAACACTGACAACGGTAAAGGAAAACATTGTGAGGAAACCTGGACTTTTAATTACTATAAGTCATCGATAAACCGCCTTTATGCAAGCGTGGTGATCAATGCTCATGCCATCTCTGTATGAGAAGGTGTCTTTGCCCTGCAGTGGGACAATAATAGGCTGGTATAAAAAAATACAATAGACGTAGATATATTTAGTAATCTATTCCGCTTATCTATCTCTAAAGAGTCATAAAAAAACCCTGTAAGAAATCGAAACGTGTTTCACCACTCAACGAGGCATCCTCAGAATGACGATTGACTTGTCGCGAACCCGAACACAACGTGTTGCCACGCCGAGCGCTAGATTACTGCTCGGGCCACCTCGGCTTGGATCGTTATCAGCGCGATGGGGCGAACAATTGCAATAAAGGTGACGTGGTGATGATGGTGGGTTTTTTAAGACTTTTTAGGAATAGTTAAGCGGAATAGGTTGTACTAAATATATCTACGTCTATTGTATTTTATAATGAATTTCCGCCAAGTCACGCCTGAATCAATTAACTAGGCAGGTATTAATATATCCATTTGATATTACAACATACTCTCTTGCCCGCCTAAATTATTACAGCAACTCAACTTTTTTCATATGTATTTTATACGTGCTTCCAACATTTTTCAATCGCTCCTATCTGCGTTACATTATTTTCTTAGTTATATGAACAGAAAAACATTGTGTAGCAGCCCTGTCGGGCCTCGTAATCCGGCCGAGGCGGTCGATTCCTGAGATTGTGTATTCAATTTCCTTTCTGCACTGAAGCGCAGACGTATATTTGTATTGCGACATTCATGTAGGAAGCTTAAGAGGTGATTCCGCTTATAGAAAAGAAGAAAAAAAACAGATCAAGTGCGTGTCGCACCACGCACAACGAAGGGTTCCGTGGTTGGGATAAATTTATCGTTTATAAGTTATATGTAGAACTTCTTCTTCTTTCGTCTTATTATTCTTCCACTACTCGTTTAAAAAAAACAAAGGTTAGGTACTTCTTAATGAACACTACCGCATCTGCAACCTCGTTATCAAGCAATGTACTTCCAGGATTGTTCAGGAAACACTCATTTCGCTATGAATCTGAAACGAATCAGCGAAATAAGTGGTTTAATTACATAACATCGCCCTGCTGCTCCTCTCGCTTCTTATACGACCTGTCAAACAATTCCGATGACGTTTCTCTTTGATCTGATGTTTAAACGGACATTACTTCATTAACCCCCACGACGTATGTTTTAATTGAGATTTGGACTAAGAGCGACGTGGTCAATTTGCGATCCAGTCATTCTGATACCGACCCTTATTAATTTTAATGGATGTATAATTTTGAATTTATAGTAGTTGTTTCAGTTCTCTGTATGTAATTATTACTAAACATACCCACAAAAACGCTTTCTTCCCATGGGGTAGACAGAAATTACGCCATGTCCTACGATCTCATAAAATAAGTAACAAATACAGATAACTCAAAGAAAACCTAATACCATTCTCTTTTTTAATAGAAACTAAATTAAAGCCTTGGTTGCCGCTATTTTTGTTGATTCAGCAATGATTCTAAATAAAATAAAAAATTGAACATTGAACTTTCTTTATAAATATTATAATAAAATTCTAATATAATATATACACAACACAGACTAGATTTTCATGTTCATTAGCTTATATTTTCTATCTACTTATTCAATTTCTCTTTAGACGCGTCAGTATGGAAAAATAACTCAACTTTGTTGAACATAAATATACACCAAAACCGTATTATATAACTCTAGTTATAACCAACAACAATAAGGACCCGTATACACATACCACAACCACACCACATCGCAGCGACAAAGTGGTGAATAATGTCGCTGCAGCTTCTTGCAGTTGCGGTAAGTACAAACAAATCAAATTGTCGTTGTGTTTGCAATGTGGCCGGCAGCTAGTGCGGGTTTCGCTGGTGGTTGGGTTGTGGCTGCGACGTGGTCTTGATGTGGTCGTTATAGCTCACATGGTTGATTTTGACGGCCAAATGTTGTCCATGTGAATAAACTATTCATTTTCATACAAATTAGCGCCCGTCCACGTGTTGGCGTTGTGGTGTGATTTGTGGTTATGGTTTTAGTGTGGTTGTGGTGCGTGTGTTCGGGCCCTACAGCAAAGAAGCGTATGTAAATAAATTGGATTATTAGAGTTAGTCTAAATGTCAGTGCGTTCTACTTGACCTTTGTTTAGCCTAGTTTGAATCAGACATACCTACCACCAAATTGTCTAGTAAAATAATAAATAGAATTACGTAACCAATTTGTTTGAAGTAGGTAATTTCACAAAAACTTTAGAGGCCTGAGGATAAAGTTTTGTGTATGCTAAACACAAAAAATGTCTAGACTTATAAACTACCTTTGTTTTTTATCACATGAGGCTGGTAGCTTATCAACACGTTTTCAATGTCAAATGAGTCAATCTTTGAACGACACAAAAGTGAACCATACCTACATAAATAAGTCATTGCGATTCGTATGAGTCGACTCCTAATAATGAAATTAATAATAACAAAACTATAACAAAAATAAATGTGTAGTGTAGTGATTGAGTGCTAAGTTTCCCATCAAATCATTTTGAAAGGTCAAAGCGTTTTCTGTTTTTTTTTTTATAAACTTGTTTGGTATCGACACGAGAAAATCAGACACAGCAAACAGAAAACTTATCCATTTATACCAATCACAAACCTACACATCCTTTAACAAACGACTTGAAGACTCGAAGCCTCCATAATTTAAACTCATATTTGGAGTACGAGTGCTTACTGTAGTCGCTTTGCATACAAAACTTCAAGTCGCTGATCCGTTAAGATGACGCGCGCTGAGCGGGAAATCTGACATAGCGCGGGTGGTTCAATCTTTTTAAATCTGGCTTGCATTTATTTTAAGGGGTACCTATAAATAAAAATGCAGGGTTTCGGTACAGTATGTGTTACGGTACATAGAAGATGGGTGATAAAAGGACGTGATAAAAGATAACTTTTAACTTACGGATAACTTACTGGTAGTTTCATCATTTACTAGTTTGAGTTTGTAAATCATCATCATCATCTGCCGAGGCTTTTCCCAACTATGTTGGGGTTGACTTCTGTTCTAACCGGATGCAGCTGAATACAGTATTTCACATGAAGCGACTGCTGACCTCCACAACCCAGTTTGAGTTGAGTTCGTAAATGTAAACGGTAAAATAACTAGGAGTACAAAAAATGGGTGGTCTGCAAAGGGACTGCTGCTATAAAAAATGTCGGCAGTCTAAAAATAGAAGTCAATAGAGCAATATTAAACTTAGAAACCTTCTTGTCAACACTATTTTAAACGCTAATAATATTCTTCAAAAAATCACTGAATCAATTTCAACTATCACTACCTCTCATCTAAACCCGCCAAAGCCCCATAATCTTTAACACAGTTCTATTTATCTGCCTAGCCTTTTCTATCTGCCTAGACTTCCAGTCTTACCAAATGCAACTGAATACCAGTATTTTACATGAAACGACTGCTTATATAACCTTCACAACCCAGTAACTGGAATACCTCTTGGTAAGACTGGTTATCAGTGTCGGACTTCTGACGACCCGTAACGACTGTCAAAGATCCACGAATGACAGCCGAGACAGGAGGGCACAGTTATACCTACCATAATTCCATGTTAGTTCCACATATCATATATCCCATCTACCCGAGTTATACGTCATATAAATATGACAAGTTGTGCCACGATGTCACAAAGCCACAAAATGGAATTGGAATGTCGTTGCGAGCGACAAGCGACGGTGCCCGTGTTGTGGCGGACAGAATAAAGTGTACAGTGTGTTGAAACTGGCATGCAATTCAGTTTAAGTTTGTGTTTTTCTTCTTGTGTTCCTTTTACGTACGAGTATGTGGTGAAATGGGTAAGCGGATGGAAATTTTTGAGTATTACGTTTGGGAGTTAAAAAGGAAATAAAAGAAGGTCTGTTTGTTGAATGGCGTGTTGTGGCGGTTTTATTATCTTTGCTTGTATTCATAAACTTACCTAAGTATGGCTGTATGTGTATAAATCAAAATCAAAAGTTCTTTATTCAAATTACGCTGAGAATCAGCGCTTTTTTTACGTCATATGTAGCATATAATTTTACTCAAAACCTGTTGTATTCAAATGAATTATATTCACGAATGGATGTAAATATTCAAAACGAAATTAATCTAGCCCAGAAACGGATTTATTTTCACTCAATTAAGATCACAAAATTGATCAATAATTGATTTCCAAAAGCAAAGACTGCTTGATTACAATTTGACGATACTCCATTATAGACCCAATACGGCCCCAAAATATCATATTCATATACCGTTTCCGAGCAAATAAGTAATTCAATTTGCAATACACACAACCCCCACAACGGAACTCGACACCTAACATCCAAATTACAATTTCGCTCCAATCTAAAAACAAAAATGAACTGGCGATCCAATCTATAAAACAAATGAACGGGCATAAAACTTAATTTTATAGGTGCGCATGGCCTACAGTGTATTTGTGAAAAAAAGTCGGTGGCATTTTAGGTTTCACGATACGCCATCGACGCTCGCACGCTCGACGGACATCAACAAACCTAACTATGCGTTTTACAATAAAATAAAATTGAACCGAAAGCTTTGTCGATTTGTACGGATTCTCGAACCGGCATTTTAATTCGTTGCTCGAATATCACAATAGTGCCACAGAATACTAGTGAGCAGAAGGACAAACGTAGAACTATCGTCACACTATTAGTGAAAGCAAACGGAATAGTCTCAAATTACTGATTTACCTTTGCATTCATTAATTTCCAAGTTATGTCCCTTTACGTCTATGTGACACTTCGCAATGAAACTTTTGGACTGACGCGTGACGTTTGGCCACATAGCTTCGTGCTTTAACACTTTGGGGGTCACTAAACGTCCGTATTGAAATAACAATAAAAGTTATATTGTGTCTCAATCAGAGTCCTTCAACCGATTAACTAACCTCGCTACTTAACTAATATAATTCTAATGTAATCAGCCAAAAGCGAGTAATCAAAAACATTTACTGTCTTTAAACTACAGAGTAGGCGTTCACTAATGAACCTATTTCACATTACTTTAATATCAACGAGTGTGTTCGTGCTTGTGGAGCTTCTGCACCCATATAATGCAGTGCACTGTTAAGCACAATAAAAACGTTTTTGGGTTACAAAATGGCTTGAAACTGAATAATTAGTACAACTGAAAGCCTGCAGGCTATGTGGTTGCAGCTCTTGTCTGCATTTTGAATTAATACAAAATGTTACAAGCTTTGTCTTTTGAAAACAAAAGTAATTTATAAAAATATTTTTGGTGGTGAGTTTATTTCGTTTGAATTGGTTAGAGACCTGAGTTAATAATATCAGAACAATATGGAAATAACGTGCAAGATATTTACACGATATTCGTGCTATGCTCTAAGTAAGAGATAGGTAAGTACCTAAGTAAGATCATTATAATATTATAATGGCGTATAATAGAATTTATACCGCGACCACTTACAGCCATGTTGCGGATTCGAGCCCCCTACATTTCACCTACATTTCCAGTCTATAAAAAAAAAGTAAATATTTCAAACAAGGATTATAATAATTGTAATGTCCTTTTGATCACTTAATGCTTCTAGTATCCCTTTATTGAAAGAAAAAATAATATAATAATATTACTTTTCTCGTAAAAATACTATAACTTTTGGTCATTTGCGTTATTATGATCCCAAAATCTCTTAAAAGGGAAATGAACTGACTGACAACCGAAGACCTATGGGTCCAAATGTATATTAAAACAGTTACACAAGGGATGTTGACATAATTGTCGTGTGTGTAGACATGGCCGTTTATTTAAGCGGCAGCGCTCCCATCAATCTTCATCGACGGGACGCACTCGATTGACAGGGAACGAGCGCAATGAATACAAATGAACTTGCCCTTAAACACGTGGTACAGAGTGTAAGATACTGAGGAAAAAAAGTAAACTTTTGAAGGCATAGTTATAGTTATTGATGTCGAAGAAATAAGAACCCCACCACACTGTAGAAGCCCCTGGTACACTACCAGTATCTAAAAGATTTTGTATACTAGTCATGTTTTAGTTACTGCTATAACTATCAAGCATAGGTAGGTACCGATCGATCCGCCAACCTGCATTGGGCTCGCTTGGTTAATTATGGCCCACTCGCTATGATTTTGCTATGTTATGTTAAAGGGACTTGGGAGCGCTGGACGCTGAGTAACTCACTCAAGTCAATCGTCATCCTGAGGATGCCTTGCTGAAAGGTGAAACACGTGTCGATTTCTTACAGGATTTTAAGACTCTTTAAGAATAGTTAAGCGGAATAGTTTACTAAATATATCTACGTCTATTGTATTTATTATGGGATTCCGCCAAGTCACGCCTGAATCAATTAACTATCTTAAAATAAGCACTGTCGTACTAAAATGTACATAATGTACTATGGGCATTCGCTTATAACTTAGCCCGCGCTCCAGACACGACGGTAGCTCCGCTCACAGAAATCAGTCTTGGATGGAAATTACAGAGAATTTTCATTAGAATGGGCTCTTAACTGATAACACCCCATTTATTCCGGCAAAGTACTGTCTAATACATTATTGAAAAGCTTTAGGTCTATGTTTAGCTCAGGTTTTAGTTTTGGCTAATGTTTTGCTAAGATGTTTCTAATTTCATGATGATATTTTACCTATTTTATTTATTTATTAACTTTTCGCACTCAAAAAAGGCACAAAGGCGTGTACCTAGCTGCTTATATTGAATTACGGTTTAAGACGTTTATTTCTCTCTACATATGACACAATACAGATTTAGATACAATGAGAAATACTTGTTAAATATTAGTGTAGTTAAATATGACAACAGAATAAATTATTACAGTTTCTTAATAGGAGATTCTTTCTGTCATAATCACAGAATTGATTTATTTGAGATACCTAATTATTTATATGGACCAAATAGACTATTTACTGATAGGTTTTTTTTTTACTTTTCTGATAACAATGTACCTGCTAAGTTTTACGGTGTTTCTTTCAGACTTCAACGGATACATGAAGGTCATCACCGATGAAGAAATTGCCAATCGAACTCTATAAAAAAGTGAATTATTTGTGGACATAACCACCAGACATAGCGTAGTCGGACAAACGGTAAACTTTATACAATGTTGAACTAAGTCGTACCGCCAAAATAGATATATAAAGTATAGACCAAGTAAACTCGCGGCGGATCTAGGTAGCTACGTGTCAAGCGCGGGATTACGGCACGGGAGAGCAATTGTTTGGAACAAGGCATGAGAATGACACGAGACGAACATGTCGAAATACTAGGAGAAAAAGAACACCAGGAGTTTTTGTTATTAGTACCGGATATTACTATCCTATCATGCATGATTCCAAAAAAAATATATGCGAAAGTGAGTTTTTTTGTTACGCTTTCACGCTAATACGGTTGAACGGATTTGGATGAAATTTGGCACATTGGTACTTTTTTATCCCAGTAGTACGTTCCCATGGGATAATTTTCAACCATCACCTGGCGCGGGGGCGAAGCCGTGGGCTAAAGCTATTTACAATATTATTATGAGAGGATGAAAAGCACAAAAGTTTATCAATTAAACTATGCTCTCATTATAGGGGGAAGATTGGCAGGCAGATTCAAACACAACAAGGAAATAATATCTAAAGATCCTTTTTTTTTTAAATCAGTTTCTCATCGTTTCCAAATTAAATCTTCTTCGAATGAGAATTTGTCCCTTCCTTTTTCAGAAAGAACCCTTTAAAGCACCAATTTTCTAGACAAGTGCGTCTGTAATCCCCTGAAAATAAGCGTGGGTATTTTACTATTTACAAACACCTTCGCTTTTCAGTACAAAGTAAGCCTATTCAAAGCTAAAAATACTCTTTAGACTAAAAAGGTACTTTTCAAAGCCCTATTCTTGAAACTTGTCCCAACCACCAATAGAGTCACAGGATTACAAACACGCTCACATAATATGTACTTATGTACTTTTGAGTGAGACAAAATGCTCATTGAATTTCATAAGGCCCGGATTGCAAACCGGACGGCAGAGCACCTTTAACTTAAGTTTGCTTGTTGCAACTTTGTTTTATTCGCTGTATTTTGTCTTGTGTAATGGGACTTCTTTTAGAGTGCACAAATAGGTCGTAGGTTTTATGTTGTTTAATAGTTCCTTGAAGGAAAAGTATGCACAATTACTATGTTATGATGCTGGCTGTAAAATTTATTTTAGGAAGCTCATTCTTATATCTTTTCTATATTTTAGAGAA
The DNA here is from genome assembly GCA_914767815.1 of Eupsilia transversa. NCBI lineage: Eukaryota > Metazoa > Arthropoda > Insecta > Lepidoptera > Noctuidae > Eupsilia > Eupsilia transversa. Next base: position 575,088 of record OU611888.1, read on the forward strand.
CCAACCATCAGTAAGGCATTCAGAGAAACTTCGGGAAAGATGACTACAAAATGTACCGTAAAGATGTCAAAAATATTTTAGGTTGGAACTGGATTCAGATAGTTCAAGGCAGTAAGAAATGACAGATGCAGTAGATAGCCTACCAAAAGGATTGAAATAGTTGAATATAATAGAAAGGTACTGTAATCCCGAAGGAAAAGTAACAGTACCTATTAACTAAACATTTTCTAAATCCCTGGTCACTGATTTACTCCTAATATAATAGGGTCGAACTATCACCCCTACCGCTTTTACCTGAGTAAAACGAAGTACCCATTTAACTAAACCCTAACAAGTTACTGCTGGTAATAGTTACTACCTACAAACCCTAAGGGACAGAAACAAACCTCCTCAGAAGGCTTAATTTTTTTCATAAGTTTTTGCGTTATTTGCACAAGAGTCCCATTTGGGCGCCAGTTAGCAGAGTACAATAATAATTTGTAAAGATTACGTACAACAGGTGTGGCTAACGATACACCTTTGTGTTTATTATTTGTCTACCCACCTTTGGGCATAGATTAATATTATTATACGTCTGTATTGAATAAACAAAGTTATTTTAATGAACCGGGCCTATCGCAATCCATTGTTGAAGGTAAACCTTTTCAAATATTAATAAACTAATTAAACATAATCTAATATCAAAACTTTAATAATATGCGGTCTACCGTTTACAATAGCCTATATCTCATACTGTTGGCAACATTTGCCGATTGCCGCTTTATGTTACAGTAAAATAAATAATTGATTGTAATCGAATAAATTGAATCTCCTCATGACTAACATAGTTTTAGGATTATGTATTAAGTACTAACCAAATATGGACATTTGCATAATCTGAAATAAATAATTTTTATTTATTTATTTTTATTTTTTAAGTTCGTATCCCCACCACAAAGCTTTATTAGTCTAAATGAATTCTATCAGAATCAAATAGCTCCAGCCAATCCCAGCAATATATCATGAACGATGCGCTAAATTGGGTTATATGCACCTGATAATAGGACTCTTTTTTTTTATTATTCTATATTGTCTTACTACTGGGCACTGGCCTCCCTTGCGTCTTTCCGGTCTAAAGTAATTTTAAAATGGGTCTAGTTCATCCCGCCATCTCCTTCTAGGGCTGCCGCGTTACCGTTTCTCTCCTTACCCAAACTCTCTGCAGCAAAGGACTGTCGCATCTGAACACTAGCTCCTCTTCTAACATATAAACATAAGAATATTAGTCCGCTATATTCATACTTCCACGTATGATAATACTTTCTCATTACACCTTACGATACTTATTTGTATGACAAGCTCTTCCATGCTTGTATGGGAGTTACGTTTGTTTGAGAGGGAAAGCTTAATGATGTCAAATAGTTTACATACAAAGTTGATCATATCTGGTATAGCTACTGAAGAATTGGATACAGCCAGATTCATTTTTCCTACGTCTCTGAATGTGGTCTTTCGTTCTTGTATTTTATCAAATAAGGAAAGGAAGCTACAGATAGAAACCTAGATATAACCATGATCATCAAAAAGTTATCGTCTAGGACAATTTTAGTCAGTTTCCCAAGATAAACTACCAAATAACGTTTTGTGGATACTGCCACCAACTCACCTAGCTAGACGTTTATTCTAGGTAGCTCATTCGAAACATATATTTTATGTACTTACCTACCAATAGACGGAATTGGTAGGTACTCAGTCAGACACTGTAATGGTTTTTATGGCTAATACAGTCGCTTTTTCCTGCCCTAATGACATGCCTACAGCCATGAAAACAAAGCACCCACTAACCCACATTACCATAGCTCTAACCGACTTGAAAGAACTCGCATTCTGTATCAGTATTACAGGCTATACCACTATTTACATAACGACCGCTTATCGCGCACCATCGCTGCCTCGATCCCAAGTCCCATAGGTTAATAATCGTATAAATTCAATATTGAGACGCTCGAGTCTACGAGGTTGGACTGTGGCCAATAGTAATAATTTGATTGCGAAGACTGGGAACTTGGCACTTGTAAACGAAATTTAAAAAAAAAAAATGCTCACTTGCACCACAAATCACTAAATACGCTAAACATACTTAAAACATCATTCTGTCTCTGTTATCTTTAAATGTTTGACAGAAACAGAACGATTTTTAAATACATTTAGCGCTAAACGTGTTTAGTTATTTGTGGTGCAAGAGGACCTAAGTGTCTAATCTGTGATGTTCCCATAGTATTGCTATTACACGGCACATACGGCACGGCACGGCACCTTTAGTATAAAGACAAACCAAAAGTCTTATAAGCTTGCAATTCTACCGGCAACAAGTTCGTGACAGACAGGTTGAGTAATGCTGCTTGACAGCATAAATAAAGTGTAATGGCTTCTCTTCCCCCAACTATATTTATCGCAAGGAAGTCTGTAGGTACTATATTTTATTGTTAATTACTGAATACCAAAACGTAAGCGGAAAATCACAAAATAGCCGCTTGGATGAATAAAACATGTCATTAATAGAGATCATTCGCAAAATATAAGAATGAGGTTATTACTTACTGTTGTGTGGAAGTTAAAGATAAACAAAATTCATCAGCAATTTGTATACAACCACTATTTTATGTTCACACAATCCCATTGAGGAACTTTATATACGTTCATATTATTAGCCAGTAAACGTTCACTTGCTGGATAAAGGCAGGATGTGTAACTCCAAACATGCTTTGAAATGCATCCAGTTTTTTTTCATAGCAAGTATTCATAGTACCTACCTACTTATTATAATCGATAATAACTAACTCTCAAGTTCACAGTTCTAGTAACGAATAAATCTAAAACTAGCTCTTACCCAACTTGGGACCGCAAAAGAGGTATATCTATTAGTTGTTTTGTTCCTCGGTACGATACATCAGATTGTATTGAATACAAAGCCTTGCAAACGTTCAATATATTACTTACCCAATTGGATTGTGCAGCAAAAAATTAGACTAGGTTTGCAGGTTTTTTATGTTTTAAACAATCAGAAAGTCAACCTGACGGTAAGTGGTTGACATAGCTAAGAAAACTAAATTCTAGAGATATCCCACATCCTAGACACAATTATGAAATGTCTCTTGTGCCAGTAATTACATGGATACCCTACTTCAAACCGGAACCCGGGGGATAATTGCGTAACACACTAACATTGGCAATGCCGTTCATTTTGACAGTTCAATAACATTCATTGCGTTGTTTACGTTGTTCAGCAAACAAATTACACTGACGACCAATTTAAAAAAGCTACAACCTTATCATGAAATATTTCTGAAACCACGTAAGCTGGCTTCTTGAAGTAAAATGCACCATTCAAGTGTATTTAATAACGCAAAACAAAAATGGGTTAAGAAGGTAAAAACAAAATGTGTCCATTTGGAAAAAAAGAACTATTTCTTAAAGAGGGTTTAAGAAATTTTCGTCTGCCGTAAGCACTTTTAGTACACTTTAGTGATACGATACGCAAAGCTAAAAACAATAATTAAAGCAATGCGAACACAAAAATATTCAAATGTAGTAAATTTTTCTTTCTACTTTTTTCTATCATGAATTCAAACAGGCTAGTATGTAAGTAAAAAGGCTGTTTTCATGTTTTTTTTTACTTCATAAAGCTATCATGTGTGGTTTACATTTTGATTGAGATACATAATATGTAAAAAAAAGCCACCTGCAAAGTGTATAAAAAATCTAAATAATATTTAGATTTTTTATACACTTTGCAGGTGGCTTTTTTATACTGCTCGTTAGTGTATTCAAACATAATAAGAAGCAATAGATTAAAATTTCCTTCGAAATCTTTGGGATTATGATAAGTTACACACAAGTACTATGTTACGCAATTGGGGTGCAGGTAAAATGCTTCGTGGGTGCAGGAATAGGTTAATATTTTGAAATAAGTGACATTTTATTTGAATTTCGAAGTTATTTGCATAAATAGCTCTTGTCGTGTACGAACAGTCTAAAGAAACCACTATGTAAAACAGACACTATTCGGTGACCTGAAAACCGTCGTCCGGACGTCCGGGGCCGTAACACCGTACAGAATCAATAGCCGTAACATACGCCACGATCGCCCCATGAATTATGCATGGGGGCTATGGTGGCCTGCACTTGCATTCGGGTGCTTTTGTTATGACGGGCGTTACGAAAATGCCACCTTATTTCCATTGGTGGGAGTCCTATCCTATACATATATGTTGAGACTGGTTCTCCTACTAATGTTTAGTGATTAAGTTTATTTGTAAGGCCACTGCTCGTCACAACGTTCTCTTGCTGATAGCATTCATTGATTAATCAGTCAGTCAACTTTGGTCAATAGGGCAGAAACAATTAATATGAATAGGTATCATAAAAATAAAAACGACAAATTTACTTCTTCGGAATGTCACCGGCCAAGTGTGTATCGGACCACGCACAATGAAGGGTTCCGTAGTTGGGATGAATTTATCCCAAGAACAAACTTAACATTGTAGTTGAAAAAATGTTCTCCCATAGGACATTCCAACTGCAAATGTAAGTTTGTACTTGATTGAGGGATTTATCGTGTTATTTTAAGAAACTGACTTCATAAAGGGTTTTCTGTAATCTATAAGTAAAGAACCATACTCTGTACTTTTTTCAAAATAGGTATTGGAGATAAGGGAGGGTGGGGGGGGGGAAGGTCAATTTTCATCCATTTTCTTAAATATAAAAGATCCTGTTTATTAAAAAAAAAAAAAAAAATGTGATCCTCAAAACAAGACCTTTGAGCATTTGATATGTCACACGGTAGGTACAGTTTGAAAACTCTTTGTTTAAATTTTCCAATTTGCTCCCGAAAAGTGTCAAAATTCATTTACATTTTGTCACTGCATTTTGCTGAGAAATTATTCTTGCACAGATCCGACTCACAGCTTGTTATTGTTGTTTGCTTGTTACAAAAGTAGTAATTTTCCCACTCTGCAATCGGCATTTTGTATAATTATGTTTTGATAGTTTGTTTCTTTTCATTTGATAGTGTCGCAATATGCAATGTGAATTGTATTTGGTCTCTGTCCCAGACATCAAGCAATGGACAAAATTTGACAAGTTTTTATTTGTAAATGATTGTTTTATGTACTTAACTTTTTTGTAATGTGTGTTTAGTTTGTGCAGAATAAACATTTTTCTTTCTTTATTTATTTATTTACGTTATACACCCGTGTTTGGGTCCCAGAAATTCATATGTGTACCAAATTTCAAATTGGCTGTGACAGACAGACACATATGACTGATCCTATAAGGGTTCGTATTTTCTTTTTGAGGTACGGAACCCTAAAAAAACACTGAACCAGATTAATAACATATATATGAGTAGGAAAGCTTCTTATGAATAAGTTCACCTCGGGAAGTAACAAAGCCATAAGTACTTATTTTTGATGCAAGCAAGCAACTCGTGCTTAGGTATCTATGAAATTACAGACACATGAAACGTTTCAACTTTATCAGCCACTTTATCCTGCACCAGTCGAAGTACCTAATCACTTGCCATCTGGTACCCAAATTTAACGAAGCCTTAATTAACAAGCCATCAAATAAGAAAACAGTCGTTTTAATAGAGCACCCAAGAGAATAAGAAGTCACTCACATAAATATCCTTAGCTGGACGCTTACAAACCGGACCACGTATAGCCGATAGCTCATAACTAATACGACAGAGCTATCTATCTAGTTCTTGTAGCTCCGTATTCTTGGAATTTATTATTATAACCTTAGGTTTTATCTTTGTTTTGTTTTATAATGCCATCTATGGTTGAAAAAATTCTCAAAGTCTTCTGTCCAGGTGTTGAGGTGTGTTTGTTCTGAATGAATACGTAGATGATGATAAAGTGTCAGGCAATATATTTTTCTGTTTCTATTTCAGTTTCCATACCATGAGGATGCCAAAGGGCGTTTATAACCATAAGCGGTATGTCTGTCTGTCACGGGACTGTATGTCTCGAATCGTAATAGCTAGCCTGTTGATTTAGTAAGTAACTACAGCTTTTATCATGCAAATGAAAATAAAACATTAAAACCAATTAAATCAACCTCAAAAAATGCATTTTTCAACGTAGAATCACAGTCTCTCATTGGATTGATATTTTTCCCTTTCTTCACTTCCACGTGTTTCAGTCGGGTATCGTTTCGATGTGCTATCGTTACAGAGAGCCTATCCAACACATTTTGTTTCTACGAGATATGCGAAACTCAAAAGCAAAATTCAACACTATCCCCGTATTCCTGTGCTATGTACATTTCATAGTCCGTAGAGGGTTTTAGCCGTAAGCTAGCTTAGCATAGCATAGCCTCCCATCTGATCTCACTACACCACAGCCTAAACCCAAAACAAACAGAACTGAACTACATAACGCATAACTAACATAAAGCACTTTACAGCGTCGGCTTCAGGATATTTAGCCAGGATGACCACAAATGAGTAGACCTAGCATTTCGCAGCTGTGACCCTGGCAAAACAAATTTGTTTTTACCACCGGCTAAACCAAAACCAACCCTAAAGTTAACGAAATAGGGGTAGTTAGAGTGTAAAGGTAAGTTGGCATGGTTAAATAATGTCATGGGCATTGTACCCCAAACGGCTTATAAGTGTGGGTGTATAAATAGTTCGCGTTTTGTTAAAAACTTTGCTTTCCACTAATGTTTGGTTTGGTTAGTTTTTAAAATTCTTTTAGTTTTTGTGGAGTCCTTAAAAAAGTTTAATAGGTCATTTGAAATTGCAAGAGTTGACTAGGTTACAGTGTACCTACCCTCCCTTTGATTTACTGGATCTAGACAGTATCTCTGGTGTTACTTAATGAATATACCAATTTCCTTTTTTTTTTCATTTTGCAGGTCAGTTTGTGGTTACTTTTTCTTTACTTAATGTTCACTTATTCATATTAGCCTTAAAACTAACAGCAGGGTAAGTCGTATTACAAATAATACAACTTTTCATACCTGTCCAAGTAATAAAAAGTGAAGATAAACGACACCGCAAGTTTCATCCAATTGAATAAAGATCCATAACTTTTCAGATAAATCACAGTGACTCATATCCATTCCTGTGATCGAGTTACGAGGAAAATGAGGGAAATGCAGTATATCAGCCCCACACGAAAGTTTTGGAAGGGCCCTGACAATCAGTCAACGGCTAACAAAAGTTCATTTTGTGTTCTCCCAAAGGGCATAGGCAGTATGTTTTATTTTTTTACAAGGAGCAGAATAGTTCTCCCTTTATTTGTTTAGTTTTTAAAGAGATTGTCCAGGGAAGTCTTCTTCTTTTTGAGTCAATGGTATTTTTTAGATTAGTTGGCCACGTCGATAGCAGCGTTAAGGGTGCAGGTGTAGGTGTGGATACTTAGAACATTCCAGCAAGTGGGTCATGATCTGAACTACATATGTGTCGGATCATTTAGCTCCCTTCAAAATGGTTGAGCTGAATGGTGCTAATCCATGCGTCATGTTCGTGAACGGGCGCCGTCAGTTGGGGCTGGTCATCTCTTAGCTGTCATGGCTTATTTGTAATTTTTGAATTGTTTTTATTTTTATTTTATTTTACGAACGCTTTTATCATGCACGTCTCTCTACATTGTTCTCACATGTATAAGTAATTTCAACATGAATTATGTAACCAATTTTTGTAACAATTTTTGATTTATTTACAAAAGAGTGTCCGTGGGGTTTCTTGCCCGTTCTTCTCCATAGGTACCTACTACGCTTTGGAATGGGCAACTAGCTTCATATTTTCTGACTGACCGACTCCTCGACAGTTCAAAAGTGCCTGAAAATGGTTTAATTGAAATAAAAGCTTTGAGTTTTGAGTTTGAGTTTGAACATCACCGCGCTCACATGAGGTGTCAGCCGGGCTAACACCATACCTATATATTAGAATTTACTTCTGCCACCAAACGCCACTAATGTGTTTCGTTTTGAAGGCGAAGATGAAATAATAAATAATAAGCAGTAACCACATTAACTTCAAATGGACCAACAAAACTACGAATTACACTTCTTACAGAATCTCAAACCTTTCATTAGCTTTACAAAATTAAACCCTAATCTCTTGATAAACCGAAGTCTTCTTAATAATCTCCCTCAACTTCTTAACTGTTCATATTACTTGTTAATACTACATGTTCGAGCGACTCCGCCGCCGCGACACTATTTATTAGCTAACTTTCACAATAAATCCGACTGCTCGACCGTGACGAATCAAACGACGTGTAAGTATACGTGCAGACAGAAATGTTCGGACGTTATTTAATTAATAATATAATCCTGTCTATGGCAATAAAGAATTTATTAATTAATTAAGATATCTTGCAAGTTAAATAGTCTTAGATGACGATGACTTGATCCAACGCCTTTTTCATCCAGTAACCACCAGCTGTCTTCTTCGGGCTCTTCTTTCATTCAGCTAAAATCCTGCTCTAAAATCTCAATGTGTACCAAGACACCATTATCTCCACTGCAGGATTCTTCTGCTCTGAGCATCGGGTTTTGTCTGACATAGACAGATCACTATATTTTTTTCTGTGGCCAGACTTTTGTTCTGATGCAATTGGCAAAGTACCTATCGGATGCCTTGGCGCAATTTTGGTGTGCACATCTAGTTTTAAACTATGAAATTATGTATATTGATTCATAGATGTTAGAGGCATAATAAAATTATAAATGCTAGGCTTTGACTTCGGTGTTCACAAAAATATGTTCCTAAAGGCAATATTTGGAAGCTCCAGAAAAAAACACATTTAAGACAAAGAAATTCTATCCCAAAACCACTTGTCGACACGGCAGTACGTAATACGTGTTTGGCATCGATTTATTCCGTGCACCTTACACCTTAATCCTTCGCCTCAGCCACTGCGGAACGGACACGTCCTGACGACTGACTAGAATAATGCGCAATTTTGCACGATTTATATCTGATGCTACTTGATGTAATTGAAGAGAGGAGACGATGTGGAGGTATGATTGGTACTTGTTGTACTGGGAGACGAGTCTGACAATTAAACATGAGCCCCAATGGTTAAAAGAGGTCATTTGGGGTGTTTACTCAGTATAGTATAGTTGACCTTATCACTTATTGCTATAACATCATAAGGTTCAATGTCACTAGAACTTTTAAGCTCATACATTTATTTAGATAGTTTGAATCTTAATGAAGTTTCAATTTACTGGGAATTGTTGTCAAAGTTTTATAGCAATTAAGAGGTCCGCAATACTACATTTTATAATGATACCATATTTTTTATCTTTTTACGCTTTTTACGTAGCGTTGCAGACACCAGCTTGTGATACGATACAATACCATATTTTTATCCACTGATTTGTATCTATTAAACTACAGGATAGTGAAATTTTCAATGTTATCTCTAATTACACTAGCACATTATCAATCCTTTTGGTGATAGATGGTAGCAGTAATCACTACCCTTATGTTAGTTTTGTAGCATTTTTGCCACCCAGGTAGGGTGGCAAGTAGGCATTACACCTTGTTCATTTTCAAGCATCTAAAACCGTACTTCAGTCATAACGTTCTTCCTCATCCAATCAACTTACTCTAAAATACAAGCGTTTTTCAAAGAAATACGACTCAATATGTAAATAACATTTAAAAAAGGCTTCCAAACATAAGATCCTTTGAAAACAGAGTCTATCAGAACCATCACTCACACACACAGACTCTTTTGTATTTAAAAAACACGTAATTTCATTCCGTTCAATTTAAATGACGAGTAAACCATCCAAATTGGAGTAGGTACCGAATAAAAAAAAATCTTAAGGAAAATCGTTTCAGGACGCGACGGGAAATCGTCTCGCTGCAACCCATTCATGTGTGGAAATATACGGGGATTGTAATTGAGAGGAGACGCTTGTAAGGATTTTCTTTATTATTTTGGCTAGTAATCGAGATACTTTATTTTCCTATGATTGCCTGTTTACACGAGTTTTATTAGTCTCAACTAAGAGCATAGTTGTTCTAAATGGTAACTTTACCAGTGAAAATATAATTCGAGTCAATATCATGCGCTTCTGAAGGCGCCAAACTCGTTGACGAATTCTGGTCAGACTCAATTTAGATTGCCATTAATATACTAAGAAGAAGATGCACTTATAAAACAATAGTTCCATCTGCCTTATGTGATACGTAATTAGTAATTAATAGTAACTATTTAACTACATAGTTATTAGTTAGTTAGTAAGTAATTATTTATTTCCAAAACTTCAGTACACGTTACATCAATGAGGTCTCGACCCCTGAACTAAGATGTATGACAGGGGTGACAGGTTTCTCCAGTTACATGGATCAGCATGAGGACGCTTAAAATAAATTCAATTTAGTGATTTTTAAAATAATAAAAAGTAAATTGAAATAAAATGAAAAAGTAACAAATATTATAATTATGTACAGTACTTACCGAACTTAATTCAAAACCAAATCAATAAATGAGAACATCAATTACTTAAGAGATGTACCAGGAGGGCAGGAACCCTAACTAGTCATCTATCTACAGATCTGACAGCGAAGCGGGTCCGTCTCTTTACCTCCCCCGTACATTCCGGTCGCGGTCGTCCTGTTCGCGACATTTCCAATGATATTTCGATCGGCTGATATGAAAACAGAACGTGATTGAATTGTGATTGAGGTTCAACAATCGGAAATGGGTCTTCACAATAATTCCCAAGCGGAATTCCTATTATTTTCCAATGACTCGTACTGTGGGAGGCGTCCGCTTGATGTCATGTAGAGTAGAGGTCGATGGAATCACTTCAACATACAAATAAAATCCGTTTCTTTCTTCAGTACAACAATAATGAAAAACTCATCAAGACTAATTGGCAGCTATTACTTCTAGCATTATTAGATATATTACCTTTTATGTTTGCTCTCTTCCAAAATATAAAATTTGACGTTCCTAATAACCCATGTATATCGTATATAACAATTTCAACAAAACACAGCTGTGAAAATCCTAAGTAATAAGGGTCATTGTCGTATGTACCCTTTGTTCAAGTTTGCAGACTTGAGACAATAAAATTTTACGACAATGTGTGGCTCGATAAAGTTCTTTTTTTTTCACAAATAGCAACCAATGTACTGTTAAAATAGTCGGTAGAAAAATAGTAGTTGCTGTTTTACATTACATTTGTGACAGATTTTTTTTTAGCTCACCACTTTTTACTTTCCAAGTACCTACCTAACAGTAGTTAGGGGGTTTCCATTTATGGTAAACACGACTATCTAACCATTTTACCTACAAAACAAACATGTTGCTAATACTTAAAGTATTCGGAGAGTTTGTAACTATTATTGAAGCTCAAACCTAATCATCAATGTTAAAATTGTCTGCAGCATCTATAGAAACTGAATAATCGATTTATGTACGCCAGGTGTTTTGTTTTTATGTCTCTATGATTTCTAAGGAATATTCTATGGACTGGCTACACAAAAAGTTGTTTAAACTTTGAGGGACAATAAACGCCCATAGGTGTTATAACTTCTATTGTGTCTCGTTCAGTATCCATGAATGCGTTACATACTGGCCGTGTACCTGGGTCAGCTGGTGTAAAAGATTACCAATATTTTTGAGGACGAAAAATACTCGTTGTACTAAAAAACCTAATTACCAAACTATTCAAATAAATATAATAAAAAATATAATATAAAAAAAGAATAAAAATAAGAAGAAAAATAATAGTAAGTTAAATATATAATTTAAAAAGAGTATGGTTTGGTCATGTTGAGAGGATGAATGAAAGGCGACTAACGACGGAAGTAAGAAAAAATCGCGTTTCCATTAAATTAGAATTATTTATTTTATTTGTGGATTTAGTAGTCAGTACGAAAGCTGACTTTTCCAATATAGATGAGAAGTAGTTATCGCTTTTAAAACTAATGTATTATGTCGATTTATAGTTTGGACTATATACTGATTTGTGAACGAGTAGCGTGATACAGCCGAGAGGAACAACGCCATCTATCGAGCTTAGGGACAAATTAACGGTCGCTGTGAAGCTCAAATAGGTATAAAAAACTGTAACTATGCGGCAATTTATTTTTTATTTTCTCTTACCAAAATATTGTTTTAGTAAGATGAGATATTAAAATATTTTAAAGGTAGTCTATGGATATCAAAACTGCATGCACTTTAGAAAGCTTATTCCAAATTATCTTAGAAAACCCAGTAAGTTTCTGAATGGCTAGTCTAGACGAACATTAGCTTACAGTTTGTCAAACTCATGATTGTAACTAGGCTGGCTGATTGGCTGATCGAAAATCTAACTGCCAATAAAATTCTCATCTGTCAGCAAATTTTTGTTGTTTCAGCTTTTCAGGAACCGTGTGTTACTCTTTTTTACAGAAACAACAATTCTGTTGAATAGTTACAAAATTCCATAAATAAACCACACAAAGATGCAAAAAGACAGAATGTTTTCACCAAGATGACCTAAAACCTACCATCATCCAACCAAACTTGCTCCATTAATCTTGTACTAATAAAGAGCTCCATTGTGTACTTTCTAATACATATCAGTAGGGTGTTTAATGTTCCGTGAACTTCGACTACAATTCCTTGTGTATTTGTTTGTTAGTACATTTCTCATGAGTTATTTCAAAGCCATATTTTCTGGTATACTTTAGGCTTTCCTTGTGGTCACTATGCGATGATATGTGGTTTGTAAAAGTGCGCTTATCTTTTGTTTAGTGGTAGGTAAATTATGATAGTGACAATTCTAAGCTATATATTATTGATTGCTATTGAAATCGCCTTTATTATGACCATATTTTATTTTACTGTCTCCGTTTGCAATTGAAGGGGAATCTAAGATGCTTTTGCTTATTTCTATGGGTCCTGTTGTCCTTTTATTAGTTATGTGCTCGGAAGACGTTGTTTCCTGCTGAGACCATATTATTCCGTTGTTGGTTACTAAAGCCACTATCTTCTTCTATTTCACTGTATAATGTGCTCTATCTCTGTATTGATTATTTGATTCTTAAGCCACTTTATATCTCAACTAACGGCTTAAGTACAACAAATAAAGATTGATGGAAAACTGGACAATAAAACAACACCAGCTAGATACGTCTAGCTGGAGTTGTTTTATTGTCCAGTTTTCCATTGAATTCTTGATTTCACCTGTCATCCCTTTGTCTAGCTCACTATCTGCAACTATTCTATGTTGCCACTTATTTCTAAGTTAAAAGTATAATTTTAAATACAACTGTTAAGGAACTCCTTTAGTTCCTGCCCTTTAAAAATCCTAACTACAGAACTGTGTTCCACCCTCCCATAAATTGTATGTTAATTGTAGCACTTTGTTGTAACAAAAGTAATGGCGGTCACTGTACACTGTTCAGCGTTTAAGTATTATTATCAAACATTTTATGTAGTTCTCTTTTTGTTTTAGTTATTTGCGGGTCTTTATATTATTTCCAGAATTAAAGTGACCTCTGATTCAAGTTGAGAGATGTCTACTGCTGGGTATTTAGAGGGATGAGGAGAAGGGTCTCCATTGAAAAGTGAACATCCTCCGACCAGGCGGGTGGAGTACTTCCCGACGGTTGTTGTCAGGCTGACGTACGCGACACTGACATATATACAATATGCACAATGTCGCGGAGATCTCTGATATCGAAATGTAGGATACGTCAAATGTAATTTGTATGTGGTGGTGACATTATGTCTCCCCCAAGTATCGCTACAATAACCAAAGATATAACAGAAATGCTATCGTTAGTATCTTTGTATGTTACCAAAGTTTCGAATCTCTTCGACTGAATTTGTTGATAATCTGGCACACAGTAAGTTTTATACACAAAATATAACATCTTTACACAGGCCAGGGGTAAATCTAGTTTATAAACTGTCATGTCCTTGTTACCACAACATTATTCATTGTTGTATCTATCCCTTGCCTACGCAAGCTAACCAAGGAATGTCCTGTACACCTAGACACCTAAATCAAACCCTTGTAGTAACATAATCTGTATTCCACGAAGGGTTAGGCAGAGGTGTAATTGTAGGAAGGTAAGGGTATCGTGTTACTCCTCAGTAACTGGGTTTTAGAAGTCAAATAGGGACTCGCTCCGTATATAATATTTAAAAAAAACATCCGGTTGGACTGAAAGCCCACCCTAAGTTAGGAAAAGGCTTGGCAGATGGCGAATACACCAGTTATATTGAACTCCCTCCTTGTAATACCTAGGGGGCGAGCCTATAGTCATTTACCGTGCTCAAATCCGAAATCCAGACTGGTACTGAGAAATTCCCAATCGAAAAACCCAATAACACTTTGCTTATCATGTTCAGAATTTCTCAGTTAGTCAGGCATTTTATCTCGATGTATGTGTCAACCTAACCCTTATGAATACTTTCGTCTAAGTTCTCGCAAAGCTGTATTAATAATGTTCGCCTCCCAATCAACTTATTACAAACTAGGTCACTGAGCTTAAAGAAAATGTATGCTTGTACCGTGCTTGGCAGGAGGTACTTAAGATGCAAAATAATTATAATAGCCCGTGACGGCTATAATCTCCAAAGCGGCTGAGGTCATGGGAAGTAGCCGAATTTGTTTGTTAAAGGAATATTCTAATCTGCTGAAATAATAACCAAGGATTTTCTTGCCACTTATCGACTAAAAAACTTTGTGGAGTCTGGGAAAAAATAGGCAACTCTATGTTTGTCAGTGTAGAAGTACTTGCTATTTGACCTTTTTAGTGTTTTGATTAGGTTCATTGATATAGTGATTTGGCGGCATCTACAACGCCACATGCGAACTACGCATCAATGACCTAACGTCACACAAATCGTACATCGCGCAAGCAAAGTTTACCGCGCAACAAGTATAATTATATACGACCTTCCAACATCAATCTTTGGGCAGTTGCCCGCTAGACACCAAACCATACCCAAACGCAAACACCAAACCTATTTTTATTTCTTCTTTCAATTACAAAAACTGACGTCAATTACAAAAACCGAGTCTAATTTTTCCATTTCATATTAGGTTTATATCAAAATACGAGTACAAATAGCAGGATAGATGGTTTAAGCTTGAACAATAGTTAGAACTCTTTCTATAATGAGGCGGTAAGTTTTACTTTCAAAAGACTATTCGACTAGCCATAACATGATATTACACAATAACATAATATTGCCTTAAGTTCCAATAAAAAAACTACAAGCAAATTCCCAAAACGTATTAGGTAGTGCCGTTTGTTTCCTTTACGTACTGGCGTCGTAAATAGCAATAGAACCTAGGTACCGAAACTAGGTTATTGTAGCGCAGTAACGAGCCAGCAATCCGTCACTATTTGTTACAAAGACACTTAAAGTTAACTGCCCGAGAGCGAGGTACGCAGTTGAGACACATACGTTGTGTGCACGATGGAAAGTTTTACTTGCTTCACGAAAATTGTACGTGGCTTGGTGTTTACGTCAGTATTTTTGTTGTTAGGATCAGACCAGTAAGCCTGGCATAAAAGGAAGGTGGTGTAACAAGGCAGCCATGATGATGATGAATAATTAACTCAGGTACCTACTTATTTTTAACACCGAGGAGAACTACTTTTGCAATAAGAACTTCAAAGAGCATTTCACATTGTGTCACGCTATCAATTGGAAATGTCTTAACAGTAGTTCTATGATTGTGTCGATCAGACATAAAATTAGTACTATATTTACCCGACTACGGCGAAGCAAAAAGGAGGGTTATGATTTTGACCGGTATGTATGTATGTATGTTCATTCGTTCCCTCATAATTTCTAAACTACTCAATATAATTTGACAAATGGGGTATCGTTGGAAGCGTCTCGGTCGTCCGTTGGTTATAGGCTTTACACGTAATCTATTCGATTTATTCCCTAACACGTATGACTCCGGATTATTAATTTGTCTGTCTGTAATGACTTGTTTATACCTTTTTAGTTGACTTTTTTGCTGTAGTTGGGTTTTAGTTTTTATACTTTTATTTTTATTTACTGTATCATTTTGGGATCACATGGCGGTATCATACTGCATTTTTTTTAAACCATTAGTGATGGTGGTGGTGGTTGCCAGGAGTTTGATGTGAATCCTAGCTTTTTACCGTACAATAAGTACAACGCAGCGCCGCCTAAACGGCCGCTCAGTGTCGAATCACTAATCCGGAGAAAACAAACCAATAATCTGGTAATACGAGCATTCTAAACTATTATGAATAGGTTTCAGGATCGCATCCCATTGAATTCTGTAATCATTTATTCAATTGAGAACATCTAACTCATTAATGTTACATAAGTTTGAGATCACATATTAGCTCCTATGAAGTAGCAGCAACTATATTCTATTGCCTGACACCGTCGGGAGCCGCAAGTTTGTGTCAAGTTTCTAGTTGCAGTAACTACGATTGAATGAGTTGCTTTCAGTAGAAATGTCATCGTATTTCCTAGAGGAAACACTTGTCTAGCAGTGTAAGTCTGGTTACAGACGCATTGCACACTGTTGACAGCGGTGGTAACTACATTGTTGCAAGCTACTGCAGAATTTAAACAAAGGTTTTCGAAACTATTCTACCGTTTTTTATACGGTAGCTAATGTTGCTGCACGTAAAATTGAAACAAGGAGTTTAAAAATTAAAAAAATCATAACCTACTCTACCAGTCGGATTTTTTTATTTCACACTGAAATGGTACGTTTTAAATTGAATATTTAATTTCACTTCAGTTTGGTTTTACAATCCGGTACATATAACATCAAAAGAATGGCTAAATCTAATAATCAAACATAGCTAACCGTGAAAAAAGCGGGCACGTTAAATATCATAAAAGTTAATTCGCGTTTACGAGACGACTACCTTTGATTGTGAACAAAAACCGCCCGATCTCCCATCAAATATTAGCGTACCGGAATAATATTAAACGTGGAATAAAAGAGAGGCCTCAGGGCGCTAGGAATTAAGGGGCTGTTCATTCTGACGCGACTCCAATGGGTGCGGAAGCGATCTTCTCGACAAACGAAACTTTCAATAATTCAACAATAATCTGAAAAAAAAACAATAATTTTATTCAATACTACCGACGTAAAAAATGCATACGAAAAGTAACACATATCGTTTATGGCCAACGTTAGCCGTCCTCAGCAGATGAATCACACCAAGACTGGAAGGAGAAAGTAGAAAACACAACAGTAGAATTATTAATCAATCAATCAACAAACTTCATAGCAAAATTTGGTGTGACATTA
Organism: Eupsilia transversa; assembly: GCA_914767815.1. Lineage (NCBI taxonomy): Eukaryota > Metazoa > Arthropoda > Insecta > Lepidoptera > Noctuidae > Eupsilia > Eupsilia transversa. The sequence goes on from OU611888.1 coordinate 592,368, forward strand.
AGTTACATGGATACTATAACTTATTGGCGTTTGCAGGCATTGAAAACAATATGACAGTCAATCCATCCTCTCTCAAGCGACTTCGGTCGCGCCTCTGTGTCCGGACCCTTAGACTACTTCTCGCGTTAAATACGGCTTACCCACACTCAAATTCACTCCAGTGGAATTATATTCGGCTGTCGTTTTCCTCTGCTTGCTAATGAAGTATTTTTTTCTTTTTTTTCATTATTAAATACTCAAAGTAGAAGCGACATCTGTAGGATGAATGCATATAGAAATAAGGAAGATTTTTCGAACTTTAATGTGAAGAATAAAATGTTTTTTGATGTTTCTTTTGAGGAAAGATTTTTTTTTAATTATAAATACCAAGATACTAACCGTAAACTACAACTCGGTAAAAATATAAAACTTTGAACAAATAGGGAATATTGATAAATACGAATTGTTGATCGTGCTGAAGAGAATGACATTCCCTATAATTTTATATCCACAAAAACAACCGACTTCAAAAAGGACACTACAAAGTTTAAAATAACTTTAATTTCGGAAGTCGGTGTCTTTGGTTTTGTATTTTCGCTATTTGCCACCAACCCGTGAAATACTTATTATTGAGTAGTTCCGGTGGCCATCTGTGGTCTTCATCATCAGTTCCACTTCACCAAATGGTGCTTTCCGAGAGGAAATGCACAAGTACTACAAAAAATATCCAAATCGCTATAGGTGTGCCTATAATATTTGAAGAGTTCCCTCGATTTCTCCAGGATCCCATGATCAGATCCTGACTTGATGACAAGTGGACCACCTGTGAAGTATACCCTTACAAACAAAAAAGAATTTTCCAAATCGGTTCATAAATGACGGAGTAGTGAGGTAACAAACATTAAAAAAAATACTACCGAGTTGATAACCTCCTCCTTTTTGGAAAGTCGGTTAAAAATAAGAAGAGATTACTCAAACTCAAGCTCAAAGCATTTATTTCAATTAAACTATTTACAGGCACTTTTGAATAATGTCAAGGAGTCGGTCAGTCGGAAATATTTTGAAAGGAGCTAAATGATCCAACACACGCGCCACCATCAGCCAGAGATCTGAGTGAGCATGACTCAATTTGTATACCCCTAGACTAGGTTGTCAAATCAAATCAAATCAAGCAAAAATACCCAAACCCGCACCAGAATAGCGTAACACACTTTCAAACACAATCCGAAAGATTTTGAAGAAAATTAGTAATCCATTGCTTCATATATTTGAAAAATTCGTCTGCTCAACAACGTAAAAAAGCGATGAATGTAGTTGATTTGTCAGAATGAATGGCATTGCTATTGTAGTGTTACGGAATAACCCCGCTGGAACAATGCCCTGAAGTCGAGCACTTACGTACCGTGCGAGCACCAAACACAGATAACGTACGTGGCTCTTTGGAATTCTATACATACTTCTTCCTTGATTCCAATAAGACAGACGCACTTCATCTGCCAATCTATGTAGTCCACTTCGTCCTCTCAGTCCAAGTTGGCAACAGTTCCTATTACACTTGTTACTTCACTTGTATCGCTGTTTGCCTACATGTCGGCAATATCAAAGTTTTCTAGTTAACAGTATCGTGTTGTTGACGCTAAACTGTTTCTAAGGTAGATACGGATAAGATCACGCCTCATCATTCGGTGAAGACTTCTTGTTTGATGTCTTTCTAAATCAATCTGCCTAGCCTTTTCCCAACTATTTTGGGGTCGGCTTCCAGTCTAACCGGATGTAGCTGAGTACCAGTATTTTACATGGAGCGACTGCCTATCTGACCTCCACAACCCAATAACCGGGTATTACGATACCCCTTTACGATACCCGGGTTGTCAGACTTTCTGACGACTCGTAACGACTATCAAAGATTCACGAATGACAGCCGGGAGCAACGGCTTAACGTGCTTTCCGAGGCACGGAGGAGTCTCGATATGTAAAGACGGTCACCCATCCACGGACCAACCCCGGCTAGCGTAGCTTAACCTGATGGATCGACCCGTGCGGCTGTTATAACTTAGCCACGAGCTTCTTTGATGTCTTTCTAAATAACAAAATGATTATGATGGAAATCTTGGGAGTTGTCACCAACGCTTGGCGATATTGTCGATAAACTAAATCCCGATTTGCCTACGAGTATTGCGCTAGGTAGCATTCATAATCGTCTGTCTAGCTTGCTTCCAGTCCAATCGGATGCATATGAATACCAGCATTTCATTTACATTGAGCGGTTGGTTTCGTAAAATATTACTAACAATATAAGGCCTCTCTGAAAAATACAGTTGACTTCCAAATAAGTCCGCTGCACTGAGAAAGCATAAAACAGTCTTCATACAAAGACACTCCAGCCTAAAAACAATACTCATATGTACTTGTAAGTATGAAGCCCCGACCTCTATTCATCCTTAAACAATTCAAAACAAAAATACATGCGCTGTCATACCATTCATCTTCGCAAAGTTTCGTTACATCAAGAGAGCACGAAAAATTATTAACCGTAAGCAGTCCAGGCATAAATCATTATATATTATCATAAATAAATATTCAATGGCGTCCCGTATTAAATTTCATCTCTCTGTGTGTTTGGCGAGCTTCCAAAGGCCACGATTGCCTGGTACAAAGACAAAAATTGCTAGAGGAGACTGAAATATTGTACCTAATATTTTGCTTCCACATTAAGGACATTGCGTCTTTTCATAAATGTCAGCTATCAACAATGGAAACAATGTTGAGCTCTCCACATAAAATAAAAAGAGATATTGTAGAGGGCAAAACACTTGTTTGGTTGAAACTAGGGTTTTATACCAACCGTAAAGGACTAACTATATTTAAGCCAGTGTTATTTTGGCCGGAAAAGGAAATACTCCTCCCACATTTAGGCAACGCGTGTCAATCAACATGTCAATCTGTAGTAACGAAAATAAAAGTCTTCTAAAAGAAATAACAAAAAACCATTTACCTTTTTAAGACGATCGCATCCAGTCCCCCTAACTCCTGGCCACTGACTATGCAAAATCCGGTCCAATGTTTTCTCAGCGCACTTCACTATACTATCCATTTTCTATCCATTAAGGACTCTTGATTCTTTCTCAAATTGTTTGTCCGCAGCTTCGCTTCCTGCTCTGGGAACTTCGGCTTTTGCGTCTTTGTTAGGTACACCACGTTATTCGGTTCTGGTCTACTTATTTTGTAGGATGTGGCTGCACAGTTTGTAAGTAGTTTATTTGAGATGTAATGTAAGGTTTGGAGTCACGTATGTAGTTGTAGGTAGGTACGGGGAATGGTTTCAGGAAATTATTGTTCTTATGTTCTCAAAGGTCGGATTACTTTTTGTTGGAATGTGGTTGTTTGTGCGGTTTCAGCTAAAATAGATTTTTATATTTTTCAGAGAATATCAGAATACGAAAAGTTTTAAATGAAAATATGATTTACTTTTGTTATTTGTTTTAAACACATATCAAAATTTGGGATGATCACGGATGAAAACTAACATTATACATACATACATACATAAACTCACACTTTCTTCCCAGAGGCAGAAACTACAGAACGCCACCTGCTACGATTCTCACTTAAAACATAACATAACATCATGGTTGTAATCCTCACCATCTCCCCTCATTTCGCCAGTTATATTTAAATTCTATGTAATAAGGGGCGTGCCTATTACCATAAACTGGGCACAATTCAAAACTCCGGCCTGTTACTGAGAAATCCCTGATGGAAAAACCCAATAACACTTTGCCTGACCTGGGAGTCCAACCCAAGACCAATTACTCAGCAGTAGCGCCTACGACCACAAGACAATGAGGCAGTTACATATAGTAGTATTATTTATGTGTTTTATGTGGTAATAAACAGCGTGGTGTATAAGCAAAATGTATTAAATGAAGAAGTAACATTAAGCTAACCAGCCTTAAACATAATAACCACTTCCCATTACCTTCCAACAAACATACAACAAACCAGGTACATAAGTACTTACTTACCCCTGAAAACTGACCAAACGTTGTGGGAGTCCCTAAAACCCAACGAACCGAATTAACATTTGTTTTTCGCCTTCATTACCGCGAATCACCTCCCCTTCCGCGGCTGTGAGCACTCAGCAGTGAGCAGACAGGGGAAGCCAATCAATTCGCGATTATGGTATTTTGTTTGTAATTACTCATAATTTTACATTAAAGGCCCAAGTCGTAGATGAGAAGAAGTATATTGATGGTTTTACACAGATGTGTATATTATAAAAAAGACGTTATTTAAAAAACAGCCGATAGCTAGCTCTGTTATTTGAAATACCCATCACATACGCCTTATAATATTCAGTAGAACTTAAAACTTGTGGCCCAGTTGTAAAAGAAGTAAATATTTCAGTTATTTCGAACGATTGACTTACTCAATCGTTTCACATGAAACAAGAATTCAATGACGATTTACCTTGGCACGTGTAACAAATATCACGTAAAAACAGCATACCACAAAGACCTTATATATGACGATTATGTTCGTCTTCCGTTCCAAGTTCCAGGTTGGCAGGAATTTTTTTTCTTCTCCAGATTCCTCCAAGTTCACGTGAACATTATGATAAAGTGGAACACCTGCGGGTCGCTGATTTACCGCCACGTCGGTAAAACCAGCTATTAGCGCTGCGACTAATCGCATTAACTCTGTTATTGTCGCACCGCAGCGCGACGCGTTGAGTCGACAAAGCGAGGATTTGCGTTGGCGAGTTAGCTGTTGCGATTTTACGGATTTGGACTTCATTTTGTTGTGTTTTTGTTCTCTTTTTTTTAAAGGGTCAGTTTTCAGTTTTGAATGTTTGAATCGGATGCAAGTTTTAGACAGAAAAAAACCGATAATAATTAAGACAATTAAACCGATAATAATTAATACATAATTTTGATAATGCTTCAATTCTAGGAAAACTGAATAATTAATACAAGCTGAAAAATTAAAAAATATTTTACTCCACGCGTTGAGTTTTCATTTCGTCTCTCATTCCAGATTTTCTTTTCAATCCAAAAATGAAATCTGCAGCATGAACAGGCCTCATTTAATCCGCAAGTTAATTATAATGAGTCGTATGCCGGCTAATCGCAGTGACGCTTTGTCTGAACTGACAGAACAATGTGGTGGTCCTTTTCACGAGCAGTCTTTTGTGAGCGCTCGCGTTTAATTTATTGCACCTTTCTTACTCAGGAGTTGGGAACGAGTTTGTAATAATTTCTCGGTAATCGCATGCTCTATGCCTCCTGATTTTTTAAGTACCGTCTTGAAGATATTATATTATTTTGGATATTCTTTACTTTACTGTACCTACTGCTGTATTTGATTCCAGATCTGGCTATTTCTTTGCTTTAATGTTACAAATTGACCCTTTACTAAAACATATTTTTGTTATGCATGCTGCCTCATTGTCAATATGGCTGGGTCAGAAAATAATACCGTAAAAAACACTACTTGGGTACATATTTTCTTTGATTTGATGTAAAATTTTGAACCTAATATAATACTTTTTTCATTAACTTCAAACTGTGCAGAAGTGTGGTTGTTGCTTAAATTCGCGAATCAGTCAGTCAGTTGCGGGAGACGGGCCCGAACGAGCACGCTAACTGTTATATCCATGAATTCCATTACATCAATTTGTATGTAAAAAAAAAGCGATGTTACATGACAAAGTGATGTAATTGATTGAGCACTTAAAACACAATTATAAAGGCGAAAACAGATGACAGGAAAATCAATAGAAAGTTTTCAAGCGAAACAAAGGAGCTTTCCATTAACAACAAAATAAATTAAATAAGAGTTCGGGCAAATAAGAGACAGAAATACCTCAAAACAGTACATAACAACAAATCAACCGTAGTACTACCCTCCTTTCAACCTTGTATGTAAGTATATAGTTCGATCTACCCACTTATTTTTTTTTAAAGGCATGTTCAGATATCGGTCTATTAACGTTCATTTCACTATACTTAATACTACGTAATCTAGTGCCACAGTTATTCGATCAGTGTATTTTAATCTGAGGTTAGAACGGGCTCTTCACAAAACCTAAAAATTAATTCCCTACCATGGCCACACTAGCAAAACATCGCAATTAGATTCAATTAACGCCAGGCATCGTTACGGCCGCCTAATTACTCCACCTGGAGGCTCTGCGGCCGGCCAGGGGAAATTACTGCTGCTACCTATCGGCAAGTTTTGTTGCATTGTTTATGGGGCTCTGATAAGGGAGAAATGTGAGTACATGACATATACGTGAAGCCGTATTTTCCAAAATATTTATAGTGCTGTATACATACAGGGTGTAAAGGGGCAGCCATCCGCAGACTGATGGGGTGAATTCAGTATTTCAACATCAATTGCTGTTTTTTTTTATTTTAGCTATTTCGTTTATAGAGCCTATTTTCATCGGCAGCAATCCAGACTCCAGGCTTACAGAAAAAATCCTTTTAGTAGAAACACGTAATAACACTTTGCCCGACCTGGGGAGCCAGGACACAAAACTCAGCCGTCGCACTTGCGGCAACTAGACCAAGGGGGCACTTGGCTTTGGCTGGTCAGTTATGTTTTATTCAGTATAGGTGAAACTAATAAGCAAGGTAATCCTTGGTGATTTGGGAAAGGTAATTAATTTGGAAATGAAAGACTTGTGTTGATATTTGTCACTAATTGTATCAGATCTTCATTTTCGAAACTTGATTGTTGCAATTGCACAGCGTATTTCGGCTTGATTTTATCTTAACAACATCATTGTAGGTTTGCCATGTTTATGATGAAATTGATTTCTTGAGATTCGTGATACCAACTAAAGTCAAGAATTAGGAAAGCGTAACAATGTTAATAGTCGAAGATCATACGCTTTTTAGCGTGAAATAATAATAACATTTTCTCTATAAGTCAAGCATTTTTTTTCTAGGAATTTATGCGATGTTTCGAGACATTCGAAGACATGACCCGCGTGGTGGATTACGGCCCACTTATTCTCACAGAGAGGAAGCTTGTGTCCCAGCAGTTCCCGGGAGCATTAGGGCTGCTTATGCTAAGGACTTTTGGATTGCCAAGGAGTCAGTCAGTGACAGAAAAGTGAACCTAGTGGCCCCGATTTAACAGCAAAATTAACTTCGATTAGAACACATTTTCAGGTGGAAACAGTGCTAAACAAAAGACCAGTCCATCTAAATCACGACGAACTAATCCATCAATATTAGAGTGTACAGCAGAAGTACGATGCTGCAGTAAATCTGCCTCCCTCGGGACGTAATCAGTAGAGTAGTAAGTAAACGAGGTGTCCGATGTTCGTACGGAGTTTAACCGGTTGTTGGCCGGTGTTTGTCCGGCATGATACACGGTGATACGGATTGGTAATCGACGCAGGCGAATCGGGGACGAAAATAATGTGCTCAATATTCGTGATCAACCATTTGTAGTCGGTTTACACAAGAATTGCAATTTGTATGAAGCAATCATAACAGTCAAGCTACTCAACGCCGGCTGATATCAATGAAAGTGAATCAAATTAATTGAACCGTATAAACTTAGTTACTAGAAGTAGTTATTACTGAATATTAGAATTACTTATACGAGTACATACATAAATCGACTACCGGTTCATCGACAAAGTCCGTAATTTCTTAGATTAGGTAACTTAAAAGCTAGTTGCTCGTTCTAAAACGTTGTAGGTATTAGGAGAAAAAAAGTAACACATTTATCAGATTTAAAAAAATCTTCTCAACGTATTTTCTATTCGGTAAATAAATAAACGTCTCCACTTAAACACTCAAGTCTTCATGAAAGGTCTGAAAAAATATGTTCTCAAAAGCTTTAGAGAGGTTTTGCAGAGTAACATAAAAAAAACATGTTTTGTATATTAGCTGATTGGTTTAATTCCGCAAAAGTGTCTTTTGATGCAAACTCATTCCATTAGCGTTGCTATTGAACGTTTTTATTTTAATTATGGTAAAAGTGGAGAGGATTTTTAAGGTATGTTTGTCTCGATTGCACACATTAGTGAATTACTTAGGTTTTTTTTCCTTTTTATACAATTTAAATAAGTGCCAAGGCAAGGCAGGTCAATAATTGTTCAATCTAGCGCATATTTTTTTATTACCGTAAAAGTGTGATCAGCTTTTCAATTTAATTGCTTTGAATTTTATTTTCAAATTTACTGAAATAGCCAACTAAACATCTCAGAAGATCCCACTTAACCCACTTCAGTAAGAAGTAGTAATAAACTAGACTGATATTAAACAAGTACTTACCAAAATCTACTTAGATCTGAATCATAACGTAAAAACAATAACCCTACTTGGAAAATCGTTTCCTAAGTAAAACTATTCAAACAATAGTATTAGGAGCACTCCGTGGTCCTCTTCAACCGAATCCATTGCCAGTCCAATGAATACTATTATATGAGCACATTATCATATAGGATTGCCAAACTGAAGTCTGAGTGGAACCCTTGGGTTAGTTTACCCATTTGTGAACGATTATTTAGGGATATAATCCAATAGACACATAATATAACAAAAGATTTACTAAAGACTTACTTGCCTAGACGTAGTGCTATTAAAAAGTATTCTGGTACTTATTTTGGGTTCTTAGAAAAATATTCATCACTTACTCTTTATACTATAATCCGATGATGAATTCAAGTTCTTCAAAATAATTTCAGCAAAATATTTTTTGCTGTATTCTTAAAATACACCTCCAATTATGTTATTTTGCCGGGTCAATCATAAAAACTTTTATTAAAAACGAATTCCATCAAAACACTGCCGATGCCGTACCAATTCTTATTCGAATTCCTCAAAATTAATCCAATTCCGACAAAAAACCGTTCAATTATAATAACAGTGGAAGTTTTCAGTCTCTGAAGTAACTGTAGGAATCCCTTCGGGAACGTTTTCAATGAATACCATTACCGAAAAAATAGACAGGTAAGCACAGAAGGCCAGCTTCTTACAACGAGCGACAAAGGTTCACGCACACCATAGACGCGATCTTACGACGATCTTGTGTGCGCTTGCACTCGCTGTACATAGACGGATCTCTGTGGATCTATGTGTCAGTCGTTGTATAGAGCGGACCTTCTGTTCTATCAATTTTGTACCTTTACCGACTGGCAGTTATTACCATACGGAATTACAGAGGATTGACCTGCACTACTACGGGTAAAGAAATCGTTTGAAAGCATTTTTATTTGGTTAGTTTTTTTCAGAATTTTAATGGCGTAACATACTTGGGTGTTGATGTATTGTAATGGTGATGTTACACGGTTTACACGTTTGATTAAGAACATATGTGGAGGATTAAACTTGGTTGCATCATTCAAATTAATATAATAGAACCGTGTAGTTCCGGCCTTTCATCTGGTTTCTTATGGAATAAGCTAGATCCCAATCTTAATTGTATGTATAAATGATTAAGAGATTATGATAAGTGAATTGGCTATAGATTTGTTTTGTGATAAGATCATACCTTAATTATTAACAGATTTGCCAGGTGTTAATGGCCTTTGATAAAAATATCACAAAACATTTTTCTGTATGACGATGACGGCCGCACCGATGTAATTCTGAAAACCCTACCAGTTTTAGTTTCAGAAAAACATCGGTTTCGACTCCTAGATATACCAGTCGTATATTTTTGTAAAATAATCAGTTACAGATTTCTTCAGAATTGAGCATGGGCTTCATTCTTTTATTTCCGCTATGCAGTATTTATCTCAAAAATATACCCAGTATTTATTAAACTATGCTATTGCCTCTATTTGCACATTCAACTTACACAAAACGTTCCTATGTCCTCAAAAACCTGACAATATCCGTATTTCTTTGCTATACCATACCAAACCTGTACACATAGACGGTCTACCACAACCCGACATTAGTCGAGTCTTCACGATTTGAATTTCAAACTAAGCTCCGAAGATTAAACTTATTTGGCCCATTATTTCGTTACCGAATTTGTTTTTTGCACGAACCTTACATGCCAGTACTCTGTGTTTTGCATTCTTTAAAAGTGGAACGTTCTCGGAATCGGCATTATGGCGGCCATTCCGTTTTGTAATAGATCTTAATAGGCACGTGGGAAGTTTACTTTATTTGTACGGCTCACGATAGTTTCGCACTTTCATTAAATACTACGTTCGCGATTTCTTTTCCAAACATGTCAACAAATATGTTTTTTTTGGAAAAACAACTTTAAACCCAGACATGTAGTTTGCTTTGCGCTACTGCAAACATTTTCATGACGTTTTAAATAGTACCAGCTGGTCACTAAATCTACACATATAAACTTGATTTTCGTTTAAATCAAATAACATGTATTCGAAACAAGGATTTGAATAGACTTTAGTGTTTTTGTTGATTGGACTTATCACAGAAACGCATATTTGTTTTTTTTTTGTTCTATTAATTTTTAATACTGGATACTTAAAGAAACCAGAACATAGATAAATAAAAACCTGCCAAGTGCGAGTGGGACTCGCACACAAAGGATTCCGTACCAACGTACAATATTTTTCAAAAAAATGCCGTAAAAAAACACGTTTCTTTATTTTATTTTTATTATTTGTAGAGCGCCAGTAGAAATTCGCCAGTGAAAATTTCAACTTTCTACCTACTACGGTTCATGAAATACAGGCCGCTGGCGGACAGACGGACGGACGGATGGACAGACAGTAAAGGAATAGGGTTTCGTTTGACACCCTTCGGATACGGATCCCCAAAAAATTTTAGGAACTACCACGTCCTAAAAACTGTATAACTACATAATCGTAAAGCCACGGACCAAAGCCCTACTATTATATACAAATGTAGATTTTCCACAAATCGTATACACTTTTAGTTGGTTCCGTCAGACCGGAGCATTACGTTTGAACTCGCACATAATGAGCAAAACCTTTTGCCGACAATTCGAGTGAACATTCCAGAATGTTAGAATGTTCAGATTTTTACACGTGAATTATGCTGAACACGAGCTTAGAAACGGCAAAGGTCGTGTGTTGAAGTGTAGACATTTTTGCTAACATATTTAATGTGAATGGGGCGATATTTTAGTTTACAGCTTAGATTACATCTGATTTTTATTCCATTAGGTAAACTATGAATTTCAATACAAGGCTTATTTTTGTGTTTTGTTCATTTGGACAAAAAATCGATGAGTGTTGTTGAACAGTAGACGACTTTGGGCCATTAATCATGCATGATGCATGCCGTAATGATTTGTCCTTGTGATAAATTTCGTTTCACTATCGTTTACAGTGATTTAAAAAAACAGCCCTAAAATAAGACAGATCCTCTTGAGAAATAATAGGCACGTAGTATACAGGGAAGTTTCATAAAAATGTAGCTATTATTTTAGTATATTCTTACGATTTCTACGCAAACGAAGTCGCGGGCAGAAGCTAGTAGCTAAACTAGGCAATTTACGTATTTTATAAATACTTGTTCTTTCCATACAATAACCATTAATATATCCTCCCATTAGCTTTCTACCATAAAATATCCGAACCAAGATTATTTATTAGACCCTAAACAATATCTTACGCATAAAAATAAATGACTATAGGCTCACCCTCTATTGCATGGTACTTAAACTGGCGCAGTGAGCTCTGCCTACCCTACCATTCAGGGTATACAAGCGTGATGATATGTTATAACTAAACGTTTTAATTTATTCCGTCCTTATCCCGCCCAGCACGAGTTATTATAACAAATAGGATAGTGTCGACCCGTGGCTGCGCTTGCATGAAATTGAAGAATGAATTATCTATTATTGGTTTCATTTTTCCTTTCACAGTGTGAAAGTGGTCTTAGTATAATACGGCTTAGGTTTATGTTAAGAGGAAGAAGTGAATAGGGAATTAGTAGGGTTCAATAGTTATTACCTATAGTTTGTTTACTGCCTGGTTAGTGTAGTGGGCGCAAGCGTGTCTGCTAAACACGGGGTCGCAGGTTTGTGTTATTAAGTGTTCCATTAGGTAACGAACAGCGCGAATTTCGTTTCTGTTAATGGCAATAAGCTGGCCAAAATTGTGTGGAAGTTTTAACTGGCAAAATGTGGTTATACTATACTGGGTGTAATTTTAATCACCGTTTTCCTCTTAAGGGGTCATTGTACTCATCATTATGAACAACTTTTACTATGGGACCAAACCTGAAATCGTGAAAAAAAAATCAGCTGTTCCCTACATTTATGTTCGCATAACTCGTCAAAATGTAGGGAACAGCTGATTTCTTTTTCACGATTTCAGGTTTGGTCCCATAGTAAAAGTTGTTCATAATGATGAGTACAATGACCCCTTAAGAGGAAAACGGTGATTAAAATTACACCCTGTATACAATCTACAGGGTGTACCAAATGATGGTCTGTACCACAACCTTTGACCACACCTTTCTAGTAAACCCTATAAAGGTACATCTGTGTATCTTTGTTATTGGATTTTCTAAAAAGAGAATCATTGGTAAATAAAACAATTATTCATTTTCTTTCAGCTTAATTCATTATCATTATTCTCTAGCCCTTCGGCGCAGCATGGCTTCTTCTTCCATACTTTTCTATTAGTCGTCATCTTACACTAACAAATTATAATAACGAAAACAATGTCCCTTTCTAATCTACCTGAACACATATTGCATAATTCAGTACCGAGCAACCAGATTCTACCGGGATCTTCACCTGCTATCCTTTACAAGTTTTTCCACGTCCTACCCGCATCTAACCGAGTACACCAATCGACTGATATTGAAAATAGATTGAAATTGGATTGAGTTGAAAATTGGAAATTTTGCAATGGCGTTCCCCTGGGCTTTGCAATAGCGACCCCTTGGGCTCTGGTTGCATGCCCGTTGAATATATTTTTACGAATTACGTCGAGCGTTTATGTATAAATACGTTGTTTGTGTGTTTGTTTAATTTATGGTTTTCGGTGGTTTCTTGGTTGTTTGAACAGAATAAAGAACATGATTTAGTGTTTAGAATTGTTGGTCCTGCTCGGACAATTTTCAAAAGCAACACTCATGCGTGTCTAATGCATGAGTCTTGCTTTTGAAAATTGTTCTAAACTCCACGTCCAAGCGCTTATTTTACGTACGATTTACCGGGTGTTATATCTGTAGGTTCTGTATTAATAAATTCTTTCATGGAGGTTGTTTTATAACGAAAATATCAATTTGACTAATCGCACATTGATGAAAGTTAAAATTGTATCTATAACTACATATTGACGACAAGTAAACAAAACAATTTTTTTAAATAAAATTATGTCCAGAAATCTTTTTCTATCTAACTAAACAGACAACCCACTTTTAATATCCTTTTTTTTCTCAAAAGCCTCGACGTAATACTGGTAATATAATTTTCAGAGCTCAGAAACATTCCGCGTAGCACAAGTTCTGTCGTACTCGCAAGACGCTCTGCCGGTCTGCGGCTGACTTTACAATCAGAGAACGAGGAGCATCCGGGAGGGGGGGGGGGGCTTATCGTGCAACTTGCGACCGGTTGTGGTAAATCACTACAACTTCTGGGGAGATAGGATTATAATTCTTATAAGTCATCAGACACAAATTGTATTGGTGTAGCAACATTCAATACTAGGTATTGGTCATTAGGTAAGTTATATCAAACAACTGAAAAAAGAATATCATGCAGTCAGTCTATACATTGGATGTTGAGCGGTTTGAAGAAGTCGAAACTAAACGAGATCTAGGCATTCAGTTCGATATAAAGCTAAGTTTCGTCAAACATATTGACAAAACTATATTAAAAATATTAAAGATAATAAGAAATATACAATGTGGAGACGACAATACAACAATAAATGAAAACACTCGCAATATTAATGCATAGGAGTATTTAGGAACTATCAAATAAATCCTAACATTGAAACTAAAAACGTGATTTTTTCTAACAAACTAAATAGTAGTGATGCGCTGACTATGGGTTTTGCCGATCTTTGACTAGCTATAGTGACTTAATTATTGGAGATATTTGATTAAATTTTCATATGCAGACTGTGAACGCGATTAGATATACGCAGTTTAATTTATTGTTGTATTGTCGTCTCCACCTTGTATAAGACATGTACTGCTAGTTAGAAACTATCTCGAGTATTTTAGTGGTCACTTGAGTATAAGATTGACATCAAACGCATGGAAACAATGACATGTATTACTTGATTTAATTAATTAATTGTATTATTATCTGCGAACAATCTGTGCTTTTCTATAAGTAATGAGGCGCTTAGACTTTGCAATAAACAAATTGTAAAGTAGTAGTGTACTCATTGTTGAAGAGCCTAATCATAAATAAATAAACTGTTTTCTAAAGTATTTATTTATTATTAATTTCAGCCGAAAGACGCCCACAGCTGGAAATAGACCGCCGTAAGCATCGCATATTAGGCTTTAACCTTTCGTATACCGTAATAACAGACACAATAAAAAATCCATTTCGTCTCGTGTCGTGGATCCACATTCCAAAGGTGGGACAATACCAAAGGTTACACTTAAATTATACTTTCACATCAAAACTAACCCAGATTATGATTAGTGAAATGTGATATTTTGATCAAAACTTCTTTTTGGCTTTAGAAAAAACTGTTCAACAACTCTAGCCTGTTTCTCCTTAGTGAGATTAATCACTGAGGCTCTTAATAAAAAAATGTCTACATTGTCGGTATTCCTAGACATGAGCAAGGCATTTGATTTTGTCTCACATAAACGACTACTCCACAAACTGGAAAAGTATGGAATAAGAGGCAAGGCGCACGATTGGCTTAAAAGCTATTTGTCTGATCGCCAACAGAGAACTGTTATTTCTAGAGTAGAAAAAAATACTAGTAAAACATATTGCTCAGAATTAAAAATTAAACCTTCTGGCGTTCCACAGGGAAGCATACTAGGTCCACCACTATTTTTATTATATATAAATGACCTCATAAAATGCCTAAAATGTGAATGTATTCAATTTGCTGACGATACAACATTGACGATAAAATGTTCCAACCAAACTGACATTGAAATTGACACTAATATTGAATTAATTAATGTAATAAACTGGTTAGCGGACCATAATCTTCATGTTAATATTAATAAAACCAAAGTAGTACAATTTCAAACAAGCAACTTGTCAGCTACACCAACAATAATTCGACATGACACTACAATTTTACAACCAGAACCATCGGCTTTATTTTTGGGTATAATAATTGACAACAAACTGAATTGGAAGGAACATGTAGAAAGAGTATGCAGTAAGCTTGATAAGTTTGTATATGCTCTTCGCAAGTTGAGACTAGTGTCCAGTAAAAGAACAGTCCTAAATGCATATCATGGTTATGTTTCATCAGTATTACGTTACGGTCTAGTTATATGGGGTAATTCAGTGGACGTTGACAGAGCGTTTAAAGTACAAAAAAAGTGTATCCGAGCCATGAGTGGAGCAGAATATTTAGACCATTGCAGACCATTATTTAAAGAATTAAAAATTCTCCCACTCCCGTGTCTGTATATTTTTGAGGTTTCTTTATTTGTTAAAAAATACCCTCATTTATTTTCATTGAATGAACAAGTCTCGGAAAGATTGAATAAAAAAAATGCTGGCAAACTGTTAGTTCCTCCTCAGAGACTGCATCTCTATAGTAGAAATGCAAGTTGTATGACGATCAAAATTTATAATAAATTACCATCTGCGTTCAGAATGTTACCAATAGATAAATTTAAATGTAAAATGTTTGTTTGGCTATTAGAGATGTGCTTTTATTCAGTTAATGAATTTTTAAATCATAATTTTTGAAATTGTAATGAATATTCTATGTTATTAGTATTTTGGCATAATATCTATAATTACTTATTACTTTACTATAGAGCTTATATTTTGGACATAACATTGTTTATTTTGACATTTTAATTATATTTTCTGACATTACAATTAATCTTAATATCACTGTATTACTTTGACTTTAGAACTTGTATTTTGGACATAAAAAAATAATTTTTATTTTACTTTATGACATTTTAATTAATTTAGTGATGATTTGAATGTGCTTAACTTTTATATTTTTTTTTATATTTCTACGCCAGCAATGGTAGTATATATGTGGAACATTATTAGTGTAAGATCTCAAAATACCATATACTTGGAAATAAATACATTATTATTATTATTATTTCGTTTATTATTTGTCTTTCTTATTTTAAACATTTTTAAATATTTCTTAAAAAAATATGTAAAAAAAACATTTAAAAATATAAAAAATAGTGTTCCGCCGGTGTCGGGAGCAGGGTCCAAGCTACCGGTGGTTAGGGCTGCAGAGACAGGAACCTCCTCACAATGCGAGCCGTATCGAGGAGAACTGCCTTCTGAATCAGGCCCTTGATCCAACCGCCTAACGAGAGCCTCAAAAGATGTTGGTCGAGGCTTTCGGCCATCAGGCCATTGGCCGTTACGACAATCGGCACAATGATAGCCGAGCTCACATTCCACATGTCAACAACCTCGTGTGCTAAATCTAGATACTTAATTTGTTTCTCTTTCTCAGCTTTCACGAGGTTCTCGTCATGTGGAATGGTAACATCGACTATCATTGCGCGGCGCGCTAATCGATCTATCACCACTATATCAGGCTTATTGGCTACAATAGTCCTGTCAGTGATGATAGACCGATCCCAGTACAACGTAACATGGTCATTTTCGAGAACTGGGTCGGGCACATACTTGTAGTACGGTACCTCAGAGTCCGCAAGTTTATATTTCAAAGCAAGTTGCTGGTGAATAATCCTGGCCACTTGGTTATGTCTGTGCAAGTACTCGCCGTTAGCCAGACTCGAACAACCAGAGATAATATGTCTGATGGATTCACCCGGACGGTGGCATGCCCGACACACGTCAACCGTCCCATCCTTCATAATATGTCTCCGGTAGTTATTCGTTAGGATAACTTCGTCCATAATTGCACAGACGAAACCTTCAGTTTCTCCGAAAAGGTCACCGAAACGTAGCCAGGATACGGACGCTAAGAAATCTACACCGGGCTCGTGAAGAACCCGATAGAAGCGCCCGTGGAGCTCCTTGCTTTGCCATACCCCCTTGCGGTCATCTGTGGTGAGTACCACAGGTTTGCGCCAGTTCTCTTTAGCCATGGAGAGCGGGGTGAGCCCCTTGTCCACTGCGACTACATCACGGTGCATACCCTCTTCGGTTTTAAAAAAATATTCCCTGAGGCTGCACACCTCGCGGTTGTGGAGGGTCTTTGCATTTAAAAAGCCCCGACCTCCGCACTTCCGCGGGATGTACAGTCTCATCACCGATGAACGTGGGTGATGCATCCGGTTTGCGGTCAGTAGTGTACGGACCCGCCTGTCCAGGGCGTCGAGTTATTTTATTAGTTATTATTATTATTATTTCGTTTATTATTTTTCTTTCTTATTTTAAACATTTTTAAATATTTCTTAAAAAAAATATTATTATTATTATCAATGGTTTATCATGCTTATAGGTATGGATTTTTAATAATTAAAACTAAAAATACAACTAGGTATTCAACCTTCAGTACCTACATACAGCAATACACTACACAATGAGCAACCAGTCGCGCATTCACAACTCACACAACCCGACGCAGTTGCAGTTGCAAGTTGCACACTACACCCCGGTCGGGGAATTATGCGAAATTTAATATAAAACTACGCGCCATAACTCAACGTCCTGTGCCACATGTGACATGCTCCCACAACTTTTTGCCTCCATCTTTTTTTATTTTTAAACTGTAAAATTTCCAACGAGTTCGCAGAAAGTTTTGATTACAAAAAGTGTCAAATGTAAAAAGTGCGCCTTTGATGTCACTCGCTACAGTTCATTTTATTGCAGTTCATGAAATTGGTGGGGTTTATAATTATTGTTTGTTAGTTGGTTGGTTTTTGTGGCAGTGCGCCGTGCGGAGACGTCGTGAGCGGGCCTGTCCACGCGGATGGGCTACTAGCGATGCGCCACGCGGATAGGAAAATCCATTTTTAAAACAATTGCAATACACCGCTATCCCACAGTGATCCGCGCTGTAATACTGTGTCTCGTGTGGCAAGCGCCGCCCGACCGCGCGGCTTCCATGCGAAGGGACGGCGGTTGCGCGTGCGCTGCTCGTCCGCGGTCGGACGGTGTACTTGTGTACATATATCAACGGATTACATATACCTATAAGTCAATGTGTCGTGAGATCTTCTTCACCGCCTGCCGCGTCGGTGCGCGGCATTGTATGAGACTCGCCGATGCTGATAGGGGCCAACATTCCTATATTAAAAAAACTTCTTAAATCTTCTTAAAGGCTCGTTCACACCGGCGCGACTTGTCGCGCGACGCGACTTTAACAATACAATTTCTAATAAAACTTCACGATTGAACAATTGCCGGTGTCGCGTCGCGCGACAAGTCGCGCCGGTGTGAACGAGCCTTAAAGCAAAAATCACGATTTAAAGTTTCACCCACCCTAGTAATTGGACTCAAAACCTTAGGTATGTCTCAGCATTATAGGTTCCAATTTGTAACTTTTTGTAAGTTCCACTGGGACAGCAGAGTTAACTACAGTAAGTTTTGCGCAACATTTTTAATCTTTTAGAGACGATACCTTAACGATCTTTAAAAGAAAGAACATTAACAACTCGGTAGAAACTAAAAACAGTTTACCAAAGAGTAAAAAGTCAAAGTATCAAGTAAGTAATTACCTACTAGTTTTAAAGATGACCCCGCTGCCAACATGCTCACAGTTCAACTAAGAACAGTAAGTTAAAAAAACAATAACATAGCAGCATTGTTTCGTCGAAGGGTTGGACAGAGGTGCATATATAGTACACCCACATTTCGCCAGTTCTGTTTAAGTCCCATGTAGTAGGGGGCGAGCCTATTGCTATCAACCGGGCACAAATCCATACTCCGGGCTGATACTGAGAAATACCAGACAAAAAAACAATATCTACACATAATTATAAGTCGCTTATCATGTCTGTCTGTTACGCGTTGTTCTTCTAAACTACACAACAGATTTTGATACGGTTTTTAACATCAATACCATCATTTGTTACCTAAATGAGTATAATTTTCCAATATATATTAATGTTATAAACGCGAAAATTTGTGAGGATGTTTGTTACTCTTTCACGCAAAAACGACTGAACGGATTTGAATGAAATTTGGCACACACATAGTTCATAACCCGGATTAACACATAGGCTACTTTTTATCTCGATATTTCCACGGGATCGAGACTTATGCGGGTGAAACCGCAGAGCCCTGCTAGTACATTTATATTTAACTTGAACATAAATAAATCTCAATGTTTCATCAAGTCGTAAAAACCGTGCGAATCAGAAGCGGGTCGCTAGTTTATTATAACATTAAGTTTGTTATACACCAAGGAATCAGGAATTTACCTAAATAAGAACAGTAGTTCCCAACAACGGTATTATCGCCACAACTAGAGAAACAACTAGTTTCATATTAGAACTGTTGGCTTAAGAATAGTGTGACTTATTCAAGTTATTACATTACATCCCTTAGTCGAGTTCCAGTCTAACAGAATGCAGCTAAATACCAGTATCTCACATAGAGCGACTGCCTATCTGACCTACAGAACACAGTTACTGGGGAGCACCTTGATAGGACTGCGTGTCTGACTTTTATGCTTCTACCCATAACGACTGTCAAAGATCTACGAAAGACAGCCGGGACCAACGGCTTAACGTGCTTTCCGACGCACGGAAGGATCTGGGTATGTAATGAATGGTCACCCATCCACGAACTGATCGCGGGAAGCTTAGCGATCGACCCGTGCGGCTGTTATCATTAGCCACAAGGCCCCCAATCGCTCTCTGCCTTGTAAATACATTGATGATAAACGTCAGTTGTTTTTCAGTTCTTAACGGTAATAATAAAATTCTTGCATCAGCTGTCATTGTGTTGTCAGATCATTCGCAAAACGTTTTGTCGGTTTTGTATACACTGCATGTACCTTTCAGATAATTATAGTAATTTGAAAGTAAGTTTTTAAACGATTGATAGCCTCGCAATAGGTTTTCACAATCAACTGAACGATCGCTTGTGAATGCTCGCCTGTGGATGTACAGGCAGTGTGAACGTGCCTTTAGAGAATGAGAAACGGCCACAATCAGACTGTGCGCAGCCCTAGACTAAACAATTTTGAGCCAGAATGCGCAAACTGCAACAAAAACAGCTTCGGGAACAAAACAAACATTGTTTTGCTAACGTTAGACAAAACTGTTTTGTCTGGTTAACAAAATTATTCTTCATTTTTAAACGATTTGATATAAACTTTTTATATAAATGTACCTACATAAACAGAATGTATTAATTGAATCCGATAATAGTAGTTTATGTTTCATAATGAGGGGTATTTAAACACGAATGTGTGTTTAAAAACCGAGCCGTAGGCGACGTGTTTAATAGTATCACAACACGATTATTTAAATACCTATTTATATGCAGTTTCATACACTACTTTATCCACTTTCATACACTGGGATTAAATCTACTAAATAAAAGATAAAAGAGTAAGAAATGGTTTTGTAAAGCTATAAAAAATGGCAAGCCCCGCACATGCGTACTATAAGAAAAAAAAAAAATGATGGAAACTCCTTGGTGATATAAACTTCTTGGTAAGCCCTGTATCGTATTGGTAAAAAAATAATTATAAAAGATAACAAATTATTATCCTAATTTAACTAAAACTGTTAACAAACTAAAACATAGATTCGAAAAATACCGCTGTGTCGATGAAATAGTGATTTCTACAAACTCTCTTCATGTTATAAATTCCAAACCTGGGCCACATTCACTTCACTGCTTCTCCAACCAGATGCATGAGAACCCCCACAATTCTTCCATCTGTGACTACTACTATCCTCTCAACAGTGTCCCCGGGTGGCTGGCTCAGTGAAATATTTCCGTCGTTTGTCACTGTCACCCCCCTTCACCCCCTCCCTGGAGGATTGGACCGGCTCCACACTAATTGGTAATCAGTTCGGCTATTAGAAAATATTGGCGCGCTTAAATCATGATTTTGTCCGGACATTGGATATGCTGATTTGAGAAAGAGAAACAAAGTGTTCGTAATTACTTGTTTTTATTGATATTATGTTAGTTCTTTTTGTCAGGTAATGTCGGCTGAATTATTACCCGACTACGGCAAAGCCAGAAGGAAGGGTTATGATTTTATTTTTCGTACAGCAGTGGCGTTCTGAAATTGCGACCATGAACTGGAAACCGGAACTTCACCTAGATGAACAGACTAATAGGAGTAGTGTGGCCATGAGATGCAAGGATCTACTACATGCTAAATAAACACAGGACATGACATGTTGTGAATGTGACAGGAAGTTATTATAACGTCATCAACATAATATATACTAAGTGGAAAAATAAGTATCTTTGAAGCTAACTCAAAAACAATCTCAATCTACCAAATGAAAAAAAACACATCCATCAGCGCAGTTATCATGGAGAAATCGATGAACATACATAAAAAATACATATAAACGAACTTAGAACCTCCTCCTTTTCTGAAGTCGTTTAAAAATATGAAACTACCACCAAAAAAAACAAAACAAGTTTCGTTTCCTGAAGCTATAAAATGAAACACTTTTAAGGGTCCAACTTTAGAAATATCCAAGACAAGAGGGGTAAAAATATCGGGGGGTTGTAATTAAAAAGTTACACCCCACAGGGTAAGTGTGCGCAACTGAACGACAGCTGCGTTTTATTCCTTATTTCTTCAAAGGGGATGAAAAAATAGCTGAAAACTTTACCCCGTAAAATATTAAAATCGTCTGATTTTGTTTATGGTACTTATCGTTGAAACGTAATCAGTATTGTCGAGAAAACGCAGGCTGTTGTATATTAAAACTCCGACTTGGGATAGATTCTTGACTTGTTGTGGAAGTGACGATGGGGAAAATTATTGAATAGTTGTGCTTGCTAGTAATCTTCATATTTCTCGAGGGAAAAAAAATGCTGTCTCCCCACAGTCTTAATTACATCTCTGGCATATTTATGTCATCAAACATAAATTATCTAGCCTATTTTTTAATGTATAGAGTCTATAGAGTTATAGACTTTACCTGCTTCAAAACATATACCACTATATGAATCTAGCACGCGATTTATCTCCTGTTCTTCATTTGTACAAATGTGGAATATGACAAGCACGTATGGAACAAAATATCAAAATTGCAACATTTGAAGATTCAATAAAGTGATTCTATTTATTTTAATATGTTTAGTTTTAGTTATATATTGGCTACCCAGGTGCCACCACACGCCTGTCGCACTGACGGTGTATTTCATTTGTCTATTATTTTGATTGCTTAAATTATTAAACCATTTTCACATTATAGATGTGTATATATTTCATAGTTTTCCTCGTAATATTGACTACCATATAACAGCTGCTTACTTTAACATTACATTTTGCCCTTTGACATTACATAGGTACGTAAATAAGTTCATGTGAGTCTGTGGTTTTTGTACGTAAATATGCGATGAACAATGAACTCGTTTCATTACAACTTGAAAGGCAGCGAAAGGGCTAATAATGATACCGCAGATAAACACTTCCGTAAAGCTAGCGGTGTACTGAGTACAACCGGTGTTTCATAAAATCGAGTTTTCTTTAAATTTCTTATGTGCTGTGCCTTTCAACTTCTATGTGTTCACTTTTCAGTTAGGTACCTTCATTGTGGAACGAAATTTACAGCTGCAGATAAAATAACTGGGACTCTTAGTGATTATGTCAAATATCATAATAGATTTATTACATCTGTTATTGGAAGTCCAGTAAGATTACGATACAGAATATGTGTTAAACCCATCTCAGTGTATCCCAATCTTAACCCTGTGAGTATTATTTGGAGAGATATCAAGCAGCTTTGTACGACGTATGTTGTACGCATGACGTGTAAACAAGTGACTGGAGATAATTAAACACGTGCTCATCTGTATCGAGTCATCAAACGGGAGTTATATGTTTTATGCTATGAAATATGAAAATGATAATCATTTTAGGAAGGGGAATAAACGGGATTGTGTCTATAAATATAACGGTGCAGGATAGCCTTTACCAGAAGTAGTCATCGTATTAGTGGTTCAGCAGCTTCAATATCATCAGGATTGCCAGAATATAGCAATTCGTCGTAGACGTGGTACGCTAGCGGCTGCCATGACATCATCTTCAATCGGTCATCAGAAGACAGTCGCCACCATCAACCTTAGATGCGATGTTCTGCTAGAGCGGGAAAGTTTTTTTTTTGTGTTTGCCATCTTTCTGTGTGTCTGTTTCTGTGGGTGCCTCAATAAATTAAGGGGTCCAGGCAGGCTATAAAACTTATAAACTAAGCGATTACACGCAAAGGGCATCCCCGTTGGGTACGGAACTCGGCTTAGAGCGGCACTGCTCCCCCCAGCGCCGCTCTAACAGCCAGGGACAGGCTGGATCGGATTAACGTGACAGTAATCAGACAGTGTCACTCTTATTCAACCTTTTCGGTGATTCCAGTAACTTCGTAACAAAACAAAACGCTTGTTGCGCCGTCAAGAAGACAAAATAATATGACTTAATGTTACTTCTATTCATTTTATTTTGTCTATTATGTTAGACTAAAATTATTCAGTTTCTATCACTCCTTACTAACCTTACTTGAAAATACTGTATTTTGATGAGTATTTAATTAATGTTGTAGTCGCGTATGATAGCACACGGCATCGTCAATGACCGATACGTTAGTGAAATTAGACAGAAATTTAGACAGTTTCATGAGATCATACAGTGTCACCGAAACCTTCTTAAACACGTTGTGTAGCAAAAATAAATATATGATGAATATTTTCCTTGAACGACCAATCCAAATCAACTCTGCTTACTCAAAAGTAGATATCAAAAAACATTGTAACACCAAATCAATTTTCACGCCTCCCCCTTAAGACCTAGGCCATATAGTTTTTGATATTCGGTTATCTCATGACAAGAGGTGCCATAAAGAATATGAATAAAAATTCCGCATAATTTCACGGGTTAAAGCTAGTTAAATACTTGAATCAAAACCGTTTGGACAAAAATAAACTTCCTAAAAATGGTCCCCTCAGATTCGAAAACAAACAGAAAAATAAATGCATTGTTACACTTCTAAGTAAGGAAGGGAGATTCTGATGGGCTTATAAAAATTAGGTCAGTGGAGGTTGAAATGATTAAGTGAAGAGTATTAATAAGTGAAGTGATTGATGATGAAGACGTGAGGGTATTGTGAGGAATGAGGACTGAATTTAGGGCTAAGAGTAATGGAAGCAAGGAAATACAAGGGTAGATTTGATTACTATTGAGACGATGTTTCTTCCGAGGTATGATTTTTTTTGGTTTTTGAATAGATTACTGGATATAATGTGAAATCTTGTCAAGTCAGATTCTAACAAGAAATATACTAATATAGACATAATACTAGATTTCTTGGGAGTTTTTCCACCTCAAGGAAATAATATGAGATACTGGGATATACTACTATGGGCGAGCTTAAATTCATTAATATTTTTTTAATATTTTATCTTATTAATCTAGATAATAATATATATGAATTATGTTTGTTGTTGCAGTACCTACCCACCAAATGTAAATATTTACAAACTAAAAAAAAAACACATTTTCTAAAACCAATTCGAAAAGGCTGTGTTTTTTGTCTATCACGACGCTAATATAAAATTCAACAGAACATTTTACAATTCAAAGAATTAGTCAGTTCTCAGAAAGCGAGCAGGTTCCTCATTAAAAATACAGTCGTCTAAACAAGTCGTCAACGATCCAATGCATAACTAAAGCGCGTGAAATAATTTAATTTGTTACGTTACATGTTACGCGCGTCAAAGTTTAGAACTTCGCAACATGTTCGAGTGAAAAGTGTAAGTGGAGTTATTTAGAACGTATCGCTTATCTCACAGTACATGGGGATCGCGTGTGACAGGGATGAAGAGAACAAAGTAGCATAAAGTAGCTTTTTTTAAAAAACTAGCGATGACCTTTATATTCTGTGAGGAGCTCGTGGCTAAGAGCCGCACGGGTCGATCCATCAGGTTAAGCTGCGCTTGCCGGGGTTGGTCCGTGGATGGGTGACGATCTTTACATACTCCGTGCTTCGGAAAGCACGTTAAGCCGTTGGTCCCGGCTGTCATTTGTGTATCTTTGACAGTCGTTACGAGTCGTCAGAAGCCCGAAAGTCTGACAACCAGTCTTACCAAGGGGTATCGTATTGCCTAGTTACTGGGTTGTGGAGGTCAGATAGGCAGTCGCTCCATGTAAAATACTGGTATTCAGCTGCATCCGGTTAAACTAGAAGCCGACCCCAACATGATTGGGAAAAGGCTAGGCAGAATGAATGACCTTTATATTCTGCGAAGTCAATTGAAATAAGAACTTATTATGTAAAGCTAATGAGTTTTATCATTCATCCTTCATCCTAGGGGAAGAGATGGGAAGGGGAGAAGATGGGACTAAGCCAAACAAACAAGTGTTAATACATTGACGGTACTTGAAGAGGCTAAAACAAAATGTTACACATATGAGTAGGACGAACTAGGTCCCTGTGTATCAGCCAGTCTGAGGGTTACTCGGTGAATTCACAAAATACAGGAAATCCATTTTTATTACAAAAATATGTATATAAGGGGCTCAAGTACTCTCTTTAAATAAATAAGAAAATAGTTATTAATAGTTATTATTAGTAGGAGAAAAGGATCAATTGAAACAATAGCTATTAAACCACAAGCGCATTATCTATAGCTAATAATTCTATCTAGCAAATAATTTTCCCCGTTTTTCTGATCTTAACTTCGGATAAACTTCGCGAAAATATTATTTCTCTCTCCCTAAAGATAAGTGTTAGAAACACTTACCCTCGCATTATTTATAATGTTCGCGAACTACCCTCGGTATCCGCGCCATATTTATATTTGTACTTAAATCAAATTGTAAAGGAGAGAAATATTATTTTATTATTTGTAGTAATATTTTCGAGCTGGCTCGTTTTTAAGTGGTGACTAGAATTCCGTGTGTTACTTCATAATAAGCCTTTAATGTACCCACTGCTGAGACAGAAGCCTCTCGTTGGTGCTAGGGCATGCCGGTAGAAAATCCGTGTACCTATTCAATCAATCAACTCAACCTATCGCAGTCTACTGCTGGACATAGGCATCTCCCAGGCTGCGCCAGAAACCCCGCCCTTCGCCTTCTGCATCCAGTCTGTCCCAGCCGGTCCCCCCAGCTAGATGGACCGGCTATGGACCGGCCGGATACTACGCTTGCCGATACGCGGTCTCCACTCCAGGACTCGTCTGGTCCTCCGGTCATCGGTCCTTCGACAAATATGGCCAGCCTACTGCCTCTTCTGTTTGAAAATAATTAAACTTTGGAGGACTTATTAATTTATGAAAATAAAAATTAATATCTACGTATTTAAAAAGACTCCTCGAGCTCCAAGTGGCTAGGTAATTAACTATTCTCATACAGTACGTGCCGATTCGGGGAAAAATGAACAGAATGCTCTAAAAACTAATTTCTAAATCAATTTAAGGATTTTTATCACGATTATAATAACAGATCCACCAAAACACCAAACACATTATTTATAATCCCCCAACTATTCCCTCATTCCCTCTTAAAGCCCTCCAGAATATACAACAAGGACATTTTTCATATTTTAATATAACAATATTGCGAACGTACGCCCAAAATCAATTTGTCCGGACGGCAAGATTATATCCCTTCAAGCCTCTTTTAAATTAAAATAAAAAGAGAAAGGAAATTCTTTACAGGTAAGAAAATTGTGGCGCAATATGAATCGGTTGGAAGGACACCGTTACGTTACGGTATTATTTTGTGATGAAAATTTTAAATTCTCCTTAGCTTCTCTCTGCTGAATATAATTTCGAAGTCATGAACAAAAATCATGATAACAGATAAGATGACGCTATTGCCCATCATCTTACTGAATTATTGAATATTTTTAGATTACATATGCAAAAAACTACTAGGCAGTCGCTCCATGTAAAATACTGGTATTCAGCTGCATCCGGTTAGACTGGATGCCGACCCCAACATAGTTGGGAAAAGGCTAGGCAGATTTTTTTGATATGCATAAAACTAAAAAAAAATCGTAACCGTCTTCCAAAAAAAAACACTACAAAGTGACATTAAATTCGGAAATAAAAGTAATTTTTCCACTTTTTTGTGCTTTTTTTAAAATTATTTGGGATCACCACGCAGGCTTCCCCAAAAAATTAAGTAAATCGACCCAATAACCACGGATGGAGATAGATTGTTTTTCATCGTAGATCCATCATGGACCCCAACTGTCGCAGCGCGCCTGCTACGCTGTCGTAGTACGTCAGCTACGCCGTAGCTGATGGAGATTTGCTACGAGTCGCCTCTAGTCTGTAACTACATTTATTTTGCTTACAGTCCTAATTATTTAATTGGAAAACTATGGTGTAGATAATACGTTATTTAGGTTATAATCAGGGTATTGATTAGCGTGTTATACATAAATACATACATACAAAACTCACGCCTTTTTCCCATGGGGGTAGGCAGAAACTACAGAACGCCACCGGCTACGATCCTTACAAACTCCTTTTGCCTATCTGGTCATACACGCACGCCGGTTGCGAGTACTATACGCACCTGACCTTTCTGAAGAAAAACCCCAATAAGATCACTATATTTATGTCCTCCAAAGGCGTCCCCGGCGTTATATTGATTTCAAAATCACTCTCGATAGTCGGAGAGTGATTGTGTGAAACGGAATTTCCTACCCAGAAAAACTATCTACGACAAAACCACAACACACATCTAAGCTAACCAAACTAAACAGACTATTAATCGCGGCACTACTTCCAGCAGATTGCACGCTACAGGGTGTAAACAAAGTCATTTGTTTCTCGCCCCCGCTCACTGATGGCGTAATTAGGACGCATGGTGGCTGATGGGATCAAGATTACATACGGATTTCGCGTTAATTTTTATGCCTATCTGTGGGAGGGGAAGGAATTGATGGTTATAGATTTGCCCGAAGGTATATAGGTACAGGATGTAACAACACCCTTCACAAAGCCGTCATCCACGCATTCTATAGATCAAACTAAGTAACTTTGTGCAAAAATAATTGCTGGGAACGACTTCTATTAAAAATTTTGGTTTGAATTCACTGTTAAAAATTGTTAATTAGTCATTACGGTTCAGTTTCAGGATGAGAATTGGGTATATAAAAGCAGGACGGAGCATTTTGAACGGTTTTAAAATAAATAAATTTAGCTACTTTGATATTACGACAATCCATTAGCATCCAGTTCCATAATTTTCTATGTTTAAAAACAGTACAATGAACCTCTCAAAGGCTCAAAGGCATTGAACCTCTGTAACTTTCGTTTCGTTTCTTTTTGCTTATCCACGCGTCTACTAAAACATTTAATAAAGGTCTCATTTATTGACCTCCAGACGAAATAAAATAAAGAAAAACTTTTATTTTCTTAGCAACACGTGTCGATAATGACGCTTGTCCTCACAAATGCACTGAAATACATCAACTGTAGCGCAATAAAACACTCGAGTAGCATTTAGACTGTAATAAGTAATTAATGTTTTAATTGTGTGTTTGTATGTTGAAAATCTAATTAATATTATTACAGATTACCCAATTGAAGTAGATTAGGAGGAAACCTAGACTTCCAGAGTGAGACATAAAGAAAAGCGGCGTTATTAGTTTTTTCAAATAATAATATAATATTAGCCCTCTTTCTCTATCCTATCTTGCTGTGCCCGACAGGGTCCACAATGATCTAAAATTATGTATATTTTATAATGTACCTACCACCTATGTTAACATTGTGGAACGCAAATAAATATATTGAGTATTATTATTGGTTCCTTCTCTATATGAGAAGAGTTCTTCTTCTTCTTAGTGTGTTGATGACAGTCTAATTTTATTGGCCCAAATCTTAAGAGTAAAAAATTAACAGTAGCGTCCCTAAGATCCTTCAATGTGCAGGTATCAGAGCACTCAATCATGAAGAGGCTATTACTCTGCTGTTGAATTTGAACCTCACAGCTTTGCAGTTTACAAATACCAACTAGCAGCTCGGTGATTTTAGATCAAGTTTGCAACTGCATCGTCTGAAAACTGCAGAATATAAATCGAAACCCGCACACAAAGCCGCAGGACAGCACTAGTATAACACAAAGGCCGATTCCCTATAAATCACACTTGGTGCTTCATAGCAAGCAATATTTTTGGCGCGCAAAAGCTTCGCCGTATATTTCAGAAATGTGAATTTTCCAATAAAATGGCGCGTTATTTCTATTCTAATGTGAGGATGAAAGAAATATTTTACTTACATATCTTCAGGGGGTTATTTCTTTGTACTGAGATATTTACATTCTGTTTTCTAACAAAGGTAGATATACATCAATGGCACAAAATGGCCTTGGGGGATAAAAACATTTGAAACTTGTCCAATTATTTTTCTGGATCAATCAGTATATGTATAATGAACCTGGCTGTTTTTTAGCAAAGACAAGAAATTCAAGGATTTTTACCTCTCTCACATGGGTATCGCAGCAGGTTATATTTAAATTCTGAGCAGCACTATTCTCCTACAGTTTTTGTCCTGAATTTAGGGCAGGAACTCTAAATATTTCAAACACATATTTTTAGCGACTAATCATTTCCCCTTTCGGTATCCGAAAGGTAACAAAGTTAAACAAACCGTAACATAATCCGGAAAAATAATTATGTTTCAATTTATTCAATTTCAAAATATCAGAGATCGTTGTGGCGTGATTCCGATCGCGGTTGTGTTTAATGATTCACACTTTTTCCCAATTGAATATCAGAAAAAAGAATTTTAGATGAGGATAAAATTTGTCACTTTTGGTCAGTAATGACTTCGATTACGAGTATAGATGAGGCAGTGAATATAAGACATTTATAGCGGCTAATATGTTTTTTTTTTCACTTAAGTAACTGAAAAAAAAAAATTGAGTAACTTCACTCCGGATTGAGTAGGAACTTCAGTAATCCTGACAGTTTAACCAAAACAACACACTAAGTGTGTTAGAAACTCAATATGATTCTATTAGCATAGGCCTGTTTCAACCCATCTTGATAATCCCTTAATCACTCGCTACGACACCCTTGGGAAGGCTTTACAGACTAGTACAGCAGTTATCAACATTATGTAATTAATTAGACGTTAACAAGGTGCCGGTACATTTTGTTCAGACAAATTATTATAAGATTGGACCGAGCTAAGTTGTGGAGCGGTAAACAGCGACCAGCGAATTTCTAGTCCACACGAATTCTTGTTCAAACCGGGAGCCGGAGAGAATTTGAATTTATTTTAACGTTCTTACATGAGGCTTGTAGTGCGGGAATAGTGGTCTTGTTGAGTACCTTTTACTTGGAGATACTTTGTTGTGAAGTGAGTACAAGAAACAGCATTTTGTTTATGGGAAGAAACTACTGTGACTTGAAAAACTAACTATGAATGCTATTCATCCCAGTGTACTAGTACTAAAAAGCTTTGGACTTACTGTTATGGCCCTTTGTAGCAGCAAACCAAAATATGATAATAACCAGTCGAGTATTCATTCTAAAAGATGCCAATATTTAATATTGATTATGAAATGCAATAATTAATATAGTTACACCGAATATTTAGTTTTAGAAGTAAAAAAACTTTACACTGAATTTGATGTTGTAATTAAAACAATTACAACATCAAATTCAGTGTTAAAATTGCAATACATTAATAATATTCTAGTTCACTAGTTAGCGATATTTCATATTTCCATACATTAATATTACAGTTCCTATACACACTGACGCGATATCGCGGGCGCGACAGGCAGCGCTACCCTTGACGCGCCCACGATATCGCGCCAGTGTGTACGAGCCTTTAATCCATACAGCGAAATATTAGACATCTATTTGCGACGTTGCCCACTTTCAGAATGCACGCTCATAAAAGTATTAGACAGATAAGATTGTTGTTCTGCAGAAGGGTGCTCGTGGGAAAGCGCACCTGCACTATACTCACCCTTTACACCCAGACCACTACACAATAACCATAATAAGATGAAAATTATTCCTAGTCCCGAACTCCCGGCCTAACGAGTCCCCGTCTGGAACTTAAAGTACTCAGAACTTCTGGGGAATTTACATTTTCAATGCGAAATTATGTCCTCCGATGTCCTGGAATAAACGGCAGCGGCACTTATGCAAAAATAACTAGCAACTAAGTACTTGTTCAGGCTATTAGCAAGCCTGCTGATTGACTTGAAAAACAGTTGCAGAAGTTAGCAGTTGCAGAGTTGCAGACTACCGGGCTCCAGAGCTCGCCTCTGATTTCAAGCAGCAGTTTATTGAAAATTGTTTCATTCGGGGTCGCAATAGATTGAGAGTTGAGAAGTGCACTGGATTGGATGGTTGATTCTGTCTTGAGATATTTTCTGATTTTTCGGATAATGAGGGCGGTTTAAAGATGCAAAGGTTCTCTCTGAAGTACTGCGTAATAAATATGTGAAAATAGAACATGATTCGAAACAATTAAAATGCTTAGTTTATTTGTGTTTTTTAAAAATAACGTAAGTATGATATTATTATACTTACGTTATTTTAATATTTCAATGTCATGTTAATATTTCAATGTCAGCTTCTTATAAATCAGTCAATATCAACTGCTGGGGTCAAACGAAAAGCTTGTTTTACTCTAGATAATTCTACGACTAACAATAAGACTATCCACCGTCACCCAGCCAACCCTAAAAATCACTTAAAATAACTTAATGAACAAACTACAAAGTCAACCAACAGTTTCCGAAGAAAACACAAAGAAAGAATGCAAGTAGTCACAACTTGCTGCAAGTCGGGACATTGTCGAGTGCTAAGTATTTTAGCTGTCACAAGTTCTTGCAAGCTCTGAGCCACTTCAATAACATGTTTTTATCGGCTTTCCAAAGAATTATTTCATAAGTTTAAAGTTTCAAACTGTGCTTTTGAGGTGATTTTTCCCTCCTCCTTTTATTCGACTTGATAACCTCTTGAAATGTAAAGATATCCTTTACCCATTGCATGCATGTTGTAACACACATGTTTGTCTACTTGAACATAAACTTAGCATTATGCCGATAGGCGTATGTGGCCCTATAGTCAAGCCTTGATCACTCAGAAACCATCGTTGGGCAGATGTATTGATATAGATACAGCGGTACTCCTAGACATGATAGGTATTGCTAGGAGGTTCCACTCCATAGCGTTATGACGATCTTCAATCCAAAAATGGTTTTAAGGACCGTTCCAAAGATACCCCACACCATACCGTATACTCATGCCAAATTACAGCTTTCCAGTACTTACAGTCTCTGAGCTAAGCCGGGGACAGACAGACAGACGGACGTGGCGAAACTATAAGGGTTCCTTGTTGACTACGGAACCCTAAAAAGCGCAGAGCGGCCCGCCGGGTGTGTGCGATGTTTCATACAAAAAGCGCAGTGCGGCCCACCCGTTGTGTGCGATGTTTCATACAAAATGTGGGAAAGTGATTTAGGAGGATTTTTGTAATAAAGCTGTACAAAAACATTTCGTATCCTAAAGTATCTACAAAGCCGTGACGTCAAAACATACACCTAGAATAAATCTACAAAATCCACAAAGAAAACCCAGTTAGAACATAACAAATCCTACCTTCCATTATACCTTGCTAAATAGATTCCACGAAATCCAGAGGCGCCGGCAATATTTTTCAATACACTTTATTTCGCGTGATTTTTTATGGAAGCTCATAAACGTATACTGCGGGTGACCGCGGGATGACGTATGTGTTCGCTGTGATTGATGCCACAGCTTTTTCACTGTCCGTTGATGTAATTCTCTTGCTTTGTCCAGTCTTGGGGAGATTACTTGGTCGGTGAAAACAGTTTACCGTCATTTGTTTTTCCTTTGCACAACAGAAAATATTCACAATATTTATATTTTGGAAAATAATTGTAAAATCTGTTTACAAGACGCTAACAACAATTAACACTTTAACAGACAAATGTGGTGTTCCTACACTGATTAAGAAAAGCTGGTTTCTCTGTAGTAAAACAATTACAGCCTCAAAAGATCTCCATAAATGTCCATTTTTTTTGTAAAAGCCAATTTTCTGTGTTGTTTTAGCCCGGAACGTGATTTTAAGACTGCGTAGAATAACAACCTAGATTGTTTCTTTAACAATATTGGAACATATCTTGAAAAAACTAAGGAATCAATTTCCGGTAGGTTCGTTGTTAATCTTTACTTTTTTTTATCTGTGCCATTTTGGCAATTTGGCCAGAATATTATTATTGAACTAGCTGCTGCCCGCGGCTTCGCCCGCGTGAGTGTCGGAAATTACCCCATACATCCCCATGGGTTTGAGTTTCGAGTTAATCGGACAGCGCGGCAGCGCGTTAAAATTCTTCCATACAAACATTGACACCCCCCAACCTTTTAGGGGGTAATTTAGAAAAACAAAAAACTACAAACTTTATAATTTATTTAGATAACTATTCGTGCGAAGTTTCATGTTTATTACCTCAAGGAATAAGATTTTTCATACAAACCTCTATCTCCTCTATACCTCAATTTTACCCCCTTAGGGGTTGAATTTCGAAAAATCCTGATACACGTTATTCTTAATTTTTGGGTTTAAGTATAAATATTGAGTTTCGAGTTAATCGGACAGCGCGTTAAAATTCTTCCATACAAACTTTGACACCCCCCAACCGTAGGATAGGGTACTTTTCCGGGATAAAAAGTACCCAGTGTGGTGCCCAGGATATTAAAAAATAATTATACCAAGTTTCATCGTAATCGAACCGGTAGTTTTTGCGTGATGCCTGAACAAACAGACAGACAGACAGACAAAAAAAAATTTAATCTAATTTTTGGGTTCGGGGCGGTCTAGTAACACCCCCTGCCATTTATTTTTTTGATATCTTCAATGTACAGAATTTTCACTTCTACAGATTTATTATAAGTATAGAAGAAACAGAAAAAAATACAGATGAAAACAACTCTATTCCTTATTTACTTAGATGGTATAACAGAATAAAATATCAATATGGACCCTGTCGGGCACAGCAAAATTAGGAGAAAGGGGGGCTATACAATAAAAATTGATGCCGATTCTGTTTTGCACAAGCTAAACTTAATTTGGGCGATTTCCAACTTTTTCTGTCCCATTGAAAAAAAAAAGAACGGACAAAAATTCTGACAATTTTAGTTGAGCTACCAATTCTAATTGACATTTCAGAATGCATCGATCAAAAACACGACAAACTCAACGCCTAAATTAATTTGACATCTGTAACTTATTTCTTAACTGTCACCGTCCTTTTCTCGAGCTGTCTGTCAGTAAGAGATGTTAATTATCTCATTTTAGTTCAGTGTTAGTTAACTAGGGAATCGGTGCTATCAAGTATCTACTCAAAGCTGTGTAATCACTAGAGTATTTTACACAGAATGTTTCGAACGCGCAACTTGTCACGCATAATATAATAAGTAGGTACTTATGTAGTTTTAAGACCATATTCATTGGGTTATACCTGCCTACTTATTGTGCTTGTACAAAAAAATATACCATAGGCTTTGCGATTCAAAAATCGTTTGAATTGCTGGGTGAAGTGCTAGGGCCTCCTATGTCCGGACATAGGAGGCCCGTTGAATCCGCAAAGGGCTGTACGTAGTAAAGATAACACCATTATTAACAAGCCAGACCACCAGATGATCTTTATAAATATGTACACGAAATATGTATGAATTAGGCAGATACGTAGCCTTATCACCGGCCGGAAAATCTAATTTCAAACAGTAACCTTTCCCGAAAGCCGCTGTAAGGTCATTCACTTGTAAGGCCAATGAACTAGGGTTTAAACGTTGTGCCAGGAGTTTGCGGAGGTCAATGAATGAGGCTCAATACACGTAGGCTTTATTATTTTGTGGTTAGCAATAGATAAGATGGGCCAGATAATAACCGACCGAAAAGAAAAGCGACGATAAGGATTAGTGTGGTGACCATTAATATTGGACAAAAATTAGGTAAGTCTTTTCGATAAACATTGCTGCTTTTATAAATATATTATCATCTAACTAAATTGATGCAAAAAATACTTATGTACTTATCTTTTTACGTCTCTGCACATTTCTCGGGACCCTGGGGTCCCAGCATTTAGCAAGCATACGAGGGGCCGAAGCGAACTCGCAGAGGCCCGTTAGACGTTTTTAATTATATGAGGCACGAAACCCCGAAAACGGTTGCTAGCAAATAGTGTCGTAGCGACAAGGGGGCAACATGGCCTTAGGTGCTTATGAGGAATGGATACTTATCTTATCACTAAAAATTGTATGGGAAAAGCCTAATTCTATCTAGGTAAATAAAACAGGCAGGATCACTGCCGACCTCTCCTCAAACATGGCTTTTAATAACGACATATGTAACTATAAAGCTAGCGTTAGAAGCAATAACATGTAACGATTGAGATACATTTGTTTACGAAAATAAAATAAAACAAATATCATTAGAGAAACGGAAGTGAGCAATGGCTTTTTCCTGTCAACCAACATAAATATGTATGTTGGCAGCATTGTGCGTACGTTACGTTAGGTAGTGCTAACTGAAATACATGAATTGAGATTCAGTGCCAGTGTCTTTTACATAAATGGGGATAAAGAATAAAATTCTTTGCTTATGCTATTGAAACTTGGCCCTTATGATATTCCTAAATCGTAATGGCTTATTTTCATTAGTCGATAACTCGGTTGATATACATCATGCTGGGAATCGGACAAGCGGGTTAGTGACTGATAAAAGTCATAATTTGATAATGCGAGCAGTACACCGTCTGCGGGGAATCCCCGTAGCGGGCGTAGCGACCAATGAATTCATAGACAAAGGCCTCCCTACTAGAGCTGCCAAGGACCAAAGGATTAATGGAATCCAGCTCATCTCACCATCTCCGTCTGGGGTTCCCGCGATGTCGTTTGCCATTAAGCGGGACCCTCAGGCTCGTAAATTTGACCCAATTAACATAAAATTACAATCTGATTATCTAGTAGCTAAGGGTCAGTGTTCGCGAAAATATACCTTTTTCTATAAAAACATTTTATTTTGTCTCCCGCTAATATTATTCGTTTCTCTATGGGTGATGTATAATTATGCCAAATTTGAATTTGATCATCCTCGATGTGACGACCACATTTGAAAGCCTATTTTTGGTAATAAACTTTTTTGAAGGTGTTATTATATCTCTTTTTGGTAGAATACTTAACAGCAAACAGCAATAGGATGATCAGCACTAAATCGATGTAAGTAGCGTGTATGTGAGTTCATATTTAACGTAACTTTATACGTTACGTAAATACTTCTAATACTCTTAGAGAAAATATCGCTACACTAACTCGCCACACTAAACAGGACGGCCAGAAAATCTATTTCTTTCATCTTTTTGTATGCACTTGTTTCTGTAACAAAACATAACATCACGCCAGTATTCCCCGAAGGGTTAGGCAGAGGTGTACGTATAGTACATACACCCACATTTCGCCAGTTATGTTTAAGTCCCATGTAATAGGGGGCGACCCTTTTGCCATCAACCGGGCACAAATCCAGACTCCAGGCTGCTACTGAGCAATTCCGGATGGAAAAACCCAATAACACTTTGCCCGACCCGGGAATCGAACCCAGGACCTCAAGTTTCTGTAACAAACAAAGCTATTTTTCTTGTCTTTATGAAGAATAACACACTGAATTTTGAAACTAGATTGGTAAAACATTCCTACTTTCTCCATCATTAAACCTAATTATGCTCTAGAATACTGGAGCTTCTGAACCACGTTGCTAGCTTCCCAAACAGCTATAATAAACCAGCCCATTCCGGTTTTATCCAGTCATTACTGGCGCCTATAAACACAGGCGGTCGCTACCACGTGACTGGACTGTGTACGCCTACTTTATGGCCCCACACTTATCATGGAACTTTATATGTACACTTAAATATTGTACGTGCTTTCGGAGAGTAGTAATTATTTTTTTATCTTTTAGACTCGCTTGCCCGGTAGTGGCTTAAGCTGGTTTGTTGTGTAGTTCCTCATTTTTGTCTGTTTTATCTTTTTCAAGGTGCTAAGATCATTCCATACCTTTTCTTCGGTGGGTAGGATGACTGAATAATTATCACTGCACGAGAAAGGCTCAACACGAAGACATACACAGCGAAATTGAGCATTTATCGCAACCCTCTTGTTTTTTGCATTGGGACTCAAAAGTCCATATTTCTTAATAGAATAGAATAGAATAATATTTATTTGCTATTTTTTTTTTTATGCTTGTTACTATCAAAGATTAACGTAAAATAAAGACATGATTGAAAAAATCCCTATTATAACCAATAACAGGATAAGAATTGTAACTGCAACCTAATACGTATCAAGCGGATTAACTTTCATCCAACCTACCGCATTTATTTACTATACAAAACATGAATTTGATCCACAACACCACTAACAATATCTATTATGAAACCAATTAGCAGGTCTACTACTGAAATATAATTCCCTCTGTAGGAATACCTCCGGGCATTATATAAATATGAATATCTTGATAACAGGACAGGTTTATTAACTATCAACAAACCGCTAGGGTTGCTTATAGGGTTATAAGCAGCTGAATCATCAATGGTTCAGGCACCCTGTTAGATAACTGTTGGATTCTATTAGGGATCGTTTGCAGTAAAGCGCCCATGTTGGTGGTTTGTGACAAAAAGTGATGAAAAACAATAATATGGAAAAATAACGTTTTCTAATCACAGTGGAGGTCGTACATACATAATTTTGTGCTGGGATCATAAAGGGTCCTATAAACAGGCGCGACGCGACTTTAATAATACCTACAATTTATAAGAAAATTTCACGGTAGAACAACAATTACCGGTGTCGTGGTGCGACAAGTCGCGCCAGTATGCACGAGCCTTAAAGGTGCAACCAGGTGACGCGACGCGGCA
This sequence comes from Eupsilia transversa, assembly GCA_914767815.1. NCBI lineage: Eukaryota > Metazoa > Arthropoda > Insecta > Lepidoptera > Noctuidae > Eupsilia > Eupsilia transversa. Next base: position 630,505 of record OU611888.1, read on the forward strand.
ATATTCAACTTCATAAATCGATCGATCGATATTTAGTTTGAGCTTTAGGGACATATTGATTTAATCTTTAAGTCAAAAGAATTGGAAAAAATTTGATGAATGAAAAAACATTAGATGCACCCAACTTTACAGATTCTTACAATATACAGGACAGGGCAGGACAGGTGAATGATAATTGCAATGCTTGTAAAAGGCTGCTAAGTCATAAGTACTAACATAACGTAACACCAACATCGTACACTTAGTTCGCAATAAACGTTTTGACTTTGACTTTGACCTACCTATAGATCTCTTTATTTTTTTTTACTTTTACTGTCCCACTGCTTTGCCCAGCAGTGGGACAGTAAAAGTCTCCCCGATACTTCGCCATTAATTTTTGCCTGCTGCCTTTTCCAGCCAATCAGTCAAGAAATAGTCAGGTCGTCGCACCAGCGTTTCTTAGTCCTGCCTCTCATATTCAGAACCTTGTCTGCACACCCTAACTCCGTGGTACATACAAATATATATTTAATCAGGCAGATACGGATCTAATCTCGGATCTGCCTGACTTAGTCAAAGCCAAACGAAAGGCCAGCGCTGGGCAAATATCATATAATCTTTATCTAGATTAAGGTAAATCTAGAATCTAGACGATGATTTTGAGGTTGCGTGTTTAGGCTGCTTTATATTAACAGGGTCAGTAGGACATTGAAGTTCTAGTAGTACCTAATGCGTTATGTATGTAGGAATGAAATAATAAAGTGTTCATAAATATGACGTGATTTAATTCATTAGCAAGCGTAAAGCTTGTTAATCATAGATTTAGTATATAGTAGCATGTATATACTTGTTGCTAATGTAGTAAAACACGACACATCATCTTTATTATAAGTCTTACTAAAAGTAATTAACTCTGACAATACATGATTTTAAGAGAATCATACACGTGTCACATTTTAAGTTAAATTACAAAGACATTTCAAAACACGTAACCAACGACGTACATAATATTCAGTATTGGTTATTAAAGATCTTTATAGATGTGTGTACTTTTTACCCTTATTTTAGGCGCATGGAAACATTCTCCTTGTTGCCACAAGGAGAATGTTTCCTGGAACCTAGGCACGATAACGTGGTGTTTCGGCTGAGGAAACCTCAAAACATAATGGTTCAAAACCATATCCTAACTTTTGGTATTCCTAGAAAGTACGCAATAATGTAAACCTCTCCAAAATGTTCATTCAGTAAACAAAATGTTCCCTTTTACATATACAATTAAATTCAAATCAGGGACAAAGCGAGCAGCGACAGCGGCTAGCAGCGCGGCAAGCGGCGAGTATTCATTAAAAGTTAAATTGGGATCGTCGCGTGATTGGCAACGACCATGTCGGGAATCCGGACATACTTTGTTTTTATGGGGAAACTGGGTCATATGGGGTTACTGTGACCTCGAGCTAGAGCAGGGATCACAAGTTAGTTTCATTGGGAGTCCGTTTTTAGGGTTCCGCAGTCAACAAGGAACCCTTATAGTTTCGCCATGTCCGTCTGTCTGTCTGTCCCCGGCTTAGCGCAGAGACTGTTAGTACTAGACAGCTGTAATTTGGCATGAGTATACATATTAATTACGCCGACAAAGTGGTAAAATAAAATCATGAAAACATTTTTAGGTTACCTCCCCTACACGTAAAGTAGGGATATGTTTTTTTTTGTGCGTGTACCGACACGCACTTGACCGGTTTTTAAAATAATATAACTGTCGCGGTCCGTTTAGTAGGCGGACCGCGACCGCTATCAACCAAGATGAAAAATATGAATGTAAAGAAACCTAAATAACATAAACAAATATTATGTAATAAACAAAAATAACATAGTAAGTAATCATTATTCATGTGTATTTTTTTTTTTTACTTTGATCTATCTGTTGTCTGGAGTAAAGTTGATGCAAGCTACTGCCATCAAATCCTGGATATGTTCATCGGTAAGTAGAGATCAAATGTTATTTTTAATAATGTTCATTTTGGAAAATGCTGCTTCACAAATATATGTGTTTGTTACTTTTTATTTAAGGTCCGCAGAAAACATGTAGATAGGCGGTCCGGACCCGGAGACTGTTTAATTGAACCCCTTTTTGGAAAAATGGGGTACATTTTTATGTAGCATCCAAGAGGACAATATTTAGATTCATCATCCAGCCATTCAGCCTCACCATAGCCTTGCTGACTGGCTAATACTGGCAGCCGACCTCGTATAGTAAAAAAAAAAATTGACGTGAAAAAGTGTTAGTTTAAGTATAAAGATAATTACAACAAAAAAACTTTAAGAACGGCAGGAGGGTTCAGTTCAGCACCGGATCACAGTGACACAGGATAAATCCTGTTGAGGGCCAAGTTAACAATACACATTATTCAACAAGCATTCTTCAAAACTTATTGTTGAATGTTGACGCATCGATTTAAACCTCCTATGTTTTCCTTATCTAATCCTGTTTTCCATCTAAAAATAACTATCTCCAACGTATATGCGCAAAGGTCAGAGGGCAGAGCTCGGCTAATCTAAGTTTTAATGGATATAGATGTCCTTCGGAAGGGCCCAAGTCCGGCAACTTTCTACTGCCCTTGTGAACTAAGTTGGACTAAGAATTTGTGTGTCCTGTGGACTTTTGGAGTTATTTACATTCCGGATTCTGTTAAAGGTGTACCTTTACAAGTGTTGTGATGTTGAACAAGCTGGGACGAGGAAAAATGAGGATTTAGGATAATAATAAGAGTATAAACAAAATGGCATGGAGCCGTAGCGTCTTAAGTTGAATAAAATTTAATTATGTAACTAAAGATCTTTTATAGTTATTTATGCAATTGTTGTATAAAAAGGGGTATTACATGAGTGTTTTAATACCTAATTATATACAGTTGCATACAAGACTTTATCTACACCCATGATATGAATCCTATATAAAAGTTTCTGAAACAGTTAGCTATTGCCTACATTAAACCGACCATAGCCCGTACCCGCCAAATGTGACGTATCGTATTTTGGAAAATGTGTCAGATGTGTCGGCGTGGGGGTCTGCACCCGCTGACCGCAAGGAATCGAAGGAGCAAACGAGATGCATTATGAAATTTAGTACAACATTATAACACACGTTTGGATGATATAATGGTTACTATGACACTGGTCGTTTTAATGTTGGCAATAAGCTAACTATTACAGAAGCTTCTATAGAGGATTTATAGCATGGGTGTAGATAAAGATCATTTGTGATCTCTCTGATCAATGCAATTACCTACACCTAGGTAATCACGTTAGTAAATAATTATAGGTAATAACCTACCAGGAAGTCTACTGATTCAACAATGTTGATAGTCATATTATGTGCACGTTATTTCCCTTGCTAATCTTGCAATAAGCACAGACTTGCAATAAAACTGTGGCGGCATCTACATCGCCACATGCGAACTATGCATCAAAACCTGACGTCACAAATCCTGCATCGCGCTATTTAAGTTTACCGCGCGATAAGCATATTATTATATAAGACTATCCGACATCAATCCTTGGGCAATTGCCCGCCAGACACAACACCCATCTGGTCGGAAGATTCTCCCTTTTCTATAGAGGATGAGTGAACTTTACACCCTGTTCCTCATACCCCTAAAAAACCATCATGCTGATTAATATCATGCTCTACCTCTCATGCTCTCATAACTCGCAAAGTTATTCAAAAAACGAATTACCCACATTCCAGTTCGATACGTGTTATGAACCGTGTACGGTCTCCCGTCAATCGTAAACGGTCTGCCACACAAAAGGCACCTTTCCCGCAACTCCACTAATTCTTTACCACCGGAAGGATTCCGAACTTTTATTGTAGTAAACCTATTTTGTTGGGACGCACTTATTTTTTATGAATAGACGAGTATTTTGGGAAGGATTTCCCGTTTATAGCCTTAGGAGGCTGTTGAGTGGTTTCTATTGCTCGTTTTCAACGATGAATCTGTTTTGTTCTATTTTTGTATGGGACTTATTGGAGATATTTCGGGATCAATTTTCATGTAAATTCGGATGGAATTTACTTGGATTTTGTCTTTGTTGTTTGTAAGCGATTTCCAGGAAAACTATATATGGTAACGGTTCATTTTATTGCCTTTTATCTGTGTTTGTATGATTTACAAAAATAAAGTTTACCTTTATATTTATAAATCTTCGTGAAATACAGTTAATACCGCACACAGCCCGCCTGCCTCAATAGCTTAGCTGTGAATATATTATATAAAAATACCACTGCTTACATTTTGTACTAATCAGGCATGGGCTTTACTAGGCGTAGACATAGGTACATGCCACGGCACATCATCGTAATCACAGACACCTTAGAAAAACCGGACACGAACCGGCCACGATGAGCGAATAATACTCAGTAACCATCTGGCATTCCGGCAATTTTCCCGTGAGCCGTAATGGCGAACGTACGGATTTATTTTACGATCGCAATAATCATAACAGAGGAACATGGAGACCAAAAATATATTGTTTGTTATAATACAGTGGGCCAGTTTAACTATGCCCGACGCACCAACTATGTCTTTGTGGAACTCGCTAAGAAATTTAATCTTCAGTTGCTTTGGCAATTTGCGAAGTTTTAAGGGTATTTTCACAAACATTGCTTTATTTTTTGTGCTGCGGTATTTTTTTTGTGGATGAATTTTGAGTAGGTAAATGGATTTTCGGCGTGGCGAACTATGAAATCGTATGGTTATATTTATTTATTTAAACACCAACAGCGTATACATTCAACATTGATTTACAATATTTTTACAGAAAATGGAAATCCCTATAGTATTATTCCAAGATAATTCTTTGATATTTGTGAAATTACGTGGGTTCTCGTAATGACTATAACCACAAACGTTGCCAACCTTACTTTCAAAGGGCACAAGACGCCCATTAATGCTCATTTGTAATATTCGAGCATTGCTACGGAAGGACAACAATGTCAAAATAACAAGTAGGAAAGGTTGGGATTTTTTACAAAAACTCCTTCCTTTGCGACCGCGAATTTCCGACACTTGGACAATTTTCTTGTCGCCAACTTTTCGAATAAAAATATACACGATTTTGGAGCAGTCCAATCCACTCGCAACTTGGAATCGATGTAAGTATATATTCAGAAAGTTTCAGTAAAATGTAAGTGGATTTTGCTTGGTTTTTATTAGTTTCAAAGAGGTTTTAAAAATGCTTTATTGTAGAATGGAATGTTATTGACTGGCTGGTTTAGAGCTACAAGGTGCTATTGGGGCGTGGTCAAAATCGGAACTAACGCTACCTTTTAGATTTTCAATACATTTCACAGGGCAATTGCACAAATATGTACCCCGCTTTCAACATCATTTGAGCGCCAATAGATCGCTATCCTTGTGTTGTAATACTGGGAATGACTTGGAAGCGTGGAAAATGCGTTGTGTAAAATGGACAACGAAATTGATATCCCTTCAACTCTACTAAAATCCGATATCTTGTTACATTTTCTGTTTAGTCAACCAAAATAACAACAGCCAATCAGCTGAAATGAGATATGAATTGATTAGCCTTTCTGTAACCCCATTCTACCCCCATATAGCTACTTTGTAAATAAATGGAGAAGAATCCTAAACATCTCAGGTGGTATCGTTAGTAAGCCGTGCACGTGTCAAATCCCACGCCATTCAATCTAGCGGGAATTAAGTGGGGAATGCGTTACGTGGACTATCTGTATCGAGGCCAGAGAGGTCGAGGAGGATTACTAACCGACTTTGAAAAAAGAGGAACATCGGTTTGACCGTACTGTGTCTATGTGACCTGATGTCCCCGGAATTTCTGACGTATTGTATTGTAAATGCATCTGATTACTGTTATTGTGTGTTCGTCATTATCTCACAACTATGCTTAGCGCCTGCCAAAGAGGTACAGGCAGAGATGATGCAATGAGGCGGGAGGATGGCTAGTTTTACGCGCCTTGCATCATTTCAAATACTAAACTTTGGTCCTCCGTGCCTAATGCGTTTCCCTATGATAACTGGCTAATAAAAGAATGACCAAAAACAAAAAAAACCGCCCTCTTCCTGGCCACGCAACCAAGGACGAATCCTACGTATAATTAATTACCTACACTTCTGCTGACCCCTCACGGAAAGTCACGGATGCTTTATTTATCATCGAGCCTTATAAATAGTGAAGGAGCTATGTTTCTGTATATGTTTATATTAATAGGATTGCTTAGTCGGAATCATTCATTACGGTGGAATCATTCTTCATCACAAATGTATTCTTGGCTTACTGATTCTCTGATTCTCATGAAACACCTTATAAGTTTTATAGGCAATCCAGTTTAACTAAAGTGTTCCGTACCCGAAGAGTGCCAAACGGAACCCTATTACTAAGCCTCCGCTGTCCGTCTGTCCGTACGTCGTCTGTCTGTCAGCGGGCTGTATCTCATGAATCTCTCATGATTGTGTATTTCTGTTGCCGCTATAATAAAAAAATAAGAAAAAATAAGGGGGTACAAGCCATACGAGAAAAGCGTTTTTTTTTGGGAGTTTTTGGCTAAATATTGTACGGTGGTACGGAACCCTTCGTGTGCGAGTCCGACTCTCACTTGGCTGGTTAATTTTATTTGATTAACAATAAAATAAAAAACACTGCAGGTCTGTAAATTGTCTTACTGCAAAGCAACGAGTTCTTGTCATAACAAGAAGGAACAAGTACCTTTCATTACCTTGAGGCCATTATAAATCTTTTATGAAAGCCTCTCATCAGGAAGAAGTGGTTTTCTTTCATGTAGAAACTATTATATGAATATTTTTACGTCAACAAAACAAGGAAGACACGTGTATTTACGAATAATTACAGTTACATATTTCTTATTCATAAACAAAAAAAAATATTTTCTATACAAGTCTTCGTATACCAAAACTGAATTACACACAATACCGTTTACTAATACCACATTACTGAACAAAATACTCCAAATAATAATAAAACACATATCCTCGATGTTCAGTTGTTTTCCTCCGTTCACCTCCCTCGGGAACTCCCACATTATCTAAAGGAAATCATTCTGATACAAAACGTATTTTATTATGAAACTAGGACGCATGTTTTTTATATAGAAATGTTATTTTATTTTAGAGGGATTTTCAATGTTGTTCGTATATTTATATGATTGTTTGTCAAAAAAATACTGATATTTTTTGGCAGTGTACTATATTATAGTAGCAAGATTTATTGTACTGAGGGTCGTAACCTTTTTTTTTTTTTTTTTTGTCTGGGAAATCATCAAATAACTTCTCCCGCTCTGGGCGGAGCGGGAGGGCATGTCAGACTCTTACTGACTAAAACCCTCCCGTGTTCCTTCAGTTGCCTGTGTTGCCAGGGGCCACGGTATCCCTTTCGGACTTTCCCGCAACCCCGGCAGGCATCGGCCCTGGTGGGCCCCGCCATTGGTGCTGACATCTCTTTGAGGCGCGCGTGGAACACAACGCGCCGTCGACCCGGGCCTGGTCCTTATCGGGGGCGAGCTGAGGGTCGTAACCTAAGCCGTTTGTTACGTAATTGTTTAAGAAAGTAACATAAAATTGCACGGATTTCATATGTCCTGCAATAATTTTACTTTATAATGCCACTTGTCACATTCAGTGACTTTGGTGAAGTAAACATGGCAGAGTCGCCGCCACATGCGTGCCTGGGTGCATGGATGAGACAAAGTGACATTCTATCAGCTATAACGATGATAGAAAAGTCATAAATGTTTTTTTGTAAACGAAGATATCAGTCACACAGACGTTTTAACGTCGGTTTTGTATTATTTTAATGCAACAAAAATAATAATAAGTCACATCGGCGGCGGCGTTACAAATAATGATTTAATAAGGAAAATCATTCAGACCTTCATAGCAATAAACAAGGTGAAATAGAAAAGAATAGTAATAACTGTATTAATATTAAAAATTAAATTAAACTTCAGCAACAAGGAAGGCCCGCGTAGAAGCGGGTATGGCAGTTGATTTATTTAGTTTACTTGTTTGTACTAAGTAGATAAAGACATCTACCGTATTGAGCAAAAAAAAGGCAATAATTGGCCATAACCATTTCCTTGGTAATGCCATATTACCTGAATGTTGTAAAATAGTAGAAGAAGATTGCAGTTTTGCGTTCAAAAAGCACTCCTGTAAAATCATGATTTTGTAGGTAGATGTGTGTTGTATTACTGTACCTAAAATATAGATAACTAGCTGCCCTCCCCGGCTTCATACGGGTAGCATTAAGTACTTATCTATATCTGACATGGCTATAGTGCCATACTAAATACATACATACAGGCCTATAATTTTTCATACAGCAGAACAGAGGCTTTGTTTGACACGATTATTCTTATAAACATTACAGACTGTGGATAATTATCTTGAGGTAGGATATTATTTATATTATTTAATTCATCAGCCTTCACCAGTCTTATTACACATATTCAAGAAAGGATGGTTTTTCCTTCATGTAGAACATATGGTAGAAAGTATTTAAAATGATAAAAATTATAGAATGTTTCTTATAAAACTATGTATAAGTGTCCTAGTTATTTTTATGTCAATAAAATTATAAAGCAAATCACTAGTACAACTTTTTAGTTATAAGTCTTTTAAGTAAAACTTAAATAAAAGTAAAGATACATCAATAAAAATAATATAAACAATGCAAAGTAAGTAATTATACAAAGTATTTTATAACTGCACAAGGTAACATAATTATGTAGGTAGTTATTATAAAAAACTGACTGCCTCATTGGTCTAGTTAGAGGTCGCAAGCGCTGATGTCGAGCATGAGGTCCTGGGTTCGATTCCTAGGTCGAGCAAAGTGTTATTAGGTTTTTTCCGTTAGGAATTTGTTAATGGCAGCCCGGAATCTGGATTTGTGCCCGGATGATGGCAATAGGCTCGCCCACTATTACATAGACTTAAAAATAACTGGTGAAATGTGGGTGTAGGTACCCTACTATAGGTAGGTACACCTTTGCCAACCCCTCTGTAGGATGACAGGCGTGATGTTATGTTGTGTTATACAAAATGTTTTCTGAAGTATTTGTACCATAATACAATAGAATCGTAATCGTTATCATTTTATGTCTAGTTATAAGTGTATGTTTGTATGTGTGTGTATGCATGGGGTGATAACGGAAACAATCAAATATTGAAACATAAAATATATAATTGGTTTCATATCACACGTTGAAACGTCAAATAGGTACATAATACATCACTGATTGGCTAAAACATCGTTTTTCATTGATACCTACTCGAAACTCACATCATAATTAAATATAATTTTAGTTCCTTTCATTAATATGTCAATAGTAATAAGCCATATACTCGTAATTGATAATTATGTCATCTATACCTTTACTTAACATATATATTTTTACAATAATTATAATTAAAATCTTAGCCACATTTACCTCAATGCTTGTTACGGTAAATTCCAAGTTATTAAACACCATAAGGTAAATTGGAAAATAATACCGATAAGTTCAATTAAAGTTTTCAATGAACAATACAAATTAATAATAATTTTATTAGCCGTTAGTTAATAAATCACAAATACCAATTTTTCACACAATTGCCAAGTCATTCCTAATTTGGTTTCAGGGTGGAGTTTTTCCGGGTAGCATTCATTAGGAATCAAGTAAGTTGAGTAGTTGAGTTGAGTATCAATTAAGTAAGTTGAGTCAGCATTATCTAGAGCTGAAATAATTCTGGATAGCATAAAGAAAGGAACCAAGATTCAATTAATCTAAAAGCTTATATTATTTACAGTTTTACTCATGCGTATGTTTCTAGTTTGTCTTGCGATCTCGTCACGAGACTGGTTTTCTTGAGACTCCATTTAAGTCCAAAACTTGAAAGTAAATCCAGAAGAACGCAGCAGAGAAAACCAGAAACATTCATAAAAATAAAATTTATCTCACTTAAAATAAATATTACAGTTTAGTGATGGTTTTCACTGTTCAATTCGCTAACACGAACTCTACTAAAGCCAACAACTATCTTACTTCACGAACACTCGCTTCTCCCATCCCTCTCTCTCTATGAACTTGAGCCTGATGCCTCCCACTGGGTGGGTGACGAATGACTGAGGCTTGAAGGTCAGCTTCGTCGGCATACCATCAGCCAGCTCCAGACGGTACTTCTTCAAAATGGTAATGAGACCAGCAAGCATCTGCATTTTCGCGAACCGCATTCCTGGCAACAAAAAATAAACAATATATAACTGGGGATTACTGAAACTACTGCTTGCTGAGACAGCAAGCTTATGTGGAAATATATTGTTGTCTGACGAAGGAAAAACATTTACAGACAAGTTTGAACAGACTGGTGGGTCAAAACTTGACACAGCACCAGAAAAATAAGTAGAAGAATGATTAAATCGATCGACCTTTCTTATAACAATAATATTTCCTATTAAACGTCTTAAAATATTATTATTATTATATTTGTATATTTGTACTATCGCTTTGCGCATCGTACACTTATGACAAAATACGTAAAGGGACCCACCCAATAACTGACTTCTGCGCAGGTGAAGGTCAGCGCTCAAGAATCGTGCCGATGATTGTAATAATAATGTTGAATGCATGCTTTAGGATGATAAGGGCAGGCGAATGATAATTGCAATGTTTGTAAAAAAGCTGCTAAGTCATAAATACTAACATAACATAACACCAACATTGTTTACTTAGTTCACAATAAACGTTTTGACTTTGACTTTGAAACATTTCTATTTATCAAAACTTGTAGTTGATTTCGCTTATATAGTTCTGTAGCTATATTCCTGTGTTTTATAACGTTGATATCTCAAAACCGAAACATTGTCGAAAACATTGTGTAATTCAAATATGATTACCGTAATATTTATCTCATACTTATACAACAAATTCATAATATTATATTTTGGCCTTATCAGAGTGAAAAAAATATGAACTGTCTGAAGGAAGAAATGACAATCTCGGATTAAAAAATCGCTTGTTGTGAAATAAATTGCTATCCAATTAAATTAACAATATTGGGTATAATCTCCAAATATCCGCACAAACTATAGATCATGTTTAAAAGATTAGGCAGGGCCTGTCAGACACGCTACCATCGTAGGGAGCGTGTCTAACAGGCCAAGGTGCGCAGGTACTTTATCACACATGGACGCTCTTAATTCAACCCAATACACTGAATGAAAAACATTATTGGGCCCAATATACTTCCTTGGGGGACACCAGAACTAATTTGCAACTTTTATGTTTGTTAAAAATCATAGTTCTATATAGAATAGACCTAAGTCTTCACGGTGGTTGACCGCACTGATTTGTACCTTCACAAAACTCGTTTTGTCGGCTGATGTGTTCACCAAATAATAGGCGCGTCGGCTAACCGGTTTGTATGCCAATGATTTATGCCAACAAAACAAGGAAAATAGACAAAAGCAACCTGGATGTTGCCGACGTTTCAATAACTATGGATCATTTACAAGTTTAGAGTGAGTTTGATGTTAATTTCCAGATTATTTTTATTCTATGATGTGATACGTCCCTTACATCAATTAGGGACTTCTTGAAAAATCCAAACAAAAAACATACAAAACATTTTAGCTCAAAACACAGTCGTAAAACGAATAGTAAGCCGCGTAAACCTACGGATAACAACTCATTGTTTTTCTGCAATAGACAAGACACATACGGATTAATGTTATGCTTCTCCTCACCGAGGTTCTGGATATTTCGAATTTTGATGGAGATAGTACACCGGCAATTGTACTCGCATGCCTTTATCTAACTTCGCATTGCCAGGCATTGTGTAGCCTTCCATCAACTCCCGCGGGATCATGCCGAGAACTGGGTAAAACAGGATGTGTGAATATACGCCGTTTAATTTTCAGTGTAGCGCTCATTATGTGGCTCATTATGGAGGGGCTTGAAGTTAAGTATAACAGCCGTACGGTGCGATCGTTCAGGTTAAGCTAGGCTTGCTGCAGTAGATGGGTGACCATCTTTATAAACCAAGACCTCGTACCTCGGAAAGCACTTTAAGCCGTTGGTCCCGGCTGTCATTCGTTGATCTTTGACAGCCGTTACGGGTCGTCAGAAGCCCGAAAGTCTGACAACCAGCCTTACCAAGGGGAATCGTAATACCCAGTAACCGGGATGTTGGAGGTCAGATAGGCAGTCGCTCCATGTAAAATACTGATATTCAGCTGCATCCGATTAGAATGGAAGCCGACCACAGGATAGTTGGGAAAAAGGCTAGTCAGATTGTCATTATGATGCCCATGTTAGAAGTAGGTACTTACGTCTGTTATGATTTGAAAATCTTTCTTTAATTTCAGCCCACTAAAGATCAAAAATAAATCTGCGTAGCCTTTTCCCAACTATGCTGGGGTCGGCTTCCAATTCAACCGGATGCAATTGAGTACAATATTCAGTACGCTAAAGGTATCAATAATAATTTGATCACAAAACTAGTTTTCTACATATTTGCCAAATCCACCGGCAGAAAATTGACATCATAAAAACCCGTCATAACGAGTGCGGTGCTATTCTTAGAGTCAACGTTGAAAAGTCTCATCATCGAAAAACTTCAGTGGCACCAGTATTCCTACAACATAGCATTTGCGTCGGTCGGTAAGAATAATAGACAGATTTGTTTTCGATATTCTTTTTCCATAATGAGCTCCACACTACACACTATTAAAACGACAAAGAAGTAAATGTACGTAAAATAAATATGGTCTATTACAAGTCTAGTTACTTCATAAATAAGTCCTGTATCGTGAGTTGAACCCGTCAATATTAATGTGTTCCCTCGTTACTGAGCCACGGGGCTTTTAAAACGCTCTCAAAGTTTTACACAGGTTAAGTAGCAAGTTTTTTACATTAGGTTTAGGAGATTAATTTGTTATATTGTTTAATGAAAGAGATGTTACATATTACAAAATTCATTAATTTAACAGCTCGGTCACAAAATCATACAATGGAATTCAAGGGGCTCTAAATTCACTAATAATCCTTACTAATATTATAAATGCGAAAGTGAGAGATTTCGATGAAATTTGGCACATGGGTAGACAGACCATGACCTGGAGAAGGACATAGGCTTTTCATCCTGGATCGCAGACGAAGTCGGGGCAACAGCTAGTCTAAAATAAATATAACTGAAAGAACTAGCGTAGTACTATTAGATAAATAATTATACTATAATCCTGTAATATGGTGCAACATAACTAGCAGGGCAAACAAAAAAGTGCAGTTTGATTATTATTCGTCGATTATTTAAGGTTTGTTTTTTTATGTTAGATAAATATGCAACAATTGAACAATTGTGAATTATTTCCTTGATCGAAATTTTCTTTTTCAATCCGTGTGTAACTCGAAACTCGTAAACAATCTTCCAAAAATTAAACTCACCAATACAAGTTCTTGGTCCTTCTCCAAACGGTAGATATGCATACGAATTAATATTCCGCCTTTCCTCACCCAGAAATCTTTCTGGACGAAACACTTCAGGTTCTGGATAAAATTCTGGATTGTGATGCAGATAGTACACCGGCAAATGTACTCGCATGCCTTTATCTAACTTGGCACCGCCGGGCATTGTGTAATCCTCCATCAACTCTCGAGGAATCATACCAAGAACTGGGTAATAACGAAGAGTCTCGTCTATAACAGCGTCCAGGTACGGCAGGTCCGAAATACAGTCGTAATTGAGTTTATTCTCATGACGAGCTAAATATGCATCTACTTCTTCTAACACTTTGTTCTGAATGTCATTATTCTTTGCGAGTTCATAAAAAGTATAACTCAAGGTGGTTGATGAAGTTTCAAATCCAGCAGCGAAGAATACAAAACACTGAGCAACTAACAGATCATCATTAACTTCTAACGTCACTTTTTCATTTTCACTGGTTTTGATATTCTTTATACTATCACCAACTATTTGATGGGCTTGTTTCCAACTCATTATGAGGTCCACGAAATCATGTCTTCCAGATGATTTGTATTCCCTTTGGGTCATTACAGAAGTAATCAGGTTACTGAAGAACTGTAATTGTGTTTTCAGTAACTTGAATCGGAATAAGTAAAATATTGAAGGCCAAATAGCACGAATTATTCGCATGTAGACTACATATTTCGGCGGTTCCAAGAATTCAGCGATTTTCCTAAAAGGATTATCGTTTTGTTCTTCGGTCATCGTGTTCGTGTCTACGCCGAAAGCGCAAGCTCCGATACATTCCATAGTATATCTTGAGGTTAACGACCTAACTTCCAGCTCCTTTGAAATGTTTGTTTCACGATCCAACATCGACTCGAACACGTGCGAACATTTCTCGATTAGATGAAACATATTCTTCATCTTTGCAGACGAGAACAATGGAGTCATATTCTGCCGTAAGACCCTCCAGGTGTCGCCATATGTACCGAAAAGGTTCGAACCTAATGGTTCTTTGTGACTGTATTCGGATAATTCTCTTCCGTGAAAGTAGTAGAAGTCCTTCGTCACAATTAGCTTGATGATTTCTGGATCTTTTGGAATCAATACGGGTTCTGTACCATAGAATACTCCAATAAATTTTTCGTTTGGAAATTCATTGCAGCAATCTCGAACAGTTTCTCCGAACGATTTCTTCTGCAGGATCAAACCTCCATAATTTCCCAACAAAAATGTAGGTGTGGTGTGTGGCACGTTCCTATTTTTCCAGTAATCATATTTTCGCGTGATCAAATAGTAAATAAGTAGTAGTACCGAGACTAGCAGAAACAGAAACATCGTGTGGTTTCGCTGCGCGACCTGACTGCACTGCCTACTAACTTGTTGTTCGTTACCTGAGCACCTATACTGTTGAGTCTGGCGATAGTGCCCTGCCTATATCATTAAGTGCATCCTCATCCAATTGTATTAGTGTGTGTAAACCTGTTATCATTGAGTGTGTTTTGTTTTTATTACGGATTTGATTACGTATGACGTCATTTAAATTATCACTGTTGATTTTATGAGTATATTCGTTTGGACGTTTTAAATTGGGCAATTATATTGTTTATTTTTAAAGATGAAACGAAGTACTTAACCTTGCTACTTGTAAGAATATTCAGGTAGATCCTAGCGGCACCCCGTCTTTAGACCGGTCGTTGTATTACTTCTAAAGGGAACCTGTGCTAAACGTCTTTCAGCTGAGCAAAGACGTAGGGTCAAGAAAGTTCAGATATTATTCAAAACGAATATTTAAAAATCTGGTTTTAGCAGAATGCAAATTAATTTATTATACAATGTTCTTTTTTAATACAATCAGAAAATTGCTAAATACGCATTTACCTCATTGCTCAGAGTTATAACGAACTACATTAGCCCATAAACGGGGATACTGGGAGTAGCCACAAAGACGTGGTCCTGACGACCATCGAACTACGCACCGTTTTCAGGGATAGCACTTTTATATGATGGAACATTATTATTATCATTATTCTTAAACCAAAAGATTGAATGTTTGCACTTAGGAATCGGCAACTAGTTTCAAGCTTATTTACATTGTATTGAACGTTCCATATTTTATAACGATATCATTTGCATTCACAAATAATAATGAAAAGGGCATTATTAATTACATCTATAACCATTCCAAATTCCGTGTTTATAACACAAATAGTAGGTGAGTAAAAATGTCTTTGTCAATACGGTCATGGCAATATTTTGGGTTACAGTTTACAGAAAAGTTTGATTGCGAACCGTTAAAATGGAACTTCATCACTATCAAAAGCAATTTACCCCGTAAGATGATTTAATAGTGGGAATCACAGAGTGTAACCATCAAGAAATAGTATTAAAAAATTAATAAAAGGGCAAAATTATGATATTAGTTACGGTATTAGTAAGATTGAAGTACCACAATACTTACTTGTGTTTCTAGCTATTTCAAATAACTGTGGCTGCAACATTACTGACAAAAATAGCAATCAATCTCCGAACCGATCTTTTGTACAAAGACTTGTTACTACTAAAGTGGAAAATTTAGATTTCCATAATACGGTGCCAAATCATCCTTCTCCCCTCAGGAGATAAAGAATTAAAATAAATCCAAAGATAACTTTCAAGATCATGCTATAACGCTAGTACTCACCAATACAAAGTCTTGGTCCTTCTCCAAAAGGAAGGTACGTATATGGATTAATTTTCCGCTTTTCCTCACCAAGAAACCTTTCTGGACGAAATACATCAGGTTCTGGATAAAATTCCGGATTGTGATGCAGATAGTACACAGGCAAATGTACTCGCATCCCTTTCTCTAACTTGGCACCACCAGGCATTGTGTAGTCTTCCATCAACTCCCGCGGGATCATACCGAGAACTGGGTAATAACGAAGAGCCTCGTCTATAACAGCGTCCAGGTACGGCAGGTCCGAAATACAGTCGAAATTGAGTTTATTCTCATGACGAGCTACATATGCATCTACTTCTTCTAACACTTTGTCCTGGATATCTTTATGCTTTGCAAGCTCATAAAGAGTGTAGCTCAGAGTGGTTGAAGAGGTTTCAAACCCAGCATTGAAGAAAACAAAGCACTGAGAAATTAACAGATCATCAGTAGCTTCTAATGTTAATTTTCTTACTTCACCAGTTTTGGTGTTTTGTATGCTCTCACCCACTATTTGCTTGCTCGTCTTCCAACCCATTACGAGGTCCACGAAGTCATTCCGTCCAGAATGTTTGTATTCTCGGCGAGTCATTACAGAATTAATCAGGTTATGGAAAAACTGAATTTGTTTGTTCGCTAAATTGCCTCCCAATAAATAAAAGATTTTTGGCCAAATTAAACGAATGTGGAAGAGGAGGGCAAAAATTTTTGGCAGATTTGCCAATGCTGCAATTTTTCTAAAAGGATTTTCTTTTTCTTCTTCTGTCATTGTATTTGTGTCTACGCCAAAAGCACACGCTCCGACACATTCCATAGTATATCTTGCAGTCAACGACCTAGCTTCGAGCTCCTTTGAAATGTTTGTTTCACGATCCAACATTTCCTCGAACCTGAGCGAACATTTGTTGATGAGATGAAACATGTTCTTCAGCTTCGCAGATGAGAACATTGGGCTCATATTCTGTCGTAATACCCTCCAATTGTCGCCATGGGTAGCGAAGAGGTTCAAACCTAAGGGTTCCTTGTCGCTGTGTTCAGATATCAGTCTTCCATTGAAATAGGCGAAGTCCTTCGTAACAATCAGTTTGATAATTTCTGGATCTTTAGGAATCAGGACGGGTTCTGTACCATGGAATGCTCCAATGAATTTCTCGTTTGGGAATTCATTACAATAATCTTGAATTGTCTCACCAAGGGATTTTTTCTGCAGAAGCACTTTTCCATAATTCCCCAATAAGATAGTCGGTGTCTTGTGTGGTACGTTTCTGTCTTTCCAGTAGTTATATTTGCGCGTGATCACATAATAAAGGAGGACTAGAAGCGTCACTGTTAGATAGAGAAACATCGTGTTGTTTCACTGCGCGGTCGGAATTGACTAAGCGTCAGAGTTTCGGCATTAAGTATATTTATATCACGTCAGATTACGCATGATATCATTTATCATGATTGGCTTAACAACACACAGGTTACACCAACAGATTGAAACTTTATCATATGAATACACTAGCCGCTCGTAGAAAGAGGCTGGACTGACTCATCTATCTCAAAATATTGAGTGGATTAAAATAAATAATTTGTGGTTGGCTTGTCGTGTGAAGTCGTGTCTGGTTGTTTTTTATTAAATAATTATGTTTACATTGTAATCAGTTGTTTACCTTAGGTACGTGAATTTTATGTCAAGTGAGTTCATATAGGGGTACTTAATGACATTTTAAAATATTCAAAATGATCGTTTAAATCACAGTTTAAATATTAGGTTATCATAAAATATATTTGTTTAAGTTACGGGCCTTTCTTTAATTTGGCACCGCCAGGCATTGTGTAGCCTTCCATCAACTCCCGCGGGATCATGCGGAGAGCTGAGTATGAAGAGCCTCATCTATAACAGCTTCCAGGTACGGAAAGGTCAAAATACAGTCCTAAGTGGTGTCCAGTTTATTGTCATGGTGAGTTAAATATACATCTACTTCCTCTAAAACTTTATTGGTACTGAATATCTTAATTCTGTGCTATTTCATAAAGAGTGAAACCCAAAGCTGACGAAAAAACAATCCTACACTGAGCCTCTAATGTCACTTTTTGATTTTCACCAGTTTTGGTATTTGAAACTGTCACACACTTGCTTGCTTGTCTTTCCACCCGTTAGGAGGTGCACGAAATCATTTGTATTATGGAGAAGAGAAAAAATTATCCTGGAGAATTTAAAGAGCTTCAAAATTATACCATTCGTTTTTTTGTTGTTTTGTAAAATGTACAATTTGTGACCGTTTCTTTAGGGACTTTTTTCAAAGAATCAACACAGAATAATCTGCTCAATAGAAAAGATATACCGAAAAAATTAAAAAAATATCCTGGAGAATGGAAAGGGCTTCAAAATGGTACTATTCTGGTTTCGATAGGATTATAATAAATTAAGGGTAGATGTTTAACCCTTTAACTCCTCTGATTTTTAAGTGCCTTAATGAAATAAAGTCATTTTCAATGCGCCGGAAGGTCATGGGACCATGAGTTCTGTGTTTTTATTTAAATCTACGCCGAATTTATATCACGTCTAATTCCGGTCTTTCTATATCATAATTAATTGGTTTGTAGGGTGTGTGATATCACAACATACACCTTTGAATTTTAACTATTTTTGTGTGTCATACTCATTCCGTTTTACCTTTAATTTATAGATTGTTAAGATAATGGGGATTATTTATAAACGATGCATAAAGTTAAGTGACGAACAAACGTCAAAAATGTATGGTGAAACAGTCAATCATTCCTAAACTTTAAGCAACGTTTATAAATAAACCCAAATATATAAGGTTGGGTTTTTGAAAACAGGTTAATTGATTATAATACAGTGACAGTAGTCTAATTAAATAATTAAGTACCTATTATTGTTAAATTAATCAGATTGTAATTATTCTATTATTAGATATTTTTATCAATCGGTTCCTGGGTTAAGTGGTCATACAATGGTATCTATACAAAACAAATTACTCGTGTCGAGTCTAAGTGAAGTCTAGGCTCCTAATTGTCGTTTTAGACACGGATATTCGCCATAGACAACTGACGACACGGAATTCTCATTTTATAACTCGTAATATTATAGGAAGCAGCGCAAGTCAGCACATTCGTTAAATGTACCATAGAACATTTAGAGAATGGCTCTTATTACTCTTTTCCTAGCAAAAAGGTTACTCAAACTCATGACCATTACAGAAAATAAATACATTAAAAAAACGAGCGGGCCTTACAGTAGTCACATATTATTATTATGTGTAACAACTGACATCATGACTGACGTATGATGATATTAACAATATTCATCACCGTCACCGTCATCATCACCATCATCATCATCATCATCATCATCATCGTCGTCATCATCATCATCATCATCGTCATCGTCATCATCGTCATCATCGTCATCATCGTCATCATCGTCATCATCGTCATCATCATCATCATTATCTTCATCATCATCATCACCATCATCATCATCATCATCATCATCACCATCATCATCATCATCGTCATCATCCTGTGTACAACCTCTCGGAAAATTGTTTAGTACCATCTGGCGGCCAACTCTTGCACCGCGCGTGCTCACTGGCCAAAGCAAATAGCGCGCGTGTAACATACTTCCGTTGCTTTTCACGAAATCACTCCCACAGATTGCAGGAAAGCGAGAGGAAAGATGTTACACACTTAAAAAAACACTTATCTAAACTACATGAGAACATTAGAGACATATATTACATCAAATATCATTTTGTACCAACAACCGTAATAAGCCAGTATTACAAGATAATGCAATATATTTTTGAAGACCATTAGACGCCCCTTAAAAATATGCAGCGCTTAAAATTGAGGTGGAGAGGGCGAAGAAAGAAAAGATGAATGGATTGTGTGAGGGATGAGAATGAAATTAGAAGGAAGAAAATGGTAACCTGACAGCTAACAAGAGTGGAAGAGGAAAACATTTAACCCCAACCTCACGTAACGTAAGATAAGGGTAAGCAGAAATATAAGCAAAATAGTCAGCTTACCCATACAAGTTCTTGGCCCTTCTCCAAACGGCATGTAAGTGTACGGGGTGATGCTATGCTTCTCCTCCCCGAGGAATCTTTCTGGACGGAATTCTTCTGGATTTGGAAAATATTTCGGATTGTGATGCAAGTAAAACACTGGTATGTGTACACGTATGCCTTTCTCTATAATCAAACCGCCAGGTAATGTGTAGTCCTCCATGGTCTCTCGAAATATCACTCCAAGAACTGGATAAAGACGCTGAGCTTCACCAACCGCAGCCCAAAGGTAAGGAAGCTCCGTCACACATTCGTAACAAAGTTTATTGCCATTGCGAACCATATATGCGTCTACTTCTTCCAACACTCTGTTCTGTATCACTTCATTCTTCGCCAACTCGTAAAGAGTGTAACTCAAAATAGTTGCCGATGTTTCAAACCCAGCGTTGAAGAAAACAAAACACTGAGCAACTAATAAGTCATCGTCAGCTTCCAATGACACTCTTTCAATTCCACCAGTTTTTATATTTTTAATACTATCTCCAACTATTTGAGTGCCCTGTTTCCAACTCCATATAAGATCCAAGAAGTCATTCCTCCCGGAAGGCTTGTTATCTCGTTGATTCATCACCGAAGTGATCAAGTTCTTGAAGAAATTCATCTGCCTTGACATGAGCTCTAACCCTAATCCATAGAATATCGATGGCCATACGCAGCGGACTCCTCTTATAAAAGCTGCATATTTTGTCGGACTTGTAAGAGCTGCGATTCTGCTAAAAGGATTGTCTTGCATTTTTTCCGTCATAGTATTCGCATCCACTCCAAATACACAAGCACCGATGCATTCTATAGTAAACTTGGCTGCCACGGATCTGATTTCTATCTCCGCTGATATGCTGGTCTCTCGCTCCAGCATTGATTCGAACACGTACGAACATTTCTCGATAAGATGAAACATGTTTCTCATTTTCCCTGATGAGAAAAGCAGAGTCATATTCTGACGTAAGACCCTCCAATTGTCTCCATGTGTAGAAAAGACGTTCAATCCTGCTGGCTCCTTGTAGCTATGTTCCGATAGCTCTCTTCCATTGAAGGAGTAGAAGTCCGTTGCCACAATTAGCTTGATAATATCAGGGTCTATGGGGATCAGCACTGGTTCTGTACTATAGAAGGCTCCGATGAATTTTTCGTCGGGGAATTTTTTACAAATATCTTGAACTCCTTCTGCGAAGTTTTTATTTTGGAAGATGATTTCACCATAGTTTCCTATGAGAGGTGTAGGTTTAATGAACGGAATTTTCCTTATTTTCCAGTAATCAAACTTTCGTATTGACACATAGTAAAATAAAACGAGTATTATTGCCACTATTAGAAAAAGAAACATTGTGTTGTTTCTGAGCGTGATTCTCGTTGACTAAACTTTATGAGTGGCATATAACTGTTT
The DNA here is from genome assembly GCA_914767815.1 of Eupsilia transversa. Classification (NCBI taxonomy): domain Eukaryota; kingdom Metazoa; phylum Arthropoda; class Insecta; order Lepidoptera; family Noctuidae; genus Eupsilia; species Eupsilia transversa. The sequence continues at coordinate 652,141 of OU611888.1, forward strand.
GTTTAATATTGCCATCTAATGCGTAATAGCACTGTATCTAATTAGTTTTAATACGCAGACAGATTATTGCGTGCTTTCATTATGTCTTATTAATTTTATCAGCGCTATGGCACGAAGCGGAAATTATGTATTATTGAAATCAATGAAATAATTAACATTCCTAAAACTAATTTATATTAAATACCATTTGCAGTAATACAATCAAGTAGAATAAAATTGAATTTTATAAAAAAAAATGTATTAGAGCTGAAAAATAAATCTGCTCGGTGCAAGGCTGATTGTTCAACCGTATCACATTGATTTATTCTAACGGTTATTTTTAACAGTTTAAACAGCATAGTAACCAGTAGTTATTGATACTATTACATCTATGAGCTACACGATGATTGATTTAAGTCACAGGTGTCTTTTTCCTCAAAAGGCGATCTAATATATTATTACCATATACATCATTATAAGTGTCAATGATCTTGAAGGAAATAACTTGTTTTAAAAGCGATACTGACCTTTGCTTGTGTTGCGATGTTTCCTGTCAGTTTCAGAGGTTATATAGAAAACCACAGTGTCATCTAGATAAATAAAGAGAAGACACAACAGTTTCATTTACATAATCTTCATAATGATAAAAGATAACGTAGACATGTTTTGTTTACTTTTATAGATTTGACACTCAATATGTATTTATTTATTAAATAACACCAACAGCATAAACATTAAACATAACCAATGTTTAATGTGCGAAATGGTTAAGGTACACGTAAATATCGGTCATCAGGACCTTATCAAATACACATTATAATGGCTTGAATACCACGATTATTACCCCCGTTGGGTCTTTTGCTTCTAATAGTTTGAACACACCTAGTACACACTTTAGGTTTAATACACATTAACCGCTAAATCGCTTCTTGCAATCATAGTTGCAAAAACAAAATGGTTAATATTTTGCTTTGTGCAACTGTGGTTGCAAAGCCATTCATATTATGTCATTCTATTTTAATCTGTATTACAAACGTTTAGAGTCGTAGTAGGTCAGATTTAAAGGCTCCTGAGCAAACAGGCGCAACGCGACACAGCGGCGCGACTTTAATAATACGATTTCTAAGAAAACTTCACGATAGAATTTTTTTTTTTGTCGGGGTCGCGTCGCGCGATATGTCGCGCCAGTATATACGAGCCTTAATACGTGGTAATTTCCTCTAATAGCTCCAAAGTAGTTGATAAGAAATGACCTCTTCTAACGTTATCGACACGTGGATAATATTCAACGTTTGTAAACAAAATATTAAGCTGTTTATACATATAGGAATGGTAGATTGACAGTCAACACAAGTTAATCTGGTTTTCCTGTATTTTAACTTGAAACTTACTATTTTATACTTTTTTAAACCCCTTACGGGGGATATTTTGGAGTAGGATATGGAATATACACAGGTGACAAAAGCGGGGGCAAAAGCTTGTATCTAATGATATGATCACAGTCTGTGTATGAACATAATTACATAACAATCTATTGGTTTACAGCATTGTTTCACGTGGTCGTTCAATAAACACGTGATCAGATAGAGTAGAATATACCTAGTATAAGTATCTATCTATTAACACTAGGCTATCACAAGAGTTATAGTTCTCAATGGTTAAATTAACTATTTACTTTAGCCAGAGACAAATATAGGCTAAATAACGACAGTTATTGTGTAATATTGTTGAAATTACTGCACTTTAGAGTAATTTTTTTCATGGAAATTGTAAATAGATAAAATTCCTTTGTATTTATCGTGAAATAACGGAGTTTATTATAGTACATGGACTTAAAAATATTGGTAAAACGTGGGTGTACTATAGGTATACCTTTTCCCATCATTTCGGGGAAACAAGGCATAATGTTATGCTAGAACAATTTTAAGCAAGTAAACAATGAATAATTATAATCACAAATAGAATCTTACTAACTATCATTTTCACCTTGGATGGCATTATCTATATCTATTCTATACTTATAATAAATCTGTAGAAGTGAAAATTCTGTACATTGAAAATATCAAAAAAATAAATGGCAGGGGGTGTTACTAGACCGACACCGACCCCAAAAATGTGATTAAATTTTTTTTTGTCTGTCTGTCTGTCTGTCTGTTTGTTCAGGTATCACGCAAAAACTACCGGTTCGATTACGATGAAACTTGGTATAATTATTCTTTAATATCCTGGGCACCACACTGGGTACTTTTTATCCCGGAAAAGTATCCTATCCTACGGTTGGGGGGTGTCAAAGTTTGTATGGAAGAATTTTAACGCGCTGTCCGATTAACTCGAAACTCAATATTTATACTTAAACCCAAAAATTAAGAATAACGTGTATCAGGATTTTTCGAAATTCAACCCCTAAGGGGGTAAAATAAGGGATGAAAGTTTGTATGAAAAATCTTATTCCTTGAGGTAATAAATATGAAACTTCGCACGAATAGTTATCTAAATAAATTATAAAGTTTGTAGTTTTTTGTTTTTCTAAATTACCTAAAGGGGGATTGGGGGGTGTCAGTGTTTGTATGGAAGAATTTTAACGCGCTGTCCGATTAACTCGAAACTCAATATTTATACTTAAAACCCATGGGGATGTATGGGGTAATTTCCGACACTCACGCGGGCGAAGCCGCGGGCAGCAGCTAGTTGCAAATAATATAGTATATGCCACAAGCTCGACAGCTGACCGTCCTTTTTTTTTTTTTTTTTTTGCGTGGGAAATCATCAAATAACTTCTCCCGCTCTGGGCGGAGCCGGAGGGCGTGTCACTCTTACTGACTAAAACCCACCCGTGTTCCTTCAGTTGCCTGTGTTGCCAGGGGCCACGGTATCCCTTTCGGACTTTCCCGCAACCCCGGCGGCTCTGGTGGGCCCCGCCATTGGTGCTGACATCTCTTTGAGGCGCGCGTGGAACACAACGCGCCGTCGACCCGGCCTGGTCCTTATCGGGGGCGAGCTACCCATTGCTCACCGCCCGCAAACCCGCGCCTACGGTGGCCGGGAATCATCCAAAAATTCCCGACGCCCAGGGCGTCTCCTACGGCGGCTAGGCGCGTGAGGGCGCGAACTTTGCCTCTCCCTCACGCGCTCCGCCTCCTCCTTTGCGAGCATTACTGCTTCGCAGAAGGAGGTGACGGCTCCCCATTCCCTCTCGCTCCGTACCATGGCCTGGACCAGGGCCGGACGCGAGAGATCTCCACCGCCGATGGCCTCCACGAGGACACGGCGGTGCTCTGCCCAAGCCGGGCAGACCTCCACCGTATGCTCCACCGTGTCCTCCGGGACAGCTGACCGTCCTGAGTTCGATACAAGCATGGCAGCACAGTATTATCGGGTTTTCCCATTAGAAAATTTTCACGGTAAATCTCTAACTACCCCTTGAGGAAAATCAAGCGTGATTTAAATGTTAATAGCCGTCCCTTGATTTTCTTTGCATTGTAAAATAAATATTCAATATAGATTATTATTATACTTATCTGAAAAATCTTTAAAAATAGCTATCCTTAAAATCCTCACCTTCAAAACAACTTCACATCACAATTTGTACAATTATTTCGACAATTTGACATTCCAAAAGTCCTTTGAAAAGTGTCAGAAATTATTCAAATCGCTGGGAGTACTCAGAACTCCCCGAAATAGGGACGAGCGTCGATAAGAGCGGATAATTGAGTGCCATCGTTATCCCATTATCAATGGCGTTTTGGAAGATTTCCCGGTAGTCTTTAAAAACATAATGGCGTAGTACCTTGAAGGTTTTTGTGACGAGGATAGAAGTTATGTTTATATTTAATTTTTGGCTTTCAGCGACTAGCGAACCGTCCATGCTTCACACGGTTTTTTACGACTTCACAAAACATGAGGATTTATTTATTATATCTAAGATAAATAAGAATGTATTGTATTGATTCTCTAAGTGGTGGTGAAACCGCATCAAAAGTTGTGGCGCAGTTTAGACGAACAACGCGGTCACACAGACAGACAAAAAACTTTAATTTATTATGTAGCACATAGAGATTTTCCACTGCATACGCTATGCAGTACCTACTCTGCTGATGCTGGCAGTGAGGAAAGAAAATTTTATTCAGCGGTTTATACTAAAACCAAAAATTGCTGTAATTGCTCTATTCTCCTCTCCAAACCATAACTTAGTTTAAAGAAAATGTACGTTAAAGTATAGTTAAAATAAAACTTTTGAATTCATATTTCGAAATTCGATAGTCATTTCATCATGCTAAGGTTTGTCGCCCCCCCCCCCCCCCCCCCCACCAATCATAATAATAACTTCTTAATTCATTATCTCATAATTCTATGAAAAAACCTAATACCCCAGCATAAAATGGCGGATAAAAGCCTCGTAAAAACATAGAAAATAATAACCGGCCTTTTGTCTATGTAATCGGGTAAAAAAAGAGTTGGTCCTAACACTCGGCGGCATTGTGCGGAGTTTTTACCGAGTTGTAACAAATTGCCTAAAGATTACAGCCTTATTTTTTCCCGTAAAGCTCGGGACTCCTCATCGGTTGTAAAAACGTTGAAACCCAAGTTTTGTGTAACACGCGTTTGTTCAAATGTTCCATACTTACGAAGGATGGACAATTTGAGATATTTTTGTAGCCGTTTTTTTTAGTTATATCTGTAGGTTTTGGCTGACCTGTGGGGCAATTGCGTATCACACTTTCAGTAGCAATGGCTTTCATTTTGACAGTTCAACCATATTCATTGCTTTATTCACGTTATGAGCAGACAAATTTCTCGAACATTATGAAGCAATGGATTAGCAATATAGGTACTTCAAAATCATTCCGATTGTGATTGAAAGTGTGTTACGCAATTAGGGTGCTGGTAATAAAACGCAGGTCTAGCATTGTCTAATGGTGGTTCCGACTGGGGAACTAGAATCAATCGTAATTTTTTGTCAATTTTGACGTTCATAAGTGCGTTTTATGTGCTTATTTGAAATAAATAATTTGATTTTGCTGTTGGCTGTTAGTTTTCAGGAATTTATAAATAAATACACGTAATAAAGTAGCAAAATACGTAGAAATCTTATTATATTCCGGTTTAAGAAGACGTAGCAAATTGAAATGATAATTTCAGTTTTACTGCTGTTTGTCTCCACCGAGGAGAGGAATTTGAACTAAATATTATTGTAGTTTTCGTTGAAAGCGAAGTGGTGATTTTAAGATTATTAACCAATTGACCACTTTTAACACCCATCTAACCACTACACTGCACCACTAATTATTTTAAACACAACCTCTTCTAAGCTCATAAACATTCTCAGAGCATTACTCTCTCCATCTCTTTCTCTCATTCCACTATATTTTGCCAGAACTTTGCTAAATAAAATACGTATTTACCTATTTTACGCTCTCCTTAGCTTGAAAGCCCAACACCGGAAGGAAAGGAGCGTTTGAAGCGATTTATCTTCAAGCCGACGCCGTTAGGGGGCTGGTTGAAATGTCTCGAGACCAATGACGGGGAAACAGAGTGGCTGGATGCGGCATGGTTATAATTTGGCTAATTGGATTACTATAAAAAAAAAAATGATAATGATATTGTAGAAAAGCTAATACCCATATTTGTTAAGCCTTTTTGAACTGAAATGTTTATATTTTATTATTTTTGGTAATAGAAGTCGTTGGTCTCGAACTCCAGACCTCTATCTCGCTAGCCTATGCCTTAACCTCCCATAGGTTTTTGTTTGGGCAGGAATGGTACTTTAGGGGTATAAGGAACAGGGTGTAAAGTTCACTCATCCTCTCTCTATTCAGAATCCTCCGACCAGACGAGTGTCGACTGGCTGCCGGGTAACTGCCCAACGATTGAGGTCGGAAAGTTATACATATGCTGCTCGCGCGGTAAACTTTGCTTGTGCGATGCAGGACTTCGCATAGCGTCAGTTTGACGCGTAGCACGCATGTGGCGATGTAGATGCTGCCACAGTACGATGTTCGTAGAAATTAGAACTATAGCAATTAGTTTAAAACAACGTGCAATTAGAGATATTAATTGTTAATAAAACTACAATCCAAATACAAATAAACATAATGAAACTGTTCATGTGATTGCTAATCCGTATTCGACTAACACTATTAGTTAATTAATGCAAAGTAATTAATTATTTAATGGAAAGTAATTAATTAATTAATTGAGTACGATCATCCACTATATACTAATAGCTATAACTCTCTTGGAAACAAGACTTTATTGTTCTAAGTTCTCGTCATTACTAGAATGCTTAAAGTTTGAACTCACAACCACCGCTGGGTTAGTGCCGCTATTCCCTTTTTACTACACTTTTGGAAATATTTATCAATAGAACGAACATACCTATTACCTATTTTGATCATGCAATGATAAAAACAAGTTTTGAGACCATGTCAACTACGTTCAGACACAGCCCGAAACCGCGCTCAAATATCATGCTCATCTCACACTGCAGCATCTTCGTCACATCTGTATAGGGGCAGCAAACAACAAGAATACTTTGTAAGCGTCCTAAGATTAATGTACGTTTCACAATAGAAACGTTTTTTCAAAGTGAGTTGGGCCACAGTCTATTTGTACCCCTTTGGAGATCGATGAGAATCTAAAGGATTTTTTTGTTTTAATGTGTGTGTGTTTAATTCAGCAGACTCAGCAGTTGGTGGGACAAGGTTACCAATGACGATGATGGTAATGTGTTATTATAGATGTTGAGTACCTATTTAATGTTATGCCATGAAGTAGTCAATGGAACGGCAAAGCCATTTTTTTTTTTACCTATATTTAAGATTTGTTAAGTCAGGCCTTTCAGAGTTAGGGGCTTGGCTCTACAAGCAATATGTAAATCTGCGCAGTCTCCTTTACACACAGACTTACATCTCCTTTTGGGGGGTTGGAGGGCGAAAGTTACGGATTTTTTCAAAACATCAAATCATGGCCTGCATATCAATTTCAGCTCTCCAGGACTTCGGGAAGTGCCCTAGAGGTTTTGATGAGTGAGTGAGTGTCGAAATCGACGTATTTTAGGTATTAATAAAGTCCAAAGTATAAAAGCTAGACAAATATTAAACTTTATATTTTTTATATCTGCTAACTACAACTTTTCCTGAGAATTTGAGCTCTCTAGCATTATCCAAGCCGAAGCTATGAGGGTTTGAAAATACGAAGAAACACTTCATGAAAAGGTAGGTAGTGCCCCTGCTTTTTTATTCTCATGTAAAAAAATAGGTTCATGAAATTATCAAGAAAGTATGAATCAATAATCCGTGAAATATTGATAGATTATTGTCAATATTAAATCCGGTCATGAATGCTTGCACTATTTCTGTGTACCTGAAAACTGATAATTTTATTACATTCACAAAGAGCTGTGATAAGGTTATTGATAACCCGCGTATTAATAGATCAAAAATCCTCAAAACACTGACCATATTTTAGCTAGTCATTGAAACTTGCACTTTTTTACATTTATTTACAATATTACTACCAACTTAAAAGCTAGATTAATATCTGATATCACATTTACAGGCAAAATAAACAAAGGTATAAACATCAAAGAATTAAAGATTACAATAATGATACATAATGTTTATATTTATCAATGAAATACTCTCGTACACTAGTCTTAAAGTTTCAAGTCACTTTTTACCTGCAAAATTTCTTCCAACGTGGAACACTGATAAATATCCGATATCAATCTGGTACTTGTTGACAGGCCTACGCCGTCCTCCCATACTTACCTATTAACACTATAATTGGAAAACATTGTAAAAGCCAAGTATTTTTAAAAGAGTAACCGTGGAGTTTCTTGCCGGCTCTTCTGCATAGGAAACGACAAATTGGAACCGTGCACCTAGCTTATGACGTTTCTAAAGTGCCTTGATTTTTTAATCACAAAACAACAGATGTGAAGGAATATTAGTAGATAAGTTATCAATCTAACACAATCCCTATATCACACTTCTCCCGAAATTCGCTTCGTGCGCTATTCTTATCAGCACTCGCCTATACATTACCGAGATTAGATGGAGCGAACCATTCAAAACGTAGACCACTGGTTAAGCCTAAATATGGTTAGGGAGACAAACGGGGGCTCCGCAGACAAATATCGCTGAGCGCTATATCCAATGATCGTCTACCATTGCGAATAGGGACCTATCGTGAGGGAGGAGAGTAAAGCGATTGAAGAAGATTTTTTATTCAGAAGTTATTACAGTACCAATACATCGAGTTAAATTAAGCATTAATGTGAATAGCTTTTGCTAGTAGGCCATACTTTAAAACGTTCCATAACTATGTTTGGACTTAAAACAAGATTTTTCAAAAAAAAACAACAAAAAAACCCTACACAGTGCAATTTGTTTTCAGACCGTGGCTTTTGTGGTTTTGTTTGATTCAATTACTGGGCAAGCGCCACTTATGAGCATGAGGTCCTGGGTTCGAGTCCCAGGTCGCGCAAAGCTGGAATTTCTCAGTAGCAGCCCGGAGTCTGGATTTGTGTCCGCTTGATGGCAATAGGGTCGCCCCTATTACATGGGACTTAAATATAACTGGCAAAATGTGGGTGTGTACCCTAATATAGTTACACCTTTAACTAACCCTTCGGGGAAACACGGCGTGTTAAATTTCGTTCAGAATTTCATCGTCTGTTAGTCAGATAGGAAACTCAACAGATGGCGCAAGAGAATTAAATTAACTGTCAATTTAAATTAAGTGCGGTTTTTATCTGGTAATATACATAAGGTACACTCTGCACATACGTGTTATGCACTATGTTTTTGTCTTTCGTTGTTTTCGTACTTGTATCAATTTATATCAGGGTAATCTCTTTTATTTTTATAAATGATATCATGAAAATATTTAATCTAATTTAAAAGGTATACTGAGCTTATTGAATGGAAGGTATGCAGTAACTAAATCGCTATATTTTTATATTTTTATGTCAAGGTAAGAAATCTACATTAGATCTTTACACATTTTCCTCGTATTTTCACTCTCAGAAAGATTTAGACAAGGTCGCTCTTATTTTAGTGTAGTTTTCCTCAGAAATAAAAGAGTAGATTAACCCTTAGACTAGCACATCAGACTTGTACCAACAAACATCAACTCCCTGGTCACATGCCTGGGTTCGATTTCCAGGTCAGGCAAAGTGGTATTCAGTTTTTCCATCAGAAATTCCTCAGTAGTAGCCCGGAGTCTGGATTTGTGCCCAGTTGATGGCAATAGGTTCGTCTCCTATTGCATCCTCCTCATATACCTCTTACTACATGGGACTTAGGCGCAGATCCACCGCGGAGCATGCTGTACACGGGCACGCGGCGCATTTAAGCTACGTTTCCACTGCAGCACACACTATACACGATAACGCACGACTATGTACAACTGTAACGCAGCTTAGTTTTTCAAACGTCACTTCTCCGTCCGTCCCACCTCCTGCAGTGAAGCTACGCACGCTTCCGTATACCGCGTGCATAGCATTCACAGCATTGAGCTGCGTGGGCGCCATATTCGAGCAAGCCACGCGTGTAGCAATGACGTCATTCATCTAGTATTCGTGCGTAGCGTCTTCGTGGCTTTCAGTGGACACAATCACATACATTTCCTTGCAAAGCGAAGCTTAACACACGTGCGTACTTGCGTAGCCTCTTCGTGCGCCGCGGTGGAACTGCGCCTTACTGGAAAAATATTTGAGACACCTCTAACTATTCCTTCGCAGATTAAGTATGATTTTATGTATTTCCTCATAAATAAAACAGTAGATTACCACATACAAAAATAAACATCGCTATAATAACGTTTCCATACCGTCAAACTCTCGTTCCTCAGCCCCCAACAGTGGTGGTTCTTTCTCAGTGCCCATTCGAAAGCCCACAGCCTGTGTCGGACATCAGTTAAGGGATTCACTGGGACACGTATGGATGTGTGTTTCTTAAGAGATTCGCGATGCAGTGAGCACTTACGAATGGCAGGATTACCAAAGACGGTGTTGTTTATTTCATATGCTATTTTATTTGGCGAGGGTGGGCTTTGGAAAAGTTTGGGTATGCTGAAGCAGATAAATTATAAGTTTCTCTGATGGCGTCGAAATTTAATTTTAATTCATTCGTATGATGATAATGTTTTTTTTACCTTAGACTACCACCTACCTATTTGATCAGTCTTGATGACAACACATTATTTTTAACAGCATCTGACAGTTTAACGAAATTCTCAGTTTAAAGAATCTTCTTGACTATAAGCTAAGAACATTGCTGTGTGATAATTAAAAACTACGAAAGGGTGTGATGTATTTCAGAGTTTTCAGACATAATTATTTAAATGCGATGTAGTTTTTAATTACATTTCTTTTAAATAGTTACAGGTATAGGTTTATAGTTTAACAAATATTTACTTATTACATGAATAAATGCATAGGAACGTAAAGTAAAAAAAAATTAGAACCATAATATTTTTATAGGTAGGGGCTTTTCCAATAGAACGAATTCTAACTGTAGTTATAGTAGCAGAAGTCGCTGTTTGATGCAGTACCTAGTTACCTAACAGACCTACCACGTCGCTAAGCACTATTGCTGTGTTCCGATTAATAGGTAATTAAATCAATTTATCCTTGATGTTTCAACCTTAAGTATGAGGCTTGCAAAGCACCTGGAAACCCCTCTGCAGGTGTCAACATAAAAGGCGACGACATATCAACTAGTAAGGTAAATCAAACCTGTACAATCTTTGTTAACACGAGAATTTTTGTCATGCCACCGGAAGCCGGAACTCTTTCCTGCAGATTATAAAATGTTCCTTATACTAATCTTACGAGAACAACAACAATTAAAAAGTCACGATGACGAAGCTATATATTCCATTAATTATTTTAAACCAATTAATGAATCAACCGCTAGAACTACGTTGTTAGCAGATAGAGTTACTCATAAGTGCTTTTGTTTTTGTTATCAACATAACTGCTACATAATTATAGACATCCATCTAAAAACTTGCAAAGTCATGATGATTGAGGAAAAATAACAAAATATTAAGGTGCGAACACATCGCGAGAATTTGAAAGCAAGCACTAACGTCAATTATTCTTTTACGAATTAATTACAACTACTCAAAAGGACGGTTCTTGTTAGAACGTGGATGTTGTGTTCCCTCCTTTAGCACAAATTCGAGCGGTAATATTCCAATCGACGCCCTACCGGATATACAGATTGCCACTGGATACCACTAGAATAAAGCGTTGTGGAAATCTATGGAGAAGGTGTTAGTCCAATAATTCCAGCTGGTATTTTGATGTCGGTGAACTATGGGTTATGGGGACTGGCGTTCACGTGGTCGTCAGTTTTGAACTCTTGTTTTGATCTTGTGATCGCCTTTCATGGGATGTTCCACATTAAAAAATGGGGATCCCTTTTTTTCGCATAATGTTTTTTTTCCTAATATTCTTTGGCATAACGATTTTGGCATAAGTATTTTTGGTCTAATAATTGTTTGCCATAATTTTTTTTTGGCCTAAATATTTTTTGTCATAATTATCTTTTTGCATAATTTGTTTTGCCATAATTTTAATTCGCATAATGTTACTAGGCGTAATGTTAGTTGGTTTAGGTTAGGTTAGGTTAGAACTGTGACCTCCTACGCACGAGCCGAGCGAGCGAAGCGAGCGGTGCCGCGGCAGCGGCCGGCGAAGTGCCAGAAACTAAAAATATAAATGAAAATATATTTATGCTTTTGAATATTATGCTTAATCATTATTATGGTTAGAGATATTATGCTTAAAAAAAATATGCGTAAGCTGTTATGCGTATTTATATTATGCGGAAATATAATTATGCCAAACAAAATTATGCTAAGCTATATTAGGTCTTAAAATTTTATGCAAATGGATAGGGAACCTAAAAAATGAACATCTGAACACCAATAATCTTCTTCTTCTATGTATGACATGACACGAGTAAAAAGAAATACTGGTCTTGATCTTTTTGCATTTATTCACACTACGTTAATGAATTTAATTATGTATTTTAAAATAATCCAAGAGCAAATAAAAACTAAAATGGTCTGTAGAGCCCGTCAGGTACAATGTAAAAAGCGTTAAATTTTTGTTTCTTTTTCAATAGAATAACGAACTAAAAGACTAACATTTTGCTACTTTTTAGTGCATTTTACTCTCTTTTTATTTTACTTCACTGCTCTGCTAGTTTTGTTTCTACGTTAGTTTGTAGAAAACATTAGGATTTCAGTTAAGTATTTGTGGAAAGATAAAAAAATTGTTTTAGCACACAACATTTCAAACTCAAACTCAAACATTTATTGCAATTAAACCATTTACAGGCGTTTTTGAATTTTCAAAGAGTCTATCAATCATAAATATGAACCTAGTCGCTCATTCCAAAGCGTAGTAGGTACCCTATGGAGAAGAACGAGGAAGATTATAATTGGATTTCCACATTGCAAAAATCCTATGGATGCAGGCAAAGTTAGGTCATAAGAACCTTTTTGGCGCAGCCGTAGGACACCTATTGATGTTAAACATTATTTTCTTTTTTTACTTTGTTTGTTGTATTTGTGTTTCAAGAACGGTGTCCAAATAAACGTCATTCTTTCTTTCTTTCTTTTCTTTTATAAGACTGTAAAAGATCTATCATAGAAACTAGTGGAATGCATCACTAGTCTCAAGTTTTCCGATGACCTTAGATATATTAATATCTGTGTCATGAAGGAACTTGAAACGTTCTTTAAGATAAGAGGGGGTTGTAGGATTGGACAGAATACTGTACAGCTGAAATAAGATATGAGAATTCCGGCGAAGACGTATGGGAAGCCACTTGAGCTTTCTACGAAATTCAGAAATGTGATCATATTTGCGCAGGCCAAATATAAATCTTATGCAAAAGTTTTGAAGTCGCTCAAGTTTATCTAGTTGTTTCTCAGTGAGATCGAGATAACTTTCATCAGCGTAAGCAAGGATGGGAAGTAAAAGAGATTCTGCAAGCGCAGTTTTAAGGCTCGTGCAGACTAGCGCGATATTGCGGGCGCGCAAAGGGTCGCGCTACCTGTCGCACTCGCGATATCGCGCCGGTCTGCACGAGCCGTTAGAGGCAGTTGGAAGAAAGTTCTAAAATCGTCGCCTATGTCCAGCCGTGGACTGAGTTGATTGATTGGTTGAATTCATCAACTCAGCTGCAAAATGTTCATAGACTGTCACATCTGACTACCCGTGCCCTTTACTAAGTCGTCTGTCCATCTGGCAATTATCCCAATTTCTATCTCACTTCAAATAATTATCAATATTCCACCCAATATTGAAATTAACACATAATTTAAATCGCCCTGCAGGGTTATGAACTCATAAATTGTATAATTTCATTATAATACAAGGCTGGGCGCGAATTATACACGGCAAACGAACATTAATTGTATAATTATGGTTGATAAATCGTTTTTGAACTGCCTCTCGTCCCCCAAATCAGCCAATTGCTTTCAGTTATCTAAAATCCCAAAAGATTGAAAAGTTTCGGTAAAAATCTTGAAATGTAGAAAAAAGTCGAATAAGTTATTGCCTAGAAATGCATTCAAAGTTGCATCAGTAATTTATTATTGAGCAATATTTATTTTATCACCACACCTGGCAGATGGCGATGGCTTTATTATATTGTACCACCGCTGAAAAGATTATTAGTAATGTGAAATATCTCATGTCATGAGTTGTATTGCTGCAACTCCTCATAATAATTGATTAAAGTTATTTTAACACAGAATTGCAATAACTATACGGCTACCATAATATTATGAAGATGTTTTATAAGTTCCATGTTCCACCTCTCCAACTTGTGTGTGAGGCCATTGGCGAGTTTACCACATAAATTGTACCCAACACACTTTCGTTACGAATGTGGGTAGTTACGTCCGTGCTATCTTATTTATACTTTGTTGCTTGAACTTTTGGAAGGCTTAAAGAACCATTTTTGTAGTAACCTTTTTTACTACTTTCCAGTAAACGCAGCATACTTTTTCTTTGAGTTTCCTAGTTACTAACATTTATTTTATATTATTTTATTCATTAGGTACAAAAGTCAACTACATGCTAAAGAAAATACAAGAAATTCTAAAACCAAAATAAACACGTAACCCACACCATTTGCTTGTAAAACACATTACATTTGAAATGTTCCTAACACGCGAAATGTGGGTGTACTATAGGTAAGTACACCTCTGCCCAACCCTTCGGGGAAACATGGCGTGATGTTATGTTTATTATATGTTCTTAGCAGGTTCTTTTAAAAGAATGGCCTGATTTTTGGCATACTATACATTTCGATACTACTTCATATTGGAAAATCAATTCAGCAATAATATTCGATCAAACTTTACAGACTCGATATCTGAAATGACTCAAACTAAGAAGTAATGAAATTCGAACAATTCAGTTCAGAGGGCAAGTTGTAATATAACTAAGGTCTAACTCTTATAGGGCTAACTCGAGCTTGACCTTGAGACTTCGGATCGAAGCTCGAACAAACAACATGAAGGTAATTAAGGTTGTTAGCTGTAACAATTTGCTGGACCAGTTGCGTCCCGAGATGGTAAGAAAGCATTGAGTTATTTTATTAGTTCTGGAACCGGAGTTCATTACTCTGTCTAATAAAACAGAAACAATTGGCAAAAACTGTCCTACTATAGTAACGGTCGTATTAGACTTTTTTTTTTTTTTGGCATTTCAAAAATGGTCCTGCAAAAGACCTTAGAGCCTTACCAAAAGATCCCATGCGTCTATACGCCGTCAAACTAAGACTAATTCCCTGAAAGTTATCAATTCCGTAACTTAGCTGTAAGCTCCCGGCGGCGGCGCTCGGAACATTTTGAGCGGCTCTTAAACAGTTCTTAATGACTGTCGCTCGTTAAGGCGAAAGGTTTTGGCTGTTCTTCCGAATTAACAGTTACAACGCTTCGAACTACCACCGTAATCTGACCTGCCTCCTCTCCCATCATATTTAAACACTCTTACTAAATCCTGGTCCGATGGCTCAATTCCCGAGGTCGGTTTACGCTGGTACCTTATTTTGCGGCTCGGATGTAAAGTTTTATGCATTCAGAATAGCCCGAAAATTGCTCGTCTGACGTTTTCAAAGCGTTCGTAGATGGGGTTTTATTTTAAAATAGTGATTCTTGATAAAGGAAGAAATATGAAACGTGGAGGTAATGTTTGCAGGGAAATAGAACATGGACTCGAATGTGAGCTCGTTACCGAGAATGGGTATTTGTGGTGAGGTAATAGGTAGGTAGATAGTGTCGTACGGTTTCGTTTCTTGAAAATAGATATCTACATTTGTTCATTTTCGTGATTGCCATGAAATAAATTCATATAAATACCTTTCAGGAATCATATTATTAATTAGGAATATCAACATTCAACATTCTTCTGGAAACCTGATTGCAAAAAACAATTTATTGTGCTGGTTTAAATTAGTGAGGAGTATATGTTCAGGTGGATGAACCATACCATCTTAATTAAAAGAGCTTCATGTATTCGCTAAGGATATCTTGTACCTATGTATAAGCGCTAAATCCTTTCTGCAACGCGATCAGGCTTGAAAAACGTAAGAACGTATACGAAGACATGTCTTACATAACCCAATCATTTAACCTGAACTAGCGCAGCTTTATCTAAATTATTCAGAACCCCTTGTTTCTAGGCTAGTGATACATGGAGTAAATAGACGCAGAAGGTTAACAACACGTACGTCGACGTAAATAGGCTATTTTAATTGATCATTAGCGGCCAATCTGACCCCGAAGCGATGGTCACGTGCATCAAGTCACTTTTTGTTCAGAAAACCGGAAAGCGCCCTCTGTCGGCGCGACCACGCGTTCTTGTCCAAAAAATGACATCTGAACGCGACGATCCTTTTTAAATAGGATGAAGCCTGGTGGTTATAGTGGTCACCGCTGCCTTTAGTGCTCTCCAATACCATAGGCTTCGCAGATGCGTCTCCATCACAGTGACAAGATTGTAATGTTTCTTGTGCCTATAATTATATATCTGTACCAATACCTTTCAAACTAGAACAGAGCCAAGCAAAACTACTTGGCAGCAGAAATGTGTCTGGGAAATATTTAAATCAGTTCGTTTAAATAATCTGTGGAAAATATAGTGGTATATTTGTTAAATTATTTCCGTTTATTTTTATTATACTACTGTTTGTTTTCCCTTACGGTACCTCAATGTGTTCTTGTGCAGTCAGTTGACGAAGATCCACCTTACCTAGGTACAAGCCGTATGCTCGACTATTATAAGTTAATAACACGCGAGTGGCGCCAGCGCCTGATCAATGGACACGCGCACTTATTAACACAATGTAAATAGTCTGCTCAGGTGAATAGATCAGGCACATGAAGACAAAGTGGTGCAACGGGTGTCACAAACTCCCCAATAACACGTCTCTTTTTGTGAAGGAGGGTGTGGTACTTCTGAGTCCCCCATGCCTTAGCCAGCCTACACAGGCTATTAAGACAGGCAGACATGGCGCCGCTGTCGCCGTAATCCTTACAGACAGATGGGCCACTGTTAATACTGATTAATTGCTGGACAAATCTACCCGACACATATTTTGGGGATTGTATCGTCTTCAGCCTGGCAAATTGCTTAGCTCTCTGCCGTCTAGATAACGTCTTGTAGGCTGTTCAGTGGTGGATATATATACATTGGTACTAATACCTCGGGTTATTGCTTTGCTGTTGAACGTTAGATTTGGACTAAGATGTTGCATTGATTTGCCTATACTATTTGATCAAGTAACTTCATTCTATGATCAAAAATAAATACATTTTTAGCGCTTGGCATGATGCTGGCTTAAACACAAATAAATAGGCCCATGACTACCTAAATAAGTGAAAAATTCATAAACTTTAAGAAATAACTACAATAAGAGAAACGCTGACTGCTCCATTCGATGATATAAAATTGCAAAGTGGACATAGAAGGAATCTATCGAATGTCTGCGATTTCACATTTATTAAACGAACGAGTATGAACATTTGAAACGGAAACATTTCTATACTTTAAAATATGCTACAGACGAAGCGAACAGAGATATAGATTTCTGTCGGAATATATGATTTTGCAGTTATACAAGAATTGCTTTGACTCGCCTTTCTGTCTACTTATGATATTAATTTCCGAGTATGAAAGTCTGTTCTGTTCTTAATTTTAGTTTTATTTATCTGTACCTAGTTTACATACCGATTGGTAAAATGATAATATGTATTCGATATCTATACTTATAATAAATCTGTAGAAGTGAAAATTCTGTACATTGAAAATATCAAAAAAAATAAATGGCAGGGGACACCCCCTGCCATTACTACTACTAGACCTACACCGAACCCAAAAATTTGATTAAAATTTTTTTTGTCTGTCTGTCTGTTTGTTCAGGCATCACGCAAAAACTACCGGTTCGATTTCGATGAAACTTGGTATAATTATTCTTTATTATCCTGGGCACCGCACTGGGTACTTTTTATACGGAAAAGTATCCTATCCTACTATCTATATCTATACCTATTAATAAAAAGACAAGTCCTGACTGACTGACTCATCAACGCCCAGCCCAAACCCTTGGACCTAGAAAGCTGTAATTTTGCACTGAGGTTCCCTTTTTAATGTAGGAAGCATTTTTCGAAATTCAACCCCTAAGGGGGTCAAATAGGGGATGAAAGTTTGTATGAAAAATCTTATTCCTTGAGGTAATAAACATGAAACTCCGCACGAATAATTATCAAAATAAATGAAAAAGTTTGTAATTTGTTGTTTTTCTAAATTACCCCCTAGAGGGGGGTTGGAGGGTGTCAAAGTTTGTATGGAAGAAATTTAACGCGCTGTCCGATTAACCTGAAACTCAGTATTTATACTTAAACCCAAAAATTAACGATAACGTGTATTAGAATTTTTCGAAATTCAAGCCCAAAGGGGGTAAAATAAGGGATGAAAGTTTGTATGAAAAATCTTATTCCTTGAGGTAATAAACATGAAACTTCGCACGAATAGTTATCTAAATAAATTATAAAGTTTGTAGTTTTTTGTTTTTCTAAATTACTCCCTAAAGGGGGGTTGGGGGGTGTCAGTGATTATATGGAAGAATTTTAACGCGCTGTCCGATTAACTCGAAACTCAATATTTATACTTAAAATCGATGGGTATGTATGGGGTAATTTCCGACACTCACGCGGGCGAAGCTGCGGGCAGCAGCTAGTGTTAAATAAAACCATTTTTACCTGATTTCCTTTATTCCATTAAGTACATAGCTTTTACATTTTTAAACATTGGAATATAAATATTATAAAAATATTTAAAAATATTACATGATTTTATTAGTAACATCCACAGATTATTGAATTTGAATTTTAGAGAATTATTTAAGCATTAAAATTATAGTTGAAAAATGGTTAGCTTTAATGTTCCGCTTCTCTATTGGTATCTACAGATATAAAGCATATACTTATACTGGAAATATATAGCTTGATATGTAGCCGTGTATACCAGCGTCAGACTGCATTTGTCTGGCATTAATGCGGAAATGAACCTTTTTGGCGCAGCCGTGAAACACACACTATTGTTGTTAAACATATTATTCACTTTTGTTATTTTGTTTTTTTTTTGTATTTGTTTCACGAACTGTTTCCAAATAAACGTTATTCTTTATTACCTTTACCAAATTTCAACTTAATCGGTCCATTAGATTCGTAGCAAATTGGCTGTGACAGTCGGATAGACAGACACACGAGTAGAGAGAGTAGGGTTCGGTTTTTTCATTCGGACGTACGGAACCCAAAAAACAAGAAAAGCACAGCCCAACCTTATTAATTTAAAAATTAAATTAAAGCACAAACCTTCCGTTAGGAGAATTTAAAATTTAAATAAAATAAACAGTTGAAATCAGCGCTGGATTAGTATTCTTTACCCATCCCCCATCCCCTCTGGTTGCTAATTATTAATTAACACAGGAGGATATAACCACGAAATAAATGGGTACAAAAGGTCGGCTCCATACATCGAGTGAAAACGCACAGACACATAGTATCGCTACTCATAGTATAGTTCTTGAATACGGAGACACACGTCACGTGCAGCAAGTGCAAGTGCACACCCGGCATTTATTTGACATATCGTCGGGGATAGTGCAAATCTGCGTATCTAGCATTGGATAATTCCGCGTATCTGACAAATGTAGCCAATTTTCAATTTCGCGGGCATTGGTAAGATTTTCAAGTTAAATTAATCATTGTAACGGCATTGTATCTATGGTCAAAATACAAAGAAAACATCCATTATTACTATCTAAGTAAAAAAATGTCAGGCCATTTGCCCTTAAAATAACGATATTAAACAGTTTTAACCTGCCCCTGTAAAATTAGATCAAATGCAGATACGCGGCCTTTACCTATGGTAGATTCGCGGTTTAGCACTATCCCCGACGATATTTGGGATCGCGCGCCCGTACGTAACGTGTCTATGTGTGTGTGCGCTAGTTTCCGCTCGTTGTGTGGAGCCGACCTTCTGTACCTATCTATTTAGTGGTAGGACGGCCCTTGACAAATTGTCTGTTTGTCTCGTTATTATAATCCAGTTATATGGGTAACGGGTTAATTTAAAAAAGAGATCTGAAAGAGTTGAGGGTTTTTAAATTTAAAAAGGCGTTTGAATTTTGGTTTGGGTCAAATCTCATTGATATTCATAATATGAACGCGTGTCCTAGTTAAGGACGCCTGCGAGAATACGTTTGTTAAGATATTTAAAGGAGTTAAAGGTATTCAATTCATGGAGGCATCTGTACACATACCTGTAGCGTAACTAAATCTCAAAACCTCAAGTTCGGTAAAAGTTCATTGGAATCACAAAACAAAAACAATTTAGCCCACTGGTATAAAAACAAACTACTTACTTTACTAGCTCCTTACGAAAACTGCGCCGCAATAAATCCAACAGAAGAGGAAACTTAAGACTACGTAGGCGTTCACAAATAACGGATTGCTCAAAATAACTCCGAAGGTGGTCAAATCAGGTAAAGAAGGTTGTAATTATGTGAAATTAAAGGCAATTGGGCCTATAAAGATATAACTAATATCTTAATCTTCCCTTTCATCCTGAAAACCTATATAATCAAGCATCTACTCATCGCAAATAACCCCAACAACATTTATATTTTCCTACCCTCAGATAAATTTTACGGCAGTTTAAAACTGGAGCGGTAACCTACAAGGGTTTGAACCTAAACTATAAGGCCTTAAAATTGATGGCGACCGTCTGTCAGCTGTTCCATGCAAATCAATTAAACTTCAACAAACTTAATTATGGGCATACAAAAGGCCCCCGTCTTTGTCCCAAAGTTCTCTTTCATTGGTGGATCACATAACTTCAGTTCGTTCCCTCTGTCGTTCATTCGTTCAATTGTTCACGATCGCTTCTGTTGACATTGTCTAACTCTGACGTCATCAATCTGTTTGGATTGTTATTGAAGCCAGGACTTTAATTTAGGTTTTATTGCAAGATTCGACTTTCAGTTGGTTTTTGATAAAATATCGTAAGAATCTATATCTATACTTATAATAAATCTGTAGAAGTGAAAATTCTGTACATTGAAAATATCAAAAAAATAAATGGCAGGGGGTGTTACTAGACCGACACCGAACCCAAAAATTTGATTAAAAAAATTTTTGTCTGTCTGTCTGTCTGTCTGTCTGTCTGTCTGTTTGTTCAGGCATCACGCAAAAACTACCGGTTCGATTACGATGAAACTTGGTATAATTATTCTTTAATATCCTGGGCACCACACTGGGTACTTTTTATCCCGGAAAAGTATCCTATCCTACTATCGATATCTATACCTATTAATAAAAAGTCAAGTCCTGACTGACTGACTCATCAACGCCCAGCCCAAACCCTTGGACCTAGGAAGCTGAAATTTTGCACAGAGGTTCCCTTTATAA
Source organism: Eupsilia transversa (assembly GCA_914767815.1). Classification (NCBI taxonomy): domain Eukaryota; kingdom Metazoa; phylum Arthropoda; class Insecta; order Lepidoptera; family Noctuidae; genus Eupsilia; species Eupsilia transversa. The sequence goes on from OU611888.1 coordinate 673,126, forward strand.
TGTAGGCAAGGAATGAGGAAGCATTTTTCGAAATTCAACCCCTAAGGGGGTCAAATAGGGGATGAAAGTTTGTATGAAAAATCTTATTCCTTGAGGTAATAAACATGAAACTCCGCACGAATAATTATCAAAATAAATGAAAAAGTTTCTAATTTGTTGTTTTTCTAAATTACCCCCTAAAGGGGGGTTGGGGGGTGTCAAAGTTTGTATGGAAGAATTTTAACGCGCTGTCCGATTAACTCGAAACTCAATATTTATACTTAAACCCAAAAATTAAGAATAACGTGTATCAGGATTTTTCGAAATTCAACCCCTAAGGGGGTAAAATAAGGGATGAAAGTTTGTATGAAAAATCTTATTCCTTGAGGTAATAAACATGAAACTTCGCACGAATAGTTATCTAAATAAATTATAAAGTTTGTAGTTTTTTGTTTTTCTAAATTACCCCCTAAAGGGGGGTTGGGGGGGTGTCAGTGTGTTTAGGTTTAAAAGTGCTAGCGAAATAATCGAGAGAAAATATTGGGACATTAGTATCGACTGTTGCCAAGAGATGGCGTTGTTAGTTGAGCGACGGTTTCTGAATCACGGTGTCAAGAATTTCCGTCGTTCAACTAGGTCAAGGATACAATTTTTTTGTTGTGTGAGCAGCAAGCACTGTGGTACTTATATTATACGCGCTTAATTATAAAGTCCAGTGTTTTATTATTCACCCTCTCCAAGTCGACCTTGTTCATGGTCCTTCGAGAGCCGGGTGTGGTCGGGAGTGTTTTGGTGGTTTCCGGTGGTGGTAGAAATTACCACCCTTCGCTTCGTTACTGGGCAGTGGATCGCTGTCCAGAGCATCCCTTCAGTGGGTACCAGGTGAGAGGTGCCAGGAGCTGAAGGTGGAAGACCGGTTGGCGCAGGGAGCAACCAGTGGAGCGTGGTGCAGCACTACTGGTGGCAGCAGCAGCCGGAGGGACGAGGCAAGGGAGGAGCAGAAGCTCAACAGTTCGTGGTCAAGCAGGCAGGGGGCGCCACTTGTGTGTGGTGCAGTTCAGCGCGACGTGACGTCGCCGTCATCAGTGTCAGTGAGTGTATCTGGTGAAACAATCGTGAGTACTTTCAACCTTATTAAATCAGGAAGAATCTAATAGAAAAAGTGCATTAGAATTTGAACTTTATATTCATTTGAAAATTAACTTTGCTGTTTGTGTGTGATTTCGGACTTGTAAATTTTTTCAAGAAAAGTGGTAGCAAACGGGGAACCTATGCCCGATTTGCCATAGAAAATAAACGTTAAAAAGACTTGTAAAATTTTCGTTGGGTTTACGAGTGCAAGAAGATTGTCTTTAGTGAACATTAAGTTTAGAATTATATTCTTCCTTTGTTTGTTTATTGTGCTGTAGATAGAAATTTATTATTTATTTGTGTGTTTACGTATAATTCGTGTTTTCAAAATGGATTCATTTATCAATATCCAAGAAGATGTGAAAACAAAAATCGAAAAGTCTTGGATTAACTTAAAAAAATGCCCAAAAGATAGGCTTACAGTGTCGTATATTGAAACACGTTTAGAAGGGTTAGAACAACAATGGCAACTTTTTTATAATACGCATGTTAGAATAATCAGCGAAGTTAAAAAATCCGAATTACATAGTTCCAATTACCATAAAGATTGTTTTTATGACGAGGTTGAAGAATTATATATTCAGTTAAAAAGTACTTTAAAAGAGCTACTAAGGAAAGATAAAATTGTATGTAGTGGAGAGAATAGTAGTAGCCCGGGACTTAGCGGTAACAAAGATTTCCATAACTTTCGGTTACCAGAAGTTAAAATACCAATGTTTTCTGGTAAATATCACGAGTGGGTAACCTTTAGAGATTTGTTCATTGGTTTAATACACAAAAATAATAGCCTAGAGGATGCACAAAAATTGTACTATTTAAAAGGGTATTTAACCGGAGAAGCAGAACAGTTATTAAAAAATGTAAAAGTGACATCGGAAAATTATAGTACAAGTTGGAAAAAATTAGACTCTATGTATAATAATAAAAGATTTTTAGCAAATGGTATTGTAAAATCTTTATTTAATCAAAGAACATTAACAGGAGAATCCGCATCGGAAATTAAAAAACTTTTAAGTACAACTACCGATTGCCTAGAGTCAATAAAAAATTTAGATATAGATCTTGCATCATTTTTAATTGTTCATATTGTAACCGAAAAACTGGATAAGGCCACTAGAAGGGATTGGGAATTAAAGGTAGCATCAGATCCAAGCGATGATCTTCCTACCTTTGATCAACTAAAAGATTTTTTGATTAATCGATTTAGGGGGTTAGAAAATTTAGATACTAAGATAGAAAGGGTCCAAAGGACGACACAGGCACTACACGTAATGAAAGATGGAAAGGGATCTTGTGCATTTTGTGCAGGTGAACACAAAATAAGTGCATGTAAAAAATTCATTAACGAAAGTATTGACAATCGGAGAGACTTTGTTCTCAAGAAAAAATTATGTTTCGTTTGCTTGCTTAGTAACCACTCTGTTAGGTTTTGCAAAAACACTCTCAGGTGCCAGGTGTGCAAACGCCGCCACCATTCATTGCTACACCCACCGGGTGGTGTAGGGTCGGAAGTTGGTGAGGGCAGTAGTGCTGCTCGCGCGGAAACCTCATCGAATGGGGAAAATACAGTCGCTAATCAAGTAGAGGGGTCCAATACGCCGGTAATCTCATGTCTTGCGAAAGGGAGTAGGAAAACGGTATTACTAACGACGGCGTTAGTTAATGCGGAGTCGAAGAATGGAACTTACCACGTGGTTAGAGCATTGCTGGATCAGGGATCACAGGGTTCCTTTGTTACGGAATCCCTGGTTCAGTATCTGGGGTTAAAGAAAAGAGCTTCAAAAAATACGGTGCTCGGTGTGGGAGACAAAGGTACAACGTCGACGGCTATAGTGGTTATAAATCTTCGGTCAAGAGTAAATCCTTCTTTTAAAATAAAGGTGAATGCCTATGTTTTGAAGTCAGTAACGTCTCTTCTCCCATCCTCTAAAGTAGCTAGAGTAGAATGGGTAGAATTGAACGAAAATGATTTGGCTGATCCGGATTACTTCAGACCTAATAAAATTGATATTTTATTGGGCGCTGAAGTATACAGTCAGGTCATTCAGCACGGTGTTAAGAAGAATGCAAACGGGACTCTGCTGGCGCAAGAAACCACATTAGGATGGGTATTGTCGGGTGCGTTTGAAGTTGACCAAGGCATAAGTTCTCCCTCAAAAATAACTGTGATGCATACCAGCGTCCAGGATGATGAATTATTGAGAAAATTCTGGGAACTGGAAGAAACATCTGGAACAAAAAGGATGCTTACAGAAGAGGAAATGGAATGCGAAGAATTGTTTAAAACTACAACGACAAGAAATAAAGACGGCAGGTATGTAGTAAGATTGCCAGTACGGGATACAAACCTGGTTGTTAGTGGCGGTGAATCCAAAGGGATAGCTGAAAAAAGACTTAAAGGGTTAGAAACAAGGTTAGCAAAAAATGATAAATTAAAGGCCGACTACGCTAAGGTCATACAGGAATATTTAAGCCTTAACCACATGGTAGAAATAAAAGAAATGGATAAGGATAATAAAAAGGGTGTTTACTTACCTCATCACGCTGTCGTCCGGGAGGATAAAGATACAACCAAAGTGCGTGTTGTGTTCGATGCGTCCTGCAAGCGCAGTAACGGGAGGTCACTTAACGATGACCTAATGGTGGGTCCGTCTTTGCAAGACGAACTTCGTCATATTATTATGCGTTGGAGGGCGCATAAGATTTGTATAGTGGCTGATATTATAAAAATGTACCGGCAAGTTTTAGTGAATAGGCAAGATACTCCAATGCAACGAATCCTTTGGCGGGATAGTCCTGAAAGGGAAATAAAGGAGTACGAATTGATAACCGTTACATTCGGGACAGCCTCGGCACCATACTTAGCTGTACGGGCTCTTCAACAGCTTGCAGTTGACGAATGCGGGGATAATGTAGATATAGCTAAAATAATCGTAAATGATTTTTATATGGACGATTTAATGTCAGGAGCTGAAACTAAAGAAGATGCGTTAAAAATCTATACGGAAATAACAAAGGTGCTAGCTAAGGGCGGATTTCAACTACAAAAATGGAAAAGCAATAGCGAAGACTTATTAAAAAGCATTAAGGAGAGGAATGATGAAGCATTACAGATAAAAATAGACGATGTAACAAAAATCTTAGGACTTACCTGGAATTCGCGCGACGATTGCTTCCAATACTCTCTGGTACTTCAGCAGATAACTGGACCTATAACAAAAAGAAAAATTATATCCGATATTGCAAGATTATTCGATCCATTGGGGTGGCTAGCACCAAGCATAATTATAGCAAAGGTTTTGATACAAAGGCTGTGGTTGGCAGGTTTAGAATGGGACCAAGAGGTTCCGAATAATTTAGTAAATGAATGGGCGACTTACCGTCGCAACTTATCTTCTTTGGTGGAGGTTAGAATCCCACGATGGCTGCATACTGCTACTAACGTAAAGAAGGAACTGCATGGCTTTTCGGATGCTTCCAAAATGGCGTATGCGGCTGTCATTTATCTCAGAGTTCTGGATCACGAAGGAAATATTCACATTTCTTTAGTCGCGTCAAAGACGAAGGTGGCACCCATTAGACAAGTGTCTATACCTAGACTAGAACTTTGTGGGGCTGTTCTTTTAGCCAAACTGATGGCTGAAGTAGGAGAAATAATGGGTGTCCAGAAGATGGATTGGCATGCATGGACAGATAGTGAGGTGGTACTAGCTTGGCTCAATTGTCATCCTAGTCGCTGGAAAACTTTTGTAGCCAATAGAGTTTCGGATATTTTAAACACCTTGGATACATACCACTGGTCCCATGTATCGTCTAAGCAAAATCCCGCAGATTGTGCTTCCCGAGGTGTGTGCCCAACTGTATTGAAATCTACGGCTATATGGTGGAATGGTCCGGACTTGTTGCGACAAAAGATAATTGACTATAAAAGGCCGAAGCATCTTGGAACACATTTGGAAGAAGTCAAGGCGCACACGACTGCGGTCGACACAGTTACCATCTGGAATAAGTTTTCCAGGTTGTCAAAATTAATAAGAGTGGTCGCTTACTGCCGGCGTTTTTTGAATTTAAGAAAACAGGCAACAACACAACATTGTTCGCGTGAATTAACGAAACAGGAGCTTGACGAGGCCACAGACACATGCATAAAGAAATGCCAAGAGGAGTTTTCAGAAGAAATGAAGGAATTAAAAAATAGTACGATAGTAAAGAAAAAGGGGAGTCTTAATTCGTTAAATGCCTTTATTGACTCAAAGGGAATCATAAGAGTTGGAGGAAGACTTGAAATGTCTCAATTGGATTATAATCGCGTGCACCCAATCCTCTTGCCAAGGGAATCTTTTTTGACCGAACTTGTGATTGCTGACGCTCATTCAAAAACCATGCATGGTGGCCCGCAGCTTATGGTTACATATGTACGATCCAAATATTGGATCATAGGGATTAAATTGCTTGCCAAAAAATATGTAAGAAACTGCGTTAAATGCATTAGGTATTCAGCCAAAACTCGACCCCAACTTATGGGCCAACTACCATCGGCACGTGTGACGCAAAATAAACCCTTTCTGTGCACAGGAGTGGATTATGCAGGACCCATAAACATACGGGTGTCCAAGGGGCGCGGGAACAAGTCGTATAAGGGTTATATTGCACTCTTTATATGCATGTCCACTCGAGCAGTGCACATAGAGGCGGTTAGTGAGTTGAGTACCAAAGGTTTCCTGGCTGCGTACAAAAGATTTGTGGCAAGGCGTGGTCGCTGCGCCGAATTGTACAGCGACAATGGGGCTAATTTTGTAGGGGCTGCACGGGAATTGCTTCATTTATATAATGAAGAAAAATCAAATTTTAATACGGAATTAGCAGAATATCTCGCTACAAGTGGCACGGAGTGGAACTTTATTCCTCCTCATGCGCCAAATTTTGGGGGACTTTGGGAGGCAGGGATTAAGTCTACCAAGTACCATTTAAAGAGGGTCATAGGAAACACCACTCTGACATACGAAGAGATGGCTACTGTACTAGCTCAAATTGAAGCGTGCCTCAATTCGAGGCCGCTATCGTATGTGGAGGATCAGGACAAATTAACCATCCTAACTCCAGGGCATTTTCTGGTAGGGGAGCCATTAGTTTTATCTCCCGATTTAAATTTCGAAAGAACAAATGTTAGTATGTTAAAGCGATGGCACCTGCAGCAGAGAATGATGCAAGATTTCTGGCGACGCTGGTCTCATGACTATCTTCACCAATTCTTGCAACGATATAAGTGGCAATATAAAATGCCGGAACCATCTGTCGGGGATGTAGTTTTGGTTAAAGAGGATGATATGCCTCCTGGCAAGTGGTTGCTAGGCAGGATCGAACAAAAACATCCCGGGTCGGACGGTCTTACTCGTGTCGTCACACTACGCACAAAATCGTCTACGATAAAAAGACCGACTTCTAAATTATGTTTACTGCCTGTGTCCAATTGAAACTGGAATAATTGTTAGATGTAAGCAAATGTTGAACTCATTGTTTTAACTGTTTGTCAAGTAGTTTTAGTTTTAATTTTAATATTCATAAAGAGGTAAATTGTAACCAAACATGTCAAGGGTTAAAAGAAATGTATGGAATTGCTTCTCACCAAGGATGTACTAAGAGTTAAGTTCAGGGCATGCGAGATATTTTTACCTTATTGAGCAATGTGGCCATGTTAAAAGACATTCTGCAATAATGTCCTTGGTGGGCGGTATGTTTAGGTTTAAAAGTGCTAGCGAAATAATCGAGAGAAAATATTGGGACATTAGTATCGACTGTTGCCAAGAGATGGCGTTGTTAGTTGAGCGACGGTTTCTGAATCACGGTGTCAAGAATTTCCGTCGTTCAACTAGGTCAAGGATACAATTTTTTTGTTGTGTGAGCAGCAAGCACTGTGGTACTTATATTATACGCGCTTAATTATAAAGTCCAGTGTTTTATTATTCACCCTCTCCAAGTCGACCTTGTTCAAGTGTTTGTATGGAAGAATTTTAACGCGCTGTCCGATTAACTCGAAACTCAATATTTATACTTTAAACCCATGGGGATGTATGGGGTAATTTCCGACACTCACGCGGGCGAAGCCGCGGGCAGCAGCTAGTAATAAATAAATGTGAAGTTGTTGCAGACCTATTTGGATACGGGCGTTCATACCGGACTCCAATGAAAAATACACACATACATTCTTCCCATGGAGCTAGGCAGAAACTACAGAACGCCACCTGCTACGATCCCTACATACTACTTTTGCCTCGTTAACGTTGTGTAAGTGGACAGCGTTCTGGGTTATTTTATGACTAAAATTGTTTTTTTAAAATTAGTTGTAAGTTCTTATAATGTAACTGTTTGCTGTTCCTTTAAATAAAAAAATAAACATTCATACATCTGGTCATACACGCACGCCGGTTGCGAGTACTACGCACCTGACCTTTCTGAAAAACATCACCAATAAGGTCACTATATATGTCCTCCTAGGGCGTCCCCTCCCGGCTTTCAATAAAAAATATGCTTTTAAAATTAAATCGGGATTATTAGACAGTATAAAAAAGTAAACAGACAATTTGAGTCTACTTGTTGATTAAGATGAAAACTGTTAGTACCTGCAGTAATGACGTGTCAGACCCGATATCACAGCATTCTTAACAAACCCAGGACAAAACCAAAAAATCTCTTCATTATCATTATTTTTATCCCAATTTATATGGGGTCGGCGGAACATGTCCCTTTCTTCCATACTTACAATTAAAAAAATCTCTTTTTCTTCTATTTTCAATCAAACTACCCCAACAACAACATCAAAACAAAGCCCTAACGTGCACGATGCATCAGCCGGGCATCAAAGTCCAGTCAATCACGCGGTGGTATCGCCACCGCACTGGCGTGCACCGTGCAGTTCTAAGGCGCTTTCAATTACCGGCCGCGGGTGTGAACACCGGAAGAAACCGGCGTGAGTCGCGTGCCGGTTTCTTGCTGATGTACTGGAGACCACAGGAGGGACGGGGACGCAAAGTTTGGAAAAACAACTTTTTTAGGGTAAGGTAAAGTAAAACAAAGATAAACCAAGTGCCAAGTGCCAAGTGCGAGTCTGAATCGCACGCGAAGGGTTCCGTACCGAATTAAGAGCGAACAAAAAATCCCGAAAAAAACGCGTCGCCCGTATGGGAACTCCCTTAAGTTAAAAACTTTATTTAATTTTGATTTTTGTTGATATAGCGGCAATAGAAATACACAATCTAAAAAAAATAAATTTCAACGGTCTACCTATTACGGTTCATGAGAAACGTCCGTCCGTTACCCGCTGACGGACGGACGAATGGACAGACAGCGGAGGCTTACTAATAGGGTTCCGCTTGGCACCCTTCGGGTACGGGACCCGAATAAATCATGTAGGTAAATAACCGCCGAACTATATCGAACAGATATAATTTAAGACATAGGGCTGATAATACCAACGTCGAGAATCCCGTTTCGATGGGATAAAATTGCATCTACGGTATGGATTTAAAAAAAAAAACAATATAAATTAGTAGATCTAATGACATAAAAGCATTTCAGACATGCAGTTACGCAATTTTTTGTAACCACATTAAATAAAGTATATTGCTGAAAACAAGGAACATGTTTCTTCTCTCCACTTCAGACAAAAGAGCACTCTGATCTTTTGATCCGGAAACATGACCGGTGAACATGAGGTCCTGGAATTGAAGGTCTCGGGTCTGTCAAAGTGTTATTGGATATTTTCATTAGGAAATTCTCAGAAACAATCCGAAGCCTTGGCCACCTACCTTCTTGGAACTTACTACAAAATTGACGAATTAGGAATGTACTGATACACTTCTGCCCACTCCTTCAGTGATACAGCCTTGATGTTATAATATCTATACTAAAATAATAAAGCTGATCAACTTTATGTTTACATAATTATGTACGCTAACAGAATTAAAATAATAATAATATTAAATTAAATAAATCTGATTTGTTTGTTTTTTTATTTGAAAACCGTTTTATGTTAAAAAAAAAAAACGTATAAAGAAAAAAAACACGCTTATCTATGGCACTACCAGTCGGATTTGAAAAATCTTTGCTAGTCCAATTCTTGAGGAAGGTAATAGGTTATTTAACATCACGGTAGGACCCTTAGAACCCGAGCAAGAAGAAAAAAGTCGGGAAGTATCGCCGACGGCGAGGCCGAGGGAGTTTTGTAAAAATATGACTGTTATTTAAAGTATATTGTGTATCTTACGACTTCCACGCAAACGAAGTTGCGGTATTTTAAAGTTTATCGAACACAGTATGGTAAGACATCTTATATACTATTCGATAGTTATAAACGCCTACCAGATTTAGTAAGGCAATTGTCATCAACTTCCAACTAATCGTGCACGCTCTAACTTAGATCTTCGTGTGTTTTCTCTCCACCAAGTTGCACTTAACATCAAGCAATGTTTTTTTTCACTGAGAGCGATTATTTCTGACTATGATTGTTCCTGGCACGTAAATTGAAATCTGGTTACGATTTAAAAAGTTTGGTAGCAAAGTAAACTGCGATTTGTGCTTGGCATGTTTTGTAATTAGGCTTGCGGAAATCAAGTTCTTATAAAATTAAGTTTATAATAGTCACATTATGATCTATTATTATGTTTATTTCTGTAGGAGCTCGTGGCTAAGTAATAACACCCACACGGGTCGATCCATCAGGTTAAGCTGCGCTTGCCGGGGTTGGTCCGTGGATGGGTGACCATCTTTACATACCGAGACTCCTTCGTCCTTCGGAAAGCACGTTAAGCCGTTGGTCCCGGCTGTCATTGAATCTTTGACAGTCGTTACGAGTCGTCAGAAGCCCGAAAGTCTGACAACCAGTCTTACCAAGGGGTATCGTATTATCCAGTTACTGGGTTGTGGAGGTCAGATAGGCAGTCGCTCCATGTGAAATACTGGTATTCAGCTGCATCCGGTTAGACTGAAAGACGACCCCAACATGATTGGGAAAAGGCTAGGCAGAGTAATATATTATGTTTATTTCTGTAAGAAGGTTATACATTTACACACATTATATTTTTTAAACTAATGAGATCGTTGTTTCCTATACTCTGAGAAGAAACACCGTCTCTTTTAAAGTCGAGATATTTTCTTGATTGAAGGTGAAGAATGCCTAGCTTGTGGCAGCCTAAATATTTACGGACCCAATTTTTTTACTTCAGAAGTTCAGAACATGTGTTGACTTGACAGGAACGAATGTTACTTAATCTATTTATGAGTTTACTTTCTAACTTATTGTAAGACGCCAATGTCGGGAAGAGAATCTAACATTTTCGTACACTTCCGTAAAAAAAACTTTTTACAAAAAAAAACAACCGACTTCCAAAAAAAACACTACAAAACAAAAATTACTTTAATTTTGGAAGTCGCTGTCTTTGGTTTTGAATTTTCGTTTTTTGCCACCGACTTCCGAAAAAAGTTATTTTTCACTTTGTAGTGTTTTTTTTTGAAGTCGGTTGGATTTTTTGGTATAAACTTACTTTAAAAAAAAACATTTTTTTTCGCTATTGTGACGAATTTACCATGCGCTCTCGATAACAATTAATCTATTTACAAAATATATTTCTAAACAGATCAAACCATAGTATCCCTTATTCGCAAACTAATTTAATCCAAAACAAATGCCGCTAGCTGTTCACTGATTGGTGGATGCGGCGAACTCATTACCATGCTGTACTGCACCGCAAATATCTGCCACTATGACGGCAGCGATTCATATTAGCTTTAGAAATTGGCGGAAAATTCATTGTAGCATTAAATACTGAAAATTACCGGCGTATTGATGAATAATTGGGAATGGATTGGTGTATGAGTCTGCTGTGCAGGGGGTTTGTCTCTCAGGCTAGCCAATATATCCAAAATCCCTTGATATTGCTGGTGTCTCTTTGTCGAATCGGTGGTGGTAATTACTTTAAGGTAGCTCGGAAAGCACTTAAAGCCTAGTCCCGTCGGTCGTTCGTTGATATTTGACAGTCGTAACGGGAAGACAGAAGCCCGAACGTCTGACAACCAGTCTTACCAACGGGTACCCAGTAACTTTGTTGTGGAGTGTGGATGGGCAGTCGCTGCATGTAAAATACGGTATTCAGCTGCGTCCGGCTAGACTGAAAGCAAAGCTAACGTAGTTGGGAAAAGACTAAGCAGATGATGAGTCGTGGCAGACAATGATAAAGGCGAGGGCGATTTTCAGAACCGTCCTTACAACACTGTATAATATAGTGTATAACAAGTTAAAATTAAAAATTTAATAAACCCCGAAACAATTCCAGGTGATTCTGCAGTATCGGTTCAAGGTTACTATGTTCTTCTAATATCATTGAAGTAACAGAATACTAAATTTCGAATCGATCAGACCTGTGGAAGATGCGCACATCCAATCATCAACTAGAAAACAGCTGATAATCTTCAAATCGCTGAACCGAATTTCTTGAATTGTAGCTAAGAACACTTTCGATATAAGACACCTTTCAAATAAAAAATAATAATCAAAATCGGTTCAGTCGTTTGGGAGCTACGAGGGAACAGACAGATACACACGTAAAACTTATAACACCCCTCTTTTTCCATCGGGGGTTAAAAATAGTCAATTAATGAATTTGAGTCTATTAAATCACACAATTTGCACCGACATACAAGCAATCACGGGCGAAACAACATGTTTATCTCGTATTCCCGATAACCTGAACAAAATTGTAACAGAACTGGCGCCATTAATTATTCCCGTGACACTCTGACAGTTGAAATATAACGTCGTGACTGCCATGTGCTAATAAAACTGCTTCACTTGTTTCAGGCTGGTTACATACGTGCGACTTTTAGTCGTACGAGACGAGTTTTATGAGTGGTCGTTTGGTTTGATTTTCGGTCATTCTAACATAGGCCTTGTAGGTGTTGTGAAATGCTACAAACAGATCGTGGTACTCTATGGAAAAGTTAGTAGCACTGCTCATCTCACCCTAGTTATGGTTCTGTTGGTCTTGAGGTCAATGCACAGAAATAATATATCCAAAGAACATTCCAAAAACACTTAAGCCTACATGGGAATCAAACCGCGAACTTGTCTCGTGGCAGCCGCTAAGCAGTGAAAGGTAGACTTAAAACGCCCAATTATTATAGTCGCAAGGATGTCTTTGACTGCAACGCATGTAACCAGCCTAAGTCGTTAAACCTTTAATAGGGCCACAAATGAAATTCACAGAATCAAAATAAAACGGAGTCGACTTCAAAAATTTATCACTTTCTGAGGAATAGGTAATTGAATAAAGGGGGAATCTAAAATTTGAAGCTCCTGAGCTTTCTGAACTTCTCGTAAATAAAGTGACAAGTTACGGAACGTGTACTAAATATGTGCTTGTGTGTGTAAATTCGTGAAGGAAAAAAGGACGCTTGTTTCTGCTAAGCATTGCTACGGATATCTACGTATTGCTACGCCTTGACCTGCTACGCCGTGCTGCGCGTTGCCCTGCTACGCCGTGCTACGCTTTGCCCAGCTACGCCGTGCTATGCGTTGCAATGCAAAAAAAAAAAATGAATGATTTCTTTTTTTTTTCAATTTAAAACATTATAACACTAGATACTGTTGCAAAAAATGTTTTAGTTACATGTTGTGTCTACTGTCTACTAAAGTGTACATTTATTATACAAACATCGTTCAAGTAACCTACCTATACAAGTGAATTCTGTCCATTTGTCTATCTCTAACGGCACTCAAATCCAGTAGCATAACTTCTGCACCCTTCACACTCAGCAAGAAAAGGTACTTTCAAATGAACACGCAAACTTTACAACGGATGTGCCAACAAATCTCTTACATGCTCAGGATTCAAACCCCGGGCTTTGCATGGCGTGTCGTCAAATGCGTGGCGATTGAAATTCAATGAGGTTGAGGTTGGTACACCTCGCAGACACAAAATGTTTTTAGACTTTGATTTTGAATCGAATCTGAGAAAATTCTTTGTTGTGGTAGAAGAGAGGTTTTCTTTTGTTTATTTAATGAGGTTGACGATCGACAAAACTAATCGGTCCAAAAACAACATTCGTTGGCCGATTTTAGTTGGTGAACCATTCTTGACGACTCAACTGTGTAACAATTAAAACACACGAGGAAACGTGATGAAGTTTTAGCGTCAGTAACAAAATTTAACCGTGCTCATGTTTCAGACAAACTTAACTCTAGTCACTTAGGCTACGGTGGCCCCAAACAGCCTGTATTCGTCTCCGAACACCTGTCACCCTTGAATAAAGCCATACATGCACAATCTAGGAAAATGGCGCGTGAGAAAGGCTATAAGTATGTTTGGGTCCGCGATGGCCGCGTATTAGTCCGTAAGGAAGATGGAGCACGGCCCATACATATAAAGAGCCTACACGCCGTCTCTTTAATGTAAGAGAAAATCCAAGAGCCAAACCCGTAAGATAAACATTAAAATTCACTGTTTACTACCAAAATGTTCGAGGAATGCGAACAAAATTGAATGACATCAATATTGCAGTTAATGTCAATAAATATGACATAATTGTGGTGACCGAAACATGGCTAAATGATACCATCAACGACGGAGAGTTATTTGACGCCCGTTATAATATTTATAGGAGAGATAGGGAATCCAGCGCACTTGCAGGAAAAGAGGGAGGTGGCGTTCTCATTGCCGTGTCTAAAGCATATGATTATGTGCGGGCTTGTCAGTGGGAAACTACTGCAGAAGACCTCTGGGTACGCGTTAAGATAAATGAGGGGAAGAAAATAAACATTTGCGCTGTCTACTTACCACCCCCTGTCACTCAGCAGCATCTAGACATGTTTCTTGATTCGACCACAAGTGTTAATGAAACATCTGGCGAAGAAACAATAATAGTCGGAGATTTTAATCTCGGCTTCATCGAGTGGAAAAAAGACCCGAATAACTCGTATGCAAACTCTGCTGTTCCGTCAAACTACACTAACAACCTAGGATACTGTCTTATAGATTTTATGTCTTTAAACAATCTGTTACAATATAATGTTATTAAAAACACTAACAATAGAACATTGGATTTGGTGTTTTCCAATATACGAAATGCAGTGGTCGGGAGATCTGCTTCACCTATTTGTAAAGAAGACTGTCACCATCCCCCTCTAGAAATTAATTTAATTTTGATGGCATATGCGCCATTAAAACGTGTAAAATCTACTTCGTTTAATTTTAAGGCAGCTGACTACGAATTAATCAATAAAAAATTAAGAGAAATACGTTGGAAAGAGTAGCTCTTTCCAACGTATTTCTCTTAATTTTTTAGGAACCATGTGGAAATGTTAACCATATGTTGGGGTTGCTTTATGAATCCATCCAAGCTATTATTAATGATAATATTCCTAAAATTAAGCATGTAAGCAAAAACTTTCCCCCATGGTACTCTAAAGCTTTAGTAAGAGTTCTCAACGAAAAAGAAAAGTTAAGACAACGTTTCAAAAAATACGAAAACCCGCGTGACGAGATTGAGTACAGACTGCTTGATGACAGAGCACGGTCGATTATGAAGAACTGCTATAAGAAATATGTCCACTCTGTGGAGAATAACATTCGGTCTAATCCTAAAGCTTTCTGGTCTTTTGTTAAGACCAAGAATTCTAAATCCAGCTCTATACCGTCCGAAATGATACTAAACGATTCAGTAGCTACGACAGGTGACGCTATTTGCCAACTTTTTGCTACTCAATTCTCATCTACATTTTCTGTCACTAGCAGAATACCTCGACCTCTTACAAACACCCAAATATACCCTCAGTTTATTGTCAGTAAAATTTCTTTTACTGAGAGGGAAGTGTTTAAAGCAATGAACAGAATTGATGTTACCAAGGGTGCTGGTCCGGATGGGTTGCCTCCGCTTTTCATTAGGAAATGTGCCTGTAATTTGGCATACCCCGTAACCCTAATTTTTAATAAGTCACTCGAAACATCTATATTTCCAACAGAATGGAAAAGGGCTAACGTGGTGCCAATATTCAAAAAAGGTGACTGTGCAGATGCTAAAAATTACAGACCAATCTCTATCTTGACTATCTTTTCAAAACTTTTCGAAGCAATGATTTGCCCAATATTAACATCCCATGTAAAAACACAACTATCCCCTAAACAGCATGGCTTCTGTACCAACAAATCCACTGTCACTAATCTGGTTTCATATGTTGACGAGATCTGTATGAGCATTGACTCTGGCCAACAGATCGATGCCATATACACCGATTTTAGTAGCGCTTTCGATAAGGTCGACCATGAAATACTCCTAATGAAACTACGTGATTTTGGTATACACGGACCCTTACTGGAGTGGTTCAGGTCATATTTGAGTCATCGAACACAAAGAGTGGTGGTAAACGGTTATCAATCCCCCGAGTACGTTGCAACCTCTGGTGTGCCCCAGGGATCTCATACCGGGCCTATTCTATTTATTGTGTTCATTAATGACATAGTGAATTGCATTAAACATAGCCAATGTTCGTTGTTCGCCGATGACCTTAAAATCTACAGTCAAATAAAAACCCAAGAAGACATAACCCTGCTCCAATCAGATCTAGACTCAATACAGAATTGGTGTACGGTAAATGGGATGACTCTAAATGCCAGTAAATGTTATCACATAACATTCACGCGGAAAAAGCACCCCCTGCTATCAACTTACTCCCTCAACGGAACATCACTTCAAAAAGTTAAAAACATACGGGATCTAGGTGTAGTGCTTAGCAGCGATCTCTCATTTGCCACACACATCAATAATGTTATTACAAAAGCAATGAAAATGGTTGGGTTTATCAATAGAGTTGGCAAAGAGTTCAAGGGAATCTTGGCTTCGAAAGTGCTGTATAACACCTTTGTGCGCAGTCTCACGGAATATGCATCTCCTGTTTGGAGTCCGACTTACAATGTTCACATAGACCGTCTCGAGCGCGTCCAAAAAAAATTTACCAGGTGCTTGCGGTTTAAAGACCACAAATGCCCTTACAGAGCCAATTACACAGAACGGCTAAATTATTTTGAATTGGACTCACTGAAGCGACGAAGGGTTCTTAATGATATGTCAACTCTTTATAAAATTGTAAACGGGATAACTTCCACTCAGGATTTGCTTAACAAAATTAGCCTAGAGGTACCTCGTCATTCTCACCTCCGGTCCAAGCGTGCCTTTAGAACGTTTGCTACTAAACCGTGCCGCACAAACCTGGGCCGCCATGCTCCCCTAAATAGAATGTTGACCTTCTATAATAAAGCCTGTTCTGTCGACAGTAGCATCGACATATTCCATGATGCTCTGCCAAAATTTAAAACTAAAGTTATTAAAGATTGACCTGTGATCAGCTGCCCACTTCTACTTTAATTTAATAAACATAATATAATTGTTAAAGTAATGTAATAATTTATTTCAAAAATAATGTAATTTCTTAATCTATATTGTAATTTTATTGTAACTTAATAATGTCTTTTTTTTTTTTTTTTTTTTTTTTTTAATAATTTTAAGTTAATAATAATTTGATTTTAATTTAATTTAACCCGGCGAGATTCAATTGTAGTTATTTTTTTTTTTTTATATTGTATTTCCTTTTGATTTCATCTTTTTAAGTTTATATTTAGTTTAATATTATTTTTATTGCAATTTAGACTCACCCTTATTTGTGAATGATGTGCATGCCTGTAAGTAACTTATTTACACAGAATCGTCTCGTGAATGTTTGTACCTAATTATTATTTGTAAATAAGTTGTTGGTGTGCCTATATATAAATAAATAAATAAATAAATAAATAAATAAAACAATTATAAAATAATGAGTCCTCAAATGAACTCTCATTTGAGGACTCATTATTATGGTTTATTAATTAAGAGCTTCAAAAGTGACCATATTTAAAAGTTCTGCTGCCGCGCTGAGCAGTCAGCTCCACTGCCATTTTTGCTGACTAAAATAGAAATAGAATAACTTACTCGCAAAAATGAATAATCTTTACACCATGATAAACGACGATAAAAGAATATTAAGCTAGTTTCTTCTTTCCATCAAAAACTTATTTAAGTTTAAACTTAATTAAGCTCCGAAAATGAAGCTAAAGTGTAGAAGCAATTACAAAAGTGATCTATTCAAATGCTGAAAAACTTTCTATTTCGGGCATAGTCCGCACAGCGTATAATTATTAAGCCGACCCCGACAAAAACTGGTATATACCAACTTTGTAAAACAGGCATGTATTTGGAGTGTTTGAATAGGAAGGATTCTTGGTATATCTTCTTCATTTACTTACTTACATAATAAAACATTACATCAGGTAGATAAATATTCCCCGAAGGGTTGGGCAGAAGAGTATAGTAACACCCACATTTCGCCAGTTATGTTTAAGTCACATATGAAGGCACACTTATGTGGCTAACTTAATAATCACCAGATAGTTGGCATAATATCTTCTCAACAACTTCTCGTAAACCAGTAGGGTTTACCTGGCGTGGTGATGTAAATCATAGTAGTGATATTAATTGAATAGTTCCACGTTCATAGTGATTCCTCTAACAGTTGCATTTTAGCAGTTACAGGGTTAAAGCTACGTCAGATATAATCTGGACAATCACCCTCTCTACCGAACTGAAGCTTGATTTAAGAGGGTGCATCCTAAAAGTTGGCAACGTCGTAAATAGCTGTCAAATATTTACCTGTTTCGATTAATTTGGAAATAATACTGTATGGAAATAAGAAATGTGGCTAACCAATTGACTAGAATATTAATAATGAATTGCAATTATAACATTGAATTTGATGTTGTACCCGTTTTAGGTGAAAAAAAGGCATTTGGAAAGTTACCAAATACTTTTTTTACATCTAAAACTAACTATTCGGTGTTACGATATTAATTATTGCATTTCATAATCAATATTCTAGTTCGCTAGTTAGCCACATTTTTTATTTCCATACAGAAATATTATCAAATTAATCAAAACAGCGAAATATTTGACATCTATTTGCGACGTTGCCAACTTTCAGAATAAACCCTCTTAAACCGAAATCTTAAAATGTTCAGTTTAAAATGACAATTAATAATTTTAAATTCATTTTTAAAAAAACAAACACTTTTCTCTTTTTCTCGACACCAAAGCAGCTTCCTAAAAACCAATATCTCCGAAAAACTTGTCGATCCACCAAATGGCAGCCATTTATTAAGGAATCGCTCCTCAAGCGATCAATTAATCAAAAGGGTGCATACAGATTAGTCCGGCCCTGTACTAAGATTAATTACGCTTGGACGGTTCGGGATTAAACACTTGGAAAAGTCTATTGGCTTTAAATTTACGGTCTAATTAGGTTTCATTAAACTTTCTTAAGTACAATTCGGGTCTGTCTTAACACTTTGCTTTGGAAATATTTCAAGTTTTGAGCTCTTCAGGCTATGTATTTTGATCTCTGTAGTTTCGTAAGGGCGTATTGTGCGTAGCTGGGGTGGAAATATACGATGTGTAGTTCAGTTAAGCTTCGGTTTTCCTGCATTTAGAAATACGAGGTTCACGATTTATAAAGGGTTATTTATTTGTTAATTCCCTTGGGCTAAAGGATCAGACTAAACAATTGTGTTCTGTTGTTCTAATTCCTATCGGAATTAAAAACACTAAACAAGTTTGTTCTCTACCTGATTCTTGCCGGAATTACGAAGCTTTTTTTTGCTGAAAACCATGTTCGGACACAAATACAACATTATTCTCAATACAAAACAGAGAACCAAAAGAGTTCTTTTTCTTCCTGTTAAGAGCAAACGTAACTAGTGCTTGCCAGAACATTCTGTACTTTAATTCCAAAAATGCTTTGTTCGACCGACACAGAATGTACCAGTTTTCACGCCGAACATAATTGCGAGTAAGCGACTTAATTCTTATAAAACACATTCAATTTTGGACTTTATCTCTACCAACGTAACTTTTGATTTCATTTAGAAGATAACAGAGATTTTTAGAAATTTTCAGCTGCATTTTTTCAGAGCTGTCATCCGTAGCGGTTTATTTTTACTAACACGTCACGTTGTTTTATGAGGCGGAATGTACATGAAGGAAAAATTCGATTAAGAGGACTTTGTAGTGGGAAATTTAAGGACAAAAAACTGGATTTTATATTTTACTGATTTGAAGCCAAACTCGGTCCTTCTGGCAGCAACTGACGTATAATTCAGTCATTACCTTGTTGTCAACCACCATGTAAGTTCTTCCGACCCTACTTATGCAAATCTAACAACGCAGATTGCATTGGAAGAAAAAAAGATAAAGAAACTTAAAACCACACGTTTCTTTTATTCAGTGCGGGCGTAATTCGCTATTTGTACTGTGCATTCGTACCATTGTAGCCATGAATAGAATTAACCGTCCAGTGGTGGGAGTCCCTCATTACCATGGCAAATGTCCAGTGCCGGGGACTCCGTAACTCGGACGTATTTGCACTTAAATCGACTGAGCGGCTGCCGTGTTAGACGCTTCCAAATTTGAATTTTAAACTAAGCGTTCCGTTTTATGCTGAAGGTAAATTCTGGTAGGTTTTTTACACACTCCGAGGTAATTTGGTTTGTGAATAATTTATAGAGCCAGTAAGTATAAACTCCTTGTGTTTTGCTGTAAGTAAATGGAACGTTAGGATTTTTTGGTTACGGTCGGAGATGTCCTTGTTGAAACTAGAGGATTTGATTAAAGGAGATAAATAGTTCAGTGCCTTTATACTTCCAACTTTATAGATCCAAAGAATTTGGAAAGTAGTCAGCTTAACACAAGACAAACAGCAAACCACAATTGATCTGCTTAGTAGGTGTTGCCAGAGAACTAGGATTTCGAATCAAAACAACTATTTATTGCAAATAATAGTACGGTTAAGAAAACCTATGTTTTAAGCGTAACCGAAAAAGACCTTAATAATAATTTAGAACAAGCTACATCAATGAAATGTGAATTTGTTTAGTTAAATAAGACATAATAATATAAATACCATTCATACCAAGTCCACACGGAAATTAAATACATATCTCTTAAAAATAAAACACCTCATAACTATTTTATATAATTTCTACCTACCCACATAACTAACTAAAAATAGGGTGCATCCTAAAAGTTGGCAACGTCGTAAATAGCTGTCAAATATTTACCTGTTTCGATTAATTTGGAAATAATACTGTATGGAAATAAGAAATGTGGCTAACCAATTGACTAGAATATTAATAATGAATTGCAATTATAACATTGAATTTGATGTTGTACCCGTTTTAGGTGAAAAAAAGGCATTTGGAAAGTTACCAAATACTTTTTTTACATCTAAAACTAACTATTCGGTGTTACGATATTAATTATTGCATTTCATAATCAATATTCTAGTTCGCTAGTTAGCCACATTTTTTATTTCCATACAGAAATATTATCAAATTAATCAAAACAGCGAAATATTTGACATCTATTTGCGACGTTGCCAACTTTCAGAATAAACCCTCTTAAACACAGCGTTCATAGTTACCTCTGCAGCTATATATCATGTGAGCTATCGACGACGACTAAAATGAAATATGCGCGGCCCGCCCAGCCTTTGAATATAATCGGTGGGTCAAGAGGGAGCCTGGCACCAGCCTAGCAGTTCCTTATCTTAGGAGACGACGGACATGTCCTTCATTCTGTTATTAAAATAATATAAAGGTACAAACAGTAAAGCTCCCTGTGAAGGAGCTCGTTCGGTGAAGTACTACCACGGTACTTTTTGTGCCACCGAATCAAATTGAATACATTTATTTGTCCACAGTGGTACAAGGTAGTTGTTACAAAAATTATATTGTGGATATCTCTGTCCTGTCCCAAAGTGGCACACAAAGTATAAAAATTGAATGAAGTAAGTTAAAATAGTTAATTGATTCAGACGTAGATATATTTAGTAACCTATTCCGCTATTCTCTCGGCGTCCAGCGCTCGGCGTGGCAACACGTCGTGTTAGGATTCGCGACAAGTCAATCGTCATCCTGAGGATGCCTCGTTGAGAGGTGAAACACGTGTCGATTTCTTACAGGGTTTTTCATACGGACACTTTATGAATAGTTAAGCGGAATAGGTAACTAAATATATCTACGTCTATTGTATTTTATAATGGATTTCCTTTTGGATTCCTTTATGGATTTCCTTTATAATGGATTGTATTGTATTTTGGACGTAAAATATGATAAATAACAGTGAACAATAGTGGGTACACTTTGCTAATGTAGAATATAATAAAAATCATTTTTGAACTAAAAAATTACAAAGTAGTGTTACTGTGTTTTGGTTTGAAGGTAATTGAGGTACGTTGCCCCTGGGATATTCAGTGCAGTGACCATTTATCATCAGAGGGCATAAAATCGTTTTTTTTTTCTTCAGAATATACAAAAAATCTTGCTCAGTTTAGTCAGTTAGCAAGGTGGCGCTCTGCCAAGAGGCTGACATTGGTGAGATGGCAGTACTTAAGTGTCACTTTTATAATATAGCACGTATAAGGTACAAACATATATTTACTTAAAGTCTATGAATGAGATGAGGTCAAATCTTCATTTATTAGAGTAAGATTAATTTGTTAATCTTACTGAAACGTATGCGCCTATAATTCTACTGAAACTACTTACTACTACTTGAAATAAAAACAGTGGTAGTAGTCTTCCAGTCAAATTATTTCAGAAGATAAGATAAAGATAAGATAATCTTTATTGACATATGTTACGCAAAAAAAAAAATGAATTCCCTAGCTCCTGCGCTAGTGTACACTGTATTACAGGAGCTAGTGTCAACCCCTAGTTAATAAGTTATATGTTATTTATGTCATCCAAAGATTACAAAGCAAAAGTATTAAAAAATAATAATATTAAAAGTAGTCTAACATGCATAATGTATCAACAAATAAAAAGTTTAGGTGTATATGGATGGGTGGGGGAGTATGTATGAGAGAAGGACCTCTATAACTTGATGTTATGAAATGCATTGCCTTATCCGGCTATGCGCCATGTGGATGGTAACAGTGCGTTTTCTGCAATAACCTGCGGAACCCTAAAAGCTAACCGAGCCCAACGTCGATTTATGCCTGTCTAGGATATGGCGAGAATCGATTCCTTTACTCTCCACTCGGATTTACCCGGGTTTTTCATTCCCGGCTGTGACCGAAATGTCGTCTGTTTATGAATATCCGTTGCGTAAATGCCGTAGGCCTCTTTCTGCGCTGGTATGAAGAAAAATATCCAAAATAGTACATCCTAATCCCTAACTAATATTATAAATGCGAAAGTCAGTTTGTTTGTTTGTTGGTTTCTTACGCTTTCACGCTAAAACAACTGAACGGATTTGGATGAAATTTAGTACATGGATGACATGACCTGGGTTAAGATACTTCTTTTCCCGATATTCCCACGTGATCGATATTTATGGGGGTGAAACCTCTGGGAGCAGCTAGTACCACATAAATTATAATCTCAAACAAAAGTAGTGCAAAGTATTGTGACTGTCTACCTCTGAAATATCAATCAACTATCCAATCAAAATAAATTAAACTGAGCGGAAATAACTAAACAGCAGTATTTTATTTTTATGAGCCAATGCAATGACGAGGTGCAATAAATTAAAAGCCCCAGAAATTATAATTAAGTGCTACATCCATGCGACCGTTAATTAACTTCCACAGTTAATTTTAAACGCTAAAAGAGAAAATTATTGCGATCTGCACCCAATTATTTTTAATTCATCGGAGTTACCGAAGACATTCAAAATTACTTTTTTTATATAATATTTCATCAGTTTTGATAAAGGCTCGACCTAGGGATCAAACGCAAGACCTCAAGATCAGCTGTCGCACTTGCCACCCCTTGACCTACTATTCATCTCTGCCTAACCCTTCGGGGACTGTAGGCGTGATGATTTAATCTTACACCCGTTACTTTTCTTGGATAGATATGACACTATTACTAGCGCCAGCAATACCTATAGTAGGTATTCAAATCCATCAAGATATAAGTTAAAATTAAATATTTAAATAACCCCCGACACATTTCCAGGTGATGCTGCAGTATCGGTTCAAGGTTGCTATGTTCTTCTAATATCATTGAAGTAACAGAATACTAAATTTCGAATCGATCAGATCTGTGGAAGATGCGCAAATCCAATCATCAACTAGAAAAGAGCTCATAATCATCAAACGGCTTGTAGCTAAGAACACTCTCGATCAATTACAAAAATTCAAACAAAGAAATAATAATCAAAATCGGCTCAGCCGTTTGAGAGCTACAAGGGAACAGACAGATACACAGACACACAGATACACACGTTAAACTTAAAATAAAAAATTATTACACCCCTCTTTTTCCGTCGGGGGTTAAAAATCAGAATATGACCAGACATTTTACTCCGAAGAAAATGTATCGTCAAGCTAATCGTCATAATACACCAAAATATTCAGGTATATCTGATTAGATTGACGCCGATCCTAACAAATTTTAATGACAATGCAATGATATGGATTGATAAACAATTTTGGTATCAATAATACTTACTTAACTAACCCAACTCGCGCTCCGCCCCGGCTTTGTACGGTGTATTCTAGTGATGTGGCGTCTTTTTGGTTTAATATCCTAAGTATAATATTAAAACAGATAGACATTATACCTGGGACTTTTCTGTAGACTTTAAAAAGACCTACAATTTTGTAGCACATCAGTTTGATGTATCTTATCTTATGATTTACACAGCAGCCATGTTAGCGCCCTAAAAAAGGATTTTTAAGGCTTCATTAGAAAACCTCAAGATTTTTAGTAGCTTTTAATTTTATGTACTTAAATTTTTTATGCATAATACACACCTTCTGGAAGCAATTCCATTATCGATGCGGAAAACCGCATTGAAGCCCATTGTGAACGCACAAACGGACAGGCAGGCGCGCATAACTTGAATACCTACTATTTTATAGTATTTGAGAGATTTAGAGATTATAGGTAAAGAATAGATAACATTTTCTTTTTATCGGATTATAAGAATCGTTTTACTTATGATAGATATATTGTCTCTTAATACCTATTGGTACTATTAAAGTTTTTCTAGACAATTTTTGTAATAAAATTTCCTAAGGGGTGTTAAACACATGTTCGGGTCGGCATGAGTCGGCTGAGCTGGGCGGCAAAATCGAATTAGATATAGGTAGGTATGTTCGGGAGAAAGCCACTAGGCTTAGCTCGAAATTTTGGCGAGCCGACTCGAACATGATCCAACGAGGGTAGATGATAAGAGGCAAATGTGTAGTAATTGCTTCGGGTCGGTTTTGTTGTTCAACAAATACTGCCAAATCGAATGTACCGACCCGAACATGTGTGTAACACCTCGTAATAGTCATATTTAAATAACAAAATGGTAGAAATGTCGCCTTTCATGACACCTCCAACGGCAAGGGTTAACAAAAATGTAGGTAGTGAGACGGATAATTAAAGCAATGTACTTGCTTTTAAGAAAAATGTAGACTTCAATGTAAAAAGTTGCGGCCTCCATTATCCGGTTATTATATATAATAACAATTCTGGAAAATCTCTGTCTGCTATATAACTTTGAGGGTATAAGGGATGAGAGAATGGGGCAGAATATATTTTTTATGGTTTCAACATTACATAACATCATCCCTGTTTTCCAAACCCAAAAATAAACAAGTATCTAGTTTTACACTTGCTTACTAATAAAAATGAAGTTTGTATTCTCCATGGGGAATGTATCTGTATCTAGTACACCCATATTTTACCAGATATATTTAAGTTCCATGCAAAAGGAGGGAAAAATTGTAATTGGAAAATTAAAAAACTCTTTTTACAGTTTTTTTAATTTCCTATGACAATTTTTTCAAATGCCCATTGCAATGATGCATTTAACCAAAATAATGATATCATACTGTTTAACCTTAAAAAATAAACAACAAAAGGCGTAACTCGCCACATCCTTTCACTCGAACACGCACCGCTATTACGCCCGTAGTTAATTAGTTTTAAAAAAACTTGTTGAAAAGTTGGAAAAATTAAGGTGTATTATAGCGAACAAGTTCTATAACAGTATCGTTACAGGAGAATGAGACCTTATTTCACTTTTTGTTGTCTAAACTAGCTTAAGTCAACGGATTCGTTTATATCTTGACACCTTGAATTTATATACACACAACTTACCAAAATTAGTCTGAGGCCTTAGTGTAAGTTTGCAAGTGAGTAAACGTAACGGTAAGATTTTTATTCTCACCTTTATATTCTTGGCAATATGATCTATCAGTCAAATCTTAACGCAAACACGATAGTTACGTTTACTCACTTGCAAACTTACACTAAGGCCTCTGTAGTCGCCGTCTGCGTAGTCGCCGTCTGCGGATACACTTGACGTTTACAACGCCAAGTGTATCTACGCAGACAAACACGTGTGCAGGACTTTTTTGGTTAGTTGTGTGTATAGAAATTATTGACAAGCATCTGCTCAGATGTTAATGAAGTAATGAATGTACAGATAATTATTAATGTTAACTTGTAGTATAAGGAACTTATTGACATTTTAAATTTTTCAGAAGTATTTGGTCACCTTGTCCGCTACAATATATCTGACGGCGACTGTACATTCATTAACGATAAGGTTATAAATTTTGACAAACAAGACTCCGGTCCTATAACAACGTGTGGTTACCAAATATTCCAGCCGAGGTCATTTAAACGTAAACGTAAGCTACCAAAGATACCATCAAACATATAATTTTAGTCCATTGTCCCCTGTATAATTGGCGCCGGGTATCGAACCCAGGACCCCGCTAATTGAATTACAATAACGCTATTATTCCACCGGATCAATGGGCACTTCGCAGACAAAAGGCTTCCTAATGGCTTCAGAGTCAGCCTTTGGAATAATATTAATTTTTAATGGGTTTAATTAATGTGAATTTCTTTGAACCGAAAAAGTAATTTGGTTTTAATTATGGAAATATATGTTTTTGTTTTGTGTCACTGCGAGGTAGTCGCGCTAAAAAAGGGTAAAATTCTGTGGTTAAAATTAAAGTTTTTGAATAATAACATTCCTAACCATTCATAGATCTAGAACTTAGTAAAACAAGGACAGTAGAATAAATTTTAATCGAACTTATAAGAAATGAAAACTTATCATAGGTGTTCATAAAGAACTGGGTCAACCCTTAGTAGATTACCTATTGTATGTTCCAAAAACATCAAATGAAAATGTAAACAAATGGATCCATCTCAAAACATTCCTGTGGATGCCCACTTGAAGTGCCACTTATAAATGAAACGATTTCATTTGATTATTTGAACACTCAAACCAAAATTGTAATTTGAAATAACCTTAACCTCAATTTTCGTCGACGATTTTTCAATTACTCTTAATAATGTTATTTCATTGTCGAAAAAAGTGGTAAAACATAAAGTAAGATGATTGCGTTACCAATTCCCTTGAAATGAGTGATTACGTGAGAATTAAACCTGAACAAGTACCTACTTGGATATATAATTTGTTTGTCTCTAGATTATTCAACAGGTCTAAATATTTGTGTAAGTGTAAAATTTTATCCGTAAAAAAAGGAATTCCTTGAGATGCACAAGTCTAAAAAAAAAATCATGTATTAGGTATTTAGCCGAAAATAGACAAAGTCAATTGCATGCAAGTCATAAAAAATAACATTCAACTGACATACCAAACTATTTGAAAATTTGCTTTAATTATAGCTATCTACAAATGCTAACAGACAAGTCTGTAGGTATCATCTTGAAACACTAATGTTTGTTAGAACAATTGTAAGTAAGTAAGTAAGTCTTTATTTGCCTTAAACATGGTATAAAAGGTGTTACAGTTTGGTAATATAATATAGTCCACATGTTTAGCTATACAACATCGTGTATCAATTGCATGCAAAATATTAGAATTAATTAGTAAGTAGAAATAAAATGTCAAAGCTATAAAACATTTTCCACAATACAATCATCATAACATAATATTATTTAATGTCAGAAATTAATCTCCACGAACAAAATCAAAAAGTCACAATAAAAGAAAACATTATAAAAGTAAACATTATTCGCAACAGTTCCATAACATTACATAACATAACTTAAAGTAAAGAAAAAAAAAAAAAAAAAGGAAATCAATAAAATCAATAATTAAAAATGTCAAAATTATAAACATTATCGACGATCCAGTATGTCATTATTTGTGAATTATAATTTAATGTCAAAAAAATCCTTAATGTCATAAAAATTATGTTCATTCAGCCATTTAAAGAGTCTGGTTTTAAAAGAATTAATATTAAATAACAATTTCATTTCTTTTGGAATTTTATTATAAATAGATTTAGGTATTGAATCAAATCTACAATGCAAAAGTGCGTTACATATGACAGAGGCCTTAGTGTAAGTTTGCAAGTGAGTAAACGAAAATATCGCGTTTGCGTAAAAATTTGACTGATAGACATTGATAGATCATAATGCTAAGGATATAAGGGTGAGAATAAAAATCTTAACGCAAACGCGATATAGTTACGTTTACTCACTTGCAAACTTACCCTAAGGCCTCTGACCATCGCGTGAGCAATCAGCAAAACTGTAATTTTCTTTATACCAAGCTCCATTCTCCGAGCCCGGTAGCTCCGGCGGCTCCAGGTAGGTAGGTAAGTAGATAAGTTAGATTCTTATAAAGTTATCCACCCTAAGTTAAAGTCACATTGAGTGTGCAAAAAATCCCCAACAAAACATGTTTCAAATACCTACTCCTACACTAGAAGTTTAAAATACCTACAAACAAAAAAATACAATAGACGTAGATATATTTAGTAAGCTATTCCGCTTTACTATTCATAAAGAGTCTTAAAAAACCCTGTAAGAAATCGACACGTGATCTCAGCGTCCAGCGCTAGGCGTGTTAACACGTCGTGTACGGGTTCGCAACAAGTCAATCGTCATCCTGAGGATGCCTTGTTGAGAGGTGAAACACGTGTCGATTTCTTACAGGGTTTTTTAAGACTCTTTAAGAATAGTAAAGCGGAATAGTTTACTAAATATATCTACGTCTATTGTATTTTATAATGGATTTCCGCCAAGTCACGCCTGAGTCAATTAACTACCTACAAACAGCCGACACCAATAAAATAACAACATTACAAGTAATATTTTAATCAGACGAATGTTTGTCTGCAAATCATCAAATAAAATCATTTCTCACGTTCGAAGCTCGTGTTATCGTGTCTAGTTATACATATAATAGGCAATGAAAGGCAAGATTAGTCACTTAGTCAGTCAGCAAGGCAGGTATCGTTGGGGCTCGTGGGACCTTGGAACTTCCTGCCATCACCTTGTGGAGGCACTCAGCCAGACTAAGCTGGTCTTGTGAGCTTGTAGACTTGCTCGTGAGGCGTGAATCTCCCACCTTGGTGAAAAATCTTTTAAACCAAATTCTACTGCCTTGGGCCTGTTTCCTTATTGTTCCTTGACAGTTCCCTCGGTTCCAGCCAAAATAGTTCCCATTCCTAGACCAAATTCGCTTCACCCTGAGACGAACAAGTTTCCGACATTTAAAGCCAGCACCGCTTTATAGCGTTTTTCCGTCTCTTCAATTTGGTGCAAACTTAAAGCCGCCTTCATATATATTATCAGTTAAGTAATAATAACAAGCAGTACTAGTGTGCCATTGAGAGACAATGTACCTCTTGCTCGTAATAACTTTGAGTATATTTTTAATATGGCTGTACATAAAATGGATTGGAATGAAGAACTATTGGACCAGTCTGGGGGTGCCCCAGGGTCCTGTTCATCCAATATTTGGAAGCATGTCGTTTTTGCAGAAAAAAAATCCGGTAAGTGAGATTCTTCTATTACTTTCTATTTTCATAAAATTTTGGATCTTCTTGCTGTTCCAAACACGAAGCCCTATCCCTTCAACATATACACGGAGTAAACTAACGACCAGTATACCATTCAGATAAATCATACATCCTCCGCGTTAATAAGAGGGACCTACCTATAGGTATAATGATGTCAATATTTTTAACTTGATGATCTAGGCAAAAGGGAGATTCCTTCTTTCATATAACATTTGACGCGATTCCACCACGCACATAATAATCATACACATACTAATTATCTTACCTATTATTCCCATTACCTACCAGATAGGACTTGACGTAGAGTACAAAAATAAGGATATGGATTTGAATGGTCAAAAAATAAATATTAAATAAAAGGTTTATTTAGTCCAGCCTTTTACACGCAAATGCGGAGATTTTATTTGATTTTCTACTGTAATAAAATAGAACCCTAATTATCTACCTACTTTTAATATCGTCTCTCGAAACATTTCACCAATTATTCATCGTGAATCAAGGATCTCCATCTCGAGTTATATTTTCTCTGGCCACATTACCTCTGATTTTTGTCAGCTATTGAAAGCTATTGAAAATAAGATCAACATTCAATCTATAAAAAAAATATGATTCGATGAGAACTTTCCTCAATAAACATAAGGTAACAAAACAAATCTTGTATATTATGTAAATGCCTAATCTAAACATTTATTTTCATAGTAGGTGTTACATAATTGGATTAATATTGGTCGAAATGATGTAACTAATCATCCTGATAAAGTTGTTACAGAACCACTTATCTAAATCTTTTTGTTTATCTATTTTTGTCGCTCAAATACAGACATTGATTGATTGTACAATTATTATATACCTAACACAACATTACACCTGCAGGTGTTCCCCTATATTGGCGTCTATTTTATGATCCAATCATTTGTAATGGTTACTGTTAGCCAACATGATCCCACTGTTGGGCAAGACCTGTAATATTTAAGTATTGTATGTGTACTATTATATTTACTTGCAGTACACCACTGACTACCTATGCTTGTTTATTTTAAGTTCGTTCAGTCCATTCAAAGGTTGTCTCGAAGATATCGCTACCAGCGATACGACTGCCGTTTGATTGTACCCATAGAATTAACAATATTGTAAAAAAGCTGTGTAAGAATTTTGGTGTACAATGAAATATATTCATTATAAATGTATATGTAAAGGTCTATCTATGTCCATGACTTCCAGCTCTTTCGATCCAGAGCTAATATGAACCACTGATAATTCAATATTTTTAGCGTGATAACTACGTAATAATCATTTTATCAGAGTAATTCTAGCGTTTTTATTTTTTCCGTCGCATTAAATTAATAAGTTAGCGCAAAAATTATCAAAAAATGTTTCAAACGCAGCGTCGCCACCGCGTCGGGGTGCTACAGGTTATCTTGTCGTTATTAGGTATCGTGAGTTTCACTTTTACAACTTAAACAATATGTGTTATGGATTTGTTTTGATTTAAAACGTTTGTAAATAGCTTCACAGAAAATTCAATATAGTGAACATACCGTCCACCACTACTAAAAAACAAAAAACTGTTATCACCAATGAGTGGCCAGAACATCACAAACTCACAGCATTAGTATTTCAATGGCTTTCCGTAGTCCACACGCGATGCAACTAATCACAAACTAGTTAATAACACGTTTGTAAGTCACGTCGTGTACGAACCACCATTGAAATTCTAGTGCCGTGACATTCTGGCTACTCATTGGTGATTTGAGTTTTTAACACGTTACTTGTGAGTAGCGTCGTCAACGTCGTGGACGATGGGTTTTTTAGCAACCATATTTTCTTTGACAAACCTGTTGACATTAGGCTCGGCGCAAACGGGCCACCGACCACAGCCACCGGTGGCCGTCGCCACTTCCTGCGGTGTAGATTACTGCTGTAGCGAGTGGCCGCTACACGTGTGCGGCGTGTCTATACAAAATATATGAAAAAGTGCGTTAAGTCGCTGTCGCTGGCCACCAGTGGCTGTGGTCGGTGGACCGTTTGCGTCGAGCCTTAAGGCTGCGTTTCCACTGACGCGGAGCTGGGCGGAGCGGATCAAGAATTAACCATTCACAATGCTCGAAATCTCCCTTCCGCTTCAGTGGAAACAGTGCAAGCGGAGTGGAGCGGTGCTAAGCGAACTTCAAATAAAATATATGAGGACGCGATCCCGAGCGAGATAGAACGGAGACGAGCGAAGCGGTGTAGAGCGGAGGGCAGCGGGGCGGTCAATGTTACATCATCTGCTTCGTTATCTTCGTCTTCTAGTAGATAAATATATAAAAGCTCAGTTCTATTTTTTTCAACGACTGCATGTATGATCTCTCTGAGTGATTGAGTGTAACTGATCGGCGCATCTTTGCTCAACATACTCACCGCTTCTTTCCACTTCGCTCTGCTCAGCCCCACTCCACTCCGCGCCAGTGGTAATACTCACCACTTGTCACTGCTCTTCTCCGCTCCGCACCGCCCAGCTCCGCTTCAGTGGAAACACACCCTAATCATGATAGTTCATTCGTGATAAACTTTTGGCCGTGATTATATTTTGTTTTTATTTAAACTGCATGTCAAGCTATCATGTCATTATGATTCGTTATAAGATAATCGCAGAATTTATGTAATTACTTATTTATTACTACCGTTTATAATAATATCAGAGATTACGTAGAGCTGTTCTAATAAGTCATTATATATAATGATTATTTTGTTGCTGTATTTATCTTATTTTTACCCGACTGCCGCAGAAGGAGGGTAATGTTTTTACAGAGTAAGTATGTCTATTTCTTTGGCACTCTGTAGCCCAAACGACTTGATAGATTTTAACTTTTATGAGAATTATGAGATATCGTTAGATTCGTCTTAATTGGGGGAGTGACATACTAACTATCCTGTTTGAATATTTGTTTGTTAACACGCTTTCACGCTAAAACGGCTGAACAGACTTGGGTGAAGTTTGGCACGTGGGTAGACCATGACCTGAATTAGGACACAATAAATTGTCGTTAATTCCTCTAAACTTTGTGACCGGGTGCATTTAACTGTTCATTTAATTTTTTTTTTGTACACGCGCACTTGTTACTTCTTGAATATTCGAGATAGATTCGTTTCACGTCAAAATCTAAACGACACTTCAGTACGGAATATTTTGTCAAATAGTCGTTCCTATTCGTTGCGTAAAAATCACTCAGTAGGAATATGATGAATGAATATATTTTGAATACATTTACCTGCTCCAAATGTTACGTTGTTCTCTCACAACAGATTTATCTCTGTCATCTGAGGGAATCATTTGTCTTCCTAGCGACTAGTCTGCTAGTAGTCATGTTATCAAATCAGTTTGTGCCTACATGTATCTAGTTTTCATTAATATTATAACAGTAGCTTCAGCCCGCGACTCCGTCCGCATGAAATTTCAACTCCTGACCCACCGCGTCGCATCTCATCGCCCGCCCGCGCTATATCTTCTTTTACGCTTAGCGTTCTTTCTGACATTTTTTCTTTTTGCTCGGTTCCTGAGAGTCGTAGCGTGATGTTACATAGCCTATAGATACACCTCAACAAAATCAATATAATATTTATTTTAAGCGCCGGCTGTCGCTGAAAACCAGCGCTGGGGCTCTCTCTGTCTCGCATAGGGTCGCAGCATTATGCTGAGCGATGACCGTTTTCCGTGGATGTGCCGCATATTTTCCTCCAACTTGTTATTTTCGTGTACTTTTTTTTCATAGCGTTCATTTTGTCGCAAATAAACGTATTTTTTTTCTTTTATTTTCTTTCAACAATTGGGCTATCTAATGCAAAGAGAATTTGTCAAATCTGACTGGTAGTTCCGGAGATTACCGCCGACATACAAACTTACAAACAAAAAAACAAACATAATATTAGACCCAATTTTTCTATCGTCAGATAACTTATATTTGAGGAATAAATATAATATAATAATAAGCTAGTATAGATGAATAGCAAAATGTTAGCAGCAGCGAAATCAAGCCATATTTTTTTAACCATTGCTCAAAAATAGGAATAACAGTGAATGTGAAGATTTTGGCTGCCTCGTTGTCGCTTATAGGTCCGAATTCGATCCGGGGGTCAGGCAATGTGTAATTAAGTTTTTTTCCAGTAGCAGCCTGGAGTTTGGATTTCAAGCTCTTCAAAAGCATTGCCCCTTTTTATAAAGACATTATTAAACTAAACTAGCGAAATGTGAAAATACTAAATACATACATACCCCTCCATGAACAACTCTTTTTCTCTTTACTGTAATCACCTATCATATAAAAAACAAAAGAATAGCAGGGGATCGGTTTGGGGGATCCGACCGGAATAAATCGCCGCTTCGAGGCATGAGTGAGTTGAATTTTTGTTAAATAGAGATCTTTTCTTGTTATTTCCAGGGTGTATGGCTGACTGAATTATACCAGAAATACAAGCCGTCCCCTTACGTGGGCATCTGGGTGTTCTGGCGGCGCGGCCTGGTTGTCAACTGCCCCGACTTGTCGCGTCAGATCCTCGTAAAGGATGCTGACAACTTCAGAAACAGACTCCTGGCGTCAGGAAAGTCTGACCCCATGGGGGCCCTCAACTTGTTTACTGTGGATGTAAGCTATAGCAGTTTAACCAGTCTCTCTATCCCCGTACAACCAGTATAAAAGAGTAGTGAAGTAGTTAGTTAATAGGGTATTGTCTTTATTTATTTTAGCTTAATGATATTCTCATAAACGATAATCAGTTCAGTTACAAGGTTCGTACTGCTGGGACTTACACGGTACTTCGGCCCCGTGCGGGTTTTTGGTTTGCCAATTATTGGTTTCATAATCTCACGATCCTTTCTTCCACTGTTTGAGAGCAGCGGTCATGAAATAAATTGCAACTATATAAAAATAAATCGTGTACACAGGCTTTGTACACAAGCTTTAACTTCAAGTTAATGGTGTTCTTGTATATTTTTGCTGCTTTATTATACACTGGATTAACTTCTTATACTAATTTAACTAACATACTACGTACATGTACATAATACATTTTTCTTGTATTAATTCATAATGTCCCCTTGTTTTCACTACAGACTATCAGATCACTATCACAGGCTTTAATTAATTTTTAGGATCCATTATGGAGTTCCGTCCGAAGGCGTCTGACGATGGTATTCACTGGTTCCAAACTCAGAGGCTGGACGGAGCTGTACCAGAGCAAGGTGGCTGATCTGGTGTACCGCATTGATTCGGATAACGAGAAAGGAAAGACTATCGATTTGAGGGTATTTATGATTTTTATTTTTCTTAATTCTAGGTTCTTGAATTACTAAGTTCAATATAATTTGATCTTATTTCTACCTTTATTATATCGTTTACAAAAAGAGGTAGACAATTATTTTTACCACCGTTTAGCTAATCAAAATTTTATGCTCGAAGCAGTTTTTCTATCTGGAATTTCTCAGTAGCAGCCCGGAGTCTGGAATTGTGCCCGGTTGATGACAATAGGCTCGCCCCCTATTACATGGGAGTTAAACATAACTGGAGAAATGTGAGTGTACTATAAGTATACCTCTGGCCAACCCTTCGGGGAAACATGTTTTTATGTTATGTGTTCATTAAGAAATTCTCCGTAATACCCTGCAGTCTGTACTTCCGGTAATTGGCAAATTGGAACTAATTAAAACTGGTGAAGTGAATACAGGCGTAATGATGTTATATTATGTCTGTCAGATCAAAAGTGAGCTAGCCATACACGCACAGGTGTGCCCGGCGGCCGCCTCTCAGATCTGATCCGTTACTTCGCCACACACGGTCTCGTGTTAGTCTCAGGCATCAATTGTAATCGGCTTTAGCTCGGATTTGACAGCCCCGTGCCCGATCCGTTCGTTTTGAGCACGGGCAGCGGCCAGGCGACAGGCAGACACATCCGTGCCGTTTTCGCCATACACCCACAGATTTACCCGTCAGGTACCCGTTCAGGTGTCATCTACCGGGCACATCTGTGCGTGTATGGCTATAGCTGGTAACTTAACTATTTTTTATTTGCAGACCATATTTGCGGACTTCTCAACTGATATCATAGGAGAGTCTTCATTCGGCATTCAATGCCAAGCGACGAGAAACAGCACAGGTCCATTGCGAGAGATGACCAAAGAGTTCGAGAAGTACAGTCCTTGGAGAGGCCTGGCTTGGTCCTCCATATTCTTCTTGCCAGAAGTGGTGGATATATTTAGGTAAGAAGTTCGTTTTGTATTAGGGTGATTAAACCTCTTTGTAAACGATATCGGCCCAAGAACCAATCATATCCGCCGCGTATATATATTTTGCCGCCGAGCAGTATTCGTTTTGAAGAGTATGGATGCCGGATGACTCATATCTCATATACCTGACCGCCATTAAAGCCTCGACTCCGAACTATCCGACTGTCTCTGTACCTGAGGCATCCTAGATGATAAAATCTGGGATCCCTCAGGTATTTTAGAAGTCCATAAGCAGTGGAACATTTACCACAAGCTAGACGGTCAGCTTGATTGCCACCGAATAACATAAAAAACCCACCAAGTGCGTGTCGGGTCAGGCATAGTGAACGGTTACGCAAACATCCCATATCTCACAAACTATTGACTTATCTAAATAAAAAAGACACTAAGAAATTATCATCATCTTTTTCATTATGGGATCCAACGACACGCTTATGTGCACTGAATTTATTTTTTTATCCCTCGATTACATCTATGGGGAGTGCCACTCCTAATTTTTAGTTTGGTGATTTCACTACACCATTGTTTAGCGGTGCATAGAATACAGGAATGCATGATTGTAAAAACCCACCACAGACCAAATGCAAAAGTTTCAGAAAATCAATGAAAACTGTCTGGTGTAAAAAAAAATTAGGTCCATGTTTTTCTTTTTTTACTATTTATGTGGAAAAATATTTAATATATGGTATGTTAAAAAGTGGTAGTATTAAATATTCGTAGATATTTTTATTTGATTTTTTTAAGTTTTGGGATGAGGTGGATTTTTACAGTCATCATGTACAAGGTGTGTTTTTACAATCAAAGTCCAATTTGTACGAATATTAAACAATATTTATTTTCTTTAAAAAATAACAGAATTAATCTAATTCTTCATCTTCGACATTTTCAGCTGTTGGCCATTGCAATATTTCGTCCCAGAACTTAGTTTTTTCGTCTTCAGGCACAAACAGCAAAATTTAATTTAATTTGAGTAATACAAGTAATTCGCGTCCGTTACAGTCACCTCAGTTGTTCAAACTAACGTTAAAAACGTCAATATTGACAGCTGACAGTTTTAGGTGTTGCCACATGTTTGGTTGTAAAAATACACCTCATCCAGGATAAGGTGGATTTTTACGCTCATTGAAATATTTGTGCTTCTATTACTGTGGAATGCTTACATGACTGAGGTGTGTTTTTACACTCAAACAGTTTGTCTTGCCGTAGAGAATATAAATCCACAATAAACAGTATTTTGGAAAAAGTGGTCTGAGGTGGGTTTTTACAATCATGCATTCACAGTAGAAAGAAGCTGTCAGCTTCTTTCTATTTCTCGTAGACATAGTGCCAATAGTCTGCGAGTAAAATGGCTGTTTTACTTACAGACGGACGGACAGACGGATATGCCAAAATTATAAAGGTTCTGTGTTTTCAATTGTCCACGGAATCCTAAAAATTGGTCTCTTCGAACCAAAATACGTTTTTTTTACTTTTGCAGATTCTCGTTTTGGCCCAAACATACCGTGGAATACTTCAAGAAAGTTTTCAAGATGATGGTGGAAGAGAGAGGGGGATATGAGAGGGAGATGGATGGGAAGAGAGATCTGCTCGACGCGCTGCTGAAGATGAAGCAAGATGCTAAGAAGGATAACCAAGGTAACGAAAAAAATAATTGAATATTACTTGGATTTTTTTAATAATAATTTTACATTTGACAACCTTTCTTTTAGAAAGGTGGATCAGTTAATATGAATACAACTACAATAATAATCACCGATGCCATATCAATAATCTACGTTTACTTGGTGAAAAGGCCAGCAAGTTTTTTGTGTGTGCATGAATAAGGAAAAATAAAACCCGTTGTGCAAGCGCAGCTGGTTTCGAACGGGTAGTGGGTAGGTCGAAGTGGGACAACCCAGGCTTAGTTTAAGAAGTTTATCCGATATATACCTATATTTTTAAGCCATAATAATATTATAAAGAGGTAACATTTGTTTGTATGTAGGGGGTAATCTCTGGACCTGCCCGTCGTTTGTTTTTTTTTTTTAAATAGGATAGCCCAATTCTTGAGGAAGGTTATAGGCTGTGTAACATCACGCTACGACTCTTAGGAGCCAAGCAGAAAGAAAAACAGACCGTAAGAACGCGGACGAAGTCGCGGGCAGAAACTAGTGTTATAATAAATGGTTCCATGTCAGACACCATTTTTTTTTTTCGAAAATTGGTTTACTTTATTCTTTTTTCCAGATATGAATTTGGACATTTTAATATCGAATGCAATGATCTTCCTCCAAGGAGGATATGACACATCTTCTACTTCTTTGATGTGGTCTGTTATTGAGTTGGCGCACCACCCTGAACAACAGGTAACATCCAACAAGCTATTTACAACGGTTCAAGGATCTTACAGCGCTCAGCCGTAACCAGAACATACGCCACCATCTTGTTAGAGTTCCATACCCAAAGGGGGCTAACGGGACACTTACTAAAGCTCCGCTGTCCTTCTGTCCGTCTGTCACAGGGCTGTATCTTGTGAACCTTAATAGGTAGACACTATAAATTTTACAGAGTGTGTATTAACTAGGGCTGCAACAACAAAAACAAAAGCGTTTTTCGGCGTTTTTTTGTAATAATCTATTTAAAAAAATCGGTGGTATATTATCGACCCTTCGTGTATGACTCCGACCAAAGAAAGGCCGAAACAAACTCAGAGGTCACAGTCTCTTTTAAAGTCCAGTCATAGTCTTGGTCAATACATACGAGGACTAAAATTAGTGTCAGAAATAGTCTTTTGAGGAAAGAACCACACAAATTTAAGTGGTCTTGCCCAGTCAGTGCAAGCATTTGTCAGTAGTCGTGAAGCTCAACTCAGGACTTAAGGAGCTCAGCGACTCGAAGAACAAACCGAATCGAATCGAACTTCATTTACAGTACAGCATTTTCATCTCACGAAGCGACGTGCACTTTACTCGTAACCACGAGGCCACACACTTGGTAACCACCGAGTGTGTGTGTGTGTGTGTGTTACATGCTGTGAATGTGTGCGTGAAGACAAGTAGTGTCAGCACAAAACACACACACTTCCAACTTCGCCATTGTCTCGGACGAAACCGACAGCTCTTGCGCTTACACATGCATTCGCAACGTGTTTGTACACTTGGTAACCACGAGTAAAGCGCGCGTCGCTTCGTGAGATATAATACTATATCCGAGAGTTAATTTGACACTTGAGCTAAGAGACTGTCATGGCGGTATGAGTGACGGAGAGACGCTCTAAAAGTCCTTTTTTTTATTACTTGGTTTTTGCCTTGGTAGAGTGGTTTCACCCTCAACTGCTAAGTGCCGCGAGGCATTAGGTTCGATACCCGGGTCAGGCAAAGTTATTAAAGTTAATAAAATTCTAAGTAGCTGGCTGTATGACTTGTGCCCGTCAATAAGCTCGCCTTAATTACATGCGGCATATAACACAAATAACTAGTGAAATGTGGCTGTACGACACTGCTTTCGTATATTCGGTAAACTAATCAGTTTCTTGTCTTTTTAACAGCAAATCCTATACGAGGAACTTGTGGAAGCAAAAGAAGCACTAGGAGGCAAAGAGTTTGACTCGGAAAGTTTAGCTAAACTGCCCTATCTGGATGCTGTAATTAAAGGTACAACATTATATCCTTTTTGAATAACATAAGGTCAAAATCATATCTATTCAGTCGCTAGACACCCTTCGAGGGT
This sequence comes from Eupsilia transversa, assembly GCA_914767815.1. Classification (NCBI taxonomy): domain Eukaryota; kingdom Metazoa; phylum Arthropoda; class Insecta; order Lepidoptera; family Noctuidae; genus Eupsilia; species Eupsilia transversa. The sequence goes on from OU611888.1 coordinate 712,128, forward strand.
TCATGACGAGAGCCATCAATATTCGTATAACGACACCCGGTACCTGGGCGGTAACATTACAAAGCGGGGTTTATGAAGAGACGGTCACATAGGCATGAGTGACAAAGATGAGACTCTACGAACCCGAACTGTTCTAAACCTCGAAGTGTTTTATACAGGGTGTAAGGGACAGCCCTCCGCAAACTTACAGGGTGCATTCAGCTCCTTATTTTGAATCGTATTCTAAAGGAAAAAATCTCAGATTGATTTTTTTTTCCTTTTTTCTGTTACAAAATTACATTATCCGTACGCAGCACTCAATTTATGTAAATTAAACAGCTAAAATAAAAAAAACTGCAATTGATGTTGAAATGCTCTACTTGCTTCAAGGTTGGTCCCATAGGAAAAGTTGTTCAAAATGATGAGTACAATTAGCCCTTTTCGGGTTTAGTGTAATCAAAAACTAATGTTATATAGGGATCGGCTTCCAGTCTAACCGGATGCAGCTGAATACTAGTATTTTACATGGAGCGACTGCCTATCTGACCTTTACAACCCAGTTACTGGGAAATACAATACAATAAGACTGGTTGTCAGACTTTCGGGTTTCTGACTGACATTAACGACTGTCAGTGATCTACAAATGACAGCCGACGCCAACGGTTTAATGTGCTTTCCGGGGCACGGAGGGCTGTCAGACCACTGACTGACCGCGGCAAGTATAAAATAACTTTTCTCCTTTCTGTTACAGAAACCCTAAGAAAATACCCTGTCATGGGCTGGCTGGACCGCGTCTCACTTAAAGACTACAAAGTGGACGAACACCTGACCATCCCTGCTAAGACAGTGGTCTACGTGAATGCTATTGGCATGCACAGGGATTCCACGTACTTCCCAGAGCCTGAAGTCTTCAGACCTGAACGATTTTTGCCTGAAAACGCGAAGAGTGTCGTGCCTTACAGCTATATGCCTTTTGGAGAAGGACCTAGAATGTGTATAGGTGAGTTACCTACTTTTCTTAATACAGGAATCAACTTGACAGTAAAGGTCAAGTCAAGAGGAAAAGCAAATAAATTGACTATCAAACTATATTGCCCGTTAATCAAAACACAATTGCCATTCTGTGTCAATCGTATGAAATGACAAGGCAAATCAACGAAGTGTGTCAGTTTGCTCAAAAAGAAACTTCCCTGACCTAAATACATGAATTGGACCAAAATCACAGAGCCTGATTTTCGAACTAGCGTCACCCTACAATTGACAAATGAGCTCCTTTGTGCCCGGAGCATCGTCGTGATGGTTCGGAGACAAAGGGACTCACAAATAAGCAATAAATTAAATATTAATTTATCTAGAGGGTATTAATATCAAGTCTACCAGAGACAACTTTTGACACGACCGGGTAGCCAATCGAGTTAATTAAATTCACTAATTGTTAATTAAATTGATCATTAATTGTTACGGTTGATAAATTGACAGATCGGGGGGATCGTAAGTCATAATTTTTGGTCATTTTAAGGCCATTGATAAAGGTTTAGGGTTGATTTGAGAGTGATGGAGGCTCCGCATTTGAAAGCTCCCTAATTAATTGATTATTAGTCTCGGAGAAGGTCTGATAATGTTAACGTTTTAGCTCTTCCTCTAAGACCTTAACCGACCTCTGTGTGACACTACGTAATATTTCTACATTTATATCTGTAATTCACATGGTGTACATAATAGAGGAACTTTTAGCAAAATACTGGTATTTTGCTAAAAGTTGACCCCAACATAGTGGGGAAAAGGCTAGGCAGATGATATAGGAACTTTTGTCAAACAAAATATTTACATAAATATAAGCTAACAGACTTACAATAATATTTAGTAATTTGAACATGTTTATAAAAAAGAAGGGCAAGGAAACGTAAAGAGTACTCTGTCTTGACTGCCTCGTTTGTCGCGTGGTCACAAGCGCAGCTACCGAGCATGAGGTTCTAGATTCTATTCTCAGGATGGGCAAAATGTTATTGGGTATTGCCATTAGAAATTTCTGTGTTACTGCCCGAAGGATTTGAGCCCGGCCATAGGGTTTGCGCCGATTGCTATTAGCCGGGCAATCGGCCAATCCTCATTGCCGATTACCGATGTATAGATAGATTACGATTATGATTCCTACCCCTCCTTTTTAATAAACATGTTCAAATGACTAATATTATTTAAGCTTATATTTATCTAAATATTTTGTCATGAGAATTAATCTTAACTGGCGAAACATGCGTGTAAATACACCCCTGTCTTTCCCTTTGAGGAAACAAGCGTGGAATCGTTATTGTCATTTTTTTTCATCCACAGGTAAACGCATTGGACAGAACACAGTCCGCTACGGTTTAGCAGCCGTGGTGTTGAACTTCGAGATCAAGCCTCTGCCCACGTATCCCATCCCCAATGACATCCCCATTGAGAAGAGAGGCCTGTTCTACGTTCCCGGCATACCACTCTCCGTAGAATTTAAGCGAAGGAAGTAAGATATCTTCAAATTTTGTATTCATTACTTCGCGCGTGAAAACAAACTCACCGTGAAAATTTAGGTGAAGTGACGTAAATAGTATCTATCGCAATCTGAGAGTTTTGAAGGATATTTTTAATCCATTGCTTCATAATTTAAAAAAAAACGTCTACGTAAATAACGCAATGAGCTGGTGGCTGAACCGTCAAAAAGAATGAAAATGCGGTCAATTGACGTTTTATGTGTGTTACGCAATCACCCCTCAGGTGAGATGATAACTCACTTAACCTAAGTTTTCACGGTGAGATTTTACAGAATAGACCGGCGCGGCGGGTGTAAAAAGTTCCATCACTCAGAGACATCGAGAGTCACGTATATTCTTTACGTGAAACCATTTTTTTTGCTAAATTAGTTCAATACAAAATGGGTAGATTTCGATCGTCATAATTTCGAGTTAATCTTTTTACAACCTGTATAAAGTCCCTGTACGAATTTGAACTTTGTCATGTAGTCTATGAATTTTTACTATTTATTTATTTTAATAATATGATATAAAATAAAAAAAATATGTTGTATTTCGTATGAGATTGAGTTTGTATTTCCAAAACTTGATAATTACTAAGATATGGACGTTGCAAACACTTACCTTGGTTTTCGCACTGTACTAATGATGACCTCTACGCTAATTAGGCTTGTATCAACATACACGTTTAATTACATAATTAAGATAACACAGGTATAATATTTACATGGTTTATAATAAATATTTTGATTACAATCATAATGACTTTCGTTTTCTTTTGTTTATTAGGTAATGCAGTTTATGATAAGTGGTCCCGTGTAAACTTACATATATCTACATAGAACTTACTTATTGCTTTAGATTGCAGTGGCACCACAAAAACGTAGTTATCTGAATGTGCGCTTTTATAATTTGTCACGTGACGATAATATTAGCGTGGACGTCCACGGTATACACAGGGAAGTAAAATCTATGTATGGAAATTGATGAAGATGCGACGCTTTTTATCCGTACACGATAACGTTATAACGTGCACGTATTTTCAAAAAGTTTATGGGCTTGGACGTCCACGAAAATTTCGTCAAGTTAGAAATTATAAAACCTTATTACTTCCATTGAGGTATTATTGTACTAGTACAATAATACTTTAATGATTACTTCCAAATTGGCTTTTGTAATCAGATCCCATAAAGTACTGAATTCCATTTAGATCCATTTATAGCCGGGGTAAGAAGATATTAAGGTGCATCAAGTGAAATAATAACAATACTTTTTACGGACATCAATAAAAAATTAACCAAAACAATGCACAGGAATAATAAACGTTATTGACGATGGAAAATTCATTTCCATACATTGTACCTACTTTCTTATTGTATTGTGACGGTAAAACCGTGACAATCACTCGAAGGCTATGATTTTATAAATACCCTACGGATAATTAGAGGCACATGGAGATATCAGCTTTTTCCCCAGGATGAAAACGTCATAGAGACGGCTTGTGGCCACGTATAATCAGTTGAGCTCCTTAAGTTCTGAGTTGAGCTGCACGTATACCGACAAATGCGTCCACTAACCGGACAGGTCCACTCAAATCTGTGTGGTTCTTACCTCAATGACCATTTCTGACACTAATCTACATGTTCCCCAAATGATCTGACCAAGATTATGTCTGCACTAAAAAAGAGACTGTGACCTCTGAGTTTATTTCGGCCTTTCTTCTCAGAGTAGTCGAATAGGAAACGCACACCTAATCTAGTTTTTTAAATATGATTGACATGTTAAAGTGTTTTTACAAACCTACTTACAGAAATCAAATCATTTATCAATGGATAGTGGCTGATTTGTTTGCCAACCAATTACATTAAAAAACTCGCGTAAACAAACGCACATGGTGTGAACAAGATAAGTCGGTCTATCTGGTGTCTAACACGACAAATACATAATGAGACAGTGTTTATCATCTGTAAGTAGTGTGTTTAGAACAATATCAAAACATTACAACGCAATCTGAGTACATTGAGTACAACCCTATATCTAACGAAGACAATCAAAAAACGCAAATCATTAAGCGTTAATTAAACGTAGATATCAGAAAAGAATACAACATTATATAAATGAATGATGATAAAAATTGACAATCATATAAGCCTAGCCGTTGCTCGAATGCTGTGGTAGACTGATATACATTACTTATACAAATAGACTGGTATACAAACAATAGATGGATAAATGGGTGGAAGATGATATGGCTAGGAAGGGACTGAATACTGAGATGAAAGTTGATTGACGTAAGGAAGGATAGAAGTAAGAAAGAACCACCAATCTCGAACAAAGAGGATGATTTGGTAAGCTTTGACACAATACTTTTTATTATTATTTTTGTTTTACGTTAGACCTGGGACAACATTTAATTTTTTATTATTGGATGTCCATGTGTTATGTCTTAATTTTTCAGAAGCAGAAGGGTACCTGGGTGAGCCGCATTTCCGTATTTGTTAGTTGTCGTTGTCTAGTTATAGTTGTCTCCGGTACATGCCGCTGAAGCTGTGCCAGTACACTACACATTACTTAGTAAACTTTGGAAGATACGGCCTAATCCTTTGTCTGGGCAGGTACAAATTTATATTTAAAGGTTAATTTCTTATAGTCGTGTATCGGCGACCTCGCGGAAGGCTACATGACACCTCGACTCAGCGCAATACGTCGCAGACCTTACATACTACTTAATGTTTATCTATGGGCCTTAGTTTCCTGACAATAAAGGAATTATTATTATTATAGATTGAAGGGGAAAAGGTGGGGACTAAAACGTGGATGAAAATAACCCAGGATCAGGGGCCTAAGTCTACTAATTAAGAAACGTTTCTAAATTAGTAGACTTAGGCCCCTGGGTAGATGGTAAGCTTAGGAAGTCTGTGCCTGGAAGTGGAATGGTGAAGGGTGAGAGTCTGATGATGATGAACGTGAAGCTGACAGAATATTAATAACAAATAAAGGTTCAGCAAGAAGATGAATGTAGTGTCCCTAACTTACCTCTGTCGGGGATTGGGTCCAAATGATTCGCGTAATTCGTCAACAAAAAACACGTCAACTTTAGATAAACGCTATCAGTCATTAGTAAACGTTTTTTTAGAAAAAACTGCTTTGATCCAAGACATGACAGCAATAACAATTATTAATCATTACTTAGCGATTTTCTATTAAATTTGCTTTGTTTAAATGACGTGACTATACGTAATAGTACCCTAGTGACGGAATTGCGCAGTATTAGTATATTATTATTATGTTATTGCGTTATCTGTCTTCGATACAGGTTACACAGGTTGATTTTTCTGTATCACCAAGAATAGACAGCCGCTGTTTCCGAGAACAGTGTGTATACGGTGAACGGAACGGATGTTATAACCAGCAAAATGCCCATCTCATTGTAATACTTCGTAGTACTTTTCAGTGCATTGAGCGATGATTTTCAGTATATAAATGTTAATGCATCGCATATTAGGTTCAAGAAACTGGTGAAATGTGGATGGACTATAGGTACACCTCTGCCTAACCATTCGGGGAATACAGGCGTGATGTTATGTTATTATAATAAAAGGTTTAGTATCTGAATGAGATTCCTTTGCATAATTTTATAATAACCTTTATGACAGTCGTCTGTACTCTGTATATACTACCTACATTGCAATGACAATGATATAGCAAGATTCCATAATTAGATAATATGTTAATCAGCATAATAAATAGGTACATAATAAATTGAATGCTTTTATCATCAATATCATGCAGTGGTATGAGATATCTACTTACTATCATCTGTTACCTACCTACCAAACAGAGATAGTATGTACGGTCTTATTCTTTGAAAAGTAAACGTTGTCAACAAACAAACAAACTTATTTCTATTTTTTACACGATTGTATGCAAACAAAACTAAAATTCTTTGTTTTTAATTAAAATAAAAGCCCACCTACCATTACCTACCTCACCCACCATTGTTCCCGCTCTGCCGTAGATGTTTTAACAGGTTCGCTGCCAGCTGTAATATCGATACCTTTAGGCTCAAAGGGCGTATCCACCAAAACACGACTTTTCAGGAGAGCCAAAAAACAAAAAATCAAAACAGTTTTCCGACATAACTTTTTTGTGCTTAAAGCTATTTAAAAAAAGCAAAAGACAAAAGTTGTTAGAATTTTGAGATAAAGAACATTGTAGAATAATAGTTGAAGTAAATCTAAGGAATAAAAAAATAGACTTCGTATACACCCTAAAAAAATAAAAAAAGCTGGCGGTTACGCCAACAAAATAAACTCCTGCACAAACAGATAAGGGTGTAATAGCAATTCATACGAAATCAACTAACAATTTATGATGTAAGTTACAATCTTTTTGTATTCTACTATCTAAAAAATGATGTAAGCTACACACCTTTTGTCCAATATGTGGTGTATGTGACATTTCTTATCAATGTTTGTTTATATTAATGACCTTCCCTACATGATGGCTAACTTATCGGATATAATTCTATTCGCTGATGACACGTCTCTTATTTTTAAAATAGATAGAAAAGATACGGATGTCTTACATGTCAACGATAGTTTGGCAGTTCTTTCTAAATGGTTCGCAGCTAATAATCTTTTACTTAATGCGAACAAAACTAAATGTCTTAAGTTCTCTTTACCAAATGTACCCCAAGTAGGTCTAAACTTAAAACTTGATGGCAAAAAACTAGATGCAATTGCAGAAACTGTGTTTCTAGGAATTACTCTAGATTCTAAATTGCAATGGGGTGCCCACATTAGAGCTCTTTCAGGTAGATTAAGTTCAGCTGCATTTGCAGTAAGAAAAATAAGGCAGTTGACTGATGTAGCCACAGCTAGGTTAGTATACTTTGCTTATTTCCACAGTATTATGTCTTATGGCGTTCTGCTGTGGGGATCGGCAGCTGATGTAGACTCAATTTTTATATTACAAAAGAGAGCAATCCGCGCGATCTATAGAATGGGTCCTCGTGAGTCCCTTAGAAACAAATTCAAAGAAGTTGATGTACTAACTCTGCCTTCTCTTTATATCTTAGAAAGTATTTTGTATGTTCGCAAAAACTTAGGACTTTTCAAAATTAGAAGTGATTTCCATAATATAAATACACGTAGTAAACATGAAATTGTGATACCTAAATTTAGATTAACTAAAACTAGCAAGTCATTCCTTATAAACAGTATTCGCTTTTATAACAAGTTGCCAAAGTCGGTTACAGAACTTAACGATGGAAAGTTCAAAACCCACATAAAACGTGTCCTTATCAAAAAAGCATATTACAAGATTAAAGACTACGTTGATGACAAGGAAGTTTGGCAATAATTCCTTCTGCACATGTGGCCTCCCTGGTACCTCATTAACGGCATAATTATGTAAATGTCTATTAACTGCTCCCAAATTACGATATGTATTTTATTTTACTTTTTTATTTAGGTACTACTTGACATGTATAGTGTTTCATTATTTGACATTATATGCCTACAATTCAAATTTCATTTTAAGTAGGGTTGTCATTCGGATTGGTTAAAGTTGTAGTGACAACCATTTGGGTTAAATTGGTTTTTATTATTTTATTCGACCTTTATATAGATTCCTTTATATTTTGTGAATGTGAGAACGTTGTAGGCACAACAGACTGTCGATTTGCAGACTATTTTCTATTTTTTTAAGTATCTTGTTGACAGGCCTACGCTGTCCTCGCATACCTATTCAAACTGTACATTTTTTAAAGCATTGTAAAACCCATTTATTTTTAAAAGAGTAACCGTGGAGTTTCTTGCCGGCTCTTCTCCATAGGAAACGACCAATTGGAACCGTGCACCTAGATTCTGACGTTTCATAAGTGCCCATGTAGGTTTATATGAAATAAAATATTTTGATTTTGATTTTGAATGATTTCTGATTATAAGCTCAGGTAAATAAGTTAAATTTTGCCGATCAGGTCATTTGTTTGATAGTTTAATGCTTACACCAACTCATAACAACAGTGCAGTCAAAAACATAGCATAAAGTAAAAGATTGAATATTATCTCAATTTTTTTAAATAACAAAAATAATTGTAATAGAATCAGTCATCGTGAAAACAATCATTGTGCAATAATAATAGTCGACTTAATTACTAAGTCGATATAATATGCCTTATTTGCTGTTATACGGAAGCGTGTTTTACTTCGTTGCCTAGGGCTGCCTAAAGTATAACCATTATTTGGTTCAACGGTGTGTAGCGTGTCTCTGGAAGTTCTAGAAGAGACATTCATCTCTATATAGGTGATGACAGACGGTGACAACGCAGAAGGTGCTCGGTAAGTAGGTTGAAAAACGTCGTCTGGCGCGGTTCAGAAGTTCCGGGAAAGACGTTTATCTCATCATTGGTAATGATGGACGGTGAAAACACAGGAGTTAGGCAGGTAAGTTCAGGAACAAAGTCTTTTTCAGTTTTAGGAAAAGTGTTTATCTCAACATCGGTGATGACGGACGGTAACAACACAGGTTTGAGGCAGGTAAGTTGAGGAACGGACTCCGGCACGTCATGGTCGGTTTCAAGAAACATATTTATTAAAGCATCGGTGATGATGGACCGTGACACCACAGGAGTTTGAAAGGTAAGTACAGGTACAGAGTCCATCATGTCTTGGGAATTTAAAGGAGAGAAGTTCATCTTGTGCACCTCGAGTCCATCAAGTCTTTGGAAGTTCCAGGATAGACATTCGTCTCAACATCAGTGATGACCGACAGTAACAGCACAGGAGTTAGGCAGGTAAGTTCAGGAACAAAGTCTTTTTCAGTTTTAGGAAAAGTGTTTATCTCAACATCGGTGATGACGGACGGTAACAACACAGGTTTGAGGCAGGTGAGTTGAGGAACGGAGTCCGGCACGTCATGGTCGCTTTCAGGAAAAATATTTATTTCAGCATCGGTGATGATGGACGGTGACGGCACAGGAGTTTGACAGGTAAGTACAGGTACAGAGTCCATCATGTCTTGGGAAGTTTAAGGAGAGAAGTTCATCTTGTGTTAGCACACTGAGACGATACTGCACGAGCTCGGCAGGTAAGTTGAGGCGTGGAGTTCAGGCTGTTTTTGGAAAGTTCAGGAGAAGTATTCTCAATGTCAACTCTGGCGCAGGGAGTTAATTTTGTGGCTTGTTTGCCGATATCTTGTTGCTGGTAAGCTGGTTTGACGATTATGTCAGAGATAATATTAATATTATTATTCGCATACTTTATGTGAATTATAATGTTGTATTATTTTATTTTATATTCAATTTAATTCAGTTGTTTGAACATAATTCAAATGTGTACGAGTAATTGTAATTTTATTTTTTATTGATTATTTGTAAATGTTTTTTTAATTTTTATATTCTGTATGGACGATGTCTGAAATAAATGAATTCATTTATTAAAAGTCTTTATATAAAAAATGTATAAATAATGTGATTATCACCATGGTTCAAGTATTAAAACTTAAACTTTGAGTGTATAGTACAAGACGCTTTCGTAAAAAATACAATAATCGGACGTATAGGTCAAATATTGTTAATAGTTAAAAAGCAACTGGAAGTGTAACCACCGATCTCTATAAAAACTTGGCATGATTGCTTCGTCAAAAATATTTTAATAGGGCGTATAAGCTAAATTGTAAATATTTTTGTATATTTTGGGACGTAACCACCAAACTTGATAAAAATTTCGGGTTGTATATGACAAGTATGAACAAAATTCTAAAATAGCTAGGGGCGTAAACACCAAAAGAGACAGATCATAGGATATACTTCCAAGTCCATAATTTTGTTAACCTGTTACGACGTTTGCGGTAGTGAAGTATAAAATATTTTCCATTTACAGCCCATATTTGAAGAAAATCAATGTTTAGCGATCTAAAAATTATGGCTGTATCCACCACATTTATACGAATATCGAAATTTCAAATATACCAATCGAAAGAGGACGAAAAACTAAGTATGACTGCATTAAAATGTCATTTTGGCCAAAATGGCGGTTACGCCCTTTGAGCCTAAAGGTATCGATATGGTGATGTCATGGGAAAGTCCGATGTATTTTTTTTGTAATATATGCATGAGGGACGTTTCAATATTGTTATTTTGGATATATTTAACTATTTTTAGGAGTTTTTGGTAAGAAAACGCTAAACAAAAAAAACCCGCAAATTTGCGGACCTGGCACATAGATTGACAGTTTCAACCCCAGTGCCAAGTCCGCAATTTTGCGGAGTAGTTTCTTTTGTGTATCATGGTTTATTTAAAAGTGTCTATCAAATTTGAATACAAGATAATAGTAGTTTGTTTAATTCTAATACCTTTGGTAACATTTACTAAAATCTTTCACAGGATAATCTTACAAAAAATAGTATAAAAAAAAAAAAAACTGAAAGTAAAGTTACTTTCAGATTTTTATTTTTTTTATACGATTGCAACAAAAATAGCTGAATTTCAGCATTCTAATTTAAAATAAACACAAAAACCTCTTAAAATAATCACAGCTTCCTAACCATACAAAAAAGCGGCCTTTTCTTCGTCATCTGATGAGATATCCAAGTCCTCAAAATGGTAGTCATCGTAACTGTCATCACTTCCAAAGAGCTGATCTTCAATATCACTGTCCGCAATATTATAATTTAGTGGCACTTTACATCGTTTTGGCCTTCTGCTTCGTCATCCATATTTGAACCTTATTTGTTTAAAATTAAAAGTCAATATCTAAAAACCAAAACTTGTAACGGTTTTTTACATTATTCAAGCACGGAGCCAGCCTACAAACGTGTCGCCAAGCGCAGTGCCGGGCGCGTAATAATTCATAGAAACCGAAAGCCCTACTCCGCATATATGCGGAGCCGGCACCCCCGGCTCACCCCGTACCCCGCATATTTGCGGAGCTGGCAGCGAAGCTGTTAAGAATGGATGCGTTATTATTTTCATAACTCTGTCAAAAATGAGAACTGACAAATGATAATGTGCACTCATCACTATTTCTGACTTCCAGAACACGTGAGAATCGTGAGAATTTTTATTTACTTACTGATAAAACTAGTTTCGATTTTTTTGTTTCTCTGAGAACCTACCTGTGCAAATAGGTTTTACAAGCTTATAAATTATTAGCATACTTCGTATGTTTCCAAGTAGTCGCTTTGTCATTTATTTATTTATTTAAATAGAACGGCCGAGGCCAATCACACTACTTAAACATACTAACACAGTTATTATACTATTCATCTATTTTTCAAGCACTACCTGCCATCCGATTGAGCTGAAACTTGGCAAAATTATAACTACGGTGATAACGTGAAAATATGATACCATGGAGCTGGTCTATGGTCTATGTGATGGAGTCCGAAGATGGCGATAGGAACTCGTACTATAACTTATAAGCTTGTGGCGTAAATGTTCTTCTTACACTTACAGATAAGCCTCTAACAATTAAGAAAATATTAAAGTTCCATGTTTACGTAAGTTTTTTTTTAAGTTCTTCAAAAGCTTGTTTTAAAAAAAGATTTTTACTAATTTGTTTTTTTTCGATTAATAAGTATTATACGCCAACTTTTACTAATAGTTGTATGCAATAAAACAATCAGGTACACAAAAGCCCTTAGTTCATAATGTCCGAAAAGGCACTACTACATCAGATGAGTACAAAAATAAAATAGCATTTGTATGAAACTATCTGCCAGATAAGTTATAAAACAGAATTTGCATGAAACTATCTGCCAGATATTTACCGAACGCTTTTTGGTCGCCCGCAAAAAAGCCCTCAATTTATTTTTGTGAGAAAATTTAAAATATTTTATTTATATCGAGGCTTACATAATCTTTCAGATCAGTAATGAATGACTTTTGCTTTTTGCACAAAAATATTGAAGAATGAAGATAAAAATAATAACAATAATAGATCTACTAACGAATGACAAGCATTTTTCAGTGCCGACAAAACTGTCATTATCGGCAAGCAAAGATAAACTATAGGATACGAAAATCTGTATAAATAACTCTCAGTGTTGCTCTCGAATCATAGGAGTGAACATTACAGATTCTGTGATAAGACAATATTCCCAAAATGATACTAATTCTGTTGTTCTTAGTGACGTTTTTCGTTTGCACGTGGTTGTTAATACGTTGGTGGAGGGTTAAAAGGTACTGGTCAGAAAGGGGCGTCCCTCATAACCCACCGCATCCCATATTCGGCAGTCTTACCTTTTTGCAGAGAGAAAATCCTGTAAGTATAAATTTTCTTTAAAAACTTTTCTGTTTTGTTGTACACTTTTTTATGCATAATTAAAAAAAAAATCTAAGGCGTGTTGATATGCTGCACCAAATAAACTGGCCAGGAGCATGGGTAGATAATAAAAACTTGAGTATACTTACATAAAATCGAGTGTATATTCCTATCTCGCACTTGACAGTTTACTTACCTTAAAAAATTAAGATAAATAATTATTTCTTGTAAATGAAATAGGTACTTACGTTACGTTTTTATTTAATTATAAAAGGTCAAGTTTGTTAGAGCTTCTAGACCGTAAATTATTTTATTACGGCACTAAAGCTTTCAAAATTAACCTAATATTTTATAAGCTTAATATGATTAAGATTCATGCTAAACTTAAATTATTTATTCTATAGAGTCAGACCTGTTAATCATGGGAAAGATTTCTAACCCGTGGATGTCCTAAAAGGCCACCGAAGGTAATGTCAAGAGGATTAGGCCAATAGGCCACGAATCATGAAAAACCTGGGGCCTATAACTTTGAATAACCTATGTTTCAATACAATACACAGGCTACAGAGAATAAATACACTCTTATCTGGGAATGTATTTAGGTTTTAGCGATTTTACAAGTCAGATGTAGCAGAGAAAATATTAAAATTCACATTTCTGCAAAACATTGTATAATGTTCATTTTTCTTTATCTGAATAACTACTATAAAAAAACAAATATCTCTATCCTTGGGTAACAAATGTTATCTTTAGAAAAATGTTCGACGCAGCGATTTTTCCAAAACACAGCGCAATATTTTCTGCGAACAATGTGTATGAGGCGAAAAAAACTAAAAACAAAACGTCAGAAAAGCCGAGCCGATGACATCTGGATAACGGGTCAATATTTAATAAAGAACATAGTATAATTGTTGCTTCTTTTAATTTTATTGATCAACTACCTCCCGCCAGCGGCTTCGGCCGCGTGATATCTTATAAATTATAGCCTATGTTACTTAGTGATAATATAGCATAATTAATACAGGTGAAAGAATTTTTTAAATCGGTTCCAGTAATTTTTGATTTTATGCATTAGGTGAAAACAAAAATACGCATCTTTCCTCTTTATAATGTTAACGTATCAAACTTGTATTTTGGATTTTTTCTAATATCGATTACGCTGCTATAACAAAATCAACACACGCGATTTGTTAATAGATCAAAATTTAAGTGTAAGGGCTTAATGCCACAAGTACAAGACACACGAATCCCATGCATATAACCTTAGCTGTATGGAGTACTTAATTGTTAACATAAAGCCGCGTCCAGACTAGCTGTAACGTAACATGTAATGTAACATGCAATGTAAAATTTCCCATACAATTTAGGCGCGTAAGAGGAACGTAGTTTTTCACGAACACACTAAATTATATAGGAACTGTCACATTGCATGTTACATTACATGTTACGTTACAGCTAGTCTGACCGCGGCTTTCGATCACCCTATCACATCCTGCCGAAAACACGCCGAGTTATCACTAACCCTGTATGAGGAATACACCTTAATTCTTTTTGTTTTCAGTCACTATGGATGCGCAAACTTTACAAACAGTTCAAGACTCCCTACGTGGGTATCTGGCAGCTCTGGAGACCAGCCTTGGTGATCAATAGCCCTGAAATAGCCCGCAGAGTGCTAGTCAAGGATGCTGACTTTTTCCGGAACAGATACCTGAGCTCTGGCCAGAGTGACCCTATTGGAGCTCTGAATATCTTTACTGTTAATGTAAGCGGGGTTTCATGACGTTCTAAGGTTTCTTAGGATTTTGCTTCCCAATGAATAGCCATGCTTGGTGAACGAATTGTTGATCGCGATATGATGCGGTTATGGGAATCCGTTGGCGTCCGATCCCTAGTTCACAGCATCTGAAATTCAGTTTTGTGGGAAAGCTAAGCGCCCAATGTTCTTCTGTAACTTTGGTCTTCATTTTTCACGAAAAAATATTAAAGTTCACCAACCCGTACTGGGCCCACACGGTCGATTACGGCCCACTCTCTCAGAGTTGAGGCCTGTGTCCCAATATTGAGAACGTTCTAGGCTGATTACACACTCAACATAAAAGCGAGATCGTAATTTTTTGTGTAATAACTAGTTTTTTATTTTCTGACAAAAACCACAGAATGTCTTAACTGTCTCGAGTAACGTCTTTTAAATTACTTTATAACTACTTTGATAAAAACATTGAAGGTCAACAAAAACATGCTACATTTTAAGAAACATGTTATCACTCTAGAAACATTAAAAAATTATGAAAAAAATGATTATTTATAGTAAACACTTCCTGGTAGAAATATAGCAATACGATCTTGTTGTTTAGTTATAACAACAGCTATTTAGGTACAAAGCTTGTTGGTTTTGTCCAGCCCGTTCCGCAAGCGGTCTGACGCCTTTGTGTCTTTTAATGCATGGATGTTCTTTACAGGATCCAACCTGGACGACTCTGAGGCGACGTCTGACGTCAGTGTTCACGGCTGCCAAACTGAAGAGTCTCAACGGAATCACCATTTCCAAATCAAAGGCTCTTATAGATCGCATAGGTGTTGACTCCAAGAAGAACGTGCCTATTGATCTGAGAGTAAGTATCTTTTAATATTGATGATTTATCTTCTTCTCTTCTGCTCTCCTTGTGACACGAAAGATATGAAAAAGCTCATGCCATACTAGCCAGTCAACAAAATGGTAGCGAGGCTGCTTACACTAGATCTAATTTACGGATTGCCACTCGTGGAGGTTATTTCAATTCTTCCTTTGAAGGGCTGACGAAGCAAAGCTACCAAGTAAAATAGTGTATTTTATATGCAGTCAATATTAGTCATGAAAAAAACAAAACCTTCTCCTTTCAGGAAATATGCACAGACTTCACGACAGACGTGATTGGAGAGTCAGCCTTTGGAGTTACCAGCAACTGCCTGGCTGACGGAGACAGCATCATGAGGAAGGTGACCAGACAGTTCATGGAGTTCGACTTGCATCGAGGACTGTCCTGGTCTAGCATATTTTTCTTCCCTGATCTGGTGGATATATTTAGGTAGGTTTCATCAATAGAAAGTTCAGAAGCATCACACCTTTTCATAGAGACCCAGACAAAAGATCTGGCTACGAACTTGAACGAGATCTGGCATACAGATAACACATGCAATACTTCTTATCCGGGTATATACATTAGTTTCTCCAGGATGCTAGTGAGCTCACAGGTTCAACAGCTAGATTTTTTCATATTTTTAATTATCCATTCTTTCAGGTTCACTCTCTTCCCCAAGAAGACGATGAAGCTGCTACGTACGATCTTCCGTACTGTGATCGAACAGAGAGGAGGATATGAGAAGGAAGTCAAAGATACACGCGATCTGCTTGATGCGCTGCTGAAGCTGAAGCAGGAGGCTGTTAAAGAAAATGAAGGTAAAGATTCTCGCAACCATTCGTCGATCATTAGCTTACCTTACTTAGATATGTATTAGCAACATATCTAAATTCGTGTTTAAATAACCGCTGACTAGTGATTTATAATGATCAAAAACCCCAAAAATATCGGCAAAAATTATATGGCTAAACACGTTGTTTGCAACGCATTTTAGCAATGCGTTGTGTAGTGTTCGTGCCAGTCCGCTGATGCCTTGCCTTCCACAGCGTCTTAAGTTAATTAATTAGAATTGTTCTACATGCCTATTCTCACCATCAAGCAGCATTGTTTGTCTCGGAATTAAGAGATTGAGTCAGTTTCCAGATTGACCGTTGGGAAGAAAGAATGAAAGTTTTCCTTTTAACTCATTCACAAATATTGTGTTCTAGAAATAAGCGAAGATTTGCTGTTGGCACAAGCAGCTATCTTCTTACTGGGTGGTTTCGACACCTCAGGAACTACGCTATGCTGGGTTGTTTATGAGCTAGCTTGGAATCCGCAGTATCAGGTAGATATACGTACTACAAACATTATATGAGTAGCTCTTCTATTGGACATGAGCCGGTCATTTGGTTCCAATAAATTTCCATAATCACCGAGCTTGAAAGAAGGATTAGTGACAGAATTTGAAGACGCTGTTCCTCATTACGTTGACAACGCATAACATCTTTATTGAATTGTTGCAACGATTCATTTTGCAAAGTTATTCACCTTTCAATGTTATTTTTAGGAACGGCTTTACCAAGATGTCTTAGAACTCAAAAGAAAGATTGGAAACCGAAGCTTCGATGCAACAATACTCTCTGATGCTAACTACATCGACAATGTCATCAAAGGTTAGACTTTGTTCCCAACAGATTACTTACTTACTTATTTGTAAACCCACTTTTTACCCGACTACGGCGAAGCAAAAAGGATTATGATTTTGACCGCTATGTATGTATGTTTGTTTGTATGTATGTAACTATGTACCTATGTATGATTGTATGTATGTATGTTCATCTGTTCCCTCATAACTTCTTAGCACATTTCAAAAATATATATGTTATAACCCCAAAATAATTTAAATAGAAATAAAAGTAATAAAATCTAAATCCCAATTACGGCAAAATGTCAACTAAAAAGGTACGAGTATTTATACACAAGTCATCACAGATGGACAAATTAAAAATCCGGAGTAACACGTTGTGTTATGGCATAAATCGAAGATTTTTGTCGTAGTTGGGTTTTAGTTTTTATAACTTTTATTTTTATTTCGCAACTTTTAATTATAACGTTTATAAAAACATCAAGAGGTAAAATGATCGAAACATCAGTCTATAACTTCCCATTTCCTTTTTCAGAGACCCTCAGAATGTACCCCCCAATGGGCTGGCTGGACCGTATCGCCGCGAAGGACTACCAGATCGACGACAAGCTGACCATCACTGCAGGCACCGCGGTCTACGTGAACGGGGTCAGCATGCACATGGACCCTCAGTACTTCCCCGAGCCCCTAGTCTTCAACCCCGACCGGTTCCTTCCAGAAAACGACAGGAACATCCTTCCGTATACCTTCATGCCGTTTGGCGAAGGACCTAGGAGTTGTATTGGTGAGTAGAAGAGCTTTTTTTTTAACAGACACTGAATTTTTTCTTTCGTATTTCTTTCATTTGGTATGATTTTGAAAGAAAATACGTTTACTTGCACTGAAACAACTTACAAAACCTGCTTATTATTAAAAGAAAAACTAAATGAACCCAATTCAAGAATAGATTCACTTAGGTCATTTTGAAATACAGTCAGTGGAATTAACTGTTATGTAACTTGACACCCTACGTCAATTTGCCGTTTTATAGCCATTTCATACAACTGTCAAAGAATAATTATCGTAGTGATTTGAATATTCGGACAGTTTTTGAAAGTTAATTTGATTAACAATTAATTTCCCCGACTTAAAAAAAAAAACACTTTTTTAAATAATATCTATTAAATCGTTTACAGGCATGCGCTTCGCGTACCAGACTCTCCGACAAGGCCTAGCAGACCTCCTGCTGAACTACGAGTTCAAGGTGATCCCCGACTCCCCCAAACCCAGCGAAGTCACGATTGAGAAAAATGGCATATTCCTCGTGCCTGACGAGAAGATATCCGTACAGTTTGTGAAGAGGGATAATGAATTTGTTTCCTCGGTTTAATAAAATGATTACTTAAATAATAATTATGGGTTTTATTTTTACGCACTAAATTACCATGATACTATAGGTTTTAGCATACGAAAACCTACTAATCTACTTAATAAAAATCTTAAATTCACTTACAGACAACACAAAGCCTAAATAGCTGGGACTGGGTTTGGGAGCCTGAAATTTTACACAAAAGTGAGCTCTAAGATATGTGAAAATTCGCCCCCAAAAGGGGTTAAAGATGGGATGAAAGTGGGATAGAAGTCCGTCATTTTTTCCGATGAGAAATCCCATTGTACACACGGGTTATAATGATAATAACAGTATCACTAGAAGCAAACCACTAAGGATAGACAGCTCGACTATAGTCAAGACAGGCAGTAATTTGTTGACAACATGCAATACCAGCTTACCGCAGCCTTGTGTTGATTTGATATTTCCTGCTATTAATAGTTCCAATAAACAATGTTCAATGACAAATTGAAAATGATATAGTATTATTTTACGACGAGATTGGAAAGGACTTAGGCCACTCGTTGACAGATGAATATCCAGGACACTCCATAATAAATTAGTGCATGCCTGGTATTGTTCTTTATTTGCTATTATGAAAGAAATGATT
Source organism: Eupsilia transversa (assembly GCA_914767815.1). Classification (NCBI taxonomy): domain Eukaryota; kingdom Metazoa; phylum Arthropoda; class Insecta; order Lepidoptera; family Noctuidae; genus Eupsilia; species Eupsilia transversa. The sequence continues at coordinate 731,106 of OU611888.1, forward strand.
AAATGTAACTATAACCAGGACACCTACATATTCATTTTTGTGGGTAATAGGGGAAATGTGAACAAAGGACAATTTGCTCCAACATTGAACATTGTGAAATATTAGTTTTAGAAAAATTGTGTTGTCTACATTCCCATATAGTGTAGTACTTGCATTTTCGACATTAAATAGCATTCTGTTCAATTCTACAACCCCCTCTTATCTTAAAGAACGTTTCAAGTTCCTTCATGACACACATAAAATGTCTAAATGTCTGTAATTTTTATGGTGTACAGAATAAAGAGTATTCTATCTATCTCTATCTATCAATAATCATCTGTTACATCTAGTTGATACTAACAATTACTCGAATGTCGGTAATAATTTGTATTTTACAAAGAACATACTATCATATTTTTTTCTATTTTCTTTTCTAGTCACTTTCCCTCAAAAAAAAGTCAGAGCTCAAAGAAAACTTGTGAGTTTTATTCCTATAAACAAAAGCCACTTATGACAATTTAGAAATATTTTAATAAAAAAACTATAAAAGCATGTTCCTCAGCAAAAGCCATACGCATTACAAATAAAATATAATCATCTGAAAATAAAATTAAAACAATTTGGAATATTATTAATTCTGAAACGGGAAGATCGACATTATAGAATCGTGACTACCATCTAAAAATCAATAGGCGGACGTGGAAGTGGCAAAAGACGCATTTTATGTATAAAATACATAAAATGTATCTTTAAAAAAATATAACAATTTACAATTAATAGGTACTTTTACGCCAACTGTAACTACTGGTTGTACATGCTATTGTAAAACTTTTAGCCGGTAAACAAAAGCCTTTAGATCATAATTTCCAAATAGGCACTACAACATCACATGAGTACAAAAATAAAACGGAATCTGCATGAAACAATCTGCCAGTTAAGTTACCGAAAATAAATCAAAGGCATTTTGCTCGCGCGCAATTTTTTTGTGCCGACATAACTGACATTATCGGCAAGCAAAGATAAACTATAGGATATAAAAATCTGAATAAATAACTCTCAGTGTTGATCTCGAAGCATAGAAGTGAACACGAGAAATTCTGTGATACGACAATATTCCGAAAATGATACTAATTCTGTTGTTCTTAGTGACGTTTTTCATTTGGGCGTGGTTATTAATACGATGGCGGAGGGTTAAAAGGTACTGGGCAGAAAGGGGGGTTCCTTATAATCCACCGCATCCCATATTCGGCAGTCTTGCCTTTTTGCAGAGAGAAAATCCTGTGAGTATAATTTTCTTTTAGTAACTGTTCTGTTGTTTACTTTTAAAAAGCATGTTGAAAAGCTGCTTTTCGCGGGTTCAATTCCCGCACGGAGCAAATATTTGTATGACCTACATGTAGTTGTTCCGGGTCTGGCTGTTTGTGTATGTCAGTTTAAATGTTTGTAAACGCACCCACGGCACGCATACAGGAGAAATCCCTAGTGTGGGGCAAACATAAAAAAATAAAAAAATAAAAAAAAGGCCAGGAGAATGGGTAGATAATAAAAACTTAAGTATACTTACGTAGAACCGAGTATACATAATTATATTCCTATCTAGCAGTTTGACAGATTTCTTACCTTAAAAATTTGGATAAATATTGTTTTTTATTTTTTTATTATAAAAGGTCAAATATTTTAGAACTTCTAAACCGTAAACCATTTTATTACGGCACTAAAGCAGCTTTCAAAATAAACCTAATATTTTATAAGCATATTAAGCTTAAGATTAAGGCTTAACTTAAATCCTATTAATCCACCAAATGGCCACCAAGAGGGTAATGTCCAGAGGATGGACAGAACAGGCTACGAATCATGATAAACTAGGACCTATATACAGGGTGGCCGGACGGTTGACGTCCAAAAATAAAATTTAGTTCCCTCGTATCGTGAGGTATCCGAATCACCCCCATGTATGTTCTGCGATTTTTGATAGTTTTCGAGTTATGATTTTTTTTCTGAATTATTGAGAATTTTTGGATTTGACCAATTTAAAAAGACTTTTACGAGTTTTTTTTTTGCAACTGAATCTTCATGAGTACTACTTTTATGCATAAAATAATCAGCTTCGTAGCTGTGATGAAAGTTATGAAAATGTTGGTCTAAAGTGAAAAATTTACGTTTGAATTTTTTAATTTAAATTGTCAACTTTAAATTGAACTACTAGGATTTTTGATCAAAAGTTAGTTTCAGTCATAATTTACCGAACGTAAATTTTTCACTGAAAAAAACGAACAACTTCCGAAGAGCCTTGAACTTCTGGATAACGGGTCAATATTTGATAAAGAACATTGTAATTTGAAAACATTGTATACAGATACATTACAAAAATATACAGTCAGCAAGAACATGGGCAGTTTTCATAAAAACTTTTTTTGATCCTAATCGATCCTGTTTCTTATAAGGATCAAACAAATCTGTTGGACAAACTGCAGTTTGAGTACTAGAAAAGTCAGAAATCGCAAAAAACTTTTTCAAGCTTAATGTCGGAAAAAAACTCCAACTTACATGCATTCCCGTCTAGCCAGGATTCTTAATTGTAGCAAATAGGTCACACTACATTACGTCCTGCCGAGAATACGCCAAGTTGCGAGTAATCCTGTATTTGCCATTGTTTTCAGGCACTTTGGATGCGCAAACTATACAAACAGTTCAAGACTCCCTATGTGGGTATCTGGCAGCTTTGGAGACCAGCCTTGGTGATCAATAGCCCTGAAATAGCCCGCAGAGTGCTGGTCAAGGATGCTGACTTTTTCCGGAACAGATACCTGAGCTCTGGCCAGAGTGATCCTATTGGAGCTCTGAATATCTTTACTGTTAATGTAAGCGGGGTTTTATGAATGTTTATAGTTTCTGAGGATCAACATTTATTCATTCCGTAATTTAGGTCTTATTTTTCACAAAATAATTATTAAAGTTCAATAAACATTTTGGCGTGATCGCAATTTAGTGTATTAAGTATGTAGTTTTTTGATAAGTTTTACTGATAAAAAGTACAGAATGTAATAACTGTCGCGAATAATGTCACATTATATAAAAATAGACATTTTAAATTACTTTATAACTACTTTGATAAAAACTTGAATGCCAACAAGAACATTGTAGTACATTTTTGGGTCGAAAAGCTGCTCTTTTAACTTGTAATGTATTTTGTTTGTAGGATCCAACCTGGACGACTCTGAGGCGACGTCTGACGTCAGTGTTCACGGCTGCCAAACTGAAGAGTCTCAACGGAATCACCATTTCCAAATCAAAGGCTCTTATAGATCGCATAGGTGTTGACTCCAAGAAGGACGTGCCTATTGATCTGAGAGTAAGTATCTTTAAAATAGTGACTATTTATACGTACAGGCCGTAGGCCACTGCTCTCGTTTTGGCACTAAATATATGAAAAAACATCATGCCATACTAAAAATATTCGCCAGTCAACAAGATGCTAGCGAGGCTGACTATCCAGCTTACACCAGACTTAATATACGGAATGCCACTCGAGGAGGTTATTTTAATTCTTCCTTTGAAGGGCTAAAGGAGCAAAGCTACCAAGTAAAATTGAGTTTTTTTAATGGAATCAATATTAATCATGACAATAACAAAACCTTCTCCTTTCAGGAAATATGCACAGACTTCACGACAGACGTGATTGGAGAGTCAGCCTTTGGGGTGACCAGCAACTGCCTGGCTGACGGAGACAGCATCATGAGGAAGGTGACCAGACAGTTCATGGAGTTCGACTTGCATCGAGGACTGTCCTGGTCTAGCATCTTTTTCTTCCCTGATCTGGTGGATATATTTAGGTAAGTTTCATCAACAGAAAGTTCAGTGTTTCTGAACTTACAATACACAACTCTTGCTTAAAAAAGTAACATCTTGTTCTTTAACTTCAAAAGATAGCTGCTGTCTACCTAAAGACTCCCTTTTTCCACGATCCGGTCAAAAGATCTGGCTACTAATTTGAACGAGATCTGGCATACAGATACCTAAATCAAAATCAAAAATCAAGAGTCATTTATTCAAACTAGGCTGAGAATCAGCGCTTTTTGAACGTCAAAATTACATAAGACAGTCCCCCAAAACGCCACCCTTCACCACTTCCTAGTGATTTAGCTGGGAAGAAGAAGTGGCGAAACAAACTCCCCAGCAGCACAGCTGTCTAATATGATAATCCTTGAATATGTCTGATAGTCCTTGTCGTAAATTAACACATGACATACTTCTTTATCGGGGACATACAGTAGTTTCTCCAGGATGCCAGTGAGCTCACAGGCTCAATAGCTAGATTTTTCGTATTTTTAATTATCCATTCTTTCAGGTTCACTCTCTTCCCCAAGAAGACTATGAAGCTGCTACGTACGATCTTCCGCACTGTGATCGAACAGAGAGGAGGATATGAGAAGGAAGTCAAAGATACACGCGATCTGCTTGATGCGCTGCTGAAGCTGAAGCAGGAGGCTGTTAAAGAAAATGAAGGTTCTTGATTTTTTTTAAGTCCAAAAATTCTCGCAACAATTCATCGATCATAGCTTACCTACTACAGATAGCGAGCGAGGTAGCGATTACAAACATACTTAGATTCGGATATGTATAACCTCTGACTCGTGATTTATGATGATTGTAATAGATTTAAAGGGAAAGAAGGTTGAGCTTTTTCTCCTCCCTCTCATGACCGTGAATCCCAAAAAAAACGAAAAAATTATATGGCAGAGCACGATGCACATTTCCACACATTTCCGCTATGCGTTGCGTAGTGTTCGTGCCAGTCCGCTGATGCATTGCTTTCCACAGCGTCTCTAATAAGAATCGTTCTACATGCCTATGCTCACCGTCAAGTAGCATTGTTTGTCTCGGAATTAAGAAATTGAGGCAGTTTCCAGATTAACCGTTGGGATTGTTTTGAAAGAACGAATGAAAGTTTAAATATTGTATTCTAGATATAAGCGAAGATTTGCTGTTGGCACAAGCAGCTATCTTCTTACTGGGTGGTTTCGACACTTCAGGAACTACGCTATGCTGGGTTGTTTATGAGCTAGCCTGGAATCCGCAGTATCAGGTAGATATAAGTATTTATTTATTTATTTATTTATTTCTCCCTTATAACTACTATCATTAGGTACAGGTTCATCAGTACTACAAACTTTATATGAGTAGCTCTTCTGCTCAACATGAGCCGGTCATTAGGTTCTAATAATCACTGGGCTTGCAAGAAACATTGATGACAGCATTTGAAGACGATGATGCTAATTACGTTGACAATGCATAACCTCTTTATTGACTTGTTGATATGGTCCATTTTGCAAAGTTATTCACCTTTCAATGTTATTTTTAGGAAAAGCTTTACCAAGATGTCTTAGAACTCAAAAGAAAGATTGGAAACCGCGGCTTCGATGCAACAATACTCTCTGATGCTAACTACATCGACAATGTCATCAAAGGTTAGACTTTGTTTCTCAACAGATTACTTATTTGTAAATCCACTTTTATTATTCTAAGTACATAGATCAGCATACCTTACCTATTTGCGCAGTTAGCTCGCATAATAATATAATGGATCTATGAATAATAAATAGCACACTTATGTATACGACGCAAAAACCAGGATATCTTCATTATATAATAATATCACAATGTTAAGTGACGGATGATGCTAGTTTACAATCTAATGTTTTATCAATTACCTAGTTAGCTAAATTCACGGCTATATTACTGTAGATGTGTGGAACACTTGATCCTTTCATTCCAAAACTAGACTCAAGCCTACAAATGAATGTTGTGAGTTCTAGAATTAATTGCACCCTAATTGCGTAACACACTTTCAATCCGATCGTTTTGAAGGATATTGCTAATCCATTGCTTCATAAGTTTGTAAAATTCGACTGTTCATCAACGTAAATAACGCAGTAAACGTAGGTATGCACTGCTAAAATGAAAACCATTCCAACCCCAACCCAAACGCGATTACGCTGTATGATTTTCTGTAAAGTCTGTGTTGCTAGGAACTTGATTGCGCCGGCTATAGTTATTGCGCCGTTATTTCTTGTGTTGTTTTTCTTGTTTTTTGTTGAGCTTACTAACATAGTCGTAAGTTTTACTAACAATTTTATTGAGTCATGGTTACTCTAATAAAGAAATTCTATTCTATTCTATAGTTCCTTGCTTCTACAGCATGGTTAGCAGATGACTCATTTCAACGATCGAGAGATTTAGATGTTTAGCTGATGAATAAATTTGTAGTTTTGATTTTACAACTTTTAAGTATAACGTTTATAAAAACATCAAAAAGTCAAATGATCGAAAAATCTGTCTATAACTTCCCATTTTTTTTTCAGAGACCCTCCGTATGTACCCCTCAATGGGCTGGCTGGACCGGATAGCCGGGAAAGACTACCAGATCGACGACAAGCTGACCATCTCTGCAGGCACCGCGGTCTACGTGAACGGGGCCAGCATGCAAATAGACCCTCAGTACTTCCCCGAGCCCCTAGTCTTCAACCCTGACCGATTCCTACCAGAAAACGAGAAGAACATCCTTCCGTTTACCTACATGCCGTTTGGTGAAGGACCTAGGAGTTGTATTGGTGAGTAACAGTGTTTTTTTAAAGAGAGACTGGTATTTTTCGTTAGCATTTCTTTATTTTGGTATGATTTTGAAATAAAATACATTTACTTGCACTAAACGCACAAAGAAAAAGTAAATAAAGCACAAACCGATTAAGAACAAGTTTGATTCAAAAATCATAATGTCAATAAGAATCACCTATTATTAAAAGAAAAACTAAATGAACCCAATTCAAGAATAGATACACTTTTTTTGACAGACAGCCAGTGAAATTAACTGTTAAGTAACTTGACACCGCCGTGTTATATCCATTGCATACAACTTTCAATTGTGATTTGAATATACAGACAGTTTAAGTTGGTATTCAATTTGCTTGACAATTACTTTCCCTGACATTACCAAAAAATCCTTTTTTTTAACATATGCCTTCGTTTCCAGGCATGCGCTTTGCCTACCAGACTCTCCGACAAGGCCTGGCAGACCTCGTGCTGAACTACGAGTTCAAGGTGCTCCCCTACACCCCCAAACCCAGCGAAGTCACAATTGACAAGAATGGCATGTTCCTCGTGCCTGGCGAGAAGATATCCGTACAGTTTGTGAAGAGGGATATTGAGTTTGTTTCCTCAGTTTAATAAAAAAATATGGATTATGATTTATTTTCATTCACTAAATTAGCATACTAAAGCCTACTAGCATGGTAAAAATATTGCATATTTTTGTGTTGCCTAGAAAAACTTTCTACAACTATGTAGGTACCTACTTTATAAAAATCTTAAATTCACTGCCAGACGACGCACAGGCTTCACCATTGGGTCTGGGTTTAGAAGCTTGAAATTGTACACAAGAGTCCCTTATATATCTTAGGTGAGCACTAAGAAAAGATTTGTGAAAATTCATACCCTGGAGGGGTTAAGGGCGCACCGAGCGTTTGCCTTTGTCTCTGTCTTTTTCTTTAAGAATAAAGAGTAAATAAAAAAATCACAGTTTTGCACTTTTTCAATGTTTTTCTTTATTATTTTCACCATATTGCTCTTAATTTTAAAAAAAATTGCGTATAAACGCTCTAGTCCTCTATAAACTTTATTTTAGTAAATGAATCATAAACCATTTCCCAACATTTTAATTTAATTGTTTACTACTTCAAACAAGAGTTACGGAAACGTGTTTATGTGTTTAAAAAGCTCGGTGCCCCATCAAATTAAATTAATTTTATTAATTTTTCCGACAACAAGATCAATTTTGTTAGTAAAATAATGCCTAAAACTGCGTTCACACATAAATGCATACAATGTTTGACGAACGGACAGTCATACCGACCTGTCCGCGTTAAAGAGGGGATGAAAGTTTTAATAGAAGTTACTCATTTTGACGATGGGAAATCCCATCGGACACACGGGTTGTAATGATTATAAATAACAGTATTACTAGAAGCAAACCACTAAGGATATAGATTGAGTGGTAATAGTCAAGGCAGATAGTAATTTACTAAAGGAATTCATGCAAAAAATATGTAGATTTCCGTTGATTTACCTCTTAGTATGTACTAGCTACGTGCACGAGTCGCATCCCGTAAGTAGCGCATAGAAGAGCCAGTTGTCCTTGACGACGCGCAAAATGTAATAAAATACATCAACTGGATTATTTTTTTGTATATTTTAATAATGTCTATACTCCATTTATTTTAGCATTAGACAAATAATGACTAAATAACGATAGTTATTGTGTAATATTGTTGAAATTACTGCACTTTAGAGTTATTTTTTTAATGTGAATCGTAAATAGATTACATTGCTAATGTGTAATGTTATAATAAATGGAGTGAAGGACCTTGTTGGTATTTATTGGACAAAAAAGTGAGACAGGTTTGGATAGTGGCTATTTAAAAGCATGCTTGCTTGTTTGCTAGCAACTAGCATGCTTATATATAGCGTGCTCTCCGTGTGTCATACTCTTTTCGTATACACATGCTGATTGTGTGCTAGTAGGTAGCATCTGCTCTAAATTAACATGCTTTTGTGCACACAGCTTGTATATTCCAGGCTTAAAAGACCTCATTAAATCTCCTACATACTTCAGTACATAACATCCTTTGAAAAAAAACGAAAAAACATTTTTCGTGTCCCTTGCCCCTGTTATCTTCGATCTGCTTGGCTCACATCCCCCTCCTCTCCCTATAGATTAACACCCTTTCAGTTTATATATCATTACTGGCTATCGATGTCGCCACCTATTCTCATTAACGATAGTGCTGCGATCGTTACCGATAACCGTTATTTATAGCCGTTATTCAAAGGGTTATTTTTTCGCTCAGATTTTTTATAAGAGATAAGTGGTTTTTCCTGATTTATTTAGTTTATTTTCTGAAAATATTCACCAGTAACCCAGTAAAATGTGGACTTCGTTATAACGAGCGCAGAAGACGAAGTAATTGGACGGAATATTTGCTGTCATATATGTCAGCAATGAATGTGCGAAATGAAATAATTATAAATGAACTAGTTTCCTTCTTTCTGCTTTTCGCAAACGCGACTGCTGGGCGTGGTCCTGGGTTCGATTCCCAAGTCGAACAGGGCTATTGTGCCCGGTTGATGGTAATAGGCTCGCCCCCTATTACATGGGACATATCTGGCAAAATGTGGGTATACTATAGGTGCACCTCTGTCGAACCCTTCGGGATAAACATAAGGACTCTTTCGGTCTTTTCACAAACATGTGGGGTACTTTATCAGGGGCCCTTGAACTGATGGGACAGTAAAAATATAAAAAATAACGTTTTAATGCCGTTAAGTGTGTCCCAGGCCTAACATAGCCATTACAGCTTAATGTTAAGATAAAGGGATCGCTTCTTTTTATGATGCGTCACGGGTTTATGTCTTAGGGCTTGTGCATACTGTCGAACTTTGTGACGTCACATGTTAACGTACTAAAGGTTTGCTAATAAAAGTCGTTTGATAAGATTGATTTTTGATCTCATAGGGATAGTTTTTATAAAACATTATATCTACATATCTCATGCATATTTAACAACAAAGTTCGTATAAATAGACCCTCGCGAACATTGTTTATTGTCTTCAGTTCCCCATCTTCAGTAAAAACACATTAAGTACCTATACTTAAAATTACATATACATACAACTCAATTTTTACCCGACTGCGGCGGGGCCCAAAAAGGGGGGGTTATGTGTTTGACCTGAATGTATGTATGTGTGTATTTATATCCGTCTCTATGTTCCCTCGTAACTACAAAACGGCTGAACCGATTCTGATGAATGATATGTCATCAGATTCGTCCTTATTGCGCGAGTGTCACTTATATACTTATCAGGTCTATTAAAATTAAATGAACAATAAAAAAATAAAAATAAACAATTTTGACGCCAAAATGTATGTTTAAAAAAAACTCGCATAACTATCCAAAGGGTATCAAAATGAAATGGGTTTTAAAAGATGATTAATAAAATATTTTTCAATGTAATTTGGAATGAAAAATGATAAAAAACAAAAAAGCTGAAAACAAAAAAAAAAAGTACTTAAAAAAGCTAAAAAAGCCGACTGCAAAAATAAATAGGTAACTGAAAAGAGAAAACATTATAATCTATAGAATGTTGGTATTGCAGGCGGGGCCTGCGAAGCCAACATTTTTGAAGTCGGGTTTTTTAGTTTTTTCGCTTTGCATGCAGACTGTTGGAAGTTTTTTGATATTCTCCGTACTGACATAACATACCAACACGCCTGTAATCCCCGAAGGGTTGGGCAGAGGTGTACCCCCCACATTTTCCCAATCATAACCCATGTAATTTTCCTATTCCGATACAGTCCCATGTAATATCGGAATCAACCGGGCACAAGTACAACATCCGGGCTGCTACTGAGAAATTACGCAACTACGTTATTTTCCACTTATTTACGTCAAAGCACTATATCTACACATTTCCTGCCTACTGTCACGATGTCAATGTTCGCCCGTGTGAACACACCCTTAGATAATGATCCCCTTACAATCTATTAACGTAAGGTCAGGTCACTATATTTTGGCTATTGATAACTAAGGGTTTCTTTCATAACGAATCTTTTCTTCGCGGATTACTATAGGTATAGGTAAAGTAATGAGGAACCTCCAGTGACTCAATTAAAAATAGGCAGTCATGGGGCTGCCGACAGACGTGAGAACTTTAAACTGGTATTAACGCCATCTATATTCTATAGCAAAGCACTACGGTGAGCGCATGTCGGTGACGAGAATCTATGAATTTCCTACCAAAAATCTCTCAACGCGTCTATAGACAATTATCGCTCAACGCGTCTCAAGAAGTGTTAACTTCAACAATATTTGAAGTTAATTTTTAGATTCATACCTTTGAAAAATGCAAAAACAAACGATCGCTTTGTAAAAAGAAAATTGTGTGCAAACAAGCAGAATTTAGAACCACCATCACGGTTTATTGAGAACAATTAATTACAGGTAAATTGCAAACACAAGTTATTTTGAGACCAAATTCAAATCTGCTTCTATCTCATTTAAAAACATTTTTCGAACTCTACCGTGATAATATTGACAACCAATTGCAAATCCGATCATTACTACACAAGACCCACCAATATCTCACCAATTTCTTCCCCATAATGACGACCCCTTCTCCTTTACAAGCAGGTAAGCCTTCATCCACTAATGACCTTTAAGCCTCTAAATAATCACCGCTTGGTCTCTGCAAGTCCTCGCGATGGAAGGCTTCCGAGGATTATGAGACTAATTGCCAATCGAGACACAACTCTCCTCAGAGAATTTGAAAGGGCTGGAGCTTGGGCAAAGTTCTATTGCTTTGATTTAGCCAATTAACTTTGGGGTATTGTGATGTATTATTTAAGAGAGAGAATTTGTCAAGGTCGAATTTGTTTTGAAGGATACTGGTTTCTTTGTGTTAATATTATTGTCACTCACATGTCTCTGCTGACACTGAATAAAGTTACCATAGATTCTCCCGGATTAAATCTTTTAATGCGGAGAAAAGGTCTTTCGTATAAATTGTAGTTGCTTAAAACATGTAAAAGCTTTAACATAAACTGTATTTTTATACATAATTACATAAACTCACGCCTTATTCCCATGGAGATAGGTAGAAACTCACCACCACCACCACTACCTGCTACGAACCATACATACTCCTACATACTGTATTTTTCTCCATAACTATTCCATGTTCCACTGTTAGTGCAGGAAGCGAGAGGTCAAACCACACACGACGCATCCATCATACAAAACCAATCATAATTATAGACTACCTGCTTATTATAAAAAAACAAGTTAGCAAGAACGTTTCCATAACCACACAAAAAAACTGAAATAATTCAAAGGAACCACCCTGAAACCCCCAGACACGTGGTTTAGCGCTGCGCCACTAAAAAAATCCTCTTACAGTTAATCTGACAGCGAACGGCCCGGTCCCGGCGCGGCGGTCCGGTTTGCATCCGGATGAAAAATATGGCGGATCGAGGCTCGATGTCTGTGACGTTTTTGAATCGGTGATGTTGTTTGTTTTGGGGTAAAAAGGATTTGAGTTTCTAAAAAATCTTAACTAGAAAAAGCTATGTTTTGGGTTACATATGTGTCTAGGCAATATGTTTCCTAAAATCTGCATTCGTTTCCGATTTTTGGTTTGCTTCCGAAAACATGTTAACCGTCGATCTCGGTTGTCGTTGACTCAGTCACAAACCCTACAGCTTGGCCACAAGTCTGGCCTGAAGATATCAATATTGCTCAGTATAGTATGCCCGGGTTTTAGAGGTGAGATAACTGTCGCTTCATATACCAATATCTTATATTGAAAACGACCATAGTTGGGAAAAGGTTAGACATACAATTGATTTTGATTGTAATCGCTTTGTGAACTTATTAATGATGTAAGTAATATTATGTTGTAATAATATAATTTAATGGGTGTGTTTATAGGGTTTCTTGCACGTTCTGCATAGAAACCTACTCCGCTTTGGAATGGGCAACTAGTTTCATCTTTCTGAATGACCGACTCCTTTGACAATTTAAAAAGTGCCTGTAAATGGTTAAAAAAAAATGCTTTGAGTTTATTCATTTTGTGAACTGCAACGGTATCAAGATACCTTCAAAGTAATTTACTAAAATACACGGAGAACAAATCACTGGAATTGGCAACATTGATACAGCGATTACAGTTTGTTCCCGGACACTAGTTCCGAGGGCTTTGTTCGCACCTTCCAACTAACTTATAGGACTTTTGTGCAAAGCCCTTCGTGACACAATACTTGAGTTGTAAGCTCTTACACGTGAACGGTGGATAAGTTTTCTTTATTACATTTATAGTGTTAGTTAAAGTTATAATGAGATAAGTTGGAAATATTAATAGGGCTGTGGTTCGAAATCACATTATTGTCAATTCAAGAATTATTTAAGTAAACGACGCGATGAGTCCGAAAATATTAAAAGTGAACGGATTATTCATACGAAGTTGCACTTATAGTAAAGCAATTTGTTACAATTGTTGGCTAAACTAATTAAATAAATATTGCTCAAGTTTAATTACAAGAAAACAAGGGACAGTAGACTTGAGTATTTGATATAAATTTCAGCGTGATACCTCCACGCGTTCCTGAGAAAAAGGGTCTTGACAGACGGACAACAAAGTGATCCTATAAGGGTTCCGTTTTTTCCTTACGAGGTACGGAACCCTAAAAACAGTCAGAATTTTATCCTAAAGCTTCAAGTTTCAGCAGTTGCTCAAAAAAGAGTCAGTCAGTCACTGCCCTGCGCTCTTTAACGAGCAGTTACACCGCTACACATCGCTATTCAAACATGCACAACACCTACACAAGCTGAACCAGGCACGTCACACAACAACAAGAAAGTAAACAAACAAACAGCTTCACAATTCCCGTGAAGGCATGTAGTTCGGAACCCGGACTGGCACCGCCCCGGGTCAGCACCGCCTCGGGTCAGCACCGCCCCGGGCCGGCACTGGCGATGGCGACGGATTGAATAAACATTCACTGTTTGACATCAAACGAGCTATTGATTGTCGGTTCAGATTGTAAATATACTGCTCTATTAATTCCTGAAGGCGTGGTGATGGTCGTTCACTAAATATTGTTGTATCTAAAGATCGCGCATGCGTGAAATTAAAGTAGATATTGTCAATTTTATCGTCTAAACATGAACTAAACATAACATAACAGATCTATTTTATTCAATTTTTTTTTTAAATAAATGGCAATCTGAGCCAATGTCGAATATTCTGCCAATGTCAAAAGTGAGTTGGAAATGTTTCATGTCGTTTAAAATGCTGTTGTCAATACAGTTTTCTGTCGTGTTGTTAAGTCATTATAATTTGCATGCCTTGTTAATGAGTCTATTCTATTTTCTAACTTGTTTATTTTGTACGAATTATTCCAGCTAATTACTTTCTTGCGAATAAATGCTAGAGCGGCCTATCGACAAAGGAAGAATCATTACTACATTTCAAGTTCACTTCACATATATTTTGACGGTGAGATTTTTACAGATCTCAACAGATCAACTGATTCAAAGTGAGCTTAGATTTACTTAAAGTCAGAAAACACCAAAAAACTTCTAAACTCACTTAAAATAACACTGTTATTTCCTGCTGGAAAACACACCCCAAACACACTGTTTCATATAATATGAAAATGAAAAAATAAATCATGCGGAACACGGTTTATCGAGTGAATGGGCACGTAAGGTCGCCGTAAGAACGTTAATTTATTTTCTGACTGTGCCTACGGCGGGAATATGAAAATTTTCTCCGTAGGGAGTTGCGGCAGACGGGCGATACCCGTGTCCTTTGAACTTTTCTTTCAATGGCTTCAGCTATTTTTCCTCAGCAAACATGGAATGGAATTTATTCAAAAGGGTTTAAAATAAACTGTTATACAATAATATTTAGTTGTTTTTAGCAGAATTAAAACTAAATATTGAAATTGCATAACATTTAATTGTCATGGATATCCGCAAAGGACCCTGATTCCATAAATTAAGGTTTAATATAAAATAAAAACCTTTGTCACACGATAGTTCGGTGGAATTTGAAATCCTACTTTTAAGTGTCACGAGATATGTTTCAGCCTCCTGGGGCCTAAGTCTACTAATTTATAAACGTTACAATGGTCTCTCAATGGTGAGTTTTTGACAGATTTGCCATACAAAAACTGTCAACAACTCACCATTGACAGACCATTGTAACGTTTATAAATTAGTAGACTTAGGCCCCTGTCATACAGAGCGAGCCTATTGTCATAGGACAGGCTCAAATCTGGGCAACTATTATATAACTTGCACACATTTTGCTCGACCATGCCACTGAACCCAAGGCACATGCTCATACGACATACGACCACACACTATTAGGTACTTAATTTTACTCATAACATATTAATTTGATTTGATTTGGCATTTTCAAAGCGTGTTGACCGCCAGTCTGCTCCTCCATTGCCCAACTGGTCCGGTTTAATTGGAACACAGTAATTTATCGCGGGATCTCTGTTATCAGATTACGGACCTATCGAAATTGTATTTGAACGAGGGAATTAATTTAACTATGCACATACGATTGTTGGTCGCCTGTAGTGTCTGATTGGGACAGTCTTGTGCCTGATCTAGCTAAGCTTATCAAAGCGAATTGTCTTATTCATCTCTTAATATCAGTCTATGCATAATATAATACATTAAAGTCGCTTTACTTGTTCGCTTTTTTTGTGTGACCGCATTGTTCTTCTTAACTGCGCAGAGGATTTTGATGCGGTTTCACCACCATCTAGAGAATATTCAGGTGTTACGCAGGGGCGAGTCGTAGGTACGTTGTATAATAATACATTGTAGCAATATTATAATTAAGATGATGACACAATCATGTACACATTCTGTCAAGGAAAATACGTAAATAACATGAATCAGAAAAAAAATATAGAAAGCAACGTATACACGAAAAGTTTTAGCCACTTTTAACAACATCACACATCAGCCAAAACTTTGCAAATAAAGGTTACATTAACTCCGAGGTGTAAAACAAAAACATCTAAAATCAAAACACACAATCCGTCGGCGTTACTTTTTCAGTGAGTTGAGCTCAGTTGAGCTGAACTCACGATAACAAAGACAAACATGGCGGCGTGCAAACAGCTGTTCGCTTGTTTTGTTTCACTTTCTGATGACGGAACACTAACATTGTTAGCTCTGTTCATTTGTTGTGTACTCAAAGCTTTTTCTCTGGAGTTAGTAGCCATTAATATTCAGGGGTACCTATGGAACTTAGGGAAAATAGAAAAATATTGCGAGGTGTTCATTTTTAATATTTTTTATGGAATGAGCCGGTGTTGACACAAAATTGCAATAATCGTTACGATTTTATTGGTTTTCCGATAACAAGAAAATTAGATATACAAAATTATTAATTACCGAAATTTAAAACACGGTTTAATAGACTGAAGTTATCAATTTATTACAGTGGTGTCATTACGATACTAGAGCATGCTCGTGCCTTGGTGACAAGATTATTTAGCGTGGTTGGTGGTTGGTAGCGATGCTGAATTCTTAGGGTGTATCCATACTCATGAAAGGTCCTATAATGAACTAATGGGATCACATTTCACAATTCCACATAGTAGGTGTTCTTTACCGAAAGCCACACAGATTTTTTTCTACTTAGCCTAATCTGTTGCTGATCATGAGCGCCCCCTACTACTAGACACGCCACCCTGGTCCCCACTCCATCTAAACTGGGAGCATCCCTCGTAAGGTTTTCTTTGAATTCTGCTCTTACAGCTTGCTAGCTCTGCAGTCTACGTAGGGAACTCGATAATTCCCAGTCAACACAGTAAGTAAAGGACTAAGGGAAAATTTGCATTTTCTCCCACACCGTAGTAGCAAGCTTGCACACTGCATGGCTTAATAATTTGTGATTGAATCGCTGGCGCGCGCCCAGCTGGCGGAGCGGCCGATAACGATAACATGACCAGGGGACCATTCACTGTCATAGTTTTGGATCGAGGGGAGATATACATTGATGCTGATGATGATGGGGCTTTGGAAACTGTGAGCTAACACTTATCTATCGAAAAAAAGTGTCATTAGTCCGGAAAAAATCAGGCATCACAGGAAATACAAACAGTAATAAAAATTAAAACCCAACTACGGCAAAAGTCAACTAAAAAGGTATAAACAAGTCATCACAGATAGACAAATTAAAAATCCGGAGTCACACGTGTAGATCGAATAGATTACGTGTGACTCCGGATTTTTATACGACGAAGAAGCTTCCAACGATACCCCATTTGTCAAATTATGTTGAGTACCTTGTTTAGAAGTTATGAGGGAACAAATGAACATACTTACATACCGGTCAAAATTATAACCCTCCTTTTTGCTTCGCCGTAGTCGGGTAAAAAAATAAACATTTAAAACGAATTATAACCAAATGTTTCGCCGAAAAGTAGCCTAACTCGAAAAACAACATTTGATTGAATGTGTCTGTAATATTTACAACTTGAATAAATCCAAAAATCTGTATAGGTAAGTACCGTGGAAGGTAGTCAGAATTTCCCGGCAGTTTTCCCGGCCTGAAAGTTAATGAGCGTCTTCTGGTTCCGAAATTAAAAAAAAGAATATCACTTCTTAGTTTTTTACCAACTCTCAACTCAGCTTTACTACATACAAAGTTACAGAGCATACCTTTTAATTTTTCCCCTTCAGCGAGAGAATCCCGTGGAGCCTTAGTGAAATAATTAACATTTTTGTACCAAAGTGGAGTTTTTGAGAAATATTTAATACCATCTTGTGATAAATAACTGAGATTTTTATTTGATTAACTTGAGTTTTATAATAAAACTTGCGTTCCTAAAAATATTAGGAAAATAAATTATTTGATAATTAAATAATTTGCGGGCGTCGTTGTTATTACTTTTTCCAAGTTCAAGCTGAAAACCGATAAAATTTGGTTCAATCTAAATGTTAAATAAATTAGTTAACTAGCTAT
The DNA here is from genome assembly GCA_914767815.1 of Eupsilia transversa. Classification (NCBI taxonomy): domain Eukaryota; kingdom Metazoa; phylum Arthropoda; class Insecta; order Lepidoptera; family Noctuidae; genus Eupsilia; species Eupsilia transversa. The sequence continues at coordinate 748,692 of OU611888.1, forward strand.
ATTATACCTAACTATTCACTGCTTAGTGCTATGTGGCTATAGTAACATTAAAACGTTAGTTATTTATCTCCAGTGCAATTAGTAAGCGATTAGCTATGTCGGATCTCTTCGGGAATGTAGCCAGTCTGTAGATAACAATTTAGTATCCCACCATTGAATGCTATGTTTTATGCACAATATATTTTTTCTTTTACAATGATTTTGATGATGTTATTTCAAAGTTGATAGGTACAAAGAACTTGAGAATCTTCTAACCCGCTGTCGTCATTCCCTTGAGCCAGGAATAAAATAGGTAAACTGAGTCGCCTAGCAAAGTAAACAGTGCTAAGCTAATGAATTGCCCGGAACCGGTGTATTTTATTACGACTGTATACCATGTGCAAACTGCATGGTAATACTGTTACTAGCATTTTTTGTACGTTTATCGAAATGGCTGTGAGTTTTGAATTTTGTGAATGACTCGGGTGTTACTCCGACTAAATAACAATCAATTTGCTAAATATAATTTCAAATAAGGATTTAATTAATTTATTCTATTAGTATTTTTATTAAGCTTCAATATCTCAGCAGCCTGCAGGCTGGATTTGTGTCCGGTACATATTATTTAACTAACCCTTTGGAGAATACACGCGTGATGTTGTGGCGGCATCTACATCGCCACATGCGAACTACGCATCAAAGACCTGACGTCATAAATCCTGCATCGCGCTATATATAAGACTATCCCACATCAATCCTTGGCCCTGGCTGGAGGCTTTTAGATTTTAAAACCCTAAAAGTAGCCACAGGTTAGTCCGGTTAAGCAGACAAAACCTTTCTATCTGCGAAACGCGATAAATAAAAATAAAAAAAAACAATCCTTGGGCAATTGCCCGCCAGACACAACACCCGCCTGGGCGGAGAATCCTCCCTTTTCTATAGAGGATGAGTGAACTTTACACCCTGGTCCTCTAAAATGTTATGTTTTATGTTAAATCTGAATCAAATCTGCAGAGAAATCAAACAGCAACGTAACTTAAATTCAAATTAGTATTGATTTAGTTATTTAGATTAATATCGGACCTTACAAACTGGGCTTATTTATGCGAAGGGTCAAATCAAAACGGCGGACATTTTCAGTAATATTCAGCAGTTTCAGTAATGTTGTAATAGTTAAAACTAGGTCAATAGTAGTTTCTAGCTTGAATCGGGCTATATTTTGTGATTGTTTACTGTATAATACGAAGGTATATAATTATGCTGTCTTGATAAGTAGGTATTATTTAGTCTCGTGTCATTGAAGGATTTCCGATCTAGAGGAATGCTTCAATTCTCTAAAACAATTTTTTTTTTTACCGATTGACATCTTTGTGTGTTCCCGAAACTACCTGGAAAAAGACATTTTGTAATCCATAGATAATCGTAAATATCGAGGAATTCCGACAAGAGGGTCGGCAGTAGCGCTTTGCGAGGGTTTTTTTTTCTCTACCATTCGAAGTTAGATTTAAAAGTAATACACGTCCTAGCACATTCGCCTAGCCATTCCAGAAACACACTAACGAGCCGCCACGCCATAAACGCTAAACTTTCCACTAGGAAAAACTTCAAAAGGGTTCAAAATTATGAAACGTCATTAAGTCATGCCAGAAAAAAATTTAATATAAAAATCCCTTTGAAAGAGCGGAAAAATATATTGAATATTCATGACACTCTTGTATACCCTTAGGCACACTGCGGGTTGAAAAAAAAGTTAATTGAATTTCCACAGAATATTTCGAAGTCTATTTAGATTTTGAGTGAACGCCTTTATTTCCGAATAGGGTTAGGGGCTACTGGTTGACTGGCGAAGTTATTTCAGTTTCATTATAGCCTTGAGGAATGTATGTCTTTCATGTTCTACTTTCTTTGTAGAAGACATAATTAAAATAAAACAGGTCCCATTAGACAAAATCGAAACTTTATTCGAGACATCTTTTTTTGACTATTCTTTTTGGCCAATCGAATGAAAAATCGGGGAATCCGGGGTCAAAACACATTCGTGGTTAACGTCAACGATGATGACGCACTTCAACCACTCAGAGAGGGCGAATGGAGCCAATAAAGTAAATTACTTCTCATCAAAATAAACGTATTAGATTCCAATAAAACAGGGACGTCGCGACACCGACGTCCAGAGGTCGGAATAAAATTAAATTAATGGACACTACCGATACTGAAAACATAGAGGAGGAAATAGAAGGCTCACTCGCTGATTTACTGTACTATAACCAATGATGTATAAAACTATAGATACGTTGTCCGCACTCTAAAATGGCAACATGAAATGAAGCCAATTGGCCACATTGCGCTCAGTCACGCACCAACCTGTCGCGCGACGCTACGTTTGTTTTTAATTTATATCGTGTGTGAAAACCTGTGCAAAATATAAAGAAAACATGCCGTCGTGTGTTTTCAGAGGATGTACAAATTATACCCCAAAAGTTAAAGACAAAAATGTGTCATTTCACGCGTAAGTTTGCAAAACTACATTATTTTATTTTATTTTGTACGACGCTGCGTCTAATGGCGGCCGGCGCATGAAGTTAGTAGTCACGTGACGTTAGGGGAGGTTGAGACACTAATACACAAGTTTTTTTTTGTTGTTAGAATTTATAATATTGTTTGAATATAATATCATTGACTATAACGGTGCAAATAAAGCCCAGGAATTGCAGTATTAGAATTTTATTTTAAGACCGAAGATTATTACAAAAGCTTTTCGTTCGGGTATTGGCGGGAAAGGCACCACAGATAAATTATAAAAAAACTATTCATAACGTCACTATGACATAGGCAGCAAACACAATGTTGTCATTATAAAAACATAAAATGTTGCCACTTTTGAAGGCTTTATATAGCCTGAACACTCTGATCTCGAGGGCGCAGTACCCGTCATTGTTTTGTATGGTAGTAGCAAAAGAACGTGAAACATTTAGGGTCATAAAGATGTCATAATTACCACGTGTAGCAGGTAGAATGATAAAATCGCTTTTTGTTCACCAACAAGCTAAAACAGTCCACTGCACGCACGCCACAGTGCATAGGACTCTCCACGTGCACTGACCTCGATCCCCGCTCTCGCTTTTTCTTCTCTTGTATCAGCACGTCACGTAAGGTACAGACAGGTAGCAGGTACAGACACTCGCCGTGGTAAAAATTTGACCAATCATTAAGGAAGTAGTGAGGCTGACTGCATCGTGCCTAGGGTCCTTAAAACTGGCTGGGCTGGACCAGTGCTTCACCTAGTTTTTCCACCTGGGAGTGTTTCTCCACCGTGCTCCAACTGATAACGTTGTTGTACAGTGATTCAGTAAATTCAATACTGCCAGTCGTGGTGGACGCTACTTTATTTAAAATACCAAGAATCCATAAGTACCTGTTAACTTTTATTATTTAATGTACAATGTATACACAGTGTTGCCAACTTAGTGGATTTTCCACTAAAACTGGTGGTTTCATACCCCCTTTTAGTGGTGAAATATGGGGTTTAGTGGCTGGTGGTTTTTTCTAGTGGTTTAGTAGACTTCAGTTTCAATTACTGAAAATGCTATCACTCAACCACTAAGCCACTAAAACGTTATGAAATATATTATTTTTACTTCATTTATGAATGAATGAATTTGTCGCAAATTCGCAATTCATTTGCTGAAATGGAGCAAAGATACTAAATAATATTGGAATGAAGTATTACATTTAAAAGCTGCTCAAGGGGGTGTAGATTTGAAGAATTAGCAAAGAACAAGCAAAGGAACAGGATGAAGTTGAATTTTTTAACTGCTATACTAAAAATAGGAAGTGTAGAATAGAAAGTGTAAGATTGGAAGGAAAAATTGATGATTGTGAAATTCCATTAAAAGTTATAACAAATCGGTACCTAAGAATCATATAAATGTGAAATCGACGATGATGGTGCAGACAAAATTCATTTGAAGAAAACGGATTTTAGCATAATCAGTTTAATTTAAAAAAAAATATAGCTGTTGTTTGAATATTTTTGTTTCTGATCTTGACTTGTTGATTATAATGAACATTTTTTACTAATATAAAGACTGACTTTAAAAAAAAAAAACTAAAATGTGTTTAGTGGTAATTTTAGCTATTTTTAGATAAGGGCCGATTTTTGTTAGTGGTTTTCTGGTGGTTTTAGAAGTTGAATCTGGTGGAGAGCTACGTTAACCGTTGGCAACACTGTGTATACAGTTCTATTGGCCTACCTATTTTAAATAAATTAAAAATACTTTTGCGTCATTTAAGAGTATGTTCCAGTCCATTCTCTGAACAATAATATCGGTATTATTTCGAGTTCTGAGCCTTCTACATATTCTCGTGTATTGACTGCAAGAGAGTACAGCGACAGAGGAAACTGGAATTATTCAATTTCCGTAGAAAGCAAACCGAAATCCAATTGGCACAGGTTTAAATCGGTTTTACTTGAATCAGACGTTGGCCCCCGTGGTAGCACTAGTACTTATTATATTTGACTGGATGAGAAACGAAAAATATTGTAATGTACCTACCTACCATTTATTTATCCACTGAATCGTTAAAATTATTAGTGGAGATAATATCAAATCAAATCAAATCAAATCAAATCAAAATATTTTATTTCACATAAACCTACATGGGCACTTATGAAACGTCAGAATCTAGGTGCACGGTTCCAATTGGTCGTATCCGTGGAAAACACCAGTCTTACCAAGGGGTATGTTATTACCCAGTAACAGGGTTATGGAGCTAAGATAGGCAGTCGCTCCATGTAAAATATAGGTGTTTAGCTGCATCCGGTTAGACTGGAAGCTGACCCCAATATAGCTGAGAAAGGGCTAAGCGGATGATGGTTAATATCTCACGGATATAAACACACGGTTATCTTGTTAAAACTATTTCTGGAAAAACTATTAATGGGAGCGCTATATTTTCCCAACTTTGCAATAAGTTGATAATGATAAAACGCGGATTGTGCGTGGGATGAACCAAGTAGGTATTTGTACTTGTGTAGCTGTTAGTAGGTACTAACTTACCCGTTTGCACAGACGAGAACAAAAGTTTAATGGTGGAATGGATTGTGTGAGGTGTGACGACAGTGATAGTGACTCTACCACTGACGTCACACCTCACACAATCCTACAGCGAGCAAGCATTTTCGCCTGGGAAGTTGCTCCAGCCTGAAAAAACTGTTTCCGAGATTCATATCTACTAATGAGTGTATGGCATGTTATGGAGCTAAGCGTGGGGTCCAATTACATTTCCGATCGAGCTGTGTAGCAGGTACCTAGGTATTAGTCCGAAGTCAGATTGTGCCCGGGTATTGGCAATAGGCTTACTTACCCCCTACATATATTATATGAGATTTACAACATACCTAACTGGCTAAATGTTAGTGTGGGTACCTACTCACTACCTACCTCTACCCTTCAGGAAACACAGGTTTATATTTTTTTGTTTAATTCCCGAAAGGTAAACCAATTTTATAATTGGATCACATATTATTCAGCAGCTTTTTCGGCACAAAATTCATTTATTATCTCAATTTACTTGTTATAATTTAACGGAACTTAAGCCGGGACTCAGATGTTAATGAATAGAGTTATTTATGCTAAAATATTAAAGTCTTTCGGGTAGACTGGCTCGTAATGCGGATGGCGAATATTAAACAGTTTCTTGATAATGTTGCTGAATCTACGTTTTACCAAGTGGTTGGAATAAGCTTGTGTCTGTGTGATCACAAAGTAATGTAAGTACCTTTAATTAGGAGTTATAGAAAGAGACTCACAATCGTTATTTGAGAGACAGAAACAATCATGCTCTCAATGATGTTTTAGTAAACAGATTTATGTTATGAGCGCGCAAAACGTGAAGACTAGAAAAGTACCCAATTGGGAAATATTGCTTTTAGTCTGAGCGACACACGCTTACGAAGCTGCCGCTCGGCGCGGAACACTTTTTTCTGTTGTTTTGTACGTGTATAACATATCTGTTTATTAGAATATCATTGCATGCTCTACAAAAACCGCTAAGACCCGATGTGTGATATTAACATGGTGTTTCTGGAACTAAAAGCATCATCATTCATATTTGTGATCGGCGCAAAATGTCTTTTTCTTCCATACTTCTCTATAAGTCGAACGAAAATATACTCAAACAAAAAAAAAAATTAAAGTATTTCCACGCATGTTGTGGTTTGGTGACTGGATTAACAGCCATTATTAATTTGACTTTCGACATGAATTTGACACGTCGTTAATTTATGTTCCAGAACCCGTGTGTTGTTTAAGTACAACGCTACAAAGTTATTTTGGCGCGTGGCCAAAATCGGAACTAAACTTCGCCATCTTGTTTGGTCAATTTAATTACACAATTAATGTTCACCAAAATTCAACAACGCCCCCCTGTCTATGTCATTCAAGCGCCAAAATATCCTTGTACACTCTAGTAGCCGCAAAAACCAGCCAAGAAAAGAAATAAGATTCGAAGATTAATATTCATAAGTAATAGCGTAATAAACATTCTTATATCCGAGGAGTGTCGTAAAAAACGTTAAAATTGGATCGTGTGACCATCCGTGGGAAGGTTGTGGGTCGCTGCGGGTCGCCGAGGGTGGTCGCAGGTCGCCAGGAAATTGGACGCCAGCGCGAACTATCGCGGGTTTCATCGAGATGTATCGAATAAAAGCAAAATGAATGGCCCTCTGTTGGACTGTGAAGGTTAACTGCGAGTTTAAATTGTACAGCCTATAGTATACTTTAAATATACCTAGATGCTGGAGCAAATACATCAGTCGCTAATTCCAAACGAATCGGTATCTATTTTATTGATATCCAGTCATATTATTATTTGCTATCTTTCAAAGTTCTCTGTTGCGACTGCAGCAGCTGTAACTTTTAGTATTTTTACCCGACTATGGTGAAGCAAACAGGAGGGTTCTGATTTTGACCGATATGTGTAGGTATGTATGTTCATCTGTTCCCTCATAACTTCTAAACTACTTAACAGAATTTGATAAATAAAGAATCGTCTTGATCGTTTGCTGGTAGGCTATGTGACGTCACAGACAGATAAATAAAAAACCCAGAGTAATGCGCTAACACTACGTGTGACTCCGGATTTTTTATTTGTCTGTCTGTGATGTCTTCCTTATACCTTTTTAGTTGGTATTTTTGTCGTAGTTGGGTTTAGTCTATAACTATTATTTTTTTCAAAACACAGTAAGGAAGTTTTGTATGGTACTTACTTGAAGACTTTTAGAATGGCTGAAAATGTGGATAACCTAAACATGCTTGTAAGTAGGTAGTAAGTAGAAGATACATACTAGAAGTTGATACACGACTTCATGGACTCACGTCCTCTCACAGGCTCTCGCGGTTTAATCCACAACCGCAGATAGAAATAGTTTAGAAACTGAAGACCCGTGTCAAAAACACTTTAGGTACCTACCTACAAGTACAGGATTTTGGTCTGTATCTATTGCTTACACATAAATTCAAACATCCTCCTCGAAAATTCCTCGCACAAACTTAAATAAATCGATTGTCGGTTCCTGAAGAAGCCGCCATCTTTGTCAGCAGCTCAAAGGGCGCCGTGAACCGTGCGATGTTATAGATAAACGCAGCTTTGAACGCCATTCACTTTCATGAAAGATCTGTATAATGAGTCTCTCTGATTGTCTGGCGGCTGATATTTTTGTATTTTAGGTAGGTAGGTAGGTACTTTGAAGCTCAAGAGGCTTTTGAAGTCTTCAATGTCGAATACAACTGGACTTCTATAGACTAAATTAGAATTATGGTAAATATAGTTTATGTACCTACCTAATTAACATAAAATACTCGATAACATAAAATACTAGATCTGTTATTAGACGCCACGCTCCAAAGATTGGATGGGTGACTGATTTACGTAGGTACCTTAATGTGACTAGAAAAAAAAAAACGCGCGGGAAAGGTATAGACCTTTCCCGCGCGTTTTTTTTTTCTTTGCCGCCATGAAATAAGCAGGTAACACACGTAGGTATATAATTCAACATTGCTGATTTCCCGTCGACATTCATTGTTGGATGAAAGATCTCCAAAAAAAATATTTAATTTCGCACTATTCAACACTCAGCTATTGGGGTCAAACCATAGATCAAACCCATGGATAGAGACATAATACAACCACGGAATAATATATTTATATTGGACATAAAGGCCCTGTAAATAATCCCATAACAAGGGTTGCGTAAAGGAAAGCAATAGTGCTCTGTTAACCCCAAGACGCGCGTTGATACTTTCTTTAACCCTTTGTTTTGGATGGTGTTAGCAAAGGATCGGTGTGGCTGCCATGCTGTTTTATGTAATGTGCGTTTAGTTTGTGCAGTTTTTTTTTTTTTTTTTCTTTCTTAAGAGGAGACGTCATGCAGCAGAGGGATATGATTATGATGATAATTTCCATACCTCCTTCCGTGTGGCTCCCCACAAACGATAGGGCTCTATCGTCCTGTGGGTCTTGTAAAAAGGAAGCTATCCAGTGTCATAGACAGCTGGATGATGATCAGCATCTTTTAGTACGATTATAAAAACACACTAGAAACATTATCTTATATTACCTTTCAGGGCAAGAATCGAAGCAACGCCAATGATATTCTAATAAACAGATATGTTATACACGTACAGTGGCCAGCACATCAAGCTACCCAAAACTGTCAAACTTTCCCAATCAAACTTGAACCTAATGCTTTAGCGATAAAGTTTAAAATCTAATAAAGAAATTTGACAGATTTTAGTAGCTTGATGTGCTGGCCACTGTACAAAACAACAGAAAAAAGTGTTCCGCGCCGAGCGCAGCGCGCACCGTATCACTCGTAAGCGTGTGTGGCTCAGACTAAAAGCAATATTTCCCAATTGGGTACTTTTCTAGTCTTCACGTTTTGCGCGCTCATAACATATCTGTTTACTAAAACATCATTGAGCAACGCCCTCTCGTCGATCAACTGCCAGTCTACCACACACAATCAACACGTCATCCAATCAGACAAAAAAAATAACAAATTCAATCTACCAATAGGTACCTAGTGCAGTACCTACCTACCTAATTAACATAACGACCCATCAAACAAAAATGCTTGGATACCTACATGAAATTCATTTACAATCAGCAATTAGATGCAACAAACAAACCTACGAAAAATGTAAACAAAACCATGGACTTCAAATGCCAGAGGGTCATTAATCCATGTCAATGAAACTCCAAATTTCTAATTAAGTCCGGTAAAATGTAAAAAATAAAGCGTTTGACAGCCAAGCGACCTAAATATCGGAGGTCGGCAGTGAAAGCGGAGCTGAGCGGAGCGAGGGATGTAAACAAAAATAACGTTGTTTTGTAATCGTTTGTATTCCGTTTGAGTATGTGGACTGGCACTTGGAATCCCTAAGGGTCCCCGTGGGTAATCCCTTTCAGGGACTGTCGTGAAATAATTTAATCAATCGATCGAATCAATCTACTACAGTCCATTGCTGTACGATGGTCTCTCTCAATAAACCAATCCTTTTAAATTTGCTCTGGGTTTCTTAAATGGTCTAGTTTTTAAAGGGTTTCCGTTTTTGGGAGAGAGGGTTTTCCAGGGTTTTTGTTCAAAGACAGTTACCATTCGGCTAAAACTATAAAAACTGCCATATTGATTTCATATACTTAAACAAAACCTAGATTATAATCATCGCGTACCCAGACGAGTCGATAGACACTACATGCATGAATCCTGCCGTTCAATTTCTTCGAGGGTATAAAGAATGCCACCTATACAAAAATACAAAGATACACAAATAGATCGGTACGCGTGAAAAACCTAAAACAGCCCTTTAATCCCAAGCAGCACCCAAGCATTTTCAACATCAATAAACCAGCCTATTTAGAACTTAGAGTTCTTTTAGAGACATACAAGAGTGTCAAAAAAGTATTTTGTCTTTGTAAGATTGATTTATGAGTTTTATACAGCTCAAACTGTATAAAATCTTTATGATCCGCGTAAGCTTAGGGTGCTTCAACCGAATAATATTAAAATTCTAATGTACAACTTTAAAATTTGCGACACTTCAATCTGGTTTTATCGTTATAGCTGTATACAGGCTGCATGCGGCATTTTGCATGGAATAACTTACTTATTACAGCTCAAAGTGTTATTATAGTATCATTAGATACTTGTTTCTGTACAATGGTATATTATGCAAACTAAATGACAGCTATACAGCTTTAGTCTGTACCTATTACTGAACCAGTCGGTCGATTGCATGAATTATGTTCTCATTGTGAACAACTGCAATATGTGGAAAAAAAGAAAAAGATCTGGTGCAGTGAAGAGATTTTTAATAAAATATTATTGATAAAGTGAGGAAGGAATGAAAGTCAGCTTGGGCTCGGGGTTTTTGTTTCTTATAAATAACCCTAACGAGTATTATTAAGTTATAGAGAACTGATATACAGCCTAAGTATCTATAGTTTTCGTAAATACAGACGCCAGCACATCAAGATACTAAAATCTGTCAAATTTCTATTTTCAACTTTATCGTTATAGCATTAAGGTTCAAGTTTGATTGGGAAAATCTGACAGTTTCGGGTAGCTTGACCTGCTGGCGTCTGTACATACATAATTTACTAAATTATCCATTGATCGTCATTATATCATTCAGACATTTTTACATAACACTTCATTAAAACCTATTCATGCAACATTTTCGTTTTGCACGGCTCATTTCAAATAGCCAACAGTTGGACCTCGCTCCATCAGAATCTACCTAATGCTATTTTGATTTTTGGTTTAAATATTTTTTTATTCTTTTTTCGGTTAATCACTTAAGAAATAGGTACTCGCTGCCTCAGCGGTCAGCGGTCAAAGGGAAACTTTCCTAGCTGGGAAGACGGTTCAAAGACAAACTCAAACTTTTAATTTCGTTTTAATATAGAACAAAAACGGCATAGAATACATAACACACTGTTCAGAACTAATTCTAATCGAATGTCGCATTCGATAAATCTCAAGGGACGCCTACATGAGCCATCTCGGCTTAAAACAAGTGAGGACCGGTTTTTTTTTGGCACAAAAGTTCCCATGGCCACTCAACGCCATGGCCACTTGAGCGGTTCCTTGAAGCGGGAATTTTATGGTATAGTGCGCGCGGAACTAGTTGGCCGCGCCGTGGGTATGTGAGCAGTGGGACGGAGAGGTGGGGCACTTTGTTGTCATTACACGTGTAGCCTGTGGGCTAGATATACCCAACGGTCGTACATCGCCCTTCGTGTCTAATACAGCAACTCTTTCAGGGTATTGGTGGGGCTGCCCCGTTTCTGTAGCGCATCGGGAATGTTCGCGGACGCACATATAAATTGCTTTTACGCAACGATGCGAATGAGATGAGCATCCCTGGTGCGCAGAGTACGGGCCAGCTCCAACAATATCCTGAAAATGATCGCTAGCAGGCTCCATTGCACGTATGTCAATCACTGCAGTGCCATCTCTTATGGGATGAAATAAATGTAAATAACTTTATGTAAAATAAACTAACATAGTTCTTACGTTTACTAACACTTTGAGTCCTGGTGGCTTGAATAACTCAGTGCGGCGCACTGGAGTATGGCGATTGGCGGCGACCTGCCCCCTCACCTCCTCCCCCACCTAAGGCGCGGCCAACTAGTTCCGCGCGAACTATAGTCCGCGAAATTATCTCGGGACCTACAGAAATTATTTTATTTATTTAGTAACATGAAAGAGGAACTTATTATGTAAAAGATTTTTAAAAAAGACGGTAAACGATAAATATCTGCCACTGAAGCATGGAGGTTTTTCGTTTTTTCTTTCAACATGATTAAGGCTGCGTTCAGAGTTACAGATACCGGCACGGTTCTTGAGCGTTCGGCGGAAGACTGGGGATCGCTTTGCGCATCGTACACTTATGACAAAATACGTAAAGGGACCCAATAACTCACTTCTGCGCAGGTGCCGTGCCGATGATTGTACAATGTAATCGATTTGAGCGTGCTAACACCCGTTCCGAATAAGCATTAGCGCGATAACGGCGTTTCGTGAATCGTCATAGATGACGTCATGACATGCGCTATCTTGCGATAACGCGCGACCATATATGCCTTTTACTAATATCACCATGAGCACTGTCAAAAATGACAGTTGGCTGTGTTATTTTGAGTCGCATCTTATCTTTACAAACGTGGCATTTTCGAAATTGTGCTTCTGGCTACCGTCGCCACCTAACCAAAGAAGAAGAAGAAATTTGTAGTGTATAAACAAAAAATTATGTAATGATAAAAGTTTTGACGTTGGGTGAGCACTGTTAGCGCGTTCACAAGCGTTCCGAATTCATGACAGCCCTTAGCTGTCCTCATAATCGTAAATCTAAATCGGATCGCAAAATATTGATGTGAGCCTATGTGAGCGCTGTGAGCGATTATGTCCTAACTCGGAATGCGGCCTATGTTACGTCAAACACGTTGACGTAACGTCAATACGTGCGTCAGGCAGCCGTCAGTCAATGTGTTTGTGTGTCAAACAACAATAAATTTAAGTTAGTGAAATGAATAATAATAATTATATTTTATAAATTAAAAATCTTATTTCCTCGTATTTTAAGAAAAGATGGGAAGAGTAGAAGCTTGTAGAATATGTTTAATCACTGATGTTAAAATGGAAAGGATTGAAGGCTCCTTGGAAACCCATATCAAGTCGGTTTTTGGGCACAACGTAAGTACAAAAACTTTCCGTCTTCCCTGTATTTTCTTAAGCTTTTATTAGACAAATACCTTATAATAGGCTTATAATATACAATTACCAAATAAAAACTTTGGTTTCCAGGTATGAAGATCGGTTTGTTTTCTAAAAGATGGCAAAGGGCTTATAGTATCTAATCCAATGGGCAGATCTTGGATCCTTGTATTATAATTATAAATATGGGTCAAGGACCTGAAATAAATGATTTTTAATTTAATAATTATCATACCTACTATGTAAAATCTGTAAAGTTACCCGTTTATTGAATATTAGTACAACCTGTTCACAGTCATTTTCCTCTGGCAGCAACCTTATTGTAACAATACAGGTCACTGTAATTTTACAGATTTTTCAGTGGAAGCAACCTTAATGTTTCAAGTTCATATCAATTACCTTGTTCAAAAAAATCTTATTTAAAACTACACAACACCCCAATGCTTGTACCTACACATTTAAATAGGTTGTAATGAATGTATTGTGTAAGGGCTCTCAGTTTCAGTTAGGTAATCTTATTCTAGAATGTAACACTGATGTAGGCAACTAGACTTGCTGGCTCTAGAGTCAAACTTCTGACTGGCAATAATTTTACTATTTTTCAGATACTGTATTCCTCAGACCTCCCAGACTATTCCTGTTATGAATGTTCAGCATTAATAACCAAGTTCAGTAAGTTCAGGAAAAAGTATTTCACAGCCCAGGGGCTCTTGTTTAATATTCTACAGAATCATGGTGTGGTGAGTACCTAGTTTACTAATTTTATGATAATTTATGTTTTCAATGTATTGCTTTTATTTTTGCTTTTTGTCAGTCTTCATAAAATTGCAAAAAAAAGGCCTTCCAAACTTGAACATATTTATGAATGTCATGGTGTGTCACAAATTATTTTCATAATCTGGTGTATATATTAGTTATTTCTTTGTACAGGTTACAGAAAAAGAAATAAAGAACATTGATAGAGTAGCATCCAAACTCAACTCTGACTTGTCAACTACTTTTATTAACAGTGACCAGCAGGAATTAGAAATTAAAATAGAATGTGACTTAATGGAAGATGTACTGGATATGACTGTAGAGGATGAATTGGATAACAGTGGAAGTGACGATGATGTTCCTTTGCATTCTGTAAAACAAATTGAGCATGTAAGTCTATTATCACCTGGGTAATGTTTCCTGACTTCTTCAGTGTTACTTGATAACCATAGGTTACTTAAGGATTAGTTAAGGTTAAAGCCTGCAAACTAGAGTTTGACAAGTTCTCAACATCAAATTCTCAATTCCGAAACTGTGTGAGGTGTTTTCAAGCCACAAGAAGGTAACTTCGAGGCTAGTCTGCACTGTTGGCAACTGTATCTTAACTTACCATCAGGTGAGACAGTTTGCCTATGAAAGATACAAAATAGCAAAAGTGGCAAGAAGCCATTCTTCTGCTCTCTTATAACTACAATAACTGATTGATCATGCAAGATGCCAATTTGGCAGATACAATGGATAATATGGTTACAACTTCCTTGTATGAATATTGTTGCTTAATTGGAAACAGAGTTGAGAAACAATTGCAAAACATTGTTGCTCACAACGTGAAATGCTTCTGAAAACAGTGTTGTTGCTCAGTTTTTGTTTCCTAAAGAATGTTATTGTTCCTGCAATGCGAAAACGTGTTGTTTCCCAGTTAATATGAGGCTATAATAGCTCTGAGCATTGTAGAATTTGTCCGCATGGTTTATTTTGAATGTTTGTTTTTTTCAGGTAAATGTTAATACCATGAACAAGAAGCAACACACATCTAAAAGAAAGAATCACATGAATACTGAAAATTATTCAGGAGAATCTTCAAAGAAAATCAGAAAGTTACAAGGAAACAATGCCAAAAATCAAAAATTGCTTCAAGATTTTGATGTTGGCAAGCTCACTGTAAGATTTATATTCTATTTTTTACATAATACTCAACTGCACCATGCATGCGCATGAAGTTTTGCAAAACGATAGGAACACATATTTACGTCAAGTTAATTTTTGATCCAAAAGCGCATTCCATAATGGCAACACCTCAACTTTAGGTAAATATGCATGCATCCGATATGTATAATTATTATATACCTGTGTGACCAAAGCTCTATTAAACTCTAGCGGAGCGCCGTGAGCGTTGACGAATGAGCGGCCTGCACTGCCACCCCGTCTCGCCGCGCACGTACCTAAAGCGCGGCACAGCGTTATCCCGTATCGGTCAAACTATAGCCATGAAGCACTTTTTACCAATAACTATGAACATGATTTAACAGGATAATATGTTTTACAATCATTTATTTTTTTATTTCTAGGATCGAGCAGATGCCAATGGAGTAGTATATTTACACGCAGATGACTTTGACAATGAGGTAAGTAGAATTGGTTTCTGTATGTTAAGGGATGAACTGAATTTACTCTTCCTCTGCCATCCTGTGCAAAGCTGGATCCTCTATCTATAGAAAAAGTTAATGGGAATATTCATTTGTTTCAGTTGCCAGACATGGACAACGCAATCGAAGAATATAACCCTTCTTCATCTGAAATATCTTTAAAGATTTTAGAAAATCAGAACTTAATGTTAACCAACCAACACACAATAATGTCCAAACTAGCTGACTTCTCAGCCAGATTTCAGAGTATCTCTAAAACTGATATGTTAACAAGAACTTGTGCTACTTATAAACTAACAACAGCCAAAGCTAACTCTGGTACATCCGTCATCGAGAATAAGAAACAATTGGACGAGTTCGAAAACGAACTGAATGATCCAGAAAAGAGACAATTGCTGCGAGACAAATACTCAATACTGTTTAATGGGAGAGGAGATGGTTTTAACTGTGCATACATTTTAATTGACGCGCTGTTCTCTCGACAATTCATGACTCAATGTTCTTGGGCTGGAGGGTCCAGAGGAGATGAGTGCAAAATTCCATTCAGAGCATACAAAAATACAATAAGTTTTTTTCATGAGATAGTACATGACTGTGATAGCAATTTCTCAATGATGGACTGCTACAGTTTCGTCAAATGTATTTTAAGGAATTCCAATAAAAGGAGTACAAGCAAACTGGCTAGAATGTCGGCTCGGAAAAGACGAATGAAAACGTCTGACATTGTTAAGACTAGAGAATTGCTTGGTTTGGAGGCAACTTGAAAACTGTAAAGCTATTTGACATTTACAGTATCCGTTGGCGTAAATATGAAAGAGACAGGTACACTGTGACTGTGACACATGAAAAGCCGAACTTTTTTTCCAAAACTGTGCCTTGTTTACGGCCGGCGGGTATTTGAAATTCGGCAGAAAACTTCGCTTTAGTAAGTCAACCCTGCCTGACTCGCAATTGTTCAGGTTCAATATTATTGTTGATACTTGACACCACATAAGAATGAATATGTGTAGTCAGTCGTAATTCCTTTACCACTCTTTGAATGTTACTTGAACGTCAAGTTTATTTGTAGTGGTGCAACGAATATTCGTAGTTGCCGAATACTTTCATGATATTCGTAATTAGTGAATTCCTAGAGATCCCATAAAGATATTACATTGCGACCGAGTTAACAGATAAAGATTCATATATAAAAAATCATAAAACTATCTTATCTTTTGTTTACATCCACAGATGGACAGTTTTTGTTTGTAGCTAAGTAGCTAGGAGTGGCCACAAGTTTTTGCTAAAAAGGATCAGTTACTTTGGTACTGAAAGTTGAGCCAAGTGGTTTTAATTATTAATAATGTCATCTCGAAAAGTGAGAAAAGTGATATTTCGTTATTTTAATTTTTTAACCTTCCACAGTGGCTTCTAAAAGGCTATTTTCCACAGCAGGAAATTTACAATCAGAAAAATTTGTCTCCAAAAATACTTACAATGATTATGTTTTTTAAATAAAAAAATTACCTACCTATAAGTAGTTCATTTTAATTATTAAATACTATGTAAATATTTAAATTAGTTAGTGTGTTTAATCTCCTTTCACCTTCCTTGAATAATAATTGCGTGGAGCTTTAGTAGGATCAGCACCCTAATTGGGTAACACACTTTCAATCACAATCTGAGTTTAGAAGTATATTGCTAATCCATTACTTCATATGCCTCATTTAAATTTAGCCCCTGCCGCTGCCGGCGATAATTCCCTAAATACTGCTGCAGCAGGATCGAGAGGAGTGTGTGTTTAAATACCTACTGTCCTACCAGTCACTTCGCTTTCAAGTTTCGGCAATGGCAGACGTCGAAATAATTACAGCGGCCGCGCTGTGTCTTTTTGCGATACATAAATATGTTCGATATTATTATTTATAACTAGGTACTGTGCGACGGAGCAGAAGAACGTGGGTAACCTGTCAAAATGAAAACCATTATCCTATCAATTGGCAGTTTATGTGTGTTACGCAATTACCCTGCAGTATTCGTATTCGTATTCGGCGAATATTACAATCGGTAGGTTAGGTTAGGAATAGTGCTTTTACGAACGTAAAAGTACTAAGTTTCGTTTCATAAGGTAGGTACTGTTTATTTTTCTAAGTGCGGGTTTCACCAATGGGTTTCGTATTCCGCACATCGTAACCGCATCTATAGGGGTCAGCGTTGTGGAATATTAACACTGACAGCTCTTGAACGCAGTTTAGATGTGGTGATCGCGTGAATTTCATCTGTGAAATTGCCACTAAGTATTTTGATAGCTTTAACCCTAAAGGAGTTTGTCAAAAGCAGAAAAAGAGTGATGAGTAGTTCTGTACCATCCATTCACGAATGGATCCCATCCGTAGTTCGAGAATGTAGCAACCATACGCATGGAATCATAGTTATGATGTTTTCAACCCTTAGAGCAAGGTTAAATGCTCTAAGTTTCAACCTGAATAGTTTCAATGAATGAGTAAATAATTCAGAATAAACTGCTCGTTTGATTGCATCTAAAATAAATGCCTTACGCCGTAGGTAGGTACAGTTCGATTCAAACGGCGGCTCGGAAGTTAGCTACCTACTCGCAGCGCAGTACCCCCGCTGACACATGAAATTTTTACTGCGCAGCGACTCGCCTCTTGTTCCAAGCCAAGCAAGTTTGAATCGAACAGTCGAACTAACTGTACAGTGCCATTCAAACTTTTAATGGCGGCTCGGAAGTTAGCTACTCGCTGCGCAGTACCCCACCCTGCACCCCCGCTGACACAACATGAAATGGTTACTGCGCAGCCACTCGACTCATGTTTCGAGCCGCCATTAAGTTTGAATCGAACTGTACCTGTTGATTGAGTGAGCCCGAGAAGCATATATTATTATTTTATCACTACATGATTGTGTGAATTCCATTCTGCAACACTATACAACATCAGTAAACTGCACTGCACTTGCATAATCTGTGGCACTTAAATTGTAGTTGACTGCCAAGTGTCACTGTCAAATGTCAATTTTGAATTTTCACCAAGACTTGTGGACACTGGAGAATTCATAATTATTTTTTAAACGAAACCCTATTACTTTGTGATTTTTGAATTATGTAATAATATTAAAAAAAGATAAGAAAGCTTTACAATGAACTCTCTTCACAACACCATCAAACGTACGTACGAAATATTTTGAGGTTATGGGTTACAATACATTTATTTATTCACAAAATTTTCTTATTTAACTTCCAGAATTTCGCCTGCTCAATCTCAACACGGCACTGAAAACCTTAAAAGAATGCAAGCCTGTTATCCCTAACATTGTAAAAGCTAAGAATGAGATGGTTTGTAATCCAACAATTATTTCTTTTGCACCAAGGAGTATTGGTGTAGAAATTATAGATAAGCCAAGATCGAATGGGATAAAACAGGCCCCTATACCTTACATACCTATTGTTAACCCTCGTTCTATCCTACCTCTGCTGGACAAAGAATGGAGAAAGGATGAGATAGGTCTGCCATCAATCAGTCAGGAGGAGATTCAGGCTGCAAGGTTGATTGTTATCAGAAGGAAGAAGATGAAGAAACATCAGAGAAGGAAGCTGTGGAAGAAGATGCGCTACACCTGGGCTAGGGTTAGTATACTTAAAAGCAGAATGAGTGTGTTTAGTAGAACAGAATAGTATTGTTTCATTATTATAAGTTTGTAATGATAATTATGAAGAAAAATATTAATAAATTAGGACAATAGTATAATATTGGAATATAAATCTACCATTAAATTAAGAACTGAAGGCTAGACAATAAATAGGGCACAGATCTTCAGTGAAGGTGCATGTCATTTTATACCCAAATAAATTCCTCTCACACTAAATTCCAGATAAAGCAACACCGCCGTCAAACCAAAGAGAAGAACTTCCAGAATGCGTTGATAGCCATGGTGAAGGATGCCAATGAGTTCCAAGCAGAACAGTATGTAGCCAACAAGCTGCAGAAAGCCAACCACACACCGTTACCAACACGCTGGAAGCACAAGCGTTTACCTGAGTTCATCATCAGACAGTTACTGGGGATTGATAAGAAGATTAATTACAAACATACTGATGTGTATAAAGCTTGAATAGTTTGATTGTTTTAAGAATTAAAGTAGATTTAATTTAGATATGGGTTTGTTCTTTGGTTGTGGGATAATTGATGAAAGATAAATTGTATTCAGTAACTTATACTAGACAAATATTTTACTAGGTGCCTCGATGTCTTTCTCGTTGGTCTAGTGAATGTGACGAGTCCTGGGTTTGCTCCCCAGGTCAGGCAATGTGTTATTGGATTTTTGCTAATGTAGCGACATGTATGTTTAATATCACCCCTACCTACCTCTCTACGGGTCTACACCAGCGCACGCGCATGTACCGTGAACGCTAGGCGCCTCTACTGGCTATGGACGCGTCTCATTCGACGGGCGCGCGCATTTTGCGAATGGTTCGCGTGCAAGTATCCACATCTGCGCAATTGAAGCTCACGCGCACGAACCGTGTACACTACGTGCCTCGAAAGGTCTCGAACTACTGACATCCAAGGTAGTACAAATACGCGGCATGCACACGATGTGTTCGAATGTTTTGACTGTCGCTTGTAGGAGAACCATTCGCGAACATGTCCAAAGGTGTTCATACAACGTCCCTAAAGGTGTGTACGCACGAACGAACATCAAACACTGTTCGTCAAAAATGTTCGTGGCGATCGATCCAATTGCGAATCCATCGCTACTAGGTGAGGTGCAGAGCGGTTGAGCGCGAACACAAGTAGAACTATGTGTTCGTATGGTGTTTCGTGTTCGCTTTCACTATATTTGTTCGTGCGTATACGCCTCACTGTGCACGCGAACCGTAGGTACCTACTACCTACTGTTCGTGTCCACGAGAAGAAATTAAACTTGCAAGCGAACAACTCGCATACCGCTCGCGAACATGTCCAAAGGTGCCCATACTATGTTGCGCGAGCGCAGGTGTGGGCCTTTACATATTTGGATGATAATAGTGAATGAAAATCAAACAACCAGTTAATTATGAATTATTTATTCAAATAACATTGGTTTTGTTTGTACCATAATATCTTACATTCTTATCGAATTCTTAAGAAAATCCTCGCACCTTTACATGCTCAAGTAATTTGCACCGTGTTGCTCCATGCACGAGCCACAAATCAATGTTGGTTTATGGTTGGTTTAATAAAATCAGATATTTATAAGACAAATATGGAAAATTCACCCAGGGCCGAAAATAAACGTGTTTGGAAAAAAGCTTGATTGACTAATTATAGCCTGTCTGTCACTCATACTTGTGACTTTTTTATTTACGCCCGGGTACTGAAAAATAACTTTATCATGTGTCTTCTAAAGCAAGTAATTCTTTAGTCTTGATGTTAACGGACGCTTTCCTCCGTCTTTTTCGATGAGTTGACATTCTTAGCAATTTGCTTGTACACCTTTTTGTAGAATTTTTTAAAATGCATCTGACAAAACTGTGGCAATCAAACAAAGAGAAATTGCTATCACAGTCATGTACTATCTCATGAAAAAAACTTATTGTATTTTTGTATGCTCTGAATGGAATTTTGCACTCATCTCCTCTGGACCCTCCAGCCCAAGAGCATTGAGTCATGAATTGTCTAGAGAACAGCGCGTCTATTAAAATGTATGCACAGTTATAACCATCTCCTCTCCCATTAAACAGTATTGAGTATTTGTCTCGCAGCAATTGTCTCTTTTCTGGATCATTCAGTTCATTTTCAAACTCGTCGAATTGTTTCTTATTCTCGATGACGGATGTACTAGAGTTAGCTTTGGCTGTTGATAGTTTGTAAGTAGCACAAGTTCTTGTTAACATATCAGTTTTAGAGATACTCTGAAATCTGGCTGAGAAGTCAGCTAGTTTGGATAGTATTGTGTGTTGGTTGGTTAACATTAAGTTCTGATTTTCTAAAATCTTTAAAGATATTTCAGATGAAGATTGGTTATATTCTTCGATTGTGTTATCCATGACTGGCAACTGAAACAAATGAATATTCCCATTAATTTCTACTATAGATAGAGGACCCAGCTTTGCACAGGATGGCAGAGGAAGAGTAACTTGAGTTTAACCCTTGACATGCAGAAAACAATTCTACTTCCCAAGTAACATTTTTTCGAAACCAACGTTTTGAAATATATGCTTCTAAGTCCTAAAATGGTAATTTTCTGGTTTCTGATTTTTCTTCAGGTCATATTTTAGTTTTTTTTATTGCAATCAGGTCTTAGGCCTGAATAGTAATTTGAAAAACCAAATGGGTTGCTTGCATATGAGGTTAAAATAATGTTACGTTTACGTATTATTATAACTAAATTGTTCTGAGAGCTTTAGGTTCTAAAAAGTTTCTGCTTAGGCTATATTTTGGCACTCCACATGCTAAAGCATGGCTAGTTGTCGTCCACGCAGCCCAAGCAGGGCCTATTCAGAACCACATTTCGCTTAGACATAAGGATAAGGAAGATAGAAGGATAAGAAATAAGGATAATTCAAAACCTTCTCAGGGCTTTTAGGTTTTCTCGCTAATCATTCCCAGTCTTTTTGGCATAAAACGAGACTAATTTGTTTTTTTTGCTAATCGCTTCGCAACCTTGTCGACTTCACGTGTGCCTTTTGAAAATTCCAACAATATCCATCAAAACTATAGGTACAGGATGTCCTGGCACAAGATGGTCAACAGTGGCAATTTTAAACGGAAAGTGAAAAAAAATATTGAGAATATCAAAAAAGAAAAGGTATGCACATTCCAATATATTTCTATTCTATTTTTCAAACATGGATAATCTTATCTGTTTTAAGTCAGACCAGAAGTTACCCGTAGTATATAATTTAATGCCTCAGTTTGGTTCAAACTCCATATCAAAATCCGGAAACTGAAACGGTTTACCAACAGTCGATTGGTCCATCAACCCTTTGGTCAACATTATCTTTAACCCATTAACTTTTCATCCAAAGGACTTTTCACCCACGAACGTTTCGCCAACATAACTTTACGGCAGTGAATGGTTCACCAACTGAATGTTTTGACCAATAACTTTTCACCCAAATAACGATTGGGCAACAAACACTGGGACAGGTGAAATTAAATAAAAGCTTGAAAAATTAAAACTTTTTTCCAAACAAATACAACCGCCTACCAAAAAAAACACTACAAAGTGAAAAATAACCAGTTAAATAAAATATAAAGCAAAATAAAAAGTTTTTATTTATGTCTTTTTAGTGGGTCGGTTTGTAATTTATCTAAGTTACAATACAATAGCCTAATGGCAACTGCTCATCACCTTTTACAAAATATTGCTTTTCTCGATGCAGGGACGTTCATTTTTGAGGAGCTGTCCAGTCTCCGTCTTCCTGAAACTGTCCAGTCTTCCTGTCTCCCTGAAGCTGCCTAGTCTCCCTGTCTTCCTGTAGCGGCCCAGCACCCTTTTTTCGTGGTGCTTTCCAGGCTCCCTATCTATAGGCTGTCTTTCCTCGTTTTTTTCTTGAGGTCCGGCTTCTACTTCGTCCTGAGGAAGGTGAAGAGTTCTTGCCCTTTTTTTAGAGCAACGATTGGGCGAGCTAGTGCTTATTGGTTTTGTGGTCGCCTCAAAGCGTTGTTTTGATTTTTTAATAATTCTTTTAAAAAAATCGTCGCACTGCAGCTGGCTGAAATTAAAGTCTGCAGTGCGAATAACACCCAAAAATGTGGATCGCACATTCTCAAAGAATTTGAAGGGTTTTTTTTCTGTTCTCACATCATCGCGTGTGTTACCTGTCCAGGAACACTCTAAAAATACATCTCTAGTTAAAAAAAAGTCCACCATCTTGTAACATAAGTTGGTGCCTCTCAAAACAGTTCCTTCTGAACACAAGATTGACATACAATCAATGTATTTTTTGCGAAATGATTGGTCCTTAAGCTTTTCTTCAAGCTCTTGAAGTTCTTTTACTGTTTTGATTGGTGGAAATTTTTCAAACAAATAATTATTATTAGCATTAGCAGTAACAGAACTAACTTCGTTGTGCTCTATTTTATCCATCTTCTTATAGAGCTCTTCAAGAATGACTTCATGCTTTGCTAGTTGCGACAGAATTTTTGTTGTATATTCTTTCTGACTTTGAAGTAAGTCTATGATATGTTTCTGATTTTCAAGAACAGTTGCATTGTCATTCTGCGGTGTGATCAAAAAGTCAACATCACTGAGTGAAACATTCTGTCCCTGAAACAAATATAAATATATAAAACAAAATCTTCGAGTTGGGTTTTATATTAGCATTTCGGTTATTTTGTTGCATCAAGTTCGACGGATGTTATATATTATTACTCGGATTGGAATGTGGTAATACCAGCAAATTATTAAAATTACGTTCAGGTGTGCTACTGTTTTCTGCGTGACTGTGTTAGGAGAAGGTATTTATCAGCTGTAGCGTCAAAGACCGCGTGTCGCTCGCGCCAGCCTCGTGCAGTCGGGCGGGCGTTCGCGCTGTATTACTATAATTGGTACGAGATCGCTTTCGAGTTATGTTTATCACAATGTTATGTAATATATATATACAATGTTATGTTGTAATGTTATGTTTATCATAAACATTTGATTGTAGAGGTAAAATTTAGATTTTGGTAAAATAATATTTTGAAAATTACCTACTCAATCAATCAATCAAATCAAAATATTTTATTTCACATAAACCTACATGGGCACTTATGAAACGTCAGAATCTAGGTGCACGGTTCCTATTGGTCGTTTCCTATGGAGAAGAGCCGGCAAGAAACTCCACGGTTACTCTTTTAAAACTAAATGGGTTTTACAATGCTTTCAAAAATGTACAGTTTGAATAGGTATGAGAGGACAGCGTAGGCTTGTCAAAAAGATACTTAAAAAAAAAAAAAAAAATTTAGAAAATAGTCTGCAAATCGACAGTCTGTTGTGCCTACAACGTTCTCACATTCACAAAATATAAAGGACTAAAATCGTAGGTACATAAATAATATTACATAGCTTTTGATTTGGAATTGACAAACATCGTTTTTTGCGAGGATACTGATCGCAACCGGCTACGTACAAACAGCCTCTTATGATAAGAATAAAGAACTCACCTCTAAAATTAGAAGAGATCGCCAGTCAGGAACAAAAACCACTTTCTTAGAAGCTTATTGAGAATTTCAGAATGTGTATTAAAAAAAACCATGGACCGATAATAGCGATGTGCAAGTCGAGTTATTATGTCCGTTTCAACCGCTCGGCCAACTCATAATATTTGATGAAAATTTGCCAGGAATTAGTGGTAATTTGTTACTATACACACCTCTTTTCCTGAATTTGTTGCAAAAAAAACTAAGACGCTATGACCAAAAATAGTTGGCCGCTAGAACCGCCACTTGCCGTAGTCATCGCCTGTGATTGCACAGAAACTAAATAACGCAGATAGGCGAATGATACATCAAAAGAAAGGTCTTAATTTGTTGTATTTGTTGCAAATAAAAAACATCAAAACGTAAATATACAAAAAGTTATGCTATATTTAGTTACCAGGTTAAGGGTAGGTAAGTATCTCACCATATATATCAAATTATTAGAGGCTTATGCGTATGGAAAATTAGTTGCTTATTTGTTGCAGCGAATAAACAAGAAAAATACTAGAAAATATGTTTAATAATTTGTTACGAGTCGATTTTAGTTGGCCGCTCCGACGGCAATGTGCCTAAAATACAAGGGCGTTTATTTCGTTATTAAAAGTAGGTTCAAGTTTAGTTAAAGTACTAATCGACCGGTAACGTAACCTAGTTTGGATAAATGTGGCGAAAATAACGGTGAAATTTATATGTTAGGAGATATTCACTGAAATATAGCAGTATGAAACTGTATTAGAGTAGGGTGACCATGATTAGGTACATAAATACGAAGGCATGTTTTAAAAATATAATAGGTAAAAAGGTATCCTATTTACATAAGGTATCAATCTATATGAGTTCAACTAGCTACCTATACTTACATATATACTAATCATTACATCAACCTAATTTTTGTATCTTTTGTTTGTTTATGTGTATTATTGTTGTAATCTGTTTGAAAAAATATGGTCTGCGTCAGGATGACTGGACCAAGGGAGATTTTGGAAGTTTGGGCAATACCAAGTTTTAGTACCTATTTGGTACTATTTGGTACCAGACATCAAATAATTGGTACCTCGCTAAAGGGGGAAAACTATTACGAGGAAAGTGGCCAGCCATTCTGACTTCAGAATGGCTGGACCAAGCAGGTTTCACCTAGTTGTAGGCGTTATAATTAGTTCATCTTTTCGTTAATATTTAGTACCTCATTGGTACCTCAACATATGTTTTTCCTAGATTTTTTCGATAAGCCGAAAAAAAGTTGCACCTAAAAGAAATTTTGCAAGTAATCTGGAGCACGTTGACTTCACCTAGTGCGTTATAATTAGTTTATCTTTTCATTAAAATTTAGTACCTCGTTAGAACCTCCACATATGTTTTTCCTAGATTTTTTCGATAAGCCAAAAAAAAGTTACACCTAGAAGAAATTTTGCTTGTAATCTGGAGCACGTTGATTTCACCTAATTGTAGGCGTTATAATTAGTTTATCTTTTCATTAAAATTTAGTACCTCGCTTAGCTTCTCGCTAAAGGGGGAAAACTATGACGAGGAAAGTGGCCAGCCATTCTGACTTCAGAATGGCTGGACCAACCAGGTTTTTACCTAGTTGTAGGCGTTATAAGTAGTTCATCTTTTCGTTAAAATTTAGTACCTCATTGGTACCTCAACATATGTTTTTCCTAGATTTTTTCGATAAGCCGAAAAAAAGTTGCACCTAAAAGAAATTTTGCAAGTAATCTGGAGCACGTTGATTTCACCTAGTGCGTTATAATTAGTTTATCTTTTCATTAAAATTTGGTACCTCGTAGGAACCTCCACATATGTTTTTCCTAGATTTTTTCGATAAGCCAAAAAAAAGTTACACCTAGAAGAAATTTTGCTTGTAATCTGGAGCACGTTGTTTTCACCTAATTGTAGGCGTTATAATTAGTTTATCATTTCATTAAAATTTAGTACCTCGCTTAGCTTCTCGCTAAAGGGGGAAAACTATGACGAGGAAAGTGGCCAGCCATTCTGACTTCAGAATGGCTGGACCAAGCAGGTTTTTACCTAGTTGTAGGCGTTATAAGTAGTTCATCTTTTCGTTAAAATTTAGTACCTCATTGGTACCTCAACATAATATGTTTTTCCTAGATTTTTTCGATAAGCCGAAAAAAAGTTGCACCTAAAAGAAATTTTGCAAGTAATCTGGAGCACGTTGATTTCACCTAGTGCGTTATAATTAGTTTATCTTTTCATTAAAATTTAGTACCTCGTAGGAACCTCCACATATGTTTTTCCTAGATTTTTTCGATAAGCCAAAAAAAAGTTACACCTAGAAGAAATTTTGCTTGTAATCTGGAGCACGTTGTTTTCACCTAATTGTAGGCGTTATAATTAGTTTATCATTTCATTAAAATTTAGTACCTCGTTGGAACCTCCACATATGTTTTTCCTAGATTTTTTCGATAAGCCAAAAAAAAGTTACACCTAGAAGAAATTTTGCTTGTAATCTGGAGCACGTTGATTTCACCTAATTGTAGGCGTTATAATTAGTTTATCTTTTCATTAAAATTTTGTACCTCGCTTAGCTTCTCGCTAAAGGGGGAAAACTATGACGAGGAAAGTGGCCAGCCATTCTGACTTCAGAATGGCTGGACCAAGCAGGTTTTTACCTAGTTGTAGGCGTTATAAGTAGTTCATCTTTTCGTTAAAATTTAACCTTTAACCTTTAGCGAGAAGCTAAGCGAGGTACTAAATTTTAATGAAAAGATAAACTAATTATAACGCCTACAATTAGGTGAAATCAACGTGCTCCAGATTACAAGCAAAATTTCTTCTAGGTGTAACTTTTTTTTGGCTTATCGAAAAAATCTAGGAAAAACATATGTGGAGGTTCTAACGAGGTACTAAATTTTAATGAAAAGATAAACTAATTATAACGCACTAGGTGAAGTCAACGTGCTCCAGATTACTTGCAAAATTTCTTTTAGGTGCAACTTTTTTTCGGCTTATCGAAAAAATCTAGGAAAAACATATGTTGAGGTACCAATGAGGTACTAAATATTAACGAAAAGATGAACTAATTATAACGCCTACAACTAGGTGAAACCTGCTTGGTCCAGCCATTCTGAAGTCAGAATGGCTGGCCACTTTCCTCGTAATAGTTTTCCCCCTTTAGCGAGGTACCAATTATTTGATGTCTGGTACCAAATAGTACCAAATAGGTACTAAAACTTGGTATTGCCCAAACTTCCAAAATCTCCCTTGGTCCAGTCATCCTGACGCAGACAAAATATGCGGTTCGTTTGCGGCCTTATAAATTTTTATTGTTCTTAATTCTTTAAAGTATTTACTGATAAAAGTTTCGTTTCATCGACTTTCCGCAGGTGTTTTATGATGGGAACGATTCCAGAAACAGGATCTCTTTTGTTTCCAAACTATTGTTAAAAATATTTGTCGCAAGGTGTTTGAAAAGTAAGTAAGAAATTTTAATCGATTTGTGACTTTTAATTTAATAAACTGAGATATATGATGCCTTAAAGTGTAAGCACTCGCCCTAAAAAATTGAGATATGAAAGAACATTCCAATTATCACGATTCAGTCTCATTTCATTGTTAAAATTATTCATGGTCACCCTACTCTAATACAGTTTCATACTACTATATTTCAGTGAATATCTCTTAAAATATGAATTTCACCGTTATTTTCGCCACATTTATGCAAACTAGGTTACGTTATCGGTCGATATGTACTTTTAACTGAACTTGAACCTACTTTAAATAACGAAATAAACGCCATTGTATTTTAGGCTTATTGCCGTCCGCGCGGCCAACTAAAATCGACTCGTAACAAATTATTAAACCTATTTTCT
Organism: Eupsilia transversa; assembly: GCA_914767815.1. Taxonomy (NCBI): domain Eukaryota; kingdom Metazoa; phylum Arthropoda; class Insecta; order Lepidoptera; family Noctuidae; genus Eupsilia; species Eupsilia transversa. Next base: position 776,854 of record OU611888.1, read on the forward strand.
AGTATTTTTCTTGTTTATTCGCTGCAACAAATTAGCAACTAATTTTCCATACGCATAAACCTCTAATAATTTGATATTTATGGTGAGATACTTACCTACCCTTAACCTGGTAACTAAATATAGCGTAACTTTTTGTATATAGACGTTTTGATGTTTTTTATTTTTGCAACAAATACAACAAATTAAGGCCTTTCTTTTGATGCATTATTCGCCTATCTGCATTATTTAGTTTCTGTGCAATCACAGGCGATGACTACGGCAAGTGGCGGTTCTAGCGGCCAACTATTTTTGGTCATAGCGTCTTAGTTTTTTTTGCAACAAATTCAGGAAAAGAGGTGTGTATAGTAACAAATTACCACTAATTCCTGGCAAATTTTCATCAAATTTTATGAGTTGGCCGAGCGGTTGAAACGGACATGAGTTGTTTGATTCGAATACGTAAACCAGTCAACTCGGGTTCAGACCAACTCGTCTGTCGAACGGTCGCCATCTACTGTTCGGTGCTCAGCTCGCTCACGTGTCGTCGCAGCCCACGAGTGAAGCCCCGATACCCCCGCGCTTCCCGCGCGCGCGCCCTTGCGTGTTCCATTGCATGATTTACATCTCACTCAACTCGATGCGAGTAGAGTGAAATAGCAATAACATGCGCGTTCCGTAAGTTGCATTACGCGTTCGGGCTTGGTCGGGATCGGAATTGTGAGTGAAAATCCGCGGTAAAATGTATTTTGACATTTTGTTGTTTTATTACTTGGCGACAAGCCGATCTAATAAGTAAATATCTCACCGTGAAAAGTTAGGTGAAGTGAGCTTAGTTAGAGTGAACTGTCAATACTGTCAATCATCAGGTGAAAAGACAGCTCTCACTTCAAGCTCACTTTACCGACGTTTTCACCGTGAGATTTTTACAGAATTAACCGGCTGACCCTGCGCGAATACAAAGAAAGAAACACATCAAGTCAACTCGAGTTGCGAATCGACTGACTCGAGTAAAGTGGAGTAGCCATAATCCACTGTATTTTTAAAATGTTCCATTGTAGCCTAGTTTGTGGTAAATAAGTACCTGCAGGCCACTTAACGCCGGTTTTCGCCCGCTTATGGGAGATATCACGCTGCGGGAAAATGCCCTAAAGCACAGTTTTTTGCTGATGGTGTTGGTACTCACCTCATTAAAAAGTGAACAGCCTGTTTGCAGAAATAAATCACTCACAATTTATTTATTTTTCCTACTGGTTTCAGCAAGGTTGTGAATCGACTAATTGGCCACAGAAAATTGTTCATTTGGCCAACAGCCCTCAAGTATACCGGTAGCTCCTAGTTTAGCATAATTAAAGTACTTTTGGTAATTTTCAAGTGCAAAAGGACTTGAGCCATGGCTTCTTTATCATAAATTAGTTAAATCCCAAACTTTTACGTTCTATAACAAGTTCGCCATTTTATAATAATAGAATCTCATTTTTTAAGTAAATTTAAATAAATTTCTTCATTATGACAAGGTTTGAATTACACGTAGATAATAATATATTGTATTCTGAGTATTTCAACCTTTTTCGGATACAATATTGAAAATTTTATCAAAAAATTATAATACTTAAAATCAAACATTATAATAAAATAATGTATTTTAGAGGGCCCGTGAGTTTTACAGAGGTATTGGGACCTACTTCATCAACAAAGTAACAGTCCCAATAGAACTGACAAATACTTTCAGTAATAACAGCATCTCATTACCTATCTCAAATAAATATCATTTAAGAAACATAAATCGCCATTATTTATTTATTCCAGTGTTGACCTTGTTCATTCATTCAGAGACATCTTAAAAAACCTAAATATAACTTTACGAACTCCAACATAGCCTAATTTACACTTTCGTAATTCTATAAGAACTCAGAATGGCCTTTATCCAGAACCTGAATCTGATTAACAAGATTTTTTTAATGCCAGTGCAGTCTAGTTCAAGGCTTGTACATAAGTTCTGAATTAGACTTAGCAAGGCCTATCATGGTTTTGAGAAGGCTAAATTTAGTTTCTGGGATTTATTATTTCATCTTGACTGCTTTAAGCTAAAACGTTATGCGGAGGTCCTGTAGGTCGGGCCTTTTTGGGATACAGAACGCAGTAATAAGGTTATTTTAGCGTTATGGAACCTAATCACTCAGAACCTTGAGTTATTCTAGAAAGGTTTTAGAACCTTTTGCAAACCTTTTCAGAAACTAAAATGTTACTTGGGTTACCTCATTGTCTAAGTCATCTGCTTGTAAATATACTACTCCTTGTGCATCTGCTCGATCCTACAAATAAATAAATTCAATTATTAGTTATTTATAAAAATATACTGTTCAGTATAAAATCATGTAAGAAATCGTCAAAAACTGGGTGTTCCTGATTTTATGGAGTCTAACACCCGTATTACAGTACCTTACTCAAAACTCAAGCATTACCCAAAACTAGTTTCAACCAAATGCTTGAGTTTTGAGTGAGGTTCTGTAATACGGGTCTAAAAGGTCAATTAATCTTACAGTGAGTTTTGAAACATCAAAATCTTGGAGCAATTTTTCGTTTCTGGCATTATTTCCTTGTAACTTCCTCATTTTGTTAGATGTTGCTGAATAATTTTCATTGTTCATATGACTGCTTCTTTTAGATGTGAGTTGTTTCTTTCTAATGGAATCAATGTTTACCTGAAATAAATGTACACAAACAATTTTATCATGAATTATAGCAAGAAAATATTTCGGAAGTTTAATTTTCAATCTCATTTTTTTTTTTAACCCAGTAACAATTTGTTTTGCTGATATATCAGGTGTAGTCCTTTCACAGCTATTTTACCTCTGACAGCATCAACCAAACAGCAATCCTATAATAATGTGAATGAAGATCACTGTGATAGTGATGCAAAATCAGAGGTAACTGGGAATGGACTGTCATGGCTTATCAACTTAATACGTGCAAGGATCCTTAGTAGAAAAGACGTACAGTTATTGTTTAGCAAGAGATTTTCCTTCTTAAAAGATACCTACATGCTCAATTTGTTTCACAGAATGCAAAGGAACCTCATCTTCACTTCCAGTGTTGTCGTTTTCATCCTCTACATTCATATCCAGTACATCTTCCATTGGGTCACATTCTATTTTAATTTCTACGGTGTGCTGGTCACTGTTAATAAGTATTGTTGATATGTTGGAGTTGAGTTTGGATGCTACTCTATCAATGTTCTTTATTTCTTTTTCTGTGACCTGTACAAATAAATAACATAGGCACTCCAACTTAAACAAAATCTACTCACACCCGATCCATTAATATGGTTAACCGTGGTAGACCCTTTAGAGCTGTCATCTGACAGACAAAACTGACAATAAGAAAGGCATAAGAAATTACAAGAAAAGCATTACTGAAAACATATATTATTTCTTTTTATAAATATAGATTATATTATTAGAAGACTATGTAGGTACTCACCACACCATGGTTCTGTAGAATATTAAACAAGAGAGACTGGGCCGTCAAATACTTTTTCCTGAACGTACTAAATTTGGTTATTAATGCTGAACATTCATAACAGGAATAGTCCGGTAAGTCTGAAGAGAACAATACCTGAAAATTGATTGCCAGTCAGAATTTCAACTCAGCCAGTTTGCACCCTCATTTGTTTTGATCTACATTGGTCTTACATTAATCTATAAATGACTTGAATTTGAGCACTTTACACGCAATTTATGGTAAACAGATAAGAACTTGGCCATCAAGACGACCCACTGACCATCTTTTACGAACCAAGTAGACCTTAACCATGGAAACAAAAGCTGATTTACTTGTCTATTTTATGCTAACGAAAACTAGGAAAGGGAGGAGTAAAGAAGAAAGCTTTTGTACTTACGTTATGCCCAAAAACAGACTTGATATTCGTTTCCAAGGAGCCTTGAATCCTTTCCATTTTAACATCAGTGATTAAACATATTCTACAAGCTACTACTCTTCCCATTTTGTAAGAAATAATTTAGATGAGCATAAAACGTACCGTAACGTATTAAGTAGGTAGCTATTTATAAAAATAACTTATTTTTAGCCTAGATTTACATCGTTTTTTAGGTAAATACAATGCTCCTAAATATAGTTTACATTTAGTCTTAATAATCTCCTACCATTCATCCCAAAACAATCACAAAATTCCAAGCTCGATCCCAATCTCAACAACACTCACTCAACCCATGTAACTATATAAATTATTTTTAATCTGAATATCTGATTGAATTGACAATTTGACATTGATTGACCGTTGACGCCTGACGGTTGACACATTTGAGGTTGACATTTTATTAGACCATAACATAAAGAAAAAACGGGCAACATAGACTAAAATTACAGAACGCCATCTGCTACGATCCTTACCATACTCCTTTTGATGAATGATGATCGAATACCACCAAAGTATCGATACCTACTATTATGAGTAGTACTCCAATCATTGGGGTACCCATGGTGAGGCAAGGTGGTGCATCTGTCCCAGGTCTCCGAGTCAAAGCTAAATTAGTGTTCAGCTCATCCAATATTATGGTATGGTTATTATGGTTAATACGTATGGTTTGCGTTGCCTGAGAGGTTTAAAGTTTTTCTTTCGACTGGGAAATGAAAGAGGCCTCGCAAAGCTGAGGTCGCCGACGACGTCTACGTTTTGTTCTAGCGCCGCCACTGTATACACGCAACACGGTTGCGAGTACCTACTACAACATGGAGTTAGTATGTATTATATATAGGTATATAAGGTGAGTCTACGAATAATACTCGAAATGGTCCCACGCAAATGTATACCAGACGTACCGTGCAGCGCCGGACCACCGAACCATTCGTCTTTTTACCCGACTACGGCGAAGCAAAAAGGAGGGTTATGATTTTGATCGGTATGTATGTAGGTATGTATATCTGTTCCCTCATAACTTCTAAACTATTCATAATAATTTGTCAAATGGAGTATCGTTGGAAGCGTCTCGGTCGTCCGCTGGTTATAAGCCATGTGACGTCACATTCAATTGAATATGGCGCCCTCTGGTGCCATATTGGGTATCAAATGAAGAAGAAGTTAAGCCCTTTGCTTAACTTCTTCTTCACGTACCTAATCTATTCGATTTATCCCATACGTGTGACTCCGGATTTTTAATTTGTCTGTCCCAACTACGGCAAAAAGTCAACTAAAAAGGTATAAACCTTTTTAGTTGACTTTTTGCCGTAGTTGGGTTTTAGTTTTTATCAGAGGATAGTAATAGTACCTACGGGTACTCGTCATCTCTTGAGCGCCGCCGCGCCGTAGCATTATCAGCCTATAACGTTCCCAGTTCCCACTGCTGTATCACAGGCCTCCTCTGTGAGGGAGGGAGTGGGCCGAAATCCACCTCACGGGTTAGTGCGCGTTGGTATATTGATGGGAGCGGAGCGCCGTCCTATTTACCTCGTGCTCAATAAAGAATCGTAATATTTAATAACATCATTTATTTTTTTATATAAGCAACTCTAAATGCAATAAAATAGGTAGTCTAGTGAAATTTTGTTCAGGTTCGTCAGATACAGATAAGCTCCTTATCGATGGGTACACGTCCAACGTCGCCTACAACCGCAACGGCCATGCTATCACGAACTAAAAAAAAAACGCACTTTATTCTGGTGGACATTTATCTATGTAAATAATAGTGTCCGACCGAAAATGGTTTTCAGCCGAAAACGTAAACGAAAAAGAATCTTGGGTTTCATTCTTATTTTAGAACGAAAGCGAAGCCGAAAATGATGTACAGTCGCCAGCTACTAAAATCTGTCAAATTTCTTTAGTAGATTTTAAACTTTATCGCCAAAGTATTAGGTTCAAGTTTGATTGGGAAAGTTTGACAGTTTTGGGTAGCTTGATGTGCTGGCGACTGTACTGTATACATTATAAAAGGGAATTATAATATAATAAAGCTTCCGAAAAACAAATTAACTTCCATCGACAACATCTATGGCTGACTGTAATACCTAATAACTAAGCTGTGAAATGAATTACCCACCGTAAAATTAATACAAAACTATCCGACCAAAAATGTTGTATGTCGTTGTATTATCCGACGAGCCGTGACAGAAACCATGCCTGCTGCTTGCTGCATACTCGCTTGCATGCTGCATGCTTGCTTGCATGCTGCGCAGGTACATACTTACTTGCATGCTGCGTACATGCTTACATACAAATGCTGCATGCTTACATACAAATGCTGCATGCTTACATACAAATGCTGCATGCTTACATACAAATGCTGCATGCTTACATACAAATGCTGCATGCTTACATACAAATGCTGCATGCTTTCTATTACTTGCATTTCTGAGATATAATATGATAGTTCTGCCTTTTAATGACTATCGATATGAAATGTATGCCAAAAGACGATTGTGACTTACGACGAACGACAAAGTTATTATGAAGACCAATACCGGAGATTTATTGTGAAGGACGGCACGGTTGACATCTGTCGGGCATGCCACCGACCTGGGGAATCAATACGACACATTATCTCCGGGTATTCTCGTCTAGCTAACGAAGAGTACCTGTATAGACACAACCTTGTAGCCAGGATTATCCATCAGCAACTTGCTCTGAAATACAACCTTGTGGAATCGAAAGTCCCGTATTACAGGCATGTGCCCGACCCAGTTCTTGAAAATGGAAAAATTACATTGTACTGGGATCGATCCATCATTACTGACAGGCCTATTGTTGCCAATAAGCCTGATATAGTGGTGGTGGACCGAATAGAGCGGCGCCCAATGGTTATTGACATAACGGTCTCGCATGACGGGAACCTCGTGAAAGCCGAGAAAGATAAACAAATCAAGTATCTTGACTTGGCTCGCGAGGTTTTCGACATGTGGTATGTGGTGATCATTGTGCCGATAGTCGTGACAGCCAATGGCCTTATAGCCAAGAGCCTCGACCAACATCTGAGGAGGCTCTCGTTGATAAGCTGGATCAAGGGGTTGCTTCAGAAAGCGGTAGGTAGGTACTTCTATACACGGCTCGCATTGTTAGGGGTTCGTCTCACCGGAGGCCTGACCGCCGGTAGCTTGGACCCTGTTCTCGATACCTGTGGCTTCTATTTTTTATATTTTCAAATGTTTTATATCTTTTATATTCTAATATTTATAAATGTAAATTATACGTAGGTATACGTTTATCAATGATATAAAGGTTATAATAATAATAAACTTGGACCTACTTTTGGAACTCAGGGACTTAGCAGTATTGCTTACGTCGCTGTTACTAATAGCGTCAATCATTTCCATGGATTTCTTTGCATTGTCTATTTTATAGCCGTTAGCTAACTGAAGGGCCAGCCCTTCAGTCACCTTCACACAATCGTTGTCGTGGACTGCTAAGCTGACTTCTGAAATAAATAACTTTTCAATTAGCAATAGATTGGTGTGTCTACGACCGTATCGTATCCTAACCGAAAGCGACTGTCATGGAAATACGCGATCTTCGCACTCGTTTTTATTAACATGACGTAGGTACTAGCAGTGCTAGTGTGCTAGTCTATAGCACAATCAATCAAGTCGCGTTTGTACGTCATCTTTAGCTATACAGGGTTATTGGTAAAACACCAACAACCTCTTAAGGGGTCATTATACTCATCATTAAGAACAACTTTTACTATGGGACCAAACCTGAAATCGCGAAAACAAAATCAGCTGTTCCCAACATTTTTACTAGTTTATGCGAACATAAATGTATGGGCAGCAGATTTTTTTTTTGCGATATCAGCTTTGTTCCCATAGTGAAAGTTGTTCATAATGATGAGTATGATGACCCCTTAAGAGGTTGTTGGTGTTTTACCAATAACCCTGTATACTTATAATAAATCTGTAGAAGTGAAAATTCTGTACATTGAAAATATCAAAAAAATAAATGGCAGGGGGTGTTACTAGACCGACACCGCACCCAAAAATTTGATTAAATTTTTTTTTGTCTGTCTGTCTGTCGGTCTGTCTGTCTGTCTGTTTGTTCAGGCATCACGCAAAAACTACCGGTTCGATTACGATGAAACTTGGTATAATTATTCTTTAATATCCTGGGCACCACACTGGGTACTTTTTATCCCGGAAAAGTATCCTACTATCTATATCTATACCTATTAATAAAAAGACAAGTCCTGACTGACTGACTCATCAACGCCCAGCCCAAACCCTTGGACCTAGAAAGCTGAAATTATGCACAGAGGTTCCCTTTATAATGTAGGCAAGGAATAAGGAAGCATTTTTCGAAATTCAACCCCTAAATAGGGGATGAAAGTTTGTATGAAAAATCTTATTCCTTGAGGTAATAAACATGAAACTTCGCACGAATAGTTATCTAAATAAATTATAAAGTTTTTTGTTTTTCTAAATTACCCCCTAAAGGGGGGTTGGGGGGTGTCAGTGTTTGTATGGAAGAATTTTAACGCGCTGTCCGATTAACTCGAAACTCAAAATTTATACTTAAAACCCATGGGGATGTATGGGGTAATTTCCGACACTCACGCGGGCGAAGCCGCGGGCAGCAGCTAGTCCTAACTATAATAATATAAACGCGAAAGTGATTTTGTTTATTTGTTACGCTTTGACGCTAAAACGGCTGAACGGATTTAGATGAAATTTGGCACATAGGTAGACTGACCTGGAAAAGGACAAAGGCTACTTGCTTATGAACCTGGATCGCCGACTAAGTCGCGGGCAACAGCTAGCTAGTAATTCATATAGTTACACGATAGCGTGACGCACGATGATAGCTTTCTATTAGGACACGGGGTAAGGGTTTTTTAATACTGTAGCGATGCAGTGTCGGACTCCGATTTAGGTTGTACTCATGTATTTCAAAATAATCACTTATTTACCTACTCATTAATTTTTAAGATTAAGAGAATTAGTAGGTACAGTCCGTGAGGTCTAAGCTGAGCTTTGCATTTGTGTGAGTAATTACCAAAAGTGAAAGGTGTGCGGCGGAGTAAACCGGTTATAAACCGGTTTAAACCAAGCAAAGGACTCGAAACGCTCTGGGCTGACGTCACACCTACACTATCTATGTGCACTCACACAAATGCAAAGCTCAGCTTATACCTCGCGGACTGTACCTATCTACATAATTATATATTTCTTGGGTTAAGTTTGTTTCGCTGGCTTTTTTATGAGCAGCAATAGATACACCAGCACCCTAATTGCGTAATACACGATCTATAACAATCTGGACCGGTTTGAAACAGATTGCTATTCAATTGATTCATAAGTTCGAAAAAAAAGTGTGCTCAACAACGTAAATAACGCAATGAATGTTGTTGAACTGTCAAAATGAAACAGATTAGTCAGAATCGTTTACGAAAACGTTTTACGCAATTAGATAGCAGTTACTGCATAGTGAACTATATAGGTACTTACTAAGCCTCTTCTTGCCAATTTCAATCTGATTACAGTCAAGGTCTCCGATTGTATATAGAAACGCAGCGGCAGCTTGCGCGACGTACCACGCTGAGTTTGGATGAGTCTTTGCTACGATACCTGTAAAAATAAACCTTTATTTAAAACATTTACTTACATTTTATTATTTGTGTGCCACATGTAATGAATTACGAGGGGTGGAGCTGGAGCTACACGAATGGTCACTGTTAATCATAAATCTAGTCTCAGCACCCTAATTGCAAACACGATCAATTACAATCTGAATAGTTTAGAAACACCCATTGCTAAATAAATTCGAAAAAAAAAATCTGCTCAACAACGTAAATAACGCAATGAATGTTGTTGAACTGTCAAAATGCAACAGATTAGTCTTATTAAGGTGGATGCTGCAAGGTAGCCCGCGAAATTCAAATTTTCTTACGTTTTTTGCCATTTGCAGGTCAGTATCAGGTTGTATGTTGATCTAAATATTTATGATTTGCGGCTGTATCAGATATTAATTTTTAGAATTATAGTCATAAAAATCATCAATACAACTCTCTAAGATCATATAATCCTATTGAATGACTATTTCATGAAATCATGACATTTGAGGATTATTCTAACTTAAGGAGTTGTATTGTTGATTCTAATGATTATAATTCTATATAGTCATATTTTTTACGGTGGCAAATCATATTTTAATCAACATACAACCTGACACCGAGCTACATTTCAAAAAACGCAAGAAAATTTGAATTTCGCGGGCTACCTCTGAACATCCATCTTAATCGTTTACGAAAAAGTGTTACGCAATTAGATAGCTGGAATTGGAACTAAAAATCACAATTATATTAAAAAAAAGGTTATTCAAAAGATTGAGCTTTCACATTGAACCTCAATGATTTAAAACAAACTTTTAATCGTCATGACAGCCTGAACACTTGGACAGCACATAGTACCTATAGTGCGTTTTTTTCGGAAACCCTTTTGGAAACAATTTTTTATATTTATATATGGTTTTATATTGAAATATTTAAAAAATAATGATATTTATATGTCTACCTATACAATTCATAACGGAATCCTTAAAATATAAATAAATGATCAAAATCTTACCAAAAACGCCAGTCTCAAAATTCGAAATGTTGAAAGCTCTATACGTGGTATACAAGTCTTCTCCCGGTAAGAATCCGAGTGGTTTTTCTGCCATGCAGTCCATGGAATGACTGCCTTCCTGCACGTTACTTGTTCCACAGGCGTGAGCAACTATCGAGTGTTTGATTAGCTCCCTGAACAACAGTAGAATTCGATGGACATTGAACAGAGGAAGAGAACGAAACAAAAACAGTGTTAGAATGGGATGTTATATTTAGCAGAAACTCACTTGGCATAATCTTCTGTATACGAATATTTTTATGGCATAAACATCATTCAGCAGAATTATTGTTTGGCCGAATGTTTATATGTCCGAATTTTCAATGGCATAACATGATGGCAGAATTTTATTTCGCATAATTTCGTTTAGCATAACGAGCAATAGAAAATTTATTTGGTAGAATTTCACTTGGCATACTATGAAGATGGCAGAATTTAATTAGGAATCATTTTATTAGGCATACGTATTGCCATTTCTTGAGGAGCTCGTGGCTGAGTAATAGCAGGTGCGGGTCGATCCATCAGGTTAAGCTGCGCTTGCCGGGGTTGGTCCGCGGATGGGTGACCATCATTACATACCGAGACTCCTCCGTGCTTCGGAAAGCACGTTAAGCCGTTGGTCCCGGCTGTCATTTTGATCTTTGACTGTCGTTACGAGTCGTCAGAAGCCCGAAAGTCTGACAACCAGTCTTACCAAGGGGTATCGTATTACCCAGTTACTGGGTTGTGGAGGTCAGATAGGCAGTCGCTCCATGTTAAATACTGGTTTTCAGCTGCATCCGGTTAGACTGGAAGCCGACCCCAACATGATTGGGAAAAGGCTAGGCAGAATATATACGTGTAACCTTAGATAAAAATTAAAATGTTGTCTTAAAAAGTCAAAAGGTTATTATACAAAAGTAAAACGACTCGCTGCAAAACCGACTCCATATAGTCTGGTCTGCGCTCCCCCTAGAGTGTAAATTAAGCCCGCGTAGGCGCGGAGGGACGAGGCGGCCGCCGCGCGCCGGAGCCTGAAACCATGCTTCTTATGGGTGACAGCTGAGTCGTGCAATTATTATGAATATGAAATGTAGGTATGCCAAAACATAATTCTAACTGTAAACTTTCTGTGATGACACCTAGTTCTGCCTTTTAATGACTATCGATATTAAATGTAGGTATGTCAATAGACGATTCTGCCTGTGAACTTTCTTCCATTATGATGGTTCTACTTTTGGATATGAAATTTATGCCTAAAGAAGATTCTGACTTACAAAATTATGAGTTTCGAATGAGGTACCTTAGATGCTAAATGAGTGTCTGCCAAACGATTTTCTGCGAAATGAATATTATGCTTCATCGGCGTTCGTTTTTTTTAAATACTTGATTGCGACGCGGATGCTTGTGTGATGGATGTGCTTTTAAAACTAAGCAAGACGCGCTATGTGTCACAATATGACTTGGAGAGTTTCAATAAATAGATGAGGTCGTGGGCGCCGGCAGGTTTATTTTCAGGGGGTTGCATCTTCAGCTCCACGAAGCGAGCTCGATCATTTTTAACAGACTTCCAAAAAGGAGGAGGTTATATGTTCGTAGCGTACCTATGTATGTTTTTTTTTTTGTTGCAGTTCACGTTCATCGTTTGTCCATTCATACAAGGAGTAACTTTGTCGACTTACGCAGAAAAGTTTAACAAATAGGTAACGAGAATGTAGGATTCAAGAGCGAGCAAAGCGAGCTCGATAATTTTTGCATCTCGCCTCGAATGGGATAAGTTTTATTTTGTCCATTCATACAGAAGTAGGACTAACTGTCGATTAAAAACAAAGAAGCTTGAAGCTTAAGAATTAAGAAACTATAGCTTCGATAATGTTAGCACCCCGGCTAGTGCCGATTAGATTTTCGGAAGTAGGAGTTTGGTACTTTGTCGACTAATGCACACAAGTATTACTAGGTATTATAACGCGGTGCGCGGCGCGCGGTTGACGTCATAAAGTTGTGTATTATTGTTCAATTTTTATTTTAACAAAAATGTATCCGGGGTGTTTTTTTAAACAGCGTAAGTACTTATCTAAACGTGTTTTTTTTTTTTTTTACTTTTTTTTACTTTTTTGTTTTTTTGCCGGTGTTTGGAAAACACACCCTTCACTCGTGTTTACACTAAAATTAAGACTATAACGGGCAAAACTGTAATTATTCATTTTTAATGTGTTAGCTTATTTCATGACGATTCCAACGATATAAATTTTACAAACAGCTCCCGTATAAAACTTTCGAGATATAGTAATTTTAATCTCAAGCGGTCCCGCGCGATATCGGGTTTTGGGACCACCCAGAAGTGGCGAGACCGTTCGTCACGCAGCGTAGTCGCAGCTTCGACATACGACTGTTGTGCGTTTTCGGATATTTCTTTAGTTCTGAATGTTTATACTCCTATATTTTATTTTGAAGTTAGCTATCTAATTGCGTAAAACGTTTTCGTAAAAGATTCCGACTAATCTGTTTAATTTTGACAGTTCAACAACATTCATTGCGTTATTTACGTTTTTGTGCAGTTTTTTTTCGAACTTATGAAGCTATGGATTAGCAATCTGTTTCAAACCGATCCAGATTGTGATAGATCGTGTATTACGCAATTAGGGTGCTGGGGGGTGCAAGTGCACCCCCATGCACTCCCCTCCCGGCGCCCATATATGAGGTTATAGGTAGGTATTCAAGGACACTTACGAGATATCATTAGTGCCACAGCCAGGCACTACCACACATATCCACGTGTCGCTACAAGGTCCCAAGTCGTAGTATTCGAACCCTGCTCGCGGTCGAGAACACATCAAAGTCCTTGGTTCTGGCTTCGTCTAGATATTTACTCACCATTATTATTAAATATAGGACTAACCATACAGACTAGTTAGGTATTTAATTTGTAATAATACCTATTGAACGAATTGAAGTGACCCGTACCTAACGTTGTTTTGAAATTCAGGGGAATGTAAGAAATTCACTATGCAGGTATTATTTAATACAATTAACTATCTAAAGCTCTAACTAATTTCAGGTGCACTAACTCGTATAGGCTCGATCGCTTCCGCCAACTTAATAGTTTCTTCGTAAGGAACACCTATACTGGCTACACTACAATGATCAGTCTTGAAGTTGTAATTAGCATAATTGTTGAGAGCTTCTCCAGTCATGCCTTCTATCCTTGATGGCTCGCAAAACATAGAGTTGGAGAGGGGGCCCGCCCAGCAGGCTTTTTGGGCTAAGTCTATGACACGTTGTAATGGATCGATACGGTGCAGGTCCTCCTTTATCATGGGTTTTAAGTCATCCATCTCCCATTCTCGAAAGCAGCATCTGGTAAGAATTTTTATCTACTAGAATTAGGATGATCAATAACACGTGCCCATGTTGCTCTGGGTTGAGCAGCCCAACCCAGAACTTTTAGTAGCTTTCCGTGTGACGTTCGTTGTATATGTTGCAGTCAAAACTCTTAACCAGTCAAAAGTACTATTGACTAGCAAAATCAGTCAAAAGTACTTTTGACCGTATGCTTTAGTCAATAATTATTACTTTTGACTAAAATAACAGTTAAAAGTACTTTTGCCCAATGGAGCTGGTTAAAAGTACTTTTGACTAAGTGATTCCGTCAAAAGTGGTTTTGACTGGTTGTATCAGTCAAAACTCTTTAAAAGTTAAGGTGGTTGATAAAAATAACGACAAACGCTCATATAAACTTTTATACTACTCATTATTAGTGGAGAATATTAGAACAAAAATGAGTGACTACGAAAAGAAAGAACACTTTTTGCAAAGAATTTTAACGATAGAAGATATGAAAGAGTCAAAACCACTTATGACCAACCTGTTCAGTCAAAAGTACTTTTGACTGATTTTGCTAGTCAATAGTACTTTTGACTGGTTAAGACTTTTGACTGCAACATACATATATTAAATTGGTTCTACCTAAGAACTGTATCCAGTAAAAAGCACTTCATTTCGTCAAAAACAGTGACGGGGCATCTGAGTGTGTATGCTATAGATTGCCTGTCACTGGTGCAGGTGAGGGAGGCTCCCTTTTGCGCCATGTAGCGCATTTTAGTGAACCCGGAGAATGCACAGCAGGAGGCAGTGGACGCGGCTCGGAGGAAGTGGGTCGCGCCGAGGGACGTATCTACTTCGTGCCGGGAGCCTGCCTGTGTGACGAACAACAGATTATCAATAGGGGAACACCGGGAGACTTGCCCGGTTAGGAGATATGCTCCACATCGCCTTAATTATTATATAAAATCGCTGCATCGCGTTTGCTAGCAGGGCTGACAGGTGACAGCATGATCGCCCATTGTGTCTCAGGCACGGTGACTTATACACTGCGAATAATTTATCATCAGTACAGTATCAGTCTGTCTGCATAGCAGGTTAGGTGGCGAACTGTTGATAAGCTCTGCGTGATAAGTAGGTACATTATCAACAATCAAAAGTTTTCCCTCATTGCTGCGCAATCATTAGGTACTTCAAATAACAAAAAAAGGCATGACATTTAAAGGGCTTTAGGTTTATTTGAGAAAGGACTTTTATTGTTTTATACCTGATACATTATAGTGCAAGCACCGATCAGACCCCCGAGGGGCTTAGCTCCTGCAACCGCTATTCCATTGAGCAGGCTTGAACGCTGCACTTCCACGGGACCATAATTTGGTTTGGGCAAACATACAGCCCAGTTACGGTTGGAAACCGATAACATACGTTTCGGAATTTGATAAATTTTATTCATGATGTATAACGTAAGTTACTAGAAATAGGAAGAAATAGGCAATAATTAATATTTCTTGTAATTAGTAGTCAGAGTGAAAATATTACTGTACTCTGTGATTGTCGTGATTCTGCCACAGACTACTTAATAGTGTGATTGGATTGTGGATTGTGCGCAAGAAGAATAAGCTCACAGAGTACTTTTATAAATAAAATAAACCTTTTGCTCTCTGGCATTGGTAATGAGCAAAAAGGTAGAATTTCATCGAAAAAGGCAACCGCTAAGAGCTGTTTGTCTACCAGCGTGAATTTTTTTTTTTTGGCGCGAAGTTCCGGAAAGAGGAAGGCAATACCGGTTTTTGTTGACACAAAAAATCAAAATTTTTGTGACTTTTTGTGCCTTCAAGAAAAATTATTTTGCCCCTCTACAATACTATCGGTGCTGTACCTAAGGAGTTTTTTTAGAGACCTGTACGTCCGAATGAAAAAGCGGAACCCTTCCAGGATCACTCGTGTGTCTGTGTCGGTCCGTCTGTCACAGCCAATATGCTCCGAATCTAATGGACTGATAAACCGCCAAGCGGTTGGTCGACTCTTCACGTAACTAAAAGGCTGGTTTATTTTTTGGCCAAAGAATCATTGCCATACAACGTGGCAATGCTGGCACCTTTCCTGTTGAGAGCGATGTGGACGAATTCTTTGATGCCCTAATCATTCTTTCCCCTCCCCGTTTTCATAAACATGTATAATTATTTTAAGTATGTTAGCGTATTATGTAGATACTTAGGTAAGTACTAAGAATAATAACTGATTAAGTTTTTGGTACACATATGAATTTGTGTGACCCAAACACGGACGTGTAGGTAACGTAAATAAATCCATTTTGAATATGGGGTCACTTTTGGGAGAGAAAAAAAAATGTTTTGCAGACTGAACAAAGGCTTTCTGTGAGGATCTCATTTAAGAAAAAAAGTATTTTAAGAAAATAGATGATATAATTCTTCCATACAAACTTTGACACCCCGCAATCTCCCTTTTGGGGGTAGTTTATAAAAATTAAAAAAGACAAACTTTATTATTTATTTAGATAAGTATTCGTGCTACAATTTCGCTGAAACTACTGAGCTTATTCAAATTAAAAAACCCAAAAAGTGCGTGTCGGACCACGCACAGTGAAGGGTTCCGTAGCTGGGATGAATTTATCCCAAGAACAAACCTAACATTGTAGTTGAAAAACATGTTTTCCCATACAACATGTATGGGAGACCATGTTTTTGCAACTGTAAATGTAAGGTGGTCGATGATTACTCGTTAACTTGTAGAGCCTACTATTTTTGAACGGCCTTTCCAAAGATACCCTACACCATGGAATAGCCGAAAAAAAAATATCCCCGCTTTACGTGTAGGGGAGGAACCTACACAATTTTTTTTTTTCATGATTTTATTTTACCACTGTTGGTTTAATTAATATGTATACTCATGCCAAATTACAGCTTTTTAGTACCTACTCACAGTCTCTGCACTAAGCCGTGGACAGACAGACAGACAGACAGACGAACATGGCGAAACTATAAGGGTTCCTTGTTGACTACGGAACCCTAAAACGATACAGAAAATCGTTCTACACATGAAAAATTACAGGAAAACCCATAAGAAGTCTATGGTCTTAAAATAACATGGTAAATCTCTCAATATTGTAGGTATGTACAAACTTACATTTGCAGTTGGAATTTTTGGCGGAACATGTTTTTCAACTACGTAGGTACAATGTTTAGTTTGTTCTTGGGATAAATCCATCCCAACTACGGAACCCTTCATTGTGCATTGTCCAACATGTACTTGGCCGGTTGTTTTGTCTCTGAAGCAGCTTACCAACGACGGCGTGTTATTTGCTATGAGTTTCTTGAGGGGAATCGAAGGATTGCGGACTATTTTAAGTACCTAGGATTGTTAGGTAGGTAGTCTTACAGCCTACCATAGGTCAGTCAGAATTTCAGATAGATACCTAGCTACCTCATAGATCTATGGTATCTATAGGTACCTACCTACCTAGTGTTAGCGAAAGAAAACACCAAAGGCATTCATGAAGTGTTCCGCTTTAAGTGGTAAAGATAGTCAGGATTATAGATGCTGGCGGGAAAAATTCCGAATCATTCCCGTTGAATACTTCGGAAGTATTCGGAAATATTCCGAAGCTTTGGGAATATTTCAACCTATTTCAACTGTCAAAAAAAAACCAGGAAAATCGACCTTACTACCTATTTCGCGCTTGGAAGTTGTAAAATAGATTATTTTAGTTATGTTGTGAGCGGTAGGTATATTAAGTTTATGGTTGTGAGTGCACGTCGCATCAATTCAAGCACACACAACGTCGCGTCAGGTAGGTATAATGCGTTGCAACTAAGAATGTGCACGTCAATGACCTCTAATAATTGTCAAATGGTACTTGAAAAGATTTATTCCCGTTGTCCCCGTATGCCATATCCCCGTCACGGGGACAGCGGGACGTGATTAAATTTACTTCCAGAGCAATGTTAGCTAACGAGAATGTGAGAAAAAACAAACTAAATTTTAAATGTCAATAAGGTCGAAAATCGCTTGCACCTGTTTTTTTAACTTGCTTAACGATAGCAGGTTAAAAAAAAGGTTCAAGCGATTTTCGACCCTCCACCCCACTCCACTCCACTCCACACCACTCCATTCCATTCCATTCCAGTCCAGTCGTCCATTCCATTCCATTCCATTCCATGGTAATAAACACATTACCCTCCTTTGCGTCGCGCAAAAAGTGTCGGGTAAAAAGTGTCGTGACAACTTTTCGTAAGAATTTTTTCCGTCTAGCTTTTACGCGTATTTCACAACGCGCGATAAGGAACTTCGTTCCAAACAATGATATTCATCATTGGTTCCAAAATAGCATTCGATTTCGAAATAAGTAGGTACCGACCTAAAAACAAAAGAATTAAAATCCTGTTAATCGCAGGCTAACATAATTATCTACCTATAAAAATATCAACATATACTTAATCAATTCCATTTATAATAAAATAAACATTTATATTTTACTTACGTATGTGCCACTGAACAATAATTACCACACCACAAACAAACACGTTTATTCCCATTGAATTATTCAGGCGAAATATTCCGCGGAAACATTCGATTGCGGGGTACGAATCTTTCTCGCGGGGCGAGGGAAAACTTCTCCGGGGAGCATCTCCCGTCTTACCGCACCCCGCACCGCCATTGCCTGCACGCACGACTCGAGGAGCGCAGCGGCGGCGACGATCGACGATCGATGCAAAATACGATTTTTCAGCAAAAAAAAAATCTTAATTAAATTCATTTTGAATAATTCTGATTTAAAGAAACTTTCCCAGAAGTATTCCGGAATAATTCAGAATTTTTCAGAAGTTTTGCAACTATAGTCAGGATAAGTTAATTGATTGATAATATGAATCAGCACATTATATCTACCTTATCCATCCAACACCCTAACTTAATTATTGGATAAATAATATTACCGTATTAAATGCACTCCTCCTGTTCGCTACAGATAATAATTTTGTATCGATTGATGATGATTGCATCTTTCCGTATGTACATACCTTATCAATCCGAATAATAATATTGATATTTATACAGTTCAATTAAGCTTGTTATTTATAAAGGTTTATTAGTCAGATTATCGTGACAAGGTTGAAGAGTCGTCAACAACTTATTGCCGAGGTTACAGGGTGTATTTTAACACGCAGATTACGAATTTTTTGTAGACTTGGAGGGATAATTTGAGCCCAAGTACCTACATTTTTCTTTATCAGATCATTCAAACCGCGTAGCCCCCCGCCGCCGCGCCGCCATCGCTCGAGCACTGCGCCAACTGTGCAGTGTGCCATAAGATCTTGAAAACTAACTGCAGCAACAAAATGCTACTACTTTATTACTATTAAGTAGGTACTTGTATTTTCCATCAACAGGGTAAATGCCTCATGGCGGGGCCCGCTAGGGCCGATGCCTGCCGGGGTTGCGGGAAAGTCCGAAAGGGATACCGTGGCTCCTGGCAACACAGGCAACTGAAGGAACACGGGTGGGTTTTAGTCAGTAAGAGTCTGACACGCCCTCCCGCTCCGCCCAGAGCGGGAGAAGTTATTTGATGATTCCCCACCCACAAAAAAAGAAAAAAAAAGCGTATAAATGCCTCCCTATACCTACTCTCCATCTATTTCTATCTATCTAGGAGTACTTTGGTCCAGTCTTTATCGCAATAGTCGAGCTCTAGGCGGATGAAATAAAATAGGTAATAATATTTTTTAATTTACACAGCACATTCAATCTTCAATTTGAATCCCACTATGGTCACTGATCTGCAGCCGCCGAATAGGTACTACTGTCTGCTGGCTGCCACAGACTGTTGCCACTGACCAAGTCGCAACAGCATCAGCATGACCATTATCCTAACAGGTAGGTTGCTGTAAAATACATAGATGCTGGTTTTCACACATTCAGTTTCCCAATTATAGCAGTAGGTATTTAGTTGCATTAACCTGTTATTGTTCCTTTAATAAACCTAAATATTCCGCTTAGTGTGCCTGTGCCCTGAAAGAAGTTACTAGATATTCGATTTTGGTAAACTCGGAAACCATGTCATGTCACAAGATATAAAATCCTACCCATAGACTATTTTCCCACGTACCTAAGAACTAAAATCGCGGCATTATACACAAATCAGTGATTTTCGGCAAGTGCAGTATCAACCTATCACTTTTATGATATAATCCGCACTTGTTATTGTTATCGGAGATAATAATGTACTTTGTTATTTTGATCGTGTGACTATGATTTTCGGAATAGGAGAGACAGTGTTTTGGATTGTCTTGTGAGGACTCGGCTACATAAGAATACCTACCTAGGTAGTTTCCCTAATAGTTGCGTGCCGATCCCGGCAGCAGTAATCATGCATGCTAATCTCACATGCACCGAGCATTTTTTTAATACCCTCTCAACGATAGCATAGCTCGCGAAATCAAATTTTCTTTCCAGCTCATAGTATGTAGGTATGGAGGAAATGAGTAGATCCTCTATAATAGATTACTTTATTAATTTGATTTTAGAGAAGAAGTCATGTTTTTTTTGGCAGAGCGGTCAATTGCCGAGACTTGTGTTTTTTCACTCTTTTTTACCTTTATGAATTTTAAACAATATAACTTGTTTCTATCGAGATAAATGCTGGATTTCATTTGCCCTACTATTCCCACATGTATGTTATACATATAGTAAGTAATAAAAAAATCGCGCAAATGTATTTACCGACGTGTAGGTAATCATTAAAATCATCCATTCAAGTCTCAAGTCTAAATTGCCCAAATGAGTGATTATTTCTTGAAATCATCACATTTGAGGCCAATATTCCAAAGGAGAGAGTTGTAATTATGATTTTACTGATAAGTTCTGAAAAAAATTATTTAGGTACACAATGCAAATCTTGACGAGACTTTCATCAAAAATTTGGTTACACTACTGAAGCACAATGATCCTTCAATATTCGCATACTTAAAGCAATATTAAACCTGCTGTTGATTCAATGATAAGCTATCAACGCTACAAAACAATAAAAGGTTTCGAGTATTTAAAAAACCAATTAGTGGTCCCTTGACAGCCAAAAATTGCATCGAGCACCGTCTCTGCTTAAACCTTAAAAATCAAAAGTTTTATTTTCGGTCAGACCCTGGTGACAGGACATTAAGAAGGCAGCGTTCACGCCACTTCCCCATTCTTCTCAGATTTTCAAGGGAAGTATATCGGGTACGCTATTCGCTCCATAAAGTAGTTTTCCCGCTTGATTAAGAGTTCCTAATTTTATTCATAAGTTTAATACCAACGAAAACAAGGAAGTAAAATGAAGGTGGAATATCAAGACGATTCCGAATATCCCAAATCATTGGACAACAATGATCCTCTGGGTCACTTTAGACAACGATTTTATCTGAAGAAAGACTACATCTACATGTGTGGGAACTCCCTAGGACTCGCCACTAAGGACGCCGAAGAATGCGTGTTAGAAGTCATGGAACGATGGAAAGATGAAGGTATCAAGATATGGACGGTGGACGACAACAAATATTATTTATATTCCAAGTTTTTGTCTAAGCTCATGGCACCTATAGTTGGAGCAGATCCTGACGAAATATGCATCTTTGGCGGTACCACAATCAACATCCATCAAGGAATCAGCACGTTTTATAAACCCACTAAAGACAAATACAAAATATTGGTAGACGACATCAATTTCCCTACAGACCGTTACGCAGTAGATAGTCAAGTTAGATTACAGGGTTACGAGCCAAAAGATGCTGTGAAAGTCGTCAAAAGTAACGGGAAGTTTATGGATGAAGACGCAATTATAACCGCAATGACCGATGACGTGGCGTTGGTGTTTCTTCCTACCGTGTACTACAGAAGTGCCCAAGTATTAGATATGGTAAAAATAACCAAAGCAGCCAAAGAAAGGGGCATTCTTATAGGATGGGATCTATGCCACGGTGTTGGAGCTACAGAAATCAATTTGAAGGAAGTAGATGCTGATTTTGCAATATGGTGTACTTATAAATATTTAAATGGAGGTCCTGGTTCGTCTGCAGCTTTATACATCAACAGAAGACATCACAAAAGATTGCCGGGTTTAGCGGGATGGTATGGAAACAAAATTAAGAGTCAGTTTTTATTGAGGCAAGAGTTCGATCATCAGCAGGACGCGAATGGATGGCAGATTGGAACTCCTAACGTTTTATCGATGGCGTCTTTAGAAGGGGCTTTGAGAGTCATTAATGAAGCTGGAATACCGAATATGAGGAAAAAGTCTCTACACATAACTGGTTATCTGATGTATCTTATCGAAAAGAAGCTCATAGATTACGGTTTTTCTATTGGAAACTTGAGAGAAGATAGTAGGAGAGGCGGTCATGTATGCTTGGAACATGATGAGGGCTACAGAATCAGCATCGCATTGAAGTCTAGAGGGATTGTGCCAGACTTCAGGGATCCCAACGTCATCAGGTTGACGCCAACGGCTCTGTACACGAGTTATGAAGAGGTTTATAAAATAGTGGAGATTCTACTAGATATTGTTAAGACCGAGAGTTACAAATTAATTGGTAAGAATAGGAACTATGTTGTTTAACCTATTCAAGTCATGTATTTAGCAAATTATTAATTACTTCATTCATTTTTCATAAACGATTGTATATTCTCTTCTTGTATTACTCGAAACGTTGTCTATTCTTTCAATGATATTCCGTATTCTTTCTATGATATATAATGATAGTATAACGAAAGACTTTTAGTACTTGAAAAAAGTTTATTATGACAAGCTGTTTAAAATAAGGGAGTAACAGATTGTGTTTGTAATATGTGTAAATATTCATTTAAATAAATTTATTTATTGATGTAATTAGGTTTTCCATACATACATTAAAAATAAAGATTTTAAATAAAACAATCAGAATTTGGTTTTCTTTATATTTTAAATTGAAAATAGGCTTATACTATTTTACTCGAGTTGCAATGTGATTATATCAACATGCCATAAAATTTATCCTATCACAAGTCCAGAATTATATTAGACACATCTTTTTGGAGGTTCTTTAACAAAAAATATTCACACTTTTACTATAATCACACCACAACGTTTCATTTATAAATAAAAAAATAATTATGTATAATAATTAACAAAATGTCAAAACGTCATTCCCTCTCAGTGTTGCCGGCCGAAATAAAAAATATCTATTTTTTATACTAACAACATCTATGTGTGTGACTTTTCGTACTTAAAACTTATCTGGGATGTACAATAATGAACCCTATTTTTATTTTTTTATAAACCTTAATAATAACAGTTTTCTATTTATCATTATTATTTATTACTATTTACAGTAATTTACATCACAAGAGTGTTGTATGGTGGTCGTGGACGATACAACTTTTTTTTCTTTTTCAACATAAACTAACGTAAGGAACTAATAGATTTAAACTAGGGGTGGATCCGATACCGATACCGATATATCGGCGATATTTTTATTTTTCCGATACATTAGTATCGACGATATCTATTTGCCGATAACTGATTCATTACAAATTTAGAGAACAACGCGCGTTTAGAAAACTAAGTAACGTACTTTAGTTTCCAAATGAGTTCTGTCGCATCAGACTATTTCTACAGCAGGCCTCATTCAAACGGACTAACGAAATCGCCTTTCTCTGCATAAATTATTGTTTGTTAAATAAAAAATTGCTGACAATATATATGTGAATGTAAGTTTATGAAATATGATTTAATCATTTGTTTTTTTTTTCGTATCGGTATCGCCCATACGTATTCATAAATATCGGTATCAGTATCGTATCGGCCAAGATGCGAATCGATGTTCGATGAAATCGCATGCCGATAATCGATGTTTAAACAGACGTTTTACGAAAATTTACAAATACGATATTTCGATTTTCTATGGTCTAGAATTTAGGCGATAGTATAGTTTTTTTAAATAAATCGTATTGAAAACTTTCAGTTAAAACAGTCACGTTTCATGAAATGCTAGCTGGAACTACGCTTAGTCAGGAGTCCTAATTAACAATTATTGTTAATTTATTGTTATAAAACAGTAGTTAATTAACATACAATTTAACTTGGCTGTTGAATCGAAATGCTTTTCTAGGACACATCTATTTTATTTAAAAACTATGTTTGTATGTAACATCAACTTTAGCTATCTTCTAATGCCGTATCATTACTATAATGAAGAGACCTCACAACGGAAGATACTGACTTTACGCATGGTATATACTTGAACTCCTCAAATAGGAATGATGTTAGGCATACTAAGTCTTAAAACAGGACTCCCGAACACTAAATGTAAAATTTCACAAAAAGCACTAAAACAACACTTTTTATTATTTTTAACACCGCATTTTTTTTGCTGACCTACATCAGTGACGAATAATTCTTACTTCGATTGTATTCGTGAGCGTTGTTACTGTTGTCAAGTATTTACTTACGTTACTATATGAACTACTACGTATACAGTCTGACGTACTGTAGTCGCGGGTCATCACTAGCACTTGACGAATCCGTTCGTTTGTAACCACCATACTTGTTACCGCTCACAGCACACACGAATGAGTGACGGATGGTTGCGTAGCTGTCGCTTTGAGCCTCTGTAACAAGGAAAAATCAAATTAAATATGTTATAACATGCAAATTATTTAGAGAACATATTAAAGAAATAAAAAGATTTCGAGCGATAATAATTATTTACTATCAAAATGCTTTTGCCTTCACCACATTTATAGTAGGACCAAATTAATTTGGCCTTTGTCTAGAAGCCTAGTTACTGCAACCGAATAAAAATAATATCACTGAATAATTATTGGTACATAAAAGTTTTGCAGTACATGAGAAACTTACAAAGTATGCAAAATTAAAATTTACAGAAATCTTAAAAGGAAATAAAACAAATTGGAATGAGGAGTGTTGGTGTGGTGAGTCGATTGAGTGCATGTGCGTGTTTTTGAGTGTGTGGATTTGGATAATAGGAAATTTTATTGAAGAGGAACGCACGGAGTTTGCATTTCATTGTGGACATTACAATTTTCAGTTTAGCTCTGTGGCACCCCCAGCCAAAGCAGCTGATGAGAAATGTATGGGAAAAGTTTTTTTCGTTTTCTAACTTTTCTAGTACTAAAAGCTCAGTTGCTGTAGCTTTTGATCCTTAAAGATCCTTGAAAACTGCCCATTTTCTTGCTGACTGTACATTTTTTTTTAATTCTGCGAATACAGATCAAAAATTCTCAAAAACTTAAGGACAGTCTCCTAAGACCATTTTCCTGTAGCTACAACGTATTAGGGTAGCTGCCCTTGCTGCCCCATCTCAAAACTCCACCCTGTATAGTCCTAAAATTTCATTCCAGGTATTAAAATATGCTTTTATCTTGCAGTTATAAAAATTTACTAAGTACTATTTCTATGAATAAAAAAAGAACGCTAGAATAGTTAGCAAAACTTCGGGACATTTCAATAAATAATATCAGCCTATTACTCTCTCTGCCTATTACTGTCTCACTGCAGGGCAAAGGCCTCTTCTCATGCAGAGAAGGCAAGATCATTTTCATATAAAGAAAAAAAATAAGAAAAAGAAAACCCACACACAGATCACCCATTTTGCTATCTTGGCCACACCGCAGTAGAAACATAATTCTGGAAAATAATTCAAATAAAGTACTATTTGATGAATCTATGAATGTTCCGCGTTTAAAACGCCCAGAAAAATAAGAACTGATACTTTATTGAGACAACATAATTATGACATTAGAGTAGGTCAGCAAATCACTGGTTACTGTTTGGAAAATTCGGTGGCGCAATAACTTTTGAACTATTAAGTATAATAATACTAAATTACAACGTAATTATAATCAAAACGAAACCATCATGTATTTAACACAGCCCGTCGACGTACAGTCGTATATTTGTTCTGTTTACATGACAAAATTTTGTAATATTAACGAATTATTTCTGAAGAAACGAAGCTACACTATCTACGTACAGTTGTGCAGGCGCACCGAGGGCCAGTCGTCCAGGTCGTGTGCAGGCGGGTCTGTGCTACACGCTACACTATCTACGTACAGTTGTGCAGGCGCACCGAGGGCCAGTCGTCCAGGTCGTGTGCAGGCGGGTCTGTGCTACACGCTACACTATCTACGTACAGTTGTGCAGGCGCACCGAGGGCCAGTCGTCCAGGTCGTGTGTAGGCGGGTCTGTGCTACACGCTACACTATCTACGTACAGTTGTGCAGGCGCACCGAGGGCCAGTCGTCCAGGTCGTGTGCAGGCGGGTCTGTGCTACACGCTACACTATCTACGTACAGTTGTGCAGGCGCACCGAGGGCCAGTCGTCCAGGTCGTGTGCAGGCGGGTCTGTGCTACACGCTACACTATCTACGTACAGTTGTGCAGGCGCACCGAGGGCCAGTCGTCCAGGTCGTGTGTAGGCGGGTCTGTGCTACACGCTACACTATCTACGTACAGTTGTGCAGGCGCACCGAGGGCCAGTCGTCCAGGTCGTGTGCAGGCGGGTCTGTGCTACACGCTACACTATCTACGTACAGTTGTGCAGGCGCACCGAGGGCCAGTCGTCCAGGTCGTGTGCAGGCGGGTCTGTGCTACACGCTACACTATCTACGTACAGTTGTGCAGGCGCACCGAGGGCCAGTCGTCCAGGTCGTGTGCAGGCGGGTCTGTGCTACACGCTACACTATCTACGTACAGTTGTGCAGGCGCACCGAGGGCCAGTCGTCCAGGTCGTGTGCAGGCGGGTCTGTGCTACACGCTACACTATCTACGTACAGTTGTGCAGGCGCACCGAGGGCCAGTCGTCCAGGTCGTGTGCAGGCGGGTCTGTGCTACACGCTACACTATCTACGTACAGTTGTGCAGGCGCACCGAGGGCCAGTCGTCCAGGTCGTGTGCAGGCGGGTCTGTGCTACACGCTACACTATCTACGTACAGTTGTGCAGGCGCACCGAGGGCCAGTCGTCCAGGTCGTGTGCAGGCGGGTCTGTGCTACACGCTACACTATCTACGTACAGTTGTGCAGGCGCACCGAGGGCCAGTCGTCCAGGTCGTGTGCAGGCGGGTCTGTGCTACACGCTACACTATCTACGTACAGTTGTGCAGGCGCACCGAGGGCCAGTCGTCCAGGTCGTGTGCAGGCGGGTCTGTGCTACACGCTACACTATCTACGTACAGTTGTGCAGGCGCACCGAGGGCCAGTCGTCCAGGTCGTGTGTAGGCGGGTCTGTGCTACACGCTACACTATCTACGTACAGTTGTGCAGGCGCACCGAGGGCCAGTCGTCCAGGTCGTGTGCAGGCGCGCGTGCGTCGCTTTGTTCTCTGCGGCGCGACACTTGTGGAGGCTCGGACTTGACAACACAACCCTCGTGGATGTGCACTGTCGCGATGTCAGACCCGGGGATCTCGAACATGACTTCCAAAAGTAGGTTTTCCTGTAAAAGGAACGAAATGTTAGAGGGAATCGCCTAAAATGGAATAGAAACTTGACCATCTTTCCACTACTAGTTATCACTCAGTATGACTGACCATACTGAGCCGGGGCAGGCAGCTAGTTTGAAATAAATAATTTGACTTTGGTACTTTGATTACAAAACTGAGAAGAAAAGGCCTATTTATCCAATATTCAATTATTATAAATGAGAAAATGAATCTATCGTCTCTTTCACGGCTAAAGCACTGAACCAATCGTTACACGGTGGTCAATTTCAAGTAATTAGCGGTACGTAAATCAGGATTCTCAAGTCGAGGATAGATTAAAAAAAATACTTTAATCTGTTCAGTACTACCTACTACACAATACATATTGACAAAAAATTCATTACGTCAATACTTCGTGTGTTATATTGTATATCAAAGTTATCAGTTGAGTGAATTTTTGAATTATCTTTGTTTTTATTGCGTTAAGTTAGTTACATTGTACTCAATAGTACTCGCTTTTTTAGATTTGAAAAAAATGGTGCATATTAATGAAGGTATTTATAATCCTATCGTGTATTTTTTTTGATAAATATTTCATAGTGTTTTTGTAAAATAATTATTTATTATGACATTGAAATTCAAAGTACATTTTTGGCTTTCGAAGCGTAGACAATTCAAGAAACATGTTAGAACATAAACATTTTAGTGATAACTGCTGGAGGTAACATTTGTCTATTAGGTTTGATTTTTCGCCGCATACTACCGTTCCCTGACAATTTTACTTTTATTTTCAGGGCACGGCACTAATTTAAAAAATCGTGATCTATTCAATTATCTCTTAGAAAGACCCCAAATTAAACCTACAACTAAACAATTAAAAGACTTTACGGCCAATAACATTTAAAAAAAAATTATTACAAGAACCTACCATGAGGAATGATTAATTTATTAACAATTTTATTTTCTATTTTCACATTTTGTTAATAAATTTACATTTTTTTAAATTATAAACACTACTTACAATTAACGTAGACTTGATATTTTCATTAATATATTAAACTCCCCATAAATTTTAAAAATTGACCACTGTGCGTTATGAAAGCTGCCGAAAAAACCTTTATGAGTTTTCTGCGCAAACGGGTTGAGTTTTTTTTGCGATTACGATATTGGTCCTTTGGAGACAGTTGTTCAGTTCGATGGTATCTACCACACGCATAAATATGACCACACATTTCTGATACACGCTGCATAATTTTGAAAAAAAACCTTCCTTCCTTAAAAATAACTTTAATTTCGGAAGTCGGTGGCAAAAACCAAAATTCAAAACCAAAGACACTTTATTTTTTACTTTTTGGTTTTGGTACACACGGTTACATATCCTGTAGCCGTGGGTATATATTATGTAGCCGTGTGTACCTACGTCACACAAATTCGAATATCGACCTGCTATGTAAATAATATAGAATACATCCACATAGGCTAAGTGGGAAATTACCCAAGAAAAGTTAATAAAACTTATAAGTGACCAACTTCGAGGTATACCCTCCCCAATAAAAAAAGAATCGTTCAAATCGGACTACTCTGTAAAAAAAAATGCGTAATCATACATTAAAAAAAATAAAAATATACGTGTCGACTTGAGAACCTCCTCCTTTTTGTTTCGTCTGTTAAAAATAGGCAAGTACTACCATGGTTATAACAGCTCTGTATGAGATCACATCATCGCACGTACGTTTTACCGAAGATACTTTTCTTGGGAAATCCCACAATCTTTGCCGAAATAATAGATCTCGCATATAATATGAAATGTGGGTTTTCTGCTATTTCTAATACACCGTGTATAATGTACTAAGCTACATACCATGATCGCCCTGAGCCCTCTCGCGCCCGTCTTGCGCTCCATGGCGAGCTCGGACACGGCCTTCAGCGCGTCCTCGCTGAACGTCAGCTCGCACTTGTCCATCGCGAACAGGAGTTTGTATTGAGATACCTATAACAAAACAAGGCAGAGAAATGTGTTAGAAGAGTTTACAACTCTTTGGTGGAGCATTAAGAAGTGTTGTACACCTTACGGCGCTTGTTTTTAAGGCCAGCTATAACCATAAAAAGGTTTTTTTTTAATAAGTAATAATCATGTGAGGATATGGAAAAAAGTGGTAAATTGGTCAGCCAGGTACAGTTTGGTGAAACGTAACACACGTTAAACGAATTCGCTTAGTTGTTTTATATTTTCATGTTGCATTGCATAAATTAGGATGACTAATTTGTGTTACATTTTATTTGACGAATCTGTATTTGGCATAAAATAAAGTTTTCCTTTTAGGATTAAAATATAGTTTAACTTACCATAGCGTTTTTAGGTTCTGTTAATATCCGTACGAGCAGGTCTTGATTGAGACTATGGAAAGGTACTAGCACGGGGAATCTACCGACGAACTCCTGTGAATCAAACAATTTTTAGTTCATATTATTTTTTAGGTCATGTTACATATCACACATTGGTAAAATATATAAACTGTCTAGGTGTTTAATATTTTGAAGAGTTTATGGTAATAAATGATTGGTAAGTTTACTGAGAAAATATTTATAAACATTGGTATTACGATTGGGTATCGAAAATGAATGTTTGGTGGTTACAAATCGATCTTCCATCTGGATAATTTAGGGCTGTTTTTTTCCAATGTCATAATTTTTTACAATGTAATAATTTCGAATTTTTGTTAGATTTTCCATACATAAACTGTCCAGATGTCAAATTTATTTCACAGATAAAAGATATACTTGCCTGCCGACGTAGGTAAAATTTTTCATTAATATTTGCTAAAATCTTGGCAACATTTTAGTTGGGAAGTAACGTATCGAATAATAGATCACAACGGTCAGCGCTCACCGGTATCATGCCGAAGTCGATGAGGTCCCGGGCCTGCACCTTGCGCAGCCAGGCGTCGCGCTCGTCGTTCTCTGCGCGCGCCGAGTCCAGCGGCGACGCGTCGGAGGCGGCGGCGGCCAGCGCGGCGCGGCGGCCGGAGCGCGGGTCCCAGGCGCCGAAGCCGAGGTACTTCTCGTTGTTGCGGCGCTGCACCAGTCTGACCAAGGGAGGAGGGGATTATTGTACCTCTAACGGAAGCTATTCGACACCTAACTTCTCGCAATGAGAATGAAAATCGTCGTGATTTCGACAATGATGCAAAAAGGGTAAAAGTCTGAACCGGACCTCTTACAATACTCTAGATACGAATTCTAAGTATAATACTATAACATAACAGTAGTAACGGATTACTCATAGGTAAATTGGATTTCTCGGATCTTTGGCATTCGACACAAGTGATTAAGTTTAATGTATTGTACACTTTTTTTATATAATTCATCATTTTAATTATACCCCGTTCAGGAATATCTCAAAATAATATCTCAATTTTAAAAACAGATTCGAATTTGGGATAGAAGCAGATAGTTAGTAATCGATTTTAAAAGTAATCGGTTAAAAAATACAAAAAGGATGCTACTTTTTTCAATTTTGTTATGATCAAATATCTATTTTGACAACAAACGATCCAGAAATACAAAAAAAAACAATATGGTTGCCAGTTTTGCCAATTTTAAAAACCAACTTAAACTTAGAATACAAGTGGATAGTCAGGAATTGATTTTAAAAGTAATACAAAAATTTAATAGCACGTTGTTCGATTTCACGACCTCATGCTTAGCAACGGAAAAACAAGATTGTAGTATATTTTTTTAGTTTATTTATTTAAAAAAATAAAACAAGTCAAAATTAAGATATTATGTGGACAACATTTTGTTATCTATATGGATCTCACCTGTCGAGTCCGTTGTAAGCGCCGCTGGCTACGAACAGTATGTTGGTGGTGTCGACTTGCACGGCGTCGCCGCGCAGCTTGCGAGAGTTCCGCTCCGGGACCGACACTACCGCGCCTTCTAACATCTTCAGCATGCCTTGTTGAACTCCCTCGCCTGGAAACATAAATAGAAGTGATACTTTTTCCATCGCCGATAATCTTAAAACAATATGGCCGAACATGGATATCGCCGCCAAAATGACCAAAAACGAAATGCGATCGAACTCTACTTAATAGTACCGTAGTAGTGTATAAAGGTTATACAAACTCACTAATTATACCTCCTTTATAATATTATAATTATATTATTGGCCACTAAATAATCTTGGGTTTTTGATATAGCATGGCATTATATAAAAACTCTAAATCACGATTATAAAACACTGCAACCCTCCGTTTATAGAATGGAAAACAAAGTTTATTTCCATTTCATGTGAAAGCTTGATTCATATAAACGAATACTTTCAAAACTGCAAGCAACACTCGTAGTTGTAACACTCATTTATAACTTGTGTCGTACGCTGTCAGCGAAACGTACGACTTTGCGACGCCGACAGAGATACATTATGTAACTACTAGTGTCACCGGCGGGTTAAAGATCGGTTAAAGAGCATTCCCTGGCCAGAAACTTTTAGCTCAAGGTTTAATCCTAAACAAGGATACAAAATAGTAATGGTAAAGGAATCACAGTCAACTTTGACCAAAGCTATCATATTGTTAGTAGCCAGGACTCATCATTTGCCAAGCCTTTGCCCAACTATGTTGGTGTCGGTTTCCAGTGTAACCGGAGGCAGCCGAATACCAGTATCTGACCTCCACAACCCAGTTACTTTGGTAACACAATATCCCTTAGTAAGACTGGTTATCAGACTTTCGGACTTGCTGACGACGCGGAACAACTATGAAAGATCCACGTACGACCGCCAGCACCAGCGGCTTAACGTGTGTTCCGAGGCACGGAGGGGTCTTGGCATGTAAAAATGGTCACCCATCCAGGGACCGACCGCGGCCAGCGTAGCTTAACCTGATCAATCGACCCGTGCAGCTGTTGTTACTTAGCCCGAAGTCCCTCTCCGTAAACAGGACGATTATTAATTATTTATTTACAAAAAATATGGGGAATTGAGGACATACAAGCTTTAATCGTCAGTCACGTTTCTGTTAGGTAATGTTTCTCTCCCGATAGTTCAGTATTATAATACAAACTGAAGGAATGTTCTTACCTCCAACATCCCTAAGCTGGTGTATGCCCGGCACGGCGCCGATCTTGTCTACCTCGTCTAGGAACACGATGCCCGTCTGTGCTCGCTCAACACTGTAAACAAAAATAAAACAGTTATAAAGGTTTACTCTGTCTGAGTCTTTTCGAATGAGGGTAAAGATAAGACTTTGGATTCAGTTTCAGAGTTAAGTATGAGGAACAGGGTGGAAAGTTCACTCATACTTCAAAGAAAAGGGAGGATCCTCCAACCAGACGGGTGTCTGGTGGGCTACTGCTCGACGATTGATGTCGGGACGTTGTATATTGTGATGGTCGCAAGGTAAACTCTGCTTGCGCGATGCAGGATTTTGCGTGACGTCAGTGTGATGCGTAGTTCGCATGTGGCGTTGTAAATGCGAGTTAATAGGAATTAACGTAAATAAAATATCGCATGCGTGTGTCGTACACTATACATCTATATTTATCTATACTTATTATAAATTAAAGTTGCTTTTCGTGTCCGTCTCTGTGACAACGTTGTTCTCCTAAACCCTGGAATGGATTTTGATGCGGACTTCATCATCATTAGAAAATTTATTCCGGAAGGC
Organism: Eupsilia transversa; assembly: GCA_914767815.1. NCBI lineage: Eukaryota > Metazoa > Arthropoda > Insecta > Lepidoptera > Noctuidae > Eupsilia > Eupsilia transversa. The sequence goes on from OU611888.1 coordinate 809,877, forward strand.
TTATTTGTATATGTACTTTATAAAAATCTGAAATTTCATTCATTCACTGACAGACAACGTACAGCCATAGCCGTTGCGTAGAACTTGATATTTTGCAAAAGAGTTCTTTATATAACGAAAGTTATAAAATCCTTCCTAGGAAGGATTTTTGAAATTCGTTCCCTAAAAGGATTAAATAGGGGATGAAAGTTTATAAGGAACTTCGTCAAGGCGAGAGCAATGGTGGCCCAGTGGTAACTGCCCCGACTTATGAGTTGTAGGCTCGAACCCAGGCAGGCGCTTTACTTTGTGTAAATAATTTCACTCTCAAACCGATGAAGGAAAACATCTTGAGGAAACCGGTGCAGGACATGCCCTAGAACCAAAAATTCGAAGACATGTGACATCTTCCAACCCACACTGGGCCCGCGTGATACAGCCCACTCCCTTTCGAAGAAAGGAGACCTGTGCCCCAGAAGTGAGAACATTAGAGATCGATTATGCTTTTCATTTTTGTCGATGGTACATTCCATCAGCATAAGGCTTGAATTTGTCTAACTTACTTGAAGTTGGCGTCCTGCAACAACTTAGCGATGACACTCTCGATGTCCTCGCCGACGTACCCGGCCTGCGTGAGCGTCGTACAGTCGCAGATCGCGAACGGCACGTCCAGGCATTGCGCTATCGTTTGTGCTAGTAGAGTTTTGCCTGTAAACAATAAGAAAATTTGTTATATTAATATTGCTACGCCAATTAATTAGAAAGAAAGAATAACATCTATTTGGCAACAGATGTTGAAATACAAAACATTCCACTTTCGTTTTTATATCTATACATATAATAACGCTGAAGAGGGTCGAAAGTCTGTACATGGAAGATATTCGAAAAAAAGTTGGCTGGGGATACTTAGAATCGATAACAGAACACGTTCCAAAAGTTTTTTGAATTTTTGTCTGTCTGTTTATTTGTTCGCCCATCACGTGAAAACGGATTTTGATGAAAACTTTACTAATCGGTCGAGCAAATCCCCGGCCAGGTTATAGGCTATGTAACATCACGCTACGACCCTTAGGAGCCGAGAAAAATGAAAAAAAATCAGAAAAAGCCCTAAGCGAAAACGAAGTAATAGCGCGGGCGGGGCAATGGGATGCGACGCGATGGGCCGGGGTTCGACATTTCATGCGGACGAAGTCGCGGGAAGAAGCTAGTTTGTAATAAAAACCAAAGTGGAATGTTTTCACAATGTACCGTGGTGAGGGAGGCACGCATTGTACCTCACGGCGGGCGGTCCATTTCAACCGGTAATGCCAGACAGGCCGATGTTACCTTTTTGCAAACGTTTAATGTTCAGCTGTCAAATACTGTTACCAAAGGAGTAATTGAATATTTGTGTTGACCATATCGAGCAGATGGCTCTCAGATAGGAGGACGATAATTAATATTTTGTTATCCCTTAGACGCGATTACGGTACAAACATCAGTGAATGATAAAAATAGATCTCAGTTCTACATTAGTTTAAAGGTTTATTTAAATTATCAGGATAATTATGATGACGTCAGCTAAGCTAAAGTGAATTATTTTGCAATAATTCTATTCTCTAGTTCCAGGAAAAAACTTTTATGCGCGTACTTGGAAGTTGCAATGCCATGCTTCCAAACAAAGTAATGGCCAATTACATTAACTTTAAAACTAGCATTCAATTTAATAAACAAAATAAATCAAATTAAATCCAACCTTGTATTCAGCATTCATTTCACGAAGACAAAAAGTTGTTATCCAATATTTTGTTAAAAAAATAGGGTTTTTTAAGCAGGCAACACACGCTGGTCATACAGAAAGCTCATTATTTTGTGTAATTGCGGCGAGGCAGCACGTGCGTTGAATAATGGAGTAAGTTTGTTAACTGTTCAGATCGTGTTATGAAATTGTTGCAGACAAGAGTGCTTACTCATTTATTGTTTGTGTAACTTTACGAGTTCTTGTCAAACGACCCTTTTGTACCGATTTGTTCGTCTCGTTTTCTTTCTCATAATAGCCGGGGTCTAGGTCAGGGGTAATAATGTAAGGACGAGACAAATATGTATGTTTTCGTATACTGCTGCGTTTGCAAAAAGTCAAATGTGTAAATAGACAGTCAACAAAGATACGGGCCTGTCCAAAAGTAGTTGATCCGTCCAAATTGTAAAATTAAATTTGTCGGTCGGGTATAAACAGTTTTCGGGAGTAGGGACAATTGACAAATAGTGTTGTCATTCATTCTTATTTTGGGCCCTGAATTAATTTTATGCCCGTAATGTAATACGGGGTAGGAAAACCCATAACTTCGGCCGTAACACTTGTAGTCATAAGCATAACCCATAGAAGGGCCATACTAAATACATAAATGATGCCTTCTTACAAGTATTTTAGAGACTAACAAAGGCGAGCTTTGACTAATCTATTCTGTACTAACTCCAGTTACTAAATCTGTCTACCCAAAATACATTACACAGCGACTGAATTTCCCAACCATTGCAACCCGTCACAAAAATGTCACCATTACAAAACAATAAGAAAAACTTAAAAACTAAACATGACATAAATAAATCCATCTTCTATCTTTTGCGACACCGTCGCGGTGCAAACTTAATGAGAATCCTTTAATTTGCACTTTACGCTTTCGGCATACGAAACAGTTTGAGTTCGTTTATCATTCTGATCTCGAGTTTATGGTCATCCCACCCACGAGCGAGTGGGTAAGGAATTAAAGAGTGTGTTGAAACATTTCATCATTTGACCCCTAAAGTATACCACCTTAGGCGTTTGGCTAATCGTAAGGGTAGTCTTAGTTTTCAGGAATTGGTTCAATATGCTTTCTGGCATGGGTCGGCCTGTAACTGTAACGTCCACAGACAGACAAAGCAATGCTGCAAGGCCGACGATTTGCTTTTTAGTCATTTTGCAAGCATTATTTCGTCACCAAATCTTCTTCTTATTGGTGTATTTACAAAATATAATTAAAAAAATGGCCTGTTATATATGATCAGTGATATAACAGGCAAATTATTATGAATTATATTTCGAGCACCGGCTCTTTTACATACATAAGCAAAGTAAGCAATGACTAAGTATATTTTTGCTCGATAATATTTCCATATTTTGACAGTCTACGCGAGTGCTCTGCAAACTTGTCTACACAAATAAGACATAAGCATGTGTCATGTTAGTTTCATTATTTAATTTCAATAGTTTTATTGATTTCCTATTAATTCAATCCAATCTCAATCAATCTCAGATGTTGTAATAGCTCATTAATACAATGTGTTATTATACTTGTAGGTAGTATCTCCCTTATACAGATAAGATTAAGGCTGTTGGTATTTCGGTTTCATCTGTTTATGTGCAGAAGCCTCATGAAACGAGACCCGTTTATTCACAGAGTCATAAAACGGGACTATCATAGACATTAGCAATGGCTTCGAGATTTATGTGTTGTACAGTATTACTGCGATTACAATGATTAACTATGATAATGTAGTAATTATAGAGTTATTACTCGATTAACTTGTGTTATGCAATAGATTATCCAAGACATTTACAACAATTAAACTATGTATTATTTATTGAATTGGCTGTAACCTTAATTCCTACACCATTTTCAGGGCTATTACAACTTTATTCAAGCCTCAGAGAACACCCCCCCCCCCTTAGCAACAATTAAGATGGAATAGCTAAATAAACTCTATTTACATGAACACATATGACTCACGCGTTATATAATAGTACATTGATACTACGGTTCACTCATTGGGCAATTCTATTGACTTTTAATAAACAGTATGGGGCTGTTGACTTTTTACTTGTACATTAATAATTAATGTATTAAATGTACATATTATACTGTACGGTACGCGGTATGCCATTGTACTGTTGTTTATATTGTTGCTTCATGGCATTACAATTTAGTTAATAATTTACACCACGTCGGTCGGTCCTCGGATGCGTGAAAGCACGTTAAGCCATGTCCCGGCTGTAATTCGTAGATAGTAGTTACGGGAAGCCCATAAGCCCGAAAGTGACACTGACAATCGGACTTACCAAATGGTACCGTTTTAATTTATTTATTTAGGATCTCCAACAAAAGATGTACACAGTTTTATCCAGTAACTGGGTTGTGGAGGTCAGATAGGCAATGGCTCCATGAAAAATATTGGTATTCAGCTGAGCTAATTTATTTCAATTAAATCAAGCACCTTTGGAATGTCAAAGAGTCGGTCAGTCAGAAAGATGAAGCTAGTTGCCCATTCTATAACGGAGTAGGTTCCTATGGGGAAGAACGGGCAAGACATAATCATTGTTTTAAATTATATTGTTACATCATCAATGTTGAATGTACACTTTATGAGAGAACGATGTATAAAGGCGTGCACGTTAAATGCACAAAAAACTAAAATAAGCCGTGGCGCCTCAGAGATGAACAGTCCCAACTAACGGTACCCGTTCACGAACATGGTGCCTGCTTACTCACCGCATCCAGTAGGTCCCAGCAGCAGTACGTTGCTCTTGTCCAGCCTCAGCTCGTGATGTTGACGCTCCAGCACCTCGGCGCCGCCGCTATTACTGCCATGACTTAAGTGGAGGAGATCTGAAACATTGTACGTAGCTTCGTCAATGATTTATTAAACTTAACGAAAGAAGAGCACAACGTGTTTAGCCTTTTCAAAATTAGGCCAACCCAGTAGGGTTTTAGAGCCACTGTGAATTTTATTATGTTATTAGAGAGCGGAAATTACTGGTTTTGGAAGATTATGATTATGATTTCAAAATACTCAATAATTTATTGCATTCCACAACAACAATCGTAGATCCTGTCGGGCACAGCACAAGAAATATAGTAGGTAGAGATGAGGAATTATTGTTTATTTTTTAATATAAGTAACAACAATGTTCGCAAAAATTAGATTAAGTATTAATTTTTGAGCCAACACAACAGTAAAATGTCTGCATATTTTGTTACATCCCTACTATTTTTCTATTATATTTGACAAGTCAAATATAAGTCACGTAAAAATAATATATTCGACCTTTCCTAACGAGCTGGTCACATTTACATCCTCCTAGTTCATCATTAAAACTGTTCAAATACATTCAATAACAGATAATTGCTAAGAGCTGTTTGATTAGGACATCGGCTCACGTTGCGCGTTTCGCAAGACAGGTGACAAACGACAATGATTTAGTGTGAAATGGTTGACTCATCTGTTGTTTATGATTCGTTACAGATCTTCAGTTTGTTGTTTTTTATGCAAAGTTGGTCCGTTGCAAAATATCTAGGTCGATATTGTGAAATGTTTTTTTTAACTAATATAGCATAATTTTGGTAAACTGTATGTGTCGGCAGCCTGGTGGCAAACATACATTTGGTTTTACCGCCCGGCCTGTGCCGAATTATGCCGATCGGACCTCTTGTGCAGCATCCCTAAGCACAATTTACCACGCTGACTCTATCACGTTTACACATAGTCAACTTGCCTAAATACTTTCCCAAAACCAAATGAAATCAATACGAACAAAATCAGGACCATGAAAATCGTAACGAGACAGGCATAGATTGTTCTAAGAAAAAACTGTCATAAGGTCACCTGCCCACTGAAGCGTAGTGATCACGTTGTTCGGGCATTCGTCACACTTTCACGCTGTTAGTGACAATAGTTTTCAGTAAAAAGCACCTGCGCTTGAGACGCGCTTTTACGGTGATCTAGTCTAAATGAGGTGTCGCTTTCGACGCTTAGGTATTTGAAATTGTTACAAGTAGCCTTATTTATTTCTAAAAGTCAGTAAATTGATGTAAAATCTCAACTTAGCTGCTGTAATTGGTTGAACAAAGAAACCTCTACCACTGATAAACGAAAAGTTGACAGTTCAGCTTAAATTGAATAAACATTTAGAAATCGGATGGTAGATTTTGTTTTTATACTTTCCGTTAATTAGTAATACCGTGGGGTTATAATCATATTGCACAAGTTGTTTAAACGGGGTTAAGTTAAGTATGGGCCAATAATAGCTTCTTTTTGGAAGATAAAGTTGTAGGAACTTACGTTGATTTATCTAAGCGTATCGTAAAGTACAGTCCTTTAAGGATCTTTTGGCGCTCGAATGACGTTGCCAGGGAGGCGCTGTTGGTTAACATTTGTGAGATTGTTTTGTGAAATGTATTGAAAAAACAAAATAGCGGCGTTTGTTCAAATCTTGGCCACGCGCCCAAAGATCCTTGTACAACATATAGGTTCTTACTGCGGGGTAATTGTGTAACACACATTAAATTGCAATTGATCGCAATGGCTTTCATTTTACAGTTCACCCACGTTCATTGCGGTATTTACGTTGTTAAGCAGGCGAATTTTTCGAACCAATGACGAAATGGATTAGCAATATCCTTCAAAACTCTCGGATTGCGATTGAAAGTGTGTTACGCAGTTTGGGTGCTGGGATGCCCACCTCTGTGTGTATGATGTAGCGGATGGTGCGCATCCGCGGGCGCGCCGCTGGTGACGTTGTTGTAGATGCGCTTGTAGTGGTTGTACACGGCCACCGACAGCACCTTCTTAGCGTACTCTTGCCCCACAACGTGCTTGTTCAGGTATTCGAAGATTTTCTTAGGAGGAGGCGGAGGTTTTCTGATGAGAAAAGAAAATACAACGTTAGAACACATGCTTTGCTTACCACGCGTAGAAGAAGTCTGGAGAATATTATTATAAAAATCGCAAATATTAATATATTATGCCAGGACGCCAGCAGGTCAAGCTACCCGAAACTGTGAGATTTTCCCAATCAAACTTGAACCTTAATTCTTTAGCGATAAAGTTGAAAATCTATTAATGAAATTTGACAGATTTTAGTAGCTTGATGTGCTGGCGTCTGTACATAAACTTTCTAGAATAAATTCTTTAAATCAAATCATTTAATTTCCAGTTCATACAATCCAATTTGTTGGTAATTACATACACATCTTAAACAGTAGTGTTAGTAATTACATATATTTGGCAAATTTTGGTCATAATTACTAATAATATCAAATCAACAATAATGTCAAAATGGTGAAATTGTATCAAAATCCATTACGTAGTATTTAAGCTACACTTTTTGAAAAAGATAAAAAAAACTTTTAAAACTGATCAGTTTTCAAATAATTCACAAACTAGAATGGATGAATTGTAACAAGATGGAGAAACTCATTCATAACTGTTACATCCTAAAAATAGTAACAAATCAAATAGTGATTTAGATATCATTGTCATGACCCACTCGATATCAGATAACTACATAATTGTTATCAGTCTAGAGCTACATGTATTAGGTCAGCGAATACATAACGTATAGATTGTCTACAGAGTGTAGGAAACTTTTAAATGTTTCCAAAATTTAACTAATAATGGTGAAAAACAAGAAACAGTCTGTACTATAGTGGCTAGGTATGGATGCATGAGAGTAGCCGGAGATCGAGTTCAGAGGCCTTAGTGTAAGTTTGCAAGTGAGTAAATGTAACTATCGCGTTTGCGTTAAGATTTTTATTCTCACCTTTATAATCTTAACATTATGATCTAACAGTCTAAACGCAAACTCGATAGTTACGTTTACTCACTTGCAAACTTACACTAAGGCCTCTGTTGTGTGCAGGTGGAGTGGTTTTTTCCGAGCAGTAAACTGCTACATACAACGTTAACGTGTTGGAGGATGCATGCGAGTTTCATGGAACTTCACGTCGTCCGCCCAACTTTGCTCTATGAACGAATTAATCAGTTAAGTAATTATCTCACAAACTTATTTTCCTTTGCTACCACACTAAGTTATGTTGATATTAGATATTTTCTCTATCTTTATAACCACCTAAATCACACGGTACCACAACAAAAATGTACGACTTACGATGAATCCAAGTCAGAATCATAAAGAAAAACAGATACATTTGTACGGGTCCAATGACAAGGACAACAGGCCCTACATTTAACGAGCTGCAGTGAAAGTTTAATCCTTTCAACATGACACACGAGTGCCCACCAACAGACAACGTCTCATTTTATGTCTTTTGTTAAAATAAAGGACTTGGAAAGCGAATGAGACGAAGAAATCATGTCAGATTTTGGTAACCACATCACAGTAAATAATAACAGCCTACGTGAACTTGTGTATGAAGATTTGCAGAAGATTTTCTTACATTGATTTTACTTTGCTAAGGAAAATAAGGTAGGACTTTCACTTATCCTTAATTCCTTATCTGGGTAAAGTAAGGTATAAATTAGAATGCTTGCGAAGAGTTTTATCAAACTCACGCCAATCACTCTAATTCATAAAATATTAGAATGAGATAAGAGTTACATTGCAATGACTAATTCATTCAACGTCATTCAAATTTTGCCATGATTGGTGTAATTAAGCGTTCCAAACGAATATGAACTTTATTCTTAGGCATAAATGAATATTTATATTCGTATAAGCGAATGTAAGCAACCGTCGTCCACGAATATGAACTTTAACACTAAACGAATAATGTTCATATTCGTGCGATCTGAGGGGCAATTCCCGTATTTTTAAGAACGTTCGCATTCGCATCTCATTCGCAATCCGTCAAAAATACAATAATTTTACCAAGATTTTTGACAAGTTTGACAGATTGCGACTTCAATGTGAACGTATAATAAGTACGAGAATTGGACTTCTGTTAATATTAACATTACACAAGCTCACATAGTGTGCCTATCAGCATTACAAATGAATGGTATGTTATTGTAAGTTTCAAGAGTGGAGTTAAATTAGAATGAAAACTTACAATTAATGGAGAAAATACTTAAGAAGAGCTTTTTATACAATAATTATGTGGGGGGCTGCCCTGTGGCGGCATCTACATCGCCAAACTACGCATCATAGACCTGGCATTACAAATCCTGCATCGCGCTATTAAAGTTTCCCGCGCGATTAACATATATAAGACTATCGGACATCAATCCTGGGGCAATTGCCCGCCAGACACAACACTTGTCTAGTCGGAGGATCCTCCCTTTTCTACAGAGGATGAGTGAATTTTACACTCTGTTCCTCATACCTCTAAGCCCTTCAGCAGTAAGCCTATTGTATTTTCTTATTTTGTAACCACTGAGATGGCGAAAGTGTTATCTTTGTATTTATTATTATTTTATACAAAGATTATGTTTGCGATAGCATAAATATAGAGGAAGATATGATAACGTGGTCGTAAGGCGGTGTAACAATGTATTGATAAACATATTAATATTTATAGTTATGTGTTTACATATACTATTACTATTAACATAATGCTCTTACAATGGGAAAATTTACATGTTGATTTTGCAATTTTATTTGATACCGCGTAGTAGTGGAATATTTAAAGGTGTGGTACAAGGCGCGACCTTAAACGCTTAATCAAAAGAGTAATTAATTATACAGTCATAGTGTCAGATGGGACGTCGTCACGAGCTCAAAAAGGTTTCCAGGGTAAACCCCGTCTGCAAACTAAGTAAAGGCTCCTGCAGACAGACGCGACACCGGTAGAACAATTTCCGTGAAGTATTCATAGAAATTGTTCCACCAGAGACGCGTTGCACCGTCGCGTCGTGCCTGACTGCGGGAGCCTTAAGTCGGATGTCATGATTTTTCCGGTGTGCTGTTAAGAATTTAAATAATGTAGGTGCCTACTTATATGGAATACTAAATCAAAATTAGTGGAGATTGGAAGATCAATGAAAATTCAAGAGTCAGTTTCTTTAGCTAAATCAGTTTATGAACCCTATAAAACTATGTGACCTTTTCTCCAGTAAAGAAAATGAAAATAAACATTAAAGGAGGACCGGACAAAATGGTCCCCACGACCAATAACAACCTAACGTATGTCATTAGATAGGCATTTTAATATAGAGCAATAACTTCTATGGCGGTTCATTTCAAATCGCTGTGTGAAAAAAGTTATTGCCATGTTTCGTAGGACTGACCTGGACGCTAGATAACGGAATACTTGAAAAGTTAATCATTTCTAGTGGTCTTAGTTTACTTACTTGCATGCCTTTCGATGGTAATACAATAACTTGGTACCATCGAGCTGGTCTGATTATGGACCTGGACGCTGGATAACCGAACTCTTGAATGACTTCTAGTAAATCCACCCAGTTTGGGCTCATTAGATGTGTCTCAACGAGTCCTGTTCATTTTACCAGATGACGAGGACCTGATGACTAACCTGGACGGTAGATACCGGAACTCTTCAATGGCTACTAGTAAACCCATCGAGTTTGGGCTCATTAGATGTGTCTCAACGAGTCCGGTTCATTTTACCTGATGACGAGGACCTGATGACTGACCTGGACGCTAGATAACGGAACTCTTCAATGGCTACTAGTAAACCCATCGAGTTTGGGCTCATTAGATGTGTCTCAACGAGTCCGGTTCATTTTACCTGATGACGAGGACCTGATGACTGTCCTGGACGCTAGATAACGGAACTCTTCAATGGCGACTAGTAAACTCATCTTGTTTGGGCTCATTAAATGTGTCTCAACGAGTCGTGTTCATTTTACCTGATAACGAGGACCTGATGACTGACCTGGACGCTAGATACTGACACCTACTAGAAACTTACACATGTTTGCCGTTGGTGTTGAACATCACAACAATTACGTTATGCGTCGACGCGGAATGCACAACAGAAGATTTCAGCGTCATCTTTTGAGTCATCCATCAAAATCTATCTTCGTTTGCTTAAGTTCCATTCATTTAGCCATCACGCCTATATATCAAATTCCTATTTATGGGGTAGATAATGTAACTGTAGTAATCAAAGGAGAGTTCCGTTATCTAGCGTCCAGGTCAGTCATCAGGTCCTCGTTATCAGGTAAAATGAACACGACTCGTTGAGACACATTTAATGAGCCCAAACAAGATGAGTTTACTAGTCGCCATTGAAGAGTTCCGTTATCTACCGTCCAGGTTAGTAATCAGGTCCCCGTCATCAAGTAAAATGAACAGCGCTCGTTGAGACACATCTAATGAGCCCAATCTCGATGGGTTTACTAGTAGCCATTGAAGAGTTCCGTTATCTGGCGTCCAGGTCCTTAATCAGACCAGCTCGATTGTACCAAGTTATTATTATAATCATCAAAAGGCACGCAAGTAAGTTAACTAAGACCACTAGAAGTGACTAACTATTCAAGTATTCCGTTGTCTAGCGTCCAGGTCAGTCATACGAAACATGGCAATAACTTTTTTCACACAGCGATTTGAAATGAACCGCCATAGAAGTTATTGCTCTATATTAAAATGCCTATCTAATGAGATATGTGTGGTCGCTATTGGTGCTTAGACCAGCTTCCCTATATATTTGCCGATTCTCCTTTCTAATAAAACAAACAATTGTCAATACTTATCTGCAATCTATACTTATAATAAATCTGTAGAAGTGAAAATTCTGTACATTGAAAATATCAAAAAAATAAATGGCAGGGGGTGTTACTAGACCGACACCGAACCCAAAAATTCGATTACAAATTTTTTTGTCTGTCTGTCTGTCTGTTTGTTCAGGCATCACGCAAAAACTACCGGTTCGATTACGATGAAACTTGGTATAATTATTCTTTAATATCCTGGGCACCACACTGGGTACTTTTTATCCCGGAAAAGTATCCTATCCTACGGTTGGGGGGTGTCAAAGTTTGTATGGAAGAATTTTAACGCGCTGTCCGATTAACTCGAAACTCAATATTTATACTTAAACCCAAAAATGAAGAATAACGTGTAGCAGGATTTTTCGAAATTCAACCCCTAAGGGGGTAAAATAAGGGATGAAAGTTTGTATGAAAAATCTTATTCCTTGAGGTAATAAACATGAAACTTCGCACGAATAGTTATCTAAATAAATTATAAAGTTTGTAGTTTTTTGTTTTTCTAAATTACCCCCCTAGGTTGGGGGGTGTCAGTGTTTGTACGGAAGAATTTTAACGCGCTGTCCGATTAACTCGAAACTCAATATTTATACTTAAAACCCATGGGGATGTATGGGGTAATTTCCGACACTCACGCGGGCGAAGCCGCGGGCAGCAGCTAGTATAAAATAAAAGTATAAAAACTAAAACCCAACTACGGCAAAAAAGTCAACTAAAAAGGTATAAACAAGTCATCTCATACAGACAAATTAAAAATCCGGAGTCACACGTGTTAGAGGATAAATCGATATATTACGTGTGACTCCGGATTTTTAATTTGTTTGTGAAATTATGATGAGTAGTTTAGAAGTTATGAGGGAACAGATGAACATACAAACATACATACTTACATACATTCATACCGGTCAAAATCATAACCCTCCTTTTTGTTTCGCCGTAGTCGGGTAAAAAGAATAGAATACTTACTTACTTTTGATTATGTACACTCTATACGACAAGTTCGATAGGTTCAAACGACAAGATTTAAGTGAAAAATTGCTATGAATTCAATGTGACTTTGAATCTACGCTGAAGGTAACTGCAGAGAAATATAAAACTAATTTATTTAAAGCTTTTGAATAAATTATTTGTGTTGCATACTGCACACGGCAGCATATCGATTTTATGTTATGCATTGTGCATTTTCCGCAGTGAATATGTGATACTACCAAATATACAATTGTTTCATATTTTATAACATAGGTTATTTTATTTTTATTTTATTTATTTATTAAAACTTTATGCACAAGTAAAAAAATACTGTACAAAGGCGGACTTAATGCCTGAGGCATTTTCTACCAGTCAACCTTAGGGTGATGCAGAGACAAAACATGGCAGGTGCAACATAAGGGATAGCTAACTTGAAAAAGAATAAATACATAGATACATACATATAAACAGACCACATATTACCAGTTACCACTAAATAACAATCAAATATAATGTACCCAAAGTAGTTTTAATAACTTTTAACATTCTGGATGACCCAAATAATCTCAAAACCAGCTGAAACACACACAAAATAAAAACCAAAGCGAGTGAAACGGGGAAAAATGGAACACAAGTGTAAGTCATACATATTTACATACAATTTGAATTGAAATTTACATTTTCCTCAAAAATTCGAGAGCAAAGACCTTTTTAGTAAAACAGGCGTATCGCGGCAATAGGTTTCGTAAGCCTCTTGATGAGTCAAGATAAGTGGGGACGTTCAATGAACCTATTTGTTTCAGAGCTGTGTAAACTTGTAATATAATAGGGTTGACAAGTGACATTTTCCAGAATCGGAAATACTCGTAGAGCATCGGTCACATCTCTAACTCTATCCCCCAGTTTAAGATAGTTAATTGATTCAGGCGTGACTTGGCGGAAATCCATGATAAAATACAATAGACGTAGATATATTTAGTAACCTATTCCGCTTAACTATTCTTAAAGAGGCTTAAAAACCCTGTAAGAAATCGACTCTTTGTCGAACGACTGTGCGTCTATTGTATTCTATCCCCCCAGCAGCACAGGCTGCAGTCTGATCTAACTGATCAGACAGCTGTGCTGCTGGGGAGTTTGTTGCGCCACTTCTTCTTCCCAGCGAAAGCACTAGGAAGTGGTGAAGGGTGGGCGTTTTGGGGGACTGTCTTATGTAATTTTGACGTTCTAAAAGTACTGGTTCTCAGCCTAATTTGAATAAATGACTTTTGATTTTGATCTATAACTAGATATTGGCTTTTATTTATCGAGGAAACTTTCTTAGCCATCTTGGCTATTGGATCGGAGTATAAATGGGATAGTTTCCGGCCTTTGTTTGCCGAAAAATAAGAACTTGATATGCTTGCATGCGTTAAATTGTTTATTCCCGTAGACTTGCCCCCGAATACGGATATCAATTACTTCGCATCGATAAATTGTCGTCTATGGGCGTTGAATCTACGTTTTTATTACACGGATATATCAACTTGTTTGGCCTCTGACGTATTTCCAGTCTAATTGACAGCTCGATGTATTCAACAACCCTAGTATAAGTGTTCCGATGTAAAAGCGAGATATATGAGTTTATTGCTTGGTCATTGTTGCCGTATAACAACGTATACATAATTCATATTATGTATTTCACACCTCTGTGTGTGTTCTGGCAATTTTTATATTCGTTATTTGTGGCTGGCCAATTGGCGGCAGATTGTCTAGATTTGACTTTGGCGCTATCACTGTGCGTGGGTTCAATATTCTGTGCTGAAACGAAATTCTTGATTTATCTCATTGCACATCTTCTATCTAAAAATGATTGTGCATTTTATTTATGTTTATGATGGTATGTTTACAAGATTTCTATGTTTAAAAATCTTACCTTATTTTAGAAAAAAAGGCATTTCTTTTAACTTTATATAATTACTTTCAAAACAGTTAATTTAGCTAGTATTATGCTTAATCACCGGTAAATAATAAATAAATAAATTATTATTCAATTATTAATTTTAATACTAATTATCTTTTATTTTTGTTCCTCTGTAACAGAGCACCTGCCATCTAATCTCTTCACCACCCTTGGTTGACTGGTAGAGAATGCCTAAGGCATTAAGTCCGCCTTTGTACCTTTTTTGAGTACGAAAAGTTTAAATAAAGAAATAACTAGTAAATAATAAACATAGTAGGTATCTAGTTTGAATCAGAATTATCTTACTTTCCACGTTAGAACACTGTAATTGTTTGATAAAACACGACGGTGTAAGTACGCGAGTAACGTCACGATTCTGTGACAGTTCGGACGTGTTCTATGGTGGTGTTGCGAAATTTCTAAACGGATTAGCTATCTAATCTCGAAAACGTAGGCTTAATTTGCGTGGTCATGTTCAGAGAGGTTAGATAGTACAGTACTTGTTTACCTTATATGACATTTACACTAAGATGTTATGTATTGCTACAAAAATGGACTGAACGAGTCTTGTTAATTAGTTCAAACGATTTGTATTTAGACAAGAGGTGTTAGTTAACTGATACAATACAAAAGTATTCAACGAATTACAACACGCAATCATATTAATTTTATCATCGGCATTTAGCTACATTTACTCTGCTACATAATCAATTATTATAACTTCCCGTTTTCCTCTAGTTCATTATTAATTCTATACTGCGATTACATAATGTTCGTATGTAAAATCTTTTATTTTTTATTAACTTACAATACCGTAAACATTAGTATGCATGTATTGTTATGTTTCCGTGTCGATAAACTTTGACTAATAATATTTTGTTTCAACATAATATGCGATTGTGGTAATCAATCTAAAATAATAGGTAAGGTCAATGTGGGCTAATCCGTCTGCGGGGCAATTCCATACACATGCAATAACTATCAATCCAGAATAGTTACGCTGTTACCGATTCAGTTGATAAAACTGGATCAGTTTTTAGTTGCAACTACAATACATAGATGGAGCTACGTTCTCTACAAGAGTAGAAAATGACGTTTGAAGTTTAGTTGTGTACCGAACTCGATACTCAAGTGTAGAGTGCTTCCGTTTCTTAAAAGTTAAATTATCAATTTCACAAGTTACGACTTTCCGAGTATGCACATTATGTGGTTTAATATGTGTTTCAATGGATTTTTCTATTTGTTTTTAATAAAATCCAGTGGATACAGCTTTAATTGTTGTATCAAATATGTCAGCTCAAAATGAACGAGTGGGAAAATTCGTCTAATATCAAAGGGGCTAAATCGTCATATACCGGAATAACCCCATTGCAGATATCGTAAACCTTTTTCATCTATCCTGTTTTTAGTTTTTGCTTAAGTCGACCAGAAAGATGTGTTATACTATTAGTAATTAATTGATTCTGGCGTGACTTGGCTTGGATTTCCGCCTCATCTATTGTATGTTATACTAATGTTATTTTCTTCTAAAACTTCTGACCAGATTTTGTGGCATACGTTTTTAAATCATTTTAAGGCCATAGACTTCTTATAGCTTTTCCTGGAAGCTATAGATAAAGACAAATTCAGTTTTTTTTCTTCAAAATTTTGAGTGTGTTGGGCCATTTTAATACTAATAATGAAGTTGTAATGCTTAACCGAATTTATTTTTAAAAAAACCCGTAGATTTAATTCAATACCAAGTATACCAACCTCATAATAAGATAGTCATTTTAACAAAAAAATCTTTAAATTATTTTTCAACCTTTTTAAAAAGGTTCATAATCCCTGTTTATAAAAATATGCCGCATTAGCCCCTAAAAAAGATTTTTCTCAATAAAATGTAAATTCAACCTTATATTTATGATGTGACAGAAAAATTTTCTTTAACATCTGTATTTTCTTGTTTACAAATAACATACTTTTGAAATAACGGCCTAATTCTAGGAAAATTTGCTACGCGACGGATTTGCCCCAATTTTCGGGAAAATCCGTCTAAGGACCTACTTTAAAAAAAACATTTTTAGTTAATTAATGAAGGCAGTTCTGTTGTTTCGAATGGATGTATATAAAAGACAATTAAATTCTTCATCACTTACAACCATCAAATTTATAAAAAAGTAGTTAAGAGTACCAGATATAGTCAACCAAATTCAACTTACAAAAAAGTATGACGGATTTGCCCACATTGACCTTAAGTGATTACCTTTCAAAAGAGCCTTATCCACCTTATCACCATAAACGACAGTTTTATAGGTAGGTAATAACAGTGATTTCAAAAGTGCCATTACTACCTTAACGTACACAAACCAATTCCAATCCCGATGCCATATACCTCAAACTATTAATAATATCATTGACTCACCTGTAGAATCCAGACTTATTATCCGCATTGTCTTTAATGCTCTTCTTAGTGTCCACCTCACTGAGCACCACGAAGAAGTGGTGACACTTATCACACTTGACAAAACGTGTGGAGCTGACGAAGGTCTCTACATGAGTGCAGGGGTCCCCACACTTGGGACACGTGAGGACACCATTGTTGCCCGACCCTGACTTCTTGCCGCCTGATGTTGAGCCTGAGGAATTAAAGAGAAATATGATAGGTGTGTGGAAGCATCTACAGCACCACATGCGAACTACGCATCAAAGACGTGACGTCACACAAATCCTACATCGCGCAATTAGAGTTTACCGCGCGATCAACATATATAAGAGTATCCGACATCAATCGTTGGGCAGTTGCCCGCCAGACACGACACCCGTCTGGTCCTCCGTTTTCTATAGAGTATGAGTGAACTTTACACCCTGTTCCTCATGCCTCTAAAGGTGGAACCTGTGGCCATTTCTTGAGATGCTATCAATATAGGTTACTAACTGGCAGGGCAAGTTAAAGGGAAATGCCGTGAATTTACAGCAGTTCTGGTGAAAGTTGAGCTTTCTGTGTGTGGAGTGTGAATGTACTCCGATAGTACATAATAAATAATAGTACTACAGAATGTGGAGTGTAGCTTTCGCTAAGAGTTCTACAACATGGAGACCAGTTACAAGCATTGGCTAGGGAAATGTTAAAAATAAACACGAATTGTATAAACTTAACCAATTACCAAGAAACCGCAAAGCAAGATAAAAACAAAAATCAACAGTATTCCATTAAAAATCATTAAATTGCAATGAACTGAAAAATAAGATTATAATTTTATAAATAACTAGCTTCCGCCCGCGGCTTCGCCCGCATTGTATGTCGATAAAAAGTATCCTTCCCCAGGGTTCAAAGTATTCCCGTATCAAATTTCATCAAAATCGGTTCAGCCAGTTTCGATCAAATAAACAGACAAAAAATCTAAAAACTGTTGAAACGTGTTCTGTTATCGATTCTAAGTATCCCCAGCCAACTGTTTTTCGAATATCTTCCATGTAAGTACAGACTTTCGACCGTCTTCAGCTTTATTATATGTGTATATTTAGCGTACAATCGCCTTGCCATCTAATGAGAACAAGTACAAGATGACCTCATGAGAGCATTGCAAGTATTGCACGGAACCCATTTCTGTCAATGACCACCTGAAAACAACCTTCACAAATATAAATAACCGAGTCAGGCTTCCTTTCATACATTATGGTAACACTAAATTAATATAAGGTGACCTTTGTCAGTCCAAATTAGTTGAGCACTTGTCATTGTATTGAAGAAAGAGGAAGTCAATCGCCTCTAAGTCACCAAACTAAAGATTTGTAACGAAACAGTGATCATTGAACTATGTATGTTGTTATTTTGCATTTTTTCGTTCTGCCTAGCCTTTTCCCTTTCATGTTGGGGTCGGCTTCCAGTCTAACCGGATGCAGCTGAATACCAGTATTTTACATGGCGAGACTGCCTATCTGACCTCCACAACCCAGTAACTGGGTAATACGATACCCCTTGGTAAGACTGGTTGTCAGACTTTCGGGCTTCTGACAACTCGTAACGACTGCCAAAGATCCACGAATGACAGCCGGGACTAACGTGCTTTCCGAAGCACGGAGTAGTCTCAGTATGTAAAGATGGTCACCCATCCACGGATCAACCCCGGCAAGCGCAGCTTAACCTGATGTATCGACCCGTGCGGCTGTTATTACTTAGCCACGAGCTCCTCCGTGTTGTTATTTTGCAATGACTTTAAATAACCGTTTGATATCAGTTTCGATGACAAAGCTACGTACGTGAAAAAACCGCCTATAAACGTGACCTTCAAGGATAAGTAACCTTGCCAAGGCAAGGGCACCGCACTCCTAATCACGACATAGTAACCAAGTAACCAGTTGAAATACCACATACTAGTGTTTAGACAGTAGCAGCACTAGTTCTACTGATTGGCTGCACTAATAACAACATGATGGTCCAGTATAGTTACAAAAGTACCGTTTCTAAAGGTCTATCGCCTTCTGGCCCGGGCTGCCTGCTTTATTATGGGTTGTAAGTATCAGCGAGTATTTGTACTTCAGGTGCAGTTCCTTATAAATATTAACAGCCTAATATGTCCCACATCAGGGCAGACATCTCTTCTCATACAGAGATGGCACGAACATTGATCACCACGGTTGCTCAAGACGAGGTTCAGACTATTAATTATTATAACAGGTTCACGATGTTTTTCCTTCACCGATGTCAATAATTTCCAAGATAAACTCAGAAATATTGAGTTAAGCTGGTATTATTCTCACCGGCAGCAGCAGGTTCTTTAGGTGGGTGATGCGGCGGTCCGGGCGGCTGCTCGGTGGGGCTCTTGCACATCACGGAGCAAGAGCTGAGTCCGCGCGTAGGGCACGTCCGTCGTAGAGCGCGACATTGCGGCACACCTGGTGACAATGGAAACCATCTTATGAGCATTTGGAACAATAAAGGTTTGATGATGAATTTTTTTTTAATGACAACATCACACCTGTATTCCCCGAAGAGTTATGCAGAGCTGTCCGTATAGTACACCCACATTTCGTCAGTTATGTTTTAGACCCATGAAATAGGGGGCGAGTCTATTGCTTTCAACTCAATCCAGAACCTCATGCTGAGCAGTAGCGCTTGCGACCACTAGACCAAAGAGGTGCGTTAACGTTGATCTTGATCAGAAGAAGTATTGCTGTGATCGTGGATTGTTGTCGTCAAGTGTAAGGGCAAGGGTCACTATCGTGCTCAATTTTATTCCAACGCTTTAAATTATTTCAAATTCAAAGTTTACATTGGTATTGTTTAAGTGGTTATGACGTCTCAAGGTATTTTTCGATTTGTTCAATTTGTTTACAAAAAAAAAAGCGCTGTGGTTGCTACCTTGCTACACTAGAAGAAACGCAATGCTGAAAACTTTGAAAAACAGTTTTTGTTCGAAATTACCCTTTTTTACATACAATTTTCATAAAACAAAAACTATAATTTGGAAATCGTTGTTTTCCTTTTATTTATAACTTTCAACTTAAAAATTGTTGTCGGCTATGACATTTTACCCAACTCTCCTCGGAAGATTGTTTTTTTTTTTTTTTTTTATAAATATTTCGCAAATAATAGTATTTCTAAAGCGAATTCACAAACTAAGTAGTATCATAATTTATTAACAAAACCGAAAGAACAAACTATCCACAATGTACCATAGTACACCAACCCATAATTTATTCAAATTTAAACAAGCAACAACAAAATAAATTATTAGGTATGCATCTGAATATAAAACAGCTGCTGTCTATGTTAGCAAGGTCAATAATATATGTAGGTACCGGTAGGTCATTCGAATTTTGCATAATGAAGGTCAATATCCAAAATTAATTCCTACAATGTATATAAATTATGTTACTTCTAAAAGATTTAATTTTACTGAACTTGACATTAAAAACGTCAAGGCATAAAATTATGGCAATAAAAACGGAAGGGTGTTAGAGTTAACTGGCTGACCGCTACTTGCATTGAATCAAGTTTTCCATAGGTGTAGCAAACTTAGGTTATGTAGATTTGATTACCTTACGTAAGCGACGTAAGGTAATCATCGTTTGTAAGATCTGAGAACTTGTAAGTAAAATCCCAGTTACACACCAAATGTGTGGAAGCGCCAATCGATGCTGGCAGAAAACAGAATTATTGGATCAACGACAAATTATTGCAACAGAATGACACAAGAGAGCTTGATATAATATTTCAAGGATCAAGCATTACTTGGCAAGTTTCCATAAGGATAAACGGAGGCATAAAACCAAGTAAAGCTTTCAGCATGGTCTGTTACATAGAGCTTATACGAGTTGTATGACTGTCAGTCAATATTCGTCAACTAAGGCAAAAAAAAAGTCAACTAAAAGTAAAAAGGTCTCTAATCAAGTCATCTCATCACAAGTGTTGGGGATAAATCGAATAGATTACGTGTGACTCCGGATACATACATACATACCGGTCAAAATCATAACCCTCCTTTTTGCTTCGCCGTAGTCGGGTAAAAATATCGCCACTGATTACATAATAGTCGTTTCGTAATACGCACTCTTGCTTCTTTAAATGTATAAAATTGGCGAAAAACGGACAACGTTTCAACAATATCATTATTTGGCAATAACAAATTACGAGAAAAACTATATCGCCTACATGAATTCATTGAGAATTTGAGGAGGAGGTTTGGAGGAGGGAGAAGAATTGAGAGGAGCCAGGTTGGCAATTTTTGTGGCGCATCTTGCTGTCACTTTCATAAAAGAATGTTGGCTATGTATACAAGACGGAGAAATTAATGTTGAACAAAGGACAAAGGAAACCGTGATGACGATAACTTTTCACTCTAATTATGCATAGTTTACAAGACCGTGGATAACTATGGTCTCTGGGAACTTGTTATAACAATAGGCACTATTGTTCATGTCCATGTCATTTTACTTTCCTGCTTTATTAACATCAGTATTGTTGGCGCTTGAGTAGTGAAAACAGAACCTTTGCACAACTTTTCTAATGTAAATGATTTTCACTACTGTATTTTTGAGAGAATACGAGAGAAGTGTACAGCAGCTGGTTTGGCAATTGTAGCAAAACCGGTTTCAAAATATCATAAAGAAATTAGTTAGGATTATCTAACCATGTTTAGAGGCTTAATAATACGTAAATTAATTCAGGAAACGAACAACTCGTAGTCGCTTTCGAAGTATTTGAAAATTATTTGCATGATGCTTGCATATTACCTTCGATATGCGTCAATCTATTTATAATCATAGAAATGAACTTGAACTGAGAAACAGATTTGTAAAAAACATAAGTACCAAAATAAATGTCTATTAATTCCACAAAGGTCATACAGAACTTGATTTGCAGAAGTGATATCAATGTTTTAAATATGTTTGCTATTTTGCAGGCCATCTAAACGAGTTTGGTCGAATTCATCGTAAACAAAATTGAAAAATTTCTAGGTAACCATTAGAATGCTTACGATGCGATTCTTTGGACGCAAATTCTTAGTAGCAGCCCGGAGTCTACATTTGTGCCGAATTGTGCCCGGTTGATGGCAATAGACTGGCCCACTATTAGGCTTTTACATGGGGACTTAAACATATTTGGCGAAAGATGTGGGTGTACTATAGATAGATGCACCTCTGCCTAACCCTTCGGGGATACAGGCGTGATGTTGTCTTGGACGAGAAACGGTTCATAAGAAGCCCGGTAACTCTCAAATTTAACTCTCATGTTAATTTTTGCTTTTCCTCATCAAGATTATGAAATGAAATTGATTCTTGAAATTCTGTATATAGGATAACGGAATCACTTATACACCGTCATATTAAATACGACATTTCCTATATGACTACCCCTGAGAAGAAATGACGAACCAACTCACCCCTGAGTTGGTTCGTTGATCAGTCTCTTTTAAAGTCCAGACATAATCTTGGTCAGATCATCGGAGCACCATGTGAACCACACATATTTAAGTGGACCTGCCCAGTCAGTAAAAAGCATTTGTCAGATATCGCGTAGCTCAACTCAGAAGTTGAAGGAGCTCAACGACTCGACGAATAATACCAAATAATGGACATTTGGGTAGGCCGCATAAAGTGCTCAAACTACCAGACCAATTTTAATGGTGGTAAAATTAAATGGAAAGATAAAGAAGACCCATATAGTCCTATTAGAACAGAAGTTCAATTTATATAATTAATTATATCATTTAAAAATAAATAATGTTTACTAGTGCTCAGCAAATCGCCCCCAATGTTTTCAATAATAAATCATACCAAACAGCGAAGGTCGTGGAACTAATTATGATAAAATAAAAATGCCAACTATCATGGATTATCTTTTGCAAATGCATTATGAATTCAGTATTAATCATTGACAAATATTTTGATATAAGTATCTAGATGTCTTCGGTGATCCAAAGATCACTTACGGACTTGGGTATTGAATTGCAAGGCTTGGTTGATCGCAAGATAAAGTATTGTTCTCCCACAGATGTATGATGATGACACACACATGAGATGCACCATTATATCATTAAAACAAACGCCACATCCTTATAAAACCACTTTATTAAGCTCCAGCAAAACTTACTTAAGCTTGACAGGTGATTCGTTTGGATAAGGCAAAAAAAGTAAACAGCCTTGACCCAATTGCAGACGAGAATAACTGGCCACAAATCTTCACCTTATATGCAGATATTTGGCATATCAACTAAGAAATTACTAGCATTTTTGATGTCTTGAATGACCGAAAAGGAAATAATGGTCAATAAAATACGCGTATCCATTAATCGCAATTGTTACTGCTTAATATTCTTCAGCGTGGTGTCAAGGTGATGATATTGTGTAAGTCCAAGTGGGTTAAACTCTTTCATATGCCTTTTACGGACAAGGATTGAAGAGTACTGATGGCCTTAACTGCCTACGGATTTTGTAATTTGGTACACTGAAGTTATTTTTAGAAAGAACTAATAATATAATTTTATTTTGGCTCTCATTAGCGGCCTTGCAAAGCGTTTTGGTTTCGACTCAAACTTACGGATTGGCGTAAATATGAAGAAGAGAAACGCTCTAAAACTGGGTTGTTTGACTCAATCCGTGTATGCGACATAGCTAGCATTGCGCTTAAAGCTGTTTAGTAATTTATAATAGTCTGAATATATTGTGAGAAATATAAAAAAATAAAAATAAGCCATCATGCTTTTTAAAACAGCAGTGACAACAGATGACTCATAATGCCAGTTAAAACACGCGATTAAAACAATCTAGTGTATTTATTTATCGCAAGTATTTTTAACCAGTTAAACATATGATGAATAAATCTATTGTTTATTAACTTTTTAAATGCATGCAGTTTAATATTAAAACAGTGGCTTATCACCGTGTAAGGTCAACTTTGGTCTTCTAAAGTTCATTCATCCATAGAGAAGACAGATCTTAAAGCAAATAATATTTTTTATACAGAAGATTTGAGATTTACTTATCTATTTAACTTGCCTTTACTTAGGAAACATAAAGGGGAAATACCTAGGATTTATGCAAGCGAGCTTCTTAATTATACTACACACAACGCAGAGAATGCAATCAGCTATCGCAAGGATTGCATGGTAAGGTGAGTCAATCTAGCCTCCCATATTGGACGCTGCATTGTCAATTCAGCTTTAAACCCGCCAATACCAAAGAAACCGCTATATTGCACGGAGTCACAGTTACTAGGTGCTTATGCTATGCGAATTTTAAACAACCCCGTATGTTGTATGCACATTTGTGTAGCAATAAAAGAAACAAACTCACTGTTGTTATCACTAGGTCTCTCGACTAAGTAGCGAGAAAAAGCTTGTAAACATAACATTGCTTGCTTTATCTTAAGCTTGAATTCAGTCGAACTTATGCCGCCTTATTGAGCCGGGTGTCTGGGAAGGACACGGAGCTAAATCTACAGAGAATTTTAAATTTCGAAATAAAAACTAGGTACTATTTGTACCAAATACCAATACTTATAGCATTTCAGATGATAAGACAATATATCAGTCAATAACACTGTTCTAAGTTTATTATTTCCCACGGTGACTTCCGACCAAGTCGTACGGATTCATCTGGACCTGGCTCATAATATATTCACGTCATTTCCTGCAAACAAGCAGTTTCCCTTTCCATATCAGTACGAGAAATCACGAATAAAACAGATACATTACTTTCAGCTTATCACCAAGATCAAACCGTTTAAACTCATAATTTAAACAGATATGAACTGGAAAGTAGATTCAGATCAAAAATGCTTCAAAAAGTTACGCAACAAAACGCTTTTATTCTCAGGCAATACGAGTTATAAAAAAATACGACGCTAAAAATGTCGTGCACCGATCGATTTAAATACGTAAAACAAGTTTCAATGATTCGAACCGAATCTCCTATAATAAAATATGTATAAAAGTTTGCATACAATGTAATAAAATGATAGGCGTTACGTAACTACTTTCACTTTCCTAACATTCTAGATAATCTAGGTGAAGTTACAAATGTTATGTGCAGCTCGCCAACTATAAAACTTAACTATCAATAAGGTAAAATGGGCTTTTATGGCTCAATTTAGAGTTGATATTTGCTTGTTAATTCTTCTTTGGCCGTGTTGTATTTTTTTCGGCTATGTCAATCATCTTTCACTGCCGTTGCCTTCTCTCTTGTGATTTAAAGGCAAAATGTTGATATTTATCTCGTGAGATACGTCTTCGGATCGCTTGGGGCGGTGTAGTCGCCAATTTCAATGCATAAGTAAAAGTAATCCAACTAATCGACTGTTCTTGTTCTTCAGGTTGGATTTGGAGTTTTCAGCATCATTAATACAACCGAAAGAAGTTTATTACTGGGGACAGGCTACTTCCAAGTATTGCAAGTATTTTCCATTTTTATAATTTCGTTTCCAAGACCAAAATAGGCTACCACGTAACGGATTCAGCAAAGAATTAGACAACATCATTCTGCATACTCATGAATATTGTGTCCATCCCCAATGCATTGTATTGTATTTGCCAAGCTTTTTTTTTATACTGTGAACGATTTCGATCAGAGTCGAAAAAAAGGGCTCACCGCTCATCAATCTCTATTATCTCTAATCTTATAATGATCTTTAATCCCAGCTTCACGCGTCGCATGCCTTTCTACTGATGCTTTTGAATGCTATGACGTGGTATTGACATATACGCGTCAGATAATATGTTACATCTGAACACAATCTTACAGAGGTCATCGCATGTTGTGATTATAATTATAATAGCGATATACTAAATGAACATGAAGTTGTATTATAAGTAAGTCAGGCAATAAAGGAAAGTTTTGATTGTCCGTTATTTTCGCTTTAATCCTTTTGATATGATGTAGTTATTTGAACGCACTGGGCATTCAATGCATTAAACTTTTAGCAGGACCATACATCCTGGCTTAATATCTTTAATCTCCAAGAGACTTGAGAAGATCAATCATAGCCATTAGTTCACTCTACAACAACATTTATGTCTTGAAACAATACCGTACTTAGATGAAATTCGTTGCCCAACAATACAGAATGCTCCCGATTGATCCTTCGGGATTGAGGGGCTTTGAATCAGTGCTATGACCGTCGTTACAATGCTCTACTAAATAATGAGTTCAAACTAAATAGGAAACGATCCATAATCAGCCTATAAGTTCCCATTGCTGGGACAGAGGCCTCCTCTCGGTGAGAGGGAATGTGTCGTAATTCATCACGCGGGCCCAGTACGGGTTAGTAGATGTCACATGTCTTCTAGGACATGCCGGTTTCCTCACGATGATTCCTTCACCGTTTGAGAAGGTGATTACATAATTCATACAAAGTAAAGCGGATGTCTGGATTCGAACCTACGACCTAAAACTCGTAAGTCGCGGCCGATACCTCTGGCACACCGCTGCACGAAACGTTCAGGAAACGATAGCAATGAAGTAATTAACATAAGAAAGTTACGTAAGCTTTAGAAATACGGAATGTGTGGCGCCAGTGAATGTGAGACGAAAGCTATTATCATTTTGATGTTGGTTGAGTCATGCTTGAATCAAGGCGTAATTGGGTCCCGCAAAGTAGTTTATATTTATGCTGTAACTAGTCATTGTGTAATAGTGTGTTCAGCTTTGTCTTTGGGAGCGCTCAGGACCTTTGCATCTGGTATTGCAGTGGTCCATAGGCGGCGTTGAGGTGACCACTTCAGGTGCTTGATTGCCACACAGTAACATAGAGAATAAATAAAATAATAGATAGTAATACATAGAAGTGCCCTTATAGAGCAGTAACAATATCTCTGTCGTTGTGCAGAAACTTACAAGCATAGACTGCTTCCCTCGAGGTTATTCGACGATACTTGGCGTCAAGAAGTGCCCTCAGTTATATATGATCCGTGCAAGAAACTGCCGATATAGCTAACATCGAGATACATAAATCGATTACCACTTTCATCGTTCTCTCAAACGAAAGGAGCTGCGAGTATTTGCAACAAAAACGCAAGTCATGGCCAATAGAGACCGCACTTGGCAGTCGGATACGCAATCACAGACAGAGTACCATTTCCTCCCATCTAATATTAACCACACGTGTGTTATCTACGCCTTCGGGAAAGTGTGCCCTATTAATAGTTTACCTTTATCTAATTAAGTGTACACTTTACAATCAATGGAGTGCATAAAACGATCGTTGTTTAAGAAAGTGTGAAACAGTTACATAATCAACTGGGTGTAGGAAACATTCAAAGTGTTTGAGTTTATTTACCGATTTTATAATGAGTTGTAATCATACAGTTGAATGAACATACGCCGATTATTCAGTTTGGGACTTTGGGCTATTGGTTATATTAACATTCATTTATTGTTTGAGAAGGTCTTTGTCTTGCCGTGGTGCAATTTCAGCGTGATATTTTTATGATCATTTGCTGAAGGATATAAGTACAAATACATGATTGTGATGATTATACGGGCCTAAAAAGTGATAGGAAATAGATTTGAAAAGGAGCTTCGGCGTTGGCCGTTCAGAGTCATTAATTACACTCTATTTCTGGGAGGGTTCAGATCTGAAAGGATACAAAACCGCAAGTCTGGTATCCCCATGAGCACACAGAAGCTCGTCAACAGAAGTAGGGACTCACTAATTAGTTTCCTAAAATTGCGACATGCTCGCACTTAATTTAAATTTGAGTCTTGAACTGCGTTATACGGTAGCTGATTAGATGCGTAACAGCATTATAACAGTTGTTATTTTAGAAGGCACTGGTATAGAAAGTCACAGCCATTAGCGTCTAGTTTCCCTTGACAAATTAAAAAGCAATTATAAACTTTTACTTGAAACGAAGCTAGCGACAAAACGGAGTAGTCTGAGACAGTACATTAGAAATCTGTATTCTGTAAAATTAAGACTTCGAGATAAAATTCTAAGTTTATTTGAACCGGATTAGAAAACCTATTACATATTTTAAACTGATTAATTTAATTCATCTTTATGTCGCTTTGTATAGGCAATTTTTTTAAGTTATGTTGGTAGCTCTTTTCAAATAGGTACTAATTTCTTTGCGGATTATGGACTATCATACTGCTGTGGACATCGAAGTGTCTTGATTTTGATATTGCCCTTGTCAGTATAAGTCAGCTTATTCGCATTGATTATATTATTTTTAGCATTGATTCCCTTTTTAATTGCGTGTACAAGGCATTTTCATTAAAATATAAAATTGTGCGCTAAATGGCTTTGCCCCTGTTAGAATATTGCCCGCCCTGGGGCCTAAGTCTACTAATTTATAAACGTTACAATGGTCTCTCAATGGTGAGTTTTTGACAGTTTTTGTATGGCAAATCTGTCAAAAACCACCATTGAGAGACCATTGTAACGTTTATAAATTAGTATACTTAGGCCCCAGGTATTAGCAATTTATTTCCACGGCTTTTGGCTACGATTCTTGTTGGTTACCGGCTTACCAATTTAATTAACACATTGTCTTCTAATCAGATTAATAGCAACGCCAATGAACTTCTTAAAGGTAAGATCATATAAGATGTACGATTAGAGTTACCACCTACTGCTGTTATGAATCTGACAAAATTGTTTTAGAAAGTAGTTGTTATTTTTATTGTCTTTACAATATGGATAAGATCAAAGATATAATCAGGGAGGTATTCTGAAGCGAAACTCGCGATTTTGTCAGGGTTACTTAAACAATAGATAGAACTCACCCTTCAGTAGGTTTAGGCTAAGCTTACTGAAGGCTAAGTTCTGTTTATCTACCTGCTATTTGCCCAAAGGCGCTTACGACTTTAGTCGATCAGTCGTTATTTTTCCTAAGCGCTTGCGATTTTTGGCGGTGAGATTCTATTGCTATTATATTACTATACTATTGCACAATCTAAAGAGGATAATCCTGTATCTATTGATCCAAATAGTATCTGAGGGCTGGCCTATTTATTGGCCTCAGCATTGCCATACAACCAGGCAATGCTGCCAGCCTTTTGGGCACTTTCTCTTTTGTCAGCCTTAGGACGAATTTTTGGATGCCCTATGATTATTTCCCCTCCTTTTTTATATAGGTACTTCTACATAATATATTATTATTTTAAGTCCGTAAGTTCTTATGTAAATTAATAACATTCAAAAAAATTAAAAGAAAATGGAACTACAAATAAAATGGACTTTTCTACTGAAGCTTAGCGAATACTTAATGGATCGGGTTTGTACAAAGAAGAAAATGTCAGTCCTACACGTAATGAGAACTTCTACTTTACGTTTAAATTCTTCATCTTTCCAAGATAAATAAAATTACCTATGCAAAAATCCAAACAAACATATATTTTATTTCTTTTCACTTCAAAGATAAAACTAATCAGTCTAGTCACGTGGGTGGTTATCATTTAAAAGTTCATGTCAACGCACCTCGTACGGTGCCTAGATGTAATCGTTTACGCCCGATAAGGTGGGCAGAACCCTAGCAGGTTCAGACAATTCGGTCAGGGTCAGGAGGCACAATTAGGGACTTCGGTCACGTTTTTATCAGATGATTTCATCTAGCCTTCCTTTGGTTGGCAATATTATGTAAAGTTCTTAACAAGTTCTTTACATGTGACCAGAATTTTGAATTTGGTTTATTATGCTTTTATGGGGATTAGTTTGCGATTGAGCCCAGTCATAAGGACTTTTGCTTAATAGGAGATAAGTTCTGGATCAGGCAGTTCAGAATAAAATAAAGAAAACCAGAATAATGGCAACACGCTCACAATATAACTACACACCCTCAAAAAATTATTTTGAGTAGAATAATTTCAGAAGGTAAAATAAATATTGTCTCATTATAAACCAAGGTGAAATGAAATGAAATTGTTTATTCTGTAAATAGGATAACGGACATATGTACGTCATAAAAAATATTTTAAAAATGGCAACAGAAAAAATGGCGAAACAAGCTCAGGAGTCAAACTTTCTTTTAAAGTCCAGACATAACCTTGGTCGGGCCATATGAGGCCCATGTAGATAAGTGTCTGAAATGGTCTTTTGAGGAAAGAAGCATACAGATTTGAGTTGTAGTGTCTAAATCAGTGCAAGCATTTTAACAAACTATACCAAAGAAAGGACATTTAGGTAGGCCGCATAAAGTACTCAAACTGCCAGACTATCATAAAAACTAACAGAGAAAATAAACAATCCACGGTGACAGATTATGTTATTGAAGTCATATTATTTAAATATAACAACCAATTGGCTTGCGCAAATATCCAATTTGTGACAGACCTATGGAAAATTTGGCAAACGTTATGTATTTGTAGGGCAAATAATGATGGTTGAATCAACAGATTTCAATGAGGCATGTCGTAAAATATATCTTGTGAGGTGTTTATAGGCAACAACAAAACTAATGTTTATGTTTTGATTGTCACGTTGGTGACCCCATTATACTTGAATGCGGCATGGTCCGCAGTCAGTGATAATTTTTTGTATTTTTAATAACAATTTAATTTTCATCACTTATGGTAAGTTGATATCAGTAAGAACATGCAGAGCATAATTTACCTGAACAAATTCATTAGGTTCACCTCTGTACATAATACCTTAACTGTGGGCTTATAGGATTAAATAAAATATAAATGCAGCCTGTAAAAAGAGATGAAAAAGATCATGCAGTACTTCTTCTCTCATGGAAACTTAAATGAGAATCATCAATACATTGGTTAAACATATCGGACATTCATTTAGGCATTGCCACAGATAAAGATGCATGTACGCGCTTACTCTTTAGTCTTTTCTGCATAATTAATTAAACATTATTTTTCTTTGTTATAGTTGGAGTAATCTTTTAACTACAATAAAAACTAACAATAATAAATATTCTTATTGTTAATTATATTCAATAGTTAATTATCAAGCCAATTCATCAATTTGTGTTTTTATTTAAAAAAACACTACTTACAAGTTAAATTGGTTCTCTGCAATAATAAAGAATAAAAAACGAAGTAGTTAGCCTTGATACATTAACAGCAGATGTAATTTTCTTTAAAAAATGTTACTCTACGAATAGAGCAAATGCCACAATTAAAATATACATAAGTTATATTTAGTCAATATCCGAGTGTTTTGTTATTTAGGTATAAGGTCATGAAAAATAATGATAAGTATCTATTATCTTTGCCATTGTGGAAATAATGACTTATATTCAGATTTGTTTTCTATTATGTTTCATAATATAAGTAAATAATTGAAATAGTTTCCATTGAATAGGGACATTTAAAGGGTATAATTAGAATTCTTATGGTTTTATCTGCAAGCTAGTAAAAGGCAACATTATTGCATGCATAACAACTTTCTTTTCTTATTCAATTATATATTTTGCTTGTGTGGTAACACTTTATCTTGCAATCCAGCAGGTCCATTCTTAACCAGTTGTTTTTAAAATTGGAAGGTAACTAATCACTGGTGCTCAAGTTCAGGGAAGATCATTAGTGTTTATCAATATTGTGTGACAAGTTCCTATTAGAAATTACAAAATAAAATACCAGTTTCCACTAATTATATGCGGCCAGTGTCATTCATACACGTGACTCCCTTGACCTTGCTTCCACATTCGCCTTGATAGGGCCTGCTCACCGCAATCGCAGGAACGCAGCTTCTCATCGAATTAATTACAACGAGGAGAATGTCCAGCCGCCAAACACGCGCCATCACGCGTGTATCGAACGGACACTGTACCACACAAGATAAGCAACAGAAAACATCACGTTTTGTTATCAAACACCTAATCGCGTACGCATTCAAACACAAAGAACAGCGCTAGATACTGCGACACGAGCCTGGATCAACGCCAACCAGCAAAAAAACAACACTGTATAGAGAAATTATATGCACTCACCTGTTATTTGTGAATTTCTTCTCACTGCTATCCTTCCCACGGATACGAAACTCAATCTAACACTACTCATTATATAAACTTCGACAACGATTCAGTAATAACATCAGCCCTCAACCGAACGACAGAAACGTTATACGAGCCAAATAGAAATTACAATAAGTCGCCGTAATAAGCGAGTTGCAATTTTTATTGTATTTGTTTGTCAGTGAGAGGTCTCTGTCATGACGCAACACTTCGTCAACATCAACACTTTTCGCAAATGTACAATTAGACGGTGTAAGTACGAAAACTGCACTTTACTATTTTTTTGTATGATTTTACAAAAACAATTTTATTTTTTAGATAATGGAGCGGCCATACTGATGTTCACAGCTGATTTTGATGTGAAAGAAAATGAAATTTTTGTACCACGTTGTTTCGATGCCACCGCTCTCTAGCGAATAAATATATAAACTTTGATACTGTTTTATCGTAAGAGCGTAGAGTTGCTTTATTTGTGGCACAAGATAGCGTGGATGATTTCACAAAATACCTGAAAACAGAAACTAAAAATAACAATTAGACATTTTATTGGACGAAATTAGAGGATATCAGAATTTTATGTATCGTATTGAAAATGGCTTTGTGAAACGCAATTATACATGTAATGATCTTGCTTCGGACTTTCGAGAATATCAGGCAGTTTTATTTTTTTGCATTCAAATTAGAATCTGGTCACCCCGCACGTATACGTCAAATGATTATTTATCTTCTGTGATGAAAATTGTTCAAAATGGCTGAGACAGAAACCGATAATAACAGTATTATCAGAACCGAAAGAAATAATAAGAGTACAGGGCCTGCTAATGGGCCCCGTCGCGTTACTATCTATAAAACTGAGACCGGATTTGGTTTCAACGTGCGCGGTCAAGTGTCTGAAGGTGGGCAGTTGAGATCGATTAACGGTGAACTTTATGCTCCTCTGCAGCATGTCAGCGCTGTTCTGGAGAACGGGGCGGCGGAGCAAGCTGGGATCAGAAAGGGGGACCGGATACTTGAAGTGTAAGTGCTTAGAATAACATGTTTTCCACCGCCCAACATTTAGTTGAACAATCTTGGTTCCCATTGGATTTTCCCATAATTGTTTGTGTTACTTAACTTAGCAACACATTTCCCGCCGGTGCTTTGTGTTTAAACACTACTCGGAATGTTATTCCTCATGAGAAGGAGCCAAAAGTTTACATGATATTTTCGTTCAAATACTCATTTACATAATGTTTGAGGTGATTCATTCAAAACTTGTTTGATTTTGTTAACGACAGTCGCTGGAGTTTGCAATCGATTGAATCTGTGTACGACATCAGTACATGAGCTAATATTATTGTAATTGAGGTTCAAATATGTACATATTTCAGTACCTACATATTATTATACCATTTGGAATAATTCAGTAACTTTAGCTCCACACCTACAAAGGTTGCTGTGAGTGACTGATCTCAACAGGGTCAATGGTTTCAGTGACACATACAACTATTAATAACACTTAACTTGGCATAAGAATTGCCATTATGTCTGGCTGCCTGTATTAAACTTTTAAGACAGACAAAAAAAGACAAGTTTTTTTTTTGTCAAACAAATTTTATTAGTAAGTAGTCATTTGGCATATATATAATTTTTTTATCTCATAAATTATACAAGGATATTTTGTAATTAAGAAAACAGATGATTTATTTATTCTCATCATGTTTATTCTACAACACTATGAATGACAAAGTTTTATTATAAAATAGTTAAATTAAATGAAAATTAACAAGCATTAAAGATATTTCTACAAATATTTTAAACGAAAGTAAAATCTTATGTAACTATCAGTAGTACCTACTTGCAATAATTGTTAAGCAACTACTCAAACAATGTTGTTAAGTTTTTAAACTGCTGATCCATCCCACACAAAATAACCAATTGCAATTTTATTTTAACATCTTGAATAAATGTTATTCAAAATAATTAAATGATTAATATGGAAAAATTACAGGTAAAGTGCAAAACTTTTTGCCATGGTCAAAACAGGTCACCTTAAGCATGTAAGGCCTACTCAAATACTCGTTGACATTGCTTGAAACATTAAAAAAACATACTCTATGCTTACATTATGCTTGGTATCTTATCTCTCCATACAAATTTGATTTGCTGTTGAACTCTGGCCTTAAAAAGATTGTGATTTCATGAACAATTTTATAATTTTAATCGTTTAAACCCCAGTTCATTGTGCATATATGTTATAATGAGAAGAAATACAAGTCTTGTAGAGAAAGATTACTACCTAAAGTTAAAATTAAAGTTGTGTCTCATAAAAAATCATGATGGATGATGCGTGTATTGATTTGATTCGAGATTAGCTTTAAGATAGGCTTTAAGATGAATAATTTAAGACAGTATATTTTACAGATTTTTTTTGTGATCACTCAGATCTCATACAATTTCTAGAGTCGTAGCATTCAGTTGCTTATACAAGAAACAGGCTCAAGATTGTATTCTAAAGCGGAAATACTATTGAAAGTCTCAATAATATATCTCAAATTAACATACCTACCTGCTTTGAAGCTAAACTTGTTTCTTATTGTGTTATAAATAGCATTATGATTTGAACTGAGTTATAAGAAGCATTGATTTGCGATTGAAATAAAATAAGATATTTTTTTTTCTATTAGATGCTCTGTTTCTCAATTAATTCGTGATTTTGATTTGATGAAGACACTAGTACTTATTTGTGTTTATTTTACTTAACTAAAAGGTTAATGAAACCTTGAGCATTTTTAAGGTCCTTCTTTTGTAACCCTGACATTAAAAATGCATATTAACTAACTATTATTGTTGTTATTGACACTTAGCGATACATAGATAGCACACATAAGAATAAACTATAATGTTCCCACTTCTAGGACTCAGGCCTCCTCTCTGTGAGAGCATCACACATCCAACAAAAATGAATTCAAAGTCAAAACGTTTATTGCGAACTAAGTATACAATTTTGGTGTTATGTTATGTTAGTACTTATGACTTGACTTGACTTTGAATTCTCTTACTAAATACGTTCACGCGCAATTTGGTTTGCGAGGTCCTACATTACTCCAATCCAATCTTCTAAAGGTGTAAATTCATCTACAAGCGTATCCGTCATCCGGCCTGGTTACTCGTCGCCTCAAAGAGGTCGGGTGGGCGTACCGTCGGCCTCGGTTACTATACAAACACACAGTATAAGGGTGCCGATCACACGTACTACAACCGCCACCACACAACGACAACTCGTGGTCGGGCGCTAATTTGTATGAAAATTAATAGTTTATTCACACGGACCACATTTTGCCGTCAAAATCTACCGTGTTGGCGATACCGACCACGTCGTAGCCACAATGTAACCACAAAGATCTGTCTGATTGCAAACACTAGCAACTGTAAGAAGTCGCAGCGAAACTATTCACACGTAACCACTGCTTGTGCACATTTGGTCGCTACGATGTGGTGTGGTTGTGGTACGTGTGAACGCGCCTTAGTACCCAGTCTTCCGTAATGTGATTTTCGATTGCATTGATCAAAAGGCTATCCATCTTCTATGCCCGCACGGGTTCTTCGGGAATAGGTCATTGCATAATGGTGAAAGGATTAGGTCCAGTCTGGTTGCAATAGAATAGACGTACTTAGTAGAATGCTCTTTTATTGCTGGATGCACTGCGTACATACCGCATTCGCAATGTAGTTTCCAAAAATGTAAACAAATATGTGTGATTTGAAAAATTACTATGAGTAAGCAACAAACATGAATTAAAATCACTTGGAAACAAGAATTTGATTGGACTTTACATACCTACATATATCTACTGATCTTCAGTTCAGCCTCAGTGGCATCTTCAAAGCCGAACCCAAATAAAAAGACTATATATAGGTACCTACTTACGTACCAACGAGTGATGATATTACATAATACATTCAACAGTTTGTAGACCGATACTAATTTGTACCAGTTAACGAGTACTAGCAAATAGTAAGTAGTACAGGCATTCGTAAGGTTTCTCTCAATAAACCTTGACTCAGTTATCAGCATTTCTACCTATAGTCTTGTAGTCATGTCTTGTACCTATTCGTAAAAAAAACTGGTCAAGTGCGAGCTGGTCCCCGGCGTTTATTGACTTAAAGTTTTTGATTTCTACTGCTAGGAAAGGCCTGTTTTTAATTAATATGGTTCCCAAGTCATAGCCAGATTTGGGGCCAACTCTATTTCGATTGCTATCGACACGTATGAAACTGTATTTGCTACCTATCTATTTAAACAAGGTCGTTTTCGGAGCCACTCCTTCATAATTATTCCACCAGGAATCACTGGTCCCAAAAAGGTTGAATCTATGTTCAATCATTTTCGTGGATCCAATTTTGGCGACGCGTCGACGTACGAACTTGATTAATCTGCTACTAGAAAAACCCTTTTCTATTACTGTACTACAATGATGAAACAGCTTATTAATTTTAACTGATCAATACTTAAATCATTTTATAGTAAACATAATATTGCATCAAGTTATTCAATTCATTTCATCCAATAAATGTTATTGGCTTGCTGATAATTTTAACGCTTTTTCCTTAGTAATTAATATTTTGTGCGTACATAGAACCGCAGAATACGCTCAATGCTGGTAGTTTCACAAACATTATTTAAGAGAAGGTACCTAAGTACATAATTATATTGAATAATAGCTACTGCGAATAAATACATAACATAACAGTAGGCTGTGTTTCCCCAAAGGGTTTTTCAAATTCAAATTCTTTATTGCATCTAGCATACCCACATTTCGGCTATTGAATTATAATCCGCCAGTTTTGAATCCCTAGTCTAAAACTGGTAACAGAGTTGGAAACGACTGGTTGGAAACGGAATAGATGAACACGGGTGTGCTTACTTTGTAATTGGAACAGTCAGGCAACCAATCGCTTTATATTGATCGTAATTGTCCATTACTACATTGAATCCAACAAATTGATTCGTGCCGAATGTACCGAATTTTCCTTATCGTCTGTCAAAACGATTTATTTATCTATCACACACAGTTTAAGTATTGTAATTTATTACTAAAATTATTTATAGTATAAAATCACAGTAACCACAGGGAAAACATACAGAACTAAAACTCACACGGGTCGTGTCTACTTGTCTACGGTCAATGTTTGTTCTGTACAGGATTTCATCCCGCGAATATACAAACAACCCCGGATACTGCGGTCTGTAAATTCCATCCATTATCCTAGTCTTTTTCCGAGACTGGCTTACCAGACTAACAGCTCATAATATGATTGAGTTGCAGATGGATTGCCGGTTTTTCGGTAATACCGAATATCGGTATCCATGCTCTAGTCTTGATGATAATTATATTTACTGGTTTAAAGACACGCTTTTACAGGTCAAAAATAAATTATGTTTTAAAACTAAATGAGGTCGGTGTTTCCTATCCGACTCCTCTGAGAAGAAACCCCGATGCAAACTCAGAGGTCAGTCTCTTTTAAAGTCCATATATAATCTTGGTCAGGTCATATGAAACCAGAGCTGACAGAGCATCAGTATCATACAATGCTATTGGCTGGCAAACGATGGATGTGTCAAATATTTTAAATTGCAATAATATAGAAAGGACGGGCATTTATGATTGGTAATTGTTTTGCAATGAACGATATCAATACAACTATTGCTGCACTGCACTGCACTTGTTAACTGGGGCATGTCTGCAATTAGGGTTGCCAGTTTTTAATAGGAAGTTATTTTAGCAATGCTCTATCTCCAATGTCATCTGTCAACGTACTACCTTTTGAGGAAGTTTTATGCTATTTCGTTAACTAGCTGCCTTTATTTATGATATACTTACACGGGACCAGAGCAAAAACTTCACTACTCTTCCGGGTCACCTGCCTTCACTTTACTCGCACGGCTCAAACTAATAAGCCCACTTAGCGCTCCAATAACTTTGTATAGTTTTCGGGAGTTAAGCTTTTATGTTGATCGATCGATTGCGATCTAATTTCAACTCCATAGAACTATATTATTTATGGTAAGATCGCTAGGTGGTAGGGTGGTTATCAAAATGTATCATCAGAACATTTCATTTTC
The DNA here is from genome assembly GCA_914767815.1 of Eupsilia transversa. Taxonomy (NCBI): domain Eukaryota; kingdom Metazoa; phylum Arthropoda; class Insecta; order Lepidoptera; family Noctuidae; genus Eupsilia; species Eupsilia transversa. Next base: position 847,690 of record OU611888.1, read on the forward strand.
GTATGTAGAAACGCATTAAGGTCCTGTATCTCCAAAACATAATTATGATTACGACTTTGAGAGTCAAAAGAGTGTTTTACTGTAGTTCAATGAAGTTCATGCCACTTGAAAGGCTGTGCATGAGTTATATCCATATGGAATGGACACAGACACAGTCTAAGAAGCCATTCTATAAAGAAATGCAAGCGCCATTCTTTCGTTTGCACAATCGCCGATGCAGCAGCATAGTTTCACAATCATGCATTATGTTTTATTGCATTATCAGCGACGTTCTAGTTTTAACACTTCTCACTTGAGAGTAGCCTAGAATGCCTAGATGAGTTTGTTTCAAGAACATTTTTTGTATTTTTATATCAAACACAGTACAAAAGCACATATCGTTACGCTTTATGATCCCTAATATGCTGTGGAGCACTTATTGTGTCAATCATTCCAACAATTTAGCTGTTTGTAGCTCTCATAATGATGCAAGTATTTTGGTTGGCACTAGTTGTTTGTTAACTAGGCAGGTAAGAGTGTCATTAAGTTACTTGTTACCTAGGGTTAAGAGAGTGTCATCATCATCATCAGTAGTCATTTTCTCTCCGGGTCTCAGCGACTTTTTTCCTAGAAATCTTTTGCGTTAAGTCTTTAGAAGCTACATTTCCAGGGTTCGCTGATATATATCCGTGGATATATAATATCATGATATATATCATTTGATTTTTAGTGACATAAGTAGTACAAAAGTACTGCTAGCTTTTTATTGAAATTTATTCTACAACTAAAACACATAGTAAACCACTTACAGAAAATAGATGTACATATCATATATCGGATATTGTGATATTTATTATAAACTAGCTGCTGCCCGCGGCTTCGCCCGCGTGAGTGTCGGAAATTACCCCATACATCCCCATGGGTTTTAAGTATAAATATTGAGTTTCGAGTTAATCGGACAGCGCGTTAAAATTCTTCCATACAAACACTGACACCCCCCAATCCCCCTTTAGGGGGTAATTTAGACGAAGGAGGAGGCGGAGCGCGTGAGGGAGAGGCAAAGTTCGCGCCCTCACGCGCTTAGCCGCCGTAGGAGACGCCCTGGGCGTCGGGACTCCTTGGAGGATTCCCGGCCACCGTAGGCGCGGGCTTGCGGGCGGTGAGCAATGGGTAGCTCGCCCCCGATAAGGACCAGGCCCGGGTCGACGGCGTGTCGTGTTCCACGCGCGCCTCAAAGAGATGTCAGCAAAACTGACGGGGTCCGCTAGGACCGTTGCCCGCCGGGGTTGCGGGTAGTCCTAAGGGGAAACCGTGGCCCCTGGCATGGCAAGGGAAGGAACACGGGTGGGTTTTAGTCAGTAAAAGTCTGACACGCCCTCCCGCTCCGCCCAGAGCGGGAGAAGTCATTGGATGATTTCCCACCCAAAAAAAAAAAAAAAAAAAAAAAAAAAAAAAAAAAAAAAGGGGGTAATTTAGAAAAACAAAAAACTACAAACTTTATAATTTATTTAGATAACTATTCGTGCGAAGTTTCGTGTTTATTACCTCAAGGAATAAGATTTTTCATACAAACTTTCATCCCTTATTTTACCCCCTTAGGGGTTGAATTTCGAAAAATCCTGATACACGTTATTCTTAATTTTTGGGTTTAAGTATAAATATTGAGTTTCGAGTTAATCGGACAGCGCGTTAAAATTCTTCCATACAAACTTTGACACCCCCCAACCGTAGGATAGGATACTTTTCCGGGATAAAAAGTACCCAGTGTGGTGCCCAGGATATTAAAGAATAATTATACCAAGTTTCATCGTAATCGAACCGGTAGTTTTTGCGTGATACTTGAACAAACAGACAGACAGACAGACAGACAGACAGACAGACAAAAAAAATTTTAATCACACTTTTGGGTTCGGTGTCGGTCTAGTAACACCCCCTGCCATTTATTTTTTTGATATTTTCAATGTACAGAATTTTCACTTCTACAGATTTATTATAAGTATAGATATCGGATTTTTACGACCTCTGAACCTACGTTGCACTGTAGAAAGACAATGCAAATGTAATTCAGTGTTTCGATATGCCAATATTATCGCGAAACAATAAAACAGATATCAAGAACACGGACCATTTCCGCAAGATGATATTCCATTGAATACTCACTTAACCACAACATTTCTTCTCAGTAACAATTACGTTTTATGAGTCAACTGTAACTCCTTAATAAAATGTTATTACGAGAGGAAGACATTAAAAGAGATGGATAATAATAATAAAATGTTGACGTCATTGTCGCAAAGAGGTGTCCAATCCCTTTTTGGAGTTAAAGAAGCGTCTAGAATACAATTTCGTGATGGAAAAACGGACGGTGCTGGCTTCACATAACGCAGAAATTATGTTTTATTCGGCTGAAGAAACTGATTGATGATACAGGTAATTGCTGTTCAGTTTCTGCTTAACAATTGTCTAGATATTTGAATCCCACAACCACAACCATCACGGAAAAAGACGAACTTCGTCATTTGGTAAAATCTTCCCTACTAATTAAATCTAATTTCATAAAAATGCCAATGGAAAAAACAGAACTTTGCCGATAATTGTATTTATTTAAAAGCTGGTTGTTCCATTCCTTCTCAACCCACATCCTACTAATATTATAAATGCGAAAGTTTGTGAGGATGGATGGATGTTTGGATGTTTGTTACTCTTTCACGCAAAAACTATTGAACGGATTTTGATGAAACTTTACAGTGATCTAGCTTATACATCAGAATAACACATAGGCTACAATTTATAATGATTTTGTTTGATTTTGCCATAATATAACGATAAGTATGAAGTAAGTCGGAAAAATTTCTGCCCTCTGAGAGCTATCTTGGCGTGCGCTGCCTAAACCGTTAGAGTTATACGAAGATAATGTATCGTGGGATTGTTTGTCTAAAATAGTTCTAAATAAAAGTCCGCGACAGCATATATCTATCTTTTATGTGGAAGCCATTATAGCTAAAATAGTGAGCCATAAATACATTTAAAATGGAGACTTTTTTTACATTGCACATTTTGGAGTATTTAGTTAATTCTTATCAAAATTAATAACTTCATCGCTTTCGATATTTAATGTAGATAAACTTTGTCTTTTACACTAAGACATTTGGAAGAATAGTTTAAAAGTTACAACGATAAGAATGAAGCGGGGACGAGCGGTGGGCCAGATAATGACGCGCCATGGTCTAATAACAATTTTTTGGTAGTATTTAAAGTAGAAATATATTATAGTAGTTTTTATTTTAATTAGATATGAGAAGTCTTTCTTTTTTTGTTAGTTTAAGAATAACGGTTAGTTTTAAAATTCAAATTTATGCTTTAATTAACGTCGTGAATGTCGGAAATTATCCCACAGGAACGTGTTACATGTCCTATATCAACGGGGTAATTGCGTAACACAATTACAATAGCAATGGGTTTCATTTTGACAGTTCAACAAAATTAATTGCGTTATTTACGTTGTTGACAGATTTCTCGAACATAATAATTAATGAAGCAATGGATTAGCAATGTCCATAAAATCATTCAGATTTTGATTGATAGTGTGTTACGCAATTGGTTTTTATTTTAATTACTTATATTATCCTACTAATATTATAAATGCGAAAGTTTGTGAGGATGAATGGATGTTTGTTACTCTTTCACGCAAAAACTACTGAACGGATTTTGATGAAACTTCACAGTAATATTGCAATTTATATTTTTTTGTTTTTATACTAGCTTCCCGCCCCGGTTTCGCACTGGTAGCACTAAGTGCTTATCTACGGCACACCTACCTATCCACCTACCGTACCCTACCTATCCACCTACGCTACCCTACCTATCTACTTATCTACCTACCCTACCTGCATACCTACCTCTTTACGACCTATTGTCATACCTACCAAATAAACATAAAATTTTCTTAAAAATCGGTCGAGCCGTTTCGGAGGAGTGCGACCACAAGCACCGTGACACGACATTTTTATATTTATCAATTAGCCTACACCGTCCCATTGCTCAGCAAAGGCCTCCCCAAATACTTCCAAGCATCTTTCTTCAGGGCCTCCTCGATCCAACCCTTGCGGTTTGCGTCTAGGTCGTCTCGCCTCCTCTTCCTAGGCCGGCCTCGGCGGCGCCGTCCATCCTCAGGCACCCGCCGTGTGGAGACTGTTGCCCAGCGGTCGCTATGCATGCGGCTTACATGACCCGCCCAATCCCATTTTAGCTTGGCAGCCTTTTTGTCTACATCAAGAATCCCCGTTTTAGAGCGCAGCGTAGTGTTTCGATAATTGTTAGTTCGTTTTACGCCTAGAATGCTTCGTTCCATTGCTCTTTGGCAAACCCCAAGAAGAAACTTTTGCGACTCGGTAAGTGACCAGGTCTGCGTACCGTAGGTTAGGACAGGCAGAATACACATATCGATGAGTGTTCGCTTCAAGGAGATCGGTAGATCGCCTTTCATTACCGTCTTCAGAGACCAGTACCTTTTCCAGACATTTTCGATGCAGTGATAGAATTCCTTTTGTTACCTGTTTTCGAAAGCAACTAACTGGCCCAAGTAGATGTACTTATCGACATGTGTTTCCTGCCCATCTACCTCGAAACTACACTTAGTGCTGTTGGTTATGGTTTTTGTTTTAGACCGATTCATCGTGAGTCCAACCCTGAGGCTTGCCGTGCTTAGGTCTTGAAGCATAGTCCGTAGTTCCAGAGCTGTGGGGGCAAAAAAGTACTATGTCGTCGACAAATCGGAGGTTTGTCAACCTCCAACTACCGACTTCAATGCCCTTGGTCATCCATGAGGCTGCCAGTGTCCTAAATATCTCCTCGGGAGTGCTCCTACTTACTAATATTATAAATGCGAAAGTTTGTGAGGATGGATGGATGGACGTTTGTTATTCTTTTACGCAAAAACTACTGAACGGATTTTGATGAAACTTTACAGTAATATACCCACTTAAAACTTAATAATGACGTAATCTTACTGATATTATAAAGGTGACAATTTGTATGTTTGTGTGTTTGGATGTTTGTTACTCAATTATACAAAAACGGCTAACGGATTTGGATGAAATTTGCAAATTGATGATTTATAACCTCGATAAAGTACCTACTTTTTTCCCCGGAAGTACTTTCCTGTAGGACAATTTCCGACCTCCATGCGGGCGAAGCCGCGGGCGAAAGCTAGTCAGAGATAATAGTTCAAAGTCAGTAGGTACGTTACTATCAACGTTCGTAGGAGGCATTCAAGGGTAGGCCGTAGGAGGATCCTATATTTAAAACTAAACTATATAATAAACACAACGGTTGTATTGTTAAACCATAAAACTTTTTCTATCTGTCAGTCTTCACGCCCATAACTCCAGAACAACTGGGTAGATTTTAATGTTGTTTATTCTAACGTCGGAAAGATTGATTGAGGATCCCTTTTAAAAAATTGCTAAAAATAAGACCTACAAACATAATAAAGGTCGTACGCACGAATTTTTATGGAAACGTTTCAGTTTCATTTCAGGAATTTTCATGATAATGGCGATATGTAGATCGTACTGAAATATTTCTGTTTTTGCATGGTGATAAGGCTTGTGACATTTTAAACTCTGTTGCTCACACTCAGCATGTCCAAAAGAATATGAGCATATGATGAAACCTTGCCTCCCTTACCTCCTTCCAGTGATCTCGGTTTAAAGATTTCTGCAACGAATTCTTCCAATAGGTGCCTGGGTCGTTCCGCCATCTCATTTTCGCCGCAACGCCTTCAGGTCTGTACTCCACAAATTTTTTTTTTTGCTCTACTCACCTCCGTCAGGCCGCGGACGTGACCAGATCCATGTAGAAAGAAATATTTCATCTCAATTAACACTTCGAACCCTACAACAAACGTGCTTTTGATTGGTGCCAATGCACTTTTGGCAATGGTACGAATGTTTGGAATGGAATTCAAAATTCCACACTGCTATAGTCATTGCGGGGGTCATGGTCGATACCTATAACAATATTCTGTTCTTTGAAATACATGCATTTCAGATTATATGGATAGTCTGTGGTTATATTTGGTTATGGTGTTCATAATAAAGAGTATTCTATCTTTCTAATTCTATAGTCTGTTTAGTGCCCTTTATAATCATATTTTTGGACACAATATAGAATTTTACGTTGAAAGATATTCAAAGGAAAAGGAACAGAATCGTCAAAAATAGGATTGGCATTTTCATGTGGCAGCTTATTTGAATGACGCGGAGTAAATAATAATGGGTCCAGAAGATACATTGGGATCCTTGAGAATCACACAATCTTTGGCGAAAGGTTTTAATGACTGTCTATCGAAGGCACTAGAGCAACAGTCGCTCTCCATTTTTAAAGTGGACATGATATTATCAGACACTTGACACACAATCCTTTACACCATGTACTTAAATTCTAACAGAAATAACTCAGTTTTTATTGCAAAACATATATCAATTAGTATTGAAACAACAATAGCCAGTGATAATGTTTAATAGTGCATTCCTATCAGTGGACGCCACTGGTCACTTTCTCTGTTTAACTTTGTAACTGTTTGTTGTGTTATTAATACCGTTTACAAATTGTTAATTAAGTCATTTCTGTTTGTTTGCGTTTTCGTATTGATTTAATTGTGAGTACTCTCATTAATCTTGGCGTTGTCTGGCTTGTTGGTATCACCTTTAACGAATGAATGTGGATATATTGTGAGCTTAGTCCTGTGTTCTTACAAGCACTCCCTACCAGTTGTTGCTTTGGCAAGCTGGCAAGTGATTTTAAGTCCCTTGGCTGTTAAATGTCGTTTGGCTTTCTCATTCATAAGATGCTGTTTTTGGGAATCCTGTTTTTTCTCAAAATGTTTGTAGGGATAGATGAGAATGAAATGAAGAGATGGAATATTCGAGTCCTTTGTCATTTATTCCACAATACCGCATAAAATAACATTGCCTAGGTACATCAATCGAGATAGGAGCTGTTGAAACTAGTAATTGAATGATAACACAAGAATGAAACTCTGTCATACTATTGCATAGTAGTTCAACACGTGTTTCTATCTGTTTAGAATAGTGACCAATTAATTCATTATTATTAAAGCTATAATAATTGATTCTCTTATCTACTATCACGCCGCTTTTACCACACATTGTGGAGTTCAAAGGTGCATTTCATAAGGGCTATTTTAAGACTTTCTATATGCAACTTCGTATGCAAATCTTGTATCTACAAAATCTACAACATTGTCGTCTCTCAAAGGGTCAGAATACTGCTCTCTTGGATCCTTAATAACTTTTGGAAGGGAAGGGTCAAATGGCCTCGTATGAAAATCAAACTAATTTTATCAGCAATACCCAAATCTTTTGCCTTAAATTCATGTTTCGCTTCTGGGTTGAATCTCTTCACGGAGTAACTGACCTCCGTAATCTTCATCCTTTACAATATGTTATCCATTGTGATCCAATTATTTTAACAATGCATCACTGAATACGAAAATTAAGAGTCCTGATAGTCAAGTAGTTCGCGCCTTCGCGGCTTTTATCAACCAATTTAGTCCTTTTCAGTACCTACTCTAGTTATCCCACTGAACGATGACCTGTTACAAAAGAGTTATCATGTCAAGAACGCTGCAGTAAATTGGTATCCTTTACGCAATTCACACCTTAGTGTTTAATTTTTAGGTCTTCTTGTCCATCCAAAGATTGTCGACAAGCCTGCCAAAATACCCTTAAAACTGATGGGTTCTTAAACTAAATAAGCTGTGCTTCTTATGGTTTTATATTTAATGTTTGTAACAATCTTACTAAAAGGTAGCAATCAAGTAGTGAATTCGTCCTTATATCCGATACTTTATGGAAGTCAAACTCGAAGAACCTTGAAGGTTGATTTCGATTTCGTCTATATTCGTTGCTATGTTGACAGAAACATTAATATTAGATAATAAAGTACCGAACTTATTGATTGGAGCTTTATCCACCGTATTTCCGAATGACTGAAGACAAACGTGTACAAGTAATTATTGGAACTTAATTAAACTATTAACTTAGGCAATTGCTTACTCAATTTGTATTGATTTTATATAAGTAACGCTTGCTGAACAAGTACTTCTACTTCCGTTTCAATATACGTGGCTAAAGTAGTAGGGGAAGACTAAAGAAACGATGGATGGACTGTGCAAGATGATATGACTATAATGGGAGTGAATACCAAGATGATAATAGAAAAGTATGGAAGAAAAAACATGTTGCGCCGACCCCAAATAAATTGGGATAAAGGCAAGAGAATAATGATGATGATTGCTATTACCAGATCAGTTTTTAGCTATGAAAGGATATTGATAGCAGTTTAATTAGTCGAAAAAGGACAATGAACAGCAGCGTATTCAAAGTTGACCCAAAAAGTAGAGAAAAGGCTAGGTGATGAAATGATGACAAAACGCAAAGTAGATGTTTATATTTGTGCATCATGCTGAGTAGAAGCCTTCTTGTCACAGTCTTGACGTGCAGCTACCGACTATGTCTGTTTTATGCCCGTATTACCTAATGTAGATCTAATATAATTGTTATTTTATTACCCATCTTTCTGTATGCACGTGTTTCTGTGACGAATAAACCTATTTTTCTTTCTTTCTTTCTTGTATATTATAATCACCGCCAATCAGCTAAGCTTGTGCTACTAATACCCACGAACGTGTGTTTAAAGACTCATTTAGCTACCATTTAGGCAGTCTTTTGTTCATTTAAACGCATTTCACAATACTTAGTACGTAAACGCAACAACAATATAACTGTCGCCAGAGAAAGCGTTTCATGTGTGAAAGTGGTTCCGTATTACACGGTCTTTGAAACCGGGTTTATTTTTCTTTTATTATGTGATTTACGCACGGTGTGAGTATATAATTTAATAAGGACTTGTTGGTATAAGAGTCTGTTATCAAAGACTTTGCATACTATTGTTATACATAAAGCTTGTTTTTCATTGTTTGAAAAATTTCCCTATTACATTTGGCATGCTCTAGCACAAAAGACATCAATTTGAGCTTTTTCGGCTGAAATTTAACTAGTCCTTCTAACCAGGTCAACAAAAACGTTTTCTTCGTCTTTGTGTTATCCCGACACCGAATTCTCCAATGATTTTCCTGGTTGATGTAAACCTTTTTCTTTTTATCCGGTCCTTCTGTCCAAAGTTGACCTAATCTATGATTCTTAATATATACAAAGACCTCGCACAGTACCAAACATAGGTAAATGTAAACTTATCTACTTCTGATGTCTCAGAAAAACCCAATAACCTTTTTTGCCCGTCTTGTGCATGACCTTTGCTACTACTAAGCTAAATAGGACGACGCAAAAACAACACCTACACGGTATTACTAACTTTCTTTTATTTTATAATACACGTATGGCGTCATAATCAAGTGAGGCGGGTCTCACGTTACATAACTTTATTTTGTCCAAGTTTCAATAATATGAACGCAGTATTAAAGTTGCTTTGACACCGGAATAAGACGAACCGCGACCTCGCTTGAATTCCGCTAATCAAATCGTCCTGTAGTTGCAATCCTGCTTATATTCACCCTATCGGAAGCGTCTTGTGATCCAATCTATCCAATCGGAATCTAGTGCTGGAATCTGTCGTAAAGGGGTAATCCTGATCGTCAAGGGAGGTTGTGATACAAGATGTTTAACAACATGCATTGCTTGTACGAGCCGAAGTTTCGACAGAATGGTGACGAGAAAGGAAGATACACTCTGCTGGATTCTAGGTATGTTTTACATTTTTACAACTTTTAAGAGTCTTACTGATAAAGTGAATTGCCAATACACTAGTGGTCTCTTATTGGAAGGGTTCCTTTAGCACGACACATAACACCACGCCTGTATTCCAAAGGGTTAGGCAGAGGTGTACTTATAGTACACCCACATTTTGTCAGTTATGTTTATTAACTCCCATGTAATAGGGGGCGAGCCTATTGCCATATACGGGGCACAAATCCAGACTCCGGGCTGCGGCTGAGAAATTCTAATTCAAGAAGATTGAAAAACCCAATATCACTTTGCCCGACCCGCGAATCGCACCTAAGACCTCATGCACAGCAGTAGCCCTTGCGTCCACTAGACCAACGAGGCAGTCCTCCTCCTCGAGGTTCCTTTTAGTCACCACGAATTGCAGTAAGCCCTTTGCAATTCATTCCTGAACAAAGTTATCCCAATGAACGATCATAATGGAACGGGGCAGACGACTTGATTGTTCCTAGTTTTTTGTTACCTGTCGATAAGACAACGCTGATGTCCATCTTCGAAGTTTTAATTAAGCCTTTTTTTTGTCTACTTATAAAAAAGAAAAAAAAGGAGATTTTGATAAATAAAATATAAATAAATAAAACGCAGACAAGAGGATGTCTAATAGTGCTGTGTTTTGTAGAAGTTTTTATAGCGTTATATGTGTGATATTCATGTGTAATGTAAATTGTATATATTAGTTTCCCGCTTTTAGCGACGGATATATTATGTGTCCTGAACTTACGTTTACCTACCAACCTTGTGCTATAATTATCCTTCGAAACTACCGAACAGCTGTAATGCATCTTGCGATAGGATTGCAGTAGGTGTACAACCAGCGCTTATCTGTCACGATCAATTAGAAAGTATTCACGATGCTAGCGTACCGGCAGCATCAAATCTTTGGCCTGATCATTAGGCAACTGCGCGGATCTAACATTCCTTATGTGTAAGATTTCGTTTGCAAACGCCTACAATTTCTATATCGGTCTCGAACGACTCGCTAGTTTCCAGTTTTGTTCGGTCCCGAGCCTGACCTCTTTAGGGTTTATTAGTATCCTTAAATTGCCCTAATTTCTATAAACCTAATTAAATCTGGGATCAGTAACTGCTGTTAATCTCAAATTAATTTTAATCAACCTATCTCAATGGGCTCCTAACCAGATTTGGTAGGAGATCTATTTATCTTGAGGAACTTGAGGTGTCCAAAAAAAGGTATTTCAAAACTAACAGAACACACTCGATACTACAATCTTTAAAGGGTATTAAAATCCTCAGATAATACTGTAACTAGCATGAAGATGATGAATTGATGAACGTTTAAAATAATTATAATTAAATGTCTAAAGAGAAACGCAACAAAAAAACATCAGTCTTGAACCTGCAATAAATTGCAATAGGTATAATCACAATAAACCGCAAACTTTATTATTTATAACTTGCTAAGCACGGAAATAGCTATCATAACTTAACTATAGTTTTTATCAATAATTTCCTTGTACCTAACAATGTTGTTTTGCCAATCTCTACGTAGTTGACAACTTCATATTACGCATTGCTTTACGCGTGTTTGGCTGTATTTATTATATGATCGTTGTATATAGTCCTCTTCGCCGTATCCGGCGATAGCGACACAGACTAATTTTCATTCCTTTCGTGAGTTCTCTGACTGGTGTAATTATGTATTTACTGTATTGTCCTCTGTTACTGAAATAAAGACTTCATTAATGCCAAAGTTTATCTTTCATCGTCAAAAATTATGAATACTGTTTCAAATACAAATAAAACATAATATAATGTCTTTGCTCCATGTATCAGCTTTTGTAGGGAATGTAACAATACGCATGCACATATTGCACAATGGCATGCAACCCTTTTGCATCCTACTGTACAAACTAATGCCTTGTGTATCCAACTTCTTAAAGGTTCAGGTTTTCCTTTTATCAGTCCTAAACCTCTACCTACCCAGTACTCGTGTACCTACCACAATCAAAGTTCACGGCAGCCGCGGGTTATAACCGGTTGTTTAGCAAAATAGCTCATGACTGCATTTATACACTAATAACCTATTTTATCTGTTATCGGACAAGAAATTTAACACTCCCGTTAAAGTTAATATGTTTGATTCTTTATTTGTAAGTAACATAATTTATCGGTCATTGTGTCGTTGTGTATCGGTATAGTAAAATGGTCCTGATTTAAATATTATTTTTATCATTTTCTGCCTTTTGATTCGCACAACTGAACATGGATCAAACGCCCAACTTGAAATGATAAGGTCAATGTTGGCTTTTTAAGGGTCAAAGTTCAAGGGCAAAGGTTAAAATAATGTTGACACGCAAACATAATAAACCACTATACATCATTATATGTATAGCAGTAAAATTTGTCAAATTTATTAATTAATCATTATTCTGGTGAGCAATAAGGAAATTGATTTCAATAAACTTACTAGTAATTAAAGAGACAACGTCAATGTCGTACGTAATATCGATCAAACCTGACATGGCGCCATTTCCTAAGCTTATATCGGACCCCTTGGAGTGATGAAACACACAAGAAAATTGCGTATTCAATTAATGATATCCAACCATTAAACAGCTACCTTATAACCTATTAATGTGTTAGAGGTCAGAATTGCATCTAATCAACTGTCATCAACGGACGTGACCCACATAATTCAACGTCGCAATTCAAATACCAATGTTTATTGTTAAAATAAATCTAATTAATGATCATTATTAGTTTGTTAGTGTTTCTGTTCGCGCGTGTTAAATGAACGCGTAATAATATAATACCTTTATTATAGAAATAAAAGTAGTGTTATTTCTAAATAGTCTGGAATTTTGAGGCAGTTAGCGGTAGGACTTTTTGAGCCACAGTATGATTAAATAAAGTAGAAGTGTTTGTGTTAAGTTAAAAGCTATATTTCTTTGAGAAAATTGCGAGGAATTTTAAAGGTTTCACTTTTTTGTTCGAACTTTTTCGGATCTCACCCCAAAAGACTGTGTTTCTAAAACCAAAACCACGACACAACTGAAACTTCTTTTGCGGTGTGTGTGTCAATGTGCCAGTGTGTGTCACAATGTCGGTCCAAAGGGGCGGTGTCGGTGACTTTCGGTACTGCTTCTATTATTGTGCAAACACAGACTTTGAAATATATGACCTGGAAACTGAGGACTCTGCAAAGAATTCTAGGTGAATATGGTTTTTTGTTGGTCCTGATCAGCGGAGGAATTGACGGTATTGACCTGCGGGATAATTGCGTAACACAAATACAATGAACATTGATCGCAATGGGTTTCGTTTTGGCAGTTCACCCACGTTCATTGCGTTATTTACGTTTTTGGGCAGACGAATTTTTCAAAACTATGAAGCAATGGATTAGCAATATCCGTCAAAACTCTCGGAGTGAGATTGAAAGGGCGTTACATATTATGGGTGCTGAGAAGCGAGCATGATCCTGATTCTCCTATCTTTAAGCCATGCATTTCATCTTCTGCCATACATCTCTCAAAAATAAGTCTACCACACATATTATATCATCCACATATTTCATTCATCATTTCGTTGGTATGCCTTTATTCTTGTAGTCATCTTTCTAATGTGATAGGCAAGTCTATGGCTATATTTTCGACTGCACGAGGATAATTAACTGTGATATATTTAAAACTCGGCAGTCTTGCTTAGATTCATAGACGTTTCTCACACTATGACCATGTACAGGGATTCAATTGAAAGTACATCTGTTATCACTACACTTATAAGGCGGTTTACCAACTTTGTTTGCAACTAGTTCCTATTTCTAAACGTTCTAGTCGATGCATCTGTTCACAGCTTCACGGTGGACCAACGTGCTAATTATAGAGACCATAGTTGCGTATGAGTGGATTTCCGTCAGTAGTTTATCCGAAATACTATTATTTTGCGGGAATAGCTTATCTCTCTGTGCTGAACGAATATAATATTTTTCGGTTATATCATATTCATAACATTTTTTAAGCCTTGACCTATGTTTACATTCAGCTGATTACATTTAATTAATTTGCGTAATATTGTGTTTGATTTAGTTTTAATTGTTTCATGCAGTTAAGGTCTCTGATCTGAGTTTTGGTTCCATTTCAGCCCCTCAAATTATAGATGGACTGAAATGAAACAAAAACAAATTGTGGAAGAGATTACTCTTACACAATTTGTTTACACAATCATTCTGATTATGCTATATCTAATTGAACTAACATCCTGTTGAGTAGTAGAAGAGGTCTGGGGAAATACTTCTTCATCACACCCATTTCTAATGCCACGAAAAGCGGGTCGATAATATTGGAGGCTCATTGACAGCTTGTCTTTAAAGTTGACGATCCCTTGGTTAATGTAGGCGATGGCCACCACTTTTCTTCAATAAAAACGAGTCAGTTTGCCAACCACATAAAAAGATAGCCTGCACGAACATCCAATTTAATTTCTCTTATCAGTTTTTCCAGATAATTGCAAGGGAAACAATACAAAGCCCAATATAAACAGATATTGGTTAATACCAACTTTGTTTGGTATACATGTCTCGTTTACTCTGGCCGGTCGTGGCGCTATCTGTAAACAAACCGCCAGTGTATGATGTAATGTGTTGACTAAAAATACTGATACTACGTCTATGTATCTGCTGAAATGTGTTATTTTCTCTTGGCCTTTGTCCTTAGCCTTGGTTGCTAGTCTTTTGACCATTGCTAAAAAGAGATTAAACAATATTTTTGCGTATACATTTCATAACAGTGTAATGTCTTACAATAAAATGAATTTGGGGTATCTTCATAGTGACCTCGTAGATTGCACATTTTTACCGATGTTTTTTATATCTTTTCTACAAAAGTGCACATAGTACAAATTTTAACAACATCTGGCTTTGATATGGCATTGATAACAAGTTGCTAAATCATGATTTATTAGCAAGTTAGGTAATAAATAATACAGTAATAAATGGCTGCTCTTTGTTGGTTTAAATAATTTTAACATCGTTACAATTAATATTGCTTTATCATGCTGCATCATAAAGTTCCGTACCTACTTATTTATTATTACTCAACAATTGCAAATCTTTGGTATGATCGAAAAATAATACACAATACATAAATAATGCGCAACAGAGGATCCATTCTTTCAATTTGCAACGTTAAATATGATTAAATGCCTTTTCACATTTGTGAAAGCTTTTACGCGTTTAGGCATAATTTAGCCGGCTTATCGTATAATTCACCGCCAGTTACTTGGGGCCCGGCAGCTGGAGCGTGAGACAAAGCATTAATAACCTCAGCACGCTTGGTTTTAGGATATTTGCCTTCCTGAGTTAGGTTTGGCCCCGTAATCCCCTCAAGGGCGCACCGAGCGTTTGCCTTTGTCCCTGTCTTTTTCTTTACGTGTAAAGAGTAAAGACAGCTGCCCTTTTCAGTTCGTCAGCTAACCTGCTTTTGTAGGTGAGTAACGTGTTCTTCTGTATGTTGCAGTAATGGCGTGAACGTAGAAGGCTCCACCCACAGGCAGGTTGTAGATCTCATCAAGTCTGGGGGCGATTGTCTCACACTCACTGTCATCTCTGTCACACAAAGAGTAAGTTCTACTTCACTTAAGTATCAGGCGCCCGCATCCGCTTTCTTCTATAAATTGTCATTCTGGGAAGTAAGACTGACGCTTGGTATAGTGATCGCAGTATGTTGTTTCCTATCCTTTCATCTTTCACCAACAAGAAGGAAACAATGATCTCGCTTTTGTTGTGAAATAACACAATTTATAGAAGTTTATAAAACGGTGCGACTGAGCGTAGGTTTAAAATTGATCAAATTAAATGTTTGGTGGAAGATAAATGAAACAGTTTAATTTTCTATGGTAGAAGCAAGCTGTGTTATTCGTATTCTACCAGATACCTGCGACTATGTGTAATTTTATCTAACTACATAGTTATAAATATCTAGGAATCCACTACCAATCTGACTGACGATGCGTCCTGAAAGTCAACTTCATATTTGTCCATAGTCAAACCATTTTTAAATAACTTCTGTGAAAAATATTGCGTGAATATTTTACCATATCATTACTTTGAAACTTATCTCTTATAGGAAGCAGAACGCCTAGAGCCATGCGACGACGGCTCAGCGCCGGTTGGCGTCATAGGCGGCGCGGCCAACTCCCGCGCGACCGTCTACCAACGTTACGACTACACCGACAAACGTTCCCTTCCCGTGTCCATACCGGACTACCGGATCGTGATGGAGAGGAATACCGGAAGGTCTTTTGTGGCTTTCAACGTTCATATGGCAGGGAGACACCTATGCAGCAGACGGTATAGAGAGTTTGCAGCGTTACATCATACGCTTCGGAAGGAGTTTCTAGGTTAGTACTACAGCTGTTGTAAGTTTAGAATAGGGCCAAGAATTGAACCTTGTGGCACTTCTCTTTTAATTAGAAAAACTAAACAAGTGACGCCCTTGACTCTCACTTTTTGCTGGCCTTTCATTATCTAGGAAATACATAACCGAGATCTTGTCCAATAAATCAGTAGCGATTTATTTTACAGTTAAGTTTATTATAGTTAACGCAATCTAAAGCCTTTGTGAGCTCATAAAAAATACTTTTTTCTTTCATCAAAGCTATATAACGTGTTTGTAATGCTATAAATAATGTTGAATTCCAGGGTTCAATTTCCCCAAGCTGCCCGGCAAGTGGCCGTTCACACTCAGCGAACAACAGCTGGACGCCAGGAGGAGAGGACTCGAACAGTATTTAGAAAAGGTTAGCCTTATTCCTAATGAACCTTAACTTTATTTGGTTAAAATTAGATATCCTAATGGCACTGCAATTATTGATCTTTATTGAAATTTTGGCATAGTCACAAAGTTTCGCAAATGGATTTGTTATGGCAGTATATTACGATTCATATGATGGTGAGGTTGCTTCCATCTTCTTGAGACAACTCATTTGTTAGCTTTAACAAAACTTAAGGAACTCGACGCAAAGAGAAATACGGGATGGACAATTATTGACGATCTTATTTTCATAGTACGATGCAGTCCAAACAACACAATAACTAACTCTAACTTCACTACTTAAATCCATGCTAGTCATTTTAACACTGCTCACGTTCGTCACAGGTATGCGCAGTCCGAGTAATAGCAGAATCAGACGCTGTCCAGGAGTTCCTGACAGATTCAGACGACTCCTCAAACCCCACACCAGTAGACCTGAAGGTCTTACTCCCTGACAAGGAGGTCGTCACAGTCAGCGTACTTAAATCTACCAACGCTGATGATGTTTATAGAGCCGTGTGCGAAAAGATCGGGCTTTCCAAATCGGTGCAGAAGTATTTCTATTTGTTTGAGATTGTTGAGTACAATTTCGGTGAGTGACTTTTGTTTTTTTTATTGTTATCTGTTAAGATTAATAAATCGTGTTCATATTACAAAAATATAAGTACTAAAGATGACATTGCAATCGCTGGGATCGGGGTCTACCCGCGTATGTGTGATAAATACTAAATAAGAAGTTTATCGTTGCACAATTATATCATTAAGAGCGGATTCGACCCAACACGATTACTCTGACAGTTTTCGTATGGAGAAACTGTCAAAAATTCAAAATTTAATCGGAAGAGAAGGCTTATTCCGCGGATAAAATTTATTCCTGTTTGGTCGAATGAATCCAGCCTAAAAGAGATAGCCAGACAAATATCACATTTATACTCATTAGAGTTAACCAAACATTATTTTCGATAGAAAACTTTCGAAGACGAGGATTCTACACCAGGGTATTGCCGAAATTCGAATAATAAAATTCAATATCTTTCTTTCAGAACGCAAACTCCAACCAAATGAGTGTCCTCACTCGCTCTACATACAGAACTACTCTACAGCATCCAGTAGTTGTCTGTCGATACGCAAGTGGTTGTTCAACCCGCGTACCGAGATATCCGTCGTCGCCGAGGACACTACTGCCGCTGCCTTTATATTCTGGCAGGTAAAGTATCATAGTGAATAAACAGTGCAAATATATCATCCTTCTGTCTTTATCCCAATTAATTTATACGCAGTGTGATTTTTCTTTAACAAATCTTAACTTTTCTGTTAGTTGTCATTACTGTTGTCCATTTCCTTCCACATTTATTGCCACTTGCGCACTAAGCCAAAATAGACAGTTAACATGAAATAGTGTGGTGAGGGACATTGGATTAGCCTGCAGTAGGGTTAAAGTCACCAGACTGTTATTCTGTTCTGGGTTTAAGCACCGAAAGTTTACACACAACCCAGCACTATTTTCTTCAGCATTTCCTTATACGACACAGCTTTGCGGTATGAAAATGATTGTTGTAATGTCCTCATATTTTTTTCTTGTTCAACAGGCAGTAGAAGACGTGAACCGCGGCGTGTGCGTGGCGGGCGCGCGCCTCTACCAGCTGAAGGCGCTGCAGGACGTGCGTCGCGCCGCGGACTACCTCGCGCTCGCCCGCACGCTGCCCGGCTACGGACACGTGGCCTTCCCGCCCGCGCGGACCGACTGCAGGGCCACGCCCGCGCTCGCTATTACTATCGGTATGTATTTCTGTTGCATACGAATGTCTTCATTCTGCCTTCTTTAGACCCTATAATTGAACACGCGTTGTGTACTCCGGCAGGCTGGTCCGGGCTCAAGCTGTCGACGTGGTGCGAGGGCGAGCCGGGCGGCGCCAGCGCGGACGTGAGCTGGCGCGCCGTGCGCGAGTGGCGCGGCGACGACGACGCGGCCGCCACGCGCCTCACCTACCTGCGCCACGACAACCTCACGCGCACTGTCGCGCTGTTCACGCCATATGTGAGTGTCTAATACGACTGGAACACTACAACAGGCTACTGAAAGCCTGCTCACTCTAAATAGCCAGGCTCGCTAAAAACTCGTTGACGACAATAATCTGATCATCAAAGTATTAAATATTGAACCGAAAATAAAAATATTTGATGCAAAAATTCTGCAATAAAATGGAACTCGGACCCGTATTCTAGAACGACGTTTAAGCAAGAAAAAATTGACATGCCGTGTTCAACAGTCTGAAATCACGAACAGTTATTGTTATGATCGGTGATTTACTTTTCTCCAGTGTAGTGTGGTGGCATCTCATAGTTACCACATATTAAATTATAACCTTTGTTGCAGTACCAATTCCTATGCAACTGCATGGACAGAATAGCCGAAGAGGCGAACTGGGTGGACACCGGCGAATAGATGACGTCACAACTCTACACCCACCATAGGAAGTAAGCCACGGAAACGGTATTATGCCACCTTAGTACCGCACTATTTGGTAGAAAAAATATTTTGAACCTGGTAACATCTCAAATGCTGCCCACGAAAATAGAATTTCTACCAAATTGGCGGCGCGGGAGTATTAGTTCGTTATTCTTATTCTAATATAAAATTTAATATTAATTATTTATCGTACTTTTCAATACCTACCTTCTATTGATAATTATCACCATTAAATCACGACGAACAAAATGTCACTGTAAGGGTTTTTTATTAAGTTAAATTTTGCAACACTGTACCGGTTTATAGAAGTTTAGGATTTCCACAAACCGGTGGGGTTTTCAGTAAATCGTCGCACAAATGTTATGCTGCTGTGATTGGTTGACTGAAATAACAAGGAACAATCAAATCACCTGACAAAAGATACAACAACAAATGTATTAAAAAATATTTCTAAAATCAAGGTTAAGGATGGCAAAAGATATTCTAGACACATTATTTGTTATACAACAAAAAAAACCCATTACTTTTTAGTGACGTTTTGTTTATGAAAATCAATCATTAATGAATTAAGAAAAGGTAGTATCATCTCTTCTGGAATTGGACGCAATATTGAAATGTAAACTGTAGAATATTATTATACTAGTAACTTTAAAGCTATGCTTATAAAGGTTTATTTTTAGTGTAATAATAATTACATAGATTCCAATTTCGTGGGATTTTGGGAGATTCGATGGAGTCTTCGCATTTTTATTAAGTCCCGACATATTCCCATGCCAAGTTGTAGCTAAGAAATATTTTCTGTGAAAATCTAAATACAGCTTGCTCTTAAACTGGGGACAATACATCACTGCCTATAGTTTGGTCCCACAAACTAAAAAATAGAACTAAAATGGCCTTAAAAATGCCAATTCCAACCTAATGCTACTCAAGGCGGATTCGACCAAACAGAAATAAATTTTATCCGCGGAATAAGCCTTCTCTTCCGAATAAATTTTGAATTTTTGACAGTTTCTCCATACGAAAACTGTCAGAAGTAAATTTTATTCCGCAGATAAAATTTATTCCTGTTTGGTCGAATCCGCTCTTAGTCTTATTTGTTAGAAGGAGAAACAAAATACGGCTAGTTATGATCAATAACCGCGAAAACAAAATTATAACCATATAATTCGTTGTAATCTACCGATCATCGTGTCTCCCAAAATTGTCTAGTGTCGACTGTCCCTACACTCAAGGTCTCTCTCTGCCTAAGTTAGGTTTTATGTACTTACAATATTATGATACAACTTATTTAGATCTGCTTTATTTAATTTGCTCTAGGCAAACCATTCAGTTCATTTTTTTAATTAATAAAAATATAAGTAGCAAAATTAATATTCTTAAACGAAAATCGATATAATCTAAATATTTTATTAACAAATCCATTGATCGAATAGCTTTTGAATCGATTATTCGAAAAAAGTTTACTATCTAGAAATTCCTTTTTTAAATTAATATACGCATCATAATAGCAGCTAAAAGCTCATTTTTATTATAAGACGATTTTATTTAGTTATATTTTTAATGTATTCGTGTAGTGATCGTAGAACTGTGAATCATTAACGCATTTACCGTGATAATGTAAAATATATTACAAATTAACTTTAAATAATCTTCATTGTGTACTAAAAATGTGTTTGTAAAAAATATTTAATTAAGTGTCTATGAAAGTGAATAGATGACGCCTAATTAAATTACATTGCTGGTAAGCAGTTCCGCTAGATGCCACTACATACAATGCTGAATCGCTCAAGTGAAATTCGCATAGTGAAATTTAAATAAATATTTTTTACAAAATAATCACGAATAATATCATGAATACGATGTAAGCAAAATCAATTATATAGTTTGTGAGGTATATGTGTATTGTAGGTGTATTTGAATAACCGCCTTTATACTATTATTTATAGGGTTTATTCGGGCCCGTATAAGTGATACATGTTTAAAAGTAATTTTAACTACGACTAATCATCCTAAAATGGCCTCTAAATATTTTAAAAAGTCTGTCTTCAAAGACTATTTCCAGTTAAAAACTTGTAAGTAAAATTGCAGAACAGTCACTCATTAAAAGTAAAAACTTGTATAATAAACCACGTAATTACGTTATCACCCTACGGTTGAGTGTCACTAGCACGTCTTAAAAGACAAGGTCTATCTCTCTATGTGACAGTTAGATAGTTTCAACCTTATTGAAATTTCAACTGTGCTATAGGATCTTTGGGCGTTGTTGGTAAATATTGTGTGAATTGTCACAAAAATTGTATTGACAAAACAAGATGGCGGCGTTAGTTCCGATTTAAAAAATATTTTATTTCACATAAACCTACACGGGCACTTATGTAACGTCAGAATCTAGGTGCACGGTTCCAATTGGTCGTTTTCTATGGAGAAGAGCCGGCAAGAAACTCCACTGTTACTCTTGTTTTTTAGTAATTGACTTTTGCAATGTTTTCAAATTACAGTTTTAATAGGTATGGGAGGACAGTGTAGGTCAGGTACTATTTATGCCTATAACGTTCTCACAATCACAAAATAAAATATAAAAGAATCTGTATAAAGATAAATAAAATAATGAAAATAAAAACCTATTTAAACCAAAATACATGATTGCCATTACAACCTTGTAACGTTATACCAGAATGTTTTGTCAAAATTGGTAAAGAATTTACGAGGGTGACTTAACTACACAAAGCTGTGTCGTGACGTGTCGCTGCAATTTTACAGAATTCCTGTCTCGATCCCATTGAAGAAAAAGCTTTGAAAAAGTTGGTTTCTCTCAGCATAACTGTATTAATGTTTGTTGTTGTTAAAAGCTAATTCTAATAGTTTAAGCCTTTCTTACATATCTATGATTATACCTTTATCATACATTATATTTATAGATTTTATATGATCATGTTTTTATATAATTATTGATTGATGGCAGCGAAATGTTTCATGAAGGTTTAGTACAAATAAGTAAAGAAAAATAGACCGATTTTTTTTATCATGCTTTTTAAATACATTGAAAGCACGAACGTGGATGTATCTAATTTTTCGCCCGTAGCATCGCATTTGCATAGCTATATGATCGGGCTTAAATGCTATAATTGTTTGTCAGAAGTGCAGTTCAGTATTAATTGTATGGAATAACTGTTGGTGCCATAAAACGTTTAAATTGTATAGCAAGTGTTGTTAGGAACCTTAGGAATGTAATAAAGAAGAAATCAAATATCAACGGAATAGACGCGTCGATATTATAGCAGAAAGAAAGTGGTACGTTAATATTTATAAATTAATTAAAAATATCGATAGCATCTATCCAACTTTTAAAATATCGACAAAATTAACAACACTAGCTTACAAGTGAATTGAAACAACGGAGATAATACACATTCGGTTAGACTCATATCGATTCGAAACAATATGAAATCGCAGCACCTGAATATAACTCAAAAAGAAATCCTGTTATTGGACGAACGCGGTATCACGTCATACGGCTTGTTTCCTATTGGCTGATGTATACCGCTATGTCAGTGTTTGTGCAAACGTTTGTAGAACATAGTCACAACACAAACCTTACTACTTCGTAGTAAAATAAAGTTATCTCTTGAAGGATTGTTGATGCACTTTAAAAATGTAAAACGTATGATAACGTCTAAATGTTGCTATAAAAATAATGTATCGTCCTATTGTGATTGTAATCTTATGTTGTTTAAGCCGCGTTTTAAATCTAACGTATAATTATGTTTATAGGAAAATTTATCGTGTTACAATGACGTGCAAAATGTTGGTCATATTTGGATTTAAAATCAACTTTATTCATACATAATTTATACAAAGTGTAGTCTACATTTTTTTATCTCTGTGTCACAAGTTTCCTCCTACGTGTTTAGTATGTATTGAAGATAATTTTCTCGCGAATGCAAATTGCCCTACCAGAAATAATCAGAGATTTCGAGTTTTTTTTTCTATTATTCCAATGGGAAATTGAGCTTGGGTTACGGAGATATGTAATTTTGCACGTCAGTGTAATAATCTCAGTAGTGTTAATAGGTATTTAGCTTCTCATGACAAGTTGGTAACTAGTGACAAGTACTTATTTATCTCCTGTGTCGGGTTTGTGTGGGTTAAACGGTTGGGAAGTATGGGCGTAAGATAGAAGTTTCATTTTTCTAAACAAAAACTTCAATAAAACAATGTATAAAATCTATTATGAAAGTAGAAATTTAATAAGTTTCTAAGATGTAACTTCTGTTTTGTGTCCAAAAATTATGGAATTATAAAATGCAATAAGTGCTTTAAATTACGTTGGCCCTGAAGGTAGATGTTAAAAATTCGTTTTATAAGTGTTAGAAAACAGGAAATAATGTATATTTCGTTAAAAGAGCACTGTTGTTGGCTTGAAAAGGTGCCATTGCACGAAGGACTGAGAAAGAGGTTATATAGTCTGTGGTATTTGTTTAAAAAATATAAGTTGCTCTATGGCGAGGCTCTATAGTTTTTGCTGTTTGCATATTTTAATAAAAAAGCGATGTAACATATTAAATATGCTATCTCGCATGCATGTTTCTGTTGACATGTCTAACTACAAATTAATAGAATATTATCCATATTAAATATAATTTTTTCTTAGTATTTTAATCATTTAGAATACTTTTAAATTTTGTTTATTTATATTTTAATAGTTATAGGTAATTATTTTGGTCTGATGTGTAATTTTAAAAGTCAATGTTTAAATGAAATTTTAGTTGTTTTTGTGACTAATTAATCTTATACAATTTTAACAAAATAAAATTAACTGAAACTTTTTTATTGCACTCCAGTGTACTATTATGGATAGTGGTATTATAGTGTAAGACTAAAATCTCATTTCTCTAATGTAACTACTTCTTGCGGCGTTTACAAACATTGGTGGCCAATATTTGGATGCAATGGCCAGCAATGTCTATGAAAGCAGTAAAGGCACGCAGCGTAGAATTTGGTGTTGGGCGGCCAATGTTTGTAGGTGTGGTTTATTGTATAATACATTCCAATCATAGCATAGATTCACTTCACATCGCTGTGTCCGATACTTAGTGATTGTTGGGCAACTTTTTAGTAGCTTATGTGTTGCATAGGATTGTCTTTAAAAAAAGATAAGTAAACAATGAAAATGAAGTGATGTTTCATGTCGCAAAAAAGTTGAAAGAACGCAAGAGTATTTTCAGATTCTGTTTTTGAGTGAACATAAATTTTGTTGGATGTTACTAAATGTGACACTCTATAGTTATTGCATTCCACTATTGTTTTTGAGGAATGCAACAACTATAGTCTAAAAGTGTTGCGCAACAGTCGAGCAACTGTTGGCCAATAATTTGTTGCTTTCTTGTACTATGGAATGACAAGGCTTAGAACTCTGTCTTCCAAATTCTTCCCTTCGCGCTGGCTATTATGACACATATCTAAAAAGTCGTCCAACTTCAGTTTAATTAATAAATGTAATTAATGTATGTTGTTCACAATGTTTGTGTGATAAAATCAGTATGTATAGATTTCGCTTAAATAAATAAAATTGTATTCAATTATGTTTTTTTTTAACTTTCTATTTTCCTAAAGCCACATAATACACGATGCAAGCTTTTGCCTGTGGCATGCAATAACATTGAAGCAACAAATGACTGCATCGTCTAAGTACTGTTTATACGGTTATTTTTATAGTTGCCTCAACTTATGCACACAGGCATTTTAATCGCACCGTGTAAATCAGGTTTTAGATATCCAACTAGATATTGAAATGAAAGGACATCTACAACAGTCGTATTTCTAAAATTTAAGTCATGCAAGCAGTTCCATCTTTAGTAACATGAGGCCAGGATATTTGGCTATTGAGAACTTCCTTTAATTTAATTGTTTCCTTTACTTGATTATGATATTTTATGGCTACGACAATTTGAATTACTAAATGCCCGGTACAGGTTGGTGAAACGTAACATGAAATGTACCGGGCATAATAATTATGGTTATTTCCACAAAACATCATGCTTAACAGACCGACAGAAGCAATCACCAAATTGCTTACCCTGAAACGGCGATTAAGGCCAAACGGTATTCTGATAAGAATCGAACCTGCGACCCTGAGCGTCAGTTACCAGCTGAACTCGCTGCACTATTTAGGTCAATACCATAGCATGACTCCTCAAATATCCTTTTAATTCAGACTTCCTTCCTAAGCTGAATTGAAACGCAAGACAAACCTATTTGCTTGAAGTGCTTCAACCACTCGTAAATTGGTAAATTACATAATACACGTGAGAAAACCTGGACTATGTTGGCTTTGCAGACAAAAACAAAATGCTCGGAGGATGCAAGGAAGTGCTCGTTGCTAAGTAGTAACAGCCGCACGGGTCAATATATCAGGTTAAGCTACGCTTGCCGGGGTTCGTCCGTGGATAGGTGATGACCTTTACATATCGAGACTCCTTCGTGCTTCGGAAAGCACGATAAGCCGTTGGTCCCGGCTCTCATTCGTGGATCTTCGACAGTCGTTACGGGTCGTCAACAGCCCGAAAGTCTGAAAACCAGTCTTACCATTACCAAGGGGTATCGTATTACCCAGTTACTGGGTGTGGAGGTCAGATAGGCAGTCGCTCCATTTAAAATACTGGTACTGGCATCCGGACCCGTTAGACTGAAAGCCGACCCCAAGATAGTTGGGCAAACTCTAGGCAGATTGAGACAAGAACAAAATCTCTTGAACAGCAGAATCTTTAGGAATGGATGAGATAAGCTCATCGCAGATGGAAGTCTTTCAAAACAAGCCTTAGAACCTGGGCTATAGAACGAAAGTGTGTTGTTTTGCCTCGCAAAGATATAGATTGTCAATAGGTATTTGAAATCCAAAAAAAATGGGTAAAACGTTTTCGTAAACGATTCCGACTAATCTGTTTCATTTCGACAGTTCAACAACATTCACTGCGTTATTTACGTTGTTGAGCAGATTTTTTATTCGAACTTCTGAAGCAATGGATTAGCAATCAGTTTCAAACCGATCCAGATTGTGATAGTTCGTGTATTACTTACGCAATTAGGATGCTGGATGATGATGATGATGATCTGCATGAATCGATTGCTTTCTTTGAAGTCACTAGCCCAATGGGCTGTTAGTTACCGATTAGTAGCTTGTACCGTTCGCATACCGAAAACTGCTAAGAAACTTAGATAATTTCAGTAAAATATTAGCAGTTTCATACATATAATGATGGCGCTAAACTACCTCACGTGATTGTGGCGCTAAGTAGGCAATCACGATCTCTTCTGCTAATTCATGATCATAATTTATGATGACGGACTCTACACGTATGCATTGAGTAATTTAGACTTTTGTACCTACTTAATTTATACGTTCTTTTGTAAACTTCCGAAGGCAAGTTGAAAGCAATCACTTTTTACTTGGTGATGGCCTGATGGGTCTTTTTACACCATTTATTATGTTGCTGTAGAAGATATTAGTTGCTGCAACGGAAATTAGGCATGATGGGGGTGGGTGGTACCCAATTGAAGTTTACCTATGTAATAACGCTGCCGAGCCAGAAGCCGAAGCCGCTCCACCAGTTTAGTGGTTATATACAGACAGCAAATTGACAGCCTACAAACCACTTTGGGGATGTACGTAGTAGGTACTAGATACTAAAAGGATTTTTGTATGAGATCAAAGTCGAGAGCAAAACAATCTTATCATAACATAACGTCAGGCTTGTGACTCCTGAAGGTTTAGGCAGAAGTGTACTTATGGTACGGTAGTTATGTTTAAATCCCATGTACCTAATAGGGGGCTAGCCTATTACCATCAACCGGGCACAAAACCAGTCTCGGGGCCGCTACTGAGAAATTTCCAATGAAAAAATCTATTATCACTTATTCCGAACTGGGAATCAAACCCAGGACCGCAAACTAAGCAGTAGTGCTACTACTATACCAACGAGGCTGTCAAGAGGAACAGGTCTTTATAAATCATCTTAATAATACATAGGAACCTAACTAAATAAATACCCTGTACATACCTACAAACTGTATTATACAGTAGATAGGTACTTGTGATAGGTACTTCGTTGCATCACAGGCCAGCAGTTAGAGCGGCGCCGGATCTTATTGTGGCGCTAATGTTTCCTTCCAGACTTGGAGACGACCCACTAAGTAGCTACCTACTTGGAAGTACGGATGGGAATGTAGGGCAAAACGTTTTTGTAGGGATTACCCATTGGCTTTGTTTTCTAATGACAATTACTTTGCATACTATTTATTGTATAGAATGAAGTTCTTCTAACTTAACAGACAGCTGTGCTGCTGGGAAGTTTGTTGCGCCACTTCTTCCCAGCTAAAGCACTAGGAAGGGCGGGCGTTTTGGGGAACTGTCTTATGTAATTTTGACGTTGAAAAAGTGCTGACTCTCTGTCTAGACTGAGCGAAAGATAAGTCTGCGCGCGGCTGAAATCGGGACTAATCGTATGTCGCTGTCTTGATATTTAATTAATTAATAAAATATTAAGATTAAATTATTAATATAGATTTAATATTTTACAAAATACAATAGAAAATTAAGCACGCCAGCGCCACCCAGTCGCACGAACTCTAATTTGAATTTGATTTTGCTAAGGTTCGATAATTTATAGTTATCCAGTGACGGTAATTGACTAGATTTTCACATAGATAGGATGCCCTTTGATTTTCCTAACGTGATTCAGGCTTGAAGTTGGCTAGGTGGTCTGAAAAATAGAAATAAGTGAGCTAGACATATGTATGTAAGTACCTAGTCTGACCCATCACGGGTCTTGAATAAAATGACTACCATCTGTGGCAGCAACCCTAATCAGCTGAGCGAGTACCTAATAATAATTGTAGCAACATCACTGACTCAACTTATCTAAACGACACGAGACATTCAGTGGAAATTAATGAATTGTAGATAATTCCTATCTATCAACTTTGATCTGCAAGTTCACCAAGTAAAAAAAACAATAAGTATATTATTAAATCGGGCCGAATATGCTAATATGAACAAAGGTTGATTAAATTATTCACCTATTTTGTAAAACATGAGTAAAGTTTTCTGCCTTGTGGCATTTTTAAAATCTGCTCATTCGTTTGGGAGATATGACGCCACAAACAAACATACGCGCAAATAAAATAATACTGTCATACCATAAGCTACTCCTTTAAGTAATCCTGCGCACGCCTGAATTACCTGCGTGGGCGCAGCGTCTAATGTTAAATGATACGTTATAAAATGCAACTGCCTAATTAAACATTACTGCTATATCTGCCTACCCACTTGGAGCAAGTCGTGAGGAAGTCCTCACGTGTGTTTGTCGTCACTCATTACTCAGTTTGCTGGCACTCGGGTAAACGCAGATAATGAACAGTGTACTTCGCGCCCCCGAACCGACTCCTGCGCATCCGTAGTGAGAACGGTTGTGATTGGTTGTTGATGAAGTGAAGTGAGTTTTCGAATGTAGATTTTTCAAAAGTTTTTCCTGCAGTGATTTTCTGTGTTTTTGTGTGATTGTAAGTAGGAGTTATAATTTTTTTTAATACCTATTTACCTCCTTTTTTATTTTTTGTATTGATGTTTTGGCACTGTTAAGGATGAAAGTAGAAGTGAGCCAGTATTTTGACGTCTACGGTCGCACTTATTGAAGGTACCTTTTTCTTACTGATAAATAAAATTAACTTGTTGTGGGTGTAATATATTTTTTTAAAGATTATAAACGTCAAATCTATCACTAAGATTATGTTACTAAAATTACAATGGATAATTAATTACAGCAAGTACTTACTTAGATTAATTAATGAGGCATCTGTGATTAACAATGTAGATACCTTATACCTAAGTACTTACTATGATTTTGTAAATGTTCATTACACAACATGAATGGCTAACGCCGGCGCCAGACATAGCAACAATATTTGAACACTTTTTCGAACACTGGTAAGGCATGGGTGTTTAAGTATTTGATCAAAGTTTTGATCACTTATTTCAACTTTGCCATTCGGTGTCCGTTTTTAGAGAGCACACGTCACATTAAAGCCGGCGCCATACATAGCAACAATATTTGATCACTTGTTTGAATACATGTGAGGCACGGGTGTTTGGGTATTTGATCAAAGTTTGGTCACTTAGGTTAACTTTTCCATTCGGTGTCGGTTTTTCAAACGCACATCAAAGCGTTTTAAGTTCAATGTGTGCGTAGCCTGAAATACCTACCTACTTTCATAGCAGTTAATCATCCTGCCAAATCACAGGGGTTTATTACATTAATATGGTGCTTTAGCGTAACTTGGCTTGTAGTTCCCAGGGTTATACCAACCTACATCTAAGCAGATTTTATCACTGAAAGATTTTCACACGATTATTCTAATTTATTCTACTAAACGTAATTTTAAAACTGTTGTAAAAGAACTCATATTATTTATTTTCTTGATCTTTTAATTTAATAGGTACGGTACCTAAATAACTATAGTTGGGTGCCCCTGTTATCTACGTAAGTATCTTATAAATTTTCCTTAGAAGAAGACCAGACGGGACTGCCCCAAAGCCCATCAGGCACAACCAAATTAAAAAGCTACTCAATAACTAAACAACTAGGTAAATCAATCAATGGACTGATCCTGGGCAGTTAGTTCTATACCCGAGAGTTTAGTATGGCATAGCGGTCATTGAGCCCGTGATCTTTTTCAACATTTTTGGGTTCCTACGGAGAGATATTGGGGAAAGGGCCGCTATTGGCCTGCTAAAGCGACTCGGGTATACTAAGCTGTTACCTACCGACTACATTATGCTAATGTGAAAGAAGACGCACGTCAGGTCTCAGGTCAGAGATCCGTTTGCTGACAGGAGGCTCTGCAGCACTTCTTCTGGTGGAAGTGGAATGTTGCAAAATGAGTTCTGGTCATCACGTTTCTGGTTTCTTCTATGTACAAGGAGCCGCTAGTCTTAAAAACAATAAAATGTACATACAAATAACTTTGTTCAGCACACGTAATATTCATTGGGAAGGATAACCGTTATATATGCAGTTGCAGCACCACCATAACTGTTTTATGGAGTCGTAAACCATGAATGAATAAGTTTTCATGGTTTACGATATTCTCAATCTATGCGGACACTTAAAATTTGATTATGATTAAAGCCTTTGCTTAGCCTCCTTAGAACGGTTCTGCACTGCATCCAATACGAATCCGAATTTGAGATTCAAATTTGGAATGTTCTAAATTCGGACGGACAGAGTTCTGATAAAGTGCGCAACCCCTCATAAAAATAGTAGGTACCTACTATGGCAATGTCGACCCGACATTTCTCGGATACGGGTCGGATGCAGTGAAGAACTGATCTTACTTTACTATGGGCGGATTCGACCAAAAAGGCATAAATTTTATCTGTGGAATAAGATTTAAATACTTCTGACAGTTTTGGTATGGAGGAACTGTCAAAAATTCAAAATTTATTCGGAAGAAAAGGCATATCCCGCGGATAAAATTTATTCCTGTTTCCGAATTTCTGAATCCGCTCTATCGTACTTCTTAAAAAGCGCGTTGGTGTTGAAAATCCAACAGCGCGCATTTATTTAGGTCTCGCCTAGTGCCAGTGAAAACGGGCATAACTCTATTGAAAACGTTTCCATTTATAGCTGGCATTGTACGCTCAAGCCTGTCTACCCACCCGTAGTAAAATCAAGGCAAAATATCCCGATGATTTTTCAGGAGGGTTAGCAGTTATCCTCGCAGTTCGGTAACTTATTATTTATGTACATTTTTAGGGTTCAGTACTTTACGTTATCATAAACCTGTCTGTCTCTAATTGTAGGCAAATCCGGTGTAGGTTAACGATAGGTATTCTTTTTCTGACCATTGAAAAAACAACTCGCAGCTGAAACGTAAATCTGTTTATGATTGTGTAATTATGAAAATCTGTGCAATTTTTGAATTATCTCGTAATTTCGTCCTTCCTACAAAATGAGTAAATTATTGTTATTTTAGTAATCGACTGTAGTTTGAAACAATTGTAGAATTTATTGTCATTATCTAACATCCTATTTATTAAGTTGTCACGATCTTAGCTACCAACTGTGCACATTACATTCGTTCGAACATTTTTCATCTTAAATTCGTTCAAAATGTTTAGTTTGTACTCGATCAACTGGCGACATTTGGGACTTTTCACCCTTATGCCCTTCGTAATAAGGTTGAAAAGTAGTTCACCACCAGTGTCCGCGATGGTACATAGCATACCTATAAGCACAATCTGTTACTAATTCACTAACAAAGTTATGGACTGATATGTCTGAAAGAGAGTTTTTTTAATTGGTAGAAATTGCGACGTGCATGTGACTGACTTGTTAGGTACCTTAAATTGCTTGTCGAAATTATATTAGACTTTAGCTCAAAGACGAAGAAGAGTAGGAACAAGTATTTACAACCACGCTTACCCACTGCTGCGTGTCGACTTTCCTTCTCTTAACCGCCTCTGTGGTGTAGTGGTTAGACCACCTGTCTCAGACCCAGAGGTCCCGGGTTCGATTCCCAGTGGGGGCAAAAAAAATCTGCTCGGTTTGGTTATTGGTAGGGCTTGTTTTAAGTCCGCCTGGCTAGTTACCACCATCTTATCTAAGTCTGTCGCCATAAAAACAATCTTAACAGCATTGTTGTGTTCCGGCCGTTAGAGGTAAGATAGCCAGTTCCTCTGTGGTTGAGGATTCCGGGTGAAGCTCGCTTCCACCTTCGGCCTGATCATCACTTACCTTCAGGTGAGATTCAGGCCAAGCGCTTCCTCATTGTGGTAAAAAAAAAAAAAAAAAATGGAAAGCTTTTTTTAAATCTTTATTTAGGCATTTTTGTAATCGTAATGCGTACAACAGGCTCATCATACCCTAAATACACACTGCTACGGATTATATTTGGGTCATGAACTTGAACAGACTCTTCGCATCATCACCATTTGGTTGACGCATAGTTATAATTTTATGGATGTGCCGAAATCGTCTCTTCAACCTCAAGACCTTTGTCCATGCAGTTGGATTAGGAAGGTACAGGCTGAATTAATTAAAAGTAAACGTAACCCAAAAATTTGGCTTATCTTTAATAAATAGGTATGGCCAAGCTTTCTTTTTCGAAACGTCAATGATTATTTGAATCACTTAACCTGATTTATCATTTCAAGTGTCTACATTATGTTCACTTAAATTTACAATGTGAGCGAGTATTTTCCCTATTCCATTGAGATAGTGGCTCAATGGACTGATTGTGATAACCTTTCATTCGAATTTGATAAGTAACACAAGTGTCTATTCGCGATAATCATCTAACAATAATGTAAACAATGTTTTTGTTATTGTTGCGGACAAAAAATTAAGTGTTTTCCATACACAACTGATAACTAAAACACTGTTTACTTACTTAACAATTTGTGGGATACTAAACGCCCCCAGACGTAGGTAATTAAAATAAAACCTCTATTGTGTCTCGTTCTGTGTCGTTCATCGACTGATTACTAAGTAGGTATATAAAGTTTTAAAAACCGAGCCTCATTGCAGTAAAAAAAAATAGTTGAGGATGATACTAGGATGCTGTAATTAAGCAAAATCATTTATTTATGTAAATTATACGTGTCTGAAAACTTCCTGAAGTATTTTCATGATATGTGGTAAGTTTTAGGGAAGTTCTTTAGCCGGATAGTTATAGTTTAGTGATCTCTTCATGTCTGTTTGTCTGACCATCGTTTTTGTCCGATTCAAAGTATTAGATTATGTTTTCGAATTTTTGGTTTATGTAGGTCACTGATAATCATACTTACTCAAAGGCCCTGTTTTACAAATTACTGATACGATACTCAATCTTATCTATACAATCTATGGATCGGTAGCTGATAGATGTCTCTGATATAGTTGCCGACAAAGCGCTTTTAGATAAAAATGCATGTGTTTTAGTAATCTGACAGCGGGATTAGCTTTGATATCCCCGGTAGTTAGTAGGTCATTCTGGTGCTGAAGGTTCGTCTACATAGGTCAGATACTGAAGTCTTATTAATCACACTATACCTACCTAACTAATAACTCTGTTTTTTTTTTTCTTCCTACCCATAATTGATCTAGTTATCTAATCGAAATTGTTCAGTGTGATTGAAAATTCTTAATGCGATAGATGATCTAATTTATTTACTTGTTTATTTGTGACTCAAATATTTACATTAATTTCTTGTTTTAATTATATTAAGGACCGATTTTTCAATCGTCAGATAACTTTTATCTGACGAATAAATATGGCGGTTTGGCATATTTTCTATACAAAAGCTGTCAAAACGTCAAACATATTCGCCAGATGAAAGTTATCCGACGGTTGAAAAATCGGCCCTGAATGTATTACTTGTACGTCTTAGAGGCAAAGCATAGCGCCCTCAATGTACGAACAAGAACTTATAATGAACCTATGTTTTACAATAAATGAATGAATCTGAATCTGCACTCATTTTGAACCGGGTTTCCTCATCATATTTCTCAGCCTTCTTCAGCGAAAACACGAAACATAAATCACGCATGTAATCCCCGACGAAGAAGGTTGGGGTGTAAAGTGTCCCACTTTTTCGCCAGTTATTTTTAAGGTCCTTTTAATAGGGGGCGGGCCTATTGATATTAACCGGCCACAAGTCCAGACTTCAGGCTACCACTGAGAAATTTCTAGTGGAAAGTTTGTTCGAAAGGGGAATTGAATTGAGGACAGGACCACCATGCATTTGTTTCGCAATAGTAGAGTTCCGTTCAACTGATAATTATTTATATATCCTTCACTATTTTATTACAGCTCATGCAGTTACATAGGTAACGCACTGCACATAACACGTATTATGTAAATTATATGCAGCTAATGAATAGGGCCCATTGTTAGCACAAGGACTAATTAGCATGCTAATTAAGATCATCCGTGTTACATATCTTACTGCACGTGGTCACAGGGTTGCCGGCTGGTGAATGAAGTTCTTAGACTGGTGACGTCATGGGTTTGTAGTTATTTATGACATAGCGGGTATAGTATTTTAATAGATGTGCATTGATTTTGCACGCATAGTTGCATGGCTACTGAAGAGAATCAATGAAGTGGTTTTATATGGAAACCGCAATAAGGTTGCACTTATATACTGACTTATTTGTCATTACTGAAATCAATTATGAATTTCATGCAAGAAATAATAGGTATCATATATCACGGTTATACTCCTCCGATCAGAAGGTACAGGCAGGGGTGTAGTGTGGTAAACCAGCATGTTGCCACTTATTTTTTTTAATAAAACTAGCGATTTTGTAAAATTATTGGATCCACAAACCGATTTAGCAAAAGAAATCGATTGCTCTGAAATTGTTGCACTTGGACCTGCAACTTGTAAGCTATCTACTTCTTTAAATTATCGACCTCGGACCTATAAGGTATTTCTAGCAAAAAGAAGAGATAAAGGTTTTGTCAGGTGTGGGGTTCGAACCCACGCTCCCTCTCGGGAACCAGAGCTTAAATCTGGCGCCTTAGACCACTCGGCCAACCTGACATATTTACAGTTCGCCAAATTACAGAGCGCTAACATTATTAGACAAATTAATATAAAGCTGATAATTGTGACGTAAGTAGGTAATCTACCTATAATTTACTAGTTCGAACCTCGGGAACCTCTTGGAACTGGAATGCTACTCTGCGACGGATACAGGAACCTTAGTATACCTACCGCAGTAGGTACCTACTGTGGTGCTTGCTGCCCCGGACATTATATTTTTCAGAGCTCAATTTCCAAAACTACCTTGCCTACTTAGGGGTTTATTAATAAACGTATTGATTAGCAACAGTTTAATCATAATTTTTTGAAGTTTAAACGTCTCTTTTTAAGCAACGTTTATAAATAGAGCCTTAGAGGGGTAAGTTACTAAGTGGTAGTATTAAACTGAATTTATATAGTCTCAGAAGTCAAAGTTCAATTACCAAATAAAAGTTTGTCGCTGTTATGTATGTTATCAATTAAATTTTTCTCTCGTTTCTGAACTGATTGTACTGGAATGTCTTTAACTATCTTTAAATTTCAATATCCTACTTAAAGGTACCAGCTAATGTCTTCGCCCATCAGGACATGACAGCGTGTCATCTTATTAATATTATCCTCAAGGGACGACCTTTTCCATCACCTGTCTGATTAGTTATGCAGACCTGGTAGTAGCTAATCCTTTTACAGTGTGATTGGTAGCTAATAAGTTATAAGTAACTTAACTAGAGGACCTACCCATAAGACCACTGCACGATTTGACCGTAAGTGTAACAAAGGGCATAACTAACTTTTTTTTTTTTCGGGAGGAATCCTTCAAAAGGCGCCCGGTCTTTGGGGATAAGATCGGGGAGTGTGGGATTTTTAACTTGACTCGTAGTATCTTTCTTTATTTTAACTGCGTCGTTGCGTGTATTCCCGTTGTCCCCGCAGGCCTCATCCCCGTTAAAGGGGACAACGGGAATTTAATAAAATAATTAAAATTACTTCCCGTTGTCCCCGTTAATTTATTGTTTTATCTATCGACAAGAAAAGCGAAGCGCAAGGGCACTTTTCCCGAAGCACATCTCCGTTGTTTTAATCCTCATAACTTGGGTTATACTTGTTAAATTATGCCTGTTGTCCCCGTTGCGTAAATTAGAAGTGAGAGTGCCTTAAAAGAGAAAATATTATACCTATGCAAATACACATAAACTTAAAAAAACTGAATAATAGCTATAACATGAAACGCGGTTAAAAAAAAAATGGTTTTTGTAAGGATAACCTTTTAAATTTTTGTCTCATACCACCCTTTCATTTAAAACTAAATCAAAATAAATAAGGTATTTAGTTATTCTTATTTGTTGTTTTGTTGTGTGCTATAAATAATTTGAATCATTTGACCACACCAACCACAAACAATTTTTTTTCAATAATTACATAACTTTTGTCGATTTAGATTTACAAATCTAGTTGTGTTTTGTGTGTAAAAAACGTAAAAAGTTATTTGTTTTTATATTTTAAATTAAAATCTATCTATACAAAATATCTTTCATTTTAGTTTTAGGCTAGGTAAAGTTCTTTACTGTTTGTTGTCCGCGTTGCCCATATGTACATAAGGGGGACAACGGTAAGGAAATTTATGACGTCCCGCTGTCCCCGTGACGGGGACACAGATTACGGGGACAACGGGAATACACGCGTCGTTGGTCTAGTGGCGCTTACGACCACTCCCAGGCTTGATTCGTTATTGAGTTGTTCATTAGGAATTTGTCAGTGGCAGCCCGGAGTCAGAATTCGTGCCCGGTTGATGGGAATAGGTCTATTACATGGGACTTAAACATAACTGCCGAAATGTGGGTTCACTTTAGGTACACCTCTGCCTAACCCGGAGATTACAGGCGTGATGTTATGTTATCTTTTTAACACGCTTTTATTAGTTTCACCTGTATGTTTGTTTGTTTGTATGTATGTAACTGACTCGTTTGGGCTCGATTTTGCCCCACTTTAAGCGATCAGATTTACTTTAAACGTTGTAGACTTATCAACGACCGACGACAATACAATATTTTGTTAAGCTCATGGAAAAAAAAATGCGTAAAAAATACAAATATACGAAAAAGAAATGCGTTTTTTAGCACATTTGAACATAATAAAGACGGTTTTATAGCAAATCGAACTAAAAACTGAAAATAACTTTTAATTTAAAAGAAAATTAATTTCATTGTAAAAAAGCGTGGGGTGCTTTTTATCATATTTCAAATCAATATCGAGCACCCCACGCTTTTTTACAATGAAATTAATTTTCTTTGCCTGTTGCTGAATTATTTATTTATTTATTTGTAGGAGAACCAACAGCTATAACAGATGGATAACAATTGTATATGAAACCAAATACTGTTTCTCACGAGTAAAAAATAAATAGCAGCAGAGATCTTAGGATCACTAACAGCACGATACTTCTTCCTCTTCTTCTAATTAAATTATGTCAGTCAACCAGAAAGTCAGCTACATAGCTGAATAGTCGTAAGGCTGTTTGTTATAGTCAATCCACCTGAAACATCTCAGACAAGAAAATAGAGTGGACATAATTATTCACTCTTAACCACATCGCTATTCTGTAACCCTCGGTCAGTTAATTAAAATTGTTTTACTCTGTACTTACCTATTGTCATATACATAATTTAGATCTTTATCTTAACAACCACAGACGATCACAGTAACATACTGTAAACTACGTATTTATGAAACTGTTTCATATGAAATAAAGAGGTGCAAAAACTCCACTGTAGTTCATAAAATGTTGGTAATCTAAATACCTTAAAAACTCTTTTGCTCTTTACTGTACTTACCTGCCAAAAGGAGTAAGGGGATCAGAATACGACGTTAAAAAACAAAAGAATAGCAGTGGATCAGATCGGGGGGTATGGCCGGAATAAATAAAAAATTGGGTTCCCTGTGTCAGGCCTTTGGCAGTTCGCAGCAGCGCTTCCTTTGAATCCGCTATTACAACAATACCTATGTAAAAATCCTCATCTCTGGCCAGCAGGGCTCGCATGACAAGGGCGAGAACGCTTTTTTTTGTTTCGCTCGGCTCCTAAGGGTCTTAGCGTGAAGTAACATAGCCTTATAACCTTCCTCAAGAATTGGGCTAAAAATAATTTTTAAATCCGACTGGAATTTCCGTGGATTACCACCTACATACAAAAAATAATTAAGTACCTCTTTTTATATTAGTATAGACAAATCATTTTTATTAGTGTAGTATTTAAAAGGCTGATACTGATAGTAGACTCCTATTGATTGTCCCCTATTAAAATAAGGTCGAGCACAGACATAGGACCTACGTAAAAGCTCTATTCAGCAGCTTACATCAAAAAGCCTTGTGTTTAGGCGCTATACGTATTTGCTGCAATTTAATACAGTCTTGTTTTTAGCAAAAAGTACTGCCTGTACTGTGATTGATCACCAGACACCATTTCATTGTGTGAGTGGTGGCCATGAGTAGGCACAATATAGCAGTGATCATTTCGCATAACGAGCCTTCTGTACCACACCATGTCATAACATGTAGAATAGGTCATAAGCTGAAACAGTTTAGCACAAATGGTTGATCTATTGTTTCTCACAGTCGTTACTACAACTGCTGTCTCTAGGACGCCATAATGATCTGCAATCATTTTGATGACTTTAGCTCCACTTTTGTGTAAGATTTTTATCGTTTTCCGACATTGTGCATAACTTGAGTTTTGTTAATGTGACCAGTGACCACATACGTAAACAATGTCTTCGTTCGTGTGGCCTCCTTTCTAGCCAGTTTGAGCTGCAAGCTTGAACCGACTGTCATTCTACGTAATTATATCAACATAAATAAATGATAAATTACTAGCTTTCGCTCGCGGCTCGTGGAGGTCGGAAATGTACTACCAGGATAAAAACTATCCTATGTCCAGGTTATAAACTATCTGTGTGCCAAATTTCATTCAGCTACGTTATCAAATTGTATTTTAGTAAACTACTTACTGTATAGTTCAAACGGATAATCTCCGCACCTAAACTAAAGGTACGGTTTAATACTGTAAAGGCACGACACGACAGTGCGTCGCGACTCTAGTAGAACTATTTCTATATACTTATACTTCATGGAAATCGTTTTTCCAGAATCGTGTCGCATTTCTTTAATGAAATATTTTTGTTCTATTTCATTCTGAACTTTCAGCAGCATTCAATTTGTCTGGAAGTAAGGCTTGTTTGTAATAATCACTAAACATAATTATTGTCTCATCGAAACCCAAAAAAAAACCCCAAAATTCTGTAGTCGGAATAACAATGTCAATACTTACCTTACACAGCGAGTTTCAGCTTAATTGGGACTTATGAAGTTCACAACTTCAGAAGTAAAAGAATAAGATAAGGTATTTTCCGTATTATATGCCCATATTCTCGACTTCCTGGATGTAAACGGCAAATTTTGAGCCTGTACTCAAACCAACGTAGTAATTAACATAATTAACTGCGTTGTTTATCGGATTACCGCGTCATTTAGCGCCATTCGCTGCGTCAGTCTGGCAACCAAACTTAGAGCAAGAAACCTACTCAACCAAGTCACGCGATAATCGTTTACCATTATTAGTTTTAAATATAAGTTCTAATTACATTCACAAGTGCTATCGTTTTAAATTGGAGTTGGTTTCCTTATTAGTGTGATGTTAATTCGGTATCATTGATTCTGCATTCTTCTAGTGATTATTCGTTTAAAAGTGTGAATTGAAAATAAAAACAAATTGAAAGTAATGCGATGAATTTTGATTCTAAATTTGATTCGCTGTCAAATACAACTAGTTGACATTTGAACTGTGTAAAGAATTTGATTGAAAAAAAACAGATTTCGGTTTAGTGTCATTGTAAAAAAGCAAAAAAAATGGCTCAGTGTTGTTCTACCCACATGAAAGTGTTCTGGCTATGGTGCTTAGAGCACCTGGATTATCTGCTGTATGGGACGTTCGTTCTAATACTGCTAATAATATTTCTTTACTTTATGATTGCGTAGCTGGCCTGTTTGTGAAAGGTAAATATTATTTAAGCACAGAATTATCTGAAATTAAATAGCCTTTTAACTCTGATGTTGATTTAAGTTTGCTTGTTCGCTGTAATTCGATTTTCCGTGTAAAGTTTTATTAACTAGCTGTGATAGAGGTTGAAAAAGGTCAAGTGCAAGCAGTAATCAATAAACAATCTTTAACTGATTTTGTAATTACAACAAAAAAAGTAGAGGATTATCAGTTATCTGCTTCTGAGTAAAGCGGCTGTTTACGAGGGTGAAGCGACTGTATATATTATATGTTCTGTAAAAAACATCGAGATCCGTTTAGCAAGGGACATTAGAATCTATTGTAGACCACCTTGCTAGATTCATCTCCCAGCTCTCGAGCTCTATCTATCTTGTAGATGAGGACTTGTATAGAATCAAGTTTTTCGAACTGAACAGACAGCTGTGCTGCTGGGGAGTTTGTTGCACCACTTCTTTTTCCCAGATAAAGCACTAAGCACAAGGAAGTGGTGAAGGGAGGACGTTTTGTTTTGTCTTATGTAATTTAGATATTCGAAAAGTGCCGATTCTCAGCCTCAACCAGTTTGAATAAATTACAATAAATTAAGTAAAGAATACTTTGATGATGCTGCCAGTGCGATATTTGGTTTTAATATCTTTCTTTTTCATAGAGAAAGTGTATTTACTATGTAGACCTACGATTCTATATCTATGGTATACATATGGTCTGTCAGACCAAAACAGCTATCTAATTGCGTAACATATTTTAGTAAACAATTCAGACGAATCTGTTTCATTTTGACAGTTCAACAACATTCATTGCGTTATTTACGTTGTTGAGCAGATTTGTTTTCGAACTTATGAAGCAATGGATTAGCAATCTGTTTCAAACCGATTCAGATTGTGATAGATCGTGTATTACGCAATTAGGGTGCAGCTCTCACAACACACCAAACTAAAAAGTACCTACCACTGGCTTCTTTAAATGGGCCTTCAATTTCAGCTATATTATTAACATTCCCCTATCAGTGTTTCAATTCCCAGTGAGCATTAAACTGTTTTTTTATGCAATGTCAATGTCAAGCGATTTTATTGGTATTTGTAATTATTACGTTTCAATCAGCTGTGGCGAATTGACAACATTTGTGTACCTACGCTGTAAGGTTTTTGACAGATTAATTTCAAGAAAACAGCACCCTCTCACTTACTGGCAAAATAAATTGATATTAATAAGTTGACTACTTAATATTGATTTAATTCTTATATTTGGTGCCCTTGTGACGAAATTGATCGGGATATATCCGAACTCTGTGTTTTCTGCCGTCAAGCAGCTTTGCTGTGCTGTTAAGTTGTCTGAATTTCGGAAAAAAATCAAGAAAGTGACCTCGTTACATGGTTCTTATTCGGTAAAGCAGTTACTTACCATCAGCATCAACATATTATTAACCTACTCGGATTCACAATTGATCAGGATGCACTCAAATGAGACAAATTCTTATCTTATAAATCTTTGAGAGTAACCTCAACCGTAACTCTTGAGACTTCACCCGATAAACCATCGATAAATTTAGATAAAAGATACATAACATATTCAAAATCTAACCAGTATTCAGCTAGTGTCGGTATCGGTCTTAATCAGTTTAACTAGACGCGACTGTAAATCAGTACTTATGTGACTTGCGTTACTTAATTTTAAGACAAGTAGGATCTGGCAGCCTACCTTGCGGACAAAAAACTTTTTAATCAATCCCTACACTAAATTACTTTTAAACATGTGACCATCGGGTTTTGACGTCATAATACACAAAAAAGTAAGCAGTGCTAATCACGCGATAATCTCATAGTAAACATGGACGTGTGAGTAGCCTTGTGCCAGTGTGTGGCGAGCCTTACGGTGCGCAAGAGTGGATCCTCGTGCGGTCATAAGATTTGAAGTGTCAATATTGTAAATCTTATAAGTGGTTTAGTGATTTTGGTTTTATTGTAGTGATTTATTCATATTTATTGCTTCGTTTAATTTTGTTCTTAAATTATAAAAATAATTCCCTAAACATTTAAAGGACAAGAACTGTTTTAAAGGTAAGGTTTAAAAATTCCCAAAATTTGTTAGTATGTTTTTTTTTGGTAAAAATTATAACACACACATAATACAATAAACTCACATCTTCCCATTACCAAATATAATTACAATAAATAGGTATTAACTCTATAACGAAACGTACATAATACTGACGCGTTTTAATTTTCCTTAAAAATAAACATTTGTTTAAAAAACACTTACCCACGCTAGAGTTCATAATCAGAGATAAAGAAAAACTCTGCTGTTTGTGCCTTACTAAACTAAAAACATTCTTGCTAACATAAATAAACAAACCAAGAATAGTCACATAATTATTTTAATTAATTGATTACCACGACAAACCCACTGGCGGCAAACACAAGCGAAATAAAAAGGTGATCAAAAACAAGTTTAAGACAGCACCTCTTTTACTTTAACAACGATATAAAACAATATTCTTCTCACAGCCTAGTAATAAATCAGCGATGTTTGACTCAGGCTTGAGAAGTCAAGACGTATACGGGAGGCACTAATCACTTTGCGTCACTACTTTGTCAAATGTCTACATTAGACACCAAGTCACATAGCCTGCTTACACTACCAAGAAATATGTCTATGTCATAATAATATTATTATAATTTCACGCGGTTCTGTCTATCTGTAAATTTTCTTTGCAGGGGATGAGAAGCTGTTATAGTCCGTCTCATCATACTGAACCCTTTTATCTATTTCATGGTATTTCAGGTCATGAGGCAAAATGTATGTATGTATGTATGTCTCCACAACCCAGGAAATAGAAGAAAGAAAGAAAGAAAATACGTTTATTTGCGTACTTTTTTTTCTTTGCGTCATGCCATGAAAAAAAAGTACTTACACAAAAAATAACAAGTTGGGGGAAAATATGCGTACTATGCGAAAATGAGTTGTGGAGGTCAGATAGGCAGTTGCTCCATGCAAATATACTGGTATTCAGATGGTATTCCGGTTAGACTGGAAGCCAACCCCTACATCACTGGGAAAGGGCTGGGCAGATGATGATGATGACGTGTTTTCTTTTTCTTCTAATCATCTTTTACAGCCGTCATCTCAGTTTTAACTTCATCTATAATATATTTATCATCTTTCACACATTCCATCATAGTTTTGGTCAACCATTTCCCTTTGGCCATTGTCATTCATACGTACCTATCGTATGACTTTCCTTGTGTCATGCTCCTTATTCCTCCGAGTCATATGTCCAGAGCAGTGGTGGCCCGTGGCAAATGCCGGGACTTATGAGTTGTAGGTCCTGAACCCAGGCAAATTAATTTCATGTAAATAATTTCATCACCACTAGAACAGCGAAAACGGTGAAGGAAAACATCGTGGGGAAACCGGCAAGTCCTGGAACCAAAAATTTGAAGATAGTTACCAACTCGCACTGGGCCCGCCGCGTCACTCCTTTTCGTAGAAAGGAGCCCTGTGTGCCAGCAGTATGATATTATAGGCTGATTATGTACTTACATGTCCATTCCACAATCGATAAGTCCGTCTTCAGATAAAAACTCTGCCTAAAATCATTAGGTACCTAAAATTGCTTTGGTAATTTAACCATGAAACGCAGTAAATATACCATTTAACACATTTATGTGACATGCATCTTTTAACACTGTGTACGGTTCATGTAGTGTTGTCGAAAAAACCGGATTTAACTTAAGAATACTTAACAAAATTGTATTCTAAACTAGCTGCTGCCCGCGGCTTCGCCCGCGTGAGTGTCGGTAATTACCCGATACATCCCCATGGGTTTTAAGTATAAATATTGAGTTTCGAGTTAATCGGACAGCGCGTTAAAATTCTTCCATACAAACACTGACACCCCCCAACCCCCCTTTAGGGGGTAATTTAGAAAAACAAATACTACAAACTTTATAATTTATTTAGATAACTATTCGGGCGAAGTTTCATGTTTATTACCTCAAGGAATAGGATTTTTCCTACAAACTTTCATCCCTTATTTTACCCCCTTAGGGGTTGAATTTCGAAAAATCCTGATACACGTTATTCTTAATTTTTGGATTTAAGTATAAATATTGAGTTTCGAGTTAATCGGACAGCGCGTTAAAATTCTTCCATACAAACTTTGACACCCCCCAACCCCCCTTTAGGGGTTGAATTTAAAAAAATGCTTCCTTATTCCTTGCCTACATTATAAAAGAAACCTCTGGGCAAAATTTGAGCTTTCTAGGTCCAAGGGTTTGGGCTGGGCGTTGATGAGTCAGTCAGTCAGGACTTGTCTTTTTATTAATAGGTATAGATATGGATAGTAGGATAGGATATTTTTCCGGGATAAAAAGTACCCAGTGTGGTGCCCAGGATATTAAAGAATAATTATACCAAGTTTCATCGTAATCGAACCGGTAGTTTTTGCGTGATGCCTGAACAAACAGACAGACAGACAGACAGACAGACAGACAGACAAAAAAAAAATTAATCAAATTTTTGGGTTCGGTGTCGGTCTAGTAACACCCCCTGCCATTTATTTTTTTGATATTTTCAATGTACAGAATTTTCACTTCTACAGATTTATTATAAGTATAGATAGTTTGTCACCAGTCGGCAGTAGGGTCTGGCAACTATTGTAAATAAATAATAAATATTTTTATTTCCATCAAGGTAGGTACAAGAATTTCTTAATATAATTTCTATTGGAATGAAACGATAAATAAACAAAACTTCACTCGTAACTTGAGTCTACACCAGCAGTCTTCTTGAGGTCATCGATCTAAATGCTTCGACCCATACCTACCAAAGTTACCCAACATACGGTCTTCATCTAAGGAAAAAAAAATGAGGCAAAGAAAACGCCAAAATATACATGCCTACCTATTACATACTATGACATAACAAAATGGTTAATGAACCCTTTTTTACAAACTTATATTTTTTAATTACAACAAGTGTTTTTGCGGTTATAACAAAAAAACTTAATGGACAGTTTCTTTTTCTCATTTGATGGGATATAAAAAACAAACCCACTTGAACAATTAAAGATG
This sequence comes from Eupsilia transversa, assembly GCA_914767815.1. Lineage (NCBI taxonomy): Eukaryota > Metazoa > Arthropoda > Insecta > Lepidoptera > Noctuidae > Eupsilia > Eupsilia transversa. The sequence continues at coordinate 892,424 of OU611888.1, forward strand.
ACTTGATTGTACAAGCAAATTATTTCATCGTCTTAAGACCTCCCGCAGGCGCGGGATTATTTTCTTCATTCGCAGATTCGTTATTTTCTTCAGTTGAAAACTTAATATAAATTGTTCTATCGATGTTGCGTACGCCTGCGCGAGCCTTTATGAATAAATGTAGCATCAGTCGTATTCTATGATTCAACAATATGTAAATTTTTATTTACAGATCTCTACTATGAAATAGAATAATGGAAAACAAGGATCAAGTCTCAAAAGACATAGAAAAAGGGTTAAACTCCCCTGAACTGAAAAGAAACGAAGACATTCCATTCGTAGATGATTTCATCGAACTGAATCTAGTCAAACCCGACGAACCTGTACGTCCTAAGCGCACAAAAGATGAGAAAGAAGATGGACAACCACCTGCAGCAGAAAAGGATAGAAAACTGCATGCCTCAGATTTGGGAGAAGTTCATTCTTCTCCAAATAATGATACGATAATAGTAAATACTCCAGAAGGGACTCTATACATTACTTTAGAGCCTGATTCTGGGAAATCTTCGAAACCTACCAGTCCTATAACTGAGTCTACTGACTTAGAAGCTACTCCGAGTACTTCGAAGAGTTTCGGAGCAGCGGAATCTGATGAACTGATAAGGAAAGAGAGAGAGGCTATGGAACAGAGGAAGATGAGCTTGAGGAGGAACTCAATATCGATGCCGACGCTGCAAAACTTGGAGTTGGAAGTACTGAAGCAGCAGTATTTAAATAATCCGCAGGATGAGGTGAGTTTCATTAATATTATTTACTTAAACTAAAAACAATTTTGCGTTGAATTTAGAATAAGGTAGTTAAGCCATAGCAAGTTTAGGGTGCGTTTTGCTTTGCTTTGCGATGTACTTTTCGCGTTTGGCGCCCGCGGAATTGACCGTTACACGCGAGCGCCTGATTTATTATTGAATTTCGTTTCACAATCCCTCGACTAAATCTTCCGGAGTTTTTATCGGATATGGGCAGCCGTCAGAATAGCTTTAACTCCGTTTTACTCATACAGTCGAAAGTCTCTTTGAAGTCTATGCTACTAAATTGGCTACAATACTTTGTGGTATCCTGTCCTACCTAATATCAACGCTTGCAATCGCGGCATCTCGAAAGAAAGTCGTAATAACACAACCTAGTTCGATTGTATTATCGGAACAAACACAAAGAAGGCTTATCTCGAACTTAATCTACACACGATGATCCCAATTGTTTGAGCATCGGCAACCTTGCTCTGGTTAAAGAACAACCAACTTAATCTCTGGTCATATTTATGTATCTTTATCCGAAAGAAACAGAACCGGGTTTTCTAGTTTTACTAGTATCTTGATATTTCTATGTTTACTCAAATTAAAATTAAAATATTTTTATTTGTAGACGAAAATACAGATGTTAATAATAAATTACTAAATGCCCTTGTTTTCTGTAATGTTTTTTGTTAAAGTTAAGCATTGGCTAGTTTGTTCAAAATAGCGAATAGTAACGTTAGCAGTATCATCAACATTTGCGAAGTGGTGGGTGCTTTTATGGATGTAACATAGCATAACATTACGACTGTTTACCCCGAAGGGTAAGGCAGTGCTGACCTATAGATTAGATACAGCTACATTTCGCCAGTTAAGTTTAAGTCCCATGTCATAGGGGCGAGCCTATTGCCATCAACCGGGCACAAATCCAGGCTGCAGGCTGTTATTGAGAAATTCCTAATGGAAAAATCCAATAAAACTTTGCCCGTCCTGGCAATCGAAACCCAGGACCCCATGGTCAGCAGTAGGCCTCGCGACCACTAGGCCAATGAGGTAGTTTATGGATGTCTAGGCCAATAAACTTTTACTGTCAATAAAAAACGTTATGAACGGATTATATTATCAAGTTATCCGTTTTCGACAGTCCAGATTAAGCAAGGAACTGTTTTGTCGATTCTATAGGATATGGAGATGGCAGTTATTTATATAATAGTCTTATACAAATGATAAATAACGGTTTAACATAAAACCATCAAGATAAGCCCATCGCATCATCGGTGATATAACATAATATTGGCAATAAATAACAATAATAGCCAAAACCTCATTAATATTCTACGAGCTATACCAAGACTTTTGAAGCGGAAATACCCATAGCTTTGGATAACGAATATTTAGAATTGAATTTATTATTAAAGCAGGTAGGTATATTATGACAAACTTTTGACTTATAAGTAAGTAATATTTTACCATAATTATTAGCAGATTAGAAACTGTTTTTTTGATGTTATGATATTATAAGCCGAATTTATAAGAAAAACAACACTTTGGTAAAACCCTGCATATTTGTATAGAAGGAGCTGATATTATCAGTGGACTACGGCAGGTTCAAGACAGTGCGTGTGAAGACACCAAGAACCTCATTAATCACAGGCCTTAAAATATTAAAATAATTATGAAAACGGAGGAAGAATATTCATAAAGAACCATACCTCTATTGTTAAGTTACCCCGGTCTCAATCACCTTATTAAAACCAAAAAGAAGGAGTCAAAAAAAGTATTGCAAATTCTATTTTATTTCTCGAACTGACATTATTGTTTAATGATTGTTACTTAAATCAGACCACCATAGCAAATGCCAATTCCAAAAATACGGGCAGTACTAAAATTATTGACCACCATCATCATCATCAACATCGTCATCTGACCATCTGATTTTGTCTAACCCGGTAATGATAAAATTGAAAACATACGAAAGATAACTAATCCGATCATATGACAATAAAAAAACAATCTGGTATTACGTGCTATTTATCTACATCGCTACTATTGGTGCGAATTTGATAAAACAAAGCAAAGAAAAATTCTTAGATAACATTACCAAAAATTATCTTATTATACTGTTTTTCGTACAAGTCTTATATGAAAAACGAGGTTATAATACATTTAAATTAAGATACAGAACCAGTTTTACAAGTGATAAATTAGGTAATAGGAGATGCGTGTCTAAAATTAACGGTCTTTAATCATGTGCTAGTGTTAAAAATAATAGGAAAGTTTCGTTGCCCTTGTATTAAGTATCTTATCAGTGACTGAATGAATAAAGTGACAAAATGAGGGTGCGGAAGAAGCCAGATCTTCGGATTGACATACCGTCATATCCTCATGACTATGTGGAAATGCCACCTGAAACCAGGAAGAAAATAGAAAAAGTGATTCGAAGTAGTGTCAGTCCAAGCATTAGTGATACAAATACTCCTTCTACTAGCAATATTGGTGATCCTGATGATATTAGAGAAGGTACTAGGACTCCTGAAGTGAGGTTCGTGGGCCCTGAAGACGAGAAAGTGGAAGATAAGAAAGTAGAGTCCAAGGATGACACCCCTTCGGCTGAAAGTCCTGTAGTTTACAGGAACGTCAATAGAGCAGAAGTTCCTGTTGGAAATAATCGGGGTGATAGTGAAAATGGAACTAAGAAGGATGCGTTAAATGTGAGTTATTTAGATATTGGCAGTACACCTACAGCTAATAACGTATTCCAAGTATACATTTGTTGTCCCACACAAATTATTACAATAACCAGGAAATAGATTATTGTAGTTCTGGAATTCTAGTTTGCTACTCTCCATACCTACATTTACGACTACCTATTACGGCTCGTACACACTGGCGCGATATCGCGGGCGCGACAGGCACCGCTACCCTTGTAGCACCCGCGTTATCGCGGCAGTGTGTAAGAGCCTTTATACATTAATCTTACGACTTTTCAACATGATAAATTGAAAATTGAGACATAAATGTATAATAATGCACCTATTCGGAAATGTTTAGTTGTGTTTTCATATTCAGTAACGCCAAATGTAAGTAAATTCCAACGAACGACGATTGCTTGAACGAATATTTATGTTCTTTCTCCAGATATGTCCGCCCGTGACTAAGAAAGTTTATTTATAGATTTGCCAGAGATGACAAAGACTGAAGCACCATTAATATCCTAGGTCATCTGTCGCCTTTCCCACAAGTTCTTCTCCCATCACACCTCGCTGTAGGGGACACCAGGAGTCAGGACTATTACCATCACTTGATACGTAGCAATCTGCTGTGACACTGAATGCGAAGAAGCGTCTAATAAATTGCGACGTCCTGTCGGGACGATCAATTTAGACCCACAGTTAGTGTTGGTATCAGTTTCATTTCGTAGGATTTGCTTGTTATGGGATTTTGTTCGAGGTCTACTTGATTAATATTATGTATTAAATATTTACTAAGAAGTATATCTAAACATATTTATATCCAACAGAATTATTAGAGTTTTGTAGCTTCTGACAATAAGTACCTACTGCCATATTTGAAAATATTATTTGGTACAATGAAATTCAGTCATTTAATGTCGTTAAAGTTAGTCATGCAGTGTGTGTAATGAATCATACAGTAAACTAGGATTATTTAGTCAAAGTAAGGCTAAATTGTAAAACCCTTGGCTTTATCTATATCTATACTTATAATAAATCTGTAGAAGTGAAAATTCTGTACATTGAAAATATCAAAAAAATAAATGGCAGGGGGTGTTACTAGACCGACACCGAACCCAAAAGTGTGATTAAAAATTTTTTTGTCTGTCTGTCTGTCTGTCTGTCTGTCTGTCTGTTTGTTCAAGTATCACGCAAAAACTACCGGTTCGATTACGATGAAACTTGGTATAATTATTCTTTAATATCCTGGGCACCACCCTGGGTACTTTTTATCCCGGAAAAGTATCCTATCCTACGGTTGGGGGGTGTCAAAGTTTGTATGGAAGAATTTTAACGCGCTGTCCGATTAACTCGAAACTCAATATTTATACTTAAACCCAAAAATTAAGAATAACGTGTATCAGGATTTTTCGAAATTCAACCCCTAAGGGGGTAAAATAAGGGATGAAAGTTTGTATGAAAAATCTTATTCCTTGAGGTAATAAACACGAAACTTCGCACGAATAGTTATCTAAATAAATTATAAAGTTTGTAGTTTTTTGTTTTTTCTAAATTACCCCCTTTTTTTGTTTTTTTTTTTTTGGGTGGGAAATCATCCAATGACTTCTCCCGCTCTGGGCGGAGCGGGAGGGCGTGTCAGACTTTTACTGACTAAAACCCACCCGTGTTCCTTCACTTGCCCGGGCCTGGTCCTTATCGGGGGCGAGCTACCCGTTGCTCACCGCCCGCAAGCCCGCGCCTACGGTGGCCGGGAATCCTCCAAGGAGTCCCGACGCCCAGGGCGTCTCCTACGGCGGCTAGGCGCGTGAGGGCGCGAACTTTGCCTCTCCCTCACGCGCTCCGCCTCCTCCTTCGTCTAAATTACCCCCTAAAGGGGGATTGGGGGGTGTCAGTGTTTGTATGGAAGAATTTTAACGCGCTGTCCGATTAACTCGAAACTCAATATTTATACTTAAAACCCATGGGGATGTATGGGGTAATTTCCGACATTCACGCGGGCGAAGCCGCGGGCAGCAGCTAGTCCTAAATATGACGTGACGTCACCGCGTCACGTGCTTACTCAGCTAATAGACTGTGTGTGAATTAATGTTATCTGAGATTAACGGCCTTTGATAATTTGGTAGATAAAATGAAAGATAATCTACAAGAAATTTAAGCTGGTTAAACTCGGAAGATTGTTTAACAGCATGTGAATTGTCAAAAAATTGTAGACACAAAGAGATAAAAAAAGCCTAGGTTTTTTTGGGAATTACTAAAAGAAAAAAGTTCCTGGTAAAAATTATCAAGTACAAGCAGCCTTTAAATTTCTTGATTAACAGTCACTTTTCACCATTATTTTTTTCTCGTTTTTATTAATAAAAAATAAAAAACCACTGCCGTACTTCGCTGTCTCAACATGCAAGTCCCTCGACCTATTTGCCTACATTCAAATCGTTGGGATTTGTCCGTGATCTTAGACACAGATTCGTCTCATACCCCTACCTATACAGACCATATTGCATCACAACATTAGTTTAAATAACAAGAGTATTAGAAACCATTATTATCCCTGTGTTTACTGCAGTTAAAGTGCCTTTAAATCTGTTTGTGCGATCACTGACTACGTTTAGCGTAACAGCATAACAATTTTAAATTGATTTTGTGTGTAAAACCACTAACGTTTTTTTTATTAATTTTTAAACAATGAAAATTGCTTATCCAAAACTCCATTTATATATCAGCCTTTTTAAACAAAAGGGTTCTTTTCACTATTTGCTACCAACAGTGTAAAAAAGCCACAATTCCAAAGTAAATCCTAATTATCACTACTTATCAGTTTCAAAAACTTCTGCTACTATCATCACTACAATAATATCACGTCTCATCACATAATTCCCCAAAATGAACAACGAATCAAAGTTCAGCGCGTTCGCTCACAAGTTTAAATATCGATCACCCTTGTGGATCGAGTCGGACTCTGACGTCAGCAAGTCGAGTGATTCCCGTGATTCTCGTGATGGTGGTAATGGTGGTCTGTGCAACAGTGATGATAGCATCGCCTGCCACAGCAGTGATAGCTCCGGGAGTATCAACAACTTTCTGGATTCCAAGGTTGTGTTTTGTTGTTGTCGTTTCATGAATTTTATGCATATTAGTATCGTGTTTGGTAGCAGAACCAAACGCGATACTAATAAGGATAAAATTAGCTATTTTCAGGCTTTTTCGGTGCCTATATAATGAGATTGTTTAATCCCCAATGCTGGTCATGGGCTTCCCAATGAAACCATTCTTTTGACAATGAATTATCAACGCACTGGTAGACGAATTGCTTACGCTGAAGAATAAGAAAAATAATATAGTGTACCCTGGCCCAAAATACCGATTCTCTCTCTTGGTCATGGAAGTGATCCTGATATTGGGATTCGTAGCAGCATCCTCCTGTCTGTCACTAAAAATAAAGTAGGTCCGAGCCCAAATCCATCAGTCAAACTTGACGATAAGAGCAATTTTCTCTTAAAATCGTTCATCGATCTCATTACAGAATGTTAATTATTATGGCTGTTGCTACTCATAACCATGAACATAATAATTAGTTACTCACGCATTTTCAGCACGTTTCATTAGTATCTATTAAAACGTAAAGAAAAGTTGTGTTACTGAGTAATTTGCAGTTTCTTTCGGAAAACCTTTAGCTGTAGGTATAGATAGGTTATAATATGATGGTATACGTTATGTAGGTATATGGGATAGGAAAACTCAAGTTTTTGCAAAAAATATGTGGCAATTTCTACGTTTTGAACAGCGGCGTATTTTCAAAACTATAATTTTCTTGTTTTTTCTAGCAGCGCTATCTTGTGGAATTGGTTTACACTATCAGTACGTTTTAATAGTAACTACAACTGTTAGATGGCGCTGTATTCAATATAAATAAGTTAGGATAGTACTCACCAGATGTCGCTGGTCGCTTAATCGTAAGATTATTAATTCTTATTATTTTAAATGGTTTCCTTTTTATGTAATAAAGCTTTTCGAAGCTTTTTATTTATTTGTGATTTATTTATCCTGTATAAGAAAGGAATCACTTCCTGATATTATCATGATTAGTTAAGCAATTGGAAAATTAGGTCACCTAATTTATTCTAATTAATCAACGTAAGTACCTAAATCTAAAAATACTTATATGACACCAGTATCATAATTTTAGATTATCAGTATATTATTTCAAGACACAGGGCTGCTACAAGGTGCTATGTTAGGCCATAAGCGGCTGATTTTACACATTATCCTATCGGAACTTTAACTTTTTGTCAATTAGACTGCCGTGTGTGATTTGCTGTAGTTATCTAATGTAATTTGGTTTTCCTTAGACTACTGCTCGATAGGTTTTCACAGGTAGATACTATAGTTATTGATATAATGCTTGAAACAGCAGTAAGGCATCATATTATCTTCATCTGATAAATTTGGTGTGAGCATCAGATCCAAAGCCTACCTACCCATTTGGGAAAAACATCTCGTATGTACATTTTTCTTGACTGACATCTTTTTTGAGGCATCCTTAAATCAGACGTTTCTCAGACACCTCTGTGGTGATTAATTTGACAAATTAATTACAATTGAACTAACTAATGGTCTGACTCGGTCACCGTGCACATGCAGTAGTGCAAGATAAGTGAACATGCGTGGATCCAGGCGAAAGGTTGAGTTCGACTGCATACCTCTTACTCAGGTTTGACCAGATTACGGCAGTCAATTTTTTTTATTTCATTTTCAAATTTCCGTCAGTCGTCAGGAATATCTTCCGCCCTGAGGAACGCCGAAAAGACTCATAGTGCTTCACTGCCAAATACTAGCCAGAAGTTAGCTTTTAATGTGGGTGGCGACAGGTGCGCATGGTTTTACCTGACTGCCCCAGAAGCAGGGTAATAGGTACCGATAACAAAATATGGTCATACTTCATAGATTTGGGTCTAAAACCTGATGTGATCTCCAATCCGCCTACAAAATCGTAAAGACCAGCATTCCTCGTATTGGCAGTTGTGTCGTTTACTGGTTAATAGTTTATTATTATGATGACGACGGACGAGTTTCTTCCTACAGCTCGATTACCAATATTAACGACCTGGTATTTTAAGTACTTGAACGGAGAGTGCTAAGCGGAAACAAAGTGCAATTTTCGTGTTGCTGACAGCGTCTGCTTTGATTACTGTTGAGTGGAGGTCCCTCGTTAGAGTTACTTACGCAGTGATTGCTTGTTACTTGTTAGTCAATATGTAATAGGCTAGTGACCGAGTGCCGAAAAGTTCAATATACTTTTGCTCTTGATATCTTTCGTTTTTACAGTCTTGTATTTGAGAGGGAATCGACTAACAACCGATGAAACTGGCACTACGTGACATACTTAAGAGCCCACATAACCTCAGGTTTTTATCTCGCTCGCACCATACTACTCGCGGACTGAGTGCGAGCAAGACGGAGGCGGCTCCAAATCGCCAATAGTTTAGGTAATTGCTTTTAACAGCGAAAATAATAGTAATTAAAAAAAAAAAAAACATAGTCGCTACTTTATAGTTAGTTCAGTTAGTGTGCCATCATAATATAGTGTGAATTCGTGTTTTCGGCTAACATAGTCCTTAACATGAATCCTCAACTTTAACTTATATTTATTTGAAAATTTAATGCTGCAGTAGTTTCGATGTAACGGCGGATGTTGCTAAGCAATTTGACGACTTATATAGGCCCTGAAAATAGCATATCAACTCTATCAAGTTTTGTTTGAGTTTCTCGAAACTTATGACTGTTGTATTAATTTCCAGATCCCGGAGCATCACCAGAGCACGGCGTCAGGGTTCAGCGATGGCGACAATACGGCGGATGACCACACTGAAGTACTGTCAGACGATGACAGAGTCAAGTAAGTAAATACTCATTTGCTTGTGCATAAATAACACTGGCTTTTAGAGACTTCAAAATAATATCGACCCTAAACGACAGGTTTTTTAATGGACCCCATTATAAAATTTATTTGATGTGCGTTGCTTGGAATGCGTTTGATATCCACAAATCATATTCATTGGTCCTCATAGCCAATAAATATGATTGATGGATATCAAACGCATCCATAGCAACGTACCATAGCACATCTCCGCCCTGGGTGCCAGCGGTGAAGGTGCGCCGAAGGCACCGTGCAGGGGCGCCCCTTGACCTCTGGTGCCTGCAAAGTTGGTACTTTTAAACAAAATTCCTAACAAGGACAAAATTGGTTCAGTAATTAAAAGGCAGTTTGTTGTATTATAAAACCTACGAGACGGAGCAGGTGTAATTTTTTTTCACTTGTGGCTACTCTCCAAGAGTGGAGAGGGGCGCGGCAGAAGTCTCTCCCCCAGGGCGCCTGTTGCTAAAACTGACACTGTATGTAGGTACCTACTCATCGACACTTTAAAAGGCCCAACTTCTCAAGTTGATAGATTCTCAAGCCCATTTTCATTTCCTTCCTCCAAATGAGTCCACTTGGGATCTAGGTCCTCTTAGTGCGAGGGTTGCATCAAATCAGGAGTTAATAAGGAAGTGCGGACGATGACCGATGCATTGCGAAACGTCGGCCTGTCACCGCAGTCGCCGCTCATTGTGTGCGCTACAATGAGGGCATAAGATGGGTATGTGGCAAGGGAATCTCAGCGGTCTTTGTTGAACGATTCTTGTAATGTGGTCGATTTGCCCTCGGTTCAGGATTCATTTTGGTCAGGATTTGTTCTTCTAGAGTCTACTTGTTGGCCTAGCACAAACGCGCGGAGTAAAAATGAACGTAAATTCGATCGATTTTAGAATCAATTATACAACTATTCTATAGCATTTTGTTTCCTAGCATAATTAGTATCACCCATAGATAAGAATTAAGTCTTCAATCAAAATTAATCGTGTGAAACGAGTGTTTCCAATTCAAAATCGTTCACGTTCCGTTTACTTCACGCGTTCGTGCGAGGCTCAGTGATACGATCTTGTTGACCAATTGAGGAAATACTTGCAACATAATGCTGCTTACCTACTAGCATTTAAGTACATACCTGTGGTACTTCCCCGAACAAAACCTATTTCAAAGGACTCTATTACCATAATTAACATCTTTTACTCACTAGTACCTACATATAATACAAGATAATCTCAAATTAAAATCTTTATAATAATTTATGAGGAGGAGCCTGTGGCTAAATAATAACAGCCGCACGGGTCGATCCATCAGGTTAAGCTACGCTTAGCGGGGTTGTTCCGTCGATGGGTGACCATCTTTACATACCGAGATTCCTCCGTGCCTCGGAAAGCACGTTAAGCCGTTGGTCCCGGCTGTCATTCGTGGATCTTTGACAGTTGTTACGAGTCGTCAGAAGCCTGAAAGTCTTACCAAGGGGTATCGTATTACCCAGTTACTGGGTTGTGGAGATCAGATATGCAGTCGGCTGATCAAGTAAACACTTAGGTAGATACTAGGTAACACAAGGGACACTCATGCCAGATCCTTTTCTAAAACGGTAGGTCATTTTGTAGCATACCTAATTAGTTTTGGTTTAAAATCAGTTTTTCCTCAATTCACTTGCGGCTACATCTTGTAGTTGAGTAATAATTGACGTCAGGACTCCATTTTACCTACTTGACTTTCACAATATTATCCTCTAATTCCCAAGATAATATTTACATAGGTAATTTAAAAGTCTTAAAATATTAATATGTACATGTTTATAAAAAGGGGAGGGGAAAGAATCATAGGGTATTAAAAAATTCGTCCGCACCGCTGTCAACGGGAAAAGTGCCCAAAAGGCTGGTAGCATTGCCATGTTATATGGCAATTCTGACGCTTTGGCTAAAAAAATAGACTCTAGGGTAATCAATTATTGACGATGTATCACGTATTGATTTGACGTAGTTAACATTATTTGTTGATTACCCAAGCCCAAGACAAGAGAAATTAAGGAAAATATTTTTTAATTCGGTATGTTTTCCCGGTAATGGAAATCAGATGTTATGTAAAACATGATATATTAAACTAGTTCTAGTTCTGAATGGGGTAAAAGTATAAATCAGCTAGCTCTAGACTAGAGGAAAACGAGTGTGCAAAGAAAAGGAACGGAGTTTCCAATTGGTTTTCATAACAGATTTCGTTAGTAAATAAGGTTTGTATGAACCACAACGGTAGATCACAGATATCTAAAGCTTTGGTTTCCCAAGATAGCGATGAACGGTAACACGCTTTTTATGACAGCTTATAGTAAATATTTATTTGCATTTATTGCAGGTACAGAAAATAAGATGTGACAATAAAAATTCTAGGTACCTTAAATTAGGCATGCAACATTATTTTAAAATAAGGGAATTAATAAATGAGATGCAGTGATGACAAAGTTAAATAATTTTCCAGGTATTACAACAAAAGTCGGCATGGTACATACCTACATATAATTAAAAATTGATTTAAATAATCTAGAATAAATAGGAACGATAATTAATGTCACATCCTGATGAAAACTACAGATCGTTATGACGCCGCGCTTGTTATACGGTGCGCTTCTATACTCGGTAGAATACGTGCTAGCTCCTACAGCATCCTGAGTGTATTGTGACAGCCCCACGCTGGATCACTGGATACGGCTGCGCGCGTAGATGTCAGTCGTTTTAATTTTGTTTTACTAACTTTAGGTTAAGAGCTTTACTAACAATTTATGGATCTTATAATATGAAATAAATAAATATACTTATACAATTATAATATGACGGCAATTGATTATGATGACCCCAGCGCTAAATGATTATATTTTTTGTAAGTAGGTAATGTTTGGGTCTTAACAACTCTGGACTGACAACAATAATATTATTATGTTCGTCATTTGTCACAAAGTACTAACTCTCTATTGATTAGGTACCTAACCTATAACTCAGCTTTACTTATGATAGATCATTTACGACAAAATGAATTAATATCTGACCTATGTTATCTACTGTACGTCGTAAATAAATCAGTAAGGTTTTTACTGTTGTTCTATGCAGTACCCAATAGTGTACGTATGTATTATAATTTTATTATAATTAATTAAATTTAACGTAGAGACGGTGTTTCCCAGTGGTTATTAAGATGACTTTACTGTTGATGTATGTATTTTGAAGAGTTTTTATGAATGTTTTTTACTTTTATAAGGAAGGTTGTTATGTTATTTTATTTATATCATGGTGTAAAATTTCATAAAATTAGGAGTCAGCACAATTCCTTTCGAAATGACAAATGCTTGCATTGGAGTGCTATTATATTACTAGCAAAATTAATTAATTGATCATTATTAATTAAGTGCAAAAGTTAAATGTCTTTCTTATGAAAGTCCATCCTGTTTCTTATCTTATTTTAGTTAATGAAGACCACTTAGTTCTATCGAGAACACGAGCATATGCATCTCCTACAAGCACACTAAATAAACTATAAAATACACTAAAAAAGGTGTAAAATTCCTGTCAAAATCTTGATGTAACCGCTATAATATGTAGCCAGACACAAGCGTTCGAGTAGCCTAATGTGAAGTGCACAAAATGGTTCGTAACAAAAAAAATAAACATCTTTTATTTGTTATATTATTCCAGTTACAGAGAATATAAACCAAGATATCAGTGCATCATAACTGCCATGTTGGTACTAAAAAGTGAAAAACATCGCATTGGATGGGTCGTTATCTCACGTTAGCGTCGAGTTACATGTTCCTCGGGTACTGTTTACTTTACATGATTGTTCACACAGGCAGGTGGGAACTTGCCTTACTTACATTTGGCAAGATAGGCAGGAAAGGTGACATTTTTCTCGCATCATATTAAGAAATAATTCTTGATGATTATTTCTGAGCTTTATTTTGTTTCACTATTTATTTAAATCACAAGAGTTTTGTTCTTTATTTTCCTACGTCATTCTCTTTGCTGCTAATTTATAGTTCAGTAGCACCAATACAACACAACTTTGGATAATCTGAAAAAGAGTGGTGGTATTTATATAAGTTGAGTTGAGAGACGGAAAAAACAAATTTATTAAATAACGTTGATAGTATGTCACTAGTATTTCAATTACCTACGTTATACTTGCATAATATTAATATTCATAGCTTTCCGTTGGCTTATTAACACAAGTACCGAGTCGCATTAGGTACCTTTGATCGATGAAAGAGTGCACCACATTCGCTAAATGTGTGCGCGATATTCTATAAAAAATATATTTGGTTAGTAGGTATATTTAATCGAACCTCTAATAATTCCCATTTCGCGCTCCTAAAAACATCATTAAACACTGTAATATAATATTTGCGCCTCTTTTTGTGAACGTCAAAAAGATTCAAAATCATCATTATTTTAATCACGTCTGATCAACTGTTTAATTGACTTGCGCGTAAGAAAAATTTAAACATCGTATAAAATTAACATCATTCACTACTAATTAATACACTTAAAGAACTTGTTTCCTTCCCACTGCCTAGTCCAAGCGCGATGAGAATTAGCAACTAAATTGATTTCTAGATGTCTATTACAATATCCTGGGCAATTTTCTTTAGTAATTCTAATTTTCTATACCCAAGAAACAATAATTATCTACAGGATGTAAATGGAAAACTGTAGATCAATAATTAATGTTTGTATGAGGAAAATAGTTCCTATAATGAAGATGTGTCTTATAATTAGATTGGGGATCACCCTTGTGGTTTTGTGATCGTAAATAGAGCATTATTTTAAAAGGAAATCGTTCAATATTTCTTGCATGCCTAGCTAATTTGTTTTGTTCAATCTGAAATAGGGAACACTTAAAGTTTCTTAGAGTAGCACTTTATTAATCATCAGTTTGTAGTTATATAACTATAAACATTTGATGATTAATATTATAATATAATTTAACATACAAAAATATTGTTAATCTCTCTCTTCATTTATAAATGTACCTACTTACTTTAATGTAGGTATATCATTGGATTAGCTTCGTTAATTTATTTTTTCTTAAAAACTTCGAATACAATATTTTTTACATTTACTATCATTCTATCTGAAAATTAAAATAAAATGAAATAGTTTAATTGTTACATGGTGTTGTTTGAACTTTAAATCTTTGTTTTTGAGTTTTTCATGTTTACATGTTTTAAAAGCACGCACTCTTGTTTGGCGCATGTATTCGACGCGCCTGCGTCTGTAACATACCGGCCAGTATAACTCGTACGCGCTTCCGAGCGACTCCTGCGCAACCCGATTTATGATCCATAGATCTTTCGTGAGTTTTAGAGCAAGTCTGACATAGTACTCACAGTGTTGTGAAGTTGTGTAATGTGACGTGAAATATTTGGAGCAATAATCGTGGCAGCAAAAGGTAGGTATTGTTATTAAAAAAAAAAGTTATGTTAATAGCTAAATAAAAATCAATTGCCGTGCGTTAGTCTCGCAAAAACTATATAATGGCTCGACCGATTTTGATGGAACTTTGGTAAGTTGTTGTGTGTGCGCCGGAGAAGGTTCCTAACAAAAAAAAAATGTATGTATGATACGGTAACAACAAGTAATTTGACACTTATGTTCCTTATTTTGCGTAAACACATGCTCATATTTCTTTACGACAAGCTGATAGTACCTGACACGACAAAGACATGTTACTAATAAAACATGAACAACACATTTTACAACGTCGCTATATTATTATTATGAGCATTGAGCGTAGGTATACATAAAACTTGAGGGGTAAAGTGTGTACAAACACTTTCTTTTTTATTTATATACTAGCTGGGCCTCGTGGTTTCAACTGTAAAAGTCTCGATCCTCTGTGGGAATATCGGGATAGAAGGTATCCTATGTCCTTTTCCAGGTCATGGTCTACCCATGTGCTAAATTTCATCCACATCTGTTCAGCCGTTTTAGCGTGAGAGCGTAAGAAACAAACTCACTTTCGTATTATATTAGTTAGGATTTAATTTGTGGGTAATAAGCTTTTCTTCTCGTTTCCAGAATTCCAGGCATATCAGAAAAAATTGCAATAATTTATTTATTTAATTATTTATTAACTACACTACTTACTACATTAGACTTACAGCTAAAATAAACAGAATAAGAAAATAGTATATGAGACTGACAGCCAATTAAAAGTCTTCACTTCTAGAAAAATGGACGGTGGACGGACTGTGGTTGATAATAATTTATCATTACTATCATCCGCAGTCCGACTTCACCCACTGCTGGGCATCATAGGCCTCTCTTTGTTTGTGCTGCACTCTTGTGCCAGCCTCATCCAGGGTTGTTCTACCCGCGATGGCAACGATGCCAATAATTATGTACTTATTTATTTATAATTAAACATTGACCCGCTGTTATCTTGTAAAGTTGTATTACAGACAGAGTCCGTTTCTTGTGATACCTATACATTATCAGCTGTGATTTGTTTAGGGAAATAGGTTATCGTGAGCTCTATAGATTCCCAATTATAATATATTTTTTTCTCGTTTTTAATAACACCTCGTTTTCCTATTAAATTGTTTAAAAAATATATAAGTACTCTTATCTATTATCTGTCTGTCTTATGTTCTTCATGGTGGGAAAATGCATTTCTTTTTCCATAGCTGCCTTATTGAGAAAAAGTTTCTCTAATATTTGTAATGTGTTGTCCCTTTTTGCATTTCCAAAAACTACAAGACAGAGAATATTGATACTGCAGTAAATTGATGCAGGTCATTTGTTTAAGATTCAGTTCCTAAATGTCTTTGGGAACAATCATCACTATCTTTAGTAAGGTCAAGGAATCTTTAATCTCAATATTCGTTTCTCTTTGCTATTTACGGGTTTAAATGAGAGACACTCAGATAAAATGAAAGGTTACTTACGCTAAATCCTAAGGTGAAAGATAATGTTGTGTGTGTTGAGATTATTTTTACAGCTTTACCGTGGATTGTGTGTAATTACTGTTTATGTGTTAATTAGCATTAATGCGTGGATTAAGTGACGTTTATTGCATTTCTCTTGTGTGTTTTCTTCATTAGTATAGCACTAATACTTAGTGAGAATTTCACCAATGAAACTGAACGCGATCAGCACATCTAAACCGAGTTCAAGAGCTGTCAGTGTCAATATTCCAAAGAAAATAATGACACTGACAGCTCTTAAACTTGGTTTATGTGTTGATCGTGTTCAAATTGTATTGGTGAAATCGAATAAACCGAATCTTTGCACTCTTTCTTTTGGATTATTCCATTATTTGGGTCTTTCAGATTTTAAAATTAAAGTATTAATTTGTTTGCCACCTTTGTTGACGGAGACATGAAGAGGCAAGATGGCAGCCCCTTTGGAGTTGATGAAGTACCGTGTGAGAACGTTGCCCCATTGAGCCTTCTGTATGGCTCCAGTGATGAACGGAGTGTAGTCCAACCCCACTATCTAAAGGCCAGGTCAGGTTGGAAGATTGGCCGCCTCCGTACCAGTGAACTTCCGTTGTACTACGGTCAAAGCAATCAAAATCAAAATTCGGCGACTACCCCGCCATATTGGATTACAATTTCACATAATAAGAGGAATTCATAGGTTCTACTCATGACTAGTTTTAAGGTACCCGCAGAAAGGTGCGATGCGACTCTACTAGAACCATTTCTATGAAAACTTCATGGAAATTGGTCTACCAACGTGCCTTTACCCACAAATCATGTAGAAAAAGAAGACAATTTCAAAGCGATAAAATATTTAAAAATAGAGATTCCAAAAAAGTCAGTTGGTAATTTAGTTCTAACCATGGCCTACTTTGTAGATCAAACTGTGAAATTGGACGCTTAAAATACGCACATAAAACTGAGATAAAAGTAAGCAACCGAAACGAATGGGATTAGCATTCTTTTAGTCTCTCAATATGACACCGAAAACAATGCAACAGCAATATAATTTATGATGAATCAACTATCACAGAGAGAGAGAAACATTTAGGTATTTAAACATTACGAATTCATAGTGAAAGCGTAACGACCCAAAATTGTACCATTATTAAGGTGTCAACATAGGGAAAACCACGTTTAGGTTAGAGCAATAGATCTAGAAGATGGGGAGGTTAATCTAGCATGGATAGTTCCACTAAGATTACAGGAACTAGTCCACCAAAACAAAAACAAAATTGTTTTAGGCAGATTGATCAGAGAAACCCGCTATAGATACTCATACAAATAGGGTTTTGAGACTTAAACTAAAAAGGCTGACATGAGAAAGATCCCGAAAGCAAAGTAAATTTTTAAGCAGAGCAATAACAACTGTTTTCCCACTTTAGATTTTTTGTTTTCAGTGCACTCATAGCTTGGCATCAAGGATAAAACTAGAATTTACCTTGGACATAAAGTCTACTTAAGTCCCTTGGCAGACTTATGATCCGGCTAGATTATATCTGCCATTTATGCATACTTGAGTCTCGTTGGATCTAGTGTAAGATAAGTAGTTGAGTAGGTAGTCAAGCTGTTAGTGGTGAGCAAAGTCATGCGATTGAAAATTAGAGCATCATCATCATAATTTTAGCCTTCTACTTATATAGGATATCCGAATTTAATTACTGTTATCATTGGCTATGGGATTGGTAATAGCAGTATGTTAGTAGCCATAAGCTCATAGGAGAACCTTGTAATCATATGCTGATACAATTGTAAGACTATTTTTGTGGGTTTCATCTTTTTCTATGAGATATACTTCCCATCTTTTCGATACAATCCCATTGTTGCCTATAACCACTTACTTGCTATTTTATGGGTGAGCTGATCCCTACCAACTACTGCTCAACCGTTTGATGTTACCTCTACGCCTACAAATTCTTGACCTTCAAAAGCTTGAAAACCAAGTGTTCATTATGATAACATCAAGTGATTGTGTGTCAACCGAATCATATACCTACACGTAAATGAGTTTCCTCATTAACACGCGGCATGCGACAGTTTTTTAACTCCATCTTCGTTTTGTCAGTCTGTCCGTTATCTTGTGTTACGTCATGTTCAGGTATTTTTGTCAGTTTTATTTGTATTAAGATTTGTTCATGTTGGAACTGTGTGGGAAGTACAGATTATGTTAATGCCACAGTTTTTGTTGTTTGAATAATATTTACATTGTCTTGTTTTTTTTTGTGTCTCTAGCTAGCTCTCATCTTAAAAGCATACTAAGATTATTTTGTTCTTCCTCGCAAGAAGGTATTCTACGTCTGAAGTTGAAAGCATTTTTATTCATTCTTAATTTAATAGTGGAACACCTAATCAGTAATTTTAACATGTAAGGAAAGTGGCACATGTACCCATGGACGGTCATCTTCCCCACATAAAAAAAAATAGGTATACTGATAACTTTCCTTCTCTTTACTCCAGGACTCCCCTCCGTTCCCCCCGACGCAAATCGACGGCTCCCCGCAGGTTCGGCCGGTCGGAGTTCAGCATGGACGATGATGACTACTCGCCGAGCAACTCCGTCACGTCCGTCAATTCCCTCGCCAGCCTACTGCGGGAGAAACTACAGGTATGTATGGCGCTGTTTCGTCGATGATGAGGATCGCCTACTGTGTGGGGGTGTGTGTACTGTGTATAATGTACTGTCACCTTCATCTTGTAGCCTTAAAACTGGCTCTCGAAGTTCAAGTATGAGAATTTCGGTTGACCGCACCTAGACAGCGCAAAAATGTAACGTGATAAGTCACACTATTGATTAAAGCATGAGATAGTAAAGCCTCGATTTAGAGCTCTTCAATTTAAAGTGGATGTAACGTTTTACTGATAATTATTAATACCAGCTCTAATTACCAGCTCTTTAACTAATATCACACAATGTCACACAGGTAAGTACTACTACTCCCTACATGCTAAAGCCCTTGGAAAGCATCAATTTAAGGTCTTGAAATTGAACGTAAATTGGTGCTGAATTTGAACTCATGAACCTGTCTTGTTCTCGAGTTTCATTAGCATAATCATATAAAAGACATTGTTTTTCCTTCCAGAGCATCCCTCAGAAAATCCGCAAGAAACCGACAGACTACAAGCTCCGTGCGTTCGTGGGTCTCATGTTCCTGGCTATCGTGTTCTTCGTTGGGTTCGCGTACGTTTTGTACCATCAGCAGGCGCAGACCAAGGCCTACTTCGATAACGTGCAGTTCAACGAGCCCAAGAGACTCATCAGGATCTATAATAAGGATGATGTTGAGATTCTGAGAGCTAGTTTAGGTGAGCGAAATTTTTTAAAATTATCGAATTGGTCATCCTTATATCGGTTAAAGGCTATTGATATACCTATTTTGAATTTCTATGATCACCTCTGACTGAATCTGATTATCGTTTACTTGTCACTATTACTGGTACGTTTCTTGAATTAAACAATTTTCGACATAGGGTACCTTTGGTTGGACCTTTTTCTCGTTGTAGTTAGTTTAAAAATTGCGTAACACTTTCCAATAAAACTATTAGGGGCATTTCCTTTTTCGCCTCTTTCTAAATATCATAGTAAGCCATATCTTTTATTGCTCAATATTCTTTTTTCAGCTGCGAACATCCAAGGCAAAGTGAACGCGTATCCATGTCTGCCAGAACACCGGCGTAAAGATGGCTCCGAATGCTTAGAGTGGCTACACACCCTCCGCTTTTACCTTAAGTCTCTACCACATGACCCTGGCGTTGATAATACCACCTGTTACCACGTGCATTGGAAAGCTTTGAGACCTGGTAAGTACATAATACTGTTTATATTCGATAAAGATGTTTAAAAAGTAGGTAATTCTGGTAGTTGGGAATTCGCCAAATTCTTGCGTCAACAACGTCTTTGTTTAATTGTTTCATATTATCTTTGGCAGTGGTATTGTAAACAAATGAAAGCAGATTGAAGCTAGCGTCTTCAGTTCCTAATTATTATTATTTTCTTTACAGACGTTTATCCAAATGATTGCTTTGACTGGAGTGCAACGAAAGTTCACTGGTACGGAGGCGGCCAATCTTCCAACCTGACCTGGCCTTTAGATAGTGGGTCATTGGAGTACACTCCGTTCATTACTGGAGATATGCAGAAGTCCCAATGGGGCAACGTCCTCACACGGTACTTCATCAACTCCAAAGGGGCTGCCATTATCATTGATGATGAAACACCTCTTCATGTCTCCGTCAACAAAGGAGGCAAACAAATTTGCCTGAAAGCTATGTACCATGAATTTGCTTACCCGAACAAACTGACTGAGTTCCCTGAAATGAGGTATAATATTTGCACATCGGAAGATATGGCCTCATTACATTCTTCAATTCACAGTCACCGTAGAGCCCCATTATGGGATGGCTTGAAACCCGCGGATATGCAAACACTAGAGTCTCTAATATCAGAACCAGTTTGGCTAATAGCTCCCAGATTTAAACAGGAATTACAAGCGGAAACTATTTCCAAATACACTGAAGACGTAATCAATCTAGGATTTTTGAAACAAGGTCACGTCTTGATCAATGAGCACTGGCAGAATGAAATAGGTGATCTATCAGTAGATACGAGTCGATTTGAAACATTAAACACAACTGTAGATAAACTGCATAGACGAGGATTCAAAGTAGCGTTTACCGTCCAACCATTTATTAGTACTGAGAGTAAAAACTTTGCAGAATGTGTTCAAAGGAGATTGCTGATCAGTGAAAGGAATAGTGATAGACGTATACCAGCTTTGACTCGGTTCAAATCGTTAGCAAGCGCTGGAGTTCTAGATATAACAAACAACAGATCAGTACCCTGGTTTTTGGAAAAACTACAAGCAGTAATTGATGAATACCACATAGACTCCTTCTTCTTGGATTTGGGAACTGCTTACGACATGCCTCATTACTTCCGCTGCGAAAATCTTTTGACTAACCCTGATCAATACAAGAAAATCTTCACCAAGACTTTTGAAAAGTTATTGAATATTATTGGAGTATCCTCAGCAGTGTCGTTGCCCCGTCCACCAATCTTTGTATCTCTACCGCCATTTGAATCAACTTGGGAAGCATTAAGGCTTGTGATACCTACAATGCTGACTTACGGTGTCAATGGTTTTCCGTTTATAATGCCGGGAGCAGTAGGAGGTGATATCTACTGGCCTGGAAGTGAGCAGTTCCTACCATCTTCGAAAGGTTTGGTGGATACAACAAATGCTACACAAGAGAATGGTATAGAGTTGCCAGAGAGGGAGTTGTATATGAGATGGTTGCAAATGGCAACGTTTTTACCTGTGATGAAGTTCACTCACCTTCCAAGCAAGTACAATGATGAAAGAGTTTTGGAGATGGCGAAGAACTTGACTTCGTTGCGACAGAGAATGGTAAGTTATACATATGAGAGTAGGGTAGAATAGTAGTAGTACTTAATAAAAATAAAAAAAACGTAACGATTTTGTTTCTAGTTTGTTCCATTATTTTATAATTATGTACATTGTTCTGTAGTATTATTTTACCTTAGTAGCTTAAAATATCTACGTCTGGTTCATCAAGCTTATTAATTTTAAACATCACTGTTATAACATGAACTTTTGGATTCCCTTAAACGTAGTTACAGACAGAATTACCACATATTTCCAAATACCTGCTTAAATATATTATCATTCTTTTCCAGGTAACTCCACTCCTTCTGAAGTACAAGCGCGAGGCCCTAGAAGAAGGTCTACCTCTCATCCGTCCACTATGGCTATTAAGTGGTAGTGACACAGCGCCGATGCCTGTACAAGACGAGTTCGCGATTGGTGGTGAGATCGTCGTCGCGCCTGTGATGGAACGGGGCCAGACGAGTAGAGACGGTACGTATTCAATGACTTTCATTTGTCTGCTAATAAGAGTGTATTTAGTAATTTATAGGAAAACCTATAAATAAAACCTATGATTGAAATCAGAATAAGTATTAAAAAAACCAAGTGCGAAATGTGGGTGTACTATAGGTAGACCTCTGCATAACCCTTAGTGTATTACGGGCGTATGTTATGTAAACCCAAGTACATATTTCTTTCATTTCAGATGATCGTAAATGTGACTATTATTTTTCTTCTTTCAGTATACCTCCCAACTGGCCTATGGCAAGACGGTATCGACGGGTCACTGCGCAAGGGCAACCGCTGGATGCACGAGTACAAAGTTCCTATCGACAAAGTGGCGTACTTCGTCAGGAAACCAGATGATATGAGATTTAAGTAGAATTTGGGTTTCTTCTGAACAAACAGCCGAAATATTTAGAATATGTCTTCGTGAATATTTTATTTTCACTTAAATGAATGTAGGACTTTATCGAAAGCCTTCTTCAGTATCAAAGTCCCTCCAAAAACACAGGTTTGTGAGAAATGATTGACTAATTAGGAGACAAGAGTATGGTCATACAATGGTAGTAATTTAAATTATTCTTTAATACTTACACAAAAGTGTGTAATAAACATTCCTGTTGTTTATGTTTTCGTGTTCAAATTGAACATTGCTTTATGTTGCTGTCATTTGAGTGTGTTTTTAATTAAGAAAATCGTTTAACATTAGTAGATGGCTAAAATTAATTTCTTATAATTTTTCTTTTCTTCTATCGATAGGTATTTAAAAGTCCTTCTATCATCTCAATTCTAGTCTTAAAACGAAAAATGCAATATTTATTAGTGTAAAGAAATATTTTGCTGAATTCTAATTTGAGCTGGTAATATTGTATTAAAAGCTGAATATACCAGAATGATCCAATACGAATGAAGTAAAATATAAAAAATCAGGATGTCTGCATATCCATTAAGCAATCGCCATGAGATACAGAACTATGGTCTGTTCCAAAAGTATCTGATCAAAGTGTAAACAAACCCTGTTCAGGTTACAACTATTCACTGATATTCACTGATATTCATCGGTAGCGCTAATGAGTTATTAATAACATTTTAGCCACTAAAAAGATCTCTTATATTTTCCATTTTCCTCAAAACTTTATTTTGTGCGGTGTTTAAAGAACAATCACGAAATTAATTCGCATCTCTTGTTTTGCTTTAATATCTCTGATTTTAGCGAAATCACTGGAGATAATCGCAAATGGTTTGGCTATAGCAAAGGTTAAACATCAAATATTTTGCTGCTTTTTGTCATAATAAGTATCACTATTTATTATTTGTTGGATATCCAATATCGTCCATTGTATGAATGCCTTTAGCTTTTATTTTAACAATAATAATATCAGTAATATTATTATAGGTATGTATGTATGTGTCTAGAATGTAAGTGCTCGTAAGCTAATGTAGATACGTAATTATACGTAAGTAATAGATGAACATTATTGTGATTACTATAACATTCCAAAGTTTAGTAGCTGTTTAGTAAGTAGTTCTAATGAGTTTAGACGTATATTTATAAATAGTTTTATATTTTGAATACTACAAACCAGTTTTGATAAAACATTAGGTAAAATTTAACTTGTCTTCATAATCAATTATTTTCTTCTTGGCTGTGCCGAATGCTTTGCGCGCA
This sequence comes from Eupsilia transversa, assembly GCA_914767815.1. NCBI lineage: Eukaryota > Metazoa > Arthropoda > Insecta > Lepidoptera > Noctuidae > Eupsilia > Eupsilia transversa. The sequence goes on from OU611888.1 coordinate 916,328, forward strand.
GTGTTTCAACAAAGCATACTTTTTTTAGATTATTAAAAAGTCATTCCAGATTAAGTTAATAATTTTAAATAATTCTTACCATAAGTACAGTTTTTTAATAGCACTTATTAAGACAAGCGGTATCCGAGTGTATCGGTTTTTTTGTGTTCATTTTTAAATAAGAAAATAATAATCTGCCACTATTAAGTGCGTGTGTGGCAATTTCAGCCACATTAAAGTGCATGGCATCAGCAGAAATGTCCAAATATGCTATAATTAAATATGTAATTATATGCCACAGTAAATTAAGTGCGTAATTTTGAATATTATCCCAATAATAATTTATAGAATCAAGAAAAAAGCCTTATTTAATTTTTTATTTATTTTTATTAACACCTATATAACTAAATGCTTTTTTTTTTTTAATTCTGTATATTTTTTGGTCCAAACAGAGCGATTTTTAAAGTTTATATTACTTTTGTCTGTAAGTACTCTTTACATTTAGAAATAGGTAACCACAAAGTATTGTATACGACTGTTTATTGTATAATGCATTTAAATTGTGAAAAATGTGCTGCTATTAAATGTTTTCAAATTGAATGATTTAGTTATTTTTCTTATTTTAATCCTCAATATTTTTATTTCATTCCACAGGTTAGGTTAGGGAAAATTAGAAATAGGAGGCATCCAAGGCAATTTACACTCCCTTGCAGTATAGAGGCTTAAATCATTTAAAGATCCAATGATAGAGGATTAGATCCAATAATTTGTATTTCTTTGGATTTTTTAATATAGTGTAGCGGCATCTATAACGCCACATGCGAACTACGCATCAAAGACCACAAATCCTGCATCGCGCTATTAGAGTTTACCGCGCGATTAACATATATACTATGCATCGCGCTATTAGAGTTTACCGCGCGATTGACATATATAAGACTATCCGACATCAATCGTTGGGCAGTTGCCCGCCAGACACAACACCTGTCTGGTCGGAGGATCCTCCCTTTTCATTAGAGGATGAGTGAACTTTACACCCTGCTCCTCATACCTCTAAAATAGATTTATATTTTGACCTGGTATTCTCCATTTGTTAAATAGGATTTGAATCATTCGTGAGTTTATAAATAGCGTATTGCAAAAATGTTAAAAGTCGCTGTTAAAGACAGTAATAAATGAACTAACAGGGATTAATTAACTAAAAATAATAAACAAATAACATTTTCAAACATTTTTATTACTCATAATGATTCATACATTACCACCAAACACGCTGAATGGGTTATAGCGACGTGACTGATATAATGATAATTAATGAGTACTTTATATTACATACAATCATAAATATGCACCTAGTTGCCCTTAAGGGCTTCATTATTTAAATTATTAAACATCTTTTAAAAGTAGCGGGTTTGTTAGTAAAGCAAGCAAGCAAGCAATGTAAAATATTGTTTAAGTGCATACGATAAAACCTATAAGGTGAGACTAGACAGCGGTCAATATCGATGACATCGACCATTAGTAACTGGGCTACATGAATCGATCAACCAGCGAATGTTTTGCGTGGATCTACATCGACATTTCGACTTCAATATTGTCCGCATCAATGTGCACCTAGTTGATATTAATTATTATGCTTATAATTATTTTTCTATTATGAAAGAATGTCGTATGCACCTAACTTCCTTTTTCTAATCCAACATTCCCGTAACAAATCCTTTAATGATTAATTAATGATTTAGGCGTATACAGCGTTTACCTTGCAACAGATTGAAGCATTGAGTTTAACTGTTAAACAAATCTGATCAGTCTTACTTACCACTAAGCGTGTTATGTGCAACCCAAGTAAACGATGACAGTGGAACTTTTCAAGTGAAATTAACACATAAGACAATAATGTTTACTCGCACTTAAAAGTCATTATTTCTAGGTAACCGAGTTCAAAATGCTAGTGAAAAGGACAGGCCAGACACGCGTAGAGCGGCGTCATTTTTACGTACGTCACGTCAAGCTGAGTCCCCACTTAAACACGCCAACAACTCTACTCTCGTGTGACGTAATTTCAGTGGCTCACTTTGAGCAATGTAATTTAAATGACTCACTTTGGGAGTAAATTGCGCTGCCCTGTCCTAAAATAACTCATTCAGATTGACGAGGAAATCTTATACTAAAACTAGGTATGTTTGTGTTCATAATGAGTTTCGTGTGAGATAAACTGTTATCAACTATGTCATTTCCACCCGCATCATTTACAGGGCGCAAACATTCAATACTAATATTGTAACGCATCGGTTTCTAGCACCACTTAAGCATTCAACCTCGTAATAATAAAATAGAGCGTGATAAATGTTAGCTGTCATGATTAAATACGACATCAAACAGGTGAAATAGTGATCGAATTCTATTTGAAATAGTTTAAAATGGACAGGTAAAGTTTGACTTGTATTTTAGACGCACTTAATTAATTTCCACAATTAAATCGTGGAAAGTATCTTGACTAACAAAAGTGTAACACAATGGTATTGTTTTAACACGCTCTATTTTAAAACAACTATCCCACATTGATACCTACCTACAAATCCATATTTCCCATTTATTTTACTCCTTATATCGATGTATTTTCTTGAGAGCTCTATTTATACCATCTCAAGCCGAACTTTTCGAACATTCCAATTCCTTCTCATTTTAGTATTAATGTATTAAATTCTGAGTGATGACAAACAGTCATACGGTGTACCTGATCTTTGATTGAATTAATGCTTCATGATGTCATCATCAAAATGAATTTTCTTAATATATATTTAATCCTAGGCATCTATAGATGGCGTTGAGGTAAAGCAGGTTCTAAGTTGGCAAATGATCAGTTTTATTTGATGTCTTGTTGAGGTAATATTGACAAACTCACTCAGGTAAGCCGCATGCTTGTCTGCCAGCTTTTGACAGTCGTGATTATAATTCTATAACGAAGACAGTAAATATTTTGTTAACTAGAATTAAACATGTTAAAGTAACCCACAGTTGGAAGAATACAACATTTAATAATTTCAATAATGGTTTATTTCTCAGAGCTATTGATGTTCACTAAGCTGATACAATTCTTAATTTTAATAACATTTTTAATATTCCTAATAATATGCATTAATTAGAATTCTAGCTATAAAATACAATAGTAAACTTTAGGGTCAGGCTTTATAGCCAGCTAGACAGTGGTGGCTGGCTGAAAATAACAAAGCCTATTTAAATAAAAATAATCATTTTTTTGTTCGAAGCATTTGTAGTCGTCATCACCGATGCACTTGTAATGATCGTAAATTTTAGCGAATTCTTGTTATTTTGAGGTTGTTATGCTCAATCAACTGTCCAAAATCCATCAAAACGATTTGAGTAGCGCAACCTCAAAATAATTGTAGATTTCTTGCAACGTAGAGATGGAAAAGTGCTGCTTATTACTAAAATTGACAGTTGAAACCAATGGTGGTGACAACGGCGTGGCATCGGTTCAGACCTCACCCACAAGGTATTCCTCACATCCCTGTTTAGTCCCATCCAAACTACCTAAAGCATAAACCACATAATGAAACAATATTGTGCTCACATCAATCCACACACAGTAACACATACTATATTAATAATATATTTTAAACTATAAAATAAAACTCATTCGTTGACATACATAAAAAATAAAATAAAATAAAGTATTCTTTATGTATTCGTTTACAATTTTTAAAAGATTTTTATATGTTAATACATTGTGCTGGTGCGTTCAGAATACGAATTGTTTTCGCTATATTTTTTTTCTATATTAAGAAATGTTGGCGAAGTAAGCGATTGTTGTGTGACATTAATCCACTTATAACTATGGATGACTTAAAATTAATTGACTCAAACATTTTCATTGGATTTTGGCAAATAAGGACAACATAACAGTGGATACGAGCAGGTGAGCTTTAACTAGTCGATGTTACATTAATATTAGTCAAAAGGCAAACATGCTCGCTTCTGCCGGTGTATGGAGGAAAGCTTTGACGACAGCTTACACGCTAGATGCTGAATCATTTATGGATCATTATCACATTCGCTCACATCCGAACATAACATTTTGAAAGAAATCTGTAATCTAATGGAGTAGGTATCTTTATCTATAATTACATGAGGATTTTATCTTCGACAAAACAAATATTACAAAAACGCTTAAAAAAAACAATTCATCTGAATAGGAACGAATTTTTAAAGACTATAACGATTTTTATAAGTATTTGGGTCGCCACGACTAGAAATTTCAAACAAAAATACAACAGACCGAAAAAATATAAATATACATGCCAACGTAATAAAAATAGAGATTCAATAATCTCTTTTCATCATTTAATAATTATCTTTTGGAAATGAGTAAATTTTATATAACACGTAATTATAACTATGTTATATTACTATACCTCGACGCAACAAGCAAGTATCAACTTAAACAGAGGTAAATATAATGAATTCTTTAATAATAGTTTTCTACTAAAACATTTATTATTTATAATGGTTAAGCTCTCTATCGTTTTAGGCTCACTGTTGGTCTAGAATAACACAGATGTCTTCAGTTTTATAGTTTCGATCGATCGTAGTATTATTAAACTTTAATTAAACACAAGAACATTGGACACACATTCAATTAATATTGGAGTTGCAGGTTTTTCCAATTATAATTGACTCTGTATCTAATTTCTTATATTTTTGTATTAAAGTCGTCCAGAAATGGCGTTACGAATATAGATCAATGTTGCGTTAGCTTGTGATAGTATGCGCAACTTATTTTAAAATAGCCGAGAAGATAAATTTCGTTAGCGTGATGTAGAACCTGATCTCGTAACAGCGCCATCTCTTGGAGCTATATAAATTTATGTTCAATCCTACAATCGATCGCCACCATTCGTCTATTTATAATCGCAGGGAAATAAGCTCGAGTTGAAAACAAATGTGGGAAACGTCACTCCTTACATCTAACTGAATTACTTACGAGGTACAGGCTGACACGAGAAGTCATCTTTGTCGTTCTAGAGTCGTAATAATAAGTCTCATCTAACAAATATGAATACAAACTAGCGCACGTAGCACTAGCCGACGAGCGACTTTACATTTAAGAACGTCTTTTTAAGACAATATTTGTTTATAAGTATATCTTTATTTAAACCTTTAAAAAAGTACCATCAAGGTTTTATGTTAACGTCAGTTATCATGACATTCAAGTGTTAATCACGTCCTTTTAAAGCGACTACGCTAAACAAAAGAATTGCCGCTAAGACATTTTGTACAATTTGTAAATTACAAATGGCGATAGCAAAATAATTTATCTTTTTCTTTTCCCCCAAAAATTTTGATCGCAAAGCGGTGTTTTGGCTAAACAAAATGGACTGGTTACGCTAAATATCATGTATAAAAGCACTACAGTTTTGTATAAGACCAAATTTTAAAACATCATCAGAAATATATTTTAAATGGCAAGCTACTAGAAAACAGTTGTTTTTAGAAAAAAATGGACGTCTCTGTTCTTAGGTCGAGAATTGGTTATTGACTTTACAATTGGATGTGGTTAGGACACTGTCAGTTTGGGAGTTACGAATCGGCCGTAGTTTGCACAACACATTTTGACACCAGCACTTTCGTTTTCATTATCGTTACTTTCATTATTAACTAAGATTTTATCAAACTCTTTAGCAGTCTGTTAATTGCATTCATATATCACAAAAACTCAGCATCTATTTGCAAACACTCTCATACGAAGGAGTGGCCTCAAGAGTCAATGCTTACGAGCGTTTCTTTCATTATCACAGCCTTTATTTTCTACAACAACAATTACACTTTTCTTTGGTTCATTCGGTTCGTAAGCGTCGACTCCATGTAAGGGGCTCACTTCTTCGATGAGAAGGCTACAAATAGACCCGAAACCTAGAACTCGAGTCTATAGGCCGCACACGATGTCTCATGGTCCTGAAGGTTGATGGTGCACCGCGAGGCAGACGGCGACAGGTCGATCTTGTACTTCTCCAGAGCTTCCTCGTTCTCTGTCACCCAGTAGCCAAGGACGTCGGTGTCGTACGTAGGGATAATGGTGACTTCTGCAAGAACCAAAAAGAAAGGTTATTAATCATTAATAAGCATATAATAAGCATAGCTCTTATAAGCTGTGCCATCATTTTCAGGAGCTCGTTATGACGTCCCTTCCAATTTTATCCAATCTTTGTCCATTCCATTTAATTTGTTATAAAATTACTAGAAGGTCAGCTGTGTAGTACTCGCAACCAGCATGCGCGTATGACCAGATGTATGAACGTAAACGAGGCACAAGGATTATTTAAGGATCGTAGCAGGTGGTCTGCCTACCCTCATGGGAAGACGGCGTGAGCTTATGTATGTATGTGTGTGTGTATTTTAAAACAAATGACGTAACTGACCTAAATCTTTATCTTCCCATGTTTTCTTGGCATCGAGTAGGGCATTATAGATCTCCTTCGATGGCTCAGTACCGGAGAACACGTAGTAGCGTGCACGAACTCGCTTGAAGAATTCAATGGCGGAGTAGTACGAGTTACCATGATGTGGCACGTAAGTTAGCTCCATGTACACTGGTGTAGGAGCCTTCTTCTTGCTGGGAGACTCCGAGGCGCGACTCTTTGCTTCCTTGCTCTTCTCCTGGTTGAGCTTATTTTTATTCAACACGGTTGCACTTGTTTGCTTCTTAGGGGTACTCTTCCCGTCTGCCTGAGTTGGCGCTCCGATCGGACTTGGCAGACCAAGTGGCTTTCCCCAAGACTCGATAGGATCTTTGGATGGTTTACGAGTTTCACTGGTAAGTTCAGATTTTTCATACTTAGTTTCCTGTTTACTTGATGAACTGCTTTCGGTTACTTTCTTTGACTCTGATTTAAGGTCTTTCAATGTGATTGTACTTTCTTCCTTTGAAGAATGGCTTGAACTTGAATGGAATTTAGAATCAAGCTCGTATTTAGCTGTTATGTTTGAAATAACTTGAGATCCGCTAACCTTCTTGTGTTCTTCGATGGCTTTCTCAAAATGCTCGTCAGCTTCTTTCAAGAAAGTAGCGTCACTGTGTTTTAAATGTTCAGATCTTTCTTTAGTTAAGAAGGCTTCCGTCATTTTTATTGTAGAGCCGGTAAGTACTTCAGTCGTAGTAACTTCGGAATGTGATGATGATTTGTATGAATCATCTTCAGGGAGTTGTCCATAAACGGAGGTTGACATGATATCTTTGTCTAACATTGATTCATGTTTCTCGAATAGGTCCTGTTGTGACTTTGCAGTGTCTAATTCAAAGCTAAGATTGGATCTCGGTGAGTGTGCAACTTGTGATTTGGTACTGCTGGGGCTGCCCTGACCGTCTTCGTCACTATAATACATTCCGCTGCCACTTTCCGTGCCCCATACATGGGTAGCGGCCCTAGAACCTCTGGAGCTGATATCTGATGGTGGAGTAGAGATGCCAGGGTGATCTAGATCATCGCTAGCTGCTGACGAGCTTCGCATATCACCAGTCTTCGACGAGAGCTTGGAGAAAGACTTTTCACTTTCGCCGGTGTCAACGGTTTCTTCAAATTCCTCTCTGAACTCTGATATCGTAGTTTTAGTAGATTTTGTAGTCTTAGTGACACCGTCACTGCCCTTGCTAACTGTAGTAGTTTCGATGGTAATCTTAATTTTTTCGGGGCTAATTACCTCCTTGGTTGTTACCACAGTGATGGTCTGTGTGATTTCGTTGTCACCTTCTTTGATTACTTTCGTGTAAGTGTCACTTTCTGTAGTTATTTCTCCCACTGGCGAACGTTGCTTCTTTGTTTTCTGTTCTGGTTTGTCCTTTGATTCAAGTGGAAGTTGATTGACTGCAGGTCTATCATCTAGTACTTGTCTTTCTTCCTGTGCAACTGGTTGTTTTTCTATTTCTTCAAGTTCTTCTGGAGACCAATCGTCAAGGCCGGTTCCAGGAGGTAAATACGTGATTTGTGTGCGTACGTCTTTTGTTGTTTCGACTGTGCCATCATCTTTCGCGTTTTCAGTAACAGTTTCTGTAACTGTTTTAACCGCGACGTCATTTGTTTTACTATTGCTAAGTTCCTCTTTCGTGACGTTAGTTGTAATTGTCTGAGTAAGTTTTTCACCATGATCCGACTTAATTATGTTGGTTTTTTTATCAACGGATGTCTTGATCTTCCCAGTGGGGACTAATCCCTCTAACGCAGCTTGTAGGTCACTATCTGATGTCTTTTGGAATTCGGAAACCGTTATTTTTACATCTTTAGTTGTTTCGGTTGCTCCATCAGGGAATTCATCCACAGTAGTTGTTTCAACCGTGGTTCGCACGCGTTTAATATTAACATCCTTGCTAGCTAAGAACTCACGTTTTGTTGCAATTGTAATTTTGCGTTTAATGGTAATGGAGCCTCGCTGTATTATTTCGTTTTTAACATCGAGATCCTCGGTCAGACTTTCTACAATTTCAGAGTCACCTATGTGTAATTCTTCAGGACGTTCAGGAACATGTTCCATTAATCTTTGCGGGTAACCGGCTATGTCAGAGATAGTGACTGTTTCTTTCTTCTTGGTAATCACAGTACCATCAGGGTGTTCATCTTCAGTCTCACACCTGACTGTAGTTTTGACTTTCCTAGAACGTGTTACCGTATTTTCGAATTCCTGTTTAATTGTTACTACTGTAGTTTTCCTATTGATTTTGATGCCATTTTCGATGATTAATTCTTCTTCAGTTTGCACTGATTCCTTTGGTTTATCGATTTCACTATATCCCGTTAGATTTTCATAGAATGTTTCTGTTTTATAATCATCTAATGTCACTTTTTTGTCTCTTGTAATTTCTGTGTTGCCGTCAGGTAATGCGATTTGACTCTCAGTTTCTACAGTTGTTCTTACCTTCTTCTTCCCATCTTCTTGTTGTGATTCAAGAACCTCTTTTGTTGTTTTAATTGTAATAATTTGTTCAAGTTCTTTGCCGTCTCTAATTATCACAAATTTTTTAGTTTCTACATTAATTTGCACATCTCCAATTTGCTCATAACCTACCACCTTTTGGCTTGGGACTTCTCGCTGTTCATCTTTTATGTCACAGACCGATGTACTGGTGTCCACAGTTGTTCTTGCAGCACCGTCAGGATATTCATCTGTTGTCGTTACCGTTTTAACCGTCTTTAATTTTCTTATTACATGTTGACTGTCAGCGTATTTAGTTTTGACTACCTTGGTATTGATAATTCTTCGGATATGAATTTCATTTTCTTTTACTTTTTTAATGTCTGTATCCTCACTTACTTCAGGTTCTCCTAAAGGTAATAAGTCTTTGAGCGCAGCTTCTAATTTTCTTATTTCAGCTTGTTCTTCTGCAGTGGGTTCGATAGTCTTAAGACCCTCGTCTACTAACGAGATCTTTTCACTAGCTCTTGTAATAACTGACCCATCGGGGTATTCATCTTCAGATACTGTTCTGACTGTGGTTTTAGTTCTCTTAATATTTTGGCCAGTGTTGGCATATTCTTGTACTGTTGTCGTAATGGTGATTTTTCTTTTGATGGCAATGCCATCTTCAGTGATGGTTTTAGTTTCAGTGGTCGTGTCTTCTATTGGATCGCCAATAGCATCAAATCCTTCTTCGATTCCATCGGTTGTTTCAACTTCTACGTCTGTTACTGAAGTACTACTTTCTACAATGGTTCGCGCTGAGCCATCTGGGTAGAAATCGGTGGTGGTGAGAGTGGTAACAGTCTTCAGTTTTTTGAGATTGCCTTTTTTGTCAGAATATATCGTCTTGACAATTTTAGTAACGATAGTCCTATTGATAGTAATGCCCATTTCCTTGATTTCCACGGTCTCACTGGATTCACTAACTTCTGGTTTTCCAAATGGAGTAAAATCTTTGAGAGCAGCATCTACTTTACCACTTTCATCAGTTGATGGTAATCCGTCTTCGACCGGAATTTTATAACCAGTTTTTGTTGTGTCTTTTATAACCCTGTCTTTCTCGGGATGTTCATGAACTCCATTTACAATTGGTGGCGAAGCTTTTTCTTTTGGTTCTGCTAAAGTACTTTCATCTGTATGTACTTTCTTCTTTGTTTGAATTTCTTCAATACTTATGTCATTAATGGAGGTGCTCGTATCAACAGTAATTTTTGTAGTACCATCAGGATATTTATCACTTGTAGTGACTGTCGTTACTGTCTTAAGTTTTTGTAATAATCCTCGACTGTCGGAGTATTTAGTCTTAACGATCTTAGTAACAATAGTTCTAAAGATAATGTATTTATTTTCTTTAATTTCTTCTGTTTGTACGTTTTCACTGACTTCTGGCTCGGATGGAATAAGTTCCTTTAGAATAGCTTCTATTTTTTCATTTTCTGAATCGACCTCTTCAACTTCCATGTCCATAAGATTTTCATCTAAGAGTGAAATCTTTTCACTCGTCTTTTTGATTATAGAGCCGTCTGCGTGTTCATCTTCTACGACGGTTTTGGTTGTAGTTTTAATTCGCTTTATACTCTTGGAAGTATTAGTGTATTCTTGTATAGTAGTAGTTATTGTTTTTGTTCTCTTGATAGTCTCACCGTCTTCCGTAACTGTTTCAATTTCTGTAGTAGTGTCTTCTTTGGGTTTGCCAATTGATTCAAAGCCTTCGAGACTTTCATCTACAGCATCTATTCCGATGTCTGAAACAGATACTTTAACGTCTTTAGTGACTTCCGTCATTCCATCGGGAAGCATGGTCTCTGTCACCGTTTCCACAGTAGTTTTAACTTTTCTTTTACTCCTATCAATTGAGCTTAAGGTTTCCTTTGTTGTTGTGGTAGTTACAATTTGCAGAGCACTTTTCCCATTAATAATGACAGTTTTCTCATATTTATCCGTTTCAACTGCCTTGTCTTCCACTACTGTTAAATGTTGAAGTTCAGGACTTTCTGCAGATTCTAATTCAATATCTGTCAGAGATGTACTACTATCAACTTTGGTGCGAGATGAACCGTCCGGGTAATCATCAGTTGTAGTGATAGTTGTGTCAGTCTTGAGTTTTTTCGGCACGCCTTGTCTATCAGCATACTTTGTTTTCAATATTCTTGTAACAATTGTTCGCCTGATGATAAAGGTCTCCTGTTTGATTTCCTCTGTTATAGTAGTGACACTTTCTTCAGGTTCACTACAAATTGTAAAATCACTGAGTATACTGTCTAAATTACTGCTAGAATCTAAAATAATTTCTTCAGTCTTAACTTCAACGTTCTTCTGTACATCTCTTGATCCATCGGAGTGTTCTTTTGTGACATTTGTTTCAACTGTAGTTCGAATTATCTTTTTATGGTCACTGACTTTGATGGTTTCCTTTTTAGTTGTTGTTGTTACAGTTTCTACAATATCCTTGTTATTTTCCTTAATTATTCGTTTACTGACATCTGTATCGATGATCGTATCTTCAATGTTATCATCTGATTCGTCAGTCTCACTTAAAAAGGATTTAACGGGTTCTACATCTTTAGGCACGGAAGACTCACGTTTGTCAGTCAAGTCTCTAATTTCAAACTTTTCTTCACTTTCTAAATATTCCTTATCTGTTCTGTCTTTAGCGTACAAATCCATGGATGAGGTAGATCTAAGGCTGGAAGAACATTCCGATAATAATGTTTGTGTGTCTTTTATAGTAGTTGTAGAACCATCAGATCCTTTACTAAGGGTGGTTGTTTCTATTGTAGTCTTAATATTTTGAGGTGTGCCATCTTCTCTTGATATAACTTCTTTAGTAGTGACAGTAGTGATAGTCTGTGTGACCACATTTTCCCCTTCTTTAATGATTTTTGTAACGGTGTCGGTTTCTGTTTTGATCTTTCCTACATTTTGCATTAAAGATAAAAGATCCGATTCGTCCTCTATAAGGGCAGTTGTCTTTTTAGGTACTTTCTCTGTTGATGTAGAAATTCTTTGTGTAAGAACATCATCTCCAACGTGAACCACTTTAGTGATTGTTTCTTCGCTGCCATCAGATTTATCGTACGTAACTTCGCTTTGGACTCCATCACTGATTTTCACATCCTGGAAGCTACTAGGAGTCTTTGGTAGTGGACTGACTGGAACCGTTGGGGGAGTAGATACCCTGACCAAAGATTCTATGCTGTCTGTTTTAATACCTTGCTGTACAGTGTCTTCTCCAAATGCTTTATGTATAGACTCCATAAGATGTACAGCACTATCTTTCATTGCTTGTGATATAATTTTGTCATCACTTGGTCCTAAATCAATAGGTATACTGTGCACTCCCGAGTCTGATGCTTCAGAAAGAGGAATTTCATCTTTAGGTGATCCAAGTTCCTGCGTCTTGTCATCAAGAACTTTAGTCAAATCAGTATCTTTCAACGTTGATGTCATTGAATCGTCAATTGTGAGTGATTCAACTTTTTGGCTAGAGTTGTCATCAGAATATAGCTTATCTTTAAGTGATTTCTTTTCCGATTTTTCAGAGCCTTCAAAACTATATTTTTCTTCAAGACTGATTTCCTTGGACACATCTTCGGAACTACTACCATGCGGTGTAAGGCCATGTGTCACGCTATCAAGAGAATCTAAAGTAGACTTATCGTCTGGAATAGATCTCTTCTTAATGTCATGTGGCTTGCTGACAGTCTCCTTAAGGCTAGGTTCTAGCTTGGAAACAAATTGTCTTTCTTGTTGTAGCATTTCTTCAGTTTGACTCAATAAAGATTGTACTTTTGTAGCTGTTACTTGAATATTTGAGTCTTTTTTGACATCAATTCTTTCAATTACTTGACTATCTTCACTAACAGATTCCCCATCTTCGTAAATGTCTTTTTCATCTGTGTCTAAGTCTTGAAGTTCGATTTTTTCTTCAGCTGGTTTTTTAAGAACTTCAGCTGCTACTGGACTCATTGATTTGCGGACAACTTTATCTTCGATGATTTGCTTTTGTTTGCCTTTTTGTGTAGTTAGATATTTTTCATGCGTTGCCATTTCACTTGCAATGGACTTAGGTTCTTTATCAAAAGATTCTTTTTCATCGATGTCTTTTTCGTCATATTTTGATTTGGTTTCAATTTCCTTTTTAGTTACTTCAGATTTTTCTGGTACATCTTTTCCAATAGCCTTAACGGCCATTTCTTCATCAGGTTTAGGTATGCTTGGAGCTCCTACAGGTTTTAATGAGCTAGGTTCTTGGTCACGAGGCTGTTCTGGACTGAGTTCTTTTCCTGTTTTCAATGAACTGGATGTTTCTGCATCTGGTTTGACTGAACTAGGCTCTTTTTCTTTAGATTTTATTGGAGTGGATTCTATATCATCGTCTGGTTTTTCTTGATCGAAATCAGCTTCATCTGGAACTTCAGGACTTCCCTCATCTAGCCTGGCAGGGCTAGGTACGTCTTCATCTGGCTCATATGGAGAATGAACTTTTAAGTCTAGCAACATACTAGTAAGTTTTTCCTCTAGATTACTTGGAGTTATCTCCTCTTCTTGAGTCTTCACAAAGCTAGGTGATTTCTTATCAAGCTTCTGCGGGCTAGACGCCTTCTCACTAATTTTAATTGGAGTAGGTACTTTATCATCAGGCTTTACTGGGCTCTCTGCCTTTTCTTCGGGCTTGATAGAGCTTGGCGCCTTTTCATCAGGTTTGATTGGGCTAGTTGCTGTTTCAGCTGTTTTGTCTGAGCTAGCTGGTGTTTCAGCTGGCTTGTCTGGGCTAGCAATGGTTTCATCGGGCTTGATTGAGCTTGATGCCTTCTCATCAGGCTTGATTAGGCTAGCTGCCTTCTCATCGGGCTTATCTGGAGTAACAGGCTTCTCCTCGGGCTTGATTGGGCTAGCTCCTGTTTCAGGTGGCTTGTCTGGGCTAGCAGCGGTCTTATCAGATTTGATTGAGCTAGCTGCCTTGTCACCAGGCTTGATTGGCTTAGCTGCTATCTCATCAGGCTTGGATGGGCTAGGTGCTTTCTCATCAGGTTTGAACGGGCTAGCAGCGTCTTCATCGGCCTTGTCTGGCTCAGCAGCCTTCTCGTCTGGCTTGATTGGGCTAGCAGCCTTCTCATCGGGCTTGTCTGGACTAGCAGTCTTCTCATCGGGCTTTATTGGGCTGGCTGCCTTCTCATCAGGCTTGACGGGGCTGGCTGCCTTCTCATCAGGCTTGATTGGGCTAGCAACTTTTTCATCGGATTTGACTGGAGTAGCCGCCTTCTCATCTGGCTTGTCGGGGCTAGCTGCCTTCTCATCGGGCTTGATTGGGCTTGCTGCCTTCTTCTCGGGCTTGTCTGAGCTAGCCGGTGTTTCAGCTGGCTTGTCTGCGCTTGGTGCCTTCTCATCGGGCTTGATTGGACTAGCTGCTATTTCAGTTGGCTTCTCTTGGCTAGGTGTTTTCTCATCGGGCTTGATTGGGCTAGCAGTCATTTCATCGAGCTGGTCAGGGCTAGATTCTTCCTCATCGGGTTTGTCTGGCGCATCAGGCTTGACAAGACTAGGTTTCTTCGCATCAGTCTTCATGTTATCAAGTAAGGATTGGGTATGCTCCTTCTCTTCTAGTTTGACGGGGCTTGATTCTTTCTCAGCTGCCTTGGTGGGACTAGGTTCTTTGTCATCATGCAAGGTTGGGCTCAGTTCCTTCTCATCAATCTTAACTGGGCTTGGCTTTTGTTCATCAACCTTGCCCGGGCTAGTCGCCTTCTGGATAGGCTTTTCTGGCGTTTTATCATCATGCGCCACTAGATTCGGTACTTTTTCATCTGGTCTGGTAAACGCCGAAGTAACACCAATTTCTACTGTTTTAGTTTCTTCATTCTCAACAATTGGTGGAATTTCTTTTTGCTGTACTTCACTTGGCGCCTTAACATTACAAAGCTCCATTAGTTGCTCTAAAGTAGGTTTTGAGTCACTGAGTGAAGTTTTCGTGTACGTTCTGCTGACTTTAGTACCATCTGGAAGTTCGTCTTCTTCGACAGTAACGATTACTATCTTATACATCACTGTTGTTCTCGTAATGCTATAATATTTTTGAATAATCGTAGTGATAATAAATGTTCGCATAATAATGACCCCTTTTTCGGTAATAGTAAGATATTGAGAAATAGTTTTTTCCTCTGATTCACCCATTGGTTTAAAACCCTTCAATCTTTCTTCTATTTCTAGGTCATCGAAGAATGAGAAAGATCTATCTTGCGTTGGGATATTTGGACTGAGGTGTCCATTGTCGAGCTTCTCGAGAATTGATGCTTTCTTTTCAGATTTCATAGCAACTGGTGCCTTACCTTCTACCTTCGCGTTGCTAGCCATCTTTTCCTCGGTCTTGAGTGGACTAGATGCCTTCTCATCGGATTTAATGGGGCTATGGACCTCATCATCAGTTTTAGTAAGTACAGATACTACATCCAGTTGTAACGGCTTTATAACTTTTTCTCCAAAAATGGAATCAATTGCTTTGTCAGACTTAACAGGGCTTTTTGTTTTCTTATCATGTTCTATAAAGCTAGACTCCTTGTCAACCAGCTTTACTGGGCTTGGTGCCTCTTTTAGCTTGGCAGGGCTCGGCATCTTCCAATCGGTCTTGAAGTCATCAAGTAAAGTCTGGATAGGCTTTTCGTCTGGTTTGACAGGGCTAGGTTCCTTAACTTCTGATTGGCTGGGTTCTATATCATCGTGCAAGGCTGGGCTAGGCTCCTTCTCATCATATTTGACAGGGCTAGGCTCTTTCTCATCAGGTTTGACAGGGCTAGGCTCCTTCTCATCGTGTTTGACAGGGCTAGGCTCCTTCTCATCATATTTGACAGGGCTAGGCTCCTTCTCATCATGTTTGACAGGGCTAGGCTCCTTCTCATCGTGTTTGACAGGGCTAGGCTCCTTCTCATCATGGCTGACAGGGCTAGGCTCCTTCTCATCATGTTTGACAGGGCTAGACTCCTTCTCATGAGGGCTGACAGGGCTAGGCTCCTTCTCTTCGGGTTTCACAGGGCTAGGCTCCTTCTCATCATGTTTGACAAGGCTAGACTCCTTCTCATGAGGGCTGACAGGGCTAGGCTCCTTCTCTTCGGGTTTCACAGGGCTAGGCTCCTTCTCATCATGTTTGACAGGGCTAGACTCCTTCTCATGAGGGCTGACAGGGCTAGGCTCCTTCTCATCATGTTTGACAGGGCTAGACTCCTTCTCATGAGGGCTGACAGAGCTAGGCTCCTTCTCTTCGGGTTTCACAGGGCTAGGCTTGTTCTCATCAGGTATGACAGGTCTAGGCTCCTTCTCTTCGGGTTTCATAGGGCTAGGCTTCTTCTTATCAGGTATGACAGGGCTAGGCTCCTTCTCATCATGTTTGACAGGGCTAGGCTCCTTCTCATCATGTTTGACAGGGCTAGGCTCCTTCTCATCGTGTTTGACAGGGCTAGGCTCCTTCTCATCATGTTTGACAGGGCTAGACTCCTTCTCATGAGGGCTGACAGGGCTAGGCTCCTTCTCTTCGGGTTTCACAGGGCTAGGCTCCTTCTCATCATGTTTGACAGGGCTAGACTCCTTCTCATGAGGGCTGACAGAGCTAGACTCCTTCTCTTCGGGTTTCACAGGGCTAGGCTCCTTCTCATCATGTTTGACAGGGCTAGACTCCTTCTCATGAGGGCTGACAGGGCTAGGCTCCTTCTCTTCGGGTTTCACAGGGCTAGGCTCCTTCTCATCATGTTTGACAGGGCTAGACTCCTTCTCATGAGGGCTGACAGAGCTAGGCTCCTTCTCTTCGGGTTTCACAGGGCTAGGCTTGTTCTCATCAGGTATGACAGGGCTAGGCCTTTTCTCATCATGTTTGACAGGGCTATGCTCCTTCTCATCATGTTTGACAGGGCTAGGCTCCTTCTCATCGTGTTTGACAGGGCTAGGCTCCTTCTCAACATGGCTGACAGGGCTAGGCTCCTTCTCATCATGTTTGACAGGGCTAGACTCCTTCTCATGAGGGCTGACAGGGCTAGGCTCCTTCTCTTCGTGTTTCACAGGGATAGGCTTCTTCTCATCAGGTATGACAGGGCTAGGCTCCTTCTCATCATGTTTGACAGGGCTAGGCTCCTTCTCATCATCTTTGACGGGGCTAGGCTCCTTTTTATCATGGCTGACAGGGCTGGGCTCTTCTTTCTTGATTTCGGCATGTACAGAAACAACGTCTAGATCTAATGGTTTTGTTCGTTTTTCGTCAAGAACGGAGCTAATTGTTTTTTCATCAGGTTTGACGAGACTAGGCTCTTTCTCATCAGGTTTGATAAGACTAGGCTGCTTCTCGTCAGGTTTGACTAGACTAGGCTCCTTCTCATCATGTTTGACAGGGCTAGGCTCCTTCTCATCGTGTTTGACAGGGCTAGGCTCCTTCACATCATGGCTGACAGGGCTAGACTCCTTCTCATGAGTTCTGACAGGGCTAGGCTTCTTCTCATCAGGTATGACAGGGCTAGGCTCCTTCTCATCATGTTTGACAGGGCTAGGCTCCTTCTCATCATGTTTAACAGGGCTAGGCTTCTTCTCATCATCTTTGACAGGGCTAGGCTCCTTCTCATCATGTTTCACAGGGCTAGACTCCTTCTCTTCGGGTTTCACAGGGCTAGGCTTCTTCTCATCTGGTATGACAGGGCTAGGCTCCTTCTCATCATGTTTGACAGGGCTAGGCTCCTTCTCATCATGTTTCACAGGGCTAGACTCCTTCTCTTCGGGTTTCACAGGGCTAGGCTTCTTCTCATCTGGTATGACAGGGCTAGGCTCCTTCTCATCATGTTTGACAGGGCTAGGCTTCTTCTCATCATCTTTGACAGGGCTAGGCTCCTTCTCATCATGTTTGACAGGGCTAGGCTCCTTCTCATCATGTTTGACAGGGCTAGGCTTCTTCTCATCATCTTTGACAGGGCTAGGCTCCTTCTCATCATGTTGGACAGGGCTAGGCTCCTTCTCATAATGTTTGACAGGGCTGGGCTCTTCTTTCTTGATTTCGGCAAGTACAGAAACAACGTCCAGATCTAATGGTTTTGTTAGTTTTTCTTCAAGAACGGAGCTAATTGTTTTTTCATCAGGCTTGACGAGACTAGGCTCTTTCTCATCAGGTTTGATAAGACTAGGCTGCTTCTCGTCAGGTTTGACTAGACTGGGCTGCTTCCCATCATGTTTGACAGGGCTTGACTCCTTCTCATGAGGGCTGACAGGGCTAGGCTCCTTCTCTTCGGGTTTCACAGGGCTAGGCTCCTTCTCATCATGTTTGACATGGCTGGGCTCGTCTTTCTTGATTTCGGCAAGTACAGAAACAACGTCCAGATCTAATGGTTTTGTTAGTTTTTCTTCAAGAACGGAGCTAATTGTTTTTTCATCAGGCTTGACGAGACTAGGCTCTTTCTCATCAGGTTTGATAAGACTAGGCTGCTTCCCGTCAGGTTTGACTGGACTGGGCTCCTTCTCATCATGTTTGACAGGGCTAGGCTGCTTCTCATCATCTTTGACAGGGCTAGGCTCCTTCTCATCATGTTTGACAGTGCTAGGCTCCTTCTCATAATGGCTGACAGGGCTAGGCTCCTTCTCTTCGGGTTTCACAAGGCTAGGCTTCTTCTCATCAGGTATGACAGGGCTAGGCTCCTTCTCATCATGTTTGACAGGGCTAGATTCCTTATCATCATGTTTGACAGTGCTAGTCTCCTTCTCATCAGGTTTGACAGGGCTAGACTCCTTCTCATGAGGGCTGACAGGGCTAGGCTCCTTCTCTTCGGGTTTCACAGGGCTAGGCTTCTTCTCTTCAGGTATGACAGGACTAGGCTCCTTCTCATCATGTTTGACAGGGCTAGGCTCCTTCTCATCATGTTTGACAGGGCTAGGCTCCTTCTCATCATGTTGGACAGGGCTAGGCTCCTTCTCATAATGTTTGACAGGGCTGGGCTCTTCTTTCTTGATTTCGGCAAGTACAGAAACAACGTCCAGATCTAATGGTTTTGTTAGTTTTTCTTCAAGAACGGAGCTAATTGTTTTTTCATCAGGCTTGACGAGACTAGGCTCTTTCTCATCAGGTTTGATAAGACTAGGCTGCTTCTCGTCAGGTTTGACTAGACTGGGCTGCTTCCCATCATGTTTGACAGGGCTTGACTCCTTCTCATGAGGGCTGACAGGGCTAGGCTCCTTCTCTTCGGGTTTCACAGGGCTAGGCTCCTTCTCATCATGTTTGACAGGGCTGGGCTCATCTTTCTTGATTTCGGCAAGTACAGAAACAACGTCCAGATCTAATGGTTTTGTTAGTTTTTCTTCAAGAACGGAGCTAATTGTTTTTTCATCAGGCTTGACGAGACTAGGCTCTTTCTCATCAGGTTTGACAGGGCTTGACTCCTTCTCATGAGGGCTGACAGGGCTAGGCTCCTTCTCTTCGGGTTTCACAGGGCTAGGCTCCTTCTCATCATGTTTGACAGGGCTGCGCTCTTCTTTCTTGATTTCGTCAAGTACAGAAACAACGTCCAGATCTAATGGTTTTGTTAGTTTTTCTTCAAGAACGGAGCTAATTGTTTTTTCATCAGGCTTAACGAGACTAGGCTCTTTCTCATCAGGTTTGATAAGACTAGGCTGCTTCTCGTCAGGTTTCACTAGACTGAGCTCCTTCTCATCATGTTTGACAGGGCTAGGCTTCTCATCATCTTTGACAGGGCTAAGCTCCTTATCATGTTTGACAGGGCTAGGCTCCTCCTCATCAGGTTTGACAGGGCTAGACTCCTTCTCATGAGGGCTGACAGGGCTAGGCTCCTCCTCATCAGGTTTGACAGGACTAAACTCCTTCTCATGAGGGCTGACAGGGCTAGGCTTCTTCTCTTCGGGTTTCACAGGGCTAGGTTCCCTCTCATCATGTTTGACAGGGCTGGGCTCTTCTTTCTTGATTTCGGCAAGTACAGAAGCAACGTCCAGATCTAATGGTTTTGTTAGTTTTTCTTCAAGAACGGAGCTAATTGTTTTTTCATCAGGCTTGACGGGACTACGCTCTTTCTCATCAGGTTTGATAAGAGTAGGCTGCTTCTCGTCAGGTTTGACTAGACTGGGCTGGTTCCCATCATGTTTGACAGGGCTAGACTCCTTCTCATGAGGGCTGACAGGGCTAGGCTCCTTCTCTTCGGGTTTGACAGGGCTAGACTCCTTCTCATGAAGGCTGACAGGACTAGACTCCTTCTCAAGAGGGCTGACAGGGCTAGGCTCCATCTCTTCGGGTTTCACAGGGCTAGGCTTCTTGTCATCATGTTGGACAGGGCTAGGCTCCTTCTCAACATGTTTGACAGGGCTAGGTTCCTTCTCAACATGTTTGACAGTGCTAGGCTCCTTCTCATCAGGGCTGACAGGGCTAGGCTCCTTCTCATCATGTTTGACAGGGCTAGGCTCCTCCTCATCAGGTTTGACAGGGCTAGGCTCCTTCTTCTGAGGGCTGACAGGGCTAGGCTCCTCCTCATCAGGTTTGACAGGACTAGACTCCTTCTCAAGAGGGCAGACAGGGCTAGGCTCCTTCTCTTCGGGTTTCACAGGGCTTGGCTCCTTCTTATCATGTTTGACAGGGCTGGGCGCTTCTTTCTTGATTTCGTCAAGTACAGAAACAACGTCCAGATCTAATGGTTTTGTTAGTTTTTCTTCAAGAACGGAGCTAATTGTTTTTTCATCAGGCTTGACGAGACTAGGCTCTTTCTCATCAGGTTTGATAAGACTAGGCTGCTTCTCATCAGGTTTCACTAGACTGGGCTCCTTCTCATCATGTTTGACAGGGCTAGGCTCTTCCTCATCAGGTTTGACAGGGCTAGGCTCCTTCTCATCATGTTTGACAGGGCTAGGCTTCTTCTCATCATGTTTGACTGTGCTAGGCTCCTTCTCATCAGAGCTGACAGGGCTAGGCTCCTTCTCATCATGTTTGACAGGGCTAGACTCCTTCTCATGAGGGCTGACAGGGCTATGCTCCTTCTGTTCGGGTTTCACAGGGCTAGGCTTCTTATCATCAGGTATGACAGGGCTAGGCTCCTTCTCATCATGTTTGACAGGGCTAGGCTTCTTCTCATCATGTTTGACTGTGCTAGGCTCCTTCTCATCAGAGCTGACAGGGCTAGGCTCCTTCTCATCATGTTTGCCAGGGCTAGACTCCTTCTCATGAGGGCTGACAGGGCTATGCTCCTTCTGTTCGGGTTTCACAGGGCTAGGCTTCTTATCATCAGGTATGACAGGGCTAGGCTCCTTCTCATGAGGGCTGACAGGGCTAGGCTTCTTCTCATCAGGTATGACAGGGCTAGGTTCCTTCTCATCATGTTTGACAGGGCTAGACTCCTTCTCATGAAGGCTGACAGGGCTAGGCTCCTTCTCGTCGGGTTTCACAGGGATAGGCTTCTTGTCATCATGTTTGACAGGGCTAGGCTCCTTCTCAATATGTTTGACAGGGCTAGGCTTCTTATCATCTTTGACAGAACTAGGTTCCTTCTCATCATGTTTGACAGGGCTAGGCTCCTTCTCATCAGGTTTGACAGGGCTAGGCTCCTTCCTATCATGTTTGACAGGGCTAGGCAAATCCTCATCAGGTTTGACAGGGCTAGACTCCTTCTCATCATGTTTGACAGTGCTAGTCTCCTTCTCATCAGGTTTGACAGGGCTAGGCTCCTTCCTATCATGTTTGACAGGGCTAGGCAAATCCTCATCAGGTTTGACAGGGCTAGGCTCCTTCTCATCATGTTTGATAGGGCTAGGCTCCTTCTCAACATGTTTGACAGTGCTAGGCTTCTTCTCATCATGGCTGACAGGGCTAGGCTTCTTCTCATCATGTTTGACAGGGGTAGACTCCTTCTCATTAGGGCTGACAGAGGTAGGCTCCTTCTCTTCGGGTTTCACAGGGCTAGGCTTCTTCTCATCAGGTTTGACAGGGCTAGGCTCCTTCTCGGCAGGTTTGACAGGGCTAGGCTCCTTCTCGGCAGGCTTGACGGGGCTAGATTTTTTCTTTTCGTATGTTGAATCTGGCAGAGCTTTACTTAAAGTTAATCCAAGATCCGTTGTTATATCTTCATCTGCTACTGGAGTAGGTTCTTTCACTTCAATTTTTACTGTGCTCTTCTTAGGCCTCATATCAGCAATGGATACCTCTTTAAAGGTTCTGCTGGATTTTGTACCATCTGTATGTTCGTCTGCCTCCATAGAGATTACAGTGATTTTATATTTGGTTATAGTTCTACTTATATTTGAGTATTCTTGAATGATCGTAGTTATTACTGTTTTTCTTTTAATGACGAGACCATGTTCAGTAACAGTAACTATCTGAGTCGTTGTGTCTTCTTCTGTTTCGCCTATTGGTTCAAATCCTTGTAACAGCTTTTCAATTTCTAATTCATCCTGAGTTGGGCTAGGTGTTTCTCGGTCTAAAACTGATAAAATCTTTTCATCAGGCCTGACAATGCGTAATTCTTTTTCAGCTATTTTTTCTGGATTTGGTGATTTCTCATCAGCTTTGGCAGGGCTAGGCGCTTTCTCATCAAGGTGGACAGGGCTGGTTGCCGTTATATCAGGCTTAATTGGACTGGCTACTTTTTTCGAAGACTTTACTGAGGATAGTTCTTTTACATCTGTGAGCTCAGTATCATCCATTAAAGCTGGACTGAGTACTTCTTCATCCGAGTCAACTGGGCTTGGTGTCTTGAAACTTGAAACTAAATCAAGTTTTACTGGTTTTAGCACTTTTTCATCTGGACTGTCCGCTTTTTTTGTAGACTTTTCAGGGCTTTGTGTCTCCTCATCAGGCTTAGCTTGGCTAAGTTCATCCTTCACAGGTAAAACAGGGCTATGTGCTTTCTCATCAGCCTTGAATAGGCTAAGTTCATACTTCACAGATGATACTGGACTTGTTGCCTTCTCATCTGGTTTGGCTGGGCTTAGTTCTTCCTTCACAGATGGCTCCGGGCTAGGTACCTTCTCATCAGGCTTGACCGAGGTTTCGTCATTCATAGATGGCACCGGGCTGGGCACCTTCTCAACAGGCTTGGCTGAGCTAAGTTCGTTCTCCACAGATGGTACTGGGCTTGGTGCCTTCTCATCCGGTTTGGTTGAGCTTAGTTCCTCCTTCACAGATGGTACCGGGCTGGGCACCCTCTCAACAGGCTTGCCTGAGGTTTCATCCTTCACAGATGGCACCAGGCTAGGCAACTTCTCATCAGGCTTAGCTGGGCTTAGTTCGTCCTTCACAGATGGTACTGGGCTTGGTGCCTTCTCATCCATTTTGGTTGGGCTTAGTTCTTTCTTCACAGATGGCAACGGGCTAGGCACCTTCTCATCAGGCTTAGCTGGGCTCAGTTCACCCTTCAAAGATGATACCGGGCTGTGCGCTTTTTCATCAGGCTTAATAATTGTGCTTACTTCTTCTTTTACAGATGACACCGGGCTGGGCAATTTTTCATCTAGCTTGGCTGGGCTTAGTTTATCCTTCACAGAAGATACTGGGATTGGTGCTTTCTCATCTGATTCAGCTGGGCTAAGTTCAGCCTTTATAGATAGCACCGGGCTGGGCACCTTCTCATCAGGCTTGGCTAAGCTTATTTCATCCTTTACAGATAGCACCGGGCTGAGCACCTTCTCATCAGGCTTGGCTAAGCTTATTTCATCCTTCATAGATGGCACCGGGCTGGGCACCTTCACATCAGGCTTCACTAGACTTATTTCATCCTTCACAGATGATACTGGGCTAGGCACCATCTCATCAGGTTTGGCTGGGCTGAGTTCATCCTTCATAGATGGCACCGGGCTGGGCACCTTCTCATCAGGTTTGCCTAGGCTTATTTCATCCTTCACAGATGATACTGAGCTAGCCACCGTCTCATCAGGCTTGGCTGAGCTTAGTTCATCTTTTACAGATAATACTGGGCTGAGCACCTTCTCATCAGGCTTGGCTGGGCTTATTTCATCCTTCACAAATGATACTGGGCTTGGTGCCATCTCATCATCCTTTACTAGGCTAAGTTCTTCTTTCACAGATGAAACTGGGCTTAGTGCTTTATCACCAGGCTTAACAGGGCTTAGTTCATCTTTCACAGATGACACTGGACTTGGTGCCTTCTCATCAGGCTTGTCAGGGCTGCGTTCTTCCTCAACAGGTTTTACTGGGCCGGGTGCCTTTTCATCTAATTTCGCAGGGCTTGGCTTCTGCTCGTCAGTCTTAATGGGACTTGACGCCTTTTCATCAGGTTCGGCAAATACAGATACAACATCTAGCTCTAACGGTTTTGTTAATTTTTCTTCAAGAACGGAACTTATTGCTTTCGCATCAGGCTTTACTGGAGTAGGCTCCTTCTCATCAGGCTTGATGGGGCTGAGCTTCTTTTCATCAGGTTTAACTGGGCTTGTATCTTTTTCTCCAGCCAGGTCAGAACTAAGATCTTTCTCAATTAAGACTGGGCTAGGCATTTTCTTATCAGGTTGGGTTTTTCTAGGTACCTCTTCAAGTTCTTCAGGACTGGGTGCCTTCCCAATAGGTTTGGCCTTCTCATCATCTCCGACTGGGCTCAAGGGCTTCTTTTCAGACTTTGCTGGGCCAGGTGACTTCTCGTCATGCTTGACCGGGGTTAGTACCTTTTTACCAGGCTTGACTGGGCTAGATAGCTTATCATCAGGCTTGACTAAGCCAAGTTCTTCTTTTTCAATTAAGACTGGGCTAGGTGCCTTTTCAGCAAGTTTGATTGGGCTTTGTGCTTTCTCATCAGGCTTAATTAGGCTTCGTGCCTTATCGTCAGGTTTGATTTGGCTAACTTCCTTAACATCCAACTTATCCAGGCTAAGTTCCTCATCATGGCGGAGAGAGACCGAGCTAGGTTTTTCTTTTTCAGTTGAGACTTGACTTGGTTCCTTCGATATTTTCTTTTCATCTTTTTTTATTTCAACCGCCTCCAATTCTGGACTGAGTTCTTCCGGTTTTTCATGTTGAATTAATTTATCGGATATAAACTCTTTCGTTTTGTCAATAGTTTCTTCAAATTTGCTAAATAGAGTTTTTACGACTGTTGCTTTTTCTACTGCTAATTCTTCAGATTTACTTAATAAATCTTCACCATCGATTTCCTTTTCCATGTTGATGTCATGAATATATTTTTCTAGACCAACTTGCTTGTCATCAAGTTTGTCAGAAACGATATCTTTTTTCGTGATTTCATCAAGTTTTTCTTTCGGTGTAAAGTCTTGTTTTGTATCAATAGAATCATCAGATCCGATTGAGGGTGGTTTGGTAATATCTTTAATTTCGATATCAAGTGATTTCAATGCAACGAATGTTTTATCTGCGATTGCTACTACTTTGTCGGTGAACTTTTCATCTTCTTCCTTTTCGGAAATCAGTTTTTTCATATCTTCTTTGGCTGATAACGGGCTTGGAATTCGTTGTGATTCCGAGTCGTCTAAGTGACTATCTTTCATCGCGTCAAGAAGTTCTTTTTCAGTAATCAAGTCACGTTCTGCACTTATGATATCTTGGGCTTCCTTCGTGATTTTGACAACACTCAGTTTTCTTTCAGTGTCTTTTACTGTGTCTAGCACAAGTTCAGGGCTTGGTATTTCATCTTCAGATTGATCTTGTATGTCGGTGTGAATAGTGAGTTCTTTCGTAATTTTTTCATGTGTAAGGTTATCTTTGCTTTTGATACCTTGATCCACTTCTTCCCTTATCTGAGCCTCTTTCTCTGGACTAGGTTCTTTTACAGGAACTTTGCTGAGAACGGCATCAGAAATTTTAAGGACTTGTGGTTTCTCATCGATGGTGATTTTTTGTTTGTCTACTTTGTCTGCCTCCAAAATATGTGACAGTTTAGGTTCTTCCAATGGACTTTCTTTAGTGTCGTCTACTTTCTCATCTGTAGAAATAGTTTCAAGTTCTTCGTAAGCTTCACCAAGAAGATCTTTGTCAACGAGAACAAAGCCATCTTCGTCCAAGTGTTCTTCCTTTTTATCTTTGTCATCAACTTCTAACGGCACGCTTTTACCTTTTTGTATTGGGGTTACCGTTTCATGTGGTTTAATTGGACTTGGTGTCTTCTCTTCAGGAGAACTTAGTTCCTCTTCAGCAGGTGTTACCACTTTAAGCTCTTTTTTAGTTAACACAGGACTAGAAATTTTTTCTACTATCTTTTCTAGGCTAGGTTGTTTCTCGTCAGGGCTGGGTGATCTCTCTTCTGATGGTAATAGGCTTGGTTTTATTTCATCAAGATTTACATGACTGGGCTCTTTCTCGTCAGGTTTGACTGAGCTTGGTTCTTTTTCGTCAGCTTTAACTGGGCTTTCCTCCTTCATATCAGGCTTGACTGGACTGGGCTCTTTTACGTCAGCCTTAACTGGGCTTGCTACCTTCTCAACATCTTTGATCGGACTAGGCGCCTTTTCGTCTAATTGGATTGGGCTTATTACCTTCTCAACAAGTTCAACCTGAGTTGTACTTGCATCGGTATCTTCAATATCTGGTTTAGGTAAATGTATTCCTTTCTCTGAACTGAGTTTAGGCTTGTTATCAGCAAGAGTAATCGTTCTAATAGTTCGGGTCGTAACAGTGCCATCCGGAAGTTCATCTTCTTCAGTAGTCAAAACTATCGTTTTGTACCGTAGAATTGATCTAGTTATATTGCTATATTCCTCGATGATTGTCATAATGATAGTTTTTCGTTTTATAACGATGCCATTTTCAGTAATAGTTACGAACTGAGTGCTCGTGTTTTCTTCTGGTTTTCCTACCGATTCGAAACCTTTAAGACTTTCGTAAATTTTTAATTCTTGGTCCTCATCAAAGATCAAGCAAGGTAACTTTTCTTTAGGAGTTACAGGCTCATCTAAGCTTGTTATTGTCTCTTCAGGCGTTATGAATATTGGCACTACATCAAGATCAATTGGCTTATTCGCCTTGTCATCAAGTTTGTCAGATTTGATTGGGCTAGCTGCTTTTTTGTCAGACTGGACAGAGCTAGGTACTTTATCATCTGGTTTTACCGGACTAGGCTCCTTCTCATCTGGCTTGGGAGAGCTAGGCACTGTGACCAAGGAAGTCGTTTTTTCCTGTTCTTTGACCGGGCTAGGTTCCTTCTCATCAGGTTTGACCGGGCTTGTCGCTTTTTCATCAGGTTTGATTAAGCTTGTTGCCTTTTTATCCAACTTGACTGGGCTAGAAGTTTTCTCGTCATGTTTGACTGGACTAGGCTCTTTCTCGCCAAGCTGTATTGTAATAGGTGCCTTTCCTTCAAGCGTGATTAAGCTTGGCTTTCCTTCATCAGACTTGACTGAGCTTGGTTCTTCCTTATCAGCCTTGATTGGACTCGGCTCTTTCTCGTCAGGCCTGATTGGGCTAGGCACCACCTCATCAAGCTTTACTGGACTTGGCTCTTTCTCGTCAAGATGTATTGGACTAGGTGCGTCCTCCTCTGATGTGATAAGGCTTGGTTTCCTTTCATCAGGCTTGACTGAGCTTGGCTCTTTCTCATCAAGCTTGACTCTGTTTGGCTCTTCCTCATTAGGCTTGATTGGGGTTGACTCTTTCTCGTCAAGATGTACCGGGCTAGGTGCCTTCTCTTCTGGGGTGATAAGGCTTGGTTTCCTCTCATCAGGCTTGACGAGGCCGGGCTCTTTTTCATCAAGATGTACTGGGCTTAACCCCTTCTCCTCTGGTGTGATAAGACTTGGTTTCTTCTCATCAAGCTTGACAGGGCTTGGCTCTTTTTCTTCAACATGTACTGAGCTTGCTGCCTTCTCTTCTAGTTTGATAAGGCTTGGTTTTCTTTCATCAGGTTTGACAGGGCTACGGACATTATCATCTGGGGTGACAAGGCTTGGTTTTGTTTCATCAAGCTTAACTGGGCTTGGGTCTTTCTCGTCAAGATGTACTGGGCTAGGTGCCTTCTCATCTGGGGTGATAAGGCTTGGTTTCCTTTCATCGGGTTTGATTGGGCTTGGTTCTTTCTCGACAAGTAGAACTGGGCTTGGTGCCTTATCACTTGGGGTGACAAGGCTTGGTTTTGTTTCATCAAGCTTAACTGGGCTTGGGTCTTTCTCGTCAAGATGTACCGGGCTAAGTGCCTTCTCATCTGGGGTGATAAGGCTTGGTTTCCTTTCATCAGGCTTGACTGGGCTTGGTTCTTTCTCGTCACGATGAACTGGGCTTGGCGCCTTCTCCTCTGGTGTGATAAGGTTTGGTTTTCTTTCATCAGGTTTGACTGGGCTTGGTTCTTCCTCGTCAAGATGTACCGAACTAGGTGCCTTCTCATCTGGGGCGATAAGGCTTGGTTTCCTTTCATCAGGTTTGCCTGGGCTTGGTTCTTTCTCGTCAAGAAGAACTGGGCTTGGTGCCTTATCACTTGGGGTAACAAGGCTCGGTTTGGTTTCATCAAGCTTAACTGGGCTTGTGTCTTTCTCCTCAAGATGTACCGGGCTAGGTGCCTTCTGATCTGGGGTGATAAGGCTTAGTTTCCTTTCATCAGGCTTGACTGGGCTTGATTCTTTCTCGTCAAGTAGTACTGGGCTTGGTGCCTTATCACTTGGAGTGATAAGGCTTGGTTCTTTCTCGTCAAGATGAACTGGGCTTCGCACCTTCTCCTCTGGTGTGATAGGGCTTGGTTTCCTTTCATCAGGTTTGACTGTGCTTGGTGCTTTCTCGTCAAGAAGCATTGAGCTTGGTGTCTTATCACTTAGGGTGACAAGGCTTTGTTTTGTTTCATCATGCTTATCTGGGCTTGTGTCTTTCTCGTCAAGATGTACCAGGCTAGGTGCCTTTGCATCTGGGCTGATAAGGCTTGGTTTCCTTTCATCAGGTTTGATTTGGCTTGGTTTTTCCTCGTCAAGATGTACCGGGCTCGGTGCCTTCTCCACTGGTGTGATAAGGCTTGGTTTTCTTTCATCAGGTTTGACTGGGCTTGGTTCTTTTTCGTCAAGATGTACCGGGCTAGGTGCCTTCTCATCTGAGGTGATAAGGCTTGGTTTCCTATCATCAGGTTTGACTGGGCTTGGTTCTTTCTCGTCAAGAAGAACTAAGCTTGTTGCCTTTTTACTTGGGGTGACAAGGCTTGTTTTTATTTCATCAAGCTTAACTGGGCTTGGGACTTTCTCGTCAAGTTGTACCGGGCTAGGTGTCTTCTCATCTGGGGTGATAAGGCTAGGTTTCTTTTCATCAGGTTTGACTGGGCTTGGTTCTTTCTCGTCAAGAAGTACTGGGCTGCGTACCGGGCTAGGTGCCTTCTCATCTGGGGTGATAAGGCTTAGTTTTCTTTCATCAGATTTGACTGGGCTTGGTTCTGTCTCGTCAAGAAGAACTGGGCTTGGTGCCTTATCACTTGGGGTGACAAGGCTTAGTTTTATTTCATCAAGCTTGACTGGGCTTGGTTCTTTTTCATCAATAAGTATTGGGCTAGGTGTCTTATCATCTGGGGTGATAAGTATTGTTTTCGTTTCACCGGGCTTGCCTGGACTTGACTGTTTTTCATCAAGATCTACTGAGGTTGGTGCCTTGTCATCTGGTGTGGTAAGGCTTAGTTTCCTCTCGTCAGGCTTGAGAGGGCTTGTTTCTTTCTCGTCGAGATGAACCGGGCTAGGTGCCTTCTCATCTGAGGTGATAAGACTTGATTTCTTTTCATCAGGTTTGACTGGGCATGGTTCTTCCTCGTCAAGATGTACCGGGCTAGGTGCCTTCTCATCTGAGGTGATAAGGCTAGGTTTCCTTTCATCAGGTTTGACTGGGCTTGGTTCTTTCTCGTCAAGAAGTACTGGGCTTGGTGCCTTATCATCTGGGTTGATAAGGCTTGTTGTTTTTTCACTAGGCTTGACAGGACTTGGCTTTTTCTCGTCAAGATGTACTGGGCTAGGTGCCTTCTCATCTAGGGCGACAAGGCTTGGTTTCCTTTCATCAGGCTTGACTGGGCTTGGTTCTTTCTTGTCAAGATGAACTGGGCTTGCCGCCTTCTCGTCTGGTGTGATAAGGCTTAGTTTCGTCTCGTCAGGCTTGACAGGGCTTGTTTCTTTCTCGTCGAGATGAACCGGGCTAGGTGCCTTCTCATCGAGATGAACCGGGCTTGGTGCCTTATCATCTGGGGTGATAAGGCTTGTTGTTTTTTCACTAGGCTTGATAGGACTTGGCTTTTTCTCGTCAAGATGTACTGGGCTAGGTGCCTTCTCATCTAGGGCGACAAGGCTTGGTTTCCTGTCATCAGACTTGACTGGGCTTGGTTCTTTCTCGTCAAGATGAACTGGGCTTGTCGCCTTCTCGTCTGGTGTAATAAGGCTTAGTTTCCTCTCGTCAGGCTTGACAGGGCTTGTTTCTTTCTCGTCGAGATGAATTGGGCTAGGTGCCTTCTCATCGAGATGAACCGGGCTAGGTGCCTTCTCATCTGAGGTGATAAGACTTGATTTCCTTTCATCAGGTTTGACTGGGCTTGGTTCTTTCTCGTCATTAAGTACTGGGCTTGGTGCCTTATCATCTGGGGTGAGAAGGCTTGTTGTCGTTTCACTAGGCTTGACTGGACTTGGCTCTTTCTCGTCAAGATGAACTGGGCTTGCCGCCTTCTCGTCTGGTGTGATAAGGCTTAGTTTCCTCTCGTCCGGCTTGACAGGGCTTGGTTCTTTTTTGTCAAGAAGTACTGGGCTTGGTGCCTTATCACCTGGGGTGAGAAAGCTTGTTGTCATTTCACTAGGCTTGTCTGGACTTGGCTCTTTCTCGTCAAGATGAACTGGGCTTGCCGCTTTCTCATCTGGTGTGATAAGGCTTAGTTTCCTCTCGTCAGGCTTGACAGGGCTTGTTTCTTTCTCGTCGAGATGAACCGGGCTAGGTGCCTTCTCATCGAGATGAACTGGGCTAGGTGCCTTCTCATCTGAGGTGATAAGACTTGATTTCCTTTCATCAGGTTTGACTGGGCTTGGTTCTTCCTCGTCAAGATGTACCGGGCTAGGTGCCTTCTCATCTAGGGCGACAAGGCTTGGTTTCCTGTCATCAGACTTGACTGGGCTTGGTTCTTTCTCGTCAAGATGAACTGGGCTTGCCGCCTTCTCGTCTGGTGTAATAAGGCTTAGTTTCCTCTCGTCAGGCTTGACAGGGCTTGTTTCTTTCTCGTCGAGATGAATTGGGCTAGGTGCCTTCTCATCGAGATGAACCGGGCTAGGTGCCTTCTCATCTGAGGTGATAAGACTTGATTTCCTTTCATCAGGTTTTACTGGGCTTGGTTCTTCCTCGTCAAGATGTACCGAGCTAGGTGCCTTCTCATCTGAGGTGATAAGGTTAGGTTTCCTTTCATCAGGTTTGACTGGGCTTGGTTCTTTCTTGTCAAGAAGTACTGGGCTTGGTGCCTTCTCGTCAAGATGTACCGGGCTAGGTGCCTTCTCATCTGAGGTGCTAAGGCTAGGTTTCCTTTCATCAGGTTTGACTGGGCTTGGTTCTTTCTTGTCAAGAAGTACTGGGCTTGGTGCCTTCTCGACGAGATGAACCGGGCGCGGTGCCTTCTCATCTGGGGTGATAAGACTTGATTTTCTTTTATCAGGCTTGACTGGGCTTGGTTCTTTTTCGTCAAGAAGTACTGGGCTTGGTGCCTTATCATCTGGGGTGAGAAGGCTTGTTGTCATTTCACTAGGCTTGACTGGACTTGGCTCTTTCTCGTCAAGATGAACTGGGCTTGCCGACTTCTCGTCTGATGTGATAAGGCTTAGTTTCCTCTCGTCAGGCTTGACAGGGCTTGGTTCTTTCTCGTCAAGATGTACCGGGCTAGGTGCCTTCTCATCTGAGGTGATAAGGCTAGGTTTTCTTTCATCAGGTTTGACTGGGCTTGGTTCTTTCTCGTCATGAAGTACTGGGCTTGGTGCCTTATCATCTGGGGTGTGAAGGCTTGTTGTCGTTTCACTAGGCTTGACTGGACTTGGCTCTTTCTCGTCAAGATGAACTGGGCTTGCCGCCTTCTCGTCTGGTGTGATAAGGCTTAGTTTCCTCTCGTCCGGCTTGACAGGGCTTGGTTCATTTTTGTCAAGAAGTACTGGGCTTGGTGCCTTATCATCTGGGGTGAGAAAGCTTGTTGTCGTTTCACTAGGCTTGTCTGAACTTGGCTCTTTCTCGTCAAGATGAACTGGGCTTGCCGCTTTCTCATCTGGTGTGATAAGGCTTAGTTTCCTCTCGTCAGGCTTGACAGGGCTTGGTTCTTTCTCATCAAGATGTACCGGGCTAGGTGCCTTCTCATCTGAGGTGATAAGGCTAGGTTTCCTTTCATCAGGTTTGACTGGGCTTGGTTCTTTCTTGTCAAGAAGTACTGGGCTTGGTACCTTCTCATCGAGATGAACCGGGCTGGGTGCTTTTTCATCTGGGGTGATAAGACTTGATTTTTTTTCATCAGGCTTGAC
The DNA here is from genome assembly GCA_914767815.1 of Eupsilia transversa. Lineage (NCBI taxonomy): Eukaryota > Metazoa > Arthropoda > Insecta > Lepidoptera > Noctuidae > Eupsilia > Eupsilia transversa. The sequence goes on from OU611888.1 coordinate 948,671, forward strand.
TGGCTTTGGATCTTTCTCGTCAAGAAGTACTGGGCTTGGTGCTTTATCATCTGGGGTGAGAAGGCTTGTGGTCGTTTCACTGAGCTTGACTGGACTTGGCGCTTTCTCGTCAAGATGAATTGGGCTTGCCGCCTTCTCGTCTGGTGTAATAATGCTTAGTTTCCGCTCGTCAGGCTTAACAGGGCTTGGTTCTTTCTCGTCAAGATATACCGGGCTAGGTGCCTTCTCATCTGAGGTGCTAAGGCTAGGTTTCCTTTCATCAGGTTTGACTGGGCTTGGTTCTTTCTTGTCAAGAAGTACTGGGCTTGGTGCCTTCTCATCGAGATGAACTGGGCTGGGTGCCTTCTCATCTGGGGTGATAAGACTTGATTTTCTTTCATCAGGCTTGACTGGGCTTGGTTCTGTCTCGTCAAGATGAACATGGCTTGCCGCCTTCTCGTCTGGTGTGATAAAGCTTAATTTCCTCTCGTCAGGCTGGACAGCGCTTGGTTCTTTCTTGGCAAGAAGTACTGGGCTTGGTGCCTTATCATCTTGGGTGATAAGGCTTGTTGATTCTTCACTAGGCTTGACTGGACTTGGCTCTTTCTCGTCAAGATGTACCGGACTAGGTGCCTTCTCATCTAGGGCGACACTGCTTGGTTTCCTTTCATCAGGCTTAAGTGGGCTCGGTTCTTTCTCGTCAAGATGAACTGGGCTTGCCGCCTTCTCGTCTGGTGTGATAAGGCTTGGTTTTCTTTCATCAGACTTGACAGGCCTTGTTTCTTTTTCGTCAAGAAGTACCGGGCTAGGTGCCTTCTCATCGAGATGAACCGGGCTCGGTGCCTTCTCATCTGGGGTGATAAGACTTGATTTTCTTTCCTCAGGCTTGACTGGGCTTGGTTCTTTCTCGCCAAGAAGTATTGGACTTGGTGCCTTATCATCTGGGGTGGGAAGGCTTGTTGTCGTTTCACTTGGCTTGACTGGACTTGGCTCTTTCTCGTCAAAATGAACTGGGCTTGCCGCCTTCTCCTCTGGTGTGATAAGGCTTAGTTTCCTCTCGTCAGACTTGACAGGGCTTGGTTCTTTCTCGTCAAGATGTACCGGGCTAGGTGCCTTCTCATCTGAGGTGATAAGGCTAGGTTTCCTTTCAACAGGTTTGACTGGGCTTGGTTCTTTCTTGTCAAGAAGTACTGGGCTTGGTGCCTTACCATTAAGGGCAACAAGGCTTGGTTTCCTTTCATCAGGCTTGAGTGGGCTTGGTTCTTTCTCGTCAAGATGAACTGGGCTTGCCACCTTCTCGTCTGGTGTGATAAGGCTTGGTTTTCTTTCATCAGGCTTGACTGGGCTTGGTTCTTTCTCGTCAAGAAGTACTGGGCTTGGTGCCTTACCATCAAGGGCAACAAGGCTTGGTTTCCTTTCATCGGGCTTGAGTGGGCTTGGTTCTTTATCGTCAAGATGAACTGGGCTTGCCACCTTCTCGTCTGGTGTGATAAGGCTTGGTTTTCTTTCATCAGGCTTGACTGGGCTTGGTTCTTTCTCGTCAAGATGAACTGGGCTTGCCGCCTTCTCGTCTGGTGTGATAAGGCTTAGTTTCCTCTCATCCGGCTTGACAGGGCTTGGTTCTTTTTCGTCAAGATGTACTGGGCTAGGTGCCTTCTTATCGAGATGAACCGGGCTGGGTGCCTTCTCATCTGGGGTGATAAGACTTGATTTTCTTTCATCAGGCTTGACTGGGCTTGGTTCTTTTTCCCCAAGAAGTACTGCGCTTGATGCCTTATCATCTGGGGTGAGAAGGCTTGTTGTCGTTTCACTAGGCTTGACTGGACTTGGCTCTTTCTCGTCAAGATGTACTGGGCTTATTGTCTTCTCATCTGGTGTGATAAGGCTTAGTTTCCTCACGTCAGGCTTGACAGGGCTTGGTTCTTTCTCGTCAAGATGTACCGGGCTATGTGCCTTCTCATCTGAGGTGATAAGGCTAGGTTTCCTTTCATCAGGTTTGACTGGGCTTGGTTTTTCCTCGTCAAGATGTACCGGGCTAGGTGCCTTCTCCTCTGGTGTGATAAGGCTTGGTTTTCTTTCATCAGGCTTGACTGGGCTTGGTTCCTTCTCCCCAAGAAGTACTGGGCTTGGTGCCTTATCATCTGGGGTGAGAAGGCTGGTTGTCGTTTCACTAGGCTTGACTGGACTTGGTTCTTGCTCGTCAAGATGAACTGGGCTTATTGTCTTCTCATCTGGTGTGATAAGGCTTAGTTTCCTCACGTCAGGCTTGACAGGGCTTGGTTCTTTCTCGTCAAGATGTACCGGGCTAGGTGCCTTCTCATCTGAGGTGATAAGGCTAGGTTTCCTTTCATCAGGTTTGACTGGGCTTGTTTCTTTCTTGTCAAGAAGTACCGGGCTAGGTGCCTTCGCATCTGGGCTGATTAGACTTGGTTTCCTTTCATCAGGTTTGACTGGGCTTGGTTTTTCCTCGTCAAGATGTACCGGCCTAGGTACCTTCTCCTGTGGTGTGATAAGGCTTGGTTTTCTTTCATCAGGCTTGAGTGGACTTGGTTCTTTCTCGTCAAGATGAACTGGGCTTGCCGCCTTCTCGTCTGGTGTGATTAGGCTTGGTTTTCTTTCATCAGGCTTGAGTGGACTTGGTTTTTTCTCGTCAAGATGAACTGGGCTTGCCGCCTTCTCGTCTGGTGTGATTAGGCTTGGTTTTCTTTCATCTGGCTTGACTGGGCTTGGTTCTTTCTCGTCAAGAAGTACTGGGCTTGGTGCCTTATCATCTGGGGTGAGAAGGCTTGTTGTCGTTTCACTAGGCTTGACTGGACTTGATTCTTTCTCGTCAAGATGAACTGGGCTTGCCGCCTTCTCGTCTGGTGTGATAAGGCTTCGTTTCCTCTCGTCCGGCTTGACAGGGCTTGGTTCTTTTTTGTCAAGATGTACCGGGCTAGGTGCCTTCTCATCGAGATGAACTGGGCTAGGTGCCTTCTCATCTGAGGTGATAAGACTTGATTTCCTTTCATCAGGTTTGACTGGGCTTGGTTCTTCCTCGTCAAGATGTACCGGGCTAGGTGCCTTCTCATCTAGGGCGACAAGGCTAGGTTTCCTGTCATCAGACTTGACTGGGCTTGGTTCTTTCTCGTCAAGATGAACTGGGCTTGCCGCCTTCTCGTCTGGTGTAATAAGGCTTAGTTTCCTCTCGTCAGGCTTGACAGGGCTTGTTTCTTTCTCGTCGAGATGAATTGGGCTAGGTGCCTTCTCATCGAGATGAACCGGGCTAGGTGCTTTCTCATCTGAGGTGATAAGACTTGATTTCCTTTCATCAGGTTTTACTGGGCTTGGTTCTTCCTCGTCAAGATGTACCGAGCTAGGTGCCTTCTCATCTGAGGTGATAAGGTTAGGTTTCCTTTCATCAGGTTTGACTGGGCTTGGTTCTTTCTTGTCAAGAAGTACTGGGCTTGGTGCCTTCTCGTCAAGATGTACCGGGCTAGGTGCCTTCTCATCTGAGGTGCTAAGGCTAGGTTTCCTTTCATCAGGTTTGACTGGGCTTGGTTCTTTCTTGTCAAGAAGTACTGGGCTTGGTGCCTTCTCGACGAGATGAACCGGGCTCGGTGCCTTCTCATCTGGGGTGATAAGACTTGATTTTCTTTCATCAGGCTTGACTGGGCTTGGTTCTTTTTCGTCAAGAAGTACTGGGCTTGGTGCCTTATCATCTGGGGTGAGAAGGCTTGTTGTCATTTCACTAGGCTTGACTGGACTTGGCTCTTTCTCGTCAAGATGAACTGGGCTTGCCGACTTCTCGTCTGATGTGATAAGGCTTAGTTTCCTCTCGTCAGGCTTGACTGGGCTTGGTTCTTTCTCGTCAAGATGTACCGGGCTAGGTGCCTTCTCATCTGGGGTGATAAGGCTTGGTTTCCTTTCATCAGGCTTGACTAGGCTTGGCTCTATCTCATCTAGATGTACCGGGCCAGGTGGTTTCTCACTTGGGGTGATAAGGCTTGGTTTCCTTTCATCAAGCTTGACTGGGCTTGGCTCTTTCTCGTCAAGATTTTCCGGGCTAGGTGCCTTCTCATCTGGGGTGATAAGGCTTGCTTTTTTTTCTTCAGGCTTGTCTGGAATTTGTTCTAGTTTTGGCTTCTTATCATCAAGTGTAACATTTCTAAAACTTCGACTTACTTTGGAGCCATCGGGAAGTTCATCTTCTTCGATAGTTAACACTGTTACTTTGTATTTAAATATTGTTCTTGTAATATTGCAAAACTCTTGTATAATTGTTGTTACGATAGACTTTCTCTTTATAGTTACGCCGTTTTCGGTAACAATAACAGACGTTGTTGTTGTTTGTTCTTCAGGTTTATTTAATGATTCTAAAGATTTAAGTGCTTCTTCAATTTCTATTTCATGGCTTTCATCATATATAAGGCTCGGTAATTTTTCTTCTACAGTGCTTTGACTTACGTCTTCCGACTTAACTGGGCTAGCTGCTTCAGAATCAATCTTGCTTACTTCTATGTCATCAATTTGGACCGGACTAAGTATCGTCTCCTCAACTGGGCTAGGTGATTCTTTTTCGCGTTTAGGCAATTTATCTTTGAACTCGAATGGGATGGGGTCCGGTTTGTTGTCAAAAAGTTTCATCTGTCTTATAACTTGAGTGTATCTTGATCCATCTGGATGTTCGTCCGCTTCAATGGTCATAATGCAAATCTTGAATTTCACTATTTTCTCGGAAACATGTTTATATTCTTGAATAACTGTCGTTATAAGAGATTTTCTTGCTATAACGATGCCTTTTTCCGTAACAGTTTCTACCTTACCAGTAGTGTGTTCTTGTGACTTCCCAAAAGGTTTGAATTCTTTCAGTAGCTCATCAATTTCTAATTCCTGACCTTCATCACAAATCAAGGTAGGCACCTCGCCATCAGGCTTTACGGTGGAACTTGGTGCCTTCAATTCGGGCTGTACGGGACTAGGAGCCTTTTCCTCAGTTTTAGTTGAGCTAGGTGACTTCTCATGAAGATGAATTGGGCTTGGTGCCTTCTCTTCTGGCTTGTCCGGGCTAGTTACCTTATCCTCCGGTGTTACAAGGCTTGGCTTCTTCTCATCAGGCTTGACTGATCTTGGTTCTTCCTCGTCAGGTTTGACTGGGATAGGCTCTTTCTCGTCAAGATCGATTTGGGCAGGTGCTTTCTCGTCAGGCTTGATGGGGCTTGTTGCCTTTTCGTCAAGATTTAATGGGCTAGGTGTTTCCTCATCAGCCTTGACGGGGCTAGGCGCCTTTCCATCTTGTATAATTAAGCTTAACTTTTTCTCATCAGCTTTTAATGGGCCAGTATCCTTCTCATCAGGCTTGACTGGGCTTGGTGCTTTTTCATCAAGATGTATTGGGCTAGGTGCTTTTTCGTCAGGTTTTACGGGGCTAGGTGCCTTTTCTGTTTCGATTTCTGATAGCTCGCTTGGTAAACTAACCTTAGATACAAGCAATTTTTCGTCGGGTGCTTGTAATTTGTCTTCGAATTCAAATGGAATGGTGTCTGGCCTTTTATCAACAAGTTTCATCTGTCTAATAACTCGAGTGTATTTGGAACCATCAGGATGTTCATCCGCTTCTATGGTCATAATGCAAATCTTGTATTTGACAATTTTCTTGGTAACATCTTTATATTCCTGAATAACTGTGGTAATGAGAGATTTTCTCGTTATTGCGATGCCTTTCTCAGTGACAGTTTCCACTTTACCAGAGGTATGTTCTTCTGCTTTGCCCAAAGGTGTAAATTCCTTAAGCACTTCATTAATTTCAGATTCTTGAGCTTCGTCAGAAATCAGAGTTGGTATCTCGCCATCGGGCTTTTCTGAAGCAGGTGTTTTGTCTGCAGGCTTAGATGGACTTGGTGTTTTTTCATGAGGTTTCATTGGGCTAGTTTTGTCGAGCGGTAATTCCTTTTCAGGACTCGGAGATTTTATTGCCATCTGTTCCTTTGCTAAACTAAGGGCCTTTTCATCAGTCATTTGTTCCTCTGAACTAATCGATTTCTTATCAGCTGTAGGAGAAATAAGCTTAGGTTTTTCATATGCGAGGGTAACTTTTCTGATGGTACGACTTACTTTAGAACCATCTGGTAGCTCATCTTCTTCAATTGTTAAAACAGTCGTTTTATATCTGAATGTTGTTTTAGTTACATTGGTATATTCCTGGAGGATTGTCGTAATTATTGATTTCCTTTGTACTAAGACCCCTTTTTCAGTAATTGTTATGTTTTGCGTTGTAGTAACTTCTTCGGGCTTTCCGGTTGGTTCGAAACTCATAAGCCTTTCTTCAATTTCTAATTCTTCATCTTCATCGTAAATTAAGCTTGGCTTATCATCTGGTGTTTGACTTACAGTTTTTGATACAGTTGGGCTAGGAATTTTTTCTTCAAAATCAGTCAAACTTGACGCTTTCTCATCAGACTTCACTGGAGAAGCAAGAGTCTCATCGAGTTTTACTGGGCTAGCTGCTTTTTCGTCTAATTTAGTTGGGCTTAGTACTTTCTCCTCTGGAGTGACTGGACTGAGCTTTGGCCGTTCATGAGAAAGGAATACTTTTCTGTAAGTTCTCCCAACTCTTGTACCATCAGAGAGTTCATCATCTTCAATTGTTAAAACTGTAGTTTTGTATCTAACAATCGTTCTAGTAACGTTACTATATTCCTGTAAGATAGTGGAAACTGTAGATTTCCTTTTTATAACAATACCTTTCTCGGTAATTGTCAAAAACTGTGTAGTAGAGACTTCTTCTGGTTTTCCAATTGGTTCAAATCCAATTAGCCTTTCTTCAATGTCTAGCTCTTGATCTTCATCATAAATTAAGATTTCTTCCGGGGCCTTATCTTCCAGTGTCTCTTTAACAGGTAAAGTTGTTTCCTTTTCACGGTGGGGTGAGCTAGGCATTTTCTCACTCACAACGGCTTTTTCAGGACTGACTTCTTTCTCCGGACTAATTTTTTCTAATTTTAAGTCCAGCTTGGCAAGTCCAGCATGTTTAGTAGTGTCGGTAATTTGATCCTTCATTTCGTCAAATATGGATACTTCTGGCTTCGCCTCATGTTGTTTATCAAAAGATAACTCTTCTTCTGTGTCTTCTGAAGGTACGTCTGAGATTGGGCTAGGTGTTTTAATATCTGCCTTTTCGGGAACCTTCTTTTCAAGAATCAAATCTTTTTCATTTATTTCCTTTTTAGGACTTTGCTCTTTCTTGCTATCAGTTGTCTTTATTTCAGTTTCCTTTATTATGGCCTTTTCTGGGATTTCTTTCTCTGGGCTAGGTTCTTTCTTATCAGTTTTTTTGCCAAAGAAACCGAACACTTCATCTTTGAAAGCGGATACCTTTCCAGCAACTTTTTCTACTCTCGTTTCAGCTTTTTGTAGTAATGTTTTTTTAGGGGGCTCCTTTTCAGGACTTATTGGTTTCTCCTCTATGGGTATTTCGTCTTTGATAAGTTTTTCAGGTTTTCCTGGAATTGTTTCCTTTTTCGGTTCGACAGGTGCTTCGTCTAAGGTGGTGGTTCGCTTTTCAGAGACATCTGGTGTGACTTCCTCGAGTGTTTTAGGTTCACTTACTTCAGATGGTTTTGTATCATTTTTGTCTTGTAGAATTTTTTCTTCTTTTCTCTTTAGATCAGCAATTTTTTCTTCAAGTTTTTCTAGTGTCTTAGCTGATTCTAATGTAGTGCTGACTCTTCTTTCAGGTTTTACTTCTTCAACATCTGCTGTGGCATTATCGGTTATATCTGTACTGATTTGTGCTTCCGTAATTCCAATTTTGTGATCTTCTTCTGAAATCTCTTTAATATCGTCTACTTTTTCTTTGATCTTTTCTTCCAGAAGTTCTCGTTTTACTCGCTTACCTTCACTTAGTACAGTTTTGTCTGAGGTCTCGCTGACATCTTCTGATGTGATTGACCGCACTGGTGACACTTCTTTTTGTATAGTTTCTGCAATTACATGACTGGGTTTTGCATCAAGGGTTTTGATTTCTTTAACATCTTCATGCAAATCATGTTTGATTTCTTGTTCACTTGACAAAAGCATCTTTGTTGCTTCAATAACACTAACAGTTTTGTCCACACTTGGGAAGCCTTCAGGTGATTTACTTAATAAAGGCGACTTCTCAGCCATGATTTCTTCTAAGCTCTTCTCTGATTTTAGCACTTCAGCGACGTCAGCTACAATTTTTAAGACTTCTTTAGGACTTATGGGAGGTTTATCCATTTCTAACTTACGAGCCTCCTCAATTTCTTTTTCAACATCTTCAGGTATTGATGGAATCTTTTCGGGCATACATGGGATCTCTTCGATTACAATAATATCATCTTTAATCGGTGAATCAAGAGTCGTGATGTGAGTTTCTCTTAATTTCTCTGTGTACTGACCATAATCATACTCAGCATCATCATATTCTTTAACGGGTTTTAAGTCTTTATCAGGAATTGCTGAAACTTTCATTTGCTCGTGATACATTGGGGACTCTGGTGCTGAACCAGGTGTCACAGTAACGAGTTCAGGATGCGATGCGCGTTGAACAGTTTTAACAATAACGTCATCTTGGACTGCTTTCATTCCTTTGTAAGACATAGCCGCATCCTGGTCTAGAAGAGGCAGGTCTTTAGGAACTTTAATATCTTCCGGTTTACGTTTAATGAATTCTTCTTCTGGTGTTTTCTTTTCTACATAGGTTCTATAGTCTACTTCCTCGTGCAAAGGTAGGTCGGCTACTTCGTCAGGTGTCTTGACAATTTCTCTAATAGGCACTGGTATTGATTCCAGTTTAGTACTTTTTTCAAGTGATAATGGTTTCGTATCGATTAAGCTTTGTGGTGGAATAACTTCCTTTGTTTCCTCCTGAATGTGTTTTTCTTCGACGAGTTGATCTTCTTTGATATCATCAAGAGTTATTCGTTCATCTTCAGGTAGAGTGGGCGCAGTTGTTGCTCCAGATTCGATAGTAGTAGAAATTTTCTCATCCGGTTGAGACTCTTGAACCTGCATTTCAAGAGAATCTTTGGGTTTGGGAATACTCTTACTATCAGAAGTCTTCTTTTCACTGCTAATATCTTGTTTTTCTTCAACACTCACTGAGTGTTCCTTGGATTCAATTTGTTTTGCTTCCGTTTCAATAACCGCTTCAGTCTTTATTTGTGTTTCTTCCGGCTTTTCCTGTTCCTGCTTTAATACTTTTAAATCTTTCTTTTTCTCCGATTCTTCTTTATCTTTAGCGTGTTTTTGTAATTCATCTTCATGATCATGGCTATCTTCTCGATCCAAAACTGAGTCCTCAGTATATTGTTCAACTTCCTCCTTTTCAATGATCAGATATTCTTCTTCAAATTCACCGTCGGCAGTCGTTTCAGTCTTGGTATCATCTAACAAGCAAGTTATTTTTTCAATATCCGATCGTCCTACAAACTCGATTTTCTCCTCAGCCTCGCTATCCCTGTTAAATACTGCTTCTATTTCTCGTACGATTTCTTGTTCTTCTCTTTCATCTAACTCTTGTTGTTTTATATCATCGATGGACTTTGACGTTTCTTCGTCAGATTTCTTTGCATCTTTTAGGATATCTTCGTAGTTAACTCGTTGTAACCCCTTTAACTTCGAAGAATCAGCCTTAACTGACTTCACTGATTTAGTTGGGCTCTTCATAGCTTTTAATCCTTTCACGGGTGACGATAGCGGTCTAGGTCGGCGCGATATAGGTTCTCGTTTAGCTTTAGTTTCTACCTTTCCAGGTGTTTTTGCTGTAACGTCTCGTTTAGGTGATGCTTGTTTATATTTTGATTCAACAACCATGCGATTTTTCGCTTCTTTGGTGCTTTTGGCTGGGGTGCTACCGGGGCTCAGTCTTCTGGTTTTGGCTTTAATTTTGTCTTTAACGGCTGGTGCGGATGGAGTAGGTTTGGCGTCTACTACCTTTTTGGGTGTAGTTGGAGGTGATTTTTTGTCTTCTGGCGCTGTTTTTTTATCAGTGTTCACTGTTGTTTTCCTTTCCGAAACGGCTCGCGTGGCACGTTGGCTGATTTTACTCCTAGTCATTGATGACGACATTTCAGATTTGCGAGTGTCTACTCGTGCTTTCTTTTCTACTTTAGCTTTCGGTTCAGCGTCAACTTTTTTAGCATCAACCTTAACTACAGAGTCTTTAACTTCATCAGTCTTATCAATGCGTTTCGTTTTCTTATCCACAGCCTTCTTTTTAACTTCCTTCTTTTTAGGCAGACCATCTATCACAGTGCTCTCGTATTGAGCAATCTTATCATCTAGTTTAGTTTCTATTCTCGCAGTGATAGCATCATGTAAGATGGAGTCCATTTTATCTTCTCCATCTACAAGTTCACTAAGTAATTTATTGTCTATAATATTTTTTGTTTCTCCTTCTTTGAGGTCCTTCGGGGGAGGTTCTGGCTCAACGAGTTTTTCATCTTTCGTCTTTTCAGTAATTATGCTTCTTTCTTTGCTAGATTTAGTTGTAGCTTTAGCGCTAGTTTTTGTAGTTGTGACTGTAGTTGTTGTTGTGGTGGCGGGTGGCGTCGTGGGAGCCATCTGCCTTCCCGTGCAAGTTGGGTGCTGTAGAAATTCTAAGTGTTTGAGCTTTTCTAAGCCTTCGAATATTTTGTGTTGCGGAGTCGATCCTGGAAACATTATCCTGGTAATCGTATCGTCAGGGTTGGCTGGGCGCCACACTAGTAACGCGCATATCGATACTAAGTTTGGTATCGGGAAATTGAACTGTCCGGATACACTGGCGCCTTCGAATAGCTTTTGTTCACTGTTGTGCCAACGTTTTAGGAATTCACGAACGTATTTAGAGTCCTTGGACGGATTCAGTACGTACATGTCTAGGGTTCCTGAAATGAATGGAAAAAGAGGTATTTTAATTTTGAGTACATACATATTATTTTATTGTCTAGTTATTGTAAGTGTTCACAGTGAACATTGCCCTTGTAATTTACGAAACGCTTTTTATGTACAAAGTTGATACGTATCAAATTAATAATAGCCATCTTCTTATAACATTACATAAAAGAAAGTAAACTAAATAGAAATATGCCTTTGTAGGAGACAACATAAAATAACGATAGAGGTAAGTACTATAACTTGACAAAGACACCCAGTTTCTGACGTTCAATACCTTGTTTCTGAGCACTCATTAGAATACATTTTGCTCAAATTCATAACTTTGTCTAATAAATAAAATAATATCTAGAGACTAAAGCGGACCTCAGCAACCTAACCCGAAAAGGCGGTAAATTGTGAAGGGAACAGGGTTATTAGAAGTAGAGTTAAACGTACCATGTCCAACTTTGTGGTACAGGTTGACAGGTTCGGGGTTTCTGTAGCAGTGCTGCGGCTTGAGGTTGATGTGGCGCAGGTCGGCCATCATGTCGGAGCCTTCCTGCAGCAGCGACACAAGTAGCGGGTCCGCGTCCTTGTCTCCGTCGGGGCTCGCGAGGGCGCGGCGTTCCTGGAAATAGGGATATTTCAGTTTTTAATCTAATCTCTATAACTAAATATTATAAAACAAAGTCACTTTTTGTGTCTGTCTGTGTGACCGCTTTGTTCTTCTAAAATACGCAATGGATTTTGATGCAGGTTTCACCCTCATTAGAGAATTTATTCCGTATGGTTTGTATAGGTATGAAATACATTTATTTACATTTAATGTTTACGAGTATAGAAATCTTGACGTTTTGTCTAGTCGTAAAAGAGACGCTTTTTTGAGCGTTTACAATGGCGTGCGCTGACCATACCGTGGCGTAAGAGATACATAAAATTAATATCTATATCTCAATATAGAAAAGTCTGCAATAGCATATTATATTTATCTTCTAAGGATGACCCATGGTAGCCATTTTTATTGTACAGAATTTGCTTATTTTGAGCGGTATATTATTCTCCTCATTCAATAAAATATGTTATTTAAATTAAACATGTCTCTTTACATCATAAAATTTAAATGAATACCATAAACGATATCACAGATATAAAATTACGCGCAACAAAAGAATTATGCTTAATTACCCTTCAATCATGTGTTAATGACCCTTCGGTTATTAGGTAAGCGATCATCATCCAGCTGGGATGAATTTATCCCAAGAAAAACTTAACCTTGTTGTTGAAAAGCATGTTCTCCCATACAGAACAACTGTAAATGTAATTTTGTACGCGCAATGTTGAGAGATATACCATGTTACTTTAAGACCATAGATTTCTTATAGGTAATTCTCTACTCCTGTAATTTATAAAGGCGTGTATATTGGCGCGGCAGCGTACGTAGTGGTTGAGATTATTTTTCTATTTACTTAAATAACTTTAAATTAAGTACTTAGTTTATTTAAATTTTTTAAATTAAAAACAAATATTGAATAATAAATATTAAATACAACAAGCCCTTTCATTTAATATGTCACAAGTAAGTTTGCAAAACTTAGAAAAGACGCCAAAAAACGCAGAAGCGGATCAGTCGGTAAGAAGTATCTAGCTATCCTTTGAGAGATGAATGATGGTTATTTTAATGACATTCATAGTTATCACATACCCCGACACATCACATAATATCACTTGTAGAACTAGAACACTATATGAACACAAAAATTATCACTTTAAAGTACTTTTTGTGAACTGTGACTCATTCGGAAACTACGACACTGGCGTCCGTGGTATACGATCGCGAGAAACGAATTGGAAGGTGATACTATACGCGTCAGTGATTACCGTAGATTATAGAATCATGTGTTAAGACTGCATTGATTTTATTAATTTTATTAATGTACCTGTGAGTAAATTATAAATGAAGTATAAATGTAAAAAAAGAAGCCATGCCCGAATTTCAGTCTGGAAGACTATATTATAAAACGAAAGTTACTATGTCTATCGGTTGTGTGTTGACACATAGGTAGACCATGAACTGGGTTAGGGACTTTAGGATACTTTAAATTCCGGTAGTACGTTCACGTGGGATAATTTCTGACCATCTCGCGAGCGAAGCCGCGGGCAAAAGCTAGTCTTTAATAAACTTTGAACTTTTCTCGCAAACAAACCCCTTTACTAAATCTGTTCTACTAGATTCTAAAGGGCACACAAGCAGTAAGCAGTGTGCTCAATGAAGTGTATCTGCGCAGTGTCCGGTGTCGGCCTTGTGAGGGCGTCTCTGTGGCGCCGGTACCCCTGCTCCCATAGTTGGAATAACTCATTGACGATGTGAGACACGTGGGGCAGAAAGTAGGGAGTTCTAGGTATAAATCTAGTTGGTGATGAGAGTAAAAGTTGTTATGAAGGTTGAAGATTTCGATATTATTATTATTGGATTAATAGTAATAATATTTCATTTTTTTTCTAATACAAAGTTCGGAACCTTTCTGTCGAATTGCCTTCCCAATTGGTTTAATATCTAACAAGGATATTTTTTCTGATAAAGCAACTACTTCTGATTTGTTCCCCTTTCCAATATTGGTAACTCACGCTTCAACATTTTCCTCTAGACTTTACTAGAAATCAATCAACTGTCAGGATCTCTCCACCAGCCCTGGTTGACTGGTAGAGAATGCTCAAGTCATTTACCTCTTTATGTCGTATAGTTTAATAAATGCATGCATGCATGTTTTATAAAATATTTACTTAAATAATACATTTATTTATCACTCTCTCCTACTTTGCTGTACCAGACAGGGTCCACAATGATCATGTCTTTGAAAACCTACCATCTAAGTTCACATTATGGAATGCAATAAATATAAATTTAGTAAATAAATAAACTTCATCTCACCTCTAAATTACAGAAGAAGTGTCCAATCTGAGGGTATACAGTAGCCCCGGCCTTCCTGCGCAGCACGGAGGCCATGCCAGACATGGAGCAGTTGTTGATCCTGGTGAACAGCACAGCGTCGAGCCGGTCTAGGTGGCGAGCGAAGTCCCACCAGCATGCCTTGCGGGAAAAGCCTCCGTCAACTGAAAGGTTAGGAAGTTTGTGAGTATTTGTTAAGATATACTTTAATGGAGATAAAATACTTGTTCATTTTTTAAATTGACTCTTTAAGTGCTACTATTACGGGGAAATTGCCACGTGCAGTCCAATTGCGACGGGAAGAAGTAAATCACGCAACTATTCTACCGCCATGTCCGCAATTCAAGATAGTAAAAGAATATGCGGCAATAACCTAATAGTTCATTTTGTTATTGACGCTTAATTTTTATTATGACTATGAGGTCAGACGATACGATGCGAAGCTCTTCCTCTTGAAAGCCAATCTTGATTCGCTAAGTTTTTACGCGACTGTTATTTTTCCAATAACTATCATTGTAACAGCGAATCAATTTCCACGCCTTCCCCTTAAGACCTAGGCCAAATATTTTTGGATTTTGTATAGCTCAGGACCTAAAGCGGTGCCATATAGATTATGAATAAAAAATCTCGAGAAATTAAAAAGCAACAATGCGAAATATCGCGGGTAATCTGCTACGAAATATACATAACAGTTCTAGAATGTTTATTGAATTAAAATGCTTTTTATAATGGTTGGCTTTAAAATCTTTACTGATTTATATATATTTAATTCTATGGGTCCTTCGTCGCATATAACTAACCCTCCATCTGTTTTACGAGAGACAAAACCGCAATAGTTTTACGAGGTTGGATTAGAGCCCGCGACCTTTTGATCGTCCGTCAGCGTAACAGGCGTTGCGCTATTGTCTGCTAACATCCCTTTGGCACGGAGATAGCGTGTTTCTAGAACATTCTAACATGTTTATGTGGGTAGCTAAGTTTTCAACTGCACAGAGACTAAAGCTAGGGATTTGTCGTTTGTGATAAGGAGGATTTATTAGATGGTTACATGCAGAAAATCAGAAAATCAGGATTTGTATGCATTGCATATAATTAATATAGGAACCAGCTTCTGCCCGCGACTTTTCTTGTTTTAACATAAAAATATATTATAATATTTTATGACATTCGGCAATACTGTAGCTTCCCATTTGTGAAATAATTTTCGGTATCGGTTCAATAGGTCCGAAGATTACCCCCTACATACAAACTCACAAGTAAATAGAGATGTGCAAGTAAAACAGTGTTCGTTCAATGGTTAAAGCCCAGGACTGGTGAATGCCGTGAGCTCAATTCTCACCCTTGGGTATACTAATAGGTATTGTCATGAATATTTAGCTCACTTGAAAAGGCTTAATCAAACCGGCACCCTACAACTAAAAGAGCAAACCGTCATTCCGGATAACAATAGCAGTTAATTAACCAGTAACAACATGTACGTGGTTCAGGCACCGCAGTTCGCATAAATTCCAAAACCATATTCAAGTATTCACACCAAACAACCACCCTATTTAAATCTAATCACATGAATACAGTTCATTCCCCTTTCATTCAGAAATCAACATACGAATTACACAGTTTGCCGTTAAGCATACATCGCCGGCTCACTGCACAAACTTGTTCGCAAACACGTATTTAATACGCAATACCATTCAAACATCTCCAAATAGTCACTGAAGTGAAACTCCAATTTCAAATGATGCTCCCGGTAAACAATAATCAGGCTTGCATTGTTTCATATTGCTTTTAATTTATTTCTATAGGCACTGAACCAATGAGTTCTGCCAATGAGCTTTTGATTCGGGAAATGTAGTCAAATGAGGTCGAATGCTGATTTAAATAAAATGTTAAGTTTTTAATTGGTTGTCAGTTTGATGTGTGCTTGGCGCTTGATGGACTTTAATGGATTTCGGGTGCCGGCCATTTTATGCTTTTTATTTCCCGTTGTGGTGGAGATACTTGTTTGGCAATTTTTTGCTATTATTTATTTATTTGTCACTTTTTGAAAGCTGTATTTATTTCGTATACGAATGTTTGCAAAGAGCGTGATGAGGTTCTCAATACGGTTGTATTTTTTTTTTACGCTTTAACCTCAGAACTCCGCATGTATAAACCGATTTGCAAAATTCTTCTAATCCTTCTTTTTTATTTGAAAGGATATACTTCCAGATTGGTCTCATATAAACTTGGTCAAGTTCAGGTGAGTAGTTTCTGAGTTAGCTTCAGTAATAGGAACGTATTTTTTCCACTTAGTCAAGTTGATAATGTTATAATAACTTCCTGACACTGTTATTTACATTGCAAGTTGTGGTAAACGACTTTGTGTAGGGTAAGTACCACAACTAAAAAGACATAAATAAAAACTTTTTACAACAAAAAAAAACAACTGACTTCCAAAAAAACACTACAAAGTGAAGTCATCGGAAAAAAAATGTAAATTCAAAACCAAAGACACCGACTTCCGAAATTAAAGTTATTTTTCACTTTGTAGTGTTTTTTTGGAAGTCGGTTGCTTTTTCAAATATCTACCGGTTTATGTCAAAAAACACCAAACTTTAAAACTTCATATCTAAAGACAATTTAATTCCCAGATAATTTAATCCAACGTCGTATAGGTACCTACCAAACTAATTTAATACCCATAGGGCACTTCAACTAACAAATATTGACACAGTGGAACTCAAACAAGATAGCTAAAATCATCCGATGGACTCTTGATTGAAAAATAAATTGGAGAGGGAATGGGTGCCGATGTGCATTTTCGTTTGAACAGAGAACACGCTTCCACGCGCCATTTTGTTTGCAGATGGCGGGAAAAAATGTAGACCGGCAGGTGTTCCGGAATAACACAAAATGAAAAGGGTTAGAAATTGGAAGGAACAGACATTATGGAAAGATGTTTTTTTTTTTGGGAAACCGATCTTTCAACATCATTAATGTATTTCAATAACATTCTATTTCGAACTAAACTAATTTTTCCTATTATTTAGTTTTGTACTCGTCCGTACAATAGGTATTTAATTTCCAAAGCGGCTAGATTAATAATCTTAATGTTTAATTATTCTACCAAAATATTCCGCAAACAGCAAAATATATTACGTGACCACATTACTATTCTAAGGCTGTTACAACTAAGCCTACAGAAACGTTCCTTAATTTCTAATTCCAAATAAATTAGACACCTACCAAAATTATTCTCAAAATAGAATAAATCTTCTATTTGGGTCGCCATTTAGTACGTTACTGTTGCGGCCTACAATACAACAGAGTCATTGCAGGACGATCGTGAAAATGTGGGCCGCGGCGATGAAGAGGCACACACACGTGAGTCCATCAATGCCTCGTTGCGGCCAAGGCTTATATGGTACTTTTCTTAAATAATGGGCGGAAATTCAAACTAAGGAAATTAATTATAAATTCCAGACTGAATGACGAACAACGATAATTTTTCACGAGCCAATGTGTTCATTTGTTTTATTTTTTATTTTTAATAGCTCTATTTGCAAGCCAAATCGAAATTTAAATAAAATCTTTGATAAGTTCAACACATGGCAACAAAGGAT
The DNA here is from genome assembly GCA_914767815.1 of Eupsilia transversa. Lineage (NCBI taxonomy): Eukaryota > Metazoa > Arthropoda > Insecta > Lepidoptera > Noctuidae > Eupsilia > Eupsilia transversa. The sequence continues at coordinate 966,059 of OU611888.1, forward strand.
TCGTTCCATTTTTAATAACACTACATTATTATGAGTTTTCACAGTAATTTATTTGGCCTCTAAACATGTCATTTATTCGACCAGTACCGCAATTTCGATTTATCTCAAAGGAGGTTGTCAAAATAATGCTCGAATTTCCAAGCATGTTTGGGAAAAAATATTTCCAACAAGATTCCAATAAAAAAAGTGCTGGTCTTAATAACCTACTATATCAAAAGATAAATGCATTTATAACTAATAACACTCCAACATTATTATAATACACAGAGACTTGAGGCAAACGACGTGACACTTTCAGTAGTGAGCCTGTTTATACATGTGTGAGTTTACTTAGTAACACGACGCTGCACGCTCTCGGCCGTGACGTGACACAAAAGGCTTAATGGGAAATGCTGTTTGTGGAGTATTTCTGTGTTTTTATCCGGAAAATGTCTACTACAGACAATAAGCTTGACATAATTCGGTTTCAGGGATATGTGTAATTCACGTTTAGAAGTTGACTATTTTTTGTGAGATTGGCAGCTAGTTTATCAATTTTGTCTTTTATAGAACTGATATCCTGTTTTGATTTTTTCCGTTCACTTTTGTTAATATTTGAAGCATGACATTGTATTTCTCATATTCTTGTTTAAATAAGAGGCAATGTAAATAGTATGTTACGTAACTTACAGTTATACCAAAAGACAAAACTTCAATATTTCAATGCAAACCATCTCGCTAGCGTGACAATCACGTTTTCCTGTGGCTGTTTGTTCAACATGTCGTTGTCCCGCTGTTGGCTGACGTGTCATTGTAGGCATAGGCTTTAATGGAAAATATTGTTTGTGAAATAGTTTTTGTACCGCCTTACCTGAGAGTAAGTGTTGCTAACGGTAAGAGTAAATTAAATTGGTTAAATGAAGATGTTTTGTTTGGTCTGGCTACGTTAGGATTTGATCTCAAACACACTTGAGTTCCTGTTACAATGTGCTTACTAAATAATCAACATCAATGTTATTTCCTTTTACTTCCGACAATTTTATTCTACTGCAGCACCCTTTTCAATAAAACAAAAACAACTCCACAATTACTTTTAAGAGCTCTATTCCTCCTGACGTGAAAGTAGTGACGTCATGCAGATAAGCCAACAGCGTGACAGTAACGGGTCCCGGCGAGTTTACTTAGTAACACGATAGCACGCTCTCGGCTTGACGTGTGCGGTGACTTAATGGAAACCGTTGTTTGTGGGGCAGACTTTATTTACCTTCACCTAGAAGCTAGCGTCAGCTGTTAAAGTAGGTATCCTATATTTTTCGCTGAACTAAGTGTAGGTACATTCTGTATGAATTGTAGAAAGAATGTTGACCGACATTGGTTTAGTCTATGATGTTGCAAAAAAGGCCCGGAACGTGACGATCTCGACTTAACATGACAAAGCACCAACACGCTGTTGACTTGACGTGACACGTGGTTGCTTTAATAAATTGTAGTTTGTTGGACATAAAAAGATGTTTCTTTAGTAAGTAACTAGAACTCTATGAAATCATCATAAAGTCTGATAGCGCATTGTAGTACCTATAGTGGAGGCTAAAAATAACGTTCTTCAACAGTATCATTCCATATTTAAATTCAATAAGACGACAGAAGTTCAATTCAATAAATCTAATATTACTATTTCAAGATACAGAAATATGCTTTATTCAAACTGAATATCTCATGTAGGAAATCAGGGAAATGGATCGGGTGACTCAGCAAATGTTCGTTCAATGCAAAGTGGATAGGTCGTCGGAAGAATACTCAGTTACATAACAATGTTGAGTTTACTACTAGAACTGAAATTTAAAAAATGTCAAAAGTCAACAATGAAGATGCATAAACTCTTATTGTTATTTCAAACAAGGATCCTATCGTAGGAGATGAGTAACGTGTCATAGAAGATATAAATACTACTCTGAAAATGTATTCACAACATATAATAAGAACGTATGCTAGAATTATGCTTATAAACTCAGCATGGATAAAATCCAAATTACAGAATCACAGAGTTGGCAGAGCAGCTTTCATCAAATAAATGATTTACATAGACAAGCTCTTTAGCAAAATTTGACCCCAATTTATCTTCAATTTCACAAGAAATTACAAAACAAACACTCATAACAGTCTAAAACAACAATGAACAAAACAATTATCTAAATACTCGAGACGTTTCGATCCAAAACTCTGCAAACAATATAACATTGTGAATTTGACAGGCCATCAGCGAGCGCTCGAAGGCGTCTTTGTACCGGAGACAGCCAATATTTCTTTGGCACAGTACCAACTTCTAAGTGGCTGTACTGCCTCTGAGATTGTGTCAAGGTTCAACTTTTATAAGTCAATTGGTTGTGGAATTTTCTAGTAAATTGTGCCATTTTTCGTGAGAAACTATGTGGAGAATCTGATGTTGGAATGTGGGATATAGTAAGAGAATTCTTTGCCAAGATTCTATGAAGAGGTGTATTCAAGTTTTTTATGCCCCGGATGAATCCATAGAACATCCTCTCATACCTCACTTCAAGATACATTTAGACAAAATAAGGCCGTAAATCTTTTAAAAGACATGACATAATATCCTGAACACTAACATCATTCAAGCCACCAAGCAGTAAAACATACTAAAACTCCAACCGTTTCTTTCAACAATTTCAACCCGAATTCGAGTAAAATCTTAAGCAGACAAAACAACAAAAGACTCGTAAAACTAAATTGTAAAATGTTTAACATTGAACGAAGTACACAGAGTAATCTTGCCAATGTAACCAAGAGATGTGTTTTGGCAGCGCGCCAATGAAAAGAGAACAGCCGAAAAAATCCGCATCAAGAGCCTCAGGCGTGTCGGACTTTCGTGGTTAACGGGAGCACTGTATTTACCGAACCTTAGTCAGCTCGGTTATGTAAAGTCTTTGGGGAGAAGAAGTAAGTTATTTTTATTTTTAACTCGATTTTTCTCGGCTAAAGGTGGAGTCCCGGAGGAAACATTAGCGTCTTGCTCCTCGCAATGGAATTTATCAATTAGATTAACGAGGAGCTGGGAAGCGGGAATTTTTCTTACGTTGTGCTATTTGTAAGGTACTGTTACATAGTAATGGAATAAAGATGAAGTTACTTTCTTACTATCAAATTGAATGACACCCCTAGAGCGAAAATTATCCACGATCTTAAAAAGGGGCCTTATTTATAACCGCACTTTTTCGCCGAACCAAATTTTTTTTTATAAACCAGCACTCCGTGGAATAACCCCGATTGGGAATCTAAATAATTCTATGTAAAGGTCTACAATTTTTTCTTTTTCTCCTTTTTACTGACCAATATTTTTGACTTAGGTGACTACCCATCCGCAAAATATTTCATCCGCGGATGAAACGTTACCCTTTTAAAATTGTAAGGCCACGAATCATCCGCAAGTTCGGATGAGTCGTCGCATACTTAATATTGATGTGGTCATATCGGCCAAATAGACGAACAAACATATTTTGTGTATAGGAATATTGTCTGTTCTTTAGTTTCATCGGTTTCGCTAGCTGCTATGTGTAATAATATCGTGGTCAAATCGAACAAAAATACTTCTATGCATAAGAATCGTTTTTATTAAGAATATAATTTTTTATACTGGTAAATCAGAATAATAAGCAATTTCCCTAAACAAATGACAGGTAGTTACTGTTTTACTGCGAAAACTGAGATATGTTATAAAAATTAGTGAACTGAGATATGTTATAGTAATTATTGTTATTAAGAATTATAAATTATTAATTTTATTAAATACTCTTAAAAAAGATGCCAAATATCATTCTAATCTGTGGAAAAATCAAGGATTTATTTCAAAGAGAACGGAAGAAAGTATGGTGAAGGAAAAAAAAATTAATAACAGTTTGCGAGAGTTTATTGATAATGAAATTAGCCTCGGACATTGTATAGAGAAATTATCATATTAGTGATACAGATCGTTTATAAAATTTCGAGGTGGATGATTTTTTGATTATAAATCTTTTTTTTTACACCTAAATACTAAGAAGGTTTAAATTATTCAGATTTTTCGTTATTAATTAATATTTTCTTACATATGTAAAAATTTATAATTCTTAATAACAATCTATTTAGATTTACTCATTTTTATAACATATCTCAGTTTTCGCAGTAAAACAGTAACTACCTGTCATTTGTTTAGGGAAATTGCTTATTATTCTGATTTACCAGTATAAAAAATTATATTCTTAATAAAAACGATTCTTATGCATAGAAGTATTTTTGTTCGATTTAACCACGATATTATTACACATAGCAGCTAGCGAAACCGATGAAACTAAAGAACAGACAATGTTCCTATACACAAAATATGTTTGTTCGTCTATTTGGCCGATATGACCACATCAATATTAACTATGCGACGACTCATCCGAACTTGCGGATGATTCGTCGCCTTACAATTTTAAAAGGGTAACGTTTCATCCGCGGATGAAATATTTTGCGGATGAGTAGTCACCTAAGTCATATTTTTGCACAGAGTTTTATTTTTATTTTTAGGTGAGACTTTAATCATGAGCAACCAACAGAATTCCTACGGCGTGCCACGAGGACCTATCGTCACACCTTATCAAATTGACTCACCTAGCATATTAAATCCATTGATGCCGAACAGCGCAGCATCGCCCTGCCCTCCCGGAAAGACGTAGAGCGTCGGGTGGGTGAACCTGATGTTGCCCACCACGTCGCTCGACACCAGGAGCTGGTCCAGGCTGGCTGGCACTACGTAGGGGTCCAGGTATGCTGTGGAAAAGAGGTAAATGTTTGTATTAGTTTTACTAGGTATGTCTTTATGATTCTAATGGTCTGGCATTCTGTGGCTTTAAACGCAACTATAGAGCTCGTATACAAGCTATTATTTGCTGGGTATTTTAGGGTAAGTCAAGGCGATTAGTGTGTTAACCCTTGAGGAGTCTAGTGTGAGAAATCGTTATATTTTCAAAAGATGAAACAGTAAATATCCATGATTAAGTTTCTTTTGAAAGACTGACTTCGTTAATTATTATGTCTTGGATGGTTCCCAGTTAATTCTTACAATGAGTGTCCCAAGAGTAGGAATTACGTCACTTTTAAACAGATGCATAGAAAATAATCTTGAATTGGATGCGATTGTAGGTATATCTGAAGTAAGTCTGTCTAATTATATCTTCTATCATTAGTCAAACTTGAGCTGGACACCTTATTAACTCCTTCATAACAAAATAATTCAAACAACTTTCCTCACACCATTTCAATTTTTAGTGCTACCATTAAAAAACTAACTTGCTCTCATATTAAAATTCCTGAAAAGGAACAGTTAGTAATTCTAACTGTATTCTATGAGACTTAATTAAACGAACACTTCATGCTAAAACTTCCAACAAATTGTTCCAAGTTCTAATTAGATTTTTATCACAAATTAACGAAGGATTAACGAGACAAATGTTTAGGGAGTTTATGAAGATTTTTTTATCTCTATAATTAGCAGGGATTATGGAATTGCTTGGTAAATATCGCAGTGAAATCGTTTATTTTTGTGTATAATTTAAAAATAATATTGTGATAAAGATGGCAAGAGAAGACAGAAAAAGGCAAAAGGCAGAAGATTAGAAATGGTTGAAATCGTCACGTGAGGAATATATATGGCCACATTAAGACCGTAATATTTTTATACTAAAAATAGTTGTCTTATATATTTTAGGATCATAACTATTCATTCAACCCCCAAAGCGTGCGACATTATTACACCCACAAAACACTATTCCACCCAAAATATTTTAAAATATAAAATAATTAACAGAAATAATGGCCCATTTATCACCAGGAACAAAGAGACATAACCCGCGAACGTGCTCAGGGTATTATAGACCCTATTAACATTTATGCTTGCAGAATTTTGAGCGAAATCCTAGTATTCACTGGGTTTAACAGCACAATACTGCAGTGCAGTGAATAGTCTGCTTTAGTATGAATGCTCTTTACAGCTATGGTAATAGGAGTTCCCATATACAGGGTCATGCGTTGCAATTGTCAATGGATTTATTGTATTTGTATAGTGTGGATTAAGTTAGTGCAGGTGGAATGGATTTATATTTTAATGTCTTTGAGTAACATTGTTCTATGTAGCTAGTTCATAGTAATTAAAAGATTTGTCACTTACGATGATCAGGCCGAAGGTGGAAGCGAGCTTCACCCGGAATCCTCAACCACAGAGGAACTGGCTATCTTATCTCTAACTGCCGAAACACAACAATGCTGGTAGCATTATTGTTATGGCGACAGACTTAGATAAGATGGTGGTAGCTAGCCAGGCGGACTTAGAACAAGCCCTACCACCAACCAAACCGAGCAGAAATTTTTGCCCCCACTGGGAATCGAACTCGGGACCTCTGGGTCTGAGACAGGTGGTCTAACCACTAGACCACAGAGGCGGATAGATTTGGATGAAGAAAGTTATAAAAATGGGTCAATTACTAGTTTCAAAAATAAAATCATAATATTTTATTTCACATAAACTACATGAGAACTTATGGAACGTCAGAAGTTAGGTGCACGGTTCCAATTGGTCGCTTCCTATGGAGAAGAGCCGGCAAGAAACTCCACGGCTGCTCTTTTAAAAATAATTCACTTTTACAATATTTCCATATAGTAGTGTTAATAGATATTGAAGGTTAGTGTAGGCTTTTCAATAAATACCAGTAATGGCTGTCTACCAAATGAGATACATCTTTAATGAAAATTACAAGTGTTTATTTCTTCAAGTGTCTCAAATTGTCTTCAAATACTCTTGTAAAAGGTTGTGCTGTCTTATTAAATGGTCGTCTCATCAATTAGGAGTTAGTAACTAAGAGAATCTTATTTATCCCAATTACATAATTGCATTAAATATAATTTTATCCTACATGTACCTTGTCACTACAAACTAACCTACATTTATACAACCTTAGCAAAACCAAGGAGAACTAACACGCTGCCATGACCTAGATCCTACACCAACAGCCTGCATCCGCCACTATGACCCAATCAATGACCTGGGACCTACCCGCCCTAATAACTCTCACACCTGAGCAACTATCAACGCATTAGAAACTTTACACCCTATACGATAAAGATTAAAATTGAACGACGGGGGTCGATTTGTTGCCAAGCTCGAGTGGACCCGGTTAATTTCAAGGATGTTGCTAATTATTATCCGTGTAGTTGACGCTCTTTTAATTAATATCGATCTGAGGTAAACAGGGCAGTGGGCCTTGTCATGAATTTATTTACTTTGCTATTTATAATAGACCTTACACATAGAATTAGACTAGAATAAAAGAGTTTAGACAGCAAGCTTAGGATTGGCGATTGAACCATGTTTGCTAAATTATTCTGAGGCTTATGTTGTGTTCCAAAATAAACAAGATTATCTAAACAATGACATGTCACGTCCATCAAAGTTTACTAAAGGTATACAAATTTCCAATTTCAATTTTCATCACATATTGTCCCAAAATAATTAAAGCGTGGCCTTAGTTTCAAGCCTATATTGTCCCGAGGCTTCCAGTGTCAATAGATGGTCAGATTTTAATTTCGCTCGATCATAGGGCTAGGCACACGGACTATGTGAGTAAACAATAAAATGGCGGGGCTATTGTAAGGCCGGCACGGTATGTGCTTATTGAAAATTCCTAGGACGATGTGCCTATACACACTAATAATGCTTTTAGATATTTCAATATTGGGGCCGATACGGTTGGCGTTTTTGCACAAGAGTGGTTTTTGGATCGTATGATGTTTATTGGTAAAGTTTTTTATTAGTGTGTTTATGCAACTTGGCGTGAATTTATGTATAATTTTCTTAATGATCCTTGCTTTTTAATATCGTTATGATATGGTATCATCATTTCAGCCGACAGACGTCCACTGCTGGACATCCAAGCACCGCCACTTAGACAGGTTCTGTGCCTCTCGCGTCCAGCGGATTCCTGCGGCCTTCACAAGGTCATCGGTCCACCTTGTGGGAAGCCTTCCTATGCTACGTCTTCCGGTACGCGGTCGCCACTCCAGAACCTTGTGGCGTAATCGGCCATCTGTTCAGCTAGCAATGTGCCCTGCCCACTGCCACATAAGTTTGGAAATTCTTTGAGCTATATCGGCTACCTTAGATCTCCTGTGGATCTCTTAATTTCTGTATAATATTATATACAGAAATGAAGTATAGTAAAACACAAATTACGGAATATAAATCCTGTCCATGTTTTTCTTTTATTGTCTTTTCTTAACCTTAATTTTCGTCTACATCTTTATATTCATACGCTGTAGTCATTACATAAGATCTACATTAAAACTTCAACCACTTCAAAGTCTTCCTTACAGCTCAGCGCAACTCGTTGCCCACTTCAAGACACACTTAGGGGCTATTTCCCGAGTCAAGACCATTAGTACCCAGACCAGACTGAAACTATTGTCCTGCAATGTACGTACCCTCTTGAAGATCTTATTATTTCGCCGAGAGTTTTAATGTATCTTATGTAATTTCTTTGATGAGGGGATTAAAATGTCAGCTTAGTCTGGTAGTCAAGTTTGTGTTTTTATTGCTCGTAACTTCTACTTTGTTAACTAGGTACCTACTAGTTTTTGATGAAGGAGAATTTAGAGAGAATGTGACCTTAAAGTTTAAGTTTTTTTATTGGACTTTGAAGTTTTAATGTTATTCCAGCTATATATTTCTAGGATAAAGAGTGGTACAGTTGAATGACAATATTTTCAAGAAATTAGAAGATTTGAATCCAGTTTTCCCTTGTTTTTCGTGGGCGTCCATAAATTAATACATGGAAGGCCAAGCAGCAAACAATAGAAAATCTATTGATATCTCGTCTATCGTTGTTGCACAAATTGCTAGAAAGTTTAAAATTAAGCCGCACAGCAGACACAATAGCACGCTACAGCAGAAACGTTAGAGGATATTGCCTTTAACACGATGATGGGTAAACAGATTGGTGATCACAATATGTTATTATAATCACATTAGAAGATGCCGTTGACCATCCTCTTATTATAATCACCTGTAGATATTCCTATTATATACATTGGCGCCCTTCGACGCAAGGAGTTATAATGATGATGATGAATTGAGTTTATTTTCTGTAAATAGGTTTGTACAAACACTTTTACACGTCAATAATATTTTAAGAACTAGATGAGGTCGGCGTTTCCTATCTGACTACTCTGAGAAGAAAGGCCGAAACAAACTCATACTATAAAAGTAAGTAGCGTCTTTACAAATGCTAAGTTACATCCTTTTATCATCATCATCTACTCCGCTTTAAAGCTCGATATCTCCAAAGCCGCCAAATTTTAACCGCCTCTGTGGTCTAGTGGTTAGATCACCTGTCTCAGACCCAGATATCCCGGGTTCGATTCCCAGTGGGGTAAAAATTTTCTGCTCGGTTTGGTTGGTGGTAGGGCTTGTTTTAAGTCCGCCTGGCTAGCTACCACTATCTTATCTAAGTCTGTCGCCATAACTACAATGTTACCAGCATTGTTGTGTTCCGGCAGTAAGAGGTAAGGTAGCCAGTTCCTCTGTGGTAGAGGATTCCGGGTGAAGCTCGCTTCCACCTTCGGCCTGATCATCATTTATCATCAGGTGAGATTCAGGCCTAGAGCTTCCCCGTTGTGGTAAAAAAAAGCTTACATGTTAAGTAGGCTCTCTCTAAAACTTCTTTCTTTACCAAAACAAATGCTAAAATAAAACATCAAAATGCTTAACGTTAAGCGTTTTAATAAAACTTTAAACGGTAACCGATAGGTGTAGGCTGTGAAAGCAATTTAAAGTTGTAACAAGTTACGGAAACCGCCAACACACGACTAAATATGTATAACTTGAGAGTAACAAGTTTGTTGCGCTGTTCAACATTAATGGTTTCATGTAGGAAATTATTTGCGTATTGGAGAAGTTGGTATGTGAATTTAATGAGTTAATGAGTAATGTAGACTATAAAGCAGAGATAAGTGCGATCTACAATTATAAAAGAGAGATATTTAAATCGCTAAATGGACATCTGTAACAATACCAAGACTGTGTAAACATTTTTTTACTAAATGCTCATGTCACTAGTGGATAATTATGACTACCTACTGATTAAATGCTTTTGAGTCTTTAAAATGTCTCAATAATCACTGAAAAACGTTTTTATCCCATTCATTTTTATAAATAATAATGAACGTAATTTGATTTTTATTGCGTAACGACCCCGGATGCAAAATGTAAAATCGAAATCGTGTTTCCGATAAAAAAGATATTGTAGAAGCGAAGAATATATTTCAAAGATATTATAATATATTCTTGTGAAGGCGATGTCAACAGGAAGACCTCGGTACGTTTTATGTTTATTTGTAAATCCAAGGTTCGAGATGTTTTGAAATAAAAGTAAAAGGAAAATTGTAGGAAGATGGGATTTTCTCGTTAAATCTGATTTCTTTGATGTAAATCTATTTAGATCCTGATTTTTTATTGCGATTTAAAGATGAAGGCAAATATTGAGTGTTTACTGTTTTTATTTAATTCTGTGCAATTTGTTATCTATTGAGTCAAACTGATGCATTCTCATATTGGATATTCATTGGAAAGCGTTTTTTCTGCAGTGGACTGGGCAGTCGGCTTACTAGCAAACTGCGTGGGTATTGATTGTTTTTTAATTTTATTTAAAATTATATTCGATTTTAATTATTTTCAAGAGTATTCAATAAGTTATTCTGATGAAGTTATGAGTACGATTTATCTACTATTTTATAAAACATGTGTACGCATATTTTATAAAGTAATAGATAAAATAAAATGTGTGACATCCTCTATCCACATGTCCTCACTCCATCCATCTCCCCGCTCCCACTCCGCGTATACCTCACCCCACGTCAACCCACCAGCAAACTTTAGTGTTAGGTACGAACAATTTCCAACTCGTGAGCGTCAAATTAACTCCGCACAGTATTTGTACAGCTTCCCGCCGTGCCGACTGTACCGACTAACTTGGCATATGACAACCGACCTCACTTGTACATCAACAAAGCAGTTTTTATTACCCCTTTTTGCAGCTTAAAGTGGGTAAAATGAGCGTTGTAACTCTAAAAGGTAAACTGTGTGCGTTAAATGAAAGTTTGTGTGTGTATGAGGTAATTTTGATGTTGTTGAAAGGATTTTGTGGGAGTGTCTGGCTTTTTGGTTTTGAATTAGAGGTTGTTCAAATTGTTTAATAATACTTAGAATGCAAGAATGTTCAGCACAAACTGACCGATAGAAGGGTGAGAAGAATAGAAGAAAAACGTTCATAATGCTGGATAGTTTTGGATGAACAAGTTTTTATTTTTTTTAACCTTCTTTTGTAGAACAAAAGGCACTAATATTTAAATAAGTTCTGCCTAACGTAATAACAGAGCCACAAAATCTAATAAATAGTTTGTCGTATAACTATCTAGAACTAGAACAAAACCTACAATTTGGACCTATTTCTACCTTCATTTAGGTTTAAATACGAAAGTCGTAATAGTTTGGAACACGCAGCTTACCCACTTTTATAGTTAAGAGGTAATAAACTAATGGACGGAGTGTACTAAAATTTTAACGTTATAACTAAAATCCAGTAGTCGTAAAGTTTCATAACTTTAGTGTCAATTTGTTACTAGCTCATTTTGATTTGAGTTTTAAAGGGTTTTTATTTGCGACATCTATTTTCCAATCTAGATAATTAAAAACTTTACAGGAATATCGAATAAATATTTTTAATTGTAATATAGTGCCAATTAATGTTATCATATTAAATCAGTTTACTAATTATTATTAAGTAATAATATGTAATCAAATGTTATCAAGACCAACCAACGACAACCAATAACTAATACATCAAAAGCACAATTGAAAGCTACGCCGTAGCTAGTTCGTAGCAGGCGCGTAGCAGCTCGTAGCACTTGTCTACGGCGCTATGCTGATTTGCTTGCAGTTTACAAACTGCTTGTCATTGCCAGCATTGTGAACGGTAAACAGTAGAGTGACTAAAATTTTAGGGAAAATAAAAGGATTTTCGTGAATATTTTCGTTTTATTTATTATTGTCCAGCGCTGTATACACTAAGTAATTTAATTAGCTGTTTTTTGAAACCTAGCCAAATATACGAGCCAAACACCCAAAATAAATAACGCTTCCAAACAGAGAACCTTTTCCAAAGCAGAAAATAATCAAATAACGACAAAAACAAAATCAATCCGTTCGAACAAGATCCGTGGACATTGAGTAAGGGAATCCTTCGTTAAATATTTACAAGGATTTACCGCCCGGTGTGAAACGCCGACAAAGGTAACACTCAGACACCTACCGTTAACACTTCAAACCTGCTTACTAAATTTAATTTACTGTAAGAGAGGTAATTGGGTTAATATTAAAGGTGTTAGAGCGAAAATGTGCGTTGTTTTTAGGCTGGATTGCGAGATTTAGTGAACTATAAGCTCCTATTATGGCTCTAGGGATTTTTCGGTATAAGCCAGACAAAACGAGTTTGTGCGGATCTAGAAGTGCTGGCAGCATTAAAAAAAAAAAACCTGTTACTAAAAACGTATCTGTTGCCATAGAATAATTATTAAACTAGAAGTTCACTCAGAAAATGCAAGCAGTTATTTTACGATTTATTCTGTCAAAAATCGACTCCGCACAACTTTATGTCCTTCTCACTCCAGCTTCTTTATAAAATACTACTCACTACAGCCACATAAATATTCCAGGACTATCCCATCATAAAGCTGGTGACCCTACACCATGCACGTGCCAGTAACCCAGGTTGCCGCACAAACGGCATCGTTAGTGCCGTGCAATGGCACAAACACAAACTTGTGCAAGTTGTTGCACAACTTTGTGCTGAAGCCAAATATCCGGAGTTTCAGTGGTAAAGTTTCATGGTTACTAATTAACGAATAATTAATTGCAGTTTGTCGTGATGAGAGAGGGAAAGTTTCTAGGTATTGTTAAAATAAGTAGCGAAGTAGGTTACTGGTTAAAATAGGAATTAATATTGACCATGAAACATTGTCAAATTATACCATTTGTTTATAACAACACGCCAAGGACAATTACATTACTTAAATACATGTTTAGCATGCTTTATATTTTTTTTACTGAGAATTCTAACTTTCTAACTATCTTAACTACTAATAAAAATGTGATGTGATGTGATGAGTATGTTTATTTGTTTGTTACGTTTTCCCGCTATAACGGCTGAACAGATTTGGATGAAATTAAGCACATGGGTGGAACATGACCTGAATTAGGGTATATGATACTTTTAATTCTAATATTTCTACGGGATCGAGACTTATGGGGGTGAAACCGTGGAGCACAGCTAGTCAACTATAATATTTTTTTTTTATGAAACGGGTTTGTTAGATATCGTTTGAAATAATATAGGCTTTTGAGCGTTTTTTTACACTCTACTTTGCTTAAAGTGTTACAACGATAAAAAAAATTGGAAATGCAAGGCAAATGGGTGGCAATTATCATTTATGACATTGCAAAAACCACTTACAATTTATTTGTTAATAAGTCTTCAAACCTTTTGATACCTTCGATTTAGTTAGAAAAATAAGATAATCACCTAACTCAAGTATAGCTACTAATAAAATTGCTTTAATAAACTAAATCACTATTATAATTGGTCGAATAACATCCCCAAGGACAAGATGATATTGCAACATATACCTAATGTACTAAACACAATATACTCGCAACAATGTAAACAGCTTTATTAGGTAAACAGCACTAAATTGCGTCGCATCGATAGCACTAGAAACTAACATAATTAGAGACACTATCACGACTACTAACTGGAGTGGATTAGATGTAAACCTCACATATTGATTTAGTTATCTTCTTACTTCATTACTTCAATTATAGATAGACAATGAATAATTCAAGATGGCGTTATTTTCTTTGGTTTAGTACATCGATGTTAGTGACAGAAGCATGGAATGATTGAATTTAGGCAATTTTCTGAAAAATAGTACTCTTCGATTTATTTGAAAGTCAAGTAAGTTTAGACAAATCAATGATATATATTAGATTACTTAGATTAGAAGTTAGTGAATGATGCTATTCGTATTTTTATTGAAACTAATGCTAAGGAATAAAAAAATTAAAAATTGGTAAATACACTCCCGATCTCCTTAATCAAGCCAACTTGCACTTTTTGTATAGAAGTCTAGCACTTTTTAAATGGTTGTGAATTCAAATTCGGAACAATGACCACACCAAAATGATGGCCAGTATTAATGCATCGAAACTTTTTCTTTGACTCATGATTATTTTGATGTTTAAGGCCTTTATTACTCACATGGAATTGCACTGTGACTCGATTTAGGAGTCTTAAACATATTAAATACTTACTTTAACTCATTCCCGTGTATATTAAGTTAGTGTTTTCCTTACCGTCATTTTAGAATTATTTATTCAGCAAAAGGTACACTTTTATTAGTTTTCGATCCATAGATATTTTCTCGTTCAAGCTAACCTAATAATAGCAAGGAGATCTTATCTAACTGAAGCTAGTCCAATGCCGGATTAAACCGTAAATTCAATTTGATTCTGCCTATTCCGTCCATCTTTACATTGAGGAAGATTTCCGACTGACCTAGTCCAATAATTGGACAGATTCTATTCAAGTAGTTGATCTTTATTCGAGGAAAGACAACCTTGTTGGCTTTGCAATTTAAATAGAAGTCTATACAGTCTTAAATATAACCTCCAAATAAACCAGTACAAACTTGTAAAAAACTATCTTACATTGAACTAGGGAAAACATCTGGTGTTCCATACTAATGTGATCGAAATGTCTTGAACACCTGTGTCTTTTGTTCTTATTTTTCAGAGTTGGTTCTAAAGGTAGCAAAGTTTATCATATCATTATGAGTACCTAATAAGTTTTATAAAAGTTTGACAAAAGACCGAGTTTCATAAAAGACCGTAAACCAAGTCAAAATTAATAAAAATAAAATAAACACTTACCAATAAAATCCTTGATGGCTTGAGAGCCAGAGTCGAGTATATCAGTAGGGTTGACCCTAATCTTGCAGTATTTGACGAAGGGCATCTCAGGGAGCTTGGCCCATTCACCACCGCCGCTCGTGGAGCAGTGGACATCAATGGAGATCGAGTTCTCATAGGCGCGAATCACGCGTTGAACCTCGTTCTCTTGGTAAGCATCAGTGAAGTCAGCTAGGGAAAAGGTCCCGTCCTGAAACAAGAAAAGATTGGTTAACCTATTAAATTGATTAAGATAAAGGTTCAACATAACTGACTTTTTTAGGAGTGCATCCAGTTGCTCCGGAGCGGCTTAATGTACCTTATAATATATACTTTTTTTTCCTATCTATCGTACTTGTTAGTGATCCTAAGATTTCTGCTACTATTTCTGTTTTTACCCGTGAGAACCTGTAATTGGCTCTATGTTACTTATTTAATTGTTATCCATCTATTATAGCTGTTGGTTCTCCTACATATAAATAAATAATAATAATCAGCCTGTATTGTGCCACTGCAGGGCAAAGGCCTCCTTTTCCTTTTTTTCCACTCAACTCGATCCTGAGCCAAAATGGACCAATCCCTCCTATAACGCGTCGTCCCCCCATCTACGCCTGGGTCGATCGCGATGCCATTGGACGTTGTCAAGAACCCATGTTGTGATGGTCTTAGCCCACCATGCATCCGACATGTGGCAAACGTATCCGGCTCAGTTCCATTTGAGCTTGGCTGCTTTTTGGATGACGTCTACGATTTGTGTCTTAGAGCGCAGTATCGTGTTCCGCATCCGTTTGGTTAGTCGAACTCCAAATATTCGCTCCATCATCGCTCGCTGGCAAATCTCGAGCTTGGTCCTCTGCTGAACTGTCCAATACCAAGTTTGAGCGCCGTATTATGGATAGGTAGAACGTACATGTCCATTAATTTGCGTTTATGGCGAATTGGAGATCTCCTTTCCATATGAGTTTTTTTTAAACAAAATATAAAACATACAGGGATGAAATAAAGGTACGGACAAACGCAAGGCCGTAGACTTGATATATGAAAACGTCGACGAGCAATTTTTATCACAAACGTACTCTTGACGGTACAGTTTTAAAGGGTTGAAAAAATTGCAGATAGATTTGATACAAATCAAGACTTTATCAAACATATCGTTAACCAAATCTTAATTCAGTTCAGTTATGGTTACTGTAGTACTAACTCAAACAGCACTAGTCCTAGCTATTGCTCCATTAGTATCCCAGATCAGTTGAAGTAGTTAGCGATCCATCCATCAAGTGTGACATGTGTCTAACATGGGTCATTAGTATCGATATCTCTTGCTACAAGTGGCAGAGCAGATACGTGTCCAAAGAAAAACGTCATTTTGGTTTTCATAAATCATCATTAAAATAATTATCATTCAATTCAATAAGCGCTACAAAAGCATAAGCGTTTTTTTATGTATTGTAGAAATTCTTTGTCAATAAACAGCACAAAGTTATTTTCATTAGTTTCAACACTATTATGTTACTTTTGCATTTATTTTAAAGTATTATTTTCATTGCATTTTTTATCACCATTTTATCATACATTACCATCTTTTTATTACTCCATATATCCACAAAATCCTCTAACATTAACCGCGCCCTCATAATTCTCAGAATTCAGGGATCTTCATAATCCGTTCTTTCAACAAAGGGATTACACTTTTTCACAGCCATACAATGGCAATTGTTCCAAAGCCAACATTTTTACGGTCCTCGGTTATTTAACTACCGTGCAGTAGTCCACTTCGCTTTTTAAGCGTCATTATCAGGACTTAATTAAAAATATTTGAACTCATTGTCATTATACTGTGAATTAATTAATTTTGAATTCCGGCGCGTACCGTTTTCAATATGTGATTCATTAAGTGTTTCTAATTGTTTTTTTTCTTTCAATATTCGTATAAAGTTTGTTTTGCAACAGATGGTGTAAAAGTTTTTTTTTGTAAATCTGCTTAATGTTTCAAAGTATCGATTTCATATTTGAAAATATTGGCTGCTAGGTAATTTTCGATAAGGAAATTTTAGCGAAAAGATTTATATTGTCAGTATACCTACGGTATTTGTGATTTTTTGTCGTTATTTCCGTCTACACAAGAAATATCAATCTATCCGTAAATTTATATCATTTTCCAATATATTTCGTATCCAGCGACATGATTTATCCGCACCTTCCGTCACGAAGCAATCCTATAATATGTAGCGATGAAATCCTGTTCCATGTTTGCCTGTAGTTTTAATTTCCGTCGACTCTACAGAGGAAATGTCACTCAATGTAGGTTTGCGAAAGAACCAGCTTATGGGTGCGAAATTCATTCCAAAATTCATTATTTCAATTGATATATTGAATGAAAAAGATTTCTGTCCAAATGAAATTGAATTTCGAATCAGTTTCGCATTTTCATTCTAAATCAAACGGAGTAGTTTCGAAACTAGGTGAAGGTAATGAAATGTAGTTTAAATCCGGGAGAGTGTGATAGGAAAGTAATCAAATACGAGTATTCGATGCAGCTGAACAACATTTCGAATTTAATTAAAAAAACTTTTTGTTTAAGTCACTGTATCTTGGCAAATTGTATTGGTATGTACCCAAATTGTATTCTTTTGGTTTGTATATTTACAAGTAAAATATTGACTAAAGTACAGCTTTGTCTAATTCAGTCTAAATGTCTTATGATTTGTGATAAGGAATCGTGAAATCCATAACAGCTTTTTATTATTTATAATCTCCAGCAATTTTTTTAAATATCTTGGGTTTTTTGACGTTGGCAGTCAAACAAACAACAATACTGCGGTACTTTTTTTAATCTTCAGTGTTTCGAATTTTGTTTTTCATCTGTTACGTTCCGTACCGCAAAATAAACAAAAACTTTATCCAATTAAGAAACTTGAGAGTTCAAATAACAGCGATATTAAATTACTTTGGGGATGAAGAATTTCGGTCACTATAGTTATACGGCCTGGCGTAAGTTTTACTTTATCTAAATTGTTTTATATTTAATTCTGAATGATAACTACTATACTATCTATTGGTATTACTTTGTGGTCGTTTCTTTTTCATTTTTGATTTGTTAGTTTTATATTCCTTACTTAAAATTTCCATAATTCGTCATGAACGAATATCAGCAAGTGAACATATGTTTAGAAATAACAAATGCTGGGACCTCCTCTCTTCGAGAGGGAGTGGGCTGAAATCTACCACGCGGGCCCAGTGCGGGTTGATACATTATGTCTCATAATCTTCGATTTTTTTTGGTTCTAGGACATGACGTTTCCTCACGATGTTCTCCTTCGCCGTTGTGAGAGCAGTGGTGGTGAAATTATTTACAGTGATCGAACCCATGACTCCTAAGTCGGAGCCATTACCACTGGGCCACCGCTGCTCAGCAAGTATTTAAACAGTTTATACATAGTTAGCTTAGTTTCATAATTCAAGCCGTCTTGGTGTCTTTTATGGCCTTCAAAAATCATTTAGGTAGGTAATTACAATGAGGCAAACGTCTGTTACGTCATTTCCAATATTCACGCTCCAACAAAATTTTCATGAATAAATAAAGGTTTGTACGCTAATAATACAAACTCCTTCGAATTTAACCAAAACTCCAAATTATCTTCAGTACATTTTCAATTCCAATTTAGTCAAACGTAATGGGAATAGGGTATTCTATTACATTACAGCCGGTCCCTTGATAATGTACCTTAATTTGTCGCAAATGGCGTCCCATTTTGATTCAGATCCGTTGATTGGTGGTGACATAAATACGTTAATTTCTCTTTGCTGACTTTGGCCTGTGGCTTAGAAGGTTTTAGTATTCATATATGTTGATTTAGTTTGGTCTTTGCTTGATGTGTTTTAAGTGTTGTTGGCTTTTTGTGGGTCTGTATTTAAGTGAGAACTATTTATCTTAAATTGAATATTCTAACTTAGTTTTCATGTTATTTTATTGTCCCAAGGGGCAGTTAACAATTTTGATTGTTGAATAGTATTTCATTATATTTTGATTTATGTCGTTATCATTTTCGTCTTTTCTGTCACTATCTTCATCTATTCTACGACTATTTCTTCAAAAGATCTTGGTTATCACTTTACCATCATTTAATATGCGCCATCATACTAATAAAAATGTATCGTTAAAATTATAATTAGAATTACCATCCGTTTTTCATACCTGCATGATCCAGGAGCCGTTCCCAGCGAATGTATATCCAGCGTGCACAAGGTGCCTGTGTCGTGTGAAGGAGCTGAGCAGGTTGCGCATGCACTGCATCAGCGTGTTCATCTGCGGGTGAATCAGGATCTCTGTCACCAGGTTCTCTGACGCGAACTGGATGAGGCGTTCGCCTGGAAATAAAAGGAGTTGTTAGTTTTGTAGAGATCTACATAGAGTGTTCTAGAGGATGGGCGAGGTTGCTTCTTTATGTGGGGATTGACATGACTACCTGTGTCATACAGAGCTACATAATTACAAGTGCTATCACATTAATATTTTGTACGTGAATGGCCCAAAATTCTGTCATGTTAAAGATAGCATTTCAATACTATAGTTTATATTGGTAGTTGTTCTTCAAGAGTTCTTAGGAATTATAGCTTAAATGTTTTCGTCAAGAATAACTATCAGTTTTTATAATGTTGAAATATTTTGAGTTTGCCTAAAACCAACTGGAGAATTACATTAATGCACCAAATTAATTGCTGTGGAGCTATTATTTACACATTTACAATTGTTTACATTTTACTGGTTATTTGTAAATCTTTCGTTCGCCTTCTCATTATTATTTATTTATAATCATACGATTGTACGATATTTATATATGGGTCTACAGTCTGCTAAGCCACTTGATTCAATCGTCATCCTCATCATCTCCTTTCTTCCTGTAAGACAGCAAAATTTGTACCTGACCTACAACGTCCCATGAATTTTCATGTTTTCTTATACAGCATGTATCAGAAATGTGTGGTCATATTTAAGGGTGTCATACAAATCACAAAACTGAACAACTCTCCAAATCGTAATCCCGAAAACTAATAATTATGTTTCCCATACATTTGGGTCGAGTAGAAGAAGTTTTGTATGGGATAGCTGCTTATTTTTTTCTCGATTACGATGATGGTCCCATGGAGAAAGTTTTTTCAGTTTGATGGTCTGTACCACTCCCTTAAATATGACCACGCATTATTACGCTGTATTAGAATTTATGTAAAGAACTTTTCGTTATTCTTTACATTCTTCGTGGTTAAGTAAAATATTGCGTGTTGTGGGTACATAAAATTACGCTGGGATATTTCTTTTCCCTCTGGTCCCATTTTTTCTTGGTTCAACAAATAGCTGAGTTTTCACCGTAATAAACTCAAGCGATAACATTTTTTTTTCCTTGATTAGGAAAAAAAAATACGGGCGTATATGATTGTGTCAAAAGTATTGTTAGTTAAAGTTTGAAATAATTTACACTTCCCGTGGTGTACAAATTCACCCAAAGGTTATGACAACGGTAACTCTGTTACGTTACCTCAATTTAATATTTATGATTGAATTATTACAATTACAAGATATAACCGCAAAACACTTGCCCTTCAGCGTTTCGAAGTCACGTCACATCCTAACATAATTTTCAACCCCCAAACTCTATTAACTTTCAGCTGACACTTACGTTCAACCTTGAAACCCACAAAGCGTTCAAGAAAAAAAAATTAAACCCATGGTGACAGAAACGTTCCGCATTGCGCCATTTCACCAGCACAGTTATTCGCTATCGACGTCTCCATTCACCCCCATTCGGCCTTTATTCACCCCCATTCATCGCTATTCACCTCGCCGCGTTACGTACCAATTCTACGTCGTTTATTTGATTACCGTCTTAATATAATTCGTGTTTGGCTTTATTTGCGCCGTTTTAGTCGTGTGGGGGAATTAAGTGAGCAATTGACAGGGTGTTAAAGACTGGACTGTTAAGGGTTACATTGTTTCCAGCTGAACAAGGGGGTGAATTAGTTTTATCTGATTGGTCACCCCTAGCAACAATTAGAGGTGCACCTATATGATAGGATCTGGGGTACAATGTCGTTAGGTTACTTTAGCCTTATTAAGAAAACGTTAATGCTTATAGGTTTAGCGTCTAGAAGACCAAATTTGGTATTGGAACTAAGGACCTAAACCTAGGACAAAGAAACTGAAGTCATATGGAATTATTATGTGGCAATATTACAGAGAAACATGATTCTGTTTTCCTTATAAGACCTAGAGGTTTCTGTTAGTCGGTCAACGAAGTGTCTGGCAGAACCATCCGAGTTCTGAATCTCCATACAGGAATACGGATTGCTATATTCCGGCAATAATTGAACTAATCTTTTTTCATCAAGACGAATATTTGCTTACCTGCGGGGTATTTTCGTAATACTCTTAAAATGACAATGCCTTTTATTTTGACAATTCAAAAACATACATTGAGTGATTACAGTGCATAATTTTATAGCATAATTAGCAACTTCCATCAAAATCCATCGGATTGTGATTGAAAGTGTGTTACGCAATTGGAGTGATGATATAAGTATATCCAACTAGCGCAAATCATTGTCAAACTATGCCTAGAGACTTCACTGTAAAGAGACATAAACCTCACACCAACGTCAGTTTATCACTTTCAATTAGTGCCCAATTTGTATGCGATCGATAGCCAATTAATAATATCGGCTATCGGCTATTGTTGCCTGAATGTCAAAGGCCCTCGAATTTTCGGTCGCCTCTAACAAAAAGCCCAATTTTTATTTATAGCTTTAGATACTTACTTTTTAACTGGGACGGTAGAATTTTGAAAAGTGACTAATCACATGGTCACCAATCAAAACCTAAAACAGGATTTTACATCATAACAATCTTTTTGTAACTATTAAAGTCATTCACGTAAAAAAAAAACAATACAGAACTGTCTGATGATAACCAAAGACAGTCTAAGTACTTAGACCATGTATTTTCAGATTGTATAATATGTATTTACCAACTATTTTAATAATTAATGTAACCTTTTTGATACTTTAATCATTTTTTTTTGTCTAGTAAATTCTAGTGATAACATAAAATCCAGAACCTGCTGATTGGGAGAAGACACTGGCCCCTGTAACACAGGTGTTTTTATCTTGCGCAGGAGTCAGGGGTTCACTTTGTTCGTAAACATTTTTTATACCAATAAAGAATTAATTAATTAATATTATTTATAGAATGCCTTGAAGATTCTACGAAGGAAAAATACAATTTCCTTGTCTAGATACAAGAGACAGTAAAAACAACATTTGTAGAACAAAAGGCAGTGTTGCGAACTAAGTTGTGGGTATACATGTAAGTGTTTTTAATTAAGAATAGTTCTGCGTAACTCTAGGAGCTTTGCAGGTACTTGGAAGTGTGAGGTGCTACGAGAATTCAATGTTAGAGGTATTGTTTTCAATTTGATAGGCAATATTCAGTTGAGATGGGTTGGATTTTACATGTGCCCTTGAGATGTTTTTCATGTTTTTAGTCGTCTCAGAACTTGTTTATTTATTTATGCTTTTATTTAAATTGTGTTAGTTTCCTTAATTAATACTTATTGCCCTATGTGTATCCCAGATACTAACAAATGTCAGAAGAAGTTCCAGAATTTCTCAGGTAAAATCTTTTTTATTATCAACACAATGGAAATATTCCTCATTCTGAATAAAATTCCTGAAAACCTTTTATGTACTCATTATCTAAAACAGAAACATAATTAGGACCGTTATTACTCTCCGCTGAAACAATTTTACAACACCTAGGGCACTCCCAAATGTTCTCTTTACAAAATGAAAGTAGAATTTCAATCAACCCCGATTGTTTTAAAGTTGATAATGTCCGAATTTTGTTAAAACAGGCCGAGTGGAACAATTTCAAGAAACAATATTGGATTTTGAGTAACGACTAGATATTTTAGTAATGGTATTGAAATAAATTAATTGGTTGTTTAACTTCCATTATTAGATCTTGATTGAGGACTGTTACTTAAATAAGTCTGCAATCTGTAAGTATAATATTATTTTGCTCAAACATAAAATAAAATAAAACATACTTGGAAATTCGAACATTTTTTTGACAACTTTTTTCGGGATAAATCGAAATTGTGGTACTAGTCGAATACATGCGAGCGCCCGGCCTGCAATTTTTGTATGAAAATACATAAAGGCTCCCGCAAACAGGCGACACGCGACTTTAACAATACAATTTCTATGAAACCTACACGGTTGAACAATTACCGTTGTCGCGTCGCGCCAGTATGTACGAGCCTTAAATCTCGTTTAGCGGCCAAATAAATTACTATGAGAATTCATATTATCTGTCGTGTTATTTAAAATTATCGTGTTAAATTGTCTTTGTTCGTCATTGATTCTGGAATTAATAATTCATTTTCTTAGTTAGAATTTCCACGCATTATTTGAGAAATGTTGGCCGCAACCAGGTATTGATGGACTAAAGAATATGGCTTCGCCTCATCAATGCCTCTGACGCAGGCCGCGACAGTAATGTAACATAAATTATGTAGCTTTCACCGTGCTGAAAATTGAATGGTATCCTTAATATAAGAAGTGTCTTCACCGTGATTTTGGAACATAAACTGACAAAAGCTAATACAATCTCATTTTCTGAAACAAAAACCTAAACAGACGCTATCAACCAAAAAATACATAAACCCGAGTAAAAGCCTTAAACGCCAAAAAATCCTTTAGCAAAAAATATTCATCGTTGAATCACGCTTAAATGTCTCAAAGCTCTAGAGTGAAAGAGTGAAAAATAATGACATCAACGAACAAAGCATTTTGTTCACATAAACACAAAGAAGAGAGGACTTGTGACAATGCCCCGTTGGCTTTGATACCACACGAGAGATCCGACCTTCGGAATGTAGTTCAGTGTTGGGAAGCTACTGACTAGGTTGATGTTTACCTAGTTGAGGCTTTACGAAACTAGTGTTTCTAAGTAACTTCTAGACACAGCTAGAAGGTAGTGGAATTCTGAGATGACAACTGATATAGTTTGTATTGAAGAAGGTATGCTACACCGATCATAAACAAAATTGGAATAAAGAGTTTATAGTTTTTTGAGGATGAAGACTAAAACTTT
Source organism: Eupsilia transversa (assembly GCA_914767815.1). Taxonomy (NCBI): domain Eukaryota; kingdom Metazoa; phylum Arthropoda; class Insecta; order Lepidoptera; family Noctuidae; genus Eupsilia; species Eupsilia transversa. Next base: position 990,271 of record OU611888.1, read on the forward strand.
GTTGAACGAAATTGTAGTTGATTGAAATTGAATTGGCAGTTACTATCCAATCGAGTATTTGTATGGCTAAAGCTCGTGTGACTACAGAAATAATTCGTTATTGGAAATAAATCTGTTCATGAAAAATGTTGGAACAACCTATTAAGAACATCCGATTATATTCCGATTCATACTCTCATCGCAAAAAGATTAGCACTCCAATAAATAAATACTCCAACGAGATAAAAAATATAAAAGCCAGCAAACACTTTAAACGGCTTTCGTATCTCGGTTCCACGGTTTCAATAGCTTCACTGAAATCACTTGAGGGTCCATGGAGCTACTGAGCAAATCCTCGGTCACTTGCAGCGGAGATAAACACCGGTGTATTGACTGAACCCACAATGTCTACCCGAGATAATTGGAGTTCGGTTTCAGTTGGTCTCGTGTATTTTAAAAGACGCTTGATATTAAAGTTGGGAATGCTAAAGGGTTGTGAAGTGATAAAGAGTGTCATTTTTCGTTACTGGATAGCATTTCTTCTGATAATACTTTTTGATGGCGTTAATTAAGTACTTTATACCTCTTTCTATATTCGTGTACAGTCAGGGAAATGATTTTTTATTATCGAATTGACGCACTACATCAATTTGCCGTGTTGCCATTTCATAAAAATGTCGAAGAGTGACAGTTATCATTAGAATATACGGAAAATTTGGTTAACAATTACTTCCCCAGACTTAAAATACATATTTAGATATATACCTATATAGCCATGATCAAATTATATTATTCTGCTCACTTGAACCTTAATAAAACTAAGTTGGTGATCAACCCATAGTATTTACCGGACTGTCTAGAATCCTTACATAACATGACCTTTCAATGTTAGAATATTATTAACGGAAGTAAATCTAAATTACAAAGTCAAATTCAATTAAGTTATGTAACATCATAATAAGTAAAGTGTACGGATTATTTTTGTATGTATATGATATCCCTTTTACTGAATTATCCGAGAGAACACATGCCGCCATTTTGGAATATGTTTCAATTTAATCGGATTATGCGAACCTTTGCTTTTACATTTCATTGGTCATACCAATTAGTAATTGATATGAAAACCAGGTGGTATTACGGGATTTGATCATAATGCTAATTAGAATTACGGTTTTGTAATTAATTGGATGGATAAAGCAGATTATTATTAGAATTCATTTAATTCCAAAAGGGATTGGAAGCAAATACGAAAGGAGCAGGAAAACAACAAACAGTTAAAAACCAAATAATAATATTAACAAGTCCAAATCTTCGTTGTTATTAGATGCCTAATGGTAATTTATATTTCAATTATAATAGTCCTATTTAGCTTATTAAAATAGTGTTGAAACTCCATCAGCATAGAAGAGATCCATTAGAGTAGTTAGCAAGGCCTTGAAAATATGCCAACGTGGACTATTGTGAGGCAAAGCTTTTAAATCCATTAGGTACACTTCTCGACTACTTGAGACTTTCAATACTGCATCTATACTTAGTTTTTCTTCTAGAAGGTAATCAGGCCTTTTCTCGAAGGGAAACCCTGAGTTCCAATCCCTACCTATTTACATTGTTTTCCGTCAAATGAAGCTCCAATAAAATTAAGGATTGCCAAAGTACAGAAAGAAGTTCGGCTCCTCATTTCGCCAGTTATGTTTAAGTCCCATGTAATAGGAGGCGAGCCTATTGCCATTAACCGGGCACAATTCCATACTCCGGGCTGCTACTGAGATATTCCTTATGGAACACCCAATAATAAATTGTATCACGATTAAATCTTGATACGATAAATTAATATCCTATGAATCAAGATCACAAATGTTTTTCTTATTTCTTTGCAAAAAGTTACTGGCAACTCCTAATCGCACGCGTCATTGAGAAAAGGGCTCGTCATAAACCTAACTACAGCCATTTATCACCTCACTAATAATTCACACTCTATAACCCAAAGTTTTTCACCGAAATATTTTGGTCGACAAAAAATAAACACATAAATCTGTGACCATTCGGTGCGCTCCTTCGATCGTGAACGAGCCAATGGGCCAGAAACTCCGATAAACCGTCAACGCTTAAACTTTCGCTCATTTCGTGGCCTACATTTGATTAATAAAGCGAATTTAATGATTATATTTACGATTCAATGGTTGATGAACTAAAGGCTAAATATTTGATAGGTTTGTGTTTAGTTTGGATAAGTATAATTAAATGTTTAGAAGTCTGAGAAGCGAGTGTTTTGCGAATCAATCGTTCAACGAATTAGGTGTTCTAGGAATTGGAAGCTCTGCGAAATCGACGTTTCGCTTCTGGAAATAGAAGTCAGTGTGCTACTGACAATACTCTATTCGTATTATTGTGTAAATTAATAACCTTAGCGTAGGTGTCTGAGTTCTTTAAGTGTCATACCGGTATAAATATATAGGTATATAAGAGATTCTGGCAATTCCTTAATTCAATGGAAAAACTTAAGGAAATGGGTTTAAAACCGAAACCTGCTACGACCCTGCTTATCATTAAGCCTTAGGACAAAGCGTGACGTGTTCATGTACAAATGAAATCTACAATAGCTAAGTTTCTCAACGATAAATAAGAAATAATAAACTCAAATATAGCTACACAATTTTCCTTCAGGGTTTTTCTTATAAGACAATTTTTCTTGGCACGAACTAACACATAATAAGAATATCATATAATATTATATTCCTTCGTTATCTAATGCTTGTGCCTGACTCATAAACTTCAACTAATGGAAATATATTCATACGCGATTGGACAAGAATCTAGTGCAAAGAAAATATCCCACATTTTTCTTTACTAGAACGTATGTTAGAATATTATGGGTAAAACAAGGTTTTTTTTTAAATAGCTTCTCAAGTGGTTTGTCGTGAGTAAACATAGCCAGGATTCTCTTGTTCATCGAGATTGGTGGTTCCAGCTTGCATTATTAGTTTACAGAGAGGATGTGATACTTAGCGCGTTTTTGTACACAACCGATGACTACACTTCACCATTGATAAATGATAAATGTTGTTTATTCTGTCAATTAGTTTTAACTTCGTGGGTTTAACAAAGACATTAAATGTAAAAAAAAACAACTAGGTAAATGAGGTCTTTTTTATCTAAAAAACTTCAATATAACCAACTTAAAAAGAAGGATTTTCTGTTTAATCAATCCTTATATAATAGAAAATAGAAAATAATAAATTAGTTACCGGTGGTCACGAATGTCGCATGTTGTGAGACTAGCAACGCAAGCAGAATAATTAATTTTAGGCCTGCCTGTGATATAGGTCATAATTCAGATTTTAGTATGTCTGACCTCTTCTAAAATATATTGTATTTGTTCTACCGTGACTTCTAATTAATTATAAAACAAATTGGGTCGGTTTGTTTAAAGGTAATGAACATTTTTATTAAATCTTACGTAACTCGTCGGATTCTGATCATAATAAATTCTTTAGCAAGAATTATGTAACACATGATGAACTTTATTATTATTGGACATTTATTTCGACTAAAATCCGTATTAGTAACATAACATAACATCACGCATCCCTGACATTATCTTAATCACTTGGAAAGACACCTTTGACAAAGAAGCAAGGTGACTTTTTATCTACGTATTTTAGACACTAGCATTCTGCCTAGCTTTTTCCCAATCATGTTGGGGCAGTGTTGCCAATTTAGCGACTTTGTCGCTAGAAATGGCGACTTTTGCCTATGTCTTAGCGAGAAAAAAATCGTTTTGACGACAAAAATTATTTAGCGACATATCTGACGACTTTTAGAGTACAAATCAGGTTTTAAGGTCAGTTTTTCAGACTAAGCTTTTTTATTAAAACCGAGCTTAAACAAACTGCTAATAGCAGTAAACGAACTGTTTCTCTTCAAAGAATATCATAAACAACACAATAGAAGTTATACTAATCTATGCTCAGGACTGTTTAGCGTTTATCAAACAAGAGTTATTCTTTTGCAACTAAAACTGTTGAACAACATCAACTTTTAAGCGACGTTCAACCTTCTACTTCAACTGCGGCTATGTCAGATGAGCATGAGACCGAAGAATTATTTGATTTGTTAAGTGACGACGATGACTAAGTTAAATAATCATATCGTTTTCAAACAGATTTTTATTTAATTTGTATAATTATAATTGATTTAAACCAACAAATTTTATTTTATTTTTTGAAGTCTCCTTCAGACCGCCACTGACCTCTTGTGCCTCTCCTCCCAGAACGAGTATTCAGTCCCAGTAGCGGATTTACATATTTGCCCCAATAGGCTAAATTTTAAACGTTAATAGTCAGGCAAAGCTACAAAGCAAAAAAAAAAAAAAGGTCTTTCAATTATTATCGATCAGTTTTAGCGACTTTCTAGCGACTTTTCATATTGAGCCTAGCGACTTGGGCTTTTAGGAGTTGGCAACACTGTGTTGGGGTCGGCTTTCAGTCTAACCGGATGCAGTTGAATACCAGTATTTTACATGGAGCGAATGCCTATCTGACCTCCACAACCCACTAACTGGGTAATACGATACCCCTTGGGAAGACTGGTTGTCAGACTTTCGGGCTTCTGACGACTCGTAACGACTGTCAAAGATCCACGAACGACAGCCGGGACCAATGGCTTAACGTACTTTCCGAAGCACGGAGGAGTCTCGGTATGTAAAGATGGTCACCCATCCACGGATCAACCCCGGCAAGCGCAGGTTAACCTGATGGATCGACCCGTGCGGTTGTTATTACTTAGCCCCGAGCTCCTATTTTAAGATACTAAGCCAAAATAAATGTCATCTTTCGTTCGGTATTATGCCTATTTTAGCTAAAATATGGTCTCTCTTTTTAAAGTTCGTCCCATTTTCTATGAGAAAGGAAATGAAAAATCAGACATTGTTTTGAAACTATGCTTCATTTCTGTCCCGCAAATCTAGCCTAACTTCAGTAATATTTCAGCTGTAGCCGCTTATCTGGCGCTTGCTTAAAATCTCAAGTTTACGAGGTTTTTTACGATCGTTCCTTGGAATTACGATGTAATACGACTAGGCACCCATTTTGTAGGGTAAAGTAAAGAAAATGTTTGTACATATCTACGAACATTTTGTTAAGATTTTTCCTTGTCAGGCATTGAAAAAGGCGGGAAGGGGTGAATTTATTTATGTGGTTAAATGGCATTATCAATATGGACATGGGTGTGAATGGTCTATTGATTGTCGTAAAAGGTTTTTTATGTGGCGAGATCGTGATCAGAAAATTATCGAGAAGAAATGATCTAAGGTTTGTCTGAATGACAGAAAACAGACGGTACCTAAATTAATATTTATTGAAAAATATTATAAGTTGTTTCATTAATTTTAAAAAATGTATCAACTTCGTAGGTAAACGTCGTCAGTAAGAAGTTTGTATAGCCAACCTGAATAATAAATAAGGCAGTCTATAATTTGACTGGTAACCCAATTCCCTCGTTCGATATTTAAAACTAGCGCGGGAACTCAAACAGCTGTCCACCTGTACTGTTTAATTTTCCGAGAATAAAAAAGGCAATCCTCCCTCCCTCGGTTCTGTTTTCTTTGCTTGAAAGAACAGAATCAACATTATACGGGTTTTCTCTGTAGAGATTAATTAAATTACGTATCCGAGTTTTCCTACATATTCGTATATCTGACGTCTTTTCCTAACCAACTTACATGTTTCATAATTAAATTAATCAAGTTCCGTAATAGGATTAATCGTTCCTCGCTTAATCCTGGTTTTTGCGGTGTAACCCAATTTTATATGTGTTAAACAAGGATTGAGTACTTTATACATAGACTAAAAGTGTCAAGACTGAAAATACGACTCAAAAATGTAGCTATTTTGAGTGGAGATCATGGCACAAGCAAGATGCTTTGTAGGTATTCTTATGTGACTTTTGCTTAACTTGAGAACTTGGCACTTAGAAAGAAAGAAAGAAAAAAATGATAATTTTAATAAATAAAAAAATGTTACCTAAGTATCTTATGCCATGAACAAATTTGAACAAAATTGAAACTACTATTTACTCCACTTACTTACTGGCTATCCCACTGAGATCTAAAAGCAGTCTAAGCTGCTTTTTCGGTTAAAATGAGGCTGCTTTGCTCAAACTCTAAAGGAAATAGTTTATTATTGAGTTCTATTTTCACATATTAGTTTATGTAAACCCCGCTCTAGCCAGTAATAAGTTGCAGGCGTCAGGTGCGTCAATAGCTCACGTCATCGTGTCATTTGTACCACGTCAAACAGATTGATTGCTTTAACTAACATTACTATTACCTTTAAGTACCTACCTACTTACCTATAATCAATGCAATGATGTGGGAGAGTAAAAGGATTATGTAGTTATTATATATCTGGCAAGTACTAAAGCTATATTGGATTAATAACTTCAACTGAAGGACTGTCTCCTCGTTAAATGCAGAGAACATGTTCCACCACTCTTGGTTTTTTTATTCACACACGGTTGGTGATCAAATCATATATTTTTTATGGCAATTTCCTTCAAAGATTACACGGATCAATGGTTTATAACCACTTGAAAAGTGTTTTTTTAATAAAATAACATCAGCGTCCTCAGAACTCATAGCATTCATTTATTTCTTGGGAGCGTAGATACCTCAGTATCGTAGGTGTTGGTTTGATAAATGGCATTACATTATATATCCAACACGTGTTATTTATTTTTTAAACTTCATCATTATCCGTGTAGCCTTTTCCGAACGATTTTGGGGTCGGCTGTCAGTCTGACCGGATGCAGAATTTATTCCTTAAACATTCTACCTAAAAATGCTGTAGCTATGTCCAAGATACTACAGCCACAGTCAGCTACAGGTAGGTACAGCAATCAGTCACGTCAACGCCTCGACCGAACCGCAGTCCGACTGATTGATTGCTCACCGACCCGCGCCACTGATGAACGACCAGCAATTATTATTACTGTCGATAGTGGTTACCAGATTGAGATGGAAACATACGGGCTTTCACTTATGAAAACTACTTCGGAAAAATACCCAAATAAATGTTTATTATTTTGCTTCACCATTTAAAACTTAACATTAACCAACCCGAGAAATACCGTACCAGTGTAGACATACAATACTAACCACTACAAAGAACAATCAAGGGGTGAAATTCCACAATGTGTGGTTTGCGGGACGTTAGTGGTAACATACTAACAGACCACAGTTAGATAGTATACTGACTAACAGACCACAGGTGAGAAACATAGGGTTACTAATACTGCAGTGAAACAGTAGGTTAGAGTGGGTGTATTTGGGTGCACCGCAGCACATTACAATCAAAATATCATATTGTACCTTGTAGACATAATAATATATGACTAACTGATAGTGCCCTTATGTGTACTGAGGGTGTGATTACGAGAATATTAGTGTTTAAGAAGAAAATAAATCAAGTGTTGGTCGACTGTTGTTCGTAAATCTCTAGAGTTTGGACCGGTAACCCTCTATTACTTGGGACATATAACAGCAAAATGCGGTTGGTGGACCTTCTGAAACCCTTCATGAAATACAAGCGTGATGTTTTGTTACAAGAATAGAAGGGTGGTCCATGTTTACAAGTGTCACATAAATTAATGCACATACAAAAGTTCTGCGAAAACCATTTGGGTTATTTCATTGGGTAAATCAATTGGGAAAGGATACCCACTGGTTGTTATGAAGGACATAAAACTAAGAGATTTCTCGAGACCGTAAATAAGTTTGTTACGACGTTTTTGGCTGACGGAATAAACGCTGTTATAGCTTATGTAATCGTGCAGGAAATTACGAATAGGGAGATAAAATATTGCTAGAAAGAGACATAAAATATGTTTGATAGAATAGACTAAGCTTCTTTACCCGTGTGTTTAAAAGACTACAAAGGTGACAATCCGTTGAACCCTGGACTTTAGGCTATTCATATATTTATCATATTGCCGAATTGTTACCATTTTTACCACAGCTTTAGAAATTCTTTTAAACATATTTCATAAAAAAATAAGAAGAAAGTGATGAAGAGATATGATCAGAAAACAGCGTTCTCCAGTATTTAATTATCTTTTTAAAAGACCAGTAAATCATTTCCAAAAGAAACAATTTTATCAATTTGTTTTCACTCAGCATTAAAAAAATAGGCACTAAATTATTTTCCAAAATAGGCATATTATTAATATCAAAAGCAACCGATATTTCTTTAGAAATTGGAATCCCAACATTACCTGTTTCTAAGTCTAACAAAGTAGGCGTGAATTTGTTTTTGATATAAAGCCTTGAGGCGTCGCGGCAGAATACAATAAGCGCTTATTTCCCTCAAGTATTGTTCGTTATCGGCACCCGAACAATAACTAAAAGAAAACGGTATTTTATATATAGGGATATTATATTATTTTTTTGATGTTTATTACCAACAATATACATACGCTGTTTTATATTTTTTTTCTGGAACATAAGCTTTATGTAGCTGCGAGTTAGAGATGGTTCAAAGATTCAGTAATTGTGAGGCTTATTCGGAATAATACTAGCACTAGCTGAACCTTAACGCTGCCTTTGAGATTTTAGTATTCTGGTGAATGGTGATTGAGATCTGGTGAAATAGAAATAACTTTTTAACTTTGTCACTAAGATTAGCACTGCAGTGTCCTGGATGACTAATCTACTTTACGATCCCGGATCCAGCAGTGCCTCTGAACAGTATCAAATAAATACACTACAAAAAAAAAAAAAATTAGTTTGCCCAATTATAAGTTTTGTTAATTAAGAAAATCCTTCAAAATAACGAGAAACGTAGTGTTTGAAACTAAACTCCAACTTTTAACGTTGAAAATTTAATTTTCAAAGTTTTAAGCCTGTTACATTGTCTGCGGTTACAGACAACCACAGCGATTGCTGAGGTCTACAATTTGGTTTACATAAACGAAAATAATAAGCTATGTCATGTACATATACAGCGGAAGTTTTAGATAACATACAATTTTAAATGCTGTTCGTGAATTCATTTGCTCTTTCGAAAAATCTAGGAATTTCCGTACCTAATCTTTGAATATGATAAACCAAATCTATTGAGAATGTCAGCGGTCTTTATTGGCAGTGGTAACATTAAAAAAAAATCCGACCCTACTACTGTACAGTTCGATTCAAACTTAATGTTGGCTCGGAAGTTAGCTACTAGCTGCGCAGTACCCCACCCTTCACCCCCGTTGACACAATTGTTACTGCCCAGCGACTCGCCTCATGTTCCGAGCCGCCATTAAGTGTAGGTGAAGTGACCGTCATTCCACAGGGATTGACATAATTTGACAGCTTACCTCAAGCTCACTTCACCTTATTTTCACGGTGAGATGTTTACAGAATAGACCGGCTAATTGTCTTCATTAGCTAGTTTTGTCTGTCCATGTAAGTTATCCCTGTTAAGAATAAATCTCTTATCCTGCTAACGATCGGCACATAATTTCTTTATAACCCAAAACTACCACAGATTTTAACCATCTATATCCATTCATCTGTTCAGCTTTCCATTTCATACGCCATTCTTATACCCGGATTCTTCTTCAGTACCTATCAAGTTGTATTTGAACTAAGTGGCGTTTGTGAAATGTCATATTACATTACCTACATGATTATTTCAACCTCGCGACTTACAGGTATTACGTGTTACAGTAATAAAGACGATAATATTATTATGTGTCTCAATTATTGGTGAGATTCAATAGTACAAGGTACTCGTTTGTGTGATATTTGTCTTGTCTTGTCAAGGTCGTGTAAGGTTCCCTCTATTTTATTTGCTACCCGTCTAAGCCTAACGCAATTATCTTAGCTCTGCTCAGAAAATACATCGTAATAATATATTATTTACTCTTCATTCTATAAATGAATCCGTATATATTTAAATTCGATATTAGCTCAGTAAAAGCCTTCCAGTGTTTGTTGAATAAATGATTCGTTTTAATTTGACTCGATCGATTCTGTATTTATGGCAGCCCTAGAACAATCTTATGACACTAGTATAGTAGTGGATAATTATTAGATACTTGGTACTAACTTTTATCCCCTATTCAACCCCTCTTGGGGGTGAATTTTCAAAAATCCAACCTTAGTGCTCGCCTTCGTTACATAAGGTACCGTTGACCAAAATTTCATGTTTCCCTATCACTCTGTAAAATAGTTTACCAGAAAATCAGCCGTAATACCATCTCTAATCGCTACTGTTTTCCTGGAAACTCATATCCTGGATTATGTCATAATAAAACAATGATATGCAGCAAACTTTTAACCAGAATCAGTTAATTTTTATTTAAGGTAAGGGTGAGTGTCACCAGACACTGTATTAATTGATGCATGGACACTCATTGATAATAAATTATCAACAGCCGTAACCTACCATAATTTGTAATGGAGAATGCGTATATTTAATTGGTTTTTGTTTTGTATTAATTAAATCATTAATCAGGATTGAAATATTGTTTTATCAATGGGTCATCTCTTTAGGATGAATCGACCTTTGAAAACAATGGTTTATCATTAATATTAAAAAAAACGGCTGGACAGATTTGGTTATTTTTTTTTGTTTTAAAATGTTCGTAATAGTCCGAAAAAGTTTTCCGAAAAATGGGAAATACTGAAAGTCCTTTTTTGTATGGGATTTTTCTATGAACTGTTGTTTGGAGAGGACAAAACGTCTGTCAGCTAGATCAAGGTGTGTCAACGTGGGTCAGCTAGTTCTAAATATAAAAGTACAAAAACTAAAACCCAACTATGGCAAAAAAGTCAACTACAAAGGTATAAACAAGTCATCTCAGACAGACAAATTAAAAATCCGGAGTCACACGTAATCTATTCAATTTATCCCCAACACATTCTTAATTATTTTCTTCATATATATTGATATATGAAGAAAATAATTCAGAATGTGCATGACTATCAATATTATCCCTACCTTAAACTTCACTCATACCATCCCGATACTCATTCCAAAAAACGTAATTTTTTATTCAACTAGGGTTTCTCATTCTAAGTGAATAAAATAATATTCTATTTAAAACAAAAATGTCTTAAACCATAGACCATAATGTTAAAGCTATTGACATCAGCGTGAAGCGAACCGATAACTTCTGAGCTACCATAAAATAAATGTCCCACTTGCATAGTCAAAGGATAATTCCAAAAAAAAAATGATGAATGGAATATCATATTTATACCCGCTAGAAGGTTGTTGTATAACATTAACAACAAACAAGTAGGTACGTACCATATCGAGCTTCCTCCCCCTCGGGTGCCTGCGCCGTGAGGGTGGCTAGCTCCTTCTCCAAGTCGACCTGGTGTTCGCCAGAGTCCCATGATAGCAGCCCTGGAACAAATGAAGGAATATATTAGTATGAAGTTTATTTAAAAGGTTAATTTTACATTTACAATAGGAATGCCTTTCATTTTGACAGTTTAACCACATTCATTGCGTTAGTTACGTTCTTGAGCAGACGAATTTTTCAAACATTATGAAGCAATGGACTAGCAATTTCTTTCAAAATCGTTCGGATTGTGATTGAAAGTGTGTTACAAAATTAGAGTGAGGTTTTATTTGGAGCGGTTGTCCGCTTAACTGGACAGTACAGGAACATAATAAGAAGGTAAGTAGTGAGGAAATATTCACATCAGGGAAGGAAGGGAAGGAAGGATGACGTTAGTAAAAATATGCCACAGTGCACTATTTTGTTCTTTTGTCTAATTAAAGTTATGTAATTTTTTTGTTAAATGACATAAAAATCCACTTAAGAAATGTCATGAGTGTTAGTCATATTTTAAGGTCAAAGTGATAAAATATTGTCCCAAAATTGCCCAAACCTTTACTTCATTCAAATGCGGTTACTAATTATTACCCATTACTAAAGAGAGAGATGAAATATCTAATGCAATAACTTTGATCATATCTCGTAAATAATCCCAAATAAAAACTTATTAAAACTACCCTCCAGCTGCATTGACATCATATTCTCATACAAAACACCTTCACAACATTAAATATGCGGGAATTTAAACTTAAATACACGTGCGAGGCTGCAACGCCCTGGAGGAAGTAATGAAGGAAATTATGCGCTCCGGTACATACGTACATAGCACGTGTATGTCGAGATGGGGGCGGGTAGCATATAGGGGTGAGTAGCGAAATAGGGCTGGGTATTTATTGTGTTGCAAGAAATAATTTACCATAATGTGCTGAAAAGGTTAAACATCACTAATTAGGATAAATTGTATGAATTTTTTATGTAATGAATTACATGACGCGCGCCCTTGGGTGGCAGTGCTTGATGTAATTCTCGTTACATAGAAATTCATACAATTTTATTGAGAGCCCAAAACGGAGCATACAAATCGCGCGCCTCGGGCGCCTGTTATAACTAGGATCTTAGTGGTTGCGTAAATATAAGTAAACTTTGATGTGATAGTGTACGTAGTTAAATTCGTATAATCTGTGTATCGTGTTCGACCTTATTTTTGTACAAATAGACCAGTTGTAAATAAACAAAATGTAAATATTTAACTGCTGGAGTTTCAGAAAAAATGAAACACAATTTCTTAATAAAAGAATTCTAAGCAAACAGATTTAGAGGATACATAAATAAATTAGGGATGTTACGAGGCTCAACAAAATCAGATTCTAAGAACCGTTTTAAAGAAAGTAATCCGTTATTTTTTGACGATGGTAGCCATCTTGGATTAGAAGATTTTCAGACTCATCTTAAATATTTAATGGATATAGAATAGATTTTTATTATAATGGTTTGAAGATTAGGTTTTTTATTTGGAAAATAGTTTTATAAGTAAAAATGACGAAGGGTTTTTTGATGGAATTCTAGAATAATCTACGTATAGAGTTTAGCTCAACAAATAATGCACAGAAACTGTATTATAGACATTTTGAAACTGAAGTGAAGTACCTAAACGCAAAATTAAGAGAACCTATATTTGGCCAGAACTGGAGAAATGCTTAAATTCACATAGCTGTAGGTATACAAACAATTGATGATGGCCCCTGTAACACAGGTTTTTATAGCAAGGTCATTGATCATATTTTGTGCCACACTATTTGTACTGCTTATTTTGTGCCACGCTATTTGCACTGCTTATTTAAGTGTCGACCTGTATCTGTGTACTTCTTAGTGTCAATAAATATTATTACTTTCGTTGTTTCACATGAATCAAAACAATCAATCAATTATTGTCTGATTGCTAAACCCATGAATAAACCATGAAAATCAAAGACATCTAGGCACTTTGAAATTAATCTCAGTCCAGAGCAATTTCTTCTTTGTCCCTTTTCTCCTTAATTATTCAGAAAATTGCGCCTTTTCTTCGACGGCAAGACGTTTTTTTTATCTTTTATTCATCTGCCTATCTGGGACAAGTTTGTGTCTTTTTGGAGAGAGGTTTATCTTTGTACTTTCTTATTCTAAGATGGTTGAAGAATTTGAACGTGATTTTTTTGAGTAATCTGACTGCCAATTAGAAGCCAAATATATTTTATCAGGTTTGTTAGAAAAATGTGACTCAAACTCAAACTCAAACTCAAAGCATTTATTTCAATTAAACCAATTACAGGCACTTTTGAATTGTCAAGGAGTCAGTCAGTCAGAAAATATGAAGCTAGATGCCCATTCCAAAGCGTAGTAGGTACCTATGGAGAAGAACGGGCAAGAAACTCCACGGACACTCTTTTAAATCAAATAAATTGTTACAAAAATTGGTTACATCATTCATGTTGAAATTACTTATACATGTGAGAACAATGTAGAAAGACTTGCATAAAAAAAGCGTCCGTACATAAAAATAAAAACAATTCAAAAATTACAAATAAGCCATGGCAGCTAAGAGATGACCAGCCCCAACTGACGGCGCCCGTTCACGAACATGACGCATGGATTAGCACCATTCAGCTCAACCATTTTGAAGGGAGCTAAATGATCCAACACACACGCCACCATCAGCGAGACATCTGAGTGAGCATGACATACTCACAGCCGCCAGGGCACATTCAAGTCAATGAAAGACATAATATTACCCGGTAAATGGTATCTCAATAGTACATAGTACTCACATATGTGCTATGCAATTATATAATGCAAAAGAAATTGAGTCTATACAATGCAAAGATGTTCTTACAATCTTCAGCAGCTCCAACAGACTTTTCGAATGTTAATCAATTAGTTGTGGTTGTGGAGCAGGACCAGCATTGGCCCAAGCATTTTTATCAGTGATATAATCCCCTAACTTATAATATGCCTGCCTGCATAGTGTGCGTTTTATACATGTTTTGAATCTCGTCTCATTCAGTTGAAGTATATGGGGAGGAATTTTATTATAACATTTTAAACAGTACCCCATGAAAGATGAGTCTACTTTAGCCAGTCTGAAACCTGGTTGAACTAATAGGTCCCTATTTCTTGTACTATAATTGTGAAAGTGACTGAATAGGAAAACCAATTTCATATTGTGGAGTTTTCATAAAATAGAATATAATAGAATACTGTTTATAATGTACTCCATGCGTCTTGTTTGTGCAGAATAAACAATTTTCTTTTTCTGTCTTTTAATTGCAGATATTAATGTAAATATTTTATAATGGGCGGCCTTATCGCTAAAACCGATGTTTTAAAGACAACCTTTGGATGGATTGGATGGTTTTCCATTGCGAAGTGTCACAATATAATTATAATGATTCAGTATTTCACAAATAAATGTACAATATTAATGGATCTCAATAAAAAAAAACAACGGGTCGAATTAGTCTTAATCGGGAGGAATAAAAACGAGTAAAGGTTCCTCTTCTTTTAAATCGTACAATAAAACTAAATTCATGAAGTGAATAAAGAGTAAAAATAAAGCCAGCTTAGCATAACACAAAACTGTGACATAATAACCAAGTCTATTTCGCCAAGCTCTAGGCACTATTTAGACATTCGTATCGTAACCCGGCCATATCTCTAGGGGACACACATACAGACAGAGAAATAAAACAATAAACAGTTGGCACTAGGGTCGTGCCGCAATACGTTTTAATTAAACCTCTGTGGATGGATCTATGTTGGAGAGAGAGCTTCGTTTCGCAATAAAAATTGCTGGAATTTTACGTGTAATGGTGGAACTATTGGACATATCACCGGCATTAGCAAAATCATGTTAGGATTTAGAGATCCTGTCTCAATTTCAAAAGTGAAAATATTTATTTTAATTATACCGTAAGACACTTTTGCTTTAAGACACTGATTTAAGCAGAAGTATAGGTTCTAATGTTGATTGTTTAAGTCAAGAAGCTGCATGGAAAGCAAAAAGATTCAGGCGAAAAGGTTAGAAGTTTTCCATCAATCGTTCGTTCAGCCCAGTTCAGCCGATGCGATTAAATTATGCATAAAATTACCTAAATTAAAATCTTATAACGA
This sequence comes from Eupsilia transversa, assembly GCA_914767815.1. Classification (NCBI taxonomy): domain Eukaryota; kingdom Metazoa; phylum Arthropoda; class Insecta; order Lepidoptera; family Noctuidae; genus Eupsilia; species Eupsilia transversa. The sequence continues at coordinate 1,005,727 of OU611888.1, forward strand.
GGCAGAGTGTTTTCTAGACAACGACCCAACATTTACACCCATGCAACATGACACTTTTTTTTTTTAACCACAACTGACTCAACCACAGAGGAACTGGCTATCTTACCTCTAACTGCCATAATAACAATGCCGTTAACATTGTTGTTATGGCGACAGACTTAGATATGAAGGTGGTAGCTAGCCAGGCGGACTTAAAACAAGCCCTACCACCAACCAAACCGAGCAGAAAATTTTACCCCCACTGGGAATCGAACCCGGGACCTCTGGGTCTGAGACAGGTGGTCTAACCACTAGACCACAGAGGCGGTTAAACTTCATACCTTCCGCCTTTCAACGATTCTTCCACGGTTTCAGTTTATATTCTTATATTCTCTATATTATATCTGCATGCCACTTAAGCCTTTCCGCACTCGAGACAAAATGCTCGAGTAGGTAATATAAAAGGCAATATCAACTAGGACCAGCGAACAGACACTGTAACACTAGGGTCGGGGCTGCAATTCATTTTCATTAAACGTTAGAGTGATGGATCTCTGTGTGCCTCTCACCCAGTAATCAGTATACAGTATGATGAATGTTTCGTTTGTATTGTTGTTTAGATTGTTTATTTATATTAATGTTAGTTGTAGATGTTCTTTTGTTTATATTATGGTTGTCATCAATGTTTTTATCAGGCTGTGGATTGTGACAGGCTGGCTTACTAACTGTTTCTAAAGCTAGTTTTTTTTTAATTTGTTTTGTACAGAGGAATTGTCACTGTCACAAAGCAAGTATTTTGGAGTATGATGGTATGAATGCACTTCATCATTCATAGCCTTAGCCTTTTCGCAACTATTTTTGGCTCAGCTTCCAGTCTAACCGGATACATGCCTGCCTATCTAACCTCCACAACCCACTTACCTGGTATAATCACTCCAGTGAACGTCAGAATAACTTGATGGCTTTGCAGTTACAAACAAATATAATCAAACGATTTTTGAATAGGTACCCTATAATCACTCTACGATCAAAGAAAAGCCAATTTCCAGTCTGGAATGAGAAAAAAAACCCAAAAAAATCCAGTAGGTACCTAAAACTGCGATATAATAAAAGGCATAAAAATAACATTTTCTAAAGAAAAATATCGTTGAAAATGTCCAAAAAGGTCGCAGATTGAAACCCTGAGGGCTATTGAAGGAAAAGTTAACGGAATGGAAAACTTTAAAGGGCTTCTAATGGGTGTATTTTTGAAGAATGAAATGCTGTTATGAAAATTGTTTATTAGAAGAAATGATTTCATCACAAGAAGTATTTTCAAAATCAAATTAAAATTACATGGCAATACATTTATTTATACAGTGTTTGCCTAACTAAGAAATTAAAACACTTCCTTTATGTCAAAACATTTTCCTTGAAGTTCTTATGGAAAGATTTTATTATAGCTTTCTAATTAGAGACATTTCTTCGAAAATGAAATTGGATTCTTTCAAAGGTTTTGGGTTCAAATAAACTTCTACTTTTTGTTTACATGTTCCACTATGGACATTTTTAAGATCAGAAAATTAAGTTCTTCATAGCCGTCCCATAAACTCTGGAAACACTCCTATACGTTAATGAATCATTAACTTTAGATTGCTTAAGAAATGTTCATGTCAAAATAATGTTAAAACCTGAAGTTAAGTTTTGAAGCTATACATACTAATTGTCAGTTTCTGAAAACTGATTTAATAAAATAAAAAAAATTTAGTCCAATTACAAAGGGCAATTCGGTACAAGTTATTGGATCACCTTTTAAGCAAGGAATTGCTTGTGTTAGGAGACACTGAAACCTGTAAATGAATGCGCCAGACTGTCACGTAATAGAACCAGATGGAGAGAGATCGTGAGGCGGGCAACGACTACACTTGCGATTGGACAAAATTCATCGTGACCACGACCGCTCTGTCAAGAGCGAAGCGAAGAAGAAGAAGAATTTATTTTATTAGCTGTTGTTCTTTTAGTCTACCACTAAAGCCGTGTCCTATTTAGAAGCCATGATCGCGCTCATCGCGTGTAAGTATCACTTTTTGTTCGGTGAACCTGAACGCGTGGTCCTCCTGACAGAGCACGTTTCCCGGTTTTCTGAACAAGTGACATATGAACGTGACGGTCGCGTATTTGCGCATCGATCGCTTTTAAATATAGTACGCAGGGTCAAACCAGTTACCCTGAGACATGGTAATTTTTTTCTATTGACCTTTAAGAAACCGGGAGTAAGTCTGGCAACTTTTCCTGTGCCTAAAATAGTATGTTTACGTCAAACACGACTACTTAATTAATTTTATCCAGGTCCTGCCCTTAACAGTGTTGCCATAGTTATGTATTCTGCAGAAAGGTCAGAAAGTTCGCTAAAGTTAGAAACAAGTCGGTGATTGGAAGTCTTGGAATGTTGGATTACGTTGCTTGGGAGTTTATTTATTTTCTTGTAATTCTTGTGCTGTTTGTGATCCTAGGGATCTACGTAAGTATTGTGAGAAATTGATTTCGTCTTCAGTCTGTTTTGTTTTACTGAACTTGTTTAATTACTTAGATCATTATAAAGATGGGTAGGTTTTTATTAAGCCCTACCATGATTTATTACATCATTCCGTGTAAGACAAGGAAAAAACAGAGGAAACACTTGTTGCTATCTTTATTCAAGATCCGTCATCTGCTGCTACTAACGAATTGCACCACTATATCTAGCAACTAGGCCGCTATCAGAATCAGTCATCACAGCATTATTTTAATTAGTGATATTTTCTCAATCTATATTCCCACAACCCAGGTAGGTACCGACTATTATTGCCCCACCCCAAACATGTGATCGGTTCTGTCCCCCCTCAACCCCAAATGTGAACTTAAATGTCGAAGGTGACCGGAACTGGGTTAATTGTAGGCAGCGAAGTGAACATGCTGTGAACTTGTTGCATCGCTACCGGATACTGCAAGAATGTTCCTAATTGAGAGTTGGACCAGCGTATCGTATGCGTTGTGGTGTGGGGCAATAGTTTGTTATCGAACAACGTAGTGGTTTCTCGAATTTGAAGACAAGACACATTTTCGGGTGTCATTTCAGGCATGTTAGGGAAATTTTCATTGGTTTCTAAGTTACTCGAAGACACTACTAAGATTATGGTGAACATCGTACGGCCTTGCAAATTGATTAATTTTATGATGTTTAATAAATACTCGTTCCTTTTTTGTTACAGGCGTTTATGATTATCTTTAAGGAGCTTTAAGCAAGAGGTATTCCACTTAGAGCACCGATTTCACCCGCACTTGAGCGGACACCACCTAAGCTAATCCACACTTGAGCGAAAGGCACCGAAACAAAATGTATTAAGTGCAAAGGTTTACATAATGGCTAGTGTTACAAAAATATAATACCTAAGGAAGTTTCATGCATGAAACCCGAAAGTTGAGTGAACTACGAAAACGCATTTCCATTATAACTCCTAGCTGCATGTAGCTCTGAAGTTTTGGAATTAAAACTCACATTTCCAGATGAAGACACATTAACCTAAAATCTTGGCTGGAATAACTAAATAGGAGATGCTGGAGAACTTTTTAATGAGAATTTGAGAACACCTAATATCAGTTGAAGAAGTAACAATTCTTGCATCTCATCGTCTCATAACTAACCTTACGAAAACGTTGATCACTTTTGGACTTTGTCACATTAAACTCGTTACTTTTCAATGTCACATTTTCTACGTCACCATTTTCATCGTTTAAAAATATTATAAGTATGGTTAAGGTTTTGCGTTAGTCGACAATTCAATGTTGTTAGTGTCTGATAAATAAGACTGACTTTAAAAAGGGTCCAATTACTTAACAAAATAATTTGCAGAATTTTCCAAGACTTTTCAAAAAGTATGTAAAAAAGATAATTAAAAAAAATATGCAAAAGCGATATCGTAGTTAATTTTATAACACGCTAGTTAGCGTCAGGATGACGCGTAATATTTCACAGAATTTGCAGCGCTCGCGCTGACCGTTCATTAAACCCCGGCTCATATATTAATTAACGCGCTAACTAGGCTGCCCAGATAACGCAGATTTTAGCTCAACTATGACCTATTTGTTGGAAAATTGCTAAATCTATCAGCAATTTTCTATAGAACAGGGATTTGTGAAGCAAATAAATTATGGTGGGATTTGAACGAATGACCTATCATTCACATGACAGCCAGCACACTTTATATCCTGAAGCACAGTTCAACCTAATAAGAAACTGTGCTGTATTTTAATTGTTATTTAATGTAAATGTGGCTCTTTGTATTCTTTTTAAGTATTATATAATTTTAGTTCTGTTTTGATCAAAATTGTCTAGTTTCTGTTTCAATTTTTTTTTATATAAAATATCGATTTTTACTAATGGAAGCTGATGTGTAGGTCCAATTAAAAAGCACATAAAAAGTGTAATAAATTCTTCCTAGTAGAACAGTTACATTTGCATACTTAAACACGAAAACGATTGTTTTTGAGCATTTTACTTTATGCGGAATTGTAGCGTGACGAATGCTAAACAATAAAAAAAATACTAATTAGTAAATTGTTATCATGTAATTAGCCTGTATCCTGAAATAGTCTTCCATGTCTGTCTCCCAAAATTGCCAAGAAAACTATCCTAAACTAACCGAATTATGCATCCTAGGGTTAATTTTTACTTGCATCTTTTTAATTTTCCGACTACGTCACTGACAAGATTTTTAATGAAAATGGCACTTTGAAAAGGTGAATTTCACCCGCTATGTGGGAAATGATTTTGTTTGTAAATTCCTTGATCCCACCTAAACCTAAACCAAAAAATGTGGGTATAAAATTACTGATATAAATGATGTATATTTACAGAAATATCATTGTATTCACAGAAAATTGCTTTACATAGAAATAATCGTATAGAATAATATAAGAGCAGCAATTCTTTGTCCTAACATAAAGGTTTGGCTTCAAAACAATATCTTGTACCAATTCCGACTTGTTTGCCCAAACACAATGTAGGAACGATCAAAACCTAGTAACTTTACATAACCCAGTTTCCTTAATTAGTTCAAACGAAACTAAACACTGCTAATACATGGTGTTTCAGAGAAAATTCGTTCACCTTATATAAGCTAGCTACACAATTAATCAATTCGCGTGTACAAATCTGGTATTCGGATCCGGTCGATTATGTATGCACATAACTATGCAAGTTTTTGTATACTTTCATCAAACAATTAATGAATATTTAAGGAAAAAAATCAGCGCTAATAGATCGTTTAAAAATTAATGTGATTTATTTATTTTAGTATCGACACGACACGCTTCGTAAAAGCTTGACACGGTTTCTTTAAAACGTGTTTGGAAGTGTTGAAGACTATTAAAAATTCATTGGGTGTGAAGGAAGAACGGGGAACCTGAAACTCCCTGTTGCGCAATAATCTACCACGAAGTTGGAGTGACGATTTTGTAAATTCTTCAGGGAATGTGTGGACTGAAAGTGTTTAAAGAAGAGACATTTCGAATAAAAATAAAAAAGCTATTTGACTAAAGAAAGAAAGGCACTTCGTAAAATTAAAAATGTTGGTGTATAACATTTGAAGACCTTGACCCTTATGTTAATACTTATGGACTTCAAACAAGGGCTTTCCCTATACACCTATTTATTTAGGTCTTCAGAATAATATTTTACATAGAACTCATTCTAACTAACAGCCACGGGAGCCATCCCGAAAATCTAAAACACTGAACGTCTGAGTAATTAAATTAACATCTTCAGTTCCAAATTCAAGCCCACCAATCCCAGTCCCGAATTCCAAATGACAATTAAAACTAGTGCTCTCATTGGTAGACGAATCTTTCTCATTGGTCGAGCCAAATAGCAGTTTATTCATTAGTGGCTGCTGTCAATAGAACAAAATTGTGGTAAAATACGAAAAGAGGTCGTTGGGAGGGAGAGAGTGTATAAATAGGAGGGAGTCTCGACCTCTGACCGGGTTATCCCTAAACAAAGAGGGGGGTCATCGCCCTTAGTGTCGGATCTCGTTTCGTTCTATTTTTCTAGAAACCTCTTGGGTATAAAGTTGTTAAGTCGATTGTCCTCTTTTGTGTGTGGTTTTTAGAATGAGAGTGAAATTAAAATGTTTAGTTTGTTGTTTTGTTTTAAGGGAAATGCAGTGCAACAGATGATGTTTGCTTTAGTGCAAGCTTGATTTGAATTAAAGAAAATTAATGTTTTTTGGGTACTACAACTTCTTTGGATGTTGCGAGTTTTACCTACATTACTATGCTGTTACATTATTGTGTGAATGAGTACAATTTCCTGTTTTTATACATTTTAGAATTGATCTACCGAAATTCTGAACAAGTCAAGAGGCAGTTGTTCCGATGTCGTTACATAATCAATGAATTAATCATAACTAAGTAGGTGCAGCTTCTTCTCCTTATATTAATCTTAATCAACCACCCCAGAACAGTAGCATCTTTATCTTCCATTTTAATACCTACTAAAGAATGCGAACATTTCCAAAAAAAAAAGTACCAAATTCTAGAAACATTTCAATCAAAGCCTAAAAATATACCTGCCCAGAAAAAACCCCAAAAAGTCCTAGTCCCTCACAAATATAATTGTTTTTTGAAGACAGCCTCCATTCCATTACCATCTGATTTGAATACGCCAACTTTCAGTGGCACAATATGGCGCATGGCGTCGGAATAGTTCCGTATAATTTACTCCTTCGTTCTTGTTCGTAATGTCTTGTTGATTGCTAGGCGGGTAGTTCGGTGGAGGCGGCCTTTTTGTTTCGATAAGAAATGGGTAATTAATGGAACTGTTGTCGAGATTTTGTTGCGATAAGTTATGTCTTTCTTTGGTGGAATGTTTTCTGGGTTGTTGTTGATGTTAGCTGTGTTTAAAAGTAGGTAAGTGGAAGTAAGTAAGATGGGTGATTAGTAGAGGAAATTAATTAGGATAACTTAAGAGGTTTACTCCCTCTTAAGTTTAAAAAGTATAGTTTAATAAGTAAATATACGTTTCACACAAAACATTATAATATTATTATATTATTAAAATAACAAAACAAAACAAATAAAAAAATATATTCGTAATATTTGGAGTACTGGGCTAGTATTCATCTATCTTAATTCCATGCGTAACTTAAGACTACCTATATCTTATCAGAATTAGGGCGGATTCTACCAAACAGGAATAAATTTTATCATGACATTTTATTTGACAGTTTCTCCGTATGAAAACTGTCAGAGTAAATCTTATTCCGCGGATAAAATTATTAGAATTTAATTAAACAAAATTTAAAAAATCGAATATATTGCTTGTTCTTTACTCAAACCCGTAAAATTCTAACATGACCTTAAACTCCTATCGATCGCAACAACTTAACACGTTCCTTAATAACGAAGTGCTATTAATTATTCACGTAAGCGCTTAAAATCCCGGTTTAAAGCGCTTAATGAAAACATCGCTACATCGCTTATAGCCTCGTAAAGCGGAATATTTTACATGCGCGTGAGTTTATAGGCTCTTAAGTCTTCGTTAAGAGGGTCTCGTTATTGTGAACATTCTGTGGAAAAACATTGTTAGATGTGTTAAGTCTTTACTGTGGACTTATTTGTTTAGTAGGGATTTTGCATGCTTATGAGCTTGAATATAGGTATTTAGATGCTTTCTACTTTCATGTGAGTGTCTGAAGAACCTTTGACATCTAAAGTTGGCAAAAATCTGGCTCGTACCTACTGTCGTGTCGCGTTTGTACAAGTAATCTTCAAATCCTTGTTCACTATTTCTGTTATTTCTGCCTACTCCCATGGGAAGAAGGATAAATTTATGTATGTTAGTTCTAGACGAGTGTAAGAAAGAGAAAGAGTGTTTTCCTTTGCCTTAAACGTCTCTCAATTTTATTTATGAGAGTTAAAGCACAATGATCAGTAGCTTCCACAGCACCTTCCTATTTTAAACACGTACTTGTGAAATATTTAACGTGTAGCCATACCTACTCGCGTGACACTAATTAATTTAGCATCATATTTACGATGAAATTTCACTCGAAAACCGCTACTAATATTTTTTTTACCCGCCGTTAAAATTTAATATCTTCACTGGCAACCCAGTCGCGTAATTTACTTTTTTCAAATTAAAACCGTTGAGCGCGACGTTTTGCATAATTCAATGTGAGAGCGAGACGCGTCGTCACTAATAAAGTGACGTCAGTCTATACAGTGCTGCCAACAATAAATGAAAAAAGTCCCGAGATTTTGGTCCCTTTTATGCTTCGACATTTTTTATTGCCCAAACTCTGTTAGCTTGTTGGTGTACGTTGAATAATGTATTTAATGGTAGATTGAATATTGGATGTGGTTATGAGCGGTAATGTACCCTGGAAAATACAACGTAAATCTCTGTTTATGGCTTCGCTTATCATCAACATTATTAATTGTTATTGTTTATGCTTTTCACTGCGCAAACTTCTGACTTTTGCATTTAATATGGCCGCCCATAAAAGTACACAATGTAGTTAATAGTAACTTATTAGTAAAAGACTATGTTTGACAGTACCTAATTGTCAGTCACTTTTTCGTAATTTTGAGTCGAATAGAATTTATTTATGTCTTTTTAATAATTATTCCAAATATTTCTAGAGAAATATGTCATAAAATCTATGTTTTATTCCACACAAAAAATTAAACTAAGATTCTATAAACCATTTGTGGCGTATCCAGGACATGTAGAGGTAAGAAATGTTCCAATAAAGAACTCTTAGTTCAAGGCAATGAATAAAAGACGAAGCCAGGGATATTTTATTTATCACACCTCTAGCGTGTGGGGCCATAAGAGCGGATTTGGAGCGGTTTAAACGAGCATTAGGTGCAATGAGAGGGGTTTAAAGTCAAGTGTATTTTATGGCTTAATAGAAATCTTGCTCCAGTTTAAGCTTCGAACTTTATTGATTTGGTTTATTATAGCGATAAGAAGAAGTGGAAGTAATTACTTGCTAAGTCCTAAGACTTTGAATGATGAAATTTTTCTTAGTTAAATATTAAATAGTACTTATAGACACCCACCAAATTTAAACCCTTTCCCATACATTAGAAATTAATGCAAAGTATACCGATACCATTAGACGTCAAAATGCTTCAAGGACGCTAACCATTATCCCTATCCCCAATTTAGTCATTGTAATAAACCGTAGACTGCTGTCGATTCGGACACAATATATGTATTCGGACACAGTGTCTGAATCCGATTTTTTTTCACTCTTGATTCGGACACAGTGTCTGAACCCGATTTTTTTTCACTCTTGATTCGGACTCCAATAAAAAACCTGCTTTGTACAGTCAGATAGCAGTAATTTTAGAAATCCATCCTCCGCCCTATAAACTTTTGGTAACGCTTTTAAACAACATAATTATTATATTTAAAAAAAAATTATCTGACTGTACCTACTAAACAGCTTCAATAATTTGATGGTATCAGAATGGTCAGTGAAAAAAATATTGAAATTTAAACGTGTCAATTCGGACACTGTCACCTCTGACACCTTCTCACTATTAATGAATAGGGACGTGACAAAACATAACAGTACTAGGTACATACGGATGCAGAAACAAAAGTAAAATCTCAAACTATTATTGTGTGAAGGATCTTAAAATTTATTTATTACATCAAGAAAGTCTTTGTCATTCGATTCATATTATTCATAAAATGAAAATGATTGTGATGCTTGAATAGTAAGCGATGTTTTACTAATATTGTGTACCAGGTGTTTCGCAGACAGATTTGATCTTAAAATAACAGGTATATTGTAAGTGGTACTAAATTTAATGCTCCCAAAGAAATAAAGTGTAAAATGCTTCTGTTTTATTAAAGTTATTTTGAGGCACAATTTTTATTTTACCGTTTACTGGTCTCCAAAAGAAAGTAACAGGTAGTTATTTTACCCATATGTATAGGAACTGATAAACTACCTTCTGCTATTTGTGCTTCTAATAGGTACAACAGAATATTCTTAAATCCATTTATTGAACCCTAAATGATAAATTCGTTCTCGCCTTGTAAAATTTATGGGCACTCGTACTAATCCAGCAATTAAGGGTCCTAAATAAATCTGCCTCTCAAAGACATGCATAATTTATTGTAGTACACGAAAAAATTTATGAAAGGAATAGGTTTACCGTTAAAACCAATTACTTTAAGCTAAACAAATAAATCCCAAAACCACTTATATCGCAAACACGATCTTATTAAAATCCCGACCGTCTCTTCGACCTTTATTGCAGACAAAAAGAACAATAAATACATAATTAGTATCGTCGGTTCCAGACACACTAATCCCCCATCAGGACCCCCAACTGTGGGTAGAATGGGGGATTTAATTTCCGCTCCCCGGCGACGGTTGGGGGTATTAGTAGATAGTAAGGTACGCCCTTGATACCCTCTTATGGGTCGCCAGAGTTTTATAATGGAATGTCGTGGATGTTTTATCAGTCTTAGAAGTAGCCCTGATTTTTCTTTATTTTATTATTTTCTCGTAGATCATTTTGTTTCACTTCACTTGTCAATCAATTCAATCGCTAAAAGCAATCTCCGTGACTTCAGTAAACAGCCATACCAACTACTATTATGTATAACCTCAAATTCATTTATTTACCATACCCAAAGTAAATATACAAGTAGCATGGAATGAAATTCTCACTAACAGAAGACTTAAACAGCGGATCCCAAACTAGGCACAGCCTGTATCTTGGTGACCCAAACAATACACAAAGTTAACAATATTCAATGTGTTTTGCAACATTTTGAAAATTTACAATAATTTAGGTAAGTGCAAAGAAAAAAAATAACATAGATTAGATGTAGGTGTTTAAATTGAATTAACATTTGATATCTTCTTAATATCTCCCTAAAACTTTACTCATTCCAAACAGCCACATGTCGCCGAAAGATGTGCCGCTAACGCTTCACTTATAGCCCAACATTCCTCAACTTTCCGTCACCCCAACATTTCGCCAAACTTTCTCCTCCAGGGCAACCCGGGCGTTAAAATTTCTTTACCTCAAAGGCACACTTATTACTCGTAATGGAGAAACAGTGTACTTATACCTATGTATCTAAAAGACGGTTATATTAACACAGTTGAGATTTCAAGGTCTTCCCGCTTGTTTGAAGATCCTGTGTCCTTATTAGGGTGACAAAGGAAAAGGGTGTTCGCTTTACGTACAATTTGCTTTTCGTTAAAATCTCCGTCGGAATCTGGGTGTTACTGTTGTTTTAGTATTTTTCTTTTAGACAACATTATAGGAACCAGAAAATCCATATTATCTTAGACATAGAAGAAGAGATTGGTCGAATGGAACAAAGGACACTGTTTTATGTGAAGTCGGCAATAAGAAAATGACAAACCAGAACCTAAATAATAAGCGATTGTCCACACAATTGACCACAAAACGATGCTTGGCGGAAAATTAATTGTCTGAGAAGTCCGCAATAATCATTTTCTTCAGTTGCCTCTTATTGTAACGTTTTCTCACCACAAAGCGAGAATAGAAAAAGGTATATTTTTTATTGATATTACTCACAAAAACTGTTTAGCCCCGAGCATCAAAATTCAAACTCTAAAAATAAAATACGGTACTCTTATTGTCGGCCCTGTTAAAAATATACTTATGCTTTTTATCTGTGGCAACACACACGTGTAATGTAATTGTTATTAAAATTACACCTATTCGGACCTAACATCCACACTTTAGAGGCCTACATTTTAGGTCCAAATTATTATTGTCCAGGTCTCCCAGACAGGATGAAAAAACTATTGGTGTTTGCGGTTATTTCACCGGTTGCTGTAATGTCCGTCTTTATGACCTCTGGGAGGTCCAGAGGAGTGTTATTATGAAGTGTCGTTAGGACTGTTTGTGGAAGCTATTTGGGACCTTACGGACCTCTGGTGTAGTTTGCAGTTGTCATTTGTTTGATTACTTGTCATAACAGAGAATTGTTGACGTGTGTATTGTTTGTGTTTTTTGGGTTGATGTGTGGTAATTAGAGTTTTGTGGTGGCAAAGTAAATGTTATTATTAACAGTTGCTTAAAATATTAGAATATTATGATCCTCGGGACATTTAATTTAATGTAGAAATAAATAGCACGATTGCTTTTTACCAAAGTCAGTAAAGCATTGTATACAAACTTTGAAGTCAGCTCAACATCATGTTTCTTAAACAAATAAGTTTATTATAACCATTTAATTTGAACAAAACATCAAAACGCTTGGTGTTCGAAGCACATTTTTCTTCCGCTAACAAAACGCATTTTAAAGCGAAGAATTTTCTATAAAAGTTTTTCCTTTGAACGAACGCCTGGAACACTGCCGAAGGCTACAACTTCCAAGTTAGGTTAAGTTTTAAGCGCATTTCACTTGACAGGTTTTATTTCAAGTAAAACCATTTCAAGCCAAGGCGAGGGTTACGAAAAAACTTACTAGTTCTTAGTTGCAAAGGAGTTTTTTGTTTGAGTTCTGAAAAGGCGGTAAAAGGGTACAATGTTTCAATCCGCCAATAGTGAATAGAGTAAAAATATTAGGTATTTTTTTGGTTTTTATACCCAAAAGTGCCAACGGTACTAAGTGCTAAGTAATAACAACCGCACGGGTCGATCCATCAGGTTAAGCTGCGGTTGCCGGGGTTGGTCCGTGGATGGGTGACCATCTTTACATACCGAGACTCCTCCGTGCTTCGGAAAGCACGTTAAGCCATTGGTCCCGGTTGTCGTTCGTGGATCTTTGACAGTCGTTACGAGTCGTCAGAAGCCCGAAAGTCTGACAACCAGTCTTACCAAGGGGTATCGTATTACCCAGTTACTGGGTTGTGGAGGTCAGATAGGCAGTCGCTCCATGTAAAATATTGGTATTCAGCTGCATCCGGTTAGACTGGAAGCCGACCCCAACATGATTGGGAAAAGGCTAGGGAGAAATGTAATAGTGTTAAATATTGTACGGTGGTACGGAACCCGTGGGCGAGTCTGACTCGCACTTGCTTACTTTTACGAAGATTGCATTGTCTTTACATTTATTCACCAATACTGCAATAAAAAACAACTCTTTTAGGTAAGCTAGTACCTAAAAGGCTACAAAGTATACCTACTTAGTATGCATATCGTTTTGCAGTAACAAAGAAATAAACTGTATTATACGCCTTTTAAAGAACAAGACATGTAGCCAAGATGAAATTTGAATTTTAAAAACAAAGCAGTAAAAATTGCAACTTGATGCAAATCTTAGTACGTAAATATTTGTTGCTGCATACGAGGTAGACGTGCAATTTTCTCACAAGAACAATATCTTGCGAGAATCTTAGAGAAAAACTAGTATATTGTAAGCTAGTGAAGGCACTCATGAAAACTTCTATATTCCACAGCATTTTATGGACGAAGGTATTTATAATCTGTCTTTTAGAAAGGCAAACATTGCCTTGGTCACAACAAACCGTATTGCCTACATAGATCAAGAATAAGCGTAAAGAATCGTACCAATTGGAATCGTTTATAGATTTCCATAAAGATCGCTTCTGAGTAATTTGCAACCAGGCGGCTACCCACAACTTTATCAGATCGTTTATTCATCTTTGGGAAAGCCAGCTCTTCGTTTTCTATGATAAAAAAACAGTCCTAAAGTTTTCCCCAACACTGACTTTCCAGCTAAATCATCACTCGAATCCTGGACTGACACACAAACAACGCACCCAATCAAATTGACACGAAGTCAACATCGGAACGGCTGTAACGATCTGTGTGACTGTGTCCTTAATGACTCACTACTACCCGGCTCTGTCCGGAATTGCTTCAATGTATTTTAATGGACGCCTGGAATGACGGTTCAACGGAACCATTTGTTTTTTGCCGGAAAATTTTGCTTATTAACCTGCCAGTCGAACAGACGTGGTCCTGTGGTAACAGCCCAAGCTTCAAGTTGTAGGTTGTGGGTTCAAACCCAGGCAGGCACTTTACTTTGTGTAAATAAATTCATTACCACTACTCTCAAAACGGTGAAGGAAAACATCGTGAGGGAACCGGCATGTCCTAGAACCAAAAAGACGAAGACATGTGACATCTACCAACCCGCATTCGGCGCGCATGATAGATTATAGCCCACTCTCTCGCGAAGAGAGAAGGCCTGTTTCCCAGCAGTGGGAACATTATAGGCTGATTATAATGACCTGCCAGTTTTTTGCGGGACCCCTCCACAGTCAAATCACTTGATATAAGATTTAACAGAACCTATAGGCAAGTCCACAAGGCTGAAAGTATTGTTATCATTATTCTGCAATCAATACTAAATATATTACTGAAGCTCAAGATGATATAATCCTTCGATCACGTCAATTTCTAGAGAAACCGATGAGATTGAGTTCGGATAAGACGACCCTAATCTGAACATAATCCAGCAATGTAGAAGAAAAAAAAGCCTGTTGTTGTAATACAATTTGTAAAAACAGATTGTATAACTAAGAAATTCAATAATATAATGGTCATAGATAGAAATACAAATAATGCTATAAAGACTTGTTAATATGACAATAACTGAACAGCCTTTTTGTATGATGACACTATCATTGAATGTTTTACAGAAAAATAATATATATAAAAAACAAAAGAATCAAAAAATCGTCTTTCCCATATTGATCATTTCTGTGATAAACTAGACACAATCATAGAAACTGCCAATACTGTCCATTATGTTAACGCAACGCTTAGAAACGAAACACGTAACGAATATATTTATCAGAAAGGTCCTAAAGATGGAGATGATCAGTTGGAAACGTGACTCGAAATATATCAATATATTGTTTAGGCGACCGTCCCTCGTAACGATGTTAACAATCTGGTGATCTGAGAGGAAAGAGGGTTTGTTTCAAGAGTGGAATACTTATAAACTAAACCCAAACTATTTGTGGGTTAGGCTCATATCCTGTTAGTTGTTGATATACTAATCAAAGAACATGTTCAAGAAACCAAAGTGTGCTAAAAGTTCTCAAATTCAAGACTGTAGTACCAAATTCCTAACTTTTCAATTTCCCTCTTTATGAAAGCTACTTATCAAAATTAAAATTCACGCCCCACGCAGATGGGAGGGCTGAGCTATTATGCAACCACGAGGAGCTATTAGCTAATTCAAAAGTCCCTAAAATCACTGAAAGGAAGCGTAAATTGCGCAAAATTACACCTTGTGGTAGAACATGGGGCTTTGCCCACGTAAACTAAAGAAACGCGAAGGAAGCTTTAAACGTTAATTAAAGGACATTTGTTACGCCTTGCACAGGAAAAGGCGCAGCTATTTCTCTCTTTTTATTACCGTTTTTAACCTCTGCATCTCTTGCTTTGGCATTTATTTCGCTGGAGTTCTTCCTTTGAGTTTAATTCGTAGGTGATTTTTACTTCAAGCTGCATATGTTTGCCAAATTCAGGGTTATTTATATACTCTCCAAACGCAAACAAACAGACTAAAAAATATCTGTTGGTACCATATTCTATAAAATATTTTTATTAAATCAACGAATAGCGGCATGGAAATTAATATATTCCGTTCTGAAAAAAATATTATCTTTTTCCATCTAATCCGCCTATTGAAATCTGAAACGATCAAAGGCCGAAAAGGAAGCCTCTAGGAAAACTACTTTAGGTCTAAAAAAAAATGTTCTTATGCGGGTCTGATCCGACCCCAGACGTAAAAGGCAGACACTGCGCCATTTATGTCTAAGTCTAGACTTTACCGAATAATAAGGGCAGAAGTGTCGAAATTTCTGGAATACCTAACAAGTAACAAATGACGGCATTTGAAAGTTTTCGGTTGACCCTCACAATTTATTGGGTCCTTTTGAAATTCAAGGAGTTGAATTTCTTGTCTTAATGCAAACTTTGTCTTAGTCTAAATAAATTCGGAATTCTAGAGTTGGGAATGGATTAATGGAATAATAGAAAAGACTTGTATTATACAAGTCTTTTTTTTTAATGATAGGCTATTAGAAGAACTTTGTTTCATAGTTACCCTAATCACTAGAAATAATAAATGATTCATAATATAAGTCATCCTTTTTTTTTTTTTAGTCTACATTATATCTCAAAATTAGGCTTAGCGCCCCTTATGACCACTATTCTTATTCCTGAAAAAAAAACATAATGGAAAGAAAGGATAAAAAATGGAAAGCCCGCAATGAACAAACATTTGTGTCCAAAAAACCGTTGTGTCCACACTAAAGATTGTTGATGTTGCGACAAACGCTGTCTTATTACGAATTCAGTCCGTCGCACCTCGTTTTTACTTTGAAAACGACTTCAAATATCAAATTTGACATTTGCCGATGTTTCTATAATATCAGATCGTAAAATTGACGATATTTGTATTATTTTTCTTAATTTGTGAAAGTCGCGTTATCGAACTTTTGTCATTTGCCCAAAATTGAATAAACAAAGAGGAATTATATTGAAAATACTGAATCTAATTTCTGATCTCATGTTTACGTTATGTATAAGGTTGATCTGGAGATGATATTGTATTTTTTTTCCCCGCTCGAACCATTATGGAAATTATTTCTTCTACAATATTCAGGACCAATTTGTATCAGAAAATGTATTTCAATCATGAATGTATGATTGAAATCATACATACATTTTACCTACTCTTTTTTATTCTGTGTAAGAATTTTCCAAGTTTCATCATGAGTCCAATAAAATTGAGTAGCCATGGAATTCCAGAAAAACTAGACAGTACTGCGGACTCACTGGCGGCCGTGACGTGGTCGCCGCGTATCGATCGTTCGTCTAGCCGCACCCTTACGGCCTGTCTAGAACAATGCCAACTTCCAAATTGTGCTCTTTTATCAGGATCGTAAAAAGGGTTAAGTCTGGCTTATCTGCTTTGGTATGACGGTAGTTGGAGGTTTTTGTGACAACTCAGACAGGTTTTTGTTTTTGTCATGCGATGCCAGAAATGTGAAACTAGTTTATTGTATCAAAGATATAGCTTTACTAGCACTTGAAATACTCTTGGTAGACATTTTTGGCAATAGTATCTATAGTATCATAGAAAAAACACAAACTCAATCTACTTATTATGGTAATGTTAGCAGAAAAAAGCTACCAGTAATTTTCAAAGAAAATGGCTAAATACCTCATCCAACTTTTCAGATAGTCCACCTGTATCACTTGAATAGAGCGTTCAACATTGAGTGTCCAACATTGGCCCTACTACCATAATACTAACATTGAATGGAGTTGCAAATGTTATTGTGGTGTCAATAAGCGTCGGTGTAACAACATCATTATTATTGCAAGATGTGCTGAGCCAAACACATTATACCTGCTACGGTAACTACACGTGGCGGAGAATGCATGCTACTTAAAGATTTATAGGTACCCTTGAAACTTGGGAAATGCGCGAATGAATGGTTGTAGCTATCAAAAAGTAGAGTTGGCCAGATGATGTAATAAAATGGCTGCTTTTGTTCTCTGCGAATAAAACGTTGATAATAATGCAGCTAGCAAAAATTCGAAATTAAAAACAGATTTTTGAAACGAAACAATGTAACCGAATTCCAAAACAAAATATAAACAAACGCATAGCCGAATTCTAACCTCAAAGAACAAAGCACGCAAAAAGTTAAAAATTCAAAAACAGAATTCAATTTCGACGAATGTCACAGTCAAGTAGGAACGTAACTGTGAACGTTTTAGGCCAGAATTTTGCGAGCCGAATGCCGAATCGCCTGTGTTTGAACAAGTGGCCAGATTGAATGCTTTTCGTCCACCCTAAGCTGGCGAGCGGGGATGCGACGAATAGTTTGACGTTTATCTTCGACGCCATTTCCTATTGGTCTCGTGTTGCGAACTAGAGCACAGTTTGTGTTGAACTTAAAATGATTAGATCTGGCTTCCTGGTAAATAGTAGTTTGGGGTTAAGGATTGCGTTTGTGTTCTAGTTTTAGTGAGCTTCTCAGCTGGATTAAAAAAACGAAAACGGTTACATGAGAAATCACTTTAATATTTATACCTATAGTAAATAATTTGTTTCTGGATTTATATAGAGCAAATACCGTAATTTCTTCGGAAATATTGCTTACAATAACAACTTAAAAACTTATCCTTAAAAACGAGAAAGAAACACTTAAAAATGTAATGCTCTTTTTTACTCCTCATACAATCTACCCATCACAACCTAATAAACCACGAGAGATTGATTCATGACAACTTCTAGACCCATAAAGAACTCCTATTGTAATTTGAAGGGTTAAAAATGTAGGCTGAGTAGCGCAGTGAACGCCAAAATGTAAGTCGTCCACGAAATTCACCCAGCCAAGTTGCTCTAGGCCACCTAACTTATGTACTTCATTCTTTCGTAAGCAGTATGAATGAGGCAGTGCTGTGTTTATCTAAGTCTGTTTTCAGGTTAACAGATTAGATTGCACTTAGCAAGAAGGTACACGCTACAGACAAGCGTCTTGGGTTCCGTATCCTGTATTTGACAACGCCAGGTCATAAAATTGTTGAAACGCAGAACACAGAACGCAGAACGCTAACCCGCAACTTGGTACTTTGAAGGTCGACTTTTAAACATCCTTTAAATATTGAAAGGATATTAATTTTAACGGCCATTATGATGAAATAGTAACAAAACACAATGTTTGAGTAGACTAACATTATGTTATTAATACTTTAAAAACAGCAATCATGGTTATCAGTTAGTCTGCTTAAAATAACACAAATTTATCGTCATACTGTCATGTAAATGAGTAAAATATCTGAAACTAAACAACTAACTATTTATTTAAATGAGACTGAAACTAAACAAGTGTGCTCTTAAAAGTTTTTAAATAATTTTTAAGCAAACTTAGGGATCAAAAGGAAATTTCTAAAAAAACTTCTTTACCCAGTTATTATATTTAATATAAGAAACCAGGCGAAAATTAACGGTCGCCTTCAGAGATAATTCTAAACGCTTTCTGAGCCATAATTATCGTTCAAGAGATTCGAATTTTGATATAAATCTCTGAAACTCGATATATTTCCCTCTAAATGGCGAAGTTTATATTCGCCCAAATATAGCATAATCTACAAGTTCTTTAAGCGAGTGCTTAAGGAACTAAGTTCTGTGTTGCTGATAAAAAGTTCTCGGAAAATTGCTTTAGATCTGGTTTATTATTTGTTCACCAAATTGAAGGCTTACTGCTTACTCCCAATTAATATACTCGTAAAAAACAAAAGAGTATAATCCTAATAAATATTATAAATGGATGAAATTGGCACATGGGTAGACCATGACCTGATATCCTATGTCCTGACCCTGGGTTAGGACATAAGGATATCCCGATAGTACTTTCTCGTGGGATAGTTTCCGACCTCCACGCGGGCGAAACCGTAGGCAAGAGCTAGTTATTTATAAGGCAACAATAAAATGGACAAAAAAAATGCGCCTTGTGTCCTTGCCACTAGGTACAAAATCTCAGCAAAATATTGAAAGTACGCAACAGTCATAGTAAAACAAATATAATAGACGGTAGATTCACTATCTATATAAAACCAGAAACTAATTTTAAAGGGATGAATATCTTACTAAATCCAATAGCATAGCAGCACTTTAAAAATTAAGCAGATAAAGTTTATAGATTGAATGAAAAGAAAAGATCTATATCTACCTATATCTATACATACGAGTCCGCGGCTTTGTCCGCGTGGACCGTAATTCTCTTTCTAAAATAAAAGTAGCATACGTTACTTCTTAAAATATTAGCTATCTGCCTGTCAAAATTAGTCCAGTCGTTTCGGAGATAAGCTGGAACAAACAGCCACACTTTTTTTTTGTTATAAGTTTTCTTATTCAAAACAAGAATTTATTTCATTTGCAAGCTGCAAGCTCAAGCTGTTATTTTGACAATACAGACACTTTTATTTGTTTGTATGTATGTATGTAAATATGTAGGTTTATATAGATTAACAGGAGCTCGTGGCTAAGTAATAACAGCCGCACGGGTCGATCCATCAGGTTAAGCTGCGCTTGCCGGGGTTGGTCCGTGGATGGGTGACCATCTTTACATACCGAGACTCCTCCGTGCTTCGGAAGGCACGTTAAGCCGTTGGTCCCGGCTGTCATTCGTGGATCTTTGACAGTCGTTACGAGTCGTCAGAAGCCCGAAAGTCTGACAACCAGTCTTACCAAGGAGTATCGTATTACCCAGTTACTGGGTTGTGGAGGTCAGGTAGGCAGTAGCTCCATGTAAAATACTGGTATTCAGCTGCATCCGGTTAGACTGGAAGCCGACCCCAACATGATTGGGAAAAAGCTAGGCAGAATGATGATATAGATTAAAATCTATCTGTGTGACCGCGTTGTTCTTGCAAACTACGCAACGGATTTTAAAGCAGTGGTCAACAAAATTTAGAGAATTTAATCCGAAAGTATTATGAGTTTAATACATTTTTATTAAACCTACCTACATGTAATAAAGTAATCTCGATGTTTTCTCAAGTTGCAAAAACCATGCGAAGCGTGGGGCGGGACGCCAGTACAAAATAAGACCAAGTAAATAATTTTTTTGCTAACCTCGAAGTTCTTCTACACAATATCGTTAAAAACCTAAATTCTTATTTACGGAGTGTTCACCAAAAAGTTTTGTACCCAAGATAAGATGAAGGCTCTCCAGAGATTGCTAATGACTTTGGCCCCAATAAAAATTTGACGACCCCTGTTTTATTCTCCGAAAACGAGAAACAGAGATAATCTTTATGATTTTTGCAAATAATCTTGAGTTAAAGTGAAAGTTTATGTTATTATTTTATTATTGGTTGTTTATTATTATTTTATCTAAAGAATAAGAATGAATAAGATCCACTAAAATAATTTAGAATTTCTATAGGTACTTAGTAGTTTGTATGTGTAGCCCAGTCTGTTTATATGTGTTTGCATAAATGGTTAAATAAATAAAACAAATAAGGCAACGTTAGTTTTAAGTCCCTCATTGTCCTAAAACGTCCATGATTTTCAACATAAAAGTTTTAGTTAAATGAATGTTTTCATGTAGAACTTCATATTAAACGGTAACGTATAGGTACCTATAAATTAGAATTCAATTTAAACATCCACAAGATACTGTCAAAACTATCATCCATAATTATTTTCCTAGTGAGGCACTTACACTAATTTAGTCTCCTTTAAAACGACATTTTCGCGAAAATTCGAAATATCACAGATTTAATTAGATCAAGTGGCGCTTAGCACTTCTGTCCCTGACGAACGTGGTTACAGGCGCTTATAAAATGTTGGCGTTTGATGCAAGTTGAAAGAACGTGGCGGTTGGTATAAGATTATAGAGATAATAATACATACTGATAGAAAAAAGAGCTCGTGAAAGAGACATCGTGGATAACAGGATATTATTGAACTTCAACTTCGTCGTGTCGATAAAATACTAATACCAACCTATTATTGTCCCACTGTAGGGCAAAAGCATCGTCTCATACAGAAAAGGCATGACTCATTGATCACCGCCCTTGCTAAATACGGGTAAAAAAAATCGCCAGATGTTAGTCTCCAAAATTAAGTACCTAACTAACATTGAGGAAGGACTTGACTATAAAGAATCTTAAAAACAAGTTAGTAATGACAGTTGAAAATAGTAGCCTTTTAATCAAGTGATAAATTGAAGCCTTAGAAGTAAACCCATACAAGTATAAAAACGTCAGGTACATAGTTTCAAACAGTTTCAAAATGTACCGTGACATCAATTTATTGAGTTTCAATATGTTTTACCTTTTTGGAAATGAATCTTTAACGAGTTTTCTTCGAAAAGCTAATAGAAAAGGTACCACAAGGTTTCTACAAAGGAGCGTGGGATTTAATATTATAACATTTTAATTACAGTCTGCTGATCGCAGTTATTTTGAAAATAATTAACTTTGCGTATCGTTTAGGTAACATTAACATTCAGTTAAACACAAAATACTGTTATATAACAATATTTACGACTATTTTGTGGACAAACAAAATTGTTTTTTTTTGTTTGAATAGAGCAGTTTTACACGAAATCCTCCTGTCATGACTGCCAAAGTAGTAGTAGCTGTATTTCCGAGATAATCAGATGAGATAGTAACCAAACGCAAGTCTATAAAAATCAATCACACGAGAAGTAACGTTGTTGCCATTTCTTCCGCTTGCTCAATACTGGGTACTCATTAGATAACCTTTTATTAATTACTAGCAACCGTGAAAAGCAGGTGCAAGACCTGCTTTTCACGGGTGCGATCTACTGATTAGGCGAGATCTGTCTATGTCTGTGTGATTTGTATATTAATGTATTAAACACAAACTGTCCGAAATAAATTCTCTAAATCATGATCTGACTAAATTATAAAGTCAGATCTCCATGTAACAAGTCGCTAACAAGTCAAACTTAGACCAAACCAGTCTTCGAACCAAAGTGGGGCGTCAGAAGAAAGTCCTAGTGTTTGCACGACCTGAATACCTAGATCCAGGGCCTAAAATGAGGCTTTGAGTGTTCCAGCTGAAAGCAGCGGGAATTAAGATGGATGAGAACATCTCTCTAGCAACGCGTAATTGTGGGAAGAAATTCGCAAGAAACGTCAGACCATATTTTAGAGAGTAATTATTATTTATTGCTGTTTCTCGTGTTTTGTTTCAGTAAGGTTAAGGCCAGGAAGAAGAATTTTGGGAGCAAAAGATATTAATGATGTTAGGGAAAATAAAGAAAGGCAGTTTTTTCACAAAAAGAAGGTATTTTTAGGTTCCTGTTGCGTGTTATTATGATTGACTGGCAAGAGGCAATCCATCACTTTGGACATAGTTTAGACAAATTATATTTTTAGCGTAACCTTTTTGGGGTTTATTCTTTTGCTCTATTGTTCTATGTTAACACAATTAATTATAGTAAAAGATTCTGTAACTCGCATAGAAAAACCAACAAAATGCCCGAAAATATATTCTCTTTAAAGCGTGAAAAGCCAGGCTATTCTGCACCAAATGTGAGGGTGAATACAAAAATGTTTGAACTCCTCGACATGATGGATTACGGACGTCGTTTTGATGATGAATGGCTTCTATCACGGGAAGGGTCAGCACCAAAATGTTTGTTAAATCTCATGCTGTAATTAGGGTAACCTTAACTTGGGGGCTCAATTTTAAATGTTTATGAGTAAAAATAAAAGCTAAAGCTAAAATAAAACTGAAAGATGAACTTGATGGTGGTTTTTAACTCAAAACATAAAGTAAATAATTATGTTTTAGAAATTTTTAATGCTGCTAGCAGGAAGCGCTCCAAAGGTTTTGGCGTAAAATAATCAATATCTATAACAAGATTTGCCCGTTAAAAAGAAAATGCAAAAATAGGATAAGAATGAAAACATACCCACATCACTCACCAGAGTCACGGATCCTATGGCAGATATGAAAATGAGGCGGTTCAAATATCCTCATAGTCCTGCTCGGCCTATTCAAATCATTTTTGATGGACAGGCCACTTTACCGCATGAAGAATGGGTAAACATAATCTTTATAAGATTTAAGTTATGGAAGAGAATCAAAAAGAAATATGTTAGGGTTATTCAATGTAACAGCGATTGTTCACCGCCACCGTCAACGGAACGTCAACAAGTCCGTGCCGTAGACGGACGTGCGGTGGACACACGGCCATAGTAAATGTATGATGAAATCCTTGCTTTTCTCCATGCTCGAATGATAAGAAAGAGTTACAAAAAGGCAAAATATCAGGGCATTGCTTTTCATCATCATCATCATTTTCAGTGGAATGAAGAAACTTGCGTGTGAGTTTCCACATACATGAACCCTGAAAACATAACACTCATTTTTTGGGCGGTCGTATAAAAAGACGAACCCACACAAAATTGTATTTTTTCCTTCCACATTCCGTAAACCAATTAACAATATTATAAAGTGTTAAAACACATCGTCGCATAGCGCTTCATCGCAGCTAATTGGCTCCTCGCACAATGTAATTTTAAACCGTTTTATGCGAGTATGCAAATTATAATTTAACTTTAACGTTGTCAAGGGAAAGTTTTGCAATGTATAGCTCGTGGCGTTGAATTCAAGATGGCCGTGTAATACATACGGGACATGAAGCCCATGCAGGTCTTATTTGCTAAGTGCTGCGGTGTTTTTGTGTTTGTGACGTCATTTAAATGTCTTACTCGAAATCTGTACTTGAGGAGAAAATTATTTAATTTTGAAAGACTCGTGTATGTTTTGCTGTTTCTTAATATAGTTATAGTTCTGTGTATATTGCTAAGCTATGATTTTTGTCTGTGACTAAGACCTGGAGCTTTCATTTTTACCATTTTTTTATTTGAATAAGTGTGTCAAGTCCTAAAAGTTAAATCCTATGAAGAAGAAGACTATATCTATAACACTTTTCACAATGTAGGAATCAATACCGATTATGATTACAAATACGGCTTCAATAGGGTATTATGTACCTGCCTTGAGAAATATTATTTCCATCCAAATGGAATCAGCCTATAATCGGAAGAATAACCACCACGTATATAAAAACGATCCCTCAATGTCTATCAAAGCAAAAGTTTTCTATTTGTATAACATGTTTTGACTTTCATATACTCCTGCGGGAGCCCCTCACTCACTATCGGATTGAAGAGGCTTAGTTTCTTATCCTATTTGAATAAATACTGTATGTTGTTATGTTGAACATTGGTATGTTGGGGTACCATTCTATATTTATACATTCTACCAAAAAAAACCCGAATGTTGGACTGAGTTTGATTAAGTTGGTTTGGCTTCTCCCTTTTTACGAAGTTAGCAGAAACGGGGACAAAATTAAAGGTTAGGCATGAATAAACATTTTAACATGTAAAGGGATGAAAAGACTTTTAAACAAAAATAACTCGAAAATTGCTATCAGAATTTTGTCCTCTGAATTTATTCCTACAGCTTGTAGAACCCTATTGTTCAGTTCTATTTCTTCCATTCCCATTCAATAAATAACATGTGCTTTTACTTCAAGCATTATTCCCACTTCATCTTCAACACATAAATCTTCAAATTCAGCATTTCTACAGTCATCTCGTAGGCAGTGACCATCGTCAATTCTCCCACAACCATTTATCTTTCACTATCATTTGTCTAGTTCTTGACAATCGGATCCAATCGGCCATAATTCACGACCGCACGTCTCTGGAGTAAGCTGAGTAATTGAAACTAGGGACTTTATAGATATTGTATAGGAGAACTATTTCTCAAGAAGTGGTTCGTTAGCTGATAATAACGTACTGGAGGAAATGGATTAGGTGGTGTGGGAATCTTTGTAGGGTGTATGGAGTAGGGGTAGTAAACGTGTTGTGTGGTGTGTAGGTACTGTCGATTAGAAGCAGATAAATGTTCGAACGAAATGTTCTTCGTTATAGGAATAAGTAATCAGTAATGGGAAATCCTAAAGCAAAGTATATAAGACGGAAAAGTTACCAGAAAAGAAGGCAATGTCTGGTGTAGAAACTATGCTTTTTCAAATAATAAAAATCTGTTTACTAATTAGCAAACTTCCACCAGCGGCTTCGCCCACGTGTTCTCGTTATATATGATAGCCTATGTTACTCAGTGATAATAAAGCATTTTACCGGTAAAAGATTTTTTTTAATTGGTTTATAATCGACTTGTACTGAGAATACCTGAAATTAGATAATGTCACCATTTTATAGGACACATAAGGACGAGCGGCAGTAATCAAGTCAATCACTGAGAATTCCAAGTTTGCGTCAAGTTATAATATATTCAGGACAGAGAACAATATCTATTTCAAACACAGTTGCATTTCCTAATCCTTTTCCTAATCCCTTGTGACAAGTTTAGTGAGTGGAGCCCGTTACGTAAGCCAAACAATAACCCAATTCCTTCAGTATAATTCTGCTAAGTCAATACTCCACTAACCTACTTCAAACAAGTTGCTCTCTAAGCATCACTGTTACTAAAGACAAGCTCAACTGTTTACACGAGTCCAAAATCTGCGATTCAAATATTGTCTTAAGAAGATTCATAATCATCAATCTTACTAAGCTTTTATAAAGACAAAAGCACTGAAGACGTCTTGAAAGACGTTTATTCAATTAATGTATATTTATTTAAAGAGATCATTTGCCTCAAGACCGTTCTTAACAGCAATTTAACACTTGGAGATGAAATGGTGGAAATTAGTAAGCACAACGGCTTGAAAGGCGAAGAAAAAAAACAAGAGAAAATTTTTTTTTGGTTACTGCCAAGATTAATGCTGAGATGTTTATAAGGGAGACTCCTTTCTGCGGAATATTAATGCTGGTAATAAAATTACGAATTATCCTAATATTTCTGTTCTTTTTTCTTTCTGAGGAAATAATTAGATGCCTTCATTGATTATGCTGACATTGAGATTGGAAGCTATGAGATTATACAAGAAGGACGATTTTCTAAATTGTAAATGAAAAAATAAAGTGTTTATTCACAGAAATATATTTTTTAACAAAATATACATTTTTTACCCCTGCCAAACTGCAAAGCAGTTTGTTGGCAGACGCCAACGTTGAATAGCCTACGTTATTTGTTGAGAAATCGATTATATTCAACAGTCTAAGTATGGTGTAAACTGCAGCACTGACTAGTAAGTAGAATCGCGTGAGTTGTTAATCGATCTTTCATCCATTCCTTTATTCTCTACCATAAAATTAAGCCAATTTTCAACAAAAAAAACCAACTCGTCGCTAGCCATGACCTTATTATGTCAGATAACGAACAATGAGGATCGAACTGTCTAATATCACTTGATTTATGTCTGAACCCTCCACTTTTGTTAGGAAATCAAATGTCGATGCGCGAATTTATAGGATTTACTAACAAAAGGTCTGAATGAATAAATAATGTTGATGTACTCAGGCCGTTGAGTTAGAACATAAAATAAAACTCCGCTAGCAGCGGAGACAAAAATGAACAAAGAAGTCTGAAGGCAGAATTTTTCATTTTACACTTTTCTGGAAAAACAACATTGGGTTACATAAATTACCATAATACTAGAAACAATTTTTTAAGGGTTAAAAGATTTGTACAATTACTCTTTGTCACTAAGCACGATTGCATAATGCATCAAAAACGGTTAAGTTAAAAAACAGTTTTTCCTTTTCAATTTAGCTAATATGTTTTAGGGGTATGAGGAACAGGGTGTAAAGTTCTCTCATCCCCCATAGAAAAGGGAGGATCCTCCTACCAGACGGGTGTTGTGTCTGGCGGGCATTTGCCCAAGGACTGATGTCGGATAGTCTTATATATATGAATCGCGCGGTAAACTTAAATAGCGCGATGCAGGATCTGTGACGTCAGGTCTTTGATGCTTAGTTCGTATGTGGCGGTGTAGATGCCGCCACATCACTCCCCTCCGGAGACCGGAGGTCGATAGTGGGCTGAGTCTTGTATCTTGCGATGCTTGCCAGTGCCAGTTGAGGTTCCAGTGAGTCGGAACCGGGTGCCGCATAGTTCACAGTGGGTCGGAACTGTCTGCGGTGATTGAGGGTGCTTTGAGTTTGAGTTTGAGTTTTGAGTTTGATTCCCCAGTGAGTCGGGGTGGCGCTGCGTTGTGATCCAGTGCGTCGGATGTGGTACAGCGCCGGGTTGCTGATGAGGCTGAGGGTGGTGACCAGGAATGCGCGTTCGCTGCATGCTGGTGGTCAGGATACCCGTTGAAGCCGTGGGTGCTGGCTGGCTGTGTGACTCGCCTCACGAAAGCTTGCGGGAGTGATGTTGATGACGTCACGCTGAAGTAATTGCACGAAGGCTGCGTTGACGTTCATATTCGGGGTCACCAATTTAGGGGTATGAGGAACAGGGTGTAAAGTTCTCTCATCCCCCATAGAAAAGGGAGGATCCTCCTACCAGACGGGTGTTGTGTCTGGCGGGCATTTGCCCAAGGACTGATGTCGGATAGTCTTATATATATGAATCGCGCGGTAAACTTAAATAGCGCGATGCAGGATCTGTGACGTCAGGTCTTTGATGCTTAGTTCGTATGTGGCGGTGTAGATGCCGCCACATGTAATTACATAGTCCTTACCACGCCACGCCCACGTCACAACCACGCCACGCCCATGTCACAAAGTTTCAGCCTCGTCACAACAAAGTACTAGACCGATCCCCTAACTACCTCTCCACATAGCTATATTATCTACTTGTGTACAGACCGTAATAAAGTTATCAAGTTACTCGCGAGGAAGCTTCCCTTCTCAACTTCAAGCTTCCAGATATCAGAAACTAGATCCGCCAAAAGTACTCGACTTAAGTATGTGAGTACATATCTAAGTATATAAGAGAGCTATGTGGGCGATCACTCAAAGAACAAGTTATTGGCCAAAGTTTGATCTCGTCTGTCTTAACGTAAAAGTTTTACTGACAGAACCTATTTTGTCGATACCGATGTCAAAGAGTCGACCGATTACTTAAATAACAAATAGTGTTCGTTCGTAAGTTCTTCGAACTTGGACATGTGACGTCCTTTTAGCTTGTAATTTATACATAGTTAATTGTTTGTTCTTATATCGAGTGGCCGAAATGTCATTGTATTGTGTATTTGGTGTATCGAAAAAGAACTAAGTTACTTTATATTGGGAAACTTTCAAACAAAGCCTTCGCCCAGAAGTTTGATAGTACGGGCTAAAAATAAACATGGTCCTGAACCTTCACTGAAGCAGAAAAGTAAATAAAGTATTTCCATCATTCTACAAAAGAGAAATACGTTTGAATTGATCCGCATACAATACAAATAAAACATAAATTGCACTATAGCATACCCCACGTCAACGACAAACTGCGCCGCAATAACAATATCATCCAAATAAATCAACCGCGACCACAATTCCTATCACGAAAATATTTTCTCGCAATAAATATAGGTCGGACGCTTTTAGTTAGCCAGCTGGGGCATTCTCGGGAACCTAAAATGTTCACGTAATACTCAACAAATGAAGAAATCGAAGTAAAAAGCATTACATAGGCACTTGACGGTATCCGAGAGACTGCCCCGAGGCCGGACGATGGAATTGCGCGCAATTCCGACGGAATTCACCCGAAAGATTATTACGGTTTCAATTTGGGTAATGTAATACATTCTTGGGTTCTGACATGATAGATGATTGCGTAAAAGTAACGCTTTTTGCGTCTAAGTAAGATTTCATGTTGGAATTTTTTGAATTTTTCAGAATAATGTGTCGGTAGGCCGTGTACAATAAATTGATGCGAATAATTTTGCGAGCCTGTATGTGGCGTTCAATTTATGCTTTGAGTAATATCAATTTTGAGCTTCTTCGTAAGTCTTATCTTACGCATTTTTTTCTTTTCAGGATTAAAGTGTTTTTTTTTGGGAGGCGTTATCTTTACTTTTTCTGAACAAATAGGTACACACATTAATCCTGTTTCAGAAAAATAAATAAATTAAACCTTCTACATATTCAAAACAAACAATCTAAACCTAACTAGACCATCAAAGAACCACAAATTCGACATCTGAATTCATAACAGTAACTATACTATTCTCCGGTATCCTTTACATCTTCAACTTCTACAATAAACTAGCAGCAAACCTTGAACAATACAGCTATTCTTAATTTATGCTCTCGTTACCTATTGTACGTAAAGTTTCTGTGGAAAACTGCTTAGAATTCAATTCAGTATGTGAATTGCTTATGTGGCTGCAAAGTTATTACACGGCCTCTTGTGTACGTTGAAATTTTAGTCAAGTTCTACCTCATAGTTGACGGGAATTCAATGGAGCGGCGACAGGTTTGAAACTTTCAGATTTATGAAAACAAAATTATATTAAAAAATTTAAAAGGATGTTGTGGTTGTTTATTTCCAGATTTTTACGCTGAGATTTATTTTCGTTAGGTTTTGTATATCTTTGTTTTTTATTCTTAACTTTAACAGCTGTACCAACAATAGCAAGATTCGAAAAATATTGAATAGAATTTCTAATTAACATTTACAATTTCCTTCATCATGACATTGTCAAACCCACTCAAATTCCAATTAAAAACTTCGTATTCCACAAACCAACAATGATAATTCAATACCACGTTAATTAAACCTTTTGACTCCCAAACGATTTCAAATCTATTTATAAATCAAACTAGCGGTCGCCCGCGGCTCCGCCCGCGTGGATGTCGGTTACCGCTGCAAAAAGCCTACCCAGGAAAGACACGGTCAGCAAAATGATTCCCAGGTCAATTCACAGACACCGACAGTAACATCGACGACGCAGTCATTATCCGCAGGCTGCACAAATTGTCTTTCTGTGTATGTTAAAGTTGTTAATGATGAAAATATTTAAATGTAATTAATACTAAGTTTTCACTTCTGCCGGCAGTCCCGGAGCGCAACCCGTTGTTTTAGGATAGATAACTAAAGCGATTATTGTAGAGCCGCGCGAAATCGTAATATTTTAATTTCGCCATAACTTCAAAACCAAACGTCCAATTTTAATCATTCAAAGACCAAATATTATTTACATAAACTGTACTTAGTGATGAAATAATTTATTTTGATAAGGATTAATAGCATGAGTAAAATAAACGCGTTTAAATGTAGTCCAAAAAAAATTCAAGATTTTTAATTAAAAAAACGGTTGTTGTGCCTCACTCGACATAGATAGGTATAGTGTGTCGCGGACTTTTTTGTAGATATTTATAAGATCTACAATTAATTAGAATATTTTATGGTTCTGTCTTTTATAGTTTAGGCAGCGTACGCAAAATAAGTAACTTTTCTGGTTGATTTTTTACACCTTGTGTCCGAAAAACCCAAATATCTTACGGAACCCTATTTTTTTCCAAAATAAAATATAGCCTATGTTACTTGTGGATAATGTAGCTTTCGAATGGTGAAAGAATTTTTAAAATCGGTCCAGTAGTTTTTGAGCCTATTCATTACAACCAAACAAACAAAGTTTTCCTCTTTATAATATTAGTGTAGATTAGTGTAGACTACAAATATATACTTTGCCAATTATATTTCAGTATTCACTTGAAAGTTTTTTCGTGTTGCCTACAGTACCTACGAAGCTCTTGAAATGTCTCGAAAATCGTACAGACGAAAGTGGAGACTCCGTAGAGCTCTTCTGAATTGTTGCTGAGTTTACCTGAGAGTTGCCGTGACTGCCTACCATTACGCTAATAACGTTGTTATAATAATGCCTTCAGGAGAATTATGATGGCTAAACCGCCTGCGAGTAATTGTGTTGTCGTGGGTAATGGGAAATATATCGTGAAATGGGATGTTTACTGGTCTAGTGGCTATTTAGCAATGGATTATATTATATTAATATTAAAATATTTTTATAATAATATGATCTACGTATATAGCTGTGCTAGACGTGGCATCTGTATTTGTATTATTTTAGCGAGTTGCTTTTAATTTAACTAAATACAAGAACAAGACGTAAAAAAAGAATAAAGATTATTTTTTCCTTATTTACCTCTAGCAGAATAGTATCTGGAATATGATATTTTTATTTGCATGTTACCAAAACCTGTTGTACTAGTTATATGCAAAAATCTAAAAGGCATATAATTCTATTGTTTGCCTGACCTATATTGGAGACACGCAACTGCTCAAGCTACATATACAGCCATAATGTATTATTTATTTACTTGTTTACTCCCTTGTAATGTAAATAAAAAGTGTCTTAACAATGGAGCACAATAATTTATTTGATTAAGTTAAGGCCGCAATTATTTTCTGGCTACAGAAATTACACAAAGATTTTTCTCTATAACATCAACTCCATAATTTCCCATGACAATCTTGGATGAGGATAAGAGAGGAAAATGGGCTGGTTAATGATACTCTTATTTTTATCTTGACACCCTTATTTTCGTCCTTCGCTTCCTGTTAAGCGTATAGGCTGGATTTTATTGTGTCCATTCGAAGAAGGTTTGATGCAAAAGATTGTGTTTGCTTTTCAGAAGCAAAGAGTTTTTCAATAATTCTGTTTCTGACTGAATGGATTCTTTGAAATGGTAATATCAAGAGAAATGAAGTCTTGGAGAATAATAAGTATCCTACTTTCATACTGCAGTAGACAGAAACTTCTATCTTGAATGGTTACGTGATGCTTTCGACAATTCCGCCTTCAGCTTGAGGACCCTAGAAAACCAGAGGAGATACTTACCTCGCTATAATGTTGCAGTTCATTCTTAATATAACAATGGTTGCTATAAATCACGATGAATATTACCTGCAACAAAGATCACCATCGTAAATAACATGACATTTAGGGGAAACATAAATAGGTGAGCAGGGGGAAGGCTGTAGGTACTTATAAATAAATTGTAGATGGTAGGGAAACTTTGAATGCTGAAAAAGAGACAGAAAATTTATTTATTGACTTCGAAAATGAAAACATATACATTGAAGATGTTTTCAGTACATGTGAAGAGAGTCTTCTAAAAGCAATTACAGAGAATAGTCCCCGTATTTCACAAGCTAGTTTCAAACTTACCGTTCGTCGTCTGAGTCTATTTAAATGGCAATTAGGAACGTCTGCTTTCCCTTTACTCGAGATATTTGCTTCAATTCCTGCTTTGAGACAAATATTTGCTAATTTGACTCTTGAAGCTGTAAGTGATTCGTTTAGTGTAATTGTTATTTGGTAACTAGCTACTACAGATAAATGTTATTCTGTATGGAAATTAATGTTACTCAGAAGAATGTAAAATAATCGTATATAATAATAATTATCTTGATCTCTATGTTTTCTTACAGGCGTAGAGAGTCGGTATAATTTCTATAATTAATTTAACATATATATGTTTATAACCTATGTTTACAAAATAAATTAATTTGATTGTGCCTTTGAATTTTGAATCGACATTTTTAAGAAAATAAAGTTTATTTTCTTATTCATCAAACCGTACGTTCTATAAATTGGTAATTATATGGGGATAAACCGAAGGGAAAAAAATATTACGTAGTTCAGAAGACATGATAAAATACAGTGGCATTTAATGAGGAAGCACTCTGCTCGCATTTGTCACTGCTACATATTTGTGACATGACTATGCCTACAATTACTTTATTGCCACTGTAAAATAACCACTCTCCTTAATTGGAAGGTGAGATTAATGGTGCTATGACAGTTTGGATCATAAAAGTTTATAACAGCTGGATTTTAGTCCCTTCGTTAAATACGTACTAATGTTTATACAGAAGATGTGTTAATAAAATTCTTCTAAATGTGATTTCATTTAGAATGACAAGCAAGAGTGCGTTTGAGAAAGAGGGACTCAAATAAGTAGACACATGGCAAAGAATCTCGATCAGAAAGATCAAGATGATCAGCGAGATCTTTTCTATTTGCCGAAAAGTGAGCAATAACAAGCCAGGAACATAAGAATAAGAATAAATTCACTTCGCTAAGTTTACATTCAAGTGGATTGAATTCCTAGACCTCACACTAGGATCCCCTGTGTTGTGAGACCCAGGCTCCTCTGTTTCGTCAACAAATTAAAATAAATGCAATTTTACCACTGACACACGTTACTTTTTAAATGCTACAATACCCAGCTATTACTTAACGTTAACAAGTCGCACCCACACGCTACGTTACAAAATTTCCATCATAATAATTCTTCGTCCAAACCCAACAACGGAGCTATAAGCCTACTAATTAATAAAATAAAACTCAACAAGGCTGAAAAAGGGTCTAAAATTTGAATTTCAAGTTACAATTTAGGTTATCATCGTTCCAGAGGCTAACGACGAACATAAAGGCCTCGAAAACATGAAGAAAGGCATATATTACGAGGAACCGCGTCTATTTTATGTGAAAATACATAAATACATTCATAATTAATGGTTAAAAACATTAACGTCTCTTGTGTTGTCACGTACGCTGAACGTGGAAGAATAAATTAATGTTCTTGTAATGGAAATGGAGATTTATTTTCCTTTGTAATAATATTTTTGGTTTGGTTTCAAGACAGGTATTTGATTCGTTCATTCAAATGCAGATTCTAGCAATTCAGCACCATGGTGAACAAAGCTTTCTAGAGCCAATGCTATTTTTCGATATCCTATCTCACCTTCCGAATGAACATTATAACCAATTTTAAAACTAGCTATTTTGCATATGACAATTTTATGGTATTCGCAGTTCAAAAGCTAATTCATAATCATCTAAAATAATATTTATACTGACAAATAAATAGTTTACATATTCACCAAGTCGTCTAAGTCGTTCCATTTCACGTTAGTAAACTAAACAAAAACAATAGAAAATAAATAATATTTCCGAAATCCAGCAGTCCCTAATAAAAATAAACGAAAATGTTATATCCCCAGGGTCTGAGACCAAAGATAATGCTAAAACAGTGGGAATAAAGCCTGATTCCGACTAGATATTTTTTGCTGCGGACGGGGAATAAAAAATGTAGCCTTAGCCCCAGGAGACATCACGATAAAATGTTACGTAGAGAACAGTGTGGAAAATGGAGCGAGCTGGATCGATGACGGAGAAAATTAAATAGAACTGGGTATTGTGGATTTTAACTATGTTCATTGCAGTCGATATTGTGCAGTTTTGTATTGGAGATGATTTGCTTCATGATTAGTAGCAGACACCTTTCACTTTTAAAGTATTATACTTATAAATATAATCTGTTAAAAAAAATTGTTTCTTGACGCTTTCCTCAGTTTGACTTATGACCCTCGTCAGAAATCTAGCCAGTCCCTTTGTCTTTAGATTCTAACATAACCATTTTTGTAATTCGATCATAACTTCATCCTTTTCAATTTACTCTATTTAATTGGAAACCAGAGGAGATGAGACAGTATTTTATTATGTTCCATTCCATAAATACAAACTAAAACTTACTTAAACTTAAAGGAAATATTACGAAGAAATCTAATATTCTGTAAGAACATGAAACTTATTCGAAATATAAAATGTATTTTTGCTAGAGTAAGGTTCAACTTTAAACACCAACTTAAAATGCTTCAAAAGAAGAAAAAGACACTCATATCGCGAGATACTGTGGATCGACCATAATCTTTTGAAGAACTTAACTCATCATAAACTCAAACTAATATCTTAAACTAAAGACTGGATACCGGAAATATTAAAATAGAAAAGATAAAGCCTACACATTAAATTGTATACAGCCTAGATATAATACACCTGAGTATCTACATGGATAATACCGACTCGTCTTACTTATATTATCCATGATTAAACGTCTGAACTACGCAGCATAGTGTCACTAAATATTGCTGAGAGTCGTCGTACATCTTGGAACGACACTTGACACACACTTGTAGAGCAATTTGAGCTTACGACAGCAATGACGGGTGGAAATTGGTTTCCGAGAAATTGAAATTGTTGCGAATAATGGAGAAAATCCTATTCAACCACAAGAATGCGATAATGTGAAACAAAAGCAAGTTCTGTCTAGAGCAAAGCTTCTCAGAGGAACTGTGAACATATTTGACGTGATAGAGATTTGTAGATTTGGTGAGGAAGAAAATCAATCAGTCATATATATAGAAATCTATTTATTATGAATATCAATTTATTTGAAAGAAATGGCTGATGCTAAGCTCAACAAGTAAGTTCTAAAAGGATGCTGTTTTCACAGATTTCACGCACGATCTTTGATGTTATTGATATCTTTAGCTATACGAAATAAAATTATGAGGTACACAGCACAGACCGCTTTGTGGCCAGTTCCTCTGTGGTTGAGGATTCCGGGTGAAGCTCGCTTCCACCTTCGGCCTGATCATCCCTTACCATCAGGTGAGATTCAGACAAAGAGCTTCCCCATTGTGGTTAAAAAGAATGTATATGACAGAATTTGGGATATCCTACAATAAAGTTAATTGAGCTGAACTTAGTAAAATAGAGTTCTATTAAGTAACAGTTTTAACGTGATACATTATACTGAAAAAATATATACTTATCTCAAATATTTAAAACCGACTAAACAAGAGTCTGTAAAAGCGTGCCCATTTACAAAATTCTACATTGTAAGTAACTTCACTTTATGTATTTACATTAAGATCTATACTAAGCGCCGATCTTCAAACTCCGCATAATAAACTTCGGTAATAAACTCTGAATCCATCGCAATTTCGCGCAGGATTCCGAAAAAAATACTTCCAGTCCATTACGTTCCGTGGAATTCTTCTGAATTTCACTCGAGGAACCATTTCTCCTCACAAAGTTATACCAAGTTAAAGAGCTCATTGTACAATCGCAATATGGAGGCCTTTGTGTATCAAAAGCTTCGTCGTTAGAAGGTTGGATTTCAATGGTGAAATTCTAAACGGTAATAAGGTTCTAACAGACGAATGTAGTTTCCTGGATACCTTTTCTTTGATTTTCTTTGCTTTGGGTCTAACTTTGCTTGGATGAGTGAGCTTGACTGATGCTTTGACCACTAAGTAGACTTGAAGTCACAAGAAAATGGCGTCTACTTTTTTTTAAAGTTGATGTAATATATAAAAAGGAAATACTGTTTAAAAGATTGTCACCATGAACATCATGACGGTACCCTGTCAATATATATATGAAAACATCATGTACGTAAGGAAAAATCTTAATCTTTTCAGTAAAAGAGGTGAAAGACACAATTATAGTACGAGAAATAGGGACCAATTAGTTCAACCTGGTTTCAGACTGGCTAAAGTAGACTCATCCTTTATGGGGTACTGTTTAAAATGTTACAATAAAATACCTCCCCATACTCCAACTAAATGAAACGAAATTTAAATCTTGTATAAAACGCACACTATGCTGCCAAGCATATTATAAGTTGGGGGATTACATCGCTGACAAAAATGCTTGGCTCAACGCTGGTCCATCTCCACAAGGGCGCATAAACTAGTTAATTAGCATTCGAAAATATTGTTGGAGCTGCTGAAGATTGGAAAAACTATGTTTGCATTGTATAAATTTAACCTGTTAATATTGTATAATTGCAAAGCACATGTGTGAGCACTGTGACCACATACCTCCTATAAAGCTACCATTTTACTGGGTACTTCTTTCATTGACTTGAATGTGCCCTGGCTGCTGAGAGTATGTCACGCTCACTCAAATGTCTCGCTGGTGGTGGCGTGTGTGTTGGATCGTTAAGTTCCCTTCAAAATGGTTGAGCTAAATGGTGCTGATCCATGCGTCATGTTAGTGAACGGGCGCCGTCAGTAGGGACTGGTCATCTCTTAGCTGCCACGGCTTATTTTAATTTTTGAATTGTTATTTTTATACGGACGCTTTTAACGTGCACGTCTTTCTACATTGTTCTCACATGTATAATTTCAACATGAATGATGATGTAACAAATATTTTGTAACATATATTTTTGATTTAAAAGAGTGTCCGTGGAGTTTCTTGCCCGTTCTTCTCCATAGGTACCTACTACGCTTTGGAATGGGCAACTAGCTTCATCTTTCTGACTGACCGACCCCTTGACAATTCAAAAGTGCCTGTAATTGGTTTATTTGAAATAAATGCTTTGAGTTTGAGTTTGAGTTTGAGTTTGAGTTTGAAAATTATATATTGATTCACATATGGTCGGTATGCATAAATGTGTAACCACAACGCCCAGGTTTATCAATAATCAATTTCACTGGAAAATTCAATTGAAACAGCACGAGCGTTTTAATTAGGATATTAACCGATGATAATAAGCGAGGTCTGAAAATGTAAACAGATTGTGACGTTTTCAATGAATTATTAATTAGCCATGTAGATTTGCGACACTCTTTGAATTAGGATGAAAAGACCACTGGAAAAGACAGAAAAACAAACCAATCTTCTACTTATTAAGAATCTTAAATTCACTCACTGACAGACAATGTACAACGTAAACCGACTTATAAATTATGAAAAAGTAGCTTACATAACGAAAGTAAGAACAAAATGAATTTTTGAAAAATCATCCCCAAAAGGAGTTCAATATATGAACCTGTGTGTGAAAGTTTGTCATTTTTGTTGATAGGAAATTCTATCGGGCGCACATCTGATTGAGTAATTGAAAATAATAACTGAAAACAATATTCTCTATCTTTATATTATGTAACTTCTTAACTAAATATCAGGCCAACAAATTATCAAACCATCTAAACCAGAATCTTCAATCTCATTAACTTTTCCAACACCAAAGATAGATTTTCATCTCAGTAATTACCATTTATCTTATAAATAAACCAGCGGCGTATAATTTTTGCGATAGCAATTCCTTTGCAAAAAGTTTAAAGGTCAAAGGTAAAAGTACTACTATAGAGAGGAATATGTTGGTTTGCTTCAAGTGAAAACGAATATTTTATTCGATTCAAGTATCATTGGTATCGATACCAGTGTTATTAATACAAGTAGTGAATCAAGTGGTATTGGATAATAATGAGTAGCTTTTAATGTTAAGGATTACTATCCAATGTTGATACTAGTATCCACTGATATTATAGTGAACAACTTTACTGAGTATGATGATAGTAATAATAATTATATGACAAATAAAAACGACTTAATTCAAAGAGGACTAGTTTACGACAGCAGGATGAGCGGGTATCCTTTAAAAAAGACTGATACTTATAAATGAAAATAGAGAAAAGTGGAAAGACAATAATAATAATACAGAAATAAAATAATAACCTGAGTGCAGAATCAAATCAAAAACATATCCCAAGGATGTTTCAAGTTTAGATGCCGATATAAAACGAGTACCGATAGTACTAAGTTCCTATATCGATCCGTTATTTGTATCGAATAAACCCTAGGGACAGATAGGTGTGCTATGTGAAGCAATTCTCGCTTCAAATAGAAACGTTGATTGTATCGCGAGGCAATCGCTCCGGGATGAAACTACAGAATTGTACATTCTATAGAACAGAAAGTAGTGAAAAGAGATGTTGGCAGTATGTTGATTTAATTTGTAAAGAAGTTGGCTTCTTTGGGTGGCTTTTTAAACGTAATCACTATTTTGGTGTAAATCTGTCTGTACAACCAAAACTAGTTTTTTATTCATATACACAGACAGATTTTAGATAAATAGTTGATTGGCTCAAGCTATAGGATGTGGAGTTCCAGTAGGGAAGTAATATGTGAATATTCATATAAAAAAACGTTCATGTTATTTGACTAAATAGTACCAGGACGAAATAAAGAACAATGTAGAGATAAACCCAGATAAAACTATAAATTAGAACCCTTTGAATGAGCACGCTTAAAGATAAGTCAAGGAATATTAAGATAATCCTGTATTTGAACAAAGACGACAAAATTTAAATAATACGCATTGCTCCACTTACTTATATTCTTAAAATAAGTCCTCCATTTTAGCTTGACTTTTAAATAAAAACAAAGTTGCGAAAGAGATTTTACTAACATAAAAATGTATGAGCTTATCCTCTTACACCTCCTCGAGGCAAAGTTCCTACATATTTTTTTAAAAAGGCTTTAAGAATTGCTTGTGTACGTTTCAGGCTTCCCATAATTCGTGGGACACCGTCTGAATAAATCCAAGAGTGGGTGAAATATTTTTGGAAGGAAAGTGAAAAGAAAGTAACTCATTTTTAAGGTTTTGCGGTGCTTGTGAAGGAGTATCGACCTTTCTAAAGCGTTTGATACGTATGACCTTGTGAACCATTTTATTTGTTCTTTTTTTAAGAGTCTTCGGTTCCTATATTTCGTATTTTGAGGAGTTTTTATCAGCAAAAAAAAATTATATTCATAAAATGATACTTTGCTGTTTATAATTTTTTGAACTTCAACGAAAAATTAAACCCGAGTAAAGGCTGTAAACGTTTAAAATTAATGCTAAAAAGAATATTTTCATGCTGAAAATTAAAGTTAGAAAAGCCAGAAAGCTCATAAAAAAGAGCACACATTTTTGAAAGCCAGCATAAAGCAATTCTCTTTCACGTAGGTCGCTCTCAAGTGGAGTTGTCACAATTATACGGCAGATGTCGCCTCGTTACTAGAAACCGGGTCACCCGTGTGAATGTGCGGGCAAAGCGCATATCGCCCTAGTGTCGACATATCTCTGGTACGCGGATTGATTTAACGATGTTAAGGCGACAGAGCGTGTTTTGCGGGGAAACTTGGCATTGGGTGGTTGGTGTTGATAGAAAGGAATTGGAGTAATTGCACCGTTTACAGGAGAGGTCCAGGTTGATATCGAATTGGGGCAGGACTGTTGGAGCACGGTGTTGTGACGACTTTCGGAATTGACTTACGGGGTGTTATCACATGGTGCGATATTTGCAAGTTAAATATTCTCGTAGGAAGTTATTTGACGTTGCGTAGAAGCTATTTAAGGAGCTTATGATTAGCTTGGCTGTTTACCTGCTTTTCACATTCTATTTATGATGTAATGTAAAGGCGTTATGTCCGCCTTTATACATTTTATTTGTTGCTTAAGGAAGTTTAAATAAATAAAAAAATATAACGATAAAATTGGTTAATAAACCTTCCTATCACCATTAAATTCAAAACCACCAACAGTTTTATTACCTATTATTAAAATTTTCCTCGATTAATCATCTAAAAACGATACATTATAGGCTCGAGCGCGCGACACGACTCTTCAACTTCACGGAATTTATTCTACCAGTGTCGCGTCGCGCCTTCGTCGCGATGCGCATGTCTACAAGCCTTAACACCAAGAATTCAAGAAAAAGCAGAAATGACAAAACAATTAGCCGAACGGCGAACCCCTAAAATGTCTATGAACCGTTGTAATACCGATAATGGTGTTGGATATCATATCCGCCCTCACATTGCCTATAAGACTATTAAGTATTAACGTCTTTCAACAGAAGGGGAAGGGGCTTCGCGTCCCAGATTTGTTAAACGATTTAACGTTAAAAACGGCTTAGAAATTGATACGTTTTTAATGTGAGTTTTTAGGGTTTCTGAATCAGTTTTGGGGGAATAAGGTCATGGTTTTAATGATTAGGTACTAGGTGAACTTAATTCGAAGAACAGGCGATGTGTTGAAGTAGTTACATGCTTGGGTATCTTTATCAAGAAGAGCTTTTACTCAATACCACACTTTCCAAAGAATTGGCGTTTGACTCTCTCGAAGAGAGGAGGCGTGTGTCCCATCACTGGGAACTATGGGTTTTGTATAGAGCAGGCAGCTGTATCATTATATTATTTGTTCTTTTTAGACAATAGTAATGTAAAATCAGGGATTATTCTAATTATAATTAATTGATAATCAAGTTAACTACCAACTTTAATTGTCTGTTTCTTCAAATCGTGACCATCATTCATTGACAGTTGTATAAAATGGCTACAACGCGGCAAATTGAATCTGCTTAACGATTGATTTCCCTGTACACCATTATCTAGTAAAAAGTGGGATTGTGTTAAGCAATTTTTTCTACTGATTCAGTTGAAATTACAAAGTATCCCTATGATCATAATCATTATTTCAGCCAAAAGACACTGCTGGACATATGCCTCCCCCAATCACCGCCACTTCGACGATTCTCGCATCCAGCAGATTCCTGCGGCGTTGACAAGGTCGTCGATCCACCTTTTGGGAGTATGGAAGTATCCATTTGAAACTTAATAATTTACAAGCAGGAGTATGTTCCTTCGTACTTATCCCTCTAAAACAATACCATAATATTAATTATTCAGAACACCTTCGGGAAATGGACTCACATACCCTGAGGAGTCTCTTCATATCTCTTAAGAACCATAAACTTTTTCCGTTTCTCTTTTATGGAGCCAAAATTGACCTGTTTTATTACATCGAGCACGTATCTCCTTCGAGAATCGTTCATGTAGGTATACCGCAGTTTTTGCGAATTTGTGAGGCTGTAACACCGATGTCATATATCTTGACAGATAAAGAAGTAAAGGGGGGTAAATAAGTAAGGGGGTTGTATATGTCGCTGTTATAAATGGCAAATCGTTTGGTAGTACAGTTTGGTGATTTATTTCTGCGCAGCAGAATATAGGGCGCGCAAGCATTATTGTGGAAGTTAATCTAGATACCCTATTTGTCATAGTGATGTGAATAGATATTCATTTTATCTTTGAAAAAAAAAATTGTTCATAGTCATGTGAATGAATGAATTATCTTTGAAAAAATGTTAGCTGAATAGCTCTAAGAAGTATAATTAAATGAGCTTTCTCTGCTAGCTTTTCTGCTTCATTGCTTCGAGTATATCCGTCGAGAATCATGATCATGTATAACCCCATATATGTTTTTGTGACATTGTGAGGCTGTAAAACCGAGTTGTCATATTATCTTGTAAGATAAAGTAGTAAGGGTGGTATGTGTCGCTGTTATAAATGGCAAATCGTTTGGTAGTACGGTTTGGTGAATTTTTGTCTGTGCAGCAAAATATAGGGCGCGCAAGCTTTATTGTGGTAGTTCATCTAGATACCCTATTTGTCATAGTCATGTGTAATGGATATTATTTTTATCTTTGAAATACATAGAGTGCGCTGAATTTATAGCTCTCTCCGCTCTCTCTAACTGACTTAAAAAAAGAGAACGCTCTTTTGAAAAATTTGGTACACGCAGATGTTTAAATATAGTCTCAATCAATTCCTATGTGATTAATAATTAACTTAAAATAACATGAACGCACGAACTGAACGCGCATAGTAAGTTAACTAAACATATATTCAAACCACTCATAATATTTATAATTATTGTGTTTGACGCAAAAATCTAAAAGAAAATACTTGTATTTTCGATTAAAAAATGGTTCACGTTACGTTTGTGTAGTGCGTTCGTGTTTTGGCCTCTATTCGACTAAAACTATTCATAGTTCAAGAATACTATATGCCATCAAATTCATCACCAGTTTTACCTGTAATATCCCAGTTAATAACGTACAAACGGACCAATACACCACAAATAGGACAAAGACTAAACAATAGCTGGAAGGTAAGACACGACACTCAATTGATTAGTGCGGATCGACGCGCAGAAGTAATTGCTCGAGCCAGAAGACAATTAATAACAATTTGTTATGTAGCCTGGTTTATTGCTTCGTAAAGGAATAGGTTTTTACTTTATTTTCTTGGGGAATAAGGGAAATACTTTAAGGTAATGGGATTTTGTAAAGCGTTTATGTGTAAGGGATTGTTTACATTGCGTGTTACTGATGGTGGTTGATATCCGTACTGCAATATTAATCGAAAGAATATTTTTCCGTTGTTTTCAACAGCCATTATTCCTTACATCAGCTTTGGCCAACGGTAACTGCAAAGTAGCTTTGCTACTGCCTATCTCCTTGTTACATTCCATTACAGGTACCTACCTAATATGACGCCCCCTATAGATAAGGTGAGTAAATTTTTCGCACGAAACACGGCCTCTAGATGTCTTGTGCTATGTGATAACGTTGATAAGAATAGCCATTTCTATCAACGTTGATTTCTCTGGCATTGAAAAGCTTTTAACCTATTTTAGACTTAGTTTAGCTACCTTTAAGTATAAAAATTCTACAAAAATTCAATACGAAATGAAGAATATATTCCTACCGCTTCCAACTTTCCACTTGCACGTCTCGAATATCATAAACTTTACGACTATCAGCACCGACTGTTTTTACTGCCAGCTTTACCGTCCACCTGCCACAGCAGTAGAAACTTTATGTCAACGTGTTACAGTGACATTTCGATTTGCAGCGATTTAGTACCGGAGGTATATTATCGAAGAGTTCTTACGATTTTATCTGTTTTCATGAAAGTCTTGTACAAGTTCTGTAGTACTGATTTTATTGGCGTTTTATTGTATAAATAGGTACAGGTTAGTATTATTATTTAAGGACTAAAATACGACCTAGTGTCACAACTAGACTAGAACGATAATAATCGTTTTCAGACAGGTTAAGGTACCTATAGGATTTAAAGTGCTGTTGATAACCTACCTACTGTTTTTATTGTATACCTCATTGAAACTAACAGCCAATTTTTTTCGAATGGATTTATTTTACTGCATACCAAATGATTGATCAGAAGGAATCTTTTATAAAAATATTCATATTTTTTCTTAGAAATGATCACAATAATACCTGGAATTTATTGCAGTTAAATGACGAAACGTCAATGGACAATAAACTATAGTTTACTGGTCAATTGATAGGTTATGGCATTATTACTTCCCTAACTATTATTGAGGCTATTAAAGAAAAGCTAGGTACTACGTGTCGATTAACTGTCGTAACCCCTACAATAGAGGAATAGTGAGGAAAATACAAGTAATATGATGGTGCAGAACAATAATAATGGAAGGTGAACAAGAAAGGTGTTTAAGGGAACAATAAAATACTACTTGCTCTATAGCTTAGTTTCATTGCGTTTTATTAAAAAAAACTTTTGTGCACTTTTTTTTTGACCAATGTAATCTCTTAGCACAGTATTTAGGAAGTTAGTCGACTGCTTTTTAGGGATCCGTACCCTATTACTAAGACTCCGCTGTTCGTCCGTCTGTCTGTCAGCGGGCTGTGTCTCATGGCCTGTAATAGGTAGACAGTAGGTTGAAATTTTCACAGATTGTGTATTTCTATTGCCGTTATAACAACAAATAATAAAAAATAAATAAAGTTAATACGTAAAGTCTCCATAAAGTGGCGTTTTTCACTCGATCTTAATACGGTACGGAACCCTTCGTGTGCGAGTCCAACTCGGCCGGTTTTTTTACAACTTATTAAAAATTCGTGAAGTAAACTGCTGAAATGGGTAAACTACACTTTCTAGAAAGTGTAGTCTACCCATTAGGTACTGCCATAAGCCTTCAAACCGTGCCTATACAATAACCCCCTCAGACAATAGCGTCTAAAAGTTA
Organism: Eupsilia transversa; assembly: GCA_914767815.1. Lineage (NCBI taxonomy): Eukaryota > Metazoa > Arthropoda > Insecta > Lepidoptera > Noctuidae > Eupsilia > Eupsilia transversa. The sequence goes on from OU611888.1 coordinate 1,050,577, forward strand.
AGCCACATATGGAGCCCCTTTGTCTGCTGATACGGCTATCAATGGCGGGTTTAAAGCCAGTCAGGCTTTCAACGATGAAATTTTAATTGAAAAGAAAACTTTCCCTTTTTGCGTTTGAAAGGGATTTGTACAAAGTGCAGACTGTGTGTAGAGGTAGACGAATAAAATGTCAATCCCATGGACATAGACAGATAATGTACATGACGTTGAGTTTATTTTTATTACTCAAAGATCAAATTCATTTATCTAAATTATTATTAATATATTTACATGCCACTGAGATGAATTCGCAATGGTACTATTGTTTACACTATGTTATAAACAATGATCTTTATGATCTTGAGATGTATTCGGTGTTTTAATTTTAATTTGGTGTGTGTGACTTGGCTATCGCATTAGGCCAATTAAATAAATAAATCAGAATATTCTGTATTTTGAAAAAAGCCACGAAAACTAGGAAAAACTGAAATTACTTATGCCATTCTACTTCATTACTAAGGAAAAACTGAGGACATTCGGATTTTACACCTAATATTATCGTTTGAAAGGTTATGATATTGCTGCAAATATTATAAAGGTACACACTTGAAAACTAGAGCTCAGGTAGCGAGCAAATATTCAAAATTTAACAAACAAACTAATAAATGTACTATGCCGCAGTTTTAGTTGATTCAAAGTTAGAACAACAACACTAATAATATTAACCTGAATTACGTATTAACACGCATTTGCAATTTGATTCCTACACAAATTTTGTTTCAGAATGCGTCTCCCTGTCTGTTCGTTAGTGATATTGTAAATTTATAAGCCTTTATATTATTTCTATCGAGTGGAGTTGTGGGCACAACCTGTAAATGAAATACCTACAGTTCACTGTCTACAGACTATAGGTAGGTACCTAACCATATACACGGTTGCTAATGCCATCACCCCGTGACGTCATTCCTATAAAGGTGACAGCTAGTTTGATGGGCTCTATTACTGACAAAAGGCTCGAGAGGTTTACTGATGACGTCAAAAGGGGTGACTGTCTGACACAATCCCTTCGACGTAATACGAAACGACACAAAAATCGACCCCTATTTGAAGCACCTAAATTTAAACTACGATTTTAGGTATAATATTATAGATGATATTATAGGGTTATCCAATGGCTTATTTTAAGATAAAGGCGTACAAAAGAGCGCCTGTACGATAAATTGGGTCGATATCGCTCCTGCGTCTCGCTGCTCGTGCAAATTGTAAGGCGCTTGCTAGTTGCTGTAGTTTATGCAAGCGTGGCATGAATATTGATAACAAATGGCTTACTGTAGCAGGTTTCCCGAGATTTAATCGTTGAGATTATTCTTAGTTAATGGAAGTCACAATTAAAGACACTGGATAACATTTAAATATAAGAATAAACTTTTAAATGGAATTTATTTTTGCATGAAATGAAATGAAATAGGTATTGTATTATGTTGCTAGCAGTTTTAAGAGACATTGATTATTTTTTTAAATTGATTTGGTATACTTCACTTCAATATTGACATGTAAGAAAAATTAAATTGAATAAAAGATTTCTAAGTCAATTTAAGTGGTTTTATCTGAAACAACACGAATACTGCATTGCGATGCATGGCTGATACAGCGATTTAAACTTCAGTCTGATTATCTTCAAATTTTTTTTTGTTCAGCGAGATATTAGGCGGACCACAATTAACTTTTTTCTTCATAAAATATACATCCCTTACCTCGATGAGCCGACCGATAAATCTAATCTAATTTGCATTGAGCGCCTGCAGGAAAACAGATAGCAAGCACCCTAACATTAATAATATGGATACAATCTTGAAATGAGAAACCAAATCGATTGCATCCCAATAACAACTGAGCCTTATTTCTTTATTTTTATAACCATAAACTATTATTGTGCCTAGGCCGTTCGGAGCTCACAAGAGCTCAAAGGTTTTACTTCCCGGAACAAACTGTGTCTAGCCAGTTTTCGACTAGTTTCTGAACGAATGCTTACAAAGACTGTCTCGTCTCTATTTCTAGACGAAACGTTATTGCTTCCACTGTTTGTTTTGGAGGAAAGCATGTTTTATCGCTTTTCGATTTTAAAAGGAAAAGCTGTCGTAAACATGCTGTGTTTGTTGGTGAGTGTGCTAACAACTCAGTGGATTTTATATTGTATTCACCATTATTTGAAAAATATTTTAATAGTTTATCGATTTCTAAACAAAAAGTAGGATCCTAGCATTCTAGTAAAATTTGTTAAAGTCTATTTCAGAGTATAGGTCATAGTCATTCATATAAATGGAAAATCATTAGAGATGGTTATAAATAGGACCCTTTTGTTTTTAAGCCCACATAAAGCTCTTATTTTCAAACCAATATAATATATTATGTGTAGACTAATTCCTTTCAGGGTTCCACCCTCCTACCACACCAGACAAACATAGGCTTTTAAAAATAATGTTCTTAGCCTAAAATGTCCAAAAAAAAGCTATTTACCTTCTAAACAAAAGCACTTTAACCCTACCATACCCAATGTAGCCCTTTCACAATAAAACCGTGAGCTGTGCCCATTAACGTCGCGGGGCTATTTATTGCTCACTGCCATTTTATTTGTACCGAGCTACGTTATTAGATGTTCGCTCACTATTTAGATGTACTAAGGGTTAATTAAATAGTTGGTACTTTCTTGATTTTACTCTCTTTTTGCGAGAAATATTGGCTACTTAATCATCTAAATCAACGCATTGTTTATGAGCATAAGTAAACATGAAAAAGATTTCATTAACACAATTTCAAAGGTAAATAAAAACAATTTCAAAGTCTGGGGACAACCTACAGTTCGTTGCGTAAAACCTGGACAAAAGGGTTAAATTGGAAACCTCCTCCTTTTTGAGTAAACTTAAATTGTCCGTAAGTACTATATTGATATAATGACAAATTGTCTTTCTTTGACAGTTGTAAGAAATGATATGACGGAAAATTGACGTAAACTGCCAATTTGCTAAACAATAAATTTCCCTTCGGGTAAAAGGATAAATGTTATTTTAAGAATCAAGATTGAACTTAAACTCTCCGTGATTCTTCTCTTATGTCTGTGCATAGGAGAAGAATTACGGAGAGTTTAAATTCCATCTTGATTCTTAAAAAAACATTGATCTTTCAGCCTTCTAGAAGCATCGATTACAATACGAGACGGACAAGCATAATACACAAGCTATAGTTAATAGAAATATTCAAGAAGAGTTTCAGAATAAAAGCTGTAATTTCACTGCAATCTTCCATACGACAAGCATAGGTACAGTAAGCGGAAACGCGCAGTCGGCCATTTTACGATCTCCGGGAAACATCCGTCAGTTGTGTATTATTATGTGGAATACTAAGACTAGGTGAGCTGTTATGCTTTTATAGAGGAATATTTTATGAGTGGGTAAGTAAGTTACAGTTTTTTTTTTTAAGTGTGTACAATACTTTCCATAGGTAAGTGATCAAACGAAAAATAAATTTCTTAAAATAATAATCATCTCGCTTAGCAGACAGATTAGTGATCGTCATTTGTATTTATTTAAAGAAAGAAGTACATACGTTGTTTTCCATCATCACGACAAAAAACTAAAACTTGCTACTTGCCGAGCTATATTCAAACTACTTGGTAGGTACTATAGCGGCTTTAATCTGACATGATTTTTAGCATGCAACCTCCGCGAGTCTGTTATAAGCTGGTGGCATTATTACGAGACAGACATTGTTTTTTCTAGAATACAAGAAACAGTAGTGGCAGTTAGCTGAAGAGCTGACAAGCGTATGGCATGATATAAAAATATACAAAAAAATAGATTTAAATAATTTCGGTAAAATTACACGATATGACTCGTATAAATAAGTGTTTTATTTATCCGGGTAACATTAGCATCCCTCCGATGCTAACAGTAGGTACTTAGCTAATGCAAACCATCCTCTTATATTGTCTTTATGACACCGACCAACTCTCATTGAGGTATTATTTTACTGTACGTTAGTACAATAATACCTCAATGCCAACTCTACTATCCTTTCGAAATACCCTTCATGTAATATTGCAAATTCTTTTACCTTATATCAAAGCCTAGGCTACTTATTACATCCCTTTTCCCAATAATACAATTAATAATCTCGTAATCGCATGTCCGTATGTCAAATATTGTAATTCCCATACAATTACATTGGGGACCTTTATTGAGTTTTCGTGAATATAAATGAAGTCATCGCACGGCGTACGCAGCGCTCGATATGCAAATTATATCATATTGAAATCTTAATAATGGAACCGAATAAATGTTTGTACGATGGAAATTCGTGAAGAAAATTACTTAAAGTAGTAAACGTTTCTCATACCGTTTTATGCACTCAGATAGTGAATGAGCTATATCTCTGTGTCTTTAATGTGTCCATAATTCAACTAAAGTATCTAAATCATTCTTGCAAAAATAAATGAATCTGAATACTACGTCGCACAATATATCGCGTGTATATTTTGTGACCCTACAATTTATATCACAAAAAAAAACTAAGCACTTCGCACTTCAAAACGTCGATAGAATTATGTTCTTTCGAAAAATAAACAAATATGTGTTACTCTAAAGCCTCCATAACGTATTACTCTAAAATCCCCGTCGGTTGGGGGCACGTAAGGTACAAAGCTCATCCTAGGTTCCCCAAACATTGGGCCCGCCCTACCCCACCCCATTTAGGGTGGGGCTGAAACCTAGGCAATATAGATTCGTTAACATGAAATACAGCTGAAAATTGAAGTTTCGAGCGCTTTCAGGATTCTGCTTTATATTGATGTTTTGACTAAAAGCTTCATTTCAATGAAAAGTAACTATCTATGTTTGTATGTTGTTGGTTTGTGTGTATACAGCTGTTGTGAGTTTAAATGGAACTTGGGCGTATTGCATTTTATTGCTTTTATTCGGTCATTATTTTTCGCTAAATAAAATATTTGACCTCTAGGTGATTGTATGACAGGTGGGCGTTATAATAATGTGTATTGAAAGCATATTAATGCAAATAAAGAGATTTGATATTTTCGCAATGACTTATTGGTTAATAAGGCTGTAAAATTAATAGCTACCTAATTAAAATTGACACTTTGCACAACAAACGCAGCAATTGACTACTACCGAATTTCCTCACTAGCCTTCATCAAAAAACCCTCTCACAGGAAATCACATTTACTAATTAACACCACATAAGCCTCCGGACCCCGCACCCCGGACCCCAGACGGGACCCGAAGCCGGGGTCCAACTAGCACTATCAATCAGACGCAAGCCTTTCAAATCTCGGCGCTACTCCAAGTTAATCCAGTAAGGGCTGCAATCAGTCCCTCCCTCAGCCCTCCCATACTTAGGGAGGGGTGGAAGTTTTACAATTAAAAAGATTATTTAATCCGTTAGGGGTGAAGGTATTGGAATGTACTTTGGTTGATCCTGATAGATGAGGCAGAGGTGTAGGGATGTTAAACATTTTGTTGTAATTTTGTTTTTTTCTAGTTTCTTTAACTTTTCATTTTCGACAATACAACTTTCAGATATCACCTTTTACAAAAAAATAAACTGTAAATTACACAAAATATCAGCAAGCATTGAAAGGTAAATCTTTAGTCTGTGGAAATGTAAAACATTTGGCTTTAAACATCAGTCAAATATTAAAATTAAGAAATCATGTCACACTGCACTAACATTTTATTTCATCAAAAGTTATTCCTATTTTCGACTGCGACTCACACAAACAGTCGAACAGTAATTAGATTTTACGTCATGTAGAGCCGAACATAAAAGTAAAATTTTCTATAACTGTATGTAAAAGGCAGAACATTTTCATTTCGGTATCGCCTTTCGGCCGCGATGAGTTCAAAATGAAATCTGCATACGATTTATATCTACGCAAGTGATAAGCGGAAGCGGACAAGGGAAAAATTTAAAGAGTGATAAGTTTTGCTTTGCTGTATCGTTATGATAACAGTCAGATACGATCATGTCGATCATTACTCAATGCCCACTAGACTGAAAACACAAACCAAATGAATTTTAAAATCCACAGGCACGAACTAATGATTAGTAGGTTGTTGAAATTAATAAATAAAACACTGCCACACACCATACAGCCAATCACAAAGTAATTAATAACGCGTTAAATAAGTAGTTAAGTCGCGTAGTGCACGGACCGCCATTGAAATACGAATGCTGTGACATTTTGGCAACTCATTGCTGATTTGAGTTTGTAACACGTAAGTTTTGAGCGCTATTCAAAACTTACGTGTGTGGACGATAGACCTTAATAATCAGTGAAACATCGACCTCCCCGTTAAAAAAGTTATTGAAATTTATAGGCTGCAGAAACACTAATTTATATCGTCTAAAAATACGTACAAGATTATGAATGCAAAAATTTGTTGACTTTTTTAATGCATCTAAGGCATTCCGCCTTTAACTTACACCACAAAACATTCTCAATTCACGCGGGCGTATAAATCCGTCTATTCAAAACTATATTGACTGCAAATTCATATGGAAATCATATTTCCTAGACTTGGGTCAAAGCCTGCTTCAGATCCTGGTACCCTTTCATACGGGTTTATGAATGAGAGATATTGAGAAATACTAGGTCCTATAACGTTTTAAATGTCATACCGATTTTAAATATGTTGTGCTTAAAAGTTTAACGTGTTCTGCGTGAATAAGTACTCTTCTTCATGAATTGAAGCTTGTATTCTTTTAAAAACGTTTTCTTAGGTTTCATTTGCAATTTGTCGCCAATTTTGTGTGAAATGGTTTTCTTCTCTAGCCAGAAGTTTTATGTTTTAAAATATGAGAAAAAAGTGCAGTTTCGTTTCATATACTAGCTGTACCTAGGTAATTTTCAATTTCCAGCAATCTAATGATGATAACTAGATGGCGATGATTGGGATCATTAATTCTGTATTTCATGTCATTTTCTATATCAGTGGTTGCTTGCTTATTTTAAGTTGAAAAGGCTGCTGTTGTTTGGAACTCTGCCAGAAAACCCACGTTTTAAAGTATGCCATTATCAAGGTGTGCTGGTATTTAATTATTCATCCTTTATTGAACATACATCCAATATATTATGCTTTACTTAGTAATGCATAGCGTTCAATTCTATTCAATATTGTCCTGACAAAATCTATAATTATAATTTTATAGAATAATACGTTTTACAGCAGTCACAAAAGCATAAAATAAAAATAGGTAGTTCAGTGTGTTTCTACTAATGTCATAACTCTCAGTACTCGACGATTAATAAAGTTTCACCTATCAAAATATTCCTCCAACTAACAAACAGTAACTGGAAACCAACACAGGAATGAACAGAATTCACCTCGCCTTGTAACAACAACATAGGTACCTACATACATACACAAATACCTACATACATAGTTACAACTAGGTCTGTTGCATAGTCTGATGGATCGCGCGAAATTGGATTGCGCGTCACACGCAGTGAACTGCAAATAATATTATAATGGTTAATGTAATCTTTATTATAAAACAGGAGACCTTTTTATTGTTTATTGCCACTGTTAAATAGGTTAAAATGTTTGTTTTCATTACTGATAACTATGCAGCAATTTTTTGTTAATGTAAGAGCGGTTTTAATATTTTAGATAACACCACTGACGAATAAATAGGTAAGTAAGTGCGAAATCAATCATACTAATATGGAATTGGCCAAACTCACGACCCAATGGCAAGTGACATCGCAGCAGGCCCTGACGGAGATGGCGGGATGAGCTGGACTCCTTCGATAACGACTGGTCCTTAGTAGCCCTGGACAGAAAGACGCTGAAAAAAAGTAGGGAGGCCTTTACCCTGCAGTGGGATTTTACAGGCTTGTAATAATTTATACTACTGGCGAAACTCATAATGAAAACCTCTGTCCGAGCCTGAAAGAAGTCGGAAAACCCTGAAAAAACCCGAGTAAAGCTGTTGCTTGTGCAATGAAAAACGTATTTCAACTCCTACAAATGAGAAAGCATCCTAAAGATATCTTATCGACAAATATTGATAAAGTAACACGCTTGTTATGCCTCAGTTCCGTACAAATTCATTCAAGTTTTCCTTTCACGCAATAAAATTGTTATCATTTTACGGTTATCAACATCGTATCAATGTTACGGCTATTGTCATTGAACGATACCTTTCACCACATTGTGGATAGCAGACATTCTTCCTTTTATAACTAAGTTTTTATCAAAACATACAAACATTAAAGTTCTGACTCACTCACTGACAGACTCATCACCGCCCAGCCCAAACCCTTTGACCTAGAACGATGAAATTTTACATAGAGGTTCCCTTTATGATGTAGGAAAGGAATAATGCCGGATTTTTCGAAATTCCCGCGGGGTAGGGGTATTAGAGGGCGGAGGAAATAGCTAGAAAAATACTACTTTAGCAATAAAAAGTGTGTGTTTTTATTGTCATGATGGCCCAGTTAAAGCCTGACCTCAAATACATGAGGTTTTAGGTCCACACCTGGGCAAACGGCATCGTTAAAAAACTTGGACTTACAGTTAATATAATACTGAAAACGCCAACCCGTCTTGAGCAAGCGTGGTGATCAATGCTCGTGTCTTCTCTGTATGAGAAGAGCACTTTGCCCAGCAGTGGGACTAATAACGGGCTGGTGTTATTATTATTAGTGTAAGCAAATGAATGACTAATTAGCACACTATTCTAAACAAACCCTACGTGTCCCTTGCGATGGTCGTTGACATTGATAGTCGGCGCGTACGTTGCACTCGACGCCAAAATTAGCTTCGTCGGCGCACGCATTTAGATCGTCTAGATCCGTACGCGAAACTTAGGTACCTACTTGCTGTTTCTAAAGTTGGTAGTGAATGTGTCTATACGATACGTCGGTGTAAGTAGGTGTGGGTAATAATTTGAACTTAGATTTGTAAGAATGGTTGATGCGTACGTCATAAGACGTGGTTTTTACCAGGGACCGAAAACCTTTATAAATTACGGTACAGGTATCGAAGAATTTCGGTTACTTCTACGACTTACGGTCACACATGAACACGTTACGACGACGCAACGTGGCACGCAACGGTTGCATTTTTTCATTATTGATTTCTGCAGAAAACTATCGTAATCTATCGCCGTAACGTGTTTATGTGTTTAAGCCCTAAGTCTTCCGCTATCTGGGTAACCTAAGAAGAAGAAACATGTTTACCTTTTTTAGGTTACCGTTTTAATACCGTTTACAAACACACATGCGATGCAGGCCCTTTGATTAATGCCGACGATACGTGTAAGATAGAGGGGTTTTTTTCGGCACCCGGTATTAATACTGGTTGAAAAAACAAATAAGTATTTTAAAAAAAACCTTTAAAAATACCTGTAAAAAATATAAAAATTGCCGTATTGATCATACCGGTTTCGGTCTCTAGTTTTTACCTATCTTCCACGATACTCGTCTTTCTGGAAATATGAAATGTTTGCTCAGTAAGTGTTCCAGTCACCATAGATAATAATGCGGTGCTGGCAAACCTACATCGTAAATATTCAGAAGTTACTACATTTATCTAATTTTAGAGATAAAAGATTGTTAAATGAAATCTTTAAACCCGCCTCTTTTTTAGCTATTTGAAAACGTAACGTAAAACTTTAGATTCAAAGTTAAAATTACTTACTAAGCTGCTTCGTCAACAAACTTATGTAAAACACCGCAACAGGAAACTTTGCTAACACAAGTTGAAACTAATCCATCAAGTAATAATTTTAGAGATAATCCTGAACATGTTTGGACTTAATAACTTTGTCTTAGGTATCTATTCGCTCCATATCACAAAAATATTGATATTCAGCTATATTATTCTCTACCAGAATACCCCCGTGTGCGCGGATTTATTTGCACAACTTTTTAATTAGTCGAGATTTTTAGTTCATATTCTTAACTAGCTGTTGCCCGCGGCTTCGCCCGCGTGAGTGTCGGAAATTACCCCATACATCCCCATGGGTTTTAAGTATAAATATTGAGTTTCGAGTTAATCGGACAGCGCGTTAAAATTCTTCCATAGAAACACTGACACCCCCCAATCCCCCTTTAGAGGGTAATTTAGAAAAACAAAAAACTACAAACTTTATAATTTATTTAGATAACTATTCGTGCGAAGTTTCATGTTTATTACCTCAAGGAATAAGATTTTTCATACAAACTTTCATCCCTTATTTTACCCCCTTAGGGGTTGAATTTCGAAAAATCCTGATACACGTTATTCTTAATTTTTGGGTTTAAGTATAAATATTGAGTTTCGAGTTAATCGGACAGTGCGTTAAAATTCTTCCATACAAACTTTGACACCCCCCAACCGTAGGATAGGATACTTTTCCGGGATAAAAAGTACCCAGTGTGGTGCCCAGGATATTAAAGAATAATTATACTAAGTTTCATCGTAATCGAACCGGTAGTTTTTGCGTGATACCTGAACAAACAGACAGACAGACAGACAGACAGACAGACAAAAAAAAATTTAATCACACTTTTGGGTTCGGTGTCGGTCTAGTAACACCCCCTGCCATTTATTTTTTTGATAATTTCAATGTACAGAATTTTCACTTCTACAGATTTATTGTAAGTATATAGATGTCATCTCTTTAGGTCATGAGCTATGCGAATATGAAAAAATATTTGGTCTAAGTCTTAAGGGCGAGGCGTGAAAATTGATTCGCTGTTACATTGAATAATAGATATTCACTACATTGTGGGTGTTACTATAAACCATCTCTGCCCAACCTTTCAGGGAATACAGGCGTGATGTTGTTATGTTATTCAGGAAAAATACTACCCAGCACCTTAATTGCGTAACACAATTTCAATCACAATCCGAATCATTTTGAAGGATATTGCTAGTCCATTACAAAAATGTGTCTGCTCAACAACGTAAACGGCAATGACTGTTGTTGAGCTGACAAAATTAAAGCCATTGCTATTGTTAGTGTGTTACGCAATTATCCCGCACGTACTCGCTATTATGTAAGTATCTGACACCTCAAAACAGCTAAAGTGATTTGATTGGTTTTTGTTATCAAACTTAATAAACCAGTTAGCAGTGCAAGAGTGCAGTGCAGAGCAGTGTGAGTGGTGGTTTTGTAAGATCTAACAGCAGATTAATCTGATCAGAGATCTAATCGTTAACATGGTGTTAGCTACATATTTTTCTGACTAAGAAGCCTAGTACCACAAATTGTGCTAGTTTAGTCGATCTCGTAATTGCCTCATGGTTGAATGACCTTTGCACGTTTAGCTCGATTTGCCTATGTGACAATTAGATAGTTTCAACCTTAGTGAACTTTCAATTTAGTGGGATTTGTTGTCAAGTCATAAAGCACACAGGTATACCTTAGTCAGGAATCTGGTACCTGTATTACTTAGTATACAATAGAAACAACGACTTTAACGGTAATTGTTTACTTCTTTGTTGCTCGCGTGTTAGAAAACATTTTCACAAAAAGTCCCAAACTTGTTACGAATGTAGTTTTACTATGTAACGTAAAACACAGTGGGCCGACAGTGGTTATCGCTCGCCACAATCTTTTATTACTCCTCCGCATAAAGGCTCGTTCACACTGGCGCGACTTGTCGCGCGACGTGACTTTAACAATACAATTTCTAATAAAACTTCACGATTGAACAATTGCCGGTGTCGCGCCGCGCGACAAGTCGCGCCAGTGTGTACGAGCCTTAACGCGGCAGAACTTAGTTTAGATACCTAGAAAAGCAGCTGGACATTTTCGAAACCTATTTTAGAAATATGGAAGTACCTACGATTTTTATCTTCTGTGTATTCCAGTTTACTGTATTATATATGGTGAACTTGTCTAGGTAGCAGGTACCTATAATTTTATTTTACATTTTTTAATAATGCCTCGTAAATTGTTAGTCAAACATTTATTTAATTCACGCAGCCGATACTAAAGCAAACAAAACTACCCAATTAACCAAATCAAGCAACCACAAAGCCAATTAAGGATATCATCAATCCACACATCAGACGCTAATCAACAATAATTAAATTAAAAGCCAATCATCCGATAATTAGAAGAAAAGGGAAGATTTATGCACCAACAGCTCGTCATGCTAAACATAGTATAAAATATTAACTGCACAGTGTACCGCCTCATCGCTTCGCAAAAACTTAGCGTGTGCTCTAATTGGGTTTCAGAAAGCAGCAACGCCGCTGGAACGTAATTTTTTACAATATTATTACAAAAATTATTTGCAAGCAAATAATTTTTATAAACAAACACAGTGTGCGCTTAATGGCGGGGCGTGGACAACGTTTTTGTTCAAAAAGAAATAATCTATTATTTTTTTATTAACTCTGAGGGGCGTGAACATACTTCCAGACTATTTCAGTTATGCAGTGATATAAACATTACGTAAATAAAACAATCTCAAATACGTATGTTTAAAGTACATTCTTATAACACAAACATACAATTTCATGAACAAACAACAATAAACGTAAACATAACAAACGGAATCATAATTTAGAATATTTAACATGACATCCTGCACAACAAAACCAATTATAATTTAGGAGACATTTCAATGCCAAGTAAGCAAGACATTTATGACAAATGTATCAAAAGATGCGGAATCGTAATTACATTTGGGTTTCAATTTAAATTAACTAAATTATTCCTGTTTTCTTCGTACCTACGACGTAATTGTATGTAAGAAATGTTTTATTATTATACAAGTTGTTACATTAAGGTTGTATGTAGGTAAGAACCAGATTTTATCTTGAAACGAAATCTTTATTGTAATTTCGAGGCAACTCTGTTTGTCTACATAAATAAAAGACTGATTATTTTGATTAAAGACAATTCTGACAAACCCAGACACTACCAATATCTTACAAAGAGTGCCAAGGAAACTTATTACCGTCGAAATAGCAAACAAATCATTTTAAATTCAAGTGAACGAAATAATTAACAATTTGTCCATTTCGGAATTGTCATGGTTAGTGGTGATGGATCTAAATGTTGATCACAAGCTGAATGATGAAGTAGTGTATGCAATTTGTGAGACTTTAAGAGCACTAGTTACTCATCTTATTATTGATTACAAACACGAGCACAATGAAACATAGCTAGAATAGTATGAAAAGCAGTAATTGCAGGTAGAGTAGTTACAAGTGAGCAAAATCGTTCGGTGTCTAGCTATCACATGCACTGCCTTTAAGGATGTGATTTTAGGAAAGTTTTAAATGCGAGCGCTCCAGGACAAAGAGGATTGGCAAAAAGAAAGGGAGGGCTTGGAAATCCCGGAGTGTGCAAGACCATGATGCTGATAGTCCTTTCCATGAACTTTTATTGGAAGTAATTTATCGAAACCTTAAACATAGTGGAGCACCAATCGAGCAAAGAATATTTACATTGAGGTAGTCGTCAGTTATAAAATTGTTTTTGTGTCGAATGTAACCTATTTTTCTCAAATTCTAATTCTATTTCAAACGAATACCTATTATTGTATTACTTACGTCATCTGAGAAATCACCTTCTCTCCAACTCTCACCTTTCCCAACAGCTAAGCAAACCAACGTACCTGAAACGAACAAAACACTATTATTAGCACGATTGATCGAATAAAAATCGATATAACGCAATAATTATGCACATGCACGAGAATCGAGATTGAATCGATTGTTGCATGCGCTGTCAAAATTGTCTTGGACAAGCGAACTGTGAACAATTGCTAACTTACAGGTTATGTTGGTAAATGAAGGTTACGTACGTTTTTACGAGCAATATGACAGTAATAGCTTTTCGTTTGTATTTTGAGTGTGATATTTTTAAACAATACTTTCTAAATGTTTCCGTTTTCATAAAGAAATGCCAGTTATAAATGAAGGAATTAAAAATAACTAGATCAACGTTCACGTCCTTAAAGGTTTAGGTATCTCAAATTGTAGGTAATATTGTGAGAGTAAATTTAAATCTGAACTTCGTTTTACAAACTCATGTAGGTATTTTGTTTTTTTCTGCTTAAAACTTGTGTTACTCCACATAAAGCATGCCTGTCGAACTTTTTAATCAAGTTTTACCTACAAAATATTCGCCAATACGTGGATCAATGGAAATACCGAGCATGCCTGTATCTATCAATATAATTTGTTTGCAACAATTTCGTTCGGTAAAATCCAAACATATTTTTCGTTCGAAAATATAAATATTGTTAGTTGTTGTTAGTTAGCTGACAATTTTTGTTCATGCTTTAATCCAAGCGAAACACTGTGCACTTTTTAATAAAAATACCTACAGCTTGAATTAAGTTGTTTTTTTTTTTTTGTGTTGACATATTTAGAAGATGCAACAAAACGATTTTTCGATATAATTGCTTCATGGAGAACTCTAATTAATAAATAATCAATCAGATAGCATAGTTAATGATGCGTGTCAAACAGAAAAATGTCTATTTTACACGATACAATCATTGTAACGTAGCGACTAATTTCTTTTTTAATCCAATTCTGTGTTGCGTCAATCGATGACGAACTTGAATCACACTAACCTAGTAGTAGGTAGTGTATCAATCATCGTTCTACTTTCAGAGGAATTTAATTTTTCGCTTTTATTGGACGGTGATTTGTTATCGAAGATTACAAAGAATGGCGATTTATCTTCCCTATCGGATTATTAGTTTTGGATAAGTATTAGATTCTTACTTTTATTAAATTCTGAAATCATCAATTAAGAAAGTATTTCGCTAAAGACAACTCTTAGAGAAAACGTGATTTATTCTTTATAGAGTCTTTATGTAAAAACCAGTAGAGCTAATAATTATGTTTTGCATCAGTTCAAAACCTTTGGCATAGGTACCACGTTAGTCTCAAATCAGATTCTAATAACACCACTGATCAAAAGCGCAAGGTTCATCCTACAAATTCTCCTAGTAAACTAGAAAAACCAACTGTCAGCCATAAAACGTGACGCTAGAAGTAAAACAATCGCAATAGTGCTACTAACTTTGCAGATAGAATGAGATAGAAGCAACTGGCACAAATCATCTCATTTTATCGCGACGCGATCGGAAACTATCGGACAACTTCGTGACAGAATTGTGAGGAAGGGAATTGGAAAGAGTTTTGTACCTATGACACTTTTTAGTTCCCAAGCGTTTTGTTTGCTTTCAGCTGTGAATGAGGTTTTTGCTTAGTTAACGAAAGCCTTTAAGAAGTACCAGCAAACAACATAATTATATCTCACCTACTTCTAATTTTCTATATTATTAAGTTGAAGCAACAAAAACATTTAGCTCATAGTCATTGCATGATAGATTATATATTATATCACTTAACCTATCCCTCGAAAATAATACTACACCAATAAACTAAACAATTTTTTTTCACCGAATAGGCAACATAATTTTGTCCAAACATTCTCATCACTTAAAACACAGTGCACATAATTTGCTGCCCACAGTATTAATATTCCGCGTGAGAGTCTGACAAATTTCTGAACACCTGTCTGAACATCACAACTTTTCATAATTGAATTAAAAGTTACATTTTGTTGGGGATCGGTCCCGAGGATAAATTTTCAACACAGCATGGGATCACTGAAACTCATTACGTAAAAAGGAACGTATTTTTAAGCTGGTTTTATAGGTTTATGTTCAACTTTTGACGGCTACAGTCCGGATTTGGTCTTGTTTTGGCAGTTTTATTCAGTTCAAATTGAGGATGTAGGTTTATGCTGCCAAAAACAACACAAGGTTACTTGTGTTGTTTTTGGTAATTTTGCGGTTTTGTCGTCAGAATTCTCCATTCCGTAAACCCAGCCAGCAGTATTTTGCGTCTAGTCATATTTTCCGATCTTTCTCTCATTCTCTCTCACTCATTTCTTATTCTATCCACACATCCCTCTTAGCATTCTCATCTCAGCTGCACGCAATTGTCTTTCATTCATCCTATTTGTGGCCCAACGTTCTGATCCATAGAAAACAGCAGGTCTAACCATTGTTTTCTATATCTTCCCCTTCACATTATGGGGAATCCGGGAGTCGCAGATTGTTCCCGTAACCTGCCGCCATTTCATCCATTCAGTTTTCATTCTGTGCCAGCCCGATCTACTTCGCTATCGCTTTGCACGAGTGCATCGAGGTACCATAAGTCGAACCAGACTGGGAGGAACGCGCCATCAAACGCTATGGCTCCAGAACTGGAGATACCGGAGATATACTGGAGAAATCGCAGAACATAATATATGTTCAGTTTTGCCATTTCTCCAATCTGCCCTGGATCTCAAGTTCATGTTCACCGACAAGAACAATGTCATCAGCAAACAACATGCACCAGGGTAACGCTTCCTGTATGTCCGACGTCAGAACGTCCACAATCAACGGGCAAAGGTAAAGACTTAAAGGGGACCCTTGGTGACTTAAAGCCGACCCTACAGCCACACTGAACTCGTCGGTACTGCCAGCAGACGACCGGACGTAGGTTGGTTGTATAATAAAGAAGCAAATACTACTCCAGCATATGACATAATCATTGTAAAAAAAGAGATACCCTCTTCCACAGGCACCCTCCCCAGCCTTGCCAAGTTTCCACCCACAATGAACACCACCGTCCAACAACTGGTCCATTTCACAGCCGACACAATGGTGATACGATCGCGACGTTTGCTTCCGAGGAGAAACAACAGCTTCTAGACAATAGTTAGGAAATAGCTACACTGACTCACAGCGTTCGCAATAACATTGCTATTTATAAATACATCGTGGAGATGTACTTTATTGACAGTGGAGAGAAGACCTTAATGTTAGTAGATCAAAAAGGCGTGTCACTCGTGAGATAATTTACGTCTAGTGCACCATGAGTAGTAAGCTCCGCAATTACTTTGATGAGTGTGACAAGGCATGAGATATTTCTTATTTTTGGTTCATACAGATACGACAGAACAAGTGCCTTATGATGGCCTTGAGAAGGTCATATGCTTTGAGGAAACTTCGCCTGAATAGTCTTATAAAAGTGAAAGAAAAAAGTACCAGGATATTATAGGATATTATAGTATAGGCATGGTTAGGCTCTGGTAAAAACAAGAAACAACCTACATTAAACATACCAACGAAATAGGCAAGTATTTACAAAAAGAAAAAATATTTTAATAATGATAGAAGAAAAGTCGAGAATTATGAACCAAAGAACAGAAATTCTGAAATAAAACTCGCACAATATTATTTACATTTTCAAAGAAACTGCACAACTAAAAGAACCCTATAAACCATAAACAAAGTGTGTTATATTTCTGTGCAACAAACACTTTCTCAAAGACTAGGTATCCTTAGTCCGCTTAGATTTTCCAGCTCAAAGGCGGTTGGAGAAATTGTAGATTCTGTATTCAAGAGAGGAGGATTATTATTACCGTGTAGTGTTCTGTTCGCTGTATCTGGCTGTATTTGTAGATTGCTTTTAAAAAAGAGGTTTTATTTTGTATGCTTTTATTTTTCTTGGTTTTGTGCTTGTTGTGAGACTATTGAGTTTTATGATATCTCAGAGGATTTACGATTATGTACTATTGAAATGATTTTCTGTTTATTTAAATTCCATGGTTCTACCTATTTGTTCATGTCAGCCTATTTGAGCCTTGGGAAAAACCCTCCCTCTATTTTTCGACTTTTCGCTATTCCGTGCTTCTTATTTATTTTATTCCACTTAAATTAAATGACAACAATTATAAAGACAATCCTACTATCAAAAGCAAGACACTGAAGTTCTCTTTTACCTTCTATCTCACTAACAACAAAAGCATAATTATGAAACAAGTACTTGTAACAGTCTTATCTACCAGAAACATGAGGTAATGCTTGGTAAGGGGTTAAAAAAATATTACACAAATTAACAGAGATAAGCCTTTGAGGGGTAAGTAATAACAGCCGCACGGGTTGAACGATCAGGTCAGGCTACGCTTGCCGCGGTTGGTCCGTGGCATTTACATACCAAGACCACCGTGCCTCGGAAAGCACGTTAAGCCGTCCCGGCTGTCATTTGTAGATCATTGACAGTGACTACGGAGTCGTCAGAAGCCCGAAAGTCTGACAACCAGTCTTACCAAGGGGTATTGTGTTACCAAGTAACTGAGTACAACCCAGAGTTCAGATAAGCAATCGCTCCATGTAAAATACTGGTAATCAGCTGCAGTCAGTTAGACTGGAAGCCGAACCCAACATAATTGGGAAAAGGCTAGGCAGATGATGAACGGAGATAAGCCTTTCTGATTCAATATTTTTTGCGAAATCTGCTGCGTAATTCATACAGTAATGTTTAATCTGGGATTTATCGTTCACGAATGACTAAGTTTTTGTAGGAAAAATATTAAATGTAAGCTTTTTTGGAATTAATGATGTAATGGTAGAAAAAGGATAATGATAGAGTTAATAATAAGACTGACGTTATAGGAAGGCGATTTCGTAAAATTATGAAACATATTGCGGACAAATATTAGTAAGAACAGATAGATCCATTAAATCTAGACATGGACCATCATCATTATTGTATCAGATAGTTGATGTCACCTGCTGATCATAGGACTCCTAATGACAGCAATGATAAAAAGACAGAGGCGAATAACTTAATACACATGCCACACTAGAGGTTAGCAGAGTAATATGCAGATTTAGAGCTAAAGTAGGATATTGAACCTATAATAGAACCTTTTTTCTGTCTCACTAAGGAAATTACCAGAACTTTTCCAGCGAGAATGCCTCCAAAGTCCAAACAAAATCCTAAAGTAAATTCAGGCAATTCAGCAGTAAATACCAAATAATTGGAGCATAAAGGCTCGCAGTCGATCCCTTCACGATTGTATTAGGTAAATGTTAGTACTTGGAGTACTCTCGAAGTCTATTCCAAAGTCAAGTAGTAAAACGTGTTGAAGTGGGGTTCCAGAAGAAATGGGTTTTGTTTTATATCTTCAAGATTGTATACTTGAAGATGAGGAATACATGAATATGGAATGAGTATGGCGAAAATAAAACACAATAATCTTTCTCTATAAAATGATGTCAATTATTAGGCTTATCTAGTTCATAAGAGTCAACTTAATGAGAGCTCATCTTTCTTAGTAACAGGCAATTGAAAGAAATTGGACACTTAATAGCACTTGTCTGAAAGTAATCTTTAGTACGATTACGTGGGAACTAAAACTTAATGAAAGAAATATTCTAAGGGATGGAAAAAACATGATGTGTCGACCCCAAATAAATTGGGATAAGGGCAGGAGAATGATGTTTCCAATACTGTTAGTTCTTAAAAGATTTGAAACGTTTCTACCCGACTACGGCAAAGCCAAAAGGAAGGGTTATGATTTTTTACTAGAATATGAAAAACTCGTGAACTTAAGTCCAAAATTCTTCAATACTCCTAAATATATAAATCCACCCTTTCAAATCGGACAATCTGACATATTGTCCCAAAAATGCACACGAATTGACCGTACAGTTTGAGTCCGTAATTTGCAAATTGGCTGGTCCACAGTGACCTCGCAATCAGTCTCGAAACACAGCCAAATATGGTCACTTCATGTCAAACAAACACGCCATTTAACGAGTAGTGTGACCAAGTATTGGGGACTTTTATGGGACATCGGGGATTTGTGGTTTTATTTGAAATATGGAACAATTTTTTGTATTTACTAGAATGGTCGAAATTAATTTGTGTTTTATGTTTTTTCTTACGTACTAGGAAGGTAAACCTATTATAAGATGTTATATGCTTTTGTATTACCTACGTGATTGATTGTTTATTAATGTGAGAGTCGTTCCTAATACTTCAATCATTAAAAGATGTTTATAATGTTAAAAAAATCCTAATGCTGTTGTCATTTTTAAAATCTGCACAAATCTCAAACTTCAATTGTTTTAATTACAGATAAAAGAGACACTTGTAACACTTGACGATAAATGAGTCATCTCAAAATCACAATAATGTATTATTCGCTTAGTGCGTGCTGCTGTAAAAAGGTTAATAGAAGAGTTGTCGCCATAAATAGTGATAATTACTTCATCAGCGACGACAATGGTTCTATTGTTCGGGTGAAGGAGACTCCACTGTTATTGTGGACTATTGTGTTTGTTTGTTTGTGCAAATAAGTTTAGTTCGTTGTGAATAGGTCAAGATTTTAAACGTATGTCAGTGAAGTTTCAAGTATTTTTCAGGTTTGTCTGTTAGGTTTAATAAATAGTTAATGGCACCCAGTAGGTATATACCGGGCTCAAAATAAAGTTTTGATTTCCATTTCCGGAATTGTATTGTCTCATCATCTTTTTTTGGGTTCCGTACCCGAAGGGTGCCAAACGGAAGCCTAGGTATTACTAACCCAAGGGTGTCCGTCTGTCTGTTAGCGGGCTGTATCTCATGAACCGAAATAGGTAGACAGTTGAAATTTTCACAGATTGTATACCTATTTTTATTGCCGCTATAACAACAAAAATATATATATAATTTAAAAATAAAATAAAGTTAAAAATTAAAGGGGGTCTTTATTAATACAAGAAACGTGTTTTTTCGGGCGTTTTTTGCTAAATATTGTACGGTGTCTAGGAACCCATCGTGTGCGTAGCACCTTACTCAGAACTCAACTGAAAGATTGTCTCTATCAAGAATAAATCACGAATTTCTTTAATTCCTACCAACTGTAATCGCTCCATCCAACATAAATACAAGGCAAATCTGTTTATTCTCTCCCGGTCCCGAATCCTACATAAAACGGGTGACTTCACTGTATTCGCAGAAACGGTAACATTACCTCATCGTGTTGAAGGAATTAAGTTAATAACGCCATTTCTTCAATTGGAGAATATCTTGGATATTGTGTTTCTTGGTGAGCAACACTTTGAATAATCTTTGCCTGCATTTAAAAATCTGGATACGATTCGGAGTATGAAGTACCAATGTGTTTAAATTATTTCGAACAAGATCCTAGTCATCAGCAAACGACAACAAATGCCCGTTTAATTTAACTCGATCTAAATGTTCATTTGTTCCTTTAAAAGTATATTCAGGCCAATGTTCCTCTAAGTACGATTAATATATTGTATTTTTACGTCATGACAGATAGAAAGACCCATCCATCAACTACGTAATGATTTCATCCTTAAACACACGTATCACAAGTATTTTTAGAATCAATCCCGACCCATATCTGTTGAATCTCAGCCGTGTCCCGAATTTGCGTCATGATGGCGACCCCAGCACGTTACAAAATGGCGCATCTACCGACTGACAGCTTAAAATTAGATTTGCGACAATTTGACGCCAGCTCCGCAGACGCACGATAATTTGAAACTTGTAGGTATGGATTTTGGGATTGGCTCCGGTTATGACATTTGCCTTTTATGGTGGTATCCAAGTATGGGAACAAAACTGCTTTTAATGCCAGCGATGTTGTGGCAAAATCTATTGGCATTATGCAGGCGTTTTGGGGTTAAAGTGACCTATGACTTCCTAGAAACATGTTAGAATTTTAATTATGTGTTTGGCAGAGAATATTAGTTAAATGTTAATAGCTGGTGATCTTGTTAAAAGCTTAGAGAAAGGACTGCTTTAATTAATAAAAAGAGAGAGCTCAGTATGTTTCATTGTTATGTTTATTAGTTATGTTATTCTTGAGCTGTTAAGTCATTATGTTTTGTTAGACTGTGAATGATGCACTGTGTTTAGTAGTTAGATAGTTAATGAAGTAGGATATTTTAAATTATAGTTGAAAGCCACACTATCGAATAAGGTCGAAGATCTGTAAAAATAGCGGTAATAAATCAATGCTTTTTAGCCAACTGGGCGACAGCAAAAACAGGGTTATATTTTTAACTTACTTTTCAAGACTACACGTATACATTTTTTGAGGATTCATTCGAATTTCCATATTACTCATGTTTCCTCGAAGCCGTTCTCCTATCACTTACATAAACATCAATATTTTCTTTATTAATAGCATAGTACATTAGAACCATTCCATACACTGATCAGCGAAAACTAACCCTCATCACAATTATAACAAGTGTAAGTATAATAAGTGTGTCTATACACACTACAAACCTTTTATGTATTAAATCTCTTTATAACTCAAAATAGAGTGCATATTGGAACCAAAAGGACGCGTAATTATTACTGTCAGACACACTAATAGTGTTTCAAAATGGGGAAGCTAGGCGGGCTTGCACCTTTTGTTAGTATTAACAAACCCCTTTTAGGTTTACTTCCCCTGGTGTTTTTGAACTCGTCAATTATGTTAACAAGGCCTGACCGTTCATTAGGGTGTTTCAACTGACCAGCTGGTCGAAACCCCCTGAAAATTGCAGCCCCTTTGCATGAGTCATGTAGGGTTGTTATTTCAGTACTATAATTTTAGCCTTCTCTGGATTTTTGCTTTGATGTATTTCGGTGCCCTGTTGGGAAGTTTGAGCGGATTTCATTATTTTTTTGTTAAAAAAGAGCGTTGGTGTGTGTGTCCATATATTTTTAACTTATGTTGCTATTATAATTGAGCACAAGGAATTAAAAAAGATAACATAATAATATAATGGCAAAAATTACTGCACGTCGCCATTTTAAGGAAATTTCTCGCCGACTGGTCGACACTTCACGTGACCAGAGGCCTAGCTCGTTCTTTGGCCAAAAAATTTGCATTGCCATTCAACGTGGCAATACTGCCAGTCTTCTGAGAATGTTTCCGGATGACAGCGATGCGGAGGAGTATTTCAACGCCTAAGGGTCCTTCTTTTCTTTTTGTATTTATTTGTATAGTTTGTCATTTAATGTAGCACCTAGTCTAAATAGTTAGTTGTGTTAAATATAGTAAAATAAATGGCAAAAAGAGGCAAAAATAATTACGAAACTGAAATTAAAAGGTCATTCAGATTCAATTCAGGAAGCCCTTTTATAACCCCTTGCTAAACCTGGGTATTGAAATAAGCCAAGCCTCTTAAAATGAGCTATCATCGTACAACTACAAAAAAAAACTCGCGAAAAAACCTGTACAACATTCATAAGACAGTTTGGTCCAAAAATAACTGCGACATGAATTGGCCTTGACCATCTTATGTACCGAGATGACTGTACACTTTAGGCAATAAAGAGCAGCGAATTCTCTCTTAATTTCGCTTGATCTTATCCCGGATTTTCAAAATTTGTATCACTGCTATTTATTTTAGTTACTAATTTATGGAGTTCGGAAATGACCAACAATGCGGGTTTAGGTACTGTTCATGTTTTAAATCCATCATTTCCTCTTAGATTTTGGTTGCTGCAAAGTATGTCACACTGCAGTGAGTGCAGTGAGTTACTTTGTAACCAATTATTATACTACTGAAACGGCTAATTATGCATTGTTTCCCTTTATAGAATAAGGAGAAATGATATCATCAACGTCGTGGTGAATAAAGAGCACTTAGGCCTAAATCTGATGCCATGCGCATCCCGAAAGGAAGTGATGAGTAATATGTTTCATAATTAAAGATTTAAGAATGCAAGTAAGTCACTGGGTTTTTATTCGATTACTGTGTAAAGTCTGTTCCTAAGCAAACTCTTAATCCTTAGAAGTTTTTACATTTCTGATCAACTCTTACTCTTTGCCTACTTTTGATCCATCCCTTTCAGTGTCATTCTCCATTCAAATACAATTCCTAACTAGTTCTATCACCCTAGTACCATCCACACACTGGTACAACTATTTCACCTCACAAGAAGATGCCGTGATGGGACATTATATTCATTTAATAGTCAGTTCGCGTGTGCCAAAACTTCAGACGCCACACATCATTCGTTTAGAACACGGTCACCCAATTTGTTAGCAAATCGTATAATAGATCTAAAAGGTCACGTCTACCATACGAAGAAAACAGACTCGCAAACATAAGCACACTTCAAATGTACCTAATAAAATAAATCAAATTATTCTGTCATAGAATATGGTTGAATGTAGCTTCTAGTGACTAAGTTACTAACAAAACGACTACAAGTTACGTTAACTATCTGCTTGGTAAGATCACGTTTCGAAAGATTATGTGGTTAACCAATGCAAACGCGAGTCATTTTACTAATATGCAAAGATAAGCATCACATCATTAAAACAAGTTTATCTGTTTAGATAGCTAGAGATGCACTAAGAGAGATAACATTTAAAAAATAATATTATTTACTAATGTTTTGCATTGATTATTTAGTGAAGACTGACGAGGCGGTTTCAACCAAAAGTCTAATACATATTAGTGACTAAATAAGGTAAGAACTCTTCAGACATAAATTACAATAAACTTATTTGAAGCTACACATTAGAATAGAATTGAAAATAATTCAACAAAAGTAACAAAACGCGCACGTGGTACGAATAATGATTTTATTGGTTGCATGCCATAATTGGATGGGTCAATGAGATAATGCGAACATAATAAGTTCAGGAGTTAATGTTTATGACTGCGAATTTTATTACGGCAGTTATTTCATCTTTACGAGGTCATTCCGACTGACGTGGAGAATTTCTTATGGCTTTGTCAACATGAACCACGTTGACAATATTGAGACTTTAATTGGTGGATCTGGAAATAGATTCCATTAAGTTCTAGATACCAATAGAACAATTAATATAGAAGTGTGAATATCTGGCTGGCAAGAGTGATTATCATCTAATGATAAGGCTTAAAATTCCCAATATGCACCTTTATTTAAGGATTTAAAACAATTATACAAAACAACTGATTTACACGACGACGGATACGTAAATGCACAGGAAAACACAAATAAAAAAATTAAAGCTCGTGTAACCAAGTATATAAATGGAACCGAGGCCGGAGTCGCAGTTGCAAAAAGTTACACATGTATCAACTTAGTTGCGTGCATTCCAGGAACTTGTCCGGGATTCAATATCCCGGACTATGTCGAGCGAATTCCAATTGGAAAAGTTGTGCTTATTGCCTACCCCGGTTGGAGTGGTCATCGAGAACTTGGCAATATACGGGTCGTAGCTGGTCGTGATACAGATATTGATGTCCCAAATTAAATTGGAGTATGAGCAATACCCATGTAAGTTGTAAAGAGACGTATGGGCTTATATTGGAATGCTTTCAAGGAAGGAAAAGAAAGATTGATTGCTTTCTGATCTGAATTCGATGGAGTATTTTTAATGCAAAACGCATTAGCCTCCGTTCAGTAGTCGCTTTTTACTACACCCACGGAAAGTGATGAGATGCGATAATATTCATTTACATAAAATAAACATATAGAAAAATGTAGATAACCTACAGAATTATTAAACTTCTTTCTTTTCACTCAAATTATTCTTATGTAAAATAAGTAAAAATCTAGAATCTTCGTAATACATTTTAATATTTCCTTCTAAAAATACCTCACTTTTCAATGTACTAAAATGACCAAAAACATTAGGTACTTCTGACGTTTATTTGAGCTGTGACTGTTCAACTGAAATATTTCGAATGCCAAACTGAAGTGGAGTAATTGGACATAATTTGGGCAAAGGGTCCAGTTTCGGAGTTAGTTACAACACAGAGACCTAACTAATTGGTGAAATTGGACCACGGTGACCGGTGCGTGTCGAATAAACGTGCGTATTGGGTTTTTGGTGGAAGCTTTGAACTGGCTATGAATTTTTGTGCTGTTATTGTTCTGTATTTTTTGTTCAGCAGAAACAGGTTATTTTTTTTTAAACAATTTAATTTTCATTCCCTTCTCTTAATTCACATGACCTTTTAACATCGTTATGTTAATATGACCATATAATAGACCTTTTTCTCCTCCAGTTTTCCTTAAAATCCCTTGACTTACTTATCATATTAAAACTATAATACCAGTTAACGCACAAGGTATCATAAAAGCTAATAGTGTGATCAATAGGACGTATTCTTTAATAAACTAATTATGTTGTATTAAGTTCCACCACCAACATTCGTGACGACGTTTTATTGGATATGGCATCCGCCTTTTTACAAATTGCACTTCAAATGTCAAATTTTATCATTGCGAGACATCCAGTATCGAAGACAACAAACATCATTATAGAACGAAGGTCACGGTAGAACTGAGACGTGCGTGAGACACGACCACTTAATGCAGAGCCCTATAATTCAATTCATCGCCCCTTGCTTATATAGACGATGTTTTGATGCCAGAGGGGAAGGTGGGTCTACCTATAGCGGTCGTTTTTATGCGAATGACTCAACGTTGAGTCAGAGCGCCAGCGCTTAACTTTGGGGCATTCCTGGTATTGAAATTGGTTGCGATCGATTTTGAGAAGTTGTAAGTTTTGCTAGTAGTTTTAGTTTGTTGTGACTTGTTAAAGTTTATTTATTTATTGGTGAAGTTGGACTTTTATAGCTTCGCTTCTGAATGAAGTTGGTTTTCTATTTATATCATAATATTAAAAGACTTTCGGTTGAGTTTAAGCGTTTTTATTGGCAAAACGGTAACGAAGAAAATTGAAAATATATTCTCCTGAAAGCCACATTGTAGTGTTATACTACAATGTATACACTAAAAACAAGTTACTAAAAGTTATGTTTACTGCCTATTATATTATCGCTCTATTAAAAACAGGTGTGACATTTCCGTAGCTGATAATTTCCTATAAAATTCTCTGATACTAGAAAAACATGTATGCACCATACATGGCAGTAGCACAAGTCACCTTATTCTCTAAAACGTCTCAACACGAACGCAATTACTCTCTTTTACAGGCAATAATGAAACGTGTCGTCTGCCGAGGTGACTAGGTACTCGGTAGAATGTTTATATCAGTATAATTACTACCAATTAGACGTATATTTACGCCCTAACGATGACATCATTCGCACCGAGGGACTGTCGGCTGTAGGTAATGATATTCTCGTTACATTTTGTTTTACATACATACATAGTGAAGTAAAATTAGCGAAATATTTTTGTTTTATGACGATAAATTTTTTTTACATGCGGAAATAAGACTTACTGGTGAAAAGAAGTGCATTATTATTTAGCTATAATTTCAAGGAAATTGCCAATGCGCTACCAATCTGGGAGTCAAAATTGGAAAGTATAACATAATAGTCATATAATTCTTAGAGCTGCTGTGCTTCGACTTAACAGTAGTTAAGGTTAAGTCTAGACCCTAGGCTTAGACTTAGACTGTGTCTTCACAAATCAAATCAAAATATTTTGATTATTAGATAAAGTACCTACTAATGAAACGTCAGAAGCGAGGTGCACGGTTCCAGCTTGTCGTTTCTTATGGAGTACAGCCGGAAAAAAACTCCATGGCTACTCTTTTAAAAATAATTGGCTTTTACAATGTTTTCCAATTACTGGGTAAATAGGTATGGGAGGACAGTGTAGGCCAGTTTTCAAGTAGTTAATAGTAATTTGCTACATACAATTAATAAATATTGTATGTAGCAATTCATAAATATGTTACGCAGTCCTTTAGTCTATTTTAACAGTTGATGTCACAAGAAGTGACTAAGAACCAATTTAATTAGCATAGTCAACTAATTCACAGCCTTAACCCTTACCAACATGATGTATTGCCACATTAGTAGCCAGCCACACCACATGAACCTAATTACTACAGTAGCCGTTGCGAAAACAACTGCAACGCATTAGGTAACAGAAAAAAATACATTGGAAATACTAGAAAACAGTTCAGTAGAAACTATTTGGTACAATGTTAAGATAGTAAGGCTAAGTTGTATACTAGTGCTAATTGAGACTGCAGACTTTTGGGAATTTTGAGCAATACTCGAAAGTTGATATGTATTGTGTAAGGTGCAGTATTTTAAAGGCTTTGTATATTGACCCCTGAACGTAAATTTGGTTTACTGACAGGTCTTGCATTACAGTGATGAATGGTCAGTCAATGGACAACATTGTTTTCTAAAATCGATGAAACTATATTGATAAATAACTGGATAGCAGTGATGTGATACAGACAACACATACAATAATTGTTTTCTGTATTACACACTCATAATTAATGGAGTTTTACACACAAAGAATTATTGGTAAATGTTTCGTCAGAAATTATAGATTGTTATACGAACTTCAGATAATAACAAAACAATATGTGGAGAAGATAACTGCGTAATTTAGTACACTTTTACATTCTTATTTAAACTATTCATTGCCTCCAATAAAAATAAAACAAGTCTCATTGAAAATATAATGAGATCATAAATATATTTTCTCATTCATAAAAAAAAATACTAGTTTAACACAACTCAACTGTTTTTGTTCCGATTCGCCAGACGGCGCTTGTTTTAAGACAATGCGAGAGTGAACAAAAGAGTTGTGAATGAATGAACTGAATGATGAGTTCTTGCGCGAGAATGGCTTATCTGATTGTTATACAACTTTTGCTATCGATTATGCAGAATTTTCGTCATTACTCTTTTGGGGTCAGTTTTCGGGGAGACATTCTTTGCCATTTTTATGAACATTATTAATTATTTCAGAGTGTTATAATTACTCAGAATACAAAAAAACACTGCTTCATAATATATAATCTAGGTTTCCAAGCTACAGAAAATGAAACATCGCAATCCACATTCAAATAAATAATCAAAAAGTTGCAAAACCCAATTAAAAGCAAAGGCATTCAGAACCCGTTTCATTCCACGCATCACATGTCCAAAAAAGGCAGCGTATTTAAAAATAAAAAGGAACAATAACCAAAGACCTTGGCCGAGTGAAACGGAACGTTGACAGTTGCGACACACGACATGACAGGCTGAAACGCTTTCATACATTTTAAATATATAGGATTGACAAATGTTTTATTTAAATCAATCGTTCATTTTACGCTTAATTTGGTTTTTAATAATTTATTTGTCATGTTTGGTGTCCAAATCTGGTAAACGGTTTTGGACTTTTCTGTAAGCAAATATGTCTTAGTGATAGATTCGTACCTATTTTCGTTGCTTTGGTCGTCCGGCGGCGAGGTGGCCGGGTATCTAATCGCGGGTAGAACCTGGATGAGGCTGGCACAGGAGCGTTATGATTGGCACAAGAAAAGGGGTAATTACCAAAAAAAAACTGGGTGAAGTTATTGTGAATGATGTTGATGTAATAGTAGAAAATTTATTATTACATAGTTAGCAAATATTAATCATTCCAAGCTTTTCAAATAAAATAATCGGCCCGACCTAACCACCCAGAACATTACGCTCGGTATCATTTTGTTTATAACCAATAAACTAATGAGATAGTTTAAAAAGATAAATGAATCAATAATATACATATAATGATCTATATTTAATTTATAATATCAGTCTCAATATCTACGAATGATAAAGAGATATGAAATATAAATAATACAAAACTTTCATCTTTCTCCACGATGAACGTTAAAGAAAAATAAATTGTTCATTAACCACTCGACAAGAAAGTTAATTAGAAAATACTCATCATTATTAAAATATATTTAGAAACAATGTAATTAAAATACTATCTTATAGCACCTTCCACGCATAAAAAAGCTTAGGAGCTTACCTAGTATTGATTATTTAATGCTCACTTTCCGCGATTTTTTTAAAATGAAATATGAATACATCTCAATAAATCCATTCTTGAACAGAAAAGAAAAAGTTTGATTAGAAAACGCGGCTAGAATATTAAGTAGGTATACCTTCATCAGTGTGATCAATATCTCATAAGAACAAAAGTGGATAACGTTATAGTATGTACCTACTTATGAAATCATCGTTAACACATAGAGGAGGATTTTGATCCAAAATCGGCAGTGCACTCACATTTTGGTTTGTTAATAATATCCATGTCAATTTCCACAGAGTATTTTGAGGAAGAAACCGCATGAGTGTCGAATACAGGAAATTCACGATTTTTTGGATTAGGGACAAAATATGAAAAAAATAAGGAAGATTGAACTAGACTGTTAGTTCAATCTTCCTTATTTTTTTCATATTATGACCTTGGAGGAACTAGGACCTAAACGACTAAGGGCTGATTTCACCAATGAAACTGAACGCGATCAGCACATCTAAACCGAGTTAAAGAGCTGTCAGTGTCAATATTACAAAGAAAACAATGACACTGACAGCTCATAAATTTGATGGCGTTCAGTTTGTATTGGTGAAATTGGCACTTAGCGTATCTAAGCCGAGTTCAAGAGAGAAGAAGAGTGTCAATATTCCACAGAAAATAATGACTGCTAGCTGATAGCTATCACAAAAATATGTTAATAATACATATTCAAGGCCCAATATTGCCATCCTATTTTATTAGATCGTATCTAATCAGAAAATTCTTCCCCCTCAGAACCATGACTCACAGTAACTCAGTCATACATTTTGCTAGTCGCTCCACATCCTCACGTCGTCGTCCAACATAATAAAGCGGATAGATGTGTCGGACTGCGATCTCAGACGGCTGGCGGGCGGCGACGCGATCGATCCGCTGATAGCCGGGCTGGTTCGTCTGTCTGTCTGTAATGTTAGTGTACTGCACCGTTCCTGGTTTGTAGTACACTGTGGTATAGCTACATAATATTTCTGTTGAGTTTGTATTGATTTGAGGTAAAAAGGGAAGTAGAGATGTGATGAATTTTTGAATAAGTTATAATCTAGATATGCCATAACAAAAACAGAAAAAAAATTGAACAGATTAGCACATTTACTAACATTAGTTGGACTACAAACTTAGTTTATAAAGCACTTTGTACATCGCTTATTAATCATGAAACATGCTACTCTCAACTTTGTACAGTATACGTCCTAATTGAAACAAAACAACAAATCAAAATTACGAACGCATTTCACGATACTACGGCTAATAAACAACGAATTACGTCAACAGTTTCGTCAAAAATGTACGTAATGAATAGCAGTAGAAAGTTTTTGGGCACGCTACATAGCGGCCTTCGGATTACGGGCCTATAAGTCTGCAAACAGCCCATAAACATTAGTCGATGGGCTATTTGGGGCATAGCCGCCCGTGAAGTAGTCGTTATGGGCTGTTAGGACTGTATGTTCAGATTTACAGATTACTACAGATCTGTGTGGGACTTTTGAACGTTTCAGGAGCTGGTATTTATCAGTTAAGTTTCAAATGAAAGCAATTTTTGGTGATGTTATAGTGTAATCAAAGTGATAAGGCCGCCCATTGTAAAAGCTTTTTGTAATTTTTGCGGTGTGCAATAAAGAGGTTTTATCTTATCTGAGACTTGTTGAAATAAAAGCTATTAACGTGTAACCATCCTTCTAGCCAATATTCACAGCTAGGTATCAGTGTAAGTCCTACATATTATGGTATGTAATTATCAATTGTACTTTAAATAAAATAAGGGGTGTTGCCCATAGTAACTCAAAGTAAACAATCCGAGTTGCGGTTGGCATGAATGGACGGTAACTCTAAAGTTTGAAATATATTGCAGGAATTAGCACTAGTTAGGTAATTAGGACCATTACTGGGAACTACACAATGTAAGCTAATGAGAATATTCGCTAAGTACCACTAGAACTTCCCGTAATAACTTGCAACCGGAATCGACCCCCTTCCTAGGGCAGGCCGTAATGATAATAAACATAGCACGTTATTGGTAAACGAAGCAGCTGTATCTTTCTTCTAATAAAATGAGAGGCTTATGAGAAAATATGTGCGCAATAAATGGTGCAGAAATGATCATACAATTATTTTATTGGATAGCGACAACAAAAATTAGAACTTCGAAAACGGGTTACGGGATACCGAACATTGTACAGAGTTTTTCGAAATAGTAAAGGTTTAATTCTGGTTTTATTTCACATCGATTTTCAGTGAGCAAAAATATAATAATACAAAAAATTACAGTTAACCTCTACATACCCTTCAACAAGATAAAAACCACAAAATCAATTAAAAATATAGCCAAAACGGAACCTGTTTTTAATCTAGACAGGAGACCATAAAAATAAATTTATTGCAGCCAAGTTATCTATAAAACGGACGCCATATGCATCTGAATGCATTAAAATAAAATGTAAAATAGTCTGCAGTTGTGGCTGACGAATAGTCGGTGCTCGTAAAAATGTGCAAAAATCGACTCTTGCGTCACTTTAGCGGGCTGGATAGCTGTTAGCTGTGGGGCGAGTTACATACTGAAAGAGATGGTGAATAACTTTAAGGAAAGCGGAGGGCGGATAAGAAGAGGAAATGGTTGAGGGAAACCAGCTGTTACGACGTATAGCAAAAGTAATGGCATTCGAAACCACTATCAGTAAATCTGGATCTTTTTGCGTTAGACCGCACCCTTTTATAAAGACCAGTAGACTAGAGTGACTTTAATTATAAATATGCAAACTATGTAAGCGCTGTGCACATCTTTAAGTTATACATTACTATGACCCATCTTTTTGCACCAAATAACTATAAACCGTAGCAGGAGGCATAGATTGTTTGCCGTGCCTTGGAGTCGAACCGTTGCTCGAGCCCAGTCTCCTGTCCCTTGCACACGCTCTGCGCTCAACCCTCTCTTGGACGCTAAGCCTGAC
Organism: Eupsilia transversa; assembly: GCA_914767815.1. Lineage (NCBI taxonomy): Eukaryota > Metazoa > Arthropoda > Insecta > Lepidoptera > Noctuidae > Eupsilia > Eupsilia transversa. The sequence continues at coordinate 1,083,113 of OU611888.1, forward strand.
TGTGATGTGTTCGCGGATAAATGGAAGAAGATCTTGTCAGTATGTCTGGAGTATTGTGAAAGGAGCATGTGCCTGTCGAGTAGTTGCATACTTTTGATACTATACTTAAACAATGTGTTTGTGTCTTTAACTAATGGAATTGGCCGTGGCCGTTTTATGTTTAATAAATAAATAAATTATTTAGACTAAGATCTGTAGCTGTTATTTGTTTTGTGAATTAGTCGTTGGAGTGCTGTAATAAATAAATAAATAGAGTGTGCCTGAACTTAAACCCTCTGCAATCCCTATGCAACATTTTCAGAGATTAAACGAATGACTTCACGGTTTTTTCCTCGTACTTCCTTTGATCTGTCGGTCGCAGTGTTAATCCTGCCTCAAGAAATCAAATAAAAGTTTCTCCAAATAATTTATTGCCCGTATAATCCCCAACCTTGGCTGTATAAAAACTAACATAAAATCAACCAAAACCGCTAATCGCTCGTAAATTCAGCCACAAAACGCACGGAGATATGAATCACGCCGAATTTAAGCACTTAGTCCGGTCCAAGGCCGCGCCATAGCTAAATGGTGTTCACAGAATACTGTTATAATACTTAAATGTTTTTAGCATATTATATAATGGTAGTTTTTTGGCTAAAAAAAGTGTGTCTGATCGATTTTTGTATGGATTACTCGGTAGTCGTTGGTGGTCAAGTAACAAGCTATCTTCGTGTGCTTAAAATGTGTTACAAAATAATGACAAAAGATATTACACACATGAACGCCGTCCCCATGAGGGTAGGCAGAAACTACAGAACGCCACCTGGTACGATCCTTACATACTCTTTTTGCTTCGTTTACGTTCATACAAAAGATAATATATATATTTGTAAAAATATGAATTTATAGTACTAATTACCGAACTGTAATGTACATGGTAAGGTAAGTTTTAAATCATAGCCACAGATAATGGCTGGGTCAGATAATAGTCCCAAGAATTATATAACTATAAAAATCTTCCGAACATATTGACAAACATTAAAAACATGAAGTAACTAACTGAACTTTCATAACTAAGATCTTTCATTTGATTTCTCTTTTGCGCCATTAACCGGTTGACAGTCCAATTAATCATATGTGGTCTGTTCCATTGTTTTAACTATTGTGTATATGGGACAGTTAACCTATTAAGAACTTGTGAAATTCTTCCATATTTATGTAAAGCTAAGGGTGGACTCGAAATGTAGTTTTAAAGCTGGCTATTATAGCAAATGGATTTTAAATCAAAGCCAGAGGTCTGAAACTCGTTCCCCATTAGGTTTTATTAATGATGTGAACACTCTTTGACCCAGCATCTTTAGCTTAGTTGGAGTGGCTGTCAGATCAAAATGATACCTACCCACATAATCAAAATTACAGACAGATCTGGGACCCAGTTAATATAACTGACAAAACGACATTTTTTTTACAAAATGGAAATAATTTTCACATTTTCATGACAACTGCTATTTATAAAGCAGAAAACTATGAATAAAGCCTTAAAAAATTATCGGATTGTCGCCTGTCATTTATAGGCTGTCGATTGTATTAAAAAGGATTCGGTACCCTAATTGGGCAACATCCCGTCAATCACAATCTGAGGGTTTTACAGGATAGGTATTCCATTGACTCACAGGTTTGAAGATTCGTTTGCTCAACAACGTAAATAACTCAATGGACATGGGTGGACTGTCAAAATGAAAGTCATTCTATGTGTGTTACGCAATTAGCCCGCTGGTGTTCAAAAGCATATAAAACATAGAACTAGGCAAGTCACGTATAATTCCAGATTCCACTATCTTCCTTCACGACTTACAAGTTTTTATCTCCGCGATATTTTCGTATTGTTTTCGTTTCACACGTAACTGGCCGGCCTTGTAACTCATCTGATGTTTGTTCGCACAAAAGAAGGCCATTGCATTAGCTGACAGTGTTTACTATGCAGTTTTAAGATGCTATTTCTTTTCATAATTTTATGTTAGTTTGATCAATGACCACTTTATAGATATTTATAGAGTAAACTTGTGTTGTGTGTTGTTATTAGTGACAGTAAAAGGATACCGCAATTATTTTTTTGATATGATTTAATACGATCATAGATTTTAGAACATGGTCAGTAGATTCTACTGATTTCATGGATTTTTACTACGGTTAATTGTACAATTACTGACGAACAAACGATTTGTCAGGTACATTTATTAATATAAAGAGAAATTGACTAACAATATCTTTTGCTAGTGAAAGTTAAAAGCTGAAGCTCAAAACATCTGTGTCTATCTTTCCATTTTTTTTTATTGTGTTTTAAATCTTTATACATATTAAATACATTTTAAAATATTTCATAAAAAATTATAAAAAAAACATTTAACATTTTAAAACATCTATAATATTAAAAACATAATTATGGTGCCTTAACGCGATTTTGCTAAAACAAGTGACGACTTAAAGTGTATTTAATATAATAGAATGTTTGAAGATGCCATCTGTGTTTATTTTAAATATGTATTTGCTGTTTCATACTTCTGTAGCACTAGAAATGAAATGGAGCCTGATATTTCTTCATTTTATCTAATTAAAATTGAGCTTGACATAGTCAAAAACCTGTGTTTTCAATAATATTTATTTATTTAACAGCCAAACAAACAGACAAGCACAAAACAACCTCAATCGGCACACATTCGATTCTTGCTAAATCGATCGAGTATCGATACGTAATCGTTATGTAAACAGCGATGTTTACGTCTGGCAGCCGGCTCCCATGTTAAATTACTTTATATTTGTTATCGAGACACGATGACCTATCTCAATAAAAATATTTATTGTTTCTTAAGGAATCTAAATGCAAACAATCTACCTAGCCTTTTCCCAACTATCTTGGGGTCGGCTTCCAGTCTAACCGGATGCAGCTGAATACCAGTATTTTACATGGAGCGACTGCCTATCTGACCTCCACAACCCAGTCACCGGGTAATACGATACCCCTCGGTAAGACTGGTTGTCAGTCCTTCGGGCTTCTGACGACTCGAACCGACTGTCAAAGATTCACGAATAACAGCCGGGACCAACGGCTTAACGTGCTTTCCGAGGCACGGAGGAGTCTCGATATGTAAAGATAGTCACCCACCCACGGACCAACGCCGGCAAGCGTAGCTTAACCTGATGGATCGACCTGTGTGGCTGTTATTACTTAGCCACGAGCTCCTCAAGGAATCTAAATGCATTTAAATGAAATAAATAGTTTTTTTTTGTGGGTTCTTAAATGTTTTAGCATAATGTTGATGGAAGGACAAGGGAGAGGCAGTTCAAAGAAAAGATGGATTGTGTAAGGAATAATATGAAACACAACGGATAACCTTGACAGGAGAGGATGGAAAAAGAAAACGTATTGCGCCGACCTCAAGTAACATGGATAAAGGCAGAAAAAGGTGGAAATAATTATCCTTGGACTGCCTGACTGACCGATGGCATCCAGGATACAAAGTAAGAAGAAAAAAAAATAGGTATGCTTATTGCGAGTAATTTAGGAATTTCATTTTGGTTTAGTTTAGTAATGATTTGCCTCATGATATAGTAATTAATTAGCCGTGGGAACAGGGTAAGTGTCTCTTACAATAGCAAACGTTACACCTTACTTTTATGATTGTCTAATGTCGTGCATAATATCTAGATTTCTTGGAGCTTCTAAATATAGTTCATTTTGTAGAAATAAAATAATTTGTTTTTACAGAAGTTTGGCGTTACATTAAAAACTATAAAAAATGTCATTTTCTAATATTATGCCTAGCTATTAATGTAGACTATAAGGAAATGTAAAGCACTGTGTTTGGCAATTATTATATTAATAATTATAATGTCTAGCAATCTATCTAGAAGTGCTCATTGTTATAATGAGCATAGCACGGTTTAGTAGGAGAGAAAAGGAAGAGCAATGATATTTGTAATGAGTCATATAGAAACCGAGTGAATGGTTCAGAGAGACCACTGATATTTAAGTGCTCTCTCTCTTAACCATTCACCCGGTTTCTGAATTGAGAATTTAAAGTTGACAAAAACTCCTACTTTAGCATTATTTAAGGTTCAATGTAGCCCGTGATATTCAAAAATACCTTACATTTTTGCAAATCAATTTTGAATATCGCAGGCTTTCACTTTAAGTAATGACAAAGTTGAGTTTGACAAGTTCTTAACTTCAAATACACAAAACCAGGTACGAATCCCAGTAAATAAAAGCCAAAACATAAAAAGCTGGATAAGTAAACTACCCAATCATTAAACAAAATATTTCTGGCTCATCCTCAAACTCGGTTTATTTCGCTTTCACAACACTAAATAACCACAACCAATAATGGACGGAAATGATCGAAAACTCGAACAAAGCACCATTTGCCACAGCCGAGAACTGAACCCGGAACACGCCGGTTGGCACCCCGCCAACGATAAGCATGCCAGACTGGGTCGTAACCACTTTTATGAGTTAAGACATTACGCCAGTTAACTGCACTCATCGACGTATGAAAAGTAGAACTGATCATCCATTTTTACTACTTTTTAAGGCTTTATCGTCGTCATAAAGCCTTATAAACAATTTTTTTTAATTTTAGACCTCGAGCTTGACCATCGTAGAAACGGAAGAAATGAAAGACAAAAAAACGGATTGTAGAAAGATTTCTACAGCACGATGTCAAAAATGAAGATCTTTTCTTCATTAATGTCACTTTCTAAAGAAGTAAATATGTTTATATTCTTCCTAGAGTAGAGACAGAAGTGTTCATGTTACGAAGATACTTAAATACCTTGGGAGACCCTGTCACAGTCAGCTTCCCTTCCAAAACTGCAGATAAAGTACTAACATAACATAACACCAACATTGTACACTTAGTTCGTAATAAACGTTTTGACTTTGCCTTTGACTTTTCTTAAAACAGTGTCAGCTACTACCTTACAGCTCGTGCCCAAAAGCACAGAAGGCAATTGCAATTCCCGTAGGTATTTAAAAACATAAAAAATCTAGTCGCAATATAATCATAATCAAAAACTATTCGAAAATTTTAATTAAGGTGAATTGCCTCATTTTTGACAGATTGAAATTAGAATGCAAACGTTCTTAAAGAAATACGAGAATTGTCCGTCTGATGTGACATTATTCAGCAGCTTCATTATTACTTCAATTGACAAACAAGGTACTTATTATTACTGCTAGCCCATCCTATATACATATTCCTCAATTGCATCAGACATCCACAAGTGCTTTATATTTAGCTGGACCACACAGCGTAACAGTTTTGAGCGAAATGGGTTTATAGGCATTGAAACTGGTCATAATTACATCAGAATATTGTTTAGGTATTAAACTGAAATGATCAGTCTGCATTTCTTGAGGCTGAAATGCTTTCACTATAAAATACAATAGACGTAGATATATTTAGTAACCTATTCCGCTTAACTATTCTTAAAGAGTCTTAAAAAACCTGTACGACCTGTACGGCGTGTTAACACGTTATGTACGGGTTCGCGACAAATCAAACGTCATCCTGAGGATGCCTCGTTGAGAGGTGAAACACGTGTCGATTTCTTACAGGGTTTTTTAAGACTCTTTAAGAATAGTTCAGCGGAATAGGTTACTAAATATATCTACGTCTATTGTATTTTATAATGGATTTCCGCCAAGTCACGCCTGAATCAATTAAATTGCTTTCACTATCTTTATTTTCGTTACGCCATTCGTTAGTATTATACTGTGATAGTAGACGGATTGGTGATAGCAGCAAATTTAGCTTACAATATGGATACTGCATAATCCATTTGTCACCCACGACCAAAAAAAGGGTCCACCTACTTATTACTGGAGCCTTTAAAGTTGACTACACTTGGAAACCATCATGGACATCATTCATTTGATTCCGTAATCGTGAACCACCATGCTCCTATTTTCGCCAAGTGTGTAATTTTCTCCATCTATGTATTCTATACTTGAGCTCAAATGCAATTTCACTCCGAAATGTTGCTCCCTAATCTTATAAACCGTTTAAAGCAACCACAAAGTTGCCGCAGACTGAATGCGAGTAAAACTAATTTATTAAACGCATTCCCGGCACTGCAAGCCACGTCGAACGGCGCGGCATAGTCCTACACTCTAACTTCACGGATAAAAGCGACAAGACCTCAAATTGCTTTGTCTTGCCGCCTTTACTTTCAGTAATCACATTGGGTATTTCAACCCAATATATAATCAGAACTACTCAAACACAATTCTCAGCAAAACACCTACCACTATAGCTTTTGCAGAACAATACAGAGTCAATACTTGTGACCTCAAATCATTCAAATCTAGGCAAAGTTTAGCTCCGCCAAACTCCTAACAGTTCAGTTTGGCAAATGACCGAGTCACTGCGCTGCAAGTTTGCCGAAACTAATCATTACAATGAGTTCGGGTCTAACTTCGTGAGGCGGTCATTGCTCTATAACCTTGTGGTTTTTACTAGCTGTATATAGAAGATTGTAACCTTCAAATTGCTACTTAGTTTAATGCCTGACGAGTGAGAAGGTGACTAAGGGAATCTACCAAAAGGATGAAAAAAATTCACCTTGTGTAGCTAATAAAAAAATGTTTAAAGTAGGAACGGTCCTTTTTAGCTACAGAGGAATTTAGAAGTCTGATCAATTAGTGTGATACCTAATATCAGAAGACAACAGTTTCTCCATTCTTGCCCTCGGCAGCTTAACAAAGACTATGCATGGTCAATGGCTGCTCCTCGACATGCACTGTAAGCCAAAATGATATGAAAAAAACTTATTTATTGATTTACTTTTAATTGGTCAGAGGTCGTGTCTGTCAGACATTTTGTACTAAACGATTCTGTATTTCAGTTACCATTATTCCATTTTTCTCCATTCCAAATTACAATGACATTACATTTTATCCTTTCATTTGTTTCAGGAACAACACGGTATACACATTAGGACGAACACAGAAACTTGCAAGTCATGAAGGGATGAAATTCGTGGGAAGTAACGTCTGTTATCCATTTGTCTTTCGGGAATATGTAAAGCCTTTATGTCATTTTCTATGTAAAATAAGGCCGTTTTATACATAATAGGGCTTTATTCAAGGTTGTTTTAATGCCTTATGAGTTATTAGGAGTGTCTCGTTAAGTGTTCATTTGTTGTTTAACAATTATAATGGTCGATATTTCGGGCCTTCTAACAACAATATATTATTAAATAAATTGTCCTTTTCGTTCATAGAATTACGCTTGTTTATACTCCAATTTAATACCTAAAAGTTGTCATTAATTTGTCTATAATTGTGTGTTACTGTTTTACTAACATAACTACTTTATCTATTAGATATTTGCATCCATCACTACATGGTGACATGTGTTTTTGCACTCAATTTTATATCCTTTGTACACACATAGTATCGACATCAACTACTTTAATTTGATTTGCTTTGAAAGCTTTTAACTTTAAAACTGCAGTGTTTCATTATTAAAAATGCAATATAATTTTAAATAATCTTGCAGCTTTAATGAAATATGTAATGAACTTTATAAACGACTTAACTGTAATAATGTAAAACAAGTTGCTTGTGGTTAAGACTAGCATTAGTAATCGTAGAGCAGACAGGTATCGTCAACCACAGGTCCCCTTTACACGTAAATATTCAAAATTAACCGGAGGGTAAGCTGACACTACCCTATAAAGTCATTCAACCCTTCCTGTACGTTTATTAGTGTTACAAATTGAGAATTTGTCTGGATTTTTTTGTTTTATTTGAAAGCTTTAAAACTGCAAAGCAAGGGTGTTTCAACTGCAGATATATTGCTTTCCTTTCCTTCTTATATCATTTATTGTATTTTTTTCACTTTTATTTAATCATAGTATTTACATTATATACTATGTCATGTATATAAAAAAGAAGGGGAAACCATAGGGCATCAAAAAATTCGTCCGCATCGCTGCCAACAGGAAAAGTGCCCGAAAGCCTTATTTTTTTATATCTCTCTTAAGTGTAGTTATCTAAAATTTTAGTATTCAGCTGCATCCGGTTAAACTGGAAGCCGGCTCCAACACAGCAGTTAGGTAAAGGCAGAATGATTGATTTTTAGATAATTGAAATGCTTGTTCACCAAACCATCAAGAATTGATACATTACACCAAAACAAGGCAATAAACAGTTCAATACATCAAGCGAGTCATTTCATGGTCAATCTGAGGCGCGGAATGATTGCCCCACTATGCGCAAAATTATTGCCTACACGGCTACACCGCGCATCGTGCGGGCTTATACGATTGATCGCCGTGAGATCGTGCGCCTAATTTATAATAATCGTTTCGTTTTTTAAATAAAATTGAAAGTATAACGGTACCTTATAATTTAGGAGAAATATGATTTTATGATTGATGTGATTCCGTAGTGTATTATTTAGAGGTATCTTAGGTTTAATTGGGTATTATTCATGAGAAAGAACCTAGGTTATCTGCCTGTTCTAACAAAATACTTCTTGCATAAATGATAATAAGAGTGTCTTACTTAATAATTGATCAGGGAGGCCAAATTATCACGATAGTAGGTACTTACAAATATTTATTTATATAAGCAAATTAAAAAAAAGGAATTATATTTTTATTTTATTAATTAATTAGGCATTAGTAGTTATTTATGTACAGTTCATTTTATTTAAATCTTAATAAATAATAAATTTCAAATTATTTATTTTTTCTTCACAAACAATGGCATCTTAAAATTTAGACAGGCTTAAAATTATGAGACACTAGTTTGTGAGAGATTGGTGTCTGCACTAGGAATACTATAACAGAACATATTATTATGGAATAGTAAATAAAAGGTAGGTACACAAAGGCGGACTTCAAAAAAAGGTTGCAAGGTCCTAACATTAATTCTCGCTCTTTTATATTGAAAAAATGTATGACTATATTCAAAATCGCATTTCGCAACCGATCATCATGCAGTATTCAAACATTAAACAAAAGAGCTTAAAAAGCCCGACCCTAAGGTCGACTGCACACGAACACAGTGCATTGTCGTCAATCACTTCACATATAGGCCAGCGAGATAAGACCAGTGCTGGCCTTGACTGGCCCAGTAAAAGTGCTTGGGCTGGTTTTGTATGTAGCTTTAAGATGTATGTGCTAAGAAGGTATACTATAAGTAACTTTAAATAATCTTTTGATTTCAAGAATACATAAAAATCAAAATGATAAAAATAAAAAAAGGTTATGGACTAAGTAGTACCTATATTTATATTTAGTATGAGTATCTCAGTTTTCTAACAAATCTTTCTTATTTTCAGAATCTGCATAAACACTCAGAGAAAAAGCTCAAAAAAAAACGAAAGAAAATGTAACAATTAACAAGAAAACATCACAATTATTCACTCTTTTAAACATCTCCAAAAACCTGAAATATTAACATAACCCTTCATAAGTATCTTGCCGACAGAATTTTTCAAAAGAAACACCAAAATTCCTGGATTATCACCAATTCACTGCGTGACGTCATTGCTCAGTATCCTCGCAGGATTTCGCTGGAGAAGTGCCAATGTTCGCAGACAGGCCAAAGAATCAAGATTGAATCACCAACGTAGCTATTTTAAAACTTCGCCGGAAATGACAAGATGCATTGCGCGAGGGTAACAAAAAATGATGTTGTTGATTTGTTGCCATGGTGACGGGTGTTGCAGAAAAGGGTAATACTTTGATTTTACTGTTATTTGTTTAGAATAGCATTTGATTGGTTTTATTTACAAAATTACACTATCACGCCATGGACACATAGGACACGGCGAAGAAGAACTAGTACTAGCATGATTGAAAGTGATGATATTATAAAATGATTGAAATATATCGGAATATCAAAACTGTACCAATTCAAAGCTCAAGTTGAATCACAATGATTACGCACACGTTTTTTTTTAACACAGGAAGGGGAATCCGTGAATCCATCTAATGCAGTCTAAAGTCAAACCTGAACTATAAATATATAAACCTTCTCAAAAGTGCAATACATTTTGAATATCCAAATCAAAAGTCCATCCCCCGGCGTACCTACATTTAGGTAAAACAAAACATCAATAATAAAATTCTACTTTGGCCACTACTGCAATGCAGGCGAATCTAATCTAGATTTAACTTATAAAACATTCATATACATGGTACATAAACTGATCATTTTATTTAGAACATAATCTACCTAAAAGAAAATCAGGTTTTTAAGAATTCAGTGTTTAAATAGTGACTGGCCGATTGGCGCCGTGGCTTTTGCCAGATTTCTATATTTTACGAATCGGTAATGTTTTTTTTTAGATTTTGAAAGAAAGAAAGAAAAATGGGTTTATTTGTTACAGAAACACGTGCATACAGAAAGATAGGTAATCATTGGGTAATCAGAAAAAAAAAAATCAGGTCCACAGGTAATACGAGCATAAAACAGACTTGGCTGTACGTCATTTTGATAATGAATCGTAATCTTAACATCCCCTAGAAGTTCTTTCTAAAAGTAAGGAGAGTCTGCAGTATTTATAGGTTACTAATCATTTTAAATAATAACCCTAGTTTTCGCAATCAATTAAGAATCCAACCATAGGGTATTCCTAAACAAAACAATGTACTTTAGTATTTGTTTTGTTTTCTTCGTATTTCTTTGATATTTTTAGTTACTATCCACTAGGTATGCTTATCTAGATGGTAGTTCATTTAAAATCAGTGTGACCTTTTGACATAAAAGCATTTTTAAACAAAATAAGTCTTGCGTGACGTTTTAAATAAAGACGCACTTAACCTGCCTATGAAACTTAAGTTTGACTGGCTTCATTGTACGGAATAATCTTTTATAATTGACGAACATCCACGAATTTGTCCGAAGCCACACGACTGGCCTAATTGGCTTGAGGCTTTACGATTTGATCAATGTTGTAACACTAAGCTGATCTAAAAATGATAGAACAGTAGGTCTAGAGGCCAATTTTTTGGTATGTTAACCTTTGGTAACTATATTATCTGTATATGGTTTAGACCAATGAATTGTTAAAAAAAAAAAAGCTAAGCTTGGCAGACAGATTAGTTACCACAGCTAGTAACACAAAGTAGTCCAACATTAGACATATTTTTACTTGTAGATAGGTACAATCATTCTACTAAAAAGAGGGGTTATATGTTGAAAAATAGTTATAATAATAATTATCTTCATTTCAGGCAATTAAACATATCAGGCTGTGGATAATGATAAAACTTTTACTACTTGAGACATTGACAATCAGAAGGTGTTAATTGCCGGCACGGCCAGGCACCACATGTCATAGAACCTACCTACTTATAATCACTGATTACCTACGAAGCGTGCCTTGAAGAAAGGCACATGGAGAAGAAAATGTCGGGTGCTGATTTTTGTCATTTATAAACTGGAACTACATAGCGTATACTAAGGCCTAAACAATCCTCACTTTCTACAATTAGTTATACAGTGAACGAATCAACAATGTATCTAATGTACATGTGTTTTGACATTTAATCGAAAGGTTATCTGGTAGGCAAATGTCAAAACTGTACATTTTTGCTTGAAGAATTCAATGGCGTTGCGAATTTATAGAAAGTATCTTTGTCTGTGACATTTTATTTTGAAAGGGAGTTGGGCTCTTTGTTCTGTCACTTTTAAAACAGTATTTGATTGCCTTGCAGGGGTAGCATGAGATCTATATCTATTCCAAGAATAATAGACATAATATCTCTTTCTATCCAACGATACATTTATTTTTTAATTTTTGACTGTTTTTTTTTTCCTTCTGTGATCATATTGTGATTCGTGTGACGTTCAGGCTTGAAGAGTACGTGTGTTCTAGTGAAAACACAGGCGAATGAAACATTTCATGTTTTTATTATGGTAGCGTCATGAAATTACCTTTCTTACTGTTTTATGAGTATAAACGCAATATTAAACAGAAAGAACTATCATAAGATGAATCTGCCAGTTCTATTTACTAAAAAATAATAATATTTAATGAAGAATCTCTTGAAAAATTCGCTTTCTTCAGCGAGAGTGATCGTCGGCGTCGGTTCGATCAAAGTTATTATCTAGATGGTTCGTTAATTCCTGATGACTTATTACTTCAGTAATATAAAGTGCTTATTTGTAGATTTAATTAAAATGATAGTGTTTTAAAGAAGATTTTAATTGTGATTATGATTTTATTCTTATTTTTGTCTGAGATATCCGCGGTGATGGACACGTGAAGTTTGCTAACGAGTCAGTTTTTTTTTCTTAAAGTATTATACCAATTTATTAATGAGGAAATCATTCATCCGCCATGGCATGAAGAATCTCTCAGAATTTTCCTATAACCCTTAGTAATCTAGGTGTAACCATGCAGTAATTACGTTAAAATTTAACAAGAGCCCTCACTACTGCGGTACAGGAACGTCTCAAGAGCACGCTCTGGTACCAACATTTTTTTATGGTTAATATTTCACCTTATCTTATGTTCTACCTCCTCTACAATAATAAAATTTCGAAAAAAGTATGCCAACAAACTAAAAGTACTGCCTATCAAATTCATTCACCTCAACTTGTAAGTTAATTTCAAAATAATAACGGCTTTCCGATCAATAACACTGATATAGCTTCCATTAAATGCAGTTACACGTTGTAATAGAAATCGAAAACTATCTCATTGTTGTCTGAAAGTAGATGAAAGTATTCGAGCTCGTGTTTTTTTGGTGTGAGCAGAAATGGTGCCTATAACAGTGTTTGATATCTATCTTCGTCGGAATTTTGTTCATATGAAAATACATGGAGCTCGTGGCTAAGTGATAAAATCCGCGCGGTTCAATCGAAGGTCTTCGCCTGACGCGGTCGGTCGTGGATGGGTGACCTTCTATTACATATCGAGACCGTTGGTCTCGGCTGTCATGCGTAGATCTTTGACAGTCGTTACTGGTATTCAGAAGCCCAAAAAGTCTGCCAACCAGTCTTATATACGAAGGGGTATCGTGTAACTCAGTAACTGGGTTGTGAAGGTCAGATAGGCAGCCGTTCCAACTAAAATACTGGTATTCAGCTGCATCCGGTTAGACTAGACCCCAATAAAGTTGAGAAAAGGCTATATAGGCAGATTGATTGTAAATACATGGAGTACCGATCTACCAGTATTTTCATACATAATTAAATTAGCAGACTTACCCATTTATTTTGACCATTTTTTATCTTTGAAGACATTGTTGCGATTTTTTTTCAGATAGACGCATTTAAATAATGCTCTTGATTAAAAAAATTGTGGAAAAGTTATTAACTGCCACTCGCACTTAACCCGTTTTTAATCAACACAAAACAAAAACCAATCACCCGACTATAGGAACTTTCTACCCGCTAAGCAAACAACTACAACAGCTAATCACAACAAAAAAACAAAACACAACTTTATCAGATGAGCCTAAAAAAAACTTGCACACTTATAAATACTATATAAGCTAATATTCTTTGCGATCAAGTGAAGCGGACACACGTGACTAGCGAGCCTTAATTAGCTTTTTGTTTACTATCGGTACATCGAGTGTTGAGGTCTATAATATGGTATTCAGACAATGGGGACTAACAATGGTGTTTGTAAGTAATTATTATGGTGTTGCGAGGGGTTAGTTTTTGGGTCAGACATGGTCAATTTCGCGGGTATTGTATTGTATTTCGTCTGGTGGAGAGGGATTGAACAATGTTTATTTGGGTTTAAGATGTTCATGGTGTTGATAGAGGTAGTTATGAACTGGTGTATAGTAATGAGTGTGCTATCCCCATTTGTCTTTAAATTAAGGGGTAGTTTTTATTTATTTTTGACTTCTAGAGCCACTACTTAAATAATTGTAATGGTATCGACGTAACTGAGAAATACAATAAAACCTAAATGCAAGTATAAAATATAATATTCTGATTTACCTAAGAATGATGCAAATATTATTGTTTTATTAGTACCTACACAACCTGGGTCATAAAATTCATTTTCTTTACTTTCTTCTTTTTAGAATTTCAGTTAAAATTATGTTTTAGACTTGGAAACCAACACAAATAAAGATGCATGTTTTCATTCAGAGACTCTCTAGGTGCTGTATCATACAAATTACATTTTTGCAATATCAAAGTTAATATGGAATTAAAATGCAATCCAGAAACCTGTTTTACCATCTCTACTTATGCCACAACGGATAAGAAGCGTGAATGCGTAACGGTAATCAAGTCATCAAACCAGAGACTAAATAATGGAGAACAGAAGATCCACTCAAGACAATAATGAAACGCTCGCGTAAAAAAACAACTGAACATCGAACCCAGGCTTTTCCTAATGTTACGTACACATCGGCACAACGAACGCGATGGAAGGATATTCGGCGTTGGCTACCGCACGTTCGTTGGCCTCCGAAGGTAAATCCAAATATATGTAGTAGTGAGAGTTAGAGCAAACGATCGGTCGATTGGTTCTATCCCTTTGATGTTACCGCCACGCTGCGGCTAGCCGGCACACGCCAATGAGCGACTGTTGGCGTTTGTTAAACCGTCCAGACAGGACTAACGAAGGCTAGCGAAACCCATTCGTTGGCGTTCGTTGGGCTGCGGTGTGTATGCAGCAAAATCTTAGATGGAGGAAAATGAATTAAAGAGACAGAGATAAAAAATGGTAGGTAGGTTTTAATGGTAAGTACACAAACATTTTCTGGTCTGCTACATTTGATGTCGTAAAAATTAAGTAGCTCATTTATGCGAAACCTGTTGTTCATAAAATACGAACTTTCCTCATTACCAGTTGTAAGTCACAGCGCTAATGTAATAGGTACATCACTACAATGTCACTCTATATATGTATATTAAATAAAGTGTTATGGTTGTGATCTCGCAAGTCTCTTTTGCTCAAAATCTTTTATGTTCAAATTACAACAAAACCTGAAAGAAAATCGCTCCTAAGCGAGAAAAATTGGTTTTCTTCTGACTGTCTTGAATTGTAAATTGAGTGGACATTCTGTCCGTAACTACCTGTTCAGTGAGACAAGGCAGCTGAGATGTAGCGACTACTCATCCATACCTTACACAGGTATTCATGGACGATTACAGCTGCATAGTAATTGTATTGGATGCGGCTACATCTGGCTACATCTGGCTACATTATATCATAAGTATTTGTTCACTATATTTTGATAATATAAGCAATAAGCATAATAGCTACCTAAATATAGGCGTCAAGGAGATTAAATTGTACTTAGAAATTCCATGGTTCCGGCAAAGGCAGCATATTTCTATTACAATGAAAGAAGGTACCTACTGTGAAGGTTGTCTGCAAAGGGAAACCTTAAGCCAGGCCGGGCGTGCTCGGCCAACGGCTCGCTCAACGTGTACTGGGGGTTTTACATCATACAGGCTGGCAGAAAAAAGATTCTGATTGGATTCGTTCGATCACTCAAGCGAATTTAGAATCATTTTTCAAATTTTAGAACGAGGCGATTGTTTATTATAAGGCAGTTTTGTTTTGGTCGCGCTGAAGTGAACACGTCTCGTTGAAAATAAATAGGTAAAATTCAGCAGAGCCGTTTATTGGCAGCTTTGCTTCAGGCATTGGTTCCGGTAATAAGGCTGCAAGCAGTACATGATACATCGACAAAGCATATCATTGTACCGGTCTTTAGAGAAGCTTATCTTCAACTAGTTCAAAAAAGGAGTGAAAATATTGCTTTAATCTGATTTATTTAACACAACATTTTCTTGTAGACTTTATATGCACAATATCCCCAAAGATTGACTGGTAGAAAATGCCTAATGCATTACGTCCGCCTCACATTTGTATGCTTCGAGTATTAAATAAATAATAAATAAATAAAGGCAGCTCAAAACAATAAAAAAGGTTAGTTCAATTAATAGGTACGCAGAAAGCAAAAAATGTAAGCGCCGCACCGACCATTACGGGAACAATGTGGAAAAACGAGAAAAAACAGCTTCATAAATATATAAATGGCGCATCAATCAGATATAGCTTATCTTTATGAAACAAACAAATTAAACGATCCATTTTACGATGAGCACTAATATGGCGACTATAATTTCCTATTTTTACATGATAAACAGCTGGAGTAGCTCGTGGCCAAGTAATAACAGCCGCACGGGTTGATCCGTCAGGTAAAGCTACGCTTGCCGGAGTTGGTCCGTGGATAGGTGACCATATTTACATAT
Source organism: Eupsilia transversa (assembly GCA_914767815.1). Classification (NCBI taxonomy): domain Eukaryota; kingdom Metazoa; phylum Arthropoda; class Insecta; order Lepidoptera; family Noctuidae; genus Eupsilia; species Eupsilia transversa. Next base: position 1,099,350 of record OU611888.1, read on the forward strand.
CGAGCCTCCTTTATGCCTGGGAAAGCCGTTGGTCTCGGCTGTCCGGCTGTCATTCGTGGATCTTTGACAGTCGTTACGGAACTTCAGAAGCCCGAAAGTCTGACAACCAGTCTTACCAAGAGGTATCGTATTACCCAGTACTGGGTTGTGGAGGACATATAGGCAGTCGTTCCATCTAAGATACTGGTATACAGCTGCATCCGGTAAGACGAACGCCGACCCCAACTTAGTTGGGAAAAGACTAGGTAGATTGATTTTTGACATGATAAACAATCATTTGGAGACTGAAACACATAGTAATTAACCGTTGTAACATACGGACCTAAGGTATGACTTTTTGCGCCGCGGATCTACATAAAATTATCTGCGAATCTGTGCAATGTGCTTGTCTGATCTGTATTCTGTAGGTAATAAACGATTTACGAATGACAGTGCCTACTTCTGCGGATGAGATTTATATCCGCATTTGGACTAAGTTTTCTCTTGAAATAGTACCTATATTAAGTATATTTTTAAGCAACCTCTCAGATCTCAACTGAAATAAAACCAAGAAGACATGAAATTCGCAAACGACCTCATCAAACAGCTAAGTTTACCATCGTCCCACTAGATGGCGTTAAACGCAATAATACGGTTCTTCCTTGCTACCAATTTAACTTGCGGTCACCGATCCTGAATGACGTCATATTATGGTCATAGACCTTAATGGGTAATAGACAGATTACAGCGGTGTCAGGTTCGATTCTCGGGTTATGTAGGTAATGCAATTTGTATAATGCAATGGCCAGAGAATTTTACTATTGAGCAAAATAGAGTTATTAAAAATGACTTTAATATTAATGAGATACGTAGGTATACATAAATGATTAAAGGTATTTTAATAAAATGGCCATAATGATATAGTTATGAGTAAATAGAAATTATTGCAATTAAATTCTTACCTCATTCAATTTCGAGATAATAATTGTATTATTTATAGTCATTTAATTGATTGCAATTAGTTTGGTTAGTAAATAAATAAGTGACCTAGTTAATAAAACTATAATTATATCCATAATCAATTAAAAACTTCACGCTTATGGATTTAAATAGAATTCCTCGTTTGTACTAATAGTGATATTGGCATGTTACGCTACGGGTCGTGGGTTCAATTCCTACGTGGAATTTGTATTCCTATGTGGTATTTTAATGTAAGTTTTTGCAGGATGTGTTCCCAGTTGAAATCTTTAACTTATCTTCTTTAAATTAAAACAAACGACTACCTACTAACTTAGAAAAACAAAACACTATCTAGAGACTAGAAACTAAGCGTAAGTAGGTGGTCTAGATTCTACACCACCTACTTACTCTTAGTTTAAAAAAAAACACAAGTTTCGCATTCAAACCTCTTTAGTTATATTTTATCAAATAAAACCTTACTAACACCCAAACAATACTAATCACTTTACGCCGCAACATAACGGTAACCTAACCAATCAAAACCGCGGGTTACGAACCTAATTGCCCCCTATAAGTTATATAAGGAAGCGGGCGTTGTTTCCGGCGCGCGCGCAGCTACGTGATTCATAGTAGTGTGACTGTGAGTGATGGTGAACTGAGACAGTTTGGAGGTCAATGTCGAGGGTTTAGTGGTACCGTTTTAGTGACTAGTATTTGGGAATGGATTGAAATTGCCCGGAGGTTGTCAGCTGCTGGTTTTCAGGAGCACAACATAAAACACATTGACTTTTTAAATGCCATTATTATAGCACAAGCAAAAATAAGAGTTTTTTAATAATGTTTACCACAACATCAACAGCTGGATAAGGGATACAGAAACCCGATGTGAGAAAGGAGGCCAATCCCAGACTGCGAAGATTGTAAGGCTGATGTATTTTCTGAGGAAGGAAAATATAGCAAGGAGAATCATACGCAAGCTATCGCCCATACCTACCTATACGGCAGGCAAAGTTATAAATGCTCGTTCTCAGTCAGAAAAGCAGCAGCAGCTATCAAAGAGCCCAAGTGGAGGACGTAGTAATGCACTTGTAATGTAAATCGATAACGGTAATGATTGTAATTACGCTATATCGGCAATAAAGAGTTAGCAAAAAATCCTATATTTCATACTATCTAAACGATACGCTATCATCCTGATGATAAGTAAACATAAAATTGTATCATTCAGTGAAAATGTAGGTCATCATGAATGGGAAACTTGTCGTTACTCTGATGTTCGTCACGACTTTTCCTATGATAAGAGAAACCATTTTCAGACCGACACCACATAAACCCCTAACTGTAGAATCACAGGAAACACAGAACTCTTTCAATTTTCAAAAGAATGGTCATCTTGTTCTCTCATATCGGCACGAACAATGTAAGAATAGTTCAAGCTGTGAATGGTAAAAATCAGCTGGTGATCAAAGTGTTAGCGTGGTTGACTACTCAGGATGAACCAAGCGTTCATTTATGAAACAGCTCTCTCTCTCTCTCTCTGGAGGATATTTGAATGCACCCAAAAATGATATAATAGCGTTCTTTCTAATTATAATTTTATAAAATGACATCACTGATATTATGACAACGATGAGATAAATTGCAGATCGCAGAACAGATGTGTTATCGTGATGCAATGTTTACAATTTTGGAAGGTCATTGTCGAGACATTTCCTGTTTCATTCAAACTTAGTGTTAATATGCAATGCATGGATTCGAAAAGTGTGTGTCATATCTACGGTTACATTAAACAGGTTACCTGTTCTCTATGGTCATGTTTGGGTTAAAATTACGAATGTATTGCTACCTTAGGATCTTGGGCAAGTGATAAGGTTAGTTGAAAGACATTATTATATCTTTTGCTTTATGGATAGCTGTCTAAATATTAATCTGTTACAACTTCTATAACTTTAGAAACAATTTAATATATTCATATGACTCTTTAATACCAAGACCAAGTATATAGGGTCCTATTTATTATTTTCTAAAGAAACTATTGAACCTTCATAAAAGAATTCCACGAGTTTAGAGCTGTGTTAAGTGCGAACTAAGAAGACATTATTTTGTATGTCAATAGTAAGTAAATAATCGTTAGTTTTTATTTCTACATTAACAAGTATGTAAATTACAGTGTGACAGCGTATTGAAATCAGACGTGACTAATTGCACGTGTCAATTCGCACTTAGATAAATATTTACTTGAAACAGAAATAGAAGTGAAGTAACTGTTTATTTTTTAAGATTTCTTGGCTTATTGACCTAGTGGATATAGCTGCAAAGGCCATTACCTAGTATTTGAGGAGATTGGTTTGAGATTGGTTCAAGTTGAAATGCAATAATGTGGACTATCTTAGAGCAAAGTAGTTAGAACATAAGTCGTGATTCGAAAATCTGGCAGGTCGAGCTTTGCAATCGGTGCTGCAATATTATTTAAATAATTATACTACATTTATTCTATTGCATAGTAATACTCACACAGCAGCATTCATGGTAGCAATAAAGTAAACTATGAACCTTTAGATACACTCCAAACAGATCTGGGTAGTAATAAAAAAATCTTTACTTATCTACAAACACATTAAAATCCAGCATTACAGACGTTCATAATTCTACAAACGGCGATGGGAAATAGGTTAGCGCCGACAATGCGCAAGCTACATAACACTATGCATTGTTACAATCTGTAGACCCAACAAGCCACAGGTTGGCTACAAGTGGTTTCGAATGACGGCGAATCTTGGAGCTTTCTGGGATATTCTTCACTGGAATTTATGTTGTCGATATAGTTATCCTGAGACATTATATTTCTGAATGCGATTTGACGAATCAATAAATATTGAGAGTTTATCTGTGGACCTTAAAAACGGATTCTAAATCTGGTATATATTTTAAGGCTATTCATTTATTTAACTAGCTGTAGGTAAAAGGTCAAAAATGTTTCGGCCCAGAGCTAGTAGCAGGTGATGACGATGTCTAAAATAATGACAAAGTGAGAACTTTGACAGTCATTTGTTTTAGGATTCGAATGGAAAAATCAGGTACGCTGACGTATAACTTCTAAACGATGGGTCAGTGATGTAAATTGGTGATTTGGTGATTGGTGATTAAATGGGTGATAAGATATGATGATAGGTAGAAGAACGCCAGAAATAGGTAAAGGTAGGTAATCAAGGAAAGTGAAAATAAAAGAGTAACCGTGGAGTTTCTTGCCGGCTCTTCTCTATAGGAAACGACCTATTGGAACCGTGCACCTAGCTTCTAACGTTTCATAAGTGCCCATGTAGGTTTATGTGAAATAAAATATTTTGATTTGATTTGATTTGAAAGATAACTAAAAAGACACATTAAACGAAATTGAAATAGGCATATTTCTCAAAACATCATAAAGATTTGTAGCACGTTTCCAACATCCAATTTTCGCTTCAGAAAACCAGGTTTCCACAGCAATAAATTGAAATTGTCCAGAAAATGCCGAATTAATGGTAAACATAAACATCCCGTGTCGATATTCGTTACAGGAACATTATTAAGGGCTCTCAAAATTTTATCGTCATTTGAGAACCATTTGAGCGCCGGGACTACATTTTCGATATTACTTCTTAGTGTTATAACGGAGTTTCTTCTGTTTTTCTTTATTATTCATTCGTTACTAAATTGCATTGTTTAAGAGATCATAGTTTAGCTGGATTTACTGATTCAATATCTAGTATATGTTATATAAGTACATAAATGTCTACTAGTATTATATAGGTCTTACAAAGTTTTTTTTTCTACTAAGTATTGTATTTTTTTTATCGATTATAAGAAAAGCAACTACTCTCTCAATCATCACATTATTATAATTGCACTTTTTAATGTTGAAAGTAACTAATAAGCTGGTTAGTTTTACCTGGGAATAAAAAATATTTCGACTTTTTGTAAAGCCTCATTATAATGTTGTTTTTCTAAAAAACTTGCACTTACTTGCTAGTGTTAATATATTTCAACTCTAGTTTAACTTTGACACGCAAGCATTGCGTGCTAGTGTTACCTCACTAAAGATTTATGTTCAGAGTTGCCAACTGCGAAAATTGTAAAAATGAGTTTGCGCTCAGAAGGTCGAATGGGATAATACTCACGAGTTTAAGGTATATTTTTAGCAAAAACCTCATTCTGCAAAATTGCTATAATAGTGCCTGGAATCATAATTCTTTATGTTGAAATACGTTTATGACTGGCTGTAAATGGCTCGAGTTCGTAATAAATGACTAGCTAAGGCAACTAACTAATAATTTACAAAGAGTTACTTTGTGTTAGAAATAGCAAAGAAGAAAAACAAACACTCAAATGGAAATGAAATAAAAGATTACATATTATCTTGACTCATTTCTATTTATAAGACTTTCAATAAATAAGTTAGGTAATACATAACTAATAATCAGGATTCAGGAAGCCTTTCGTAAATAATCTGACCCTCACCATCAATAAGATTAATTATTAAACTGAATTTCAGAATCACAATTCCAAACAACGACCATTTAAATGTCCGCATCCCGGGCCATAAATATTATCTACCTTAGTAGGATCTATTCTACCTTTTCAATTGTGTTCAAACGACTATTATCCTATTCTCTAATTTCTAGATCGTAGTATCCGGTATTGTAAGGTAAATCATATTTACCGGCAAAGGAACGTTTCCATTGTTTCTCTCATCCGGTATTCTAGAATTACCGGGCAGGTATTCGACCTTGAATTTGTGACCTTCGTTTGTAACCTTGACTTCGTTAATGTCTTCATAATCCGGTTTAATGCTAATTATAAGCCATGTGGTTATTTAATTGATAATGATTGGGGTAATCCTAGGATTTATGTCTGGGGTAAAGGTAATACTAAAATGGAAAATGGCATATTTTTAAGTAAAAAATAATCTATTTTAGAAGCACTGTTCTCTGAAATTGTGTTCTGTTCTGTTTACGGGTGATACAATTTTATTTTATTTTCTACTGTTTGTGTCGTAATCTAATCATTTGTCTTTTTCTGTTCTGTAATCTAATTTAATTCAGTTTATTCGACCCCTATTTATTATAGTCTGTGTGTTTATCCGTTTCTATATTTTTTCACTAATCTATACAGCATGTGAAAGGTGTGATAAAATTTGTGTGACGTAAATGTGGGCTCACCACATGGGATGGAGATATACCAAGCTTTTATATCTCTATGTACTATCCAGCTACGGTTTCAAACTCTGATCCATCCTTTTAATATCCGTTACATGGTTCATTCCTTCTACAAACATGCTCAGCCAGCTTCAATTAACATTGTTCTAAAACTCAGCTTTCAATCCGGAATGCATTTCACCAAATCAACTTAGTTGCAGCTTTTGATGATTTAATTAAATTGAAGTGAATATTAATTAAATTTACACAGAAATGTACACGTATTCATATTATTTGTACTTAATTGGCAATTTTAATTTGATGTGTTGATGACAAAATAACAGCGGTCACTTGTTTGAGTATATAATTAATGTTTTCGCTTATTTTGTTTTTAGTTATAACATTCCCTAGAGTTTTAACGTAAGTATGAAAGACACGCATGTTGTACTATAAACGAATGTTTTGTATTACAGCACAATTTAAAAGAGGCCTAATATTTGACTGTTTTAGTATTAGTTGATCCATATGAATCATAACTTCAGGAATTTTAAAAACTGGAAAGTAATGCTGATTGTAACTATTACACTCGTTCTTAATTCATGATCAGTTTTGATAGCAGAGTTTAGTTTACGTGTTATCTAACAAGGCGATGCGCGCTTTACTTGTGGTAACCAAGTATACAAACATGCGGTGAATGTGTGCGTGAAGACGAGTAGCGTTAGCATATAATACACACTTCGTCCGTGTCTCGGATGGTACGGAGTGCTCCTGCATTTACACGCACATTCTACGTTCACAGCGTGTTTGTACATTGGTAACCACAAGTAAAGAGCGCGTGGCTTCGTGAGATAATGTAGTTTGGACGACTCAAAACCAAAAACTAATAATATTACTACACGAATAGCAATTTTCTTTGCAGATGATTCTAAAGTACATAACAAAGAAATGAAACGTTTTTAAGACAACGGACAGTTAATGTTCCTGTAGAAGTAATAAAAAGTAAAGTAAGTAATCTTCAAAATCTTTCATAACTCTTTCACGATAATAGAACAAATAAATACTGAAAGCAAGGATTCTATCATTACTACAACTCAACATGTAGACACAAACAACAGTTACGTATCAATTCTGAAATCTTGCATAGATAATACTATAACCACTGAAAATAATGAAACTATCTCGAATACTCCAGTCGATAACAGATCTAGAATCGTTACAAAACGGAGACGCGCGCGCCGATAGCCGCGGTATGTGACGGACATAATTATAGTCTTACTTGCGTGCTTTCTTTTTGCATCGCTCGCTTAGAACTTGCGGACAGATCGCTTTGTTAAAACCACTCGAGAGATGAATTTGAATTTATATGCATATTGTACCAATTGCCATATTATGGGACAAGTCTTTATCATATTTGATTTATTTGTGACACAAAGGAAGATTATTTTCAGGTCTGTACAATACCAAGTCAGGAATCCAGATTCACTTGGTGGAAATTCTATGGTTATCTTCTTTCTCTTTCATATTGGTGGAAGGAATACTTTACACACCGTTACCGTACGTACCGTTTTTACGATGAGTGTGTGTATGCAGTTTCAAATTCGCAACATCGTTTGGCATTTATGTTTCGAATAGGTATTTGTTTGTGTCTTTGTTTGAAAATACCATCCGGTAAGCATACTGCCAGACCATCTTCCTATCTAGTTTCCAAGTATATGAAATTGGTTTCATGTTCTAGACTTAGTAAATGAGAATAAATATTACACGCATTTTAAAGTGTGTGAAGTTTATTATATTAATCTAGATTTATAATAACTTAATAGCATTCGATTCTAATCTTTGCAGGTGGATAAGGAACCTGTTATAACCAATGTCAAAATAATTAACTAAGCCAATAATTTGATGTTGATCCGATACGTCAGGCCGTAATATATTGAGATCATAAAGTCGCACGAGTGTGTCCAACGCACACGCGATTTAACCACCTAGGTTTTAATCTTACACCAACATCGTTATTGTAGATGGATACCTTCTCGCTATGAAATGGCTGCCTAGAATCGTCTAGAATTGAAGCACTCTTACAATGTTATAAAGAAAAAAAATGTACGTAACATAGGAGACGAGACTCATACAGGCCAGGTAACAATGGCAGGAAAGGGAGGGGACAGCAGTCAGTGGAACATAGCTGCCACTGATGATGATGATAGTAAACTTTTGAGAGTAACTAATAATTAATATTTTAAACCTAGTAGAGTTGTCTCCTGCCGGCACGTCATCGCAGAAGTGGCGCCAGAGTTAGATTATCTAGCCAGTTAGAGGGGCTAAATGTCTATCATGCGTCAGATGTTTTGCAACCCTGGCACTATTCTATTTTTAAACTTGTAAAGCTATTCCTCTGTGTACACTCGAGCTGCAGGATTATTTGATTAAACTTCATGCCCGTTCTCACTAAGACTAGATGACACCTACAGAAATGCCGAAATAAAAGCGCATTGTTGGATTTCCAAGGCTCGGCTCGGGGCTGAGAGTCGAAAATCTAACAGTGCAGTGTTTCGCAGTGAAAGTAAAAACGGGCATACGTATCAGTTGAGATCCCATCTAACTGCACTATGCATCAATAGTTATACTGGCATTATGGGTTGATGACGGACATGATTTTCTGCCTTCAAAAGTTTGTCGATTGCCTTACTAATTCTTATACTGAGCATTTAGTCCAACTTACTCCTGGTAAATAATCCTGCCCGTCCCTAAATGAAGTTTAATATTTTACCAATCAATATTTTTAAGCAATTACGTCACAAAAAGGAGGTGTGTTTGTAATTATAATGACCGTTGTGTAAGTGAGCGCAAATTGATTCGTTTTTAAGTTATCCTACTGGTTCTAGAGTTAAACAATCGCTTGCATCATCCATCTATGCTTGTATAAAACCGGATTATTTTTGGCTGTTCTTCGTTATAGAACAGTGAATAACAGCCGATGCTATTGTCTAACTAAGATTGAATTAAAAAGATTGGACTTGCTTTTCATTCTATCTTAAAATTATCATCATCATCTGCCTAGCTTTCCAGCTATATTGGGGTCGGCTTCCAGTCTAACCGGATGCATTTGAAGTATTATTTTACATGGAGTGACTGCCTATCTGACCTCCACATCCAACTTACTGGGCAAAACGATACCCCTTGGTAAGACTGGTTGTCAAACTTTAAGGCTTCTGAAGACCCGTAACGACTGTCAAAGATCCACGAATGATAACCGGGACCAACAGCTTGGCGTGCTTTCTGATGAAAGGAGGGGTCTTGGATGTAACGAGGGTTACCCATCGACGGACCAACCGTGGCAAGCGTAGCGTAACCTGATCGATCGACCCGTGTGGATGTTGTTACTTAGCCACACGCCCCTCTATCTTGCCTATATTTTATTATACTTATCATAATATTTTATTATTGATTGCGATCCCTTTGTTTAAGAGAAATAGATCATTCTTGTGTTCGGCTGTTGTCCTCATCGGTAACATCGGCATGCGGTTGTCTATGATGATTTGAATACTGTTTTATAAGTATTTTCCTTTCTTTTTCCGTTCTAGTAGTACCAATAATATCATCAGGCTTATTCCACAAATCCCCCCTGAAAATCCCCCTTAGGGGGAAAAGTGGAATTTATAAAAAAAAAAGTGTGAAAATCCCCCTGATAATCCCCCCTAGGGGGGAAAACTGTAATCGAAAAAATATTTATTCCAAAGATCCCCCCATGATCATAATATAATATGATGTTGGGAGAAGCCAATGATTATGTATTTTGGTTAACAATAAAACTATCTTCACCTATTTCCTTGAAACTACAACAATTAAACTGCCATCCGAACCCCAGCACACAAACCGCTTTAAACTCTACCTACCTACTCATTTAACACATTTAGTCTTCAACAAAGGCCCAAAGACATCAAAGAAACTGTAACGGCACTAAAACTGAACAGCTCCTAAAGCTAAAACGGCACAAGTAAGAAACCGATAAAACGTAGGATAATGTAATAATATAGTGAATTCGAGCGTCCGCGCTCGGATTATTTTCCCAGAGCGCGGCGTAAGGCGTAATCTCATAATATGGCGCCCATCCCCCGGCCTTACTTGTCAGGCTTCGGTTATACGCCGCCGTTGTATACGTATCAAAATCTCCGAAATTGAGACTTGTAAAGTGATATTCTTTGGTTATTATATGCTGATATATCGTCTTCACCTACAAGAAAATTTTACGAAAATGTAACCTATATTATTCATGGTCATGATGTTTTACGGTTTGACCGATTTTAAAATGGACCTCGTGTGACAATTTGTTATTTAAATCACACTGTTTGCATTCCATAATCTAGTTCACATATTATTAGTTCGCATTATTGCAGTTGATGTATTTTCGAAAAAATGAGTAGGTAAGTTAGAAAAATAAATCTAATTGCATGTAATTATGTAAGTACTTGACGAATTGACAACTGTTGGGTACATATAGCTGTTTGTGAGATATTCATAGTAAGTTTCTTTCGTATATTTCTTTCTGAATTCCAATGGACTAGTAAGATCAGATCATCTTACAAGAGAATAGGTAGGACAATAAAGTAAGAACTTAATGTGTCAATAACTACAAGAGTTAATGGGGACCGTAAACTTATTATTGATTTCTGATGTTAATGCAAATACATAGTTTACATCGAAATGCATCTATTTTTACTGGTTAAATCGCGTTTGATGTGTTTTGCTAATAAAATATTTGTTGTTATGCATGATTAAGTAGAATTTTATTAAGACTGTCAATGAATTACCAGACACAGTGAAGTAACTTTTAACTGTTTGAGTTTATTTAGTTAAAATCCCGTTAAAATAGCCAAAGGAATAAATAAATTGTTAAAAAAATTACACTGAATGATATTATATCGATGAAACAGTTCTTCCCAATCTCTCTCTTTGTTTTATACTAAACAAGTAAACAAATGAATTAAAGCATGCAGCATGTAGCCTAGAATTGCATTGTATCACCGAATTATCACAAGCTGCGTTATCATTCGTTTATCATTATGTCATGCGAGATAACACTGTGCTATATCTGTGCTAAATTTTCTGCTTTCTCGTGCGAATTCGTTTAGACGGCCTTGAGATATTGAGATTACAAATTGCACTTAATTATTTTCTTCATAGTGATTATTAGAGTACGGATCTTAAGTCTTCCTACAAATGGTATATTACCAATGGAATCCAAATGTTGTTTCTATAATTAATTTGGATCGACGATAAGAATCGATAAAGTAAAATTTTGTATTTTAGCCACAAATTGTTACCCAACATTTTTTTTGTCTTTACGTTAAGTTCGTTATATCTTTAGTAGAAAATAACCCTATTACAGAAACCCTCTTTAGTAACATAGTTCCTCTTATCTTGTCATAATAATATACGGGTCTGACCATCACTCTTTCGTGTTACTAACGTCCATACCATCCCTTATCTTACCTCCGCTGTAAAATACTGTATCTTTTGTCTTTCCTTTGCGACTGGTATTAAAATTCTAGTTCTTCTATATCTTTCTCTCTTTCTATTGAGAAATGAAAATCTACATTTTCATAACAGTTATCTTTTAAGGGAAACATAACGTAAATTACATCTATTTTCCATAAATGATTAGGCAGAGGTCCCACATTTTACGAGCCTATTACTGGCAAACGGGACAAAATCTAAAAAAAAATCTGATTGCAATATTACTTTACCAGTGTCATTTCCTTTCTAAACCTTTATAATACATTGGCTAATATCGTGCGACTCCAAGCTACGGAACAAATAAGCCATCCCTTGGATCCGCAAAAGCCGTAGAATCTGCAAGTTATAGGGACCTTTGGAAATCTGAAAGGGAACCGGAAGGTATGGAATACGGAATAAATGTTTAGTTAAAAATGTTGAATAAACTATCTTTGATAGTCGGTTTGGTTTGTAAGATTTGCTTTATAAGTGATACCTAAGAAATCTTTTTTTGCATGTTGACATAATCATTGTATGCCTATTGGGCAGGACATAATGCAACTGTAATTTACCTAACATCTGTCTGTATAACCTATGCCCACAATAAAAAGATTTGATTTGATTTGTTATATTATCATTTGGGTTCCTTTGTTTCGCGAAAACTCGATCGACTAGTTCTATCAAGTTTATTGTATGAATCATCCCCGTCCCTTTTAATTCCGGAAAAACTTAAGAAAATCAGCAGTCACCGGGCAATCAAGATAATCAATGTGTTAGCTTTATCTTTCAGTAAAAGAAGGAAACATACTACTTTACAATAAGGCTTCCTATACATGACAGCGGAGCAGCACCGGAGCCGCACCAGCCGCACCGCGCGGACCGCAAGATGAAAAAAATTCAGAACATCTCAGTATTCTGTCTAGCCTTTTCCCAACCATGTTGGGGTCGGCTGCCAGTCTAACCGGATGCAGCTGAATACCAGTATTTTACATGAAGCGACTGCCTATCTGACCTCCACAACCCAGTACCTGGGTAATACGATACCCCTTGGTAAGACTGGTTGTCAGACTTTCGGGCTTCTGACGACTCGTAACTACTGTCAAAGATCCACAAATGACAGCCGGAACCAACGGCTTAACGTGCTTTCCGAAGCACGGAGGAGTCTCGGTATGTAACGATGGTCACCCATCCACGGACCGTAGCAAGCGTAGCCAGTCCTTAACCTGATGAATCGACCCGTGCGGCTGTTATTACTTAGCCACGACCTCCTCAGAACATCTCAGTAAGAAAATGTAAAATCTACGCTTCACCGGTGCGTCGCATGGGTAACATTCAATCGTAATACTTGACATGCGGTCATGTACAGGAAGCCTTAGTCATGATTTCAATGAAGTATACTTGAGACATCAACAACGCCTGGTGATACCACTCAACAACTGCCTACCTACTTCAAATTCAGTAAATATTATTAAAATTATAAACATGTCAACTATTGTTATAAAGAATTTCACAAGCGAGAAGTAATGTATTCAATAGGATTTCATGTTTCAGGGTCTGTTAATCCTACATTATTTTTGGTCCTAACCTCAATCTTTTAGATAAATGGTCCTACAGAATTTATGACGGTTTTCGATTTCTAAAGGACAGCCTTTCGGTCTCGCTGTTATTTATTTATGAAAATGTTTCGTGTTTGTATGGCACTCATTGTTGGAAGTAAATTATTACCGAAGTTTCCAAACTTAACAGATTCATTCTCATAAAATCATGAATGTACCATAAAATGTCTAATATTCCAGGGATAATATAAACACATAACTTTCAATGTTTATAATAATATCAAGAAATGCTTCGTGGTACAAAAGAGAGTGCTTTAATAATGGACACCTAACAATTCTTTACGTAATATTGTTGTATTTGAACATTATTATTTATTGAACTAATATTTACTTATGCAGTATTTCATCTGACATATATGTTATTGGGGTAGGTTACGGAAGGCCTTATATTTTGCATATATTATACTTAATATGCATGTTCCAAATAAGGGACACACCCGTTTAGGCTGTTCATAAATACGACTCCAAGCAATGTTCGGCTCTGTCATAATAAAGTTATAAGCCTTCCTACTAAAAAAAACCAATTGAACATTATGATGACAGATGTCAAATGTCAATTTCTTCTATCCGTTTCAATAATTGCAACCTTACAAATTATTTTACAAATTATGTTTCTATAGAAATCAATATTCCCGTGCGTCAGTTTCTCAAAAACTCGAAAATGGCTCGACAGGTTTTTTTGCCTCAACACTTGGTTAGTTTGGGAAAAAAGAAAATTAGGATAAACCCTAAGGAACAATATCGAAAAAAGTAATTCATTTAGTAACTGATAAAAGGAAGGTCGCTAAATGCGTCATCAGTCAATAAACTATTTTGTTTATAAGTTTTAATTTTCGCTTGTATCTCTAAAACTAATGCTTGCTGTCAGTTTATCCAAATACAACCAGCTGAGTGCTGCTATGGGTATTTGCAAACTATAATTCCAAATATAATACCGTGGAATGCGTATCATTATATTTTTTATAAAAGCGCAAATGATACATAATGATGGATATAAAAATTGTTTTCTTTGTAATGTATCACCAACTGTGATACTTTATTTACAGTCTATTAGCTAATAAGTAATTTAAATGTAACATAATACTTAATCATCGTCTTTCTTATTCACTCAATGTTCTGAGGAAGACACTTGACTCCATACCTACATGGGAATGCAGTTTTATCAAACATGTCATAAATTAGAGATGTCAATTAACCGAACCCAAATGTCATTAAATATTTCATGCGGAAAAACGCTGCAGTGTGAACGTTTACTGTGAATTATGCAGTATGACACAAATGAGGAAGAAAAACGTAAGTAGAAACCGCAAGTGCAGTTTAGGCCTTATAAATTGTTTGTTTTACGGACCGACATTCCGACAACATCAAGATAATTTTTCGCAATCAGGAATTGTTTATTTACTTTTCTGATAATGTTGATACGCGAATTTTATCTGCCCTGCATCATGTTGTTATCTTTCGCGTAAGTTGGGTGTTGCTTTCATTTGATTTTTTTACTTCTTACAATCATCATTAATCATGATATTGTTTTGTACCCTGTGTTGACTTGCCTTTTCCTGTAAAAGAACGCTAGGAATAAAAAGATAGAGTAGTAAAAAGATAATTATAGTACTGCAATATCATAAAAGTCCTGCAGCTGATATCCATTTATAAAAACAAATGTCTTGTTAAGTAAAAACTATTCTGAACTAATGTGTTTCTGACACTTTAATTTCCCTTACTTAACTTAAACTCTGAGAAGCAGAGCTATCTCTTTTTTATGCCAAGTAAAATATTTTTCATCCCTTTAAGGTTTTTCAGTTAATTACCCCGAAAAATATGTGGTCCTTTTACTTTATTATAAGATGGCTTCCAATTATATTGCGGATGGCTGCCGGTTGACCTCTGCAACCCCAAGCGCATCGCATTGACCTTTCCGTCGGCGAAAAACAGCTGCTTAACTATTTTTCTTTTTACCTAAGATTAGCGAAAAAATTGCGGTTGAAAAGATCAGATGTTTAAATAGAGGCTATGCAGAGTAAAATAAAGAAGGTAATATGTCAGAAAATGCATTAATTACTGACATAAGTCCTTATTTGCTGAAAATGTCACAAAAGTGATATAACTGCCTTTGTGAATATTTCAGCATTCTGATTCATGACCGTTCTGTTTCATTTTCCGCGAAATTGAATCTTCTGAATCATATTTTTAAAGATATCTTTCAGTTATCTTTCGCTGGTATCTTGTATTGTGATTTTGTAAAATGCGTAACATAGGATTTGAAATGTAAAAGAATTGACAAATATTTCAGGGGAAAATTGACTCATTTGTATTGATTAGAGCCGGCTGTCAGCAAAAAACAAAGTACCAGTGTTTGCCGCATGTTATTGCAGCTTGCTTTAACATTTCTCGATAACAACAGCCTCATTTGAAAAATTAAGTAATGATAACTTGAAAGAGTTTTCAGATTAAGTAATCGTACTAAATTGTTGGTAACTTACAACTTAAATAAAATTTTAACAACCGGTATTTCTTCTTTGTAAGTGAATCATGCTCGTTTTATGTTGCAGTAAGTTGTACTTGAGTTTTATTGTAGACTTAGCTCATACATCAGTGAAAATAAAGTAAAAGTATTACGTAATATAAATAATGTGTCCTGCGGCTGTTTGCCGCAGTCTTTTTTCATTAAATTATTTACCGACGTAATAGTTCGTAGCCCAAACTACGTCACCGGTGACGTAACAGGAAAAATGGACAACGCCGGTAAACGAAACCATTATCTACATAATTACCGCATTACATCACTTTTCTCCAAATTTCACACGGACATTACTTTTTACCCGCACCGCAGATTATTTACCAAGAAATATCACTAAATAACCACGTTGTTTACGCAAAAAAATAAACACTCAGAAAACATCGGAACTTTAATTTTTCATCGGAAAGAATCAATGGAGAAAGTGCGTGTTGTGATGCTAAAAAATAACGTTTCTAATTCCACAATAGACGCTCGCCGGCAAATTGAATTTTCTCCCAATTTGACAGCTGTCACGTTGACAGATCCGATTTTTTTCAGAGCAAAGGCAACAAAGTGTTCAGCTTACCTTTAACAAGCCGCTGCAGAATAATCTCCTTGTGCTCGTGAGTGTGGGGCTCCCCGATCACCGCGAGCAAATAACATCCCGTGAGAGGGCTCGGTGGGGGCACAGAGGCGGATACCTCCGTCCCCAGAGACAAGGACCTGTCCTCGTCGTGGTCCATCGCCGACGGCGGCGCCGGCGCGACTGCCGACGGTTCGCCCAGGGCTAGCGTGTGAATCGACCGCTCGGCACGAGAACTCCGATCGGAATGGATTGGAACGGCCTGTGAGGTAGACACTTGCGCGCGCAACGCTCAGGCATCGACCGCTGGATGTGCGCGACACGCAGACGCGTCGGCGACTCGACTCAACCCCAAAACCGTCTTTTCGTTCTAACTTAAAGTTTCTTTTATGTGAAAGATAGAGATGGAATATATCGTAGGGCGTATACAGAAGCCGCTGTAGGTTTTTCAGCGCACACGTGATCTGCATTGCGTCTAAACAACCCGGCTAAATAACCTCGGACCGGTGGCTCAGCTGTTCAAGAGAATGCCATGGTTGTAACAATCGATAATGATATAATCGGAATGACTTGACATTATGGCGTTTGGTCAGTTAACTTTAAAGAAGACTCTATTAACAGCCGGTTGCAGAGGACCGGGACTGGGGCTCTGGGCAATATGTCTGCGTAGGACTGCAGTGAGTCCTATTTGTTTTCCTGACATTTATCACATTCCTACAACCAACTTAATGATTAGTGAACTTAACTGCGCGGTTATTTAATTTTTTTATAACATCTATTCAAAAAGAGCTAGTTTATTCTTCGTAAACAGGGACTAAAATAGCTCTTTAATCCCTAGGGACTAAAAGTGATTTGAATTTGGAACGTGGACATTGTTAGTAAAATTCCAATCACCAAAAAGTTTTTGGTGATTGGACAAAAAAATAAATCACAAACATTGTACGAACAAGTAACAAGCTGTATGATAAATAAACAGCGAGCGAGACAAATGAAAAAAAAAAGTTTGTGAAATTTAAAACGCGCGAAATGCATTCTGCCTCAGGTCGTAATTGTTTACTCAAATTCGGATTTTATTTAGTTTTATAAAAATTCGTGGGTCTTCCTCAAGTATAGTGAAAAGTAAGAAATAAATA
This sequence comes from Eupsilia transversa, assembly GCA_914767815.1. Classification (NCBI taxonomy): domain Eukaryota; kingdom Metazoa; phylum Arthropoda; class Insecta; order Lepidoptera; family Noctuidae; genus Eupsilia; species Eupsilia transversa. The sequence goes on from OU611888.1 coordinate 1,116,785, forward strand.
CATACAATTCTTATTCATAAGTTGTCCTTACTTTTTTTCTCGTAGAGGGTGTTAAAAAGTAGAGTGTCTACCTCGGGAGCAAAACCATTTTAAGCTCGAGTGACGTCTTTTGAATCCTTCCCTGCGCTCCGGATTCTACTTTAGAATCCTTCACTCCGCTCTGGATTCAAAGAAACACTCTCGCCTTTAAAATAGTTATTTGTTCCCTAGGCAAACAATCTCCTATTTACGTATTTTTGTTTCCCGCATTATAGCCATTAGTTGCACCGGCTGCTTATAAAATTCCAATATTTTCGTTTTTTATTTTAGATGTTTTTTCTTTGGTCTTCTTTTAAAACTTCTTTTTTTAAGATGGATTGTCGTTTCGGGACCAAGTTCTCTAGTCTAATATACCTAAGTTATAGCTTTTACGTGCATATAATTTTACTAGATCACGATAGTATTTTTTTAATTACCTGCTACGAATAAATTTTGGCTCTCCCAAAAATAATACCTATGTAGGTTTTTTTTTCTAAATGGGTCCTTTGATAGTTACTGAAATGCGTGCCCAGTTTTAATTAATAAGACCTTATTTTTATCTAAGTTTGAACGTGGCCTTTTTACATGTAGGCAACTTACTTTTATATCTTACTTAAATAACCTAATTTGAAATTGGTCCTTCGTTACACATTATCACAATTAAATTAATTATCCATTTTTCATAATTAAATTAATTATCATATTTATCCAAGCGTTGTGCAAACAAGAATATTTTCTACATTAATTACAGGTGATGAGGAGAGCATTTGCAGCCTTGTAAGATAAATATGAATTACAAAACAAGCAATACAATTTGCAAATAAGTCCTTCAACGCATTAATCAATGAGAACCATCGCTACATCGCCTCAAGCCGACATTATTTAGAAGATGCAACATAAATATCTTGACGCATACTTTCACTGTCGGCGCCGGCGCATTGAATCATCAACCGTATTGTTCCGACTGCTCCGATTGCCTACATACGGAGAAAATGCTCTGTTGTTAATCAGTGTAGTTATCTATGAACGGGCGCGTTTTGTTTACTTAGGAAGAGCTGAACTAACTATACTTACAGGGTGGAAAGTTAAAGCGAGCCCTAGAGAGGAAGTACCTTATATATTGGCATAGCATTAATATTTGAGATACTACTCCTCCTGGGCCCACTTTAACTTTACACCCTGTATACTTTAATACCAGTAAATAATCCTATGCTACAGATAATTATTATCCAAAATACACTTAAAGTTCGTGTGACATTTACGGTTCGTGGATCTTTGACAGTCGTTACGAGTCGTCAGAAGCCCGAAAGTCTGACAACCAGTCTTACCAAAGGGTATCGTATTACCCAATTACTGGGTTGTGGAGGTCAGATAGGCAGGCGCTCCATGTAAAATACTGGTATTCACCTGCATCCGGTTAGACTGGAAGCCGACCCCCACATAGTTGGGAAAAGGCTAAGCAGATTGTGTGACATTTAAGGTTCTAAAGATATTCAAGTGAAACTTTCTAGTTTTTTGTTGTTTCTGGGCAAAGTACTGCATTAATTTTGCTGAAATTCAACACTGAGATAAGTTATTACATAAGAAAGAACATAGGTTTCATTTTTCATACGGAAAATTAAAGAGTTTTGAAGAAAATGGAGACAGCTTGTATTTAAAATAACTGGTGTCATTTTTTCTTTCCTGGCTTAGGTTTAACATATTCTGGTGCTTAGCTACGGAAAGAACACCCATCTTTCACGAAGGCAAGTAAATGATTATGTTCTTCATAATGATTAGTCAGTGTCCTGGTCCTAGTATTATCGTTTGTTATTACGGCTAACCCATGTTCAGCAGTGGACAGTTACGAGCTGATATGATTAATGATACGATCTCAGGAGCTGTCCTTCCAAATAGTATGTCAACCCTTTACCGAAGAACATCAACTTCACGACATTTCCACATAGAATCTTGATCGTTTTAAGAAACTCTGACCAAGAATGTTCACTCCATTTCGAACACTGCATTCCATTTTTGAAACATGCCCGTTTAAAAAATGGAATGCAGTGTTCGAATCTAAATGCATTCATTTGTTTCTTAGTTTATTTGGGTCTTTTGATACTTCAGTACCATTTGAGATAAAAATGTTACTTAATGTATTTCAATCGTAAGTTAATTAATTATGAAACGAATTATTACGTAATATTATAAGTTGAAACCGCTGTTCGTGTCTGTCTGTGTGACCGCGTTGTTCTTCTAAGCTACGCAACGGATTTTGATGCGGTTTTGAACATTATTTAGATTATTTATCCGGGAAGTTCTATGTTTACATTAATGATCGACTAATTAATAAATAGTAACAATGCTGTGCTATACATATAACACATGCACAAAGTGTTTTTATCAATTATCAGACCCCAAGAAAGTGCTACGAAATTGTGTAAAAGTGCAATTGACACTATTCCTAGTTATAACATAATATATCTCGTAAAATATTAAGTAAGAATGAAATTACTTATTAGTCTATTAGGCTAGATTGTAACATAGAAAAAAAATGTTAAACTTACACATAATAAAGAATTGTCGATATTTTGTTAAGTCGTTTAAGCCGCATGAAGCAGGAGCGCGTGTATTTTAAAATTCGATAAACAAATGGCGCACCTACCTACTTAAAGTTACATAAAAAGCTCGACTGCTTAAAAACTAAGTAATTTCAGACGCATTAGTAACTAATTATTGGTTCTGCTACACTCAAGCAGATTATGATTGCGTCGATTCTTACTTAAATTTTTTCATGATGTTTTACAGACACTGAAATTCAGCTGGCTCTCGAGTATTGGATGGTAAGTGATTGGATTACAAGTACTCTGCTTGTTACTAGCGCTTTAATTTAATTTAAATAAATATTTTATAAACCTTTCGTACATCATTGGTGAAATTACATTTTTTGAGTAATGGCGTCGTATTTGTGAAATAGGCTGAAAATCATACCACTATATTGAAGTTTTAAAATCATATCACAAGCATTAGGTCCATTTTATCGGCATTAGTCTGTTGGAGAGTTGGTTAACAAGAACACTCATAATTCGAAACCCGCTAGAAATATTGACAGAACACAAAAACAACTCCAGTATCTACGCTAATATCAAAGCCCAACTCTTCATTAGCATAGTAGACCCATTCATCTTCTGGACCGCTTAACCGAAAAATAACTTCACCGAGATCCAGATAATCGAAGGACAAGTTACGCATTAGGACCAAATTTTACAATCAGGTTATCTAATAACATTATAATCCTTCTCCAGATTACCTGCCCCTGCTAGAATTATTAGTAGGTATTCAAAATAATCTGCATTGTTTACTACCCCGATGTGTTTAGGTCCCCGTACTGTCAACATCACTTTCATGGTAACGGTTTGACTTTGACGACTCCTTTATGCCGAAGCAGTAAGGACGTTTTTCGTAGTTCTATTGACATACGTTTGACCGTACTTCATCGCATTTGTATTCGTCTTATGTCGGATGTGCGTGTCCGGATGACTCCTTAGGAAGGATAACATGTTGGGATGTTGTCTTTTTACGGTATTAATACACGTTGTAGTATTTTCTTTCGTAAATAATAAGTAAACATCAGCATTGTAAGGGCGGTCATATTAAAACACAAACAATTCTATGCATAGAGTTGTTTTTGTAAAGTGTAAGTGTAAAGCAACTTTTGAGAATTTCTACATCATAACATAACGTAATACACGCCTGTTTTTCCCCGAAGGGTTAGGCAGAGGTGACCTTTAGTAAACCCATAATTTATAGTCAGTTATATTAAAATCCCATGTAATAAAGGGTGAACCTATTACCATCAACCGGGCACAAATTGTACATCATTTGTGAAAATAATACTCACAAAGCTGAAATCACAATGAAACTGTGAAGGAACAGATTATTCCCAACAGACTAAGGAACAACAAACCAAAAATAGTAAAAAAAACAAGCTACAGTACATTATAACACTCTGCAAAGTATAATTATTCGGGCCACAATACTTATCAGTATGAGTGCCGGTGTAATTCGCGAGTGCATCATTAAGTAAACCTGATAACGTTATGATAATCTCCGTAATAAGAGTTAGTGACGTAATGTACACGCCTGTTTATATACAGCCGTAAAAGTCACCTTTCAGTTATATTCATACTATCACTCTGAATGGAATAAGCAGCCATAACCAATTACAATTGCAGGAGTATAATCCTAATGTAAAAACACTTGTAAGTTTATTGCTTACTTTCAAAAGTTTATTGTAAAGTATTTCAATATCACAAAAACAAATCTGATTGAAATATTAACGTGCATGTTTTAAACCTCTTGGTATTATTTCAAGCTACATTTTATATTATTATCAAGGAAGAAATTAAGGCGACAAATATTGATAAAAGTCGTTTTTTGCTTTGTTTATGTGGTGTCTAGGCGGCGCCATCTGCTGTCTCAGTTTTGCGTAAGATTCTGTATTGAGACAAAATCTTAACATTGGTCCTTACATTCAATTAGAACATCTCTCTATCAAATTATTGTATTCATAAATCATACAAGGTCACGACCCGTCTGATATTCAAAATTAGCTACAATCAATCAAGACAATTGTTTCCAATCAAAATCAAAATCAAAAGTCATTTATTCAAATTAGGCTGAGAATCAGCACTTTTTGAACGTCAAAATTACATATGACAGTCCCCCAAAACGCCCACCCGTCACCACTTCCTAGTGCTTTAGCTGGAAAATCAAAGTAAGATACTGGGCTGATTTAAACAGGACCAAAACCAGTCCGTAACTCTTCCTCATTGGTCACGTAAGTAAAAAGGAAATACCTTATTCACCATACTTGATGAAATTATTGGTGATCGTTGTCTGTTTTAGCAGACAGGACAAGGATGTCATGCTCTATCACCCTCTTCGCCATCTACAAAGAAGACTGTTCTTATCACTCTTCAAACCCATCTGACTCCATTCACAATTTTCTTCTGCAGATATCCGATCTCCTGCCAATCCACCACCGAGTTATATCAGACTACCTATTTATTAAACGTTTGCTTATCTGCCCATAACTCCGTGGCCTGAACCTCCAGGATTCTTGGCTGAACGCCAGTTCATCTGTTATGCTGACCTATAAACAGTTCTGTAGAGCCAGTATTTTGATAAGTCATCTCGCAGTTCGATGACTTGTTAGTTGGCCGGGTCAAGATTTTGTCGATGAAGAATGGAACTTTGTGTTTATGTCAGGGAATGGTCTGGAGATGTGGAGTTGATAACATGTTATGTGATTATCTAGGTAGTTTTATGATGTTGTAGATGCCGCCACAGATCCTTAATATGAATGTGATGATAAGTATCCTAATAAAGGAGTTTTTATTAAAGGTTTTGGGCACCAGATGAAGTTCAATACATAATAGATTTTGTTTATATACTCTGTTTATTTTCGTCATATTTGGTTGTCCATTTAAAGCGAGAGAATGAGTCGGGGTGACTGTTTTGGACTCATAAAAGACACAGTCATAACAAACACCTGGAGAACTACAAACAATATTACTAGGTACACAGTAGGCAATACAAAAAATTTCGTAGGAAACCTTCTGCGACCCTGGAAAGACAATCACCGTCTGCGCCGATCAAGCCGATAATCTTCTGGATCTTCTTGTGGGCGTTAATAATAAGCGATTAAAAGATTAGTAGGTACCTTGGCATACACGTGGAATAGGTCAAGCTCCGTTACAGACGTAGGTTGGTAAATTGTAATGAAATATTACTGCAATTATATTGATAGAGAAGGATTTGAACAGAATGTACTTTCAGCAAAGTACAATAATACCTCAATGACTTTCAGGGATATTTCTATAGACTCGTGTTCTTGAAAAAGCCCTATCTTTTTCCAGTAAAATTGAGAAATGTTTTCACCATTATTTAAAAAAAAAATGGGACAATAAACAGCTACAATATAAAATGTTTTTAAATAACAATAATACGCTCATAAGTAGTATTAACAATTATATTGCAGCCCACTACATTATCCGCATGTTAACAAGATTAAGATAGGGTAAAAAAAATATCTAATTATCCGCGTTTTCGCAATATCCCTAGGTTTTTCACGAAAATTCGAATTATCAAATCATCCTACGACTTATAATACGACCAACAATTGGTTCTTCAAAAATAAAAATTCAATACATGATTCGGCTCTTCTATATTGACAGATATTGACTCATATTACTATCAACTATAGAGTTGGAGGAACTTTGAAAAGCCGTTTGCCTGATTTGAAATAAAAAAACTTTTAACTCATACAGAAATAAACGACGAATACATTTTCTAGTGCACCCTATCACTGAACGACTGAAACCGACAGAATGATAAATACTACCTTTTTACCTAACAGAAATCTCACTGATATACCAACTTTAATATCACTTAGCGCCACAAAAAGGGCGTAACCGACATAACCATTAACGCTCGGAGGAGTTTTGTCGCAAAAACTTGGCTTCTATTACACTGGTCGTGTGACACTTGAAGACCACGGTCCACGCCTCTAATCCTGTCTGTGACATGTCGGCAAAAAATATCTAGCCGCCGAACTATTAAGGTCGCGAACACTTGATAGGGATCTACCATGAGTGTAGGAAGTCGTGAGATAGACATAGACGCGAGTTTTGAGTGAAAGATTACGCGAGGATGGTATGTGCTTTTCCTGAGGAACAGTTGTCTGCTTTACTCGAAAATCTTAATAATTTTGAAATTGAATTTATTATTTTATTTTGCCAGTCTTCTGGGCACGTTCCCGGATGATAGCGATATGGACGAATACTTCGTCGCCTAAGGCTGGATTCGACCAAACAGGAATAAATTTTATCCGCGGAATAAGCCTTCTCTTCTGAGTAAATTTTGAATTTTTGACAGTTTGTTCATACGAAAACTGTCAGGGTAAATCTTATTCCGCGAATAAAATTTACGTAAATTCGTGTTTGGTCGAATCCACCCTAAGTCCTTTTGTTTTTGTATTTATTTGTATAGTTAGTCATTTACTTTAGCACCTAGTGTAAATGGTTAGTTGTGTTAAATATTGTAAGAGATATTAGGTAATGGAAAAAAATTTGGGCATTATAACAATGCAACCGATGAAAACCATAAAACAAATGGGTAGTGTATAAAATGTCTTTTTGCCCCCCTAGGTTCAAGAACACAAAAAACATGTTTTTAGGACTTTGTTATAACTTTCCACGCAATAACCAAAATCATAAGCTACCGTACATAATGTTATTAGCTGATAAACCAATGAAGTAAGAAAGGGTTGGCGAAGGTACTCACCACTCATATAGGTGAACTTACATACTTCACAAGAAGCCCCATGTTATAAAGACGGCGCCCAGTACTTAAACCAGCCATGCGTGCAGCCTCACAGCTATTACTATAGGTAACCCTTGTGTTCATGAAGCCTGAATCTTTAAAAACAAAACTTTACATAACATTACATGGAACACCTACATTTCGCCAGTTATGTTTAAGCCCCATGTGATACGGGGCGAGCCTATTGCCATCAACCGCGGGCATAAATCCAGACTCCGGGCTGCTACTAAGAAATTCCAGATGGAAAAACCTAATAACACTTTGCCCAACCCGGGAATCGTACCCAGGAGCTCATGACTTACTATCTCTTTCAAACACGTACACAATAAGTGTAAAGTAAAGTGACATTCTTCTTCATTTTTGACATCGCTTCGTAGAAATCTTTCTACAATCTGTAATTTTACTGAACTATATTTATTATGTGTATAACAAACTTGACGTATATTTATTATGTGTTTAATAGAAAACAAAGAATGATCAATACATAATAAAAAAAATGTAATGCAGAAAAGCACAAAAGGTAAATATCCCATAAAAAATCACCGGAAGGTTTACCACGGAACACGGACGAACTCACAGGCAAAAGCTAGTGTCTTTAATAATAAAATAGTTTGAATTAGGCTCTCCTCAAAATAGAAGTAGGGCTTCTAATACAAGCCGCTCCTAATTCAATCGGAACCAATCGACCTAGCTCCGAGTTTAGCACTAATAGTAGCACATAGGCACAAACAGACACTTCCAGGTCACCGGTCGACGTACAGACGGCAAAACAGCTAGGTATACAGTAAAAAAAAAATTAAATAAAGCATATTGATTTAAATATGAGAGTACATAAAATTCAACGATACATTGGCAAAAATGGACGTAGAAAAGGCCAACAAGTCAGTTTTTTTTTCTGTTTTTCATCTAAATAAATTATATTTTATCAGGAACATGATATTTAGCGGAATATTTAGCTTTCCACGACACTATCAATGGTACCCATTGTCTTGTGCACAAACTTAACTTCATTTAGGTCATTAGAATATTTTTTACCTCTAATTAAACATAAACTTTCAGTTTATTTTAGTTGGATTTTGGTTTTTAATAAATTTTCAACGTAGAAGACACGCTAAGAAAAGCCATTTCCAAAACTCAACTACTAAGCACAAGTAAAACATAATTATTTAAACAAAATAATTGCAAAGTAATGCCGGGTACAGATTGGCGAAATATAACATGAAACGTAACACAAATGAGTCGTCCAAATGAATGCAATGCAACATGAAATGCGAATATGTTTCAATGTGTGTTACATTTCATGTTACGTTTCACCAATCTGTACCCGTTAGCTGCCTGCACACCTATCTCTTTCCTTGGCTGTACCACTCAGCTATTTCGAACTAGCGTGTCGCGAATACCGAGTACATTGACTTCTAACCATTAATGCTTACTGAAATAACTATAAACTATCGTTTAATTGGAAACTATGGGTATTGTTTTCGATAACTGAGAATGTATTTTATCTTCAATCTTGTTTTAGGAAAGGAGATGGGTGGAATTTAAGTCTGAGAGATGAATTGAGTCGAGATTAGTCTTATCTGTCAGTTATAGACCGTGATTTATTACTAAAAATAGTTCCATAATACGGGAGGGTCTAATGTCAATTTAATATAATTAAGATGAAGTATGTGTGCATTAGTAGGTATCTAAACAATTACCTAATTTAGCAGATTTTAGATATGCAACTGAAAAAAAAAAATGTTCCAAACGAACGACGACGAGTTCTAGGGAAATATAAAAGAAATTATATTTGAGAGCGCCTTATCAGGGTAGTAAAAGGTTTTGTATTTCACGTCAGGAAAATTAAATTGGAGTCAATTTTTTTTCATTATTTTCAAAAGGTACGATTTCAAACAATGAAGTCAATTTATGTGGTAAAATGATTACTATATTCTTACTTTTTAGAAAACCTCAGATAGTTTCATCCAACCAAAGACAATTCAAAAAGTGGAAAACATCCCGTTTTTAACTTACACTCTTCGAATCATCCATCACATAAGGCTATCTTATAACTTTTCCAAAGTAGATTAAAATTCCTGTCAGTTCTCGTTACTTCAACATCGCACTGTGGCAGCGACTTGCGAAAATTTACAAGTACTTGTCACAATGCCGCTGAGACGAAGACATTTTGAATCTCATTAACGTGACTGAAAACTAGAAACTAGAACCTTCTATGTAGGCTTTAATTAAATGTAAGGATGTAGGTTCAGTTATATATGGTATTTATATGTTATCTAATTTAGGTATCTAGGTGTTGGTGAAGTTACAAGTATTAATTAATACTTAATAATATTTTAATATAATTAATTTAATTTTAATTAGTAATATAAATATTTTTTCATTATAATTTAGTCTTAAAGCCAGACATTTTTCCAAAACCTTTATAGCATTTCAAAATCAGTCAAGATCCTGTTGTAGATGCTTATTGGTCTGTTCTCTTCTGTGATAGTTGGTTGTCCGATTATTGGTTATTTAAATAATTTACTAATAACACTAACATAGCATATAATCACAATCTGTTACTTATTCACTAACAACATATGGACTGATATGTCTGAAATAACGATCATTTTATTTTTATTTTTTACAAAATAAAAAGCCGGCCAAGTGCGAGTCGGAAAAAATAACTAACGTAACTTTATTTTATTTTTGTTATTTGATGTAATAGCGGCAATAAATAGATATATACACAATCTGTGAAAATTTCAACTGTCTACCTATTAGAGTTCATGACGGACGGACGGAGAGCGGAGGCTTATCTATTGTGGGTCAAAAACAAATCAAACATAAAAAAGTGTATAATGACTATACATATCGGATCCCAACATCATGCATTTTTGCCAACAGACTTAAAAATAAAAAATATGAGCACTTCACGCACACCTACAGAAAATCACTGACCCATTTCCATTCACCTCCAATCAACATTTCTGCATTTCTGATCACAATTAATTTAAATATTGGAAAAAGTCAATTTAAATCTGTTTGATAACACTCCCGCGCTGTCATCCGAATAATAAACGACCACAGATAACGGATCGCATATTTTCATCGGCTTAACTATTTTTCTTTATTATCTGTGGTGGTGCCACAGATAATTAAACACGCGTTACGGCTGAGCAAGCGATGCGAATATGGAAATCTGCGAGTGAGTGTAATGGTGCCTCTACAAGTTTGCCTAACGAGGTTGGTATTGCGGTAGGCCCTGTTGGTCGGGTTGGGTTAGACGGGGAAAAGGGAAAATAGAATTCCTATTCACCATTCTTTCCAGAAAATAGCTCCAGCTTAAATTGTATCACATTCCCCTGTAAGTTTTATAAGACAATTCGTTGGGCAAACACATATTTTGAAGTTAAAATTTATTCCTGTAACCAAGGGATTTTTTTCTTATTGGATGAACACCATTGGATATTTCCTGTTGCCCAGTTCCTCATTTGCTGCTTTGTTGTCGATACATGCAGCCAATGTGTAGAGGTTGCGTTATAATTACGTATGCACAAGCAAATGCTTTTTAGAAATTGATAAAGAATGTTATCAGCTGAATATCATCTTGTGGCGTGTGGCGGATTATTGCTATTTTGTTGCTAGTGTATGTAGTAGAAAATATTATGTCGGCGAAAGTACTAATTATTATTTACCTACATGTATGATAAAAATAAAAAATACTTACGAGTACAACCATACATTCTGGAATAAAATTTAATACAGGTTAAAAATAATAAATTATAGGTACTTGCTACTAACTTTGGGTAGATCCAGAATAATTTAAAAAAAAGGAAGGTTGGTCGGTCATAGTTATGTTAACCTTTTTGGTGATGCTTAATGTACAATTGAAACAGTCAATGGCCATTTGCAGTCAGAAAATTGTTTGATGCCATAAAAGTTTTTTCTTAATTTTTTCTTCTTCAGAAAAGTAAATGACTTTTCTATTTTTTCATTTTTTGCAGATCAGCCAATTCAATAGAAATTATTTTTATGGAAACTTTTTAATCAGCCAATTCTTTCATCGTTGTGCTGTGTTATTATAAGAACAAGCTCAATTTATACAAGAACACCACCTACATACAAATTCTGCTACAACAAGCATGATTACAGTATGTGCCCAATTTCTAAATGATGTGGCCACTGGCCATCCAATACACATCCACATTCATCCGTAAACATCCAACAATCAAATTACTGCTTCCATTTGATTTCGCCTCATCATCCCCGGCTTTCGAGTTCAATTCGATATAATATTATACTTGGCTACTCATTTGTAAATTCACGCCTCTCGGGTTGGATATGAACTAATTACTATCGATTTGAACGCTTTATTGGGGTGAGAATATTTGTCACTGTTTATTTTGATAGTGTTGTTTCTATAAAAAAGTCTACGAAAGGAAAAAGCTAATGGAGTCCTTCTAGCTCCTCACTTCCTTTTGAAATGAAAGGTAGGCACTGAACCTCATCTAGTTTTAAATCATACTAATTTAATTTTGTACGTATAAAAGTGTTTATTAAAACCAATTTCCAAATCCAAAACATTTATTTGCTTGAATATGGGTATATGAGGTGATGGTGGATGGTGGTGGTGGTAGTGTGGTAATGGTGGAGGTGGAGATATTTTTGGTCATAAATAAATATTATTATATTAATAATACATTAATTATAGGTTCTTTTTAACGCATTTTTGAAGTCACGTGTTCACGACATTAATTGAAATAAACCTTCAGGAATGTAGAGATAATTATTTACAAGTTTTACAGGTTTTCGCCTTAAAAGTAATTCAAGATTGCCGCCTTACGCGACTATAAATATTGACCAGGACGCGAATAAAAACATCCCACGATACCGCAGCCCCGATCCACATCCATTCGCATATAAATAAGTACCTAAAATGCATCGCGTCACTCTCAAGTAATACAAATGCAGCATTTGAGTACCAGGGTTGCATAACCCTCTTGACACAAATATCATACAATACATTTATTTTTTTTACATTTTCAGTACCGTACTTTTGTAGGGTTTATTTCCTCAGGGACTGCATTCATTGCATAATTTGTTTTGTCAAGCGAAAAGTCTTTGTGACATCTGAAAGGTTAAAGGTCAAACATCTGATAATCTTATGTTTTAAGTTGTTTTGGAGAAACTCTAAAGAAGCATTATATTTTATTCAAAATCAACAACCATTAGACACTGCTTTAAAAGATCTTTTGGCGCTCAAATGACGTTACCAGGAGGGCGCTGTTGGTTAACATTTGCGCAATTATTGTCTTGTGGGATGCGAAAAATGAAGATGGCGACGTTAGTTCCAATTTTTGCCACGCGCCAATAGAACCCTGTAGCGCTGTACTAACTTATCAAACGATCATTAAATTGACGTTTCTTACAATGCCATCGTTATGAAATCCACGGTTCAAGGTAGGACAACACCACAGACCGTAAAATTGCTGACAAAAAAGTGCAGACGTAAATCAAATGAAATCGTACCCTTTTGAAGAACCATTTTCTATGGTGTCGAGCCGATAGACCGCAAATAAATAGAATATCGCTTCAATATTAAAGTATCAGTAAGAACATAAACGTCAACTTTACAGCAGAACATAATTATGTATGTAGGTGATGTAGGTATTATTATTAGTTAAGTAGGTACCAAATTACTGCTAAGTACAATAACAAATCAAAATACCATTATCACACTACTGTACTGTAATGTCAGAAAATTTTAATTCCACTGACATAATAACTACGACCTCTACCGACCCCTGAAACAGAAATAAACCGAGAAACAATAAGAGAAATATAAATTACAACCAAAAACAAACTAGAAACAATCGTTCCCATATAAAGAGCCCAATTAACTTCCACCGCGCCAAGTCGCCATTCCGAGCGCCTTCCAAATTTGAATTTGTATGAACCACAGATTATAAAATAAAACAGATAGGCCGAAACCGGTTGTTTGGCTGTTTCATACAGGAAGAACTTCGAGTGACAACGAGAAGCGGAAACAGATGGTCTCGAATATGTGAGTGTACACATACGAGGCATGGAAAACATAAAGTAATTTTTGGTATTTTTCGGTGGCGAAATATTTTTGTGATTTTCGACAAAAGGTGTTGGGACATTATGGCACGACCGCAGTTCTTGGAATTCCATAAGAGATGTTCCATCCACCTACTTCATTCGGAAAACCAGAAATCAGTTATATTTGGAAACATTATCCATCAGTAGATAATACGCAAGGTAAGCAAGACTAAATAATACTACCACAAAAATAATCGTTAGGAAAATTAATACGGATTTGGAACAACAACACTCAAAGCTTCGTCAGATCTCTTCAGTTTCTTATCTAAGACACATAACCAGACCGATTTACGGAGGTAGCCGTATTCCTCCATCCGTAATGGGCAGTGCGTGCAAGCGGCCGCGGTCGCGATCGATCGGCCGTCGCAGTGCGGCAACACGCGATTTCCTCAACAGCTGATTTCCACACGCTCATTGGCCAGCTTATGGCCCACCGCCATTATAATGCAATTTGTGGTCTATTGTTTTTTTAAGTTTTTCACCGCGCGAAGAATTGACGTGTTCGATTTTTGAAGGTACAACTTTTTTATTGACGTTTACATCACATTATTATTTGAAGTTATTTTGAAATAACGCTGGCCATAGACAAATAATAACTAATAGAGGCTTCTTCTTAATGCTAAGTATGGCTAAATTATATCTTGGCAAGCTGTGTGACCAACTTAACGCGCTATGGCAAATTGATGTTTGCACTTAGTAAATTCTGTTGCCCATTTAATTTACTCATTCACATGGTCACATGACACTTATGTAACTATTACAATACCCATGTGTTAAAAGGCCTTCATTCCTGACTATTAAAATAAGAACACGGAGATAATATTAACGTTTAAGAACTATGTACCAAAAATGTATACATAATATAGAATATTACGATATTAGCATAAAAAATACACAGCTCCTGTACAGCACAAAATATTTAAACTAATGTTAACAATTCTGCCAACTATATTACATTTGGAAAACCTTCGCTCACACTGCAGTTATCTGCGATTTAAAAATAGATGAAAAGAGTGAAATGCGTTTTTCATCAAAACTCGCTCGCAACGGAATTCTAAAGAAATGAAATGTGTTTTTCAACGTGGTTTTATTTGAATGCGTCGCTTACAATTTTTCCTCTACGAACACTTTCATTCGTACACTACAATTCTGTTTCACGTGTGGTTTTAGTCACACTAATCGTAGATAGAAACATTGCTCATCATTAGGTTTTGTTTGCCGACTACAACGCGTGAGCCTCTTTTAACGCCATTCTGTCATGGTTTGTGACAATTTTTTTTTAAATTTGTCCAGAGCGGCATTCCCGTATTTTTAAGAACGTTCTGCCAAAAATACTATCAATTTATCAACATTTTTGACAAGTTTGACAGATTGCGACTCAAATGTGAACGTTTTTTATGTTTATTCTGTTAAAATCTCACCGTGAAAACTTAAGTGAAGTGAGCGTGAAGTGAGCTGCCAATATTGTCAATTCCTAGCATCGGGTGTACTGACAGCTCACTTCACCTACGTTTTCACGGTGAGATGGTTACAGAATAGCACTGCAGGTCTTTTAAAAAACCTCAGTTATGTCATCTACTTTTGGGTATATATAATATACCACTGTTCTGCCCATCGTCAATTAACTTGTCCTTAACTTTGGAGTTTTGAACAACGATGAAGGTTGAATTTACAACATATATAGGTAATTACCAAAAACTCTTCTACCAAATCAACATAATTTATGACCCTAAAGGTACTTACTAGAGGCTTTTTGGTTCCACTTTACTTCTACAAAAAATAGGGTATCCAATCCAACTATAAATTTTTGGGATCCATTATACTTTTTGCGTCATTGGCTGATTAACTATTGCGACATTACCTACTACGCACTTCATCTGTGTTCGACTAAAAAGTAATAGTCATGTTATGTAGGAGACAGGTAAGACCTCTTTGTTATGAAGGTAATCTACTGGCATAACTTGAAAATGTTAACGGCTCGTGCAGACCGGCGCGACATCGTCGGGTGCGACAGGCAGCGCGACTCATGTCGCGCCCGCGATATCGTGCCAGTCTGCACAAGCCTTTAGGCACGTCGAGAAAGAATAATGGAGATTAAAAGGAGTGGCTACAAAGTCATCTACCTAGTCTTTTCTCAACGTTTGTTGGGGTCGCCTTCCAGTCTAACTAGATGCGGCTGCATACCGGTATTTTACATGCAGTGACTGCCTATCTGACCTCCACAACCCACTTACTGGGTAAAACGATACCCATACCCCTTGGTAAGACTGGTTGTCGGACTTTCGGGCTTCTAACTACCCATAACAAACGTGTAAGATCTACGAATGACAGCCGGGACCAACTGGATGGTTACCCATCCACGGTCCAACTACGGCAAGCATTTAACATCATTTAACGTCTAAGATCGATCCTTGCGGTTGGTATTATGTAACCACGAGCCCCCGAGAAAGGAGTAGTGGGTAAACTGTTGAACATAATTTTAATACGCGTCTAACGCCAAATGCTGAATCTGCAGAAGCAAGCATAGGAACTGATCCTGGTAATTACTTCATTATTTTTCTAAATAAGTATAGGTACATAGGAACTTCTATTCCCACCCCAGGGAACCACTCTAAACACTAATGACATCAGCCGCACCTCACACAGTCGTTCCACTTTTTATGCCTGGAGGCAGAATCCCTCGGAATAAATGATAACGTTTCCTATTCAACTTAACGACTACAGTAAGTGTGTGGAACATTTAGGATTATTCCGAGGACTTTGACTTCACACGTCTTGACGTAAATCTAGAAGTCAGGGCTTTTGGAGCTGTTGGTGTCTTTATGTTAATATCCTATATTGCAAGACCACATTTTTCAAGAGTCTCAGTGAGAAACATCTTCAAATTATAAGACTCGACGCTCCTTAAAAAGGCTATTGTACACAGTACTAGGTCTGTTGTACTACTGAATATGATATTCGCTTGATTTTGTTTTAATTTGAACGTTGTCCAAGTCAGAAACTATAGTCTATTCACATTTATTGTACCTCTGATTTTGCATAACTGTGATTTTTATTCTCGTTGCTATTAGGTTCCTGATAGTTTGCTTTACGAGGTAAAACAACTATGAAAGGACGGTATGGAATTGAGTAAAGGAGGATTTAAGTTACCCACTTTTTTCCTGAAACTTCAAAATCTATACGCTTGCATAGAAATAAGAAATAAAGAATGGAAATTACATTTATTTTGGCCAGGCTAAAAGGCACACATAGCATCAGCAAACATTCAACGCAACAGTCTGATTAGATTTATTTAACAAGTTATTTACGCTAACTTATCACGACATTTATTTTCTTACGCCAATGTTCCTGAGCCAAAAGTTTGAAGCAAAATACACGATGAGCTAAATGCTGCTAACTCGATACTTACGCACCATTAGGCAGCCGTCTCCCTCTATTGAGCCTCCTAGCGTGAGGAGCGAGCTTTCTTGTATTAATGGGTTTTAAATAGTAAGTATATGGTACTTAAAATGTAAAGAAAATATTGTATAATTATGGTTTTCGGATTTCTGATAAATACTTCGAACTCATTTGAGATCATTTTTAGCGTGTAGATCGATCGTATAGGACGGATCTTGGATATACTCGTCAGCGTCATTTTCGGACTGCTTAACTACTATTGCATATTAATCAGTCACACAGGTCTCCTCTCTCTGAAAGGGAATGGGCCGTAATCCACCGCTCGAGCCCTGTTGGTGGATGTATTTTCGAATTGACTAGAGTAATAATTTAGGTCATAAGCTGATGACCTAAATTCATTATTTGTGAAACAGTATTATAATTAGGCCATAAGTATCAACTTATGGCCTAATTATAGACCGATTTACAAATACTGTGTGGGATACTTTATTATGAGAACTAGACTCTTTGGATGAGTTTGTTACCCCGAAAACCATAAAGCTAGTCAACCAGATCTAGGTTGGGTTATCGATCGCAAAACATCTACTCACTATTTTAGGATGCCTACATTAATTTAGGGTGTGAAGCTCCCTAAATCATAATTAACTATACTATCCCTACTAACGGACGACATTTCCCTTTTGCGAATTACTTAGACGCGCCTCTTCTATCGGCCCAAGTTTTAAGCGGAGAGATACTCTTATGAGTTCGAAAAGTAATTTGAAAGTTCTTGGATCACATTACAAATAAACACTGCTCAAGAGAATAGTCCATGCATTGCTCTCAAGTGCCTTTAATGTCATCTGTAACGACACATTTCGGGAAATTAGGCGCCATAATTTGTACACTAACAAAAGAGACAAAAATAAAATAATCTATCTTATAGCCATTCTTTGGTACTTCGTTCCGCGTTGACAGTTTGCTTAAAAATACAATTGAGATTAGGAAGTAATTCCAACATCCGTTTTGGCGCCAATAATCCACCATTTTGTTTTTTTTTATTTGGATATACCCAGTGGTACTCACGAAATAAAGACTAAAAGAATCTAATGACAAATCATTCATCAAAATCGGTTCAGCCGTTTAGTAGTTACGAGGGAACATAGAGATGGACTTACACATAACCCTCCTATTTTGGCGTCGCTGCAGACTAGTAAGAAAAGCTTGCCCTTCTAACTTACACCAATACACTTAGCCCGCAGAAAATTTAGCACTCAAGTAGAATACAGCGTATGTACGGTAGGCAAGCAGAATATTATCACATTAAATATTAATAGAACCATTTTCAGATACCAACACCAAGCCTAGCATAGCCTGGCCAACTGGTTATGACTTCATACTCTATTCCAATCTTGGATTTTTACCGGGAAACCTCTCCAACTTTAGCTTATTTTTCTTCGTGGAACAGGACGATTTTAAGTCAGTATGGTGGATTTATTATGTGCATTTGAAGAGATTATTTTAAGTTGTTTGACAGTTAAGTAATACAATGTTATTTATTGGTCTTTCTATGCTGTCCTCGGTGTGGTTAAGGTTAGTAATATCGCATTTTTAGTTTGAAACTGAGTTTTGTAAGCACCATTATCGCCATACTTAGGTATAGGTACTTTTGTTACTATTGAGGTAGGCTTTTAATCAATATAGTCAATATTTTACGGTGTAAATGTCCTCCAGTTTTCTAATTATTCACTTTCCAATAGTAGTAGTAGTACTACCTTTTATAAATGATTACGCACAAAGTCGGAGCACTTCGACTAAATAAAAAATGGCAATTTGAAACTTCCTACCTTTTTTACAGCTTAAAATATTCCTGCAGAAAACCTGTAAAACGCTGCCTAAGGAGGGGGTTAATTTACACTTCATTTCATTAGTTTACAGCGTAATATCCACAACAATTTCGTATCCCTAGGTACAGCTTGTAAAACAGACAGCCGAGGGTCCGCTACAGTTTAACCCGCTTGTTTTACGATCTCGTCAGAAATCGGTTGGGATAAGTACTTACCATTATACTTGTAAATATTTACCTAAATATACAAAGCAGCCTTGTTTTTATTGAACAGAAATCACGAAAAGTTATTTCATGGCGGATGAACAAAGATAAATGGGAATATTCATGCTTATTTGGATTTTGACAGAGGTCTCCTTGGATCTATAGGTAGATAAAGGATCTCGCAATTCCCTTTAATCTTAACCGTTCAAAAAGGAAACATTTTGATATGAATGCCATTCGCTTAAGTAAAACTTTAATACCCTTTAAAAAGCCTACACAAGTTACTTAAAATCGTGACGTCAGCAAATGACATCGATTGGTACAATTTTTTTTTTGGCATATTGATTTAGCAGTTTTTAATAGAATTTCGGCCAGATATATTTCTACATTAAAGTTCCTTCGCTAACTTTCTATAGTAACTTTGTAACATTCAAAGAAAATTTAACAATTTACTCTTCACGGCGTTGTGACTTATCTACGTGATTTGAAACTTTATTTAATCAAAAATGTATGTTAATCTAAAATACATAAGTATGGATCACAACGACAATCGTAAGTTACAAAATTGTCCTTGAAACTTGAAAGTCTAGACCAAACTGAAACCTAGGCACGTCTAGATTGTAGGGTACTAGGGTCTTCAGCCCTTATCGGCAGGATTAATTAACTTCATACCAAAATGGTGGCTGATCCCACGCCTTAGGGGTCATAATGTAACCTCAATATAGAGTCATAACTCGCCCAAATGGTAGAACTTTACTTTCCTTGTTAAAGAAGCTTTGAAGTCGCTTAGAAGGTGTATAATTAAGCCATTTGTGTAATTAGTTGACTAACACAGCTGCTCTGCAGTTTTCAAAGCTGGAATAGATTAGAAAATTGACAGACATTGAAAGAGAAGTTGAGGGATATGAGCAAAAAGTAAAGAAAATTTACAGTAGCTGTTATAATTTTTGCCTGATCAATGACTTATGACTCACCCTCTATTAAAAACATCATCATAATATTATCATCTGCCTAGCCTTATCCTAACTATGTTGGGGTCGGCTTCCAGTCTAACCGGATGCAGCTGAATACCAGTGTTTTACATGGAGCGACTGCCTATCTAGCTTCCACAACCAAGTTACTGGGTAAAACGATACTCCTCGCAAGACTGATCCTATTACATACATGGACTGAAACGTAACTGAAACTGACCCTATTCCCAGTTCCTGAAACTCTGATTATTATTATTATTTATTTACTTCTTATATGTTATGTGTTAGTAAGAAAACATACTTAGCCTATGTTAGTACTTAATTACTAAAACAGATTTTGTCCGATCGGCTAACGCCCTATCATCAACAAGCGGGCTATCTGCCCGGGCGGCTATAGAGTGCAGAATGATGTTGGGACTGTCACGCAACCTGCGAAGTAACGAGGCAGATTTCTTGCGCCAGTCTGTCGTTAAAGCTGTCAGTGCCCGCGTCGGCAACCATTGCCGACGCCCTGCAGAAGCGTGGCAGTCGCAACAGCACCCTGAACGCATTGTTATATTGGATACGCAGAGCATTACAAGCCCTTTGGGTATATCTGAACCACAAGGCCCCCGAGTACAGTGTTGTGCAATACGCCTTAAAAAGGGCTATTTTAACTGCGGCTGTACATCGAGAGAACCTGCGGGCCAGCATGTTCACTTGAATATAATAAAGATATCTCAAGTAATATAAACCGTGCGAAGACCGATTTTCAAGAAATTTAAAAACAGATTAATTAAATCAAACTTTCAGGAAAAACCTACGCATTTATAAGGTGTATTCAAATTGTTTATGTATAGATTTTCTTGTCTTAAGCTACAAGTGTAAGCAAAGTTCTCAGCGAAGTACTAAGCAGGTTAGTCTAAGTTAAGCGATGAATAGCGATAGCACGCTTGCCTGCAAGATTGCATCAGGGACTTGAAGCTATGCAGATTTTTCTAGTTAATCAGTCCTTGTAAGTTGATTGGTCTTTGTGAGAGCAAAAGCCAAGAGATGAATTCTTAGAACAAAACTTACTTATTAGGAAGAATAAGTTATGAATATCTAAGTTGGTAAATGATCATTCTAGGTTTAAATTATATCCAACTTTATCATTTTCATTTTCAGATTAATTTTGTTGATATTTTTGCCTACACCTTAGAGGTACCACCGTTTTCATTAACACATTATAAAAATAATCTAAATCAAAATATTTTATTTCACATAAACCTACATGGGCACTTATGAAACGTCAGAAGCTAGGTGCACGGTTCCAATTGTTCGTTTCCTATGGAGAGCCGGCAAGAAACTCCACGGTTACTCCTAAAAAACTAAATGGGTTTTACAATGTTTTCAAATTACTCTGTGAATAGGTATGAGAGGACAGTGTAGGCCTATATAGCCTATAGTATATGCTAAAATAGGCACTAAAACCATGGTAGTAAAGATCCGATTTTCTTATCAAAATCTTATCTTATCCAATCAATAATATCGACCGACGAACAACCCGACCAGCAAGCAGATTTTACGATTCGAGGATCAAATAAAACAAAAAAATGCAACATGTTCAGTAGGTATTATCTCATAAAAAAGTTGTACAATAAGTCACAGAAAAGCGAATAAAATAAGCAGTAATGACAGCCGACACTCAAATTACCTACATATAATACAATAATATTATCATGTAACTGTGTCACTCTTCTACTTAGGATTCGTCGGGACTTATGAATTAGGTCTCGCTTGAGGCCCGAGTTCCAAGATCTAGGAACGGATTACATGGAAGTCTGAAAAGTAAAATTATAATGATTATTACATTCGATTTTAGAAAGAAAGCAAGATTTTTTTTTTAAACTAAACCATACCATGGCGGCAACCGATAACTAACCACTTTGAAAACAAAATTCCGTGCACACGATGACCACATCTGTTACCGCCTCTGGTTGATGAGCGTAGGTGAGCGTTTCTATAGCTGCCGAGCGCTGCAAGCAAGAATAGTCTTTACGGTGGTTAGGTATAACCTTCCGCGATTGCTTGATGTCAGGGCCAGACCAAAGATTTGAAGATTTTGGTGTTTAAGTTTTCATTTGAGTAAGACAATTAAACACCTGTGGCTCCCCGTGGGTTTTATATTTAGATGAAAATAGCAAGCTTTACATCAGCATTATTCAACATCTATCAACATCACAGGTACTACCTACACTTACCAATATGTTTACTTAACAGTAACCGTCAAACTTTTTTCTTGAAGTCATTTTGAGCAAACAGGAGTTTAGAAATATTTTTTTCTTGTGTTTTACCTACCTATTTATATATATAGACGTCTAATAAGTCATACCAAACCACTTCGTTATCACTTGAACCAATAAATCCACTTCAAGATCATCTCACCCTCAAATTCAACTTGAACATAATTGAGAACTCGTAACCTACATACTAAATCAAGATAAGTCTAAGTTATATACCCGACATGTTTAACAGTTTATGTCGTAATATTCTGGTTTAGCGTCTAATGTGCGTCTACTGCGTACATCCCTTGATATGTAGGTCACGAGAACTTCAGTGGAAATTAGTTCGACATTATTTGGTTACGATATCCATAATTGATTTAGGTGCATTATAAGTCATTACGTAGCTAGGCGTGACTAAGTAAAAACAGTCCCACGGGTCGATCGATCAGGTTAAGCTAAGCTTGCCGAGGTTTGGTCCATGGGTGACCATCTTTACATACTGAGACCCCTCCGTGCCTTGGAAAGCACGTTAAGCTGTTGGTCGCAGCTGTCAAACTATTGAATACAGTTGAAATACACAAAAAAAAAACATGTACAAAATCAAAATCAAACTCAAAAGTCATTTATTCAAACTAGGTTGAGAAAAACTTTTTGAACGTCAAAATTACATAAGAAAGTCCCCCAAAACGCTCGCCCTTCACCACTTCCTAGTGCTTTAGCTGGGAAGAAGAATTGGCGCAACAAGCTCCCAAGCAGCACAGCTGTCTGATCAGTTAGAACGCTGGTACGCTACAAACATAGAACCTCCTACTTTTTGGAAGTCCGCAAAAAAAAATCCTTCTCACACTGAAAGTCTGATCCAGTCTCTGATCAGTTAATTACTGCCAAGTCAATGTTCATCAAATCAAAATCACCCGAATAGGAATAAGCTGCATTCAGAAACCATCATGTAACATGTTCTTGGACAATGAACGGCATTAAAATCTCTGTTGTTTTCTACTCAAAGTGTAAAGCGTATCTTTGTTTTATTTAATTCATGAATAAACCCTCGTACTCCTCGACAAGCAAGAAAATGAAGAATAAGACAATGTTTTTCTTCAATCCGTACTCTTTGTTAGCATTATATCTTTGCTGGCGGTACCGTTGAATTAATAGCAACACTTGTTATGTAAACCGTACCTTTTTGCCGCGCACTTTATTAAATTAATTTTTCTTTGAGCTTTTTATAACGTTGATGAGACTTTACACATCTTTTTATTAAAACTGTACTCTTATTGTAGTCTTCAGAAACGTGTACTGTAAAAATGGGGGTAAAAAAACACTCAAAATGAGTAGTGGAATTTTCTTTCCACTTTGTCTGCTCTTTTACGTCAAGTGTAGCAAGTAGTCACCATTATCATCATTTTAGTCGAAAGACGTCCATTGCTGGACATAAGCCTCCCCTAAGCACCGCCACTTCAACTGGGGCTGTTCTTCCCGCATCCAGCGAATTCCTGCGCCCTTCACAAGTTCATCGGTGGTGGACCGTTGAGCGGGAGGCCTACCAACGCTACGTCTTCCGATATGCGGTCGCCACTCCAGAACCTTTCGGCCCTATCGGCTACCGTTCTGCGAGCAATGTATCCTGCCCACTGCCACTTAAGTTTGGCAATTCTACGGGCTATGTCGGTTACCTTGGTTCCCATGCGGATCCCTGTATTTCTGAAAGCATAATTTCAACGAACTACTTTCTCTGTCATCAGCATCATCACATCTATAAGACGTCCACGGTATGGATTTGGGCCTCCCCGAGGCATCGCAACAACGATTGCGCCTACCACATCTAGCAAATTCGCACGACCCTCACCAGGTCCTCTGTCTACCTTGAGAGGAGTACAACCAAGCTCACTTTAAGCGGCTTATATTACGCTGTCTCTCTTTCCCAACCCTAACTTCACCTACTAAGTAAATAACCGGTACAGCCACAAAGTCGGTCACTCCTGCGGTTACCCGCCTGCAACCATTACGGATTCCGTCCGCGCCTCCTTATTGCATACCAACGAGTTTATTATCCAGAGACGTGCTTTAGTATTGTACAGGAGATGCTTATAAAATAAATAAACTCCATTTAAGGCATCGCTGATCAAGAGATTCGAGGAACCTTTCGGTCAGGTTTTGTATTTTAATTATATCCAGTCACAAACATTTAGGCCAGCTTGCACCAAAAATCACTAAATATTTATTAATACTTCTTCTTTTTCTTTAATTTAACACAAAACGAATTTTAAATATCGTTTGATTTCTGCAAAAAATGGACGGAGATAGAATAATCTATCCATACTAATAATAAAGCTGGAGAGTTTATGTTTTTGTTGGTTTGTTACGACCCTTAGGACCCGAGCATAAAGTAACAAATCAGCAAAAACGCTAAGCGAAAACGAAGTAATAGCCTCGGCCGGGTCCTGAGCTGATCATTTCTCTTGTTTACATCTGGCGCATGCTATTCCTGCTTGGCCGCAGATTTATGAGTTCCTGCTAAGTTCCTGTTAACTTACCTGGCAGAGAATTTGCCAAAATCAATTAGATACTGTTTGCCGATATGGAAAGGACAATCAGCATGGTGTTACATAACATACTGCTATATGTCTGAAACAAAGTATTGTTGTATTTTTGCACCGATTAAAGTAGTTACGACATTGTATTCTCCAGAAATCAATGTTTCTACATTGTCCTTTACTTTTGTTCCTTTATGTGAGAATGTGGCATTTGGGACTTGTAAATTGCAGTACCTGCTGTGGTCTCATTGTACTCCTGTGAATATTACCCGAGGTAACAGGTCTACATAATGGCTTATGTTACAGCTGTAACATCTATAATATAGACTATGCTATCCAAAAAGTTCATAGTTGAGAAACATACAAGAAACCACTTTATACACTGTTTTTACAATAACAGATAGTGATACTATGGAAGTCTTTTAATAAAATAAATATGACTTTCATAATCTTAGCACTTCTAAGCCTATTCTAATGCATGTACATGTACATGTGTCATTGGCATTCTCAGTAACCAATAACTTCAGAATTTCTAAAGAATATCAGACCAATATTTAAGCACTTTTGTCTGACATAACGATGCATAGTAAGCACCTTCGTGTTACCTATCTCCGGCCACTTGGAAGGGTTGCCATAAATCGGTCGGCGCCATGATAGACGCTCAATAACGGCACATTTCGGATTTTATGCAAACCAACAGTTTTGCATCGTGGCCACGAATATATCGGAGAATTATGGATTTGGGACTGATAGCAAGATGTGTTTATGATCTGTGTTATGTAAGTTATTACCTCTTTGTACAATCTTTTAGGCCTCTGAATTATTTTTTGTCATTTTATTTGTTGTTTTTCAATCGGCATCTTTCACTCAAATTGAAACTTCTGAAGACAGCATGAATCAAAAGTGATTTTTTTTTTTTTGTAATCCGACCCAACCACGTTCGATTTCGGTACTCGGTATTGGTCACTCGCCTACCGAATGATCGAAAAATGAAATGATGATGAATGTTAACTCCTATGTAATTTTGTCGGTTTCGTGTGAGCGCGGAATAAAACAATACTGCACCCCACTTGCGTAATACACGAACAATCACAATCTGAATAGTTTTGAAATATATTGCTAATCCATTGCTTCATAATTTGGGAAAAACATCTGCTCCACAGCGTAAATAACGCAATGAATGTTGTTGAACTGTCAAAATGAAATAGATTAGTCTTAATCGTTACAAAAATGTGCTATGTAATGAGACAGCTGAACATTCGGGTGAAGCGACTGATATCACAATTTCACGGCATTCTTATCTCTCGTGAAAATGAACAACACAAAATGGTATAAGACATCGTCTAGCATAAGCATAAACAATCTATAATGTTCGCACTCCTAGGACATAGGCGTCCTCTCTTCAAGAGGGAGCGAGCCATAATCCACCACGCGGGCCCGCAGTGTGGGTTGGTAGATGTCACATGTCTTCGAATTATCGGTTCTAGAACATGGCGGTATCTTCACGAAGATGTCCTTCGCCGTTTTGAGAGCAGTGGCAATTAAATAATTTACACAAAGTAAAGTAGCTGCCTAGGTTCGAACCTACGACCTACAACTGGTAAAGGCTCGTGCAGACTGGCGCGATGCGACACCGGTAATTGTTGTACCGTGAAGTTTTCTTAGAAATTGTATTGTTAAAGGCGCGTCGCGCCGTCGCGACGCGCCAGTCTTCACGAGCTTTCAGTCGAGGCCGTGAAATGAAAAGTTGTGAAAACGCAGAAAGAATATCGAAAGTTAACATTCTCAAGCCCTAAAATGAATTTCGTCTTTAGAAGCCTTAAAAACTCACAATACCGATGAGAGTCGTCGGGATTTTTGTAACCGGGAAGTTTGCAACACAAATGTGGTAAAGTTTTAACATTATTATGATACAACATAATATTTTTTTCTCGCAAGTTTCAAGGGATGTCGGAGTACTAAACAAAAAAACAAGAAAAGTCTGAAATTTTTAGTTCATTATTGCTAAAAAGTATTATCCGTTACCAGTCCGTAGACCCACGATGAAGAATTAGTACGGACCTTTGCTTGTAACAAATATGTAAACATCACAGGTACTTCCATACTAAAGCTTTTGCCCAAACTAAAATTATAAATGCGAGAGTAATTCAGCCAGTCTACCTGTTCTTTTTTCACATCATCTTAAAATTTGGCACACAGGTAGACCATGCCTTGGGTTAAGACATAGGATACTTTTACCCTAGTAGGTCGAAGTTCCCGAAGGATAAATTCCGACCTCCACGCAGGACAAGCTGCGGGCAAAAGCCAGTGTACAATAAATCTAGTTAGACTTCTGATTTTTACCACGCTCTGCTCAAAACATCTAAACGACATGAAATCCTAGCCTAGACATACTTCAAGCAAAAATCAAAACTTATAATATTTCCCGAGAGAACGAAGTAAGGCACCTCTCAGACGTGGGAGCCGGCAGCCGGTGACACCCGACCACGGCAAACACATTAGAGACACTCCACACTGACGGAATAAATATACCGGTATACTTGTATAGTGGTGTATATTATGTTGTGTTGTAGTAAAATTGTGTTCAAATATTTTTTTTCTAATAAGTATTCAAGGGTCATTTCATAATAAGTATTCAAGGATGAGATGTTGATTGTCGTCAGTCTTCTTTTAGCTGCCATAGGTTATTTTTTAATTGTATTTTTATATTTTTATTACACACGCTTTTATCATGCACGTCTTTCTACATTGTTCTCACATGCATGATTTCAACATGAATGATGCAAGCAATTATTTGTAAAAAAATAAATATATTATAAGAGTGTCCGTGGAGTTTCTAAAAATTTACGTTCAGTAAATTATGACTAAAAGTTTCAACTTTAAATTTAAAATCCTAGTAGTCTAATTTAAATGCATAATAGAACTACTTATGAAGTTGCAGTTGCAAAAAAAAAAACTCGTAAAAGTCTTTTTAAATTGGTCAGGTCGAAGATTAAAAAAAATCTGAAAAGATAATCATAACTCGAAAACTATCAAAAGTTGCGGAACATACATGGGGGTGATTCGGATACCCCACGATACGAGGGAACTAAATTTTATTTTTGGACGTCAATGTTCCGGCCAGCCTGTAATTGTTGTAATTTAAAGTTGAAAATTTCAGTCATAATTTACCGAATGTAAATTTTTCACTTTAGACCAACATTTTCATAACTTTCATCACAGTTACGAAGCTGATTATTTTTTGCATGAAAGTACTACTAATGAAGATTCAGTTGCAAAAAAAAAATCTCGTAAAAGTCTTACTACTTTTGTTTCTTTTAATTTTTCAATTTGTCAGGTCGAAAATTCTCAAAAATTCAGAAAAAAAATCATAACTCGAAAACTATCAAAAATCGCGGAACATACATGGGGGTGATTCGGATACCTCACGATACGAGGGAACTAAATTTTATTTTTGGACGTCAACCGACCGGCCACCCTGTATACCAGGAAGTTCACTTTACCATTTCGCACTTATCGGAATTCAATTAATGTAAGTAGTCCTTTATTAAAGGAGGTTTACTCGATGAAGTATTACTTAAGGCAATCCATTGTTCAAATCATTTGGGCAAGGGATCTTAAGTAAGAAGTTACCCAACTCAACGATTGATTAATTCAATTGGTGGTCCCATTTACCGTTTTGAATCGTTCAAGTAAATTGAAATTATGCTGAAGCTGATTTCTAGGGGGGGACAAAAATATCTACCTACCTTTGAAATGTTGAAGTGGTTATAAAAATGACTACTTAATTTTTTTTACTTAATCATAGATTGTTAATATTCTCCACCCTTAAATAACTAACTATACACATTAAATTATAAAAATAAAATAAAACAATAATATATTATTCAAATATCTTAAACTAAATCTAACAACAAATACAATACCTACTTAAAAATGGCGTCGAAAAAACCATTTAATTCAAGTTTTCATAAATTGCATTTATAGCAAAATCAGCCTATAATATTACCACTGCTGGGTCACGCGCCTCCTCTGTCTATGAGCAGGAGTGGGCCATAATCCACCACGCGTATCTGGTGCGGGTTGGTGGATGTCACATGTCCTCGAATTTTTACCCGACTACGGCGAAGCAAAAAGGAGGGTTATGATTTTGACCGGTATGTATGTATGTATGTTCATTTGTTCCCTCATAACTTCTAATCTTCTCAACATATTTTGACAAATGGGGTATCGTTGGAAGCGTCTCGGCCGTCCGATGGTTATAGGCTATGTGACGTCACATTAAAGTGAATATGGTGCCCTCTAGAGGACAAAAAGTCATGAACTAAAAAAAAATGATTCTTTTATGGTGCCATGTTGGGTATCAAATGAAAGGGCTTAATTAGCACATTTCAAATATATATATATTATAACCCCAAAATAATTTAAATAAAAATAATATTAGTTCTAGTACATGCCGGTTTCATCACGATATTTTCTTTCACCGTTTTGAGAGCAGTGGTGATTAAATAATTTACACAATGTAAAATGCCTGCTTGGGTTCGAACACACGACCTGGGACCACCACTAAACAATCGAACAACTTTGAAAAAAGCCTCACCATGACCTGCTCCTGGGGAGTTACTGTTATAAGCCAATCACAAATCAATTAAGGGCTTATGAGACGTCAAATTGCTTAGCAAAATCCGCCGTTATATCGAAACTACTGCAGCATTCATTTTGAAATAAATATATGTTAACGTTGAGGATAATTGTTAAGTACTATGTTAGCCGAAAACACGATTTCATAAAATTATCTTCATAGAAAAAAAAACCAAAGTTACCTCCAAATCGAACAATAAACCGCTGCTTTTCAAAAAATACTTTAAATTAGATCATCAAAACTTTGCATACTAACTGAACTAAATATAAAGCAGCGACTATGTTTTTTTTTTTTTTTTTATTACCATTATTTTCGCCGTAAAATGCATTTACCTAAACTATTGCCGCTTTAGTGCGGCTTCCGTCTCGCTCGCACTCAGTCCGCGAGTAGTATGGTGCTAGCGAGATAAAAACCTTGTGGGCTCTTAATGCATCCTCGACAACCAGAAAATAACCACATGTTTCATATTCTCATAAACAAACACATATCAACTACATAAACGGTCTTTCTTCGTTAAATACAAACATTTTGTACACAACCTCGACAAACTCGACAGTAGACATCAAAGGGAACACAGTCCACTGGCTACAACCTCTCGCCAATAATACTCCGAGCATTTGATTCTGAAACCATTCGAGTTTGCAGACTTGAAAGCTGAACGCAGACGTAATAAAATTTGTATGGATATTTGAAGTAGGAAACTGCTTTTTTGTTAAGTTATTATATCAAATGGCAGTTGTCATTAATAGCTGTCCGTAAAATAATGTTTACGATCCATTTTGTCGGTAAATTACGGGCTACAAAACATGGGAGTTCGAATCTGCCTCAATTACCCATGATTGGTAAATAATTCATCCGCCTCCCATTTGATGTTGATCACTGTTTGACAATAATTCTATCCCTGAAAAACAACTGCTTCAAACACATTTGTCCCCCTTTATACAAAAAAAAAGTCTCAGAATTGATGGTAGTCGCTACAAAGAAATTTTCTGTGATCAAGTTTCTGTCTGTCTCGTTCACTACGAGAGAAAAACAGCGAATATCTTCCTATTATATCATGTCAAGATCTAAAATGATTCTCTTTATAACTATTTATATTGCATACCCCAGTAAAGCTTAACTTTCATAAAATTTCATAATAACGTAAAATGAGCGCTCGCAATGTCTCGCAATTATTCGTAGAGAGTGCTACGGCGTAGCCCGTACGGCGTAGCGCGTAGCTCGTAGCTTGTAGCGGGCTCAGGTTCCTACAGCCTTCATACGTCACATCTAGCAGGTAAGCACTAGAATAATATGAGGATTATGTTAATAGTTTATATGCAGAAATTGTGTTAGTTTCTGCATAACGGGTTGGATATACCTGAATGAGGGTTATCGTTTAGCATGAACCGGAGTACTACACAATACCATCTTTCTGCCTAGCCTTTTCTAACCGGATGCAGCTGAATACCAGTATTTTACATGGAGCGACTGCCTATCTGACCTCCACAACCCAGTAACTGGGTAATACGATACCCCTTGGTAAGACAGGTTGTCAGACTTTCGGGCTTCTGACGACTCGTAACGACTGTCAAAGATCCACAAATGACAGCCGGGACCAACGGCTAAACGTGCTTTCCGAAGCACGGAGGAGTCTCGGTATGTAACTATGGTCACCCATCCACGGACCAACCCCGGCAAGCGTAGCTTAACCTGATGGATCGACCCGTGCGGCTGTTATTACTTAGCCACGAGCTCCTCTAGTACTACGCAATACCATAGACGGAAAACAATATTCAATAATCATCTATTTAAACACCCCTCTAGCGACACAAAACTGTCTCACGAAGAAGTTTATATTACCAGAATGAAAATATATAGGCCATAAAGAAAATCTAGTCCCAAATTGAAAACTGTCTGCAACTATGTTGAAAAAAAAAGAAATTATATCGAGGCATGGAGTTTTAAACGTAAACTTTTTTGTTGGTTTTTCGGCACAAACGTGTAAATCTCGTGCTACCGTGCAATTATAATTTTAGGGTTTTGTAAAAATACTAGTAGATTACTTTTTCATACTATGTTGCGACGGATTTGGCAGTTTTCCAGGCAACTTAGTAGGGTTTTAGTAACTTAATCAATACATAGCTAACATCAAAAAGTAGCTTTTTAAGTGCTATATTATTTTGAATCTACCTATACTTTATTAATTCATCATCGTCCTCGTATTTTCTCGAACATGTTATAAAAGGAATTTCCAAATCTAGTTTTAATAATAATTTAGTCAGAGGCCACCGCTCAGCACTATGTCCAAACCACAGTTACGTCACAAAACTGTCCAGCTTCCTTACGTTTCTGAAAAGCAATTTAAATTCAAAGCTTAATTTTGTTTAGTAATTTTTTTGATTTTTAAACATTGCATTAGATTTGATAGCTATATAGATATATAGCTATATTAGATAAACTACCATAGTTTATTAATTAACCCCGACTAACCGTGGCGAGCACATTTCAGCACAGAGGACATTATACACACGAGTAATTGGCTCAGCTGCAGCGGTCATTTGGAAGACAGTCTCAGACTTGCAGAATGGCAATAATCTACCACGCGATGTTCAACACCAAGTTAATACAACAATTCAATCAATAAAAAAAACAAAAAAAATATACAAAAAAAACAATAATTGCATATTGTTTTTTTTTGTTTAACTTTTATGGTGTACATAATAAGAGTATTTCTATTCTATACTATTCAATTCTCTAGTAACATTTGACATTACCTAAAATGCCTCTTCTATCTACAACATGGGGGTGGAGTTGGCTCTCTGCCGCGCCACGATGTCTCGCCGTAACGACGTCTGTGCGTCTCTTGTGCAACTCTTCCTGCATGAAAATATTTACACTAAATATGGGTGTGTATATGTCTGAGAGGGCAGAGCACGAAGGGACTAGGTCCGTAGGCTGCGGTAGACGTGAATTATTGCTGGTAACCGTAACAAGTTGAGCAAATTGTTGAGAAAAAAATACTTTTGCCTAAAACAGCAACCTACAAATTATCAAAGCAATAACAGCTGTGTTCTGTTTTTAAAAGAATTCACAATATATCAGGGGCCTAAGTCTACTAATTTATAAACGTTACAATGTTCTCTCAATGGTGAGTTTTTGACAGATTTGCTATACAAAAACTGTCAAAACCGAGACAATTGTAACGTTTACAAATTAGTAGACGGACTTAGGCCCCTGGACGATGCATTCCTAAACATGGACCATACAATATAATAACACACGCATCCATGACATTATTACACGCACACAAACGTTATATAAGTAAGAATTACGTTGCTGTGCGAATGGATTTTTGAAAATAACCAGCATTTTTCAGACGGTTATCGTCATATGGTAACGACCACTGAGAGATATCTATCAATGTTTGTACATGAAGGAAAAGATAGAAATTATATATGCCCAAAGGATCTATGTGTCCAGTCTAACAAGAATACAAAACCTCAATACTTAAACCTCTATAGAGTAAACAATGATGTTTCTATAAAACATATTAACATAATATCACGCCTTGTTTCCCCGAAGGGTTGAGCAGATGAGTACCTTTCTATATTACACCCATATTTCGCCAGTTATGTTTTGAGTCCAATGTATTAGGGGACGAGCCTGATGCCACAGATACAGACTCCGGGCTGCTACTGAGAAATTCCAGATAGAAAAACCCAATAACACTTTGCCCGACCTGGGAATCGAACCCATGCTCAGCAGTAGCGCCTCACTTAAACTAATCAAACTGTTGCAATCTAGTTACTTTGAAAGTTAAAGAGACTAGCACCAGAGGCTATTTGGCATTCACTTTGAATTCCTATAAAAAGAACGATGGTGGACAACAGAAAATATTTACAGATACTTACACCAGTTGGCAGCAGCTTCGGCTTAGCATAAAATAGGACCAATAAAAATTTGGCATCATGTATGAGTAACTTATGCTTGTTTTTAAAAACACAACACATTCCTTTAAAAAAAAAAACATTTGAACGCACACAGAATCAAGATACTATAAGATATTAGTAATATTAATATTAGGTACAGTCCGCGAGGTATAAGCTGAGCTTTGCATTTGTGTGAATGCACATAGATAGTGTAGGTGTGACGGTCGGCCTAGACCGCGACGCGTCCTTTGCTTGGTTTAAACCGGTTTTTGACCGGTTTACTCCGCCGCGCACCTTCCACTTTTGGTAATCACTCACACAAATGCAAAGCTCAGCTTAGACCTCGCGGACTGTACCTACTTCTTATGTAATAGTACCAATAGTAGTGGTGGCTACCGCGACATACCAGTTCTAGGTCGCATGTTCGAACCTCTACAGGCGCTTTACTTTGGGAAAATTATTTCATTATCAGTGCTCTCAAAACGGTGAAGGAAAACATCGTGAGGAAACTGGCATGTCCTAGAACCAAAAATTCGAAAACATGTAACATCTACCAACCCGCACTGGGCCCGCGTGGTGGATTATGGCCCACTCCCTCACATAGACAGGAGGCCTGTTTCCCAGCAGTGGGAATATAATAGACTGATTATGCTTTGCTATGCCATTATCGCCAAATACTTAGTATTGCTGCGTTCAGTTATCGTTGATCGCGGATTAATGATAAAATTACAAGCGCAATGAACTCTTTGACATTGCTTTGGCCATCCCCTTGGTATTGCATATGTATCAATCGTTTGTATAGTCAGGTAAAGGAATTGTTTAACAACCTGACACACTTCATCAATTTGCCGTGTTATAGCTATTTCATACAACTTTCAAACAATGACAGCTGTGAATGTAATATTATTAAGGTTTCAAGTTGGTAGTCAAACTAAACAATTGATTTCCTTGACTTTACATTTGCCCGTTTTATGAACCTGATGGTCTTTCTTGATTGACGCAAAGGTAAAATGACGAGACCAATTCTAACTTAGAGAGATGTATTAATGATTATAATTCTATAAATATAATAATATCATCATCATTCTCCTGCCCTTATCCCAATTTATTTGGGGTCGGCGCAACATGTCTTTTTCTTCCATCTCGGTCATTACGGGTAGGTACACCGAGGGGTGACCCCTCGGTAGTCACCCATAAATATAATAATATATAATATCATATATTTTTGTTATGACCCATGATTATACAACCTGACACTGACCTACGAATTGCAAAAAACGTAAAAAATTATGAATTTCGTGGGGTACCATTGGCATCCCTACCCTAATCAATAACACAAAAAACTGTAAACAATCAGCTGTTACAACTGCAATGAATAAGTAAAGATGGCCGGTTCAAGGCTCTAAGTTCGCCGCAGTGAACTACACACTACTAACATATTCCTAGGGTGTGGGAGTTCAAAGCACTGCCTTGCGGTTTGATTACGTCATAATGAAGGAACTAGTACCATTTGACTTCGGTGAAGAATAAGTTCACAATCAAAACGCAGCAGCAACATATTCCAGTCACAGCACAGGGCAAACAGTGCGGTAACATGTGACAGCGACTGCACCAAGTAACGCAACAAATTGTTCAGTCAACTGTACTCTAGGAATGTTCACAAATTGTTGCTGCTTCGTTAAATTCAACTGTGAGAGTATAACTGAGTATAACGGTACTGTGTCTTGCTTGCAGTGAAGTGATAACATTTTTCTCGACTCATTTGTTTTATTACGTTACTAGGTAGGTAAAGCTATAGGAATGGGGTTAGGTACATCCAAGCCTTTAATGTATAAAGTCTACAGCACATAGAATAGTTGCTTGTACATATACCTTTAGATAGTATTTGGTAACGAGGAACGGTGGTGATTGAATGACGCATAAAAAATATTTCTGTAAAACCATGTTGAACAAAAGCTTCCTTGCGCGTAGTACTAGTTTTGAATCAACCAGCGGCGATGCGTTAAATATCGGAATTAGTATGTCAGACAGCAATCAGCGTCTGATACCCTCTCATCTGCATTTTCAATTTCGATCGTATACGTGTGGCAAAAATAGAGAAATAATTAATAATCAAAACATCATCAATAATAGTTTCCAGACATATAAACAAATATTGTGTTTCTGAGAAAATTGCTTTAATACCTAGGTACTCATAAAGTTCAGTTTGCGAAACATCTTAAAAGTTTTTCAATAGAACCAACCAATTCTGAAAACAACCTAATTTACACTTACATTAAGTTTATATTTGTTTAAGAGGAAATAACATCCATTGGAAACAAAAAAAAATATATGGAATAATCAAATCAAAACAAAAACCTTCATCAATACTAATCCCACAGCCCAGCTAAGCCTAGCCTATACAAATGCGTAACTTAGCTATAGATAATGCTGTCCATCGCCCACTGGTCACGCGCCGTTCGACACCACCCCTAGCCGGCCCGTAATGAAATGTAAACAACTACGGATGGACTACTGTGTGTATTTTTAAATCTATACTAATAATAAAGCTGAAGAGTTTGTTTGTTTGTTTAATCTCTGGAACTATCAGCCGGATATTTTTTTTTATTTTTTATTGTGAGATTCCAATTCTTGACGAAGGCTATGGGCTATTTAATATCACGCTAGGATCCTAAGGAGTCGAGCAAAATGACAAAAAAGTTGGATCGAGAACGAAGGAATACCGCATTTAGGCGATGCGATGCGACGGGGTGGGTCGAGGGAACAAACAATTTCACGCGGACGAAATCGCGGGCAGAAGCTATAGTATTGATATAAATCGTAGGCGAGATTGGAATTAAGACCTTGATTCTGAACACGAATAAATATTCCATGTATGATGATCCTTGTCGATCCTCTTTTGTTATCAATGTAAATAGAAGAAGCTGATTAGTATTTTATTTATTCAAGCGGTTATCGTGAGTTATCCTGGCGCAGCACGAGAAGAGAGGCTCTAGGCGCCAGATGGTAAGGGGCGCCAAAAAGCCATATGCAAAGTAGTAGTTTAGTAACTGATCGAAATTAACACCAAATACTAATTTAATTATACAGCAGTGAAAGTTTTCTTAATGCTAAAGAAGCAGGAGTGTACTAATTAGAGCTACTTAATTTAATTTAAATTCAATAAGTGTTGATATTTGCAACAAAACAAGATTTTTGTGGGAATTATTATTTATTTAAATTAAAGTAAAGCGTCGACCAAAGGGGACAGAAAGACAATCAAGCCCTACTCTGATCAAGGGCTAGGGCCGCCGGGGCTGATTTTCTGTTCATCAGTGTAACAATTAGAGCAATTTATTAATTAAATTTTAATAGTCATGCTTCTATGAACTGACCGCCAAAATCAAAAATCAAAATCAAAATATTTTATTTCACATAAACCTACATGGGCACTTATGAAACGTCAGAATCTAGGTGCACGGTTCCAATTGGTCGTTTCCTATGGAGAAGAGCCGGCAAGAAACTCCATGGTTACTCTTTTAAAAAAAAATGGGTTTTACAATGCTTTAAACGTACAGTTTGAATAGGTATGAGAGGACAGCGTAGGCCTGTCAACAAGATACTTAAAAAAAAAAAAAAAAAGAAAATAGTCTGCAAATCGACAGTCTGTTGTGCCTACAACGTTCTCACATTCACAAAATATGAAGGAATCTATATAAAGGTCGAACAAAATAATAAAAACCTATTTAACCCAAATGGTTGTCACTACAATTTTAACTTTTTTTTTACGCCGAAAATGCAAGTCTAAATGTGGATTACCCTGAAAAGTAAATAAGGTTACATAATCATTCTCTTTTTCTATTCGCAGTTAGTTTTAATCATGGTCTGGCAGTTTGAGTAATTTATGCGGCCTCCCCAAATGTCCTCTCTTTGGTATTCTGCCCCATCCAAAGGCACTGGGTAAAAATAGCAATAGGTTTGTGCTAAATTAAACTAATCTAATTAATTTAAGTACTAACAACACTAACAAAGCATATTATGCACAATCTGTTACTAACCACTAACAACTTATGGACTAAATTAGATCTGAATTAAAGTTTTTTTTTTTTTTAAATTATTATTCGTCAAATCGTTGAGCTCCTTAAGTTCTGAGTTGAGCTGCACGATTACTGACAAATGCGTGCACTGACTGGACAGGTCCACTCAATCTGTGTGGTCCTTTCCCAAAAGGCCATTTTACACACCAATCTATATGCTCTTCACATGATCTAACTAAGATTATGTCTTGACTATAAAAGCTGAGTTTGTTTCGGCCTTTCTCCTCAGAGTAGTCAGATAGGAAACCTCATCTAGTTCTGAAAATATTATTGACGTATAAAAATGTTTGTACAAAACTTTATATAGAAAATAAAATCATTTAATACAAAAGATACACAAAAATCACTTACTCAACTGCAATCGTGTCGCATAAAGAAAATTCTCCGTAAAAATAAAATAAGAAATTCTACGTCCAAATATTAATCACGCGGCAAGAAACTTACACTCCCTGCTAGATAACCTGACTACTACATTTTAACGTGCTGCAGGGAATACTGAACTAATCCGGGAGTGTATATCTCTGTCATACACATAAATGAGGGTAGTTCTAGAAAATAGCGGCAAAGTGCGGGTCGACTCGCACACGAAGGGTTCTGAAGCACGACCGTACAGTATTTAACGCACCATTTTTTTTTTATCGTTCATTTTTTTTTATCACCTTTATGTTTCTTGTATAAGCACTCCCTTTAATTCCGAACTTTAATAAAAACGTTATTATATTTGTTGCTATAGCGGATACGAAAGTTAACTCTGATAATTTCAACTGTCTTCGTGTTACGGTTCAAAAGATACAGCCCAGTGACAGACAGACAGACGAGCGGAGCCTTAGTAATAGTGTCCGGTCTCCCTCTGAGTACGGAACCCTAAAAAGCTGGCTGTTTTCTTACAAGAAGTTTATAGAGTTTATTTTCGTTATTACTTTATTTTACGCGAGTGCGGCATAGTGGGAAGTTTTATTAATTTGGTAGTTTGTAATGTTTGCAAAAGGCGATGGGTTTGAAGCAGTAAAAGCGGTTGGCACAGCTGTGATTATATTTGAATGACATAATCAAGTTCATAATTTTGGAAGATTTATGCCACCGAGTAAAATATTATTACTTCTCATGGTCCACAAAGGACCATGAGAAGTAATAATATTTTACTTAAATGAACATACATATTATATATTTCATCGTAGCTTTTAGTGGTTTTAATCTTTAATTTCCGGTTTCCGAAGCCCAACCGTAATTCGTAACATAGCTACTTTGCATAACACCCCTGGCCGTAATAAGATCAATAAAATATTAGGTACACAGTACCTGATAAGCGTGTTGACTCCTGCTGCAGAACTTTGTTGGTTTTTACCAGCAATCAGTTAAAGTCTACTGTTTAACACCTTGTCGTAATCTTTCTGAGGTGTGACGTGTTATGAAGCCCATGAGCAGAAAACAGATATTTGCCAGGATCCTTACATTCCATAAAAAGTTCTTCAAATCAATTTTTTGTTTAGTGTGAACTTGGTCAAAATGAAAATCTAAGAATGCGGCTGCTATCAAATTTTTAATCATGGGTGTCGTTTCCATGGTTTTCGAGGGTGTAGTTAAGGGTGACGTGTGAAGTCAAAATACAAATCCAAAATGCCATCTTCAAAAAATTGTTTTTAATCATACGTGAGAAGGCACTTCGTTCCTGACGGGGTTCACCCGAACACACACGTTTTTTTTTACAACCACTGCCCAAAAGTTCTTCTCTCGTATCAGCATGAACTATGAGCTCATAGCTCATCATCATTATCATAACTCTCCTGTCCTTATCCCAATTTATTTAGAATCATCGCAACATATGTCTTTTTCTACCATTCTACTCTACTCGTCGTCATCTCAGTAATACATAAACTATGAGATAGCTCAAGCCGTAGTTAAAACACTAGCCAATCAGCAAGGAGACCGACTAAGCTGCGGTAGACATACATTCAAGTATCCACTCGTAGAGGCTTTTGCCCCCAGAGA
Organism: Eupsilia transversa; assembly: GCA_914767815.1. NCBI lineage: Eukaryota > Metazoa > Arthropoda > Insecta > Lepidoptera > Noctuidae > Eupsilia > Eupsilia transversa. The sequence continues at coordinate 1,156,073 of OU611888.1, forward strand.
GGAGCCTTCCCAATTACCTACATTCTTTAGCAAAACAAGCAGAACTTTCAGCTGAAACTTCTTGTGGCATTGGTTGGCACTGAAGCCTCCATGTCGCCGCTTCATTTAGCGCTAAGTAAACTACGTCGATGCCAAAAGGTATAACTGAAACTATGCCGCAGTGTTACTATGTGGAACGGAACTTTGTCTGTGAGGTAATGTACCAACGCGTTTTTATTGTTTTAACTTTGTAGTATCTATCAACGTTGCAGTAGTTATTTATTGCAGCATTGCTCTAGAATATTGACGTTTTATGGCATTTTCATGATCGTCGAAGCAATTTTAATTTGTGCAAATTGCACCAAGGGTGAGGCCCAAACTGAAATGGTGACCATTCATTTGTTAGTTCATGGTGTATTGATGCCCCTTGGTTTATCAGAGAACCGTTAAACCTACGGTCCTGTTCGCCATACAGATAGCTATAACAGTCGTTATAGGTCGTAAGAAGATCGAAATACTTTCACCCAAAGTGAATGCTGCCCAATAGCTAGGCGTAATACCTACACGGTGGCCTATTTTCGAAATCTAGCTTTATAATCGTACTTAATTTAATTCACGATAAAACCGACGTATTTAAATTAATATGAGACTAACATCTGCCCTAAAAACCCCTGTCACCTCAGTTAGAAATTAAACATTTAGAAAACAAGCCTCAGATTTGAACCCAGGTGACAATTATTGTGAAATAGATCGCCAGTTCAAACAGTAGGCTAGTCTGACACCTAATAACCTAAATATTGCGTCCCAGGCGAGCGGTGCGGCTTTATTTGACGCTCGCGTGTTACACCGCCATATCAAATCAAATATTATTGTGGGGCTAGGAGAGCAGGGTTCAGCTAGGCTTAGACTGAAGCGGGATACCTGGATTACGCTCGCCTTTATATGTACATAACTGTCCTCATACACAGCTGTCCTTATAGCTAATGTTGTAACATTATTTTTGTAATTATGTGCACAAGAATACTATTAAAATAAAAGGTGAAGAGGTTTGGCCTATGTAACATGTAATCAATATTGCAGCGAAATGTCCATGCGTCTCACTAAACTCTCTCAAAAAAACGAAGAGCTTTCACAAATTGTGACGATGAGTTTTTTACTCAAGACTTGCTTGAATAGTTGTTATTCGCTACATTTCTGTCTGATTGACTATTTTTTTCACTACAATTCCAGCAATTTCTGTCAGTAATAAATTCTTCCGCTTCCATAAAGAAGATCATAGATTGTATTATCTAAGTCGAGATCAGCGGGAGATGGGAGGTACTAAGATAGATACCTAGAGTATGAATGTGTGCCTAAAAAAACTGGTTGCCTGATAAGAAAAGATCGTTCGAAAATTGAATAATCTTTTACCTAAGATAACTCATTTCTATTCCTCGGTTTTCATGGCCCCTCATGCTAGCGTCCACTAGCTATACGACCAGTAGCGTCCGTTACCATGAACTGTGACCTTATGGCCCGAGACCTGGCAGTTTTCGCCACATCCACCCCAGTTATAATGAATTACGTAATCACATCGATTTGTTACTCAAAAGGTATAATTTTACTTTACTTTTTGGGTCATTTTTATGTAGGGCTTGCGATCAATTTCTTAGCGTGTGAAGTTTTTGGTGTTACGTGAAAATAATTAGATATAACTGTTTTGTAGGATCCACAGTCTGGCACTTGCATAATCATACGGAAAGCAAGGGATTGTTTCATCAAGACGTGCAAGAATAAATAAATAATCCTTTATTTCAGACTCATATTTTGCAATTTCCTTTAGAATGTTTCTATTTTCTACACATATATAATGTAATATATAATACTATTAATCAGCAATTTAGTTAAGCATGATTGCTACAGAAATATTTCGATATTAGCCTTTTAACATTACGTTTATTTTCAATGGAGTTTTATGCGCTGAAAAATGTTTAGGGCTCCTGAGAGAGCAAACGGAATGCAGAAAACTCAGACTCTTGTATCATGATACAATGTTGGAGACGACTATGTCAAGCTGATATTTGCGATTAGTTCTAACGCATTGTATACTTTCTAATATTCCAATAACTGTACTTTATTATTCTTAGTACGGAAATTAAAATCAGAAACAAGCTAACAATAAACAATATACCTTTTTAATAAACAATACACCTTTTAACAAAACAAAACTTAACATAATAATTTACTGTAATAACTCATTTAAAACTTGTATAAAGGAAAGTTAATCCATTAAAGTCGTTATTATTTCAATGAAAACAGTCCGCTGAAGCCTGCGGTAGCCAGAGACTTTAAAAAGGCTATTTGTAAAACTTTTATTACCCACAATACGACAGGAAAGGCATTTAAAGTGAGCTAGGAGATGTATTTGCTGGACGAATGAAGTTTTCTTCACCTTGAGTGCATTTTATATTATTATTTTATCGAAAGTATTACAAATAATATTTGCCTCTACTTTTCTCACTGCAGAGAATTTGCCTTACTGAATCAATCAATCTGCCTAGTCTTTACCCAACTATGTTGGCTTCGGCATAACCAGTCTAACCGGATGCAACTGAATACCAGTATTTTACATGGGGCGACTATTACCTATCTGACCTCTACAACCCAGTAACTGGGTAATACGATACCCCTTGGTAAGACTGGTTATCAGACTTTCGGGATTCCAACGACCCGTAACGACTACCCGCGCCCCGTACTCGAACCCATGATTTATATATTTCTTATTGCATAAAACGATTTTAATCAGGGCCGGATTTAGGGGAGGAGGCTACAGCCCCGGGCCCCCACAAGACTTCGAAAAAAAAAACATTCAAATTCCGACTAGTAAACACTAGTAAACAACTTTTATTGAAAACATCGAAAGATAAATCATCGAGAAATTGTTTAATTTATTTGGAAAATAATTTGGGGCAAGGGGGCCTCCACTCCTTTGTTGCCCCGAGGCCTCCAGACCTCTAAATTCGGCCCTGATTTTAATGAAAACAAAGAACGAGCATTATAGCATCATGCTTGCCCACTGTGCCATATCAGATTGTAAAAGTCCAGTTTCTTTGATAAGTTCTCTTTTTCATTTAAAAGTAGGTATACCTAAGTCAAAAGCTAGCACATCACAGAAACTGAACGATAATTTCCTGACTACCGATTACTTTTATTTTACTGGATAACCTTTATTTTACGAATTTAACAGCTTGCGAAAGACAGGCAGACATCGTTTGCTAATTTAAAGTGATACGAAATTGACATTGTTGGAGTATGGAATTCTAAAAACCGATACAAAAATGTAAGCACTCAGAATCTCATAACAATCTTTCAATTTATTCAGACAACATAGCTAGCAACAACAAAATATCGGAAAGCCATTTTTGTCCCCGATATCGATTCCCGCCCATTAGCAATCCACAAGCGCCATATAATGACTTATAGCCTTTTGCCGATCCGCCATTTTTTCGCAAACCATAAATTTTCTTAATCGCGTTTTTAGGGTTCTGGGTACAAGTTTTTTTCGGCAATTAATTAATATTGAAGCGGTTTGGCTCGCGATAAAGAAAGTTTGGTGGTAATGGGGGTTATTCTGAAGATAATTGATATAAAGAGGGGAGGTTATTTCGATCAAGGTCGCTTTAAGCAGTCAGGGGCCTAAGTCTACTAATTTATAAACGTTACAATGGTCTCTCAATGGTGAGATTTCGACAGTTTTTGTATGGCAAAGCTGTCAAAAACTCACCATTGAGAGACCATTGTAACGTTTATAAATTAGTAGACTTAGGCCCCAGGTCTACCAGCAGACTAACTTTTTATGAAATGAAGTATTTTATAACATAGTTACATGGGGTGCATTAAAGTTCATTCACGAGTGAATACCTGTTTTAATTAAGTTCAGCACACCCTGCAAGGTAATTGCGTTACACGCAATAAAATGGCACTCAATCACAATGAATGCCTTTCGTTTTGACGTTTTGAGTTCAGTCACATTCACTGCGTTATTTACGTTGTTGAGCAGACTAATTGTTCAAACCTATGAAGTAATGGAATTTCCATAATAACACTCAGATTATGATTTAAAGTGTGTTACGCAATGGATAGTCATCCTTTACTACCCTGCCGACAGCCCATGGTGTGCTAGAAATATTTCTAGCACGCCATGGGCTGTTCACATAATAATAGTTCTTGGCAATAAGTTGCCCAGTAGTTCGGGCCCTGCCTCTCAAGCACGTGGTTGTAAGTCAAATCCAGGCAAGTACCAATGTGTTTTTTCAATTTGTAAATGTTTTTTCCAAGATTATCTTGGATATATAATTGACAGTGGTGAAGAAAAACAACGTGAGGAAATCTGAGTTAGTATGAGTTTGAAATCGCCGCTAACTCGTCTTGAGTAAATATAGTTGTAGAAACCTGTTGATTCCGTAAATAAGTTGAAGTTACACTGGCTCATCACCACACCAGGGGCCTAAGTCTACAAATTTTTAAACGTTACAATGATCTCTCAATGGTGAGTTCCTGACAGTTATTGTATGGCAAATCTGTCAAAAACTTACCATTGAGAGACCATTGTAACGTTTATAAATTAGTAGACTTCGGCCCCTGGCCTCTTGTGCAGTCACGCTCCCCTTTTCAACCGTTTCCCGCCATTCGTGGTAAACTGACAGTTGACATTAGTGACAGCGACCTCACTGCTGACGTGCATGAGATAGTGTTTACATAACTAATAAATAGATCACTACAGTAGTGATCAATGGCCGTAGGTACCTTTACTTAATGAGGAGAAGTCTTTGCCAGGCTGGAATTATTATTATCATGAGAGAAAAAAAAGAATATTATTGATATAAAACGCTGGACAATTTCACTAGTAATCACTGAACCCATAATGCTTTACTCTAGGTATATCAAATTATAAAGTTACAGATCCAACATACTTTAAACTCTTTAACAGTATCAATTCTCTTCCTGAATGTAAAGTCCACAATTAATTTGAGGAGCTTAACGAACCCGACCTACTTTCCACTTGATAAATATTTAACGCCTTTAAATATCGCTATTGTTAACTACTATCGAGTTTTTCTGTTTTAAGAGAAGAAATGGTTTTTATTTGTGAGCAAACTTGTTACTTTAAGTATTTTTATATAGGAACGTTGTGATTAAAGTTTTCAGTAGGCACCGAACTGTCGATCGGTCTTGAAAAAATTAAAATGTTTACTGTTTCACAGGTAGGTACTGCAGAAGCACTTGCTGTTTATTGCTTTACGGCGCAGGGTAGCCTTTACCGGAAGTGGTAATCGCAATAGTGGTTCAGCAGCTTCAATACAGGCTGACTTCCAAAAAAAAACGACTTTTCTGTATAAAGGTATACCCGATTGGACCATTGTGTATAATGTCGAATTTTTTTTTGCGAATTCTTGTTTGGTCCCATAGTAAAAGTTGTTCATATTGCTGGGTAGAACACCCCCTTAAATTTTGTCGCATGTTTTCAAAGTCAGCCTGTATAATCAGGCAACACTGATGATATTGATGCTGCTGAACCACTAATACCGCCGGAATATTATATTCGTCGTGAACGGTCGTGGTCGTCGTACGACTGCAGCTCCCTTGACATCATCAGCTTTGCTAGAGTGACTGACACCAGCCAGTGTCACTCTTATCCAACTTTTTGGTTATTCCAATAACTTCGTAATAGAACTCGATGGCGCCACTTGCTGCGCCGTCATGCATTCAAGAATGTTATGGTAATCAAAATGACGGCTGATTGATGTATTGAAGAAGACATGCCTCGTCAAGTTAATGGAGATACAGACAGGCAAATTCTGATCACGATCGAACTGAAATTTGGGAATTTCTTTCAAAATTCCCAATCACCTTTGGCGAAGGCCACGCAAAGAGCAAGTCTTATCTCTTAAATCTAACTAAGCAAGAGCAAGAGTGAACAGGCATCTTCTGGGTACGCTCATTCCATCATAGACCTCATCCAACGCTTTCCATCAGGCGAGATCGAGGTCAAGAGCTGCCCCGTAATTCAATTTTAAAAAAAAAAACCTTCCCACATAACGAACCCTATTTTATGTAGGTAATATTCTGGTACATTGCTTGTAGCTTCTGCGTCATTTATAATTTGTACAATAAACTACAAATTACACACACACATTGTAAGTCGTGTCTTATTTCTATGATTTACGACCGAACCCAAGTTTATTTCATTTTATACGGGATTTTTCTCGCCCAAGTTGTAAATACCATCTGTTGACAACAATTGTTGTTGTTTAGAAAAAATAAACCTTCATATTGCTCTGTGTAACTTTTGAATTGTTTTCTTACTTGAATTGAAAAAATCTTGCAGAAATACTAAAGTTATGTAGGTACTTACTTCTTATATCGAACCATGCTGCAAAAACTGTTTACTTCGTATTTATAATAAAATACAATGTTAAGAAATAGTAGACCATTTAAGGTTACTTAAAAGCTGTCACATTTATTTAATTAAACATCTTCTTACAATGTTATATAATGGTTGAAATATAAGCAGCCTTGAACGGAATACTATCAGTACCATTTACCGTATATTCATTTAGCATGCATAATTAACCCATGCAAATGTGCATTCGCTAGAATCTACGCTAAAGACCGCATTCATTCAGTCAAGTTAGGCTATAAAACTAAAATAAAATGTATTTAGGCTCAAACTCCTTCACCATATTTTTAACCCCCGACGGAAAAAGAGGTGTGTTATAAGTTTAACGTGTGTATCTGTGTATCTGTCTGATCCCTCGTAGCTCATAAACGGCTTAACCGATTTCTCTTGATCGAGAGTGTTCTTAGCTACAATTCCAAAAAATCGGTTGAGCCTTTTGAAGATTATCAGCCCCTTTCTATTTGATGAATGGATTTGCTCATCTTCCACAGGTCTGATCGATTCGAAATTTAGTATTCTGTTACTTTAATGATATTAGAACATAGTAACCTTGAACCGATACTGCAGTATCATCTAGAATTGTCTTTATTTGTGTCAGGGGTTATTTAAATGTTTAATTTTAACTTGTATACTGTTTTTAACCAGCCGTTCTAATGTACCTATTATACCTACCCTCCATGTAAATGATGAATTATGAGCATACGAACCCCGCCAGCACGTTATTAGGCAAATATCTGGAATTACAACACTGAAGAATGGCACACAAGTTTATCATGAGCTCAACTTTGACGTCACAACACTCATAACGTGACCTTGGTACCTATATTTTAATGATATGAATATGGAAATTAAAAAGACAATATATGTTTTACATATCTGTGACGCCCAACAGCGTTGCTGTGTTCTACTTTAAACTACATTTGTGGCGGTGCAATTACATACATTAAAAAAAACAACTTTGTCGCATAACGCATCTCTGTGATGACTCCAGTTTTGCAGATGCGCCATAAGCGACGATCACCACTTATCATGAGATAGGCTGCAGGATTGTTTTGCCACCCAATAAAAAAAATGTTATGTCCATATATTGACGGCACGGTTGGCGCAGTACTTAAGCAATTGAGTATGTGTAAGTGTAAGTATGTGTCGCACTCCCGCACATACCGACCTAATCAGAAAGACTCAATTGAAATATTGGCGCTCGGTAGTTGCTCGGTAAGCTTTCGGTACCGCGTATACCGAGCATGCTGAGGTCGCACCGCTGCTGTACCGATAAATCAGAACGCACCAACAATACAGGAGAAATTCCTAGTGTGGGGCAACGTTTTTTAACAAAATAAAAAACATAACTATATTATTTAACTAGCTGCTGCCCGCGGCTTCGCCCGCGTGAGTGTCGGAAATTACCCCATACATCCCCATGGGTTTTAAGTATAAATATTGAGTTTCGAGTTAATCGGACAGCGCGTTAAAATTCTTCCATACAAACACTGACACCCCCCAACCGTAGGATAGGATACTTTTCCGGGATAAAAAGTACCCAGTGTGGTGCCCAGGATATTAAAGAATAATTATACCAAGTTTCATCGTAATCGAACCGGTAGTTTTTGCGTGATGCCTGAACAAACAGACAGACAGACAAAAAAAATTGTAATCAAATTTTTGGGTTCGGTGTCGGTCTAGTAACACTACCTGCCATTTATTTTTTTGATATTTTCAATGTACAGAATTTTCACTTCTACAGATTTATTATAAGTATATATAGATTACCAGTTTCCGCCTAGCTTTACAAAAAGCAGTTTTCATAAGTTATGAAGGCTTAAAAACTGACCTACACTACAACATCTTATTATTTTTGAATGCTGTAAGAACTATAAAGTAAAACTATGAAATTACAAAAAGCGGAGTGTGTAGAGAAACCACCTGAATACTTGATATACATCACTGGAGAGCTGGCGAGAGCGCGGCTTACAATTCCCAGAAATATTACTGAGTAAATGCAGGAAGATGCATTAGGATATTATTCATTGCAGCTTCCGCACTGAAGTAAGTTTAAAAAATATATTTCTTTGGGTTTTGGGACCAATGGTAAACCTCAAAGTTGGAAACTTATAAATCTGTGAGGGTTTAAAAAGGTAACTAGGGTTAAGATTATCACTGGGTCCAGGGCAGTTACAAGGTCAGAAATGGAGTAAGGTTTTGGTTAATCCAAAATTATCTTCAGTCAAATGTGAAATAATTCGTACAAATTAGACTTCATATATTTTACATTTGAGTGGAATGAAAAGAAATTGTTTATTCTGTAAATATGATACCGGAATCACTTTTACACGTCATATTAAAAATAAAATAAAAATTCGCTAGATGAAGTCGGCGTTTCCTCTCTGACTACTCTGAGAAGAAAGGCCGAAATAAACTCAGAGTTCGCAGTCTCTTTTGAAGTTCAGACATAATCTTGGTCAGGCCATATGAGAACCATAGACAGTAGGTATCTTCTCATTTTTTTTAATTCATTCACTGACAGACAACGCACAGCTACCCGCTAGGCGGTTAAGGCTGTGCTCTAGAAGCATGAAATGTTGCACAAGAGTAACGAAGGTGAGCACTATATATGGAAGGATTTTTGAAAATTCATCCGCAAAATAGTGGATGAAATAATTTTGATGGGAAATATCATCCCATCGGGTTCACGGGTTGTACTACAAATAAACTAATAATAAGCTAAAAAAAAAAAACATAATATTGTAAGTATCTATTTGATGGTGCCCAAGTCAAGCTGAGCCTAGTTTGGGACCAATAATATCTCCAAATTGTACATTTTTAAAATGGAAATAAAAGATTTTTTACTTTTTATTTTACGCTTTATGAAAACCGCTACATTCCCACGCTACTTGTCACCACTGGCATTACCTAGAACACGATCTTAATAACCATACATTCGCTCTACAAACATCAATTTAATTAATTTCATGACCCACCAGAACTTACACAACATTATTAATAGCCAAGACTAGTTAATTAAAATTTAATCAAATTGCTGAGACTGCCTCTTTTGGTCTAGTCGCAAACGCTACTGCTAACATGAGGTCCTTCGTATTTTCGTAGAGGAATTTCGTATTTTATCACAGTGAGGAGCACACTTAACTGTGGGACTTGAACACTAATAAGGTTACTCTTTACATACTCGTATAATAAAATAGTAACGAAGATTTTTTATCTGGATGTACGTTCGACAAAACGGCTGAACGGATTTAGATGAAATCTGGCACACAGTTTATAACCTGGACATAGGATACTTTTTATCCTGGTGTACGAACGGCGTTGATGTTGAAATTGGAAAAACAGATTTTCTAAGCTGATACTTCAAATAACAAAACAAGTAGCGGTCGTTGACCCCAAAAAAAAACAATCAGTCACCAATTTATTTTTGTCATCACTTCTGAGAAGTTTCGCTAGCTTATTTTATTTTACCCAGTATATTGTATTATTACATGAAATACCATACATATGTATACTGAAGCCTTCTCCCATGGAGGTAGGAAGCAGACACTTTGGATCGCCACCTGCAACGATCCTTACCGACGATCATTTCGTGTTTAATTGTTTAATATTATTTTAATGACAAGAACGGACTTCTAACAAAACTTAAAGCACTAAAAACTGTATGGGATTAGAAATGTTGCTTTTGATAGTTGTACTATCAAAAGCAACATTTCTAATCCCATACAGCTGTAAACCTCAACTATGATAGTACCGAGTGCGATTCCAGACCATTACTTGCGAAGTAATGGAGTAGTGAGTGGAAGTGCTGTAGTAATGTGAGTCAGCTCACTTCACGTATGTGTATTGTCGATATTTACTCGCTTTTATATCCTTTGCGGTTTCGACGTAATACAGAGTGTTTCTGGGAGTATTTGGACATCTGAAGAGATTGAAAATGCTTAACGTTAGATTGGGACATACAATTAACTTGTATAATAACCTCTTTCTGATGCAGTTGGGTAAAAAGCAAAGTTTAATAAATTCCAACACCAGTATTTAACTTTTACGAAATGTCGAAGGGATTTTGACTACGAAATCTTAGTACTGCATGGCCTACGCCGTAGCACGGCGCGTAGCAAAGAGATCTACGCAGTTACGACCTACGACTCACAGATTTATACTTTGTGTGAACTACGGGAATCTGTGTAGGTATTAATTAAACTAAAATTCCAAAGTAATCAAGTTAACTAAAATTAGAAAGGAATATTATTTAAAACTAAGACAGATTCTAATAACCTCGTTCTTTAGTCAGCAGATGTTGAAAAAGTAGGTATTACTATTCTCATGAAAAATGTCGAAATAAATCGCAAGTTTCGTTAACTAAACTGTACGCAGAAGTTTACCTCCTTTTTTATCAGTCGGGATCTCATGCACATGTAAGTTTTTCACATAAATCTCTCGAATATAGTACCTACAAATGCGGAAGGTCTCCTACGGCGCCTCAAAAGTTTTGACTTCAAAAACTCATTAAGAAATGTAAAGAGGTTCACTATCGCGTTTGTCTGTATGTTCGTGTATGCAGATATATCTACAAAAATTAAGTAATGTTTACTCGATCCCATATCATGTAGGTAGTATGCAGAGGAGATTGACCGCCTCTGTGGTCTAGTGGTTAGACCACCTGTCTCAGACCAAGAGGTCCCGGGTTCGATTCCCAGTGGGGGCAAAATTTTCTGCTCGGTTTGGTTGGTGGTAGGGCTTGTTTTAAGTCCGCCTGGCTAGCTACCACCATCTTATCTAAGTCTGTCGCCATAACAACAATGTTAAAAGCATTGTTGTGTTCCGGCAGTTAGAGATAAGATAGCCAGTTCCTCTGCGGTAGAGGATTCCGGGTGAAGCTCGCTTCCACCTTCGGCCTGATCATCACTTTCCATCAGGTGAGATTCTGGCCAAGAGCTTCACCGTTGTGGATAAAAAAAAAAAAAAAAAAAAAAGATAGTTTTGCTTATATCCTTCAAATGAGTTTCAGTAAAAGCACTCATGTTATTTTGCTACATTTTATACATTAAAATTATTTAACTTTTACGAATTTACACCTTTAACCTTTCGAATCCAGACGAGACACAATGGATTTTTAATTGTGTCTGTAACGGTACGAAAGGTTAGATTAATGTCAAAACTTTTTAAAATTGAGTTCTAAGACTCAAGACTGTCTTAATTGACACGAAAATAACAAGTTCAAATTAATAGTATTTAGAAACTCTCTTCAAATATGATTTTTTTTCTCGAAAAATTCTGTATTTTTCCCATCAAAACAACATGTAAATAACACATTAAATCGACATCTCCTATCGTTTTTCTCTCTAATGAAGCGAGGTCCGGTAAATCCGCAAGCCGACACCTTGACAAAGGGACACCGCTCCACGGCACACGTGTTATCTATTATCTCTCAAAGGTCAGCCGCCATGGGGGGAGCAGAGGGGGGAGAAACAAAAGACATCGATTCATTGTACGGTTGGTGACAGAAGTCGAGAATATATTTTTGGAAATACTCTGGGGCTAATCCTACTAATATTATAAATGCGAAAGTTTGTGAGGATGGATGGATGGATGGATGTTTGTTACTCTTTCACGCAAAAACGACTGCACGGATTTAAATGAAATTTGGCACAGATATAGTTTATAACCTGGATTAACACATAAGATACTTCTTATCCTGATATTCCCACGGGATTGAGACTTATGCGGGTGAAACCGCGGGGCGCTGCTAGTATTCCATATAAGTTACTCCTAGCAAAGTACGAACTTCTAGGTATTTTTTGTTCATACGAAAAACTTATTTATTCAATTTTGATTAAAATTAGTGCTTTTTTCTACCTTATAGTGAAGAAAGTTACTATAAGGTGGGTGGCTTTATTGCCTTGTAACGTTATATTCTCCCATAGCGCTTTATACAGGGTGTAAGGGACAGCCCTCCGCAGACTGATGGGGTGAATTCAGTATATCATACTCAGATGACCGGTACATTAAATTATATCAGGAACGTTATGGGAATCCAATAAACAGCAATGTATCGTTACCGTGGCGAAACGCACGTAGCGAACGGCCGCGCGCGTAGAGTATTTCAACATCAATTGCTGTTTTTTTTTTATTTTAGCTGTTTCATTTACATAAATTGAGTGCTGCGTACAGATAATGTAATTTTGTAACAGAAAAAACGAAAAAAAAAACCGGTGGAATATGATTCAAAATAAGGAGCTGAATGCACCCTGTAAGTTTGCGGATATCCCTTACACCCCGTATACAGATATATAACGTATAAAACTAGGTTCCTATTAAAGGTACGTTTCTGAAAAATGTATTCAAGTATTATTCATATGTTTAAAATTACGCAATTACCTTACTTTATTAATTAATAATCAATAGTTAAACCATTATGTTTGCGACTGGGCGTTATTATAAAACTTTTATTGAATGTCTAATAGGCCAAGTTTACGTTTCAATATCGAACATTGTTATAAACCTATACAGTAAACGGTTTACAACTTAAAGTGAGCTGTGTTAGTAACTGTACCCACGCTATGGCACGGGTGTGGCCATGGTGGTCTACAGTTTCAACCTTCAAGCTTGGGGTTGAATAACATTCGTGAGACAAATAGATATAAATAGAGGTAATTTTATAACTATGGTGCAATGATTTACGTAACATAAAAACCGGTATCGAACGTATATGTTTTAAAGTTACGGAATTTGGAGTGAGATAATTTGAAGCTCAAAGTAATTATTGGCAGAACAAGGGAAAAACGAATTAAAAGATAATTTCGATTATTAATGAATTTTTAGGAGCGAAACATTTGAATTGGATGAAGAGATGTGTCCAACAGTAGGTATCTTGAAGCTTGAAGCCATTGGATTAATTTATTTGAGTAATGTTCTTCGAATACAAAGTTAAAGTAGGGTACCTAATTGAGATATAGTTACAAAAAGTGTAATTGATACATAAGTTACAAAAAATCAACGCTTCGGTCGGCCTCGCAAGGTAGAGGTTATAATGATCAATAGGATTGATAAATCTAGCAAAACTAAAACCTACATTAATAAAAAATATCAGAACATTCCCAAAACAGAATTTTTTCGTTAAAACTGGTACAAAAACATAACACATCCGTAATTTGGGCAGTCGTGTAAAAATACAGATGAGTAGATGACCTCCTTTCTAAGATCAATTCAAAACAAAATCCCTGCACTTCCTTCACGAAGAAAAGGTTGGCTTCACGTCCGTGCCCTTTACCACCACCCTACGACCTACTTCAGAGGCCGTTGACCCCGCAAGGTCGCCAGCTGATCGATGACGCCGTGCGCCACCCTTCGTGCATGGCGTACCTATCTAGCTATAGAGTGCGTTGGGGTAAGATCGACGCTGGGATAAGAACGTAAGAATCAAATTACCGGATAATTTAATAATATTTTTTAATGCCGACAACATTGTGTCCTGTGCCATTTTATTCTGCCCCGACGGATCTGAACGTGAGCAATTTTTTTTTTTAAATGAAATGGCGCAGAATTTTGTCGTCCGGTCTGATTACAGCGACAAAGTTACTGCAACATAACTTACTTCACCTTTCTTCGTAGATTTAGAATGGCGATAACAAATGGTAGAATTATGGAGGTTATGTAATAGGTACTAATAAGTGAGCTAGTTTTGAAGGTGGTCTAATATTAGTTGCTGCGGAACGGAGTGTTCTAGATCGAAATAATTTGTCATGAAAGTGGGGTGTGACCGTTTTGGAAACGTGGTATTGATGAGTTTATTTCCCATGTGTTGTAAAGTTAAATTCAGCGAATAATATGTAATTTCTAGTTTAGTATTGTAACTTTGGGATATGGTTTTAATAATCTAGGTATTAGGGATTACGTAGGGACCCTATATTATTTTACCGTTTTGCAAACATACATGATTGATATTTCAACATGGACATGTGTCGAACTTAAAACTTAAGCATAGAAAAACAAAAAGCAACAATCCACTTAAACAAACATGGGCGAAAATCCTTCCTAATTTAAACTTTATCCGCAAATCGTGACAATTCATTCGACCCCGGCCCAACGACAAACAAACAAGCAATAACGTTGCGATAACCGTAAAATTTCGATAAAAACCGTTCTACTCTTTACTACGCAACAAAACCGTTTATATTCCCGTGTTGCCAGTATTAACGAGTTACATTTATCTAATGTTCGAGGTTTGGCGCTATTTGGTTATATTATAATAACTCGCTTCCTTGTTTTGAATATTTAAATATCGAAGGGAGGAAAACTACACAATCTAATACTGAATCGTGAACAAAATGTAGACAGGACTTCAGGTACTTAGAACTCCATCTCTCCTTCAGGCAAAGTCTAATAAGAAGGTACCTAACTATAACCTACTAATTACTTTTCGCTAAAGTAAATAAAAGTTGAAAAAAAAAAAACTTTATAAAATTATGTAAATTATCAAACTGATTTCCTCGTGGTACTAAACTAAACGGAAATTGCGTCTATCTTGTAGAAAATTTTACATTGTAACAGCGAATAATATTTTACACCTCCCCCTTAAAACCTGAGCCAAATATTTTTTTTATATTCGGATAGCTCATGACCTAAAGAGGTGCCTTATAGAATAATTATGAATTAAAAATCAATAAAAAAAATTATATAAATCTGCAAAGTAGCGTGAGTTAAAGCTAGAAAGAAATAACTCCCTCAAGGCCTGTCAAAACTTTACTAAAAATAAACGGTTAGAAATAATAAAAACTTTTCAAAGAGTAAAAGGAAAGATAATGTAGATAATACAACTCAACTCTTAAGTATTTTAATTGAAACTTGTAACTCTGTGGGTAGTTAACTGTAAAGAAAACGCTAAGTTTCTTACTGCTTATCATTATAAACCGTTTGAAAGGAAAAGGAAAGATAATAAAACATCGGATTTAGGATTTTTCTTCTTTATCTTAAAGTTTAGAGCCTGGCTGAGTATAATCAGAAGTAGCGTCAATGAGCATACAGACCCCTACAGCGAAAAGGAAAAAACTCAAAATGTGATTGATCTGCTATCTTGCATATTATGTCTAATTGCGTAAGACATTTTCGTAAACGATTAAGGGTGGATTCGACCAAACAGGAATAAATAATGTTATCCGCGGAATAAGCGTTCTCTTCCGAGTAAATTTTGAATTTTTGACAGTTTCTCCATTATGAAAACTGTCAGAGTAAATCTTATTCCGCGGATATTTTTTTTTCCTGTTTGGTCGAATCCGCCCTAAGACTAAAGATTAATCTGTTTCATTTTGACAGTGCAACAGCATTCATTGCGTTATTTACGTTGTTGAGCAGATTTTTGTTTTTAATTTATTTAGTTATGGATTAGCAGCTGTTTCAAAACGATTCAGATTGTGATTGATCGTGGATTACGCAATTAGGGTGCTGGCTCGACATATGGATAGCTAGTTTAATTTGTGACTCATTGTGATTACCTAATTTATTGATAGCTTAGCTGAGCAGTGGTGACGCAGTGGTAACGGCCGCGACTTACGAGTTTGTAGGTCATAGGTTCGAACCCAGACAGGCGCTTTACATTATGTAAATTGTTTCATCGCCTCTCAAAGCGGTGGAAGGAAAACATCGTGAGGAAACCGGCATGTCCTAGAACCAAATATTCGAAGACATGTGACATCTACCAACCCGCACTGGGCCCGCGTGGTGAATTACGGCCCACTCCCTCTCATAGATAGGAGGTCGGTGTCCCAGCAATGGGAACATTATAGGCTGATTATGGTTAGCTCTGGTAAACTGAGATTCAAAAGTGAACATCAAAAAAAGTTATAATATCTAAATGTTAATAAATAAAAATATAACATGTGTTTTTTTAATTTGTTTTTATTAATATTTAGATATCAAATTATGAATTATTGATTAACATCATAATAATTAAAAATAAACTACACCAAAAAAAAAAGATTTTTCTTTAATATTTTTTTTTATTAATTATGTATGAAAAATAAATAAACTAAATAATAATCATTATCAATAATTATCATTTGTATAATGAAGACAATCTGTGTGTCAGTCAGTCGTAAACTATAGTAAAATTACAAACGCACTCTGACAGTAGGTACTGTCAGAGCGTTCCGGTATTTATGGACATTTGCAACACGAAAGATATAACCAAGACACATAGCTGACCTTAGAGACAAAGATGGGAAGCCGCATGTGTCAGAAACAAAAGAATACTGTTGCAGGTTTTGTTGCTTGAAATACAATCATTTTAATCATTATAATTCTATTTGGTGACATTATATTCACTAGATGAAAGGTCTTACTATCTTACAATTACTTACATTTTCAATATTACGAGTGGAGGAACAGGCGTGTAAATAGCCGTGTTTCCTATGCGGGATGAGGACGAGAAAAATCTGCGTAAGGAAAGCATGGCGATTTTCAACTGACAACTGTCATTGGCTGTCACTAGCTGCTCAGTCCTCCTTATGACCTCTTCACATGTCCGCGGCAGCAATACTATGCCTAACACCGTCGGTCACAAACACAGTTTCACCACCGACAATCAAAGATAATCTAAGGGACGATAACTTGCCACATCAACTAGTGGCACTAATGTATTTAACTTGCTTTTTAAAGACACTTGACTTTATATTATATATTGAATTTTATTGAGTACGTCTTGTTATATTTTTATGATTATAATTTATTTTTGATATGTATCTAGTGAAACTTTTTCTGCATGCAACAATAATATTTAATCTTCGAACACAATGTGAATTTTTTATTGAAAAAACAAAAGAAATGATAAAAAGAAATTGTTAAGGAACTGTGTAGGTAGCGAAAATGCTACCTTATCAGAAGGCCAATTCTCGTGCTTAAAAAATGTTCACATTCAAGTCGCAATCTGTCAAACTTGTCAAAAATTTTGGTTAATTGATTCTATTTTTGACAGATCGCGAATGAGATTAGAATGCGAACGTTCCTAAAAATACGGGAACAGGTATACGCTCTTTAAACTAAGCGTATTGCAAACATAGGGTAGAAAAATATATCCGAAATCCTAAACCACACAGCAGGAGTTAGGGTAAAAACCAATGACGTATTATATATAGACACGTTATCAACAAACATCTCGGCGCTTAAAAACGGCGAAAATACTAGATAACTACTTATACGCGTAAAGAAAGGGAAATACGTAATATTACGTATATATAATTATAATTATTATTATAATAGGGAAATATGTAATATATAATTTATTTTTATCGTTTTTACACACGATATAAATTAAAAAGAAACGTAGCGTCGCGCGACAGGTTGGTGCGTGACTGAGCGCAATGTGGCCAATTGGCTTCATTTCATGTTGCCATTTTAGAGTGCGGACAACGTATCTATAGTTTTATACATCATTGGTAAAAACCGCAAGTCTATACATATAAAACGTCACAATCCCCAGTCTACGACACAAGGTAGATATTTGAACTGTAGCAGGCTTGAACGAGTTTATTTTATATCTGATTCTGAACGGAAAGCTTGGAACTGGGGAGCCACGTAGGTATTCTTTTATATTGTTTTAACGGAATACAAAACCGCGACGGAGCTTGCTTGGGACCAATGTTTATCTTGTATGTTTAGGAAAACCATTATTTTTCTATCAAAGAACTTACATAGATGTTTTGGCTTTTTGCTACCAAAAAATAGCAGAAAAGTCCGGTGGTCTGTGATAACAACGATTTGTTATCAATACCTCTGCTTATCACTACAACATTGGTAGTTCGGGAAAATAATAGTAATAGTAGAACGAACATACAGCGGTTCTTTTGTTATTTCACTAGCTTTAACCCGCGAAATTACGCGTTTTTTTTTCAAATTCTTAATGGCGCCTCTTTAGGACATGAGCTATCCGTATAACAAAAAATATTTGACCTAGGTCTTAAGGGGGAGGCGTGAAAATTGATTCACTGTTACATTGAATAATAGATTGCTGAAATAGCCATATTTAAAACTCTTTATTTGGCAATGAACCTTTATGACCTAAAACGAGCAGTATAATAATAAAACAAAATCGGCCAGTTCCATACTTTGCCTAAAATAGAAGTCATGTGGGCGTAGCATCAGGATCACTTTGTAGATTAGTGACCGCAGGGCACCGTACTATTATTATTTAATTTACAATAGCTGTCTCGAATTAGATGTTGATATCCATTAGGTTAGTTTCGTGACCTTGTGGCGGCATCTATATCGCCACATGCGAACTACGCATCAAAGACCTGAAGTCACAAATCCTGCATCGCACTATTTTCACCGCGCGATTCACATCCGACATCAGTCCAAGGGGCAATTGCCCGCCAGACACAACACCCATCTGGTCGGAGGATCCAACCTTCTCTATAGAGGTGAGTGAATTTTACACCCTGTTCCTCGTACCTCTAAAACCTCTTCAGCAGTCTAGTCTACCATTCGAGACCAGAAAACTCGAAGTTTTGTTTCTAACACCGACTGATTTTAAGACTGGTAGCAGGTGGCGTTCTGTAGTCTCTGCCTATCCCAATAGGAAGAAGGCGTGAGTTTATGTATGTATGTAATAATATAGGGCCTTTCAACAGTTTTCCACATTAGACTCAGCGTTCTCTCTGGCAACTAATAGATCGGCATAGTTATGTATAACATATGGTGTTGAGTGACGGTTAATTGAAGAGGGTTCTAAGTAGAGGCCTGTCTGCTCTTGAATTAGAAAAGGCATGAATTTAGAGAATAGCCCTGCGTATCAAAGATGTTTCAATCCGTTACAAGCCCCAAAAGAAAAATAATTAATCTTAAGAGATGCTGTATTTTGACAATACTTATGAACCTATTTAGTATCTGAATTCGTCTTATTTACTTAGGCACAAGAACACATTATTTGGTATTCGTACAGAACTGTTTTCTTGATAAACGAAACTTGGATTTATTTCTGATTTCATAATTTGAATATGGAATATAAGTTTTTGAACTCAACCGTACAGATTTCATAGTGTATAATTATATTGTCGAGATATACAATGTACCAACAGACTAGTTTTGGTATTGTGGCGGCATCTACACCGCCATATTATACGAACTATGCATCAAAGACCTGACGTCACACATCCTACATCGCGGTATAAGAGTTTACCGAGCGATTAACATATAAGACTATCCGACATCAATCCTTGGGCAATTGCCCGCCAGACACAACATCCGTCTGGTCGGAGGATCCTCCCTTTTCTATAGAGGATGAGTGAACTTTACACCCTGTTCCTCAAACCCCTAAAGTATTATTTACATAAAATTATGCATACGTGGGTCGAAAAAAATAAACTGTTTCTTTATTTCAGCCAAAATTTTTATAAGAAATCAAAATCATGAAGCTCTAGATTTCTTGATACATGTTAAATATGCATATACGGTGTATCGTATAAGCATATTTAACAATTTCTTTAACACGACTGGTTTCTATGAATTTCTATGAAATACCTTCCGTAGCTTGTCGTGTCGCAGCGACAGTCGCCTGCTGCTGCCGCCTGCGGTCGGCTACGGAGTAAAGACTGTTTTAATTACCAATTATAACAAAAGCAGATCGCTGCCGTACATTTTTTCAAGTATTCGTGACATACCTCACCTGAAGAGACAGACCTAAGCTAAGATGGATGATAGTTTGCTAACACTTGAAACGTTGCCAACTGACTAGAGGAGGTGTGTCGTGTCAGGTGCTAGAGCAGGTCAAATTGGAAGCAATAAAGTTGGGAAGAGAACCTCTTTGCAAGCAGAATGTTTAAAAAAGTTCCACAGTATGCTAATCATCCAGTGTCGTCGGTTCTTTTACAGCAGGTACGTAGTTACTCTACAAAATTGAATACTGGGACTCCGAGTTCACCTTTGTACACCATGGTTCTGTTTGTCTGGATCCAGCAATGAAATCTTCCAAGTTTTTCATAAAAATTCCGCAAGAAATTGGTGAATTCCCATTTCAGTGAGGTACAATCTCTATGAAATATTCCTCAGGAAATGTTCTAATTATGTATATGCATAGGGTCCTGGAAATCATTTGAATAATTCTTCCATTATGCGAGGTAGGTTCACGATAAAACCTACATCAATACATAACTAAAACATAATGTCGTTTTCTTTGTCCAATTACACAAAAGTCCAAACTTTACTGCTCAACTATATTCCCTGTTATAACTTTCATACGTTTTCATTTAGCATCGGAAACGAATGTCCTTTTTGGCGCATCGCCAAAGTACTGACGCCGCTGTGTCCCGAACCCGATTATAATACAAAACGTAAGTATGAAAGAAAGGATGGTTAGGCTTCGGAAAACTGATTATAAAAATAATTTAATTAATTAAACAATACAGTACATATTGTTTCAAAGTCTTAATTAGTGCCTTTAACTTACAAAACTTACCTTATAACAACAGGTGGACTCTATGGTTGCGAGATCATAGACTGCGCTTGACTATGAACATGCGAGCTCGGCTTGGCGGTAATTCACATGCTCAAGACTTCTCCGATGTTCTTCTAAAAGTTAATGAAGGCATTCTACCAGAGGAGAGCCGCCAGGTCGCCCTACCAGAGACTCTTGGTAGAGTATTTCCCACTTTAGAATATCTGATTCGTCTGGTGTACGGAGTCATCAGTCGAATACCAAGAGAATTCTTTGTATTCTGTGTATTTTGGCTGCTGAGAACAAAACTACAAACCTACGCAGTATAGAAGGAAGTTTTATAAAAATGTGGCTGTTATTGTAGTACCTATATTGTGGTGTCTTACAACTTCCACGTAAACGAGGCCGTGGGCAGAAGCGAGTCGAAAATAAAAGCAACAGATAAAAAACCGACATTTACCGATAAAATAATACTTGTCGAACAAAATATAGGCAAGCTGAAGCCTTAGGTTGAGTCAGCAAATTATAGGTATACTTTTTGCGATCGTCTGGCTACCTTCCAATGACAAGAGCTGGCGGCTAGAGGACTGTAGCCAATCTTTTGAGCGCCTACTAGATGTACTTTAAAATTAAAGTGGAAGAGGTCAACGCGAAACGAAGTTGTACTACATTTTTGCCAAGGAAAAGATTTTTTGGCCATAATTTATTACAGGTATTAAGGTCAGAGATTGCTTGATCACAATCAGGCTCACCTTGAGTGTTATCTAAGTAGGTATAAAATAGCATTCATTTACTGTAACCGACTTTAACGCCTACCGTGACTTTAGCTCCGTATTGTTTCCAAAAGGACACATATGTGCGTGACCACTTTAAGGTCAGATTACCAAATCTAATTGTTAGAAAACAACCTCCTATTTTATGGCCTAAGTCTACTAATTTATAAACGTTATAATGGTCTCTCAATGGTGAGTTTTTGACAGTCAACCGTAAAGCAAGCCCTAACCTAGGCAACCGTAAAGCAGCCCTGACGAAATAGCTATAGACGGCGGAAGACAGATGAACAGACAGCTTTGCTGCTGGAGAGTTTGTTGCGCCACTTCTTCTTCCCAGCTAAAGCACTAGGAAGTGGGTAAGGGTGAGCGTTTTGGGGGACTGTCTTATGTAATTTTGACGTTCGAAAGTGCTGATTCTCAGCCTAGTTTGAATAAATGACTTTTGATTTTGATTTTGAACTATTCAATTTGCGATTTAAAATATTATAAGCAGGAGTTATTATGTAGGTACTGTGAGCAGCCCCTTCTTAGATATCATGAGTATACGTTCAGCACTACAATCGACAGAATACGATAGTGTTGATTTTAATCATTTCAGTACCTACCTACATCATCAATATGAAAGAATCCAATTATCACCTAATGATGTGCCATACTCTGCAAAATTAAAGCAGACATCCCATTCGCGCCAAACAATCATTATTAATGAAGATTCCAACTTTCGCGGCAATTAAAAACTAATCAGTCAATTTCCAAGAACTTGGAATGCCGACACCAATTCATATCAGTAGCGCCATCTATGAATCAACCCGTTAGTTAACCTACTGTAATGCTGTGTGGGGCAATTTTACTGTTTTATAAAAGTTTTGGGTAACTTAAAGCAACGAATGCATTACTCTAAATAATTTTAGAGGCCAGTCCACTCAATTTTTGTACCTACCTTTGGGTATAAAGTAAAGAGGGATTTAAAACCATAATACTCAATGGAAATTAAGTCATTATTTGAAGAAAGCAGATGTACCTAACTTAGGTAAGAACAGTTTTTATGAGAACCTTTTTCATTATAACATAACATCTCGCCTTGTTTCCCCGAAGAGTTGGACAAAGGTGTACCTATAGTACACCCACTTTTCGCCAGTTTCCATTATAATTTCCGAGCAAATCATTGGGTACGTAATATTGTTTTTCGAGAAAATGCCTATATTTCCAACCAATTGGTAACCACTATAGGTATCTACGTTGTAAGTTTTATTCGAAAATTATAAAAACTTTTATTCGAAAAAATAATGCGTCGATTGATTTTGAGCATAAGGCCGTATACAGAAAGAAAGCTGGAAGCCGGCGCCGATCTACCAGCGCTTATCGGCGCAGGTCCATTCTGGTAACAGTTAGGTACACATAAAGCAAGCAGATTGAAGCAGCGCGAGCAAAATGTCGGCGACGTTCGGCGCTTATCGGCGTTTGTTCATATAAATGCCTGCGCCGGTTACCTGCGTGGACCGGTTCCTTTAAGCGCTGGTAGGCTGCCAGCTTTCTGTCTGTATACGACCTTACGATCAAAATCAATCGACGCATTATTACCTAGTATCGCAAATAAATTTTCCTTTCAATAGTATTATTGTACTTTGAGGAGCTCGTGGCTAAGTAATAACAGCCGCACGGGTCGATCTATTAGGTTAAGCTACGCTTGCCGGAGTTGGTCCGTGCATGGGTGACCATTTTTACATATCGAGACTCCTCCATGCCTCGGAAACTACGTTAAGCCATTGGTCCCGACTCCCGGCTGTCATTCGTGGATCTTTGAAAGTCGTTACAGGTCGTCAAAACCCGGAAAGTCTGACAACCAGTTTTACCAAGGGGTATCGTATTACACAGTTACTGGGTTGTGGACGTATTGGTATTTAGCTGCATCCGGTTAGGTTACAACATAGTTGGGAAAAGTCTAGGCAGATTGATTGAGTATTATTATACTAAATTCAATACAAAAAAATGTGTACCTATTGAATGTTCGAAGTGCGCAGGTCTTAACGTCACATTAGTGCTCAGTTAGGTGGCAGGGTGGCTGGCTATCTCTAGGTCGTCACTGACAGCTATTTTTAGGTCTCTAATTAAAAGGAAAGTTACGGAGGCACTCCGGCTGTAACTACATTTTGGGCCCCAGTTTGGCTCGGTAGGTAATTCTATTTATGATTGTACCAATAATGGAGTTATCTATCTTAAGCTACTCAAAGCCGATGCCTAGTAGTTAGGAAAAGGTTTTAGGCTAGGCTAGGCTATGTTGGCCGGGATGATGAGGACGAGGATTTCAGATGTGTTAGGTGCCTCTGAAAAAAATGCTAGGAATGTTTCAATTGAAAATTGTCTGAAAATCTGTAGGTAGGAGTAACTAGTATAAAACAAATTAGTTTTTCCTGTATGTCTATAGTAACCGCGTTGTTCTTCTAAATTAAGGCTCCTACAAACAGGTGCGATGCGACTTTAATAACATAATTTCTATGAAAACTTCACGGTAGAAAAATTAACGTCCCTCCAATATGCACGAGCCTTTACGCAACGGATTTTGATGCGGTTTTCACCATCATTTAGATAATATATTCCGAAAGGTTTATGTTGTATAATACATTAATATTACACACAAACACATACATAAATAAACTCACGCCTTAATATTAAACTTGCATAATTTAATGTTCTAATAATATAAGAATGCAAGGGCGGGTCGCCAGTAAGGAATAAATGTAGAATCCTAAAATTCAAATACAAAGTAAATAATAAAATGTCTGCAGCTTGCAGTCAAGTTTTATTATCTCGTAAAAGTTGATTGAACGAAAAGATTGCAGTTAAACTTGTGGCAACCTGTCTTGGCATAGTGCAGTATGACAAACATAAAAACTATTAGGCACTAATAGTAAAATTATGCATTCTCTTTAGAATTATGCAAAGAAACTAGAAACCGAAATAAAATAAAGTAAGAACTCAGTGCACAGCTATATAGTAAGTAATATAATATACCTATTATAGTATATAATATAATATAAGGTGCTATAAAAATATCTGCCACGGCTGCAATGGGAGATAGTATTGTGTTTATAGATTACAATAGTAAAGATAAATTATTGATCATGTGTAATTTTTTTTTTCATACAAAAAATTGTACGTATAAATTTGCAAGTGACGAACTAGTCAGCTGATTTCAGTTTTCATTCACAGAACAGATGGAAAGAGATAGCTATTGTTTTCATTGACGAAGTGCACTTCGCGCGTAATTTGTGAACCACGTTATGCAGAGTAGAGTCAATGTTTATTTAACTACTTTATTTTCTCAAATTGATTTAACTGTGCCGGGGTACGAAATTTCTTCACTATTGTTATCTTTAAACACAATACTATCTCTCATTAAAGCGGTGGCAGATATTTTTATAGCACCTTATATAATATACTATGATATAATATAGTATAATATACATAGTTGCATATATTTACCTACTACAGAAGGTTCAACTTATATACCCAGATAAACGCCGGACGCAAAAGTTACTGCTGGCGGGAAAGGATTGTGTTAGTTTTGTTTTCGTCGTGTTTGATGAGAGGGGTAGGTAAGGGTTACGCGGTGTTGCTTGCTTTATACGACCTCTTAAGCTAAAATTACATCACGTAATTCATCATCATCATCATCAACGTACAGCAGTCAACTGCTGCAAATATGACTCTCCAATTGCAGGCCATTCAGCTCAATTCACGGCAACTCTCATCCAGCTGCTACCAGCCACCCTGTTAAGATCGTTGCTCCATCTAGCCTGAGGGCGTCTTACCTTACTTTTGCCGATTCGCGGTTACCAATCAAGAACACGTTTACTCCAATGTTTATCGGTTCTACGGCTAATATTATGGCCAGCCCATTGCCACTTCAGCTTTGCATCACGAAATTAGTGACATAAAAATATAGTACGACTTTTTCGTACAAGTGTGCGGGCAGCGTGCAGCGGGACCGCCTGCCGGGAGCGTCAGTCGCTCATATATTATATGTATAGTAGTCTATGCTCACCCGCGTGAACCATGGGACTGTCACCCACGAAAAAGTCGCCTTATAATTTTATGTCATTGAAAAGAGTGAGCTACTTACATGGAGTAATTAGTAGTTTTTCCCTGCTCCAAATTCAAATAACTATTTTAGTTCGCCCGCGCTCTATTATTATTATTATTACATAATAGCATTTATTTCCGGCTACGCCCATAGTGCTAGTGAAAATGTTCTTAAAAACGCACAGGCATGGCATGGCGTCAATGCATAGGCAGCATAGAAAACGTACCTACATAATATTTCGCGCTAAAACATTTTTTATTCGCGGAAATCGTCGGTTTTGTTGGGCACAGCGGCAGCGGTTTCCAACCGCATAGCAGTATGCCAATGACCTCATGAAAATACCTACAACGTGGTGGCGGCATGCAGTTGTAGCTTAACATTTATTGTTCCACTGCATTACCGGGAAATAATACCTACCAATTACCCAACATTACTATCAATAATGCATAATATAGCAAACATCACGCCTGTAATCCCCGAAAGGTTAGGCAGAGGTGTACCTGATGTAGTTAGGGTTGCCAACCACACTTTATAACGAATCCCACTTTATTTTCGATAAATATACTTTATCTTTCTTTTTCTATAGAAATAAAATATACAAAAATAATTTATTTCTAATCTTTATTGTATTTCGTTACAAAACACAAACACAAACAAATAGTTCAGTAGGTAAATTACCCATGGGTATGGGTAATTTACCTACTGAACTATTTGTTTGTCAGACTCGATCGAATCGATCTAGAAGTAAAAAAAAACAAAACTGAGAAAAATACTTCAATCTTCAATCATACGGCAATCTTAAAATTGGATCTGATTTATTTACTCTCTGTTCCCACCACTCAGCTGTGGTTTTAAAAGTAGCTTTGAAACTTTCAAAGTAGGTAGAACAAAAAGTTGTTAGCGTTTGCTAAAAGCACCCAAAAACATGTTTTTAAGTGAATAAAAACATAAAAACACAAATATGAAAAATACTTTATTTTTTCGAACGGATACTTTTTTTTCATAATTAAAGAACTTGAAACGTTATTTTTCTCAAAAAAAGTTGGTAGCCCTACCTACAGTGCACCCGCATTTCGCCGGTGGGGCACCGCATGGATGCTGTAGTATGTTACATACTACGAAAACGAAACAATGCTGCAATGGTAAAATACGATGATAGTGTTTAATACATTTTTATAATTAGTAAACTTCACGTTAGAATTGCAAAGGGGACTTCAGTTTAGCGTCCATCGATTTATGGAGTGGGAGTTGGGGGGGTGGTGTTTTTTTTAGAGGTATTTGTTTGTATCGGGGGTTATTTAAATTTTAAATTTTAACTTGTTGAATAAAAATGACATAGTTATCGGCCCAAAACTGCAAACGACTTTGAACCCTCTCGCAACTTAAACAATACTTGAGGTTGTTTATTTACGTTATAGTACCTACCTCTATAAATGTCAGTAAGCAATCATAATGATAGTTTTCCATCGGTAACGTCTTGTGTTCAGGGTAGGTACTAGGTACAAACTCCGTGAGTTAGAACTGTGGGGTCGTGGGGTTAACGGCTCGAACACACTGGCGCGATTTCGCGGGCGCGACAGGTAGCGCTACCCTTCTCGCGACAGTGTGTACGAGCGTTGAGTTTCCACGCAGCACTACACTTTTCCTGCTTAGGTATTACATACGACCAATGAAACAACCAGTTTTCTCCCGATAGACAATACAAAGATCCTTAAGTTCTGAGTTGAGCTGCACGATTACTGACAAATGCATGCATTGACTGGACAGGTCACTCAATCTGTGTGGTTCTTTACTCAAAAGACCATTTCAGACACTATAATCTACATGGTCTTCACATGATTTAACCAATATAATGTCTGGACTTTAAAAGAGACTGTGACCTCTGAGTTTGTTTCGGCCTTTCTTCTCAGAGTAGTAAGATAGGAAACGCCGACCTCATCTAGCGCTTAAAATAATAATGACGAGTAAAAGTGTTTGTACAAACCTATTTTCAGAAATAAAATAATTTCATTTCATTTCTTTATTGTATTTTAATATTCTTTCTGTGTTATTATTATTATTATGTTAATGCGGTATTAACGAGTATGTGTCTGTATGTTATGGGTTTAATAATTGCCTGAATAAATGATATTTAATTTCATTTCATTTCATTACATTTTCTATTTGGTACGGATTTGAGGTGGCCGCCGTTACCTAATAAAAATTAGAAACCATTTACTAACTGTTATCGATCACCTATACCTACCTACCTAGAGATTGACATTTCTGATTTCTCTCATTCGAATCACAAACGGTATTCACAAAACGTATTTCCCGCATCACGTACCTACCTATAAAAGATTCCTGAACAGTTGCACCTGAGCCGGTGTAACAATACCGGCTTACACTTAGAGCTTCGAAGCTAAAGTTCTTACTGAACAATTGGTTTAAAGATTTCTCCCGATACTCGTTTCCTCTGGGATGACAACAGTTTAAGTGGTGATTATAATAAGTGCGCTGGGCTTCGAGAGTCGACTGCGATTAGCGCAATGTTGATAGCTAGACTGAAAAGCTTCGTGAATAGGAACGTTTGTAACGTACCTACTGTAGGGGATTAAACTGTTCCATAAGTTCCTACTCTTTTCTACTGTAGCTATACGCAATCATAGTCATAAATCTTTATTTATCTCAACATCATATTATTACCAGGCACTGGTTATAAAAATTCACAACCTTATTTAAAAACATAAAATCATTTGTACTTGTTCTGCTATCGTCTAAGGGTACAGATGGTAATTTATAAGTACAGTACCGAATTATTACAATTAAGGCTCGTGCAGAAATGGCGCGAATTATAGCTAGACGCAACTCCAGTAATTCTTCTATCGTAAAGTTTTCTTAGAAATTGTATTATTAAAGTCGCGTCACGCTGTCGCGTAGCACCTGTTTGTAGGAGCCTTTATTGTAACGTCGAATTCCTGAAAAAAAACACTCAAGCACGCAAGCACACTCAAGCACACCCGGTTTCTGAAGCTTAGGTAAGATTTTTTTAAAGTTTTATTATCATGTAAGTATTTATAGTTAATTTAAACTTTTTTCCCTTAAGTGCAAACTCATTTATATATGTGCATTGTGCATCCTGCTCATCCTAACCTACGGTGCACAAACTTGCTCCTTGACCGATTCTCCAAGTCAACCTTTGCCAAAGGGCTATGGCGCGTAGCGTGTTGGGTAGCTCACGAATCGCCAATGTGGGCAATAAGTCCGCTAGGCTGAAGTGGGCTTGGGCGGGCCTTGTATGTAGGATGGGTCGAGACAGATGGGCCAGAGTCGTCACGTCGTCTTGCCAAAAGACGGGCGTAGTCCCCAAGGGAGGGCAAGAAAACGCTGCTGTGATGACTTATTAAATACGTTTACGGGAGATTGGCCGGAGAAGGCAACACACAAGGAGCAGTGGAAAGTTATGGCGGGAAACCTTTGATCAGATCAATGAGACAATAAAGGAAGATAAAAAAGAAAAACATTTTCATCCATAGAAACATAAAAAGTACGGCTAGGTAGGAACCTCATAACTAGTGATATGACTGCCTATTTAATGCTTTTTCAGCCACCTAATCACAAATAACATTTGTTTCAGAAAAACACCACCACATAATACTGTAACAATGCAACCTGAATGATATTGATAGCGGAACCCCGCTGCCCGATACAAACCACCACTTATGCTAAGAAGCCTTCCTTGGAACGTCAGGATTGCGCGTTCACTTCTCGAATGTCAGATTATGTAAATGGAGACATAGCGGAATGCATTCTCATGATAACATTATATTCTGATTTTGTGAGCTTCCACTATAACATTGCTGAATATTTATCTACTCCAGTATTTCATTTATGTAAGTATTCAACTAAACTGAACTGATTTAAATAGGGATATTTTATTTTTATTTGTGGAGCCGTGTGGTCTCTCTAAGAGGTCACGAATGTAAATAGCATTGGGCAGATTGTAATGAAAATCCAAAAGTACCTATTAATTGGATATTTAAGGCAGGAATACATACCTAATTATCTTTGGCAACATGCATATCGATCCATTATGATCTTGTGTTGGAACATGCATGGTTATTATCACGAACTCCATCTATCGACGTAAGCTACAGTATAGATACCTAACAATTCTTCTTCTCTAGTATCAGTACGGAACCCACGTATTTTCCTCCAGAACGGTGCAGTATTTAAATACCTATCTAACGCAAGGGAGAAAACGGAAATTGACCAATTTTTTTTTTGCTTTAAACTGTTTGACCGCTCCAATCTGATTATAGAGGCAATTTAGTC
This sequence comes from Eupsilia transversa, assembly GCA_914767815.1. Taxonomy (NCBI): domain Eukaryota; kingdom Metazoa; phylum Arthropoda; class Insecta; order Lepidoptera; family Noctuidae; genus Eupsilia; species Eupsilia transversa. The sequence goes on from OU611888.1 coordinate 1,186,090, forward strand.
TAAATGTGCATCAACCTTTATCCAATGATAATAATACCCTCCAGGCTGAATTTCGGTTAATATACATAGACACAGACATGTACGCAGTATATATTATAGTACACAAGTGTGTGTGCAAACACAGGTGCATGCTCTGTTCAGGGCCGGGTTTAGGGGAGGGCAAACGGGGCTACAGCCCCGGGGCCTCCACAAAAGAGGGGCCCCCACAATAGAGACTTCGAAAAAAGAAATCAATCAAATTCCGACTAGTAAACAACTTTTCCTTTAAATTTTTTTTCCCTGTTTTACCTTTACCTACAGTACTTCGTACAAACATGTAAAATTTAATTTCAGATAATTCTTGTTTTAATTATATTTATTATGTATTTGTTAAATACTTACTAAAAGAATCTACTTGGTTTCACAATAAATTAATTAAATGAAAAACTCGACAGATTTTTTTTTTTCATTTTATTTGGAAAATAATTCGGGGCCAGGGGGCCTCCACTCCTTTGTTGCCCCGAGGCCTCCCGACCTTTAAATCCGGCCCTGGCTCTGTTCACTCTGACACGACCGAGGAGAGATCATGCGGCCAACGGCTTTACTGCTTTCCGAGACACGGATCACCATTCACCTATCACACAACCAACTTCCAAACTCCGGGCTGCCACTGAGAAATTTCTACTGAAAAAAACCAGTAGCACTTTGTCCGACCTAGGAATCGAACCCAGCCCAGGACCTCCAGGCTCAGCAGTCGAAACCTTGATCTATTGCCATTCGAAGGAGGATTTTTTTTTCAATAAGTTTTATTTATTTATCACCAATAACACAGTCTCATTCGTCATCATCATCGTCCACAGCCGGACTTAAGCCACTGCTAAGCGAATACCTCTCTTTTCATATGTCAATCCCCACGTATATAATAATATATTATTGAAGCTAACTCAAAAAGTACTCCAGCAAAGTTAATAAAAAAACATAGGTATGAAAAAAAATCCACTCCCTTCAGTCGACCATTTCAATTTTGCACACGATGCACCAAACACCCTGTATTAGTGGCACCATCGGATGCCCGTGGTGGGCTGTCAGACAATAATTTTTGTATGTGTGTTAAACGAGTAAGTACCTACATTTTCTCTGTGTGCGTGACTTATGGCCGATTCCTATAATATACGGACCGTTATCGGTTAAAATTAAGACTCTTGTATCTTTACCAATAATGAAGCAAAGGCCAGAATACTGATAGTTTTACATAGTAGACACAATGATATGGAAGTAGGTACCTATCACAGGTAAAACTAGCTTACTAATCTATTTATATACCCAGTTTGGCAATAAAAAAAACTACCATTGGTACGCAAAACGATTCGTTTTTGTTTATAGGAACCGAGCATGAGTCGACGTGGCGGTGGGGTGGCCTCGCGGCATTTTTTGCAGTTTGTTTGTACATACATGACGTCTTCCTCATTATACGACATAATATCTACTTACATGAATGGAACTGGTGGAATCTAGACAATATAAGCTAAATCGGACAGTTATTATCGGGAATAAATACGTGAAGATCGCACATGGTATCGGATCTCGGCTACCGGCGTCCGACACCGATATCTTATCGGATAATGTGAAAACGCTCTCATACAGGTTCTAACCCCGATGGGAACAGTCTCAATTCCTACTGTGAAATATTTCCCATAGTACTTATACCTACATAGTTCGAAAAAGAAAAAAAAAACTTTTATTTTTCGTCATGTCTTGTATTTATCGTAAAAATCGTCAATTTTGTAAAAACGATACAAAGCATCAAAAATATTTTTAATTATTAATCTGTGGTAAAATCTGGCAACCACAGACTAATTTAGCTGGTTGCACAAATGACAGCCAGCTTTCCGTCAGCTTAGTATTATAGTATTTTATAAAAAAATATCGAAAATAAAGAGATATTATTGTATTTCTAGAGTTTATACATAGTGTATTTTTATATTTAAACTATAACTAATATGTTTAGTTAGTGTACAAAGTGTTAACGTGTGAATAAAAGTGCATGTGAATGTTCGGACTCCATTCTACAATGAAAGATGTCTTATTATTGGTGTGTGTACAGCCGAACAAAACGAAAGTGACTAGTTGACCGTGTGTACGGTGGTTATTGAAACACTCGACTGGTATTAAAATGGCGCAGACGGTGAGACGAGCGATTGAGGGCAGATACCCGTCCTGTTACATACCCAGTAGGATAAAAGAGAGGAGAGCTAAGGCTAGGGCATTAAGGTAAATATTGCTTTTCTCAGGGCATTGGCACTTGGCAGCCACGCCAGGTGCCTTGTTTTTTTTTCTTCGTGTTATTTTTCAATCGATTTTTGCGAGGACAGAAATGTAAACATAAATATATATTCAAGATCACAGTTGGGAAATAATCAATTAGTCTGACACTGCACTATGAAACTTTGATGTTTTTGTTATTGATCATCATTTCTTCATTGTTTTTCATAATAATGGCTGGATGTAATCAAGTATGTGAACTGTGCACTGCCTTTGAATTACCACTTGAGAAATGTGACATCAACAATGTCTGTATAGTTGCTAAATTTTTAGCACTTACCATCTAATTTGACCAAAAACCAGTATTTGCAGCATTCCTTGACCTACTTTGTCATTGTTTTTTCAGGTTAGAACAGCAAAGAAAACCCGACAAGCCAGAAGATTTTGTGTGCTACTCAGATAGTGACAGTGAAGAAGAAACACCAACGCAACAACATAGGATATTATCAACATCTTATAACTTTGTTGACTATGTACGGTCAAGAGAAATGCAGACCGCTGAGGTATTTTATTTTAATATTAATTACATTATAACTTGAATTTCTTAGTAAAGAAAAGAAAGAAAATACATTTTACGTACATTTTTTTAAAATACAATGTGGGTGTTTGGCCTCAGAATGCATGTTGTATCTACTTACTGTATTAAACTGATAATCATATCAATAATAAATTATTCAGCAAAAGATAAATAAATAAATCAATGTTATTGTCTCATCTCATGATAAAATATGGATTGAAGTCCTTGGCCTCACACTGGGATTCCCGGTGTTGTGGGATCTAGGCTCTTTCATAAATATGTATACCTTAATCATAATATATGTATATTTACTCCAAATTTGAATACTGATTCACGTTATTTATTTATTTTTACTTCATATGTAAAGCAGTTTTAATGCCCCAAGGCATTCTCTGCCAGTCAACTTTTCTTAATCACATTTTTTGAGTTAATAGGTACTTTTTTCAGCAAACAATGGGTCATTTCATTCGGCAATCTTTGCATAAATGCCCTGATACACATTACAAGATCTAATGGGCACGACTAATTATTCTCATCATGGTTCTGGACTGTCACAATTTGGATTGTCATGAACATGCTAAAAAGAAGAATATTGTTGACGACGTAATCACTAATCACTGCATATTATAAAACAAAGTCCACCATTGCGTCTGTCTGTCTGTCTGAATGCCATGATCCCATAAACTACTGTATGGATTTTCATACAGTTTTCAGCAATGGACAGAGTGATTCATTAGGAAGCTTTAGCTGTATAATTCATTAGGGTTTTGTGTGAATTGGCTGAAATATAACGATGATGGTGAAGATGTCGGAAAAAATCATGCCAACTGATTTAGGGATATATTCTACCCGTGCAAAGCTGGGGCTGGTTGCTAGTAATATTAAAAATGCGAATGTCACTGTCACACACACACCTAAACCACTGAAACAATAGTTATGAAATTTGACAGATAGTTAGAGCTGTAGAAGGACATGGGCTACTTTTCATCCTGGTTATTTGAACTTAATAAATGCGTTGGCGAAGTAGCGAGCAACAGTTAGTATCTTGTAGGGCCAGCCATCAGCCATGACCTATAACGAGATAAAATCAATAAATGTATTGATGACTTTATGAGATTTTAATTAGTTACTATAATTAAATGCCATTATGATATCTTATCACCAATTGTAACCACAGTAAAGATAACTGGCAAAATGTGGGTGTACTATAGATACACCTCTGCCGAACCCTTCCGGGAATACAGGCGTGATGTTATGGTTATTTTTAACTAGCTTATGCCCAGGGATTCGCCTGTGTGGTGGTCGGAAATTATTCCACGGTCTACCTGTGTGCCAAAGATCGAAATCCGTTTAGCAGGCATGAAAGGTAAAAGACAGACAAGATTTTTTTTGTAATATTCTCTATATTATATTTGCCTTTTAGTCTGTGCTAAATAAATGTATTTTCTTTCTTTATTTATTTATAATATTAGTATGAATAGTATGTGCAACATCTAGAAAGAGACCCCAAAATCCCTACAAGGAAACATAAGCATTTAATCCACTGGAAAGTGTGAATTACTTAAATTAGTAAAATAATATCAAGTCAAACAAGAATGACAAAGGTCCTTCCTCAATCGTTACATTGTCGTATGTTTACTTATCTTCGTAATCGTAAGTGTCAAAACATTTCCATCATACAAACATAATATATTATTATTATAAAATATAGCCGCTTTTCATGTCTCTGTGTGACCATGTTTTTCTTCTAAACTACACTACGAATTTTGATGTGGTTTTCACCATCATTTAGGGAATTTATTCTAGAAGGTTTATTCGTATAATACACTAGCGGTCGCCCGCGGCTCCGCCCGCGTGGATGTTGGTTACCGCTGCAAAAAGCCTACCCAGGAAAGACACGGTCAGCAAAATGATTCCCAGGTCAATTCACAGACACCGACAGTAACATCGACGACGCAGTCATTATCCGCAGGCTGCACAGATTGTCTTTCTGTGTATGTTAAAGTTGTTAATGATGAAAATATTTAAATGTAATTAATACTAAGTTTTCACTTCTGCCGGCAGTCCCGGAGCGCAACCCGTTGTTTTAGGATAGATAACTAAAGCGATCCGCGCGGGTACCTTACTCATAGATCTAAACTCCCCTCCCGCACGCGCACCCCCGCCTTGGTGACGCCCACTTCGCAACGGGCCGTGCAGCAGAAATCGTAATATTTTAATTTCGCCATAACTTCAAAACCAAACGTCCAATTTTAATCATTCAAAGACTAAATATTATCTAAATAAACTGTACTTAGTGATGAAATAATTTATTTTGATAAGGATTAATAGCATGAGTAAAATAAACGCGTTTAAATGTAATCCAAAAAAAAATCAAGATTTTTAAATAAAAAAACGGTTGTTGTGCCTCACTCGACATAGATAGGTATAGTGTGTCGCGGACTTTTTTGTAGATATTTATAAGATCTACAATTAATTAGAATATTTTATGGTTCTGTCTTTTATAGTTTAGGCAGCGTACGCAAAATAAGTAACTTTTCTGGTTGATTTTTTACACCTTGTGTCCGAAAAACCCAAATATCTTACGGAACCCTATTTTTTTCCAAAATAAAATATAGCCTATGTTACTCGTGGATAATGTAGCTTTCGAATGGTGAAAGAATTTTTAAAATCCGTCCAGTAGTTTTCGAGCCTATTCATTACAACCAAACAAACAAAGTTTTCCTCTTTATAATATTAGTGTAGATTAATATTAAATTAACATGTAATAAAGAATCTCGATGTTTTGTCAAGCTCTGCAAAGCAGGAGCGGGTTGCTAGTATGGTTATAATCTTATCTTGTTGCATTTGGCTCAGATGCCCTTGACACTATGTGAGGTACCAGGTATTTTTATTGTTAATATTACGAGATTACACTGTATTTTAGAGTTTATGTACTTATGAAATAATGGTAATCTGGGATCTATAATAACATTTTAAGTGAATACATAAAACAATAATTAAAATTCCATTTAGGAAAAACTATTATACACAGTATGATAGATAAAAATATGACTATTTGAATACTGAAACATGATTTTAATCACTACCAACAGGTTGTGATATATCCCAGTTAGTTTTTTAATCTCATGTTTTATCAGGTTTTTAAATACAAAATAAATCCATATTTTCAAATTCAATTCTTTTTTTCATATCACATGTGTTTTACAAGATCTTAATAATATTTTTTTTCATTCCAGCCTCGCTCAGTGGAGCCGTCGTACGCCACGAGACACATGCTCACCCACGACATGTTCCGGGAGACGCCCATCAACCTGGGCAACATGAACAAAGTGTTCTGTTCGCAGTGGCTCTCTGACAGACAGGTCGTGTTCGGCACTAAATGTAACAAGGTATGAGACTAAGAACTTAGTTAATTTAATGATACACATCTTCTCACCCTTGGGTATCGTAAAATGCGTCTAAAAGATAACATGCATGAAGATCAACAGCTTTTTCTCCCTGTCTTCCTCTTACTGTAATTTGAAAATCTGCTGTTTAACTGTTTTACCACTGTGATTATTTCATGCAAATTCTGTTACATTCTTCAAGTCATAGTCAAGTGTTCATATAGTGTCTACTCGGACACTAAAAAAGGCCCAAAAACATAAATATCTAATATTATTATATTATATTATTTTTATGGTGTACATAATAAAGAGTATTCTATTCTATTATAATATGTGTGATGGCAGCTGATGGTGTACGACGTGCGACGCCGCACGCTCGACGCGATCCCGACGCTGCGCCCGCGCGCGCCCTGGGCCGGCGCCGACCATCAGACCGGCATACACGCGCTGCAGATCAACCCCTCAAGGTAAGTGGCATGACTGGTTCTTTTGTATCTCTAGGAAAACCATTCCGTACATTAACCATGGCCGCCGGTCACCGTTTTTATAGTGTTACATCGTACCTTGTACCAAGTGTACCTTAATCGTTAACATAACCTCCTCCATCTTTGAAGTCGATTATAAATAAAATAACGCCTAATTTCTGAAAATCTATGCAAACAATCTGTTGTTATTTTGGTCACCAACAACTAAAAGCTTGAGATTTAACATCCAAAGACTTGATAATATTTCAGAAACCAGCGAAATAGATATGACTATGTATATAATTAAATTCAAATTTCAACTTACAGTAGACACTTGTGGAATACGGGGTTCTCACTCGGATTGGTTAAAGTTGTAGTGACAACCATTTGGGTTAAATAGGTTCTTAATATTTTTTTTCGACCTTTATATAGATTCCTTTATATTTTGAGAACGTTGTAGGCACAACAGACTGTCGATTTGCAGACTATTTTCTATTTTTTTAAGTATCTTGTTGACAGGCCTACGCTGTCCTCGCATACCTATTCAAACTGTACATTTTTTAAAACATTGTAAAACCCATTTATTTTTAAAAGAGTAACCGTGGAGTTTCTTGCCGGCTCTTCTCCATAGGAAACGACCAATTGGAACCGTGCACCTAGATTCTGACGTTTCATAAGTGCCCTTGTAGGTTTATATGAAATAAAATATTTTGATTTTGATTTTGATTTTGAAATATTTATAGCGCCAGTCTGCATGCATTACTTACTAGTAAATATTTTCCTTACAGAACGTTACTAGCGACGGGCGCGCGCAACTCGTGCGAGCTAGCGATATACAGTCTACCTACCCTAGACCCCGTGTGTGTGGGCGAGGCACATAAAGACTGGGTGAGTACTCTTTCGCTTTCAATAATCTAATAAGTGTCTCAATTTCGGTGCCTTTAGTTGAAACAAGCCGTGGGATTGGGATTTCACTTCGGTAAAATGACAAAGCTCTATACAAACTTTCATCCCCTAGTTAAATCACCCCCTTAAAGGGTTAGGTGGTGAATTTTCATAAATCCTTCCTTATTGCTCACCTTCATAATAAAAGGACCTCTTGTGCAAAATTATACAGGGTGTTTGGCAGAACGTTGAACATACGAAAATGGTGGATAGGTGGGGTCATCTGCTACTTACTCAGCCCAAATTTTTTTGGCCCTGGCCCACGGGATATTTTTTAAAAATTTTTTTTGTCTTTCTTCTTCTTACACCACTTTCTTAACTTTAAAGTGTAATTTTTATTAAAAATGGGTAAAACAGGCAATATTTAGTATTTTTTTTAAATCTTTTATGTTGACAGATTCTTATAAAATTATTGCTTTATTCAGATGTTAGCTAGAAAAAAAGTTATGAGTCCTCAAACTTACAGAAAGGTGTAAAACCATACCCATTACCCATTTTTAATAAAAATTACACTTTAAAGTTAAGAAAGTGGTGTAAGAAGAAGAAAGACAAAAAAAAAATTAAAAAATATCCCGTGGGCCAGGGCCAAAAAAATTTGGGCTGAGTAAGTAGCAGATGACCCCACCTATCCACCATTTTCGTATGTTCAACGTTCTGCCAAACACCCTGTATAATTATACCCAGCGGTTTAGGGTGTGTATTATCTGTTAATGAATTTTAAATGCAGTAATTGGAATGAAACTGAAACATAACAGACAAAAAAACTTCGTTATGACTTTAGTTGATTTAGCAGTACCTATCAAAGTCCACACTTTTTTTTTATCGTAATTTTTTCGACCCATTTAAAAAATATTCTCAGCCTTCTTCTCAGTTTTATATGAAGTGCTAAAACTGGAAAAAGGCAACACGATAACATGATGCCCTTTTTCAGTTTCCAGACACTAGATATCTAAATTGAATAAATATCTAATGGAATGCAATACATGTATTGAGTATTAAAAGGCAAGCTTTAATAAAGATAACTTCACAACGAATTTTGTTTTAAATTTTGCAAGCCTGCTTGCACCACTTAATACATCATTCTATTTCTGTCAATTATTTGGAGATGACAGACAGAATAATGTTTTAAGTACGTTTAGCGCTAAATAAATTAAATTACTTGTAAAAAAAAAGTATATTCGGTTTCGTTACACATATATCGTTGTTTAGATCCTGGACATGTGCTGGCTGGACGACGAGTTCGTAGTAACTGGATCTCGAGACTCTAAACTCGCATTATGGAGAGCCCCAGCAGCTCCTACCACACAGACCATGCACCACTATGTGTCGCCTGTATGTGTCAAGGAGTGTCGCTCAGGTATGTAACTATGCCACTGTAAATTCCACCAGTAATAAGAATTAAATCATTTTAATTTAAACACTTAATCAATATTGCAATTTCTGGTTAATTTGATAAACAGGGGAACTACTTAATGACTGAATAAAAAGTTGTGTGTGTGTTGATATTCTTGTGGCGGCATCTACACCGCCACATACGAACTAAGCATCAAAGACCTGACGTCACAAGTCCTACATCGCGGTGTAAGAGTTTACCGAGCGATTAACATATATAAGACTATCCGACATCAATCCTTGGGCAATTTTTTTTTTTTTTTTTTTTTTTTATCCACAACGGGGAAGCTCTTGGCCAGAATCTCACCTGATGGAAAGTGATGATCAGGCCGAAGGTGGAAGCGAGCTTCACCCGGAATCCTCTACCACAGAGGAACTGGCTATCTTATCTCTAACTGCCGGAACACAACAATGCTTTTAACATTGTTGTTATGACGACAGACTTAGATAAGATGGTGGTAGCTAGCCAGGCGGACTTAAAACAAGCCCTACCACCAACCAAACCGAGCAGAAAATTTTGCCCCCCCTGGGAATCGAACCCGGGACCTCTTGGTCTGAGACAGGTGGTCTAACCACTAGACCACAGAGGCGGTTGCCCGGCAGACACAATACCCGTCTGGTAGGAGGATCCTCCCTTTTCTATGGGGGATGAGAGAACTTTACACCCTGTTCCTCATACCCCTAAATTCTAAGACATGATTTATCTGTGCGCAGAATTTCAAACCAATCCGTTCTGCTATTTATGCTGAATAATAGAGTAACACAACAAACATCTTTACAAACTTTGTCAGTTACGTTATAAATTCAAATTAACAAAAACAGACCAAGGAATCCTTATCGTGTTATACCTAATTATACATGAACATGCGCACGCACGCGTCTGCCAGCCCAGAGTCGGATAAATGGTCCATCAATTGTGGTAATTATATCCATTTGCTATGTTATCTCTCCACCACCCTTGATTGACTGGAAAAGCCTAATGCATTAAATCTGTCTGTATATTTTCTAGTCGCATCAATCTTAAATAAATAATAACTTTCTTGATTTTAGTATCTGTACATTGACAAGATAACATGTCTTAGGTCAGAAAGTCCGCGCGTTGACGTTCAACCAGCGCTGGCGCGAGATCGCGGCGCTGACGCTGAACGGCTACATCCACGTGTTCAACGCCGAGACCTTCCGGCAGACGCTCTCCAGGAAACTACCTTCGTGTCAGGACCTCGTGTGTTTGGCGACGCAGGTATGTACCGATTACGAATGTCTTTCTACTATTGGCCAAAAAGGTTATAACGTTAACATCAAAATAACAGTTATCCTTACTGTTTTTACTACTGGAAGACCCCACTCTTTTGGCACTTATTCTTACAAATATTTATTTATCTATGTTCAATAATAAGGGGTTTGGTTTCCGAAATCAGTCCTTCAGATAGACCATTGTGTGAGGGCCATGGCGGCCGTCGGTGGTTACCAACCAGCCCACCTCCCTCCAGACTTTAATTAACTATTTTTATTGTCACAGGACTAATGACAATTAATACAGTTTTAATGTCAAATTATATGTGATGCAAACCTAACCTTAAATAAGTCATTATAGCCCTGTGTTCTAGCCTGACAATAATATTGTACTGAATTTCATTATAACCCGCTGGTGAATAATGTGCTTGAATTTGACACCCCTAAAAATTGGCATGAAAACTTTTACTAAAATAATAAAAATCGAATTGCTTTTTATTCCCTCACAGAAGGTGTAACAAATAGAGTATTCTCCTCAGGGATAAAGGTGTCTTCGTCTTGGGCGAGCTTCAATCCTTCGCACTCAGGATTCTAGTATAACTTTGAACTCCCACGCTGCACTCGGGAGCACTAGAATCCATCGTAACGCTCGGGATTCAAAATAGCGGCCGTGACATTAGACACTACTTTATCCCCTTACTGAATAATCTAATATTATTTTAATGCTATCCCTATTTCCCCAGGAAAGCGGCGTGTACGCAATAGGTTGCAAGTCATACACATTACTACTAGACTGTCGCACGCTGCAGTCTGTCAAAAAGATCACGTCGCGGTACAACGGCTGCGGCATCCGCTCTGCCAGCTTTAGAGGCAATATGCTCACCATTGGAACCGGCCTGGGTAAGTAGGAACAGTCAAATTCTTAACAATTCGATTGACCAATCTAAGGGGAATATTCACAGACTGCGCTTTGACTTTACTCTGCTAAGTAAGCGCATACGAATTTATACATTATTCGGTTAGTTTTAATGTTCATATTCGAATGAACATTAAAACTATACTTAATATAAATAATCTAATACTTACTTATACTAAATAATCAAAAACTCTTTACTACACGCGAAAACATACAGACTCTCTACACACTACGACACAAAAACAGACTAAACCAACCAGGTTCAAAGCTAAAAATTCACTCCACAAGCACTTTAGTAATGTCAGTTAAAATATATAATGAACTACCTGATGAAATTAAAAATGAACAAAAATTTAATATCTTTATAAATAAATTAAAACAATTTCTAATCTGTAAATGTTATTATAATGTACATGAATATTTAAATGATAAATTTAATAAATAAACAATAATATCAAAAAAAAAAAAAAGTCGCAATAATAATTTATTTACAATTACCAATGATAATAATAATATATGTATAATTTAAATAAATATTAATGTTTAAATCCAATATATGAGTGGTAGAAATTATATGTACACAATTAGTTATCAGCCTACCTACCTACACAAAACGAAAGAGTAGATTAATATTAAAATTGTTAACAAATATCTATAATAGCCCTCCTCCTAATTTTTATGTTGTTATGCCCGACAGGGCCCACAATGCTCCAAAACGAATGTATGTCTTTATTTATGTACCTACCACCTAAGTTCACATTGTGGAATGCAATAAACGTATTGAGTATTGAGAACTAAGCTAATATGTGTAATGTTCGTTTATACGAATTTGAACATTATAGACATTGGGATATGGTTCATATTCGTATGAAACGCTAATTTTACTTAGTAAAGTCAAAGTACTCATTGATTCTGATTCGGTTTCCTACATGTGTTTTTCTTTCGGCAGGACTACTAATGTTCTACGACCTGCGCGCGGGCAAATACTTAGAAAGTAATATACATTCGACCAAAACTGTCACACTGAAGGCTTCCAGAGGCTATGTTGTAAGTTCCACAAGCTTTTTTTGGGGTTTTTATAAGCTTATCTAATGATGAATCTTCCTCATCAAATGTTAAGTTAGTATTAAAACTTTGTCAGTCTTTGAATTATGGTAAAAATTACGGTACAGTACTAAAGTCAGGGAAATTAATAGTTTCGCAGATTGACACGTTGCGACACTTTTCCATGTTACAGCCAGTTCATAATATGACTGTGCAATGAATAACATTCTGTTTTAATTTAAGATAATAATTAATTTATTTAACAACAATGCGTTTCCTTGACTTTACAACCACTATAATTATGAAAACGTTCAGATCCATTTTATTAGCTATAATTTTATTAAACCCTCTTTAGATCTACCTTTTGGAATGGGCAACAACAGCAACAACAAGCTTCAACTTGCTGCCTTACCGACCGACTGCTAGACAATTCAAAAGTGCCTGTAAATGATGAAATGCATTAAGTTTGAGTTTTCCTTTACAGTTTCCTGACGAAGAAGCGGACGGCTTCAACCAAGTGAAGCACGTGCCCGCGATATACACGCACTGCTACGACGACAGCGGGACGAGGATCTTCACAGCAGGCGGCCCGCTACCCGCTCCGCTTATAGGGAACTACGCCGGTCTGTGGCAGTAGCCTAACATCAGTAGATAGATACATGGAGAATACTCGTCAGTCCTAGAAAAATCATTATGAGGTACAGCCCGCTGCCCGCTCCGCTACTACCAGTCTTAACCAGTAGCCTTAGGTCAGTGCCAGTAGCCTTACATCAGTCAATTGTTCGGACAACACGTCAGTTCTGGAATATGATCCGCTGCATACATCGCCATATTAATAGATGGAAAATATTTTTTTAAGCTATGGACTAAAATGGGAGAACAACAGGCAACCCCTAGATCCAGAAACGTGAACAAATAATGACTTGTTTCCAAAATATTAACACAGGAAAGGGGAATTGTTGCCTATATTTTTATGGGGAAAAAATATAAAAAAAACAACTACATATAAACCTAAACACTATATTAAGGTCACAAAAAAATGCAGCGAGTCAATAACAGCAAAAGAACTGCATACTCAGACATAAATAAATACTTTTCATGAGAAAAATGTTAATCCATTTAAATAATGACGAGACAAAAGGCTACTATGAGGAAGCCACATTTAAATAGCAATTGTACCATCATATAACACTGCTAAAAGATATTTTGGTGTTCAAATGACGTCGAGGGGGGGCGCTGTTTGTAAACATTTGTGTAATTGTTTTGTGAAATGTATTGAAAAAACAATATGGCGGCGTTAGTTCCGATATTGGCCACGCGCCAAACGATCCTTGTACAGCCATACAGTACCCGGCCGTAAATATGGCACATCAGGCTCTGTAGAACGTCGTCTCTCTCAATCATCATACATACCTGTGAGATCTTCTAAAGCTCAATGTCTCACATTTACGCCTGAGTACTGTATGTTGTGATTACAAATTTCATTTACAAACATTTCATGGATGGAAAACCCCTGGATATAGAATGTAAAAATCATTTAACACGTGTGATACTAGACAAATTATTTTGGCACCAAGAGCTATATAATTCTTTGTGATGAATTTTAACAATGAAGATACTTAGTTAATTTATCTACTTTAGTGTATAATATTTTCGGGTTTTATCGTGTAGGAAGACAGACCAATAACTGGCGAAATGTGAGTATGCTTAACACTTCTGCCTAACCCTTCGGGACAAAACGGCGTGATGTAATGTTATACGAAAACGGACAGAAAATGATTACCAATCGACAGCCGGATAGACAACTCATGTATAAAAAATTGACGCATGATTTATTTTTTTATTTATCTATGGTATGTAAATTGATAAAAGTTTGATAAAGTTAATTTTAAAAAAAACTTCCTACGGACATGATTCTAGTGTACTTCGAGGAAAAACCCGTGTTCTATAGTGAATGTTTTAGGGTGATGTAAATTAAATATTTTACAAGCCTACCAAGATAATTGGATAACTGCGTGGAATACGGCCTCCCTTCGGATCCTGAAGACGACACCTCAGTTTTCTAATTACCTTGTTTGGCTAGTAAATATTAGTAAAAAAATGTTAGTATTTATAGTAAAATGGTTTATTGCATAAAAGTGTACGGAATTGTGTAATTGACATAGCAATATTAGAGGGAGGGAAGTGCAAAATTATCAGATCTGTTTATATTGATGTGTAAAAGAGTGCAATAGAAAATCATATCAAAAGATTACAGAGGGGTTTAAAACGATAGATACTCCAGGTAAAAATGACCATATTTTGCACGTACCTACACTCAGCATGTTAAGGAATCTTGTATCTTTTTAAACGCCCTGTAGGTTTGGTATGTAATATGTAAAAGATCTATTAAAATGATCACTGCTGCAACACTAACTGATAATGAATTGCTACGGTAAAACGTCTCAAAAACTAAACTTTATCGTACGTATGAAATGGTCACAAAATTCAAGCATTTGAAAGTAATTCCGCACTAAATCTAATTCCTGGATTGTGTAATGATGGATGTGATGTAAAACAGTGAATGATTATTTATTTTTAGCCAAGAATGTAAATTGTGAACATTATACTTGAAAAAATAACAAAAAGCTATTCTGTAAAACATCTGCACTATATATTGCAAATTGTTCGTAACTATGTAAATTCTAAAAACTTTAATTTACGGCAAAAGCATCAGGGTAAGCCCGCGAAATTAGAATTTGCTATTTGCAGGTAAGTATCATGTTGTATGTTGATCAAAATATGATCCGCAACCAAACAATGTGTCAACAGAATTATAATAATAAAATTCATCATTACCTAAAGTTCAAATTACCGTAATGAATGACTCATAATTTCACGAAATAGTATTGTATTGATGATTCTAATGATTACTGACCTGCAAATTGCAAAAAACGTAAGAAAATTTTAATTTTGCGGGTTACCTTACCGCACTTATTTCAATTAGGGCTGATTTTTCTATCCTCATATAACAACCTTATCTAAGGAAAAAATATGACATACAATTTTTGTCTAGAAAATATCAAACCACAACTTTTATTCTTCAGATACTTTAAAGTTATTTGGCAATCGAAAAAAACTATGATAATCATTTATTTTCTTGGCTGTAAAACAACATCGTGTGTAGATTGGTTTTGGGTCGACTCGGTCTTGGTAATGCCTTGTAAACTGTTCTTCAAACATCACGAGACTTATTATACTTCGCGATTCAATACCGCATTTACCTCAGTAATGTTGTAGACGAAACGGGACGCTTATGTCTAAGCCTGTATATAATTTAGATATACTTTATTATTGTACTATTACTTCATTCATTTATACATTATTTTCATATAAATTGTAAATTAGATTTAAGTCTGAACAACTTCGTTCAACAAAATTAGGTCGTCACAGTCTTTACTTTTCTAACTAAATGTTTCAGTATGCTTTAGGGGCTTTATTTAAATTAGTAAGTCGTCCCGTTTTCACGGATACATAGTTACAAACTATTCATAGTAAATATGTCTGACAACGGGCCCACACAGCCGCACTTATCCTTGAAAAAAATGTGACAAAAATGCGGCATCAGTGCAATTATAATGTGAAGTCAAAAGACATAAGTACTATAGAATAATTAGTTAATACTAATTTGATAGTTACACAATATCCATAATATTAGTGTATAATTAATGGACTGTGTGTCCGTGTGTTTTTACATATAATTTCTTACTAAATAATCCATAAAAGTGGAAATTGTGACGAGTAAAAGACTTGAGTATGCTGATTATTGTGTTTTATTGCAACTATGATACATTCCTGTCTTTAAAGGTTCGTATATAAGGTCGTGTCCACAATACAAGCGATCGTCGCGCGAACACGCGATGCTCGTTTTTCATCGCTTTGTCAGTTTTTTGTTCGGAAAACCGGATGGCACCCTCTGTTGACGTGTGGACACATTCGGGTTCGCCGAAGGTCGTGATTTTGACAAAAAACTCACATTTCTCACACTCGCATTATTAGTTTTAGAACGCAAATATGAATACAGCAATAATTAGACGGGTCACGGTCAAGGTCAATTTAAGGTCATCCACCCAGTACAGTTTTGTTAAGTTGCGGTACCGTAATGTTGTTACGCCGCAGGGTTCCCGCACCGCCAATATTTCGCCGCAATGGCCATCACACCGTCAGATGTGTGATAACTGTGATAAGTATTAGGACACAGGGTTTATACCCATGTATTTTCTTTCACTAGGAACCTTGTGCCGTTTAGATTTCAAAAATATCCGTGAACACTAAAACAAAATTTATCTTAAATTCATACTTTATTCATTAAAAAAGCATTGCATGTAATGCCACATACATAAATGCAAATAAATATTAGATTACGTTTATATTCCAAATACTGGTTTTTTAAAAAGCACATTAATTCAAGCAGTGTTGTTATCATTCCTTGGGGCAGGTGGGACCCATCCTATGGGCAGGGCGGTTCCTTCCTTGCTTATGTAGCGGTCCCACTGTGATCTAGGAAGAACGAAAAAGCCATTTTATTGACACTGGTGTGTGAATTATAATGATAGATTTTATTCCTGTAAGTACGTTTATACAAACAAACTAGGTTGGTTACACAAACAACTGACCTGTCCGGACCTGTCTGTCAGTAAGTTATGATTATTAAGTTTTGACTAGATCATCTTGTTGGTTTTTTGATCATTAGAATGACAACCCTAGTTTCATAATTTAATAATTAGTAAATAAGAATATTGATCAGAATATTAGGAAGGAAAAAAACTGTAAATAAAACAAGATTCAATTCAGAAAGAACCATCTTTCAGTATTGAACCTTGTTTTATTTACAGTTTTTTTCCTTCCTAATATTCTGATCAATATTCTTATTTAGATTCAATACTTGACCTTAACCATAAGGTCAAGTATTGAGCTAATTATTTACCTGACTCCAACAAATCTAGCGACGTCGCCTCCAAAGTCAACTTGAGGCAATTGTCCACCAAACAGCGTTTCCCTCCACTTCGCCAAGTTGGAAGCTATGTTTTGCTCCATCTCAGCCTGCAGTGAGCTCATCTGTGAGGCTGCCTTCAGTTGGGCACGCAGTACCCCTTCTTCCATCTCGTAGAGAATGAGCTTTCGCGCCCACAGGGATTTTAGTTTGTCTGTAAATTTAATTGATAAGGTAAGATAGAGGTACAAATTTAATGATGTATAAGCAAATAAAAGCTTCTGTCAGTTAAGTGCCATTTTAGAATTCAGAGGTAACTGGGTTAAGGATTTATTGTATTGGAAGAGAACAGCATTCCACTTTGCGTAAAAAGGCAAGTTTAATTAATGTGAGTATATCACTAATTCTTCTGCCAAGAGCTGTATTTGGCACAACCACCACTTTATTTCTAATCTATTTATGGTCTGATCAGTATTCCCATGTTCAACCAAGGTCAAACAAGCTTGGGAAATAAAGTCTCTATTCCATATTTGAATATGGAATAGATCCTTGTTTCCAATCAATGTTATTTCCCCATTAACAAATATCAACTTGATAGTAGTGTAACTAAGTTGATTAGTACTATTTTATTTTTCTAAAAACACATATTTTTTAAATTGCAAAAGTAGGATACATATCTTGCTTACCAATATGAGTGTTAAAAGCAGCAGCTTCCATATCAGAAACACTCTCCCCTCGGCCTGTGGCAGTGTTCTGCCTAGCCTTGCGCAGTTTCTGTACCGCATCTAGCTTGGTTAGACATTTCCTTGCATCACTTTTCTTGCGAAGAACTTCTTTTAGTACCATGTCTGCTTGGAGTTTTTCTTCTGCTTCCTGTAATATTAAAAGATCTGCTACAAATACATGGTTTAAACAATAACTTGTAATTCAAACAAAATTAAGTGTTAAAGGCATTAAAACATCATCAAAAGCCATGAAGGTTCAATAAAAGTAACAAATAAGTATTCAAGTTACCTGTTTAGCTTTATTAATATCATCTTTTATTTTCTGCAAGTTCTCATCAATCTTCCTAGATTTCTCCTTCAACTCTTTCATTCTCTCCTCCTTTTCTCTTTTCTTCTCCAAGTGAAGTCTTTTCAAACGCATCCTCTTTGCTGACCTTTTTGCTAGAAGCTTCTGTAGCGTTTCCAAATAAGGACCAGTGACAAGGGTAAGAGTTTTACCAATTTCCGCTTTATTTACTTCAACTTCGTTCATGTGAGAACTCCATTCTTCTTCGGTTAGAGCACTCATGTTCTCTGTTAGATGCTTCTGTTTAGCTTTCAAGTCTATCACAGCAAAAAACATTTTACGTATTTCTTCACGAACATCTGATAATGTTGGGTGTTTGACATTGATCTGTGCAACTTTTCTCACAGGTATTCTGTTGTCAAAAGTTGACAGAAACTCTTGATCTGCCTTTTCTCTCTTAGCTGCAGGAGTAGCAGAAGGAATAAAGAATGGGGGAGGCTGTGGTGGGGGTGGTACACAATGTTGGGGATGCTGTGGTGCAAAATGCGGGGGAGGTAGTGCTGGGGGCGGTACAAAATGTGAGGGAGGTGGTATATAATGTTGGGGAGTATTTGCTGGGGGCGGTATAAAATATGGTGGCAAACGTTGGAATGTAGAATTATTTCCGCCAAAATTACTATAAAAATTAGGATTATAAGACATGATTGTTGTAATTTTAAATTAGTAGAAAAATAATGTGTTAAATTATAAAGCCACGGGTTCAGGGAGCTGACTCTCAGCTTCTTTAAGTACTTGTTCTGCAGCAATGTAGTCCGGGTTTTCTTTGAGATCCTGTTCAGTTTCTAATGTAGTCTGGAGATCACTGAATGCCTTCACCAGTCTGTGAAAGATACAATAAAAATAGCGAATAAAATATTACAGCTGGCTCATTGGAAAAGAAGAGAAATAAGCATCAGTTGTGATTTGCAACAAGATGATCCTCTGAAAGATTTAAATTCAAACACAAATTTTATGCGAGGGTAACAAAAATGTTCACAGTATCTTTAATGCTTGCTTTTATTTGCAATGTTTTGGAAGAAACGGGCAGTATTTTTTTAATTATATTTCAATATCCATTATTAAGAACTAATAATAGGTACCTACCTACCTAAGGCAAACAATTGCTGCATACTAATAACTACAGTATATATTAGTATGCAGCATACTGGAAGATAAAAAATTACAAGGATATAGTATCTAGTGATGCGTACACTTTTGTATGCATCATAAATATGAATCATCACGCTTCGGTGACTAAGGACGCCAACAAAGAACAGATGTCGCGCAACGGATCCTAACCTCCATGCACACCTGTGATTTTACATGAAAAATGCGATGAAACTAAGCTGACAAACTCTCTCTCAACGTCTTATTCGCAGTTTTACTGCTAAACCCACCGTCTTTGACAATCTGGGACCATCATCAGCGACTCCTGCAAAACTTCCTCCTGCTTTCGGATATTGTGCTCGTCCTGGCCCTCGTCCTTTATCCTCTGTATTCTATTTTTCTGTTGTTCTACCTCTTTTTCGTACACGACTTTCTCTTTGGCTATGCGTTTCACAACGCCAGTCTTAATTTTTATTTGACGAATTCTGGGATCTGCCATGTTCAAAAAGTTGGCTTGCCTATTGTTTTTTTTATGTCAAACTCAAAATGACAATTGCGTTGCGTATAGGTACGTTGCGTTACGTTAATCGAGCGTTAATTTGAGGCCACAGATAACTAGTACAAAACAGTATGCACAGAAAACCCTGACTGACTATTTGCATGACGCATGCATTCTAACGAAATAATATTTACTTACAACCATTTAAATCATAAAATGTCTGCCTACCCACACAGGAAATCTGTGCTGTTTGTCTGAGTACCATAATCACAGTAATTAACTGTAGTCTGTATGTAATAATTATTATAGTCCGACCGTCGAGAGAATCAAATGCGTTCCTGGCACCTGTCATTTGGACAATTTCTAGTAGTAATAAGGATCAAATTCGCAAAACACATATTCGTTAGTATGAAACTGACAGGTACCAGTGTCAAGAACGCATTCTCTCGACGGCCGGACAAGAAAAATGAATCAAAGCAACTAATAATAGTTAACAGTTCTAGAACATGATGCTTATTTGAAGGTATAAAAAATACAAGGATGAAGTATCTACGCATACAAAAGATCATAAACATGAATTATCACGCTTCAGTGACTAAGGACGCCAACAAAGAACAGATGTCGCGCAACGCGCAACGGATCCTAATCCTAACCCGCATGCACACCTGTTATTTTACAAGAAAAATGCGGTAAAGCTACGCAAATAAGTCTTCGGAACACCAATGATTTCTAGGTCTTATTAGCTAGCAGTAATTTATTGTAGTGCAAAACTTACCGTTTTTGACAATCTGGAACCATCATCAGCGCCTCCTGCAAAACTTCCTCCTGTTTTCGGATATTGTGTTCGTCCTGGCCCTCGTCTTTTATCCTCTGTATTCTTTTCTTCTGCAGTTCTACCTCTTTTTCGTACACAACTTTCTCTTTGGTTAGGCGTTTCACAACGCCAGTCTTTATTTTTATCAAACGAATTCTGGGATCTGCCATTGTTCAAAAACTCGGCTGTTTTTTTTACGTCCAACTCAAAATGACAGCTGTACTGCTGCTGACTGTGAGAAGCGCGAACCACAGACTAAACTAAAGTAAATGGTGCAAACTGGGGTGCGTGAAGGCAACTCGTTTGGGTTGCGCATGAGCGCATGAACTTTGCAATAAAAAGCTGCGTTCCAACGAAATAATATTTACAATCTTGAACATCATAAAATGTCTGCCTACCCGCACAGCAAATCTGTACTTTCTATGTTGCAGTTGAAGTTATGTAATTAAGTTGTTGTGTGATGATATTATTGACATAGGCGTTTATGGCGCAGGCGAATGATCTTGGCCAGCCCACAGGAACTAAATATGATTGGCATTGCGTTATTTATTGTATTTAGTGTAGCAATACGAAGGATATCATTGGCCAGTAGGACCCATCATTGGACCTTGAATAATATGGGTAAAATGCGTTACATAAATATTACCTACAAACAAGACACTTGAATGATGCTACACTCTGTATGTTCCTATCACAATTATCGGAGATAAGATTTTGTGGATGAGTAGGTAAGTATGACTTTCGTCTCTGGTATATAACTTTAGGGGAAAATAAAATCTATATCTGCTTGAATAATAGAAAACAAATACAGGTTGAACTAAAACAAACGTTTGAAAAATGAAAACGATTTTATTATAATGGTATGAGAGACTGGGTGTAAAGTTTACTCATCCTCCATAGAAAAGGGTGGATCCTCCGACCAGACGAGTGTTGTGTCTGGTGGGCCACTGCACGATGATTGATGTCGGGATCTTGTATAAGTATATGCTCGGTGCGCGGTAAATCCTGCTTGCGCGATGCAGAATTTTGCGTGACGTCAGAAATGGGGATAAAATACATAAAATAAAAGTAATAAAAACTAAAACCCAACTACGGCAAAAGTCAACTAAAAAGGTATAAACAAGTTATCACAGACAGACTAATTAAAAATCCGGAGTCACACGTGTTAGGGGATAAGTCGGATAGATTACGTGTGACTCCGGATTTTTAATTAGTCTGTCTGTGATGACTTGTTTATACCTTTTTAGTTGACTTTTGCCGTAGTTGGGTTTTAGTTTTTATTACTTTTATTTTTATTTAAATTATTTTGGGGTTATAATATATATATTTTTGAAATGTGCTCATTAAGCCCTTTCATTTGATACCCAACATGACACCATTAAAAAATCTTTTTTTTTTAGTTCATGACTTTTTGTCCTCTAGAGGGCGCCATATTCAATTTAATGTGACGTCACATAGCCTATAACCATCGGACGACCGAGACGCTTCCATCGATACCCCATTTGTCCAATTATGTTGAGTAGTTTAGAAGTTATGAGGGAACAAATGAACATACATACATACATACATACATACATACATACATACCTACATACATACCGGTCAAAATCATAACCCTCCTTTTTGCTTTGCCGTAGTCGGGTAATAACCCTCCTTTTTGCTTTGCCGTAGTCGGGTAATAAGCCTTTATTGATGGTTCTACATTTTTTACCCGACTACGGCGAAGCAAAAAGGAGGGTTATGATTTTGACCGGTATGTATGTATTTGTCTTTCGACATAGACCTCCCCTAAAGATAACAAACTGCACTATGGGCATAGAGCTGTGCCTTAATGTAGCGGCCGCTTTAAATCCCGAACGCACCGAAGAATTCGATTTTTTCCGGTCGGATCCCCCTATCCCCTGCTATTGTTTTGTTATTCTTTTGTTTTTTAACGTCGTATGCTGATCCCCTTACTCTTTTTGACAGGTAAGTACAGTAAAGCGATAACAAGTTCCAGGGCGCGAGTTAACTGAGCTAAGCGAGGGAGTTAAGATTAGAATCCTGACACTTTACCCTATCCAGATGCTCATGCTCAGCAGTAGCGCTTGCGACCACTAGAATTGTATATACTTTATTAGATATAATTATGATACGTAAATGAGATACGTATTGATGATATTTCGTGGGAAACCTTAGCGAATCGGATGTGAACAGGTACAAGAAAGGTAGAATGCTTGCTTGTTATTTCGTTTGAAGCATAGAAATATAAAAAGTTTAAAGAGTCTTAAATTTCAGTAAAAGTTTTATCACAAAATTTGGCTTTATTTATAAAATAGCCTCCCCCTAGAATACTAATCTTAGTTGATCACCGCTGCTATTACTAATTAGAGGAGGGACCTCTAATTAGTAATAGCAGCGGTGATCAACTAATTCTAGGGTTAAATGTCCCGGGTAAGAATATCCGTTTGCTAGATTTGATGTTCATAATATCATTTGTCATGTAGGTAAGTTAGAGACATGCCACGTACATTAAACATTTTTAACAACACCCTATATCACAACAGTTTGCTGCGTGAACCATAGGGGGATTTGATCTCATCCTTTATCTGACAAGCGTGTCTTCACCAGTACAGATATGCCCCTAGATAAGGATCGGTGAGACAAATAAATATATTCTACTTTCGAGACTTTATCGTCAGTACCACGTAACAAGATGAAGGTGATACTCCTGTTGGCAGGTAGGATATTTTTGTTGCTATGTCCTAATAATCAGCCTAAAGTGTTGCCACTGCAGGCTAGGACTAATTGAGTAAGACTTTATAGCAATGCCTTTTATTTTGACAAATAAACATTATTCATTACGTATTTACGTTGTTATGCAGACGAAATTTTCAAACATGTTAAGCAATGGATTAGCAATTTCCTTCAAAATCTTTCGGGTTGTGATTGAAAGTGTGTTACGCAATTAGAATCCAGGGCTCTTCTTCGTGAACGGACTTGACTATACTCGAAGGGATTATTTTCATTTGAAGATGCTGGGCATCAACTGTGAGGAACACAATTAATGAACTTGGTCGTTTACAGGAGTGACAGTGGCGCTTTGCGCTGTGCCCAACTCGCAACAGGCTCGCAGGCTTCACAAGAATGCCGATGGCAGCTTCTTCTTGATGAAAGAAGGACGTAAGTTATACTAAAAAGCGCTACATTTTTAACCGACTTCAAAACAAACACTTTTAAAGATTTTTTGGAAGTCGTTTTTTTGTTGTTGTAAATATGTTTTTTTTATGACCCATTTTATATAAGTACTTTATTATTTTATATATTATTAAAACAGTGAAATCATTTGATTGCCGCGGAGCTTTCTGGAAGCAAATTGGATGAAATTATTAACTTTATTAACTTAGCTTTTGTTGTCTACACCGTATCATCATAATTATACCAGATTTCGAATTCTGCTTAGCATCAAGTTCTCGTCACTGCTGATTTCAATAATTTTTACGTTTATGTCTCGCCTAAAACCCCCACTTTGTATGCCAACAGCCGGCGGCCCCCACTACGTGGGTCACATCGGCCGTAACGCGGTTGTCAAAGACCGCCGGGTGAGGTTCAACATGGAAACCACCGGAGACTCCTGGAAGGGCGGCTTCAAGGTCAGCATCACCTGGACTGGCCCCAGGGACGTGGTATTCGAGGACTGCATTGATTTTGGTAAGCAGCCTCATCTTTTCAGGTCGTATGAAGGAAAAGTTGTGATAAAGTTATGATTTGATTGATATTTGGTTTTGTTTTGTTGCGCTATATTTCGCCTTTACAAACAATTAAACATGTTTTATTATCTTATTTTACGTTGAAATTAATTAACTTATTTATGTAGGTACATTATGTACCTACCTACATATGGAAAGCGTTAGGTGAGCGGTGAGGTTTCAGAATTACTTAAAACTGCAAAGTATTACTGAGCAAGAATATTTTTTTGCACTTTCTAAGAACATTTTCTTGCAGCACTTGAGTTGGTATCTTTCACAAGTTATCTACTACTTTTGTGCTTATCTAAAAATATTGTATAATATCAGCCATCTTAACAAGCTTATCGGAATTGATAAAAGTGCTCGAAAGCGAAGCACCTGTCAATGTTTGCCATAGAATCTCATCGACATGAGATTAATGAAATAAAATCCCCAGTATCTGATGTAAACAGTAGCTATGCCTAAGTTTTTATTATTACGTCACTAACAATAACACTCTTTGTCAGGTGCTAGTCAATGGTTCGCCGGCCCCGAACAGAAAGAGCAGTACTGGCCTATCCAGAACTCCAAACTTGAGAAGTACTCCATCGTGTCCAAAGAGGAAGACAACGCGGCTGTCAGCGAGCGCTATTGGCTCAACTCCGACGGCATGTACATCTACGTGGCTCCCGAAGTACCACTTTTCGTCGACTACCACAACGTCTTGGAGAACCATCTCTGTCTGATCGCTGAAGTCGCCGACCCGTACAGCACACAGCGTACAGAAAACATCCTTAAATACGACCTCTGGTTCTTTGACAACCCTAAAATCGCTCATCAACATGCAGTCGACACGTATCTCGGCAAGCCCTCTGGCATCCCTGACTACAGAATGATCCAGTACCCGATCTGGTCGACTTGGGCGCGGTACTCGAGGGAAATCGATCAGGACTCGCTTTGGGCTTTCGCCAATGAGATCAAAGACAGTGGCTTCCCGAACGCTCAGTTTGAAATCGACGATCTTTGGGAAGTCTGCTACGGTTCACTGTTCGTGGATGTTAGGAAGCTCCCTGACTTGAAACAGCTGGTTCAGGATATCAAGAGTCTTGGTTTCAGGGTTGCTATTTGGGTGCATCCCTTCATCAACAAGGACTGTGAGCCCTGGTACTCTGAGGCTCTAGGAAAGGGGTGAGTTGAAAAACAAAGTAACTTAATTACGTTTCCTTTATCGTAATTAACTTACATCCAGCGAGCCCTAAGAACTAAATCAAAGCAAAAAGAACGTTAATTGTAGTCTTTCTTAACGATAAGCCCTTCTTTTCCCAGCTACCTGGTACTCAACGAGCAGGGTAGTCCTGACACGACCTGGTGGAACAACAACGGCTCGATTCCGGGTTACATCGACTTCACCAACCCTGATGCCGCCAACTGGTTCTCCGAGCGAGTTCAAAACATTATTGATACTTATGACATTGACACCGTCAAGTTTGATGCTGGAGAGTCCAGCTGGTCTCCTCAAGTAAGTCTTTGTGATGAAGTTCCTTTATAAGCGGACGTACAATCTATACTTATAATAAATCTGTAGAAGTGAAAATTCTGTACATTGAAAATATCAAAAAAATAAATGGCAGGGGGTATTACTAGACCGACACCGACCCCAAAAATGTGATTAATAGTTATTTGTTATACAAGAGTGCAAAGTTGCTTTTTAACCGCGTGTTCAATTTTGATGACCGAGCAAGCGAAGGATTCTAAAATTTAATCACGAGCGTAGCGAGTGATTCAAAATTAGAATCCTGAGCGTTAGCGAGGGAATCAAAAGAGCACGAGGTGAAAAATCTTTGCACTCGAGTGCAACACGTAACTTTTCATTCCACCTCAGCGAGGAAATGACTAAATGCAAAAAAAAAAACGTTTACAATCACAAGATAGGTACACTTTTATTTCAGTTTAGGTATTAATTACTACATTATGACAGGTAAGTAATATAGAATAATCTTTAAATTATAACAAAATATTACTAAGGTATAATTAAGAAAATTTTAAAGTAACGTTGCTACAGTTATTTAAATTGAGTGTAATATTTTTGTTTGGTACTGTAATATTGGTGTTAGTCACTTGTGTACTGTTTTTCGGTAAACTATCTGTCATACTTAATAGTTGTACCGATTCATCGGATTCCCTTGGCGTGAATGTTGGAGAGAGAGGGAGATGGTTAGGTGTTTCATAACGGCTTATTTTTGATGTAGAAGGGCCAGTCCAAGGATCCGATTGAGGCTCTTTCAGTGTAATGGCTCCTACGATGCCTTCACATATTTTAGACTTATTTTGGATGGAATCCTCTATGTATCCCTCTACAACTGCATTGGACTTCCAGCCTCCGTGGCGCTTAAGGGACAGGAGATCAGCTCCGGAATCAGCCAAAAGTGTGGCTGAAGTTCGTCGGAAACAATGACCCGTGTACAACAGGGGTTCTGGAAGTTCAAGAAATGTTGCTATTTCTCGTGGGATACTGCCAATTTTATTAGTACCCATAGGCTGTCTAACACACTTTCCATTGCGATACTGTAGAAAAAATCGATTGATTGGAGTGTTAGGCGGGCGTAAGGCTTGATATTTCTCAACAATCGTTACGTATTCCTTGCGAATGACGAAGTTGCGGTCTCTTTTTGTCTTTGTATTAGGTAAATTAATTAATAGTAAGTCATCTGAATGTTTCTCAATGTTTTTGACATTAAGTTGTGTTAGTTCATTAGTTCGACATGCTCCGTTTATTCCAATAATAAGAACAACCTGTAACGTAAAGAGTATTGTAGTAGATAAATGAATAAAATTGATATGAACGCATAATTATGCCTATCAACATCTACTAAGTATACTATTTAATTGAGATTAATATACTTAAGTAGATAAAATAAATAATAATAATAAAAATCTTTATTGTTACAAAAAACCTTAGACTTTGCTTAAAACTAGGATACATAACTTGGTTAAAGGTCATACTTATAGTTTAAACCCTGCCTCCTAAACTAGGTGATCCTGTGACTTAGGAGTCAGTGTTCTGCTGTCACTGTGATACTAGAAACCTTTTATGTTGTGTTCCAACATTACAAAAGCAGTCACAAAGTAAGTATATAAAATTAAAAAGTAAAAGTAACTATGTATAATTATCAAATTTAACTATGAAGGTACTAAGGATATTGAAGACGACTTCTTAAAAGTGTATATGTGTGTGTATGTTAGAGTAAGGATGTGTATTTAGAATGAGGGATGTATGTGAGGGTGTGTAAGTAAGAGTGTGTTTAGTAGTATTTAGCGTTTGCGTGACGGTGTTTAAATGTTTAAGATTATGTAGTGTATATGTGCTGCTGATAATTATGTTCCAAAATGAAGAGAAAAATTGCAAACACCAGAACAACAGGTTACAGGCCTACTGCTGGTGGTGCAATAGTTCCTCTGTTCGAGCGTAGTCTTGATCCTGCAGCCAACTTTGTACTTTAATCTTAACTTCGTGGTTGTTTAGCCCAGCTAATTGAATGGCTTTATGTATATTCCTATAAATTATTGTACCTAGAACGTACAGCTGGCGCCTAGCGAATGCAGTTTTGTGGCTTACTGTCGGGCATACATTTTTTGCTTTGCGCTTAGTAGGACCTGATGGGGGAGTATATTTATGCATTCTGAGAGTGGCACGAAGGACAAAGAGCTGCCTCACAGTAAGTAATTTGCAGTCTGCATATAATTTAGTAGTAGGGAATCTGTATGGTCTTCCAAGCATAACCTTCAGGACAGCTCTCTGTGCTCGCTCCACTACAATAAACTTGGTTTTAGCGGCCCCTCCCCATACCGGGAGACAGTAGGTGATAACGGACTGACAGAGTGCTAGATAAACCATTTTTAGGATATTATTGTCTGCGCAATGTCTCAGAGATTTAAAAATATAGATAAGTCTTCTGACTCTCGAAGCCGTGTTATCTATTTGGTTGTACCACCTCAGTCCGTCATCAATCAATACACCCAGGTACTTCGTATGATTAACACGGGTAAGCGTCGAACATGAGCAAGAACTGAGATCAGAGCACGCGTGTGCCGTGATTAAAAATTCTGGTGGAGATACTGAATGTGCAACTGACTTACTTTTGCCGCCAAATATACGGAATCGGGTGCTTCGTTAAGAAACTTTTCAATATCAGATACTGTGAAAACCTTCGATTTTTTTGGTTGATGACCAGATGAGGCTCTTTTTAAAAATGCCACTAATTTAGGATAGGTATCGATATGTTTGTCTTTTTTCATCTTTATTGTTGCTTTTAGCATCGAATACGTACTCCATAGAGTGCTTGCTTTCTTGTTCTCGGATAATTCTATAAAATATGCCAGCAAAACGTTTTCTGAGAAAGTTTTGGCTCCTTTTGCTAGTCGCCACGTGTTGAACATATCGTACTGTTTTAAATACTTCTCGCGTGATTGTTGAGGGAGAAAGCTCATTTGCGCATTATTAACAGTTTCAGTTAATTCTGTTGGCGTCAAGCAAACTTCCTCGTCGCTAGAATCACTCAT
This sequence comes from Eupsilia transversa, assembly GCA_914767815.1. NCBI lineage: Eukaryota > Metazoa > Arthropoda > Insecta > Lepidoptera > Noctuidae > Eupsilia > Eupsilia transversa. The sequence goes on from OU611888.1 coordinate 1,215,000, forward strand.
TTTAGTTTTTTCACTTGTTTTCAAGTTTCTTGTTTTTAATATAAGGTTTAACAATGACGTGAAAAAATGCCGCGTAAAGAACCGCGTACAAAGCAAATTGAAAAAAGAACACCAAGAAGGTTCCGAGTCTGAGTTTTTAACAAATTAAAAAAAAGTTGTATGATATATTCGGCACCATAGAGGTAGCAGTAAATAGGTTTAATGTTTTTTTTAATTCACAAACTTAGTGCACACGATGTTCTAAATTCAATTTACTTTATCCTCTAGAGAATAAAAACGGCTTTTCCACTCAGATATTGAAGATTAAAAATACTCTTTCCGAGATGGTGGGATGAAAAATTTTTTTTGTCTGTCTGTCTGTCTGTCTGTCTGTTTGTTCAGGTATCATGCAAAAACTACCGGTTCGATTACGATGAAACTTGGTATAATTATTCTTTAATATCCTGGGCACCACACTGGGTACTTTTTATCCCGGAAAAGTATCCTATCCTACGGTTGGGGGGTGTCAAAGTTTGTATGGAAGAATTTTAACGCGCTGTCCGATTAACTCGAAACTCAATATTTATACTTAAACCCAAAAATTAAGAATAACGTGTATCAGGATTTTTCGAAATTCAACCCCTAAGGGGGTAAAATAAGGGATGAAAGTTTGTATGAAAAATATTATTCCTTGAGGTAATAAATATGAAACTTCGCACGAATAGTTATCTAAATAAATTATAAAGTTTGTAGTTTTTTGTTTTTCTAAATTACCCCCTAAAGGGGGATTGGGGGGTGTCAGTGTTTGTATGGAAGAATTTTAACGCGCTGTCCGATTAACTCGAAACTCAATATTTATACTTAAAACCCATGGGGATGTATGGGGTAATTTCCGACACTCACGCGGGCGAAGCCGCGGGCAGCAGCTAGTTTACAATAATTGTTAAAAAAAAATGACCAACGGCATACCTACTTATACTTACCTCCTACTTGTAACCACGATTGACAAGGCTGTGATGAAGAATGATATCGCAGCGTAATTGAAAGCCCAATGATCCAGAAAATGTAATAGTTCTCATTTATAATAATACCAGTCTACAGGGCAAAGGCCTCTTCTCATACATAGAAGGCACGAGCATTGATTACCACGCTTGCTACAGACGGTTGGCGATTTCAGACTTATATATTCACTATAAGTTTCCCCACGATATTTGCCTTCACCAATGTCCAAGATAAACTTGAAAGTACAGACGCCAGCACATCAAGCTACTAAAATCTGTCAAATTTCTTTAATAGATTTTCAACTTTATATTTAAACCATTAAGGTTCAAGGTTGTTTGGGAAAATCTGACAGTTTCGGGTAGCTTGACCTGCTGGCGTCTGTACATATGAATTGAAAAAGTTACATTGGTGCTTACCCAGCTTTAAACCCACTTCACAAAACCACTTGGCCATCACAACATTTTTTTTGTCATTTGCAACGACAATTTTCTTCTTACTTAAACTAACAGTCTTCTTCTCTCGTGATCATATTCATAACACTGAAAGAAGTGCATGTTAGGTGCCACTTACCACTTAGTTCCCACTCCAGAAGAAACTAACCATTCCTTCCTCTACAGATCCCAGTACAAAAAGGCTTAGACATCAACCTGCATCCCGGCCACATCGTCCAAGCTTACGTGCGCACCGTCGCCAAATTCGGACCCGCTATTGAAGTCAGATCCGGAATGAGGTGAGATCTTTTCTCTGTTTCTTAAGAGATAAAAAAAAAAAAAGTTAACTTGTCGGATTTATAAAACACAAAACGAATAGTTACTCCTCTTACTAATCAAATTACGAACAATCCGTTAATGGTAACTGATTCTTTTAAAAGGTTCCAGAAGAAATAAAGCAACTTCGATAGATTTAACTATGTCATTGGACAGCGTCGTTAGCCGTTATCGTTTACAAAGCGTTTCTAATTATGCTATAAAAACAAATACGCTTCCTTAACAACAAAATATACGATGCTGTTAGTTTTTTAAAAACAGTCTGGTTGTTAGGAATCGGCGTATTACCTCTATCCTCACTCAAAACCGGCTCTACTCTTTCAGGACCCAAGACCTGCCGGTATTCATCCGCATGGTAGACAAGGACACTCTTTGGGACTTCAACAACGGCTTGGAGTCTTTGATCACCACCCTTCTGTCCATGAACCTCAACGGCTACACCCTGGTCCTCCCTGACATGATTGGAGGCAATGGGTACAATGAGAGTCCAAGCAAGGAGCTGTTCATCAGGTGGCTCCAGGCTAACGTGTTCATGCCCACACTCCAGTACTCTTTCGTGCCTTGGGATCATGATGATGAGGTAGGCGCTTTAAAATAGTAAGATCAGCATTTTGATAAATTAAATTGCCTTCTTGGCAATCGGCTGGAGATTTACGCAATTTTAAACGATTCAATATATTCGATTTCGACGTATTCGATCGTTTTGATCTCCAATACATGTCTAGATATCAAAACGATTAAGACGAAAATCGAATTTGAGTGTGACAATCACTCTCTCGACTTGAAAAACCCTGTCTGTGGCGGTCCTGTACAGTTTTTTGGTATGTATAGCTAATGAATGTGTTTGTGAACATTTTTAACACTTCTTCATTGTCTCCAGGCGGTAGAAATCAGCCGTAAATACACCCAACTGCACGCGGACTACGCTGACACGATTGTGGCCGCCATGGAGAAATCAGTGGAATATGGCACGCCCGTCAACCCGCCCATCTGGTGGCTCGACCCTTACGACCAGGACGCGCTCGCTGTTGCTGACGGTAAAAAAATATACGTTTATTTGTCACAGTGCATACAAAAAGATAACTCGAATAAAAAACAAACAAACAGATCTATAATTATGAGCACAGAACAGAAATGAAAAAAGATAACGATACGCTTCCCCAAAGGCTAACTAACACAAGTCCTTGAATTAAAGCTTTAAAGACAGATAGTTAGATCGGTCTTTACTTTGGGACTGATCTTAGTTTTGGTGCAGATTGCCCTCGCTTTAGAAGATTTGATGTTGCTGCGCAACCCCTGGAGGCTCCTCGAGAGATGATGCTTTAAGCAGGGAAAAAATTTAAACTTCTTATATGTGTAGACTGTTAATAAAAATGAAACGATTGCTTCCAATCCTACCATACGGTAATTATTTCAAATTCGCGAGGGACCTGCTAACTAACGCTTAAACATCAGCTAATCATGAAACCCATACCAATCCACTGAACAATTATCTTATGTTCTTCCAGAATTCCTTCTCGGCGAGCACATCCTGGCCGCGCCGGTGGTGACGCCGGGCGCCGTCACCCGCGACGTGTACCTCCCCCGGGGGAACTGGCGCGACGGCAACACTGGGGAGCTCGTGCAGGGCCCGGGGTGGCTCAGGGATTACCCCGCGCCACTAGATGTGTTGCCATACTTCACTCTCGAGGAATGAATTTTGTTTAAGTAATACTCAAATGTGTTAATAAATTATTATTGTTAAGTTTTATTGAATTCTAAAGTTTTTTTTTTAACTACCTTTGAATTTAGATTGTCCGTCAAATTCGGATGCCTCTAGAATCAGGGAGTACGAGTGAGTCGGTTGTAATTTACGACCAAAACATAGGATAAAGAAATATCAATAAAAGATAGGGGGTCAAATTCTCGAAGACTTCAAAAAGCGGGGTAGTGCAGTGGGTGCTGCCATTGCTGTGCGCTACGTATAGCGGATTCGATTGCCGCAGGCAAGGCAACAAATGCATATCGACCTACAATCAAAACAGTTGGCATGATATTTATTCCAGGCCTGGCTTTTTGTTTAGGTGAGATATGTGTTTGTAAAAATGGAAACGGAAAAAAAAATGGCACCCAATGTAGCTGCGACACTTTCACACATCATGACTTTAGATTTTTAGTTTTAGACTCCTGCCGGAACACCCAGATCCAGAATTATCTATAGGAGGGATACAAAAATGGGTTACTTATGTACCCTTATTGTATGCTTAAAAAAGGACACAAAAAGCTCTTTCAGAAGTAAAAAAACTCTTATCATTACCACCTCTAAAGACATAGATTGACAAGTGATAACATATTCACTCGCACGTCACGCGGTGACCAAGTCTAAACAAAAAACCCAGTTACAAGACTTAACACAGAAACAGGCTACTTGAAATGAGATAAAATATACAAAAAATTGATAAGAAACACGGCAAAATAAGAAGAGGTGACGACATTGGTGATATCTAAGAAACAAATAAGATTATATCAATACAAGATGGGCAGTCATCAGGAAGCTTATACAATAGCTAAGATGTACGTCCGTCCACACCCTAATTGTGAAACACACTTTCAATCACCATCCGAGAGTTTTGAAGGATATTGCTAGTCCATTGCTCCATTGGTTTAAATAATTCGTCTGCTCAACAACGTAAAAAACGCAATGAATGTGGGTGACCTGTCAAAATGAAACTGAGGTGGCCTATACCACCATGAGCTACGTCGTTTGAATAGTGTTACCTATTTTTTGCTGACTGTTCTAGATAATCGCCACTAGGCTGATATCAATAAATAAATCTCTTACTTCAGACAATGTGACCGTCCACATTATCACAAATTATAGAACAGTATAGAGAAATAAATTTTCAAAAGAGTTTTTCACTACAGATATAACTAACAATGAGATCAATTGTGGACGAATATAATGACACTAACTGACTTATTAGATTTGATTTCGCATTTATAATACTATCACTGCCTCGTTGGTCTAGTGGTCGCAAGCGCTACTACTGAACATGAGGTCCTGGGTTCGATTCCCAGGTCGGACAAAGTATTATTGGGTTTTTCTATCTGGAATTTCTCAGTAGCATCCCGGAGTCATGATTTGTGCCCGGTAGATGGTAACTTAAACATAACTGGAGAAATGTGGGTGTACTATAGATAGGTACACCTCTGCCCAACCCTTCGGGGAAACAAGGCGTGATGTGATAAGTTATGTTATGTTCTCACAATCAATTAGAATCACACCCAGATTAAAATCAGATTGGGTTATGGGCAAAAAAAACGAAGCCAGTTTAAAAAAAAATGCATTTTTTGATTGATTCCTATGTAAGTATATTTTTGTAAAATCATCTAGAATTATCTTGCAGATGATTTCAGCTCACGACCATGCGATAGTGTTGTAAGATGATCAGATATGTATCAAGATTTCGATAAAGATAATAACGTCTAGAAAAGCGACAGTCGATAGCTATTGGTGGGATGCGATGGCGGCGCTGAAGACGTTTTTGTGTAAGTTTTAATAACTATACTAGTTATGTAAGATTTCTAGCAAAATGTTCAAACCACTGTACTGTGTTTTGTCCTTATAAAAATACTGATAGGTACCTTACATTTTTACCTTCGACCTTGAAGAATATTTTATTTTGCATTTATTCCATAACAGGCTCGAGACATATAAACTATTATGTAACAATGATATTCTCAGACTGCGATAAATAATGATGAAATAATGATATCCTTTCAAGTATGTTCTTAAATAATAGGTAGGAAAAGGTAAAAGATAATAAATGTACTGATGTGATAAGTGTCGGTACCATACTTACTTTCTTACTAATTATGCAAAAACATTTACAATCAACTTGATGGTTTAATGGTCATAAGTGCTATTAATGCTGAGCGAGGAGTTCTGGGTTCGAACCCCTAGTGGGCCAGTGTAAGTAGGTTTTAAATTTTTTCAATAGGAATTTTTCAGAAGCTGATTGATTCTTGATTTGTGTCCGGATGATGGCGATATAATAGTGTCTCCACTTATTAAATAACAAGTGAAATTTGAGATACCGCAAGTGATTGAATTTTATGATAGCCGTCTGTATATTCCCCGAAGACGTAGGTGGTAGGTGTACAGTCAACATCAGTAGTAACACTTGCATTACGAAAACCGCCTGTCACGACATAAAGGCGCTAGCTGTCAAATTCAAATAGTTACCACTGATGTTTGGTTGACTGTATCTCGGACTAATCCTCTGGAGAATAGAGGGTGTAATGATTTCGTAACACTTCAGTTTACTTAAGTATTTCTCCATGTAGACAGGACATACTTAATGAACAAAAAAAAATTAACAGAAAATCACATTTTCCACAGTGTTTCTAACACTCGGTGCGCGGGCGCACACGGCTACAGTGACAGAAACGCCAAGCGTACGCGCTGATGACGTCACCCTCACTTTGGTACCCATCCTGACTGGAGGGTTCCAACTTGTTCTAATTGAAGGTAAGCAAAGTACCGGATAGTTTCGCCCTACATGTCAGTTTTCTAAGGTAGAATATTTGTAAGTAGTGTGTCCTACCTAGGTAGGTACCATTTTAATCTATCAAGGCCATTCATTTAATCAAACAACAAAATTTATTCTAATTTACGCAAATTACAGGTCTGTAGCGCGAGATGTATAAAGACGCGGTGCTAAATAGAATTTATTGCTCTCATCCTTACAGTAACGACACATTGTCTTTGACAATCATGATAGCGATAAGTATCTACAACTTCAAAAAGTTAAAGCAGCAGGGTTTTTCCACTATGAAGTTCTTAAACCACAGGGCCTAGTACGAGTTTTTGGGACTCAATGGGAAACGCAATTATTTCCTACAAATTGACGTAAGTAAACGTAAACGTTGACGCGATCGAATAAATATAAAAATTCGCAAGAGGCCCTCTGGATTCTGGAGTCGGTTAAAACGGGAATGCGCTTTATAACATGGAATTGGGTGAAATGTATAAAACTGAAAAGTAAAGTGTTTATATCTGTGTACCCCTACGGTGTATACACGCGTGATGTTGTGTTACCTACGTATGTAGCCAGTTTTAAACCTCGTTCACCTCGTTCCTCCCAGATAATGAGCGCGAGGTCCTCGGTCAGATAGGCCGTACGCTAGTCTCCCCCTTCACAACTGAGGACATAGAAGGAGGGTTACTGGTGAGGGTCGGTAGCGTGAACCTGACCATCCACACTCTGTACGAAAGGAGCTCTAATGCCAGAGGCATCAAGTTCAGCTGGGAGGCTGACCAGAACACCAGACTGGAGGATTGTATTGATTTCGGTAAGTTCCAGATTTGAGTTTATACTTACTATGATTGATTGTATGTCAACGTGTAAAATCTTGAAATGGTGACACACTTATCTTGACTTCAACTCCTGATTAGCGGTTTTTTCTGACAATTTTATCTTTCAATATAATGCAAACAAATACTATGAATCATCCTACTGCTCAGAAAGAACCTACTCATGCGAGCTTACGATCTCATGTAATGAAATTGATATTCTCATTTAAGGTACCGATCACTGGTACGCGGGCCCAATGCAAGTGGACCAGGTGTACCCAATAGAGACAGCCGCACAGGTCTATCGACCGAGCTACATCCAAGAAACAGACAATGGCGCGATAATGGAACGATACTGGCTCAACTCTGCAGGAGGATACGTCATCGTAGACGACAAAGTCCCACTCTTCGTGGACTACAAGAACATTCTGAACAACCATCTGTGCTTTGGTGCACAGTTAGCAAATCCTTACACGACCAGCAGACCTCGCACACTGCTAGCATACGATCTCTGGTTCCTGCCAAACGTGAAGGAAGCACATAAGCATGCCGTAGCCAATTATTTAGGAAAGCCATCAGCGACTCCAGATTACGAAATGGTTAAATACCCAATTTGGTCGACATGGGCACAATACTCCAGAGAAATCAACGCGACTAAGCTTCTTGATTTCGCAGAGCAAATTAGAGATAATGGCTTCAACAATTCTCAGTTTGAGATTGATGATCAGTGGGAGACATGCTATGGTTCTCTAGAAGTGAACGAGGAGAAATTCCCTGATTTCAATCAAACTGTGCGAGACCTGAAGGCGCTGGGATACCGCGTCACGATTTGGGCGCATCCATTTATTAACAGGAACTGTGATCCTTGGTACTCAGAGGCATTAGAAAGAGGGTAGGTAAACATACAATAACTACGTAAAAGTTAAAACCCACACGTAAAACCAAATTATATTTATGGTTATCAGGGTCGAATTAAATTAGCTAGTGAAACTCAAAAAAAATACTATCTAAACTCATAATTTGAAGCAACTACACTATAATTGTAGTCAGCTGTAGCGTTGAGGTTTTTTTTGTACAGGTATCGATACCCATCTTGTCCTCGGAGTTTCGTTACCTAATTTAATTCGACCCTGTATTTGCATCATAATTGATGCGCTAAACAGCTAGAGGAATAATTTGTAGATAAGTAAAATCCCTTTAACTTTAACCCACCAATGATTTGTGAGTTGGAGCCTGATAGGTACCTCTACTTATAATTAAAAGCTCTCTTATCTAAAAAAAGCCCCGAAAAGTTATACATATACGACGACCAACATATTTGACGATTTTTCACGTATTTAAACCGAAAGCGTTACTATTTCCAGGTTCTTCGTATTAGACCAGGATTTCAACAGCACCACGTCTTGGTGGAACAACAACGGGACCGTTGCTGGTTACATCGACTTCACCAACCCTAGGGCAGCTAACTGGTACTCTGAAAGGCTGAGAGCTGTGCTCGAGACCTATGGTATTGATAGCGTGAAGTTTGATGCTGGAGAGGCTAGCTTTGCACCTGAGGTGAGAATTAAAAAGTTTTCGCATCACAATTTTTTTTGTTGTCATCAGCATTACTTGTAAGTAGATATCTTTTATATTGATATAGACTCCCATATGACACACCTATCTCAATCAAAAGAGAACTAATTATCATGCCTTTAATCGCATTGTAATAGGTACTAAAATCGAAACAACGATAAACAACTCGAAACGAGAGAACGACGAAGCATACCACGAGTACCTAGGTACCTCTTCTAAACACGTTTATATGTAAAAGAGCCTACATACTTCAACGAGTGACGATATATAAGTGCACATCTATATTTTTTGGGTTCCGTATCCGAAGGGTGCCCGACGGAACCCTATTACTAAGCCTCCGCTGTCCGTCTGTCTGTCTGTCTGTTAGCGGGCTGTATCTCTTGAGCCGTAATAGGTAGACAGTTGAAATTTTCACAGATTGTGTATTTCTACTGCAGCTATAACAACAAACATATAAGAAACGAGTATTTTTGTCAGCGTTTTTTGCTAAATATTGTAAGCTGGTACGGAATGCCAAGTTTTTTCATACCCGAGTTTTCAAACTCACTAACTGGCTAATATGTTCTCTACAACATGAGCTATTAGAAGCTATAATTCAAATTGTTCTATTTCTTCTTTTCTTGAACTTTGACATTCGACTTTGGTCAAGACCTCTAAGGATTTATTCTGACGCGGTATGGCCGTGTATTCCCGCAGTCCCCGTAATCTGTGTCCCCGTCACGGGGACAGCGGGACGTCATAAATTTCCTTACCGTTGTCCCCCTTATGTACATATGGGCAACGCGGACAACAAACAGTAAAGATTTAACGTATTGTTGTCCACTTTAAATTTTTAATTTCTTATTTAAACATGGGTAACTTTGCGCGGCAAGCCTAAAACTAAAATGAAAGATATTTTGTACAGATAGATTTTAAAAACAATTAACTTTTTACGTTGTTTACACACAAAACACAACTAGATTTTTAAATCTAAATCGACAAAAGTTATGTAATTATTGAAAAAAAATTGTTTGTGGTTGGTGTGGTCAAATCATCAAATTATTTATAGCACACAACAGAACAACAAATGAGAATAACTAAATACCTTATTTATTTTGATTTAGTTTTAAATGAAAGGGTGGTATGAGACAAAAATTTCAAAAGGTTATCCTTACAAAAACAATTTTTTTTTACCGCGTTTCATGTTATAGCTATTATTCAGTTTTTTTTTGGGTAGTAATAAAAGCTCCGACAAAAAAAGAAGAATTGTCGTTACTCAAAATATTAAATCTACTGCCTAAAATACTAACTTTCCGACTACTTTTGTCCGAATAAAAATGACGAAACGACCGAATGAGAAACTGAAATATTCGAAAAATAACCATGACTGTTTATTGCGATAATACTTTTCTACCAGCATAAATTACGTTCTACTGAAAACTATGCTTTGTAATTTTTATCTTTAAATGCCTACTATTAATTCATAAATTACCTTTCATATTTCATAGACTGTGGTGCTATTTTAACTGTAACATTATACTGAAAATATTATTCTGAGTGGTTATACAGAAACTTATAAAAAATATAAAAATGTACTTGTAACAATAACTTTTACTTGCATCATATATCATGAATTTTACTTACCACGGGTATGCTTCGATATCGGTACCTATTTCAGGCGTTAAGAAGTTAGAACAGTCCTATTCATGCTTTAATCTAAAACCAAGTAGACTTTTGTTTCCTAGAATATTTTACTATTATACTGTATTATTATTCGACAAATTTCCTAGTTTTTATAATGTCAGCGAAAATAAAGATAAAAATAAAACAAAACTCAGTTTATTATGAAAATGTAGTTTTAATAGGTAGTAGAAAATGTTAGGTATACATAATTGTACTTATGAACTAAATAGGGAGGTAGTAGTAGCAGCTCGTTAGTTGTCAGTAGGTATCTTAATTATCTTCATTGTATTATAAGAGCAGGTCTGGATTTAGTAGGACGACCCCGTTTCCTTTTTTGTCCTATAGGTAGTGCTTTCGCTTCCATAGGCGGAGTCGCGAGCTTCAATCTAACAGCGAGCCCTAAAAGATGTTTACAAACGTATTTTTTATAGAACTGCGGGCAAGTGCAGGATCCTTTTCTCCATTCTACATTTTGTGTTTCGTTTTTAGGCACTGTGACTTTCCAGAAAGCGAAATGTTTCATCTTGTAATCATCAAAGTTTTAACCACTGCTCGCCGTACGATACCTCCCCTACTTGGCTACTACTTGGGATCAAGTATTCAGTGATCTTTCGAACTCGCACGCGAAAACAGCCGAACGCGACCCGAACCCTATAGCATGGGCCGAACAGTTGAGGTATTTTCATCATTATTGCGAGTTAAAAAATAAATTTGATAACCAACAATAGAAATTAAAACAGTTCATGCAAGTTGTAAAAATATGATTATTTTGACAAAACCTCTGTTGTCGGTAACTTAGTAATTTTGTCGGAGGTTCAGTATTCTATTTGGAAGTTTAGTTTTGTTATTCGAAGATCCATTTTCTTTTAGGAGAAAATGTAATTTGAACATGCTCTTAATTGTTGTTAAATTGGATATTTTTATTCGTTTATGTTTTGGGTTTTTCGTCGGTAATTCATTATAACGCTGGTTAATTAGAATAATAGTCGGCCACAGATCGCTGGAGATTAATTTGTTTTTCGGAACCATTATTATTTCCCTTTTTTTTTAAAGTTTATAGGTATTTGCATAGGTATCATATTTTTTCTATTAAGGCACTCTCACTTCTTATTTACGCAACGGGGACAACAGGCATAATTTAACAAGTATAACCCAAGTTATGAGGATTAAAACAACGGCGATGCGCTTCGGGAAAAGTGCCCTTGCGCTTCGCTTTTCTTGTCGATAGATATAACAATAAATTAACGTGGACAACGGGAAGTAGTTTTAATTATTTTATTAAATTCCCGTTGTCCCCTTTAACGGGGATGAGGCCTGCGGGGACAACGGGAATACACGGGTATGGCCAGTTCCATCATCTATTCCTATTCTATAGTAGACTTCATAACTGTGTTTCATATTACTTTTCAGATTTCCATCCAAACTGGTGACATTGAGCTTCAACCCCACCATCTTGTTCAGCAATATGCTAGAGTTTGTGCCGCGTTTGGAGACATGGTGGAAGTTCGGGCTGGCTTCAGGTAATGTGAGACTTACTTAAATTGAAGTCTTATCAATAGAATTGTATATAACAATCTTTAATTGGCTTTCTGTTTTCATTCAACTACTAACTAGGTATAGGTACAAACGCTAATAAATCTTTATCTGCAGTTTTTCCAGTCAATAAATTAACTTCATCATCAGTCGTATATACACGTATGCGCCGTAACAGCGCCGTCACAAGGAATGTGTAGAAGCGACTTTTTCTCACACTTTCAGCTAAAACAATACACACTTTGTAACAGACTGACGTCAGTTGTCTACGATACCGTTTACTGAGACCACTCACTCCTTCTAGAACTACAAATTATCATATGTAATGGGCGTCTTATTTGTGTAGAACAAACAATTTTTCTTTTCCATCTTTTTCTCTTTTCATAATATCTTTTTTTCAGGACCCAAGACCTTCCAATCTACGTGCGCATGGTAGACCGTGACTCCATCTGGGGCCTCAACAACGGGCTCTCCACTATCATCACGACCACCTTCCAGATGAACCTGAACGGGTACCCGTTCGTGCTGCCGGACATGATCGGCGGCAACGGCTACAACCTGGACCATGAGCAGGCTGACCTGCCGACCAAAGAGCTGTTCATCAGATGGGTGCAAGCCAACACATTCTTGCCGGTCATGCAGTATTCTTTCGCGCCTTGGAACTTTGATGAAGAGGTTGGTAATTTGAATTGTGAGATATCTTTGAGTGTTAGGATATATTTAAATTAACTTTTAAATGCATGCCATATTGATAAACTATGTTAAAAATAATAAATAAGGGCAAGGGCCGGACGATGAAAAAATCAATATAAGATGAATATTCAACAAAAAAAACACGTGGCCGTTATTTCAGTGTGCCTATGTTAACGGGGCCTATGTCCTACCAGGAATTTAACAAGTATCTACATATTTTGTAAATTAAACCAGTAATTTGCACAATAATTGGATCTGCGTCAATAATATCATTGTTTTAAAACTCTGATCGTTAGTGTCGCAGCCAATCACAATAAATTATCGGCACGAATAGCGCCAGGATCAAGTTTCACAACTATCTGTTATAAACGTTATGTGATTAAAGCTGTCTGTTTTATATGATTAATAGTTTGTTTTTTCATGAAATTTTAAAAGTAGTCAACAGTTGAAACATTGTAACAAGCTACAGTCTGCAACAAAAGTTGGTTAACACTATTTATAGTTTCTGAAAAAAATATAATGATAACTTGATAAACTAAAATTATTACTTACTTTAATCTCAACATTGTAGTTATACGATTAGTTATAGGGGTTGCAAGATCTATAGGTGTTTCAAACGAAATTCTTTTACATTAGGTATAATAAACTAATAGGTACATTAACTGATATGAATAAACTGGCCATCCATGCATCTAATAAAGTCCTTGCAACAGCAACGAATAAATAAAACATTTGCAACTTAATCATCCGAGACCGATAAACTATAAAAGAATTGCTTCTTCCTAGACGGTGAACATAAGCAAGAAATATACGGACCTTCACGCCGAGTACGCAGACGTGATCTTCCAGGCGATGGAACAGGCAGTCGCCGACGGAACCCCAGTCAACACCCCGCTCTGGTGGATAGACCCTACGGATGAAGAGGCTCTCGTGATTTGGGATGGTAAGACATAGCCTAGCAGAGTGGTACGTTGTCTAATCGCTCGAATGTCACTATACACAATAGATTTTTAATTTTTATCTATATACTTATAATAAATCTGTAGAAGTGAAAATTCTGTACATTGAAAATATCAAAAAAATAAATGGCAGGGGGTGTTACTAGACCGACACCGAACCTAAAAATATGATTTAAAAAAAAATTGTCTGTCTGTCTGTCTGTCTGTCTGTCTGTCTGTTTGTTCAGGCATCACGCAAAAACTACCGGTTCGATTACAATGAAACTTGGTATAATTATTCTTTAATATCCTGCGCACCACACTGGGTACTTTTTATCCCGGAAAAATATCCTATCCTACTATCTATATTTATACCTATTAATAAAAAGACAAGTCCTGACTGACTGACTCATCAACGCCCAGCCCAAACCCTTGGACCTAGAAAGCTGAAATTTTGCACAGAGGTTCCCTTTATAATGAAGGCAAGGAATAAGGAAGCATTTTTTTTTAATTCAACCCCTAAGGGGGTCAAATAGGGGATGAAAGTTTGTATGAAAAATCTTATTCCTTGAGGTAATAAACATGAAACTCCGCACGAATAATTATCAAAATAAATGAAAAAGTTTGTAATTTGTTGTTTTTCTAGATTACCCCCTAAAGGGGGGTTGGGGGGTGTCAAAGTTTGTATGGAAGAATTTTAACGTGCTGTCCGATTAACTCGAAACTCAATATTTATACTTAAACCCAAAAATTAAGAATAACGTGTATCAGGATTTTTCGAAATTCAACCCCTAATGGGGTAAAATAAGGGATGAAAGTTTGTAGGAAAAATCTTATTCCTTGAGGTAATAAACATGAAACTTCGCACAAATAGTTATCTAAATAAATTATAAATTTTGTAGTTTTTGTTTTTCTAAATTACCCCCTAAAGGGGGGTTGGGGGGTGTCAGTGTTTGTATGGAAGAATTTGAACGCGCTGTCCGATTAACTCGAAACTCAATATTTATACTTAAAACCCATGGGGATGTATGGGGTAATTTCCGACACTCACGCGGGCGAAGCCGCGGGCAGCAGCTAGTCGATCATAAATTGATTGACTGACATTCGAAGGGTATTGAGTCGACAGTGACATATTGACAGTTATTTTGAAATCGTGTATGTCACCTTACCTACTCCGAATAAACGCTATCGTCCTCGTCCTGTAGCCTGTGCGCACTGCAAACTCGACTAAAAAGGACAGTAAAAAGAATTTTAATAAGCATAGATTGGGAACAAAATATAATCTTAGTTTTTGTGGAACGCAGAAGTGCCACAAGCATTGCTCTCATTCATAGATTTGTTTTTATATTTCTATGGTCTTATTAGATCCACACCGATTTTCAATTACCTACTTTATGAGACTTTGCTGGACATCATTATATTAGAACCGTCAACGCAAACGCACTCACACCACCACCACATTTTACGGATGTTTCCTTAAAAGGCCATTCAATTTTCCTTTTCTTTTCAGAATATATCCTCGCTGAAACTGTATTAGTAGCCCCAGTGCTCACAGAGGGTGCTACATCACGGGACATCTACATTCCTACCGGTACTTGGTACGAGGAAGGTGACGAAGATAGGGTTATCGAGGGCCCCATCTGGCTCAGGAACTACCCGGCACCCATAGATGTAATGCCGTACTTCGTCCGAGACAAGACGAAGTCCACCGATTCAAGTGTATCCCTATACACTTCTGCTATCCTAGTACTTTTAGGTTTGATCGCTAATATTGTTAGAGTGTTATAAGTTTTTTGTTTATGTGTAAATAAATAAATAAATAATGTTTTGATTGTTGTATTTTGGGTGTTTTTGTTATTTAACATCATTGGTTGTTAAATGTGTCCAATTATCCAGGTATTAAAAACTATCAGTGGTAACCAGGTTTCTTTGCTGACCGTAACATTTACTACTGAAACCCTTTGAAAATTTTCCGTAGCACATTACCGCAGCAACCGGATAAGCCGATAAAATCATCTTCATCAGCCGAATGCGCGAAATTCGGAATCCGGGCAGCTACTGAGATATCCCTGTTGGAAAAACCACAACATAACCTGGGAAGTTAACCTTAGTAGTCACGCCACCACTAGACCAAAGAGAAATCGAATCAAATCCTCGTCCTCCTCCTCTTCACCCTTCGTTCTTCTTCTTTTTTTTTTTCTGCCTAGCCTTTTCCCAATCATGTTGGGGTCGGCTTCCAGTGTAACCGGATGCAGCTGAATACCAGTATTTTACATGGAGCGACTGCAGTAACTGGGTAATACGATACCCCTTGGTAAGACTAGACTGTCAGACTTTCGGGCTTCTGATGACTCGTAACGACTGTCAAAGATCCACGAATGACAGTCGGGACCAACGGCTTAACGTGCTTTTCCGAAGCACGGAGGAGTCTCGGTATGTAAAGATGGTCACCCATAAACGGACCAACCCCGGCAAGCGTAGCTTATCCTGATGGATCGACCCGTGCGGCTATTATTACTTAGCCACGAGCTCCTCTATCCGCTACAAAACACAAGCGGCTCTCCATCCATCACCTGTCCATGGTGAAACACATACTTACATCTTTTTCTTAGTTTCCCTGACTTATCTTTCGTATCATATCTCCGCAACCTTGATTCCACATTAAACGATCAAGTAAGCAAGAGTACTAAACACTTGACTTTCTTTACAAATGATATGTTATCTATGTTCATGTTGGAGATATTATTTCGACAAGTGATTCAGCTACTAAGTACCTAATAAATACTAATTACACCATTGGCAACACCAACTAAGTGATTCAGCTTCCAAGTACTTACCTTATAAATGCTAATTACACTATTGGTAGGGAACGGAGGCTTATAACGAGAAAACCTAACCGCCTCTGTGGTCTAGTGGTTAGACCACCTGTCTCAGACCCAGAGGTCCCGGGTTCGATTCCCAGTGGGGGCAAAATTTTCTGCTCGGTTTGGTTGGTGGTAGGGCTTGTTTTAAGTCCGCCTGGCTAGCTACCACCATCTTATCTAAGTCTGTCGCCATAACAACAATATTACCATCATTTTTGTGTTCCGGCAGTAAGAGGTAAGATAACCAGTTCCTCTGTGGTTGAGGATTCCGGGAGAAGCTCGCTTCCACCTTCGGCCTGATCATCACTTACCATCAGGTGAGATTCAGGCCAAGAGCATCCCCGTTGTGGATTAAAAAAAAAACCTTTAAATGATTCCCGACTTCGATTTCTTACACCTTCACACATACAAAAAGGATCAAGAGCTCCGATGAATCGCATCAGTGTAACTGATTCGATCCTACGAAGTAAATCTCGCCGGAGATTGATGATCTTCCCAAAGCCGAGGCTTACATATACATAGCAAGAAGCAGCGGTGGCTCAGTGGTAACGGCCGCGAGTTCCAAATTGTAGGTTCGAACCCTGCGACCGAGGCGTTTTACTTGTGTAAATTATTTCATCACCAGTGCTATCAACAAGATGGAGGAAAACATCATGGGCATGCCCTGGAACCAAAAATACGAAGACGTGTGACATCTACGAACACGGACTGGGCCCACGTGGTGGGTCACGGCCCACTCCCTCTCACACCGAGAAGGCCTGTGTCCCAAAATTGGGAAGATTATAGGCTGATTAAGCTATATAAATATTGTTTTTTTACTCTTCTACTGTTACACACGTTGTCTACATCTCTTTCATGTACTTTCCTATCGCAGGTATGCTGGTAGAGATTTCTTTAGAAATAAGATTTAATCTATATCTATCTATACTTATAATAAATCTGTAGAAGTGAAAATTCTGTACATTGAAAATATCAAAAAAAAAATGGCAGGGGGTGTTACTAGACCGACACCGAACCCAAAAGTGTGATTAAAATTTTTTTTGTCTGTCTGTCTGTCTGTCTGTCTGTCTGTCTGTCTGTCTGTCTGTTTGTTCAGGTATCACGCAAAAACTACCGGTTCGATTACGATGAAACTTGGTATAATTATTCTTTAATATCCTGGGCACCACACTGGGTACTTTTTATCCCGGAAAAGTATCCTATCCTACGGTTGGGGGGTGTCAAAGTTTGTATGGAAGAATTTTAACGCGCTGTCCGATTAACTCGAAACTCAATATTTATACTTAGACCCAAAAATTAAGAATAACGTGTATC
Organism: Eupsilia transversa; assembly: GCA_914767815.1. Classification (NCBI taxonomy): domain Eukaryota; kingdom Metazoa; phylum Arthropoda; class Insecta; order Lepidoptera; family Noctuidae; genus Eupsilia; species Eupsilia transversa. Next base: position 1,232,662 of record OU611888.1, read on the forward strand.
AGGATTTTTCGAAATTCAACCCCTAAGGGTGTAAAATAAGGGATGAAAGTTTGTATGAAAAATCTTATTCCTTGAGGTAATAAACATGAAACTTCGCACGAATAGTAATCTAAATAAATTATAAAGTTTGTAGTTTTTTGTTTTTCTAAATTACCCCCTAAAGGGGGATTGGGGCGTGTCAGTGTTTGTATGGAAGAATTTTAACGCGCTGTCCGATTAACTCGAAACTCAATATTTATACTTAAAACCCATGGGGATGTATGGGGTAATTTCCGACACTCACGCGGGCGAAGCCGCGGGCAGCAGCTAGTAATAAATATTGCCTTTGTACGTATTTTTCTGTTCCTTTCTTCTTGACTGTTTATATGTGTGTGCATAAATGGTTAAATAAATAAATAATAAATAGCAAAATAAGGGCCAGTTTACCAATGTTGAATTTGATTTTGGATAGGAATTTAAGGGAAATTATAATTTGGGATTTTAATAGACTCATTCTTTATGTTAGCACCCGACTCGCAAATATCCAATTACAAAGTATACTTCACTATTGTGCTAAACAAAACCCTTGCCGTTGGTGGGCCACTTTACCTCTTTCTTTTACATGGGTTAAAAGAGATAAACCTAGTATAAAAAAAATATTACCTGTTCGGGTAATATTTTTTTATACTAGGTTTATCTCTTTGCAAACTTTTTTTATATGCGATCTTTTTTAAACAAAACTTAAGGAAGGCATCAAGAATATTAATCGACATCCTTGCCAACTGGATACGTGTCCAAAAAGCTAGCATTGCCATTTTGGGCAGCAAAGCTGATGCTATTCGAAGAGTAGGCCAGTCAAAGATCGGCCCTTCACGTGATCCACAGTCACGTGAAGAGTCGCACTTTAAAGGAATATTCATTTTACAAGCATAAAATGACTAATGACTAATGGAAATAAACCGGCTACCTGTAGTGATGTTGTTTTTGTTAGATAACTACGAGTGTCTGAAGGACCTTGTTCACTCCCTGGAGTGGAACTGATACTGATTCGTTTCTCCTATTGATAAATTGGTGCTCTGATTGTGGGACAGTCGAGTTTATCTGCTGCCATGATGAGCACACGGTTTTGTAAGTAGTTTTTTTTATTCAATTTGTTAATTATTATTAAGGTACAGTCTAAGCTACCCTGAAGTTTTACAGCTCCAAGAATTGCGCTATTTGAGAAGCTATCAATGTATTGTATTGTATGAGCAATGTGTCCCAAAACGTGTTATTTCTTTGAATTTCACTAAATATGTTTGACCAAAAATCTATGTTTTGGTGGGATTCCTTCGTTATGAATGTTCTAAGCTAAGTCAAATAATTTATTTCAAGTAAGTAGGTTAGTAAAAGGCAGTTTTTAACGTCGACGTTTACAAGAAAACAGAATTGATTCAAGTTGCCCTTTCCAAAGTCGGTTCATATGGAGAAGAATGGACAAGAAAATCCAAAATTAGTTACTCTTTTAAAATGTTTTATTAAATAAAATTATAATAAAAATCTTTATTGCAGACCACATGATCAATAAACAACACAATAAAAAATTACACATTAAAATTAAAATAACAACATTTACGACAATACAATATACAACAACAACAATACCTACAATAGTTAAAAAAATTAACAACAATACCTACAACAACATAACAAAACAACAACAATTCAATATTTTTTTACAGTAAAATTATTTACTTAAATGAAGACGATTTACAAAATTACTTTACTAAAATAGGTAGGTACCCACAAGTATTTAAAATAAAGTAATATCAGATAAATTGATTATATTGATATGACATGGTGTTTACATATTTACAAATAACTTAACCCAAGTCGATTCTTCCGTTCATTACCAACGGCCTGACCTTCTACATATAGAAGGTCAGGCCCATGCTCATAATATTAACGGCCATGTTTCTACCATAAAAGCTTCTTTCCCAAGGTCTCTGTTAATCCTTTCATTTAAACAGTGGTGCTTGTCGCTCTGGTGGCGTGCACGCAAGCCATCAACGTGACCATCCTTGACATTGGGGGTACGAAGGCGCGGTTGGTGGACAACGCCACTTTAGGATACAATATTGTCTTAGAAAGAGGCAAGTATAAAAAATATTATTATTAAATTATTATTAATGGTTTATTTAAATATACTTGTACTATAACGCCTGGAAGGGTAAACGGAATGTTGGTGTACAAGCTCATTTAACATTGTAGGTACCTACACCAACATTTCACCAGTAATCCTTAGGCATGAACTATTTTGTGTAAGTACCTCATGCTGGAAAGAGAGAAGAAAATAATCAAACAATCTAGCAGAAATAACCTTGTTCTAAATCTAAATAGGCTTTAAAACTTATATGGCCACTCCACTTCGCTTATATCTTAAGTATTCTCAATACACTGATTTCTTTTGACTCTTAAACAGCAACGTTCAGAAGTCGTTGCTATCGGTCTCCTTCTAGGGTGAACAAACTCTAACATGGCTGATTATAAGTTCTAATTAGTCTGATGTCTGCAGGAACCAATGCACCCGAGATCATCGCCTGGATTGGTCTTACGTTGCCAGTTCTGTCGTCTTCTTCAACTACGGATGACACCACAGTTGTCCAGTTTTCCAGCGAAAACACCACACTTACAATCACCAGTGCGGCCACTCTCGGTAACAAAACAGGACAAATTATCAGCGTATCCTGGGATGCACCGAGCGACACCCAGCTTAGGGACTGTGTTGACTATGGTGAGACAATAAATAGATGTCTATTAAATATATTAAAGTTGAACGGAACAAAGCTTTCGACGTGGTTATAACTTACTTTACTTTTGTTGATGACATTGCCTTGTCATTTGTTCATGAGCCATGAGCTATCTTGCTTACTGTTTTATTACCCGAAACGAATTTGTATGAGCCTACCCTTCCACAGGGTCACATCACTGGTACGGTGGTCCTCAGCAGAAACAACAATACTGGCCGATCGAAAATTTGAATATAAGTAGATATTCGTACGTCACTAAGGAAGCAGACAACTGCGGCGTCGCTGAGCGTTACTGGCTGAACTCTGCCGGAGTTTTCTACTTTATCGGCAAAAGGGTTCCCCTCTTTGTTGATTCAGGAAACATAGTGAATAACTCTGTTTGCTTCATCGCTAGCGTCGAAACACCGTATTCAAGCGAGAGAACTGTAAATAGTCTCTCGTACGACATTGTGATTTTTGAGGACGTCAGAAAGGCTCACGAGTATGCCATAGAAAAGTACTTGAATAAACCGTCAGGATACCCAGATGAACTCATGATTAAATCTCCAATTTGGTCAACTTGGGCCAGGTATAAGAGAGATGTGAATCATGACTTGGTGTTACAATTTGCTGACGAAATCACTCAATACGGTTTCTCAAACAGTCAGTTTGAGCTAGATGATTTATGGGAGATATGTTACGGCTCTCTGACGGTGAACACAACAAGGTTCCCAGATATGAACAATACAATTGCCCTTTTGAAAGAGAAGGGCTTCCGGACGACGATGTGGGCGCATCCATTTATAAATAAAGGATGTGAACCTTGGTATTCAAACGCTGAGGCACTAGGGTAAGTCTACAAATGTTTCTTATTTAAATTCATAAGCAACATTCTCTGTAGACATTCTTGATTCACACTACATGATAATAATCCATCCAATTCTTTCTACCACCAGCTACGTAGTGTCTGCAGAGGACGGCAATATAGAGACAAGTTGGTGGAACGACAACGGCACTACCACTGCATACATCGACTTTACCAAAGAAGCTGTTCGGAACTGGTACATGGCCCGGTTGATTAGATTGCAGAGCGAAATTGGTGTCGATGCATATAAATTTGATGGTGGAGAGACTAGCTGGTCACCTTCCGTAAGTAATTGAAAAGTCGGACAATGGTGCAGATTCCCTTGTTCACAAACTAAACTAAATTTAAGTTCATTGCATCTTTTTCTTTCTATTTCATTAAGAAAATGACAGAAGATATATTTTAGTTTAGTCCTGTCAAATGAATCAGCGCCTGATGTTATTTGACGTAATTTTAGTAGGCAAGTTTTTAATCACGTCTAAACTTGTATGAAGTAGTGACAGATTTGACAGGACTAAACTAAAATGTATCTTCTGTCCTTTTCTTAATGAAATAGAAAGAAAAAGATGCACTGAACTTAAATTTAGTTTAGTTTGTGAACAAGGGAATGGGCACCAATGCCTTATCTCCAGGTATTTTCAAACAATTACAGAAAATAAGTCTTCAGAAATTAAATCTTTTTTTTTCCAGATCCCAGTTCTACAAGGCGACATATACGAACAGCCGAACGTCATATCGTCAGACTATGTCAGAACTGTTGCAGCGTTCGGAAACCTTGTGGAAGTGAGGGTAGGATTCGGGTAAGTCAGACACTGGCAAAATATATCTTTAGTAATATTCTTTACAATCCTACCAGCCATACACAGCTATTGCTAAATTAATGAAGGTCTATAGTGAAACTACAAAAGAGATTCCACGAATGACAGACGGTACCTACTTAAGTACGTCCGGTGGATCTTGGGCTGTTAGCCCTACTGCCTAAAATAACTATTTGTCTTATCTTTTAACTACTACATGAGCTATTCATGCTAACACGACAAATTATTACGATTATTTAAATTCCTGGTCATGCTACTTGTCATAATCTATGAGCAATTAAACTCTTGGCTTGCTTTGAGGTTTTTGATGTATCAGATAAAACCAAAAACATATTAAATAAAGAATCATATTACGTACTCTACAGGACCCAAGACCTCCCGATCTTCGTCCGCATGATTGACAAGGACTCTTTCTGGACCTTCGCAAATGGTCTCCCGACCGTCATTACCACTATGTTCCAAATGAACATCAACGGATACCCTCTGGTGCTTCCCGACATGATTGGTGGGAACGGTTACGATGGGGCACCGAGTTCGCAGCTGTTCATCAGGTGGCTGCAAGCTAATGTCTTCATGCCCAGCCTGCAGTTCTCTTATGTACCCTGGGATTATGACAATGAGGTCAGTTTTGTTTTATTTATCTACCTGTGTCCGTAATTTAAAATGACGAACTTTATGAAGATATAGGTACTTAATCAATCACTTTTTCTTATGCATAAATGCTATAAAGATGAATTTCGTAATGACAATATTTAATATTAAGTACCTAATACAAATTGATTATGTAATGAATGTGTATGTTTTTTTTTGTATATTAAGTAATCGATTATAGAATTAAATATTAATTAATCTAAACTACCTAACTTAATCTATAAATACGTCAAGTATTTGCCGTTGACAAAACATAGAGAATCAACTGAATTGTTGCTGAAGATCAAATAATAAATGTTTTCATGCATTCATTTGCGCAAGCACAACGTTTTGTACACAAAAAAAAATTGAATAAAACCTTAACTTATTCCCACTTGCCTTAATTAACATCCATCCCATATTAAATAGCAAAAGTAACATCTGTGGGAGCTGACAAGACAGTTTCAGTCAATATTACTCTTTCAATTAGAGTCAAAAGGGAAAAAAATTATAAGTTAAAAGAGTAAACACCTTTTTATTTAATTAATGATTGATTCTTCTATTTCGTAGACCGTCACCATAAGCAAGACGTTCGTGACTCTACACGAGACCTATACTCCAGAGATCATTGCAGCCTGTAAGAAGGCTGTTGCCGATGGGTCACCAGTCAACATGCCCATCTGGTGGATAGCACCAAACGACACCACGGCCCATGCCATTTGGGATGGTAAGACATTTACTGTTTATTGCTAAAAGCCGCGTCTAGACTAGCTGTAGCGTAACATGCAAGATAACATGCAATGTAATGCGAATGCTTTGGATGGTCTGTGCGCTTCTTACGCTTACGCACACTTCATACAAACCCCCGTTCCCCGGAGTGTTCGCCCGCACGCCATGGAGTCGCCACAACTCAATGGGTTTACTATTCTGGGTGTCTCTGCGGAAGTTTTAATGAATTTTTTAACGTAATTTTCATTTGTCGGGTCTCACAATACAGATTTTTGTTTTTAGAGAGAGACTGATTGATTGATTGTTGAGATTGATTGTTTCGTCGTCTCAGCCTTCATCATCTTCCATTTTATTCATTTCTATAAAAAGTTCAAGTAGTAAGTATGTTTCATGCACCCTAAGTCCCCCTAATAACATTGTAGTTCCAATCAATAATACTTCTGAATGGTTTAAAATAAATAACCGAGTCGGGGTGCCCCAAGTCGCGAGCTCGCTTCGCTCGCTCTTTCTTCCTAAGTTCTCCTAATAACATTTTAGAATGAAGAAAACGATGACCATAAATTATGGTCCATAATTATCGAATTGCCCAACCGTTACCTACGTAGCAATATTTATAATGACCAGACAATGTGATAAATATAGAAATTTAAATCAGTATTAATTACATTATCCGATTTGACTTTACTAGCATTATACATAGTGCCCGATTAATCACTTGATCCATGACATAATGTATAAAGCGGCGCGCACCTCTGCTGTCGATGCCCGTCTAAGCGCCTCCTTTGTGTTCGTCCAAAAAATCGACAATCGACGGATCGCTACGTGCGCGCTACGAATGCACGTAAGAGGAACGTGGGTTTTCGAAATTTTACAATTTCATGTAACAATACATGTTACGTTACAGCTAGTCTGGACGCGGCTTAACGCGGCAAAAAAACAGGTGTGCAAGGAAGAAAAATTGTACATGGCTTTTACTGAAATGTATTGGTGCAAACACGAATTTAATATGAATTCTACTCATAATTGGACTTTACTTTTCTATTTAGCTAAGATTTGGGATTTTTTCTATTTAGCAAAAATAATATTAACTTGAGTAATTAGAAAAATAAAACAAAATATATAGATATCTACATAATATAATCACAAACAATTAGACTTCATTCATTGCGTTCATGTATGATTTGCATGCATAGCAGATATCGTCCCACAGCATTGACTCTGGACATCAAATTTTTTCATGAACTTCATAAATATTCCTTTCTTCCAGAATACCTCCTCGGTGAGACCATCCTGGTAGCTCCGGTGGTGACAGAGAACGCCACGAGTCGTGATATTTACCTTCCGATGGGCACGTGGTTTGAACAGGGTGACACAAGCAAGGTCATCGAAGGTCCCACAACGCTAGTAAACTATTCTGCACCACTCAACGTGCTGCCATTCTTTGTGAAAAACACCAGCATTGCAGAAAACACAGGAGCTACTCCTGTGTTTTCTGCAATGCTGGTACTTGTGGCAGTTATTGTTAATATTCTTCATTAGTAGTCGTACACGCAGGAAGTAAATGACAGTACCTATAATGCTAAACTCGTAGCCTAGTTCCTAGGCTGATACAATTCACATCACCATGGGCACGATAAGAAAAGGAATGATGTAAATAATTAAGAAAGCATTAAAAACTTAAGAAGTCTCCCGTTTATTCTCCCTAGATCAGGCAGGTCTACATTACTGTTAGAACGAAAATTTCCTCGATTGTAATTAATGTACATCATAATTTTACTTTACTTTATACTTGAATAAATTTTATTTTATTTTTTATTAGGTAGATTACATTATTATAATTATTATATTATTGCAGTATTTATTTCAGACTACGCCCATTAGACATAGCAAGTTTTATTTAGTGTGGAGTTTCATCCAATGTCACAGCATTGGAGACTCCCATCTATCTGCGAATAAATGCAAGATAGTGTTGGTACCGCCACGAAGACGAGCAAGCAGCGAAGCGCTTCTTTTACGTATGATGGCCGCAAAACCATCTATATGCCATTCCGCAAACATCTTTAACGCACTACCAGTATAGTTGGCTAGTCTATAAATTGGAAATTGGGCTATTAATAAATTTTGAATATATTTTATGTTATTTTTTTATAGTATGTTATTATTTTATAACTAGCTGCTGCCCGCGGCTTCGCCTGCGTGAGTGTCGGATATTACCCCATATACACCCCATGGGTTTTAAATATAAATATTGAGTTTCGAGTTAATCGGACAGCGCGTTAAAATTCTTCCATACAAACACTGACACCCCCCTTTAGGGCGTAATTTAGAAAAACAAAAACTACAAACTTTATAGGTATGTACTTTATTTAGATAACTATTCGTGCGAAGTTTCATGTTTATTACCTCAAGGAATAAGATTTTTCCTACAAACTTTCATCCCTTATTTTACCCCCTTAGGGGTTGAATTTCGAAAAATCCTGATACACGTTATTCTTAATTTTTGGGTTTAAGTATAACTAAAGAGTTTCAAGTTAATCGGACAGCGCGTTAAAATTGTTCCATACAAACATTGACACCCCCCAACCCCCCTTTAGGGGGTAATTTAGAAAAACAACAAATTACAAACTTTTTCATTTATTTTGATAATTATTCGTGCGGAGTTTCATGTTTATTACCTCAAGGAATAAGATTTTTCATACAAACTTTCATCCCCTATTAGACCCCCTTAGGGGTTGAATTTCAAAAAATGCTTCCTTATTCCTTGTCTACATTATAAAGGGAACCTCTGTGCAAAATTTCAGCTTTCTAGGTTCAAGGGTTTGGGCTGGGCGTTGATGAGTCAGTCAGTCAGGACTTGTCTTTTTATTAATAGGTATAGATATAGATAGTAGGATAGGATACTTTTCCGGGATAAAAAGTACCCAGTATGGTGCCCAGGATATTAAAGAATAAGTATACCAAGTTTCATCGTAATCGAACAGGTAGTTTTTGCGTGATGCCTGAACAAACAGACAGACAGACAAAAAATTTTTTAATCAAATTTTTGGGTTCGGTGTCGGTCTAGTAACACCCCCTGCCATTTATTTTTTTGATATTTTCAATGTACAGAATTTTCACTTCTACAGATTTATTATAAGTATAGATATAGATGTGTTATTAATCCATAGACAGAATTAATAACATACTTATTATTAATTTCTTTTTGAATTACCATTCCACGTGGTAGACTATGGCCCACTCCCTCTAACAGTGAGTAGCCATAGGTCTCAGCTGCAGAACCATTAAGTACCTTACAAAATAGGGTGGACGGGGCAGTAAGGGAGGAATAATAAAGAAGAATCTTTTAATCCTTACACGAAACTGCATCGATTGACGGTAGGTACCCTAAAAACATTTTTTTTTCATCATATTATTTTACGGCTAATTAATATGTAGACTGATGCCAAATTACAGCTTTCTAGTACCTACTAATAGTCTCTGAGCTATGCCGGGAACAGATAGACAGTCAGACAGACATAGCGAAACTAAAAGGGTTCCTCGTTGACTACGGAACCCTAAAAATGAGCATTTAAAAACTAACAAAATTAACATATTTTTATGAATCAATGAAAACAAAAATGATATTAATAACGACTTACCTATCTATCTATATATACATATATTATCTATCTCAGCATAGTGCTGTGATATTTAAAAAACTTTTTACAAAAAAAACCTTTTTGTAAAAAGTTTTTATTGTTCACTTTTTAGTTGTGGTACCTACCCCCTACAAGTTCGAATATCGCGACCTGCTATGTAAATAACAGTGACAGGGATATGTTAAAACGTCGTCCATATAGGCTAAGTGAGAAAAATACGTAATAATGAAGCTAACTCAAAAACTACTGAAGCAAGGTTAATAAAATTTGTATGGGACCACCTCGAGAGTATACCCTTTCAAACAAAAAAAGAATTGTCAAAATCCGTCCACAATTGACGAAATTATCGACGGATATAGACAAAAAAAAAAAAAAAAACGCTACGAACATATAACCTCCTCCTTTTTGGAAGTCGGTTAAAAATAAATACTGCAGCTGATGGGCTGATAGTTGATACCCATACGGAAGAAGAAGTAGACACATCAGAGAAGTGGACGCCATCATTCTCATATCAGATGCGAAGTTTTTGCTAGTTAAACGTTCTGAATGTGTCAAAGAACAAGGGTTTCCGTCGAGATACATCTATATGCATTTTATGATAATTCTACAACGTTTAACTGTTAATTTATCGTTCATCACGCATTTATAGAGGGAGGTAATTGTCATATACGTCTACTTAGGAGGGGAGGATGGTGTGTTATCTTAGATAGTTATCATGTAGATATACAATTATGCATAGTATTAAGCCAATCTATTCATGGTTCACAAAAGTTACGCAACATATTTTGTGTTTCTGGCAACACTGAAATGAAATGAAGAATTTAAGTATTTCGGAAAGTAGATCTTAGAACGAAAAAGAAAAGAAAGAAAGAATAAACTTTATTTGGACATAGTTCATGACACACAATTATAGAAAAAACAAAATAAAAAATTGCCTGCCGACTGCGCCAAAAAAGTTAATTTCAGCATTAATGCCCCACAAACATGTTCTGAGAGACAGACAGAGAGTTTTTTTTTTGCTATCCTTCTCTGTACCACTCCTTGGCAAAGAACTCCCTCCACTCCTTCCATCTTTATCGAACCCGCGCGTCCTCCTTCCAGTTTTGGCGGAATCTACCCAGCTCGTCCCGCCAACTCCTACATGATCTGCCGCGACCCCGCCTCACTATCTCAGGGCACCAGTTCTGTGCTATTGTGCCCACAGTTTGTCTTGCGGCAGACATGTCATGTCCTGCCCAGTCCAATTTAAGTTGGCCAGCCTAACAAAGATACAAGGTTTTATGGTCATTATTTCAAAACTAAACGGCCCCGACATTTCCTAGCTGGCTGATCCCTGAGAAACTTATTAAATACCGATACAAACTCAAACGTCATGTGGTCTCTTTTCAATCCCAAAAGTTGCATGTACTATTCGGAGGATACACAAACACAATCTAGGCAAAGACTGCAGCGGATGGGGTCATATTGGGGTTCGACTTCCAAGTCAGACTGTCTTATTGGGTTTTTTAATAAGTCATTTTTCGGTGGCAGCCCGGAGTCTGGTTGTGTGCCAGGTAAATGGTATTAGGCTCGCACCCGATATCATAGGTACCTATATCGGACTGAATTCAACAAAGCTGGTAATGTGCACATTAGCACAGAACGAGCACGTCGAGTCACGAGCATAAAGTCCTTACACTACACAACACTTATAAACGCAAGAGTCTAAGTGATTTTATTTTGCCATTTTTATTTCAAAAGAAAAACTGTTTTGTGTAACTGAGTAAGGTGTTTATATGCTCGTGACCTCTGCCTCTGCCCTGCTCTGTCTCCTCCGTGCCTCGATTCGTCAGAAGCCCGAATGTCTGACAATCAGTCTTACCAACAGTACATCGTATTACCCAGTACCTGGGTTGTGGAGGTCAGATAGGCAGTCGCTCTATGTAAAATAGTGGTATTCAGCTGCATCCGGTTAGACTGGAAGCCGACCCCAACATAGTTTGAGAAAGGCTAGGCAGATGATGTCTGACACCCCTGCCGTTCGGAAAAAATAACCGTGATAATAAGTTACTTACCTACTATGCTAGCGGACCACCAGGATCTCTACACCACAAGTTGTCTTGTCTCAACATGATCTTAAACGGATCCCCCAAGCTATCAGATTGAGAAAACTTAGAAACATGCAAATGTGATGGAAATGAGCGAAGATTAGATTGTTATTGTTGAGCGATAATGGCGTGTTGGACAATGCGACGGTGATAATAACATGTGCCTTAATAACCGGCCGGCCTGACTCACTGGGCCAGTCGACCTGTGTCCTGCCGTCATGATGGCTGCCTACATGTTCTGTGAGTATAATTTTAAAATAAAATTAATAATTTAAATAACCCCCGACCGACACAATTCCAGGTGATGCTGCAGTATCGGTTCAAGGTTACTTTGTTGTTCTAATATCATTGAAGTAACAGAATACTAAAATTCGAATCGATCAGACCTAGATAAGAGCTGATAATCTTCAAACGGCTGAACCGATTTTCTTGAATTGTAGCTAACACTCTCGATCAAGACACCTTTCAAACACAAAAATAATAATCAAAATCGGTTCAGCCGTTTGGGAGCTACGAGGGAACAGACAGATACACAGGTACACAGATACACACGTTAAACTTATAACACCCCTCTTTTTCCGTCGGGGGTTTATAAATAACAACGACCTCGTCTGCTTCGTTGGTCGCAAGCGCGACTACCGACCGTAAGGTCTTGGGTTCGATCCCCAAGTTGGGTAAAGTGTTATTGGGTTTTCAATAGGAGTTTCTCAGTAACAGTCTGGTTGATGGCAAATGGTTCGCCTACGGATCGGTTGGCCATTCGAGGAAAACACGCGTAATTTTTTATAGTACCTTTTTTGTTTTTTTTAAATTAAAAACTGACCTGCAAGAATACAAGTAAACAAGACACACAGACAACAGTAAAAAATATCATTTTATTTTTTTAACTCTATCAAACAATTTAACAAGCTAAAATATTCCAGGTATGTAGACAGTTAACTCTGCTTGCTAATGAAATAGTGGATTAGCAATATCCTTCAAAACTCTGGGATTGTGATTCAAAGTGTGTTAGGTACGCAATTAGAGTACTGTTTGCTAACCATTATTTTTTTTTTTTCGATATTTCTTCTCTGTGGTTCGTTAGGAAACAGCACCCTAATGGCGTATCACACTTTGAATCACTATCCGAGAGTTTCAAAAACTAGAAATCTTAAAAATATTTTAGGGATGTTTCCGTAATAATAACATCTATTGAGAGAATTAGTTTGTATTTTTTCAAGTAGGTAAGTGTCGTGTGTTTGCGTCAGCGCTTTTGATTACATCTGAATCATGAACAGCAGCCTCTATACGTTTCAATCAAAATCTGAATGATTTTCAAGGATATTGCTAATTCATTGCTTCAATATGGTTTGCTCAACAACGCAAAATAACGCAATTAATGTTGTTAATCTGTCAAAATGAAAGCCATTGCTACTGTTAGTGTGTTATGCAATTATCCCGCAGTTTTGGCGAACATACGAGGCTATAACATCCGGCTGAATTTTGAGTTTAATTTGAGAACTTGTCAAACTTCACTTAAAGTCTCGTGCTCACTGGCGCGAAGCGACACCGGTAATTATTCTTCCGTGAAGTTTTCTTAGAAATTCTATTGTTCGAGTCGCGTCGCGACAGCCTGCACGAGGCTTTAGCATTATAGGTCTAGGTAGGTACCTAAGGTGAGTCCTAGGTGGTAAGTTGCCCACGAAATTCAAAATTTATTAAGGTTTTTGAACTGAAGAGCAGTCGTAGTCCAGTGGTAACGGCCGCGACTTGCAGTCGTGGGTTCGAACCCAAGCAGGCACAATACTTTGTGTAAATTTTCATCACCACTGCTCTCAAAACGGTGAAGGAAAACATCGCGAGGAAACTGGCATGTTGGCATGTCCGCGAGAACCAAAAATTCGAATAAGTGACATCCACCAACCCGCACTGGACCCGTGTGGTAGATTACGGCCCGTTCCTTCTCACAGAAATAGGTGTGTCCCCCAGCAATGGGATTACGCTATGCTATGATGTACGTTCTCAACTTCAAATTCTCAATTCAGTACCCGGGTGTTAGTCAATTATTTATTGCGCCAATACCTCGTCTTTACTACAGTGCGTTCATAATAACTGTCAGTCGCCATTTTGAACTCTACTAAAAGCTTCGAGCAACGCGGGCTTCCGTGCCAGAAGGGGCCTTAGCGATTTTTTACTATTCAGATAGTTCTGGCATTTTTTGGCGGGGGGAAATGTGCACACAAGTGCAGTTCTGCACACTTACATACAAAAACAAAACTGTAACGACGACATTTACACATAAAAATGAAACAATTTGTGGACAGATGAGTCACACTAGTAACGCGTATGCCCGCTGGGGTTTGTACTTTGACAGAGGGGAACGCTGCATCAGGCTTTCATGATGAAATGAAATGATGAAATGAAATGATTATATTTTCTGTAAATGGGTTTGTACAAAAAACTTTTACATGTCAAAAATATGTTTTAAGTAGGTACCGTACTAGATGAGGTCGGCGTTTCCTATCTGACTACTCTGAGAAGAAAGGCCGAAACAAACTCAGAGGTCACAGTCTCTTTTAAAGTCCAGACATTTTATTGGTTAGATCATATGAAGACGATGTAGATTCGTGTCTGAAATGATCTTTTGAGGAAAGAACCACACAGATTGAGTGGACCTGTCCAGTCATTGCACGCATTTGTCAGTAATCATGCAGCTCAACTCAAAACTTAAGGAGCTCAACGATGTGACGAACAATACCAAAGAAAGGACATTTGGGTAGGCCGCAAAAAAAAACACTCAAACTGCCAGACCATGATTAAAAGTAAAAGAAAAAAGAAAAGATAACCCACAAAGTCATGAAGACTTTGTGGGTTATCTCTTCTTTTCTTATTCACAATTATTAAAGTAATATAATACTTTACGATGTAAATATTAACGTTATTATACACATTTAAAATTTATCAACGTTAAAGTGTAATAAAAAAAAACCAGGAATAATCTTGGTCAGATCATTTGAGGACCATGTAGATTGGTGTCTGAAATGGTCTTTTCAGTATAATAGAATGTACTCTGTAATATGGCTACTCCCTTCCGGCACGGAAGTCCGCGTTCCTCTTAAGCCGGGTCTGCTGCGCCATGTTTTAATGTTTAAAAAACATCAAACACGAACCAATCAAATCGCTTCGTGTTTGATGTTTGATGTTTTTAAAACATTAAGTTCTAAGAGGCAAGCGTAATATTAATGACATAAAGCTTAACCGCTCTATAAAACTACCTACATAGAAAAACATAATTATAATGTCACAACAATTACAAGTTGACAACAATGGGACAAAAAATAGACTCATTATAAGAACGACTCACGCAAGTACAGTTTAATACCGCAAACATATTATTAAAATTGATAGACAAACATGTATTTTTTCATTAATTATTTTAACACTACTTTTCCGTGAGAAATTGTTAAGTAAAGTGAGTCGTTTAATTACAAAGCGCCTCAAACACGTAGAATTAAATATGTTTTTCGGCATGAAAATTACTTGTAGTCACTTGTAATACCTAATTACCTATTTACTTATAAAGTATACCATAAGAAGGTATTACTTAAGTATTACATGGGACTCACACATAACTGGCGAAATGTGGGTGTACCTACTATGAGTACACTTCTGCCTAAGCCTTCGGGGAAACAGGCGTGATGTTATGTTGTATGTTACTAGCATTCAATCATTTAAGGAAGGTCAAGCAGCAAAACGTCTGATGAGGTGACAGCACACGTTGTTTTGATACACTTTCATACCTTCAGTTGTGTTCGCCGCGCTGGCTGCGTGTGCGCATGCCATCGACATCTGGATCTTGGACGCGCCTGACGTTAAGGCGCAGCTGGAGAACAACCCCTTGGGAGGATTCAATTTACTATTGAAAAGAAGTGAGTGTGACTGTTCTTTATAGCAATATTTGCTTATGCTTGCATAATAAATAAATGACATAATTTTAGTCCGATTATCAATATTAGCAAATAATTAATTACAACTAATTTCTTTCGTTTATATACTTCTGATGTTCTGGAGAATATGTGAATATCAAGTCCCCCATTGGAGGATTCGCAGTGGTAGCCGCGAAATTCTTTTTTTTTTTTACTTTGTACAGTGTCAGGTTGTATCTTGATCAAAATATGATTCGCGATCATAATATGTATGTTTTTATAGAATTATAACATACATCTCTCTAAGTAAGATTTGTAATAAGGACAAATGTCTTATGGTACATACATACCGGTCAAAATCATAACCCTCCTTTTTGCTTCGCCGTAGTCGGTAAAAACATAAATTTACAGATTAGGGATAGAATATATATACATTCACTCTTGGTCTAAAGTTCTAAACCCACCTTAAAGAGCTTCATAATTATTCAAATGTGTACCGCAAAGTACGAAATAGCGTTAAGTCACACACAACAATACCTTTGTGCAGAGGGCCTATCTGAAGTGATAGCTGTGGTGGGGCGCCGCACTGGCGCCATCAAGGATGTGGTGCAGGACGGCGACGTGGTCATCCAGTTCGCCAACGACACCACCGTGAGGATCAGCAGCGAGGAGATTGTGGGCGACCGGCACGGGTACATCATCACCTTCACTTGGGAGGCGCCTAAGGGAGTCGGGTTGGAGGACTGTGTCAATCTTGGTGAGATGAATTTTAAAGAATTTATTTTTCAGGTTTTTGATTAACTACGTATTTCATATTTCTTCTAGGGTTGGTTCTAGGGGCTTGTGGCTAAGTAATAACAGCCGCACGTGTTGTTCGAAGGTTTAAACTACGTTTGCCACGGTTGGTCCGTGGATGGATGACCATCTTTGAACACCAAGACCGTGCCTTCAGAACGTACGTTAAGCCGTTGGTCCCGACTTTCATTCGCGGATCTTTGAAAGTCGTTACGGGTCGCCAGAAACTGAAAACCAGTCCTATCAAGGGATATCGTATAACCCAGTTACTGGGTTGTGGAGGTCAGATAGGCAATCGCTCCATGTAAAAAATTTGGTTTTTAGCTGCATTCCGTTAGATTGGAAGCCAACACTAACATAGTTGGGAAAAGGCTAGGGAGATTTTTTTCTAGGGTAACCTAACACACGGTGTGATGTCTCTTATAACGGACTGGACGTGTCGTGGGAAAATCGATCATTCGATCCACTCGGTTTGAGACCTGACAAATAAGTAACATAAATCTTCTCTTATGTGTATCTCTTGTACCTACTTATCAATTGTTGAAGGAAAATTAATTATGCAATAAGTATAACAAAAGAAAATTTGTCTAAAAATTATATTTATCGGCCGTGAAGCTAGAGATTCATACCGAAATCTTTTGTTAAAGGTTCAAACCACTGGTACGGCGGGCCACAGCAGAAGCGTCAGTACTGGCCAATAGAGCGTCTGGTCCTACCGAACTACTCTTACGTCACCAAGGAGGCCGACAACTGCGGCGTGGCAGAGCCCTACTGGCTCAACTCCGAAGGCATTTTCTACTACTTGGATAAAAAGGTTCCCTTATTCGTAGACCAGAATGATTTAGAGAAAAACGCTGCCTGCTTTATAGCACAAATAAAATCTCCATACTCCAACAAAAGAGACAAAACTGACCTGATTTACGCGATAGGGATCTTCGAAGATGTAAGAAAGGCCCACGAGTATGCCGTCGAAAAGTATTTGGAAAAGCCCACAGGGATTCCTGATGAGAGAATGATCACTTACCCGGTTTGGTCGACCTGGGCGAGGTATAAGCGTGCTGTGAACCACAACACAGTGCTGCAATTCGCTGATGAAATCACCAGTAATGGGTTCCCAAACAGTCAGCTAGAGATCGATGACCTATGGGAGACCTGCTACGGGTCACAGACGGTAGATCTCGGACGGTTCCCGAACATGAGGAATACGGTGGATATTTTGCGGGCGAAAGGGTATAGAGTGACGATGTGGACGCATCCGTTTATTAATAAAGGATGCGAGCCGTGGTATTCGGAAGCTAAAGGTAACGGGTAAGTTTGAACAAAAAATATTTTTAACACCAAAGCTTCGAACAAAGATAGTAAATATCATGCAGCCATCCCACATCATAATGTTGAGACGAAAAAACTTTTTACTCAAATACTTGCAGAAATGTTACTCCCAAATTGTTTTGCTCTTCAGCTTCCTGGTATCCTCAGAATATGGCTCAGTAGAAACCAGCTGGTGGAACGACAACGAGACGACCACGTCATACATCGACTTCACCAAACCCGCTGCGAGGCAGTGGTACCTGGACAGACTGCGTTTCCTACAGAAAACCTCTGGAGTCGACAGTTTCAAGTTTGATGGTGGAGAGTCTAGCTGGTCACCTCAAGTAAGCAAAACTTATTACCTTGCAGGTTCTTATTTTTGCAGTTAAATCGAGGAGACCATAGAAAGACGATGGTTTTAAACCGCTTTAACTAAGCAGTGTTAAACTACATCAATTTATGTGAGCAGGAAAAATGTTTGTATTTCCAAAATAAATCCACCTTAAAAAACTACTCCCTAAAACCCTTTACATAATTATGTACCTATTACCTATATGCATACCCACTTCATTCATTCTGCCTAGCCTTTTCCCGATCATGTTGGGGTCGGCTTCCAGTCTAACCGGATGCAGCTGAATACCAGTATTTTACATAGAGCGACTGCCTATCATATATGCATACCCACTTACGAGACACAATAATTTTAATTTTAGAGCTATCTGCTTATAAGTAAGCATATTTTATTCTTTCTAAATTCTTCTAGTCTCGTCAGAATTTCGTTCTCATGCAATTCAATTTCTTAGATCCCAGTTTTACAAGGCGACATCAGAGATCAACCAGGCGTGATATCAGCTGACTACGTGAGGACTGTCGCGCAGTTCGGACCACTTGTTGAAGTCAGAGTTGGATACAGGTATGACCACTTAGGGCGAATTTCACCAATAAAAACTGAACGCGATCAGCACATAAACCACGTTTAAGAGCTGTCCGTGTCTTTATTTTGTTTGTAAATATTGACACTGACAGCTCTTGAACTCGGTTTAGATGTGCTGATCGCGTTCAGATTCATTGGTGAAATCAGCCCTTATAATATGAGTTTATGGTCTAGCACTTACACATCAATATTATTTTATATTAGTCTTTGAAAGTATGTTACTCTGGTTTATATTGATGTTACGACCTTGTTTTAACATGACAAGCCCAAACTTTGCCCTTTCAGTGTTTTCATGCTACTGAAAACACTGAAAGGGCAAAGTTTTGGCGCACAGCCTGATTAGGTGATCGAACCACAAAGAACAGAATTGTAGAACAGCCGTAGTGTTAGTATTTGTTCCTCGAAGGAGAGTTTATGGCCTTCAATCTTAGAGTCTATTTCACGCCACATATTTTATGATCTGTCGCTCGAATGGAGACAAATAAATAATAATAAATAAATATATTGGACTAGTTACAGGCTAAATTATAGCCTATGTTACTCAGTGATAATATAGCATATATACTGGTGAAATCATTTTTGAAATCGGTCCAGTAGTTTGAATTCTATTACAAACAAAAATACAAATATTTTCTTTTTAAAATATTAGGGTAGATGATTAACAGTTAATTATGCTTCATAATCTCGTCCTCATTGTACACTATGTAGTTTGCACTCGTTGCACTACTACGCTATCACATTATTTAAAGATGAAATACTTCATCCTAAAACAAAAAATGTTATCTGTGGTCCACTCGCTGGCGGGCCCGCATGACGTCTGTCAAATCATTGTACTTTTTTGTGCCGCGCGCTAATCATGTTTCCGTTTAAAAACTCCGAAATTTCTTAACGAAATGGGAAACCATCGAAGAAAACGTGGCAAAAAGAAATGGAGGACCTTAACGAACGTCTGCGAGAACTGGAAAATTGAGTGAAGACGCGAAAGCGGAGTCTTCATCGACATTCGGGTAAGTTTCTCGATATACCTACCAATTTGTCGTTAGTTGAAATAATTTTTCGAAAATTACCTTGCGATCCATACGCACATCAGTCTCTAGAGTTTTCATTAGAGGCTAACTATGAGAACAATAACTGTGCCGTATACTTACAAAAGAACGACACCACACGAGCTTTCACGAGAGGCTAGCCGATGGTACCTATATCGTTGAGTGTTAAAAACATATGCCTGCTGAATCCCTAGCAGTCTCTAAGAGTTTTCACGAGAGGTTAACCATGAGAACATTAACTGTGCTATATAACTACAAAGAACGACACCACACGAGCTTTCACGAGAGGCTAGCCGGTGGTATATCGTTCAGTGTTAAGAAAAACACATCCCTGTTGAATCCCAAGCAGTCTCCAAGAGTTTTCACGAGAGGTTAACCATGAGAACATTAACTGTGCCGTATAACTTACAAGAGAACGACACCACACGAGCTTTCACGAGAGGTTAGCCGATGGTCTATAAAAAAAAAAATATTATGTTCAGTGTTATAAACACGTCCCTGCTGCATCCTTAGGGCTATCACGAGAGGTTAGCCGTGCATTTGGGCCAATGTATCACGAGAGGTTAGCCGTGAATTTGGGCCAATGGTTTATTTGTGAAAACACGAAACACGTCCCCGCTGCATCCCTAGAGCTATCAGCCGCGGATTTTAGCAGTCTGGGACCTTACTCTCATATTCTTTGTAGAGGAGTACGAAGTTCGTCTCTGAGGAAGACACTACAGTCAAGCACGTTCGAGAGGCTGTGTGTCACGTGACTGAAGCTGATGCAGCCAGACTGAATAGCCGTACTCAATGCTGCCAGTTATATGTTTATTTACATATCGGAAAACATTATGTTCTCTTAAAAAATTCCAAAATACTAACAACAATAAATTCTAGATATACGATTACATTCGTTACAGATATTCGTCATTCGATACAGACAGTATACGATTTAAGTTAAATATGTTGTGTTAGTACTTGCTTCATTTCCACTACAATGCAGCCGGAAGGAGACTGAGAGTAAAATGGTATCTATACCCCAACCTCAGGCCTTGCCTTCAAGTGTTAAGAATCTGCTCGGAGGGTGCAGTGGTTAGTTCACCTATGGAACTGCATTGCAGTCTGGCCATACAATGGTTAAAAGTTATGATTAATAGACTAAGCTGACTGAAGCACCCATAATCTGTGGCCTATTGAACCCACCAAAGTTTGAAAGGGGGGGGGGAACACCAGTGAATGAAGATGGAATCAAATGGGAACAAAGGATCAGGGGGGCAGAATACAGGGGCTGCCATTATGTCCATTGACAAGGTCCTGAACAGTTTAATAGCCTCCCGAGGGAGTGACTACTGTGTGTCATTTATCATGATTGCATCACATGAAGATCCTTAACCCTACCCAACTTTATAAGGATATGAAAGAATTGATGGAGTGGACACCGATACCTAACAGGTATTTTTAAGTTTCAAGATAAATTCAATGCCACCAAACATTGTCAGATCTAGGATTGTCACTGGCTCAGATACGGAGTGGTGGATTGCAGTATTTCTCTAAATTTATGCATGGTTCACATTTGTGAATCAAGGGTTATAAACTACCCTTTACTGAGTTTCCAGTTCAAACTTCTAAATAACAACTTCAGTATATTTTTACTAAAATCAGATGGCACTTTAAATAACTATGGTGCCACATTCCACTTTAAACTGGTGGACTTAAGGACAGCTATTATGGTTTTTTGCCTATATTTGTTACCCATAAGAAAATATGTTAGAAGATATCTCCAGTTTCTGTTTTAAGATACATTGTAAGAGCCTACATGCCTCGCATTCGGGCTTAGCACAGCACCATGTGTGTTCGCTGGGATCATCGGTTGTCTTTTATAATTATATCCTGACAATATTCTGTGCCTTGCTGATTCATAGGCAAACTGCATAGAAAATGTGTCTACTACTCAAAATGTGTTAAGAAATCTAGGACTTATTATTAATATTGGAAACTGGAAAGGGTGCCCTAGAACCCAGCCAGTATCTAGGTTTCTTGTTGAATCAGTCCAGTTTGCCATTTCACTTAGACACTCCATCCAAAAGGAGATGCAAATAATAGAGTTTGCCTAATTACTAGGTATCTTTGTTGCTACATGCCCAGCTGTAGAGGGCTTTACACCAAGATCATGAAAGGTCACACACAACAGTTAGTAGCCTTAAAGAATAACAATGAAAATAACAAGGCCAGAACTGGTTTATAATTCAAATTTATAATAACATATCGCCTGTATTCCTCAGAGGGCTGGGCAGAGGTGTTCTTATTAAAAAATCCAAATTCAATTATTATCAAATACAATAGAACTAGATTAAAATTCAAAATAAATTATTTGCAAATACAATAGAACTAGAATCAAATCCAAAATCATTTATTTGCAAAGGTTGTCTCACATTTCAACGAACCACAATATAATTAAACAATTTGACTTTTTTCTTGAAATATTCTCTGTTGCTTCTCAAACTGACTGGGCCTGGTATGTTATGATAAAAAGTTCCATATAAATTACCTTGAACTTTTAACAGCAGGTAAGGATCAAAACAATTGCAAGCAAACTCAGATACTATGATGTATTACCTAGAACAGATATCACAACAGTCATAGCCTATATCAATAAGATGGGTGGTACTTGCTATACTCACCTAAAGCTTAGCTAGACAGTTATGGCAATGGTGCAAGGAAAGACAAATATGAGCTCTTGCATCTTATATTAGTTCCAAAGAAAACACTATGGTAAATCTAGAATCTAGACATCCTAACATAGAAATTGAATGGAAGACCTGCAGGTCTTTTCTAGTCAATTGTTATTAAACTGGGTCAGCCCCAGTTAAACCTGTTTGCAAAAAGTCCAATACTAAGTGTCAGAATGACATCATGGCTCCCTGATCCAGGTGCATGCTCAGTAGATGCATTCACTATAAAATGGGACATCCACACCCATTGCGCAGGAGTCTCTGACACTGATTGGCCGCAATATTATCAGGGACGATTCCCTGAGAAGAGGAAAACCAATCCCTTAACTTTCTTGTCTAGCAAAGCAAGAAAGCTATATGAATCTGTTAGATCAGTGGATTCACTTCTGACAGAGTCAAGATATTGGCAGGCTCATTCACCGTGGTGATATTATTATTAGATTTTTATTTATTTATTTATTAACCACTAAGTTTAATCAAGGATTGTCTTATGGCTCACTCCCTAATGGTATTGAATGAGTTATAATTATATAACTGAAACTGGAGAAATTACCGACTATTACTATTAGCTGACACAGATGAGTAGAGTATCAAGGTTTCTTAGGGTAGGTAATTATATTTGAAATAAGAGCAAATAACCCCAAACATGATATAATTTTGGGACTCCAGTAACATACGGGTTTATCTAATATCTTTCATAATTAAACCTTTGGTTTAGAATATTACAAACCAAAAAAATTGTAACCATAATAGCTCTTGTAATTGTACATTGAATTCAACCTTATCACTCATTAATATAGATAACATTTCTTATAATAAGGATAATTATGATCTTATAGATACCAGAAATATTTGAAACTTCTGCACCTGGAAGATCTCAACCGAACTTGATATTTTTTAATTTTTTTAAGAGAATTTATCTATCTGGCCTGCCACAACCCTTTTTGTTCTATCCAGATTTTACTAAGAGTATAAGACAAGATTTTAAATCATTAATTATATCCATAAGAAAATCTTTTCATGCCGCCTCTAATCTAACCATTAGTGGATGGATAAAACAAAAATTTTGTGCCCAGTAGTAGAATAGATGTTTCTAAATTCACATAGACAGACATACCTCTACCTTAAAGGCCTCTAAGGGCTGTATCGATGTTGAGGTCATAAGAAGAGCTGCTGATTGGATCACAAATTTTTGATTGTGGTCCTAATGCTTTTGCCCAGGCTGTGTGCTCTATAGAGAGTGGCTGCTCATAAAAAATTATTACATTTTTATGTCAATGTTAATTGTCTGTTTATATATAATTGATGTTTGTAAGTATAGGATTATTAATGACATGGTTGATTCAAGACTGAATAAGAATTCCAGGACTCATAGTACCTAATTAGAGAATTTTAAAGTTAGGTAACTAAGTATGTCTTTAACTTAATGGAAGACTGATTTTTAAATAGAAATACATTTATAATGAGACTTGGAATAACATGGTAAGTTATAATGTTCAGTTGGTAAATAATGCTGAACTGGTTACCAACACAACTTTATTCTTTGAACATCTACATAGTGTACAATGAGGACGAGATTATGAAGCATAATTATACAGATCGGACTAACTTACCTAGTGACGTCCGATCCTTAATTATGTGAAGTAATCTCGTCCTCATTGTATCCCAACCCCTCCCAGATAATCAACCTACATATATACCTATGTGTATTGGATTGCCTTATCTAAACCCCTTCTAAAAGTTGTGTTGTGCTGTATGGACTATACGATGCCCGCACCGGTCATCGTGAAGTCCCGTTCATATGCTTTGAAAGAATGATTTGACAGACGTCATGCGGGCCCGCCAGCGAGTGGACCACAGATAACATTTTTTGTTTTAGGATGAAGTATTTCATCTTTAAATAATGTGATAGCGTAGTAGTGCAACGAGTGCAAACTACATAGTGTACAATGAGGACGAGATTACTTCACATAATTAAGGATCGGACGTCACTAGGTAAGTTAGTCCGATCTGTATAATCATCCCATATATTTGCTCCAGAACTCAAGATCTGCCAGTCTTCATCCGCATGATAGACAAGGACACCTACTGGACCTACGAGAACGGTCTTCCGACCCTCATCACCACGTTACTCCAGATGAACATGAACGGGTACCCGCTAGTACTCCCCGACATGATCGGAGGGAACGGGTACAATGAGCCTCCGACTAAGGAGCTGTTCATCAGGTGGCTGCAAGCGAACACCTTCATGCCTAGTATGCAGTTCTCCTATGTGCCTTGGGAGTTTGATAATGAGGTTAGTTAAATTAAGACTGATTGATATTTAGAGGTGACACTTGTGCTATCATTCCGAAAGTTTTTTTACTTCATCTGTTTTGGTCGGAATAACATAACATAACAACATATCATTACGCCTTGTTTCCCCGAAGGGTTGGGCAGAGGTGTATCTATAGTACACCCACATTTCGCCAATTATGTTTAAGCCCCATGTAATAGGGGGCATCCCTATTGCTATCAAACTGGCACAAATCCAGACTCCGGGCTGCTATTGAGAAGTTTTAGTCAGAAAAACCCAATAACACTTTGCCCGATCTAAGAATCGAACCCGGAACCTCATACTCAGCAGTCACGCTTGCGACCACTAGGCCAATGAGGCAGTTTGGTCAGAATGTTGAGGTCTATTACCCATTTATTTTCCCGATAAAAAATTTCCCCAAATATAAGTCTATGCGCCCGTCGAGACTCTTTAAAATATATATAATATAATAACTTATAACAGTAAGTGCCACATTGCGTTTTAGAATAATTTAGACTTTGTTGAGTGTGTCTACCTACCTATGTGTCTATCTCTTTCAAGAACTTGATTTCCCACATTCTGTACTTCTGTTTATCTTCCCATCAACAGACGGTAGCTATAAGCAAGAGATACGTAGAGCTGCACGCGCAGTACGCGCCGGCCATCATAGCGGCGTGCAAGCGAGCCGTGACGCACGGCGCGCCCGTCAATCCGCCCGTGTGGTGGATAGCGCCCAATGATACTGAGGCGCATGATATTTCTGATGGTAAGCCACACAGTTTAAAATAAAAAATATTTAATATTAATTTTCAAATCGCGTTTAAGAGCTGTCAGTGTCAATATGTAGGATATTGACACTGCTGACAGCTCTTGAACGCGGTTTAGTTTCATTGGTGAAATTCGCCCTTAGTGTGTGTGTGTGTAATAATAGTGCCTTTGACCAACAGAGTACCTCCTCGGCGAGAACATCCTAGTAGCCCCGGTGATAGAGCGCGGCGCTCGGTCGCGCGACGTGTACCTGCCGGCCGGCGCCTGGCTGCAGCAGGGCGACCCCGCGCGGCCCGTGCGGGGCGGCGACTGGCTGCGGGACTATCCCGCACCGTTGGACACCTTGCCTTATTTTATTAAAGTTCAATAACAAAAAACAACATAACTGCCGAAATGTGGGTGTACTACAGAACGCCTCTGCCTAACCCATCGGGAATTAATTTTATGTTATGTGAGTAGTTCTATATTTGAAATCAGAATCACAAACAATTAAAAAAAATTGGACGAACGGACAACGAACTCAATGTCATACATGATAAAGTTCAAATTACATTGCAACAAAAACAATGGAACCTTTTTACTACTTTAATGGTCACTCAAAAATCAATAAGAACACATAATGCTAAAATAA
Organism: Eupsilia transversa; assembly: GCA_914767815.1. Classification (NCBI taxonomy): domain Eukaryota; kingdom Metazoa; phylum Arthropoda; class Insecta; order Lepidoptera; family Noctuidae; genus Eupsilia; species Eupsilia transversa. Next base: position 1,258,573 of record OU611888.1, read on the forward strand.
ATTCTGAATTGAAGTATACATACATACTTATATGATCAATACCTACCTGCGTCACCCACAATACACTGTATTTCATTTGTTTTGCGTCGTAAGTATCATAAGTCCACCGAAAAGCAAAGCAGAATATTACAATCATACCTAAACCATTTTTTTGTAAATAGTTTTTAAGCTTGAACACAAATATAGTGTTATTTATTTTGACGTTTAGTTTTATTGTTTAACCATATTTTCTATAATCTCCCGATATTTCGTCGCTAAATAACGTCTAAGACCGATTTCACCAATGAAACTGAACGCGATCAGCACATCTTAAACGCGTTCAAGAGCTGTCAGTGTCAAATATTCCATGCCACTAACAGCTCTTGAACGTGTTTAGTTTTATTGGTGAATTTCGCCCTTAGAAATTGTTTCATACCTACGTCATTGTTCACCAGATGAGATTGTGTCACCAGAAAATATCGGCATGTTAAATGCTTATCAATAGAAAAACCGCCAGCTTTATACTTAAAATAAATCTTTATTTCTATTACAACATTATTTAATTAACAGTAATATCTCTAACAAGTCCGTCGCCTAGTATTCTGAAGTCTTCCACCAACGCTTCGATGTTCACTTTGTATTTTGTCTCGCCTTTTGAAGTGTATGGCTTGAGCGCGTTCGCGTTTATTAACTGAAAGAGAAGAAAACAAACACATATTAATTAGTATACTAGTTGTTGATTGCGCTTCTAGGGAAATTCGTTCTTAAAACCGCAAAAGTATGTGTTAAGAAAAAAAAAAATAGAAAAAAAAAATTATATATAAAATATATATATTTAATATAAATATATAATACTTATATAAATATAATATTTATCTGTGTGCCACATTACATACAAATCTTCAGCCGTTTATATTGATTGAGTGACAAATATATTCATAAATCTTCACATTTATAATAATGGTGAGTATAATAACAGCCTGTAACTAGCCCACTAGACAAAAGTTTATCTTACATTGATTGCTTACTTCGATATTTCAGGCTTTCACGCTTTTACACGTAAACGAAAATAAAATCAGAAATGCTTCAATACTACATTATTATGAAATTGAAAAAAAAAACACATCTCTGTACTTGCCAGGTTTTAGACCTGCAACTTGGCTAGACTTCCACGCCACCACGGAATTATACGATTAAACGTTACTCATTAATAATAAATTTTAAGCATTATGAAGCCTTAAATTGTTGAAAACTAAGTTCAATTTCTATTGTAACTAAAATTGCTTTAGAGTTAGACAATATAAAATTAACTTCTTCCATAAAAATAAATCTTTTTAAATTTTAATGTTACTGCTCATCTAATTATTATTAGTAAGAAATTAAATGTAAGTAGATCTCATAAACCTTCTAATATAACGAAACATACCTGAAACTCTCTGTCGTCTTTGATGTCAGGTTTCCACAGCACAGCGATCACTTCTCCTCCGTACAGATCGTGGAAGAACAAGGCAAACTCACCATACGCACTCTGAAATTACAAAATTAAATTTAAAATGCATACAAGAGCTGTTTCAAATATCTGTTTTTCAATGTTATTTCAAAGGTTAAACTATTTTAGTTGCACAACTTATTGATGAAAAATTTAATAAAAGAACATATGACCGCATGAGGAACAGGGTATAAAGTTCACACATCTCTCTTTATAAAAGGGAGGATTCTCCGATCTTATCTGGTGGGCTACTGCCCAACGATTGGTGTCGGGACTTTGTATACAAGGTGTTTTTTTTTATATCCCATAACTCTTGGGTATGAATGAGACCATATCAAAGAATCAACTGGCTTAAGAATTATTTTTCAACTATATATTTTTTTTTTTCATTTTTCATACAAAATAATACGACAAAGTCACGATTATTAATGTAAAACACCCTTACTTATGTGAAATATGACAAAGGTGCATTTTCTTACCTTTAAATATGAATGATTTGGTTTGAATGAAAATGATTTACTCGTACTTATCAATGAAACTTAGATACACACATCGAGAGTATAGTGTTATGTTATCTTCGAAACTATGCGTTTTTGGACCACATATTCTAGGACTTTTTGTATTATTTTTACTTATATAATATAACCCTAGAGTTATGGGATATCAAAAAAAAACATGTTGTATATGCTAGTCGCGCGGTAAACTTCGCTTGCGCGATACAGGACTTTACGTGCCGTCAGTGTGATACGTAGTTCGCATGTGACGATGTAGATACCACCACGAGAACATTTTAACAAGCACATCTCTAAATCCCTTTTGTTTGTCAACTCACCCTCAGCTCTTCCAAGTACTTTGTCACGGGATGAAATTCAACAACAGGTATGATTTGATCAGTGGGCTTGTCAGGAAGGCGCTGTAGTCTGGGCACACTGTCCACGCGCTCGGCCGAGTGCGGGACGAGTGCGGGATGTAGGTGGATGAGCACGTCGTAGCCCGCGTACGACGGGATGAACATGCCCTGGAAATAATTAATGAGGTTCGTTATAATAGTTCATTGTTGCTGCAGAATCTCGCAAATACCTTCAAAAATATTTGACACGGTGTATGAAATATATTATAACTGGTCAAAACCATGTCTTCACCAGTACAAACATATTTTAGTAGTAGTGGACACTACTGTGGAGGTACTGTCCCCAAGTAGCAAAATATGGTCATGTAAATATCCTAGGAGCATGTATTTTTTTGACCTATTGAAATCAAAATCAAAATCAAAATATTTTATTTCACATAAACCTACATGGGCACTTATGAAACGTCAGAATCTAGGTGCACGGTTCCAATTGGTCGTTTCCTATGGAGAAGAGCCGGCAAGAAACTCCACGGTTACTCTTTTAAAAATAAATGGGTTTTACAATGCTTTCAAAAATGTACAGTTTGAATAGGTATGAGAGGACAGCGTAGGCCTGTCAAAAAGATACTTAATCCTACAAACGTTTATAGAACCGTATTTGGGCGCAATTTATAGAACCATTACGCCCTATAGCAATTTTTTTACAGTCCGGTAAACTGCAATTCCATTTTATAATTATCTTATTAGGTGTTTTTACAAGATATAATTATTCTATAAAGAGCCGGTAAACGCACTGAATAAGCGCGATTATGCCGGTAACGATCTGACTAATGCCGCTACTGGTGTAATTGATCCAAGAGTTGGCAGCGCGATGCCATTACTAAAGCATTCATTCGATCTTTTTGTAATGGTGACGTGCTGCGTGCGTATCAGGCTGACTTTGAAAACATGCGACAAAATTGAAGGCGATGTTCTACTCATCAATATGAACAACTTTTACTATGGCACCAAATAAGAATTCGCAACAAAAAAAACGATTTTCTTTAACAAAATGGTCCAATCGGGTATACCTTTATAAAGAAAGGTCAATTTTTTTTTGCGAATTCTTATTTCATCGCCTGTGTGTGTATAATCGATATTAAAATGGTAACCTTAAAGAGGTAACATGTTTCTTCTACTCAGATAACGGTAACATTAGTCGTAGAAGTAGCCAACATTTTTCGACACCTGTACCGGAATTAAAAAAGGTTTTTTCCCTGCAAATTATACATAGGCGGGCGGTACCTCTTAAAACCGGGTAGGCCGCCTGTTTATTTTCCATCAAACACTAAAAAAGTAATTCTCTACTTACCAGTATATTATCCTTGTGTCCCACCATAAGAGCTTCCTCCAAGTACTTGAGCGCACTGGCCGCCAGTACTCGCGCCCTCGCTAGCACGCGAGCACTCGGGCACGTCGCGCTCCACACGCCCGGCGCGGGACCGTCGTACGCGGTCACTATGCGCACGCAAGGCGCCGACTCCGGGTCGGCTGCGAACTTTTGCTCCAGTTGAGTTATTTCTTCGTCTGAAATGGAAGTAATGATTTTAGTTATTGGGGTGCTTCCATTTAAATCATCTTATTATTAGACATTATATACCTACAATTGAATTTCAACTCTTTATTAGTGGCTTTTGTGGACATGACAATTATTCAGATTTGTTACAGTTGTAATGGCAATCAGGTCATTTGGTTTAAATAGGTTTTTATTTTTATTATTTCATTAATCTTTTATAAAGATTCTTTTCTATTTTGTGAATGTGAGAATGTAGTATTTGGCTTTTCTGGTACTTGTTGACCAGCCTACACTGTCCTCCCATACCTATTAACACTGTTATTTGAAAATATTGTAAATGTCAATTATTTTTAAAAGAGTAACCGGGGAATCTCTCGCCGGTTCTTAGTACTCTTTTATAAGTGCCCATGTAGGTTTATGTGAAATAAAAGATTTTGATTTTAAGCTTGTTCGGACCAGTGTCTATTTAACTCACATAACTAAGGCCCACTTGTAACAACTAACTCAGGGTTATTCCAATAATTTGTTAGAGAATTATTGGAATTAACCCTGAGTAAGCTGTTAACTCCGAGTTACCCATGAACGCGCTAGTGGGCCTTATTGACTTATTGATTCCTCTTAATACTATTCTACTAACTACTTACAGTACCAATTTATTAATTTTCACTTGCTGTTTTCCTAAGTTTTGTTTGCCTCCTTTTAGCAAGACATAGTGAGCCACATTATACCTGCTTGTAACATATTCAGATCTCTGATATACGTAAGTGTTACAAATAAATTGATTTTATTTGATTTGCTTTGCCTTTTTAACATAGCACATAACATTACGCCTGTAATCCTCAAAGGGTCACGCAGAAGTGTATGTACCTATAATACACCCACATTTCGCCAGTTATGTTTAAGTCCCATGTAATAGGGGGCGAGCTTAGCCTTTTGACACCGAATACCTATTTAATTATAGAAAAAAAAACAAGCACTTACGCGTCATATCCTCATTAAAATCCAGCACGATCATATCTCTCTGCCAGTCAAACTCCACTAACAACTTCAACACCCTCACAAGTCCTAGAGTGGGCGAGGCTGGCGGCTGCGTTGGCGCACAGTGCATGTACACAGTGGCCACCATCAGCTCGGCCACTGTGTCGGGCCAGTGCGACGCGCACAGCAGCTGACACGACAGCCAGCGCTTGAACAGGCACACACACGGCCCGAACGAGGGATGCTTTTGGTGTAGTCTGTGAAGAGAAATGAAGTTATAAATCCAAAACGTAAATATATTAAGTTAATAAATATCTGTATGCTAAAATTATCGCTCTCATTAGCTGGTGTGGTAGTCTACAATCTATGCAAATAAATTTTACTTTACTTTAAAAGGAAACAATACACGTTATGTTGTAACTCTTTAATAACTTTACTTCCATGAATGATAAGGCCGATTGCTCAACATTGGCCTACAAAGGCCCCAAATTAATAAAGGTAACCCAAAGGTCTAACCTCGCTCAAAGGCTCGCGAGAATTATTTACAAACTAATTTCACCAACTCACCCATGCAGCGCCCCCCTCAACCGTGGCATGAGAACAGTATCACACTGTAAACGAACACTTTCTTCACTCTCCTTGTATTTAACCACGCCATTCTGCATCTCCCTCTTTACTAACGTTATCTCTTTCGGATGCGCGATCTCTAGACGAAAAACGAGACCGTCCTTCAGTACGTCGATGTGTGTAGCATAAGCCTGGGTTGGTATGGAGTATTGTTTGGTGAGACGTTCTGCTATTTGAAGGTGGAAGGCGGCTTTGAGGCATCTGAAGGCGTGGATGTCACCTGGCCATTTGCCGCTGTAACCTGAAAATGGATGTTATATTTGAAATGGATGAAAATGTGAATTGGCTTAGATTTTGATTCTAATTTTAAAGGTTGAACACAATATTAAAAATTCCGTTTTTTAAATAGGGAGAAAGATTACTCAATACTTTTATTGCATTCCACATGTAGGTATTCTTAGATGGTAAACTTATAATTCGATCATATGGACCCTGTCGGGCACAGCAGAATAAGTGAGTTAGGAGAGAGAAAGCATTTGTTAATTATATAAGATTACATCTACTACTTTGCAGTCACCATGTTATAACAAAAATAAAAGTGAGTAACAAAACTGCCTTGTCTTATTAGACCGGGCATTTTAAGCTAATATTTCTGGCGTAGCGGTAAAGCCCTAGAAGTACCACAACACAAGTGACCTGCAAAAGGTTTATTAAAAAAGTGCAAAGTGTTGCCAGGTAGAGCAATAGTTTCTAAGGCCATTTGGTGGCTGTTTTAAACAAAAATTTACTAAGAGTAATGGGATTTTGCCCGTTTTCATTAATTACTCACCAAGTTCGAGTATAGCTTTACACACTGGTGTATAATCAGGCAATGACGCCAACCCATCTCTTTGCATGTCCTTCACGAGACATGTGCTGGCGCGCTGCCAGGGGTTGTGCAGCGCGGCGCGGGGCAGCGCGGGCAGGGGCGCGCTGTAGCTGAAGATAGGCGACACGCCTGGGAAGGTGGATATATTCTAGTTTCTTATATCAATCTTAAATTCATTCACTACAGTTAACGCACAGCCTCAACCGCTGTATCTCGAAGCATTAATTTTTTCACAAGTGTTCCTTATAACGGCTGTAAAAAACCCTTATAGAAACCGAAAGTTACTTGTTCTTCTCGTTATTATGATATTTTTTTGTACTGAACCATACCTTCTGGAACCTTCTGGTTCCGGAGATATTGATGGTCAAAGTTCCAACTTTTTTTGTCTTTTCAAGAAAACAAGTTTTTAATGTTAAAACTTAAATTGAAATAAAAAAAACTTGGAAAATGACAGCGTTATTTAAAAACTTTAAACATAAAGAGGGCCACGAGTCTACGACAAAAAAAAAAGATTTTAACGATATAATTAATCTATGTTGTGCTCGCATGCGTTCCTGATTGACTAACGTTTGACAATTGCACGTGCAGTGAAATGTGGGCTCGGGGAGAATCTTAAACTATTAATAATAAAAAAACTAATTTTCTAATGCTAAACGCGAACTACACTTCGCGCGCTCTCTTTTTTCCTCAGCTAGACGTCGAGCGGTGTGCGAGAGAGAGCACGCGAAATGTAGTTCGCGTTATCGCGAAAATGTGGCCCCAGCATTACTGCTTGTGTCTGTCTGTACTGCTTGCTACTTACCATACACTGCAGTAATATCGAGCGGCAGTTGTACTAGCTGCCTCAAGTCGCGTCGCAGTGCGTCGAACGCTTGTAGCGCGGTCAGTGAACTGTCGTCCACGTACAATACCCGCTCACTCGCCCACTGCTTGCGAGCTAGTACACTATCCAGCTGGTCTGATATGTGGAATAGGTCTGAAGGGTTTATGTCTGCGGAAGATAGGTTTCTATGAGTTTTTGGCAAAACATTCTGGAATTGTATTGAACATAGGCCAGGCTTATACGATAGGGGTTACCGTGTACTGCGAAAAATATGTATTTTCCTACGTGTCATACATTTTTATATAGTAAAAAGAGAATAGCACAACAAATAAAAAGATACAGTGCTTTGTAGAGGGCATTATAATAATTTTATTTATGTTACACAGTGTGGCGTCTGGCAACCCGTTTTCCCGTAGCCTTTAAAATGTGGCTTACGATACAAAAAAAATTAAGATATCTGCCCAGAAAGCTGTCAATTTTAAGTACAACGCTACAAGGTTCTTTTGGCGCGTCGCCAACATCGCTGCCATCTTGTTTTATCAATACAATTTCTGTAAAGCCAACGTTGGGCGAATGCTGGGCCATTTTGCGTACATTTGCCGTTTAATTTGCATGTATTTGCCAATATTTAAGTACTAACAACGCTCCCCTATCAATGTCATTCAGGCGCCAAAAGATCCTTGTAACAGTCTAACTTGTTCTTGTTTGTTCTCTTACCAAACTTCAACTTCATGAGATAGTCGACAATCTGCTTGGTGACAGTACGTCTCTCTGTCATGCTCTCTCCCTCCCACACACACGTCTCTGTTATAGACCCGTCCTGGAACCGACGTAGTTCCGACTTATCGCCCCAGAAAGCTCTGCAATTGAATATTATAATTATGATATTGGTCATCATTGATTGTTTTTCACCATTGAGAGACAGAAAATGAAAAAGCTATAAAGGGTGAATAGCTGCATCTCTTTCTAGTTTCTCGCACTAGAAGACACAGTCGCACGTTTCTCCACTTTGGTGAGGTGCGAGCAAGTTTAAACTCTTTTATTGGCCAGTATAGGTGAGAATCGATCTACCCCAAATGGGCGAATTTGGGGTAGATCGATTCTAGACAAAGTCTTAAGTAGGGAAAAGGAGTTAAAAGAAACATGAACTAACAAGAAAACTTACCTAAACTCTTCAGCTTCCGGTAAATTAGCTGGAGGTCCTTTTTCAACAACGTTTATTGAATTTTCCGGATTCAATACAAATCCAAAGGATAGTTTTTCTTCGAACCTGCAATAACATGTATAGCATTAGAATGCTTTCTTACAACAATTAATACCATTTCAGGCCATTGCCATGGAAAAAGAAATAATTATTCTCATAAAGAATCATCATTCACTACCCTGGCATATTATTCGCCTCGAACATATAATAAGGCTAATTTCAAACGAGTTTAGCGCGGAAGATTGGCTTCTATTCCATGTCTCTTTTTATTACATCTACAAATGTTTCCACTCACCCAATCCTAGCCTTATCCAGACTCTTCTTGACTGGCCAGGAGAAGTCAGCCTCAACTAACTGTTGAATTAAATCCACTCGGTTGCCCAACCCTTTGGTCAGAAGGGAATGGATGACGTCAGTGACAAGTGAGAGCTGTTCTATGCCGTGGTTGACTTGCGACTCCTTCGGCGTCTTAGATAGTACTGATTCTTTGATCTGTTTGACGTTTTTGAATCTGGAAAGAGAATTAAGTATTTAGGTTTTTTATTTAGCCCGCAGTATATACAGGAATTAATTCTACAGTTACCGCCATTTTAGTTAGTTAGCATCACGTCTATTATACGAGGGCACATTCTTAGTCTTTAGGCAAATACTTTACTGTGATTGAATAAGAATTTCGTAACATTGATTAAAATATAAATACAAAATATTCAGGCATGTTGCGTATTACATAAAATGTAATACGCAACATGGCAGTGCCCAGCTTTTTTTGCAGTAGACACGTGTTCCTGCTACTTTACTTCCTCGATTTTTTTTTTAACTTAAAATTAAGGATAAAATTCTTACCTCAATATATGATCAAACTGCATCAAAGGCTTCACTGGAACCATAAAAAGCGGCAAGAAACTATTAATCTTTCCATTATCCAACATATCAACAGCCAACGCACACTCCCTCTTCAACGCATTATAAGTGCCCCTAGACATCTGCCAACAAATGTTGTAGTAGCCAGTTCTGTCTATGAAGACTACAGGATAGTGCTTGTGGAAAACTTCTAGAGATGGCGATGTTTCGGTGCCTTTATGTAGTGATATGCCTTTTGTGTCTAGGTCTGATGTTTCTGGGAAATAATTAGTTTAATTATTTATTTGTTTTTTAATTCCTACTGTATACTGCAGGTTCTGTTTTTGTGTAATAATATGTCAGAAGATTGCGTTATATATTTCATACAGAGAAATTATATTCTACAGAAGAACAGAAAGCTCTTGATTGAATCCAGAGCTCTGGAAATCTGCCCTTTGCAATGTGTATGAGAATGAGTCAATTAATTAAATACAAGCATGAATTTATTTTTTCACATTTAAAAAGACAGAAGAATGGAACGGTGAAAGGGAGGACTTTGCCTTGCAGGGGCACAACAGGCTCATAATAATAATATTAAGAATTTCTTTGGTAACATGATTTTCAAAGCTTAAAACAACTTACTCAGTGCTATCCAAATATTCCTCACAATTTGATAACTGCTCATGATGTTGTTAACCCTCTTTGTCTGCACAAAATATGCAACCAACAGAGCCACAACATGTCCAGACACCTTCAGATTCCTTTGACGTAACCAGATCTTTAGTAATGTAACCGCTTGCCTCAAATTCTCACTTTTTTGCAAGATTTCATTCAAGAATTCTTGATTCATGGATGCAGTTAAGTCTGATAACACACTGCTATTGTAATAAGGTGTTGGAGGACCAACTTCGGTATTATTTTCTGTGTTTTCGTTGAACAACCATGCCTCTCTCAGGTTGTTACGTTCAGGACTAAAGCGGTGTAGCTTGTACGCATCACTTTCACATACCAAGTTAATACGGACTGATAAGTGGTTGCCAAGCTTGCCTGTAGGCTTGAAGTTAAGTACAGGCTTACTTTCGGACCCGTTAATGTATGAATAATGTAATTCTTCAACGGACTCATTTTTAGATAAATGTGTCGCAATATAAGCTAAATATCCTGCTCTTTTCTTATGATACCTGTAGTTAACAGAGTCATTCTTTGTGTATGTTTCACTTGGAACTGTTATTTGTAAGTCGATTATCAGTTTCGAGTTGATTGCACACTCTAATGCATAAGACCCAATAATTTCAACATTGGAGAATTTATGAAACTTGAAAACACACTTTGTTTTACTCAACTGTTCACTCATTGGTAATTTTACTTTGAGTTTCTTGGAAACAGCTTGTTCAGACAAATCGTATTCCGTACCATCTTCAGTTATAGACAGTAAGTAAGTTTTTAATTCTTTGAAAAACTGAAGGAATTTTTTCTCTGTTTTCTCTTTGACTTTCACTTCTTCGATTATTTCATCCACTTGTAAGCGGAACAGATTAGAGTTGAATAAGTTTTCTGTCTCCTGTAGTCTGTTTAATTCGTTTACTGTTGGTTGACGGTACAAACTCTTGGTTCTTACGCGTTTTGGCTCATCTTTATTTTCGTCTTCAGCAGACCGTTTTCCGTTCTCATTGATAACTTGAACTTCTTCATTCTCTTCAGTAATAGATGCTTTTGCGTCCTAAAACGTAAAATCACAGTTAATAACATATTCTTTTGTAAAAAATTGGCTAAGCTTACCTACATGCAATAATACATCGAAACATAACAAACAACATCGAAAACAATACAGTTTGTACAGTTATTTATGAAACAATATGTTTGGGGAACTTACCCGCTTCACCATGTTTAATAATTCACCACTAATACGATAAAAGAAATTAAATTATTGTTAAGAAATAGGTTAGAAAAGTATAAACAACGTGCGCAATACTGTTGTAGTGTCACTTTTGACATTGACATATTTTGACGGACTAATTTGACAACCACGGTCCGTTTAACGTTCATCATTTACGGCGAAAATATTGATAAAACGGATGATAACGCTATCTAAGCAATTTGAGATACTATAGACTCGCTATGTAGGCCTCTTCCATATTTGCCATTGGTAATGATGTTTCTAAAAGCTCTTGCATTCAAGGTTTAGTGCTTTAGTGTTTTTCAATATTTAGTGCTTAGACCTTATCATACCTGTTAACTTTTGTAGCATTCAACGTAGATCCTCTCCATAGTGGATAGCTATAGGACAGGTTCTATTACTTCGACTTTTAACCATCCCTTTGTAGATTATTAAACGTTGCGCAGTCTTATATAAATAAATGTATTTTCTTTCTTCTTTACATCATCCATCTCATTCTGTAACTTCCGGGCCAAACTGCTACTGTGAAGTTCAGCCCGTCTGAGAATCGAATCCAGTTTTGTGTAAACAGGGGTGTAAAAAGTCGAAAGACACTTGTTCTAACCGATAGTATATTATTTTTTTGGACTGGAACATTTTGGTTACCTACGGAGCTATTTATATTTTACGAAAACAAGTTTTACATGTTAGGTTTAACCCTTATTCAAATAAAGGTATATATATTACCACATCGTGTTTTTTAAAATAATGCACTCTAACTTTTAATACGGTAACACTAAAGGTATAAATATCACATATTTATAATCTATAATAATTTGTTTATCTATTTTATTTCATTTGACAACCTGTCAACGTCATTTGTCACTATAAGGTAATGTCAAAGTTGACTCAACGGTTTTGTTGTGAAAAAAGTCGAGTTTTTGGCGGGTGTTTTCAGAAATTTTAAAAGTTTGTTCAAGAAAAAATCTGGTAAGTACTTTTTCGACGCAAATTCCAAAACTATAACATATTTTGACTAATCTCACGTGTTAGCAGCATTTGCAATTGACTTATTCATATAATTTAGATGTTTCAAATATGTGGTAAATATCTTACCCTTGTCCGATCCCACTTTGAAAAATATCAGATTATCTATATAAAAATCGGTTGTCTTTTTGTATATTTTTTTGGACTGCAAAAAGCTAAATAAATATTTTGAGAAGTTCATATAAAGTTCTTACGTTACGTGTCAATTAATACTTTGTTTATTTCAGATATTCAATATGTCAAAGAAAATAAATTTAAATGAAAAGCATACTATAAGATAGGTAATATGCAATACTAATAAAAAATTATTAAAAAAATAAAATGTTTCATTTCCAAAATATAAAATAAATATTATAAGTAGAACCAAGAGGAAGTCACTAGTCAAGAAACGAAAATTAAACCGTAACGGACAATGGTAACAATTTTACCACCAACATCAAAAATTTTGTAGTCATGAACGGATAATGGTAAATTATTTACCACCAGAAAAACTACCCCATCCCCTATTCTTTTTTAAATTTTGATTTAAAATTTGAAATCAGTGACCCTCAATTACCTAAAATACAATGCAACCTTAAAAAAAAAATGCATACCGGCTCGCGTTTGTTTAAGGGTTAACTATTATTTTACCTTTATTACTATTCCTACGATCCGTGCACAATTATTGTACGTACCCTACCATACAAGTAATGATAAATGATAAATGATAAATGATTTATTTTCTGTAAGTAGGTTCATACAAACACTTTTACACGTCAATCATAATTATGTTTTAAAACTAGATGAGGTCGGCGTTTCCTATCTGACTACTCTGAGAAGAAAGGCCGAAACAAACTCAGAGGTCACAGTCTCTTTTAAAGTCCAGACATAATCTTGGTCAGATCATGTGAAGAATATGTAGATTCGTGTCTGAAATGGTCTTTTGAGGAAAGAACCACACAGATTGAGTGGACCTGTCCAGTCAGTGCACGCATTTGTCGGTAATCGTGCAGCTCAACTCAGAAGTCAAGGAGCTCAACGATTCGACGAACAATACCAAAGAAAGGACATTTGGGTAGGCCGCATATAGTACTCAAACTGCCAGACCATGGTTAAAACTAACTAAGAAAAGAAAAAGAAAAAATCAATGACCCACATAGTCTTCACATTCACAATAATAAACAAAATAAAAAAAATAAAAAAATACTTTACATAGTAAATATTCATGTCATTGTATACAAAAAAGTTCATGTCAATATGTATATAAAGTCCAGAGATGATCTTGGTCAGATCATTGGAGGACCATGTAGATTTGTGTCTGAAATGGCCTTTTGAAGAAACAACCATACAGATTTGAGAGGACCTGTCCAGTCAGTGCACGCATTTGTCAGTAATCGTGTAGCTCAACTCAGCACTTAAGGAGCTCAACGAATAGACGAACAATACCAAAGAAAGGACATTTGGGTAGGCCGCATAAAGGACTCAAACCGCCAGACTATCATAAAAAGTAACTGAGAAAGAGAGCAAATATATTTGACCCACATAGTCCTCACATTCACAATAATTAAAATAATAATAATATTATACTTCATAAAGTAAATATGGCTGTCATTGTGTTTCTAATAAAATAAAATAAAATCAGTAAAAGAACATTAAAATAAATGAATTGGAGCAGCTCACTCCCAAGCCTTTTTGTCATCAATATAATCTTTTACGGTATAAAACGCTTTCTGGCACAACTTACGTTTAATGAATGATTTGAATTTATTAAGGCTGAGGCCTTGTACTTGGCTTGGAAGTTTATTATAAAAGCATATACACTGACATCTGAACGAGCCACCTATTTTCTTGAGCCTTGTTGAAGGTACAACAAATTTGTGTTTGTTCCTAGTATTTATATTATGAATATCACTGTATTTCTTAAACAATTTAATATTTTTGTGGGCATATAAAAGATTTTCAAAAATATATTGAGAAGGCACAGTCATTACATTGATCTCCTTAAATTTCTCTCTAAGAGACTGTCTGGGACTTAATTTATAAATTGATCGCACAGCTCTTTTCTGCAAAACAAAGACAGTTTGAATGTCGGCGGCATTTCCCCACAACAGAATACCGTACGACATTACACTGTGAAAATAGCTAAAGTACACTAAACGGGCTGTCTCTATGTCAGTTAAATTACGAATTTTTCTAACAGCATAAGCTGCGGAGCTTAGCTTTTTTGACAATTTATCTATATGTGGGCCCCACTGAAGCTTAGCATCCAAAGTCAAGCCCAAGAATACTGTGCTATCTTCAGGATTCAATTCTTCGCCCTTCATCAACACATTAGTTTTCACCTGCCTAACGTGAGGTAACGTAAACTTAATGCATTTGGTTTTTTTCTCATTGAGAAGTAAATTGTTAACATTAAACCAGTGAACTACTTTTGAGATCGCGCTATTTACATCGTCAGTAACCAGCTGCTGACGTTTAAGTTTAAACAAAAGTGAAGTGTCATCCGCAAACAACACTATATCATGATCCTTTATGAGGTAAGGCAAGTCATTAATATAAATAAGAAACAAGAAAGGACCAAGAATTAAACCCTGTGGAACTCCCATTGTTACTATAGATCCGGGAGATCTTTTACCATTAACGTCAACGCTTTGAATCCTATTACTCAAGTATGAAATAAGAAGTTCCAGAGCGGTGTTCCGGATCCCGTAGTGGCGGAGTTTCCTGATTAATGTTTCATGAAGAACGCAATCGAATGCCTTGGATAAATCACAAAAAATGCCCAAGGCATCGCATTTATCTTCCCATGCATCATAAATATGTCCTAAGAGTTCAACACCGGCATCAGTAGTTGAACGACCCCTTGTAAAACCGAACTGTTTGCTATGTAATAATTTATGTCTATTAAAAAATCTTTGCAATTGCTCTAAAATTAATTTCTCAAAAATTTTGCTAAATGTAGGTAGTACTGAAATAGGTCTATAATTTGTTGGGTCTGATGTACTACCTGATTTAAACAAAGGTATTATTTTACTATTTTTCATTAGGTCAGGAAACTCCCCACAGTCGATACAATTATTAAAGATAACAGCTAAAGTGGGTGCTACAATGTCAATAATAGACTTAGCAACTTCTACAGAATTACCCCACAGATCTGCAGTCTTTTTTATATTTAAAGTGTGAAAGATTTTAATTATGTCTCTACAGGTAATATGTTCAAAATTAAATTCCGAATCGCAAACGTTAACATTTTTCTTAAGCAAAGACTCAGCAACAGAAGGTGATGAGTTTAAGGATTTGGTAGTTGAAATGGGAATATCTGAAAAGAAATTTTCAAAGGCCGCAGCGACTTGTGAGTCTGATTTTATTATATTGTCGTTAATAGACAGGCTGTAGTCAGTATCTCGCTTACAAGACCTTCCCGTTTCACTATTAATAATATTCCAAGTCGTCCTAATTATATTACTACTGTTTTTAATCTTCAAACTCAAATAACGCGACTTGGCCAAACAACAAACTTTTTTAAATAGTTTTGAATAATTTCTAACATATAAATTAAATTCAGGCGTCTTTACATACGCCCTTTCATTGTACAGCTCATAAAGCCGTGTTCTACTTTTATGAATACCAATGGTAGCCCAATCACTGAAAGATGCGTTACTATTAATCGAGATAGTCTTGGGAATAAATGTAGAATTAAATTGTTTACAGTATGTATTAAAAAAATCATCATATAGTTGATTAGGATCACCATGAATAGACAAAGCTGGTAATTTATTAATGAGTTTAACTTTAAAAGCTTCCAAGCGACTTGCAGTTTTGGGGTTAACAGTGATATCCTTTTTAGCCACTTTGTTGTTTTGGTAAGGAATAGTAATCCTTTGCCCGCAATGGTCTGAATCCAGTAAATTTATAATTTCTTTGTGGCTCGGTATAACATCTGTATAAATATTATCTAGGCATGTGGCACTTGTAGTGGTTATTCTTGTGGGCTCCAAGAAATGAACAAGATATTACATCTTTTTATTTTAGGCAAAGCTAGGACGCGAGGCAAAGTTAGGGCAGTTGATCGGTAGGTAGGTATATCGTTTCTCATTTTTGCACAAAGCTACTTATTTTTTTTATAGTTAGATCGACCGCTTCGTGAAGGGTCTTTTTACACAAACATTTGTTGCGCGAGCTTTTGTTACGCAACAAACATTCGTTCTCGACATATAGAATTAGTAGTGTTTTAAATTCACGAATTATGTTCGACGCGTAACAAAAGCTGCAAAACAAATTCGTGAATCGTGAAGCTAATGGTTGCGGTGAGTACCTCTACCTACCAAGAACAATGAACTTTGATGTCCGTACTTTCAGTTTGGATCCATACTAGCTCGGAAACTTGAAGAACAGCATCAGTGGTTACAATACATTTTGTTTGATAAATAAAACTCAAATAAAAAATTCAAAGATTTAATTTTTTTTAAGTGGTTAACGATGTTTTTTACCTTTTGATGAGATTAGAGATGGTGGACGAAATAAACCAGATGTTAATCGTCAAATAAATATGTTAATGTCGTGTTGGCATCTACTCTAAGGTATCCCAGAGTTGAATTGACCGGATACTTCATAACAATAAAAAATATATTTACAATACCTATACGATTGGTAACATTGCTCTCAATTATAACGAAATAAATACTATGATTGCATAGCAATACTGTATGTAAAACTATTTGTTGAAATCGACTACTTATCTAAGGATACAGTAAGCTTTGGTGGCGCTCCTGTTATTTTTACAAAATACAATTACATTGTATTTAATATTTTAAGCCCGTTCCGCCAATGTTTGTGGCAATTTTTTTTTTAAGGATTCCTATTCAAGGGCAAAGGAACTATGTTCATACAGCTTAAAATTTAGAGATGATGGCGTTGGTGAACTCGCTGCATTTGCCGGTGCCGCCGAGGTCGCCGGTGAGGTGCTTGCCCTCGCGCAGGACTGCGTAGCAGGCGCTCTGGATGCGGTCGGCATGGTCGGGCATCTTCAGATGTCGCAGCATCATGATAGAAGACAGCAGCAGGGCGGTGGGGTTGGCCAGGTCCTTGCCGGCGATGTCTGGGGCTGTGCCGTGCACCTGGGACAGCCAAGGAAAGGTATTGGAACAGATAAATAATTATTTCTTTGGTTGAGTAAGTCTGACTCAAAAAGGTTATAATACTTACAACTATGTTAGTAAGGTAATCACTGAATCAAAATGATATAAATTAGAGTAACGACAGTATAATCATCGTTGCGATATCCCATGAGAGATGGCACATTTTTTGGGAATTACATTGAATAATTTTGTGGAATTAGTCCTTCTGGACCTCAATGATTTTCCAACTATTAATGAATTGCAATTAATTGTTAATCAGATTGACTGAGTTACATACAGTCAAAACAGTTTATGACGACTTGGAAGGGACCGTCGGATTATGGGTGTTAAAGCCGATAATCGTTATAACCAAAAACTATGTTAAGTAAACAGAAATGCTGGAACCTCGAAATTTGGTCGTATCATATATCCGGTACATCGGTTTAAGCGATGCGTCGTTATAAACGGTTTTGACTGTAGTCCGTATCACGAAATGGCTATAACACGGAAAATTTTACGTAGTGTATTTTGATTAACAATTAATTTCCTTTTTTGCGTACTTCAATATGAATACTTTGCTAAAGCTAAGGTAATAAATGATATTGTTTATTTCTGTTAATGCATTTATTCGGCTACTTATTTACATAAATTAACTTTAAGCTTAAAATAATACAATAAAATCATGGTTTCACAGCATTTTGTGTACTTGGTCATAAAATAAATTACTAACAATGTGTATGTGTGTAAAATACGGTAGAAATTCTACTTTTAACGATATAATGTTTATGTTCCATGGGAAAGTTAAGAACCTACAGATTTGTAAAGCTAAGGCAGTGAATATTATGTGATTAAGCTTTAGGCTGGTTTACACGTAAGCATTTCGCATTCAAGTAACTTATTAAATCCTAGTGTAAACGACCCGTAATAATAATATGTTGATTTTAGGGTGCTTTCAAAAAGCACCAAGTGAAATATCACCGCTTATATTATATCTAAATCATTCTAAATATAGTTTCCCACGGACAGCACAAAAAGGTCAAAAGTTTTTGCATTTATTTTAAGTCATTCACAATACTGTTAATTCATGTTAAATTTCATTTAATTCTCATCTAAGTACTTTATTAAACCCGCTAGCGATGTTGTACCTTTTTAACCGACTTCCAAAAAGGAGGTTTTCAGTTTGTATGAATGTTTTATTTTTTTATTGTCAGATAAGATCCGACCTAGTAGTAAGATAAGCTATTTAAAATCGCGACACAAAATGAAACATAGCTAGCGTACTAAATCCAAAGATAATTATGGCGAAGCTAGCAGCTGCATTGGTTTATTTTAACTGGGATCTTAGATAACATGGGGAATGAAGGAATAAATAGCTTTAAAACTAGCAATACTTTGATTAAATAAAAAAAAACGATGTATACACCACTGCATCAACGTAAACGATAACTCGTCGGGTTATGTATAACTGTACAAGGTTCTTTTGGCGCGTGCCCAAAATCGGAACTAAAGCTGCCATCTTGTTTTTTCAATACATTTCACAAGTTTCAGTTTACTATCAGCGCCCCCTTGTCAACGTCATTCGAGCGCCAAAAGATCATTGTAGCAGTATTTCTCAATCTCACCTTATCACATTGTAAATTGAACTAAAATACTGAAAATAAAACAGCCGATTATATCACAACTTCCTATGTTCCTGTTGCTCTAAGAATCTCACTACAATACACATATTGTCTTCACATTATTTTCAATCAAATGTTAAAGAACTAAAGTTCAAAATTGATTGAGTGTCAACTTATAAAGTATTCGAATCAAAGAAAACTGCATTAATACTTATTTGCCAGTATTAATATTATAACTGGGGCCTTAGTCTACTAATTTATAAACATTACAATGGTCTCTCAATGGTAAGTTTTTGACAGTTTTTGTATGGCAAATCTGTCAAAAACTCACCATTGTAACGTTTATAAATTAGTAGACTTAGGCCCCTGGCGAAATGTGAGTGTAATATACACCTCTGTGAACCCTTCGGCGAATACGGGCTTGATGTTTTTTTTTCAAATCATAATACATTGTTTATATACTATAAAAAAAACTGCAATGGTAACTTATAGTTCATAAAATTAACTACTACAATCTAAATGGTTGTTATGGCCTAAATGCTTATTTATTTGATAATTATTGTGAATATGAATAATAAGCGAACAAGCGCAAAATTCACTCTTCCGTCCCTTAATTAAAACGAAACATCTTTCCCGCCAAGATCTCATCTTGATGGAATAATTTGTATCATTAATATCCACAAAAATCATCAAAAAATATAATATAAATGAGCAGATCTATGTTCTACAAAACGGAATGTTCATAAATAGTGAAATAAATTACAATGTTTATCTATAGTCTGTTCCAAAAGTATCTGATGATAATGTAAACAAATTGATCAAAATGTACCTTTGGATACCAATTTGTAGTGCCACTTACACATTAGAAAACTTAAACACAAAATTTTATTTTTCAATCACCTTGAAGACATTCTTCATTTGACAATTGAGGTTAGTTTTATAACCTTAATTTTCATCGATGATAATGTTATTCGAACAATAAGGCTGGAAAAAGTGGTGAGGAAGATGAAACCTGAAGATGGAGCTTCTGTAAGAATTCAACCTGAACAGAGTTTGTTTACACTTTCATCACATACTTAGGGAATAAACCATACTTCTTTGGCAGTTACACCGGCTTGTGAGTTGGCTGACTGAGATAATAAATATAATTACTTGTACTTAGTTTATTTAAAGGCAGTGTAAAAGCTTGAGCAGCCGCTAACATCTTTTGTAACTAGTACCCAAGAATCGCTACCCGTAAAAAGTTTACTTATCTGTGCAGTGACGCTTACGTGTACTTTAATCTGGCTAGGGCAAGGTGCAGTAAGATTTATGTCCAGGATTGTAGCTAAAAGAAACTTCCCGTAAAAGTACAGTGAGAGAAATTAATTGTTTGCCGTGTTATGTCGAAGAATAACAGTTGTGATTTAAATATACGGACAATTTAAGTTGGTAGTCACTTTGCTTAACAATTAATTACTCTGACTTACGTCCAGACCAGCATTCAAAAGCGAGTGTTCATTGAGGAAATGCCATTGCGAGCTGATTATTCCTTTGCGAAAGCTGTGGTGTGTACGCCCCGTTAAGTTTTTGTTTATCATTTTTCGAGTGCTACTCTACTAACAGTATAGTTTGCCAGTATCTCAGTCAACCAACTCTAGCTTACTACTAAGTAGGTCAAACATTTCATCTAATAATTGAACTAACTCCTACCACACAACAGTGGCTTTGATCATCATTTTGATACAGGACTAGTGAATCAATGTTGATAAAAGAATTCATACACAGAATACTTTTGTATAGTTAAAAAAAAAACAGTATAAAATAAAGTTATGAAAATTAATATAAATAAAATAAAATAAAACGTAGAAAAAAAAGAACATTTTCTTAAAGAGTAAATCTACATTGTACCTAGTCCTCAACAAAACATGATTAATTCAATCACAGCCAATTCATTTCTGTTCAGGCTCATCTAAATACTTAATAATTTCCGCCGTGTATTCGGAACATTTCGATGACCCTCCTAAGTCCTGAGTGAGGACCTTGCTTTCCCGTAGGACCCTGAAGCAAGCACGTTCTATTTTATCAGCATGTTGGATCAGCTTCATATGACGTAGCATCATGACGGCTGAAAGAAGAAGTGCTGTCGGGTTGGCCAGGTCTTGACCGGCAATTGTGGGCGCTGTCCCGTGTACCTAGAAAACATGGCAAGGTTATTATGGTGTGGTGTCAAAACAAATATAGAGGCGCAACTCTATTGCGGGCGATAGATATCAACCAAGGCAATACCATATTCGAGAACCTTACGGAAACCTAGATCACTTTTGGACTTGATTACATTATAGCCGTTTCTTGTCAATCGATGTAATAAGTCAGGGGTGCTACACACATGTGCGACTTGTTATGATTCGGAAAAATTGATCCAGAACATGATTAAGTAAGGGTTGATGCCGAACGAAGATTACCGATCGGCACGAGCCGAATGAAAGCCCAATATCTATAGTAATTGCTTCGGGTCGGCTTTGTTGTTCAACAACTACTGCCGAATCGAACATGTCGTGTGCACCCCTCACATTTTTGACCCATTTGCACCGTAGAACATGGCAATGTTCTAATTTAAGTATGGTTAATATTTTTGAAGGCGACCGTAGTAGGTCATTGATCTGAACGGTGGGTGTTATCAATCGATCGCAATATAGTTGCACCATAATCGGGATTAGTTTCCGTTAGTAGAAAACATTGAAGTTTTTATGTTAATATGGGATGTTTTTTTTTATGGGAGAAAGAAAGCGTTTTTGGATGCGTAGTGCATAGCCACAAATTAAATATCATAATGCTTAATTTACATTTACACGATAAGGGTTTCTCGAGTTGAATAAAAAAGTTAGCTCGTGTAAAAGTACTCGCGTCTCGAAAACAGAATTTACTTTGTCTGTGTAAATAAAAAAAACATAGTTTATTCAAATTGTTTGAAAAATTATTTTGGCATTGTCGCATTCAAGTGTTCCTCGGCCAGTGTAAACACGTGAATGCGACAAATCGCCTGGCAGTTCTCGCCTCTCGAACGGTCGAGTAACTCTCCAAGTGAGTAGCTCTCCAGGCTTTATCGTAACGTTTTACTTAAAACAGTACATGTGACAATTGACAATTTAAATATGTATAGTTTTCCAGTCTTTCACCATAATTTAAGTTTTTATTCATAGTTATCAACACATATAACATAATAAGGGTCTATCCAGACATTTCATTGTGAGAGTTTTAAGAACTCCGGGCCGTCAGAGATGGATAACATTTCGGGACCCGGAAATGTGTGGATAGAATTTTAGTAATTTTGCAAACATGTCACCACCAGCCATTCCATGCATCAATCATGAATGAACGAAATGTAGAAATCGAAATTAATATTTAATACAGAAACAAATAAGTGATGATTACATAGTATACACTGTAGTGGCATTCTTTGCGTACATTTATGGCATTTTTAAGAAATATTTGAAAGCTCTTTGTGATAAGCAGTTTCTCTCACTGTTTTTATTAAATATAATAATATTTAAAAGAAGAGTGAAAGAACACTATCTTTCCGCATAGTCATAGTTGTTAGTTATTTTAGTGATATTTATTTTAGAAGTATGTATTATTATTTTTTATGTTTTTTTTTTCCATTCTACTCTTATACACGGTCTCTAAATCTCTTTGTATCGTCTGTCCTATCGCAGGTATGTTGGAAGAGATTTATTTAGAAATAAGCAAAACCTTTGTACTTATTTTTCCGTTCCTTTGTTATCGTCTGTTTATTTGTGTGTACATAAATGGTTAGATAAAATATTGTAAAAAAAAATTGGTATTTGTGAAAGAGCTTTCATTTTCTTTTCATACACGTATTAACAGATATCAGGCGCACATGCAATAATGCCAGACTCAAGTCAACATACACATATAGTGAGAACAAAACATAATGTACTTTAGAGTTTAGAGACATTCACATTTATAGGTATGTATTAGTTCACATTATCATAATTTATAATTATGAAAAACACATTCATATGTAACGGTTTTATTTTTAAATCGTCATGCGGTTATTGCCAGAGCAAAGAAATATGTTTTTAGAACATGGAACCCACACCTGTTAGTTCAAACTCAATAATTTGAAACAACTTATCTTTCCAAGTAAATTTTTTTTATAACCGAAAACACTTATATTTTGAAAACATTGAATGAACTTTAACAAGTAATAAAACAGCTGTCAGACACATGAATGCTATATTCAGAAGGTATCGAAGAAAAACATCAATAGAAAATGTAGATTTAATAGTTTTTTTTTGTCAATTATAATTTGACATATAAAATACATATTCATTCAGTTACTGGGTTGTGGAGGTCAGATAGGCAGTCGCTCCATGAAAAATATTAGACTGGAAGCAGATCCCGACATAGTTGGAAAAAGGCTTGGCAGATGATGATATAATATAGAAGCATATACTTTTATCATTTATATTTATAATATATATTATTTAATATATTTTATAATTTTATTTGGGCTCTATTTGTGTCAGACAGAGATTTTATTACAGATACTATATAGTCAGTTAATCGTGTTTCACTTCACTATAAAACACAGCAATATTATAAACAATTCTACTGATTGTTTGATCAGCTTCAATTGTTTGCTTTGCCAACATCACAACTAACAGTCCTCGAAACTTTCATGGTGACATTATTATTTGTTTTATCGAGTCAAATGTTGTATGAACTCAATTTTGACATAATTATGTTTAAACAAAATTATTTTCTACTATTATTAACACGGCGGTCGATTTTGAGGGTATTGAAACCGAAGTGTCAAATGGAATCCTATATTTGCTGAGACTGCGAATTCCATTACTCCATCTTTTTTATATGATTCGCTATTTTTGTTGCTAAGTCATAATGAATTAGACTTTGGGTTCTTTTATCATAGGTTTCTTTATCCCGTGCAAGACATTAAGTGATGTAGAAAAATACTTTAGGCACCGAAAAAATTGCCTATCAAAACATCAATACATTAAATATCCGTTCTTTTTACAAAAATACTTCTTTAATGCCCGTTTTTACTAACACTTGAGGCCTTAATGAGTGCCTTAATAAAAGCGCTTTTTTGGATTTTCAACGCTCGGGGTAGCACCGAGGGTTGCAAATTGAACAGTGCAATATTATTTAGGCCGTCCTTTGACGGTCATATGATTCCTTGACCAATCGCCCAAATATTTTAAATCTTCCTCCGGTCACAACACCGTATCATTTCTCCACTCGTCAACGTTGAATACAATACTTACGGACTCAAATAGCGCGCCGTTCTTGCCGATGTTGCCCGAAGGCGTGAGGCCCAAGCCTCCGACCAGACCCGAACACAAGTCAGACATGATGTCACCGTACAAGTTAGGCATCACCTGGAACATTTCCAAGTAGGATGATGTGAGAAAGTTGGGAGGAATCTTAAATACAGATTGGAGCGCAAAACATTAGGGACATTAAGGGGGAGCAAGGGGGAACATCTGTGACAAGGGGGGGAACATCTATGACTACAAGTCATAAGCTTCGTGACGTCACATATATCAAAATAAAGTATTAAAACTCTTAACTTCAACTTTACAAATTTCAAAATATTACCAACTCTTATTAACATTATAATAAGGTTGAATTTAAAATTGGTACGTGAAACGCTCAAAGTGATGGTGAAAACCGCTGCAAAATCCGTTGCGTAGTTAAGAACAACGTGGTCACACAGACAGACACAAAAATCGAAGTATGTATTGTATAGATAATGAACTGACCAGCACGTCGAACAAGGCGGGGTCCTGCACCATGTTGAGGCACACGGTGTCGAGGTAGCGCTCCTCGAACTTGATGTCCTTGTACTTGTTGGCCACGTCACGGCAACACCGCAGGAACAGACCGTCTGACATACGCCTGAAAATAACATAAAATATTTTATAAAATACGTTGCTGAACTTCTGAGGAGCTCGTGGCTAAGTAATAACAGCCGCACGGGTCGATCCATCAGGTTAAGCTGCGCTTGCCGGGGTTGATCCGTGGATGGGTGACCATCTTTACAAACCGAGACTCCTCTGTGCTTCGGAAAGCACTTTAAGCCTTTGGTCCCGGCTGTTATTCGTGGATCTTTGACAGTCGTTACGAGTCGTGAAGCCCGAAAGTCTGACAACCAATCTTGCCATCGGGTATCGTACCCAGTTACTGGGTTGTGGAAGTCAGATAGGCAGTCGCTTCATGTAAAATACTGGTATTCAGCTGCATCCGGTTAGACTGGAAGCCGACCCCAACATGATTGGGCTAGGCATAATGATGATTATTGCAGTGCTAGTAAAAGTTACTATTTATAGCCCATTGTAAAAAAAAAAACAATGTGACGATGAACAACATCATACACTTAGCTTTTAATAATAATAATTAACTGCGATTACTTATCTATCTATTATAAATAATTACTTAAGATAATATCCATTATCAGAAGTGGATGTTTATGGGCCAAGCAAAATGCTACTGTCCCCATATACACCCCTTTATTTTTCACTATCGTCAATCTGCCTAGCCTTTTCCCAACTATGTTGAGGTCGATAGCAGCTGTGCAATAACAGTGTTTTACATGGAGCGACTGCCCAATTGAGCTCCACAAGCCAGCTACTCGGTAACACTGGTTGTCAGACTTTCGAACTTCTAACTACCCGTAACGAGGCAAGACTGGTTGTCAGACTTTCGAACTTTCTAACTAACAACTCAAATATCTACGAACGACAGCCGGGACCAACTGACGATCTTTCAAGAGACACATGGATTCGGTAGGTATTGGATGGTCACCCCATCCACAGACCGACCACGGCAAGCGTTGCTTAACCTTGAAGATCGACCTGTGCGACTGTTATTGTTTAGTCACGATCTCCTGATTTTTCGACTGCATACACTATGTTTTATGCTATGCATAGAACCATTATACCTTGCAACGAAGCACCAACCAAGGGAAGTACAATTAAATACAATGTGTGAAAAGTAAATTGACACCGTTTCGTTCCGAGTCTATACGTCACGTGACATACCACAGGTGTAATAATAATATTATGTGGCACTTAAACATTGCTTTAATGGAGTGGTAGATTACGACGTTACATTACTTGGGCTATTTATTGTTAACTTAAATTGGAAAATCTTTCAAGTAAATTCTTACTTAAAAAACAAGAAAGGTAGGTTTATTTTAGAATGACAAAATTTCAGAACTGTGTCATTAAATGATTAACATTGACTATTTAAAAGGAACTCTGTGTAATAGAGTTAAGACTTTTAACTCAACTATTCACTTACGTAAGCAGGTCATGGATAAAATCGCGGGTTATTTACGACAACAGCTAAAATATGCCACCAAAATCACACATACCCCTATTTGGAAAACTAGTTTTCTAATTCCGATTCACCCGACCCGTGCCTTTTCTTTTCATATGACAAACCACTGCGTTTTATGGTTCATCATTGTATGTGTCTAAGTGAAAATTTACGAACAAGATGTGCCCAATCGGATTTCCCATCGGCAAAAATGTCGTATTTAGCCCCTTTAGGCCGTTTTTCCACCGCACCGTGACCGAGACGTCAACGAGAACGAGATGACAACGCCGAAGACGATGAAGAAGATGAAGACGCCGTTTCTTGTTGAGGTCCCGTTCATGGTGCAGTGGACCAACAGTGAAGGCTCAAACACATAAACACGTTACGACGACGCAACGCGGCACGTTGCATTTTTACATTATTGATTTCTGCAGAAAATCTGCAGAGGGGACGAATTACCAAGAATCTTTACTTGTTGCTCACTTTTGTTGTACATAAGGCACTCTTGTGCAACATTTCAAGCTACTAGACCCAGTTGTCTGACACTGAGTGGATTTGAGACTTTTATCAAGATTTTTTTTGTTAAACTTATAGGTAAGTTTTGCCTTCAATACTCACATAATGTTAGCCTTATGCACAGCCGTGACCTTCTTCCTGTTGTTTTCCTTGGCGTACACGAAGGCGAACTCTGCGACCCTCATGGAAGCCTCCTCTGTGATCAGCTTGATGGACTGCACCACTCCGTCGACGATCTCGTGTTCGATGCCGGAGTACTCACCCTCTGTGTTCTCTCTCACCGTGACCACGTCTACGTTATCGTACAGGGTTTTGATGCTGCAACAAAATGGAAGTTTAGGTTTACAATTTGAAACAGTAGGTCTGTGCCGCCGTTGGGGCGCGATGTACTACTACATGGCAGTGGATCCCTCCACTACCGTGAGGTTTTAGTCGGTACGAGTACGTAGCCCTGTAGTCTATATGGATGGATAACCCTGTCCATGAGGATTTCCACACAAAAAAAAATGGTCTGTGTGGCTCATTTTGCGAGTCGTGTTCTAAGTTAGAAGATATAAATGTAGAACAGGAGTTCTGGTGAGTCTGCATTGTTTAAAAAAAAAACAAATAAGGCTAAGGCCCGTATTACAGAACCTCACTCAAGACTCGCATTACTTAAAACTAGTTTCAACCAATCAAAAGGCTTTAAATGAGTTTTAAGTAATGCTTGAGTTTTGAGTGAAGTTCTGTAATACGGGCCTAAGAATGAGAACTTCCTGAACGGCAAGTTTTAAAAGACAGCACCTATTAAATCTCACACCATTCACCATTTGTGTAAGAGGGTTATGCAGCAGAGGATTGCAATGAATGTCCTTAGAATCTCCAATAGATTCTAAGAATTATTTTTAGATACTCCTGCAAATAAATAGTTGCAAGTAGCGTTTTGTCAAAATAACGTAACTGAAAGTACATAGTGGTACAGCAAGAATAGTTCGATCCGATAGAAGACGAGCTTCTCCGAGCTGTGCGTACCTTGGCAGAAGTCCAGACGTTTAAACGCACTGATGGAGAGTGATGTATAGAGCTAAATAGAAATAGACAAGATGTATCCCGCATTAAAAGTATCTTAGGGCCGCACTCGGTGTTATTTTTCACGCCATGGGCGTCTACGCAACTGTCCGCACTGCAGACGCAACTAGCGCGTTCAAAGCAGAATACGCACCCTCAACGCGCGTATAAAAAATCGCCGTGTGTATACTGCCCATAATGTGTGAGTTACGTAAAAAAGTTTCCAGTAAGAACGAATCTTTTCATTGCTTAAACTGCTGAATAGTTATGTTGATGTCCTTGTAAATGACTGTTTCAATAACGATGAGAATACAAGAGATAATGCGGTTAACTGGCATAGAAAATTACTGTGATTTTCTTAATGCCAATTACATGTAGGTATGACTAGATAGACAACATTGTCTTTTTATAAGTGAAGCTAATCTTCAATAAGGAAAATGTTCGGCCACTAATACCTGTTTTCGAATGGAGAGGAAAAGTCACCAAAAAGTAACTATTCTAGACAAAACTTAGTAAGTATACGTACTTGAACAATCTCAGTACATAACAGTAGCACCCAATTTTGTTGCACTAATTGTTAGTCACGTTGCAATGGTGCCGATTCCCTTGTTCACAAACTAAACTAAATTTAAGTTCAGTGCATCTTTTTCGTTCTATTTCATTAAAGAAAAGGACAGAAGATAAATTTTAGATTAGTCCTGTCAAATTAATCAGCGCCTGACGTAAATTGACGTAATTTTAGTAGGCAAGTTTTAATCACGTCTAAACTTGTATGGAGTAGTGACAGATTTGACAGGACTAAACTAAAATTTATCTTCTGTCCTTTTCTTAATGAAATAGAAAGAAAAAGATGCACTGAACTTAAATTTAGTTTAGTTTGTGAACAAGGGAATCGGCGCCAATGTCAAGCTACACAATCGGTGTTTTGAACTAGCGCTATCACGAGATCGCCTTCTTGTCATACAGCCTTGTAATTTGAAGATACTGGCGCTATGACTCAACAGAACGTTGGCATCGTTTGCAATCTACACCGAATAGGGAACAATTAAAGTACCATTTGAAAGGCTCTGTTATTTATTACATCACCAATGCTCTCAAAACGGTGAAGGAAAAAATCGTGAGGAAAACGGCATGTCCGAAAATTAGAAGTCATAAGGCATCCACCAACCCTCGCTGTGCCCGCCGATTGTGGCCCACTCCCTGTCACAGAGAGGTCTGTGTCCGACCATTGGGAGTTATAGGTTGATTATGCTTATGCATATACACGGTGGATTTTTGAGATGGGACAGTAAGGGCAGCTACCGTAACCGTGGTAGCTACAGAAAAATGGTCTTAGGAGACTGTCCTTAGCTTTTTGTGAAATTTTGATCTGCATTCATTGATTTCGAATAAAATGGACAGTCAGCAGTTCTAACGGTTAAGGTAGCTGCCCTTGCTACCCCATCTCAAAAATCCACCCTGTATATCAACTATCGGTCCAAAATAAAATACCGATTTTTCATTCGTTCTCACATTTAAATAAGCCATTGACCGAATCGAACAATCTCAGTCTCGGTAAAAACGATCTTCGACAATCTTAGCTATCTGTCTCAACCTTGAACACGAATTCAGGAATAAAAGTCATTGACATTGCCTGATAGTGTTGCCTTATCGGTACGTGTTAAATGAAACGTTCTTTATCTTTAAGATATTCGGCGAAACTGATATCACACCTCTAGCATTGATTCACGGTCTACATAAGGAAGTCTGGTGGATCAAACTATCGGTGATATTTATTTGGGACAAATAGGTACTATGGTCTCTGCCTCTCTGGGTCCGGATCCGGATTCGGTTGATGGATCGTTTGAAAACCTCAAACAAGTGAGGCCTTCTAGTTGAGTTGGGATAGGCGAAGTTGACTAGCTATCTAATTGCGTAACACATTTTCGGAAACGATTAAGTGAGACTAATCTGTTTCATTTTGACATTTCAACAACATTCCTTGCGTTATTTACGTTGTTGAGTAGATTTTTTTTTCCAACGTTTGAACAGGATTAGTCTGTTTCAAAAGTATTCAGAATGTGATTGATCGAGGTATAGGGTGTGGGTTAAAGCTTAAATTGTCCTCAATTTTCTTCCCTTATATGAAAAAAGGCATGAGATTGTTAGTACCTACGTGTTCAAATGTTTACAGCAGCAAGATTATATGCACACTTTGTAAAAATGCAACGTGTTATAAAGTTTCGTATATCAGTCCATTCACAAAGGTAGTTTTGAACACAATTATAATGACTCACTTTTTGCGCTTTTGCTGGGTTCAACATTAGTTCAAAGGGTATTGACTGGTACATGTTATGAGAGCGATTTGCTTTAAAATACAATGTAAAGTGATTGATACTTACTGCTATTTTTACCATCTTGGAATCGTTAGGCTTACTAATTCATTGTGAATTAATTATGTTACGAAGGGCAACAGTGGACATTCGCGCTATATTTATTCTGATCATAATATACACATATCAATCATATAATCGATTCTAATCTAAAAAAAAATGCAAACATGCAACATCAATCTAGCTGTTTTGACATGCAGATTGCAATAAAAACCGATTGCATTATAAATCCGTATCATAACAATTACATTCCAAATATAAGAAAACCAGAACACTCTGGTTTCTTTGTTATCAACACGTGCTAAATCTTATCAATAATCTATTAACCTTTTAATCATAAATGACTGATTTATGACCCCTTGTATGTTTGCAGTGGGTAGCACTAGTCTACCACCAAGTTTCATTGTATTTAGGCCTGTTTTACCACCGCAGGATATGTGAGTTAATTTACCTGGCATATACAGCCAGTATCGGAAGGTGTGGTCGTATTTAAGGGTAGGGTACAGACCATCAAACTGAACAATTTTCTCCATGAAGAAAATTGTTCAGTTTGCTGTATCGCGAAAAAATTATCAAAATCAAAATATTTTATTTCACATAAACCTGCATGGGCACTTATGAAACGTCAGAAGCTAGGTGCACGGTTCCAATTGGTCGTTTCCTATGGAGAAGAGCCGGCAAGAAAATCCACGGATACTCTTTTAAAAATAAATGGGTTTTACAATGCTTTCAAAAATGTACAGTTTGAATAGGTATGAGAGGACAGTGTAGGCCTGTCAACAAGATACTTAACAAAATAGAAAATAGTCTGCAAATCGACAGTCTGTTGAGCCTACAACGTTCTCACATTCACAAAATATCAACTGTCCCATACAAAACTTCAATACCTACTCTACTCGTCCCAAATGTATGGGACAGCTGATTATATTATGTTTACAATCGATTAACCAGTTTTATGTTTATGCCTGTAGTTTAATAGGTGAGTGACTATGCAAACATTATCATTTAGCGCTTTGTTATGTTGTCGTAGAGCTTATTGGTGTTAAACAAACATTTTGGCGCCTCTTCAGTAGTTACATAACATATTATCAACTAATAGCTAATAGTTACGTAGGAATCTGTAACAGCTAACAACTTTGAAATAATGACAATGAAATTAAAAGTTTTTTTTCTTGATAATCTTAGCTTAATTGTAGTTACGTTTAAATTAAACTCTCGGGTTTAGCGCCGAAAGTTGACAATCCAACTGCGCGCTTTTATTTTAGGTATTCATTTAGGCGTCGCTTAGTGGTAGCGAAAACGGGCATGAGCCTCCGTCGTCTATCCCTAAAGTCTAGAGATCATACGAAACTCAGGTTCCATATGGTTGCTTACGTACTCATAATAGTACTTATGTCAAATCTAACAAACGTACTTAGACTAACTAGCTAGATACTAAAGATATCAGTAGCCGACGGTAATTTATTTAATGATAATAATAACAATCGAGTTGCCACCTGACCTCCGTGAGATTGCAGTTACTGATATCTGTAATATCAACTACTTGCAGTGTTTTCTGTTGCTATTTATACCTCAATAGAATTGAAAGACATTAACATAAGCCTATAATGTTCTCATTGCTGAGACACAGGTCTCAGGCCTCTGTGAGAGTACGCCGAAATCCACCTCGAGGGGCCAGTGAGGGCTGGGTACAATTTTTTTGTTCTAGGACATGCCGGTTACCTCACGATGTTTTCCTTCACCGTTTTGAGAGCAGTGGTGATGAAATTAAACAACAATAAATATTAAGATACCTACTACGTAATCTTACATTTTTTGAAAATAAGTATTTGTTATTTCTGTAAGTAGGTTTTTACAAACACTTTTACACGTCAATCATATTTTGAATAATAAAAACTAGATGAGCTCGGCGTTTCGTATCTGACTACTCTGACTCTACATAATCTTGGTCAGATCATGCGAAGACCATGTAAGTAGATTAGTGTCTGAAATTGTCTTTGGAGGAAATTAACCACACAGATTGAGTGGACCTGTCCAGTCAGTGCACGCATTTGTCAGTAATCGTGCAGCGCAACTCATCCTGGCAACTGGTGAAAAAGATAATGCACTTTAATTGTACTGGATTTGGCGCCCCCTGAGCCACAAGATACATTGGCACTCCATAAATCAATTCAAACCACCTATATTATATAAACCACAGCAATAAATCGTGTACATTTTATCGTAAAACAACTCATGTGATTGAAATCAATTTGTAACGCCCAGATAAGACTGAATATCAATATATCGATGGTAATCAATTCTCTTGGATTACTACTAAAACCAGGCGTTTTATTTAAATGGATTTTCGGATTATTTTGCACTTATCGGCTTATCTTTGTATCATATTGATACATAATAGGGCGTAATTTGATAAACGTTTGATAGTGGCATGGGATGGTAAGTAACCTCGGCCTTCGGGAGTTTAACCATATGAGTTGTATCGTGCCGTGCGTGCCCATCTGGCGTTCGATTCGATTAGATAATATCGTACTTAGTGATCGCAAGTGTGACTTCTGAGCATGGGGTCCTGGGTTTGATCCCTAAATCAGATATTGGTGCCGATTCCCTTGTTCACAAACTAAACTAAATTTAAGTTAAGTGCATCTTTTTCTTTCTATTTCATTAAGAAAAGGACAGATGACATATTTTAGTTTAGTCCTGTCAAATTAATCAGCGCCTGACGTAAATGGACGTAATTTTAGTAGGCAAGTTTTTAATCACGTCTAAACTTGTATGGAGTGATGACAGATTTGACAGGACTAAACTAAAATGTATCTTCTGTCCTTTTCTTAATGAAATAGAAAGAAAAAGATGCACTGAACTTAAATTTAGTTTAGTTTGTGAACAAGGGAATCGGCACCAATGTCCATAATGTTATAAGGTTTCAGAGGGTCGTCTTAGGGACGTGTCCATAATTATTATTTTACTTCTAACTAAAACTAGTCGTATTTTCATTTACGCCGACACCCGCATGACCATTCTGAATCATTACTAATAGTTTTATATAGGAATCGATTCCGTTCGCTATAGAAAAGTTCTAAATATTTAAACTAGAAGCCAATTACAATACGCATTTATGGCAAAAGAGTCGTTTAAGAATTTAAGAATGTAGTATGCATTGATAAGTCATGGCGCCGGCCGATCGAGGTGAACGTCCTAGGGCTTGCATTGGCAGGAGGCCAGTTTATACAATGTAAGTTAGCATTTACAATATAATTACGAATAAAGGGACACTGGTGATCGTTAGCTTGTGACTCCCATCCTCATATTCTTAAAGTATTGTGCATCAATTAACACATTAGCATGGCTTAAGGGCCTACTGAACGTCAAATAGCTTAGCAAGATCTGTCGTTATATCGAAACTGCTGCAGCATTAATTTTGAAATAAATATATGTTAAAGTTGAAGATTAATGTTAGCGACTATGTTGGCCGAAAACACGATTTCATAAATTTTCTCTATAGAAAAAAAATCCAAAGATACCTTCAAAAAACAATAAACCGCTGCTATTCCAAAAATACTTCAAATTAGATCATGAAACCTCTTGGAAAACTTGGTTAATCATAGTTAAAAAAGACAAGGTATTAAATTAATATGCCTGTGGCTTTGTTAATTTACATGACATATAAATATTAATTGCAAAGGGACATGTTATGCACATGTAAACTGACTCCCTCTATCATAGACCTTGAAACATAGTCTAGACTCATTATCAGAGGTGATTATTATTGACCCACAAAGTGTCAGGTTTAACACATACCAGCCATTATGTTTTGTTTTACTGCAGTTTCAGATACTGTGATCCCAGAAACTTTAATTAACAGTTATAATGAAAAACAATTGCTTTGTTCTTATATTAAATTAACTTCTATTCTCAATGTTATCAACTGAGGACTGATGTTTATTTAATTTACATTATGTGCTATGCATGTGTAATGTTGTTAGTTACATGATCAGAACATAATTTTCCTTTTACTTAAATAGTTCCTGAATGTTTCTCTTGGTTCCTTCAGAGCAGAACAAAAATAATACCTTTATTTAAATACTTTCATTTTTTTCCTAGTAACTTTTATCCTTTATATAATATAGGTAAGGGTTTTTCATAAACTCAAATAATATAAGCATTGCACAAACCAAGAAATGGAATGTCATCTGCAGTTTTCTCATAAATTATCCTGTCTGTGTCATTGAATAATAAAGTGATGAATTTCTTTTGCTTGTCATTTTATATAAAAAAATTAAATTAAATAAAGAAATACATACCCTTCCATACTCTTGCAAGGCCTGATGTTAGCGTATAAGTCAAACTCCTTACGCAGAGCCAAGTTAAGGGACCGGTAGCCCTTTCCGATCGGGGTCATCAAGGGACCCTTAAGACCGATCTTGTTAGCATTAACTGAGTCAATGGCCTTCTGTGGGATACCCATCTTGCCATCTGGGCCCTAGAATATAATTGTTCAGTTATTTACAAGAATAAAAGGCTCAGCATCTGAGTTTACGGAATCATTACTTGAATTTAGAGCTTAATTTGCTTCAGCATGACAATATACGCAGGTTGTGGACTTGAAAAATATCTAGCTCATCAAGGATATTCTGATGAGCTTATGTAACCTAAAACCTACACTTTATTAGTGTCAGAATGTTCAGCAATATAATTATTTCAATGACAGTTGCATTTGTCAGCATCCAATACTGTAAACTGGCCATTACATAGAGTGCATTGCTGATACAATAGAATAATGCTTGATGGGATAAAACCTGGTTATCATTTATCACTAACTTAAATATTGAATGCGTTAGTTTGCATTTTAAATAAGTGCATAACTTCAGAATGAAAAAGAAATGTGTAGCATCCAGTAAAGTAAATCTCTTTGTCGAACAAAGCTTTACTATAAAGAACATTGAATGTATTTTAAAAACCCGTAATTATTTATTATCTGATAATATTTCTGACGCAAAAGAATAAATTGTTTACAATTTTATTTACAAAGTTATAAATATAAAACATTGTTTATATTTTTAGGGAGAGTAATTCTTCTGCAAAATGTCATACTTTCATACTTGCAACATAGCAATGCAGTTTAATCTAGTTAGATTCTAATACAAATAAGGGACTTACCCGAACAGCTGTGACGTCGACCTCATCCCACTCGATGGGGACTTTCGCGGCGTCGAAGATCTTCTGCACAGCGACCGTGATCTCAGGCCCGATGCCGTGGCCGGGAATCAGCGTTACCTTGCGCACGCCCGAGCTGTACTGCGCGGCACCGCTCCGGCTCGCAGGCACCTACACAGCACCAGAAAATACCAGTCACATAACCTCAAATACATCACCAATTAATCACAAAAAAAAAATATGTAACCTCTTCTTTCCCTCCCTTATTCACCCCAGAACCATTGCTTGCACCCGGCTCCAACCATTTCAGCAGGGAACCCACTACTTTACTCTCACGAAAAGGTTCCAAAAACACTTTTATGTAATTCCTCGACATAACTATAATACTACGTCTATTTTTGGATGTAGAGAATTTGTAACACAGTAAACCACTAAAGCTATAAGTTATGAAGGTCCATGCAAAAGGACTAGTTATTATGTAACACCTTTACAAACTTACAATTTTCCTGATAATTCTTGCAGCCATTTCTCAAATTTTTGCTAATTCGACGAGTGATAACTCCGCGGTGAAGGGCGGAGGGGGAGGAAGTTGCAGCGCGGTAACTACGCATGACCGGAAACAGCCATCAAGGACATTTCAAACGTTTAAAAACAAAAACTAAATAAACTAAAAGAAAACGCTATTTCAGTATTTATTTTCAATAACGATAATACCAACAAATGCCATTTATATAAATGATCAGATTTTAAAATACACGAATAAAAACAGATGGTTTGTCACGGAGAGGAAAGTAATTTTTGGCAAAAGAATGGCAACATTGATACCTAAACGGCTGCATTCCGGTTACGATTTTATCGATTTGAGCGTGCTATACCCGTTCCGAATAAGCGTGAGCGCGATAACGATGTCCCGTAAATCGTCATAGATAACGTCATGACATGCAACATCTTGCGATAACGCTGTCCATGCCTTTTATATCACCGTGAGCGGTGTCAAAAATGACACTTGTGCCGTATTGTTTCAAGTCGCATCATATCTTTAAACTAACGTGCATTTTTGAAATTGTGCTTCTGGCTACAGTTGCCACCTAAACAAAGAAGAAGAAGAATTTGTGGTGTTTACACCAACAACTATTGTAATTCAACCATCTTGTGCAAGGTTTGGTTTGGAGTTATGTTGTAGGTTTTGACATTGAGCGACGACGACGACTGTGAGCGCGTTGACGAGCGTTCCCAATTGTTGACAGCTCTCAGCTGTAATAATGGTGATAATATTATCTAAATCGGAACGCAAAATATTGATGTGAACGCTGTGAGCGATTAGGCGTAATTCGGAAAGCGCACTTTCAAATGCTTTATTCATACGTTTGTGACGTTTCAATTTGAAATTTCATTCAATGTTGACTTGAGTTGTCAATATTATAATATTATTGTGATTTTGAGATTTTTATCAAATCAAAATGAAACAAACGGAAAGCTTATTTGAATATAAATAATGTGGTTTTCTTTTTAATACGTCTGATATAAAATGTAATTTAGTAGTTAATAATTTAGTTGAGTGATAATTTTGTGTGAAAGTAGGCCGAATCAAAATGGATCAACCCCTTTCATTGAAATTGGCTTCAATGGGCCTTGTTTCTCAATGCAAACTGAAAGAAATCCTATTGTTGTGCGGTGATAAAAAGGATCTCATTATAGATCCTACACTTATCAAACCATTGGAGAGGATTTGCGGTGTAAACTGGCTGCGGTATGATAAAGATTTTTCATTAAATTATCCTACACAGCAACTGCATTGTTACTAAATTGTTGCCAATAAATTACATCCGTAACTACGGTACCATTATTGTTATTTTCATCTAAGTATATGTTTGTTTTTCCAGGCAACATGGCATTGACAAAATATATAAAATGGACCCTCAACTTGGGAGCACAGCTAACACAAATCGAGTATACTTCATACCAGCCTGCATTTTGAAATACAAATGTGTCCTGGACCAGATTGCATCAGTACTCAGCCAGAATCCAGCCCTTGCTGACTTGAAATGCTT
The DNA here is from genome assembly GCA_914767815.1 of Eupsilia transversa. Taxonomy (NCBI): domain Eukaryota; kingdom Metazoa; phylum Arthropoda; class Insecta; order Lepidoptera; family Noctuidae; genus Eupsilia; species Eupsilia transversa. The sequence goes on from OU611888.1 coordinate 1,295,854, forward strand.
CCACATAATCATAGTACCAAAAGTTCTTACAACGTATGACTCTGTGCTTGAAAGTAAAGGATTGTATGGCGTAGTGAAGCTCCATACATTTTCATGGGAGCTCATGGCTTTGGATGAACAGCTCCTCAGTTTGGAACTACCATTTCTCTTCAAGCAACTGTTTGTTGAACAAAATCATTCTTTACTCTCTAGTATATCCATGTCACTGTGGAGCCTATTCCATGTTACTGGGAAACCTAAGACCATTTTCTCTGTTGGCAAATTATCTGCCAGTGTACTAGACATGTTGGAGATTTACAATGAAACTTATGCCAGAGATTTTCTTGACACACACAGTTCTAAAGAAATCGGAGCATTGATTGTTATTGATAGGAACCAAGACTATGCATCAAGTTTGCTTACACCAGCAACTTACAGTGGGTTACTAAGTGAATTGTTTAACATAAACTGTGGACATCTAGATTTGAATGTCAAAGAGACAAAAGTGAAGAAAGGTAAACTGAACTTTGGTATTGAGGAAGAAGGTGCACCTTCCAAAAACACAGTCATGACATTAGATAGTTCAATAGATACTTTATATGGAGAAATAAAACACAGACATTTCTCTGAAGTCTTAAGTGTATTAAGTTCTAAAGCTAAGCTTTTGAAGAATGAGGATATAAAAGCATTAGGTATTCAAGAAATAAAGCACTTTGTAGCTACTAAGTTGCAACAAGTGTCACTGTTCAAACAGAATCTAGTCAACCATGTGCTTGCTTGTGAAACAATCATATCAGAAATGAGCAACAAGTTTGAAAACATGAAATTAGCAGAAACTGAGATGTTAAACAATAGGAATAAGAAGTCAAACTTCACTTTTGTTGACGAAAACTTTGGAACAGACATCCATATTTATAACAGCTTGCGTCTCATGTGTTTGTTAAGCTTAACTCAATCGTTAACTTATGATGAATACAACGCTTTAGTCAGCAAATACTTACTTGCTTTTGGTTACAAATATCTGTATGTTTTCAACAACCTTATCAATGCTGGGTTGCTTGTCCAACCATCAAGTCCAAAATTGTCTCTAAATATCTCAAACCTTGGGAATCTAAGTGACAGACTACCAAAATGGCAAAATGAGTTCCAGAGTACAGCCAATAAGTTAAAGCAGCTTCCATCACAACCTGATAAGGTGGGTAAGACATCACCCAGTTATGTGTTCCATGGAGGCTATGTACCATTAGTTGCAGTAGTTTGCAATGCAGTTCTAACATCAGACACATTTGCTGATGCTTTATCAAAACTATCTGCCATATCAGATTTGAGGGTAGGTGGTACAATCCTGGACAAATTCAAAGATGGAATGGGGACTTTGAATGAGAAACTATCCAATTTAAAGTTACATAGTGACTTAGAATTTGGATGTAAGGATGTTAGAAGTTTAGCTAAAGTTTTGAAGAGTGAGCCAAACAAGGGAGGTTGCTTTCCTTTGAAACCTAAAACTGTGTTAGTGTATGTTGTTGGAGGTGTGAACTATGCAGAGGTAGCGGCCTGCGACGTGGTACAGACTAATACGGGAAGTAAAATATTTGTGGCCAGTGACTGCATATCTAGTGGCGCAGATTTGATGGCTGCTAATACTTGAAATAAGGAATATAATTGTCTGCAAATGTAGCCTTGGTTAATGTCTTGAAAAAGGAATCTTGGGTTATATCATTATAAGCAAGCTCTCTTTGAGAAGTTATTTTTACTACTTGCTAATGTTTTCAATAAACAGTTGCTAGTTATTGCGGCTAAGAGAAAATTGTATAATCCCATCTAAAATGTGAAGTAACAGCATCTACCCATTAAGTTACTGAAGCTTTAATTATTATTTGTTAATTTTTTATAATCTTTTCATCAAAGGATGATATCTAAGGCAGCCCTGGATATTTTCAAGCGAATTTATTTACATTTTTATTTCTAAGCTTACAAATGTGTCATAATATTGTTTACATGGATTTAAAAAAATCAAATAGATGTAAAAAAAAATGAAAATCTCATTTATATTAAAATAACTTTTTTATTATAATTCATGAATACTTATAATACTTACCTATTTTATCACAGAATATTGTTCGTCCATTTTCACTGTGCGAACCAATTTTACATAAAAAACTTGAAAATGGTACTTGTTTAGTATGATTAAGTAGTCCAAACATAATATTATGTCAATAAATATGATAATCATGAGAGCTTCTTTTATAATATTTTTTATTCTGGCAAGAAAAGTTCTTTAAAACTTTTATACAAAAAGCGACTTTTCCAATACAAAGAATGATTACATATTTTTTAAATTAAATATTGATACAAAATTGAATAATGTCTTTCATAAAAGGCTAACCAGCAAATTAGTCCATAACAACCAGAGACACGCTTTGCCTAGAGGGACTAAACTCCTTTTTATGAGTAGAAATCGTCAGCTGCATCTAGTTGGACTGGAAGTCAACCCCGACTTAGAGCGGATTCGACCAAACAGGAATAAATTTTGAAAAAAATTCTCTTCCCAATAAATTTTGAATTTTTGACAGTTTATCCATACGAAAACTGTCAGAGTAAATCTTATTCCGCGGATAAAATTTATTCGTGTTTGGTCGAATCCGCCCTTAGTTGGAAAAAGGCTAGGCTAGATGTAAATCGTCATGATAACCTCAGAAGACTTTAGTTACGTCTGACTTTGACGGAGATAAACCACGCGGTGTTTCTCTAACTACCGCACTTTGAAACAAAAAAAACAATTTCTAGTCTTGGAAAAAAGTATCATCTCTCTGCATTGCGTATAAAAGTGAAAGCAATAATACAATTTTAACTGTCAGTGCGGTCCATTTCCTACGAGTTTAGTCCCTCAACCCGCCATAGCGGCGTCGAATGACTGTGGCCTATTTCCTCCAATACTGCGCGAACTTATGGAACTGTTCGACTAGTACTGCCATGACGGCTGTGACCGACATGTCCAGGAGGTTCTGAAGGTAGTGCACTGCTTCCTCGTCGCCTAGGTCCAGTCTGAAAGATGAGTATAAATAGATTTTAGTTACACCATACATCTACACTGATAATATAAAGAGAAAACATTTGTATTTTTTTTTGTAATTAATAAACTCAAAAACTACTGGGCTGATTTTAACATTTAGTAGTATGCTTTATTATCAGTGAGTAACATAGGCTATAATTTATAAAGATTTTACGCTGGCGGAAGCTAGTGGAGGCGAATCGTTTCATTGTTATGATTGTGAACTAATAAGCATCTTCCAGACAGATTTGAACTAGTTACATCGAAAATTATGTTCGCAGGGTCGAAAAATCCAAGTGGAAGTGTACATTTCTTGAAAATAATAGCGAGATTTTCTGAACTGTTCAGAATATCCCAGTTTTTAATTTTTTAATGATAGGTGGACCCCTTCGCTTTACCTCATTGGCCTTTGGACCACTACGTTTGAAATACCCTGTATAAAAAGTATAATTATGTAGCGTACCTCAGCTTATCTTGCACTTTCTTGACAGCCTTGTCGGGTTCTAGCGCGATGTCGGGCACTGAAGCGTCCACCATCAGAGAGAACAGATTCAGCATCAAGTTCGCATGTCTGTGAAGCAAAGAAGTAACCTTTCTATCATTTTAAGTTGAGGTTATGTGATGTGACGACTGATATTATTTTACTAAATTTTTTTGTCCTGTAAAGACTACATTCAAACAAGTAGAGGAACCAAGTAGGGAGCAGCGCGATTTTTTTATTTTAGACTTTATCTCAACTCCCATAACTTTCATATTTTTTCAGCGTTGCGTTGTTTCCTTGCGTTTTATAGGACCAGGCGTTGAGGGCGATGGTTGCGAGAGGCCCGTTTTCAAACTTAATGGCGGCTCGGAAGTTAGCTACTCACTGCGCAGTACCGCACCCCTCACCGCCGCTGACACATGACATAGTTACTGCGCAGCGAGGAGCCGAGTGTTCCGAGCCGCCATTAAGAGGGTGCATCCTAAAAGTTGGCAACGTCGTAAATAGCTGTCAAATATTTACCTGTTTCGATTAATTTGGAAATAATACTGTATGGAAATAAGAAATGTGGCTAACCAATTGACTAGAATATTAATAATGAATTGCAATTATAACATTGAATTTGATGTTGTACCCGTTTTAGGTGAAAAAAAGGCATTTGGAAAGTTACCAAATACTTTTTTTATATCTAAAACTAACTATTCGGTGTTACGATATTAATTATTGCATTTCATAATCAATATTCTAGTCAATTGGTTAGCCACATTTCTTATTTCCATACAGAAATATTATCAAATTAATCAAAACAGCGAAATATTTGACATCTATTTGCGACGTTGCCAACTTTCAGAATAAACCCTCTTAATTTTGAATAGAACTGTACTTTAAAATATTATAATAACATGTAACATACCTCCGTAAGTGCAAGAAGGCCGTGTAGCACTGCTTGCGGAACTCGTGGTAGAGCTCGGAGTGGATGCCGCCCATGGCCTCGACCATCTCCTTGCTGAGCTTCATGGGCGGCGGCAGAGGCTTCGGGTCGCGGCCGAGGATGTAGCCGAAGTCGATGTGGAACAGCGCGCCGGCCTTCGTCAGCAGCAGGTTGTCCAAGTGACGGTCGCCGACGCCTGGAAACAGTCACTAGGGATTTAGTAACTTTCGAAAGTTATGAAAATTACATCTATAATTGGCAGATCGCCATCTTGGATGTTGATGTCAACCCTGGCCATAAAGATTTTGCAATGATCATTGCCACTTAGGCAGATTTTAGGGGTTTAGATCAAGGCCATTCAATTAAACAAAAACAATCGTACACGGAAACAATCGTATGGGACGCTTACTTATCAAAGTAAAGTCAACGTGAATCTTGCCAATAATTCAATTTAAAATAGCTAATTAGAGTAATACTTATAAAAATAACTGACGACTTACCAAGCAAATAAGTAATAACACAATATCCAGCACAGCTTCTAATATACGTATCCATAGTTTCAGGTTTAATTCCATAGGGGGCGCCCTCACAAGGATTATACTTCCGGAAGAAATTCTGTATACTACCCTCCGTTGCCAAGGCTTCTGCTACCGTCACAGATTCAATAAATTGTAAGAATCCATGTTTAGAACTTGTTGCTAAGACTTTGTAAGGGGTTAATTTTAAATCTAGGTTTTCTCGTCTTAATAATTTGTCCATTAAAGTTATCATTTGTAGTATAAGTTGGTCTTGGCGTAAGTCGTCTCCATGCTTGAATATGGCTTCGTATTCCATGCCTTCTGTTGTTAGGAAGGTTAATTTTGAAGGCATTAGGGCTGATTTGAATAAACTTGCTTTTTTGGCGACAATTCCTGAAAGGGAAGAGAGGAAACACGATTAGTCAAGTCATTTTCAAGATTATTTTATTTTATTAGTGAAATGTTTAGATGTAATTTGACAACAACGTTACACCTACCTAATACATAGGTATACCACATACATGTTACATCCATGTACAGTTCGAAATGTGCAACAACTGGGCATTGATCGAGACTAGGCTGCGACTGAGAAATTCCTAAAGAAAAAACCCGAATCGTTTTGCCCTACCAGAGAATCGAGCCCTGAACATCACCCTCAGAAGTCGTACTTGCGGAGACCAACGAGGCAATCAGTGTAATGTGCCTGCCCGCTTGTTCACCACTTAACTATTATCACACTAAACATAACATAACATCACACCAATTATGTTTAAGTCCCTTGTAATAGGGGGTGAGCCTATTGCCATCAACCGGGCACAAATCCAGACTCCGGGCTGCTACTGGGAAATTCCAATAACACTTTATAACTTCTGAACATAAGATAGTTAATTGATTCAGGCGTGACTTGGCGGAAATCCATTATAAACGTAGATATATTTAGTAACCAATTCCGCGTTACTATTCTTAAAGAGTCTTAAAAAACTCGCCGAGCGCTGGACGCTGAGTGATCAAGGCTCACTCAGCGTCCAGCGCTCGGCGTGTAAACACGTCGTGTTCGGGTTCGCGACAAGTCAATCGTCATCCTGAGGATGCCTCGTTGAGAGGTGAAACGCGTGTCGATTATTTACAGGGTTTTTTATGACTCTTTAAGAATACTTAAGCGGAATAGGTTACTAAATATATCTACGTTTATTGAAATTTTTTTTGAATACAAAATCATGTACATACCTTTAATAGTAACATTAGGATCCAGCGGGAAGGGCATGGGCTCAAAATTCGTAAAGTTAAACTTGAACGCGTCAGGATCAGCCAGTAACTGTTGTAGTCGTTCTGCCTTCTTGTTTCTGTTGCCACTCTCTCGAGTGACGGTCTTCACGAGCTTGACTAGTTTATCTATGAAGACCTGTTGCCGCGCGAGGAAGGAGCGAGTGCGTTGGTGGTCTGTGTTGCCTGTAAGTGGAGAAAAATTGGTTTTATTTTTTTAAATATATGTAAAGCCCGGTAATTCACAGGAAAAAAAGTTGGAGTATATTGTTGCAGCAATGTTTTTCAATAAAATGTGATACTGCAGGAATGTTTTTAGAGGTATGAGGAACAGGGTGTTGTGTCTGGCGGGCAACTGCCCAACGATTAACGTCGAATAGTCTTCTATATTTTGATCGCGCGGTAAACTCTAATAGCGCGATGCAGGATTTGTGTGACGTCAGGTCTTTGATGCGTAGTTCGCATGTGGAGTTGTAGATGCCGCCACATGTTGTGTAACGTGTTCCTTAACTTTTGTATGAAAACGAGGCTTTTTTGCAAAAGGTTGACTAAATACCATTATGCTGAGTGATGGCCGTTTTGCGTGGGTGTAACGCATATTTTCCCGTAACTTGTTTTTTTTGTATATGTTGTTTTTTCTTTATGCGTTCAGTGCAAATAAATGTAATTTATTTCGTTTTTCTCCACTCCATACCCTTGGCCAGGCGATGGCTGAAGCTCCTCATAACAGCGAGGTACATGGCCCTGGCGGCGTGGTCGCGGCCGGCGTCCTGGTCCTCGCACTCGATGAGCAGATACCAGTACAGGTAGTTCGCGACCACGCTGTTGTTGCACGCGCGAGAGATCAGGAACGACGCTAGGGAGAGACGCTCTTCGGTTGGGTCTGTGGTTTCGCTGAAATTATGAAAAATATGATTTAAGTTTTAAGTAACGTCCTCAGGCTGCGGGACGACACTGGCCCATCTATCCCGATGCATACTGTAAGTGTAGATTGGAGTGTGTGCGATTAGATAAACATTTAAATTCTATTCACTTACTTTCATACAGACAATACGGGCTAAGACAAAAAAAACCGCACCAGCTAACAGATATAGTGGACCTTATTGACCCCAAAAAAGCGTTCGATACCGTTAGTCATGAATTGCTACTTAAAAAGCTAAAAACCATAAGTAGTGTCTTGCCGGCAGTGCCTTAAAAATGTTCGAATCCTGTATAAAAAACAGGTCGCAGTTAGTGAGAACGGATGATAAATTATCAAAGTGGCACATTGCTTATAACGCGTGGAGTTACCCAGGGATCAATTTTAGGGCCCCTGCTCTTTTTGATCTACATAAATAATATTCAGGAAATTAAACTACATGGCCTTCTCTTACTCTATACGCAGATGACACTTGCTTATTTTATTTCGGATCTTCCAGCCATGACTTCCAGTGACGATTGTGTCGAACTTTATATTTTAGCTTAGAAGTATTTTTCTCATGTAAGTGACTGCGTCTTTGTTAACAATAAAGTTGGCAACCGTCGTGTGTATGACCAAATGTATGAACGTAAACGAGGCAAGAGGAGTTTCGTAGAATCATAGCACATAGTGTTCTGTAGTTTCTGTCTATCCCCATGGGAAGAAGGCGTGAGTTTATGAATAAATATTTTCAAAGTATTATAAACTCCCATCCAAGGACGACTTATGATTGGAGACGTCATTATTCGTTGTTTAGTGTTCCTACCTGAAAGCGTTGTTGTTGTCAGCGTTACTGCTGTTGTTGTTGACATTGACGCTATTCTCTAAGGCAGCGGGAGCTTCCTCTATTGTCGCGTCTGTGGAGCGCCGACTTGTGATTGATGACGTCATTTCACTTGCAGTAATAACTGGAAAAATAATGGTTTCTGTCACTATAAGTTACTATTATTTTGGTGTAAGTAGATGAGTGTAAAATGTTGTAAGTTCATGTTACATTACAATGTAAATTACACGGCCGTGCTTATGCGTTATGTTGCTCAAATGTTTAAATATAAGTTTTTCATAGATCCAGTTTTTCTTATAGATCTTTTCTACACCTTTCATCATTCCTAAAAACACTGCGAAACATAATAAAAAAATGACAATAAAGGTACGGAAGGACAGAGAAAAACAATACTAACCGAAAAGTGGTTAATAAATAATTGCATTATCAAAGAAGAATTCTTACCTGACGCCGACAGAAGACTAGCTTGACTGCCTCTGTGTCCGCTCTGCATGAGGCGACTCTCACGTGACTCCAATTCAGCAGTACTGGGGTCTTTACCACATACACGAGCGTACTCTGGAAATATTTAAAACGTTCGTCTCATTCAATGTAGACCGCTCTGTCTTCCAGCTTTTCTTTCGCTACCAAAGCTGCATACATTTCAAGGAAATAGGGAATATGCACATAATTTAAAACTTATTAATTATTTAAATATACAGTGTGTGGAATGTATCAAGAAACAAATTACATTTTTTTTGTCATTTTTTAATGCATTATTTATTTGAGAATTCATTATTTGTTGTTATGTTTTTTTGGTGGAACGGAACGCAAACTCGAAACGCGTCATCTTGGGAAATGCCGGAAGTGACCTCAAAAGGCATGTCAATAAATATATTTTCTGGGCAAACTGCTTGAATAAACCACAAAAACAATATAATAATATGATTTAGGGTTTCAAAAATCTTGAAGAACAGAGTCTCAGAGTCAGAGAGAGAGAAAATCTTGTAAATAAAGCAGTAACGTGCCCAATGACGTCACATCCTGACTGCGACAGAAACGGACGTTTGAACTGTAGTAGAAAATTGTTGGAGTTTCGTAATTTTTATGAGCAATAAGCCGTAGTTGAATTTAACTTTTAACACTTATCTTACGTTTATATTATTGACTTTTATTGTTTTAGTGAAAAAAAAAACATGCAAAGGTGTTGATGAACAGGCACAATAGGGTATTGTGCCTCTTCGTCAACACCTTTGAAATAGAATTGTTCATAAACTCTTACCGTCGTGAATCTCCATAAAGTCTTCGTACTTGAGAGCTTGAACTAGTTGCAACAGGTACAGTAACAAGTCATCATCAGGCGCCTGCTTTAGTCTGGAGATCGCGTACCTGTAATCAAATAAAAAAAAAAAAATTAAGTATACTGAAAAATTGTAATATTGATGCTAAATTTTGACATGTAAATTTTTCTTTTGTTTGCAATTGCAGTGCAATATTTTTATCCTGTTCACACCTAGTTACATGCTGTGGTTTCCTGTTATTGAAGGAGCACACGTGAAAGAACCAGTTTTGTTATTGTGATTTGTGTATCCTTAGTTGGAGATCCTACATAAATAAATACATTATATTTTGTTTGAATTTTAATTTCGAAGAAGTATTTGTTCCGTAGTTTATAGGTATTCTAGTTTTGTATGAATATTGTAGATGACAGCTTTTCTGTCTTAAGGTGGATGCTCCAAGGTAGACAATGTACCAGACGGGTAAATTCATCCGATTTTTTTTTTTTTTTTTTCCCACCCTTAAGGCACTCCCAACACCAGCACGCGTAGCATGACCACCATAGAAACAGATTTTGTCGACGGAAGAACAGACAAAGTGACATTCACAATAACAATCTGTCATTTTTTCTATTCTCCCGAAAAATGTTACCTGTCATGTTACGCGTGTAGGAGCATTCACCCGTCATAAATCAATATCGTACTTAATAATATGGTAGTTGCAACATTATAATTAAGTCCAGTCAATACCTATACGATCAAGCTATTTTTTTTGTGATATTTGTAAGAATGTGATACCAATACATACTTTCTGACAGCGGGATGTGTAAACTTGGGCGTCAGCAACTCGAGCGCATCCTCTACGTCCATCGGCGCCCATTGCTTCATCATAGACAAGGCTTGACGCACCTCGCCTGCAAAGGAAACAATACATCAACAATAATGTATATAATTAACTTATATCTTGAGTAGCTATCGATTAGAAGTCAATTGGTGTTTACTGGTATGAAGGGTCTGATAAAGAAGATGGTAGTCTTTATCAGTGTTGTGAATCAAATCACACTTTTAACAGGGGTCCAAAAATCCTCCCTTTGAAAGAAATTTTTTGTTTATTGGCAAAATACATCTTAAAACTAAAACAAACAGAAAATAATGATTATAATGCCTAAAGGGCCTCAGCTCAGCATAATGTCAGATGACAACACAAAGTGTACCACCTGACGCTGATTTTCAGCTGCAACCCACGAGTGCCATACGCTAGAATAAAGAAAACACAGGGACACTTCCCTGTGTTTTCTTTATTCTAGCGTGTGTCCGTTTTAATAAATTAGAGGTACTTTACAGAATAAATTTAAAACAAAAAACTCATACAAAACTAAATAAAAATGTGCTCATGTTCATTATTAAAGTCTTGTTCAAAATTTCATGCTTCTTGACCTAGTGGTTCAGGCTGTGTGTTGCCTCACTGAGTGAAAGAATTAATATTTTAATATGTAGATTCTGAGTTACATTTATTTATGTTATAGTTTTATTTTTTTGTATCTGCAAGATTATCTAAAAAAAAAAATTGAGAGAAACTGAAACTCACTAAAACACAGTAACATGCTGACATTATGTTACAAACCGAGGAACTACTAAGCTAGTATACGTTCATTGGTTTGTTCAGCTGTATAAATAGTTTGAATTCGACAATGAATGTTGCCATTTGAGTAAAGAACGCTGATAAATGGATTTTTGAGACCTGGCAGTAAGGGTTGGAACCTCAATCGTTGTAGTTACAGAAAAACGGTCTTAATAAGAGACTGTCCTTATTTTTTTTGTGAAATTTTGATCCCCATTCACAGATTTTCTTATTATTTTATTTATCTTTATATAGATTCCTTTATATTTGGTGAATGTGGGAACGTTGTAGCCTCAACAGACTGTCGGTTTGCAGACTATTTTCTATTTTGTTAAGTATCTTGTTGACAGGCCTACACTGTCCTCTCATACCTATTCACACTGTACATTTTTGAAAACATTGCTTTTATTTTTAAAAGAGTAACTGTGGAGTTTCCAATTGGAATCGTGCTTCTGACGTTTCATAAGTGACCATGTAGGTGTATGTGAAATAAAATATTTTGATTTTGAGAAAACGTCCGTGTATTCCCGCAGTCCCCGTAATCTGTGTCCCCGTCACGGGGACAGCGGGACGTCATAAATTTCCTTACCGTTGTCCCCCTTATGTACATATGGGCAACGCGGACAACAAACAGTAAAGATTTAACGTATTGTTGTCCACTTTAAATTTTTAATTTCTTATTTAACATGGGTAACTTTGCGCGGCAAGCGTAAAACTAAAATGAAAGATATTTTGTACAGATAGATTTTAAAAACAATTAACTTTTTACGTTGTTTACACACAAAACACAACTAGATTTTTAAATCTAAATCGACAAAAGTTATGTAATTATTGAAAAAAAATTGTTTGTGGTTGGTGTGGTCAAATCATCAAATTATTTATAGCACACAACAGAACAACAAATGAGAATAACTAAATACCTTATTTATTTTGATTTAGTTTTAAATGAAAGGGTGGTATGAGACAAAAATTTCAAAAGGTTATCCTTACAAAAACAATTTTTTTTTACCGCGTTTCATGTTATAGCTATTATTCAGTTTTTTTTTTAAGTTTATAGGTATTTGCATAGGTATCATATTTTCTCTATTAAGGCACTCTCACTTCTTATTTACGCAACGGGGACAACAGGCATAATTTAACAAGTATAACCCAAGTTATGAGCATTAAAACAACGGCGATGCGCTTCGGGAAAAGTGCCCTTGCGCTTCGCTTTTCTTGTCGATAGATATAACAATAAATTAACGGGGACAACGGGAAGTAGTTTTAATTATTTTATTAAATTCCCGTTGTCCCCTTTAACGGGGATGAGGCCTGCGGGGACAACGGGAATACACGAAAACGTCTACGTCAGGAATAAAATGGGCAATTTTCACAAAACAAAATTGATGACAATTATATTCGGTATTCGGCGTATTCAGCAAATTTTTAGGTATTCGTATTCCTAACGTTAACCACGCAACAATTATTTTGACTTTTCTAGCATAAACGTAAGTTTATGAACGAAACAAAGAGAAAAGAATAGGTTTATTCGTCACAGAAACAAGTGCATACAAAAAGATAAGAAAACACGAATGCCTAATAAAGAAAAATAAAAACCGTAATGTATACATTAGCATGTTAACAAATATCGCTAAAACCTTTGATAACCTAATTTAAAGAATAGGTATTCTTCCTCAATTTGAAACTGAATCGCTTTGTTATAAAAACATAAAACATACCGTTACACCCTTTACACCGCATCATTCTCGTGTGTTTAGTGATAGCAATGGTACACATTTTTATATCACTTGATTACTTGTTATTTATTAAAAAAACGTCCACTGCTTAGTCAATCGCGTCTTAACTCTTTAACTGATATAGTTTAGTTTAATATTTATATCTAAATAACCTTGAGTTTTAAATACTACAGCGATATCTTGAGTGACCGTTACTGTGACGAATTTAGAGTATTTTTTCTAACATAATTAGTGTAATGCCGTGTGTCATAGCTGGGAAATTGGAAAGAATGTCATCAGTACTTTATTCAAATCAATTTTTTTGTCTTTATATTCTTTATTTTTATTCGTTTGGGTGTTGTAAGTCGAGTAATCAATATTATTTGAATGGGGACTTACAAGTAGTAGTGTGAACATTTACTAGAGACATAAGATGATTTAATTTTTATTTAAGAACGAAACTCTGATGACAGCATTGTGCTGTGATATCTGCTGGCCATACATATTTTTACGATACTAACTAAACTTACTATAAACACCGAAAAATAGCGCGAAATGTTGGTTAACAATACATACAGGAATCTGTAAGTTTTGGTGCTTAAACTTTGTATTTAACTAGCTTTAACCCGCGAAATTTTGCGTTATTTTTTTCATTTTCTTTATTTATGGCACCTCTTTAGGTCATGAGCTATCCGAATATCAAAAAAATATTATCCTAGGCCTTAAGGGGGAGGTTTGAAAATTGATTCGCTGTTACAATGTATAATAGATATAACCAAATATTTTTCTCCGATGACACTAACTTCTTACAAATGAAAGTAAGTCACATAACAGATGGCTGATACAGAAGCAAAAACAATAAAAATAACATAAATAAGATCATCTAGGAAGGTACTCACAACCATATTTCGGTAATATCCTAAGTTCAGTCCCAATTTGTTCCTTCATTTCAAACCAACACAATATTACACAAAAGTTCTTTTAAAACTACGAGAGTACGTGTAACTTCGACGCCATTGCACCACAACTAACTTAACGAATGTAACGAAACTAGTTGCGTAAAGACCACGTGCAGTTAAGGTATTTCAAAGGTAAACAAGTTAAAGTTGGTATATTGAAAAAATATGTTAATTAATTCATGCAGTTAATGACTTTGAACTCAAAGTTCGTTGACTGTTCAAGGTGATTTCAACTTTATTGACGTGTGGTTAAGGTGTGTTTTGTATTGTGTCGAGTTAGGAGTAATGACTTTTCGTTTGATAGAAGAAAACAGTGTAAACACAACTTTTTTTTTTTTAAACACGGTCTTCTATTTTTGTATCAATGCATATTATTCATCAAGACTCTTTTATTTTCTTTTAAAAGTTGTTTTACAAATTTTCCTTAGGTATGTAATTGGTGCGATTTAAAATGGCTACAGAAATATTTGTCCAATGCAAGGATCGAACTTTCAATCCGTAACATAGAAAGCTTGGCGCTATGTCATTAGTCAGTTAATCGAGTTGTGAATCATATTTCTCATTAGTGTTTATAATCAGTCCTTCATTTCGGTTGAGTCAACCTCTATTATCAGACTAAAAAATACTGGCGTCATTTCAAGCGCTAAATGTTTTACAAAAACCAAAAAAACTGACGCAGTTTTTCTGGGGTTCCGTACCCTAAGGGGGCCAATCGGAGCCCTAGTACTAAGCCTCCGCTGTCCGTTCGTCCGTCTGACAGTCAGCGGGCTGTATCTCATGAACCGTAATAGGTAGACAGGTGAAATTTTCACACATTGTGCACTTCTATTGCCGTTATAACAACAAATAAAACAAAGTTAAAAATTGAAGGGGTCCCCGTACAAGAAACGTGTTATTTTTAAGGTTAGTATTAGAAACAAATACGGAGTGTTATATATTGTATGTTGGTACGGAACCCTTCGTGTGCGAGTCCACCTCGCATTTGGCCGGTTTTTCAAAGATATGCTCATAAAGGCTCGTACACACTGGCGCGATATCGCGGGCGCGACAAAGGTTGCGCTACCTGTCACGCCCGCGATATCGCGCCGGTCTGCACGAGCCGTAAAGGGAGTTTGTATTTAAGTTTGTATTTCAAGTATGTTTTGACATCATACGTAATACTGAGTTTAAAAGAAAAGGGTGCATTGTTTGAATTGAATAACTGTATCTTTGTAAGGCTGGATTCGACCAAACAGGAATAAATTTTATCGGTGGAATTAGCTTTCTCTTCCGAATAAATTTTGAATTTTTGACAGTTTCTGCATACGAAAACTGTCAGAGTAAATCTTATTCCGCAGATAAAATTTATTCGTGTTTGGTCGAATCCGCCCTAAGTTGTAGAACACGTGCTAGATCAAATACATGTCGTCATCGGAGCTGCGGATGTTGAATAACTTGTAACGACAATATTATCTCATTTAAAAAGGGTTAAGTACCTATATAACAAAGGAAGTTTTATGGAACGATTTGTTAAAGCAATAATAAAAATTTATTGATAACGCCATCAAAGATATTGTAAGTAATTGTTGGCTTAATTAGTATTCAACTCAAAGCAATGATTTATTTCCGTATAAGATTGGCAAAGACATCGCTATAGACTTATAAATAACTAGCTGCGCCCCGCGGGTTCACCCGCATAAGTGTCGATCCCATGGGGGAACATTGAATAAAAAGGATCCTATGTTAAAACCCAGGTCATGGCCTACCAATGTGCCAAATTTCATCCAAATCCGTTCAGCCGTTTTAGCGTGAAAGTGAAACAAAGAAACTCAGTTTCGCATTTATAATATTACTAGCTGCACCTCGCGGGTTCACCCACATCAGTCACGATCTCGTGGAAATATCAGGATAAACGGTATCCTATGTCCTAATTCAGGTCATGGTCTACCCATGTACCAAATTTCATCCAAATCCGCGTAAGCGTAACAAACAAACAAACTCGCTTTGGCATTTATAATATTAACTAGCTGCCCGCCCCGGCTTCGCACGGGTAGCACTAAGTACTTTTCTACGGCGTACCTACCTACCTACCTACCCTACCTAAAAACCTTCTCCTGAGAATAAGGAACCTAACAAAAAAAGAATTATCCTATTTGGTCCAGCCGTTTTCATGTTATGTCGTGACAACGGAAAACGGGTTTCATTTTTATATATATAGATTAGGATTTAATGATTTTGTTCTTACGTACGGTACCAGGACAGAGAAGCACAACTCAAATAAAATTAAACACACAAAGTATATGAAAGAAAATGTTGACTTGAGGAACATTTACTCAATACGGGGAAATCCTTGGATAAGGAAAAACTGCTAAATATTAGTAGACTGCATAAATAATAGCATAATTATGCAGGTAGCTGATCGCAGACCTAGATTCATTATATAGGGTCCAATTAAATTAGCTAGCATAACTCCGATGACAGACGTGATGGGTATATCTAAACATGATGTAACAAAAAATAACTTAATTTGATGAGTTTGTTATATTAGGAGGTCGCAGTTAGTGCAGTTAGGCAGTGCAACAGAAATATCAGTTTAACGCTTTCATGTTTCGATATTGATATCAGTCAACACGACTGATGAGTATCGATATCGAAACATGATAAAAACAAAAGAAAATACATTTTCTGAACTCATACTTCAAGTAAAAACACTATCAGAGGTAGTTGACGCCAAAAGAAAAATTAGATACCTATACCCATCACATCTGCGGAGTTTCGCTAGCTAATTTTAATTTGAGCCCGTATTGTTGCTACATCCTATTAGCTTTATGGCTTTTTATGATAATGTAGGTTTATTACGACGTAAAGCTGATATATCACGATTCACGACGTAATGATGATACATTGGGCTGTTTGAATATGTGGCTTTTGGCATTTTTTTTTAAATATGTGTTTTATGCACAGACATATAAGAGAAGCAGACCAAACATTCGCTAAAAATTGCGTAGCCATTACGCACACATAGGGAGTGTTGTCAATACAGGGCCGGACTAGGGCCGGTTGCCGGTATTATTTAGCGATATTGAATTTGATATTGAGTGAGTAGCCTATGTTCATGTTATCCATGACACAGACACAGGGTAACATAATCAATTTTATAATTTATTATAATAGCATGTGTGATTACACTGACAATCTGCACTCTACAGTATTATGAAAAATATATCACCAAAAAAAAAATCGTCTCGTAAACTAAGCTCTGTTTGATAATTCAATGGTAAAAACAAAAAAAAACTTAATCCGCCCCTAAGACGACCCACTGACCAAAATTCGTCTTTGCTTGCCTAATCCGTCCCTGCCTAACTACACAGGTATTTGAGCTGTCATTTTCTGCCACTGATGTCGCATACCAATATGGCGGCGCGGGATAGACAAGCTATGCGTCAAATTTTGTCTATGTGTGAGTCAGTGTGACAACAGGTGACAGAACGAGACACAACTAACGACTTGTCGCTTAGCAAGAAGAGGATAAAGAATCATGTCCATCTATATAAATATAACTATGGATTTATGTTTGGTCTGCTTCTCTTATATGTCTGTGGTTTTATGTAATGTGCGTTTAGTTTGTGCAGAATAAACAATTTTTCTTTCTGTCTAATGGGTAGGTTAATACGCGGTTGTTTATTTGAGAATCTGTATAGGTGTTTGTTTTAATTTTTATATACGTATATATTGCCATAAAGTAAATTAAATCTATGTATCTATATATATAAAAATGAAACCCGTTTTCCGTTGTCACGACATAACATGAAAACGGCTGGACCAAATTGGATAATTCTTTTTTGTTAGGTTCCTTATTCTCAGGAGAAGGTTTTTAGGTAGGGTAGGTAGGTACGCCGTAGAAAAGTACTTAGTGCTACCCGTGCGAAGCCGGGGCGGGCAGTTAGTATTGTATAAAATCCACAACCTACTGCCTGGGAGAAGATACTGCCTCTTGTAACACAGGTGTCACTTTGTGTGGATCTACACATTTTTTTTAAATATTCGCAGATTCATGACGATTCTGGCTTTCCGTGAAGGTATAAAAGACTCACTTGGTGCCTTTTTTTGTTCCATAACATACGTAACTATGATCGTAGCCTAGTAATAACCTGAAAGTTTTTATAATATAGTTTCAAACATACCTGGCCTGTTCCAGTTGACGCATTCCAAGAACTTCGTTAGCGCCCGGCGATGCGACGATAAGTAAAATCTGTAAACCAAAAGTGATTTTAATATTTTTGTACCTATATCTAAGGGCTAGAGCCCCAGGGGAGGTTTTTATAACAGCCTTAATTGGGAAAGGATAAACTGGGGAGCTTAATTATTATTCCGAAATTAATATTTTAAAACCAAAATCAAAAGTCACTTATTTAAACTAGGCTGAGAATCAGCACTTTTCGAACGGCAAAAATACATAGGACAGTCCCGCGGCACGCCCTTCACCACTTCCTAGTGCTGCAGCTGGGAAGAAGAAGTGGCGCAACACACTGTCCAGCAACACCGCTGAATTAATTGAATTATTATTCTGGCTAAATCACCAATCACCTGATAAAATAATATTGCATTACAAATCGGAACTTACTTTTGGGTCGTAGAGAGGCTATGTTAGATTCGACGATGAGCCGGTAATCAGTGATGGGTGACCATACTGTATTGATGACGCCGAACTACTTTCAGCCACTACCTATTAGCTTCAATATGGCACATTGTGTTTACCTGAACTTCCACAGTAAGTCCTGGTCCGTGGCAGTGAGTGGTCGCGCAGGCGGCGCGGCTACTAGCGCAGACAGCTGGTCCCGCTCGGCCGCCGTCGGCTTGGCGTCGCGCCCGGAAACACCCGAGCGGAGGGAGCGAGCGAGACGGTGTTGTTTGCTTTCTACTAGGTTTTCCTGTTCAAAGATCAGACACAAATTATTAGGTTATTTTTTTGTATGTGAGAACGATGGATGAAATTCGGTGTGGAAATCTGAAAAATCCTATGCCTAAGAAGAACAGCATCTGTCGTGTGATAAATCATGTAGGATGCAACCACTGCAACTAATATAAGCCAGTGACCAAAGCGGCGACCTATCAGAGCAAAGCTAGTTCCAGTGATATGATTTAATCTATCTCGGAATCCACAATAAAATACATCAGAAAGAAAATCAAATTAGAAGAATAGGAAATGTAGGAGTGACTTTTCGCAAAAATGCATTATTTTTTGTCATTAGTCTTTGCGCTTCTCTCCGGCACAGAACAGATACCAGCACCCACGGCATGTTGAGAGCATTGCGTGACCGGTGGGACTGCCCGATGCTTGGTCGATGGGTGAGACTGCACACACAGATCGGCTCTAGATAGCTGTACGTGCATTTTATTATATTTCTATTATGTTATTATTATTATTATGCCTATTTGTGATTTTTATGTGTGTGTATTGTGTTATTTTTGTTATTATGCTTTTGTAATTCATGAATACTTATGTTTTGATGTCAATATTTCACTAATTCTATGGACTTCAACGTCTGCGAATAAATGATTATTTATTTATTTAAAATTACTCCAGGAAGTAAATTACTTCGTGGAGTAAAGTTAGCGGGACATAAATAAAAAAAGGAGTTAAACTCGAATTAGCATGAAAATGCAGCCATACCGGTTAAACAACAAAGTAAGACGACCCACTGACCAAATATTTTTAGTAATAATAGAAAATATTGTAGTCAACTAACTGTATGTCGACACAGGTGTAGGTTGATCTAAACCCAATGTTGCCAGTCAACTTCTAGTCTCAACATAATACAGCTGTATTTTTTAAATTAATGCATTTTATTAACATAGTTATTTTTAGTGTTCCGTACCTCAAAAGGAAAAAATGGAAAGTTTATAGTATCACTTCGTTGTCCATCTGTCTGTCAGTCTGACGAGACCTTTTTTATCAGAAACGCGTGGGGTTATCATGTTGAAATTAATATCCAATACAAAATTTTGGGATGTTTTCAATATTCATTCCAAGTAACCCTTCCTTGCGTGATCCGACACGCGCTTGGACGGTTTTTTCATTAGATTTTCCTGGTCAGCGATGGTTATGGATATCTGCAAACCGGTTTGTAGACACCTGCGATGTGCAGGTGTATTGTTTTCCCAGGATAAAACAGAAATGTCTCACCCTCTTCAAGCCACAGTGCTTGGTAGTATAAATCCGTATGTCAGTAGTACTCTCCCGGACGAGTTCTTTTACAAAGACCTCTAAAACTACTGCCTTCAAGTTATCCGAAGGCTTTCGCTGTGTAAGCAAAGATGACTATGTATTGCCTCACATACCTGTAAGATCTCATAATCAGGCACGGTGACGATCTCGGCTTGAGCTCTGAACTGGTACATCTCATCCCCATCTTGTTCGTAGTATACTACTGCATGCTGCAACGAGAACTTTTCCTAAAACGCTGCGAGAATAAGCCAACTTCAGAAGATTCACTCGAAGTGAAACATTTAGAGGGAAGCGTCTGAAATCGGCGTAAAGTATTATTTACTAAGGCCCTGTCTTGCGTGAGCGACGAATACGACGCGACGCGACGTAATGCGACGCGATGATACACGCGACAAATGTCCTACGTGATTTTGGTCATTACTTCTCGAAAGTACAGTACAATACTGCTTGAAAGTTCATTCTTTGTACTTCTTTGTATAAATAAACGATTCCTATATTGCTTATGTTTTTTGTCACACAATAATCTTTGCTCACGCACTGCTGCGAGCAACGCTTCTGAATCAACCATTTCGTAGTTCGTGATGTCGCGTCTAGTCGCAATCAAAACAAGTACGCGTTACGCCGCAGACAGCCACATAGGCCGCAAGCAGGGTATGCCGTTAGTCTTTCCATCGGTGAAGTAAGGTTATCCGAAGCAGGAGGATTCTTTTCAAAACTTACTAAACGACGTAAACTTTACTATTTAAACTATGTTTTTAGATCATGAACGAAAAAAGATTTGTGTAACAAGATGAGACGTGACCCTTATCCCAAGATTAAAAGAAAACATTGAGCGCCTCATGAAGGCCCAGTAAACTTATACATTTTGATTACCACAAAATAAAATACATGAGTTTTGTTGTCACAACATTTCTAACATTTTTTTAAACTGCATTCAAGAATTATACTTTTTAAAACCTTGTTTTTACGACACACGTTCTGTTTTTGCGTCTACTAACCTTCGACTAAGAAATATTTCGAACATTAACAGATATTATGATAATAGTTTTATTTTTAGTAGAAACTTCAAAAGGTCAATGTATACGTCATAGGCTATTTATTCTTAATGTTGAATAAAATTTGGCCACTTCGGTCTCCAATCTAGCTAGGTACGCAAGGCTGCTTGAAGTCAACTCTTGACTTTGCTTAAATTTAAAATGAGTTCTAAATATTTTTTGGGTCATAACATGTAAAGAGTGAACCTTCAGCTGTTCGCTGAACATAGGATTTATAACAAAAGCTTTGAATGTTCAACGCCTGTTTACCGTTATCCAGAACTGACGCGAAATATTGTAGTGTGCTTAAACAAACCCTGTGCGCAAGAGTCTCTATAAGTGACTTAAATGGACGTCTAGCGTAACATTTTTACCACAGGATTACTTCGGCCTGGGTCGTGCAATGGTCGGGCTGTGTGTAATGAGATGCTCCTCATACATTAACAAAATCTATTTGTATACTTACAGTAATCCCATCTATCTGTACTGTAGGAAACTCAACCATCAAGTACATGTAGTCAGAACTCCGCTTCTCTTTCTCGTTGATCATCTCAATCTCCCTGAATGTTAGCCTATCCAGCCAGTCCACCTGACAAGCAAAATAACACTTTATTATAACACGATAAAGTCTAATTTTAAACATTCAAATAATTGAGTCTTGTGACTTTGTAAGTAATCATAAAGTTTGCCCAGAAATGCGACACAATGTAGGGTAAAAGTAAAAAGTTTTAAATCGTTAAATTCGCCTGTGGATTCGCCAGACCGGGTCAAAAGATGGCCACGTGTCTGTTTTGTTGACAATGTCATTTTAATAGTATTGTCACGCTCATAACATAATATCACGTCTTGTTTCCCCGAAGGGTTGGGCAGAAGTGTGCCCCGTGGTTTGTCTTCCAGTGTGTTCTGCAATTTCTCAGTATCAGCCCGGAGTATGGATTTGTGCCCGGTTGACGGCAATAGGCTCGCCCCCTATTACATGGGATTTAAACATAACTGGTGAAATGTGGGTGTACTGTCTCGCTCATTCATACTGAAAATCGTATCTATCATTCCATGCGGGTTGTGTGAGGTCACTCTTTTGAGTATGGACTCTTTTGCGCGACTGGCACCCTAATTGCGACCCTACACGATCAATCAGAATCTGAATCGTTTTGAAACAGATTGTTAATCCATTGCTACATAAGTTCGAAAAAAAAACCAAATAGTAATAATTGGGAATGAAGTTCTAAATAATTAAGTAAGTATTTACTATCCTATTTACTTGAACATAACCAATAATTATGTCATTCCCCTCAATTGAACGTCACTCGAGCGCATCATTGATAAACTTTTAGGTACAAACTTTGACTTATCAATGCAGTGAAAGCATTTTACAGATAACCCAAGAAAAGTATGTGCTTCGGGAATCATCGTCTATCTTCGGATATACGAATGCGCGAATAATTGAAGTGCCTGTTTGAAGCATCATAATAACAGTTTTTTACTAAATGCATATAAAAATATGTAAGTACGTTACTTATAACAAAAACACATTTTTTTATTGTTTGTCTGTCTGTTTGTTCTGGGTAATCTCCGAAACAGCTGGATCGATTTTGACGGCACTTCCACTGGCTATATACACAACTAACCAAAAATATTAGGAATACGTGTTTGTCTGCGTAGATACACTTGACGTTGTAAGTGTTCAGATATTTTTGGTTAGTTGTGTGTATAGAAATTATTGACAAGCATCTGCTCAGATATTATAGAAGTAATGAATGTTCAGATATTAATGGTACCTTCTAGTGTATGGAACTTATTGAAATTTTAAATTGTTCAGAAGTATTTGATCACCTTGTCTGCTACAATATATCTGACGGCGACTGTACAACCATAGAAGTTCTTGCCTATTTTGCATTACATTGATTACAAAATAATAGATTAACAACTCTAGGTAATTCAAAAAACTTATCAAAACTTTTGAGTGACAAATGACGATCTGCAACCGGAGTAGGTAACCCGACAGGCAGAAAATTTATACAAACGCGCATTGAAGAGCACTACTACAAAGCGTGGTACAGTCCGCGCCACCACTAAAGTCTGGCGGAAAATTGTGGAACTACATTTTTAAATGAAAAGATGCAATGACAAAGACACTAGCGCCGCGTCAAAAAGACTTCAGTGGCGCGGGCTTCAAGTTTAGTACTAGATACTAAACTTAAAGCTTTGCCTGTGTGGGGGGTTACTCTTTGGCGCGACGTTCGAGCGAATTCGATAACACAAAGATAACCAGACAGACGCATACCTTTTCTGAAAACATCAACAAAAATATTATGTTGTAAAGATGAGTCAGAAATACAAGGGATATCTTTGTTTATTCTGCGGGAAGATATCTTGAGACCAATTGGGGTTACGGCCCTTTGATTCTGATGAAACAATGGATTTTAACTAGGTACATTAGTATGAAATGAAATTATTTATTTCTGTAAATATGTATAAATACACTTTTACATGTCAATATTTTAAGAAGAACTAGATGAGTTCGGCGTTTCCTATCTGACTACTCTGAGAAGAAAAGCCGAAATAAACTAAGAGGTCACAGCAGTCTCTTTTAAAGTCCAGACATAAATAATATTGGACAGATGATTGAACTATTTCAGAGATAGCATTCGCCACCGATAGTCAATACTAACTGACACGCCCATAAAAAGCTTTGCGCGGAAATTCTATAAAGTTCTTAAGTAAACATATTGAACTCATCACTGGACTTTAATACAGTATATAAACATTTATACTGCATGCGTAGGAACGTATCTCACATACCAACAGAGTCGCAGGGGGTCACAAGTAAGAGATAACTATATCTTGCCCCCTCTTACGTCATTTGCATCACCGCGTCACTGTTATAACTTAATGCAATGTGCAGCATTTTGCGTAGGCTACTGCAATCCAGAAATAAAATAAAAACGATAATTTTTGTAAGTGAAAATTACATAAGACAGTCCCCAAAAATGTCCGCATATGATAGAATTAGGAAATTACAAATTATCATTCGATATTTTCAGCTTAGTCGATCACCTTTGATCGAATTTGCTAAAAAAAAACAGAATTTGATTTCTAAGATCCAGTTTAGAGTTGTTTAGTTGATGGAGTTTAAGAGTTATTATCAAAGACCTAAGATATCAAATAAATATCGAGCCTGATCTTAAAGATCTACGGAACAGATAAGCGCGCGTTGTGGGTGCCAGTTAATATGCGTATTGCTGATCATAAATATTAAAATAATCGTCTAAAATGTAAGAATTACAAACCACATGATGCAAATGGCAACTTGATAGTATTGAAAACTATTTTTGGACACTGAATGTCCAAGACGTAGTTTCAATGAGTTAAAGGACATAATTATATGAAAGACTAGTTTCTACCTGCGACTTCATGCGTAAAATTTCTTGTTATATCCCGTCGTACCGTATCGCATTGCCTTCCCGCACTATTACTTCGTTTTCACTTATCGCCCTTCCTGACTTTTTTGCTTGGGTCATGAGGGTCCTAGAGTCATGTAGTCTTCTTCAAGAATTGGGTTATCAAATGCTAAAAACTTTTTTTTGTAGGTAAGTAGGTAGGTATGTATGTAGGGTAGGGTAGGTAGGTAGGTAGGTACGCCGTAGATAAGTATTTAGAGCTACCTTTGCGAAGCCGGGGCGGGCAGCTAGTTCAGATATAAAGAAAGCTATGGGTAGCATAGGTACGTCAGGTGCGAAACTGTATACAAATAGTCGGTACAATACTGATTGGTATTTTTCGGTACTCACCCTGCTACGATAGGCCTTTATTGGTTCTCTGTGTAAGTACCTATGTGAGGTCAGCTTACAGTCTAACCAAGCAGCTAATTTTATTTGGAAAGCGACCAAAATATAAAACGTTTAACAGTACCTTGGGTATATGTCCATTCCGATGTTTCTTGGCCAGTTTAGCCAGCCTCTGCATCTGTTCCTTGCCCCTGTCAGGAGCTTTACCGGGAGTCTTCTCGCTGCCCTCCACGCCCGGCCAGACGCGAAGGTCGAACATTCCCTTTTTGAATTCGAAAAACTTTTTTAATCGTTCTATTACGTTGAGGTAACATTCTTTGCATAGTTGCAGGGTGCTGTGTGATTTACCCATTTTTTTGAAGAAGTAATTTTTGTTTAAAAAGGTTTTATTATAGAGAATTATTGCATTTTATTTTATATGGATTTGCACTTTTCATACAAGGGTATTAAGAATTATAATTTTATTTTTAGAAGTTAAAGAACACAAACAAAGCATTTCAATTTGAAATTTAGGAAAACACTTCACTTTTTTAGCATAACCAATATTTAGCACATAAAATATTAAATAACATTTGGATTCAATTTTATATAAGTAAGTGAATAGTTTTTAGAGAGCTATTTTTTCAACGCACGTCTCTCCGCCTCTACGGAGCAAGCACACTGAATCGCCTTTGGCATTTTCCAGCCAATCGATGTTTGTGTTCCTTTATATCAATCAGGTCATAAACATAAATAAATATCCCATTACATATTCCTGAGATAAAATTGAAAAAAAAAACAACTCTGTAGTGGTAAGCCTGGCGTCGATTGAACTTCTGCATTCTTGCAACAAAAATGTTGTTTGGATAAGTGGAAATAATAACGTGTAAATATTGACATAAATGATAAAATGTAGACAAAATAAAAATTTGTTTTGATTAATTCGCTGAAAGGAGTATGAATCGTAGCAGGTGGCGTTCTGTAGATTCTGCCTACCCCCATGGGAAGAAGGCGTGTTTAAGTATTTATGTATGTTGCTATGAGTAGGTATTATGTTTTTTTGGATTAAAAACCAGATTTAATCTATTAACAAATCTATTTCACTATTTTTTTCGTATAGATAGATTATAACCTCAAATCCGACAAATCCCAGTAAAATGAAACTTCAATAAGGTTGAAATTATCTAAAAGTCACATACACAAATAAACCTTGTTCTTTTATGACGTGTAACTTGAAAGTGACATTCAATCTGAGGGTGGTAAACCAATTACGAGGTCGGTATACTTTTTGGCAATTTGACTTTACGTGCGGATTTCACCAATCAAACTAAAAGCGATCACAGCACATCTAAAACGCGTTCAAGAGCTGTCAGTGTCATCATTGTTAGGGAATATTTGACACTGACAGCTCTTGAACGCGTTCTAGATGTGCTGATCGCGTTCAGTTTCATTGGTGAAATTCGCCATAAGTGCAGTTTTCACTAATCAAACTGACTGCGATCAGCACTTCTTGACAACGTTCAAGGGCTGTCGTCTCAATATTCCATAGCAATTCTGACTGTGACAGCTCTTGAATGTGCTTTAGATGTGCCTGAACGCGTTCAATAACATTGGTGAAATTCGTCCTTTATAGGTAACTTTCTTACCAAGGTGTTTTACAATTTTGCAAACCGGAAATCCGCGGTAAACGTCATAGGCGTGTGCCCTCAATATTAGCAATGTCACTGGGTTAATTATATTCAAAGGTATAAAAACATATTTATTACGTAACTTTCCAACATTAATATTCATGTTTATAGGTTTCGATACTATGTAATTAGAGTAGACGTTTTTAATCATAGGCAGCTAGATAGAGAGTTAGAGCCCACATAACAAAATAATCCTATTGTTTGAAAAATAACTCTTCACCATGTTTGTTAGCTGAATTTTTGAATTTTTAGACTGTAAGTTCAACTTTTATTTATGCCACCAGACTTACCTACCTATGTAATATACATAGGTACTTTGCTATCAGAGTAAAATTGCAATAAAAATAAAATTCTGCAGTAGTTGTGTGACATTGCAAAACTACCTACATGTCAGAGTTGAATACCCCTGCCCCTCTGATTGTTTTAATAATAATTTATATAACTAAGGTGGAGCACGTCTTTTTAGCTAGCATATCCAATATTTTTTATTGTACGTGTTTTTTGGTCATTATGATGTCATTTTATTAATGGTAGGCGGGTATAAACAGAATATGATTAATAAATGATTCAAAACCGGTCATATGCGTGTCGGGCATGCGTTAATTAAGGCTTTTGAGCTTGCTGCTCATATAGAACATTGGTCGACTTTCAGCAGAAATTTACAACAACCAATTACTTTTTGAAAGCGATCCGATGTAAGAATCTTCGGATGGCAAAACAATTCTTTATAGATTCATATTAGAAAGATGCTAAGCCCAAAGGGCCGTCTTCTTTACCTATCGTAACCTAATCCTAATTCTGTTTTCTAAAACCTAAAAAATACAAAGATTACTTTATTATTTTTCAAGAAAAATACAGACTTAAGACTCGAGCAGACAGGCACGACGCGATTCTAATAGAACATTTTCTATGAAAACTTCATAAAAATTGTTCTATCAGAATTGCGTCGCACCGTCGCGTCGCACCTGTCTGCGGGAGCCTTTAAATAAGGAAGGAATAAACCTTCCCTTGCCACTCCTTAGACAAGTCGAAAATTACAAAATAATTAATTATACATATACATAAACTCACGCCTTCTTCGCATGGGGGTAGGCAGAAACTATAGAACGCCACCTGCTACGATCCTTACATACTCCTTTTGCCTCGTTTACGTTCATACATCTGGTAATACACGCACGACGGTTGCGAGTACTACACACCTAACCTTCTGAAGAACATCATCACCAATAAGGTCAGTATAATATCCTCCTAGGGCGTCCTCCCGGCGTAATTAATTATAGCTAAGTAATTGAATTAATTGATAACCTTTTCAAATAGTAGGTTCAAACAGACCAAGTATACGTTTTATAGCCACTAGCCAATTAGCCACTAGTGTCAATTAGTGTGGGTGAATGATGTTTACTTAGATGAACATTTTACTGAACATCTGGTGATATAGTACTGAAACGCGACACTAAAGGAAGTGAACAAAAAACCCATTGAATGCATAATGTACTCCTTTTCTGTTCGTTACCCTTGCACGCTTAAAACACTGAGCCTATCGACCTTTATGAAAACAGATAGGTAGCCTGGGACCTGGAGAAGGCCATAGGGCAATTTTCATCCTAGATTTTTCTAAAAAAAAAACGACCGTGTGCGAGATGGACTCACACACGGAGGTGTCCTTACCACCGTACAATATAAAACCCTACATCTTTTTTTTTAATAGTTTAGTAAAAGTTTCTTGTGTGGGGCCCCATTATTTTTTAATTTTTATTATTTGATTGAAATTTGATGAAAATTTCAACTGTCTACCTATTACGGTTCATGAGATACAGTCCGCTGACAGCCAGACGGACGGACGGACAGCGGAGGCTTATTAATAGGGTTCCGTTTGGCAACCTTCGGGTACGGAACCCTAAAAAAGATGAAATACAAGTAAACGCAGACTAAGTCGCAGGCGTACCAAAAAAATATGTTCTACTAACCTGTCTCAACATGCCATGTTTCCCGAACAGCGAGATAGTGGTCCCGCCGACGACCATGACCTTGCCGGGTCCAGCGCAGTCGTAGATCGTCATCGCGAGAGTGGCGTTGCGAGGTAGGTCACTGAAGTACACTGGAAGGGTCACCCATTCGTTCCAACTGAGGAGTGGAAGAAAAGAGGAAGTGAGTAACAGAAAATTGTTTAAAAATCTTAATAGAATAGTGTTCATTATTATCGGGCTTAACATAAAGAAATGTTCATTAGTATCAGATTTACCAGCAGTAAAAAAAAAAACTTTTCATTTTCATGCATATAAGGTAGTTTAATAAGTTTCAGAATATTGAGCAGTGTGTGTGCGGTATTTGAATAAGTGGATTAAGTCATGAATTGCATTCGTCAGGCTTGCTCTATGTAAATGACTGGTATTCAGCTGCATCCAGTAAGACTGGAAGCCGATCCCAATATAGTTGGGAAAAGTCTAGGCAGATTGATGGAGTCATGCATGCTACACAATTTGATACTGCTAATAAATTACAATCGTGGTTCTGACAAAAATATGATTTCTTATGACAAATAAGAAATAGCGACATGGCAACTCCTGTCCAGGAAACATTAAATTGAATAGATGTTGGACCATTAGGCCAGGAAATGGTAAATAGAATAATACCGATATCCTTTCCAGTCAGATGATCTCTAGTGCTCACAAAATTGCTATACATTTATATGTATGTAACAAATAGCAATGTTTTGAGATGTAAGCCACTGCCTTGAAAAATATATTGTTTCTGTAAGATGATATTTATGTGCCGATTCAGATTGTAGTAATAATATTCTTATAATACTTGCTGTGCTCAGTGTGCTCTATGTACCAGAGGTAACGAGAACAAACGAAACAAGTGCTGAAGTCAGATTATTAACTCCACTGATTGCAATAACTCTTCAAAACAATGTCTGCATATCTTATGTTTACAAAAATAATTAAGAAACTTACTTCCATCTATTACTAAAAGACTTGTAAGAAGTAGTGACTGGCAGCGCTAGCGGCTGTCCATCGCTCAGTATCTGACAGGTCACGTACAAGTCTGAGCATCCTTCCTGGTAGAGCCCGGAAAACTTGAGCATGGGGTCTGAGAGTAGCTTGTCATATTCTGGTTTGGCACGCTTGCCTTCCAAGGTGCCTCTGTAACCAGAACAATGATTATTACTAGATGAATTTAATGAAAAAAATAATCCAGTTACTTTCGATTTTAAGCAACAATTTCTCTGTAGTATTTGTACTCATCAGCAACTCTATTGCCCAATGCCATGCAGGGTGCAGGATAGTATCTTTTAATGGAAAAATATTTGGTTTAATTTTTTACTACACCAGGAGCTATTAAATAATATAAACTACTTGACAAAATAATCCGGTTTAAATTTTAGTAAGGAAAACATAAAATTGTTCAAAAGTAAGCTAATGAAGTTGCATTTTCTAAAGCCTTAAGAAATATATTGATGCAGTTAATGGTACTTAAATCGACAGGAGAGTTATGAGAGGCTTTTGTTACTTCAACCGACATTTCTCTGCATATCAGATTACAGTTTAACCATTGTTACTATCGCATATACAGGGTGTTTGGCAGAACGTTGAACATACGAAAATGGTGGATAGGTGGGGTCATCTGCTACTTACTCAGCCCAAATTTTTTTGGCCCTGGCCCACGGGATATTTTTTAAATTTTTTTTTTGTCTTTCTTCTTCTTACACCACTTTCTTAACTTTAAAGTGTAATTTTTATTAAAAATGGGTAAAACAGGCAATATTTAGTATTTTTTTTAAATCTTTTATGTTGACAGATTCTTATAAAATTATTGCTTTATTCAGATGTTAGCTAGAAAAAAAGTTATGAGTCCTCAAACTTACAGAAAGGTGTAAAACCATACCCATTACCCATTTTTAATAAAAATTACACTTTAAAGTTAAGAAAGTGGTGTAAGAAGAAGAAAGACAAAAAAAAAATTTAAAAAATATCCCGTGGGCCAGGGCCAAAAAAATTTGGGCTGAGTAAGTAGCAGATGACCCCACCTATCCACCATTTTCGTATGTTCAACGTTCTGCCAAACACCCTGTATAATTAAGTACTTATTACTTACATGATAATGTAATCTCTATAATTAATTTTATTACAAGTACCAGTAGGTCAGTAATACACGACAATGCTTTAAAAGTACTTCTTCTGGTCAGACTAATAACATATTTAGTTTATCTGTTTCTAAGATTCTATAATCAGATCTGGATACGCTTTGAACCGATTTCATAGTATTGAAATGGCCATTTGGCAAGAGAACAAATGAAAGCACTTGTAATAAAATACGTATTTGGTAAATAGATATTGCAAAACAAAATACACAATGGAATCTTACTTACATCTTTATCTCCACTTTGTGATCCAATGAGGAACTATACACATAGTAAAATTTATCATCAATCTCGTTCATATTGATTTTATTAAAAGAAATCAAAGATTTAACAATATCACAGCTGTTTTAGCTTATTTTACTGTTTCCGACTTTTCATTGCATTTCAATGTTTTCTGTTTTTTTTTTTTTACTAACGTCAACGTCAGTACATCTGAAAAGGGAGAAGGGGTTTGACAGTTTGACACCAAGGTATTTAAGCTGCCTGTCCACTGGAGTGGAGAAGAGAGAAGATTAGTGTATCTGTTCGAATAGAACCTAAACTCTGGAGTGGGATCCGCTTTGCTCTTCTCCGGTCCAGAATTACCGAACGGTATCGTGGTATTTATTATAGAACCTCACTCAGAAATCAAGCCTTTTGATTGGTTTGATTGATTATTTACATAATAATGCTTGAGTCTTGAGTGAGGTTCTGTAGTACGGGCCTAAGAATTATACCTACCTAAAGCGGTTCTCACTTCTCAGCCCTGTTGTTTCCGGACGTGTTTTCAAATACTGGCAATACTGATGGAAAAACGTCACTCGCACTGCCATAATCACTGTCAAACTCAGCTGTCAAGTACAGAGTGGTGATGTGTTTTAGATTTGCCGATTCAATTTCTTCAACAAATAAAAACCTCGTGCTATACGACAATTCCTGAAATAATCAGAAACTAAATAAATATTTGAAAGCTGCTGATAAGTAGGTACTCAGGTATTTCATTTCCCAAAAATACAGCTAAGTACACCAAATTGCTGCCAAGTTTTACTTTGTTTACTTTGAATTCGTTTCACACTATTATTTTAATTGCAGAAAGATGACGAAGTTACTGGAGTGGGTTTCAGTGCTCTCAGCATTCTTTGCCGTATGGTATTCTTTAATCGGAGGTTACGTAAAGCACCCATTGATTGAGAAAAACATGACTTTGGTACTAGTGTCTCCTATAGTCTTTGTGCTGTTGTTTGGCTTATATGCGGTGACTGTGATACTGTACCGAGTCCTTACGTTCAACAACTGCGAGGAAGCAGCCAAGGAGTTACAGGAAGAAATAAAAGAGGCTAGGCAAGACTTGCAAGACAGGGGACTAAAATGGTGAATTAATTCATTCCATAATAATAATATCTAGATATAGAATTTTTATAAGTGATTATAGTTGTTTATTGTAATGTGTCTTCTCATTGAAATTACCCTATGGTTTACTAATAAGTAATAATTCTACAATTGAAACATGACATGGGAAAATTAATTTGTTTTTATAGTTGAGCAGACTAAATAATAAACAATCAAACATACGCTCCACTCCTACAAACTCCTTTTTGGAAGTTGGTTAAAAAGTGGACAATTCTGTTTGTTATTTATATTATTGTGATGATCTTCCTGCCATTGTGCCATTGTTACTTGGGGTTTGCACAACACATTTTCATTATCCATTCTCCCCTGTCAATCATCACGCTATAATGCACTCCCTTCTCTTTCATATTCTTGTCATTCCCAGTATAATTTACACAAACTCAGCCAGGTACCCTCTGTGAAGTTGTCAGGAACATCAAGGCGTTGCTGGCCTTTCTTGAGGAGCTGGGGTGGATCGAATAACCGATTTCCCACCCGGACGCAAAATACGCGCATTGACGTGGAGTTGCGGACACCAGCCCGTTTTACCTTATACCTTATACACAAACTCAGCAGTGGGTATGTGCATTCATTTAAATTCAATTTTCTTGGCTTCTTTAGGGAACTACGTTTTATGTGGGCGTCGTAAGACAGCTTGCAGGAAATGATAACACAATTCAATACTTTATTGGGTATCTTTAATAAGCTAATTAATTAAAATTATTTGCATACAATATTTACAATTGATATTTAATTCTATGACTGAAAATGTTAACAAAGAAGGATAACTTAACTTATAATTTATTATTAGGTCAACATAGACTGAAAAAAAATGTGCATTTTTTCTTTAGTCATTTATTTAAACACTTAAATTAATATTTGACAAATTGCTGATGTAACAATTTAAAAAGTAATCATAGTTGGGTCTTATTATCTATATTTTAAAGCTGTCATTCTTAATAATTATGTATGCAAAATATACAACCAGCAAAATATCACATACCATTATTATTTTCATAATTTAACTTTTAGTTTATTGTAGATGGTGCAAAGAAGAGAAAATCTTGCACCTTTTAAGAAATCATGATGAATATCTTTGAAATAACTCTTTTGTTTTATAATATTTGGCTTAATATTTTGAATCTCTTAGTAAAAAGACAGCCAAAATCACAGCACTTATATTTTATTGTGTAAAATTTTAAATGGTGCAGAAATATTCATGCAATAATTAATACATTATATTATGGCACACTTCTAATTTAATAATAATTGTAAGCAATATGTGACTCATTTTTTATTTTATTATGGACACGGCTCAAAACTCTAATAATATTTATGTTTTTAAATAATTTTCTGAGAAAGGGATAAGAAATAGGAATAGTTTTATAATTACAGAAGTAAAAGTCTTGTATTTTGGCCGAAGCTTTTATAAATAAGTAATAATAATATTGTAGGTATTATTAATAATCGTGAAGGATTTTGGGAATTGTTACGATGTTTTCTAATTTATATTCTAAAAGATGTTCCCCTAACTTCATAGCCATTTTGTTAATTATTAATTATAATTAAATATTTCATTTTTAATGACTTTCTACCTACACAAGAAGTACTTATAGTAACTAAAATATTAGCGACATTAGAAACCATGATCTAAGCGTTACTTGCACATTTTATTTATAATAATTATAATTAACCAATGACGTATTATATATACGTCATTGGTTAATTATAATTATTATAAATAAAATGTGCAAGTAACGCTTAGATCATTGTAATTAACATATTTTGTTGGACAAAATATCAATCTTCTTTATAAATAAGATAAATAAATCATGAATATGGATGATTCGCTCAAGGACAGTTAGTTACCCATTTTAATGAGCTAAATAAATTATTATTCTACAATAGTTCCCTAGTTCTGATCCCGCACTTACGTGAGCTACCCCATACTTATAATAACATTCTAACTATAATAATTACCTACCTACTGAATGTGTGACTATAACGATAATAAAAATATCTCAATTCCTTTTTTTTTTACAAATGATTTCGTTCATCTTACGGTTGTCGCTATTATTGAAGTGAAAACTTCTTTACGCTTTTTCTGAACAGCGAATGAATCTGAACAGCAGCCGACCTATACTCTGCGCTGAATCATAGAGTATAGTAACTAAAGAATATACTCGGCTCCAGATGTGAGTTTAACTCGCTGTTCTAACAACGTTTTAACACTCGCTGGCAAATTAAATTTGCCAGCGAGTGTTAAAACAAAAAACTACGGTGAAAATTGTAACAGCTGTTTCAAAGGCAGACAGTCAGACGATTTTTTTGCGCAGGCGTGTAGGCGGTTAAAGAAAAGCTTACGAGTCTCAGTTACGTATAAATAACGTAACGTAAAGAGTCTTTCTTTCTGCCTAGCCTTTTCCCAATCATGTTGGGGTCGGCTTCCAGTCTAACCGGATGCAGCTGAATACCAGTATTTTACATGGAGCGATTGCCTGTCTGACCTCCACAACCCAGTAACTGGGTAATACGATACCCCTTGGTAAGACTGGTTGTCAGACTTTAGCGCTTCTGACGACTCGTAACGACTGTCAAAGATCCACGAATGAAAGCCGGGACCAACGGCTTAACGTGCTTTCCGAAGCACGGAGGAGTCTCGGTATGTAAAGATGGTCACCCATCCACGGACCAACTCCGGCAAGCGCAGCTTAACCAGATGGATCGACCCGTGCGGCTGTTTATTAACCACGAGTACCTCCGTAACGTAAAGAGTACAGAATAATATTATTATGGTGACCATCCATTACATATCGAGACCCCTCTGTGCCTCGGATAGCCTGTTAGAGATTTCGCGCACTAGACGGCCACGGCTAGATAACCACAACCACTGGTCGCATAGACCAGGTTAACTATAGAAACCAATACGAATCGCAACGGTCAACCAGCCGCAGACCGAGCCACGAACCACGGACCCCGACTGGCCGGAGTCGTGGCAGTCTAGTGCGCGAGATCCCTTAAAAGCCGTTGGCCTCGGCTGTTATTCATAAATGTTTGACAGTCGTTACGGGTTTTCAGAAGCCCGAAAGTCTGTCAACCAGTCTTACCAAGGGGTGTTGTGTTACTTAGTAAATAACTGGGTTGTGGAGGTCAGATACGCAGTCGGTCCATGTAAAATACTGCTATCTATTCAGCTGCATCTAGTTAGACTGGAAGCCGACCCCAACATAGTTGGGAAAAGCCTAGGCAGTATTGAATAATATTATCTAATGTAGGTGGAGCAACTATTAAACCTGCTCCCTAATTACTTAACACACGATCAATCGCAATCTGTTTCATATTGACGGTTCAACAACATTCATTGCGTTATTTACGTTATAGAGCAGACAATTTTTTCCAACTTAAAAAGTTAATCCATTACTTTTTAAGTTGGAAAAAATTGTCTGCTTACTTACGTCTTGCTGTCTGCAATATCCTTCAAAATGATTCAGATGGTGTGCTACACAATTAGGGTGCTGGGTACATTTCATCTAAATAATCGCTAATCGAGCGTAACTAAAAGCAATCGATTACCTTCGTTAAATTAAATCGACTCGAGGACATTATTAAATTATACGGCTATCTCTTTGGATCATTTCGCGTTCATTTGAGTACCTACCTCCCTGAAGTAAAGTCGACTCGTAATTTATAAACTAATATAATAAAGCTGAAGAATTTGTTTGTTTGTTTGAACGCTCTAATCTCTGGAACTACACGTTGAATTGCAAAAAAATTGGTGTGGCGGTGTCGTGGACACGGCCGTGTGTTTTTAAGTACCTACCTACGTGAATACGTGTCCGTTACGAGTACTATTTTGAGACGAATAATTCATTGATCCTTTAACATACCTAACAATCGTGTGGTGAAACAGACCGTTTATATATGATCGGTTGATGTGGCTGTGGCGTTGTTTTTGGCGTGTGTTGCTGTGGCGTTAGAATGTTGGCATTGAGCAACATATTTACGATATTATGTATTATGTTTTTGATTAAATTGCATGAGTTTAGATAAAATGGTGTATTAAACTACAAGGTCTAAGCATAACTAGGTATTCCCCGGTTAACAGTTTCTCAAACTTAAATTCGACAATCGAATTGGTTTTTCTTACCTATCAGTAAGTGTGCAAAGTAGATATTCTCCTTGGGGATAAAGGTGTCTTGGGCGAGCTTGAATCCCTCGCTGCACTCAGGATTCTAGAGAACTCAGAGCTCACTCGCTGCGCTCGGGAGCCCTGGAGTCCTTCGTTACGTTCGGGAATCAAAATAGCGCCTAAGAAATTAAGACACTGCTTTATCCCCTTATTGAATAATCTACTATTGCATGCCTACTGGTAAAATATGGCTGAACCTATTCCCTATATCACCATGTAGATACTGTACTACCCTTATTTGCAAAATAAAATATCTTATCTTTAGAAAATAATATTGAAATGGTGATTTTGATCTGCTACGACCTACTGTAGGTAGGTACCTACCTAATTGTTTTATGATTTTTACCGAGAATCCGAAAACATCAATCAAATAAATATGCCTTTCAAATCTTACTTTATAATTTTTCCGTTAGGTAATAAATCAAAAGAAAAACCCGCTATTTTTGTTAATTGAACTTGGCACAGCACTACTACTGTGCTTTCAGCAATAAATAATAAACCCCGCAAAAGTTTTTAACTCTCATCAATAAATTCTCTTTGATAAATCTAGGGTTAAGCTAACGCAGGGTAAAGCCGAGCTCAATAATAGGTACCTACTGTAATACTTACCTCCCTATGAACGAAGTCCACTTCATGGAAATTGTATTCGTAATTAGTTGCGGGAATTTATATTCTTATTGTCAAGGTTGTATTAGGTATTAAAGCTTGCTAAAGCAAAGCAATGAGGGTATAACTTTCTCGTGTATGTAAGTCGGACACGCAAAGGACAAAAAGCTATCGGCCATGAAGGTTTTATTTCACCGTTCAGAGCATATTCTACTCTTTGGGCACCAGGAATAGCGTTCGTTTTTCAAATGTATTTATTTATAAATATGGTGTTACCATCTAACTAATTGTCGTTTAGTGTGCCGTATGTTTAATGCCGGCGCGAACCAATCGACCCCATCGATGCCCCTATTAATATCGTAGTGTGAATATGACGTGCCGTATTATTTTCTAATATTTTAGAGTGCATTTTTAGGTTTTATTGGGGGCACTCCTCTATGCTACTGCAGCAGTTTTTTATCTTTACAAATGGACAGCGTTATAAGCAAAGCAGGTATAACCAAGCATGAACGCCTATAACCCTAAATGTCATGTAGGTAGTAGGTACCTACAGATTTCAATTATTTATTTCTACGTATGAATATATCAAATGTTTGTTTGTAGGTAGGTTTAGGTGTGAGTAATCTCATAAGAGCTTTGTTTCTGTTAGGATGAGCACGGGAACGACAATGTAGGCTGTAGTCAATCCACAACATTGCTACATTGTTTTTAATAGGCGTTTAAACAATAAAGTCTTGCAAAGACAATTTATGGCAGTCTCCATCAGAAACACAAAGGTTGAAATAATGCCGACACTGTTTGGTTTCGAAATGAAACATTCAAGAAGACTGTTATCAAGACTTGAACATAACTTTAAGTGTTATATTGATATCATCAATCATAGTACCTAATCGGTATATCGTCGATCGTCATAGTGTGATATATTTTTATATTGACAAAGTTTTTCGATATAAATCGTCCACTCTATACATTAATCATGATAACTATTTTTCATCCCTTGACAGGTTTTTTTATCTGCAAGCCAGATAAAAACTGAGACGCATTTTTATTCCCTTGTCACTTTATGTAAAACGCTCGATAAAATATGTTTGGAAAGATGAGATGGTTCTCATTCGGGACGTGTCACTTTCTTCTTTCAACAGCCTTTATGGACTATACAAACTAAACCCTTAAAAAGTTTCAAATAAAACCGTAATTGTCTTTTTAACCGAGGAAAAAAACGGAGGAGGTTCTCAAGTCGACACGTATATTTGTTTTTTTTTTAACGTTAAGATGCGCCATTAGTAGGATATTAGGGATCTACTCTTTGTCAAGTTTGCCCAGATTTCCGCAAATTTTACCCGACTGCGCGACAGCAAAGACAGTTATGTTTCACGCGTGTCTATGTATGTGGAATTCTGTTTAACCATCTTTCCGCCACTCAAGGCACTTTTGCCTTGTAGTGCTACATTATAAGGGTTTTCCTAAGTGGAGTCACTTTAGTCACTCTGCGTGACGTGCCCCAGACATGTCAATGTTTCCTAACTAAGCTTTCTTATTGTATGGCGTGAGGCAATGTAAATAAATTAATACATTTCAAGCACTGGCTAGCATGCTAGCCTGCATTAAATACGGGCACACTTTACCCTCGTATAACTTGCCCGGAGTACAGCACTATTCAATTCCTAAGTCGGAGAACTCCTCAACTATTCACGAATACAAAGTAATGTAACTTCTCATCATTTTAATAGATATATTATTGCACTATTTTATTTATACTAAATAGCTGGCGATTCTGTACCTACATATTCTACATAGCAGAGAAACTCGCGGGGTAGTGCCCCTCATAATTTTAATAAGAAATCAATTTTAAACGCATTTGACTTCCGAAATAAGCCAGAAATGGGAAAAATTCAAAAGTCTTAGTGTAAAAATTTAATTTTAATTCATAATAAACTCTAAGCGTGTTATAAGATTTGCCTCGAGTCTCTCAAGGCACTTTGCTTTTACCTGAAGTTTGCTTGAAAGCATTTCTTATTAAAATTACTGGAACTAGCTTCTTCAAAGAGCTTTCCGCTATTTCATCCAGCCAGTTATTTTTCGAATAGAGATTTTTGAGAAATTATTTGAATAAGTAGGATTTATAACCAGCAAATCCTTGAAGTATTCAAATAATTTACAGAATCGGACGCCCGATGATATGAGATTTAAAGCTACAATTTCGAAATGGGTCTAGCTAAGTGAAATATTTTAAGAAGTGAAGAAATACGCATGCGTACAGGATGCGTGAGTCAACTAGAACGTACCGAGATTGTTAAAGTACTGCCTATTATTACTGATTAATGGACTTACAAATTTACATATGGACCTGGGGAAATAAATATTTTATCTGTTATGTGACACGATCTAGTTTCTTTCATAAGTAAATAAATCGACTACAGTGGCACCATTATTGTAAGTTGTTAATGTTCTGAAGATGAGTAGAATACAATTAATGAGGTTTTAATAAGGTTTTTCATTAGTTTGAACTTTACTTTCTACCAAAACAAAGTGACTTTTTGTCTAATTGTCTATGACGTAAGGGTCCTACTTTTACATTTCACATTCAACATTGAAATTAAGAAAAAGAAAGACAACACGACGCTACTCGGTTACATAAAATTGGTCCGAATTTATTCATTTTGTTGTAAACGGAAACAATATAACAATAACACGAAGAGTCGTACTCTGAATATGAAAAATCATAGTTCTAGAGAAATAAGGTCCCGCAAGTATTAGAACAGGACATTCTTAAGGTATAGGCAGATCGAAGTAGGTACATCGAATGTGAGTTTTGGCTTTCAATACAAACTAAAACCCTCCAACGGTAGTGTTGCCAGGTAAATAATTCCCTCAATTTCAAATGATTCTCAATTGGTTATGGTCTACGCGTTCCGTGTTTCATACGAATCGTGCGACGGCGACTGCTAGGAGGGATATTCCGGCTTTGAGTTCGATGGAGGGGCCCTGGTGGGGCGCTGAGGAGTTGCCTGCGAGGATGAGGGCCCGGAGACGCTGCCTCTCCCGGTACCTGATGTCCTCGCCAGGGGGGTCGAGGCACTCGAACTCGCAGCATCGCGAGCCCACGCGGAAGTTTTTGCAGAACTGTGGAAGGATGAATAAAGAATGAAAATGTGTCATAGCTCCGCTTGCTTATCAAATCTATGAAATATGTAATAACTAGGTGCCGTAGGTATGTCGTGACAGTTGTCAATTAAAACTTGCCTACATAACAGAAGTTTGTTCCACATAATGACTCATACCAAGTAGTTTTTACTCGAGCTAACAAGTGAGGATTGTTATGAACACCATAGTCAATAAACTTGCACACTAGTTTAAAGGAGTTGGGACTTTAGTTTAAGGCAGCTACGAAGTTTTAGGTGCTCACCAGCAAGCGTGCACATTGGTTGAGCTCCCTTTGATGACTCACTTATTCTGAGTAATCCATAGCATCATAAGTTCGACAAAAAATCTGTTCAACATCGTGAATAACGCAATGAATGTTGTTGGACTGTCAACATGAAACAAATTAGTCTTGATCGTTTACGAAAATGTATTACCTACGCAAGTAGATAGCAGGTTACCAGCGCACCGGGGTAATTGCGTGTAACACTTACAGCGGCATGAAAATGCATTTAATTTTGACATTTCATCAATATTCATTGCGTTATTTACGTTGTCGAGCAGACGGATTTTTCAAACTATATGAAGCAATGAATAGGTATCCGATTTTGAAAGAAATGCTAATTTCTTTCATAATTCCTATGATTGTGATTGAAAGTGTGGTTGCGGGTTAGGTTATTATTATTAGGTTAAAGAAATAGTCATATAGGTACTCACATAAGGCGGATCACAGTAAATAGCCTTGCACCACATGGGCTCAGAGTGGTAGCAGACGCACAGCGAGCAGACTCCTGGACCAGGCACGTACAGCAGGCCGTGGGGGACTGACTTCCCTTCCCAGTCGATGCATTCTTCTTCTACGCATGCTGAGGACAAACAATTAGAGTTAGTCAGGAATAGGTTTTAAGGCAGAAAGTTCCCGGAAGGATGACGCATGTCTGCAGAAAGACAAAAGAATCCCCCAATAGTGTTCATGATAAAATACAATAGACGCAGATATATTTAGTAAACTATTCCGCTTAATTATTATTAAAGAGTCTTAAAAAACCCTGTAAGAAATCGACACGTGTTTCACCTCTCAACGAGGCATCGTCAGGATGACGATTGACTTGTCGCGCACCCGTACACGACGTGTTAACACGGCGAGCGCTAGACGCTGAGTAGTTAAGCGGAATAGTTTACTTAATATATCTGCTTCTATTGTATTTTATAATGGATTTCCGCCAAGTCACGCCTGAATCAATTAACTACCTATCTTAGTGTTCATGATGATTTTATGAACACCATTGGACGATAAATCCTCTTGAATGATCTCCGTCTTGTCGATTGAATTTCTACCGAGCAAAACCACAACATGCCTGTCTTCAACATTTTCGGAGGATCCGGTATTTCCGGGTGGACCGCATAGCGGGGTACCGTGTTGCCTTGTCTCGAGGGAAACAAAGTTGGAACCCCCATAACCTCGCGGTGCATGGCAGCGCGTGACCACTATGTGCAAGGCGTCCTTCGTTCATAAATGGTATTATAAGACAAGTCAGTATAGTGACGCAACAAAGTTTAGAGCCTTTTGTAGTAGGTAGTGTATGTAGGTGTGGTTGGTCTGATACTGTAGTAGGTAGGATAAAATATTATCATTGAAGAATAACCTACTGCTTTATGAATTATTTATTAGTAAGTGCTAAGTCTAATACAAATCAAGAAGTATATCAAATATCGTTATTTATGGCATAATAAAAACAAATAAGAACAGCCGGTCTATTCTGTGAAAATCTCACCGTGAATACTTAGGTGAAGTGAACGTGAAGTGAGCGTGAAGTGAGCTGTTATTCCACTGATGCTAGAATAATATAATAGGATTCACGCTATTGACAGCTCACTTCACCTAAGCTGTCACGGTGAGATTTTCACAGAATAGCAATAAGATAATGGTAATAAACATAAACCGCCAGTTAAAAACACCAAGTAGATCCAGACTTCCTAACAACCCAATGCTAAGAGCATTGGAGAGCATTAGCGTCTCGAAAATGAATCCGACTGCAAATCGGATTGATCAAACCATTAGAGTGAATACTCCAATCGAGGGAAGGTGGTAAACGCTAGTAGTCTTCAGTGGAAATGGTTTTCTTTGAGCTTCGTACTGGTTTTTATTTCCTCTATCAGCAGTAAAATAAATTTTATGTGGAATCTACGTAGGTATTCTACTGCTGTAGTAGTAGAAATCGCACGGGAACTCCCCTAGTAAAATAGCCCATAAATAATTAATAAGTCATGTTTGCTACGACGTCGATGTGTAGCTAACGCGTAGAGGTCATTGCTACGCTGCTACGCTGACGTAAGCGATTCATTTTTCTTAAAACATGCGTTGATCGAACGCAAAAAATACAATCTTTTGCAGAGCATATCATATTTTGAGCAACAAAGGAAAGCAGCAACATAGGTAACTGCATTTTACATTAGGACGGTTTTATTGCTATGATTATCAATTATTAGCACAAATGTTTACAAACAGCGCCTTCCGTCAAAATAAACTAGCCTTAAACCGCGTTTTTTTTTAGGTTTTATTCTTTAAGGCACCTCTTTAGGTCAGGAG
Organism: Eupsilia transversa; assembly: GCA_914767815.1. Classification (NCBI taxonomy): domain Eukaryota; kingdom Metazoa; phylum Arthropoda; class Insecta; order Lepidoptera; family Noctuidae; genus Eupsilia; species Eupsilia transversa. The sequence continues at coordinate 1,338,106 of OU611888.1, forward strand.
CTATACGAATATCAAAAAATATTTGGCCTAGGTCTTAAGGGGGAGGCGTGAAAATTGATTAGCTGTTACAATGTTTATTAGATACTGATACTACCTACCTGTCATGTAACATACTGAAAAACCGAGGTACATCTTTACACATTTTGTACAAACGAATCTAGGTTTACAGTCTCTCAATGTAATATATACACGTGACGATATATTCAGCGATAAGCTAACGGGATTCAGAAAGACAATCACTCTATACTTGCCAAGTGGTTCTTCATTTCAATTTTTATTTTTATTTCGTAACTTTTTTTTGGTCCCGTCTTATTTACGTTAGTCAATTTTAGTCTATCTTACTTTTAGTTTAGTAAGTATATTAAAATGCAAGACAGCAAGATATTGTAATCAATGCTATGGAATGAAGGCCGTAAGTTACGGCGTCCATTAACTAAACTAAACACAATGCACAACTAAAGGACTAATGTACATGACAGTTACGGCCCGTAACTGTCATGTTCACATTATAGTTCTTTACTTAATAAATTTATTTCTAGCATAAGTTTAATGTATGTGATGTGGCTGAGCTTTTTTTAAAATAAATAAAATTTACCAAAAGCAGTTAAATCAACATGACCAATCGGCGTGTCGGTGTGATGATTCCAACATCGTATTCACCGTAAACCGTTTGAAGAAGTCTAACTACCTAAGTATAATATTTTCTATTTGTTCACCATTTTTCATAGTCGCGTGCACGAGACAAATCAAAGCCTGCATATTTCATTGATATCGATCAAACAGCGCAGTCGTAAACAAGTTATGGTACAAGTCACGATTTTAATGCATTTACATTGACATTGATTCTACAAAAACATTGTGTGGATTAACCTTCACGTGCTGAAATTGAAACAAGGTTATTGCTAATGTGTATTTGATTTCAAAACAGTAAAAGGGCAAGTTTTTATTGACCGCTGTACAACTCTAGTAGCACGGTTGTGTTTATACGGCATACGACATTGACATAATATATGCTGCAAACACCATTTCTTGCGAAGACACTTGTTTATACAAAGGGGGTTGCTGTTGCGTTCCTCACCTTGAAGACAAGGCTGATACCTATAATTTTACCCGCACCTTACACCCTTCACATGGAAAGTAACAGAAATAGGTGAAGTGGCAGTGCTTACCTGGACGATCAAATTCATGTAGGTAAAGCTCGCCTACAAAATTAAATTATCTAAACTTATAATAAATCTGTAGAAGTGAAAATTCTGTACATTGAAGATATCAAAAAAATAAATGGCAGGGGGTGTTACTAGACCGACACCGAACCCAAAAATTTGATTAAATTTTTTTTTGTCTGTCTGTCTGTCTGTCTGTCTGTTTGTTCAGGCATCACGCAAAAACTACCGGTTCGATTACGATGAAACTTGGTATAATTATTCTTTAATATCCTGGGCACCACACTGGGTACTTTTTATCCCGGAAAAGTACCCTATCCTACGGTTGGGGGGTGTCAAAGTTTGTATGGAAGAATTTTAACGCGCTGTCCGATTAACTCGAAACTCAATATTTATACTTAAACCCAAAAATTAAGAATAACGTGTATCATGATTTTTCGAAATTCAACCCCTAAGGGGGTAAAATAAGGGATGAAAGTTTGTATGAAAAATCTTATTCCTTGAGGTAATAAACATGAAACTTCGCACGAATAGTTATCTAAATAAATTATAAAGTTTGTAGTTTTTTCTTTTTCTAAATTACCCCCTAAAAGGTTGGGGGGTGTCAATGTTTGTATGGAAGAATTTTAACGCGCTGTCCGATTAACTCGAAACTCAATATTTATACTTAAAACCCTGGGGATGTATGGGGTAATTTCCGACACTCACGCGGGCGAAGCCGCGGGCAGCAGCTAGTTCAGAATAAGATTACTATTACTGGGTCCGGGTACTGGGTAACCTAACAGGGGGTGTAGTGTTAACCAGTAAATGGGTTGTGGAAGTCAGATAGGAAGTTGCTCTATGGAAAATACTAGTATTCCGCCGCATCCAGTTAGACTGGGAGCCGACCCCAACATACTTGGCAAAAGGTTAGGATGGTGATGATGAACTACTCAAACATTCCTTCATAACGCAGATTCTTTCAACGAACCCTAATAGATTCGACAGCTTTGAATTCCCATAATAATAGCGGTAAATGAATAGAAGTGGCGTAAATAGTAAATTAGCAGTAGGACTTGGCCAAGCAGCTAGATGAAACGCTACCTACGGGATAATTAATGAATGGATTTTACCAAAGACGAGTAGTTATCTGAATTATTGCGGAAGACCATTTCTGTCCATTCGTGACGTCATTTGAGTATTACGTTGATGTTGTTTGTGCCAATTATTTTATATAAATAAATTCATATTAAAATCACAAATTGTAGCGCATTAGGTAGGTAGGTACTATGTAACTTATGTATCTTCATTTAGGTATTATAAAATTATTATTTGAAGAATATTATGATGTGCCAAACGTAGTTCAGACAAAAGTTTATTGTCCAAAGATACAGAATGGAACAAAACACTAGAACAGAGTTTATAAGAATAGATGAAACCTCAAAGAAACGCACTCAGTATTGTTTAAAACGTTGACATTTTGTCGTCGACGCTTATTTTCTTTTGCCTAAAGAAAATTAAACCTCTATACGTTAAATTAAATGCTTCACTGTTCCCCTCGAAGTCTTTCCTTACCCCGTTATAATAAGCGAGAAAGGACCCAAGATAAACAAAATATGTAGATTCAAGGTCTAAAAAACAGCAGACCCTAATTTCATTAAGGTCAGGACCCGCTCGTCAGACCTCAACAAATAAAACCTGATTATCAAATAATTCCTACGCAAAAGTCGATATTATTTATCTAACCTACCTAAGTTACAGTTTGGAGCAAAGGGAAACACTTAAAAAAAAAAAAAATTTTTTACTTTGGCATAATAACTTTTTGATCTGACTGGTTGACTGATGGAACGAAAGAAAAAAGTCAGCTGTCAATTTTCCCGCGCAGGTTTAAGAGATTCTTTTTGTTTCTCATTGCTAACAGTCCGCTCTGGTGCAACCTATTCTTGAAGCTAAATACCCATCAACAAATAATATTGCCTAAAACGATGCCCGTATAGCTTCAATGTCCAGAAATACCACTGAAGCTCAAAGCTAATATTATAAAATAATAAATACAATAATAGTACATTATGATACAAGTGTGCGGTGTTGGTCATTACACTCGAGACGGTATTGTTCGCGCGAGCCGCAGGCGAGCGCGATAAGGTAGCCGAGAGTGTAATGATCAATGCACACGCGTTTCATACGACGTTTTTCAACACACTTGCGAGGAAAAAACAGACTTGTAACAATCTAGGCTACAATAACGTGACTATAGAGATGATACATTTAGATTTATAAAGTTCAACTGACCTTTTTTGCCATGGTACTGTACTGACTATCCGGAGCTTATTTTAAAAACTTTTCTACGTTGATGGTGCAAAACTTTAGATTTCGTATTTTTGATAATAATTAACCACACAACAAAAACGATAACAAATATCTATGGAAAATGGCGCGCTCGTTTTGTTTTTTTCCTGCTAGCGATGCGCGCGAAAATGTTAATAAAGGCACTGACAAAACCGCTGAACAGCCTATATGAAAAATGTAATAAACACAAAATAATGTTTTGAATACGCAAATTAAGGTTAATATGTAGTGAAAAATATATAGTTTGATGAAATATTATGTTAATTTATCATTTTTTATTTATTTATACAAAAGGCATATGAATGCATGAATGCTTTGATGAGATTTTTTTTTAAAAGCGCACATCTCTGCTCGGGTGATATTGTATAGGATACTTCATAATCATTCCATGTATACATAGGTAGTCCGGCTTCCATAAATATGGACATAGAAGTTTTATTAAGATTACATTACTCCTAAAAATAAAAGCGTTTTCATTTTTGACAGAATTTATGGTCAGAATAGTTTTTTTTTTACCATAACTAAACGCCCCAGTTTGCCTATGGTATTTCTTTTTACAAAAACAAATAAAAGCTTCACCAAAGTACTTTTTTATTCAATAAAAATTCCATGCTGCCATGATAGTACTTACTAACTCCATACTGCCATGTCATAGGACTGGTATAGGTACTAGGTACTCCGACTAGTAAATAGTTATCTGTGGCATTACAGCACTAGTTCGTTATGGTAAAGTAAAAAGCACGCGTGTTTAATACACTGCATTATGAATCTAAAAGCGGTTCAATAAGAGCCACTTTACGAGCAAGTGTGTTGAAAAATATTAAATTCATCACAATATTTCTGTTCAATTAACAGAAGCTAGCCAGAAAACTATTACTGGAACGTCTGGAACTTGCCACTGCCAGACGTTTGTTTTCTATTTCTGAGATATAAACAGATGACGAGCGAATTTTTATTTGTGCTCCAGCTTTCTTACACTTGGCCTTTTCACAATACCGAGACGACCTAGACCTTGAGTATGATTCTTCTGCAAAATAAAGAAAAAGCAAAAACTAATGTCTGATTTCGCTGCGGCAAAAGAAAATGGGGAAATCGTTAAAACACTAAACGTTAGCCGTACTGTATTGCACATAACCATAAAGTTTCTTTTTATAGTGGGAATTATAGCCCGAAATAAAGTTTGCGACGTCGAGGCAAAGGCACAGAGCTGCTATGGTACCTACCTACGTCCCAGTCCCAGCACACCATTTAAATGAAATGACTTGTTCTGCAGATAAACATTGCTTACAACACATTTACATTCGGTGTTACTAGCTTGAAAATACTAAGTACCTAAGTACCCAGTTTTTCCCAAAACTATATTATACCATTTGAGTTTGTTGGAAAACGGAATATGCTATTCCTATGTATCCCAAAATTTGAATTATAAATGTGTTCGCCGTTGAATAAAATTGTATTTTAAATCTCCCGCGGGATGTTGTTGGAAGTTCTCGGAAGCGTGTGTGCCTGAAAAGAAATATGACTAAATAGGAACTAGGGAAATAAGCAGGAGTACGTTGGAGTACTGTACCAAAGAAGGTTCCATTAAAAATGTTTGTGTGATAAAGGCACTGCCACACTGCGGCACACGCTGTGCACGGGCTCGCGGCGCATTTCAGCTGCGTGGGCGTGAGTTCGTTTGTTTACTGGTCATAGGCTATGTGCTATCACAATAAATGAATATGACGCCCGCTAGAGGGCATAATACCTTTTTAGTTGGCGTTTCTCCGTAGTTGGGTTTTAGCTTTTAAAAATTTAGCTTTCGTGTACCGCGTGCACAGCATTGAGCTGCGTAGGCGCCATATTCAAGCTAGCCACGCGTGTACCAATGTCGTCATTAATCTCGTATTCGTGCGTAGCCTCTCCGTGCGCAGCAGTGGGGCCCCGCCTTAATTAGACTTTGACAAAGAGCGCACTCACCGTCAAAACGTTTCTTTTGCCTGTGTGAACATCGCGTTTGTTTTTCGCGCTCCTTTTTACCGCGCTTTTTTCCATCATGGCTGCTATAAAAATAATTTAATTTATATGCTTGCGGTGGGAGGTTATTATTGTCACGCGTAATATTCAATTCATATTAGTTATGACGACAGTTAGCGCGGCTACGATCTAGATTCTGGACTGTAGGTGCCTTCGAGTAATTTTGTAAAATAATTATAATGTGTACACCTGTTTTCTTTCTTTCGATAGCGTTTTTGCATTAATTTTATTAGATTTTAAGCAGTTATGAAAATAAATGTCATAATAAATAATCTGTAACGTCGAGGTTCATAACTTTATTTGCAACTAGCTGCTGCCCGCGGCTTCGCCCGCGTGAGTGTCGGAAATTACCCCATACATCCCCATGGGTTTTAAGTATAAATATTGAGTTTCGAGTTAATCGGACAGCGCGTTAAAATTCTTCCATACAAACACTGACACCCCCCAATCCCCCTTTAGGGGGTAATTTAGACGAAGGAGGAGGCGGAGCGCGTGAGGGAGAGGCAAAGTTCGCGCCCTCACGCGCCTAGCCGCCGTAGGAGACGCCCTGGGCGTCGGGACTCCTTGGAGGATTCCCGGCCACCGTAGGCGCGGGCTTGCGGGCGGTGAGCAATGGGTAGCTCGCCCCCGATAAGGACCAGGGGTCGACGGCGCGTCGTGTTCCACGCGCGCCTCAAAGAGATGTCAGCAAAACTGACGGGGTCCGCTAGGACCGTTGCCCGCCGGGGTTGCGGGTAGTCCTAAGGGGAAACCGTGGGCCCTGGCATGGCAAGGGAAGGAACACGGGTGGGTCTTAGTCAGTAAAAGTCTGACACGCCCTCCCGCTCCTCCCAGAGCGGGAGAAGTCATTGGATGATTTCCCACCCAAAAAAAAAAAAAAGAAAAAAAAAAAAGAAAAAAAAAAAAAGAAAAAAAAAAGGGGGTAATTTAGAAAAACAAAAAACTACAAACTTTATAATTTATTTAGATAACTATTCGTGCGAAGTTTCGTGTTTATTACCTCAAGGAATAAGATTTTTCATACAAACTGTCATCCCTTATTTTACCCCTTTAGGGGTTGAATTTCGAAAAATCCTGATACACGTTATTCTTAATTTTTGGGTTTAAGTATAAATATTGAGTTTCGAGTTAATCGGACAGCGCGTTAAAATTCTTCCATACAAACTTTGACACCCCCCAACCGTAGGATAGGATACTTTTCCGGGATAAAAAGTACCCAGTGTGGTGCCCAGGATATTAAAGAATAATTATACCAAGTTTCATCGTAATCGAACCGGTAGTTTTTGCGTGATACTTGAACAAACAGACAGACAGACAGACAGACAGACAGACAAAAAAAAATTTAATCACACTTTTGGGTTCGGTGTCGGTCTAGTAACACCCCCTGGCATTTATTTTTTTGATATTTTCAATGTACAGAATTTTCACTTCTACAGATTTATTATAAGTATAGATATAGATTAGACCTATTAAGACGTCTGTCGGCTGAATTTTGCCACTTTCTTGTAATCTATGAATAAGTCATTTGCATGTGAGTGTCGTTTGTACCCTAATTAAAACCTCATCTAACGCAAACCCTTTGCTCAACAACCTTAAGTGTTTATCGTGTTTCTCAGTACCAGCCCGGACTCCGGATTTGTGCCCAGTTATAGCATTAAGCACGCCCCCATATCCCGTCACATGGGACTTAAACATTACTGGCGAAATGGGGTGTAATCTACACCTCTAGCTAACGCTTTAAAAAAAAAAAACAGCGTTATTTTATTATATTTTTTAAAGCTAGCAACTGAACTGCTCCAAATTGTAAATTAAAATAACAGCAGGAACGATGAGAAGCTACAATTCTTTATGCTTTATTTTCTTTAGCTATAATTCTTTATGTTTATCTTTTTAATATTTTATTATTATTATTATGTTCATCTCAAACAGAGCAGCTACCATCTTATTTATTCAACACACTCTTTTTTACCACAAAGGGAAAGCTCTTGGCCTGAATCTCACCTAATGTTAAGTGAAGATCAGCCTCGTAAGCACAGAGGAACTGGCTATCTAAGGGCTTGTACACAAAACTGCGATGCGATGCGAATTCGCAACGCAGAAGCTTCGTTCCTCAGAAAATCTTAGGGCGCCGTTGCAGATTTTTGCGATGCCACGTCGCATCGCAGTTTTGTGTACATGCCCTTACATCTAACTGCCGAAACAACAATGCTGCTAACATTGTTGTTATGACGACAGACTTAGATAAAATGGTAGCTGCTAGGCAGGCGGACTTAAAATGAGCCCTACCACCAGCCCAAACCCAAGTCAACACTTGGTTGACTAGTAGAGAATGCCTAACGCATTAAGTACGCCTTGGACTATTTTGTATGCGAGAAGTTTAAACAAATATTAGAAGATACTTTTAGGGCCGTATAAAACTCAAGCATTACTTAAAACTAGTTTAAAGCGTTTTGATTGGTTGAAACTAGTTTTAAGTAATGCTTGAGTGTTGAGTGAGGTTCTGTAACACGGGCCTTAATTTTGTATGATATCATTAAGGGTGCAGTTAATACTCCATTATACAAATATTCCTCGTTAAAGGGCAGAGGACGGACATGATAAAACGAACGATAAACCTGACAAATGAGGATACTGTTAGGATACTCGACTATAAGGTTAACATAATCTCTTTAAGAATGTCCCTCATCCCAGTATATTTTGGAGATCCCGCATTGCAGTGGCAAAGCTCAAGAAATGTGTTCCCTCTTCATAATAGGATTTAGAAATTATATTTAAACTAATGTGTACATTTCTAGATGTAGGAGCACTTTTCGGCGTATATGCTGTCTGTAGCAATTAGGGTCAAGTTGCACTGCAGCTGAAAGTCTCGTATCGTATTTTTTCGAGCATTTGTTTGTGACATGCAAGAGTAACATTCAAAACATGTCATTTAGGTTGTAAAAGAAAATACAAAAGATTGCTAACGGGTCGCAATGTGTCTTGACTATAAAACTGTCAAGTTCTTTTCTTGACACATGTTTCAAAAGCATGTGTCGCAGTATGTGCTGGAGTTAGTAGCACAAAGCGAGGAAACAACAAACAAACAATGAACGGAGACTCGAGTTTGCACAAAGCACAAAGCTTGTGCTTAAAGCATGCAAAGCACTTCCTGAAAACTATATGACGAAGACGTATGTATCTAGTAGGTATGTAAATGTACGGAAACCGTAGATTACGTTGCTTTCGTCGCTGCATGTAAAATACAGCTGCATCCGGTTAGACTGGAAGCCGACCCCAACATAGTTGGTAAAAGGCTAGGCAGATGATATGATAATGACATTGCTATTTTAGTAAATGTGCCCAGTTTTTGGGAAAACTGTTCCACACGTTGACCCGTTTTACTTGATCTAGCACATTACTTAGGATACACAGGCAAACTTGAATGCATACACAACTTTCATTTTATGTTCCTAGTTTTTTTATAAGTATAAAGGTCGATATTGTCTGCAAGCAATGAAGACTCCGGAAACAGAGCCCGATTGAGGAATGTATGTAGATCGTTGAATAAGTTAGTGATGGTGAATTTGCCAATTATTTTTGGCTCTACATGTTAAAATATCTTTGGTCGTAGATTAGATAACGTGTGACTACCTACGTATAGATAAATAAGTCAAACATACTTTGAAAACAGTGCTATCGATTGCTAGAAGATCAGCATTTAACTTTAAAGCGATGCAAAGTTCTGCTTTCCGGTGACGATTACAAGAAGTCGGATATTTATTCAGTGAATCTCTAAATAGCCACAGTTATTATGTTATCCTAACTATTTAAACACAGCTGGTCATTACAGAAACACTTTTGCAAATCAACACTACCAAGAAATCTATTTATCGTCCCGCCAAAACAAAACTCCATTTTTATTTCGTTGATCAAAGCTAATGCTGTCGTTTCCCGTCGTGTGAGCTAACAGCCACTAAAACCAGCATGTTCATACGATCTGTCCGTCTGTCATGTCTTTCGATATCTTTTGATACGACGTTTACGACAAACGTTTTTATTGTAAGACTAGTTTTCGGTCGTTACGGCAACATAAAGGCAGAATGGAGTATGACGTTCGACCGTGTTGCTTTATCATTTCAAAAAGTTAATTCGGTTGTCTATGGAACGAGTTCTTTTAACACTGACAAGTTATTGCATGGCGGCATTTCGTGGAAAATGAAAATGGGATATCGGAGAGAGTAGGTAGTTACATAATTATTATAGTAGGTATACCTCAATGATCGGGTGGGTAACGTTATTTGAAAAGCTATACAATTATTGTTTTAATTTTCAACTGTACCTTTTACATAAAAAGTACAGTTTTAGGAAAATGTCCTGCCGAGCTAAACTTACCTTCTAAACTTACCTTTTAAACTTACCTTCTAAACTTTTATTTTTATTACAGTAAGTAGTTAAGAGTCAATTATTACTCATAATTTTGGGTAGGTTAGTTAGTTTAGTAGTTAGATAGTTCAGAAAATAATAAAGAAACAATGATAAATGATTTTATTTCTGTAGGTAAGTAGGTTTGTGCTACATACATTAAACTTTTGGACCTCAATCATTGATTTGGACGTAGTTTAGCAGAAAAGACTCAATCCACAATATGGTCAAAAATGAGTGATGTGTAACAAAGAGGTCTAAAAGGTTGGTACTTCCACTCATCAAAAAAAAAACCGTGCAACTACAAGTAAAACCGGGTTACTACTTGTAGTAGTACGGTTTTTTTTTGCTGCGTCCATTTTAAAACATCGAGATATCTGACGAGTCTGAGAAGAAAGTCACAATCAAATTCAAAAGTCACAGTCTCTTTTAAAGTCCAGACATAAGTAATCTTGTTCAGACCATGTGAAGACCATTTGAGTAGATTGGTGTCTGAAATGGGCTTTTGAGGAAAGAACAACACAGATTGAGTGGACCTGTCCAGTCAATGCACGCATTTGTCAGTAATCGTGCAGCTCAACTAAGAACATAAGGAGCTCAACGATTCGACGAACAACACCAAAGAGAGGACATTTGGGTAGGCCGCATAAATTACTCAAACTGTCAGCCCATGTTTAAAAATAACTAGCGAAAACATCTGGAGGACTGTACTCACAAATAACAAACCACACTGCGAAATAATTTCCGTATTGCGTCACAAATATCTATTAAATAAATGCTTTTTATTTTTAATATGTATTATAAAGAGTGCTTCGATACGTGCCAAGAGCTATTAAAATGATAAACTGTTCTGGACCTAGCGAAGAACGTGGGTATATTGTATATAATGTTTTGTTACACGGCGCCTTATTAAAATTTTCAACAATAAAATCGGTTTGACGCAGGTTCCATTTTGCGGTTGACGTGTGATATTTCAAAGAGGAATTCCAATATTCCATGTTAGCAGTTGTTAATGTTGCAGGCAGCGTGTTTCGCGTGAAATTAGAAAGCGTTGCGTGAGTATTCAATGACTTACCAAAGGTCATTTTAATTAATTTATTTATTTTGGTTATAACTTCTCTTCTCACTCACACTAGGGGACAACAAAATGAAAACCTTAATAAATGTGCACTGTTTGATTTTCCACTTTCGGTACTCAGCCGAGCGTTAAAAATCAAACAGCGTGCTTTTTATTAAGGCATAGTTACATTTACGGTAGTCACTTGGTCTAGACATGAAGTCTAGAGGTTACACTCTATATTTGCGTAGAACGGTCGAAAATAGCATACAGAGGTTGGAGTCGCATTATTGCATGACACATTCCTCTTACGTAATGAAATTCATTATAATTTATAACAATATTTTTACCGAAAGATTAATCTAACAATGGTCGAAATCCATAGTAGTAGTAGAAAGTTCTTAAAGGCTCATGTAGATTGGTGCGAAGCCACACCGGTAATGGTTCAACCGTGAAGTTTTCTTAGAAATTGTATTGTTAGAGTCGCGTCGCGCTGTTGCGTCGCGCCAGTCTGCACGAGGCTTTACTCAGCTGTCACTTTTTCATGCCTTAATGGCTGAACAGATTCATAGGTAGATCATGACCTGCGTTAGTACATATAGGATACTTTTTATCCCGGTAGTAACTACATATTATGTTCCCGTCGGATAATTTCAGATCTCCACGCGGGTGATGTCGCGGGTAAAAGCTAGTATTCCATACAGTGAGGTAACTTTACAAATATGAAGGTATGGCGTACCTAACGTTCTAGATTCCAATAGCTGGGCCATTATTAAATATGGGTCAGTACGTACCCCGTATTAATTTTACAAGTGCTCCGGTCTAGTTCAATTTATTATTAAAAGTCTTTCACACCCTCTGTCATTTTGTTTTTGGGGTCATTTTCTAAATCGATAGAAAATGGTACCACCAATACACTGTACAAAATTTGACTGTTTACACTACGCCAAGTGGCAAGTCAAGTACCGCGCGGGGGTTTGAGCGGGCGCGCGAGGGGTTTCACTAGCCCAAAAAATAGAAAGTGATTATATTTGAATCCACTTGTAAGTCAGCTTGCAAACCAAGTTGACTCGCTACTGTCCGATCAGTTTACACCACTGTACTTACTCACTTATCAACTTCGCTAAATACTTGACCAATGTACATCGGGCTTTTTATCGTTGACGGTCAAGATAGTGGTTAATGGTAATGTGTTACTAAGGGATGGTTCAAGATGTAGGACTAAGGGTAGCGGCTCTGAAATGGAGTTGGGCAGGACTCTTGGCTAGACGTAGTGATGGCAGGTGGAGCAGACGGAATGTTTGCTGAGGAACCATAGAAGGAGCGTTGGCAGACCAATAGCCAGATGGGTGGACGAGCTCCAGAAGGGACCAGGGAAGTATGGATGCCTTTAATCAGCAGTAATTGGTGGATTAAGGCTGCCAATGATGATGATGACGATGATGATGGGGTGGCCCAGAAACTGCCCGCAAGGCCACAAATAAATAAATAAATACTTTATTGAGAGTAACCATGAGACTCATACAGTGTTAGTAACAATAAAATAAACTTATAAAGCATGCAGCCACTAACTTTCGAATAACCTACCTAACTGCCTGATAAAAGGTCAATTAACGAAAGAATAACCTAACTTAATAAGAAAAGAAGAAGAACAAGAAGCGCCTTAATTTATAACTGCGACTGAAGTAATCAATTTGTGGGGATCGTGTCTAAATAATTACAGCCGTATTACCATCCGTTACGTATCGAGACCCCTTCGTGCCTTGGAAACGTTAAGCCGTTGGTCCCGGCTTTTATTCGTAGACCTTTAACAGTCGTGACGGGTAGTCAGAAACCCAAAAGTCTGACAACCAGTCTTACCAAGTAGTAATAGTGCTATACAGTAACTGATGCGTTGTGGACGTCAGATAGGCAGTCGTTCCATGTAAAATACTGGCTCAGCTGCATTCGGTTAGGTTAGAAGCCGATCTACAAACCTTTATTATATTGAATCAGAAACTACTTATATTTACAGTTATTCAAATCCCGCATCGATGCTGGAGGAACAGTGTGAAAGGTCTCTAATTCAGTTAAGATACCTAATCGTGAGGAAGCCTCCGCATTCGGTATAGCCTGAATAAAACAATGCGTACGACTATAATACTACTCGAACAGTATGCTCCTCTCCCCTCTGAAATGGCTACGGTAGGTACGTAAATGATAAATGATTTATTTTCTGTAAGTAGGTTTGTACAAACACTTTTACACGTCAATAAATACAGCGTACAGCATATTATATTGTTACTGTGTACTTAGTTATTGATGATAGGTATATGGTATGGGTTTATGTTGTATCTGCATCGCCACATGCGAGCTTCGCGTCACATCACTGACGTCACGCGAAATGATGTATCGCGCAAGCGGATTTTTCGCGCGATCAGCAATCAGCATATACATAAATAACTAACGGCATCAATCGTTGGGCAGTTGCCCACCAGCCACACGACACCCGTCTGTTCGGAGGATCCTCCCTTTTCTTTAGAGAACGAGTGAACTTTACATCCTGTTCCTCATACCACTGAAAGGTATTACATATAGCCCGAAGAATTGCCAAACTTAAGTGGCAGTGAGCAGGTGACATTGCTCGCAGAAGATGCCCGATGGGGCCGAAATGTTCGGTGGCGACCGCGTACCGGAAGACGTAGCGTTGGAAGTCCAGCCATACGGTGGACCGATGACTTGGTGAAGGCGGCAGGAATCCGCCGGATGCGCGAGGCACAGAACCGTCGAAGTGGTGGTGCTTGGGGGAAGCCTATCTCCAGCAGTGGAGGTCTTTCGGCTGAAATGATGATGATAAATGATTTATTTTCTGTAAGTAGGTTTGTACAAACAATTTTACACGTCAATCATAGGTATATTTTTAAACTAGATGAGGTCGGCGTTTCCTATCTGACTACTCTGAGAAGAAAGCCCGAAACAAACTCAGAGGTCACAGTCTCTTTTAAAATCCAGACGTAATCTTGGTCAGATATGGATGGGGATGGGTTTGGGTAATTCGATTAAAAATCCGTAGAGATATCAATAAAGAACTTTGTTCTAACGCCAACAAACACACTGAACTCAGTTATGTTCAGGTTATCGTTTTGATAATCAGTTTAGTAACCGGTACAGTTAAGTAATCACAGATATCTAATTGCGTAACACATTTTCGTAAACGATTAAGACTAATCTGTTTATTTTTGACAGTTCTAAAACATTCATTGCAAGGACTTTTGTCTGAATAAATAAATTAATATCTAACAATAATTGCGTTATCTTGTTGAGCAGATTTTTTTTCACAACTTATGAAGCAATTGATCTGTTTCAAAACGATTCAGATTGTAATTGATCGTGTATTAGGCAATTAGGGTGCTGGTTTTGTTACTTTCAAGTCTACTGGGTGTTTTTTACCCTAAAGTATAATAATAATATATATTATAATTATGCTGTTATCTGTAAAATACAAAACTTATAAAAGTCTAGACCATTTGTATCAGAAAGTTATTCCAAATAAACACTACAAATCGCAAATCCTAACACAGGAAGTATTATGCAAAAAGGATTTTCAGCTCAAAAGTGTTTCAAAATAAATATTATATTGTGCATTTTGTAGTGGAGAGGATAAAGCTAAACGCGTGCTCGGGAAGGTGAAGAGCGGATGAGCAGCGTCTATATAGTAAAATCCAACAATTCGAACGGAAAACTAAACAGTGGCACTACATACAGTGAGCAAAATAGATAAGGCAGCACACATAAATTCAACAATATTTTGGAAACTGCTTTTCTTTGAGCTTGTGTTGTGAAGTCTCCTATACTGCGAGGAATGAACTTTTAGGGGTTTATATATTGCATAAAGTTAAGTGACGTTCAAATGTCAAAAATGTATGGTAAACAGTTGCTAATCATTACTTAACTTTAAGCTACGTTTATAAATTATGACTGAGAAATTTGTCGTATGAGTATGGTAAACACAAATAAACTTTAATGATATAAATGGTAAAAATAAATTTTAATATGACGTGAAAGTGTTGATTCTGTAAATCGAAATTACAGAATAAACAATTTCATTTCGTTCCAAACGTATTATTTATTTATTTTTTTGCATAATGTACACTCAATTACAGGCTAGGCTAAAACTAAGAGTACATGACCCTGTTAGGGCGCAGCAAGTATTATTAAATTGACTTATAGCTAGGTTAAATATTAGCTTATATTAGCTTAACAACTAGATATCAATATCACAACATTCATTATTATTAGAAGTTAATATATAATCTCTTTCTAACTAGTAATTAAAGTAGTAGTATTTGGTTTTACAATTAAGTTTAAGTGTGGTCTTGTGCATATATTTTAGCAACTGAAACTGTGTAGACTGTTCTGCTAGCTTCATTTTCGACGTGTTACAAAGAAAGAACAACCTGTGCAAACTAAAAGTAATTAAAATAAGGCAAGAAAAAGTAATTATTCCGCCAGACGGCTCATGTAACAATTACGCACACATTTAATGACCCTTATCCCCTCTGTCCAACTAATTGGATGACCATTACTTACCTGCTTAGGTAACACTTTTATCGTGTGTACACAGCTCATAATCCCACGCATAGGTGGGATTAGGTGTCGGATATAATGGACTCATCCAGCCGGTAGCGTGGCTGAGCTATTGTGAAGCGGTCATGTATGCTGAGGACAATATTGTGTCATACATAAATCTATTAGGTAAACCTGCTAGTATGTCTGGGGTCACAGTATGCCCTTGTGACAGGAATAGATCATAAAATGTGGATGTATTCAGTATTGGTACACGTCTGCTTCACCCTTTCGGGAATCCAGTCGTATACTTACTTAGTTTATGTAAAATCAAAATTCATTTATTCAAACTAGGCTGAGAATCAGCACTTTTCGAATGTCAAAATTACATAAGACAGTCCCCCAAAACGCCCGCCCTTCACCACTTCCTAGTGCTTTAGCTGGGAAGAAGAAGTAGCGCAACAAACTCCCCAGCAGCACAGCTGTCTGATCAGTTAGAAAAACCTGAATCTGTACAAAAGTATTCAAAATTATGAACATTACGCAACTCAAAACATCACATATATCCAATATAACAGAACTTAATACCCGAATAAAAGCCTCCATGTAGGCAGGCATAAAGGGCACGCCCACTAGATTACATAAAGCTATAAGTCGAAGTCACAAAAATACTAAACTGGGACTATCGAAGTAAAATAAATAAACAGTTAATTACCAACAACAAAACCATGGTCAGCAAGACGACCAGTCACCACGAGCAGCACCCGTATCACGAGCATAACGCAAAGATCAGCCATCAACCCCCTTTGCCATATTTGAGCGATGGAGGCAACCCGGCAAACATACAATGATCTCAATGTAATTTGTGTTTTTCCATTTCTCTATCAGTCTTTACATAACAGGGTTATGATTATAATTTATTTATCAGTTGTTGCGAACGATAGTGTCGCGATTTTCAGATCTATAGAAAGCATAATATATGGACCAACAAAGATAATATGTCTAAAGCCCATTGGCTTCATTCTTAAAATAAACTTTTCAAGAACATTAGTCATCAGTAGGTACAATAAAGCTTGACATAACAATCTTCATCGCAACCATTCAGTCAACTACTTTTAACCATTCATATGGTATGCCTACGTAACAGCTGGTACATAAGTGGGTACATTCTAGTGCATATCATTAGGAAATTCACGTGTATTTTGTGCCAGCTGCTAGTCGATAGGCATTCTAGTCTAAGCAGCAAAAGTTTATGAAATTAAACCAGTGCCAACTTCCGCGAATATTATAAAGCAGAAATGGTAATCTATAAATTAGTACCTACCTACCAACTTAATTCTTTGGTAGAACTTCAGGTACCCAGGTACTTTATGATTTAAAAGTCATGTTTGTTGAATAAACAGTGTTATAAACAGGCTATTTTTTTTAAGGTGTCATAAAAATAAGTAAATAGGTGGTGAAATATATACCTACACTTACATATTTCCTTGTTATATGAAATGAAATGAATTTTTTTGGGTTCGACGGCACCATATTTTTATTTGTAGATAAAAATCTGTTTCTTAAAACTGCTGCGCTGCGTGTCGCGGGTTCGATTCCCGCACGGAACAAATATTTGTATGACCTACAAGTAGTTGTTCCGGGTCTCTGTTTGTGTTTGTGAGTTTAAATGTTTGTAAACGCACCCACAATACACGAGAAATTCCTACAACTGTGGGGCAACGTTTAAAAAAATAAAGTTAAGTAAGTATATCGAAACGTTACTGTTATATGTAGAATTGTAGATTCATAACCTACAAACAGTTCAAGAACGTTATACAATTGAATACATGGCGATCTTCAATTGAATAAATGATAAACACGAAAGTATTCAGTGCAAGACTATTTGTGCCCTCACGATTGCTCTGTATATTTTTAACGTAAGTATCGCGACCCTGACCCCCGAATTTCTGACGGTTTTCCTTAGTTTTCTTCGTATTTTGCATATTATAACAATTCGTAAATACATACATGGAATATTTGCACGTATGCTCGTACTATTCGAGTAGTGAAAATGTCGCATGTTGTTTAAGGTAAGCTGACTGGATTAGAGAAATGAAGTTTATTAAGGAAGTGTTTTTGATATAAAGTACATGTGTTTTAAAGGACGTCAACACTGTTTATCACAAAAGGTGTAGTGGTCGGGAATATTCGATCTTTTCTTTGAGGTCATACTTAACTAGTGCTATAATATCATCTGACATTATTACCCACCCGTATCTTGAGGTTTAAATGAAAAAAACTTGGCTTCCGTACTATAACTAACTTTTTTTTTAAATACTTTAACGAAACACGGTTCTTGAATACCCCTTTCATTTGTGACTTTATTTTATCTTTTCAAGTGTCTACCTTACGGTTAAAACAATACAGTCCTGTGACAGACGGACAGCAGAGCCTTAATAATAGGGTCCCGTTAGCAATCATTAGGTACGGAACCCTCAACATTGAACATGGTTTGAACCAGGTTGCGTTTAATAATCCGTGCCATGAGTCGATGAGAACTAGCATCTGCTCAATTACTATGCTCTGTGATGGCATTTCCCCACGTAGTACTTATATATTTAATATTCACATAGATTATAAGCTGAAAACCACATTACTACCCTGCATGTTTTTAATGCAAATGTGTGCGGGAAAAGAGGTTTTTGTAGCCAATTATAAAGTTATATGTGTAGTTTGATACTTGTATGTACAGACGCCAGCACATCAAGCTACCTGAAACTGCCAAACTTTCCCAATCAACCTTGAACCTAATACTTTAGCGATAAAGTTTAAAATCTACTAAAGAAATTTGACAGATTGTAGTAGCTTGGTGTGCTGGCGACTGTACATGTACTTACTGCAGACATACCTACTAGTACTGTCTCTGCGTGTGAATTTATTGGTTATCCGTGTGCCCTCACTCACGCAAATACTTAAAAAAAGAGAGAAACGGTTAATTCAATAAATCGATGAATCAACACAATGTGAAAGAAATTATTGAATAAAAAAGTAACAGATAATGTAAATGTTTACGGACTTTTCATTATAGTACTTTATTTACCTATTTAATGCTATTAAGATTTCACCAGTGTTATTAGACATGTTAGAATAATAATTGTAATCAAATTAATGTGCCGTTTCATATTTTTACATAGGTATAACATGTTCAAAGACAGGGTGGATTTTTGAGACGGGGCACCTTAACCGTTTAAAAAAACGTTCCTAACCTTAATAATGATAAATTATTATTTCTTTATTTATTTTGTATACTTATTTTATACATTTTTAAATATTTCTTAAAGGTTATATAAAAAAAAAAAACATTTAAAAATATAAAAAATAGTGTTCCGCCGGTGTCGGGAGCAGGGTCCAAGCTACCGGTGGTTAGGGCTGCAGAGACAGGAACCTCCTCACAATGCGAGCCGTATCGAGGAGAACTGCCTTCTGAATCAGGCCCTTGATCCAACCGCCTAACGAGAGCCTCAAAAGATGTTGGTCGAGGCTTTCGGCCATCAGGCCATTGGCCGTTACGACAATCGGCACAATGATAGCCGAGCTCACATTCCACATGTCAACAACCTCGTGTGCTAAATCTAGATACTTAATTTGTTTCTCTTTCTCAGCTTTCACGAGGTTCTCGTCATGTGGAATGGTAACATCGACTATCATTGCGCGGCGCGCTAATCGATCTATCACCACTATATCAGGCTTATTGGCTACAATAGTCCTGTCAGTGATGATAGACCGATCCCAGTACAACGTAGCATGGTCATTTTCGAGAACTGGGTCGGGCACATACTTGTAGTACGGTACCTCAGAGTCCGCAAGTTTATATTTCAAAGCAAGTTGCTGGTGAATAATCCTGGCCACTTGGTTATGTCTGTGCAAGTACTCGCCGTTAGCCAGACGCGAACAACCAGAGATAATATGTCTGATGGATTCACCCGGACGGTGGCATGCCCGACACACGTCAACCGTCCCATCCTTCATAATATGTCTCCGGTAGTTATTCGTTAGGATAACTTCGTCCATAATTGCACAGACGAAACCTTCAGTTTCTCCGAAAAGATCACCGAAACGTAGCCAGGATACGGACGCTAAGAAATCTACACCGGGCTCGTGAAGAACCCGATAGAAGCGCCCGTGGAGCTCCTTGCTTTGCCATACCTCCTTGCGGTCATCTGTGGTGAGTACCACAGGTTTGCGCCAGGTGAGCCCCTTGTCCACTGCGACTACATCACGGTGCATACCCTCTTCGGTTTTTAAAAAATATTTAAAATTATTATTATTATTAAATGATGAATTTACCATTGTTGTAAGAAAACAAATACTATTCTATTGTAAGCGATACCCCAATTTTTATAACAGTCCAAAATCCTTCGGATAAGTGAATGAAAGTATGTGGTACTTTCACTCACTTATGCGAAGGATTTTGAAAAAAAATCGTAATCCATTGTATATGAGTCCCACACGCTCACACTTTCATTCACTTAACCCAAGGATTTTGAAAAAAAAATCGTTATATATTGTAAATAGGTTACATATTTATTTATTTCAACTTTGAAATTATAGTATGTACAAGTACTTATCGAAACTTAAAAAAAAAAGGGGGGAAGAGCTCATTGGGCATCGAAAAATTCATCCGCATCGCTGTCGATGGAGAAAGTGCCCAAAAGGCTGGCAGCATTGCCGCGTTGGATCGCAATGCTGATCCTTTGGGCTAAGAATAGGCCAGCCCTCTGGTCACGTGTAGAGTCGACCAGCCGCTTGGCGATTGTATATTGTAAATTATGTATATTAGCTCGACAACGTTGATAACGCAATGAATATCGTTGAACTGTCAAAATGGCCATTGGGATTGTCAGTGTGTTATGCAATAACCCCATCGCGTCGGCCTAGCAATAATTCAAGTTCAGTTTACAATTGGTGTCTTATTAAAAACTTACATCACATCGTAAATGATCGCAATTAAAGGACTAAACCAAATTTATTATCTGTTTTTATAGTTAATGACCCACAGTTAAACCCCTAGAGGCTGCAGTAACTCTTCATTAACAAGTCACAGTAAATAGCAAGGCAGCAATTAAGTTTATTTAATGAAAACGGTTTAGATAAACTTTCGCGATGCCAAGGCAACTTTGTTCAAAGGGTGCACTCTTGAAACTCAATATTGAAAGCAGTCCACAGAAAATGTGTTTACAATGTTGTTGAAAAGGTCGGAAGGAAGTGCAGATAAAATGATTTTATGCTAAGCTTTAGAGAAGTTGCATCTTTGACTTTCTTGCAATATTCTGAAGACGAAACAAATAATAATTCTCAGAACTCGAAATCCTCTTGGTCACTGCTTAGTAAATTAATAGCTTGTTCCTGCGGTTTCACTCGCATCATAGGGGATAAAAATAAAAGTTATAAAATCTAGAAGCAAACTACGACAAAAAAGTCAACTAAAGGTGGATTCGAACAAACAGGAATAAATTTTATCCGCGGAATAACATTTAAGTACCTCTGACAGTTTTCGTATGGATAAACTGTCAAAAATTCAAGATTTATTCTGAAGAGAAGGCTTATGCCGCGGATATTTATTCCTGTTTGGTCGAATCCGTCCTAAAAGGTATAAACAAGTCATCACACACAGACAGAAATTAAATATCTGGAGTCACACGTAATATGTTCGAATTATGCCCGAACACGTGTGTCTCCGGATTTTGTGATGAATATGACGTCACATTACCAGCGGACAATCAAGACGCTTCCAACGATACCTCATTTGTCAAATTATGATACGCAGTTTAGAAGTTATGAGGAAACAGATGAACATACATCCATACCGGTCCAAATCCTAACCCTTCTTTTTGCTTCGCCGTAGTCGGGTAACAAGTATCCAGTTTCAATCCAAGATAATGCACTATCCTGTATTCCTGGATGTCTAACGTCGAATTTGTTTAGCAGTTAAATAGTGGTTGAGTAGGTTACAAACATCACAATTTCATTGAGACAACCTAGTAACATTAATCATTCTTTCTGCACGAGTTCTTTGTTTAACATAGTGAAAATCGTGTAAAGACAAAAGAAAATCTGTGAAATGATTTCAGCTTTAATTAAGTCGCAACTCCGTACTATTATCATTACACAAAGAGAGGTTCTGTGGCCAAGCTTTTGAGATGAAACTTTTATGATTAAGTATACGTTAATTAGTTAGTTATAGTTTATTTACAGAATGCATAGATTTTGTTTTCTACCATATATTACAATAGAAAAGGGAATAGGAAGTTCTTTTTAAGTGGTTTGGTTAACTATAACTTTCGTAATACGAGGTACATTCCGTCTAAATTACACAGACATAATCAGCCTATAATGTTCTCACTGTTGGGTTGGTTCCAATTTTTCGTTCTAGGACATACAGGTTTTCTCACGATGTTTCAATTCGCTAGTTTGAGAGCATTGGTGATGAAATAATTTACACAAAGTAAAATTCAGTTCAGTTCCTGTCAGGGTTCGAACCCACGACCTATAACTTGTAAGTCGCTGCCGTTACCACTGGGCCACTAAAAGCTCCCGCAGACAGGCGCGATTCGACACCTGTAGAACAATTTCCGTAAAGTTTTCATAGAATTTTTTTGCCAGAGTCGCGTCGCACCTTTCTGCGGGACCCTTAAGTTGCTCTAAGTTTGACGCTCCGTACTTTGACGTTAATTCCTTTCGTGCGCCGACGTCCCGACGTCGCGTTGGCGAAACTTCGTTATCTAATATCTGCACTATCAACTACAGTGTCTGTTTTATTATTATGTAGAATACAAGACAGTTAATTTTATATTAACAGACGTGTATTTTCAATCTGCCTAGCCTTTTCCCAATGATGTTGGGGTTGGCTTCCAGTCTAACCGGATGCAGCTGAATACCTCCACAACCCAGTAACTGGGTAATACGATACCCCTTGGTAAGACTGGTTGTCAGGCTTTCGGGCTTCTGACGACTCGTAACGACTGTCAAAGATCCACGAATGACAGCCGGGACCACCGGCTTAACGTGCTTTCCGAAGCACGGAGGAGTCTCGGTATGTAAAGATGGTCACCCATCCACGGAACAACCCCGGCAAGCGCAGCTTAACCTGATGGATCGACCCGTGCGGCTGTTATTACTTAGCCTCGAGCTCCTCATTAACAGACGTGTATACTGGTAAAATGACCAGTATGAGCTGTTCTCTTTTTATTGGAACTCCGTACTTACTCGCTAGGCCAATTCAAGGTCAACATGTTACCATGCGGTCGACTGCACCAGTAAACAGTGGCTTCATAATACACCGTATTATAGGTAGGTACATAGTTGGTGAAAAGTTTGCCACAATTCAATTTGACGGCACGGTTGGCGGATTGACTGCTGCGCTGCGTGACGCGGGTTCGATTCCCGCACGGAACAAATATTTGTATGACCTACATGTAGTTGTTCCGGGTCTGGCTGTTTGTTTATGTCAGTTTAAATGTTTGTAAACGCACCCACGATACAGGAGAAACTCCTAGTGTGGGGCAACGTTTTAAAAAAAAAGAAAAAAGAATTGTCATTCCTCGTCGTTTTGGAGGGCAAAGGCAGTCGCTAATAAAATAGTGGTATATTCAGCTGCATCCGGTCAGACTGGAAGCCGACTACAACATAGTTCGGAAAAGGCTAGATGATGAATTTTCAGATTAGAATCTTCAGCGACCTTGAGCAAAATGTAATAAAATTCAAAAAGACTTGTTACGAATGTAGTTTGGCACATTTCCTATGTAAATGTAAACGGATTACCTGCGGACGGTTTGTTTCTTTGAAATTTTCTGACGTACGTACCTACCAGTCGAGTCGTGGTTGGGTCACACTCACGTAACGAAAGGGCACAAAAAAAATCTGGACTAAAAAGAAGAGCATTACTAGTATGGTGACATTATGTCGTCATATAATATTGTGCTCTTTTGATTGATGATATATTGGAGTTTTCACTATATTACGAACTCTCTGCCAGCGTCTGTGTTCACTTCCACATATAACCCGCCAGCCATAAAAGCAAGAGAGAACAGACATCTTCTGGTCACGCTCGTTACATCAGGCAAGAGCAGCCCCATTCATTAAGCAACAAAAAATTGATAAATGTTATTGTGAGAATTACAAATCACTACCTAATCAAAAGAATGATCTTCTTGCAGGACATGCAATAAACTATCGAGTAGGTAAGTAATTTTCCGTTTCATTTATATGGGAACAGTATATGCGTTATAATGTATTTTCGAAGCTACTCTGTGCGTCTTCACGCTATTACGACTATGTTCATGAATATGTTTATCTGCGTGACAAGAGGCTGGTGTCACATTGTCACTCTAATTTAAACTGTGTGACAGACGTCAGTTAGGAACCGCCAAGCCTTTGTTAACTGTTGTATGAGATATGTTCTTGATTGTCTTTTATTATTTTTAAGTTCCGAATAGGACTGCATTTATATATAGGCTCTACGAGATGGCGATACCTACTAAAGCGTAGGTACCTTTGCGGTCTGTCATAGATATAGTCAGTTCGCTACACTTTTGCTGACTGGCATTTGACATGACATTTTAACGCGGCAGGAGCAAGCTATAGAGCTGAACAAAAAAAAACCGTAACATACATAAAGTCCACTAAACTGCATAACAGTTTGTCGGCAGTTGTTCTCATCTAGAAATGTATTAGCATTTTGAAAATGAATGTGATGTTAAGTCAAAAATCGTGAAGTGATCGGACAGATAGTGCTATTTGTTACAAGGATTACTGGGGGATTGCGTTGGATGAAGTTAAACGGTCTATCAATCTGCCTAGCCTTTTCCCAACTATGTTGGTGTCGGCTTCCAGTGTAACCGGATGCAGCTAAATACCAAAGTGTCAATGATTCACGAATGACAGTCAGGACCAATGGGTTAACGTGCTTTCGGAGGCACGGGTGATAATGCTAAGTACTTAAACTATGAAATAATATACCTACAGTCGAGATAAAAAATCTCACTTTTCACAAAAAGGCATTTTAGCAAACGTGAGGTTTGTTACAGACATATTTATGGTCACAATGAGAGATAATGTTTTTGTAGAGTTTTAACTTTGTACTTAGATTTGTCATGCGATATTAGTTCGTGTTGATACGAGTTAAGAAGACCAGGACGCCAAAGGCCTTTCTAAAATTAGGCCATAGAAGTCAGTGTAATTAATTTCCCTACATAACTCCTTAGTCAAGTCATAACGCGGTAAGTGGGCTGCCCCCTGACAGATAACTTAAGCCCGAGATATTACTAAGGGATGATTTACGGAGGAGGGAGGCGGAAAGTACATACCTATGTCATCCCGCTTCGCTGAGCAAGTGTTTATAGCCATTAGCCAAACTACTTTTAATATGTTTTCCGACAATAAGAGTAGTAGAAGACCAAAGAAACGATGGATGGACTGTGTGGAAGATGATATGGCAAGAAAGGAGGAGACTACCGAGATGACGACTAATAGAGAAGTATGGATGAAAAATAAGGGCAAGAGAATGATGATCATCTTTTCCGACAATTTATCCGTTAGTTTTCCTGGTGAAACAAATTCTTTGTAATTCCGCTTACAGTTAATTCTATTTTTTATTTTTTGTCGTTGTAAAAGACAATGCCAGATCCTGCCCCACCTTTCATCCATTTACACCAAATGTAAATCACTCAAAATTATCGCATGAAATTATGATCCTTTGTTGCTTAACTGATAATCTGTTGTAGTTGCGGATAAAAAGTTAGTGAAAAAAGGAATTCAAAAAACCCAAGTCCTATTTCCTGTATAAATCGCAACCATCTACGTTACTTAGTACGCATGAAACACGCGGAACAAAACGAGTTTTTTAATTAAAAAAATACATCTATTAATGTATTATGTACGGATTTTAATATGTATTCGGTTTAAATACACACAGTTAATGAAAATAAAGGTTTTTTTAAATATATTTTATTATGAATCTCATCATTATTTTAGTATGTCAATAAGTCTACGTGTAACGAAAAGTCATTGACGCGATAATCGCTATGTCAAAAGTAGGGATGTACCTACATAATATATAATTTTCCCGATACGATACCGATGCCGATTATTATTGTAGTAAAAATTGGGGAAACCGATGTATGTCTATTATTATGGATGGGAAACCATTTTGCACAACTGTTAATAGTGAGTTGAAACCTCCGTTTATTTGCTAAATCAAATGACTCCATGTCTATCCATATTTGTTCAGCTATTGTTTGCGTGAATACTTTTGCACTAGGATCATCAGTACCATACATAATTTTTTCCAGAATGTGATCTAAAGTGTTGCTTGTTTTAAGGTGACGGACCACTCGCGTCTTTGAGGTAGATGGGGTGTCGTTTTCAAACTCCTTTTCAACGATTCATAGCGGTTTATATGTGTCCTCATGTTTGTTGTCGCGTAGCCCATCGATGAAACCGCTTTACTTACACCACAAGAAACGCTGACATTGCAGTAAAAACAAGTCGTTTGTGTATCATCATCCTGTTTTATTTGAAAATGTTTCCAGATGGAACTTGTACTTTTTAAAGGCGTCGCCATTTTACTTACATAAAATAAAACATTCTAATAGTCCTCATTTCACTTTGCGAATAAACAGAATCACAAATAGCAGTGACGTGAAACAGGCATAAAACAATACATCGCTCTACCAACGCTTTGTAAGCTGGAAACATGGCAATCGGCAGATTGCCGTGTTGCCATGTTGCTAAGCATGCACTGCGCGGCTCTCCGTCAGACCGCTAAGTGTTCTGTGTGCCAGTCCCGCCTGCGACGGAGCGAACATGTTGCACGCGCGTCGTCGCTTCGCGCGCTTTTTGAACTGTTAGATATCGGTTGTATATTATAATCGACGGTACCAATATATCGGTATCGGAACCGAAATTGTTCCATCCCTAGTCATGACTTTTTGTCATTCATTCGCTCTGTTCTGTTTGCATTGTTGTCTGTTCTTTTACGCTTCCTAATCTCTCCGTGGTCATATTACTGTTTTAAGTTCACGACGCTTTTTGCTTTTGTACACGGAGTTGATCTCGCCAACTCGCCGAATTTTGCTTTTATACACTGACTCGATCTCGCCTACTCGCCGACTTTTGCTTTTATACACGGAATCAATCTCGCCAACTCGCCGACTTTGTGCTACTTGCCACGGATTCTGATCATCGCTGCCGACTTGGTGATGTTGAGGTGCATAAATTGTTATTTGTGAAGGATGCTAAGACAAATGTTGTGTTGTCATTACAAGAAACATTGCAAATTCTTCTTGCAAAATGGAAATCGTTGCAACAGGTATGTAAATACTAGGTTATGATGATCGTATTTGACCGACGTAGTGAAAAATCCTAAATAATAATGATTGTACTAACTGCGGTTTCGCTTGGCTTGTATTGTAACCATAATGCAATAAACTATGAATACATATTAAACCGACCTAAAAGTATCTGGCAGCTAGCTGGTATAGGCAAAAAAGTCAGGTTTTTGCTTTGGGGTCTATGTGTGGATGGTAATTTATACATAATTACGAACTTGTTTATCTGAACCTTATACTAATATGTGTTTCTTACTTTGCAGCTTCCACCAGAAGTTGTAATCTGTCAAGAGTGCCTCTTGCGACTAGACCAGCATTGTATGAATAGAAATGTGAATGCTGAAACAGATTTAGTTCCCACACATGTTTTCTTGGATTTAAACAGAAACCGCAAGTCCTAATTGCATTTAAACATATTTTTAGTGATCACTAATAAAGCAGTAATAGAATGCTACATTCGACATGCTTGTAAACCAAATTTTATTTGATGGGTCAAAGCTCTATAGAGTTTCTGGCATTTTCCTTTGTGTTAACATTGTGATTTACTTATAACATCGCCTTGGATGAGTTTGTAAAGGTTTTATAATTGTGGTTTAAAAAAATTCAACAATATTGGAGACCAGCACATACCAACAATTCCATCAGCGTAATTTTTGAAGATCAAAATTACTATTTATGGTACCTATTCTCTACTAGCTGTTGCCTTCAACTTCGTCTGCGTATTTTTTTTTTTTTTATCCCGGATGATGAGTAGCCTATGTCAGTTCACACGCTACCCATCTGTCATTTAACTGCGCAGCTCTCTGCGCGAAGTTCGGAACTGCGATAAGTTATAACGGCCGTATTGTACAAAGTTACTTTTTTAAGCAATTATAAGATTAGTATTATGGATGTGTCTCTTAGCTGAAGTGTCTTAAAAATTGGTACCAAATAGGGTGATTAGGAAGCCATGTATCAGAATAGTCTCTTGCGTTATTAAACCGGTTGGTTTAATTTCCTACAGCATACTAAGTAATTAATTGGCAGGGCTAATTTCACTCTTGATGAACCCTATCATTTATTAGCATATTCATTAATTAATTGGCATGAGACCGATTGTGTGCTCGTGAACTATGATAATTATTTTATTAATGAGCACATTTTGTCGCTTTTTGTAATACGCAGTTACCCTAGGGATGAATTAAAATAACTTCCACGCGATACATAAATGTACATCCGGGACACACTGGGCAGGCGACCCCGACACCACCTAGCTGACTGGCGAGGACCCTTCCCGAAATGATAAGTTGCAATTGTAGTAATATTGTGAATCGCTTCAATTCCAATTTGGTAGAGGATCAATTTGCGCATCAGCTTGACCACGGGCGTCTTCCGCGACAACCGATCGTAGCCGAAAGTATGCTACGAGGCGCGATCGGCTCCGTTCGCCTGTCGTCGTATCTGATCGGATCCTTTCGGCCGCAACACGGCAGGTTGACCACGCGCAGAAACGGAAACGTTTTTCGCGAGCGACGATATGGAGCCGATTGTATGCGTCGACATCCTGCGGATCGCGATTGCCTGTCGCCGCATCCGTTCGTATCCTTTCGGATCCGATGCGATACGAGCCGTTTGGTGGAAATCATCCAATTGCTATTGATCGTTTTGGCGACCCTTTATATAGCTGGCATGGGCTATTCATGACCGGACAGGTTCACTCAAATCTGTGTAGTTCTTTCCTCAGAGCATCATTGCAGACACTAATCTACATGGTCTGGTCTGACCAAGTTAATTGGCTTTAAAAGAGACTGTGACCTCTGAGTTTGTTTCGGTGTTTCTTCTCGGAGTAGTCGAATAGGAAACACCAACCTCATCTAGTTTTTAAAATATGGTTGTATAAACCTACTTAGACTTGAAATAAATATCATGTATCATGTAGTTCGTGCGGATATCTACGACAGAAAAAGAAGAAGATCAATCGTCGGAAAGGTACACGATATAATAAAGGTTGGCACCAATTTTGAAAAGAATTAAGTACTTAAACATTTATGGAGGAAAGTAAACAATAAAACGATTACATAATTGAACATCTTGTCCGAACATAATGGATTCAGTGGAGCTTGTTGAATAATAATCTATCGAATGAATAATTTATTAAAGTGCTTCCAACTGCGGCCATGTTCTCGTAACATTGTAGTAGTCAAGTGGAATGATTTCTCTGCTCTTTGTTGAACGTCTTCAAAACTAATATATGGGATAGTGCATGTAGAATACTTATTTTGAAATGGGGTTACGATTCTTACGATCTTTCTCTATAGCTGTATACATTTTTACAAATGGCCAGTTTGGCTAAGGTACAAGATCTTAGTCAAAGTAATAGTACATATAAAATATAGCCTTAGGTAGGTATTCAACTTACCTATCTGATTTCATTTAACTTTTTTTTGAGGAAATTTTCAAGGGAAGTTGTAACTATAAGTAGGTAATACATTTTGGAACTACCTATCAACCTCTTTCTTTGTGTAAGTAATTCAATCAATCTGCCTAACCTTTTCCCAACTATGTTGGGGTCGGCTTCCAGTTTAACCGGGTGCAGTTTAACCACTAATTTACATGAAGCGACTGCCTACCTGACCTCCAGAGCCCAGTGACTGGGGGGTTACACGCACGATACCCCTTGGTAAGGCTGGTTGTCAGATGAAGTTGAAATCTTTGTGTAAGTAATTGGAAAGTGCAAATAAACTAATCCAATCGAATGGCGGTTCATATCAGGTATTCCAATTCACAATATTCGAAAATTACGCAACGAAATGATAGAGAGTTTATGGTCCCACAAGTTTCATTTATATCCTCAATCCTTATAAAAGTGTTTAAACGGTAGAATACCTCAATCGATCGGGAAAACTAGGACAACAGAGAAGCAGACACGCTTGTAGCGATTACTCAAACAACATACTGTTTCTGAAAGCTTGATCAATTCATCTTATGTTTAACGTTATGCCGACGCATGATTGGTTAATGATATTTTCGTTAAAATTACAGCTGACGACGGTTTGTGGCTGAAGTTGACTGACAACATTTTAACGTGATCAGCTCCGAAATAGGTGCTCCGTCTTTGCGGGTGAATGAAACGTGAGTAAATCCCTAAACCATGATATATCATCGACCTCTACTTACCTAAAGGTTTTGTAGACGTGTAGCTTTAGTACCCCACATTTCGCCACTTAAATATGTTTTAGTCTCATGTAATAAGGGGCGAGCCTATTACCATCAATAGGCCACAAATCAAGACTCCGGGCTGCTACTGCGAAATTCCAGATGAAAAAATCCAATAGCACTTAGCCCGACCCAGGAATCGAACCGGACCTCGTGCTCAACAGTAGCGCTTGCGACCAACGAGGCAAAGAATGTTAATATCACATGAAAATAACAAGACAACCACAACATTTAACATGAGCTTAAACAAGGCATGAAATGTCAAATTAAAATCCCTTCGAAATCGTTAATCAAAAACGAGAATAGCGAGATAACAGAACACGCCACAAAGCTATCAGCACGTGGAGGATTAATTATTCTGTGATTATTACAGGGTTGTCGCGTAATGCCTTGGCCATCCATCACTATCGTTATTAATTATCGCCAACCTACAGCTTCGTCTGAAAGAGGGTACTTCGTCTTAAGATGGATGGCTTCGGTGGACATAAGTACCTACGCACGACGTCATTTTTTTTTTTTTCGAGGAACATCATAATTTTATAAGGACAACATGCTGTGGCAGCCGCACGGGTCGATCCATCAGGTTAAGCTGCGCTTGCCGGGGTTGGTCCGTGGATGGGTGACCATGTTTACATACCGAGACTCCTCCGTGCTTCTGAAAGCACGTTAAACCGTTGGTCCCGGCTGTCATTCGTGGATCTTTGACAGTCGTTACGAGTCGTGAGAAGCCTGAAAGTCTGACAACCAGTCTTACCAAGGTATCGTATTACCCAGTTACTGGATTGTGGAGGTCAGATAGGCAGTCGCTCCATGTAAAATACTGGTATTCAGCTGCATCCGGTTAGACTGGAAGCCGACCCCAACATGCTTGGGAAAAGGCTAGGCTAAAAAAAAAACATGTTGTGGCAAAATACTGCCTCGTTGGTCTAATAGTCCTAAGCGCGGCTGCTGGGCGTGGTGGGGTCCTGGGTTCGATTCCCAGGTCGAGCAAAGTGTTAATGGGTTTTTCCATCTGGAATTTCTCAGTAGCTGCCCGGAGTCTGGATTTGCGCCTGGTTAATGGCAATAGGCTCGCCCCCTATTACATGGGACTTAAAAAATAACTGGCGAAATGTAGGTGTACCATAGGCACACCTCTGCCTAACCCTTCGAGGAATACAGGCGTGATGTTATGTTGTAGCAATATTCCTTCGTTGTCTTGTTTTGATTGCATTAAATTAGCTTCGTGGCGATGTATATAGTCAACCCATTTACCCTATGAATGTAATAACAGTTTCAACTATAAACCTACACCGTGTAAGGGAACATCGAAGCTAAAACTGTTCCATGAATTCAGTACATGATTCTAGACTCCCTAGAGTAGAAATTTCTAGTCGGTTATGAAAAAAATATCAACTGTTTTATAATTATAAAAGTTTATACCTACACGCTCAAAATGTATGGAAGAACAGATGTTTTTTATAACCCTGGTCCCTGTATTTACTGGGAGTAGTCTGGGCTATACTTAGGTGTCTTAACCTGGGCAGTCAGTCACCTGGCTGGCTGGTTAATATTTTAAGGTATGGTTTATTCTCATTACTGTATAAACTGATATAAGACAAGCTTTGCCCACGACTTCGTCTGTGTGTTTCTATACTATGCAATGCAGTATTGTAGTTTCCCATTCGTTCCGGAGATTACCCCCAACGTATAAACTCACAAATTTTACCTATTTATAACATTCCGATCACAAAGAAGCTCCTTTGATCCATTTAAAGAAACCAGTCACAGGGCGTCCATTCTAATAAGCGAGCAGCAAAATTGCGTTTCTACTAGTTCCATTATTTCTAAATCTTATTCTAGTTTCATTCCAATGTTCAATATAGGTCAGCCGCTTCCAGAAACACTTTGTTATACAATAAGGATCGTACAAACCGCATCGGGGAGCTTCTCAGTTTTAACTGAAAGATTGATCGCTTGGTGTAAGTTCTAGTGATCGGACAGATAGGGCTATTTGTTACAAGGATTACTGGGGGATTGCGTTGGATGAAGATGATGATTTAGCGGTAAAATTAAATGTTAAACTGTCAATCTGCCTAGCCTTTTTCCCAACTATGTTGGGTTCGGCTTCCAGTCTAATCGGATGCAGCTGAATTCAAGTATTTTATGTGGAGCGACTGCAATTCTGACCTCCACAACCCAGTAACTGGGTAATACGATACCCCTTGGTAAGACTGTCAGACGTTCGGACTTCTGACGACCCGTAACGACTGTAAAAGATCCACGAATGACAGCCGGCACCAACGGCTTAACGGGCTTTCGGAGACACGTAGGAATCTCAATATGTAAATATGGTCACCCATCCACGGATCAACCCTGACAAGCGTAGCTTAACCTGATGGATCGACCCGTGCGGCTGTTATAATTAGCTACGAGTTCCTCAAATGTTAAACTGTACCAAATAGAAAATATTCATAAAAAATTAAGGAAAGTTAATTCAAGAAACTTGGTTAGATACATTTTCGAACTGTGTCGTTGTTGAAATCTTAACATAACAACACATAACAGCACGCCTGTAATTCACGAAAGCTTACCTACTGGTTACAAGTTTGTCCACCAGGGGCCTAAGTCTACTAATTTATAAACGTTACAATGGTCTCTCAATGGCGAGTTTTTGACAGATTTGCCATACAAAAACTGTCAAAAACTCACCATTGTGAGACCATTGTAACGTTTATAAATTAGTAGACTGAGGCCCCAGTTCTGTTCAGTAATTAAGTAGATTACCATCTTGGTTTTCTGACCCTTAAACTGTAGGTTCAGGAATTCCAAGTCTACCGGAAAACATTCACGACCACGCATGTTCAAAAATAGGACTTTATTTAATAAATAGTTGTAGTCGTTCTAAAATGCCGTATTGATAAAGCGCTATACTCCATTTATTTTAGCATTTATTATGTAATATTGTTGAAATAACTGCACTTTAAAGTAATTTTTTTAATGTAATTGTAAATAGATTACATGGTTTTGTATTTATCGTGAAATAACGGAGTTTATATCGAAATAAAGAAAGGTTGATGACCGTTTTTGTCTATGTTTTATTAAATGGTACCTACAACAATAGCTTCAAAAGTTTACTGGAGAAGGGTTTATTATGAAAACATAGTAGATTTAATATCAAGTGGAGAACTTAATGAAAACGTTTCATTAACATGCAAGTGAGTCGCTAGAGCATGCATGAATGAATTTATTAAATGACACAAACTAAGATACAGGCAAGGCAGAGTCTACGTGGTAATTGCATTTTGTGTTATCTTTCAATTTGAATAGCTTATGTTCCAACAATGTGTGCAAAAGTCGTGGGTAAGGTCCTTGTTGATAGGTTTCTACCCATGATAAAAACAAACTGACTGGTAAATCAGTTTTAGAAAAATAGGACACTGAAACAGGTTTTTTTTGTCATATTCAGTTTAATTTCTAGAAAACCAATTACTTGTCTTTGCCTTTACCTTCGCCAACTACAGGTATATGTCATACCTGCAGTTGGCGAAGTGATTATAATATTAAACTTAGCAATATCCAGCGAGCTCCCGAGGCGAAAATCAAAAAATTCCACGCCACGATAAAGAAAATTGGTAGTACGTAATTCAAAAGAGAAACTTGGTGAACACGCATTCTTTGTCAGAATCCGGAACATGGCGACATCTAGCGAACTTATTACGAAGTTCTTGCACAAGTTGCGTGATTAATGGGAATTCGACTGCCGTACAAGTATCAAAAATACATCAGTTCAGTTGGAACGCTTTTGGGGAAATTATATTTGTTTAATCGCAATCATTTTATTTAGGAATTTCTTTGCGAATTGCTTATTTTAGTTCCAGAAATGCCAAGAGGTTGGAACTACTGGGTGCCCGTCCATACCATACAAGAATTGGGGATCCAGGATCTCTGGTAGAACGCGTCGTTGCCCGTATGGCGCGTTTGGCGTGTTTGGGGGAAAAACAAAGTAGTTTCCTCATCCCGCTGTATTTTCCTCCGCTTTATGAATAAACCTAAAATGCATTAAGTAAATTAAGAAAAGTAATTTTTTAACAAGATTTAGGTATGGAAAGTGACTGCCATCTGATTTGCAAATCCTAATTCCTCACTGAATTTTCTGGCACCACCACACCGCTTAAACTGCTGAAGATAATTTAGATGGTGTAGTGACTAGAACAATTTGTTCTAGGAGTTATTATTGGAACATTTACCGCTCCACCTAAAAATTTTGCTAGGGCCGCCTCTGAGAACAAAGAAGCATTATCAAAACTCCAGCCTGACCGGATCTGAGGTTACAGTTTGTGTACAACAACAGCTAATTGTGTCAATAGAATAGTTAATCAACCAGAATAATTAAATAAAAAAACATCTCTGAACAGATACAGGCATACCGCGTCAATTTGTCGCATAACGACCCCGGTCCCCAGTGAGGCAAGCATGATTAGATTATTCATTGATTGCCCGCGCCCGGTCATTATACAATCGAGACTCTCTCTAAAGGACCATGGGACATAAACCGACCCAGTGTTATTTATTGATGCATGAGGGTAACAGATTCATCATAATTGTTATTTCAGTGCTTAAATGTACACAGCGGAATACAAGTTTTCAAGGAAATCAGAGCCTTTGTTCCTTTGTAATCTTATAAATAATAAAAATTAATAGTCTTTCTAAAACTCGAGAACGGCTTGACCGATTTGCCTAATTTTTAAACGATTAGTAAACGGTGAGAAAATATGGAAAAACTGCTTTATGTAGGGTAAGTAGGTTGGTGGGTAAGTATCAATCATCCCTCAATCAATCAATCATTATCTTTATTGTGGATCACAGGTAGGTACAATATACGGGTCTATAAGTAGGTATGTATGTAGGAAGGTATGTAGGTAGGTAGGTAAGTAGGTAGGTAGATATGTAGGTAGGTAGGTATGTAGGTAGGTATGTAGGTAGGTAGGTAGGGTAAGTAGGTAGGTAGGTATGTAAGTAGGGATGGTAGGTAGGTAGATATTATGTAGGTAGGGTAAGTAGGTAGGTACGCCGTAGATAAGTACTTAGTGCTACCTGTGCGAAGCCGGGGCGGGCAGCTGGTAAGTTAATATTTTTTTTGTGTTGTGCGATAAATAAAATATGTTGGAGAAAGCAGCAGTTTTATGAAACTGATACCAGGTGGTCAAATCAGTAAAAATCTCACTTCTCTGAAGTTTTCACGGTGAGATTTTTACAGAATAGATCGGCAGATGGAATGACCGCTCACTTCACCTAAGTTTTCAAGCTGCTGTGCATGAGGTCCTGGTTTCGATTCCCGGGTCGGGCAGTGTTATTGGGTTTTCCATCTGGAATTTCTCAGTAGCAGCCCGCGGCGGAGTTTGGATTTGTGCCCGGTTGATGACAATAGGCTAGCTCCTTTTAACATGGGACTTAAACACAACTGGTGAAATATGGGTGTTCTATAGGATCACCTCTGCCCAACCCTTGGAGGAATACAGGCGTGATGTCATGTTTATTTTTACAGAATAGATCGACTGCATTAGGCATGAGTAACGAGCCGAATGGATGAAATGAAAGCTTATGTAATCGTGAAGAATGATTTGCAGATTTTTTTTCTGACGGCTCTTCCTGTATTCGGTAAATGAAAACTTGTAACAGCTGTAACGATAATTCGTCAATTGTTTTTAAGACTAAAATCTTGAAATAATGGGTAAGGGGGTGCAGTTTCTTTAGAAAATGATAAAACCACAGGTTTCTTTTACTCGTATCTTTCTTTATAGTTTCATATAAACTCATTCGATTCCAACTTCACTAAGCGTAACAAAATATGAAGTTCATAGACTACGTTACATAAACTATGTTTCACTGGAGTTTTAAAATAAGCTTTTTCTTCATCAGATTGTATATTTTTATCTTTTTCTATCACGGTAAAGTAACTTCACGAAAGAAATAGTTCTGGAAAATTTTGTGAAGAAAACTGTCGTTTAAAAGAAGAATGAGTGTGGCATGTAGACGTGGCGTGGCGTGGCGTGGCGTATATAAGTACAAATACATACTCTCAAAAGATAGATCTTGGTCAAATTTAGATAAAAGGTATTCATATTTTTCGCCATAAAAACGTTTACTATAAAGAGCAATGGTGGCTCCGTTTATACTGACCCCATGACAGTTAGCCGAAGAGAAAAATATGACAGATAACCGAGAAGAAATATAAAAAGTACTAGCTTCAACCCACGACTTCTTCCGTATTATTATAGAGTTATAGAAGTATTACAAGGAACACCGTTTCGAATAAATACAAATTGCATTGTTTAAATCTCTACAAAAATCAACTGAATAAATACCTAACGTTGGCATTTACGTCAGATAACATGATTGTTTCAACTGACGTACCGGAATAATTCTGATACAGTTTAGTATTGAAATGTGAATAATAAAATGTAAAATATAGCTCGCGGCAACGCTGTTAACTGATCTGCCAATAAAAATAAAGTATGATACCGTGATGCAACGTAGGTAATGTAAGTATATCTATCTGTCTGTCTAACATATTATATACCTAAATCTATATAAAAAAGGGCAGGGGAAGAATCATAGGGCATCAAAGTATTCTTCCGTGTCGCTGTCAACAGGAAAGGTTGCAGACAGCATTGCCACGTCGTATGGCAATGCTGATTCTTTGGCCAAAAACTAAGCCAGCCCCCTGGTGGGCACACAAAGAGTCGCCCTTCCGCTTGGCGATGTCTTTATTATTTTAAGTTTGTTGGCGTATATATTATGTAAATATTATTAATTATCTAGCATACCCATACATTTACATGTATATACCATTTCTGGGGGACGGGGATGTGGGTACTTCGACGCCAAAAGTGTCTTTTTGTATAATTCGTTAGTTATTTAGGGATATACCGTTGTTTAAAGTTAAATAATGAGTAGCATTTTTGACGTTTGGACGTCACTTAACTTTAAGCTAAGTTTATAAGTAAACCCCTTATTGTAGGTAATTGTGTGTAAATAGTTGTAATTTAGTATTGTATTTCTTCAATTAAACTCCTTAGCATACAAATACCGGTCATAAGTTTCCATTTTGATAAATGATCCTATTCTTTCTTGCCATTCTCCTTTAATGCAAAAATCATAACTTCGGTGTTTTTCGGTTACCTACCTATTGTTTTAAGGTGGATTTGGCTGTTCACTCGCCAGCTTTTTACAATACCTTTGGGAAAGGATTAGGTTTTTATCCGGGTAAGATTCGGATAAATAACAACGGTAATAAGTATTCGGTAAGAGTAAATACAAGCACACAGCATAATACTGGTCTTGGGTACATTACCAGTCGACAGCGATACGAAGATTTTTTTGACGCCATATACATATTAGTTTGTTAATAGTTTTAGTTAGGTCAGGATATTATATTTTTATTTTAAGTATATTTATTAAAATGTATTTTATAAACATAATTAAATAAAAAAACATACTACATCCATAGTATTCAAACGACACGTGGTTATGCTAAACACACGGATAACTTTAAAAAAAACAGCTAATCGTGCGCTCAATAATACTGCCTCCATAAAATGTTAACATTGGCCAGAAATTAAGCCTCGTTCCTTCTTAGCCTGACATGATCGTAAATACTGTGTTTAGGTTCTTCATGATTACTAGGACCATTGTGGGGTTATGTAGTGTCGGTTTACATATAAAAGGGATTTTTGTGTACATTTGTTAGTGTCGTGGGTACAATATGATGACCAAAAAGAAAAATGCTGTTCAAAAAAGTTTGAAATTAAAAATGGTCATGTATCTGGCAGAGTTTTAATCAATTAATCTGGATTACCAATTTACTCGAGTTTTTTTGTGTAATTTTTTTCATGGTGGTGAAGTGAGAAAGTTTATATTATTAGACAGCTGGTGATAGTGGCACAAAACTCGAAGATTTCCCGTCGTTTTATGCATCAGCACAAAACAAAGGAAAGCTAGTCGGTGCAAACGTCTGCAGTCGTTTTAATGGCTTACCAAACAAACATATATCAAACAGTTGTTTGATAAAGAAAGATACAGAAATAAATCAGTAAGAAACACATAAAACCAGAACACTATCTTCAATTCATTGCCACTATAAATCAACGTTGTTTCTGCTACAAAAACGATACAAATCAAGAATACTGCACTGCAACGAAATATATTTCTATCTTCAGTAGGTACAGTGCTGGGTGGATCGCTCACATGACCTCTGCCGAATAAATCTTGCTTTCCGATGGTTTGTCGTAGGTTGTTGCAAGACATACAAAATGTATAGGATATTGTGTTTGGAACGATGTGAAGTGAACGAGCTTGAAGAATTATTTATGTGATTTGCTTGAGGGATAAATTGAAAGAAATATAGAGGTGTTTAGATTATTCATGGAGCCCAGCTTAGAAAAGACTACTCTTTATTAACCGACAAAAAAAGGAGGAGATTCTCAAGGCGACGCGCGTATATTTTTTACGAATTAGAGATATTTCTATATCATAAAAATGAATTGCTGTTCGATAGTTTCGCTAAAACTCGAGAATGGCTGAACCGATTTGGTTAATTTTGGGTTTGAAATATTTGTGGAAGTCCGGTTTAAACGGTGTGAGAAGTTATGGAAAAGCTGTATATAGAGTAGGTAGGTAGGTACGTAGGTACGTATGTAAGTAGGTGGGTAGGTAGGTATGTAGGTAGGTAGGTAGGTACGCCGTAGATAAAGGACCACCTTTCTTCTGATTAATGGAAATTGTATGAAAGTGTACCTTATTGTAGGATTCAAATAAACCAATCATGTATGCACTAATAATATCTTGGTGCTAGCATTTTTTTCTTGTAAGATATTATTCGTTTCTGAAAGCCTGATGATTTCTGATCAGTAAATCCTTACAAATTTTATAATTTATTTTACCACAAATATCATTTATATAATTTACGTTACAATTATTATAATGTCTCGCTGTGTTACCATTTCACGTCCAAATGAAAGAACCAATCGTTATATTTATAACGATTGGTTCTTTGCGTGGAAAGGTGACCGACAGACTTGGTTTCAATTACTGCATATCTGCCAAATGACATAGTCTGGGACCTTGAGAGGGAGGAAGGTTACTTCTCATAGTCGATAATTGTATTAAAAAAAAAAAAAACACCGGCAACAGCTACTCTGCTATATACTTACTTAATCTCATGTCAGCTGCTGTAGTTTGATGACCATATTATCAACGGCCAGTTAAGTCTTCATCAATTCGATTGGACAAACTTTGATAGTAGATAAACGGCTAAAAAGGCTATATTTTCCTTCCATTCAAACAAGAGTACTAACTAATCCATTGAGAGTGTTCTGACATTGGCACATCCGCAGAAACAGAACGCTGGCACCCTGCCTACTAACACATTCGTTACATCTCACCCGGTTTCCTTAGCTAGATAAATTCTCATTTCTTTTGTAAGGATAGTCAAAATATTTACATAGTGTAACATCGCGCGTTTTCCTCTTGGGGTTTAACAGGATGGAAGATACAAAATTGCGTGGGTTTATGATTAAGTTACAGCTGCTTTACTTCATTTAAAATTCAGGCATCTTTTGATAATATATATACTAACAATCTCGTCACTGTATTTTCGGATTCCACCAGAAACTGAACGCGACTAGCATGTCTAAACCGCGTTTAAGAGCTGTCAGTGTCAATATTCCACAACAATTTTGATACTGACAGCTCTTGAACGCGGTTTAGATATGCTGAACGCGTTCAGCTTCATTGGTGAAATTCATAATAAGACAGCTGTCTTAAGACCTGTTCAGATATAAGCGCCATCGCTATCACCGATACTGGTCCGCCTTCTGGCTAGTCACTTTAGACCAGTATCGCTATCGAGCACAACAGCGATATCACTTATGTCTGAATGGGCCTTTAATGTCTGCCTAAGGTTATGATAACCTCTGCATATGACAAATGCTACATTTAGAAGCTGGGTGAAGTCCAACTTGAACGTGTGTTTTGCCCTAGTGTAAACGTTATTTAATACTACCCATATTATACCTACGGGCAGTTTTCAGAAGCTTGAAAAGAAAATTCAAATTGTTTAAGTAAATAATTCTGTAGTTAAAAATGTTACCATGTAAGTACGTAGAGGAACTTTCTTGGGCGCACTCTTCCAGCTACTTACTTATTTGCCATTATTAAACTGAGCTTTAAGCAGCTTCAAGTTAACGCCTTAAGGGCGAATTTCACCAATAAAAACTGAACGCGATCAGCACATTAACGACGTTTAAGAGCTGTCAGTGTCATTATTTTCTTTGTAATATTGACACTGACAGCTCTTGAACTCGGTTTAGATGTGCTGATCGCGTTCAGTTTACTTGGTGAAATTGGCATTTTCCAAAGCTCCGTTTAACATATTAGGCCGGCTAAAGTTTACAGCAGTTAATCAGTAATATAGTGGCAGGCGGCTATTGCAGCTAATAATGGCGGAAACTGCGCAAATGTAGCTTCCGCCTTCCGGGACCCAGTTCGAATGGAAGACGAATTGTATTGGCTGCAATTGATTAGTAATGTTAGATTACCGACTGAAACATATGAATTTACAAAGATGTCTGATAAATCATTTTTTACAGTTTCAAATAGTAATAACAATCAATAGCTTTTATGTAATAAAATGGAGAGCACCTACTCTATAATAATTTTTACTTTATCGGACATTTTTACGTTAGCAAGTCGTAAATATATTTGTATTTTTATTGGCCAATGGATTATGGACGTCAGCGTCATAGTGAAATGTTAAAATGTTTCATGCTGGACAAATATTGTAAGAGGTGGTAAAATATGATTGAAATCAAACGTAACTATTATCAAGTATTTCATAATGAGAGCAAGCGGCAACGAGAAGTGTGGAGATCTTCACTACACTTTGCTTTGCCAACCACCACTATGACCAACCCCTAAGTTCGCATTGTGGAATGCAATAAAAATGTTAAGATGTTGAGGGCCTACCTACCTATGCTTACCAAAGTATATCCTCTATAATCTATGATCCCGCAGTAAGCGCTCTTAAGCGTTGACGATGATTGATGATTTAAGTACTTACAAGTTCGAAGAATTCTCGCTACAACGCTCATTAGAATTTATCATTTCGAAATTTGGCTTACGTAACATATTTCGGATGTTTTAAGAAGAAATAAATGGCGATAACCTTTCGCAGCTGGTCATTTACCTCTTAGGTCAATGACCGCTCCTGTAAGGTTACAGGGTTAATGTAGAATATGGTTCTGATGCTGCATATCCTTTTGATAATCCCTGTATCGCGTTTTGTGTTACCGTACAGAAGCGTAATCTGTGCTACGTTGATACTGCAATCACCAATTGATTAATTGACCAAGCGTAGTCATTTCAATGGGCTGTGGTTTAGGTCATGTTATCAAGTCTTAGTTTTACACACATAGGTGTACATAAAAACAGCCATACCTAGAACTGGATCTACTGGATCAAGGCTCGTACACACTGGCGCGTCACACAAATGTTTGTTTAGTCTGGAAATAGAATCTAAGGACTACGCAAAGTCAAACTCAAATAATTTATTTCAAATATTCACATATAGGTATAGTTTAATGTCAAAAAAAATAGAATTGATTCTAGTCGCTCCTTCCAATTGGTAGTTTTCGCATAGAGAAGAATGGGCAAGGAACTCCATCGTTACTCATTTATTATTCAATCCAACGAAAAAAAAAACCTGTTTGAATATGAGGCTTTTGGCTAATTTTGTAAATATGTGTTTTATGTAACGTGCGTAGAATAAACAAATTTTCTTTCTTTACTTCTTTCTTTCTATTGCGCCAAACGTGCACTAAAAACTGTAGACGCACCCTCAACCAACATTCCTTACTTATATCTCTTTACAGACAGAGATATAACATCTGTTCATGTCCTAAGATGCCACAACAAATCGTATTTATACTTAATCCAATTGAACAAAGAATCTTGAGTAAATTCAATTACTAACTAATGCAATACTGCTTGTAAATAAACGAAGGATTTAATGTGATTACGTAACGTGACGTTAACACAACAGTCTGAATATCAGGGGCAAGTCTTTGTTTATCTGTGAGGAATATGGGTGATGAATCTGCAAAAATAGCCAGCGAAATTCATATTGTCTTAGATTTTTTGCTATTCGCAGGTCAGTGTCAGGGTGTATCTTGATCAAAATATGATTCGCGACGATAACAAATATGTTTTTAGAGAATTATAATCATCATAATCATTAATACATTTCTCAAAATTAGATTTGTTCCATGAAATAAATTTTTCATGAAATCATGACATTTGATAACAAATCTCCTCCTGCCTCGATTCGCATGAGATCGTGGATTCTCGATTCTCAGGTCTGGCAAAGTCTAATTGGGTTTTTATATCACATTAGTGCCCGATTGATAGCAATAGGCTCGCCCCCTATTACATGGGACTCAAACATAACTGGCGAAATGTGGGTGTACTATGTACACCTCTGCCCAACCCTTCGGGGTATACAGGCGTGATGTTATGTGTTAAATTTCTTAGTAACAGCCCGGAGTCTGGGTTTGTGCCTGGGTGATGGCCATAGACTCGCACAAACTGGCAAAATGTTGGTCTACATGGTAAGGTTACAACACCTCTGCCTATCCCTTCGGCGA
Organism: Eupsilia transversa; assembly: GCA_914767815.1. Classification (NCBI taxonomy): domain Eukaryota; kingdom Metazoa; phylum Arthropoda; class Insecta; order Lepidoptera; family Noctuidae; genus Eupsilia; species Eupsilia transversa. The sequence continues at coordinate 1,380,863 of OU611888.1, forward strand.
ATTAGAGGCGTGATGCTATGTTTGTATTTTAGGGCTCTAAATACACTGGCACCACTTCAAACTAAGAAACAGCAATAAGAAGACATGAATGATTGATTTGCCAGAATATATGTGAAGATGGATTCACTATAATAAAGTGGTTTCACTTTAATATAGTGAAACCGCTAAACCCTAATACCTACAATAGACGTAGATACATTTAGTAAACTATTCCGCTTTACTATTCTTAAAGAGTCTTAAAAAACCCTGTAAGAAATCGACACGTGTTTCACCTCTCAACGAGGCATCCTCAGGATGACGATTGACTTGTTGCGAACCCGTACACGACGTGTTAACACGGAATAGTTTACTAAATATATCTGCGTCTATTGTATTTTATCATGGATTTCAAGTCACGCCTGAATCAATTAACTACTCTAATACCAATTATTCGACTTTTCAGTCGTTAAGGTACATGCTTAAAGCAATTGAATACAGTCTCATTACAGTTGGTGGCACTTTCCCAGACTCTACTTAAGTAACATGTAAAACGGTATCTTTATCTCTTTACCTCTGTCTTTACGTAATATAATGAAATAGAAAACATTGAATATAAAAAAAAAAAGTAATAATTGCTACGAGTTGAACGAGTCTGAGCCGAAAATATAGTTTTTAGATTTTTTGTCCGTTTGTTTATTTGTCTGGATGTATGTTCCGAATTGGCGCAAGTTTTTAACCTGGATTAACACATAGGGTGCTTTTAATTGGTAGTACGTTCTCATGGGATATTTTCCGACATCCACGCGGACGAAGCCGCGGGCAAATGCTAGTTTTTGAATGAATATTGATACCTGTACGTTATGAACCTGAAAAAACTCTTCGAAATAATGACAGTAAGTAGTCGATATAACTTGGAGCACACGTCAACGATGCCATGGCGCCATACTGTCTACGATTTCCACTTTCGTAACGTTCGGGTGAAATAATATTCAAGTTGTTTGTCATCCCATGAATGAGGACAATGGTTTACTCCAGTCTGTTTGTAGGCCATGACACACTTGATAACTTTGCCAAAATAGTGTTGTAACTTAACCTACCCTAACGTAACACAATGCTTTTTCACGCTATTTGACAGATTATGTTCTTTTATAAACAAAAATAAACCTTTTGGAAGATGTTATATTATTTTCCAATAATTTTTCACTTTTTTTTTGCTGTCCCTTTATGGATTCCTACCTCACTTCTGTCTAATCCTTTGGGGAATGAAGGCGTGATGTTACGACATGTTTTTGTTTTGTTTCCAAAAGTAATAATAGGTATCAAACGGTAAATGTGGCTAATCATTTTCAGAAAATATTACCTAATTAGAAAAAAAAAACAACATAGATCTTTGATCATCTTTTTTGGAAATAGAGTTTCTTTTGCGGGTCTTTATTTATTTAATACACTCATGTAACCAAAAGGACCACGGAAAATCAGCAAAGTACAAGGAAAAGTATTATTTTATTTAATTACAAGACTCCCTGAAGACTTTCGGTAGTATTGTTTTAATTATCTTAAGACAGAATGGATATACTTATTCGAATTTTATGCCTTCATCACCACGGAGTTTCAACAGCGGTCTCTTTACTCCATCTAATAAGGGGAATCAACTTTTAAATGGTTTGAGTGTTCTATCTTTGTGTTTCATGGGATGGATAGGACTCTATGTGGCTTTAAATGTGTATTTTATTCATTTCTGGTTTTGTTATAGCTGCAGTAACAATCAATGCTTTCATGACCGTAAAGATGAGGCGTTTAATTTATCGAGCAAAGAAGAAATGATTGTTTTCGCTTAGCAGACAGGATTACTGATCGCACTTTGTTGATAGTAGACAAAAAAGCAGCCAATTATCTTGTTGTAATCTTTTACTTGCATTTTATGACACACCCATTCCACCCATTTTCTCTCAAGAGAAGAAGTAAATAATTATTTGCAAAGATCCATCAAATACCGAGTCTTGAACTGCAGACAAGGTACGTATCTAAACAAGCTTCCGTTCCGTATCTTAACATTAAACAAAGTGTTCCTTTTGATGTCCCATTTGCAAAATTCGTGGTTTTGGTCACGACAACAAACAATACGTCTAAAAGATTTCCCAAGAACATTGAATAAATAAATAAATAGTGTCGGGTTGCGGACTTTTCCTAAACCCCTGACCCAGTTCGTATCTCATAAGTTGGACAAAAACTGCGGACGCACTTAATTTGTCTTTCATTGTCGCGTAACAGACAGATTGAGTGAAATAACATTAGTGGGGATAAGAGGGAAAAACTGAGACGATTTTCATTAGCTTTTTATGTAACTTTTTGTAGACATGTTTATTTTTATTATTGTTTATGATTTCACTCGCGTGTTGATGAGATTTAAAGGTAAGTTTTGGACTTTTATTTATTTATAACAACATTAATGAAAAAGGAACGGAAAGTTTAAAATAACCTTTTATCCACATACCTAATAGCACGAGAAAAAGAAAATATTTGAATCTCATTTAAAAGCCGTCAGACTTTGTAATGTTATTTGCCGCAGTGTGCTAAAACTTGGGTTTACCCAAATACCAGTTGTTTTAAGTTAAATAAAATTAAGAATCAACAAAACAACGAACCCTTTTCAGCAACAAGGATAATTAAATATTAATAATCTCAAACCAAAGACTTACCGAATTAATTATTAACCGAAGCATTTTTAATCAAAAACCGTCTCTTACCGGAGGTTAGATGAAGTTGAACGTCTAAGCAGGTTTACAGGAGTTTTGCAGTAAATTTCACCGGTGCGGTGCGGTGGTGGCTTGTTTGTTTACCTACAAGGAGACTCGGTAACTTGACCTACATCTAGGGAACGTTAATCAGAATCGCTTAATTATTAACTTTGCGCTTCTTTACGGGGAAGGAGAGCTGTGTTGAGATTAATTGAATCTCCTGGAATTATAATCAGCCTGGTTACAAATTGCTGCCATTAATAAATACGAGCGGAGAAAAAGAAGTATGTAAGGATCGTAGCAGGTGGCGTTCTGTAGTTTATGCCTACCCCCATGTCTTCATGGGGTGGTTTGTTTATGTACCTATGTACCTATATCTCCATAAACCTACTGTAACACAGATGAGACTCTCCGACCAGGGGCCTAAGTCTACTAATTTATAAACGTCACAATGGTGTCATAATGGTTAGTTTTTGCCATACAAAAACTGTCAAAAACTAACCATTATGGCACCATTGTGACGTTTATAAATTAGTAGACTTAGGCCCCTGTATTCTTGTCAGGATATAATAAAGAAAATCATAATTATGTCCGTAGTTATTCTAAGGCATGCCACGAATTTAGAAGGATAATTCTATTTGATAGTTCATTTTTTATGCATCAAGCAATTTAACTTATTATTTTTTAAGGACGGTTACTAAATTAAAAGGTGTCTTTAACGTTATTTCAAAATCTGACGCGTCCTCTCAAGGACGAAATTTTAAACTATTTCGATGGTTGATTATAATGGTGGTAGTTTTTATTTAATAACAAACGGTTTCATTTTAGAAATGTTTCCTAAACTCACCTTAAATTAAACTCTAACCTGTATGATAGCACTTTGTTTATAAACGTCATCTATAAACATTTTACGATTGTTTTTCATAACAGGCAAAGATTTTTATACTTACGCTGCTACCCTCGCAAAATCTCCTTTGTAACACCCATGGAAGGAGAGACTATGGCGAAAAAAATGCTCCTGGCTTTATTAAAACAATTGGACCACTGCGGTATTCGTAGTGAAACTACAGTCTGACCCAATTATAAAAAGAAAACAATAAAACCTCTTTCCAGTGTAGAAGTGTTCCATATTCCAAATGAAGTTTAGATTTTAATGTAATCAGCCAGGACTGCCATCAAACTCGTTTAGTTTGTTCCCGGTTTCAATTTGTGAAAGTTGTATGCAGCATTTATTATGCAGATAGATTCCGTTGCGCCTTGTTATTCTTTTATTTAAACTTTGCTTAAACAGCAGTAATAAAACCGGCTTTATTATACACATTTTCATTTTTATACTTCGGTATAGTTTATTTTTAATAGAAATATTAATTTATTTGTCGATTTTTTTTAATACCTTCTTTTTTATCTTTTCTAATAAGATTAAACCTAGCCTAGCCAATTTATATTATTTTCTACTTATATAATGTTCCAGTTGTGAAAATTCCAATGTTTGGAATCCTCAATAGAGATCGTTGTCATAAGTAAGTAGCGCGAAAGGTTGAGTTTATTGTCTGCACGAGTATTGTCGGTATTTCTACGTTTGAGCACGAAATGTTACGTTTCATTATAAACCGTAAAACAGATACCGGTTTCTGTGAGGTTAGATGTTATATTTAGTTTTTATTGTGTTATAAATTCGTACATGTTTAGAACAATGCTGTAATAAATAGACCGCAGTAATAAAAAAAAATGTATACTTCCTGTGATGTAATCGTTATATGTATTTTCATTCATAATCCACTGAAATGATAAATTAACCTGCCGTAACCAAAAACAACCCGCTGTATAAAACCAACCACAACAAAATTGCCACCTTGAAAAATCAAAAACCATCACTACCACCTAAATAAAAAAATACAAATGACAGTTGGAATGATTCTAAATTCGAAATGAACTCACCGACGAGAGCCGCGAGTACCGCGAGCGTGGCGGTGGCGAGCGCAGCCGTGGCGGGCGCGGCGCGGGTCATGACTGCCGGAGACACGCCGGGAGTTAGTGTTGCTAGATACAAGCGGAAAAGTGCGCCAATTTTCCGCATGGGAAAATTGTACCAATTTGTTATTGAAATGTTTTTATGACGCGTGAACTTGGCTTTCTGTTATCTTGCTTTAGGCAAACATAGGTTATCTATGATGCAGTCTTATGCTGATTGTGGGAAGTAATGAGTCGTGTTGTAATTAAGTATACCTTACAACAATAAGTACAATTTCTTTCAATACATGTTCCTGTTCTGGCTGCAACTGCGTAATCGCATGGCCACATTGCTGATGTGACGATGCAACGAGTAACGATGGATATGGCTGAGCCAGCCTACTTAAACTAACTTTCATGCTGCTCTGTATATCAATAAAGCATCGTGCAACGCGGACATTAGCTGCACAATTTTACCGCTTTTAGTAAACAACGGTACAGTACAGTATTGAATTTAAAACATCAACCACAATAAACCCGCATAATGTCTACGTTCCGCTGTATCTGGCAACTCCGGAGGCGTCGCACGCTCGCCGCACGCGGCCGCAGCACGCCCCGCCCCGCGCCCCCGAATGCGGCACTGCGCTCTGTGACGACTCCACGCTTGCACTGCCTCCAGTCTCTCACGGTATGCGTGAACTGTTGTTATCAGGAGATAATAAACATTGGGATGTGAAAAAGTGTTTTCATGACTCGTCACGACCTGGGCGGTCAGACACATCACCAACTTACTGCGTATTGTTTGTGTCGATATGAGAGATAAAGGAGATAAACAATTTTTATTAAAAATAATAAAATATAGAATAGGTACGCGGTATGCATTCCTTATTGTCTATGTTTTAAGAAATTACTCGGAAATTGCTAACAAAGAGCATGCGTGGTGAATAACTGATAGGACCCTGTTTAAAAAAGATAACGGAATTAATAAATAAGCTAGTATTTTGCTTTCAATCAAAACAAGTGACATCAAAAAAATAACTGACGCAATATATCTCAGAAGACGACTACTGTAACTTTTGGGGTCTCCTCCAAATATGAATCAGACGAAAATATTGAAACTTACAGTTACTTGCTCATTACTAAACTCCATCCATCATTCTCCTGCAATCCAAACACCCCACATTAACTTATAATAAGTGACAATGGACCCACGCTCGACAGTGTGAGATACAGCCACATTCATCTCGCGCCAGCACTTAGTTACCACTCACTGCTTGTCACCTTACGACTGCTAGCGATATGGTGGTGTCCGGTTGATGAATATTATGGATATTAGTGCTAATATCCGTCCTAATATATCTATTTGTACGATATACCCACTGTAAATATGCCAATATGTATGTATGTTTCTAATAATCTGTTGGCACAAACGGGATATATTAAAAAAAAAGCTTTTCTTTTCATGAATAATGACGCATTATTCATGCAGTTTACATCGGGGAAAGTAGGGTAAAAAATTGTCTCTTATTTTTATTTTTTTACTCCAACAACATTAATACTTATAGAAAACTATATTATAGAACAAGTGCTAGTATGGATGCTTATAGGAACACACAGTATTCACCAAATAAATGGAGGTATTCCACTTAGAGCACTGATTTCAAGAGCACTTGTCCGAACAGCTCCTGAACATTTCCACTAACTACACTGTAACATAAAAACTTTTTACAAAAAAAACCAACCGACTTCCAAAAAAAAGTGTCTTTGGTTTTGAATTTTCGTTTTAAGCCACCGACTTCCGAAATTAAAGTTATTTTTCACTTTCTAGTGTTTTTTTTGGAAGTCGGTTGGTTTTTTTTTGTAAAAAGTTTTTATTTTTCACTTTTTAGTTGTCGTACCTACTGCTTACTAGTTCGAATATCACGACCTGCTATGTAAATAACAGTGACAGGAAAATGTTATATGGGACCACCTTGAGAGCATACTCTTTCAAACAAAAAAAGAATTTTCAAAATCCGTCCACAATTGACGAAAATATCGACAACATACACCAAAAAACAAAAAAAAACATACATACGCTACGAACATATAACCTCCTCCTTTTTGGAAGTCGGTTAAAAATCTTGATAAGTGCGGTTCGGTGGAACAGTTTTTGAATATTCTGGATACAGTTAGTAGTGATTAGAATATTCAGTATTTTATCTTTATATCCTTGTCACTACTTCAATTCTTGAATCGGAATGTGTTACCGCGTGCTTGAGTAAGACAGACAAGTTAAAATTAAAAATTTAAATAACCCCCGACACAATTCCAGGTGATGCTGCAGTATCGGTACAAAGTTACTTTGTTCTTCTAATATCATTGAAGTTACAGAATACTAAATTTCGAATGGATTAGACCTGTGGAAGATGCGCACATCCATTCATCAAATAGAAAAGAGCTGATAATCTTCAAACGGCTGAACCGATTTTCTTGAATTGTAGCTAAGAACACTCTCGATCAAGACATCTTTCAAACAAAAAAACAATAATCAAAATCGGTTCAGCCGTTTGGGAGCTACGAGGGAACAAACAGATACACAGATACACAAGTTAAACTTATAACACATCTCGTTTTCCGTCGGGGGTTAAAAAACTTTTTGTACAGTGAATAATAGAGATAATGAAAAATAGGGCATTTGGCTGTAGGAATGTTGGTATAAACACTAATATATAACATTAGTCCATAGTCCAATTCTATAGTTTCTGCCTACCCCCATGGGATGAAGGCGTGAGTTTATGTATAGAAGTGCGTATGTACATAATCCATTCAATATTACACTATAGGTATTAATGGTATGCTTGCTAAGACAATAGTATAATAATACTCGTGTTAATCTCTCTGATTAATCTTGATGCGCTTTATGATTGGAGGCGCCATTGTTGTTTGATCTGGTACTGATTGATTTTACAATCTCTTGATATATCATATCCGTCATGATTTTTGAAATAAAATGATTTTATTTTCCATAAATAGATTTGTACGAACACTTTTACACGCAATAATATTTAAAAAAAAAACTAGATGTGGTTGGCGTTTCCTATCTAACTACGCTGAGAAAAAAGGCTGAAACCTATTTAGAGGTCACAGTCTCTTTTAAAGTCCAGACATAATATGTGAGACACCGCGCTATGTCTTCTCTGAAAGAAAAATAAATAGAAATATAAGAATCTTCAATTAAAGTCAAGTCAAGTTCAAGTAAGAGTCAATAAACTGTAATCCGTAGCAGGTCGTAGACGGTCTACGAGAGCGTTTAGAGCGTCTACGGAAGACGTAGACTCGTAGCAAGCTACGAAAATATCGGAATCGCTACGAGGTGGTTGTTTCGATATTATTATTTTATTTGAAATTATCTAAGTCAATGATTTAAAATTGTTTTCCTTAATTGGCTGCCCTATAAAACGTCGTATGTTACGAACTTGTAACCTTGGAATGCTCTTAATAGACTTATTATTTTAGTTGGCATGGTCCAAGCTTTTACATTATCTTACACTCCGCAGGCCAGAACATTTTAAAGGCGACACCAGTATAATTTGCCAAGCAAAGATAACCATCGTTTAACATTCCTATATTCCAAGTAATTAAACTATATGACGAATGATGGTACCATTGCCCATGAATTACCCCAAAAACATCCACACTCATCAAGAAGACGCCAGTCCCGATTGTCTAATGTTTTTAATGACACCTTTTAATTACAGCCTTACAGCGCTGTATACGAGGCAGCTGAACTTAATGAGACACGCTCAAAGGGATGAGGCCGCCTTCTGCAGCTTTTTGACGAGCGCTTTCTTTTGCTTTTTGCTGTTTTTTCATCGAATCTTTTTTGGTCTGACGCTACGTTAAAGTGAGATGTTTTTTACGCTTCTTTGTGTTAATAAGTTGGGTCTTGTTATAGGTTTTTTCAGATGATTACAAATGTAAGTAGTGCGTTACTAGTGACTATTCCTATGTTAATCCTTTAAACTATACTCCTGTCTATAAATACTTTGACTTAGTTAATGTTGAGTGTGGAAGTCGGACTTGACATTTTATTTGTGTATACAATTTTGAAAGAAGTTTGTTCGGAATCGTTTACTAAATCGATTTCTGACATTTTTAATATACTTAGGTAATTTATTGTCACAAAAATAATTAAAACTACGTAAATTACAATCACACTACCGCCGTACAGTCAAAACAAAACAAAATGGACGAATTACTTACTACGCCGGACCCTTATATGTGTGCGAATGTGTGCGTGCGTAGATTTGTAATGTGACCACAATGTACTCCCACAATCAGTATGAGTAATTTAATTAATAAAAAATTCAGTGTATGTATTATGATTATAACTTATTATTCTAATTGGGATGTTTGTTAGTGTGCGTTAATTCAGGGACATGTTCTATATAAAACATTGATCAGACAGGGGCCAAAGTCCTTCCATAGTTCTAGGTGACCAGTCCAATTTAGTCACCCAAACCCATAGTCCAATATCTTTGTTTCCATTATACTGCAATAGTCCTAGGTACACCAACCGAGGCTTGTCCTTGGGAACACTTGGATAGTGCACTCAGGGTTAATCGTCGATTGGTGCCTTACATAAACATAACATCACGCCTGTATTCCCCGATGGGTTAGGCAGAGGTGTACGTATAGTACACCCACATTTCGCCAGTTATATTTTAGTCCCATGTAATAAGGGGCGAGCCTATTGCCATCAACCGGGCACAAATGCACACTCCGGGCTGCTACTGAGCAATTCCAGATGGAAAAACTCAATTACACTTTGCCTGACCCAGGAATGCGAACCCAGGACCTCAAGCTCAGCAGTAGCGCTTGCGACCTCTAGAAAAACGTCTAACGACGAACGTCTTCGTACGCCTTCCAAAGGTCCGGGACTCCAGGGCCCCGAGAAATACCAGAGACGTAATAATATAATAGTGAAATACCCACCGTATTTATTTCTCTTTATATTAATCAAGTCAGAGGCCCATGGGCGGCATAAAAACTCTGACCCCAGGTTAGTTACTAACCATGTAACCACACGAAAAAAAAGACAGAAGATTATATTATTTACAGAAATTGCCTCACATAGGTATTTGAACCAGAGAGTTATTCTAATTCAACTTTAAATTATAATTCTGAGAAGAATGTCCAGCCATTTTCTAAAAGAACCTGCGTGCAGGGCCCAAAATATCATCCTTTATTATCATTAACAGAAAACCCAAAAGCTATTCAGAACCAGACATTTCAGTATCACAATCAAACCCCGACCCTTGTCACAAAAACCGTCCGTTCCACTCCGCCATTGGGTCACCAAAAATAAACCATACTAAATATTTTTAACCCTAGAAATAAGAGTATATTTAATCGACTTTATCCATTGACCTCCGAGGGTTGTTTATTGCCCGTTGCCTAGCAACGAAACGCCCCTAGCAACAGATTGAAATATTTCAATACTTCAATGACAAGTCTTGAGTTTTGCAATAATTATTTAGTGGTATCAAAAGATATTTATTTGTGGAGGGGACAATAAAATGGCCGGAGTTACAAGACCAATGAGTCAAATGAGAAAGCTTGAAACTGTGAGTTTATCATTTTATGTAAATAGATTTATTCCTGTGACCTCAAAACTCCAGGTGGTTTTTCAAATAGTGCCCCTTCTCACTGCCGCTTATCCTGTAATAGTGTACTGCCTAACATAGGCTCATGCTGACCAGGGGATGTTTGCTCGTGGATCTGCACGCAAAACGCGTCTTACTGTGACAATGTGTTGTTAAAGTTAACATTCTATGTATTCCTACTGAAGAACTATTTGTTAGCCGATATGATAGGACTTCCTTTATTTTCTGGAGCTCTGGCTGGGGGTCGACCCATCAGGTTAAGCTACGCTTGCCGGGGTTGCTCCGCGGATGGGTGACCATCTTTACATATCAAGACTCCTCTGTGCCTCGGAAAGCAAGTTAAATCGTTGGTCCCGGCTGTCATTCGTGGATCTTTGACAATCGTTACGGGTCGTCAAAAGCCCGAAAGTCTGACAACCAGTCTTACCAAGGGGTGTCGTGTGACTCAGTTACTAGGTTTTGGAGGTCAGATAGGCAGTCACTCCATGTAAAATACTGGTATTCAGCTGCATCCGGCTAGACTGGAAGCCGACCCCAATATAGTTGGGAAAAGGCTAAGCAGATTGATTGATAGGGCTTCTTGATAGGTATACTCTACAGCTACCGCTTGTTCATTGTTCTCCAACATTTTTTAAAAGGGACACCTTATTAATCAGGTCTTCATGTTGTTATATACCGCTTTATATTTAACTAGCGACCCGCCCCTGCTTCGCACGGTTTCTACGACTCGACTTTAAGTGTAATATACTATTTAAGTAGTAGTTTTTTTTTTTATACTCATAAACCTTCTGGAATAAATTCTCTAAATAATTATAAAAACCGCATCAAAATCAGTAGCGTTGTTAACAACAACAACGCGGTCACATAGACGGACCCGAAAAGCGACTTTAATTTATAATATGTAGGTACTAGCAGCGCCCCGCACTCCACCCGCATAAGTTTCACCCGCATAAGTCTGAATCCCGTGGGTATATCGGGATATAAAGTATCCTAAGTGTTAATCCAGGTTATAAACTATATGTGTGCCAAATTTAATTCAAATCCGTTCAGTCGTTTTTGCGTTAAAGAGTAACAAACATTCTCACAAAATTTCGCATTTATAATATTAATAGGATAGAAGTCGCAGTTGCATAACAACTAATTCACTAAATTTCGTACACAAAACATCTAGGATAAAGTTAAGTAGGCCACCATAAGTATTCGTCCTGATTCTCGAATAGAAACCATGACCCAGAGCTCGGAAGACAAATGTCTTATCCTTGTGCCAAGTAGTGCGACAAATTTTTACTATTTGGGTCGCTAAGGTGCCATGTGGCGCCAGCGGGAAATAGGTCATCCCCTTCTCTTCTATGGGGGTCGAAAGAGATGGCTATATAATATCACAACACACCTATTTTGCCCGAAGGATTAAGCAGAGCTTCAAGTCCCATGTCATAGGTGCCGATTTGTATCTTCCCGGCACAAATGCAGACTCCACCGGACTACTACTGAGAAGTTCCTGATCGAAAACCCAAAAATATTTCCCGGCCTGGAAATCAAACCTAGGACCTCATGCTCAGTAGTTGCGCTTGCGACCATTAGACCAACGAGGCAATGCAATGAAAGTATGGCAACTGTATCTGTTTCACTATTTATACTAAACGTTATAGTTTCATTAAAAAAAAATCTATTGCCACAACATTAGCTCGAAGTTATAACATTTACGACGGTTTTCTGTTATAACTTTGGACAAAGTTCTCTATTTAACTTATCAAGCTTTGACTTAGGATTTGCGCCCCACGGGTTCACCCACATACGTCCCGATCCCGTGGGAATATCGGGATAAAAATGTATCCTATGTCCTAATCCAGGTCATGGTCTTCCCATGTGCCAAGTTTCATCCAAATCTGTTCAGCCGTTTTAGCACGGAGGAGTCTTGATATATAAAGATGGTCACCCATCCACAGACCAACCGCGGCAAGTGTAGCTTAACCTGATGGATCGACGCGTGCGGCTGTTATAACTTAGCCACGAGCTGAGTAAAATCAATAATAAGTATATAATAATATAATAAGTATCTTATGTAGCACATAAAGCAGATTGAAAGTTCGGAATAAGCCGATTGAAGGAATAACAGATGAGGTCGAATATTGCATTATGTTAACTTCGGGGTTACCCTATTATCCTGAACTTTATAGTGCTCCGCAATAAGTTGGTTCTGCTCTCACATATAACCATGTCGACACTAGCTTTCCCCGAGGTTTTCCCCGCGTGCAGGCCGGAATTTTTTCTATGGGAACTTTCTCGGGATAAAAAGTATATCCTATTTATTTTTTAAACTTCATTGACATCCGTTCTGCCGCTAAAGCGTGAAAAGGTCAGAAAGACAGACTGACGGACAGACGCTACACCGGTCTACGTAATTTTGTCCTGGCTACGACGTAGCTTCTTGTCGTAGCACTCGTAACTGAGTATCCGCACCAAGTCATCTTTTGTTTGATCAAGTTTTATGAAGAACAAGTTACTAATTATTCTGCAGATTTTAAGGTAAACAAATATCATGACATCTCTAATCCCCGAAGGGTTAGGCAGAGGTGTACCCGTAGAACACCTGAATTTCGCCAGTTATGTTTAAGTCCCACGTAATAGGGGGCGAGCCTATTGCCTTCAACCGGGCACAAATCCAGACTCCGGGCTGCTATTGGGAAGATCCTGATCGATAAACCCAAAATCAAAGTTAATATGAAACATAGATGTTTAATCTTTGACTGCCTAGTTAGTCTAGTGGTCGCAAGCGCTACTGCTGAGCATGAGGTCCTGAGTTTGACTCCCATGTCGGACAAAGTGTTATTGTGAAAAGTGAGTTTGGAAGCTGGCGGTGTGATACCCCCATGCCTCGGTGTGCACGTCAAGCCGTTGTTCAGGTCGTGTAGGATTGTCGTCCCATCTGACTAGAGGGAGTGAGGGAGTTGAGAGAGTACCTGTGTCTGCGCACGCACATGTACACTATAATATCTTCCGCGTTGAAATCAATCAAAATCAAAATCAAAAGTCATTTATTCAAACTAGGCTGAGTATCAGCACTTTTCGAACGTCAAAATTACATAAGACAGTCTCCCAAAACGCCCACCCTTCACCACTTCCTAGTGCTTTAGCTGGGAAGAAGAAGTGGCCTCCATGCAAGCATAAAGGTCGTGCCCACTTACATATTGCTATTAAAACTGGAACTGTTGATGGCTAGTCTCCGCTGAGGTTGGCTTCCATGGCAGAAAATTCGGCCTGGAGGAGAATTATTATCATATCTTTTTTTGGGAGATATTCTATAAATAAATGTGTCCGATATTTCTCTATATTTGTAGAAAGAAGCCCTGTTTCGAGCCAGGAAGCGTATCCTCAAATACCTGGTGCTGGGTTACCTGAAGCAAGAGGGTTTCTTCCACACGGCTGAAACCTTCGCGTCAGAAGCCGCCATTACTGGAGAGTACGAAGTCTGTGACAATATCGACCTGGATATTATTCTGCAGGTAAGTTTTAAGTTTATTTATTATAAGTGAGAATGCGAAATATTTGTAAAAAAAGTACATTATTACATTTTGCTGACAAGACAAGCGCTGTTTAAAAAAGCAGAAAACATGCTCAGCAGTAGCACTTTGGAAACATTAGACCAACGATGCAGTCAGTTAGGTTAGTGAGTCTTCGATTCATAAGATTATGAAAACATCATTATTTACAATATACATTTCATCCCTAACATATCCACGGAAACTACAGTTAATTCACAAATACACCGACACAACGACACTGCAGCAACTGCTTGCTTATCTACCACCGTCTCAATTAGGGTCTTCGATTCATAAGATTATGAAAACATCATTATTTACAATATACATTTCATCCCTAACATATCCACGGAAACTACAGTTAATTCACAAATACACCGACACGGCGACACTGCAGCAACTGCTTGCTTATCTACCACCGACACAATTAGGACGCCACAAGGGACTCCAAACGTTCTGCTGCAGAGCAAATATAGTCATAGTGTAGTGTGTGTAGTGTAGTGTACTAGTGTGGTAGTCGTATAGTAGTAGTGTATCTAAGACTGTAGCCATAACAACAATGTTAACAGCATTGTTGTGTTTCGGCAGTTAGAGGTAAGATAGCCAGTTCCTCTGTGGTTGAGGATTCCGGGTGAAGCTCGCTTCCACCTTCGGCCTGATCATCACTTACCATCAGGTGAGATTCAGGCCAAGAGTTTCCCCGTTGTGGTTAAAAAAAAACAAACAGAACTTTGTTAAAAGCGTTCCAAAGATACGGTCAATAGCTACTAAGCTAGCGGTTGCCTCCCTGGAGAGGTGCACTTTGCTATCATTGAGTTATGTTACTGCGGTGTGGACTCGTGCCAGCCTCGTTAGCGAGAAGGAATTATTTTTCACGTTTATGCGCCTCTTGGGGGTAAGCAGATGTCTAAGGTCGGCGATGAATTTCCGTGTAAGTGTCGGCTGTAACTTGTTGAAAATGGTTTAAGGAAGTGTAGCCGTTGTAATTTATGTTTGTGTTTTATTAATGTTTAATTATTGATTGTTTGAAATGTTGGGAGTAGGGATGAAAAATAAAAACTTAAAAAAAAAAATACAACCGACTTCCAAAGTCCAAGTCGGTGTCTTTGGTTTTGTAGTTTCGTTATTTGCCACCGACCCCTAATAGCCTTTCAAACAAAAAAAATAATCCAAATCGGTTCATAAAGGACGGAGTTCTGAGGTAACAAACATAATAATAAAATTTTTAAAAAATGGGAAAAACAGAATTGATAACCTCCTCCTTTTTGCGAAGTAGGTTAAAACATTCGCTCCTTGTCAATAATTTGCAAGAAAGTTTAGCTTCAATAAACCTCGTCAAGAAGATAGGCAACGCACGGTTTGTGCTCCCACTGAACGCCAATTTTCGTACACTTAAAAAAGGCACTAATTAAACTAATTAAAGTCCCAATCGTATCTCAGCGAAATTTTTGAAAGATTGAAACTGAGCCTAGAAGGAACCGCCTCTCTGGTCTAGTGTTAACCTGTCTCAGATCCAGAGATCCCGGGTTCGATTCCCAGCGGGGCAAAATTTTCTGCTCAGTATAGTTAGTGGTAAGGCTTGTTGTAAGTCCGTCTGATGGAAATGAAATGAAATGCGGTCGTGCTTAAAAATACGGGAACTGGCCTTCTGGTAATGCAGATGTCCATAGGTGGCGTAGCCTGACCACCGTAGAAAGTGATTTTGTCGACGGGAGAATAGACAGAATGACAGATTGTAATTGCTTATCTTTCATTTTGTCTATTCTTCCGTCGTGCTGGTGGGTCTCTGCGTGATTGCAACTCATTCTGCCTACCCTTTTCCCAATCATGTTGGGGTCGTCTGCCAGTCTAACCGGATGCAGCTGAATACCTGTATTTCACATAGAGCGACTGCCTATCTGACCTCCATAGCCCAGTAACTGGGTTAGACGATACCCCTTGGTAAGACTGGTTATCAGACTTTCGGGCTTTTGACGACTCGTAACGACTGTCAAAGATCCACGAATGACAGCCAACGGCTTAACGGGCTTTCCGAAGCACGGAGGAGCTTCGGTATGTAAAGATGGTCACCCATCCACGGACCAACCCCGGCAAGCGCAGCTTAACCTGATGGATCGACCCGTGCGGCTGTTATTATTTTGCCACGACCTCCTCATGCATGATTGCAACTCTATGGCATAAAAAAACGATTATTAAAAGTCCGATTTGTTAAAAATCCACGTTCAGCAGTGGTCATGTCCTCTGTACCGTGGTACAATACATTCGTGTGCCTTTGTCCTTTGTAATTGACGTCGGTACACGTCGCTTGTTAGTGGCGCGACACGTAATAGTCACGTTAGCACGTCGCTGCGGCGTGACACGGACTGTGCTTTGTATATACCTATTATAGGAGTGCTAGCAGACTTTCGTGCCTGACTGTAGACACGAGAGTCTGCTAGCACGTGAGTGTTAAAATTATAACATATTCAAATCTGAATACCAAGGCGATTATCACGTTTGATATGGCTGCCTCACCGTACGCGACAGAGCGCGGTGCAGTGTGATAATCGCCTAATAGAGCAGTATGGAAGAAGAGCAAATGCTGGGCAGGCCCCAAATTAATTGGGATAATGGCAAGATATTGATGATGAACATAATATTAAAATTGTTTCTTGCCCATTCTTATTCATAAGAATGTACGCGTTGAAACGGTCAACTAGCTTCTGGCTCACTTTCTGACTCCTTGTCAAAACTCGATTGCTATTAAAGACTGTAAAAAAAAAAAAATGATAATGTTGGGTTTTTTAAAACAACTTAATAACATTAATATAACTCTAACTTTTGGCAGTCGAATAATTTGTTTCAATTGACACGGTATAGGTATCAAAAGGACAGTTTTGTTGCTGAACCTACCTACCTAGGTGTATTTACTAAGTTTTCTGACCGTACCTACCTAGGTATATTATGCAATAGTAATCTGGTTAGCAACAAACTTTAAAAGCACTGCATCGGATTTTTAATCGCTACTATGGCCGGTTACGCTATTGCTACGCCCTGCTACAATGTTCCTACGGCCTGCTACGCTGTTGCTACGGACTGCTACGCTGTTGCTACGGCCTGCTACGCTATTGCTACGGACTGCTACGCTGGTGCTACAGCCTGCCACGCTATTGCTACGGACTGCAACGCTGTTGCTACGGCCTGCTACGCTATTGCTACGGACTGCTACGCTGTTGCTGCGGTCTGCTACGGTCTACTACGCTGTTTCTACAGGCTATAGCTACGGTGTACTACGCTGTTTCTACGGCCTGTTACGCTATTGCTACGGACTGCTACGGACTGCTACGCTGTTGCTACAGACTGCTACGGCCTACTACGCTGTTGCTACAGGCTATAGCGACGGTGTACTACGCTGTTGCTACGGCCTGCTACGCTATTGCCACGGACTGCTACGCCGTTGCTACGGACTGCTACGGTGTACTACGCTGTTGCTACGTTTTGCTATGCTATCGCTACGGTCTGCTACGCTGTTGCTACGGACTGCTACGGCCTACTATGCTGCTGCTACAGGCTATAGCTACGGTGTACTACGCTGCTGCTACGACCTGCTACGATTTGTATTATTATTTTTTACCCAACTGTCCCTGAAGTACAATGTTCTATTATTCTTTCTTTCATTTACAGTTTTCCAAGACAGGCCAAATTACTCAAAAAAATTACTCCATTAATCTGCTTACACATCTACGTCATCGTACAAGCAATCAACATACTCTCACGCAAGCTTCACATTCCGACAGCCCTCGTTTGAAACAAAATGGCGGCCGGAAACTTTTAATTTGAACCAAATGTTCCGACTCCCTGCATAGTTCTGTTTGTTGAGTAGCAAATGAATGTACCTCGTTTGCAAGGACTAAGTTCAACTAAGTTGTGACATTAAAAATGTGGGATATTGAACTGAAACTGGTGGTTTTAATAATAGTCTGTATGTTCATGACAATAGTATCGACAAACAACATAAAATTGTTTTTTAATCTTAACTGTACGGTATTCCTTTATTGCTTGCAAGCATCAATTTAGTTAAATAATTCCGTTTGGGTTTGAAGCTGGTAAAAATCAACTGACAAAAATACACAAGACTAATTGACTGATTTATGAATTTACAAATGAGCCCGGAATGTATTTAGTTACGTAGCTATGTAAGTTTACGGAAACATGACTCTTTATTTATTTCCCCCAATAAATTCCTCCGGTGCTAAGCACATCATCGGTTCACGAAAAAACACCCAATCTTGTTCAAACAGCGATTTACCCCATCTACATAATATAGCGTGGTCATGGTGTGTAAGACGACGAAGGAGGTATTGTGAGTTCATGACCTTATTTATGGCAGCTCGGCAATTGAGCGGCTGGGAGTCAGGGCTGGCAGAAAGTGAAATTACATAACTTAGAGAGGTTTTTGCTAATTTGTTTTCAGTGCGACATAACAATCTAAATCATCTCCCACACACTTGCGATGCACTTATGCTCGGTTCCTATAAACAAAAACGAATCGTTTTCCTTACTAATGGTAACATTTTTTATTGGCAAACTGGGTATATAAATAGATTCGTAAGCTAATTTTACCTGTGATAGCTACTTCCATATGGGAGGGTCTACTATGCAAAGCTATGAGGTCTTTGCTTCATTATTGGTATAGATACAAGAGACTTAATTTTAACGAATAACGGTTCGTAAATTATAGGAATCGGCCATTAGTCAGCTCAACAAGTCCGTTGGGAAAGTGTCGCTAGGATTATTAAGCGGTAAATAAATGTATAAAATTATATATAATTCATATAAAATAACAAAACAAAATCGTAACACAGGTATTTATTGAGAAGGGAGTACAATCCCACAACTCCGGACCATAAATAAATATCACAATTAAGCCAGATTTCCATTACGAAACTAGTAGCGCAAACTTAGTTTATTCATTGATAGTTTCACGTGTACATAATTATCTATTTACACGTGAAACAATAACTAAGTTAGCGCATCTAATTTCATAATGTAAATTCGGCTTTACAGCTCGATGGCATAGAAAAAGTTGTACCTACTACTTAAGTTAAAAGTGAATGAGTGCTCATCATTGTTCATTCCTGCTTTGAATTTGAGCTGCCCAGAAAGAAACCACACTGCACTGCAATAGGAAAATAACACTAACGAATGTTAGAGGTTACCCTGGTTAGGTGGCCCTGTTACATGGGACGTATGTTGACGAAATGTTCTTGAACTATAGGTGCACCTCTGCCTAACCCTACGGGGATAGGCGTGATGTTATGTAAGTAAGTACCTATTATTTTGGAGGCACATAATGTCCTTGAATTTTCACAAGATGTATCTATTAAGAAATCGACGTTGAAATTGAAGTGCTATGCCATCAAGAAATGTGCAGAAACACTCTGAAAATCGATTTGGCAAAAGTCTCAAGTATAGTAATTTTCAAGTGAAAGTCAATTTTATGAAATGGGAGCATCGATGGGCAACTGCATCAGTGCGAATTGACCGGACGTTTCATTTCCACCCGCGTCTGGCGCCGGACAAATCACGTCATCGTCGTCGGACTGGTCGATTGAAAACCGGACATGTGACCAGGGTTACCATCCGTCCGAATTTGTCGGGACCTGTCCGGTTTTTCGGCGCCGCGTCCAGATTTTGACCAGGGTTTTTTTTTAAATAAAATAGTCATTGATCGTGCCTTCTTTGTATACGACGACGCCTTTGACCTGCAGTAGAACAATAACAGGCACGTATTGTATGTACGTATATACAATTACATTTAAAAGTGAAATTAATACAAAAAAAGAACAAAGATTATAAAGTAAAATATCCGGACTCTGTGCAAATGTCCGGCATTTTGTCAGGATTTTTCATATTTCGAAATGGTAACCCTACCCGTGACAGCCCTAGCCGAGAGTGGCCATTCAGTCGTGTATAATAGTATGTTCCACTACATAAACTCAAGGCTCTTTCATGCTGTAAAGATTGGTTTTTGGATTTTTTAACACTTTGTCTGCGGAGAGAGGATTTGCTTCGCGGATAATTTTATACAGTTATGAAAATTGCATACACTCCCGTCTCTACTGCATTAAAAACTTGGCCTATATTTAAAGATCCATTTACAGGTTTTTTTTCACTACAAAACAAATCGAATTAAACTTGGTTACTCTTATTCATTAGTTATATAACATTAATAGCGGGCCGTCTCTGCTTTTCACAGGTTCAATGTTGACGTGTCAAAACATCGAGATTTCAGTGCTAAATCTTATACTTAAAGACCTCCAGAATTAGTAATTTAATAAGCGGTCACACAGGCAGACACGCAAAGCGACTTTGTTTTATCTACATATGTATAGAACAGCGGGGTAATTACATAACACATAGTAGCAATGGCTTTCATTTTGACAGTTCAACAACATTCATTGTGTTATTTACGTGGTTGAGCAGAAAAAATTTTCAAACATAAGAAGCAATGGATTAGCAATATCCTTCTAAATTCATTCCGATTGTGATTGAAAGTGTGTGACGAAAAAAAATTCAGTACACTTTTATTTGGGCTCAACGTTCACAAAATATCTGGAGCAGGTCATGAGCAGGCTTGAATGAGATTGTATGCAGTGTCAGTGACACGGCTCAGAGTGCACAACGTCATCATAATGACGAAGTGACCCCACACGGAGCGCAGTAAATTATTAAGAAGTGGGTTATTTTTGGAGGGCTTTTGCCCGTTTTCACTAACAAGCAGTTACCCAGCGCAAAAATATTTTGGCTATTTATTCAATATTCAATTCAATTTTTTTTAGCGGTCGTTATATTTTTAAGGTCACGGCTCATAGATAATTTAGCTACGGATCTTCCCACTATGATTTCTAAATTACCTATCATCTCTAGCTAGTGTTTTAATAAAGCGGTCTCCGAGATAGTCATAAATTATTTTATAGTTTCTCGAAAACATCGGAGCAAGCCAAGATCATTCGTTTTATGATATCTACGTCAATGTTAATTTTTAACAGTTTTTTAAATAAACAGCAAAAGTTGGCTTGTCTGCGATGATTATTAGCATAATAGCATGATCAGCCTATAATGGTCCCACTCCTGGGATACTGCCTCCTCTCTTCGAGAGGGCGTGGGCTGAAATCTACGCAATTCGCAATTCTTCGAGTTTTTGGTTCTAGGACATGCCGGTTTCGTCACGATATTTTCCTTCACCGTTTTGAGAACAGTGGTAATGAAATTATTTACACCAAGAAAAGCGCCTGACTGCGCCTGTCTGGGTTCGAATCGACGACCGATTGAATTTATTAGCGATGTTTTGTCATGTCATAAAACCGTGTGAAGCAGGGGTGGGTCGCTAATAACATTTAAGTGCAAAACTGGACTGTATACCCACACGTGTTTTCGTCTCGTTCTCCGAGCACTTGGACTGGTGCGTGCGACGCGAGACGCGGAGACGCCTGCGCCGATGACGTCACAGGCGATGTTGCGTAACTGAAAGTTCCGTTGCATTTTCCTCTTTTGATCGAAATATGTGCGTTGTGGGTGTCCAAGTTGTATCGTTGGAGTATGTTTTCATATTGTAGAGAAGAATATATTTGTTACTGGCCAGTTATTAATTGAAATTTTTAGTAGCTCAAGCTTTTGTGCTGTCGCAAGTTAAGCATTGTCCCTATTGTTTATGTAGATGAACTGGAAATTGGAGTGAACTGAATGGTGAAAGTCTGTACAGCCCACGCAACAATAAACTTACTAACTTAGGTAATGATGAATCACAAAAAAAATACTTTCTGAATCTGTTGTGCTGTTGCTCGGCGGACAAATATCCTAAATATGATAAATAAATTAACCTCAACTATTATAACTCTACACAGATCGACAAACACGAAGTGATTTTATCTTATTTCAAACTAGAGTTTGTTAGACCTTTGTAAACACATCGGATATTTGTCTAGCTTGTAACCGGCCGGCCTGGTAATGCTGTGATATGTAGACAGAGTATGTACCTATTTATTTCTGTCACTTTTTCATTTTCATTTTCATTCAAACTTAATGGCGGCTCCGAACATGAGGCGAGTCGCTGCGCAGTAACAATTTTATGTGTCAGCGGGGGCGAGGGGTGGAGTACTGCGCAACGAGTAGCTAACTTCCGAGCCGCCATTTAGTTTGAATCGAACTGTACGTACCTACATAGTACACTCATACGACAAACTTTCAAAAACTACGTAATCATCATAATATATTTTAGAACGACATTATGATGGCCTGGTAAATATAAAATTAAACAGACTGTTGGCTAATTAACGCATGAATTATTTCAGTTAAAACTTTCCGTGATACCGTACTTGGCACATGTCAGGGAAAGTTTCAAGTTGAGTGAATTTTAATTGAAAAAAAAAATGCAGCTTATTCCCATCACGACTAATGTGATACCTAATTGAATTCTTATGGTCTAGATCCACTTAGGGGATTAGTTATGTACCTACCATTGAATTTTTGCAATTTTGTGCTGTAGAACAATTGTATGAGAAACAATAAAAACTATTTTATTATTTTTTATTGAACAGAATTTGACCATTTTTCTTATGTTTCATGGCCTTCATGATCTTTGCTTTATCCTTTCTTGTCACCGAATCGAAGTCACTAAAGAAGACAGACCTTTTTACACAAACGGTTAAATATCCGATTTCAGACTTAGAAATCGTTTTGAAAATCCGTTTTTTGAAATCGACTTTAGTAGTGCCTAACTGCCTACGGCTCGCAGTTTTAATCGTATCTAGTAATATTATTCGGTTGTGTGTGCGTCGATCAAAGTATCCAAACATAAACAAATATTTGCATAAGCAAATCTACTCTGGTGGAATCGGTTTGTCTACTTCGGATTATCGATACGACACGATTTGTGAATGAAATCGGATTTTAGATACGTTTCGATATATCTGACGTATTTCTACTGAACTGTAGTTAAGGCGTGCTATACACAACATCTTACAATGAGTGGAAAGACCTCTTTCAAATCTCCCATCTCTTTTCCAGGACTACTGCAGCTACTACCTGATCCGCTTCAACAAGCAACCGCAGTTCTGCCGCAAGGTGGAGGAGCAGCGTCCTCCTCGCAGGCCGCAGACCAGGAAGACGAGGGAACGAACAGAACCTGTGGTTAGCACAGAGTGTGTCTGTGAGAAGGGAGATGCCGACCTACCTTCTACTTTCACTGTTACCAAGTTATTGAAGGTAAGGCTGTGACTTTGGGGTACAGGATTTATGGGTACCTATGTAACGCTAAGAGAAGAATATCGTGAAGAAAGTTTCGAGGATGAATGTGGATTGCAATTAAATAAGGGATAGCCAGAAACGATTGCGTACAGAATGATATTATGGTATAGTATAGAGGCATGAGGAACAGGGTCTAAAGTTCCTATCCTCCATTAGAAAAGGGAGGATCTCCTACCAGAAGAGTGTGTCTGGTGGGCTACTGCCCGACGGTTGATGTCGGGATGTTGTATACCTACATGCTAGTCACGCGCATAACAAAACAATTAAAATAAAATAAACTAATAACTTTGCTTGCACGATGCAGGATTTGTGAGACATCAATTCTTTGATTCATAGAAAAAGGGGGACAACTAAGATGTAAGGAAAAGCCGAAGTAAACTGCTCACAAGCAACAAAGTAGACTGACTATTACTATAAAGAACAATATAAGGCAAATACGACAAAAAAAAAAATGCCCAGTAGTCTTAGAGCTCGAGGTAGTTATGGTAAGGAGTTCTTGAGTAGAAATAAGTACTGCCCCTGTATATATTCGTGCCACCGAACACCGTTGCCATAACAAAAGAAGGTTTTGGCAGCCTATTTTAGCATTGTCTTATAGAATGGGAACTCACCTGCGTGCCTTTGGTAATGCAGATGTTCATATGCGGCATTGACCACTTAACAAAAGTGAAATGTATGTCTGTTATTTTCATAATAATCTGCAAATGGTACGGAATTGGTCAGTAAATAACTCTGATATCCATTTAAAATGAAATTCAGGTGAAGGAAATAGTTTTATTACGGTATTCTGGCGAGCTTCCAGCAATTTGTCACAGAGTGACTTATCCCAGGGTCATCGCAAAGTTGATGGCTTATTATGGATAATACAGTTGGCAAATAAATATAGTTTTAGAATATACGTATAAGTGGTAATCTTCATCGTTAATTTTTGTAATATAATAAGAAATAAAAATGGGACATGCGAATTATTGAATGCATATAATATGGCTGGCTCTACACAATGTTAGGTAAGTAGGAATAGTGTAGTTACTAAAACGTATGTCCTAAAGACTATAAGCATAAGTAAACCTTGAACCGTCAACGGCATCTGTCTTTCCCAGGACGAAGAAGCCATCCAAACAATCCCGGCGATCGAAAGGAAGTCCCTCGCAGTGTTCCTGAACCACGCGACCCCTGATAAGAAGCAGCTGGTGGAACTCCTGTACCAGGACATCATCAGACCTACCGGGGTGTCGTGGGACGATGTAAAAGGACTCGCTTCTGCTAAGAGCTTGCTTATGGAGTCCGTTGTGTATCCTGTACGGTAAGAAAGCTGTAAATCTGG
Source organism: Eupsilia transversa (assembly GCA_914767815.1). NCBI lineage: Eukaryota > Metazoa > Arthropoda > Insecta > Lepidoptera > Noctuidae > Eupsilia > Eupsilia transversa. The sequence goes on from OU611888.1 coordinate 1,405,329, forward strand.
TAGGATGTTTTGGGGTTTCCCGTTTGCTGTATCCTATGGGTACCTACATTAAAGGCATGCCTTATCTAAACCCTATATATTTATGCTTTCTTGTCTTATCTATCTATTTAATGCTCTGAATCTGATGCGTTATTTCCGACGTTTTTAACGTCGGAAATAACGGAAGTTTTGTTATGCTTAATTTTCTTTTTACATATGTACCGTAGGTTCAAATAACTTTAAAAATTACCTTCTTCCATTTTTGTCTAGTTACCCAGAAGTTTTCACTGGTCTCCTGGAACCCTGGCGAGGGGTACTGCTCCATGGTCCACCTGGCACCGGCAAGACGATGCTAGCACGAGCTGTCGCTGGCGAGAGCTGCTGCACGTTCTTCAATGTCTCTTGCAGTACAATCGTCAACAAATGGCGCGGAGAGAGTGAGAAGATTATAAAGGTACCGTTACCATAAACTTTTTAGATTTAAAACTAGCATTCATAGAGTAGGCCACAGATATTCTCAAATATAGATTAGGTACATCTAGTCTCCCGTTCGATAAAATATTAGACTACTCATTCTTATGAACGTAGGTACCATGTAGATTTGACGGATTCAGTCCATCTCCCTGAACCAATCAGGCACTAGCTTATTCCGTCTTCGCTTAGACGGAATAAGAAGCCACAGCTTCATTATTTTACTATACCTAGTAGTGGATTGCTATAGAATACTTATTAAAAAACTATACAACTAACCATAAAACTTTAGGTTTAGCTTGAGGGGCTTGTGGCTAAGTAATAACAGCCGCACGGGTAAATCGACCAGGTTAATCTACACCTGCCGCGGTTGGTCCGTGGATGGGTGACCATCTTTAGATACCAAGACCTCTCCGTGCCTCGAAAAAGCACGTTATGCCGTTGGCCCCGGCAGTCCTTTATAGATTTTTGAAGTCTGACAACCAGTCCTAGGAAAGGGAATCGTGTTACCCAGTAACTGGGTTGTGGAAGTCAGACAAGCAGTCGCTCCATGTAAAATACTGGTATTCAGCTGCATCCGGTTAGATTGGAAGCCGACCCCAACATAGTTGGGAAAAGGCTAGGCAGATGATAATAACCACATACAGCTTAAACGATGCAACGTCCCTTCTGCTATTTCCAGGTCCTTTTCGAGATGGCTTCCTATTACTCTCCCTCCATAATCTTCATGGACGAGGTGGAGACGCTGGCATCAGACCGGTCTTCTCCCGGTGAACACGAGGCCTCACGACGTTTGAAGGCTCAGCTCCTCACTGAACTTGACGGCATCGAGGGAAGAGAAGGGATCATTTTTATGTTGGCTAACTCTAATATGCCTTGGTGAGTTATCCTGGGATTTTCAGCATATTACATTGTGTGTAATTTCTAACTATCACCTACCTATATTATATTAAATTTGTGAAGGTCGCAGGAATCCGCTGGATGCTAGAAGCATAGAACCGGTCGGAATGGCTGTGCTTGGGGCCTATGTCCAGCAGTGAATGTCTGTCGGCTGAAATGATGATGATGATTTCTAACTAAGCTAGGCCGAATTGGGTTATTTTGATACCTACCACATATTTACCTACGATAAAACAACGAGGAATACAAGACCTCCTTATGGATCTGAAATCTCCAATGTCCTATGAGAGCAGTCGTGGTCTGTTTCTTTCGAGTGACAATTAGAGACAGTCCCCTGCAGTTGATTAAAAAAAAATCTTCATTGTTCTAGGGATATAGACCCAGCCATGTTACGAAGACTAGAGAAGCGAATCTTCATTCCCCTCCCCGACTTCAAGACACGTGAGGAGTTGTTCCAGAAGTACCTGAACTCAAAGAATGTGGAGCTGTTCCCCAAGGTGGACTTCAAGGAATTAGCCACCAAGACTGAAGGGTACTCCGGCAGTGATATTAAGCTGGTCTGCAAGGAGGCTCTTATGTCTACGGTTAGGAAGATGCTGCCTTCTATGACTGGGAAAGGTTAGTAGGTATGATAAGTTAGAAGGGAACGTTGGATTGCCCAGAACGCGCAGTAGGCTATGCGGACTTGTGGAGGTCTCCACTCAATTACTTATAAAGTTGACTAAATGTCACCTATTCCGTCTTGAAAAACCTATGCCTCCATAGTATACTTTCTACCATTTCAATCGTCTCTTTCAGGTTACTTAGCAAATCGTAAGGATAGACTCGACCTGACCGATATACTGACAGCGATTGAGAAGACTAAGCCAGTCTCGAAGAACCTAACCAAAAGACATGTGGAGTGGCAGAATGAGATGGGCTGTTCTTAGTCTCCACATTAAAGAGAAATCCGGTGTTATTATAAGTAGGTGAGTAATATTAATTACTTGTTTATTGAAATCTAGTTTGTAAATCATAGGTTTTCCTACAGACGAATTTGATCAACACTGTTCAGATAACAATGCTGAAATCAAATGATTGAATCTCAGTCAGAGCTTTTTGGCTCATATGAATAACTTAGACAAAATGTGCTAAATTGTGTTTTTTATATTAAATATTTGATAATCATTAACTTTTTGATATTATTGTAAGATGTTTGAAAAAATGTGTCGAATTTTTTGGAAAAAAAAAATGAAGGTTTTGATTGATTTTCTGGTGTTTTATTTTCTTCCCAGACTGTTTGACAACCTACAACCTAAATATATGTGAATAGTGTCGCTGTGTGACAGATTGTTGTGTTTGCGATGTGGTCAGCCGCTAGTGCGCGGTCTGGCTGTTGGTTGCGTTGTCGCTGCGATGTGGCCTTGATGTGGTTGGTCTCTCCCACACGATTTATTATGACGGCGAAATGTGATCCTTGTGAATAAACTACAGCCGGACTTTGAAAACATGCTTCAAAATTTAAGGGGGGGTGTTGGACCCATCAATGGGAACAACTTTTACTCTAGGACCAACTTGAATTCGCAAAAAAAAAAAAATGACTTTCCTGTATAAAGGTATACCCGATTGGACCATTTTGTATATTGCAATTTTTTTTTTTGCGATTGCTTATTTGTTCCGATAGTAAAAGTTGTTCATATTGATGGGTAGAAAACCCCCTTAAATTTTGTTGCATGTTTTCAAAGTCAGCCTGTATTAATTTTCATACAAATTAGCGTCCGCGTGTTGTCGTAGTGGTGTGGTTGTATGGTATGTGTGATCGGGCCCTTACTACCAAGAATGAAACAGCAATATTACACTTTTATTATTTATTGACGACATCTAGACCAACATCAGTTCCTCTATACAAAATATTGTTTCATTTAGATACACTTCTTAAGCTACAAACACAGCTCAATTCCTGCATTCGCTTCCACATTCTAAAATAAGGTTTATACAAACACAATAAGGTCTAATATTAGTTACAATTCGTCAGTTGTTTATGATAAAATAATACTGGATAACCAATCGTTGCTCGCTTCTACAGCAATTTTGATCTTAAAAGTTAAGGATTCCGTTCAACTTCGAAAATAATTTACAATGGCAGCTTGGTTGCTCAAGATAGGTAGTAAGGAGGTAGATAGAGTGAGGAATTATTAAGGGATGATAAGAAGCATAGATCGGAATCTGGGCGTCACTCCAGGGCCATATCTAGAAAATGTATTAATTAATTGAATAGATTATTCAATTACTTCATTTGAATCCTACTATAACTTTTTAAATAGGTAGGTATGCCTAAAAGCAAATGTTTCGTACCAAAAGATGAATACTTTACTTTTTACCAAAAAAAAACCAAGTTGGGATCAGTAATGACCACCGATATTCCGATCCCTAATAATAAGGGGAGAGATTGGGGGGGATTTGAGTTTGGTGGAGAATTGATATAATGGCGAAAACTGTCAACTTAGTTCTGCGGAGATGGCGCTAAAGCCGGATTTACATTACGAAACTAGTAGCGCAAACTTCAAAGTGAGTAATACATACAGCGTTAATTCAAACGGAATCCTTTAGGCTTGGCGTGCACTATCGCGTAAGGACACAAAATTGAATGCGCAGCTGCAAATTGCCGCTTTAAACAAGGATAACTGCAACATAGAGGCTTTAAGTTTGTTTTTGTCGACAATTAAGTATTAAAACTATATTTTTACGCTTTCCCTAGATTGTGGTCACACAATCCCGCCTTAAAAACTCACATCCCCATGTTATGCTCGGTACAGATTGGTGAAACGTAACATGAAATGTAACACACATTGAAACATTGTGTTTTATTTCATGTTGCATTGTATAAGTTTGGACGGCTCGTTTGTTTGTAATGTATCGAGTTTCTGTAACGCGTTTCATTAGTCAGTGCAGCGAGCCGAGCCGCTCGATGCGATCGTCGGATCCTCCACTCGATTGTCGGCTGTTTCGCGAATTCCTTTGAAACGGAAAAATGAGAAACGAAAATTTAATTATGCTCGAAGCGAGCGTTTGCCGTGTCTTGTGTATCGCCATATTGTAACCACGCTCGCCTCGCATGATACATTACAAACAAACGTTGCAAGTCAGTCGCCGCCTTTACGTTTCATCAATCTGTATCGGGTATTAGACGCCGGATATTTAAGCCACGGCTGGGACAAAGTATCCGCATTATTGCACGCCAATTCCTTATTCAAACAAATGTTTTAATTTGACTAGAAAAGTACCAATATAAACAATTACACTTTATGAAGATCAACTGAAGACATTTTTTTTACATTTTTAAAAGTTTTAGTTTAAACGAAACATAAAGGACCATGGGGGATTTTGTATGGACCCAGTCCCCACCCTCCAACAGTCATCGGATACATGTCAATATGTTTATATGAATACAGAGAAAGACTGTCTTTTCAATTGCAAATAGAATGGGATTTTTTTGTAATAAAAAACAACATTTCGGTTCGTTTAACATAACCGAAGTGATAAACCGATCTTAGGTTTTGAAGGTCACATGGAACTTCTCAATGATGAATAGCATTTGCGTATTCTTGTGATTGGGTATTGTACAAAAGTACAAAAGATTAAAAGAAAGCAGCTGGTTAGGTTGACTAACCTAACCTAACAAAGGTATCAGACACATGAAAAAAATTGTCTCTGGTAAAAGAAAGGTTATCTGGCATACATGAGAACCATAGTTAGGTTGCTATATTCTATTCCTCTTAATTGCACACAAAGAAACTATGTATGTAAAATAATGCTAAAATGTAATTAAAAAATTCCAGGTAAACCCCAAATATATCGAGAATGTCTTCATAGTAAAAAAGTATCTAACCCAGATGCTTCGAATGACACTTGTTTCAAATTTGTTAGAAGGTGGGGACATTTCTTTCCAATGTCCTTTAATTTAAAAATACTTACTGCCAGCTTCTCGAACGAAAATGATCGCTAAATTAAATGTGACATTAATTTTGTGTTCAGTTTTGTTCGAGAACCTGGTCCTTAGTTGTCTTTGGATCAACATTATTTCAAATCATTAACCAATTTTACGAGAATTTCAATTTTTTATAACATTTACATTTTTATTCTCCTGATGATATTTTTCGAGTATCTATTGTAATGAATAAAATTCATACTGTAAAAATTTACAAAAACGTAACGCGTTGAACTGGTTTCATTTTGCATTTGCGTAATTTTAAAACAAATTTAATGATTTTTAGACAATTAATCGCTTACATACCTTTTTAATCCCATACAAATAAACAAAATAATAAAGCATAATATATTTTTGGAAAACATTTTTAGATTTAGATAATATTTTTTGGCACTTCGCTCAAACGAAGCTCTTTAAATAATAATAGTACAATTCATAGCCTGTCGAAGAAATGAGTTCGCATGATTTTAAAATTTAAGTTAACCTCATAGAATTTGCATATTATTATATTGATTGAAGAGTAAATATGCGATCGGTCGCGTGCTTAAGCCAATTTTTGTTCAGCAAATATCGGAAAGCGCCCTCTGTCGGCGCGACCACGCCTTCACGTTCACCGAACAAAAAATTCGACCGATCGTGTATTCGAGCAACGGTCAATTTCAAATAGTACGCGGGCTAACAGATCGCCAGAACGCATTAAATCGACAGATTTTAGATTTTATTAAAATTTAAATCAAAATTATAACAATAAATAAGGCAACTTACAACTAAAGCTAATAAGATTCATAAGGAATACTTTCTCACTCGTGATTTGAAGAATGAGACCAAAGTATTGTGGTCCCACAAATATAACTACCGTACATAAAATAAATAAATCCATACTTTTCACTTTTCATACGTTCCACAAGCCTATCACAGATTTATCTATAGAAAGGGGAGATTTGTAAGGCCTATTTACAACGATACATTATTAAAGTTTTACTATTGATTCTAATCATTTGCGTAATGCCAATTTGTTTTTATTGCTTGTAGTAAATTAACGGAATATTCACTGATTCAACAGAGTTTTGCTAACAGGTTTTTTAATTTTAATACGTTTCGTGAACAGGCCTTTAGTAAGACTTGAATATTTTAAAACAATTACTTTCAGTATTGAAAATAAAGCAGGTACCATAGGTTTAAAAAAAAAAAAAAACGGTCGAAGCTACACGAAGTCATGACAGTAATTTACCCTTTTTCTTCGTTACCATTCAAATCTCACTATCCTTATACATAATTAAATAAATAGCACAAAATAGTTAGATACAGAAGATTCCATACTACGAGCGAACACGAGCACATGACGCCTACGTAAGGTGTCTCTCAGTATTTGCCATTATACATACCTACAATTCTAATATCCACTATTTATTAGTGGCTTCTGTGGACAGGATATTAATTCAGATTTGTTACAGTTGTAATGGCAATCATGTCATTAGGTTTAAATAGGTTTTTATTTATTATTATTTTATTTATCTTTCATACAGGGTGAAATTTAATTCACGGGCTCTCAGTGGTCATTGTACTCATCATTATGAACAACTTTCATTATGGAACCAACCCTGAAATCGCAAAAAAAGAAACTGCTGCAGACACGCTTCACGTACAACGAGTACAGTACAGAGAGACGTCGAGCGTGTCAATGTGCGCGTGCGTTTCCGCTCGTTGTATAGAGCCGACTATAGTTATTTATTTTGTGTTTAATAGTCCAAACAACGAAACTTAAGCTTTGTGTAGGCGGGAGTGGGAGCCGAAATCAAAGGCCCATTTACACGGAGACACCTTCTCGCTTATTTTGTGGCGAGAATTGGTGGTTATTCGGACTCTTGTGGTTTTATAAGTCACAAACATAGAGGTTTTTTGCCTTGTAAGTTCGAGGCATGAGGCTCCGTGCATGTAAATCAGCCATATCGCGTCACCACAATCACACAAGCAAAAACCTCATATTTCATTACAAGGACTGTAACTATACTACAGAATTTCGTAACAATAATTTTGCCTACCCTCCTTTACATTCCTACAGATCATTCTTGGAGAGATCGTTCTAAAAGAGGGATTTTTGAAAGCAGTAACGCATTTTTATACACAAGGCGATTTGCGACAATTATTTTTAAATTAATAATGTTGCCACAATAAATATAGTAGTTTATGTTGTGACCATTTTTATTCATACTTAGTCCAGAAGTACTCTAATGCCCAACAAATACTTAATCAGGCTAATAATGAGGCTCTTAAGTAACTGTTATATATGAAAATACAGAAAAGCTATATTGCTATAAAAATGTAAATTATCAACTGATTTAACTATTGCAATCACAACAGTTTACATTTATTTAGCGAAAATTTACTTTTTAATTCCAGCCCATTAACAAACATTATTACTATTTAATACTTTATACAGTAACCTCACTGGACATTAAATTCTATTTAGAAGAAATATATTATTTTATAGTGGCAATACTGTAACTAAAATCTACGAAAGAAATTCCTGTTTTACAATTTTTTTAAGCGTGTAACACTGTTAATTTTAATGATTAAAAATGTCATGTACAAAATTTAAAATTATTTTCGTTTATATTTTTCATTTAAAGGATTTTTCTGTTGTAAAGTTGTTTTTGTGATCTTTTATAGACACATTCTGAAGCGTCAAGTTGATATGTTTCAATAAAATCACTGTTTGCAATTTAACTATTATTTTAAGAAATGAATTTGATTATATTATTACAGATCTATTTTAAATACAATGCTTTTTTTTTCAAAAAGCTTGTAATTTTTTACAATTTTCGTAAAACGTAGAAGTCTAACTGTTTACTGATGAAAGAATGACAGCCGATATAGTTGTTACAAAGCACGCACGAATTCAGCTTCAGACTACAAATCTCGATGTTATTTAGTTATATTAAAAACGCGTTTTTACAAAGGCCTGCTTTGCTGTATTTTGACAAAGGCAATAATTATAAAAAGGCCACAGTAATAAATTCTAGTACCCAGACGTAGATATAGCAAATCGAGCTTTAGAAAGGGACCCACAGCTATGAGTTACAGAGACAAAGATCAACACACGTCGTGGGACACCCGGTTGTAAGGAAGTTCCTATAGCTGTTTATTAATATGTATTATAATTATTTATTACAGAGCCATCTCGTATGGTCTCGAATTTCAAGTGTCAAAAGTTTTTGTTGCTGAAAACTTATACTAGATGGCTCCGTATTAAAAAACAAACACTTAAAACTGACTTTTTCGGGCATAACGTGACGATTTCCACTAGTTTACTCCCAGAGTGCGTTTCATCAAATAGTTCCTTTGCCGTTATGTTGGCACCGCTATTAAACTTTAACAACGGACCTATTAGGAAGCTCCGTAGCGTTCCAAAATTCAATGTGCCATATTTACAGCCAGGTAATCCAATTTACTGAAACCTTTTTTATCACATCACTTGGAAGCCTTTACCAAAGTAACAACAAAGCAGGCCGTCAAAAACGATAAAATTACCAGCCTCAAATAAATGTTGCCAGCCCAAAATTTTATTTTAAAACACCGGCTCTATAAATGTTGCCAGCGTTTAGGTGGGATTATATGTAGAAAATGATGGCCGGTATTTGGCCGTCTTCGACTGATGTTCCATTGTTATTACCGGCAGCGTATGAGAACTGGAATACGACTTTTTCCCCGTTGTTGCAGTCTACTGTCACGCGACGGAGACCCTTCGTGCCGTAGTATGAATCGGTGCCCTGGAACAGATAATAAAGGGTTAAGTAACGTCTTAGCTAAAGTATTGTTACAATAACTTAGGAGGATAATTCAGTGCTAATACAACTTACGTGATTGTCTACAGGGCGGGCCACGAAACGATATCCGAAGAAATTTTTTGAAACCTCTCTCCAGGGGTTTCTCAAAACACCCCCATGTATGTTCAGTGATTATTTATAGTTTAGGAGCTAGAAGACTTTCAATAATTTTTCAGAAATTCTCACTTGACTTCAAAGTTTTTATTTCTCTCTTTCTGTGTCGCATATTTCATCCATCTTAAATAAAATTATTGTTTACGATCGAGAAAATACTATCTGTCTAGTCATCACCCAAAACACAGCCAGCGACTAAAACGCAACAGTGACTAAAACTTAGCTCAAGGGTTTGACCGAAAATTCATTCTACATTTTCAGTCTTAAAAAAATAAGGGTGGCAATGACCCCAAGGTAGTTAAAAACTTCCACAGACCCTCAGCTTTGTAAACTTAGGTCAAACGGTGATAGACGTTTTTAATCTTCCTGCTGATCTTAGGCGCCTGATTACGGCCACATAATTTCCAAAAGCAAGACAGATGGAGTGAAAGTGGTTCTGTTACGCTAGAAATAAAATAGTTTTCAAGAAGTTAACCGCCTCTGCGGTCTTGTGGTTAGACCACCTGTCTCAGACCCAGAGGTCCCGGGTTCGATTCCCGTTGGGGACACAAAACAATCTCCTGGGTTTGGTTGGTGGTAGGGCTTGTTCTAGGTCCGCCTGGCTAGCTTCCACCATCTTATCTAAGTCTGTTGCCATAACAACAATGTTAGAAGCATTGTTGTGTTTCGGCAGTTTGAGGTAAGATAGCCAGTTCCTCTGTGGATGAGGATTCCTGGTGAAGCTCGATTCCACCTTCGGCCTGATCATCACTTACCATCAGGTGAGATTCAGGCCAAGAGCTTCCCCGTTGCGGTTAAAAAAAAAAGTTAAAGAGAGATTGTATTTGAAGGAAAAACATCATGAGTAAAGCTGGACTTATAATTAAATTAAAGTCTGAAATCGCAAACTCGTATTGAGCAAGCGTGGTGATCAATGCTCGTGCCTTCTTTGTATGAGAAGAGGCCTTTGCTCTGAAGCGGGATAGTAACAGGCTGGTATTTTTATAAGATGACAAGATGAGATTAAATAAAAACTTTTTCCAAAAGAAAAATCAACCGATTTCTAAAACCCACTACAAAGTGAAAAATAACTTTAATTTCGGAAGTCGGTGGCAAAAAACGAATAATCAGAACCGAAGACACCATCCATATATGCTAAGTAGGAAAAATACGTATTATTGAAGCAAACTCAAAAAGCAAAGCAAAGTTAATAAAATTTATATGGTATTACCGCGCAAGCTTTCTCTACCAAATGCAAAAAGAATTTTCAAAATCCGTCCACAATTGACGAAAAAATCCGAGGGACATACAAAAAACAAAATACATACGCTACGAACATATAACCTCCTTCTTTTTGGAAGTCGGAAGATCGTGAAGTTTTACCTTCAGTTTAGCACTAGCTATGTAGGAGGTGTTGGGCAGGATCTCAACTGGCTCCTTGAACATGGCGCGGAAGGTGTCGTCCGTGCCGTCACAGCAAAACGTCGTCGTGTTCGAGCCACACACCTTCTTCGTCGCCAGGTGGATTATCTGCAATACACCACACGATCATGATAGGAAATATGATATTACAGTAGGGTAGTTAGAAGGTACACCTCACTCTGGGGAGAGGTAATTGGCGGCTGGTGATTGGAGCATCATTCGAGCGCCCTCTGCTGGATATAGGTATGCATCGCCATAATACCCGGTCTAGTGGTTAAAGTTGTAGTGACAACCATTTGGTTTTTATTATTTTATTCGACCTTTATATAGATTCCTTTATATTTTGTGAATGTGAGAACGTTGTAGGCACAACAGACTGTCGATTTGCAGACTATTTTCTAATTTTTTTAAAGTATCTTGTTGACAGGCCTACGCTGTCCTCTCATACCTATTCAAACTGTACATTTTTTAAAGCATTGTAAAACCCATTTATTTTTAAAAGAGTAACCGTGGAGTTTCTTGCCGGCTCTTCTCCATAGGAAACGACCAATTGGAACCGTGCACCTAGATTCTGACGTTTCATAAGTGCCCATGTAGGGTTATGTGAAATAAAATATTTTGATTTTGAGTGCTGGCGCATCCAGCATGTTCCCTCACCCAAGCGCCTAGGACGATTAAAACGCAAACCGCACTGAGAACGAAGCGAAACGGAGCTAAGTTCGTTTAGCTTCGCTCATGTAGCTACCGCGTCTTTTCATACGAAGGTAAACGAACTTAATTTCGTTACGCTTTGATCTCAATCCGGCCCCTGCTTTACGCGCGAAGTATCTAAAATACCGAAAATATAACTAGGTATCCTAAGGTATTTTGATATGTGGTTTATAATTATGCGGCGGACTCTTAAAACTTAATAAAGGTCTGCCCGAGCCATAAATGTTCTGCGCGAAACGAGTACTTTCAAATTTAAAATCGTTCGAAATTACGTTACGTTTACTCCGCGCGTTCGTGCTATGCCCACTAATCGTCGATGACAATAACACAGCTAGCGCAATCTCGTGGGTAAGGCGCCATATCCACAGGCGAAAAAATCGCGGCGATAGTCTCGCCGTGCCTTCAAATTCAATAGAAACTCTATGAATCAATCTCCACACGGCGATATCATCGCGGCGATTATTTGAAGCTACGGGCGTGACTATCGCCGCAATTCTCTCGTCTGTGGAGATGGCTCTTAAGTAAACGCAACAAAATACCGAAAAGAATTATCTTGTTAGATGATGTCACATTAATTAAAATGGTTCTATTTAAACTCATCTTAATAAAAATGATTAGAAAAATAGAAAGAGCCATAAATAAATTTTCCTTCATTCCAGCGTTTTTTCCTCTATTTCTAGATCCCTGTTTGCTTAAAGGTCACGCGCCACATGTGGTGGAATGTGCTCTAAAAATAGGGTAACCTTTTCCTTATTACTGTGGTAAGATGAGATTAATTTATATCATAAATTATCACCGTAGGTACTTAGTTCTAAGAGAAACAATACTAAGTTTAACTAAGAATAAATGTAAACGAACAGAAATAATATTTTACAAGATAAGTTAATTTCCAAGTAATAGGTCCAATTGCCTAATAGAAACTCTAATAACACTGCCCGACCCGGAGATCAAACCCAAGACACTTAGCAGTCACACTTGCGACCACTAGACCCACTAAGAAGTCTTAATCAAAGTAAATGATTAAAAAAAAAAAGTTTCAAATGTACAGTCAAACAAGCTATTTAGTGTAAAGGCAAAAATATTCATCGGTCCACTTCAATATTAATTTCTATTGTATACTTACTTAACAACTTTTTGAACGGCAAATTGCGGCTTACTGAAGAGAGTGATGTAAAAGAGTTGACTACTTGCAAACTCACAACATGGCTTAAAAGTAGTTGCAAGTTAGCTGCCTGCATACCAAATAGCTTGTTCGACTGTACATGGCTTACCTGTAAGTGGACCTCATACTCCGTAGGCCCAAAATACGATCCATACAGTCCAAAGCCGACCACAAAAATTCTCTGATCAACCGTAAACCGGATCCTGTCTGTGGTTCCACTGTACCCCCACCTCGACTCCGTCTGGGGAAACCTATTCACCGTCAGCTCCTTGCCAGTCATACAACATCTCGGGGTGTCGAGAAACCCCACATTCGGTTTAGGGTTCACGGTAAAATACAGGAACAGTTGCACAATCTCTCGGTCATCTAAAAGACCGCTTTGAGCAGGGCCCATGGCGAATTCTTCTACGGACATTAGGGGAAATCTGATGGCGTTGAAGGCTCGTCCTAGGACCATTCTTTGATTGGTGGGCGTGACGGGTAACTGTCGTCGTATGCATTCCGCTTCCGACCAGCGCAGGACCGCTGAGAAGATTTTTGCTTCTCTGATGCGGAGTGTATCCCTGTGATAACAGATAAGCGAAATGTTAGTATCTTATAAAGACTTAATGATCTCCTTAAACAAGGCTTCCTCTCTCCTACCCTTTTGCTGTGCCCTACTACAGGATCCATAATGATCTAAATTATAAAGTTACCACCTAAGTACACATTCATTATGGTAAAGCAATAAAGATATTGAGTATTGAGTATTGTAGTAATAAATATAGGTAATGTAATGTTTTAGTTGTGCACTGATATGAATGTTTGAAGAAACCCTGGTTATAGTAGCGAAGATATGGGTCATCCGAGATAATTCATAAATATGTGGTAATAGGTAAAAATTTATAAAAAAAGGGAACAATGACAGATAAATTAATTATGTCATAGATACGTGGTGATCACATAATATTTACTAACATGGTTATATTGTATATATGCATTATTGCGTATATATTGTAATATTGGTAGACACAACCGATATTTTTATTGAAATATTGTCAAGAAGCACGCGAACTTTAGATCCATTTAAACCTAAGCCTGCACATCAGTGTCATAATAAACTGTAATGAAAACTCGTGATCTAAGTATGTTTCACTTTAGTGTTAATTAAATTACGTAATTACCTTCAAGAGCAATGTTATGAGTTTATGACCAGGCGTTCATCATCCGCCTGACCTTTTCCCAAATAGGGTCGGCTTCCAGTCTAACCGAATGTAGCCGAATATATATGACTAGTCATTCTAGGTATTTTCTCCATTTACATATTTAGGTATGAATGGAAGAAATAATGAGGAAAAGGTATGCATAAAAACAAACTATCTATTTAAAAATTCCCAGACGAGTCTCGATCGATTCCGCAAACTCGTAACTACCTCACTTTTATATCCCAACAAACGTCTGTTTTCCATTAACCTACGCAATATTGAATGGAGTAAACTGCAGTCTTTATGCGATAGAATAAGCAAAACATCGAATTTGTAGAAGTAAACTATCGTATATACATATAACGTGACGATGGACACGATGCTAATTAAATTGGCACGTGTAGGTAAAGTTACAAAATACATTTGATCCAGGCAGTTGTGCTACAATACAACTGCGTATGGACTTATCATGTAAGCTGAGTGGTGACCACAAATTCTTGATTCTGTGTTTTTATTGGAAACTTGAATTGAAAAATGATTACGTCGCAATCATAATAAATAGTAGGAAACTACCTAATGCAAGCGTATTTCAAAGACACGTATTTTGTGAGTCGCAGTGCTAATACAACTAATTATTGACGCAGACAAGTTGAGAAAGTGGGAACCACTGAACGAACCAAATATAAGGCTAAGCGCGCACCGCGATAAAAAATCGTTGCGATTTTTTTAATGCGAAATAAAATCGAACAATAAAAGCAAACGATTTATTTTCGCAATGCGCGGATTGTAGTGTATTTCTGTGCTTCACAGATTTGCGATATTTTTTCGCAACGATTTTTTATCGTAGTGCGCGCTCGCCCTTAGTAAGAAAATGTAATGATTGAACGTTTTACACAAGAAAACAGCGACAAAAGTACTGAAATATTTTGTACCTACTTATTGAATGTGTTGAATTGGAATGAGCTCTCGTTTGGTAGCTCAATCCGACAAGAGAGAAGAAAATAAATAGAGACACCGTAATTGAGGGTCACGTTTTAAGCTCATTACAGACATCGAAGATAATAAATATATTATAGCGCTTAAAAGATACTCTAAAGTCTAATGTAATAAGTAGGTGCTTACCTACATATATTATCTTCACTGTGTGTGACGAGCTTGAGTAGTATAAAGCTGTACGTTGTCTTCAAGAATGAAATTCGAAAAAAAAAAAGAATGAAAGTGGCAAAAACTATAGAGTGGGGTAAAATACCCAGAAACGGTTCAATTTAAACGAATACGTGTCTTATCATTTCTTGCAAGCTGTTATGTGCAATAGTTACTTAGTAGGTACCTATTTACTACAGTAAACTATTAGGTATTCAGTAACTGATAAAATGAAATGATTTTTGTTTTCTGTAAATAGGTTTGTACAAACACTTTTCCACGTCAATAATATTTAAAAAAAAAACTTTTTACAAAAAAAACCAACCGACTTCCAAAAAAAATCAAAGACACCGACTTCCGAAATTAAAGTTATTTTTCACTTTCTAGTGTTTTTTTTGGAATTCGGTTGGTTTTTTTTGTAAAAAGTTTTTATTTTTCACTTTTTAGTTGTGGTACCTACCCCCTACAAGTTCGAATATCACGACCTGCTATGTAAATAACAGTGACAGGAAAATGTTAAAAGATCGCCCATATAGGCTAAGTGGGAAAAATACGTATTAATGAAGCTAACTCAAAAAGTACTCAAGCTAAGTTAATAAAATTTATATGGGACCACCTTGAGAGCATACCCTTTCAAACAAAAAAAGAATTTTCAAAATCCGTCCATAATTGACGAAAATATCGACGGACATACACAAAAAAAAAAACATACATACGCTACGAACATATAACCTCCTCCTTTTTGGAAGTCGGTTAACTAGATAGTTTTCCACCACAGATAGATAGATAATAGTTACAGTTGCACTTGCCGATAAGTGCAAAACTTGTCAACTTGTTTTACGTATCTAGGCTGTGTTTAAATAGAACAGTGGCGCGTGTAGAGAGTCTTGTTCAAACGTGGGGCGGAGCGGTCAATCAAATACGACAAGTCTATAACAGGTGCGGGGCGGCTTGTAATTAGTTGTAAGTAACAGCACACGAACCAAATAAGGAATTGTAATCGACGGCGACGAAATCTAGGTCGTTTTTTAATTTGTCATGTGGGAAGAAAGTACATCTATGATAACTTGACGGACAATAGTCGTAGTCGTGCTCGCGGTCAGTGCCGTCGTCCGTCTTAAGCCGGGTCTGCTGCGCCATGTTTGGATGTTTTAAAAACATCAAACATCAAACACGAACCAATCAAATCGCTTCGTGTTTGATTTGCGGATGCCTGATTGGTTCGTGTTTAATGTTTGGGGCGGAATTGTTCGAGTTGATATGTCCCTAAGATATGTACTCCAAATCGAACAATTCCGCCCAACAGAATGAACAGAAAAAAAAATTGGGGCTGTCAATTTTTCGTATTTTTTTCTGTTATCTACCAATTTTATTGCAGTATCGAGATAAAGTTAACCTTGACCATAGAAACCATTTAGGTTCTGAGAACCATGGTCCTACGACACGCACCGTTTTTTAATTAGGAGCTTTTTTTTTTTTAATAAAACGCTCAATATTTCCAAAAAAGGTAGCTCTGATGAAAATCTTTTCTGGAAAGAAGTCTTCGTTGGATAGCGCCCCTAAGGCTACACTCCAACCGCAAGCCACAACTCGGCCCTATGCGGTGCAGTTGACATTGTTTTGTTTGAACGCGGCACATACTCTTAAGGCATATGGCTGCATTTATGAGCCAGTCGGAAGACATATTCTCGTTGAAGAGCATTAGTCGGACAATAGTCGCCAGGCTGTCCAATAATTGAAAAGAAAAGTAAAGAAAAATATTTCATTTGGGACACACTCAGGAGAAACAAACATTAAAAAATAACCTAATCTAACAAAATCATGAAAACAAAAAAAAACCGGCCAAGTGGGATTCGGACTCGAACACGAAGGGTTCCGTACCTTATTAAGATCGAGCAAAAAAAGCCGAAAAAAAACACGTTTCTTGTAAAAAAGACCAGTGTGACCAGGACAAAAAGAACTATCAAAGTTTGAAAAGGCCCTTACATTATCTTGTCTCAAAGACTCATATCTTTCCCACTATACATAACACATCTTTTATTTATATCAATCAATTAGGTACACCAGGTTGCCATGGAAATAAGTCAGCGCAATCTTACAAGTCAGTGTAAACAAACAAGTTTACTAAACATTATTCTGGCATTGGCACCCAGTGTACTGTTGGCATGTTGACAATGACCTCCTAGCATTACTCTCAACAGATAATGTGAGCTATTTATTAATTACAGGGAATACTGAAAATACTTGCCACTCAACGGAGTATCTTGAGGTATTGGAGCAGTGATTAATGAAGTTATTCTGGGCAGTCTAATGTTTGATAAATAATAAATTAAGGTAAATTAAGACTGATCATTCTTCCATACAAAAGTAGTATGGTGATTACTTGTCTGTCGGTGTACGTTCAAAACTAAAAATTATTTCATTTTGTCTTGTCATTATTTAGCTTTGTATGGAAGCAGAATTGAAAAAAAAAATTGGTTTGGAACTTATGAGCGTTGTAACTTCTAAATTTTAAATAATAAGTCACTATAAATAATCAAGTATTTCTTGTTGGATTACAAGGCAGCAATTGTAAAACAAAATGTATTCAGTACTGATTAAATGATTTCTTGATTTAAAACATGAAGTAGTTTTTAGTCTTGTTCTTGGTTTTTTATGTTTATAAATCAATTACCGAACAAAATGACTTTAAAAAAAATATAAAAACACATATACCTTTCCAGCACAGCATTTAGTGTGTCCTGATCAATATCCGTAAACCCTTCAGCATTTAATGCATCAGCGGTATTCTTATCTATCATCTCCAAGCAGAGCGCAGCCAGCTGCGGTTCATCAAATAAGCGTGCCTGCGTCAGCAAGAGAAACGCATTGTCCGTACCCAAGTTACTTTTCAAAAAATCTACACAATGCTCCTCTAACGCAGCCACAGCATATTTCTTGGCAGTGTAAAGCGTTGTCATCACACTCTCCGGACCAATTCGCACCTCATCTGAATATAGGAACTTTAGTAAGTGTAGGAACGCTGCAGGCTCCACATCGGGTAACTCTACCTCATCAGACTTAGTTGCTAATACTCCATTGAACATGGCATCGAACACCGCACTGCCCACAGACAACACGAACTTGTGCGCGGGTATGACCTGCTGGTTAGCATCCTTGCCAACGATAAAATGCACGTCGCATAAGATCTCGTTGTTAAAAAGGAACGATAATCTTTCTTTTACGGTAGTTTTCGTCGCCTGCCAGTTGTGCAAGCGTCCACCTGTGTTGTTAATTGGCTGCAGGTTTTCTATTGCGGAGGACGAAGCGAGAGGCTCGCTCGCCTGTCCGTTGTCTTCCTCCTGTTGCCCGAGCTGCCGCGCCTGCTGGTTGGATGGCAGCATGTTCTGCGGCGGCAGCTCGTCTCCGCCGCCTCCATCATCCAGCCTCACGTTAAGCAGTCTATTAACTATATCATTTTTAGAACCAGATGCCATAACGCGTGGATTTTTAACTATCACACATTACACGAAACGCCGGTCGTGCCCGAAACACGTTGTTTATGTTTGAAAATGACTGTCTGTATCAAGAATGTGGGTGTGAGACACTATTTGAAGTGATTTGTTGTAGTAATTGGCCTCAATTTTTGTTTATCACAGCACAGAAGTGTTTCGAAGATTTTTTTGACGCGTGACAGGAAAAATTCGGTATTGCCATTTTGAGAGTTAAAAATTCTACCTAAACTGATTTATTACAGTTTTCACAGTAGATTTATTAACAATTTTTTTTTGCGGTAAAATTAAAATATTAATTATTTTCTCATAATTTTTAAAATATTAGTTGACCAATGGAATAATGGATGGAACTGGATATCGCACTTGACAAAGATATTCCTTTTGTCTTTTATGATGAGCAAACTGAGGAACGGGTCAAGTCTTTGCAGGGTACTATTGTACCTACTACTTAATCATAACAATCATAATGCAAATGCCATAGCACGTAGGTATATACCTACCCATATCAATACAGGAAATACATACCTAGGTACGTCTTTGCGGATCTATATAATTATCTATCATAAACACTGCACGCGTGTACATAAACGAAGATTTACATAGTGCTGCGGTTTGCGGTGTCGAATGGAGCAGCCTACCCGACCGTTTCCCATGAGCGTAATAATATTAATGCTAATGAGGGGGTTGGCAGAAGTAGGGGTTTGCTGCGGTAGTACGGGTAGTAAAATTATACTGTGGTCGATGGCCTTACAAAGGTATTGCTACATCTTGATAGTCATCGTAAGGTATCATTTCACGCCTACTATTAGGAATGAGAGGGTAGATAGAGAGATAATAGGTATTGCATTGCTATATCACTTTAGGTCGATGGCATTCCATTCGGAACCTAATTAATTTTGCTTATAGTTTCTGCAAATATACTAAAGGTAGGTATTTTTTTTATCAACTTGTCACCATCTAAGTAATTCAAAATCTCTAAAATAATAATATTGTTGTAGTCCTTAATTATCATCACTATGGTCAGGCTAGAAGTCTCTTGCACGCCTGCAGGAGACTTCTAGCCTTCCCCAATAATCGCCACTGATCATATACCTCTTAATAAGAGGTTTGTTCCTCTTCAATACAATTCTTCAGTTTATTCATTTGTTTGGTTATTTTGGTAAAGTAAAATGTTCAAGGCGCTCAAGCTCATTTAATTAATGGCTTTTCTAAAAAAATATCCTAGTGGCTTGTGGCTAAGTAATAACAGCCATACAGGTCGATCGATCAGATTAAGCTGCCGCAGTTGGTCCGTGGATAGGTGAAGGTGACCATCTTTACATACCAGACCCCTCCACATGCCTCGGAAAGCACGTTAAATCGTTGGTCCCGGCTGTCATTCGTGGATCTTTGACAGTCGTTACGGAGAAGTCGTCAGAAGCCCGAAAGTCTGACAACCAGTCTTATGTATTACCAAGGGATATCGTATTTCTCAGTTACTGGGTTGTGGAGGTCAGATAGGCAGTCGTTCCATTTAAAATAGGTACTGGAATTTATCTGCGCTCAGTTAGACTGGAGTCAACCCCAACAGAGTTGGGAAAAGGCAGATGATCTAATCAAGTATCATATGCACCCAAGAACCCTCCGTATTGACAGGGACCGTATTAAATATCTACTTATAGCATGATGTTATGGAATAAGTTGAAAGTGCGTGTGACTCAAAGATATGGTGGGCACGGGGTTTTTATTACCGCGGAAACTGCGACTCACTGAGCATGCACAGGGCTAGGAAAGGGAGAGTATTTACATACTTTCACTTTTAATTTTGCGAAATGTCTGAAGAAATAGAGTATCCGACCGTCACTTATTGTATAATTTGAGCGACTATTAAAATGAACAACCCACGTTAGGACTAAACACAGTTTGGTACATTTGTACATAAAATTAGGACCGTCTAAAGATCAATATTATCAATTCCTATTCTACCTTTAGTGGTCGAACGTAGTGGTGGTCCCTAGGTGGAGGAAACCGGCATGTCCTAGATCTAAACATTCGAAGACATGTGACATCTACCAACCCTCACTACTGGGCCTGCATGGTGGATTACGGCCCACTCCCTCTCACAGAGAGCAGGCCTGTGTCCCAGTGGGAACATTATAGGCTGATTATGCTACACTGCTCGGATGAGCAATTTATGCCAGTTAGACCAAAAAAATTAACAAGCCAGATAATTTGACCGGAGCTTAACCAGAAGTCGTGAAACAGGTTATAAACGTATTAGGTATGATTGTCATTGTGGTGGATAATGCTCAGTGTTTATGAGAACTGAAATAATTTGAATGTATGTATCGTTCTGAGCTTATTAGGTATGTGTTGATAAGATTAAAAGTGGGCTTGATGAGGCCAATCTGTTTTCGGCACATTGCCAAATAATAATAAATAGATATAATATATAGATACTTTTCGATATAAATATCATTTGCATATTCATCTAATTAGCCAAAACTATCTCTTCTCCGTTCTATGGCGTTTCTCGTACGTCATCAAGGGCACGCACGCGCGCAACGGTCGATTCAGCTACAGGTGCTGGCCCGGCAGTCGCACTGACGCCGTCTGCCACGCACCACCTCCCCGGAGACAAACAAGGCGATACCGACTATGACAGACTGATAACCCAAACATCATTCTAAACTTAACAAAACGTTTATTATAAAAACTCTCAAGCCTGTACCAGTTGTGTAAGCAAAACGTTGTGTCAACAAACCTCATTGCGCTTACAAATTCAACAGGCGCTCATAACATTTCGTGCTCGAGTCTTATGACTAGTGTAAATAATCTTTAAAGTTAAATATTAATCGTTGTCTCGTTTTCTCTACTGTTGTTATAAAGTGTTGTCTGTTCACCTATTGACTTGTGTGTGATCTAAGTGTTCACGTTCTATTAATAATGTTATTTCCATTGTTGTTGATCTTGAACTGGATGATACCTGCGTATGATCGTGTAGTGACTGTGACATAATTGTATTATAATATGAATATGATTAAGTAAAGGTGAGTTGGAATCGATATTTTAATGGTATGCTGTTAGATTATAAACATAAACATACGTTCCACATGATGCTATAAATACAGGTAGGTAGGTAGTTGACTAGATATCGTATTAATAAATTAGCGGCATCGTGAGGCGACGCTGTAGCCAGTGAAGTAAAGATAATACTTACGTAGCTGTATACCTAATTATAACAGACCTTTACACTAATCGTGTTTTGGATCCAACATCATCCGAGATTAATTTTTATTTAAAATGAGTACCTACCTACCCATCTAAGTACGTAAGTTAGACGTTAGCAAAAAGAGCTAAAAGGTTACATAAAATATTAATGACGATCTTTCCAGTAGCCTTGTTTGAACGACTGGCTGTCAACAGGCTCATCTAAGAGCTAGTCAAAATGTGTCCAACTTTCTCTCCAGCGCAATGCATGATTTCTCATTCCATGGGCAGTGGGCACAATGGGCATAACCATAGAAATTTCTTAGATCTATAGACATAACTCACACATTTATATAATACATTACATTAAGATCACAATATCAGAATTTACTTCACACAGGCACATTTAAAACGAGTTTATTAAAAAAAAATGTAATTTGTATGGCTCCTGTTGTCTTTAATAAAATTCCCGATCATATGAAAACCTTGCCCTTGATGAAATTTAAAAAATGTTTTACTGAATTACTTGTAGATAAATGTTATTATTCTGTTCAGGATTTCCTAAATGATACATCTTAATAACCTTTTTTGATAACTTGTATACCTAATAATTATTGTGTTTGCATGCCAACAAGGCAGAATGTACACGGTTCTTTATTATGTTATTTACGATCCTATTTGTATGTACCTGCATTCAAAGCAAATAAAGTATATTCTATTCTAAAAAAAAAAAAAAAAAAAATTATAAATCATTCACCAGAATCGTCTAGAATCTTAAAACACTCTCATCAAAAACTAGTCAAAACAGATCTTGAAGGTCTAAACGTATTATTAACGTATTATTGTTCCAGATATCAATATGATGCTGAGCCCGAAGATGCAGCGGTCAGTCCGTGTGAATGACGGCCAGCTACTCGCCTTGTCCGACAGGGCGCAGTATGACCATTCACAGGTTGGTAAATCGTCAGCTTACTTATAATATATCTTTAGGTAGATCGTCAGCTTTCTTATAATATATCTTTAGGTAGACCGTAGTCTCTTGGCGAAGAATGTATGTGTGAAAGTGGAGAAACCTCCCCGAACACATCCAGCGCACCCTTGCTACCATCCTGCAAGGTGGCTACCTTCTGGCCCCGACCATGACCTATTTTTACAAATAGCATATCGTGACCTGAGCAAAGGACACGAAAAATAATATGATACTTCAGGCTTGGTGGAGCGACGATCTTCGCAGCATAGTTCGTAGAGTGTAGAGGCTAAGGAAGGATCGAGCTCAATGACGTCTAGTTGCAGAGGAGACCTAATGACTATTATGGTCAGAAGAGGACATTCTGGTTAATTATAATGATGTGAAAAAGGGAACTAAGAGATGAAGATTATGTGTGGTATGATGGTGTTGAAAATAAATCAAGAAACTAAGTCAATCTGTCTGTTTTCCCAACATTGTTGGGTTCGGCTTCCAGTCTAACCGGATGCAGCTGAATACCAGTATTTTACATGGAGCGACTGCCTATCTGACCTCCACAACCCAGTAACTGGGTAATACGATATCCCTTGGTAAGACTGGTTGTCAGACTTCCGGGCTTCTAACGACCCGTAACAACTGTAAGATTCACGAATGACAGCCGGGACCACAACTTAACGTGCTTTCCGAGGCACGGAGCAGTCTCGGTATGTAAAGATGGTCACCCATCCTCGAGCAAGAAAGTAAATCAGAACAATGAATGTTCGTGGCCGTCCATGTTGCCGGTATTGTTTGCGAGCAAAAAATTAAAAAAGAAGTGTCGCAACCTTTGTACATGGAACTTGAACATAACTGGCGAAATGTCGTTAAACTATAGATACACCTCTGCCCAACACACTGGGAAACAAGGCGTGATTTTATGTTAAAAATAAATTGGGCGCTTTTTTCTCGAAACTATGTTTTCTGCGTTTATAAATTTCGCGATGGTGAATTATTTTTAGGTCACTAAGCATCAGTTTTCAGTATTCATGCTAAATGAGCGAAGTTTTCCTTCCCAGGAAATTTGGCAAATATCACGAAATTCTATGAAAGCACTCTATGAAAAGCTTAACAAACACCTTGAACACTTGTCTATATAAAAGATTCTAGGTAGGTACCTACTTATTTTTTTGTTTCATGAGATGAATGAATATTCTCGTCCCTGAATAGGTAGGTACTTTATTAAATAAAGTTTATTTATTTATTTTAAGACCTCCAACAAAACATGTAAAAAAAACAATCTATAGAGATAGGTACTTTTATGTTTTAGGGATCTCGCTCACTAGACGTCCAAGACCACTGCTCCTGGTCGTGGCTGTTTAGTGTGCCAAATCCCGTAGTGTTGTGCATTCCTTCATTTACAGGACGCCACAGCAGGCTTTAAATTATCGACTGAAATGCAAACTTTACTCAGGACAAATGTGAAATACAAACACATGAAATACCAAATTAGTTAATTAGTTCTCACCAATATTAGGTAGGGAAGTTTTAGTTTAAGACTTTTACTAACATTTAATATTTTTGTAGACTGGCTACCTGCACAAAAGAAGCTCCGACAACACCAAATGGCAGCTTCGATGGTTCATCCTCTATCAGGTGAGAAAACATATGTTTTTATTTGAAGTCTTTTACAAAAGGCCTTATTTATTAGTTTATTGCCCTTTTATAATTGCACCAATGAATCTGAACGCGATCAGCACGTCTAATCCGTGTTCAAGAGCTGTCAGTTCCATAATATTGTTGCAGATTTTTGATACTGGTGTCGATTCTCTTGTCACAAATGCTTCTAAACTAGACTAAAAATCACCAAAATTTAGTTTATTCCTGTCAAACGACGATTTTGGATAAAGCCTCAGGTTATGGATGCGTAGTTCGCATGCGGCGTTGTAGATGCCGCTACAAGCTGGGTTCGTTTCCCGGGTCAGAAAAAGTGTCACTGGGTTACCCATTAGAAAATAATGATTAGCAGCTTGGAGTCTGGATTTTTTGCTTGGTGAATATAATTAGAGGCTGGGTTATAAACGTTCCAAGTTCTTACTCTAAAACATTAACAAAAACTAATTTATAATTAAACTGCCTCGGTGGTCTAGTGGTCGCAAGGGCTAGTGCTGACCATGAGCTCCTGGGTTCGATTCCCGGGTCGGGCAAAGTGTTATTAGGTTTTTCCATCTGGAATTTCTCAGTAGCAGCGCGGAGTCTGGATTTGTGCCCGGTTGATGACAATAGGCTCACCCCATTACGTGAAACTCAAACATAACTGGCGAAATGTGGGTGTACTATGTAGGTACACCTCTGCCCAACACTTCGGGGAATACAGGCTTGATGTTATCTTATGTACTTGATAATAAAATCTGAAAATCTGAAATGCCATCTCATATAAGACATAAGTACTTACCTATACATAAGTTAGTAAACAGAAAAAGTAAACATAAAGATATTTTCATGTAAAGCAACCACAAACGAAAGCCATAGTTTTACAGCCAGTTTCATGAAGGTTAGCTACATACTTATTTAGTAGGTATATAATACATAAGTCTGCTTGCTGCACTCAAATGCATTTACCTACTAAGCTAGAGGTACCTCCAGTACCTACTGAAGAAGGCATTAACCTTTTAAGTCCCAGCAAAAATGCAGCACGAATCGAAATGGTTGAACTTTATTATTCTAAAGTTCATCAGACGTTAGAGTATTACATAAACTACAGGCTGACTTTGAAAACATGGGGGGTGTTCTACCCATCAGTATGAACAACTTTTATTATTGGAACAATTTTTTTTTTTGCCAATTCAAGTTGGTCCTAGAGTACAAGTTGTTCACATTGTTGGGTCTAACACCCAACTAAAACAACTTAAATTTTGTAGTATGTTTTCAAAGTCAGTCTGTATATAATCCATAGCATACGCTTATTCAGTCTATAAGATTCCCACTGTTGGGACTCAGGCCTCTTCGCTTTGTG
The DNA here is from genome assembly GCA_914767815.1 of Eupsilia transversa. NCBI lineage: Eukaryota > Metazoa > Arthropoda > Insecta > Lepidoptera > Noctuidae > Eupsilia > Eupsilia transversa. The sequence goes on from OU611888.1 coordinate 1,430,830, forward strand.
ACCGAGTGGGCCATCATCCACCACGCGGGCCTAGTGCAGGTTGTTAGATGTCATGTTATACGTGTGTGTTATTTATTATGTGACATCGACATGAGGAGCTCGTGGCTAAGTAATAACAGCCGCACGGGTCGATCCATCAGGTTAAGCTGCGCTTGCCGGGGTTGGTCCGTGGATGGGTGACCATCTTTACATACCGAGACTCCTCCGTGCTCCGGAAAGCACGTTAAGCCGTTGGTCCCGGCTGTCATTCGTGGATCTTTGACAGTCGTTACGAGTCGTCAGAAGCCCGAAAGTCTGACAACCAGTCTTACCAAGGTGTATCGTATTACCCAGTTACTGGGTTATGGAGGTCAGATAGGCAGTCGCTCCATGAGAAATACTGGTATTCAGCTGCATCCGGTTACATTGAAAGCCGACCCCAACATGATTGGGAAAAGGCTAGGCAGAATGAATGAAAAAAATCAACCAGCCCGCACTACGTCCGCGTGGTGGATTATGGCCCACTCCCTCTCACTGAGATGAGGACTGTGTCCAAGCCAAATGCGAAAGCTGTTAACTTTTCTGTTCACTCCTTAAAGGCTGGACGGATTTCTATAATTTGGAATCTAGCACACGATAGACCGCATGACCATGACCTGACTTAGGACATAGGATAATACTTTTATTCCCGGCAGTACGTTCCCGCTGGATAATTTCTAACCTTAACGCGGCCGAAGCTGCGGGCAAAAGCTAGTATAATATGAAATAGTTGAACGTATTCTTTATTCGCGGGCTTTAAATTATTCTTGGCAAACTTTTTTACTTGTTAGATCCTTTTTATTATTCTTTGCTTGTAATGGGATCAAACATTTTAAAGACTGATGGTGTAACTTTGGGTCAGGGGATCGTGGTTACTCCGTGGCAACCGGAGATTGTTCGCTATTAAATTTGTATGAGGTGCTAAGCTGCATTTGTTGCGATAAACCGTGCAGTTTGTCTAGACTTGTCCGTGCCTCAGAGATCGCATCCAACTGCCCTTGTTCTGAACTAAGCAAAGTAAACGAAAGACTTACAGATAGTGTCAGACGGACACACATTGGCCGATAAGACCACATATTGGCCTTTGTATACCACAGTCAACTTGGCCCGTAAACCACATATTGAGTACCTACCGATGGCGGTAATACAGAATATGTTTTTACTACAACAGAAACCTGAGGCTTATTAAGTTATACTCATATAGATATCACTGAACACTCCAAAGAGGGCTGTTTGAAGAGCGGTTGATGCCCAAGAACCATTGAGTTGGAGATCCGAAGCTTAGTTAAAAGTGGATTATAGACGCTCCTAATACCGTTTGGGAGTACCGACGTCCTCCGGCTCCCGAGAGGAATAGAGGGATTACAGATTATACGGCTGGTAGGTACGAAACGATCGGAGTGCATTCGAGCGAAGGAGAATGGGGACCAAGGGGGAAGGGGGCTCGGGGACGTTTGTTAAACCTGTCCAACGGTTTCCGATCTATTGGGCGATACTGTAAGATGGATCGAAGGGGAACAGAGAATAAACGGTTGATTTTTATATTACTTATAGGGAATTGTTGATTTATGATTTATGTTTACACGTGACTGGCTGTGCCCGCTGCTTCGTTTGCGTGGACTACTATTATTAAAAGCCTGTTCAAAGAGCATTATATTATTTCAAAAGAAACATTGGATAAGTGATTCTCAAGTTATAACAAATTGAGATAAAGTGTAGTAAACTGAGTGCATTTAAATGATTTGATGATGAGTTTTTGTTTACACAATTATGGAACGAATTATACCTATGTACATACCTATAGGTATGTTACAGTAAAGTTACTGTGCAATGTGGGCCGTATCCCTCACCATCATCTTTCTGCCTTTGTCCCATGCGCATGCCTTTGTTTCTTGGGGTCGGCGCAATACGTTTTCTTTTTCCATTCTCCCCTAGGTATATAAAGTCACACTGTTATTCACTCCTTCTCTTTCTTTCTAGACTTACGCCTATTAGCAAACAAATCCGTTTGCTCATTATACAATATCTTGTACACAGAACATGCTGTTCTACTATGAGTCGGAAAACAACACACGTCCGACAGGCGTGCTCATGCTGGAGGGCTCGTACTGCGAGCGACTCAGCAAAGCGCCAATGGAGAGGAACGCTTCGGTAAGTCGTATAGGCGTACTATGAGTGGAGAACAACACACGTCCGACAGGCGTGCTTTTGCTGGAGGTCTCGTACTGCGAGCGACTCAGCAAGGCGCCCATGCAGAGGAACGCTTCGGTAACTTTTACAACGATTATGTCTGTCTATCAGCATACCCTATAGAATCGATGCCATATTGCATGCTTCGACTGAGAGCATAGAAGGCTTTGCATTAGATTCCCTAATGTGATGAAATTACCAAGTTTGACCTGCGCTACCTAGATATTTGACCTATGTGAGTACCTACAAGAGGAAAGAAGGTGCTCTAGGTTGAACTATGGTCTGCATAGTTCAACCTAACAGCACCTGCTTTGGTGCAAAGCAATATATATTGCCACATGCCCACCACAACCTCTGTGCTAAGAGGTTTAGCCCCTTTTTTCAATGACTTCTCCCGCTCTGGGCGGAGCGGGAGGGCGTGTCAGACTTTTACTGACTAAAACCCACCCGTGTTCCTTCCCTTGCCATGCCAGGGGCCACGGTTTCCCCTTAGGACTACCCGCAACCCCGGCGGACTACCCGCAACCCCGGCGGAAGAGGTTAAGCCCCTAAGGGCGGATTCGACCAAACACGAATAAATTTTATCCGCGGAATAAGATTTACTTCTGACAGTTTTCGTATGGAGAAACTGTCAAATATTCAAAATTTATTCGGAAAGATTTAAAAAAAATTAATAAGCGAACTTTTCTGACGTTTGAATAACAAAGGCTTCTGCCGAACAAGTCCCTGTACATATTATAAATTAAATTCACTTTTCATGTCTATCTGCGTGACCGCGTTGTTCTATTAAACTCCGCAACATATTTTGATGTGGTTTTCCCCATCATTTAGAGATTTTTCGGGAAGGTTTAGATAGATCTACTTGTAATAAAGAAATTTCGATGTTTTGTCAAGAATTAAAACCGTGCGAAGCCTTGTCGCTGATCGTTTATTTATAAGCTGATTAATTGTGTAATATTTGTTACCAGTTCTGCTTCATCATCTCGTATCGTCGTGAGAGCCAGCGGCAGTACGAGCTTCGTGCTGCCTCCGAGGTGGACTGCGTTCACTGGGTCGACGCCATACGTGAAGCCAGGTACTGAACATTTTGATGTTTCTTTCTTTACAGTGGGATTACGAACGCGCGGAGTAAACGTAACGTAAATTCGAAAGATTTTAAAATAAAATATTCTCGTTTGAAAAATGATTGATGGTTTATTATTTTTACATGTAAATACCATGACAACTAGTGATTGGAACCTCCTTTTAAGCAATTAAGCCTGTGTTAGGAGACTCTGCTGTTCCAATATCTTAAATACGTACAATTTACTTGTTTTATTTATTTTTGATTCTATACAAATGGAGATACTAAATGAAATAATGATATAAAAATAGAGATTTGAAGCTAAGAACTAAAAACGCAGCCCGCGGTATGCAGGCAAGCGAGTGTCTGAGTGACAGTGGGAAATGTTGCGCGTTGGCGATTTCAGCTCAATGTTTTTATAGACCTACTTTCCGCACTATAAAGATATACCTAGAAAACTTTTGCCCAGACCCAGACTAAAACGAGACCTTTTTAGTAATATAGTATGAAGATGTGTACCTAAATAAGTAAATACGGAACGTTTTGTACGAGACCGTGGCACGCAATCCCATCATTTGTGACATCCATGATAATCTACCCGTCATATGCGGCCTTGGAGTGAAAAGAATTGATTTTAAGTATTTTAGTACGTTATGTCATGACATGTGTACTATATTGTGATTGTGGCCGTTCGCGTCAGATCGTGCATTAAAATAGCTTTTACTAGTAATGATACTTAATTATAAGGTCTGATTTAAGTGTAAACAAACGTGTAGGTGAGCTGTGGTGGCCCAGTGGTAATGGCCGCGAGTTACGAGTTGTAAGTTGTAGGTTCGGACCCTGACAGGCGCTTTACTTTGTGTAAATTATTTCATCACCAGGGCTCTTAAAAAGGTGAAGGAAAACATCGTGAAGAAACCGGCATGTCCTAGAACAGAAAAATTCTAGGACACTTGACATCTACCGATTCGCACTAGGCCCGCGTGGTGGAGACCTCCTGGTTTAGTGATAACAGCCATACGAGTCGATCCATCAGGTTAAGCTACGCTTGCCGGGGTTGGTTCGTGTATGGGTCCATCTTTACATATCGAGACTCCTCCGTGCTTCGGAAAGCACGTTAAGCAGTTGGTCGCGGCTGTCATTCGTGGATCTTTGACAGTCGATACGGGTTGTCAGAAGCCCGAAAGTCTAACAACCAGTCTTACCAAAGGGTATGGTATTACCGGGGTGAGGGTAAGGGTTATGGTAGTATCAGATAGGCAGCCGCTCTATATATCTCTATATAAATACTGGTATTCAGTTTAATTTCAAATTCAGCATCCGGTTAGACTGGAAGCAGACCCCAATATAATTGGGAAAAGGTTAGGCAGATTGATTGCTTGACTTTTGGAACAGACTGAACCTATGTCGCGCTCTTTGGTCAGTCAGCCACTGACCGGCCGACTGGCTTATATCTTACCACGGTATATGCTATTATTGGTAGTTAGTGTCAATTCGAGAGAAGAAGAATTTCGGAAGTTCCATGTGCGTTCTAGGCCAAATATACAATGTGGAGATGATATCTATACTTATAATAAATCTGTAGAAGTGAAAATTCTGTACATTGAAAATATCAAAAAAAAAAATGGCAGGGGCTGTTACTAGACCGACACCGAACCCAAAGATGTGATTAAAAAAAAATTTGTCTGTCTGTCTGTCTGTCTGTCTGTCTGTTTGTTCAGGCATCACGCAAAAACTACCGGTTCGATTACGATGAAACTTGGTATAATTATTCTTTAATATCCTGGGCACCACACTGGGTACTTTTTATCCCGGAAAAGTATCCTATCCTACGGTTGGGGGGTGTCAAAGTTTGTATGGAAGAATTTTAACGCGCTGTCCGATTAACTCGAAACTCAATATTTATACTTAAATCCAAAAATTAAGAATAACGTGTATCAGGATTTTTCGAAATTCAACCCCTAAGGGGGTAAAATAAGGGATGAAAGTTTGTATGAAAAACCTTATTCCTTGAGGTAATAAACATGAAACTTCGCACGAATAGTTATCTAAATAGATTATAAAGTTTGTAGTTTTTGTTTTTCTAAATTACCCCCCAAAGGGGGGTTGGGGGTGTCAGTGTTTGTATGGAAGAATTTTAACGCGCTGTCCGATTAACTCGATATTTATACTTAAAACCCATGGGGATGTATGGGGTAATTTCCGACCCTCACGCGGGCGAAGCCGCGGGCAGCAGCTAGTACAACAATAAATGAAAACACTGGCAACATTAATACCTAGATAGGAGTATTTAGCAACTATCAAATAAATCGTAACATTGACATTAAAAACGTGATTTTTCTAACAAACTAAATAGTAGTGATGGGCCGACTCACTATGGTTTTGCCAATTTTTTGCCAGCTATAGTGACTAAACTTTTGGATATATTTGTTTGAATTTTCGTATGCAGACTGGGAACGTCATTAGATATACGCAGTTTAATTTATTTTTGGATTGTCGTCTCCACCTTGTATGTCTACTTGATATTTAATACCACCTACGAGTGTAGCAAATATATTTAAAAACGAAGTACATTTTCTTCAACATTTTGATGGAAAACGCGTGTAATTTCCATCAAAATCATCCAATTTAGAATCTGAATACACGAAACATCCATACAGGAACCACTCCATTATGAGTAAAATTCAATTGAAAGGTCGAAACACGGCTATTCAAACATTACAGCCGGTAACCATGGAAACCATAGGATTAGGGTCACGGTGACCCTGACCCGTTCCCGGGACCGGGGCACCCGGAGGGTAAAAAATTATTTTTAAATTACCTGTTACATTTTTACCGTGGCGCTTTTTATACCCGGTAAACGCATTGTAGGGTTATAGCAATGAAACTTAGGAGTAAAGTTGCATTGAAGACTTTCAGGTTTTATATTAAGTTTGTGACCATGAGAAAATCACACTTTTTAAGCAGCAATTTTTCATTCCCCGGTTCATATATTTTCTTACCGCATCTTTGCTAAATTACACGTCAGTCTAAAACGATTCGTAGTTTAAACACTTTTTGCTCGAGCAGCACACTTTTTCACCCCCAGAACCGCGCGGGCGTCCGCTTAACGCAGTTTCGGCCCTAAAGGCTCCCGTAGACAGTCGCAACGTGATGCGACGGCGCAACGCGACTCTGGTGTCTGGTGGAACAATTTCTATGAAAACTTCAGGGAAATTGTTCAGCCGGTGTCGCGTCGCGCCAGTTTGCACGAGCCTTTACAAATGATAACGGTGACAGCAGCAGAAGTTCACAAGACATTCCAACAGCTCCAATTACGTAATACTAAAAGCTTCAATTCGTGCGAACCGTGCAACGTATGAACCATGTGTACTATGTAGTCAACGCCTACAAGCTGCGTTAGTATATTGGGGTTTTGTTACGAGCATACAATAGCTACTGTCCTGTCGGCTTGGCTCGACACAAACTCTAAAGCTTCGTGCAGACTGGCGCGACGCGACACCTGAAGTTTCTTAGAAATAGTATTGTTAGGCCTCCCCCACATTTGGCGTGCGCGATCCACGGGCGTGCGACGGGCGTGCGAGTAGCGCGAGCGGCAACACCCGACGCGCGCGCGCGCTCTGCGTGAGCGTCGGGTGTTGCCGCTCGCGCTACTCGCACGCCCGTGGATCGCGCACGCCAAATGTGCAACAAATAATAAAAACCATAAACGAAGGCAAATTAAATCTCTTAATTTTCAAACTTTTCTTGGCGCACGGCCACGACTTTCGAAGCCTGTTGCATACTGTGCTGAGCATTCCCACCACAGGCCTCATCGGCTAAACGGTGCCCACGGCCTGGCCTGGCACGATTGCTTGGCCTGTGAGAAAATGGGCCGTGGTGGGATCTCAGCATAACTATGCCCTTACGCAGTTACGCTCAGTTGCGACAAATTCGGACACGAATATTATTCGTAAAGGCGTCTTTAAGCGCTGCCAGCGTGACGTATGCGCTCTCTGTGTGCTTGATCTTTAATTATTCTGGCTCATTTTGACGCGTATTTATAGGTATATGGACATGGTAACCCTGTCTATCAAAGGCTGAGTTTAATAATGGCAGTGTCGACCTGTGTGCATACTGTGCCGAGTTTCTCAGCAAACTCGTGCTTGTTAGGTTTGCTTGGTAGGTATACCTATGCTGTAGCTGCTGAATACCTATGTAACACGGTTTATTGTTGCTGAATCTTGTACCCACGATTTATTTATTTAGATTTGTGAAGGTACATACATAGCGTATTATTTAATGAAGCCACGTAATTTTTTTGGACTATTTGAACCAATTTATTTAATAAAAAATAGGTACAATAGACGTAGATATATTTAGTAAACTATTCCGCTTTACTATTCTCAACGAGTTTTAAAAAACCTTGTAAGAAATCGACACGTTTTTCACCTCTCAACGAGGCATCCTCAGGATGACGATTGACTTCTAGCGTGTACTAAATATATCTACGTCTATTGTATTTTATAATGGATTTCCGCCAAGTCACGCCTGAATCAATAAACAAAAAAATAGGTGTTAAGGTTAGGTTAAGGCTAACTTAACGTAACAGTTATGGTGCTCCTCACAATGTTGTTAACAAATGTTTACAAACATTAGTAAACATTAGTAAATGTATTAGAAACAGTATACAGTGTGAGTCTTCATAATGTGCACATATCGAAATGAGGGATTCCATGCTTAATTTGACAAACGGAAAAAATATTTAAAAAAATCTATTTTTATTTTTTTATTTTTTTTGTATTTTTTACCCCAATGTAAAAAAACGGTGTAACTTTTAAATGATCTATCGCGATGAAACAAACTCAACTCCATAATGATTGGTAGTAATTAAGTGTTCTTATAAAATTAAAATTGTGGGAAAAACCCCTCCCAATTAAACCCAAAAACCCCTCAATTGAAAATAAACAGGTATTTCGTCCAAAAATCTGTTTTTTTAATCAATTTTTACAATAATCGTAAAAAAAAATCAATAAGACGAATTTTTTTAAATAAAAAAAAATGGAAAAAAAAATGTAGTTATTTAGATTTTTTTTTTTTATTTTTTCCGTCGATAAAATTAAGCATAGATTCCCCCATTTCGATATGTGCACATTATGAAGAATCACACTGTATGTATTAGTCTTAGAAAATGTTTGTAAACATTTTTAACAGCGAGTGTGGGAGCACCATTAGGTTAACTTAGTAAGAGAAAAAATGGTAGCAAGAGTCAAAGACAAAGAGGGCAAGAAAAGTATTCTGCGTTCGTAATTTAGTTTCCAAGAATGTAAACAAATACATTTTAATTTAGTTTCCAAGAATGTAAGCAAACTCAATTTTATTTTATAAAACTTTTTCAATAATATGTACCTACACTAATAAAGTTGATATTTGTTTATGTGGAAATACTCGTAACATCAATTGAAAACAAGAATTTGTGTACTGTTAAAGCAGATGTTTTTTTACAAAGCTGTCGTTCAAAGTTGTGTCAGCTATGAACAGTGCCGGAACAAAATTCTCACTTTACATATGCAACACGAAACGTGCTGGATAAAACACCCAATAACCTTTCAAAGCGCTTTTGCACTGTAAATTCGATGTACGATCAACAAAAATAAGCGCTTGCAATTTGACCTTTCCGATTGGCGGTGTCTATTGTTCTAGCATTCCCTTTGTGATCCGATCGCAAAGAGGAATAAGTTTCTGCCATCGGAAAACAATCCTTTATAAAAAAAGTAGGTATTTCTGCTAGCCATTCGATTACACTGCAGTTTTCAGGACTTCGTTTCTGTTACACGTGCAAGAGTTAATGGGGCTAATATTCTTCAATTTTACTGTTGGAGGAGGTGGACTATCCGTTTTCAGATGACTAGGGCGAATTTCACCAATGAAAACTGAACTCGATCAGCACATAAACCAAGTTTAAGAGCTGTCAGTGTCATTATTTTCTTTGTAATATTTACACTGACAGCTCTTGAACCCGGTTAAGATGTGCTAATCGCGTTCAGTTTCATTGGTGAAATTCGCCCTTAGTGCTGAGGATCCCATTTTATCTGTCCTGTCCGAATGATAACCAATATTTCGTGACGTGCTGGTCAATGAGGTCAGTCGAAAGGTACATTTCTCCTTTCATTCCTCGAAAAACCTTCAAAGTCTCCTGCCCTTGAAGACCAAAACATTGCAACAATCACTAAGCCGAGTCTGGATTTATGCTAGGTTATTGGCAATATGCTCGCCCACTATTACATGGGACTTAAACATAACTGGCAAAATGTGGGTGTACTATAGGTATGCCTCGGCCTAAGCTTCGTGTTGATATGTTATGCAACACACGGTACAGGGTGTACAGGGTGGCCAACTCAAAGGTATATAAGCGAACAAGAGGAGGTAAATAAAGCGAATAACTAACATAAGGCTAGCTACATAAACAAGGATTAGTGTCGACCGTGACCTGCACAGCCTGCACTCACCTCGCAATGTAATGCAGTGGTGCTACTCTCTAGCACACTAAAGACTACCGCTCATGTAGAGAATCTGAAAACAGAAATCTGATCCGATCGGCCTAACGGTTTCTTACCTCAATAAATCCTAGTTCAAAACAAAATCACTTTTACGCACGGATTCGATCCATCAGGTTAAGCTACGCTTGCCGGGGTTGGTCAGTGTATGAGTGACCATCTTTACATACCGAGACTCTTCCGTGCTTCGGAAAGCACGTTAAGCCGTTGGTCCCGGGTCCCGGCGGTCATTCGTGGATGTTTGTCAGTCGCTACACCGTCAGAAGCCCGAAAGTCTGACAACCAGTCTTACCAAGGGGTATCGTATTACCCAGTTACTGAGTTGTGGAGGTTAGATAGGCAGTCGCTCCATGTAAAATACTGGTATTCAGTTGCATCCGGTTAGACTGGAAGTCGACCCCAACATAGTTGGGATACGGCTAGGCAGATTGATTGATATGTGACATAATCTATCAACCTGCCCGCGTGGTAGATTACAGGCATGACAGCCTCTCGAGACCTGTGTCCCCAGCAGTGGGATAGGCTGATAATGCTGATGGTAATGCTTACCTAAATGTAGTGATATATATCTACTACCTCGCTCGTCACTACTACAGTACCTAAGTTCTATCCTTGTGCTGGATGGTGGTCGATGCCTGAATATAACCTTTGCTAGTTAACCGCAAGATGACAAGGTGTTACACAGACCGCGGAAACAATGTGGATGTGTTAGGCCTAGCTAAGCATTACATAATATACCTAATTATGTTATGTGGTCGCAAAACATGCTTTGGACATTAATTTAATCTATATTGCAAGGTAGAATCTTGTACAGAGAGTAAACAAAGAAGATTTTATCTTTTATTGATTTATTCACTCTAATAATCCATAATTCCATACTAATATTATAAAGAGGTAAAATTTGTTTGTATGTAGGGGGTAACCTTCGGAATCATTGGATAACCCAATTGTTGAGGAAAGTTATAGGCTATGTAATATCAGGCTACGACCTTTAAGAGCCGAGCAAAAAGATAACGAATTAATAGGGCGGGCGGGCGATGGGATGCGACGCGGTATGTCGGGGGCTGAAATTTCACGCAGACGAAAACGCGGGCAGAAGCTAGTGGTATCAAAATCAAAGTCATTTACTTGCTTTAATGCGGTAGGTAATACAAAGGTGTTATAATTATTTTATAAGGCAAAGAGATTAACTTAGTACTACAGATGCAAGGAGTCGGTTATACAATTGCCTACAAAGTTATACAAATTAAGTAACGAGCACACATGGGTACGTGTTATTACATAAGTGTTCACATGGGAATGTATTTAATTGCTTTCGTTTCCCTGTTGTGGAAAGCAAAAGCAATTTCCCTCGCATAAACACTACTCCTGCCGCTCTTCGACCCCTTTTGTTTACACCTGTCCACTTACCCTGTTTCTGTTTACGCGGTAACAGTTTAATCGGATGTCAAACTTTTAACACTTCACTGGTTACCGTCCCTTTACTTTACCTACGGACTGAAATCGTTAGTTTGGAAACACTAGTGTAGGTACTGTGTGAAAAAGGCACATAAACTCGCCGCTTTACCGGTACAGTTTACTCTACAAGTTCGTACCTAAACTACCTATGCAGCATTACGTATAAATTTACTCTGAAAACTGTGACTACTCTGTGCAGCTCACACAAAAGCAACGAGAGCCTCTGTTTTGTTTTATTACTCTGTATGATTTGTATAAAATTGGATGCAAATCGTTGTATATTTTTTCAATCTAAACAAGTGTAGTTTTTATTTTTGTTAGTTACCTACATAGTACGTTCATTGGTTACAAAAATTACTGCAAAAACAAAATATTTAACTAGGAAACAATAAAATAACAGCTTATATGCCTATTTTATGCCAATAAGAGATAACTTTGTTAGTTCTGATTCTGCCTGTATCAATAAAATAATCTGATTTTTTATCATACTCATGTCTTCTCAGCCGAAACTATAAGGCGGAGACTGACTTGTAACGTGTTTTTGTAATGTATCGAGTTTTTGTAAAGTTGGGTACTGACCGGCGTTACGGGGCGTAATGCAACGTGTTACACAGCGAGCGTTCGTGCAGTCAGTACGGGGAAACGAGCACGAACACGCGAGCAATTATACGGATTTTAGGACACGACGTAACGTTTGAGGCTCGCTGCGAATGTTACATTACGCCCCGTGACGCCGGTCAGTACCCAGCTTAACGTAGTCAGTTCAGCGAGCCGAGCCGCTCGATGCGAGAGTCGGATCCTCTACTCGACTGTCGGCTGTTTCGTGAATTCCTTTAAAACGGAAATAATGAGAAACGAGAGTTTCATTGTGCTCGGAGCGAGCGTGCGCCGCGTCTTGTGTATCACCGTTTTGTAACCAAGCTCGCCTCGACTGATACAAGACAGTCCCTTTACAGTCCTTTTGCAGTTACTTTGCATCACTGTCAAAATCAAAATGATCTTTATTCTCATTCCCTTATGATTGCTGGTGGGTTGCTGCGTGGTTGCCGGTTGTACTCTAAAAAACAAATATTATACGACAATGCAGCAATATTGAGACAAAAATTAAACGATATTCAACAGTTGTCTGTATTGTAACCAAATCGTCTGACGACAGCGTTATGTTATGCTCACTGCGTTACGTAACCACTCCGCTTTATACTACAATATCTATACCAACGAGCATACATGCCTGTAGTGAGGCAGAGTCATACAGGAATATTACATAACCTGTAGCTAACGGTATTATTTTTTATTTATATCCTTTCTAAAGATGCCTTTACCTATATTTTGTGATGTGAGAACGTTGCAGGCTTAACAGATAAACAGACTGTTGATTTGTAGACCATTTTATATTTTGTTAAGTATCTGGTTCTTGTTGACAGGCCTACATTGTCCTCTCATACCTATTCACACTGCAATTTGAAAAAACTATTTTTAAAAGAGTAAGCGTGTGGAGTTTCTTGCCGGCTCTTCTCCATAGGAAACGAACAAATTGGAGCCGTGCTCCTAGGCTTCTGTCCTTTCATAAGTGCCCCTGCCCATGTAGGTTTTTAAGAAATAAAATATTTTGATTTTGGTAATATTTCTCTATGAACATCGTATTCCATTGAGTAGGTTAGTTAAGACTTTATTCACATCTATGGGTGATATTAGTTGTACTTGTTACAAAAATTCTAACCGAAATGCTATAAGGAAGTTATATTTTCGTCGAATTTACGTTACGTGGCGTGTTGCTGGCGCTCTGATCACCTGTGGTTTTTATGAGGGTTCTCAAATCAAATCAATTCTGTACCCGAAGGGTGCCAATAATATGAACATACGAAACCTCCACTGTGTGAATTTTCACAGATTATGTATTTCTATTGCCACGTTATCAAAAATTTAATAAATTTTATAATTAAAAGAGGGGCCCGCTGGATCTAAATACGGTACGGAACCCTTCATGTTCCAGTCCCACTCTTACGCTTGGCTATTTTATATTCTGTTTTCGATATCTGGGGAAGTAGCCACCAGCGCTGCGGTATTTGTTTACTTTTGCTCAAATATCGTAGCATTATGCTGAGATAGGAGCCTTTTTGGCCTCGCACAGGTTTTAATTTTTATTACTTTTTTTGTTTTTTTACATAATTTGTTAGTTTTAACGTTTGTTTTTATTGTTTATTGTTTTATTTCCTGTGCGTGTCCCAAATAAAATATTTTTCTTTCTTTCACTTCTACATAAGTACAATTTTTTTACTTCACTGACTATTAGTTTTGATAAACTACATATGTACCTATAAATGAGTCAATAAGCAACCAATGAGCAGTAATCACAAAATATCAAAGCTATAAGACAATTGTGGAGGACACGTCCTACATAGCCGGCCTTGACCCATAGAACCCAGTTACAGCCATGAAGCAGGAGGCAGGGATCCGTTTGTCTCCGAGCGCTCGTTCCGCCAAATTTTATATTAATTAGTTATTGATTTTGGGCGGCCGTGTGCGGGATATTATGTGCATTTACTTTGTGTTATGTAAAGCGTAAAATAAAGGTGGAAATGGAACCGTGGTATTCACACATAAATGTTGAGTATTCTGTTTATACGCCCAATACTCAATACTCAATATCCTTATTCTTTACCATAATGTGTACTTAGGAGGTAACTATATAATTTAGATTATTATGGATCCTGTAGGGCAAAACAAAAGGCTAGGAGAGAGGAAGCCCTGTTTAAGGAGATTAAATTGTTATAAGATACTAACATTTCGCTTATCTGTTATTTATGTATTATTATTGCTATTTTGATTGCCCGTTTGTTATTGCTTTTGTTTGTTTTAAACTTCCTGCATGCATCTGTTTGGGCTTATGTAGGTATAGCCCGTCATTGGAGGTCAGTCTCATTACTTAACAATTGTGGAACTATGGCATAGTAATGTCTTACCTATATTGTACCCAGGGCTTGAAATACCAGTATTTTCGGGTATTTATAATCGGTATCGATACTGTACCGGTACCAAAACCGATACGAAACAAATATTTCCGTTAGTTAGAGTGAGAAAACAAATACTTAGGGACAATAAGTAAAAAGGATAAATAATAAGCATTAGAAAAATAACTTCAAGGTTGCCAACCGTACGAGGTTCCTCGCACAAATATGAGATTTTTGGTACGCGCCGGGTACCTGAATTGGAACCGGTACTTGTTAGGTGGAATACTGGTACACCGTCTGAAACCGGTACGCAGGTAACGAAATGTATTTTTGATACCGGTTCCAAGCCTTGACTGTACCTACTCCTATTATTTAGATATACCTACCTACTGACGTGGTCTCCACAAATGCGAAATATAAAATGATGAACTTCATAAGCTTCACATTAAAATTCTATAAAGCTTCGTTACAAATTGTCCTGAAAACATTAAATAACTGTGATTCATTTTGACGGGTACAGTCACAGTACATTTCGTTATTTACGTTGTTGAGCAGACGAATTTTTCCTAGCCTATGAAGCAATGGATTAGGAATTTCCTTCAAAAGAGGATAGTGATTGCTAGTGTGTTACACAATTAGAATGCTGGAATCAAAATTGAAACGATTACCTAGGTCGCTTAGTAGGTAATCTTTTTTTCGAATTTGGGAACATGAACAATCTTGGACCCCCATTAGATAAACGTTAGTATCTAAGTACTAAGCTTCTATTCTTCCGTGATTTCGACCGAAGAATAAGAAGTAACTAACATGAAGACATCCTTTGCAGAAAAGAACCAATCACAGACACAATACTAATCAATTTAAATTTAAAAAAGGAAATTTTACATCTCTGCCCGTCCCCCAAGCTGTTACCTCGATAATACGAAAGCTCTCACCAAGTTTGAACAAGCTTATTTACCCGTGTGGCCTTTTCATAAAATTTTAATTTTATCATCGACTCGCACAGCTCGCGGCCAAATAATACTGCGTAACTTTAATAATAAAAGCTACTGAATAATTCAGCCGTGTGCCGTAAGTTTCGGCGATTCTGGAACCGCCGCCATCTTGAAACTTGCTGAGGAGTCAAAGGCCTCCTGAATCTATTGCTTTTGTAGATAAAAGGTGAATGGCTAATATGTCATCTTTTCTTGATCCGGTTAGATAAGATATTGACACAGATTATTGCTTCCCAGAGGAGCTCGTGGCTAAGTAATAACAGCCGCACGGGTCGATCCATCAGGTTAAGCTGTGCTTGCCGGGGTTGGTCCGTGGATGGGTGACCATATTTACATACCGCGACTCCTCCGTGCTTAGGAAAGCACGTTAATCCCTTGGTCCCGGCTGTCATTCGTATATCTTTGACAGTCGTTACGAGTCGTCAGTAGCCCGAAAGTCTGACAACCAGTCTTACCAAGGGGTATCGTATTAACCAGTTACTGTGTTGTGGAGGTCCGATAAGCAGTCACTCCATGTAAAATACTGATATTCAGCTGCATTCGGTTAGACTGGAAGCGGACCCCAACATGATTGGGAAAAGGCTAGGCAGAATGACAGATTATTGCTTCCTGTGAATGAAATATTGCGAATATCCCAGTGAAGTTACAGTAACGTGTTTTTATGAGCTTCTCTTCACTTCGAGGCCATTTCTTTACATTAGGTTTTAGAACACTTGTTTTTGTTCTCAGTATCGCTGATAAAACTTTCATTGGTACTTTATCGTCAAAATATACAGAACAGATAAATTGTAGTGTATTATCTAAGAGTTGCCTGTGTTGCTCCTGATGTTTGTTTGACAAATGTCAATTTACGAGTAGTAGCAATAATTAGAGTTTATTGTCAGTTATCTAACCGTTAGGCCCTTTTGGCATTATAATTGTTTCTGTTTTTATAGTTTTTTTAAGGTGTATTTTTCTGCTGTAATGCCAATAAACGCAAGTTTCTTTCTTTCTTAAATAACGTTTAATAGTTGGTAGTTGTAACGAACAGTAATTGAATATTGATCGATTGATTTACAGGTTTAAACTGTTCTCATTATAGAACTATTTTTAGTATCATATTTTCGATCCGTATTCTTTGAAGTTGTGGCGTTAAAAAGTTCTTTGCGACATGTGGGTGGTTATGAGTAGGGTTACTTGTTGATGTCAAAAACAAGTTCTATTCAAGGATTCTTTTTACCCGACTACGGCGAAGTAAAAAGGAGGGTTATGATTTTGGCCGGTAAGTATGTATGTTCATCTGTTCCCTCATAACTTCTAAACTACATATCACAATTTGCCAAATGAGGATTGATCGTCCGCTGATTAGAGGCTATGTGACGTCACATTAAATTAAACACATCGTCATGAACTAAGAAAAAAAAAAATGATGCCATATCTTTTTTGGGTATCAAATAAAAGGGCTTAATTAGAATACCTATATAATTATAACGAACCCAAAATAAAAAAAGAATGTTGTATATATCTGTGATGTCTTTCTAGCCATATCCTCTTTCACACAGTCCATCCATCGTTTCTTTGGTTTTCCCCTAGTCTTACAGCCATCGACATTCATACTAAAAATGTTCCTCACGACATTTTCCTCATTCCTCCGCATCACATGCCATACCAACCGATTTCCGCACAACTTTTCAGTCACCGGTGCCACTTTCAGACTTCCTCTTATGTACTCATTTCTTATTCTATCCATACGTGTAACACCACGCATCCCTCTTAGCATTCTCATCTCAGCTGCATGCAATTGCCTTTCATTCACCATCTATGTAATACATATGGAATGCAATAAAGAATTGAGTATACGTATTGAGTATGATGAGTGGGTTCATAATTATGGATATACCATATATAATTTACTTGGTGTTGCCAACCAAACAAAATAAAAATGTTTAAATATTCGATGCACCTGTAGAAAATTCCAGGCCTAAAGCCGGGATCCTATGACCCGAACGTAGTGCACAGCAATTACGTCATAAAGCAACTACTTAAATGCTATTTACATTGTGCACTGCAATGCTGCTAACTAGCACTAAGCTTAGCTTGCATAGCTTCAATTAAGTACGAACGAACGATGCTCAAAGCATACCTAATTTTCTGTCTAAAACTGGACTTTCTGTAAGCCTAAATTCGTGTGTGATCCAGCTTTTAGTTCTCTCGTGTTGTTACGACCTATGTGACAATAGCCCTATAAGTGGTAAAAATGTTAAACCATTCAGCAAGATATTAGGATTCGCCGAATACACTTGAGTATCGTCAATTATTGGGGCTTTTTAAATAATTACCATGACATGGTAAGTATTAACAATTATGGAGGGTATGGTAGGGTATGTCCCAGTCAAGACAAGATTTATGTAAGAGCCAAGAAATTGTCATATTTGTGAACTGTTCCTTAGCATTTAAGAGGTACTCAAACAAACAGCAACTGATCACACGCACAAATGGATAATATGATCAAAAAGGATTTATCGACAGTTGCCTGCAAATACTAATATTTTTTGTTGAGTGTTTATAAAACTCTAGCTAACATAAATTTAGATATCCTGAATCTATTCAACCATAATAAGTTAATAATAATATCGGATACGTTACCATGTCATCTCATAAGCGGGCAAGCGTAGTAACTAGAGATATCGGTTGCCATGGAAACTGGGTCACGGTCACCTCGACATTTCTGATAATATGGACACAGATTTTATTTTAAAATTTATAGAGGGTGATGGGGCGTTACCTAATTAGGTGCTGATATTATTAGGAGCGTGCGTTGACGTCATGATAATAACGTTAATTTTTTGAGTAGTGATATTAGGTATTTATCACCCCCCTAGCCCCCATCACACTCTTGGTTGGACATTTACTATTAATTAAGTTATCAGACTTACTTTTATAGGTCATAAAATATGGTCGTAGGCTTTAAAATGTTTAGGATAGGAAGATGTTTTAGAACGATGAGAACAGCTCAGGTATGAATTAAGCTGGATTTGTGAAAAGATTTCGTTACAAATAGTCTGGTCTTTTAATTTTAATGGCGCCCAGCGTGGGACCGGTTTGGCGCCCAGTGTGGAGTCTAGTCGTTTACGATACTAAAAAAATAATAATATTTGAATTGAAATGTATGCATGAGTTTCATTAATACAGGGCCAAAACCATTAAGTTGTATGTTTGAGTTAGCACTACCCTTTACACCCACCGTTGTTCCTTTAAAAGTTATGTAAACCACAACAATTATAAGCCAGAAAAACAAACATCACAGCACAATGCATCAAAAACAATAGATTCAAGTGAACATTAAAAAACACTTCAACAAACAATAATATTATTAATTACGCAATTGCAATTGAATTTTTAATGATTTATTAAAACACAATACAGCCGTAGTACCACGTGTTCTGTGACCATTTCAGCTGGCCACTTTTTACGTTTCAGAAGATACAGCCATGCTTGTGTGTGTGCGGGTGGAAGACAGACAGACAGACTGGCAGACTGACGAACAGAACGATAGACAGTGGACCTAAAATTAGTGAAAGCCAATAAGGTCCCGTTTTCATCCTTCGGGTACACAACCCTAAAAATCTTTAATTAAAATACTTCACGTGAAGTTTTATAGGGTGGCTTGTAATTTGACGTACCTTTTACTTGCAGGACGTGATACATTGCAGTGTGACCCATTTGAAACGATTAAGCACCCCATAAAGCCTAAGTGAATAAGTCAGGGGATTCGAGAAAAACCCATTTTTATGTATTTTTGAAAATTTCCCAGAATTCTTCACTAAATATCAGTTTTCTCTAAACTTTCCAAATTGAATGACCTTCATTGCTACAACATTGGGTTCCTAATACTTTAACAAACCTTTCGATGTAACCAAATTTTCCAAAACATCATACAGTTAAAAGTTAAAGGAAGAAGTTTAAATATGAATATGAAATTGAAGAAGGCCCTTCAATTTTATGCCCTCTATAATGCGAGCGCTGTTACCGATTGTACTTGTACACTCTTAATGTGTTAATCATCATTAAAACCCATATTCTCCGCTTATTTCGGTGAAAATGAATTCGGATTAAGTTTCAATTTTTAATTAGTGTTGTGAAACATGTAATTAAAATGTCGGGAATGCATAGAAGCTTTCTGTAATTCGGATAATTAATCCATGCGCAGCAATTTGTTGTGAAAAAATGAACAATTAGGTAGGGCTCTCCCTGAAATTAAATCCGGAATACCGGATTGTACCAAGAGCTCTTTGAATTATTAAAGTAACAAAGAATAAACTGTAAAGGGATTACGAAACAGAGAGGCAGAAAAAGTTTGAAAGTGGATTTTAATCCATTAGTGCATTAAAGGTAGAATTGTAAGTAGAAACAAAAAAATTGGAAACAAGTTTTTTTACAAAATAGCATTTCCATAATACTCAATTGACACCGCAAATAAAAATGAATAGGTTCCTTGGTTGATTCATGGTACCTAATTGTACGAATTGCAAATTGTATTAACTCATTAATAAATCATGCAAGCATGCAACACGTCCACAAGATGTCCATAGAGGACAATCACTTTCGCTACTGACTGATAGGTATGCTTATACCTACCTTAAAGTATCTTCGATTACTTAAGAAGGAGAATTACCTATTCAGACACCCCAATTACACCTAGTCGAGCTGCCATTCCAAGCCTCCGAGAAAATTATCCAACGGGAACATGATTTCTCCAAGGAGTTAAAAAAATAAAAGACAGGCGCTCCGAGTAGCAATCATGCAGAAAGTCGGATGTTTCACGGAAAAATGAGCTTTATTCTGAGTTAAAGTTAAAGCATTTATTTCAATGAGGGTTTTCATGAAAATTCACACCACTAGTTGGCGCCAGTTTGACAAGAGGTCTTCCATTTCGACATTGAATATGAAATATATGATGTATACAGGGTGTGGCGTAAATAATGGATAACCCTGTAACTGTCGATCAGCCAGATTATTATCTATCATTTACCCCACTTATATCGCCGTATGCGTTTGGAACATTAGGCTGTTTTTTCTAAAAAGCAACCTAATGTTCCAACGGACTCTTGTCACGATGCATTTTAGAGAATGATCGAAAAATAAATTATTGAACCAAGTAGAGGGCTACTTGGTTCAATCATTTATTTTTCGATCATTTTGTCGTAAAAAATGATGCCGGTCACGCTCTTGTCGTACATACAGTAACAAGCCATCCGTCACCGAGATTGTCGTGGTGATATTGTCCTGTATATTAATAACATGGCGTCCCACTGCGGCGGTCTCGCTATTAATGTTACGAACGTGATACGCCGGTTAGGAATTATTAAACGACCGTGTAATTGTAAGTAAATTAAAAAATGTAGGCCAGTATTCTATTTCAGTAGGTATTATTTTTATAAAGAAACTTTCAACAGAATAATGTGAATTTAAAGTCTTCGGTAAAATACTGAATAGTAGGTAGGTACATATAAGGTGCTATAAAAATATCTGCCACGGCTGCAATGGGAGATAGTATTGTGTTTATAGATTACAATAGTAAAGATAAATTATTGATCATGTGTCATATTTTTTTTCATACAAAAAATTGTACGTATAAATTTGCAAGTGACGAACTAGTCAGCTGATTTCAGTTTTCATTCACAGAACAGATGGAAAGAGATAGCAGTTGTTTTCATTGACGAAGCGCACTTCGCGCGTAATTTGTGAACCACGTTATGCAGAGTAGAGTCAATGTTTATTTAACTACTTTATTTTCTCAAATTGATTTAACTGTGCCGGGGTACGAAATTTCTTCACTATTGTTATCTTTAAACACAATACTACCTCTCATTAAAGCCGTGGCAGATATTTTTATAGCACCTTATATACTTTTGGGCGGCATCTGGTTGCTGATGCTGATTTAAGTGATTTCAGAGAATTATGGGAAAATCAAGAATCATTTTGAAATCTCTGAAGCAATCTATTTTTAGCAGCACTCATAGGAGTTTTTAAGACTCCCTGAAATTCAGATCACAGTTGAAACTTTTAGGCAGAATAATTACTGCGGATTTCAGCAATCTGAAACTTCTAAAAATCATCGCACTGGTATATCTTTTGATATCAGTTTATCGTCTGAAATACACCATTCCTTAATCTGTCAAACTCCTGCGTCCATAATATTTATGCCCATATTTTATAACCCAGAAAACACGTCAAACCGATGTTCCAGAACAACGTATTATGAATGCTGTTTCTTCAATTTTGCATCAGTGATCCGTTTAGGAGAAAATCGTATTCCAACGGGAGGCAAAGCTCGAGCCAAGAGTTAAATGAATTTCAATCCAGCCATTTTTTTTACAAATGTTACTTGGTGTTTTTTCTAAATATAGAAGAGGATTTTAATATTTGCACTTGCGAATAAATATTTCAACGTTTCCTGACATAAAATCAGGCCTGTATTCCCCTAAGGATGACGCAGAAGTGTACTGCCTAGAACACCCACATTTCGCCAGTTACCTATGTAATAGACTTTGTTTGTAGTTTTACATCTTCTATTTTTAGTAACTAATTCAAATACCTAGTTTAATTCCAAGAACTTTAATCGAAAATTATTTTACCAGGAACTTGAAAATGGAATGTGAAATTGTCACCCAACTTTTTGTCCCCAGTTTCAACAAGCTCCTCCTGCAGAAGGAGGAGTTGGAGCAGAAGCAGCTGCACCTGCTACAAGTGGTGGAGAGTGAGCGGACGTCGCGCTGGCAGTACGCGCAGCAGTGCGATGAACTGTCTGGCGAGGTCAAGAAACTGAGGACTGAAGTGAGTATCTACGTAACTTGAAATTAGACTTGTTGATCAAGATAGCAGTGAAAAGAAAAGTGAAAGGAGCTGTCCAAAGTTTCAATCCCTAGCTTCAGGTGGAATGACAAATCATTTAACCTGAGTTTTCACGTTGCGATATACCTGATGACGTTTTTAACTGTCTCGAAAAAAAATGTGTAATATGAGGTGAACGGAGTAGAAGCTTATGGCATAAGTAGTTTTTTTTTTCTTTTTTCCACAGCTTAGAAATATATCATCTCAATATTTAAAGTAAACTTTTCATATTAGAACAAAGAAGGAGAAATTTAGAAAAAAAAACTTGATGAAAAATATTGAATTTCAAATCATACGAAGTCGCGTATGATTTTAATTTCGAATTTTTTTGAATGTTTTTTCGAAAAAAAACAAAAATAAGTATGCCATTTGCTTCTACTCCGTTCACCTATTATACCCATTTTTTTTCGAGACGATTATTTAAAAAAAGTCATCCAGTAGGTATACAGAATCGACCGGCTGTAAAGTTTTCTGCGGCTGGTATAAACTTTCATGTTTTATTCCGTAATTAGTAGCCACGCTATGCTTTACATCATAGTGTGATCATTACAGAGCATTTTGATCCTAAATAAGTAAACTCCAGAGACATTTTCAAAATAATTTCTCTGCGCATCGTACATGAAAGAACGAAAAAAATCTTGGTTTAGCTTAATGATTTCTAGATGTAAAGCTTTGCTTTCTTGCACAGTTATGCACGTACAAGAAGGAGCATGAACCAGTAACACGGACCGCTTCCACCTCCAGCTCCTCGCCGAGCCACTCGCCAGAAATAGACCCGGCTGAGCTAAAGAAGATCAAGAAAGTTCAGGTAAGATGTCACATCACTAATTTATTTGATTATTTTGAACTAAGGCTGTTAACTAAACCTATAATACCTTTATTTTGCTTTCTTTCTCTCATAATTGTCCGTCCTATTTCCTCGACGATCCGTACACATTATGTAATGTGCATTATTTTTATGTATAGCCTAAGTCTTCTATTCCCCGTACGTTTTCAATTGGGTAGAATTATAAGTTCTTTAATCGTACAAAAACTGACTATAAGTAGGTACATAAGCTCCTGTGATACTGAGATAAAAAAGTTTTCATTGTTTTAACCACAACGGGAAGGCTCTTTGCGTGAATATAACCTGATGGTAAGTGATGATCAGGCCGAAGGTGGAATCGAGCTTCACCCGGAATCCTCATCCACAGAGGAACTGGCTATCTTACCTCTAACTGCCGAAACACAACAATGCTACTAACATTGTTGTTATGGCATTAAACTTAGATACGACAGACTTAGTAGAACAAGCCCTACCACCAACCAAACCGAGCAGAAAATTTAGCCCCCACTGGGAATCGAACCCGGGTCCTCTGGGTCTGACAAAGATGGTCTAACCACTAGACCACAGTTAATATCACTAAATACAAGTTCACAGATGAAGGACGACGTGTTAATATGTTACATATTTGTACAGAGCTTCTTCCGCGGCTGGCTGTGCCGGCGTCGCTGGAAGCAGATCGTGGATGAGTACATCAAGAGTCCTCACGCCGAGAGCATGCGCAAGAGGAACAGCCTCGTCTTCAAAATGGTGGAGGCTGAAGAGGAGTATCTTGAGCAGATGGAAATCATGGTGGGTCTACTATTATTCCTTAGTTAAAACATTTTTAGGTCTTGTGAGTTTGTTTGATTTATGTCAGAAACACTTGGACTGCCGTTACTCCATTACTATGATTATGTTTGCATAACGCATAATCAGCTTATAATGTTTTCACTGCTGGGACAGGCCTACTCTCTTCAAGAGTAAGTGGGCCAGTTCAAGAGTAAGTGGGTTTAATCCACCACGCGGACCCAGTGCGTGTTTAAGTAGATGTCACAGTCTTCGAAATTTTGGTTCTAGGACATGCCTGTTTCCTCACGATGATTTCCTTCACCATTTTGAGAGCAGTGGTGATGAAATTACACAAGCACCCAGAAAGGCGCTTAGCTGCGCCTGGGTTCTGGGTTCGAACTCACGACATAACTCGTTAGTCGGAGCTGTTACTACTTGGCCACCACTGCGCACCTTATGACCTGATTCCCTAATGTATTTCTCCAAATGAAAGCTACTTCTGTTAGCAAGGGTAGCTAGATTATGTTATAAAAATTATAATCATAGTAGGTAGGTACACGATTATAATGGACATATTATAGTACTAGTACTATAATATGTATTTTTGCATCTAGATGCAAAAATATTCACAGTTAATTTCTGTAATATTCAGCAGAGACTGAGACATCTTCTTCTTCTTTTGGTGCCTCTCTAATTACTGAAGATTGGCTAATATACGTAGATATGTTCAGTAACCTATTCCGCTTAAGAATCCTAAAGAGTCATAAAAAAGTAAGATATCGACAAGTATTTCACCTCTCAACGAGGCATCCTCAGGATGACGTTTGATTTGTCGCGAACCCGAACACGACGTGTTGCCATGCCGAGGTGAAACAGGCGTCGATTTCTTACAAGGTTTTTTATAACTATTGAGGAACAGTTAAGCGGAATAGGTTGTCAAATATATTTACGTTTATTGTATTTTATAATGGATTTCCGCCAAGTCACGCCTGAATCAAATAACTATCTGATGATTGGCCATCAACTCGAATAATTTTCCTTGTCCTTATCTAAGTAGTGACGTGGCTGATTTAGATCTACACCTCAGAATATTAGAATATCGTGTGACCCTATTTGGCAAAGCTGAAACACTCCGATGTCATTCTTCAAGTCCTAATAAAAATATTTCTGCCTCTACAAGGTAACCTGTTTCCTCCGGCCGTTCAAAATGGCAGCTAGCTCCAAGAAACCGCCGTGCACGCACGAGGATGTGAACTCCATCTTCTTGAACAGCGAGACGGTGCTGTTCCTCCACCAGATCTTCTTCAAAGGCCTCACGTCGAGGATGGAGTCCTGGCCTACACTGGTCTTAGGTGAGTGTTATATGAATTTATTATTTTGGTCAAATTCAAATGCCCATATATACATTCACTGTTTGGATAATTTGTAAGTTCATTCATTATTTAACTTTATTGAATTGATTAAAAATGAATTGATTACCTATTATTCTCTCGATAAAATATTAATTACTTACATTAAACCAAGACCTTCATTTGTTTTTACTGGTGAGAAACGCATATTGGATTCTGTTATTACTAGAATGCTTTATCTATAAAAAAACCTTTTCTATCATTGCTCATCTGTAAATAAGCATATCCCTGGAAAAAAAAAAATATCAAAAATATAAAATGAAAGACCCACCACCTCTTCTATAAAACCTTCCACCAATTGAAAAGTAAACAAAGGATTACACTTAGTAGTGCACCTACATACAGGAGACCTATTTGATATGCTGCTGCCGATGCTGACCATCTACCAGGAATATGTGAGGAACCACCACTACTCGCTGCAAGTCCTTACGGAGTGTAAACAGAGCCAGCCGTTTGCGCAGCTGTTGGCGCGCCTGGAGAGCAAGCCGGCCTGTCAGAGTCGGTCGTTGGAGACGTTCTTGACATATCCGATGCATCAGGTATGTTTTGAATCTTATTTTGAGTAAATGCGGTACAAAAGATGGAAGGTATATAAATTGTTAGTGCAATGACAGATTTTGCCATTTGTATTGCATACCGACAGATAATCGTTTCAAGTCGGTGAGGTGTAACCTACCTATACAACGTGTTCTTTTGACGCCCCATGACTCTAGGGTATTAATGAGATCATGTGAAAGAATTATTTTTCAATGTTATTTTTTGTTGTCATTTTTATTACAAAATATTTCGACAAGCTAAATTAAATTAAATAAAACTTTATTTCAGACTAAGGTACATATTTTTTAAGTATTTTGGTGTTAGTGTTAGTAACAACGGTTCATAAATAAGTAGGTTGGTATTGTTAGTTACAAATTATTTATTTACGTAGACCTATGACTGTCCCCACCCAGTGTCCCTGAAACGGACGGTCCGGTCTGGCTGCGATCATTTTAAGAATTTTTAGACAAAGTCACGATTATTTATGTAAAACCCATAAATGAAAAAAAAAACCGACAATTTTTGTCAAAAAAAAAAATATGACAGATCCACATTTTCTTAGCTTTAAATATGAATGATTGGTTTGAATGAATAATGATGATGTTGTGAAACTATGTGTATTTTTGGAACCAAGTGTTCTAAAAATATTCTTAATTCTAGGCCTTTTTGTATTATTTTTACTTAAAGCTATACCTTAGAGATATGGCACATAAAAGCGAACACGTTGTATAAGAACGTGCATGTAACATTTTATGCCTGTTGAACTGATTATTAGTGAGATATTTCTAGAAGAGACAATTAAAAACAAAAACTTCTCGCTAGTGTTCGGTTTTTAATCGTTCCATCGGACTTTCTTTGTTCTTTTTTGCGTGGGTAGGTAATTAATGGGAAAGTCGTTAACATTCAGAATGCGTATCGTTCTTTTAACAATTTAGGAGGAAAAAAATTACCCCAGCGGCTTAGTTAATTTTTGGTTGGTAGCAAAAAGATGTGTCTGCAATTCGTAATTTCTAGCCGATACTTTTTTCAATATTACTATATACAATGTGTAACGGAAAGGGTATATCTATCCAAAAGGGGCGGAGCTTACATTAGGTATAGAATCTCTATGCAAAGTTTCAGCTCAAAATAAATTACTCAAATTATTTTTTACCAAACTTTAGGTTTCGTAAGTTTATTGAATTATGAATGAAAAATTTATTGTCAAATCATAACAAACGTGTCATTGCATTACGAAGATCAGACGGGATCGAATAAGCCGAAAATACGGAGAAGCGCGAGCGGCACAGGATAGATAATAGTACCGCGCGGTTGGTATCATGTACTGAAATTTCTCATCATGTTCGTAACATGTAGAAATAAGATTTTAAAACCCACATACCCACATAGTTTGTTATCATCCAAAGAAGCCGTGCACTTGATATGTATATACCCTTTCCGTTACACGTTGTATATTACTATTTTATATAAGGTGCTATAAAAATATCTGCCACGGCTTTAATGAGAGGTAGTATTGTGTTTAAAGATAACAATAGTGAAGAAATTTCGTACCCCGGCACAGTTAAATCAATTTGAGAAAATAAAGTAGTTAAATAAACATTGACTCTACTCTGCATAACGTGGTTCACAAATTACGCGCGAAGTGCACTTCGTCAATGAAAACAACTGCTATCTCTTTCCATCTGTTCTGTGAATGAAAACTGAAATCAGCTGACTAGTTCGTCACTTGCAAATTTATACGTACAATTTTTTGTATGAAAAAAAATATGACACATGATCAATAATTTATCTTTACTATTGTAATCTATAAACACAATACTATCTCCCATTGCAGCCGTGGCAGATATTTTTATAGCACCTTATATATTACTTACAATAACAAGTTTACTTTGTCTCTAGTATCTAGAGTCCTACAATTATGGATTTTTTGGCGTCTCAATGGCATTGGGGGGCATTGTTGCATGGTAAACATTTTATGTAAATATGTCACAGAAATTGTATTGGAAAACAAGATCGCGGCATTCGTTCTGATTTGGCCACGCACCAAAAGATCCGTTGTAGTAATGCAGGTATCATTTTTCTAAAGTAATAATTCATTATAATGTCCAAAAATGATAACAGGGCCTTATACTTTGGCTTATATTATTCCAGATTCCTCGCTACATCATCACTTTACACGAGCTGCTGGCTCACACGCCGCACGACCACGTGGAGCGCCGCAGTCTGCAGCATGCGCGCGCGCAACTAGAGGAGCTATCACGACAGATGCACGATGAGGTAATATTTTAATTTTTTTTAGGAATGAGGAAGTTTTCGTTATCTACGTAAAACATTGGAAAAAATAAAAATCATCGAAAGAAATTGTGGAACTTAAACCAAACATCAATGATAATGATAAAAAATATTTATTTCTGTAAGTAACTTCAAGAAAAAAAAAAATTAGGACGGTGTTTCCTATCCGATATGACCAACTACTGTGAAAACTCCGATAAATTGCTCAGGCTAATGAAACATTACATAGTGGCACTGTTTAATTTAGCAACATCTCCTATCGTACTGAGAAATATGTATGAAAATACTAAATTAATGTTGAATTTATTCACAGGTCAGTGAAACCGAAAATCTAAGGAAGAACTTAGCTGTGGAGCGAATGATCATTGAAGGCTGCGACATTCTGCTAGATGTCAACCAAGTATTTATTCGCCAAGGTATGCATTTGGTACACAACACATAA
Source organism: Eupsilia transversa (assembly GCA_914767815.1). Lineage (NCBI taxonomy): Eukaryota > Metazoa > Arthropoda > Insecta > Lepidoptera > Noctuidae > Eupsilia > Eupsilia transversa. The sequence continues at coordinate 1,459,188 of OU611888.1, forward strand.
ATAGAAAAAATATACATAGTTCAAACTTAAATATTTGAAATTGTAAACTAGTACGAGAATACATTATATGACAAATCTATGACGAAATCAAAAGGCGATGGAGATAGCCCAATAACATAACTTTGAAGAGAAATCATTTACTTGAATTAAACCATTTACTGGCAGTTTCGAATTGTCTAGGAGTCAGTCAGTCATAAAGATGATGCTAGTAGCCCATTCCAAAGCGTAATGTGTTCCTCATTTCCTATAGAGAAGTACGGGCAAGGAACTCCATAAAATAAAATATAAAAGATATATGATTATCTTAGTTCATTGATTCAGGGGTGGCGTGGCGGAAATCCATTATAAAATACAATAGACGTAGATATATTTAGCAACCTATTCCGCTTAACTGTTCCTAAAGAGTTTTAAAAAAACCCTGTAAGAAATCGACACGTGTTTCACCTCTTAATGAGGCATCCTCAGGATAACGATTGAGTTGTCGCGAGCCCGAACACGACGTGTTCGGTGTTCGTGTTCGTTTATGATTATCTTATTACTCGTTTCTGTTATCCTCAGGAACCCTATCTCAAGTAGTTGGCAAGGGTCGTCGCGCAACACTGCAGGCGCGCCAGGCGTTCCTGTTCAGTAACCACCTGCTGCTAACCACCCGTGCAGCAGGAGGCAGGCTTCATCTACCACCGGCAGGAAGGCTGCCACTGCATGATGCACTGCTCATTGAGGACCCGGCTAACCATGACGATGATGGTGAGAACTTCAGATTAAAAGTGGATAGTTATCACAATGATGATCCTTAAATTGTATAATATTAATTACACATACCACAATTTTAGAATAAATAAAAATATAGGTATTAATTATCTTCATGACTAAGTACAAGAACGCACAACTTTCGTAAATATCTTCCACAATCTACATCGATTGAAAACACCAATGAATTTAGGCAAAGCGCGCAACGCTCCATTAAATACATAGGCCACAATACACCGACCCGAATTAAAGTAGTAAGTAAAGTAGATATAGGAGCTTTGGAATTGGTTAGTACGATTCCTCAACTAACTCTTTATTTTCAGATACAACATCAGTATGTTCATCACCCGGGGGAGACATCTACCAGGGCAAAGACTTCAAGATTCTAGTTGAAGTCAAGGGCGAGCAGATTTGTGCACATTTAGGTAAGTTTCCTTGACTTTTTAACACCTATAGTACACGCTAGAAGTCCGTGTAGTTAGTTGGCCTTTTCTACCATAAGTTTATCTCCGTCATCAATGCTCAATTCTTTCGCAAGGAAAGACATTTCTTGACGTACTCATTGTAATTTTATAATGCGTTCTTGCCTCACCATCTTTCATACAAATTGATCCGGCTTCTTTTTCAGATTTTGAATATTTCTCAAACTCTACTTGCTGTTAACAGTCGCTGGCAGCGTCGAAGAAAAAGCCGGATGGACAAGCGAGCTAGCACAATGCATGGAGAGCGCAGCCCTAACAGAACTGCTGCGAGCGTGCGGCGCGTGCGGCGCGGCGTCCGCCAGCCTGCCGGCGTGCCGCTCCGACCGCGCGCTGTTCACCGACGACGTGGACATTCGCTTCAGTCGCACGCTGAACTCCTGCAAGGTGCCGCAGATTAGATCAGCGACGCCGCAGCGGTTGCTGCAGAGGCTGACTGGTGAGTGAATTTAGAGATCGCTGTATTTAAAAAAAAAAACCTCATCTGCAAAAGTAAATGTGAAAGTCTATATTATATATATTGAAGGACCAGATCTCCTCGTTGGTCTATTAGAATAGAAAAGAATAGAATACTCTTTATTATGTACACCAAAAAATTACAGATTATTAGTCTCAAGCGCTTCTGCTGAGCATAAGGTCCTGGGTTCGATTTCCGGGGTCGGGCATAGTGTTATTGGGTTTTTCCATCTGGAATTTCTCAGTAGCAGCCAGCAACATAATGTGGGGTGTACTAATTATATGTAAACCTCTGCCTACATACAGCCTCATGCCTGAATACAGGCATGATGTTATGTTACGAATAGCTTCAACAACTTACAAGAGCTTAGATATATTATAGATAGTTCCCAAATTTAATGCGTGACAAAGACTATGTTCCACTAAGCTGAAATTTTTCTAAAACTCGTACTTTATTAGGTTAGCTTTAATATTTAAGAGCCTGTTAATTTGTTTGTAATATAGTTTTAAATCTAAGATCTTTATGTCATCCATTATCTATCATAAGTCTATTGCAGTTCACTACTGCACATTTCATGGCATAATATTCCAAAATCTCTACCCCCAAATATCCACCTCAAATCTTCCAGACCTCCGCTTCCTCTCCGTGGACTTCCTGAACACATTCCTGCTGACCTACCGCGTGTTCACGGACGGCGTGACGGTGCTGGAGGCGCTGAAGCAGGTGTTCTACGAGCAGTCGCAGCAGGAGATGGAGCTGGCGCCGCCACCTGACGCCACCAGGAAGACCAGCGCGGCGAGCTCTGTTTCTGGTGAGAACTTAAAGTACAAATTAAATTAAATGTAGACATACGAGGGTCGCTCGTATTGTATCTAGGCGATGTAAAAGACATATCGAGAAAAGATAGGAAATGAGCACAAAAATTATCAACTGTTCCACACAAAAGTTAAATACCTACTCGACCCAAATGTATGGAACGACAAATTGTTTTTTCGCGATTACGGTATTGGTTCCTTGGAGAAAGTTGTTCAGTTTGATGGTCTGTACCTCGAGCACACATTTCTGGTACACATTTGCAGTAAAAGAACGAACTGGAAGTTGACTGATAAGATTAAAGATTCAAAAACCCTTAATTAAAATATACAGAATTGATCTAGATAAGCAGGTTGTTACTTAAACTGACAGAAAAAAAGCACAAACTATTTCAGGTTATGGATCGGAATACAGCGACCGGGATTGGCAGTCCAGATTCTGGAGAGCTTCGCGAAAAAGTAAGTATATAAATGTAGTCATTAGTATTGTAGAAACATATGCTTCGAAAATAAGGAGCAAGAAACGTGATTCTATGTAATAAAGTCTGTCGAATTCTAGGCGAAGATGAGGACAAACTCTCTCCGTACTTGACGGCACCATCTCGAAGGACGTCAACAGTTAGTAAGGTAATAGTTATCAATCCATTTAAATTGTTGTCTTTTATGACTATGTAAAAAAAATGTTTATCTAAAGATGTACAATAAATGTATTGAAAATTTCTGAACCTGGGTTAGAAGTTTTCATTAACATTTTCTTTTACATTGAAATTGATAGTTAACCTATTTCACTACTGTTTAAAAACGTGAAATAGAATAATTACTTATGATTCAAAATTCTGTATACACGCTCACCAAAAGACTGAGGAGGATAATAGTCACTTAACAATACCAAAAATCATGGCAACATCATCGAGTAATGAGACGTTGAAAGGTAAAGGTACCACTTTATTAAGTAAGATTGTTATTATTATAATGCAAGTTATTTTTTTACATCCCATTGGTCTTGGGAAAACAATCGTTATTATTGCAGTCGGAAATCGAGTCTAGACCATTTTTTGTTATATCTAATCTGGTGAAACCCCTTTACTAAATCCAAACGTGACATCGAACAAATTATGTTCTAAGAATTTTACTCTACTGTAGGAACATCACCATCGTCCCCTGGAGCAATAAGTTCAGTCACTTTAGTTGGAAGTCCGAAGAAGGTCAGTCCAGTTAACGACCCGAATACCAAGAAGAAACAACCTAAGGATAATGATGCTGCAGCCGCTGCGCTGATGAAAGATGAGAGTATAGAGATGGTAGACCAGAGTGATGAAGACGTCAAATATAAGGAGGAGGAACAGGAAAAGCATAAGAAGAAGCCTGACGACAAATTTAAAATATCACAACGATTTTCAGAGGTAAACTTTCTACATGATTTTAATGCTGTAGGGATTCTTGTGTATTAATAAAATCTTCAATCGACGTCTTGTTATTGAGAACCATTGGGGCTTTGATCAAATCATCAAATGTGTTCTTAAAACAACACTCTTCATTAGAATCATAATATTTTATGTTAAATTGATCATTGCTTTAGTCATTACCTGTAAATATTCCAGTAACTGAATGCCCTATAAATATAGCTTGCTAAAACGACGTATTATTATAGCCCTGTATTCATGGTAAACAAGGTAGATTTGCCATAAATTCGAAGCTTTATATGTATAGAGTAATCCAACATGGATCCATCAAAGCAGCTAACAGCGCGGCGCTTAAAAGGACAGGCAATGAGTGTTCATCGCATCTGCTATCGTGATCGCTTCAATTAGAGTAGTGACAGAAACACAACGAGTTAAACAGTTTATCCAACAGCGTGTCCGCACTATGTCGGAGTCTCCCCGTCGGCTGCAGCCATCGTCGGCTGCTTCCGAAGCTAGGCGCAGGTCTGATAGTGCACGAGAAACTGCTGAAGCTGCAACTGCAGCTGCAGATGAACCTAGACGGGCGTCCGATTCTGGGACGAGATTCGCTGCTAGAAGATCTGTGAGGTAAGAGATGTCGAATGAAGAAAACTATGTTGATTGGGAAAAAACAAGTGCACATCGTTTAGATCATTGAGATTGTATAACCAGCTCGGATGCCAAGAAGAGGACAAGGACGCATTAATTCAAAAGTTGTTTTCTTTTTATATACTATCAGCAGTAGCAGCTGTATTTTTATTACCGGCAAGATTACTAAGACACACTTACAGAAAAGACAACTTATAACAAATCATCAGGGGATCAGTTTGTATTAACACTCACTTGTAGGTTGTACTCCCACGCAAACCTCCTTAGTTACACAACACACGTCCACTCACATACTCACAAAGCCACCACACCCTTATGTGTTATTATCAAACGTACCTTGTGTGATTAGAAGTTTTTCCTGTAATAAACTACATGTATATATTTATTATATGTCACTAGTGAGCGTCGCTATACCAACTCATCGATCAACAGTGAGCGTCGCCGGTACTGGGGCGGCTCGGAGCCACGCTCCTCTGTTACTTCCCAGGTGTCACATGCACAGGTATGAGTACAATTGGATCTGTTTTAGAAGCAATAGCTAGTAAGCACTGTCATCTGAAGTGAGTATTAGCCATAACATAGTGAAAAAGTACAACCATATCGGGATGAACATGTCTGAATACAGGCCCGATAACACATATCACAACCACACCATATCGCACCGACAAAATGTGGGCAAGCAACAATTAACTATTAATTGTCATACAAATTAACACACGTCCACGTGTTGTTGTTGTGGTGTGGTGGTGGTACCTGTGATCGGGCCCTCACGATTTTTACACTTTCAAATTCAGAACTATCGGCGTGAGACCAGTCAACCAAAAGCGGGAGTCGTCATCACATCCTTCAGACAATCTCACAGAAGGTAAGATGAATATAACTCTGTTTCACATCTAATCCATTTTTATCATAACATTATATACTTGTAATTTGAAGGATTGCGAACTAACTTGATTATTAACCATCTAGCACACATGGGAGCTCATAATTCTCAATGTTGTGGCATGCTAATCACATTTTTCTTAACCATCTCAAATTATTTGTAAGTTTTACTAAAGTCATGATGCTTTTGCACGACATTCTATTGAGAGAGAGTCCTTCTAGCCTTGACATAGTTCCTTCTTATTTGGTGACTGTAAAAATGATAATGAAACTATTAATATTGATTTAACAGCTTTGGAAAAGACCTCTTATGGTGAGTGATTGGTAAGGTAAAAGACGTAGAGACTGAACCTAGTAGTGATGCCGTAGAAGAGTATTTTTAATAATCCCGCTTTACCTAGAATTCCGACGTTTCCTTACCGTTTTTTATCAATTTTGTAAAACCTAATGTAAAAAGTAGACACGACACTACAGCAAACACTATTGATATCGTCAAAACTGAACAAAGAGCAAATAACAGAACTCCTTATCCTGACGTCATCGAAATGGGATACCTGACAGCACTAACAAGAATATAAGAATTTGATACTTGCGATAACCACCGCGAGTACACTACAATGACATTATAAAGGACAGTGCTAAGCGAAGCAGATATCTTCTTGTATATCTGCCTATTTCACCAAAACGTTTCTTGTGTTTTTTTGCGATTATTTCCAGGATTTTGCACACCACAGTGGTTGTAATGTGTGTGTTGAAGAGGTCTTTTCAAATGTCAGGATTCTTTTCAGATTAACCTGCGGTGGATGTTACCTATTCACTGTCTTAACCTACTACGTTCGCTTCACTATCACTTTTCATATCAACATCTACAACCATCATTTCTTCTTCAAAAAAGAAATTCACACACAAAAATACAGAATTTTATAATTTTACACCTATGGCTTTTATACAAATTAGACTTAGATTTTAATTTATATAAAATTAGCAATTAAATTAACATTTTAATTCACCTCGGTTATTTGAATAAGATAATAACTGCACCTTCGGTTTTTTTGTTGTTAAGTATTTTTGGAATTAGCGATTGAATAGGCAATTGGTATTTTGATTAGATTTTTAATTTTTTGGAAATTCTTAATTAAATAGATTGTCAAAATTTGCATGTTTTACTACGGAATTAATCGGGTAATATAAAAGGACATCATTTATTCCGGGTGGAATAACTAATAATTATTTCTGGTACTATCACTTTCTTTCCTATACCTTCACTCTGCCTGTCTTTCCGTCTTTGCATGTGTATATACTATTCTATGTTAATCTTATATTCTATCGTTATTCTTCACCATCAAATTCCATTCTTCACCACTATATTCACTTTTTAGAATCACCACAAACCATTGTCAGAACACGTCGGGTCGTAAATTCAAATTAACTACTTTGACATCAATTGCTATGTATTCATATCGATAATAATGGTCTAGGAGCAGCACATCTACCGCAGCAGTGGCATTTGCAGTGGCCACTTCAGCTTCATCGAATCCAAGATCGCCTCCACCAAACTCACCACTAGCTACTCGAAGAGATTCGGTTATATCTACAGCTGCTACTATGAGAGTGCTCAATGTGTTAAGGTAAGTGACGAAAACTACAATGAATCTATATCCAACGACTTAGAAAAATGTATGTGGTTTTAGAATTTACATTTTGAATATCATCGTTATAATTATTTTAGGCACTGGATCTCCAAACACTCCCATGACTTCTGGTCTGAGGAACGTCTGCGAGACCTCACAATGGACTTCCTCAAAGAGATAGAAGGTAGTCCAGGGTTATTGCCAGCAGAACACAAAGCCGCTGCTCAACTGCTGCGTTTGCTGGAAAGAGCACCGGAGAGACCTGTTGATTTGAAGTCATTGCTTATTCCTCCTCATGTAAGTTTTTCTCGTAGAAATTAACCTTCCCAAACTGTAATATTTCAAACATTACTCGTGGATCTGTTCCAGAATATTCAAGTGCAAAGTATTTTTTAATGATTTGTATAAATACATCTTATTTACAACAAGCACACAATTATTTTTTCAGGTGCCAACTAAAGAAAGCGTTGAAACTCTCTCAGCTTTAGAAATAGCAGAGCAAATGACATATCTGGATTACCAAATCTTCAGTTCGATCAACAGCGAGTAAGTGTCACTAAACTTTAGTTAAACTATTAAATCGTTCACAATAACTCTAATAATTATATTTATTTCTGTTGAAGGGAGTTCTTAGGACAGGCCTGGACTAAGGGTGACAAAGCTGATAGAGCTCCTCACATCCTCATGATGACTTCCCACTTCAACCACATCTCCAACTTGGTCATATCAGAGATACTAAAGAAGTATACTTTGGCTGGTATGCATCTTTGGATTAATTATTAGTGATTTACCATTTACCACTACTTGAGAAAGAGTACCTACTTCAGTGTTTTTTATTTTATACATTATTTATTATATCGCTCTATTTCAATGCTTTATCTCTCTTGTATTGAATTTGAATTTTGTTTAAAAACTTCACCATCCTAAATCAATTCTAAAGATGAATATAAAATATTTGAGTTTTTACCAGGCCGCGTTGCAGCAATAGAGAAATGGGCAGCAGTGGCAGACATAGCTCGTTGTCTACATAACTTTAATGGAGTGCTGCAAGTGTGTGCTGCACTCTCGAACACGTCAGTGTACAGACTGAAGAAGACTTGGGAGAAAGTGTCCAAAACGGTAAGTATGGTTTCAGGTAATTATGTTATTTATATTCACAGCGGGGAAGATGATGCTAATTCCAGATTTCTTAATGTTACAGAGTAAACAAACAATAGAACGAATGCAGACAATAATATCGTCGGAATGCAGATTCAGAATTTTGCGGGATGCTTTGCACAGGTTAATGAATCAAATGACTTCAATATCAATTACTGCAATGCTATGGAAATAAGTGTTTGGCGAAAAAGAAACTGACCACAAGAACTTAAGTATTACCAAGTATCTCTTTCTTTTGTTTTACAGATGTGATCCTCCATGCATTCCTTACTTGGGGATGTATTTATCAGATCTATCGTTTATCGAAGAAGGAACCACCAACTACACGCCTGATGGTCTTCTCAATTTCTCTAAGATGAGAATGGTAAGTTGTTTTGTACTCATCTTGCGATTGCAAAAAGGATTTATCATGGACAAATGAAATGATTAGCCCGTTACCAACATTAACAGTGTGAATAATGTGAGACGATACTCTAATGGGGCTAATACGCTTATCAGTCATGATAATACAAACATGTATATTATTATATTATCCCTTAATAAATTAAATTAAATGTATGGTGTTACAGATAGCGCATGTCATCCGTGAAATAAGAAATTTCCAGCAAACTCCATATAAGATTGATCATATACCAAAGGTAGGTGCATCCCAGTTTTAGGTTATTAACTAGTCATAAGGTTTAATTTTCGAAACGTAGAGAAATAGGTTTTATTTTGTTGATATGATCTGTGTGAGTGAACCTACAACGTCTACATCACGCCCTTGTGGCACACCATTTATCATACAAAAACGATGGGAAAAATTCCGATTCATCATTTCAGCTGAAAGACGTCCACTGTTGGACATAGGCCTTCCCCAAGCATCGCCATTTCGACCGATTCTGTGCTTCTCACATTCAGCGGTTTCCTGCGGCCTTCACCAGGTCTTTGGTCAACCTTGTGGGAGGTCTTCCAAGGCTACGTCTTCCGGCTTATCGTCTTCAGTCTTCTTAAAATTCCGATTAAACTCTTCGATTTGCTACAGGTATGTGACTTCCTACTGGACAATTCCCTCGTAATCCCAGAGGAGCGTCAGTACACATTATCCCTGGAGTTAGAGCCACGTGTGTCCCGTGGATCAGGAGCTGGTCTACCTGCTGGCACTTCCCCGGGCTCCTAGCGGCGGCGACGCGCCTCCCTGGCCGCGCTAGCCCCACTGCGCAACGACCGCTAAGCGGACCAGGGAAGTCGCACACGCAAGCTTTGCAACACCTCACACTCGTTAGTTCCACTTCTATGTGTCTAGTTTCAAGTGATTTGCGAGAAAGATGCTTATTGACTTTCGTAGTTAAGTTCCTTTGATGTAAGATGGGTTGCGAGTGTTTGTTTTGATTCTGATAGAATGGCGGTCAGATTCTCAAATATTACTCAATTTTAAGTCACTCGTACTGTCGCTGTTACTTTCAAGTGTATTGTAGCGACAGCAAGACTAAAGTAGTTTGAGAATTCAGGAGTGAATGGCACAAAGAGTTTCTGTTACCGTATGTAGTTGAAACGCAGGCTATATCAGATCGTGATATCATTAAAGCCTGCTTATTTAACAGCGACCAATTTTTAGAGATTTTAAAATGAATATGAGCTATCTAATACCACAAGGATGCTGATAAAAGCAACGATTCTAGAAATTGGTCAAGCACGGTTAGACTCAGAGTAGCTTAGATGTAGCGATTAAATTAAGTTATACTATACCATAGTATTTTGAATTCGATGTACTCTGAGTAGGAGTAGTTTAGTTAGCTTCTTAAATTCTGTAACTTTTGTTAGTTCCTGGAATCTCTTCAACAGCAATGATGTTATCATCACTTGAAATAATTATTTTAATAAAAAATACAAGTTAAAATAAAATATTGCTAAAGCTAAACACGCTTCCGCTATGCGCTTGAAAATAATATGGAATGTAACTATGGATAAACACAAATCTTCTATTTTGCAAACTCAATTCTAAAGATTATAAGATTTAAGGTACCTAATAAAAGAAAGTATTTGAAAACATATACATAGAATTAATGTAAGGTATGAGTCATAATTATAAATGGCTTCTTAAACTTTATTAAAAATGAGATTGATTGGAAGAAGTAAAAGATGGTTCTCTATTTTTGTATGATCTTCATTATGTGTCAATTAGGTAGGTAATAATAAGCAAAAACATATCACTGAAAACATCTAACTTGATGCACTCAACAATGCATTATATGACATACTTACTCGAAATTGTATCTATCTATTGTAAATACTTATAGTAAGTTGTAAGACGAGTTTAAAACTAAAATATTATTACACAAAAAAGAAATTTTATTGGTGTGTCAAATATATACACGCGGGGAATCCATACACTGATGGATGGGAATAAAACTTTTGATGTAAAAGATGAAAAGATGTATAACAATAATAAAATTAAAGTCGACTTGAAAACTCCAAGAATATAAAAACCTCAAGCCACACAATCAGGTTGGATAGAGAATCCTTAAAAGGGTGGTCGTTATATTAATAATACGAATCTTATCGTTAGAAATAATAATATAGAAATGAGAGCTTTTGTAAATAGTTTCCAAAAAGATGATAAAATGTATCTTAAAAGAACTTAAGTTAAAGTAGCTTAAATAATAAAATCGATGGATCCCTATGGACGTCCCAATGTTAATGATATCAATGACCTCTAGTAAAATAGTGGAATGTAAGTTTCTTTTACAAACAATTCTAATATTATTTAGCACTTGTGCAAAATACTGTTAACCTAGGAAACATCATAGAAGATCTTTCGCATGAAGCATAGATGGTAAAGCTAGTAAGAACAGAGAAGGTTATTTTGCTTGGAATAATGTATGCGGTTTGGCCTAAATTAAACTTTAACATCCAAGACCTGTTTGAAAATATTGACGAAGAAAATGTTATGAAGAGGAGTGAGATTTTCAAACAAAATACTTCTGCAATGATTGCAAATGAATTATAGAAAATGTTAGTTAATTATTCTTTTTATTCATTAACATACATATCTTCACACTGTTCCTAAATAAATGGTATAGCTTACTTTAAAAAATGTAGTCATTTTACGAAGAATTGTGATTACAGCGTGAGATTTATTCAAAGCGTCTTATAATGTAAAGTATATGAAACAGTATGAAAGTGGTTGTTACATGTTACTATGGTTGTTATTGTCATTTCGACTGCTTTTACACAATCGTCTTAAATATTTCCCCTGTTATTCTACCGTGCTTGTTAGTTATAATGTACTTTAAGACCTTAAGTGTCCCACAAGGAGCTATAATAAGACCCGTTTTACCTTAATTATATTATGAAGTATGCTAAACATACTAGCATTCAATTGTTTCTGTTTTATAAGTATTATCAGAATGGTCAATTAGTTGATTATTTAAAAATATAGAGGTGATGTGAGTTTATTTTACTGAATATGTTTAAAGGTGAATATAAAATATTAAGTTTTTAAGTACTCGTTTGTATTTAATATAACTGTTTTATTAAATTAATATAATTTTCGACAGTATTATAATCTATAGTTATAGGTACTAATTTGATGTTAACATAATTGTTTTTTCCTCGAGTTTTAAGAATGATAAAACTTCCTCATGATGTCTGACGTAACTAAACGTGATTTCAAGTGAGAGTACTGTCTGTAAGTCTTTTCTACGTCCTTTTCTATGTCATTTAATGTTAGTGTTATTATAGATTTTAATGTTCTGTATTGTGTATTCGAGATGAGATCATTGTCGTCTACAGGCATTGTTTTCTTCTTATGCAATGCCAACTTCACAATTTTAAGAATTTTATTTTAAGATGTTACATCGCGAATTATATCTTAAAGTCTCATAAGTATTCGCTTGATTGTGGCAAAGTTTAGGGTAATTAGTATGTATCTAAATTAAAAAAGTACTGTTATTATCATTATAAATTATAAAATTATTGGCTGTTCTAAATAGGTATTAAAAAATGATTCAAAAAAATATTTTGGTGATTTTCCACTTACCTTTATATGCACAATTTTTAAAAGTATTATCACTAAAGGCTGTCACAACTACTTATCTAATTTAAAGTAAGATTTTAATTATGACTTGTGTAGATAAGAATCTTTTCATTTGTTTAGTTGTTTAAAAGTCTTCCCTGAAATATGATTTTTATTATCTTTTTCTTAATTTAAGTAGATTAGTAGCCCTAAGATTGAAATATTTAAATCAACGATTGTATTAGATTTCAATAAATAGGAAAAAATATTATTATTGTAATTTAATTACAATCGTTGTAAAATATGTACCTACTTATGAAATTTCAACACGACTACGCTTCGATTTTAATATCTCTTATGAAATATCCAATAAGGATTTTTAATGAATACGTAATTATAAAAAATATATTTTAAAAACTAATCTTCGGATCTACCTCTTCAATAAATGTTCTTAATATTACAGAATTAAAAATCTAATTTAATATCAAGATTATATTTATAGTTAAGCGTTGTAACTTTACAGTCCCGAATCGGATTTATATTTATTTTGAAAATATTTAAACCGAAAGTTTATTGTAAAACATATTCTGTATATTGTAACTAGTGATTTTTGTTTGGTAACATTATGTAAGTTGGTACGAAATAGAAACCAATCATACACAGTTGCTTAATTTTCTTATTCATGCCATTTATTTAATGTTACAGAACAAAAAACACTATAAACTGATTCGTATTAATATAATTATGCAATGTTAGATTTATATTATTACATTGTAGGTGCTTACGGAGTAATTGTATTATGATTTATTAAAGAGTCCTGTATTTTTTCTATAATTATAAAGTAACATTAAGGTTTCATTTTTGTTATTAAATCTTTTCCCAGCTAACGTGTAATCTTCGTGAGATTCTGCCAGGGTCACTTTCTTATTTCGTCCAAGTAAAATTCAAAATGTGCCATACAAAATACCACATTTAACAACTACCTTAAATATGTTGTACCTATCCTTTACATCCCACAAATTAATAATCGTGCAACCTGAACACCTGATGATTTTAATCGAGCAATCCAAGGCTGTTTGGATAGATGAGGCCGACATGCTAAAATATTAATATATCGATACTTGATTGAAAGCCAACAATCACAAATCATCACACAGCAATCAATGAGTCAAAATATTTCAAAGACTTTTAAAAGAATTATGTCAGAAGAAAGCAATGCAGTAATATTTGTAGTTACTTCCACAATACGTGGAACAATGTACAGGAATGAACTCTAATTCTGGCGTTATTCCAACGGCTAAATTTAGTGTTGCACTAGCCACTTGTAATGGCATAGTAATTGTAGGTAATGCTGATGGTATTGATGGATATCGACGATAGACTTACGAATTTAGAAAGACCTGTGGCTTAATCTTGCGGCGCGCCCACGGATCGGGTGCACCTATAAAGCTTTGAGTAAATGTAGTGGAGATAAGCAACTGTAGTTATATCAGTGCAATTTCTTTAATTTATGATACATCGATACCTACGTGTTGTGTTTGATTTAGGAAGCACAGAATAGGAATCTATTCAGTTTGTCTTAAACGGACATTATATCTAGCACAGCTGAGCCGACCCCAAATAGAAGATGATTAGTACCTATCCACCATTACTGTATTAATAACTTAGATATCAATAATAAAAACGTTGGAGTAAAACTCTGCCTTTTTTTGCTAGAAAACTAACTCTGTTCATTTCAAAGATGAAACATCAAAACCTTTAATGATTCCTGTGGCACTGCACAAAAAAATGCAGTTGCTTTTCTTAACTACGTTGCCTAAACTGCCTTTTAAACAACAGAGCTGTAATTTAATTAAGAAAAAACTGTGAAATATTTTGTCATCTTCATTTAATTTAGTTATTAACTTTATTAATTGTTTATAAATTTCGACAATATATAAGAACTTAGTCCGTACTTACCGAATATTATCAGATTATATTATGTAAGCTGTCGTGAAGATATAGATTTTCAATTAACCGACATAACTTTTTGCCCACAGCATGCTCATTGGGGTCATCGGGTCTAAATATATTGTGTCAATGTACAAGATACAATTATAATCTGTGTTTACATAACTAGATATCTACCTACCTAAGTAAGACAATGTTGGAAATCTATTTTTCGAAACTAAAAGCTCCATTTACACGGTACAAGTTTATTGCCTGTGGCATACCATAAAACTGAAGCAACAATTGACTGGCACCATCTAAACAACACGTACAATTGTTGCACGATACGGGCAAGTAAGTCGTTTAAAACTGGTATAGGTAAACAGCACGTACAATAAAATCAAATTGAATTCTGGCAAGACAATTTTCTATCATTTAAATATGAGCGAAGGAAAAAATTAATATTTAATCATTAATTAATAGTTAAGATATGCGATTATTGCTCTTGAACGTTCCAGAGTCTTGTACTGTGTAAGTGGAGCTTTAATCTACACCGGGGCATACCATGACCGTGTTAAGAACATATATCAGGAAAAACATATTCTTTATCAAATTGCTGTTCCACAGACAGAATTGAAAACATATAGGATTTCTTAAATAATCCGCTGTGTGGAATTTTATTATAGAAACACATATGAGGAAACACGAAACCACCTGATTGAAATTATGACTGATAATTGAATTGAAGTTTCATAATTCATTCCATAAAAATGTTCTAAATAATCATAATTTGGCTGTGAGTGTGACCACATTTATAATAAAACCTAAATAATAGATCGTTAAAATCTAGATAAATGTTTACGTAATGTAATCTCCCGATGGCCCCTTACTAATTAATTTTTGTCGACAAAACTATATGGTGTCGCTCAGTGATAGACTAAGATGAAAGGCAATTCGACATAGGTATCTGTATTGACTATAGCAATTTCATGCAAATCAAAGATTCTCTTAAAGGATTTAATGATTCAAATCTTATCACTACCTGTGATCATTTTGTTATGTTTTCTATTAGCATCAATAAGAATATCTTCACGTTCTGCGATGATGTCATAACTACGTTTATTGATTTTTCCTGTCGCAGAAACGATGTTATTTTTAGAATAAATGTTACTTCATCTAGAATTAGTCAGTTTCATTGTACGGACCGTGTTTAAAATAGGTAGTTAGGTATCCATGGTCGTTGTTCTAGCTAGTAGTTACAGTGGCCGCTATGGTCTGTGCTTGTAAGCGTTTTTGCCACTAAATTCTTTGAGCAGCTGGGAGTTTGAGCTGTGACCAGCAATTAATTAGCTCCCTATTACATAGTATTTGCTATAGGTCGTCAGCTCACACAAGTTTCAATCGAAAGTGAAATACACATCTACCAACCCCATTTTTGCTGCTTCCACTTTCCTCATTTAAGAATCGGTATACAATTATGCCGTCTGTTCAGGTACAAATATTTACAATCAGTCTGTAATAAAATTTTATTGTGTGTCATACGCGTATCAACTGTTTAAACATAGCCTTATTGTACTACTTATAAATAATAACAAGTACCATCGCGGTCACGCATAACTAACCACTTAGAAAACAAAATCCCGTGCACATGGACACCACATCTGTTAACCGAACCCTTTTTTTTGAGTAAGCGTTACTATAGCGTCTGAGCGCTGCAAGCAGAAATAGTCCTTACGGTGTTAGATAATTATGCTTGTCTGCGATAGTACATAAAAGCAGTACATAAGAGATGCAGGATAGAAAAACAACATGCAAGATTCTGAATCAATCAATGTATTAACAAAAGGTGAAGATGAAATAAATGATGATGTAATTTAAACAAACTAACGCCATCTTATAACAAAATGATCGTAGTACGTTTGTGTGTAAGCGAGAAAGTGATAGCTAAAAATAGTCGGGTAATAAACGTGAGATAGCTTCAACTTTAGGGTCATCATACGACCATGACATTAGAAGAGATGATTATTTAAAAGCGTCTGTAGTTATCTATAACATCTCCCGGAATTAGTCACCAAACTCTCCAATTATAATATTATGTTATAATCATAATACATACACTGAATTTTTACTATTATTTACGTCGTAGGGAGATTTGATAATTCGAATTTTCGCGAAAACCCTAGGGATATTGCGAAAACACGGATAATTTGAAAATGGTGAAAACGTTTCTCAATATTACTGGAAAAGGATATGTTTTTTGCAAAAACGCTCTAGTAAAGTTAGTTATAATATGAAATAAGAACGCTGATTGGCCGGTCGGAGCGCCCAAATCGTTGAGAAATGTTTTCACCGTTTTCTAATTATCCATGTTTTCGTAATATCCCTACGAAATGTACAACCATTGTTTATTTACTAAATTAGTTATACTAATTGTGTTAGAAAATTGTGTAACACGTATAAGCGCATGAATAGCTGGGTCATAGTCTGGGAGGGTCTAGCCTATTAGGTAGGTACTTCGCCCATTTTGGTTTGTTTTGAGTTTTGACTGTACAGCGCAAGTGTGACTGTAATTTACGTGTTTTAGTTATTGTTGAGATCAAAAATTAATTATGATAAAAATCAAAGAAATCGATTGAGTAAATGATTCTTAACAAATTGCTTTCATTTCAGATATATATTGTAGGTGTATAAGAAATGGGATAGCTAGACGATCAACTATTTTTTACTTTTAAAGATTTGGTGAATGACATGATACAGTTTTAAACTAATGTATTTGATGCTTAATCTTGGTAGACTTATCACTGAGCGACTTCAAAATAACTAAGTATATCTTTGAGCTAAATATACTTATTTACGTGTAAGTTGTAAGCATAATATATGTTTAGATATATTCAGTTCATACAAATGTAATAAATTATGTTCGTGTTCTGTAGTCTCCAAGTCTACGCCAAGTCAGTACATTGAAATTGAAACGATATTTTTGGGGAATTCGTTAGTCTTTTTTAGTTTTTTTTTGGTTGATTGAACACAAATAATAGAAAAAAAATGTTAATAATTCAGATGCTAGGGAAAGATCTATGTAGGTAAGTATAATAAAGTATATCCAATTAAAAGACACAGAATCATATAACGATTTTAATTAATAAACGATAAGAACCAGTTTATAATGAAGTTATAAAAAACTTCCTTTACTCTGCCAAGCCATAATGACTATAATAAAACAAAAAAGATCAAGTACGTAGATATTATATTCATATATAGACATAATATTACATAATATTATTATTGAAGACAAAAATAGATTTTCGAGGCACCATAAGTAGGTACAATTTGCTTAGACACAATGCCTTCTACAAAAACAGCGATGGTCTAAGTTATCAATGTATTCATTATTCATGAATTTGGTATGAGCATTCAATTGTTTGTCTGTATCGAGTTGCTATGCTAATGAACTTGTGTCTTTTCAACGTTAAAATGTCCTTGATAGTAACTCAATTATTTTGACTGTAATATATTACAGGGTTATTGATTTCTATAATTATTTCTTTTTCAATACTCAATACTCAATTGTTTATTGCATTCCATATGTATACATACATAGGTGGTATAACACAATACAAGATCAAATATGGACCCTGTCGGGCACAGCAAAATTAGGAGAGAGGAAGAGGGCTAAGCAGCAATTCGATCAATTCAATATTATTTCATTCTTGTGGTCATTGAATCTTATCACTGGTCTCAAAGTTATTTCTTATACAATATTATATTATCCGTATTTTTTTTTAAATCTCATTGTCACATTTCTTATGCATCGATACTTCTATATTTTTGACGATTGATTCATTATGTAGTAGCTATAATAGTACATAATAGGTTCAAAGTCCTACTTGAAACGAATTTGTCGAGTATATTTAGTGGCAGTTTGCACTTTTATCGTAGACATAAAATTAACGATCACAGGTCAACGTAATCTGAGCCAAAAAGTCAATCATGTTCGATCGCGGGACATTACTATTATTTGTTCACTAAAATAAAAGAATCATGGGCGCCGGATATCCTAAACTGTATAGACAAATAAACGTGTGTAGAATTTTAATTACTTTTCAATGCTTGTGATGACAGAAGACGGGGTTATTTAGAAAACATCGAATGTTGTAAAAAGAATCTTGACAGATTTTATATGAATTTTGTCGAGAAGTTTTATAAATTACCGATCAATTATTAGTTTTACTTATCTTTGTAAGATGAAAACGAACAACTTACCTACATATTATGTAGCATCGCATAGATTGTTAGAAGTAATAAAAGTACTTAGTTCTATAATTCTTTCCATGTGTTAGTGTATAGTAACTCTCTCAGGCAAAATGTGTTTACAAGATTCGCCACAAGCTCGCGAAATTCATTTTGTTTTGTTTTGTTCTATTTTTGTTTTTCTTTGTTTTAAACATAAATCTACCTACTAGGAATCCTATAAAAGCATGTTGTTGAAATGATTAAACTATTCCGAACTAAGTATAATCTTCCTACAGGTATTATTTCATTAATTTATTATTTCTAAGCGCTTATTTCTAAAATCCTTACATTTTAAACAAAAAATAAACAAATTATCTCACATCCATCACCCACGTCTGCGCCCGAGTGGTCCTAAGGAATTCCATTAGGAGCAAAAACTTTTACGGTTAAGGAGAGAGGGAGAGCGAAGTATGCTTCATCTTGGTCTTATTAAGGTCAAAAATTGTACAGCTATCGCCTAAAATAGGTTGAACAAACGTACCTGTCAGTGTGTTCTCCAAACTTTGATATGTGAGCGAAGCTAACTTTGTTAATATATTTCAATGTATCTGACTTGGTGTAGACTCAACAACTGTTGTTGACAGATCTGACTTCCTCAATTGTTGTTCCCTTCACAATAAAGTTGTTATTGTAAAGTTTCTATATGTGTCCTATTCATTTATCCTGGTACTCTTTTACCTTAACCAGAACCACATGTTGCTTCCATTTTTTAATGAGGGCTGCTAACAGGAAGTTGGTATTGACTTGAAAGACCGTTAGATGTGGCTTAGGTATAACCCGATTTTTATACCTGTGCGCCAAAATATTACAATGTATGTGGTTTAAATATTATCAATAATGTGACAGAACTGTGGAGACGACATGAGTTGTGTAGACCGTATTAAGAGGCGTCGAGACACTGAGGAGCTAGAGAGGACTAACAACCTACGACTTTGACAGCTCCAAGTGCACAGTTATAAAAATCGAGTTATATTTCAATGGGTTTTATGAAATTATTGTTGAGACTGAATAAAATAGATAACCCTTGAAACAGCTGAGCTAAATTACAGCTAATGGCTGAAGTCGAGTCTACAATCAAGATTCCAAGAGATTCCCAAGTAGGGTAAATTGATGGATCATAAACAGTTGAATGTTTAGACTAATGTAAGTTGAATGTGGTAATCCTTCAAAAGGATCTAAACAAACTAACGGAAACTATGAGTCATTAGAGCAAATGATGATTAATGAAACAACTTTGTTACTAACAATTATCATTTTGTCGCCAGCTGCAACATCATTAAACATAAATATAATTAAGCATTTTATTTTTTATCGCTACTCTGAAACGACTGGCTGCCTTATCTGTCGTTGATAATTTCAGTAAGTTTATTTTACTTAATTTATTTACGTTACTACCGTCGTTGATAAGTGTCAGCACTCTGTAGGTATCGTGATATACGATAATATGATTTGATATACACGTGTCGCCACTTTGGACAAAACCTGGACTGTGACCGGTATTGACTTGAAGTATTAAAGTTGAGTGACTTGGGTCAGGCACATGTAAATAAAAAACACCTTTTACACTTGATACTTTGAGATTTTGTACCTAAATGAACTGTTTAGTACAAATGTGCCCAAATGTGAACGTACCATTAAATTTCAAATCAGTAGATATAATTATCAGAAATACAATAGATAATTTAATATAGAATAAAATTTGGTAGTAAAGTCAATATTTTGCATTGCAGGATTTGATTTAGAGCTGTGTAGGAACTCGAGAAATAAATCTCAACATTTAAAATCGAACTTTATTATAAAGTCATAAGCTACAATATCATACGTCGGTGGGTCCGTTCTCAATCCTGGCTTCTTCCGCCTCCTTCATGAGAGGAGATGACCCACACAAGCGTAGATCCTTGGTGTACGCGATCACTCCCACGAACAGACCAGATATGACTAGCCAGACACCTCCCATGTAGAATGTCAGGTCCCAAGACCCGGTGAGATCGTACAGCATACCTGGAAATTACAGAAAGTTCTACATTCTAAAATGTGTCTACCTTCTGGGGTATAGTGGGGAACATGTTGTTGGATATGAAGCCTATGTTATGATATGCTTTGCTATATTGTTAATGTGCCTATATTCGGCCGCAAGCTAACAAAGTCACGACGCGAGGTCAATAAAAATAAGTTAGAGTTCTTGAAAATGAAGCTACAGCCTGTGAGGCGTACGGGAATACCAACTAAGACTTCCTGACTCTTCAGAGATTCGGTTGATGTCTTTAGTACGATTTTGAAGTAAACTGCTTCTCTTTTTGATAAGAACTGCGCTACCTACTGCTATATATCTGTCTCATTCAAAGTCAATCAAAACTCTACACATTATTATTTCATTCAGTAATTTTAGAAAAGTTCTTACCTCCAATAGGCGGTCCAACTAAATGCCCAATACCCTGACTCAACAGGATAAGTCCATACGCCACAGTAAAGTTATCAAGAGGCATCAACTCCATCAGAATCGTCGGGGTATACGAATAAGAACTGGCGAAGGAGAGGCCAAATACTGCTGATATGACGGCGATGACCCAATAATTGGTGATGAAGAAAGGGTATGTGGCCACTGACGCGCCGCAGATGATGAGGCATACGGCGTATGTCTTGGTCACGTTCAACCAAGGCTGATCACCTGCCCAGCCTAGGGCTACCTACAAAAAGGAAAAGGAAAATTGTCTAAGGCTGTCTTTAGGGTGTAGTAGGACTCTGGTAGTTATTGGGTCTAAAGGGTAGGTAACTACTCAATCATGATTTATAGGATACTCCTTAGAGTAAATGAATAATGGATAGAGATACTTAATGGTATTTTTAGGGGAATATAAGCCAGTTAGTTTTTCATCGTTTATAGTGAGCACGTAGCCAATCAAATATGCTGTTATCTATTTTATTTTGTGTTTCACAAAAAGATTTCTTCGATTTTATCATATCCTACCTTGGCAAAAAAGTAAGTCTAGAAAATATCAAGCACTCACGATTCCAATACTGCTAGCGACTCCAATAATAGCAATCATCATGGGTCCACCCTCCACATTCATTTCGTTCATGTAAGAATTGAGGAAGAAGTACGGAACGATGAACCACACAGAGAGAATCAGGGAAGATAGGTTGAACATCAAGAAATGGAACTCCGTGAACATTTTGAAGTCAAACATCGATTTGAGAGTGAGTCCGAAGCGGTTGTACCATCTCTGCAGAACATAAACAGAAATGTTAAGAAAATTCAGAAGATATAGAGGTTCTTATATAAAAGTACCTATGTATATTATTATGACTTACCATTTCATCATCAGATTCAGAATCAAGGGACCAAGATGAGTTCCTATACATATCTGGCAAAGATGAAGCTCTAAGCTTGTACCTTGTAATAGACATCATAGCACCTCGGTGCATCATGGTGGTTTTATATAAAGGTACATCTCTCAAGTAGTGATGGTCAGTAGATATCTGTCTGAACCAACTGTGTTGTTGCTGTTGTTGTTGCTGCTGTGACACCTTTGAGTCTTTTGCAACAACCTTGTGCTTCGTAGAATGTATGTTTGTATTTGACTTCACAACTTCAGTTTTCACACCTTCGCTCTCACTCTTTTTTGCTTCTCTCTCTGTCCCGTCTTTAGGCTTTTTTGCTTTTAATTCAACAGGTAACTGAGCAGGTGGTGGCGCATTTCCTGGATTCTCAGTGTACAAGTTAACTTCAGAATGCCTCCGTGTTAACACGTCCGGATAATTTTGCAGTATGATGTTGTACAGTCGTTTGTTTTTCATCAATTTGTCTATGACTTCAGCCGGAACCTGCGAAAAGTACAGAAATGTTATGTACACTGTAAAGTAAAATAGCGTCATCTAGTCAAAATTCGGTGACCGACCTTTTCATTTTGTTGGACAAACGTCGGTAGATGAATGGCTGAATGCATTCTCTTGTTTGTTTGTTCCGCGTTTGCTTGTGTGGTGGCCTCCAACTCTTCTGCCTCCTTTATGCTTGTCGCTAATGTCGCTAAAATATATTCGGGGCTCTTTCCACATTCCAATAAAGTTTTTAATTCTTCAGAGTCCAAGTATGCTGATTCTCCTCCAATAGATCTTGACGAAGTAGAACCAGCGCTCGATGATCTTCTCGACCTAATTTTAGAGAGCTTTCGCTCTCGTTTTTGTTTGATTTCTAACCACTCTGGGTTCTTCATTAATGCTCCACATACACACATATTAAGTAGAGTACCAGCTAATAAAACAATAGTATTTCTCCAATCGTATATTTCTAAGAAATAATGAGTCATTGGTGAATAAATAAGCGTACCAAAACCTATCCCGCACGAAGCTAACGATACGGCTAAATTCCTTCTCTTATCAAACCAAAATGCTACCGATACTACAGCAGTTACGTACAAAATTCCCATAGCTAATCCACTAATAAACCCGAAAGTTAAACACAACATTTCTACTGAGTTACTTAAAGCAGCTAATAGGAATCCAATCGTAGAAAGCACACCAGCGATCATGGTCATAATTCGGCATCCATATCTATCTACTAAGGCACTCATTATTGGGCCCGCTAATAATGGGGTAGCGATAAAAAGACTGCCAATCAATGATGTTTTTGATTGCGTAGTTTCAAAGTATGAAGTGAACTCCTCATGGAGGAGGCCAAAGGAGAATGCCAGGCCATCGGCACATGCTGATACAAGGAACGCTGAAGCTACAACTACCCAACCCCACCCGCCGTCTGGTATTGGAGGTAGTGCTACATCATCACTATCATCGGAACATATACTATCTTTATCATCTAGTCCTTCAAATTTGACCCTTTCGACGGGTGATTCTGACTCATCTCTAGTAAAATGGGCGACTATGTCTTTTTCTTCTGATTTAATGGAATTAATTGTGTTGATATCTGTATTGTTGTGAATGTTTGCATGGCCATTGTTAGATTCTTCTTTGAGTTTCTCAGCATCCTTTGTTTCAACCATAATTGTTTCCTTATTATAGCATAACGTTGATTTTATTTGTAGATTCCGTTGATCTGAAAACATAAAAAACAACAGATTATTTTTGTTGCATGTTCAAGATATGTAAATAAATGGCGTATTTACAAAATTATACATTTTTAAAACAGAAAGAATTGTATTATACAACAATAGAGTCAGAGGGCTGGCTCGTTCTTTGGTCAAAGAATCAATCAATCAATCAATCATTTATTTTATTAAACATATGGTTACAGATACTATAATGCCATTAACATTGCCATTCAACTTAAAAGTCTTAAAGGTCTTCGGCACGTTTCCGGATGACAGCGATGCGGACGAGTCCCTCGACGTCTAAGTATACTGTTGTTTATTGTTATTGTGTGATAAAACGAAATGTACCCAAGTAAATGGATTCACCGCTTGATGATCAGCTTGATTTTCATTTGAATAAAGGCTCGTTCACACCGGCGCGACTTGTCGCGCGACGCGACTTTAACAATACAATTTCTAATAAAACTTCACGATTGAACAATTGCCGGTGTCGCGTCGCGCGACAAGTCGCGCCGGTGTGAACGAGCCTTAATTAGATCCCGTATAATTACATTTTATCATCTAAATAAAATCCTATTCAATAGGCCACGACAATGAACGAACCTTGGTAGCATAATCACGACGCTTACTCTGAAGATTAGTAATTGTAGTGTGATGTCATGAGAGCGTATTTAGATGTTAGTTCATATGACCTGGCACTGACTATGCAAGTCTAAGAATCATTAGTTAAAGCAAATTTTATTACTACATTTAGCAAAGGAATCTTCTCCAGTCAGCTAGGAAGAAATTGCAATAATTTCACTAGTTGACTGTATAGGGTACATCGGTCGAAAGCTTCACATGCATCCGATGCATTCTACGCCGTCAGCCGCGCTACCAGGTTGTTAAGGAGCTGATGTTTTCTCGCGCAGCTCAAATTGGCAGGAGAAAAGGAGAGAGTTAATTCTAATAACAAGATCATGACTAAGCAACAGCCTGTTGCAGTTACTGGTCATTAGACTTCTTCAAAACTTCGGATCGGTGACCGAAAAGCAGTCCACGTTACAATTCGCGTCACGTAAAAAGACCGCCGGCCAACCGCACAACTGAAACGTTGTATAGATCGTGTCACGTAAAAATCGCTGGTCAACCGCAAAACCATGCGTTGTATTAAAATGGTATTAATGGTATGGTTGTGCGGTTGGCCAGCGCTCTTATTACGTGACATGAACTATACCAGCTGTTAATCGTCAATTATTTAGATTACCTGTGTGTATATACCATATATTTTTGTTGTTATTCGGCCATCTGTCGGTCATAATTACCTCGCAGTTAGTTGCATTCAACGTGTGCGTATATTATGAGAGTGACTAACGTCAGTTAGATTTATTTAGATAAGGCGCGTGCCTTCTAACACCCCTTTTAGTGATGCGTGACGGCTGTGGCGTATGGCATGTCCTTAGTTATAACTCGTTTAAAAGTTATCGTTATCGACGATTATAGTTGCGATAATTGAATGATTAGCGGTTAGTAGTATGTTAATCAATAATATGTGTTTATCATAAAATAAACAAACAAGCTTATAGATATCACACGTGTACCAATTCAAGTTTTAATTTCGTAGGTGTGGTTAAAATACTTGAAGAGTCAAGACGCTAGGTAACTGAGGTCTTAGTGTAGTTTGCAAGTGAGTAAACGTAACTATCGCGTTTGCGTTAAGATTTTTATTCTCACCCTTATATTCTTAGCTGCTCTATCTATCAGTCAAATTTTAACGCAAACGAGATAGTTAAGTTTACTCACTTACAAATTTACACTAAGCCCTCTGTTCCCCTTTCTTAACGCGCTTAATATAATCACAGGGTTGACACAGCTACTTTTTATTGAAGAGTCATAATCTGCCTATCATTCTTGCAAGTATCCTGGAGTCGAACAACAGGGCGTTACTTCCATCTGACCTCCGCAATGTCCTCAACCTATTTACCGTGCAAGTATGCAGAAATAGTAAGGTTGTCTAGACGGCTAGACTGGTTGTCAGACGTGTTCCAGTATCTTACAATATTTATGAGTTAAAAACTAATGGAAAAAACTTATGGAAAACGATCCGATAATAGAAAATGGAACGTCATCACACATCATACACATTTTAACCGGGCATATACCTTGGAGTATTGATGTTAACTCTGCTCTTAAGATACACATAGGAAAAACTCCATGGGGTCAAATCTGGTGATTTTATAATCGTAAAAATATGTGGTATAGATCCTGTGATTGGGTAGACAAAATTGGTTTAATCAATCAATTATTTCCAATCTTTTAATTAAAGTCCTAGTGGCTTTCCTATTATTTTTGAATCCGCTGAATGCGAGAACCATAGAACCGATGCTTGGCCGGCCTTAGTCCAACAGTGAATGACTTTCGGCTGAAATAATGATGATGATATTAGTTTTACTTTTTCTTCTTCGAAAGGGTTTTTAAAACTATTTTTTATTAATACACTACAGAACTACTATACAATACAGTAATACACAAACCAGACTACCTAAAATACAGTCAGTCAGATGTTGCATGTTATAAACGTTGAGATAGCACACGAAATATATCATGTTTTAGAGGCAGAGATAGTATACAAAATCCATCATGCTATGCGTGTATGTTTGACCGCCAATATGAATTATAGTTACACGGCAGATATTACATAACCAATTGTAAACATGACTGACCTTGTTTCTGATAACATAACATGTACATACATAAATACTTCGTTAAAATGGAAGACTTTTTATAGATTTTTGTGTGTGTGTTTATTACACGAGACATTGCATTTTAAAATAAAACCTTGGACTGTCTGCCGAGCCTTTTCTATTCCCAACTATGTTAGGTTCAGCTTCCAGTTTAACCGGATGCAGCTGAATACCAGTATTTTACATGGAGCGACTGCCTGTCTGACCTGCACAACCCTGTTACTGGTTAACACATGAATAATTCATCGTTTTATTACAAAAAATATATGCCATGTAAATAATAACATAGTTACGAACTTTTACCGATAGGTTCAACTTAGATTAGGTATAATAAATACAAAGCTAAATCTATAATACGACAAAAGAACCAACAATTCGAAGACATCGGACATCTACCAACCCTGACTGGGCTCGCGTGGTGGATTATGTCCCTCTCGTGCTCACAGAGAGGTGGCTTATGTCCCAGCAGTAGGATTGTACCTGTTCCTAATTCGAACGTGAGGCTAACAGGTGGAGTAAAGATCTGAGCGGCGTCCAAGGACTGGACGACGAGTTGGGCGGACGACATTGTTGCCATGGCGGGCTAAACCTGGATGAGACTGGCACAGGAGCGTGGGGCTTAGCACAAGAAACGAGAGGGCGAATACCCAGCAGTGGTCGAAGTCGGGCTGTGAATGATAATGATGATGAGGACATGGGGCTGATAATTCTGATTTATTTTTAAACAGTTAGTTGGTATGCAGTTTGAAGATCATTACCTAACATTAGGGCAATAGAGGTTATAAAAAAACTATATCCTCTCACTTGTCACACATACTTGCATTATTCATTAAAACCTAGAATAGCAACAGATTGGACACGGTTCGACCATAAAACAAGGAAGATAAGGCCCTTCTAAAACAGTGCAAGAAGCACGAAACACGTTAGAAGCCCAATCGCAAAGTTTATTGAACATTTTAGCGCCATAACGAATATCTTGCAACCGTTCAGCGTGTTTAGAAGTAAACCGTATGTTCCTGTTACCTATGAATAATAACATCATATTTCATTATTGTTTGGAAGTTGGATCCGTTTTTATCTTCCGTGATGGGAGAACGTATAGTTTCAGGAAAACATGGTCAAGTCAAGAACAGTAGTGCTATTCTGTAAAAATCTCACGGTTAAAATATAGGTGAAGTGAGCTTTCAATAGTGTCAATCTCTAGTATTAGGATCGAATGACAGCTCACTTTAAGCTCACTTCACCGTAGTTTTCACGGTGAGATTTTTACAGAATCGAGCGGCAGCTCGAGTTTTACGGCGCGGATTCTGCATCTGACGGTTACGGCAAGTTAGGGTTATGAATTAATTAACTGTTTGTTTGTCTTTTATTTATTTATAAGCTTGCTTAAGGTAACGGCTGTTTTTCAATTTGCAGGTCAGTGTCCATGTCAATTTCGTGCCAATTTTTACGCTATTTCTTTTGTAAAAAAAAAACAGTTTTCTATTTTCAGTAAACTTCTTTATTTTATTATTTTGACAGACTGATGACAACTTGTAATAACCGCTGTACCTACTCTTCAATGTGATAACCTAATCGCCACTGCTCGGTATACTTACTAATTGCTAAACAAATACCTACAACATTTTTATCAGCATGAAATGGATACCGCTCCTTTACCTACTAACTACTTCCTACTACTGACGCAGGTACTAACCTTCGTGTTAATTTATTTCAATTTAATCTTAAGATCTAGACTTGTAGAGATCTTCAGATAATCCCTGCGAGTAGGTATTTACGTATGTCAGTAGAAACTAAAGAGAGGACGTAATTTTGATGAAGATAAACCATTTTATGCGAGTCACAGCACCGGTGGCCCAGTGGTAGCCGCCCCGACTTACAAGTCGGGGGTTCGAACCCATGCAAGCGCTTTACTTTGTGTAAATAATTTCATCACCACTGCTCTCAAAACGGCATGTCTTAGAACCAAAAATTCGAAGACATGTGACATCTACCAACCCGCACTGGGCCTGCGTGGTGCGCACTCCCTCTCTCAGAGAGGAGGCCGGTGTCCCAGCTGTGGGAACATTATAGGCTGATTATGATTATGGTGATAATTATGTGAGTCTGGCTCACACGTCTCATAAATATTAAGTACTGTTATACCAAGCTCGAGATTTGCCAGCTAGCTATGGAGCGCAGTATACTGTCTTGGAGTTCGACTAACCGACCGGATACGGAACATGATATTGCGCTCTAAGACGCAAACCGTGGACGTCACCCAAAAAGCTTCCAAGCTCAAATCGGACTGGGCCGGACACGTTTGCCGCCTGTCGGATGCATTGTAGGCTAAGACTACCACAACATGGGTTCCTGAAAAGGTCCAACGGCATCGCGGTAGACCCAGACGTAGATAGCAGGACGAACTTGACGCTTATAGGAGGGATTGGGCCATTGGCTCAGCTATCTAATTGCGTAAAACGTTTTCGTAAACGATTCCGATGAATTTGTTTCATTTTGACAGTTCAACAACATTAATTGCGTTTGTTTTTGTATTTACGTTGTTTGGCAGATTTTATTTCCAACTTATGAAGCAATGGATTAGCAATTTGTTTCAAACTGATACAAATTGTGATAGATCGTGTATTACGCAATTAGGGTGCTGGATCGAGTTGAGTGGAAAAAAGGAAGGGAGGCCTTTACCCTGCATTGAGACAATACAGACTGCTTATATTATAGAATTATATGCATAATTTCACAGAACAGCAATCATTGTTGATGTTACTATAATGTGCTAAAACTATTCGCTATGTACAGCGGTGCAGTCCACCCAAAATCTTTCTCCAATACATATTTTTCATTGTAATATTTCGTGTACAGTTTTTTAAATTATGTGGTTGTTTCTACTATTTTCTGGCCAGCCACGCTCTGCACGCTCATGCTTAAAACTTTTCAGTATAATTGACAACATTTCAAAACTGACACGGCCATAAAACAAAAATACCATTTCTTTATTTTCATATCCTGAGTTCAAATATATTTTTTTTTATTTTTTTTATTTCTTCATTTCTGAGAAAAAAAATTAAAATCAAAAAACACCTTACCTTTGCCTAAGCATTCCAATGTATTAGATGAAAACTTAACTTGTCAAACAAGACGTCAATGTCAAAAGTTTGTTTACAATCTTTTTCTTAGGAAATTAAACTTTAAAATATACACGCTGTTTACTGTAAATATTGCCAACTTTTGTTTGATATTTCGCCAATGAGGATAATAACACTTGAAAATAAGAAAATTTACGAATTTAATTGAAAACAAACAAACAAGTTTAGGCGCCAAGAGTTTGACACATTTGACAAGATGACACCAGTGACATCTAATAGTTTTTTTATTTGACGATCATAGTCAAGCAAAGGTTTTAACGCTATTCCACTATATGTTTGACGTCATTTGGCGCTTACGTCTTTTTAGAATAAACCGAATTTCAAAGTTAAAATTATGAATGAAAAGTACATCATTTTGAAAAACGGAAAAATACCGGTGCCCTAGTTTTGGATTTACTTTTATAAAACGTAATAATACATGCAGGTTAAAAATATGAAAAATGTTGTCAATTATGTGACCGAAGTATCAGGTGGTTTAAAAATTTGGAAGGGTACACTTTGCTGACTGACTAGGTATGTACCTAATAACCAAATCATTGTGTTTCCTAGGTACCTACGTTATATATATAGAATTCTTAACTTCCTGTTTTTCCTTCCTGTAACCAGATACAGAAACATAATTTTCATTATAGTTTTGTAATGAATACATTATGCATGACCTATGGTAGGTACTTATAATGATGTAGGTAAAGAGGAAAATGATTAGGTACATCTAACACTGTAATAGTAATGAAATACTGTACAATGGTTAATTAAAATGAGCAATTGAGCAGTTGGTAGGTAATTGAACCCAAAAATAACTATTTAATTACTAAATATACATATATACTGTATTTCCCCCAGCCTACAATGTTTTAAGACTCAGGCCTCCTCTCGGTGAGAGGAGAGGGAGTAGGGTTGTAATCCACCGCGCGTGCCCAGTGCGAGTTGGAGGTCACAATTCGAATTTGTGGTTCTAGTACATGCCGGTTTCCTCACGATGATTTCCCTCACCGTTTTGAGAGCAGTGGTGTAAATACATTTCACAAATTTTAGTGCCTGCCTGGGTTCGAATCTACGACAGTCCGGCGTTACGACGACATATTTCATCACATTTCGAAAACTGTCTTCGAATTTTCGATGGTGGAACTGATGAAATTCACCATAAATAAACTAGAAATTAAACAAAGACAGAAATAAACGGTCTGGGAACTAAGATTCAGTGGCAAAACAATATTATTTACTCAAAACACGATAAAATCTTCAATCGGCCAATGTTAGGCACCGCGGACGACGATCCGAATAGCTATCGACTATTTTCTCACGAAAGAAACGTACAAAAGATTGCAGTTCCCGTGTAAGTAAAAGGGATGCATTATATTAATAGTTGATCGCTTCTCGCTAATCGTCGGCGGTGGGACAGTTGCCTGAGGCCCAGACTCAACCAAAGCGGAGATGGGCGGAGATGTACGAAGCGGAGGGGAGAGGAGGTTGCTTAACTGCTAGGGTGTATCCACCAAAGCTATGCGGATGCGTACTGAGAGCTCGCCGCATGCCGCTCACATCTCTCGCTTCCACCGCGCGCCGTCGACAGTTTGCGAGGCACAGCTCACAATCATCTGTTTTGTTCGAGCTAAGTATAATTATGAGACATCTCCTCTCCTCTCTGCTCAATCCGTATCCACTGAAGCTAAGCGGAGGCGAGATATGTAAGTTAGCGAGTTGTTTCCAACACATCTCCTCTCCTCTCCTCTCGTCTCGTCTCGTCTCCGCTTTGGTGGAGTCCGTGCCTTAGTAGTTATATCAACGCTAGACGGCAATTGATCTCATCGGGGCGCAAACATTCTATATGCGTCACTTTGATAACGGCTAGGTTTTTGAACCTTATTGCCTCAACTTATAAAACAAATCTGAGCCTATTGCAGATACATTAATTAACTTCTGTAATTACCTCATAGGACGTGGCTAATTGAAATGATGATAAACTTGCCGTGAGACTAATTTCCAGCATGAAGGTAAAGGTTGTGTATTTCACGCATATCGTGTATCATGGGTCTTCACGTTACTCTTTATTATTACGAAGCCAGGTGGGCAGCTGCAGGCACAACTTGACAGATAGGGGTATTCAAATGAGCCACAATGCAATTGTGGAAATATATCTCAAACGATGTCTCACCTCTCATCTTGCTGGCTTTGCTGCTTGGCAAAAAAAATCACATCGTGAAAAGTAAGGAGAAGTTTAGTGAGCTTCGAGGACCGATGGCTTGGAGTGAGCTGTCATAGTTTCAATCTCTAGCATCAGGTGGAATGACTGTTTAGACGTATGAGGAACAGGGTGTAAAATTCACTCATCCTCTATAGAAAAGGGAAGATCCTCTTATCAGACGGGTGTCGTGTCTGGCCGGCAACTGCCCAACGATTGATGTCGGAAAGTTATAATATATGCTGTTTGCGCGATGCTACCATATTCTCCAGATAAAAGATATCTGACGGTTGAAAAATCAGCCCTAAGGATAGAAACGGAAAGGATACGAACGGTTGCGGCGACAGCCGATCGCGTCCGGCAGGATGTCGACGCATACAATCGGCTCCGTATCGCGCTTGCGAACGTATCCGTTTCTGCGTCTAGTCAAATAGTTTCATTCTTAACGTGTTGTAGCCGAAAGGATCCGATTAGATACGACGACAGGCGAACGGTGCCGATCGCGCGTCGCAGCATACTTTCTTTTAAATACTGTGTACACGATTTAAAATCGTTTAAAGAATGTAAAATCCGGTCCAATCCGATGCGATGCGAGCCGTATGGTGCAAATCATCCTTACAGCGTATAAATCTACCTATGTTTTAGAAAGAAAGAAAAGAAAAAATGATCATTTCCCAATGCGCATCACCTTCTTGAAACCTGTATCAGGTGGGTAGGTAGATGTGGCACAGAGGTAGGTACGACCGGGGCATGGGAGCGAGAGCGAAGCTTTCTCAATATGCCTTTCTTGTTATGCAACTTATACGGGTTGTTCTATTTTTGGATCTATTGAAAGTTGAAGATACATTGCTAGGATTTCACTAAGGTACAATAATGTTATATTAACGATAGAGTATTAATATTTATGCAATATTATAATTATTTTCTATTGCCCTCATTGTATACCTAAACGTAAAATTGCCTCGTTGAAATAGTGGTTGCAAGCGCTGACTGCTGTGTGCGGGGTCTTGGATTCGAATCCCCGGTTCAGGTTATTGAATTTTATTGGGATTTTTACAGTACGTATTGTAGGCTACTATTTTTTTTTTTTTTACAATAAATCTACATTTAGCTACATCGGCACCTGATTCACATCCGTCACCTCATCACACTTTTAGGTCCAGTTGAAAACCAGCGTCAGGCACTTTGTTGTCTGGCATTGTTGTTGAACTGGGCCTTCTTTGCCGCAGCCGTGAGGCACACTCCCCTGCCAATTTTGTTACTTTACATCTTTGTTATTTGTTTTATTTTTATCTCTCTTGTCTGCTGTATTTTATATTGTGTGCCTTTTAGTCTGTGTCAAATAAATGTATTTTCTTTCTTCTTTCTTTCTTTACACAAAGCTACATTTTAAGCTATACAATTCTAGTAGGTATAGGATTAGCATTGTATAGGATTTCCGTTCAATGAGAGGTCAGCTTATACCTACTGGAAAATATAGGTTGATATGTAGCCGTGTGTTACTAACAAAAGATGATAAGCAGTTGCAAAAGTGTATTTAAATTCCGCCGGTTGATAAAAAAATTGACATTTTGATTAACATTGTTCGTACGTAGAATTAATAATACAACTAAAGATAAAAACCGGTCCAGTGTGAATTGGACACCTTCAAATAATTTAACATTATCACACAATTTATCTGTACCTAATGTTCGCAATAAAATATGTGAGGAATTATGTATCGTAGGCAATTCTACGGTTTTTATTGACCCAGACACTTAAATTAGGTATCAAATAACTTCTTTATGGTTTAGACTTGGTATAACCTCCCACGTTTCCACTTCTCAAGATGTTGCTGTTATTGGTTTTAGATTCCATCCTATTCCATCCGATTATAAGAAGTTTAAGCAACCAGAGACAATAATTGCGTTTTATATACGTTCAGGACTTTTAGAGAGAAAACCTAAAAATATAATTACACGTCTACCGAATTTCATTCACGTTTCATGGTAACCGGCGCGGTTATACATAAATTAAAAACACCAAAAAACTTGTCAAACTTACTGTTTTGTTAATAAGAGTTAAAATCCAATAACTTCACACATAATATCACAATATACACAATTTTCTAGATAAACTAGTACTATCAATATCGTCTAGTTGGTAAATAAAGTAAACAAAACTTATTTATAAGCGACACGTCATGCCGGCTGCGCGTCCTGGCGAGACTGATGGCTTTATGGCCAATGGCCATGGCTTTGGTTTTCGAATGTTCAAACATGAATGAGAACTCCTAAAAATGAGATAGCTATGTTTGACTTACCTACTTACGTTATTTTTATATTAGAGCTGAATTAAATGATAAAACATGCTGTTGGCTACTGGCGAATGATATAATCACCTGTTTAACTCATAATTCAGAATAAAAAGTTTAATTTACACTAGTTTGGAGTGCATTATTAGTTCACACAACGTGATACTGACTGACACGCGTACCATGGCAACCATAAAAACGGGTTTTTTAGGGGATTTGTCGACAGAAACAGACAAAATGACAGATTAATAAACAACATTATCTTTCTTTCTTCTTTCTTTCTTTAGATTGTGATTGTTTATCTGTCATTTTGTCTATTCTTCCGTCGACAAAACTTGTTTCTATTGTGGTCATGTTAAGTATGCTGGTCTTTAGAAGAGTTAATATTTATTAGGTACCTACCCAGTGCCCACCTATTCTTATCAACCATTCCTAACCTTCACGCATGGATCGCTAGCGTAACGGCTGTGTAATAACTGTAAACCTTTAAAAGATCATCTGCATTCATTTATGAATGTGACTGCCATACACAATGTATTTTTATGCAAATTACCTAGGTAAATGATGAAGTAGGTGAGCAGCCTAGGCTCTTAAATCAAAATCAAAATCAAAAGTCATTTATTCAAACTAGGCTGAGTATCAGCACTTTTCGAACGTCAAAATTACATACGACAGTCCCCCAAAACGCCTACCCTTCACCACTTCCTAGTTCTTTAGCTGGGAAGAAGCTTCCCAGCACCCCCCTGTCTGTTCAGTTTAAAAAAAAAAAGATTCTATATACTAGTAGGTACTAACGCAAAATGATTTCCCTTACGCAACACAAAACATACATTTAACCATAATGTCAGCTATCACACGCCAATATAGGTACCAACCAAAAACACCGAGAACTAATACAAAAGCAGAAAAAAAAACTAAAAGTAAACAGAACTTAATATCTAGATAAAAGCCTTCAGGCATAAAGGGCGTGCCTGCCTACATAGAACAGTAAATGGAAGTCATAAATGATAAACTAACATCGAAATAAAATAAGTACCGTACCTAAATAAAAAGTTAATTACATTATGATCAATTGTCTAGGTCGCTAGCTAACCACTTATTGCAATTCAACTCTTATCCCCTAAAAACATTACAATGAGTAGATTATGTCACCAATAAAAAAATTAAAAATTTCATGCACAGTAAAATATAACCTGTCAGTAGGTAAAAAAAAAACTTATTCTGGAGAAAGAACTTAAACGTTGTCTTGAGTTAATCACAGCGACCAATTAATTATTCTTATCATGTCGTTGATAGAATAGTATGCCTTTGAACAAAGGTTGGATTTTACTTTAGCTTTAAGAGGGTGCATCCTAAAAGTTGGCAACGTCGTAAATAGCTGTCAAATATTTACCTGTTTCGATTAATTTGGAAATAATACTGTATGGAAATAAGAAATGTGGCTAACCAATTGACTAGAATATTAATAATGAATTGCAATTATAACATTGAATTTGATGTTGTACCCGTTTTAGGTGAAAAAAAGGCATTTGGAAAGTTACCAAATACTTTTTTACATCTAAAACTAACTATTCGGTGTTACGATATTAATTATTGCATTTCATAATCAATATTCTAGTCAATTGGTTAGCCACATTTCTTATTTCCATACAGAAATATTATCAAATTAATCAAAACAGCGAAATATTTGACATCTATTTGCGACGTTGCCAACTTTCAGAATAAACCCTCTTAAACGCATTAAAAACGCAAATCTAGCAAAGAAGAGGGTAGCTTGTTATAAAAGGTTATACCAAGCCCAACAAAAGAGTTATGTACCATATAATATATGAAGCCAGTGAAAGGGAGCTCGTAAGTAGTTTGTCCTTATTTCTAGTGTTAACATTGTGAATATCACTGTTTTTAGGACGTCAACTGCCCTAACTTTGCCTCGCATCCTGGATTTGCCTAAAATGAAAAAGATGTAATAAGTGTCTTGTTCATTTGACTTGTATGGCAATCGAAACTTTAAGGGTCGTGCTCGCGATATTGCACTAGTGTGTACGAGCCTTAATGTACACAGGATTTTGTAATGACTTGATTTAAAAAGAGTGTCCGAGGAGGTTCTTGCGTGTTCTTCTCCATAGAGATCTACGTTTTGGAATGGGCAACTAGCTTCAATTAACTTTCTGATTAACTAACCGACTCTTTGACAATTCAAAAGTAGCTGTAAATGGTTTAATTGAAATAAATGCTTTCAGTTTGAGTAATCAGGATAATGAAATAGAACATACAGTAAATATGAATTCAATAAGCGACGCGGGATAGCTTGCTTTGCGCTGTGGCTCAGCGATTAGCGATTACCTTTTCTGGGCATCGATTCGCGGTACGAATCCCACGCGAAGCTTTATTGTTTGATTGCCCTCCGGATCTGGGTGTTTATGGCTGTGACTGTGAACGCACGGCCCTAATAAAGTGAAACTAAGTGTTTGTTTGAGACGTCCGACGGAGAGGTCGCGATAGAACAGAGATGGCGCATGGAGGGACGAGTTGGATAGTTTCCGTCAAAACTGGAAGAAGGACGCGCAGGCTCGCGTATGATGGAAGGAGTGTAGGGAGGCCTTTAGCTAAGAGTGGGACAGCGTAGGCTAGAAAAAAAAAACAAGAACAAGAGACTGTTTCACTCAGGGCCGGATTTAGGGGAGGGCAACCGGGGCTACAGCCTCGGGGCCTCCACAAAAGAGGGGCCCCCACAATAGAGATTTCGAAGAAAAAAAAAGGTAATTCCGACTAGTAAACAACTTTTCCTTTCATTTTTTCCCCGTTTTACCTTTACCTACAGTAGGTACCGTTACTTCGTACAAACATGTAAAATTTAATTTAGGATAACTCATGTTTTCGATTATATTTATATAAAAAAAAGAATCTACTTGGTTTCACAATAAATTATTTATTGAAAAACTCGACTGAAAAATATTGTTCATTTTATTTGGAAAATAATTTGGGGCCAGGGGGCCTCCACTCCTTTGTTACCCCGAGGCCTCCAGACCTCTAAATCCGGCCCTGGTTTCACTTGAGGTTAACTGTTGAACATAAGAAAGGTACAGTCCATCCCACATTAGTGGTAACGGCTCTTACACACCGGCGCGATATATCGCAGCGCTACCCTAGTCGCGACAATGTGTACGAGCTTTAACGCTTGGAACTAGAGCTGGCCTAGAGAGTAGCACGAATTTTCAATAGGGTCTGAGGCCAAGTTATACTGGTTCCGGCCAACCGTACTACTAACTAATATTATAAATGGGAAAGTGAGTTTTTTTATTACGGTTTCACGCTAAAACGGCTGGACGGATTTGGATGAAATTGCAATGGCAAATAGGTAGAGCATGACCTGGAGAAGACATTGGCTACTTTTCATCCTGGATCGCCGACGAAGTCGCGGGCATCCGCTAGTCACTACATAAACTCTGTGCGAACAGAGGTAACAGCAGTAGCATTGGATAAAATGAGAATGCTGATAATACTTCTATGTCCAAATAGGTACCTACTTAGTAGTTCATGAACAGACGGCTAGGTTTTCCGTAATGATTAGGTATTGTTGTGTCATTTACGTGCAGTTATCTATACATACCTTAATATAATGTTGAATAGATAATTAATTAATAGATACCTAGTTAAGTACCGTACGTACGACATCGTATTATAAAGTCTAACATTACGTGTCCTGTAACGTTTAACGTAGGATGCACCTTCACGTTCCACCCACGATGAATCCTTTATGCATGACATGATATATATGCTTATGAATTGGAGTAATAAGACTGATTTCGTTTTATGAGTCTCCAGAGTGGCAATTCCCGTAATTTTTAAGAACATTCGCGTTCTAATCTCATTCGCAATCTGTCAAAAATACAATCAATTTACCAACATTTTTGAAAAATTGCGACTTGTACCTTCTTAGAGTACCTACACCCACATTTCGCCAGATATGATTAAGCTTCATGTAAGCCGTGCACAAATCCAGACTCCGGGCTACTACGAATTCAGACGGAAAACCTAGTAACACTTTTCCCGGCCCGAGAATTGAACCCGGGACCACATGCTCAGCAGTAGCACTTGCGACCACTAGAGCAATGAAGCAGAACAGAAGAAGCCTTCCATAATCCATTCTGTTCTGAAAATATGAGTTTGACAGTACCTACATGCATCACGAGGATCGTATGACCTCTAGAACGCTGATTACTTACTAGGTCATCGCATAAAATAGGATATTGCGTTAGGAATTAATTACTCTCGTCTGCTCACACATAATCATGAGAACGGGATGAGCGACGCGGCGCCATGACAATTAATATTTTGGTAGTTAAGCTATTTTTGACGAGGATTAATTACCGCACTCATTCAGCTAATCTCAGTCAGCACGCCAGAATTCAGCTTGTTCAGCGCAGTTAGTGGAGTAATTGTGTAACACAAAGACTGAATCTCAGCTCTGTTGACGGACCATCTTGTTATAGTTTGCAAAGTAAAGCTAGCAAACAATATGACAAAGCCCCATCGGATAATAATAATTAGATTTAGATGTACCTATTGTGACTGCCGCCTACTTGCTTCGCAAACGAAGATGAAAAGTGAAAACCATAGTAAAAGTTGGGCAGTGTTTGGTATGCTATGAAAGTTAAGAATTTCTCAATGGCAGCTCGGAGTCTGGATTTGTGCCCGGTTGATGACATGACAATAGCTTCGGCGGCTCGGGCTCTATTCCATTGGAAATGAAATGAAATGATTTTATTTTCTGTAAATAGGTTTGTCAAAACACTTTTACATGTCAATAATATTTTAAGTAGGTACCTACCTACCGTACTAGACGAGGTCGGCGTTTCCTATCTGAATACTATGAGAAGAAAGGCCGGAACAAACTCAGAGGTCACAGTCTCTTTTAAAGTTCAGACATTTTATTGGTCAGATTGGACTTAATCACAAGGCGAAATGTGGGTAGAAATACTTTCACCATTGCCTACACCTTCGGAAAATACAGGAGTGATTTGGTTATGAAGCAAAAGTATATTTTTTCTGATAAGAGTAGGTATGTTGAGGTTGATTATTCAAGAGAAATAAATTCTTCCATCCACTTTCATACTTACACCTAAACTTACTCCCCTGTTCATGATAATACATGGAATTTCCATAATGGAACTACCGCGAAACTTCGAGTAATGGGCCATAACATACCCATTACGAATGGATAGCGATATCCTCTAAAAAGCACGAATGTCTGCAGTCTCGACGAACTGGCGCCAGACGCGTGACGTCATTGTTTCTCTGATTAAGTGGTTCATCGTGCCAGATTTGAGGTAGGTATGTACATAAAGAGTGTAATATGTTGGGATATTTGCCTGAGCCTAGGAAAAACCTACTTGCCTAAAAATAGGGGGGTTATTGCCCTAGCTTGAAAGCATGTTGTGTTGCGATTGTAGTACGGTCTAAAGTTATAGCGACGCTTCCGATAACGCTAAAGAAACGTCGTATTACCCAGTTACTGGGTTGTCGAGGTCAGATATAGGCAGTCACTCCATGTAAAATACTGCTAGGTCTACTTGCCTAAAAATAAGGGGGTTATTGCCCTAGCTTGAAAGCATGTTGTGTTGCGATTGTAGTACGGTCTAAAAGTTATAGCGACGCTTCCGATAACGCTAAAGAAACGTCGTATTACCCAGTTACTGGGTTGTCGAGGTCAGATTATAGGCAGTCACGCCATGTAAAATACTGCTAGGTATTCAGCTGCATACGGTTAGAATGGAAGCCGACCCCATCATAGTTGGAAAAAGGCTAGGCAGATTGATTTTTAATTTTGGGGCACAGCTTTAGGGCTCTAATTAATAGGGTCCATAAAGTCTAAGGTTCATTATTATCTAGCTCCTTTGTGTTGAACTAACTCAAAATTTTAAATCTTGTAACACTAAGCCAGAAAAAATGGTAATAAATGTTTTAATGTGCTGGCAATGTTAACAATAAACGTCAAAAGTCGCTTGACAAACAAAAATCCAAGCTGCGTTTATTTTATTTCAAAATAAACTTTATACACAGTAAAAATGGCTGAAAAACCACCGGAGGAAGGCTACATATCGGTAGTGGATGAAGAACCAGAAATTTTCGAGTTACTAAAATGGGATTCATCACATACACAGAAACCGGAGCAACCACCGCGGCCTATTGAAAAACCGAGGAGTCCGGAGAAAAGAGTTCTTAAGCCTGCGGAACTGGACCCTTTTGATTTGAATGAGCCTGCTTTTATAGAAGCATATAGATTGTCCAAGGATTTGGCGCGAAGTTTGTGTGAAGAGCTGAAACCTGTGATGCCTGATTCTGTAAAGTCTATTGAATTCTCTGTTGAAAGTAAAGTAAGTGCATTGTTGTCTGTATAGAAAGTATGAAGCAATACAACGGACGAACGAACGCACGCCAGCCGCGGGCTTAGTCACGAAAAACTATGTTCAGTGCGAGTTTATGATAATAAAGAAAAGCAATTTTATTGATTAGCAGAAAATTATAGTTTATTTATTGCTTTTGCGTTGTTTCGATTGTTTACTTGCGTGTTTTGTCATCTAAAATCAGGTAAATTATTGCTGTCCGTCACAAATATGAACATTGTTTATTTTTATCAGAAAATTTTATTTCTCTAAAGATACTATCAGAAACTGGCTAGCTGTGTAAACAACAGATCTTTAATCTATACAATTTTACAGGTAATGGCAGCTCTCTCGTTCTTTGCAACAGGAAAGTTTCAGAAGTCTATAATTGGTAAAAATGACCCCAGCATCACTCAGTACTTTGTGTCAACAGCAGTGATGCAGGTCTCAGAGGCTATGAACCACCCTGCAATAGTCAAGAAGTACATTCATTTTCCACATCTAAGACAGGAGAGAGATATTATTAAAGCCAGGTGAGATCCGGATGACTATAAAAATATTGGGAACTGGAAAAAAAAAAGGTGGTAGTGGATTGGTTATGGAATAGTTTTTTCTGCATATTCTTCATTCTTTAAGGCATTGCTGGCCTTCCTTGAGGAGCTGGGTTGAATTGAATAATCAATTTTCCGACCCATATGCCAAATACACGCATTGACGTGGAGTTGTGGACACCAGCCTGCATTACCTACCTATTATTCTTTACTCAACTTGGCAATGAAAAAAAAAAAGTTTTGGGCATGCCTAAATTCCACAATGCTTTCATTTACTGCAATACAACTACTTCCATTTCAATTATTTTTTCTACTTTGAACGCTAGACTAAACTACTAAGCAAGTGGACTTGTAATAATGGCAAAATGACCATTTTACGCAAAATATTAATTTAAAAAATGTGACTGACAAAACACTTGCACTGACCAGTAACTTCACAGTTATTGTTTATTTATTGTTTTGATTTGCTAAATTCATAAGTATTTTGTATGTTATGCTCATAAAATCCTATTTATCCATGGTCTATGGTCCATAGACTGTTTCCTCATCTCAAAATATGTCACCTCTTTCATTTTATGTTTAGAAATATGACTTTGACTTTGCACTTTTTCATGTTGTGTAAAAATTAAGTAGAAAATGACCTCTTCCAGATTCTACATGAAGTACGGCATCCCAAATGTGGTTGGATGTGTGG
This sequence comes from Eupsilia transversa, assembly GCA_914767815.1. Taxonomy (NCBI): domain Eukaryota; kingdom Metazoa; phylum Arthropoda; class Insecta; order Lepidoptera; family Noctuidae; genus Eupsilia; species Eupsilia transversa. The sequence continues at coordinate 1,500,644 of OU611888.1, forward strand.
ATTGCACGCATGTGCCGATGGCGCGCCCTGATGATGACCAGAAGAGCCACTTCAATAAGTCTTACCATTCCAAGAAGGTGCAGGTTGTAAGTACTCAGCTATCTTGTTTTTACAATCATTATTATTATTAACTAACTAACTTAACTTCACAGCTGACAGTAGGTAAGTATAAAATAATTATTATCCTAAACATTCCACCAATAACGAAGTAAACAAAAACATAAGAATGGCAGAGAGTGACACAATCTAATCTATCTATACATTGCAATAATAAAATAGTAACAAATTCAAATCTGTACACTAATTATTTTTGAAAAAAGTATGTGCTCCGAGGTGTGGGACTAGTTTGATGCTGTAAATATAGTCTAGAATTTTTGTCCATTTGTCTGGGTGTATGTTCCGGATTGGCGCAAAAATGGCTGAAGGGATTTGAATGAAATTTGGCACACACATAGTTTATAACCTGGATACTACCGGGATTGAAAGTACCCTATGTGTTAACATAGGGTACTTTTAATCCTGTGGGAAAGTTTCCGTCATCCACGCGAGTGAAGACGTGGGCAAAAGTTAGTTATTAATATTAATAATTGTATGTGATGGTGTGTGTGTGCGTGAAAATATTTATTATTTTAATAATTGGTTTGTAAAGTTTAATCATAAAATTAAAACCTCACATGTTTCAACTAATTATATTATTAATTCAGCTAATTTACCATGGCACCCTGGCAAACCTCTACAAGAGGTTTAATAGTACCTTTTTACTCTAACGACGGCCTATAATAGTACCTTTTTACTCTTATCTTCAGATTTGCGACAGTGACCTAACAATTATAAGCGTGGATGCGACTGCAGGTGGGTCGTACTCACATGATAACGTCCTCAACAGACATGCAGTCAGGATAGACCTGGACAGTTTGAACTACTCTGGAGAACCATGCTGGCTTATTGGTAAGTTATTCATCATCATACATTGTCCTATTATCAACCTAATGTCATCAATTTTGGTTGAAAAAAAAATGGACAGTGCTGGTGCTCTCTAATAATTATCATGTTCTCACTTGTTAACTTCCAGGAGGACCACACTACACCCAAAAACCATACATAATGACACCAATCCCGAAAGTAACCAAGAAATCCCCAGTATCACCAGAAAAGTATTACACGAACATACACGCACAAACACATGGCGCCGCCGTCGAAACTATCAAACAGTTGAAAAGCAGATGGAAATGCCTCCAAGCTAATTGCAACAAGCAGTTCGACCCCCCGACAGTAGCCATGATGATAGTAGCGTGCTGCGTCTTGCATAACATATGTAACAGACGCGGATTACCAGTACCCCCTATGACGCAAACTGAGGAGCGTTTAGAGGCTATGAAACAGAAGGTAGCTAACGGCCCTATACCTAGAAAGCAAGTTGAAGTTGTAAATGGTATCCAAGCACGAGCGAGGCTAGTAGAACGACTTTGGAATGAGCGTCGCGTTGTGCCTGAGTGTGGGGCACCTAAGAAACGGATGTCGAAGAAAGACAGGATACTGGAGAATCACCAGACTCTCGTTCAGCCGCCACCGCCGCAGCAAACGCACCATCATCCGCAGCAGATACATCATCAAACTCATCATGAGGACATGAGCAAGAGGCCTCGCATCATATCTATGACTACTCCAACTTATAGTATAGGAGTTCCTCCCGGGTGGGGACACTATCCGCAACACTGAGGGTGATTTTCACGAAGGTATTGGCTGCGGAAGATACGTCTTAGAATTTAAAAAACCACTAGTGATACGCATAGCGTGATCAATACATAAAATGTTCAATTTGAATGTCGTAATGAAGCGTACTTTCAGTGCCAAGAGTCTTCCATTCCCGCATCGGGACAGACCTACCAATATTTGGATATTTGATACACCAAGAAGTTGATGAATACCAGATACTAGAATTAGGATTCCTGTACCTTGTGGAACAGTAATTATTCCGTAAGGCTACTGGTATATTTATCTATTTAGAATAAAGGAAAATAGGTTTATTTGCGGTTTTGTGTTTTATTCTTCTTGAATATTTGACGAAAAAATGCCAGGATGAGAAACACACTATAGACGTGTTTTCCGCAGTGAATACTTTCCAAAAGGAAATGTAACAGTGAGATTATGATGTTACTAATTTTTTTAATATTTTTATAATGGTAACACTAGCAGGGTTTATATGCGAGTTGTGCACATGGCAGCACATACCACAAACTAATCGTTATGAGGGTTCATTCTGAAAGATAATAACATCGAAAAAGGAAATTGCAATAATTAATATCGAAACAGTGAACAAATACTTATTTTACACCTAAAACTGTTACAACACCTATATAATCTTTCCAACCATTTATTTAACTTTTGACAGCTAAAGTGATGTCCAAATTGCATTCCTGACTCGATTTCTATAAAACAATCGATTTTATTTACAAAGAAGTTTTAATCGATTTAACTTTTGTTACAATAAAGTAGTTTTAATCGATTGAACTTTACGGTTATAATCACGTCACGTCACTATTATTAAAATAACAAAGTGCCCATAAAGCATTGCATTTTTTCACTATGGTTGTTAATTAATACGTAATTTCATATGCGTGTATATGTCAAAAGTTTAAAAAATGGTTGGTAATAGTATAATACAGCGTGATTATTGCAATTCATAATCAATATTTCAGTGCACTACAAAGTGATAATTGATGATTGAATTTATATTATTATTATTTTTTATATTGATAAATTAATCAAAATAGCGAAAAAATTGACAGCTATTTGCGACGTTGCCAACTTGAATGTAAACTGTCTCGACTCATGTTCGCCCTGTTGTCTTATTTCTATAACCATAAGGTGCAGTGTTCAAAACATCGTTAGTGCAGCATCGAACTGATCATGTAGTATATTTGACTAAATTCATGAATATTTTTATGTATCTTATGTATGTAAGAAGAAGTTATGTATGTAGGACTAGGATTTGATCATTTGACAATATTTTGTTTCCGTATCCTTGTATTTTTCTCATTATGTTGGTAAGTTAGTGTTAATATTTATCCTTTCTGATTATTTCTTTGTAATTTCTTAAGTAAAAAAAGACATTCAACATCACACAATGAATTGTAAAGAGGAAGTGTAATTTAGTGGGTAGATTGTAAAGATTTGAAACATACCCGGTGAAATGTGGTCACTGCTTACTCCTTCGATGAATACAGGCGTCATGTATGTTGGAAAGAATCTCAAAAGACGTATGTATATCGTTAGTTTTTAAAGAAAAATACACGCTGTGTACATAATAATCAATTGTTTTATTTTCTTCAGTAACTCCGGGTCCAGCTGGATATAAATTATCTGTGCCAATGGTGCACATTCCCTTGTTCACAAACTAAACGAAATTTAAGTTCAGTGCATCTTTTTCTTTCTATTTCATTATGAAAAGGAAAGAAAATAAAGTTTAGTTTAGTTCTGTCAAATTAATCAGCGCTTGTCACTACTCCATACAAGTTTAGACATGATTAAAAACTTGCCTACTAAAATTACGTCAATTTACGTCAGGCGCTGATTAATTAGACAGGACTGAACTAAAATTTATCTTCTGTCCTCTTCTTAATGAAATTATAGAAAGAAAAAGATGCACTGAACTTAAATTTAGTTTAGTTTGTGAACAAGGGAATCGGCAACAATGGTGCCGATTCCCTTGTTCACAAACGAAACTAAATAATTTAAGTCAGTAACGTGTCTAATGACGTCACATCCTGACCGCGAGAGAAACGGATGTTTGAACTGTAGTAGAAAACTGTTGGAGTTACATAATTTTTTTGAGCAACAAGCAGTACTTAGTTGAATTTAGCTTTAATACCTTTCTTAGGTGTATATTACTGTATTTTATTGATTTAGTGAAAAAAAAATTCATGCGTATTCCCTATTGCCTTTTACTAAATGCGTATATTATAATAATTAAATAAAGAAATTGTCTGTCTGTTTGTTCTGGCTGATGTCCGAAACGGCAGGACCGATTTTGACGGGATTTTAACTGGCAGATAGCTGATGTTATAAGGAGTAACTTTTATTTTAGGCCACTATCTCACAATTTTTTTAATAAATTCAATTTTTTTAAATGATATTTTCATTAATTTAGTATTGATAGGTTACTTCTACAAGTAAGGTACGTGTAGCAGTTATATTTGACTAGAGAAGAGGAAAACTAAATTATTTTGGAATGAGATTTATAGATACTTAATAATACGACAATTGTTATTCTTCTTAGCTCAAACAATTTATATACTCTAGTCGAAATAAACAAAATATTATATTCTATGGAAACATTATAGTCTCTTCCAAAAGTATCTGATGATAATGTAAACAAATTGATCAGAAAACGTACCTGTGGATGCCAATTTGTAGTGCCACGTACATATTGAGGGCTTTCAATTTTATTATTTGAATATTTAAATTAGAAATTCTAATTTTAAATCACTTTAAAGATGTTTTTCATTAGAAAATATTGAAGTTAGTTTAATAATCTCAATTTTCGTCGACCATCTTCAATGACATTTCAAAATAATTGTTGAAAAAAGTGGCGAGACCTACATACAGATAAATGTCTTACTTATTCCCTTTACTGATTGGTTGCGTAAGAACCTGAACAGAGTTTGTTTACACATTCATCCGATACTTTTGGAACTGACCATGCACATCGTATCGGTGAGCAGAGCAAAGTAAGTCGTGTAGTGTCCTAAGTCCTGGCGAGCGCCTGTGCCACTTCGTTGGCGAGGAGAGATGCTATCGCCATGTTGGGACAGTTGGCAGTGACGCGGGAACTGTCCTCGTCAGTGCGGACTGATATAAGGACTAGGTCTTGTGACGACATCATGCGGCCGGCGAATCTGTTGAGGAAGTTGTCAGGTTTACATTTGGATAAAGAAAGTCGTTTCTTTTACCCGACTACGGTGAAGCAAAAAGGGGGGTTATGGTTTTGACCGGTATGTATGTATGTTCATATGGTAACCATATATGTATTCAGCTAAGAATAGTCATTCATATTAAGGTGGATGCTCCAAGGCAGCCCGCGAAATTCAAATTTTCTTACGTATTTTGCAATTTGCAGGTCAGCGTCAGGTTGTATGTTGATTAAAATATGATTCACGACCGTAACAAATATGGCTTTACAGAATTATAACCATTAGAATCAGCATTACAACTCCATAAGTTAGAATAATCCTCAAATGTCATGATTTCATGAAATAGTCATTCAATAGGATCTTATGAACTTCGAGAGTTATATTGATGATTTTTATGACTATAATTCTATAAATAAATATTTGTAATCATATTTAAATCAACATACAACCTAATACTGACCTGCAAATTGCAAAAAACGTAAGAAAATTTGAATTTCGAGCTCGGCTTCGCAATTTGCTGTAAATACTTGAAAAAATTACATAAAATATATACCTGAGAAAGTCGCCAGTAGACGTTATAGCTGAAACGTTAGCCGTCTCAAACACACGCCTGCATATAGTTTGTTCGTCTTCTACTTTTACTGCTTTCTTGTCACACTGAAATAAATTCATTCCATTGTAAAAAGTATTCTGTGGTTCCCATCAAAGACAATCGTACATAAAAAAAAAAAAAAATGATAGTAGATCGACGAATGACCGACCATTGATGTCTTTTTGTGTAAGTTTGTTTATACAAACACTTTTAGTAGTCAATAGTATTTTTAAAAGCTAGATGAAAAAAAGCGGAAAAAATTTAGTCCTAAGGAAGTCTCCGTTTCTTGTCTCTGTTCTTCGAAGTTTAGGCCAATAGGCACTACCTATTCCTATCACTGCTGATGAGAAATCCCATCGGCTTGTACCTTAATAAGTGAACAAGTTACCTCAGTCATTCCTCTCAACTTCTTGTGTTCGGAGTCCCAGCGCGTCTGCGACATGGTGACCGATCTCATCAGTTCACCCACCGGCGGCGTTATTGATACTGGCACTTCACCTACAACGAAAAGAAAATACATTATAAAGCTAGTTTGACTACTACGGTAGCCACTTCAGAATCTCAGATACTTTTTAAGTTATGGAACAATAAACTTAATTTCCTGCATAACAAAGTTAAAATTCCATTGCAATCAAAATGTATCTAGGACCTTTTCATAAGAAATAGGCAGTCAAAAATCAACTTAGACAACATAAGGCTAAAGTTGATAATTGAGTGGTAATGAATCTAGCGACTACACTGTTAAAAGAATCTTTTGGCGTCCGATTGACGTTTTAAGGGTATGAGGAACAGGGTGTAAAGTTAACTCATCCTCTATAGAAAAGGGAGGATCCTCCGACCAGACGGGTGTTGTGTTTGGCGGACAACTGCCCAAGGATTGATGTCGGATAGTCTTATATATGTTAATCGCGCGGTTAACTTAAATAGCGCGATGCAGGATTTATGACGTCAGGTCTTTGATGCGTAGTTCGCATGTGGCGATGTAGATGCCGCCACAACTTTGGTAGCAGGATGCTGTTACTAAACATTTCTACTATTGTTTTGAGAAATGTATTGAAAAATCAAGATGGCGGCGTTCTCCCGGGTTGGGCAAGGTGTGTAAACCCCTATAACAGCAATAAAACATACCAATAGACCCGCTGATGGTAAATTCTATGGGTTGTATGGTGTCTGCGAAGTCTACGCCCAGTGTGACCGTGGTCGAGGCGGACGGTGACAGTAACGGAATCGGGGCGAAGTCGTGGATGTTGCGGGAGCCGGTTAGTGTCTGGAAATTAAGGGCACAGTTTGAAAAAAATTAGCGATTTCAAAGGCGGAAAAAAGCACGATTGGTTGGTGTGTAGCGTGTACGTAGTGTGCACGTGTATGGAGCGAAAACTTTTTTGGGGAGAAAACGGTGCTTCGTAGGGCCATGCTTTTCAGAACCTAAATGGTTTCTATGGACAAGGTCTAGCCGATACTACAATAAAATTCGTACATTACCGTCTTTTGTTGTTTTGTCGAAAAATTTGGCTCAGATAAAAAAAAAAACCAAGGCCTATTTCTCGGAAACGGTGCGTCGTAAAACCATGCTTCTGAGAACCGAAATGGTTTCTATGCTCAAGTTTAACCCGATACTGCAATAAAATTGGAAGATTTCCGAAAAAAATCGTTTTTTTTTTTATGCCCCTATGCGTATACTCTGAATCCTACAAATCATCTCCAAAGACGACCCACTTAAGTGTCTGGGACATTTAAGTTTATTTTCTAAAACTTGCAGACAATTTCGAAGCTTTTATATATAAAATTGGGTAGTGTGAACAAGGCTTTAGATTTATTAAGATACTATATAACTCACTTTCTTCTGTATCCTAATATTAGTGACGTCATTAGGACTGTGGTTGGTGAACAACAGATCGATAGCGCACATGTTCTGTGAGTACAAGTGCGGCGCGCGCGACCAGCGCAGTGCGCACGACGCGCCGCGCCACGACACGCGCGACACCAGCGACGCGGCGCCCGCGGAGCTGTACGATGGACCTACTGGGGTTATGCTATCCGCTAGAAAGAGATGGAAAAAACATCAAGAGATATAATTAGACTATCATATCAGTGTGTCATATTTCATAGTTAGACGTCCCATAATCTAGGAAGAATAAATGAGATTTAAAAAAGCTATGAAAAACAGTACAGACTTAAAAAAAAAACATTGCTGCTTTTAAAAAACTGTTGCTAAGAGCGTTGATTCTAAAAGTTGGCAACGTTGCAAATAGTTGTCAAATATTGACCTGTTTTAATTAATTATTGCATTTCATTATTTTTTTTCAGTTCATTAGTTAGCGATATTTAAATTTTTCCATACAGTAATATTTCCAAATTAATGAAAACAGCAAAATATTTTACAGCTAATTGCGAGGTTGCCCACTTTCAGAATGCACGCTTTTAAACCGTAAACACACACACTCGGACTCAAAACTAACATTCCATAAAGATAAATACACTTGTAAAACTAAAAAAAAAACATGTCATTGTTACTCACCATCTCCAGGCTCGAAGAGCTCGTGGCTATGTAATAACAGCCGCACCGGTCGAGCCATCAGGTTAAGCTGCGCTTGCCGGGGTTGGTCCGTGAATGGGTGACCATCTTTACATACCGAGACTCCTCCGTGCTTCGGAAAGCACGTTAAGCCGTTGGTCCCGGCTGTCATTCGTGAATCTTTGACAGTCGTTACGAGTCGTCAGAAGCCCGAAAGTCTGACAACTAGTCTTACCAAGGGGTATCGTATTACCCAGTTACTGGGTTGTGGAGGTCAGATAGGCAGTCGCTCCATGTATTCGGTTCTGTACTGGTATTCAGCTGCATCCGGTTAGACTGGAAGCCGACCCCAACATGATTGAGAAAAGGCTAGCAAAATGTTACTCACCATCTCCAATCCCATGTGACGGCGGCATACTAGGCGGCGACAAGAATCCCCCACACGTAGGCGTCATAGTCGGCAACGAGCTCGCCACCTCGTCTAGTTCTAACAGTAGCTCCAAGTTTGACTTCTCATTCTTCTTTTGTTCTTCTTTTGTAGGTTTCTCTTGTTGTTGAGCGTTTTGCTAAAATGGAAGATTTTTTTACTATGGTAAGGTAAAGATGTGCATTTGTTGAATACTTTGACTATTAACGAGACATGCAAAGGTATAAGAATGAATCCCATATTCATGACAAAGAAATGTTCTCAGTATTTAAATACAGTTACATGACAAATTTCTTTACATACAGGGTTATTGGTTTTATATCGGCAATCCATTAAGGGGATGTAGGAGAGGTCATTTACAACCAAATGAACCCTTTGTAAATGACCTCTCTGTAATTGACCTCCCTTTGTAAATGGTTGTAAATGACCTCTCTTACATCCCTATAACGGATTGCCGACATATAACGTGCACCTAGCTTCTGACGTTTCATAAGTGCCCATGTAGGTTTATGTAAAATTAAATATTTTGATTTTGATAACCAATAACCCTGTATAAATATATTTAACAAAAAATGTTTAAAAAAATATGTGTCAATCATTTCTGTTTTCCGTTTGTTTTAAACAGTTTTCTCAATTTTCCTGGTTTCAATAACCGTTAATTTGTTAAACGTGAATTTGTTAGGTGCAATGTAGATAACGACAATGAAATTAACAAGATGAATCTTATGATTTAAATTGATGACTGCTACAAAATGGAAAATAGAAGGATAGTACCCAGCATGCTATAGAAATTAAAATAAAAAGCTTAAAAAAAGGTGAACACATATTTATTGAACCAATTAATAAATACAAGAAAATAAATAAACATATTCAATATAAATAATACTACATTACAAACTAAACCATAACCAAATGCTCTACAAATCATTATTTATACCATAATATTATTATTCTATAATAATAAGCCTTCTGAACATACCTTCTTATCGCGACTAACATCAATCTTCTTACTAGTTTCGTCCTCACTGCTGTCGGCCGACTCGTCAGATTCACTGTCGGATCCGCTGCCCGATTCGCTGTCCGACTCACTGTCCGATGTACCGGAGTTGGAAGATCTACGACTGACAGATCGTGTGAGTATTGCCAGATTTAAAAAAGAATGATGTGAATGAAATGAATAAACTGTAGTTCACTCACCTATAGTTATTCGTTTCTTTCGCGGGATTCTCTGGCTTCTTGTCTTCAGTTGTGCTCTCTTCTCTAAGAAATTGAATACATTAATAAATAACACAATTCTACTTTCCCAGTCAGTAAATAGTTCAGCCAGTAAACTCAAGTCAATCTAAAGTGGTCAAGCAATTTCATGGACGACTATATTAGGGCTTGAGATAAGTTTATTCCCATATGAATACAATACTTCCCTTACATGAGAATACTGTTGGGCGTTTTACAGAAACTAGAAATGTTTACAACAAGGATCTGCCCGCGATTTCGTCCGTGTGAAATTTCGGCCCCCGATCCACCGCGTTTCTCGCACCGTTCTTTTTGCTCGGCTCCTAAGGGCCGCGGCCGTAGCGTGATGTTACATAGCCTATAACCTTCCTCAAGAATTGGGCTATCCAATGCAAAAAGAATCTATCAAATCCGACTAGTAGTTCCGGAGATTACCACATACAAACTTACAAACAAACTTTTACTTCTTTATAATATTAGTAAAAATAATTATTTTGTGGCTACATTGAAAAAAACAAATCAATGTTCGCTTGATACGCGGGCTCAAACAAGAAATATAAAAGTAAATAAGTTTCCGTTCAACATAGCTAAGCGTAGAATGAGTCTTGAATGTCTCTTTATTGTGAGGAAAGTGATTTTTTTATGAAGTACTATTTGCTTAGTTTTTTAAAAGTAGGACTACTACTACCACCACTAGATATTAGATAAAAAGTCCCAGTAAATTAAACTTCCACTATAATATTGAAACAACGAAGAGAATCAGTATCTGTCACAAGACATTTCTTGTAAGCAAAAATAGACCTTTTGCATTTCACGACGTGCAAGTGATATTCAAACTTGGGGTGGTAACGCAATTTCATGTTCGACTATACAATGCATCCGAATAATGTAGTACTTACTCGTCTGAAGAATCTTCCGAGCTGCTAGCGTCTGAGGACGACGAGGCCGAGCCGGAGCCGCTGCTCTCTGGCTCCGAGTAGAAACTTTTGTTCCTCTGGAAACAGTCGTTTCTATTAGATCAACTGAACTAAAAAGTGAACACCGACTGAATTGAAAGTTTAATACTATTAAATTTTAGAATATACAGGGTGGATTTTTGAGATGGGTCAGTAAGGGCAGCTACCGTAATGGAAGTTACCTACAGGAAAACGGTCTTAGGACTGTCCTTAACTTTTTGAGACATTTCGATCTGCATTCATAGAGTTTGAAACAAAATACAGTCGGCAAAAAAGTGGGCAGTTTTCCCAAAAATGTTTTTTATTGCCAATCGATCCTGGCGCGGGCGGCAGCGCGCGGTAGTACACAGGTGTACAGTAGATACCTTAGTGTCGTCATGACTATCAGCGGGCGCGGCGTGATGCGCGGGCGCCACCTCGCGGTAGTACACAGGTGTACAGTAGATACCTTAGTGTCGTCATGACTATCAGCGACTACAATTCAAATTTCATTTTAAAGTAGGGTTCTCATTCGGATTGGTTAAAGTTGTAGTGACAACCATTTGGGTTAAATTGGTTTTTATTATTTTATTCGACCTTTATATAGATTCCTTTATATTTTGTGAATGTGAGAACGTTGTAGGCACAACAGACTGTCGATTTGCAGACTATTTTCTATTTTTTTAAGTATCTTGTTGACAGGCCTACGCTGTCCTCGCATACCTATTCAAACTGTACATTTTTTAAAGCATTGTAAAACCCATTTATTTTTAAAAGAGTAACCGTGGAGTTTCTTGCCGGCTCTTCTCCATAGGAAACGACCAATTGGAACCGTGCACCTAGATTCTGACGTTTCATAAGTGCCCATGTAGGTTTATGTGAAATAAAATATTTTGATTTTTTTTTTTTTTTTTGATTTTTTGAGCGGGCGCGGCGTGATGCGCGGGCGCCACCTCGCGGTAGTACACAGGTGTACAGTAGATACCTTAGTGTCGTCATGACTATCAGCGGGCGCGGCGTGTTGCGCGGGCGCCACCTCGCGGTAGTACACAGGTGTACAGTAGATACCTTAGTGTCGTCATGACTATCAGCGGGCGCGGCGTGTTGCGCGGGCGCCACCTCGCGGTAGTACACAGGTGTACAGTAGATACCTTAGTGTCGTCATGACTATCAGCGGGCGCGGCGTGTTGCGCGGGCGCCACCTCGCGGTAGTACACAGGTGTACAGTAGATACCTTAGTGTCGTCATGACTATCAGCGGGCGCGGCGTGTTGCGCGGGCGCCACCTCGCGGTAGTACACAGGTGTACAGTAGATACCTTAGTGTCGTCATGACTATCAGCGGGCGCGGCGTGTTGCGCGGGCGCGACCTCGCGCAGGGCGGCGCCCCGCGTGTCGCGCGGTGCGGGCGGCAGGGCGCGGTATCCGCCGGCCGCGCTGCCGATGTACTGCGACAGCGAGCCGACCGTGAACGTGCCGCGGTCTAGGAACAACAGCGGTCAAAAGGTGCGACTCAAAGAACGAAATGACGATTATGGAATGTAAAATGTCAATGTTTTTGTTCTCGATTTAGTTAAATTGTTAAAACAGCGTTATGACTTAATCATATTATCTACAAAGTGAAATGTGTGAGCTTGGTTATTTGAATAATACGCGTTGTTTTGACTAAAAACATAATACGCATAAATTTAATAATAAACAAGGTGCTAGCGTCACGGGAGGCAGACCTTCGGCAGACCTTATATACGTGTTCGTTTCATCAAGTTAAGTGGCATTGAGCAAAAACACATACATTATTCTAGGACCTACGACAACCGATACTCGCTGGTCAACATACATTAAAAAAAATGAACCTTACACGCATGTCTTAAAGTCAGAATTACAAACTACCAAGAAAAAACTATTAAAGTTTTACGACCGAGGCTCGCCGCTAGGACAGGGAATGAGTGGAGTAGAACTGTCTTATCTTTTTTGTTTTTTTTTTGTTAAGTATAATGCATGAAAAATTGTGTCCGTATCCGTAATAAAGCATTTTATTATATTCTATGGTGTATAATATGTGTAATGATTATAATTTACCTGAATGTAAATGTTTTTGGATAGTTTACCACATTTATTTATTAGTTGTCATAATTATTTTTTATTCTTTATCTTGTGTCAAAAATTAAAAGATTTTGCTTGACAAACAACTTATATCAAAATTCAAAAGTTATTATAAAGAGTAAGCACAGAAAGTTCTTGTAAAAACTAAGAATATTATTGTCTAAAACTTCAGATTATTGACGTAACGTTCATAGATATAGATGTAAAAACTTTCACTTAGTCAAAATTAGGTCTATAAAATGTTACTATATAATTTATAAAAACAGCAAAGAGGGCTCATTAAACAAATAAAAACAATCATTCCTTAATAAAAAAGGAACAATAGCGTCTCCAACAAATGGAACAGAATCAACGCACATAACCCGAACAATTTAAGTGGGCACGCGATATTACGAATAATACGTTTCGTAAGAGCCTTTACAATTGAGATGCTTTATAACTCCTGCGGTTTATTATGAATTAATTTAAAAAAATGTTTTTACGATGATTTATTGACAAAATATCAGTATTTACAATACACTGATAACAATTATAATATAATGATAATATTAATACTTACTGAAAATATGAAACTTCATCGTTTTAGCGTCCTTGATGTGTGATTTTTGCCATTTTTAAACGAGCACTGAGGCATGTTTACCGTCGGAGCGTTCGAATGCTTCTAAATTCAAAGAGCACCCAATCATTCATGTGGGCGGTCATTTGGTGAGGACACTTTTTGTCGCTGATTGTGTATCTAGTTCTTTATTAGTAATCGATGCTGGGAAACGACTTTTATTGTCGGTGTGATTACGACTGCACATAAAATAGTGTTTTCGGTGCAACGATACAGGAGTTATCCCACACAACTATAAATAATTAATGCAATATACTTCAATACACCATAAACAATAGTTCTATACTACTATCAACTCACCTTTAAAACTACTCTGTACATCAGGCTTCGGCTTTTCAGGCAAGAAAATATCAGCAACATAGTTATGTAGCACCTTCCCAGGCTGAGGCTCTATGAACCGACGCAGCATACGCGCTCGGTCGCGCACGTCATAGCTGACGTCATAGCGTGCGAGCGAGACAACATAACGGCAGACAGGGATAGTGTCCGGTTGTGTCACAGATAGTTTTACTGCGAGGGAAAGTAGTTGGAGCTTTACTAGCTCGTCCTGTGGGAGAAGCATCTTGTGTTGAACTGTGGTTTATATTTTCAGACGTCGATTTATATATTATGTCACCGTAAGATCGTGAAAGAAAGAATAATGTTTATTTGGACACAGTTCGTAAATTTTATATTTTAAAATGTATGAAATAAAAATATAAAATGTCAAATGACTCGATTTTTTTAAAAATTTGCATAGGTTTCAAAATAAGTAATTTGGTTGCTCTCCTACATCCCTGTAGTGTATTGACGCTATATTACCAATAACCCGGCTTCGAAAATAATGAACGATAGGCCTGGTATTTAATAAATCTGTTTTATTGTATGAATTAATCTGAAGATCTGAAAAGCGATACGTCCTCCATGAGACGTCTGATGATTGTCTTCTTTCTGCAAAAAACTCGTGTCGTCCCTGAAGGCGCGCAGAGCACAGACTGGCGAAGCTGCAAGTCGGGGCCGTAACAGATTTAGAGGTATGAGGAACAGGGTGTAAAGTTCACTCATCATCTATTGAAAAGGGAGGATCCTCCGACCAGACGAGTGTCGTGTTTGGCGGGCAACTGCCTAACGATTGATGTCGGATGGTCTTATATGTGTTGATCGCGCGGTAAACTCTAATTGCGCGATGCAGGATTTATTTTCAGATTTGTTTGATCCAGGTCTTTGATGCGTAGTTCGCATGTAGCGTTGTAGATTTCGCCAGACAGTGACATATACAAGGTCAAATTAAATTCAGTGGTGAAACTTCACAGACATGATGGTTATCGATATGTAATGATGATAAAACAAACAAAAAATCCTTTTAAATTCTAATTTCCAAGTAACTACGGTTAACAGCCATTGGTAGTTGCTTCCTTAATTGAAATTATGGACCAACAAAAACAGATTTTCTTAATCTGTTTTGTTTGTTTTATCATCAAACCATCATAACAAATGTTTTCATCCTTAGATATCGATACCTATCACTCCTATGAAGTTTCGCTAGTTAATTTGACTTGACCTTGTATACAAGTGAAATAACTTCGAAGTTATTTACGACTGACGATCTAGTTAGGAACGAGTGTTCTATAATTTTTTCTCTTCGATCTTACCTGATCAGCAAAGTTAGCGGCCATATGCGCCAGTATAGCGGCGGCTCTGGGATGTCGCGCGCCGTGCTCCGCGACCAGCCACACTGCGGCCGCGCGGGCGTTGCCGGCCAGTCTGTGCGCAACACACGACACTTTAATAACGTTATTTAGAGGTATGAGGAACAGTGTGTAAAGTTCACTTTAGAGGTATGAGGAACAGGGTGTAAGTTCACTTTAGAGGTATGAGGATCAGGGTGTAACTTTACTTTAGAGGTATGAGGATCAGGGTGTAAAGTTCACTTAAGAGGTATGAGGATCAGGGTGTAAAGTTCACTTTAGAGGTATGAGGATCAGGGTGTAAAGTTCACTTTAGAGGTATGAGGATCAGGGTGTAAAGTTCACTTTAGAGGTATGAGGATCAGGGTGAAAAGTTCACTTTAGAGGTATGAGGATCAGGGTGTAACTTTACTTTAGAGGTATGAGGAACAGGGTGTAAAGTTCACTCATCTTCTATAGAAAAGGGAGGATCCACCAACCAGACGAGTGTCGTGTCTGGCGGACAACTGCCCATCGATTGATGTAGGTAGTTAAACCTACGTATATGTTGATCGCGCGGTTATCTCAATGCAGGATTTGTGTGACATTCATTTGAGGGACAATTCCCGTATTTTTAAGAACATTCGCATCTCATTCGCAATCTATCAAAAATACCGTAATTTTTGACAAGTTTGACAGATTGCGACTTGAATGTGAACGTTTTAGTTATGAGAATTGGCCTACTGTTCTTTAATGCGTAGTTCGCATGTGGCGTTGAAACCGCCACAGGGCTAATGAAATTTAAGAGTACCATCGACACGAAGAAGAGAATAAAATTACTTGGTACAACGTGGCTCGTGGTTAAATGATAACAGCCGCACGGGTCGATCCAAGGGTTAAGCTACGCTTGCCGCGATCGGTTCGTGGAAGGGCGACCATACATTACATATCGAGACCCCTCCGTGCCTCGGAAAGCACGTTAAACCGTTAGTTCCGGACCAACGGTTACGGCCCAACCAACGGCTACGAATGACTCATTCGTAGATATTTGAGAGTCGTTACGTGTAGGCGGTCGCTCTATCTAAAATACTAATATTCAGCTGCATCCGGTTAGACTGGAAGCCGACCACAATGGGAAGCTTGATTAGTACGACTTGAGTTTATGGATGTGTTGTACTGCTTCTACTCCTCGGCGAAGTCCAGAAACGACTTTAGTCTATTTTAGCTTTTACAGGCAGCCAAACACACTAGAAAGAGCTGTTGATACTTTTGAATTGGGTAACTATTAAATACTTAGATTTATATTCAAAAGTTATGTACATTACTAAAACCGGCGTATGTGTGATAGAGACGACACGCAGCGTCAAACACAAGCCAGTCTTTAAAAAAAAATGTTGCCATATTAATTGGATGCGGATGCCAAATTGATGTTGCCATAGAATGGGAATGGACAGCGAAACTCGATGTTTAAAACAAACAAAAACATCTGAGTCAACCTTTACATTTGAACAGTGTATGTCTTACCGGTCAGACCGCAGCAACTTGGCAGCTCTAGACACAGCGGCCCTCGCGGACGTGGCTCCACCACCCACGACTCGCTTCACCACTACCACGGCTTCGCATACCACCCACTCTGTAGACAACATACAGTTTATTTTAAACATATTTACTCTGTTTTTGCGATCCTCTTTTGTCCACGAGTGTATACACATAAAGTGAATTGAGTTCTGTTTTGTTTTCTTTTATTTCTCAGTTAGTATTAATGATCAAATGTCCTTTCTTTGGTTCGTCGAGTCGCTGAGCTCCTTAAGTTCTGAGTTGAGCTCCACGATTTCTGACAAATGCTTGCACTGACTGGACAGGTCCACTTAAATCTGTATGGTTTTTTCCTCAAAACACCATTTCTGACACTAATCTTCATGGTCCTCATATGGCCTGGCCAAGATTATGTCTGGACTTTAAAAGAGACCGCAACCTCTGAGTTTGTTTCGGCCTTTCTTCTCAGATTAGTCAGATAGGAAACGCCGACCTCATCTAGCTTAGTGCTAATATTTTTTTAATATGGCATGTAAAAGTGATTCTGATATCCTATTTACAGAATAAACAATTTGATTTCATTTCATTTGACAAACTGAATTTATTAGCAGAGGTTTGTCAGAATTATTGTGATTTTTTCAAGAAATCCAAATAAAACGCTACTTCTATATCGTGTCTGTGTGACCGCGTTTTTCTTCTAATCTACGCAACGGATTTTGATGCGGTTTTTACCATAATTTAGAGAAAAACTAAAATATCGTGACGTAAGCGACTTTTTATCCCGGAAAAATCTCCCAAACGGGAATGAAACCGCGAGCAAAAGCTAGTGTACAAAACTCACCATCTTTACTCGCAAAGAAAGCAGATGCCAAAGGCTATATAAGCCAAAAACTGAAGGTTCCTGTGGAATACATAAAAGGAGCAAAGCCGCAGGTAAAATTTAGTCTAAAACTTACCATCTTTACTCGAAAGTAGATGCAGCAGCCCATTCAAACACGTCTCAGTCTCCGAATGTATAGCCACAGCTAGCCTTCCTATGGCCTGTATCGTGGCCCCAGCGAAGGCCTTGTCACTACAGGTCACATAGGTCTGGAACTCCCTCAGAATGACTCCTGCAGAGGCTTCCGTCGCTAAGTTGGTGAGGATCTCTAGCTTCAGTAACTTGATGTGAGTCGGGTCTGAGTTGCGTACGAAGAACGATTTGAGGAATGGTTCGAAGAGTGTCTGTAATGGAAGATTAAATAAATAAAACGACAAATAATACTTGCTAGGGTTTAAATTTACTTTTGTTTTTAACTGCCTCGCCTTATCCGAACTCTGTTGGCTTCCAGTCCGCGGCTGCAGCTGAATACCAGTTTTTAAGTGAAGCGATTGCTTATCAGAGCACCACCACCCAGTTACGGGGTAATACGATACTCCTTTTTTATATGCACGTCCCGACACGTAATTTCGGCCCGAAGCGGATACAATATTTTGTTGCGATTGGTCTATCTTATGGCGGCATCTACAACGCCACATGCGAACATGTGACCTGACGTCACAGAAATCCTGCATCGCGCGATCAACATATATAAGACTTCCCGACATCAATCGTTAGGCAGTTGCCCGCCAGACACAACAGCCGACTGGTCAGAGGATCCTCCCTTTTCAATAGAGGATGAGTGAACTTTACCCTGTTCCTCATAACTCTAAAATCTCTTCAAGTTTTGTATTATTATGGAAATATTGTGCGCGTTAATTGGGCATGGATTTGTTATGTTACTTACCCTTCTAGTAACTGTGAGTGACGCGATAGAGTTCAGTACAACGCTTTGCACTTCAAGAGGTGCGCGCAGTAGACGAACCATAGCCTTCGCGACTGGAGGCAGTTCTTGAGCTAAAAGTATTTATAGAAGTATTAAAACAATAAACTATTACAACTGTAACTTGGTAAAAATACAGGATTTGATCATTATGCATAAGATTGCCGTTTAGTGTGAAAGTATAGATTGGATATTATTTTTTGAAAAAGGTCCTTTTTTATTTATTTGTTTTAACTTGAACATAAAATGGCAATGTGTCAATTATATTAGGTAAAGATAAAACTAAACGATTTTTTTCCCTGTACGATTCAAAAAAAAGTCTAATGCAATTTCAGAATCCTCCAAAATCAAGCTATGATTTGGCTACTTTGCCCATGTTTTTGGTTTGGTTCTCGCCTTTAAGATTTGATTGTGGCGGTACACCGTCACATGTGACCTATGCATCACACTCACATCACGCAAAATCTTGAATCGCGCAAGCAGAGTATACCGCGATTAGCATATATACAACGTCTCGACATCAATCGTCGGGCAGTTGCCCAGCAGACATAACACCCGTCTAGTCGGAGGATCCTCCCTTTTCTATGGAGGATGAGTGAACTTTACACCTTGTTCCTCATACCTATTGTGAACTTAGAAATTCACCATGCATAAAAAAACCGAATGAAAGTTTCTTGACAACAAGACGTTATCTCTGTTCGATCTCACCTGGTCCACAATGATAGAACAGCTGCGCTACCGCCAGCACGACGCCGGAGTTCCTGCTCTGCAGCAGCGGCTTGGCGGCGCGCAGCAGGAGCCGGTGGTCGGCGTCCAGGCTCGGCGACGTGGACGACGGCTTGCGCGGCGTGCCGTCCGAGCTCGACGACTCGTAGAACGGCTTGTCCGTGTCGCTGTCACTGGAGTAGTTCTGGGGAATGTTAAGAAATACAATAGACGTAGATATATTTAGTAACTATTCCGCTTAACTTTTCCTAAAGAGTCATATAAAACACAGTAAGAAATCGACACGTGTTTCACCTCTCACCGAGGCATCCTTAGGATGACGATTGACTTGTCGCGAATCCAAACACGACGTGTTGCCAGGCCGAGCGCTGGTCAGTCTCAGCGTCGTTCAGCTTGTACTACTGAGTTCGCACTTAAGTTCGGTATACCTACTTATCCTTTTTTGTTCAAAAGATTATTTATTCTTTCTAAGCACTTAGACAATAATGCATACAATACCCGAGTAAGGTGGCGTTAAAGCCTTATTATTCAAAACGTTTAGACACAGTACAGTTACGATAGTCATGCTTACCTCAGTGTTAGGATCCACAAAACATGTCTTAGCGTACACTGTGAGCACATTGAGCAATGTGAGCTGACCCCACTCGTCCACATCTGCTAGCAGTGAGCAGAGTTTCCTGGAAACATTGTGACATGAGCTTCGGCAATCATCGTCTTTGTTCGGAAATACGAACACTACCGTGTTGATGAGATCTACACTCCATTTAAAATAAGATTAGACTTATATTTAAACCTTTTTTACAGTCTGTTCAACCGATTTTGACTTCTATTGCGTTGGTGGCATGACAAATGGCAGCTGCAGTAAACAGTTGGTATTGTAACCACTTTTTTGCTTTTAATGTCATCCTTATGCCTACGGTATAGAAGTCAAAATCGGTTGAACGAACTGTAAAAAAGGTAAAAAACCCAATAACACTTTGCCCGACCTGGGAATCGAACCCAGCACCTCATGCTTACTTTTTTACATGTTATGAATTGTGGTATTTACCTGTAACTCCTATGTATAAGACTCATCCGTTCTCCGCACACTTCAGAGAAAGCCATGGCCGCTGAACCGACTACAAGTGGCGCCTTGTCTGATAATAACTTGTCTATGATTGATACTAACTCCTCCTTTTGTTCTGGGTCCAAGCTATTGGGATAGATTACAATGAAATATATTACAATAATCATAAAATTATATGAAAATGTTATAGGCACATTTTATTTGAAAGAAAGAAAAAAAAATGGTTTATTTGTTACAGAAACACGTAGGAACATACCTACAAAAAGATAAGCAGATAATTATTGGTGATGTGGAGTTCTATTATTATATTAATAGAATCGTTTTATTATCTTTTAATTAAAAACAATCCCGCATATCGGCCGCATTTTCACGAGGCGTCGAGTACTTCGTGCATTGTGTCAAATAATAGAATTTGGTAAATTCGCGGTCCAAATTGAATTACTTCTTCACATAGTAGATGAAAGTTATGACAATGACAGAAGTGTAAATATACATTGTACACTTCAGGGACTTTCAGGGTCAAATCAAATTATAGTTAGCGAAACTCCGCAGATGTTATGGGCATCAATATCTAAATAATCATGATAAAAGAAAAACAAAATGATTTGATACTAATGAACCGTTTGTCTTTGTAGTATAGTTACTTGAAATATAATTATCAAAAATCTTCTTTTTTTTTTAATAGTTTTTCGATAAGTACATAGATTCTCGTCTGCGAAGTTTCGCTGACTAATTTGACACTGTTTAGAAAAATCTACCTACTTAAAAAAAATTGCTGATCTTTTTTCAAAATCATAGCTTTTCTATTCATTTACTAAGGTCCCATCTACACTAACAACTTACCTATACAACTTCGGTATAGCATGTGCTGCGGTCTTCCTGACATATGGACTCATGTCACTGGCTGAGTCTCTGATGGCTAACATCACAATAGGCACTATCATGGGCACGCGGATGGATGAGAGGACTCGGAGAGCGCTCGCACGAATCAACTGGTTTGGGTCCTGGGAGATAATAAATATAAAGTTAAATAACTCAACTTTTTTCATAAGGATTGACCACAAACTGCAGTAGATAGGGATAAAGGAAGGAGGGAAGGGAGGCTTTTGCCCTGAATTGGAACACAAATGGCTGATAATAATTAATTAGCCAGTGGGACGTGGACTTTGCAGTCATTGTACCAATAATTGTTACGGTTAATGGCGTAATAGCGGAGAGCCTCAACCAACACTTCAGAAGGATCTCATTGCATGGGTGGATCAAAGGCTTGATTCAGAAAGCAGTACTCCTGGACATGGCACGCATAGTGAGGAGGTTCCTTTCTCTAGAGCCCTTGAACCTTGGACCCTGTTCCTGATGCTGATGGGCTACAATATTTACAGGCACTTTTGAATTGTCTTGGAGTCAGTCAGTTCGAAATATGAAGCTGGGAGACCATTCCAAGTGTAGTGAGGTACCTATGTAGAAGAATGGGCAAGAAACTCCATGGACACTCTTTTAAATTATTTTCTTACAAAATAAATTGTAATAGAACATTGAAGTCACAATATTACCTTCAAAGCTCTCTGGAAGGTACTGATGGACAACAGTGCCAAGTCCTGTTGCTCTTCAGCATACCTCACAAGGTACACATACACCAGCTTCTTCACCTCAATGTTCTTTGATACAACATTCTTTACGACAGCTGGAAACCTATGAAACAAAGATATTACACTTTAGTTGGAGATTTTGAAGTGAAAAACATATCAGGGCAGTTTATCTTTATACTTTAAATTATTCTGCACGTCTGTATGTCACTCCGCCTAAACAGTTGGACCGATTTTGATGTTTTTTTTTATGTGTTTCAGTGGTTCCCTGGATGGTTTAGATTCACAATTGAACCAAACAGGTTGCTCTACGATCGAGTTTCAAAAATCAAAATCAAAATCAAAATATTTTATTTCACATAAACCTACATGGGCACTTATGAAACGTCAGAAGCTAGGTGCACGATTCAATTGGTTGTTTCCTATGGAGAAGAGCCGGCAAGAAACTCCACGGTTACTCTTTTAAACGGTTACTCTTTTGAGTCAGCTAGTTATAAATATATTCAGTGTTGAACTTTTAGATTGCTAAAATAAATTATCCAAGCATGGTGAATACAATAATTAGTATGCATTGTGGAAGCAATAGAATTGTTTTCCAATGAAACAATATTTAGTGGCAAAACCATGTGTACCCATTTTCTACCAATGCTTGTTTGAAAAGAGAAAGAAACATAATTTTATTTGACCTAGGTAATGGCACACAATATTCAAATAAAAGTAAAAACAGAAAAAACTGCTGCGGAAAAGCTGGAGCCTCTTTCTGACTTGACCATATCGATGTATTTTTTTTCAGAACATTCTGCATTTCATTTTGAGGCCCATCCTTTGAACTTTACAGGACACAAATGATAATGAAAGTTCCAAATATTAATTTATTAATATTGTGTTCCTTGTTTGGAACACAAATATGTTGTGTACAAAAAAAAACACAAGTTCTACCACCATCATTGACCTACTGACTATTACAGGTGAATGTAAAGCATGTTTATTGATATTGTGACAAACTAAATACTTACAGATCAGAAGCATCCCTTCCCTTGGCAATCATGCCAATGATCCTCTTCATAGCCTCTAGTTTGAGGGAGTCTTTGGACCCATCTAACATGAGTTTTAAGTCTTCATTCCTACGAAATACAAACAATTTCAAAACAGTGGTGTGTGTGTAATGCCTTCGAATTTGATAGGAATATTGTATGGTTGTAGTTAAATAGGAACATTTTGAAAGTACTCTGAGATTTTGAGTTTATTTATTGGAAACCAAATATTGTAAAAATACATTAGGTAGGTACTACTTGAAATTATACAGAAAATCTACTAGATTGTGTCTTTGAATGATTAAAGGATGTTTTTATGCTGCTAATAACACATAAAACATTTATTTACTTCTTATAATCTGGTTGGAAAAACGCCCCAGAAGCTGGATCGCTTGCCGGGTACTCCACTTCACCCATCACCACTTTATCATTATTATAGGATGTCGTAGCCGACATTTTGGATAAAATAACAGTTTAAACACTTCACTGGAGACTTATTCTTATTTAGATATTTGCGTCCAAACTTTTCTAATCAGTGAAATCGCAACATTTCATTTTAATTTTGACATAAATAATTGTTGACGTTGAACAAGCAACGTTATGTCAAAGTTACGTTTCGTTACTGCACTGCTGGTGACCTGCATTTTATTGAAAAAAGTATCCCATCAAAAACAAAAAAATACAAGTCGTGCAACGCAGTTCTTCTACGACGAGACGAGATCTAATGTAAAACCGGTAATTTAGGTAAGTCGGTAATTTTTTCAGTAAGTACCTTTTTATGGGAGCATCTAACCAACAACTTTGCCATAAAATTGTTACAATATAATATTATAATAACAAAATGATAAAGTACCGACCGTGACAATATTAGATATGTTTAATGTTTCAAACTCAAAGCATTTATTTCAAATAAACCAATTACAGGTACTTTTGAATTGTCAAGGCGTCGGTCAGTCAGAAAAAATGAAGCTAGTTGCCCATTCCAAAGCGTAGTAGGTTCCTATGGAGAAGAACGGGCAAGAAACTCCACGGACACTCTTTTAAATCAAAATATATTATGTTACAAAATATTTGTTACATCATTCATGTTGAAATTATACATGTGAGAACAATGTAAAAAGACGTGCACGTTGAAAGCGTCCGTAATAAAAATATAGAAACAATTCAAAAATTAAAATAAACCGTGGCAGCTAAGAGATGACCAGTCCCTCCCTACTGACGGCGCCCGTTCACGAACATGACGCATGGATCAGCACCATTTAGCTCAACCATTTTGAAGGGAACTTAACGATCCAACACACACGCCACCACCAGCGAGACATTTGAGTGAGCATGACATACTCTCAGCCGCCAGGGCACATTCAAGTCAATAAAAGACGTACCCAGTAAATGGTAGCTTTATAAAAAGTATGTGGTCACAGTGCTCACACATGTGCTTTGAAATTATACAATATTAACAGATTGAATTTATACAATGCAAAGATAGTTTTTTCCCAATCTTCAGCAGCTCCAACAATATTTTCGAATGCTAATCAACTAGTTTATGCGCGCTTGTGGAGCTGGACCAGCATTGAGCCAAGCATTTTTGTCAGCGATGTAATCACCCAACGTATAATATGCTTGGCAGCATAGTGTGCGTTTTATACAAGATTTAAATTTCGTTTCATTTAGTTGGAGTATGTGGGGAGGTATTTTATTGTAACATTTTAAACAGTACCCCATGAAGGATGAGTCTACTTTAGCCAGTCTGAAACCAGGTTGAACTAATTGGTCCCTATTTCTCGTACTATAATTATGTCTTTCACCTCTTTTACTGAAAAGATTAAGATTTTTCCTTACGTACATGATGTTTTCATATATATATTGACAAGGTACCGTCATGATGTTAATACTTTTAAACAGTTCCCTTAGAGAATCGCGCCTGCGGAGGCCATATATTGCTCTGATGGCTCTTTTCTGCAGAATAAAAATAGACTCGATATCTGCAGCCCGTCCCCATAGTAAAATACCGTAAGACATAATACTATGAAAGTAACTGAAATAGACATTCTTTCTTACGTTTATTTCTTATAAAATAGAATGATTTGGCCAACTTGTATGCTTGTACACTTGCGTCACGTCAGTGTGCTATCATTGTGCTTCAGTGTGCGTGCATTTACCGGCCAATAATTGAACGCGAACGAATTTTTTTCGACGAGTTCACAGCTTGGTCTGTCTATCTCAACATGGTATTTATAATATATATCACACGTCTTACTTAGTTAAAAATCTAAGTTGGTACACTTTATTTTGAACATCATATAGATCAAAATAGCAGGATGTGTGGCTCAAAATCGCAGCCGCGTATTGAACTTCGATTTTCATCTGTATGACAACAACTATGCAGTCAAAATTTGCTTTATCGGTACCTACACGGCGTAGGTACCTATTGTAAACATTATCATCTCAGACCATAAATAAAATGATTTTACCTACCATAACTAATTCTATTTATAAATAACTCCACTTCAATTAGCATTAGCTACCTACTTCGTTTAATCGTAGAATTTTTAATATAGGTAGGTACCTTCATAAACTTATTGAAATTGTACAATTTAATCTCACGACTGCATTCTTTGTAAGGAGATTAATCAATTTAATCAGTCTGCAGATAATATGAGATTGAAATAAAAATGAGAGCTTTATAATACCTACTTAGTGTAATTGCAAAGTTGATTTGAAACTAGGATCTGCCCGCGACTTCGTACCTACGCGTGGAATTCGTAAGATCCAGTATACATACATGAGCCACATTTTATAAAGCTCCATCGGCCCCCGACCAAACGCATCGCATCGCATCGCCCACCCGAGTTATATACTTCGTTTTCGCTTAGCGTTCTTTCTTTTTGCTCGGCTCCTAAGGGTCGTAGCGTGATGTTAAGTACCTAAAACTTTCATCAAGAATTAGGCTACCAAAACCAAATTCAACTGAGGCCTTAGAGTCAGTTTGCAAGTGAGCAAACGTAACTATCGCGTTTGCGTTTGCACTTGCAAACTTCCACTACGGCCTCTGGTAGTTCCAGAGATTAGCGCTTTCAAAAAAAAATAACTCATCAGTTTTTTTTGTTTTTGTTATATTGGTATAAGCACAGATAATGATCATCGTATCGCGACCCCACTGATATAAAGAAAATAAGGTCCTGACAGTGCGTCAACTGTTTATATTGCACATTCTACTTAAACAGCATACTTTCTTGTTTAATAATAGGTACAACAGTCGTTGATTCTTTATTACAACGGATAAAATGTATTCCTGTTTAGTCGAATCCCTCCTAATACGATTATGTATCACTTGTTTTCTTTCACTACCTACTTATTATCTATCGTTGAAATAAAAACATTATTTGAGGATTCCAAATACTTACCTAAACCACTTTGGGTTCTCTCGAAACTTTTCCGAGAAAAATTGGCTCATTTGTTATCCTCCCCTCAATTTACGAACGATTTATTGGCTTTACTCTAAACAAACCATTTAGTAAGAACCAAAACAACTAGCATTGGTGCCGATTCCCTTGTTCACAAACTAAACTAAATTTAAGTTCAGTGCATCTTGTTCTTTCTATTTCATTAAGAAAAGGACAGAAGATACATTTTAGTTTAGTCCTGTCAAATCTGTCAATACTCCATACAAGTTTAGACGTGATTAAAAGCTTGCCAACTAAAATTACGTCAATTTACGTCAGGCGCTGATTAGTTTGACAGGACTAAACTAAAATATATCTTCTGTCCTTTTCTTAATGAAATAGAAAGAAAAAGATGCACTGAACTTAAATTTAGTTTAGTTTGTGAACAAGGGAATCGGCACCAGTGTCTTTTAAAAATGCCAATTCCTTTAGAGAATTAAGGGAAAATATTAGTATTCGCTTCAGCTCGAGCTTGTAACGTGCTAGTTAATTGATTCAGGCGTGACTTAGCGAAAATCCATTATAAAATACAATAGACGTAGATATATTTAGTAACCTATTCCGCTTAACTATTCTTAAAAAATCTTAAAAAACCCTGTAAGAAATCGACAAGTGTCTCACCTCTCAACGAGGCATCCTCAGACGACGTGTTAACACGTCGTGTGCGGGTTCGCGACAAGTCAATCGTCATCCTGAGGAAGCCTCGTTGAGAGGTGAAAACTAATACCTACCCACTACTGACCTGCACCTCAATTGCGTAACACACAATCCGAAGGAATTCATGTTTGAAAAATTAGTCTGCTCGACAACGTAAATAACGCAATGAATGTTGGTAAATTGTCAAAATGAAAGGCAGTGCAATTATTATTGTGTTAAGAGCAGTCCACAATCCAGCGTAATTGCGTAAAGCGCAGGCCACACTGGGAATGAAGCTAATTTCGCTTAGCTTCGCTCACGTAGCTTCCGCGTCTTTTCATACTTAAGTACTCAATACTTAATACTTACTTTATTCCATTCCACAATGAATGTGCTTAGATGGTAAACATTTGCTTAGGAACAATCGTGGATCCTGTTCGGCATAGCAAAAGAAATATAGTAGGTAGAGTTAAAGACGCGGTAACTACATGAGCGAAGATAAACGAATTTGGCTTCATTCCCAGTGTGACACGCGCTTTACGCTATTATGTCGCCGGATTCTTTGCTCGCCAGCGGACGATGTCGCGGGCGGAAGCTTGTTATGTTAATAAAGTTCGTTTTGACGTAAAATTGAATCTTTTCCAAAGGTATTGGTACACCAGAAAATGCATATATAGTATACCTATAGCAAAAAATAAATTTAACACTACAAAACATACAATGGGCGGGCTTATTGCTTTCTGCGATCTCTTCCAGGATTATGTACGTTAATACAGGTTATTAGCACGTAACACGAGTCCAATTAATTAACTTGTTGCTTTGCTGATTTATTTAAAAAACAGGAAGGTTTTATTGGCAAAAATAAAATATAGGGGCCTAAATAACAGAGCAAAGACGTCTTCTCATACAGAGAAGGAAAGAACATTGATCACCACTTCTGCTCAGTACAGCTTCTGAATTTTATTCTTTTATTCATTGGTACTCCAACAGCAATGTGTAAAAAACCATAGTAAGAAAGACTGACGGGCAAAGCATAGCCATTTAATTTTGATATAATTTATTTTGTTTCCATTTAATTTCATTTATTTTGTTTTGATTTTATTTGATTAATTTAGATTTTATTTTATATGATTTCTGTTAATTTACGTTTAGCAATGGGTGTTCTTTACCTGAAATAAATGAATTCATTTATTTATAAGCCTAAATCGCTGGGTCATTCAAGCGGGAAATTTTGCACGAGTTTTCCTTATGTTACGAAGGTAATCACTGAAAAAGTTTTTATTTTAATTCTGCTCCTAAAGAGCCCCCTGCCCCTTCCATACGCTCAAGAAGAGGATAGTATGGACATTCGTAATATTTGCCGATCGAAATCTCATCTAGCACACGGCTTGTAATAAAATAAATGTGTTGGTCTATTAATTTCAAGTCTAGATAGTTTCCTCATTGTATCCCTTCTCCTTTTAGTTCCACGATTAATTCAGAAACGGGCACATATTGGGAATAAAATTCCTTATTCCGATAACTAAAATAATAGTAATAGTAAAAAGTATTTGTTGATGATCCTCGTCAACAAATACTTGAGATTTGCCTTCAAGAGGTCGAGTAGGTAGGTACCTGTCTATTTGTAGCCACTAGCTTTTGTTAAACATAAAAAGGTTCGGTTAATCGTAGTTTACTCGGCTTTTTGGCATAAGTCCTTTGATCCAGATGTTCCTTGATTTATAAATAAGTATTTCCTTTATTCATTGTAGGTACATAATATTTAATTTTTATATTTATTTTTTATTATTGTGCTTGCAATCTGCATTTGGTTAGGAATTAATCAATTGTCTTGAAGAGCAGTCAGTACGGCGGCGTACGCCCTATAGGTATAATATTCTTTCCGTAAAAAAAAGATAAAAATGTATTAATAAAAATAGATTTTTAAATATTTTTATAAAGAAAAAAATATAAAATTAGGGATCCACCGATGATGTCGGGAGCAGGGTCCAGGCTAACGGTGGTTAGGGCTCCAGAAACAGGAACCTCCTCACAATGCGAGCCGTATAGAGAAGATCAGGTCCTTGACACAGGAGCATCGAGAGATGACTCTTACTGACAAAAACCTCCTTTTCCCCCTTCCTTCAGTTGCCTGTGTTGCTAGGCGCCACGGTATATATAAGGTGCTATAAAAATATCTGCCACGGCTTTAATGAGAGGTAGTATTGTGTTTAAAGATAACAATAGTGAAGAAATTTCGTACCCCGGCACAGTTAAATCAATTTGAGAAAATAAAGTAGTTAAATAAACATTGACTCTACTCTGCATAACGTGGTTCACAAATTACGCGCGAAGTGCACTTCGTCAATGAAAACAACTGCTATCTCTTTCCATCTGTTCTGTGAATGAAAACTGAAATCAGCTGACTAGTTCGTCACTTGCAAATTAATACGTACAATTTTTTGTATGAAAAAAAAATATGACACAGAATCAATAATTTATCTTTACTATTGTAATCTATAAACACAATACTATCTCCCATTGCAGCCGTGGCAGATATTTTTATAGCACGTTATATTCCTTTCGGACTTTCCCGCAACCCCAGCAGGCATCGGCCCTAGCGGGCCCCGCCATTGGTGCTAACATCCCTTTGAGGCGCGCGTGGAACACAACGCGCCATCAACCCTAACTCCCTAACTAGTCATCTAATCTAGAAATAGATATGGTTAATTCATAACAAGTATTTTAGGTTAATTAAGGGCACTATTATAACTTAAAACGTTTAAACTTAACTCAATAGGTACTTACTTATATTATTACTGAAAAATATGGGAACTGGCTAGACTGATGAAAGAACTTTTGAAGTTCAAGTTTCCTATAAATGCGACCATCTGGTATTCTGGGCGAATTTCATTGAAACTTACTGAAGCGTATTTTATTACACGAACTGAGTGGCTTCTCTTGCAAATATTAATTTATTAGTGAAATTAACATTCGAATTCTCCAATAACTTGCTCAGCAAGAGTTTGATTCTGATTATCAATTATTTACAAGTAGTTCTAGTGTTTTCTATAGATTTGAAGCTTACCTATTTAGGAATTTTGGCAGGTAATTTGTTCTGTTTGCCAGGTCAGGAATGTCAAAAGTCTTGAAAGCTATTGTGATAAATGTCGCAGTGTCAGGAGACGGTCTTAAGTAGCACAAGACAAATGTTGTACACGTTATAGTGCCACTAAAGTGGGTACACTACACGTATATAACGTCAAAGTCAAAGTGGAATAATTTATTTCAAACAAAAGTACAAACCCAGTCCAGTCGGTCTATTCTGTTAAAATCTCACCGGCTGTTTAGCGGTTTTGCCAGTGCCTTTACATACATTTGTGCGCGCATCGCTAGCGGAAAAAACAAAACCAGCGCGCCATTTACCATAAATGTTTGTTATAGTTTTCGCTATAAGTCATAACTAATTTATTAATTTGTTATGTGGTTAATTATTTTCAAAAATACGAAATCCAAAGTATTGTCACCAACCGACGCGACGTATGTGTTGCTAATGCTGTTAACAGTGTTTTTATGGCGACAAGCTTAGATAAGATGGTGGTCGTTAGCCAGGCGGACTTGGAATAAGCCCTATCACTAACCAAACCGAGCAGAAAATAATTATGCCCCCACTGGGAATCGAACCCACCTCTGGGTCTGAGTCAGATGGTCTAACCACTAGACCACAGAGGTGGTTTAAATTTAAGTTAATCCTGTAGAAAACAATATAAGCAAGTCAAATTATGCACTGAGAAGCCAGTCAAAGCGGCAAAGCTAATCAAATCCAAACATAAACATGAGATGCGTTATCAAGACTTCAGCGGGTCTACGCCGCGCCGTAGCTCCGTAGTGACAGTCGTAGCAGCGTAGCCGCGTAGGCCAGTCGCGATCACGCACGGGCCGAAAGTGAACGAAGTGTTACGAAGTTTTCGTGTTAAAGTTACTTTAAGTTATACATGTGGTTAGTTAATAATAATAAGTATATTGTGGTAGTTAGTTATTTTGATAAAAGTTTAGTAACTAGGTATTCTTCGATAAGTGTTTAATTAAAAATAAAACTTTGTATTTTTGCTCATAATAAAAACTATTTTAAAATGAAAAGTTTCTAAAGTCTCTAACTAAAATACTAAACAGTTCTGTGTGTGCAAAAGTGAAACACCAAACAAAAAAAAAAACAAAAAAAAACAAAAAAAAACTTTTTTCATGTTATGTAAAACTAGTACCTATGTAAGTAAAAATGCCGAATATGATAATAAATAACTACGATTATGAGGAAGAGATTCCTCTGCTCACCACGTCAGAGATTGACAAGAAATTCTGGGACTACTTCGATGGAGCCACTACAGCAAGTTCGAACATCACGGAGACTGTTCTTCGAGACCAGGGTCCAGTGCTGTTCATCTACGGCATCCTGCTGGCTGTGGGGGGTGTGGGCAACGTGGCTGTGCTGGTTAGCCTGGCCAGGTCTAGGAGGAGGAAGTCCAGGGTCGACCTGATGATGACCCATCTAGCTATCGCTGATGTCTGTGTTACTTGTGGAGTTATACCTTTGGAGGTAAGTTCTTTTAAAGTTTTTTTTTTTTTTACCTCAACGGCGAAACTCTTGGCCTGAATCTCACCTGATGGTAAGTGATGATCAGGCCGATCATCACTTACCATCTTTTTTTAAATTTGTTATTTATTTAAGAGATTTTCGTACACCTATGAGACGACGTATTCCATCGTACTTAGTAACCAAGTTATCCAAGTAGAAACTTAATTTCTAAACTAATGAAACTAATTTTAATCGAACACAACCGAAAATATCTTAATCTGTAAATAGTATACCGGAATTACTTTATTAATGATTCATAGTTTAATTTTTACATTATTTCAAAACAAAACAGTCTTAAAATAATAATAATAATATGTAAAAAAGTATATAAAAAGGGAAAAGAATCATAAAAGATGCCCGCATTAAAAGAAAAAATGTACTTAATCTTATTTCTTATCTAAAAAAGGATGTAATATTTTAGTTTCTTCAGAAGTAGGCTTATCTAAAATACCATTGAAGATTTCTACGTTCATTGCCCTATACACCGACCGGCATATTTCTTTTGGCTCAATCGCGCTCCGACCCCCAAGATACCAGCCCTGCTTAGTTTGAGGGTCAACGGTCAAACCAAAACATTGTGATGTACGAACATAATAATGGGTACCTATAAGTAAGATCACTGTCTGTCTACATTATTTCTTTTCGCCAATATAACTTTTTGTAATTGTATTTGTATTGCCGAAAATTTCAACGAGTTTTGAAGTGCATTTCTTTGACTATCGGATACATTATTGTTGCGAAGTTATTGCTGACAGGCTGGACTGCTGTATTATAAGTCGTTGCTGCAGTATCTCAGCTGGAATTCTGAAGCAATGATTATTTTGTTGTGGTGTTTGTATAATTGTATCGTTAACATAGTTGTAAGTTTATTTTATTGTTACTAACACTGTATGAGTCTCATAGCTACTCTCAATAAAGAATTTATATTTTTATTATAATAACACATGCTGAGCATCCTCCATTTTACCACACATATAAGTAATAAACGTACCTATTTTACCTATATATAGTTATACAAGTATTCTTCTTCGTCTTCTTCTCTCTCTCTTTTCTCTTCTCCATTCCCATAGACGAAAAAAAAAAAAGTTTTTTGGTTCATAGACAAATTTTACATTATGACAAGTGAGTGGCAATCGCTTTCAAAGCGTTTTGTATGTCTACAGCGACTTTCATCGGGATTGACATAAGCTTTTAGCCAGTTTTTATGTCAATCCAATACATTTTTGACTTTTCCACCATCGTTATTGCTGATAGAATGTCAGTTTGTTTAGAACCTCTGGGTCAAATCAAATTAAAATATTTTATTTCACATAAACCTACATGGGCACTTATGAAAGCTCAGAAGCTAGGTACACGGTTCCAATTATTAGTCGTTTCCTATGGAGAAGAGCCGGCAAGAAACTCCACGGTAATTCTCTTAAAAATAAATGGGTTTATAATGTTTTCAATTTACAGTGTGAATAGGTATGAGAGGACAGTGTAGGCCTCTCAACAAGATTCTTAACAAAATAGAAAATAGACTGCAAATCGACAGTCTGCTGAGCCTACAACGTTCTCACATTCACAAAATATAAAGGAATCTATATCTATAAAAAAAATAAAAAACCTATTTAAACCAAATGACATGGTCGTCGGGAGTCACGACGACATAAACAAAGTCTAATAGGTAAATTTCTCGCCAAGACTTTCTCTCTCTAATCGCTTCTTTGGACTGCTGTTAATGCTCCAGGACATGTGAACTTCGGATCTTCTCATCGCATTATCATACCACCTCAGACATATATCGGAAAGTTGTTTTTTTTTCTTCAATTAGGCAAATTACTTCTTAACGAAGTTTAGAAATTAAAACGGAAAATAAGAACAATAAGTGTACCTATGCTAACTGGTCAAACAAAAATCATCCATACTAATGAAGGTTAAGATTTTTTTTTACTGTGAATGCTCATATTCATTAAAAATTAATTACACGGCCGCTTTCAATCTTCTATGACATTGGTTTCACAATTTTTAGTAAGTATCTCAAGACAGATATTTAAAAAAAAAACTATGGCAATGTGCCTTATGAAGTTATAAAACAAAAAAACTTTTCTAAACGTTTTAGAAAAAGTAATATTAAACTTTACTGTAACTATTGTTCTTTCTTAACTTTTTTTATTCGTTAATAAAAAAAGGACAGATGGTACAATAGTTTGATTGTATATTATATATTTATATACGCTTCTTTTACAAGAATAATACTTTTTTCCAAAAAAAGTCTTTGTCTAGGTAAAAACAATCCAAAGTTCAAACACAAACTATTTGACATTGGTGGCCTCGAAGCCAAAAAGGATAAAAATGATAATGTTGGAATTAATTTTCTTCTAGAAACAATGCCGTTGTTAAGAAAATACTAACAATATACTTGTTTCCAACTGGAGATAAGAGCTTCTTTATGTTATAACTAAAGGTAATTTCATTTGTTCTCAGAAATAATATCACACACTGAGATGTTAAATGTTGTAGTTTTCATTGTTTTATTTTACGATCATACTTAAGAATTTTCACACTTAAAACCTTTAAGCACTTGGCAGCACAACTTCAAAGCTATTTAAAGACAAGCACTTATAAATAACAACACCCACTAAATGTAAAAAGATCTTGTCATCTTGCATATTATTTTTACAAGCTTTTTATTTATTTTCTTCGTTTATATATGTGTTTCCAGTCGTAAGGAAAAATATACTAATTTGTATAGTTTTTTTTCTACGTAAAGACATCAACGCCATTGTTCTTTTAAAACTAAAACATTTTTCTTTATTTACCTAATTAGTTTATTTAATGTGTAAATAAATATAATACATACACATACATATACACATTGAATAAACTAAATAATCAAGAAAATATTTAAAAAAAATATTTTAAAATTGATCCAGTTCGCTGTCGAATGGTCAATCACCTACAATACAGGTGGATTTTGGAGATGGGGCAGCAAGGGCAGCTACCTTAACCGTTGTA
Source organism: Eupsilia transversa (assembly GCA_914767815.1). Lineage (NCBI taxonomy): Eukaryota > Metazoa > Arthropoda > Insecta > Lepidoptera > Noctuidae > Eupsilia > Eupsilia transversa. The sequence continues at coordinate 1,535,060 of OU611888.1, forward strand.
GCTACAGGAAAATGGTCTTAGGAGACTGACCTTAACTTTTTGGGAAATTTTGATCTGCATTCACAGATTTTGAAAAAAATGTACAGTCAGCAGGAAAATAGGCAATTTTCGTAAAAACTTTTTTATATGCCAATCGATCCTGTTTCATATAAGGATCAGAAACTTCTATTAGACCAATTGAGGTTGGAGTACTAGAAAAGTCAGAAATCGCAAAAAACTTTTCTCATACATTTTTCCCAGACATTTTTAACTAAAAAATGTTTGATAATGGTTGACATTGGCATAGGGGTCATGAGGGGTATTTTGGTTGCAATTGGTTAATGGATTGCCAACATACAACCAATAACCCTGAATATTTATATAGGCCGCATTTTTTAGATGGGCAGTAAGGGCAGGTACCTTAACCGTTGTCGCGATCGCGATAGTTGTATATCCGTTTGCGCTAAATCAAAGTTTGGCTAAGCATAGATACTTAAAACTCATAAAGTTCTCGTTTCGTAACCCCAAAGTATCCATCACACCAGACAGACCCCGCCTGTCTCTGTAAATAAAGTTGATATTTATGTTAGGCTTTAGTTAAGCGTTCCGTTCTAGTTTAGAAGTTGCCCAGTGTATCTTTAACACAAACGGGTATCAGAAAAGTTCCTTCAAAGTTCAAGGCCTGTTTTTCTTGTAATTAGAAGCTATATATACTAGAACCTTTCCACAGCCTGTACATACCTAATTAGATTTCGGGTTCCGGAGCCAAATGGCAAAAACTTAAGGGCCTGTCAGTGGTCAAAATGCTTAGCAAGACCCGCCGTTATGTCGAAACTACTGCAGCTTTAATTTTTAAATAAATATATGCTAAAGTTGAGGATTATGTTATCCGAAAACACGATTTCATAAAAAAATATCGATAGAAAATAAAACCAAAGTTACCTCCAAACCGAACAATAAACCGCTGCTATTCAAAAAATACTTCAAATTAGATCATGAAACATGGCACACTAACTGAACAAACTATAAAGCAGCGACTATTTTTTTTATTTTTATTTATTTTATTATTTATGTACACACAGTAAAATATATAATAGAACGACATAATTAAAATATGAGTACAAAGGTACTGCTTATTTCTTAAGAAATTTCTTCCAGCAGACCTGCGAAAGGAGAAATGAGGAAGAAATGTAGACAATAGTGTGTGAGAACAAGAAGAGAAAAACCATAATTACCATTATTTTCGCCGTAAAACCTAAACTATGGCCGCTTTGGAGCCACCTCCGTCTCGCTCGCACTCAGTCCGCGAGTAGTATGGTGCGAGCGAGATAAAAACCTGAGGTTATGTGGGCTCTTAACACTTATAATTTCGTCATGTCATCATTCGTCTTATCCATATTCGTCATCTATCCTTCTGTTAGTGTTTCCGTCGTACCGTCTCTCCGGATGTGACATCGCCATTTATCGAAATTGTATTGGATGGTATCATAATATATGGGGTATTGTATGACCCCATTATTAAAATGATAATGATGTTTTTAGGTGACTTTGCTATTTAAATCGATAATTTTCGGTTGGTTCTTTTATATTTATTTAACCATTTATGCACACATATACAAACAGACAAGAAGAAAGGAACAGAAAAATACGTACAAAGGCAATGCTTATTTCTAAAGAAATCTCTTCCAGCATACCTGCGATAGGAAAGTACATAAAAAGAGATGTAGACAACGTGTAACAGTAGAAGAGAAAAAAACAATTCACTAATTAGCTATAGCTTTTTTAAAACTATATTTTTATAATACTAAGTAATAATAAAATGCAAGTTTAATATTATGAATTAAAAACTTATTTTGAGGCCGTTAAAATAAGTCCTCACTGCGGAACCCTTCACTGTGCGTGTTCCTACATGCACTTGACCAGCTTTTTTTCGTGCTTGCTAGTTTAATTATAGTGGGCATTTCCGGAAGGGTTAAGGGTTTCTTATACCGAAAAGGGTCAGCCCGAAAAACTTTTATTACTGGACGTAGATTTACGAGGGACAGTATGTTTTCATTAAAGCTCAAGAGCTGTGCGTGTTCTTCTTTAGTGCGTAGGTACTCAAAAATATATTGTACCTAGTGTACACTCTTCAAAATAAGTAAATCCTATTTTGCCTTCTTAAGGTCCTTAAGAAGTGAAGTTCCTGAAATGCAAGCACTTTATCTACTACACAGTTGTAGCTATTTCATTAAGAAAAGGACAGAAGATAAATTTTAGATTAGTCCTGTCAAATTAATCGGCGCCTGACGTAAATTGAAGTAATTTTAGTAGGCAAGTTTTAAATCACGTCTAAACTAGTATAGAATAGTGACAGGCGCCGATTAATTTGACAGGACTAAAATAAAATTTATCTTCTGTCCTCTTCTTAATGAAATACAAAGAAAAAGATGCACTGAACTTAAATTTAGTTTAGTTTGTGAACAAGGGAATCGGCACCATTGTGTACCTTTTAGTCTGTTAAATAAATGTATTTTCTTTCTTTCATTCTTTCTTTACAGCTCATAAATGAGTTATTTTAAAACTCGTCCATTATTAAAAGGGACTTAAACATAACTGGCGAAATGTGGGTGTGCTGTAGGAACACCTCTACCTATCCCTTCGGGGAATACAGGCGTGATGTTATGTTGTTATTTTAAACGGCTCACTCAATTTATATGAAAATTGTACGTGTTTGGTTTATTAAAATATGCATATTATTGTATAAAATGGAAGTTACCTCGTTGGACTACCTCGTTGGTCTAGTGGTCGCAAGCGCTACTGCTGAGCATGAGGTCCTGGGTTCGATTCTTAGGTCGGGCAAAATGTTATTTGGTTTTTCCCTCTGGAATAGCTCAGTAGCAGCATGGAGTCTAGATTTGTGCCCGGTTGATGGCAATAGGCGCGCCCCCTATTACATGGGACTTAAACAGAACTGGCGAAATGTGGGTGTACTATATATAGGTGCACCTCTGCCTAACCCTTCGGGGAATACAGGCGTGATGTTATGTTATGTAAATGGAAGTTCGATCCTTCCTCGAATAATTTATTTCATCAGCACACGTTTCGTCAATGGATTTATAATACTTAGAAGTTTGTTCTTCCTGGAACTGTTTAAGAATCGCTCAAGCTGCAGTAGACGTGGTAATGGGTTTTCAGAAGATGCTGCTACTTTGTATTTTGACGTCATTACTTAGCGACTTGTTATATTTACTTGTGAAGAAAAGGTGGTAGGTAACTATGGTTGGTACATTTTTACCGAGGTCCTCATACAGATGTTTATCCTCACTTTGCTAACACTGCGTTTGAACCCAAGACCCCTCAATCATTTACGATACCACATGCTTCAGAAATAATGCTAAAGAAGGCTAGTGTACTCAAGTCTCAAGATTAATGTGGTATAAGAGCCTTCATACAATGTCCCGATAATTGGCACTTACGCTAATTGGCGACTACCAACAAAAAACGGGAAAGTTTGAATATATCTACGATTTATCAGGCATTATTTTGAATAACTACTTATTTATAATTCTGTAATATGAAATATTAATATAAGATTATGCGAAAGTTAGCCCAGGTTGGCACGGGCATATTTTATATCGGCGTTTGTTTTTCGTGCACTGGATTTTCGACCCTGCTTAGCGCCGAGGCTTAAAAATCCAAAAGTATTTTTTTGGCGTGTTGGGATGCGCTCTGTTGGTTTCGACAAAAAAAACGCTCGTGCAAACTTGGCTAAGTCTGTTACCTTTTCACCACTGAACTGATAGGAAATTTGGTAGATACATATCCTGGTATCAGAGGGCAATTACCGTATTTTTAAGAACATTCGCATTCTCATCTCATTCGCAAACCGTCAAAAGTATAATCAATTTACCAACATTTTTGACAAGTTTGACAGATTGCAACTTGAATGTGAACGTTTTTTAAGTACGAGAATTGACCTTCTGGAGAACAAAGGGATATTTTTATTGAAGTGATGCGCACGTCCAAAAAGTCGCCAGCAATGTCAAAGTAAGGAACTGTAAGCATGCAAAATAAAATAAAATTGGAATTCTAAGAATTCGTTACGCGAAGAATGCCAAAGAAAGCAAAGTGATGTTCCAAATTTTTTTTTTCGTAGCACATTTTTTGTTTTTCCGAGTAACTTCATGTTTATACCTAAGATACAGGCTAAGAACGCGAAAAGAATCAGCTATTTATAGCCCTGGAAATATCGGATTTTTGTTAAAAGCCGCGTCTAACAACCTTAACCTTTTTCTTCGAAATCGTTTAAAAATAGGCAGTTGTTGTTTTAGGATAACAAAAACCATGTTTCATCTTCCAAATTGTGTCATTTCATTCAATGTTGCTGGTTTAACTTTACGTTCAATGATTTTTCCTTAAGAATTTTCCATAAATTTTTTTTGGTGATTACGTAGGTTTCCACACCATTTAATTTAATGTATACCTCTCTCTAAGCTCACCGTTCAAAGGAAAAATACTTCCTTATCATAACATTAAACCCTCGAAAATATCGTTTTAAAATCTTATCACGTAAAAAATGTTTTTTACGAAAGTAAATAAGCCAAGATTGTTTTGCTTCGTTTTCGAGGTCCCACTTTATTTTCGGTTGCAGAACATCAAAATCAAAAATCAAAATCAAAATATTTTATTTCACATAAACCTACAAGGGCACTTATGAAACGTCAGAATCTAGGTGCACGGTTCCAATTGGTCGTTTCCTATGGAGAAGAGCCGGCAAGAAACTCCACGGTTACTCTTTTAAAAATAAATGGGTTTTACAATGCTTTAAATGTACAGTTTGAATAGGTATGCGAGGACAGCGTAGGCCTGTCAACAAGATACTTAAAAAAAAATAGAAAATAGTCTGCAAATCGACAGTCTGTTGTGCCTACAACGTTCTCACATTCACAAAATATAAAGGAATCTATATAAAGGTCGAAAAAAATATTAAAAACCTATTTAACCCAAATGGTTGTCACTACAACTTTAACCAATCCGAATGAGAACCCCGTATTCATCAAAGGTGATGTAAGATTTTTTTAAAGGGGTTTTTAAATATCAAAGTGGTAAATAATTACTAAAAAAAGTTATATTCTCGCCTCTTGAGTGGCTACTGTTATTTATTCAGAATATTCCCAACTAGGCTACATATTTTAGTTTTTGACGAAAGGTACGTATAAAAAGACGGGATTTTTTAAAATAAATTGCGAAGTAGTTATAGGTGTTAATGGCGGTTCCAGAGGAGCTAATGTTGTATCACCTACGAGTTTATTAAATACCTGTAGGTCTTAAACTCGTGGCTTATAAATATGAAATAGTCACAGTAAGTTATAGTCTTCAAAAACTGCATAATACACGATCAATCACAATTTGAATCGTTTTGAAACAGATTGCTAATCCATTGCTTCATAAGTTAGAAAAAAAAAACTGTGCAACAACGTATATAACGCAACGAATATTGTTGAACTGTCAGAATGAAACAGATTAGTCTTAATCGTTAACGAAAATTGCAATTTGCTATCTGGTTAGTCGCGAAAGTACCTATAATTAAAATCCAACTTACACTATAAGTTTCATGTCACAGCCAGATTTCCACCTTGACGCCCTGGGCGTCGGAAATCCCTGGCCGATTCCCGGCCACCGTAGGCGCAAGCTTGCGGGCGGTGAGCAATGGGTAGCTCGCCCCCGATAAGGATCCGGTCCAGGTCGACTGCGCGTTGTGTTCCACGCGCGCCTCAAAGAGATGTCAACACCAATGGTGGGACCCCTAGGGCCGATGCCGGCTGGGGTTGCGGGAAAGTCCGAAAGGGATACCGTGGCCCCTGGCAACACAGGCAATTGAAGGAACACTGGTGGGTTTTAGTCAGTAAGAGCCTGACACTCCCTCCCGCTCCGCCCAGAGCGGGAGAAGTTATTTGATGATCACACCCAAAAAAAAAAAAATGCGCGTTGCTCTGTATTCTACACAATGGGTGTAGGTACCTAGTATCCGCTCCCGCAGACAGGCGCGATGTGAATCTGGTGGAATAATTTCTATGAAAACTTCACGGAAATTGTTCTACCGGTTCAGCCTTTATGAAGTTTGGTCTCAATCGGTTTACTCGTGTGGTCCAGTAAGCAAGTCAAGTTCTAATACTGGTATTAAACTTGTAATGTACAAATACATTACAAGTTTACCAGTTAACCAGTAGTTCAATTGTTCGTCCGGCCAACTTCACGACCTATTGAATTGTTCGTGATGTTGGCCGTGCCCACGATTTAAATATAGAATTGTGATGCATTCATTTCTAAATATACATAGAATAAGTTTCCTCCGTAGGAAAGGACCTACAAATAGCTTTGATTGAGTAAGGATTATTCAATCACAATGCGTCACTAAGAATCTCTAGAAAATGGTCACATAGACCGCGTGTAGTTAGTAGTTACTCATTTTCAGTTATTATTATTGTTTTTAGATAAGCTTCTTATAAACAAAACTACGAAGCTTGCATGTCTGAATATTGGGCTAAACGTATTATCAGAATTTAATCCATCGATACGCTAAGAGGAACAGAACTACCTACCAATATATACCTATTGATTTATATATACAGAAGATGTTTGAGACGGGGCAGTAAGGGCAGGTAGGTACCTTAACCGTTTTAGGATTTACCGTTACCATTTCTGGCTTTTCTAGTAGGTATTCAAACCTGTTGGTCCAATAGACTTTTCTGATCCTTACAAGAAACAGAATCCATTGGCATCAAAAAAAGTTTTTGTGAAAACTGCTATCTAATTGCATAAAACATTTTCGGAAAAGATTCCGACTAATCTGTTTCATTTTGACAGTTCAACAACATTCACTGCGTTATTTACGTTGTTGAGCAGATTTTTTTTTAACTGTACTGAACTTATGAAGCAATGGACGAGTAATCTGTTTCAAACCGATCCAGATTGTGATAGATCGTGTATTACGCAATTGGGGTGCTGCCCATTTTCTTGCTGGCTATACATTTTTTTCAAAATCTGTGAATGCAGATCAAAATGTCTCAAAAAATTAAGGACAGAGTCTTAAGGGCCTATAAGACTTGCAATGTGACGGCCCTTAAGAGACTGTCCTTAATTTTTGAAAGATCCGCCGTTATATCGAAACTACTGCAGCATTAATTTTAAAATAAATATAATGTTAAAGTTCAGGACGAAAAGACGATTTCATAAAATTTCCCTGTAGCAACAACGGTTAAGGCCCAAATACAACATTGTTGTTGATATCACCCCAAAATACGACATTGTTGCTTGTTAGCAGGGTGCTAACAAGCAACAATGTCGTATTTTGGGGTGATATCGCAGGCAGTCGGTGTTTTTGTTATAACTTTAACGGTCAGATTGTCTGTTTGCTATTACTTACATTACTGAGAACCATTTTCGTAACATTGGCTTCCGCACCCACTTACATCAAACCACTTAAACTAGACGGTGTCTCGTTACCGATTGCTTTTGCCGTTAAATTGAGTTACCTTCACACGGGCACTTTTTTAACGGCACGTTTATTTTTAACACGCACTGCATTTTTTACGCTCGGCTTAGGTCTGAGCGCTTATAAATTCACGTTGTGCATTTTGAACGCGCTAGTGATGCGTTCTGCGAGAGTGCGAGAGCTGTAAATCGCGTCAGTGCGAATGTGAGGTTAGGCCTAATCCACACAGTTAGGGCTATCGCGCACTGCGGTGCGGTGGAATGTGGTGCATTATTTATGCCGTACGGTATAACAAACGCAGATAATTCATGTTTTTAGTATCCTAACAGTTTTGATATACAAATGCATATGAAAGCGATGCGATATGTAGCATGTAAGTTTGTAATCGCAATAAAATATATGTTATAAAACTGCAAATTAACGATTTTCGGACTTTTTTCTTTACTTGTGCTGTGAGACCTTGCTTCTTGCCAAATTTCATGATTCTAGGTCAACGGGTAGTAGGTTTTGTTTTATTTGCGAGTAAAAAATTTCCGTATTTTTTTATTGTGTCGAAAAAATCAAGCTTCTAGCTTGGATTTTTTTAGACCTCCAAAAGACCGTCTACGTATTTGATGTTAATTTCAACTAGATACCTACCACCAAGCGTTCCTGAGAAAACGGGTCTTGGGAGACTTACAGACAGAAAGACGGAAAAAGAAGTGTGCTTATAAATCCGTTTTTTTACTTTAGAGGTACAGAACTCGAAAAGAAGGCGAAATCGGTTGAACGGACTGTAAAAATGGTTTATTTAAATGTCTAGGTAATCCTATTTCAAATGAAGTATAGGTTAGCTTAAATTATCAGACCTTACTTTTATTAAATGAGGCCTCGGGTATTGCTAAGCATTCAAGCTTTGAGCAAAACAGAATATGCGATGAGAACATTCGACACGCGTTTGATTTTCAAAGGGTCTGACTGAGATGAATTTACATTTCCTTAAGAACCACTTTGTTGAATATGTCGTAAGCAAATAACAGTTATTTCCACCGCCAGTAGCTTTGCTGTTCAAGCAAATAAGCAAGCATTGGTTTTTTTTTTTCGTCTCTCCGATGGTGTGTTTTGAACTACCTTTCCAAAGATACCCCATCTTTGGAAAGGTAGTTCAAAAATATTGTGAGTTTGTTAAAACTATTTTTGGATTGAAAGATACGTTTGCGAAATATTAAGCTTTAAAGTGCAAATTTTTGTTAGAGTCAAGTGTCCCCCCCCCTGCCAGCTAAACGGTAAGCTCTGGTTATATGGAAAATTTCACAGCAGTAGTATATATAACGAAATTAAAAGGAAAACTATCACAGCTAAGTAGGCTCTATTAGTTAACGAGTAATTATCGACCAACCTAAATTTGCAGTTGCAAAAACATGTTCTACCATACATTTTGTATGGGAAAACATGTTTTTCAACTACAATGTTAAGTTTGTTCTTGGGATAAGTTCATCCCAGCTACGGAACCCTTCATTGTGCGTCGCACCGTTGCGTCGCGCCAGTCTGCACGAAGCTTTATGAACCAATATTGTTAAGCTTTATGGGAGCCAGGAAATATCCTGTAGGGTATTTTGTTCAATGCCTGCGGTAATGTAGAAGACACGAGCCATCTCTTAGGGCCGATTTTTCAATCTTCAAATCTTTATCTGATGAATAAACATTGCGATCTGACAGAGAGCAATCAAACCGACATTTATCTTATTATTTATTTATTCATATACATGAAACTATAATTTACAGCAGAAAATACAAAGCAAAAAGAAATATAACACTACAAAACATACAGATACAACAGAACCTATGATACGAAACTAGACTAAGCTGTATTCATTATAAATTTGCCTTATAATAATAATAAGCGCAAATTGTAACTGTTTGTAGACGCCTTGGGTTTACCTGTTAAGTCTACAAAATGTTTGATAAATAAATAAAACACAGATAAAAGTCATCTGAAGATTGAAAAATCGGCTTTTATACAACTTAGTGTCGCCGCACACGGGCCACCGGCAAAACGCCGCCACCGGCATTATGTCCTGTAGTTTTCATACATTATATATGGACTCGCCGCACACGGTTGACGCTGGTGGCCGCCACTTGAATACAAATCTAGCTTCTCGTGGCGGCGTTTGTGGTTGTGGCCAGTGGCCCGTGTGCGACCCTATTTCTTGACACTATTATTAAATAGACATTTCGTGGTATACGTAATTACTTATTTACAAAAAAATTGCCTGTTTTTATTTAGGTAAGCAAGCAATCTTCTGCCAATCGAGCATGATGATGTAATGTAATGTTAATAAAAAATAAAAAATACAGCCATTTATTTATTGGTTTAGGAACGTATCATTAGCGTCGACATAAAGTTACGCGCCTCTTTGTAATGTAAGTAAATAATAATAAATGGATATTCTTTTTTCCTTTGAACGTAAACGAGGTCAATCAATCAATCAATCATTTATTTGCAACGAATGTAGGTTAACTTAAGATACAGGTGGAGTAGATAGGAGTGAGCCATGTTCACTCTGCCTGGAAATAGGCACGCAAAAATTATAAAAATTGTCAAGGAGGTAAAAGGAGTAGGTATGTAAGGCGCGTCGCTCACTGGTAAGTCGAGGCGAGGTTGCGGCACGGTCGAGGCGTGGTCTCTATGCAGAACTGTATGCTCGTCCGCCCGTGCCGCGACTCTAGTATATGAGCGCACTGCGATTTATTCCTAAGAAAACGTAGAAACGGCGCGCCGCTTGTGCGCCCGCGCCTTGACGCCGCCTCGACTCCAGCTCGTGTGAGCGACGCCCCTAAGGATCTTAGCAGGTGGCGTTCTGTAGTTTCTGCCTACCCCCATTGAATTACAATTACGGCCTTACAGCCGTAATTGTAATGTTGTTTAAGCGGGCCTTGACGATTTTGATTTCGATAATATTCTTCTTCCTTTCCGTGTGGTTAGTGAATTTTTATGCCGCCCATGCCTCTGTCTTAGATTCACATGCTGTCGAGAAATATCTCTCAGGAGTACCGGTTTCATCACTATGTTTTCGTTAACCGTTTTTTAAGCAAGTGATAATAACATGAATCCGAAAGGTCAGAGGTACTATCGAAGAAGTTCATATCTAAGCAGTTTAAGGACTATTTTTGCTTGCATCGCTCGCCCGCTATAGAAACGCTTACCTACGCTCATCAACCAATAGCATCGCAGCATCAAGTTTTTGCGGAGGCCCTTAAATTGTTTTTGTAAATGAAAAAAAAAGACCCTAAAAACCTCTTCTTTGGTTCTTTTGTTCTATTCCTAGTGATCGAAAAAGGGTGGTCAAATAACAGACTCTACAAAACACACGAACAATAAAAAAATATAAACGACAAAATATTACTAAGTATGTATTTTTCTTTTATTGGTCGATTGGTTGGAAAATTCTAAAAACTGTTGGAATGTGTTCTGTATTCTAGTATTTACTTTGGTTTGTTTAATTTTAACTAAAAAACTATTTATTTTTCATTCATAAAATGTTCAATTCAGTGGCTGAAATAGCTAGTGATTCCCTTGTGGTAGGTATTGTCATAGAAATATAAATAAAAGATTGTGATTGTTAAAGTTATATTTAAAAATATTGAGGCTAGTTTAGCGGGATTAAGGTCACATACAATATTTATCTAGATATAGGTATAATGAAGCCTCATACATAAAAAGCCAATGTGCCTTGCGGTTAAAATTACATACATAAGTAACATAATCAAATCAAATCAAATCATTTATTTGCTTAATACAGGTGCATGCATAAACAGATGTTACAAATAAATATAAAGTACTCTGTATCATTACCTAACAAGGTGTGCAAATATTTATATTATTGGCTATATCATTAAATAATTATTAAAATAACATCACAAAATTATTATACTCAAAAATAAAAGAAATAAAACAATAATAAAATAAATTCAGAACACTACAAAACAAAAATATAAACAAAAAATTGTCAGATAAAATAATGGTCCAAATTAAAATATGGTCGATTGAAATATTGTCAATGTCGATTAAAATTATTAAATTATGTCACACTATTTGTATTGTCATAATATTCAGTGTCAATAAATTACTCTTACTTTATAAAGCTATCTATATTTTTATCCTGTAAGTACTCCTTGACACTATAATAACATTTAGTCACCAGGAATTTGTGCAGCTTCGACTTGAATTGATGAACAGGTAAATTTTTGACATCATCAGGCAACTTGTTGTAAATCAATGATGCCATACAAAGAATACTTTTATTGATAAGTGCTGTTTTCCCGTATGGTATATCAATTTCTAATCTTTTTTTGTCACGTAGTTGTCTATAGTAGCTTTTAAAAGCAGTCTTATGATAATTAGGATTCAGTTTAACAAAAACATTTATTTCATATATGTATAATGAAGGCAGAGAATTTTCAAGCTTTTAAAGTAGGGTTGACAGCTGGTAGTGGTGCCATAACGCCTGTAATCCTCGAAGGAGGAGGCAGAAGTGTACGTATATTATCGGCTAAAATTACAAAATAATGTTTAAATGAAATGATCATTTCTTCTTGAAAAAAAGATTAGATGGCTTTTTTTTCTGGGGTCGATGACCACTGGTAGAGTAGTTACTTGAAGTAGGTATAAGTTGAGAAAAAAGTTTATTTTATTTAATCATATTCAGATATTGTTACCCTGCATCACGTCTGTGGAGTTTACACAGGAAATATAACTGGCATTGAAAGTGATATTACAAGTACTTAAGTAACAAAAAAACAATGAATATTTTTTTTCGTTTTTGGGATTTTCGGAGTTTCGCTAGCTAATTTAATTTGACCCTGTGTAAGCTATCGGTATATTTTTTGGGGAAGACCTTTGCTCATCAGTGGGAATGCAATGGCTAGAAAAACAACAATTTGGTTATCCCTTGTGTGGTGTTAGTGGGTATGGGTGGCGATAATCAAAAACTATAATCACTTTTCATCAGGAGCACTGTCGACCGAAATTACGTAATAAAAATATTCTATTTTTAGGGTACTTCGAACATAATATATCGCAGATTAAAACGGGAAAATTGCATTTGATGAAATATTCAAACATAGACAAATAAACTAGATGAGTCTCTTGAGCTTGTGACACGTGTCTTTCGAGCGTCTTCAAAGCCTTTTGAAACGACTCTGTTAGGTTTCCATCACTGTGGCAGACATTTTTGTTTACGTTCTTTGAAAAAAGTATAGTTATTTATTTATTTTTCAGTGACATGTGCACTTTTTTGATAGAAAATTTTGCATTCATACCTAGGGTACTTGGTAAAAATATACATGTGAGAACTATTTAGAAAGGAACTTCGTTCTAACCGGATGTCTCACAACACCTCTCGACTTCTTGTTTGTTAAGGCCTTAGGGATGCCGTGAAACCACAGTAGCGAAACCGCAGCAGTTCAATTCAATAGACTCGCGTCATGTTCCGCTACGCGAAGTAGATTCGTGTAGTGGAACATGACGCGAGTGTGTTGAATGTATTCTACCCGCCTCAATGCCTTAGGAGTCAAACATACGAGTAGCACTTTGCTGTCGAAGAGTCAACTTCAGCTGTCGACAGACTCAACTTCAGCTGTCGACAGAGCCAACTTCAGCTGTCGACAGAAGCAACTGCAGCAAAACAAACTGCTGCAGTATTCGACATGCCGACTGCTGCCAACCATGTCGACAGCATTATTTGAAGTCGACCGATAAGGCAGCGCTCGCTCTGCGCTCATACTGTAGCTGTCGCCATTGGTCGGCGTTTGCTGTCCACGTGTCGACAGCAAACGCCGACCAATGGCGGCAGCTGTAGATGCGTCAGTCGACAGTTCAAATTGGCTCTGTCGACAGCAAAGTGCTGCTCGTCTGTACTCCGCCTTAGGTATATTATGCAATATGGTTTGCCTCCTTGTCTCCTTTTTTTTCGCATCGATGTTTATGAGCGTCATCAGCATTAATCGTGGCTCCTTGTAGAAGACCCCTTCGAAAAGGCGCTACGACCAGCCTTTTTAACCGCCTTTTTTCTCATCAGGATTGATAAGAAAAAAGGCGTAGGTATAAAAACCGTGATACCAAACAATGTTCCGATAATTGGCACTCCAGCTAATGGGAGATAACGAGCTAAATGCGGATTTTTTATATTTATGTAAGTATACTAATCCATACTAATAAGTATTATTAGTATTATAAATACAAAAGTAATTTTCTCTGTCTCGCCGTTACCGTTTGACGCCTTTCGGCTACACGGAACAGCTGGACGGATTTCGATGAAATTTGGATGGGAGACAGGTAGACCATGACCTGGGTTAGGGCATAGGATAGTTTTGTGGCGGTACTAAATCCCTTGGTATAATTCCGACATCCGCGTGGACGAAACCGTGGTCAAAAGCTCGTAAGGAAACTATAATGTGAAAATTTTTATTGAACTGAAATCTACCATGTTAAATCTACAAGATAATTTATAGTCATTTCAATTTTATTTCATTTTAATTTTATTTCAATCTTTTGTTTCGTTTTCATGTTACGTTTTTGTGTTTCGTATTAATTTGATCTCCTCATGACTAACATAGTTTTAAGATACTGTAATACTTACTAACAAACTTTTGACTGCCTCGTTGATCTAGTGATCGGAAATGCGACTGCTGAGCGTGGAATCCTGGATTCGATTCACAGGTCGAGCAAAGTGTTCGTGGGTTCTTTCATCAGAAATTTCTTAGTAGCAGCCCGGAGACTGGATTGTGACTGGTTGGCAATAGGCTCGCCCCCTATTACATGGGACTTAAACAATCATAACTGTCGAAATGTGGGTGTAGGTACTAAAGGTACACCTCTGCATATTCCTTCGGGGAATGTAGGCGTGATGTTATGTTATGTAAAACTAACAAAATAATTATGGACATATTACTCTGAATTAAACGATTTTTATTTTATTTTTATTTATTAAGGTAAGCTTTTATGTACCTACTTACCTATTAATGAGCCAAGAACTTTCGGTGTCATAACAGCTCTTAGTACAACTAAGTGCATCGTTAATGTCATAAAGGGTTTCACTACTAATACTTTAGACTTTCAGACTTCACTTGTTAGAGAAGTTCTTCAATGAGATTTTACCAAACGTCGTCAGACATTTCAAAATTTACGAAAACATTTTCTGTATTATTTTAACAAAAAAATATCCGAAAGGTCATTGATGGGTACTTGGAAGGCCGTAGGCAAACAATGTTTAAAAAAATTACTTATCAATTATTCAAAATATACTACACTCAATTACCATAAACTAAACATAAACAGTATAAAGACAACCCACACAAACTCCTACGCAAAACCTTTGGGTGTTTCCTTGTTTAGAATACTAACAACAGACCTCATGACAACAAAGATTCAGAATATTTTGTAATGAAAAACATAATAATAATACCATCCTTTTAGCTTCGACCCTGTTCCCGATACCGGTGGGCTACTATTTTTTATATTTTTAAATGTTTTAGTAATTTTTATATCATATTTAAAAATGTAAAATATATGTATATTAATGAAATAAAGGAAATACCATCCTTTTATCTGTGCACGGTGTGGCCGGGTTTTCAAGATATGTTTTCTATATGACTGTAACTACGTAAGATGGATGGGTACCCCTCTAATTCGTCTCGATATGTTTCGAGAGAAAATATCGAATTAATGTAGCGCAGAATGAGAACAGAGGAAATTGTTAGAGGTTACATGAAGCGTATCGCTTTAGGTCCTTTGTACACGGCATGGTACATTTACATACATTAAATTTAGTACATTTGTTACGGCTTATAAACGCCTATTTTCTACTGAGCGTGTCGATGGTAAATATAATTTAGATTATCTGTGAGAAATAAAGAGAATAAAAATAAATAAAAAACTAATAATAACATCGAGGTCATGGCGTGATTTTTATTCATTCAAACGACTCTTTTAATTAATTGTTCGTGGAATATCTATTGTTCAGTATATTAATTGTAATTTTAACATACAATGCTAAATTGTTTGGTTTGTTTACATTAAATTACTGGATGAGACTTCACAGAATTTATAGGTGTCAATATCTCACTATGTTTTAATATTATTTTAATGTTTGTACAATGTTAAAATACTTTAGCTTTGCAGCCTTTTAAACATATCGTTATTTTAAATTACGTGGTGAAACTTCACAGACTTGACAGGTATCAGTTATCAATATCTAATCGAAATTTAAATATTATGATAATTAATATAATTTGAAATAATGTATCGCTAAATAATTTTTTACTAAATTAAATAAAAATGTGAAAATGAATTCAAACGTTAGGTGTTTAAAAATTTTACGTCGGGAATTTTACATGTGAATAAATTCAATTCAGTAATCTATTAAATAATTTTAATTAAATTTCTTTTACATGTGATTCATTAATGCATGAAATAGATATTTAAGCAATTTTGTAAAAGTGTATTTTTTATATTTTGGGAATAAACGGGTTTTATTATTATTTTTACTATTTATCAAAATTACTTGAGACTTATGAAATAACTGGCGACATGTAACATACTCCTCTGCCTCTTCCTTCGAGGGATACAAGCGTGATTTTATGTTAGTGGCACCACACGTACGAACTCGTAACTTGATCTACATGTAATGATTGCCTTCTGACCCTGTTAACCCTTGGATACAAGATTCATACTAGGTTATTTGTCCCCTGAGAGAACCCGGAAAAAAGCTCGTTTATTTAGAAAATTTGCGCCAATCTGTACCTGTTTGTTATTCTGTACACCACTTCAGTGTCAACTAGGATACCAATCTTGCTGTAAGGTCCGGTTTACGAGAAACATAAAGATACACAGACATTTATGTGTTTTTGCAGAATCCCAATGTTACATGGCATAAGCTACCGAATACAGACATTTTGCAAAAGCAAAAAAAAATGCGAGCGCAGTGGACATTTTTTTAGGGATTTATTTGATTTCAGAAAACGTTCCAACAAAAAAAAAAGTGTGTGTGAGTGTGTGTCTGATTTTCTGTTTCGAGAAGAGCTCGTTCTGGTTAAAACGTTAGCTAGATAATAAGGTTGGTTGCTATGGCTACCAACTCAGGGTATTACAGACTAGTTTCTGCCCACGACTTTGTCCAGAAAAACATTTAGCAATCGACAACAGTGTAGCTCTCCACCAATGAAATATTTTTTTACAATATAAAAGAGGCGCAATCAATATATTATGATTGTATTAGTGTCAATAATATTTTATGACGCGCAAAATGAAAATTATCGAGGTTCGATTAAATAAATGCCCATCTATAATAAGTATTAGCATGGATTTCATTGTAAAAACAAATATAACACGGGAAATCCAACAATTTCGTTTCTGTGGGGACCAATCAATATCCTGTACAAAAAGGTTTGTTGATTTAACAAACATGACAGGGCGCAACAAAGTTTATTCGATGACCCTGGATGTTGTTAAATTAACAAAGACTTTTTGTACATTTAACAACATCCAGATTGGCCCCCACACGCTCCATTCTCTTGTGTTTATAATTGTTTTGTGATCGTATTTTAATGACTGCGAGGAGCTCGTGGCTAAGTAAGAATAGCCGCACAGGTCGATCCATCAGGTTAAGCTACGGTTGCCGCGGTCGGTCCGTGGATAGGTGACCATCTTTGGTCCCGGCTGTCATTCGTGGATCTTTGACAGTCGTTACGAGACGTCAGAAGCCCAAAGTCTAACAACCAGTCTAACCAAATTGTATCGTATTACCCAGTTACTGGGTTGTGGCGGTCAGATAGGCAGTCGCTCTATGGAAAATACTAGTATTCAGCTGCATCCGGTTAGACTGAAAGCCGACCCCAACATAGTTGGAAAAAGGCTAGGCAGATAGATAGATTTTAATGACTGCCTGAGACGCGATGCGATGCAATGAGACGCGGTGCGTCAGGGGCCGAGGGAGTTTTATAAAAATATGGCTGTTATTTTAGTATATTGTGCATCTTACGACTTCCACGCGAACAGAAAGTCGCGGGCAGAAGTTAGTTAAAATATATTATGCTTTTGCTGCTGGTCAAGCGCGAGACGTCATACTCATAGCTACAGATATACTGTTACATTAGCATGTCGGTGACGCGAACGCATAAGATTTTCTCCTACCAAAAACAGCTCAAAATGCGTAATGAAATAACCGTGTGCAGAGAGTCCCTTATTCATAAGTTCTATCACTGCCTATGGATGAATTCTAATGAGTTCAAAATTAGCCTATCCATTTATTTTGACCGTGTAGTAGGTATGTCCACTTTTGTAGGAAACAGTTGTTTTTTATTCATTTCATATTAAATCTATATCATTATCTATACTTATAATAAATCTGTAGAAGTGAAAATTCTGTACATTGAAAATATCAAAAAAGGCAGGGGGTGTTACTAGACTCTAGTAACACCCCCTGCCATTTATTTTTTTGATATTTTCAATGTACAGAATTAAAAAAAAAAAAAAACATTTTTGGGTTCGGTGTCGGTCTAGTAACTAGACCGACACCGAACCCAAAAATGAAATTTAATTTTTTTTTTGTCTGTCTGTCTGTTTGTTCAGGCATCACTTGCAAACTTGGTATAATTATTCTTTAATATCCTGGGCACCACACTGGGTACTTTTTATCCCGGAAAAGTAGCAAAATTCCGCAAAATTAAGTTTGTTTTTTATTGTATATACAATAAAAAACAAACTTAATTTTGCGGTTCGATCCCTAGACCCGATTACTGTACCAACCGCAAATAATAAGTTTGTCGTATTACGAAAATAAGGTACGCAATTAGACAGCTGGATTAACACAAGGGATACTTTTTTATCGCAGTAGCACGCCCCCGTGGGGTAATTTCCGACATTCACGCGGGCGAAGCCGCGGGCAGAAGCTAGTAGCTAATATAGCTATACTCTAAAAGATACAAAAAACAGCTGTTTCCTACTAAAGTGGACATACCTACGTGGTCAATATAAATGGAACATCTAATTATAGTGTGCGTTTTTAGTTTGTGCAGAATAAGCAATTTTCTTTTTTTTTCTTTTTTTTTCTATTTTTTTTTATAACCCACGAAAAATTTACTAAATCATGTACTGAATCCATAGCAACGCGACGATCTCCCTGCCACCCTGTATAATAGTTAAGAATTAATAGGCTTCTAATTATACTTCTGCTGTTCCAAATCTAATTACATAACTATGCTAACTAATGAAAAAAAGAACTAAAGTGTTAGTCGATTTTTGTCGCTTTTGAGGAGGCTTTTTAAGATCAGCTCGGTACCTAGATCCATAAGTTTTTGTTGCAAAGACCAACTCAACAGACTTACTCGTGTATAAATGACGTTTGAACAAGCTACAAAGGTCGGGTCGGCCACCTATTTGTTCCCAAGTCCTTTGTTGAATAATCGAATAACTTTTTCAATTTGGTTCGGATTTCCTACGATCGGAATTTGGACGGTTCATAATTATTTAAGCGACAGGTTTAATGCTGTTCAAATGAGGTGGCGTTTAGGGCTCTTGTGCAATAGACTGGGTAATGAGGAAGACTTACGGCTTGTACACACTAGCGCGATATCGCGGGAGCGACAGGCAGCAAGAAAGCCCGAAGCGCAATTACCGCACATCATCAATCTCTGTTTGGCATCTACCCTCCCTGAATCATTTTCGGGTCGGTTCGGAACAAGTCGAGCTTTGCCGAGCGGCTTTTCCCGAACATACACATAATCTATCTACATTCGAATATTCGATTTGTCCGCTCGGCTATGCCGAATCGTACCGAGTCGCACAAGTGTGTAGCCCATGATGGCAGCACGCCTGAGGCTTGGTACCTGAGTTACTTGAAGCCATCCACGGTAAGAATTTGACCTGACCTCATAGGTCAGACGGGTCAGAACCAAGAACTGACCATGAATAGTCCTTTAGTAGATTAATGAATATACCTAACTTTTAAGGGCTTTATTGAACTTTGAATGTAAAGAAGTTTTTATGTACAGCTGCGCAAAAAAATGTAGGTTTATAGCTGATTTACCTCAATTTTATTCCGAAAATGTTCAATGGGCCTGTCAATAAAAATCATCTATAAAATTAAAATTAAATTTTTTGATAACCCCCGACACAATTCCAGGTGATGCTGCAGTATCGGTTCAAGGTTACTATGTTCTTCTAATGTCATTGAAGTAATAGAATACTAAACTTCGAATCGATCAGACCTGTGGAAGAAGCGCACATCCAATCATCAACTAGAAAAGAGCTGATAATCTTCAAACGGCTGAACCGATGTTCTTGAATTGTAGTTAAAAGCACTCTCGATGAAGACACCTTTCAAACAAAATAATAATAATCAAAATCGGTTCAACCCTTTGGGAGCTACGAGGGAACAGACAGATCCACTATACACAGATACATTTATATTCACACGTTAAACTTATAACACCCCTCTTTTTCCGTCGGTGGTTAAAAATATTAATTAGGTATTTGTCAGACAGACTACTGTTGCGTCTAAAAATATATCACTCAATACTCATTTATCTTTATTGCTTTACCATAATGTGTACTAAGGTGGTAACTATATAATTTAGATCAATATGGACCCTGTAGGGCACAGCAAAAGGGTAGGAGAGATTAATTTAGATAGGTATTTCTTTCCCATAGTAAATCTTGTTCATAATGATGAGTACTTATTTAATTGTACCGTTTTGACCTGTAATTAATTTTGTATTTTCACACTATTTCTTTTGATTACTTCATTCATTTACTTCACACTCGTTAGTTCATAAATTAATGTTTGCATGCCTAATCTAAGGTAGATTGCATAAGACTGACAATTGTTTAATACCTTATGTCATGTACCTACCTACAATCTAAGCCAATAAATAAACTTTACTTTACTTTACAATTACCCCGAGGTTGTAAGTGTTTTACCAACCAGTCTAGGTATAATAGTCGTCGTTCTAAAACACTAACCACTTATCTCTTGTTTATTAGACTTCAAGTATCCAGCTTTGGTTAATAAAATCCTATTACGTAATAAGCGTATTACTTTGGGTATAATTTTACTGCTCGTAATGGCCAACAGGCTTCTAACTTACTAAATGTAGCCAATTTAGTACATATTCAGTGAAATTAAGGTTGACATTAAGAATATTACTGTACAAGTGTAGATATTTATACTTCTTGTCGTTTTTTGAGAAAAAAACTTTGTAATTTAGTTAGTAAATTCGTATGCTATTTGCATAATCAGTTTGGCTTCATAGCATTCAGAATTGTAAAGCATTCTTAAGGGGAGGCTCCCTAAATTTGATGTTAATTTGCATTAATATTCTGAAACATTCACACATACAATCAAAATGGAACTTTAGTATATGATTCATTGGATCTTTTTCTTTCCATGTACAAGACAGTTACGTAATTGTAACATTTTCGCTCGATTTATTTTTTATTCAAAAATCATGTCTTTTTTAAAGATTATTACTTTTTTTTTCAAGATTGCTTGGCCTTTATGTCTAAAATAAATGTTAACAGTAAGAAAATATAGTTTACTATCCAGCCACAAGATATTTTTTCTCTAGATCAATTATTACTTTAGTTATAAACAAAATAAGAATTGAGACTTACGACATTTAGTTTCGAGCTCGAACGCGATCAAAGAGCGCACGCGGTATTCAACATTATTACGGCTATGTTAGCGTCTAACACCATAGCGGTCTAACCGGTCTCTCAGTGGCGGAGCTTGCGTAGAAATTATTTTAGAGTGCCTGGTCTTAACTATCTCAGTGATCTATCTAGGAGAGCAGCGATTCACCCAACAATCCATTGTACGTACACCATGTAAGTAATAATACATACTTTGTGAGGCCCTGAGGATCGATCCATCAGGTTAAGCTGCGCTTGCCGGGGTTGGTCCGTGGATGGGTGACCATCTTTACATACTGAGACTCCTCCGTGCTTCGGAAAGCACGTTAAGCCATTGGTCCCGGCTGTCATTCGTGGATCTTTGACAGTCGTTACGAGTAGGTACAGAAGCCCGAAAGTCTGACAACCAGTCTTATCAAGGGGTATCGTGTTACCCAGTTACTGGGTTGTGGAGGTCAGATAGGCAGTCGCTTCATGTAAAATACTGGTATCCAGCTGCATCCGGTTGGACTGGAAGCCGACCCCAACATAATTGGGAAAAGGCTAGGCAGAATGACTTTGTAAGTCCCTCATGAACTACAAAACCTAAATTATTATATTATCTATTTATTTGTCAGCAGGTCCTTTGATACACATTGATTTGGCTGAAAACGCATAACCCCGTCATATCGATGTCGTCATTAAAGTAAATAAGCGGCGGCTTTCCACTTAACCCACCAATTTTAATGGTACCAATCTAAAATTATACGCACCCCGCATTCAGATGTTCACATGAACTTTTCACATTGCTAATCTCTCTATAGAAACAAGTTACATAATTGTGTTATGTTATAAATAGTGTGGACGCACCTTAACACTTCAATCTTCGGAGATTAACGAATTAAGGCACCTGCAGACAGGCGCGACACGTCTCTAGTAGATCAATTTCTATCAAAACTTCACAGAAATTAATTAGACATTGTTCTAGTAGAGTTGCGTCGCACCTGTCTGCGGGACTCGTTAGGATTGATGCGGTTTCATAATATATCATAGTCGAATATTTTAGTCGTTCGCCTTGTGTCAGCTGGGCAACCCGCACTGAGCCAGCGTGGTAATTGCCACGGTACTCCCCCTAGAAGAGAGGCGGCCTTCTATGTTCACTAAGTAGGTACTTGGATCGCGTTGCCTCATACCTTCAGCAGATATTAAATTAATTATCTTGCTGACATTATGTGAGTGATTATGATACGTGTTTTTTATTGAAGAATTTTATTAATAATCTGGTGAAAATGCATATTCGAGGATTTGAATTCGCTGGAAAAATCTAGTCACAGTATTGTGGATCCATGTTTTACGAACTCGAAATATCAAGGCTAAGTAAATTATAACTTTTGGATGAAAAAAAAATGGTAAAAAAATTACTTTTATAACATAATCTGACTGGCAGGAAGTTCAAAAACATAATTAGAAGGCACCTCAGGAAAAATGATGTAAAATGAACGTACTACATTATTTTCAAAGTCAATTAGAAACAACAAAGGAAAAATGTAGCACTAATGTAATGTTGGGCAACTACCTCGTATAATGGCGTAATAATATAATAAGATAATGTGCGGAACATTATCACATTATATTATTACCGGAGTTTATACGGTTCCGTATCCGAAGGGTGCCAAACGGAACCATAAACCGCTGTCCGTCCGTCAGACCGTCTTCTGTTGGTCTGTCAGCGAGCTGTATCTCTTGAACCGTAGTATGCAGGCCGTTGAAAATTTCACAGATTGTGTATTTCTATTGCCGGTGTATATATCTACATCGGGTTGGTGCCAACAGACTGTCCTATTCAGCTTATGTCAGGCAAATATACCTGACACTGACCTTTTGCTGGATTCCTGCAGTGGCTGTACGGACGCCGAGCAGACGAGAAATATTGGTGAAAGTACTGTTATGATGTGCGGAGTGAAATAATGTAAGTATAACCCGACTTTTATTATATTCTGACGTTGACAGGTGCACACTCGCACAGTCCTGTCAACGTCAAAATATTATAGTTTATGTGGTTTTATACAACTTAACGAATAATGTGGCAGAACCGTGGAGACGACACGAGTTGTGTAGACCGTATTAAGAGGCGTCGGGGCACTGAGGCGGTAACCGTGCGGGTGAATTCAATACTAACAACCTACGACTTTGACAGCTCCAAGCGCAAGTATACAGTTATAAAAATGGATTTATTTACCCACAATTTAAGATACTTTAAATTTAAAGTAAAGTTTTGCATTGCGAATCTTCTTAAATGTTAGATGATTGTACAGACTCGTACCCACTAGCGCTGCCTGTCGGGCCTGCTATATCGCGCTAGTGTGTACTAGCCGTAAAGAAGAACATGCGTACCTATAAAATATACGTAGAATAGTACATACATAGGAGCTAAAGAATTATCTACGACAAAAAAAAACCAGAACTGAACACATAATAGGCCTCAATTAGCATGCTCCTAGCATTTCCCTGTTTCAGTCCCTTGCGACATATCTACCTACGTTATATTGTAAATACAGGGATAACAGGGGAACTTTAATTACGTCATCTCATTAATATTACTTTCATCCAACTTTTTGCTCTTTTCCTCAGGGCATTGTGGTAAAGAGGTAAATAACCATTAAGGAAAGCCTCAACCATAAATTCCACATGTTCCACATTTTTTGTCAGAATCTTTATTTGTATAAATTATGGTAATTTTATTTATGAAATTGGCCCTTTTTGGGTGAGAGAAAATAAACACTTTGGTGTTTATTTATAAACGTTGCATTTTGCATTATGATTTTGGGCTTGCCGCGTTTCTGTAGTGCCTCGGGCATGTTCGCATAGGCTCACACCCATGACTTTTATGCCATGATGCGACTCAAGACAGCCTCACTCTTGCAAAGGCCGCGGTCGGGCTCAATTGGCATTCTGAAGATGTTAACTATCTAATAAACTTGACTCACCTTTTCTGCAACACTTCATGAAAATACTGGTGAGGCAAGAATAATGCCCCTCTCCGCCTCTGTACATTTGTGTGCTTGAAGTATTAAATAAATAAATAATGTTAAGATTTTTTTATTATTTTATTCTATTCATGTGTGTTTTACTAACATAGTTTATAAGTGTTCTGTAACTAACCCATGGACCTCTGATATCCGATAAATAAATAAATAATTATTATTATTAAATACCTAATGATTAGCTACTGTTTAAACATACATTTTTGACGTTTTAACTTCACTTAACTTTAAGCAACGTTTATAAATAAACCCCTTAATTCTTCGTTTTGGAAGCGAAACTTTATATAAGGTGCTATAAAAATATCTGCCACGGCTGCAATGGGACATAGTATTGTTTATAGATTACAATAGTAAAGATAAATTATTGATCATGTGTCATATTTTTTTTCATACAAAAAATTGTACGTATAAATTTGCAAGTGACGAACTAGTCAGCTGATTTCAGTTTTCATTCACAGAACAGATGGAAAGAGATAGCAGTTGTTTTCATTGACGAAGTGCACTTCGCGCGTAATTTGTGAACCACGTTATGCAGAGTAGAGTCAATGTTTATTTAACTACTTTATTTTCTCAAATTGATTTAACTGTGCCGGGGTACGAAATTTCTTCACTATTGTTATCTTTAAACACAATACTACCTCTCATTAAAGCCGTGGCAGATATTTTTATAGCACCTTATATAGATCGGCCATTCTACGAACCTAACATTTTTTTTTAATAAAAACAAATTCAATGATTAGGCGTTTTTATTGAGGTAGGAAGAATTCAAATTAACCATAAGTTAATCTAAAAATAGTTTTAGAGATCATCAATCACAAAATTAGCATTTATGGCACTTTTAAGAGTTTTGCCTGTCGACAGGTGTGACGCCATTATCGACAGAATAGACAATATTACAAAATAACGACAATAAATACAATTCTAGAAAAAGACAACGTTAGAAACTCAAAAAAAATTGTGTCTTCTCACTTGCTAAGGCATAAATATCATAAAAATAACCAACGGTTACAAACAAAAAAATAATTAAACTATGTCTACAGATGTGACTTCACTTCTGTAGATATTATAATGAGCAATTTTTAGCTAAATAAGGTTCCACAGGCAAGGGGGTTGCAGAGGACCTATCGGGGCTCTCAATCAGCACGTTTCGGTTTGATGATTCTTCTTTGCCTTTAACAATAATCATGCCAAAGTGACGACAAACTTGGTCCGGTGAACAATTAGCACAGTTTAGTCGTCTCGCTTGTATGATAATAGGATTTTTAAGATTCCTCTTCCTTATCTTTCGCTGTACTCTTGGAGTTTGTTCTTTAAACATCTTGATCTCTCCTGATGCTTTTTTCCTTTGGTATTTTTCCGTCTTTTCTTCGCCTTTCCTCCAATTCAGCATTTTCTGTTTTCTTTTTTGTATATATCTCTTTTTCTGTTCTTTATGGCACTTCTTCTTTTCTTCTTCAGTCAATTTTTTTTGTTTCTTGCTATTTTTGCGATTAGAATCGAAATTCTGGAAATAAAAATAAAGCACCAAATCACATCTGTCACAGATAGACGTCATTTCTGTAGACGGATGTTAATTTGCAGATTTTTGCAGAAAAGTAACTTAAAGATGAATAATGCTTCAGGCAAGCCACGCCAAACCAAGCGGAATCAGATAAAAATAAAATTTTGATCACTTTTAGAAAACACTAGTATTATCATAAAACCACATCATAACTGTAGAAATACGTCATTTCTGTATACAAATTTGCATTTTGTACTAAACTCAGCAAAAACGGCGTGTATTGTCTTAAAAAATGAATTATTTAATACAACAAAGGTTTTCTAAAAGAGAACTTTAATCTTTATCAAATAGCAATAAGAAATATTTCGCAAAAGCGTCACATCTGTAGGCATTCGTCACATCTGTAGACAAGGTTGTCGACAGAAGTGAGTTCGACAGAAGTGATGAACAAATACTTTAGTCCATGCCGTGGCGAATATTGGAGGTTATAAAACGCGGCTTCCATCACGTTCCATCATTTTACCGCTATTTAACAAGACCAAAGTAAAATTATAATTTTGAATTAAGAACTTACTGTTTTATGACGATGTTAGAAGTGACGCACCAACTTTTACACTTTGTAGAATGGCTCAAATCTTATCAAAATCTAGAAAATTACGTCATATGGCCAGCAATAAGAGACTGATGATGATAGCTACGTGTTTCAGTGTTGCTAGCAAAAGTAAATATTGATGCTATACAAAATATTTAAAAAAATACCGGATTTTTCATGTTTGTCTACAGGAGTGATTAGTTTTTTGCGAACACTGTAGAATCTTTTGTAACTTGAAATGTAAACGTCGTAATTTTTTAAAATTACACGCGAATTTACTTTATTATATTTGCAATACGATAGGCTCACATAAGCTACTTCAAAATATGAGAAAGTATTTTTAAAACATCTGTGGATACGGCAACCTATGTCGCGAACAGTCTACAGGACGTGATTTGGTCTACAGGAAACGCGCAAAATCTTAATAAATGAAAGATATTAAGTATTAATTGAAATGAGTGACGATAGAAAACATTAAATAAAGCAAAATACACACTATAGTTAAAATGTAGCTATATTTAAAAAGGAGATATATAGAGCGAACTGGATTTTGGCCACTTCGTAGAATGGCCGAGATACTTTGTTGTATTACCGCACATTTTTGGTTTGTAAGATTCCAAGAAATAGAAAAGGATCCATATTTTCAACGAAGGACTCGTGGCTACATGATAACAGCAGCACGGGTCGATGGAAGGTTAAGCTACGCTTGCCGCGGTCGGTTCGTAGATGGGTGACCATTACATCAATTACATATCGAGATCCCTCCGTGCCTCGTAAAGCATGTTAATTAAGCTCCCAAGCCTTTTGGTCCTCAATATAATCTTTAATGGTATAAAGCGCTTTCTGGCACAACTTACGTTTAATGAAAGACTTGTACTTGGCTTGGAAGTTTATTATAAAAGCGTGGATACATTGTCTAAATAATAAGATACCTACCTAGTATTTCAAATAAAAACTTTTTAATCAAATATTTGAAGTCTGGGAAACATTCTCTCAATATTATTGCAAAGTTTATTTTCGTGCGCGAAAATATAATTATTAAAGTTTCATAAATGTTTTCAAGTTCTTCGTGTTAAAGCCAAATGTACCTACAATTACTATTAGTTAAGTAAATTAGTATTGCTATTCTACTTTGAAAGTTTATCAACCATTTACGTACTTATATTAATGTAGTAGTTAATTGTATGTTACACTTAGTTAGTTAGTGTCATGTTTAATGAATAGTAATAATCAATTTCAAAACTTGTACAACAATACGCCGCACTCAAACACAATTTTTTTTTTGGTTTATTTAAAGAGAAGTTATAAAATATAATAGTGACCCGTCCTGCGTTGTATTGTTTTTACGACTTGATAAGACCGATTTTTTGTCACACATAAATCTTCCGGAAGTCTATATAAAATAGAAATGTCCTTGTTCTTGTCAGGTCTTCCCCACTGTTTTCAAAAAGGTTATTGTACACTTTACAATTTGTAACGGAAAGGGTATATCTATCCAAAAGGGGTGGAGATTACATTAGGTATAGAATCTATATGCAAAGTTTCAGCTCAAAATAAATTACTAAAATCATTTTTTACCAAACTTTAGGTTAGGTTAGGTTATTGAATTTTGAATGGAAAATTGATTGTCAAATCATAACAAACGTGTCACCGCATTACGAAGATCAGACGGGATCGAATAAGCCGAAAATACGGATAAGCGCGAGCGGCACAGAATACATAATAGTACCGCGCGGTTGGTATCATGTACTGAAATTTCTCATCATGTTCGTAACATGTAGAAATAAGATTTTAAAACCCTTGCCACATAGTTTATTATCATCCAAAGAAGCCGTGCACTTGATATGTATATACCCTTTCCGTTACACGTTGTATAAAGAAGAGCGAAGACAGAGGCAATGTCAATAACTATAGACCTACTTCCATTTTAACTACCTTGTCAAACATCCTTGAAAAATTCCTTGACTATTTAATTATCTTAATTACCAAAATATTCTCGCCGCGATGCTGTTTTGGAATTAACTGGTACTATTTCAAAAAAAGAAAGACTAAAAACGATTGCAATCTTTCTTGATCTTTCTAAGGCTTTTGACACTGTCTCTGTCTCGCTCTTGTCCACAAAACTTCAACAAATCGGCATTAGAGGCATGTCTCTTGATATTTTCAAGAGTTACTTGACAGAACATTCTCAGACTGTAAATATAGGTAATTCCTTTCTTTCTTTCTTATCTTTCTTTGTTGGTGTACAGTAGTGTCGGACTTAAGGTATTTTGAACTTAATTTAGTTCGGGTCGAATCTAAAATATCATAAAATCATAAAAAGTAAAATATTTTGCATAGCCGGCTATCGATATCGCCAGCTGTTCGCTGTTGGTAGGAAAATGCAAATGCATTGGTTCGTGCCTGGGGGTCGTTTCGCAGACACGTACCTACATGAGCGTACAGGTGAAAGCAAATACGGTAATTGGTAGGTACTACGCCATAAGCCGCGTCCTAACCAAAAGTAATCGCGCGACGGGGATAGGTTTTAAACGCTGCCACTCGCACGAGTATCATGATGACCGACGCGATGGTGGGCATGTGCAGCAGACGTTCAAACTCAATCTCAAACTCAAAGCATTTATTTCAAACTAGCTGCTGCCCGCGGCTTCGCCCGCGTGAGTGTCGGAAATTACCCCATGTACATCCCCATGGGTTTTAAGTATAAATATTGAGTTTCGAGTTAATCGGACAGCGCGTTAAAAATTCTTCCATACAAACACTGACACCCCCCAATCCCCCTTTAGGGGGTAATTTAGAAAAACAAAAAACTACAAACTTTATAATTTATTTAGATAACTATTCGTGCGAAGTTTCATATTTATTACCTCAAGGAATAAGATTTTTCATACAAACTTTCATCCCTTATTTTACCCCCTTAGGGGTTGAATTTCGAAAAATCCTGATACACTTTATTCTTAATTTTTGGGTTTAAGTATAAATATTGAGTTTCGAGTTAATCGGACAGTGCGTTAAAATTCTTCCATACAAACTTTGACACCCCCCAACCGTAGGATAGGATACTTTTCCGGGATAAAAAGTACCCAGTGTGGTGCCCAGGATATTAAAGAATAATTATATCAAGTTTCATCGTAATCGAACCGGTAGTTTTTGCGTGATACCTGAACAAACAGACAGACAGACAGACAGACAGACAGACAAAAAAAAATTTAATCACATTTTTGGGGTCGGTGTCGGTCTAGTAACACCCCCTGCCATTTATTTTTTTGATATTTTCAATGTACAGAATTTTCACTTCTACAGATTTATTATAAGTATAGATAAACTAATTACAAGCACTTTTGTATTGTCAAGTCAGAAAGATTAAGCTAGTTGCCCATTCCATAGCGTAGTAGGTTCTTATGGAGAAGAACGGGCAAGAAACTCCACGGACACTCTTTTAAATCAAAATGTTACAAAATATTTGTTACATCATTCATGTTGAAATTATACATGTGAGAACAATGTAGAAAGACGTGCACGTTAAAAGCGTCCGTAATAAAAATAAAGAAATAATGCAAGAAATTATATAAGCCGTGGCAACTAAGAGATGGCCAGTCCCTACTGACGGCGCCCTCTCACGAACATGACGCACGGATCAGCACCATTTAGTTCAACCATTTTGAAGGGAACTTAACGATCCAACACACATGCCACTACCAGCGAGACATTTGAGTTCGGCGAACGGCTCTTCCATTATAAAATTCTCAGAAGACGCCCGGAGTCTGCAGGTGGCCTAGTTATTAGAAGGTTTGACCCTATTACGTGAGACTTATAATATGACTGGGAAACGTGAGTTTCATTTAGCCACACGTACGGGGAATTCAAACGTGATAATTCTTAAGTGCCTTTGTACCTTGGAGGTCCCTGACGTAAGTTCAAACCCAAAACGAATACCAACGTGGCTACGTTGAATCGTTCACGTTTGTCGTTGGATCCAATTGTCACTGCATCCCTCACTAAAACTACACAACTAGGTACGTTTTTATGTCCTCGGCCGCAAAAGAAGGTAACATCAAGGAAATTAATTGTTATATTAATTGTAAATTTTATTTTATTTTATTGTCTCTCAATCTTGTCAGTACCAACTCAGGGGAGGAGCGAGACAACCCCGACACAAGTGTTATTAACCACTTACTGGGGCTGTTTCATTCTCATTTGTTATGTAAATGTATGAGACTCACTAAACAATTTTTTTTTAATATAAGGTGCTATAAAAATATCTGCCACGGCTGCAATGGGAGATAGTATTGTGTTTATATATTACAATAGTAAAGATAAATTATTGATCATGTGTCATATTTTTTTTCAAAATAAAATATTTTACGTATAAATTTGCAAGTGACGAACTAGTCAGCTGATTTCAGTTTTCATTCACAGAACAGATGGAAAGAGATAGCAGTTGTTTTCATTGACGAAGTGCACTTCGCGCGTAATTTGTGAACCACGTTATGCAGAGTCAATGTTTATTTCCTTTAGGCGCGATTGGTCCAATTCGCGATTGGTCCAATGTTCAAAAATTGATCTAATTCGCAGTTGGTCCAATTCGCAGTTGGTCCAATTCGCAGTTGGTCCAATTCGCAGTTGGTCCAATTCGCAATTGGTCCAATTCGCAGCTGGTCCAATTCATCAGAGATGAGTGTCATAGGATTTTAATACGTAAATAAGCCAAAAGATGTGGTACTGTAAAGCAGTATACCACAACCTATCCTCAATTCCGGTGATATTCCTATGCAGTTTGTTTTTGCAACCGAAAATGCAAATGCAAATGCATAGGTACCACATTTTTCTTAAAAAGTTAAGACTGTTCTCCTGCATGCATTTTACCTATTAAAATCCTATGACACTCTTATAACTCACTTTTGATATATATTTTAACACTGTTACCTCTGACCTCTGAAAAGCATACTTTTAATTATCTTTGACTGTTTTAGCATTCGAAACTGTATTTTAAACTATTCATTTTTCCTTTTGTAAAAAATCTTGGAGTATTTTATATTCTGACATTTATATTCATCACTAGCTGCTGCCCGCGGCTTCGCCCGCGTGAGTGTCGGAAATTACCCCATACATCCCCATGGGTTTTAAGTATAAATATTGAGTTTCGAGTTAATCGGACAGCGCGTTAAAATTCTGCCATACAAACATTGACACCCCGCAACCTTTTAGGGGGTAATTTAGAAAAAACAAAAAACTACAAACTTTATAATTTATTTAGATAACTATTCGTGCGAAGTTTCATGTTTATTACCTCAAGGAATAAGATTTTTCATACAAACTTTCATCCCTTATTTTACCCCCTTAGGGGTTGAATTTCGAAAAATCCTGATACACGTTATTCTTAATTTTTGGGTTTAAGTATAAATATTGAGTTTCGAGTTAATCGGACAGCGCGTTAAAATTCTTCCATACAAACTTTGACACCCCCCAACCGTAGGATAGGGTACTTTTCCGGGATAAAAAGTACCCAGTGTGGTGCCCAGGATATTAAAGAATAATTATACAAAGTTTCATCGTAATCGAACCGGTAGTTTTTGCGTGATGCCTGAACAAACAGACAGACAGACAGACAGACAGACAGACAGACAACAATTTTTTTAATCAAATTTTTGGGTTCGGTGTCGGTCTAGTAACACCCCCTGCCATTTATTTTTTTAATATCTTCAATGTACAGAATTTTCACTTCTACAGATTTATTATAAGTATAGATAAGTTGTCACCTTTCCAATTTTTCTTTTCTATGCCATTGAATTAAGGGAGGCACATGTCTTTTAAGCTCTGAGTGTCTAGAATAATAATATACGTGATATAAAGTAACTCGTTTAAATAAACATTGAGTGTGTGAACACGTGTCGCCGTTTCGCTGTCCGGTCCTGTCACCTACCTCTTTGGGGGATCTCTAACCTCGGAGAAACTGACCGCGTGGCGGAAGACGCCGCGACCGATCACTACTCAAGAGAGGCCTCCGACGCTGTCGCGGCCCTCCCGCTAGGGAGAGGCGTCACAGTGCGCCTCCGCTATCTCTACAACTCCATTAAAAACTTTTTCCTCGGACACGGTTAACCTACCTGCTCGGCGTAAGGCGCCATAGCCCTGCTCCTCCACTACTGCCTACTGCTCCTACTCTTCGTTACTGTTCCACTCCTACCTACTTGCCTGCCTGGCTGATTCCTTTTTCTCCTAGCGGTCCCCGAGCGTCTTGTTCCCTACATTTTGACGAGTTACGCGAACATAAATGTAGGGGACAGTAGATTTTTTTTCGCTATTTCAGGATTGGTTCTATAGTAAAAGTTGTTCATAATGATGGGTAGAATTACGTCAGGTCATAGTCAACATATTATATTTTTTAATATAATTTATTTGATGAGAGATCTGATAAAATAATAATAATCATAATTTTTATATTCTAATATTTAAAAATGTAAAATAAATATGTATTTAATGAAATAAAGGAAATAAAAATCATAATGTCAAAGTACGATTATACTTAGTAGGTACATTTATTTTTTATTTCGTTTGGTTGATTTTTTACGAAAGAACAAAACTATTGTTTTTTTGTTTAGTTTTTTTTTAAACCTTTCCCCACACTAGGAATTTCTCCTGTATTGTGGCGCGTTTAAAAACATTGTCACATACACAAACAGCCTAATTATTGGTAGGAGCTTGTAAAACACATATAAGTTTTAAGTATTTGTAATTATGATTATGAATAAATATACTAAAATATGTACACAAAAATACGTTATTTAATTTAATTTTGGAAATGCTTTATATTGGACCAACCGCGAATTGGACTAACTGCGAATTGGACCAACCGCGAATTAGACCAACCGCGAATTGGACCAACCGCGAATTGGACCAACCGCGAATTGGACCAATTGCGAATATGTTGATTGGACCAATCGCGAATTGGACCAATCGCGCCTAAAGGGTTTATTTAACTACTTTATTTTCTCAAATTGATTTAACTGTGCCGGGGTACGAAATTTCTTCACTATTGTTATCTTTAAACACAATACTACCTCTCATTAAAGCCGTGGCAGATATTTTTATAGCACCTTATTATACAGTCACTACCCACTAAAATTGTCCTTAAATTCAGATCACAATTAATTACTATCATTCTTTGGCAGTTGTATGACACGGTAAATTAACGTGTAGGGTGTCCATCGGCTTACCAATTCATTTCCCTTTTTTTTTGGTAACGGGGTGGAGTTCCTCATAGATGTCCTCCGTCTGGGGGTGTACGGACCCTCTGTCAGACAGAGGGTCCGTCCTTCTACTGACTAAAAATTGAATATATTTATAAATAAACTAAAACAATACCTAATCCATAAATGCTATTATAACATTAATGAATATCTTAATAAAAAATTAAATAAATACCAAAAATAATAAATAAATTAAAGTGGAAGTGAGTAGTAGAAAAACATATATATTTTACTTTTTTCAAATAATGATACAATATTAGCCCTTTTCCTCTATCCTATCTTGCTGTGCCCGACAGGGTCCACAATGATCTAAAATTGTGTATATTTTATAATGTACCTACCACCTATGTTAACATTGTGGAACGCAAATAAATGTATTGAGTGTTGAGTATTAAAACCACGCTGTGTTCACTCGCACACTTGCACCAGGGGCTACCTACGGGGGCATTTTAGCACTCTTCAACGCAGCCACCGACTGGTGCCAGCCCACCTCTGCGGCCTCCTCTGGTCAAGCTGAGGGAGTGAGGTGTTTAACTCCCCCCGCGACTTTTAAGAGAGGCGTGCGTGGAACATTACGCGCCACCTCCTCGGGTCTTATGATAGGGGGCGGCGGACGTACCAATTAATTTCCGTGTCTGTACCTACGAGCCACGGTATCCAAAGTTACTTTCAAATGTTTTCTAATTATTTGCCTCAACGCTTCTACGATGGTCTGCAGTGACCCTAATTCATTGATGTACCCCGGAACTAATTACTAATTAGTAACTTATTTAGAAAATGTTTTGACAGCGGTGTTTCCATTCGTTCATCATGAAGTTAAATACTCTTAATTAACTTTGTCCGATAGATTAACTGAAATTAGATTAACGTATTTACGCCCTTAAACCAAAATAAACCGTATCTATTCAAAAGTAGGTACGGTACGGCAACAAAAGTCGATTATAGTCGCTTTTTTATGTTAATTATTGTGAAAAATTAACGGACAGAATAAGTGAAAATGGCATTAGTTGAATAAAATAAAAACAACCAAACTTACAACTTGACATGACATTTAATACATTTTCGTTTGATTTCTGGAACGAGAGCTAACACACAAATTGGTTAACAAATTGTGAAACGCTCGTAAAGTGCGGGGTAATTACGTAACACACAAAATGAAACCGTTGACAAATGACACTTTAATAACATTCATTGCGTTATTTACGTTGTTGAGCAGACAAATTTTTCGAACTTATCAAGCAATGGATAAGCTTCAATTCATTCAGATTGTGATTAAAAGAGTGTTACCCAATTAGGGTGCTGTTGTGATATGTATTAAGTACTAATAGCCAATGGCATCACTAGCGTTTAATTTTGACACGTCGATAATTTCTCACAGTCCGAATGATTTTTTGAAGATAATTATGGTTAAATAATATGTTTGAAAAATTCGTCTGCTCAACTACGTAAACAACGCAATGAATGTTGTTGAACTGTCAAAATGAAAGGCATTGCCATTGTAAGTGTGTTACGCAATGACTCTGCGAGTGAAAATTTAGATAAAAACATTTTTTTATTGACTGACTTGATTGTTTAAAACTAGTTATGGTAAGATATTATCTAGCAGCCCTAGTACGAACAACCTGACACTAACCTGTGACACAAACCACTAAATTGTAAAAAACGTATGAAAATTTGAAATTCGCGGTCTATCAATACCGATCCGCCTTAAGCTAAGTAAGTATGCGAAACGAGTAATTTCAATTTTAAAACCTTCCGAATTTACGTAACATTTACTCCGCGCGTTCGTGATAGGCTCACAGGGCTTCAGTCGGCTCTTTCATTAGATCATTGTCTGTAGCAGCCTGGAGTCTTAGATTTATGCCATAGTTATTAGTAGTCTGGTAAAATGTAACTTTATTGTATCCACCCGTTCCGGGAGTTCAGGCGCAGTGTAAAGAATCATGTTGTTCAGGCGTAGTAGGTATGTAAATTAAAAAGGCTTTTGGGAAACGTGTTTTTTGTTCGTTTACTTTAGATATTGGTACACATTGTGTCTAATCCGCTTGGGTTTAATCCGCCAGAAAAAATTTAAAAGGCCTGAACCATTTCATTTTCCCTCGCGAATTAGACCCAAGTCTATGTTACGTACATAGGGATAGGATACAATAGGATCACAAAATAATGTATTATTTCCCACGAATCGCTTGACATTTTTATTTATTGTCTTCGCTATAAGTACTTGGCTAAGTAATAACAGCCGCACGGGTCGATCCCTCAGGTTAAGCTACGCTTGCCTGGTTTGGTCCTCTCTATTTAACTTTAAGCAAAGTTTATAAAACTTTTGAGAACAGTGTTTCGCTCGAGGGCTTTATAACTAACTAATGGATAGATTTTATATGAATCTGGTGACAGACTGGCATTTACCGAAAGGCTTTACAAACTACATAGTATTTTAAATAATCCTTTCAGACAGTAAAAGTACCTACTCAATGAATATGAACAACTTTTAATATGGTTGGTATATTTACGTGGGGTAGCTGGTTTAAGAATAATAATTGAATGTATGTTTTGTGTTGCGTAATGTAAATGATTTTGAATTCTATTGTATAGTATCCTTTTTTTTTCTAACTGAACAGAAGCGGCGCTGCTGTGGAGTTTGTTGCGCCACTTCTTCTTCTCAGCTAAAGCACTAGGAAGTGATGAAGGGTAGGCGTTTTGGGGAAATGTCTTATGTAATTTTGACGTTCGAAAAATGCTGATTCTCAAGCCTAGTTTGAATAAATAACTTTTGTTTATTTTTATTTTTTATGGATTACCTCTGAAATATCGACAAAAACATTTGTTTATACATTTTGATTAGGTCAGCTTAATGCATTTTCGTCTGTAACATCAGATGGTGTCCAGAGCAAGTTTTAGAGCTGGTCCCAAAGTAAAAGTTATTTAAATATATTCATGAGTACACCCTCGCACGATATCTACCAGCCATTATCTACAAAAAAATCTTAAATTAATGAATTCAATGACAGAAAACGCACTGTCCAAACCGCTGGGTCCTGAAGCATTAAATTGGGCTCTAGGGTTCCATACCCTAGAGCCCAATTTACCAATTTTTTCAACCCATAGATACCAGGCGGAGACGAAAATACAATAAAAACTAAACTGCGTATCTCTAATGACGTTCCCAATCTGCATACGAAAATTCAATCAAAGATCTACAATAGTTTAGTCACTATAGCTAGTCAAAGATTGGTAAAACCAATAATCGGAACATCACTACTATTTAGTTTGTTAGAAAAAATCACTTTTTTAATTTCAATGTTGGGATTCATTTGATAATTCCTAGATTGTCCTATGCATTAATATTGTCAGTGTTTTCATCTACTGTTGTATTGTCGTCTGCAAATTGTATAAGGAAGGTGAGCACTTAGGGTTTAAATTTTTTATCCCACAAGGGTGTTAAATTTGTAATAGTTTGTATGGCAGTTCGATATTTTTGAAGTTAGGGACGTGGAATTTGATATTTAGACTTCAGTTTATGAATTAAAGTTAGTTGTTATTTTCAAACTCATCCTCTAAGGATCCTGATAAGTTGCCGATGGGAACTCCATCGGGCATTATATTCTGTATACCCATTACGTTCATAAAAATTCCTTCTAAAATTCCTTCTAAAATTGTTTCAGCAAAAACAAACGGGTTCTTCGCATTCATTAAGCAGACCTTAATAATTAGGGTATTGCCCCAGATTCCCAGGGCACATTAAAATTAAGTAAAAAATGTTTCCGTTTCATTAAACAAGAAGATGCTTTTTAAACCTACTTAACTTTTATTTTATTTATTTATTTTAATTAATTTGGAACCTTTTATGATTCTTTTTTATTTTCATAACAATGGCATAACTTAACATCAAGTCTGTTTTCTCCGAAATGATAAGCACAGATCTACGTAGGTCCACCACGAATCAAATTTAATGGCGGCTCGGAACATGAGGCGAGTCGCTGCGCAGTAACGAATTCATGGGTGAGCGGGGGTGAGGGGTGGGGTACTGCGCAGCGAGTAGCGCACTTCCGAGTCGCCATTAAGTTTGAATCGAGCTGTAACAGTTTTTACACACACATTTCGCCAGTTGATTTATAACCAAGTGTCCATAACTAAGTGTCCAGTATAAGTAAGAGGCGATCTAATTACAGTTAACCGGACAGGCAAATACTATAGACCCCGCAGGGTCTAGGATTGAGTATGGTGTCCGATACGGACAATGGAGCCCGCGTTGAGACGTGGTCGGTACATCAGAAGTATATAAAACGTGTTTTTTTGTGTTATCCCGTAACTCTAGGGTTATATTCTATACCTAAGTAAAAATAATACAAAAAGTCCTAGAGTATGTGGTCCAAAAATGCAAAGTTTCGAACGTAGCATAACACTATGCTCTCGATGCTGTGATTTACTCTTAGACTCGTACTAATCAATGAAACTTAGATACAAAGTTTCATTGATTAGTACGAATAAATCATTTTCATTCAAACACATAAATAATATTTATAGCTAAGAAAATGCGGCTTTGTCATATTTCACGTAAAGGTGTTTTTCATTAATAACCGTGACTTTGTGCAACTATTTGTAAAAAAGTGTGCATCATTAGAAGGTAAATTAGTTTTTAGAGGATCAATTACATATTCCCCATCAATTACTGTGTCTCAAAATTAAATCCGCAGTGGGCGATCTCTTGTATGCATGCACAAAAAATACCAAAAATCGGAGTAGATTGCGAGAAATCGTTAGGCGAATCACATCCACGTATGACCACAATAGAAACTGGTTTTGTCGACGGAAGAATAGACAAAATGACAGATTCGAGATTAACAATCTGTCATTTTGTCTATTCTTCCGTCGACAAAACCCATTTCTACTGTGTTTATGCTACGCTAGAAACTAAATGAAGACCACGACCACTCAGACTAGAGTGCTACGACGAAGAATGTGGCACAAACGAGCCATCCAATGTTTTCGCATAGGCATTATTGTGTCTATGCTCCTGTTATCTTTTATTGTTAGGTATTTCGTTAGAAGTTTCCAAATAAATATTACGACTCCTAGGAATGACTAAAACACTAACATTACTAAAACAAAGATCTTTGATCTTAAACAGTAATATTATCTTAGGAAACTTTACTTAGGTCTACCTAACCTTATGTTAAAGGTGAATGTTAATTTAAATAAATATAATATTATTAATGGCCCATTCCTATAACTTAGGGACCGTTATTGGTTAAAATTAAGATACTTGTATTAATTTTCATCGATACTTTCTTATAGTGGAAATAGTATGTGAGTAAAATGGCTGCCTAACATCTGGATGGACTCTTATAATTTCATCGTCTGATCCGTCTGTTCGCCACAGACGGACAAAACGAAATTATAAAGGTTATATGTTTTACACATTTAGCTACGGAACCCTCAAATCGGAGCCTGCGAAAACAGCGTTGCCAGATAGAGTAAGTACAGTCAACAAAGCTATTAGGTATACAGGCAGCTAACTTTAAACTACTTTAAACAATGTTGTGAGTGTGCTGGGTAATCAATTCTTTTACTCACATTAAGAACCTATGTCATATGCTTGAAAAGTGATTACGCACACAATAAAAATGAATATTGGGTAGTGGAGGGATGAATAATTTTGCCTGTATACCAAATACCTTTGTTGACTGTACATAAAGATTTGTACAGATCTATACAATACTTTTTTTTAAGATTAAAACACAATACTTTT
Source organism: Eupsilia transversa (assembly GCA_914767815.1). Taxonomy (NCBI): domain Eukaryota; kingdom Metazoa; phylum Arthropoda; class Insecta; order Lepidoptera; family Noctuidae; genus Eupsilia; species Eupsilia transversa. Next base: position 1,574,300 of record OU611888.1, read on the forward strand.
TTTATTGTATGCATAATTCTGACCGCAACTGGAATTGGAGAAGTCGTATTGATTCCGTTGATTCCACTAGGAAAAAACGGATCTACCGCATACTGTACGTGTTCACGCGACACGCAGCACACAATACATAAACACAGCCTATAATATATAGGTACAGAATGCCTAAGTATGTACCTAATATTTCAACAAGGCATCAAAGCGCAAATACAATCTAGTTACCACAAATCTCTTGTCACAGTGGTTAATAATGACGAGAGTATTAATGTAGTTAATATTCAAAGTGATATTAATGGAGAAGTAAATCAACCTTCCTAACAATGTATTCATGTACTTTAAGTAATAATTATATTTACGTAACATGATTGATGTATAATAATTTACCGAATCAATATGAAAAATGTGAATAGAATAAAAATATATAGGTACCTGCTACATACTGTACATGCTTTCAGTCTTATAAGAGATGTGGTTAATTACCCTCTTTGCCTATTGCGTATTCATACTCCAAAATAAAGCGCAATTTAACGCAATTAGTGTGACCTAAATTGCGCTTTATTTCCATGCATTTTTTTTGAAATTTGAATGGCATGGGAAGGCACCCTTGCCATCTCCACGCCCGACGCCATTTATATGTAGTCTGCGCCTTATAGCCTTCCGCAAGAATTAGGCTATCTAATGCAAAACTATTTTTTTTAATCCGACTGGAAGTTCCAAACATTAGCGCATTCAAACAAACAAACCCTTCAGCAAGTACGCTAACAATTTGAGTGGGTTAAATTTCACAAACATTGACATTTGAAACTGGGTGAAACTTTCACCTTAACCTTAACCTAGTTTTAAAAGTGAAAGTTTAGAAATCGTCGTGAGTTCAGTAGTTACTGAAGTTAATTTCAACTAGGTTGCAGACCTGCAGCCAACTAACTTTGAAACTAGTTGATAAGGCCAACTATCTTGATGAACTTAGAAATTGTTGCTGAGTATCTAGTAGTGGGCTTATTACGATATGCATGGAAGTCTGAGGGTCGATTCATGCTAGTGCAGGGTCGAAGTGCATCGATGAATCAATCTAAAAGATTAAAAAGCAAATTCAATTTTATCTCTAACAACGTAATGCACATCTATGGAGGTAAAAAACGACGCGCGAATTTGCGCGCGTTCTACGGAATACGTGCGTCTGTGAGGTGCGGTTACGTTGTAGAAATAAGGGTGAATTTGTTATGTTATCTTAATGAAAATATTCACTGACACGCAACGCACACAACGAAGTATTCAATTTTATACAGGACACATAACATAACATCACGCCTTGTTTCCCCGAAGGGTTGGGCAGAGTTGTACCTTTTTATAGCAAACCCACATTTTGGCAGTTATTTTTAAGTCCCATGGAATAGGGGGCGAGCCTATTGCCATCAACCGGGAACAAATCCAGGCTCCTGGCTGCTACTGACAAATTCCAGATAGAATCGAACCCAGGACCTCATGCTCAACAGTAGCGGTTTACACAGAAGTTCCTTATATAAATAACGAAGGTGAGCACTGAGAAAGGATTTTTAAGAGAGGTTAAAAAGGAGATGAAACTTAGTATGTCGTCATTTTTGACGATCAGGAATCCCATCTACACGACTTGTCATTCATAGTTTAAGAATAGTCTCAAGAAGATATCCTTTTTATTAAACACCAGCGACACGCCCCGGCTTCGCACAATTCCAATTTACATGTGAAGACGGTATTCTGTTCACGACACGGTGCACAAGTTTTGAGCAGTAACCAAACAAAAAGTACTAGGCTTGCATAAATTCAAGATAGTTTTTCATTTGTATTATTAAGTACTTCTTTTTGTATATATTTACATAATCGGCTATATCCATCTGGAATAATGTAACTTTGGTTATGGTGGTGAAAAAATTTTGGTTAAATAGGAGCTGCGTGGTTCCGGAGATTACCCTCCACGTATACAAAAACTCAGAAAAGTCGCTCTCTCTTATAATTATTCTTAAAGCTTCCGCCAGAGGTTTCGCCCGCGTATCCCTAACAGTATAAAAGTAAATTCCAAAAAGGACGATAACTTTTTATGCAACATCGGATTTTAATGAGCCCATATTCTGCTCCAAAATAATCTCTGTCTATCTGTGAATCTTCAATGTACAGACACACTAGATTCTACTGTTTTATTATACGTATACCTAGTTAAATATAGACTAGAAAAAGTTATAAAAGTTTTAGCCATATGGCAAAATGTCACAGACATCTGTAACACTTATTACTTTAGGAAGAATATTTCTTCTTATTCTATTAAATTTCAATTTAGCAGAGAAACCTTCACGTCGAATTCCAATTAACTAATTGAAATTCTCATGAATATTCCAATGAACTATAATTGACATAATTCCACTGTGCTGGTTTACATGCCCAGACAATAAGCTAATAATAATAAAGTGCTTAGCGAAGAGAGAAATAACATCACTCGTATTGCCTTTAATCCAATTTGTTTGCGGTCGGCATAGCATTTATTTTGCTTCCATACATCTCTAACAACGGAAGAATAGACAAAATGACAGGTAAACAATCACAATCTGTCATTTTGTCTATCCTCTATGGACATGCTACGCGTACTGCTGTCATCTCAATATACAGTTTTGGCGATTTTATTTTTCACATAAACCATTAACACTTTCTTTAATCTTGCTAAAAACATACGAGTATGTATGTGCCAATTTAGAAGTATATTTTTTATTGTATGGTAGCACCGGCCCGGAGTCTACATTTGTGCCCAATTGATGACAATAGGCTCGCCCCTATTACACGAGACTCCAATATAACTGGTGAAATGTGGGTCTACTATAGATACAGTACACAGTTCGTGGATGACAGGCGTTATGTTATGTGTAAATTATTAAGTAATTACATTCGAAATTACTATTTAAATGCCTAAATGAATGTTCGCTTTGGTGGTTACGTAATTAATTTAAATTACAATTTATCTTGATTACAAACTGATTATAATTATACCTAAACACGTTGAAAAGTTTATTACCTAATGCCATTCAGGCATTTCTATAATTATTTGACATTCAATTTTACGCTAAACATCAAATTAAACTAATTGGATTTTCATTCTTTCATTGTAGAACGTAATATTTTACTCATTATAACTGGCTGCCTCCGAACAAGAACTTAGTTAACAAACACAGAACAAGAACTTAGTTTAGTTTGTACCGGTTTACGGTACAAACTAAACTAAGTTCTGTGTTTATTAATGACTAGTAATTAAAACGGTGCAACAGAAACTTTTATGGGAAATAAGCACAGATTAGTATAATATTCATTACCCGACTACGGCGAAGCAAAAGGAGGGTTACGATTTTGACCGGTATGTATGTATGTTGATCTGTTCCCTCATAACTCCTAAACTACTCATCATATTTTAACATCGTCCGCTGGTTATAGGCCCTATGACGTGTCACATTAAATTGAATATGGCGCCCTCTAGACGACAAAAAGTCATTAACTAAGAAAAAATGATTTTTTAATGGTGCCTTAATGGATATAAAAAAGGGCTTCATTAGCACATTTCAATTAAATATATATTATAACAAAATAACTTAAATAAAAATAAAAACTAAAACCCAACTACGACAAAAAAGACAACTAAAAAAAGTAATAAACAAGTCATCTCAGACAGACAAATAAAAAATACGGGGACACACGTGATGAGGGATAAATCGAATAGATTACGTGAGACTCCGGATTTTTTATTTATAGAGCGATCTACCAATCTCCCTGAAGCGAAAACTCATCGATATGTGTATTTTGCCCGTCCTTACCTACGGTGCTCAGACTTGGTCGCTCACCGAGTCGCAAAAGTTCCGCCTTGGGGTTTGCCAAAGAGCAATGGAGCGTAGCATTCTGGGTGTAAAACGAAGTGACAGATTAAGGAACACCACGCTGCGCTCCAAAACGGGGATCCTTGACGTAGGCAAAAAGGCTGCCAAGCTAAAATGGGATTGGGCGGGCCATGTCAGCCGCACAACGATCGCTGGGCAACAGTGTCCACACGATGGGTGCCTGGGGATGGACGGCGCCGCCGAGGCCGGCCCAGGAAGAGGTGGCGAGACGACCTAGACGCGTACCGCAACGACTGGATCGAGGTGGCCCTGGATAAGAATACTTGGAAGGATTTGGGGGAGGCTTTTGCTCAGCAGTGGGACAATGTAGGCTAATAAAAAAATAAAAAAAAAGAGCGAGGGCGAGGATTTTAAGGTTTCAGGAGTTTTAAGTGGGATTACTGGTACAGTATCCCACTTTTTATTCATAAAGTAAATTAAACAAATTCTTGAGCAACTTCTTTGCAAATGAGACCACATGACGTCTCCAGTGTGTAATCTGAATTATGTTTTTTGTTCCTGTTCGTTTCTTTATTGATAATTTTTGAAACCGTCTGTATTTTTTGCTGATTTCACCATGTTGCTAATGTATAAAACTTAAGCTGCCTTACACGTATTCTTAAAATTTCTAGAGTAAGTAGCAACATTATTAGAAGTTTCCGTGTTATTATAAGGCTTAAGAGGGTGCATCCTAAAAGTTGGCAACGTCGTAAATAGCTGTCAAATATTTACCTGTTTCGATTAATTTGGAAATAATACTGTATGGAAATAAGAAATGTGGCTAACCAATTGACTAGAATATTAATAATGAATTGCAATTATAACATTGAATTTGATGTTGTACCCGTTTTAGGTGAAAAAAAGGCATTTGGAAAGTTACCAAATACTTTTTTTACATCTAAAACTAATTATTCGGTGTTACGATATTAATTATTGCATTTCATAATCAATATTCTAGTTCGCTAGTTAGCCACATTTTTTATTTCCATACAGAAATATTATCAAATTAATCAAAACTGCGAAATATTTGACATCTATTTGCGACGTTGCCAACTTTCAGAATAAACCCTCTTAAGGCCATACATCTCAAAAAGTCGTTCCCTACATGTCGTTCGTGTAGGAACTCATTAAATTGTTAACTTTGTGTAGTGTTTGGGTCACCAAGATACAGGCTGTGCCGAGTTTGGGACCCGCTGTTAAATCTTTCTAAGTTTTCTGTTGGTTTTTTCATGTCATGTTCTTTGTATGTTTCTGAACTATGTGTAAGTTTAATAATAATAAATAAATAAATAACATGTCCTGAGAGAAGTAGATGTTTTAAATTAGCGTTTTGTTGTTGAAATCTTGATAAATATTCTGGCGTTATTTTAAAATTATAGTTGTTTGCGTTGCTAATTACTATGGAATATTCCTGATTAGTGATTTACTTTATTCTCATACTTAAATTGGAATGTTCAAAATGGACTTACATTTATTATTTATTGCGGATGATAAACGCCCATAGATGTCATAACAATAAAACTTCTATTGTGTCTCATTCAGTGTCCGCGAAAAAGTTAAGCATTCCGGTCGCCGCGAGGGGATGCACTAGAAGGACATAATAGTGACCGTGATGTTCTTCAGAACGGTCAGGGGCGTAGTACTCGCAACCGGCGTGTATGAATGACCAGATGTATGAACGTAAACGAAGCAGCATTCTGTAGTTCCTGTCACCTCCATGCAGTGGCGTAACTATAGGGTGGCAGGGCTGGCAAAATGCCACGGGCCCCCGGTCCGACGGGGCCACGGAACAGAAAAAACAGGACGGGGCCCCCTGCCCGACAGGACCCACGGCCCGAGAGGCCGCGAGCTCAGACGTAAGTAGGGCCCGATCTTTAAACTTTGATGATGTTATTGATACTTTTGCGGAACAGAAAGCTCGGAGATTTTTTAAAATTAATTTATTATGTTAAGATTAAATTGTTATTTTATTATACATATGTAATAGGTACCTATGCCTTTGAAAATTAAATTTACTAGATATTTAACTCAAATGGGGACTGTTGGGTAAATACTTCTCTGGTAATGATTTATTAAAATACAACGTGACGATTTGTACTGGGGCTCCATCCATTGAATTCGCCACGGGCCTCAGATGGTATAGTTACGCCACTGCCTCCATGGGACCACCTCCATGGGACCACCTCCATGAGACCACCTCCATGAGACCACCTCCATGGGACCACCTCCATGGGACCACCTCCATGGGACCACCTCCATGGGACCACCTCCATGGGATCACCTCCGTGTGCGTGTGTTATTAAATATTTTTGCTTTTATGGGGTCGACTTATGATCGATACATAGTGTATTTTCAATTAAAATGTTTTATGACTTTATTTTTAACTCTTTTAGTTTCCGTGGCTACATAATAACCTCATTAACTTCACCCAGCTTAAAATTTTAATCAACTTATAAAACATGGCGGAACTTATTAAGAGATTGTATAAATAATATTGTTTTATGTATTACAAATTCATTTAATTAAATATGTATTTCTAAAGCCTTCACATTCGCTTAGGTTCGGGCATTCATTCATTCTTTCAACAAATAAATTCCCATTGAATAAAACCCTCTTAATGAATATAATTATGGACCATAATTTACTTATTTACAACATTTAATTTTCTTCTCGTAATATTTTGTTCAAATAAAACTGTTCATCTACACTAATATTATAAAGAGGAAAACTTTGTTTGTTTGGTTGTAATGAATAGGCTCAAAAACTACTGGACCGATTTTAAAAATTCTTTCACCATTCGAAAGCTACATTATCCACGAGTAACATAGGCTATATTTTATTTTGGAAAAAAATAGGGTTCCGTAAGATATTTGGGTTTTTCGGACACAAGGTGTAAAAAATCAACCAGAAAAGTTACTTATTTTGCGTACGCTGCCTAAACTATAAAAGACAGAACCATAAAATATTCTAATTAATTGTAGATCTTATAAATATCTACAAAAAAGTCCGCGACACACTATACCTATGTATGTCGAGTGAGGCACAACTACCGTTTTTTTAATTAAAAATCTTGAATTTTTTTTGGACTACATTTAAACGCGTTTATTTTACTCATGCTATTAATCCTTATCAAAATAAATTATTTCATCACTAAGTACAGTTTATGTAGATAATATTTGGTCTTTGAATGATTAAAATTGGACGTTTGGTTTTGAAGTTATGGCGAAATTAAAATATTACGATTTCGCGCGGCTCTACAATAATCGCTTTAGGTATCTATCCTAAAACAACGGGTTGCGCTCCGGGACTGCCGGCAGAAGTGAAAACTTAGTATTAATTACATTTAAATATTTTCATCATTAACAACTTTAACATACACAGAAAGACAATCTGTGCAGCCTGCGGATAATGACTGCGTCGTCGATGTTACTGTCGATGTCTGTGAATTGACCTGGGAATCATTTTGCTGACCGTGTCTTTCCTGGGTAGGCTTTTTGCAGCGGTAACCGACATCCACGCGGGCGGAGCCGCGGGCGACCGCTAGTAATTTATAATTAGCACAATCAACCTTTATGGTTCCCACTGCTCGGACTCAGGCCTCCTCTCTTCGAGAGGGAGTGGGCTGTTATCTACCACGAGGGCCGGATTGGTAGATGTCACATGTCTTCGAATTTTCCGTACTAGAACATGCCGGTTTCCTCTCATTTTTTTCCTTCACCGTTTAGAGAGCAGTGATGATGAATTTATTTAGACAAAGTAAAGCACCTGGCAGGATTCGAACCTACGACCTATAACATGTAAGTCGAGGTTGTTACTACGGGGCCACCACTGCTCTCCACTATGACTTATAACCTAACGAAACCACTTAAAACCTACATACTTATGCTAAAACATCATTATCTCACTGTGTTAAAGTCCAATATGTATATAGATGGTGTCATCCACGAAGACGCGCTCCACTCCGCTCCGCTCCGTACTAAAATACAGCTTAGCGTACTTAGCGTAAAGTAGTCGCGGAGATGGGCGCGTTTTAGTGCATGGCACTATCAGTAAAGTTGTAAGGTACTTGAACCCTGGTACCTACCCCTTTGTCCTTTATTATAATGTTTGACAAGCTGCGCATACATTTAGATAATTATCTGTTACCTACATAACAAAACTTTGAGAAAATTATAATTGTGTCCTGAAGCTAATGCATTAATTTATTGTAACATGCACCTGTCCTGCATGTTACTATTTTTTTTTAACATTTAAAATACATTTTTAAATATTTCATAAAAAGATGTAAAAAACATTTATTATTCTTGTCTTTATTATTAATAATTAGTATGATTTTGTTGTATGTCAATGTTTTAGAAACTCATTATGGAGAATCTCAGAAAAAATCATGTTTAGGTATGTATGTCATTATTTCATGGAATCCATTGTTCTTAATGTTCTACGTGATACATAGGTATGACATATTATAAATTTTCTGCGAAAAGAGTCCCGAAGGCGGCTTTTTCTTTGAAAAAGATTTTGGGGAAGAAATACTTTGTGTGTTCATTAGCAGTTGACAGCTTCGCGACAAAATATTGTGCTGGCTTTGTTAAAGTGCATATATAATGTATACATAACATAAGATCACGCCTGTATTTCCTCGAAGGGTTAGGCTGAGGTGTACCTATAGTACACCCCCATTTCACCAGTTATGTTTAAGTCCTATGTAATAGGGGCGAATCTATTGCCATCAACCTGGCACAAATCCAGACTCCGGGCTAGGAAATTCCAGATGGAAAAACCATTTTTTTTTATTTTGAAAAAAAAAAAAATACAACGAACGTTGGAAAGTTCGTATTTTCCGTTGGTATTTTAATTAATAACAACATCGTCTTATTTCAATGCAGAACTTGGTTGTTTTTTGTTCGCAGTAGGTTCGATTGCCACTCGAAGTAAATATTTGTAGGGGTCACGGATTTTTGTTTTGGGGCTTTTTGTTTTTAAGCGCACGTGAATAAACACGAAACGGTACAGATAAAATATAAGGGGTTTAAATAATATATGTCATTGGTTATCTCTTCCTATCCTATGTTTTTTGAGGTGGGCAAAATATGAATTTTCCTCCTAAATTCATCTCCGTCAGTTCATCAGACATTCCCTTTTCATACCACAGGCAATCTGTATCCCTGTGACAAGCAACAAATGAAATATTTCAAATTATTCAACTGTAAATAATTTACAACCCAATTTACAACTTTTCAAATAAACCTTCGACAGCAGCTACGCGAGCTACGCCGTAGCAAACTCGTAGCGCCGTAGTAGTATAGTCGTAGCACGACAGCGCATCATTAATTTGACTTTTTCCAAAGATTTAATTCGCTAGATTTGCACTTACCGAACTTAGTCCTCGAGTTTCCATAGTGAACTCACACATTCTGCATGGAACGATAGATACGATTTTCATTATGAGTGAGCGAGACAACACTATTCAAATATCATTGTCAACCAAACAGAAACGTGACCATCTTTTTACGTGGTCGGGAGAATCAAACTTTGACTTTTTGGTCATCAACATAAGGTTAAAATTGTAACAATTGAGACGGTCAGGTCTCGTGAAAAAAAAATATTGCAGATAATCCAATTTTCATCGTATATAAAGCAAGGAAAATTGGATTTCTGCGAGCAACCAGTCCCAATTATATACTGAATTAGATTTGCTGCTCAGGCAAAGTTTTATTAGATTCTTCCACTACTAATATTGAACCCTTCTTGGTACAAGTGTGGGTTTCAAATTGCCTGATAAATATAAATAGGTTTGTTCAATGCCACTCTCAAGTTAAGGGAACATGAGTGGTAAGAATATCCTTTTTATTTTGGCTTTTTATGGATTATTAAAACGATAAATATAAAGATGCTAGAGGTCGTTTTCTGTTTTGTGGTTTTGTTGTTAGGATGTTTGCCGTTTAGCTAATGTGTGGTTAAAGATAGAAGAAAGGAACAAAAAGAGAGTGGTGTGACCACAAGATAGAAGTGAAAACTTACGAATGGAGCCGAGGATACGCTATTCAGCGCCGAGTAAACGCGAATCAGCTTCACCGACCGACTGGACCCGAGTATACCCGATTCAGCGTCACCGACTACACTGAAACTATTCATAAAGAGCGCAAAATGTCATATAGACACAGACGTACGTATAAAATACATCAACTCAGCCTTCCGAAGGCCACTGCTGGACATAAGCCTCTCACAGGCTGCTCCACAACACTCTGCCCTCCGCCTTCAGCATCCAGTCTGTCTCAGCCACCTTCTTACTCGGGAGCATCTCACTCCAAGGCTCGTCTGCTCCACCGGCCATCGGGCCTTCGATAAACATGGCTAGCCCACTGCCACTAAAGCTCGGTTACTCTGCAAACTATGTCGGTAACACCGGTTCTTTTCCGGATAATACCATTCCTTCAAAGAAACAAATAATAAAATACATACGTGCATATAAAAATGATAAGTAAGCTCGTTAGCTATTAGCGAAACGAAACAAAGGAATGTTTAACATTTAAAATGTCAACCAATTAGAGGAGGTCTCGTTTTGAGCGCTCCGACCGGCCAATCTGCGTTCTTATTTCATAATAGCTAACGTTTCGTTTCGCAATATTACTAGAGCAACTCGTGTTTTTGCAAAAACCCTATCTTTTTCCAGTAAGATTGAGAAATGTTTTCACAATTGTCTAAATAGCCGTGTTTTCGCTATAATCCTAGGGTTTTCGTGAAAATTCGAATGATCAACTCTTCCTACGACATAATTATAATAAAAAGAAATCGTAAACAATTTTCGTTTAGTACCTAATGAGAAACTCAGTCTTTCGTGTATTTAAATCTAGGGTACAGATTCCATCCTATTATCGCAATTCCGTTTCGAAAGCTTCAGTGTTTACAGATCGAGTGATTCCTTCCATCTACTTTTTCTTAGCGTTATTTAATTGGTTCAACCGATATTCCAAGAAAATTCACAGTAATTTAGTATTAATAATACGACGTGTATATTTTTATGTTGTTCAATAATTAGAGCATGTGATTTGATTATAGACTATGAACTTTTTATTTTAGTTCTTCGTTTTCCTGGTCCCACTTCGGCTTATGGCTGTTTTACATTTGCTTTAGATAAATAAAAATACCATTCCGTAGCCGACCGCAGGCGGCAGCAGCAGGCGACTGTCGTCGCGACACGACTGGTTTCTCCGTATTTCTATGAAACCGACGCACAACGTGTCGCTAGCTACGGAAAGTATTTTTTAAGATAGTATTATAGGTAATTATATTTTGAGCCTTTTGAGGTTGAAACCCTAGGGCCGTGGGGCCCGTGGGGTCCGAGTGCTCATGATTTGTTCAACGAAATCTCCAAACGGTTTGACACGTGACCCAAGGGCTGGCTTTTACCTTGGCCAGAGGCTAAGCATTGCCATACAACGTGGCAATGCCTCCAGACTCTCGGGTACATTTTGAATTTGTCGAGGCCATATTTTAGTTTGATAGAGTTCTAATGTGTTAATGAAGTAGATTGAAGACTGTTACAATACAAAGGTTATTACTCACTTTTTTTTTTTTTTAATAGTCTTCATTTTACTAACATTACCGCATAAGTTAGGTAATGGTTAGGTACATACAAAATAATCGTTCAGAGAAATCTTGCTGCTCTCAATCGTTATCTTCCTCAAGAAATCCGTTCTTTAGAAAACCATTGCACTAAGTGTTTACTAAATCATCTCCAGTTTCTTGACGCTATTCAGCGTTTTCCGCCTTAACTGTTTTCCTAGGAAGCACCAGAGAGTCGTTTCCGTAATTAAAAACGAAATCTAGCCGAAAACTCACGACAAACAATGTATTTTTTTTTTACAAAAATAGATGAAAATAAGAGCTATTTTTGAACGAAAAACTTTAAAAAATACGAGAATTTCTCCTCTGATTTATCTAAATGTAAACAATACTGTTACAATTAATGGGCGCCATGTTTCGATTTAACTTTTCAAATGAAAGGATGCTGTATATCATGTGTTTTCGGAAAGATTGATTGCTACCGTTGTTTTAAACTGTTTATTATTTGTTTATAATTCTGTCTACATGGAATTTGTTCTCAATTTGTGAATACATAATACGTGAATATAAGTTAATAGTTATTTTACACGAGGTTATATTATGTTGATTGTTTAATAGTACATTTCTGTCGAGGCCAGCAACTCAAGCATTGACGGACGATCGTGAAAATGTGGGCCGAGGCGTAGCCGAGGCACACATACGTGAGTCCATCAATGCCTGGTTGCGGCCAAGCAAGGGTTGAATAGTGCTTTTCTCAAATAATGCGCGGAAATTCAAACAAATTAAATCTATACTTAATATTATAAAGAGGAAAGATTTGATTGTTTGTTTGCATTGAATAGGCTCCGAAACTACGGAACCGATTTGAAAAATTCTTTCACTGTTTGGAAGCTACACTAACCCCGGGTGACATAGGCTAAATTATGTTTTCAAAAAATTTAGGGATCCTTACTAAAACTCCAATAATGTAACCCAAGGTGTAAAAAAATTACCTAAAATAGTCTTTACATCGCGTGCGCTGCGAAAAGTATTGATGATATTTAAAATAGTGTTCTTTATATTAATAGTAGGTACTCATGATTGCTCACAAAAAAATCCGCAGTGGTATATGGCTAACTATTATAATTAAGCCACAATAACTGTTTTTGTATAAATTATTAAGTTCAAATACGTGTGGAATCGAATAGTGGTGATAATGTTAATATGATATTAATTCTTTATCCATTTAAATGGTTTGATAATTAGGTTTGAATATGAACGTGTAAATTCCACTTTAAATTAGTTAGATCGGAGTTTTCGTTCTGAAGTTATGACGGTTTGAACAAACGAATTTACGTTAAATAATAGTTTTAGGTAGGTATGTATGTACGTAGGTAGGGTAGGGTAGGTAGGTAGGGTAGGGAAGGTAGGTAGGGTAGGGTAGGTAGGTAGGGTAGGGTAGGGTAGGTAGGTAGGGTAGGGTCGGGTAGGTAGGTTGGTAGGGTAGTGTAGGGTAGGTAGGTAGGGTAGGTAGGTAGGGTAGGTAGGTAGGGTAGGTAGGTAGGGTAGGTAGGTAGGGTAGGTAGGTAGGGTAGGGTAGGTAGGTAGGGTAGGGTAGGTAGGTAGGGTAGGGTAGGTAGGTAGGGTAGGGAAGGTAGGTAGAGTAGGGTAGATAGGTTGGTAGGGTAGGAAGGTTGGTAGGGTAGGGTAGGAAGGTTGGTAGGGTAGGAAGGTTGGTAGGGTTGTGTAGGGTAGGTAGGTACATAGGAATGTTTAGGTAGACTAGGTATATATGTATTAACTAGGTAGGTATGTAGGTATGTATGTAGTAGGTAGGGTAGGTAGGTAGGTAGGGTAGGTAGGTAGGTACGCCGTAGATAAGTACTGCTACCCGTGCGAAGCCGGGGCGGGCAGCTAGTTAATTATAAATTCCAGAATCAATGACGGAGAACGATAATTTTTCACGCACCAATGCAATGTGTTCATTTGTTTCTTCTTGGTTGTCATGTGTTGAAGTAAAAAGTTCGTTCCATTTTTAAATAACACGATAGATATGAGTTTTCATAGTAATTTATTTGGCCGCTACACAGGACAGTTATGGATTTTCATAGTAACTTTGCTGGCCGCATCGTCATTTGTTTTTTATCAGTACAGCAATTTCGATTTATCTCGAAGAAGGTTGTCAAAATAATGGTCGAATTTCCGAGCATGTTTGAGAAAATGTTATTTGCCTCGAAATTTTAATATTTTTAACGTCCTTACGAAACTTTTTAGTAATTCAGCATTATAAAACAAGTCTCAATCCAAAAAGGGTAGGTACTATGTCGTTTCACAATATGTGGTAAACACGTGGATCTATGCGAATCACATAATATTTATTAAATCTTTTCATCCAACTTAATCCAACGTAAAATTATGATTGTGCGAACACGGTTTCAATTATTTCCATATTTACTCCGAATCCACCTCGTTGGTCTAGTGGTCGCAAGGGCACTGCTGAGCATAAGGTCCTGGATTCGATTCCCATGTCGGGGAAAGTAGTATTGTGGTGGTTTTTCTAACTGGAATTTCTCAGTAGCAGCCTGGAGTCTAGCTTTGTGCCTGGTTGATGGTAATGGGGTCGCCACCTGGGACTTAAACATAACTGGTGAAACGTGCGTGTACTACAGGTACACCTCTGCCTAACCTTTCGGTGACTACAGGCGTGATTTTATGTTATTATTACTCGGAATCAAAGAAAACAAAATGGCAGCTTTCCTTCCCACACTCGATGGAGAAAAGTACAAAGTAAACCGAAATATTGTAACAATTTTACAATATTATTCTAATGAATTTTTATTATTTCTGCGAAGACGATTCGATGGTTTGTGATCTTTTTTGTGTTATAAAAATATTAGGCAAGGAAAAGTCGGAGTTAAGTAAAACATAACTGTCATAAATTACAATTCGTTTAAAACTTTTTATTTATTAAAATACTAGTAAGTAAGTAAAATTTTATTTGTTTAAACATGGTGTACATGGTAAACATCGTGGCTAAGTAATAACAGCGGCACGGGTCGATCCATCAGGTTAAGCTGCGCTTGCCGAGGTTGGTCCGTGGATGGGCGAACATCTTTACATACCGAGACTCCTCCGTGCTTCGGAAAGCACGAATGACAGCCGTTGGTCCCGGCTGTCATTCGTGGATCTTTGACAGTCGTTACGAGTCGTCAGAATCCCGAAAGTCTGAAAATCAGTCTTACCAAGGGGTATCGTATTACCCAGTTACTGGGTTGTGGAGGTCAGATAGGCAGTCGCTCCATGTAAAATACTGGTATTCTTTACTAAATACTGGTAACTTTTATTATTAAAGGGGAACGCCTAAAAAATGCTTGAAATGGACAGAAAGTACTAATATTCTTTAATTCTATTTAGAATAAAATAAGTATAATGAAATAATTCTCGAGTTTGTAAACCTAGGGTGAAAATATCACGATCACTAAAGTATTTAACTTGATAACCGTCTCATCCATTCTAATTTTTTTGTTGGATGTCATTGTTTATTTGACATGGGTACCTAATTGACATTCAGCCAAGCAGCAATCGTCAAATAATCCTTAACGAACTAATATATGAAGTTATTGCACAGTCATCATGAATTTAATATAATTCGATCACATGGACCGTAAATATGATTAAAATAATATACGCGTGTCAATTTAATTAAAATCAAATTATTTTCAAAATAGAAAAGGTTCGTAGGCTGTATGAATCATATGTCCTTTACGTTACTGACAGGTTGACATTACTGCATTTCATTCTTTCGATTGATTACTTGATTGATTGGTTTTGCGTTTGTGACTTGAGTTTTAAACAGATTGCTTTTTAGGATATTTAACGACGACTGTGGCCATTTTTTAAGGGTTTTGATTTTACTTCTGCACACATTGTAATGCGTCCCCTACGATTTGTAGTGCAATTTGGCGTATATTTCATTCTTGTTCATTTCAAGCATTTTTTTATGTGGCTGATGGGCATTCCCCTTTAAATATTTGTACGCCACTAAGGCCAAACATGACTGATCTAAACTACATATATTATAATTTAATAACTTGCATGCTCTGTATGTGTACTCATGTTTCCACAAATAAATAATCTTGAATCTTGAATTCAGCTGCATCCGGTTAGACTGGAAGCTGACCCCAACATGATTGGGAAAAGGCTAGGGAGAATGATGGTGTACATGATTCATCGCATGCAAGATAATAAAGAAATATAGAAGTTCAAACATGTTCAGCCGCATATCGTGGCTACGTACTAGGAACACATTTATGGGAAAAATGCGATGACATAATTGTCTTGTAATTCATTAGAGCATGGCAGTGTAGCAGACGCGCGGTTTTTCGTAGGAAACTTTAAATGGAGTGGAATAGAATAACAAGACTGTTTCCCCGAAGGGTTAGGTAAAGGAATAATATTGACTAATGCTGACAGCACGTATAAATAAATAGAGGTCATTTTTATTTCGTTAACCGGTATTAATACTGGTTGTATTCAATTTAAGTTAGCCTTATAAAATACCTGTAAGAAATATAAATGTTGTAAGTAACCAAAAAAATACCGGTATTGATCATACCGGTTTCGGTCTCTGTCTTTAACAATAATGAAGAAAAGACATAGCTTTGCATAGAAGACCCTCCTGGACGTAGCTATTACAGGCATAATAAGCTTACGAATCTATATGGCCAGTTTGTCAATAAAACGGTACCATTAGTAACTAAAACGGTTCGTTTTTGTTTATAGGAACCGAGCTATTAGTACACCCACATTTCAACGACAACGGGACACAATCTAGACTCCGGGCTATAACTGCGAAATTCATGGGATATAGGTCGCGAAAAGAGCCTTTTTTCGCTCGGATCTGTCCCTAGCCTAAAATATTACTACCAGACCATATTTTATTTGTAGATTTTTGTTTTTTTTCTGCCTAGGCTTTTCCCAATCATGTTGGGGTCGGCTTCCAGTCTAACCGGATGCAGCTGAATACCAGTATTTTTTTACCTTGTGGAAAGCAAATAAAATGAATATGAATTTATGAGTATTTTACATGAAGCGACGGCCTATCTGACTTCCACAACCCAGTAACTGGGTAATACGATACCCCTTGGTAATACTGGTTGTCAGACTCTCGGGCATCTGACGACTCGTAACGAATGTCAAAGGTGGATCTTTGACATTCGTTCGGCGCCTTCCTACGCCATTTAAATTTCAAACAACATGGCAATAAAGCGCAATTTAGGTCACACGGTACGTCGTTACTCGGACGTCTGACCAACGACATACCGTGTGTCCTAAATTGCGCTTTATTTTGGAGTATGAATAGGCAAAGAGTGTAAATAAACGCATCTCTTATAATACTGAAAGCATCAATCAATCTGCTTACCCTTTTTCCCAACTATGTTGGGGTCAGCTTCCAGTCTAACCGGATGCAGCTGAATACCAGTATTTTACATGGAGCAACTGCCTATCTGACCTCCACAACTCAGTAATTGGGTAATACGATACCCATTGGTAATACTGGTTGTCAGACTTTCGGGCTTCTGACGACTCGTAACGACTGTCAAAGATCCACGAATGACAGCCGGGACCAACGGCCTAAGGTGCTTTCCGAAGCACGGAGGAGTCTCGGTATGTAAAGATCGTCACCCATCTACTGACCAATCCCGGCAAGATCGACCCGTGCGGCTGTTATTACTTAGCCACGAGCTCACATGTAGGTAATATTTATTATTTAACGTCAAATCACTGTGCTTGTACTTAATACTATTATTATATACTTAATACTCATATGGGGTAAAACCGCCAAGAAACGCCGACCCGATTAATTTTCTCAAACGCCGTTTTAAGTAGGCTTAAGTTAAAGGTTAAGTCTCAATCATCTGCGCCTTACAACCCAATAATTGTTAAGTAGATGTACAGCAATATCATCCTTTATACCTTTGGAATAAAGCCTAAAGTTTGGCGTAGCTTTAAAAAGTAAACCGTTAGCAGAAATAACTTTTATCACGTAGGGATCATGTGTTGTCTCTAGCGGCACTACGGGGTATGAAAAGTATTTTTCTCTAAGTTCAATGACTTGTAAGAATGGATGGTTTTATGTATATAAGTGGAATCCATTGTTAGCACTATTATGATTATAATATTCATCATCCTTATCGTCATTTCATCCGAAAGACGTACACTGCTGGACGTAGACCCCCCCGCCAACAATCGCCAACATACAGGGTGGATTTTTGAGATGGGGCAGCAAGGGCAGCTACCTTAACTGTTGTAGCTACAGGAAAATGGTCTTAGGAGACTGTCCTTAACTTTTTAAGAAATTTTGATCTGCATTTACAGAGTTTGAAAAAAAATACAGCCAGCAAGAAAATGGGCGCTTTTCACAAAAACTTTTTTTGATGCCAATCGATCCTGTTTCTTGTAAGGATCAAAAATGTTTATTGGACGAACTGAGCTTTGAGTACTAGAAAAGTCAGAAATCGCAAAAAACTTTTCCCATACATTTCGTAGGCATGTATAGTTGTGCTTTTAAAACATTAGTTTAATAGTGAGGAAAAATTTACAAAACAAAAAAAAAACTTGAAAACAAGTCACTTCTATATAAGAACTTGATAAATAAGAACTCTAGGCTTCGTTTAGAATTTTCTCAGAACTTTGTATTGTACAGAAACATTTAAAGAAACTAGTAGTATTTATTTGTGCGTTCAATATTTAATAATGTTAAGGGCTTTTGTAGAATTATTTGGTATATGATCAGAGAATTCATTTTTTACTCTCTCTCGTTATTTTATTATTACTCGCAAGTGACTTCGTTTAGGAGTTTTTATTATAATTACTTAAGCGTCGGGGCACTTGCTTTGAAAATAAATATACATAGTTTGAATTACCTTTATCTAATATAGGTAAATAAATCGTAGCGAGGTCGAAACTGTACTGAACTCAATCAATCAATCAATCATTTATTTTGTTAAACATAGGTATGGTTACAGATAGTATCATTTGTCTAAAATATGTGCACTATGTTTTGCCAATATATGGCGTACACAATTAACATAAACAAGCAATTACAATTAAGGTGGCATGTCAATAGATTACATTAAAAAAATATTCAATTTAAAATATGTCAGTTAGGTGAACAGGTCATACATAAATAAACACATTCACAGTTAATAAATAAAATCATAAGTGTTTAATTAGCAAGTCGGAATCGTCATACCTCCGTTCATCAGTAGTAAACTCAGTGATGGAGTAGTAACATCTATCTAAAAGGAATTTAAACAAAAACCTCTTAAAAGATCCCAGACACTCTGTATTTCTTTTAGCTCCTGGTATACTGTTATATATTTTACACACTTTTGCCGAAAAATGCGGTTTTATGAGAGGTAACACGAATGGTATTCTGAAAACGGCGAGAGCGCAGTTTTTCAAATGAATGCAGGTCACAACGAACAAACACTCCCATTTCATATACAATGTGGGGACGACTATACAACAATAAATGAAAACACTGGCAATATTAATGCGTATGAGTATTTAGGAACTATCAAATAAATCCTAACATTGAAATTTAAAAAAGTGTTTTTTATAACAAACTAAATAGTAGTGATGCACCGACTATGGGTTTTGCCAATCTTTGACTAGCTATAGTGACTAAACTATTGGAGATCTTTGATTGAATTTTCGTATGCAGACTGGGAACGTCATTAGATATACGCAGTTTAATTTATTGTTGTATTGTCGTCTCCACCTTGTATACAACATAGACGGTAAAGTGAGCAAACTAAGTTCCTTAAACTGTACTGTTGATGTGAAACATCTTTCCTCTCGGTTTCCTGCAATCCGTGGAAGTGATTTCGAGAGAAGGGACGGAAGTGTGTAACAGGAAGCCGGGGAAGCGCGCGCTATTTGATTTGATCAATGAGCGCGCGCGTTACCGTTGATAGTCAGATGGTACCAGGTTGTGAACAGGATGATGATGATTATGGTGATGGGGATAGTGAAAGTGACGGTGACGGACGGTGACGGTGACGGTGATGAATATTGTTTTTATTCGCTCAAATGTCACTAATTAAACACAATAGATTTTTAATTGTTATCTATCATAAATTGATCGACTGACACTCGAAGGGATCATAAATTCATAATACCTACGTCAGCCAAGATGTAAGGTTTAGATATACACAATCGTCTTGCGACAACTCTAAGGCAGCGAGCCTTACAGTTGTCGCATATGATGTGTATTTAAAAAAAAATATGAAAACTTCTTTCGGCGCCTTTTTTGGGGGATTCACGTTGCTATGTTATAAAATATAGATGTCGCTAATACCAGTTTTAGGGTTTCACTTCTGTCGGCAGTCTCCGTGACTGCCAATTTTTTGGGGGTGTTATAAGTTTAACGTGTGTTTCTGCTTATCTGTGTGTCTGTGTATCTGTGTATCTGTCTGTTCCCTCGTAGCTCCGAAACGGATGAACCGATTTTGATTATTATGCTTTTGTTTGAAAGGTGTCTTGATCGAGAGTGTTCTTAGCTACAATTCAAGAAAATCGGTTCAGCCGTTTGAAGATTATCAGCCCTTTTCTAGTTGATGATTGGATGTGCGCATCTTCCACAGGTCTGATCGATTCGAAATTTAGTATTCTGTTACTTCAATGATATTAGAAGAACATAGTAACCTTGAACCGATTCTGCAGCATCACCTGGAATTGTGTCGGGGGTTATTTAAATTTTTAATTTTAATTATTAAATAATGCAACGAGGTCTGAGACCAATATTAAAGTGCCGAAAATATAGTTTTAAGAGTTTTTGTCTGTTTGTCTGAATGTATGTTCCAGCATCACGCAAATACTTCGCACGTTATTTTTGTATTTTTCATTTAAAAATATTGACGTGTAAAAGTTTTTTGTACAAATCTACTTACAGAAAATAAATCATTTAACGTTTTAAATGATTATTATCACGCTATACCTTAATGGAGCTAAACAGTCAATAAGGGCAGGTACTTTAACTGTTGTCGCTACAAGAAAACGGTCTTAGGAGAATGTCATAAATTTTTAAACATTTTGACTTGAATTCAATGATTTTGAAACAAAATATTAGTGATTTAATTTTCCTTTGCAAGTGCATTGAAATCGTCATTTGATGCGTGTGAGAATTAAACGCACACTTGCACACTTGCATCAAAATGTACTATTTTAACATTATTGCGCTATTATTTTTTAGGAGTAGAGTTTAATTAAACAATCATACATTTATACCTACAGCTACAATTCCAATCATTACATCTGGATTCTAGAACAATTCCGTTCCGTTTCAGATTTGATTCCACTTGCCAGCTTATCGAAATTCGATATTATTGTCGAGACCGAATGCCCTCGTGCGGAAAACTTGTTCGAAATCGGACAAAGTCGAGATGTGCGGTCAGCGAATGATAACGTTAAACAATTTTCAAACAATTTCCGTTTCCTAATAGCGGGTGTCACCTTTTGGAACTGTAATTTTTTTTGTTTTATTGGTCGACGCAAAAAGGGGCGGTAAGAGATGTGGTCATGTCATCGTGTGCATGGGATTTTGTTTTCAAACTGCTTAGATATGAACATCTTCGATAGTACAGGAACAAATAGAGAAGCTTGTGGTTAAGTAATAACAGCCGCGCACCGGTCAATCCATCAGGTTAAGCTACGCTTGCCGGGGTTGGTCCGTGGATAGGTGACCATCTTTACATATCGAGACTCTTCGGTGCCTCGGAAAGCACGTTATGCCGTTGGTCCCGGTTGTCATTCGTGGATCTTTGGCAGTCGTTACGGGTCGCCAGAAGCCCGAAAGTCTGACAACCAGTCTTATCAAAGGGTATCGTATTACCTAGTAACTGGGTTGTAGAGGTCAGATAGGAAGTCGCTTTATGTAAAATACTGGTATTCAGCTGCATCCGGTTAGACTGAGTAAGAAAATCTGAAGTATACTTCTGCCGTTTCATAAGTGCCCATGTAGGTTTATGTGAAATAAAAGATTTTGATTTCTTAATAAAAAAGTTAAGAATTGTTTTCTTCTTTGTTCACAGATTGGCTGGAAGTACACAAACGCCTGGTTGGTGGGCAACCTGATGTGCAAGCTGCTACTAGTGTTGCGAGCCTTCGGACTTTACCTGTCTTCTAACGTGCTTGTCTGCATCTCTGTTGATAGGTGAGTAACTTTTTTACACTCGACGGCATTAGCATCAACGGCAGCGACCACTGACACTGATGTATAGAGCGCTGGACGTCGTTGTCGGGCGGTCCAGCTCACTCTCCGTCAAGCGCTCGGCGTGACAACACGTCGTTTTTGAGTTCGCGACAAGTCAATCGTCATCCTGAGGATGCCTCGTTGAGTGGTGAAAAACGTGTCGATTTCTTACAGGGCTTTTTTAAGACTCTTTAGGAATAGTTAAGCGGAATAGGTTACTTAATATATGTACGTTTCTTGCATTCTATTTGAAAAAGGCATCAGCATATGTTTTGTTATGTCAAGTATCTAGACAAGTGGCAATCGTTTTCAAAGCGTTTCGTGTATTTATTCTACAATGACTTTCAACATTATTTACCGGATTCACAAAAGATTTTCGGTACCTTATGTCAATTCTTTTTTTTTTTTTTTTTTTATGTTTTTTTTTTTTTTTTTTTAACAATAATAAAACTTTATTCAGTGCAAAACTAGTAACATTCATATGAGCCTTAGGTGCTAGATTTTTTTATTACAAATTCCCTGGACCCCACACTAGGATTCCCTGAGTCGTGGGGAAATTCAATTTTCACATTTCCATAATATTTATCGTTGATCGTCGTTATAGCTAATTGAATATCACGTTGGCCCTCTGTAATTGATTACGCTTATTATCATCGGCCAATAAAGGCCTGACCGAGATTATGACTGGAAATTAAACGACTGTGATGTCTGAGTTTGATTCGTTCTTTCTTCTCAGAGTAGTCGGATAGGAAACATCGAACTCGTTCAGTTTTATGACGGAATTTATTTTTGACGTATTTATGAGTTAGTTTTCAACCCATTTACAGAAATTACATAATATTATAGCACAGCATAATCAGCCTGTAATGTTACAGCTGGGACACCAGCCTTCTCTCTGTCAGAGGGAGTGGCCCATAATCAGCCACGCGGGTCTAGTGCGGGTTGGTAGATGTCTAGTGCGGCTTCGAATTTTTCGTTCTAGGACATGCTGGTTTCCTCTTGATATTTGCTTTTACCGTTTTGAGAAAAACCAAAGTAAAGTACCTGCTTGAATTCGAACCCTCGTGAATCGCGGCCGAAACCATTGGGCCACTGATGCTCTCAGAAATGATTATTTACAGAAATAAATATAATTTATCAATCATTTTACTTTTAATGAGATTTGGCGACACTGAGATCCAGAAATATGTACATAATAACGTACCACGACGTCTTTATTACCCAATGAGGTAAGCAGAGGTAAGCAATAAGTCGTAGAAACATTAAATTAAATTAAATTAAATCTTTTATTCAGGCAATAAACCCATAACATACCATACAGAACAGAACATATTAAAGCCTGATGATTTACACGGTGCGATTTAATTGCATGCAATAATTTAAGCCTACAATTAAAGTTGCACCGTCTAAACAGTGTTAAGAAAACGATGCAAGTTGTTGTTGCTTCAATTTTATTGTATGTCACGGGCCAGAAGTGTGGGAGTAGCGTCATGTAAATGGGGCTTAATTCTTCGTGCGAAATCGAATAGTGGCGCAACGATCCGAATTGCAGATCTGTCACAAGTTATCTCAAGGTTGAATAAATAAAACCATTTTCCCTTATTGGAAACTCGATAAAGCTTGACTGGAACCATAGATCTATGACTGGAACAGAATTCCTAATAACATTCAGTTCACCTCGTATACCAGCCAGGTACAGTCAACAAAATAGATTAGTAAACAGGTCGATAGGTAATAATTTTTGGCAAATTATAAAGTGCTATATGACAAACTAACTGCTACTAAAAAAATAACTTGGCAGCGGTTAAATATTTAAGCAATAATTATATTACATGAGCTTCCAATGCAAGGAAATAAAAAAACTAAATAATGGCGGCTAGTTTATTAAACAGGGCCAATTTAAATCATAGGCCGTTTGTCAAACATTATTTCGAAGGATTCGGTACAAAATGCAATATTACTGTACTAGGAGAATTTAGGATGCAAGAACGAGCGAAGCGAGCTCGGGACTTGGGGCATCCCGACTTGGACAGGTTAGGTGAGAAGGTGTTTATTATTTTTTAACAAAGCTAACAACTGATTATTAAGCTGCTACTTTCTACCCAAAATTATCCCTCGCTGTAGCTGCCAACCTTTTTTTTTGCAACCTGCTTTAATTATTTTTTAATCCCAAATTCAGACTAGTATTCTCGCCGCGTATACATGCCAAAATGTTTTCGTATAACATTAGGTATACCTGATAAAACGATTTTGTCTGTACAAAATAAAACCATGAGCCCGAACCGTAATTTTGCTGCTAGCATGAGTTGTAGGAAAGAAAGAAGGAAAAAAACGAAGATAGGAGTACCTACTTAGTTAAGTCCGCCTGTTTGAATACATAACATCACGCCTGTGTTCCCCGAAAGGTTTAGCAGACTGTTGTGAATACATATTTTAATTTTTAAAACAACACACGAGAAACGATAAGCTGATCCGAATCACGTGTCGGATTTGTTAGTAATCCAATTAACTGTAAATGTCATGTGAGGATTGCCCAACACGTTACTGTCCTAACTTCTGTTTTCCGACACATTTCAGCGGCAAGTTCACCAAAATGCAAGTTTTCAGAGATTTTCTTCACGTGAACAGAACTTCTATAGTATTTGGATTGTAAAAAGAAGGCGGTACTCTGTTTGACTGTATTTTTCTAATCATTATTAATTTATTATTTACATCAGGTTGAGTTTTAAACATAACAAAAATCTATGTTTGTTTTGTAAACCCAAGCATTCTTTAGACAAGCTACCTACTGATTAAAAGATTTATTTTTAAATCTTTGCTTTTGACACTTTCGAAAAACTTCTGATGATTATTTAAGAATATTTTACGGATCTGTCACAAACAGTCGTGTCTGAAATCTCACGGTTTACCTGTCTTTGATTTACTTTATTCTTACTTTTTACCCGACTACGACGGAAAAAAAGGAGGGTCACCGTGGTCGTATGCCAAACAATACATTCTAACAGTAGTAAGGGATAGCTTTAGGGCAAAGTGGTGACTACCGGACCACGGCTATCCTCTGAACATCACCATACTTGTTAAATACATTAAAATTGTTTATCTTTTTACTACACTGCCAGTATAAATTTTATCTTTTTTTGTCTTTCTTTGATATGGTATACAATAAAGATGTTCTATCTTCATTTTAATTATTTGCGTATGTGTGTTAATACTCAGTGCACTCATGACATTGTTTAAAAGTAGTTACAAGTTAGCTATCTGTATACCAATCTCCTATACAAATCTCCAGATAGGCAGTTGCTCCATGTAAAAATAGGTATTGGTATTCAGCTGCATCCGGTTAGACTGGAAAGCGACCCCAAAATGGTTGTAAAAAGGCTGGCTAAGTAAGCAGATGACTACCCCCCAATTGATTGAAAAGGTTCTTCTGTTCAGCTGTCAAAATGACAAACGAGTCGAAACAAAGCTGCAACAAATCCAATTACACAATATTGTAACAGCGTTTGGTAGGAAAATGTTCCTGGATTACTAGTGTACGGTGTAAATATTCGAAAGTAATTGAAATCTGGTACTTACGAATGTTACATAATATTATAGTGTTACATGTTTACATTACAATAATCTGGCAGTACGTGGTTTACTTTTCGATTTCGTGCATTGACGTTCAACTGAGGTGATTGTCGCTTCCTGTCATCGTCATTAATAAACCTTTATATTGATTTAGAAAGTAACTAATAATATTCAAATCAAATCATTTTATATACAGATCATAAAATCCACTTGTTAGTTATTACAAACACATCTTAAAACACTAGTGTTATTATACATACATTTGAGATATCATAATGAGATCGCGGCTTAGGACACTATTGAATAACAACTACACAACAATACTGGCCACAAAGACATCATGACACCAAACAGTTATTGTCAATGTTGTTGACATTTTCTAAGGTATTGCTGGTCAATTAAAATTAGTGATTGATACTTTTATTATCATCTCTGAGTGTGGCAGTAGGTCTCATATTTACTGTCACTACGTATTTTTTTTTTTTTTTTTTTATAATTCTTTATTTACTACAATCTGTCTCCTTCATGGGACATTCAGCAGTTAGTTGGTTGGTGCTATCGCTGGCTCGCTCAGTATGTGACCTGTGTCACATCCTCATTGTTTAGACAGTAGTTATATTTACTGTGATTGGATTAGGTCTTGAGGTATTTTGCGCTTTAATCGTCGCACTTTGTTGTGATTCTCCATTAGTGGCCGAGCCAGAGTATTTGGGTGTTGTTGGATCCGTTCTTTATAGGTCTTGGTATGGCGTACGATTTCCTGCTCCACAGTGGGCATTCGTATGTCACGGTGTAGTAGTTCGTTGGGTACAAACCAGGGCGCGTTGGTTATCATACGCAGAGCTTTATTTTGAAACCTCTGTATGATTTCTATGTTTGAGTGAGAAGCGGTGCCCCATAATTGGATCCCGTACGTCCAGATGGGCTTCAGTATTGCCTTGTACAAAAGTATTTTGTTTCTTTGTCACTACGTATAAGGTAGGGATAAAACCAGGACCCGGACTACTACTGAGAATTTCTTAATGGCAAATCTTAAATCCAATTAAAGTTAGTCAGACCCGAAATCCTGTTTATGACCGCTAGACGAACGACTAAGTCAAACGATCGTAATCAAGACCAAAACAAGTATATAACTGATACTTGGTACATAAGGGTAGGAACCACAGATCACGATCGCGATCAGTATCACCACAGATCATATAATACTACGGTATCACGATCTGTATAAAAACCAAGCGTGCCATTTTTTGACAACCTACCGTGACGTCACTATTTAGTGATCGGAAAGGGAAACCCAAATCTATTCAAAGACGCCGCCCGCCCCGCGCCGTGGTAAGAACTCACTCACTCTCTCAGTGCGTGTTGCTTTTAATACTTTTTTAAGGTTGTAGACTTACAAATAATAATAATAATAACCCCACCGCCGTATCTCTACGTTGACGTCGTGGTGGGGCTTGCGCGCTCCGAACTCTGGGTCTGTGCAGGTAGAGTTTACTTTGCTGGAACAGGTCTAGGATGAGGAGCCAGATCAAGAGAGATACAGAAACGCGTAGGGCAGCATGTGGCGAGCTGTTGGGCAGTAGCGACCCCACGGACCCTATCTCCCGGGAGAAGTCTTGTTCCTCATCTCTGGCTTGCCTTTATTGGCCGGCTGGAGTGAACACTGACGAGGAACAGAGCTCCCACCTCATTCTTGCCTTTATTGGGTGGAGATTGGCAAGAGCAAACGTGCTCGGAGGAATGAAGTATTTCAGTAAGATGCAGGTAAGGATCTTGACCGTACATCCAGGATTGTCCTGACAGCCGTGGAATACCTCTCCATTCCTCATAAGGACATGTTGCCCCCTTGTCGCTATGACACTTTCTGCTGGCAACCGTTTTCGGGGGCCCAGTATTGACTGTGCACGTCACCCCCTGCGATTTCATCTGTGTATTTATATAAAACATTGGTCATGGTCAGGCAGGGGCCATAGTCTTTCCATCGGCTACCTTGCCGCATCCCCCTTCCAGCCGGGTATGCGAAATGCTCATGCGTTATCTAGGTATACCTATCTATATCTGTGGTAGGAACGGACTTCGTAGCAATTTCTAAGTTATACTTATATCACACTTGTGTTCAGAGAAGGGCACGTTTAAAAAAATTAAACGGATAAAAATTAAGTAAAAAATAACTTAATTTGCATTTGAAATTATGACACATTTTAAAGTAAACAAATGAATCAATAGTCACATTTTGAAATCTAGAGCTTTTTCTAAGAGTTTTCTCTCAACATTACCTATTGAATAACTTTTTACACGACACAAAGGCTTGAAACCGTAGAAAAGAAGGCTCCTGTCATTCGACAAAAGAAGTGATCACGACACCATTTATTAGTCTCAACAATTTTCTAGCTCTAAAGGACAAGGCCAATTTCTGTAAGGACGTCGGCATAGTTATCGAATTTAATGTACACCAATGATTTTTTGTATTTTGTATTCGTGAATTTCTATTTTTATTTCCATTAGAACCATTTCGGTATTGCTCTATATTTGTCTGCTTCCAAACCAAACCTAAACGGAATTTTGCCACTACTATTTTTAGTCGCTTCCCACTCTCGTATAACGTACTTATAGATGTGATTTAATTAATACTAGTACCAGTAAATAGCAGGGATCAAAACTGGTATTTTGACAGGTATTTTTAAAGTTTGTGTCTGTCGCCGGAAATTATTCTACCGTGAAGTTTTCTTAGAAATTGTATTGTTAGAGTCGCATCGCGCCTGTCTGTACGAGGCTTTAGGGTCGACGAAGCAAATCTTTTTCTTCAAACGCTATTAGCCGTCATCTCAGTTCTTAGGTACCTTTTTTTAACCTCTGACGGAAAAAGAGGGGTGTTATAAGTGTAACGTGTGTGTGTAACTGTGTGTCTGTTTGTGGCATCGTAGTTCCCAAACGGCTGAATCGATTTAGTAAAATTATATTCACACAGTCTAGCCTTTCTCTCTTATAGCCGCATTCCAACTCATCATAACATCTGCCTAGACTTTTCCCAACTATGTTGGAGTCGGCTTCCAGTCTAAACGAATGCAACTGAATACCAATATTTTATATGGAATATTTTACAACCTAGTTCCTGGGTAATACCGTGTATTATTGTTAATATATATAGAATAGAAACATTATGTACTTTATATTGCTTCTATTCTATTTTATTATACACATATTATAATCATCCTAAAGTATCTATACCCCTGTGTAGTAATGGAAAAGTTATCAGTGCATTAAATAACGATGAAAATTACATGCACAATATTATTTGGTGGGACGAACGGGAATACTTGATACAATTAATAATTTATTCCCGTCAGTGGAACGAGCGGGAATAAATTTTATATTATTTTTAAATTCCCTTTCGTCCCACCAGTGGGTCGACGATGCAATGGGACGAACGGGAATACACGGGCAATACGATACCTCTTGATAAGATTGATTGTCAGGATTTTTTACGTGAAAAGCGAATGGAACTGAACCGTCAAGCTCGGCTCGGTGACGCTGAATCGGGTACATATACTCGGCTCCAGTCGACATTCAATGGTCTTACTTCCCCGTATTTTATGCGAATGAAGTCACGGTAAAACAAAGACAATAAATAAACCACATATGTATACGATTTGATATGAAAGCTTGTTTGTTGAGCCGTAACTCCAATCATATGAAATGGAACTGAATCTCAAAAGTTGTTTGATTGAGACCACAAACCAAGATGGAAACGGAAATGTTATAGCTACGTTCATACTGTTTGTAAGCTGCAAGGTTGAGCGCGGATTTGCATATCTGGGTCATATACTATTATGGTGTTTTACTCTCTTATTATTAACAAGCTTCTGCCCGCGACTTCGTTCTCGTGAAAGTTCGGCCCTCAACCCACCGCGTCGCATCGCATCGCCCGCCTACTCGGGCTATTACTTCGTTTTCGCTTAGCGTTCTTTCTGGCGTCTTTTTGATCGGCTCCTAAGGATTGTAGCGTGATGTTACATATTATTACGTCTAGATCTTCTTCTTCTCAATTTCACGCCGCGCCGCGTACAGCGTCCACATCTCAGCAGCGTATAGGAACATAGGAAAACCAGTGTTTGAACAAACCGGTTCTCAGTGGCTTTTGCAATATCTCTGCGCCATAGACGCAGATATGCAATCATAAACGTAACCGCAGAGAAACAGAACTTCAATTTAGCAACAGATCACACACAGACCTAGCTGTACAAGGATCTTTTGACGTGTGGTCAGATGGGATTGGGAAATGGGAATAATTAAATTAGCTAGTGAAACTCCGCAGAAGTGTTGGGTATCGATATCTAATCACGACAAAATAAAAAGATTTGGTGTTTTTTTGAGTCAACTACCGCTTTTGTTGGTGTTACTTGAAGTATGAGTTGAGAAATCTGTTTTTTTTTTGTTTTTTCATGCTGAGATAATTCGATAAAGTTTACCTACACAAAATAAACGGATTTTTTTGATACATTGAGATTGATGACCCCAAGACCTTTTTTTTATATCTTTTATCATTAGCTTTATCATGTTTACAAATTCGAGGAGTTTCGCTAGCTAATTTAATTTGACCCTATATTTGCAGCGTGCTAATATCTAAGGCACTTTGTAACATATGGGAAATATATCGCATACATAAACTACATAAAGGTTCATATCAATAGGTCGTTTGGAGTTCATATGAAATTGAACATGTTTTTGTAACATCTTGTGGGCGACTTACAAAAATGTTGGGTTGCCGAATTCCTCCCATATCGTGGCAGCCCAAATTATGTGAGATAGAAATAACTTTGGGAATACAACACTGAACAAACCTCGATAAAGTTTCCTTACATTTTTCCGCTAAAAAACATAGATAAAATACAAAGAATTTTCACCAGTCAGTTTACTTTAACAAACTACATATACTAACTAACTACTACGTATTTTTCCACCAGTTTTATTGTTGTATGTACATGTATGTATATGTATTAAATGTGAAGAGTCTTTATGTAAAATAAGCGACTTATTAACAAATGCATTGCAAATTAGCAACAGTTGCAATGCATTTGTTTATAAGTCGCTAGAACTAGATTTTAATAAAAAACTGCTGTTTCACATTTCAACTAGGAAGGTTGGTAAGTAACGCATTTTTGTATGGAACTGATAAATATTTAACACTACCTGTTAATATACGTTCAAAATTAAAAATTA
This sequence comes from Eupsilia transversa, assembly GCA_914767815.1. NCBI lineage: Eukaryota > Metazoa > Arthropoda > Insecta > Lepidoptera > Noctuidae > Eupsilia > Eupsilia transversa. Next base: position 1,604,777 of record OU611888.1, read on the forward strand.
TTTTATTTCGCATAAAGGTCAGAAGCTAGGTGCACGGTTCCAATTGGTCGTTTCCTATTGAGAAGAGCCGGCAAGAAACTCCACGGTAACTCTTTCAAAAACAATTGATATTTACAATGTTTTCAAATCAGTGTTAATACTTACGTATGGGAAAACAGTGTAGGCCTGGAAATAACATAATAGAAAAAAATATTATGATACATAAATAAATGATAAATATAAAAATAAAAACCTATGTAAACCAAATGATATTGGCATTACTAGTACTGTAACAAATCTGAATTAATACCCTATCCACAAAAGCCACTAATAGTTGAAATTGGAATTGTAGGTATTTATTGTCAGTTCTCGTTACTTTGCTGTACGTGCTTGCAGAGTGAATATCAGACTACTATTTCAGAGAGCATAATATAAACAATAGAGCCAATTTGCGGCAGTTCATTGTCTAGTTATACGTGCGGTACATGAATACCTAGGTATTCATGAAACCCTGCAATACCTAGTACTCTATATAAACTAGGTAAGTACATAGAAGCAGTGACAAAAATTTCTGATTATTTCCCAATTTCATTGTTTAATATAACAGAACGCGCTTTTACATCTAGCATTCAGTGTCGCCACGTCGCGTCGACGCCTACGCTCGAACAAGAGGGTACCTTATTTGAATTTGAATTTATCTATTGTTTTGGTTTTGAATAAATGATAGAACAATACTCTTCAAACTATTCACTATCTTTAATTTGTTTGTAGAATAGAATATAAATATTTTTGCGTAGGTATACAGATAAGAACGATTTTTTTATAATTAAAGATGCGAAATGATAACGATGATGAGGTGAAATTGAGTACACTCACATTTCACCAGTTATTTTTAACTCCCATGAAATGGGGGACGACCCTATTGCCATCTACCGGGCACAAAAACAACCTCAGGGCTGCTTTTTTGTTGTAATTTATACATATTTTATCACAGCTGTTTCTCACTAACATTCACTCTTAAAAAGTGACGTAACAAAGTGTATATTTGCAGGTTCTTCGCAGTGATATACCCGCTGCGGCTGCCGGTTGCACGCCGGCGCAGCAAGCAGATGCTGCTCTGCGCGTGGGCATTCGCGCTCGCTTGTAGTCTACCACAGGTAAGATATACTAAGCTACTAGTCATTATCTGGAAAAGAGCCCACATAACCTCAGGTTTTTATATCGCTCGCGCCATACTAGCGAGACGGAGGCGGCTCCAAATCGTCAAAAGTTTAGGTAATTGCTATTGTAAAAAAAAAAAACATAGTCGTTGCTTAATAGTTCAGTTAGTGTGTCAAGTTTCATAATCTAATTTGAAGTATTTTTGCATAGTAACGGTTTAGTGTTCCGTTTGGAGGTAACTTTGGATTTTTTTTCTATCGAGAAATTTTTATGAAATCGTGTTTTCGGCTAAAGTTGAGGATTAATGTTAGCGACTATACATTAATCCTCAACTTTAACATATAATTATTTATTTCAAAATTAATGCAGCAGTAGTTTCGCCATGCAAAAGCCTCTTTATTCTCTACACTTCTCTCGATGTAAGGCGACCAAGAACCAGTCTTTGTTGAAGGAGTCTAGCTCATCCCGCCATGGTGGTGATGTAGAAATAGTACATTACTGCCGCGGCCTGCAACTCAGGCATTGATGGACGATTTTGAAATTTGGACCGAGGCACACATAAGTGAGTCCATCAATGCCTGGTTGCGGCCAAGGCTTGTATAGCATTTCTCAAATAATGCGCGGAAATTCAAACAAAGTAAATTAATTATAAAATTACAGAATCAATGACGGATAACGATTTCAGTAGTTTCTGCCTAGCCCCATTGAAAAAGCCGTGAGTGACTTTATGGAAGTAGTCGTTCAGAGGCTCGTCTACATCTAAGATTAACCTGCTATAAAAGTGTGTGGTAGGAATTATGTGTGTGTGTGCTGTCCTGTTTGAACTTAGGCAAAGACTAGTTTTGGTACAAGAGAGTATTAAGAGGGTGCATCCTAAAAGTTGGCAACGTCGTAAATAGCTGTCAAATATTTACCTGTTTCGAATTATTTGGAAATAATACTGTATGGAAATAAGAAATGTGGCTAACCAATTGACTAGAATATTAATAATGAATTGCAATTATAACATTGAATTTGATGTTGTACCCGTTTTAGGTGAAAAAAAGGCATTTGGAAAGTTACCAAATACTTTTTTTACATCTAAAACTAACTATTCGGTGTTACGATATTAATGATTGCATTTCATAATCAATATTCTAGTTCGCTAGTTAGCCACATTTTTTATTTCCATACAGAAATATTATCAAATTAATCAAAACAGCGAAATATTTGACATCTATTTGCGACGTTGCCAACTTTCAGGATAAACTCTCTTAACGGTTGCATGTCAATAAACCTAACATCACGCCTTGTTTCCCCGAAGGGGTGCCAAAGCCAGACTCCGGGCTGCTACTGAGAAGTTAGTTATATCATTCTACCCGACCTGGGAATAGAACCCAGGACCTCATGCTCGGCAGTAGCGCTTGCAACCACTAGACCGACGAGGCAGTCAGTAAAAAAATTACCTAAAAATGAATTACCCGCCCCGACCACCACTTCTGCAAAATACAGCCTGAAAATTCGCTTTCATAAAAGTACATTATCATAATTTCGACATCCTCTTTAATATTCATGAATAAACAAACGAAGTTGAATTATTCATATTATTATGTTATTGTTTAATATTGGTCACCAGAAGGTAATAAATATATTTATGTTTGATTTTTCATATTGTTAATTTAATATTCACATTGGACATAATTTTGTTATGCAACTACTAAACTAATAGTTTTCGGGATTTAATGGCAATAGAGGTCATTGACCTATCTACATTTTCTAACTGAAATTAAGTCCTGAATAAATATATGTTGCGATCTTCAACATGTTCCAACGAAAAACTATACATAGTTCATTGTTTGGGTACCTAAAACGAATCTAACCACATATCATTCATCAAAATCGGTTAAGTCGTTTAGTAGTTACGAGGAAATATAGAGACGGACATACATACATACATACTAAGGTACAGGTGAAACACCAAACCCTCCTTTTTTGGCTTCGCCGCAGTGGTGTAAAAACAGAAGAAGCATAATTATTAAAGCTAGTATAATACTTTTTATCATTAGAGGAGCTCGTGGCTAAGTAATAACAGCCGCACGGGTCGATCTATCAGGTTAAGCTGCTCTTGCCGGGGTTGGTCCGTGGATGGGTGACCATCTTTACATACCGAGACTCCTCCGTGCTTCGGAAAGCACGTTAAGCCGTTGGTCCCGGCTGTCATTCGTGGATCTTTGACAGTCGTTACGAGTCGTCAGAATCCCGAAAGTCAGACAACCAGTCTTACCAAGGGGTATCGTATTACCCAGTTACTGGGTTGTGGAGGTCAGAATAAAATACTGGTATTCAGCTGCATCCGGTTAGACTGGAAGCCGACCCCAACATGATTGGGAAAAGGCTAGGCAGAATGAATACTTTTTATCATTGCGGCTTCGTACTTTTCTGAGAAAAACATCAAACCTCAGTACCGAGAACGAGCAATGCCTTAGCTTTCTTACATTCTGTTCCAATGTTTTCATGGAAAATGCAATATGTTTTGCAGTGAGAATAATAACAACGTCTTCTATGTAAATGAAGCTTACCTCTTCAAGCCGCACGTCAGTAGTGTACTGATTATTACTCGTCCCTTTCCTGTAAGACAAGAGGCCTTTGCCCTGTGGGCCAATGACATTCAACCCCCATATAAACGACATACTGTTCGTTTCCCACAAAACGGTTATCCGCATCGTTAGACAACGTCATAAAACCCGCCAAGTGCGTGTCGGACCACGCACAATGAAAGTTCCGTAGTTAGGATGAATTTATCCCAAAAACAACCTGAACATTGTAGTTGAAAACATAACATAACATAAGTTTATACTCACAATACTGAGAGATTTTCCATGTTATTTTAAGGCCACAGGCTTCTTATAAGTTTTCGCTTTCTAGTTTCGGAGATAATGGCTGTAATGATCAATTTTCATCAATTTTCTTAAATACTTTAAAACTGTTTATTTTTTAATTAAAATAAATATATATGAGAACCCCACAACATAAGGCCTTTCATTTGATTTGTAACACGTTACTGGAATTCATATGGGTACCGAATTTTAACGAAATCGGTCCAGTAGATTCGGAGCAAATTGGTTGTGACAGACGGACAGACAGACACATGAGTAATCCTATAATAAGGGTTCCTATTTTTTCATTTAGACGTACGGAACCCTAAAAAGGGGAGTTTATCAATTCGTCGGAATCTTTTCTTTTTGTACAGCGATTATTCTTTCCCACACCGACCGATTTCGATGATTGAAGGGTGGGTGTTTTATAGGACTGTCTTGTAATTTGGACGATCCAAAAGTGCTGATTCTCAGCCTAATTTGAATTTTTATTTTAAATTGCCACCAAACCAGGAAAAATTGCGTGTGTTTTATTCATAAACTCTCTGCTCATGTAATGGTAGGTACATAGTACCTAAGGCCCTTCTCCCATTCTCGCAAGATACTCAAGTCGCCTGGGCGTATCGTAATGGGAGAAGGGCCTAAGTCTTAATACCCTTAGGTACCTATTATCTACCAGTTAATCTTTGGGTCAAAATGAGCATTTCTAGTGTGAATGCGATAACCTTGTCCTGCCCTAATTCCAGTTTATTTGGGGTCGAAGCTGCATGATTGTATTCTTCTTTCATTTTTCTCTATTGATCATAGTCGTTATCTCTTTCTAGCCATATAATTTTTCACACAGTCATCCATCGTTTCTTTGGTCTTTCCCTACTCTTATAGCCTGCATCCACGTTCATACTCAAAACTTTCTTTCCTTATACGTCATGATATTTACAATTTATGCTCAATGTGCTGTGCTAATCTTGCATCTGACACCGGGCCACACCTTTTGTTGAGAGCATGTCAATTTGACGTGCACCATATTCCTTGTGATAACTCTAACTTATATGATACCTATTCTGTGACTGAAACCGAACAGAATCATAAGACGATAATATATCTTCATCTCACGTATAAACATCGTAAGCTTTTATAGATATAACGATATTATTCCGATACAGAATTGAGCAATCTTATGCACGACTTGAAACGTTATCCTATCATCTTGTTTACTCGATGGTTGTCGTAAAAGTCAAATGGATTACCTCACCGAAGGAAATATGTGGAGCTGACTGCCAAGCTTTAGTCGGAGACAGGCATAATAGAAAGAAAAAAAAAACATATTTCATTTGGGTCACGCACAGGAAATACAAACAGTAAAAACCGGCCAAGTGCGTGACTGACTACGCACAATGAAGGGTTCCGGAGCTGGGATGAATTTATCCCAAGAACAAACTTAACATTGTAGTATTTTGTATGGGAGAACATGTTTTTGCAACTGAAAATGTACGTTGGTCGATAATATTACTCGTTAACTTGTAGACCCTACTTAGCTGTGATAGTTTTCTTTTTAATTTCGTTATATATACTACTGATGTGAATTTTTCCACATATCCAGAACTTACCATTTAGCTGGCAGGGGGGGGGACACTTGACTCTAATAAAAATTAGCACTTTAATACCAATATAATAGGTATTTCGCAAACGGATCCTTCAATCCAAAAATGGTTTCAGCAAACTCACAATATTTTTGAACGATATTTCCAACGATACTACACCATGGGAAAGAAGAAAAAGAAAAAACCCTACTTTACGTGTAGGGGAGGTACCCATTTTTTTTTTTTTTTCATGATTTTATTTTACCACTTTGTCGGCGCCATTAATATGTATACCTACTAATGCCAAACAGCTTTCTAGTACTAACAGTCTCTGCGCTAAGCCGGGGACAGACAGACAGACAGACGGACATATGGCGAAACTATAAGGGTTCCTTGTTGACTACGGAACCTTAAAATACTAGTCTGATGCCGAAAAAGTTTTTAGAGTTTTTTTTCCGTTTGACTCTTTGTGTGGATACGTATGTTCCGGATTGACGCAAAAATGGCTGCTCGGATTTGTTGAATGAACCCCCTGGGGGACGAGAGGTAACAAATAAACAAATATTTTTTTAGGGGTCGAGGAGCCGAGAGTGGACTAAACGGTTTATCACACAGATATTTTATAACCTGGATTGACACATGGGGTACTTTTAATCCTGGTAATACGTACGTGAGAAGCCGCGGGCAAAAGCCAGTTGATACTAAAACGTTGATAAGTAAAAAAATCTCATGGAGGTACATTTAAAAACAATAGTTGAAAATGAAATTAATTAAACATTGTACTTTGTTATTTCATTACATAGCTTGGTAAGTACTTAAATTTTACATGCTTTTGCACATAAGCTGTGGGCCAATGAGTTTCCACTCACAGTCTGAGTGTAGCTGTAAACACGTATTTCCCAGAATTTCATATTTAAATCAAAGCTCTAAACAGAATAACTACATACATAAACTGCAGAAGCGGAACCGTTTTCCAAGTGTTGAAACTTGTTTTGTTCAAATTCATTTGTTGAAATAAAATTGCGAGTTGATTTTGCAATTGTATTCCAATACTTTCCTATTGGAATAGACTATACAAAATCACAAACTAAACTATTCGGTTCGGTCTTTATGTAGGAATACCTACTTTATATTTTAGAGGTCAAAAGGCGCAATTATTTGAGATGATCTCTAGTCTATGCATCCAAATCTCGCAGCACGCTTGACATGACCACCGTAGAAACGGGTTTTGTCGACGGAAGAATAGACAAAATTACAGATAAACAATCACAATCTGTCACTTTGTCTATTCTCCCGTCGACAAAACCCGTTTCTTCGGTAGTATTGCTACGTGTACAGAGGGGCAATTTCCGTTATTTTTAAGAACGTTCGCATTCGCATTCTGAAAAAAATACAATCAATTTACCAAAATTTTTGACGACAGATTGCGACTTGAATGTGAACGTTTTCTATGTAACAGAATTGGCCTTCAGAAGTATCTTTTTGCCAGTTATATCGGTTGAAGGACACTGAATGAAACACAACAGAAGTTTTATTGTTATTACGTCTGGGGCGTTTAGTGTCCCGCATAGGGCTTCAAAAACCCCACTTGAACAATACCACTTAACGGATACGAGAAGTGGTATTGTTATACTAATTACCACTAATCGTTTAACTAATAATTTTTTTAAACACATAAACATAACAACATGCCTGTTTACCCACAAGGTTTAGGCAGAGTGTACCTTTTGTAGGTACATCAACATGCCGCCAGTTATGTTTCAGTCTCAAGTAAAGGCTCGTACGCACTGGCGAGATATCGCGGGCGCGACAAGGGTAAGGCTGCCTGTCGCGCCCGCAATATCGCGCGAGTACAGCCGTCAACCAGGCTCAATTACTCCAATCTCCGGGCTGCTACTGAGAAATTCCTGATAGAAAAACTCGAATAACTTTTCGCCCGACCTGGGAATCGAATCCGCGACCTCATGCTCAACTGTAGCGCATATTAAGACACTTTTTGAACAACGTATTTGTGCGTTAGTTACGCTCCAAAGTGTAAGTAATGATTCTGTCTCCTAATTCTACCGTTTCTTTGTTCATAGAGTATAGTCTTCCGAGTCAAGCGTCACCCACAAGTCGCCGGCTTCGAGCAATGTGTATCTTTTGGAGCGTTCAACTCGGAACAACAAGAAGTAATCTACAATATCTTCTGTCTCTGCGCGATGTACTTCTTACCACTGGTCGTCATCACTGTGTGTTACGTGTGTATCTTCTGCGAGATACACAGAAGCAGTAAGGAACTGGATGGTAAGGGAGAATGCTTCTGTAACTGCCGTTTGTGTATAATATCTTCTGTCTCTGCGCGATCTACTTCTCACCGCTGCTCGTCATTACTACGTGTTATGTGTGTATTTTCTGCGAGATACACAGAACCAGCAAGGAATAGACGGTAAGAAGAGATTATATTTTAGTAATTGTGTGTTCAAATTGATCACTATTCTTCATAGATAAAACGCACATTAACGTACCACTTAAAAAAAAAAATTTGAAAAAAAAAATGTTTTCATTATAATTTTGAATCTTTGATAAGATAAGATAAGATAAGATAAGATATTTTATTTGCATAAAACATGGTATACAAGGTGTTATTGGAAATATTAGATCAAACATTTTGTCAAATCATCACTGGCCATTTTCACTTTAGGTACCCATTGAATTTGAATTTTACAACTATTCTAAATTTAAGTTCAGTGCATCTTTTTCTTTGTATTTTATTATGATAAATTTTAGTTTAGTCCTGTCAAATTAATCAACTTAGTTTTAATTATTTTAGTTTAGTTTGTGAACAAGGGAATCGGTATTAATGTCAGCAATATCTAACTAACTTCTAACTATCTAACTAACAATTTGTTCAACAAAGTAAATAATATTCATTGCTACTATTTGAAACCGTATTTACATCTGTGAAATATTACACATTTTAGTATAACTTCCGTTTTATATCCAACTTCAGAGAGGAGGCATTAACGTTTAATTACGAAGTTTGCTAACAAAACCACAATCCTGTGTGCCGTCAGACGTAAATAAAATTATAACTTTTGTCTATTTGCATCCCTTTCTCTCGCGTGGGTATAAGTATTATAGGTATATCTCAGTCTGTTACGAAAAAGACAAAAGTTTACCTTGAAAAAGTAAAAAAAAAACCGGCCAGGTGCGAGTCGGACTCGCACACGAAAATCAAATCAAATCAATCGAAGGGTTCTGTACCGTATTAAAATCGAGCAAATAATACCGAAAAAAGCACATTTCTTGTATGGGATTCCCCCTTTAATTATTAACTTTGTTTTTTATTATTTGTTGTATGGGCAATAGACATACACAATGGGTGAAAATTTCAATTTTCTACCTATAACGGTTCATGAGATACAGTCCGCTGATAGACAGACGGACGGACAGAGAGCGGAGGCTTAATAATAGGGTTCCGTTTGGCACCCTTTGGGTATGGAACCCTAAAAATGTTTACACACTTTAATCTGCTTTTAATTTAATTTTAGAAAAGGTTCATAAACCATGATGCAGATTGTAGGGTGTTTACCTAATCTAATTTACATTTTATATTTTCTAAGCCTTAATAATTTTCTGGGAATGGATTTCATATTTTACTACTTGAAAGGCAAGCACTTTTAGGGCATGGGCTCTTAGGGCTGGCTCTATGGGCTTTTAGGGCTTTTTGTTAAAAAAGTTGGGAAAGAAACCCCCACCGAAACATGGGGGTGTTATAAGTTTAACGTGTGCATCTGTGTGTCTGTCTGTTCCATCGTAGCTCCCAAACGGCTGAACTGATTTTTATTATTATTTTTTTGATTGAAAGGTGTCTTGATCGAGAGTGTTGTTAGCTATTATTCAAGAAAATCGGTTCAGCCGTTTGAAGATAATCAGCCTTTTTCTAGTTGTTAAGCATCTTATTTCATATCAATCAATAGAATTAACTCTGAAAAGATTAAATAGGTAAATAAATAAATAAAAACCTTCACTGCAGACTACATTATCCATAAAGATAAAACATAAATAAAAAAACAATAAGTAAAGGAAAAAATACAATGAATAAAGTAAAAAATCTGTCTATCTATTAACGCATTCGATCAATCAATTAAAGAGTTAATTGATTGATCTAAAGAGATGACTCGATCTACCAAACTCAACTTAGCAAGTGAACTTGCCTTCTTTTACAGTTTCAGTACACGTCCCTTTCACAAAATCAAAATATTTTATTTCACATAAACCTACATGAAACTTATGAAGCTTCAGAAGCTAGGTGCACGGTTCCAATTGGTCTTTTCCTATGGAGAAGAGCCGGCAAGAAACTCCACGGTTACTCTTTTAAAAATAAATGGGTTTAAATGTTTTCAAATTACAGTGCGAATAGGTATGAGAGGACAGTGTAGGCCTGTCAACACGTGCCAGATACATAAAAAAATAGAAAATGGTCTAAAAATCAACAGTCTGTTACAGTGAATGTTCAAGACAATGTAGGTCCTTGAATATACAGGGTGCCATGACATCGACGCACATTTTTTACGTCGATTATAAATAAAAAATGCTGTTCCATACATATTGACACCTGAATCCTTTTTTAATAGCTGAAGAAAAATTTCAACGCATGGGGTTCCAGAATCATGTACGGAATCCATGGTGACAGGTTTTGCGTCGATGTCTCTGCCCCCCTTATTATTATTTATTAACGTAACATGCATATATATTTCACTATGGTTCTAGCAAGGTAGTTCAACAAAACCTGGCTATAAATGTGCTTTAATGAGCGTGACTTGGCGGAAATCTATATTAATCCATTATAAAATACAATAGACGTAGATATATTTAGTAACCTATTCGGCTTAATTATTCTAAAAGAGTCTTAAAAAACCCTGTAAGAAATCGGCACGTGTTTCACTCGACGAGGCATCCTCAGGATGACGATTGGCTTGTTGCGAATGCGAACACGACGTGTTAACACGCCGAACGCTGGACGCTGAGTGCGCTGAGTGTCCAGCGCTCACGTCGTGGCTACTCCTACGTCGGACTATGTAGACGAACGATTACAAGCTATTTCACTTACTGGCCACTTAACGCACACGAGTGGTAACAAATTGACATTGTCGGCGTCGTGAATTTCGTAGTGCAAGTGTTAAACCTGATGTTCAGCTGACTGTACAACTACTTCTACGTAATGGCAGCAATTACGGCCATTCTATCATCGTTTAGATACTATCTATAAATAAAATAGCCAAAACACTGTTAAAAAACTTATTTTTCGTCACGTACGTCTATTGTTTATAACGATATTTTCTGCGATAACTTTATTTCACAGCTACCTACCAGTTTCGATTCGAACGGATTATTTTTGGCACAACAGAAGTTCTGAACTTTTTACATAAACCTTTTTTATAACTTTGATTGTTTGGGCTTTTGTCATAAATTGCTGGATGTATAAAATATTATTCGATATTCGAGAATTTGTATCTACACATTGCCGCAATAATGCTTATTGCGGGAATATGTAGATCAGATACAACCCCCTGTTAATGTTATTCATAGCACTCTTATTTTTTATAGTAACAGTCTTTTTTTTCACAGAAAAACGAGACCATTGCAGCACTGTGGGCCACGTGCGTCTGCGCAGATCCGACCGACGCGTGTTAGAACGCGCACGACGACGCACGCTACGCATGACCGTTACTATAGTCGCCGTTTTCGCTCTCTGCTGGCTGCCGTACGCTACTATCACCATGTGGTCAGTATGTGTGAACAGTATACCAGTGTGACGTCATTCGACGCTTGATAGACCAACGTCGCACTCTACTCATGACCGTCTCATGACTATATTAGTGTCAGTAAAAGCGTAATATAAGTATGAAATCGCCATTCCACCTTGGGCAAGCGTGGTGATCAATACTCATGCCTTCTCTGTATGAGAAGTAGCCTTTGCCCTGCAGTGAGTAATAAAAAAAAACAAATAATATTTTTTTTTAAATAAGTAAAAAACAATTAAAAAAATGTTGCCCAGATTTGTTAGATATCACTGATGAGTTTAATTATCAATATCACTGACCATCAGGTGAGATTCAGGCCAAGAGCTTCCCTGTTGTGGTTAAAAAAAAAACAAAAACAGGCTAAAATTCGACCATAGTTCCTTATTCACATTTCATAATCCAGTTTAAGAAATCAAGGTATCTCCAGGTACATGGTGGACCGTGAATCAGCAGCCCGCTTATCTCCAAGGGTCCAAGACCTACTGTTCGTGATGGCCGTCTCCAACTCCTGTATGAATCCTCTGGTGTACGGCTCCTACACCCTGGACATCAAGGGTCTGCTGCGGAGGTTGCTGAAGTCTGCCTGTTGTCACTCATCAGCTGCCTCTGATACGATAGGTAAGACAATAAAATACAGGTAAACCAGAACAGGTATGCGCTTCGGTGATTTTCGTGTTTGTGAATTATTAGGAACGTCGCGCCAAAGAGCAAACCTGGGACGCGAAACTTTTAAATTTAGTACTGCCGCGGTTAGTGGTAGTGCACCTATCATTGCGCGTTTGTATGAACCTTTGACTCTTTTGGGTTACCTACTCCGGTCGCAAATCGTCATCTGTCACTTAAAAGTTTTGAAAAGTTTTTTTCGAAATTGTATAGAGTATTGAATCTCCAATTTTATACCCATGGTAATACAAAATAAATAAGTGGTTTCAACAGCTCTATATTAGTTGTCAACATCGTGCGCTCGTATTTCGGAAGATAGACTCTCATGAGATCTCACATATATAATTAATTTCAACATGAATGATGTAAACAATTTTTGTAACAATTTATTTGATTTAAAAGAGTGTCCGTGGAGTTTCTTGCCCGTTCTTCTCCATAGGTACCTACTACGCTTTGGAATGGGCAACTAGCTTCATATTTTCTGACTGACTGACTCCTTGACAATTCAAAAGTGCCTGTAAATGGTTTAATTGAAATAAATGCTTTGAGTTTGAGTTTGAGACGATGATTGCCGAAGTGCATACTTTTTCTGGGAGATCTGTATGTAGATTTGATTATTTCAGGCAAGCCGTGGTTTCAATATGAATCGCAATAGAAGTCAAGTGCTTTTAATTATCCATTGGCAACACTAATAATTGAACATCGAATATCAATAGGTAGCGGTAAATGGTATTGCATGCTCGCTTCCAATTACATGGATACACCTATCAAGTGAAATGTGATTGTAGTATACTAATATATTTGACGGCAGTGGTTAAGCGATTGACTGCTGTGCTGCGTGTCGTGGGTTCGAATCCCGCACGGAACAAATATTTGTATGACCTACAAATAGTTGTTCCGAGTCTGGCTGTTTGTGTATGTGAGTTTAAATGTTTGTAAACGCACCCACAATATAAAAGAAAATCCTAGTGGGGCAACGTGTTTATTAAAAAAAAAAATATATACCTCTCTGTTTACCCCTTCAGTGCAGACGTGACATACTGTGTGATGCTTTATATGTACCTAAATAAATAATAATGCTCTATTTTTGTGTATACCTACTGACATTAAAAGTCACATTATTAATCTTAACTATGTTTTTCATGCAAGTAGAAAAATATGTGGATCCATTTATATTTCAGACATTTTGTGAACAATATTTAATGCAAAATAAAGATATTCTATTCTAAATAAACAGTTTATAAGTCTTCGTTTGCCTTAAAAAATAAAGCTATATTCCAATTCATACTGAAATCTTCATTAAATTGTAACACAATTTAGTCCAAAGCAATCCAATGAACGAAATAATCTTTTTTGTTTGCGATGAAGATAACATAACATCGCTTCAAGCTGAATAAGATAATGGAATTTACAAATAATAATGGTAATAAGGATCAAAATTCGCAATACACAAATTCGTTAGTATGACACTGACAGATGTCAAGAACGTATTCTCTCGTAGTTTTTTTTTTCTTTTATAAATTATCACAATTGTTGATACTTTATTCACATTACAATCTAGCCTTTTATTAGCTAATAGGTAAGTAATTTAAATATAACTTAAACTGCTAAGTAACTATAAAACTAAGAAATCGTCCAATAACGTCTTTCTTTTACACTATAAGTTAAGGGGAAGACACTTGATTCACTTGTTCTTTGTAAAAGTCAGCACTTGCACTACTGTTTTTAAGTTCACTTACACTGCACTAAACTAACTCAAAAGGCTTTACCCTTTTTAGTCTTCGCACTAATTCAGTGTTGTCAAGGAGTTGGATCGCCGTACTGTAATGTAATGACATATAGTTATAAGACGACTGTATTGTTCTCAAAAGGGTAGGCAGAGATGTTTTGAACGCGGACATTTCGCTAGCTATAGTATAGGTAGCGAAATGTCCTAGGAGCTAGCATGTATTGTTCAGTAGCAAATCCAGATTCTAGTCCACGCATTGCACGAGCGCACGTAATAAACTTATCGATTTTAGGGGGGGGGGGGGGGGGGGGGGCAAACCATAAAAATCGTTCTTGACACCTGTCAGTTTCATACTAACGATTATGTGTTTTGCGAATTTGATCCTTATTAAAACTAGAAATTGTCCGAGTGATAGGTATCAGGGACGCATTCTCTCGACGGCCGGACTATAATGAGTATAATTGCATCAGAAATATTTTATTCGGGACCCCACGCTAACCAGTCACTCTAGCATCAACGAGGTAGACTTATCATCATCATCATCTTTATCATTGGCAGCCAGGTTCCACCCACTGCTGAGTATTAATAGGCCTATATATTTTATATAAGTGACCCGTGAAATTCTGGCCCGCGGATCTACCCGCATACGTCTCAATCCCGTGGGAATATCGGGATAAAAACTATCCCATGTCCTAACCCAGGTTCTGGTCTACCCATGTGCCAAATTTCATCCAAACCCGTTCAGTCGTTTAAGCATGAAAGCGGAACAAATAAACTCACTCTCGCATTTAAATTATTAGTTTGGATGATAATTTAAGTGTGGGTAAATTGTAACGTGCAAACGCAATAACCAACCAGCAAGTTTTCATTACCAAAACACTTATCCCACTTAATACAATTTCCACTTTTGCAAATAGTTTCGTGAGAAATCCTAACTTGATTACGAAATAGAATTTCTAACTACTTACTAAAGAGCAAGTCAAATTACATAAACGTAATTAAATAAGTAAGTTTGTACATTCACGTTTGTTTAGCTAAATATTCTGAATAATTGGAAGGCTTTCCAACTTAATAGGTTCATTTACCAGGAATTTATACTACGTGGAGATAAGAGAGAGACACTAATTCCAGCAAGGGTTCTGTTGGAATAAGTGTTGTGGCTATTATATGCACAGTTGAGGCTACATGGGTCTCCCTCGTTGCTCTAGTGGTCGCAAGCGCTACTGCTGAGCGTGAGGTCCTGACTTCGATGCCCGGGTCAGGCAAAGTATTATTGGAATTTTGTCAACAGGAACTTCTCAGTAGCAGACCAGAGTCTAGATTTGTGCCCGGTTGATGGCAATAAGCTCGCCATGTAAATGGAACTTAAACATAACTGGTGAAAATATATGGGTATATTATAGGTACACCTCTGCCTAACCCTTCGGGGGTTACAGGCGTGACGTTATTTTATGTGATGTTCACGCTACGAACACACAGGGCTGTAGGTACTGTAGCTAAAACATTGTTTAGTAACTTTTTGATTAACCGAGACAGCTCAAAACCTCGTCAGACGGCGACGCTCAACAAAGTTCAAGGATTTGTAAATGGACACGTAGGGCTATCAGCTACGATGCATAGCATCTTAGCCACCTCGTAGCGAAGGCTACGCCGTAGCGACATAGCATCTGGGGCCTAAGTCTACTAATTTATAAACGTCACAATGGTGTCATAATGGTTAGTTTTTGACAGTTTTTGTATGGCAAATCTGTCAAAAACTAACCATTATGACACTATTGTGACGTTTATAAATTAGTAGACTTAGGCCCCTGGTGTCCTGAAACTTGTACCGAGAATGTACAGTCAAATAAAGCTATGGTATAAATACAGCCTGAAGAAGTAGTACCTTTCCACTACACTTCCGATATTCATTTGATTTGTGTGCGTAAAAACATTTATATTCCCTTCAATGTCGCGAAATTCAAAGTTTCTTACGTTTTTTGCAAATAAATCTTAAGTAAGAGGTTAACAAGTTTTCAATTTAAAAAAATATGTTCTGAAACCGGATGTGTACTTATCTACCTACCTACCTACCTGCCCTACCCTACCTACCTGGCTTCCTACCTACCTGTCTAACCTACCTACCTACCCTACCCACCTTCACCTGCCTACACCTACCTACCTACCTACCTACCTACCTACAGCAATTTTTCTCACCCTTTAAACCTTCCTTGGACTTCCAAAAATATTTTAAAACTAAAATAGCGAAACTAACGAACAGTAATTCATTTTCGTTCGCTTTTATTTCATGCCATCCACGCACTATTATTAAATGCTTGTTTTTCTTCGCACAGGTATCGACGGCTCTGGATCGAGTTCAATAAAGAACAGAAATATGAACTTGAAAACTCCGCTAATGAAATCTGTCAAGGTAAATTTATTTTCATTCTAGAAATTATCGGCGCTTCATAACAATCCCATGTTGGCAAATCAACAATATCCATTGACAAAGCTGTCTCAAACGAAACTGAAACAACAAGAAATAGATATTGTTGAATTATGAAAAAATCAATTTGCCAGTCACTGTCTGAAGAGATGAGCAATAACATTCTACTAATGTATAAAAGTTACAATGGTCTCTCAATGGTGAGTTTTTGACAGTTTTTGTATGGCAAATCTGTCAAAAACTCACCATTGAGAGACCGTTGTAACGGTTATAAATTAGTAGACTAAGGCCCCTGGAGTAGTGTAAGTGCGTTCTCTTTCCAGGTGTAAAGCTGAAATTTTAATGCCTGTAATTGTACCGACATCCATAAATCAATCTGCCTAGCCTTTTCCAATATGTTGGGGTCGGCTTCCAGTCTAACTGGATGCACCAGTATTTTGACATGGAGCGACTGTCTATCTGGCCTCCACAATCCAGTAACTGAGTAATACGATACCCCTAGGTAAGACTGGTTGTCAGACTTGGGCTTCTGACGACTCGTAATGACTGTCAAAGATCTACGAATGACAGCCGGGACCAACGGCTTAACGTGCTTTCCGAGGCGCTCACTCATGTAGCTACCGCGTCTTTTCATGCTTCGGTTCATAGCTCGCGTTTTGAACCGAAGTATGCAAAGACGCGGTAGCTACATGAGCGAAGCTAAAGGAACTTAGCTAAGATAGGTACAATGATTTTACCAAGTAGGATTTATTGTACTATTTACACCTTTTTACATACCTATTAGATGACTAGATTTTTATAATAAAGTAATGTGATTATTTAGAAATAGTATGCCTTACCTCGCCTGAAACATAGGATAACCTAGTTCAGGCACATAACACAACTGATTTTTTCTTATTATTATTTCCTTTATTTCATTAAATACATTGCTTATTATTATTATTATAGCTTCGTTCCCAGTGTGGCCTGAGCTTTAGGCGCGTTGAGCAATCTTTAGTAGCGAAAAATCTTATGGAATATCTATTTATTATTTATTTATTACCAACTTGCACTAACAGTAGTCAGATACCAAACACAAGTTATAAGTGACAATCATGAAATTAAAACAACAAAATTAAATAGAATTATACAAAATTAAATAGGATTGAACAAATAAAATAGAATTATACAAAATTATTTCGGAAATTAAATCATGAAATTAAACAAGACAACCTAAATATACTCGCAATTATACTAAATTAAATAGAATAATACAAAATTAAATTAAATAGAATTAGGATGGAATTAGTAATAGTGTTCAATTAAAATTAGTATAAAAATATCATTATATAACAGCTTTATATCAAATATCCTGTAACGTTAGCATGTCGGTGACGCGAATCACCGACATGGTAATGTAAAATGTTAAAACAACTGCTCTCATAAATAAGAAGAAAACATTGCCTTGACAATTTTGTAACAAATTCTCTGAGAGACTAATTCTTATTAAACTCTGACACCAATCTCCCCCCGGGCGAAGCCTAGATTTGATATAGACGAATTAGAAAACTTTTTGGCTGAGAAGTTTCACGGTCTTTTGTAATTGTACACGATCAAATACTACTTGTCTTTTTCATCTTTCCAGTTGTCTTTCTTTCTACGTCTAAATTAAAAATTGTATAAATAAAAAATCCGGAGTCAATCTGTTCATTTTATGCCCTAACACGTGTGTCTCCGGATTTTTAATTTGTCTGTCTGAGATGTCTTGTTTATACGCTTTTAGTTGCCTTTTTGTCAATGTTAGGTTTTAGTTTTTATAATTTTAAAACAAAATCATAAACATTTAAAAATGAAATAAGTAGAAAACCTCTCGAAATAAGTTTGCAGTTCTTAAGTCTCCGTGTCATAAGAATAAGGAATAAATATTTTTCACCAACTTCAAACAAAGGAGGAGGTTATGTATTCGGCGATGTTGATTAATATGTTATTATAGTATTGAATAGGGAGAAACTAGAATTCGTGGATAAAACAGTTTTCCTGGGGATCACGCTCGACTCAAGGCTGCAATGGGGTCCTCATTTAACATCTCTTGGTCAATATATATATGAAAACATCATGTACGTAAGGAAAAATCTTAATCTTTTCAGTAAAAGAGGTGAAAGACACAATTATAGTACGAGAAATAGGGACCAATTAGTTCAACCTGGTTTCAGACTGGCTAAAGTAGACTCATCCTTCATGGGGTACTGTTTAAAATGTTACAATAAAATACCTCCCCACATACTCCAACTAAATGAAACAAAATTTAAATCTTGTATAAAACGCACACTATGCTGCCAAGCATATTATACGTTGGGTGATTACATCGCTGACAAAAATGCTTGGCTCAATGCTGGTCCAGCTCCACAAGCGCGCATAAACTAGTTGATTAGCATTCGAAAATATTGTTGGAGCTGCTGAAGATTGGGAAAAAACTATCTTTGCATTGTATAAATTCAATCTGTTAATATTGTATAATTGCAAAGCACATGTGTGAGCACTGTGACTACATACTTTTTATAAAGCTACCATTTACTGGGTACGTCTTTCATTGACTGGAATGTGCCCTGGCGGCTGAGAGTATGTCATGCTCACTCAAATGTCTCGCTGGTGGTGGCGTGTGTGTTGGATCGTTAAGTTCCCTTCAAAATGGTTGAGCTAAATGGTGCTGATCCATGCGTCATGTTCGTGAACGGGCGCCGTCAGTAGGGACTGGTCATCTCTTAGCTGCCACGGCTTATTTTAATTTTTGAATTGTTTCTATATTTTTATTACGGACGCTTTTAACGTGCACGTCTTTTTACATTGTTCTCACATGTATAATTTCAACATGAATGATGTAACAAATATTTTGTAACCTATATTTTGATTTAAAAGAGTGTCCGTGGAGTTTCTTGCCCGTTCTTCTCCATAGGAACCTACTACGCTTTGGAATGGGCAACTAGCTTCATTTTTTTCTGACTGACCGACCCCTTGACAATTCAAAAGTACCTGTAATTGGTTTATTTGAAATAAATGCTTTGAGTTTGAGTTTGAGTTTGAGTTTATAAGTTTCATTATAATTAAAAACTTTTTATTAAAAAAAACTACCGATTTCCAAACACTACAAAGTGAAAAATAACTTTAATTTTGGAAGTCGACGACAAAAAACTAAATGCTAAACCAAAGACACCCTTCAAACGCAATACAAACTTCAGAAACTTTTTTAGTTACCAGAAATAGTAGGTACTAAGAAGTGAAACTGCAATCAAATCTGTTAATTCAAACAAGTCGCTTAAAAATAAAATAAAAAATTCTGATCAAAAATCTCGTCAAAGGATTTAACGCATAGTTGCATTTCGTTCTAAACTGAGCTTTAGAAATGAATAGTGTAGTCTATCGAATCTACACGATCATTTACATTGATTTTCGGAGAAATTGCCATGTCAACCATATTTCGAAGGTACTATTTTGAATAGAAAATCATCTTCTTCTTTTCAAGTAGATGGAATTTATAAATAATATTAAGCCTGTATTAGGTAGAGGTGTACCTATTAGTACACCCACATTTCGCCAGTTATGTTTAAGTCCCATGTTACAGTGCCCATGGAGGAGGTGTCCCATGGGGGGGGGGGGGATTTAATAAACGATATTTATTAGACTTCTTTGAGCGAAAAAAAGTCGCCCCAATTCATTATTTTAGTCGTACACTCCTACGAATCTGCTTTGACATGTTTTTCAAAAATAAAGTAGCAATTTTGTTACTAAAACTTGTCTGTAAACCTGCACCCTAATTGCGTCGTTATACACGATCAATTACAATCTGAATCGTTTTGAAACAGATTGCTAATCCATTGCTTCATATGTTCGAAAAAAAAATATGCTCAGCAACGTAAATAACGCAATGAATGTTGTTGAACTGTCACAAAGAAACCGATTAGTCATAATCGTTTACGAAAATGTGTTACTTAATTAGAAAGCTGGTTAGGTTTCAAAATCTGTGCCTTTTCAAAGGCTTTAGAAATTAGTTAGTAATCAGATTGTATAACCGCAGAATCAAAAGACTCACTCATTTCGTTGGTTTGAAATTACTTACTTAATTCTTAATTGGAAAGTTTATTAAGCATTATTTTACAAATTATAACAAATTTCTTCGTGTATCATCTTTCTTATCAAAGGACGTTATTATAAGAGCAAAAAGCCTTTTTTATTTATTTATTGTAGGTATAGTTTAATTCTTTAAAATGTAATCAAAGCAAATAGGCAATAGGCAAAATAGGAACCTTTTTGGCCTCGCACAGGTTTTCTTTGCCCTTTGGTTTATTTTTTATTACTTGTTTTATATAATTTGTTAGTTTTATGTATGTTTGTCTTTATTGTTTTATTTCCTGTGCGTGTCCCAAATAAAATATTTTTCTTTGTTTCTTTCAAAATAATACTTTATTTATTCTATCAGAATATCTCTTTCAAACATATCTGGTGAAATATGGGGGTATTATAGGTACACATCTCTGCCCAACCCTTCGGGGAATACAGGCGTGATGTTATGTTATGATATGTTTACTAAAAAAAACCGGCCAAATGCGTGTCGGACCACGCACAATGCAGGGTTCCGTAGTTGGGATGAAACCCAAAAACAAACTTAATATTGTAGTTGAAAAACATGATATCCCATACATGTCTTCTTAAAACAGATAAATGTGTCACTTATTCCCTTTAGTGGTGTCGCTTATGAATTTATCCTGAACAGGGTTTGTTTAAACTTTTATCAAATACTTTTGGAACAGACTTTAATGTGTCAATTTGATAAATCATTAATTTCTCTGACGTTATCTATCTATTAGTGATAGAGCTCTTTGTTTATAGGCTTGTCTGAAAATATTACCGCATTATCCGCCGCGTAAAAGCTTTGCGTGTTCCGGCTTGAAGGGTATGGATGTCTGTCGGTAAGGAGCTCGTGCCTAAGTAATGACATCCGCAAGGGTAGATCCATCAGGTTAAGCTACCCTTGCCGAGGTTGGTCCGTGGATGGGTAACCATCTTTATATACCGAGACTCCTCCGTGCCTCGGAAAGCACGTTAAGCCGTTGGTCCCGGCTGTCGTTCGTGGATCTTTGACTGTCGTTACGGATCGTCAGAAGCTCGCTCACAAACAGTCTTACAAAGGGGTATCGTATTACCTAGTTGGGCTGTGGAGATCAGATAAGCAGTTGTTCCATATAGAATACTGGTATTCAGTAGAATACAGGTGTTCCAGTTAGACTGGAAGCCGACCCCAACATAGTTGGAAAAGGCTTGCCAGATTGATTTATGGATGTCGGTGCAATTACAGGCATTAAAATTTCAGCTATATCTGGAAAGGCAACGCACCTACACACCTCCTGGTATTGCTCATTTCGTCAGACGGTGGCTAAAGACTTAGGCCCAGTCGGCCTCGAACGATGCAACTTGCGACGCGACTTGCGTCAAGCGACACGCGCGTGCCTCACCATCACCCTAATTGCATAACTCACTTTCAATCACAATCCGAAAGTTTTGAAGAATATTGCAAACCCATTGCTTTACAGGTTTGAAAAATTCCTCTGATGAACAACGTAAATAACACAATGAACGTGGGTGACATGTCAAAATGAAACCCATTGTGATCAATTGTCATTTTATGAGTGTTCTATTACCCCGCTGTTTCCGTCCGTCGTTTCGCAAGTCGCGTTAATTGTCATATTATGAGTGTTCTATTACCCCGCTGTTTCCGTCCGTCGCTTCGCAAGTCGCGTTAATTGTCATATTATGAGTGTTCTATTACCCCGCTGTTTCCGTCCGTCGCTTCGCAAGTCGCGTTAATTGTCATATTATGAGTGTTCTATTACCCCGCTGTTTCCGTCCGTCGCTTCGCAAGTCGCGTTAATTGTCATATTATGAGTCTTCTATTACCCCGCTGTTTCCGCATGCTGTAAACACTTTCTTTCATTTGTGTTTTTGACAGATTTGCCATACAAAAACTGTCAAAAACTCACCATTGAGAGACCATTGTAACGTTTATAAATTAGTAGACTTAGACCCCTGTCTTCATGTTTGCCACTAAAAAATCTTATAAAACAAATATTCTCCATGAGCTTAAAGGCTCGTTCACACCGGCGCGACTTGTCGCGCGACGCGACTTTAACAATACAATTTCTAATAAAACTTCACGATTGAACAATTGCCGGTGTCGCGTCGCGCGACAAGTCGCGCCGGTGTGAACGAGCCTTAAAACTTTATGCAATCAGTAGCCGGCACACGTAATAATGCCACCCTCCCTGACAGTAATGAAACCGTTCGCTGGCAAGAACGTTTATTCTCCGTACACTGATTCCTCTGTCTTGGATTGACTATAGCGGCTTGTTTTATGAAAAAGACTTTTACGAGATTTTTTTTTTGCAACTGAATCTTCATGAGTACTACATAAAATAATCAGCTGAAATCAAGTGAAAAATTTACCTTTGAATTTTTTAATTTAAATTTTCAATTTTAAATTGAACTACTAGGATTTTTGATAATTGATCAAAAGTTGGAAATTTCAGTCATAATTTACCGAACATAAATTTTTCACTTTAGACCAACATTTTCATAACTTTCGTCACAGCTACGACGCTGATTATTTTATGCATAAAAGTAGTACTCATGAAGATTCAGTTGCATAAAAAAAATCTCGTAAATGTCTTTTTAAATTTATCAAATCCAAAAATTCAGAAAATAAATCATAACTCGAAAACTATCAAAAATCGCGGAACATACATGGGGGTGATTCGGATACCTCACGATACGAGGGAACTAAATTTTATTTTTGGACGTCAACCGTCCGGCCACCCTATATGTTTATGCAGCTGCCACACCGTTTGCGACCGATGAAACGGGATGACTATACTAAGGCCCGTATTACAGAACCTCACTCAAAACTCAAGCATTACTTAAAACTCGTTTAAAGCCTTTTGATTCGTTGAAACTAGTTTTAAGTAATTTTCGAGTCTTGAGTGAGGTTCTATTTTTAATAATGTTCAGTAACTTGACAGTTACTAATAGTTTTGAGATAGTGAGCGATTTTGCGAAAATAATCATATTATTCTCTTACCCTTATCCCAATTTATTTGAGGTCGGCGCGTCCTATCTTTTTCTTGCGAAAATAATCAATGGTAAAAATAGTTAAATTTGAATAAGTCTCGAAAATGTGTTTGTTCTATTGGAATATTGCAAATAATAATTTTAAAGGTTTTTGAACTTTATTTTACATAGGCAATTATAAATCGTTAAAGTAGTAAAGGTCATTTACAACCAAATGACCAATTTTATATTTTCGAGTCGTTTGACATTTTAAATTTTTATTTCATACATCTATACTTATAATAAATCTGTAGAAGTGAAAATTCTGTACATTGAACATATCAAAATAATAAATGGCAGGGGGTGTTACTAGACCGACACCGAACCCAAAAATTTGATTACAATTTTTTTTGTCTGTCTGTCTGTCTGTTTGTTCAGGCATCACGCAAAAACTACCGGTTCGATTACGATGAAACTTGGTATAATTATTCTTTAATATCCTGGGCACCACACTGGGTACTTTTTATCCCGGAAAAGTATCCTATCCTACGGTTGGGGGGTGTCAAAGTTTGTATGGAAGAATTTTAACGCGCTGTCCGATTAACTCGAAACTCAATATTTATACTTAAACCCAAAAGTGAAGAATAACGTGTATCAGGATTTTTCGAAATTCAACATCTAAGGGGGTAAAATAAGGGATGAAAGTTTGTATGAAAAATCTTATTCCTTGAGGTAATAAACATGAAACTTCGCACGAATAGTTATCTAAATAAATTATAAAGTTTGTAGTTTTTTGATTTTTGTTTTTCTAAATTACCCCCCTAGGTTGGGTGGTGTCAGTGTTTGTATGGAAGATTTTTAACGCGCTGTCCGATTAACTCGAAACTCAATATTTGTACTTAAAACCCATGGGGATGTATGGGGTAATTTCCGACACTCACGCGGGCGAAGCCGCGGGCAGCAGCTAGTTTTAAAATATAAAATGAAATGGTTAACATTTGCATAGAGGTCATGAGGGGTAATTTGGTTTTAATTTTTTATATAATACTCTTAATGCATTGCCGACAAATAATCAATAACCCCGTATGTTGGGCTTACCACTATCAACTCCGCCGTATGTTCTTAAGTAGAGGGATAATTACTTTTTCATCCCACCATCTCGGAAAGAGTATTTTTAATCTTCAATATCTGAGTGGAAAAGCCGTTTTTATTCTCTAGAGGATAAAGTAAATTGAATTTAGAACATCGTGTGCACTAAGTTTGTGAATTAAAAAAAACATTAAACCTATTTACTGCTACCTCTATGGTGCCGAATATATCATACAACTTTTTTTTAATTTGTTAAAAACTCAGACTCGGAACCTTCTTGGTGTTCTTTTTTCAATTTGCTTTGTACGCGGTTCTTTACGCGGCATTTTTTCACGTCATTGTTAAACCTTATATTAAAAACAAGAAACTTGAAAACAAGTGAAAAAACTAAAATGAGTGATTCTAGCGACGAGGAAGTTTGCTTGACGCCAACAGAATTAACTGAAACTGTTAATAATGCGCAAATGAGCTTTCTCCCTCAACAATCACGCGAGAAGTATTTAAAACAGTACGATATGTTCAACACGTGGCGACTAGCAAAAGGAGCCAAAACTTTCTCAGAAAACGTTTTGCTGGCATATTTTATAGAATTATCCGAGAACAAGAAAGCAAGCACTCTATGGAGTACGTATTCGATGCTAAAAGCAACAATAAAGATGAAAAAAGACAAACATATCGATACCTATCCTAAATTAGTGGCATTTTTAAAAAGAGCCTCATCTGGTCATCAACCAAAAAAATCGAAGGTTTTCACAGTATCTGATATTGAAAAGTTTCTTAACGAAGCACCCGATTCCGTATATTTGGCGGCAAAAGTAAGTCAGTTGCACATTCAGTATCTACTTAAGTATATTAATCTCAATTAAATAGTATACTTAGTAGATGTTGATAGGCATAATTATGCGTTCATATCAATTTTATTCATTTATCTACTACAATACTCTTTACGTTACAGGTTGTTCTTATTATTGGAATAAACGGAGCATGTCGAACTAATGAACTAACACAACTTAATGTCAAAAACATTGAGAAACATTCAGATGACTTACTATTAATTAATTTACCTAATACAAAGACAAAAAGAGACCGCAACTTCGTCATTCGCAAGGAATACGTAACGATTGTTGAGAAATATCAAGCCTTACGCCCGCCTAACACTCCAATCAATCGATTTTTTCTACAGTATCGCAATGGAAAGTGTGTTAGACAGCCTATGGGTACTAATAAAATTGGCAGTATCCCACGAGAAATAGCAACATTTCTTGAACTTCCAGAACCCCTGTTGTACACGGGTCATTGTTTCCGACGAACTTCAGCCACACTTTTGGCTGATTCCGGAGCTGATCTCCTGTCCCTTAAGCGCCACGGAGGCTGGAAGTCCAATGCAGTTGTAGAGGGATACATAGAGGATTCCATCCAAAATAAGTCTAAAATATGTGAAGGCATCGTAGGAGCCATTACACTGAAAGAGCCTCAATCGGATCCTTGGACTGGCCCTTCTACATCAAAAATAAGCCGTTATGAAACACCTAACCATCTCCCTCTCTCTCCAACATTCACGCCAAGGGAATCCGATGAATCGGTACAACTATTAAGTATGACAGATAGTTTACCGAAAAACAGTACACAAGTGACTAACACCAATATTACAGTACCAAACAAAAATATTACACTCAATTTAAATAACTGTAGCAACGTTACTTTAAAATTTTCTTAATTATACCTTAGTAATATTTTGTTATAATTTAAAGATTATTCTATATTACTTACCTGTCATAATGTAGTAATTAATACCTAAACTGAAATAAAAGTGTACCTATCTTGTGATTGTAAACGTTTTTTTTTTTGCATTTAGTCATTTCCTCGCTGAGGTGGAATGAAAAGTTACGTGTTGCACTCGAGTGCAAAGATTTTTCACCTCGTGCTCTTTTGATTCCCTCGCTAACGCTCAGGATTCTAATTTTGAATCACTCGCTACGCTCGTGATTAAATTTTAGAATCCTTCGCTTGCTCGGTCATCAAAATTGAACACGCGGTTAAAAAGCAACTTTGCACTCTTGTATAACAAATAACTATTATAGAGGGGCTACGATCACTACTAAGCAAAACGTTCGTGTCTCCCAAGCTCGTAAGTCCCAATTTTTTTGAGTTTTCCTACAGAAATGTCAACACCACTGGCGAGTCAGTTAAACCCAACCTAACTGTTCCATTTGTCCACAGAGCAACAAAGTCCGAACCCGCCTCGGGGTCCGCTTCGCCGAGACCTCATTGACGGCCGTGCCCTCTCGGCTCGAGGTTCCGAAGGTGGCGAGAGGTCCCGCCTGACAGCCGCCCCCCCGCCTCCACTGCGCTGAACACGAGCGCTGTCGAGTGCTTAATCAGTATTACAGCGATAAAATCGCCACTGTTTAAAGCTAAGATGCACATGGACGTAGCCCCGCGTTCAAGAAAAGAAAAGTTGCACAACTTTGTTTTAGCAACATGTTTTTGTATAGCGGAAAACACTCACTATGGTCTGTGCCAAAAGTATCATAGGAAAGTGTAAACAAAACCTTGTAATTCTTGCTCAATCACTAAGACTTGACAGTTTAATGCAAATAAACTGTTTTTATAAATATTCCGATTTCAAATTTGAAACAATGACAAACGGAAATGATAGTGCGTGACATGGACACACTTTTAGAAATAAAGACCATATGCAGAGTGGCTCGATTCGGGTTCCGGGACTGTACATAAGAGTGACAAAGACAACTCATTAAAACCTATTATTTTTCTAAAACTAGCTGTGACGCTGTACCAAGGGCGGCTATTATAGTGAATGGGGAATAAGATATAATAATGGCACAGGAAGCTTTACATGTGTAATTATTATTAAGGCCTAAAGCCAATGTGTAAGTTATGTACCCAGTACCAGGGAGTGAACCTAGGTAATTGAACTTAGGTACGTGTTGATACAACGACGGAATATTAATGCAACCTATTCTGTACATAGTTTTTTTTTATATACAAAGTGTGAACCGTTTAAAGAAGGGACATGAATACTTAAGAAATTGTGTATTTTTGTATTTTTTTTTAAATCTTTCGCATAAATATTTTCAACATGTTTTTGTGTATTCATGTTTGAAAGCCTTGAAATAGTGTTTTCTTAAATTATCGTAACTCTATACACACAATACTCGTCACATTTTCGTAAACGATTAAGACTCATCTGTTTCATTTTGACAGTTCAACAACATTCATTGCGTTATTTACGTTGTTGAGCAGATTTTTTTCGAACTTATGTAGCAATCTGTTTCAAATCGATTCAGATTGTGATTGATTGTGTATTACGCAATTAGGGTGCCGTTAAAGTTGTGACCAAGTCTTGCTACACCAGCCGATCTATTCTGCAAAAATGTCACCGTGAAAACTTAGGTGTAGTGAGCTTGAAGTGACCTGTCATTCCACCTTATGAACATTAACACAGTGAGGATTAACAATATTGACAGCCCACTTCAAGTTCACTTTACGTAAGTTTTTACGGTAAGATTTTTGCAGACGTATTCGTCAAAAAAATACAAAATGTGAAAATTATTAACATTTTAATTCCTCGACTGTAACAACTTACCTAGTATTTTATTAAACAAAATACAGTCGAATTGAGTTCTTAAATATTCAATGATGAATTCTGTTAAAACCTCTCTCAAAACATGTATCGTCATGGTTTAAAGGTATTTTAATGGAAAAAGACTGAATAATGATTGTTCCGAGAAGTAGATAGTGTTGAAAATAACTTGTAAAATATGAAATTAAATGTTTTTATGAAGGATTCACCCCGTGGCCAAATATAAGCGATGCCGCGACCATCGCGTGCGGTTTTTCCGAACAATGAATGAGTAACAAAATGATCGCGACGATCACGTATTCGACGATTGCTTTTGGTTAGGACGCGGCTTAAGAGTCGAAAAGCTTCAACACAAACCGATAAAATATTATTTCAAATATCAAAGGTATCAATGTTGCACCATTACATGCTTTTATTATTGAGGCATTTCATAAACGACCGATATAAACAAAACCCTTATGATATCGTCAAAAGAAGTCTTCAGTTACTAATATTATAAATGCCAAAGTGAGTTTGTTTTTTTGTTTGTTACGCTGTCATACTAAAACGGCTAAACAGATTTGGATGAGATTTGGCACATGGGTAGAGCATGACCTGGATTAGGACGTAGGATACCTTTTATCCCGACATTCCCACGGGATCGAGACCTTTGCGGGTTCAACCGCGGGACGCAGTTAATTGTTTTCTAAAGAAACCAAGTAAATGCGTATCCAGGACATTCCAAAAAGTGTTTATCATTGCACAAATATCGATAGGTACTTGAATTCTAGCTAAATGTTGTACAAATTATTTGCATTTAATAAATGTTTTTTATTGTTAGTTTAGTTAAGGCTAACAGGCCCTTTGTTTATAAACGTTGCTTAAAGTTAAACACGCTTTTAAATGTCAAAAATGTGTGTTTAAATAGTCGCTACTCCTGAACTTTAAAAGCAATGTTTATTTTACTAAGCAGTTTTTACTTAACTTTTTAGTTTAAATTAAATACAGCCCGTATTTAATTTAAACTCTATTTAATTCATAAATGTCATGATTTTGCTCTGAATCAAATAAAAATACATGTTCAATGTTGTGCATCTTGTTAATCTCAAAGGAAATATGGAAATAAAGTTGACGTCGAATCTGATCCTTTATAGTTTTATTTAGAATCCTATTTACCTCCCAGCGGGCGGTGTCTGCAGCGAACATCTTAAAGAAAACCAATGTTTCAAAAAGTTCCATAAAACTGATATTAAGACGCTGACAAGAGGCAAATATTCTAAGTAGGCATGTCTTAAAATATTTTTTATTTAATCATTTATTTCAAGCGACAAGACTAACGAAAAAAAAAACATATATGTTAGTAAAACATTAACTCAAAACAAATTGTGACATATATTATCACTGCTGCAAGGTGACAGGCCCAGCCGATACCTTGCAGCAGTGGCTCACAAACGCACGATCTAGGCTTGCTTCCGTAGATATTGCCAGTTCCGTATAGTTTGTGGTAGCGGAAAAATATATGTTAATCTTGAACATTCTCAGAAGTTGGTTGATACGAAAACACGTTTGGAAAAATAATCTCGATACAAATTAACGGTAAACTAATCTTTTACCTTAAGTTCCAAGCCAAAATATTTGTTCAAATATTAACGTAGGTTGGTATTAAATTAATAACAAGTACGTCTCATTTGAATGCAGAACTTGGTTATTTTTTTATTATATAATACTCAACTCATTTTCAACCGACTTCACAAAAAGTAGGAGGTTATCAATTCGGTTGTATGTTTTTTTTTTTTTTGTGTGTGTTACCTCATTACTCCGTCATTTATGAATCGATTTGGAAAATTATTTTTTTGTTTGAAAGGGTATACTTCACAGATGGTCCCATTGTCAACAAGTCAGGATCTGATCATGGGATCTTAGAGAAATCGAGGGAACTCTTCAAATATTATAGGCACACCTATAGCGATTTGGGTATTTTTTATAGTAACTCATGCTCTCGAAAATTCATCAACACTAAGTGCGAATTTAACCAATAAAAAAGGAACGCGAGCAGCACATAAACCATTTAAGAGCTGTCAATGTCATTATTTTCTTTGGAATATTGACACTGACAGCTCTTGAACTCGGTTTAGATGTACTGATCGCGTTCAGTTTCATTGATGAAATTCGCCTGAAAACAACGTCGTCAAGCAGTCGATAATTATTTCGTATTTGTGCAAAAATACCTCACAATTTCCGAGTTAATAAGGATGACTCACCCCGCGTAAAATATTGATTCTCCATTCAGACAGCTGCAACCTGCAACTATTCCATTTATCTACCATCTTTGAACCGAGTCAGCTGCAAAATTTTATATCTAATATTTTATCGCTTTACTTGAAAACTCTTCAACTGTACTCACACTGTAAAATACCTCTTCAGCAACTGCAAGCATGTCTATTAAGGTTCAGAATCTTGAAGCGCTGTCGTTACGAACTTATTCCGAACATTCGTTTACGTTTGCGATCCTCCGAAATCTTTCCAACTTCACTAACTAGTTTCCTTCAGAAAAGTCGGGAGAATTTTATTGAAAAGTAGTAGAGGAGTTTAAAACGAGTTGTTATTGGATGTGCGTTTTGCAATCGCTGCAGGGTTCTTGAGACTTTTGTTAAACTTTTTTTTTTTTCTCCTTCTATGAAAACAATACAGTCGCCAGGGGTGCCAACACCGTGGATGCTTGGGGGCTCCAGCACCCACGAGAGGGTGCGGAAGACCCATGAGCATAGAGATCAAAACTGATCAATCAATCGGCTTTGACCGATATCTCTTCAACATAACTCGCCGCGCGGCAAGACGAGACGTCTTTCTTACGTTAATACATTGTTTACGTTACCTTTTAAATCTTCGTGCAGACTGGCGCGACGCGTGACATAAACTCACGCATTTTTCCAATGGACACATGGAAAAAAGGTATGAGTTTATTTATGGTAGGCAGAAACTACAGAACGCCACCTGCTACGATCCTTACAAACTCCTTTTGCCTCGTTAACGTTCATGATTCATACATCTTGTCATACACGCACGCCGGTTGCGATTTTGCAGTAACTAATATATCTACGTCTATTGTATTTTATTACGGAGGAATATTCCAGATCCCAGATACTCGTTCATCAATCGTTTACTGATAGATTTTATGATCTCCTCGTCTATACCGATATGATTTTATCGAACAAAATATAACTTCTTTAATTTCGTAAATAAAATTGCCTTGACACAGAAGATTTATTGAATTTTTAAAAGTCGGTATTAGGTTTTAGAAATCTGTTTTCTTGAATTCTTCGAAGTCGATTGAAGTACAGTGAATTCGGTGGTAGTTTTAATATGACGAAGTTTTATCGTTCGGACCTTAAGTGGCTAAAACAGGAGGTAACATTATAGTAACTATTTTAAATCAGCATAGAGTTTGCACTTGTGGCGTCTACATCGCCACATGCGAACTACGCAATACACTGACATCACGCAAAATCGTGCATCGCGCAAGCAGGATTTACCGCGCGACTAACATAATATATACAACGTACCGACATCAATCGTCAGGCCCACCAGACACAACACCCTGATGAGTGAACTTTACAGTTACACCCTGTTCTGACTCTGTTCCCATAAGGAAAACTACCAAATACTTGACCTACAGACAGGAGATTAAGCTCCCAGTATAGATTTAGCCATTAACAAACTCTTGATTAAAATTCTTAGGTTTGAAGAATTCTAAGCAAAGGCGTGAAATATCATGCCTCACAATGCAAAAATACATGAACCGAAAATATAAACACTTATGAATGTTTTTTTATAAAAACACTTACTGTGATACCGTATAAATCTGTCCAATTACATAAAGTACTCGAGTAGAACGTAAAAAGAGATAAATTTTTCATCAACAATCCACCTTATTTTATTATTAATCGTTCCACTGAACTTTGCAAATAATTTATTAGAAAAAACGACTCCTTATAACATGAATAGGCGGCACTGACAGCGATAGTAGTTCATTGGAGTGTATGTCATTATTAGTTCGACAAACAGGTGTGCGACATGTCATTGGGTCGACAGGTCGTTTGTTCGACAGGTCGTTTGTTCGACAGGTCGTTTGTTCGACAGAGCGTTAGTGCGACAGGACGTTAGTTCGACAAGCAATGTATGTACAATTAAGAAATATGACTTCTAGGTAACACGGTGCGCATTACCGATACTTACTACTTTTTATATACTTAATTTATAAAGTAATGTTAACATTATGATAACTGATAAATTATTTACACGTCTTACACGTGATCATATTTTTTCAAATAAAAAATAATAAAATATGTATAATAGACGACCTGATCTTGGAAGTAATCGTTAGGTAATAGTGGAAAATTATTATGAAGGTTTAATTAAGGTAGGTACGATTCCGTAGCCGACGGTAGATCGCAGAGGGCAGAGCATTGGTCACCACGTTTACACAAGAACGATGACGTTCTATTCAAAATCGACTGTTTGATTTTGGGTACGCCTATTACTACGATATATCTATTCTTGTATTTGTTTATTTCTTTTTTTTTCTACATTTCCCACACATAAATGTTTATGATTTTGTTTTCAAAATACAATGAAGATGCATTAACACTTAGATATTTATTTTTAAGTAAGGTTAAAAAAAAATGTGTGTAACCTCTTATGACACGGAGACTTTGAAACTCCAAACTTATTTTGAAACTTATTTTGCATTTAAAAATAAAACTATGTAGAAAACCTCTCAAATCAATCAATCTTCATTGTATTTTCAAAATCATATACATTTTTTATGATTTTACATTTAGATATTTATTTTTAAGTAAGTTATGTTATGGGCACGCTACAGCTTCGCTTTTGTGATCAAGTTAATCTATTTAGAAAAAAATATAACAACAAATAATACGCGACTTGTATAAAGAATTTGATGTTAATACGAGTATAGTGGTATAACATAACATCACGTCATGAATTCCACGTAGGGTTAGGCACCCAATAACAGTTTTCCCGACCTGGGAATCAAACCCAAGACCTCATGCTTAGCAGTAGCGCTTGCGACCACTAGACTGACTAGGAATATCGCGTTAGTAAGCCTATCTACGTTAGATCTTGTATTTACTTTTTCATTTCATATTTTTTTCCCATTTCCAGTAGCCTGAAATCCTGAATAACAGGCAGGTAGGTTATTAAGGTTAAAAGCTTCTTTAACCGTTGCTCAAGCCTCCTGGCTATTTAGACCAACGTCGCAACGTGTAAAATATAAACTCGTCAGTCGTATTCAGTCCTGTCGATGTCGAGATTTTTTGAAAACCTACAAAGACTGGTAAAAAATGAAATTTTCATTTTATTCTAGGATGAAAGGAGCAGGAGCAAACGTCAAAGCTGAATAGAGATAGGAAATCAATCACGTTGGCGATGTCCCTTCGATACGAAACCAATTTCAATTTCAATCTTCAAACCAATCTCGTTGTGAGGACTTCCGTTTAATTTTAGTATTTTTATGTATGTTTAGTATCGTTTTGTTACTAGATTAAGTAATTATGCTGTACTATGGAAAAGCGGACTCTCCTTAGACAGACATTAAAAGGAGGCTCCAACCACGAAACGCTTTTTTGAAAACTGAAAAAGATTTTTTTTATTTAAATCAATGTACAAAATATCTAAATAAATAAACGAAATTAAAACACTTTTTATCACATAATAAATATATTATAATTATTCAAAATATGAATATAATCTGACAGCACAGTTTTTAGTTAGGTCGGATCTCCAATCTAGAAAAAATAACGTAGATAATCTTTACGTAATCTGGATTGGAGATCCGACCTAACTATTTTATTATTTACCTACCTTTACATATAAAGCAACCTTATTTTTTGTACGCCTATACTACATTATATACAAAAATTTAAGTGGTTCTGAGTCTAAAATATAATTACTGACACATACTTATTTTACAGAGAAAAACAATTTTCTGAAATATACAAACATATAAGTACCTACTTACTTACTTAGATTTTCATTTCCAAAAATGTATTCAAGGTATGTCAGTACAGAGGGATATATTTATAGACATTATAACGTCAGAAAATGTATAGTTAAGGAGACGTTAATTAATAGCAACATTTACAAATAAAGCGGTAATTGTACACTTTCTTACAACAAATTGTGTGAGTACCAACTTCCTTACACATGAAACTCTCCAGAATTTAATGTACATCCTTAACAAAGCTTACATAATTAAACTATACACGAAGTCTGGCATCAGTTGCGTTCATAAAAGCGAGTTGTAACAGAGAATGTTTCATCCCACTCTCTCGTTTTATGACCGAGCTCACCACGAACATTGGCGTATAAAACAAACCCATATAATCCTTAAAATCTACCTACGACTAAACTTAACATAAACGGGTTCTTCAGGTCGTATCAACATGTCTGCAAGAAGCGCTGGTCGGAATCCCTTAACTCGCGGCGACAATCTGAAGTTACGACATATTGCACTGAACACGCATTTCATCTCGAGCATTGCGAACCGTTGACCTATGGACGATAGAATTTTATTTGTAGTTAGCACGCAACGAAAGAAAAGAAAAAAAAAAAAGATTTGATTTGATTTGAACGTAAAACAAACCTTTCTGCAAGAAAGAATGACGATAAATTGCTTTTAAAGGAACAATAAAAAAAAAACACTTTACAAAATTACTTTCTTATGACCATTAATTTGCTCGTGCCAAAAGGACCTCAGTGCTCAGCAAAATTTAAGAAGGCAACCCCTTTCGCTGCCTTTCAGTTTCTTCCTACGGGTAGCATACGCTCCTGCAGCGTGCAGTATCACGTACACGTAATTTGTTCGCTTTATGTGACGTGTGACTCGAAATTTTTAATTTGTCTGTCTGAGGATAACTTGTAGTTGGGTTTTAGTTTTTACTTAGGTATAATATTCTTGAATATCGTTGATGAAGTTCAAAATGTGCCAATTGCCTCATAACTATTTCTAGAGCTGTAGATTCGCCCGTTATGGGCGAATAAATTCGTGCTAATCAACAAACAAGCCCAATTGTAACTTCGAAAGTACCCTTAGTAATGAAAATATACCAATACCTAGTTGCTCGGAAACTACAATAAATTGAGCTATTGTTACCGAAACTATTGTAGTCTCACACAATTGGTAAGAAAGCCCTTTTGTGGATGTAATTGTTACTTTTTATTATTATTAGCTTCTCAAGCCAGTTCGATATTATTTAAAGAAAAAAGGTGATAGTCCAATGTAGCTTTACAAACTGGCATTTATTTTTATTTTAAAGGTTAAATAAATATTATTAAGTATAATCGTTTTGTCAGGAGGGCTAGCTTCATGCAGACATCCAACAATACCACGATTTTTAAACCATGTAAGCTAATTATTTTGTTATTACATCTGAAGAACTCTTTATGTTTTAAACTAATAACGTTCGTAACAACATTGTATTTTAAGAGGGTGCATCCTAAAAGTTGGCAACGTCGTAAATAGCTGTCAAATATTTACCTGTTTCGATTAATTTGGAAATAATACTGTATGGAAATAAGAAATGTGGCTAACCAATTGACTAGAATATTAATAATGTATTGCAATTATAACATTGAATTTGATGTTGTACCCGTTTTAGGTGAAAAAAAGGCATTTGGAAAGTTACCAAATACTTTTTTTACATCTAAAACTAACTATTCGGTGTTACGATATTAATTATTGCATTTCATAATCAATATTCTAGTTCGCTAGTTAGCCACATTTTACGTGACTAGACGTGGAGAATGTTATTATAGAAATACAAGATCACATTTGTGGCATAAATACTCCAAATCGTACAGCGATCGTATTTTGAAGACACGTTTATGTGTGACTGGCAACCTTTTTTACAGCTGAGATTGCATTCCGCCATTTAGTATTTTTATATCAATTAGAGCTCCAACAATTCTCAGTAATTCGTATAAATTTTTGAATCTTCGTTCTATAATTAGCCAAAGAATTTTCTGGGATATAGTCGAAGATCATTATGTTTCATATAAAAGAAACCTTTGATATTTTTATCTTTCAGCTGTGAAAGGATGAATGCAATATTGATGATTTTTTTTCTTCTTCCACCTCTTCCGAAGAACAAGACAACCCACTTGTACGATATTCATGTTAGGAATGAACAATCCATCGATTTTTTGGTCGCAGTACGCGCAATGATTTTTCTGCGATATTTTACAGCGCTATTCAAAAATTGTATCGCAAAAAATAAAATCGTAGTGCGCGCTAGGCCTTAGATTAATGACAAATAACTGTAGACGTGTTATCACGTAGGTTTCAGCCCGTGCTGAAGTCACGTGCCTAACTTTATAAAAAAAATCTGACGTGCTTATACCAATCACGTTTCAAATTTTTAAACAAAAAATAATAAAGCAGAATCCAATCAAGGATTAAATTCATTGAAACAAAATGTTTAATTTATTGTATGAAAATAGACAGATTGTAAAAGGCAATTTGATTAAATTCAGAGTTTATCTCTTTTATTATTGTACAGAATCGAAAAAATTTTTTACTTTGAAAGGTCATCGTGAAAAAACGTCCCCACCCTCCAACAAATTTGAAACAAGTGTTATTCGAAGCATCTGGTGGGTTAGATATTTTTTTACTTTGACGAAATTCTAGTTATGGGGTGTAACTGGAATATTGTTTTCTTAATTCAATTTTAGCATTATTGTACATACATATTTTCTTAGTGTGCAATTAAGAGGAATAGAATATACTCGTAGCAACCTAACGATGGTACTCATGTATGCCAGATAGCCTTTCTTTTACCAGAGACCATATTTTTTTGTCTCTGATACCTTTGTTAGTTTAGGTTAGCCTAACCTAACAAGCTGTTTTCTTTTAATCTTTTGTACAACAGCCAATCACTAGAATACGCAAATGCTGTTCATCATTGAGGTTCATCATGTACCTTCCGTATAAATCCAAGATCAATATTTTTCTGTATTCTTATAAACATATTGACATGTATCCGATGACTGTTGGAGGGTTGGGTCGGGGTCCATACAAAATCCCCCATTGTCCTTTAGCAATCAAAACGTCTCAAAACCCACAGATTGGAAATGATGACGTGTTATGGATTAGTACCGCAAATAAGTTATAATAGAGTCTGTGGAATCTATATAGTTAAAGTTATAATCTTAAATAATAGTCTACAGACTATTCCAGTTTACATCAGTGACTCCGAGTAGGTTTATAAAAATATTTGAAAGAAGTTTTTAAGTCTAGTCTATGTATTTTTTATATTTCATGAGTTTATATTAAACATTTGTCTATTTTATTTTTTTCTTAAAAACTGATATTTGAGTTTGCCTTCTTGTTTTAACGTTATTATAATCGATAGTTAAACAAGTTAAAATTAAAAATTTAAATAACCCCCGACACAAACAAAGACAATCCAGGTGATGCTGCAGTATCGGTTCAAGGTTACTTTGTTCTTCTAATATCATTGAAGTAACAGAATACTTTTCGAATCTATCGGACCTGTGGAAGATGCGCACATCGATTCATCAAATAGAAAAGAGCTGATAATCTTCAAACGGCTGAACCGATTTTCTTGAATTGTAGCTAAGAACACTCTCGATCAAGACACCTTTCAAACAACAAAAAAATATCAAAATCAGTTATGCCGTTTGGGAGCTACGAGGGAACAGACAGATACGCAGATACACACGTTAAACTTATAACACCCCTCTTTTTCCGTCGGGAGTTAAAAAATAAATGCTGTGACCTTTGCTCCAGACAAAAACGGAATATCCTTGTTTTGAACTTTTGTATACATATTTAGTTGGAAGTCCTCATTAAATAATTAAGTTACATTATATAACCATACCTATACAATTCCTCGGTCCAGCGCTGAACGGCACGAACGCGTACGGATGCATCGGCGCACCGCTGAAGAACCTGTCCGGATTGAAAACGTCCGGCTCAGGAAACAGGTCCGGTCGCCGGTGCAGGTCATAGATATGGATCGACACTTCCGAGCCTATCTTCACCTGTAGGTCATCTGCAATCCAAAAATAAGTTGTAGTATTTGGCATGCAGAGACAAGTTTTGAGGTTTGTTATTTTTCTAATTTATGTTAAGAAAAATTTGGAACAACAACACGACCCCATTTCCCTAAACCATCTATTATACAATGTAACAGCGAATCAATTTTCACGCCGTCCCCTTAAGACCTAGACCAAATATTTTTCGATATTCAGATAGCTCATGGCCTCAAGAGGTGCCAAAAAGAATATGTTTTTTTTTTAAACGCATAATTTCGCGGGTTAAGGCTAGTTTGGAACATAATAGTTAACCATACCTATTACCTACAGAGTACAGATAATTCTTGTAAACGCAAAGGCACTGGCACGTTTTAAGAATTGTACATACCTATAAAGTTAAAAAAATCATACAGAACCATTAGAGGGAAAAAAATAATTGCAGAGGAACTTGGAGTTCCAAGTTGCAAATTAAGGGTTTCGATGAACAAATAAGAAGGGTGTTGTCAGCCCTGAATATTTATTCACAACTAGCTGCTGCCCGCGGCTTCGCCCGCGTGAGTGTCGGAAATTACCCCATACATCCCCATGGGTTTTAAGTATAAATATTGAGTTTCGAGTTAATCGGACAGCGCGTTAAAATTCTTCCATACAAACACTGAAGGAGGAGGCGGAGCGCGTGAGGGAGAGGCAAAGTTCGCGCCCTCACGCGCCTAGCCGCCGTAGGAGACGCCCTGGGCGTCGGGACTCCTTGGAGGATTCCCGGCCACCGTAGGCGCGGGCTTGCGGGCGGTGAGCAATGGGTAGCTCGCCCCCGATAAGGACCAGGCCCGGGTCGACGGCGCGTCGTGTTCCACGCGCGCCTCAAAGAGATGTCAGCAAAACTGACGGGGTCCGCTAGGACCATTGCCCGCCGGGGTTGCGGGTAGTCCTAAGGGGAAACCGTGGCCCCTGGCATGGCAAGGGAAGGAACACGGGCGGGTTTTAGTCAGTAAAAGTCTGACACGCCCTCCCGCTCCGCCCAGAGCGGGAGAAGTCATTGGATGATTTCCCACCCAAAAAAAAAAAAAAGAAAAAAAAAAAAAAAAAAAAAGGGGGTAATTTAGAAAAACAAAAAACTACAAACTTTATAATTTATTTAGATAACTATTCGTGCGAAGTTTCGTGTTTATTACCTCAAGGAATAAGATTTTTCATACAAACTTTCATCCCTTATTTTACCCCCTTAGGGGTTGAATTTCGAAATATTCACGTTATTCTTAATTTTTGGGTTTAAGTATAAATATTGAGTTTCGAGTTAATCGGACAGCGCGTTAAAATTCTTCCATACAAACTTTGACACCCCCCAACCGTAGGATAGGATACTTTTCCGGGATAAAAAGTACCCAGTGTGGTGCCCAGGATATTAAAGAATAATTATACCAAGTTTAATCGTAATCGAACCGGTAGTTTTTGCGTGATACTTGAACAAACAGACAGACAGACAGA
Organism: Eupsilia transversa; assembly: GCA_914767815.1. NCBI lineage: Eukaryota > Metazoa > Arthropoda > Insecta > Lepidoptera > Noctuidae > Eupsilia > Eupsilia transversa. The sequence continues at coordinate 1,644,266 of OU611888.1, forward strand.
CAGACAGACAGACAGACAGACAGACAGACAGACAGACAAAAAAAAATTTAATCACACTTTTGGGTTCGGTGTCGGTCTAGTAACACCCCCTGCCATTTATTTTTTTGATATTTTCAATGTACAGAATTTTCACTTCTACAGATTTATTATAAGTATAGAAGTTAATTCTACAAATTATGATTTACAGTTAAAGTTTTACCAGTACCGACATCATATAAATGACTGCTAGACGTTTATAATCCGAGTTGTTATTATTGTTTGAACCTGGCAATTTCGGTCATTTTTGAGATACATTTATTTTAATTAAGGGACCAGCGAAATTTAACAATAATATTCAGACACAATGTATGCCCATTACTTTTTCCGATTACGCACGATATCGCTGCCTACTAAATTCGCAGCGATTTATTTTAAATCGTCCGATCACGCACGTATCGCGTACGAATTCCCGAGGGCTCGAGCGGTGTGATTTTTACAACGCAGTGTACGACTGTGAAGCGTTTGCTGATGCCAAAAACGAACAGACTTTTTTATATATTTTTTTATCCTCGGGGTAGGTAATCTTTTTGTCCCGTATCGATTGGCGAGTGCTCGTGGCTCACAGCTGCACGGGTGGATGGGTGACCCTCCATTACATACATATCGAGACCTCTCCGCGCCCCGGAAAGCACGCTAAGCAGTTGGTCCCGGCTGTCATTCATAAATGATAAATGATATCATGATACCCAGTAACTGGGTTGTGGAGGTCAGATAGGCAGTCTCCCTATGTAAAATACTGGTATACAGCTGCATCCGGTTAGACCGGAAGCCGATCCTAACATATTTGGGAAAAGATAGGACAGATTATTTCCATCGGCATGAAGCTCATACCGTGTCAAAGATAAAATCGGTGAAATTTCTTTTTTATCATATTGACTAGGTACCATCTAGGTATCAACTATCATTTTATGACAGTATAAAACTGTCATTCTATGATAATATATAACTGTCATTCTATAAAATGGCTATAACCCGGCAAATGAGTAGTGAGTGAATTAGTAAAATAATTAAATTCCTTGACCGTATCTGCTAGTCAGTAAGATAGTACCGAAGTTGTTCCAGAATGGCCAAGGTGTTCCATTTCCATACATAGGTACATTTACTTATAGGTGTTATAACACCACACTAGCAATGGTTTGGAATACTTCCCATTGTTTTGGGATTACGATAGAAACGGTATCTTATTCCCGTTTCCTATAAACTTAGGCAATGAAATGCATAACCATACAAAGCCCTAAAAAAATAAAAACAAATTGGTTCACATAAACCTACATGGGCACTTATGAAGCGTCAGAAGCTAGGTGCACGGTTCCAATTGGTCTATTCAAATTGACACCTGTCTTTGCGTTTCGGCGACCTTTAATCGGCTATCTAATTGCGTAACACATTTTCGTAAACGATTAAGACTAATCTGTTTCATTTTGACAGTTCAACAACATTCATTACGTTGCTAAGCAGATTTTTTTGTTGGAACTTATGAAGTAATGGATTAGCAATCTGTTTCAAAACGATGATTGATCGTGTATTACGCAATTAGGATGCTGGTCTTTGCGTGTCATAATGCCCTGGCGACCTTTAAGACCGGCCGGACTTACTTAGTTTAAATAAAGTGGATAGTAATTTTTCCTTAATGAAGTACTTTTAAATAGACTTAGTATAAATGAGCGTTTGACTTTCAAGTAGCTCTTGTAGCTTTCATAATTACTGTTTATTCAGTACCAAGTCTGCCAAAAACCTAGACTTTTCATATAAGTTCAAATTACAGTCTAAGGTGAAATATATATTTTATAAGTAGTAGACCTTTTATATAAGTATATGGTTTTAAGTCGTCGGGTATATATTAAAATATCTAAATCCTCTGAAAATACAAATGTAGAGAAAATGAGTTTTTGCCCTCTTTAAACCGAGTTAGTAATAAAATAATATTATAGGAAAAATAACGAAATATTCTCAACGAATGTTATTGCAGGAATTATTGGAGGTTCGAAAAAAAGACGCGTTCGTTATAACAGAGTTCATTAATATTTTCGGGGAAACAAAATGGGAATTATTTGAGGTTCAATTATACGTATATAAATACATGCCTTAATGCTACATTATACAGGGTGGATTTTTGAGATAGGGCAGCAAGGGCAGCTACCTTAACCATTGTAGCTACAGGAAAATGGTCTTAAGAGACTGTCCTTAATTTTTTGAGAAATTTTTATCTTCATTCACAGATTTTGAAAAAAATGTACAGTCAGCAGGAAAATGGGCAGTTTTCACAAAAACTTTTTTTGATGCCAATCGATCCTGTTTCTTATAAGGATCAAAAGCCTCTATTGGACCTACTGAGGTTTGAGTACTAGAAAAGTCAGAAATCGCGAAAATCTTTTCCCATACATTTCGCAGGAAATGAAAGTCCCTGTGTACCTAATGCATAACATGTACTGAAAAAAATTCAATGTTTTAGCCAGACAAACGAAATGTTTTTTTTTCTTCCAATTTCAAACAGTTTTTCTCTTTACACGGACGTTTTCGACCTTGATGTTAACAAAAACAATATAAGTCCCCACAGAGTAAAGCCTATCCCTTGTCAACGCCACAAAATGATTAAAGCCATATACATAGGTACTGAAATTCCGCAAAAAAACACGTTCTATTATTGTAAAAACATTGCTCTCGTCCTCGAAGCTTTGATAAGATGTAACCGTTCCACGGTAGCACCCCTTCGTAGAAGGTTTCAGACTACAGTCTACACATATTATAAGGTACTAGCATCCGCCCGCGGCTTCGCTCGCGTTGTATGTCGATAAAAAAAAAGTATCCTATGTCCTTCCCCAGGGTTCAAAATATTCCCGTACCAAATTTCATCAAAATCGGTTCAGCCGTTTTAACGTGATACGCAATCAAATAAACAGACATACAGATAAACAGACATACAGATAAACAAATAAAGAGACAAACAGACCAAAATTCTAAAAACTGTTGGAATGTGGTCTGTTATCGATTCTAAGTATCCCCAGCTAACTTTTTTTCGAATATCCTCCATGTACAGACTTTCGACCCTCTTCAGCTTATGTATAGATAGTTGTGCCCGCGGTTCCGCCCGCGTGGAATTCGGACTGTGTCAGTAAGTAAGTTCTCTTACTCTCCCCTGGAGGCGGAACTTGAAGTATAGTTGACAGATGGACACGCTAGAGGAGGAGGAGTAGTCCAGATAAAATATTTTACATATTATAAGTGCGAACGACTGAACGGATTTTAATGAAAGGCACACATATAGTTTATAACCTGGATTAACACATAGGATACTTTATATCCGATATTCCCACCGGATCGAGACGTATGCAGGTGAAACCGCGGGGCGCTGCTAGTTGCTTCATTTTTTCAATAAATTACCAGCGTTGTGTTATCACGCTTCTCCTTCTTTTTTATGCAGTCCGACAGTGACCGTGCTTTAACTGTTGTCAGGCTCTTAAGCATTTACACACTGTTACGCAATAAAGATATAACAAGAAGGAATGAACCAATACAATAGACGTAGATATATTTAGTAACCTATTCAGCTTAATTAACTATTCTTAAAGAATCTTAAAAAACCCTGTAAGAAATCGACGCCGAACCACTCAGCGTCCAGCGCTCGGCTTGTGAACACGTCGTGTTCGGGTTCGCGACAAGTCAATCGTCATCCTGAGGATGCCTCGTTGAAATACGTGCCGATTTCTTACAGGGTTTTTTAAGACTCTTTAAGAATAGTTAAGCGGAATAATATGTTACTAAATATATCTACGTCTATTGTTTTTTATAATGGATTTCCGCCGAGTCACGCCTGAATCAATTACCTATCTAAGAAGGAATTAGGAAAACCGTCCTATGGACCTTCATTTACGTTGGATTTAGGAGGATTATTATTACATGAATATGATATCTGTGGATCATGTTTTTCCTTCGCGTCTTATTAAAAATATCTTGGCTATTTTCGTCCTTTAATATGTTACGTCGGTAAACTTTCGTGTCCTTTGCCAAAGACATCGGATTCAGACGAAGTTGAATAGTAAGTTACTTGGTGAATGATTGGTTATTGGTAAAAAAAGAAAAACAGGTTGTAAATTGAAACACGAAGTCATTATTTTTATGTCATTATTTTTATGTCACTTTTTTTATCATATTTTTTTTTGAATACTGGCACCTTGTATTTTCTTTTACTTATTCGTTAAATTGTGATTTTTTGTGTTGTGCTATATCTTTCTATTGAAATAAAAAAGAAAAGCAAATTGCTCATAACATAATAATTATTATTATTATTTTGTATTGATGGAAATTATGTGAGGTGGCAGCATATTTGCTACTTTTTTAAATTGACACTTCAAAGATTCTCAATGATCTTCTTTCGTTTCGCATTTGAATTTTGCTAATTGGCACCCACCGGCGGCTAAGCCCAAAAGGAAAATAATGCTTTTGACATTGACTCCAATCAAAAAATCATTGCGTACAATCAAAGATATAAAAATATATGCTTACCTAACGTAAAGTCTTCAGTAATCTCCCGAGCGATGAAGGGCACACTAGGGTACAGCCTCAGGGTCTCCTTGATCACAGCCTCCAGGTACTTCATGTCAGCCAGGTCAGACATGCTCGGGGTTCGGTCAGAATCACCCAGGATCTTCTGACATTCTTCGTAAATTCGATCCTGTTAGAAGAAAAGAAAATCATACATATGAAATCAAATTCAAAATGTTTGAGGTAGTGTTTTTTGCAGTGAAAATGAGGTATTTGAAAAAACTATCGCTATCGGGAGCGCTCGGCGTTCGGCCGCTATTCGTGCGATAAGGACAGCTGCAGATCGGACTAAATAGCCTAAGTAAACAGTCATAATTCGAGGTTTCGCTCTCGCCAATTTCTTCCTCCAATATAGGACCAATTTGAAAGATATATATATATATATATATCTTTCAAAATATATAGATGTATATATATATATACCAATAAACTGAATAAGAAGGATATTATACTGTGTCCCTATGTTTTAATTTTTTAAGTACACTAGGCCTTGTTGACAGCGGTCTAAATAGACAATTATGAGCATTTTTTGAGGATTCTAATGCTTACAAAGATAACGTATCATCGGAAAGGAAAACATAGGCACATACAAGTAGTTGATATTTATATTACTGTAAAAAAAAATGTTTTAGATTAACCAGAAAGAAAACAGGCAACACCGTTTCTATGGAGAAAAGACCGCCCGCATTTCCTCTTAAAGCCTCATGCAGAATGGCGCGACGCGACACCCGTAATTGTTCTACCGTGAAGTAATCTTAGAAATTGTATTGTTAAAGTCGCGTACTTAGCGTCGTTTTGTACGAAAATGTACGGGATCATCCACTGCTACCCTCGGCCACGCTACGTACGAATGTGAAAGAAATGCAGCTATAGCGTACGTATATGTAGCAGTGGAATCGCACCTTTTTTCTTGAACTTCAAAACTATCGGACAATGAAAAAGTCTCCAATGCACCCTCATTCTGATTTTCTGAAGAGAAATTTTATAACATGATCTACCCAAGATACAGTAAGAGCGCGATAAATTCCTTGAAAAGGCCTCTAAAGTTTTTTGGTTTGCGTATCGCTAAAATGTAGGACGGCAGTAAACTGAGACGCAACCCAAACGCTCCACAAGATTAGATTAACAAAGCCCTTGAAAGAAGCAGCAGCTCAAAGTAAAAATAAAGTTTGTTAAGAAAAACCGCACAAGTGTTCCTCCAGGAAGATTTGAATCTTGTCCTTACTTGTGCTCTCTTGGTAAGCTTGGATTAACAGATAATGTACTTATTACTCAGGGGCATTTGAGTAAAAAAGAGTCGTCTTTCTGACCCCGGCTGACTTCTGATATTACTGGCCGTATTTCAGCGTGTAATGCACAGACAGCTGTGCTGCTGGACAGTTTGTTGCGAAGTGGTAAAGGGCGGACGTTTTTGGGGGACTGCTTTATGTAATTTTGACGTTCGAAAACTGCTGATTCTGAATATAGTTTGAATATATTTTAATTTGATTTTCGATGAAAATGTGCCAATCACCACGTTTGGACAAATGCCAAACAATACATTACACAATGAATGGACCTTTACGTACGACCGAATAAGGAAATAACAACATGAATGATCGTGGGTAAACGCCTATTATACCACCTGGTCTATAATGTACAAATCGCACCGCCAAAACCATGGTGATGTGAGCTGTCTTTCCACCTGATGATTGACAGCTCACTTCAAGCTAACTTCAACTAAGATTTCTCGTTGATATTTTACTGAATAGACCGGCTGCTGTCGAACCCTATATCCTGCGGTTAACACGAGAATGGATTGTTATTTACAAACATTTGTATCTTTTGTCTAACCAAATGGATCAGACTATAACTGACCGACTCTTTGACAGTTCAAAAGTGCGTGTAAATGGTTTAATTGAAATAAATGCTTTGAGTTGGAGTTTTCATACATTTAATGTAGTAGTTATAAACCATAAACCACAACATAATTGTATATATTTAAACCTCACGCATGCGAAGCCTAAACCACAGGGCCATTACGACTACAAAATGTTTGTATTAAAAGTAAGTACAGTGGCCAGCACATCAAGCTACTAAAATCTGTCAAATTTCTTTAGTAGATTTTAAACTTTATCGCTAAAGCATTCGGTTCAAGTTTGATTGGGAAAGTTTGACAGTTTTGGGTAGCTTGATGTGCTGGCCACTGTACATCGCCATTTATCTACGTCATGAAAACGTGGTGGCAAACATTTTAAGGCATAAGCTACCAGACGATGTGTCACGTGGCACAGTGGAACGAATGTATGGGAGAGGTTGGACGTAGACATCTCCGAAAAAAAATAGTTAAATTATGCCAAACGAATGATGCCATCTTATTTGATTACCTAATGCCTTCATAACTTGTGCTGACAAATTTCTTCATAACATCCATATTTCGGAAGTAATTTGAGAAAATGTGATATTTTACTATGAAAATGAGTGTATCGAGCTCTCTCCCTCCTGATTCCGGCGTTGTTTCAAGTAGCGGTGTCTAATATCATAATGCTAATACTAAGAGCTATATTTAATACTAAGACACATGGTGCGCCAAATGTGCACTTTCTGGGATAAAGAGTGATGTTTATTTTATAACACAAAAATCTAATTTTTTGTTTATTTTGTTGATTAAAACCGTTTTTCTAAAGGTTCACCTTATTACAATAACATTTCTGAGCAGCCAATTAGAGAAGATATTAGAGAATTAGGATATGTGATTAGGGACTTAAGGTTTACATATAAAATTGATGCACTAATGATTACTGATAAGAAGATTGCTATTATTTAATTACTAAATGGCTCTTAATACACTAATTTAGCATGCATCATTTTCAAACTAATTACCTTGCAATATTTAACAAATAAGGGTACCTGGATTAAATATAAATAGGTCACTATTAGTAACTTTAAAATCAGAGACATGAGATTTCGCTACAGGCTGCAATACAGTGGCCGGAATTTCTGAATGAAAATATTGAATCTTCTACAGAAAATGTAAGTGACGTCATCGAGCCCATAATTTCTCCTGCTAAATCTGATGCTTCAACTTGTACACATCCTAGTCCTCGTAAATCTTTTGAGGACCTTAGTAACCGGCAAAAAAGAAGACGCACTGAAGATACTCTTCCATGCAGCAGTAGCAGCGCTGAAATTGTGTTTTCCTATAACGTGAATCTACTGATATACTGTGATTGTTACCTGTTGTAGTTGCCTTGTAATAAATAAATAAAAAAATAAATAATTTATTGTATATATATTAATTAAACTAGGTAATTACTACTACTAGGTACTTTATTATTTTATTATCTAAAATACAGTGTTTTTATCGTTATTATAAAACATATATAAATAAAATATTATGTGAAAAAAGTCATACTCTCATCTGTTCTTATGAATATTTACGTAAATAATACACAAGATTTAAAAAAAAACAATATTTCATATATTTATATATGACCTCTACACGTCTGTCTGTTTAAAATAAATACAAATGAGGAAAAACCATTTTAATTTTTTTAAATTTTCATTTCCTTTTATCCCAGAAAGTGCACATTTGGCGCACCATGTGTCTTAGTATTAAATATAGCTCTTAGTATTAGCATTATGATATTAGACACCGCTACTTGAAACAACGCCGGAATCAGGAGGGAGAGAGCTCGATACACTCATTTTCATAGTAAAATATCACATTTTCTCAAATTACTTCCGAAATATGGATGTTATGAAGAAATTTGTCAGCACAAGTTATGAAGGCATTAGGTAATCAAATAAGATGGCATCATTCGTTTGGCATAATTTAACTATTTTCTTTCGGAGATGTCTACGTCCAACCTCTCCCATACATTCGTTCCACTGTGCGTGGGCTTAACAAGTGTTTAAGACAAGTTAACTTTTAAGGCAAACTTGTAAGGGTTGGGGAACTCTGCCTCATCTAGCTTTCAACTTTCATTTCGGAGAAGCCACTCCTCATTCGTTTCCGGATTGAAGAACTGGATAAATAGTTTCTGACGAGTTTGGAAGCTTTTGTTAGACCACAAATTCAAGTTTCTTACGAGTTCTAGCTACAGTCAGCCTCAAAAAGATTTGTACATCGATAAGAATTCAGCAATCTTTGTTCCACAACATGTATCAATGTGTAGCCACAAAACATATTACACATTGCGTACTTCATTGTAGACATTCATATTAAGATCTTTATTTACACTCCATAATGCTAATAAGATGTTACATTGGTACAGTATTATGGAACACAAATTGTAGACAACCAAATGAATTCTTGTCGATGTAAACAGTTTTTTCAGGCAGACTGTACCTCTGCTCCGGTGTCCGGAATCCTAAAAACGATTTGTTTGTATTAGTTAGGGCAGTAGGTATCTACATTGTAACAGCGAATCAATTTTCACATCTCCCCCTTAAGACGTAGGCCAAATATTTTGTGATATTTGGACAGCTCATGACCTAAAGACGTGCCATAAAGAAAAGGGATTAATAAAAACATATGTAAATCCGCGAAATTTCGCGGGAATTCTGGTTTGATACAATTTTACTGTTTCTTAAACCAGATGTTAAAAAACATAGCCTAAAGGAACTGTCAACTTATTGCTATAAATTGGCTAGGCTACATTACGCCCTAGAAAAATACTCAACAACGGTAAGATTTATTTCCCTAAGAAAACGTCAAGCGGCAAAAGTACCTTCTTCGGTTTTCTATATTTTTAGATAAAAGATAAGTCCTCAACCTACTATATTACTTTGGCTGTGCCCGACAGGTTTCACGATTGTTCTTAAGCAAACTATATTTTCGAGCCGTTTGGGGTTGAAATCCTAGGGCCATGGGGTCCGAGTGCTCATAGTTTGTTCAACGAAATATCCAAACGGCTGGTTGACACTTCCCGTGAGCCAAGGTAAAAGCCAGCCCGGCTTTTACCTTGGCTAGAGGCTAAGCATCGCCATACAACGTGGCAATGCCGCCAGTCTCTTGGGTACATTACCAGTCGACAAGGATGCGGAGGAATTTTTCGGTGCCATATATTAGTTTGTTAATAGTTTTAGTTAGGTTAGGATATTATAATTTTTATTTTATATATTAAAATGTAATTTATTATTAGTTTAATGAATAAAATTGCATTGCAACCCATTGGGAATTTAATAAAAACTTTTGATAGGTATAGCTTTCCTCAATATAAAATTACCTGGACATCCTCATGGTCTGCTATCAACATCAGTCCCAGAACGATTGCCATCGCTGTGGTGTCGTGACCCTGAAAACAGACACAATATGAAAACGTATTCCAATCATATTAATAACTAGCTTCTGCCCCCGACTTCGCTCGCGTGAAATTGATTGTTTTATTTCCTATGACACTCGGTAATACTGTAGCTTCCCATTAGTGAAAGTATTTTCTCAATCAGAACCGTAGTTCTGAAGATTACTACTGCATACAACCCCACATACCCCGTTATAATAATACTAGTGTCTGCCCGCGACTTCGTTCACATGTTTCTTGTTCCTCGACCCAACTCGTCGTTTTCGCTTAGCGTTCTTTCCGACTTTTTTCTCTTCGCTCGGATCCTAAAGCGTTATGCAAATAGCCTATTACCTTACTCAAGAATGCAAAACGATTTCTTCGAATCCAACTGGTAGGTAGCGTTATGTAAATAGCCGATAACCATCCTCAAGAATTGGAATATTATTGAATACATAGTATTAAAATTAAAATTCTTTATTGCGAACTAAGTGTACATAATTATTTTGAAGATGTTTTAACTATAGGTAGGTTCTTAGAACTTAGTTGCGTTGCAGTTGCAGTTAAATGGTTATAATTATTTAAAAACATCTATACATACTCCCTCACATAATATTACAGTTATACAGATTACACTATATTATATTAATTATCATTATTCATACATTTTATTTAGTATTTCTTCAAATCCAAGTGGTAGTTCTAGAAATTAGCGTAATCAAACATAAAAACAAACAAACTCTTCAGCTTTATTAGTGTAGGTAGATAAACAATGTCACCGATTTAAGGCTCGTTCACACCGGCGCGACTTGTCGCGCGACGCGACACCGGCAATTGTTCAATCGTGAAGTTAGAAATTGTATTGTTAAAGTCGCGTCGCGCGACAAGTCGCGCCGGTGTGAACCAGCCTTTATATGAAAAGGACAGCGAATTTACAAAACGTTCGCAAATAAATAAAAAGCTTTGACGAATCATCAATATTTTTTATTGAGGCTAGTTCAACAGAACTCGAAAAACGTGGTTGAAATATTTCGAATTTATTTTAGAAAAACATATAACTCGAACATTTCCAGTGTGTTATCATAGTGTATTCGGAAATATTCAATTTTTTCAGAACTATCTTGGTTGCTTTCGGAGGAAAAGTCGCTAGTTTTTGCAAGCGGCTTCGCCTGCTTTAGGGATGTATTCCTAGAACATCATCCAAGGATATATTTGGTGTTACTGTAATGCCGCTAATTGAAATGGAAAAACTAAATTAAATGAAGTAACCTATTCCGCTTAACTATTCCTAAAGAGTTATAAAAAACCCTGTAAGAAATCGACACGTGTTTCAACTCTCAACGACGTGTTGCCACGCTGAGCGCTGGACGCTGAGTGACTCAGAGCTGAGGTGAAACACGTGTCGATTTCTTACAGGGTTTTTTATAACTCTTTAGGAATAGTTAAGCGGAATAGGTTACTAAATATAATACATGTGTATTGTATTTTTTGACAGAAGATATTATGTAAACTTACCTCAAACATAAAAGTGTTAACCTCTTCTCTTATTCCTTCTAAATCGATTTCTCCTTTATGTTCCGCTTCAAGCAACAGGTCAAGCATAGCATATCTTTTCTTGCCACCAATAGAAATATCATCTTCCGTAAAATCACTCTGTCCTGGTTTCCAATTCTTCTTCCTCTCCATAATGACGTCATCAGCGAAGGAATGGACTTTTTCCAGACAATTCTCGAATCTTCTACCGATTGGAAACTTCCGGAAGAGATATTCGTTATGGAGCCATACTTTGGTTAGGCGGCCCAGAAGGAGGTTTCCAATTTCCAAAATAGCGGATTTGTATTCTAACGTTTTTGAGGACTTGTCAGCGTCTAATTGGGTTCCCATGGCAGTTTCTGGAAAGATATAGTTACAGTGTTACTCGTAGTATTATTTTTGGTAGTATTTAAAAGTGCCTCCACATTTGCATTTTTTGGCAAGGACACTACCAGCCGCACTACCAATAGTGTCGTTTACAACTAACGACACTACCAAGCTTAACACAGAAATATTGGACCCTCTATTCCGCTAAGTTCAACTGAAAGTTCAACAAGTTGAACTAATTGATGTGATCATCAATTAGTTCAACTCGTTGAACTTTCAGTTCATAAGGAAAAATGTGACAAAGATCAATTTGCAGTCAGTCTTGCAACCAATTTACGGAAACTAATCTTAAAGAGGATTCGATCTATGCTCCAAGATAAAGGAAATCTTGCGCACGTGTGTTGGACCACAATCATTTAGAAGCCATTTGAGGAAAATACGATGTTTCTATACGAAAACAAAGAAATCACGTTCCGTTTCTAATTTAGTTTGATGCGAAGTATTTACCCACTGATCCCCACAATTCTGAGAAAATCAAGATGTTTTCTTCTCGACCTTCATATCCCAGGGATAGTATCGGCTTAGTATAATCCCTGGGAATGTTTCCATGACGGAGACTGGCGTTTCACCCTGATTACTTTGCTTAAAAACTGGCCAAGTGCGACTTGGACTCGCACGAAGACACCGCAGAAGATTTAAGAAAGAAGAAGAATAAAAAAGCGCCGAAAAAATCACGTTTCTTGTATGTGGAACAGGGACCGAAAACCTTTATAAATTACGGTACAGGTATCGACGAATTTTGGTTAGTTTTACGGCTAAGGTTACCGCTATCTGGGTAACCCAAAAAGAAGAAACATGTTACCTCTCTTAGGTTACCGTTTTAATACCGGTTACACAGGTGATGCGCGCCCTGCCGAAGGCACGTGTAAGATAGAGATAATTTTTATTTCGGCCAATTTAAGGTAACCTTTAAAAATACCTGTAAAAAACATAATGTTGTAACCGAAAAATATCCGTATTGGTTATACCGGTTTCGGTCCCTGTGTGGAACCCCTTAAATTTTTAGCTTTATTTTACTTTTATTTCATTAAAAATATACAATCTATAAAAATTTCAACCGTCTACCTATTATGGTTCATGAGATACAGCCTGCTGACAGGCAGACGGACGGACAGTCAGACAGACAGCGGAGGCTTAGTAATATTTGGGTTCAATTTGGCACCCTTTGGGTACGGAACCCTAAGAAGTCTGTTCCGATCCTGAAAGCCATGTATTAAATAAAAAGATTAATGACTGCCCCGTTGATGGTTGACCGAATATAATTTTTTATCCTTAATTAAGAAATGTGCTGTAGATTATTTTACTTTCTACTCATTTAGATTCCATAGAATGACAAACTGAGAAATAAGAGAACGACACGAGCTTATAATTATTTTAAAACTTTTTTATCTGACTGTACTAAACAGCTTCAATAATTTGATGGAGTCCGAATTATCAGTGAAAAAAATATTGAAATTACAATGTGTCAATTCGAACGCTTTGTCCGTATAGAATAGAATAGAATAATATTTATTTGCTAAAAACATGGTATAAAAAAATAACAAGAGCATACATGTTTTGCTTAATAGTTATAAGCGTACAAATGTTCACAAGCATATCAACAGTTATTTTCAAAGAGGTATTGGTATTGTGTCCGAATCGTCAGCAAGTCTCTAGAACATGGAGTTTTTAAAAATCGCCATCAACCATGGTGAAGTGGAACTGAAGATGAAGACCACAGATGGCCACCGGAACTACTCAATAATAAGTATTTCACGGGCTGCGATTCGATTACTTCAATATAGTTGCCAAGCAATTTATACTCGTCACAATGCATACGGAGAAGTGGAGATGTTGGTGAAATACCAGGAGAACTCCTCAACGATTAACGTCCACGAAAATCAATAGTGACATTAGGCTATTGTAACTTAGACAAATTACAAACGGATTTTTCAGTTCGTAGTGTTTTTGTTTTGGAATTGGGTCGTTTTTTTTAAAACAAAAAAAAATTTTTTTTACTTACCACAAATAGTGAACAGGGTATAGTCACTTATGACTGGCAGCAGGTTCACCTCCGTACCCTCGACGTCCTTGAGCTTCTCCACCAGTCCTCGGCTCCTTTCCTTCATAACAATGGTGAAGCTCTTCAAAATGTTGAAGTGGAAAGTCGGAGTCAGGATCTTGCGACGTCTGTGCCATTTTGCACCTGATGGGGGAAATGGTTGGGGCTCAACTTCATCATTGCCAAACCTTGATAACTGGTTCACAAGTATTTTTGGTAAACCATCTTCTTTCATAAAGGCCCAATAAGACAAAATATAATTATGTTGGTCTTTTTTTCGGTCAGGAGAAGATTATTTGCACATCCCACATTTCGCCAGTTATGTTTATCCCATGTAATAGGGGGCCAGCCTATGCCATCAAATTCAAACTCAAGCTCAAAGCATATACGTATAATGCAAAGCATGTATAATGCAAAGCATTTATAATGCAAAGCATTTATAATGCAAAGCATTTAAAATGGGCACACATTCAGATTCCGGGCTGCTACTCAGAAATTCCTCATAGAAAAACCCAGTTTGCCTGAACATGTTCAACAGAAGCACTTGCGACCACTACACCAACGAAGCAGTCATAATAAACAGAGGCAGTCGTAATAGTTTGGCATAATAGTTTAATATTAGTTTATAATATATTTGGTATAGTAGAATATCACTCCACAAATACAGGAGTGAAGTACGTAAGTCAGTGATAATCCTCTAACACACAACCGCAGTTTATAAAACTAGTTACAGCGAGGTTTAGTTACACGCCTTATATGAAATTTGTGTTACGACTTAGGACCGATTAGTTCAGTGGTGAGGACGGTAAAGTTTTATGAAAAATTCAAGGTATAACCTATGTTATCTCTTTCAGTTATTTACCCTTAGTTTTTGGAACCCTGATCGTTTCCGATTCTATCGATTTTTCTTTTCTTTTTTTCTTATATAGTTATCGCCGTTGGAGTTATTTTATTCACATTGCAAACTATGTCTATTAGTTAATAACAGTTGGCATGACCGAGGTATAAAATAGGTTCGACGAGTGGCGATACTTTGATAAATGTACGCTGAGCTGCTGTCACCCACATTTCCACCTCGTTGACTACTCCCTCACACAGAGAGGAGGATCATTTCATTCTGTATCTGAAGAAGGTCGTTGTTAGCTGCGCTACAGTTTATACTTTTGCAGCTAACCTCGTTTTACTTGTTGTACTTAGTCTTGTGTTATTGTTCCGTAATAAACTAACTACTTTAAAAAAAAAAAACCAACCGACTTCCAAAAAAACACTAGAAAGTGAAAAATAACTTTAATTTCGGAAGTCGGTGTCTTTGGTTTTGAATTTTCGTTTTAAGCCACCGACTTCCGAAATTAAAGTTATTTTTCACTTTCTAGTGTTTTTTTGGAAGTCGGTTGGTTTTTTTTGTAAAAAGTTTTTATTTTTCACTTTTTAGTTTTGGTACCTACCCCCTACTAGTTCGAATATCACGACCTGCTATGTAAATAACAGTGAGAGGAAAATATTAAAATATCGTCCATATAGGCTAAGTGGGAAAAATACGTATTAATGAAGCTAACTCAAAAAGTACTCAAGCTAAGTTAATAAAATTTATATGGGACCACCTTGAGAGCATACCCTTTCAAACAAAAAAAGAATTTTCAAAATCCGTCCACAATTGACGAAAATATCGACGGACATACACAAAAAAAAATACATACGCTACGAACATATAACCTCCTCCTTTTTGGAAGTCGGTTAAAAATGGTTTAATAGCTCTACCTAACCATGCGGGGAGTAATCCTAGATGTTTAGGCGAGGGCGCGATGTTCTGTTATGTTATTATGTCAAAATTCATGTTAGTCTGATTACCTATATCCTGCACAAAGTTAACCTACAGTAGGTATAGTTAGAAACTCTATACCGGGAGAATCTAGATTGAAAATCGCGTAAAATTGATGAGTCCGTGACGCGTTAACCCTGCTGGGCTTAACGCGTCACAGACTCATCAATTTTGCTGCCCTGCCTGTTGAAACAGGCCAGCGGTTAATAAAACTTTACATGGCTAGCTGTATAAACTATGAAACTAAAAACTGTGCATTAAATGTACTTAATTTATTATCGGCGCAGCATATCTTTCCGTGCATTTTTAGAAATTAGGCAAGTAACCAGATGAATGGACATAAACAAAAGGAGTATATAAAGATCGTAGCAGGTGGCGTTTTGTAGTTTCTGCCTTCCCCCTTGGGAAGAGGGCGTGAGTTTATGCAAGATGTAGGCAAGTAATAATAATCTTTTCTTACCAGAACTCAGTAGCAGTCCTGTGCCCAGCCAAGCTTCTAAGAAAGTGTACGGCTTGCTCTTCTTTATGTTCCGCGAATGAGATAACACGACCTGTAAACAAAATATTAATAAACTTATAAAAATATACAATCATTGCTGATACGGCCTAAGTAGGTTGTTGATAAATAATTAAATTTCAAAACGAAACCGGATTTATTCCAATTGTAATAGGATATTTCTAAGGACCAGTAACAATAGACAACCTAAGCACCTGTTAGGCCCCGCCGCCGTCGGGTGGCGCACGGCGCGGGACTTACTGTAGCCATATGCCGCAGCCTATGCTCTTCGCGCCATCAGGGACGTCACGAGTTTTTTGAAAAAAGAAGACATTCATCAGACATCGCACGGCGGATGGCGGACGTATCACATACACAGATTTATTAAATACGTGGCCTTTTTTTTTTGTGTGGGAAATTATCAAATAACTTCTCCCGCTCTTTGTGTCCGACTCTTACTGATTAAAACCCGTGTTCCTTCAGTTGCCTGTGTTGCCAGGGGCCACGGTATCCCTTTCGGACTTTCCCGCAACCCCGGCAGGCATCGGCCCTAGGGGACCCCGTCAATGATGCTGACATCTCTTTGAGGCGCGCTTTTTTATTATAAATTTCGACGTATATTGTACCTTACGACCTTGTAAAGAACCCAAAGCATTATCAGTAACGTGGTTATTGGGCTTTGTCTTCTAAACGAATTCTAAACAATTTGGTTTCGTTTGTTTGTCTGAAAGCTATCCGATTACCAAAATTATTTCATTGGTGCGGTCACCCATCTACGGACCAACCGCGGCAAGTGTCGCTTAACCTGATCGATCAACACGCGCGGCTGTTATTACTTAGCCACAAGCCCTTCCTATGTATTGGAACGTGTGTTTTACTAATATTCTTATAGTCTTGTAGCTCCAGCAGGAGATTGCAGCCCCCTATTACCTCCTGTCTCCGGGCTATTTTTAGCACAATCTGCGTTGCCTTTTAACAAGGTTTTTCCAGGGTCAGCTTTAATGGCTTTATTTGCTTCACCGGACCCTTGCGAGCGGAGATAGCGTTATACTAGTAACGTTAATGTACAACGTTCTAAATGCTCTGTTCACACGACACTCATCGTGGACAATACAGCCATACAGGTAGGTACAACGTTATACAATGTGAACACGACAATACAACAATAAATGAAAACACTGGCAACATTAATGCATAGGAGTATTTATGAATTATCAAATAAATCCTAACATTAAAATTAAAAAAGTGATTTTTTCTAAAAAACTAAATAGTAGTCGCCGACTATGGGTTTTGCCAATCTTTGACTAGCTATTATAGTGACTAAACTATTGGAGATCTTTGACTGAATTTTCTAAGGCAGACTGGGAAGGTCATTAGATATACGCAGTTTAATTTATTGTTGTACTGTCGTCTCCACCTTGTATAAACGACAAATACAATTATGTATATTGTCTGACTATTTGTCACAAGATTCCAAACAGGAATAAATAGCCGCTGAATAAGCCTTCTCTTCCGAATAAATTTTGAATTTTTGACAGTTTTTCCATACGAAAACTGTCAGAAGTAAATCTTATTCCGCGGATGTCCTGTTTGGTCGAATCCACCCTTTAAATAATAACCCTAAAACGGTGAAAGTACTTCTACGTTTAATAAACGAGTATCGTCCCGTTTTTATGAAAGTTTTCCCTTTTGTTGATAAATTTAATAACTCCACTATAACTCACATGTTACAGGAACACGTATTTCATGTACGAAGAGTTATTGAAGCTAATAATATAACCTACACGCGTGTATTTCAATATTAACGTTACTGCACCCACACAGTGACGTGACGGCTGTAACCCGTGTTTTGCGGGTTATTTACAAGCCCGATTATGGGAATAGGGTTATTTACATGCCCGAATATAAGGAAAACATACTTCTGTTATGTTATGTACCACATCATGTTTTATTTAGTAGCTAGAGGGTTCTTCAGTAGAATTGCCATCAGCTACTAACCAAACTTACCACTATTTGCATATATTACTTAAATGTTTCTAAATCTTAGCTAAACGGGCACGAGCACACTCAAACTCAAACTCAAACTCACAACATTTTGTTCAGAACGAAAACGAAATGAGAATGTCTATTCCGCATTCAAACCCCGGTTTATTCCGCAGGACGCAGCCGCACACCCGTGCGCCGAGAAGCATGTACTTGTTTAGTTAAATTAAGTATCCTATCTTTGTTTCTTTCATATCGAACAACCCAAAAATCGTTAAAAACGGTTAAAAACATTTTATTGACCGAAAACAATTTTCGTTCTTATTCAAAAATCGTTTTAATAACATTCTGTTTGAACGTAACCGAAACAAATCGTTCCTTAGGTATTTAAGACGAAACCGTTTCTAAAAATATACCGGTATCCGAGCCCTGAACTAATGGCGTGGTTTCGTTGTCATAATCATCGTAATAAGTTTTGATGTTCACTGCTGGGAGTGGGCTACAATCTACCAGTCCACGCGGGCCCAGTGGTAGATGTCACAACTCTTCGAATTTTTGGTTTCTAGCACATGCCGGTTTCCTCACGATGTGTTCCTTCACCGTTTTGAGAACAGTTGCGTGATGAAATCATTCATATTTAAAGGTAAGAAAATGCGACGTTGTCATATTTCACGTAGGTAAGGGTGTTTTACAATAATAATCGTGACTTTGTCGTATTATTTTGTATGAAAAATGAAAAAAAAAAATGATAGTTGAAAAATAATTCTTAAGCCAGTTGATTCTTTGATATGGATATATATTCATACCCAAGAGTTATGGGATATCAAAAAAACACCTTGTATATACCGTGACGTTCAGCAGTCAGACGCTTTTATCATACACGTCTTTCTACATTGTTCTCACAAGTATAATTTCAACATGAATGATGTAACTGTGGCGGCATCTACATCGCCGCATGCGAACTACGCATCAAAGACCTGACGTCCCAAATCCTGCATCACGCTATTTAAGTTTACCGCGCGATTCACATAATTATATAAGACTATCCGACATCAATCCTTCGGCAATTGCCCGCCAGACACAACACCCGTCTGGTCGGAGGATCCTCCCTTTTCTATAGAGTATGAGTGAACTTTACACCCTGTTTCTCATACCCCTAAATAACCAATATTTTGTAACTATTTTTTTATTTAAAGAGTGTCCGTGGAGTTTCTTGCCTGTTCTTCTCCATAGGAAAATACTACGCTTTGGAATGGGCAACTAGCTTCATATTTCTGAACGACCGACTCCTTGACAATTCAAAAGTGCCTGTAAATTGTTTAATTGAAATAAATGCTTTCGTTAGAGCAGTACATACCTCAACATCCTTCACATTAGAGACATGCAGGATCCTTCTCTTCATCATCTTGATGACGTATCGGTCTCCATACTCCTTCTGGTACTGCCGCATTTTCAAGAATAGCTTGCCTGCAACAATTAGAATAGAACAGATTATTGTTTAATGCAGCTGCAGGTGGTTAAAAAATAAGGATGGACAAAAAAAAAAACAGGCCAAGTGCGAGTCGGAGGTATACGTCGGGTTCTGTGCCACTGTACAATATTTTGCTAAATACAAGGTGCTTCTTGAATGGGGATCCCGTTTAATTTTTAAGTTAATTTTATTATTATTGTTTGTTGTTACAGTGTAGTTACGGGATATCATAAAAAACACCTTGTATATTTTTATAGTTGATCGCTGACTATTCACCTCTAGTAGTTGTAGAAATACGAAATGCTTTTATACGGATTGCCATGTATCGAGGCCCTCAGGTCCCCAAGTTCGAGTATTGCACGCAAAATATCGCCTCCAAGTAAATCATAAAAATTTGCGAATACATTTTGAAAATAATGACAAGTGCGACATACGATCTAAACCAAAATGGTACTCCCCAAAGCAATCATTGTCGTAGCTCTTTCGTCTACGTAGCCGGCTACGACGTAGCTCGTAGCTTTCATACTACGTGCTTTTACTATTACTTTGAGCGGTCTGCATCGTCATAGTAATCCTTATTTTAAAAAGCAAGATCTCTCTTTACTGTAATAAATTGTGTAATAATTATTATATTAATAGTAGGTAAATACGGCTTTCATTGATAATTCCGTTTCATTACCGTGTTTCTCATTAAACACCACTTAATCTGATTTGCCTACTTTTTAATTTAATAGGCATGAAATAAAAGTAAAAACTAGCTAGAAATACGCAAGTTTTTTTTTTCTGACTTTGTTTATGTATTGTTGCGGAGGCAACCAAAGAAATTAACTTAAAGGGCATATGAGACCTCAAATTGCTTAGCAAGATCCGCTTTATCGAAACTACTGCAGCATTAATTTTTAAATAAATAAATGTTAAAGTTGAGGATTAATGTTAAGTACTATGTTAGCCGAAAACACTATTTCATAAAAAATTCTCTATAGAAAAAAAAACAAAGTTACCTCCAAACCGAACAATAAACCGCTGCTATTAAAAAAATACTTCAAATTAGATAATGAAACTTTGCATACTAACTGAAGTAACTATGAAGGCTCGTACACACTGGCGCGACTTGTCGCGCGACGCGACTTTAACAATACAATCTATACTTATAATAAATCTGTAGAAGTGAAAATTCTGTACATTGAAAATATCAAAAAAATAAATGGCACGGGGTGTTACTAGACCGACACCGAACCCAAAAATGTGATTAAAAAATTTTTTGTCTGTCTGTCTGTCTGTCTGTTTGTTCAGGCATCACGCAAAAACTACCGGTTCGATTACGATGAAACTTGGTATAATTATTCTTTAATATCCTGGCCACCACACTGGGTACTTTTTATCCCGGAAAAGTATCCTATCCTACTATCTATATCTATACCTATTAATAAAAAGACAAGTCCTGACTGACTGACTCATCAACGCCCAGCCCAAACCCTTGGACCTAGAAAGCTGAAATTTTGCACAGAGGTTCCCTTTATAATGTAGGCAAGGAATAAGGAAGCATTTTTTGAAATTCAACCCCTAAGGGGGTCAAATAGGGGATGAAAGTTTGTATGAAAAATCTTATTCCTTGAGGTAATAAACATGAAACTCCGCACGAATAATTATCAAAATAAATGAAAAAGTTTGTAATTTGTTGTTTTTCTAAATTACCCCCTAAAGGGGGTTGCGGGGTGTCAAAGTCTGTATGGAAGAATTTTAACGCACTGTCCGATTAACTCGAAACTCAATATTTATACTTAAACCCAAAAATTAAGAATAACGTGTATCAGGATTTTTCGAAATTCAACCCCTAAGGGGGTAAAATAAGGGATGAAAGTTTGTAGGAAAAATCTTATTCCTTCAGGTAATAAACATGAAACTTCGCACGAATAGTTATCTAAATAAATTATAAAGTTTGTAGTTTGTGTTTTTCTATATTACCCCCTATAGGGGGGTTGGGGGGTGTTTGTATGGAAGAATTTTAACGCGCTGTCCGATTAACTCGAAACTCAATATTTATACTTAAAACCCATGAAACCACATAACCCATGAACCCATGTAATTTCCGACGCTCACGCGGGCGAAGCCGCGGGCAGCAGCTAGTTTCTAATAAAACTTCACGATTGAACAATTACCGGTGTCGCGTCGCGCGAAAAGTCGCGCCAGTGTCTACGAGCCTTAAAGCAGCGACTATGTTTTTTTTTTTTAAATTACCATTATTATTGCCGAGTTACGGTTTTTTACGAGGGAAAAGTATTTAGGGGTATGAGGAACAGGGTGTAAAGTTCACTCATCCTCTATAGAAAAGGGAGGATCCTTCGACCAGACGGGTGGTATGTCTGGCGGGCAATTGCCCAAGGATTGATGTCGGATAGTCTTATATATGTTAATCGCTCGGTAAACTCTTATACCGCGATGTAGGACTTGTGACGTCAGGTCTTTGATGCTTAGTTCGTATGTGGCGGTGTAGATGCCGCCACAAGTACGAATCGAGTGACAATAACGTATGCGAGATGCGTGAGAATTGCCTTTCAGGACAGTTGACATTTTTTTCTCGATTACGATGTTGGTCTGATGCAGAAAGTTGTTTAGTTTGATGGTCTGTACCACACCCTTAAATGTGACCACACCTTTACCTGATACATGCTATATACTAAAGTGAGGAAGATTAAGTTCTCATGATGTTATGTTATTTATTAGACGTAACCGAAATAGGACTCGAGGGAAAATATTATAAATAGCGTTTAAGCGTATGAGTAAGATTATGTCTGTAAGGAAAGCGGTATATTAATAATAAAAGATCTACGAAAAAACTACAATTCATTCATGAGTATTACTTATATATATGTATAACGAAGGTGAGTCCTAAAAAAAGGTTTTTAAAAACAAGGTGTTTTTTTTCATATCCCATAACTCTAGGGTATGAATGAGACCATATAAAAGAATCTTTATTTTTATTTTTCATACAAAATAATTCGACAAAGTCACGATTATTAATGTAAAACACCCTTACGTGAAATATGACAACGTCGCATTTTCGTAGCTTTAAATATGAATGATTGGTTTGAATGAAAATTAATTACTCGTATTTATCAATGAAACTTAGTTTAACTTAACTTTAATTATGATTGATGATATCTGCGAAACTATGCATTTTAGGACCACATATTCTAGGACTTTTTATAGGTATTATTTTTACTTCTAGAATATAACCCTAGTGTTATGGGATGGGCATGGGATGTAAATTACACACGTTGTATAGATATCCCATCTGCTAGTCTAATCCTATCTGAACAACGGCTCTGACGCCGTAATAAACGTAGCCACCTACTGGCCCCTAACAGTATGGGGCCTGGGCCCAAAAGAAGATGAATAACTGCCTTGTCGCGTTGGTCGTTGGTGTACTATACTTCTTTGCTTACACCTTTATGGGTTATGCATTTGACAGTGCAGCCCGTGGCGCCATCTAGTTTAGTTACGAAGTCAGTTAATCATCACCGAAGAGGTCGAGTGTCGTATAGGAGTGACACTGGCTGGTGACAGTCACTTTAGCAGAGCGTCGCCTCGTGATTCTGAGGTCGCATCGATGTTTACGTGGCGGGGGTGGTGTCATAGGTACCAAGTCTACGACGAAATGATTCCGGCACAATCCTGATGATATGCTGAACCATTAACACGATGACCACATCTGGTAAAGGCTATCCTGCACCGTTATGTTTATGTTAAAAACAATCGGTTTTATTACCCAGTATAATTAATTTCTTAAGTAACATATGATATCCCTAATATCAAAATACCTTTGAACTAATTAGATAAAACCTTGTAAATAATTATACGGTAGATGAACAATTCAAAGAAAAAATTAAATTGCCTGTGATTATTTATCTTAGTTAAGTGCCTCATTAAGGAATTTCGAGAATGTTTTCATCGAATGTCGGAGAAAACAAGGAAGTTGCAAAAGGCTTTATTTTTAGTAATCTCCGAATCACTTCCCTGGCTGTATAATTTTATTAATTAGGGGAAAACATCAAGAACGTCTATGTACTTATTACCCATGTTTGCAAACGAATAAATGATTTGATTTGGGAAAAAAGGATTTTATTGCGGATTTTCATCATCATTTAGAGAATTTATTCTGGAAAGTTTTATGTGTAACGTATAATACATTTATATTAGTCTGACTTACATATTATAATAAATAAATCTTGACGTTTTATCAAGGTACTAGGCAGGGGTGGGTCTCTAGTATAGCTTATCTTATATCGGTATGACCAATACTACAACATTTAATTATAAAGGTTACCTTAAATTGAATACAACCAAAATTAATACCGGTTTAAAACAAAGAACTCTATCCTACACGTGCCGTCGGCATTAGTCAAAGGGCGCGCATCGCATGTGTGTGTGTAACCGGTATTAAAACGGTAACCCAAAAGAGGTAACATGTTTTTTCTTCTTGGGTTACCCAGATAGCTCAGATATTGGTTGGTATATTGGCATGTGCTAGCAGACATAAGGATTAAGTCATTTACATTAAGCCTTGTGTTGCGTAATGTAAATGATATTGCGTACTATTGTATACAATATTTATTTTTTTCTAACTAAAGAGACAGCTGTGCTGCTGGGGAGTTTGTTGCACCACTTCTTCTTCCCAGCTAAAGCACTAGGAAGTGGTGAAGGGTGGTTGTGCCGGGGGACTGTCTTATGTAATTTTGACGTTCGAAAAGTGCTGATTCTCAACCTAGTTTGAATGACTTTAATTTGAAAATGACTTGAATTTTTTTGATTTAGATTTTAGCGGTAACCTTAGTCGTAGAAGTAACCATAATTCTTCGGTACCTGTACCGTAATTTATAAAGGTTTTCAGTCCCTGCAGACACACAAATTACCTTAGGTATACCTAAGGTAATTTGTGTGTCTAGCTAGAGAAATATTAGCATAGGCACAAAAATATTCGGTACGGTACAGAATTTAACCTTGTAGGTAAGGTACACTATGTTAAACAGGCGCTAGGTACTAGGTTATATGCATGTTACCTATTTGTACATATTAAACATAATGATAAAATATTATGATATTATTATAATATAGATATTATACTATTCATATAGCAAAGCTACAGAACGCACGTTACGAGGTTTAACTAGACCACGAACGTGTGTTCAAAAATGCCATATCATAAAATTTTCGTGTTAGCATATTTACGTAGTGTCCCACGGAAAATGGATTTTCAGCCGAAAACGAAAAAAAAAGCTTCGGCTTTAGATGGGCTTGCTTAAGTCTTATTTTTGTCCGAAAACGAAAATGATGAGTTTTAAAAATATTCATATTTCCGCTGTACACTGAAATCTTGTTTGTTTTTTTTAAACCCTGGGAAAGAAAGAGCAATTTATAGGCTTTTAAATAAAACACGAGAATTTACGAACCGAGCTTTACGAAGTAGGCCGAATGACGCACGACAATTCACGAACTTATGATTTTCGGATTTTCCAAAGCTGTGGCCAAAAATGGCTAAAAACGAAAACTAAGCTTCGATCGGTCACTACATACATATAGCAGATACAGTTCAATTTGTTCAAAAAAAATTGAAAGCAGAAGAATAAGCCTACTGCCGCGTTAGTCTAGTGGTCGCAAGCACTACTGCTGATCATGAGTTCTTGGGTTCGAATCGTAGGTCGGGCAAAGTTATTGGGTTTTGCCATCTGCAAATCCAGATTCCGACCTCCTACTGCGAAATTCGTTCGCAGTAGGAGGTCGGAATCTGGATTTGTGCCTGATTGATGCCAATAGGCTCGCCCCCTTTAGCATGGTACATAAATAGCTGGTGAAATGTGGGTGTAGAATAGGTACTCCTCTGGCTAACCCTTCTGGGATTGCAGGTGTGGTGTTATGTAAGACTACAAAACGTACTTACGTGGTGAAATCCTTACAAATTCGAGGGCACATCCTATGATCGGATGGCGCGGCGGCCCAGGAAGCTTGTCCAGAGTATTCTCCTCATCAGCCAAGAGTCTCCAGATCACGAAAGTGATGAAACCCAACAGTGCTAGTGTTAGGAGCATTTTGTTAACAGATCATTGACCTTGGTGTATCCTTTGAGTTGATTGTTTAGATATTGCGGAGCCTGCGAAGATTCGTCTGAAAATATACAAAGGAACAATAATTAGATACGTGCTTGATGTCATTACCAGAATAAAAGTCCATGATTCAATAGATTGAAATGCTAATAGCAGTAGTAGAGCGGTGGCCTAGATGGTAACGGCCCCGGCTTGCGAATTTTATATTAGGTCGTGGGTTATTATCATATTATAACCCAGTCACCGCCGCATACCGCCTCAACCGCCGCAACCGCCTCTGTGGTCTAGTGGTTAGACCACCTGTCTCAGAGGTCCCGGGTTCGATTCCCAGTGGGGGCAAAATTTTCTGCTCGGTTTGGTTGGTGGTAGGGCTTGTTTTAAGTCCGCCTGGCTAGTTACCACCATCTTATCTAACTCTGTCACCATAACAACAATGTTAACAGCATTGTTGTGTTCCGGCAGTAAGAGGTAAGATAGCCAGTTCCTCTGTGGTTGAGGATTCCGGGTGAAGCTGGCTTCCACCTGCGGCCTGATCATCACTTACCATCAGGTGAGATTAAGGCCAAGAGCTTAAAAAGCCAGGCGCTTCATTTTTTGTAAATAATATCAACGCCACTACTCTCAAAACGGTGAAACAAAACATCGTGAGGAAACCGGCATGTCCTAGAACCAAAAATTCGAAGACATGTGACATCTACCAACCCGCACTGGGCCCACGTGGTACATTACAGCCCACATCCTCACGAAGAGTGGAGGCTTAAGTCCCATCAGTGGGACCATTATAGGCTGATAATGCTAGAAGATGTCTTAATAATCCCACAATGATAATTCAATGTTGTTCAACAACCAGTCTTAACGAGGGGCATCGTGTTACCCAGTAACTGGGTTGTGGAGGTCAGATAGGCAGTTCCTCCATGTAAACAACAATAGTAACGAAAAGAAAGAAAGAATAACGTTTATTTCGACACATTTCGTGATACACAAAATACACAATACGAGCGGTTAGACTAGAAGCCGACCGAAGCGTGGCACGGCGCACGGAGAGGCTACGCACGTGCCACTGCAATCCACGAACACGGGCTTCACACCACAAGGTGTATGACTGAAAACTGCGCTGCGATAAGTGAGCTGTACATAGTCCTGGGTTATATTAGCGTTAAGCTATGTAACCGCCTATTCGAGCAAGCCACGCATGTATCAATGACGTAACAATTCATGCGTAGCCTCTCCGTGGGTTGCAGTGGACACAACCACATACATTTTCTTACAAAGCGAAGCTTAATACACGTGCGTAGCCTCTCCGTGCACCGCGGTGGGCCCGCGCCTTAACGCTTAAAAATGAACCTGATGGATTGACCCGTGCGGCGGTTATTACTTAGCCACGAGCTCCTCAATGTTTAAATGAGTCACTAATAATTTATGTATGTAATCCACACTCAGGCCTTATTGGTGATGTCCTTCAAATAGGTCAGTGTGTAGGACTCGTAACCGGCGCGCGTGTATCATCATATATCATAAAATTATGCACATCAACGAAGCCAATGGAGGAAGTATGCAAGAATCGTAGTGCCTAAGTCTATTAATTTATAAACGTAACAATGTTAAGTTTAAAATTATCCATAAATTAACTAGGTACCTTAACTAAGGCATGCCACCAGGGGCCTAAATCTACTAATTTATAAACGTAACAATGTTAAGTTTAAAATTATCCATAAATTAACTAGGTACCTTAACTAAGGCATGCCACCAGGGGCCTAAATCTACTAATTTATAAACGTAACAATGTTAAGTTTAAAATTATCTATAAATTAACTAGGTACCTTAACTAAGGCATGCCACCAGGGGCCTAAATCTACTAATTTATAAACGTAACAATGGTCTCTCAATAGTGAGTTTTTGACAGTTTTTTATCTTTTTAAAATGTTAAAAGCTTTTATTTCATTTCAATTTGTAGTGATTCTTTTAGAAGTCAGTTGTTTTTACATTCAGACTAGATTATTTGAATAGCTTTTATAACCGAGTTCCGTACGGATAAGGAAGTGAAATAAAATTTAGTATAATATTATTGAATTTTAATTTGATATGAATGAAGGTATGTAAATCGTTTGTCAA
The DNA here is from genome assembly GCA_914767815.1 of Eupsilia transversa. Classification (NCBI taxonomy): domain Eukaryota; kingdom Metazoa; phylum Arthropoda; class Insecta; order Lepidoptera; family Noctuidae; genus Eupsilia; species Eupsilia transversa. Next base: position 1,672,054 of record OU611888.1, read on the forward strand.
GGATAACAATTAATCTGTAGCCTTTTCAAAACTATGTTGGGGTCGGCTTCCAGTTTAACCGGATGCAGGTGAATACCAGTATTTTACATGGAGCGACTGCCTGTCCTACCTCCACAACCCAGTTATTGGGTAATCCGATACTAATACTGGTTGTCAGATTTTCGGACTTCTGACGACCCGTAATAACTGTCAAAGATCTACGAATGACAGCCGGGACCAACAACGGCATAACGTGCTTTCCGAGGCACGGAGGAGTCTCGGTATTTAAAGATGGTCTCCCATCCACAGACTAACCCTGGCAAGCGTAGCTTTACCTGATGGATCGACCCGTGCGGTTGTTATTACTAAGCCACGAGCTCCTGGTTAACAAAATAAATCAATGGTTTAAAATATTTATTCTTAAATTATTAATTTATCAGAATCTGTCTGACATTATTTTATTACCTTAACCTTGCCAATGCCGAATAAAAAGTACAATCTAGTAGTTATTCTCAAGGTAATAGAATCGTTTAAGACCAGGCACTCTAAAATAATTTCTACGCAAGCTCCGCCACTGAGAGACCGGTTAGACCGCTATGGTGTTAGACGCTAACATAGATGCTAACATAGCCGTAATAAGGTTGAATAACACGTGCGCTCTTTGATCGCGTTCGAGCTCGAAACTAAATGTCGTAAGTCTCAATTCTTATTTTGTTTATAACTAAAGTAATAATTGATCTAGAGAAAAAATATCTTGTGGCTGGATAGTAAACTATATTTTCTTACTGTTAACATTTATTTTAGACATAAAGGCCAAGCAATCTTGAAAAAAAAAGTAATAATCTTTAAAAAAGACATGATTTTTGAATAAAAAATGAATCGAGCGAAAATGTTACAATTACGTAACTGTCTTGTACATGGAAAGAAAAAGATCCAATGAATCATATACTAAAGTTCCATTTTGATTGTATGTGTGACTGTTTCACAATATTAATGCAAATTAACATCAAATTTAGGGAGCCTCCCCTTAAAGATTGTATATTTCACTAAACTGCAACATTATGTTTTTGTTTATTAATATTATTAGTTGTTGTTCTGTGTTTTTGTAAAATCTCTATAAAAGAATTCCTTCAATTAAATAAGTAATTGTATGGGTACCAAAAATTTGCATGTCATTATGTTATGATTAAATATGTTAAGCTACTAACATCATTATAACACCTTTATAACCATATTTATCTGCAAATAAATCTTTGACTTTGACTTTTGACTTTGTAGTAGCCAGAAAGCCCGAATGCCTGACAAGCAGTCTTACCTCAGGTAGTGGAAAGACCCACTAAGAAACTACTTTCCGAAAATTAGTAAACCAACCAATTTTGATCAGAAAATTCACATTGTAAGTTTGTACATAAATCCATAATGTCATGAACGAAGTAGCGGGGAAAACTATACGCTTTTAAAATGCTTTTTATTAAATTTCATTAAAATCTTAAAGAAGGAGCAGTGGTGTTGGTCGTAGGTTCGAACCCAGACAGGCGCTTTTCTTTATGTAAATTATTTCATCACCACTGCTCTCAAAACGGTGGCGGAAAACATCGTGAGGAAACCGGCATGTACCTACTAGAACCAAAAAATCGAAAACATGTGACATCTACCAACCCGCACTAAGCCCGCGTGTTGATTACGGCTCACTCCCTCCCACAGAGAGGAGGCTTGTATCCCAGCAGAAGGAACGTTATAAGCTAATTATGTTAATCTCTTCAAACAGAAATTAATTAACAATTAACACAAGATCTACTCACATGATTAATTGCGAATATCCATTAAATTATTTACTTTGTGACGGGAATTAGAAGATAACGTAGCAGCGACAATTTAAATTAATGTTCGCTCAGTGTGTACAGCCGTATTAATTAATTAGCTATATCGAAACACATTTATTCATATTGGACTGAGAATTTACTTTACAACACGTCATAAATTACCGCTTGGTTCGATTTCGTTCAAAATTATACAGTTTGCTCCGAAAAATTTATTGGTAAATCTATACATATAATAAAGCTGAAGAGGGTCGGGTACATGGAAGATATTCGAAAAAAAGTTGGCTGGGTATACTTAGAATCGATAACAGAACACTTTCCAACAGTTTTTAGAATTTTTGTCTGGTTGTCTGTTTACCTGTTTGTCTGTTTATCTGTTTGTCTGTTTATTTGTGAGCGCATCACGTGAAAACGGTTGAACGGATTTTGATGCAAACTTCACTAATTTGTCGAGAAAATCCCCGGCCAGGTATAGGCTATGTTACATCACGCCCTGAGGAGCCAAACAAAATGAAAAAAGTCAGAAAAAACCCTAAGCGAAAACGAAGTAATAGCGCGGGCGGGATGTAGGGATGCGACGCGGTGTTCCGGGGTCCGACATTTCACGCGGACGAAGTCGCGGGCAGAAGCTAGTAAATAATATAGGTACACTCAGAGTGTACATAATATGTTTGGTTTATTGATGTGTAACGTTGCCTTGAAGAGATCGCAGAAAGCGATAACACCACCAATAGTATGTTTCGAAGTGTTTTTGATTTTTTGTATATTTTTTCTGGTATTTTTAAAGTATTAACATTTTAAAATTAAAAATTTAAATAACCCCCGACACAAACAAAAACAATTCCAGGTGATGCTGCAGTATCGGTTATATATATTAAACCAGAATACTAAATTTCGAATCAATGGGACCTGTGGAAGATGCGCACATCCATTCATCAAATAGAAAAGAGCTGATAATCTTCAAACGGCTGAACCGATTTTCTTGAATTTTAGCTAAGATAACTCTCGATCAAGACACCTTTCAAACAAAAAAATAATAATCAAAATCGGGTCAGCCGTTTGCGAGCTACGAGGGGACAGACAGATACACAGAAACACACGTTCAACTTATAACACCCCTCTTTTTCCGTCGGGGGTTAAAAATATACATATAATAATATCGTGTCGTATCTATGTCAGCTGTATTTACTATGTATACGAGAATTGTTTTCAAGTCAGACGCAATTATTTTATAAGATACTTAGTAACGAGTCAAAGCTGGTGGCAATCATCTAATTACTATAAATGACGCTCGACGAAATGCGAGTGTATATCACCTCTGTCAACCCTCCGTCTGCTACTTCTATGAGGTATATTTGCGTATGCTAGCTGACTTATGGCTAATCATTTAATGTATGTTTTGTGTTGCGTAATGTAAATCACTTTGAATAATATTGTATAGAATCATTTTTTGTTTCTCTAACTGAACAGACAGCTGTGCTGCTGGGGAGTTTGTTGCGCCAATTCTTCTTCCCAGCTAAAGCACTAGGAAGTGGTGAAGGGTGGGCGTTTTGGGGTACTGTCTTATGTACTTTTGACGTTCGAAAAGTGCTGATTCTCAGCCTAGTTTGAATAAATGACTTTTGATTTTGATGTTGTTCACCAGTTCACCTTCTTTTTATTTGTTACATTTTGTTGTGACAAACAATTTATTTGTTAGCTATTTTTTCAAACTTTCGCGAATTGTGTTTAATAAGATTATAATTTATCGGTATCGGTATTATTTTAGTGTTTTCGCGCGAAAATATTTGATCAAAATAAGTTTCTGACTAACCTCCACGGTTCCACCAAGTTCCATAGGTCGTGATCAAGAGAAGACTGATCAAAGTTCATTTTCTCCACATTGTATTTATAGTTTTTATTACAGTTTACCTACCAACCTTCTATCATAAGATTCCAAAGTCCAAAGCTGGTCGTTGGCCTCCTGGCCGCAATCGAGTATAGCAACTGGACTTTGACCGTCATTAATTTTATGGTTTATGTGATACAACGTGTGATGAAACCCCACCTGACCAAAGTTCAGTTTTTATAAACATCAAGTTTTAAGTGCGAGATCAAAGTCCAAAGTACATTGGCCTCTTTTGCAAACAACAATTACACTTTAACTTATCATCATTATCATTATAATTTCAGCCGAAAGACGTTCACTGCTGGACATTGACCTCCCCCAAGCGTCACCACATCGAACGGTTCTGTTCTTCCTGTCCACCGAATTCCTGCGGCCTTCACAAGAACTCCGCTTTCCACACACCAATCGATCGATTGTCGATCGATGCCATCGATCATTGATAGAATGGATCAGTCAACGTTGATCGTCAGTTATTGCCACAATACAACTGACGATCGACGTCGACTGCTCGATTCTATCATCGATCGATGGCATCGATCGACTATCGATCGATTGGTGTGGAAGCACCCTAACATTCAACCCTCGTACATTATACACTCAAACTCAAAGCTTTTATTTCAATAAAACCATTTAAAGGCACTTTTGAATTGTCAAAGAGTCGGTCAGTTAGGCCCGGAGAGGTCTCGGTATGTAAAGATGGTCACCCATTCACGAAACCCCGGCAAGCGTAGCGTAACCTGATGAATCGACCCGTGCGACTGTTATTACTTAGCCACGAGCTCCTGCTATAAAAGTTACCCACTGTATCATGTTACACGCGTGAGTATTGTAGGTACAATGTACACAATGCCTCGATGCGGTTTCTGCGGTGTGCTAATAACAACTGTCACATTACACTCATGAATGCTTCCGGTAAGACTTTGCGCTTGAGTGTATATTCAACAAAGACCAACGCGCGACCAGCGCTGGGGCTATGTCCCGCATAGGGTTACAGCATTATGCTGAGCGATGGGCGTTTTGCGTGGATGTGACGCATATTTTCCCCCAAGTTGTTCTTTTTTGTTTTGTGTTCTTTCTTTGCGTCATGTTTACCGCAAATAAAAGTGTTTTATTTCTTTTCTTAACCAAGCAACATAGATCGTAAGAGAACACAGGATCCATCGGCCATCTCGGGCCGATGCCGATATTGAGCACATACCTTTACCTACACACACCACCAGCCTAAATACCTCACAGCCATACTTACGTGAGATTCAAAATCAATTTTCTCCTAAAGTATTGATAGATAATTTTATGGTGTTACGAAGAAACCATATCGCAACCATTCTATTAAGAAATCAATAATTTCTAAATCTGTAATTTAAGGGCCGATTTTTCAATTATTAGATAAGATTTACCTGAAGGATAACTGTGACGTTTTGACACATTGTCCAGATAAAAACTGTCAAAATGACAAACTTATTCGTCGGATAAAAGTTAACTGCCGATTGAAAAACCGGAAACGCTTTTGAATTTTGAGTAACTGTAAGGTAATTCTGCTCAAGACTGAACAAAGTTTGAGCTCAATGAAATATCCACTAATATGCAGCACTCCGAATGTTAACTAACATTAAATCTATTTCTGCCGCTTTGAAACAATGCTTCTGTGTTCCGACCTTAGATATGACTCTTGCCTCTAATTCCAGTCACAAGGAAATTTTCATCGTTTAATGTATGGTCAGAAAAATTAGTTAGCAAGGCATTGGTCACTTAACTCTATTTCCGAATTGTCCAAAATCGCTTTTCAATTTCTAATTAACACACTTTTGTCCAAAGAAACTTAGTAAAGCGTGACTCTTAATAAAATTGTGTTTTATTGATGCGATTATTTTAGTAACAAATCCCCCGCAGAGAACCAATGACTAGAGACGTATAAATTAGCATTTAAAACTCTGTAATGCAAGCTATAAGAAAACTGGTTATTATACGTATTATCAACAATATTTGAAGTTAAATAAAAAGGTAATTATTACTAAAACTCACATCTTTATTGAATGTTTCTCGACGAACTATCACTGACAGATAGGAACAACATCAACACACTATCAAACATAACACAAACGACACCTATTGACACAATTATTGGTTCATCACTTATACTTATACAACTCACTTAATTAAAATGACATATAATTATACCAACACTTCTCTGTTCATGCGCAGACACCCGCGAGTATCCATCAAAGAACTGACTGAGAGGTAAATATTACATCGAAGATAAATAACCAACCACACACGATTGTTTCCAGTTTATACTCCATTGACACACATCCATTGATAGTGTAACGAGATAAGAACACAAATCATAAAGAACATATGTAGCAATGTATAAAAACACTGCGAAAATAGTCTCGAGTAACATCAAGGTTAGAAACCGACTTCTATATAAAAAAAACCGCATAATTATTGATGTTTTTATTTGAAGAAAAACTGGTGTTTTTACACTTATTTTATAACGTTATAAATAGTGATAAAATCTTTGTATCTTTTATAGGAGCTTAGTTGTTTGTTTGCATTTATCACTATCTAAGTTGTGCATGGATAATTCGACAGATGGCGTTGTTAGCTGATGCCACTCATACGCAGTTTCTAATTATCTCAACCCAGCTGATCTTAAGTCATACATATTAACTGTAATTTCACGCTAGGCTGCATTGAACTTTGAACTAGTGTAGCTGGTAAATATTTGTAGATTATATGTTAACTACACACAAGTCTATAATGAGCCTGTGGAGTAATTGGTATCCTACCTAATGCTACAAGATCAGCTTCAAATTGCACAAAACTACCTAAAAATCGTACCTAGGCAGGCGTTTACTTTGTGTAAGTAACTAATTTCATCACCACTGCTCTCAAAACGGTGAAGTAAAACATTGTGAGAAACCGGCATGTCCTAAAATCAAAAATTCTAAGACATCTAGCTGAATTGGAGACTGGCGGAATTGTTTTAGTAAGTTAGGATATTAATTATCTATAACTTTGCGGAACACTAAACTCCCCCAGACGTAGTAACAATAAAACTTCTATTGTGTCTCCTTTAGTTTCCTTCAACCGATTCATTAGGTACCTACTTATAAGTTGTTAGATCACACACACATTTAATTTTAATTCTGAATAAACAATAATTATGTTTAAGTAAGTGCAAGATTTACTTCTTGTATCTGTCGTACGGAGATTTGATAATTCGAATGTTCGCATTTCTCAATGTCTGGAAAAAGATATGGTTTTTGCAAAAACACTGTCGCTTTAGTACCTACCTATTATTGCGAAATGAAACGTTAGCTAGTAATGTTGAACGCTGATTAGCCGGTCGGAGCGCCCAAAACGCAGAGGTTTATTTTCAAGAGTTTTACAATTTTCTAATTATCCGTGTTTTCGCAATATCCCTAGGGTTTTCGCGAAAATTCGAATCTCCTTAAGACATATCCAAAGATCTTGGCAATAATCTCAAACTCGTTTTCATCTTTTATTTGGCGTATTTATTACACAAAGTCCACAAATGCATCGCGAGAAAAATCAATACCTATGAGTTGTGAAACTAACATCAATATTAAGGCTCGTACACACTGGCGCAATATCGCGGGCGCGACAGGCAGCGCGGCCTTTGTCGCGCCCGCGATATCGCGCCAGTGTGTACGAGCCTTTATGTAATGTGAAATAAAATAAACCGATAGGTGTACATGTTAATAATACAAGATAATAAAAACGGCTCACAATAAAGCAATAAACATAAAAGCATATTATCACGATGAGCCTCAGCTCAGTTGCATTGATGTCACGTAGACAATGGATGCAATTTGACGTATGAAGTTCTTCGACCTATGCAATTGCTTGATAAGTTTTATTGCATGATAGGTTTGTTGAGGAGGCCTATGGTGCTTGTGAACACCACCTTTCTAGGTTGGTGGATTCCTGGTGTAAACCCAAGTGGCTTTTCAATCTTGATTCAACGAAGACTAAATTTCGGAACAGAAGCAAAAACACTGAAATTATTTGATTTTTGTGAGTATGCACCAACATTTATATACCTACTAAACTCCATTTTCCACGCTTGACGAATGAAAATGGCCACAATCTCCTGTGGCCTTTATTATGTTCGGTAACACTGTCAAGACCGCTGAACACATGTCTAGTAGTATCTAGACCTATGCAGACAGATTATAGGCTATAAATACTACACATCTAAATCACACAAACTATGTATATGTAGTTGGTGTGAATTACTTGTGAAGCAAATAAGCCTGCTTCAAAGAGTAAGCAGAATTATTCTTCGACCAAACATATTTCTAATTCCAGTCAGCCACTGAAAACACATTCAAAACGTGCTCGCTTATAAGAACTCGTTTGCTAAGTGCTCATATACACGAGCTGCACGACAGAAGCAGCTGCAGCCGTCGACGCGTCGACTGCAACGAATTCAATGTAACCTATACTGCACGTAATATATTTAAAAGGCTATGCCCTAATATTTTTGTGTATGAAAAACTTTTAGCACCTACTGAAAAACTATAGCAATCATTCGCTATGAAGCAAAAGCTTGCGGTATAAAATGTTTAAGAATATTACGAATAGGTACTTATTTATTCACTCACAGTAAATGAAAAATATTATGTTCTGTACGTAATCAGTTACCGGAAAGCATTGTAAATCATTTTCCACCAACAATTTCTGAAGAAAGAAAGAAAAAAGTATTTATTCGGACTCGCACAGAAAGATTATTACGACCCGCACGGGATTAAAGCCGCGAACGCAACCATACCTAAAAACCAATTTCCTCAAATAATAACGATAATATGAAAATAATACAGAAGCTTTTATCCCTTTTTAAACCACAAAGGAATCAATTGTGGAAATAATTTAATTTTATATTGAAATGCCTTAGGGGCTGGCGGGCAAGAATAATGAAGGTCGCTTGTAATTGATATTTGCGATAGTCCCTGCGTTAACGAAATAAAATCATTATCTGTATGTGAACCGAAATAAACAGATTGTGCAGATTCGATTATTGTCTGTTGTTTGGGTTAAATAATTGATTAGTTATCCTCTTGAAGGGAACACCCGATTATTCAACAAACGATGCTTAACTTTTAGAAGTCCCTGGGAGTTTTTGTGGTCACGTGAATCATTTTACAATACTCTCAGGCAGAAGAGAAAGATAAAAAATGAATTAGAAGCATATCTACAACAGATACCAAACTGAATTTGAAATAAATTAAAACACAAATTAAAAAATAATTGAATAGGAGATTTGTTTCTTTATTGAATAAACTTACAGATTTGCTAAAGTTACTATTAAAAAACCAAGTGCGTGTCGGACCACGCACAATGAAAGGTTCCGTAGCTGGCATACATTTATCCCAAACAACAAACAAACAAACAAACTTAACATGTTTTTGCAACTGCAAATGTAAGTTGGTCGATAATTACTCGTTAACTAGTAAAGCCTACTTAGCTGTGATAGTTTTCCTTTTAATTTCGTTATATATACTACTGCTGTGAATTATATCGAAAACTTACCATTTAGCTGGCAGGGGACACTTGACTCTAACAAAAATTAGCACTTTAAAGCTTAATATTTCGCAGACGGATCCTTCAATCCAAAAATGGTTTTAACAAACTCACAATATTTTTGAAAAAAAAGAGATTCCCACACCATGGGCTAGACGAAAAAACACCCCCCTTTACGTGTAGGGAAGGTACCCTAAATAATCCCTTTTTTTCATGATTTAATTTTGTCTAGCACCCTAATTGCTTAACACTGATCAATCAGAATCTAAAGGATATTGCTAATCGTCCGAAAAAAAATCCTGCTTAACAAAGTAAATAGGTAACGCAATGTATTTGTTGAACTTTCAAAATGAAACATTGTGATTGATTGTGTGTTACGCAGTTAGGGTGCTCTTTGCAAAGTCGGCCGTCAATGACGACGCAAAGTTGAGGCAAAGTAATCAAGTTATTATACTTAAGTTTTAAGGATGCTAGCGATAAATCTAGATTTTAGAATAATTAATGAAATGAAATGAAAAATAATGATCTCGTCCCGAACCTATTCTAAAATGTTTCTCTAGAATGTTTAATTGAAAATTGTCAGATTTCATAAAAATGCAAATACTATCTACTCCGAAATATATTTGCTTTTATATGAAATCTGTAATAAAAAAATTGACAATTTGATTTAAATCTGGATTTATAATTACTCAAGCATGGATTTCAATCTAAAACAGTTATCTATATTTTCAACTTAGACTTTTCCTATAAGTAATATCATTGTTAATACATGGAACGAAAATGCAGTTTCAAAGATTGGTAGCTATTTAGATGATTAATTGATTGAAATACAACAAATTTCCTTGTTTCAGTCTCTACTACATCTATCTATCTATATTAATTTTAAAAAAAGTCCTGACTGACTCATCAACGCTCAGTCCAAACCCTTGGACCTAAAAAGCTGAAATTTTGCACAGAGGTTCTCTTCATTATGTAGGCAAGGAATAAGCAAGGATTTTTCGAAATTCAACCCCTAAGGGAGTCAAATAGGGGATGAAAGTTTTTATGAAAAATCTTATTCCTTGAGGTAATAAACATGATACTTCGTACGAATACTTATCTAAATAAATTATAAAGTATGTCATTTTTTGTTTTTCTAAATTACCCACTAAAGGGGGGTTGGCCCCCAACCCCCTTTAGTGGATCATTATAGTACTATTATTGATCGAAGCTCTTCACCTTCAGCTTCTTAAAAATTACCTAATATTTCATGCGGTGTTTTCCCAGACTTGAGAAGTGTGACATCGCAATTTATCACATGCAGTGTGATCGTAAACTAGCAAGTCACGGATGATGCCAGTTCGTGACATATTCACTCGTTGCTACTCTCGAACATGTTTGTACGTTTTATTTCCTTATATACTGCCAATTACACGTGCATTTATGTAAACATGAATTATGTAATCAATATATTCGTATAATATTATAAATGGGAAAGTACTGTGTCTGTCACCTTTTCATGCCTTAAAGGATTTGGAAGAAATTTGGCACACAGGTAGACCATGACCTGGGGTAGGACATAGGATAAAAGTATCCTATCCTATCCTATCCTATCCTAACACAACTAATTGATTAACATTCGAAAAGTCTGTTGGAGCTGCTGAAGATTGTAAGAACATCTTTGCATTGTATAGACTCAATTTCTTTTGCATTATATTTGCATAGCACATATGTGAGTACTATGTACTATAGAGCTACCATTTACCGGGTAATATAATGTCTTTCATTGACTTGAATGTGCCCTGGCGGCTGTGAGTATGTCATGCTCACTCAGATGTCTCGCTGATGGTGGCGTGTGTGTGGATCATTTAGCTCCCTTCAAAATGGTTGAGCCTTCAGTTGGGGCTGGTCATCTCTTAGCTGCCATGGCTTATTTGTAATTTTTGAATTGTTTTTATTTTTATTTTTTGTACGGACGCTTTTTTTTTATGCACGTCTTTCTACATTGTTCTCACATGTATAAGTAATTTCAACATGAATGATGTAACCAATTTTTGTAACAATTTATTTAATTTAAAAGAGTGTCCGTGGAGTTTCTTGCCCGTTCTTCTCCATAGGTACCTACCTACCTACCTTTGAGTATCCTGATAGTAAGTCCAAGGATTAATTCCCGACCTCCACGCAGTCGAAGCCGCGGGGAAAAGCTAGTAAGGTCAACCAAAGATTTTTTATATTTTTTATTTAGATATGTAATCATAATTAAATGATAAAACTCTATTCTTCTGGTTTTTTTAATTTATATTAACTTTATTTTATTTTATTTATTTTATTATGAGACAGTTATTTCACCTACCCGGCCGTAAATATGGCAATTGCGTTTTAATAATAACGACTTAGTATAGCGTCGTCTCTGTCACTCATAGCTGTATGACATGAATTTTATATTTTATTTAGCGTCTGTATTTATTTAGGATATCAATTCATAACGCTTTTAATATTCGTTTCGGAAGTGGTTTTTGTGTTTTTTTTATGTTTTCTGTTTCAAAGTTTCGTTCCTAGAATGTGATAAATTACGAAAATATTATTTACGCAAATAAATTATATCTCAGCGTAGCCAAAAATTTGAGCGCAGTCCTCTCGTCTCAACAGAGCGCCGGCGACTGATTTGTGAAACAAACATATGCTTGAAGTTCCCAAAATGTGCGACGGAAGAGAATTCTTCCACGAACTAAGAACGTCGTAAGTGCTAAAACCTTGGAGGCGTAATAAAACCAAAAATAAAAGGAATAAAAATAAAAGCCTACACAATTTTTTTCGCCTTGTATTAATACAAATAATCATACAATTTTTATCCTTTTAGTCATTAGCGTATTAGGTACAAATCGAAAATACGTAAAAATTAGAGGTAACTTCGTGATGTTTTTTTATCGAGAAAATGTTAATCTTTTGTGTTTCTGTTACACAAAAAGTTTCGAAATATCATGTAGTTACTCATATTATTTTTATTTTATGCCTAAGTCTTACCAATTTCATGAACAATCAAAATGAAGACGAGCAATTTCGCTTACTTCCCCCTCTTAACGCTCGGATATACCCCCTATGTTTTCCATTGTAGTCTGCGGGGTACTTGCGTAACACACGTAAAAATATGACAAATGATCGCAATCGGTTTCATTTTGACAGTTCACCCACGTTCATTGCTTTATTTACGTTGTTGAGCAGACGAATCTTTCAAACCAATGAAGCTATGGATTAGCATGGGACGTCGCAACGGTGACCAACCGTTATTTCTTGTGTTGTTTCCTTGTTTTTTGTTAAGTGTCTGTGGTTACTAACACATTCGTAAGTTTTACTAACAACTTGTTGAGTCTTGGTTACTCCAATAAAGAAATTCTATTCTATTCTATTCCATTCTATTCTATTCTTAGCAATATGTGTAACTTGCTGAAAATTACCAATGTGTGTAACTTTGCTTTTGCAATGGAAATGGAATACCTATATGGAATGTGTATCACTGTTCCTAATTTCACTGGTCCTAAATTGGAACAGTAAATCCTTGTCCAATTGGTCCCAGTTCTGTTGAATTGGATACTATGAATGACTACGAAATAGATTCGTGAATGGGTATAAGTTTCAACTCATCTAACTCAAAGGGAAATCACCAGTTTCGGCTAAGCGTGGTCAAGATGCCCAGTAAAAAATATTATTTACAAAATAATATTATTTTAATTCTGAAAGAAATATTTCTGCACATCACATAGTAGCCAGGTACACGTAAAAAAAGTCGAAATAAGTTTTTATGTAGTTTTTAAAATGCAAGTCTTTTGTTAATAAAGATCTTGTCCACGATTAGTCTTTTGTTAATAAAGAGATCTTTCAATCTAAAAAAAAAACCTAATAAACTGAGCAATTCCCTTTACAATCAACTCGAAGAGAAGAAGTTTCAATGGACTTATATTTTCGGTTTAAAAATATAACAGCTTATCCCTCTACGTTTAGAAATGTTCTCTAATATCTCCTGCCTGCGAAAAACAGAGGATTATGGCCGATTTCTTCTTAATCATATACTTAGATCTTACATTACCTCTCACTTGCAAATTCTCGACTCTCCATCATCAGTATTTATTTATAACCTACCAAATTATAAATATAAAACTAAGTTAAGTGCGTTGAAAATCGTCGTATGAAACGCGTGTGCATTGATCAGTACACAATCGGATCCATTATCGAATAATATCGCCTCGAGTGTAATGATCAACATACCACACTAGTATCATAATGTACTATTCAATTATTGTCACAAAATTCAAATAACTTAAACTTTGTTCTATGTTAAACAAAACCCACAACTTATTTCGAATATTCCAAGTAGATTACATCAGACAAAAACAAACTAAGTGGATGACGACTCCATACAAACTTAGAACACTCAATGTCCAAAACAAGATTGGAACCATAATAATAAACTGTTTATACCAGAATCTGTTCAAAGTCCAATAAACAAGATTTACAAAACTTGTTCTTTAAGTAGATAGTTATAAGACCACGGCAATTTCTATATTTAGTAGACCGTTATTTTTAGGGTTTCATACCCAAACGTTGCCAAGGGATCCAATCTACCTGCCACACAGGGCATCTTTGTAACCGGGCCGCTTGAACACACACGTTTTTTGCCGTGAAAAACTTTGATAGATTCGCCGTGTGTAGGTACGGTCGTCAGAGTACTATGGAAGTTTGTTGACAGACATGCATGGCGGCACTACGGCATCGGCCCTGCGCCCGCCGTAGCTATAATATATGTGCTAGTTTTTCACGGCAAAAAATACGTGTGTGTACAACCGGCCTTATAGGTGTCCCGTTGTAATTTTCACAGAATACGTATTACTAAACCCTGATTCACACGGTGCGGTTTCATTGCATGTGTGGCATACCATAACCTGAAGTAACAATAATAGTTGCACGGTCTAAACAGTCTTTCGACGATGCAAGACTGAAGCAACTAACTTGTAGTGTATAAATGGGACTTAATGCATTTAACATGGCAAATAACAAGAAAAGTTAAACTATTTAAAAATAGTTAGTCCGACTCACACTTGGCTGGTGTCTATAGTTCTACTTACCCAAAACTTAAAGATCCTTAAATTTTAAAATGACAGAAAGCTTTTAGGGCTAGTTTCAAAAGATCTAAGAACCTTTTATGTAAGTACTTATAATATAAGTAGTGTGTTATTCGTTTTTTAGGGTTCCACCTCGTTCAACAATAAACCCGTATTGTTTCGCCATGTCCGTCTGTCTGACTATCCGCGATTTAGGTCAGATACTCTTAGTACTAGCAAGCTGTAATTTGGTATGGGTATACATATTAATCACGACGACAAAGTGGTAAAATAAAATCATTAAAAAGAAAAAAAACATTGTCGTTTTTTGTTCGGAAAACCGGAAAGCGCCCTCTGTCGGCGCAACCACGCATACTGGTTCACCGAATAAAAAGTGACATATTCACGCGACGATCACTTTTAAATCGGGCGTGGCCTATGAATATGACATTCTCACGCGATCAATCAAGTCGCTTATGTACGTAATTTTTCAGGTACAACAGAGGATTTTAAGTGTTTTCAGATCGTCTACAACATCAACGATGTCAGAAGTACAGATATTTTAAATCTCGTTCAGACACAGATGTTCAAAATCTGTAGTGCTATTGTGTAAAATCTTACCGTGTTAAAACTTTGGTGAAGTGAGTTGTCAATATTGCCATTCCGTATAATCAGTTGGAATGACAGCTCACTTCAAACTCACTTCACCTAAGTCTTCACGGTGGGAATTTTACAGAATAGGCTGATCATAGAATAAAGTGTCACAAAGTGTATCACCGTATTTATTTCTGTATATTACATTATTTAGGTAGAAATCTAAAGGAAATACTACTACAAATTAAACAGGAAAAAACAAATAAAGCAATATTTTGCAACAGCATCTCATCATGAGGAAGCAGAAACCAGGCAAATTTTATACATACCTACTGCCAGGTCATTGAACTATAGTAGGCCTAGTGCATTCTCCTTGATAAGTTACAACTTGCAAGCATTCGTCACGATACGATAATACAAGAAAAACTGGCTGCAGCTATAAGGTTAAGTTCACACTTATTGGGTTTCTGGCTAAGTAATAACAGTCGCACGGCTTGATCCATCAGGTTAAGCTACGCTTGCCGGGGTTACTCCGTAAATGGGTAACTATCTTTGCATACCGAGACCGAACGTGCTTTCTGGGCCGTTATGTTCGGCCGGGCCGATAGCACGTTAAGCCGTTGGTCTCGGCTGTCATTCGTGGATCTTTGACAGTCGTTACGGGCCGTCAGAAGCCCAAAATTCTGACAACCAGTCTTACCAAGGGGGTATCTATTGCCCATTTACTGGGTTGTGGAGGTCTTAAAGACAGTCGCTCCATGTAAAATACTGGTATTCAGCTGCATACGGTTAAACTGGAGACCAAACCCAACATACTTGGGAAAAGGCTCGGCAGATGATATAGTTTTGAGAGCAAACAATCAACTTCCTTTTTTACTGCTTCTTAATAACTTCTCATGAACGAGTATTTGATCAAATTACCACTGCTACAATCTCTGTCTTTGTATCTACTTTTTCTGTCCACGACTTCTGTCCGCGTGGAAGTCAATTCTTCTAATATTATAAATGCGAAAGTTTGTGAGGATGGATGGATGGATATTTGTTACTCTTTCACGCAAAAACGACTGAATGGATTTGAATGAAATTTGGCACACATATAGTTTATAACCTGGATTAAAACATAGTATACTTTATATCCCGATATTCCCACGGGATCAAGACTTATGCGGGTGTTCTATGCCACTCGGCAATAGTAAAGCTTCCTATCAATGAATGTATTCTTGTAATCCGTACAGCACCCTTATTGCGTAATACACGATCAATCACAATCTGTATCGTTTTGAAACAGATTGCTAATCCATTTCTTCATAAGTTCGAAAAAAAAATCTGCTGATCAACGTAAATAACGTAATGAATGTTGTTGACCTGTCAAAATGAAACAGATTAGTCTTAATTGTTTACGAAAATGTCTTACGCAATTAGATAGCAGAACTTCCGTAGACTATCTCTTACAAACAAACAAACAATTTTACCTCGTTATATTATCTGTTTAGATGCGCAATTGTGCGTTTCAAATAGTTTTAGATAAATTCGTCAAATAGTTTTAGATAAAGACGGCTTGAGTCACACAGAAAATACCGGGATGGTTCATACGTGTTTATTTTTGTGTCACGAATCGTTTAGATAGTTTAAAGTCGAAAGTCATGGTGACTATTATGTCCAAAGTCGAATATATTCGCAACTATTTATTATTCTGACGAAACATCCAATAGGTTGAGGTAGATCCGTGTTAGGGCGATATCTTGGACTTTGAACACTGGACTTTGGACATCAAAATTGTTACGATGACTGTTGAATCGTAACTCGTAACCGTAAAACGCAGTTTTTTATAATTACCTGATAGTTACATACATCACTATGTTAGTAAAATCCATAAATTGTCGCTCTCTCTCAGCTCGCTTTTACTTAGGCATTCATTCAGAGTTGCAGTTTTTTTCCCGCTCGCACCATACTACTCGCGGACTGAGTACGAGCGAGACGGAGGCGGCTCCAAAGCGCCAATAGTTTAGGTGATTGCTTTTTACGGCGAAAATAATGGTAATAAAATAAAACACACATAGCTGCTTTATAGTTAGTTCAGTTATTATGCAAAGATTCATGATCTAATTAGAAGTAATTTCTGAAAAGGAGCGTTTTATTGTTCGGTTTGGAGGTAACTTTGGATTTTTTTTCTATCGAGAAAATTTTATGGAATCGTGTTTTCGTCTCACATAGTACTTAACATTAATCCTTAACTTTACACATAAACAACATTAATCCTTAAGTTTCGATATAACCGAGGATCTTGCTAAGCACTTTGAGGTAACATAGGCCCCCTTAAGGCTGTGCAGTAACAACTTAATACTACCTAAGTTATAAAATACCAATATGTCTGTCTATTTGCTAGGCATTTACACCTTCTGCTGTACTCATTTTGATGATTTTTGTCCGAAACGTAAAATAATCCTACCTCGACATAGAGAACTTTTTATAATATGGAAAAATAATTTCCAGCACGTGCCTTGGGCACGGCTAAAATTATCGGACATAGCCGCGGTACATATTCATTTCACAAGCGTGAATGTTCGAAGCGCAAAGTCAGATGTACCCATGTAACCTTTCTATGACGTAAATGTAACCAAACCTACGCGAATAGTTGCAAGTCATCGTGACTTAGCGAATAGCTGGCGGGAACTCCGTACCTTTCTTTTTACGGAACACACGAATGAATCGCAGCAATGTTACTCATGTGTTTGTGATTTTGTGTTTGTTTTACCTTCAGGACAACTGCACGCGAAATCGAATTTTATTTTCTGCGAAATTCGTTCGGCGTTGGTTGTTAACAAAGTAATAAAACAGATTGGAACGACAGTTGTTTGTGTTGAACTCGGATAAACGACGCAAAACTCAAATAAGTCCACACTCTACAGACCATCTGGTCCAAGGATGGCGAAACTGTGACATACTTAATAATCTTGAATAAATGTAAATAATCATCACAAAACGACAACGGCTATTTGGCTATGTGACTGTCAAAATAGTCAGATATTTCTAATTTATTCTGTTTTTTTTTCAAAGTGATTAAGCACAATACGATGTCGACTATACATTGATTTTGTTCATTACGTTTTCGATCAGTCAGACCTACACTGTTCGTCTTGCATATCATTTATTTATTTTATTTCTTTCTTTCTTTAATTAAGACGGTTTAAAACCAGTTCCAAAAAATAAAGACAAAGTTTGCACATTAAAAGGGAAAGTATAAAATCACTAAGTTGAGGTAAAAAGTTAACAACACCCTCATAAATCCCTCTCAGAGTACTTCTGTCATGCCAAGAAATTAGCCCCTCTTTATGTGAAAAGTTTTGCCATCCCTGTCTCATCTATATCGATGAATAAACTCCGCACTCTCGTAGAGGCACTCTCATCCACTTACCCTTTAAGAAAATAAGAATTGTTAAATTACTAAATCACAAAAGTACGAAGACTTCAGCACTTCGTTTAAGAGGGTGCATCCTAAAAGTTGGCAACGTCGTAAATAGCTGTCAAATATTTACCTGTTTCGATTAATTTGGAAATAATACTGTATGGAAATAAGAAATGTGGCTAACCAATTGACTAGAATATTAATAATGAATTGCAATTATAACATTGAATTTGATGTTGTACCCGTTTTAGGTGGAAAAAAGGCATTTGAAAAGTTACCAAATACTTTTTTTACATCTAAAACTAACTATTCGGTGTTACGATATTAATTATTGCATTTCATAATCAATATTCTAGTTCGCTAGTTAGCCACATTTTTTATTTCCATACAGAAATATTATCAAATTAATCAAAACAGCGAAATATTTGACATCTATTTGCGACGTTGCCAACTTTCAGAATAAACCCTCTTAACTAGGTACTTCATCTAATGTCAACAGGGAGTTTTTACAGCACTGCGCTGCAGTTTTTACGACAGCTCTCCCAAGAAAAGTGCTCTGAACTCATCTAGATGAAACCATAATTTGAGAACAACGCAATTTCGGCCAACTCCTGGCGCTTATTATGTCAAGAGTTATGCAATAAATTCCAACTTCTTATCATAAAGTAATCAAAAGTATGAACTTTTGAACGCAAAATGGTTGAACTTGCGTTGAAAACATGGAAACAACATTTTGTTTTCTGCCATTACCCGTAGACAAATAACACAGTAACAAATCAGAGTCTGGACGTATAAACAAAAAAAATTAAAAAATTGTTTATTATTTTAACAATTTTGGCAAATAAGCCTAAGCTAGGACTCGACTCCGCTCTTCCATAACTTAAATAGGTATTATAAAACTTGTTTTATTTTATGATTCTAAAAAATGTAGGTAAAAAAAGAAATAATTAAAAAGGAGAATTAAAACTAAACAAACAGCCCGCATGCTAGTGTGTATGTTGGGAGTAAAGTCTGTATTAAGCTAATAATTTGAAATATTATGTCAATCTCCATTAAGAAATCTATTTTTTTATTTCATTACGTACTTATATTTGTTAGAACTTCTTATTTCGATTGCATAGACAGCATGTGTCAGAAAGGGTTGGTCACATTTAAGGGTGTGGTACAGACCATCAAACTGAACAACTTTCTTTATAAGACCAATATTGTGATCGCAAAGAAAAAATATCAAATGTCCCCTACTGTCTGAACTACACCTTTCTCATACAAGCTATATACAAATGTGCCCTGGTGCAGATAAAGCTTCCTATAGACGCGTGTGGCGCTCAATCGCTCACCATTTCAAACCGCAGAACTTGCGGCCATTTCAAACGGCATGAAACTAGAAACGCACAAGGGCAAGAGTCAGTTACCAAGTCTATAAATAAATCGTTGAGATCGTTGATAAGTAAGTATGATAGCTTGAGATCCTGGGTTCGAAGCGTTGTAACATTCCTGATTCCTGACCAAATAAGGTTACCCATAATCTCTGTGATCTCTGCCTACGCTTTTGGAGAATACAGGTGATATAATATTACGGCATGTTATCTATACTTATAATAAATCTGTAGAAGTGAAAATTCTGTACATTGAAGATATCAAAAAAATAAATGGCAGGGGGTGTTACTAGACCGCCCCGAACCAAAAAATTAGATTAAATTTTTTTTTGTCTGTCTGTCTGTCTGTCTGTCTGTTTGTTCAGGCATCACGCAAAAACTACCGGTTCGATTACGATGAAACTTGGTATAATTATTCTTTAATATCCTGGGCACCACACTGGGTACTTTTTATCCCGGAAAAGTACCCTATCCTACGGTTGGGGGGTGTAAAGTTTGTATGGAAGAATTTTAACGCGCTGTCCGATTAACTCGAAACTCAATATTTATACTTAAACCCAAAAATTAAGAATAACGTGTATCAGGATTTTTCGAAATTCAACCCCTAAGGGGGTAAAATAAGGGATGAAAGTTTGTATGAAAAATCTTATTCCTTGAGGTAATAAACATGAAACTTCGCACGAATAATTATCTAAATAAATTATAAAGTTTGTAGTTTTTTGTTTTTCTAAATTACCCCCTAAAAGGTTGGGAGGTGTCAATGTTTGTATGGAAGAATTTTAACGCGCTGCCGCGCTGTCCGATTAACTCGAAACTCAAACCCATGGGGATGTATGGGGTAATTTCCGACACTCACGCGGGCGAAGCCGCGGGCAGCAGCTAGTTGAAAATAAATGAGGTATCAAAAGTGGAACAGTACCGTATGTCACAAGAAGGGCAAGTTTGCATCGCAACACTATCTGACAGCAACAGCACTCGACACAATGCATGAGAATTAATATTTTTTATTGTAGGTAATAAAAATAAATATTTGCACACCAATTAAGGTAGGATATGGCTAAAGATCTTCTGTTGTGTGTATCACCTTATGTACCCATGTTCAAGCAAATAAATGATTTGATTTGATTTGATTTGATTTGACACTGGCAAAATCCGATAACACGGGATTGACTTGCCTAACTTTAGGCACAAACTTGTTAAACAAGACAGGAAACAGTTTAGCGTTCCCAAATACATCGATGGTACATTTTGGAATTGGAAATCATTCTAAGGATAGAACCCGAAGTATAATTTCCTGTAACCAAAAAACGTTTTCAGCTGTAACTAAATCTTCGGGCAAAAATAGATGATGTTAATTGGTAACTGAAAAAATCGTTTTATTCGTGTTATGATAGGACACGGTTCCGTAAATAATTCAAGGGTTGAAAATAATTATAGGAAAGGTTCTATGCTTGTTTTTTTTTCCTTATTCGGCTCGATTTTGGTGTTTTAGGTCGATTCCTATCTGTTACCGGCCTGTAATATAGAGTTTGGTTGGAATACAGAAATATACCTACTATTCAATTCCATCTCTTATTGGTATGTAGGTATATATCTATTGTAACAATCAAACAATTTGGCAAAAATCATGTATCCATGTATGGAGTAGGTACAGTCAGCGACAAGTCGTCTATATTGACATAAAATTGATACATAAGCTGTTGAAAAAAGAAAATAAAAACTAGTTATGCCATAACCTTCTACTCCGTTCATCTAATATTCCCCTTTTTTTTCGAGACGGTAAAAAAAGTGATCCAGTTTATACACATGCATAACGGGCACCTGTAAGACATCACAGAACCTGTTCTCAGTAAGAGAGTAGTATACTCTTTGGAACAATAGACGCAGATATATTTAGTAACCTATTTCGCTTAACTATTCCTAAAGAGTCATAAAAACCCAGTAAGAAATCGACACGAGTTTCACCTCTCAACGAGGTTTCTCAGGATGATGATTAACTTGTCGCGGACCCGAACACGACGTGTTGCCACCCCTAGAGTTCACCTCTAGGCGTGGCAACACGTCGTGTGTGCAACACACGTGTCAATTTCTTACAGGGTTTTTTATGACTCTTGCGTCCGCGCGGCTGCACTACGCGGGCGTCCGCGCGGGTGCTGTTTTCTATTATCATCCTTAGAGCAGCTCTGCGTGAGGCGGGACTACCGTCACCCATCTATTGTATTTTATAATGGATCTCCGCCAAGTAACATCTGAATCAATTAACGATATTCTTTGGTGTTCCAGGACCAAATTCCTCGTATTTAATCTGCTCTGAATTGTGAACTAAATTCTGGGCGACTCGATAAAGATTGCCATCGACGCGCTATCACAATGAAGAATACTGAAACATAGGGTGGGGCCCGACCGGTGACAATCCAACAGAAACCCACATGGGTACTTATGAAACGTGAGACACACAAAAGGGGCCTAAGTCTACTAATTTATAAACGTTACAATGGTCTCTCAATGGTAAGTTTTTGACAAACTTACCTTACAAATACTGTCAAAACTCACCATTGAGAGACTATTGTAACGTTTATAAATTAGTAGACTTAGGCCCCTGAAGCCAGGTACACGGTTCCAATTGCTCGTTTCCTATGGAGCCAGTAAGAAACTGCACGGTTATTCTTTCAAAAAAGAATTGGTTTTTACAGTGTTTTCAAAATGTTAATAGGTATGTAAGGTAGTGTAGGCCAATCAACAAGAACTAGGTAATAGAAAATGGTGTCTCTGGTAAATGGGACTTTTTTACATCCAATAACAAAAACAATCGAAGGTAACATAAAAATAAAAAAGTTCATTTATATTTTTATTTAAACAAACATAAGTATTACCCAAGCAATAGTTTAAGCTAAGCCTTAATCGATACTTTAAAATCGAATTAAAAGTTAACAGAATTGAGCGAAGTTAAACTTGCCCGGTAAATGCTAAAGCTTACTTCACAGCTTTACTTATATTAGTGGAACATCTTACAAACTAAACGCCAGCCCACTCGTGGCACGGCAGGGCTACGGATATAAATATATCTTAATAGTTTGATAATAAAATTGAAATTTCTATGATGATACAAGGACGTCGCGGCATGCCTAAAGATACCGCGGCATCGTTGCCGTCAGAATCCGCTTGCATGTAGTGATGCCTGCCTGCCTGGAGGGAGCAGGCCCTAAAAGTACTTTCTGTCTTAAAACGAAACCTCAGTTACTTAACAATATGTAATGATTTTCTCACTAGCCAAAACTTATAATGTTTCTCTTATTTTCTTTACTTATCATTCAGTCATTAAAATTATCACATAAAAAATAATGCATAATTCAACCATTAAAGGCGTTTGCAATACCTACTAGGTTGGCCTACTTGCACCATTGATCACTAAATAGGTACATTAATCCCTAAACGAATTTTAAACATCGTTCTATTTTCATTATTAAGTTGTCAGAGATAGAACGATTTTGTTTAGTTCTAAATTTATTTGCTATTTCGTGGTGCAAGCAGGGGCCTAGTATGCATGGACGCGTGGAGTAAACGTAACTTTTAAAATCGTTCGAACTTATGAATGATTTTCGAAAATACTCGATTAGCACAAAGCATAATCAGCCTAAAATATTCCCACTGCTTTCGACACAGGCCTCCTCTCTTCGAGAGGTAGTGGGCTGTAATCTACCACGCGGGCCCAGTGCGGATTGGTACATGTCACACGTCTTCGAATTTTTGGTTCTAGAACATGTCGGTTTCCTCACGATGGTTTTCTTCACCGTTTTGAGAGCAGTGGTGATGAAATTTACACACAACGTAAAGCGCAGACGCCTGGGTTCGAACCCATAACCTTACAACTAGTCAAGTCCCCCGTTACCGCTGGGCCACCATTTCTCTCGATTGGTACATAATATTTACTTATTTTTAAGACTTTATTCATATCTATGGGTGATATTTATTGTGCTTGTCGCAAAAATTTAAACCAAAATGCTACAAGATAGTTGTATTTTTTATAAAAAATCGATCGAATTTAGGTATGTGATTCTCCGCGCATTCGTAGTAGGGCCTCTGAACATGATAACTAGGAGTTATTTTAACGTGGAATAAACTTGACGTATATGGGGTCGACGGGCCTCAGCACGAGGTCAGCCATGAGCCCGGGTCGCGCTCCCTTCACCTTCGGCACGATCTTGAAGTTGCGACAGATCTCGCTAAGGGTAGTCTTCATTTCTTGCATGGCGAAGCGTTGGCCTATAAACAACATTGGAATGTCAATTGTTTGAATAAAGAACTATGGTTTGCTGCCATTTTTTTACTAAAATCCAGAATGAAAAGTACCCTATGTTCTAGGACCTTTACGTATCTGTCAAACATAAAGGCTGCCGCAGACAGGCGCCACGAACAATTTCTATGAAAACTTCACGGAAATTGTTCTCTTCTCTTCTTATTGCATTTATAATGTTAGTATGGATGTATGGTATGGATGGTTAGGTAGGTAGGTAGGTAAGCTACTTTTGCATTCCTACAAAATAGTGAAAATTCTACTGTAAAAGTATTATACAGAGTGGCTGGAACGTTGACGTCGAAAAATAAAATTTAGTTCCCTCGTATCGTGAGGTATCCGAATCACCCCCATGTATGTTCCGCGATTTTTGATAGTTTTCGAGTTATGATTTTTTTTCTGTTGAGAATTTTCGACTTGACCAATTTAAAAACACTTTTAGGAGATTTTTTTTTTGCAACTCTGATTCGTGATTCGGATACCCCACGATACGAGGGAACTAAATTTTATTTTTGGATGTCAACGTTCCGGCCATCTATAACCGGCACCCGTGTAGTCTCGCTAAATAGCATATTGCGACAACTTTAGTCTCAAACATTTTGTAAGGAAAAATCTTCAAACCTCGTCGAGAAGGTCTTGGCTAGGTGCCCAGCAATATGCTGGATAGACATTTTTATGCATTAGAGTGCCAAGCTTTTGCTTCGTCCAAAATGAACCACTTTGCTTAAATATTGCCAATTTTGACCAAAGAAACGATAGATGGACTGAATGAAAGATGATATGGGTAGAAAGGGGGTGACTACCGAGATAACGACTAATAGAAATATCTGAAAGAAAAAGACATGTTGCGCCGAGCCGACCCTAAAGAAACTGGCCAAGAGAACGATGATTCAAGTTTAAATTAAACAAAACCGTCTACTAACCAATACAGTTCCTAGGTCCGGCGCTGAACGGCACATAAGCGTAGGGATGCTTCACCTCGTTGTTCAGGAACCGCTCTGGCTTGAACTTCTCCGCCTCAGGGTACAGGTCCTCTCGCCGATGCAGCTCGAAGATGTGCACGTCCACTGTTGTGCCTTTCTTCACTAACAGGTCACCTGGGGAAGGTGTCATATTATTAGAGATGCTTTTATACATTTTTTTCTAGTACTTTAACCTCGGTTGGTATAGAAGTGTTTTAATTCTTGTGTGGAACTGCGTCGATTGGCATCATAAAAATAAAACGTGAGTATTGACGATTTTCTAGTTGACTGAACTTTATCCTGTAGCTATCACGATTTTGAAGTACCTGCCCATACTGCACCATCTCAAAAATCCACCCTCTATATGGGTTTTGTTTTATTTCCAGCCTGTATATGGGTTTTTGTAAGACAAAATCCAGGCTGGCATTTTTGCTGAACTGGGCCTTTTTGGCGCAGCCGTGAGGCACACTCCCCTGTCAATTTTGTTTTATTTTTATCTTATCTTTTTTATCTGCTGTACCTATGTCATTTTGTGTGCCTTTAAGTCTGTGTTACATAGGTTTTTTTTGTCTTTCTTTCTGTTTTTCTATTTGTCGAGAACAACCATTAGATACAGCTATCAACTGAAAAGAACACCTTCATAGATTCAAATTACATTTCAAAGACTTCCGAGTCCCGAGTCCCGGCTCCCTCACAGCGCAATGCGTTTCTTTTAAATGTAATTGTTACTGTACATGTACAGACATGCAAGACGAGTGTCGACGGCTGCAATTGCCTCAGTCGCTGACGCGTTCCGCTAGTATATATGAGCACTTATCTCCACTAATGATATGATGCTACAGAAAAGGCAATTTGTATGACAATGTACTAGAGAATATATTCCAAGTCTAGAATATTCTAATAACAAAGTTCGCGGATCAAAGGGAGCAGAAAATTAGACGAGGTACAAGTTTCTTTTTTGATTTGATTTTAAATGTATAACTTTTTTTTTCGTTTTTTGCCACCGTCTTCGGAAATTAAAGTTGTTTTCCACTTTATAGTGTTTTTTTTGGAACTAGGTGTTTTTTTGTACCACCTCGGGAGCATACCCTTTCAAACAAAAACAGAATTTTCAAAATCGGTCCTTAATTGGCGAAAATATCGAGGGACATACATAAAAAAAAATATACTTACGCTACGAATACATAACCTCCTCCTTTTTAGAAGTCGGTTAAAAACGAGTATTTACCGCGAACAAGCCTGAATATTTCAATATTAATCCGATTATAAATTCAGTACTTTAGGGATATAATCTCCAAGAAACTTCGTCTCGCTGGACCCCAGGATCCAACAGGTTTGTAAATAAGAAAAGTTAAAGTTAATGCAGTGAGCAGTTTCTAAAATTAATACTTCTTAACTAGTCTAGTTTCGTAGGTCATATAAGGTTAGTTAGAATTCAAACATTTTCTGTTTAATCAATTATATGAAATAATACTTAAATATAAGCTTTAGAATTCAATTCAGAATCATTAGTTATTTTAATACATTCAAATCTTAATTATACAATAATATTAAATTAAATAAAAAATTAAATATAGTATGTACAAGTATTTATCGAAACTTAAAAAAAGGGGGGAAGAGCTCATTGGGCATCAAAAAATTCATCCGCATCGCTGTCGATAGAGAAAGTGCCCAAAAGGCTGGCAGCATTGCCGCGTTGGATCGCAATGCTGATCCTTTGGGCTAAGAATAGGCCAGCCCTCTGGTCACGTGTAGAGTCGACCAGCCGCTTGGCGATGTCCCGGAATACTCGATGGGCACTCGGACCCCAAGGCCCTAGTGTTTCAACCCCAAACGGCTCAAACATGTAACTCCCAATAAGGTTGTTGTATTTGCGCCGTTTGAGGTTTTCTGCTCCTGCAGCAGCCGCTCCAGCACAGCCCGCCGTGCTAGGAAGATGGGATGGAGCAAGGGTGTCGACGCAGGTTGCGTCCCACACCAGAGGCCTACCCAACTTCCAGGCCATTATGGTCATTCCGTCTGGCCTCTTCCCATCGTCGCGCGCCAAGCCGTTGGGTTCTAAAACAGCTGGCACCCCGGCGGTGACAAGAGCCCGACGGATGATGTCGTTAATGCTGGCGTGCCGTGCCATCCGGCCAGCGCTCTTGCTGCAGGATAGGCCATGGTGTCCGAGGCAGTCGACTCCTTCTCCGCACTGACAACGATGCGGAGCCCCGCTGGGAGCGCCCAGACGCAAACATGTAGCGAGCCGGAATGTAGTGTCACCCAGCATAGTGCCTATGTTGGGTGACGGTAACGCCTGAAGCCAGAGGCCCGACTCCCATTCACCCACAGCCAGCAGGCGCGCACGCTCAGCAGTATTGGTGGACGTATTAATAAGTTTGTTCCGTACCAACCTGCAGAGCGGCTCATCCCACTGTCTCTGGGCGGATGGGTTCTCGGGCTGAACCGTATCCGGACAAGCCACTTTCCAGGCGTTCACTGCATCGGTCAAACATGGCACTTCGGAGTCAACCTGAGAATGAGCTAAAATTCTTTTGGTTAACTTTTCGGTGCTATGGACCGAGGACAGGAACGCCGGTAGACTTACACTGGAAATTTTGCGGACGCCGAGCCCACCGAAGCGAATGGGTAGTGTGGCTTGCAGCCACGCGCGGTCGTCCAATGCCACGTTTAAAATGGATGTTAGGGTATTTCGGATAATACTATCGATTTTGTCTAGAAGGTGGGTATGTTTCCATAAAGAGGAAGAGCGGAGAAAATACATACATACAATTCAGAATTAAGTACTGAGAAATGGGTCAGCCGGTCTATTCTGTATAAATCTCACCGTGAAAACTTAAATCAAGTGATCGTGAAGTGAGTTGCCAATAATGTTAATCCCTAGAATCGGGTGGACTGACAGCTCACTTCACCTTAGTTTTCACGGTGCGATTTTTACAGAATAGATCGGCTGATCCCTCCGATTAGAAATACTATGAATCTCTGATATTTTTTAATGGGTGCGTTTACCAACACAAGTGGCACATACAGCCAAAGCCATGCACAACAACCTATCCGTGGACTATACAAGTTTATTTCAGTGTCGGAATCGAAACTCACGACACGTAGTAATCGCTCAGCCATTGTACCCACCGAACCGTGAAAATACTATACAAAGTATACACACGGTGCCTGAGGGCAAGATTCACAGGCCACACTTACACCCGGTTTCAGACTTGAGAATTTGTGAAACACTACTTTAGCATTACACTTTTTATTTTATCTTTTTATCTGCTGTATATTATATTGTGTGCCTTTTAGTCTGTGTTAAATAAATGTATTTTCCTTCTTTCTTCTTCTTTCATTATTTTTCGGAAATTCAAACTAATTTATAAAAAAATAAGTAATTTTTACTTGCGCGAACTTTCACCTAAAGTAATGCGTCAAACTCAAGTTCTCAAAAACCGGGTGTCGTCTCATACGAATTTGAACTTTACTTGTACATAACTCACACTCGTTTATACGAATATGAACAGTTCACATTTGTATGAAACGGTTACTTTACTTGTCAAAGTGCGGCTTGTGAATCTTGAAAGAAAGAAAGAAAAATGCCTTTATTGGCATTACAGCAGAAAAAATCAACTTAAAACTATAAAAACAGAAAACAATGATTATAATGCCAAGGGACCTCAGCTCAGCATAATGTCAGATGACAACACAAAGTGTACCACCTGACGCTGATTTTCAGCTGCAACCCACGAGTGCCATACGCTAGAATAATAAACACAGGGAAGTGTGTGTCCAATTTAATAAATTAAAGGTCCTCATTATTGTAGGTACGTGAAATCAGACCTACCCAGTTTGAAGTCTTCTTCAATTTCTCGTCCGATGAACGGCACGCTGGGGTACAGCCTCATGACCTCTTTGATCACAGCCTCCAGATACTTCATGTCAGCCAGGTGAGACATGCTCACGTGGTCGGCACCGTTCAGACTGTTCTGAACCTCCTCGTAGATACGATCCTGGAAAAGGATGGGGTGTGAATAAAGATAAAAAATCTCATAGAATACAGAATAACCCTCTCCATTTATGAAGACGGTAATTTTTTTTTCAAACGAGAATTTATGGTATTTAAAAAAGTTAATAATAATTGTCGTACATCGCTAATTATAACACGTTAAAGAAACCCTGGGACACTGGTCAGATAGTTTTAAAACCCATTTTTTTTTGTGATAATATCATTTGCTCATATAAAAACAACCTCTGTAACGTCCTAGAGTTACTGATTTACGGCTCGTACACACTGGCGCGTTATCGCGAGCGCGACAGGCAGCGCTATCCTTATCGCGTGTGTACGAGCCTTTACAAAGGGCACAATTTTCTGTTCTTTTAGTAATTCTGCTTTAGAATGGTTTATTCAATCGTCTTTCATAGAAACAAATAAGATTATTTGCAAATTAATTTAACTTCCTCTACAATAAAATACAAGCAATATCAGTTACTAGTTGTTAGGAAAAAACTGTTTTTTTTAGCATTTTCTTTGAGAGAGGACAAATGGAATTTCATTTCTGCTTGCTTCTACTAAGAAGGTTTCATTAAAAAGCGTAACTGCCAAGTCTTTTTGTTTTATTATTTGTACCACTAGGGAAACTTAAATTAATATGGAAAATGTTATAGAAAAATAAGGTTATTATTAAATAAAATTCATATACCGTAAGAAAAGAAAAAACACGCGCTAGAAATATCGCGAACTAAAGTATGGTTCTAGATTTAAGGCTCGTACACATTGGCTCGATATCGCGGGCGTGACATGCGTCAAGCTGCCTGTCGCGCCCGCGTTATCGCGCCGGTCTGCACGAGCCTTTACGCTCAGCTTAGCGCAGAGACTTGAAAATCCAACGTTACGCTTTTACAACGCGCTAGGATGTGCTCAGTTGGATTCTCAACCCTCGGCTCGACGCCGAGAGTTGAAAATCGAGAAAGCGGAAAAAACGTCGCTTTAAAAAAGCCCACGTTGGTACGGGCAACGTGGGCTTACTATGTCTTAAGTTCCACTCAACGGATAAACATCAACGTAGTGCTAGGTCCTGCATAACTTTCACAGCACTTCAAAAATCCGTAGGTAATGTTCATTTTACGTGATGTGCAAAATATAATCGAAGGTCTTCGAAAAAATACAGGGTGGGGTCGTCCATACGACAATAAAATAAACTTCATAATTATATAGCTACTTCTTCATAACTAGCTGCGCCCCGCGGTTTCGCCCGCATAAGTCTCGAGCCCACGAGAATATCGGAAAAAGTATCATATGTCCTTCTCCAGGTTATAGTCTACCCATGTGCCAAATTTCATCTAAATCCGTTCAGCCGTTTTAGCCTGAAAGCGTAACAAACTCACTTTCGCATTCATAATGTTAGTTAGGATGACGTTCCCAGTCTACAAACAGTACTATTTTAGAGGTATGAGGAACAGGGTGTCAAGTTCACTCATCCTCTAAAGAAAAGGGAGGATCCTCGCCAGAGGGGTGTCTAGTCAGGCAACTGCCTAACGATTGATGTCGGATATTCTTATATAATATTATGTTGATCGCGCGGAAAACTCTAATGTCGCGATGCAGAATTTGTGTGACGTCAGGTCTTTGATGCGTAATTCGCATGTGGCTTATAGATGCCGCTACACTATCTTACTAGCTACTGTATCGTCGTACTAGCTCTTGCCCGCAGCTTCGCTCGCGTTTCATGTTGATTTTGTCTATCATTTTTCTATATCTCAGGAACAGTACTTTTTTTCTGGATGAAAGGTACCCTTTTCTGTACCGACGAACACGACGTGTTGCCACGCCGAGCGCTGGACGCTAAGCGCTCGGCGTGGCAACACGGCCTCTTCGGGTTCGCAACAAGTCAATCGTTATCCTGAGGATGCCTCATTGAGAGATGAAACACGTGTCGATTTCGGGTTTTTTATGACTCTTTAGGAATAGTTAAGCGGAATAGGTTAATAAATATTTTTTAAATATTACTATGACAAAAAATAGCTACCTGAACATCTTCGTGATCTGCCAGCAGCATCAGACCGAATGTGAGAGCTAACGCCGTGGTGTCGTGACCCTGAAAATAAAACAGCTTTTATTTCTGCTTTACTACATCGACTAATCTAATCTTGAGTGGACAGAAACACAAACAACAGAGTAAAACTAATCTTCCGACCAAGAAAAATAGTTTTTTTTTCGTTTTCGCACCACATGAGAAATTATTCTAAAATAGATTGGTTCTTTAAGTATATTGAAATAAGGTAAATTCTATTACTTTCGGCTTGTTTTCATTTGATCCGTGTCAAATAAACTCAGCAGTTTCTCTGTATCATTGTTTCGATTTTCTAAAGAAAAAAGTAATTTGGAGAAGACGTTGAAATGTTTTGTCCTTGTACATCTCACTCACAATGTTATAAAACTCACACAACATCTTTGAACCATTTTATGAGTTTAATGAGTCAGTCCTTATTTCTTAATGTTGTTTTCGGGAATCGTAATTTTCTTGCTCGTAAATATATTGTATTGAAAGATAGTTAATTGATTCAGGCGTGACTAGTGGAAATCCATTATAAAATACAATAGACGTAGAAACTTACTCAGCGTACAGCGCTCGGCGTGGCAACACGTAGTGTTCGGGTTCGCGACAAGTCAATCGTCATCCTGTGGATGCCTCGTTTAGAGGTGAACGTCGTGTCGATTACTTACAGGGTTTTTTATGACGCTTTAGGAATAGTAAAGCGGAATAGGTTACTAAATATATCTACGTCTATTGTATTTTGGATTGATTATAAACAATTTCGCTCACGATTCATTATGATTTACCACTTAGAGACATTGTGGTGACTCACCTCAAACATAAACGTGTTGACCTCATCCCTGATGCCTTCTATATCGATCTGCCCCTTCTCTTCAGCTTCTAGTAACAGGTCCAGCATGGCCAGTCTCCTCTTCGTGCCGATGCCATCACTTACTTCTGCTTCCTCAGCTCCATGATTCTGAGCCTTTTGAGCTTTCCTATCCATTATAACATTGTCTGCAAACGATCGAGCTACGGAGAGAGTTTTAGCAAACTCCTTCCCTTGACGAGAGTTCTTGAATATGAGCTCGTTGTGCATCCATATCCTTGTGATCCGGCTCAACATCAGCATGCCAATGTTCAGGATAGCGTTCTTGTAGTCTACGGTAGCTGATGTTTGGTCACCATCCAGCTTAGTCCCCATTGCAGTCTCTGTTGATGCAAAAAGAATTATGTTTACGTATTCACAAAAAGGGTAACGAGTTTGTGTGAGGCTGTTCTCCTCCTTGACTCTTTTAAAAAGTAATTAGGATCCGTATATCCCTTATATACGGATCCTAATTACTTTTTAAAAGTTGTTTGTGAACCGATTCACGAAATTCGGGAAGGTTAATTCAAACCTTGATTAAAAAGGGACTCAAATGTATTGGTCCAAAACTGTTATTCATTGCCTTTGCATATTACTTGTAAGAAGATTTAGATACACCAGTTAAAAAACATACTCAATGGTGTTTGTTGTATTAAGTAAGATAAAAATTATATAGGAAATAGCTATAACTAAAAAATAACACAGAAATTCTGGGAATAAACATTGATAGAAACAATATATTCAAGGAAAACCATTCAGCTAAGCACAAGAAAATACAAGACGCTACTTGGTGTACAACAAACCGTTTTCAGGATATCTCCAACAATTGGAAGTAATTGAGATAGAAATATATTTGATTGCGTTCGTTGAGATGGAATACGACCATATATTACCGTTATTTCTGTTACATTTTTCTGGCTATAAATGGCGTTAGATGGCCTTGGAATAAGATGGATATGTAAGTTAATATTGACATATTCTTCAAGGACGATCAAAGAAGAGACTTTAACATCTTCTCTAGTCTTAGATGAATTTTATGCTCGTGTCGCGGTAAAAATATAAATAACTAGCTCTTGCCTGTCCTGTTGATGTCTTTCTCTAGGTAGCAGGGTATACCTATCTGTCAAATTCCATCCGTTCATCCGTTTTAGAGTGAAAGCGTTACATACGCAAGTAAGCAACGCAAGCGTTACGAATATTGGTGTGATTTTCTCAACGCCAATAATTCTGATATTATTTATTATCTCATCTGCTCGACTTCCGTACGTCTCTGCAGCGAGCAGAATATCAGCGTGTTTTCCTGACACATGCTGAGCTGGACTCCCATTTGGTGTAACCTTGAGACGCACACCGCACTTTGTATGTTTGTTGATTCATTATTTTAAAGTGCTGTAGACATAGTGTCATCACAATGTCTTGTTATCTTAATTTTTTTGTGTTTTAGCATCTTTTATATAATTTTTATATTTCCTAATATTCATGTAACTTGTTATTATTTAATCGCGCTTTTGTATGTTGTGTTATGTCTTTTGTGTGCACCAAATAAACGATTATATCTATCTATCTAAACAAAAAAGCTTACTTTCACATTTATAATATTAGTTAGGATAACGACTATCTAATTGCGTAACATATTTTCGTAAACGATTAAGACTAATCTGTTTCATTTTGACAGTTCAACAACATTCATTGCGTTATTTACGTTGTCGAGCAGATTTTTTTTTCGAACTTATGAAGCAATGGATTAGCTGTCTGTTTCAAACCGATCCAGATTGTGATAGATCGTATAATACGCAATTCCGTGGTGATACAAACATGTCTACAGACGGTGGCGGAGCTGACCGCGCTAAACGTTCGTCAAAGTATCGACATTTTCAAGACGTTGCTAAAGCGAGATGCCAAGCCGATGTAAATTAGATATTCTATTTAGTAAGACAAGCTACATAATATACCTGGTTTGCCTGAGCTATATTTAACCTCTACAATAATGACTGACTTTATTGAGCATCAAGAATAAATAGTCTACATCCGCTTATGACGATATCACTACGCGTAGCATTACCACTATAGAAACGGGTTTTATCGACGGAAGAATAGACCAAAGGACAGATTGTAAGTTATTGTGAATCTGCCAAATTTTGTCTATTCTTCCGTTTACATAACCCGTTTCTATTGTTGTCATGCTACGCATGCTTCTATGTAGATTCTATGACACATGCATGTGTCAAGTGTAACTGACAGCAACGGGCAGTGACCCTGAATTAACATTGAGAAGAGATAATAAGCTAAGATTTACTTGTAAGACCTTATAATATGTCAAGCTCAATTGCATTTAAAGTAAAATAAGGTACCTACGATTTACAACCATGATACAAGTACCTATGTAGTACTTGAGTACTTGTAAACGAACTGCATACTAAATAAAGTTTTCTGTAAACGAGCTTTTTATCTTCGTTTCTGGTACCGCTGTAAATGTATTGTGTATTTTTTTAAGCAGTGCTTCGGCATTTATTGATTGTTTTTTTTTTGTAATATTTCAAGTGCACTAAAAAGTAAGTTTGCAAATCAAATCTTACACGATTTTGGATGCAAAACACAACCTCACCATCTCAGATTTGAAATACCTGACCTAAGCCTGCAGTCATTTCCATCTGATGACGGGCAGATACAGCACTTGCAAATCACGAGCGCATATCATGTCTTTTATGCACCTTGATAAGGTTTTTTGTTCAGTCAATTTACAATGATTGATGCGCGCTCGAGAAATACAAAAAACTAACATAGTAGGTAAGTTCAGCAAATGGCATATAATTATAATTATGGTTATGGAAAATGTTGAATCACTGCAACTGCAATTACTACTGATTAGAGGTTATGGTTGAGGATCGCATTCATTGAGGTAATTTATTCAATGATAAAAAATATGGGCACTACATTGTATTGTGCGAAGATCATTCTGACATTGAATACGGTCAGTGGCTGCTTATATTTTTCAATAACATCCGTATATTCTTTGTAAACAAGGTCATGTTTCCAATACATTAAAATAAAAAAATCATTCCTGTGTTGTCTAATTTCGGCTTCGTCCCCCCCATCCCCTTCCCATCTCTTCCCCTAGGCGCGCTCATAGTATGTTCTTCTTTGAAACTAGACGACAAAGGGTGAACTTACAAGGTCCTAGGAAATGAGTCTCTCAGCTATCCAAGTAAAAAATAACGTCACTATATTGTTCCAACCTTGGTCGCGCGCGACCCTAATTAACGTAGGTACTTACAATTTTAACAATCAAGACATGCGATCTAGACTGTAACATCATTGAATCAAAAATGTAAGCACCTTAATTGCTAAATCATTGCGAAAAACTTAAATGTCGGAAATACGTCAGTGATTTGACCAATCGGGACGCCAGCGCCGCCTAGCGGCGTAAGGCAAATTATTATTTTTAAAAGTTTTTTAATTATTATTATCGTTTTCAAACCCTATCCATGGTTGGCGGATTCGGAACCCTTGAACGTCCTCAAATGTGTGTGTCAAAGTTATCTAGTTAACTAGACGAATTATGTATAATCTATTCGAAAAGTAGAAAACAGTCATCATCTGCGTAGTCTTTTCCCAACAATGTCGGGGTTCACTTCCGGTCTAACCGGAACCGGACGCAGCTGAATTTTATTTGAATTGGCACATATTCACGACAGGTATTGTTTTAATGAAATGAAAAAAAAAAACAATAAAGCAGACAATGTAGGAAAGACTATAACTGTCGGATTGTCAGATTGTCACCTTGTCGCCTGGCGGATTTAATAAATAGGCATCTAACCTCACAATCCAGTTAGTGAGCTACTTACCACAGATAGTGAATAGCGTAAAGTCACTGATCAGGGGCATCAGACTGACGTCTTCTCCCTTCTTTTCCTTCAGCATCTTCACCATATCCTGGGTCTTCTCCTCGATAACAGTCGCAAAGTTCTTCAAGATGTTGAAGTGGAAGGTCGGGGTGAGGATCTTACGACGCTTGTGCCAGTGAGCACCTGGTGAAGAAAATGAAGATTATGTAAGGGTTTGATACATAGATAACTCTTTTCGTGAACATGTCGTTGATGGGTTCAACGATTATATTCTCCGGGTCGGGCAGTTTCTTACCCCTACCTACTTTACCCCTTTCGAAAATACTGGCATGATGTCATGTTAGTAAAACGGTACAATACATAATACACACAGTATTCTATTGGGATCTTTTGGCACGTGGCTAAAATCAGAACTAACGCTGCCATCTTGTTTTTTTTGTAGGTTCAATTTCATAAATGTGTACCAAAAACGCCCTTATCATGACTGTCATTCTGGCGCCAAACGATCCTTGTAGCCTACACCCTGTGTAGTTATCTTTATTGTTTACCAAGTCGAATATAGTCTTACTTCTAATATTTTGCATATCTAAGACCTAATGTGAAGCGACGCGTACTCAGTAACATCATGTTGTATGGCGAGACTTCAAAGAAAAAAGAATTGTCTGTTTCCTGAGTAGGAATTAGCAATTACCATGTTGAAGGTCGCAGATTATAGCAGAACTGTTTTTATGAACGTTTCTAGACAATGTACCGGTTATTTTTGTTCAAAATTTAGATAAATAAGTTGGTCGATGATTACTCGTTAACTAGTAGAGCCTACTTAGCTGTGATAGTTTCCCTTTTAATTTCGTTTTAAATGAACTCTTCCACATATCCAAAACTTACCATTTGCCTGCAAGGGGGGGGGGGGACACTTGACTCTAACAAAAATTAGTACTTTGAAGCTTAATATTTCGCAAAGGGATACTTCAATCTAAAAATGGTTTTAACAAACTACACCCCACATTATGGGATAGACGAAAAAAAAAAAGATATCCCCACTTTACGTGTAGGGGACTGGGGAGGTAACCTAAAATTTTTTTTTTTAAGATTTTATTTTAACACTTTGTCGGCGTCATTAGTATGTATTGTATACTCATGCCAAATTACAGCTTTCTAGTACTAACAGTCTCTGAGCTAAGCCGGGGACAGACAGACAGCCGGACATGGCGAAACTACAAGGTTTCCTGGGGCCTAAGTCTACTAATTTATAAACGTTAGAATAGTCTCTCAATGGTGAGTTTTTGACAGTTTTTGTATGGCAAATCTGTCAAAAATTCACCATTGAGAGACCAATGTAACGTTTATAAATTAGTAGACTAAGGCCCCTGTTGACTACAGAACCAAAAAAACGTTTTATTGGTCTGAGCCTAATTAGCATTGTGTAAAACAATTCATACCGTTTATCTAAAAACCTAAATTAACGTTTCGTATTTTGTAAAAAAAAAAGCCACAATATGAAAAAAAAAGTATATAAGTACCTAATTATATCCTTTTTTTCTTCATATTGTGGCTTTTTCATATTGTAGATAAGTACCTACTTATCATAATCAATACCTACATGAAGCATTGATATCGGAATAAATTAAATAACTTTTCAAAATACAACTTTTTTAAACACAAGAATGAATTAAACAAATATTTTAGAAGTAGATCGGTGTAATAAATCCTGTAAAGTTAGTCGTTGTAGTTAGTTGTTGCCCTCGAATGTACGACGACATTTCAAATCATTGAACGTCAAAATTACATAAGACAGTCCACCAAAAAGCCCGCCCTTCACCACTTTCTAGTTGTGGGCAGGGCAGTGGGATTGGGATGGTGGTGGTGATGGGACGTGGCGTAACAAACTCTATAGCAACACATCTCTCTGTTCAGCGAGAAGAACTTGATTCCATATAATGTATGCAAAGAAAAAAAACATTACAAACATTAAATAAAATTATTTGCCACGAAAGCTCCAGTTGCTGTTGTGTTAATTGATGTTCGATATTATTCAAAACCCTAGCAAGGCCCATAAAGGGTATGGCAAAAAGAAATGTTCAGCACTGCGCCTCGCCCGAAGTTTACCAGCCCTAATCCTTCAGTGTTCTGAGTGTATTGGCATATCTACGCCCCCAAGCGGTATCGGCCTTATCGGCTTAGCTTTCGCTTCGCCAGTCAATCTAAACCACTCAGCTAACTTAGAGTAAACTCTGAGTAATACGAATGGGATTCACTTGCGTAAATCTGTCATTCAATCAATTATCCAGACATGACTTGATTGGAAGGCGCGCCCTTTCATGAAGTATTGACTGTAGGTTCACAATAGGAATAATTTCTTGAGAAAAGAATCCAACTTGTCATATTATATTCCAGCTCTTGATATTCTTATGTAAACTAACTTTAAAGCATTTGGTATAATTCTAATATCGAACACAAGTAGATTAGTACTTAAACCAATTTAAACAAGGAAGTGGCACCAAAATCCTTCCCAACATTCAAATTCTGACCAATTATCTACTCAGCAAATGTAGAGTCACGAGCGAGATCACAATCATTATACCTACACAAGATTCAAAAGCGATTTTCACCTAAAGTATTGATAGATTTACTATGATGTTACGAACATATTATTATCGAGATCACTGTGTATTATAAAATAGGTCTTTTGTCAAAGTTTCAATTTTTATTTCACTTTCTCACTCTTTTGAATTTTGCGTAACTGTAGGGTTCTTATGCTCATGACTGATGCGAGCTGTTTTCCACAGAGTTCGACGTTCAAGTACTTAGAGGTATTTACTCTGTTTGACGTGGGTACAAGCGGGTCTTCGGGTACCTACATAACAACCTCTTGTCACATTAGCGAAATACCGGAAAAAGCTTAAAGTAAAGTAGGCCGAACCTTGATGTTTTATAACTCAAAGAGCGTCCCCAAAAAGATTAAAAAGCTTCAGGGGTTGTTTTATATAAATTAATAATAAAAATATCGGATATCCGGTTTCCTTTTTCCGGATTGGGTTAAAAACTTCAGAAATTCTGTCACCTGCATAGATTTAAGTTCAAATATTGTGGTCTATTTAAAGCTGGCTGTCTATGAAGATATCAATATCATCTGCCATCTCTTTTACCACGAAAACGCCACGAGCTACGATCTTAACATCGCACCTGTATTTCCCCGAAGGGTTAGGCTCAAAGCATTTATTTTAAATAAACCGATTACAGGCACTTTTGAATTGTCAAGGGGTCGGTCAGTCAGAAATATGAAGCTAGTTGCCCATTCCAAAGCGTAGTAGGTTCCTATGGAGAAGAATGGGCAAGAAACTCCACGGACACTCTTTTAAACCAAACTATGTTACAAGATATTTGTTACATCATTCATGTGGAAATTATACATGTGAGAAAAATGTAGTAGGTATACGGCTAAGATAACTAACCTGTACTCAACAGCAGTCCATTGCCCAGCCAGTCCTTCAGGAACTGGTACGGCACACTCTTCTTTATGTTCTTCGAATGACCCAGCACCAACTGGAACAAAATAGTTGTGTTAGCAAAACATCGTGATGTCATATGTCAGCCAATAGAGCGGCAGGGTTTAGTCCCACCTCTTCCCCTACGCGTTTATACCTACAACATTTTTTCATCTCTCACCCCTGCCATAAATCACTCAAAACAATTGAAGTTTCTGTTGTTAAAAGTACAGTTTTATAAAAATCTCACCATGAAAACTTTATAGGTGAAGTGAGCTGTCATTCCACATGATGCTTAGGGATTGACAGCTTACTTCAGGCTCACGTAACTTAGGCTTTCACGGTGAGGAAAAGCAATATAGGATAGGATGAACAGTTGTTTCTGAAAAATAATATTCCACATAGGGTCTCACAATCGGAAACAAATATATCAAAACTGAATCTATCTTTTAAATAAATAAATAAATAAAATAAGTTTATTGATACAAAATACCTTTGTATACAATAAGTACCAATACATTTCACATTGGCACATTGGATTTTCGGAAAAGTCTGCATGACTAGTGAAAAGCCCTGCCTCCTAAACTAGGGGAACCCTGTGACCTAGGGAGTCAGTGTTCTACTGTAACTTCTATAAACCCGTAAAGACCTGATTGAACTATGAATATGAATGTGTGAGTCTTAATCTTTTTTTTATTCTTTCTATAATCACTTACCTCTTAAGAAAATTATCTATGAGCGTTTTGGAACGCAATGGGGCAATATTTAAAATACAGTATACATACTGGATGCCTTTTTGTATCGGCTCAAAAAAATGGTTTTAATATGTGAAAGCAGTTTTGTTTTTTTTTCAAGTTTCAAAAAAAAAACGAAATTAAAATCACACGCGACTTGCGTATGATTTGAAATTCGATATTTTAAAAAAGTCATCCGGTATATTCGGGAACCCTACTTAACATAACATAACATCACGCCTTGTTTCCCAGGGTACTTGTTACCGGGAAACGGAGAATTTCCATTATAAAAACCGAAGGAAAAAAAAAAACTTATGTCGAAATAGGTACCGATAATTCCCGCATTCCACAGTAGAAGCCTTTCTTGGAAACTCTAAAACAACGTCAAGCTCTATGTATATTATTTATAGCTTGAAATTCGATATTTTAAAAAAGTCATCCGGTATATTCGGGAACCCTACTTAACATAACATAACATCACGCCTTGTTTCCCAGGGTACTTGTTACCGGGAAACGGAGAATTTCCATTATAAAAACCGAAGGAAAAAAAAAAACTTATGTCGAAATAGGTACCGATAATTCCCGCATTCCACAGTAGAAGCCTTTCTTGGAAACTCTAAAACAACGTCAAGCTCTATGTATATTATTGATAGCTTGGCGATACCAAAATGAATGCCTGAATAAAAGCGTGCAGTTGGATTTTCAACTTTCGATGCTGAGCTGAGTGTTAAAAATCGAATGGCGCGCTTTTTGCTAGGCATTCATGTGACCGTGTGACAAAGTGTCAGTGAAAACGGGCGAACGTTAACTGCTGTCTGAAACGTTTTAATCATTTCGAGTCGAAGGAATACCCTTCAGTTTCAGCTAAGTGATTGAAAAAGTTTGGAACACTGAAGTCTATTTGACGCGGCGCTAGTGTCTATGCCATTGCATCACATTGCATGTAAAAAAATGTAGTTCGACAATTTTCCGCAGGCCTTATTTTGTGGCACGTTATATCTAGTTTTATATCTGTCTATCTTCTACTTTGGAATCTTGCGACCTGTCTGCCTTCTCTAGGACCTATAGTTTAGAATCTACAAATAAGGCTTGAAAAAAAGAAACCCTATACTTATTCAAGTTTGTTGGTTCAGAAAATAATAATAAATTCATTTATTTCAGGTAAATAACCAAACATAAATTAATAGAAAACATCAAATAAAATAATATGAAAAAAAATAAACCACATTAAATTCGCCAGTTAAATCATATTGGCGGAAGATATCATGAATTCATGACTGACGGTCGACCGGTAGGTACAACAGTTAATGGGGTAATACGTTGCCCCTTGGTAAGACTGGTTGTCAGACTTTCGGGCTTCTGGTGATCCGTAACGACTGTGAAAGATCCAAAATTGACAGCCGGGACCAACGGCTTAAAGTGCTTTCCGAGGCACGGAGAGGTCTCAGTATGTAAAAATGGTCACCCATCCACGGACCAGCCTCGGCAAGCGTAGCTTAACCTGATCGATCGACCCGTGGGGCTGTTATAACTTAGCCACGAGCCCCTCGCACGTTCCATTAAACTGTCTGTTATAATAAACCGGCGTTACTTTGATACAATAACCTACTTATTGTCACTCTGTCAGTCTCAATGAACGATAGAGTTGCTACCAAAGTTTCAATTAAGAGCTCACACAACCTTTGGTTTTTATCTCGCTCGCGCCATACCACTCGCGGACTGAGTGCGAGCGAGACAATAAGCAATTTGAGGTAGCATCGTAGGCTCGTAACAGCTTAGTTTACGTTACCCGAGAATTTAGGCAGCGCATTTAATGAAGACGTGGGCTTAGCAGCACTGAGAGGTAGGTGAAATTGGAGATCCAATAAATTCCGATATAAATCATTTCAAAGTCTTACTTCGTCAGGTAGTCAGAAACCTGAAATCCAAAAACTAATCTTACAAAGAGGTATCCTGCTACAAATTAACTGAGTTGTGGACGCCTGATAGACAGTCGCTATAAGTAAAATACTAATATCGGATGCATTCGGTTAGACTGAAAACTAACCCCTAACATATTTTCAAAACGCTAGGCAGATTTTTACGAGTATGTTTTTTTTTTTTCGGATGAGATCCAGCCCCGAATTTCTCCAAAATAAACATATTTAGCTTCTTTTAACTCGATTACTCGACATAGTTAGCGTTGGCAAAGGTCTTGAGAAAACACTACAAGAGTGTATACTGAAAGCACATTGATTTTCTCAAAATCAATGTGCTAAATCGGCTTATTGGTGATTCGCCCGAGGGAATTTATTCGCCTGAAACGGGCTAGGAAGGAAGTTAGTAGTTCGTGCGAATCGCTTAAGAAAAAATTATATTATTTACAAGTGTCGTTTCGGGCGGTTAAATTCTGGCGAATCACCAATAAGCCGCTAAATCTCAGGGCGCCGTTTATGCCTCATTATTATTTGTTTACCAATAAGACAAGTAAAAAGGAACACACTATACGTACCTCGATATCAGCCGGTCCGGAAATGTGTAAGACTCTCGCGCCGATCACTTTGAACACGTAGCGGTCGCCATATTTCTTCGTGTAGTCAACCAGGATATCCAGGAGCTTATCTGAAAAAGGAATATGTGCTAATTATGGGTCATATTTTATCGTTGTAGGTATAATCTATTGGGATATACCTAGGCTATGGACTTATACCTATACCTTTGTCCGGTTGTGGGGTTAAACATTGGCAGCCGTTTCTCTTTTTTTGTTTGTTTTTTTCGAGGATTTTGGTTATTGTGTTTTAGTCGGTGTATTTCTAGGTCTTTGTTTGTATGAAAAATAAGCAACTTTTTTTTTCTAAAGCTTACATTTAAATAAGATCGAAAGGTTTAAAGTAAGTTTGGTAAAAAGATATTATGTTTCTCCAAAGATAATAC
Source organism: Eupsilia transversa (assembly GCA_914767815.1). Lineage (NCBI taxonomy): Eukaryota > Metazoa > Arthropoda > Insecta > Lepidoptera > Noctuidae > Eupsilia > Eupsilia transversa. Next base: position 1,714,869 of record OU611888.1, read on the forward strand.
TGTTCAAAAATGTGTGTATTTTTTTAAAGCAATCCACATCTGTGATTCTGTAACAATATCAAAAAAAAATCGACATGATTTTAGTTATTTCAACATTGAAGTATGTTAGTTCAACTGTTAACAATAAATAAAAACTAAAAAAACAGCAACATTTTCTTTGATCACGATCTATTTACATTATACATTTATACCTAAGGTTTTCGAAGCCTTTGAAGACTGAAAACACTTTTTTTCAAGGAGCCTACATTCATTTAAGAATAAACATGAACCAGAGAACCTAAACTTTTGTAGGTAAACTAGAAATTGTTTGATTCCATCTACTTGATTATAATTATTTATTTATTTACATTTACACTTCAAAGTCACAAACATCTTTGTAACCCTGGCTCTTGTAGAGTTCCTGTATTACACACAAGGGCCAAAATTATGCTCCTACTAACCACTTTTTGAACTTAAAAATTCCTTCTTACTAATAGTATAAACTATAAAAAGTCAAGTTTTTTGTATGTCTCTTACTCAATCACGCATAAACGACTGAACGGAATTTGATGATATTTGAAGCTCAGACAGACCATGTTCTGAATTAAAACAAAAAAATGCGTAATAGACGATCTATCACAATCTGAATCGTATTGAAACAGATTGCTAAACCATTGCTTTTGTTCCAAAAAAAATCTGCTCAACAACGCGTAAATAACGCAATGAATGTTGTTGAATTGTCAAAATGAAACAGATTAGTCTGAATCGCTTACGAAAGTTACGCAATGAGATAGCAGTTATTTAAGCACTTGAATTGTTGACTGGTAGAAAATGCCTAAGGCATTAAGTCCGCCTCTGTACATTTGTGTGCTTGAAGTATTAAATAAATAAATAAATAAACTTAATGTGCAGTACCGCACACGGAGGACATGTGCGGTACTGCACTGACACATGAATTTGTTACTGCACAGCAACTCGCCTCAGGGCGTTTGTGCACTACAAGGAATTTTACGGTCCGGCAGTCCGATTTTCAAGTAAATATCACGTGATCCGGAAATATAGGTATGAGATTTTACATCCGGAAGGTAAAATTCCGCGCCGCCATTGAGTTTGAATCGAGCTATACCAAGGGGTATTGTATTTTACCCAGTAACTGGGTTGTGAAGGTCAGATAGGCAATCGCTCCATGTAAAATACTTGTATTCACTTGGACTGGAAGCTGACCCCAATATAAAGCAAGGCAGATGATGACATGGATTAGTTTCCCTACGATGAGCGAGAGAAACTGCGAGCAAAAGCTTGTTTGAAATAAAACAGAAGTATTATATTCACCAGGTGGCGACTGAAACAGTTCCCAAGAGTTGCCTATGATTGGTTTCCGAGGAGGTCCAGGTAGCTTGTCTAGTGGATCCTCGTCTTCTTTGAAGAACAACAGCCATATCACCAGGGCCACGGCCCCGATTATCAGCCCCTCGAACAACATGTTGTTTTAATGAAGATCACCTGTGGACAATGTAAACAGTCTGTAAATCATAGGAACTTATATTTATTACTAAAGCGTCTAGTCTAGTCCATGAGAGATATCGATCAAATATGAATGACGTAAAACCATTAGTGAGTCATTGCAATGTAACTCTTTACTTCATTGTAATAAAGTATAAATTAGAATGATTGCCGTTACTTTGAATAAACTCTCGGCAATCATTCTAATTTATACCTTGACGTACCGAGACAAGAGTTACATTGCAATGACTGACTAATGGTTTTACGTCATTGAAATTTGATAGTCTTCATCTTGGACAAAGTTGCGACATCACTCTTACTAAATTATTACCTACACGTAGAAATTAGGTCTATGCCCGTAACGAAGTCTCTAGCTGCACTGTAAACGAGGCGCTTTACCTGATACCTAAAGTCCAATTTACACGATGCAAGTTTCTTGCCCGTGTCATGCAATAAAATTGAAGCAACAAATGACTTGCACCGTCTTATCACTGTTTAGGACAAATGTATGATTTATTGTTACTTCAATTTTGGGTATGCTAGAGAGAATACAGTGGCTTTAGAGTGAGAGGCAAGAAGATAGACTCCATGTGTGGCCAGCCCATCACACGGTAGTAGTAACCTTGTAACCAGTCTACCACCCTATAGACGTAGATATATTTAGTAACTATTCCGCTTAACTTTTCCTAAAGAGTCATAAAAAGCCCTGTAAGAAATCGACACGTGTTTCACCTCTAAACGAGGCATCCTCAGGATGACGATTGACTTGTCGTGTTACCACGCCGAGTGATGGTTGAAGTAAACACGTGTCGATTTCTTACAAGGTTTTATCTACACCCATGCTATAAATCCTCTATAAAAGTTTCGGAAAGAGTTAGCTTATTGCCAACATTAAAACGACCAGTGTCATAGTACCCATTATATCATCCAAGCGAGTGTTATAATTACTAATTATTATTAATTACATTTATTTTTAAAAGAGTAACCGTGGAGTTTCTTTCCGGCTCTTCTCCATAGGAAACGACCAATTGGAACCGTGCACCTAGATTCTGACGTTTCATAAGTGCCCATGTAGGTTTATGTGAAATAAAATATTTTTATTTTGTTTTTAAATATATCTACGTCGTCGTCTATTGTGTTTTTTAATAAATTTCCGCCAAGTCACGCCTGCACCAATTAACCAGTCTACCACCCTGCTAACTGCCTAATGCGATACCAGAGCAGAAGACCCAAATTAAATTTACTTTTTCGTATATATACACCAGCAACACCTAATCGTGTTCAGCAGATATTTTAGGAGGAGGATATAAGCCACCCTGATGCTTTAATATTTGTATACCCCAATCCTTTTATCGTCAAAAGCCATGCGCCAAGGGTTGGATACTTGTGTAAACTCTTGAATGACGTAATATTCCGCTCGGAATTACTGATAATCTCTCTTAAGTATAAGCTGCGCAGATAGAGAATAGATCTGAAAATGGCGTCCACTAGCATGCGTTCTCGCTCACTCTCTATGCGAGCGGACGCCATTTTCAGATCTATTCTCTATCTGCGCGGCTTATAATTCTCTTTACTTGAAGATGTTTGATATGCCACACAAAAACAATCTTCTTCGTTACGTATTTTTTTAGACATCGAGTAATGAACCAATAGAAGAAACAACTCAAACTCAAAGCGTTTTCAATTAAACCTATTTCAGACACTTCTTAATTGTCAGTGATTCGGTCAGTGAGAAAGATGACGAGATTGCCCATTCCAAAGTGTAGTAGGTATCTATGGAGAAGAACGGGCTTTAAGAAGAATTTAAAGCTAAGAAAATGCGACTTTGTCATATTAAAATTTCACGTAAGGGTGTTTTAAATTAATAACAGTGATTTTGTCGAATCATTTTGAAAACAAAAAAAAAAGATAATTGAAAATTCATATTTATGCCAGTTGATTCTTTGATTATGGTCTCTTTCCCTTCAGGGAAAGAAAAAACACCTTGTAATATAAATTGATCACGATCTATGTTCGTGTCATTATATTTAATTTGTGTAATTATCTTCCTGTGCGAGTCCCAGTAAATCCTACTTTCCTACTAATATTATAAATGCGAAAGTTTGTGAGGATGGATGGATGGATGTTTGTTACTCTTTCACACAAAAACGACTGCACGGATTTAAATGAAATTTGGCACAGATATAGTTTATAACCTGGATTAACACATAGGCTACTTTTTATCCTGATATTCCCACGGGATCGAGACTTAGGCGGGTGAAACCGCGGGGCGCTGCTAGTACTTATATATATAATCTCTGTCTCTCCAGTAAATTAGCTTCACGTTGTCACTATACCATGTGTCTGTATATCATGTGTCTGTATCTGAAAGCTCTTAATGTGGTCGAAGATGATTGGTAAATCTAGAGTTAGGCATTTGTTCCACCGACGCGACGGCAAGGAAGCGACGAGCTATCAACTGTGTTCTTACTCATGAAACGTGCAAAAGATTGTAGATCCGTGTAAGTAAAAGAGATACATATATAAATAGTTGATTGCTGACTGTTCACACCACCAGCGAGTGCTAGTTTGTTGCAGCGACTAGATCTATCAACGATAGTACTCGATCAGAGAGCCGAACACTTGCTGATACTATAATCTCACGCTACATACGATTAACAGCGAGTAATAGGGAATATGCACCTAATTCAAAACTTATTTTTTTTTTAAATATACATTATAGAGGAGTCAAGAAACAAATTCCAATATTTTTGCCATTTTCTATGCGTTACTTATTTTATAATTAATGATTTTATGGTATGTTTTTTGGTGGAACAGAACGCATAAGCGAAACGCGTCGTCTTCGAAAATGCCGGAAATGACCTCAAAAGGCATGTGAATAAATATGAGTGTAAGTGCGATTTCTGCTTGAATAAAGCCCAAAAACAATTTAATTTGTATGATTTAGGGCCTAAAAAACCTTTAAAAACAGATGTAAACAAAGCTGTAACGTGCCAAATGACGTCACATCCTGACCGCGATAGAAACGGACATTTGAACTGCATTGTTGGAGTTTCATTTCATTTTTTTTTGAGCAGCAAGCAGTAGTTGACTTTAACTTTTAATACTTTTCTAAGGTTTACATAACTGTCTTTTATTGATTGATCGTGAAAAAAAAAACGTGCAGATTCTCTATTGCTCGTCGCCGTCCGCACCGTCGCGCACTCGATGCTATCGCAACTAGCTTTTCGTTAATCGCTAGCAGTGGGACAGGTGCCGTAATCCGATCTGGCTTTAACATCTCACGTCCATATTCGAGGCTAATTATTAATATGACATTAGACTAACACACTGTTACCTACATGAGATCTGTTGATGGTCGTTTTCACATTGGACGATAACGATAACGACACGATATCGTCGGAATGGTAGTTTCATGCAATTACTACTGTTTAGTAGTAATTGCAAGAAACTACCATTTTTCCATTAGCTTTCACACTGTGTCGGTGTAGTCAACGGTATCGTCGCCGACATTGGTTTTCGTGCCGTTATTAACGGACGACACAGAGCACTTGTTCACTGCTGCCGATATTACCTCGAATACTCTATTACACTTTTGGAATCGCGCGGCGATGTACTTAAGCTTTCGCTGGCGCAACACGACTATTCGAGGCTGCTGTGGCATGCCGCAGGACAATAACATACCGATATCATTCCGATATTATCGGCCGATATAATTGGCGTCCGAGCTGATGATACGTCACATTGTAAAATCGCCCAATATGGGTCGATATACATAATATTATAATAACACAACATCACGCCCGTATTCCTCGAAATGATACAGATGTGCACATGATACCCACATTTCTTATTTTATTTAAGTAAACGTAGAATTTTCTGATTGATTGAACCCAGCGGATAAGGAATGTCTATGAACTCGGGGAAAAGGTGAAAATGAGTCGTATATTGAGATACTTAGTCACGTAAATGGTTTCTCCGTAATGACGCAAATGATCTTACACCTATTTAGTAATACACCTATATAATTTAACATTTTAATAAAATAATGTAAAAAAAAAACGTGAAATCTCACGTGTACCTACTTACAAAAAATAACTTTAAGCCACCGGCACATTTCTGTGTCGTGTTGTGTCGTGATGTGGGATCATAGAAATATTCTTTCTTATATCTATGTGCGGGATACACCAATCAAAGGAATCTGTTCAGGACTACGTCAAATCACAACGAGTTTTGATTGGCCAACACTGCATCAGAAGGCGTCACAACACGACACAACACAACACAGTTATGTACATCCGGCTTTACTAATTTAAAGAGCTTCCCATCCCCATGTTAAAGAAAAAGCTTAAGAGTTGGTTATTGGATATTGCGGATTTTAATTGTATACAGTGTGAGTCTTCATAATGTGCACATATCGAAATGGGGCAATATATGCTTAATTTTATCGACGTAAAAAATAAAAAATAAAATCTAAATACATTTTTTTTTCCATTTTTTTTAATTTAAAAAAAATCGTCTTATTGTTTTTTTTTTACGATTATTGTAAAAATTGATTAAAAAAACAGATTTTTGGACGAAATACCTGTTTATTTTCAATTGAGGGTTTTTTGGGTTTAATTGGGAGGGGTTTTTCCCACAATTTTCATTTTATAAGAACACTTAATTACTACCAATCATTATGGAGTTGAGTTTGTTTCATCGCGATCATCAAAATCATCAGATCATTCAAAAGTTACACCGTTTTTTTACATTGGGGTAAAAAATACAAAACAAATAAAAAAATAAAAATAGATTTTTTTAAATATTTTTTCCGTTTGTCAAATTAAGCATAGAATCCCTCATTTTGATATGTGCACATTATGAAGACTCACACTGTATAAATCGATCGCTACATAGAGGCCCTAAAGCTACACTCCATTTGCAGCCTCTGTTGTAATTGTAAATTGTAAATATAAATAACACAGATCACACATACTTGAATAAAAAAAACATACTTAAGGCTCTCGCAGTCAGGCGCGACGCGACACCGGTAATTATTCTACCGTGAGGTTTTCATAGAAATTATTCCGCCAGAGTCGCGTGACTGTCTACGGGAGCTTTTAATGTGTATTTTAACAAAATTATTTAACCAACTGGTTGGTTCAGATTACCAGATACCTACCTACTCAATAAGTCATAGTTCTTGAACTTGGCCTTCCGCATTCTACCTACTAAGTTTTGCAACCTTGACATTTGTTACGTAGGTATGTAAACAATATGCCCAGTATTTGATGTAACCGATAATATTATGATAATTTTATGCTCATCAAAATACTCTGATATACAACATTATCAAAATACTCTGATATCTCTGATATAAACTGATACACACTACAGACATGTGTATTGTGTAGGTATGTGTATAAAAAAACATTTTGTTTAGTTATTAACTTAAAAGCAGTTACTATAACAAAGTTTTATCATCACTCTCCCGCACATAACCCAATTAATTTTAAGTTGATGCAGCATTTCTTCTCAATAAATCTCTATTAGAGGTCCCGCAGAAAGGCACGACACGACACGGCGCGACGGTTTCTGGTGGAGCAATTTATATGAAAACTTCACGAAAATTGTTCTACCGGTGTCGCGTCGCTCCTATCTGCGGGAGCCTTTAGTCATCATCTCAGTTGTCACCCCTTTCTAATAATAATCGTTCATAAAATTAATTCGTAGTTTATTCCTCCGCAACATAACTCATAATCACACATACAATTTGTATCCCACACATGCTAGGATAGTTTGTTGCGCCACTTCTTCTTCCCAGCTAAAAGAAAGTAGAAAGTTGTGAAGGGTGCATTTTGGGGGACTGTCTTAAGTCCTAATTTTGACGTTCGAAAAGTGCTGATTCCCAGCCTAGTTTGAATAAATGACTTCTAATTTTGACACACAATTTAAATGATAATTTTCTACTCACAGTTCTCCAGAAAACCACAATACACTCTTTCAAACGAATTAATTTATTAGCATTTCTAATGAAACTTACGCGTTTGCAAACAGTACCTAATCGGCGACTCATTGTTCGAACTGTGATTGAATGAATGAGTGAAAATAAACAATATTTACATAAATGCTGATTTTGAGTTCAGTATCTGGTAAAACTACTGAAATATACAAGATTTTTTTTCTAACTACATACATACTTTATCTGTAACGATTGGCATAACTAGTCGGTGTATTCTGTAAAAATCTCACCGTGAAAACATAGGTGAAGTGAGCTGTCAACAGTGTCAAGCCCCAGCATCAAGGCTCGTTCACACCGGCACGACTTGTCGCGCGACGCGACACCGGCAATTGTTCAATCGTGAAGTTTTATTAGAAATTGTATTGTTAAAGTCGCGTCGCGCGACAAGTCGCGCCGGTGTGAACGAGCCTTCATGCGGAATGGCAGCCCACTTCACCTTTGTTTTCACGGTGGACATTTTTACTGAATAGATTGGCTACAGCTGGCTACAGCTGCAGGCTGTGGGTACTGTAGAGATTTTGTCCGGTTGACTTTAACAACCGACCTTCGCGAATATTTCATAAGTTGTTGACATGAATAATAAGTTAAACGCTATTTCATAGTTAGAAGCTTAGAAAAGAATTGAGGATCAGCTTGGTGAGCTGACCGCGAGCGCGTCATCAAGTAAGAAATGTAGATCCAACACTTGGAATACATATTATGAGTTATTGATGATTAAATACGTCTTTTATGTCAGTGGTAGGTAGCTAGGTATTATAAGGGCGCGGCCCCATTATTTCTAGTTAATCCTATTAACACGGCAAATTATAATATACAGGGTGAAATCAAATTCATGGATATCCTCTTAAGAGGTCATTGTACTCATCATTATGAACAACTTTCACTATAGGAGCGAAACTGAAATCGCGAAAAAAATCTGCTACTCCCTACATGTCCAAATAGCTCGTCAAAATATAGGGAGCAGCTGATTTTTTTTCGCGGTGTCCGTGTTAGTCCCGTTGTGAAAGTTGTTAATGATGAGTACAAGGTCATTGTACTCATCTTATTTATTTATTTATTTAAACTTTTCGCACACAAAAAGGTACAAAGGCGGACTTAATGCCTTAGGCACAAACAACAACAACAACTACAACAACTTTCATTTAAGAGGATGCCCATGAATTCAATTTCACCCTGTATAAGTGCCTATAGATACTTTCTTCTAAATATACCCATCTCACAAGCATAATAAACTACGCACCACAACCAATTGCGTTCTCATCTCATAAAGAAAATGGACGTGTAAATGAATTCAATTGAACATCTGTAATCGGTAGGTATCGATAAATCTTGGTTTAATCATCGTTAACAAGACGAGCGTCATTAATAAACTCTGGCTTCAGTAATTACTTAGTAGGTAGATAGGGTAGGTAAATAGTTGTCGAACTTGCGATTGCGTGTTATTACATACTAGCTGAGCCCCGCGGTTTCACTTGCATGTGTCTGGATCCCGGGAATAAATTATAAAAAGTGTTATATGTCCTCACCCTGGTCATAGTCTACTCATGTGCAAAATTTCATCCAAATCCGTTCAGCCGTTTTAATAACAAACAAACAAACTCACTTCCGCATTTATAATAATTATTAGTTAGGATTAACAATCCAGCTACTACCTATTAATCTATACATTATAATACATTAGTAAGGAAGAATTTTTGTCCATTTGTCTGAATATATTTTCCGCTTAAGCGCAAAAACGGCTTAACGGATTTAAATGAAATTTTGCACACTGATTGTTTATAACCTGGATCAACACAAAGGGTACTTTTCATCCCGGTATGGTATTACGTTTCCGTGGGTTAATTTCCGAATAAAAGCCAGTATCCTAACTAATATTGTGAATGCGAAAATGCTTTCACGCTAAAACTACTGAACGGATTTGGATGAAATTTGACACATTGGTAGACCTTGACCTGGAGAAGGAACTAGGCTCTTTTTCATCCTGGATCGCAGACGAAGTCGCGGGCAACAGCTAGTAATATTATAAAAGCGAAAGTCACTCTGTCTGCCTCTCTGTCTGTTACCTCTTCACGCCTAAACCATTTAGCCGATCGTTATGAAATTCAACAGATAAGCAGCCTGGAAACTGGAGAAGGACAAGGCTACTTTTCACTTTGGATACTTGTATTAAAAATGATGAAATAAAATACATGCAGACGAAGGCGCGGACATAGCTAGTCGCTTATATTAATTGGGGATTATTTCAGATCACTTGATAGTTAATAATGTTCGAGTGATTAATTGGTAATCTTATCCGGAAAGTCCGAAAGGTATACCGTGGCCCCTGGCAACAGAGGCAACGGAACCAACAGAGAAACACGGGTGGGTTTTAGTCAGTAAGACACGCCTTCCCGCTCCCTGGGGCCTAAGTCTACTAATTTATAAACGTTACAATGGTCTCTCAATGGTGAGTTTTTCACAGATTTGCCATACAAAAACTGTCAAAAACTCACCATTGAGAGACCATTGTAACGATTATAAATTAGGAGACTTAGGCCCCTGAGCGGGAGAAGTTATTTGATAATTTCACACCCAAAAAAACGGGTGCGGATCTTTTAATCATTAGATACGCAAGTCCACAGTTCTAAAAATATATATAGAAATAAGATAAAAACACTGCTTTTGCTTTCAATAAACCAATAAAGCAAAAACATGCTCAAAAATTCTCGTTTTCTGTCCGTCCCAAATAACATAAAACCAGCGATAATATTTGTATTTTACATTATCTACAGAGGAGATAACATCTGTCTCAATATCTCATTTACATCAGGATTGTGACGTCATTCTGAGAAATACGTTACTTATCACATCAGTTCGCTGCAGAGGCGCCTCTTACCTAGTGACACATCAATGACAAACATTCCTGATATTTACATGCTGCCAAGACCAGAGAAAATATTTCTTAAAGATCTGATTCTTACCCTATTAGTAATCCAAACTTGGAAGTTCAAATACCAAATGAAATGTGTTGTTGTTGCTGTTGTTAATGTAATAATAATAAAAATGTTAAGCCCGCGATGGTTTGTGTGGTATGTTTAAAGTAAACAAGAAAAAATTAAAAATTTAAATAACCCCCTGCACAATTCCAGGTGATGGGTAATAAAAAAAAAAAAAACAAAATCGTTTCAGCCGTTTGGGAGCTACTAGGGAACAGACAGATACACAGATACACACGTTAAACTTATAACACCACTATTTTTCCGTCGGGGGTTAAAATCAAACGCATGTAAACTGGTATGTTTTGACTAAAAAAAACTTTAAAAAGATTAGATCATGTCAAAGAAGTAATTAAAAGATACGGATAAAGGATATTATAGAGCAAAGTTTATTAAAAGTTAATAATAAGTCAAAAAATATCCCATAAAACTATTAGAAACAAAGGTTACTGATGATCTGTGCCACTGTAAAAAACTAAAGTGGCGCTGGGTTGGTCAGGTAGCTAAGTTGACAGATAATCGATGGACTCACAGACTAACATCTTGGGACGGGCCATCAGGCAATGGGAAAAGAGGTTGAGCTAATGCCCGGTGGGCAGACGACATAGTACAAGTGTCTGGCGAACAGTGAATGACACAGGCAAGGACAGGGAGGAATGGAAATCTCTAGAGGAGGCCTCCACCTTCAACTAACTGAGGGGTTCTAACTAGAGCTTTATTTATAATATGTTTAACTTTATACTAAGTAAGAAATTTTATTCTATTAGGAAAAGTATGTTTTGTAAAATGTTGTTTTTTTGTAAGAAATGTAAGGCTTTTTATTTTTATTATTTATTTTATTTAGAGCTGATTTCACCAATGAAACTGAACGCGATCAGCACTTAAACCAAGTTTAAGAGCTGTTAGTGTCGTTATTTTCTATGGAATATTGACAGTGACAGCTCTTCAACTCGTTTTAGATGTGCTGATCGTGTTCAGTTGCATTGGTGAAATTCACCTTTAGTAATCCACTGCTGTTGGCACTACAAAAATGTCTGAGCTAAATGACTGTCTCAAAATGAATACAGTGGAAAAATAAATTAACATGAAAACAAAACTAAGTACATAACTACTAGAAGCGCATTGAAATGCACGTCAACAGCCTGGCTTCTGTACTGACCAAACCACTGGAACACCATCGATATTACCAATGACACCCCCTCTCCCTCCAGCCGTCTTCCTCTATCCTACATTTGCTGTGCCCGACAGGGTCCACAATGATCATATTTAGTAAGACCTACTACCTAAGTTAACATGTGGAAGCAATAAATATTTTGCCTAATCCTACCGCGATCAGCACTTCTAAACCGCGTTCAGGAGCTGTCAGTGACATCATTGTTGTGGAAAATTGTCACTGTCAGCTCTTGAACACGGTTTAGTTTAGATGAGCATTTGGTGAAATTCGCTCTTAGAGTGGTGGATTTAAGTTAATGGACTACGAATAACTAATGACTCACATATTATGTTGATTAATGATTACTTACCGGTTATCTCACATATATAGGTATTCCGAAATTACCCGACTAGGTTCGAACTCAGAGCTCTGAAGCCGAGATCTATAACGTATAAGAACCTCGGCCTAAGTCTGAATTACAATACGTGGTGAAATCGCGTAGTAAACATAAAGGCTCGTGCAGACTGGCGCGACGCGACTCTAACAATAGAAAAATTTACGGTAAGTACAAAAATTTCCGGTGTCGCGTCGCGCCAGTCTGCACGAGGCCTAAATCCACATTAATTTAACTTTTACAAGCTGTGTAACAAGTGTCCTTCAAATATTGTTTACTAACACGCAATGTGGCTGGTCTAATTGATTTAACCTTCAGAGCGTCCGACCGTGATCTCCAATAATGATAGTCCGCTGAATCGGCTCTCAAGACTTAAGACACGTGTAAAAAATTAAACGAGTGGCACCCACATTGATCATTCCTCTCGAGATAGTAGATATCTCGAGAGGAACTAGATTATAGGATATATTTATATCGAGATCAGATACACATATAGGCACTACTGTGTGTGGGTTATCTCAATATAAATAAATGTTACTATATAGTCTAATTTATAGATGCAAAGCAACATCCAGGTAAGGCAAAATGGTGGTAAACAATATTTTTACCCGACTACGGCGAAGCAACAAGGAGGGTTATGATTTTGACCGGTATGTTATATGTTCATCTGTTCCCTCATAACTTCTAAGCTACTTATCATAATGATCGTATCGTTGGAACCGTCTTGATCATTCGCTGGATACCAGGGTATGTGACGTCACATTAAGTTGAACATGGGGGCGTAGTTAGCACATTTCAACAATATACATATATTATTATATTATAACCCCAAAATAATTTAAATAAAAGTTATAAAAACTATAACCCAACTACGACAAAAAAACCAACAAAAAAGTTATAAACAAGAAATCACAGACAGACAAATTAAAAATTCGGAATCACAGTTCGGATTTTTAATTTGTATCATAGTTTTTATAACTTTTATTTTTTGTTTCAGCTGCGTAAAGCGGCGCAGTTTTTGGATATTGTTTTTTGCTGCAAACTTGTTTTTGCTGCAAAATATTATAAATGAGAAAGTGAGTTCGTTTGTTTGTTACGCTTTCACGCTAAAACGGCTGAACGGATTTTGATGAAATTTGGCACATTGTTAGACCATGCCCTGGAGAAGGACATAGGCTACTTTTCATCCTGGATCGCAGACGTAGTCCTGGGCAAAAGCTAGTAAGTATATAAGTTTCCCATATTTTTTTCAAACATGCTTGGAAATTCAAGCATTATTTTGATAACCTAGGAGATAAATTGAAAATGCTGTACTGGTTAAATACATGCAACAACGTCACTATGAAAATCCATATCTGTCGTTGTTACCGGCCGCATAAATTACTATAATTTAAAAATGGAACGAATTTTTTACTGCGTTATGGCAACCAGCCAAGGAGGTAACTTAACAAAGATTTTATTAAAATTTGGACGGCTTGCAAATAGAGCTGTTTAAAAAGTTAAAAAAAATTATGTTGTTTGAATTTCCGCGCAATAATGAAAAAAGTACTATAGGTCGCGGCAGTAACGTACTATTATCAGCAGGCTGTATACAAACACTTAGACTGTAGATATACAAAGGTCAGAAACCCTTGTAGACTTTTGATACTTATTGAAAGTTCATACGCTAGAAAAGTAATAAGTACTTACATAGAATTTTGACTGCAATTTAAATTTGCTTTCAATAAATATAAAAATACTCATCATTTCCATAAGAACATAGAAAAAATAATATAATAATATTTTATATATTGTGAGGTAAAGGTTCAAGCCATACTTAAGTTGTGGATTGCCTAATTGAAAGAGTTTATCATTCATATTTTTTGTTTTAAAGGATTTTAGAGTCTGGTTTCGGTTCACCCAAATAGACAGGTTCTATAAGCTCAAAAGCAAAGTCAAACTTCGAAACCTGAAGAAACATCAACTATCTTAACACCATCCATTATCAATAATCCAATTTTAATAATGGGTAATTATTAATATAAAATATTTTTAATAGAGTAATTTTTAACATAAAATATCAATAATCCCAATCTACGCAAGCATCGAATTACACAACAGAATCCTAGAATAATTTGCAGACACAAAAACACCCACTTACTTCAATAACAGTCTGAGAAGTCGATCATTGAATTCGTAAATTGAATTTAACACTACACTTAATACCCGAGAATTTCAATTCGCGGATTTGAATTTCGAGTCTACACAACCGTGCGCCTGAGTGCGTTAACGCTCGTCAACTGAGTTGAACACGGATTGATAAACACTAATATATACATGTGCCTGTGTGTAATAGGTCTATCTAAAACTAATTTTTTGTATAAGACCTGCATCTGATGAAAATAAAACATAAGTTGCAAAAACAATGACTAAGCTGTTTCTTAAGAGGGTGCACCCTAAAAGTTGGCAACGTCGTAAATAGCTGTCAAATATTTACCTGTTTCTATTAATTTGGAAATAATACTGTATGGAAATAAGAAATGTGGCTAACCAATTGACTAGAATATTAATAATGAATTGCAATTATAACATTGAATTTGATGTTGTACCCGTTTTAGGTGAAAAAAAGGCATTTGGAAAGTTACCAAATACTTTTTTTACATCTAAAACTAACTATTCGGTGTTACGATATTAATTATTGCATTTCATAATCAATATTCTAGTTCGCTAGTTAGCCACATTTTTTATTTCCATACAGAAATATTATCAAATTAATCAAAACAGCGATATATTTGACATCTATTTGCGACGTTGCCAACTTTCAGAATAAACCCTCTTAATTGTACGTAGTTAATTTTGTGATGTCACATACTGGCTTTTTGCGGAAATATGTACAAATAACATCTTCCCTGTAATCCTCTAACATAAAAAATAATAATCAAAATCAAAATTGAGAATCAGCCCGCCCTTCACCACTTCCTAGTGCTTTATAATAATGATATAGGTTTTGAGGAAGTCCCAGGGTAGGCCTAGACCCCCACCGAGGGTGTCTCCACGTTGTCGTCGTGGTGGGGCTTGCGTGTCTCAATGATCTTGGGGCTCTGCCGGTAGAGTTACTCATGCCGGAAAGGTCCAATTGAGAGACCAGACTAAGAGATATACCGGGACGGGGTCGCTCCTGAATACTCCTGATCAATAGACGGTAGTCGATCGACAGATGACGTGACCATGCCGCTGCGGTGCAGGCGCACCAAAGCGACACGTGTTTCTCTCGTTAGTAGGAGTATTCTTCAACGAGAGAACTTTCGGCGGGTTCGCTGAGTCGGGTTGGCCGCACAGCGAACGGAGGCATGTCTAATGCTGCCTCCGGGGGCTTGGCTTAATTGCCTGGCCCAGAGGAAGGCTACCTCTAAGATAAAAAACCACCCAATCCTAAGCTTTGAAGCGCGGTGATAGGATGAATGGCTGGAGGGAGTCCAATCGCGAGCGCTTCGGGTTCCATAGTCAACAAGGAACCCTCTTAGTTTCGCCATGTCCGTCTGTCTGTCTGTCTGTCCGCGGCTTAGCTCAGAGACTGTTAGTACTAGGAAACCGTAATTTAGCATGAATATAACATATTAATTACGCCGACAAAGTGGTAAAATAAAATTATGAAAAAAAAGGGTACCTCTTTTTTTTTGTGTACCTCCCCTACACGTAAAGTGGCGATATTTTTTTTTTCGTCTTCCCCATTTTGATCCCAACCGCTCGGTACTATTATGTATTCTGTGCCGCTTACGCTTCTCCGTTGTTTCGGCATGTTCGATTCCGTCTGATCCTCTCGTAATGCGGTGACACGTTTTGTTATGATTTGAATTCAATAAACTTACGAAACCTAAAAATTGGTATAAATTCTTTGAGTAATTTATTTTGAGCTGATACTTTGCATAGAGAGTCTATACTAATGTAAGCTTCACCCCTTTTGGATAGATATACCCTTTCCGTTACACGTTGTATCATATGATATATTATTACCTATCAAGTATTATCACTGTTCCTTTACTGTATGAAATTCTTCCTGTTGAAAATCAAATAATAGACGATTGCATACAGTTTTAGGTGTTGTAACAAAGCTTCCATGGCTCAGCTGACACAACTGCGGCGGGTCTGATGGTGGACACAAGTAAAACACGAAATATGTTTCAAACATGTTTAATATATATTATTTGATAGCACAATTGGGATGAGCTACCTTTGGTGAAACTACAGTTGCTCAGCGTAACGTTTATAACAGTCGTTTGCCGCATCAACCTTTACTTGTGTTGCATTTGGAAAAAGAACAAGCGCAGGCAATCCTGCAGGATTGGAGAGGTCTGGAATTGGTGCTATACCCTTCACACAGTTCATAGCTACTTCTGGGTACTTAGTATATGAATCCTTTAGCTGCGATACAGATGATAGTGTTAGGCCTGTCAGTTGCGACTCTCCAGACGGCACGACCACCAGCACGTACGTCACCACCTGCAAATATAATCGTCATCGTTACTGCAGCTCTGCGTGTTGCCATCCTCTGCTAGATATCTCCCTACTCATCACAAACCAACTCCCCAAATGAAGACTAAAGTTTTTAATGATAGGATAAATGTGTTTTTATTTCAATACGAGTTCTATCTTGATTCAAGCTCTAATCTTACAACCAGTTTTTTGTATTTTGATCCTTATTCCGCCTGCCGTAAAGTTTTTAATCATTAAAACACTACACACTACACTACACTATACTACAGAATTATAATCATTAAAATCATCAATACCATCACGGAGCATAACACTCTAAGTTCGGCTTGCCCAATGGCTTGTATTTAATCGAACCTCTAATATAATGATTGCGCCTCTTTTTGTGAAAATCCAAAATTCAACTGTTTCATTCTATAGGTTTTATTCTATAGGTGTTTTATTGACACAGAAGCGATCTGCAATTTAGTGGAATTTGGGAAACGCCATCTTGGATTTTCAATATTACTACTGGGCTCAAAGATGATGAGGATATTGACAGGGAGTGGAGGGCGCTGTGTGTGAAAACTAACATGTTCGCCCGCAGATTCAGGCGTGCCTCTAAGAGGGCAGGCGCACTATATTTAGTGCTTACTGCACGTCTTTTTACTCTTGCAGTCTGTGGGCTCATTATACTCAGAAAGCATACGGCGCCCTTCGCGTTCAATACAATAACGCATTCAGGGTGCTGATGCGTGATGGGGTTGCCTCAATACTGCAGCGCATCAGGGATGTTTGCTGAAGCTCGCGTTGACTGCTTCTACACTGTGATGCGAAAGCGGTGCGCATCCCTGGTTAGTAGGGTGCGGAGCAGCTCCAACAGCATCCTGTCTATGGTAGCAAGCAGGCTAGATTGTGCGTTTGTGAACCACTGCTGCAAGGTATCGGTTGGGCCTGTCACTTTGCAGCAATGATGTCACAATTTGTTTTTGTATTAATGTTTTACTAACATTTTTTGAAAGTTTTTATTCAGATTAGATTATAAAGAGGTAAAAACAGTTAAAAAGAAGCATACGCTGTTTATAAGAATATCGATAATAAAAATCGGAAAGATCAATTAGATTAATAGCACTGCAAAATCAAATGATCACAAAGGGAATTTCCGCCGATCAACTTTAAAGTTCAGAGGCCTTAGTGTAAGTTTGCAAGTGAGTAAACGTAACTCACGCGTTTGTGTTAAGATTTTTATTCTCACCTTTATATTCTTAGCATTATGATCTATCAGTCAAATCTTAACGCAAACGCGATAGTTACGTTTACTCACTTGCAAATTTACACTAAGGTCTCTGATAGTTTTTAAAACGAACAAAAATTAAAAAGAAGAAATTAAAAAGAAGAAAAAAGAAAAAATCCTCATCGTTTCAGTTGTATCGATTATTTTAATGATTATCATATTGCAAATACATAGTTGAATCATTTTTCATTAAACATACAACGTGACGCTGACCTGCAAATTGTAAAAAAACGTAAGAGAAAATATGATTTTCGGGGCTCCCGGCCTAGCGGTTTAAAATTAGTTTTTGTATTTAGAACTTTAACAATGTCAGAATAAGCTCGTTAGGTATTCAATAATGCTCTGAAGATAGATCTTGTTTTGTTATATCGGCGGCTTGAGAGGTGACTAAGGAATATGAGTAAGTACTTATTTATTTATTATTTAGGGACAAAAAACAGTTACATGCTACAAAATACAGAGAAATAATTGAACTAAGATTAACAAACATGTAACCCACATCATTGTCCACGTTTTAACTAAATGTTAAAAGAAGTGCTGAAGACAAATGATAAAAAAAACAAGAAAAGAAAAATAAAACAATAGTCGCTGCCACAATGTTGCTGTGTTACATAGCTTAATTTAACTTAAATTAAATTACTCGCTAATCAAAATATCCAGAGCCATTTTCTTAAATAATTGCTAAGATAAACAAAATATATCTATAAAATGCTGTAAAATGCTTGTTGTAAGAATCAACAAGGCGACGTAGAGGTGCACGTACTAACAACAATATTCACCAATACGTCTGCCAAGCGAGGTGGTTATGTATGGCGATCTTGTTCACAGTTACACGGGCATTTCGAAAAGTAGAAAAAGCTTACCATTACAATAAACGTGAAAAAAATCTTCATTTTTCTTGCAGTTGTAAGATTGAGTGCAGAAATTGCAGTGATACTGTAGCGGGGTGAGCTTGACTTATGTAGCTACTGCAGAGCCTGCACATACGCATATGTTCCCCCAACTTGTTATTTTCGAGTAGGTATGTATTCTTTATTTGCGTCATGTTTAGCGTAAATAAACATATTTAATTTATTTCTTAGAGGTGAGAAAACAACATTCAATTTTACATCAGAAGGTAATACATTATAATATTATGCATCGAAGTATAAAAGAAAATCAATAGTAATTGTTATTAAGTACATTATTTACACTATGGCTTCTAAAGAAACCAAGAAAATACACTTATTTATTCAGAACAGTCACTCAACAAATACTTAGTACACAAAAAGCCGGTAAGTGCGAGTACCAGTATCGCTCGGCGAGGGATCCGTATGTTTCTGTATGGTCACTGGACTTCTGTATGGTCACTGGACTGCTGTATGGTCACTGGACTTCCGTATGGTCACTGGACTTCTGTATGGTCACTGGACTTCCGTATGGTCACTGGACTTCTTTCGGCTCATGCCGATGATGAGGATGAGACACTACTCCATCCCGCAAGTGTACCAGCACCCTAATTGCGTAATACACGATCTATCACAATCTGGATCAGTTTGAAAAAGATTGCTAATCCATTGCTTCATAAGTTCGAAAAAAAAATCTGCTGAACAACGTAAATAACGCAATGAATGTTGTTGAACTGTCAAAATGAAACAGATTAGTCGGAATCCTTTACGCAAAACGTTTTACGCAATTAGATAGCTGATGTAGATTGCAAATCATCATTCTGTATGTTCATCTAGTTTGTTTCGAAGAGAACCTAAATTAAATAAAATTACATAAAAAAATGTAAAGTGCCATTTTGTAGGTAAACTACTGAACCCTGATATGATACAATTTTACAAAAACAGCCTAGTTTCTGAAGAATTTTCCATCCCACACTCACGATTCAAAACTAAACACGTAGATAGAGTCGCGGGCGCAGCTTTATGGTTTAAATTATAACTTGCTATAATTTCATTGTAGTTATAATGTCACCCCTGTACGGTTTCAGGGGTCATAGCTTATTATTTACCTATTTACCTACTTTAATGTCATTACAATGATATTATACTAAGTAAATAAATATTATTTAAACACGAGTCACTAAGACTACACAGCTGTTGTTAGGTTTAGGGTCCATGAGGTTTTCTTCACTTAGACTGGATTTGACCAAACAGGAATAAATTTTATCCGCGGAATAAGCCGAGAAGGCTTATTCCGCGGATAAAATTTACCTACTTCTTTATATTATTACTAGTACAGATTCCCCTACACGTAAAGTAGGTTTTTTTTTTTCGTCTATCCCATGGGGTATCGCTGGATGCTATGTCCATCGATGTCGGTGACTGACCACTAACCACAGAACAAGAACATCAGCTGTGGCGCCTTCGCACACGTCACTATGTATTCTATTGACGTTATGTGTAGTTAGGAATATGTTCTGTGCCACTAGCCATCAAGTGTAAGGCCACTAGACATCACGTCTGTAATCCCCGAAAGGTAAGGCAGAGGTGCAGCACCTTTAAAAATGAGTACTGTATTGCCAATTTCTTTTATTCGGTGGTCCCAAAGAAAGGATACCTATACTCCATTTACAATTACATTAGACATTTAAACAAAATATTTTACAGTCCGTTCAACCGATTTTGACTTCTAGTCCGTAGGCGTAAGAATGGTATTAAAAGCAAAAACGTGATTATAATACCAACTGTTTACTGCAGCTGCCATTTGTCATGCCACCAACGCAATAGAAGTCAAAATCGGTTGAACGAACTGTAAAAAAGGTTTGTTTTAATGTCTAATCTTATTGTGAATGGGGCATTATAGGCTATGATCTCATCGCAGTAAATATTTTAAATTGTGAAGTGTTAATAGTTTTTTTTAATACAGTTTCCACGTAGGTAGAAGCTATTTAAAATAACAGCCTTCGCAGATTTGAATACCTGATTTATTATTAAACAGGCTTATTGACCAGACGAACGACCTCCTGACCCTGAGATCCACGCTATTTATATTATTTATGGCGTCATTGTGTCGATGAATCAATCTAAAGTAGTAGAGACGGGTTATTCTGTTTACCTATCCACCCCAAACACACTCGGAAACGTATGCATGTTCGAGAATTCACCCTAAAGCCTAGTTGGATTTACAAACAGTATTTATAGGGTTAGGGTAGATTCTTGGACATACGTTTCAGACAATCCACGTAAGGGTGGATTTTTTGGTGTGGATAGGTAAACGGAGTAACCCCAAGTGTCCAAATGGCGAACCACGGTCTGCATCTGGACCCGCGCCGACCTATTTTATGGAGACCTTAGTAAACAGTAAAATATACCTATAACTAAAACCAATTTATACCAAATTTACTCGAGACTAGTCGAGACTCATAGTTTAAAGTTAAAAATGATATTTAATTCGTTATTTTCGTTCATTACAAATATTGAATCTTGGTGTCTAATAATGGTCTACCAAACGGATCGTGACAGTCTTATTGTTTTTAAAAACGGAACCCCAATAAAACTAATTGGTGATCCCTGTAATAAAAGATAGGTACCTCGTCACAAGATGAAAGGGTACCCCTCGGTCACCCTATTAGAAACAGACGGACTCTACGAAGACAGTGCGTGGGATATTTCAAATTCCCTTTATTCGCATAAATATCAGATTCTCAAAATAGCAGATTCTTAAAATATTAGATTCTCAAAAAAGCAGATTCTCAAAATATTAGATTCGCTAAATATTATATTCTCAAAATAGCCGAAGTAGGTACATTCAAGCACTCAAAAAAGCCAAGACCTTTTTTATTCTACAATATTTACACAAGAAAGAAACAAAAAATAGAAACTCATACCTAACACCCTGTGGTGAACTTCAAACCACTTTAAGTGTTCGGCGGGGGGTAGATCCTCGCTCATCCACCGTTTCGCAGCCTAACAACAGTGCGAAAGGCCTCACATCAAAGAATACAATTTCCTTCCAACTTTCATCGTTCAGAAATTAAATTGCCTCTACTTTGCTCGTAGTTTCCAAGTAATAAAAACAGTTACGATTCATAAACTTTATTTCTGCATATTAACAAGAAAGTTAATAAAACTTAATAACTTTAGTCTATGGATCCGGGGGCGCGTATGCAAGGCCGATGTTACGAAGCTCGCAATCCTCTTGGATGAAATCCTGCAGTAGAAGCTTCTTCAACGCCGTACGACGTACCTGTTTATTAAATTTGAATGTATTTGCATAGTTAATTGCGTGACTTGGCGGAAATTCATTATAAAATACAATAGACGTAGATATATTTAGTAACTATTCCGCTTAACTTTTCCTTAAGAGTCATAAAAACCCTGTAAGAAATCGACACGCGTTTCACCTCGCAACGTGGTACCCTCAGGCGCAAAATACACAGAAGCGATGAAAGATTCGGATACGATGCGGATGTGGATCGGATTTGTTGTCGCTTCAAATTTTATTCGTACAAAATGTATGAAAGAGATGCGTCGTAAATTACACAGAAAGGATGCGGCGCGGATTTATCACTTGAGAATCCCAATATGAATATCTCATCCGCATCGTATCCGAATCTTTCATCGCTTCTGTGTATTTGGCGCCTTAGGATGACGATTGACTTGTCGCGAACCTGAACACGACGTGTTACCACGCCGAGTGCTGGACGCTTTTTTTATGGCTCTTTAGGAAAAGTTAAGCGGAATAGTTACAAAATGTATCTACGTCTATTGTGTTGTATTTGCTTACTTCACAACGTATTCAGCTTATGGAATGAAAGTGTAACGAAGTCTCAAAATTACTATGTACTATTTACTTTGAAGCTAGATTTGTTTTAGACCTCCAAGGGACCTACTCCAGCTCCAAGAGTAGACCTACGTATTTGATATTAATGTCAACTTGATACCTTCACACGTTACTGAGAAAAAGGGTCTAAGCGAGCCCTTAAGGGTTCTTTATTTCCCTTTTGAGTTCAAATGTTCGTAATAGGTTCCGAATCAGGATCTTACGGAATTAATTTTTTTGAAAAGTTGCCGGGAAAATTGGAAAATTTGGGAAAACTTGAAAGTAAATTTTGTATTTTGTATCATTGTCTGGACAGGACGACGTCTGTTGGGTCATCTAGTAACACAATAACTTCGACCTCTGGAACCAACATGGTGACCATAGTTACAGAAAAAATCACATTTTGCTCACCCAAAAATAAACTTAGTACCTAACAGCAAAGTTTTTTTTTATTGCTAATTTTATTAGTGTCGTCCTAACCCGCAGCCGGCACATGGCACCGGTAACCTTATCAATGTGGAATATCGAAATAGCATTTTTCGGTAATCTCAGAAACCTAGCATAGACGGTCTAACACGGGTTAGACCGTCAATGCAGGTTTCAGAGGTTCTTAAACCAACAGCAGCAGTATCGAATAGATACAATTCTGGTCAAGAATAAAATAACACTACGCCCATAATCCTCGACACCCACATTTCGCCAGTTATGTTTGAATCCCATGTAAAAGGAAGCGAGCCTATTGCTATCAACCGGGCACATATCCGAACTCCAGGCTGCTAAGGACGCCATTACCACGGCTCTAACCACCACCCATTACAAAAAAACTAAATAGAAAAAGATCAGGAGTACAAAAACATTGTCTAGATTTCTTCGTGGAGCAGTTCAAGTTTTCACGCGTTTTTAGGGTTCCGTAGTAAACAAGGAACCCTTATAGTTTCGCCATGTCCGTCTGTCTGTCTGTCTGTCCGTCTGGCTGTCTGTCTGTCTGTCCCCTGCTTAGCGCAGAGACTGTTAGTACCAGAAAGCTGTAATTTGGTATGAGTATACATACTAATGACGCCGACAAAGTGGTAAAATAAAATCATGAAAAAAAAATTTTTTAGGGTACCTCCCCTGCATGTAAAGTGGGGATATCTTTTTTTTTCCGTCTATCCCATAGTGTGGGGTATCGTTAGAAAGCTCGTTCAAAAATATTGCGAGCTTGTTAAAACCATTTTTGGATTGAAGAATCCGTCTGCGAAATATTAAGTTTGAAAGTGCTAATTTTTGTCAGAGTCAAGTGTCCCCCCCCCCTGCCAGCTAAACGGTAAGTTCTGGATATATGGAAAAATTCACAGCAGTAGTATATATAACGAAATTAAAAGGAAAACTATCACAGCTTAGTAGGCTCTACTAGTTAACGAGTAATTATCGACCAACTTAAATTTTCAGTTGCAAAAACATGTTCTACCATACATTTTGTATGGGAGAACATGTTTTTCAACTACAATGTTAAGTTTGTTCTTGGGATAAGTTCATTCCAGCTACGGCACCCTTCATTGTGCGTGGGCCGACACGAACTTGGCCGGTTTTATTTAATGTAAATATCGATATTTTTAGAAAGGTTAGCAGTCTATTTTTGGAACAAAGCACCTGCCCAAACTAAATAAAAAAGACAACTCTTCCTCACCCTTTTCATTATTCACGACGCAGCTGTTCTCAGTCCCTTACATTTATGAAATGTTTAGGCATTGGCTATTTTTAGAAAACATGTTTGACAATCGTTTTTCATTTTCGTAACGAAAAGTTGCTAGCAATTTCGGGCTAATTTTTAATGAATACTAGCTTTTGTTAGAAAATATCCCACGGGAACTTACTAAGGAAGCGATGATAGTAGATGAGGTCGGCGTATCGACTATTTGACTACTTTGAGAAGAAAGGCCGAAAGAAAACTCAGAGTTCACAGTCTCGTTTAAAGTCCAGACATAATCTTGGTCAGATCATGTGAAGACCATGTAGATTCGTGTCTGAAATGGTCTATTGAGAACCACACAGATTGAGTGGACCTGTCCAGGCAGTGCACGTATTTGTCAATAATCGTGCAGCTCAATTCCGAATGTAAGGAGCTCAACGATTCGACGAACAATACCAAAAAAAAAATATTTGGTTAGGCCGCCTAAATTACTCAAACTGCCAGACCATGATTATTGAGTGAAATAAAAGTATTTGATCAATCAAATACATTCAATATTTGAAACAAAAAAACTTTTTACAAAAAAAAAACAGTTTAAATTAAAGTAATTTTTCAATTTATAGTGTTTTTTTGTGGAAGCCGGTTGGTTTTTATTGTATAAAGTTTTTATTTTTCACTTTTTAGTTGTGGTTTCTAACCCCTACAAGTTCGAATACCACGACCTGCTATGTAAATAACAGTAACAGGTATATGTTAAAACGTCGTCCATATAGGCTGAGTGGGAAAAATACGTATTAATGAAGCTAACTCAAAAAGTACTCGAACCACCTCGAGAGCATAAACTTTCAAACAAAAAAAGAATTTTCAAAATCCGTCCACAATTGACGAAAATATCGACGGACATAAAAAAAAAAAACACATATGCTACGAACATAATAACCTCCTCCTTTTTGGAAGTCGGTTAAAAATAGAACCAAACATATCAATTAAACATTTTCCTTCAATTGCTTCAAAAACATTCATTGGAAAAAAACTGACGACCTATGCTTGGTTCTCATCAAAAATATGGCTGGATATGACGTCACACAAATAATCCGAAACAAAAACCTTCGCAAAACAATCACAAAAATGTATCTATTCTACTCTACTACTACAAGATGGCCTCGTTAAAGAAAGTTACCCGAAATATAATAACCATTAGTTTACTTAAGTTAATTTAACTTAGGTTCAGTTTGTTTTTCCCAACCTTGTAGACAGGGCCGTGCCTTCAGCCGGCAATAAACTGAATAGAGTACACGACCCACTGCCGATTAGTCTATATAAATTAATGAGCTTATTCCAACGTTTACATTTCATCTCGAAACAAGTAAAATAGATGCTTAGTTTTATCAGGGATGTTTTTGTGCCAGACGGACGTGATCGCTGGACACGAAGTGTTCAAAGAGGGTGTATGCCTATCCAGGTTTATACCCGGTGTGAGGGTAGGTCTCTCCCTGTTCAGACGACGCTGACGTCCTGCACCGATAGGTCCCGGTATCTTTGTGAATCAGCTGGCAGCTGTCTTGAAGTCTCGAAAGTAAGAGGTTTCTTGACGTAGAAATAATAACACCGAAGTGATAAGTCTTCATGTGTGTTTACGATGCCTAGGAAACTAGGGACTCTTCAGGAATACTATAAGTTTGAAGTATTAGATTTAGAAGCCATAAAGTACCTTGCCGATTACTACCAATTCATCAAAGCATGTTCGCTTAAGTACTGACCATCTTTACCTTACCGAGAACCACGCATCGCTTTCTGTTTAAAAGTTTTTTGATCAATTTTTTACTATGTTTATGTCACCGTATAATTCGGAACTTCCTTCATAATCTATCGGTATTACCTGTTTCCGCGACCAGTTTCAGTTGATGAAACCTTTTTGTCGTGGGCGAGGCAAACGGAAAAGTACGTAAGGAAGGATTTTTCAGTAAAGAGGCGGATGCATTTTTTTCTTTAAAAAAAAAGGGTTGGTTTATGTAAAAAACTGAAGTTAGTTTGGCATAATTATTGGCAAAAAGATTAATACCTATATGAACAACAGGCAGGTTGTGCAATTATATGTGAATGACCTCTTTTTGCATTTTGCTTATACGG
Source organism: Eupsilia transversa (assembly GCA_914767815.1). Taxonomy (NCBI): domain Eukaryota; kingdom Metazoa; phylum Arthropoda; class Insecta; order Lepidoptera; family Noctuidae; genus Eupsilia; species Eupsilia transversa. The sequence continues at coordinate 1,741,171 of OU611888.1, forward strand.
TACAAAACAGAATCATTATTTTCATATTAGGTGGAAGACGTCGAGTGAAGTAAAACAATAACATACAATGATTTACAAAATTGTACATCCAAAATTCATCTTACAATTATTGAATTCTTTTGTTGAGAATTTCAAGTTTGATTAAATACGAAATGTATTTTTTTATCTTTCCAGTCCAGACAAGACAAGGTAGTTCTAAGAACCGAAAATGCCTGGAGGAGCTACTGGTCCACGAAATAACTGATGAAAGGAAACCATGCTTTGTCACACAAAAGAAAAAAAAATTGGCTGGCGACGTTTGCCGAACGGACCTGCTCAATCAAATGTGGGCTAAAATAACAACTATATGAAGCCCTGAGGCAGCTAGAAAGCGTCTTGACAGACCCAGTAGAAGAAGGCGGGAGATGACCTGGACAAAAATCGAAAGCGCTGGAAGTCATAGAGGCCTTTGCCCAGCAGTGGGATAATAGTAACAGTATTTTTATCTAAGTTTTAAATTAAACAAATTGTTGTAAAATACAATATATTCTGTAATGCAAAGATCAAACAAACACACCGTTGTCTGTATAACAGTTCGCATATTAAGTGAGATACTTATGTATATGTAAGTACTTAAGAACACTGGAGCAAAAAGTTACAAAACACCTTGATTTTGTAGGTAAAGCTGACGATATTATAGCATCGCATATTCACAATTACATTTATGTCTATATATGCCTATGAGTATTGATTGAAAAATTGCAAAAACCTGTAAATCAGGGATTTTCGGAGGGCGTAGAGTGACCAATAAACCCCAAACGTTTCATAATACTTAGTTAGGTTAGGTTAGTAGTGTTAGTTAGTAGTGCTGTAAAATGAGGTTCAGCTTTTCTGCATAAGTCGACCATAGTACATTTCTGTCGAGGTCAGCAACTCAAGCATTGATGAACGATCGTATACGTGAGGTCATCAATGCCTGGTTGCGGCCAAGGCTTGAATAGTGTTTTTCTCAAATAATGCGCGGAAATTCAAACAATGTAAATTAATTATAAATACCAGAATCAAAGACGGACAACGATAATTTTTCTGTTTCTTCTTGGTTGTCATGTGTTGAAGTAAAAAGTTCGTTCCATTTTTAAATAACACGACAGATATGAGTTTTCATATTAATTTATTTGGCCGCTACACAGGACAGTTATGGATTTTCATAGTAACTTTGCTGGCCGCATCGTCATTTGTTTTTGATCAGTACAGCAATTTCGATTTATCTCGAAGAAGGTTGTCAAAATAATGGCCGATTTCCAAGCATGTTTGAGAAAAATAAGTTTTTCTATTTCTGTATAATTGTATTAAAGAAACCCGCTCCTATCCGAGGCGGCTTCCTACAATTTTCGAGCTCGCTTCGTTCGCTCTTCCATTTTATATTTTCTTGATTCCTCAACTTTTCTGCATAAGTCGACAAAGTAACTCCTTTTTCTGTATGAATGGTCAAAAGAAAAATATAACGAATACGAAATTGTAGGTACAACATTTTCCGAGCTAGCTTTGCTCGTTCTTACATTATGCATTCTCATAATTCTTGAGTTTTTCTGCAAAACTCGACAAAGTAACTTCTATTTCTGTTTTACTGATCAAAAGAAACTATAACCTATCCAGGGGGGTGCTAATATTTTCGAACTCACTTTCACTCGCTTTACATTCTTATGCTTTTCTGCTTATGTCGTCAAAGTAACTCAGGGGCGTGATTTTAAAAGAAAGTTAGGGGGCGCGTATGTTAAAAGGTTGGGAACCCCTGCTGTAAATGAAACCGTGGTTGGTCAGTTTTGTGTTTAGGGATTTAGAAAAATCGCTAAAAGCTGGGTAACTGCAGGTGCGACATCACCGGGAAACTTATACTATACTACTAGCGATTTGTCTAAATCTAAGTAAGATTGGTGAAGGTAGGTAAGGTATCTACAAAGATTTCCCAAAAGGCTTCTTTTTATTCATATAGGTATAAGTTCTATAGTCCGTATGGCGCATGCAGTGGCAGAAAATATTGCTCAGGTCAGTCAACAATTTAAAAAGTAGGGCTTCAGAAGATCAGAACAGAGCTACTGGACTCTATCCAATGTAATACATTGCATGAATGTCTGATTAAACTCATAGGCCTGTATTACAGAACGTTACTCAAGACTCAAGCATTACTGAAAACTAGTTTCAACCAATCAAAAGGTTTTAAACGAGTTTTAAGTACCTAATGAGCTTGAGAGTTGAGTAAGGTTCTGTAATACGGGCCTTAGTCAATGAAGTGTGTGTCTGAGACAAAACTACTGAAGCTTTCACATTATAAACGCTTGATAAGTCTGATTGTATAATAAGGGTGAAGCTCGCTTCCACCTTCGGCCTGATCATCACTTTCCATCAGGTGAGATTCTGGCCAAGAGCTTCCCCGTTGTGGATAAAAAAAAAAAAAAAAAAAAACTGAAGCTTTAAGTATACTTATTTATTGTTGTCAAGGAACTGATAGTTAATTGATTCAGGCGTGACTTGGCGGAAATCCATGATAAAATACAATAGACGTAATATAATATATAAAAACCGAAGAAATCGACTCGTGTTTCACCTCTCAACGAGGCATCCTCAGGATGACGATTTACTTGTCGATTTCTTACAGGGTTTTTTACATAGATATAAGTTATATTTCTACAGTTTTTTATCACTCTTTAGGAATAGTTAAGCGGAATAGATTACTAAATATATCTACGTGTATTGTGTCAAGGAACCGACATGACATTGAGACGCGACCGCAATCCGCAAGAGATGTCCTGAACAGGTGTGTAGGATGGGGTTGCATTGGATGTAATACATCTACCTATACAAATAAATAAAATTAAAGTGTCTGTTTGTAATTTCAATGTATAAGTTTTTTACTAAATGCATACCTACCTATGTACCAGTTATTAAAAACTTTGGCTGTCTCTCTGTTTTTTTGTTCCGGCAAATCTCCGAAACGGCTGGACCGATTTTGATGGGACTTTTATTTTAACTTTTATTTTAAAAATAGAATTAGGGTCTACGCGGGCGAAGCTGCACACAAGCTATTGGCTTGTTATATCCTGTAGATACATCTATTAGACATCTGCCAATTTACTACATCAATTCATTCGACCATCATTCATTCATTTTATGTAATTGTATCAATTCTAACCTAATTATTTCTATTTTTGCGTTGTAATAATTAATTATGTATACCTGATATTTGCACGCCCCATGTGGCAGAATGTGATGAGACCTTTCTGTTATTTGAGACCTTGTATTGTACCATGTTCGGACAAATTGAATTTGAATTTGAACCAAGTATTCGTGGAGCCAACCAACTAGCCCAATTTTGAAAGACAGCAAATTCAAAGAATATAGATACATTGTCGTTAACTAATCATCAAATAAATTCAAGTTCAACATATTTTATTTAACCTATATGAGCACTTAAAAACTTCAGAAGATAGGTGAATAGCGCCCTAAAAGCCAACGCACAACGGCGCGGAGGACGGCGGGGGACGGCGGCATTGAGCAAGATTTGCCGAGGATTATGTTTCTGACCGTTCCTATCTGGAAGCCTACTTGGATGGAGTTTCGACGAATTTCGCAAATAGGTAACCATTTACTATGTTAGTTCAATACTCTCTCGCTAATCCGCTACCGCAAAATCCAAACCATCAGCGGATTACTTAAAAGGGCGGATTTAGTGCTAATTTTAGCAAATAAAAAAAAACATCAATCAATTTTTTGTCTGCTGTATGTTATATAGTTATCTATATTGTGTGTGTGCCTTTTAGTCTGTGATTTTCTTTCTTTCTTTTCTTTTCAAATTAAATTTTAAGTGTTAATTATGATTAGCATTTAGCTGTGTTAATATTTTTTTACTTTTAAGCCTATCTTTACCGCATTGTGCTTAATTTATGGAGTTTCGTAGGTACTTAGGTCCTTAGAAACACCTAATAATAAAGAGGTCCAATGTTGTCATATCTAATAACTGCGGGCGGGGTAATTGCGGAGGTATACGGTCCGCGAGGTCTAAGCGGAGCTTTGTATTTGTGTGAGTGATTCCCAAAATTGGAAGTGCGCGGCGGAGTAAACCAGTTATTAACCGGTTTAAATCAAGCAAAGGACGCGACGCGCTCTAGGCCGACGTCACACCTACACTATCTATGTGCACTCACACAAATGCAAAGCTCAGCTTAGACCTCGCGGACTGTCCATATCACACTAACAGTAGCAATGGACTTCATATTGACAGTTCAATAACATTCATTGCGTTAAGTTTAAGTACATACGTTGTTGCGTAGACAAATTTTTCAAATGAAGATTGTAATTGTAATGTAATAGATTAGTAATTCTTCAATTTCATTCAGAATGTGATTGAAAGTGTATTAATCAATTAGGGTCCTGGTTAAGTTTAGGTCTAACTATCTAATAAGTCTTAAATTGCACAACACATCGACTCTCTCTACAACCACACCGGAGGTTGCGGTAGCCAAGTTAAATTACATGGCGAGACAAACGGAAATCTACAAGAAACATATCTAAGTAAAACAAGCAAATTTTAAACCAACCGCCAATGTTTGCCACTTCGCTTGCCGCAACTCTTCGCGAATGAACATCATTTCGGGACGAAGATCCCGGTGTGCGAAGGGATCCATGATGATTTGCAGCCTGGGGTCGATGCCCGCAAGCTGTTGGTCACTGAAAAATATTAAGAAGTCTTTAGGTACCTACCTACCCAGACCTAGACTTATTTATAAAGGGTGGCAGGGAAATCGATGAACAACCTGTTACTACGGAATCAGAACATGATTCTGGACCCCTCTCCGTTGATATAACTACCTCATAGATCCAGATTGTGGGGTCTTTGCAAGTAATTGAGGGGCTTTACTTGTGTGCTGGTTTATAAGTTTGGTAACGGCTACTACTGCCATCTATACTTCATAAACGAAAACTGGTTGTTTCGTTTTACAATATGTAAACACAGATGGCGAAAGCTTATAGAGTTATCTAAATTCTATACTAAATACTTTCTTCCAAAACTCAATTATTTTAAGACTAATTAGCACTTTAAGCTTAATATTTCGCAAACGGATCCTTCAATCCAAAAATGGTTTTAACAAACTCACAATATTTTTGAACGATCTTTCCAAAGATACCCCAGACGATGGGAGACGAAAAAAAATAACCTCCCACTTTACGTGTAGGGGAGGTACCAATGATGTATAAAACTAATACGTCATTGGGAGGTACCCTAAAAAAAATTGTTTTCATGATTTTATTCTACCACTTTGGCAGCGTAATTAATTAATAAATGTATACTCATGCCAAATTACAACTTTCTAGTACCAAAATTCTCTGAGCTAAGCCGGGGACAGACAGACAGACGGACAGGGCGAAACTAATATGGGTTCCTTGTTGACTACGGAACCCTAAAAACTGTTCAATCTCGAATCAAAAAGAGAATCAGAGAGAGTTTAAAGGTATGTATTTATGTAAAATAGGAAGATAGTACAAATTAGCTCCAACATCTGCTTCTAGTGCTCCTGCTTCTTCTAGAGTCTCTCCTGCATTTTCTTCGTCTTTAGTTTCAGCAGACATTCTGCTACTCAAAGTTAATCAATTTATTTAATTCTAGCAAACTCCCAGACACAAAAGTAGATGTCAACTCGACAATAGTTGAATTTGTTTTATTTTGGCGTTCAGAAGAAACTTAGCCAGCCTGAAAGCCGTTTTAAAAAATTGTTTTGAACATAATTGTTGATGTTATGCTTTGTCATGTGTGTTTTTTAATTAATATTTTTACAGCTGCACAGATGTGTAACAAATTCAGAAAATAAGCTACGGGGAAAGCAATACTGCAGCACCATCTATGGTTACATGTCGAAATTAATACAAGCTGGCATTATCATGATAGCGTGCGTTCTGAAGTTATTTTTATAGAGTCTCGAACGCATTCTACTTTCCTTAAAACAGTAATCATCAATAACATAATACAAAAATATAAGTACTTCATTAATTAACATAAAAAAACTATAAGTTGCTTTAGAATAAAATTAAAAGATTATTTAATTTTACTTTGAGACAGCGATGACTCATCAACATACAACATTTTCGAACGCACTCCCACTCCGGTAAAAGGGTGAGTGAACCGCCTCATTGTTATTTATTGCATTTGCCTCTAATAATACATTAATTAGCCGTTTTACGGACACAGCGAGTGCAATAACATAGGTCGCGACAGCCATGCCGATGTGAGTAATTTAAAAGGTGTGGCACGACAAGGGGCGTAGTTTCTCATCTAGTGACATTAGTGGTGTGAAAAAATATTCTTCCTAACTCGTCGCAAGATGACCGAGTACAAATTGGTGGTGGTAGGCGCCGGAGGCGTCGGTAAATCCGCATTGACTATACAGCTGATACAAAATCATTTTGTGGACGAGTACGATCCTACGATCGAGGATTCGTATCGGAAACAAGTAGTTATCGATGGTGAGACGTGTTTGTTGGACATCCTCGACACGGCGGGCCAGGAGGAGTACTCCGCGATGCGGGACCAGTACATGCGGACGGGCGAGGGCTTCCTGCTGGTGTTCGCAGTGAACAGTGCTAAAAGTTTCGAAGACATTGGCTCCTATCGGGAGCAGATAAAGCGGGTGAAGGACGCGGAGGAGGTGCCCATGGTGCTGGTGGGGAACAAGTGCGACCTGCAGGCGTGGGCCGTTGACATGGCGCAAGCGCGCGAGGTGAGCTTGTTTACATAATAAACGTGCACCACACACCACACTACATTCACATTCCCTTTGTTTGTGTACACTGCACATCAAAAGAACAAGACCAAGGAACTGTTCATTTATGAATCAAGCATCTAATCAGGGTTTTACTTAATTGATTAATTACCTCCCATTTGTCTTATAATAGCTTATGTGAAGCAATTGTAATCATCTTATGTAAGATCTTTGTTTGTGTACATCCAAACTTTAAATCATGAAACTACATTCTCTTGAAGACGACTGGCAAGAGTAAGTCTACTCAGCCTCAATATTTACCTCAAACAAATAGTTACTATTTTATGTAAAGTTAAGGATAAAGATTAAAGTTAATTCAATCACGGTGTATAAAAAAGTATGATGTCACAATTAAATTAATAAACTCATGACTATTGTCTAGAAATTTTGATCTAGAGGACAGATAGCTACACCACTTATGAGCTGGTCATATTTACCTACTTTGGATTATTCTAAAAGTGCTGTCATAGCTTATAAAAAGGCTAGATGATGTAATGAATAAACACGATATATCTCTGTAAAGTGTAAAGTAACATAATTTGACAACCTGTTGGTTTACCTTTATGTTAGTTTTATGAACAATCTATATTCGTCTCCCTCCAGACAACAGTTGGAGTAACATAAGAACCTATTCAAATTGCAATAAACACTAGTTTTGTTTTGACAGTTGGCTGTAAATTTCATAAATTATTCTTCTGTGTTCTATGCCCATCTTGCAAACCATCAGTACATTTTATGTTCCACAATATTCTTCTTAAAATGCTTACTAGCACTAATTAAAAGCCAGAGCTAGTCTACAGCAAACATAACGTAACAGCTATGTTTGAACAATTTAACACATATTTAGTAACACCATCTAATACATGCGCAAACAGAGCTTATTACGGTATCACATTAACCTCATATTCAGATTTAATTTCAAAATTCATGTGTGTAACTGTAAGTATTTTATATGAGACATGGTAGAATGTTTTGGAAGAAAACATTATTATTATTTTCCTTGATAAAAAATTAATGTAGAAAAACAACCTGTTGTTGATATGTAACAAAGGATCTGTTACAAGTACTTATACATTCCAATGCAAACAAAGTAATCAATCAATTCAGTTTATAAATAAGCCTAGCGGCCTGTAATCAGCATAGTGGTTTATTGAGTGCCTTATCTTGCATTCTTTCTCAATACTCATTCTGAAGAACAGCCTTCTTCAAGGTGGCCATGGTACTTAAAAAAATGTAAGTCCGATGCAATGGTTGGCCAATCAGCACTACCTGTACCTTGTCTGGCTAGTGTTTTTACCGCTGCATGAGCTGGGTTTATAAGACTTAATAGCTCATGCTGTTATGAGAGAAGAAAACACCACAATAATTAACCCTCCATGTTGGTCCCCCATTCAGGATAATACAGCCTTTTCCACAGCAAAAACTCTAGCAGTTATATACAGCCACAGATCCAGGTTGAGGGTATTATAATTCCTTACTATCATACACCCTTTAAACTAGATCAACAACAATCCATTGATGTTTATTCAAGCCCACCAAGACCGGAAAAGTGCATATACCCTTGTGGCTTTAAAAGATGCAAATTGTCGATGAAAAAATAAAATATTGAATCATTTTGGAATACTTTATTTCTGACTGCATGACCTGTGTGTAACTTCGGTATATTCTCAAACAAAGCAGGAGAGAATAATACAAGACAGCAATTAAAATTAATTAAGTGTTCTTCTCAAGAAGTGAGTCATGTGCCTTCTGTACATTGTTAAATGTACCAATTCAGCTAATGAAAGCACTTTTAAATTATGTTGCACTTTCAGACACTTGCCTTAATCATTTCAGTCTGGTAATTAAGAAAAATCTTAGATTGTTGTCTCTCTCTGTGTAACATTACTTGCGAAAGTTTCTTTATGTTAGTAATTAACTATAACATTGAAGTATCTAATTAATTGCTAATACCTAAATAGGCTTCAATTAATATGGACCTCGCAAAAATCTACCAACCTATTTCAGTAGATAAGGCATAAACAAAAAAAAACATGCAAAATAATTCCCAAATCAAATCAACCATGTAAAAAGTTCTCATTGTACTTTTTAACACTTACAAAAAAAACTTTAAATGGAATAGCATTTTATTTAAATCAAGAATCATGTTTGTATTCAACATCATTGTAACTATTGCACAAATACTTACAATTCAATGTTTATGAAATACTTTATCAACTTTATGTCTTCATTTTAAGCATTCCATAAACATGAGCACTTATTATTTTCATTTTTCATTGCCTGCTTTAAAAATAAACCAAATAAAGTAGTACTGTAACTCAATTTGATAACATAAGCATAATAGACAAGAAATACATACTAAGTTCTTTGTCCAGTTTACTATTTTATGAAATATTGCTTCCATAATGAGATAACTGGTGTATCATTAACCAAATTATGTTTTTTGAGGAAAAATATGATAGTAACAACTTGGGAATTTGCTGAGGATCTGAGATACATGTCATGATGTGATATGTGTAATTAAAACAATCGAATGTCATCATAATATGCTAGGGGAAGTCCCAAATCAGAACAAAATTAAAACAATCTTTCATTTCGTTCTGATTTATAATTTAATAGTTATAGGAATACAATAGCAGCTTATATTATAAATTATTATATAATATTCCCTGAGAAATAATAGGGAATCCCTGTCAAGTTTAGATTTTATTTCAATATCAAGACCTCAACTATCCCTGGGGAATGGAGGCTAGAACAGCAGTACCTTATTGCCATTCAAGGCATAATAATGCTTTTAGTCGGAAATTAATTCTGTAGCCTAGGCCCCAAACCCCTGTCGCAATGAGCTGATGCTTATTGCGGACAGGCGTTTGGGGGCTGATGCCACCTTATAGGTAAACCAAGGTGGACACTGCCTTTTTGCCGGAACCCAGATACGTTCCACTGGCGATCCTGGAATCCACATATGTGCTGATAACCGCCATCGTTCGCCTTCCCGTGGCGGTGGGTATGTATTCAAGAGTATCTCCTCATGAAAACATATGTTAGATTCTACCGTCCTCTGATACCCCGCCGCCAATTCTTAGCAAGTTTCTCCAAAAATTCAGTGATATTTCGATGCCTATCATTCTTGGTAATTTTTATGATGTTGTACGATTCTCACACGATTCTTTCCATAGCTACATGGATACATATCGCTAAGTAGTGGAATCGAAAAACAGTAATAATATGCAGTGCGACTCCTCGCGTCTTTGTGCCCCCTTAACAAACAGAAATACAACAGGTGGTGCTACTTGTAAGTTGGAAACTCACCAAAATCTGAATATTTAGGTACTAACCGACAAGCAACTATGTTTAGAATCCTTGTAGGATTATGTGTTTATCCTGTTCTTTAATAGCAACAAATGAGTAGGTCAGACAGTCGCTCGCTCGACCAGACACACACACACAAATAAAAATGCCTGGTAGATCCGAATTTGTTTCTTTTTTTAAACGATCAAATCAAATCATTTTTATTTGCATTAAAACATGGTGGTTAAAACATTTTTTTGTGGTACCCCAAAAATTAGTCATAAGAACACATGCATCTTGATAGAGCGATATAGAGAGTTAGCTTGCGCCCGCGCATACAGGCCTTTCTTCTGCGTTTAACGCTGTGATTGGCTTGCACATCCGCGAATACACGCGATCTTGACCATGGAAACCCTTACTGCAGTCCGTAGGCAAAGTGTTAATCTGTTGACTAATCTGAACGCTGTCTGCTAAACAAAGGTCTGTCCCAATTTTGGACACAACACCCAATTCCCAACATTCCATATCACCGCTTCCCCGCTTCTCTCTTCAGGCCATTAGGTCCATTTTCCTATACGCGAACCCCACGCAAGGAGTCGTTTGCTTGCTCCATCAGTCATTGGTTCTGCGGCAGACGTGACATGACTACTTCCACCACTTCAGCCACTTCAGCTTGCTAGCTCTACAAGCCTACTCGATTACCTAGCTAGTCGTTCTACCAATCGCTAATAGGTAGTACTATTTTTTTTTTTTTTGTAAGTGGATTTCTCCACTTACAATAATGAGTGAGTACCGTACTTACATTTCTGAAACCACAGTTCAGGTCTAATAAAAGATTAATTTCTAATCGTAGTGTTGCGCAGTGCGCTTTACTTCTAATAGGAACCAGTCTTGAATTGGGGGCATTGTCTGTCAGTTTTTGAACTACTGCTGGAAATAAAATTGACCGTCACGCAATCCGATTAATTTGATTATATTTCTCTTTTTAGTGTTTGTTCTTTTTTTGCGTCATGTTTACTACAAATAATCGTATTTTCTTCTTTCCTCTTTGGTTGACCGTTCTCCAAAATCACCTTTTTTAACCCCCCGCGGAAAAAGAGGGTTGTTATAAGTTTAACGTGTGTATCTGTCTGTTCCCTCGTAGCTCCCAAACGGCTGAACTGATTTTGATTATTTTTTTGTTGTTTGAAAGGTGTCTTGATCGAGAGTGTCTTAGCTAAAATTCAAGAAAATCGGTTCAGCCGTTTGAAGATTATCAGCTCTTTTCTAGTTGATGATTAGATGTGCGCATCTTCCACAGGTGTGATCGATTCGAAATTTAGTATTCTGTTTTTCAATGATATTAGAAGAACATAGTAACCTAGAACCGATACTGCAGCATCACCTGGAATTGTGTCGGGGGTTGTTTAAATTTTTAATTTTACCTTGTTTGTAGATAAAAATGTGTAGTCTCATTCGTGGGTAATAGCTAACAACATAAATTAATATTCAATCAAAACAACGTTTTAATAAACTGCCTAATTCCGTAATTCGTCATTATTCATGTAAGTAATTTAAAGTTCGAGAACTATTATATTAATCCTCTGAGTAATGTACTAATGATGCTTCTTCCTGGTGATACATAGATACCTACATTATGCAATAAATGGATAACTGTTATACACATTACTCATTGTGACAATGTTTTGATGAGTTTAAAATGTACTCAGAGAAGCTGTAGGTATTGTCGTTGAAATATTCGTACTACATGCATGTGTAACTTCCTTGTATAAATTGTAATCCAGAAAATACTAATGTACTGAACTAATCCTGTCACTTAGTAAACTTTTCAACAATTTTTTTTCTTCTCTGTCTAGTCTTTACTAATTCTCTTGCCGTTCCTAGTCCTGACAAATATTTCGATGTATTTGAAACTTTGATAATATATTCGAGATTAAATTACTTCATGAACTTTGTTGCTAGCTCATCCTGGGATGAGGGATCCAAATAGTTGGTTCTATCTGACAACTTACGGGTGACCTACCAAGACCACCAAGTGCCCGTAAAGGCTTAAGACGGAGTTGGTAAAGTTGATCACAAACTCACAAGTTGGGACCCAAACTTTAGTCAAAATCTCTTCTAAGCATTGTTCTATCCAAGACTTGTGATAAGAGATTACAAATTCCAAATATTCCCTATTTGTGGTTTTGGATGCCACCAATAAACCATGGGTCTCCATACGTAAAGAAAAGGAAATAATTGTCACTACTACTACGTAGTATTATATTATCTGTGCTAGCCTTTTTGTATGCATATTTCTATAAATGGACTGTTCTGGTAACGATGACATATTAATAGAGTAATTTATAGTTGTTTGTTATGTGGACTCAAAATGTTTTATTTATTGTTTTGACGTACAGTGTTATCGCTTCTGTGTTTGCTTGACTGACGATATTAGCTTTACAAGTTTATTACAGGCTAAATGAGCCTACCGAAAAGCCTTTGGTTACCATTTTTGCCGCTACGGTTAGCATTTAGGCTTAAATCAAGTCACCTATTAGGACGTCCTTAACCTACGAACTTTAAAATGTAACGATCGCTGTCTGACCTACTTAACGCAACTAGTCTTTGAAATAACTTCGTCCTTCCTGAAATATTTATGCGATTATCATTTTTGTCGGTCGTCATAGATACTTTTTAGCCTTTCTAGATTGACGTCATTGTCGTTTCATTTACGTCATTTCATCATATAGCGACATTTATTATTGTATACTTATGTAGGTATTGTGATCTCGTCTCCGCCACGTTATAGTACCTACGGTCTACTTTATCTTCCTTGTTTAGCCGGTAAGGTTAGTAGGTAGTTAACTTAACACAGGAATTAAAGCACCAAATTCATTGGGGTACCTAAGTAACCAAAAAGTTAAAACCATTGCGTGCCCATAAAACGTTGAAGATATGGCATAAAAAACGCGAAATTACCTCTGGCAAGACTGCCGTTTTTAATGAATTTTGACAGAGGTCTGCAAGCCTTTACTGTCAAGTCACATGAACCAGATATTATGCTCAACAAGACAAAACATTAACTTCTGTATTTTGTCTTCCTAGGTCTGTACAACGGATGTACAACTTTACGGCGAAAAATACCACGGAATTTGCACTTACAGATTTTTTTTTACTGTTTTCATGTTTTTTTTGGACAGGAAAACAACTAGGGACAACCCATCTGCACGTGCACTTTGTTTGTCTGCTAGACCCTTTATTTCCTCGCAATTGTGAGCCATTGCTGCTCGAGGAGGCATAGGGAGATGTGGGAAGATTAATAAATTGTAATAAAGCATGATTTTGTAGTCAGCCATATCACTAGTTTTATCGAAAAAATATTAGGTCAAGAAGAATAATCCCCAGAATGTCTCGCCCGCCGTCCGGCCAAAATATTGCGCTTTTTCATGGCGTATAATCGTATATTTCAAAACCTTGCATTACATAAAATATAGTTATCTAATGAGTTCAATATCTGCCATTTCAGGTGGCGCGGAGTTACGGAGTTCCCTTCGTTGAGACGTCGGCTAAAACCCGCATGGGAGTCGACGACGCCTTCTACACGCTCGTGCGAGAGATCCGCAAAGACAAGGCGAGTCGAGTCAAAAGGAATAGGAGAGGACGAACCATAGGCCCCGGCCGGAAATTCAGATGCACGTTTCTGTAATTCGGTATATAATTTAGTGATAATATTTGTGGATATTATCTGATGGCGACAAGTCGGTAAGTCAATTTTATTGTCGACAAACACTGCTTGTTTAGTATTGTAATTTTCTCTAGTGCTTTTTTGTAGTGACACTGACAGTTTGACCGACGTACAAAAGTTAATCGATAAATGACATTCGATTTTTACTTTATTGAAATCGTTTTTTTATGTATCAGTTAGAGTTTAGACCACACTGAATAGCTTTTTGTTAACAATAATATTGACTTCGTGCCAGTAGACTAGCTTATGGACTACACAGCTTATTGTCATGGCCTTTGAATCGTATTACTATAAGTCATAAGGTTCAATTTCCATGTTCATAGTGTAGCTAAGTTTAGGGAAAAAAGCTAATGGTATAAAATTAAATACTTATTAGACTTATTATAAATTTATAATACGAATATTTGAAATACGATCAATTAAAATCGATTTTTGACACTTAATACTATTATTGATCGAAGGTCCTGACTATCAGCTAAAATGTTTAACATTATACAAAACATAACAATATGAATGAAATAATTAAGTATAGACAAGAGATATCGATAATATATCGATACAAAACATCAGATCCATGTGCTCCCCTCTCCACTAGTTTACAACTTATCAGGTGCGATTCGCCTCAACTAACTACATTTACAACGCGCTTTTGACTTATTTCTTACCATTTATATAAAACATTCTACATAGCATGTAATCCTTGTATAATATTAATTATAATTAGCTAATCTCTGTGAGAAATATCCATAAATATTATATGTGTAATGTAGTAATGAGGCAGTTATGAAATCTAAGGCATTCTTCTGTGGCTGAGTAAAAATAACCTTTTGTACAGTGACATATTTCAGAACTACTTTGTGCTGATTTGTATGAGATACTTCAAGCTTGAATGTGTGGACATTGAGTTTGTGTTTTTTGTGAGGGTAACTGAAGCTACAATTTAAAGAATCAACTAGAATACATCTCTCATTAAAGATATCTACAAAGTTTGTGGGTTTATCACTGCTGCCCCAATATTTTAACCTAGACCTCAGTCTCAAGACTGATGAAGGATAGACAGAAGATTCTAATTATTTATTTTTAAGTATTAAACCCAAATTAGATAATTAAGAATATTTTTTGTGACGAAAGAATGTGCTATATCAATAAGTTTCTGATCATGAGGGTAATCTTTACTAAGCTCACGTATCTTTCCCTACTTTTACTATAATGAATGTTACTCTGTCTGGAATCTTTTCTCACTGTTATCAAGTATAATACTCAACTTACAAGCACTGGCGTCAAGTTCTCAAGGTGCTATTTGAAGCATAGTATACTTGTAGCGAAGGCCGTGTCTCTATATTAGAAAAAACTTGTAAGTGTGAATTAACATTACATGAGTTATATAAAATTATATAAATACAGTTGTACTTATAAATTGTATGTGAAAAATATGTCAAATTACCCTAATTTCGCCTTTACCCAATTTCCAACTCATTTCTCTTTACCCTAAGAATTATTTATCCGATTTAAAGGGTAAATTCGAATGTTTCGCGTAATAAATAATGGTTGTGCATTATTCAAGTACAATTTTAGATTGGTTGTAAAAACTATTTAGTACAAATAGTGCACAATTATTGGGTAGACAACTGACTAGTATTACCCCATGTCTCTTTATAACTTAGTAAAAGGGTAAAATTGTTTACTGTATAGCTCAAAAAGACTTACAAGTCCTATAAAAAAAATGTACCTATCTATTGTATAATAATAACCATATTTTCAGTTCTAAAGATCTTTTTACTATGTAATTCCTGTTTTACTAGACTTATCTTTGATAAAAATGGCTGCCGGGAATAGAGCAGCCGATATCATATACAATCGTTATTGTAGCATAATATTAGGAACATTGTTAAATGTTTTCTACTTTAGCTAGATGCAAATTTGCAAGCTGTAATGAAGTTTGTAACTACGACTTATGCTTGTAATTTTTTGGTGAAATGCCAAATAAACGTGATTAAAGGATTTGTATAATTTCTCGTTATCGAATAAAATAATGTCCCAAATATTTTGGCCACCATTGTAATTTGACAATGGACAAATTCTGCGAATCCTAGTTACGCTTATAATTGCTCACAACTCTAGGAACTAACCTCTTAGGATTTCAGTTTAAAAAAAAAATGAGAAACCGAAGTTTGTGTTTCATATCCGCAAAACATTATTCAATATTATTTTCTTATATTATTATTTTACTCAGCATGTACAATGAATTATTCAAACGAATTTTTTAAATCAAATATCAACAATCATACATTTTAATATTTTGACAGCGTTTTTTAGCATTTTAAGTTTAATATAATGATTAGTTGTTAGTTTAATTATAGTCTAAAAATACACCAGGTACTTGCAACATTTTGTTTTTGCACAGTTTGTTCGTTTTATCCTCAGAACATAAAAAAGTAGGTAGTAAAAAACGAACTATTGTAATGACTCGTTAAATTACAGTATACCTACCTATCTACAGCTAAAGAGTAAGTCACTCAAGTGCGTTTTTTTTTTTGTAACTTACTGAAGCAAGCCTGTGCGTTATCTCATCTAATACAGCTATGCGTCTACATAGCCAGCTACAGCTAAATGAGTTTTTTAATTAGGTGCCAAACAATAAGTACTTGGTATATTTTTACGAATATTGTATAATTTTAAATACGAACGAAAATCCAAGCTGCCATGAAATCGTCATCAGCCAGAATAATTTTTGCCATGAATTATGTATACCTACACCCATTTCGTAGCCATAATTTTGTATTTACCTAACGAAAATATTTTTAAAGCTTTGCAATATACATTTACAGTATAAAAATCTATTTAATGCTGTATATTCATTACCTTGCTTGTAAACGTTGTTCAAACGATTTCTTCTTTTTTCTTAAGTAGTTTTAATTTTTATGTCCTGAAAAAGAATCTAATATTTGAAAACGTTTACGAGTAAGGGCTGTAGTATGTAATATTTTTTATTATATTACTTAAATATAAATTTCAAAGCTAGTGCACAATTTTGTTGGAAATAGTTGATATTTTATAACTAATTAATTCTGTAACAATATAGCACAATACTGTGTGCTAATTGAAATAAATAAAATTGACGAGGCAAAGTGTTTTATTTAACTATTTAGTTCAATTTCTGGCCCTGAATCAAACGTTTGATTTCCAGTTTAGTAAGTGCGCAATTTTATTAGTAAACCGTATTGTTTTGGGGAATGTATTGAAAAAACAAGAAGGCGGTGTTCGTTCCGATTATGGCCACGCGCCAAAAGAGCCGTGTGTCGCTTGAAATAGCCTGGTATCTTTCATTATATAATTTGTAAAAGGAAAGGGATAGCTTACTGAGCCACCCTTTCCAGCAAGAACAGTGTCGTGTTTAGCTACTTAATTTCGCCCTTAAACTAACTATCAAGACAAAAATACTCAACTGAGATGGTCTGGTCGTATGATGTGAACCAAATTCAAAAGGGAAAAGCTAGACGAGGCAGATATAAGATTGAGACCCTAATCTAACGAAACCGACGGGAAATCCTTGAAGTGGCCTATGCCACAGGGCTATTCATTTATTTATATTCCTCTATTCTATTCTAGAGAATTTATATTCCTCGCTTATACCTTTGGACAATGTAACAATCAAATTAATGAAAAGATTCCTCTCAGTCCATAGTAGAATTGCCGAAAAGATGAATTTACAAACTCACCGCTAATGTGGGCCAGTCCTTACAACGATTTTTTCTGCTTGGTCACCCCGATTAATGAAACTGTCAAGTTTGACAGGTGTCGTGCCGTTGTCATTGATGTCATCAAAAAACTTGTAAACACCCGGAATAAAACTTTACTAAATAAAGAAAAAATAAGAAAACTATGGAAGCGAAAGACGTGTGTGTAGAAATTGAGAACGATGAGTTTTATAGCAAGTTCTTAGATGAGTCTATAAAGCCCATACTCAATGAACACCTTTCGGTTACGGATCAAGTGAATAAACTCGCTCAGGGAATTGAAAAACTAAGCAAAAGCTTGGAGAAACAAGTTCTTGCCAAACACAATGATCTACTTACACAGGCAAGTCATATTTCCGACTTAGAAATGACGTTAGAATCCGTCCAATCTCAAGTACAGAGTTTGCTGCGCGGTGCCGAAAAAATGAAAGATCGAGTACATACACCGTATTTTTCCCTGGAGAACCAGACCATGATGCTCGAAAGAGTTCAAACTACGTGCAATTTACTAAGGCACTCCTCTAAAATCTTAAACTTATGGAATAAACTGCAAAGCATCAAAGATAACCCATCCAAAGAGGCCATTATACTGTTTGAGCTGAATGAGTTGATCAGTGACTACGACTTTGAAGGGATAGATCTACTCGACGAGGTCGTAAAAGCTGTACAACGTAGGAGAACTGAGTTATTAACTAACTCTACTGAACTCTTGCAATCAAGTCTACTGAGTGGAGACAAAGTAAAACTTTTACAATGCTTCAAAGTATTTCACAACCTGCAATGTACAGAGGAGCAGATTAAGAATTCTGTTAACAGCATACTGAGTGATTTGAAGAAGGAAATTACAACTGCATTGAATGTACAAATGGTTTCAATTGAAGTAAAGAAATCAAGCTCTGGAAGAATTGCACCAGGGAAAGCCAACATCATGAATGCACAAGACTTCAAAATAAAACTATGGGACAACATTGAGAAGCTCTTCAAAGTCGACATTTATAACAGCTGCACTAAAGTAATAATGCTCCAGAATGTAGTAAATGAATTACATGCTATTGGAAACTTCAGGAATATAGCTAAAAACTTCTGGGCCGATTTGTCCCTTGTCTTTAGCAGTGAACTCGAAAAAAGCCCTCTGACTGTCAACCAATCTGTGGAGATTGACTTCCCAAGGTTACTGAAAAGCTTCAATGATTTACTCTCTAGACTAAAATGTAAGGATCTGGAGATGAACCGCTCATGTCTTACAAAATGGGAAAACTCATTTTTATCAAAATCATTAGGAAAGCTACTGGAGCCTGTAAGGAGTATGTGGCACTTGTCACAAGTTCCAAATATGGATCAAATAGATAATGCTATCAGAGTTATTGCTGATGCACTGAGCATCTCACTTGGTGACAAACAGTTGAGCATCAGTTTGGCCAACAGTGTGGCCAAGTCTATCAAACAGATGACTGTAGAGGCTGAACAGAGGTTATCAATGGACAGCGATGTTGCACAGATCATAGAATCACCGACAAGTTCACAGCAGAAGAATGCTGACCTCTGCAACTCCTTGTATTACTTCTCTTCACAAATCAAGAGAGTCCTCATAAATATGAACTCAATGTTGCCTCAAGAAAGTATACAAATTGTTCAGAATAGCTTGAAAGACATCTCCAGTATGCCAATACTTCAGTTGTTTGCTGAATCAATCAAGAATTCACTGTACATTATTTTAATGACAATGCATGATGAACCTGACTTGATCAGGGCTGATGATCCAGCTGGCAAAACTTTGTCATGTTCCCCATACATGAAGGAACTTCAGCAATTTGTGTCGAGATGTAAAGACATTTACTTGTCAATGTTCAGTGAGAAATCTGCTCTCAATGAATGTTGTATAAACATAGCCAGAGCATGCATTGAAAGATTTATACAACACATCTGTAATGTAAGGCCCTTGAGTAAGTTTGGGCGAGCAAAGTTGCAGATAGATTGTAAACATCTGGAGATTGCTTTGTCTCCATTAGTAAATGATATGACAGAGTTAGGAGACCACTACAGACAGTTGAAGGCTCTGCACCTTTTGTTAGAGAAGACTCCTCAAGAAATAGCTAAGAGCCAGACTGAAGGTGCTTGCTTACCTTATTCTTTTGTTATGATGTTCTTGTTCTCTCATGGTGGGCATCAGCTATTGGCTCCCCATACTTGCGCTGGATGGAATGTGCAGAAGTTAATGCAATGGCTGGACTCTCATAGGAATGAGAGGGATAGGCTGGAGTTTGTGGCTGGAGCTTTGCAAAGATATCAGAACCATGTGAGACAAAATCAAATCGCGACTTATGACGAGGTGTATCCTGTGCTGGTACAGTTGCTGGAGGATGGAAGAAAGTCATTCAAGAAGTAGAAAAGTATTTGCAACTACCTAGTGCATTATTGTGCATTATTATATGCATATAGTAATGAATTAAATAAGTCCATAGTTATTTTAATATTATGTGTAAAAATGGGTTTCTACTTAACCCAGTATTTCTTTAGAGTAAAAAATAAAACTATTATTTAAAAGTTAGTTATTTATTGAAAATAAACTCGTTTAAAACAAGAACAGTGTCTTCGTTGGAGTCCATCTTCTACAACCAATTGTTGTTCATGATGTTGCCCACTTGGATCTGATGCAGGAAATTCATTGGCTTAATTCCTGTTTTTCTTGACACATCTGTTAAGAATGAGCAGTAGGATAATAATGCTAACATCTAAGAAGCAAGCCATACTTGCGAATAAATTAATGAAAACGGGAAACAAATCGAATTTGATTCGAATAAGTGTCAATTTGATGCTTATTTGTCGATTCTATTCTAAGATATTTGGCAGTAAGTAAGCATAGTTCGATATTTCGAATCTACGAAAAATAATATGTGAAGAAACGAAACCTTAGTATAGTTACGGTATCGATTTAGGGACCCATTGTTTACACTAACTAACAGTTATACTAACGAAACACTCACTCGTGGCAATGAGTTACACTCATCGAGTTTGTGCTTATTAAAACCAAGTTGAAAATAAATAATCTTGTCATGGCCCGAGAGTGCATCAAAGAGGACAAAGGCGCACGTCTCAGGTTAGAGTCCGATTATTTAATTTCGACTTTATTTTAAGGATCCCAATGTTGATATTTGTTTGGCAGTGCAACTGCGCTGTGCTGCGCCTCTTCAGGCTAGCCGCTCTCCGTATTTTAGGTATGAAGCTACAACTACGTGCCGGGCTCGACTTGTCGGGCCAATTCAGTGCGTAACGTAGTCAGAAGGTTAACAGTTACGCGATAGACAGAGAGGCAACTTCTAGGTGAATATAACCGTAGGTAATTAGCGCTTTGCGACCTGAATTGCACTTTTATTGTGCCGTAGCGATAATCGCTATTTATTTCCATTAGTTTGCGAAGTGAATCTTCTGTACTTGTACTATTTCACATTCTGTGGCCTCGCTAGATGTGCACAGGGCCTTACGGGTATGTACACATTTGCTTGGAACCGTTTTTTTGAGCTAGAATTACACACTCACACACATATTATTATTCGTAGCTTCGGGTGTAAAAAAAGATACGACAAGAGAAGGATTCTAAAACGAAGCGCTTGCAATACGTTTACAACTTTAGGTACAGTGCGTTAATTAATTTAATAATTATGGTAAAAACGACTCATTGTAAACGTGCAAACAACTCTTTTTATACAGACTTTGCATAACACAAACTACATAATATAAAAAAGAAAATATTTATTTCAATTCAACAACATTCTTATACAAATACCTATTCAACGACCAGCAACATACTCGCACTACATAGCAACTATCTTTAACTACTTCTGATAAACAAATGCATAGACTTAGAATAAATTGGACAAGTGCACACATTATTTTTGTGATATTATTTATGAATGTAAAGCCATAACGAAGGTCATCACAAAAAAAAAAAGAGGAATTGTACAGGGCCTATGTTATGACCCGACCTGCATTTTACAGCATGTAGCAGAAAGGTGTGGTACAGAGCAACAAACTGAACAACTTTCTCCATAGGACCAACATCGCTATCGCGAAAAAAAATATCAACTGCCCCATACAAAGCAACTTTCTGATACACGTTGCACAAACTCAGAATCATTCATTTATTTATTTACATTCTTGATACAACACTATATGGTGCTAAAAATTGCAGAATTGATGGAAAATACTGATTACAAAATAAAGTTCTGGAAGTTTTTTATATTATTATTTTAATGTGCCGCCATTTAGACTTTCTTTATTGACACTTTCCTCTTATAAATAATATTAAACATTTATACACGATTAAAATATTGTCTTAAATTCTTATGCCATTTTCACCACATTCAAATGTAAATAATAATAACCATATTCCACCAATTCCTTGATCCAATACAAACTAAACTAGAAAAAGGAATAATATTCGTACAAAAGCGAAAGTAGTGTTCCCACCAGTTCCCACGGAGTGTTCCGAACACGTTCAAAATAGATTTTTATGGTGTACTTAATAAGGATTCTATCTATCTATCTATCTTTATATTGTTGTACAAGGATCTTTTGGCGCGTGGCCGAAATTGGAACTAACGCCGCCATTTTGTTTTTTTCATAAAAAAATCTCATTCAAGAGCCAAAAGTTTCTGGTAATAGTGAAGTATAAAAAGTCGCATTAAGGCTTCCTGTACATGACGCCGAAGCCAAACCGGAGCGGCACAAGGTAATTTTTTTCAGAATATCTCATATCGAGTGTAAAATCTACCTACCTACCTTGCCTACTTTCGCTTCTACACGAAGTACAGTCGAACAAGTTATTTGGAATACAGGCAAAATTAATCTTTACACTACACTGCCAATATTAATTTTGTATTGTGTGCGTTATAATTTTTTAAGCTTAGCCATACTTAGGAGTTATGTAAAAGAATTGACTGCTCAGCACACTCGCAAGATGCTTAAAATTAGTTGCGGTCTACATTTGTATAGCGCTTGTGGCGCCGACAAACGCTTGTTGTCAACGGTTGGCACAGGCAGTTATCATACTTTTTGCTGAAACACTGACAAGTTTCTATCTGATTAGTCGGCGCAGGTTCGCGATGATTCGCCAAACCAATTACTCAATATATATATTGCTTCCACATGTGAACTTAGGTGCCAGTGCCGGTTACCAGCGTTCTACATGAATGCGGCCTAGGGCCCCTAGGCCAGTTCTAGTGACATCTTACAAAACAATTTCACAAATGTTCACTAACAGCGCTTTCCTGTCAACGTCATCCATCCAACAAGATCCATGTAGTTGTGTAAGTATAAAACTCGCACTAAGACCACTATATACCAAATAGTTTGTTCTACAGTACTATTTCTCACTGACTAACGCCCAATTTCTGGAACGGAAAACAACACAATTGCTAACAAATGGGGGTTTTCTGAAATGACGTTCACTAGGTGGCAGCACTTTTGACCCTTCGATAATTTTCGTTCCAGAAACCGAGTGTGAACCTTATATACAAAGCACTACAGTCTATAATTGTTAAACCTGCTGATCTTCGAAGGCCACTTTGAGCACGTCTTCGATGTCGCTGACGAAGTGCACGTCGACGTTGTCTCGGATGAAGCCGGGCAGGTCGTCGTAGTCGCGCCGGTTGTCTTCCGGGAGGATCACGCAGCTCACGCCGGCGCGCTTGGCCTGGAGATACATTTATTCTTTGTTATGTAACGTTTGGACGTTTGGTCAACGAGATAAACAATGAACAAGTTAAAATTAAAAGATAACACAAACAAAGACAATTCAAGGTGATGCTGCAGTATCGGTTCAAGGTTACTATGTCCTTCTAATATAATTGAAGTAACAGAATACTAAATTTCGAATCGATCAGACTTGTGGAAGCTGCGCACATCCATGCATCAAATAGAAAAGAGCTGATAATCTTCAATGGGTGAACCGATTTTCTTAAATTGTAGCTAAGAACACTCTCGATCAAGACACCTTTCAAACAAAAAAATAATAATCAAAATCGGTTCAGCCGTTTGGGAGCTACGAGGGAACAGACAGATACACACGTTAAACTTATATCACCCCTCTTTTTCCGTCGGGGGTTAAAAAGTGAATAGATAAAAAATTCAAATGTAATATCTAATAATATTAAAAATTGTGGTTCTTAATTTGTGTTCCTTGTTAAGAATCGAATCTCTCGTAGACTCTTAGGTTAAGATTTTATTAAAACGTCTTCAACACAGAAGAAAGATTATGCATAACTCCTAAATAATACAACGATTTACACATACTAATAGGCTAGTACTTAGGATTATGAATATATAACATGGGAGCATCTGTAGCCGAGTAGGACGAGTCTTGTATCTCGGCTTACAGCGCCAGAACCCTCAGAATAGACTGAAATACATATTAGCCCAAGAGACATGCAAAAAGATGCACAAAAAAAAAATGTTTACAAGAATACTTTAGCAATACAAAATGAGAATTTGTTGGAATGTCTGTGTGTGTGTAATGCGCGTGATTTTGTGTAAGCGTGGAGTAGTGAAAGGTGTTGGGTAGTGTAAAGAAGGAAGAATGTTCAGTAGACCAAATAAAAGAGGACGTACCGCAATAATCTTCTCCTTGATCCCACCGACAGGTAGCACTCGTCCCGTGAGCGAGATCTCTCCCGTCATGGCGAGGTCGTTCCTCACGTGTCGCTTGAGTGCGAGTGACGTCAGAGCTGTGGCGATGGTCGCGCCGGCGGACGGCCCGTCCTTAGGCGTCGCGCCTTCCGGTACGTGCAGGTGGATGTGGCTGCGGGACATGAGGGAGGTCAGTGCAGGCCGGCTAGGGAACACTCCCCATAATAGATGGCCGCCTCACAAAGCAGGTTCTCAGGCTAACTGAACAACAGCTGCGTATAATTACCGCAGCCTTAACTGGTCATGGGTCTTTTAATAAACACCTCTTTAGATAGATCATTTTAAGTAAATCCCACGTAAATAAGTAGGTACAGAAGGTTACATAACATAACATCACGCCTTGTAGCCCCGAAGGGTTGGGTAGAGGTGTACACCCACATTTTGCCAGTTATATTTAAGTCCCATGTAATAGGGCTCGAGCCTGTTGTCATTAACCGGGCACAAATCCAGACTCCGGGCTGCTACTGAGCAATTCCAGATAGAAAAACCCAATAACACTTTGCCCGACCCCGGAATCGAACCCAGGACCTCAAGCTTAGCAGTAGCGCTTGCGACCACTAGACCCTCGAGGCAGTCAAAGTTCCTGAAGACATCTATGTGCGAAACATCAAACAAAGTGGCTCTAAACTGCAGATTTTACGAAGGTGACGAAATATTATAAGTTTTTGAACGCGGAACCTCAAAAAAGCTTACTTCTCCTCACCTATTGTTCAAAAACTTGTTCTCCGGGTAGTGCTTGTTCATGTAGTTCCTGGCGACAGTGAGCGCGATGCGCGCGGACTCCTTCATGACGTCACCGAGGTGTCCCGTCAGCTCCAGTGAGCCGAACGGAGACTTATCATCTGTGGCCGAGTTGCGCAGGGCTGTTTCTATGAACAGGGTGCTGCCACCTGGAGGAAAAAATAAAAAATACTTATGTACTTTCGAGTCCAAAAAATGCAAAAAAAATAATAGGTTTTTTTCAAAATCTAAAATGTAACGCAGGTGAGACCCCGTTCCTGATCTTCATCATCGGCCTATCATTATTGGCTTCCAATCTAACCGGTACAGCTTAATGCATGGAGCAACTGCCTTGTCTAACCTCCACATCCCAGTTACTGGGTAATACGATACCAATATACTTGGTAAGACTGGTAGTCAGACTTTCGGGCTCCTGACGACCCGTAAAAACTGTCAAAGATCCACGAATGACAGCCCAGACCAACGGCTTAACGTGCTTTCCGAGGTACGGAGAGGTCTTGGTATGTGAAGATGGTAACCCATCCACAGACCAAAAGCGACAAGCGTAGCTTAACTTGTACGATCGACCCATGGGGTTATTATTTAGCCACAAGCCAGGTCTTATCGCAGTAATATTTATCAACTATTGTAGCAATTTATCGATAGAGAAAACCGATGCATCACACAGTCCCGAACCATAACGGTGCCCTAAAACTAGGTATACTAGCACGCTTATATATAATGCCTCAGGGGATCTACGCAGCATGATGTCACAAAAATGCTGCTTCGAGCAAAGTTATCGACTAGTATATATACAACATCCGGACATCAATCGTCGGGCGGCAGCCCGCCAGACACAACACCCGTCTGGTCGAAGGATCCTCCCTTTTCTATGGAGTATGAAGAACTTTCCTCCCTGTTCCTCATACCTCTATAGTCCCAAATGTTGTCAGGGCCATGGGAAGGTTGGAGGGAGTCCCAAAGCAACATGGTGATCTAAAAGCAGATATTGTTGCCCACTCACCCATGGCAGTCCACGCGAGGCCCATAACGACTCCTGGCGGCGTAATGTCGTACATACGATCGTGCTTAAACGTCGGCTTGCCTACTAACTCTGATAGATTTTCATCCGTCACCTTTAGAATCTCTGTTTCTTTCTTCACTATCTTGTAAGCTACTTTGCGGCAAATCTGAGGAATAAAAAAAGGCATGTATGTTATCGAATCCTAAATAATTTCCATTTTGGTGTCCTAAAAATATTAATGGACTAACATACCTTCATGTGTATCCTGCCTATCCTAACCTATGACGCTCAGACTTGGTCTTTGACCGAGGCTCAGAAGTCCAAACTCAAGATTTGCCAAAGAGCAATGGAGCGTAGCATTTAAAATATTTAACTCACCGACCAAATTACGCTACCAACACCACAATACGCTCCAAGACAGGCGTCGCCGATGTTGGCGATAAGTCTGCGAGGATCAAATGGGACTGGACGGGTCACATCTATAGGATACATGAAAGCAGATGGGCCAGGATCGTCACACAGTGGGTACCTGATGACGGGCGTCGTTACCGAGAAAACGCTGGCGTGACGATTTAGACTCGTTACTAACCGATTGGCCGGAGAAGGCATAACACAAGGAGGACTGAAAAAATATGGGGGTGACCTTTGCCTAGCAGTGGGACAATACAGGTTAACGCAGTAAACATACCTTCTCAATATGTTTCTGCAGGTTCCTGACGCCACTCTCGCGGCAGTAACTCTTGATGAGGGTGTGTAACGACTCGGGCGTCAAGTCTAACTGTGTGTCGCTGAGGCCGCAGTTCTTGCGTGCAGTCGGGACCAGGTACTGTTGGGCTATCGCGAGTTTTTCTTCGGCTACATATCCTGGATACAGATGAGAGATTAGAAGGTCGAAGAAGAAAATTTGTGACAGATAACCTGGTGAATAAGTAAGAGTTTATTATAGGGTAAAACGTTCGCCTGAACGGCTCGCCTATTCTATTAGGTGAGCCGTTCAGGCTGGTGAGAGTGTTTGTCGCCACCGATACCATCAATACTAAGTTTACAAATACAACGCCAACATTAGGAGCACACTTGAAATGTCTCTTCTGCCTTTAATTTTACCAGAGTTAACCCTTTTTATCCAGAAATCAGAAAGAATAATTAGCAACAGAAATAAACCACCATATTATACATATAATAAAATAAAATAGTAACGAAGAACTTTTGTCCGTTTATCTCGATGTATGTTCCGGATTAGCGTAAAAACGACTGAACGGATTTGTTTGAAATTTTTAATCCCAGTAGTACCTTCCTGTGGTATATTTCCAACGTCCACGCGTGCGACGCCATGGGCCAAAGCTATATATAATAATGAGACTATATATATAATAGCGATAACACCTCCCATTGTCACCCTATGTAATATTTTTATAATTATATCTGCAATTTTTATGGTGTTTATAATTAAGAGTATTATATCTTCTATATAATTATATCTAGCCTACAACTCACCAGACATGTCAATAAGTTCCATCCTATCCCTCAGCGGTTCGGGTATGTGTTCCACAACGTTAGCGGTACATATGAACAGCACCTTGGACAGGTCCACAGGGACGTCCAGGTAGTGATCCAAGAAGTTTGCGTTCTGTTCTGGGTCTAACAGTTCCAGGAGGGCTGATGATGGGTCGCCGTGGACACCCCTAGGATAAAGAAAGGAGTTTATATATTTTTTTAAAGCTGGTTTCATGCCGCCTCTATTCCCCGAAGGGTCCGGCAGAGGTGTACCTATAGTACACCCTTATTTCGACAGTTATGATTAAGTCCCTTTAATAGGGGTTGAGCGGTTGAGCCCAGTGTTATCAACCGGGCACAAACGCAGACTTCGGGCTGCTACTGAAAAATCAACATCATTCCAAACATGTGCCCAGATATTCATGACATTCTACACGCAAGTTTCAGAAAATTCTGACATTCTAGACTTAGAATTGGATTGAATGACTTTTTCATGAATTCATGACATTTCAGACTAATTCTAACCTAGAGAGATGTTCCAATTATTATAATTCTGTAAATACATATTTCTACGGTCGCGAATCATATTTTAAACAATATACTACCTGACACTGACCTGCAAATTGCAAAAACCGTAAGAAAATTTGAATTTCGCGGGCTACCATTGCCATCTTATCCATTGCTATCCACCTTAGGGCGGATTCGACCAACAGAATTCTGAATAAATTTTGAATTTTTGACAGTTTCTCCATACAAAAACTGTCACAGTAAATCTTATTCTGCGGATAAAATTTATTCCTGTTTGGCCGAATGAAAAAAAAAAATAATAGTTTATTAAGGGCGGCCTTAATAAACGATTATATATTTTTTCTTAATTGTTAAGTACGAAGCTAACTAGGCAACACTCATGGTATTTTACACTAAGTGTAAAAAAACTCACGAAATTCTAGTTATTTACTTACTTGCCAATTTTATCCACTTCATCGATCAACACCAGTGGGTTCTCCGTACCAGTCTTCTTGAGACACTGCACCAGTTTGCCCGGCATGGCGCCCACGTATGTCCGTCTGTGACCCTTGATCTCCGCAACATCTGTCATGCCGCCTACTGAGAACCTGAAGTATTGTCTGTTGAGCGCGCGGGCGATTGAACGAGCTGAAATAGAACGTATTGTTACTGGGTGTAGGTTGAAATTATGTTGATGCTTTATTGTTGTTCATAGCAGGATTTCTTCATTATGAACCGACTTAAACAAAAGAAGCGGTGGTATTCTGAACCTAATCTGTACGTTTTTGGAGTTAATAGTTTTGAAACTACAGCTTGTCCAGTCTGAAATGACGCGCCCCACTACCGCATTTTACGTACAAGCCGCGCCGCCGTGTACGTTAAATGCGTGGGGCGCGTCTATTCAGAGTTGACAAGCTATACTGGAGTGTCCACATATACACTACTCCAAGGCCTATATTCAACAACGGTTTTCAAGCATGAATCTCGATTTAAAACTTGATTTATCCTTTCTTTGTATAAAGATAAGCTTGACTTACAAGCATGGTACTAGAATACCTCCCTTCTTGGGTGCTTAAATCAAAATAAAACACATTTTCTCTTGAACTTTAAACGACACCGTATTAAAAACTCAGTAAAGAAAACTATGTTTCAAGAAAGCAGTGGTGGCCCAGTGGTATCGGCCCCGACTTACGAGTTGTAGGTCGTGAGTTCAAACCCAGGCAGGTGCTTTACTTTGTGTATTTAATTTCATCGACACTGGTCTCAAAACGGTGAAAGAAAACATCGTGAGGAAACCGGCATGTCCTAGAACCAAAAATTCGAAGACATGGTGACATCTACCAAACCGCACTGGGCCTGCGTAGTGGACTACGGCCCACTCCCTCTCACCCAGGCCTGTGTCTCAGCTATGGGAAGATTACAGGCTGAATATGATCTTTCTAGATAAAAAGACTCACCGATACTAGTTTTTCCCACCCCCGGCGGTCCATGGAAGCACAATATCTTTCCTTGGGTAGACCCCTTCAACTGTGACACGGCGATGAACTCCAAGATTCTCTTCTTGATGTCATCCATGCCGTAGTGGTCTTGGTCCAGTATGACTTGCGCGTCGTCTAGTTTGAGGTTCTCTTCAGAAAACATGCCCCAAGGTAATGAAGTTAGCCAGTCAAGGTAGCAGCGGGTGACGCTGGAAAAGTTGGAGTTTACGTGTAAAAAAAACTATTAAAAAAAAAAGACGACGGTGTTTTTGTTTTTTTTTGCGGACATCCGAAAATAAAAATATTTTCGCTTTGTAGTGCCCGAAAACAGATCGGCCAGGATCGTCACACAGTGGGGATGACGGACGTCGTCTCCGGGGCAGACCTAAAAAACGCTGGCGTGACGATTTAGACTCGTTCCTAACCGATTGGCCAGAGAAGACACAACACAAGGAAGACTGGAAAAATATGGGGGAGACCTTTGCCCAGCAGTGGGACAATATAGGTTAATGCAAAAAAAAAAAGTGTTTTTTTTGGAAGTCGGTTGGCCACCTTCCAACCTCCTCCTTTTTCTGAAGTTGGTTTAAATTAAAAAACATATTTCTAACTTACTATATTTTCAAATGACCCTGTATCTTAGACTATGTCACTCTCATTAATTACTGTTTGATAACTTACTTGAACTCTGAACTGTGGCTCTCCAAGAAGTTGAGCTTGTTAAGTTCTTCGTCAATGACAGTTTGTATTGCTGGAGGTACCTTTTTGTCAGCTAAACGTTCCTTGAACTTATCGCCAATCGCGTCTTTGTCGTCTTTTTCTAGACCTAACTCTTTTTTGATCACCTGTTGAAGAATATACCAAAGATACGGTTATATATCAAAGTATATATCAAAGATACGGTTGTAAAATTACAAAAAATTATCAACAGTCCAAATGTAATGTATAGTTGCTTATTTTTTCTTGATTACGATGTTGGTCTCATGGAGAAAGTGGTCCAGTTTGATGGTCTGTACCACTTACCACCCTTAAGTTTAACTACACCTTTCCGATACACGATGTATAATGCCTTAATTCCTACAACGGCTAGACCGTAAGACAATTTTGCTGGCTGGGTACTAACCTTTAGCTGTTCATGCAGGATATACTTCCGGTGTTGTTGCTTAACCTTCTCCTCCACTTCCTTACCGATCTTCTGCTGCAGCTTCGACAGCTCTAACTCCTTCTTCAGGAGAGAGAGAGACATCATCAGCCGCTTTGGTATCTGGTGGAGAAAATAAAGTTGTTAGAAGAATGCCGTGTGCAGGGCAATGCTTCATTTAGTAGAGCATCATATTTTTAGAATCTTACTTTATTTGAGGTTTTTAAAGAGATATAGTATTAAAATACGAGACTATTTCTGCTGTATTACTAAATTATAGAATACTTGAAGGCATAGAAGAAAAGGGAAGGGATAGGGACACTAAAGGTTTAAGCATACGGCGTTTTTTATAGCGATCGATAGCGCGTTTTTTATAGCGATCGATAGCGCGTTTTGACTTGAAAAGGCAGAGTTCGTTGCGCGTATACGCACGTCGTTGTCGCATAAAAAAACAATGTGTCCCTATAGGATTAAATAAGAAGGTCACTCACATCCATCTCTTCAAGTACAGCCTGTAGTTCCGTGGGCTCTGACCCTGTGAGCGCGGCGCCCAAGTCTGACAGGTACACCGGGTTGTCGACCACGCGCTGT
Source organism: Eupsilia transversa (assembly GCA_914767815.1). Classification (NCBI taxonomy): domain Eukaryota; kingdom Metazoa; phylum Arthropoda; class Insecta; order Lepidoptera; family Noctuidae; genus Eupsilia; species Eupsilia transversa. The sequence continues at coordinate 1,772,353 of OU611888.1, forward strand.
CCTTGTGCCAACATATGGTGCAAGGACTCCCTGTAAAACAGGAGTTAGAACATTACTGCGGCATATAAAGCTTCACTGCAGCACTTGAAGTTATCTTTGCACGACGCGTCAGTCACGATTGAATCCTTTATCTTTTTGAGCTGTTGAATGTTTGTGTCATTCTATTTAATTTGTGTTCTTTCTGTGCTAGTCCCAATAAATATTTATTCTTTCTTACTTTCTACAGTCACGCAGCGCATATTAGAGCGGACACGTATGCGCCGCGAGCAAGCCCGCGTCTCCTCCAACCGTACCTACCGATCTTACGGACGCGCCACGGTCCACGATCCGAATTTAGCCACATAACCCCTTTAGGTATCTAGGTAAACTAATATTAATTCTACAAAAGTCAGCACGAATGAAACGACAGTGTCGCGACTTGCGGGATGTCATGCAAGAAAATTGTACGCTAAAGTACTTTTGAATAATAGGTTGATGGCATGCCACGGAATCACGGCCATTGGCTGTTGACTGAGATAGTTATATGTATTACGGACAAAGTGGTTAGTTGAATACTTCTTTTTTACATGGAGTTGCAACTAGCTTTCACAAACCCTATTATTATAATAGTATTAATTGTAATAATAGTAATATTTAAGAGAACTTTTCGTATAAATGAATTATTTTTATAAAACTCACCTGTACAAAGGATTCAAGTTAATAATATCCCTGATCGTCTTTATAATTTCTTGCGTCAAAGCCTTCACCTCTTCTGTATGCTGGAACTTCTCGTGAATCATATTCTCTACTTTGGCCATTATCACCTGATCGGGAGCAGGTTTCTTGGAATCGTTGGCTGGCTGTTCAGAAGTCTCTGGTTCCTTGGTGGACTGCTTCCTGGAGGACCGGTACTTGCGCCTGCGCCGCTCCGCATCAGACTCTTCGCGGGCAACGTTAAGCTCCACGTTAAATAGCGGAAACTTCAACTTCATTTCTGAAATGATTTTGACATTTCAGAAATGAAGTTGTGGTGTGAGGATGAAATGGTTTTGGATGAAAGTATGCATAGCAAAAGGTCTTACGTAAACAATAATGAAATAATAACTAGATTAGTTATCAGTAATATATTTGAGGTGTCAAATAATTGGTTCAAACTTCGCTTCTTAAAGTGGTTATTTTTGTAGGTAATAAAAGAAGTCTGCACAATCTTTAGTAATCTGATCATGTTTGATCTTCACTTCATAATAAAAATTGTCAAAAAGGAGATTAAATTATGGAGGTAAAAAATTACATAACTTATTACTAAGGACTGTTGTGCTATGAAGATATTGTTGCGCCACTTCTTCTAGGAAGAAGAAGTCAAAGCACTAGAAAGTTGTGAAGGGCCAGCGTTTTGGGGGACTGCCTTATGTAAGTTTGATGTTCATAAAGTGCTGTCTTCGCAAACTCAGCTAGTTTGAATAAATTACTTTTAATATAGATTTATATGGAGTACCCATACCCATAAACCCTTCAAATTGACTGTATCACTCACCAGCAGGCCCACTTTCAATCTCATCTTCAATAAACTGTCCTGTAATCTTAATCCGTCTGTGAGCCATTACGACAAGCCTCAGTTTATAGTCCATATCCTGCATTTCATGGATCTGAGCAAACACTCCTACTTGATGCACATCATCCAGGCTTGACACAATATCCGACTTCTCATCCTCTTTCTTACGTAGGAAGATACCAATGTAAGGCTGGTTTAGTTTCACTTTACGTCTTATTAAATCAATTAAAGCTGGGTTTGATATCTGTAAATAAGTTAACATGAAGGTATGTTTATAAGGAACGGTTATATTATTGATGGAATTATCTTACATAAGTTATTTGTATAAAATTATAGTCAGCCTAGGTTAGGTGTTTCAGCTTATCTATTTCCCATACATAGTTAGTGAACTAGACATGAAAATATAACTTTATAAAACAGAACATAAACAGATACCAAAATGGTAGTAGAATTGCAGAAATATGTGGCCTGTTAGACACCTCAACGAAAGTATATCCACATTATAGCATAGCTTGTGTTCTTTAATGTAGAGATTCCTTGTAATTACAGCAGCATCTAAAAGGCTTTATTTACACTCAGTACCAGCTACCACTAATTATGTAGAAACTATTCATAGGATGCTTTCAACTGTAGATCTAACCTCAATAAGCTTGATAAAACGCGGGAAGACAGGGTTCCTGTTGATAGCGATGACGGGCACCTGCGGCCACACCTCAGGCACGGCCACCGTCGCTGGCAGCTGGCTGCTGAACAGTGGCGTCTCGTCCTTATGCTCTGGGTCCTCCTCGGGAGGGTCACTCTTATTCGTCGAGAAATACCTCCCAAATCCAACCTGCTTACTCGGAGTCAAATAACTGCTACTATAGCCACATATCCGGGCACCCCTAACACCAGAAACCCCAGAATAACACAACCTTTGCACCGGTTTACCGTGTGATGCAACTTTTACTACATTGCGAACCACAGATGACTTCAAGTTCGGACTAAGGAAGCTGTTCCGCAACAAACTACTGGCAGTATGCATTTTTATAGTTCTGTAACCGATCTGCACGTTTTATATGCCGTGTTCCATTTAAAAATACACTAATTCGGCAAATGAGTAGGTTATTTTTCCAGATTCTTCAAGAATCGCGATCGAGACGAGATTATGAAATGTCAAAGTAAAATGACATGACATGACATATGATTTTTTTTTAAGGATTAATGCGGTCGAACACAGCAGGTTTTCGCGCGAAAATGTTCTCTAAATCTACCAATTTTTAAATCTTCCTTTTTCCTTTCATACCTTTTATAACTTTATTACAACGCGACAAAGTATAATTAATCATATTAGTCGATGTTGGTATTTGTACCCGACCGACGGACCGACTCTAACGAAACCTGTGAACGAAACGAATTAACGAAGCCAAAACTGAAAACAGAAGGGTATTTAGCTTTCGTTCAGGAACAAACTGTGGGTGTGGAAAATGATCGCAGCTGTCAGTGTCACTGACCCAAATGCATTTTTTTGACTTGAACCATATTCTGACATTGACATTTTAAAATAAAATAGTGTAAGACAAAACTTCTATTATTATTTTTTTACTTATTTTATAAACTTTATGAATGTAACGAAGTATCGTAGAGTAGCTACAATCCTTTCCCAGGTTTGTAATTAAATTTCCCAAGTCAAACTTATTTAATTTTATATTTTTAACGATTTGTAAACACCTAACCTCAATAAAAATAAAACCATACCTTTTGTTATAACTGCAGAGGATTATGAAAATGGATGCTTCTACAAAGCACACGTCGATAAAAGAAGGAAAAGCTGAAATACTTCTTAAAACCGACCAGGTTTTTTATAACCCAGTGCAAGAATTCAACAGAGATCTAAGCATAGCTGTGTTGACTATATTTACCAATGATTATAAAGCTGAGCAACTTGTTAAAAACGAAAAGTACGCAAAAAATAGTAAATATAAAGAAAAAGTTGATACCGAGGTTTGTTAATTGATTATTTACTTTTAATAACAAAAAGACCAAAACTTACAGATCGCCCCTTATGTCTATCAATGTGTTTATAACACTAGTAATTAAACTACTTTAACAATGAATCCAAATTCCAACAGCAGGTGGTGGTAATCTCCATCTCTTGCATCAGCTTATATATTATATTATATATAGCTTATGATGTTTTAAAAATATTAGCCAGACAGCGTAGTGAGAGGCTGACTGCTCAGGTTCAAGCTCTTTAGAACACCCCATAATATTATAACACAATACCATTCCCCATGGGGTTCTATTTTTTTAAATAAAATGTTTTTTTTATTCTTCATATTTAAAGTACCATGAAGGTTATAATGCACTTTGTTCTAGGACTAGAGTCTTCTTAAGTTGTGGCCTAGCAACTGTTATGTTCTGTCATCTTGTGTTTTGCAGATGAAGTTAATTTTATATTTTTATAAAATTTAAATAACTTTATTAAACCACTGTGTTACAATGATATTCTATTTTCTTTGAAACTAAGCTCAGCCAATAGTATGTACTTATACAATATATAAAAGAAATAATAAAATACAGATATTATATTAAAAAATAATGTATGCCAAATGTTCAAGCTTTTAAACATCTCTAAGTTCTCAATGTCATATTACAAGAAAAAATTGTCTTCAAATAAGCTAATAATTCTAATACTTTTTCAGGTAGAAATAACAATACTAGAAGCTCTATCAGCGACTGGACTGAGAAGCATCCGTTATGCTAAAGAAGTGCCAAATATCACTAAGATTGTTGCGAATGACCTGTCACCGCAGGCAGTGGACACTATCAAGGAAAATATTGTGCATAATGACGTGAAGGATTTGATTGAGACCAGTCAGGATGATGCTTGGTGAGATTTAAATAAAAAACTACATTTTCGTTTTTTTATTTTTATTCAGAATCTCGGATCAGCTTTTGAACATAAAACTCAATGTCAGTCATACACAACAATGTTCAACTTCCATAATTGCCAAAATTGTTTTTAGGACTTTTATTTGTTAATGTTCACTCAAAAATCAACTTAAAAGCACAACATTAAAGTAGATAGTTGAGTGAATGACCTTGTTTGATAGAATGTAAACTAACTGCGATTATGAATTCAAGTATATTTAGTCTACAATATCACTGACCACGGGAAGGGTATTGTGAAGAAAACCGACCATAATGGGTCTATTTGATTAATCATCCTTGTTTCCAGCATGCTAATGTACAAACACAAACAATACTTGAAGCGTTTCGTGGCCATAGACCTGGACCCTTATGGATGTCCCTCTGTATTCCTCGATGCAGCGGTACAAAGTGTGCAGGAAGGAGGCCTACTGCTGGTTACTGCTACAGATATGGCAGTGTTAGCAGGAAACACTCCAGAAACATGTTACGTTAAATATGGAGCTATTAGTTTGAAGACTAAGTGCTGTCATGAAGTGGTGAGTTGGAAATATTTGAGAAAATTGAAAAAATACTTGCTAGAAACTAGACTGAATATTTTTATAGTTACAGTCCGTTCCAAAAGAATGTGCCGAAAGTGTAAACAAACCCAATTCTTGTTATAAAGGGAATTAGTAAAACATTCATCTGTATTTAGAAAGTTTCAACTTTATATTTCGTTTATATCTGTAGAATTAACGAAAGTCTATCAGATAGACAGACATTAAAAGAGTTTCTTATTTTTAAATACCCTAATTATTTTTCCAGGCTCTAAGGATACTACTACAATGCATAGAATCGCACGCCAACCGCTACAGTCGCTATATAGTGCCGCTGCTCAGTATATCAGCAGATTTCTACATCCGCGTGTTCGTGAGAGTCTTCACTGGCGCCATTCACTGTAAGAACACTACTAGGTAAGCACACCATAGTGCTGCATTATAGCTATACAGTGTGATTCTTCATAATGTGCACATTCGAAATGGGGGAATCTATGCTTAATTTTATCGACGGAAAAAATAAAAAAATAAATCTAAATACGTCAAAAATTCGTCTTATTCAATTTTTTTTACAAATATTGTAAAAATTTATTTAAAAAAAGAGATTTTTGGACGAAATACCTGTTTATTTTCAATTGAGGGTTTTTTGGTTTTAATTGGGAGGGGTTTTTCCCACAATTTTCATTTTATAAGAACACTTAATTACTACCAATCATTAGGTATGGAGTTTGTTTCATCGCGATAGATCATTTAAAAGTTACACCGTTTTTTTACATAGGGGTAAAAAATACAAAACAAATAAAAAAATTAAAATAGATTTTTTTAAATATATTTCCGTTTATCAAATTAAGCATAGAATCCCTCATTTCGATATGTGCACATTATGAAGAATCACACTGTATAAACAAAAATACAAATCCTTTCCTCCTTTTAGACAATAGACAATTCCTTTTAGAAGATATTAAACCTACTAATACTGCTTCATTTTCCCAGCAAGCTGGCCATGGCGTACCAATGCACCGGTTGCGACACCATAACCCTACAGCCTCTGGGCGGCTTCAAACCTAACCCTACAGAGAAAAACCCGGCACAAATGAAGGCCTACTTGCCTACAGCGCCACCTGTCGGGGAGCACTGTGTTCATTGTAACCAGAGGCATCATGTAAGTATATAATTTGCTGACAAACCTTGTTCTTTTTTCATGCAAAGCGACTATTTTGCGCTAGTTACTGTATTTTCTGCTACTGCTAATATCTTATGGTTTTATCGTCGGATTGGCGTCCTATCGGATAATGAGAGTAAAGGAACAGAGAGTGCACCTGTGTTTGCGCACTCACATGCTTGGCTATCCTCTGTTGAAACTGGCCACCATGACTATTGAATATTATTATTAATGTGTAAGATGTCACATGTTTCTTATACCTATAATTGAAGCCTGTTATCTGAACTTTATTTATATAAGTAAAGGATATTCGATTTAAATACCGTTAAACTATTGTATGGCTTGCCAGGTAAAAAAAGATGTCAATTATGCTAACAGGCAATTAGTTATAAGTTAACAGCCTTTTAATTATGTTTTAAGTTGATCTTATAACATTTTAGACCTTATTTCGCAATGTGAGAAACTATCCAATTTTAAATGTAATAAACATTTTTAGTTTTCGACCGTACGGCTCTAAGGACATCAAAGTAAATATCTCACGATTTTTCCCTCACCAGTTAGGCGGTCCACTCTGGTCAGCGCCTATCCACGACGAACTCTTCGTGACCCGCGTCCTAACCCACGTAGAACACAACCCCGAGCTCTTTGGCACAGCCAAGCGTTTGGCAGGAGTACTGGCGATGGTGAGGGAAGAGCTGCAGGAAGTTCCTCTGTACTATACCATGGATAGACTGTTTGGGAGAGTACATTTGGAGACTATGCCTATGTTGGTTATGAGGTGTGTATATCTTAGTAAGAATAGATTTTGTGTTAATTTTTATGGTGTTTTTTTAACATTATCCAGTAGATAGGTCCAGATGGATAAAAATAATATCTGTTGTTACCATAACCTGAATTTTGTAAGTAATTAAGTATTTTAGGTTCCAATCTAATCAAATAATCTCCCACTAATTGACTGCCATCCTGATCTTTTATGGCTGGCCTTATGAACATTCAGGTTCGCCTTTTTAAACAACGAACACGACCTTAAAAAACTAGAACAAAAAAAAGGAAATTGTAAATTTATTCAATCCAATGTTCCAATAGCCTTGTTTATTTATCAGATCTGCATGTCGACTTGTCTTAATAAAAAATATTCACAGGTCAGCGCTCCTGAACTCGGGATACAAAGTGTCGTACTCGCACGCGTCGCGCATGTCCATCAAGACGGCGGCGCCTGCGCAAGTGCTGTGGGACATCATACGGACGTGGGAAAAGACGCATCCCGCCAAACCTGCCAAGTATGTGCAATAGTTAACTCAGCCTTATAGGGCCTGACACAGTCAATTTTAGGGCGAATTTCACCAATGAAACTGAACGCGATCAGCACTTACACCACGTATAAGGACTGTCAGTGTCATTATTTTCTGTGAAATATTGAGACTGACAGTTCGTTCAGATGTGCTGATCGCGTTCAGTGTCAGTAGTGAAATTCGAATGATAGCCGAGACCACGAATTTGAAAGCCCCTCCATATATAGGGTGACTGGTAATTAGTGACCGATACTTAAACACGTGTTTTTACTCATCATTGTGAACAACTTTTAATATGGGACCAAACCTGAAACGGCGAAATAAATCTGCTGTTCCCTACATTTTGACGAGATACGCGAACATAAATGTAGGGAACAGCCGATTTTTTTTTCGCGATTTCAGGTTTCGCGGTCTTGTGTTTAAGGGCGAATTTCACCGATAAAAACTGAACGCGATCAGCACATAAACCAAGTTTAAGAGCTGTCAGTGTCATTATTTTCTTTGGAATATTGACACTGACAGCTCTTGAATTCGGTTTAAATGTGCTGATCGAGTTCAGTTTCATTGGTGAAATTCGCACTAAGTATGGGTCACTAATTACCAGTCACCCGATACACAGAAAATAATTACAAAAGTCAAACAAGAACTTATAATGCTTTTCTTTTTTTAGATTGGCAGCAGATCCGGTAGCACGGTTCATCCTGAACCAAGAAATCAAAACGCAAAATATAGACCTCAGTCACCGAGGCGACGCCAATCCTACCAGTCGTCGCGATGGTAGGCTGCGGTTCCAATACAATCCTACTCCGCACTGGGGACCGGGCTCTAGAGCTGCTGTTAAGTACGTATTGTTGCTTAAGCATATCAGAGGCTTTACTTTTCGTTCATTTTTGCCTTTCATTCAGTATCTTTTACTCAATGTGAAACGTCGAAACGCAGAATTAATCAAAAGTGACAAATGAATTCATTAGTTAACCGATCCAACGATGTTAACTTTAAATTCGGCAGTCGGTATCTTTCACTCGTCTACCGAATGATCGCAAAATGATATAAAAGGAGTGGACGAACGTTCATTCCTATGTAATTTTGCCATTGTCGTAAGAAGCTGGAATGAAATAAAATAAACTTTCACTCGAGTGAAGCGTCTGATATTGGCTTTATAAGGCCCATAATAAAACCTCGTAATCGTGGTAAATAAAAGTTTTGGTAAGTAATACATTGTTACAGCAACATGTTTTTGTTTTGCTCGAAACATGTTGCACGTGTGACGTACTGTTGCAATGTTGCCAGTAAATTTAAAATATGTTTCTACAAGAAGGCTTAAGAACTTTTTATGAGCTTACTGAACTTGTGTGTTCTTTCTTGTCACAGTGTAGGAGACGAGAAGATAACAAAGGCGCTAAAGAATCAAAACAAACACTCTAAAGATAAGAAGAATGAAAAACGGCAACACTCATCAAGCGACGACGAAGAAAGGAAGAAAGTTAATACAGGCAGTGAAACTGTTGACTAAATAAATATTTTGTTTACTCAATTTTAGTATTTTATTTATAGAAGAATGCTATGAAGATATTGAACTTATGTTAACCTTATCCCTGGGGCCATCATTATCATTTTTACCCTCTGTTGACCCACAGTCCGCACCGCTAAACATGAGGATCTAAATTAAACTAATTTATACAATAACGGATTACCATAAATATTTGTAAATGCACCACAGTTTCTTCAGTCCTTGGAAATTGTCTACCTATATAACTACCAATTTAGCTAAACATCTCACCATGACTTCTGAAAGTTTCGTAATGATGATCGTTCATTGATGTCATTTTAAAACTCCCGCACAATTAATAAGGTTACCTAGGCAATTATGTAAATGATAAATGATTTATTTTCTGTAAGTAGGTTCATACAAACACTTTTACACGTCAATCATAATTATGTTTTAAAACTAGATGAGGTCGGCGTTTCCTATCTGACTACTCTGAGAAGAAAGGCCGAAACAAACTCAGAGGTCACAGTCTCTTTTAAAGTCCAGACATAATCTTGGTCAGATCATGTGAAGAATATGTAGATTCATGTCTGAAATGGTCTTTTGAGGAAAGAACCACACAGATTGAGTGGACCTGTCCAGTCAGTGCACGCATTTGTCGGTAATCGTGCAGCTCAACTCAGAAGTCAAGGAGCTCAACGATTCGACGAACAATACCAAAGAAAGGACATTTGGGTAGGCCGCATAACAGACTGCCAAACTAACGCAAACTGCCAGACCATGGTTAAAACTAACTAAGAAAAGAAAAAATCGATGACCCACATAGTCTTCACATTCACAATAATAAACAAAATAAAAAAATACTTTACATAGTAAATATTCATGTCATTGTATATAAAAAAGTTCATGTCAATATGTATATAAAGTCCAGAGATGATCTTGGTCAGATCATTGGAGGACCATGTAGATTTGTGTCTGAAATGGCCTTTTGAAGAAACAACCATACAGATTTGAGAGGACCTGTCCAGTCAGTGCACGCATTTGTTAGTTATCGTGTAGCTCAACTCAGCACTTAAGGAGCTCAACGAATAGACGAACAATACCAAAGAAAGGACATTTGGGTAGGCCGCTTATAGGACTCAAACCGCCAGACTATCATAAAAAGTAACTGAGAAAGAGAGCAAATATATTTGACCCACATAGTCCTCACATTCACAATAATTAAAATAATAATAATATTATACTTCATAAAGTAAATATGGCTGTCATTGTGTTTCTAATAAAATAAAATAAAATCAGTAAAAGAACATTAAAATAAATGAATTGGAGCAGCTCACTCCCAAGCCTTTTTGTCATCAATATAATCTTTTACGGTATAAAACGCTTTCTGGCACAACTTACGTTTAATGAATGATTTGAATTTATTAAGGCTGAGGCCTTGTACTTGGCTTGGAAGTTTATTATAAAAATGTATGTATGCAGAATACATTATTTTGTATATTTTCACGAAGAATTTTTAGAATATTTTCATGAATTTTATTTACGGAATATGACCAGAACAATCGAGTTTGTATCCGATCGTGCTGTCAACTGTAATGACAGCAAAATTTCTAAACGAAACTGACAGCCCAGAGGTAGATAGCCGGCTAAATTGAAAACATAGCGCTATTGTCAGCAGAGTTTTGAATCTTGCTTAAATGACCGCAACGCTAGCGCCACTCAATTTTCAAAATAAAATATTTTTTTTGCAGAACTACAGTATGACGCAAATGCGAGGTGAACGTAAAAATTACAAGAGAAAGCTATAAATTATTTAATTGATAGTACTTATCTTAGTGAATAATTGTCGACGTCGTAGCGAGTACACGTGCCGATGTCATTATCATTTGTTTATTGTACTGTGACACCAAGTCGCTGATATATTAACAATAACATATTGATTGTTTTGTGTGAAAAATCCGTTTCCTCTTACGATAAGGATGCATTTACAGACTTTATTAATTGTTTTTTTAATATCTTTCGCGTGTGGACAAGACAGACAGGTGGGTTTTGTTTTTGAGCATATTTTTTCAAATTATTGTTGGATGTAGATAAAAGCTAAGGCCCAAATTGCCCAATATTGTTGACACCCCCTTTTGCATTTGGCTTTAGCTCTTTGTGTTTAGAGGACGAAGGTCAATAGAGATCAGTGTTATTGAGTTAATATTGTTAGTTTTCAGCTGACATTGTATTCAATTTTTTCCTTCTTCCTTTCACTGTTCAGGCTTAGACATTCCTTTATAATTCCTATAATTCAAAAAGGTTCGATACAGAACATGCTACTATGTCCTCATTTTTATTTAGCCTTGTGCTAGTACTGTCATGCTACATGTCCTCCCACTAATCCCAATAATCAAATGTTTATGTTATTCCGACCTTATCTAAATGTGTGTAACCTACATTGCTGGAATAATTTAGTTTATTTGCATCATTAAGTTTCTTAGATTCTCCTGAAGGATAACATTATTAAACATTTTTTTTAAAATCTATAAATATCTTTATGTTCATATCAACAAATAGTTTGATCATTATTTTGTAATTATCCTGAAACAATAACTTGTAATATATAAATCAAAATTCAATAGACAACAGCAAATATTTGTTTATAAAAAATAGTGATATGATTTTAAACAACTAAGTATTAGATTAATATGTTCGACTATTATTAATTTACAGATAATCCCAAAATTGAACCCAGGATGTGAAAACTGCGGTTTAAGTACAACCCTTGTATACATCAAAGCGGAAGGCACCCATGACACTGTCCACCAGCTATGGGACTTCACGAGAGGCGTGCCTACCATCATCTACGTGATCACCAAGCTCAATTCTTCATTAAATATAACCTGGGAGAATGAAGAACCTGTTCAATTTAGGCTCACCGAAAAACCGCAGTATAGTTTTGCTGCAACAATTGATAAGGTAATTTATATTAGTCTTGGATCGAAAGAGCTAGAATTCATTAGGAGAGGATATCGTCCAACAATGTGATGCTGCAGGCTAACACTACCAGTAACTTTTTATGGATAGTTTCTATGTTTTTCTGAGAAAAACATCACTTATATTGCTGCTTTTACCAAAAATTATCTTAACACAGGGAAACTATACATATAGATAGTGTATATTTTTCCTGTTTAATATCATTTTTGTTTGCTGATAAAAATAATTCCTCACGGGGGAATTTCCCCTAAAACACCGCACCACTGTTGAAAACCCGCGATAATTAACGCGTTTATTTCTGATTGTGACGCATATTAGTTACCCCAAATAAACCACAGCGTAATCAGCCTAAAATGCTGATTACGCTGATTCTGCTCTCTTCAAGAGGGAGAGGGCTGTAATGCCCGTAATCCACGCGAGCCCCGTGCGGGTAGGTAGATGTCACATGTCTTCGAATTTTTGTTTCTAGGACCTGCCATTTTCTACATGATGTTTTCCTTCACCGTTTTGAGAGCAGTGATGATGAAATTATTTACAATAAACCAAACATGACATGTAATATTATCATATTGGGCGGTAATTCAAACTCATATTTATCAATAAGTGACGTAATGCGTAAATCCGCGCGCATCGGTTATACTAACATGCATCTGTTGATTTTAGCTAAGCATAGCTAAGGGGACAGGATCCCTTATTGTATTGTAATTGAATTAGTTCAATCATTTCTCTGTCTGCTCTATAGAGGGGAGTGATCAATGAGCAAAATCAGATTGAAAACATCCTCTGTAAGCATCCGAATTTCCGTCGTCCCAGACCATTTCTGGCAAAACTAGTGTCATTCCTTTTCTGAATTTAAAATATAACAGAACAAGACCCTTTTATAATTTATTCCTAGAAGACGTAGCTTGACGTAACTGTGGTACACCCACAGTTAGCGATTTTTATGTTAAACTAGCTTTTGCCCGCGAATTCGCCCGCGTGGAGGTCGGCAAATATCCCTCGGGGACGCACTATCGGGATAAAAAGTATCCTTTATCCTAATCCTGGTCGTCTATGGCAAATTTCATCGAAATCCGTTCAGCCGTTGAGGCGTAAAAAAGGTACCTTACAGACAGATAGTCACTTTATTAGTGTGCCTAATAGCGGCAAGCCTATCGCCAAAATCCAGACTAAGAATTTCCTTATAGAAAAACACATTATTAGTTTATTTAAATACACTTACAAATATTTACTAATCGGTATGAAAATAAGCATTTACTCATTTAGTTAAACATTTGATACTCGTGAGTCATAGGTTGCGTCCCCATTCCATACTAGCGCATTGTATTAGATAGCAATGTGTCTCGTGACTTGGCCCCACATGGCACATGGTAAATACATTCAATTCACGTCTTTATTAATATTAGAATAATGACGAACATTGAATAAACCGTGTATTTTGGTGCATAGTAATTAGAATACCAATTTTGAGATACTTACAATGCGAAATTGATAATGCATTTTTTATTAGTTATTCTTGCCAATCAATCGAAATATTTATTTCCCAATTGTTTTAACTGTTTTCATGCATAGTCTTCATTCACTCGGAAATAAATTGCAACCAGCACTCTTAATTGCGTAATACACGATCAATCACAATTTGTTTCATTGACAGTTCAACAATTCATTGCTTTATTTACCTACGTTGTTGAGCCGACAAATTTTTCCAACATTATGAAGCAATGGGTTAGCCAGATATCCTTCAAAATTGCGAGATTGAGAGCATTTGAAATCGCTTCTAGAAAAAAAATACATTTTACTGCAACCTCGAATTAAACCAAAGACCAGTCGGATCCACAACCGTGACGCCAATTATTTGTCACTAGCTGCTGCCCGCGGCTTCGCCCGCGTGAGTGTCGGAAATTACCCCATACATCCCCATGGGTTTTAAGTATAAATATTGAGTTTCAAGTTAATCGGACAGCGCGTTAAAATTCTTCCATACAAACACTGACACCCCCCAATCCCCCTTTAGGGGGTAATTTAGAAAAACAAAAAACTACAAACTTTATAATTTTTTTAGATAACTATTCGTGCGAAGTTTCATGTTTACTACCTCAAGGAATAAGATTTTTCATACAAACTTTCATCCCTTATTTTACCCCCTTAGGGGTTGAATTTCGAAAAATCCTGATACACGTTATTCTTAATTTTTGGGTTTAAGTATAAATATTGAGTTTCGAGTTAATCGGACAGCGCGTTAAAATTCTTCCATACAAACTTTGACACCCCCCAACCGTAGGATAGGATACTTTTCCGGGATAAAAAGTACCCAGTGTGGTGCCCAGGATATTAAAGAATAATTATACCAAGTTTCATCGTAATCGAACCGGTAGTTTTTGCGTGATACCTGAACAAACAGACAGACAGACAGACAGACAGACAAAAAAAATTTTAATCACATTTTTGGGTTCGGTGTCGGTCTAGTAACACCCCCTGCCATTTATTTTTTTGATATTTTCAATGTACAGAATTTTCACTTCTACAGATTTATTATAAGTATAGATTACTTATACTTTTTATAAACATTTATTTGCTCTAACAAAGTATCGGATGTAACTAAATAAAAAAACTCTTATTAGCTAAGTTGTTATTAACGTGGTTACTACATACTTAGGTTACTCTTCTACATTCGCCGAATAGTAACGGCCTAACGGAGCAATGTTATAATAATAACAATTGTTTGACTCATCGTCAGTAAGACTAATGTTTAAGGAATATGGTAACCTGAGAACTAGGCATAATAATATTGATACCACAGTTACTTCAGATGGTTCACTCCGCAAAATCATTTGAATAAAAAGCGACTCTTGCTACGAAACAATAAAGTGCAATTCAGGTCGCACAGCGTTAATTACCTACAGTTATATTCATCTAGAAGTTTGCCTGTCTTTCTATCGCGTAACTCTAAGCCTGCGGACATGAAGTCAGCGGCGGCACGAGAGCGGCGCGTTCAAATGGATATTGGCGGTTATATGGCGGTTCCAACTCACTGGAACCTCAACTGGCACTGGCAAGCATCGCAAGATACAAGACTCAGCCCACTATCGACCTCCGGTCTCCGGAGGGGATTGATGTGGCGGCATCTACACCGACACATACGAACTACGCATCAAAGACCTGACGTCACAAATCATACATCGCGGTATAACAGTTTACCGAGCGATTGACATATAAGACTATCCGACATCAATCCTTGGGCAATTGCCCGCCAGACACAACACCCGTCTGGTCGGAGGATCCTCCCTTTTCTATAGGCGATGAGTGAACTTTACACCCTGTTCCTCATACCTCTAAAGTTTTATAAGGAACTGTTGCCGCTCCCCGCACCGCGCCGCCGCCCCGTCGCCGCGGCCTTATATCTTCTGACTACGTTACGCTCACTGAATTGGTCCGACAAGACGAGCTCGCCGTCTATCCACCTACTAGTAGCTTCATAATACCTAAAACGTGGAGTGAACCATCTGTAGTAATCTGTGGCCATACTGGCGTGATAATTATTGATAATATAGATATACTTGCTTTCATTAACAATTTCATCCGCTTACCTTGTGGACATATAATTACATACCAATTGATATTTTCATTTTCATCCCTTAGATATAGGCGATGCTGAAGCAGAACCTTTACACCCTCTGCAGTATCCTATCATACTCATATATACATCAGATATAAAAAAATCACGTGAATACTCAAAGTAACGTAGATCCACCTTGTTCCAGCTACAAGAATACAATGACATCGAGAACAACGGGCACATTGACAACAAGAGCCCACAGAGAGGGCTGTCGTTGCGCCATGTGGAGTGGGAACGCAGTGAAAGCAAGTTAACTGACAAAGAAGCCATGCTGCACGTTCTTGGGTACTTCAAGGATCAGAGGAGGCAGAGAGGCGTTCTTGAGATGAAAGTAAGTTACAGAGTAAAGCACGTGTCAATATGCATCTGCGTTTATGTCACATGGTATGACGAATTGAGGATATCTGGCAGTATAATTAACTGATAAGAATGGCACGTTGAAAATACGAGGATATTTCTCCGATTAGCAAAGTGTTTACTAGATATTAAAGTTAATTAAAGAAAATTCGCAAAAAATGGTCAGTTACGCCACTTTTAGGAGGCCGTAATAGTTTCCCTGACCTGGGCAGCTGAGAATTGAGCAGTGGGCTCAGATATCGACCAATACAGTAAGAGGCTGAGCAAATGGCGGACAATTTGGAATAGTATGAAAATCCCAAGGCGTTTGGTGTGGCTTCTAATGCCGAATAGATCGCAGTAACTACGCTAGGGCATCCTGACCTGGTTTAGGTTAGAAGTCGCGAGCCGAGCGAGCGAAGCGATCGTAGCCGCGGCGGCAGCCGCCGTGAGCTACTTCCAAGTTGGTTCAGTTACTTGACTATTTATTTTTAGGAGTGACTTTCAAAAATCTCTGAAAGCTTTACATTAAAAATTATTGTTTTCACTTGAGTTCTGATAACTTTCACTCATAGTACTCATCTTATTTAATTCTTTTTCGGACGCCATTATTGTTGTTATAAGCAGTAAATGTAAATTTGGTCGCTCATGACAAAACAACAGAAGACAACATTTAGAACTTAAAATCTACAATCTGACGTTTCATTTCACACTGTTTTACATATCGTATGCAAAACGTTTAATGCAATTTTGCGTGTTAAAGTTCAGTAATTATGGAAAATGGCTAAACGTAGTTCAGCAGGTTTACATAACGGAGCTGTTTTGTAAAACGCCATGCGGTTATTCAAAACAGAGGATTCGACAATCCATCTGCGACATGTCTAACACAGCTCCTCAACCCAACAGCTAGACCTCCTACCCTTCAAAGACTACGCGATAGACCTGCCACACCTCATCCACACAGCGAACTCGACGCTCGTCGACGTCAGCCTAGTGAACCTGACGACGTCACCTGACTACAACGCCTCACGGTTCGCGATACACTTCTCGATGGTCAGCACTGATGCTTGGAGCGATAGCATGACTTATAGCATGAGGAAGAGCTTGGACGATGAACATACGCCCGGAGTTTTTGAGGTGAGAAAAAATATATTATATTTGAACTTTGGAGTCACATTATCAGTGGTTTAAATGCATACTGCGTAGGTCAGCAGGAAAAGTCCGTTTTTAAATACAATAAAAACCAGTCGCGAATATTTATGTATAATTATACCCCATCTATACTTGGGGATGTATGGGGTAATTTCCGACACTCACGCAGGCGAAGTCGCGGGCATCAGCTAGTTCACAATAAGAAACTAACCTTTTTTACAGTTCGTTCAACCGATTTTGACTTCTATTGCGTTGGTGGCATGACAAATGGCAGCTGCAGTAAACAGTTTGTATTATAATCACGTTTTTGCTTTTAATGCCATCCTTACGCCTACGGAATAGAAGTCAAAATCGGTTGAACGGACTGTAAAATGTTTTGTTTAAATGTCTAATCTTATTGTTAATGGAGTATGTGTGTGTGAAAACAGTTCTTTATCTAACAATGAGATTGACAAGACATTGCTCAGCTGGCGAATTAAATCCATATTTCCCGTTCTTTGTATTTATTTTCATTGTGCTAATTAAAAACACTGATGATAGATGTATCTGTAAGCGTAATGCGTTGAAAACATTCCGGGAAACTTTTCCAAATTTTGTTTCAATAAAAACCAAATTCGGACTATTGCTAATATTTTAAAACGAAAAAATCGCCAAATCGATCCAGCCGCACTCAATTGATGCGCTTACCAACAAATAGGTTTTCATTTTTATAGAGTATGTTTTACTTGACAGATATTCGAGATAAAGACGCCGAAGTCCAGTCGGTCTGACGACGGCGGCTTCATGCAGTTCCGTCCGGTGTGCTACACGGAGCCAGAGCGTAGCGTGTCCTCTTCTACCAACGCGTACATTACGAACTTTACCAGGTAATTATATACAGGGTGGATTTTTGAGATCGGGCAGGTACTAACAGTTGTAGCTTCTGTTAAACGGTATTTGGTAAGCAATAATCTTTTTTTGTTTGTCCGCAGATCGATTCTTCCCAAGTCGGGTACTTTGCGCGATTTCTACCGCGACTATGACCCGAACAACCTACTCATTGAAGATATGTTCATATCGTTCGGTCTGCCCGGTGACGGCTTCTATAGACAACATAACTATACTTCTTGGTAAGTAACAAGAATATCGCCAAATATGTTACAATAGTTAAAAGTAATTTTTAATGACATAAAATAAAAATTAACTTGAAGGAGACTGTCACAGTAAGCCCTTTCATTTGATATGTCACCCGGTACAGCGTGCAAAACTTTTTTTTAAATTTTGTTATTTCGTTTCCCAAAGTACACGTCCGTGTTTGGGTCACAGAAATTGAAAATTTCAACTTAATCGGCCCAATAAATTCGGAGCAAATTGGCTGTGCAGACCGACGAGGATCACACGAGTGATCCTATCAGGGTTCCATTTTTTTCCTTTTGATGTACGAAACCCTAAAAAAATAATTTGATTAAAAGACAAGAAACATGTTTTTTGCGATTTTGCTAAATATTGTACGGTCGTACGGAACCCTTCGTGTGAGAATCCGACTCGCATTTTTGAGAGTAAATATATTTTTAAACTTTAACCTCACTATTTAATTTCAGGTCATTCACAATAGGCTACGGAGTGCCGCCTGTCGAAAACTTCTCTCTGTTCGTCATCATCATCATCTCCATCGGGCTAGGTGTTCCCGTACTACTGGCTTTATCAGGCATCACATATGTACTGGTCCGAAGGTGTAAGCAGAGGAATCCGCCTGCGAGGTTTACTAATGACGAATAAAATAGATATACGAGAATGATTTGACGAATCGCACTCTCAGTTATAAACAGCCTACATATTATTTTGTACTGTCACGTGCAAAAAGATGTTTGTACTATCGTGGCCACGCATATCTGAACACCGTAAGGACTATTTCTGCTTGCAGCGCTCGGCCGATATAGTAACGGTTACCTACAAAAAAAGGCGGTAAACAGATGTGGTCATCGTGTGCACGGGATTTTGTTCTCAAATTGGTTAGATTTACGTGACCGCTATGGTACATATCATTTAGGCGCTTTTTTTCCCAACTGTCCAGTCTAACCGGAACCAGTATTTTACATGGAGTGACTGCCTATCTGCCCTCCACAACCCAGTTACTGGGTAACACGATACTGCTTAGTAAGACTGGTTGTCAGACTTTCGGGATTCTGAGTACCTGTAACGACTGTCAAAGATCTACGAATGACAGCCATGTATGAAAATTTAGCAATAGTTTTTTAAGCGTTTATTTTGATTTTATTATTAATTTATAAAAAATTATATAGCCATTTATAATTTCGATTAAATTTTGAAATAATCTCAAAATAATGAAAGTAATTGCGTAACACACTTACAGAAGGCTTTCATTTCGACAGTTCAACAACATTCTTTTCGTTAGTATGTTTTATTATAAGCGTGAGCGCGCAAAGAAATGTTTATTTGAGAGAGTTGCATCCCTAGTTGTCGGGGGTGTGTGACGGTGTGATGTTTAGTAAATGAAGGACTTGACGTAGAATTTCGATGGACGTGTCGGATTATAGTGGTAGGTATAGAGGTTAATAAGCACCTTAACTTTACTGTATACTTGTCAGTACAGACCGTTCACTATAACATGTCCCTTGCGGTCATGTTGGCACCATTGCTTGTCAAGAAATGAAAGGCCGGCGGAAAATTGTGGAACTACATTTTTTTTAATGAAATGTTGTGCAATGTCATAGACACTAGCGCCGCGCCAAAAGGACTTCAATTGTGGCGCGGACTTTAGTTTCAACACTACTACTACTAATTTGAAATGGCGACTGACAGAACGGTGCTACTAATCGCGTCACTGGACAAGTTATAATGAACGCAACGAAAGGAGTTTGTTTTAAAATTACTTATCACACATTCATTCCGACATTTTATTTTAATAATGAATTTAAACGCAGAACTTCGCTTAGCAGTTAAGTAGTTATAATTTGTTTTTGTGTAAATCGTAGATTAATATCTACAGTCAAATCTTTTACGGCCGAGACTTAGTCAAACACTAATCGTTATTTAAGTTAAACTAACTAAATGATATTGATAAAATTATGTTTAAATTATTTCTCAATTTGTCATACAGCTTTTATGGAACAATCAAATAATATGAAAATTTAGACTATGTTAAAAAATTATGTTTTTTAGTACGTAAATAATAAACAGAGATTCATATGACATTGCTAGCTACCAGAAATATAAACTATAGGTACTTATCTAAAGTGCCTGTAAATAGAACAATTTAGTTAAAAGTGTGTAACAGTCTTGTGCAACAACCTCTATGGTGTAACGCAACATGGTGTGAAAATCGACAAACTATTATTATGTCATTTGGTTGCATTACATCGTATGTTATGTATCACGTTGCGCAGAACGGCTGACACATAAAATATATCTTTTTTATTAGTCTTTATTCCTTAGGGACTTTAAATATTTATTAGAACACTAGCTTATGCCCGCGACTTCGTCCGCTTGAAATTTCTTATTCCTCCGACTCACCCCGTCGTATCACATCGCCCGCGCTATTACTTCGTTTTCGCTTAGTGCTCTACTTTTATTCTTTTTACTCGGCTCCTAGACTTAGCGTGATGATAAATAGCTCAAGAATTTGGCTATCAAATGCAATTTTTTTTTTTCAAACAAAGTCAAATTCATCAGCTTTATTATTAGTATAGATGTTGCTCCCATAGTTCCTTTAAATGTATCATATTATTATGCAAAGTTATAATTATAATTTAAGGTATCTGTACGGAAAGAAACTAAGATCTTTAGAAATATTTAGTTGCTGTAATTAAATTTTAATGTGGCTTTGCTATATCGCTTTACATTTTATTTTTCAAGCTTAATTACTGGATGATTTTAGTTAATTAAAGTGCAGTACTCGCAACAAACTATACGCCATAATCATTGAACCGCCTCTGTGGTTTAGTGGTTAGACTACCTAACTCAGACCTAGAGATACCGGGTTACATTCCCAGTGGGGGCAAAATTTTCTGCTCGGTTTGGTTGGTGGTAGCCATGTTCTAAGTCCGCCTGTCTAACTAGCACCATCTTATCTAAGTCTGTCGCCATTACAACAATGTTACCAGCATTGTTGTGTTCCGGCAGTTAGAGGTAAGATAGCCAGTTCCTCTGTGGTTGAGGATTCCGGGTGATGTTTGCGTCCACCTTCGGCCTGATCAACACTTACCATCAGGAGAGATTCAGGACAAGAGCTTCCTTGTTGTGGATAAAAAAATAAACCTTTTGTATAAATGTGAGTGCAGTTATAGAGAAATTGCCACCAGCCAACCACCTTAAATTGTCCGTATAATCAAATCAGAACTGTCATTCTTTGACAGTTGTATTCGAAATGACTATTAATATCACGGCAAATTGACATAATGTGTCAATTTGTTAAACTTACAAATTAAATTCCCTGACCGCACCTCACTCTGATTGGTCAGATGACAGAAATGTTATGTTTTGTTTCGAGATCTTAAACTGTAAAAAGATAGATTTATAAATACGCAGGAGAAATGATAAAACTAAATGATGCCGTCTTAACGTTAAAAATATAAACTTATAAAATGTTCCCCAAAAAAAACGATTATGTGATGTTACAGTATTTTGATTAACATGTTGAAATACATAAAAATATATTTATTGGATTAGTTTTAAGATCGGCTAATGATTTTGGCTTTTTTTTTTAACAGAATTCATTTTGTATGGAATCCTTTAAAATTGAATTCTAAGCTTTAGGTTTATTTTTTTAATTAGAGATAACGCAACTCTACTGACAACCTTCTTTCAAATTGTATGATTATGACATTATAAGAACGGGTAAAACATATGTGACATTCTGAGTTAATAATAATCTGTGACTTAATAATTAAGATGCTGCTTAATTAACAAAATATCAAATATTATCATTGAAGGGCTATTGGCGTTGCTACACGATTGTTTGGGTGGGCACAGCCCGGCGGCAAAATCGGATATATGCCTGGGAAAAAAACCGCTCGGCTTAGTTCGAATCGTGTCGAGCTAACCCGAACATGATGTAACGAGAAGTTTGCCGATTGGTACGAGCCGAATATGTGTAGTAATAGCTTCGAGTCGGCTTTGTAGTTCAATAAATACCATAGATTAAAACAGATGGTTAGTACACTCCGCAAAATCATTTAAACAAAATTATACTGTATTTATCTGCAACTACTGTCGATTCGAATGTTGAACCAAAATCATTTTGACAAAAGAATTTTGTGGCGTCATTTTTTTTTAAACAGAATTTGTAAAAAAAAAATGTAAATTATTTTGTAGGCTTAATCGTTAGCTTTGTATTTTCTAATGTGATATTAATTTTGATTGTCTACTTGTTTTGTATAATATAGATATAATGTGTAAAAAAATAAATGCACTAGTATTGTAATACATTGTTTTATTTATTTGAACTGAATTTCCTTAACCCGCATTTTATTAGTCCTTACACAATTCAAGGAAAAAAACTGGAGTAAAATAAAACATGTAACAATTCATAATAATTATGACTAATTAATGATGATTAATGTAATTAACTTGCATGATAACCCTGTCTGATAACTCTCGACATGTGTAATTATAAAAATTAGCATATTAACGATGTGTTTGAGAATTGTGGTTGGGTCAGCTACAAGTATCTATGGGTTATTGCAACCCCCTGGGCTAATGTCCAAGAGCATAAACCATATCCCATGTATCCTCGGCTGACTGGTAACAGGGTTCAGTGACCACCCCCTAAGATAAAGCCCTTATTCAGCACCAGACATCTACTTATTAAAAACCTTTTCAACGCACTTGCTCGTAAAGTGGCTCTTATTGAACCGCTTTTAGGTTCGTAATGCAGTGTATTAAACACGCGTGTTTTTACTTTATGATAACGCACTAGGGCCTAGGGCGGAATGCCACAGATAACTATTTACTGGTCGGAGTACCTATACCAGTCCTATGACATGGCAGTATGGAGTTAGTAAGTACTATCATGGCAGCATGGAAATATACTTATTTAATAAAAAATTGTGACTTCGGTGAAGCTTTTATTTGTTTTTGTAAAAAAAAAATACCATTGGCAAACCAGATACCAGCAAACAAACGTTTAGATAAGGTAAAAAAAAATTTAGTCTGACCATAAGTTCTGTCAAAAATGAAAATACTTTTATTTCTTTATGGAGTAATGTAATATTATTAAAACTTCTACGTGCATGTTATTGAAGCCGGACTATGTATACATGGAATTAGTATTAACTATCCTATATGCTATCATCCGAACAGAGATGTGCGCTTTTTTTTAATCTCAATAAAGAATTCATGCATTGTTTTGCCTATTGTATAAATAAATAAAAAATGATAAATTAACCAATGACGTATTATATATAGACACGTTATCAACAAACATCTCGGCGCTTAAAAACGGCGAAAATACTAGATAACTACTTATACGCGTAAAGAAAGGGAAATACGTAATATTACGTATATATAATTATAATTATTATTATAATAGGGAAATATGTAATATATAATTTATTTTTATCGTTTTCACACACGATATAAATTAAAAACAAACGTAGCGTCGCGCGACAGGTTGGTGCGTGACTGAGCGCAATGTGGCCAATTGGCTTCATTTCATGTTGCCATTTTAGAGTGCGGACAACGTATCTATAGTTTTATACATCATTGAAATTAACATTATATTTCATCAACTTATATATTTTTCACTACATATTAGCCTTAATTTGCGCATTCAAAACATTATTTTGTGTTTATTATATTTTTCTTATAGGGTGTTCAGCGGTTTTGCCAGTGCCTTTATTTACATTTTCGCGCGCATTGCTAGCGAAAAAAACAAAACCAGCGCGCCATTTTCCATAAATATTTGTTATCGTTTTTGTTGTGTGGTTAATTAATATCAAAAATACGAAATCTAAAGTATTGTCACCAACCGACGTAGAAAAGTTTTGAAAATAAGCTCCGGATAGTCAGTACCTGGCAACAAAGGTCAGTTGAACTTTATAAATATAATAATGTATCATCTATAGAATTACGTTATTGTAGCATAAATTCTTACAACAAGTAGGTATATTTATTTCCTCGCAAGTGTGTTGAAAAGCGTCGTGCTATGTACTATTGCCTAATTCATTCACTGATAGAACGTACAGCCTAAACTGGTGCGCGGTGTGCTTTTTAACGAAGGCGAGCAATAAGAAAGCATTTTTGAAAATTCATCCCCTAAACGGGTTAAATAAGGGGTGGAACCTTGTATGGAATTTTGTATTTTTGGCCGATGTGAAACTCCATCGGGCACAAGGTGTGTAAAACTATAATTTACACGATGTGTTTGAGAATAGATCCCTGGAAGGAGCACTGGAAATGTTCCGATAAAACAGTTTTTATTGATGATATTTCCTCGTTGAACTAAATACGCAATTCCAGACGTTAATTAACCCAAGATGACCTGTAGCACGAGCCACTACGCAGTGAACTACTAGACGCATAAATCTACCCCATTCAGCAACATTCCCTGAAAATTAAATACAACTTTATATTTATAGTGATAGGGTTGGAACTATCATGGCTTGTAGTCGCGGAATGCAGTGAGTGACATAATTATCTGTCGGCATGCTTGAGGGAAGTGTCTGTACGCTTCATAATGGAGATGATTTACTTTGTTTATTGATATGAGTTTGCTGTTTTGGGTACTTGATTGGTTCAAATACGGCTGATTTCAAAATAATCGAATTCTGAAACTCTACATGTATGAAATAAAACAATATTAAACTTAAGATAATTTTAATTTAGGAAAAGAAAATGAAACAGTTATCATTATCACAAACAATATGTACACAACCCAATAAGAATCTTTCACAACAAGTCCAATCAAATTACTAAATTCATAAACTATATCATAAAACTTGGCTCACACAAATATCTAAAGGTGCAACTAGATAGATCGATGGACACCGAGCAGTCGATATTGAACCCATTAAAACTTGATAGATGGTCGATCGATGAACGTAATCAGGCTGCCAAGGACTATACTAGTTTAATCTGAAACGTCGAAGTCATTGGTCGAATTCGACGGCAATATAGTTGCAACTTTAGCAAAAAAAAAAAAACAAATGCTCGAGTTGAGGCACACGAGGCACTTTACTGGTTAAGAGGCACGAGCTCAGCCCGAGGTAACCTCGGATTAAGCACCAGTATTGAGGTTTTAATTGCGATGAAATATTTGTACTTAAAATAGAAATATACGTAAAATAAACGACGCCCTACTGGCTTTTACTCGAACGGCGTGGTCAGATGTAACTACATATTACTATAAGCAAACTAAGCAACAAAAGTTTCACACATTATTGTACTGAATAATTATGATAATAATTAATACTGGCGGCCTCAGAGTATTGTACGGTCATCCGCACGTCACGTCATCATTAGTACAGCGAATTATGAAAATCGCCCTTACTACTAAGAAATAAAATAGCTGTTACTATGGACGTGTGGTTTACTGTACTCTTAGAGACGATTATAAATAGCTAAACCTACCACTCAACATGGAGATGCAAAAAGTTAAACAAATGCGTATTAAATCATAGCACCTTAGATTAAACAAATTAATTGATATTTAAAGCTAATGTAGGAAACGGAGGAAGCCTGGTTGGCAGATATTAAACGGGAAGGGATGCAGAGATTTGTCAAAAAGGTGAACTAGAGTTGAAATACAAGCTTGAACGAAGTATGTAAGCCTGAAAAAGTTCGATACTTCAAAAATTACTATTCTAAAAATATATATTTTCCTAGTAGTACGGTCGGACGAAGAACAAGCTGCATCGGACCACGTCAAAGAGTCGTTTACCCACGTCAGTAACATTAATATCTATACACAGTCAGTCTAGACAGCACGACAAAGGCAATGCACAGGTGTTCTCAACAAAAACATATCATATATTATACATACATACATATACTCACGCCTTCTTCCCATGGGGGTAGGCAGAAACCATATTATCTTATTTTTAAATCTGTTTTAAAAAGCTGCTTTCACATTCTGAATTTTGTATTAGTTAAAGTTCGGTCAGCGCAAAATTTTCATAAACACAACAGAAGCCGAATTCTCAAACGAGAATTTAGAGTTTTGTAAAAGTCTCTCTGTCTATAACATACACGAGCTTTTCCTGCAAATGATGCAGGAAAAGCTCGTGTGATACTTATCCGCAACTTAAAATTGAGTTGCGTTTGAGAATACGGCCGAATTGTAACTTCTAGCATTGAGATAATTTTGAAACAAAAATACTAGATCAAACATAACTGTCGTTATTTATACAACATACTGCTGATAATATAGAATTTATAAAGCAGATCAACTCTCCGTTCTAAAAGTCAAAATTTTGTATTATGAGCCGTATGCTGCCTTGAGTTCCTATTTCTAAATTGTATTGTATAAATGCAAATTAATTACTTTGTTGAACAGCTCAGCATTACCGGTATTTAAGTTAACAGCCACTACTATTCTACAGTTACAACTGTGCCTGAACAATTTATATTATTGTAATCATTAAAATTCGTTTATTCACAATTGAATTTGTGCTAGCTATCAATCTATCAGACGCATACAGTTGGTCCTATTACGTACATCTATTAAAGGCTCAGGGCGTTCGTCCACAGCCACTGTCACCCGATGTCACTGAGGACGAGATGACGGCGCCGAAGTAGCGAGACATACATTTAATATGGCCGCGTGTCTACCGCACGGTGGACAAACGCCCTTAGGTTAAAATGATCGTCGATAGAATATTCTACAAATCGTGGCAATATCTGTCTAAAATGTACTTAAAACAATTTGATAAGGGTACAAAAATACCAATAAAATTATTATTTGATTGTATTAACTTTAGTTACAAGTTTTAAAAGACATTAACATACAAACATACATAACATCACGCCTTCTTCCCATAGGGGTAGACAGGAACAACAAACTTCACATTTTCCCCCACATTCATGCATTTAGGAGATAAGTGTTAAAATATAGATATATCACATCCTTAGCAGGGGAGATCCATACATATGGTGTGTTAGCTCAGCTATAAGCCACACTTAAAATCAGGTTAAAATAAGTAACACGACTTAATAATATATTATATCTCTGATAAAATCGACGTCCGCAAAGTACGATTCAAGCGCACGTCAGTAATAACATTTGAACTACGAAAACCGACCTTACACATTAAGAAATAAAGGCGCGTCTAAAATTATTACTATTAACAGTCAAGAAGACAACTGCAATTTTTCCAAAAAAACCCTTTTATATACACAGAACTCCGAAGTATTAAGCGAGCGGGTGTATTCTCCAAAGATTACAGCCGTTTTCTTGTACTTTGCGTTCGACATTTGTTACGGAATCCCCCGATTCAGACCCATTCGTTAAAAAACCGAACCGATTACGAATTATAGACAAAGTAAAATACTCATATCAAGACATACCATAGCCTATAATGTTCCCACTGGGACAGAGGTCTTCGAGAGGGAGTGGGCTGTAATATACCACGCGGGCCCAGTGCGGGATGGTACTAATGCAATGATATGTAATACCTACTCCTTAGCACCGCCACTAGACAACCCACACTACAATATATGGATTAAGAAACATTTCCAAGTTCGGTGTCAAATCGAATCAGATTAAGGCCGGCTCTCACCAGGCGGAACGGCGCGCACGGCATAGATTTTGAATCTTATTTTCGCACACTTACCACTCAAAACTTCGTTGATATCGTCTCAAGGGAACTTGAGCATAACGCGAGATGCTGCGGTATGCCGCGGAAGGCTTCGGCACGCCGCCGCCGGGCCATGCCGCGAAGTGCCGCCTACTGAGCGCTAGCCTTTAGGTGCTAAATCGGGGAGCGAAAATATTAACACAAATTCTCTCAAGAAACAATGTTGCTACAATACAAGATCACAAACATACATCAAAGTTATTTATAACATATAATTTATTTTTTCATCCTTTTTATTTTTTATACAAATACGGATTTATGTGGTTTCGTTTTAAATTACATTTAGAATTCACTAAAAAAAGGTGTATTTGTAATTACTGTAACGTGCAGTTCACATTACCGAGATACAGTATTGCCATACATTTAGGGAATACTTTCGTTAGTCATGCCGGCAGAAATAACAGTTTAAGTTTCCTGTATGTTTTAATTATGGAAGACAGTTCCGTGAAATAGAGCTCATTTGTGAACGAATCCTTACACATTAGGAACAGCGTTAAAAGTTTAGCATTATTGCTTTATGCAGCCAGCCTGTGATGCAAAAAGCCATGACGCATTTATGAAGATCATGGTCATGGATAGAAAAATAGGGAATGACAGAACGAGGCAGCTCCATCACATAAATAAAGAAAAAAGCGAATGTGGCGACGTTTAAACTGTACGAAATGGTTCCCTATAGACATATAGAGAAAAGTAACATACTTATTGTATAATATAGAAAGTAAATTTTTCTGTCAATTTATTGAGTTTTGAGTGAATATTTTTCATAATTAACATGTGACTGCATGATGACAGAGGTATAATGAAACGAATAAAATCACTGTAGACCAATTTAAAGTTTTAAAGAAGCAAAAGGATTTAAAGTTAAGTTTGAATTGTACTGTAGTTGAATCGTTTTACTTCGCATTTATTTTGATGGATTCCGTCAATTCTAATTTCACCAAATGCAGTATGAAACGTCCTAATGATCCCAAAATTATACGTACATTAAAATATATTGTAGGTAGTAATGATCGTCGAGTGAACGGGGGCCTACCGAGTCAGGGCTTCCCTAGATTTGAATTTTCCGGGATAATACAAGGCTAATAATGTGATGAAATTCACAAAAATAATTCAAGTTATTTTCTTCTCATTACTGACGGTACAATGAGTTTAGAAAGCTTTGACTATGATGTGTGTGGACTAGACTTAAGAGTGATATTAAACAGAAACATAAGTTTTATCCCGCACTCCAAATTCTATCTGTTCGATTTTATTTCTGGTGATTTATAATCTGTGTATTTAATGCATCTGCACTGTGTAACCTATTGATTCAAGCTGTGTATTATTAACTTACATGTGGTTTCATTTAGTTGGATAGGAAATACGTACCTCATTAAGTTTTAACATGTTTTTTTTTTGACGTCTAAAGTGTTTTTTTTTCTAATAAAAATCGCTCGGCGTTATTCGCAGTGCGGGTTAGCTTCAAAAGTGATATAGTGGCTATAACATACAGCGCTACAAGGTTTTGGCGTTCGAATGACGTCGACATGGGGGCGCTGTTGGTAAATATTAGTGATATTTTTTTTAAATATGTATTGAAAAAACAAGACGGCGGAGTTAGTTCCTATTTTGGTCACGTGTCAAAAGATCTTTGATCCTTGTGCCTCACAAGTCGGCGGCATGCTTCTGTATAGGCCTCGGCGCGTGATGCGCACGTCGGCGCTGCTGCGCGGCCAGCAGCGCGCGCGCGGCGCCGGCGCAGATCTCGGCGCCGTCGCGCGCCGCGCACACGCGCGCGCTGCCCGCGAGCGAGTTGCCGATGTGACTGTGGGAGGGATTCCATTTAGTAACGGGTGTGGTGAGGAACACATCATTCGTCGAACGTGTTTGTTGGCGGGCTGGAAGGGTGGCAGAAAAAGCCCTTATAACATTAGATATACAAGGTGGATATTCGTGACGGGGCAGTAGTTGTAGTTACAGAAAAAGGGCCTAAGAGACCGACCTTTTTTTTTTAAACTGGCCGCACCAAATACAAATTTAAACGTTCTAAATTATTTGAGAACATTTTCTCAATGTCAGAAATCACAAGCAACAAACTTTCTAAAATCTGTTCTCAGAATAAATACAATTATAACGCATATTCGTTCGAAATTCGAAGTAAACGAATGTTGTGTGAAAAAAAAGTTTTGTTCTTTTTCAACCAGTCTTCAGTGTACCGGCGATTTCTTAGAGTTGTAGCGGCCAGTCTACCCATCATAAAAAAGTAAGATGTAAACTCATTTCCTACAAAATGTATGGGAAAAGTTTTTGCTATTTCTGACTTTTCTAGTACCCAAACCCAGTTGGTCCGATAGTTTTTTGATCCTTACTAGAAACAGGATCGATTGGCATCCAAAAAGTATTTGTGAAAAAAAAAAAGTTAAGGACAGTCTCCTAAGACCATTTTACTGTAACTACAACGATTAAGGTAGCGGCCCTTGCTGCGCCATCTCAAAAATCCACCCTGTATATTACCCCGGTCACTCACTTGCGCGTAAACATTCGTACATTGTACGAATTTTTGCACGCATGTGAAGGGCCGTCAGACATTCATTCGCAAACTGCGAACCCGTTTGCAGTTCCTCTTACACTTGTTTACGAATGTCTCAGTCTTGCGAGCGATTTGTGAATCATGGACAATGAAGATGATTTTATCCGGCATTACATTCCCAAATCAAGCCTATAGCTTACGTAATAAAATGTCAGGCAGCAGGAGTGATTGTTAGATAGTGTGAACCGTGTGAATCTTCTACGAGTTTTTGCCAACAATTGTAAAGAAATTACGAAGTTGACTTTACAAGTGCCTATAAATGATATAATTTAACTGTTTTAATGTTCTTCACTCACCGGACCATGTGGAAAGGCACGTGTTGCGTGGACAGCCAGTCGAGCGCTCCGTTAACATCCAGCAGAGCGGCGCAACCCACGAACTTAAATGCGCTTGCGCATGAGAAGAATACGATCACTCGGGAACCATCCTGAATAACAAAGATACAGATTCTTTGAAAATACAATTATAAGCCCTAACCATAAGGAAAAGTTACTCGCTGTTAGCAATTGGTTTAATTAATTACTCATCGCAGTATGTACTTGAGAGCAAAAGATCGTTTTTATCACCTTCAAAAACGAAACAATCCTCAGTAAGTAACTAGATTTTTTTTTTAAACAAATTTTAGCAGAAACTACAGACTGATCTCAATTTTCGTTACTACAAGAGATTCAAGGTAAAAAGAAAACTAAAAGCATATAAATACTTGTCTAGATCTCACCTGTTTAACTTTCTGCAGTTTCTTAGCGGTGCCTTGCGTAAAGGGGTACGTGCCAGTACTCTGTGCGACTTCAACACTGTGAGCGTCATCTGCCTTTGCGACAAAGTATCGCACATTCCCCTCTCCAGTATCTCCGTATTTCTCAATATTTGCCAACAACGTCTTCCCATTCGGCGACATAGGACTTTTTGGTCCACTATACGATTGGGGGGAAAATGGTTGGGGAACATCGTTCCTCCACCCCCCAGGCCTTCCCTGACCGTTCCTATATCCTCCTCCTCCATACGCGTTATTGTAAAAGTTACCCCCCGGAAACCCGCCCTCATTTTGATTTTGGTTATATTGAGGGTAGTATTGTTTATTATCGTGGCCGTATTGCTCATTGTTTTCTAAACGTGATCGCCAGTTCGGTGAATCTACAGTTAGCGGTTTCGGTCTCTGTCCGATGCCGCTCGGCTGGTTCAGACCGACATTCTTTTCTTCGGAGCCCATTAAGTGTACCACTGTGCTTAGTATCTGTTCGTCTAAAGGCGTCATTGGTTTCGCCGGATTTGACATACGACGGATGACTAAAGCGCATAGTTTTTGTCTAAGATAAAATACGCTTATAGCATCCGAGGCATCAGCTGTGAACGCCATCCAGTCATCTAGAGTTATCACAGCCGTGTCCGGAGACGCATTATTCTCATCTGCTTCACTGTCCGAATCGCTTGAAAGTCCTGGCGGGTTTGCCCGCTGAGTCAAAGCCCCAATAGGCAACCTTAGCGGCCCACCGAATAACGCAACAGTTAACGGCGTAACTAATGTATTACACCGGATAAAACAGAACCTTCCAGCTCTAGAAATCTCCTCAAACACGACCCAGTCTGTCGGTAGACTATGCACAGATTTCTGTGAGCCTGTCAATCCACCTCCTTGGTGTAATGTGGAACTTGGGTGGAAAGCCACTTTAACTTCTTTCGACGTCCTTAAAGACGCAGAATCTCTATCCACACGAGCTATCGAAGGGTACAGCCCGCTTACTAACACCGCTTTCACAACATGCCACTTCTCAGAGTTCAAATTGACGTCTTTTATATCTCCTGAACCTCGAGCCTTGACGAGGCATAGAGCCCTTAGCTGGGCAAGTAACTGTGACCGGTAACCGACTATCATTTCCATGGTAGCGCCACAAATAAGGTTTTTAGCACAGAACGCGCGTTCCGTACCATTCGCTCGGGCAGTCTGCCATGCCTGGAAAGCTCTTAACAACGCCATATGATCCGAATAACTGTCTGCAGCGAACTCTTTTCGCGCCAGACTTCCTTTCTTCCTATTTTCCGGATTCATCGATATCTGGAACGGTTCCTTATTCGCCAAACTACATACTATCGTTAAAATCGGGTCGAGGCACTTCATAACACACGCGTATAACAACATTTTGCCCAACTTTGGTTCTACGGTTAAATCTAGCAAATGCTGACCGATCTCTGTCAAATCTTCCATAGGGGTTAGCGCACCGATAGTTTTAAGCAACGACACGGCGTTTCTCACAGCCAAAAACGACGGAGGTTCTAGAGCTTTGGATAGGAAATCTGCAATGGGAGTATTACCAGTCGCTAGCAACTTAGTATGAAGACACAACTCTTGTAAAGGCACTCTTAGAATTTCCGGTACGGAGTTCAAAGGTAAGGTGTTAAATCGACGTTTGGAACACATGTGGAAGCAATGGCCTGGTTTTGTCCTACCAGCTCGTCCTGCTCTCTGTTGGCAGCACGCTCGAGACGTCCAAACACATTGCAACGAACATACACCTCCATTGGACTCATAATACTTCTCTTTTACCTTACAGGAATCCACGACATAGACCACATCATCTATAGTAATAGAAGTCTCCGCGATATTCGTCGATATTATAATCTTTCTTGCATTAGGTAGAGGGTTAAACACTTTCTTCTGGTCCAGAGTCTGCATATTACTGTGCAAGGTAAATATCTGGTATTTCATCACATTCATGTCTGAACAAGATTGTATCATGTCTCTTAAGGTCACTATATCGTCATATCCTGGAAGAAAGACTAGGATACTTCCTTTAGCTAAGTTTACGTGAATATGCTTAATTAATGCTAGCATAAGATCATGGTCGATCAATTCTTCTGAAAACGTGTGATGGTATACATCGAGGAGGAAGTTCTCTGCTGCGCTGTCATCTTCCGCGTTATCCTTAGGTTCCTCAGACAGGTTGAACGTGGAGAGGATTTTAGCGCAGTCTGTATGGTTGTTTTCTACAGCGTAGTCGTATGCGGATTTGCCGTCTTTGTCTTTTGCCGATGGGTCGGCGCCTAGAAGAAAGATTTGGGAATTTATTTGTGTAATTATCGCCATTGTTCGTCGATTTTGGTCGTGAATGTCCGATTAGCGAGATGACTACAATCGTTTCACAGTTATTTTACCTCTTAAAGCAGCAACCCAACAGCAACCTTATTGTAACGAGAAAAAAGATCACTGTGATTTTGATAGTAATGCAAAGCCAGAGGTAAAATAACTTTGAAAGTCCACTAAAACGTTGATCGCTTTTGTTACTTGTTACTTGTCAACTTCAATTTATAGAGGTGTGAGGAACAGGGTGTAGTTCACTCATCCTCTTTAGGAAAAAGGAGGATCCTCCGACTAGACGGGTGTTGTCTGGTGGGCTACTGCCCGACGATTTATGTCGGGACGTTGTATATATGCACGGTAAATTCTGTCAGTTTGTTTGACAGTCTCTTTCGAAAGCTCGATGAATATTGTACATATTATTATTTTTTTATTCTTCTACGGGCGATTTTTGAATCGGCAGATAACTTATATATGAAGAATAAATATGGCGGTTTGGCATGATATTTTCCCTACAAAAGTTGTCAAACGGCAATTTTTATTCCTTTGATTAAAGTTAACTGAAGATTGAAAAAACCCTTAGGCTCAATTATTTTACCAAATTCAGATATCTTTTATCCGCGGAATAAGATTTACTTCTGACAGTTTTCGTATAGGGAAACTGTTAAAAATTCAAAATTTATTTGGAAGAGAAGGCAAATATAGCATTATTCGGAATGCGAAGCACTTTTAGATTATTTGATTGATTTGATCTATTGGGCTTTTTTTATATGTGTTTTGTTTATTGTATATCTGTAGCCGTGTTTACTACTTCTGTTGAAACTTACCGATCTGCAACATCTGCGCGATGGTCTCAGTGAGTCCCCGAGATGCAGCGGCCATGAGTCCGGTGCGTTTGGTCTTCGAGTGTCCGCACGACACCGGGACTCCTTCTGATATGTACATGTACAGGATTTGTGTGAACGAGTCCTGAGGAGCAAAGTTTACATTGTGAAAGCATCAATAAAACACAAATAAACCAATTACAGGAACTTTTGAATTGTCAAGGGGTCGGTCACTCAGAAATATGAAGTTAGTTGCCCATTCCAAAGCGTAGTAGTACCTATGAAGAAGAACGGGCAGGTAACTCCACGGACACTCAATATAGTGGACCATAGACAGGTTAAAATTACTGATAAGGAGGGAAAACTGATAAAACAGGCTCTTCATTGCCCTAGGCTAGTCAGTCTAGAAATCTAGATATTGTATGTGGACTCTATTGTTCGCATTTAAGACTCCCATTCGGTCCGGTGTGCGTGGTTCTAGATATAAATGTAATACTAACGGTCGCGGTCATAGAAAGTGCGACTAGGATGGTGAATATTTTTTTACGGGATTTCTCGACAGTGAGTCTCGTGTCATCTCACTCCGTAATAAGTTTTAGGACCGCAGCTGCCACGCCTATTGACATTTATTTATTTATTTTATTAAATTTACCAATAATTGATTACACTGACACAAACATAATACATTTTTTAAAGTAAAATAGCAGTGTAGGTATCCAGTTACTTATAGGTAAACACCACATGCATAAAAAAAAAAAAAAAACTAACTTACTTAGAAACTACACTACACTAACTACTACTTACAGAGAAATAAGGTAATAAATCTACGACACATAAGTACTTCATTCAGGTTGTAAATTTAGAATGTTCCTTTGAAAAATTAATTAAAATCAATCATCTTACTCTTTGAAACTGTAAATTAGGCTACATACAAGAATAAAAAAACCGTGATCACAAAGGAACGTTTCACTAACCAGTGTGCCTTCATTAAAGCATTCGTCAAGAAACTCGTCCATGTCTGACTGAAGTGAGGGCTCCATCACATTCTCTTTATCTTCTTTAACATCCTTGCTATTGCTACTGCTGCCTGCATCATCTTGCTTTTGTCCTGGATACATTATTAGAGGTTATATTTATCAAAAATGTGAAAATAGTATTTGTAAACTTATTATGTCATAATACAAAACAAGGTTTTCAAATACGTAAACAGGCTCGAAGGTTTTAACGAAAGTTAGAACTCGTTTTGTAATGAGATTAAATTAATCCGCTAGTCAGATTTGTTAGTTTGCCATATTACAATAAAGTGGATCTTACAACTAAGATTTGTAGCAAAAAAAAATTGTTCAAGCTTGTTTTTTTTTTTTTTTGCAAAAGCTCATCTTGTCCTAACCTTGCTAATATGCCATTTTTTTAAATTAATTTCTAGATAATGAACTTTTCTTGTAGCTTATATGTTTTAGAATTTTCCACCACCAATCCAATTCTAATACATCATAATTATGTACATTTAATTCGTCGCTAAATCACAATTCTATGAAACATACCTTCAAGCTGTGACCAGTAGCTGTTCCCGCTCTTGAGTTTGTTCTTGAGCTCCTTCTCAACTTGCGTCATCTTGGGCGTCTTGTACTGCGAGATCTTCAGCACGTCTTCAAGATAGTACCGCTGTACTTCGTGCAGGCGGCCCGGGATTGTGATCACTGGGCAGTTGTTAAAGTATCTGGGGATAGGGGTATTTCAATTGTATTGTAGTGACTTGAAAATAAACGTGGATGGATGGGAAGTACGATTTAAGAAGAGGAAATGAAAACTTGCCGGCCAGAGGGATTAATTCAATTTTTTTAGTCGTCAATATAAAGCAAGCGAAAATCTGAGCGCTTTGAGTTTTTGGAAGGGGGATTCGGTACTTATTTCTTAACATTTCATAAGTTCCCATGTAGGTTTATGTGCAATAAAATATTTTGATTTTATCACACGACAATGAACGCGGAGTTACTATCGCCACAGTTCAGGTATGAAGCTACAAGTACGCGGCGGGCTCGTCTTGTCAGGTCAATTCAGTGAACGTCACGAAGTCAGAATATATAAGGGTTACGTGATAGAAAGAGAGACAACATCTACGTGAATATAACTGTAGGTTATTAGCGCTGTGCGACCTAAATTGCACTTTATTATCTTGTAGCAAGAGTCGCTTTTTATTTAAATGATTTTGCGGAGTAAACCATCTGTATTTATATGCTACAAACAATGCTACTCATTAGTTCTAAAACGAAGTAGATAGAGTCATGGGAGAATTAAAGGGAATAAAATTAAATAAGTAATTAATTAAAATAAGTTAGTCCATGTTTCCTCCCCATGTTCTCCTTCACCGTATGTGTAATCCTACCAAGTTAGTATTTATTAGCATATTTACCTGGAGAATATCTGCGTATCCATGGTAGCCGACATAAGTACCAACTTGAGCTCTTTAAACCTGGGCAGTGCGTCGCGCAGAGCGATCAGCAGGAAGTCGCTGAACTTGTCCCGTTCATGCACCTCGTCCACAAATATGTGTGTTACACCTGCAAATTAATAACGCCTTTAGTAATGCAGTTTCTTTTCAACATCTTTATTAGTTTACTAGCTGCGCCCCGCGGTTTCATCCGCATAAGTCTCCATTCCGAGAGAATATCGGGATAAAAGTAGCCTAAATTACTCCTTATAACACCAGCGATCTGGCAATGAAAGTCTCATCAAAATCGGTCCAGCCGTTTCGGAGATTAGCAGGAAGGACAGTAACAGACAGACAAAACTTTAAATATAAAAAAACTTATAAGAACCATATAAAAATTCACATGCATTTAGTAAAAAGCTTTTGACATTACAAACAGACACATGAATTTTATTTATTTTTATGTATGTATAGATGAACGAGAATTTAACCTTTCTTTAAAGGCGACTGCCACGACTGTCTACATAACATAACTCCACGCCTATTTTCCCTGAAGGGTTAGGCAGAGAAGCGTCTGGTATGGGCAATTTTATAATGCCACTAACCTGTGAGCGAGGTATCTCCCGCCATGAGAGTCCTGAGCAGCACTCCATTGGTGCAGTACGTGAGCACGGTGCGCGGACTGACGCGAGACTCTAGGCGGATCTGGTAGCCTATCGACTGACCTATCTTCTCCATACGTTCATAGGCCACCTGAGAAAAGATAAAAACATTAGATAAATGTCAAAACACCAGTTTTTTTTTTCAAAAATAATAAACGATTTATTTTCCGGCGACACAGGCTTCAGATAAATGGTGGGGATGGCTAATTGTGTAAATACAATAAAGAGGTAATTATGTACGTAGATTTGATATCTACGGACAGGAAACTGATTTTATTTGTTAGTGTGATACGTTTTCATTGCATTGTGTAATGCAATAAAATATTGAGTAAATGATTATTAAACTTGAATTGTATTATTTTATGTATTGTTTTATCAATATTGTTATCAGTATTGATATATATCAAATTATTGTAGGTAGGTATTTGATTATAGCAAATTGTTTTTTTTATCTGTTTCCCATTCATCTGCACTTTGGATACTAATGACTTTCTAGATTTCTTTTATGAATCCAAGTACTAGTATAGTTAACGGAAACTATCCCACGGGAACGTACTACTGGGATTAAAAGTATTACTGCACTTGCTTGCTCTAGAACCCTTTGGGCTTCCCTACCAGTATATCACTCATTCATTCACTATCTATCTCTATGGTCACACTTCTCTCTCCAACAGTTGAAAATTGTATAACTTACCCTCTCAGCTACAGCCACAGCAGATATCCTCCTAGGTTGCGTGCAGTACATGCGTGCAGCATGCTTATGTTCTTGACAGTAGTCTAACATCAACTGGGGCAGTTGTGTCGTCTTGCCGCAGCCGGTCGCGCCGGCTACTATTATCACCTGTGGAATAAGCATTGGAATTAGGTATTGACAACCAATAGACCAAAGTTGGCTGCCTCGTTGGTCTAGTGGTCGCAAGCGCCACTGCCGACCTTGAGGTCCTGGGTTCGATTCCCGGGTCGGGCAGTGTTATTTGGGAAAAACCACATCTGGAATTGCTCAGTAGCAGCCCAGAGTCTGGATTTGTTCCCGGTTGATGTCAATAGGCTCGCCTCCTATTACATGGGACTTAAACATAACTGGCGAAATGTGGGTGTACTATAGGTACACCTCTGACTTACCCTTCGAGGAATACAGGAGTGATGTTATGTGTAGTTATGTTATGCGTCAGTTAACATGGTCCTGCATTGTTAGACTTGTATCAATCAATCAATATGAGCCTTTTTCCCATTATGTTGGGGTCGGCTTCCAGTCTAACTGGATGCCAGCGACTGCCTCAGGAACTGGGTAATAAGATAGATGTCTGACTGGATCTGAAGCTCTGCCGAAATTGAGGCGAATCCCGCGTGTATTGCGGGATAAAATTCGCTCACGCCTGTTGTGTCATCTATAACTTGTATGAAGTGACGATGTACTAACTGACGCTAATAGTCGCGTGATTTATAATCATTAAAATAATTGACGTGTTTAATCGCGTCCCGCATCCCGCGCGGAAGTCACCTCAGTGTGAAAAACACTGTGAGGATTTGTGTTCATCAAGTCTTATAAACTCAATGTATTATTCGTTTATGTCTCACCTGATTATGTAGAACAGCATTGATGAGGTCTTGTCTCTGTTCATACACTGGCAACTTCTCCCTGAACTTCAACAAATCTGGATTGTATTGTGTGTTGGGAACCTGAAACGATAAGGATATTATAAATAGCCTACTTGGGGATAGTTTCTTACTTATTGAAACATTTATTTTTCAGAAAAGTTTGAGTTTTTTTTATTATCTGGTCTGTTGGGTAAAAAGAAATAGTATAATGTGTTCTATTATCTTGTTATAAGATTATTATTTTTGAAGCTATCTTATGCCTGTTCAAGGTTAATAAATAAATTAGCAGAAAATAATGGGAATATTTTTATAACTTTTATCTATGTCAAAATACCTGTGCTACTCCATTATTCAGCTGCCCCATAGTCTTATGTGTGAGCTGTGGACTTCTCTCCTTCTCAGGACAGCTGCTAAGGTCATCCTTCTCCTTGCTAGTGATAGGGAAGGCATTGCATAGCTCTGCGATGCTACACCGCATGTTCGAGTCCAAGATGAGCTTGGCATCATTCTGAATTATTGTTGAGCCAATGCGTTTGTATATTGTTAGGTAGCGGTTGACACCTGTAAAGAATTTAGTGATTTTTTTCCTTTTATTAAGTTGACAATACCTTATTCACATTACAATCTAGTCTATTAGCTAATAAGTAATTTATATATAAGTTAACTTTTGTTACTTATAATTAATGATATTTATTTCTGTAAATTGGTTTGTACAAACACATTTACACATGTTTTTATTTAACTAGATGTGGTTGGTGTTTCCTATCTTACTACTCTAGTGGTTGACCCTTGCTGCATCTACTGGTAATTGTAGATAGATTGTAGAACACACCTATAAAAGCTATTTGGCTCTCCTTAATTATGTGGATATTTTTAGGATACTTGATTTGATTGAAAGGCAATTTGATTTAGCTTGGTGATTTTAAAAATATGTGGAAACATGGTAGTAACAGTAGATAAGCCAATAGTCGTTGAAGTAAAATAATAGTTCACTGCAATAGCCATACAGTAATATCACAGCTAGCTCTTATAGGAATAGGTAGTCTCTTGTTGTCATATAGGTAACTTGAAAACAAACAAAGCATTTATTTCAAATAAACCAATTACAGACACAGGTCAATCAGAAACATGAAGCCAGTTGCTCATTCCAAAGCTTAGTAGGCTTCTATGGAGAAGACCGGGCAAGAGACTCCATGGACAGTACTATTACTAATCAACTTACAACAAAAATATTTTGCACAATGTTTTAGATTCGATCCATGAGTTTTATTTCTAACATAACTTATTGCACAATAAATTGTAAACATAGAATACTTACAGTTACTTGTTGATTTTTTTATTTTATTTCTATACATATTTTGCTTTTAAAACTACAACCAACTTACAAAACATTACAAAATAAATTATACTCCGGAGCCTAATTGAATATTATTATTACAAATTATTTATTAATTTATTGGAATATCTGTTGTTGACATAATTATAAATAAATGTAAGTCATGAACTAAAGAGGTATCAATGTGTTTCCTCATGTTGATATTATAAAAAGAGATAGCAAAGTGTGATATTTAGTTAATGTTATGGGATGGGATGACAATCTGTAGGGTACTTGTTTATTTACATCATTGGTTAATACTATCTTATTTGTATAAGTACTTATATAGACTTCAAGAGGTACTTTTGAATAAAGGAAAGACGGTTTTTTTTACGAATATAGTTTTTTCACACATATATACCTACGTGTCATCTATTTCGCAACTAGTAGTAAATAAAAATTAAATCTAATGTCCAATATAACTACTGGCTCGACGTGAACATAACAATCAATTTGATTAAATTAAAAATGCAATTTATGTAAAAATTGTAAAGGCACTACAACATCAATCCTAAATTTATTATTGTACGTATGATCATAGTGTGTTTTTCATATCAACAACATACCTTTCCCGCGCGATTTCGACTTGAGACCGAGCTTAGCAACTGTCTCGTGGATGAATCCGCGCTCCTGAGCCGACAAGAACGTCGGGAACTTCAGTTCAGTCTCATTTTCATCACTTATGAACTTATCCAACTGAATCTTCAGTGCTATGCTCACAGATTCAGCTATGGGGAAATGCTTGTTGCCATGGCGCTTTCCCTTTTTAGAACTCATTATATCACTTATGCTACGCTACACACAATGTCCTACACATATACTATAGTAAAGATATTGTTTACATAAGCAAATTAATATTTAGTATCAAGAGTGAAGAACTATTTAGCTGAAAGAAAACGAAACGAATGCGATTATGCGATTGACGATTCCAGATTCCATATTCTTGATCACAGATTATATAAACTTGTTCTTGATGCTAGTGAAAAGACATGAGATACTAATTTAATGATATTTTTTTTAGTCGATTGATATGTGTTAACTTTGGAGTTGGATGCCCTCCTTTACGCTTCGCCGTAGGGAAGATAAGGACTTGCGGTCCCCCGCCCGCAGATTAGGGTTATCCATTATTTACGCTTGTTAGGATGACCCTAGAACATCCGAACGTAGTGTTCTGTGATCCGAACCGAGTATCCGAACGAAAGTCGAATTAAAAAACAATAGTATTTGACATGTCACTTCATCACTTGCACTTGTCAAAATATAAATAATTCAACACGTGAAAGAATCGTCAACTCCGTTAGGAGTATATGTGTTCTGTGATCGTCAATAGGTGAGATTAGACACTGTTTTCTTTGAATTCCTAATGTAATTTATCAAAATGCCGAAGAATATTAAGCATTTAGTAGTCGACACAACTGCGTTCATTAAGGCAGCTGGTTTGCAAGACATCGCTGAGAACGTATACACAGTGCAAGAGGTTATTGATGAAATCACCAACGATAGACAACGCCGAAAGCTCGTAGTGCTCCCTTATGATCTTATCGTGAAAGATGTCTTTACTGAGAACATTAAATTCATCACAGAGTTCTCCAAAAAGACCGGGGACTACCGTAGTCTCTCTGCCACTGACATCAAAGTGATGGCGCTAACATACCAATTAGAGAAAGAAAAACTGGGCATCGAACATCTGAAAACTGATCCAACTACACAGAAAATTGTCAAAGTAACTGGATTATCTAACTACAATTCAAACCCAAATGAAGACACAGAAGAAAAACCCGAAAACATCAATCAGGAAACTGGAGAACCAACAGAAAGCACAGATGAAGAGACTGGTGAAGCTAAAATTAAAATAGTTGATAAAACCAATTCTAAAACAGCAGAAATTACAATAAATGTCGCAACTAATGTCAATGTAAATGATGAAGAAGATGCAGAAAAAATTGCTGAACAAATTAAA
The DNA here is from genome assembly GCA_914767815.1 of Eupsilia transversa. Taxonomy (NCBI): domain Eukaryota; kingdom Metazoa; phylum Arthropoda; class Insecta; order Lepidoptera; family Noctuidae; genus Eupsilia; species Eupsilia transversa. The sequence goes on from OU611888.1 coordinate 1,814,645, forward strand.
AATATGGACATACAAGAAGAAAATATTGATGATATCATGGTCAAAGTTTCTGAAGATGAAGAGTCTGAAAGTGATGAGGACTCGGACAGTGATGGTGGAGAATGGATCACACCTGGCAATGTAGCAGAGAAAAGGAAAGAAATGGAAATGGGAGAATTTGAAGAAAAATCTGTTGAAGTAGCTTGTATCACTTCAGACTTTGCCATGCAGAATGTACTCAAGCAAATAGGACTCAATGTAACATCAATAGATGGCAGGATCATCAGACAACTACGTACCTTCATCTTTCGTTGCACCACTTGTTTCAAAACTACGAGTGTGATGACAAAAGTATTTTGCCCAAAATGTGGACACTCTACTTTAAAAAAAGTTGGAGTGAGTATTGATGATGATGGGGTTCAACACATTCACATAAATGGACGTAAACCACTGACAGCTCGGGGCAAAAAGTTCAGTTTGCCCACACCTAAAGGAGGTCAACACTTCCAATACCCCATACTTTCAGAAGACCAACATATCCACAAGAGATTTGCCACAAAAATGGCGAGAGGTAAAACTAATGCTATGGACCCTGATTACACTGCAGGATTTTCACCATTTGCCATGAGAGATGTTAATTCAAAGTCTGCTGTGTTAGGTGTAAGAGCTAATAAGCAGGACATTAAATATGTGATGAAAAACTGTTGCAAGGGAAAGAAGAAGTAAAATAATTGTAAGCTTTTCTGATGGGCCTTCAATTTATGAGCCAGGTTTTGTATATAAGAAGTAAAAATAAAAACTAATTTAGTAAAATATAGTATATTCTTATTTTAATGATACATTGTTTAAATGTCCACCTATACAAATAACAACAAAAGTATACCTTATGTGTGAAAAAAATACTATTTTGACACTTTTTCGCCAATAAACTTGAACACTGATTCCATACATGAATATGATGTCATTTCATGTTTTTGATGACCTGCAAAAATAAAAAATGTGATAAGTGATAACCTAATTACTTGGAACTCCTGTCCAGCAATGATTTTGGTTTATTTTTTTTTTGGAAAATTGTATTTACCTGCTGAAACTCTTGGTATATCAAATTCTGGTGTGTTCATTGGCGAATCCAGTGGTGATTGACTTGATATCCAGTTCCTAGCTGCCTGCAAAACATAAAATAACTATTCATACAAAAAGGCCAAACTGATACACCATTTTCATAATTACTTCATGGGTAAAAATCAAATGTATCTATTATAACAACTAAAATCATAAAATCCTACTTACATCTTTCATATACTTAGTAATCTGTATATTAGAATACACATGCACCGAATCAGTGAAGGCAATTGCTTTTACTCTCTTCTCAAACTCATCCTTCAGCTGATCAGCCAATGTAACAGTCAGTACTCCACCATAACTATGAGCCACAATCGCTATTGATGTGGCTTTTGTATTTTTAACATAAGTTTTCCATACATAGTTGGTATGTTCTTCTCCTGAACTACTATTTGGTATCTTTTTGCCGTTGGTTAGACAGTTATCATTGGGATTTAGTACCATTACTCCATATCCTTTTGCTAGGGCATTCTTGATGTAGGGTATTTGTGTGCCCATGTCTAAGTTATCGTTGATTATGAGTCTGGAATAGAAATATTTGAATTATGCATTTTAAATGCAAAAACAAAGAGAGAAAACAGTATATTTTCAATGTTTCTTGTGGATTATACTTACGATCTAGCCCACTGTCCCGCACGAACTGCACCTGACCCATGAATTAAGATCACCAACACATCCTTCAGTTCATAATCCTTGGACACAAAGATAAAAGTTCCTTTACTGGAGTCTTGAGGCACTGGCAACCTTGTTAAGTTCTGGTCAGCTTCCATTAAATGATATACATACTCTGTGACCGCATTACCAAGCACCTCATAATGTGCCTGACATTCCTGGTGTTGGTTACTAACATTGAATTGGAATGGTTCCTCAGTTGGTTGGCCATCAGCACCTATTTTACGCAGTTGTCCTTCTGTAAAAAGTATAACAATAATGTAGTCAGGAAAACAAAGCCTTATTCAGTTTTCACTAATTTGCTAATATCATGTTAATGAATATATCTACTTTTACTCTCCTTTTTATGGATATCCAAAATGAAAGGCAAATATCCAAAATATTATCATGTTATTGTAAAGTTTGATCTCATATCTTTAACCTCTTGAACTTCAAAATCAAAACAGGAATGTTAGGGAAAATTGTTTACCTGTGTTGAAAGTGTATCCCAAATCTTTCATTGTTTTCACTGCGTCCATTTTTTCCGTATCCGTAGCACCTGTAGCACAATAACTGTGACCGGAAGTTTGTGACCAATTTTGTTTCGGCAAAACAGTTGATGAGAAGAAAACTCGCACTTTACGTAAAAATTTTTGTGACATGGGGCGAAAGACAAAATAAAGGCGCGGAAGAAACTCGTCACGTAAAAACACTTATGTTAATAACAATGTAGAAATGTGTATTTTATTGATAATACACAATTTTATAAACAAACAAAATTAATTCAAATGGAGAAATCGTATAGAATCTATGTCTAATGTCTTACTATTTTGACATTTGGTTTTAGTTCAGGAATGTGCACATTTTGCACTGATTGAACACTGAATAATTCACGTCATCTAAAGTTTCTTTCCTCAATTCTTTTTCGAACGAAAAGTTACATAAACTTTGCACAAATTGGCATAAATCTACATTCCATTCTAAATTAATAAAGACCATTAAATACTTTTAAATGTTTTTTACCCTCATTCCGAAGTGCCTTCTCCTTAGACAGGGCTTCCTCTCTCCTACCCTTTTGCTGTGCCCTACGGGGTCCATAATGATCTAAATTATATAGTTACCAGGTTACCACCTAAGAACACATTATGGTAAAGCAATAAAAATATTGAGTATTGAGTGTGTGTAGTATTTCTAAACGAAATATTGATGTTTCACTTTTTTTCCCGACTGCGGCGAACCCATAAAAGGAGGGTTATGTATTTGACCTGTATTATACTCATATGTCCGTCGCTATGTTCCCTCGTAACTATAGCTTGACCGACACCGCTGTACCGCGCCTTAGGAATGCGCGGCGGGGCGGGGGGCAGCGTTGGCGAATGAGCGGTGGGTCACCGTGATTGAGCGTTGACGAATGAGCAGGATTCGCTGCCCCCCCGTCTCGCCGTTAGATTCGTCTTTATTGCGCGAGTGTCACTGGGTATATTATATTATACAAAATCAAGATGGCGGGTTACTGGAGCCTAGTCTATCTACAACAAAAAAAAATCTTTTAATTAAACGACATAAAAAACAAGCTGATAATAATTGGTGTAGTCATAAAGTAAGATCAATTTAGGTTTTTTTATTTTACCTGTAAAATTGACTTTTTACACTTGCACGTTTATTCTGCGGGGCCGGCGTTAAATATATTTTTTTGGTTTTAATGGTAATCACAGAGTACTTTTATATATATGGTAATCTATGAGTAACAAACCTACACCTTTTTTCAAAATTTTAGGCTCAGTAGTTTCGGAGATAACGGATGCAGGATGCTGAGCAGATTAATTTTTCGAACATAAGAAGCAATGGATATGTGGAATGAAGCAATATCCTTCAAAATGATTTAGATTATCATTGGGCCTATGTTACGTAATTAGGCTGCTGATTACGCACAGCAAACTCTCCTATAAAGTAGAAGTAGCCAGACAATTCATGCTGTTCTAAAGATAATCATTGTACAAGCTGAATGATTAGTCTAGGTTTTTTCCAATGCATTTGTTATTCATACATTTACATACAATTCAACCACCATGGCATCTACATTCAGTTGACTTGTATTACAAAATATTGGTTGTAATTATGTCTTTCGATATTTGAAAGAAGGGTTAGGGTAAGTATAGCAAAACCACAAGGATTTTATAATTTATAATTAACATACCATTTAATCGTTATACCAATCTAAGAATAATAAGCTGAATGACATGACTAATAAGAAGAATAGTACATAAACCCTAAGCCCTGCATTCCGTTGTATGGCCTGCTTTATTTGTTCATTGGCATCCTTAACATTTTCAGTGGATCCAACCACCGTGTTTGATATCCTGTCTATGTCTTGCTCTTGTTGTAATATCTGAAAACATAAAATATAATATTATTTTGTGGTTGAATTAACTGGTTGAAACTTGAGTTATTAAGTTTTATTTTTATTTTGTAGTGTGTGGAAATAGCAGAATGATGTGGAGGCCTTTGCCACGCTGTGGGCAGTGAATACAGGCTGTACAGAAATATTATAATATATAAAAGTATTGAAATTCAGGCTCCTTCTGAAAAAGTCAAAAGTATAAAACTACAAGTCACCTTTTCAGTAAATATTTCCTGTAGCTCTGCAATGTGAAGCACTTTGCTTTCAATAGCTTTTACTTCCTCCGTCATGCTGTTCAGCTCGTTCAGAAGCTGCACATTCTCAGACTCAAACATCTGCAACTCTTCAGCACTAAGTTCCTCATCAGCCAGCACAGCTACCTCATTCTCACACAAATCCATCTTTTTTACAGTATCTGGTTCCTCTAATTCTTCTATATCTTTGTCTAAAATTTTGTCAGTATCCTTCTCTGCTACTTTGCTCACAATAAATGGGTTTGGAATGTTTGATTTAGTCTGTGGCAGCTCCAGTCGCGACAGTTTCCGCATGACTAGAGTTCGTTTCACCCGTAGAGCTTTGAGTTCACTGTGTATCTTACACACAGCTTTCAAGTACATGTCTATGAGGTCAGCCACTGCTTCCATGTATTCTTTCATCTGAGGAGCTGCTGTCACCTTGCGGTTGTCATTCCTAAATTCCTTCAGCAAGTGAGAACAAGTATTGATTATCCTTTGGGCTCCTGTGTCTATTTGGTCTCTCTCCGCGTCGGTCATCTGATCTTCGACAACATTATCGTAAAAGCTCAAGTATTTCTCGCGGTGTTCAAGTAAAAAGTCGCGTAGTCTCGTAATTTGTGAAGTTATATCCTTCGCAGTAATCATGAAAGCCGTTTTTGGCTTGGTTCGAAGTATGCGTTGCTTATCATCGCTAGTAGGGCTTTGTATGCCAAAAGCTTTGTTCCGCGTTTTCACCGTCTTTATGTATGCTCTGAACAACGGCGTGATATCCATTTTGGTATCTAGTTAGCATAGAATTGGTGGAGAAATCAAAAAGTACAATGCACTGTATGTTTTACTTACACGTTCACAGCTGTATTGTATGTATTGATAATTTTTAAATGACATTTGACATTTGTTTTTCCGTTCGGATACATTGATTTTCTAAAAAGGAATGCTCCAAGTGCTAAATTAGTTTGGTAACCTGGAACTAGACTACTACGTAGTCTGTGCCTCGTAGTCGTGTGCCTGGAACGCAAGTTGTTTTTGATTTTTGTTTTCATTATCATTATTCATTATCTGTGGATTGATTTTACATTACAAAAGAAAAGCAGCAAAATAGAAAAATTTCCATTGTTTTTTTACTAAAAATACAGTAAAAAAATCGCTAATTAAAAACAATTAAGATGGGATCAACGGCTGGTAATGGAAATAAAAGCCAACATTCTATACCTATTGATATTTTAGATGACCTGTGCAGGTAGGTTGTTTTCTTTTCACGATCAAAATAATGTGGTTTTGGTTTGTAAACACTCCTTAATTTTGTAAATATTATGTTTTATTAACCAATAAAGGTCAGTAGTTAAGTTTTTTATGTTATTTTTCATAAAATTCATGAAAATATGCTGTAATATTTGTGGATCCCCTGCAGCAAGCAGATGCAAGTCGAAACAAAAACTTTCTCGAGAGTCTGAAATGAACTCTCTGGAATGAAAATATTATGTTTATGTACAACTATAAAAATCTAATAAGAAACTGCCAAATATTTCAACAAAAGAAACCGAAGCGACTATTGGGGTCATCTTGGGATGTACCAGAAATTAACACTGATAGGCTGAAACAACTACTTTAAACATAACAAATACAACTTAATTAGGTTCCTTGCTTTCTACGGAGTCCCAAACATTTTAGTTTTTCGGTCGGTGGGTCGTCTTAGAGGCGAAGTTGTACTCTAATACTAGAATATGGGACGGACCATTTCCTGCATGGTCATAAAATTGTTGTTAACAATCAACATCACTTCTGTTTCTATACTAACCACATTCTTTTCTTTTCAGCCGCTTCATTATTAACTTACCACCAGAAGACCGTGGGAATCTGGTGCGGATATGTTTCCAAATAGAGTTGGCACACTGGTTCTACTTAGATTATTATTGTACTGATGAAACCACCAGGCTGAACCCCTGTGGTATTAGGGAGTTTGCGGCACATATATTTCAAGTAAGTTTCACAATTTATTCTTTATAAGATACCTACCAACCAGCCTAGCTGTTGTCTGAGCTTTTATTAGAAAATTTTTGGTAATAATGAAGTTTTCCTGGTGTTACATACATACATAAACTCACACAGAAACTACAGAACGCCACTTGCTACGATCCTTACATACTCCTTTTCCTGGTATTGTAAATGAGTAAAGGTATTTCTATAGACAGCCTGCACTCTAATTGCATAACACAGTTTCAATCACAATCTGAGAGTTTTGAAGGATATATTTTATAATCCATTGCTTCATAGGTTTAATAAAGTCTGTTCAACAACAAAAATCATGCAATGAATGTGCCTGAACTGTCACAATGAAAGAAAATGCGATCAAATTGTCATTGTTTAAGTGTTACGCAATTACCCCACTGGGTGTCTAATCATTGATTGCCAGCAAATTGTGCAACTTCTTCATGTGAGATTCTGAGTTTGTATCGCAGTTGATATTTTTCATCAGAAATTTCTCCATAGCAGCTCAGAGTCTGGATTTGTGTCTGGGTGATGGCTATAGCCTCGCCCCCTGTTAAAAAGTTCCTAGTAATAAGTTGCTGCTATGCTTCGTTCCTATGGATGCATTTGATATCCACCAATCACATTCATTGCTCCACATAGCATAGCACAGCACTGGTGGAAACGGGTTCCACTAAGTGATGTTTAATATATATGAAGGATGTGTGCCATGAATGCGTGCTATGGATGTAAGCTATAGTTGCGCGAGTTGTGTAGCGATGTGCAGAACAGAATGCCTTCCCTACTATTGATGCAACGCATAGCTCGAGATGCCCATCGTCGCATATTACACAGCTTAGCATTAGTGGAAACGGTCACACAGCTTCGTAGCTTAGCTTTCACATCCTCGCAGCATAGCTGAATAGCACATCTCTGGTGGAAAGGCACCCTAATTCACATAAAGTTACTTCACTGAATTCACATAAAGTTACTTCACTGAATTTACATAAATTACTTTACTGAATTAACATAAATTATTTTTATAACTTCTAATTAATCAAACCATTACTCTAGCACGTCCCGCAACTCCGCGAGCATGTGAGCAGTCTGGACGAGGTGCTGGACAACTGGCGCGAGTACAAACAGACAGTGCCGACGTACGGCGCCATCTTGCTGGACACAGACCTATCGCATGTGTTGCTGGTCCAGTCGTATTGGACGAAGGCTTCCTGGGGTTTCCCTAAGGGGAAGGTCAATGAGGATGAGGAGCCGTATAAGTGCGCTGCCAGGGAGGTAAGGGAATAGTTGATATTGTTTTCTTTGACATAAATGTTTTTTCTTGGTCAACCATTACTGTTCCACTGCTGAGCAAAGGTCTCCTTATTTATTGCCTTTCACCAATTCATCATGAACAACTGCAAGTCAACATGTCATAAATAAATATTTAATAATATTCATGTTGTGCTGTTTCCAGGTACTTGAAGAAACAGGCTTCGACATCAGTAAGCTTATAAACAAAAACGACTACATAGAAGCTATAATACATGAACAAATTGTCCGCCTATATATTATTGGTTTCATTCCTAGAGACACTAAATTCCAACCGAGAACAAGGAACGAGATTAAGGCCTGTGAGTGGTTCCCATTGGCTGATCTACCAGCCAATAAGAAAGATATGACGCCTAAGCTCAAAATGGGAGTAAGTCCTAATGCTTTCTTCATGGTGCTACCGTTCGTTAAACGCATGCGGCGCTGGGTGGCTGAACGGAACTCGAAAGTGTTCACAAATACTCGAAGAACGCGTCACAAGTCTATGGGAGATATAGAATCTACTTCTACAACTAAAGCTAAGGCCAAAGCAATCTCTCAGGGGCTAAAGAATGAAATACAAGAATATCAACAGCTAAATTGCAATTCCGTGCCAGTACCGTATAAGAACCATGGTAACGGCAATGGGAATGGCCTTGGTAACGGCAATGTTCATGGAATCGTACATGGTAATGGTCAAGGAAATGGCCATATCAATAGCCATGGGAATGGCAATGGCCACGGTAATGGCCATGGCAACAGCAACAGCCACAGTACCAGCAATAGCCATAGCAACAGCCATGGCAATAGTCACGGCAGTGGCACCAAAAATACTCCAAACCAGAACGGTTCTAGGAAGGACAGGAAGGTGGCTAAGCGACAGCTGTTTACACCGCAGAACACTCATCCAAATCCTAATAGCTTTTCTCCTGTTCAGAAGGAAACTAGTCCTAAAAAAGAATCTCCGGATGAGAATGTCTTCTTCAACTTTGTGGCTCCGTCTTGGGCTAACTTCAAGTTTGACAGACGGGCCATTCTCGACTGCCTTACTTGAGCGTAAGGAGGTGGAAATTTGGTTCTAATTCGTAGATCACGTGACTTCCTACTTTGATTTTGACATTATTTGTAATTATAGTTACAAAGCAGATTAATTTATTGTTTTATTTGCAACTTTCTTGAAACACGATTCGTTGTCTCGCAATTTTAGATTTATATCTCACACTCTCGCGAAGCTCAACGGGTTTTGGTTTTGACTTATCAGCGGTTTTATCTTATTTTGGCCCAATGGCAAGGAGTGTGACAATAAGATGGAGTGATAAAACAAAACAATTGATTTTATTTTATATATTGCAAAACACAAATTTCCTACAAAGTACATTATTATTTACAAAGTCAGGACGACCTTATAAATACTCTAAAATTTTTTTTTGAGGAAAGATCAAACACCTTGTATAATTCTAAGTTTTCAACCAAACTGATGCCAATGTAATTGACGTAACACTTAAAATGTATGGTCATAGTAGAATGTCCTAATGTCCTTCAAAAAGACATGTTCATGAGTCTTTCTGGTTTCCATTACGGTATTTTTACCCGACTGCCCCAGAACGAGGGTAATGTTTTTATTGTCTTATACACCAGTCATTACCGGCAACTGTCGTCTCCTTGCCTATTACTTCACATACGTATCTGCCAACTCTTCCACACAATCCTATGCATCATTTCTGTATGACTTGCTTCTCAATCTTCTCCTGTTGTTCTGTAGACTGTAACTGCTGTAAGGTAAGCAGGGAAACGCCTAGTTGGTCCTCTCGAGTGAAGGGCTGTGCCATCTGACGGAGCCAGCGTTTGCAGATCTGGGAAGGTAGAGAGAAAACATATATATGGAGATTAAGTGAAAGCACAGTAAATTGAAACAATCCCAATCATTTTTCTATTCATGTTGTCTTTAGGCTCGGCAAAACGAGCCACCGACCACATCCATCGGTAGCCAGCGACAAGCAGTTAACATGCTTATTCATACGTTTTGTATGGATTCGTTCTAAGTAATAACAGCCGCACGGGTCGATCGATTAGGTTCCGCTATTCTTCAACTGCCTTCAAAGTTTAAAGGCCTTGATGGTAACTTCCGCATGCATTTAGTTTAGCAGTAAGATGTAGTTTTGGGTAATAATAAAAACCCAATGAAGCAAGTCGTTTCTACTTTGCAGCATACCTGTACGGCCTCCTCAGTGCTGAGATTACACAGCGAGTCCTTCAGATGCTCCTGTATCCAGCGCGGCAGCTTGGTGCGCTTGTCTGCGCGACTGAAACGCTTGTCCGCGAATATCATTATACCGTAGTCTGTCTTGCCTCTGAAATATATAAAAAACAAGCTTTTTTGAATAATGAAGCTTTGCTGTGACCTTTAGAAAAAGAGATGGATAACTAGAGAGAGATAATGATATCTAGATAGAGAGAGGGATATCTAGAGAGAGAGAGAGAAAGATAAGAAGAAGAAAAGATATTAGAACTTACCTTAACACTCTTCCGACGCACTGCGCTGCGTGACGCATCGCATCGAATGTTAGGAAGTCGTTTTCTCGTATCTGTAGGAAATAAAAATAATCATAACATCACATACGTATCTCATAAACGCCTGTTTAAAGTGCGGATATCTTGAGTAGCTATACCCAGTCTTTAAATTAAAGAAAAACATCTAAAATGTAACAAAAAAAATGTATTGGCCTTTTTTAACATAAATTATTGTAGGTTATATTTTGATCCAAAGCGTCGGGGGACGGATAGTGAACATAAAGGTGCTCCCACACTGGCTGTTAAAAATGTTTACAAACATTTTCTAACACTAATAAATTTACTGTTTCTAAATCATTTACTAATGTTTAATAATGATTGTAAACATTTTTTACCAGAAGTGTGGGAGCACCATATCAAGAGAGATATCCAACAGATAATAGGTTTTGTACAACACCGAGTGCAATGTGTACCGAACACTCGTCGCTATCACGTTTGTGCTTTGTTTCAACCACAGACTAAGTAGTACGTTCTATTTTTTAACTTTAAAACCTACAGTGCGTTCATTATAACTTGTCCCGGGACGCGATTGGTAGTACTGAATTATGCAGTCATGTGATTGGTAGTACTGTGTTGTCAGTCGCCATTTTTAACCCCCGACGGAAAAAGAGGGGTGTTATAAGTTTAACGTATCTGTGTATCTGTCTGTTCCCTCGTAGCTCCCAAACGGCTGAACCGATTTTGTTTTTTTTTTTTTTTGTTTTAATGGATGTGCGCATCTTCCACAGGTCTGATCGATTCGAAATTTAGTATTCTGTTACTTCAATGATATTAGAAGATCATAGTAACCTTGAACCGTACTGCAGCATCACCTGGAATTGTGTCGGGGTTTATTTTTTGTTTTTATTTTAACTTGTCAATTCTATTAGTATTCAAACTAAGACAGAAAAAATCAGTGCTACCAATCGCATCATGGAACAAGTTATAATGAACCCACTGTCTTTAGATATAAGAAATCATCACAGATCTCGCATTCAGAATAGATTTTAAGCCATTTGATTAGTTGAAGGGACTTCAAAGTTTGAGTATCGTTCTGTTATACGCAATACTGTGATAGTCAAGCCTAGCCTTAAGTATGTGGCTCTGTGTGAAGACGTAGGGAACAACAAACAATCGTGTTCTCTGACTTTACATACCTGGAACTGGTCCCGAAGATAATCAAGCCTGGCCTTCAGTATTCGGCTCTGCGTGAAGACGTAGGGAATGCCGAACATAAGCACGGCGCGGCCCAAGTGATGGTCGAAGTCCACGCCCTCGGACACTTTGCCACGAGCCACGGATAGTAAGACTGCGCCGCGACCGCTCTCACATGCCTGGGGGAAAGGAATAAGTATGAGGATTAAATAAAATAAAAAATGATGATGATGAAAGTCTTTTGATAAATTAAATACATACTCAAATATTATGTAAATTAGAATTGAGATCAATGTCATGACAAAGTTCAAAATGTATTTTTTTTAGGTAAGTACATATTTGTGACCGTTCGCTGCTTTCTTAGGAAACCAAAGCTTAGAGCTACAGTTTCCTAGAAGAGCGGTGGCGGTGGTCGCTACATATAGCGTCCGCGACCGCAATTTACGGGTTAATGACGTCACTGAAAGGTTATTTATGAAAGTTAGTTGGTGTGTTACTGTTTTCCTAGAGAGCGATCTTGACACCGTAAAGTTAAGCCCTGCTGCCCAAAGATTTAAATCGCTAGATTAGTCCTCGCTACAAAACATTGTCCATCATGAAAAGAGTGAGGTCACACATATTTAAATAGCGTTTCATACAATAACACTCGAGTCAAATCACTGCGTCATAGTGTGACAGGTGTCAAAACAAAACAGAAACTATCTTTTGACGCGTTAGGGCGAATCTAACGATTTAAATCTTTGCCGCTGTCATCATTTCAGCGGCACTGAATGTAATGATTGATTCTGAGGCAATACATTTTATTGTGGTTTTGTGGTACTTCGTCCCTAGAGGGAGTCCCGAATGTCCCGTCACAAATTATCAACAATAACATAATCAAAAACCTTACCTTTATGTAATTTATGAGAGCAAAACTCGTTTCAGCAGAATCTTGAGTCTCAATAAACAGTAGTTTATGTCGTTGTAAGCTCGCCACCACACCTGCACAATAATGATAACACCATGAATGGGATGTGGAGTCGGCGATCATTGTGTCGATGGTCGTGACAGCAAAGAGCCTCGACTGAGGAGGCTCTCGTTGGGCAACTGGATCAAGGGATTCAGAAAGCAGTACTTCTGGACACGGCTCGCAATTTTAAAAGGTTCCTCTCGCTGGCGCTCTGACCGCTGGTAGCTTGGACTCTGTTCACGATACCCGGTGGGCTCCTACTTTTTTTTAAATCAAAAATATTTAAGAATATAATTTGTAAGTATTTAAATGAAATAAAAGAGATAATGTGAACAGATGAGCAACTCAGAAAGGATAAATATTAATTTAGTTACCTTGATCATACCAGGCACCAACTACGCTTTCTAAATATAAATAAGATGTGAAGAAACATACTACCCCGTCCGGCACGCACGCCGAAATCTAGAAGAAACAATAGGTTTTCTTTATTCAAACTTCATATCGTATTTTTTTTATTAAAACTCATTCACGGGCCCGAAGCAGGGCTGCCAGATTGTATAATTGGATACAAAAACTGTATAATTTGGTTACTGATTGTATCCTCTTTGTATCCTGGACCCTCATGTATAATTGGATACGGAAAGCCTAAATTCTATTATCTGAGTTTTGTGGTGTTTGTGAGTTCTATGGTGATATTTTGTGAGTTGCTATATGGATGCGCTTAAGCCTGTGAGGAAATACCATAATCAATTTTTTAAAATACGTAGTTATCTACGTAATTTTAGTAATAATATTAGTAAATTTAGTATATTTTAGTAATAATTCACGTGATTAATCATTATTGTGTATGTTTGAAAAAAATTAAGCACTGTTTGTATCCTGTCATTCAATTTTGTATAATTTCAGCAACATTGCCGAATCATTTAAAAATATCTACTGGCAGCCCTGGCCCGAAGACCCCTTTTTTTTTAACTGAACAGACAGCTGTACTGCTGGACAGTTAGTTGCGCCACTTCTTCTCCCCAGCTAAAGCACTAGGAAGTGGTGAAGGGCGTGCCGCGGGACTGTGTTATGTCATTTTGATGTTCGAAAAGTGCTGATTCTCAGCCTAGTTTGAATAAATGACTTTTGATTTTGAAGAAATAAAAAGAAAATGGCCACTTTCTTAATGGAATGAAATTGTTTATTCTGTAAATAAGATATCGGAATCACTTTTACACGTTATAACATGCTAGGACTAGAAAAATGTAATAAAAGGTAATTATATGATATGATATGATATACGATACATAATGTCGTTTATTTACACCCATGCTATAAATCCTCTATAAAAGTTTCTGAATCAGTTAGCTTATTGCCAACATTAAAACGACCAGTGTCATAGTAACCATTATTTAATCCCTTGATACCTAAGTGCACATTACTTATGACCAAATTTGTTTTAAGGAGATTTACTGTACCCAATATTTTAGTAATAAAGATTGTTTTATTATTAGATTATGTATAAAATGTGTGAAAAAACCTGCCCCTAAGCGGCGTATGATACGCCCAGGTATAAGTTTTTATTAATTTTTCTATTCCGTCGCTTAGTTTTTACTGAAATATTAAATTCTTACCTCAACAAGTAACTGTCCATAGTTTCTTATGACGGCTACATCTTCTCTCGTTTCATATTTAGATGATATCGCCACTTGATCGCTGCCTTTTGATACTATCTGAAAACGTTCTCATATTTTAATACGGCTTTATACGGTAATGTATTTTACAATATCTAAATAATGACAAAAAAATTCGCGCTTCAGTTTACGCGCGCTTTGTACAAGCAGCTCACTTATAGTTTGGCCAACACCGCTGTACTGCGCTTTATGGTGGCCACACACGTAACGATATACTTGCGCAAGTAAATCGTTACGTGTTGTAAGAAACTTGCGCAAATCGTTACGTGTGTGGCTACCTGCAGTGCGCGGCCCGCGAGCGCGTGCGCACGTCCCTCAGGCGGTGAGCGGTGAGGTCAAACTAAAGTTCAAATAATTAATGATGTTCTTTATTTTTTTACCGATTTATTCTGGTTATAGAATATAGAAGGCACCGTAACAAACTTACCATAGGTAATATACAAGGCCTGGCTAGCGTCATGGTGAATGAGCTCATGATAACTGGGTTGAAATCCAAGATCTTTGGATACATGTCTAAAGGCGATAACGTTCCTGCAAAAATAATGTAAATATTATTATTAACTGCTCTGATAAATGTAATAATAAATAGTACAGTCTTATTTGGGAAGAATAAACAAATTTTGTTTTTTCTTCTTTGTTGCATTTCATTAGTGAGTTTCATACATTGTAATTTAAACCTTATGTCAATGAAAATAAAAATATATTTTAAACAACACGCACTCGTGGTTAACAGCTTTATGCTTAGTAAAAGTTTTGAACTGACCTGAAGTGATAATAACTGATTGAAACCTAGCGAATATTGGCCGCATAGCTATTGAAGAGTCCATACATCTGCAAAATAAAATATTATGAATTGAAGCTATAATATGTGGTATCTCCAGGCATTGATCGAATAAATAATTAAATCTAACCTAATGAAGGTTAAGAAAATGGTGTGATGGTTGATTATGAAAAATTTATTGAATTTTATCAATTGACTTATGTTGTCATTTATCTTTGTTCTTTTTTATTATTATTCTGATTTTAATGTAATTTGGATAATTGTAACGATTTAAATATAGATTGCATGCATGATGTTTCTTAGTACATTTAGTTAAGTATAGAAATTTAGACACGATGTAAAAATTGTTATTGAATAAATATCAGCAAATAGTCGGTTTCTTATAATCTTATCGCTCTGATAATTTAGCTGTCAAATCTAGCTGTTGCGATTGGTTCTATAACTTGAATTATTAGAACTTTAGATAGGGTTCATATATCATGAAAAATACTTACGAAAAATGTAGTATAGGATTGGAAACCGTCGGAGTCTTATCATCAAACGGCTCAATAATAATCGTGAATCCCTTCGTGTAAGTGGATACTAGAGTAGCCAAGTGCGTGATGAGAGTCAGTGAAGCAAAGTTTGATGGGTCCGGTATTTCTAGCGTCTTCATTAGCGAAGACAGGCGAGTGGCACAGAAACGCAAAGGTTTGCGTTCTATGCAAACGCGTGCTTGCACGTCTTTGAGGAAACCTGCAAAGATTTTATTATTGGATTTAGGGTGAATTTCACCAATACAAAACACATAAACCAAGTTTAAGAGCTGTCAGTGTCATTATTTTCTTTGGAATATTGACACGGATAGCTCTTGAACTCGGTTTAGATGTGCTGTTTGCGTTCAGTTTCATTGGCGATTTTCGCACTAAGACTGTCGTTCTTTGATATTAACAACATTTCTCATATATGTATTGAAATTGTCGGTCTACTGTTGTAGAGGTATTTGATATTGTTTTCACCAATCGGTTATGAGTTTTTAGCTTATGGAAAGTTGTTGGCACTATGCAGGTTACAAAAACCGTGTCCTGAACCCGTATCCTAAGCGATCATCGCGGCCTTTTTATCACTCATTTGGAAAACAGGAAGGCGCCTTCTGTCGTTGTTTTTGGGTTCGCTGAACAAATGCACGCGATGATCGCGTATCCACACGATGATCGCTATTATTGTAGAACATGAGTTAAGTCGCCAGCCTGTGTATTTAATTATTGTAGCATCTAGTAAACAAAATAGTGTTCGCTTTTATTTACTATTCGCTTCCACCTTCGGCCTGATCATCACTTACCATCAGGTGAGATTCAGGCCAAGAGCTTACAGGTTGTGGTTAAAAAAAAAAAAATATATAAGGATGGTTTTCTGCTTACCCGCCGGAGATTCTTGCACAACATGTTGTATCCTGAGCCTAGTCTTTATGTATTCTATAAACCGCTTCAGGAAACTGAGGAAGTGCTCCGCATTCCTTATGTTGCCGGGAACCACCTCTACAAAACAATGCCAATTTGTTACCCTTATTTTGTCACCTAGAAGATTTTTGATGAGCTTTTAAGATTAGCATCACAGAGTACTTTGTAAATTAGCCTCAAACTCTATTAAATGGAGAAGGGACATATCATTACGCTAAAGGAAGACATTATGTGCTGGATATTCGGCGACAATGACTGCCACGGAAAGCACACTGACACCCTCGCGGGGCATAGTGCAAGAAATTATCAACCTTGCACATGTTAAAATAAAGCCGAAAACAAATAAACTTAACCAGATGTCTCTATCCGTATTAATGCTCTAACGGACAACATTTTGGTTTTCGAATGTTTGCATCTGAAAACCGCTTAACATAACAGAGTGCTTACCATTAAGTACGTCATCGGGTAAGATAGGGTTGCCCAATACAGCGTCAGTTTCTCTCAGCACGGCGGCTTGACGTAACCCTTCCACCATCTGCTCATATTCTACAGTAAGCCGTGCTGCGTCTGCTTCGCGGATTCTAGATGGAACAAGTAAGAACTAAGTATTAAATTTTTCTGATTACCCATCTTTGTGACAAATAAAACTATTTTTCTTTCTTTAAGAAAGATTCTTTGGGTTAAAGGGGGAGACCAAAGGAAACATCGTTCGAAGGATTTCAATACGTTTATTATCCTTTTCTTAAGGTGTGTTTTAACTAATTTAACCTTTAAAAGAGTTTTAAGAAAATCATTCATAATACTTCATAGAAGCGGCACTGGGCGTACAATACGCCTTAAAAGCTCTAGGCTAATTAGTTAGCTACAGAATTCGCAATTTTGAACGGGTTTGGAGCAGGAGTTTTGCTTCACGTCATCATGATCTGATCTAGCGAGTCCTATATTCATGAAAGTATGATAACAATGATGCGCTGGTTGTTCCAAACTACCCACAATTAAGAAATAAATAGAGAATCTAGTAAACTTACTGAGCCACAGTCTTCTCAAGCTGTTGTAACGCCAATGTGCTCCTATCTATAGTCCGTCTAGTCACCTTCACGCTAAGCGAGTCTATGCATACGTTGTCAATGTTGTGAGCTTCATCGAACACAACTACAGCTTCTCTATTCAACTCTTTCGAGACTACTTCGGCAATCTTCGGGTCGAGCAGATAATGGTACGAATAGACTACGATTTCAGCATGGATTATCTGATGAAAAAGTACATGTTACCTGGGAAATTATATACCATTCGGTGATCAAATAGAATTGGCGTTGAAATATGCAGTTTTTGCTATTATGAAAACACAAAATGCTGTCTGAAAAAATAACGAAATTACCAATTTTGTAAAGGAAACGTAATGACACGTTTAATTAAAAACTCGTACTTACATTCATATTTACTTAGACACATATTTTAAAATACAGAATGTAAAAACTTTCTTATAGTTACCAACTATAGGCACAAGAAAGAATCATTATAGTAAAGGCAGTTAATTTCCCAGGATCTTATTTATTTCCATGGGCAAACAACGTTTTATCAGTTATACAACGTACTACCCAATAACTGGGTTGTGGAGGTCAGATAGGCAGTCGCTCCATGTAAAAAACTGGTATTCAGCTGCATCCGGTTAAACTGGAATCCGACCCCAACATAGTTGGGAAAAGGCTAGGCAAATTGAGGCATACAACGTTATTTAAAACTTACAGCAAATCTGGAGAGGAAGTACGGACACCAATTCCTGTCGGCGCCATATTGTTTCATATCATCGATAGTGTACACTCCGTATGGTAACATTGACTCTTTGCCTTCTCTGTTGAAGCCCTCATAGAACTGACCTGAGAAAGTTATACAAATAAATTTAATATTAAAAAAAACGCGCGTGAGCACCGTCCACGTGATAGAAGTTAAACTTCTTAAAACATAAAGAATATGAGAGGTTTAGTGTGAGACAGAGAGAGTTTATCTTTCTACCCCTCTCATGTAACGAGATGTGCCTAAACATGACGCGTCCTTCAAATTTCACTCTCAATTCTCGTCAAATTATCGAATCGCCATATAAGAACTTTAACTTCAATAATACTTACATAATTATTGTACAAATTATTACCAAGTTGTTAATTGTTGAATGTTCAAAAGATGCTAGCTTTAAAGAGCAAAATGTATAACTTACAAATAGGCACTTCGTTGTCTGATTCATGTCTGTCCCTGATGTAGCTGGCCGTCAGTGAGTGGCATTTACCATCCACCAGCTTGCCTTCCCTCTCTCTGGATACCTATGTTGAACAGTAGGTGAAAGTTTAGTTGGTTATAACACTGATATTAAGTTATTCATTACTAGCTTCCACCTGCGTGAAATTTCAGCCCCTAACCAACCGCATCGCGGCGCATCGCCCGCCCGCGTTATTATGTTTTCGCTTACAGTTTTTAGTTTTGCCCGGCTCCTAAATTAGCAACCAGATGTCTCTATCCGTATTTATTAATACATAGAGATATAATAATAACAGATAAGCGAAATGTTAGTATCCTATAAAAACTTAATGATCTCCTAAAACAAGGCTTCCTCTCTCCTACCCTTTTGCTGTGCCCTACAGGGTCCATAATGATCTAAATTATATAGTTACCACCTAAGTACACATTATGGTAAAGCAATAAAGATATTGAGTATTGAGTAAAGGTTGTAGGGTGATGTTAGATAGCCTATAACCTTCTTCAAGAATTGGGCTATCAAATGCAAAAAGAATTTTTCAGATCAGTTTGGTACTTCCAGAGATCTTGAGGGGTGGTTGATCTAATTATAAGTTTACCACCTAGGAATACCTGCATGTGGAATGCAATATAAGTATTGAGTATTTAGATTAGCGCGTTCAAACAAACAAATTATAACAACGACTATGTATAGATGTATACATTAGTAAGTACCTAACATTACTACATGAGCAATTCTTGATGATGAACTCTGCTTGAATTTAAATATGGTCAGTTAATTCAAAAAACCTTGGCAAGTAAAGTATGGGAAATATACTCTCCGCTTACAAATGGCCACTGGTGCTGCTTAGGTGTTATGGTTTAAGCAGTATTTATCTATACTTATACTAAATCTGTAGAAGTGAAAATTCTGTAGTTTGAAAATATCAAAAAAATAAATGGCAGGGGGTGTTACTAGACCGACACCGAACCCAAAAATTTGATTTAAAAAAAGATTACGATGAAACTTTGTATAATTATTCTTTAATATCCTGGGCACCACACTGGGTACTTTTTATCCCGCAAAGGTATCCTATCCTACGGTTGGGGGGTGTCAATGTTTGTATGGATGAATTTTAACGCGCTGTACGATTAACTCGAAACTCAATATTTATACTTAAATCCAAAAATTAACAATAACGTGTATCAGGGTTTTTCGAAATTCAACCCCTACGGGGGTAAAATAAGGGATGAAAGTTTGTATGAAAAATCTTATTCCTTGAGGTAATAAACATGAAACTTCACATGAATAGTTATCTAAATAAATTATAAAGTTTGTAGTTTTTTGTTATTAATATTATACATATATTATAAATATTATCTTTAAAATATAAAATTTTATATAAAACTAGCTGACCGGACAGATGTTGTGCTGTATCCTAGAACTCAATCACAGTGCTACCGGGTCCAATAATTGTGAATCTTAACTATCCGGGGACCCACTCAAATATAAACCATCCAAATCGGTCCAGCCCTTTAGGAGTTAGGTGATAAACACACGTACAAAATAATTATATATATAAAGATATTTTTTTTTTTAAATTATAACTAATATTCTTACATCCGGATGTATGCAGAGATTTTTCCGTGATGTCAACACTACACCAGTAAGGCTTGGCTTCTCTCCTTGACACTTCTCATAGTACTTCATCAGGTTCTTTAACTCTTCCAGTACCTTCTCTATC
Organism: Eupsilia transversa; assembly: GCA_914767815.1. NCBI lineage: Eukaryota > Metazoa > Arthropoda > Insecta > Lepidoptera > Noctuidae > Eupsilia > Eupsilia transversa. The sequence goes on from OU611888.1 coordinate 1,834,831, forward strand.
TCTGGTACTGTGCGAGAACAGTAGATCAGTTTTCTGAAATAAAATAAAAACTAAGTATAAATAAAAATAATCTGATAATGTTTGGAAGGAAAAAAGGGAGGTGCATGCCAGTAATGGAACACAATTTAAAAAAAAAACATGGCTCTTAGATATCAGCCTATAAATGAAGATCTATAAAGAATAGATTTTGCTTGACAAATAGTTACTTTTACCATGAAATCAGTCTCAAAGTGAATAATTTTAGATACTTAATTGTATTAATTTTGTATTAATTGTATAAATTTATTAGTGAGTGATTTCTTGAGGAAATGTTGGAATAATATTTAAATATCTAATACAAAGAACAATGTTATATTTATCTAAAGGTACCTGACATGATGAGGGTTCTGTATCATGTATGCAACAATCAAGGAGAGAAGTGATATTGTTTTGCCAGTTCCTGAAGGCATCTCCAATAATCCATGGCCCTGAAAAATTAAAATGCTTTTCAATTGATAAACGAAATTGATTGCTATTGTTTGTTTGTGTTTCATGTTTTCAATTCATAACCTAAAATGTAAATGGGAATGGATTTCAAATAATATATTTATTATTTGCGTACTCCGGAACTCTTTAATAAAACATTGAGCGGCAGTTTACGTGAAGGTAATGTTTGAGGATCATTTCATTAATGATTTGGAGAAACCGCGAAGGCGCGTAGTATTTTGTGCATGGAGAGAAAAACAGTGAATAACTTACTTTAGCGTCTAGAGCTCGTTTTAACTCTAACATATAAGCATACTGCTCCGGATAAATGTAATCGTAAGGGAAATAAACAAGAAGACCATCCACTGTGAGCCTGTAAATAATAACAAAATACACACGATACAACACTTCAATAAATACTTAAACTGTGGTATTAGTATCATCCCACGTTTATTTATTTTATTTACGTACTTCATGTTGGAAAATTAGCTGCTATTTAAAGTAATTTATTAAATTTCTATGTAACTTTTATAACGACGGGGGCATTCGGCTTCTCGTCAAACAAAACGTCAAAAGTCAAATTAACATTTCCGCATTTTTGAGTTTGGCATTGGCACTGACAGACAATGTGACATGCCAAACCAGCATGTTCGTTTATAAAGATTTCGCCTCGGAAATGAAGACGAAATGAGACATCCCTTTTTGTACTGAAATATATCAGATTTCCTGGTATTGACTAAATTTATTTTAATTTTCCTTTAGATAATCATCTGCATTATATTATTTTTTTTCTTTAGAAAAAAGGCAACAGAAATAAAACGTTTCTTCCTTTTCTGTCAAATTGTCAACAACAAAAATGGCTGCAGAGTTGGCGTCTTTCATAGAATTAGACATTCTATGAGTATTTTGTTTTTTAATTACAGCGTTGTTTCCTTTTATTTATGATGTGAAATAAGTTATTGTTCGATACATTTCGTGTAGTCATGATGTTTTCTTGATAAATACCTGTCTCGTTTCTATTAGGGAAGATAGTCTTTAACGTGTAGAAGTTCTAATATTTTATAACTCTATCGTACCTTATCGCCGCGAATCTATGAAACTCAAGTTGTAATTATTATAATGAATTAAATAAATAAAACTGCAAGATGGAAGTCATGAAAGTGTGTCGTATTTGTTCAATAACGGACGTGAAATTACACGACCTGCGATCATACCCATTAGAATCTTATTATGAGTCTGTAATAGGAACCAATGTAAGTTGACCCTTTGTTTATTTATATTTATTTTGATATGATAATAATTATTTGTACTTTTGGCAAATCTTCGCCTATGAATAATTAACTGCCTTTAATCTTAGTTGTCTAGAGTTACAAAAAAATATTGGTAAGTATATTCGCAACTGAGAGCTCTGAAAAGTTTTACTAAAGTGGGTTCTCTGACTATTCTACTGGCTGATGGCTCATGGCCATCTATGGTCCCACTTTACCCACTTTTTGTTAGTGCCTGAATGCAAAGTTTGATGTTCCTGTGTAAATTTCATTCAGCAATGGGCAATGACCCATGATGGCAACTGTGTTCTATATTTGTGTTTTAGATTTGTTATTTTTTCTATTCTATTTATTGGTTACCTAATCTATTAAAAATTGGTTCCAGCCCCAGTACACCAACCTGCCACCATATGCCTGCTATGAGTGTACAGCACTTGTGAGGAAGTTTTATTTCTTCAGACAGAAATGTCTACGGAGCCAGGCAGTACTTCATGGCGCTACCGATGCCTTCGGCAAGGTAAACGTTATTACTATAATAGCTGTCCGAACAGATGTTGTCTTGTTTCTTAGAATACAATCGCAGTGCCACCTACCAGGTCCGTACGCAAAATACGCGCATTGACGTAGAGTTGCGGAAACCAGCCCGTTCTACCACCTACCAGGTCCAATTGTGAATCTAAACCATCCAGGGACCCACATAAAAAATTTCATCACAATTGATCTAGCAGTTTTTGAGGAGCTTAGTCACATACAAGGCTCAAGGAGAGTTGTGGTGGCCCAGTGGTAAAGGCCGCGACTTATGAGTTGTAAGTCATAGGTTTGATTCCTCACAGGCGCTTTACTTCACCACTGCTTTTAAAATGGTGAAAAAAAAATCATTTTGAGGAAACCGGCATGTTCAACTAGCATTGGCCAGTGTGGTCGATTATATCCCACTCCTTCTCGAAGAGAGGAGGCGTGTGTCCTAGCAGTGGGAACATTATTAATGCTGATTATGTTTATGTAGTCACATACAGACGTACAGAAGAATTATATTATAAAGATAAATTAGTATGTCATTTCATCAATCAGTAAGCTTGCTAATACAGAAACTAAATCTATGTTTTAGGTAAAACCTAAAGATGTCAAACTAATAGACAGAAAAGGTCTCCACATCGCCTCTAACCTCAAAATAACCATCTTGCCGAACTTAGAGATATTAAAGATCCAAAAACCTCAGATAAACAACGAAATAAAACTTGAACCAGGCAGCGAAGATGAAGACGATAAGTTTAAAATTGAAGATCATAACTATGCTTCCTTTAACTCAATGGATGCCTGTATCTCCAGTGATGATGATGAACCTCTATCTCTTCATAAGGAAAAGAAAAGTCAAAATAAGGATACAGATGATGAGAAGGCGGACTTGAAAGAGGAGTTTGAGGGTCTTGAAGTAAGTATCAAATGATTCTAATGAAGAATCTTGGCTTATGATCTATGAGCTTATGAGGAAACATAATAAAAACTCTTTACAGTTTGCTGTAGGCACAGAAGACTCTGGACATTCAATTGAAGTACCTAAAGTGGTTGCAAGGAAAAAGAAACGTGGCCTGAAAAAAGAAACTTTTAAGCATAAAAAAGAGTTGTTAAACCCAAGCTTGGCTGGTGATGGCAAATGGAATGATTTTGCACAGTACATCAATGTTATCACTTTGACGGTATGTGAAAATTTATCGTATAATGAGTATATGTGTATATAATGTATGTTTTTTTACATGGAAATTCTTGGTTATGGCTGATATCAGTAAAAGTATTTTTTTTATCACTGTCATAAGATTTAAGATTAGAAGTCATAGGGTAAAGCAAGTCTATAATAAAAGCACACTAAATTATAAGATTTCTTCGAGAAACTGTTGACACTTGTCACTAAAACATTCAAAATGTTTTGTTTTCCATTATCTTTTTCAGTTGGAAGAGCAGAAAGAAGAGATACAGAAACGGAAGGAGTCAACCAACTACTTGAACTCTCCGTTCCAGTGTAATCTATGCTATAAAGGTTTCATTGACAATGATGCCTGGAATCATCATGTTAGCAAACATGCTGTGGTAAGCTGTTATCTTATTCATCAAATATAGAATTTCCTTTCAGTAAATCTTTATAGTTGTAGGTAGTAGTAGGGCGTGATAAGATATTATATAATAATACGATAAAATCCATAGCAAAACACTCCCAATTCCTCCCATGTATGTTTAGGACACTTTAGGGTATTAATTTATAGCTTGTCTAAACTTGCATAAAATAATAATGAGGGAGTACCCTCATTATTATTTTATTGTATGGTCCAAAAATTATAAAATCTATGTTCTTTCGTTTGCAGAGTGCAGGTAGCATAGAGTGTGAAGTATGTAAGTTTAGATTTAAAACGAAGCGCGCCTATCAGAAACATGCGTCCAACCATGAGAAAAAATACGCCTGTAAATCCTGTCCATACATATCTACTAACACGTAAGTATAACTACTTATTCACACTAGCATTAATACTCTTAGAAAAAATATGAAAAAGTAGGGGACCTAAAATGCTTCCCTGCGGCAGACCTTTAAACTCCTCTAGAATTTGGCTATAACTTCATATTTTGTCATTTGTGTTTTAACAAATTTATTTATTTGTGATAAATAATAAAATTTCACATCTCATAAGTTCGTCAGAAAAGTTTTTGGTCATTGGATAATATTATTAACCACTGATGAAGAAAGTCAAAAGCTTCAGTTAGGTTAGGTTAGGTCACATTTTTCATTGCAAGTGTGCCATTAGAATGTCACACAAATATGCTCCTCAATAAGGCTCAAGCGTACGCAATAGTCTGAAGTTTGAATTCTTCAGAATTAATTGACGATTGGTGCACTTTTTTTCTTGGTGTTGGTGTATTACTGAAATAGCTAGCCATGAAAACCTATAATTGGCTTCATGTTTCTTATTCTATATTTTTATTGTTTTTGTGTAAAGCTGTTGGTTTTCCATGTGATAAAATAAATAAATAGTCCTCAATGATTTGATATAATGCTTGTTGGTCCAGGACTCAAGCTAAGCAGCATCAAGGGTGGCATAAAGGAATTACTTTCAAGTGCAAATTTTGCGATGAAATCTTTACGTAAGTGACGAATATGTTTTTATAAAATTGTCAATGTATAAACGAATTGGTAAACTGTTTGTGCAAGATATATTTCGCATTTTTTATAGCTTGAAATAAAATATATTTCGCAAATCAACCGTTGGGATGGATAACTGGTTTTTATTTAAATTTAAAACGGTTTAAGCTGTACACAGCAACATACACACCGTCATCTTCCTATTTCTTCTTTGTCTCTCTCATAGTCTTGCTCACGCAGTACTATCATCATTAACTTTCATTTGACTTGAAAATTGTGTGTTGTTGAAAGATTTTATGATAAAACTTTTCTCCCGCCAGAATATGGACTTCTTATATGAGTCACGTGCGTATAAAACACCCGTCCGAGTTCATATGCGGTTTCTGCGGGTACTCATTTATCAGCAAGTTGGGCCTCGCCATGCACAAGACTATGATGCATAAGGATGTCCAAGTAAGTATAACTCATATAACCCGACTACGCGAAAGCGAAGACAGGGTTGTTTGTATCGTGTATTAATTTGAGGAGACGATTCTAAAAATTAACCCGATAAAATAGTGTTTTTTTAATACTCTGTCTTTTAATAAAGGCTTTGGGTGTTTGATCGAGCTTTTTATGTTTAGGAGAAAGCAGAAGAAGGTCCATACTGCGAGGAGTGTGACGTCAAGTTCATATCGACAGAGGCGTACAAGAGACACATGGTCATGTCCACTAAGCACACCCAGAGTACAGACTCTATGTGAGTTGACATACGGTTCAGTTTCGTTAGTTACTTTTACAAGAGACACGTCATGGTAATGTCCGTCAGACTCTATGCAAGTTGACATACGGTTCAGTTTTGTTTGATACTCAATACAAGTTGTTATTCAACAGTAAAGGCTGTAGGACTTGTGGCGCTACGTTCGAGAACTCTGAAGACTTACGACTGCATCATCGTAAGGAACACACGCGGAAGAGACCCAAGAACTACGGGAAGAAACGTTCTAACCTCAGTTGGCCTGCCAAATGCGAACACGTTAGTATAAGCTTAGTATTTTCCCGCTGACTTTTATCAATAATTTTCATGTAGGAAAACACATGGTGTGGCAGTTTGAGTGCTTTTTGCGGCCTACCCAAATGTCCTTTCTTTGGTATTGTTCGTCGCATCGTTGAGCTGCTTAAGTGTTGAGTTGAGCTGCACGATCACTGACAAATGCGTGCACTGACTGGACAGGTTCACTCAATCTGTGTGGTTCTTTCCTCAAAAGACCATTCCAGACACGAATCTACATGGTCTTCATATGATCTAACCAATAAAATGTCTGGACTTTAAAAGAGACTGACCTGTGAGTTTGTTTCGGCCTTTCTTCTCAGAGTAGTCAGATAGGAAACACCGACCTCATCTAGTACCGTACTTAAAATATTATTGACATGTAAAAGTGTTTGTACAAACCTACATTTTGGCACTAGGCAATTTGTACATTTTAACACTAGGACTATGTTGCCCATTGATTTTTTGTGTTTGTAACATTTAGTATCCGGTGTCAAAATAACAGGTAGGCCGCACTTCGCTTTTTTGTTTAGACATGTGATGTGCTGCGGCCCGACGCGGCTGTAATGTGCATTTAGCTTAACTGTTATGTTTCCTTACAAAAACATAATTTGCTGCAGTGTACAGAAGAGATCCCGAACGCTCGCGAGTACTGGACACATTTCCGTCGAGCTCATCCCGACAAGAAGTACCCCATACAGAAGAACCACATATGTGATATATGTGGCAAGGGTTTCAGGGTATGAACATCAACACAATTTCAAGAACATTTAAATCTGCTAATCTCATTTATGGGTATTTAGATAAAAACATGAAAAATAAAGAGACATATCTCCAAGTTATTGCGCAGCTAAGTTTAAATAAAAACAGTCATATTTATAATAAGAAAGGAATAAGAATTAATACACAAAATCATCGGGAAGATGTAGATTTCATCTTTGCTTCACTGAATTAACCACAGCCAATTGAATAACTCAAAATGAGATTTGAAATCAGAGTATTATATTAAAAAATTGTCTGTATTATATTAGAATGAAATCCATAAATAAGTTAAGCAGTAATCGACTCCTAGTATACGCATTCATCATTCTCCTGCCCTTATTCAATTTATTTGGTGTCAGTGCAACATGTCTTTTTCTTCCATAGTTCTCTATTAGTCGTCATCTCGGTAGTCACCCCCTTTCTAGCCATATCATCTTACAGTCCATCCGTCGTTTATTTGGTCTTCCCCTGCTTTTATAGCCATCGACAGTAATATTCAAAACTTTCCTCACAACATTTTCCTCATTCCTCTGCATCACATGCCCATACCATGACCACCGATTTCATGATTTTGATTTCAGTCACCAGGACCACTTTCAGACTTTCTCTAATGTACTCATTTCTTATTCTATCCATTCGTGTAACACCACACATCCCTCTTAACATTGTCATCTCAGATGCATGCCTTTCATTAATTCCTTTTGTGGCCCAACATTCTGATTCATACAAGACAGTAGTAAGCAGTAAGCGCACCTTGGAACGAAAACATCTTACCAATATAATTATTTTTTCTCCACTATCAACAGGGTAACGCCTTCCTGATATACCACAAACGCACGCACTTCGAAGAACGCGCGTACAAATGTTCGCAGTGCGACAAAGCATTCTTCAACAGAACGAACTTAAATGTTCATGAGAAAACGCACTCAGACGACAGGCCTTATCCTTGCTCTGTTTGCTTCAAAGCTTTCAAGGGTAAGGGAGCCCTCAACAGGCATTTTAGGGTGAGTATTTTATGTAACATAAACCTGCAAGTCACTGGTAATCCTTGAAAAACGAAAACCGCCCTTATTTTTTGGTAATAAAGACGCTTTCAAGGTCAAACGGTCACCTGTGATGTGCAGTTGACTGAATAATAAACCGACCAACAGGCAATGATATTATATTAGGTAAATACGTTACACACTATATTCCAAAATTTTGATATTGTTGTTGTAAATCTGGGTAACTAGTAAGTTAAAATGAGAAGGAAATACACTAGGTTGACTAGTTTATGTCTGAGACGTATCTACCTATGTTGATATAACATCATTGCCGGCAGGTCCATGAGGAAATGTGCTCGGACATCAGGCCACACCCTTGTTCTGTCTGTGGCAAAACTTTCAAGTTTAAAGGAGCGCTAGATAGACACTTTTTAGTGAGTATTTTAAATACATATATTGAAGGACTTACTCATTGGATCATTTTCACACTTGAAAAAGTAATGAAAAGTTTTTTTTTGTTTAATCGTAAAATTGTGCAGAATAAACAATTTTTCTTTTTTGGTACCTGTGAAGTTTCGCCAGTAAATTTATTTTGACCCTGTTTTTCTTTGGCTGTGTTTTTTAAAATATTTTTTCCCCATTTACCTACATAGAGAAAAGGGACCTCATGCTTTAATATAAGATGTTGTGATACCTACCTTGACACACTGCAAAATGAATTCTACTCATTACGGCCTACGGTCTAAACTTATTCAAAATCACTATTTCCATTGCTTCTTTGCAATTTTTTATAGTTGCCTATTCATTTAAACTATCTCTGTCTCCCTTGTTACAGAGCCACACGGGTCAGAAGCCCTACGAATGCGAAGTATGCGGCAAAGGGTTCTCTCAGTCCAATAGCAGGAAACTTCACGTTCGCACGGTACATCTGAAGCAACCCGCGCCTTACGTCAGCCGCAACCGTCTTGAGAGACGGAAGCAAGGGCCTAAGGAACCGCCGCCTCAGCAGTTTATATACTGAAGATTACAATTAACACAGAAGACTAGGAAAATATGATGTCTTCGAATAAAAAAATCAAAGTCACTGTGACATCCATCAACTCGCCTTTGTGCCCACTCTCTCGTACAGAAAGGAGGCCTGAGTCTCAGGAGTGGGAACCTCATAGGCTGATAAGGGAATAAAAACTTGAAGAATCTCCTAAAATATGAAGACCGAGAAAGATAAAGTATCTTGACTTGCCACACGAATTTGAGTTCTAATGTATGGGTAAACCGGGTGAAAACTGCCGACACGTTGAAAGCTTTCATTTGTCTTGTGCAACAACGTCTACGCTATGGGTCCGTACAATGACGTGTTAAAACCATCATAGGTCAAGTGTGAGAGAAAGATGAAAATATGTAGGATGGATAGCATTATCCCGTTTTCACAACGGGATAGAACAATGATGGCTGTTCTAACCGTGTGAAGAGGCGTTCATACACAGTAGTAAGATCGTATTATGTTTAGTCAGAAACCTATACGTATTATAAAGTCGCTTTTCGTGTTTGTATGTCCGCGTAGTTCTTCTAAACCACGCAACAGATTTTGATGAGGTTGTCACCATCGTTTAGAGCAGTAATACATAAAGTGGTCTATATCGACCCCCAGGGGTCGACGACGACGTGCAAGGGGTCAATATCGGCGGGGAAAAAAAAAGAGGGTCCGTGAGATGTAAATGGGGCTCCAGGGTGGATCTCATTTAAGCAGTTCGTGACTGAATAATCCATATTTGTACACAGTTTTAAAACCCGAAATTATCTTGGACGCAAGAATTTTTTTACTTCGTCCAAGATAGTAGGTAAGCAGGAGGTCTACCCAAAACCAAAAAACATGCCAAGTGGTCGATAGCATAAAAAACCTCTGGACCTCTGGTTAGTGAATTTATTCCGGAAATTTTATGTGTATAATACGTATTAAAGTTACATATAGCTAAGAATTCTCGATGTTCTGTCAATTCGTAAATACTGTGCGAAGCGGGGGCGGGTCGGCTAGTGAAGTATTATAATGTACAATATTTATTCGTTTACAATTTACGTTAGGAGGGATTGTGATCTTAGTTTAGTTGAAGAAGGCTGGATGGTTCTGTGCATAATTTTTTTTTTTTATTGAAGCTGCGAATCTTAATGTACCCAGTTATTTTCGCTTCAAATTATGTAATTTTTATATTTTTATACCGACATCTTGAATTATGTAAAGTAAGTTTACTCCTGAGTATGGCTCGCATCGAGTCTGAGGTATTTGGAATAACACTGTAACGTAACGTTACGCCACTAACAGAGGCGTTGTTTAGTAGTGTATTACAGCAATGTGACGTGGCGTGTCGTTTATGTGATTTTATGTTTACAATAGCTATAAATTATTTATTAAGAAACTACCATAAAGATGAACTTCCAAAATAATATTAGGTTTACAAGGCTAAAGTGACGAGTTATTTTACGATGATGAAAAAGAAACCTTATAATCAGTGTGTTAAAGTGCAAAAGAGCCTGCAGAAAGACTTGAGTAGCCGATTGATGTCTGTGTCGATGTTCGTACAACTTTGAACTGTATAACATCAAAAATTAAGTGATTTTTTGCGCTTTTCTTTGGTCTGGCGGATCCTTACACGTTTTAAGACACTGCCAATTTCTTTTGAGCTGGCAAATGCTAGGAAGCACTGCCATTTTTACAAGATTTTATTTATGCTACCGCAGTAGTCGTGATTATGATGTTATTATATTGTAACAAATAAATAGCGATAGTAATTTTCTGAGCCGTGTTATTTAAATAAGTTGATGAACTTATAACGATATTGAACTTCAATGTAAAGTACAGCCACCATTTACTAGTTATTAGTAGAATAGCATAATAATGCAACAATTTTATACATAGAAGCGAATAGTTTTTATATTAATTTTCTCGAGTATTATTTTATCGTTATTTTAGACATCAGTGATCTTATGTTGTAAGTTATATAGTATTAAAGTTGCAATAATGCTACGGCTACACTTTCGCGATAACGCGAACTACACTTAGTGCGCTCTCTTTTAGTCAGCGAGACGTCGAGCGGTGTGCGAGAGAGAGCGCACTAAGTAAAGTTCGGGATAACGCGACAAATGTAGCCCTAGACACATTTTTATTGTGAATAAACATATTCATGATATTATGTGATCTATAGGAAATAAATTATTCATATAAATTATTGTTCCTTTATTTCCCAAACGGTAATTCCACATATTTTTTAACCGACTTCTGAAAAAGGAGGAGGTTATCAATTCGGTTGTATGTTTTTTATGTGTGTTACCTCATTACTCCTTCATTTATGAGCCGATTTGGAAAATTATTTTTTTGTTTGAAAGGGTATACTTCACAGGTGGTCCCATTGTCAACAAGTCAGGATCTGATCATGGGATCCTGGAGAACTCTTCAAATATTATTGGCACACCTATAGCGATTTGGGTATTTTTTATAGTAACTCGTGCATTTGTTCTCGAAAAGCACCATTTGGTGAAGTGGAACTGATGATGAAGACCACAGATGGCCACCGGAACTACTGAATACTAATAAGGTATTTCACGGGTTACGATTCGATTACTTTAATATGGTTACTAAGCAATTTATTCTAGCCACAATGCATAGTATTATGGTGAAGTAAAGCTGATGGTCAGGTACCAGGAGAATTCCTCAAAAATTAACGTCTCTGCATCGAGAAAAGCAATATTTTGTAAAAGGTGATGAGCAGTTGCCATTAGTCAATTGTAACTTAGATAAATTACAAACCGACACACAAAAACTTTTTTCCAAAAAAATACAATCGCCTTTTCAAAAAGACACTACAAATTATATAATTTCGGAAGTCGGTGGCAAATAACGAAACTACAAAACCAAAGGCACCGACTTCCGAAATTAAAGTTATTTTGCAATTTGTAGTGTCTTTGGAAGGCGGTTGTATTTTTTTTTAAAGTAAGAAACTATCTTCGTACTTATTCTGTCGTCAAACCTCAAAGATGGTGCAACAAGCAGAAAAGACAAAAAAGGCAACCTCATAAATGGGACATTATAGTAAGCTCTATGAATGGGACTGGGCAGAACCTGTCTGCCTGTATGCAAAACAATCCTTGGGCTCAAATAGCACAAAGCAACTGGTGGTTCTCTGAGGCCGTAAGACGGGGCCGCACTAATCGCGGTAGGCCAAGTAAGTATCATAAGGTGGGACTTGAATTCTCTGAATTCGATAGATTCTAGAAAAAACGAAAGCGGAATAGTGATAGTGAACAGGAAAAAAAATGGAGGACTTTGCCCAAGAGTCGGAAAGGGAAATAGCAAAAAAAAGGCGTTCCATTCTAAGTAAAGTCAAAGTTATGAATGCATCCGGATGATTGTCAACAACAAGTCAGTGTTGCCAATTTAGCGACTTTGTCGCTAGAAATGGCGACTTTTGCCTATGTCTTAGCGACAAAAAAATCGTTTTGACGACAAAAATTATTTAGCGACATATCTGACGACTTTTAGAGTACAAATCAGGTTTTAAGGTCAGTTTTTCAGACTAAGCTTTTTTATTAAAACCGAGCTTAAACAAACTGCTAATAGCAGTAAACGAACTGTTTCTCTTCAAAGAATATCATAAACAACACAATAGAAGTTATACTAATCTATGCTCAGGACTGTTTAGCGTTTATCAAACCTGGAATGCGGCCACTTACACTGACTATAATTTGTCGATTTATACTTTTTTTGGCGTTTTTTCAACTTAAAATTCGTTTTCGTGTTTACATTCGTAACATTAAGTAATAATAAAATACAGGTATTTATGTCCAACAACATCTTGTTGTTCGAAATATTAACGCGTAATTAAATTATTTTTACCAGCGGTAACACAAGAACAAAGCAGTCAGGGAATCCCTGAGTGAACAATCTGATTGATATCGACGAGTTGAATGTTTTGTAACCTTTTTGATTCTCTAAGTTTTATAAGCTCGCTCGCTAAATTTTAAACGTTAATAGTCAGGCAAAGCTACAAAGCAAAAAAAAAAAAAAAAGGTCATTCAATTATTATCGATCAGTTTTAGCGACTTTCTAGCGACTTTTCATATTGAGCCTAGCGACTTGGGCTTTTAGGAGTTGGCAACACTGACAACAAAATAATGTCAGATTGTCAGTCAGCTGTCATGTTTTTCAAGTGACATTTTTCATCTTTTTGTGCTGAGAAGTGAGAATACAGTAAAAATCTTATTACTATCAATACAACATACGATACGAAGCATGTTGAAAAGAGGTAAACAACTGATAGTGTAGATAAAGTCTTAACTGTGTGAGCAAAATGTCTGCGTCCCCGTCGACACCTGATGCAGCGCATCCTCGATTTTTAAAGAAACCCATTCTAAATCTTGGTGGTACAGTATTTCAGTTGGTTTATTCACTTTCTCCTTAACATTACTGTTGTTTTAAAGTCTCCTACTAACACGTTTCTTCTCATAAAGTTAGGTTAAACCCCCAGTGTTGGTTGTGAATAAATGAAATTATTAGAATAAATTATTAGATGTTCTTTTCGTGTTTCTATATTCTGCGCCAAATAAATTCATTAAAATTACAGTTGCACATTTACTTCATTGAACGAAGCACATATTCAATGTTTTATAATTATTATACTTATCTTTTTGTTATGATAACCTCAGAATTTATTATAGTTAAGAAATAAACTATAATGCATTGTAATAAAGATATTTTTGCATTGAAACAAGTCTAATTTTATCTCTTAGTGGCAATATTACAGGAGACTGACAGTACACAATTTTATCCAAGCCAGATAACAAGGGACTTCAAAAATGTGGTTGCTAACCATTTAATATTATATTATTTTGTAAATTGTGAAAATAATCATATTTTCATTTTTCTTTCTGTGCCATTATTCCAATCAAGACCATTTAATAAGGCCTTTTTTGTTTTATTATTATTTTTATTAATTAATATCTTCTTTCAGCATTCTCTTTGAGTCCTCCAGCTAAAAATAATTTATTACAGACTTTGTTTACACAAAACTATTCAATGGATTGTTGTGGTCAATGTAGGCCAGCATGTAATACTTAATGTTTTGTTTTTCATATTTCACTTGTTATCAGTTTATTTAGCATTACTAATGTTCTAATTTAAGTCCTCTCAGAGTACTGTAGTGCTAAATATGTAGCTGCTGTTTAGATTCATGTCTAGCTATTATGATTTAATCAATCTCAACATGATTAAGATAAGTTTTGAAATTACTCTATAACTCTCTGTTTCTGCCTTTACGAAATTCTTGAAGCTTTATGAACATCTTATTACTTTTCCTAATAATATAATATACACAAGCTGGCGCCCGCGTGGACCCTAATTATTTTTCATTTTCTAAAATAAAAGTAGCATAACTAAATAAAAGTAACTCAACTATCTGCCACTGATAGTCCCGGTAAAATGGGTTCAGCCATTTCGGAGTTTAGCCGGAACAAACAGACAGACATACAATTTTTTTTAAATAGTTTTTATTTGTAGATACTGTTTAAACTTTCATATGTATTTAGTAAAAAGCTGTTACTTTGACATTAAAAACAGACAGTTCAGTTTGATTTATTTGTAGTATGTATCTATCATCAAAAGAAAATCATATTTCTTATTATTGTAATTAAGTAAAATTAAATATTATACATTAGGTTTATTATCTAGAGGATAGTTACATAATGGTTTAATTTCCAGGCTTAAAGATAGCCCTGGTCCAGTTGGCAGTAGGCATGGACAAGAAAATAAATGTAGCTGCAGCAGTACAACAAATACATAAGGCCAAAGAAAATGGGGCCCAACTAGTGGCACTGCCGGAATTCTTTAATGCGCCCTATGGCACCAGTAAGTGTTCCAAAATAAAATAATTAAGAGTCAGCTTTAGTTAAAGAAATTACTTCGTAGTAAAATCGAAATACATATGGTTATGTGATTACTAGCCTCATACGGCAATCTTCTACTGGATCTGTGACTATAGTTGACAGCATCACTGCTATGCAGATTGCAAGTAACAACAGCATCCTGGATAAGATATAGCCTGTAAGCTGGACAGGAACTGCTGAGGAATCTCGTCCAAATGACTAAGTGACTATTAGTCATTAAATACTAACATAGTCTTGGTATTACTAACAGTTTTATATAATGAATAATCGTCATCTGATTAAATAAATAATAATTATTATAGTTGAGTCCTACCTTGTAATGCTCTTTTGTCCATTATAAACCTATAGCTTTTAAAGAGAAAAAAAAAACAAGAAAAAAAAACAGCTTTCTGTCAGTCATTAAATCTCTGCCGTATTACTATTATATAATCATAATCTCCAAACAGCTGTTGGCAATTGATACATAATTCCTTGAGAAAGTACAACACCATACATTATTATAGAATACTTCAAAGAGTATGCGGAAAACGTACCAAACGGCGATTCGTGTAGAGCCCTACAGCGCGCGGCGAAGGAAGCCGGCGTGTGTGTGGTCGGTGGGACACTGCCCGAGCGCAGCGGAGATGACCTGTACAACACCTGCACCGTGTGGGACAACTGCGGGAATCTTATTGCGCAACATAGAAAGGTATCAGCATCCATACTATTAATACTAATAATAATAGTCCTCTAGACCGAACTTCAGCCAAGGCGGCCAATCTTAGCGGAGACTAGCCATGAAAGTGGGAGATTTATTATAGAGTAAAATTGTGTGCGCAGGTGCACTGTCATAGACTAATATTATAAATCCGAAAGTAACTCTATCTGTCTGTTAATTTTTCTCGTCTTAACGACTGAACAGATCCGTTAGCTGTAGTCAGTTAAAAAATAACCATTGTTCAAGTACTTGAACATTCTCAACCGCCGCGCCATATAAAATTCCTATGGAATATAATGCAGCTCCACTTTGTAGTCTTTGTAAAATCAGATAGGATTTATTTTTTATTTTTTTACGCTTGCGGGTTGTGTTGCGCCATATCTGTGGCTATACGGCGCAGGTGGGTATGCAATACAGCCCGGGAAATTAAATTGTCGCCAGGCTTAAAAATAAATAAACAGCTGTATGTAAGCGCATCTCGCGCGTCCATAAAGTTTTGGCGCGGTATGAAGTATCTTTCAATAAAAGATTTATTTACAACTTTGTCATGCTAACTTTGGACTCCCCCATTAATGGAGCAGCTGATGATCAGATCTCTTATGCACTAAAGAAAAACTATTTTTTTGATATGAATTTTATTAAAATTATATTTTCAAACTAACGCCACCGCCCCGTACTATTAGAGAGTTGTATTGATGATTCTAATGCTTATAACTCTGTAAATGAATATTTGTTACGGTCTCAAATCATATTTTTCACCATACAACCTGACATTGACCTCCAAATTGCAAAAAACGTATGAAAATCTGAATTTCGCGGGCTACCCTGACGCTTTCGCCTTAACATATGACTTCAATAAGCTTATATTCTTTACGTCATCACCTCGCTTCCAGATACACTTGTTCGACATAGACATCCCCGGTAAGATAACGTTCAAGGAGTCAGACGTATTATCTGCAGGCGATCACATCACTACCTTCGAATACCTCGGCGTGAAGATAGGGCTCGGCATCTGTTACGACTTGCGATTCTTTGAGATGGCGCAAGTTATGTCCAAAGAAGGTAAGAGACTTATCAGTTTTTTTTCGATAGTAATGGTGCTCTTCCGAAGGCGATCACGGGCGCAAAGCGCAGTGGCAACGCTACCCAATCGTAGTGATACACATACATGGTGTACATAATAAAGAGTATCTATTCTATTCTATTCTATGATAGACTGCAGCAACACGACGTGTTGATATGTAGCTCTAAGAAAATGGTAGGTACTAGGCGGCAATGTTCATGCCATCTGGATGTGTTTGCGGTCACCTTCGGAAGAAAAGCACCTTCATTATCGCGTATGTCTTCCTATGGAACAAAAGCACACAATAAGAGCCGTCTGCCTTCAAAGCAAGAGTGAGCAGACATCTTCTGGGTACGCTCTTTCCATCATAGACCTCTTCCATCAGGCGAGATCGAAGTCAAGAGCAAACCCAGTATGAATTAACAAAAAGATCTCTGCAGTAAAGCTGCGGTAGACCCAGTCGTACTCCGAAAGTGAACTTTCAAAATCAAAAATCATTTATTCAAACTAGGCTGAGAATCAGCACTTTTCGAACGTCAAAATTACATAAGACAGTCCCCCAAAATGCCCGCCCTTCACCACTTCCTAGTGCTTTAGCTGGGAAGAAGAAGTGGCGCAACAAACTCCCCAGCAGCACACACTTTATTCAGGAGCTCTAAAGCTTTAGAATACTTTTTGTAGGTTGATATCATCAGCTTTTGCGAAGGTCAGATGAAACTGCAGCCATCTGACACACAATATATTCAGATAATGAAATCGCATGATCTAGCAAGTAACTAATAAATAATAACCAGCTTGTATTGCCGCCCTGCAGGGCAACAGATCCCTTTCCTTTTTCCACATAACTCGATCATGACCCAATAAGCAACTAATAGATACCTAAACCATTCCAGGCTGTTCCGTCTTGATATACCCTGGTGCCTTCAACATGACGACCG
The DNA here is from genome assembly GCA_914767815.1 of Eupsilia transversa. NCBI lineage: Eukaryota > Metazoa > Arthropoda > Insecta > Lepidoptera > Noctuidae > Eupsilia > Eupsilia transversa. The sequence continues at coordinate 1,852,094 of OU611888.1, forward strand.
GCCCTCGTCACTGGGAGCTACTGGGCAGAGCTCGAGCTAACGACCTACAACTCTGGGTGGCGCTGGTCAGTCCCGCAAGAGACACGAAGGCTGAGTATGTGGCGTGGGGTCACACTATGCTGATTGACCCTTGGGGGTCGGTGGTTAAGCAGTTGGATGAGAATCCTGGGATACTTAATGCTGAAGTTGGTGAGTACGCTAAAATTTCGAAAGCTCTTCGACTCTGCCCACTAAATTAGTTTATAATACGAACACATTATTTAAGTTTCTGGAATTCAAATCCGGAACCCCATGCAAGATACATACTAACTGTCTAGGGGCTGACAACTAACACTACCTATGTAACCTAGCTGTAGGTAATATTTTGACATCTGAAATTGTGTAGAACCTGTTTACCTGCTTAAGTTAGTATTACCTGGATAATAAACAATTTTCAATTGTTATTATTCATTCATCTTGTCGTCAAATCACCAGATTTATAGGATTTAATATAGGCTGACGGAGGTCGTGGGTTCGAACCCAGGCAGGCGCTTTACTTTGTGTAAATAATTTAATCACCACTGCTCTCAAAAAGGTGAAGGAAAACATCATGAGGAAACCGCCATGTCCTAGAATCAAAAATTCGAAGACATGTGACATCTATCAACCCGCACTGGCTTGGTAGATTACCGCCCACTCCCTCTCAAAGACAGGAGGGCTGTGTCCCAGCTGTGGGAACTTTATAGGCTAATTATACTCTTATACTTACTGAGCCAAATTACTTGCCATAAAGACTTTTTTTTTTATCACTTGTGTATCTAAGTACTAGTAGTGAGACTTTTTTTTTTTATCACGTGTGTATTGTATTTCACAAAAACTTTGTTCTTTCTAGATCTGAGAATGGTAGAAGAAGTTCGTAGTCAAATACCAGTAAGAAGTCAAAGGAGAACAGATATTTATGACACTATCAGCCACTACGACTCATAATACCAAAGTTTACTTCTAATAGATCAAGGTATGTGCAATATGAACGGTGAGGAAATTCTGTACAGATATCAGACTCATTTAGTTGTATTTATTTTGAAAGTAAATGGTGGAAACGCGACGTGAAAATATGTTACGATTTTATAACGTGTTATTCCTTGTTATGATTCCTATGAAAAGCACTTCTATGTATAGTATATCCGTTTATATATTAGGGAAACAAATCATGTGTTCATTTTATCATAATATCTGTATAAATACACTATTAATTCCATATATAAAATATGGATAGATTGATAGATGAGCATTTATAAAAATTATATTTGGATTTATTTATTTAATATCGTGAAAGACTCACACCATTGAGAACTTAGGATATAAATGTATTTAATGTAAGAAGGGAACAAGCGGTACAATTTTTTAAATATATTGTAATATAACATGTACGTTTTAAAAATATAATTATCTAATATATTTTATATGTTATTGTATTATTGTTTTTTTATTAAAGTTTTGAATTTCTGTATAGTTTCTGATTTTTATTTAAGTATGTTTGTAATATTTGTAACACTTCGTCGCCGCAGCCCCAAAAGAGCGTGAAACCGCTTCCACCTGTAAAATAGTGATTAAAGTTTAATGATCTCTATACTCTTATGTTCTGTAACTATCACATAAACACTGAGAGTTACGGCTCAACACAATGCGCATAGGCATATAGTTACTGTATTAACATAACAGTAGCAGGGCTTGAAATACGGGTCGTTGAACTTGAACAACGGCCGAAACGACGCACTTCGAAATCTCAGTGTATATCAGTACACAACAGTATCGAGTGCGTGGCAGTAATGCACGGACGCGGAAGGTTTAAATACCGAGTGGCCGTAGGTATTTCATGATCACTGCCGAGATAATTATAATACCTACTGTTACTTATTTATACTGTGCTGTCACTTAGACATTCAGACCTTCGGGGTAATTGCGTAACACATTCAGAAAACAATCATTTTGACAGTTCAGCCACCTTCATTACGTTATTTTCGTTGAGCAGACGAATTTATTAAACTTATGAAGCAATGTATTAGAAATATCCTTCAAAACTCTCGGATTGTGATTGAAACTGTGTTACGCTATTAGGTGCAACAAGTGCTTGTCGTTTTATGACGTGCAAGTGAAAATCAAACAGGGTGATAAATGCAATTACGATGTCGACTATACTGTCAACCTGTATTAGCCCACGGCTGAATAAAAACCTCTTCTATTTTTCAGCCCGTTAGGAACTTTCCACACATTCAAAGCAGTCAGTACAGAACTATTTTAGCAATGAGAAGTGATAGTATACCATGTCCATAGTTGTGTATGTATAGTTTTCCGTTCTTCTCCTCTGGCTCCAATCTGATAGTATCTCGTGATGGTCTCAGTCCAACCCAATGTTTTACTATTTCCGCATGCTGGAATTATATTTTAAAGTATTATTATTTAATTTTTATTATTATTAAAGTGCGGTTTAAGTGCACTATAGATACACCTCTGCCCAACCCTTCGGGGAAATAAGGCGTGATGTTATGTTTATTTTGACCGCCTCGTTGGTTTAGTGGTCGCAAGAGCTACTGCTGAAATTGAGGTCCTGGGTTCAATTCCTAGGTTGGGCAAAGTATGTATTATTGTATATGGAATTTCTCGGTAGCAGCTCGGAGTCTGGATTTGTTCCCGGTTGATGGCAATAGGCTCGTCCCTATTACTTTTACGGGACTTAAAACTAACTGGCGAAATGTGGGTGAGGTACCCTTCGGAGAAATAAGGAGGTAAACCAACACAGTTTTAAGAAAACCGTATTACGGAATTAACACATTGTCTACCTGGATAACACATAGGGTACTTTTAATCCCGGTAGTACATTCCCGTGGGATATTTTCCGACATCCACGCGGGCAGAAGCTAATGCGAAAATAAAGATCACCACGATTTTTCACAGAAATCTTTATTTTCGTTAAAATAAGGTCGTTATTGGGTTGCTGCTGTCAAAGGTTAAATAACTTCTAAAGGATTGTATTTAATTTATGTCTCTTACTTCAAGTCCAGGCATCATTTTCTTGCATCCGTTTAGTATGAAGTCGGTGTCTTCCGGATCTATTTCTGTGTTGTAGTCGTTTTGATGAGTTCCTCCTAGCACAACTGTTTGAGCGCTACAAATAAAACGTTTTTTAGATACAACGAGAAAGTGGAAGAAATCCAACATCCTTTCTTAGGGCGAATTTCACCATTTCATTTTTAGATGTGCTGATCGCGTTCAGTTTCATTGGTGAATCAGCCCTTAAAGCCGCACGTCTAAGGAAGGCAGCTGGTGTGCTTTAGGTACATATTTTCTTCTGATTTCTATCCTGAAAACGCTAGCAGGCATCGTGAATATCCACTAAGGAATTTGAATTTCACACAACACAATACTACTTTGGTATTAATGAATGAGGATACAACGAGAAAGTGGAAGACATCCAACATCCTTTCTTAGGGCGAATTTCATTTTTAGATGTGCTGATCGCGTTCAGTTTCATTGGTGAAATCAGCCTCACGTTTAAGGAAGGCAGCTGGTATGGTTTAGGTACATATTTTCTTCTGATTTCTATCCTGAAAACGCTAGCACGCATCGTGAATATCCACTAAGTAATTTGAATTTCACACAACAAGTTACTTGTCATCATTACTAAGTGTTGAGGTTATTAGTGCACGATTAGATTATGCAACTTACTTCGGTATGATATAGTTTCCGCCCTCCTCATCAATTACTACTTGATTGATCCATGGAGCTTTTACCTATGAAATAAATAGTTTTTCATTACTTTATCATGTATTTATGATTCACTGTGTCCATCTTCTGAGAACGTGATGATACCTATCACCTTACGCACCACACATACTGAGTGTTGATTGAGTCCGCCTGGCTAGCTACCAATCTTATCTAAGTCTGTGGCCATAACAACAATGTTAGCAGCATTGTTGTGTTTCAGCAGTGAGAGGTAAGATAGCCAGTTCCTCTGTGGTTGAGGATTCCGGGTGAAGCTCGCTTCCACCTTCGGCCTGATCATCACTTACCATCAGGTGAGTTTCAGGCCAAGAGCTTAACCGTAGAGGTACAAAAAAAAAATGGGCATATTCACTCAAAATTTTCTCATGTAGGACATTCGTTATTCTTTCCTCATTACTTAAATATATTCCAAAACATACTTACTCTCATCACCTGTCCCCTAATAGGAACCACTCTATCATCAGGCACGAGGAACCTGGCTCCGATACCAGTACAGTTCACCACCACATCATACTGATCTAATAGTGGGTCCTGTAGAGATGTCAGTTTAGCTTGCTTGACCTTCCCGTTAGCTTGTTTGAACCGTTGCGATAGATAGGCAAGTATAGTAGATGGTGAGCATACGAATGTTGTATATGTTTGACCAGCACTGGAAACAAACATAAACATTGAGGAGCTCGTGGCTAAGTAATAACAGCCATACGGGTCGATCCATCAGGATAAGCAACGCTTGCCGGGGTTGATCCGTGGATGGGTCACCATGTTTACATACGGGGACTTCTCCGGTCCCCGCTGTTATTCGTGGATCTTTGACAGTCGTCAGAAGCCCGAAAGCCTGACACCCAGTTTGACCAAGGGGTATCGTATTACCCAGTTATTGGGTTGTGGAGGTCAGATAGGCAGTCGCTCCATGTAAAATACTGGTATTCAGCTGCATTCGGTTAGACAGGAAGCCGATCCCGACATATTTGGGAAAAGTCTAGGCAGATTGATTTTTGGCGGACATAAAACGTTACAAAAATTCTAAACTTAAGCCCCGCAAGCATTACTTAAAACTCGTTTACAGGCTTTTAATTGCTTGAAACTAGTTTTATGTAATGCTTGAGTCTCGAGTGAGGTTACAGAACCTTACTCGAGACTCAATACGGGCCTTAGTCTCATGTCATCTCGCTCCCGCGGTTTCTGAACGCAGCTTTTTAACAATATAACATTGGAATCTTTCACGTATGTTCCTCTCACTGTACTCCAGACAAGAGATTTTATTAACCGCAATCTCCACACCAACAGTGAAAAGAGATGCAATAGATTATAGAAGTAACAGTAGGTAAATATTCACTTTTTATTTATAACGACGAAACACTATATTAATTGTGTTTAAAACGGCAACATCTTTTAACTTGTGCCACCGTATCTTAGGAATGCAGTGAACTCGCTTCCAATTATGTTGACAATGATCATACTTTATTTTTTTGCTTTTTGTTTATGTTCCAACCGCACTTATATATTATAATTAGTAATAAGATTTAATGTAAGTGTAAGTGACGACTTTCTTAATGATAATAAAGTGTGTTACTTACGTATATTTCCCAGAAAAGAGTTTACTATAATCTTCCAGATCTTTACTGTCGAGCACATGATAGCCAAACACCGTATGAGCCCACTCAGGCTTACGGAACTCCTCCTTATTCCTATACAAGTTGTATATGGGAATCATACAAACACCACAGTCACCAGCTTTCCATAGATCGTGGAGGAATCTGTATGTTTCTCCGCCCCATTTCCTGAAATTAACATATTTCATGGTTTAGTAAGTCGGATACCATTGTTGTCGCTGTTTTATTATTGATGTGTAACATCTTTCCTCTCGCTTTCCTGCAATCTGTGGGAGTGATTTCGTGAAAAAGGACGGATATGTGTCACAGGAACCCGGAGAACCGTGCTCTATTTGATTTGACCATTGCGCGCGCGGTACCAACCCATTTTCCGACAGGTTGTAAACAGGATGTACCTAACTAAATAAGTCAACTATGTAACTTTTGTGATGTGCACTAATGACTATTCATTATCTTATCATTTTAATCTTATCTTAATGCTGTCTTTACATAACATTTGATTGGTATTAGAGTCAGGAGTACTCAGGAGGGAGGATATTCAGCAGTGGATCGACACACACTTAAGGTCATGGCCATGGTCGTCAAATTCATCTCAATTCTTGTGTATTTTTTTGTTGCAAGTTACAGTCACGAGTATAACTATTACATAAACTTCAAAAGCGGTTTCTTGTGACATAAAAAATTATAACTCTGAGAAAAGACCTATTTCATGCGTAGGTATGGTTTCGATAATACTATAGTAAGTAACATCATAAATTATCTATCAATTTAGGGGAAAATCGCTCTTGAATCTTGCGTAAGTGTAAGATATTTGTGCTCGTGAATTTACATACTGTATCAGGCTGTAGGGAGTATTTCCACATAAGTACGGGTACCACAACCCGCCCGAGCCGTCGCCAGTTGTGTTTGGAGAGAATTCGCTTGAAATCAACATTACCTGAAAAAGAAAGATCAAGGAAACCCTTAAAATGATCTATTTCTATTACCGGTAGAAAACACAACTAAATTTTAAGTAGCGGACAGAAAAGCTTTTAGGATTGTCTTAGCGTCGTTTGAGGATTCGGGTGTTAGACCTTATCACTCCTTCCCAAAGGCGTTCTAATAGATAGGGACTGCACAAAAAATAAAATGTTTAGAACTTCAAATTGATAGTTTTTTTTGGAAACCACAGAAATGCAATTTACTCATCTTCAAATAGGTACAGTGGCCAGCACATCAAGCTACTAAAATCTGTCAAATTTCTTTAGTAGATTTTAAACTTTATCGCTAAAGCATTAGGTTCAAGTTTGATTGGGAAAGTTTGACATTTTTGGGTAGCTTGATGTGCTGGCCACTGTACAATAATAGTAATGCTATACTTACATCAAAATCCTTAAATGTTTCTATAATTTTAACAGCGCAGGTGAGTCCGTTCACTCCTGCGCCTATCACAGCAATTTTCACCATTTTGATATTATAATCCTTGGAATTACTAGATACAAATGGTTCGAAACGGTGCACCTAAATGCCTTTATTATTGTTTCTGCGAACTATTTTATCTTATCTCAAGAGTTCAGGGGTGGATAAACATCATTATCATGCCTTGTATTATAATCCACTTGAATACTAAAATAAATATAAGTAAAGATCTTTTTAAAAACAAGCTTTTTGTGAACTAAAAAGTACTAAACTTAACTTACGTAAACAGAACTTTAATTTTTCTTAAGAGGGTTTATTCTGAAAGTTGGCAACGTCGCAAATAGATGTCAAATATTTCGCTGTTTTGATTAATTTGATAATATTTCTGTATGGAAATAAAAAATGTGGCTAACTAGCGAACTAGATATTGATTATGAAATGCAATAATTAATATCGTAACACCGAATAGTTAGTTTTAGATGTAAAAAAAGTATTTGGTAACTTTCCAAATGCCTTTTTTTCACCTAAAACGGGTACAACATCAAATTCAATGTTATAATTGCAATTCATTATTAATATTCTAGTCAATTGGTTAGCCACATTTCTTATTTCCATACAGTATTATTTCCAAATTAATCGAAACAGGTAAATATTTGACAGCTATTTACGACGTTGCCAACTTTTAGGATGCACCCTCTTAAGAGCCCACTCAACCTCAGGTTTTTATCTCGCTCGCACCATACTATACTCGCGGACTGAGTGCCAGCGAGACGGAGGCGGCAACAAATCCGCAAAAGTTTATGTAATTGCTTTTTATGGCGAAAATAATGGTAATTTCAAAAAAATAAAAAACATTGTCGCTGCTTTATAGTTAGTTCAGTTAGTGTGCCAAGTTTCATGATCTAATTTGAAGTATTTTTTGAATAGCAGCGGTTTATTGTTCGGTTTGGAGGTAACTTTGTATTTTTTTTCTATCGAGAAAATTTTATGAAATCGTGTTTTCGGCTAGCATAGTCGCTAATATTAATCCTCAACTTTAACATATATTTATTTCAAAATTAATGCTGCAGCAGTTTCTACATAACGGCGGATCTTGCTAAGCAATTTGACGACTTATAGGCCCTTAAAAGCTTGAGGCTTATCTTTAAGTGTCAGAGGACATTTACGCCTCAAGCTTGTAATAAAATATTAAGCTGATGATAAGCGATGTGACATGCGTGCCTAGAATTAAAATATTTTACCGAAGTAAATACTCAGTGCTTGATAATTTAGCAAGAAGGAAATGATTTTTTTAAATCGGTCCAGTAGTTGTTGAGTTTATTCAATAAAAACAAAAATACAAATCAATATTAGCGTAGATGAACGTGTTGCTAAAAACTTTAATGTGTATGTGTGGAATCCAGCATAAACCTTACGGCTAAAGTAACTTTTTTATCTCACCGCTCTCAACGCTAAGCCGCTGTTTTGATATCCATTAATGTTTTTTGATAAAAACTACTATTCGTAGATTGAAGAAAATTCACAGTCAAACTATTTAGAAACAGTTTTAAATAGTTCGATAAACATTGGTATAGCTTTTGGGATATCACCCGATACTGCAATAAAACACTTGTTATCGTTTGATTTCGTTTATTTGTTCTAACATCGCGTCACAGTGTCATTGAAGAGTCAGTAGACTCTCATTTCCAGGCGTTGCTATTCGCTAAGCATAAATATTCTTTACATCTGACCGAAATATTTCTGCTTGTCCTCATGAGCTAGCAATATGTTCTCCTCTCACAAATTATCCGCAAGCGACACGCGTCTAGTGGAACCCACATCCTTCTCTCATTCACTGGTCTTCCTCTTAGGGACTTAGGGACTGGTCATCTCTTAGCTGCCACGGCTTATTTTAATTTTGTTTATACAGTGTGAGTCTTCATAATGTGCACATATCGAAATGAGGGATTCTATGCTTAATTTGGCAAACGGATAAAAAAAAAAAAAAAACTATTTTTATTTTTTTATTTATTTTGTATTTTTTACCCCAATGTAAAAAAACGGTGTAACTTTTAAATGATCTATCGCGATGAAACAAACTCAACTCCATAATGATTGGTAGTAATTAAGTGTTCTTATAAAATGAAAATTGTGGGAAAAACCTCTCCCAATTAAACCCAAAAAACCCTCAATTGAAAATAAACAGGTATTTCGTCCAAAAATCTGTTTTTTTAATCAATTTTTACAATAATCGTAAAAAAAATCAATAAAACGAATTTTTTTAAATAAAAAAAAATGTATTTAGATTTTATTTTTTATTTTTCCGTCGATAAAATTAAGCATAGATTCCCCCATTTCGATATGTGCACATTATGAAGACTCACACTGTATTTAAATTTTTTAAATGTTTCTATATTTTTATTACGGACGCATTTAACTTGCACGTCTTTTTACATTGTAATTACATGTATAATTTCAACATGAATGATGTAACAAATATTTTGTAACATATATTTTGATTTAAAAGAGTGTCCGTGGAGTTTCTTGCCCTTTCTTCTCCATAGGAACCTACTACGCTTTGGAATGGGCAACTAGCTTCATCTTTCTGACTGACCGATCCCTTGACAATTCAAAAGTGCCTGTAATTGATTTATTTGAAATAAATGGTTTGAGTTTGAGCGTGCCGATGGCAATCCAAATAGAATCGGGCCAGAATTTGGTTACGTGTTTGTTTGGCACCTTCATTCCTTCATCATCATCATCATTACAGCCCGGAATCACCCACTGCTGGGTATAGGCCTCCCCTTTTTTCTGCCTTATTACCTTCATTTGCTGGTGATCAAATATTATATAGTTGATTTATCTATTTGGATGTACTATAGGTACACCTCTGCTTAACCCCGAAAAGTACAGGCGTGATGTCATCACCATTTCAGCTAAAAGACGACTACTGCTGCACATACCCCTCAAGCGTCGCTGTCGACCGGTCCTGTTCTTCTCGTATCCCGCGGATTCCTGGGACCTCGTCGTCTAGTGGTCGCAAGCGCAACTGCTGAGTAGGCGGTCCGTCCATTCCCGAGTCGGAAGTGTTATTGGGTTTTTCCATCAAGAATTTCTCAGTAGCAGCCCGGAGTCTGGATTTGTGCCCGGTTTAAAGCCTAAGGCTTTAATTAAGCCTTAAGGTTATTACATAAGACTTAAACATAACTGGCGAAATGTGGGTATACGACAGGTCCACCTCTGCCCAACCCTTCGGGGAGGCGTGATGTTATGTTCACCAGGTTATCGGTCCACCTTGTGAGAGGCCTTCGAATACTGCCATTTCCGTTAAGCGGTCGCCACTTCAAAACCGCAATGTCCTGCCCACTGTCATTTTTATTTGTACGTAATCCTTTTTTTAATTAAATTTGGCAATTCTTCGGGCATTGTTTCCGTAGTATTATTTGTTGACCTTGTTCCGTCGTTTGCGCGGTGGCGGTGGTTCCTTAGTATGTACGGTGCGCACGTGAAGTGTTCTTGTGCAAGACTTGGCGAACGCTACGCCGCAAATCTCACATTTGTATGGATTGTCGCCGGAATGGATCTGGAAGAAAGAAGAGAATTTTTTAAGTAACTGAAAAAAAAGCTAAGGCCGTCAGCTGCGTTCGCGCGTGTGCACTGCGCGGATGCTGTTGTGTATGGGCTGCGTGCGACGGCAGACCCGCCTCACGCAGCGCTGCTCTAAGGATGATAGTAGAAAACAGCACCCGCGTGGACGCAGCGAACGGCCTAAAGAGAAGATCATGAGGATAGGTAACGCCAGTCTCCCATTCGTATACTATATATTCGATATTTAGCAATATAATGGGACGGAACTATCGATACTTTTGTAACGATACTACTCAGAACAATGTAGTTACTCAATTGTTTCGATTCGATATCTGCAAGGTTCCCTATCCATTTGCATAAAATTTTAAGACATAATATAACACGGCATACTTTTGTTTGTCCTAACAATATTTACGCATAATATTATTTTCGCATGTCAGCTAACGCATAACTTTTTTAAGCATAATTTCTCCAATCATAATAGTGTTAAAGCATAACATTCAAAAGCATAAATATATTTTCATTTATATTCTAGTAGTTTCTGGGGTCTTTAGGGGGTCACAGTTCTAACCTAACCTAACCTAAACTAACTAACATTACGCCTAGTAACATTATGCGAATTAAAATTATGACAAAACAAATTATGCAACAAGATAATTATGGCAAAAAAAATGTATGCCAAAAAAAAAGTATGGCAAACAATTATTAGACCAAAATAACTTATGCCAAAATCGTTATTCCAAAGCATATTAGGAAAAAAAACATTATGCGAAAAAAAGGGGTCCCTATCTGCAAACCTATCTTTATTGTCCACTGTAAGATCACTGCCTCATTGGTCTAGTGGTAGGTCGCAAACGCTACAGCTGAGCATGAGATTAATGTCAGTCTCCCCTTGCTAACTTGCAGCTCGCTGTTCATTCCTAATCATCTCGCCATTTGGGACTCAGGACTACTTTGTATTCTATCAATATTGTAGTCTTATTCACAGCAAAAAAAAATCTTTTTTGCCACAGCTAATTAAGATTAAGCCAAAAAACATATTTTATGTTTTATTTGGTAGAGTGAATTCCTTAAACAGCTTAAAATTTAAATAGATGCGCCATGATGTCATGTCAGCCGCATGCATAGCGACCGCTGGGCAACAGTCTCCACACGATGTGTGCCTGGGGATAGACGGCGCTGCCGAGGCCGGCCCAGGATGAGGTGGCGAGACGACCTAGCCGCGTACCGTAAGGATTGGATCGAGGTGGCCCTGGAAAAGAATACTTGGAAGGATTTGGGTCAGGCCTTTGCTCAGCAGTGGGATAATGTAGGCTAATAAAAAAAACATGCGACGAGCACAATTTACATTCAATCAATATCGTACGGTGAAAAGTTTAAAAGCTTGCTAAACCCACTACTTACTTTCAAATGCCTTTCCAGCGCTTCTTTCCGCTTGAAAGCTTGTGAGCACACGCTGCAGGGGAATGGTCTCGTGTCGGAATGTTTCTGCTGGTGAACGCGCAGGTCGTGCGCAGAGAAGCAGGCCTTGTCGCATTGAGAACATTTGTACGGACGCTCCCCGAAGTGGGTGCGTTTATGCATAGAGAGGACGGCGTTGCACTGAGGACAAAGAATGCAATGTTTTTTTTTTTTATCGTTTCATACAAAGTGACTCTATTCGGGTTAGTTAAGTTTGAGTTTGCACATCAGTAGTAACAACTTCACATTGACAGCAACTTTATGTCGCCGCAATAAGGGCGATTTTCAACTGTGAGTTGACTGTAAAAGACCTACACCTACGATTACTGAAAAATGCGTGCATTGACTGGACAGGTCCACTTAAGCCGTGTGGTTCTTACCTTAAAGAACATTTCTGACATCAATCTACATGGTCCTCATATGATCTGATCAAGATTATATCTGGACGTTAAAAGTGACTGTGGCTTCTGAGTTTGTTTCGGCCTTTCTTCTCAGAGTAGTCAGATAGGAAACCTCATCTAGTTTTTTTTTTTAAATGATTGACGTGTAAAAGTGTTTGTGCAAAAAAACATTTATCATTTACATGTAAATCGAATAACAATTTTTACGATACCGAAATACATATTTGTCATTATTTATTTTGAATACTCGAATAGTAGTTATGCGAATACTTTCAAACTATCCTCGATACCTACTTTCGATCAACATTCAATACCTTTCATCACAATACTCAATACTTTCGATCGTATTATACATACAGCACTTCGCCTGCCACTTCTGTCCGCGTGTAAGTCTACTATACCATAAATCCTAATAAATAAACCTAGGGAACTCGGCAATAGTGTAAAGATCTACCAGTGAAATAGTTCGAGACATTATTTCTTACAAACACAAAAATTTTACCTTATTATATTAGTTTAGATAATATACTAAATATACAGGGTGTCTCAAACGTCTTTCTACATTGTTCTCACATGTATACTTAAGTAATTTCAACATGAATGATGTAACCAATTTTTGTAACAATTTTTTGATTTAAAAGAGTGTCCGTGGAGTTTCTTGCCCGTTCTTCTCCATAGGTACCTACTACGGTTTGGAATGGGCAACTAGCTTCATTTTTCTGACTGACCGACTCCTTGACAATTCAAAAGTGCCTGTAAATGGTTTAATTGAAATAAATGCTTTGAGTTTGAGTAGTGGTCCAAAGGCAAATGAGGTAAAGCGAAGGGGTCCACCTATCATTCTCACATCAATCACCACAAGAAATTTTACACTTTTAGTTCAAATCTGGCTGGAAGATGCCTGGTGACATCGAAAATTATGTTCACAGGGTCGAATAATCCAAGTAGATGTGTAAATTTCTTGAAAATAATAATAGCGAAGTTTTCTGAACTGTTCAGATTATCCCAGTTTTTAATTTTTTAATGATAGTTGGACCCCTTCGCTTTACCTCATTTGCCTTTGGACCACTACGTTTGAGACAGCCTGTATATTTTATGGAAGGTAAATATCGATACTTTCGTTACGAGACTATATTAATGGGTAAAATATACTCGGTTATTTCGATTCGATACCTGCAAATCATTCTTTATTCACTCACCGCATATCTCTTGCCGCATATATCACAGACACAGTTCTTTCGCACTGGCTCGTACTTATCAGGATGCTTGAGCCGGTAATGGTTCCAGTACGCTCGTGGAGAAGCAAATTCTTCTGGACACTGCGAATTCAACTATGTACTAAAGATGTGCAGTTATCCCAAGCAGGCATAAGGCTGCTTTTCCACCAGCGATGAGCGAGGATGTCCGTAAAACTAACCAATAACAACGCTAGCTTAGCTCAAGGTATTACAATGAAGCGATATTATTGGCTAGTTTCACACACATCCCTAGCTACGCATCCTCGCTCATCTCTGGTGGAAACGCAGCCTTATCCGCCTGTAATGTGCCCACTGCTGGGACACAGGCCTTCTCTCTGTGAGGGCCTGTGGCCCACCACGCGGGCCCAGGTGGAGCAAGAGGTTGGTAGGAGTCTTAAATGTTGTATCATTCATTACCAACATAACATAACATCATACCTGTATTCCCCGAAGGGTAAGGCAGAGGTGTACCTTTAGTACACCCATATTTCGCCAGTTATGTTTAAGTCCCATGTGTATAGAGGGCGAGCCTATTGCCATTAACCGGGCACAAATCCAGACTCTGGGCTGCTACTGAGAAATTCCAGATGGAAAAACCCAATAACACATTGCTCGACCTGGGAATCGAACCCAGGACCTCACGCTCAGCAGTCGCATTTGCGCCCACATTACCTACATGGGCACTTATGAAACGTCAGAAGCTAGGTGCACGGTTCCAATTGGTCGTTTCCTATGGAGAAGAGCCGGCAAGAAACTCCACGGTTACTCTTTTAAAAATAATTGGCTTTTACAATATTTTCAAATAACAAAGTTAATAGGTATGGGAGGACAGTGTAGGCCTTTCAAAAAGTACCAGTATTACCCAAAATATTAGTTAAAAATTATTATAAGTAGATGAATATATTCATACTAACTAATACCGATAAATATCGGTACCAACTCATCTTTAGTGACTTGTCATCGATATTTTGCAATAGGACATTTAGTACCTAATCTATCTATACATATAATAAAGCTGAAGAGGGTCGAAAGTCTGTACATGGAAGATATTCGAAAATAAGTTGGCTGGGGATACTTAGAATCGATAACAAAACACGTTCCAACAGTTTTTATAATTTTTGTCTGTTTGTCTGTTTATTTGACCGCGCATCACGTTAAAACGGCTGAACCGATTTTGGTGAAATTTGGTACGGGAATACTTTGAACCCTGGGGAAGGATATAGGATACTTTTTATAGACATACAACGCGCGCGAAGCCGCGGGCCGAAGCTAGTTATATAATACAACTCTGAATATGAGGAAAACACTATTTAACAATAGCAGAGAATGGCTTGGGTAAAAATACAAATACATTGGTGTGGTTTGTAGGGTTATACCGACTGACGAAACATTAAAATGATTTCCATCAGATAGGACATAGGCCTTTTTCAACTTACGCCTAAAAGGTCACTAATAATTTTCAGCTACAATACAAACTAAACTATACAGAATGGAAATAAGGTTCACATTGTAAAGTGTAGATACCAACATGTTGACACTTGGCGGGCCATTTGGTTCGAACTTGACTCTTCCGTTGGTAATTGTAGTGCTTCGGTTGTTTCTTAGGATGCTCCTCACGATTGTGCAGACGTAGCTCTTCAGGGTCCGTGTACATCTCTCCGCAAACACGACACCCATTCCTGTAGACAAACGAAACTGAACCATATGTCATCTCACATAGAGTGTATATTAAAATCTTTTGTATCTTATTCAGTTTTCAAATTCATTCCTTTATCAAATTAGGATAAGTACTTAAAATCGTTTGAAGCTAGGACACTGAGCGGATTATTGAATAGAAAACTATATTTAATGACTTGATAACAAAGATCAAAATAGCATTCACGTTTGACCAAATGTCGAGTCAACAACGTACAACCTTTTTAATGGCGTGACCAATCTAAGTATTCTAAATCTAAAAAACTTTTTACAAAAAAAACCAACCGACTTCCAAAAAAAACACTAGAAAGTGAAAAATAACTTTAATTTCGGAAGTCGATTGGTTTTTTTTGTAAAAAGTTTTTATTTTTCACTTTTTAGTTGTGGTACCTACCCCCTACTAGTTCGAATATCACGACCTGCTATGTAAATAACAGTGACAGGAAAATGTTAAAAGATCATCCATATAGGCTAAGTGGGAAAAATACGTATTAATGAAGCTAACTCAAAAAGTACTCAAGCTAAGTTAATAAAATTTATATGGGACCACCTTGAGAGCATACCCTTTCAAACAAAAAAAGAATTTTCAAAATCCGTCCACAATTGACGGAAATATCGACGGACATACACAAAAAAAAAACATACATACGCTACGAACATATAACCTCCTCCTTTTTGGAAGTCGGTTAAAAATAAATGACGGAGTCTGTCAGTGTCACATTTTTAATTCAATCAGAACAGGTAAAGAAGATGGCCGAATTTCATTCTGCTGTATTAAAATTACGGCGCAAAATAAAATGCATAATCGGTAAATCAGATTCTATCGTGCAATGAGCAGACAAAAATAGATCGTAAGATGATAAACATATTTTGAATGTGACTGTACGTGAACATTGATATCGACTTGTACTGAATATCCTACAGAAAATAAAATGAGCGAGCCTTACAGTAGTCGCATATGATAATATAAGATAGGCTAAGATTAATTTTTCTCACCACAATACATATATGACAGTACATTTTATTAACGGTTTAGACAATTAAAACAAAAATTTGTAATATTATATTGTGGGGAGACTGGTGCCTAAGCTAGACGGAATATCTGTGTTTCAGGACACCAGGTGTCCGCCCCTTAGGTAATGGTTACATTTAAATAATTTTGTAAGTGCTCTAAAAATTTCCGAAATATGGTAAGTTTAACATTAATTGTTTGTGATGTGTAACATCTGACATTTTAGCTGACAGTACGAACCTCTTGGAAAATGGGTTGGTACCATCTCTCGGCCAACTCTAGCACCGCGCGCGCTCATTGGCCAATCAAATAGCGCGCGCTTCCCCGGCTTACTGTTTCACACTTCCGTCCCTTTTCACGAAATCACTCCCACCGATTGCAGGAAAGCGAGAGGTAAGATGTTACACATCAAAAACAAACTAAACTGAACCGTTTGTACACTTTGTACTACTCACATAGATTACTCCGCAAGTCTTCGACTGACATGACCATGTGTGAACCCATACCATACGTATCATACGTGAACATTGATATCGACTTGTACTGAACATCAAACAAACAAAACTGAACCGTATGGCAACTTACATAGAGTCTGTACTCCGTGTGTGCTTCACTGACATCACCATGTGTCTCTTGTAAGCCTCCATCGATATGAATTTGACGTCACAATCTTCGCAGTATGGACCTTCTTCTGTGTTCTCTTCTTGTTTTGACTAAACATACAATAAATCATTTATTAAATTAACCGAGTAATTTTAAGGCAGCTTTGGACATTATAATCTAGTATTATACCCTCCAAATCGCAAACAAAATTAAAAGAAGAAAAAAAGTTGATTCTACTTAAATGAAACGCTTATTACCAAAAAATAAAAGTACAGTGGCCAGCACATCAAGCTACCCAAAACTGTCAAACTTTCCCAATCAAACTTGAACCTAATGCTTTAGCGATAAAGTTTAAAATCTACTAAAGAAATTTGACAGATTTTAGTAGCTTGATGTGCTGGCCACTGTACAATAATAGGTACTAAAGTATCCGAAAGTTTAGTTTTAATATTTGAGTCGTATGACTCTTAGGACACGGAGATAAGGTTCAAATTCCAATATACTCACTTCAATGTCCTTGTGCATCATATTCTTATGTACCACGAGCCCTTGCTTGCTGTAGAAAGAGTACCCACAAAACCCGCAGATATTTTCTGATGGATGTTTGATCCGCATGTGACTAACGTACGTCGTTCTTACACTGTGGTGAGCAAAATACACTATGAGTAGATATATACAGTGTACATAATGAAGTGTACTCTATTCTATTCTTTCAATAAAGAATAGTTCTCTGTGAAATAACTGATCAAGCAGTTTTATTTTAGGTTATGGGCCCAAGTACTAATGACCCAACCAAAAAGAAATCATTAGTAATTACCCTCTTTCTGGGGCAGTCGGGTAAACAGTAAATTAAAGCTTGTTAGTTGAAAAGGTTTCAAGAAAATATTTCTTACTTGAATACTTCATCACAAAACTTGCATTTATGCGTGACTCCCTTATGTGAACCTTGATGCTGCTTCACAGTAGTTCTGGAATATGAACCTTCTGTCAATACAAATACAGTCCATTTTTTAAATAGCTACTACACTCAATCATTTTTAGCGTATACTTACATATTACTAGAGTTGTAAGGACATAAATTGCACACATATCTCTTCCCGTGGTTTAGGGCATGTCTCTGAAGATTACGTTTCGTTTTAAACCTGTACTTGCATATTTTGCACTCTATGTCGCCGAGGTTCTGCGAACAAAGCACGCATATTGTTAATATTTAACATTAAAATATATGAAAAAAAATACATTTATTCAAATATTATGCTCAGAAACAGCACTTTTTGAATGTCAAAATTATACAAGGTGTTTTTTTGATATCCCATAACTCTTGGGTATGAATGAGACCATATCAAAGAATCAACTGGCTTAAGAATTATTTTTCAACTATCATTTTTTTTTTTTCATTTTTCATACAAAAGAATACGACAAAGTCACGATTATTAATGTAAATCACCCGTACCTACGTGAAATATGACAACGTCGCATTTTCTTACCTTTAAATATGAATGATTTGGTTTGAATGAAAATGATTTACTCGTACTTATCAATGAAACTTAGACACACACATCGAGATTATAGTGTTATGTTATCTTCGAAACTATGCGTTTTTGGACAACATATTCTAGGAGTTTTTGTATTATTTTACTTATAGAATATAACCCTAGAGTTATGGGATATAAAAAAAAAACACTTTGTATAAGACAGCCCCACCCACCACCACTTCCTAGTACTGTAGCTGGGGAGTAGTGGCGCGACAAACTCCCCAGTAACAACTGGGGAGTTTGACAGTCATTTACTCTTTGCGAACAGGCATGTCGACATTTTTTTTGCTGTCCCAATATCCTCTTTCCTGAATATCACGTCCCGAATTGCTGATTGGTATACCTTACCGGCGAGTGTTTGGTGAGGTGATGTTTCCACGCGTGCGTGTTGTTAAACCCCCTGTAGCACTGGTGGCACTTGTACGGACAGTCGAGGTAGTTGGACGACTGTTTGCGTTTGTTCATCTCTTCTATCTGATCCTCAATCTATGGATAAGAATAAAATCCCATGTACAGAGATGAACTAAATGGCATTAGGCAGTAGGCAAAAACGTCAAAATGGGCAAATAAAGCCGCGGACTGGCGAGAGGACGTGAGTTTTATTTCTAATCAATCAATCTCCCTAGCCTTTTCCCAACTATGTTGGGGCCGGCTTCCAGTCTAACCGGATGCAGCTGAGTACCGGTATTTTACATGGAGCAACTGCCTATCTGACCTCCACAACCCAGTAACTGGGTAATACGATACCCCCTTGGTAAGGCTGGTTGTTAGACTTTCGGGCTTCTGACAAGCGCGGGACCACCGTTCTGGGCAGGATGGGCATGCCCACAACCCTAATCGACTTGTGACGTCACACTTTCAAACAACAAAGATTATCCGGGCAGGTAAATAATTATACACAAAGATGTGAACCTGGATATCTATGAAATTATCAACGTTTTCGCGAAGAAGAAACGTAAGTTTGAATTGTAATGTGACGATAGTGAACAAACAATGTACAGGTTTTTTAATTTACTAGTGTTCGCCCACACGGCTTTGCCCACGTGGAACTATACGCTGTACAAAATCTTGGTTAGGGTGTCCTTTATTTTGTAAACATCTCCTTTGTAGGAATGCTCTATATAACATTTAACAAGCGGTTTTCACTGGCAAACCAGTATCGACTTTGAGCAAGTAGAAATAAAGTTGAAAATAATTAAATTTCCATTATTTTGAGACACATCAAAGTTTTAAACTTTAAGAGGTGTCGGTATATGTTGGTATTTGTTTGGCTGGGCACAACCGCGCTGCACTACGTTTCGCCAGACCTGCTCCGGCCCTAAAACTTAATACCCAATCCACATACCGAGAGAGTAATAACATTGATCAAGTCATCAGTCTGGTCGTCGCATTGTGTGTCATCCTTCTTAACTCTAGGTGGACTCTGCTTAGCAACCATAGTACGACTCCTTTTGGGTCTAATTCGTTTCTTGGGCTGGGCTGTTCGAGATTTTTTTATATTCAATTTTGCTGTATTAACTGTTTCAGAAACCTGTGAAAGAAAAGTTATTATTGTGATATAAAAACTTATGCGCTAAAGCGGGCGTTGTTACATACAAAAAAATGGAATCAACACCTTTTTGTAATGCTAATTAATAAAAACGGTGCGCCCCGCATATGCGTTCCATTAGAAAAAAATAATTGATGGAAACTCGTTGGTGATATTAACTTCTTGGATTTGCTTTGTATAGTTTTGGTACAAAAAATGTTTTTATGTCATTTTTTTGTTAGAGAAAAAGTGTTTTATATCATCTTTCACACAATTTCTTTGTTGGTCGTCCCCTACTCGTTTAGTCCACCGTCCACATTCATACTCAAAACTTATAACAAAAGATTAAAGTCTCTGTGAAATCTACCTGCATAGAAATATATACCTAAGTGCAAAATTTTATCCAACTTACCTCTGGATCATCAGACTCCTCTGGAATGTCCATTTTCACAGAAACCTCAACCTTCTCTACTTCGTGTATTTTCTTCTTAATTTTCTTCTCACATTCCTCATCATCCGTAGAACTATTATCAGGACTGATGTGATCAGGAATATCAACATCATCATGATCTTCTTTCTTGATAACTTCTACGATGAATTCAGGTCTTTCTATGCTTATACAATTTGTTATGTTATCTTGTTCAATGCTGATATTAGTGACATTTGTAACTACAAGGAGGTTTTTTCTAGCAATTGATTTTATAGCTGGACGTGTTAGCTGAAAGATGAGATAAACTAAATTAATTGTGATCGAAATATTTAAAAATATTGTTATTTTACTAGTTCTGAGAGAAAAATGCGTTAGTATTCAATAAAAAGAAATCTAATTAAAAAATTCTTATTTAGATTTTTATTTTGCACTAACAGATGAAAAAAAGTTGGCTTCATGTTTATTAATTTTATACCAATTATGTACCTATTAAATAATAATTATTGTCAACGCCAATACCTAAAAGCTATAACCTTATATTTGAAGGTAAACGTTTTATAAACACACATTAATTTACCTTCCCGCAATCATCAATGATTTCACATAGCAGACCCTGGCTCTGCAGACACTTCTCTCTAAATAAATAAAACTTCTTCACAAGTGCTGCACACTCATAACAGGCATATGGCGGCAAGTTGGTATACAGAGGCTGGAAATAAAAGTTTGAGTAGCATAATAGGTAAATAAATAAATAAAAGTTATAATATGCTTTATTTGACATTGTTGAACGCTGAACCAGATATATTTATATATATAAATACTTTTTTTTTTAATTTTATGGGTTATCCATTCAAAACAAACTTACTTTACTTTCAATCATGAATGATGCAAAATAAGATTCTAAAGGGTATGCCGACAGGTCCTGCATTTTGACATCCGTATTTAAACAAATGCGGCACACTTGAACGTCTCCCATGTTATATTATTACCTATAGAGCTTAAAAATAAATAATTTGGGGCAATACAATGAGCTTTTAACACTGTATCATAGCTATTTAAGATGTATTTACAGAACGACCATTATCTTGTTCATGTTATGAATATAATATAAATGTAAGTTTATTTATCATACATTAATAAACACATGGTAAACACATGATATTTATTCATAAATTAGAAAATAAAATAAAATTCAAGTCTAAAGAAGACGCAAACAATGCAAACAAATTGAAGAAACGTCAATTGTCAAAGTCCCCCTGTTCCTCGATGTCACCGTGACACTGGAAACGTTTTATTGTTACTTTAGCTTTTGCTTTTCTAATTATCAGATGAAACAAAATAATTCAAGATAGGTTTCAAAATATAATCAGGTTATATATTAGCCTAACGCGGCTCCAATCTACTAAAGAATATTTTTTACGTTACATATAATTGCCATAATCAATAAAACATTTAGCGTTTTGTTTTACTTCAAAATCATATTACGTAGCAAAAAAGTCGTTACGTTACAACCGTAATATTGGAGAGGGTAGGCAGTGATAGGCAGATTATGGTACGATTCACGCTGAAGCCGGTGTTTCGGTTGACATAGGGAAGATACCTACATAAATAAGAACATGTACCTATTTTACTCGTGGTTTCACATGATTACTTTAGTTGATAGGAAAAGGATGCAGAATGATTACCTAGGTACTTCTAAAAAAAAATACCGATTCTATACAGAACCTCGCCTTTGCAACTCATTTGTAAAGAAACGTTCAACTTGTCGTAACTCCCACAATGACATTAGATATGTAAGTAGGTATTTTCATTACAACCATAGGCACACAAAAGTTCCCCTTTTGTGTTATGATGACTCATTCATATCAAATTCCAAGAAAGGAACAGTTTCTCGAAATTCGTCTTATGCCTGGGATCATAATAATCTGGTGGGTCTCTGAAAATGTATAGAAACCACTGGAATTTGAGCCTTTCGCTGAACAAAAACCAGACTTATGTAGGTACCTATTTTACTGTACCATGTAGTAGGTACTTAGGCATAGAATGATGCAAACCGGATCTCGACAAAACGAGTTTTGATACATTATATTATTTATGAACATTTTATCTTATTTATTACCTATACCTAACTTATTTATAGACTACCTACATAAAAAGGGTGACTAGTAATTAGTGACTGATACTTAAACAGGTGACTTAACTCGTCATTATGAACAACTTTTAATATAGGACCAAACCTGAAAACGCGAAAAAAAAACCTGCTTAACCTACATTTTGACGAGATACGTGAGCATAAATGTAGGGGATAGCAGATTTTATTTCGCGACCCCTGTATACTACATAAGTACCTACCTAACCTACGTATTTATCTGAGTTTTGGGAGGTATATTAATATGGAAGATATGTTGCAGAAATGTTTAGTTGGTTCCATGTAGAATCAGGCTCCTCATTGTGCAGGAACAGGTGGGAAGAAATAAATGCGTTTTGTGCGATGAGGTTAATGTGCCAGGCAGGTTAGATAATATGATGGGTGCCCCTAAAGTTAGGTATTTAAGTAAAGTTGTAAAGTCAATGTCTTCAATCACGTGTGATGTGCCAGCGCCTTTATTTCGTACAATTTTATTTTATAGAGAAAATAAATTATCGCCCGGGTTGGACCAACATAATAAAATAGGTACCTATACAAAGGTATATTTATGTAGGTACCTACCTAGGTACATAGGAGCCACCGGAGTTAAGCCGCGCATATTCATCGATCTGCGCACGGCGCAGTAGCCATTTAGCCATAAGCCCTTTTAGCGTCATTATGATGTCTAGTATAGGTACCTACATAAATTCACAGAATTCTTATTTATATTTTTCGTACCATTTTCTGTGACTATAACTATAATGAGCAAATGAGACTTCACGCGAACACAATCTAAATATTAAGTACTACCTACATAAATACATAAACTCACGCCCTCCTCCCATGCTTCCGATCCTACTCCTTTTGCTTCGTTTACGTTCATAATATCCTACTTACCTCCCACCTACTTAAGATTACATTCGTTAGCATTGAAATTGTTTTTGGAAAAACAATAATAGGTACGTCCAAGGGAGTTCCAATAATAATGTGGCTGAAAATGGTGCCGATTCCCTTGTTCACAAACTAACTAAAAAGTTCAGTGCATCTTTTTCTTTGTATTTCATTACCTATGAAGAGTGTCCTCTTCATAATGAAATAAATGTTAGTTTAGTCCTGTCAAATCAATCAGCGCCTGGCGCCTGGCGGGCAACTGTCCAACGACTGGTGTCGGATAGTCTTATTTATATATGTTAATCGCGCGGTAAACTCTAATTGCGCGAAGCAGGATTTGTGTGACGTCAGGTCTTTGATGCGTAGTTCGCATGTGGCGATGTAGATGCCGCCACACTGCAAAGTGTAATAAGGTTTTCCATCACGAATTTCTCTGAAACAGCCTCGACTGAACCTAACAAATACTTACCTCCCTTCTATCTAGGTCCTAGAAGATAAACTTCCAGACATTTCGTGAGAAGTGCTAATAATTCTGTAAAGCATTTGTATAAAATGATAATAAGATTAGATAAACTTATTTACCATACTATGCCTACCTAATCCATGAATGGGCATGCCATGATAATAAAATATTGTGAAATATTTAAAAGGTAGGTAACAGATAACGCAGACGGAAAGTAAATTAGTCATTATGATTGTGTTAGCGCATGTTACCTGTGTTGAGGTCTTGAGTCAAGACCATATTAGTCTTGACTAATATAGAAAAACCAAGAATATGACATGGAAAATTGTTAAGTTCATAATTATACGGGCAGTCAGCCCGGGCTCCAGCACCCTAATTGCGTAATACACGATCAATCATAATCTGTACGCATACGTAACAGCGTGGAACTGTCAAAATGAAACAGATTAAGACTAATCTGTTTCATTTTGACAGTTCCACAATATTTTTGCGTTATTTATGTTGTTGAGCTGAGGGGCAATTCCCGTATTTTTAAGAACGTTCGCATTCGCATTTCATTCGCAGTCTGTCAAAAATACAACCAATTTACCAATATTTTTGACAATTTGACAGATTGCGACTTGAATGTGAACGTTTTTTTAGGTAAGAGAATTAGCCTTCAGAATATTTTTTCGAACTTATGAAGCAATGAATTAGCAATCTGAGGGGCAATTCCCTTATTTTTTAAGAACGTTCACATTCGCATCTCATTCGCAATCTGTCAAAAATACAAACAATTTACCAACATTTTTGACAAGTTTGACAGATTGCGACTTGAATGTGAACGTTTTTTAAGCACGAGAATTGGCCTTCTGTTTCAAAACCATTCAGATTGCGATAGATCGGGTATTACGCAATTAGGGTGCTGCCTGCTGGTTAATGCTAGGATTAAGGCATCAGCAGCAATGATTTCGATATGGTGACACTGAATCTTCCGAAGTAACAGAAGATTTTTAGTTATTTTTTTTTATGATTTTTAGATTATGTTCTACCTCATCCTCCTCACAATCCGACGGGCCTCATCACAATCAGACTGAACGCTCTAGGCGAGGCCATAAGCCAGCTTCTCCGAGAAGCTGGCATATATTATACCTATACCTTAAGCGGTATAAGCTTTACTTCTATGCCTTTAAAGCAAGAGTGAACAGGCATCGTCTGGGCTTGTTCCATCATAGACCTCGTCCATCGCTTTCCATCAGGCGCTGAAGAGCTGGCCCATAAAACAAAAAAATAAATATAAAACATGTTTCCGACCATTGGCGATGTTACACGATTAGTGGTGAATCCAGGGTAGGGAAGTAACGTTATCAACGTTCTTAATTTCGGATGGAAAGCCTATGTATAGACTGCAAAAGCAGGCAGCTTAAACCACGCTTTGAGCACTATGTCTAGCTATATTCTTTAGTGTTCAACTGTGCATATCATAGATATAAGAAATATATTTCTATGGCGCATACCATTCAAAATAACTCTGCTTCTGCGAGAGTAGAGCAGACGTGAGGTAAATCAAAATTGCCTCCACCAATGGCCTCATCCAGTCACAGTCACGAGTTCAAGACACACACTCAGACCCGCTAACATTTTGTTGACTGGTTAATATTTTTACCCCAGCTTAAAGCTATTCGTGGGTGTTATCGTTAAATAAAAAATCAACAATGTAAAATATTAAAAAGTTTACAGTTTTCCATTGTTATTTAACCGACGAAAAGAGGGGTTTTGCATTTGATTTTTCCTATTAGGTATATTATGTAACAGAAAAACCCAATGTTTCACTATTATTTATTTTGGTTTATCCTTATTACATAAACATGATGTACAGTGGCCAGCACATCAAGCTACTAAAATCTGTCAAATTTCTTTAGTAGATTTTAAACTTTATCGCTAGAGCATTAGGTTCAAGTTTGATTGGGAAAGTTTGACAGTTTTGGGTAGCTTGATGTGCTGGCCACTGTACATGTTGCCATCGAAACTCTTCTAATATGCTATAGCTAAGTCTCCTGTACCCTAATTGCGTACTACACGATCAATCACGATCTGAATCGTTTAGAAACAGATTTCTAATCCATTGCTTCATAAGTTCAAATAAAAATCTACTCAACAACTTATATAACGCAATGAATGTTGTTGAACTGTCAAAATGAAACAGATTAGTCTTAATTGTTTACGAAAACGTTTTCCGCAATTAGATAGCTGTTGGAAGTTGTGTGCTTGGTATTCTGTGCTAAGTAAATATATTTTCTTTCTTTCTTTACTCCTACAGGGGAATGAAATTAAGGGGGTAGGGCAATGGGCAATGCCAGGTGCGTTAGTTGTATTACCGTGGCTGACTTGGGATTCTCTAAATAATCTTCGAACCCAAGTAAGCCGGCCGTAGCAAAGACAATCTCCATAGATGGGGGTTCATGGACGGCTCAGATCTCAAGTGCGGATGCGGCATCACCCCATGGACAATGGTTCACCTTGCTGCGCCGCATGCTGCATCCTGCGCCGCATGCTGTCACCTGTGCACTTGAGGATCTATGACTACTTACGTCAGTGAGCGGAGTTCGCGTTTTGGGCCAAACATGTTTTAACGTTTTGCCATCGATACGAAAAGAAGAAATCGGTCGACAATGCTAAAAAAAACTTTTTACAACAAAAACCAACCGACTTCCAAAAAAAATCACTACAAAGTGAAAAATAACTTTCATTTCGGAAGTCGGTGTCTTTGGTTTTGAATTTTCGTTTTTTGCCACCGAAATGAAAGTTATTTTTCACTTTGTTTGTAGTGATTTTTTTTGGAAGTCGTTTGGATTTTTTTGTAAAAAGTTTTTATTTTTCACTTTTTAGTTGTGGTACCTACCCCCCACAAGTTCGAATATCACGACCTGCTACGTAAATAACAGTGAAAGGAATATGTTAAAACATCACGCAGATAGACAAGTGGGAAAAATACGTATTATTGAAGCGTTCAAAAAGTATCCAAGCAAAGTTAATAAAATTTATATGGGACCACCTCGGGAGCATACCCTTTTAAACAAAAAAAGAATTTTCAAAATCGGTCCACAATTGACGGAGAAATCGGTGAAAATACATTTAAAAAAAAAAACATTCATACGCTACGAACATAATAACCTCCTCCTTTTTGGGAAGTCCGTTAAAAAATGCTGTTGAAAATATGTTGAAATAGAAGGTAGTGGGACTGGAAGAAGATTAGGTAAAAAAGTAGCAGCTGCCTGCAGCGGGGCGTATTTGGAATCTATACCTTCACACAACGCTCTATAGTGTTGAGTTCAGGTATACAATAAAAATATATACGCCCGTGTTAGGGATTTGAAAATATACCCGACCGCAACATTTTTCTGGGGTATACTTTCATGTAGGACACTGCATTTTGCTATACTGTAATGTATACCCGTTTCACTGTCTCTCCACTTTTAATATTATGCTAACGAATACAAGACAGACAAAAGATTTTTTTTTAACAAACTCGTCGATAAAATTAACGTAAGTATCGTTCTTATTTTTTATTTTGATCAGCTTTCAATCTAAATTGCATGGAATACTTTTCCCGGATTCAAAATCCAAATTCTCAATAAAGGCTCGTACACAATAGTCAGTTATAAAACCCTCTAAACTGGCTTTATCTATCATTTTACACACTTTTTACACTAATAGGAACACAAATTATATACTTATCACTATAAAATATACTTCAGACCCTACCATAGATATAAGAAAGAAGTTGTTATTTATATTTCTATGGACCCTACTATGCACTTTTCTTCCTGTTTTTTTAGCACATAATGTAAACCGTACTGACTCACACATGGCACAATGTAAAAGAAAGGAACGAAAAGGAAAGAACGAATGAAATACTCAAAAGAATACCGTTGCGGTCGGGTATATTTTAAAATACCTACGCGGGAAATCCTAAATTCGAAAGTATACCCAATGTCAACTCGGCCAGTGGCGTCACAAATGTTGGGTAAAGGTACGCTTTAATGAATTAATTCTCAATTTTTGGATTTGAAAACATACCCGACGGCAACACGGTCTCTGACGTCATGAGCGTTGTGTGAAGGTATAGATTCCATATACGCTGCAGCGGGGTAATTGGGTAATACTCATTAACAATGGCTTTCATTTTGACAGTTCAACAACATTCATTGCGTTATTTCGGTAGGTACCTACTGGGTTGAGCAGCCAAATTTTTCGAACCTAAGACGTAATGGTTTAGCAATATACTTCGAAATCATTCGGATTGTGATTGAAAGTGTGCTATGCAATTAGGTTGTAAGGTTCATAAGAGGCGAACCACGTAACTTATCACACTGGAAGTCGAAAAGGTATTTTTTCCAGCTTTAACGCGTGGCTTCTCGTGCAGATTTTGAAAAGTGGTTACATATTGATAACGGGGTCAAGAACAAGAACATTGCAGCAAATGTTTTAGGTCGCTTTTAAGTTTTCTGGGGCCAGCGTAGCGTAGGACCTTGAAGTCCAAGGTTCGACTTCTAAATCAAGCATGGCGAACGTTGAGAAACTGAGATCTGTGGATCTAAAATTAATTAGGATTTTGGGATTGAAGTTTTCTAATCTTGTTCGAAAATGTGTTACGCAATTTAATAGCAGATCAATATATTAGCCTCCAGGGTTTCCCGGGAAGCCTTTCATAGCATTAATATCTATTATTAATTTATTCTATGGATTTGAGGACAGGTGCGCTGTGCACCCCATCCCCTATTTATTTATAGTTGCTTCATAGAAAACACACACCACATTATTGGTTGACTGTACACACGGCTACATATCAAGCTATACATTTCCAGTATAAGCTGACCTCTCATTATACGGAAATCCTATACAATGCGAGATCAGCTTAGACTGGAAATGAATAGCTTGATATGAAGCCGTGTGTACATACAATAAAATTATCTCCTTCAGTTTAGTGACGTCACTCCACTTAACACTCTTGTCTTTATGTAGGTAGACGAGATTGAACAAAGATAATAAGGAACGATAGCTATTTTAGAAATAATAAAAAATAATGTAGGTAAGTAGATTTATAGTGTAGAACTGACTCCTTTTTGCTTGACGGTACTTAAGTGTACCTACCTACTTTGAGCAATCAGTTAACCCCTAATGACTTAATGACCACGTGTTTTATTATTAGATAACTTACAACGTGGTTACATCAATACGTTACCTATCAGCCGATCGATAACCATGCTGTACATACTGCGAATTAATACCTACCTAAGTTTATTAAACGTGGTCACACGCTGACACGCTTCTGACGCTAACCGCTGGCCGAACTTTGATCAGGTCCAGGACCAGGCAGATACTGATTAATGTGATTAAGTATACATAAACTTAGATACTTACTACGTACGTAGGTACTTACCTACTCATATTATATTTTATTATTATTTCCAATCCACTCAAATACGGTCACGCTCACGCAGACAATATTTTCCCATCATTTTCCCGAACACTGCGAAAACGCAATTTTTTATATTTTCACCTACTTATGTAGGTCAACGAATGAATTTAATTGAAGGAGTAGAAGACTGACCCTTACTTAATTTAAGTAGATACCTACCTCCTTTCTTTATTGATTAGATTAACGCTGAGCAATATTATCAGACAATTAGACGGGATAGTATCAGTAACTTATTGATAACGCCTATGGAAGCACCTAAAGTTTCAAACAAACTTACCTACTCTTTTAATTCAGTGCTTTACTAACCAAAGAGGGTAGGCTACATACATACTTTACACAAAATGAAAAGCAAAATCAACCAAAATCCCGCTATGCACCTACCTACTTCGTGACCAAGTAGGTTAAAATACTTACGTAAGCTTGTAATTGCATTATATACCTACCTACGTTCTCTTTACGTTCATAGTAAAATACCTAAACATTTGACATCTACTTTTTACTTGTTGCTGTCTCGTTCACTCATGCAGGGGATTATTGTTCGTGGAATGCGCGCGTCGGCATGTCTCGCTACGCACTGTTCGTAAGACCTAGATTGTCAACCCGAGCAACTCGTGAAGTCTCTATGTCATTGGCGTAAGGTCGAGTTTCGCACCGCTATTTGTATTAGAACGCCCAAGCAACATCGCAGCAGCTGTAGCGAGACTACCGATAGTGTCTACTTTGTAAAGAGTACATTCATAAATTATATTTTAGGTATTGAATAAAGACTGATTTAAGGCACATAACAGAGTGCAAAAATTCCCAAAAAATCGATTATTTTTCAGAATGAACTTCTGAAGCTTTTACTAGTGATTTCCAAAATTAAATTAGTCGAAAATAGAACAAAATGAAAAGTCCTTGAGAACTAGTCTCGTGGGGAGTGCATCGACGTCATCGACGGGACTTTTGTAGATATGTATGTTCGCTAGCAGTGACCTGATTGGCCAACAAAGCCTTGTCGGCGGCCATTTTGTTAGCTGCTGAGTCACCAAAAGGTGAAAAATGTACATGAATTGCACTCCCCACGAGACTTCACAACGGTATTGGGCATTTCCCTGAACACAAAATTTGGGTTTCATGTTCCTTACCTACCACAGCGTGGATAATAAGAAAAATATTTTTCCAATTATTTATAAGTTTTACGGGTTACAGAGTTATATTCGATCATACAGAAATTGCCGCGAAAATAAATTTTCAAAAGTTGACGTTGGCAAAATAGTGCGGAACTTATATTTTCTTAGTTCTGTCGACCCTCACATGGATGGACTATGAACAGTGAATACGGATCATCGGTGGAAACTTGTCGTGGAATGTGTGAATGATAGTGAATTAAATATTCGATAACGCATAGTATGCTTCGGCGATCTGTCAAAATAGTGAAGTGATAAGTGGACGATGCGCATCGTGCAAAACGATTGTTTACTAATTTTTGACTGAAACTTGCCACAGCGACGCTGCAGAATGTAGCCCTGGATTTATGTGACGTGTGGAATATTAGAAACTGTGTTTTTGTTCCACGAGGAGTGAGCTGTGATTGTAAACATGACGGACACTTCGAGCACCACACCAACCATGGTCAAGGTAAAGACGGAGCGGCCCGACGAGGCGGAGATCAGGGAGCTAGCCGCCAAAATGGTGGAGGCGAACAAGGCCAAGGCGCTAGCGGCGTCTGTGGCGGCAGCGCGGCCTCCGCCGGGCTCGCTCGTCGGCGTGGCGCCGCCGGGCTCCGGCGGACAGATGGGTATCCTCAACTTTCTGGCACGGAAACCTACCCCCAACAACACGGGCGATATGCGACCCATAATCGACGGTGACAAAAAGACCCCGGCCCCTGACGAGGCCAGTTGGAAAGGTCATTTTGGCTGGGACATGCTGGGCAAATGTCACATACCTTACATATACCGGTCCACCGAGAAGTATGTGGCGGTCAGGATGGTGGAGATCAAGCTCCTCAACAAGTACCTGAACTATCTCCATGCAGACATATACTCGTGTACATGTATAAGGAGTTACTACATCACAGAGATAGAAGCTCGGCTGTTGAACGAGATCAACAACAGGCATTGTGATGGACAGTTTGGTCGGGAACCATTCTCACAGAAGGACTTGGTAGTGCGGTTGTCAGATGCCTATGAGTTCTATAATTTCCTAGACGTTTGTTACAATAAGTTATTAAGAGGTACAACAAATAGTAAAGACAAGTGTGGTTTCATTAGGATAAACAAGGAGTCCGTTGTACCGTACACAGTGCGGGATAGCCAGAAATTTGTTCCTCTATTTTATTTCGAAGGTGAAACAGACAATTTGAAATTAAAGGCCGACCAGTTAAAAGGCTGGGACCTATCGTACTTGAAGTTCTGTTGTAAAGTGCAGGGTATTCGGAATGAACTATTTGCTAGTGAGACATGTTCAGTGATAAGTTTATCGGACATTAAAAGCTATTTCCCACCGGGAACGGAGTTTGAGGAGTACTGGCCGAACAAAGTTGTTGACTCGCAGCTGCTGATATCAGCCAAAGGTGAGATAATTAGCTTAAGAATTGTTTTGAAGTTTTAAATGTACTTCATTATATGCAAATTGGTGAAGGCCCATATCCAGAAGGAGACTTCAAAAGATTTAGTTGAAGGATATCATCTGTTCAACTCTTTACTGTGTCAATTTGATGATATTGTACTTAAGTACAGTCAGCATCAAATAGTCATGTATGGTCAAGTAAATATTCTATTATTTACTTGTTATTAATATCTCATTTTTGTACACCTTTAAATAAAGCTTACTTTTCATACTGACTGTACACTTCAACAATCTTGATTATTTTATGAAGTGCATAGCTACTTCTTGATCTATTATTTATTTATCACATTTTAAATGGTTAAGGTACAGTTTGTATCCCTAGCACTTATGTTAAAAAAAAAAACAATATCATCATCATCTGCTTCCAGTCTAACCGGAGGCAGCTGAGTACCAGTACCAAAACACCTACCAAATTAGTAGTAAAAATAATTTCATCTTCCCTCCAACACATAGGTTGCATATATATTGCAAATTGCTTTATTGCTGCATGGATTTTTTTTTGTAGCAAATTTTTTATTTTACTTTGCATCTAGTTTTATTTGTTCAATATTTACAGAAGGCTTCAGAATGGCAACCTAAACACTGCTTTTGTGTCTTGTTTTTTAACTCAAATGACATCATCAGTTTAGGCTTAAAATAGTCTAGGTAAAAAAAAAAAGTGCAATTTTGTTCTTGTTTGACATTCACAGGTTACTTGCAAACAAACAAAAAAACAAGGTCATACAAGACTTGAAGACAACTGATCAAAATAATATTATCATAATTATTTACATACAGCATTTTATTTCAGTATCACATCTTTGAGTTACTCAAGAAAAGGCAAAATTTATAAATATTGAAACACCTTCGAAACTTTGACGCTGACTGTACTTTACATGTTTCGAGGAGGTAGCTTAAAAAAAAAACAGATTCATGAACTGCAACCATAACTGTGGACTGGCTTGTTTGCCCTTAACTGTCCACTGTCTGGAAGGGTTCTTTACTTATTATTGCTAGGTAAGCTATTAATCAAATGGCTAAAAACGTCAGTAGTTTGACCAAAACAGTAAAACCAATAAAGCGCGCAGCCCGAAATCTCGTTGAGGCTTCCTCTCATACGAAATCTTGCTTATACAACCGGAATGTCCAATTTTTACTTGTTCTAAGTAACCACTTCAAATGTATAAATATAAGATCTTTATAATTGTAAGACAACATAGTAGGAAGTAAGTTAAAATTTCAACATACAAGTCAAGCTAATAATAGTGCATTAAACATAACAGTCCATTACGAATGAGTGCGCTTAGAGTCATAAGGGTTCTGTATATTTCATGAAAAATAAAATAACTGTTTTTGGTTAATTTATGGACCATTATTTGCAAGTTAAAACCCTGTCGCTATTATACGGCCTCATTTCAGGTCACCGCGTTACGCTTCCCCCAAAGAAGAGAGGAGAAGTTTTCCTGTCGTTTACGTGCCTACCAATAAAGACTTAGAAAAACAGACAGATGGACCAAGGATATCGCAATTACACTTGTTTGTCGTTCGGAGATATCCGCAGTTTTAATCACATTGTCCGTTACAGAGTTTCCAATTTTTCCAAGCTTTGTTGATAAGATTGGTTTATCACCGTCTCAGCCTGTTGTTCACGGTTTAAATAATGATTTCTCGCAAGGCAACAAAATACTGACACACCCTCGTATCATCATCATTATGCCTTCGTTTCTGCTTCTATTCCGTCTGTGTCCCTTGTTCCGCCATTTTGACGATGTCATCCATGCCGTATCCTCGTAGGTACTTATGTATAATAGAGATATTATGTGTAATTTGAGTTAAAATATCCTCACGAAGCAGTGATTGTTTTCAATGTTTTATTCCCATTTTCATAAACTACAAAAATCGTGTGAAAACAAGTTCGCCAGACACGTGACACACTTTATAGGTTTTGTTTGAAAGTAAATCTTGTTTGCAAAGCTAAATTTGTCTCTATAGGTTTCCTTGGACACTTTTACACCCTCGGGAAAAAGCCGTAAAAATATTTGTTTATTTTTTAATCCGAAATCTTTATTTTAATCGTCTTCCAGATAGCTTTACTCAATTTTCGTCTTTTAGACGATTTCCGCCCCCTAATGACCTTCCTATCGTTTTAGCATAAGCTTCACAAAATAATAATGCTGTTTTAAACATTAGCCAGAATAGCCAGTCATCAAGTTCTCATGTTAAGGCTCTTTAAAAGCAACCCAAAAAGCTCCTAATTATTTATATGTAACAAAGGAATTGGCCATATCCTAAATGGCTAGATCGGCTTTTTCATGCCGTGATGATGTTCGCAGATATTCAGATGACAGCCTACATTAGACGTCGCAAGTCGCAACCCATTATTTACAAAACAATGACATAACCGCCCGTAGCCATTGAAGCCACAAGTGAACGATATTGAGGGGATAATGTTAAACAATACGCTATTTCTGTTTCGGTTACGTTACGTTTTTTTTTTTTAATTCGGTGACGTAAAATATTTTCGCACAACGGAACTTAGATCTCTATACTGGGCCCTGAAAGTTTTGGCAACATTTACGACAAAGTTTTTCGTTATCTCACGGGGGAAAAGGTTTCTTTACTGGCTTCCCGGATGCCTTACTTCATTAATTTCTTACCTTATTTAAAATGTTTTTTTTTTTCTTATAAATATTATGATATTTCTGCGGTTTCTCAACGAGTACATTTAAAATTCGTAGAATAAATTAATGATGTAATCGTTGAAGGTGGGTTTTCTCTTGTATTTCCGCAAAAAATGCGGTATCCAGTACTTAATCGATTCTGTTCTGAGTCGTGTCCGATTCATACATGATAGATTCTCTAGCGGTTATTCTGAATAAAATATGCAATAAGTGTCATTATCATATCATAATCAGCCTGTCATAATGAAAAATTATCATAATGTTCCCCGGGCACACAGGCCTCCTCTCTGTGAGAGGGAGTGGGCCGTATAATCCAACACGCGGGCCCAGTGCGGGTTGGCAGATGTCATATGTCTTCGAATTTTAGGCCATGCTGGTCCTAACTTTTTCCTTCACCGTTCCTTCAATAAATGGATGGACTGTGTGAAAGATGATATGGCTAGAAAGTGGGTGACTATCGAGATGACAACTAATAGAGATGTATGGAAGAAAAAGAGGATGTTGCGCCGACCTCAATTAAATTGGGATAAGGGCAGGAGAATTATGATGACCAAGAAAGGGCACTACTTTTTCGGAAGCTTGGGAGTGCACGACGCGATAGCTCGATTCACAAAAAGGCGATGACCCATTTTATCCTTTAATGAAGGTTCCCCTACCCTATTAGACATGAATTATCATGTTACAACGCATGGGAGCTCAACAACAACCGTAGGGTTTCGCCTACATTATCATCTATCAATAAATAAATGAAGCCGAGGGTAATATCAAGTAAAACAGTAACTAGGGTGTATTTTTACCCAATATTGGCCGATTTTTTTACTAAAATGGAAATGACCACCACCACAATTAATGCAATTAAATATTAAATAGGTAAATAAATAATGACAAAAAAAAAATATATGAAAAATATCACGCGCGTGCAGTTTCTTAAAAAATGCGAAGGTTTTAAACCTTCAACAAGGAACCTTGACATGTAAAAATAATTTGCATGATGACTGTTACTGTAGAATAATATCTCTTTTATCAGTGTACAAACGAGAATTTAATTTATATTTTTGTCCCCTATTATGCACATATTTACGATACTTAATTAGTAAACGATGTTAAGTACTTATACCTACTCAGCACTTCAAAATAGTCACAAATCTAGTCAGATGCTGCTGATCATTGCTGCATTGGCGATTGGCGCCCTCGACGTTTTTAAGTCAAGTTATAAAAGGCGA
The DNA here is from genome assembly GCA_914767815.1 of Eupsilia transversa. Classification (NCBI taxonomy): domain Eukaryota; kingdom Metazoa; phylum Arthropoda; class Insecta; order Lepidoptera; family Noctuidae; genus Eupsilia; species Eupsilia transversa. The sequence continues at coordinate 1,887,776 of OU611888.1, forward strand.
AGGCGGAGTATTACATCATCCATCAGTCAATGGAAAGAGGTCGTAGCGAAGGACGGAGAGTTAGATCTCTTTGGTACAAGAGCCGTCTTGCCATATTGCCAATCCTTGGCTATACGCAGAATGGATGTTATGGCCTATAAGCAAAATTACCCTACCGTTGTCCCTGACGACACCCATGGATAACGAGGGGTAGGTCTTATTTTTAACGAGAAACAAGCAAACGATAAGTAATCGATTTTACAATAATTAGGGGGAACTTAACCATTTATAGAATCTAACACGACCGACGAGATATTGTGTAAAAATTTTCACTATGCGTTACTGATTGATGTAAACTACGGCTTACAAGAGGACCCATGTTAAAGTCCGGAGTCCTAGCAAATATCTTCACGAAAACTACTGGAGTTAGTTTTAGTCGTCTTCTGTTGTTTTGAATTATCGTTCATTCTGGGAATTAGCTAAAACACGGAAAAACATTAAATTTTCCTCAGTTATTGTTTACCTAGTTCTTCACGTTTGAAATTCCCTTCGCAAAGGCGAAATATTTTACCGTTGCTTTGCTTCATGACTTGTAAGAGCTCGTCACCACAATCCCAAGAAACACCTAGCGTGAATTATGAGCAGGACATTCTAAAAGGGTTTTCAGCCGCATGGCAAAAACGAAAACAATCCGGGCATTGAGGAGGTACGACTCCATGTTTTATGAAAACCTTCATTTTCTTTCCCAATCAAGTCCTTTTGTGCGACCTCAACTCTCGGTAAAAAATATGAATTTAAACAGCGTGTTAAAAAAAGAAATACACAAGCATAAGGGGCCATGGATAAGCTGGCTTATCCCGACTCGTTTCCATTGTTAAATATTCTGTAAGACCCGGGTTAGTAGCATTAGTTCCCAGTTGCGGTAGTCCCCGAAAAGAATTATACCTATTAAAATAGAAGTTTGTACAGATGATAAAAAAACTGTTACAATATTTTAATCAGTCTTTATTAACACTTAAACAAATAGAAGTTTGTACAGATGATAAAAAAAGTATTACAAAATTTAAATCAGCCTTTATTAATACTTAAAAAAAATGAGTATTGTTTATCAAAATAAATCTCGTGGAGAGGTAAATATATACTCGTATAATTGTATACTTATATCTAAATTGGTATTACAAATCACAGCACTAGAATCACAGTTTGTATATATAAACATATAACCTAACTTTAGTAAGTTATATAATTTTAATTACTAATAATTTCTCATAAATGAGCTGTTATCTTACAATTATTATGCTATATTTACTAATCAACAAATGGTAAAAAATATCTTAAAATCAACTTACCTAAACAAACCAAAAAATAACAAAGGAAACAAAAATTACTTAATAAGTATGTTCATAATAATCATATTTTTAAAAAACAATTTTTAAAACACTGCTAACTTCTTGTAGGAAATTTGTAATAGAACGTTCTTTATTCTCATATTGATGGGTCAGTTTATTAATCAGCTCATCATTTTGAATGCTTGTCTTTTTCCTTTTATGGATAGGTATACCATTCATTTGTAACCTGAAAGTTAATGATATATTTTTAATAATATAAATTAGAATTACAAAAAAGGTCTACAGTTTATATTATGAAATTAATCACACAAGCCAAGGAGATTTTATATTATACCTTTCTCGTGCAATATCCCACTATAGAACATTAAATTGCTCTTAAATTTACAAACAGTTACATTTACAACGCCATTGTACCTTGCAAGAAACCGGGTAAAAACGCAACTAGTTATTCCTTTTTGTTTTCGGGGACTATCGCAACTGGGAACTAATGCTACTAACCCGTTTATGGGCGTGATAAAGCTAGATGGTAAGAAAAAAGTTCTCATTTAAAAAGTTTACGTGTTTTTAAGTATTTCTTGCCCTCCGTTGATTCATAAGTATTATTTATAGTTTGGAATACGCAATACGGTCCGGTTAACTGGATTCTTTAACTAAAAATATATCATGAATGTGTTAATCAATGCCCTAAAAAATAAAAAGCAGATTTGTTATTTATAACGGTTAAAAACATAACGGGTCGTTTACCAACAATCTGGTGTTTGGCGAAAGAAATCTTGACATCTTATGGCTCAAGGCTTTCTCTTGATTCCCGTTACGCTATGATGTTGGTACAAAACACTACGGATTTATCTCGGATCAAACGGCCCAGTTGGGGTTTAATTCGACGTTTCGTAAGATTTCACAGTTCAATGCTTTAACGTCATCAGACGTTGAAATAAACAGGAAAAAAAATCTGGAAGTCAATGGTTTTTGTTTGATGTAATAAAACTGGCAGCCTACATTACGAGGTTCCAAAAAATCTTAACTGTGATAATCATGAGCAAATTCTGGAACTAAAGAACAACCATTCTACACTAACTATATTTTTGGTACAAAAGGACCTTAAAATTTTGTAACATAACCCGCCAACCAGGTCGAGTACATGGCATATGACGTCAGCCGTAATTGTTCGCCATCTAGCCTGTTATAATTTGACCTTTTTAGTGCATACTCTTCGAATTTCAAGGGCATCCATTGTCTAATATTTCAATTGATATTTTCCCTGCCTTTGGTACCTACCTAGGTAATTACCGATTGTAAGTACTAGGTTGATTGCGAAACCTGCCCATTCAATTTACGTAATTCTCATGGTCTTTTCCTTGCACGGTCGGTATCAAAATGAAGTGTATTGGGGCCGTTAAAATGACGTAGTGGCTTGATAAGATCGTTGAAGTTCTGACAGTTTTCCAACTAACTTATCGTTCACGGGTATAGTTAGTCACCTGTTCTATTTCTATAAGTTCAATTACTTTTCTGCGAATAATAAGCTATTGATATGAACGGATCGCGTTTTGTCAATTAAATTGAAAAGTGACCAAAAACGAACTTCTATTTTTTATTTTAAAAACTGTCTTAAGACCTTTCTAAATATTGGTATCGGTAGACATGTATCAGAAAAACAATGTTGCATCCGAAATAAGCAATGTATAGTTTCCCGACGAAACTCAGTTTTTACCCTTCCCCCGCGAAATCCAAGGCGAAGCAAGATGTATTTTTGGCATATTTGACCCACAATTCCAGATCCAGTTTTCGTATTCACTCCTCGGCATTTGCAGTTCAAACGATTCTTAGCACATCTAGCTTTTGGCCTGAAGCCTATAGGGTGGGGAGGCAGATTTCCGTAAGTTGCCAGTTAGAACGCTAATGCTGCCTAGTGCCCATTGCCACTCGTAAAACCAACCTTGGCTTGGATATATTTTAATACTATTCCGCCCGGGTGTAACCAGCATTTTCCGGACACTGCCACGATGCGCAGTTTTTATCGTTCTTTCTGGCCTAATCTGAATGACCCGTTGTTTTTCGTAGTATATGTATGTGCCTACAGATAACATATTATAAATGACGCAATAATACTCGATGGATATGGAACTGAACTTTGAGAAAAAATTTGTTTTGACAATTCCATAATGTTATTTTTATATTTTACACGCTAACAAGACGCAAATAGTTAACTACCTTTCTAGCACTTAAAAGCTTGGGCTAAAATAATTACATTATGGCTGGCATACATCCATGGCCGTTCGTTCTTACTGAGAAGAACATTTATTCGTCCAAAGAAATCCTTTGGCTGCTAAGTGCTAACACAATTAATTCACACTGAAATCCTCCTGAGTTACAAAATTAATGTTTCCAAGCAGCATCTCCTCAAACCTTCCATCTTTCTTTACAGGCGCCGTATCAGGAGGTGGTCAATGGACGAGAGCGCCTCCCGCGCCTCCACCAGGCGTGGTCGGCGGCGTAGGAGTCGGTTCTAATGCCGTGGCCCTTAACAACGTGTCTAGCCAATCAACGCGAGGCAGGCGGGCAACCACTCAGAGGCATTCACCGGCCTCTCAGGCCATGCAGATGCCTCATGGAGGATTGTCGGCAGCCGCTGTACAAGCGCTGGCGAATGGTTGGAGCTTGCCCGGAGCATTGACACAAGCGCAAACGCAGCAAGTGCTGAGGCTTGCACAGGTACAGTTAATCCCGATTTTGTTAAGAAAATTATGGTGGAATTGAGAAAATATGTCAAAAAATTATGGAATGAACTTTTACATGTCATTTTGATTATCATTTTTGGAAAATATAATTTTCTAAGCTTCTTTTTCCATTATTACTAGGTTTTCAGGATTATTTTCTGCCAGATAAGCATTCTCTAGTATGCTGCATGACAAACTCATTTGCGATCGAACGTTCCCAAGTCAGACTCAGAGCTATCACCTATAGAAATTAAATTAATTCCATCTAGCTTAAAAAGGAATTTCTTAGCATTCTTCCCCACTCAGTCATTCCTTATTGGAACAATTGCGAAATCACAAAAGGAAACGCATTGTGATCCAACAGCTGATGGAAACGGCCTTAATTGTGACGTCACTCATTGTTTATTCATCATTTCCACGAAATTAATTGATTCATTCGGCCGTTAAATATTTAATTGGAACTTTTTGTATTCATTTAAATTTTTGCTTACCTCGTACTTAGACCTAATAATCTCATTGTTGGAATTGGCCATCCCTTTATCAATATGCTCTTATCATATTTATTGACTGCAACTTCTCCTAGCTGTCTCTCTCTTGATTCCTTCAATTCGCTTCTGCGGATTCCTTCTGCCCATCGATGGATTATATTTTCCTTATTTACTATTATAGGGCCATTTGCCAGAAAGAGAACAACGTCAATATTTTAAACAGACATCCCCGTTCTGCTACATAAACTGTTCATTATATTTTTTCCTGAAATTCATTGTATAACGTGAATGTCCCTTTGTTTAGGCACAAGTGGCGCAAGCGCACGTGGCTGCGCGGTACAACAACGCAGCAATCGCGGCCGCCGCAGCAGGCTTGCCGCAACACCGCTCGCAACACCAGCGCACCGTGCAGGTAATTATCACGAACGCGTTACAGCAACACAGTACGCGTAACACACTTCGCATAGGGTTTTAAATATTTATAATATCACGCCTATATGTCCCGAAGGGGAAGGCAGAGGTACATAACTACATACTGTGTAGTACACCCACATTTCGTCAGTTGTGTATTGTAAAATGAGCTTTAGACGGAAAAAATTTACTCGACTCGGTAATATCAGAATCAAATCCTGTAAATATTTGCTTCAATAGTGCAGTTCCAATAAATACCTCGCTATGTGTATATTATAATATTTAGTTTATTATAGTCTTCCACAGTAATTTTCCTGGCTATCGCCCTTTGTTCTAGAGCCGCGTGAAAATGTTTGTTTTTATCGTTTATTTCAGTTTCCGAACAGTGCAATTACAATGGCGATGGGTCAGCAACCCCCTCCACCTCTCGTGAGGAGCTCGGCAAACACATCAACCATGAAGTGAGGAACTTTTCATCATTTGTAGTGGATTTTGTAAGAACAGCCCCATTTAACGAAGCATGTAAAGCCACAGATGATGTATTACATATTTGTAACTTGTTAGCCTTGTTACTGTATTTTGTATTCCCTTAGAAACTTTACTTCAATCTAGTTCAAGTTTCTATACAAAATTAATGTCAGACTTTTAATTTTTACCATTCTTATCGTGACAGTCCAAAAACTAACGTTTCCTGCTTGGCATCATTATCATGTCGTGCGCACGACGTTTCTTTATTGGTCACATTTCATCGCATGTTCATTTACCAACCAATAAACACTCGTCTTCCAGTAAACGTTATAATTTGGACTTCGATGATTAAATTCTACTTCAATTTATGTAAAGTTAGACGGGGATTTACAAAATGGCGGCGATCCTGTCCCTGACTAAACTAAACTATAAGTATTGCTATCCTTCACTTGCAAATGAGACAGAATAATAAAAGTTTTAGATGACTTTATAAAGTGTATTTTAAAACAAACTGAATACTGCAGTCCTACATGTTGTGAACTAACTTTTCCTTCTCTTATTATACCTGTTAGAAAAAGATGGCAATATTTTAAGCTAAGTCTAGTTGTTACATAACAGAATCGGCGCTTATATTAATAATTATATTTTTAAATGAGAGCTGTTCTTACAAGTGTGTATTTTCCATTCGCCATTGTCTTGACACTGTCTTACAAAAGTAATATTAATATTTATTATATAAGGTGCTATAAAAATATCTGCCACGGCTGCAATGGGAGATAGTATTGTGTTTATAGATTACAATAGTAAAGATAAATTATTGATCATGTGTCATATTTTTTTTTCATACAAAAAATTGTACGTATAAATTTGCAAGTGTCGAACTAGTCAGCTGATTTCAGTTTTATTCACAGAACAGATGGAAAGAGATAGCAGTTGTTTTCATTGACGAAGTGCACTTCGCGCGTAATTTGTGAACCACGTTATGCAGAGTAGAGTCAATGTTTATTTAACTACTTTATTTTCTCAAATTGATTTAACTGTGCCGGGGTACGAAATTTCTTCACTATTGTTATCTTTAAACACAATACTACCTCTCATTAAAGCCGTGGCAGATATTTTTATAGCACCTTATATACGCTTTTTTTCCCTATGAATTTTAAAGTTTTCTGTTCTCCATCTGTTCAAATACCGCGTGGATTATTTGCAACAAGAGTGATTTAAGACGCATATTATCTTCAGAGCAAGCTCGATTTGATTTTTCTACATGAAGTAATGGATAAAGGCTCGTATACACTGGCGCGATATCGCGGGTGCGACTAGGGTTGCGCTGCCTGTCGCGCCCGCGATATCGCGCCGGTCTGCACGAGCCGTAAATCGGAAATCCATAAAAAGGAAACTAATAAAGCAATATCAGCAGGACAACCTCCCATACACGCCCATATTTGTTGCGTGCTGTGCTCTTTCGGTGCCCATTGCTAGATCGTATATCATAGGGCTGTTTAGCACTCCCTTTTTGGTTCATAGACTCAAGAACATCAACCAACGTTATTATTTTCTTTCAAAACACGCGGTATTTTGACAGCATAATTTACGGCTGCATCAATAGAAAGGCTTGCTTGGCGACTTTTATCTATTCTACAGGGTGTATCAGAAAGATGTGGTTAAAGGGTGGTTACGATGTTGGTACCATGGAGAAAGTTGTTCAGTTTGATGTTCTGTACGACCCCTGTGTTGGCGAAATCATCGCTGCATTAATTATTATGTAATTATGTGATGATGTATTCATTAAACCTTTTACGAGCTAAAAGGATACACAGGCTGACTTTGAAAACATTCTACAAAATTTAAGGGGGTGTTCTACCCATCAATATGAACAACTTTTACTATGGGACCAAATAAGAATTCGCAAAAAAAAAACGACCTTATACAAAATGGTCCAATCGGGTATACCTTTATACAGAAGAAAACTCGATATTTTTTTTGCGTATTCTTATTTGGTCTCATTGTAAAAGTTGTTAATATTGATGATTAGAACACCCCCTTAAATTTTGTTGCATGTTTTCAAAGTCACCCTGTATAACTATCGGAAAGTACTTTTCGGTTTGAAACTTGCTGGCATACCAAACGGATAGCAGACAAACTGTTAGCAACTCAAAAGGCTTTGCGTCCTGTTATTTATTTTTAACAAGCTGTAAATATCCTGTGACAAAGAATTTTTGTGCTGTTCCTCAATCAAACGCTAAGCAAGCCTATCTATGCAGCCATACCCAAGTCAGGTCTGTACCAAAATTAAGCAACGAAACTAACGTATCGTTTATATTACAGTGTACCTCCACAAGTGACTGGAACAATGAATGGCCACTCAACCTCTCACTCCGTGGACAGTCGCAAAAGGCTTACCCCAATACCCGACATCAATATAACTGGCAACCATACGCCGTATAAGGTAAGGACTTACGTGTAAAGTTACATACATAAACTCACGCCTTCTTCCCATGGGGGTAGGCAGAAACTACTGAACGCCACCTGGTACGATCCTTATATACTCCTTTTGCCTCGCTTACGTTCATACATGTGGTTGTACGCCGGTTGTGAGTACTACACATTGAAAGTTATTGAAAGAAACCTTTTTTTTTTAAGATACCAAATAGAATACAAAAAAAAAAATGGTATACATTGAACTGGCAATTTGTGGCACTTGGCACACTATAAACTACACAATATGTCAGTAATCATACATATTGTGTAGTTTATAGTGTGCCCTTATTATTATTATTTAAGCGTATTTCGTCCCAGTGCAGGGCAAAGGAAAACATGTCTACTTCTTTTCACATTATCATGCTCTAATCTTCTGTCTTCCTTGCACAGGTACAAAAAGCGTTGGTGGAGAACACAATGGTGCCCTGCATCAACGCCAAGCCGTACCAGTACACAGAGCTGCTGATGACGTTGCCGGACCTGGCCAGCCACTTCTTCCCGCGAGTGTCGCTGACTACGTGCCGCGCTATGCTTGACGCGCTCGGCATCACGCTTTACAGACCTAACTCGTGAGTATCAGCAGAGCCTTAAAACCAATTAGATCAAATAAGATGAGAATTTGATATTGTATTGCATGCCAAATGGTAGAATGTATTTGGAAAAAAACATTATTTTGAACAACTCACATAAATGTATTGTATGCAAAAAAAAAACTATTCTAAAGCAATTTATTTGTTAAAAATACGGTACGTAGGATGTTCATAGATCTAAGAATAGTTAGATAATAATATTGTTCATATCATATAAACTGATCAGCTTGTGTGATTATCCAATTAATTTAGAAGAACTACTTCAAGACCCATTCAGATTGTGTAGGTTTTTGAAATGGTACATACTTGCAGTACTTCAGATTGATTAGTCTCAAGTACCATATCTAGACACGTGTATTAGAAATGCCCTTATACTTTACTATCATAGCGCCGTCTATTCATAACGTATCTTCCTTTCATCCGTAAGACATCTTTGTAACATAAGGTCCAGTTGAAAACCAGCGTCAGGCAGTACTTGTCCGACATTTATGCTATTTGGCGTAGCCGTGCGGCACACAACACTGTTTCAAATAAATTTATTTTAATTCGGTCTTTACAGAACACAGTTACAAGTACTCCGCAACTCTGGCAAGTGCAAGTCGGCGGCTGCGGGCGAGAACGGTCTCGCGCTCGTGCAGATCCGTGACGTCATGCAGCACATGCTGCAGTTTAAATACATGCTGCGCTCCGGCCTCGCGTCCGACGAGTCGCCGCACGCGCAGCCGCGACCTGCGCATGCGCCGCCGCCGCAGGCCAAGCGCGCGCGCGCCAACTGACGCGGCCTGCTGACGAAGCGAGGGCCCGACGTAGTACCCGACTGGGTCAAGCAGAGGGCGGCGTTTCTCTCGCGCCAACGACAACAGCAGCAGCAGTAATACCCAGAGGAAACAACCTTGTTCTCAGCATTCAGACATATTTTAGAGAAGAAGCCCATTTGGTAGACTACGGCACGAGAACCACGGGCTTCTCAGAATATGTTTGTTAGAGTAGTAAGCCCAAGTGCAGAAATCCGTGCCTGATGCTGTTCTACAAGGGTTATACGAAGCAGCCTGAGCCAAACGGCAGTATCCTGCTGGGAAGAAAACAATGGTTACAATGTCAAAGAAACACAAATCTACCAGGGGACCAGAGGAATGTAGTACTGTGCGTGTTTGAGCTAATATTATTTAGAACAGTCGAAATATTGAGTGCAATTATCCAATTAGCATGTGTCGATGCGAACACTCTAATGTGTTAACAAAAACAGGAGTGCAAATATAGTTTTAAATGACTGATTTTATGGTGCAAGACCTGAGATTAAGTATGGAACATTAGTAGGTAGTGTTGTGAGACAGTTCGATAACTAGTGTGCTGGAGACTAATAATGAAAATAGTGCGGTGACAATAAACGTGATTGTAAGATAGGCTGCAGGCCGGTTGTGGGTCTCGGCCAATGACTAAGTTACAGACTGTCCAAATATCATGGACACTACATGCGTAAAGGACGTGTCAATTTTTCCATAGCTTGTACAAACTGTATGATACTTATACTGTAAATCAAAAGATCTAATTTATAGCGATCTATTTGTACTATTCAATAGAGAAGACTGAGAATTTTATTTTTTAATAATTTCCTAAAACAAAAGCTATAGACATGTTGTGAATGTTTAGTTTTAGTTTATTCAAGTTTTTCTGAAGAGTGATTTGGTATGATTTTTAAGTTAATTTGTATGTTGAGTTTATGTATACGAACTGTAAATATTATATTCTCTGCATTTATGCAGTAAATGTTAATTTAGCAATTCATTTAATTTTATATACTTAAAATAATGCTTAAAATTTTAGTGTAACATTGAAAAAGTAAGCGTTATTTGAAGTTATGAAAAGTATTGCTTATATAGAATAATAAGATGCTTATTATCATCACAATTTATAAAGTAACTTCACAAATTCAGTCACATTTTATATCAAATAATGTGCTGGTGTCTACAAAAATATAGTTTAAGGAAGGCATGACAAAGAGTAAGATAATGATGGGTGGCAAAATACATTAGGCGAATTTCATAGCTATTTAGGTCCTTACATCAAAATTTTCTGTAAGAAAATAGCAATATCTAGCCAGCCAGGAACAAAATTAAAAATGCCTTGTTGAATGCACAAAACTTGATCATTTATTTTTAAGTAGCTTAAAGACGAAAGGGCTTGGGATGCGTTCACACCAAATCCAGCCATACATTTTGTTTGTAATCTTAATAGCTCACCTGCACAGCATGCCGACTTCCCTACAAGATGATGAAAGTGGGGAAAGCTCATGTGTAGACAATGTTAACAGGCTGATGTTTATATATTTTTAAGTAAGTATTAATATGCCCTATATGCAATAATAATATAAGGTAGACAGTACGTAGGGTATTTATCTCAAGTTCGGCTGTATTTGGTTACGTTATTTGGATCCCTTTCGTCATTCATTTGTTGCCCAATAACTATTATAATGTTTGTGGCAGATTGCTGTTCCTGGCTTTACCAGTGAATATTGGCGTAGCTTAATTCCATGTAATGTAATAAAAATGATGTTTCTGTTAGGAAATGTTTATTTAATACTGTTCCTATAGATGGGGCTCATGATGCGAAAAACAGGTTTCTGTTTTGTTTAAAAGTTTAATTGCGCGTTTTACATTATTGAATGATTTTTCCATTTATTTATTTGTACAAAATGCTGCAGTTGATTTAAAACAAGATGGATGTTTGTTTTCCGTATTGTAGTGGGACCCATATTATTTCTTGTGACTTCTTGGGATTTAATTTAACTTCAACTTGGTCATTTTAATAGCTTAAAATAAAAATCGCAGTGATTGCGCTACTACTATAAAATTTTCCGACTCCACTTTCATATTGGGACGTAATGCTCATCACTGTCATAAGTTATATTGATTATCAAATTTACCTTATGTCGTTGACATTAAGCTGAAATTAATTTGTATAAAATTATGTAAAATGTGTTGAAACTACTTTCCAGTTTTGCAACATTACGTAATACGCGAGGTAAAAATGTCCTACCTACTTATAAAATGTTTTACATAAATTTCACAATGCAGGAGATAATGAAATCCCACACGTCACTATTGCTTTGCAATGTAAGATACATTGCAAAGCAATAGTGACGTGTGGGATTCTTCCGTAATATCTATAATATTATGTACCTAATATTTCGGTGCGATGGATGCTAATAGATTGGTTTATATGAGACTTGATATTGTAATTAGGAACATAATAATAATTATTCATGCATTTACACTTTGAAATCAGCAGTTCCATTTTCGCTTTTAATTGGAATACTAATAAATAGTGATTATTTATGCTTCCAATTTAGAATATTTACGTAAGTATGCCAATTGGTTGGGGCTTATTTCGTAATAAGCAAAGACCAATTTTCTATTTTATATTTTTGCATTTCATAAGACGAATTAGTATAATATCAACGTACATGACAATATCAGGAGCTCGAGATTCCAAAACAACCATAAAATTATATTTTTACTTTAAAAATATCAAGTTTCATGCAAACAGTAAAGGAGATAATACTTTTAGGCCTTGGTAGTTGTGAAGGGAAGCTAGTGTAGTAACCTTTTTTAAATACCTAGTTTAATGTAAACGCAGAGCTGTGTAAATTTTACGCTAAATTATTTATGAATAGCTGTAAGTAAGGCGTGGTCTATTTGATATATCAGTTGTAAGCGGACCACGATAGCTCGTCGCTGTACAAGCGTATGTGGTGATCCTGTAATAAAGAAAATAAAAGATACTTTATAATAATGTTCTGGTTTTTATTAAGAACCTCCCCCACGTTGAATTGTTGAATGATCATTATATCCGTTGGCCTGATGTCTCTCCGGTTGTGTCGGGTTGCCGTCCCATCCGACTAGTGAGTGATCGAAGAGGGTACCTGTTCTGCGCACACACTTGTGCCCTGGTTCCGATTTCTGACTGACTTTTCTAGTACTCAAAGCTCAGTTGGTCCGATAGAGGTTTTTGATCCTTATAAGAAACAGGATCGATTGGCATCAAAAAAAGTTTTTGTGAAAACTGCCCATTTTCTTGCTGACTGTGCATTTTTTTCAAAATCTGTAAATGCAGATCAAAATTTCTCAAAAAGTTAAGGACAGTCTCCTAAGACCATTTTCGTGTAGCTACAACGGTTAAGGCAGCTGCCCTTGCTGCCCCAACTCAAAAATCTAGTAGTATCTGTATAGTTGGAGATTGGCTGCCATGGCTAATATTCGGTATGGAGCTCATGTCAACAGAGATACGCAATAGCCCTGCTGACTAAAGCAGTGGTGACGTGAGTGGTGACATAAGTAAAGAACAAGATGCCTTACTTATATCTTAGCTACCATATTATTTTTTTACGAGTGCGCTTTATGGTTCTTTTAGTCACTTTAGGGACTGCCTCCATGAGCGAGAGAATCGCGCTTCTACGTCGGGTAATCTCCTATAACGAGTGATTAATCCGCCAGCATATCGCAACAGAATCGCCGCGTTTCCGATATCTTTGGTTCTCAAAATAAGTGATCGCCGCGCTCTTGCTGCGAGAGCGCAACGTTCTGCGGCGAGAGCGCGGCGGGCGCGCCACCAGTAGCGACGAGCACACGGCGATACCTCCGTAAGGAGTATTATGTAATATGTATGTGTATTATGTATGCAAATACGTGGCACGACGATAATATCGCTACAATGCTCTCGGTCGTGGAGGTGGCCTGTAAGTAACTACGTTATGCCCACCTAAAGTCGGGATGGTATACCCAGGTTCAAGCAACATATAGGTCTATGACCACACCATCAAGAATTCAAGATACCATCCCTCCCTCCGGCACCACGGCACCACCGTCGTGCATTGACCTGCATTGATCGCGTGTCGCTCGGATATAGTCTTCGAGTTCTAGAATAAAAATAAATAATAAATGGGTATTCCTAGTTAGGCAAAAATATTATAGATATAATTTCATGGCTTTTGACAGTTTATGGTTTATGGGTATGGGAGAAGTTCAAGTTGGCAACACAGATGTTTTAAAAAAAAATAAGAAAACGTCAAAGCAAAATGGAGGAAAAACTAACAATTTTGGAAATTGTCTTTAAAAAGTGAAAATTAAAAACCATTGATAAAATTGTGCAATTTCTGACTCTAGTTACAACTTTTGTAGGAGCTGCAATGATGGAGGCTTTGGCTGGACTACATTTTGGTCATTTATGATCTAGTTCATAGGGTTCTATTTCTCATTTTGTTCGATTATTTTTGTTATTTTAGCAATTTGAAACTATTTGTCTATCATTCATTGTAATTCACTTTGTTTACTTTTATTGTTAGTGTCGTACATAGTTTGTTGTTAGTTGTAAGGGTTAGGTCGGTCAGGCTGTCGTAATGAACATACAAGTATGCAGAGACCCTTCAGACGCTGCGGCGCTTTACTTGCCGCAGCGTTTGTATCTTAAATCCTTTGCAAAGATTAACATTTCTGTCCAGCTCCCCTCCCACAAGGTTCAGGTTCATGGCAAGTCGATATCAAACTGGGAACTCATGGAGAAGATGCGAAAGATGATCCTACCTGATAGTTTCTCTGTGTTAAAAGTGTCGAAGCATAGTTCGGAAGTGATTAGATTTGATGCGGAACTGGAAAGTCGGGACAACCTCGACAGAGTGCTGGCACGGCTCGACGACCGTGTCGTGCAGCTGAAGGACTACCCAGACCAGTTGAAGGTCAGGGTCTGTGAAGCTAAGTCTGATTTCCCCAATCGTCATGATTGGGACTCGTTCTTCCGTGATGCCTCTGAGATGGATGAGATGAAGCCTGGAGAGCGTCCAGACACCATCCACATAACCAATTTGCCCATCAGATGGTTTGTACATGCTAGAGACGAAGATGAGGATGCCCTTCCTTCAGAAAGTTTAGTAAAGAAGGTTTTTGAGAAGTTTGGTTCAGTCCGCCAAGTTGATATCCCAGCCTCTGATCCATACAGGATGCAAATGAAAACACCAATGAGAGGCATAACAATCCCTCCTCAGGATGCTGCACTGTACTTTGAGACATATGTGCAGTTCAGTGAATATGTTGGTTTTGTTCGCTGCATGGATGCCCTAAGAGGTTGTAAACTTCTACGGAAGCGTGATGACATTGCTGAGTGGTGTGGCATAAAGGTTGAATTTGATAAAACTAAGCACATGACTGATGCTGCTGTGAAGCGGAGGTCGATTGTTCGGGAAAGGCTGGCTTCACGTCAACAAGCAAAAGATAATGAGGACAAGGCAGAGAAAGAAAAAATAGCCAAGAGAGAGGCAAGAGAAAGGTATACACATTGTTTGATTGTCATCCCTCTCTGACACATCTAAATAAACTCAAAAACTACTGGACCAATTATTTTAAAAATTCTTTCACCAGTAGAAATCTATATTATCACTGAGTAACAAGCTATAATTTATAAAGATCACATGGGAATAACCACCGACGGTCGCCGTGGCCCACGCACAATGGTCCACTTTCAAGGACTAATTGCGGAAACCAAAACCCCTAACATAGAACATAGATATCACACGGGTAAAGCCGCTGGTGGAAAGCTAGTTTAATCGAGAAAAAGTTTCTGTGTTCGGCTTGTATCACCTTATAAAGCTAAATATAAAGTAATAAAACATCTACAAAATCCTTTTCAGACAAAAATATGAGCACACTGAAAGAGAAAAGTTAGAAAAAATGAGGGAAAGAGAAGAGAGACGCAAAAAGAAACAGCTAGCCAAACTGATGCAGAGTGATAATTTAGACGTGAATAGTAAGGTGGCCGAAGAGCAGAAGAAACTTATGAAAGCACAGAAGAAGATGCAGGCTATAAGACTCATTGAGGAGCTGTTCAAGAGGATAGAGGTTGGTGTACTTTTCTTACAACCAGGCAATCCATCGTCGTAAAAGATTTTGTAAAAGAAATTACTAATAGCATCTTTCTGTGCATGGAAGGAACTATGGAACTATCTAGTATATTCCACATAATAATTTTTACTTTTCTACCTTTTGGTAGGAGTCAAGCTTTGAATTGGAATTGGAATTTTGTACTTTTTATTCACAGTTGCGTCCAGAACTACAGCGTAACGGCCACCGAGGGGATCAGTACTACCTTCCAGGCGAGAGAACCGCGCGAGCACGTATCATAGAAAAGTTCAAACAACAACAACAAGAGCTGCTGGAGGAACAGAGGAACAACTACAACAATGCTCTGAATGGTAAGTTATTATCTTTCAGCAATCGCTTCGACTCCTATAATACCTTGCTAGACAGCACCCTAATTGCGTAATACACGATCAATCACAAAATGAATCGTTTTGAAACAGATAGCTAATCCATCCATTATTTCATAAGTTCGAAAAAAAAATTACATGTAACTAATAATAATATTGTTGAATTGTCTATGCACGCAAATCAGGCAAGGATGGTCTGAAGCCTGGATGTTCCTGATCCAGAACCTTGTGGATAAAAACTGAACTGCTTGAAGAACCAACTGGACAGATTAAATAACTCCAAGCTATTTGAAACCTATCCATCAGCTAATTAGCTGCTTGTCTTAACAAATAATAATAAAGCATCTACTGGCATCTAGTCACCCATTATACTCATCAGCTTTGTAGGTAACAAAACAACTGCAATATGTGTATAAGATAACCATCCAATCAGGTATGTAAAAACCATCAATTTCTGATTAAATTCTCTCCTCCCGCAGGTCGCATAGTAATTCGCTCGGCGCTTGAAACAAAGAAGCCCAAACGTGACTCGTCGATAAGCTCTATATCATCAGACGGGCGCGGTCGAGAAGGTCGCGACGGAAGGGACAACCACAAGAAGATCAAAACTGAGAGGTTAACCACGCCAGAGCGAGAGATGGAGTATAATAAGACTACAGGTTTGTTGAAGTCCTTGGTAGTGATTTTTTTTTTAAACATTGCTCCACACTAGGAATTTCACCTGTATCATGGGTGCGTTTACAAACATTTAAACTGACATACACAAACAACCACACCCGGAACAACTACATGTAGGTCATACAAATATTTTTTCCGTGCGGGAATCGAATCCGCGACACGCAGCGCAGCAGTCAATCGCTTAACCACTACGCCAACCGTGCCGTCATGAAATGAAATGACTTTAGTTTCTGTAAATAGGTTTAAGTACAAACACTTTTACTCGTCAATGGTGCCAATTCCCTTGTTCACAAACTAAACTAAATTTAAGTTCAGTCCATCTTCTTCTTTCTATTTCATTAAGAAAAGGACAGAAGATACATTTTAGTTTAGTCCTGTCAAATCTGTCACTACTCCATACAAGTTTAGGCATGATTAAAAACTTGCCTACTTAAATTACGTCAATTTACGTCAGGCGCTGATTAATTTGACAGGACTAAACTAAAATATATCTTCTGTCTTTTCTTAATGAAGTAGAAAGAAAAAGATGCACAGAACTTAAATTTAGTTTAGTTTGTGAACAAGGGAATCGGCACCAATAATATTTTAAGTACTAGATGAGCGTGAAAACTGTTTTTTTGCCTTGATTTTGTATACCGATATAACACACTTTATAGTAAAGGTTTTTGGTATCATAGTGATAGCAGAACTCCTAAGTCACAGGATCTCCTAGTTTGGGAGTCAGGGTTTACCCTATCTGTATGACCTTTATTTACTGAAATCATACAACCTAGTCTTTAAGTATTGTTGAAGGTTTTTTTTTGTATGACTAAAGATTTTTATTATTAATTATTATTTCCTTTATTTCATTAAATACATATATTTTACATTTTTAAATATGAGAATATAAATTATTTATTATTATTTCGTTCATTTATTTTGTATACTTATTTTATACATTTTTAAATATTTCTTAAAATTTAAAAAAAAAAAAACATTTAAAAATATAAAAAAATATTTATTATTATTTTTAAATGTCTTTTAAAACTCTCGGGTCCCTGGGGTCCCGGACCTTTAGAAGGCGTACAAGGGGCCGAAGCCAACTCGCAGAGGCCCGTTAGACGTTTTTATTGAAATGGGGCACCAACCGACGATTATCCCTGTTCGCACTATGCAAGCGCAGCCAAGGACAACCCCCGGTTGGTGTAAGACTATTGCAGGATGTGGAAACAAAGATATTGGGTTATGGGTTTGGGTGGCTAAGTAAACTGGTTATTTGAACTATGGAAAGACTATGGCCCCTGCCTGACCAATGTTTTATATAAATACACAGATAAAATGGCAGGGGGTGACTTGCACACTCAATAATGGGCCCCCGAAAACGGTCGCTAGCACAAAGTGTCGTAGCGACAAGGGGGCAACATGTCCTGAGGTGCTTATGAGGAGTGGAGAGGTATTCCACGGCTATCAGGACAATCCCGGAAGTACGGTCAAGATCCCTACCAGCATCTTACTGAAATACTTCCTTCCTCCGAGCACGTTTGCTCTTGCGAATCTCCACTCAAGCCGGCCGATAAAGGCAAGAATGAGATGGGAGCTCTGTCCCTCGTCAGTGTTCACTCCAGCCGGCCAATAAAGGCAAGCTAAAGATGAGGAACAAGACTTCTCCCGGGAGATAGGGTCCGTGGGGTCGCTACTGCCCAACAGCTCGCCACATGCTGCCCTGCGGGTTTCTGTATCTCTCTTGGTCAGGCTCCTCATCCTAGACCCGTTCCGGCAAAGTAAACTCTACCGGCACAGACCTAGGGTTCGGAGCGCGCAAGCCCCACCACGACGTCAACGTAGAGATACGGCGGTGGGGTTATTATTATTATTATTATACTATGATGGTAAAAACCGCATCAAAATCTGTTGCGAAGTTTAGAAGAACGACGCGGTCATACAGACGGACATAAAAAATGACATTAATTTATAATTGTATAGATTATATTTGTTTTATGTATGTTTGTTGTTTACAGCCGGCATGTACAGCATGCCGTACGGTTTCGGCTACCCGTTCTGTCCTCCCGGCTACGCGTACCCACCGCAAAGTATGAGTATCTTATACATCTTATATCTTTCTTTTTTCTTCTTAAAATATTTTATACCTTATTCGCATGCAATAAGGATGATTGGCACTAACGTTCGTCCAGCCTTACGACAAATGAATGCTTATTTCCAATATTTACAACCTTGAAACTTTCGGGTGGAACAAAAAGATATATTGATAATGATTGACCTATCAAAAACTATGACGTTCTTCCTACCCTGAACTGTGTGCTGGTCAAACGCTAGTGGACATGCCCCTTAAGGGGGATGCGCTCAGGTAGCCCTAGCCTATGGTACTCGCACTCCCATATTTAGTACAGATTATTTTTTAGACCCGTATTAATAAACTGCTGATGACATCACTTTTAAAGCAATATCACTCCATTATAATTGTCATTTTACATTTGAATCACTTCATCTATAAAAGACATAGGTACAGTCAACCGCACATCAGTGATAATACTAAAATTACGAAAATCACCCTTACTGCTACGACATAAAGACGCTGTCAATGTCAAATTGTTACTATTGATGTTCGGTTAACTGTATGTGCAGTTTATTAACATGGGCCTATGCACTTCAGTCAAATGGAAAAATGCGGAGTGAGAGGGCCATTGGCACAAACTTGCTGTCCTAAGTTAAGTTCCAAGAAACTTTCTGTCAATTAATTCAATTTGTTCCATTCATATAATATCTATTTTCTTAAATATTTCTTTAGTGGCATCGTCTTTTCGTCTTAAAGAATGTGTACGTAAGTTTATTGTTGGTACCGATCCTTCCTAGCAGAAAATATATCTATTCAATCATCCTATTCGCCTCTCGCTCTACCTTGTGAGGGCGAGATTCACAGAATTAAGAAGAAAATTCGCTACTTACAAAATAAGTGTTATTTTGCTAAGCGTTTCATATGAGGAGCTCTTGGCTAAGTAATAACACCCGCACGGGTTGATCCATCAGGTTACCGGTCCGGGGTTGGTCCATGGATGGGTGACCATCTTTACATACCGAGACTCCACCGTTGGCTCCGGCTGTCATTAGTGTATTTTTGACAGTCGTTACGGGTCGTCAGAAGCCCGAAAGTCTGACAACCATTCTTACCAAGGGGTATCGTATTACCCAATTACTGGGTTGTGGAAGTCAGATAGGCAGTCGCTCCATGAAAAATACTGGTATTCAGTTGCATCCGGTAGACTGGAATTCGACCTTAACATAGTTTGAAAAAGGCGGGCAGATTGGATGTGATGGCCACCGCAGTCTTATGAAAACCTACTTAGAAAAGTGACATTTATATCTGTGAATCACCCCCTACACGCGAGAGGCTCATAGTATCGGCATGTGCTAACATTCCTGGATGGCAGCGTCTATGTATTACCCGATGCGCGGGCAGTACTACGCGCCGCCCGGCGAGTACGTGCGGCGGCCGCGGGGCCGGGGGGGGCGCGGCCGCGGCCGGAACCCGAGGATGCCGTACTTCGACGGACCTGACGCTAACCATCAGTATTACAGGTCAGTATCATCATCGTCATTCAACTGAAAGAAGTCCACTGCTGTCTCTTTGGGAGGAAGTGGACTGAAACCCACCACGCGGGCCCAGTGCGAGTTGGTAGATGTTACATGTCTTCCAATTTTTGGTTCTAGGACATGGCGGTTTCCTCACGATGTTTTCCTTCACCGTTTTGAGAGACAGAAAGAAAGAAAAAAAAGATAAAAAGTTTTTATTTATTTCTTTTTAGTGGGTCGGTAAATATTCCAAATTCGGTTATAATGAAAAGAAAAAAATTACAAGATTCCCGGAAAAAAAACAAATTCGGGATAAACTGAAAGGTCAGGGAAAGGTTTTTTATTTTATTAGCCTACATTGTCCCACTGCTGAGCGAAGGCCTCCCCCAAATCCTTCCAAGTATTCTTATAAGTCAGGGAAAGGTTATCAGGAAATAAAAATCAGGAGAATAGGTAATTCTAGAGAGCTCTACTCCGCCATTAAGTAAACAAAACAAATTTTGGGTCAACGTCGGTCGGGTCAGCTAGTTTTTAATGAAAAATACACATATTTTGTTTCCAAAACTTGATCGTCACCAAACTAGTCATTATACCATTCCAGATACTTCAAGAAGCTAACAGAGAACAATCCGCACAGCGAGTACGAAGAACGGTCGCGCGGGCGCTCGTACTCGCGCTCCAGATCGCGTCGCCGCGAACATTCACGCTCGCGTTCGCGACGGCGGTCGTACACTCGCTCGCGGTCTCGAAGCCGGCGGTCTAGGAGTCGAAGTCGCAGGAGTAGGAGTCGAAGTCGGAGGTCCAGGTCTAGGAGTAAAAGATCCAGGTAATGTAGTGTGTCTGCTGTACTTTTAATATTCCTTAAATAAATAGTTTTGTTTAGGATAAGCTTTGATCCAATTGCATCCTTAGATTAAAAAATACAATAGACGTAGATATATTTAGTAAACTATTCCGCGTTACTATTCTTAAAGAGTTAAAAAACCCTGTAAGGAATCGACACGTGTTTCACCTCTCAACGCTGAGATCGGCGTCCAGCGCTCGGTGTGTTAACACGTCGTGTAAGGGTTCGCAACAAGTCAATCGTCATCCTGAGGATGCCTCGTTGAGACGTGAAACACGTGTCGATTTCTTACAGGGTTTTTTAAGACTCTTTAAGAATAGTAAAGCGGAATAGTTTACTAAATATATCTACGTCTATTGTATTTTATAATGAATTTCCGCCAAGTCACGCCTGAATCAATTAACTTTACTTAGATTAAGTTTTTTTTCTAGTAGTACTCATTACTTGTTTTAGACTGAAATGAGCGTAATTCCTGACACTTTGCATAAGGCCGATGTCGGTAAACTAAGGCCAGACACTGGAAAAAAAATGAGCATTTTCATTTGATATTTTATATTTCCCAAACGATAATATGTATTAATTCAATTCAATTCAAATAATTTATTTCAGACATGCGTCCATAGTGTTAGTATACAAGATAACTTAAAGACTATTGTTAGTAAACATGAAAATGAATTAAGTTAGTATACAAAATAACTTAAAGACTAAGTGTTAGTAATAATAAAAATTAATTAAAAACGCTAATTCGTGTGGATTCTCAACCAGTGGCGCAGCAGAGGGGAGTCCCACCGAAATGAAAAACAAATATCTTACATCAATGCACATAAACATAAAGCCTGTTTTGAACGGACGCTGTCGGTCGTGTACAAAAGTCGTGAGGCATTATACTGTGTAGCAACAACACTACTCTTTGACGATGACATTTGCGTTTTCTCTGACCATAGACATCCTATAACTGTTGTATGGATGGCGCCTTTACGCATTAACGTCGGCGTAACACTAATTCTAGCCTAACCGAACTCTTTATTATTAATGTTCCAGATCCTACCACTCCCGCAGTCGCTCTCGCTCGCGCACACACCGGCGCTCGCGCTCGCGCCGCTCCCGCTCCAAGTCGCACCACTCGCACCGCTCGCACCACTCGCACCACTCGCACCACTCGCGCCGCACGCCGAGCCCGACCAAACCCGGCCGGACCAGTGTGGATAGCAGCAATAAGCTCGTGTCGCCCACTCAGGATAAGACCAGACGTTCCCGCAGTTGGTCGCAGAGCAAAGAAGATACGGCCGCGACGACTAGTCCTACGGAAAAGAATGAATGACATATTATATTGTATTATATTTATAAGTAAACGTGATTTAAGGTTATGATTCGTTTTTATTGCGATACTTCTTCTTTAAATGTCAATTTGGCTCAAATTTTGTCCGACCAAAATGTAGCCACATGGAAAGCTCTATCGTTGGATATGGAATAAATTATTATGTCTGTATTCTTGGAAGAAGTAGGTAGTAACGGAATAAGGACACATTACATTTCGCCAGTTAGAGTCCGGCCGTCGAGAGAATGCGTTCCTGACACCTGTCAGTTATATAGTAACGAATATGTGTATTGTGGATTGGATCCTTAGGCCGTTTGTGCACAACAAGGAATTTTACAGTCTGGCAGGCCGATTTTCAAGTAAATATCACGTGATCGTCGATCGTCCGGGGAATATAGGTATGAAATTTTAAATCCGGAAGGGAAAATTCTGTGTAGTGCACAAGCGGCCTAACGCCCTTATTATTACAAGACATTGTCCAACTGACAGGTGTCAAGAACTCATTCTCTCTACGGCCTGACTGTAATTTAATTAACCTCCACATGTAATATTGGGCTACCCTATATTCATTAACCGGGCACTAATCTAGATTCCAGGATGCTATTGAGGACTTCTTATTGGAGAAACACAGTAGCACTGACCACTGTCAGCGTACTCTTGTGAAGCTGGGCCCACTAGCTAGAGCAAAGAGGCGCGATTTCTGTTTGTTATATACCATGACTTATTTGAATTCTCATTATAGAGTTGTTGGAACTTGGTCAACTGGGACTGGTTCCGCCATCCAGATGTTGAATGCTATTATTTATAACCTTTTTTTTATAACCTTTCGTATATAATTACAGACACAATTAAAAATCCATTGTCTCGTGTGGATCCACGTTCCAACGATACCAAAGGTACCAATTACTCCAATTAGGTAGGTACTTATTATTTATACTAGTCAACATGCAAAATCTTGACTTGGTCCCACCGGCCGTGGTCCAGACATTCACCGAGAATTTCCCGTAAATTTTGATTCAGCTTTTCGTCCTACATTTTCTGAAATTTTAAGCTATACTTTTATAATTAACGTATGTCTTATGAGTAATCGTAATCTTTGACACGCGATTAAAAAATTAGGTAAATGTAATTATTTTAATCACCGTTAATACAGTTTGATACTGATAAATAGATAATGTAATCATATTTTTTCCGCTGACTGTTATTCAACATTAGGATATCAGCGTGTGGTACGACTTGCGAGGAACTTTAAATAACTGCGTTTGGAAAGTATCTACCTGAACTTGGTGGTCGCAGTCTACCTATTGATATAAGCACATACCTAGTGATGTCCATCCATGTCATTTTATGCCAAGGAATAAGGGACACTGGAATGTGTGCCTTTCTAGTTGACGAACAAACTAGTACCGTACAGTAAAGCTCTTTCTTTATACAAACATTTTTCTTGCCCTGAAAAACTACGGTTGATTCGCCGTGTAGGCCCAGTCGTCAGAGTTGTTTAGATCACTATGGAAGCTTGTTGCCAAACACGGCGGCACTACGGCACGGCGCCGTCGCCGTACCGCATTTGTAAGCCGACACGGTTTTTTTTACGACGCCGTTTATACGCCGTACCGTACAGAAACCGTGCCGTCTTAACACCCTAGACATGCCTAGTAACTTACTGCACCGAATGTTGCGTGCTATGATTAGATAGAAAGAAAAAGAGGTTTATTCGTCACAGAAACACGTGCATACCTACAGAAAGATAGGTAATCAGAAAAATAACAAAATATCAGATCTACGGGTAATACGAGCATAAAACAGACATAGTCGGTAGCTGCACGTCGTGACTGTGACAAGAAGGATTAAGGAAGGCCATGTCCAGCAGTCAAAGTTTTTTGTTTGATACGATGATGATGAATCCACACAGAAAGAACTCACACCACTCACAACCTTATGACACAGATAATATATTGGTAATTATGACATCGCAAAAAAAAAATTCTAGCAGATGCCTACGAAAGGATTATACTGATTTGAATATGATATCTGCTATAGTTAATCCAATTTATATTCTTTTAAGGTCAATGTGGGCAAATCCGTCATACTTTTTTGTAAGTTGAATTTGGTTGACTATATCTGGTACTCTTAACTACTTTTTTATAAATTTGATGGTTGTAAGTGATGAAGAATTTAATTGTCTTTTATATACATCCATTCGAAACAACAGAACTGCCTTCATTAATTAACTAAAAATGTTTTTTTTAAAGTAGGTCCTTAGACGGATTTTCCCGAAAATTGGGGCAAATCCGTCGCGTAGCAAATTTTCCTAGAATTAGGCCGTTATTTCAAAAGTATGTTATTTGTAAACAAGAAAATACAGATGTTAAAGAAAAATTTTCTGTCACATCATAAATATAAGGTTGAATTTACATTTTATTGAGAAAAATCTTTTTTAGGGGCTAATGCGGCATATTTTTATAAACAGGGATTATGAACCTTTTTAAAAAGGCTGAAAAATAATTTAAAGATTTTTTTGTTAAAATGACTATCTTATTATGAACTAGCTGCTGCCCGCGGCTTCGCCCGCGTGAGTGTCGGAAATTACCCCATACATCCCCATGGGTTTTAAGTATAAATATTGAGTTTCGAGTTAATCGGACAGCGCGTTAAAATTCTTCCATACAAACACTGACACCCCCCAATCCCCCTTTAGGGGGTAATTTAGACAAACAAAAAACTACAAACTTTATAATTTATTTAGATAACTATTCGTGCGAAGTTTCATGTTTATTACCTCAAGGAATAAGATTTTTCATACAAACTTTCATCCCTTATTTTACCCCCTTAGGGGTTGAATTTCGAAAAATCCTGATACACGTTATTCTTAATTTTTGGGTTTAAGTATAAATAATGAGTTTCGAGTTAATCGGACAGCGCGTTAAAATTCTTCCATACAAACTTTGACACCCCCCAACCGTAGGATAGGATACTTTTCCGGGATAAAAACTACCCAGTGTGGTGCCCAGGATATTAAAGAATAATTATACCAAGTTTCATCGTAATCGAACCGGTAGTTTTTGCGTGATACCTGAACAAACAGACAGACAGACAGACAGACAGACAGACAGACAGACAAAAAAATATTTAATCACACTTTTGGGTTCGGTGTCGGTCTAGTAACACCCCCTGCCATTAATTTTTTTGATATTTTCAATGTACAGAATTTTCACTTCTACAGATTTATTATAAGTATAGATTAAATCTACGGGTTTTTTTTAAAATAAATTCTGTTAAGCATTACAACTTCATTATTAGTATTAAAATGGCCCAACACACTCAAAATTTTGAAGAAAAAAAACTGAATTTGTCTTTATCTATAGCTTCCAGGAAAAGCTATAAGAAGTCTATGGCCTTAAAATGATTTAAAAACGTATGCCACAAAATCTGGTCAGAAGTTTTAGAAGAAAATAACATTAGTATAACATACAATAGATGAGGCGGAAATCCAAGCCAAGTCACGCCTGAATCAATTAATTACTAATAGTATAACACATCTTTCTGGTTGACTTAAGCAAAAACTAAAAACAGGATAGATGAAAAAGGTTTACGATATCTGCAATGGGGTTATTCCGGTATATGACGATTTAGCCCCTTTGATATTAGACGAATTTTCCCACTCGTTCATTTTGAGCTGACATATTTGATACAACAATTAAAGCTGTATCCACTGGATTTTATTAAAAACAAATAGAAAAATCCATTGAAACACATATTAAACCACATAATGTGCATACTCGGAAAGTCGTAACTTGTGAAATTGATAATTTAACTTTTAAGAAACGGAAGCACTCTACACTTGAGTATCGAGTTCGGAACACAACTAAACTTCAAACGTCATTTTCTACTCTTGTAGAGAACGTAGCTCCATCTATGTATTGTAGTTGCAACTAAAAACTGATCCAGTTTTATCAACTGAATCGGTAACAGCGTAACTATTCTGGATTGATAGTTATTGCATGTGTATGGAATTGCCCCGCAGACGGATTAGCCCACATTGACCTTAAACACACGTGAAAGAGGGGACTGGGGAGAGGGGTTTTTTTTGGTCACACTAGTCATTTTTCTACGTCTTTCAGACTCTTTCCGTCTAAAGACAGTCCGTGGACATCCTCAAAACATGAAGAGTAGAATCTTAGGTAGGTATTGCTTCTTCTTAGCGTGTCGATGGCAATCTGTCTGGTCCATAGAAACTTATATCTATGGTTTGATCGGAACTTAGCTGCGAGTACCTATAGCATTAACAGTGTAAGTATAGCATTTATAGATTCCAAAGATAAATTCCTATAACGACGTAAGACTTCACATCCAAAGAGTTCACGTTACACCCAATAGGATTTTTTGTTACCACAGTGCCACTACGCTTCCTGTGATGTTATGATGTACCATCGCGGTCACGCATATCTTACCAATTTAAAAACAAAATCCCGTGCACACGATCCATTAATTGGGTACAATTCCAGATTCTGGGATGCTACAATGGATTTCCTACTTTACCGCACCGCGATAAAACCCACGACCCGAACGTTTAGTGGTTGCGCTTGCAACGACTAGGCCAACGGGGCAGTTTACAGAGGCTATCTTTTTACCTACCTAGACGTGAAATCAAAAAACAATAATGTACGTTATCGAAGTAAAAACCCTGTTATACGTCGATGTATATAATCCAAAAATCCGTTAGTTTCTTTAAAAATACGCAACTTTATCAATGGATTAGTTCATAAAGAGCCATGGAGCACAAAATTAATCGGTATTTGTATCAACAGATTATGATTTAATGACGTCCCTGTTATCTTTGATAAGGGAGGCTAATTAGTATATGTAGTAAGACGGTAATTAATTCATTATAGTTAGTGACTTGATCGTTGGAACATGAAGGCTTTCGCTGTTGTTTTGTTGTGCGCGGTTGCCGCCGTCCAGGTAAAAAAACTTAGATATTTTAGTGCATTTAGATTCTGATTAGTATCAAGCGACCCTGTTTATTTAGATTGTAGTCAAAATTCTATGCATTATCTATAACTTCTTTAGATGAATCCCAATAGGTACCTATTACGCACTTTTTAATCCACGTCGCGAAAATGTTAGCTGAAGTTACATATTTAGGTAGGTATAACACGCTTAGGCCACACTTAGACCTACACGTATTTTTTTTAGGCAGTGTGATTTTTTTCATGGCCCCCAGCTATGAAGTTTTCAAAAATAGTGAAAATTGTACGTACCTACTTGGTTTTCAAGGTGAAAATAATAGTTACCTCGTGGAAAACACAGTTAGGTACCTCTAGGCTACCTACCTACTCTATTAACCGGTTACATAATTTTTATTTTTAAATTATTGTTATTTCTTTTTTTTTATTATTTTGGCATGTCTATTCGAGCACTTCCTATATTCATTTTGGCTTTTGAAAAGTAAGAATTTACATTTGAAATGATATGGCCTACAAGATTTCATTTTCAATGTTATCTTTCATATCAATAAATAATTAAAGTCTGCTGTTATGAGATAGATCAGATATAAAAAAATACATTAATATTTCAGTGACATAGTTATGTTATAGATCTTGATTTGAATATACCTACAGGCAACCTATTGGTTATCAGTCTAGCCGAAATTTTGAGGTTTTTAAAACAATTTGGAAAAACCTACATAAACCCCTTATCAATAAAATGTTCTTATCTAATTAGATTTTGTAATTAAGTCTAATCTTTATTTTAATACATCAATTTAATTCTTCTTAATTCCTAGATTAACCTTATCTTTTTTAAACTTGTTTTTGGTGATAGATTTTCCATTTAGGTGGGTATTTTTAATACCTAATGCCAAGATATTTAGTTACATCACTCATAAATACCTACAATCATAAGTTTGAATAGATACTAGACCTTCCTAAACTAACTAAAAATGAATTAGAGGTGGCTTACATTAATATTTTGCTGCAAGTTTAATTAGTTTCGATTATAACTAGGGTTATCCAGACAGACCAACTTTAGTCGAAGAAACTAACAACTTAGTTGAAGAAACTATCGACTTAGTTGAAGAAACTATCAACTTAGTTGAAGAAACTATCAACTTAGTTGAAGAAACTATCAACTTAGTTGAAGCAACTATCAACTTAGTTGAAGAAACTATCGACTTAGTTGAAGCAACTATCAACTTAGTTGAAGAAACTATCGACTTAGTTGAAGCAACTATCAACTTAGTTGAAGAAACTACCAATTTTTTTAAAGTTTTCGTTAAAGGTTGCAGCAACAAAAAGACTCAGTTTAGGTACGTTTGCCGCGATTCTTAATAAACTTTTCAAATCAATAGTCAACAGTCAGTGTGGCGATGGATCTGGAACCAGCACCTTGATACAACTAGTACAAATTTTTCGAGTTGCTATTTGCATCAATTTGAAACTGATTCTGTCATGGAGTGCAGCAACTGAAAACTATTGTTGATCATCGAAACTCGCAACTACAGTTGCTATGTCTGCGCAGTTTCTTTATGTTAAACTAGCTTTTGCCCGCGGCTTCGCCCGCGTGGAGGTCGGAAATTATCCCACGGGAACGTACTACCGGGATAAAAATATATCCCAGATCCCATAACCCATGTCATGGTCTATCTAGGCGATACAGAAAGGTTACAGACATGAGACAGCCAGTAACTTTCGTACCCATAATATTAGTGTGGATAGTATGGACGGAAGTATGAAACTGTGTGAAAGTCTTATGAAAAAAATATAACACATTTGCCTGTGGAAGGTGAACAACGTCTATCCCAATCTGTAAAGTAATATGAATAAAACTGGAATATCTTATGTTAAAACATTTCTGTAAACAACATTTTTGGTTTTCCCATTTTTTGCTAAAAACATGTAGATTTTGTGGGCTGGATACTCGTGAGCACGCCACATACAATGGCTGCACTGTTTTTAAAATTGGAAAGGTAAATCTTTAGGGATATGAGGAACAGGGTGTAAAGTTCACTCATACTCTATGGAAAAGGGAGGATCCAGACGGGTGTTGTGTCTGGCGGGCAATTGCCCAAGGATTGATGTCGGATAGTCTTATATATGTTAATCACTCGGTAAACTCTTATACCGCGATGTAGGACTTGTGTCGTTAGGTCTTTGATGCGTAGTTCGTATGTAGCGGTTTCGATGCCGCCGCAAATCTGTCGGAATTATTAGAATACGGGGAATCTTAACATTTAAAAAAAAAAATATTTCTGACATGATTATTGCTTTTAAAATATTCCACCTCAGGTGAGTAATTTGTAACCGTGTGTCATTACATTATCTTGGCGCATCAAGATTACGCATTAACAGAACTGGAACACCCACTTTCAGCCTCAGCTTATGCGAAGGCACTCCTGATAACTCTAAAGAGTTGAGAAATTCAACAGGGTGATGTTACTTGTTCGGTGTCCATGACATTGTGGAGGTGTACCGAGAGATACTCCACAAAGTCACCTTCCACATGTGACATAATGTTTTCATTAATCTTTTCCACAGTTTCATTCGCCGGTGCCAAAATTGTCCTTCCACACAAGCATTCTCTATTCTCAGTTAGTTTGCAGATCGCTCAGATTATCTGAAAAACAACGTCTATCCACACACCACCACAGATCCACATTACAGAATTTTTGGATTAATGGAATCATGCCGCAACTGTTACCATACGGTCTTCGCCAATTTTCAGAAGTGCAGGCGCATATTGCCCCGATTCTATATCATTGTGCTGTTGTACTCGCATAATTGTAATCAAACAAAACTTTTTTATATGCCCCCATAATGTCGACGTCTTTAGACATGCATTTATTTCATCTGCCGGTGATCCCCTAGTTATTACCGGCAGAGTCTGTCTAAAATCTCCGGCTATCAATACCACCATCCCTCCCATGCGTTTCAAGCCAAGTAGTAATAACTTTTGACCAGGTGGACCGATTTTAATGAAATAAACACTAAATGTAACCTCAAGATACGGACTATGACTATATTCCCAAACCCTTAAATATCTTGAAAAGAGTCACTGAAAAATGACAATATTACATGTGAATTTTAAAATCATCCCCCATTCTACCCTCTTGAGGGATGATTTTTGAAAAACGGTGAAATAAGTAATTCTTTATTTGTTACCAAAAGCATAAATTTAAATTTTCATAGCCCTAACTTAAGAAATGATAGGTTTCCCATACAAACTTTCATCCCCTATATCCGCCCCCTTAGGGTTATTTTTGAGACAAAAAGTAGCCTAGTTCTTCCCCGGGATGCCATCTATCTCCTTGCCAAATTTTATCGAAATCCGTCCAGTGGTTTAGGCGTGAAAAGGTAACATACAGACAGACAGACAGACAGAGTTACTTTCGAATTTATAATATTAGTAAGTAAGTAAGTACGGATGTATGCTATTGCCTATTTGCTGTTCTTAACAATGTTTTTTTTATGTTTCAGGGCCGCTACACTGCCCTCGAGGGTAAGTACACTGTTCTAAATAATTATTCTAAATTTCCCCTTTTGTTATAAAAAAGTAATTTTTATCTGGGGAATAAACCTTCTCTTCCGAATAAATTTTGAATTTTTTACAGTTTCTCTATAAGAAAACTGTCAGAAGTAAATCTTATTCCGCGGATAAAATTGATTCCTGTCTGGTCGAATCCGCCCTTAATAAATTAAAAAATAAACAGAACAGGGTTGTCAGTATAGCCATCTTTTAAACATACGTATACATACAAATAAAGGAAAACTTATTAAGTGTCAGTATGTAAAGTCAAAATAACAGCTTTTAACTAAATGCCTATGAAAGGAAATACTTACGCTACCTACTAGTACAAAAAACAATTCTTAAAAATGTTGTTCCGCCCATCTCCAAAACGGCTGGACCGATTTTGATGGGACTTTGACTGGCAGATTGGCGATGTTCTAAGGAGTAACCTAGGGTTTTTCCTTTTATTTTAGAAAAAGAATTAGAGTCTGCGGGAGAAGCCGCGGGCAGCAGCTATTTATTATAAACGGTAATCTGCGATATATAGGATACATAAGATGACCAAATTAAACAGATTTTGTATCCAATTGTACCCACAATCTGGTAGTTCTGAAACAGAATTTAATGGTGTCACAGTTCACAAAACTTCCTTACCAGTGTTACTCACTATGACTTCTCGTGCAGGCTCCAGCTCCGCCGCGGCCCTGGGTGAGAACCCCTGGTTCGTGCACCTGCGCATCGCCACGAACTCCAGCGGCATGCTCATCACGGGCGCCGGTACGCTCATCAGCGACCAATTTGTGCTCACCACCGCTGAGAACCTCGTCCGGTATGTTACCTTACGTAACTAAACATACACGTCTATATATCGCTACAAGGTTCTAGTGGCGCGTGGCGAAAATCGGAACTAACGCTGCCATCTTGTTTTTTCAGTATATTTTACAAAACTAGTGCTTAAAAATTTTAAAGCCGAGATATTCTGAACAGTTCAGAAAATATTATTATTTTCAAGAAATTTTACACTTCCACTTGGATTTTTCGACCCTGTGATTTTCAACGTAACGATTTCAAATTCTGAACTCATTAGAATATCAGCTTTTAATTTTTTTAATGATTGGTGGACCCTTCGCGTTACCTCATTTGCCTTTCGACAACTACGTTTGATAGACCCTGTATAACAGCCCAGTCTGGTTTTATGTAGGCTCCCTCCCTTTCACTTATGATTTAAAAAGATAACTACCGACATCATGTGGGTTGGTACCTAATTTATAGTTTACATGCCAAACTACAGCTTTCTAGTACTTACAGTATCTGCGCTAAGCCGGGGACAGACAGACAGACAGATAGACAGACGGTCATGGCGAAACTATATGGGTACCTTGTTGACTACGGAACCCTAAAAACAAAAACATTTGACACTTGGAGACCTTGAAACTGACTTTTTCGAGCATAACGCTTTTTTGTTACGTGTCGATTTCTACCAGTCAACTCCTACCTCAAGCCGCGTTAAGCAACTTCGTTCGAAAATTCGATAGAATTTACGTTACGCGTTGATGCTGTAGCTATTCATAAAACATAATAACATTAATAACATTAATAACATTAATAACAGTCGTTTTTTTGTGAGTCCTATTATTTTGTAAGTCCCGGCTCTGGCGACTGCCATATTTACAGAACCGTTTCCCCTCAGTGCTACTTTCATCTGGGCCCGTTACGGCGTTGTGAACGTTATCAACCCGTCCATGGTGTCTGAGAGCAATCAGTTCTCGCCCCGCATCCACCCCGCATACAACGACCGCACTGGCGAGAACAACCTCGGCCTTATCAGCATCAACAGACATATTAAAACGACCGGTATGTATTCTACTATAAAAATACTCTTCTTCAGTTCTTCGTAACGGTTAGTGGCAAAAGACCCATAAAAGCGAGGATGTAGAAACATTTTTGTATGAGCTGTTTATTACTTTAATAAATTAGAGAAATAGTTTTAGAGATATTCGTACCTACCCTGGTTTTAGGTTTATATATCAATGTACATTACATATTACAGGGAAATTAATTGATAAGTAAATTGAAACCCTACGTCAAATTTTGCTGTGATAAAGTCATTTTATACAACTGTCAAAGAATGACAGTTGATTTGAATAAAGAGTGCTCGCAAGTTATGTCTGCGCGCGACTGCTGGCGCTTTGACATGCTTAATTCCAAAGTGTAATATTTAAAATATTAAGGGTGGATTCGACCAAAAAAGAATAAATGTTATCCGCGGAATAAGATTTACTCTGACAGTTTTCGTATGGAGAAACCGTCAAAAATTCAAAAATTCGGAAGAGAAGGCTTATTCCGCGGATAAAATAAAATGTATTCCTGTTTGGTCGAATCCGCCCTTAATCCCAAATTAATACTAATAAAATTAATTAAATAATTATATACTTGATTTGACCTTATATAAACGAAAAGACGGCAGCATACTTATTAGTTCCGATTTCAGCCGCGCGCAGACATATCTTGTGAGCACTCTAGGTTGGGACTTTAATACCTGCGACCCCCATAAACGAAGAAGAACAAATAGGTATTTACATTTTAGAAGGATACCTAGGGTACTTACTAGGTAGATTCAATACAGAGTTATCGATGACTTGATAGAAAGCGAGAAATATTTGCGCATTATTTTCTAGAAAAGGTAATATTTACCGACTCTATCCAGCAATTCAGAATTGTTTTTCTCAAATTCAATTTAGTTGTGAAGTTATGGATCGTGGCAAGCGGACCGGCCTATAGTTTTTTATAGCAAATATTTCGATATACCTTGGTGGTCGCGGTTTTAGGTTTCCTTTTTGCAGAATTTTTAATTTCCACTTAGAATATACTCGTACTAGAAGGATAATACGTACCTATAAACGATTTGATTGATTTGTTACGCTTTCACGCTAAAACGGCTGAACGGATTTGGAGGAAGTTCATAAGTTAATGGGCTACTTTTCATCCTGGATCGCAGACGACGTCACGAGCAACAGCTAGTATCCAATAAAACGCCTACTCTCTACTATGTCTCTAGTCTCCACATTCTACAATTAAAACATTTCATCGAAAGCAATCGTTCGATTAATAAAGGCGTGT
Source organism: Eupsilia transversa (assembly GCA_914767815.1). Taxonomy (NCBI): domain Eukaryota; kingdom Metazoa; phylum Arthropoda; class Insecta; order Lepidoptera; family Noctuidae; genus Eupsilia; species Eupsilia transversa. The sequence continues at coordinate 1,921,546 of OU611888.1, forward strand.
TGAGGGTTGCCACCGCACACGGTTCGAACCCGAGCCGTGTTGCTACGTTTTAATTAAGGTTTCCGGACTTTGGGTATGTTTCCTGATGATGTAGTTACTGTTCCTACGTTGCTTTTTGCGAAATTTCGGCTAACGAGGCGATTTTGTTACTACTTTTTTGGGATTTGGATTGGAGGCAAATGTACCAATTTATCGTCGGATAGTCGGATACTTCTTGGTTAGGTATACATAAATAGCGCTCCCCCGCACACTCACCGGGAAGTACCCCTCTTGCGCATAGTGGCGTGGAAGCAATCCACGCGCTTCCGCGAACATGGTCGATGTATAGAGTTTGCGAGTTTTTTTTACTGCGGACCTCCACATAATTGTTACTTTAACTCATTCCATGATTGCAGTGACATATACTGCAGTGACATTACTGAATAAATGAATTGAATTGAATTCATGTTATGTTATGTTATTTTCATTTCAGTGGCATAATAACGAGTATTAATTGTTTACAGAGTTCATCGCTCCCATCTCTCCCCTCGGCGAAGCCTTTAACAGTCCCGCTACTTTCTGCAACTTCGGCGAAAATAACGGCGGTGAGTAGCTGTAACAGTTATGGTGTAGCCATGGACAAATTTTGTACCTACCTACAGTGTATTTTTTGAGTTTTCGCAGTAATTACAAAAATCTGTTTATAAAAAAATTCTGACGCTATATTTATTAGCCAAATAAGACGAGTACCTACTTAAAGACTGGATCAGCGGGATATTTGCGTAAGACACTAATAGTAGCAATGGATTTCATTTTGACAGTTCAACAACATTCATTGCGTTATTAACATTATTGAGCAGATAATTCGTACATAAGAACCAATATGGAATTAAGAATTATATACTTCAAAATTATTTAGATTGTGATTGAGCGTGTGTTACGCAATTAGGGTGCTGTCCTTTGTCTTAATTCCAATAAGAATGACTTCAATTTTCCAACGTCAGATATCTTTTATAAATTGAATTCTGACAGTTTTTGTGGAAAATCTGTAAAACAACTCATTGGAATCTAGAGTGGGCGGAAGATAAGCCTGCACGCGACTGGTGGGGCTGGCGTGGTTACTCTATACTGTAATATTAAATCTATATGAATAATTTAATAATCTTAAAATAATTAATTAAATACTTAATTAGACCTTACATAAACGACAAAACGGTGGATACGATTAGTTCCGCTGTCAGCCGCGCGCAGTCTTATCTTGCGAACAGCTTAAGAACTAGGCTCGGCACTTACTGTTCTATTCTTTCAGTCCCCGGTGAGCAGCTGAACTGCTACACTGTCGGTGTGGGCCAGAAAGAAGATAATCTACTTGTCATCTCTAACAAGGAGGCCCAGGTTTCCGTTGTAAGTTTATTTGACGTTATAGTGCTATATGGTTACTTTTGCACATGGCTAAAACATAAGAAAAATAAGAAGAAGAAAAAAAAAGAATGAATGTATAAAAAAACAAGATGGCGGTGTTAGTTCACCGCCATCTTGTTTTTTTATACATTTCAAGTAACTTTTCATAAAACAATTCCAAAAATTTTTGATTATTAGGTATATGTCTAGACATATACCTAATAATCAAAGATTTTCTTTTGCAGCGCGACACTCTATCTAGATAGAGTGTCGCGCTGCAAAAGAACTAAAACAAACAAGCCAATTTTTTATGCTGGTGTGCAGCTACGTCTTACACACGCATCACGTCATTGTGCTTTTCTAGTGTTCTTGCATTTAGCGGCTAACAGTTGGACGCTATTTTTTTCGTCGAATTCACAGATTTGACTGTATACCTATACTCCATTTATTATAACATTAAACAAATAACGGTTAACGCCCTTACTTTATTTTGATATAAATAACAAACTCCATTATTTCACGATAAATACAAAACAATGTACTCTATTTACCATTTACATTATAAAAATAACTTTAAAGTGCGATTATTTTAATAATATTACACAATAGCTGTTGCTTATTTAACCGTTATTTGTCTAATGCTAAAATAAATGGAATATAGACATATTTAAATCTTTGTTAAAAATGTATAACATCGGCGCCCCCTGTCGTCATACGAGCTCCAAAACATCCTAGTAGTAGTGTAGAAGTACCTGTATTGTATCTGTCATCATCATCCTGCAGCCATTTATCCCATTTCCTTTGGGTCGACGCAGCACTGCATTTCTTTATTGTTGTCCATAAGGCCTACGTTACACTTGACGGAAATTCCGTCGCGGATCTTCCTCGTCGGAACGCCAACACATGTTAAGTATTGCATGACTAATAACGAGCACACTACGCGGAAGATCGGTCGCTCCGTCGCGGACCGCTCGCCCTCTGCGTCTGTTCCGCGGAAGAACATCCGTCAAGTGTGGCGTAGGCCTCTCTAATATGCGTTGTACAGAAAGGCAGAGTAAGTAACCTCTGAGATCTACGGCTATGCGTTGTTCTAACAGAGGCGGTGGTTTTTAGGGTTCCGTACCTCACAAGGAAAAAACGGAACCCTTATAGGATCACTACATTATTCTTCTGTCTGTCTGTCAGTCTGTCAAAACCTTTTTTCTCAGGAACACATGGAGGTATAAAGTTGAAATGAATATCAAATACTCCCTTTGAACTCTAAAAAAATCAAGCTTCTAAGTCAACGCAATAAAAAATTACGGCCATTTATGCAACATATTATCATACTCGCAAATAAATCAAAACCTATAGAGTACTTTCCGTTGACCTAGAATCATGAAAGGCAAGAGGCAAGATCACACAGCACAAAATAAACGAAACTGTCCGAAAATCGTTAATTTGTAGTTTTATCATTGACTCTACTCTGCATAACGTGGTTCACAAATTACGCGCGAAGTGCACTTCGTCAATGAAAACAACTGCTATCTCTTTCCATCTGTTCTGTGAATGAAAACTGAAATCAGCTGACTAGTTCGTCACTTGCAAATTTATACGTACAATTTTTTGTATGAAAAAAAATATGACACATGATCAATAATTTATCTTTACTATTGTAATCTATAAACACAATACTGTCTCCCATTGCAGCCGTGGCAGATATTTTTATAGCACCTGATATATTTTTTGCCATTACATTACTTACATTTTCAGTTGGAGAATTAACCGATGTATATCGATGGATAGGAGAACATGTTTTTCAACTAGAATGTTTAGTTTGTTTTTGGGAAAAAAATCATCACAACTCCGGAAGCCTTCATTGTGCGTGGTCAGACACGCACTTGGCCGTTTTTTTTATACGTATACCTGTTACAAATTGGTTGACTGCCTCGTTGGTCTAGTGGTCGCTAGCGCTAGTGCTGAGGATGACGTCCTGGGTTAGATTCCCAGGTCGGGGAAAGTGTTATTGGGTTTTTTTATCAGGAATTTCTCAGTAGCAGCCCAAAGTCTGAAGTTCTGCCTGAACTAAACTTCAGGGAAAAGAAGCTTGATTTATGTAATGTTATGTACAAATCACATTTCCCAAGAAAAGCAAAGGAAGTAGTTCTGTAGTTTCTGCCTACCCCCATGGGAAAAAGGCGTGAGTATATGTATGTATGTACCATAGAAATATTTCTTATATCTATGGTATGTACAAATCACATTGATTGAAACGTTATAAAATATTCACATAAGATGCTGATACTTCATTTTGTAAGTACCCCGAAGCGATGATGATGAGGAGAATCATAAATGGTTAGTGAGTGATCGGATAATCATGACATATATTTGTTTCAGTCCGACAGCGGCGCTCCCCTGGTCGCCAACGGTCAACAGATCGGCATCCTTATCGACGAAGGACAAGGCAGCGCCAGTGAGTACCAAGCTTTATTAACATCTATGCTGCGTTCGCAATTTAGTTTCCAAACATGTAAACAAATATGAGCTTTTGGAAACATAACTTAAGAAACCTCACATAAAGTTCAGTTTGCTCTACAATTTTTTTATGACTTTTTCAATAGTATTTACTAGTCATTCTGAAATCAACTTATTTTCAACTTATACATCCTTTTGAATTATAAAGTTGATATTTGTTTAAAAGTGGAACTATCATGGTGAGGAAAACACGGATTTGAATATGGAATAGTAACAAAATAATTCGACAACATTCTTACAACATAATAATAATAATAAATAATAATAAATCATTTATTTGCATAAAACATGGTATACAATGGTGTTAAAATATATTATAATGGTACAAACATGTTTAGCTAGAATAAAACATAGCATGCAAAATTAACGGGTCGTATACATTGGCGCGATATAGCGGGCGCGACAGGCAGCACTACCCTTGTCGCGCCCGTGTGTACGAGCCTTAATCGTTGAGGCCGGTAACATACACCATGGCTTCTCTGTATTTCTTTGCAATACCTTCCGTAGACACGCTAACACGTCGTGTTTCATAGAAATTCATAGGAATCAGTAGTGTCGCGATGAAACGTCGTCTGCTGCTGCTGCTTGCAGTCGGCTACGGACTTGTACCTTTGGAATAACAAATACTTTTTACTCTTATATTTCAGTACACAAAAAACCGATTCTATTTCTTAAAACTATTATCTCTTTCCAGTATTCATTAAGACCAGATTATACGAGGATTGGATCAACGAGGTGACTGGAGTCAGCCTGAACTCCGAGGCTGCCCCTGAAGCCGTCCGTTTCATCGAATAAGTCTCTTCATCTTCACAGCTCGCAACTTTCCTTAACTTAGTCCTTTCCGTTAACTGTTCTTTTAGACCAACTTGGGTTCATGAAAGTTTGATGTAGTTCTAAATACCTTTTTAGGATTACTATTGTCATTTTTGTCAGTTCCCAAATTTACGTAACGGGAAAAAAAGGTTTTTTAGTTTCCAACGGTCTTAAGGCTTTATCCAAAATGGACCGACTGATTCGTGTTCCGAGCTGGTTGTTTTATTATTGTAATAAATAATTTAACTAATTAAATTGTGTTTATTTTAGTTAGGTACATATTTTAGCCTAAACAAGCTCATTATATCAGCTATCAAATTACGTAACATTTATTTTCGTCAACGATTTAGACTAATCTGTTTCATTTTGACAGTTCAACAATATTCATTGCGTTATTTACGTTGTTGAGCAGTTTTTTTTTCGAACTTATGAAGCAATGGATTTGCAATCTGTTTCAAAATGATTCAGATTGTGATTGATCCTGTATTACGCAATTAGGCTGCAGGAAGTAGTTTTCGTAAGTACCTTTACAATAGTAGTGCCTAAATTAATTATTTTAGGTCATGAGCATCGTGCTCACTAGTCACTGTAATATATTCTGAATGATATAGATGTCTACACAAGCAGTTATATTATGTAATGCGCTGTTTTATGAGTGAATTATAAGCCTTCGTAACGGTTCGACGATACCGTCGACAAAAAAATGAGGTTATGGCGAGGTCCCAGCGTTGGCGAATAGCAGGTGGAAAATAGCAAAAATGTTTTTTGGTATTCTATACGTACTCATAATAAAATTGAATTCCAAAAAATTGTCTCGTTTCATAAATTAGAAACAGTCAAGTATTTATTTACAAAATATCTTCGCATGAAGGTTGAACAAATATTTGGCACTAACAAATGTAAAAAAATTAAAACGTTTTTATTACGTCTTGTGTGAGAATTTCGGGTACTTTACAGCTAATAAGAAGCTAAAAAAAATATGACGGATAGGAATACAAAATCTGAGACAGTGCGGGATTGAGGGTACTTCAGGAAAGAGTTGGAAATTCAAATTGACACATTCCATTCTTCAAAATATGAAATAATCTAAAGATCATCTCTACATTACTAACATGTTATCATTCAAAATACCTTCCTGCAGATTCTGTAATCGCTTCGCTCTTCAAGCCCGCTGTCCGCCCACAGTATAACCCAACCGCTCGTTCGCGACTATTTGCTTTGAAGTATGCCACTAGCGTCTCGATATAAATCGCTCAGCTATTATGCTAAAATCGCTGGAAGCCAAAGATTTCCTCATTGTGGCGCGCTTTTACTCACGTAGGTATAAATGATATACTTTTATTGTGAGTTCATTTCCTTGAAAGCAACTTATTGATTTAAAAACTTTACCTCTGGGTTTTTCTGTTAGGAAAATTGTACAAGTCCATTCGAGATGGGTGGTAGATATTAGCTCAATTAGGTATACGTACTACCATCATACAAAGGTACTGTGTTGGAACCTCCAAGATTGACTATAGTGACTCAGTGCAGCGCACTTAGTAAGGCGGCAACCCGCCCCCTCTCCTCCTTCACCTAAGGCGCGGCCAACTAGTTCCGCGCGCACTATACACTACTAAGTACCTAAGTGCACATCCTACGCATTCCACCCCGCTACCAACTTCTTTGACTGGCTTTTGTGATGAGAAGAAGCCTCTCTACCAACAATCTTGCAATTTTTACTGCGATCATAGACAACAGTCGTTGACTACACCATCACGTGTAAGTCACCTTGTAAGTTGTAGGTGCCTTCTGATGGTTTACTTTTCAGTCAGGGAACTGCAAGCGTAATACTAGCATATATTCTTCCAACTAAGCAATGATATCTTTAAAACAATCGTAATAGACCACACTATAGAATTTAATACAATGTTCTATAACCGCACGCTACTTAATTTCACCATTATATGTTATCTGTGGTCGCGCCTAACACCATACAGGGCTACAAGGATCTCTTGGCACTCGAATGACGTTGATATGGGGGCGCTGTTTGGTAAGTATGTGAAATTCTTTATTGAAATGTATTGAAAAAACAAGAAAACGAAAAACGGAACTGAACAGTTCCGTTTTTCACCACGCGCCAAAAGATTTTTGCACAGCTATAGGTCTCCAACTTTTCAATGTTACCCTCGTAACGTGTATATTATGTATGTTTCCGTCTGTGATGTGATATTTGCCTTTCCGAGATTGTTACGTCTAAGATTGGCGAGTATTTCCTTATACCTGTCTTGTGTCCATTAATCTATTTGTTAGTACATACCTACTTGGTTAAAACCATTTTTGTTTATATGGGTAGGTAAAGATAGCTTTACCTACGCATATAAACAAATGGTTTTTTAGGTGGTGCCTAATAACCACTACAATAAAGACCATGATAGTCACCAGACCAGATTGGTGGTCGCAGTATGTTGTTATTAGCTGACAGGACGAGTCTGGGTACTTAATTTGAAAATGAAAATCTAAAACCTTTATTGTAGGTACTCATGAAGTCCTGAAGTACGCTAGCCTGAATAACTGCATCTCAAAATAATAAACGAAATCGTTGGATAATGATCAATTAATCTGCCCAGCCTTTTCCCAACTATGTTGGGGTCGGCTTCCAGTCTACCCGGTTGCAGCTGAATACCAGTCTTTTACATGGAGCGACTGCCTATCAGACCTCCACAACCCAGTAACTGGATAATACGATACCCTTTGGTAAGACTGGTTGTCAGACTTCCGGGTTTCTGACGACCCGTAACGACTGGCCACGAATGACAGCCGGGACCAACAACGGCTTAACGTGCTTTTCGAGGCAGGGAGGAGTCTCGGTATGTAAAGATGGTCACCCATCCATGGACCAACCCCGGCAAGCGTAGCTTTACTTGATGGATTGACCCGTGCGGCTGTTATTAGCCACGAGCTCCTCGTTGGATATGATACGGTTATTATATTAGGTAAAATGGTTTTTATTCAATGATAAGTTTGTCAGTCCATTTCTGTATCCAAACAAAAAAGAAACAGTGCACAATAAGTATTGAGCGTATGATGATCACTTCTGCCTTGCCCTTCTGGATAGCAGCATGAAGTTGAAATACAATAGACGTAGATATATTTAGTAACTATTCCGCTTAACTTTTCCTAAAGAGTCATAAAAACCCTGTAAGAAATCGACGGGTTTCACCTCTCAACGAGGCTTCCTCAGGATGAGGATTGACTTGTCGCGAACCCGAACACGACGTGTTACCACGCCGAGTGCTGGACGCTGAGCACTCGACGTGGTAACATGTTGTGTTCAAGTATTTTATAATGGATTTCCGTCAAGATAATCCAACAAAGTATTGGAAACACAAAAACGCTATAAATACCACAACCCACTAAATCGACACTCAATTTACATATTATGGACCTCAAACTTTCTTCCACGTAACTTAACCTTGACCGACTTGATAAAAGCGGTGTTCAGTTATTGCACTAAACAATTATGGAAATAAAATGCTGGTCGTTACTACGGTTTCATAAGATTAGCTAGTTTTTAACCTATGTGTTCATGTGACCTCGGGTTGAAATTTGTTGGGAAACATCATGTCTTCTGGCAAATTTTTTTTTTGGAAGGAGTTCTTTTATTTCTTCGAAACGTGGGTTTCGGCACGTCGGCTTTGTGATTGCTTTAAGACAGGCTGGCCTTCTTTGCCATAATTCCAGGGGTAATCATAACATGAGAGAATTTTATGAATGCATGAACAGCTTTCTAATAGCGTCAAACATTTTCGTAAACGATTAAGACTAATCTGTTTCATTTTGACAGTTCAACGATATTGATTGCGTTATTTACATTGTTGAGTAGTTTTTTTTCTAAAATATGACGCAATGGATTAGCAATCTGTTTCAAAATGATTCAGATTGTGATTGATCGTGTATTATGCAATTAGGATGCTGGTGGATATTGCTTTTAGCACTGTTTTGTATCTCGTAAGGCAATCATGAAATAGAAGTATTTTGGATATCTTGTGACTCAATAGTATGGATGGTTTTCATTAAACTATACCTACTATTAAACGAGCAATATTTGTTTATATATATTTGTAATTACGTTCTCAAAAACGGCTCTAACGATTTCGATGAAAGTTGTATTATAGGGGTTGACGGGGGCGAAAAATCGATCTAGCTAGGACTAATTTCTGGGAAAAATCGTTTTCTCTATTTTCACCCGAGCAACGTTCGGCCGGCAGGTATACTTTTAGTTGTAAGTACTTTTAATTTTTGTTTTTTTTAATTTTTATCTATGGACGCTTTTATCATGCACGTCTTTCTACATGTATAATTTCAACATGAATGTTGTAACCAATTTTTGTACCAATTTTTGATTTAAAAGAGTGTCCGTGGAGTTTCTTGCCCGTTCTTCTCCATAGGTACGTAATACGTTTTGGAATGGGCAACCAGCTTTATCTTGACAATTCAAAAGTGCCTGTAAATGGTTTAATTGAAATAAATGCTTTTAGTTTAGTCTATTTGATGTCATTGTTTTATTTATTTTTATTTTTGTGGTATACTAACATAGTTCCTAAGTACTTACTAACACAAATATGGATGTTTCTCAATGGAAATTCTGAAATAAAGTAATAATCTTAGTTTGAGTGAATGCTGCAAGAACTACTTTGCCATAAATCGTAACAAACGTAACTTCGGTGTGGTAATAGTCTGGGAGTATTTTATTAGTTAACAGATTGTTATTGCTTTGAGCACTGCTATGCATCTCGTACGATAGTCATGAGATACATTGTAGGTTTTTAACAGACTTCCCAAGCAGGAGGAAGGTATCAATTCGGTTGTATTTTGATCTATATTGTGGTATAAACACATCACACATATAATATCACGCGTTTCCCCGAAGGGTTGGGCAGAGATGTACCAATAGAAAACACACATTTCCCGCATTTCGCATTTTCATTGTGGTATCTTTTGTGACTAAATTGTTTGTATCTGGGTGTAGTACTAAGGTCTCTGCATAACCCTTCGGGGATTACAGGCGTGATGTTATGTTATGTGACGACATTTAGATTAAGCTAGACTCCGCTTTACGACCTTATTTTGCTCCCTGATGATACCAATGTCACATATATATATAGCAATTCCCAATTTTTTAAGAACGTTCGCATTCGTATCATCGTATATCAATTTACCAGCGTTTTTGACAAGTTTGACAGATGGCGACTTGAATGTTAACGTTTTTTAAATACGAGAATTGGCGTATTGGTGCTGTGGACTGTTCTAAATCCAGTCTACCGAATGTAGTCATCCTCTTTGTAAAACGAACAAGTTGCAAGAACAACTACATGCGACAAAACAAAAGGTTCACCTGTCACTTATAATATTTGAAGCACAATGCAGCAATGTCAGCCCCACTTACAGTTCGGCGACCTTCCAAAACTCGAACTCATGAAGCATGAGCTCGAGTTTTCGCAGCTCATCTCGAGCCAAAGAAGATTGGATACACATAAGTCGATTAAACACTAAATGTGGGTTAAGATGCCGCCGACCGGACCTTAGAGGACAGTGATGTAATAAACCTAAAACACGACAGGGCCGAACTCGGCAATAAAACCATCACACACACACACACAGTATGTGAAACGTTTTACTACCGTGAATAAATACGCCAGATTGACGTAAAATCTCACTGTAATATTTTTGTATCGTAATAAAAAAATTGTAATCAACAACAAAGATTTTACGAGCAACTAAAGTTGACTTATTTGCATGGATATTATAATGTTTCTTGTTGAGTTAGGAATTTACGTTACAACTTGGAGTTTACCATAAAAATTTTGGTGGTAAAACCTTCTTTAATACAAATTTTATTTGAAGATCATTGGCTTAATTCTGCTGTACTTTCATTCAGATGGACGGCTTTTCAGTATTTGTCTGCCTTAGTTTAGTATTTTAGATGTTATTCATTCACTTAAGGATAATATTTTAATATTCGCCTTTAAGCAAGTTCACAACATTTTTAAGCAATTTGGAAAAACAGCTTTGCAAGAATTCATCTCAACGTACCATGAATGAACGTGTCACATAGACAGCCGCCGAATGCGGCTCTGTTTTAACTTTCTCTCTTACAGCATCACAGATTGCGCATGATTCTTGTTAACGCATTTGGCCACATTGTGCGCGGGCGCTAGCCGCGAGCGCTATATTTCGCGAAGTGGACCATTTTTAAATAATTTTAATTAAAATAAAATAAATTAAAAATGCACAAGTGCGCCCCTGCGTGAGTGTAAAAGGATTGCAGTTTTTGAAATAAATTGTGTGAGTGACGTAAATATAAAATGAAGTTCTAAAAGTGCTTAAAAGTGTGGGACACACGTTATTATTTATTTGTGTTACTTTTAGTTGATTCTGAAAGAGATAATTTTCTATTGTGTTTAGACAATAGTTTTAAATATTCAATGGCATTGTTTGTTGAGCTGAAAGTTTGGCAAAAGTCCATTGAATAAATAAATGAAATCGAATTGAAAAATTCGGAGTGAAATATTGACCTGTTAGAATCAAGTTATAAATTTATCTTTTACTATAACAATAATTTGACTTTGATTAAATATAGGTACATTTTTTAAACAGAAATATTACCATTCCAGATATTATCAGTTTTACCAAATAATGTCACAAACATAAACACCAAAATGTTTGGGTTCAAACGTTCATCGGTGCAGCTGGTGGTCTTACTAGCCTGGCTCCTGCGATATTACACCTTCGGTTCGATAGTATTATGGTGTATATTCGCTTGTGGTTTGAGTGTGGCCGTTGTCCTAGCCATCACGACTTATGACCATGACTACTGGACGTCGAGGGGGGTGTTCTCACCCCCAGGATGGCCCATAGTGGGCCATATCCTGTCCGTGGTGATGTTCAAGGAGCAAGGAGGCATGTGTTTCAAGAGGATCTATGACACTTATAAAGATAAGAAATTTTTAGGTGAGTAATGTTTCAACAGTTCAATCTTTAGTTCGGAGCAGATGATTTAATTTATTTACATACTAAGATGGCTACGTAACGATTTCTTAGATGTAGGGTAGTTTGGTAATCTTACTCAACATAATCCGCCAATTGTACTTTATAAGTTTTGTAGTTTAAGAGGGTTTATTCTGAAAGTTGGCAACGTCGCAAATAGATGTCAAATATTTCGCTGTTTTGATTAATTTGATAATATTTCTGTATGGAAATAAAAAATGTGGCTAACTAGCGAACTAGAATATTGATTATGAAATGCAATAATTAATATCGTTACACCGAATAGTTAGTTTTAGATGTAAAAAAAGTATTTGGTAACTTTCCAAATGCCTTTTTTCACCTAAAACGGGTACAACATCAAATTCAATGTTATAATTGCAATTCATTATTAATATTCTAGTCAATTGGTTAGCCACATTTCTTATTTCCATACAGTATTATTTCCAAATTAATCTAAACAGGTAAATATTTGACAGCTATTTACGACGTTGCCAACTTTTAGGATGCACCCTCTTAAGGTGCAGCGGTTCTAAGCAATTATATGCAGCACTACAGACTCCATCGCACAAATGTGTGTCGTCTGCGCTGCACCTATAACAGATTTTTATGTAATGTATAGTCTGAATAAATAAATTCTAAATAAATAAATTAACATAAATTTGCAACTGCCAAGCGCATGGCAAAGTGAGCATACATATCCAGACCACCTCTGGATAAGTTAGCTATCTTACCAGCCGGATAGTTTAATAAAAAAATAAAACTATGTTTATGTTAGAAGTAAGTTCCTGCTAATCTAACTACTATTTTGAAACAACCCCGCTATAATCATCTACGTATCAGGTAAAACACCAAGTATAAACAGTTGTATGCGCTAAATCACGTGCACATTGATAACACTACTTTAATATAAATTTAATTAAATATGCTAGAAAGAGATTATATATTACCTACTAATAATAATGAATGTTGTGATATTGATATCTAGTTGTTAAGCTAATATAATGTTAAAGTAAATATTTAACCTAGTTATAAGTAAATTTAATAATACGTGCTGCGCCCTAACAGGGTCATGTACTCTTAGTTTTAGCCTAGCCTGTAACTGAGTGTACATTATGCAAATAAATAAATAACAAATTATGTTGCCAAAAATAGCCGACTAGCAGTGATCGCATGGCACTCGCCGGCCCCGCCAGTAAGCCCGGTTATACCAGACACATGTGATATCATGGATGAACGAACGAGTAGAGCGTGTAACTAGGCCGTGACCAATTATTCAATCAATCAATGGCCTTTACATCGTAATGCATAATACATTTATGGATTAAAAAGTTGGTTTTTGTCTGCCTCGGTGGTCTATCGGTCGCTAATGCGATCGTAGGGTCCCGAGTTCGATTCAACTCCTAGAGGATTTTTCGGAGTCTGATTTGAGCCCGTTTAATGTCACATAAACCCACACCCATGTTGGTTTATGTGTTTTTTTTTTTTAATATTTACTTATGAAACGTCAGAACCTAGGTGCACAAAAAAACAAATGTGCTTTTATGTACCTACTTACTATGTCTTCTTCAGCCATAATAGTCAGATAGCATTAATTCCTCAGTAAAACGTATTCAAAACACAATTCCAGGTTGCCACCAATTCTATCAGCGGACGCTGGTGGTCCGAGACCCCGAGCTGATCCGAAGGGTGTGCGTCAACGACTTCCAGCACTTCACAGACCGAGGGTTCTTCTTCAATAAGGACGTGGATCCCCTGGCAGGCTCTGTGCTGTTCTTGAGAGGGAACGAGTGGAAAAGGCTAAGGGCGAAGATATCGCCAATTTTCTCGTAAGTTCCATACATTTTGTTTAGGTTATTGAGGTAATGCTAGCATGATGATTCACTTTTTCCGTAGATTCTATCCGAAAATCTTTTAAAGTGCCTATTACAAGTATAAACGCGTAGGGGATGAGTTGGGAAGGGGAAGAGATGGGACTTAGGCAAAAAAACAATCAACAACAACAATCAAACCACAACACATCTGTTGTTGTTGTTATAAAGAGTATCTATTCTATTCTATTCTATTACCTATTTTGATCTAATAGCTTCTGTCCGCTACTTCGTCCGCGTAAAATTTCGGCCCCCGACCTACCGCATTGCATCCCATCGCCTGCGCTATTACTTCGTTTTCGCTTAGCGTTGTTTCTGACCTTTTTTTCTAGGATCCTAAAGGTCGTAATTTTACATAGCTCAAAATATACCTTCCTCAAGTATATCTTCCTCAAGAATTGGGCTATTCAATGCAAGAAGATTTTTTCATATCAGGCTGGTAGTTCCGGAGATTGATCCCTACATACAAACTTACAAACAAAAACAAAAAAAAACCTATTTATAATAATTGTAATAGTATAGATATGTTGCAGTAAGATGGTTATAGCCGTGATATAGTAGAATAGAATAGAATAGAATATACTTTATTTGCTTTGAATGCAGGTACATACAAATAGGATCGTAAATAACATAATAAAGAACCGTGTACATTCTGCCTTGTTGGCATGCAAACACAATAATTATTATACAAGTTATCAAAATAGGTTATTAAGATGTATCATTTAGGAAATCCTGAACAGAATAATAAATAGTAGTGAAAATACAATAATAATAGTAGTGAAAGTATAATAGTGAATGAAAGTGAGTGAAAAAAATGAAAATGAATGGAAGTGAGTAGTAGAAAAACATTTATATTTTACTTTTTTCAAATAATAATATAATAATAGCTCTCTTCCTCTATCCTATCTTGCTGTGCCCGACAGGGTCCACAATGATCTAAAATTATGTATATTTTATAATGTACCTACCACCTATGTTAACATTGTGGAACGCAAATAAATATATTGAGTATAGTTATCCCTAGGGATATACTTATATCCCTGGGTATATAACTATATACCGCTATATTACGCTATATACCGTTCTTGCATTATTGTGTACATTACCGTATTATCCTCTTTTTATACAGTTTCACATCTAATATGAACATTTTATCGTTTCCAGGCCAAACAAACTCCGAGGAATGTTTCCCCTCATAGAAAATACGGCAGGAGAATTCGTCACACGAGTCCAAGATTTGCTGTCACTGCCTAAAAATGTACCGAACGGAAATGGCACCTTGGAAGCAGATGGTCAGTCTAACAGTGCTGGACCCAGCTCTTCTGTGGTGGATTCGGAGAAGCTCGTGGGTGGTTATACTGCTGATGCTATCGTGCCCTGTGCTTTTGGTCTGAAGAGTGGTGTTATGTATAATGAGGAAGATCCCTTTGCTGTGGCGTTGCACGCATTCTACGAAATGTCGCTGTTCAATATCTTTGAGAAGTAAGTTGAGCATTTTAATTTTATTCGTGAAAATTTACGATTTGATGAGTGTGTGGTAGGGATCCAATCTTTACTGGTTGGAACAAACTGAGAGACAGACAAAATGTATAAAAATGTATTTGTTGTTATGTACCCTATATACTTTCATAGACATTTAGTAAAAAGCTCTTATTTTGATATTACAAACTGTATGCGCTGCTGAATGGGTCGCACACACCTTGGTTGATAGCTTGAAATGATAAGTCACGGATAGCCAAAGAAGGTTTATTGAATATATTTAACTACCACGTAACTAATGCTATCGTACACAAACACTTACAGTCACTTCAATTTTATTTATTTGTATGTATTTATTTATAGTCATCCATTTATTACCTACAAAGGTCTAATAAAATGCTAATACTTTGCAGTACTTAGTCGTCTTTGTGCTAAAAATATTTGGTCTAAACTTCTAATTGACCTTAAATACTTACCAACTCTACTGAGCTCGACAACAATCTAACAATTTATTCACCACACGTCCTACCTGCGTATAACTTTCAAACATCCATTAATAAATAAGAAATTGATTCCTATCTTTCATAGTTTGAGGTCTGCCAATCACTATAATTTGTTTTATCCAATTGCGTAGAAGAAAACTTCTAACTTAATCTGAAAATTACTTTGTAAGTATTAAAAAGTTGTCCAAAAGAACTTAGGAATATAATTTGTTCTAATTTGGCTTGAATTTATTATAGTCTGTAATATCTATCTGCTTTAGTTTTGTTAATTGAATTGACTGGAGTCAAAGTTCGCTTGTAAATCAATGAGCAAATTGGTGTGTCAGATATCAAAGGCGCAAGCTCTATTTGCGTTGCTTTTGATAAATGAACCTATGAAATACATTAGTGTTTCAAAGGTTTATTCATCAAGCCAATTATTTTGGTAGGGTAGTTAGGTAAATCGTAAGGTTAAAAGCGAATAAGAAAATGTAGTTATCAAACACTTAATGAAACTAAATATATTATTGCATGCTCAACCGCAAGGTTTTGAGACCAAGCAGTTTTTATTATACAAATTACTTAGGCCACAGATAATATAATACTAGGGGCAACATTTTTCATTTTCTGGGGTGCGATCTATTGCCTGAATGTCTTACCTAATTTAGTAGTGATAGTGTATTTACCTTTGTACGTATTTTTCTGATCCTTTCTTCTTGACTGTTCATATGAGTGTGTATAAAACCCGAATTTGTTTTTTTATAATTCATATGCTTGGGTTCTCTTAGCCCATTTGTCACATGGGGCAGATATGTCCGGCATAGTCCCACTTCAGCCTAACAACTTTGTGGGTTACATCCGTTGATCTTGGTTTTGGCGCTGGCTTAGCCGAGACAGGATGGCGGGACGAGCTTGACTCCTACTGAAAGCACTAGCAAAAGACAATATTGTGGAAAAGGGAGAGGGAGGCGTTTGCCCAACAGTGGGAAAATACAGGATACTAGTACTTACTACTACTAGAATATATGAGTACCTACATATTAGTTTTACTTTGATCTGTAACATGTTTTTCTTTTTGTAGAACGATGCGTCAATTCTGGCCAGCTTTTGTATTGTTCTTCAGAATGAGAATCATACCTAAGAAGACGCACGATTTCTTCTATAACATCGTGACCACCGTGCTGAGGGCTAGAGAGAACGGTAACGTGGCTTGTTAACTACTCTGTTTCATCATCATTATTTCAGCCGAAAGAAGTCCTTCTTCGAAGTCCTTCTCCGAAAGAAGGACTTCTTTCGGCTCTCCCCAAGGCCTCCCCAAGTACCACCACCATGCAGCACAAACCCAGTCGGGGTTTGTGCTTCCCGCATCCAGGCAATTGCTGCGGCCTTCACAAGGTCATCAGTCCCCCCTGTGGGAGAATATCCAACGCTACGTCTTCCGGTACGCGGTCGCCACTCCAGAACCTTCCGGCCCCATCGGCCATCTTTTCTGCGAGCAATGCGTCCAGCCCACTGCCACTTAAGTTTAGCAATTCTTCATGTTACCTACCTCATATTTTTTTTTAAAATTATTATTATTATACAAGGTGTTTTTTGATATCCCATAGGTAACTCTAGGGGATGAAATAGACCATATCAAAGAATCAACTGGCATATGAATATTTTTTCAATATTTTTTTGTTTTGATTTTTCATACAAAATAATTCGACTAAGTCATATAAAACACACTTACCTACGTGAAATATGACGACGTCGCATTTTTTAGGTTTGAATGAAAATGATTCACTCGTCATCAATGAAACTTAGATACACACATCGAGAGTATATCTTCGAAACTATGCATTTTTGAACCACATATTCTAGGACTTTTTGTATTATTTTTACTTATAGAATATAACCCTAGAGTTATAGGATATAAAAAAAAAACACGTTTATTCCGATGCAGATTTCGGTTGCGATGACTATTTCTGTTTTTGACGGCTATGGGCTACGAGCGTGTGCTATGTAGCTAATGTAGCCTATCTTGGCTGGCAAGTAACGTGCACACTACTCTGTTTGTGTACTTGCTCGAAGTTACTTTGATTTTTCTATTAATTTCCCAAAGGAAAGAAAAGAGATGAAATAGCAAATAGTTTTGGATAATACCTAAAAGTTAATATTGAAACTGTTACTTTTCTTTTGTTATTGCTGTTTTGTATTATTTGAAGAATACACTGGGGTATAGAATCAAGAGAGATTTGATCTGTTTCTTTATCAAATCAAGTTTTTACATAGTAGTTGTTATTAAAAAGACGTTATTTTTATAGCTAAACGGGTGCTAAGAAAATGTACCTGGCATAATAACGCCTACATGTGGAAGTGTCCGTATAACGTTACGCACAATCGATAAATTGCTAATTTAAAATTTTCAGGCGTTCAGGAAAAGCGCGGAGATTTCATCGACATGATGATGGCACTGAGAAATGACGAGACCAACAATAATTGTAAGAAGGACCTTGAAGATGTTGAAATCAGTAAGTGTTGGCGATTGTTTTTATTAGGTTCTAGCTTCTGCCCGTGACATCGTCCGCGTGAAATTTATAATATAGAAGTACTTATACTTAGTATACCTAATAGTATAATTATCATAGTATAACGGACTGGTATTCGCAACTCTATGAATAAACGCGTATTTTGCGTACTGGTTTTATTTATTTTTCACGAAGTAATAACCATTTTCAACAGGTGATTTCAATCATATTCAAAAGCTAAAAACCATGATTGCCACTTTTCTAAAATCATTTTTTTTTATCATGCTCAAAAAAATAAGAGATCAAAAGAAAATGGTGGCCACAGTAAAGCTTGAACTCATTACAAGTTTAATCTCTCGGTTAACTTTAAGATAACGTAATTAATGTGGTCGCATTAACTTTTGACATTAGGGCGACTCCAATATTGCTTAACTCCTTAACTTTTACTTAATTCTGTTCGCAATTCTAAGTTTTCAAATAATTATCGATCTGTTTAGTTTGTTTGCAAGCGTAATATAACTCAGCTTAACTCGGAATAATTTATGAAAGTAATTAGGTCAATATAATTATCTATGATTAACTTGACTTGTTATGTTCATTTAAAAAAGGGTTTTAAGAAGTCCAACCTTAAAAACACGTCATAAGAGAGATATCGGCCAAGATTGATATTTCTTATATTGAAACTCCAACTCAAATAATTTATTTCAATTAAACCTCTTGTCAATATGCAAAATAAAAATACCCTAGGTTGAGCACTTTAACCAACATTAAACACTTCAGCTTTTCTATTTTAGAACTCAAAGCATTTATTTCCATTAATCCAATTAGAAACCGTTTAGAACTGTCAAGGAGTTGGTCATTCAGAAAGATGAAGCCAGTTGCCCATTTCAAAGCGTAGTAGAAGAACGGGCAAGAAACTCCATGGACACTCTTTTAAATCAAAATTTCAAGCATAATAGAACCTAATCTCAACTTCCATCCACAGCCGACATGGTAATCTCAGCAAACGCCTTCATAATCTTCCTAGGCGGTTTCGAGACCACCTCCTCGACCCTGGCGTTCCTATTCCTGGAGCTGGCAGCCAACCAGCAGGTCCAGGAGAAGATGAGGAGTGAGATCCGGGAGGTCCTGGACCGACACGACGGGAAGATCAGCTATGAGCTGCTGCAGGAACTGGTCTATATGGAGATGGTGATTCAGGGTATGATGTTTAAATTTTCTTTAACTTAATGAATTTATATATTCATCTTTAATTAAGGCACATTACCTATAATTTGTTAGTATTACTTACAACGATGTTAGTATAGTTAAATAAGACAAACAAACAATTCGAAATAATAATACAACACTATACCTATCTATTAAGCCATCTTCTGGAGACACCTGGCAACAATAGGTACATACTCTGCGCACAGGTGGCTTTCACTAGCAATAATGCTCAGGAGACTGTTCTCGCAGTCTCTCAACCGACGCAGTAGTGACGCGGATCTTTTAGGCATGATCGCAAAGAAGCCATCTGAACTGGTGAAATGCTTTCATCGTATTGAAACTTGAACTTAGGGTCGATGATAATAATTGCGAAAAGAGGCAGGCATGACGCTTGGTATTGAAAAGTTTGAATATATTCTGTTTATGATGGTGGAATATGTAGGGAGAGGTCCTGACCAGGTTTCTTAGAAAAGTGAAGAAAAAAACCGGCCAAGTGCGAGTCGGACTCGCACTTGGCTGAAGGTCTCCGTACCACCTTGTCAATATTTAGGAAAAAATCGCTGAACAAAACACGTTTCTATTTATTGTTATAGCGGCATTAGAAATAGACAATCTGTGAAAATTTCAACTGTCTACCTATTACGGTTCATGACATGCAGCCCGCTGACAGACAGACGGACGGACGGTCGGACAGACAGCGGCTTAGTAATAGAGTTCCGTTTGGAACTCCAAAAAGGCTGCATAAGCCAAATAAAAGAAGATAATTAAGCGTGAGCGACTGTTTCATTCTCAGTTTGGACCTTCTGAAATTGTTATTTCCGTAGTGATAAATAATGTATGTGGTAGCTATTTTCCGCAGCTCTTCAAGTCTGTAAGTAATTAGTTTGAACATACACCACATTCAGCAAAGTGACCCCAATTGGTTTGTTACTTGTAACCAGAAAAGTTTCTTTTAATGAGTTTTACTTTCCTCTCGAGGCATGACTAGTTCAGATTAAGGGACTATGTCCGTTACACTGGCTGAAACTAACGGATGCCAGGAAACAGGTGTGAATTTAACTTGTATCAGCTTCACTGACAAAACTGGTGTAGTTAGCTAGTTGTAAAATATTTTTTTTAAATGAAACGGGTTTTCTACGGGTTTTGTCGACGGAAGAATAGACTAAATGACAGATTGTGAATGTTTATCTGTCATTTTGTCTATTCTTCCGTCGACAAAACCCGTTTCTATTGTGGTCATGCTAAGCGTGCTGTGAGGGTTATCTACGTGAGCAAGGTTGATATGGCTTCGATTCTCTGATCATGAGCAACCAAGAACTACGCGCGACACTATGAATTTCATCATTATTACATATCACTGGTCTTGTAGCTTTAGCTAATCTAAGGTCCAACTGTGACAAAAAGTCCTCAATCACAATTATATTTAATGAAAATGTTTGCTTTTTTTACTCGTTCCAGAAACTCTTCGCCTCTACCCGCCTTTCCCGAGCATCCAACGCATCTGCACCAAAGAGTACACGATACCTGACACGACCACCGTGGTGGAGAGAGGCACCATTGTACTCTTCCCAACACTAGGCATACAGAGGGATGAACAGGTCAGGTCCTACTTAAATTTATAAAAATCAAAAACCCGACTGCGTAAAATGTGAACTTTAAAGAAGATGGAAACTAGATGACCTATTTCTGTCAGCAATCCCACATAATACTAAATAATATTTCGCAAACGGATCCTTCAATCCAAAAATTTGAACGATCTTTCCAAAGATACCCCCTGAGATACACCATGGGATAGAAAAAATAAATAAAAAATATCCCCACTTTACGTGTAGGGAAGGTACCCAAAAAAAAGATTTTATTTTACCACTTTGTCGGCGTAGTTAATATGTATACTCATGCGAAATTACAGCTTTCTAGTACTAACAGTCTCAGAGCTAAGCCGGGGACAGACAGACAGACAGACGGACATGGCGAAACTATTGACTACGGGACCCTAAAAACGAATTAAAACTTGGGAGCAAGTGACACTTGCATAAAACTTGCAGATAAGCAACTAACTCGTATCCTACATGTTGAGAATACACCCCTAAAGCCCCCATAACACGTAGCATGACCACCCTAGAAACGGGTTTTGTCGACGGAAGAATAGACAAAATAAACAATCACAATCTGTCTATTCTCCCGTCGACAAGTCTACTACGCGTGCAGTACACGTTTGGCGAGTTAGCCGAGTTTGCGCGCTCGGCCAGCGGCTCGGCTGAAGAATTTGCAATTTATAAAAATGAATTGACCAAGTTGCCAATATGTGGCGAGTAAGGAGAACTTGATGTTTGTCATTTAATGTCGTTATATTGTAGCTACTTCACGGTTCAAAAAGACTTTTAGCTGTTTTAAATTACATAGTATTGTATATTGTAAGACCAAACGAGGCTGGTTAGTTTTTCCTGTCCTTTTATGTTGCTCTGTGTATTTAATTCGTGGTGTTTTTCACTATTTTATGTATAAAGCTCATAACTTATACCTAATTGCCACGCTAAGCATACGAATAATGCTGTATGAAATATGCATCAAATTCTCTTGGCGAATTTCAATTCAATATGAATTAAAGTTGTTTACTCCAACATCAATAATAATGCTGAACACGTTGCGAGATCTTAACACTTTTGTTAAACTTCTGCCAAAACAATTTGTGGTAATTTTCTCACTTTAAACAAAGCGAACCCTTTATTTTTAGCTGGAACGTTGAAGAATATTAAGTTAATTTGATCGATGCCAATCATCTCTGAGCTATTGAGTTATCTTAGAAAAATTAAATTTTAAAAGAGGGTTGCGAAGGTAAGCGGGGAGAGATCGGAGAGGTTGAAAAGTAAAGGTTACCTTTTAAGTTCATCTTTAACTTCACTGGATATTATTTATCTACTCAGGGCGTGTACACATAGCGATCCGTTTTACACATAGTACAGGTCCGTTATTTGATGGCGTATGTAAATGTATGAGCGAGTTCACACACAATACAGTATTCGGGATCCATTAAAAAATACCGATCCGACAAAATATGATCAGTGGAAGGCTCGTACATACTGGCGCGACTTTTGCCAGGGTTTTCATTTATTGTTGTATTGTCATCTCCACATTGAATATTACCTAAAATCAATATAAGCACAAAAATATTCTCATTTAATGCTTAATTGCCAAAGTTCCCTGTAAAGTGACGTCTAAGGTATTCTAATCAGTATTTTTTTTCATAAATAGCTATACAATGTGTTACAATGTCGGCAATTGAAAAAAATTGTTATCTGTTTATTAAGATAACAAATTTTTAGTTGGCCTTTACGAAGGGTCAAACGTTTTCTTATCAACTTCTATTACAATGTAGTACACACGGCTACATATCAAGCTATACATTTCCATTATAAGCTGACCTCTCATTGTACGGAAATCCTATACAACGCAAGATCAGTTTTTACTGGAAATGTATAGCTTGATATGTAGCCGTGTGTACAACGATTATGTCTGGTTTAGAATTTTAGTAGTAACTATTGCCCGCCCCGTGTTCGCACGAGTAGCTCTAATTACTTATCTTATCTACGGCGTACCTACCTCCCTATCTACTTACGTAACCTACCTACCTACCTACATACCTAGCTACATACCTACCTACCTTCCTACCCTACCTACAGCAATTTTTCCATATTTTCTCACCATTTAAACTTTCCGTGGATTTTCACAAATATTTCAAAACCAAAATAAGCCAAATCTGTCCAGCCGTTCTGGAGTTTTAGCGACACTATCGAACAGCAATTCATTTTTATTATATAGAAGAATTATCCCTTGAACCTATTGAACTAAAGAGGACTTATGATGTAATCGTATACGTGTCCGTTACTCCAGCAGGAAAATCTCTTGTAGAATGAATTCAGTTCAATGATTAATTAGAGCATAATCTGCTGCAAATAAAAAAAATATGCGGAAAACTAATCCTGCCGGAGTAACGTTGTTCCAGAAGGAAAAAATCAAGCTTCTAAGTCGATGTAATAAAAATACGACCATTTATGCGACATATTTTGAAAGGTACTCGCAAATAAACCGAATACTTCCCGTTGACGTAGAATCATGAAATTTGGCAAGAACCAAGGTCTCACAGTACAAGAAAAGGAAAAAGTTTAACCGCCTCTGTGGTCTAGTGGCTAGACCTACTGTCTCAGACCCAGACGTCCCGGGTTCGATTCCCAGTGGGGGCAAAAATTTCTGCTCGGTTTGGTTGGTGGTAGGGCTGGTTTTAAGTCCGCCTGGCTAGCTACCACCATCATACCTAAGTCTGTCGCCATAACAATAATGTTACCAGCATTGTTGTGTTCCGGCAGTAAGAGGTAAGATAGTCAGTTCCTCTGTGGTTGAGGATTCCGGGTGAAGCTCGCTTCCACCTTCGGCCACCTTCGACACCCGATATCATTGCACCCGTCAGCTATATTTTCGTTTCGAAACACGATCGTAGCTCCCATTATTTTTAATTATAGGTATGGAATTTAATAAAATAACGTTACTGGCTATGACGCAGATAATAAGCATCGGTAGGTAACTTATACGGAGTCGCACATTTGTATATAATTATGTAATAATATATCTTGTACAAACAGAATTAAACCATTGTCATGTATGAAAAAGTTGGTGATCAATTAAAAAAAGTTTACAAAGCCAAGGTGGTAAAACACCAACTTCTTTTTTTCATTTGGTAGAAGACGATGACGACTATTTATTATTGATATTTAATTAAAACGTAACAATGACTCAATATGTTAGTAACAATATTACATGTTAGTAAACTTAACCTACACACTTAACCTAACACTGCCCTATAGCTATGAGAATCCCTGCTACAAGCTCAACACCGATGTGGAAAGCTTGCAGCAGCGATTCACACACAAACAGTTCAGTCTGCTCGCGACACACTGCAGTATAATTATACAGCAGTATGTAGTTTTTACTTTGTAGTTCCTTTTTTTTTAAATCGGTTTCGTGTTTTTGTAGAACGTTTTATTTAAATAATTATTTTACTATTTCCAGTACTTCGAAAACGCCTCCGCCTTCATACCTGAGCGCTGGTCTGAAGACGCGCCGCAGCCGCCTCCAGGTGTCTACATGCCTTTCGGAGATGGACCCCGGTATTGTATAGGTGGGTAAAATAACATTTGTCATAGCCCTTATATATGTGATGTCCTATTCTGTGGCGTGGGTATTAAAGGGATCACCTGAAGGTGGGTACTTACCGAATACGTAATATAACATGTTACAAAGCGAGCATTCATGCAGTCGAAGCGAGCACGAACACGCGAGCAACGAGCCGCTCGTTGCTCGTTTCGAATGCTCCGCCCACTGTCGGTTTTTTGAGGAATTCCTTTGAGTGTTAGGCGGTTCAGTCAGCAGTAGTATATATATAGTAGTCTATGGTCAGCAGTACGTCCGTACGCCGCAACAAGTCGTCACGAGCGCACATGTCACACGCGTGGATTCTTGGCTACATTGTGTTTATTTCTTGTAAAACATGGAGTAGGACAACAATGTTCCTTTTCCTTCTTAATTTGAATTAAAGAATAATTTAGTAGAATCAAAGATTCCAACACAACCTCATCGTCAGATATCTTGACTGAGAGTGTCTTGCGAATCTGGAGCACGCGCGAGCAAAATTGTATTATTTGGGACTTGCGCGGGGCAAGTCTAATGGACTACAGTTACTATGAGAGAGTAAGGATTTCAATCAAGTGGTATGAGCTGGCTTGGATCATTATAATAAATAGATTTGGTAGGATAATATTAGTAGTATGAATTTACTGCTTGATTTCGAATGTCGTATACCCGATAGCTAATTCCCCGAAGTAATCAGATCGACGTCCGAATTGCGGAAATTCCATAGCATCGATGCACCACAATTTCGAATAGCCACTAGATCGAGCGAACGTTTCGCCGAAAAGTCATTGCAGCGATAGTCCTATCCATCGATTGTCTATTGGCTCGTCGTGTCAGTAAGTCGAAAGCTATTTAGATTTGTTTATATGCTATTCTCCAACAGTGGGCTTCCAAAAAGAAGCTGAGAGATTTGTTTCTATTCAGTATGGCCACAAAATAGATAATAGTGTATGGTCAACAATGAAGTGTATAGAGCTGGGTTCTAGTTCTACATGTGCATCAGAAAGTAACATGCACAAGTCTGTATTGTGTTTTTCCTACTGGCCTATGGCATGCACAGCGTGATACATATTCTACAAAAAATAAGTTTCAATAACTCCGTTCTTTTGACAGCGATTTCTAAGAACACACTGACACAAGTTATCGATGTAGCGTCAGCAAAAGATGAACACCATATTGCGTTACCTCGTTTATGTTGAGTGTCCAGTTGCATATATTTTTCTGACGCTAGCTTCTACTTGGCCACTTGTGTAAGTGATTTTATTAGCAACCCGATACCTAATTGTTATGGAGAAGGAATGTGTGAATCATAATAAATTATGGTAGTACGTAGTACCTTTATGGCATGTCACTTGAGGTGTAGGCAGTAAGGTTATCATCATGGAGTCTGTTATAATTTGCGACGAGAAACATGATTTGTAGGCCAAATAAATGTTAGATCTGAAGGCCGAAAAATCATCTCAAATCTCAGCGACAATTAATGTCAAAAACTTGTAGATATTTTTGACAGATTGAGACGAATTACGGGAATTGCCTTTCTAAGCGGTAAAGCGAAAGCCAGACGAGCGTAATTTTTTGAGTTGTGAGTCGCGTAATTTCTGGTCCCTGAACTAAATTAGCTCTGTGCAGTAAGGGTGAAGCCAGACGAGCGTAATTTTTTGAGTTGTGAGTCGCGTAATTTCTGCTCGAGTTTTGTTCTGGGTGCAGAAATTACGCGACTCAAAACTAATAGTTTTGTTCGGGGAGCCCACCTAACTTTTCTTTCCTTCTGCAGGCAAAAGATTCGCCCTGATACAAATGAAGTGCTGTCTCCTTAGACTTCTGCAGCACATAAGACTCTCGCCAGCGCCCCGCACCGATTCACTCGGCAAGAAGTACGTGGAACCACGCGTCGAACCTTTCACCGCCGACCCCCGTTCCCCTCTCACACTACACCCCGCTGACTCTATGGTCACACTCAGCCTTTTATGACGAACTTTTTTTGCAGACCCTACTTTTTAAATTCAGATAGTGAGAAATTGTAATTTGTTTTCTAAATTTTTTGCTAATAATTGTACTTTTGATTAAATGTGAATGTTTGTACGTAATGTCATCAATTTTATGAGAAAACAAACAAATTGATTTGTGGTGTTTTTAAAATCGTCATTGTAATTAAAATATAAAAGAGCTGGGTAGTAGCCAAAGTTGACCGTATACCTTTGGACTTAAAATAAATAATATTTTAAAACTAAACTTATAGGTTGAGATAGGAGAGTTCTTAGCCAGTGATTATACGGCATTTTAGAATAAAACTATTATTAAGTAATATTTTTTATAATTTTGTACTTGATGTTTCTGTAAATAAACTGCTTTACTTGCATATTAATACCTAAATGGTTTTAATTAAGGTGGAGGCTCCAAGGTAGCCCCCGAAATTCCAATTTTCTTACGTTTTTTGCAATTTGCTAGTCAGTGTCAGTTTGTACCTTGATATAATATGATTTGAGACCGTAACAAATATGGCTTTACAGAATTATTATCATTAGAATTAGCAATACAACTCCTTAAGTTAGTATAATCCTTAAATGTCATAATTTCATGAAATAGTCATTCAATAGGATTATATGAACTTAGAGAGTTGTATTGATATTTTTTATGACTAATATTCTATAAATAAATATCTGATACGGCCGCAAATCTTATTTAGATCAACATGCAACCTGTTACTAACCTGTAAATTGCAAAAAAACATAATAAAATTCGAATTTCGCGGGCCACCTTTGAGCATCCACCTTAAGTTCGTTTGTGAAAATAAAAAAAATATCCAACTGCCGTAAATATCGATAAAAAATAATCTTTACCTATAGGACCTTTCCAAATCCTTACCTTCGATGCCTTCTCGAACATTTCAATAGGCCCAATTCGTCTAAATCCTAACGTAAATCTAAGAAAAATACTAAGCCAGGGACGTGAACAAGCATTCAGTAAATCTCATATTGTCAGACCTTTCACGAGGTTTTTTTGAGCGACGCCCTGTACCCGTGTCCTGAAATGGCGTTACAGGGTGTTTCTGTGGACTCAGACGAAATCGAAAAACTTGGTCAATGGACTCAAGGGTTTAAGTTTAAGTGAAAAAAATGAAACTACGTTTTCTAAAATTCAGTTCCAAAACCAATTAAAAATACAGTTATCTCGTATTAATAAATTGATGAGAATAGGAATCAAATAATGCCCGTCTAGTCTGTAAGAATCTCAGCGTGATAACTTAGGTGAAGCGAAACATGCAGTGAGCTTTCAATAGTGTCAATCTCTAGCTTAAGGTGGGACTTCACAGAAGATTTCACGGATTTAAGAAGGAATTCCACCAAACGGCTCGCATCGCATCGCATCTGATCGGAAAGGATACGAACGGATGCGGCAACTGCCGATCGCGTCCGGCAGAAAGTCGACGCATCTGTTTCTGCGCCTAGTTAAATAATTTCATTCCTACTGTTTTGCAGCCGAAAGGACCGGATAGGATATGACGACAGGCGAACGAAGCCGATCGCGCGTCGCAGCATACTTTCGGCTACGATTGCGTGTCGCGGAAGAAGCCCGCGGTCAAGCTGCTGTGCGCGGCTTGGTAATATAGACATTAAATACTGTGTACACGGTTTAATATCGTTTAAAGATTGTAAAATCCTTTCCCATCCGATGCGATGCGATGCGAGCCGGTTTGGTGGAAATCATCCTTTAGATGTTACAACAATATTTTTGAGAAAAGGCCTCAGAGGCCTTAGTGTAAGTTTTAACTATCGCGTTTGCGTAAAGA
The DNA here is from genome assembly GCA_914767815.1 of Eupsilia transversa. Classification (NCBI taxonomy): domain Eukaryota; kingdom Metazoa; phylum Arthropoda; class Insecta; order Lepidoptera; family Noctuidae; genus Eupsilia; species Eupsilia transversa. The sequence goes on from OU611888.1 coordinate 1,949,801, forward strand.
TTTGACTGATAGACCATAGTGCTAAGAACATAAAGGTGAGAATAAAAATCTTAACGCAAAAACTATAGTTACGTTTACTCACTTGCACACTTAGGTACATAGCGACGGTGAACATTTTAAATGATTTGTATTATATAATAATCCCATGAATATATGTAATAGGTAGGTACTATGATCTAATTTCTATATTAGTTCAGTACATGTGCTACAATAATATTTGAAACACGATTACAAAAATACCTTCTGTCTCGGTGTTAGCTTTCAAAGTTATCAACAAAAGCGTCACGAACGACTATGAAATATTCTGAAACAATCACAATGAATAAACAATTCTTATTGCGATGTAGTAAAGTCTAAAATCCCATGAGCTTTTCTGAAGACTTTCAATCTTTCGTCTGGAACACCTTGCCTTTATAAGGTTGGGACTCATGATTTTTAAAATCATTAGACCCATGATACCGTCTTGCATAATACATTGTTACATATTCAAAAATAAATAACTATTAAAAAGTTTGTGATTTGTGAAAATAATTTAGAAAAGTTTTCAAGATATTTTGAAAATCGACGCCCGAGGTTCTAATATGAAGGTTAGTCCCTTTTTACGTAATGTTTTTTGTGCTCTTAGATAAGTTGAGACTTAAGTAACAAGTATATTACTATATTATGTATTTTGTAGCTATTTTCACTACCCCATGTTTAGTGTCTGTTAAAATTATCTGGCATTATATTAACTAAAAACCGAATTTCTATAAATATATATCTATTTATAGAAATTCGGTTTTTATTTATGACTATATCTAGTAAATAGTGCCTATCTCTATGGCCTTCACGGAGTCTGTGAAAGATTAAAGATAGACAAAAGATAAAACCATCTAGGTAATCCAATGTCGTAATATAAAACAGAAAAATGATAGTTCACTATTTCTAAGTATTATGTATTTTAGGGACTAATCAAAATCTTATAATCGTATTTACATTCTCTAATACGAAGATACGCAGATCATCAGTACACTGGTCTGTCAATCATGACAGTTTCGCTGTATCCAATCAAATCATCGGAATGATTGGAGATCGATCTGCTTCCGAAATAGACTAATAATGAGCATTGCGACGCGTGCGGTTCGTGTCTATGGTGCACACTATTGCATGACCAATCACCAAATGCTTAACTTTTGCTTACAAAACTTAATACGAGTATATTAAGTTGCGAAAAATAATAAATACTAGTTATATTCAGGTCAGATTATACCTAAAAACGTGTGTTTATTTGAGTGAAAAACTAATACCATTCAGAGTTTCCTGCAGCGGTAATGTTTACATTACTGAATGTTTATACCAACATAATGGCACACATATTATTTTGAATTTAGAACATCCAAGGATTATTACCGCTGTTCCAATTCTAAAGCAATTAAAAAAATAAGGCTGCCTGGGTCATTTTCCTCGTCATCCCTAAAGGAGGACGTTTAAAAAACAAAAACGACGTAGGTTTTTTATAGTGCACGTTCTTTGAAAGGTCCCTTTCACGTCACTTGCCGTACATTTCTTATCGTAATTGCGATCTGACACCGTGAATGGCGTGTGGACAGATAAAAGAACCTTCTGTTTCGCTCCCTCATCTTTAGTCATAGACACAATATGGCGGATTATCCTGTAATGACGCGGGGAAAAGTAATAAAGCTATTTTCTATCCTAGTTTTTCGAGTTTTTTGTAATATTTTCTATATTTTAGGAGGCACTAGTTTTTGGTGTAGACGGCAGCGTCTGCTTATCTTTATGAGTCCGTCATACTAAAGTTATTGACGGTTTAAGATAGCGTTATGTTTATTTCTTAACTTACTTGTTATCGCTAAGAACAAGGCCGCTTTACGCATTATAACAAAAGCTTGATATAAAGGCGAAGATCAAAGAACGAAACCCACATCGATGACCATATTACTATTGCTTTCCCATTGTTCTTCTATCATAAAACCGAGTTATTTTTATCAATACAACACCGTTATTTAGTAGTTTTGTTTGTTTGGTAAATTACTTACAGATGTGGAAGCACAAGCAGGCAGGGTCATTTAGAACAATGGTAGGTTGAATAGGTTTGTATCTATGGTTTGCCTGCAAAATAGCTTGTGCCCATACAAAATATTAGTTCTAGAAACTCAAAACTGCCAAGTAGGTAGGTTGTTCGTCAGCATTGCATGAATCTGCAATGTCAAATACACACATCAGAACGAATACCTACACTGGTTACCTACACGATAGGTATTATAAATGGTCATTTTTATTTAGTTCCGAGTTGGTGACATATTTAATAAGTGTTGTATTGCAACTGCAATAATTTGCTATGCATTATCATCAAATTATGCAGAAACAAGATCATTATGAAATGTAACTAATGCGGTTTGGAAACACGACGCTGCGACTGCTGTTTATGCAAATCTCTTCTATTCAGAAAGCTTCCATACCAACGGTTCTGGCGCCGGCCATTGTAGGCCATTGTGAATTCTGCCCTAGATGGTACATACTAATTCCATGATTGTGCCCTCAGATTGCATAAAATGTCACTGGGTATGTCGGATCACCATGAAGATTTTATTTCACAAAAAATCGTTCATACTGGCCATATATAAATTAGGTACTGGCATGAAATTCATGGCAGTGAGGCAAGCACTTAGTTAAAATATCTTTTTATTATTCTAGCGTCCTAATTTATTCATTCATGCCATGAATAATAGAAGTAAAGTTAAATGATATTATTTTCATAGCGTAAAAACAAAATTGTGCTGTTTGTAATCAATCACTCAATAAAAAAAACAAAAAAATGTGGAAACTTTTTGTTTAGAATTTAGTTTTTTTATTAAGTATTTTGATTTTGGAACACAACACGAATTTGAAATAAAAGAATTTGCGGACTCGTTTTGTTCATTACTTGACATGTTTTTTGAGAGTGTCAACAAGGATCAAAAAATAAATTTAAATCATTATTGTAAACCAAAGAGTATAATAATAATAGTGGAGTTGTAAACTATTATAAGGAAAAACATTATTTTAGGATAAATTACAATACTTGAATGCTGTAGTTGTCAGATTTATTCACATTTATTATAGAAATGTTGAATGTTCCAATAAAGATAAAATACTTCGTCAAGATCTCGAGGTGATACATAAGGTAAGAGTTACCTATTTATAATTTATAAAAAGAATTTAGTTTTAGAGAGAATTTCGTAGTGTTGTATTTTAAATCCACCACCACCTCCACTTTTGAGAGCTTATTTTACAAAAGCCAGAAATGAAATGAAATGAAATGAAATTGTTTATTCTGTAAATAGGATATCGGAATTACTTTTAAACAGTCTTTTACACGTCATATTAAAAAAAAAAATAGAGCTAAGCTAGATGAGGTCGGCGTTTCCTATCTGACTACTCTGAGAAGAAAAGCCGAAACAAACTCAGAGGTCAGTCTCTTAAAGACCAGACATAATTTTTGTCAGGCCATAATATGAGGACCATGTAGATGAGTGTCTGCAATGGTCTTTGGAGGAAAGAACCACACAGATTTGAGTGGACCTGTCCAGTCAGTGCACGCAACTATCAGTAATCGAGTAGCTCAGATATTTTTATCCTAGAAATGTTTGTGTTTCCCATATTCTTCCTTATAAAAGCGTCTATTTTCAATCACAATCGGAAGGATCTTGAAAGAACGTAATAATCCATTGCTTCATATTTTTGAAAAAATCGCCTGCTCAACAACGTAATTACGCAATGAATATGAAAGAATAGTCAAAATGAAAGGCATTGTAATGGTGTGTTACACAATGGCTGCGGGTGAGATAAGTTTGTGGCAATTAGGTAGATTTAGAACCCACGTGGTATTTAATATAAAAATCCTTTTATGACATAGTTCATCCCCTATCAAGTGAATTTCCCGTCTGATCTGATACGCTCGTTTGAGCCGCGCGCCCGCAGCCATACACGTTGTGCTGATAACACGTCAGTTTAAGTCAGTTACGAACAATGAGGACGAACTGGGACTATACGAATTGAGAGAGTGCTAGATTACTAGAACTAGGAATTTTGTCGTGTCGTAGGACTTACAAGAGAAAGGCGACGTTGATATGAGTGGTAATGTGAAATTATCGGTCTCAGGTTACGTTAATCTTGTCTGTAGTTGACAAAACATTGTTTTGTTCCCGAAACTGATTTTGATTGCTTTGTTGTTTCATTTTATTAATACAATAAAAAATAAATTATTGCTGACTTAGCTAAACGATCTGAGTAAGATTTAGAATAGTGCCTTTTAAAATGACTACACACAACACACATAATCACACACACGCACGTACACGCGCTCACCCCCACACGCTCACCCCCACACGCTCACCCACACTCGCACACACACACGCTCACCCCCACACGCTCACCCACACTCGCACACACACGCACTCATACACACTTCTTTCTACTAAATAATTATTTATTTATGAAGACCGGCTTTCCAGTTAAGTGTAGACTTAAGTATGGACCTGGATATTTCTAAGGACATTTAAAATAAGTTAGTTTATTAACACTGTTTCGTCATGGTCTGCAGTGTCTTGTCAATTTTAATGATTAGGGGTGTCTTGCGTGAGCGACGAATACGACGCGACGCGACGCTGCGAACGCGACGAACGCAATCAACTCAACGGCATACCCTGCTTGCGGCCTTTAGGGCTCCCACACATAAACGCGTTACGACGTCGTAACGTGTTTGTGTGGTTAAGGCAGTCTGCGGCGAGACGCGACGTAACGCGTACTTGTTTTGAGGGCGACCAAACGCGACACCACGAACTACGAAATGGTTGATTCAGAAGCGTTGATCGCCGCAGTGCGTGAGCAAAGATTGTTTTGGGACAGAAAACAAACATTTTAGGAATCGTTTATTAATACCAAGAAGTTGAAAGAATGAACTTTCAAGCAAAATTGTACTATGCTTCTCCATGATTCGAAAAGTAAAGTCCAAAATCAAGTAGGACATTTGTCGCGTGTAGCATCGCGTCGCGTTGCATCGTGTCGTGTCGCGTCGTATTTGTCGCCCACGCAGGTCACCCCATAACATCACATAGGATTTGACATTTTGATTGAAATTCGTTTTGGTAATTAGAATGGATATTTACTACGTGGTAAAAGGTGTATTTAACCACGAGCAAGGGTTTAAAAAATCACTAAAGTTTTGGTTTCCTAAGAAAGCGGTAAACGATCATACAATAACTACTTATTTTAGAACGAGCAATGATGTATAAAACTAACGAGTGCCTCGTTCTGAGATAAGTAGGTATTGCAAACATGCGGTCCGGCGCCGCGCGCGCCGATGCGACGGTAGCCTTAAGCTGGGAACAAAATAATTGTCGGTCACGTACGTAAGCCTCGGCTGACAGTCGCGGCTTAAGGCTCCCGCAGACAGGCGCGACGCAACTCTGATGGAACAATTTCAATGAGAAATTCACGGAAATTGTCCTACCGGTGTCACATACCAACACCGTGTACCCTCATCGGTCGCGACTGTCCGCCGCGGCTTACGAACGCGTCCAATAATTTGTTATCAGCTTTACGGCTGTCCAAATGCAGAGCGTTTTTTGACACCTTAATGTCAAATACTGGTGAGTATGACAGATTTTCATGAGGGCCGTTATAAAATAACGGAGCCGCTTTAATGTTAAGGTTACTAGTAACAGTATTTCAATTTTATTTGATTGAGAGAGGAAAACTAAGAATAAGTTCCAATCGTCGCGTCTGTTGAGTTTGTTATCTAATGCCTAAGCTGTAGGCTGTAGGTAAAACATGATAATATAAAACAATACTTATAAGTAGGTAATTAGTAAAGTTGGTCATTCAGCATGTTTATTTACTGTTTTTATACACATAACTAATTAGTTAGTTAGTAGTTAGAAATTACCTCCCCCCCTCTGCCTAGCCTTTACCTGTGGGAAATACAGACATGATTTTATCATTGTTAGAAATTCTCACTAACTTTTTTTACTTTCAGTTAATTGTGTGTATTTATTATTATCCCACATCCCTTTTCTTATACAAACTTATACATGCTTAGACCGTAAGTAATTTCACTAGAATTATAAACCTTACGTTTTAGCACCAAAACTTATTTTTATCTACACGATCATCATCGCCGTCATCATTTTCATCATCATCCACAGCCCAACCTTCACCCACTGCTGGGCATAGGCCTCTTTTTTCTTGCGCCAACACTTCTGTGGCCAGTCCAATCGACACAATCACTTCTTTAAATTTTTTGCCAATTTGTATTACTGAGGTGAGTGGCTTTAACATAATTATCTTCTTTTTCCATTCCATTGTCTTTCTTCCTGTTTTAATAAATCCCTATTTTAGTGTTTTTTTGCCGATCGATCTCATTTGAAATTATTTAATAACATTGCAGGCGGCAAAAGAATCTTGTAATAAACAAAATCCAATGTAGGTGGTGAATAATACATTTATGGATTATGGAGTTACCTAATTTTAACAAAAGACAAGGGATATTTAAACATAAAATAGTGAAAGCAATTCTAAAAACAGTACCGTCAACTGCCCTAACTTTGCCTCGCGTCCATGGTTTGCCTAGAATGAAAAAGATGTAGGTAATAATATCTTGTTCATTTTACTTGAATGGCAATCGAAACTTTAATAAATTATATATTCTTAAAGTTTTCGATTGCCATACATCCATGATATTACATCTTGTTCATTCTAGGCAAACCATGGACGCGAGGCAAAGTTAGGGCAGTTGACCGGTACCTAATAAAAATATTCGAACTACTATATAAGTTCCACATCTGGTTAGCATATTTTAAGTAAATAAAAAGGGATCCAAAAACAATTGAAGTCGTTTTAGGGTCCCTTTTAACTAAGGACAAAAAAGGCTATAAGTGTTTTGTTCTAAACTATGGGAATGTCGCATGGGCGAGGTGATATGAAATGTGGTATTTGGGAGACGGGGTTGGTCCACTTTGTATCATACCGCGATACGAAACGGTCATAACCTTAACCTCGGCTGCCATAGCCTAGGCTATGTTAAAGTTTGTGAAAGTGATTTTAGAGATAAGTATTGATAGGCTTTAAGCGCGATATTAAGTTAAGCTTATAAGTAGTGTAAGATAAGCATAGGTGTTGTTAAGACTAAAGTGTTAGTGAAAATGTGGGTGAGTGGTACGTACTTTGAATGTTTGTGAAGTGACGAATTGGAATGGCCAAACGGAAGTAAACCTGCAATTGGGAGGTAATTTGAAACCGAATGACTGCCTAGCTGACTTAAGGTACGCTCGTATACTTTCTGTGGTAGGTATCTCAAAAAACGTCCACTGCTAGACGTGTCCCCCAAAAATATCTCCACTGCGACCGGTCCTGCACCTCTCGTATCCACAGGACTCAACATTTTGGGATTCAACATTTTGCAAGCTCAACATTGTGGGTCCATAAAATTCAACTTTTTACAAATTCAACATTTTGGGATTCAACATTTTGCAAATTCAACATTTTGCGAATTCAACATTTTGCAAATTCAACATTGTAGTCCAGAAGGTACAGTTCAACCGAAGGTGTCGTTCAGAATGCTCCGCGGAACGCAACGGGGCGCGGGACACGCGACATTTTATTTTATACATTGTATACAAATTCAATACAAACGAGTTACCGTTCAAGTTCGCGGAGCTTACTCGCCCCATAGCAGCTATAGGGTCAGTACAGACAGTGTAGCAACTGCTCGAGCCAATCCACCGCGTAGTGCGGCGGCCGCAACGGATGTTCAAGCGTTTAACGCTACAAACTGCTTGCGTGCGCTGTCGCCAAATTAGAATAAAATATACAGAATACTCAACTATGTGTCACAACAATATTTGACTACTCTAGCATCTTGCTTGGCTGTATGCGCTGACCCTTGTGTCCACCGCAGTCGTCAACGGGACGTCACCGAGAACGAGATCACGGTGTCGAAATAGCGATACATTTAAGTAAGTTTCCAGTAGTTTAGCGCGACCGCTAGAAATCGGCCAAGATTGTGATGGGTCAATGTGCCGCCAATAAATTTTGTTGGCCCCTATTGAGCATTTCACTAATACAATTGAACGCGATCAGTATATTCTAAAACGCATTCAAGAGCTGTCAGTGTCAATATTTCACAACAATTTTGACATTGACAGCTCTTGAACGTGGTTTCGATGTGCTGAACGCGTTCAGTTTCACTGGTGGAATTCATCCTTAATCCTTTTAATATTTTGATCACTTCGGCTTCGTACTGATGATGAGCGTCGGGCCAAAAAACCGGCGGTCGGGCACCATTTTAAAAGATCAAGAAACATAAGTAGGTATCGAGAAAGTGTCGATCCAACACTTTGTGCTAGAAAGTGGCGTGTTTTATGATAGGATTGTATGTATTTTATGATGTGACTATGTGCCGACCATCAGCTGCGGGATCATATTAATAATTGATAGTCCGTCTTTGTTGTCATTTCAAAGTTAGGAAATTTATTGTTAAGCTAATGGACTGTAACTTATATTATCCGTCTTATATTTCAAATCACAACTGTCATCCTTTGACAGTTGTATTAAATTACTGTATTTGTCGGCAAATTGACTTAAATTTCACGCGGGCGAAGTCGCGGGCAGAAGCTAGTATCTCATATTCGCCTCAATAATAATATTATTATTTATTCATTAAGAAGAAAGGGTTATAAATATAAACCTATAAAAGTCACGAAAATTTTACTTTTTTCTCTCTCTGCCAATTCTTTGTAGTGTAACCGGATGCAGCTGAATACCAGTATTTTACACGGAGCGGGTTGCCTATTTGACCTCCACAATCCTCCACAGGTACTGGGTAACGCGATACCCCTTGGTAAGACTGGTTGTCATACTTTTGGGCTTCTGACTGCCCGTCACGACTGTCGCCGACGTCTGTAGCAATTTTTCCATCCGCGGTTCTCGCTCGCTACAGCCAGAATTTGTGTAAACTAATAAACATATAAGTTCGTCAATATTGTGTTGTTATGGACCTTTTTAACCAGTTGTGTGGTTATATTTTAAACTGTTATTCCTGTCAAAACGCGATTACACGATTATTTACAATTATTTATTAATTTACAGTTATTTACAATCGTCGTTTAACTATGTTTTGAGATAATTATGGATGCCGGTCAGTCACGACTGAGCGACCACCTTTCACCGATTGTAACTCTTGACTGGCTACTTTTACAATTTGATTTGAATTCACAAATTGTTTGAGAACTTTTACTAAAGACTGACGCCTTCAAAAGCTCAAAATTCAAATGTGGTCCCTCAATGGGAACGCGCGAACGCAAACGTCTTTTACTGCTTTTAAGGGCCTATAAGTCGTCAAATTGCTTCGCAAGATCCACCGTTATATCGAAACTACTGCAGCATTAATTTTGAAATAAATATATGTTAAAGTTGAGGATTAATGTTGGCGACTATGTAAGCCGAAAACACAATTTCATAAAATTTTCTCGATAGAAAAAAAAACCAAAGTTACCTCCAAACCGAACAATAAACCGCTGCTATTCAAAAAATACTTCAAATTAGATCATGAAACTTGGCACTTTAACGACTATGTTTTTTTTTTTTTTTTTTTTTTACATTACCATTATTTTCGCCGGTAAAAGCAATTACCTAAACTTTTGCCGATTTGTTGCCGCCTCCGTCTCGCTCGCAATCAGACCGAGAGTAGTATGGTGCGAGCGAGATAAAAACCTGAGGTTGTGTGGGCTCAACCCACGCCATAAGATTTACGAATGACAGTCGAGACTAACGGTTGAACGTGCTTGACCGGTCACTTTAGGGCTTCTGACTCCTTGTAGCGACTGTCAAAGATTTACGAATGACTGCCGGGACCAACAGACGTGCTTTCCGAGGCACGGATCTCGATATGTAATGGACGGTCACCCATCCACGAACCGACCTCGACAAGCGTAGCTTAACCTTCAATCTACCCGTGCGGCTGTTATTATACCAAATTAAAAGCCTCGCAAGGTGTTCAAAGGGAAAGACCGACGCCAATTCTCGTACTTAAAAAACGTTCACACAAGTCGCAGTCTGTCAAACTTGTCAAAAATGTTGGTAAATTGATTGTATTTTTGACAGATTGCGAATGAGATGCGAATGCGAACTTTCTTTAAATAAAACCGGCCAAGTGCGCGTCGGACCACGCACAATGAAGGGATCCGTAGCTGGGTGAATTTATTCCACGAACAAACTTAACATACTTGTACATACTATATTTAATTTTTTATTTAATTTAATATTATTGTACAATTCATTATATTGTAACTTATATAATAAAAACGAAAGTAAAGTTCATTATAGACGTGGATATATTTAGTAACCTATTTCGTTTAACTATTCTTAAAGAGTCTTAAAAAATCCTGTAAGAAATCGACACGTGTTTCACCTCTCGTATTTATAATGGATTTCCGCCAAGTTACGCCTGAATCAATTAACTATCTAGGAGTATATATACTTAGGTATATAAATGTTTTTAGTACAAAAAAATATGAATACGAGGTCCATACAATTCAAACATTGTAGTTGAAAAACATGTTCTCCATACGAAATGTATTTAAGAAATGTTTTATGTAATGTTAGTTGGTCGATAATTACTTAACTAGTAGAGCCTACTTAGCTGTGATAGTTTTTCTTTTAATTTCGTTATATATCCTACTGCTGTGAATTTTTCCACATATCCAGTACTTACATTTAGCTGGCAGGGAGAGGGGGTGGACATTTGACTAACACAAATTAACATTTTAAAGCTTAATATTTCGTAAACGGATCCTTCAATCCAAAAATGGTTTTAACAAACTCCCAATATTTTTGAACGAACTTTCCAATGATACCCCACACCATGGGATAGACGAAAAACAAATACCCACTTTACGTGTAGGGGAGGCACCCTAATAAAAAATTTTTTTCGTGATTTTATTTTACCACTTTGTCGGCGTAATTAATATGTATTGTATACTCATGGCAAATTACAGCTTTCTAGTACTAACAGTCTCTGAGCTAAGCCGCGGACAGCCAGACAGACAGACGGACATGGCGAAACTATAAGGGTTCCTTGTTGACTACGGAACCCTAAAAACGGGAATTGCCCCTCTGGAATCCGTCGCCACTGCAGTACCTACGCAGCATTTGAGTTACTTACACATTTAGCTTGAAGATAAAAATAATATTCCTTTGTTAACAGGTAGCTTCAGAATGAAGTCTCATTTGAGCGAGGACACAGATGAGGAAAACTGCGACGACCCCATTAAACTGTTTGACAATGACATAAACGCGGTCTACTTCGGCAGTCAGCCCCATAAACGAAGTAAGTTAAAAGCCTTTAAGCCTCGTATTCATGATTATAAACAAAAGTTATACAACATTATTTTGGCTATAACTACATGTTTTTGTGATGATGGACACATGTTGCTGGCAACACGGAGTGCATCATGTTTACAGGTTGCCAGTCGGCAAGCATAAAAATTTTTTACGTGGGCGGACAGGTTAAGGTCGAAATTCACCAATAAAACTGAACGCGATCAGCACAACTAAAACGCGTTCAGGAGCTGTCAGTGTCAAATATTCCATACCAATGATGACACTGACAGCTCTTGAACGCGTTTTAGATGTGCTGATCGCGTTCAGTTTCATTGGTGAAATCCGTCCTAACATTTATTCCTCTTTGGTAGAATCCAGCCTTAGTAGTATAAAGTCAATGCTAAAAGTGGAGAAATGTAGCTATGACCAATGATGATATAGATTTTAAATTTTAAAAACAACTCTTAAAACTTAAACATTTAAAACAACTCCTTAAAAAAAATCCACAGGTACCAGAGACATAGAAAGCCGTTGGACATTTGAAACGATTGGAAATAATGGATTTTGTCAACCACGTGCACATTCTACATTCGGAAGACCCGATGATAATCTAGTACAAACGGTACAGACAGGCGCTACCAGTGAGTGTGAAATTTCCCCATTATGTGTTAAATTAGTGGATTGCGGAAAATTTCCTTGGTACTATAGAAAGTATACACAACAAATAATGAATAAGTTAAATTTAAATGAACATAGTGATAGTGACCCTGACATAGATGTAGAAGGTATTGTGGACGATTCAGATGATTGTTTTATTGTAGAAGATCTACAAGATGTTACAAATAAAATAATTATTCATGATAAAATATGTGTAAATACAGTGAAATCTACAGAACCAAAACCAAAACCACTAAAAAATAAGTTAAATAAAAGCCTAGAAAATATGAGTCGCGATGATAAGGAGATACAAAGAGCACTGAGTTTCAAAAATATAGTTAAAGTTGATTTTAAACGTAATCAAGGGCTTGTAGGTATGAAAATAACTCAAAAAATTGAAACAAATACAAGTGTGGACGTTAAGACCGACAAAGGCAATAAGGTTGAAGAGGCAGATGCGAAGCAAAAATGTGTAATGGCTGATGAAAAGTATTTAAGTGCTGCTGACAGAACACTTTGCCAGATCGGCACTCAACTGATACCAATAACGGAAGAAAAAGAAAGCCATTCTATTTGCCAACTTAATATTAACAGCAAAGAACACGATTTGGTTCGTGAATCGACCTTTCTTAAATCTTCGAGTTTCCAAAATGTTCCTGTACAATTTGATATTAGTAAAATATCTGAAAAACTTATTGATAATTTGAAGACAAAGAAAATAAATTATCAGCCATCTGAAGCTAAAGTTATTAGTAAGCCGACAAATAAAATTATTTTAAATAATCCAGAAAATACGATAAAAACTGTAAAGGGTAAAGAATTGAATATTGTAAATGAAAAAGAATTAAGTTCAAAAGTAACTGTTACAGAAAAACTCATAAATTCATCAAATACATTAACATCGCACGTGAAAGATGTTAAAAAAACGAATAAATATAAAAATGATCAAATAAAAATTAAAAATAGAGCAGCTAGTCATAGTTCGTTGATAGGACTATTGGTTACAAATAAAAGTAAAGAAGACATCAAAGAAATGAAATGCACGAAACAAAAAAGACATAGAGATGATACACAAAATAAAGCTACTAAACATGATAAGAAACCTCGTAAAAAGATTGAAAAACAAAAACGTGAACCAAAGTCACCAATCTTACATTGCAGTACAGTAGCAAAGAAACCTAAACAACTCCAAGTGCCTTCTAAATGCAATAAAACCGACACAAATTCTAACTTACCAAAACAGCCTGGTAAACTAAAGCAGATAGTTGATAAACTTACTCATTTAAATAGTTGTAATTTAATGCAAGATACAAATCCAGCAAAACACGTGATTCCTAAAATTGCCCCGATTACAAAGTCGTTTGATGTTCATCTTAAGCAAGCTTCACAAAAAGAGTCTTGCGTGATACAAGATAAATCCATAAGTCAAATCAGAAACATTCATGCCAAATCTTTGAACGTGTCGGACAAGCTTGTTAAGAATTGTAATGAAGTCAGTAAGGCGGATTTCAAAACCAACAACTTCCACAATACTCAGATTATGTCTTCAAGTCAAAATAAGCATTTAAATGAACAAAATGCATTGCATGACGCTCACCAACATAAAGTTAATAAGCATACACTACATGCTGCCTCTGTCACTAATCCTGCTCCTTCAGCACCAATTAAAAATAACACATCAACTGTCTCTAATGATAATATCTCAACGGCAGCAGTTACGCCTGCAAGTGGACCAAATGCAGTACTTTCCAATCAATATGACTATCCTCACGGGCCTCATTTTCCCATCCACAATGCAGTGCCTAGTAAAATAAGTGGCAGTAATATATCTAACCATAATATCAATGTCCCAGTACAGAATCGTTACGCATCGGCTATAATTTTAAAGTCAAATAAACACACAAACTTTCCATACGAAAAGTACTGCGAACCCTCTGTGCAAACAATGGCTTTTCAAAGACCTATGTCTGTCTTGAGCCATACACAGCCACGGTCTAGAGATCCTCAACCACCCTATCCTATATTTTATCCCCCTGCTCCTTCAGGTAGACATCAGAGTTATTTTCCAAGTTCTGCCAATTCTGGTCAGTTTGTTCCAAATCAGTTCCATCCTCCACAAAGTCATATAGGTCGACAACCACGTAATCCAATGCAAGACTTTTACAGAGAATGTTGGTTGCCACAAAATTTGGCTCCTCCTCCACCACCCCCACCTCCTGTTCCTGCTCCTAACATTCCCCCAAGAAATGGTCACATCGTGAATCAATCCAAAGATTGTTCTAATTTAAACCGTACGTCAACGCCAGTAATGCATGCAATTCCGCAAAGCGCTTCCCGTCAAAACTCTAACTCCCAACAGACTAATAATAGTTCTATAATCGGAATAAATAATGATGGTTTAGTAAAAAAAATTAACATAGTCGCTATGCCTGTTGAAAATTTTAATACCAGAAAAGGGACAGTTAAAGTAGAACAAATAAAAACTCCTCAAATTACGAGTCCAGTTGAACATTCAGAAATAGCTGAAACTAAGACGGAAATGTTAAAAGAATTGGACAAGTTGTCGTTTGTTGACGAAAATATAAATGAATTTAAAGGAGTTTACCCCGCTAGTGTTATTAATGAAACTAAAAAGGAAAGCACATTAGAAGTAGCAATTATGTCAAAAAATCCGGGTAGGTTTGAAACTTTAAAATTAACAATGAACCAGAAGGAAAAACCTATACAGACAAAGCCAGTACAAGGATATTCGCCGCCAATTTTGCCCATACCATGGGACATTGGTCTAAGACCGCCATATCAAAAAGTCTTAAACCGTGTGACTTCAAATCTACAAACCCAAAATGCAACACCGAAGATTGCTCTCCGTCCTGGAGATCCCAGATCAAATTTAAGAAATGAATGTAAACCAATGAGAAAAAGAGATTTCGTCAAATGTTGCAAAAGAAAACTTAACAATGCATGGCATAATGACGAAGACATAAGAAGAAAAGATGACGCTAAGAAGATTTCTTTAGAAGAATATAAAAAAAGAATACTCAAAGATGACTGTAAAACTGAACATTACAAAAAAATATGTAAGGAAAAGTATGATATTAGTGGAAAACGGCCAAACATAGAATTTAAGTATAGGAAAAACTTAGACTATAGCACAGAAACCGATCTTGGGTATGATTCAGATAGCACTGTGGTATTATGATTTATTAATTTATGTACTGTGTGGCTATTTATTATAGAGTACAATCCAAAACTATACCAATCGCAAATGTCTAGTAATGACATGAAGTAGCCATTCGTCGGACATTTCTTTCCTATACAGTGTGGCAGGGACACCGACGCGAAAACGGTTACCACGTATTCAGTGCATCATTCTGAGCCCCCGTATATAGAAAATTTTCAACGGTTGTTGAAAAAAAAATCTGCTGTTCCATATTTGACCGTGTAGCTTGCACTATTGTAGGAAACTGCAGATCTTTGTTTTAATAACCGATGAAAAGTTTCTATGTAGGGGGCTCAGAATGATGTACTGAATACGTGGTAACCGTTTTCGCGTCGATGTCACTGCCACTGCCACCCTGTATACAGTGAATAGTAAATACGCTATAATTATGCTATTATATGTTGTAACCCAGTACAAACTTATTTGTACTTGATTTATCTTTTGTCCATATATTAACCGAGTTACAAAAACGCAGAGCTCATGTTTTATTGTACGGACTGCACCCTCTGGTGGCAAACATGTAAATCAACCGATGATGAAAGATGTAAATCAATCAACGGTTGCAAACTTGCCTATCATGTCATCTTAAGTGTCAAAAGAATCGTGTTTTGTTATTTTATGTATTTTATATGATGATAAATTCATTTAGAAGAGCTATGTATCAATGGCGTCGCTGGTCTCAACAACGGCTATAATGTAAGGTTCAGTACAATAATTTTAATTTATTTTTCTTGTTTCCTTATGTGACTGCCAAAACCCAAAATATACTGGACTGTTTATCACATAGATATAATATAATTTAGATGGGTAATGGCGAAAAACAAATTACACCAGTGTGCGTGTGATGTGCATGTGTGCGAGACCAATAGTGCTGTGTCCTGACTGCCTCAACTTTGATTATCGATATAGATTGCAGTGTCTTCGTGTCTCCTTATCTGAGTTAGTTCGCACTCCTTAGTTCGCATTTAGTCCATGCCGGCGCTAGTAGCAACTTGCAAGTTGCTAAAGTTTCGTTTTTTTTACACTGTTGTAAATTTTAATTTTGCTTGGAAGAGAACGTTACATTGTTCCTTACGTAGAACTTAATTGTTTTTGTTATTTGTTGAAAATATTCGTAAGAAATAAATATTTTAAATAATTCCCTGTATTTTTTTTTTTGAGTAAACTTTCTTTTCAATCTTAGTATCCATTGATTGAGTCATGATTGCCCCATCGATGTGATAACGAGGCGAATACACTCTTCGAAATCTAAAAGGTATCAAATAAGTTTAAACGTAGTGCTGTTAAATGTTAATTTTAGGTACAAATTAAATTCTACCCCAAAGTATACAGTACAAAGATACTTTGGAATCTTCCCAACATCAGCAATTGTTGTGCAGGTGCCATCTTTCACTCTGCAAAGAAAAAAGAACAAAAATAAATAAAAAACTGTCAAAAAGAAAGTCTTTACAAAAGTCACCCTGTCAAAAAATTGCGTAACCTTAACATTATTTAGCGAAACATCTGCATTGTGGCTGCGGCGACAATTAATCTATCTAACGCGGCTCACGGCGTCTTGTTGTAATAAATCTCTGGATTACAGCCTCCTTCGCGGAATTAGGTCTTTACTGGAAGGATCTGACTTGAATTATGGGCGGAAGTTCGGTTTCTTTAGCCCGTTATCTGACTAATTAGTATTGGTGTTTGATTAGCAGTCATCGACGGTTTTAAGTTTTGGATAGTTTAGAAGCTAATGATGATTTAAGCTCAGTGTACTCTGTTAACTGTATTCAATAACATAGACCCAGGAACACATTTCGCAAAACACACAGAGCTTTCCCAAGCAAGTCAACAAACACTCATCACACATAGGCAACTACACGTAAGGTTAATTTGGTACAATATACGCCAGTTAATAAAAGTGGCTCAGATTTGGTCATATTAGAAACGAGAAAGCGCGAAAAATATATATATATTCCGATGAAAGTAGATTTACGTAGGTATTATTTGGAACTATAGCATCTGAGTACTAAACTGTGGTCCGGCCACAGAGGAAAACACCACACTATTGAGTCGAGCTCCAAGCATTAATCTAAGAAAATCTAGAGAGAAATCTCAATCTAAGATTCCATTATAAAGCCATCTTTTTGTCCGCCAGCCAACTAATATTTGTTTTCACAGGAACCAACAATCTTGAATGATTTATTACTGAAGTGTGTGTTTCTGTAAATAGCGATGGCATCACAGTTGTAACGTAGGTAGTTTGTTGTAAATTACCGACGCAGTGCGGGTAGCTACACAGTGCCAACGTTTGTGCGATGACTGGCAACCGTTGGAGCAAGTCGGCATTTTCCCAGAGGATTCAAATGTAAGTTGGAATGAGTTACGGCCTCACACTATGACATATGGCCGGTTTGCTTGCGCGGTTGCGTTCTCAGATATTCATATGTTTATTAAAGTGGGACGGCAAGGGAGAATATAGGTAGCTTGTGCTTAAATGTGGTTGTTTTTGTTGTCTTGAGCTACTGTGCGTGGGGTGTCTTTTATGGAGAATTTCACTAATGAAACTTAACGCGATCACCACATTTAAACCGCGTTGAAGAGCTGTGTCAATATTCCACAACAATGATGACACAGACAGCTCTTGAACGTGTTTTAGTAAACTGATTGCTGCGTTCAGTTTAATTGGTAAAATTCACCCTTATTCTTGTTAAAACTGCCTCCTTAATGAGGCCGAAGTGGATATAGCGCACCTTCGTTTGTCTGATTAGTACAGATCTTTCCAAAACGATATAATGTCCAAGACGAGTAAACACTGACAATGTCATCCATCATCAACCCTCTTGCCCTTATTCCCCAAATAACACACACCACTGACAAACACACCCCCACACCCTCTCACACTCACACACACCCACACACCCTTGACACTTTAAATGTCTCGTTTTATTTAAAATGCCTTTCTCACAAGTCCTTTCTTCACAAAAGCTTATACTCAAAACTAATGTCACATTTACATAGCTAAATAATTTCACTTCCGCCTGAGTGCTGTGTATTTTAAAATTCATAGGGATTTAAATTCTTAGACACTTCAATTTGCATCAGATCCGACGAGTAAGAGCCGCGGGAAATATGGAATGAAATACTGTAACTTGATATAAAAGATAATAATAAAATGGAATCCGTCGAGCAGTAAAAAATATTACAATTCGACTGCTGAGATTTTGTAATTTTTGTTCTGCTCTTTGCAGATGGTACAAATTCGGTGTCATGCTCCGCAGCAGAACCACTTTGACTATATGTATTATGTAAAAATTACAGAATACAATGTAGATAGTGTCTATATTTTTGTAGTTTAATATCAAAAAATATATATTGATAGTGTCTTGGAAAATAACAATTCAAAGTGGTCATGCTACAGAGCATACTCTCCAGCAGAACCACTTTAAAATAACGGTTATTTCACGCTGATTATGCACAGGTACATAATATAAACAAATGTATATTTATTGTATATCAAGATAACATTTACAATTCAATTCCTAGGTTTGTACATTCTAGTGAGGATCATACTCACTGAAAGAATTAAAAATCATTAGTTAGGATTTGACTTTACATTATACTAGGGTCGAAAAGTGGTGCTCATTTTGACAGCTACCCGTCATGATAACACAATTTGTAAAGATTCCGTAAGCCACTCTTAGTGCAAAAGGATGATACGTTTTCGCACTTTCAAAGTTTACTCAAAGACAAAGTCATTATTTCAGTATTAAATTACTAATCTTCTATATCACAACAACTTCCATCTTTTGCTAGAGCATGTATTATTTACTATCATTTCGGCATGGAACCATCGCCTCTTAAATTTAAATCGAATTTTTGGCACCAAATTATAATCAAGGTGTACCCCTGAGACTTTCTGATAGACTTTTAAATTTTTTATTAGCTTATTAAGCGAACGAATTTACGGGCCAAGAAACCCACTTATTCGAAATTATAATTTTAATGAAACCGAATGTTTTCTTATTAAAACCAAACATAAACCAGCTAATTAGTAGCAATGATAAAATAATTTAGACACGATATTTTCATGGAAGATTTTATCAGAATGTTATCAACCCCTGTTTCTTGGCAGACAATAGTTCTTTATTCTCTTCTAATTATAATATAACAAAGGGTGCTCTGCTTAAAAAAAGGCAATCTTTCTATGTTCATTCATACTTTAAATATGGCCAATGCTGGCAGTGGTCTTTCATATACACAGTATCTCAATCTGCCTAGCCTTTTCCCAAATATGTTTGGGTCGGCTTCCAGTCTGACTGGATGCAGCAGAATACCAGCATTTTACAAGGAGCGACTGCCTATCTGACCTCCACAATCCAGTTACTTTGTTATACGATACCCTACCATTTTGGCGACCCGTAACGATTGACAAATATCCACGAATGGCAGCAGGGACCAATGGCTTAACGAGGCACGGAGTAGTCTCGATATATAAAGATGGTCACCCATCCACGGACCAACCCCGGCAAGCGTAGCTTAACCTGTGGACCCGTGCAGCTGTTATTACTTAGCCACGAGCTCCTCAACAAAGTTACTTTTATCTGCAAAAGGAAAAACAGCTTAGGTAAAAAGCTGGCAAATGGTTACTCCTTATCATCAACTGTGTAACCTTTATACTATGTCATCTGCCTTAAAAAAACCTTCAAAGGCTAAGCATAGCCTTTTCCCAACTATATTAGGGTCAGTTTCAAGTCGAACCGGATGCTGCTAAATACCAGTAATTCACTATGGAGCGATCGCCTGTCTCACCCATCCCAGTGACTGGGTAACATGGTACACGGTACACGTAGTTAATTTAATTCAATTCAAATTTTTTATAGCAGACAATACATGAGTTCTTAGTGTTAGTATTAGTAACGTGGAGATAATACTTCACATATCAACTGATATAGATTCCTCCTTAGTGGCGCAGCAGAGGGGAGTCCCACCGATCTGGGAACACGCTCAGGAGACCGTTGGTGGTGGCGCGGAGCCGGCTAGCTTTCTTATTATTGCGTAATGTAAATAATTAATGTAATCTAACCAACTGCTGCTAAGGAAAACTTTTAGGTTAATACAGTTATTTGTGATTCTTTTTAATTTTCTATGTATTTGTTCAAGAAAGTCATTCCATTTGAGTATATTGCAGTTACATAGTCGAGTAGCTCTCGAGATACATCTATAAATAAACTTAAAAGGAAAGTACTTGAAATTTCATTGCTTTAAGTTACGACAAGTTTTTGATTTAACAAGTGGTGCTGGGAGAACACATTAACATTTACAACGTGGTTGGAAAAACGTTGGCGTTGAAAATAAATTGGAAAGACTATTTTGGAGTAAACGCTCATGCATACTGGCGCGACTTGTAACCGTATCGTGAAATTTTCTTAGAAATTGTATTGTTAGAGTAGCATCGCGCCGTCGTCGCGACGCGCCAACCTGCACGAGGCTTAAGAAGGTAGGAATGTTGTTACTTACTTATCTCTTACGGTAAACGCTGCCCTTCACAACCTATTTTGAAAGGTAGCGCTTTTTTTTTTCCTTTTCCTTATAGTTATCTATTAGTCAGAGTATTGAGTATAGTATCTTGCAGTAGAATTATTGTTTTTTACTTAATATCGGCCGATCTTGAGATGTCCAATGGAGTAAAGCTGTGACTGAATTGCGTTCAAGTTTAGGCCAAAGAAACCAGGTCCGTCCAAAAATCCGTTAGGTTGATGATATCGTCAAAGTTGCGGGAAACTAAGCAACAAAGACAACAAAGACCCGGGAAGTATGGCAGCAAAAAGGGAAGGAGGAGGAGCCCAGAATCATCCACTGGTGATTCCGGGCTGAAATGTTGATAATGATGATCGGCCGATCATGAGTGTAATAAACATAACGCATGTCTTCAGGGAGAAGTCGAAACGGTACCTAAAACTTTGTCCCACGGTCAACTTTATACACTGGCAAACGAATAAATTGATTCATAACTATCGGAACATTAATCAGACAAACTATACCAACCAATTTGTGTAATTGGATTTTAAAGTCAAAAAGACCAATTTCGATTAATCATACCCAATGACTAGTGACCAAAACTTTCAGGCAATTCGTTTTAATAAATAAATCGGTATGGACGTCCCGTCTTTGAAGGAAATTCATCCACAGAAATATTATTTCAAAGCACTATGTAGATTCATGTTTTATTTCGGGATGGGGGATCTTTGGTATGAAAAAACCGAAGTTTCATACTACAGGAAGAAATTCTACATGGCCTGGATGGCATTGGCGAATGGTTACGTCCTCATCGTCTTGCTTGACGAACTTCTATCATACGCCAGGACAGACATGACAGACAGGGAGAAAAACGACTTGGTGCAGTTCACTTTCGCGCACCCTTTGATCTACTGCAAGGTGTTGACGCTGTACATATGGAAAGGCCGCATCAAGGTGGTAATGGAGCGCTTGTTGGAAGGTTCCAGGTCTATCTTCCATTCAATAGAGCTGGAAAGAATGTCTGTTAAGCAGTTTGCAAAGCATTGCTTTATGTTGACTGGTGCTTCCTATGTGACTTTGTGCTCAGCCACTATTGAAGGAGTGAGGCTTCATTTCATAGAAGGTATGTTTGTTGTTTTGATAGTTTTGTTAGATTGTCTTTCAAAAGTTTGCATTCACTAGCTCGAATAAACCTTTTCTTCCAGATATACCAATCCGCACAGAAGTCGTTTACTTCCCCAACCCATCACAGACAGGCTTTTTCATCAACGTGCTTCGTTTCTTCGTGGAGTTCCACTGGTACTACATCGTTGGCATGATGGCGACCATGGACTGCCTCGCCCTATGTTCCCTTCTGACTGTGGGTCATAAGTTTAGGGTGTTAAGGTTGTATTTCCGGAAGCTAAGGATCAGGACTTTGGAGAATAAAGGGCAGAAGACGAAGAAGGAGCTTGCAGAAGAGTTTAAGAAAGATTTCGTGATTGGCATCAAGTTGCATTCGGATGCTTTGTGGTAGGTATGACTTTCAAATGTTTGATATAATATATAAAAGAAAATAATGTAGTACTTACATGAATGTTCCTTTTCATTATTGGCGTAATACTAAGCTCAGCATGCTTCCTGAGCCTATTATCCGGGAATAAGGGACTACTCACACTTATTCAGCTCTATTCAGCGTTTGCCCATAGAAAACAACGATTTTGTATGAGACGGGCACGGGTCCTTTCAGCTGCGGATAGTTATTTTCTATGGGCAAACGCTGAATAGAGCTGAATAAGTGTGAGTAGTCCCTAAGAGTGAAAACTTATCGTAATTCATATTGCAGGTGTGCTAAAAACGTGCAGCAGTCTATGGGTCCTCTTTACAGCATACAAGTATTGGAGAGTGTCGCCCTCCTCGTCATGTGCCTCATAAAGTTAGTTGTGAGTACCTATACAATGACTTGCCACTTCCTTTAATAGAGAGGACACCTGTGTCCCAGTAGAATTAGAAGCAGAATTTATTTATTTGTCAGAATATCGTTTTACATAGTATGAACATTCACCTAGTATGTATGTAGTGGGAACATTATATGCCGATTATGATATGCTTGCTTTTGTGGGTGTACTATAGATACACCTCTGACTAACCCTTCGGAGAATACAGGCTTGATGTTGCTTGTATTATTAGTGATGGAATGTCTATTTACAGGTGGTGGAGCGCAATGTCACATATCTGTTAGCAACCTCCTCATTCATTATCTGTCTTATAATAATTACTGGTTCCTACATGATGGCAGCTGGAGATATCACACACGAGGTAATCAGCACTTACCTATTTATATTCGAGTACATCTTTCACTGCCTTTTGGTTGTATTATCTAGTTGAGAATCAGACTGATACAGCAGAATATGAAGTTTGTAAACTATATATTGCTTTTTAGAAGCTGTAGAGGGATAGGCAGTAATTTTTGGAACGAAGTTCCTTAAAACGTCGTGCAGACTGGCGCGATGCGACGGCACGGCGGGACTCTAACAATACAATTTGTAAGAAAACTTCACGGTAGAATAATTAACGGTGTCACCTCGCGCCAGTCTGCACGGTGCTAAACGCGGCTTGTGGTAGAAATCGTCACGTATTTAAAGTAAGGAAAAAGAGTTCTGCCCCCCTCCATGCGATTTTCTGACTCTTTTTATTTTATACGAGTGTGTTTGTGTGTGTGCCCCGAGCGCACGCACGTTTTTTTATATTCGACCATTTATTGTACCGAGGTGGGAATTAAAGTGCGAATGAAAGGCGCTATAGAGCTAGTTACGTATTTCACAATGATCATGGTGCCTTCCGGTTTGAAGCACCACGTAGTGCAATCACAAACAGCAAAGTCTATTTTGTATTAAGTTTAGAAACCAATGGCTTTCAGTGAAATAAAACATCGTTAGGATCACAAACAAACAGTAGGGTAGCGTAAGGTCTAATCTAGTCCCTAATTCTTAACAAGAGGCTTTTGACATACAGCAGATAAAAAAGGCAGTTATCATAATTCATATTTTTTCAGGCTTCACTAGTCGGCACGTCGATATTCCACAGCGGATGGGAGGAGTGCCTTCCGGGGCGTGATCTCCGGGTCCTGGCTGTGGTGGCTCTGCAGATGAGTCAGGTTCCTGTATACATGACGGCTTTTGGAGTGATCACCTTGTCTCATACCAACTTTATATCGGTGAGTACTACAGTAAATTATGGCAATAGCAGACTTTTCCATATAAGTACAGCTTTACGTATACTTATATATAACGTATACTTACTTCGAGAATCAACGATTATCTTCGGAAATACGAACGTGCCATGATGAGATCTAATGTAGAGCTGTTACAACCATGAAAGTACTTGCCAGTTTTGTATAAACATGTTTAAAAAAATATAGATTAACAACTCTATGCAATTCCAAAAAACTTTTCAAAAGTTTTGAGTGTCAAACGCGCAATGAAAGAAACTGAACGCGATAAGCACATCTAAAGCGAGTTCAAGAACTGTCTGTCAATATTCTTAAACAAAGATGACAATGAACGCGGTTTCGATGTGCTGGTCGCGTTCAGCTTCATTGGTGAAATTCGCCTTTAGCCTATTAGGTTAATCCTCATTAAGGACTTGGGCCGTCGGTAATTCCGGCTCATAATTATTATTTCTATATTTCCTTATCTTTTCAGGTACTCCGTTCATCATACTCTTTCTTTGCTGTTATGTATTAGAATACCCATCAGAAATTGCTTAGTTGATTATTGCACTCGTGGCTTGAAATATAAAATATTTATTTTTGTGTCCACTTTTTGCTTTATTAATGGTAAAATAAAATTGATTGATTGTGTTCAAACAATACGTATGGTTTCATGTCATATTTTATTTTTTAATTATTAAAAATACTGTTAATTAAAATGTTTTATTATTTCAGTCTTTTCCCATAAAGAGTACAAAGAAAAGAAAAATATCCGCAGTTTCATACTCAGGAGCTAGAAATGATCTAAACCTAACAATAATACGGCCGCTAAAAGAGATATCTCCTATTAATATCACAAGACAATATTAAACAAACCTCGACCCTCCATAAGCAGCTTACATCTCTGTCATTATTAATTTCACGAATATCCTTTTGTTTCGTATTTCGCCATCTGCGACGATATTTTAATTTTAATAGATTTGGGGGCTGTAGGCGTAAAGTAATTCGTTCGAAATTAGAAATAGAAATCTATTATTGAAAAGATTGGTAAAAACCTACCTTCAATTATCATTGTAGGGGTTTATTTCAAAATTAATTAAAAGCATTTGAGTCGATCTATTCTGTAAAAAAATCACCGTGAAAACTTAGGTGAAGTGAGCTGTCAATGTATAGTGTCAATCCCTAGCATCAGGATGGAACGACAGGTCACTTCACCTAAGTTTTCACGGTGATATTTCTACAGAATAGGCCGGCTGTTCTGCTTCTTCGAAATCAGAAACTATAGCTGTCTTTTTCGTTCTTTCGAGTCGAATCAATTTACAACACTTCAGCGTTTCTCTATCAAATTCTCGAGATATTTGGCGACAGGATGTCCCACTTGGACCGCATCCAGCCTCCACTGCGTCTTCTGTTAAGACCTGCGTACACGATGCGGTATATTACGTATTGATACAAAAGTATTATTGAAAGTTTCGTATACATGTCTTTATCTATACTTATAATAAATCTGTAGAAGTGAAAATTCTGTACATTGAAAATATCAAAAAAATAAATGGCAGGGGGTGTTACTAGACCGACACCGAACCCAAAAGTGTGATTAAATTTTTTTTTGTCTGTCTGTCTGTCTGTCTGTCTGTCTGTTTGTTCAGGTATCACGCAAAAACTACCGGTTCGATTACGATGAAACTTGGTATAATTATTCTTTAATATCCTGGGCACCACACTGGGTACTTTTTATCCCGGAAAAGTATCCTACCCTACGGTTGGGGGGTGTCAAAGTTTGTATGGAAGAATTTTAACGCGCTGTCCGATTAACTCGAAACTCAATATTTATACTTAAACCCAAAAATTAAGAATAACGTGTATCAGGATTTTTCGAAATTCAACCCCTAAGGGGGTAAAATAAGGGATGAAAGTTTGTATGAAAAATCTTATTCCTTGAGGTAATAAACATGAAACTTCGCACGAATAGTTATCTAAATAAATTATAAAGTTAGTAGTTTTTTGTTTTTCTAAATTACCCCCTAAAGGGGGATTGGGGGGTGTCAGTGTTTGTATGGAAGAATTTTAACGCGCTGTCCGATTAACTCGAAACTCAATATTTATACTTAAAACCCTTGGGGATGTATGGGGTAATTTCCGACACTCACGCGGGCGAAGCCGCGGGCAGCAGCTAGTATAGTAAATATAGATGTTCTCGTCTATTGAGCAACTTGCGCACACTTATAAATAAATTATTTATGTCTTTTTATTATTTAAACGATTACCCTCAATGAATATTTGCAAGACCATTTCAGGCATGAAGGTTAAGGGACTATACTCACACTTATTCAGCTCTATTCAGCGTTTGGCCATATAAAACGATTTTATATGAGACGCGTACGCGTCCTTTCAGCTGCGGATAGCTGAAAGGACACGCGTACTTAAAATCGCTGTTTTCTACGGGCAAACGCTGAATAGAGCTGAACAAGTGTGAGTAGTCCCTATGTCAGAAAAGAGTTACTCGATATTTCATCAACTTACATGTGTATTTGTAAAATGGTCTTAAAATTTTATAAAATATAACCACTGTCCATACTTTAGATGCACTGAATTATATCTCGACTGAAAATTTCAGCTCCCAACAGGAATATTTGTATCAATACAAAATCGCTGTATTTGTATCACGCATTGGAGACTTCACGTGGTGCCATCAGCTCTAACTTAGAAGTAGCTCAAGAATTTGTACATTTCTTTACTAATATACCATCTAAAACGACGGAAGCTTTAAATTCTTCACCCAATGTCTCAATTGATTTATTAAAAGCGAACGTTCCAGGCTGCCCGGTTGAATTTCAATTTAAGCATATAAACCCTATGATAGTTATGAAAGCTTTCCGGCAAATCAAAATAAAATTGACCGAAGATCTATGGGGATTATCTATCAAAGTTTGTACATCCATAATCGAGACTATAGGACCATACTTAGCTTTAATATTTAATTTATGTGTGGATCAAGGGGTCTTCCCGGATTTAATGAAATACAGTAAAGTTATACCACTTTTTAAATCTGGAGACAGTAAAGACACAAACAATTATAGACCAGTATCCGTGCTGCCGGTATTCAGCAAGGTATTCGAAAAGGTAATGCTCAATCAAATGCTTAATCATTTTAACACCAACCAAATCTTACACGATCAGCAATATGGTTTCATCAAAGGACGTTGTACGACTGACGCCGGTGTCACCTTATTAAAACACATATTTGCAGCGTGGGAAGCTCAAGATGCCATAGGAATCTTTTGTGACCTCTCCAAGGCATTTGATTGCGTAAATCATGAAACCTTACTCTTGAAACTTCAGCATTACGGATTAGGTGAACTTGCGCTCAGTTTAGTAAAATCTTATTTAAATGATAGACAACAGCAAGTTCAAATAAATGTTACAATTCATTGGGTCTAAAAGTAAAAATGGGTGTTCCACAAGGCTCGATATTGGGTCCTTTCCTCTTTTTAGTATATATTAATGATCTCCCCCATTTATTAAAAAACCAACCACAAATGGTGTTATTTGCTGACGATACTTCTTTAATTTTTAAGATAAACAGACGTGCATCAAATCTTGACGACGTAAATAACGCCCTACTGCAGGTTCAAAATTGGTTCACTGCTAATAATTTAGTATTAAATGGGAAAAAAACTAAATGCATAAGATTTGCTTTACCGAATGTTAAAAGTAATGATTGTGATATAGTATTGAATAGGGAGAAACTAGAATTCGTGGATAAAACAGTTTTCCTGGGGATCACGCTCGACTCAAGGCTGCAATGGGGTCCTCATTTAACATCTCTTGCAGGACGGCTAAGTTCAGCAGCATATGCTGTAAGAAAAATCCGTCAATTTACTGATGTAGATACTGCGAGGCTAGTCTATTTCAGTTACTTTCATAGTATTATGTCTTACGGTATTTTACTATGGGGACGGGCTACAGATGTCGAGTCTATTTTTATTCTGCAGAAAAGAGCCATCAGAGCAATATATGGCCTCCGCAGGCGCGATTCTCTAAGGGAACTGTTTAAAAGTATTAACATCATGACGGTACCTTGTCAATATATATATATGAAAACATCATGTACGTAAGGAAAAATCTTAATCTTTTCAGTAAAAGAGGTGAAAGACACAATTATAGTACGAGAAATAGGGACCAATTAGTTCAACCTGGTTTCAGACTGGCTAAAGTAGACTCATCCTTCATGGGGTACTGTTTAAAATGTTACAATAAAATACCTCCCCACATACTCCAACTAAATGAAACAAAATTTAAATCTTGTATAAAACGCACACTATGCTGCCAAGCATATTATACGTTGGGTGATTACATCGCTGACAAAAATGCTTGGCTCAATGCTGGTCCAGCTCCACAAGCGCGCATAAACTAGTTGATTAGCATTCGAAAATATTGTTGGAGCTGCTGAAGATTGGGAAAAAACTATCTTTGCATTGTATAAATTCAATCTGTTAATATTGTATAATTGCAAAGCACATGTGTGAGCACTGTGACTACATACTTTTTATAAAGCTACCATTTACTGGGTACGTCTTTCATTGACTTGAATGTGCCCTGGCGGCTGAGAGTATGTCATGCTCACTCAAATGTCTCGCTGGTGGTGGCGTGTGTGTTGGATCGTTAAGTTCCCTTCAAAATGGTTGAGCTAAATGGTGCTGATCCATGCGTCATGTTCGTGAACGGGCGCCGTCAGTAGGGACTGGTCATCTCTTAGCTGCCACGGCTTATTTTAATTTTTGAATTGTTTCTATATTTATATTACGGACGCTTTTAACGTGCACGTCTTTTTACATTGTTCTCACATGTATAATTTCAACATGAATGATGTAACAAATATTTTGTAACCTATATTTTGATTTAAAAGAGTGTCCGTGGAGTTTCTTGCCCGTTCTTCTCCATAAGAACCTACTACGCTTTGGAATGGGCAACTAGCTTCATTTTTTTCTGACTGACCGACCCCTTGACAATTCAAAAGTACCTGTAATTGGTTTATTTGAAATAAATGCTTTGAGTTTGAGTTTGAGTTTGAATTGAACTCGTGTGCCGAGGTCGTAATATACACAAATGATACAGACTCGGCATCCTTGCTCCGTAGTCTAAAGATGAATGTTTGTGTTCCGATATGGGTAATGCGGTACCTCAACCTCCCTGTAAATATATGCGAATTTGTATTGGATTTACCTTTTTGGTTTAGTTCGTGTTTGAGTTACTTTTGTGGTATTGCTTGGCGATATTTTTGAGGAATAGGTCGTTTATTTTAAACTTGATACTGGGAGCGTTTCGTAGCGGCTTGCATTATGCCTGCCTACGTGAAAAAAGTTCTGAAGAAATGCTTCGCAGGAATAGGTATCCTGTAAGAACATTAATGTGACGTGGTAAAATATAATCCAATCAGCATGGTGATAATTAGCCTGTGTTCTCAGGGTGCAATGGATGTAAAGTGCTACAATCATCTTTTGGCGCTTGAATGACATTAGTAGGGAGGCGCTGTTTGTACCTACACATGCAGGTACACGTGAAATTGTATTGAAAAAACAAGATGGCGGCGATAGTTCAGATTTTGGCCACGCGCCAATTGATCCATAAAAAACTATAGATACAAGAAGGTAGGTACAAGTACCATCTATTTTTCCTAGCCTATTTTTTAATCACGCACATCGTAGTTTATTCACATGATGATGTTTTAGCTACTTTCAAAGTTATTCATCCTCATCTTTACCGTAAACACGAAAAGGATAAGCTTTCGGAAATGCGAAGCAGGAAGAAAGTTCTCGCCATAAATTATTAGCTGGTATCGGCGCACCTGTGGCTGGAGCCTCGCGTATCAAAACAAGCTGGAAACGTACACCGCTGCAAGTGTTGCCAGCATACGGTAGCAAAGTGTTGCTAGGATTTAAAAATGTTTTGTGTAGTTTATTTTATGCTTTAGTGGGTTTTTAAAACACGAAAGTGAGTCTTTGTATATTTCGAGGCTTAAAATATAATAAGCCGAATTTGAATACCGGGGAGGTAACAAAAAGAGTTTTTACTTTTTAATTCAGAAAAAACCCAGCATTTCACTGGAGAATCAAATGGCGTATGTTGCTGGCAACATAGAACTTTCGGAACAAATCATTTAGAACTAAACTCTGGTTTTCATTACCAAATTATTTTAAACGACGCACATTCCAAACCAAAATTCTAAGGCGAGGAACCTCTTGTGGATCCAAGCACAAAGCGTCTTGAAACCGTTTGATATCAAATACGTTAGACTGTGTGAACACAGGGGAACATTTGGTATTTACCTTCGTATCCTAATTCCCTTTTCACGAAAATCTAGAGTAACAGATAGATTTTCTTGAAAAGGACATTTATTTAATCAGTTATAATAGATATAAATAAGTTTTTACGTAATGGTAGCTAAGCACGTAACGATTTACTGCGCGATTTTGAACCCTCTAAATGAGTGTTTTTTTTGTACAAATGAATGTATGGATCTCGCCATGATTCTTTAGGATTGGTCATTGTTTAATGCGATTTGAATGCGCCTGCCAAATTAAAATAGCAACGGAACACTTTACAGACCTGTTTGCTCCACTTTTTCTTTAGGCGGTTTTGGCGAAAACGGGATATGATTTATTTGTGTGTAATATTCCTCCAATTTCACCTTTTCTAATAAACCATTTTAATATCAACGCTTTCAAATCGATACCTACTTTTCATATCGATTAGCACAAGCAGCAGTCATGTACGCTACAAAGGCCTTCAGTATGAAACAATCGCGTCTCGTCCGTAACTCCGGAACGAAGCAGATGTCGAAGTTAGACGGAGTTTATAACATGGGCTCTATACGCTGGTAATTCCATCGGAGATTTATAGAGAATAAAAGTGGGGATATGGTAGAAGGCAGGAGCGATTCTGTATAATTAGATATAAGTGAAAAAGTAAGAATTTTGAATTTGTCAAAAATCTTTTGTTCTGGGGTCAGTTGTGCGATATTAGGACAGCAAACGGTGTACCTACACATGAATGCAATGAATAATTTGAGTTTGAGTTTGAACCGAATGAACAACTTCAACAACAAAGAAGTAACTGTCATGAAGTTTCTAAGCCAATACACTTCTTTCTTTTTTTCACTACATTTGTCACTGTTAATTAAAATAAAGGATTTCAATTTCATTCATTTTAAATCGAAAATAAAACAGCTAGTCTCTAGCATTTGGTTTTTTTTTGCGACAAAACCAAAATCAAAATCAAAAGTCATTTATTCAAACTAGGCTGAGAATCAGCATATTTCGAAAGTCAAAATTACATAAGATAGTCCCCCTAAACACCCTTCAAAACGACAACCCATAGATACTTTTTCTTGTTTTGATAACGTCTTAGTACTAAGTAAATATTAAGTGCCAAATGAGTATTTTCAATTTTAAAATCGTTCTACAGAAGTGTTTTAGCCATTAAAAAATCACTGTAGCTTATTTAAGAGTTAACTAAACTGTGAATTCATACAAACAATAGTAATAATATTCCTGCACATTTCCCGCCGACTTCCAGGTTGTTCAGGGAATCAAAGAAAACAAGGCAGTGTTTGTTTTAGCTTTGCAATTGTTTATGTTTCAGCTTACCTTCGAAATTTATGAGTCAACATAGACTTACCTGAGAGGACACTGGGTGTACACTAGTTCTGTGAGTAAGGAACCGTTTATTGCAATGTCTTTTATTTTATTTATAAAGATAGTAATTTTTAAACAAGAAAGAGACGGACGAATAAACTATGTAACTGGTCAACCATACCTACTTGTACTGGGTACAGATTGGTGAAACGTTACATGAAATGTGACACAGGCTGAAAGAAATTCGCTAAGTTTTTGTGTTACAAACATCGCATTACATTACCAGATAAATAAACATAAGGATCAGAATCTGTATGAAATCATCAACCAGATCAAAATCAAAAGTCATTTATTCAAACTAGGCTGAGAATCAGCACTTTTCGAACGTCAAAATTACATAAGACAGTCCCCCAAAAACGCCCGCCCTTCACCACTTCCTAGTGCTTTAGCTGGGAAGAAGAAGTGGCGCAACAAACTCCCCAGCAGCACAGCTGTCTGATCAGTTAGAAAAGAAAATGAATCTATACAATAGTATCCAAAATAATATGCAATGCAATGCAAAAAACGTCAAACTTATATTAAATTATTTGCCTTATGTCAGCTAGCACACAGAATAGTAGCCTGTTAACTTGAACTTCACCTGTTCACCGTAGCGTGCTTAACAAGCTATAAAACTAAAACAAAAACAAAGGAGGAACGATTGACCCAGAAACCGAAATAAAACAATAAAGACTAATAGGAAACGAATAGCCCCCCAATACAATAAAGCACTAGTCCATATCCTAATCATTTCCGCACATTTACCAAGATGCTAGCAATCAGCAAGTTAGTTTAGTGTTACGACCGCCAATGTACCGCTAAACTTGTTTCGACCCTCTAAATGTGTTCTCGAAGTTCATGTCTAAGGTGTTTCACGCACTTTTCTTTGTTGTAGATTGGTCAGAGATGGTCAATCTTAGTTGGATAAAAGAATTCCAAGCGACTACATTTGGGGATGCTCGAGGAGCTCGTGGCTAAGTAATAACAGTCGCACGGGTCGATCCATCAGGTTAAGCTGCGCTCGCCGGGGTTGGCCCGTGGATAGGTGACCATCTTTACATATCGAGACTCCTTCGTGCTTCGGAAAGCACGTTAAGCCGTTGGTCCTGGCTGTCATTCGTGGATCTTTGACAGTCGTTACGAGTCGTCAGCAGCCCGAAAGTTTGACAACCAGTCTTACCAAGGGGCATCGTATTATTCAGTTACTGGGTTGTGGAGGTCAGATAGGCAGTCGCTCGGTAAGGCTAGGCAGAATGATACATTTGGGGATGCTCATGCTAACGCCTTTTACGCAGAAAATACAAAACGCCACCTGCTACGTTCCTTACATACTCCGTTGCTTCCATTGCCTTGCTATCTGACAGAAATAACATGCTTCATCATCTCAGAGCACAGAAAAGCCTCGGCGGCGACATTGTCAACACTTTCCATACAAATCAAGCGTGTTTCTCATCATCATAAAAGTATTGAAAATTCGACAAATAACTCGCTCCTTTTTCACGCTATGAAAAAGGTTGAACACCTCAGTTACAAAGTCCATTACAATTCAAAGTTTCGCCAAGATTTGTATTGTTCTCTTTCGTTCTTTCTGAATAGCGGATTACGGTAGCTCGTTAAATTAATTACATAAGCACTTCGTGGCCATTTCCTCACTTTTATATTGTGAGCAAAACTTTGCGTAGGATATACTCGTAACAAGAAGTACCTACCGTTCTGATCAAGAATTAAAACAAAAAAAGATTAATTTATATGCTTATGGCAGACTGTTGTCTGCTGTCAGGACGTGAGTCTGTCCACCTAATACCCGATCCTTTTATTATTCAATCAATCAATCATTTATTTTGTTAAACATATTTTTAGGTACTTTAGGAACAGTTCCTACTGTCCCAATTTTTTACTGTTAGGCACCACTGTCAAAATCACAGTGTCATCTGTATTCCCATTATAATAAGATTGTTACTGGGTTGCTGTTTTTACCCGACTACGGCGAAGCAAAAAGGAGGGTTATGATTTTGACCAGTTTGTATGTATGTATGTTCATTTGTTCCCTCATAATTTCTAAACTACTCATCATAATTTGACAAATGGGGCATCATTGGAAGCGTCTCGGTCGTCCGCTGGTTATAAGCTATGTGAAGTTACATTAAATTAAATATGGCGCCCTCTAGAGGACAAAAAGTCATGAACTAAAAAAAAAAAATTTTTTAATGTTACCATGTTGGGTATCAAATGAAAGAGCTTAATTAGCACATTTCAAAAATATATATATTTTTACCCGAAAATAATTTAAATAAAAATAGAAGTATAAAAACTAAAACCCAACTACAGCAAAAAAGTCAACTAAAAAGGTATACCTATAAGGATTGTTGTAGGAATGTCCAGAAAAACTGTCACTCTGAACTCTGAAATAGCCATCAGATTTCAGGAGCTTACTTCAAGTTTTTTTCTTCGCCTCACAGCCCTAATTGCCTATTAAATTCCCCTTATGTAAATGCTTTTTTGAATATGAATAATATGCAAAACTAAAACTAAACATAATAGAAGAGCAAGCAAAAGAACCATCCAACAATACAAACTTATCAAACAAAGAATTTTTGCCAAAAACAAATTCCACGTTCCTTTGACGTCGAGGTCAAACGAACTATTTGCAACTCAAAAGCAATTTGCTCATAATTTCGTCAAACAACGTTTTTTGCTAATAACGCCACTGTTACCAGCACATTTTATCCGCGTCGTGTAAGATTAATAGGTGTTTGTTATTAATTACTGAGGGTCAAGGGCGCATTGTGTCTGACAAGAGGCATTGACCTTGTGAGGGCCTTTTTAAGGCTGTAAAGGTTAGCTTCGATTAGGGTGTAACGTTATTTTGTGTTGGAAGCGAATACGGAGTTTAATGTATGGTACCTATATCCCGATTTTTCCCTAAATTATAGTGTATGTAGTTTTAAATAAAAACAATAACAACTGAAGAATAATATGACAGAACTGTGGAGACGACACGAATTGTGTAGACCGTAATATGAGGCGTCTGCGTCGGGACAGTGAGGGGTAACCGCGCGGCTGATTTCAATACTATAATCTTTCCAACCTTTTATTTAACTTTTGATAGCTATTATTAACACGTCAAACGTCACGTCACTACTAATTTAAAAAAAAGTACCCATTAAGCATAAAAAACATCATTATAGTGTTTGTTTAATGTAATAATTATGGAACTTCACAAGCGTGTATAATGTCAAAAGTTAAATAAATGGTTAGAAATTGTATATCAACCTACGACTTTGACAGCTCGAGAGCACAGTAAAAAGAGAAAAATAGTGCTGTTTGTTAATTCAGAACTAAGATTCAGAAGGATAGCATACACTATGAAGAGTGGCGATGAGGTTACCACATTAAATCAAACCATACAAAAACTAACATCTTTTTTTTAAATATCTATTAACATTCACTAGGGCCACACAAACCACAACGGTACCCGTGAGTGTTACGAGTAATTTCTTTATCGTGTAACTTACAATCAACAATCTAGTTAATGGAGACCCTAATAAAGTTTTTGATCGTTTACCAAAAATTCAATTGGTATACTGTAATATTTTAATACCTATTATTTATAAGCTCTTTGTAATTCGATTGAATTTAACCTGAAAGGCAAAAGAATAATCTACTTTGAAACCGTTCTTATTAATATTCAATTTTAAAAGTAAATTGTATTTTTTGTATAAAGATTAATAAATTGCAACAATTCGTGTATGAAATATCTATTGTAATTTAAATTTAATATGACATTTTTTGTAAAGCTTCGTTGAAATTGAAAGTTCAATTCCATGAAGCTCTCAAATCACGCATTGCCTTTCTTGAGTTTTTTTTAATCACATATATTTTAAGCTTATTATCTAATAGCTGATGCTCGCGGGTTCGTGTCGCGCCGTCGCGTCACGCTTGTCCGCGGCAACAATTTCTATGAAAACTTCACGGTAGAACAATTACCGGTGTCGCGTCGCGCCGTCGCGTCGCGACAGTCCGCACTAGCTTTCAGGTTCTTATTTCGCAACCAGTAACCATTTAATAAAAACGACAGTCTCCCTGCATGCAAAACGTAACATTTTCTGACTTGAAACTGTGAACACGAGACGCTATATTTTTATATGTAAGCACTGCAAACGTTTCATAGCTCCGTGGGGTAGAACTAATGTCATTTGTTACTTTATAAGTAAAAGTTATATAGTGGTATCTTAGCGTTTCTTCTAGTACCTACTTGTTTCTGTTTTGTTGTATGCAAACTTGTGGAGAATTTCGTTTGAAGTTCCTTTGCTTGGAGAGGCTTTGCGAGTTGAATTTCTGTCGCTAGCTATTTGAGAAAGTTCATGCCATGGGAAAAGCATGGAAAAGAGTCTGATAAGAAGAGCTCGTGGCTAAGTGTTAACCGCCCCACGAATAAAGGTTACACAGTTGATGATAAGGAGCAACCATTTGCCAGCTTTTTACCAAAGCTGTTTTTCCTTATGCAGATAAAAGTGACTTTGTTGAGGAGCTCGTGGCTAAGTAATAACAGATGCACGGGTCCATCCATCAGGTTAAGCTACGCTTACCGGGGTTGGTCCGTGGATAGGTGACCATATTTACATGCCGGCTATCTAATTGCGTAAAACGTTTTCGTAAACGATTCCGACTAATCTGTTTCATTTTGACAGTTCAACAACATTCATTGCATTATTTACGTTCTTGATACGCAATTAGGAGGTGCTGGACTCCTCCGTGCCACGGAACGCTGGTCATTCGTGGATCTTTGACAGTCATTACGAGTCGCTTCTCGAAAATACTTGAGGGACAGAAGTACGGGACATAGGCTTTTTCTCATTCCTACATAGTAAGAATGAAATCATTATGTTTCGTCAACTGCACTTTATTTTTACGAAGTTTTCATGATTCTTAATCTCATCATTTCAGAGATTACTTAACTTAAAATTAGGTAATTTTAAAAGTTGCATAATAATATTATTGTGACAAGAACATGAACGCTTTAATAGCGGGTCTCTGACCGTCTAGATCAGGGTTCCAGAAGATATAATATATCTAACTTCCACCCTCGCACCTCTAACCCCCAAAATGATTTACGTAACATCGCCTTATCCACGAGATGCACTGCCCACAAGATTCCTCATCAGTATTCGCGTCATGCCGCTCCGTGCAGCATGCTATCTTTCAACGATGAGATGCAAAACTCAGCTACAGTTTAATATGGACGTCGTAATCTCATGTCTCTCACTGGCACTCATGGTTTATGTCAGAAATAACATAACATGATTTAACAAACCTCTCCGAAGGAGTTGGCATAGGTTTGGTTAGCAGGAGTTCCTAGATTCGGATAAACTTGATACTGGGAGCGTTTCGTAGCGGCGCGGGCGGCTTGCATGCGCCTACCTACGTGAAAAAAGTTCTTCTGAAGTAATGCTTCGCAGGAATAGGTATCCTGTAAGAACATTAATGTGACGTGATGAAAATATATCCAATCAACATGGTGATAATTTAGAGCCTGTGTTCAGGGTGCAATGGATGTAAAGTGCTACAATCATCTTTTGGCGCTTGAATGACATTAATAGGGAGGCGCTGTTTGTACCTACACATGCAGGTACACGTGAAATTGTATTGAAAAAACAAGATGGCGGCGATAGTTCAGATTTTGGCCACGCGCCAAATGATCCATAAAAAACTATAGTTACAAGAAGGTAGGTACCATCTATTTTTTCCTAGCCTTATTTTTTAATCACGCACATCGTAGTTTATTCACATGATGATGTTTTAGCTACTTTCAAACTTATTCATCCTCATCTTTACCGTAAACACGAAAAGGATAAGCTTTCGAACAGAAATGCGAAGCAGGAAGAAAGTTCTCGCCATAAATTATTAGCTGGTATCGGCGCACCTGTGGCTTGAGCCTCGTGTATCAAAACAAGCTGGAAACGTACACCGCTGCAAGTGTTGCCAGCATACGGTAGCAAAGTGTTGCTATGATTTAAAAATGTTTTGTGTAGTTTATTTTATGCTTTAGTGGGTTTTTAAAACACGAAAGTGAGTCTTTGTATATTTCGAGGCTTAAAATATTATAATAAGCCGAATTTGAATACCGGGGAGGTAACAAAAAGAGTTTTTACTTTTTAATTCAGAAAAAACCCAGCATTTCACTGGAGAATCAAATGGCGTATGTTGCTGGCAACATAGAACTTTCGGAACAAATCATTTAGAACTAAACTCTGGTTTTCATTACCAAATTATTTTAAACGACGCACATTCCGAACCAAAATTCTAAGGCGAGGAACCTCTTGTGGATCCAAGCACAAAGCGTCTTGAAACCGTTTGATATCAAATACGTTAGACTGTGTGAACACAGGGGAACATTTGGTATTTACCTTCGTATCCTAATTCCCTTTTCAAGAAAATCTAGAGTAACAGATAGATTTTCTTGAAAAGGACATTTATTTAATCAGTTATAATAGATAAGTTTTTACGTAATGGTAGCTAAGCACGTAACGATTTACTGCGCGATTTTGAACCCTCTAAATGAATGTTTTTTTTGTACAAATGAATGTATGGATCTCGCCATAATTCTTTAGGCTTGCTCATTGTTTAATGCGATTTGAATGGGCCTGCCAAATTAAAATAGCAACGGAACACTTTACAGACCTGTTTGCTACACTTTTTCTTTAGGCGGTTTTGGCGAAAACGGGATATATGGTTTATTAGTGTGTAACATAATATTCCCCAAATTTCGACCTTTTCTAATAAACCGTTTTAATATCAACGCTTTCAAATCGATACCTACTTTTCATATCGATTAGCACAAGCAGCAGTCATGTACGCTACAAAGGCCTTCAGTATGAAACAATCGCGTCTCGTCTGTAACTCCGGAACGAAGCAGATGTCGAAGTTAGACGGAGTTTATAACATGGGCTCTATACGCTGGCAATTCCATCGGAGATTTATAGAGAATAAAAGTGGGGATATTGTAGAAGGCAGGAGCGATTCTGTATAATTAAGTATAAGTGAGTAAAGTAAGAATTTTGAATTTGTCAAAAATCTTTTGTTCTGGGGTCAGTTGTGCAATATTAGGACAGCAATGAATAATGAATAATTTGAGTTTGAGTTTGAACCGAATGAACAACTTCAACAACAAAGAAGTAACTGTCATGAAGTTTCTAAGCCAATAAACATTTTTCTTTCTTTTTTTCACTACATTTGTCACTGTTAATTAAAATAAAGGATTTCAATTTCATTAATTTTAAATCGAAAATAAAACAGCTATTCTATAGCATTTGGTTTTTTTTTGCGACAAAACCAAAATTAAAATCAAAAGTCATTTATTCAAACTAGGCTGAGAATCAGCACTTTTTGAAAGTCAAAATTACATAAGACAGTCCCCCAAAACACCCTTCAAAACGACAACCCATAGATATTTTTTCTTGTTTTGATAACGTCTTAGTACTAAGTAAATATTAAGTGCCAAATGAGTATTTTCAATTTTAAAATCGTTCTACAGAAGTGTTTTAGCCATTAAAAAATCACTGTAGCTTATTTAAGAGTTAACTAAACTGTGAATTCATACAAACAATAGTAATAATATTCCTGCACATTTCCCGCCGACTTCCAGGTTGTTCAGGGAATCAAAGAAAACAAGGCAGTGTTTGTTTTAGCTTTGCAATTGTTTATGTTTCAGCTTACCTTCGAAATTTATGAGTCAACATAGACTTACCTGAGAGGACACTGGGTGTACACTAGTTCTGTGAGTAAGGAACCGTTTATTGCAATGCCTTTTATTTTATTTATAAAGATAGTAATTTTTAAACAAGAAAGAGACGGACGAATAAACTATGTAACTGGTCAACCATACCTACTTGTACTGGGTACAGATTGGTGAAACGTTACATGAAATGTGACACAGGCTGAAAGAAATTCGCTAAGTTTTTGTGTTTCAAACATCGCATTACATTACCAGATAAATAAACATAAGGATCAGAATCTGTATGAAATCATCAACCAGATCAAAATCAAAAGTCATTTATTCAAACTAGGCTGAGAATCAGCACTTTTCGAACGTCAAAATTACATAAGACAGTCCCCCAAAAACGCCCGCCCTTCACCACTTCCTAATGCTTTAGCTGGGAAGAAGAAGTGGCGCAACAAACTCCCCAGCAGCACAGCTGTCT
This sequence comes from Eupsilia transversa, assembly GCA_914767815.1. NCBI lineage: Eukaryota > Metazoa > Arthropoda > Insecta > Lepidoptera > Noctuidae > Eupsilia > Eupsilia transversa. The sequence goes on from OU611888.1 coordinate 1,989,602, forward strand.
GATCAGTTAGAAAAGAAAATGAATCTATACAATAGTATCCAAAATAATATGCAATGCAATGCAAAAAACGTCAAACTTATATTAAATTATTTGCCTTATGTCAGCTAGCACACAGAATAGTAGCCTGTTAACTTGAACTTCACCTGTTCACCGTAGCGTGCTTAACAAGCTATAAAACTAAAACAAAAACAAAGGAGGAACGATTGACCCAGAAACCGAAATAAAACAATAAAGACTAATAGGAAACGAATAGCCCCCCAATACAATAAAGCACTAGTCCATATCCTAATCATTTCCGCACATTTACCAAGATGCTAGCAATCAGCAAGTTAGTTTAGTGTTACGACCGCCAATGTACCGCTAAACTTGTTTCGACCCTCTAAATGTGTTCTCGAAGTTCATGTCTAAGGTATTTCACGCACTTTTCTTTGTTGTAGATTGGTCCGAGATGGTCAATCTTAGTTGGATAAAAGAATTCCAAGCGACTACATTTGGGGATGCTCGAGGAGCTCGTGGCTAAGTAATAACAGTCGCACGGGTCGATCCATCAGGTTAAGCTGCGCTCGCCGGGGTTGGCCCGTGGATAGGTGACCATCTTTACATATCGAGACTCCTTCGTGCTTCGGAAAGCACGTTAAGCCGTTGGTCCTGGCTGTCATTCGTGGATCTTTGACAGTCGTTACGAGTCGTCAGCGGCCCGAAAGTTTGACAACCAGTCTTACCAAGGGGCATCGTATTATTCAGTTACTGGGTTGTGGAGGTCAGATAGGCAGTCGCTCGGTAAGGCTAGGCAGAATGATACATTTGGGGATGCTAACGACTTTTACGCAGAAAATACAAAACGCCACCTGCTACGTTCCTTACATACTGCTTTGCTTCCATTGCCTTGCTATCTGACAGAAATAACGTGCTTCATCATCTCAGAGCACAGAAAAGCCTCGGCGGCGACATTGTCAACACTTTCCATACAAATCAAGCGTGTCACCGTTTTCTCATTATCATAAAAGTATTGAAAATTCGACAAATAACTCGCTCCTTTTACACGCTATGAAAAAGGTTGAACACCTCAGTTACAAAGTCCATTACAATACAAAGTTTCGCCAAGATTTGTATTGTTCTCTTTCGTTCTTTCTGAATAGCGGATTACGGTAGCTCGTTAAATTAATTACATAAGCACTTTGTGGCCATTTCCTCACTTTTATATTGTGAGCAAAACTTTGCGTAGGCTATACTCGTAACAAGAAGTACCTACCGTTCTGATCAAGGATTAAAACAAAAAAAGATTAATTTATATGCTTATGGCAGACTCTGTTGTCTGCTGTCAGGACGTGAGTCTGTCCACCTAATACCCGATCCTTTTATTATTCAATCAATCAATCATTTATTTTGTTAAACATATTTTTAGGTACTTTAGGAACAGTTCCTACTGTCCCAATTTTTTACTGTTAGGCACCACTGTCAAAATCACAGTGTCATCTGTATTCCCATTATAATAAGATTGTTACTGGGTTGCTGTTTTTACCCGACTACGGCGAAGCAAAAAGGAGGGTTATGATTTTGACCAGTTCGTATGTATGTATGTTCATTTGTTCCCTCATAATTTCTAAACTACTCATCATAATTTGACAAATGGGGCATCATTGGAAGCGTCTCGGTCGTCCGCTGGTTATAGGCTATGTGAAGTTACATTAAATTAAATATGGCACCCTCTAGAGGACAAAAAGTCATGAACTAAAAAAAATGTTTTTTTAATGGTACCATGTTGGGTATCAAATGAAAGGGCTTAATTAGCACATTTCAAAAATATATATATTATTACCCCAAACTGATTTAAATAAAAATAGAAGTATAAAAACTGAAACCCAACTACAGCAAAAAAGTCAACTAAAAAGGTATACCTATAAGGATTGTTGTAGGAATGTCCAGAAAAACTGTCACTCTGAACTCTGAAATAGCCATCAGATTTCAGGAGCTTACTTCAAGTTTTTTTCTTCGCCTCACAGCCCTAATTGCCTATTAAATTCCCCTTATGTAAATGCTTTTTTGAATATGAATAATATGCAAAACTAAAACTAAACATAATAGAAGAGCAAGCAAAAGAACGATCCAACAATACAAACTTATCAAACAAAGAATTTTTGCCAAAAACAAATTCCACGTTCCTTTGACGTCGAGGTCAAACGAACTATTTGCAACTCAAAAGCAATTTGCTCATAATTTCGTCAAACAACGTTTTTTGCTAATAACGCCACTGTTACCAGCACATTTTATCCGCGTCGTGTAAGATTAATAGGTGTTTGTTATTAATTACTGAGGGTCAAGGGCGCATTGTGTCTGACAAGAGGCATTGACCTTGTGAGGGCCTTTTTAAGGCTGTAAAGGTTAGCTTCGATTAGGGTGTAACGTTATTTTGTGTTGGAAGCGAATACGGAGTTTAATGTATGGTACCTATATCCCGATTTTTCCCTAAATTATAGTGTATGTAGTTTTAAATAAAAACAATAACAACTGAAGAATAATATGACAGAACTGTGGAGACGACACGAATTGTGTAGACCGTAATATGAGGCGTCTGCGTCGGGACAGTGAGGGGTAACCGCGCGGCTGATTTCAATACTATAATCTTTCCAACCTTTTATTTAACTTTTGATAGCTATTATTAACACGTCAAACGTCACGTCACTACTAATTTAAAAAAAAGTACCCATTAAGCATAAAAAACATCATTATAGTGTTTGTTTAATGTAATAATTATGGAACTTCACAAGCGTGTATAATGTCAAAAGTTAAATAAATGGTTAGAAATTGTATATCAACCTACGACTTTGACAGCTCGAGAGCACAGTAAAAAGAGAAAAATAGTGCTGTTTGTTAATTCAGAACTAAGATTCAGAAGGATAGCATACACTATGAAGAGTGGCGATGAGGTTACCACATTAAATCAAACCATACAAAAACTAACATCTTTTTTTTAAATATCTATTAACATTCACTAGGGCCACACAAACCACAACGGTACCCGTGAGTGTTACGAGTAATTTCTTTATCGTGTAACTTACAATCAACAATCTAGTTAATGGAGACCCTAATAAAGTTTTTGATCGTTTACCAAAAATTCAATTGGTATACTGTAATATTTTAATACCTATTATTTATAAGCTCTTTGTAATTCGATTGAATTTAAACTGAAAGGCAAAAGAATAATCTACTTTGAAACCGTTCTTATTAATATTCAATTTTAAAAGTAAATTGTATTTTTTGTATAAAGATTAATAAATTGCAACAATTCGTGTATGAAATATCTATTGTAATTTAAATTTAATATGACATTTTTTGTAAAGCTTCGTTGAAATTGAAAGTTCAATTCCATGAAGCTCTCAAATCACGCATTGCCTTTCTTGAGTTTTTTTTAATCACATATATTTTAAGCTTATTATCTAATAGCTGATGCTCGCGGGTTCGTGTCGCGCCGTCGCGTCACGCTTGTCCGCGGCAACAATTTCTATGAAAACTTCACGGTAGAACAATTACCGGTGTCGCGTCGCGCCGTCGCGTCGCGACAGTCCGCACTAGCTTTCAGGTTCTTATTTCGCAACCAGTAACCATTTAATAAAAACGACAGTCTCCCTGCATGCAAAACGTAACATTTTCTGACTTGAAACTGTGAACACGAGACGCTATATTTTTATATGTAAGCACTGCAAACGTTTCATAGCTCCGTGGGGTAGAACTAATGTCATTTGTTACTTTATAAGTAAAAGTTATATAGTGGTATCTTAGCGTTTCTTCTAGTACCTACTTGTTTCTGTTTTGTTGTATGCAAACTTGTGGAGAATTTCGTTTGAAGTTCCTTTGCTTGGAGAGGCTTTGCGAGTTGAATTTCTGTCGCTAGCTATTTGAGAAAGTTCATGCCATGGGAAAAGCATGGAAAAGAGTCTGATAAGAAGAGCTCGTGGCTAAGTGTTAACCGCCCCACGAATAAAGGTTACACAGTTGATGATAAGGAGCAACCATTTGCCAGCTTTTTACCAAAGCTGTTTTTCCTTATGCAGATAAAAGTGACTTTGTTGAGGAGCTCGTGGCTAAGTAATAACAGATGCACGGGTCCATCCATCAGGTTAAGCTACGCTTACCGGGGTTGGTCCGTGGATAGGTGACCATATTTACATGCCGGCTATCTAATTGCGTAAAACGTTTTCGTAAACGATTCCGACTAATCTGTTTCATTTTGACAGTTCAACAACATTCATTGCATTATTTACGTTCTTGATACGCAATTAGGAGGTGCTGGACTCCTCCGTGCCACGGAACGCTGGTCATTCGTGGATCTTTGACAGTCATTACGAGTCGCTTCTCGAAAATACTTGAGGGACAGAAGTACGGGACATAGGCTTTTTCTCATTCCTACATAGTAAGAATGAAATCATTATGTTTCGTCAACTGCACTTTATTTTTACGAAGTTTTCATGATTCTTAATCTCATCATTTCAGAGATTACTTAACTTAAAATTAGGTAATTTTAAAAGTTGCATAATAATATTATTGTGACAAGAACATGAACGCTTTAATAGCGGGTCTCTGACCGTCTAGATCAGGGTTCCAGAAGATATAATATATCTAACTTCCACCCTCGCACCTCTAACCCCCAAAATGATTTACGTAACATCGCCTTATCCACGAGATGCACTGCCCACAAGATTCCTCATCAGTATTCGCGTCATGCCGCTCCGTGCAGCATGCTATCTTTCAACGATGAGATGCAAAACTCAGCTACAGTTTAATATGGACGTCGTAATCTCATGTCTCTCACTGGCACTCATGGTTTATGTCAGAAATAACATAACATGATTTAACAAACCTCTCCGAAGGAGTTGGCATAGGTTTGGTTAGCAGGAGTTCCTAGATTCGGATGGGCAAAGTGTTAATTACTTTGCATACTATTTGGATTTCTGCTTGTGGCGTCATCTAATACGCCACATGCGAACTACGCATCAAAGTCCTGACGTCACACAAATCCTGCATCGCGCAATTATAGTTTACCGCTCGATCAACATATATAAGACTATCCGACATCAATCGTAGGGCAGTTGCCCGCCAGATACGACACCCATCTGGTCAGAGGATCCTCCCATTTCTATAGAGGACGAGTAAACTTTACACCCTGTTCCTCATACCTCTAAATGCTAACTGAACAGAGAGCTGTGCTGCTGGGGAGTTGGTGGCGCCATTGTGACCAGCTTTTTACTAGGAAGCGGTGAAGGGCGGGCGTTTTCGGGGCTGTCTTATTTAATTTTTACGTTCAAAATGTGCTGATTCGCAGCCTAATTTGAATAAATGACTTTTGATTTTTATTGATACTAGGTATCGTAAGAATTCCTCAGTAGCATAGCCAAGAGTATACATTTGTGGTCGATCAATGACAATAAGCTCTTCATATCAGTGTTTACCCCTTTCGGACACTATAGGTGTGATAATAATTACAACTACGAGTCGTAACTCGTGGATTATTCTGTATTTAACACCTCTAATTCTCTCATTTTAACACAAAACTTATCAAGGCAATCAAACTTTCACCCATTTAACAACTACACGACATCCCAACACCAAGCAATCGTGTTTCTCGGCGGCAAATGAAGGAATCGCCCCATATATCTTCATTAGGCGGAGTTCCAACGAATCGGCGGGGACCAGGCATGTCCTGCGATCTGGGACAGCTGCTAAAAGTGTAGGGAACTAATCGGACAGAATTTACGGTTCAGTTACTAACTCGCAGTTTGATAGTGAGAAACGAGGGTATTGAGGTGGAATATTGTGATGTACTTGCTGCTATATTAACGACAATGGTGGTCTTATTCACTAACTTTAGCTTTTGTTCTAATAAATATGTACGTTCCATTTTGCGTATAGTTTCGTGCAGCACTCAGCACGAAACTATAAGCATGATCAGCTTATAATATTGCCACCACTAAGACACAAGCGTCCACTCTGTGAGAGGAAAAACAACAATCTGCATAGCCTTTTCCCAACTATATTGTGGTCGGCTTCCAGTCTAACTGGATGCAGCTGAATACCAGTATTTTACATGGAGCGACTGCCTATCTGATCTCCACAACCCAGTAACTGGATAATACGGTACCCCTTAGTAAGACTGGTTGTTAGACTTTCGGGCTTCTCACGACCGTCAAAGATCCACGAATGAGGGCCTGGACCAACGGCTTAACGTGCTTTCCGAGGCACGGAGGAGTCTCGATATGTTAAGATGGTCACCCATCCACTGACCAACCTCGGCAAGCGTAGCTTAACCTGATGAATCGACCCGTGCGGCTATTGTTACTTAGCCACGAGATCCTCTCTGTGGGAAGGGGGCCGTAATCCACCAGGTGGGCCCAGGTCGGGTTGGTAGATGTGACATGTCTTCGACTTTTTGGTTCTCGGGTATGCCGGTTTCCTCAAGATGTTTCCTTCACTGTTTTCAGAGCATTGGTGATGAAAAAAATTACACAAAGTAAAGTGCTTCTGTAGGTGGACGACCTAAAGAAGCGACGGATCGCGGGGAAGAAGGATGAGACTAGCACAGACCAGGAAAGCATGGCATGGTGGAGGCCTACTCAGCAGTGGGTGGAATAGGCTGCCCATGATATTGATGTTGAAAGTGCCTGTCTTGGTTCGAACCCACGGTTTCGGTAATTCGGGACCGATACCACTGGGCAATCCGGCTCTGACGTAAGTTGTTAAAAATACTTTACACCATTATTACTAGCATCATCATCCAAGATTTCCGTATTACCAATTTTTGCACAAAGAGTTCAAAGTGACAGGTGTCAAACTATCAAATGTCGGCTAAGAATGCAACAGGGGTAAAAAAAAAAAAACCCGTGGTACAACTGTATGCTTGATAGTTCTACGGGTTTTTTTTCCCGATACTACTAGTAGTTACCAAGGGCAACAAACGAGTTAAGAGTTTAAAAGCTTATAAACATTTAACGAACTAAATGAATCATCCCGAACGGTATCAAAACACATCACAGTGTCGAAAACTGACCAAATCGACATAAATAAGGTAATAAAAATTAAATTGGGAACAGATTTTCCGATTCAATATTCTCAGTTCATGCAGATAAATTATTTGTTGAAACGAAATCTGCGTGTAAATAAACGATTGTTCGAATGTGTTAATAAATAAAATACTGGCAACTGTGAATATTTTCCACTGGAGCCCGGCCATAAAATATCCTTATCTCAATTGCGAGCCCACGGCCGACGGCCAGCAGTTTAAATAAAACATTATATTATGAAAAACAGTGGGTTTTAAAGTTGTGCTTACCCACTGAAAGTTTTGTTATGAAATATTGTGCTGTGTTTTGGTTTGTGGCGCTTATTTTCTTTAGTAGGTTTGTAGTCTGTGTTGAGGGCAGTTTTTATAGTAATTTATTTTGTCTAGCAAAATAGTTCGTTTGTTTGTAACTGAAAGTTTTACAATTTACGTTTGTGTCTCTGTATAGCTCAAGAGCATATAATAGTTTTGCGGCTTTAGATACCTATATGACAATCGGTATTGTATGTAACTTACATTTTGGAGTATAGTAGCGCCCCGAGGTTTTACCCGTATGTCTTGATCCCGTGGGAATATCGGGATAAAAAGTATCCAGGTTATAAACTATATGTGTGCCAAATTTCAATCAAATCTGTTCAGTCGTAACAAACATCCTCACATACTTTCGCATTTATAATATTAGTAGGATATATATACACATAATCTCCAACAATTCCGACGATTTGTCCACGATGAGTTTAAAAAATCAATTTTTGAATAAAGCGTGAGTCACAGTCTAACAAAATTACCGATTCAGTAGCACAAATCAGCGCCGCACCACGAACGTCAGTCCTCAGCCCGTGACCGCAACCCGTTGCCTCTGTCACACCACAAATGTTCTAGTCTATGTACACTTTACTACTGGCAGCCCAGATTAGGGACTCGTTCGGATTTCGTTGGTGAAATAGATTTTCTGATCGCCTGCTTCGTCTCTATGCTCAGCAACTCTGTTATCGATTCTCGCTAATCAAAGCAGTTACGCTCCGCTATCAACATAGCTAAGGAGCTCGTAGCTGAGTAATAACCGCCGCAAGGGTTGATCTATCAGGTTAAGCTGCGCTTGCCGGGGTTGGTCCGTGGATGGGTGACCATCTTTACATACCGAGACTCCTCCGTGCTTCGGAAAGCTCGTTAAGCTGTTGGTCCCGGCTGTCATTCGTGGATCTTTGACAGTCGTTACGAGTCGTCAGAAGCCCGAAAGTCTGACAACCAGTCTTGCCAAGGGGTATCGTATTACCCAGTTACTGGGTTGTGGAGGTCAGATAGGCAGTCGCTCCATGTAAAATACTGGTATTCAGCTGCATCCGGTTAGACTGGAAGCCGACCCCAACATAATTGGGAAAAGGTTAGGCAGAATGAATCAACATAGCTGAGTGGCAAATGTTTTTACCTTGGTATAGGACAGCTCAAGCCGATTGCTTATACGGGAATAGTCGCAATAAAAGTTACATGGCCAAATGTGACAGCATAAGCATAGCATAATCAGCCTATAATGTTCCCACTGGTGAAACACAGGCCTACTCTCTGTGAGAGGGAGTGGGCTGTAATCCAACACGCGAGTTCTGTGCGGGTTGGTAGATGTCACATGTCTTAAATTTTTTTGGTTCTTGGATTTACCGGTTACCTTATGATGTTTTCCTTCACCGTTTTGAGAGCAGTGGTGATGAAATAATCTACACAGAGTAAAGCGCCTGTCGGGGTTTGAACCTACGACCTACAACTCGTAAGACCTGGCCACCAATGGTCTTTCAAATGAGACAGAGAAGACAGAAAATTGATATCAATATCATCTACCTTTTCCAAAATAGGTTTGCATAGGTTCAATCAAGTTTGAACAAATGCGGCTCAAAAGCCAATTGCTACCTGATATGAATATATTAGACGCTTTCAAAGTCCATAGTCCACTTGGACTAGTCGAAGTCCTAAGTGCTCATAAGATACGAGTCGTCCCCCAGGACATAGCAGCCTCAACTCCAAGAGTTAATCTTATTGATGTCAGGAGAGAATTCAAACTTGGTGTGTTTGTCATAGAAGGCTCCTAGGGCATTGCTGTAGCCATCTGGGCAGCCTGACATTGTGGCCACAAGTTATGCGCTCAAGCGACATTCGTCTTGTGACAGCGACTGCAGAGAAAACAAATGAAAGAAGTTGTATAGATAGTTAATTCATTCAGGCGTGACTTGGCGGGAATCCGTTATATTATACAATAGACGTAGATATATTTAGTAACCTATTCCGCCTAACTTTGAAATTGAAAAAATTGTAAAGCAGTCTTAAAAAAAAAACCCTGTAAGAAAACGACACGTGTTTCAACTCTCAACGAGGCATCCTCAGGATGACGATTGACTTGTCGCGAGCCCGTACACGACGTGTTAACACACCGAGCGCTGGACGCTGAGTGAGTATATCTACGTCTATTATATTTTTTAAGTTCTATAGAGCATGCCACGAGTCACCACAAGTCGCTTCGGTTGAGGCCGTCAACGGGAACTTAGGCTGACTTTCCACTGGAGCGGAGAGGAGCTGAGCGGAGCTGTGCCAAAATAAACCAAATGAATTGCATAAAATCTCCGCTCCGTTTCAATGGAAAGGGATTTGCGAAATTCTTATAAAGCCGGGAAGCGGAGTGAGGAAGCGGAGCGTTACCGGAGCGGGGAAGCGAAAAAAAAACACAAATTATCGTCGTATGAACTCGGTCTAGCTCCGCACAGTCCTTTTGAATTCCTCCACTCTTGTCCGCATTACTCTTTCGCTCCGCTCCGCTGCCTCGATCCGCATCAATAGATAGGCAGCTTTAAACTTAGTAGGATATATCGTTTTCTGTGTTTTCGGCTACGTATACCATACCATTCTGATGATTACATAAAGCTTTGCAAGAAATTTCATTTACAACCACTTATAAACCGTCGTCGACTAGCAGATTGCACTTTTCTTTTAAAAATCATATCTAATGAGATTGACTGTCCTGATCTCCTACATAAATTACGTTTCAATGTCCCTCAGAGATCAGTTAGATTTAATCCACCTATCTCCGTTCCTTTTTCCTCTTCTAATTACAGGCAAAACTCATTCATGGTGCGAGCGAGTAAAGACTTTAATATTCTATGTAAAGAGTTCTCATTTGACACATTTACCACCAAAACTAATTCAGTACGCACTCGGCTGAACGCTGACTTTTTTGGGAGTGCATAGTGTGTAATGTACCGTATATATACTTTTTTTTTTTCCTATCTATCGTGCTTGTTAGTGATCCTAAGATTTCTGCTACTATTTCTGTTTTTACCCGTGAGAACCTGTAATTGGCTCTATGTTACTTATACAATTGTTATCCATCTGTTATAGCTGTTGGTTCTCCTACATATAAATAAATAAATAAATAAATAAATAAATAACTGCAGTGTATTTTGGAAGATGTGTCATAAAGTTTTGAAGTTGGGTCTGAGAAGTGCCTAACGCTTTGTGTAACGCGATATCCTACTCGTAGTCTTAGGGAATAGAATACTCTAGAACACATTTGCGTGGACAGTTGAATTTATTTTAATTATAATTTTTTTGTTCGTATATTAGGTACTAGTATATTAGGTATATTCAAATAATGTGATTGCATTCAATCCAGCACCTACTGATTGACAGAAGACACTGACCCTGTTTTTACCTTACGCAGGAGTCAGGGCTTCATTTTGTTCGTACACATTTTTTATGTTAATAAATAATTTATGAAGTTTTTATATTAATTAACCAGATTTTTTATAGTTAAACGTCAGGGACAGTCGTTCATGCACTTGTCAAGTCGACTTATGACATGCATACATAACTTATAACATGCATGCGTAACTTCACGCCTTCTTCCCATGACCCCCACGGGAACAAGGTGTAAAGTTACAGAAGGCAGAAAATACAGAACGTCAGCTTCTACGATCCTATGAATGAAAACACTCTTAAAAACAAAATTCTGCGATCAGCGTGTCCATAGTGGTTTTAGAAGTGAATGTTCTTCTTCCCTCTTGGAAATAATTGTTTTTAATAACTGTTTAATTCTTCATCAGAGAAAATGTTTTTAACCTCACAAGCTCGGAAAGATTTGTTTGTCATTCGAAATCTGAGTGCAAAAGTGCATTGTATCCGCTAACGTGGAAAGAGTTTTTAAAATTCGAACCCTTCCATTCAATCATTTTCTATACCGCCAACGCGTCTGTCAACGCGCCAACCTCATTATTAGAATAATCGCACTGGCCAGTAAGACGACTGCATGATATGTTTTTCTTGCCCCTAGCATTTTCCTCGCTGTAGTGAGGTGAAAAGTTTTACGTTTCGCTCGGTAGCAAAGTTATTCTGGGTCTCGTCCCTTTGAAACCTTCGCAACGCTCAGGTTTCAATACAAGTACTCGCACCAAAAAACAACTTTGCAGCCTTGCATAACCAATAACTATTTCAGTCAGCAAGATTGGTAGGGAGTTAAACTAATTAAGGATGTATAGCCACAGATTAAAACAGATGGTTCACTCCACAAAACCATTTAAATAAAAACAACTCTTGCTACGACACATTTAAGTGCAATTCAGATCGTACAGCGCTAATTACTTACAGTTATAATTTACCAAGAAGTTGCCTTCTCTTTCTATCCCCAACTCTTATATCTTCTGACTACGTTACGGTCACTGCAATTGGCCCGACAAGACGAGCCCGCCGCGTACTTGTAGCTTCATACCTAGAATGCAGAGTGCGCTTTCTGTACCTGAACTTAGTTGTCACTCGGAAAGGCTCTTTTATTTCTCGCCGTGTGTAGGCACGGTCGTCAGTGTTGTATGGATCATTATGGAAGCTTGTTGATAGACACGTTTTATCTACGACACGGTTTATACGCCGTACCGTAACGGCAGTCCGATTATCAAGTAAATATCACGTGATCCGGAAAATCTCAATTTTACATCCGGAAGGTAAAATTCCGTGTAGTTCACAAACGCCCTAAAGAAACCTTGCAGTGTACAAAGGGTCTTATAGGCTCCCGCAGACAGGCGCGACGCGACACCGGTAGAACAATTTCCGTGAAGATTTCATAGAAATTGTTCCTCCAGAGTCGCGTCGGGTTTGTCTGCGGGAGCCTTAATGCATTGTTATGGACCACTGAACCGAAACCACACGACAATACAGTCTGTTGTTATTATTCAGAACAACAACCGCATAAATAAATTACAGGGTGTTGTTTCTGTAACAGGATAGCCTAATACTGGCCGGTTGTTTGCAGACGCAAATGGGCTCCACAGTGGATCTATCTGAATCAATATTGCGTTTGGCTGTATGAGAAGTTGGAGTGAGGTTCGATTTGTAAGCGTTTGTTGATATAGTGTATTGATACTGAATAATCATCAGCCTGTAGATGCAAATTAGTACAGTGAGAACTACAGTTTTCAAACTTGGCAGATTTAAGATATTGATGTTTGCAGTATTTCTCACAAAGCTCGTTTGACGATAAGCTTCTCATCATTATCATCATTCTGCCTAGCCTTTTCCCAATCATGTTGGGGTCGGCTTCCAGTCTAACCGGATGCAGCTGAAAGCAAGTATTTTACATGGAGCGACTGCCTATCTGAACTCCACAACCCAGTAACTGGGTAATACGATACCCCTTGGTAAGACTGGTTGGCAGACTGTCGGTCTTCTATGAACGGCCAAATTATAATACGTCGGCTTTTGCTAACTGTAGATTGCTAACACTGATCGTACAGTTAGGGAAATTAATTGTTTATCAAATTGAAATTCTTTCATACAAACATACCCGTAATTTAATTGTAATTCACAATAGACGTAGATATACTTAGTATTATACATAGTAACTATGTGGGTCATTGATTTTTTCTTTTTTTTTTCTTTTCTTAGTTAGTTTTAACCATGGTCTGGCAGTTTGAGTACTATATGCGGCCTACCCAAATGTCCTTTCTTTGGTATTGTTCGTCGAATCGTTGAGCTCCTTGACTTCTGAGTTGAGCTGCACGTTTACCGACAAATGCGTGCACTGACTGGACAGGTCCACTCAATCTGTGTGGTTCTTTTCTCAAAAGACCATTTCAGACACGAATCTACATATTCTTCACATGATTCACATGACATTCTTCAGATTATGTCTGGACTTTAAAAGAGACTGTGACCTCTGAGTTTCGGCCTTTCTTCTCAGAGTAGTCAGATAGGAAACGCCGACCTCATCTAGTTTTTAAACATGTGATTGACGCGTGAAGTGTTTGTATAAACCTACCTACCGAAAAAAAAAAAACCCTATTCCGCTTAACTATTCCTAAAAAGTCATAAAAAAACCTGTAAGAAATTGACACTTGTTGCCACGCCGAGGTTCTATTGTATTATAGTGGATTACCACCAAGTCCCGCCTGAATCAATTTACTATTTTTAATTTGTTTGTAATCTATTTGTACTTTAATTGTCTTGTAATACTTTTGCATATCAGACATGGGTAGACTGTAGAGCCAATTTTTTTTTAACGTTTAAAGTAAGTACTCAGTTATGCAATAAATTATATCTTTGTCTTTATATGTTAAAGAATGACAGTTATGATTTAAATAGACGGTCAATTTAATTTGGTAATCAATTAGATAAACAATTCATTTTCCTTACGTGGACGTACAAATGGGTGCAATAAGTACACTTCTGCCTAACCCTTCGGGGGTTGCGGGCGTGATGTTAGGTTACTTACAATTTTGATTTAATTTAAAAGAGTGTCAGTGGAGTTTCTCGCCCGTTCTTCTCCTTAAGTACCTACTAGGTACGCTTTGGAATGGGCAACTAGCTTCATATTTCTGTCTGACCGACTCCTTGACAATTCAAAAGTGCCTGTAAATGGTTTAATTGAAATAAATGCTTTGAGTTTGAGTACATGTTGTGTGTGTATTATTTACTTATACCTATTGATATTCTTGTACCTATAACTTCAACACAAATAATCAGCCTTAATCATAAACATACGGCGTGTTAAACCAATTTCTGTGAAGCGTGTATTAATTATATTAAGGAAATAGATTGCGTGTGAGTTTGTGCGTGTATTGACGCTTCAGTTTCCATTCGGAGGAAATTAAACGAAAATACAAGGGTTAGTTATTATTATGCTTATTCGATTAGGTTGGTGTGAAGGTCGGATTAACCATTGTTTGAGCCAATGTGAGCTTGTAATTATTGTCCCACTGCAAACGTTTCTTTTCGCAACCTCCCCGAGCTATAAAACTAGTTTAAAATTACTTGGAAGTAATGGTACTAAATATTATATTCATTTTTTTAGGTTGTAATCGTTCCATGTGCTAGCTACATGGAACTATTGGGAATAAAGAAATTATTTCATATTCAATGAGTAGTCGAAGAAACAAACTTAGGGTATGGTTTGAATTGGAAGTGACCTACAGTGGGACATAGGTACATAAGCAAAAAAATTAAAGTTTAAAAACTAAAACCCAACTACGGCAAAAAAGTCAACTAAAAAGGTATTGTTGTGTTCCGGCAGTAAGAGGTAAGATAGCCAATTCCTCTGTGGTAGAGGATTCCGGGTGAAGCTCGCTTCCACCTTCGGCCTGATCATCACTTACCAGGCCAAGAGCTTTCCCGTTGTGGTTAAAAAAAAAAACTATAAAAGAGTATTAGGAACCCCGCTAGTTACGTAAGTAACAAAACTTACTTACTCGACCTACCTATAGATTCAAAACAACTTCAAACCTCATTTAAATGAAAAATAACTAAATACTAAGTCCGAAAGAGTTTATAACTACTTTGTATTTATTACTTATTCGAAAACAGTTTACAAATTCATAAACTGGGAACTGAGTTGAAAACTTTCAAACGAATTGTACATTAAAATATCATGTAAATAGTGCAAGTTGAACGCTTTTTAGTGGAAAAAACTGTTTTCCACTATAAAGGAATGTAATGAAGGAATAAATGGCATAGGCACATGATTGATTTATGAACACAATATCCTAATGTACCAAAATAAATTGAATGAGAGGGGATGATAATATTCATCTTGATATTTAATTTCCCTCTTTTTTTGCGTTTACCTTAATATGAACAGACAATAAACTCTTTAGGATTCACAGATAGTCCACTGTGCAGGGCCTACATGGAGGAAGACGAGACAGCGGCTCATGTGCTTCTAAACTGCCCGGTGGTTGCCACATACAGGACAAAGTAAAAGTAAAAAGTTTGTTATTTGGAACAAAAACAAATTGACATAATTAATTACAATAGAAACGATGATAGCTACAAAAGTTAAAAACTGTGTCGCAGCTATCAACGCCGTCTAAAAAAATAAACACATTGTTCCAGACTTACCGTGAGATCGTTACAGTTTAGCTGACGTTGGTATTTAGATAAAACTCGTAAAAAAGTACTTCGGTAACCTTAGTCCCGTCTGTGAGATTGTCTGTAACTAGCTTTAACCCGCGATATTTCGCGGAGTATTTTTTATTTTTAACTTATGTTCTTTTTAGCACCTCTTTAGGTCACAAGCTATCCGAAATTTAAAAAAATATTTGGCCTAGGTCTTAAGGGGGATATCTGTTACAATGTATAATAGATATTAAGGCGTTGCTAGCCTTCCTTAATTGAGGAGCTGCATTAAATGATCAATTTCTCACTCGTACGCAAAATACGCGTTTTGACGTAGAGTCTCGGACACCAGCCCGTTTTACCAATACCAAATTCCCTTTATCATACTAGCCGCCGCGATTTATTTATTAATTAAATAATAAATTATCTCAATATTTATTTATAAAAGGATTAATAATAAAATAAGAGAAGTAAAAAAATAAAAGTAATAAAAACTAAAACCCAACTACGGCAAAGGTCAACTAAAAAGGTATAAACAAGTCATCACAGACAGACTAATTAAAAATCCGGAGTCACACGTGTTAGGGGATAAGTCGAATAGATTACGTGTGACTCCGGATTTTCCCTTTCATTTGATACCCAACATGACACCATTAAAAATCTTTTTTTTTTAGTTCATGACTTTTTGTCCTCTAGAGGGCGCCATATTCAATTTAATGTAACGCCACATAGCCTATAACCATCGGACGACCGAGACGCTTCCAACGATACCCCATTTGTCAAATTATGTTGAGTAGATTAGAAGTTATGAGGGAACAAATGAACGTACATAAATATCGGTCAAAATCATAACCCTCCTTTTTGCTTCGCCGTAGTCGGGTAAAAAACAGTTAATAAGCGACGACACGTTTTTCTCTCGTGTTACAGTAGTAACATCTCATGTTGTGATGTAAAGCTTAGCCAGTCAGCAAGGTTGGTAGTTAGGTCAACTGCCCAGTAACCCCGAACATACACATCGTCACTCATAAAGGTTTTAATCAGTAACTGTGCAGCTTATCTGCCTGCAGCTTTACTGGTTAATATACAGGTACACTCACAAAAACATTGCAATGTAAAACAACTTTCGAACGAACAAATTTCAAATAAACATCGAAACAAAAACAATGGCGGTTTGACGTAAGGGGGAGGGTAGACGATACGTTAGCGATGCGCTGAAGCTTCGTGATTAACTGGTAAATAAGTGTCTGCGCTCGCAACCGTAGTGCGTGTATGACCAGCATCCTAATTACGTAACACACGATCAATCACAATTTGTTCCATTTTGACTATCTGTAACCATACCTATGTTTAACAAAATAAATGATTGATTGATTGATTTGACAGTTCAACAACATTCATTGTGTTATTTACGTTGTTGAGCGGACCATTTTTTTTAAACATTTATGAAGCAATGAATTAGCAATATCCTTCAAAATCACTCAGATTATGAATGATCGTGTGTTATGCAATTAGGGTGCAGATGTATGAACTCAAACGAAGCAAAAGAAGTGGCAGGTGGCGTTCTGTAGTTTCTGCCTACCCCCATGGGAAGAAAGGGTGCGTTTACGTATGTATGTATATGACTCTATTTTCTAGAAAATACCGTGAGTTTATAAATACTTGCACTTTACTTTTGTATCCTATGTTACTAGGTAATCTATTATTACTTTTTAGCGATATAGACCATTTCCAAAAAAACAGTTATGAAGTTAGTAATGAACCCTAATTCCTTAGGCTCTAATGAAAATGTGCTTCAATCAAATTCATAGTCAACACGTGACCCACTAGAACCATAGGAAAATAAAAACAAAACTTGTTTTTAGGTGATTCTCGCTTTTTTTTTGTGGTCGCAAGCGCTACTGCTGAAAATGAGATCCTGGATTCTATTCGCGGGTCGGGCAAAGTGTTATAGGCAGTGCCGGATCTTCAATTTTTTTTTAGGTGGGGCAAAAGCTGAAAAATCCCCCACCCACTTATATTTATTTTGACTTTTATCTTTATACTGGATGACTTTTATTACCATCTCGAAAAAAAATGGGTATAATAGATGAACTTCGCACGAATATTTATCAAAATAAATTATATAGTTTGTTATTTATTGTTTTTCTAAATTATCCCCTAAAGGGGGGTTGGGGGGTGTCAAAGTTTGTGTGGAAGAATTTTAACGCGCTGTCCGATTAACTCGAAACTCAATATTTATACTTAAACCAGAAAATAAAGAATAACGTGTATCAGGATTTTTCGAAATTCATCCCCTAATGGGGTGAAAAGGAGTAACCAATTTTATAGGAGAGGATTTTACTGCGTGAGAGTGATGTACCTGTACTATTATTATTATTCTGTGGTCAAAGTTAAGTAAATGATGAGTTGTCCATTCGTCTGAAAAGTGTGAATTTGGCCGCCCTCTAAACTTGCCGCCCGGGGCGTAGGCCCCGGCTGGCCCCCCCTAGATCCAGCACTGGTTATAGGGTTTTACATCTGGAATTTCTCAGTAGGATCCCGGAGTCTAGATTGGGGCCCGGTTGATGGCAATAGGCTCGCCCCCTATTTCATGGGACTTAAACATATTTGGCGAAATGTGGGTGTTCTATAGGTACACCTTTGCCTAAAACTTCGGAGAATACGGCGTGGCGTGATGTTATGTTGTTTTTAGGTACCGTCTATGACACGGTTTCCACAGCAAACTCCCGCGCTTCGAACTGTCTCGTCTACCCGGCACTAACACGCTGTCAGTTTTTAATACTGACGTGTCACGACTCACGAGCGTGTCGACGAGATAATGAGTCGTCGTGTTTGCACTGAGTACCAAAGACTAGGGATGTAGGTACAGTTAGCCGCATGTTAGTAGTAATGGAACTACGAAAATCGACGATATGGCTGGTTTACATTTGCTAAGTTTAAGCAGGAAGTATCAAAAATCAAAACGGCAGCCCAAAAGTGACAGTTTTCATTGCGAAGTGTCACGTATAGACGACAAGCAACGACAAGGGACTACAGTGCGTTCATTAAAACTAGACCCGTGACGCGATTAGTAGCACTGATTTTTTTCAGTCTTAGTTTCAATACTAATAGAGTTCAAAATGGCAACTGACAGAACAGTACTATCAATCACAAATGACTGTAAAATTCAGTGTTACCTACCAATCGCGTCACGGGTCTAGTTATAATATTATAATGTTATGTATGTTATGTTATGTTATGTTATGTATGTTATGTATGTTATGTATGTTATGTATGTTATGTATGTTATGTATGTTATGTATGTTATGTATGTTATGTATGTTATGTATGTTATGTATGTTATGTATGTTATGTATGTTATGTATGTTATGTATGTTATGTATGTTATGTATGTTATGTATGTTATGTATGTTATGTATGTTATGTATGTTATGTATGTTATGTATGTTATGTATGTTATGTATGTTATGTATGTTATGTATGTTATATATGTTATGTATGTTATGTAACTAACTGTTACGCTTTGTAGCAGTGCTTCAAGGATTATTATGACCAATTACGTTGACAGGGATGGTGTTAGTAAACATTTTTGTGAGAATAAATGTATTGAAAAACAAGACAGCGGCGTTAGTTTAAAATTACAAAACGAGATCTAGCTTGAGATTAAGGGCGAATTTCACCAATAAAAACGAAACGCGATCAGCACGTTTAAGCTGGCAGTGTCATTATTTTCTTTGGAATTTGACACTGACAGCTCTTGAACTCGGTTTAGATGTGATGATTGCGCTAAGCATAGCTAAACTGAACTCGATCAGCATAGCTAAAACGCTCAGATCAGCAAAGCTAGATCTCGTTTTGTAATTTTAAACTAACGCCGCTATCTTGTTTTTTAATTTCAAGTTAAATTGACACTGACAGCTCTTGAACTCGCTTTAGAAGTGCTGATCGCGTTCTGTTTCATTGGTGAAATCCGCACTAAGACCGATACTTAAACCATCAAGCCATTTTTTTTATTCGGACTTAATTCCGACAACACTATGGTTCTAAATAAATAAAAAAAAAATTAACCCGAGTCTAAGTTGCATTTAGAAGTTTTCTTCAATCAGAATATGGTTCGAAATACAAAACTGCCTCGGTGGTTTAAACCTGATCTGAAGTAACCTAAACCTCGTTTTGTCGACGGAGTATGTTTTGAGAGAGAGAGTCAGTCGTCAGTCGAGCTGTTGATTCACAATAGCTTTCATCTTCAAAGTTTATTTAGGGCGAATTTCACCAATGAAAACTGAACGCGATCAGCACATAAACCACATTTAAGAGCTGTCAGTGTCATTATTTTCTTTGTAATATTGACACTGACAGCTCTTGAACTCGGTTTAGATGTGCTGATCGCGGTCAGTTTCATTGGTGAAATCAGCCCTAAATAAACTTTGAAGATGAAAGCTATTGTGAATCAACAGCTCGACTGACGCCGTGCCTCGTAAATATGTAGCGGCATCTACAACGCCACATGCGAACTACTCATCAAAGACCTGACGTCACACAAATCCTTCATCACGCAATAAGAGTTTACCGTGCGATGAACATATTAAAGACTATCCGACATCAATCGTTGGGCAGTTGCCCGCCAGGCACAATACCCGTCTGTTCCGAGGACTCCATTTTCTATAGAGAATGAGTGAACTTTACACCCTGTTCCTCATACCTCTAAATTGGTGACCCCGACTACTAATTTATACTAATACTTACTATATATTTTCGTGTGCATCATGTTTAAATGGACGGCTACATGGGTACGGCTTACAGCTGTATAAAAATCACACAAGTGCATAAGGCTGCGATAACACCTAAAGGAGGAAGCGATTCAATAAAAAAAATTAGATTAATTAGGAAATCAGGGGTAATATTTAGCAAGAAAGGGCTTATGATTCTTTGTTTCAACAAAAAACAGTTACCGTTATCTTTATTGTGTCCGTTTCTACCTTGTGCATAATATTCATAAATAAACTCACGTCTTCTTCCCATGGGTGCAGGAAGAAACTACAGAACGCCACCCGCTACTATCCTTAAATACTCCTTTTACTTTTTTTACGTTTATACATCTGGTCATACACGCACGCCGGTAGCGAGTACTACGCACCTGACCTTTCTGAAAAACATCACCAATATGGTCACTATATATGTCTTTCTATTGCATCCCCTCCCGGCGCAAAATGCATAAAGTTGTGTTGTTTTTTGTGCATAAAGTATCATAAATAAACAATTAATCAATGAATGAACTTAGCCTATCACAGTCCACTGCTCATCATTTTAGGTCCAATCTAGAGATTTAAATCTTTGGCCTCCACCAACTTCGTTTTATAGTCACAAACCCCGCTGTCACTCAATCCTAGCCCTCTCCCGTCCGTGCCATTGTCAAAGCAAACAACATTCCACTGCTGAACATGGCGGAACGAATCTAACGATTTAAATCTTTGGCCTCCGCCAACTTCGTTTTAAAGTCACAAGCCCCGCTGTTACTCAGACCTAACCCTCCCCCGTCCGTGCCATTGTCAAAGCAAACACTGAAACATTGATTGTGGATGTGCAGTGCTCTGCCGCATCACGTTATACTCTGCTTCCATTCTTGCACACGCTCTAATATGACATGTATTGTGTACGAATATAGGTCTGGTTAAGTAATAACAGCCGCATGGCGAAGATCCATCAGGTTAAGCTACGCTTGCCGGGGTAAGATTGGTCCGTGGATGGGTGGCTATCTTTACATATCGAGACTCCTTCGTGCCTCGGAAATGACGTTAAGCCGTCAGAAGCCCGAAAGTCCGACAACCAGTCTTACCAAGGGGTATCATATTTATTACACAGTTACTGAGTTGTGGAGGTCAGATAGGCAGTCGCTCCATGTAAAATACTGGTGCTATTCAGCTGCATCCAGTTAGACTGGAAGCCGACCCCAACATATATGGGAAAAGGCTAGACAGGTTGATATAGGTCTGGTTTAATGTTGGGCAGTGGTGTTTGAGGGGCTTAGGTATTATGATACACGAACTTAATGAAATGTTAGTTAGATCCGCGGATACAACTTTGTGACTTTGGTGAAAAAATCACATTAACTTACCCAGCGTCCTATTTAAAAGCAATTGTCGCGTGAATACGCGATAGTCACGTCCATGTCTCTTTTTTTTCGGAAAACGGAAAGGCGCCCCCTGTCGGCGCGACAACGCGTTCAGGTTCACCGAAAAAAGGACACGACAACCATTAACGCGACGATGGCTTTTTAATAGAACAGCTTTAAGCCGAAAGTTATCTCCAACTACATCGGCGTGGCCTGCACAGTCACCAATCATGTTCCTTGTGTTTTTTTCAATGATCCAACTTATTTTTTGCTCAAATAGATTAGTGCAAAACTACGTGAACCTGCACTCTAATTGCGTAAAACACGATCAATCACAATCTGAATCGTTTTGAAACAGATTGCTTATTCATTGCTTCATAAGTTCGAAAAAAATCGCCCCTAAGACGACCCACTGACCAAAATCTGCTCAACAACGTAAATAACCCAATGAATGTTAAACTGTCAAAATGAAACAGATTAGTCTTAATCATTTACGAAAATGTGCTACGCAGTTAGAGTGTGTGCTACGTGCAACTATGCCCACATGGTTAATAAGGCATCGAAATCCCTTTCGATAAGTCGTTACTCGTTGATGAAGTAATGACGGGAACAACTCCAAGTAAAATATTAGTTATACACGTTGGTATTGCGCAAACTTGTACGGTCAGATCCAAAAAATAATAATCCAAGCTAGATCGTTTACAATAAATCCACAAACCCATTTTAAAATTTAATATTTTTACCTGAACAAATTCCAGTAACTAGAAAAATCCATGTTTTGTAACTTGGAGTTCCTAATATAAAAGAGTCTGGAGCCAACACCTAGGTATTAATATGTGTTTATTGTAAACATTGATACCTCTCTAGCTCGGGGTGAGAGCGACTACATTTGCATTTTTACCGTTACTGTAAGATTTTAGGGTTCCGCGACAGAAAATAATGAAGTTAAGAATTCACTACCAAGTATATTGTGCATAAAATGTTATAGGTACAACAAAACAAACAAACTTTTTATTATTTCGTGTACGTAAAAAATGCCGGGCGATAAATAGAGCTCGTTGAAAAATTTAGATTAATAAAATAAACAAATTCGAACATAAAAACAAATATCCCAACATAAACATTGCAGACAGGTGCGTTGGTGCTGTCATTCGTTCATATTCATTCGTTCATTCATTGACTGTTTTTCTCAATTTACACTACTGTGGCGTGGCGTGGGCTAAAAAGGTTATTATAGGAACCTTTCATGTCAGCTTTTTTGTTAATACGAACATCATGTCACATTCCATTTTATTATTAACTGAACTTTACACAGGCCATTTTAGTAATCCTTCTTAGAGAGAAATAAAATAAAAAATTAAATGTATAGCAGACATATTTCATTTTTTATTTTACATATATTTATATTACAAACATATATTTGGAAAAAAAATACATTCAACTGTAATTTTACAAAGTGAAAGCTTGATACCTACATACATACATAACCTCACGCCTTCTTTCCATAAGGGTAGGCAGAAACTACAGAACTTCACCTGCTACGATCCTTACCTTAATCTTTGTTGATACCTAATTGACAGTTTTGAACGACAAAAAAAAGGATGGATACGTTATTTGAAAATTGAAATGATATATTATTATATTCCTTTATTTTTATCAACAAATATAATTTACATTTATATATAATTTTATAAAAACATAAAAAAAGAACAATATCTCACTGGCATCGGAAACAGGTTATTATATTATTATTACGGAACCCGTTATAAATATTTTGTGTAGGTAGCACTACTATTTATGCACATAAAGTCTGCATAAAATTTCCGCTAGGTGCTACTATTGTTGGACTTCCTGGATGCTCGGAAGAGACTAAAATGTACTTACGTTGCACGAATACTGAACATTTTTAAACGTTTTCATCTGCCCCGGAGGTGTGAAAATTTAAGATTGTAAGATTCGAGAACGTGTCGTGTCGTGAATAGTTGGATAAGTATCTGTTCAAATAGTCTCTACAAGATTTTAACAGACAGGTATTTGTGTGTTAGATTTTTGTACGTATCCATTTTGTTACAACAAGACGTTGTAGAAATTTGTTATGACTTACGGGTAGAAAATAATGAAATATGTTGGTAGTTTGCTTATTTTCATATAAAATACTAAATAAAAAGAATCCTCTTATTGAAGTCGGGTACCTAATTCATTTTATTTTTTGGTCATCAACGGGTGCTGCTTGCGGTGACTGCTCGTCTTGCTGATCATGGTTTTGTTATTATTATTAGTAAATAACCATTTATTCGTTTTACTTCGATGGTCCTATTTTATCATTTATGACTTCCAGGTACAGCTATATGTAAGCGGGCACGCTCTATAAGCCTGAAGGCTTTTATTTAGATATTTAGTTCAGTTTATATTTATTTTTTATTTCTGCTTCAGTATAGTTCTCGATGTTTTTGGTTGGTATATTGGCGTGTGCTAGCTGACTTACGGCGAATAATTTAATTTATATGTTTTGTGTTGCGTAATGTAAATGACTACTATACTATTGTATAGAATCAACTTTATTCTAGCTGAACAGACAGCTGTGCTGCTGGGGAGTTTGTTGCGCCCTTTCTAAGTACTAGGAAGTGGTGAAGGGTGGGCGTTTTGGGTACTGTCTTGTGTAATTTTGACGTTCGAAAAGTGCTGATTCTCAGCCTAGTTTGAATTAATGACTTCTGACTTTGATTTTTATTTCATTCACTCCTCTGTATATTTTTCTTTCATCTCAAACAGATAAATACAACAAAAGAACATTCAAAATATCTCCGTTATTCGATCCCCCCCAGAAACGTCATTAAATCTCCGACTGGTATAATAAGGCACTCGAATAAATATCCAAGATAGACTATTAATATTTGGACAATTATAATTATATCTCGGATTGGAATAATAATTTTCAAGATACCGTTGTTCATTTTGTTCGGAACAAAATATTATATTTAATTTGTTTTGCACAAATATTTTGTTGAGAAAAACTGGAGGGAAATTACAGATGGATTCTAGTCTATAATTTTTATTAGTTTTATTTGATCTTTGTGTCTAGGTAATATTTGTATAACACAGTACTTAAAGTCTGCTTTGTCTTTTATTAATATATATAATAATAATGAAATGCTTTTTATAATTTTTATATTCTAATATTTAAAAATGTAAAATATATGTATTCCATGAAATAAAGGAAAAAATGAAATGCTGTTCGTTGGTAAGTAATATTTAAGCGCATCGCTTCAGAACGTCTAGACCGATTTGGAAAATTTTCGTAATCCGAATCAGGGGACCTATATGTATACTCTCTAAGTCCGTCAACGAAGATACGGAACCATCCAAAAGTAGTTCGATACTTCAGAGTGAACCATACACCCGATTAATAAACTTTATCGGACGGACAAAAGACATCGGGAGTAGGATACAACTGTCAAATCGTGTAGACCTCCAGGTCTTACGGAAACAAAAATTTGAAAAGTTTTCCGGAAAATCTTCAAATTCGGGAAAATTGATCGTCTTTTTTGTCTGTCGGATCAGCTAGTTAAGTTACAGATGAATTAAGCATAATAAAAACAAAATGTTTTTCTTCTGTGGAGCAGCACCCTAATTGCGTAATATACGATTCCAGATTGTGATTTTTTTTAAAATAAAATATTATTATTATTATAATGTTGTTGAACTGTCAAAATGAAACAGATTAGTCGGAATCGTTTACGAAAACGTTTTTACGCAATTAGATAGCAGAATAGTATATAGCTTTAATTACATTCAAGTCAGACGTACTAAATTTTTTGTCGTCGAATCGTGCCTCATTAGACTATTGTACTGTATTTACGTATATTCCAAAATAAACCCCTATTTTCAAGTGATAATCGACAAACACATTACCTCACAATTTACCGACCAGACAATGAACCTCCTTGAATGGGCAAACCTTCGGCCAAACATTTGAACAGGCTTTCAGTCCAATCCTTGCATTATACGGAATGTAATTATACTGGGAGGAGTCCCAGCTTGTCCCGGAATCACAATCAGATTGAATGAGTGAGTGGGTGAATGAATGGAGATGTTTAGGGAGTTTTGATGGATATCTCAATTAGATTTTAACGACTCTTGAGAATTTTTTGACGGTCTGTTATTTGAGATCTTTTTCTGGTTGCTGGCCTGTTTAATTGTTTTTATTACTGTTTTAATGGTTTGCTGTTTGAAATCTAATAATATTAAAGCTTTTATTTATGATAGTCTTAAAGGGGTTTATTTATAAATGTTGCTTGAAGTTAAGAGACATTTAAACGTCAAAATGTAAGTTAAATAGTCGCATATGTTTGTGAATAATGGAGTACCTCTAATGCACGGTCATAATAATTATGACAAAAATCTGGTAATATCAAAACCTAACAGTTTTACATGCTGTTTTATAGGAATATACTGAAAATACATATTAATAGAGTCTGCGATATTACATTGAAGTAAATTACTTTTTGTACTGACTATTAAGTCATTTGAAACATAGAACTTCAATATTAATTAAAAAACCGATGAAAAAAGTTCGCCTAAAAATGACAATCAAACGTAATATTTTTCGATTCAATTAAATTCAACACTGCGACACCTGATACCCATTTATTGAAACAACCCTAAACCGAATCAGCAACAACAACCAACAGATTGTATCTGCAACAACATCAACAGGTTCATTACGTAAAGCAATTAACTTATTGACGTGACGTCATTGTTTACTGAAGTGACGTCATTGTTTACGGACGGCCATTAGGCTGCCTGTCTACCAGATATGCGGTAAGCTGTGTAGTGAAGGGTATTAATATCAAACAATAGGATTGTTTGATTTTCATAGCTTAGCTTAGCTCTGGTGGAAAAGGGTTCATTGAAGCTAAACGTTAAAGACGAAGGTGTTCAACCAATGTGTCCTGCCTGTTCTGACTAACGGAGCCGAAACATGTCAAAAACTCACCATTGAGAAACCATTGTTACGTTTATAAATTAGTAGACTTAGGCCCCTGGACACTCACAATACGGCTGGTCCATAAATTAAAGGTCGCTCAGGGAAGGCCGAAGTATGGAGCGGGCGATGCTTGGAGTCTCCCCGAGGGATCGAGTCCGGAATGAGGTGATCCGGCAGAGAACCAAAGTTATCGATATAGTTCACAGAATAAGCAAGCTGAAGTGGTAATGGGCCGCCCATATTAGCTGTAGAACCGACGACCGTTGGGGTAGAGTGTTCTTGGGTGGAGACTGCGAATCGGCTAACGTAGAAGCCTTCAGGCTTGGTGGATGGACGACCTTCGCAAGGTGGCTGCGGCAGGGAGCCGAAAGGTTAGATATAGCGTTGGAAGGCCTCCTACAAGGTGCACCGATGATCTTGTGAAGGCTGCAGGAATCCGCTGGATGCGGGAAGCACAGACCAGGTCGAAGTGGCGGTGCTTGGCCTATCCAGCAGTGGACGTAAACGTCGACTGAAATGATGATGATGACTAAAAATTCGCATTTACGGGTAGGTACGTTTTCTATTCCATATTTTCACATTTTCATCACATACTTTTTGAACAGACCATATTTCCGCAGCTCAGCTTTACTTCTTAGCTTCTCACACATCTCTGTTGGGAAGTCAGCCTTACTGTTGGAGTCTATTATGTAATTGATTCGTAATGGTATATGAATGTAGCTAGGAGTATAGGTAGGAGATACCGGCCACAGATCCGTATCATTATCGGCAATTAAATGGAAATTGTGCGTGTTGATTGCATGAGCATCGAACAATTGATTGTA
Source organism: Eupsilia transversa (assembly GCA_914767815.1). Lineage (NCBI taxonomy): Eukaryota > Metazoa > Arthropoda > Insecta > Lepidoptera > Noctuidae > Eupsilia > Eupsilia transversa. The sequence goes on from OU611888.1 coordinate 2,016,940, forward strand.
GATTGGTTTAATTAACGTATAGTATGTCAATAAGATTGTCAGGTCAAAAATACCTGTAAAAAATACAGTGTGAGTCTTCATAATGTGCACATATCGAAATGGGGCAATCTATGCTTAATTTTATCGACGGAAAAAATAAAAAATAAAATCTAAATACATTTTTTTTTCAATTTTTTTTTATTTAAAAAAAATCGTCTTATTGTTTTTTTTTTACGATTATTGTAAAAATTGATTAAAAAAACAGATTTTTGGACGAAATACCTGTTTATTTTCAATTGAGGGTTTTTTGGGTTTAATTAGGAGGGGTTTTTCCCACAATTTTCATTTTATAAGAACACTTAATAACCAATCATTATGGAGTTGAGTTTGTTTCATCGCGATCATCAAAATCATCAGATCATTCATAAGTTACACCGTTTTTTTACATTGGGGTAAAAAATACAAAACAAATAAAAAAATAAAAATAAATATTTTTTCCGTTTGTCAAATTAAGCATAGAATCCCTCATTTTGATATGTGCACATTATGAAGACTCACACTGTATAAATTTTGTATATGTATTGATCAAAGCAGTTTCGGTCCCTGCTCTTAAGATACACCTAGCTTGAAGCAGGTCTATCCTTTTCCAAGAACTTTAAAGAAAAGCATTCACTTGCCTAAAACTTCTTTATAATCTGAAAAAGTAGCAAGCAACGAATGAAAGCAAACGATGCCATAATAGCATCGTGCGCCCGTCTGCCAGAACTTTGTGGGGTTCAAGTTTTGAAGTGTGCAATCAACGCGCGAACTTCGTCTTTGTGGGGCGGACATAATTTGTCTCATCTTTTCGTGGGAAGGATTAAGTATAGTGTCTTCAGTGCTAGATAGCTATTGATATAGAAGGTTTAAACACTGATTGTACCAAAATCTTTTGTTCGTGGAATACAATAATTGACGTTCGAATGTTTTTGTAAGGATAAACTGATCATCTGCCAAGCCTTTTCCCAAATATGTTGGGGTCGGCTAACAGTCTAACCAGATGCAGCTAAATACCAGTTTTACATAGAGCGACTGCTTATCTGACCTCCACAACCCAGTGACTGGTAACATGATACCCCTTGGTAAGACTGGTTATCAGACTTTCGGGCTTCTGACGACCCGTTACAACTGCCAAAGATCTACAAATGACAGCCGGGATCAACGGCTTAACGTACTTGCCGAGGTACAAAGGGGTCTTGTTATGTAACGATGGTCACCCATTCACGGTCCCACCGCGGCAAGCGTAGCTTCACCTGATCGAACGACCCGTGCCGCTGTTATTACTGTTTTTTTTTTTCAGCATAGTATTTATAGTAGGTATAAGAGTTTGATCAAATTCACCTTAAGAGTCCATACAACCTCAGGTTTTTATCTCGCTCGCATCATACTACTCGCGGACTGAGTGCGAGCGAGACGAGACGGCACCAAAGCGGCAATAGTTTAGGTAATTGCTTTTTACGGCGAAAATAATGGTAATTAAAAAAAAAAAAACATAGTCGCTGCTTTGTTGTTAGTTCAGTTAGTATGCAACGTTTCATGATCTAATTTGAAGTATTTTTTGAATAGCAGCTGTTTATTGTTCGGTTTGGAGGTAACTTTGAATGTTTTTTCTATCGAATGAAATCGTGTTTTCGGCTAACATAGTCGCTAACATTAATCCTCAACTTTAACATATATTTATTTCCAAATTAATGCTGCAGTAGTTTCGATATAACGGCGGATCTTGCTAAGCAATTTGACGTCTTATAGGCCCTTAAGTAAAATAAAGCTTCAGAGATAAAATACAAATAAAAAAATTAAAAAAAACTCGGATTTTTAAGTCACTCATGTTCTTTAAAGAGCAATAATTTAAAATTAAGCCCTTTTTTCGGTACTGTCATCAGCTTATTGCGCAAGGTCCTGACGTTAGAGTTATGATTATTTATTTGCAAAAGCTTTGTAATTGTGTGACAGCAAGATAAAAAAAAATCGTTTATCTGTCTTTGATCTGTTTATTAAATTATCTATTTCGAAAAAGCTTCATGAAAGGTAACATCGCTCGGTAAAATATTTTAGTAAGTATAAAGGATCAACATCAACATAAGGTCAAAGTTAATCCAAGTTAGACGCGAACATCTGTGGAGTATCGCAGCATCGGTTGGAGTCAGTGTATCTCACAAGTTTGTGTTGCGTCGAGATAGTTTGTGCTCCGTGGTGCGGTAGTGTAAGAAGATTGTTGTGAGATTTGAGATGTTTGGGTAACTAATAACAATAACAATTCGTAGAAATCTTACTTAGTACATGGCCTTCTTCTTTACTTCTTTACTTGTCACAAATTATGCTCAATGTGAATTGATTGGGATTAGGCTGTGATTGATTTGACAGGACTAAACAAAACTTTATCTTCTGTCCTTTTCTTAATGAAAAAAAAAGAAAAAAAAAAAAGAAAAAATATAGAAAGAAAAAGATGCACTGAACTTAAATTAAGTTTAGTTTGTGAACAAGGGAGTCAGCACCATTGTCTGTCACAGGACTGTGTCTTTAGAATATTCTTATAACTAGTTTGACAATTTTGATATACCTACTTGTCTGTGCTCGCTGCTCCAGTTTATTTATTCCTTAAATGTTTTAGTAGATATCTGCTAGAGTGGGACCTTATCAGAGACGAGTTTAAACAATAAACAAGCGCGCATTCTACAACGAATTGCACTTAAACATTCATCTGGTCTTGTCAACTGCATGGAGTTAAGGTTTGTCCGCACTAGCGTTGTGGCTGGGAACGGGAAACAACTAGACGATTCTTAGTTTTTTTTTTTTTATATTTAGTTTAGTCACCGACATCAGTTTCGTAACAAGAAATTCGCAACTTATGGTGTGGTAATTTGTTTTTTTTTTGAGTGGGGTTTTTATAATGGGTAATTTTAATAGTAAAATTTATTTGTCATCTCACCTATTTGTCATCTCACCTATTTGTCATCTCATTTATTTGCCTAACTAATATTATAAATGACTTCGTTTGTTCGTTTGTTACGCTTTCACGCTAAAACAGCTAAACGGATTTGGATGAAATTTTGCACACGGGTAGACCATGACCTGGATTAGGACATAGGATACATTTATCCCGGTCGACATGCACGCAGGCGATGCCGCTGGCAAAAGCTAGTAGGTAAATAAACATTAATAATACCCAAATCCCACTTTTGCTAAATAAAATATAATATAAAATATAATAATAAATAAAATATATTTTATACGACGCTATTCCTCCTTTGTACCTTCCATCTTTTTGGCAGAATGCGGTGTTTATGACACTTGCTTCCTTCCTTTAAAACTGAAAAAGAGAGGACCATTTTCCTCAGTGAACGTTGTTTATCCTTGCGATAGTCCAGATAACAACTAATTTATACTCGGTTCTGGGGCTCTGTCTCGCATAGGGTCGCAGCATTATGCTGAGCGATGGCCGTTTTGCGTGAATGCGACGCATATTTACCGGTTTTTTGAAAAAAAAAAATTTTGTCTGTCTGTCTGTTTGTTCCAGCTTGCTCCGAAACGGCAGGACCGATTTTTGACGGCACTTTCACAGGCAGACAGCTGACGTTACAAGGAGTAACTTTTATGCTTAGAAAAAGAATCAGTATCCACGCGGGCCAAGCCGTGGGCAGTAGCTAGTCCGCAAATAAAATTACAATGCTCCCACGTTGTACAGTAATAATAATAATATAAGATGTATATTTCTCCACACAAGTTATGTACTTAATGCTAGTATTTGACAATAGTGCACGATCACGGAGCTAACTTTGTGAGAGACTGGTGCCTGAGGTAGGTTTATGAAAAACCTGTATTACAGGTCACCAGGGCCCTCCCGCGGCTAAATGCCTGTGATTGGGACCATAATTCAAGAATGATGCAAACATAAAATAAAATTACTTACGTTGATTTACAAACATAAAAAAAAAAAAAAAAAAAAAAAAAATTTAAATACAAAAAAATTCAAAAATATAAAAATAAAACTATAAAAATAAGAAATTAAAAATTAAAAAATAATATAAAATACAAAAAGAGTTAGTGGTAATATCTGAGTGTGTGTGAGTAACTAGAGGAGAGATTACTACACAGATTCGGATCGTATTGCAACATGGAGTGTTCTCTAAGCACCGTACGCAATATGAAGGTCTGCCTAACAGTGAGCATATCCCAGTCCCACGCATAAATACGTTATACTTACACAACAGTTAAAAGCATTTTTCTCCTAAAATATTAATACATATTTTGTGGTGTTACGACATACTATAATAGTATAATCAAAGTTTTGAAATACGTCATTTCTCAAAGTTGCAATTATGTCACTAGAATAACGTTTTTTTTTTAAACTTTTGCATATCTAACTGTAAGGTATGCTCGTTAGGCCGCGGGCACGAAGTCAGCGGCAGCCGGGCGGTGGCGGCGGCGGCGAGTTTCAATGCATGTATTTATATGGGACTGGCCTCGAAAGCAGCGCCGCGTTTATATGCGTCGCCGCCGCCGCTGCCGCTGACTTCGTATCCGCGGTTTTAGACCGCGGATACGAAGTGCTAATATGGTGGCAACCTAACTGCTCAGTATGCAACGCACTCCTGATAATAACTTGCTTTAGTTACACAAAGTTTGTGCTGTAATAACATTAGATACTCTTCATATACTTCTGTACTTCTGTCTGTATTGTTTGAGCAGTATTCTCTATTTGATATGCAGTTCTGAGTTATTCTAGGATTATACGAGACAGTGGGTAACTGTGATTTATTGACGTCATGTTGTGATAAGGCTGGTTTATTGGTCATGTAGTGGATGACGCAGTGGTTGTACGCCCGCGCGATCCTAGCTAATATTATAAATACTAAAGTGAGTTTCTTTGTTACGCTTTCACGCTAAAACGGCTGAACGGATTTGGATGTTTAGCATATGGATAGACCATGACCTGGGTTAGGCCATAGGATTCTTTTTGTTCCGATATTCCCACGCGATCGAGACTTATACGGGTGAAAACGCGGGGTGCAGCTAGTATACAGTGTGTGTTCATAATGTGCACATATCGAAATGAGGGATTCTATGCTTAATTTGACAAAAGGAAAAAATATTAAAAAAAATCTATTTTTATTTTTTTATTTATTTTGTATTTTTTACCCCAATGTAAAAAAACGGTGTAACGGTGTTTAAATGATCTATCGCGATGAAACAAACTCAACTCCATAATGATTGGTAGTAATTAAGTGTTCTTATAAAATGAAAATTGTGGGAAAAACCCCTCCCAATTAAACCCAAAAAACCCTCAATTGAAAATAAACAGGTATTTCGTCCAAAAATCTGTTTTTTTAATCAATTTTTACAAAAATCGTAAAAAAAAAACAATAAGACGATTTTTTTTAAATAAAAAAAAATGGAAAAAAAAAATGTATTTAGATTTTATTTTTTATTTTTTCCGTCGATAAAATTAAGCATAGATTCCCCCATTTCGATATGTGCACATTATGAAGACTCACACTGTATTATTTTGTAAATTATAGCATAACTAGCTTTAGCTACAAAAATACAAATCTTTTCTCTTTATAATAATAGTGTAGATGTTAGAAATTTTCAGCAGTAGTTCAGAATGGAAAATTGTTCCTGAAATATTTATATAACATTAAATTGTATAATACAGTAAGTATTTACGTCTTGTAGACCTGTGAATTACACATTGCTTTTTGAAAGGCTATTTCAGACGTTTCTCTACTTTGTTTTCACATAAGCAAAGCCTGGAATAGCCTCGAAAAGGTCTCAAAGAGGACCTTGACCTTTCCTTTTGCTTCTGAGAGCTACTCGCAACTAACACCCAAACCGAAATATAACGGGTGTTTTTTTTTAGAGGTATACAAAATCAAACTGAAATAAAATACTTAAAAATAAATGTCATTATCATGGTATTGCTTTTATTTAAAAGATATTCTTATGCCATTAGTGCTTAAAAATGATTTCGGGCATATGGGCGCCATGGCTGGCTCGAATGAAGCGTGATCGGGAAGTCCAATTTTCGAGCCACTGGGGCCGTATCAGCAATAACGCGGCAAATGGTGGCTTCCAAGTGGTCCAACTTCTGTGGTTTATCTTCGTAGACGTGTGACTTCTGTTCTATCCCTCCACTAGGGGAAGGTCACCCCCATACTTTTCCAATTTTCATTCTATACACTGGTAAAGAGGGGGAAAAAAGATACAAGGAAGAAAAAGATATATTACTTATTTTACTTACTGAATAAAAAAATCTGTTTAATCGTTTTCTTACCCTTATCATCCTCATATCACCTTTTCTTACATCAAAATCTTACATAACACACTTACGTCAGCGTTTCAATCCAATTTATTTCTCAAACTTGAACCGTCTAAGTAAAACATGAGGTTAAGTTGAACGGGACGCGGTGCCAGCTGGTCAAACTTCTCGGATCAACTTTACGAAGTGGTTTCCTCTGAATGTGTGGACACCTGAGAAAATACGGACTGTGATTATACTAAACTTTAACTGTATTTTTACTTTAGTTCAGGGTTTTGTCTTGATTGGGGTCAGATAAATCGTGTAGGTATCTCAGAAAGTTAGTGCATAGCATTCATAAATGAACCCACCTGTTACGATACTTACATACACCTCCTGCTTCATTTACGGCTGTGAATACAGCTTTTGGTTGTACATTTATTTTACACACAATATTGTACCTTTTATTAAGTTTGTATAACTGTAATCTGACGCAAGTAAAAAAAATATGACTAATAAATCGCTATTTCCTCTTTTGGGATTCGCCACAGTCACTAAACTAAGGTACTAAGGTACTAAAACATGGAGTTAGCGTAGTACATGCGTAGCATTGGACGTAGCGGTGTTACATTCGTAGCAAGCGTAGCGATGGTCGTAGCAAGCGTAGCGATGGTCGTAGCAAGCGTAGCGATGGTCGTAGCAAGCGTAGCGATGGTTGTAGCAACCGTAGCGATGGTCGTAGCGAGCGTAGTGATGGTCGAAGCAAGCGTAGCGATGATCGTAGCAAGCGTAGCGATGTTCTTACCAAAATAATATGGCTCGCGCTACTTGGTGAGAGTTGAGTTTAGTCGTAGTAGACTCTGTTCTATTTTTTATAATTTATCGATGAATAAAGTGTTATGCCTATAAAAGATAAGAAAATTGTACATTTTCTGTCGCCGCCCGCAACTCAGACATTGATGGACGATCGTGAAAATGTGGGCCGACGCGAAGCCGAGGCACACATACGTGAGTCCATCAATGCCTGGTTGCGGTCAAAGCTTGAATAGTGCTTTTCACAAATAATGCGCGGAAATTCAAACAAAGTAAATTAATTATAAATTCCAGAATAAATGACAGACAACGATAATTTTTCACGCGCCAATGCAATGTGTTCATTTGTTTCTTCTTGGTTGTCATGTGTTGAAGTAAAAAGTTCGTTCCATTTTTAAATAACACGACAGATATGAGTTTTCATAGTAATTTATTTGGCCGCTACACAGGACAGTTATGGATTTTCATAGTAACATTGCTGGCCGCATCGTCATTTGTTTTTGATCAGTACAGCAATTTCGATTTATCTCGAAGAAGGTTGTCAAAATAATGGTCGTATTTCCAAGCATGTTTGAGAAATAAACATTTTCTGCTTTTATAATAGCGTCCATACAAAATTCCTGAAGTATCTAGCACTAACACAATCTTTTCCCTCTAAGGTTATAATCAACTTAAATGCCTCCACTTGAAAACATAAAGCAAATTAACATTATGAAAATGAACATCTCATACAATTTAAATTGTGCCGAGTACACACTAAATCATCGTGTTTGGCCGCTCGAGTATTTCTTGGTGAACTTTATTTCGTTAGCTAAGACTTTAAGCGACCTTAAATCATGGAGACCGGCTTTATTTAATTTAAACGTGTTGCTTTATGATGAGAGCTGTTGTTTTTGGAAGTGGTGTAAGTTAGAGGAGGTAGCGGTAGCGATTAACTCACTCGGCCATAATCACACAGGTCTTCTCTCATCAGGAAGTGGGCTTTAATCTACCACGCGGGCCCAGTGCGGGTTGGTAGATGTCATATGTCTTCGAATTTTTGGTTCTAGGACATGCCGGTTTCCTCATGATGTTTCCTTCATCATTTTGAGAGCAGTGGTGATGAATTTTCAGAAAGTAAAGTGCCTGCCTGGTTTCGAACCCACAAACTACAACTTGTAAGTCGCGGCCGTTACCAGGGGGCCTAGTCTACTAATTTATAAACGTCACAATGGTGTCATAATGGTTAGTTTTTGACAGATTTGCCATACAAAAACTGTCAAAAACTAACCATTATGACACCATTGTGACGTTTATAAATTAGTAGACTTAGGCCCCAGTGGGCCCCCCGTGCTCTTACTACTGGGCCATCACTGCTCCTCCTTCACTATAGATGTAAATATAAATATCTATTGCTCTAACTTCTACCTTAACTATCCTTTGGTAGGTCCTAGGCTGCCTATCTGGCAAATTTCGTGTCAATCTGTTCAGTGGTTTAGGTGTGAAAAGGTAACAGACAAACATAATTATTTTCGCATTTATAAAATAAAGTTTGGATATTATAGTAATAATGGATTTTGTGTTGCACAAGTTATAAAAAAAATAAAGACAGAGCATATTTGTGTAAAAATAAAATAAAAAACCGCCTTCAAAAAAGCCATTAGGTCATATAACAGCCAGTTTGTTTAGTGTCCAGGCGGAGCCAAAACATCATGAATAATACTCAAAATTCTATGTTACATAAATTCCTAGGAATAGTTTCCACTTATTTGGATTTTACTTACAATTTGCACCACACTTTGTTAATTAAATTATTTTATTATTTATTCTGACATCACCATGACGACACCTGCAATTACGAGACAGTTTGTAGAATTACAAAAGTGGTTGTGACCACGTTTGTAATTGCCATGTTGGAGCGTTTTTACTCTAGTTTTTCTAAAATAATTAAACACATACTAGTTACTGCATCAGATTACATTAATTGGACAATTCGTTGGTGTATTTTATTTGAGGCGATGATGAGATTCGAGTGTATTTCGCGATTTCATTTCAAAGACTTCGGACCCCAATTGCAATTGCACTTTACATTACAATCTGAAGGATTTTGACAGAAATTCAACAGACAGAGACAGAGATCCATTGCTTCATGCTGCTTTGCAGTTTGGGGAGGTAGCTACCTTCCTTTGTATATCTTATAAAAAAATAAAAATCGGTTTATAAACTGGTGACAGGTGTGGTGGTGTGCTTGTGGGTTTAATATACTCAGAGAGCCTAAAACGTCCTGCGCGATGTTGATGGGGCTTCCGCGCTACTGCAGCGCTTCGCAGATGTTCGCGGAAGCCCGTGTTGGCGATTTTCATGCTATGCTATGAGGAATAGAGTAGGCTGCGCGGAAGCTCCAACAGCATCCTGAACACATAATTACACAAGTTCGACAGCCGCTTCATAAGGCACTGGGTACGGAGGCACGTGCTAACATGTGTTGGGCCACGTCAATTTTAGTAGTTTTTAGTGTGTTAAAGTTTACTAACATAGTTTTTAGTAACTAGATCCAATTACAAAAACATTCTTACAGTACTCGATGTTAGTAAACAATTTACTTATATTCTATGTTAGTACTTAAAATTCTACTACCGATAGGGTGGTTTTTATAAGATGCCTCATTATGGGGCCTTCGTCAGCCCATCAGCAATAACTTTCAGGAGGCTGTTGCTAGTGTCCCGCAACCTTGTGAGAAGAGATGCATTCTTTTTCCTTTATTTAGTGGCGCAAAAGTTTTTCAATTTATTGTCATATTTCTTTTTACATATTTCGAAAAAGAATGTCTCCGATGTATTAAAATATCAACATAATCCCTGAAACCAAAGTGTATTTTGTACAGTAATGGTGATCTATTTATTTTAGGTTATTCGCCGCGATTCGTCTATCATTTTCAGGTGTAGGGATAAAAATGTTATCAACAAGTTAATTATGTAATGATGTTAAAAACGTGTATTCTATGTATAGCTTTCGGGAATTCACAAAAACCGCGTATTTTTTACTTTTACCTGAAGAATTGGAGTAATTGGATTTTTTCGACGCAAAAGAAAACTTTTTTCGTAAATTCTCTTTTCAGTAAGTTAATTATGGCAGCTTAGTTTGTAACTAATGTACTTTATTTGTTTATAAATTAGGTCTCATGTTTTCTATTTGGTAGATTTTGGTTGTTATAAAACCACCATTTACTTTTATATCTAGCACTAATATCAGTAGTGTGTAGTGTGCTAAGCTTTACGTAACCTTTTTATGCCTTTAAACTACCATTATAGAACATAACATCGCGCCTGTAGGTGTTCCCCGCAGGGGTAGGCAGAAGTGTACTACTATAGTACACCCACATTTCGAAAGTTATATTTAAGTCTCATAGCCTATTACTATCAACCGAAGACAAATAAACTCTGGACTGCTACTGATAAATTCCAGATAGAAAAACCCCATAACACTTTGTCCGACCCGGGAATCGAACCCATGGTTCTCATAGTCAACAGTAGCGTTTGTGACCACTAGATCAACGAGGTTACGCTTTAGTAATACATAAAAAGGAACTAGGTACCACCCCCCATTATCGTAACTACATTCTATGGTCACCAATCTGTTGGCATATCGCGGTAATCTTGTAATCAAAAAGGCTTTGAAAGTTAGTTCAGATAAATTTAGTTCCATTTTTTTAAATAACACATCAGATATGAGTTTTCATTGTAATTTATTTGGCCGCTACACAGGACAGATATGAATTTTCACAGTAACATTGCCGGCCGCATAGTCATTTGTTTTTAACTAGTACAACAATTTCGATTTATCTCGAAGAAGGTTGTCAAATAATGCTCGAATTTCTAAGCATGTTTGAGAAAAATAAATACTTACAACGTTAGTTTACAAAATAAAATATTATTAGCGTTCTATTTAAATAATGTATTTGTGTAAAGATAGTATACTTCTTTCCCTGCTTTTTTTCCTTCCATCTCAATATCACAGAGCACTTAAAACTCTTCCCGCACAATACAAAAGTGTAAAGTTAAAAGTTATTCAAGTTTGTCACGTCGCGGCGTCGTCGCGTAGTCGTCGCGTAGTCGGCGAGAGCTCGCGAGCGGCTTGCGCTGACTTGCACAAGTTTTTGTGAACATACTTAGAGCTGATACTTGCTTGAGAACGTAACGGGGTAGGAGAATAAATAGGAAATAATATGCCATTTCACGTCACGTGTTCGTTTATGCAGAAACAGTCATGAGCATAAATTATGTACCTTAAATATAAGCAAGATTTAAAAGCGATTCCCTCCTAAAGTATTTATAGTTATTTAATGGTGTTACAACAACAAGTTATGTTATGGTGTGACTATATACGTATTCTCTAGGCAAAAAGTTAGACCATATCATCCAGTCACTCGTTGCTAGTTCCTGAGATTATCGCTGTTGGTACAGTGTCAATCAATATACCAATCGTGTTGATTACGGCAACATTAATTTCTAACGACCATTCTTGTAACATTTTTAGTGATGCTATATATTTTTGGACATTATAACAACAGCAACCGATTCATTTATAAACATTACTTCAGACTTATGCCTCCATCAATATTTTTGATTATAATTTGTCTTTGAACAAGTAATTCATTTTTATTAAAGTGCAAAAAACTGCGGGAATTTCAAAAATTTGAAAAGCGACGCCATTTGTCAGAGCGAATGTGACGTAAAAGTATAGGCAACCAATGACAACAATAAAAAAGGCTATGTGGTTTGTAGGAGTATTTGCGATTTCTTGTTTGTTTGTTGTCATAGACTAGGACGTCACACCAAGCGCGCCAAACTGGAGGGCGTGTAAGGTGCCCGTGTCGGTTAGCTAGTCTTAAATTTTTTTTAAGTACTTTCGATTGCCATATTGGCGTTGAATATTTTTTTACTATTGTCGATTTTCGATATTAAAAAATACATGCATATTGCCTATATCCACCTTCTTTTTACTTTCCTTATACTGAAGCGTTACAGTTACATTCTCGTCTACTGTCTTCTCGTTACACATTCATGAGTGGCTCGGCGTGTTCCAATCACAGATAACACGCTCCTGCTGCAATCTGTAAATAGATTCCAAGCTAGTTTTACATGAAAAAGAACTAAACTAACATCTTTATTCTAGAGTTTTTGTAAGGAGAATTGACTTTTCTTGCAATATGAATAAGACTTGTTGTTATGCGGCCTGATACCTTAACATAGTTAAAATAAGTGTCTATGTCATTGCATCAAATTGCATTAAAAAAAAAAGGAAATCGACAACTTTTCCTCCGGACTTCAGTGGTGGCATGGAATGTCCAGCAATAACTCTTGCAGAAGAATGAATTACACAAAGTTATCTCGTAAATTAAAAAAACATAGCTAACTCACAGACTCGAAACATCTATCTGACAGACAAGTATTAATTCCTTAGAGCAAAGCAAGCAAGCAAAGCAAAGCATTTATTTCAAATAAACCAATGACAGGCACTTTTGAATTGTCAAGGGGTCGGTCAGTCAGAAAGATGGAGCTAGAGGATTCGAACTCGATATGCGTAGTACAAAGTTCAGTCGGTAAGCCACTGCACTAATCGAGCTGTTTCTCCGTACTGTCCAGATTGCTGAATAGATAGATTCCAGTTATACTATTAGAGAGATAATCTGAATAACAGATTGCTGGAAATAGAATATGTTAGTAACCATATACTTTTTTTTCTCACAAATATGATTATATTCTTTGATGATATTAATTATGATATATCTCATATATACCTAAGGGTGAGCAGTGGGTTCGAACCCCAGCAGGCAGTTTACTTTGTGTAAATTATTTCATCAATACTGCTCTCAAAACGGTGAAGGAAAACATCGTGAAGAAACCGGCATGTCCTAGAACCAAAAAATCGAAGTCGTAGGACTTCTACCAACCACTCCATTAGGAGCTCGTGGCTAAGTAATAACAGCCGCACGGGTCGATCCATCAGGTTAAGCTACTCTTACCGGGGTTGGTCCGTGGATGGGTGACCATCTTTACATACCGAAACTCCTCCGTGCGTCGGAAAGCACGTTAAGCCGTTGGTCCCGGCTGTCATTCGTGGATATTTTGACAATCGTTACGAGTCGTCAGAAGCCTGAAAGTCTGACAACCAGTCTTACCAACGGGTATCGTATTACCCAGTTACTGGGTTGTGGAGGTCAGATAGGCAGTCGCTCCATGTAAAATACTGGTATTTAGCTGCATCCGGTTAGACTGGAAGACGACCCCAACATAGTTGGGAGAAGGCTAGGCAGATTGACTGGGCCCGCGTGGTGGATTACGGCCCACTCCCTCTCACCACGAGCAGGCCTATGTCCCAACAATGGGCACATTATAGGCTGATTATGCTATACCTAAGAATCTCTCATTGAAAAGAAATGCATTAACAGAAGCTTAACATAGTTATTGAAACGTGTTTCACATTCCACTACTCGAGGTGAACCGTGAAACCCGAACCATTTCTATTAAGACTACGCTATACGCAGCTATAGACCGCTATTGTCATTTGAATGAACTTGAGAGGACCACACAAAGACGTCTTTGTATCGTTCGTGGAATGTGATCGAATGAGTGAATGCATTGAACCTTGCCTAGGATCTGTTAATTCGTGTATAGAACTTGTTCAAGGATCATCACCTTCCAATGCTTTGTTCATAAAAGTGAGAAGAACGGAGGTGTATAAATAAAGTACCTATAATAGTACATTATGATACAAGTTTGCAGTGTTGGTCATTACACTCGAGACGGTATTGTTCGGATAAGGTAGCCGAGAGTGTAATGATCAACGCACACGCGTTTCATACGACGTTTTTCAACACACTTGCGAGGAAAAATCAGAATTGTTATAATAATCTAGACTACAATAACATGACTATATAGATAGAGGTGATACATTTAGATTTATAAAGTTCAACTGACCTTTGTTGCCAGGTACTGACTATCCGGAGCTTCTTTGAAAACGTTTTTTACGTCGGTTGGTGACAATACCTACTTATTTCGTATTTTTGATAATAATTAACCACACAACAAAAACGATAACAAATATCTATGGAAAATGGCGCGCTAGTTTTGTTTTTTTCCGCTAGCGTTGCGCGCGAAAATGTTAATAAAGCACTGGCAAAACCGCTGAACAGCCTATATGAAAAATTTAATAGGCACAAAATAATGTTTTGAATACGCAAATTAAGGTTAATATGTAGTGAAAAATCTATAATTTGATGAAATATCATGTTAATTTATCATTTTTTATTTATTTATACAATAGGCATAAGAATGCATGAATTCTTTGATGACATTAAAAAAAGCGCACATCGCTGCTCGGGTGATATAGTATAGGATAGTTCATACTTATTCCATGTTTATATAGTCCGGCTTTAATAAATATGTACATAGAAGTTTTATTAAGATTACATTACTCCATAAAAAAATAAAAGCATTTTCATTTTTGACTGAACGTATGGTTAGACTACTTTTTTTTTACCATAACTAAACGTCCCGGTTTGCCTATGGTATTTCTTTTTACAAAAACAAATAAAAGCTTCACCAAAGTAAATTTTTATTAATTACAAATTCCATGCTGCCATGATGATAGTACTTACTACCTCCATACTGCCATGTCATAGGACTGGTATAGGTACTCCGACTAGTAATAGTTATCTGTGGCATTACAGCACTAGTGCGTTATCATAAAGAAAAAGCACGCGTGTTTAATACACTGCATTATGAACCTAAAAGCGGTTCAATAAGAGCCACTTTACGAGCAAGTGTGTTGAAAAAAACATTGCCAATCATGGGTACTGGCGACAGAAGTGTAAACAGAAAACTTTGTAATAACAATATTTTTATTTTATTTTTAAATTAATTGTTGCATCTAAAATTAAACTTTTATAATTTGTAAATGGAAATTATTAACATTAGTCTGGTTTTTCAAATCTATCGGCACTCCGAGCAATAGCGCAATACGTCATACTCATAGCTACAGATATACTGTTAGCATTACATTAGCATGTCGGTGACGCCCATGAGATTTTCCCCACGCGCTTAAAAAATATACACAGAGATACGGAGTGGGGGGGCTGGCGGCTCCAAGGCCAATAGTTTCTGTAATTCCTTTTTACGGCGATAATAATGGTAATTAAAAAAAAAAACATATTGCTGCTTTATAGTTAGTTCAGTTATTATTCAAAGTGTCATGATCTTATTAGAAGTATTTATTTAATACCCGCGGGCTATAAAAAATCAAAAAAATATATAAAAAATCCAAAGCTTCCTCTAAGCCGAACAGGCTTAGAGGAAGCTTTGGATTTTTTCCTATCGAGATTTTATGGTGTCGTATTTTCGTCAAACGTAGAACTTATCATGAACCCTCAACTATGACATTCATTATTTCACAACTCTCTAACAATATTTTCAACACACTTGCTCGTAAAGTGGCTCTTATTGAACCGCTTTTAGATTCATAATGCAGTGTATTAAAAACGCGTGCTTTTTACTTTACCATAACGAACTAGTGCTGTAATGCCACAGATAACTATTTACTAGTCGGAGTACCTAGTACCTATACCAGTCCTATGACATGGCAGTATGGAGTTAGTAAGTACTATCATGGCGGCATGGAATTTATATTGTAGAAATTGACTTTGGTGAAGCTTTTTATTTTTGTAAAACATAATACCATACGCAAACCGGGGCGTTAACTGTCTAGTTAACGTAAAAAAAATTAGTCTGGCCATATTCTGTTACAAATGAAAATGCTTTTATTTTTTACGAAGTACCTAATGTAGGTAATCTTAATAAAACTATTGTGTAGGTACTTATTTATTGAAGCTGGACTATGTGCCTACATGGCATTAGTATGAACTATCTACTATTTCACCCGAGCAGAGGATGTGCGCTTTTTTAATCTCATCAAAGAGACTTTCATGCCTTTATATTATGCATAATATGTATTACATAAAATATGATGAACATAATTATTTCATCATATATTATTTCATATTTTTCGCTACTTACATATTAACCTTATAATGTTTTTAATAGGTAGGTACGTATTCAGAACAAAAATAAAACAAAAATACCTATTATTTTGTGTTTTTTTTATAGGCTATATTGTCTAGCAGTTTTTCCAGCGCATTTATTTAAACCTGCGCGCGAATCGCTGGCGCGGCGCGCGAAAATACAAACCAGCTCGTCATTTTCCAATACTTACTTGCTATCATTTTCGTTGTGATTAATAACAAAAATGTCGACTTCACGGGAAGAAGAGCAATACGTAGGTTTGACTCCGCCGGAAATACTCATCGAGGCACGAAACGCGAGTGATAGCCTGTTGCCACCAAAATCTAAGGAGAAATACGTAGCGGCCTACGAAACTTTTATACAGTGGAAAAACAACAAAAATGCCAAGTCATTTTCGGAAAACGTTTTTTTGGCATACTTCAATGAACTTGCAAATAAATTAATACAAGCCCAGCTCGCTTTGGTGTATCTATTCCATGTTAAAAAGCACTGTTATGACCAAAAATAACATTGTAAACAAAATTCCATCTTAGCACTCATTACATTTACTGATCACCACAGACTATATAGAGAACTAACGTTGATCACAGAGTACTTTTTTTTTTTTTCCGGTGTCAAAACGTTAGTCGTAGACTGCGTTCCGAATTACGATGTAAATGTAATGAAATCCAATCGATTTGAGCGTGCTTACACCCGTTCCGAATAAGCTTGAGCGGGATAACTTATGTTTGTTCCGTGAACCGTTATTTGGCTGTGTTGTTATAGGCATTTTTTCGAAATTGTGATTCTGGCTACCGTCGCCACCTGACCAAAAAAGAGGAAGAAATTTGTGGCTATACACAAAGAAATAAGTAATGTTTTAAGTTTTGACGTTGGGCGAGCACTGATATGCTGGGGCCACATTGTCGCGATAAGACAAACTATACTGCGCGCGCTCTCTCTCGCACACAGCTCGACGTCTCGCTGAATAAAAGAGAGCCCGTGGAGTTAAGTTCGCTTTATCGCGACAATGTGGCCCCAGCATTAGCACATTCACTAGCGTTCCAAATTGATGACAGCCCTCAGCTTTCATAATCATATCATAACTAAATTGGAACGCAAAATATTGATGTGAGAAGTGTGGGCGATTAGGGCATATCTCGGAATGCGGTCGTATAGTTTTTCGGAAGCGGCGCGCGACTCCATGCCATGTCCATGCCGACTGAACGGAATGTTGCCATTATTTATTATATTTTATTTAACCATTTACAATTTGATTACTGTACTTATAGTAATATAGTGTTTATTTTTCTGCTGAAAATCCAATACACGCATTTTTCAGTCTTTCAAAATATTATTTTGTTTTTATACATTTTTTAATAGGTGTAGGCTGTTTAGCGGGTTTGCCAGTTGCCAGTGCCTTTATTTACAACTGCGGAAAAACAAAACCGTCGCGCCATTTTCCATACATATTTGTTCCCGGTTTCGCTGTGTGGTTATTTTCATAGACTAATACATATTTAAAATAATATTATCAATACGAAATCTAAAGTAACACCAACCTACGTTGAAAAGTTTTTAAAAGAAGCTCCGGATAATCAGTACATGGCAACAATGGTCAGTTGAACTTTATAATTACGTTATTGTAGCATACATTCTTACAAGTCTGTTTATTTCCTCGCAAGTGTGTTGAAAAACGTCGTATGAAACGCGAATGCGTTGATCATTACACTCTCGACTACCTTATCGCGCTCGCCTGCGGCTCGCGCGGACAATACCGTCTCGTGTGTAATGACCAACACCGCACACTTGTATCATAATGTACTATTACATGTCTTATTTAGTTATAAATATAATATGTACAAGTATATAATGGAACTTAAAAAAGGAGGAAGAGCTCATTGGGCATCAAAAAATTCATCCGCATCGCTGTCAATGGGGAAAGTGCCCAATAGGCTATAGCATTATTATTATTTCAAAATAAATGCTGCAGTATTTTCGATATAACGGAGTATCATGCTAAGGAATTTGAGGTATTATAGACCCTTAGGGCCGAGTCACACCGGAATGGCAGCGACGCGGCGAGCACTTTCAGTGTCAAATAATTTTAAACTTTATCTACATACTTAAAAGATCAGTATCGCTTGAAAAGGTCGCGAGGTCTCCAGCGGCCGCCAGCGGCTACCAGCGGCGATGCCGGGGGCCGCTGCCGGCCGCTGCCATTCCGGTGTGACTCGGCCCTTATGCCCCAACAAAATCTGATACGTCACTGCCAATTAACCCTCCATAACAATCCAGGCACCCCATCTCGTGACAACTTCATGACTGACAAGCAATTATCAAGTTTCAATATTTGGATGTTCCCAACAATTTAAGGAGTTAAGTCGGGGCTGTCTCCTGTCATCATAGCATGGATGACGTAATCAAGATGGATGCTACAATCCTTCCTGTTCGTAAGGATCTATATGGAGCTAAGCCGATGTTTAGGATGTGGCCAAGGAAACTGCGGAAAAGCTGATGCTTTTTCAGCGTTGTTTGTATCTTGAAAGATAGAAAGAATAACGTTTATTTGGACATAGTTCGTGAAACACAAATACAAAAAACAAAAAAAATACAACGTGAGGTGAAACATGTGTCAATTTGTTACAGGGTTTTTTAAACCTCTTTAAGAATAGTTAAGCGGAATAGGTTACTAAATATATCCGCATCTGTTGTATTTTAGAATGGATTTCCGCCAAGTCACGCCTGAATCAATCAACTACAAAAAACAAAGTAAAAAAGGTGAAAATAATGTATAACAACAATTTTGTGTGACTCACGGCTGCGTCAAAAAGGTTCATTTTAGCATTAATGCCAGACAAATGCAGTCTGACGCTGGTTTTCTAATGAACCTTAAAGGACAAGTGAGGGTGACATCTTGTGAGGTAAGTAAGCTCTGATCATAATTCAATCTACAAACTATGTTTAAAATATTTGTGTAGCGCATCGTTCTTCTATTCAATGAATAAGTTATGTTTATAGTCTAGAAGGTCATAGGTAATTTGACTCTATACCTGTAACTGTATAGAGGAGCTCGTGGCTAAGTAATAACAGCCAAACGGATCGATCCATCAGGTTAAGCTACGCTTGCCGGGTCGGTTCGTGGATGGGTGATGTTTACATACCGAGACACCTCCGTGACTCGGAAAGCACGTTAAGCCGTTGGTCCCGGCTGTCATTCGTGGATCTTTGACAGTCGTTACAGGCCGCCAGAAGGCCGAGAGTCTGATAACCAGTCTTACCAAGGAGTATCGTATTATCCAGTTACTGGGTTGAGTGGAGGTCAGATAGGCAGTCGCTCTGTGTAAAATACTGGTATTCAGCTGCATCCGGTTAGACTGGAAGCTGACCCCAATATATTTCGGAAAAGGCTAGGCAGATTGATTGACCTATAACTGTTGACAAGAATTCCGAAAATGGATTCTTACATACATACATAAACTCACGCCTTTTTCCCATGGGGGTAGGCAGAAACTAGAGAACGCCACCTGCTACGATTCTTACAAACTCCTTTTGCCTCGTTACTCATACATCTAGTCATACACGCACGCCGGTTGCGAGTCCTACGCACCTGACCTTTCTGAAGAACATCCCCAATAAGGTCACTATATGTCCTTCTAGGGCGTCCCCTCCCGGCGTTTACACTCATACTTGTCAATGTTTATTATCTTGTTGAGACACACACTACAAGAATAATGTAATAACCCTGAAATCTTGTAAGAAAAACACACTAAAAATAATTTGAAAGGATTTTCGTCTGGTCTTGAGCTGAAACCTGACCCGCTTCTTTAATTCCCCCACTCCAAGATCCTTAGCGTAAATACAAAATTTCTTCACGAGTTCTGAGAATAAATGCTTCGACATTAATCAGTGCAGCTACCCCGCTTCGGAGGAGCGATGATGGACGGACATCTTTTGTTGAAACACCCTTTTACATCTTAATATATTTTCTTTAAGTGACAGTAAGGTACAGCCTTCAGCAGTATAGCGTATGAGTGATTGACATGGATTGTCTGTTCGAAGAGGGCTGTTTTCCCTTGAGAGAAAAGAAGATTAAAAAAATAGATAGGACAGGATAAACAGGTAGGTGCACACGTGCTTGTGTGTGTCTCAGCATACATGAGTGTGAACGGAATATTTATTAAACTCTAAGGCTGGACTCACACATTCTGAATTTCTTTCTGAATTCAGAGTCGGGATTCATATTATTAACCAGAATTACATACAATATTTATTCTGGAAAAATCTGAATGTGTGTGGAGCATAATTACATTGTATGTACCTAATTCTTTTAATAATATGGATTCCTATTCTGCACCCTAATTGCGTAATACACGATCTATCACAATTTGTATCGGTTTAAAACAAATTGCTTATCCATTGCTTCATAAGTTGGAAAAAAAATCTGCTCAACAACGTAAATACAAAAACAAACGCAATGCATGTTGTTGAACTGTCAAAATGAAACAAATTCATCGGAATCGTTTAAGAAAACGTTTTACGCAATTAGATAGCTGAATTCAGAAAGGAATTCAGAATGTGTGAGATTGATAATACTTTGGTAAAACTTTACTGGCATTATACCAATTCAAATTCTAAGTTCAAACTGAGCAAATTCGTCGCAACTGGAAGCGTTAGCTGAAGAATACATTTTTACGCTTCGTGTATAGGGTTCTCTTTTTGAATGATAAAAATATATATATTGAAACGGGTATTTTTCGGTTCGAACTTTTATATTTTTACAGGTTAAATTGAACACAAGCAGTATTACTACCGGTTACCGAAATAATAATTAACTTACTCAAAGGGCACGCATCGCCTGTGTGTGTAACCAGTATTAAAACGGTAACCTAAAACGCATTTTTTTTTTCTTTTTTTCTAAAAGAGGTAGAATGTTTCTTCTTCTTGGGTTACTCAGATAGCGGTAACCTTAGTCGTAGAAGTAACCAAAATTCTTCGATACCTGTACCGTAATTTATTAAGGTTTTCGGTCTCTGGTTCCGAGTCAGCGTGGATGTTGGAAATTATCCCACGAGAACGCACTACCGAGATAAAAAGTATACTAATTATGTCCTAACCCAGGTCATCCGTTACATGATTGAGTAACAAACATACAAAACTTTCACTTTTTTTAATAAACTCAAAGTATTTATTTCAATTAAACCATTTACTGGCACTTTTGAATTTTCAAGGAGTCGATCAGTCAGAAATATGAAGCTAGTTGCACATTCCAAAGCGTAGTACCTATGGAAAAGAACGGGCAAGAAACTCCACGGATACTCTTTTAAATCAAAAATATTAGTAGGATTCATATTGGCAAAACAATAAAACTATAGTTCTGTATGTAATACGAAAAGCCCAATTATACATATAAATAAATGACCGGGAGAATTCATACAAAAAATATATAAAAGGGGAAACAAAGCTGACTCAGATGAGGGGGAAGGGGGATGTTGTAAAAACATAAATTACTATTCGATGGAAACACGGTTATAAAAAAGTTAGTTACATAAAAACTTGGTAGCAGGTAGGCTAATTTCATTTCTTGTAATTTCACAGCTCATGTAATATTTATGGGGCTTCCTGAAATATACGGAAATCGTGGAATTATGGCTGTAAGTCAAAGAAACACGGCAGATTTTGAAGAAATGCTTTAAACTTATACACTGTTTCTTAACCTTTGCCATTATTTCTGTTACTATTTCAAATCTAAAAGCAATACAAGTTAAAATTAAAAATTTAAATAATTCCAGGTGATACTGCAGTATCGGTTCAAGGCTACTATGTTCTTCTAATACCATTGAAGTAAAAGATTACTAAATTTCGAATCGATCAGACCCGTGGAAGATGCACACATCCAATCATCAACTAGAAAAGAGCTGATAATCTTCAAACGGCTGAACCAATTTTCTTGAATTGTAGCTAAGAACACTCTCGATCAAGACACCTTTCAAACAAAAAAAATAATAATTAAAATCGGTTCAGTCGTTTGGGAGCTACGAGGGAACAGACAGATACAAACGTTTAACGTTAACGTTAAACTTATAACACCCCTCTTTTTCCGTCGGGGACGTATAACCATATATCTACTCGTATGACAGTCGGCAATACTGCAGCTTCCCATTAGTGAAAGAATTTTTGGAATCAGATAAGAAGTCCCAAAGATACCTCCAGTAGATAAAGTCACCAATTTTACCTTTTTTTATAATATTAACAAGCTGCCCGCCTCGGATTCTCTCGGGTAGCAGTAATTACTTATCTAGGTACGCCACCTGGATGGGCCTTCAAAATGAATACTTAAATAGTTGATTTTTGAAGTTTAATAAAATTAGTAATTAGCCCTATCAAGGATTTCATTTATACGATGTGATTGTAACAGCTGATCATGTCAACGAGAGCCTTAATAAAAATTCTGATTTCAGTTTACAAACCGTGCACTATTTATTTTATTCGCAGAAAGCATTACTTTTTATATATTGCCTAGTATAATCTCGGAATTGCATACAATTCCTAGGAAACACATACATTTCACAGGAAATGTGTGTATTTCCTAAGTAGGCTCGGAATTGCATAATATATTTCCTAGGATTTGTGTACAATTCCTAGGTTTCATACATTTCCGGTAACCTACATATTGAAACATAGAAATATTTTGAGTTTGTTTTGAATTGTGAAGAACTGAAACCTGTTAAAGAGAAATCGTACAAATTGTTATATAAAGACCAATACAACAACAAGAACACCTTTGTTTTAATTATTTAGCCCCCAATTAAGTGAAAACGATACGTTTGCACCAACGGACCTCCTCAATGAAGGGAAAGCCTTTGAGGTTCAATTAAATATAATTTCAAGTTTCCAGTTTCACGGCAATTTGGCCTACGAATTGGTTTCTGGAAAACGTCCTGCGAATATCTGAATTTAAATAATTTTATCGGTTTTGAGTTCGAACTTGCAAAAAAAAGATTGATGTTTTAATCTTTCTGTAGCGATCTCTTCGGTTGATTTCCTGAATGTTTATACAACCATAGGCTAAAGAATGATTTCCACCAAACGGCTCGCATCGCATCGTATCGGAACGGATTTTACAATCTTTAAACGATATTAAATCGTGTACACAGTATTTATATAAAGTCTATATTAACAAGCCGCGCACAGTAGGTTGACCGCGGGCTTATTCCGCGACTCGCGGTCGTAGCTGAAAGTATGCTGCGACACGCGCTCGGCTCCGTTCGCCTGTCGTCCTATCCGATCGGATCCTTTCGGCCGCAACACGGTAGAAATGAAACTATTTGACTAGGCGCAGAAACGGATACGTATGCGTAGACATCCTGCCGAACGCGATCGGCTGTCACTGCATCCGTTCGTATCCTATCCGATCCGATGCGATGCGAACCGTTTGGTGGAAATCATTCTTTAGACTCAATTTCCCCAGTCTTTGCTGATTATTGAATAACGGTGTAAATGGCGGCCGATCTTAGTAAACATGCATGGTCCCAGGCAGAGGATTTTCAGACTTTGCCTATACCTATAAGAAATACCCTAAATTGAATACAACCTAACCCGTATAAATCCTAGCTAACTCCAAATAATGCTAACAAATATTCCTCCATTCGTTTTTATCAAGAAATACGGTACGAACCCCACAAATAAAATAAACTAAACTTTTCATCGTTTACTACAAAAATATGGGGAAATACACGTCTTGGGTGGGAATGTATTTTAGCTCTACCCTCGAATTGGAAAGTATTTTACCTCCTAGCCTCAGTTTGTCGGCTGTGGATAGAACTGCATAGAATACAAATCAAATGCATTTGTCATTTCTTCCTATGGCAATAACTCTGGGCTGGCGCGGGCCCGGGGGAATAAATGTTGATATAACCGTAGGTCGCGTGCTTAAGAATAACTACCTTTTGAGTTTGTGAGGTGGTTAACGATGGTCTTGTTTGAATTGGTCTAATTTTATGACTAACAACTTATAGACGTGGATACTTTAAGGGGTACTAACATAAAGCTCTCCCCCCTACTCCATGTTTTTAATTTGAAACAAGATTACGCAAAAAGTTCAGTTAACATTATCTAATGTATAGGTACTCAAACTGTCCTCAAAGTATGTAGATTACGTACCTACTTACCAACATACAAGGTGGAGACGACAATAAAACAATAGAAAGTATATCCAATGACGTTTCCAGTTTGCATACGAAAATTCATTCAAAGATCTCCAATAGTTTAGTCACGTAAGCTAGTCAAAGATTGACAAAATACATTGACAAAATCCATAGTCGGCGCATCACTACTATTTAGTTTTTTAGAAAAAAATCCTTTTTTATTTCAATGTTAGGATTTATTGGATAGTTCCTAAATACTCCTATGCATGCCAGTGTTTTCATTCATTGTTGTATTGTCGTCTCCACATTGCGAAAATACCCACAAGTTTTAGAAACCTAATTAAAGCCTAAACCTAATTAAGTACCTTGAGCTCTGCAGCCGCTTTTGTTGCTACTACAGTAATGAAGCAGCCATATTTTGAAACACTGTTAGTAATTGAAACCTTAGGACCAACACACAAACCCCAATGCGGTGTGTTGCAGTTTAGGCTCCGTCGAAATGCTTTTGTTTTCACATCCATTTACATATTTTATTATTTGCATGAAACGCAGTACCGCACCGCGCCGCGTCGTACCGCTCCGCACCAATCCGCACCGCAACGGACTGGACTGCAACGCGCCGTGTCCGATGTATGCAGCTGCTTACACAACCCTCGTATTCGTTTCTGCACGTATATAACAATTACCCTTGTTGCTTGAGCTAACACTAAACTTATATCCTCTAGTAAAACTAATATTTCTCTAGAACTTTCAACGATATTTTCTCGGAGCAGAATATATCGAAAATAAAGTCAATATCTATGATAGTATTATTACTTGTTTCAATGGAAATTGGTAGTTTATCTTAGATCATAGAAAGGCATATTAGGTTTTTCTTAACTAAATAGACGACATTTTATATTATGGAGTTTGTTGCGCCACTTCTTCCCAGCTAAAGCACTAGGAAGTGGTGAAGGGTGGGCGTTTTGGAACTATGTTATATAATTTTAACGTTCGAAAAGTGCTGATTCTCAGCCTAGTTTGAACAAATGACTTTTGATGTTGATTTGACCTTTTAAAGCAAATCTTATCTCAGCTGACATATTCTTGAATTGAAATTGAACACACATGAAGTCTTTTCAACCATCTTTTTAAGGATTTTTAAAAATTACTGTTTCGTTGGTCTAGTGGTCGCAAGTGCTGCTGATGAGCATGAGGTCCCGGGTTCGATTCCCAGGTCGGGCAAAGTGTTACTGGGTTTTCCATTTGGAATTTATCAGTACCAGCCAGTAGTCTGGATTTGTACCCGATTGATGGCAATAGGCTCGCCCCCTATTACGTGGGACTTAAACATAACTGGCGAAATGTGGGTGTCCCTACTATAGGTACACCTCAGCCTAACCCTTCGGGGAAATATAGGCGTGATGTTATGTCATGTGACGTCTTAAAATAGGATTTCAAGGCAGTGGTTGCGATTTTCGGTACAGTTTTTTAGTTCTAATATTCAAAGTAACTCATCGTTTGGTTAACTGTACTGAAAAACTCCGGTAGCAATACCATTAATCCCATTACGCTAATATTAACAATAAACATTTCTTAGTAATGAAAAATTAAAAAAAAGATCTTAAGCCGCGATTTGTTGAGAAGAAAAGTATCAAATAGCGACTTTCTTTAGCGTATTTATATCGTTTCTTTATATCTTTCTACATATTCTTCGTCATTGCTATAAAGTATAGGATATTAGTCGTAAACTGAGCTTTCGATCCCAAGTTATCGTGTTGACCGGTTATGTTATGCATGACATGAATATTGTGTGGCCATGAAACAAAATGATTTTCGCTTCGGTTGCAGCAATGTAAAAGCTTCGAAACCTTGCACGGAATTGCGTTTTCGTTTTAAAGTTAACGGTTTTTTTTTTTACTTTTTGTAACCACAACGGGGAA
The DNA here is from genome assembly GCA_914767815.1 of Eupsilia transversa. Lineage (NCBI taxonomy): Eukaryota > Metazoa > Arthropoda > Insecta > Lepidoptera > Noctuidae > Eupsilia > Eupsilia transversa. The sequence continues at coordinate 2,043,116 of OU611888.1, forward strand.
GCTATTGGACTGAACCTCACCTGATAGAAAGTGATGATCAGGCTGAAGGTGGAAGCGAGCTTCACCCGGAATCCTCAACCACAGAGGAACTGGCTATCTTATCTCTAACTGCCGAAACATAACAATGCTGCTAACATTGTTGATATGACGACAGACTTAGATAAGATGGTGGTAGCTAGCCAGGCGGACTTACAACGAGCCCTACCACCAACCAAACCGAGCAGAAATTTTTGCCCCCATTGGGAATCGAACCCGGGACCTCTGGGTCTGAGACAGGTGGTCTAACCACTAGACCACAGAGGCGGTTAACTTTACCAGAAGTGGTCATCGTATTAGTGGTTCTACAGCTTCAATATCATCAAGATTGTGCTTGAATATAGCAGTTTGTCGTGGATGTGGTACGACAGTGGCTCCCCCGATATCATCTGTCATCCAAAGACAGCCCGCTAAAGTGACAGTCACCAGCCAGTGTCACTCTAAAGGATCAGTTCCACCAAATTGTTCGCATCGCATCGGATCGGACCAGATTTTCCAATCTTTAAACGATATTAAATCGTGAACACAGTATTTTAAGTCTATATTACAACGCCACGCACAGCTTGACCGCGGGCGTCTTCCCCGACATGCGATCGGAACCGAATGTATGCTGCGATGCGCGCTCGGCTCCGTTCGTCTGTCGTCTTATCCGAATGGATCTTTTCGGCTGTAATACGGTAGGATTGAAACTACTTGACTAGGCGCAGAAACGTATACGTTCGCAAGCGACGGTACGGAGCCGATAGTATGCGTCGACATCCTGCCGGACGCGATCCGTTCGTATCCTTTCCGATCCGATGCGATGCGACTCGTTTGGTGGAAATCATCGTTTGTCCGAACTTTGCGGTGATTCCGGTAACTTCGTAACAAAACTAGATGGCGCCACTTGCTGCGCCGTCAAAGCTATTTACTTCTAAGTTTTATTTTGTGCCTAAGCGAAGATAAATAACAGCAGTGCTAATCTTTAACATCTCACCGTGATTACTTAGGTGAAGTGAACTTGAAGTGAGTCAATAGTGTCAAACCCTAGTATCACGAGGAATGACAACTCACTTCATCTTACAGATTCTAACAGAAAAAACGGCTGAACATTTTGACGGATCTTTTGGCGCAGTGGCTGAGAAATAGGACTTACGAAGTGCAATCAATTATTTTTCAAGAATAAGTTCATTATTTTCAGCACGCATTTCAAACTCGCGTACCTCGTGACCCACAATGTCATCTCAGCGCGAATAGTTACAAGATCGTTGACTGTCTGCTACGGATGCAAGTGTACAAACAAGTGCCGATACACATATATATACATGTAGGTACTACTATGTATATGTATGATATAAGTGGCCTTATATCACATGTACAGTCAACAAAGCTATTTGGTATACAGGCAGCTAACTTTAAACTATTTAAAAAAATGTTGTGAGTATGCTGGGTAGTCAATTCTTTTACTCGCTTTAAGTACCTATGCCATTATGCTTAAAAAGCGATTACGCTCACAATAAAAATGAATACTGGCAGTGTAGTGGAGGGATGAACAATTTAGCCTGTATACCAAATAGCTTTGTTGACTGTACATGTGTAGTGCCACGGTTGTGTTATTGATAACAAATATATAAACTAATATCGTGATAAACAGGTCAAATCAATCTGCCTAGCCTTTTTCCAACTATGTTGGAGTCGGCTTCCAGTCTAACCTACATAGAGCGACTGCCTATCTGACCTCCACAACCCAGTAACTGGGTAATACGATATCCCTTGGTAAGACTGGTTGTCAGACATTCGGGCTTCTAATGAACCGTAACAACAGTCAAAGATCTACGAATGACAGCCGGGACGAGGCACGGAGGAGTCTTGGTATGTAAAGTTGTACCGTACTTTAACCTGATAGAGCGACCCGTGTGGCTGTTGTTACTTAGCCACGAGAACCTCTTCATAATATAAGGTAGAAGTAGTTTTTTTTTCATATATATAATTACATTCCTTATTTTATGTATACTAATTTAACTAGCAAACTATGTACATGTATATAGAAAAAGGGGAGGGGAAAGAATCATTAGTTATCATTAGAAGTAATAAAATATTAGTATAAATTATTCAACAACAATTTATTTCCCCGTCACATTTTATTTCGTACCTGGGGAATTAAAAAATAAATGTGTTTGTAGCTGGAAAGAAAAATATGTAACGGAATCCTTTAATTAATGAATGCCAAAATTCAATAAGTCAGAGGTATGACCTTTTAATCTGACTTGAGTCAAAAGTCACCTTTAAAATATTTATGGAATTAAAGGATATTGACCGATGTGGACCAAATGCTGCCCAGACATGGGAATACTTCCAAATGGTTCCTAGCGCCAAACTACACTTAAAAAATAAAAAAAAATAAAAATCGATCCCAGGGTTAAAAAGTTTTGTGTGTTTTGTGTTTTAAGGTTTTTCTGGTAGTTTTATTTATTTTGGATATGTATATGATAGCGTTGTTGAGTTTGAACTCGTTGGTCTTATCGTGACAAGTGCTAAAGCGTCAGATGGTGTCCAGGGGCTGATGATGGAGCCGAATGGTGGCCAAAGGAACTCCTCAATCATACAAGATAGCACCATCGTGCTTGGACTCGTTGGTTTTGTCATGACAAGTAGTATAGCTTAAGGTAGTATCCAGGGTCTGATGATGGATCCGGAAGGTGGCCATAGGAACTCCTCAAGTAAACCAGATAGCATCGTAGTATGTGGTTACATTGGATATGTATTAGCAAGTAGTATTACAGTGGTGGTGTCCAGAGTCTGATGATGGAACCGGAAGGTGGCTATAGGAACTCCTCAACCATACAAGATAGCACCATCGTGTTTGGACTTTGTTTTGAGAAATGATATAGCCCAAGGGTGGCTAAGGGCATACCTCAACTAAACAAGACAGCCCTGTTGTGTTTAAGCTTTTAGGAAAATATTAAAGTTCTGTTTGCGTAAGTTTTATTTAGTACTTTTTAGTTCATTAAAAGCTTGTTTTAAAAAAGATTTTTACGTTTATTTATTTATGCAAATAAAACAGTTTTGAATACAGTATGTCAATGTCTAATCAGCTTTATTGTTTGACTTAATAAGTTTGCATTTGCAGTAAAAACAGCAATATCCGATGATGACGATTAAACGAACGTTTATGCATAAAAGGTCATTAGATGTATGAATAATGGATCCTACATTGGCCCGATGTACACCTCTTAGCGTCCCTATCCTGGTTGCGATTCGGTGATCTGTTTGGGGAAGCGAAGGTTTTATCTTTGCAATTATTGACGAAGTTATAATGACGAATAACTACCGGAAATATACTGTGAACGACGGCTCGGTTGACATCTATCGGGCATGCCACCATCCGGGAGAATCAATCCGACACATTATTTCTGTTCTCGTCTGGTTAACGGAGACTACTTGCAAAGGTACAAATCTTGTAGCCAGGATTATCCACCAGCAACTTGCTCTGAAATAGGTACAGTCTTGTGGAATCGAAACTACCGTTCTATAGGTATGTGCCCGACCCAGTTCTCGAAAATGGCAATATCACGTTGTATTGGGATCGACCTTGATGATAGGTCCAGGACCCAACTATTTTCATTTACAGTTCAAGACTGTTCGCGTTATGTTAAAAAACTTAGCGAGTCTTTCATTCGATGCCCTAGTGTTGATAGGAGTGTACCTAGTGCTGTTCGTGGACATCGGCATCGGCGGCATAATTGAGCTAATAGTTGAGGTTGTTTCGAATTCTTCAAGCTCGTCAATCAAATAATACCGTATCATGTTGCTGATTAAGATTTTCAAAATCTATTATGTGCCTTTTGGGTAGTTTAACCAATTCTTACATTTTGAATAGGTACTTGCTCGGGATTCAAATCAAAACAACGATTTGGTGCCGTAAAAATCATCACATGTGTTGTCTTTTAAATGTTCCTGATTCAATACACTCGTGACATAGTGGTGATAGATCGATTAGAGCGTCGCACAATGATTATTGATATAGCGGTCCTGCATGACGAGACGTCGTGAAAGCCGAAAAAAATAAGGAGATTAATCATCTTAAGTATCCTGGCTCGAGACTTTGTCGACATGTGGGATGTGGATGCAGCAGTTGTTGTGCCAATAGTCGTTACGGCCAATGGCATAATAGCCAAGAACCTCAACGAACACCTGAGGAGCTATCGTTAGGCAGCTGGATCAAGGGCTTCATCCAGAAAGCAGTACTTCTGGATACGGCGCTTATCATTAGGAGATTCCTCCCTCAGGAGCCCTGAACTTCGATAGCTTGGACCCTGTTCCCGATACCGGTGGGCTACAATTTTTTTATATTTTTAATGTGTTTTTATAAAAATATTTAGAAATGTAGGTAATGATATGCATATAAATGAATTAAAGGAAATACTAATGAGTTGTTTAAATATTTACTGTCATTAATTAATAAAATGCCCCATTTGTAGTCATTATTAATAAATTAAAAAAACGCAACAAAAATATACTTTTTCTCAAAACTCCTCGGATAGATTTTGACAAGCTTTGGTTTACAGACTAGTAGTAGCCCAAGGAACATAATGCACTGTATGTCCATTCTGGGCAGCACTTGCTTCAACTCCCACATATGGATTCATCAATAAAAATATCTCAACAAAATATACTTTTTCTCAAAACTCCTCGGATAGATTTTGACGAGCTTTGGTTTACAGACTAGTATTAGCCCAAAGAACATAATGAACTGTATGTCCATTCTGGGCAGCACTTGCTTCAACTCCCACATATGGATTCATCAATAAAAATATCTCAACAAAATATACTTTTTCTCAAAACTCCTCGGATAGATTTTGACGAGCTTTGGTTTACAGACTAGTAGTAGCCCAAGGAACATAATGCACTGTATGTCCATTCTGGGCAGCACTTGCTTCAACTCCCACATATGGATTCATCAATAAAAATATCTCAACAAAATATACTTTTTCTCAAAACTCCTCGGATAGATTTTGACGAGCTTTGGTTTACAGACTAGTAGTAGCCCAAGGAACATAATGCACTGTATGTCCATTCTGGGCAGCACTTGCTTCAACTCCCACATATGGATTCATCAATAAAAATATCTCAACAAAATATACTTTTTCTCAAATCTCCGCGGATAGATTTTGACGAGCTTTGGTTTATAGACTAGAATAAGCCCAAGGAACATAATGCACTGTGTGTCCATTCTGGGCAGCACTTGGTCCAACTCCCATATATGGATGGTCAATGTCCTTTAACAAATTATTCAATCATTCTTTAGGGACTGTGTTTCTAAAGTATTTTATTCTATGGTATGCGAAATATGCAAGCATTACAGATGCTTGCATATTTCGATTATTTGATATGCTCCTCCATCATTGTTTCATTTAAAATAATATTCAGAGCCGTACCCAGAATATTACTGAATATTGAAAACATTTTAAGATATTAATTTCTCAGTAAATTCTTTATAGAATAAATCTAGAAGACATCAACCTTTCTCGTATCCAATAAACATTTTCTATCCATCCCTCAAGGGAAGATCAGTGTGAAAATACTTTAAATAAAATTGCAATCTTTTAAAAAAAGATCATTGACTGTCTGCACCGGATGCGTCTGAAAGGTTCTTTATAATATAATGTATATTCTGAAAGTGTCGTTAGCAGAAAAATACAGCTGCAGATAAGAGGGTTGATACTGAATTGATTTTACTTTTTTAGAAAGATACTTTGCCGTCTGGTGAATAAAAGAAAGAGAAGAAAAAATTCGTTTATTGGCGGTAAACATGACTTACCACTTTACTTTGTGTAAATTTCATCACCACTGCTCTCAAAACGGTGAAGGAAAACATCGTGAGGAAACCGGCATGTCCTAGAACCAAAAATTCGAAGAGTTGTGCACCGTACCCGCGTGGTAGATTACAGCCCACTCACTCTCGAAGAGAGGAGGCAGCGCACGTAGAGTATTTCAACATCAATTGCTGTTTTTTTTATTTCAGCTTTTTTATTTAATTTACATAAATTGAGTGATGCTTACAGATAATGTAATTTTGTAACAGAAAAAACGACAAAAAAAACCTGAGATTTTTTCCGGTGGAATATGATTCAAAATAAGGAGCTGAATGCACCCTGTAAGCTTGCGGAAGGCTGTCCCTTATACTGTGTATAGGCTGATTATGCAATGTGGTTTTTCCCTATAACATTGTGCCGTATTGGCAAAATGTGGAAGTACCAAAACACACCTCATCGTCATCTAACTCACTGGGGTATATGTTATTATTTAGTGTAAGAAAGTAACTTTATCCTTCTAACCATTCTTACAATATCCTCGCAGTTTTAACATCCATCACTTTAAAGTCTAGATATAAATACAAAAATGTAAACAAAGTCCATATCATGGCTAAACTCATTTATTCCTTCGCCAAAGTCGGTTAAAGCTGGATTTCAACGTGATATATGAAAGGGTTGTGACTCGGATTTGCGATGCAGCTTGATAAGTGTCTCAGCTAGTTTTTAAAAGCTGTTTTTAAAATATCCTCGGATGGTTAGGAAACAATGTGGCTGTAAAAGTTTTACTTGGTGTTCGTTCTTTTCTAGTAGATCATTGAAAATACATTAAAAAATGTTTAGATAGACTTTTGTACTTACTTACTTACATTACATTACTTACATTACATTACTTACATTACTTACATTACATTACATTACTTACATTACATCACTTACATTACATTACTTACATTACATTACTTACATTGCATTACTTACATTACATTACTTACATTTACCTTTTTTTGGCACTTAGAGTAAGAGAAAAGGGAGTATTCTTCTGGGAAAGTTCTCTCAACGTACTTTGTTTCTTCTTTATGTGTCTTGGTTTGAAGTATGGTGTGCTTTTCAACTTTATAACATAATATAACAGTCAAGGAACTTGATTGTTGAGCAAATCGGAGTCAATTTGATGGTCGAACTGAATGATGCTGATACATGCGTCATGTTCGTGAACGGGCGCCGTCAGCTGGAGCTGGTCATCTCTTAGCTGCCATGGCTTATTCAAAATTTATTTTAAATTTTGAATTGTTCTTATCTTTTTATTACGTGCACGTCTTTCTACATTGATCTCATATGTACTCATATAATTTCAACATTAATGATGTAACCAATATTTTGTAACAATTTTCATTTAAAAGAGTGTGGAGCGTGGAGTTTCCTGCTTGTTCTTCTCCAATGGGAAACTGGCTTCATATTTCTGACTGACCGACTCCTTGACAATTCAAAATTTATTGAAATAAATGCTTTGTTTGAGTTTGAGTTTAGCCCTGTTGAAGTCTTTCATACTAGGCCAGGCTAATAAAGAATTAAAGTTGTGAAACCCTACAGTCTGACAACCAGTTTCACCGAGGGGTACCGTGTAACCCAGTAACTGGGTTGTGGAGGTTAGACAAGCCGTCACCCTCCATGTAAAGTAGGTACTGGTATTTAGCTGCATCCGGTTAGACTGGAACCCAACATTGTAGAAAAAGACGAGGCAGCTGATGTTGAACATCTTGTACTCCATTTGAAATAAGATTAGACATTTAAATAAACCTTTTTTACAGTCCGTTCAACCGATTTTGACTTCTATTGCAATGGTGGCATGACAAATAGCAGCTGCAGTAAACAGTTGGAATTGTAACCACTTTTTTGTTTTTAATGTCATCCTTATGGCTATGGTGTAGAAGTCAAAATCGGTTGAACGGACTGTAAAAAAAGGTTTATTTAAATGTCTAATCTTATTTCAAATGGAGTATAGGACAGTCTAGTTTAATATTATTCATTATAAACATAATGGCATTTCCTCGCATCTCCTAACTGTAGTAATTCATCACACTGACTTGTGAGCGGATGAGATTATCATAATATTTGTCATATTGGTTTAAAAGTCTTTTGTGAAATAAACGCAGCCAGTCATCGTGTCTTCTCTCATAACGTCGTGTTATTAAAAACTGTCAAACAATGATTTAGCAGTACTGGAAGTGTTTTAGTTTTAGTGTAAACTAACTCCAATCTACTATACATTGTAACAGCGAATCAATTTTCACGCCTCTCCCTTAAGACGTAAGCCAAATATTGTTTGATATTCGGATAGCTCATGACCTAAAGAGGTGCCATAAAGAATAAAATTCGATTCAAAAATAAATAAAATAACACAACACGAAATTTCGCGGGTTAAAGCGAGTTAAAATACAACAGAGAGAGAAATAAACACACCGATCGGCGGTCTTCAGATAACCGTTATCTATTAATTCTAATTGAAGTGAATTGAAACTGTACTTTAATCCACCCCAATTTCACTAAATTGTTCTGTCTCAAGTTATAGAGGGCGAGCTTAATTCCAAACTCCAGCCTAATTAAGACAATTATTTAACCAAAAACTCTACTGCGCTTTCTTATTAACGTATGGATCCCAATTCCCAGGCGATTGAAACTGCGCTAGCAAAAACTAGAGAAAAAAAATGATAAATGATTTATTTTCTGTAAGTAAGTTTGAACAAACACTTTTACCCGTCAATCATATTTTTTTAAGCTAGATGAGGTCGGCGTTTCCTATCTGCCTACTCTGAGAAATAAACTCACAGGTCAGTCTCTTTTAAAGTCCAGACATAATCTTGGCCAGATAAAACTATTAAAAAGAGCTTTTAAGACAATTCCTTTCTAGTAATATTCTACATGAACGACGTCCATGTTATGCCATTTTTCAAGCCATTCGCTAAAAGCATTCTTTGTTTCGCGAGAACTTTAAAACTAAAACTATAGAGGTAACATTTTATGTTCGCTCATTAACATGCTACCATTTTAGTACTTGATTAAAACATTCCACAGTTTTCCCTTTTAAAGTGTGTTAGTTTACTTTGTTATAGTTTTGATAACTTGGTTATATTATTTCTTTAGTTGCACAAGAAGAGATTATTATACCAATTTTTTTTTGCCTCAGCTTTTCTTAAGTGTTTATAATACCTCAAATTGCTTGGCATGAACCTCCGTTATATCGAAATAAAATAGTGAAGTTGAAGATTAATCTTTCTAGACTTCTTTTCAGACTTTTACTCAATCTTTCTTTTTCTCTTTTCAGAATCTTTCTTTTTAGACTTTTACGATTCTCACCTTTATATTCTTAGCATTACGATCTATCAGTCAAATCTTAACGCAAACGCGATAGTTACCTACGTTTACTCACTTGCAAACTTACACTAAGGCCTCTGAATTCATTTCGTTAATTTCAATACTTACGTCATCATAAAGCGGATTACTTAGCACGTAGACCCCAATCCTAAATGTATGCGTATCTTAATTTATTTACACTTTACTTTACATTTAAAATTCTGGCCTGTTCTAAAAATGGTCTCCTACGTAATTATTACATTTTCTGACAAAAGCTTTCAAAGAACAATTCACAATGAAACAAACTATTTAAAATTCATGAAACGCGCCACTACTGGTACTCAGAGAAACTAAAAATGTATGTGGGTATGTAAAAATGTATACCAATGTATGTAGTTGTGAAAAGTTTTAATGTTATTCTTATTTGAAGAACCAGGGACCGACACCGGTATGAGCAATACCGGTATTTTTTAGGTAACATTTTTTTTACCGGTATTTTTTAGGTTACCTTAAATTGAATACAACCGGTATTAATACGGTAACCTAAAAGAGGTAACATGTTTCTTCTTCTGTTACCCAGATAGCGGTAACCCTAAGGGCACCGTTACCGATTTTGGTTACTTCTATCACTAATCGTAGAAGTAACCAAAATTCTTCGATACCTGTACTGTAATTTATAAAGGTTTTCAATCCCTGTCTTTGAACAAGTGGGTTTAGCAATAAATAATGTATGTCACAACTGTGTTCTACTCAGTTGTGTAATATTTTATATTTCAGGAACGGTCGAAATATTCTTATATTTATGATACACGTGGCTTTTTGAAGGAAAGCTAGAACCAAAATCGCTAGTCTAGATATTTTCGGGGTCAGTTCGAGGCCAATTTTTAGAAAGAAAGAAAGAATAACGTTACGTTACGTATATTAACTGTCACTTCCAGTACCTACAGCTTGTTGTATTGTGTAATATTTTGCCAAATGTAAAACTTTAATAAATTCCCAAAAAGATACGTTTCGTGATAATTTTCCATTAAAAAACAGAGAATGGTTCTTAATCTTATAAAATCTTTAAAAAAAAGTCCAACAATAATGTAGGTGTACTTCTGACTAACCCTTTAGGAAATACAGGCGTGATGTAATGTTAATTTACACTTATTTGATTTATTCTGTGCCTTTTAGTTTGTGTTTTTCTTTATGTTAAGTAATCCAAAAATATCCGGCAACAAAAGAAGAATCTGCAGCTATTGATATAGCTTTAAGGGCGGATTCGACCAAACAGGAATAAATGTTATCCACGGAATAAGCCTTCTCTTCCGAACAAATTTTGAATTTTTGACAGTTTATCCATACGAAAACTGTCAGAAGTAAATCTTATTCCGCTGATAAAATTTATTCGTGTTTGGTCGAATCCGCCCTAAATAATTTAAGGATTTAGCAGTGTTTAGGGTCAACAGAAAACTTAGGCTTAAATCGGGCAAAGACCTAAAAGACTAAGGTGACCGAAACTGTCGTGTTAAATAATGGGTATTATAAAAAGGATAATGTTTTGAGCTTGGAGCTTTGGAGGCAAGACATTTTGATAGGGATTTAAGAATACTGTTAAATATAGTAGGCACGTAAAAAGTGCCTGGAGTTGATGACTATATATATATACCTGGTTGAAAAAATGTAGTATGTCATTGGACTTTTTGATGAACTTTGGTTTAATTTTTGCAACAGAAAAGAAGCAGTTAAACCTTGCACACCATACGACATGCGACTGCGACATCTCGGCGACTAGACGCAACGACAGGCTGTAGCCGACAATTTTGATATATTTTGTTCTAAGCTCCTCACACTTGGCGTCAAGTTGCAGAGTCGCAACGACAGGCAGTCGCACGCTCTCGTTACTTGTCGCAGTGTCTAGACTCATAGGGCACGCGCACAACCGATGACAGTCGCATGCGACAGGTCAGCGTCTTGTCGTCGAACTGTCGCAGTCACATGTCGTATAGAGTGCGAGGTGGTCAAATCACCAGATCAAGGCTAGAAGTTTTCATATAAATTATTCTACTATAGTCCCGTCGCGCTTTCGCGTCGTGCTGTCGTGTCGCGGCTGTCTGCGCAAGCGTTCATACGTCTTTGTTCATAAAAACAGCAGATAAAAGTATATTTAGTTACAAACAGCTGCGAAATAACATCTTTTTATTTTACTTTTCAAAATGAATCTTAATATCATTAACGTGGGTCGTTTCTTTGAAATATGCGTAGATTTGACTTTGTTCAGCTTAATATACTTAACTGGTCGTTGAACCCGTGGGAGGATAAATAAAAACCTTTTAAATGACCTATGTTTTTCTTCTGTCATTGTTGGATGGACAGCAATCTTAAAATAATACTGTAAAATGGTTTAACAGTTTAGATCTGAAAACCATTACAGAACATTACGCATGCATAGCAGTACGCATGCATAGCCTGAAATAATGGTAATGATGACACTTGCAAATCAACATTTAAAAAAGCCGAGAGATGTCGTGGGTCACCCGGTTGGAATGAAGTGTGTGTGTGTTTTCTTGTATGTATGACACATGTTTAAGCAAATAAATATTATCACATCTTATCTTATTTTTCGCTGTATATTATGTATTAATAAGAAACTGACATTTTCAGGCATAACCCTATTTCGTTACGTGACGATTTCTGCCAGTTTACTCCAACCGCAAGCCGCGTTTAAGAATTTCTTATAAAAAATCTCGCTCTATTCTTAGAGATAATTAATTTGTTTTTTTGTTCGTGAATGACCATCCATTAGATATCGATCCCTCCGTGCCTCGGAAAGCAAGTTAAGCTGTTGGTCCCGGCTGTCATTCGTAGATCTTTAACAGTCGTTACGGGTAGTCAGAAGCCCAAAAGTCTGACAACCATTAAAAAAAAAAAGTTAAAGGGTTTTTTTACTAAGGAGTATCGTGTACCCAGTAACTGGCTTGTGGAGGTCAGATAGGCAGTCACTCCATGTAAAATACAGATATTCAGCTGCATTCGGTTAGACTGGAAGCCAATCCCAACATAGTTGAGAAAAGGCTAGGCAAATTGATTCCAAATAGTCGAACATGATCAAAGGCGAACTCCATACTAAAAATAACTCATAATATTATTAAAATTCTTGCAACTCAATAAAATAACTTCAAAAGTTCAAACAGTCATCATCAGGCATTTGTTTCTCTGAATTCGCCAAAGTCCTCACTTTGCTAAAGTACACACTTACCGTCCAATTCACTTCGTTGAGCGGCAGTCATTTCGCTAAGTGATTGCTCTTACTCATGTCCTACGATATTCCGACAACATGCAAGACAAGGTTTGGTTTGTGTCTTTTTAACCTATGCTTGTGAATGTTGGTTATCTACTAAGGTTCAGGAAATAAAGAATAGTAGAAAGTATTTGCCGTGTAAAAACTATCTGGGAGGAAAACCAAAGAAAAGATGGATGGATTATGTGAGGGATGAAATTATAGAAAAAGGAGTCAAAATCAAAAGTCATTTATTCAAACTAGGCTGAGAATCAACACTTTTTGAACGTCAAAATTACATAAGACGGTCCCCCAAAACGCCCACCCTTTACCACTTCCTAGTGCTTTAGCTGGGAAGAAGAAGTGGCGCAAGAAACTTTCCAGCAGCTCGGCTACCAGTTCAGTTAGAAAAATAATAATTTTATTCAATACACTAGTACGCAAAATCATCAATCAAATAGTACGCAACACAAAACATACATTTAATTAATAGACATAAATTATGTCAGCTAGCACACGCCAATATACCAACCAAAAACATCGAGAACTAATACTCAAGCAGAAATAGAAACTAAAAGTAAACAGAACTTAATAATATCTAGATAAAAGATAGAGTGGCGACTGCAAGGGGAGAATGGACGCAAAAAAACGTGTTGCTCCGACGCCAAGTACCGTGAGACAAGGGCTCCTGCAGATGATCAGTTGCCTAGTATTAACATGAAAGCACTTGAAAAATTTCCAAAAAATATGCATCAAGGCGTCTAAATTAAGTGTGTCGTCATCTACAAGGCCACATGCGAACTATGCATTAAAAACCTGACGTCACATAAATCCTGCATCGCGCAATTAGAGTTTACCGCGAGATAAATATATATAAGACTTCCCGGCATCAACTGTTGGGCAGTTACACACCAGACACGACACCCGTCTAGTCGGAGAATCCTCCCTTTCCTATATAGGATGAGTGAATTTTACACCCTATTCCTCATACCTCTAATAGTGCTAAATAATATGTGCCATGTTTCTGTTTTCTTGTGAATGATTTGACTTTGTCTTTCAATTACAAGATAAAGAATGTGTTGTGAGCATTTCAATATACACATGAGTATCAAGGATGTACCTACTACCTAGTTACTAGCAAAATTAATAATCGATGACCAATTCCCAAAAAAACTAAAATGAACGCCAATTTCCTTTGGCACGCTCCTCAAAAACTTTGCTGAGTATAATCAGATACTAAGTTATAGCGATGTTAAATTTATATCAGCAGAATTGGACAGGTTCCATGTCAATCGAATTACTTTTGGGTCTCAGCATTCGAGTTCTATGTATAAGAAATTGAAGTACTGTCGCTTCTCTCTGCCAAGATTTTTGCAATATTGTTTTAATATGATTTTATCCACACTCGTATTGAAACGATCGAACTTTGAATGAAAAATATTAATGTCTTATTTGCTCTTTATCTTCCTTGGTTATAAAAAATATAAACAATATTTCAGTATGCAGCAGAACGGCTTCGTTTTCGACCAAAAATAACACTAAAGCCGAGGCTTCTTTTTCGTTTTATTTTGGGCTAAAAATCCATTTTCGGTCTAACTCTAGTTATAAGGTGTAAATATGTAGATGACAAACTTGGAGATGTGTAGTTCAACGGATCAAGATACAAAGGTAAAGGCTACTTATATTATGTTGGAAAGATAAGTAAATTTATGGCGAAATAATTGCTCTGTTTAGCTATTTAGGACTTTATTACTTTCACATACAGTCCAGCCGTCGAGAAAATACTTTCCTGACACCTGTCAGTTGGACATTTTCTAGTAGTATTAAGGATCAAATTCGCAAATAACATATTCGCTAGTATGAAACTGACAAGTGACATGAACGCATTATCTCGATGGCAGTACCTACTGTAACTATATAAAAATAAAAGTAATAAAAACTAAAACCCAACTACGACAAAAAAGTCACCTAAAAAGCTATAAACAAGTCATCGTAAGACTAATCAGAAGAAAAATACGGAGTCACACAAATGGGGTATAAATCGAATAGATTACATGTGACTCCGGATTTTTATTCGTCTGTCTGTGATGACTTGTTTATACCTTTTTAGTTGACTTTTTTGTCGTAGGTTTTAGTTTTGATTACTTTTATTTTTATTTAAATTATTTTGGGGTTATTAGAACATTTTTTTTTTTTTAGTTCATGGCTTTTTGTCGCGCGATGTCTTGTGGAGTTTATTTTTTTATTTTTTAGGTCTTTAATTCATATTCTATAAGACACCTCTAGGTCATAATAACCTATCCAAATCCAGCCTATATTTGGCCTATGTCTTAAGGGGTAGGCGTGAAAATTGAGTCGCTATTACAATGAATAATAGATTTATTTACTTATCGTCTTTCGTTCAAAGAGCTGTATTTTATAAAAGTATCAAGTTGTCTACGAGTGTGCTCCAACTACCTACATAATATTATGTCACCTGTGCACAATGTTTACCAGACAGAGGATATTACCTCCTCCGTGAGAGACTCTCCAGCTATGTTACTTAGTTTTAGTTCAATGAACTTCTTTGTTGGTGGCGTTCTTCCTCTCACTACTTATGTAATTTGCTGTGCCCAACAGGGTCCATAATTATTTCTATATATTTTTTTTTTACCACCTGTAAGTGTACATTATGGATTGCAATAAACGATTTGATTTGATTTTTAAAGGAATGGAAGCGTCGGTTTATTTTTGAACTTTAACCGTTAACTGATTCGACCAAACGGGAATACATTTTATGAGCAGAGCCTTCTCTCCCGAATAAATTTTGAATTTTTGACAGTTTCTCCATACGAAAACTGTCAGAGTAAATCTTATTCCGCGGATAAAAATTATTCCTGTTTGGTCGAATCCACCCTTAGTATTTCACGTATAATATATTAGTCGGTTCTGTCTCTCACTAAAACAAAAAAGAAAATTAAAACTACCAATGGTTATAAAGTCAGGGAAATCAATAGTTAAGCAAATTAAATACCAACTCAAATTGTTCGTAAATTCAAATCACAACTGTCAGTCTTTGACAGTTGGTATTAAATGACATGACACGGTAACTGGTCAATTTGCTGAGCTATTAATTACCCTGGCTGTACACACTTTGCTCAAGTAATCTAAAGAATAAAAAAAAATGCAAGGACAGCTCAGCTATAAGGAGTGAAATAAGTAGTTGAATGGTGCATGTAGGCTATTGTCACAATTGACCTACTTCCGTGGTGCTGCGGCCAAAGTTTCAGCGGCACAATTAAGTTTTGGCGTTAATTGGAGTGGTATAGTTTGCTGAGAGCCGGTTTAAACTTGATATTACGACAAAATTATAGATTGTTGGATCAAGTTAAAAAAAAATGATTGTAGGTACACGATCATTGAAGTATTCTAGGTATGTCGGTTAAGTAAAGGTTGGGAGGTGTAGAAGGCGGTTTAGATAGACTGGAAGCGACGGGCGGAGACCACCTGAGACGCTCTAACATTCATTCTCATTCTGCCTAGCCTTTTCCCAACCTTGTTGGGGTCGGCTTCCAGTCTAACCGGATGCAGCTGAATACCAGTATTTTACATGGAGCGACTGCCTATCTGACCTCCACAACCCAGTAGCTGGGTAATACGACCCCTTGGTAAGACTGGTTGTTAGATTTTCGGGCTTCTGACGACTGTCAAAGATCCACAAATGACAGCCGGGACCAAAGGCTTAACGTGCTTTCCGAAGCACGGAGGAGTCTCGGTATGTAACGGTGGTCACCCATCCACGGACCAACCCTGGCAAGCGTAGCTTAACCTGATGGATCGACCCGTGCGGCTGTTATTACTTAGCCACGAGCTCCTCGGACGGTCTAACAAGACCTATATATACAAGCACACACACACATGGCAAGCACTGGACTGCAATAGTCCAAGTTGAAGCCAAATGAAACCAAAAGAGCGCGCTCTGCGTCCAGCGCTCGGTGTGGCAACACGTCGTGTTCAGTTCGCGACAAGTCAAGTTGAGAGGTGAAACACGTGTCGATTTCTAAATTCTGACAGGGTTTTTTATGACTCTTTAGGATTATTAAGCGGAATAGGTTACTAAATATATCTATGTCCATTGTAGGTATTTTATAATGGATTTCCACCAAATCACGACTGAATCAAATAACTAACCAAAAGAAGAGCAAAGCTACAAATAAAAATAAGTAAGAAAATAGAGATAGAATTCGTTATTGCAAAACCAGTTATAAAACAAACCTTTTCAACGGCTTTTTAAAGCTTTTGCTTTTTGTTTCCTTGCAATATAATCTAGTCCAAGTTGAGCAATGTTTTATATTTATTTATTTAAAGCTATCCCTTTTTCAGCGGCGTTATAACAATTAGCGGCCAGACAAATTTAAGCCAAATGACTTTACCAGCTGCACAGACCCATTTACTCCCACGCACAGTAATAACTAGCTAAGTTTAGACATAAACCTCTTTTCTGAGTTTAGTAATGCCGACATTCTTCTTACGTACCCGCCTACCATCACCCTCGCTACATCCAAAATGCCTCATTTTATATTCTTATAGAATCATGATAAGATGCAAAAAAATGTTATCCTCTTCGAAATGTTATAGCGAAGTGTGGTTGAAGATACGATTATAAGCAGATTGATCGAATTTAACCTTTCGTATCGGAACGTATATCCACACGAGACACAATGGATTTTAATTGTGTCTGTAATTACGGCATACGAAAGGATAAGGTTAAAAGATATGTTCCGATCAATAGGGCACGAAAGGCGTAGTTTATCTGTGATCAGTTATGGTGAAATTCTGCTAAAGCGACAAGGGAATTGTGAAATGGCAAATACCTTCTCTTTCTGCTTTGCTTTGGAAAGATATGACAAAATTTATGAAAACTAAAACCCCACTACGACAAAAAGTTAACTAAAAAGGTAATAAATTAGACATCACAGACAGACCAATTCAAAATCCACACGAGTCACAAGTAATTTGTTCGATTTCTCCTCACCTATCACTTCGGTTTTTGAATTTGTCCGTCTGTGATGTCTTGTTTATACCTTTTTACTTGACATTTTTGTCGTATGGTTTGTGTGTGTAGTGTAGTGTCGTGGGGTTTTAGTTTTTATTATTTTTATTGTAAAAAGAACCTAATTGTGATCGAAATACAGTTATTTATACAAAACTGAAAACTTAGTCCGCTGCTAAGTTGTCAGTGTTGTAATAAAGAATTCTAGTCGTAATAAATTTCGAAATACAAAATGGCGAAGGTTTAGGCTCGGGTTAAAGTTAGATCTCGTATTGTTTTAATCTCAGTTTTAATAGAGATCTTGTCATGTAAAAATAAATTGTAGAATACCTTTTACTGATAGAAAAAGAAGGGTCTATTATGGCAAAAAGTCTCAATACCTATCCAGTATCCAGTCAGACGCAGTAATCAACTAAGGTCTACAATTCTACTCCAACAGTCCCAACAGTTGTGTCCCCCGTAAAATTTTAAGATCCATCCCTAACTTGCTGATATTGAGTTCCAAAATCCACATTTTACATCGAGCATTATCTTCCTTTACAAGGCAATTTAAATAATATCTTCCGGGGAGGATAATCTCGCAATCTGCTAGGTTAAGTTGTATAACCCTCTCAATTTGTCGGTGCAAGGTTGAGACGGATTAGCTGGAGATTTGCATTGTTTTAGAGTCAGGGAGTCTTGGGTTACGAAGTTTAATGTTTAATTTGATGCTGAATTGATATCAGGTGACATTTGTGACATTTATTTGTATCAATGTATGAGTACTAAGTATTTGTTTTTCTTTCCAATTCGATTCTGCAGGGTGACAAAAAATATACCTACTAATAGAAGAGGATGTTATTAAACGTAGTAATTAGTACAGCGTTTATTCTTTAGGTAGGTGAGAGGTAATACGGGCAGGTGTCCGCAACTCTACGTCAATGCGCGTATTTTGCGTACGGGTGGGAAAATCGATTATTCGATCCACCCCAGCGCCTGAAGGAAGGCCAGCAACGCCTTAGTGTTACTGACAAACCCACGGAGAGTACCTGGGTAACCGAAGTATTTTGCCGTGTAAGTGGCGACCACCCACCGGCCAGTATAGATAGCGAGGATATATAAATCGCATGCTCAGTTGAATTATTTTTATTATGCTCTACGAAATATTTGATTAGAATAGATGAATTAATCTAACATCTGTTTGCTCAAATGATGATGATGATGACGATTTGAAATGATGATTTTCAATAATATTTTAAGAACTAGTTGAGGTCGGTGTTTCCTGTCTGGCTACTCTGTCAGGTCACAGTCTCTTTTAAAGTCCAGACATAATATTGGTCAAATCATGTGAAGACCATGTTTATTAGTGATTTAAGCATCTTTGATAGCCACAATCTGCTTAAATAAGTTACCCATGTTTACCATGTTTACAAATTCAAAATTTACAAACATGAAAATTATTTAAAGAAGTCTAAAAACGTCAGATTCAAGAAGTACGAGAATAAAGCAGATAATTATTTCAGATGGAATTCCTCTTGTATTTTTTCTTGTCAAATAAATTACTTAGTTATATATTCAAGGAAGATATCTCAAAGGACGGGCCTTTAATCATCCCGAGTGTTACTTCTGATTTTATACGTAAGAGAGGAAACGCAGAAGTTGAACTTTAAATTACGTAGGAAAAAAAAATTGGTATATGTGTTGAATTGAATCATTCCCTATACTTACTTCAATGCGCCTGAAACACAGGAGAACCTAGTTCAGGCACACAAGTCTTAGGAATAAAATTTACATTTATGCAAAACTGTAGTCTTGTGCACAAGTTTTATATGCCTTGTAAATTTTTGAATAAAATATTATTACAAAGGTTTTTAAATAAAATATTATTAAAATAAGTTCTTGGTCGGCTGGTAAATTGGCAATTAAACCTAAATGTTTTAATTTTCACCTATTGGTTTTTTTATACGCCATGCTTGTTGATAATAGAAAAGTCGTTTTTTTATCCCATGGTTAATTGATTAAGTAGAAAAAAGGAAAAGGAAAAGCTTGAAAAGTTAAACATAATTACATAAATACAGTAAGTAATTAAAGCTTATAATTTAATAAAAACACAACGTTTCGTCATTGTCATAGGTCACGTTTCACCATTTTCGAAATTTATTTACTGTCTTACCTACCAAATAGCGATCGAATTCGAATCTCGAAAAGGCGAAAATATTTACCTAATTTGCTTCATAAATTATTTATCTGTCATTTGGTGATGCAAGTAAGTATTTTCTTTGTAACAATTCAATTTATGAGTTCTTAGGGGTTTGTTCGGTTTCACGTTCTCTTTGACACCATAATCAGGGCAATCAGACGGGAATATCTAAGGATGTCTGGGGGACAGAAAGTAGGTCGTCTAGTAGGTTGCTTTTGTTAATACATACATAAACTCACGCCTTCTTCTTTCGCCTTCGTGGGGGTAGGCAGAAACTACAAAACGCACTTTTTATTTATTTTTGTGCTTTTATTTGGATGAAATTTGATTCACAAATAGTTTATAACCTGGATTAATACATAGAGGATTTTGAATCCCGGTAGTACGTTCGCGTAAGATATTTTTCGACATTGACGAAGGCGACGCCGCGGGCAAAAGCTGGTCTTATATACGTATAGTCATAATTTGATGGCTATTCCTTCCCAATCACGGAGCAAAGGCATTATGTTAAAGAAAATAGTTATATAAAAAAAAAAAAATTAAAGCAGCACACATATTAAACTCCACGCGACACACACAAAATTTAATTACAAATTAAAGCCGCTCCATTACCCGGAACAAGAGTAGCTTTACGAACAAAATGTCGCTAAACTCCGCACTGAAATATTTTCTTGAAACAACGTAAAATAAAACGGTACCGCAGAAAGTAAAAGAGTAAAAAATATAGGAATGGCCGCAGCAAATTCTTTTTAAAATGGCGTATAGTGAGCGAAATATGGAAGAATAAAGTTGTGGACTCAATGGAGGGGTAATGTACAGTATGGGTTGTGAGCAGGAATAAAGGCTATATTACAAGGCGTGTGTGTTAGGGAGTTTTAAAAAGATAGAATTTATATTTCTTGTGAGTTACTCTTTTAACAACGACAAGAGTCATCGTACAGATTAAGATAGTTAATTGATAAGGCCTGACTATGCGGAAATCCAATAAAAACCTATTCCGCTTAACTATTCTTAAAGAGTCATAAAAAACCCTGAAAGAAATCGACACGTGTTTCAACTCTCAACGAGGCATCCTCAGGATGACGATTGACTTGTCGCGAACCCGAACTAGCCGTGTTGCCACGCCGGGCACTGGCAGTTTAGTTTAGCTTTACAATGTAAGGTTACACCTACGTTATTGGATTTTTTTTATGCCTCCTAAGATTTACTTTTTTGTAAGATACAACTTTTTTTGTTTAGTGTAGAACGGCCTACCCTTTTTCTTACTATGTTGGGATTGACTTCCAGTCTAACCGGATGCAGCTGAATACCAGTAGGAGCAACTACCTATCTGACCTTCACAACCCAGTCACTGGGTAGCACGATGACCCTTGGTAAGACTGGTTAACAGACTTCCGGGCATCTGACTACCCCGTAACGACGGTTTATGCCGTAGTAAACCGAAGAAATTAAAATTGTGCAGCTAAGCTGAATTAAAATTAAAAAGACATAATTTATGTTCCATTATAACATGTTTACGAGAGCTAACATGTGTATATTTTTCTACTTTAGACAAAAAGTTCTAGTTAGACGACAGAACGTGGAAAGGATATAATGAAAAAAACCACTATGCCCTTGATGGTTTAGAACAAGTTCTAAACTATTATGTCCTTTTCAGGTTCAAATTTCTGTCGTCTAACTGGATTCGTGGAATTCCATCTATTTCGGTACTGTAGCGCTTGAGAGCAATATTATGTGGGCGCGTATATTAATAGATAATTTTATGTTATGTTTATTTTGTACTTGTTATCTTGATGTGTACACTTCTACGCGTCTATTTTTACAGTGTTCGTATTTTTCAAAAATATCTAGTAATAATAATTTGAAAGATAATTCTGAATTCGCTTGAGTGATCGAATGCAACCAGAGTCGCCTTTTGCAGACAAGCTTTACAGTACACTGCTAGAAGTAACAATTTGTGCATTTTTTTTTTGGTGAAATGTCTTGAATAAGAGGATGGTGGCGTTAGTTCCGATTTTGGCCACGCGCCAAAAGAACCTGCATAGCTTCGTTTCACTTCGTAGACTAAAGGCCAGGCGCATATCAGTAGACGGGGCTGGGCGGAGTGTTTTAAATTTACCAACGGAAATTCGTACGTATCCTATAGTAACAAGATATAGATTCCAAAACTCAGAGACAACCACGGAGCATCAAAGCGGATTTGTCTCTGCGGTATTGAAGAGCGCGCTAGGGGATGCGAAGATATGCGACGGTATGCGCCGGAGCCTGCTAGCATATGATCGCTGGGGAGAGGTAGTGCATGCGGGGGTGCATTCCGCATTTCCCCCGTGGCATACCACGGGATGCCGCGGGTTGCTGCTCGACAAATCCTCCTCGATGCCGTCCCCCGTAGCCTGCCGCTGTGCGTTGGCCTTAACGCAGCTACCGGGTACAAACATGTATGAATGAATGAAAACTTCATATGAATGATATAATGACTTCATTTCCTCGCCCATAAATTAAGGAAGGAACGAATGAAAACAATTGCGGTTCTCATTATGATACGAGGGCCGTTGAAACTGACGAACGTATTCATTTTGTTTCATGATTGTTGGGCAGTTATTAATTAGAGACATTTTTTATTTTTGTTTCATAAATCTGAGGTGAAATTAAGACCCGGTTTTTCATAAAGAAAAGCCTGTATATAGGTGTTTTGTTCGCTGGGTACGAATCCACTGGAATGGTAGGAATAGTAGGAATAGTAGGAATAGTAGGAATAGTAGTAATAGTAGGAATAGTAAGAATAGTAGGAATAGTAGGAATAGTAGGAATAGTAGGAATAGTAGGAATATCAGGAATAGTAGGAATGGTAGGATTCCATTGGTTGAGGGCAGCGTAGGACCGGTCTTTATGACGATGATTTTGGCTGAATGATAATGATGTTAGCATTAGGATTATAAATGAGTTTAAAAGGTCTCGTCAGTCAGTATCACAAATACCCAAAACCTTGCTCTTTTTTTGAAAAGAAAGATGCAGCTTAGAACTTGAGTTGTCTTTTAGGCATTTAACAAAAAGCCACTAAGTTAATCTTCACATTCCATATAAAGCACGTTTTAGCCATTCTAATACTTAAGTACCAACTTAATCTTATTAAAAAAACCTTTTCAATTTTCCAACCAATATTCGTCAATTCCCGGCTTTATTAAAAACCAGCTATTGTTTGCATAAAGATTTATTAAATTTCTGCAGCAACCCACCTTTTTCTTTCACGCGTAGGTATTTCAGTGCGTCAAAAAGGGATGGATACTGGTTTGAACCAGCTGTCGCCGGAATTTTCCGGTACATTGCCGCCATTAGGTTTGCACAGTAGGTCATTAACGGTGAAATTGTAAGAGTAACGTTTCTTAGTTATCGGGATAACAGGATAGTCTTGGAACGTAAAATACGCGGAAAACGTGGTCATGAATCACTGCGTTGTCCGATAAAGTGAACAGCGGTTGCGTACTTAGTGATGTGGCTTAGCAGGGTTACGATGTATCGACCAAATGCTATTTTCCGTTAATTTTTTCTTGTCTGCAAACTGCAATCGAGCTGAGTCGAAGAGAAACTTAAAAACTTCTAAAAAAGGCTATTTGTTTGTACTTGCGTACTCATCTTAACTCGTGTGACTTCAATTAAGGCTGCGTACTTATACTCGGTTCATAGATTTACATTATCACACTAGTTCTTAAGTCTAGCATAGAATTAAAGGGAAAAATACAGTGAGCATTGCTTTACATAACAAACACCAGCGATGGCCACACAAAACTATTCATCTCTTTTAGTCGATTATTTCCTCGCATTCCTATCGACAACAAAGCACAGCACTAGTAAACACAAAGGATGAAATTCGAGGATAAAAAAAGGGAATTTGTGTCTCGACATTCGGCGCCGTTGGCGTTGGCTATATCGTCTGATATCCGAACAGGGAACGTTGGAAAAGAATGTTGGGGAATATTGTGTGTGTACAAGAGCTTCGTGTTTGATAGCTTTATTATATTTTATTGGCTTTTCACTGACCGTTCGTTGCTTCTCGAGATTCTACATAGTTTGGTACTGAGATTAAGATAATTTATTTATCTATTTACTATGTGCTCGGTCGCTCACCGAGTCGCAAAAGTTCCGCCTTGGGGTTCGCCAAATAGCAATGGAGCGCATAAAACGAAATTACAGATTTCGAAACACCACGCTGTGCTCCAAAACGGGGATCCATGACGTAGGCAAAAAGGCTGCCAAGCTAAAATGGTCATGTTAGCTGCATGCATAGCAATCGCTAGGCAACAGTCTCCACACGGTGGGTGCCTGCGGCTGAGCGACGCCGCTGAGGCCGGCCCAAGAAGAGGCGGCGATACGACCTAGACGCGTACCGCAAGGATTGGATCGAGGTGTCCCTGGAAAAGGATACTTGGAAGGATTTGGGGGCGGCCTTTGCTCAGCTGGTAGGACAGTGTAGTGTAGACTAATTAATATATTTAAAAAAAAACTATTACCTCTAACATTTATTCATTTGTAAGTAAGTACATCCACTTACATTAGCCCAGTACTGCATAGTAAATCCTATAAATGGAGGAGTTTGCACTACTCGTGGAATTAATTATGGCATTCCTAGTTAAGTTCTTGACGTTAAGTAAAGCATTTGATGATCGACTTTAGAATTTGATGAGAAGATGACAATGATTATGGATGTTTTGGCCAGTAAAAGCAATTTAGAACTAACAATCTTCTATCTGCGGGGTAATTACGTAACCCAGTTACTGCAGCAATGGAGGTAAGCAATGGATTTCATTTTGACAGTTCAACAATATTCATTGAAATGAAATTTACTTTCAAATCAAATCAAATCAAACTTTATTTGTGAACATAGGTACCTACATAAAAGGTCTTAATTAAATTTTAGGTTGATCTCTATGTTCTACCAATACAATTGGTATATAAATAATTTGTTATACAATTTTAGTACTTTTTAAGAAACATGCAACTATAACAATCAAAAGAATTGTAGTACATTCATTACAGATGGTCGGGTTTTTTGAATAGTTCTAAAACAATTCGCTAAAACTAGCATGCAAAAAACATTAATTAAATAAATGAATTGCGTTATTTACGTTGTTGTGCAGACAAATTTTTCGAACTTATTAAGCAATGGATTAACCATATCCTTTAAAATCATTCAGATTGTGATGGAAAGCGGGCTACGCAATGAGGGTGATCTGAATGATTGATAGGGATAAATCCATAGAAGTGTTACAGTTCGTAATATATTATGTTGTTAGTTAATTGATTCAGGCGTGACTTGGCGGAAATCCATTATAAAATATAATAGACGTAGATATATTTAGTAACCTATTCTTTCCTATTTTCTTAGCGTCCAGCACTTGGCGTGTTAACACGTCGTGTTCGGGTTCACGACAAGTCAATCGTCATCCTGAGGATGCCTCGTTGAGAGGTGAAACACGTGTCGATTTCTTACAGGGTTTTTTTTTAAGACTCTTTAAGAATAGTTAAGCGGAATAGGTTACTAAATATATCTACGTCTATTGTATTATATTATGTTGTTTTAAAGTCATCTATCTACTCGACCCATGACCCGGAACAGTAAAGTCATCCCTTTCCAAACCAAACACGTATTTGTTCTCAAACAATTTATTACCAACTTGTTTCATAAATCCAAACATTTTTGCCACCGCTACACAAATCAAAGTTATTAAAACTGTTTTAAAAGTTATTAAAATGTCCCGAAAATGGTTTCGTTTTAATGTGAAAAGCCGCTGACCAAATATATATGGGATGAATAATGTGACAAGCAGGCTTCAATCTGTGGGACATTCCCACTGTCCCCATTTTAGATGATTTGTCAATTTTCCCACTTTTGCCTACCCTGTTTCCCTAACAGGATATATTGGAAATTTCCGCCTTTGAGATAATATATAGGGGCCCGTTGCCACTTTTGTCTTTTATGGGGTAAAAGGAATTGTAAGTAGGGGATTTTTATTTAGGTGTCTTTTAATGCCATCTATCATGGTAAAGTGGGTAAGCGTGTAAACTAGGCCGTGCAAGGTGGTGTCGATAAATACATGGTAGGTTACAGAGGGTCCGCTGCGGACCACATCGCCGACGACCGCTGCGGACCACATCGCCGACGACGACGACGATGCTCCGGAGGTGACCGAGGTAGAGATGAGAGTGGCGGTACGTAGGCTGAATGCCAAGAATACCGCCCCAGGACCCGACGGCTTACCTGGGAAAGCATGGGTCCTGGCCTTGGAGGCTCTCGGGCCTCGACTAAGAGGGCTACTAAGCGCATGCTTGGAGAGGGGCCAGTTCCCACTTCGATGGAAGACGGGGAAACTGGTCCTCATTAAGAAGCCGGGGCGCCCTGCGGACTCTCCGTCTGCCTACCGGCCCATCGTGCTGCTCGACGAGGTGGGCAAGCTCTTTGAAAGAGTAATTGCAGACCGCCTTGTCGGGCATCTGGTGCGGGTGGGGCCGGATTTGACGGAGAGCCAGTTTGGCTTCCGCAGAGGGCGCTCCACGGTGGACGCCATCATGCGCGTGCGGGCCCTCACGACGGGGGATGCTGTTGCCCGGGGTGGGGTCGTCTTGGCGGTGTCTTTAGACATCGCCAATGCCTTCAATACCCTGCCCTGGAGTTGCATTGGAGAGGCACTCCGGTATCACGGGGTGCCGATCTACCTCCGACGTGTGGTCGAGGCCTACCTGACGGACAGGGCCGTCATCTACCCCGGTCACCTGGGAGAATGGAACCGGCGAGGGATGTCGTGCGGTGTCCCACAGGGATCGGTCCTGGGGCCGTATCTGTGGGATATCGGATACGACTGGGTGCTGCGCGCCGACCTCCCCGACGGCGTCAGCGTGGTTTGCTACGCTGACGACACGTTGGTCCTGGCGCAGGGGAGGTCGCACCAGGCGGCGGCCGAAATTGCGACACGCGGGGTTGCGACAATCGTCGACAGGATCCGGCGATTGGGACTCGAGGTGGCCCTACACAAGTCCGAGGCCATGTGTTTTCATGGTCCTCGGAACGCGCCACCTTTGGATTCCCAAATAACGGTAGGAGGGGTTCACATCGGCGTCGAGTCGACGATGAAGTACCTGGGACTTGTCCTCGACAGCCGGTGGAACTTCGTGGAGCATTTCCGACGTTTGGCTCCCAGACTGGAGAAGGCTGGGGCTGCTTTGAAGCGGCTCCTGCCTAATCTGGGGGGTCCAAACGCCTCCTGCCGGAGGCTCTACGCGGGGGTCGTGCGGTCCATGGCCCTTTACGGGGCACCGGTGTGGGCGCGAACCTTAAGGTTGCGGCCAGCCCGCCGGTTGCATGCAGCCCAAAGGGTCATGGCTATCCGGATGGTCCGGGGATACCGTACGGTCTCCGGCGAGGCGGCGAGCCTCCTTGCCGGAACGCCGCCATGGGATCTGGAGGCGAAGGTCCTCGCCCACATCTGGGAGTGGCGCGAGGAGATGAAGCGCCGGGGTGTAACTCCGCTGCCGCGAGAAATCACGGTTCAGCGGACAGAGCTCCGGCAGGATCTCATGGCGGCTTGGAGTGTGCGATTGTCGCAACCCAGATATGGGCACGCCACAATCGCGGCGATAAGTCCCCTCTTTGAGGAGTGGCTAGAGAGGCGCCACGGCGTCCTCACCTTCCGCCTGACGCAGGTCCTCACCGGACACGGTTGTTTCGGGAGGTACCTGTTTCGCATAAGGCGGGAGGAAACGCCCGGGTGTCACCATTGTGTGGATCGTCCGGAGGACACGGTGGAGCATACGGTGGAGGTCTGCCCGGCTTGGGCAGAGCACCGCCGTGTCCTCGTGGAGGCGATCGGCGGCAGTGACCTCTCGCGTCCGGCCCTGGTACAGGCCATGGTGCGGAGCGAGAGGGCATGGCAGGCCGTCACCTCCTTCTGCGAAGCAGTAATGCTCGCGAAGGAGGAGGCGGAGCGCGTGAGGGAGAGGCAAAGTTCGCGCCCTCACGCGCCTAGCCGCCGTAGGAGACGCCCTGGGCGTCGGGACTCCTTGGAGGATTCCCGGCCACCGTAGGCGCGGGCTTGCGGGCGGTGAGCAATGGGTAGCTCGCCCCCGATAAGGACCAGGCCCGGGTCGACGGCGCGTCGTGTTCCACGCGCGCCTCAAAGAGATGTCAGCAAAACGGACGGGGTCCGCTAGGACCGTTGCCCGCCGGGGTTGCGGGTAGTCCTAAGGGGAAACCGTGGCCCCTGGCATGGCAAGGGAAGGAACACGGGTGGGTTTTAGTCAGTAAAAGTCTGACACGCCCTCCCGCTCCGCCCAGAGCGGGAGAAGTCATTGGATGATTTCCCACCCAAAAAAAAAAAAAAAAAAAAAAAAAAAAAAAAAAAAAAAAAAAAAAAAAAAAAAAAAAAAAAAAAAAAAAAAAAAGGTTACAGAGGGTGATAATTTCACGAGATGAAAAGTTTTTTTTTTTTTAAATATTTAAATGGTTTTGAATGAATAGCATAATCAGCCTATAATATTCCCACTGTTGGGATACAGGTCACCTCTCGGTAAGTGGGAGTGGGCCGTAATCCACCACGCAGGCCCAGTGTGGGTTGGTAAATGTCACATGTCTTCGAATTTTTGGTTCTAGGACATGCCGGTTTCCTCACGATGTTGTGGCCACTGTGGCACGTTCAAGAGACCCCTCCAAAAGCTGATTAAGCTGCCCATTTCATAAAAAAAGGGGAGAATGTGCAAGCCTCTTTTATAATATTTTACTTTTTGATATATTTGTCTATGTATTTTTGATTGACTGAATATACCTTTTGTTTTCTACCAAGAACCGGCGCCTTTTCTTTTCCAGTATTTAATAATCTTCACAGTTTTGAGAGCAGGGGTGATGAAATAATTTACACGAAGTAAAGCCCTGTCTGGGTTCGAGCCTACGTCTAAGAATTTTTTGTTTGAAAATCCTGAAAAACTAAAATAGTGTGTCTCCCCATAAATAAATCCGAACATAGTTAGTGAAAACACTGTCGAGTGTTGAACAAACTCCCGCAATAATTTAGTTGGTCTGTTTAGTCTACAACGCGTTTTTTGTTCAGTTTTAATGGAAAACGCGAGCTAATGGGATTTCTGACTCATCCGTATGTTTCTTTATTTATTTTCTTTATTAATGTTGTCTTGCACTGAGAGTTGGCAACGTCGCAAATAGCTGTCAAATATTTACCTGTTTTTATTTATTTGATATTACCTACTGCATGGAAATATGAAATGTCGTTAACTAGTGACCTAAAATATTAACAAATATTGCAATAATTATAACAGTGAATTTGATGATATAACCGTTTTAGATATAAAAGGGCATTTAGAAAGTTTTCAAATACTTTTTTTACATCTTAAACTAAATATTCGGTGTTACGATATTCATTATTGCATTTCATAATCAATATTTTCGTTCACTAGTAGCGATATTTCATATTTTCACACGGTAAGATTGCCAAATTAATTAAAACCGCGAGATATTTGATAGCTATTTGCTTACCTACCTAGTTGTCAACGTTCAGAATGCACGCTCATAAAACGTAAGTAACAAAGTACTTTGTTACTTACGTTTTATTACAATTAAATATCCCAATTTTTCGATAATCCCTACAAACTCAGATTATTTAAAACAACTAAAAAACAACGCTTTGTCAAAATAATTTTAGCCATAAAACCCACGGGCGAACAATCGCGAACAAATTATTAGAAACTCCATTTATATTTCAGTCGAAACGACCCTCATTTATTTTATTAAAAAAATATCGAAACCGCGCATTTACTTTGATAGACCACCGTGAAAGTCGCAAAAAGTGTACTAAATTGGCAAAAAGTTACTAAAATATATTGAAAAAAGTCAATTTTGGGGAATAGAATCAAATCATTGTCATGAGCACTTTATGAGACGCCATTAAAGACAACAAAAGGCAGAAGTGAGAGCAAACGATGGGATGGGACGCCCTAGGAGTACATATAGTGACCTTTTTTTTTTTTTTTTTTTTTTTTGTTGGGTGGGAAATCATCAAATAACTTCTCCCGCTCTGGGCGGAGCGGGAGGGCGTGTCAGACTCTTACTGACTAAAACCCACCCGTGTTCCTTCAGTTGCCTGTGTTGCCAGGGGCCACGGTATCCCTTTCGGACTTTCCCGCAACCCCAGCAGGCATAGTGACCTTATTGCTGATATTCTTCTCGCAACTGGCGCGGCGTGCGTATATACATACCTATGGCTAATCATTAAATGTATGTTTGTGAAAAAACATAAGGGACAGCAAACTCTAAAAAGAAAAAAATATACATAGATACATACATACATGTATATAAACAAAATAAACAGTGTCAGGAGACAACGATTGGTAGGAGAAAACGAATCAGCGCTGAAATGATTCTCTCAACTCCTTACGAATATGTTCACGTGTCTTCACTTTAAATGAAAATCCGACTGGTTGCCATCCCGATCTTCAGAGGGAAGCTGCACATTCCAAAAAGAGACCGTCTGACGAAGAAAGAATAGTGAATGAAGCCAGTGCGGTGATAAAGACATCGTAGAAGATGATTGTTGGTGGTATTTTGTTGTATTTGTAAATTAATTTATGATTCAGGTGAAGGAGGAGCTCGTGGCTATGTAATAACAGCCGCACGGGTCGATCCATTAGGTTAAGCTACGCTTGCTGGGGTTGGTCCGTGGATGGGTGACCATCGTTACATACCGAGACTCCTCCGTGCTTCGGAAAGCACGTTAAGCTGTTGGTCCCGGCTGTAATTTGTGGATCTTTGACAGTCGTTACGAGTCGTCAGAAGCCCGAAAGTCTGACAACCAGTCTTACCAAGGGGTATCGTATTACCCAGTTACTGGATTGTGCAGGTCAGATAGGCATTCGCTCCATGTAAAATACTGGTATTCAGCTGCATCCGGTTACACTAGAAGCCGACCTCAACATGGTTGGGAAAAGGCTAGGCAGAATGATGAATTTATGATGCAGGTGAAGGTTAGGTAGGTTTGGTACTTGTGTGATTATGAATATAATAAAGTAAGTTTTTTTTAATGAAAAATAAAGAAAAAAAAAACATTACCCTAGTTAGTTAGTAGAGATGTTTTAGGTCCACTTTAAAGCACTAATATGGTTCTTGTTATCTTGTAAGTTAAAGTTCAAGGTTAGTTTGAAAAGTTGTCAGCAGAGTTTGAGGCGTCATTAGAAATAACGAGACCTATGTTTGATAGCAAACTTTCGCGAAGATTGAAAAAAACAAAAAAAAAAGTCGTTCTACAAAAATAAAAGGATTTTTAAAACAGTCATATTTCTTTGTTTATTTATCATAGGCGAAGCTTACTAAAATATATAATATTTTCTTTTTCATAGTAACTGAAAATATAACGTTCAGCTGCCATTCATATTGTCCCATTCAGTACTAGCCTCATAAGGAAGTAGGGAACATGATCCCACTATTTATATTTTCCAAAGGACCGTGTTGATATATGGCATCAATTTCTCACAGCCGTACCGTATGACCAACAAATAGAATAATGCAAAAGAATCACTCTAACATAGCCGCTGAATTCTAATGCAAAACACAAAAGGAGCTGACAAGGCGCTACAAGTAGTTTATTTTTTATTTTATTATTGTGTCATGGGACAGCTCTTGACCTCGATCTCGGCTGATGGTAAGGGATGGATGAGGTTCTATGATGGAACGAGCAAGCCCAAGTGGTATTATTCGTCGAGTCGCTGAGCTCCTTAAGTTCTGAGTTGAGCTCCACCTTACCTTACACCTTACCACATTACTGACAAATGCTTGCACTGACTGGACAGGTCCCCTCAAATCTGTGTGGTTCTTTCCTCAAAAGACCATTTCAGACACTAATCTACATGGTCCTCATAATTATGACTTGACCAAGATTATGTCTGGACTTTTAAAGAAACTGTTACCTCTGAGTTTGTTTCGGCCTTTCTTCTCGCAGTAGTCAGATAGGAAACGCCGACCTCATCTAGCCTAGCACTAATATTTTTTTATTTTGAGGTGTAAAAGTGATTCCGATATCCTATTTACCGAATAAACAATTTCATTTCATTTCATTTCAGAAGACCCGACCCGACCCGACCCGACCCGATACTCACCATGACACCATTGACCATTAATAATAATAAACTAAATATATAATAAACATTGACGGCTCACTTCACCTAAGTTATCACGGTGAGATTTTTATAGATTAGATCGGATGCATCCGATAAGGGGGAAATTGTTACAGAATGGATCGGCAGGTGTCTAAATCCTCTGTCTCCCCTGTATAAGTATCACCACTGGTGCAGGCAATTTTCACGTCCAATATTGTTATGTAGGACGTAATTGAAAGCGTGTAAGTTATGATTTTGATTAAAATGAACCTTCTGATTTTTTTTCTCGTGATAATAGGAAGTATCACATGAGCAATATTAATGTTGCGCTTTGTCGTGTGTACTATTATATTTGTAGAAATACGAAAGCATTCATTTTGGTTCTAATTTTTGTTTGTATTCATTTAGTAAGTGACCGTTAACTCATCATTCTGCCTACCCTTTTCCCAATCATGTTGGGGTCGGCTTCCAGTCTAACCGGATGCAGCTGAATACCAGTATTTTACATGGAGCGACTGCCTGTCTGACCTCCACAACCCAGTAACTGGGTAATACAATACCCCTTGGTAAGACTGGTTGTCAGACTTTCGGGCTTCTGACGATTCGTAACGACTGTCAAAGATCCACGAATGACAGCCGGGACCAACGGCTTAACATGCTTTCCGAAGCACGGAGGAGTCTCGGTATGTAAAGATGGTCACCCATCCACGGACCGACCCCGGTAAGCGCAGCTTAACCTGATGGATCGACTATCATCGGCAATTAATAGCAACTGCAGATTATTCAAACACGGGAGACGATTTTAAAACTCTCATCAATCTCTTTTGTTAAGCTGTTTCATTGTGTAAATTCGCGTGCAGTTGCGTCACTTCGCTTAGTGCGTGAAAACACGAACGACGCGACTCGAAACCTTATCGAACTAATTGCTTTTATTCCATTCAATTATAGCTTTTTCTGACCGGCTCAAGTCGATTCCATGTCAATAGTGCAGTCCCTTTTAGACAAACGCTACCAAATCGTTCAGTTCGTAACAAAAATATTGCAACAAAATGTCTGCCGAGAATTTCCAAGGAACAAATGAAATGACATTTGTATTACAGTTCGCTGATATTTTTCAATGTTGCACAACTCCATTCCGAAGTTTGGAGAAATTATTACTCTCTGTGGAGTTAGAAATGATAGTATGTTGCTTGTACAGGTGGAAACTACACTTGCAAGAGAAAAGTAGGTGAAAGTTTTTATATTGAGACGAAGTTCTTTAAGGGACATTACCCGGTTTTTAGGGTTCCGTATTCAACAAGGAACCCTTATAGTTTCGCCATGTCCGTCTGTCTGTCTGTCTGTCAGTCCCCGGCTTAGCGCAGAGACTGTTAGTAGGTACAAGAAAGCTGTAATTTGGCATGAGTATATTGAATTTAATTCCCCGCGCCTTTTTTTCTAATTTTTTTCAAAAGTCATCTTTGGGTTGCCACAACTAATGGTAGTAAAATGTTTAAAAATAACAAAGTTGCAAAATACAAATAACATTAGTTAAAGAGTCGATTATTGTTTAAGCTAACACTTGCATTTCACCCATGCAAAGCAGGGGCGAGCCGCTATTAATATTACATAATAAATAACACCTAATCTATTTAGCGAATCCAACAATTATAACACTCATACATAGTACTTTTGTTTCCTAACTAATTACAACACAATGATAAAGAAACTAAACCAATTAATCACTCCCTTAATTACAGATGAATAGTTTCAGACTCAGGCTATGAATCTTAGTCTAGACAATATCTCAGAGAAGATCACATATTTTATGACCGGTCTCATCGGGTGGATGGTCAATAAACGCATTATGTTCGACCATAAATCTAAAGTTATTATGGGTGGTTTATGGAAAATTTACGAGTATCTATACTTTTCTTGATAATTTTCAGGAAATTGTGCAATGCTGCCAGCCTTGTAGGCACTTTTCGTGTTAACAGCCTTGCGGACTTATTTTTTATGTCCTATTTTTTCCCTTCCTTTTTATACACTGTGTATCATTGAAATTCTATTGCTCTGACATTCTGGCTTCTCATTGGTGATTTGAGATTGTAACTGGTTACTTTTGAGTAGAGTCGTGGATGACCAGTCTAAAACGTGCCACAGAGTCGGTTTAGGCGGTTCCACAATCAGTTCTAGCAGTTTCGAGGGATGGAAACACGGGTCCTCTCCCGTTCCCTTTTGACTAGCATACAGATCCTCCAACCCTCATATTTGGGGAACCGCTGTTTAACTGCTTCTAAAAACAACTTCAATTGATTGTTTCATGAAGTCTTAAATTAACACAGAAACTAAAATCAATGCTAAACCAAGGTCAAGCGAAAATGACTGTCAATCACAACTGATTCCTCACACTCAATAAATAATTCTTGAACTAAGCACAACATTAATATACATTTTCGTCACATTTTCGACCTTCTGCAGTAACTTATCGATTTATACTGCGGCCGTCAAACGTAAAACATGGAATCTTTACCTTGGGGAGAGCCGGCGTCGGTTACAAATTGAATGTAACCAATACTTATTTTACGAGCGGACGTCCCTCTTGTGTTTTAAAAGTAAACTATGTTTGATGGCTTACTTGAGGTTTCGTTGTAGTGTTAGTGGTGTTGCTAACTTTAAGGGGAAGAAGGAAAAAGAGGATTTAATTCTCTTAAAGGTGGTTGTAAGCTTTCCAAGTAAATTGTGTTTGGGATTTTTTATAAGATTTGTAACAAAGGTTTGTGTCCGAAAATGGACAAAAGAATCGACGGCAAAACAGTAAACTTTGACCTGACTCTTTGGGGATTACAGGTGGATGAGTAAAGTTATGTTGATCTCATACTTTGGATTGATCTTTCAATATTTCTCATCTATCACTTATCCATACGAACCGCAGCCTCTTTAGGATAATAATATCAATTCATTACAAAAGACAAAAAGAAGAATGCAAAGAAAATACTGTATACAAGGATCTTGTGGCGCTCGAGTGACGTTGCCAGGGGGCGCTGTGAGTAATCATTTGTGCAATTATTGTTTTGTGAAATGTATTGAAAAAACAAGATGGCGGCGTTAGTTCCGATTTTGGCCACGCGCCAAAAGAGCCCCCTATAAGTTTATTGCGCCTAATTTGACGCATAAAACAGGAAACCGTATAACATTCTTACGTAGCAATAATAGTGACGTCACATTACATGAAACAAAACTAGCTCATATCCTAGCGATACCTCATTACCGATAATTCTGCGGATACAAATACCGCACGGTAATTATTCGTACGGAATGTGTTCGCACGGTATCGCGGAGAATCGTGTTATTAAACTGAAACTCGCTTCGTTCATATTTCCTAACTAATGGCACTGGTAGGGAGTAATGTGCGTGTAAAATGTTGCGGTAATTTTCACGGAAACGTAATTATGCTGTATTTTAGTTGATGAATTGTTAATTTCTTTGCAGTTGCAGCGCGAGCGGTTTGAAAAGTTGATTGTTCGACAATTTACGAATTGTGGAACTTGATTTTAAAAACTTCATTTTAAATAGAACTGAGATACTTATAATCTGCCTAGCCTTTTCCCAACTATGTTGGGGTCAGCTTCCAGTCTAACCGTATGCAGCTGAACACCAGTTTTTTACATGGAGCGACATGGACTGCCTATCTGACCTCCGCAATCCAGTTACTGGAAAACACGATACCCATTGGTAAGACTGGTTGTCAGACTTTCATGCTTCTGACTAGCCATAAAGACTGTCAAAGATTTATGAATAACAGCCGGGTCCAAGGAGAAACGCAGGAGTCTCGGTATGTTATAGATGGTCACCCATTCACAGACTGACCTCGGCAAGCGTTGCTTAACTTTTGATCGATCCGTGCGGCTATTATTACTTAGCCACGAGCTCCTCCAGTATTGAGATATTATTACCACTATTTATAGTGTAATATTGAGTGGAGGGGAATTCGGAGATATTATTGTCAATTTTCAACCGTAACATGTTACTGATTAAGCCTTGTTACTGATTAAGTACCATGATCGTAATGTTACAGCAGCTAATATTGAACAATAATGTTACAGCAGCCAATATTGAACATAAATGTTATAGTAGCCAATATTGAACATAAATGTTACAGTAGCCAATATTGAACATAAATGTTACAATAGCCAATATTGAACATAACTTTTTCCTAAATTGGGAATAAGCGTTGCACATTGCAATCTCAGTAACCAAGTAGGTTTGTGAGAACAGTTTTTTCTCTTGTATTGATTGCTTTCTGTTCCTTGTCTGTTTTATTTCCTTTTGAAATTGAAAGTAATCAAAACAGGAAGAAAAAAAAATTGTCGTAAGGAGACCCCACACTATAAAAGCTAGGTTAAATGAGTTCAGACCACATTGACAATAGTCCTATAAAACCAACTCCAATATCATAACTCACGTTTCTCCACAGCCATCTCTTTCTTCTTCTTTGTCGTTCCCTCAATGCTGAGGATCGCAACCACATACGACGCGTCTCCAAGCTATGCGGTCTTCTGCAGTGTGGACCGCTTGGTAAATGCTGCCTCCAACAACCTTCTTGATCGCGTCTGACCATCTTGCCGGTTCTCTGCCTTGAGCGCGTTTTCCTTACACCCAGCCCAGTATCATAAGCCTTTCCAAGCCATGCTTAGGTGAACGCATGATAATATTACTCTCTTTCACACCTACAAAAACTGATAAAGATAGAAGAACTCCGTCCAAAAATCCTAGTTACACCAGAAAGTAGTACAGCATATTCCTCTGGCTGCGAAAATTAAAACGTCAAAACCATTAATATACTTCACGAGTGCAAAATTGTTTAACTTTTCCCATTAAAAGCTGGAGTTGTGCGTTATATAGCTTATTACTTAGGTCTAGAGCACATGGGAGCTGGGCGAGAGGCTTACGAATTGGATGGTTGGTTTAGCAGAGAATTTATTTGATAAATGCTGTCGAAACAATTCAAAATCAAAATAGTTCACATAAACCTACATGGGCACTTATGAAACGTCAGAAGCTAGGTGCACGGTTCCAGTTGGTCGTGTCCTATGGAGAAGAGCCGGCAAGAAATTCCACGGTTACTTTACGGTTGGATTTTATATGATTGCAGAACACAAAACATGATTCGCGACCGTAACATACAGGGTGAATGAATGATTGAATGATGATTCTATCTATCCTATCGTAGTCATTTTCCACCGGTTATCAAAAAAAAAACTACTGTTTCATAAAAAAGTGTGATACCTATGCGGTCAAAAATGGAACAGTATTTTTTTTTGAATAGCCGACGGATAAATTTCAACGCAAATGGTAAAAGGTGGCGCTTCGATGCCACTTCCAGCCTGTATAATAAGTATATTCAAATGATGTATTCATTAAAATCAACAATGCAACTGTCAAAATATATGCCTGTGCCTGTGTGGTACACCTTTGCTTAACCCTTCGGGGAACATAAGCGTCTGTCTAAGTTCAAATTAGCCTATTAAATAACTATTTCATGTCAATCATGACATTTGAGGGCAATTCTAGCTAAGAGAGTTGTATTGATGATTCTAATGATTTTAATTTTGATCAACATACAACCTGACAATGACCTAACAATGTCACGGGCTATACTTTAGACCCTACCAAAACATTACCTACACGGAGACTTGGATTCGCTGACTACAAGGTGGATTGAATAATCTTACAACTATGAAGACATTTAAAAGAAGAAATGATACGTTTTGAAAGTAAAGATTGCTGTAGTTTTAGGAGTATTTTTGGTTTGTCATGAGTGGACCTTCTCTTTCTGTACTAACAAAGCGTTAAAATTGAGCAGGTTCAATGAATTGTAGATTTATAGCGGAAGGTAAGGGTCGCATGTTTTGCAGGAATTAAGATTAAACAGGGGAAGTAACTTCTTGATGATGGATAACGACTAGGTTTAAGTTCAGTTGAAGTACCTATTATAAAATGTATTGTTATGTTTACTGTGCAAACGGAAACGTGCACAAATGCACAAATCGTAAACTTAGACGTTATTTACAAAGTTGCAATTCATATTCATAGGTATTGCTTTCTAAAAATAATGATGGAAGAAAATATTCTAGCCTGGATTCCATTTTCTCTCAAACTACAAAATTAATAAACATTTCTCTACCAATAAACCAGCAACTAAATATTCACCAAAATTCAAGTGAAATTCTCTAAATTCCGACGTTGCCACAATCTCAATATGCTCCAATAGTAAAGCATATTTCAGAGGAGGAGCACGCACGTACAAAGTCACCTTGCCTCGGAAAGGGGTGAATTTCCTTAGGAAGTAGTGCGGGCGGAAATTAAGACGTCTGCGCAAGGTTACATGCAGCCTCCTTAGACGTGCCTTTTGAGGAATTTTTCAAAGATTAATAGCTGGATAGTGACAGTGTCAGTTGGGGTATGTAGGGTTGTAGGTTTTTGGTAATGAGTGTGTCATGTAGAGACGACGCGAAATTTTTTATGGGTTAAGCGAAAACTAAAATAAAATGCATGGAGTTTTTTCCGGATTAGCAATCAAATAAAGAACTAATAAAGTGTCATTGGTTGGAAAGCCCGTTATAGTGAGTTCAAGGTATTGAGGCGTTAAAAAAAGTCTGAGCCTGATTTTGAATAGAAACCGCATATTTGCATTTTCCTAAAGAAATGGTTAATTCGTTAACGCCAGTTCATTAATCCACTGCACCAAGATCTCATTAATCCTCCTCCACAGTCCACAGCACAATGCACTTCCACCAAATAAATCCAGTCTCAGCCGATGCCCATAAAATCAGCCATCCGGACCAGAAAACATCTTAGCATCAGACTCTTCGGCACCGGAGCCACTTAAGCAAATCCTGAGTATTCCCGAGACATTTTGGCAAGCACCTTGGACCCTCGATCAGGAACATTATTTCTATTTCGCTAACAATATTGCGGAATAAAATCGTACGGACGCTTCCAAATCGTTCGGTTAGACCGCTCAAAACAAACTTGGACACGTTTTATGGATTTTATAATCGGTCAATGCTGGAACTACTCCAAGCGGGGCATGGTCGGGGATGGTGTGGTCTAAAGGAGGAGAATCGGCGGTTTTTATTTCAGCCAGGTATATTTTTGTGCAGATGACTCATCAGGGGGGCATTCCCGTATTTTTAAAAGCGTTCGCAAGCGCATCTCATTCGCAATCTGTCAAAAATACAATTAATTATTTACCAACATTTTTGACAATTTTGACAGATTGCGATCTGTCAAATTTTTGGTAAATACGACACTTGGCCTTCTGATGTTTTATCGTGGTACTAATTGTGACTACATTTTACCTTGAATCTAGTCTATTTACATTAGTAGTAGTTAGTTATATCTGCCTGTCATTCAGAAACAAAATGTCTGTATATATTAATTTGTGACTGGATTTTGGATACTTGTAAATACTTGTTTTTTTATTCAAATCCCTTGTAGGATTCATAAAATATGTCCGTAGGTAGTCCGTGACATCACAGTGGCCCTATCAGAATACGAGCGATGCGGGATTTTTCTTAAATATCGCAGCATTATGCTGAGATAGGAGGCTTTTTGGCCTCGCACAGGTCGTAACGTTTTTTTTATTTTTGATAATTTGTTAGTTTTAAATGCTCCTTTGTTTTTTTTACTGTTTGTATTTCCTGTGCGTGTCCCAAATATATTTATAATATATTTTTCTTTCTTTCTTTTCTTTCAAATCAAAGAATCTCCGTATAAATCTCAACACTTACACCACATTTTTGTTCTCGCCGCTTTCTGTTGCCAAGTGGCTGCAAACTTTGCCAGGGTTCAGCGGAGAACCTTTTATTTTGTTTCCCGTATTTTGATGTGATTTGAATTTATTTTTTTACGTTTTTGTGATAAACTTGTTTTTGTATCTTGTCATGTTGAATAATCCAGTGTTTAGGTTATTGAAAAAATAATTATTGTGAGTGCTTGTTGTACTAAATCTTGGAACCTTATTATTTTCTGTCTGTTTGACTAACAGACAGAAAATAAGTATTCATTTTATTTTGTTTATCATGTCCTCGAACCTTTGCAACATAAATCAGGAATGAATAATTTTGACAATTATCTTCAATATTATTTTCTATTATATAAATCTTGAATTTTAACAAAAGATCGATTCGTTCAAAAAAAGGTAAAGTATATTACTATTCAGCTATTTGAAATAGTTAATTAATTCAGGCGTGACTTGGCGGAAATCCATTATAAAATACAATAGACGTAGATATATATTGCAATCTATTCCGCTTAACTATTCCTGTGCCAATCGACATGTGTTTCACCTCTCAACGAGGCATCCTCAGGATGACGATTGACTTGTCTCGAACGCAGACACGACGTGTTGCCAAGCCGAGTTCTGACAGGGTTTTTATGACTCTTTAGGAATATTTTAGCGGAATAGGTTACTAAATTTATCTGTGTCTATTGTAGCAATTTGAACGTATCTTATGAAGCACAATATTGTTTTTTGTTTGTCTCCTCATGCATAATTACGACCTGCCATCTATAAACTAGGTCATAGTAGCCCTTTGCAGAAGTGGGTCCATATTTATAAGTAGGTACAGTCAGCAACAGAAGTCGATTAACACTGTTTTGTACATTTTAATTATCGAGTAAACCATTTAATTAAAATCGGAACAGAAATAAAATTTAAAGAATACCTTTAGCTTTGTGGCGGCATCTACATCACCAGATGCGAACTACGCATCAAAGACCTGACGTCACAAATCCTGCATCGCGCTATTTAAGTTTACCGCGCGATTTACATATTATATAAGACTATCCGACATCAATCCTTGGGCAATTGCCCGCCAGATACAACACCCGTCTGGTCGGAGGATCCTCTCTTTTCAATAGTGGATGAGTGAACTTTACACCCTGTTCCTCATACCCCTAAAGCTTTTTGTATCGAATAATAATTTTAGGTGCGTTAATTAATCGACTTTTGTTGCTGACCGTACCTATGTACAATTCCAATAGCTGAATCGTGGGTACACTCTCCTAACTCATATAATATTTTTATGTGTATAGCCTAGCAAATAAAAACAATGAGATTGTATCCGTTTCTAAATCAATTCTCGCCTTAATCGTGAAAACTCGTAAACAGCTCAGTAAAAGTTATTTTTTTGTCTGAAATGGTAATCAGGGACTTAATGGTTTCTTTTAGTCTTATTCGGTTAATTTTTATGTACATTTGATTCTTTTAGAAGTGGATCTGAATTTTATTCCGTATTTTGGTACTACTTGTTGCTAATATAATCATTATAGGTGTCGACGAACTTTTTATATCTTTTACTTGTTTTCTATTGTTTGGTAAAACATCCTTTAAATTTTACATTTTTAAAGTTCCGTAACTCAAAAGGAAAAAAATGGCACCCTTATAGGATCACTTCGTTGTCACTCAAAAAAATATGGCTCCAAGGTCAAAGCAATAAAAAAAGGCCATTTTTGCGATATATTTTGATACTCGCAAATAAATCAAAACCATAGGGTACTTCCCGTAGAATCATGAACAAGTAAAGGAAAATGTCCGAAAATCGTTATTTAAGTGGTAGTGTTATCCTACTAATATTATAAATGCGAAAGTTTGTGAGGATGGATGGATGTATGGATGTTTGTTACTCTTTCACGCAAAAACGATTGAACGGATTTTGATGAAACTTTACAGTGATCTAGCTCATACATCAGAATAACACATAGGCTACAATTTATAATGATTTTGTTTGATTTTGCCATAATATAACGATAAGTATGAAGTAAGTCGGAAAAATTTCTGCCCTCTGAGAGCTATCTTGGCGTGCGCTGCCTAAACCGTTAGAGTTATACGAAGATAATGTATCGTGGGATTGTTTGTCTAAAATAGTTCTAAATAAAAGTCCGCGACAGCATATATCTATCTTTTATGTGGAAGCCATTATAGCTAAAATAGTGAGCCATAAATACATTTAAAATGGAGACTTTTTTTACATTGCACATTTTGGAGTATTTAGTTAATTCTTATCAAAATTAATAACTTCATCGCTTTTCGTATTTAATGTAGATAAACTTTGTCTTTTACACTAAGACATTTGGAAGAATAGTTTAAAAGTTACAACGATAAGAATGAAGCGGGGGTGAGCGGTGGGCCAGATAATGACGCGCCATGGTCTAATAACAATTTTTTGGTA
Source organism: Eupsilia transversa (assembly GCA_914767815.1). Taxonomy (NCBI): domain Eukaryota; kingdom Metazoa; phylum Arthropoda; class Insecta; order Lepidoptera; family Noctuidae; genus Eupsilia; species Eupsilia transversa. The sequence continues at coordinate 2,085,135 of OU611888.1, forward strand.
GTATTTAAAGTAGAAATATATTATAGTTAGTAGTTTTTATTTTAATTAGATATTAGAAGTCTTTTTTTGTTAGTTAAGACGGTTAGTTTTAAAATTCTTTATGCTTTAATTAACGTCGTGAATGTCGGAAATAATCCCACAGGAACGTGTTACATGTCCTATATCAACGGGGTAATTGCGTAACACACTTACAATAGCAATGGGTTTCATTTTGACAGTTCAACAAAATTAATTGCGTTATTTACGTTGTTGACAGATTTCTCGAACATAATAATTAATGAAGCAATGGATTAGCAATATCCATAAAATCATTCAGATTTTGATTGATAGTGTGTTACGCAATTGGTTTTTATTTTAATTACTTATATTATCCTACTAATATTATAAATGCGAAAGTTTGTGAGGATGAATGGATGTTTGTTACTCTTTCACGCAAAAACTACTGAACGGATTTTGATGAAACTTCACAGTAATATTGCAATTTATATTTTTTTGTTTTTATACCAGCTTCCCGCCCCGGTTTCGCACTGGTAGCACTAAGTGCTTATCTACGGCACACCTACCTATCCACCTACCGTACCCTACCTATCCACCTACGCTACCCTACCTATCTACTTATCTACCTACCCTACCTGCATACCTACCTCTTTACGACCTATTGTCATACCTACCAAATAAACATAAAGTTTTCGTAAAAATCGGTCGAGCCGTTTCGGAGGAGTGCGACCACAAGCACCGTGACACGACATTTTTATATTTATCGATTAGCCTACACCGTCCCATTGCTCAGCAAAGGCCTCCCCAAATACTTCCAAGCATCTTTCTCCAGGGCCTCCTCGATCCAACCCTTGCGGTTTGCGTCTAGGTCGTCTCGCCTCCTCTTCCTAGGCCGGCCTCGGCGGCGCCGTCCATCCTCAGGCACCCGCCGTGTGGAGACTGTTATGTATGCGTGTGTATGCATGCGGCTTACATGACCCGCCCAATCCCATTTTAGCTTGGCAGCCTTTTTGCCAAGCTAAAATGCAATCAAGAATCCCCGTTTTAGAGCGCAGCGTAGAGTTTCGATAATTGTCAGTTCGTTTTACGCCTAGAATGCTTCGATCCATTGCTCTTTGGCAAACCCCAAGAAGAAACTTTTGCGACTCGGTAAGTGACCAGGTCTGCGTACCGTAGGTTAGGACAGGCAGAATACACATATCGATGAGTGTTCGCTTCAAGGAGATCGGCAGATCGCCTTTCATTACCGTCTTCAGAGACCAGTACCTTTTCCAGGCATTTTCGATGCAGCGATAGAATTCTTTTTGTTACCTGTTTTCGAAAGCAACTAACTGGCCCAAGTAGATGTACTCATCGACATGTGTTTCCTGCCCATCTACCTCGAAACTACACTTAGTGCTGTTGGTTATGGTTTTTGTTTTAGACCGATTCATCGTGAGTCCAACCCTGAGGCTTGCCGTGCTTAGGTCTTGAAGCATAGTCTGTAGTTCCAGAGCTGTGGGGGCAAAAAAGTACTATGTCGTCGACAAATCGGAGGTTTGACAACCTCCAACTACCGACTTCAATGCCCTTGGTCATCCATGAGGCTGCCAGTGTCCTAAATATCTCCTCGGGAGTGCTCCTACTTACTAATATTATAAATGCGAAAGTTTGTGAGGATGGATGGATGGACGTTTGTTATTCTTTTACGCAAAAACTACTGAACGGATTTTGATGAAACTTTACAGTAATATACCCACTTAAAACTTAATAATGACGTAATCTTACTGATATTATAAAGGTGACAGTTTGTATGTTTGTGTGTTTGGATGTTTGTTACTCAATTATACAAAAACGGCTAACGGATTTGGATGAAATTTGCAAATTGATGATTTATAACCTGGATAAAGTACCTACTTTTTTCCCCGGAAGTACTTTCCTGTAGGACAATTTCCGACCTCCACGCGGGCGAAGCCGCGGGCGAAAGCTAGTCTAATATATTTTTGTGATTACAAATTAACATTTGCAGTTGGAGAATTGACCTTGACGTATATCCATGTATAGGAGAACATTTTTCAACTAATATTAGTTTGTTTTTGGGATAAATTCATCCCAACTACAGATACCTTCATTGTGCGTGGTCCGTTTGGCACTTGGCCGGTTTTTTTATGTAATTTCTCTTTGGACATTACCGCTTTTTGTTCTGTAGGTTTGACATGACACAGATAATGTTTTAAAAGTCAAGTACGCAGAATGCGGAATAGAACGCAAGACAAAACCAGTATAAACTGGCCTCTCGTTTTAATAAGTAAATGATTTTGAATACTATTGTATACATTTTTTTTCTAACTGAACAGACAGCTGTGCTGTTGAGGAGTTTGTTGCGCCATTTCTTCTTCCCAGTAGTGCTATTCTGTAAAAATCTCACGGTGAAAACATAGGTGAAGTGAGCTTTCAATAGTGTCAATCTGTAGTATTAGGATCGAATGACAGCTCACTTTGAGCTCACTTCACCTCAGTTTTCACGATGAGATTTTTACAGAATCGAGCTGCAGCTATAGCACTAGGAAGTGGTGAAGGGTGGGCGTGTGGGGGACTGTTTTATGTAATTTTGACGTTCGGAAAGTGCTGATTCTCAGCCTAGTTTGAATAAATGACATTTGATTTTGATTTTGATGGATATTCCGTAATACAGTATGCCAGGTAAAGGTCAAAGCGTTACAACTGACGTGCGGTTGATTGTAGCTATCAGTATTTATGTAATCTTAACCCTTCGGGGAAACACGGCGTGATGTTATGTTTAATACAAACATAAAGCGCTAAATGTGCTTAGTTTGCTTATGCGGCGCCCCCATAGCACAGCATCATGCTGAGCGCAAGCCTTGTCACAGTCACGACTTGCAGCTGCCGACTGTTTCTGTTTGTGCTCGTGTTCTGCACCGTAATCGTAACACACGATCAATCATTTGTTTCATTTTGACAGTTCACCAACATTCATTACGTTATTTATGTTGTTGAGCAGACAAATTTTTTGAACATATGAAGCAATGGATTAGCAATAATCTTCAAAACTATTTAGATTATAAATGATCGTGTGTTACAGAATTTGGGTTCTCTTACTTACTTATCCTATTAAGGACGTGTTTCTGTGAAAAATAAACCTGTTTTTCTTTACAGGAATTACATTTAAATATTCAACTGTAACTCGTGAAGCTTAAATCGACAAAAGAAATTCAGTCTTAAAGTCGACTTTCCACGAACCCTTCCGATGCTTTTAAACGGACTCTACGTATGCTCAAAGCAAGTGGAGGACTTCGGCAGGCTTACCTCGGTCATCCAAGAGTGTATTGTGGCTATTTCCTGGCTTTTAAGCATTTTGGATTTCAAATAGCATTCGCTTTAATAGAAATCTATTTCGTTAAATTTTTGCCGACTGCTTGTTTACAGTGTCTATTTAGTCATGACTGTGTAAGTTCTGTAAGTTTTAAGTAAGACGTGCCATTGCAGTGCTTTTTACTGTAGCAATGTGTAATGAAATGTAGCTACAGCCATTTTATTTTCTGTGGATAAGCCGAACCCCTCGTCCTAATTACAAGCGATCGGCGCGCGAATATACGATCGTTCGAACTTTTTGTTCGGTGAACCTGAACGCGTAGTCACGCCGATAGATGGCGCTTTCCGGTTTAATGAACGAAAATTGACATATGCACCAACCGATCGAGTGTAAAGCCCAATTCTCGTACTTAAAAAACGTTCACATTCAAGTCACAATCTGTCAAACTTGTCAAAAATGTTGGTAAATTGATTGTATTTTTGACGAATTGCGAATGAAACGCGAATGCGAAAGTTCTTAAAAAATACGGGATTTGCCCCTCTGTTTGCTTATCTAAATTCTAAACCTACGTTAACGGTGACGAAATCCACGAATGGACGCCTAGACGCGAATAATTATAAAAAAGTATGAAAAATCCTACTTCCCCGCCATAATTTAATCAGCATACTCAAGATAATTAATTCTAAAGTCAACTAAAAAATATGCTTTTTAATTAACACAGGAATTCTTGCCCTATAACGTTACTGCATGAAATTGATTAATTACGTCACTGGCAGCGCGGGCGCTACAGAGGCATCCAATTTATAGTCTGTGGTTCCAATAAGTTTAACTTTCCAAGTTGTCTTCATTGATAGGCTAATTAGTCTGGTTCGTTGTTAAGGCTGTACTTTGATACTGTGGAATTAGATCAGGTAGTGTTTTGATTTTAATAAATTTGTGAAATATTGAAGTAATGTGGTCATACTTCGGCTGTATGTGGTAAACTTACTTGATATGCTATGAGATTACTTGAGTTATTGATGGAGTAACTTTGATTGAGTTGATTGAGTAAAATACTCAATACTCAATAATTTATTGATTCTGTAACTTCAATAAATTATAAAGTTCTAAACTAGCGGGACTAAAATAGCTGTTTAATCCTTAGAGACTAAAAGTGATTTTAATTTGGAATTTGGATATTGTTAGTCAAAGTTCCAATCACCAGAGATCAATCGGAAACATTGTATGAACAACTTAAAGGCTGTATAATAAAGTAAACCGCGCGCAAAAAATATGAGTGTGTCTTCCTCAAGTAGTAAGAGTAAAATAAATAAACGTACTATTCTTATTTTTAAGTTGCACTTACTTTTTTTCTCATAGAGGGTGATTAAAAGTCTCCGCCTCGGGAGCAACACTATTTTATGCTCGAATGACGTACTTTGAATCCCTCGCTGCGCTCGGGATTCTATTAAACAGTCTCGCTTTTAAAATAGTCGTTTGCTCCCTAGGCAAACAATGTACTATTGCAGACTTTTTTGTAGATACCTATTAGGGGGCGAGCCGTTTGCCATCAATTGGGCACAAATCTAGAATCGAAATCTAATAATAACTTGCCTTATAAGTTAAAATGAAACATACATTTCAAGAGGAATTACTTTGATCTTTTACCATTACGGCTCGTGCAGACCGGCGCGATTTCGCGGGTGCAACAGGCTGCGCGACCCGTGCCGCGCCCATGATATCGCGCCAGTCTGCACGAGCTTTTACCCTATTATTACCAACATTCACTTAGTAAGTTAATTGAATAGTTAAGATATCGTATGACGTGACGCCTGCAATCAGATATTTTAATTATAAGTGAGTAGATACGTTGATTTATTTATTGAACGTGTATTTTACTCATAATAAGCAATTTATCTGTTGTAATTGGATTTTTAATTAGCTTTTTGTAGTTATTAATTGGTAGATCGGTAGCCAATTAATGACAGTCTGTAATTGACCCACTGCAACTACTGTAAGGCCGTTTCTCCACCGCCACCGCCAACGGGACGTCAACGAGAACGACCGACGTGACGGCGCCGAAGTAACTTAAGTGCATACATTTACTATACCATATTTGATACCTCGTGTCCACCGTGCGTCCTTCACTCGAGCCCCGGGATCTCGGCATCCAAATTTTTGAGTTCTTGGCTTTTTCTAATGCAGAGAAAAATTTGAGCTTTGATTTCACTCGTTCAATGCATGTTACAGATCATTAATTAAGTTTCCGCACAATGTTTACCTTATTCTAAAGTTATGAAATATGATAATGACAAGGTTACAAGTCACATTGGATTGGATTGGTGTTATATGAGTTTGTATAGTTGTCAAGTCATACAGCACATAATACAAACAGCTGAGGGCCAATTTTCCATACAAAAAGTGAATAATTCCATATAAACCTTTTGATTTTAATTGAGTTAAAATTATTTAAAAAAAAGATTTTTTTTAAGATTCTCATAGCCAAAAGTAACGTAATTTTGTAATAGTTTAGTTAGTTAGTTCGGCACCAAGGTCATTTTAAACTAGGCAATCCACTTACTTTAAAAGAAAATATCCCACAGAATGGTTCTTTCAAACTATGATTGGGCCCATCAAGCGGAGCAATCCAATCCGAAAGAGCATTGTGGAAAATTCTAGAACATTTTTCATTATTAGATGGAACATCTTCATTATTTAACCCTTCAGTTAGTCTTCTCGAACAAATTGGAAAATACGCCTGAGGCCCTTTTAATTCTGTGGAAACTAATCTTGGAGATATTGGTTAAATTCTTATATAAAAAGCCCTCTTTTTTAACTTATTTTTGGGTTAAGTTTGAACAGGAATTCTGAAATAATTATGATTCCAATAATTTCAATGAATGATATTTTTGAAGAAGGTATAAATACCTATAGTTAGGTGAAATACGTTCTTGAATATGCAATGATAAAAATGTCATGCAGAGTTTTAGACTCACTTTAAGGCCCCCGTAGACAAGCACGACGCGATGGACGGTGAAAAACTTCACGGTAGAACAATTACCGGTATCGCGTTGCGCCGTCGTATCGCGCCAGGATGCACGAGCCCTTAGTTTTCTTGAACTTGATAGAAAATAGTAATTTATACCCAAAAAGCCGCGTAACGTGGGTCGTAGTCCAAACACAGATAGACTTTTCGCATGTACGATCTACCTGTATTTGTTAACGCGCGACAAACGTGCCCACCAAAGCCATACAAGTTGGCAATTGAATTGTCTGTCACGTGTATTTAGAGCGTCGATTCTCGCGTGAATAAACGCGTTCGGCGCGCGTTTGCTAATGTGTACGCGTCCTAATATCGACTATTGTAGGTCGTATCGGATGTGGTGAAGGGTTGCGTTTTCGGGGACTGTTTTATGTAATTTTGACGTTCGAAAAGTGCTGATTCTTACCCTAGTTTGAATAAATTACCTTTGATTTTGATTTTTACCCACCTACGGCGAAGCAAAAAGGAGTGTTATGATTTTGACCGGTATTATTTAGTTACTTAATTTTAAGCAACGTTTACCTATATATAAACCTCCATGTTTCTATGCCATTCCGTTAAAAAAAACCTGTAGGTACTTTTACTTCATGAGTACACTGATACAAAAATCATTTGAGGCGAATCACATACTTTCAATTTTATTATATTTAGTATTTATAATCACTACATGGCCTTAATAATTATGGCCTGACCAAGATTATGTCTGGACTTTAAAAGAGACTGCGACCTCTGAGTTTGTTTCGGCCTTTCTTCTCAGCGTAGTGAGATAGGAAACGCCGACCTCTAGCTTATTTTTTATATTTTTTAATATGACGTGTAAAAGTGATTCTAATATACTATTTACAGAATAAACGATTTTATTTCATTTCATTTCACTACAAATCTTATAAAAATTTGGAAATCACGACTTTAAACCTGGGTCTGATGATACACTTTGTTTTTTAATTAGATGGATGATTTAAAACATGGAACAGATAAATTAAAAACTCATTTGAAAGGAAAGAAAAAAAAAACATCTCATTTAAAAAGTTCGTTACTCAACAGAACAAAAATAACGTTTATTTTGTCTATAAATAAAGACAAATAACAACCATAATAGGTACTCATAAAACATTAAAAATATTAAGACATAATACCACAAAAATAGTTGCCAAACTAAATAATTGTGCCGTTTCTGGCAACATTACATTATATTATTTTCAGGAAAACAGGATGAGGTTGTCACATAAAAAGGAAGATGATTGCCGAAAGCATTTGTTAGGATAATAAATACTTGTTTATTAATGTCTGGGCTAATAAAAAGGTTTCTTATAAATACAGAAGAGTATTTGTTTCGAATACAAAAGTCCATTTTGCTGAAAGAAAGTATCCATTTTTGTTGTGTGAGGGGTTTGGGGTAATGAGTGTCTGCCCGAGTTCACTATTTATCTACTTACTTAGAAAGTTCTTCAAAAAGTCTATTTAATATACAAAGAAGAAGAAAAGAAAAACTGTTTATTCTGTACAAATAAGAAGTACATTACAAAAAAAAAAAAAAAAACAATAAAAGTATAAAGTTAATTACATCGCATAATATCTGTGGCTCTAGTGAAAAGGGATGTAAGTCCAAAAATGCAACTTTACAGGAGACGCAAAAAACACTCCGCGCGCTTCAAATTGCGTGTTTGACCTTGTGTGACATTTAAATCGCTACCAACTGAAATACTTGTCATGTTTTTATAGGTAAACGATTTATGCTCTTTATTATTATTGAATTGTTTTTTATGTAAAGTTAATAGTTTTTAACCTGATTGAACGAACCGTGCGGCTGTTATTAATTAGCCACGAGCACCTCGTTGAATGGTAAGTAATAATCCACCACGCATACCTGAGTATGTATTGGTAGATACCATATATATACATAATATATTCGAAGTACAACTGCCATTCATGCAGAAACGTCAGCATTAATTAAAATGTATTGCCTTCAGCTAAGTCTAGACACAAATTGCTGTAGTGAGCTAATCTGTAGCTCATAGAACACGTTTCAGGGATTGATTTAGTGGTTTAGCGTTTTGGCGTGTAGCTTGGCAGAATCAGTGTGTAATTACTGTTTCATAGTGTACTAACTGATGCGGAGGAGCTCGTGGCTAAGTAATATCAGACGCACGGGTCGATCCATCAGGTTAAGCTGCACTTGCCGGGGTTGGTCCGTGGATGGGTCAACATCTTTACATACCGAGACTCCTCCGTGCTCCGGAAAGCATGTTAAGCCGTTGGTCCCGGCTGTCATTCGTGGATCTTTGACAGTCGTTACGAGTCGTCAGAAGCCCGAAAGTCTGACAACCAGTCTTACCAAGGCGTATTGTATTACCCAGTTACTGGGTTGTGGAGGTCAGATAGGCACTCGCTCCTTGTAAAATACTGGTATTCAGCTGCATCCGATTAGTCTGGAAGCCGACCCCAACATGATTGGGAGTGTACTAATTGATGCCCGCGACTTCGAGTGTTTTGAAGTTCATCCTTTTTTCGCGAATCATATTTTAATCAGCAAACAACCTGAACCTGATCGGCAAAATTGCAAAAAAAACTTAAGAAAATTTCAATTTCGTGGGCTACCTTGGCGCATTCCACATAAGATTTTGATCAAGAAGGTGAAAGCGTGTACCCTCACTCACAAATACCCTAACTAACCGTATCACTACACACTGGACTACTTGACCTTGACCAGCTTGCTTACCTTTTAATTTTCATATTTTTTATTTTATTTTTGCATGTTTTTTTATTTAGGGTTCCGAGTCAACAAAGTGGTTAAATAAAATGATGAAAAAAACATTTGTAAAGTAAGTTTTCGATCGCCATCATTTTTATGGCAGCCGATATGTGGTTGCCACCACGCTTTTAGGAAACCCGCACATTGCAGCCGCATCGGGCTGTAGTGCATCATATTTCATTACAAAAAGCGTGATGCGGCGCGCCACTAGTGTGCGATGGTTCGTTCAAAATGTACGGAACTGATGTGCGGCCCGCCCAATTCACGCAAGAAAATAAAAATTGAAATTGAAATTGAAGATGAGAATAAAAAGGCTCGTACACACTGGCGCGATATCGCGGGCGCGACAAGGGTTGCGCTGCCTGTCACGCCCGCGATATCGCACCGGTCTGTACGATCCGTAATGACACAAGGAATATACACCTAGTTATAGAGTACAAAATTTACATAAAATTCTAGTTTCTGAAGCCATAAAAATGTTCGCTAAATTGAAATATTCCAGTCCCTGCAATCAAGTGTGGCACACGCAAGAACATTTGTGTTGAATATTAGATTACGCCTGATTGTTAAAAAACAAAGAATCGTCAAAGAGTCCTCATGAATGTATAACGATTCAAACAATTGGCGCTCAAGGCGGAGACTAAAGCATAATGCTGTGTGTCGAGATTTAAACATTATGGGATACAGTGTATATTGTTTTTTAAGTATCTTCGTTTCACATGCAAATATTGATTATAATTTAAGGGTTAAGAGGAGGCTCCCTAAATTTGATGTTAATTTTCATTAATATTCTGAAACAGTCACACATACAATCAAAATGGAACTTTAGTATATGATTCATTGGATCTTTTTCTTTCCATTTACAAGACAGTTACGTAATTGTAACATTTTCGCTCGATTCATTTTTTATTCAAAAATCATGTCTTTTTTAAAGATTATTACTTTTTTTTTCAAGATTGCTTGGCCTTTATGTCTAAAATAAATGTTAACAGTAAGAAAATATAGTTTACTATCCAGCCACAAGATATTTTTTCTCTAGATCAATTATTACTTTAGTTATAAACAAAATAAGAATTGAGACTTACGACATTTAGTTTCGAGCTCGCGCGACCAAAGAGCGCACGCGGTATTCAACCTTATTACGGCTATGTTAGCGTCTAACACCATAGCGGTCTAACCGGTCTCTCAGTGGCGGAGCTTGCGTAGAAATTATTTTAGAGTGCCTGGTCTTAATGGGTAAATAACTGTTTTGTTGTGCTATATGCGATTAAGGCGGGTTTAAAAAAAATAAGAATTGTCTTTTGTGAGACATTATACTCCATTTACAATAAGATTAGACATTTAAACAAAACATTTTACGGTCCGTTCAACCGATTTTGATTTCTATTCCGTAGGCGTGAGGATGGCATTAAAAGCAAAAACGTGATTATAACACCAACTGTTTACTGCAGCTGCCATTTGTCATGACACTAACGCAATAGAAGTCAAAATCGGTTGAACGGACTGTAAAAAGGTTTGTTTTCATGTCTAATCTTATTGTGAATGGGGTAAATGAAATGAAATGAAATCGTTTATACTGTAAATAGGATATTAGAATCACTTTTACATGCATTAAAAAATATTAAAAATAAGCTAGATGAGGTCGGCATTTCTTATCTGACTACTCTGAGAAGAAAGGCAGAAACCAACTCAGAGGTCGCAGTGTCTTAAAGTCCAGAATGATTCATGATTACATACAAAACTTTGCAGTTTAAGGTGCTGATTATTCATTGTTTGAAACAAGCCTATTTGGATTACTTACTTGGGTCTTGTCAGCACTTTAACTCAGTATGTATTTTGCGTCAACTCGTTTCGTACTGAAACGGAGCTCTTATACATCAAGCAACACAGTCAGCAAACCTAAAACAAACGAAGACTTAGGGCGTTTGCGCACCTATACGTATCCGGTTCGTGTTCGTTTCTGATCCGGTTTTGCCATCCTGGTAATTGTATGGACGTTGTGCACTCATGCGTATACGGTTCGTGTTCGATTAGTAAATTCCTACTTCGAGTCGTTTTTGACGGATCAAAATCGAGTATAGCAAACAAAACGAATCAAATACGAATAAGTGCGCAGACGCTAGGACGTGAATTTCCCGTCCGTCTTTCATGTATCGAACACGAATCCAATACGAACCGGATACGGATAAGTGCGCAAATGCCCTTCGGTACATCGTAATATTCGTAGGTATAGGAATATTCATCGTAATATCTGTCAATATTTTTATTTCTTACTTTACTATTATAATACAGTAAATTAGCCGTGCTGCCCATCTCCACTTCAGGGCAGGTCATCTGGCGCGTTCAGCTGAAGACAGGTGGACCCTAAGAACAACCGCTTGGAAAGGCCCACATGGAAAGAGAAGAAGAGGCAGACCAGTAGAGCGTTGGCAAGACGAGAAAGTAGAATTGATAGGCAAATCATGGCCTGAGAAAGCAAAAAACAGGAAACAATGGCAAATATTGGAGGAGGCCTATACCCGTCGAGGGGTCCTTAATCAGTTACTAATTTAAAATAATTATTTTACAAACCACTTTTCTTTTTTGAGGAATGATAAAGGCTTTTTATTTTTATTTATTTATTTTATAAATTAGCCGTTTCCCATAAATGGCGTCGCTCTCACAATTAATACGAATTATTTATATAATAGTTTGCCAATAATAACTACGAAACTGAAGTGAAAAGGGTCCATTGTTGAATGTCAAACAGCCATAATAGAAATTAGTTCCGGGTTTATTATGTACAATACAATTGGTATCAGTTGCATTGATAAAGAGAAAGTGGTTCTGAATAACTATCGAACGTCGAAATTACATAAGACAGTCCCCCAGTCCACCTTCCTAGTGCTTTAGCTGGGAAGAAGAATTGGCGCCACAAACTCCCCAGCAGCACAGCTGTCTGTTCAGTTAGAAAAAAAAAAGATTCTGTACACTACTACTATTCACGTTGTAGAAAGATTTGGTGATTATGGTTGAAATTGTAAAAAAAAATAACCGAGCTTGGAAGATACATAAGTCGGTTTTAACCGCTACTGTTTATCGATTTACTTGACAATAATATCAAGTTGGTTTATTTATTAATTTATTTATTTAATACTTCAAGCACACAAATGTACAGAGGCGGACTTAATGCCTTAGGCATTTTCTACCAGTCAACCTTTGGGTGATGCAGAGACAAACAGTGGTAGGTGCAATAGCGAGAATTCAAGAGATAAATATTTATTTAAATACCTATATGGATTTAATACCTAAACTATCAATGTAATATATACACCTAATTATATATATATATACATTATATATTTATATATAAACACAAATAAATACACATAAATATACTACAACAAAATAAGACAAGCAATGGGAAAACATTACCGTTGTGATGATACTGCCAGCTTCTTACGAATATGCTCGCGAACTTTAACTTTAAAGGATAATCAGTTGGTTGCCATCCTGATTTCCTGGGGGAGCGCATTCCACAGAGAGATAGACTGAATGAAGAAAGAAGAGTGAAGAGTGTTGGTCTAGGCTGTGCGACATCTACCAACTCTGCGACAGCTACTATGGGCCCGCGTGGTGGATTATGGCCCACTCCGCAGCAGTATTCAGCTTATGCCCATAGAAAACAACGATTTTGTATGGAGACACTTACGCATCCGATCAGCGCTGCGCGTCTATTCAGCTTTCGCGGCAAACATTCTTACGACGCTGTACGCGGCTGATAGAAACAGAACAGTATAAGTGTGACGAAAATCGTTCAGCGAAACGCGAATGGAGCTGAATAAGTGTGAGTAGTCCATAAGGCTATTATGCTTATGCTATGCTAATATCTGAGACAACTTTTCAACAGAGCGTCTTAAAGGGTAGTGATGATCTTCTTCTTTGTCGAGACTACATTGAGTAGACTGCAATAGACTGATATTTTTTGACAGCAACTACCGCACGATTCTCACCCAATCATCCATCATTATACCTGTATCCCAGGGGGTAAAATAGGTAGGGTATAGACCCTACCTATTTTATCCCCTGGGATACAGGTTCCCACCTAGTTCAGGGGATAGGGTCAAAACTTCATGTCGACCATCAAAGCCACCACGTTATATTATTGTAAACTTATACAAAATAATATGGCTTTTCAAATTCAAATTCAAATCATTTAATTCAAGTAACATAATATATAGATGCATAATAACAATTGGTATAGGCATAACATAATAACATAACATTGACAAATTAAATTAAGATTAAAATTCAATTAAATTAGATTAAAATTAGACTTTTGTTTTGTAAAATTATTTCAAATTATAATCATAGAAATTGTAAAATGTTTTGTGGTGAGAAATAAACAATTTTAATTTAATTTTTTTATTTAACAACCAATCCAATACCAGTCACAGCATTGGTGATCAATAGTGAATATGTTTACGATGTTTCTCGTATAACATCGCAGATAAGTTACAGTCACAGGACTTTTCTCTGGATGATAATAAAACCGCCCATTTGGCATCCCTCCCATGACAATCACGGGGTAAAACGTATAAATCTACGTCCTTTCCTAGCGGTGACTACCCGCGAGGACAAAGTACAGTATTATAGTAGAAGGTCGGTGGTGGTGGTGGTCGGTGGTACAGTTCGTTAATTTATTTTTTACCGTCGTTTTTTTTTGATAATTTGTTTAATTTTGTCAGTTTGAAATGCTCCTGTAGTGTAATTATCAATTTTTTATTATTCAACACTATCTCATGCACATCAGCAGTCAGGGTGCTGTCACTAATGTCACTAATGTCAACTGTCAGTTTAACACGAATGGCGGGAATGGGGGAAGCAGTTGAAAGTTAAGTGGTACCTGCACAGGAGGCTTGGTGTGGTGATAGTGTAGTGATATAATCCAAAGACTACAATATAATCAGCTTAAATACGGGATCAATAGGATTCTACAGCTCCTTTTTACTATTAGTATAAATTCCAGTGCACGTCCCAGATAAAAAAAAAAAAAAAATCTTTTTTTCGTTAATGATAAAATTTCTTCTGCATTTATTCAATAATTAAAAAAGAGCAATTGCTATCCATGTCATAGTTTTTTGTTGTAAAAATGTGTTAAACGCGTTTAAAGTTTCTAGTGCATAGAATCAATGATTAAAATATATTTTTTAAAAGAGCAATTGCTATTCATGTCATAGATATTTTTTGTAAAAATGTGTTAAACACATTTAAAGTTACTTTTGCAAAACCCGTCAATAAACCGTGGACAAAACAAACGACCAATGGTCCATATTAGCACTGGAAATCATGGCCCAGGCCTGTTAACAGCATTGTTGTGTTTCGGCAGTTAGAAGGTTCCTAACTAGCTCTGCCCAAGCCTCTGTTTAGGTGAAGAGTTTTTGACTTTCGATTGGAAAGTACACCATGTTCTTCTTCATTTTCTGATATCGCTGCAAGTATGACTTTTATGCAATCATGAGAACAACACCCGTCTGGTAGCAGGATCCTCCCTTTTCTATGGGGGATGAGAGAACTTTACACCCTGTTCCTCATACCCCTAAACTGTCATTCATCATCATCGTCATTAATGATTTTGACTTTATTCATAATGATTTTGACATTATTGTGTATGATTTTGACATTATTATTATTATAAGTTATCTTGACATTATTATTATTTAGTATTAAAATTTGCCAAATATAATTACTAACACATTTACCTACTTAGTAACAAATTGGATTGTATGATCTGTTAAATGAATGATTTGATTTGATTTGATTATGGTAGGTAGCGGAGTAGTCCTTCTCCAAATCCCTTGTCTACTGTAACACCCAAGAAATAGTGGTTTATTTAAATTCCCCGACATCTTGGGGGGTCGTTTGGGTGTACAATCACTAAGATAAATGCTGCGACATTCCACACGGTCATCAGATATTGTGACAGTAAAAGGAATTGTACGATGTATGTATGTTAGTTTATATATAATATGTAGTGTACCCGGCTGGGAAATAGGTCACACTTTGGCTGTCCTGAATGCGGAATATTATTTCTCCAAGATGCTAAAATGGCCTTGAGAAGCTTTGTCCTGATTTTGGGGTAAGTATTCATGGCCTAATCCATAAAAGTAAATCTGCCTCCCTATCTGTTTGTTACCTTTTTATGTCTAAACCACTGTACCGATCGTTATGGACAGATAGGTAGCCTGCGCGGTAATCGCGTAAGAGGGTGCATCCTAAAAGTTGGCAACGTCGTAAATAGCTGTCAAATATTTACCTGTTTCGATTAATTTGGAAATAATACTGTATGGAAATAAGAAATGTGGCTAACCAATTGACTAGAATATTCATAATGAATTGCAATTATAACATTGAATTTGATGTTGTACCCGTTTTAGGTGAAAAAAAGGCATTTGGAAAGTTACCAAATACTTTTTTTACACCTAAAACTAACTATTCGGTGTTACGATATTAATTATTGCATTTCATAATCAATATTCTAGTTCGCTAGTTAGCCACATTTTTTATTTCCATACAGAAATATTATCAAATTAATCAAAACAGCGAAATATTTGACATCTATTTGCGACGTTGCCAACTTTCAGAATAAACCCTCTTAACACACTACAGGCTTGACACCTGTCAGTTTCATATGAACAATTAAGGTGTTTTGCGAATATGATCTTTATTACTTCTAGAAATTGTCCAATTGACAGGTGTCAGCAACGCATTCTCTCGACGGCCGGACTGTAACAACTGCAAAGTCTTTTATTTTGACAATTAGACAACGTTCATTGCGTCATTTACGATGTCCAGCAGACAAATTCTTCAAACATAATGAGCAATGAGGAATTTCTTTCAAATTCCTTGTGAAAGGAAGTGTGTTACGCAATAATTGAGGTGCTCAGACCCGGAGAAGGATATAGCATAGGCTACTTTTCACCTTGGATGTTTTGTATAAAAAACAAAACCGGCCAAGTGCGAGTCGGACTCGCACACGAAGGGAACCGTACCAATACACACAATATTTAGCAAAAAAACACCGAAAAAAACACATTTCTTTAATTTTCAACTTTTTTTATCAATCAATAGAAATAGACAATCTGTGAAAATGTAATCTGTCTCTATTACGGTTCATGGGATACAGCCCGCTGACAGACTGACGCGGGTCTGACGGACAGCGGAGGCTTAGGAATAGGGTTCCGTTCAGCACCCTTCGGGTACGGAACCCTAATTGTGAAATATAAAATAAAGCTAGGATAAGAAAAAAGGCTTAGTACTCGCCAAACATTTCCACAAGAAACTCTGTAATATGGAATATCTATGTAGGGGTGTGTGGATGACCGAAATCACAACTCTTATCGTCTTAAATACCTCTTTAATTATTTTATAACTTCTTACAAAATTTTTACGTATTCACATCTTTGAGCTCACTCGCCATTCCTTTTCTCTCTCCCTCCCTCACATACTATCTCATTCACTCATGGCTGCGTTCATTCTATTATTACCTACTTAAAATTATGGTGCGTTCCGAATTAACATCCTACATCTATACAACCTAAAGGCAAAATAAAGTTCACCTCCACATCCTGAGGTAAACCTGGATAATTTAGATCAATAACATGGTTCCATGTACTCGAACTTTCAACATTTATGTCGGTACAGTCAACAAAGCTATTTGGTATGCAGGCAGCTAACTTTAAACTACTTTAAAAAATGTTGTGAGTATGCTGGGTAGTCAATTCTTTTACTGGCTTTAAGTACCTATGCCAATGCTTAAAAAGGTGATTCCGCACGCAGTAAAAATGAATATTGGCAGTGTAGTGGAGGGATGAATAATTTTGCCTGTATACCGGATACCTTTGTTGACTGTAGATACCTACATAATGGGAAGCCTCAGGCGTTCTCTAATTATAAGGAGGAAGACGTTGTTAATGTTATATACAAAAGATATAGTTGTTTCTTGTGTCTTAAAGGGTAGATAATTAGGGTCATGTTTGCTGTTTTTACTCGACTACGGCGAATCAAAAAGGGGTTATGATTTTGACCGGTTTGTATGTACATCTATTCCGTCATAACTTCTAAACTACTCATGCTAATTTGGCAAATGAGGTACCATTGGAAGCGTCTTGATCGTCCGCTGGTGATGTTCAATTACTCACAGCGCCCTCTAGAGAACATAAAGGCAAGAACAAGGCCAAGGCCTTAATGTTCTCTTAATTAGCACATTTCAAATTAAAACTACAAAATAATTTATATACAATAAAAGTTATTAAAACTAAAACCCAACTACGACAAAAAAGTGAACTTAAAAGGTATAAACAAAACATCACAGACAGCTAATTGAAAATCCGGTAGCCACACGTTATAATCTGCTCGACTATATAACACGTGTGACTCCGGATTTTTAATTAGTCTACACACTCATAGTTACATAAATTAAAAAAAAAACAATAAAAATAAAAAAACAAAGTAAAATAAAAATAAAAGCAGAAAGTTATGTACGAAACCAAAAGGCTCCCTACGTCCGACAACTCGTAAGCCGCGGCCATTACCACTGGGCCACCACTGTGCACTGCTCTCAATTAGACATTAATTAATTTTAATTATTACCCCAATCACCACTACAAACCAGCATAGCACTAGATCACAAACAAAACGAGCTAATATTTGCAGTCTGAATGAAGCTGCGATACCAATAGCTAATTGTGAACCAATGCATTCAATGAATGTTTGTTCAATAGTTTCCATTGGTGTGTTAATTAGTGACCGACCGGAGTTTCGTTTTATTTTCGGCCAATGAAACAGTAGATATTTTTTTTGATAACCGACGAATAATTTCTACGCTAGTAGCACGTCTAGAATCGTGCTGAATTCATGAATGCAGTTTGCGCGTTGATCGGGATGTTCATTGTTCATAGGATGTTTTAAGAAGTGATGGTGCTGCTGCAGTATCGGTTCATGGTTGCTATGTTCTTCTAATATCATTGAAGTAACAGAATACTAAATTTCGAATCGATCAGACCTGTGGAAGATGCGCACATCCAACCATCAACTAGAAAAGAGCTGATAATCTTCAAACGGCTGAACCGATTTTGTTGAATTGTAGCTAAGAACACTCTCGACTTGACCGACACCTTTCAAACAAAGAAATAATAATCAAAATCGGGTCAGCCGTTTGGGACGTACGAGGGAACAGATACACAGATACGCAGACACGCAGATACACACGTTAAACTTATAACACCCCTCTTTTTCCGTCGGGGGTTAAAAATGGTGAAGGAAAACATCGTGACATCTACCAACCCGCACTGGGCCTGCGTAGTAGATTACAGCCCACTCCCTCTCGAATAGGGGAGGCTTGTGTCCCAGCTGTAGGAACAATATAGGTTCACCAGGCGGCGCGGCATGGCACGGCAAAGGTTTTTCGTAAGTGGAAATGATTTTAAATCTTATTGTCATACCTAGAGGTAGGAGAAACTTCTGTAAAAAAAAAATTCAATAAAGTTAATTGGTTGGTATTTATTTGTCTGTACGCCGTTTATTCTTATTGTCTTTGAAACAAATCTAATAAAAAATATTTCTTACACACTATTCCCCAGACGGTATACAACTTATAATTCGTTTAAAGTTCTTTTTCATGTCATTCACCTCTGAACAAATATAAAACTGCGTAAACCCATTCGAGGGAACTTTTTAAAACCTATAAAAGAAACTTTTTATGGGTTCTAAAAGTTTCAGTCCATTAAGGACCTTCAACCGCAGCTTTCGCTTAAAAAGAAAGGGAATGTGCCCATTTCCAATTATACAGCGTATTTTACTTTTGTTATTTTCATAGACTTTACAAAATCATGATGATATTTCAGAGATACTCATAATTTTTTTTCATTTTCAAATATCTTTATTTTACATCCGACCTGCGGCTGACTTGTCCAACCAAATCCCGCTTAATATACTAAAACCTGAACGATCTTAATTGAACCCACATGCAACAAATCTTAGTCATGCCAAAACCGTTTAGCCAGCATCTGTGAGTCTTGAGACAAACAGGGGCAGCGTCCTGTGAATACAAACAGAAACGCAATCAAAGCTGCTCACTCACATTTTGTTACGTACCTACCCCTCAAGTTTGTTGGTGCCTTCCCAAGTATAACTTAAGAAGAGGAGGTAGTGGATGTGGCAAAATGTCTTTGAGGTATCTATAGTCTGTTATATATAGTAGATGATGAAAGTGTAAACAAACCTTGTTAAGGTTAAATTCTTATGCCATCACTCAATAACGAAACTTAATACAGTTGAATGTGTTACTAACATTCATCTGTATTATGAAGGTAGAAACCTTATCTCGCCACTTTTTCCTATAAATATCAAAACTCAAACTCAAACTCATAGCATATTATCTCCGTGATTAATTGGCCGATTTACGTGATTAAATGTAAAGTTGTTCTACTTACAATATTATGGGCCAAGTATGTCTGAAATAAAAAGATTTTATTTTATTTTTTAACACGTAGACAAGTATGAAATACCTACCACAACTAAGGGCGGATTCGACCGAACAGGAATAAATTTTAACCGCGGAATAAGCCTTCTCTCCCGAATAAATTTTAAATTTTTGACAATTTCTCCATACGAAAACTGTCAGAAGTAAATCTTATTCCGCGGATAAAATTTATTCCTGTTTGGTCGAATCCGCCCTAGAAAGTATATTTTTTTAACATTTTTGAGTTCATTATTGAGTCATCATAGCTGAGTATACCTACATATATTGAAAATAAAATGTCTTCTATTTCTATTATATCAAATTATCTTCATAGATCGCAAACACGTAGGTAAGAAGTTCAGGCCTTTCACGTTGTGAACAGAAAGTTGCGTCGCGACTTCAGAGTATGCAACGTTATGTTATAGGTAAACGTAGGTATTTAAAGTTTTCAGAGAAGGCTTCTAGCTATAAGAATAAGCCAATCTGTTGTTTGTGAAAAAGTTCTTTAGGTGCCTACAGAGTCACTAGATAAAAAAAAAAAACTGACTTTGGTCCATATCTATGATGTTAGTAATACACTCCACTACGTTAGTAAAGGCTCGTACACACTGTAACGCGCCTCTTGCACCCGCGATATCGCGCCAGTGTGTACGAGCCATAATAAATGTAATACGACATTTTTAATCATATATTTGTTGCACTCATCTGACGCACCGGGTACATGTACATGTACTTTATGCGCCATAATGGCGCAACACGGCTTATCTCTGATGACCTTCAGAATGCCGTTGACGCTCCCGCGCACTCCGCACTATCTTTAAAACGATCTGTCCGCTTCCAGATTTGCTCCTCTTGTCAGGTAAAATAAAAAAAAATGGAGATTTAATATAAATATTAGAGTATTATAAATATATGTGTAGATGAGTACATCCGTATACTTTCATGAACATCGTAATAAATCGCCAATCGTGGAGATAAGATAATGACACCATTTCCTATTTTTAGATTCCGTAATCGTTGTTTACAAAAATAAAACAAATCAAAGTGTTAATATTATACACGTAGGAAAAATTAATCTGTTTTGATAAAATCTTTACACAATGTATTTATTAATCTATCTACAATCGACATACCTACCCAGTTTTTTACATATTTCACTTCAAAATAAATTTATTTTGTATGGTCTATTGAATTTCTGGGTAATTCTTTCCGATCCTCAAATAAGTGGATTACAAAAAAAAACTGTATATATTTTTTTTTTGTAAATATAAGAATTCCTTATAAAGCATCGGGATACATGAGATCCTCTATATAAACGGAAAAACAATAGCGTATTGTGTTAGTCTTTCATAGACTAAAGAAAGGAATAGAACCGCAGCTAATCAACAAACAAAAGGAAATCCATTAGAGCTGCAGTGTGTAATAAAGTTTATGAGATTAATGACACTCCATTGCTTTTGTTCTGCTTTGTTTATCTGGAACAGGTTTGTATTTGTTGGCCTGAGAAAAATATGTAGCTGTAGAATGAAATTGTTAATTAATATTTTTTTATGCAATTTGCAATCAAACTAAGTTGCCAACAAACACAATAGGTTTAACATGTTCTTTTCAAGAACAGATGTAATTTTTCTCGACAGCGGCGAAGCCCACGAGGGGAAAAAAATTAATGTAACACATTCGACCTGAGAATCGTAATTGATGAGCTGTTGATCAGGAGATTCCTTGTTTGTCAACTTCTTAAGAAGTCCTACCTACTACTTTTACCCGTGTATCCCGTCCGTCCCACTGCCGTCATCCCTCTAGTGGGACGAACGGGAATTTAAAAATAATAAATTTATTCCCGTTCGTCCCAATGAAAATCATCAGTCATCATTATCAATCAGTGGGACGAACGGGAGAAAATTATAACTTTTGTCGGCCTTACTCATACAGGTAAACTATCCCAATTCAGGACAGACCTTTCCTCTCATATACATAGAAGTCCGGAAGTCCGGAAGTTCCGGTTAGTTACCGGAATTACTTTTTTTTTAAATGTTATGTGATGCAATGACATACACACTAGTGCCGCGTTAAATAGACTTCAGTGGTGGCGCGGCTGCGCAATCACATTTTTCGCTTCGCTATCAGTCAAAGTATTTTCCGATTTTCTGAACTCCTACTATAATCTCCTAGTTAACAAAGATAGGAATTTAATCTCAGTGTCTCGCGTTGATCAATTTATCACCAGTATTGTAGAGTTATTAAGCTTAGATCTAATTAATAACGTGCGTCAACTGAGTCGACACTCTGCCAGTTGGTCGGTAAGATGGCGCTTTGAGGAATTTTTGTCGGTTCCGATTTGTATTAATTTTTCATGAAAACTAGCTGGGTTTTGAGCTATTTAGTTAAATCTTCGCTTTGCATATATAATTTTATTAATTAATTTATATAATTTTATTATTTCTTTGAATAAAACGGTGATATATGTAGGTCAGAATCCCAGTTGTAAAACGTGTGCTAATTGTAAAAGTATAAAAAACGTGTGCTAATTCTCTTTGTAGTTTATCCTTTAAAGTAAATTATAAGGTCAACAGTGATTGTTACATTTGTAAAATGAGATGTATTTTAGTTTATAAATGAATCACTAGGAGTCCTGTAATGGACTTTGGCCTCGCTCAGAGTAAGTGAAGCATAAACTTCAGCTTTTATGTGTTCACAAGTGGCAACTTACTGGCTACTCGGCTGCCATTAATTCATCAATCGCAAGGTGTAAATTTTACAATGCCTTTTAAAACGAAAAAAAAGAAAAAAATATTTTAGGCCACACACAGGAAATACAAACAGTAAAAAAGGAGCATTTAAAACTAACAAAATTAATAATTTTCAAAAAAAATGAAAAATCATCCATCATCATCTCCTATTTTTGTCATCACCCAGCATTTTAGCGCCCCGGCAGACTGTCGAAACTATAACGTTTAACGGATTAGTTAAGACGTCAAACTAAGTTCGACGGTTCAACTTGCTAGATCGCGGTGTTACTACTTAGAATAACTTATGACTATCTGACATTGTTTTGCTTAAGTACATACTTACACTTTGGCGATGAATTCATATGACGTGTAAAAGTAATTCCGATATCCTATTTACAGGATAAACAATTTCATTTCATTTCATTTCGATGATCAAGCGTGAATCTGATTTCAAAATTGGCAGATCGAATCAAAGCTAATTTTAAATTGAAATATTTGGGAACTTTTCTCTAATACAAAAGTGACCACATCAAAAAAACATTGGATTGGGAAAAAAACTGTAGTAACAGTACCAACAACAAAACATTTAAGGATATATTTATGACATAAATTACGGAATTACGGATTTTTTTTAAAAAAAATTCTACGTAACGCATTAGCATATTACAATACTTTCATATAAAATCAGGGATTTTTTGTACTAAATTGACTATCGACGTAAATTGTATATATTTGAATCACAACTGTCATTCTTTGACAGATATATTAAATGCCTATAAAGGCAAATTAACGTAGTGTGGCAATTTGATAAACGACTGATAGACTGTATGCAAGCCTCGTGCAGACTGGCGCGCGACACCTGTAATTGTCCTACCGTGAGGTTTTAGAGTCGAGTCGCACCGTAGCTTCACGCCAGTCTGCACGAGGCTTTAGGCAGTTCGTTACCACTTTGCTGACTGGCTAATATTTTTAACCACGGTATAAAGTAATCCCATTATAGTTATTTATGTTGTATAATAAGTGGTCGCTTTCGCATTAAAACATGAATGTTAGTTAAAACCAAAAACAAATAGTATCACATGAGTGTTTTAATACCTACCTAATTATATACAGTGCATACAAGGCTTTATCTAAACCCATGATATGAATCCTCTACAAAAGTCTCTGAAACAGTTAGCTTATTGCCAACATTAAAACGACCATAGCCCGTAGCCCTCCAACCGTGACGGAGCGTATTTTGGAAAATGTCTCACATGTGTCGGCGCGGGGGTCAGCACCTGCTGACCGGAAGGGATCGAAGAAGCAAAAGAGTTGCATAATGAAATTTAGTACAACATTATAACACTCTTTTCGATGATATACCTAATGGTTCCTATGACACTGGTCATTTTAATGTTGGCAATATGCTAACTGTTTCAGAAGCTATGGATTTATAGCATGGATGTAGATAAAGTATCTAACTGGCTAATATCTTTAACCATGGTATAAAGTAATGCCATAAAGTTTGTGAAACAAAAAAGACATTACTACTAATGTACCATAACTTTGATTACATATTATGTAATTAGTTCTAAAAGCAGATAATTCTCCTAACATAGACGGACTCATTAGATCGTGTCACTGTCGCAAACATTAGTGCTCACCAATAGCTAGTGGTGCATCCAAATGATTAATCAACAAATTATGTACGCAGCGACGTGAAAATTAGTGGTCAGTGCAACGCGGTCTTAATGAGAGGCAGGGTTTGGAAACCATTGGGAGGATTGCCGCTATTATACTGAACTACAATAGAAGTAGATATATTTAGTAACCTATTCCGCTTAACTATTCCTAAAGAGTCATAAAAAACCCTGTAAGATATCGATACGTATTTCACCTCTCAACGAGGCATCCTCAGGATGTCGATTGACTTGTCACGAGCCCGAACAGGACGTGTTGCCACGCCGAGCGCTGGACGCTACTAAATATATCTACATCTATTGTATTTTATATTGGATTTCTGCCAACATCCGCATACGCGCCCTCATCCGCATCCTAATTAAGGAATTTTACAATATCCGTATCCTCAACCGCATCCTCAAACCTGATTATCTCGATATCCTCATCCGTTATACGTCATCCGATACGACCCCGTGCTGTACCTATAACAGGTGGCCTGGGTACCTATTCAGGTAAAATATCTTGAAATCCTACTTCACCGTTGAAATGTATAAAACGGGGGAGGGGCATATGTGTAAGCCCACTACCAGACAAAAACCTGTGAACTGAATTATTTGATAGCGCACATAATCTTGCATCAGAAAGATTGAGCGTTATTGTTGGTGTATTTATTTTAGGACTGCATGATGAAATATAGTTTTTTTTTTTTTTTTTTTAGGTATTTGTCGAGGTACAAACATTCATCTTTAATTAATAAGTACTTAAGCAACTTCAAACCTTTCATTCTAGTAATTCAATCTCTGCGGTGATTCGCTTTGACACTCGGTCATTACACAAATAGGTGATATCCGTTGCTCGCTCGACTGAAAGTCACGTGATTTATTAACCAATTAACTACGCAGTGTAACTAGTTGCTAATTGTGTTTGTAGAGGACACCTGACAGATGCTGCTTTTACGTAGGGTTAAAAGGTAATGGAAAACGTAACTTGCTCTTTTAGGCTGCGGACACGAGTCAGCGGGCGCAAGGCGGCGCGGGGCGGCGCGGGGAGCGGCTAGTTGAAACGCGCGTTTTTTTCCATATAAATATAATATGTGTCGTAGGGAGATTTGATCATTGAAATTTTCGCGAAAACCCTAGGGATATTGCGAAAACACGGATAGTTAGAAAATGGACTGGAGACAACATTTCTCAATCTTATTGGGAAAAGATATGGTTTTTGCAAATCACCTTAAGCATGGAAA
Source organism: Eupsilia transversa (assembly GCA_914767815.1). Lineage (NCBI taxonomy): Eukaryota > Metazoa > Arthropoda > Insecta > Lepidoptera > Noctuidae > Eupsilia > Eupsilia transversa. Next base: position 2,110,351 of record OU611888.1, read on the forward strand.
TGCATATATTTTTATGAAACTGGTCTCTAAGGCAGCGGCGCGGGGAGCGACGAGTTCCATATAAAACTATGCATTTGAACGCTCTACTGACGCGTCGGGGCGGGCGCTGTGGTCGGCTTCCAGTCTAACCAGATGCAGCTTGAATACCAGTATCTTACATGGAGCGACTGCCTATCTGACCTCCACAACTCTGAAAGTGGGTAATATGATACCCCTGGGTAAACTGGTTGTCAGACTTTCAGGCTTCTGATGACCCGTAACGACTGTCAAAGATCCACGAATGACAGCCGGGACCAACGGCTTAACTTGCTTTCCGAGGCACGGAGGAGTCTCGATATGTAAAGATGGTCACCTATCCCCGGACAAACCCCGGCAAGCGTAGCTTACCCTGATGGATAGACCCGTGTGGCTTTTATTACTGAGCCACGAGTTCCTCAACGGTTTTCAACATCATTTAGAGGATATAGGTATTCCGGAACGTTTATAAATGTTTAATACATTCATATTAAAACACATCAAAATAAAGTCTCGATGTTATGTCAAGTTGTAAAAACCGAGTGAAACAGGAGCGGGTCGCTAGTACTAGTTATATAAGATAGCTACAAGTTAAAATTAAAAATTTAAATAACGCCCGACACAAACAAAGACAAATCCAGGTGATGCTGCTATCGATCGATCGATTCAAGATCTTCTTCTAATATCATTGAAGTAACAGAATACTAAATTTCGAATCGATCAGACCTGTGGAAGATGCGCTTCATCAAATAGAAAAGAGCGGATAATCTTCAAACGGCTGAACCGATTTTCTTGAATTGTAGCTAAGAACACTCTCAATCAAGACACCTTTCAAACAAAAAAAATAATAATCAGAATCGGTTCAGCCGTTTGGGAGCTACGAGGGAACAGACAGATACACCTCTTTTTCCGTCGGGGGTTAAAAATAATAGAAAAGGTCTATGCATTTAGTAAGATCATGTTTATTGTTTACAAATGAGAGTTTATCCACGGGAGGAATGCTGTCACTCGCGTGAAGACAGAAGGAGAGCTTGCTTGACAACCTTCACTGGGTCCGAAGGAAACCACACCAACCTGCAAATATGGACGGATTGGTCAGAAAAGATAAGTGTGGAAGCCTATGATGGAAATTGTTGATTTAACCTAACATATCGATCGTTTTCCAGCTGTGGAGTATATATACATACATGGGGGTGATTCGGATACCTCACGATACGAGGGAACTAAATTTTATTTTTGGACGTCAACGTTACGGCCACTCTGTATAAAAAAAATATAGGTCGTCGGTTCGAACCCAGGCAGGTGCTTTACTTTTTGTAAATAATTTCATCAGCACCGCTATCAAAACGGTGAAGGAAAACATTGTGAGGAAACCGGCATGTCCTAGAACCAAACATTTGAAGACATGTGACATGTATCAACCCGCACTGGGCCCGCGTGGTAGATTATAGCCCACTCCCTCTCGAAGAGAGAAGGCCTGTGTCCCACAGTCGGAACATTATAAGCTGAATATGCTGTTATGCATGTTACATTGAAAAGCAATCAAAATGAGAAAATAACGTACAATTCATATTCAAAACATAACATTCTGCCTAGCCTTTTCCCAATCATGTTGGGGTCGGCTTCCAGTCTAACCGGACGCAGCTGAATACCAGTATTTTACATAAATAATAAATAAATAAATAAATAAATAATAATCTTTATTGGCATACATAGGTACAATAAAATGAAGTCCCTGGCTCCCATGCTAGGTGAAATACCTGTGTTACAGGAACCAGTGCCCTCTCCCGTATCATGGAAAACTATGTACATTTTATGCGGAGATATTATTTACTAATTTTAAAAGGAATATAAAACAAAAACTTGAAAACCAAACAAAGAAAAGGTAAGTGTGTATAGTGTTGTTAGTGTGTGTATGTGTATATGAGCGTGTGTGTATGTTAGTATGTGGGTGTATATGTGAGTGAATGCGAGTAAGGGTATCTGTAAGGCATTAAAGAAGAGGTAAAGTGCGTCTTCTTTCGTGAATTATGTAACTGGAGTTAATATTTTTTCAGTTTCTTCATAGCTCAGAGACTGTAACCATTCTTTAAGCACCAGCTTGACTTTAGGCAGAGTAAGTGTGTATATTTTTAGTGCTTTATTTAACTTGTTATACATTTGTGAGCTCTGGGCTAGAAAGTGTCGTCGTGCAAGCGCTGATCGACATCTGACAGTTTTACAAACCGGAAAGCCGGTACGTCGATTGAGGATATGTCTATCAATTGGCAAAGTGGAGTGTCGACGTAAGGTAGCACGGAGAATGTAGACTTGTCTCACTGTAAGTACTTTTGCATCCTTATATAACTGGGAGGTTGGATAGTCTCGTTTGCGAAAGTACATTACTTTAAGGACGGCTCGTTGGGCACGTTCCACCCTGAGCATCACGGTTTTAAAGGTCCCTCCCCAGACCGGAATGCAATAGGAGATCACCGACTCGCAGAGAGAGCGATAGACAAGGGTTGAAGTTTCCAGGTCCGCTGAGTGTCTGAGTTCTTTAAATAGATAGATAAGCTTCCGGAGCCTAGCGCATATGATATCAGTGTGCACTCGCCAATCCAATCTTTCGTCAATATGAACACCTAAGTATTTTATATTAGGGACTATCGTGAGAGGAATGCAGTTGCATTGTGAGCCACTCCGACATGTATGGGCTATGATTTTATTGGAAAGAGAGGGAGGTTTAGGTGAGTTTGGAGGTAGAAACCGGATAACTTTGGTTTTGGAGATGTTAAGCGTCAAAAGGTTGTCCGAAAGCCAGTCCATAATGATCCTCAAAGAACGTTCGGCATTTGTTCTCGCTGTAATCCAGTCTTCGTCATATATTAAAAGAACCGTATCGTCTGCATATGTAAAAATATCGCAGTGATGGAGAGATAATTGGCAGAGGTCATTTATATATATTTGGAAGAGGGTGGGGCCCAGAATACTCCCTTGTGGAATGCCGTAGCTGATAAATTCTTCATTACTAGATTCGGAGTCAACTTTTACAAATTGGCTACGCCCCCGCAGATAATCTTTAAACATATCTAGGGCTATTCCACGTATTCCCAGATGTTCCATTTTAGCCACTAGTCTGGGGATAGAGACGGTATCAAAAGCTTTGGTCAGATCCAAGAAGACGCCGTAGCATCTAAGCCGATTGTCAAGTTTACTGATTAGTGTATTTGTAAAGTCAGTTACGGCGTCCTCTGTAGATATACCTGTACGAAAACCATATTGGTTGCATGCTAAAAGTTTATTTACTGATAAAAATTTTGTGAGACTGGTGTTGAGAATTCTTTCTAAAATTTTTGACAAGGCTGTAAGAACCGAGATGGGGCGATAATTGGATACATCGTCTCTAGCCCCAGCCTTGTAAATCGGATGGACTATTGCACGCTTAAAAGCCCTGGGAAATGTGCCAGAAGTAATTGCACAATTGCAGATATGCGTTATAATGGGAGCTAAGGCGATACTAGATTGCCTAATTATCTTCGAAGAGATATTGTCCCATCCGGTTGCGCAATCACTCCGCAAGCTTTGTATATATCTTAGCACCTCTGTTTCGTTTACAGTGCAAATACTGAGGGAGTTTAAAGGGGATGGAAAATTAAAAGAGTAAGAGGATTGGCTTTTGGAACTGAATTTTGACGCTAGGTCCTTACCTATATTGACGAAAAAGTTATTGATGTTATTCAAAGAAGAAGCTATGTTAACAGAAGATTTTAATAGAGCGTTACATGATTGCCTTTGTTGATTATTATTTGTTATTGACTTAATTATTTTCCACGTAGCCTTCGGATTATTTCTCGCTTTTTGGAGTTCAGCTTTTTCATACGATCGTTTTAGTTTCTTAATAAGAGAGTTGCAAAAGTTGCGGTATCGTTTGTATGATATTTTTAAGGTAACATTATCGGGAGATTTCTTAAGCCGCCGATGCATTTTGTCTCGGTTCCTTAAACAGCGAAGTAGGCCCGGAGTCAACCATGGTTTAATGATAGTTTTTCTATTTGGGGATAGCACTATCTTAGTGTGTGTAGCTAAAACTGTTTGAATATTATCAATGAGAATATCGGTTGCCAAGGGGTCCGCTGTCTCAAGTACAGGGTTAAAATCGTAATTATCAATTTCATTTTTTATGGACTCATAGTCATACTTAATCGATGTCCTTTTATGCAGGCATGGGACTTGTTTGCTTGTCTTTAAAAACAGGGTGACTGGGAGATGGTCTGTAACGTGGGTGTCTAGTACGATAACCTTAGCCTGTGATTTCGTTTTTAGCATGACATGGTCAAGACAATTATCTTCTCTGGTTGGAAGTGTATGGGCGGGTAATAAACCAAGTGTGGCGGTACAATTTAGGTAGTCGTCTGCATGTCGATCAGTACTACCAGGCTTTATATCAATATTAATGTCTCCGATTAAAATTATATTATTGTAGGATTTATGAGAAGTAACTATTTCACTTAGACCAGAGTAAAAATTATTGGGATTCATGTAGGAAGGGGATCGGTACACTGCAATAATAGTAGTATTGTTAAAACTAGTTACCAAACAGTTGGCATCGAGGATCTGTGGTTCATGGGTGATGCAGTTTAAGGTATTTTTAGCATATATTACGACACCATCGTTTTTTATGGGGTTATTCTTTGTAGAAAAAGATGTATAACCCTGCAGAATAGGAAGTTGTCCCGACACTTGTAACCAACATTCCGTGAGTATTATGAAATCAAAGTCAATCTTTGTAACAGAAAGAGTAACTAAAAATTGATCGATGTTCTTTTTTAAACTCCTGATATTTATATGAACTATACGAAGAGCTTGATCACTGAAAGCTGTTAAATTTCCATCTGGTCTAAGTATTTTAGAATCTGCGACTGCAATGTTGTCAATTTCAACAGAAATTTGATCAAGGTCCGTGAATTTTAATTATAATGAAATTGAAAGCGACTACTGCGTGAACTAAAAATTTATGTATACCTGTTAAAACAGCACTTAGAACCCTTAATAAACGATGTGTGTTATGAATTCGAAATGAGATTTTTAGTGTTTGTGAGTGTGAATGATTTATTTTTGTGTATTGGTGAGTGGATCTATGATGTTGTGAAAGTGTGGAGTAGATTATCGAAATGTTTAGTATGCAACAAAGAAACAGAACTGAATATGACAAACTAAAAACAATTTTTAAATACAGTTGCTGGATAAGTAAAGTTGCTAGTCAATCCTTACGGCGAAGGCTGTCCAGGTCTGCTTCGTTTTTTATAATGACGTGACGTTCTCCATCTGCTTTCCTCAGTAGCACTTTGCCGTAGGAAGTCCAGCAATATTTAAAATGATGGTTATCAGCGAATTGTCGTGCCAAGTAGTAAATGCGCTGTTCTTTCGGAGCAAGCTTTTCTGATATATATATGGGTTTACTCGGTCCGCCAATTTCCAAATGTGAAGTACTGAGTTTGTTTTGTTTGTGAGCGTTGTTAAATTTGCGTGTTTTTTTAATTATTGTGTCTTTAGTTATCGCACTTACGAAATCAGCAGTAATAGGGGACGAATCATTTTTGTTGCTTTTTGTGCGGTAAACATCTTTTATTTCGTCGTTCATTATTGAGTGGCCAAGCACCTTGGCAGTCTCAATCACAATGGCACGCAAGTCTTCTTTATTCTCTTCTTGTCTTTGAGGCACGTGGAGCGACTGCGTAGGTATCTGACCTCCACAACCCAGTAACTGGGTAATACGATACTCCTTGTTAAAGGCTCGTTCACACCGGCGCGACTTGTCGCGCGACGCGACTTTAACAATACAATTTCTAATAAAACTTCACGATTGAACAATTGCCGGTGTCGCGTCGCGCGACAAGTCGCGCCGGTGTGAACGAGCCTTAAGACTGGTTGTCAGACTTTCGGGCTTCTGACGACCCGTAACGACTGTCAAACATAGACAGAGAGCCGGGACCAACGGCTTAAAGTGTTTTCCGAAGCACGGAGGAGTCTCGGTATGTAAAGATGGTCACCCATCCACGGACCAACCTCGGCAAGCGCAGCTTAACCTTATGGATCGACACGTGCGGCTGTTATTACTTAGCCACGAGCTCCTCAATTCATATTCAAAACAAACTTACCAAAATCCTCTTATTCTGATGCAGAACAGTCAAAGGTCCACCAGAGTCACCATCACAAGTTCCTTTGCCTCCTGTCCCGCCGGTGCAAAGATGGCTGGTTGCTATGGTAACCTTGAAGCTGTTCTGACAGACGGCGTTTGTGATGATAGGTACTGTTGTCTGGTGGAGGGCCGTTGTCGTGGGGAAGCTGTTTTGAGCTGGTTTAAGGAAAGATAAATGATAATATTTTGCATGTATGATCAAGTGCACGGCTTCTTTGGATGATAACAAACTATGTGGCAAGGGTTTTAAAATCTTATTTCTCTATGTTACGAACATGATGAGAAATTTCAGTACATGATACCAACCGCTCGGTACTATTATGTATTCTGTGCCGCTCGCGCTTCTCCGTATTTTCGGCTTGTTCAATCCCAATGATCCTCGTAATTCGTAAACAATGTGAAAAATTTGCGTTTGAATTTTTTAATTTAAATTTTTAATTTAAAGTTTCAACTTTAAATTGAACTACTAGGATTTTTGATCAAAAGTTGGCAGTCATAATTTACCGAACGTACATTTTTAACTTTAGACAAACATTTTCATAACTTTCATCACAGCTACGACGCTGATTATTTTATGCATAAAAGTAGTACTCATGAAGATTCAGTTGCAAAAAAAAAAGTCTTTTTAAATTGGTCAAATCCAAAAATTCATAATTTGAAAACTATCAAAAATCGCGGAACATACATGGGGGTGATTCGGATACCTCACGATACGAGGGAACAAAATTTTATTTTTGGACGTCAACCGTCTGGCCACCTTGTATATGACGAAGTTACGCCCATTAAAAAAACAAGCATTCAAAAAAAGTTAACATCCGAATTGATAACCTCCTCCTTTTTGAAATCGGCTAACAATAATGAAGTTTTATTATAATCCATTTTAAGGAAGTTACGGAAGTATATTAAGAAACATTTCCTTAATTAATCATATCATAAATCTTTCAGAATAAATAAAAAAAGAAAACAATGTTATTACCTAAAAACACAAAGACAAGACTTTTAGAGTAATTTAATATTCATAAATATTCATACGAGTATATTACGTAAGTACCTGTGGGTTTTCTCTAGCCAACATTTTTATAGGCTTCACAAATTATGAAATTAATTGGAAATCGTGAATTTTGCTTGGGGGCGTTAATTTTCCTTTGTTTTGCCGAGTTTGGGTACATGTTTGGCTCACAAAGGGGCTTGTTCGGGCCCTTGACAAGAACGCCATTTGTTCGAACCAGAATCACCCATGGGAAGGTACACTGTTTTAGCATTTCGCGCGGAAATGTTAAAGGTTATTTTCAATAGGACGAAATTCTAGGATTTTCGGGGAATATTGGTTGTGTTTGGAGCCCCAGTTTTGGTTTATTGTTCATTGTAACATAATGTAATCATGAGAAATGCTGATGAATTAAGTAGTGTTTCCACTACTTAATTCATCAGCATTTTAATCTGGTAAGGCGCTCATTTGTGCCGTAACAACGGAAAAAAAACCGGCCAAGTGCGAGTTTTACTCACACACGAAGGGTTCCGTACCATATTGTATTTTTTTTACGCCAGATAAATGAAAATACTAAATGAAGAATATTTTTCATCTTAAAATTTTAAAATCGCTAGGATCATTATGAATTCAATCACCCACGTTTAAATAAAATACCTTATGAATCGGCGTTTTTAGTATTTGTTGATTATAAATAGTATAATTAATTATGGTTCAGAATATACAAAAGTTTGAAATTATTAACTTGTTTAGTTGTTGCCATAGAGCTCGTACAGTCTAATCTCGAGCTCGTGGTCTAAGACTGACAACTTTTACGGCCCCTTATTTATTTATCAATAAATAGATAAAAATTATATTTGTAGTCTACCCGATGAGCTCAAGACAATGACACCCGACATTCCAGGGTAAGATATTTTTTTGTGTATGGGGTTTTTCTTAATTTAATTATATTTTATTATTTGTGATTAGTTGCAATAGAAATACACAATCTGTGAAAATTTCACCCGTTAATAAACTAAAATTTCCCTCTGGCACCTTTCGGGTACGGAACCCTAAAACACAATTAATAAAATATTATGCAATACGCAAATCATTAGATACGAATGAAGACAGTGAAATAATTATTTTGCAATATGAATTTATCTAATACGGGAAAAACCCAATTTATTTAACAAACACGGATATTAATTACAAGATAAGATTGAAGATCTTGGTATGGTAGGTATAATTTATATAATTAGAATATAAGAATTATGGAGACAAATAAAATAAATCATTCATTTTTGTTATCTCTGAAAATCCTGTTGAACGAATTCGTGGATGAGGAAGAATTTTGGCCAAATCCATGCGATAGGTTAGCATCTTTAGGTTAAACAAAAAAAAAGTTTAATTTAGCCGTTGATCCATATGATGTTAGTAATACACACTACTTATAATATAAGCTATGTTAGTAACAAATGTAATACCTCAATTCATAAAATATCTGCACTCACCTGACGCACCGGGTACATGCACATGTACATGTACCCAATGCGCCATAACAGCGCAACAAGGCTTGACACTGATCACAAAACCAAACCAGACCAGAAAACTAGACCAGTGGTTGGCAAAATCATTAGTTAATAGAGCCAAATATCAATACTATAACGACTAAGATTTCTTATGAGAACCAATCGTTTCTGTTGAAACTGATCCAAACTGTCTCAATACACTTTTCTTAATCCTTAAAACTTCCATTATCTTTCACTCCACAATGCTTCCTAAAATTAACTAAGAAGTAGGATGCTAATACTAGGCGACATCGAAAAATAACTTTAATTACAGAAGTCGGTGTCTTTTGTAAAAGTATTTATTTTTCACTTTTTAGTTGTTGTACATACCCTACTCAAATTCGAATATCACAGGAACTTATTAGAACATCATCCACATAGGCTAAGTGGGAAAAATACGTATTATTAAAGCTAGCTCAAAAATTACCCCAGCTAAGTTAATAAAGTTTGTATGGGACCACCGGAATCTCCTCGTTTTTGAAAGTCGGTTAAAAAGGGTACGTACCATCTCTATTCTTGCCAAATCCGGACACTTGGCCAGTTGTGCCAGCAAAGTTCTGGCTCACATCAGCTGTCGTTGGTAGAGGAATCACTGCGATCGTATCTGAAAACAAAACAATTGAATGACAAACAACATGAAAAACGTAAAACACACGCGGAGTCACACGTGTCATAAATCGAATACATTACGTGTGACTTCGGATTTTTAATTTATCTGTCTGTGATGACTTGTTTATACCTTTTTAGTTGACTTTTTTGCCGTAGGTTTAGTTTTTTTTAGTTCATGATTTTATGTCCTCTAGAGGGCGCCATATTCAATATGGTGTGATGTCACATGGCCTATAAGCGGACAACCGAGACGCTTCCAACGATACCCCATTTGACAAATTACGATGAGTAGTTTAGAAGATAAGAGGGAACAAATGAACATACATACATACATACCGGTCAAAATCATAACCCTTCTTTTTGCTTCGCCGTAGTCGGGTACGGACAAGGCCTTAATTTGACGAAATTTTATTTCTGTATTGATTGTGGACATTCAACTAAAGTTGTATGGTTTGAAAAACCTTATGTATAATACATAATCAGCCTATGATTTTCCCACAACTGGGACACAGGCCTCCTCCCTGTGAGAGGGAGTGGGCGAACAAATTGAGACTTTGTAACGGAGCTGGAACGCCCTGACGTTTAAATTTTGACGACTGACACTTCGGCTCGACGGAACGCGCCGCGGCGCTCTTCCGAGCGGCCGCCATCTTTTCTGCCTTCTCTTTACAACAAGCTCGACACGGCGCGGCGCGGTGCGACGTATTTTTTTGCGATTAATTTACCTTAGTAGTTAGTTAAAACTACTTACTCCAAATTACTTGCCCCCAACAGACTTTAGGGAAAAAAGTTAAAAATTATAAGAACTTAAAGGAAAGGTCCATTAATTTCTTAAACGTGAATTAAAACTTTTATGAACAAATGACTTGTGCTCTCAATCCAGACGCTTGCATAACGCGGCATAGAATAAATCTCAGAAAGTACTATCTCTGCGTAAATAATTATTATTTTAGAAATTAGTTAAGATTTTCTTAAATCTTTTAAGAAATTTCCAACTTTCTAGAATATGACGTTACAGATTTATGGCGGTTTAACTGGGTCCCTCAGTCTGTACTGACGAATCTTCAAAACATGAGTTTAACTTCATAAATATGCACTTTATATCCTATAGACATTGACTTATATATTACTAGCCTATAGATGAACATCTTTGTAAAGGTCAAAAGAAATAATGCAATGTTTAAACTAAGAGCCCAGTGCACATGAAATTGGTAATCGTCAATGTCAAAAAGATAAAAGTTATCACAAAGCATCATCTGATGTCATTACAAACATAAGAATTCCAAGTTAAAATAAATAATGTTCTATCTCTTCAAAACTTAACAAACCGATCACGATACATCGTAACTTATTTCAGTTACAAAAACCATAACACTTTAATATTGAAGAAATAAAATTGCCATAAAAACTTGTCCCATAGTTCCTGAGTTGTACGTGCCAGACATTATACAGAATACTTTCATCGTTACTTCCTTACAAGCCGCTTACAGGAACTATTAAATGAATAGGATGATTAACAGTTTATGGAAAGTTTATCAATAGCGGTAAACACTTATCGTTTTTAGTTAAGGTAAAGTACCTAGATATTTTGCAACTCCTTATTTCTGTCAACAAGACGCTTTGTTGCATGTGACTTTCAAGACTAAAGTCCTAGTCCTGTAAACTCTTAGTCCTGAAGGCAAATTCAATTTCAGGGTTTTTAATTGTATTGTAGTTTACGCTGGCGCCTGATGACTGATATCGGTAATTTTTTTTTTAACTAGAACGGGGAAGCTCTTGGCCTGAATCTCACCTGATGGTAAGTGATCATCAGGCCGAAGGTGGAAGCGAGCTTCACCCGGAATCCTCAACCTCAGAGGAACTGGCTATCTTACCTCTAACTGCCGGAACACAACAATGCTGTTAACATTGTTGTTATGGACAGACTTAGATAAGATGGTGGTAGCTAGCCAGGCGGACTTAAAACAAGTCCTACCACCTACCTAACCGAGCAGAAAATTTGGCCCCACTGGCTTTCGAACCCGGGACCTCTGGGTCTGAGAAAGGTGGTCTAACAACTCAACCACACAGGTGGTTAAAATGTTAATAGGGGACTTTACCCTTATCGGACACTGACAACACGTCTATTTACAGATGACGTACCCAAAGTACTCAACACTGTCTTGTCAATTATTGACAAAGTATTTGGTACTCTTTATCGGTATGTTGAAGTATGTTGTACCACTTGACTTGAGTGTTTCACGTCACTATTGTATTCCTAGCTATGTCACTGATTGACGATATACTAAACAGTTATCTTCAACTATAGTTCTTCGAATAAGTAAGAAAGATTGAAACTAGATTTTGAACGTTTGTATTTAAGGAATTGGCCTTTTGTTGCTATTCATAAGAATATTCTTATGATTTAGAAATAAGCTTTCTACAGCCGCATAACGATGAGACGGTATGTAGTTAAAATAAACAAATAATACTTACTACTAAACTTAACAGCTGCTATTTTCACAATAGCAATATCATTCAGCAGATAATTCCAAGATGAATGCATGGTGACATCAGAAGTTTCGATCCTTGTCCCTCCTGAGAAGATAGTGAGGGACCCTAGTACGATGGTGAACTGCCTCGCTTGGTTCTGACCGTCGAACCAGCAGTGGGCTGCGGTGAGGACCCTGGTGGCTGAGATCAAGCTGCCTCCACATACTGATGACTGGCCTCCGGTTAGCCTGGCTATGATACCTGCCTGGGGGTTTAAATGGGTGATTAGTTTTATGTTTCTTTGGATGTCAAAGAGAGTTTGGGGTTCCGAAGTGAATGCTATCGTTGTTTGTATGGTGGATGATAGATTTCAAAAACCAAAGTTATAGATCTCTACAAAATTCTAAATAATAAAAAATAGTGCTAGTGACAGAACAGCTTACCTGATGCGGTATAACAGTAGCAGCAGTGACCGGGCTTCCTCCAACAATCCGATAAGAGAATCCCTCAGACTCTATCCTCAATATCCTCTGGGCTTCTGGAACCCCAGTCTTCAAATGATAGCCATAAACTGGCGAATTTTCAATACTCTTACAGTAAGAAGCATGAAAGAATATAAATAAATATATTATTAATAAATTAAAACGCATCGTTCGTTATTAATGTTATGCTATAATTGAGTCGTTGGTCTTAAGGCAGGTTATTTTGTACTTGAACTGATTGGTGTCTTATCAATGTTAGATATATAGATTAGTAGATACCGGGAGGTGCGTCCATACTGCAAGAATTTGCACACAATGAGCATTTCGCTGCGAAGATTATAATATTTCATTCCGCAATGGAATGGAATTATAATCTACAGATATGTAAATAAATAAAAAAAAGAAAAAAATACATACCTATAGTTTTTATTATGTTATGCGGTGCTCATGGCTAAGTAGTAACAGCCGTTCGGGTCGATCCATCAGGTTAATCTAGGCTTGCTGCGGTTGGTCCGTGGATGGGTGACCATATTTACATATCAAGACTCCTCCGTGCCTCGGAAAGCTCGTTAAGCCGTTGGTCCTGGCTGTCATTCGTAAATCTTTGATAGTCGTTACGGGCCGTCAGAAGCCCGAAAGTGTAACAACCAGTCTTACCGAGGGGTATCGTATTAGGTACCCAGTTACTGGGTTGTGGAGGTTAGATAGGCAGTCGCTCCATGTACAATACTGGTATTCAGGTGCATCCGGTTAGACTGAGAGCCGACCCTATCATAGTTGGGACAGATTGATTGAGTTTATTATTATGTTATATTTGTGTAGTTAAGTATTTAATGTAAGTTGGATGTAGTATATTGGGAAAAAACGATTTCATTTAATTACGTTGCACGAATCATTACACAGCTCAACTCTTTGAATTACTTCTTGATTCTAGCTTCATTTGAATTCTCTGTCTTCCAAACAAAATAATGTTTTTTCAAGATTCCAGTTTTTTTATGATTTCATAGTAATAAGCAGGGACCGAGAACCTTTATAAAATACGGTACAGATAACGAAGAGTTTTGGTTACTTCTACGACTAAGATTACCGCTATCTGGGTAACCCAAGAAGAAGAAATAAATGTTACCTCTTTTAGGTTACCGTTTTAATACCGGTTACACACACAGGCTATGCGCGCCCTGTGACTAATGCCGACGGCACGTGTAAGATACAGGTAATTTTTATTTTGGTGATCGGTATTAATAGTCGTATTCAATTTAAGGTAACCTTTAAAAATTCCTGTAAAAAATATTTGTAATCGAAAAAATGCCTGTATTGATCAAACCGGTTTTAGTCTCTGATAGTAAATTCTTTCAAACCCAGGACGAACGCAAATGATTTCAGTTCCAATACGATAAAGAAATTGAAAAAAAAAAAACACGATGTGGACGTACCTTTAGGGGTTTCTCTCAAAAAGAGGAATAGGTTTGAGGGGTTGCGATGTCCAATGTGAATGCTTTTGGTGTATAGTAACCATAGGGCAAGAGAACCCACGCGACATAATTCAAACCAGGGAAACCTAAAATTGTCCGAACATTCGAATCAGAACTGTCATCTTTGACAGTCGTATTAAATGGCTATAACACGGCAAATTTAAGTAAGGTTGTCAATTTGAGACAGAGATAAAGGTAGCTTGCCATATTGGAGTCAACTTTGTGACTTCATTATTATTCCCAGTTGAAATACTAGAAATAAAGATAATAAAATGGGGTTTAATGCCATAGTTCCGAAAGATGGAACGTATCCTGCTATACATAAGGGTTTTTTCTACAAGCACAATTTAGTCATGGATTTAAGGCAATATACCTACCTCATAATCAATCTGCCTAGCCTTTCCCCAACTATGTTGGTGTCGACTTTCAGTCTAACCGGATTCACGTGAATACCAGTATTTTACATGGAACGCCTGCATTATTATTATCTGACCTCCACAACCCAATATAATATACCTACCTATTTGTTACAAATATAAGTTTGAATAATATATGTGAAAGTACGGCTGTACGGATTTTGTTGAAATTTATGTCACTTAATGCACAAAAGCTGGGACATATTACGTAATTAAATGAAAACTGGCGTCCGTAATGGTGTCCTCAAAATTCGTTGAAAATATTAAAATGGCCTTTCCACAATCTCCTAAAAGCCATTGCAACGTAGTCAACAAGGAACCCTTATAGTTTCGCCATGTCTGTATGTCTGTCTGTCCCCGGCTTAGCGCAGAGACTGTTAGTACTAGAAAGCTGTAATTTGGCATGAGTATACATATTAATTACGCCAACAAAGTGGTAAAATAAAATCATGAAAAAGTGGGGATGTTTATTTTTTTCGTCTGTCCCACAATGTTAAGTTTGTTCTTGGGATAAATTCAACCCAGCTACGGAACCCTTCATTGTGCGTGGTCTGACACGCACTTGGCCGGTTTTAGGAAATTCAATTGGTAACGTAGGATAATTTAATGACACAATGGCAAATTTTATCAAAATCCAAAAAAATTTTTTGTTTATATTTATATTTTTGGAAATTAAATTAGTAATGCAGGATATATTGACACACGCAGGGAAAATTTTATAAAAATCCGTTCAGCATTATGCGTTATTGAAAGTCGTAGTTAAAACATTGAAACGTTTTCACAAACTTTCACATTTGATGTGTATATTATAGAACCAAATGAATGGCTCACAAAATAAGGAAATGAAAATATTAATAAAAAAATAAGATTGGGAGAATCCATATTGGATATAATTGTTGTCTATTATAAGTACTCGTATCTTAGATAAGATTATTTATTTTCCTGTTTTTTCTGTTATTTCAGTTTGTGTGACTGGAATCTGTCGCTACCTAATTTGTATTGTTTCATAACAATAAGTTTAATTTTGAAATTGACTATTATAAATACTCTTATCTTAGATAAGATTATTTATTTTCCTGTTTTGTCTGTTATTTTAGTTTATGTGACCGAGAATCTGTCGCTACCGGGTTCTTAAGAGTTGTAGATCATGGGCTTGAACACAAGCAGGCACTTTACTTTGTGTAAATTATTTCATCACCACTGCTCTCAAAACGTTGAAGGAAGACATCGTGAGGAAACCGGCCTAGAACAAGAAATTCGAAGACATGTGACATCTACGAATCCGTACTGGGCCCGCGTGGTAGATTACAGCCCACTGTCTCTCGAAGAGAGGAGGCTAGTGTCCCAACAGTGGGAAATAGGTTAATTATGTTAAACAAATATTAATAACAAACCAATAACGGGTTGTAGGAGGTCATTTACAACCAAATGACCCCTTTTGACTCCTATCCAAATGTCAACAATTCCGAGTAATTTGACATTTTATATTTTTATTCCATATATTTTAAAATATAAAATTTCAAATTACTCGAAAATAGTTGACATTGGCATTGGGGTTTTTTGAGAGGTGGTTTGGTTGCAAATGACCTCTCCTTTAACGGATTGCCGAAATAAAACCAATAGCCTTGTATATGATAGCTAAAATAATAGAAAAGGTCTATGCAGTAAGTAAGATCATGTTTAATTTTTTATTGTTTACAAATGAGAGTTTATCCACGGGAGAAATGCTGTCACTCGAGTGTAGACAGACGGAGCACTTGCTTGACAACCTTCGAGGGGTCCGAAGGAAACCAGTCCAACCTGCAAATATGGACGGATTGGTCAGAATCAAAATCAAAATCATTTTATTTCACATAAACCTACATGGCCACTTATGAAACGTCAGAAGCTAGGTGCACGGTTCCAATTGGTCGTTTCCTATGGAGAAGAGCCGGCAAGAAACTCCACGGTTACTGGTATATTGGCGTGTGCTAGCTGACATATGGTTAATTATTTAATGTTTGTTCTGTTTTGCGTAATGTCAATGATTTTGCATACATTGCATTGCTTATAGATTTATTTATTTTCTAACTGAACAGACAGCTTTGTTGTTGTGCCATTACTTCTTCCCAGCTAAAGCACTAGACAGTGGTGAAGGGCGGCCGTTTTGACGGACTGTCTTATGTTATTTTGACGTTCTATAGTGCCTAGTTTCAATAAATGACTTTTGATTTTGAATGAACTTGCTCCTTTGGGTCTTGCATTGTGAACTGCATTCAATGATTGAGTATTGAGTAATGTAACTGGCGAAATATGGGTGCATTACATACAACTACCCCATCGGGGAACATAGATTTGAGTAAAGTTACAGTAGAGCAGTGGTGGCACAATGGCAATGGCCCTGATTTACGGGATGTAGGTCGTGGGTTCGAACCCAGGCAGGCGCTTTACTTTGTGTAAATAATTTCATCACCACTACTAACATACAATAGACGTAGATATATTTAGTAACAAATTCCGCTTAACTTTTCTTAAAGAGTCTTAAAAAACCCTGTAAGAAATCGACACGTGTTTCACCTCTCAACGAGGCATCCTCAGGATGACGATTGACTTGTCGCGAACCCGAACACGACGTGTTAACACGCCGTGTCTAAATATATCTACATCTATTGAATTTTATAATGGATTTCCGCCAAGTCACGCCTGAATCAATTAACTATCACCACTACCGTCAAAACGGTGAAGCAAAACATAGTGATGCAACCGGCATGTCCTAGAATCAAAAATTTTAAGACATGATATGTGACATCTATCAATCCGCACTGGGCCCGAGTGGTAGATTATAGCCCATTCCCTCTCGTGAGACGAGGCCGGGGTCGGAACATTATAGGGTGATTATGCTGTTATGCATGTTACATTTTAAAGGTATCAAAATTAGCAAGTAACCTACTATTCATATTCAAAACAAATTTACCAAAATCCTCTTATTCTGATGCAGAACAGTCAAAGGTCCACCAGAGTCACCATGACAGCATCCTTTGCCTCCTGTTCCGCCGGTGCAAATATAGCTGGTTGCTATGGCGACCTTGAAGCTTTTCTGACAGACGGCGTTCGTGATGATCGGTACTGTAAGCTGGTGGAGGGCCAGTGTCGAGGGTACAGTAATTTTAACTGTGTTCAGAAAAGAATAAGGATGATATCTGATTGTTTGGTTGAAAAGTTATGTCCGCTCCGCTTGCTCATTTTTGAAATAGTAACTAACGTAAAAGAAAATATCAATAGGTGCAGGAAGCTTCCTGGACTTTAATACTAAGGTATTCGGAAACTTCGTATATTTTAAAGAGTAGGTAGGTTCGCTCACTTATGTATCCAGGGGCTGCAGTCTCGACAGAGCTAGCGATCGCTATACGAACGAATTCGGTCGCAAAGTCCTAATGGCGTCCCTAGACGGTAAAAATTGCTTGACTAGCACGAAAAAATCATGTGCTTGCCGATCAAATAGCGCGCGTGTATGGACGCCATTAGGACTTTGCGACGGAATTCGGTCGCACTTGGCCGGTTTTTTTAAAAGAAAACAACCTAATAGTTAACAAAATAAAGACAAGGCTTGTAGGGGAATTATCTGCCCTATTTTTTTTATAAGCTATACAGATTATGAAATCGAAGCACTTCGAGAAAAGGTATGTAGTGCCCTCGCACTTTGCTTGGCTCGTCTTGGCGGGGGCATTCGCGTGCCCCCAGATTAATTGGAAATCGTGAATTTTTGGCGTTCATTTTCTATTGTTTTGGCGAGTTTGGGTACGTGTTAGGCTCACACAAGGTCTTGGTCGGGCCCTTGACAAGAACGCCATTTGTTCCAACCAGAATAACCCATGGAAAGGTACACTGTTTTAACATTTCGCGCGGAAATGTTAAAGGCTATTTTCAATGGGACAAAATTCTGGGATTTTCGAGAAATATTGGTCGTGTTTGGAGCCCTAGTTTTAGGTTATTGTATTAAAAAACATTACGTACTAATAGAGCTGTTTTGCATTAAAACAAAACAGTTATTATGTTATGAAAAACATAACATTTGTTTGAAGAAGCAGTCTTAAAATCTTACCTGGTAATATAGGAATTAACGTAAATAAGTATGTCTCGTTACCTGTGTGTGCACCCACCATCATACATCCACCCAGGATTCAGCTAGCAGAGTCTGTCACTGTCAAGTGTCAATCATAGAAGTCTTCAAATACCTACTCCAGCAAGGCCTTTGTACAAATGTTATGTTTTTCATAACATAATAACTGTTTTGTTTTAATGCAAAACAGCTCTATTATGTTTCCTTCAAAACATAACATTTGTTTGAAGACCTGTTTGTTATCTGCTGGTGAAAAAATACCTGAAGGATGTAGACGCTATGTGAATTAAAAATTATATGGAATGAACGAATATTTCGGTCTAATTCATTCAATGTTCAAATGAAAAATTAAGAGTTTTCAATCTATTTATCCCAGAAAATCCAAACATAAACACATCTTCAATACAATGTAAATTATTACCTTATTTAAGGTGAACATGAATTCAAAATTAATGAGATTGAAACTGAATAATAATCTCATCAACAAAAGATAATTGGATCAATCATAATATCTTTAATTAATACAAGTTAGGTTATTTACCTACAAGTTATGAGATCAATAAAATTTACAAATATTTTTGAATCTCATAGATATGTAATTCTTGTAAAGTTGTGCGAACACAAACTCAATGTCATACAAAAATTGTTAAAATTCAATTGAAACAGATATTTAATTAGGATCTTGTCATTAAAATGGTCAATTGATTCGTGAAGTAGTAACGCATGCCAATGAAGTCTCATCATTTGTTAATAAAATTAACATGATGTACCCCATATTTAAATATTATCGTTTATTATATCCTCTTCCCATCTCACAGAGAAGAGAACTTTGTCCCCTCAGTGGGAAATTTTTTATTTTTATTTTATTTAAACGTTACCTCACACTAGGAATTTCTCCTGTATTGTGGGTGCGTTTACAAACATTTAAACTCAAACACGAACAGCTAGACCTGGAACAACTACTTGGAGGTCATACCAATACTTGTTCCGTGCGGGAATCGAACCCGCGACACACAGCGCAGCAGTCAATCGCTTAACCACTGCGCTAACCGTGCTGTCATCATGCTGCTCCGTGGTGTCACAACATTATAGGTTGAGTATTCTAAATTCTCTTGAGAGGTAGCACTCTCTTTTACTACTTTACAAAAGCAATCTTTCTGTAAGCCTAGCGGCTCTTTCAGTTCCATTTCTTGTCATGATCTGCTTTCCAGTCTGCCTTCCGAAGGCTACAACAATAAACTACGTTGAGTATCCTCTGTCTTAGTCTGTTTAAAAATAATTTAGGCCATTCTGAGGAGAGACAACTTCTCCTTCAAGGAAGCTTAGCCACACCTGTTATTGTAAACTAAAATAAACAAGGATTATTTAAATAAACATCTTGATTATCAGTGTCCTTGCACCACACTTGGGCCGCACTATTAATCAATAGGTATCTAAAAGTTGTCAGATATTAGGTTATGTAAATCTCTGCCAATCAAGGGGGTTTTTTATCCCATATGGGTGACTGGCTTTTGAAACTTACTAAATGCACAATAACTGTTTAGATCTATCATCTGATCTGATCTATCATCTGTTAGTACAGTATGCATGTAGAACCAGGTTATTTAGGACTAATGCCATGCAAATCTATTCTATGATATTCACCTCTGAATAGGAGCTTTACAAGTAATTAGTGTGGATTATTTCCAACTACATTTTATTTTAGCAAGTCCCTTGTTCTTCTGTAGACCACTGCCCCATGCAACCTGACTGCCCCCCCCCCCCCCCAACTTTCCAAGCTAGGAGGAGTTGCAGCTTGTCAGGTCTAAGAGGTACTTACATGGATCCTGTATTGGTACTGGCTCTCCGAGACAACTAGTCTCAAAATACGGGAGCCAGGCATAATGGGTACAGTATGGGGCGATTTATACATAGTACGTCCCCATCCTATTTCCGAGTTCAGATCACTGAGCACTCGGTCTTAAGTTGGGCGAAGAGTAAACCCATGTTATTTGACGCTGTCACCTTGACTAAAAGCATCGCAGAAGCTTGCCAAGCCATCATTTGAGTCCCCTGTGACGTACAGTCGCACAACGGCCGACTGACATGAAAAGGCCGACGTCGGGGACGCCCCACTTTGAAACATGGCCTCCGAGGCCTGGGGCCTGAAGCAACAGGAGCCAATCAGGCTGATCTGTTCCTAAAAGCGGTCGGCTAAGCCGTTATAACACTTTTAATCTCCCCGGGAGGTGAACCGCTGACAGAGTGACGTTCAGATAATCTGCTAACTTCGTTATTTTGCAAGTAACGTTCAGGAGCGCTAGGGAAACGTATCCCTCGCTTATCCTTAATGTCGACAAATTGTCTGTTGTCGGAATGAACTAGAATATGTGCACTCTGGAGACTGGCTTTCTTGGCTGCTTATGACTGCGTACATGGCAAACATCTCTCTCAAGTTCGAGTGCCATTTTTTCTGGTTTGCTCAAGTTCCTGACAAGAGTATAATAGAATACTCTTTATTATTTACACCATACGAATTACAGATTTAAATGTAAAAATAATAATAATTACATATGGTTACACTATGGTTGGTATCTATCACTAACAGCTCTACAAAAAATAAAAATATTTTAAAGATATCCTTTGGATGTATAGAATAGCCCGTTCATGTGGGCTCCTAACCCTTCCTCCACGAATGTATGGACAGGAAGTGGATTACCTTACCATGTGCAGAGGAACTGAACTGTGGCCTATCAATAGCCTCTGGCCACCACATTAAACTCTTGGCAAACCAGTGGAGCAACCTTTTTCCATTTTTCTTGGTCTGCTCTTCAAGTATTTTTGTGACGATAATACCATTATTAGTTTCTTTCCGATCTTGCCTGCAGGCAGGGCCCTGTGATTGGTAACAGTGTTAATCAGCTCTGCATATTCTAAATCCTGATTGAGATTTAGAATTGACTTAGAAAATTCACTTGTCACCCAAGCTTTGTTCTAGCCCTAGTCTCCGAGACATAGAATAAAAAATTAACTATCTAGTGGGCCAGCAAATTTTTTTCTAAACTAATCATGCAAAAATGCAGCTACGACAGGCTTGCAAATTCTTTGTCACTCAGTTGGCCTACCACTGCCAATGTCCAGGTGACTGAACAAATGCCAAACAGGCATGCCGTGAATATACTCTTCTCTGGTGTGATCTATTTCATGAAACCCTTCATTAATAAAACATTGCTTTCATCTCACTCTCTTTAGAGTGTAAAAGGCGATTTGCTGCTGGGGACTGCTGCGCCACCCCCTCCCTCCAGTCAAAGCACCAAGAAGTGGCGAAGGCTTTAGGGGGACTGTCCCATGCAACTCTGACATTCAAATAATGCTGACTTCTAGCCCTGTTTGAATAAAAGACTTTTGATTTGATTATAATAACATAATCTTAGATATCCGCATAGATCATTATTATGGGTTTAATAGAAATTTGCATTAATTACTTTAACTAAAGTTACTTAATTATCTCAAAATAAAAATATTCTGAATAATAATATTTTCATTATTTGACTTCGTGTTATGTTTTCAGTATGAACAGAAACAGGTTTGCAGTCTTTCATTCCTAAGCTTTTATGTGGTTCTATAGGCAGCCTGACTCTTGTCAGAAGTATGAATTCTGGCCTAGTTATTTTTGCTATGATCCTCATTTATCATGTTTTTGTAATAAAAGAACTATTTCTTATAAATGAAACCAGTTTCAAACAATATATTGTCAATTTAAAATTGTTTAGTGGCTGTATTTGTTCCCTTTCTAATTTTGATAGAACAATGGTCAAAACTATAAGACCCCTAATTATTACAACTAATACACAAGTATAAATATACAGTACTTACTTTTATCATTATAAAATATAATGTTGTTTTTATTTCATTTCTTTTTAGTCATAAAACTTTATCATTTCTAAATAGCAATTTTAATGTTCTAATTGCAGATTAGAGTTCATAAGAGGTGCTGAACCTCTTTATGTGTAACAACTGCATACCACATGAGAGCAATAAACTATTTTACTTTAAATACACTTCTGAATGGAAGTGTTCGGACTACCTCCAAAAGTAGGATACAATCCTAGAGGGTCGGTTGCGCCCCATTAACAAGTCCCTATAGACCTTGCTTTGGCAGCTTATTCCATTAGAGATCCCAGCCAAAACTCCGTCCACAGGAGCTTAATAGTCTTTACTTTTTTATCTAGTAGCTTAAGTACTCATCAACTTCTAATTCAGTGAGTGAAACACATAGGCTGGGTGAGCATACAATGTCAGGTTTTGCTACAATGGATTGCTTTTTACGATAGAATGCCAAAAACTCCTTGAGTAGCTCAAAACATTCTGCATTTACTTTAGGAATTACTACCTAATCCTCATATTTTACATTGCAATCTTTATGTTGTAATATTTCTGTCTCTTTAGACACAACCGGGTTGTTTACAAAACAACAATGCGCTTCTGAAGTACCTAGGTACATACTAGCAAGAAGCAGTTTAGAAGTTTGTTGTTAAGTAGTGTTTCTTAATAAGGTTCGTGATATAATGTAGAAATTGTGTCATGTTAACACTTTAACAGTTATAACACTTACTTGGTTACTCATTCAATTTTAAATGCGTAGGTCCGACTTACAGCAAATCGTTTTGATATCTTTACCGTTGTTCAGCAGTGGGAAAAGAGGTCTTCTTCCTCGGGGGATGAAGGGTGTTCTTCCCCACTATCGCACCTATGAGAACAGCTGCTCACAGTGCTCACGTTCGCTAAAAACGGTTTCTTGCGCAGACACCGGTGACCTCTTAGGTAATGTGATCCTTTCGATCTCCATTTCGGCATTTCACTGACTCAACGATCAGCTTAACACTATATATCACTAACCACAAGCACTATTATTCACTTTCTATAAAGTTCACTGAAACTTTACAATTTTTTTAAAGAAAATTAACGAGACTAAAATTTTTCCGTACGTTGGCGGCAAAATTTTTAGACGCTATGATTGACACTTGACAGTGACAGACTCTGCTAGCTGAATCCTGGGTGGATGTATGATGGTGGGTGCACACACAGGTAACGAGACATACTTATTTACGTTAATTCCTATATTACCAGGTAAGATTTTAAGACTGCTTCTTCAAACAAATGTTATGTTTTGAAGGAAACATAATAAAAAAATGCTGATGAATAAAGTAGTGGAACAATTTAATATGGTAAGGCGTTCATGTGCTGCAACAACGTAAAAAAACCGTCCAAGTGCGAGACGGACCCATCGCAGTATAACGTGACATGGTCATTTTCGAGAACTGGGTCGGGCACATACTTGTAATATAGTACCTCAGAGTTCACAAGTTTATATTTCAAAGCAAGTCGCTGGTGAGTAATCCTGGCCCGGTTATGCCTGTGCAGGTACTCGCCGTTAGCCAGACGCGAACAACCAGAGATAATAATAATATGTTTGATGGACTCACCCGGACGATGGCATACCCGACACACGTCCCACGTCACCCTTTATAATATATGTCTCCTCAAGATAACTTCGTCCATAATTTCACAGACTAAACCCTCAGTTTCCTCGAAAAGGTCGCCGAAACGTAGCTAGAATATAGACGCCAAGAAATCTACACCGGGCTCAAAAAGAGCCCGATAGAAGGGCCCATGAGCTCCTTGCTTTGCCATATCTCCTTGCGGTCATCTATAGTAAGTACTACAGGTTTGCGCCAGTTCTCTTTAGCCAGGAGCAGGGTGAGCCCCTTGTCCACTGCGACCACATCACGGTGCATACCCACTTCGGCTTTTATAAAATATTCCCTGAGGCTGTACACCTCGCGGTTATGGAGGGCATTTTTATTATTATTTTTATGTTTTTACATATCTCGGGACCATGGGGACCCGGTCTTTTGGAAGGCGTACGAGGGGCCGAAGCCAACTGGCAGAGGCCCCTTAGATAATTTTAAATGGAATGAGGCAATTATAGTTGTGTTACCTACCCCACACAAATTCGAATATCACGACCTGCTATCTAAATAACAGTCACAGGAACTTATTAGAACATCATCCACATAATTATGTTAAGTGGGAAAAATATGTATTATTGAAGCTAACTCAAAAACTACACAAGAAAAGTTAATGTTTATATATGACCACGGGAACGTCCTTCTTTTTGGAAGTTGTTAAAAAGGTTACGTACCATCGCTAGTCTGGCCATATCCGGACACTTGGCCGGATGTGCCAGCAAAGTTCTGGCCCACATCAGCTGTCGTTGGTAGAGAAATCGCTGCGATTGTATCTGAAAACCATACCACTTTAATATTGAAGCAATAAAATTGCCAGAAAAACTTTTCTGTTTTCTTTTTTTTTCTCTTTTTACTTCTCCTGTACTGTGCGTGCGTTTACAAACATTTAAAACTCACACACAAACAGCCAGACCCGGAAGAACTACTTGTAGGTCAAACAAATATTTGTTCCGTGCGGGAATGGTACCCGCGACACGCAGCGCGGCAGTCAATCGCTTAGCCACTGCGCCAACCGTGCCGTCAATTTTACATTGATTGTCACCGAGATGAGATTGAAACTAGATTTTGAACGTTTATGATTACGGGAATTGGCCTTTTTAACCCCCGACGGAAAAAGAGGGCTGTTATAAGTTTAATGTGTGTATCTGTATATCGGTGTATCTGTGTATCTGTCTGTTCCCTCGTAGCTCCCAAACGGCTGAACCGATTTTGATAATTATTTGTTTTGTTTGAAAGGTGTCTTGATCAAGAGTGTTCTTAGCTACAATTCAAGAAAATCGGTTCAGCCGTTTGCAGATTATCAGCTCTTTTCTATTATATGAATGGATATGCGCATCTTCCACAGGTCTGATCGATTCGAAATTTAGTATTCTGTTACTTCAATGATATTAGAAGGACATAGTAACCTTAGATCGATACTTTAGCATCACCTGGAATTGTCTTTGTTTGTGTCGGGGGTTATTTAAATTTTTAATTTTAATTTGTTTTGTTATTATCCATAAGAATATTCTTATGATTTCGAAATAAGCTTTCTACAATCATATAACGATGAGACGGTACATAGTTAAAATAAATAAAAAATACTTACTACTAAGCTTAACAGCATCTATTTTCACAATAGCAATATCATTCAGCAGATAATTCCAAGATGAATGCATGGTGACGTCCAATGTGTTGATCCTTGTCCCTCCTGAGAAGATAGAGAGGGAGCCGAGAACGATGGTGAACTGTCTCGCTTGTTTGTGACCGTCGAACCAGCAGTGGGCTGCGGTGAGGACCCTGGTGGCTGAGATCAAGGCGCCTCCACATACTGAGACCAGGCCTCCGGTTAGCCTGGCTATGATACCTGCCTGGGGGTTGAAATTGGTAATTAGTTTTATGTTTCTTTGGATGTAAAAGAGAGTTTGGGGTTCTGAAATGAATGCTATCGGTGACTGTATGGTGCCTTTTTGACCGAATAAAATAAAACATGGAATTTGCAGATAAGGGTATACGTTTTATACGGGTATTTACAAATATATCAGCGTTATGCTGTGGGTTCTCCATAGCACAGCATCATGCTGAGTGGAAGCCTTCTTGTCTCAGTCATGACGTGCAGCTGCCGACTATGTCTGTTTTATGCTCGTGATTAATTAATGTAGATCTTATATTTTGTTTAATTTTTAATCAGAAAAATTCCCATCTTTCTGTATGCAATTTTTCTTTCTTTTAATTGTATGAAAAATTTAAACAAAAAATAATGATACTTGAAAAATAATTTTCATATTTATGGCCTTATCCATACCCTAGAGTTACGGGATATTAAAAAACACCTTGTACACGTTATAGGATAACAATATACAAAACCAATGTTCTACAAAAACTAAGTTCAAAATAATAAAACATTGTGTAAGGAACAGAATAGCTTACATGATGCGGTATAGTAGTAGAAGCAGTGACCTCGCTTCCTCCAACAATCCGATAAGAGAATCCCTCAGACTCTATCCTCAATATCCTCTGGGCTTCTGGCACCCCAGTCTTCAAATGATAGCCATAAACTGGCGAATTTTCAATACTATCACAGTAAGAAGAATGAAAGAATATAAATAAATATATTATTAATATATTAAAATGCATCGATTGTTATTAATGTTATGCTATAATTGAGCCGTTTTTCTTAAGGCAGGTTATTTTGTACTTGAACTGATTGGTTGTTATCAATGTTTGGTATAGATTAGTAGATACCGGGAGATGCGTCTACCATAGAGTATAGTAATAGAGTGGGTCCACACTGTAAGAATTTGCACACAATGAGTATGTGGCTGTTAGACATAAGCAAACAAATAAAGAAATATCATAAAAAAATTATTTAGTTTTTTTGGAATCGAGCTAAGAGATGTCTACCTTTAAATAAAAATAACAAGTAGTCTATGGAGGTGTCACACAATGTCACAATAGAAGAGAAACAAAACAAGATGTAAAATATTTAAGAATAATAAAAATAAAATATAAAAAGAGGTTTTATACCTTCTTGTTGGCTCTAACAATATTGCCAGGCCCGAAAAACAAAATAAATGTGTCAATTAGTGACAAAAGTAAAGTAAGTAAATAAATGAACTTAGTCATGTCGGATCTATTTCGATGTGTACAGGCATAATGGAAAAGTAAACAAACACGGCCACATACCCTTTGGATACTTCGGCGTATCGTTGATTGCTTGACGTCGGATGGTCCACAATAGTCAACTCCGACCTTTTTAAAAGCCCTAGAAGGCGAGATTCTGTCCTTAGGCAAGGATTCCATCAGCTGAGAAGCTGATTATGCTAAATAAATATTAATAGAGTCGAAGGCTAAGAACTCACGCAGCGGTTTTCACCCGCGCCCGCCGCGCCGCGGTGTTAGAACTGCGGTTTTATTTCTAAACTCACGAGACCGGTAATTTGCGCGGTCACGCAGCCTAGCCAAGCCAAGGCCCAGCCAAGTTCGCGGTTGAGATCATCGCCCGCAAACTTGGCGGGCGATGATCGCAAGACGGGCGCTGCCATAAGTCAGTAGTGCAAAATGGCGTCGGATTTCTGTATCCCCCGCCCCGCCGGCTACTGCGGTCGCCCGGCAAGCGATCGCAGAGCGCGCGGGCGCAACCCGCCGAGGCGGCGGGTGACTGCCGCCCGCGCGATTCTACAAGTAGCCCGCCGGTGCCGCGGGACCCGTAAACAACCGCGCGCGACGCGGGTGTAAAACGCGTCGGGAAATGTGCTCTTACTTTTTGCATATAAATCTACATCCTACAGAAGCTGCGGGCCCGCAAACGCGGCGGGGCGGGTGAGAACTGCTCCGTGAGTTCTTAGCCTAAAGCTTCGACCAAACCTTCATTCACGTCCCGCTACACGTACGTGTGCAAGACGCCATAGATAACAAGAGCAGCGTCCGAGCGACTGACGCTCCCGCTTCGCAGCCGCTTTGTTCGCGCAGGTTTGGCCGAAGCTTAAAATATATAACCCTTTATAACTGCAGATCTAATAACCACCCATTTCAACCCTACGCAATCCACCCGTTCCCCCAAAAATGTTCATCTAATATGAAAACCTGTCACTCGGTTCATCTCGGTTCCGTACTAGCAATTAATCAGTTCGCCTTACCTTCGCAAAGACAGGCTTACTATTCACAAAGCGTTTAATTAGCTTCGTCATACCTTTGACACGAGGGACTTTTTGTACCCCCAGGGTTGAAAGGTGATTAATTATGTTCAGCCCGTAGTGAGCAGAATCTGCGTGGCTAAAAATAGACTGTCTTTTGTTCCTCTGTGACGTAATAGGGTTTCTGGAAGAACTACTTTTGGGAGGGCTTTAAGATATTGGTAGATTTTCGTTCGTCCCAATTTGTGGTGTTGTGATCACACTAGTACCGAGTAGCCGATATATTCCGGAAAAATCTCCCTTTTTCTCCTAGACCTTTAGAAGCTAGTATTTATATCTCTGTCTCCCTAAGGCTGCGGACATGAAGTCAGCGGGCGCTGGGCGGCCGCTCAATTCGTGTTCGCCGGATATGGAACTGTCAGCGCCCCCCGCGACGCTGCCTTGGAGGCCAGTTCCATATAAATATATATTTATATGCATTGAAACGCGCTGATCCCGGCACTGCCGCCGCCGCCGCCCCGCGCCACTGACTTCGTGTCCACAGCCTTAGCGGCATACAAACTTACATAAAAACCTTATAAACCAAAAAGGTTCCTATAAATCAAAATCCTACAGAACAAACGCAAGGGAAGCACTCCAACAAATAAAACAAAAGGAGTTTTAGACACATTCCGGGAATTTCGGCGTCATGATTTACAAATCTGGAACATATTACTTACTCTATAAGGCGACCCTATTTCAACCCCATTTTATCTGACAGTCCTCCAGGGTGGATTTAAAGTGGTTTGAATAAAATATACTTTTTGTAGAAAATATGAGAAAAACACTGAAGGGACGGGGCGGATGCTAAACAATGACTGTCTGAGATATAAGGGGTTAGTTTTAACCTAGATAGAAAAAGTTTTTCATACATTCAGTGGATGTCATTTTATGTGCAGTAAATAAATAAGGCTTTTCAAGTACTTAGTTGTTTTAAAGCGAACTACGTCAAGTTCTCTATTGCCCCTATTTGAATTGTGTTGCCACCAACAAAAATTCCAGTGAAACTAAGTAAAGTTATTATGCTAATTCCTAGGATAAACTATTCGATCGCCGATCTCCCTCGAGATTAAAGTAATGTTTTTAGTTATTTGAATAAAACTCAATCCGCTTCAAGGGAATGAATATGGTAATACTTCTTTAACTGTGATAAACCTGTATTTCAGACCTACTTTTAAATAGTTCTCTGGAGGGAAATTTATACATTTTGAGCCTATGCCTTAGTGTTATAACCAGAAAATGAAAACAGACGTTTCCTTTTACAATGTACTACATCTTTCTGTTGATTGAAATTCATAATTTTCACTCCCAAGTGTCTAGGGATCAAGCACGTTTTAGTGAATTACTGCAAATGAAGTTTTTATATTGACTTTTTACAAGGTACAGTGTGCTTATCAAACTTGTTTTCTCTGTTTTTTACTATCGTGGAATCGCGAACGTTAGAAACTTTTCCCGCGATACAGCCATCTGACAGCTGACATAATATTGCCAATAATAAAAACTAAAAAATTAAAGTGTTGCAATCAGTAAAACTTTACTTTACATATTTTTTATTTGTTTTATTTTTATCTCTCTTGTCTGCTGTATTTTATATTGTGTGCCTTTTAGTCTGTGTCAAATAAATGTATTTTCTTTCTTTCTTTCTTTCTTTCTTTAAAAAAAAAACTTTAAAATTCGTAAAATCTTCCAGAATTCGATACCTTACTGTAGGTTTATAGGTTTATATTTTAAATATTTAAATGTTGTTATAGGACATTGCCATTATGGTGCGAAAACGGGGTTGATCCCGGCTGTCATTCGAGATCTTTGACTTTAGAAGCCCAAAAGTCACAACCAGGCTTACTAAGGGGTTCTGTGTCACCCGGTAACTAGGTTGTGGAGGTCAGATAGGCAGTCACTCCATGTAAAATACTGGTATTCAGCTACAACCGGTTAGACTGGAACCCGACCCTGACGTAGTTGGGAAAAGGCTAGGCAGATTGGTGAGAAAACGGGGTTGAACTCTTCGGTTTTTTCACATTCAGTATTCTAAATCTGCGTCATGGTTTTCCTCGGATTGAAAGAATAACAAAAAATGTATTAAATGCTTATAAAAGCTTTTAGCCTTAATAGCGACATTTAGAAGGAAAATTATATTTTCAGTTATATTTAGATAATCCTCTGGATGGGTTTCTTTTGATCTTTCCGTCTCATTGAATAAAAAAAAAATGGTACATACCAAAACCAGGGAATGGAGCGCGTATACTCAAATCACAACTATAAGTCAGAATTTTAATTCGATTCCAGATTTGACATTAGCTACTGTCATTTTGTGAAATAATGATACCACATAATAATAGTGTAGTGATGAACACAAAAATCGATTTATTTGTCATGTTCCTTCATGAACACATTTTTTTATTTATTTCACACACAATTATAAAAGAAAAGTCTCAGATCGTTAATTAATCGTCAAAACTAAATTATCGGTTCAGAAATATTTAATTTCCTGATATACTTAGTTTACGAGAGTAAAATTATAAACGAGAAGAATCGATCCGGAAATATTCCATTTCCATATCGAATAATTTCGCAACGTCACTATTTAGTACTTGTCATAACGTTGCAACACTGAAATTGTCAAATCTGGAATCGAATTAAAATT
The DNA here is from genome assembly GCA_914767815.1 of Eupsilia transversa. Lineage (NCBI taxonomy): Eukaryota > Metazoa > Arthropoda > Insecta > Lepidoptera > Noctuidae > Eupsilia > Eupsilia transversa. Next base: position 2,140,940 of record OU611888.1, read on the forward strand.
CCGAGTATAGAATTTCTTGACAGTTGGGTGACATAGCTTTAGTATCAATTAATTTTCCTGACTGTACTTGGAAAGGAAAAAAGTTTTTTTTAGAAAGGATAGGACACCATCAAATAAAAAAAAAAACTTTAGAATCCAATATATTTATTACTATTTGCACTATTTACAATAATTCTAAAACTCCCAAGATTGGGCATTTGTAGCTCGAACTCCAGGAACTGCGCAACGAAAGTTTTTCAAAGTAAAAATCAAGCAACATTCTGGATTCTAGAGCTTTCCGCGAACTTCGACGCAATTAGTGGCTACAGTCTAGACCGAGCCAATGAAAACTTGGACGATGCACCTCTTACTTCATAGCTGTGACGTCAGTTATGAATGACGTCATTAGAGTCTATTTATGTCACTGCGGGTGCTTGATTATTTTTGTTTTTAATTATTCCTGTTCTTTTCTTTGGCCAGCATTTTGAAATGAAATATGGACCTTAGTGATTCTTTGAACCGGTGGTTTTAATTGAAATAGGGGCAATCTTGGTGTGATTCTTTGAGTCATTTGTTCTTGTTTATTACAGGCTTGATTGTACCATTGTAAACATAACCTCACGGCGGTATGCCTCGAAGGGCTAGGCAGAGGTTAATTATTCAATGTCCACCATTATGCCTGTTATGTTTAGTTTCTATGTCATAGTGGGGTACTTATTGCCATTAACCGGACAAAAGGAATGATGAAAAAAAAAATCCTTCAGGTAGAATATTAAAAAAAAATTGGAAACGTAGTTTTTCTTTTTTAACGTAATCAAAAGATTACGGCGATGCATTGAGTTGAAATGTGGCATGACGTCACGCCTTGGTAGATTTTATACTTAGTTGTGACATAGCGGGGCATCACAATGGCGTGATATCACGCCAGTGTGTACGAGCCTTAAAGCATATTATCCAAGCCATTTAAATAATATGATAAAACAAAAAAATACGTGTCTAATATTTTTCTATTATTTGACTGACAGACTAAATATAATTTCTTTTTTTTTCCGAGGAATCATCCCTATTACCTACATTACTCGAACCAAAAGTGACAGTGAAACCTAGATGTATTTTTTTTTTCATTCGATAAATATTTGTTATATTTTAAACATTAACTTCCTACCAAAACGTTACAGTCAAAGCGTTATCCAAATTTCTTCAATCCATTATCCCGTCATTAAATGGATAAGAGCAAAAAAAATGCCCTTTTCACCTCCCACAATGACGCCATTTTTCAGAGGCAACCCTGCCCCACCTGCGAAAGGTCTCTTTGACCCAAAACCTTCAATGGCAACCCTCCGGATGGCCCGCCATCGAGATACCCTTGTTATTTGAATATAACTATGTTGGTCGTTTAGACCCCAGAGGCATTGTATATTACGGCTTCGTAAAAACTTTTAAATAGCTATTTAGATAGTTATAACGGTCTATTGGGAAATATTAAGAGTGTTTTATCCTGTCTTTTATCATGGAAACGGGATAAAAAATGAATATGGAATTCTCTTGCATTTTTATGTTGTTTTTTTTTACAAGCTTTTTATTAACTTACTTCGTTCGTATATGTTTTCAGTTAAAATTTAGAAATGCATTTTTCAAGCACTTCCTATAAACAACGTGTAGACAACAATACAACAATAAATGAAAATACTGGCAATGCATAGGAGTATTTAGGTATTATCAAATATATCCTAACATTGAAATTAAAAAAGTGTTTTTTTCGAACAAATGAAATAGTAGTGATGCGCCGACTATGGGTTTTGCCAATCTTTGATTAGCTATAGCGACTAAACTATTAAAAATCTTAGATTGAATTTTCGTATGCAGGCTGGGAACTTCATTAGATATCCGCTGTTTAATTTATTTTTGTATTGTCGTCTCCACCTTGTATAAGTTAATAGGTACTTGGCATATGTATATAATTTCCATGACAATGCAATAATATGGTACTATCGTTAAGCTTGTCTCATGATGCAGTCGGAAGGTGGGCCTGTAGATTAATGTTCATTGATATATGTATTCATGGATATATGTATTAATTCAAACCTTTGGACATAGTTAAATTAATTTAAAACATACCAGGTCTAGTATTACTAGATTCTAGTGCTAGTGCGTATGTGACCAGATGTATGAAAGTAAACAAAGCCTATGGAATATGTCAAGGTCATATCAGGTGTCGTTCCGTAGTTTCTGCCATGGGAAGTAGGCGTGCGTGTATTCTCTGTCATTAACATCAGTCATTTTTTGCTAGCCATTTTTTGTGTCTCCGAAGCACGCATATCTTTTAGGTTTTCCAATCGCTGAATGAATGATAATTTACTTTTTCCTATTATAAATGACAGGCCTCTACCCTGCTGCAGCGCATCGGTCAACTGTGTTAGATTGATGTCCTCGTTAATGTGTTTTTTTAAATTGATTATACTTTTGAAAATACTTAGATCTGGAAATTTGCCTGCATTCAAATCTGCGATAATGTCCCACAACTGTTTCTTCGATTTAGATTTCATCAATTCAGCGTCTCTTTTTTTCTTTGCTGTATCATAATTTGTTATCATTTCTTTCAGTCGCTCCTTACTAATTTCCTTTTTTTGAAAAGGTAAGCGAGGCATTTTCGATAAGGATATGTTTCCTCCTTTATAATCTTGAACCATTTCTACTAAAACTTTGAGTTGCGATCCCGTTACTGAGTAATTATTCTTTAATTCTGTGACTTTAAGTGCTTTGATCTTTTCAATATCTTTATTATTTACCTTAGATAGTTTGATCTTATTTTCTGCAAGAGTTTGATTAGAGATATTCTTGTTCAAAGGTTTTTCTTCGGTTACTTCAGTTACTTTATCTCGTATTTTTCCCAGGTTGATTCCAAAAACCGAAAAATCTGTTAGCAGTAGTTTACTTTTCCCAAAAACTATTTTGTTGCAGCATCTTTTCAATTTTCTACATAACCAATTTATGCACCTGCGTTTACAACTGATCTTTTTCTTTTTAATTGGGATTTGGGTTTCCTTGTCTCCTGCAGTTAATGAATATTATAAAAAAATTAAACCAATAAATCAGGATAATTATTTTAAGATCAAGCGACATTTCTCTAAGAGTAATAATATCTTTACATTAACATAACATAACATTACACCTGTAACCCCCAAGTGTTAGAATGAGGTGTATGTACAACCGCGGACACCGGCGGTTGATCTCTTTTCACCCTTATACCCTTAGTAATAAGGTATAAAAGTGCTCCAGCACCAGTGTCAGCAATGAAACCTACAGTAGGTACACTTACATTTTGCCGGTTATGTTTCAGTGCCATGTAATAGGGGGCGAACCATTAACCGGACACAAATCCAGACTCCGGGCTGAGAAATTCTTAATGGAAAATCCCAATATAATTTTGCCTGACCTGGGAATCAAACAAGGACCTCATGCTCAGCAGTAGAGCGTGTGACCACTAGGCCAACGAGGCAGTCGATAGACTTTAACGTCGTGTGTAGAACAAAGTAAATAAATATAATAAGTCTAACTCACTGGACGCCGACGCCAACAAAATTGGAACAAGGCTAGGGAAATGATGAACTCACTGTTTTTACGGCGGTTGCACATTTGTTACTATTTGGTGTTTCGGAACTTGCAGTCGCGGGCACATTAGCATTTTTGAAAATTTAAACTGAAGAAAATTTATCATTTCAGCTGAAATGATTGTGTGCATGTGCTAAGACGGCTTCTAGGTTATTAATTTATCTTGATCTTCTTATTTATGTTGTCAACTTATCCATGTTGGTTTATTTCAATATTTCTTTGATTTAATTTCTAGAAATTTGTTTGGCTGGTTGACACACTGACAAATAGGCTGACGTGGCCATGAAGTCCTTTTGACGCGGCGCTAGTGTCTATGTCATTGCATCACATTGCATATGAAAAAATGTAGTACCACAACTTTCCGCCGGCCTTCTTTCGTGGCGCGCACTCTATAGCCTTTACTTTTACTCTTTGGATGTGACGCCATGACGCAACGTACTGACAACCGTACAAGAGTCTTTTGGCGTGTGGCCAAAATCTGAATTAATGCCGCCATCTTGTGAACATCATGTTAGGATAGCTATTGTCTTGGTACAAGGGTTGGCACGACCTTAACGCAGGCGGAGGCGGAGGTGGACGTGAAAAAAAAAAGAAAAGAAAGATTTATTACACATTTATTAAATACAAAATATCTACCTATCAAGAAGAAGGGGCAAATTATATTTTACAAACAACAGTTTTGCGGCTTCGTCACCTTCTAGAAGATTTCTATGTGATTCATAATTTAAACCAGCTCCATTATACAACTCCTCACTTTGTACTGAACCAGGCGGCGGTGACAAATAATCGCGCACTATTGGAGCAAAAACTTGAAATTTCGTGTTGTATCTCCACCACATTAAAGGGTCTTCGTTTAGTTCTAGCCGATTTTCTTTATTATAGTCATTTATTAAAGCTTTCCATTTCATGAGTTTGCTATTAGTAACAGTGGTGTCGTATCCCCCTTCCTCTTCATCATCACTGCTGTTGTTCAGCAGGTCCTTCAGATTTGAATTTACACTTTGCGTCGGCGGTAAAACCTGGGAGCTTGTGCATGGTTCATCGTCCATTTGATTCGAGTCAATATTGGATTTTTTGGTAGTAGAAGCTCCGCCATCATTAATTCCACTTGCAGCTGTTGCCGGACTTAAGTCATGCACCGTTAACAACCGTAACAGTTCGAAGAGAACTTGTTCCTTAATTATTTCATTAAAAAACTTTAACTTATACCTAGGATCCAGGTACGTTGCAAGCGAATACAGAGTATTGCTTTGAAGGTCACAAAATCTCGAATTGATGTCTTCGATAATTTTTCTTATCATATTTTTAAAATCCAGATTTCTGTCCGATTTGTTTCTTTCTATCTGCAAGGTATGCTTCAGTCCGTGTATCAATGGGATCACTGATGATATGCAGGTTTTTGTATCGCTTAGATTCTTCATTATTTCTTCGAAAGGATTTAGTATTGCCACTATTTTACTAAGATACTCCCATTCTTCTGGAGACATTTGTGGAATACTGTGATTGCTGGTATACTGGCAAATAGAGTCTTTGATTCTCAACAGCCGCTCGATCATCAAGAAAGTGCTGCTCCATCTAAAACAAAATGAAATTATTGCAATCAAATAACTTTAATCGAATTAATGACCGCGCTATAACATATCACAGTCAAGGGATGAATAAAAAAATTAAAAAAAGGTTTATGTATTAGTTATAAATGAATTAAAACATACCTGGTACCGCAGTCCTGAATCACGCGAAGTGCGGGTTGATTTAATTGCTCCGTTTGAATTTTAATCAGCTCATCATGAGCTATTTGAGAGTGCATAAAATGTCCCGATATCCTCTTGCATTTAGCAATTAAGTCCTTTACTTCATGGTTTTCGAGAGCAGTACAAACACACAGTTTTAATTGGCGGATCGTGCAACTAACATCAGGTATATTAGCCATATGCATTGCTCTGGCCATATTTGAGCCGCCATCATGAATAAAGCAATGCAATTGCTCGACATCAATGTCCCACCCCAGCAGCATCATATTGAAATGGTCCCAAATGATATCGCCAATATGGCGGTCATAAGGTGAGCAGCATTCTAGAACAATCTGAATTCGAGTGAAGTCCTCAGTAATTCCGTGTGCCGTTAAACTTAAAAGCGACGCATTATCACATGGCTTGGACCATATATCGGTGGTGAATGATAGTTTAGGAAATTGTTTGAGCATTTGCCCGATTTTTGCCACCACTTTCGTATACATTTCGTCACAAATATGGCCAGTAAAAAATTTACTCCCTCTTAATTGGTAACTTGGCAACGCGATTTGCATTAATCGACGAAAACCAATGCCCTCAACAAAATTGAATGGCAGATTCTGTAATGCAATCATTTCTCCGATCAAATCGTCAATTTTTTTTGCTTTACCATGTGATGTATTCCAAAATTGTTTTTTTGTTTTAGATTCTTCTTTGGTTCCTTGCTTTTCTGCTTGCTGTAATGGTGTCACTGTTGATGGTATCTGATTTACTTTTGCTATTTCCTTTTGTTCTTCCAGTTTACAAAATTCTTTATATTTTTCTTTATGCATAGATTTCAAATGCCCTTTCAATGATGATGTAGTTCGGCCTTTTCTTGAATAGTTTTTGCAACACGTTTTGCATTTTGCGTGATCATTACCTACTTGTACAAAATACTGCCAAATATCACTTGTTTTTGGTTTCATCACGCGAACCAAATAAGTAAACAGCTATTTATAAACCGCAAAAAATTCAATTCACGAGAGATATCAACACGACGCGACGTCGAGTGAGCCGAGTGCTCATTGAGGTCATGTGACGTCCCCCGCCGCCCGGTCCCCGCCTCCCCACCACATTTCGATGCGGCTCGCGCATGCGCCGTCGCATAGCGTCGCACGCAGACGGAAACGAACTTCCGTTATAACTCCCGTAGGCCTTGCGGCGGCGAGGCGGAGGTGAAGGAACGATTAATTGCGGAAGTTCCGCATTTGTGGAGGCGGAGAGTACACCCGCGCTTGTAAAATAATGTTTGTGATGAATAATAGACTTATTCATGTAAAATTATTTTGTAGAATATTCATTTATTGCGTCTAAGACTAATAATGACCCCCACCACGTTAGGTTACCGCTTGTAGTGGTTATTACTGCAGTTAGTATTTGTTTCCTTTATAAGTAGGTAGGTAACGATACTATAAAAAAAAATAAGCAAGTACTTAATTGTAATTCGTATTTTTGTATATACATATATGTATAACAAGTAATGTAAAAAACTACAGCACAGGGTTTTTTTTATGTTTTTCTCTATTTCACCGTCGCTTCATTCAATATAGATAAGATAAGATAAGATAATCTTTATTGACACAAGTAATGCAAACATTTTTATGAATTCCCTAGCTCCTGCGCTAGTGTACACTGTATTACAGGAGCTAGTGTCAACCCCTAGTTAATATGTTACATGTTAGTTATGGCATCCAAAGATTACAAGCAAAAATATTACAGCGAAACGCGAATTGAGCTGAATAAGAGTGAGTAGTCCCTTAGACGTAACCAACCATGTTGTATTGGCTGCCATAGCCTGGTTGTCGCAGGCAGGCCGCCTAGTGCGCGCCTGTATTTAAACATAATAAGGATACGTACTAATAAATATTTCAAAAACCGGCCAAGTGCGTGTCGGATCACGCACAATGAAGGGTTCCGTAGCTGGGATGAAATAATCCCAGGAACAAACTTAACATTGTAGTTGAAAAACATGTTCTCCCATACGAAATGTTTTTGCAACTGCAAATGTAAGTTGGTCGATAATTATTCGTTAACTAGTAGAGCCTACTTAGCTGTGATAGTTTTCCTTTTAATTTCGTTATATATAGGTACTACTGCTGTGAATTTTTCCACATATCCAGAACTTACCATAAAGCTGGCAGGGGGGGGGGACACTTGACTCTAACAAAAATTTGCACTTTAAAGCTTAATATTTCGTAAACGGATCCTTGAATTAAAAAAAAAATCACAAACTCTCAATATTTTTGAACGACCTTTCCATAGATATCCCACACCATAGGATAGACGAAAAAAAAAACACTTTTTTTTTTCATGATTTTATTTTACCACTTTGTCGGCGTAATTGATATGTATACTCATGCCAAATAACAACTTTCTAGTACTAACAGTCTCTGAGCTAAGCCGTGGACAGACAGACAGACAGACGGAAATGGCGTAACTATGTATAAGGGTTCCTTGTTTACTACGGAACCCTAAAATTAAGTGTGTGTCATCCCCTAACGTCAGGTAGCTCAACTCCCTTCGAGCTCAAGCTTCACCTATGTTCTCACGGTGAGCTTTTTTGTCCCGTACTAACCCAACAAGATCTACATTGTGTTCAACTGTATCAATCGAAGAAATTTATTTCTTTTTAACTTTTAATAACTTAATTTGATCTTTTATTTATAGCATGCACACTTGTTTTTCCAACTCACTTTTGACATTGGCAGAATAGTCGACATCGGCTTTGCTTGCCATTTAATAAAATATGTACTTATACATATGGAATGCAATAAAGAATTGAGTATTGAATATTGAGTAAAATTTTAATAGAATAGAGATTTTTTTAATAGACCGGCTGTATAGATATAGAAATAGACTCTGCATTCTAAGTTTCGTATCACACGATTAGCCAGCTTACCATAGATACATTTATTCAGCGAGCACCACAAGTTCCATCAATGAAATATTCATATATTTCCACGGCTAACGCAATTACTAACGACTTATAATCAATCTCTGTCACAATTGAGTATCCATTCGTTGCTCTTGTGGCAAGTCTTTGTGACTTTATCGAAACCTAGAATTTGTCGAGTAAGCCCTTAGTTCTGTACGTTTTTTTTGGGATTAGAATTTTAATATGTGATGTAGGCAAAAACATGCATTACGCTTCGTTTATTTAAAATTTTAAAACATTTTTATAAATATATATTTTTTTAAATATAAATAGTAAAAATGTTTGGTGTTTCATAACGTTTTGGTTTTTCTGCAAATATTTAGAGTGAGATCAAGGATAAACAAATAACAAGTATAGTATATAAATTATTATTTGCCACTTCAATAACACGCAGTTAACCTTTTTTTTTTGCTCCATGGAATGCGGCGCTCATTCATATCTCACGTACGGAAGGGCTGCGTTCAAGCAACAATATCTCTTAAACCAATTGACAGAGAATCGAATTTTTGGTATCATTATTAAGATAAGCTAAACATCTGTTATACGAGTAGATAAAAAAAGTTAGTTCCCTGGGGTGAATTTTATAATAACCTTAATAAACTCAAAAAACAATGTTCATTTTAACGTAAAATTCATCTTTTAGCCTTTATTTAAATATGATGCAGCATTTAGTGTTATTATTCCAGTTATTTAACCCATTGTTAATACTTTCAGTTTCACGTTCGAACGTTACAGTACTTTTAGAATGCACGCTTCATAAAACGCGATCAAAGCACAAAAATGGCTGCCATTCAGGGGGAGTTGGGTTCCGACCCCATATGTAGAAGAATTTTATTCATAAAATATAGCAAACTACATCCCTATTAAGTTTGTACAGTCCAAAACTGAACATACTGTATTATTGGATACATGAATGACAGGTTTTAAAATTGCAAATACAACACAGATACAAATGTCAAGAAAAGAAAAAAGGTATACATTTCATGTAATTAAGTTGGGTAGGTAGATTTTAAATAATAAATAAATTACATATATTTCAGGTAAATAACACCCATTGCCAAATATAAATGAATAGAAATATTACAGATAAAACCACGTATGATCAAAATAAAATCAAATCAAATTATACATCAAACATACATAAAACCGATAAAAATGTCAAGAAAAGAAAAAAAAAAAATATAGGTACCATTTTCATAAACTCAAGGTACTTATTGATAAGCAATGACCATCAGCTTAAATTGCCCGTAAATTCAAATCACAACTGTCATTCTTTGTCAACCTTATGATATGGCTATGACACGACAAACTGACGTTGTGAGTCAATCTGCTCAACAATTCCCAGACTGCACAAGGTGTGACCTACATTGCTGTCAAAAAGTTTCCAACACTCTAAAGTTGCTTAACCTTGACCAAAATTGATCAGAACGCTCATTAAGATGGAAAACGCCTTCCTCAATGACGCCTAAGTATCCTTCGGTAATTAACTAGTAAGATTATCGTAATATAAATCTGGTAACATTAATAGTGGCGTTGGCAGAGATCCAAGCACTTAATGTAATTGTTTGTATATGGAAGGGGACCTTGCCATGTAGTCTTTGCCTTTTTTGGCAGTAAAATGGCTGGCGCGGCTTAGATTATACAGATCTGGATATGTGTTATTGACCTTGGCTTTAAATCAAACTAAAATATAAAATTACTTTGTGCTAAGTTATGCAAAAGTAAATTGACTAGTCACTGAAGAATTTCGACTTGTCTGTAGTTTAAAAGTAAAGTTTAACTTAAGTTTTTTAAGTTAAGTCCAAAAATATATTTTTCTCTCTGCCTAACCAGAATTTTCGAGTTGTTGTTTATTACAAATAATAATAAGAAGATAAGAGAAAAAAAAAAAAACAAGAATAACAAGACAAATTCTTCCCAGGTTCCCAACCTGGGAAGAATTTGTTTTGGTATTTTTGCTCTCTGCCTAACCAGAATTGTCGAGTTGTTGTTTATTATAAATAATAACAAGAAAATAAGATAAAAATAACAAGAACAACAAGACAACTGGGAAGAATGTGTTTTGTTATATTTTTTGCTCTATACCTTACCAGAATTATCGAGTTGCTGTTTATTAATACATAATAATAAGAAAATAAGAGAAAAAAACAAGAATAACAAAATAAATTCATCCCAAGTTGGGATGTCACAAAAAATCTCAATTTTCTAAATAAATGTAGGTACATATCCTATCCTCAACATTCTAAGTACCGGCGATTTTCCTTAGCCAATACATACTCGTTATTATAAGTGAAATATATTCAGGGTCAACTTGCTACGTTTGACAGGAACTAAATCTCTGAAATATAAGATTTCTATAGATTTGGCTAACAATGACATTTTTGGGACACATGGGATAAAAAAAACGTAATAATATTAGTGGATATATAATGTCAAATACCCTTCGTTATGACTGTTATAAAATGTTGGGATAGTAAGGACGAGAAATATCAAAGTTTGTGCGTTTAATGGGAATTAGGAGCTCGTGGCTAAGTAATAACAGCTGCACGGGTCGATCCATCAGGTTAAGCTGCGCTTGCCGGAGTCAGTCTGTGGATGGGTGAATATCTTTACATACCGAGACTCCTCCGTACCTCGGAAAGCACGTTAAGTCGTTGGTCCCGTTAACCGTTAGTTGTGTTAAATATTGTAAAACATTTATTACAAAAAAATGAAATATAAAACGTACATTTATATGTTCGAAATAAATGTAATATTGTTTAACTTTGTTTTAGGATATAATAAAATTTAACTTTGATTTAATTGTAACACTGTTATATTCTAATTTGAGGAGCTCGTGGCTAAGTAATAACAGCCGCACGGGTCGATCCATCAGGTTAAGCTGCGCTTGCCGGGGTTGGTCCGTGGAATGGGTGACCATCTTTACATACCGAGACTACTCCGTGCTTCGGAAGGCACGTTAAGCCGTTGGTCCCGGCTTTCATTCGTGGATCTTTGACAGTCGTTACGAGTCGTCAGAAGCCCGAAAGTCTGACAACCAGTCTTACCAAGGGGTATCGTATTACCCAGTTACTGGGTTGTGGAGGTCAGATAGGCAATCGCTCCATGTAAAATACTGGTATTCAGCTGCATCTGGTTAGACTGGAAGCCGACCCCAACATGATTGGGAAAAGGCTAGGCAGAATGAACTGTTATATTCTAATTTCGTGTTTGATAGTTGAACGCCGATAGAGATCCTATATACTTATTAGTATATAGGAGTAGTATATCTAGTATATCTATGTTTAACAAATACAAACTTTGACTTTGACTATGAAAAACGTGGGTAAATAAATGCCCTTGCAACTTGACCGTGACGCTAAAGTAAACAGCTATGGCCTAAACAAAGAACATAAGCATTTCCTCAATCTTCTCCAGATTATTGTGCCCGAGTTACTGTCATCCCATATAAAAAGAGAACTTTATTATTTCCGAGACCCTTTACTTTTTAAAGTGAACACTTTTCCTTTATCGACCTTTCTTTAAGGGCGACCCACATCAGCCCTAAGGCGGCTCTTTACCTACAATAAGTTTGCGCAATCTTCTTATTGCTCAATCTTCTTATGCGCAATAAGAAGATTGTGATGCAGTTAATATCAGTTTTATTTCATTATAAACTTTTGTTTTTGTTTGTTGGTAAGCTTTTATTTAAATAAATCAATGAATTCCGCATTATCCAAAACGACAAAAAAAAAACATTTCGTTATATACGATATTGCACAATATTATTATTGTAGATGTGAAATCCGCCTAAGATTGAACAAAAAACCTTCAGTTCCGTCGACCTCTTAAAATCATTCTACTTGGCTGGGTTCATTCCACATACTACAATAGTTTTCTTCTTATTTTCCATTAGTGCTGAAAGTCTAATATGTCATCTGTATTAATGCAGCCGCCATATTGTCTATATTTATGATTTTACTGACCAAATTTATGGGTGATAAGATTAGGAGTATTTTTGTATAATTTACGCAGTATTAGGTTAAATGCGGTCATTAACGCTAAGTGTGTGGCATTACTAGAAATCGTACTCTCGTTGAAACAATAAAAATAAATCTCTTTGCACTTAGCTGAAACCGTTATTTGGTAGCACAATATTTTATTCCACAGAACCAAAAAAACATTTTTCTAACCGAGTAGACACAAAAGCGTAGAAAAAGGGTTGGAAAATTCAATGTCGTTCACTTAAATAATAAAAAAAAACATTTTATTTCTCGATTTTTTTTTTGTTTTATTTGAGAACCCCTGATATGAAGGACCTTTGAAGGACCTTTTACCTACCTACCCCTATAAATCTGTTTTGATTTTCATATAACCGAATGTAAATAAGAGAACTCACGCCTTCTTGCCATGGGGGTAGGCAGAAACTACAGGACGCCACCTGCTACGATCCTTACATACTCCTTTTACTTCGTTTACTATCATACATATGCGGTAGCCTAAACTAATGTAATTGTTTTATTTATACAGCTGCAGCCTTAGACTTAATTTTCGCCAACAAAAGAATCAACATCTTCAAAACCATCCTGCAACAAGTTAAAATGAAAAAAAATTAAATAACCCCCGACACAAACAAAGACATTATTCTAGGTGATAAGTGCAGTATCGATTCAAGGTTACTATGTTCCTCTATTATCATTGAACTAACAGAATACTAAATTTCGAATCGATAAGACCTGTGGAAGATGGGCACATCTAATCATCAACTAGAAAAGAGCTGATAATCTTCAAACGGCTGAACCGATTTTCTTGAATTGTAGCTAAGAACACTCTCGATCAAGACACCTTTCAAACAAAAAAATAATAATAAAAATCGGTTCAGCCGTTTGGGAGCTACGAGGGAACAGACAGATACAGATACACAGATTCACACGTTAAACTTATAACACCCCTCTTTTTCCGTCGGGGGTTAAAAAAGAAACCCATCAAGATACCAAACCCGAATTCATATCCGTTTTTCTATCATAGTTGTATCGTAAAATCGAACGCAGTCATGGGAAAATTCACCCTAACACCCAAACCTATGCCATGAATCGTAAGAAATGGGTAAATAATGGCCGCATGCCGCATTGGACCAGGGCTCGGGTGTTGAGGCCGATGAGGCCTCGTAAGTATACAGGCAAGGGATTGTCGAGCCGATGTCTTGACGGCGAATGGTTAGGTAGCAATGTGGTGTATGAGCGGTAGCGTTTTATAACGTGCTTTTACTGTACAGCACGTCAGCGTCAGTAGTAACAATTTGAAATTGACAGCGCCATAAGTCGTAGCAGTACGAGCTATTTTCTAGGGCAAGTATTACCACTGCTGTGTGGTTGACTGTACCTACAATGAGGCAAAAGATGATGAATGACGATCCGTTTTTTTTCCATGTCGGCAACATTCTGGAACCTTGAATTAAAAAATGTATACTTTTGTTATTTAATAGACAATAATTAAAAAACCACAAACCTGTTGGTTATTTTAACAGAAACTTCGTTCATGAATGTAAATCAAAACCATGATTATATTAATTGTTGTTCCTCCCCCTACCACATTTTTGATCCATTCTCGAGTTCTATGAGTGTCGTAAGTCAAGGTAATTCTGGACCTTATTTAAAAAATTGTAGCATTTAATTGGGCGTTTTTCTCGTACTAAATTACCCGCTATCGCTTCCGCCTCTCCTGTGGTAGTATCCTAAATATTCTGTAATACATCTATTGAATTATTCAAGGCCGTAGTTGGCGGATATTCGTCGTTCTCAGTTGAAGTATTGTAAATTTGGTTCACAGTTTTGGATCTACGTCTTGTTAGCATAATGGCAAATAAACTGTTCAGATCCTATGCAATTAAGTGGATTTTTGAAAGTTCTTGTTTCTGTTCAAAAATAACAGAAGCAGGATCTTTGAAAATATTTTTTCTTTTTATGTCTGGTTGGTCGACAGAACAACTTAACGTATTTATTGGTTATAGAAATGCGAATGCGAGTTTGTTTGTTTGTTACGCTTTCAGGGCTAAACGGCTGCACTGATTTTGATGAAATTTGGTATGGAGATAATTTGAACACTGGGGAAGGATATAGGCTACTTTTTATCGACATTCCATGTGGGCAAAGCAGCGGGCGGAACCTTGTTTCTAATATTCGTAAAGGTGCTATGAAACCTGAACATTTCCTGAACATTTCCTCATCTAGTTTAAAAAAATATGATTGACGTGTAAAGGTGTTTGTACAAACCTACTTACAGAAAGATGTAAAATCATAAATATCACAATACTAGAAGAAAATAATTCTTCCTGCATGAAGTCTGTCGTAACGACTACAGACGCAAGCGACAGCTCTGCGTCTAGACGTAGTGATAAAACGCAAATGCAAAACAACTCTGCGTCTTTTTAATGCTATAGGACGCAGCGACAAAACGCATTCATATCCATGTGTAAGGCTATTAGGAAATTTCCTATTGGATCGCTTCAATATTGCAAGAACCAATAGTTATTGTACAACAATGTCTCCTTTTAATTGTACGCTACAGAACCACAAACGCTACCGTACAACGCTCACTTCTATTTCCAGTATTTTCTTTCAGTTTGCGGCCATTTTCTCGAATTGAAGGATTTCCTTTAATTCCCTTTGAACGGAGTAGGAAGAGGAATTGTGTTGTCTGAAAGATATATACTCTACCGTATAGTACTGCGTAAAATACAGTGCAAGAGAAACAAACAGCTTTGTATTTTATTTATCGTATTGGTAAAGAGGAGCTCGTGGCTAAGTAATAACAGCCGCAATGGTCGATTCATCAGGTTAAGCTATGCTTTCCGGGGTTGGTCCGTTTTTTAAGTATCTTGTTGACAGGCCTACGCTGTCCTCTCATACCTATTCAAACTGTACATTTAAAGCATTGTAAAACCCATTTATTTTTAAAAGAGTAACCGTGGAGTTTCTTGCCGGCTCTTCTCCATAGGAAACGACCAGTTGGAACCGTGCACCTAGATTCTGACGTTTCATAAGTGCCCTTGTAGGTTTATGTGAAATAAAATATTTTGATTTTGATTTTGATTTTGATGGGTGACCATCTTTCCATATCGAGACTCCTCCGTGCCTTGGGAAGTACGTACGTTGGTCCCAGCTGTCATTCGTAGGTATTCGGGGTATCATTTTACCCAGTAGATAACTGGGTTATGGAGGTCAGATGGGCAGTCGCTCCATGTAAAATATTGGTATTCAGCTGCATACTAGAAGTCGACCCCAACATAGTTGTGAAAAGGCTAGGCTGTTTGATTGCTTTCGTGTGAGTGTGAGTGAGTGTGTGTAAGTATAATGTATTAATGCTCTCTTCAAAAGGATTCAGGAACTTGAAATTTAACCGAATGTTTACTATATCTCAAGGGATTAAAGTTTGTAATCCAGTAAAATTTAAGATGCTTAGAATGGAATGCCAAAATTTATTTGGAGACAAAGCACAAACTTATAACAAGGCAGATAGTTATGTTGCAACTTTGAGTTGTACACCATTTTCAATTTACAACGTTACTCTATAACTATACTCGATTTTGAACCATAACTTTACATCATATTATTCAAAATTGCTTGATAGTTCTAAATGGGTGCTTTAATATATTTTGGGTCGTCTGTACGGTAGTTTAGCTTGATTCCTTTATAATATTACGTAGTCATTATAGTTCTAAGTTTCGTCAAAGCGTTGATGAATATATTAAAAACTAGCTTCCGCCCGCGGCTTCGCCCGCGTTGTATGTCGATTAATATATGTTTTCGAGCCGTATGGGAGCAGTAAAATGTCATGTTGCACTAGAAGAACGGGCAGCAGTATATAAATTGACCAAAATCTGGTTTAATTTATGGCAAAGTCGAAGAAATACACTACTCTAAAACACCGGAAACAGTAAGACAACTGTTGCAATCAATTTTTAATTATCTAGAAAACCACTTTATGGCTCAATTTTAATTGCCACAGAATGGAATGGCAGCGAGTTTTTGTAACGATATTGTACAGTCAGCTGCAGAGGAATCTCACCCCTTAGCAATGTATTTTTTCATTGCTAGGGGGTGAGATTTTTCACATAGCAAAATGAAGATGAAACAACGGCAACGTCCTGTTATTTGGCTATCTAGTTTGTACTTTACACTATTGATATAAAGTTCATTATGCTGTGTACAAAAAAAACGCTTCCATTCCGTTCCCCGGCAATTATATTGAGCCTTAGCGTTACCTACTGGCCATTTTAAAGTCAAAATTAATTAGATAAATAATAATATGAAATCTTCTTACATTTGAAATAATGAGATTTTATTACTTATTTTTTTTCACTTTTCGAATAAGTACTCATAAACTTCCGGGACAAGACGATGAGAAAAACTATTATAAGTAGGTCTCCAGTGGCACTAATTAAATCTCCTGATTAAGGACACAGCGTACGGAATGCAGTATGACTATGATACGAACATAATATTAAAATTGTGGCAACTCCCTAATTCATTAGTAATTAAGTAAAGTCAGGGAACTAAATTGTTAAGTAACTACCAACAAAAAATTTCCGTGTATTGAAATCATAACTGTCATTCTTTGACAGTTGTATTATTATTTATTTGGCAGTTGTATTATTATTTATTTGACAGTTGTATTATTATTTATTTGGCAGTTGTATTATTATTATGAGGTATAAGGTGTTTTACTGACGTGGATACAGCCAGAATTGTTTATTTTAGTTATTTTCATAGTCTTATGTCATATGGGATTCTTCTCTGGGGAACTGGTGCGGACATTAATAACATCTTTGTTTTGCAGAAAAGGGCTGTTCGAGCCATTTACAACCTAGGTCCAAGAGATTCCCTTCGAGAAAAGTTCAAAGAAATAGATATTCTGACTGTAGCCTCTCAGTATATATTTGAAAACCTATTGTATGTACACAAAAATATTTCAAATTTTAAGAAAATGTCCGATATTCATAGTTTAAATACCAGGAATAAACACAATCTTGCCGTACATCGAACTCGCCTCCACAGAGTAGGCAACTCGTTCATGGGCCAATGTATACGCTTTTACAACAAACTTCCCATTAACATTCGAAACTTACCCATTAAACGTTTTAAAAACTGTATCAAAACTAAACTTTGTAAAAAAGGGTACTATAAAATTTCTGATTATTTAGAAGACAAAAAAGCTTGGGAGTGAGCTGCTCGCTCTGCTAAAATTTGTGATAAAACCATAAAAACTTGTCACTTTAATAATAAATATGTAAAATCATGAAAAAATACCAGTTTTATATACACATTGACATTGTTGAATATTATAACAAAATGACATGATTACTTTGTTAAGTATTATATTATTTTTTAAATATTGTGAATGTGAGGACTATGTGGATCATTTTTTTATTTCTTTATTTTACATTTAGTGTTATTGATGTTCTGGCGGTTTGAGTATTTTATGCGGCCTACTCAAATGTCCTTTCTTTGGTATTGTTCGTCGAGTCGCTGAGCTCCTTAAGTTCTGAGATGAGCTCCTCGGTTACTGACAATTGCTTGCACTGACTGGACAGGTCCACTCAAATCTGTGTGGTTCTTTCCTCAAAAGACCATTTCAGACACTATCTACATGGTCCTCATATGGCCTGACCAAGATAATGTCTGGACTTTAAAAGAGACTGTGACCTCTGAGTTTGTTTCGGCCTTTCTTCTCAGAGTAGTCAGATAGGAAACGCCGACCTCATCTAGCTTAGCTGTAATATTTTTTTAACATGACGTGTAAAAGTGATTCCGATATCCTATTTACAGAATAAACAATTTCATTTCATTACTAAAGGTGTCTTTGTGGAATAACTTTGAATGAAAAATTAAAACGAAAATAAAAATCATTGAAAAAACACGTTTTATGAAGTCAAAATTAAAATTATGTTATTGATTAAGGCTTAATACTGTGCTATTAACATTTCATTCCTACCCATATAGCGATCCTGCTATCCACATTCATGCTCATTACTCTTTCACGCCATTTTTCTTAATTCTATCAATCTGCCTAGCCTTTTCCCAACTATGATTGGGTCGGCTTCCAGTCTAACCGGATGCAGCTGAATACCTACCAGTATTTTACATGGAGCGACTGCCTATCTAAACTCCACGACCCAGTAACTGGGTAATACAACTACCCCTTGATAAGACTGATTGTAAGACTTTCGGGCTTCTATCACTCGTAACGACAGTCAAAGATCCAGAATTATTTATTTATTTATTTATTTAATACTTCAAGCACAAAAATGTACAGAGGCGGACTTAATGCCATAGGCATTTTCTACCAGTCAACCTTTGGGTGATGCAGAGACAAAAAGTGGTAGGTGCAATAGCCAGAATTAAGGAATAAATATTTATTTAAATATAAGGACATAATACACAACACACAGCCGGGACCAACGGCTTAACGTGCTTTCCGAGGCACAGAGGAGTCTCGATAAGTAAAGATGGTCACCCATCCACGGACCAATCCCGGCAACCATAGCTTAACCTGATGGATCGACCCGTGCGGCTGTTATAACTTAGCCACGAGCTCCTCCCCTATTTTTCTTAATTCTAATTTCATAAAATATTAATCAACTGAACTTCGCTACTCTGTATCCCCGCTGCATTAATAATAACTTGTCACCCACTTCTTTCCTTATTGGCCGAGTCGTTTCCCTAATGAAAACTTTTGAAGGATCCTTCGAGCACTCTTCATTACAAAGTTTGAATGAATAATGTTTATAATTTTATGTTTTGGTGAACAGTGAATAATCCTATTCCTCGTTGTCCTCTCAATCTCGGAGTTAGAATAAGTGATTTAATTTAAATAAATATGCTTTTGTGGATAGCTTGGCTGTGGATGGGATGAGGATTTAATCAAGTGTTCTGTTCAGTTCAATGCGTTTCTCGGTAAAAGTTGATGATATTTTCTTCAGAAAACATAGGTATTCGTGCTTGGTGATGATACCGCCATAACAACAATGTTACCAGCATTGTAGTTTATCAATGTTACCAGCACTGGTAGATTTTTATAAAAAATTGAAATAATTTATATTTTTTACTGGAAGCCGACCCCAACATAGTTGGAAAAAGGCTAAGCAAATTGATATCGTTAATGAAAGCCCGTACTTCATTGGGATATATTTTTAATGAAGGCCCTACTATAATTAAATTAGGCCGGATGTAGACAGAGGCTGACATTAATTAATATTAGCCTTAGACTCTGTGGCCTCGGGGCTAGCGAGGCTTTTTTCTCAAACATGCTTTGAAGTTCGAGCATTATTTTGACAGCCTTCTTCAAGATAAATCAAAAATGCTGTACTGGCCGAATACATGAGAGTGCCCGGCCGAAAGAAAAACGAAGTTTGTATGAAAATCCATATCTGTCGTGTTTAGCGGCCAAATAAATTACTATGAAAACTCATATCATTCTCGTAAAAACAAAAAAACAAAGTTTTGAATTGACGAGGCATCATGTAACTAAATTATCCTCTCTTTTTTTTTACCACAACTATTAACAATGGCCTATTTTAATGGCCTACTAAAGTAATTATGGCCTAAGTGAACATGGCCTCCCAAGTCCCAAGATGAGGCCTCATTGTGTTTGCTGTTTAACATGGTGAAGGCGTGTGATCCTATGAATGAGAACCTATTAATTGTATCCAATGACCTTCCTTACAAAGGCCTAGAACAGGTATTTTGAATGTGCTGAATCCTGATCATCTTTCTTCCCTTATCCCAATTTATTCTGGGTCGGCGCAGGAGGATCTCGTGGCTAAGTAATAACAGCCGTACGGGTTGATCTATCATGTTAAGCTACACTTGCCGGGGTTGGTCCATAGATTCACCATCTTAACATATCGAGACTCCTCTGTGCCTCGGAAAGCACGTTGGTCCCGGCTGTCATTCGTGGATCTTTGACAGTTGTTACGAGTCGTCAGAAGCCCGAAAGTCTGACAATCTTACCGAGGGCGATACCCCACTTTTCCTCTCGATTACCCAGTAACTGGGTGCAGGGGTCTCAGTATGTAGGTAAAATTGGTCAACCATCCACGGAGCGACCGCGGCAAGTGAAGCTTAAGCTGATCGATCGACCTGGGGCCTAAGTCTACTAATTTATAAACATTACAATGGTCTCTCAATGGTGAGTATGTGACAGTTTTTGTATGGCAAATCTGTCAAAAACTCACCATTGAGAGACCATTGTAACGTTTATAAATTAGTAGACTTAGGCCTCTGTGGGGCTGTTATTACTAAGCCAGGAAACCCCCACCAAGTAAGAAGAAACATTCATAAAAAAACCTTTCGGTTGGAAACACCCTCCAGATTTTTACAGCTTCATCTGCAGATGTTTTTATTACAGGTTCCCCTCAGGTATTGCTATACCTGTAATGCAAAATGTTTCCACAAAATCTGAACGTTGAAGACACCTTTAATTTCCAAGATTTACATACCACGGCTAGGTATACTCGTAAAATGGATTGTAATACGACCTCAGAGCAATCGTGTTGCGGTCCCATTTACAGTTATTACTCGAATTTGCGATGTAAAAGTCAAGTGCTGTGGTTAACGTGAGGCCTTATTCCGTGGGCCTTGAGGCCACAAATTGGTAATTGGACTTGCGATGTCATGTTTGTACTAACGGTTTTGGGTAATGGGTTCATTATGTGAGTTGACTAATTTGATAATGAACTGCTTTTTGGAGTCGGTTTTAGAGTGGGGATAAATGATCAAATCAGGTTTAAAAGTAAAAGGAAGCGGTGGTAAATGTGGCTCTCCAATAAGCTGCAGACCGTAGAAAATATCATCATCATTCTCTTGCCCCTATCTCAATTTATTTGGGGTTGATGCAAAATGAAGAAAGAAAAAAAGAAAAAGTGACGTCATTTTTATTTGTAACAGAAACAAGTCCATACAATAAGATAAAAAATAAATCAGCAGAATTAAACAAAATAGATCGAAGTAACAGAAATAGTCGGCAGCTGCACGTTGTGACTGTGACAAGAAGGCTTCCACACAGCATGATGCTGTGCTATGGGGGATCCAGAGCACAGCGCTGATTTTCAGTGGTCACCCGGAAAAGACGTACCTACGTACGGAAACCAAGTCAGGTTCAGTGATTTGTACATATAAAATAAGTTATACTTAAAATAGAATAAAATAAACAGTACAATTAATTATATGAACAAACTAGCGGTCCCGGCAGACGTCGTCCTGCCTAAATCAAAGGTGACATTCCGACAGCAGCACCACCTACCGGGTCCAATTGTGTTTTCAAACTATTCAGGAACCCATTGAAATATTCACACAAAATATCTTGTGCGCACTATACATCTCTCGACAGCGGCTGTTTCTGATTGACAATAGGATTACATTACAGGCCAGCTTAGTCATACCCGGCTGAAATTAATATCAACATTCATTGCGTTATTTACGTTGTTGAGCAGATTTTTCTGTCGAACTTATGAAGCAACGGTTGAGTAATCTGCTTCAAAATGATTCAGGTTGTGCCGACCGGGCGGTGGCATGTATTCAGCCAGTACAGCAATTTCGATTTATCTCGAAGAAGGTTGTCAAAATAATGCTTCAATTTCCAAGCATGTTTGAGAAAAAGATCACCTATTCACGACATTAAGTGCGAATTTCACCAATGAAACTGACCGCGATCAGCACATCTAAACCGAGTTCAAGAGCTATCAATGTCAATATTCCTAAGAAAATAATGACACTGACAGCTCTTGAACATGGTTTAGGTCCTGATCGCGTTCAGTTTTTGTTGGTGAAATTCGCCCTTAGTTAGTAACAACGGGCTGGCATTCTAACAAAAAAACACTATCTAAAAAAGAATACTTTTTTAAATTTTCCGAAGGCCAGGTACGTTAAAACGGTAAAGCTTGTAACACCGAACACATTCGTGCGAGTCCGTCCGATGTTTTACGATCGGCGTAAACGACAGCTGTACTGTAAAAAGTTTATTCAAATTCACCTTTTTTATTGTTCTGTTATCTTTGTATAGGTATGGATATGTCGGCTACGTTATATGAAAAAGCGTGAACAAAATGGTTGTTCTTTTTCGGTCTGGTATTTTTTATGTTGGCCTTTTTACAATTTCTTTGTAGGTAGGTAGAGGTTGTGCGTTTGATAAAGTTTCTTTGGTATCCATACATGTTGAGGTATTTTTTTAACCTGTAAAATAAAAAGATACTAAGAGAGATATTTATTTGTAGGAACCAATCTACACCTTTGTAGTGCGGCACTGTACTATCGCGAAACGCGACCATAGGGTCGCATTTAACCATCCTGCGCTAGTGTTGCGTAGACGTGCATCGCAACGCGTATCGCGCTAGTGCTCGACACTCGACATCTGCAAAGGTTCCCAAGATAAAATACAATAGACGTAGATATATTTAGTAACCTATTCCGCTCAACTATTCTTAAAGAGTCTTAAAAACCCTGTAAGAAATCAATGATTGATGGTTGATGGTTGAGATTGATTGATGATTTTTTGATGATTGAATGATGATTGATTTCTTACAGGGTTTTTTAAGACTAAATATATCTACGTCTATTGTATTTTATAATGGATTTCCGCCAAGTCACGCCTGAATCAATTAACTATCTTTCCCAAGATAACACTTTCAATCTTCTATTTTACTATATCATATTAACACAGATAATAATAGAATACTACGGTATTAATTAAATAAATACATAGAGTATATAGTCCAAACTTCACTTTTCCATAAGAAATAAAGGCCATAAAAATAAGTCAGTATAATAGATATTATTGCACTTGCAAGGCCCTGTAACCCCAACAGCACACACTCCCAATAAATCCAGTACAGGGACCCAAAAGTCTACCGTCATAAAACATCCATTTAAAGTTATTTCATTTGGAGCCCCTCGTTATCATAACGTGAGTAGAAAAACTATTAAATACTGTTGTTTGATAACCCTCCCAAGAATTATTTATGAAATGGTTTTATAATGCAAAGCAGTTGTGGAGATGAAGAATGAATCTGAGTCTGGAATTGGGTAAAGCCTAATTATTTTAGGGTTAACTTTCAGTCTGAATAGAATTCTACATCATCACCATTTTCAAGCCGCAACAGATGTGCCTGAATATCAATTAGCGTTTTATTACGGACTCTGTGCCATCTGACTTTGTTAAACTAAAACTGGCTGAATTACTGAACAATATCTCCTTGAGCGATGAGGTCGGTCATTGTTATTAACTGTTTTTTTGTTGTTGTAAATCTTTTATTTTTATTTTCCAGTTACATGTTTGTGTTGTTAATACAGGGTGTTAAAGTAATTGCGTGCCATAGCTTAGGGGTAGGTTCAGTATCGATAAAGGAAGCCGCGTTCAGCGTTCGATAGTAGGTAAGTAATTAAAGCATTTAAACAAATAAAATAATTTTAATTCTAAACGAATGCTATTTTAAGTTAGTAGGTAATAATATAGGTTGTATTTTTTTTTCTGGCATCCTTTATCGATACTGAACCTACCTCTGAGCTATGGCACGCAATTACTTTAACACCCTGTATGTTGATAATAATATGAATAATTGTATTATCTGCACGCGTAGCATGACGAACGTAGAAACGGGTTTTGTCGACGGGAGAATAGACTAAGTGGCAGATTGTGATTGTTTATCTGTCATTTTGTCTATTTATCCGTCGACAAAACCCGTTTCTACAGTGGTTACGCGTGAAGGTTGATCTACTAGTTGTTGCTTCACAGGATGTAATTATTTATGCAAAAACATTGCGGAACTGGAACCTTAAAAAAAACGTGTAAAAAATCATTTTTTATTTTATCCAGCGATAACCTATTGTTTACTTTGTTTTCTCACAAATCATTCTGTTCCTAGTCTATTCTACAGTTTCAAACATGAACAAAAAGCTGTCAGTAGTTAGTTAAACAATATTATACCCAGGACATGATACATAATTTAATTCTAGAAACAGTTAACTTGCTAACGAGGGATTGTCCCTTATTAACGAGTTACCTGTATGCTTTCGTATGAAAGGACTACGGTATATGAAGTTACAAACATTATTGTGGGTTTAAATAAATTTATCTTTATGTAAAAGGAAACAAGCTATTTGGTACGGGCTGGTTTTTCCGCTAACAAAAATAGTTGGAACCTAGTTTATTTAATGATAATAGAGAACAATTTAGTGCCACCGTAGTGGAAAACGTAGTGGTTTTATTTTTCTAGCGTTCTAACTTTACACGCCCTAACTGTATAGTTCAATTCAAACTTAATGGCGGCTCGGAAGTTAGCTACTCGCTGCGCAGTACCCCACCCCTCACCCCCGCTGACACATGACATTGTTACTGCGCAGCCACTCGACTCTTGTTCCGAGCCGCCATTAAGTTTGAATCAGATAATACAAGCTCTAACTTCACAAGCTCTCCACCTTAGTCAAAATATACGGCTTGCTCATTTCGCTACATTCACATGGGTGTAAGGTTCTTATAGAAGTAACGAAATGACCAAGCCACATATTTTGACTAACCTATCCAGCACAAACTGAAAAAAAATATGCAATTTTCATTAATTTCAGTGAAAAAAACCAGGTTCTGAAAGCCTCCTGAAACTTATTTCCTAAACCGACTTCCTTAAGTAATTTGCCAAAAATTCTTCCACAAAACCCTAATGTGCTCTGTACAAATTACAGAATGCCTGAGTGACATACATCAAGACATTACTCATGAAATACAGCGATCATCACGTCATGTACTTTAAATGGCTTTTAAGCAAATTATGATGTGAGTGACTACAGCTAACGTTTTAGCTCAGTGGCCCAGAAAATATCTTTTGTCAAGTCTCTTCGTTTACATCGCCGTCAATGTGTGGTCTATATTTTTTGTACCAGACTGGTGATGGAAAAGCCCTTATGATACCGGCATTGAATCAACATACTCATTTGAGATGAAAGATGAGTACTGTTGGACGTCGAGAGACCAAACATCCAGACTCGCGATTTCCACGACCTTCACAAAATTGTGGGGTGCACCCTATTCACCCAGTCTTCATTTGAGGACTGTACGGCTCTCATCGGACATCCATTTCAACATTCATTTTCCTCTCCTCTCATCAGTTGCTATTAGTGAAGATTGGGACTCTTGAAGTGATAACTTTTAACTTACTCAATGGTTAATCAACTGCTAGATTTTGGCTTGAAGGAGATTCAAGTTCGCCGACACTTTTGCTCCGATACCTGGCTTCACAATCTCTGGACAACGTTCTCCCTTCCTCTTAGAAGAACGAAAAATAAAAGCTTTAATATTATGCATGCACCGTAATCAATACCCAATCACTCAGGAATTAGTCTCATCACATTAACTGCGAATTGCAATGTGTGTACACTCGACTTCCGAGCAATATTGTTTGTTGATCAACCGATTTGTTGATGAGACGGGTTGATTGATTTACAGTTAATCTGATAATGGTTCTGGTCCATTATAATGATGACAGATTTTCAGGATAATCTTTATTAAAAACATGCATATGGTACATTATGGTTGTAATAGAAGGTCTGTGTGTATACTTCCAAATGCGATTTTTTACTTCGTGTCACCTTTGTTCACATATTATTTCAACGAATGAAGGCAGGTACTTTAATTTTTGTTATTTATTTCAACACCACTACTTTCAAAACGATGAAGTAAATATCGTGAGGGAACCGGTAGAACTGTGCTAGAATCAAAAATTTTAGTCATGTGACATCCAACGAACCCGCACTGTGTCCACGTGGTGGATTACCCTATGCTATGCTAAACCATGAACCGCACAACAATTTCGTATAAGAGATAGATTATCCACGATAATAATGTTACAAAAGGATTCTCAGTTACTTTGGTCACATTTCCCGGCAGGAACCAGATAACCTAGACAAAGTTGTGATGGGAAAGGTACATGGGAAAAGACCTCGCGGCCGGTCACCTAACCACTGGTCGGACCAAGTAACCTCCCTTATTGGACTCTCTGTTGGTCTCTCTGTTCCCTGAGAGAAGCGGAGAACCGAATGAAGTGGAAGAACATCATACATAATACCACGAAGGCCTTTCAGGAACACCACCTTCAGTAATGACGTATGCGACCCAGAAGAAGATGCTGAACTAATAGTAATTTCTCCTGATGAAGTAAAAAGGTCTAGCAGTAAGTATACAGTGTGAGTCTTCATAATGTGCACATATCGAAATGAGGGATTCTATGCTTAATTTGACAAACGGAAAAAATATTTAAAAAAATCTATTCTTATTTTTTTATTTATTTTGTATTTTTTACCCCAATGTAAAAAAACGGTGTAACTTTTAAATGATCTATCGCGATGAAACAAACTCAACTCCATAATGATTGGTAGTAATTAAGTGTTCTTATAAAATGAAAATTGTGGGAAAAACCCCTCCCAATTAAACCCAAAAAACCCTCAATTGAAAATAAGCAGGTATTTCGTCCAAAAATCTGTTTTTTTAATCAATTTTTACAATAATCGTAAAAAAAAATCAATAAGACGAATTTTTTTAAATTAAAAAAAATTAAAAAAAAAGTGAATTTAGATTTTATTTTTTATTTTTTCCGTCGATAAAATTAAGCATAGATTCCCCCATTTCGATATGTGCACATTATGAAGACTCACACTGTATTTTTTTTAATGTAATATGGTTTTCCTCGGTCCTAGGTCCACCATTGTATTTTCCTCTGTCTTACTAACCGGATAAAATTGTAGAGACAACACATTTGTAGAAAACATAACAATAGAAATATACGGGACAAGAACTGTCGTGTTTATTCTTAGTTTGTACTAAATTGTTTCTGCGCCAGGATATTGTCTTGACTTGCTTTGCACAAAGTCTTTTGATTTAAACGGGCACTATTTTTGAGTTACGGATTAAGGACATTTCTGTCTTTAATTTAATGTTTTTTTAAGCCATTTATTTTTAGTTTTAATGGCTTGTGGCTAAATAATAACAAAGGCAAGAGTCGATCCATCAGGTTAAGCTACGCTTACCGGGGTTGGTCCATGGATGGGTGACCATCTTTACTTACCGAGAGTCCTCCGTGCCTCGAAAAGCACGGTCAAGCCTTGGTCAAGCCTTGGACTCGGCTGTCATTCGTGGATCTTTGACGTTACGGGTCGTCAGAAGCCCGAAAGTCTGACAAAAATTCATACCAAGGGGTATCATATTACCCAGTTACTGGGTTGTGGAGGCAAATAGGAAGTCATACCATGTCAAATACTGGTATTCAACTGCATTCAGATAGACTGGAAGTCGACCCCAAAATACTCGGGAAAAGGCCAGGCAGATTGAATTGATGCTTGGTCAGCTAAGTGTGTAACGCCTTTCATTTTGGAAGAAGCAACTAAATTCAATTGTGTGAACTTCAATAACAGCCATAGGTTACAACGACATAAAGTTATTTTGACGGGTGTCCAAAACCGGAACTAACGCCGCCATTTTGTTTCTTGAATATATTTCAAGTGAAAATTTCATAAACGTTAACCAAGAACCATGTCATTCGGCGCCAAGAGATTCTTTAAGCACTATATCCTCTATTTCTTCGTCTTTCAATCAAAGTAAATTGTTTGAACCATGCAAGTAAGCCATAACATACTAAGCACCAATTATTTATTTATTTATTTATTATTTATTTACTAAGGCACTAAGTCCCAATGTACACGTCACAAATCATACAATACAATTCATTCCATCATAATAAAATCAATCATCATAATATTTGCTTATTTTTAGATTGTGTGCTTTAACGGGCGAAAATCATTATTTTCCTCCTGGGTTCGAACCCAGGCAGGCTCTTTACTTTGTATAATTTCATCGCTAATGCTCTCAATACGGTAAAGAAAAAAATCGTGAGGAAACTTATTGTTGTTGTCTTAGAACCAAAAATTCGAAAACATGTGACATCTACTGACCCGCATGGACCTGGGTGGTAGATTATAATCGCCCTGGGTCAGCACTGGGAACATTATAGACAGATTTTGCAAAAAAAATTAAAAAAAAACTCTAAACCACCCTTGGTGGACTGGTAGAGAATGCCTAAGGCATTAAGACCGCCCTTGTACCTTTTTTGAGTGCGAAAAGTTTAAATAAATAGTAAATAAACTCGGCCAATAAACAAATCCGTTAAATTGCAACAAACATTCCCTTCAAAAGATCCTAATAATCTTTAAGATCTTAAAATTCTTCAATAAGAATTTCTCGGTAGGAATCCCATTGTGCTGGCAATACGAAGTTAATCTGAGGGTATGTCGGGGCCATTCAAAGCGATGTTGATAAAAATACTCTGGAAAGTATCCGAAACTCCGCATTGTGGAGATTAAGTAGAAATATAGAATACTTATTGAAATATCCAGGTCTCGTTATGGAAGAATATTTTGTATTTTCTCGGTGGGTAAGATGAACTGAAGTAATATTCAATTCATTTCAGCCACAAGACATTGCTGGGGATAATCTTGCGTTGCGATGAATATGGCGAAGCCATTTTATTATAATGTTTTTAATTCATTTGAATCTAATTTTTAGGGTTCCGTACCTCAAAAGGAAAAATGGAACCCTTTAGGATCACTTCGTTGTGCGTGTGTCTATCTGTCAGTCTGGCAAGACCCTTTTTCTCAGGAACGCGTAGGTATCAAATTGAAATTAGTACTTACATTGTCAAACTTTTTACTTTTATTCTTAAATACAAGGCTTTTGGCTACTTTGTAAGTGTGTGTATTTTATGTCTTTTCTTTGTTATGTGCGTCTTGTGAAGAATAAACTATTTTTTCTTTACGTTCTTTTGTTAATTAACACTCAAAAATGCACATAATAATGGAGAAAAAGAAAACGTTCTTACTTATACAATAATCTGCACTAAGAACAGAACACAGTGTTTTAATCCACAACGGAATGAGTTCGCAGTAATACTGCGCAGAAAGCTGGTCGTAAAACGCAATGAGCTTTGACACCTTCATTATAACGTTGTTTTTAGTTTGTCTATGTGTAATATCATACTAATAGAGAGTAACAGAGGATATACTCTACTCACATTCGCAAATAAAGAATTTGGGTTTGAGTTTCTAAATGCTTTTTAGAGTTCCGGACCTCAAAAGGAAAAAAAACGGATCCCTTATAGGATCACTCGTGTGTCTGCCTCTCTGTCCGTCTGTCACAGCGAATTTACTCCGAATCTACTTGGTTGGTTGGAACCACGGAGTATAGAAAGGTTGGAATGTAATACGAAACACGGTGCGTTTAATAACTGCATGATGCTTATTTTTAAGTAAATAAAAATCTTTTCTAACTTTTAATTCCCATCATCTAGTGACTCAATATTTTTTAAATAATCCTCTTATAAACTCTGAATTATAATAAATATGAACTTGCAAGTGAAGGAAACTTCGTTAATTTATAAATAATCTGGGTCCAAACTAGCCATCATTCTTTACTACACATATGAATTTCTGTGACCCAAACACGGACGTGAAATGTAAATAAATGAATTTTGAATATGGGGTCACTCTTGGGGGGTAAATTGACAGTTCATCCACGTTCATTGTACTGAGCAGACGATGTTTCAATCCTATGAAGCAATGGATTAGCAATATCCTTCAAAACTCTATGATTGTGATTAAAAGTGTGTTACGCAAATAGGGTGCAGTACAAGCTGATATCAATCTGACCTCTTATTCTATTGGACCTCCGTACTACGCTAGGCCAACTCAAGGTCAAAGGTCAAAATGTTACCACTGTCATGCGGTTGATAGTCCTTATACAGGGTGTCTCAAACGTAGAGGTCCAAAGGCAAATGAGGTAAAGCGACAGGGTCCACCCATCATCAAAAAATTAAAAAACTGGGATATTCTGAACAGTTCAGATAATTTCGCTATTATTATTTTCAAGAAATTTTACACTTTTAGTTTGGAAAGCCAACTAGAGAGAAAGGCATGGTATTGTCAGTCCTTTAAACTTCAAAAATATCTATCCAATGGAAAAACTTGAAGTCACAAAACAGTATTTAAGAGGGTTTATTCTGAAAGTTGGCAACGTCGCAAATAGATGTCAAATATTTCGCTGTTTTGATTAATTTGATAATATTTCTGTAATGAAATAAAAAATGTGGCTAACTAGCGAACTAGAATATTGATTATGAAATGCAATAATTAATATCGTAACACCGAATAGTTAGTTTTAGATGTAAAAAAAGTATTTGGTAACTTTCCAAATGCCTTTTTTTCACCTAAAACGGGTACAACATCAAATTCAATGTTATAATTGCAATTCATTATTAATATTCTAGTCAATTGGTTAGCCACATTTCTTATTTCCATACAGTATTATTTCCAAATTAATCGAAACAGGTAAATATTTGACAGCTATTTACGACGTTGCCAACTTTTAGGATGCACCCTCTTAATGTACTGAAACATTGTAGTCCAAAAATAAAACTACTAAGTAATACAAAGTTGAACTACGAGAACAAAAAACGTAATAGCTGAAAAACGGAGTACTTATTTTCTGTAAGTCTGGTGATTCTGACTACTGTACTGTATGACCACTTCTTCTTCCCAGCTAAAGCACTAGGAAGTGGTGAAGGGTGGGCGTTTTGAAGGACTGTCTTATGTAATTTTGACGTTCAAAAAGTGCTGATTCTCAGCCTAGTTTGAATAAATGACTTTTGATTTTGATTTTATAGGCATTTATAATTTTATACTCCTTCGGTGTAGGTAGTTAAATAAAAGTAAACAAATCGTAAAAAAGGTTTTTTTAAGATAACACTTTCTTGTTAAAAATACGTTTTATATTAATTAAACTTATTTTAGATTTTTGCGACAGTTTCCTCTTTTATATGGTATGTTAAACTTTATCATTTATTCTTAAACTACTTTTCGTAGATGTAACTGCTTGAGCAATTTTTTTTTGTTAGATGTTTATTAATATAATATTTTTTAATCTGTCTAATTGTAAAGAGCCCAAACTCTAAACGTTCGTCAAATTATAACGTTGCTAAATTGAAGAGTACAACTGTAACGTAGCATGACAACTGAAATGACACATATTACGTTTAGTCGATTAATTGACAGCTGCCTCGTCACGTGGTTGAGAGTAGAGAAATTGGTCGTTTGTGGTGCGTGTTCAAACTCAATACCTAGAAACCTTCATGAAAGAAGAGTTTTGTGTGGCGTACCGACGTTTTCGTGAAAGGTTACGCGACATCACGCAGCGCAACACGACGCCGACACAGTCATCACTTCGTGTAAAAATAGAATAGAATAGATACTCTTTATTATGTACACCATAAAAATTACAGACATAAATTAAATTAAAATAATAATAAAATTAGTCGTAATGTTTGCTTTGTATTAAAATATCTATGGGCCTGTGTCGCCTGAAATAAATGGTATATTATTATTTCCTTTATTTAATTTTTAAACTTATTATTTACATTTTTAAATATTTTCATACAAACAAACATTAAAACAAAACATACAAACATGATTATTATTATTAACATTCTATTAATAATTCCTTTTAAAGTTGCACTTAAACGGAGACGAATCCCGCGCAGGTCATTGTTTTAAATGGTTTGGAAGCCACGCCACTATTCTGGCCAGTTTGAACTCCTCCATACAAATTATTGACAAAATCGGCGCGTGGTTTGCGCCTCAGTTTATATATATATTATATACTTATAGCTATATATAAACCCTTGATGATCTAGGTTTAAACAGAGCTTAAACCTAGATAGAACTAACATCGTATTTGCACTAATGATAAGCAACTTGGAAGTTTTCCGTTTAAACTGCAGGCTTTTAGCCATTTTGTCTAATTGCATAGAAATTCTACATGCTACTGCAGTGTATAATGGGTTTAGGAAACATATGAGTCGCTATCTGGAATTCATTGAACTAACAATAGTGATAGTCTTGCATGATATAGAGAGATTTTATGAACTTTTTTATTATATTGTCATAATACCTATCATAATATAAAGATAGGAGCTCGTGGCTAAGTAATAATAGCCGCACTGGTCGAACCAACAGGTTAAGTTACTCTTGCCGGGGTTGGTCCGTGGATGGGTGACCATCTTTACATACCGAGACTCGTCCGTGCCTCGGAAGGCACTATAACCGATAGTGATAAAATGCCGCTTTATACACTGCCGACAAAATTATTAAGTAGGCCGCACGACAGTGGTAACAAAACCAGTATAAGGTGGCCTCTCATTCTATTGAAATTCCATATTCACTAGGCCTCATGACGTGCGGTCTAAATCAAAATCAAAAGTGATTTATTCAAACTAGGCTGAGATTCAGTAGTTTTTGAACGGCAAAAATTCACGAGACAGTTGAAATGAAATGAAATAATGAAATGATTTTATTTTTCTGTAAATAGGTTTGTACAAAACACTTTTACATATTTTAAGTACCGTACTAGATGAGGTCGGCGTTTCCTATCTGACTACTCTGAGAAGAAAGGCCGAAACAAACTCAGAGGTCACAGTCTCTTTTAAACTTCAGACATTTTATTGGTAACATCATAATGAAGACCATGTAGATTCGTCTGGAATGGTCTTTTGAGGAAAGAACCACACAGATTGAGTGGACCTGTCCAGTCAGTGCAGGCATTTGTCAGTAATCGTGCAGCTCAAATCAAAACTTAAGCAGCTCAACACGCCCGTCCTTCACCACTTCCCAGTGCTTTAGCTGGGAAGAAGAAGTGGTGCAACAAACTCCCCAGCAACACAGCTGTCTGTTCCGCTAGTCTATTGTGAAATCACTATAAGTTCCACCCAACTCAGGTAACAAACTAAATATGTCAACACCATCTAATCGATCGCTGGACTTAACGCAAGGCGTTTACTTAAAAGTTATTATTTCTCGCAACACAAACAATTTGACGTTGAAATGTTATGACAGCGCAGTTCATTCAATTATCGCTAATGGCCCCCGTAGCTTAGTTTATTGGGTTCATGGGTAAATAATTCTTAGTAAGTATAAACCCACGGGCAGGCAGGTTGAATAAACAACCTGAAGTGCAATGGCCTGGCCTGTGACCGTTTATGAGCATAGAAACCTCTTTTCTTAGATTTATTTACAGAACACATAACATAACATCATGCACTTTTGTATTGTCAAAATTGCAAAGGCTCGTTGCCCATTCCAAAGCGTAGTATTACCTATGCCAACCAATGGGCAAGAAACTCCACACCACAGACACTGTTTTATACAGAGAATGGAGTTTAATACAGGTATAGACAAGTTAAAAATAAGAATTTAAATAACCCCCGACTCAATTCCAGGTGATGCTGCAGTTTCGGTTCAAGGTTACTATGTTCTTCTAAGATCATTGAAGTAACAGAATACTAAATTTCGAATCGATCAGACCTGTGGAAGATGCGAACATCCACTCATCAACTAGAAAAGAGCTGATAATTTTCAAACGGCTGAACCGATTTTCTTTAATTGTAGCTAAGAACATTCTCGATCAAGATACCTTTCAAACAAAAAATAATAATCAAAATCGGGTCAGCCGTTTGGGAGCTACGAGGGAACAGACAGATACACAGATACTCCCCCTCTTTTTCCGTCGGGGGTTAAAAAATTACTGGTTGGTGCCCCGTTAAGTTCTTCTTCTGCGAAGCACTCTTGTCAGAGCGATCGTGGTCTTCATATAGTTTCTTGTCCAGGGTCTAATGTGATTCGCCTCACAATTTTTCTCCATTTACTTCGATTTTTTGTGTTTTGAGTGCATTTATACACGGGTTCGCCCACTGTGGATTTGATTTGATCAGTCCATCTTGCCCCGTTAACTACATAAAATATTTAGTGATGGATATATCTTATCAAACTTACACAGTGCACTATTGCACGCAGTATTGCTAATCCATTGCTTCAAAAATAAAAAAAAAATAAAAAAAATAGTACCTACCAAAATAAAGTATGAAGGACGATTAGGTACACACAATACATGTACACTTGCATAGTGTACCTGTGATGAAAAACCTGTGTACCGTACAGAGATAATCGTTGGTGGCTCATTTCATTAAAACATCTAACGGGCCTCTGTGGCGTCGATCCCTAGTACGCCTCCTATTATAGGTTCGGGACTCCAGAGTCTCGAGAAATGTCAGACATAAAAAAAAGCCTATTATTGCCTCACTGGAAGGCAAAGGCTCTCACACTGAAAAGGCATATTCAAAACTCGTAACTCCAAAAAAACCTGCAACATTCCATAACCTTAATTAGTTTTTATAAGAGACCATGTACATACTTTAACGAGTAATATATTACGTTGCGTTATCGAGACATTCGTATTCTGGATGTTTCCTCTATCGATCGAGTCAGAACGATTACTGGCTCCATGTTACTGGGCCAAGCAATGTCTTTATATTAGGGTAACGTTGCCTGTCATTCTAAGTACTGTCAGTCATGGGCGCCGGCAAGTTTATTTACAAAGGGGTGCTTCTTCAGATCCTCGAAGCGAGCTCGTACATTTTTGCATTTCACCTCGGATATGTTAGGTAATCATTTGTCCATTCATACAGAAAGAGTGCGATTAGAATTGTATCAATGTGTCACACCATATACATATTGGGTATTTTACTGTAGCTAAACATTGATACAGTATTAGGGAACACAAATTGTAGACGATCAAATGAATTCTTATCGATGTAAACATTTTACGAACTAGATACGGAATTGTAAAACAGGACTATCAAACATATATTTTCTTAGACTAGACTAGACTCAACAATTAGGTAAGTATACCAAAAATAAATAAATAAATTCAAGGTCTTTCAAAATCATTGAAAATCTTTTTATTATAACTATTGATCACAGTTTCTTGACATAATTTTATTGACATAAATTGAAAATATTTATTTCGAGCAAAGACTCGTAAAGGGTTAGTAACATTGTCCGGTAAACCTACGTGTTAGTAAATAACACAATACGATGACACATGTAACTGACTGCAGTGAATTATACAAGGACAGTCCACTCCATCAGCTAGTATTTTCAGAACCCTGTTGGGGCTGGCCATGACTCGTGCCACCATTGATGCAGCGCGCTTGCGCATATTGTAAATTCAGTCCGTACTATAGGTAAATTCAATATTATTATACATCAATATAACTGGCGAAATGTGGGTACTAAAGGTACACCTCTGTGTAACCCTCCGGGGATTACAGGCGTGATGTTGTGAGTTTTTTGTTCTTTGTACACCCACGCTAGTAATGTTTAAATCCCATGTAAGAGGGGGCGAGGCTATTGCCATCAACCGAGAACAAATCCAGACTCCGGACTACTACTGAAAAGTTCCTGATGGAAAAACCCAATACTAACACTGCCCGACCTGGGAATCGAACCCAGGACCTCATGCTCAGCAGTAGCGCTTGCAATCACAAAACCAAGGAGTTCAGATAATATTACTATTAGTTTTGCTCTAATATTTGTTATACAAAACGTTTGGTTTCGGTTTCGGAAAGCCTTTTGAGAGAGGATTCTAAGATATTCTTTTGGACGAAATTTCTGGGCCAACCTTCTAGCACCTTACCAACATTTTTTGGTGACATTTCGATGTGTTCGAGTCGGTATCTTACAGCAATAAAAACAAAAATAAAAGTTTTTGTAAAGTCATGATTTAAACCAGGAATCTCGATGAAAATCCTCCCACCATCTTCGAAAATTTTTATACATACTTATTTTTTTCACAAGATTAGTGTCATTGATTGCTCTACACAGTGTACACATGTAGTCGATTTCTGGCGTTTCTTCCAAACTGTGATATGAATAGTGATTGGTCCATTTAAAGAAATCGTAATACATTTCCTTGTTTTTGATGGATTCAACTATTTTGTTAGCTGTCATCCTTATACCAAGTTTACTTATATCCAAATAGGATCCATCTGGCAGAAACCTGAAATATTCAAATAATTTATTTTGTACATATTTCTTTAAGGAAACTTTATGCAGGTGCCGATGGGGGGTGGGGGTATTTTAGACCAGTCGAATCGAAAACCTGGTTGTTCTTCATACGTTCAAAATATACATACAATTAAAAAAAACTCGCTACAAATAATTTATATACCTATAGTACAGTGTGCAACATGATATAGTGCATGTATGTAATTTGTTATCATTTAATTGTACTTATTCTTTTGTGAGCACTAAATAAATGTTTTATCTATCTATCACACTTTTATAATATTTATAATGTAGAAAAAACTTTTTTTCATGTTTTTATTTTACGACTTTGTCGGCATAATTAATATGTATACTCATGCCAAATAACAGCTTTCTTGTACTAACAGTCTCTGCACTAAGCCGGGGCAGACAGACAGACAGACGGACATGGCGAAACTATAAGGGTTTCTTGTTGACTAAGGAACCCTAAAAAGAGCAGGTATAGCCATAAATACGTATACAATATCTGCTAATCACAAACACGGTGAAAGAAGAGTGTAAACGAGGACAACAAAACGAATTATGAAATCTAACCTGGTATAGTTAGCTCCGCCATAAACTATTGGCACGGCATAGTGCTGCACCGCATGCAGTAGCTTCTCTGTGACGTAGTCTTCACAAAGTGAATTCTCAAAAGACAAATAGAAGTAGTAATCTGTATCTATTTTACGCAAGCACTCCGTTCCTGATAAAAACGATTGTGATGCCTTGGGACAAGACTTTATTCCATTCCAATTACAAGATTCACTGTATATGTCTAGTACCAAATCATGTTTAGCTAGTTCTTTCTGCAATTCTAATGCGAGATTCTCTCTTAAACTTTTTGTACAACAATTTGAAACAAACCAAGCAACCGCTAGTCTTTTACTCTTCAATTTGTTTCTGAAATCAATGTCTACAGCTTTCATATTTCTCAATTCCAACCAATGCATATTTTGTTTAGGCCCGATGACCTCACCTTTTTTGTTTTTAATTATGATGTAACCAAAGTATATATCGGAATTCAATTTATATGTATAAGTCCAGTTAAATATTCCATCGTACCTTTGTGAATCTAAGGGATAGTAATCTGGTGATTCTCTGCTAGCAAATACATATTTCTGGTGAAGTGATCTCTTTAGTGGAAAAGATAGAAAAATTTGACAAAACTCAGGGCCATAGAACAAGATGGCATCAAAATCTGTCACACTATTTAAAAGAGACGGGTTAGGGGTGATAAAGCAATTATTGACAGGACACCTTCTCTTCAAAAATTGTTCTTGTCCCTCACCCATAAGATTGAAGGGATCCGTTTTCGGACTTGTCCACTGCAGAATATATTTCATTGATGGGTCAATAGTTGAATTGTCTTTGGTTAAGAATATTATTACTAAGGTACCAATACACAAAATCCCAGCACACCAGCAACATTTTGGCATCATGTTACCTTTTTGGTTCCCTTTCTGGCGGAATCTGTTTCCGGAAAAATACCTCTTAGGCCTCCGCCAGAGTGAATGCACGTTGACTGGGGCGGTAGCGGGCGCAGAGGTGGGCTCAATTAGGGGTTCACACTGCATCGCGCGAGTTGCAGCGGGAAGTCGAGGCTAGATATGTTTCCACAGGTTAATGCAATAGACGTTCGCTCGCTAGTTTGATTGCTCAGTCCCTCTCACTGTGGACGCAATCGGCGGCATCTATTGTATGTTTGATGTTTTGCGTCTGCTTTAGCATCCGCGCAAGCACCTCCCTGGAACAGAGGGGCAATTCCCTTATTTTAAGAACGTTCGCATTCTAACAATCTCTTACATTCTAATCTCAATCTCAATTTGTCAAAATCGGTCAAAAATAACACACCCCACAGAATGCACAAATGCAACACTTATTTCACTTGATTAGGCAAAAATCTGGCGGATCAAATTCTAACAAGACTCTTTGAAACTCAAGGCTCTCCTGCCGATAATAGTCCAAATAATATTACCTCCCTGCACAGATTCTTGTCGCACCCCACCGATGAAACTGAGATAGATAGATTATAAACCAACTCAACAATGTCGGACCCTGGAGCACTGTTCCGGCCCCGACAATCTAAATGTAACACTTTTTTA
Source organism: Eupsilia transversa (assembly GCA_914767815.1). Lineage (NCBI taxonomy): Eukaryota > Metazoa > Arthropoda > Insecta > Lepidoptera > Noctuidae > Eupsilia > Eupsilia transversa. Next base: position 2,179,326 of record OU611888.1, read on the forward strand.
AACAAAATAACCATACATTTAAGACCTGGAGACACTTTTCCGGGCCGATGGAAGGTCGCAGCTGTGTGCTCCATTCACAAAAGTGAAGCAACAGACATTCCCGATAATTATCCACCATTTGCACTACTGCCCATATAATCAAACCTACTTGAAGAGATTGTCAACAAAAGACTAACAAATGTGTTAGTCTTTTGTCGTTGAAAAACATAGCTTAATTTCCGACAAGCTATTCGGCTTTAGGAGGGTTAGGTCAACCGAAGACGCAGCCAGGCTATAAACAAACTCTGTATCATCAAATGTAGATAGAGGTGAACATTCCATGGGGTTTTTCTTAGATTTAGCTAAAGCCTTCGACACGATTTCGATAGAACTCTTTCTAAAGAAACTGGAAGCCACGGGCATGCGTGGCACTCCCCTGGATTGTTTCAGAAGCAACTTGTCTAATAGAAGGTAATTTGTAAAGCTGGCTGATGTTTCTAACAGCCTCCTCTCTGTCGGTTTTGGAATTCCGCAAGGCAGTACACTCAGTCCAACTCTTTTATTACTCTACATAAATGACATCTTAAATGTTTCCCTTAGCAATGCTGAATGAATGGCATACGCAAATGCTACGGCGATCTTATTTCATGGTACGTCTCGGGACCAAGTCCACAACCGTGTGGAGATCGGACTACGGATAGTGACTGAGACTCTTGATAAAACCTGCTGACCTTAAACGTTAAAAAACAAAAATAATAACATTCTTTAAATCCAAGGCATCCGAACTTACTCCCTCAACACCTTAGTCTCACATTTTGTATTTGCTATACATGGAGCGACTGCCTATCTGACCTCCACAACCCAGTAACTGGGTAATACGATACCCATTGGTAAGACTGGCTGTCAGACTTTCGGGTTTCTGACGACTCGTAATCACTGTCAAAGATCCACGAATGACGGCCGGGACCAACGGCTTAACGTGCTTTCCGAAGCACGGATGAGTCTCTCGGTATGTACGGACCAACCCGCGCAGCTTAACCTGATGGATCAACCCGTGCGGCTGTTATTACTTAGCCACGAGCTCTTTCCTATAATAATAAAAAAGTAAAAGCTATTTGTACTTACATAATATGACCAAGAATCCGAGAATCAATTAGGTACACTATATCGTATAGTTGAAGCATTCAAAGATATCCTATATGTTGACCTGACCGGATTTATTTGAGGGACTTTCACTTCTACGAACATACAACAAGTCTCGGAGACCTATTATTAGGTACTGAGCTAATAAGCAAACGAATGACGAGAAATGTATTGGAAAATGCAACATAGGTACTTCAAACATACGGATAGATAAGATAGATAAGTTTATTTTCATAATCATAACAGGTACTACTCACTCGTCTATAACTGAAATCGGAATCTGAGATAATCATAAAATTTAGAAAAGCAAGCTCAATGTCATACAAGACAGGGTTTAATAGTAGATTGTTGTATCGAACGCAAAGTGTTAATGCACGAGAGTTATGTTGGTAGTGTAGTCACTTAATTAACACGAGTGCATTAATTACTCACTTAAGCAAGGTGCATAATCTTATATTATTAATTACCATGATAAAATATACCTGCTCAATATAAAAAATCTAGTTAATGACAACAGAGTTTAATTCATCTTCTCCTCAATGATAAACGATGTATTCTCTGTAAGTAGGTTTGTACAAACACTTTTACACGTCAGTCACATATTTTAAAAATAGATGAGGTCGGCTCTTTAAACTTCAGACATTTTATTGGTTAAATCATAATGAAGACCATGTAGATTCGTCTGGAATGGTCTTTTGATGAAAGAACCACACAGATTGAGTGGACCTGTCCAGTCAGTGCAGGCATTTGTCAGTAATCGTGCAGCTCAAATCAAAACGTAAGCAGCTCAACACGCCCGTCCTTCACCACTTCCTAGTGCTTTAGCTGGGAAGAAGAAATGGTGCAACAAACTCCCCAGTAGCACAGCTTGTTGAACTTTGTGAACGAAACCTTCTTTATTTTAATAAGTAGATTGACAGTGTCAAGTATTTTAAAAAACTACTGCTAGTTATATAAATGGTATTTTTCAATTAGATACTACAGGTAATAACAGTAGAACTGATGTTGGAGTGCAGCCTCAATGCATGGTGTCTGACAGCAGCAGTAAATCACTACTGGACTGTAATGTGTCGGAGCAAGAGCAGAGCAGCTTGGTGTCACAGGAAGTATGGCATCGCAGGCTGGGGCACCTCAACTCTAGGAGCATGAATGTCATGAGACAAGGTATGGTCTTTGGTATTGAATATGATAGTACTCGTTTTCAATCATGTATTGCCTGTATTAAAGGAAAACTTTCAAAAATGCCTTTTCCAAAAGTGTCTCTTAGTAGGTCTAAGGAAATTTTAGGCCTAATACATACAGATTTATGTGGTCCAATGCAAAATAAGTCATTGGGTGGTGCTTGTTATTTTCTTACTTTCATTGATGACTGTTCAAGAAAAACATTTGTTTATTTTTTGAAAACAAAAAATGAAGTTTTTGAAAAATTCAAATTATTCAAAAAGCTTGTTGAAAATGAGACTGATAAGAAAATAAAATGTATTCGTAGCGACAATGGTGGTGAATATATTAATAAAAAATTTCAGGAGTTTCTGCAACTACAAGGAATTCGTCACCAAACGACTGTCCCGCATTGTAGTCAACAGAATGGTGTGGCAGAAAGGGCTAATCGTACCATCATGGACAAAGCTCGCTGCATGCTAGAAGATGCTGGTCTTGACAAACGTTTTTGGGCAGAGGCCGTAAACACTTCAGTGTATCTGAAGAACCGCTCACCTACAAAAGCTGTCATGGGCATGACACCACTGGAGAAATGGTCTAATACAAAGACAAATGTAAGTCATCTTCGTACATTTGGTTGTTTGGCTTATGCTTTGACTTCAAATCACAAGAAACTGGATTCGAAGGCAAAGAAATATGTATTTGTTGGTTATTGCAACAATACAAAGGGTTACAGACTCATTGATCCAGAGAACCCTGAGCATTGCATTAAAGCACACCATGTGAAGTTTTTAGAAGATCGTTTCTGGAAAAAGGATCTATCAGATAACGATACTAACCAAGTGGTTCATGTTATTTCACATACAGAACAGACATGTAGGGCAGATGAAAACACCCGGGATGACAGTCCACAGGGGGTGTCTGAAAATCGTCCTTCTGGTGGCAGAAATAGGAACAGGGACACAATATTTAGTATCAATGACAGTAGTAATTCATCTGAATTAGATAACTCGTCGGATGAAACCTATATTCCAGGGAGCTCAAGTGAAGACTCGTCAACTACAGACTTCACTGATGCTGTAAATGAAGATCTATATGCACAACTGGTAGCTCAACAGTACAGGGATCTTGAAGACCCGGAGACTGTTAAGGAAGCACTTCGTGGCAATGAAGCTAAAGAATGGAAGGAAGCCATGGAAGATGAATATAAATCCTTCATTACCAATAAAGTCTGGTACCTTGTGGATCTACCTAAAGATCATAAAGCAATAAAATGCAAATGGATCTTTAAGAAAAAGAGGAACTTAGATGGAAGTCTCTTAAAATATAAGGCACGGCTGGTTGCTAAAGGTTTTACTCAAAGGTACGGCATTGACTATAATGAAACCTTTTCACCTATTGTTCGCTACTCTACTATCCGTTTGTTGTTAGCACTAGCTGCAGAATATGATCTGGAAATAAATCACTTAGACGTCAAAACAGCCTTTTTGAATGGTGATCTTAAAGAGCATGTGCTAATGGAACAACCAGAGGGTTTTGTTAAGAAAGGACAAGAACATAAGGTGTACAAGTTGGTAAAAGCCGTTTATGGTTTAAAACAGGCTGCAAAGTCGTGGTATGAAAAAATTAATGGAGTATTAATAAACAAACTCCATTTTAATAGAATGCCTTCAGAACCATGTGTCTATTATAAAGGACAAAAGGGGGAAATGGTTATAATTGCCCTTTATGTTGATGACGTAATGTTATTCTCTTCAGCAATATCCAAAAATAGAGATATAGTGAAAGAAAAACTCATGTCAGAGTTTGAGATGAAGGATTTGGGACCAGCTCATCAAATATTAGGCATGAGAGTATGCAGGAATAAAGAATCTATTTCTTTAGATCAGTCATATTATATTAAAACTGTTATACAAAAATTTAATATGACTGAATGCAAACCGTCTCCAACCCCTATGGAAGCAGGATTGAAACTGAAGAAAAGTGAAGTCAAGGATACTCGTTTTGACTACAGAAATCTCATAGGTTGCTTAATGTATATTTCAGTTTGTTCCAGACCAGATATCTCACATGCAGTAAGTTTTCTGAGTCAATTTAACGAATGCTTCGATGAAATACATTGGAAAGCTGCGAAAAGGGTCCTGCGATATCTCAAAGGTACAAGTCATTACTTTCTTAAGTATGTCAAGGGCGGATTGGTCATAAATGGCTACACAGATGCTGATTGGGCATCCAATGAGGTTGACCGTCGTTCATACACAGGGTATGTATTCAAATTAGGTGCTTCTGTTATATCTTGGGAAAGCCGTAAGCAGAGGACTGTGGCTCTCTCAAGTACTGAAGCTGAGTACATGGCCATTTCAGATGCTTGCAAAGAAGCGTTGTTTTTACGTACTTTTTTGAATGAATGTCTTCAAGTTCATTGTAAGGTAAATTTGTTTAATGACAATCAGTCGGCACAAAAACTGTGCTCTAATTCTATGTTTCATGCTCGTACCAAGCATATAGATATTAGGCACCATTTTATAAGAGATTCTGTGAATAATAAATTAATTGATGTCTGTTATATGCCAACAGGTGACATGGTAGCTGACTTGCTCACTAAACCATTAACTAAAGACAAACATATTAACTTCTCGTTGTCTCTTTTGTCAGTGTAACTAATTTGTTATATTGTAATTTGTTAAAAAAATATTGTAATAATATAATGTTACATTCGTGTTCTTTATTCGGGGTAGTGTTGTAACTTAATTACAATTGGTCCGCATAGTTTAGTTCAAGGGGTAGTATTGAACTTTGTGAACGAAACCTTCTTTATTTTAATAAGTAGATTGACAGTGTCAAGTATTTTTCTCTATAGAAGCTGTCTGTCATGTGTGTTCTATGAATATGGTGTGCAAGTAAATAAATGTCCGTTATAAAATGAATCAAAGTTTATCCATTGTGTGCCCTAGCTCCATTACAGCTGTCTGTTCCGCTAGTCTATTGTGAAATCACTATAAGTTCTACCCAACTCAGGTAACAAACAAAATATGTCAACACCATCTAATCGATCGCTGGACTTAACGCAAGGCGTTTACTTAAAAGTTATTATTTCTCGCAACACAAACAATTTGACGTTGAAATGTTATGACAGCGCAGTTTATTCAATTATCGCTAATGGCCCCCGTAGCTGAGTTTATGGGGTTCATGGGTAAATAATTCTTAGTAGGTATAAACCCACGGGCAGGCAGGTTGAATAAACAACCTGATGTGCAATAGCCTGTGACCATTATGAGCATAGAAACCTCTTTTCTTGGATTTAACTCCACAGACACTGTTTTATACAGAGTATGGAGTTTAATACAGGTATAGAAACATTACTGGTTGGTGCCCCGGTACCTTCTTCTTCTGCGAAGCACTCTTGTCAGAGCGGTCGTGGTCTTCATATAGTTTCTTGTCCAGGGTCTGATGTGATTCGCCTCACGATTTTTCTTTTTCACGAAAGCGAGGAGCTCGTGGCTAAGTAATAAACGCCGCACGGGCCGATCCATCAGGTTAAGCTGCGCATGCCGGGTTGGTCCGTGGATGGGTGACCATCTTTACATAGCGAGACTCCTCCGTGCTTCGGAAAGCACGTTAAGCCGTTGGTCCCGGCCATTCGTTGTCATTTGTGGATCTTTGACAGTCGTTACGAGTCGTCAGAAGCCCGAAAGTCTGGCAACCAGTCTTACCAAGGGGTATCGTATTACCCAGTTACTGGGTTGCGGAGGTCAGATTAGCAGTCGCTCCATGTAAAATACTGGTATTCAGCTGCATCCGGTTAGACTGGAAGCCAACTCCAACATGATTCGGAAAAGGCTAGGCAGAATGACTTTTTCACGAAAGCAGACGGGCGTCGTCGCCGGGGCAGGCCTAAAAAACGCTGGCGATTGAGACTCGTTCCTAACCGATTAGCCGGAGAAGGCACAACACAAGGAAGATTGGAAAAATATGGGGGAGACCTTTGCCCAGCAGTGGGACAATATAGGTTAATAAAAGAAAAAAAAAAAAAAAATTACTGCCGCTATTGCTTTGTTTTTATCTTAAGTGCAAAGTGCAACTGAGCTGAAGGAGATAATACATACAAAGACATTTTGGGCTAAGTTATGAAAGTGCCAAACAATAAAAAATGTTATATTCCGTTTTTTGATTAATTTACTATGAGACCAAACCTGTAGGGTCATTCTCCATCAAATTACGTGGGTTCGAAAAATCACCTTTATCTTATCTCATACAGTAAAATTCAAATTATAAACTTCAAAACGAATTTATATTGATATACCTAATAAACACAATAATACTGAAATGTAAAAATAATCACTGTAACAAAATAATGTTATAAAAAATCAATGATTTTTTTAAATAGAATCCTTATGCGGCAAAACTATTTCTTACACTTTTAACTTTGATCATTTATTTAGTAGGTACAATCCCAATGTATGAGAGTAGATAAAGTAGTCCATGAAACTGCACATAACTAAGTATTAAAACACTCGTGTGATATTATCAAAAACGGGTGTTTTAATATCCATCATTATGCAACAGTTTCATAAACTACTATTGTGATGTAATGATTTAATAGATGTTTTGCACTTTCACATTAAGCCCAGAAATGTATGGACGGTGAATGATGTCCTTTTATAATACAATGCACCATGCATTTGTGCATTATTATCCTTGATATCTACTGACGTCACTATGACATTAATGTTCAAGTACTGATAATATTTATTATTAGCTCTTGGGGACAACAATGACAATAGGATTGGCAGGACTGTGTTACAATACACAGTCAAAGTATAAATTAATAAGTAACAGTATTCAATCATCATAGAAAACGGCTGAAACGACGCACTTCGAAATCTCAGTGTATAACACTATATATATATACTGTTGCGTATATCAGTACGCAACAGTATCGAGTGCGCGGCAGTTACGCATGGATATGGAAGGTTTATCTACCGAGGGGCCCTAGGTAATTATTTCAAGGTCACTGCCGAGATATAATACTGTTACTTATTTGTACTGTGACACAGTTTAGTACTTGACTGAAGAGCTGCTTCCACCGAGAACATAACAATGATTTTAACCTTATTTTGACTTAAATATCTAGTTTAAGTGGACAGTGTTTTCATGTAAGTCATTCACCCAGGAGAACTGCATCCTAATTGCGTAACACACGATCAATAACAATCTGTGTCGTTTTGACAGTTCAACAACATTCATTGCGTTATTTACGTTGCTGAGCAGACAATTTTTTCGAACATATGAATCAATGGATTAGCAATTTCCTTCAAAATGATTCAGATTATGATTGATCGTGTGTTACGCAATTAGGCAGCTGGCTAACAGTCAGAGTTTCAGTTTTCTGTCATGTCAGTCTTTTATATTTATGTACAAACAAAACTTTATGCCACGATTTAAAAATACTTCCAGTAAAAGAAGCAATAAGAAGCTATATCAGATCACTAACTACTGCCCGCGACTTCGTTCGCGTGAAATTTCGGCCCCGGACCCATCGCATCGCATCGCCCGATCCGACTCGCATCGATCGACTTTTTTTCATTTTCCTCAGCTCCTAAGGGTCCTAGCTTGATGTCAAGTAGCCTATAGCCTTCCTTAAGAATTGGGCTATTCAAATGTAAAAAGAATTTTTCAAATCCGACTGGTTTACGCCCGTGGAGATGGGGCCTTATCTAATTTTATTTTCTCGCTTCCATACGCACACAGGTAGCATTAAATCTATATACTTTATTTTTTTCTTGGTTTGTTAATTTAAAAATGGACTCTTTAGCTCTCATTGAAGTTAAAGCTTGAATTTAATATAAGCTTCGTAAAAAAAAAAAATGCACTGTTTGTGTTTTGTGTAACTGACATCTCTAAACAAAACAGCTATTACAAAGGTGGGTAGTTTTCTTTTTATTTTGTTTAGAGGTTTACGTTTTACCTTACAAAGGTATGACAACGAAGTACATTCCCGTGGGATATTTTCCGACATCCACACAAGAGAAGCCGCGGGCAAAAGCTATAAGGCTGACTTTGAAAACATGCTACAAAATTAGGGGTGTTGGACCCATCAATGTGAACAACTTTTACTCTAGGACCAAATCGAAATTGCAAAAAAAAAATGACTTTCCTGTATAAAGTTATACCCGATAATATACCCGATTGGACCATTTTGTATATGAAGGTAATTTTTTTTTTTTTGCGAGTGCTTATTTGTTCCCATAGTGAAAGTTGTTTATATTGATGGGTAGAACACCCCCTTAAATTTTGTTGCATGTTTTCAAAGTCGACTTGTAGTTATACATAAAACTTGATGAAACCACAAAACCTTCAGAAAACAATGCATGTGGAACACTATTTTTTGAAAAAGAAAAAACAGATCGTAATTAAGTAGTAGAGGCTCCATTTTCCTCGGATTCTAGAATATTCAGGGAACATAAAATGTAAGAAAAACATTTTCTAATAAGATTTTGCAGAAGGAAAAGCCGACGATACCAGGGATTTATCGGACAGCGGTCTTACGAGCTTTAAGCGATATCTGAATATTTTCATCTGCTTTTACGAAGCTCCGCAAGTCGATTTTAATAATGATCCAGGTGGAGGTTTATGATAGCATGTGAAATTGGACAACTAGGAGATATATTACTTAATAATATCTGCCTGTATTTATCCTATTGCTGGGTATGTAGGTATAAACCTTTTAGGGTTCCGTACCCAAAGGTTGCCAACGGGACCCTATTACTATGGCTCCGCTGTCCGTCCGTCTATCACAAGGATGTATCTATTGAACCGTAATAGGCAGGCACTTGAAATATTTGTCAGAGTGTGTATTACTATGGCCGCTATAACAACAAATAATACAAAATAAAATAAGGTAAAAAAAAGTAAAAAAAATCATTCAAAATCTTTTTTATTTTTATTGTTATAATTATTAATCACAGTTTTTTGACAAAACTTTATTCAAATTCAAATTGAAAATCTTTATTTCGAGCGAAGACTCTTAAAGGATTAGTAACATTGTCCTTAAAACTACGTGTCATTATAGTAAACAGCACAATATGGTGACACATATAACTGACAGCAGTGAATAAGGGTGCGATTCCACTGAAGCGGAGACGAGCGGAGCTGAGCGGAATCGTCCAATTACAGACGAGACGAGAGACGCGATGAGGATCAACCATTGTGATTGGTCGATTCCTGCAAGTCTCCGCTGAGCTCCGCACGTCTCCGTTTCAGTGGATACGCACCCTTATACAAGGACAGTCCACTCTGTCAGCTATCATTTTCCGAACTCTGTCGGTTAAAATAAAATAAAGTTTATTTGGAACAACTTAAGTTTACAATTTACAAAGGAAAACGAAGATAGCCACAAAAGTAAAATACTGTGGCGCAACTATCAACGCCCAACTCAAAAAATATACATAGACAAAGTTCCAGACTTGTGAAATGTAGAGTGGAGGTGGGGTGAAGTGTGTATGTGTGTGTGATTGTGTGTGTAGGGGTGGGTTTACCGTGTATAATCATAAACCATAAGTTGCTCAGTTTCTTCATAAGACAAGGATTTGAGCCAATCAGTCAGTTTACTCTTCAGTAGATTTTTAGTCATAGGGTAAATATTAATTCTTATATTTATGTCATTGTAAAATTTTAGCGCAAATCTGGTTGAAGTGGCGACCAACGCTAACGCTCAGTCTTGTTGTTGGGGCTGGCCATGACTCGTGCCACCATTGATGCAGCGCGCTTGCGCATATTGTAAATTCAGTCCGTACTATAGGTAAGTAAATTCAATATTATTATACATAAATATAACTGGCGAAATGTGGGTACTAAAGGTACACCTCTGTATAACCCTCCGGGGGTTACAGGCGTGATGTTGTGAGTTTTTTGTTCTTTGTAAACCCACATTTCGCTAGAAATGTTTAAGTCCCATGTAAGAGGGGGTGAGGCTATTGCCATCAACCGAGATCGAATCCAGACTCCGGACTACTACTGAGAAGTTCCTGATGGAAAAACCCAATACTAACACTGCCCGACCTGGGAATCTAACCCAGGACCTCATGCTCAGCAGTAGCGCTTGCAATCACAAAACCAAGGAGGAAGGCTAAAAAAAAACAATAATTTTCAAAAACAATAATTCTCTTCAATGGTCTATTAAAACAGGGTTCGTATTTGGAGAAAACACGAAATAAAATTTGACTTTGTCACAATCACAATGCTATTGTGGACTTTGAAAACATAAATGTTCAAAATGGCAGCTATATGGGCGAAACTGGGAGACATTCCATTATATATGTGCCTATGTATTTATTTTTTATGTAAATTCTACACCACACAGACTACCTGCAGTATTATTTCTTTGTGTCACCCTATGCAAAATTTCGACATGTATATCTGTTATTTATACACGTACACAATTAAGCATGTTCTATTTTTATTATGTTTATTTAAAAAACTTGTATTGTTAGAAGCAATCAGTGAATTAGATAACTTATCAGTGTTACAAGGAATATGGTCGAACTCCTACGGGCTTCCCGGAACAAAAAAATATGTTACTCACCAAATATAGCGATACGAATGGTTCAGATAATATTACTATTAGTTTTGCTCTAATATTTGATATACAACGTTTGATTTCGGTTTCGGAAAGCCTTTTGAGAGAGGATTCTAAAATATTATTTTTACGTCTATTCTGGGCCAACCTGATAGCACCTTTCCAACATTTTTTGGTGACATTTCGATGTGTTCGAGTCGGTATCTTACATCAATAAAAACAAAAATAAATGTTTTTGTAAAGTCATGATTTAAACCAGGAATCTCGTTGAAAATCCTCCCACCATCTTCGAAATTTTTTATACATACTTATTTTTTTCACAAGATTAGTGTCATTGATTGCTCTACACAGTGTACACATGTAGTCAACTTCTGGCGTTTCTTCCAAACTGTGATATGAATAGTGATTGGTCCATTTAAAGAAATCGTAATACATTTCCTTGTTTTTGATGGATTCAACTATTTTGTTAGCTGTCATCCTTATACCAAGTTTACTTATATCCAAATAGGACCCATCTGGCAGAAACCTGAAATATTCAAATAATTTTGTACATAGTGCAGATGGGGGGTGGGGGTATTTTAGACCAGTCGAATCGAAAACCTGGTTGTTGTTCATACGTTCAAAAGATACATACAACTCAAAAAAACTCGCTAACATAATTTATATTGTATAGTACAGTGTGCAACATGATATAGTGCATGTATGTAATTTGTTATCATTTAATTGTACTTATTCTTTTGTGTGCATTAAATAAATGTTTTATCTATCTATCACACTTTTATAATATTTATGATGTAGGACAAAGACGATTTTTTTTTTTTTTTTCATATTTTTATTTTATCACTTTGTCGGCATAATTAATATGTATACTCATGCCAAATTACAGCTTTCTAGTACTAACAGTCTCTGAGCTAAGCCGGGTCAGACGGACATGGCGAAACTATAAGGGTTTCTTGTTGACTAAGGAACCCTAAAAAGAGCAGGTATAGCCATAAATACGTATACAATATCTGCTAATCACAAACACGGTGAAAGAAGAGTGTAAACGAGGACAACGAAACGAATTATGAAATCTAACCTGGTATAGTTAGCTCCGCCATAAACTATTGGCACGGCATAGTGCTGCACCGCATGCAGTAGCTTCTCTGTGACGTAGTCTTCACAAAGTGAATTCTCAAAAGACAAATAGAAGTAGTAATCTGTATCTATTTTACGCAAGCACTCCGTTCCTGATAAAAACGATTGTGATGCCTTGGGACAAGACTTTATTCCATTCCAATTACAAGATCCACTGTATATGTCTAGTACCAAATCATGTTTAGCTAGTTCTTTCTGCAATTCTAATGCGAGATTCTCTCTTAAACTTTTTGTACAACAATTTGAAACAAACCAAGCAGCCGCTAGTCTTTTACTCTTCAATTTGTTTCTGAAATCAATGTCTACAGCTTTCATATTTCTCAATTCCAACCAATGCATATTTTGTTTAGGCCCGACGACCTCACCTTTTTTGTTTTTAATTATGATGTAACCAAAGTATATATCGGAATTCAATTTATATGTATAAGTCCAGTTAAATATTCCATCGTACCTTTGTGAATCTAAGGGATAGTAATCTGGTGATTCTCTGCTAGCAAATACATATTTCTGGTGAAATGATCTCTCTAATGGAAAAAACACATTTTTTTGACAAAACTCAGGGCCATAGAACAAGACGGCATCAAAATCTGTCACACTATTTAAAAGAGACGGGTTAGGGGTGATAAAGCAATTATTGACAGGACACCTTCTCTTCAAAAATTGTTCTTGTCCCTCACCCATAAGATTGAAGGGATCCGTTTTCGGACTTGTCCACTGCAGAATATATTTCATTGATGGGTCAACAGTAATTGATGGGCCTTTAGTTAAGAATATTGTTACTAAGGTACCAATACACAAAATCCCAGCACACCAGTAAAATTTTAGCACCATGTTACCTTTATGGACCCCTTTCTGCCGGAATCTGTTTCCCGATAAATACCTCTTCGGCTTCGGCCAGAGTGAATGCACGTTGACTAGGGCGGTAGCGGGCGCAGAGGCGGGCTTAGTTAGGGGGTCACACAGCATCGCGCGAGTTGCAGCGGGAAGTCGAGGCTACATATGTTTTCACAGGGTAATGTAATAGACGTTCGCTCGCTAGTTTGGTCGCTCGTGGACGCAATCGGCGGCATCTATAGTATGTTTGATGTTTTGCGTCTGCTTTAGCATCCGCGCAAGCTCCTCCCTGGAACAGAGGGGCAGTTCCCTTATTTTAAGAACGTTCGCATTCTAACAATCTCTTACACTCTAATCTCAATCTCAATTTGTCAAAATCGAATAACACACCACATACAATCACTTAACAAATGCAACACCTATTTCACTTGATTAGGCAATATTATTGAGGGACTTTCACTTCTACGAACATACAAAAAGTCTCGGAGATCTATTATTAGGTACTGAGCTAATAAGCAAACGAATGACGAGAAATGTATTGGAAAATGCAACGTAGGTACTTCGAATCTTTATTTTCAAAATCATAACAGGTACTACTCACTCGTCTATAACAGAAATCGGAATCTGAGATAATCATAAAATTTAGAAAAGCAAGCTCAATATCATAAAAAATTATCGACCAATATCTATTTTATCCGTGTTTTCGAAGGTCTTTGAATCCCTCATGTGTCCTATTCTAACTTCTCATTTCAAAATAGAGCTAGCTTCCCAACAGCATGGATTCTGTACACAAAGATCCACCACGACGAACCTGAGTCTTTATGTAAATAACCTCAGCAAACTTATCGATTCTCGCACACAAGTTGACTCCATTTATACAGACTTTAGTAGTGCCTTCGACAAGGTCGACCACCAGATCCTACTGCAAAAACTCTCAAACCTCGGCATATTCGGCCAGCTTCTCCAATGGTTCGAATCATATCTGACTGAAAGAAAACAAAAGGTCGTAGTAAAGGGGCATCAGTCTTCCTTTTACTATTCCACTTCCGGAGTACCACAAGGCTCCCATATGGGTCCGATATTGTTCCTAGTATTCGTCAACGACATAGTGGACTGCATCAAGCACAGTGAATGTTCACTCTTCGCAGACGATGTCAAGTTCTATAAGCAAATAAATTCCCCCACAGATATATCCTTGCTGCAAGAGGACCTTAACTCAGTGCACAACTGGTGTATAAAGAACAGAATGACTCTCAACGCTGAAAAGTGTCAACACATGACCTTCACTAAAAAACGAAATACCCTTCCATCGTCGTATTCGTTGAATTGTTTAACGCTGCAGAAGGTTAACACAATTCGCGATCTGGGAGTCTTCCTCGACAGCCAGCTCACTTTCATTCCCCACATAGACAATATTGTCAAAAAGGCCACTAAAATGTTAGGATTCTTGAAGCGTATCTGTCACGACTTTAAGTCTATTCGAACCCTCAAACTTCTCTACTTCACCCTCGTCAGAAGTATACTGGATTATGCATCGCAGGTGTGGAATCCTAGCTATCAGGTACACATCGATCGCGTCGAACGCGTCCAAAAAAGCTTCACTAGGTACCTGCGATACAAATCGAACAGCTGCCCCAACACAACTACTTACCCTGAGAGATTGAGTCACTTCAACCTTACATCCCTCGAAAACCGCAGAAAAATGATGGATCAAATTATGCTCTTCAAGATCTTCAATGGACTGATCCATGTTCCGAAACTGCTCGAAAGCATAAATGTATCTGTTCCCCGTCTTAGTCAACCCAGGCCCGATCGCAAATTAGATGTGTTTGCACCATTTGCAGCTCGAACCAACATCGGGCGATCAGCGCCTTTAAACCGTTTGATGAGGACTTATAATGAAAACCACTCCCGCACCAATAGCATTGACATCTTCTCCAACACCCTAGCTCAGTTTCGCAATCATCTTTTACGACAACTTCTGGTTTAAATTCCATCATTCAATTGTTGCTCATATTTTATTATTGTTACAATTTAGAGTTATTTTTAGTTAAATAATGAACCAAAATTTTAAATTTCATTTTATTTGATTAATTTGACCTTAGTATTATTATCGATTAATTTGAGTTTATCATTATTGATGTTTTTGATTTTATTATTACTAATTTGTTTGATTTTATTATTATTGATTTATTTGATTTTATTATCACCAATTTGTTTGATTCTATTATTATTGATTTATTTGATATTATTATTATTTTTGTATTTGTAATTACCTAATTACCTAGTTAACTAAAAAAGGCAAACTGTAAGTGCTGTGCACACCTTTAAGTGACAAGTTCACTGTAGTAATTATAATATAATAAGACTAAGTTCTCTGTAAATGTTTTTGTGAATTAGTCGTTGGTGTGCCATAATAAATAAATAAATAAATAAATAAATAAGACAGGGTTTAATAGTAGATTGTTGTATCGAACGCAAAGTGTTAATGCACGAGAGTTATGTTGGTAGTGTAGTCACTTAACTAACACGACTGCATTAATTACTCACTTAAGCAAGGTGCGTAATCTACTTTTCTTTCAACTACCAATCTACCTACCTACCATGATTAAATATACCTACTCAAAATAAAAACTCAAGGTAATGAAAACAATGTTTAATTCATCTTCTCCTCAAACATTTAAAACTTGCAATTATTAAATGTGCAGTTATTAAAAGTGAAATTTGTAGTTTTACTTGGAACATTTGTCCTAGTATTTGTTTGGTTTATTTGTGAATAATAATAATTTTTTACCTTTTTGTCACAAATCGTCACTTCAAATCCAAACTTAGAATGCCTAATGCTGAAATAGAGAGTTGATTAAGTGAGGATGAAGTATAAATTATGCGAGTTTACGAATTCAAGTACCTACTTAATTATTTTAAATTCTCTACTTTGTTAAAATTCTGTTAATAATCAGGATGTATCTTCCATCGCTTGCAAACCTATCCGTTTCTGCACCTAGTCAAATAGTTTCATTTCTACCGTATTGCAGCCGAAAGGATCCGATCGGATACGATGACAGGCGAACGAAGCCGATCGCGCTTCGCAGCATACTTTCGGCTACGATCGCATGTCGCGGAAGAAGCTATTGTGCGCGGCGTGGTAATAAAAACTTTAAATACTGTGTACACGATTTGATATCGTTTAAAGATTGTAAATGCGAGCAGTTTGGTGGAAACCTTCCTTTACGTGATTCTTTTAGTAACGGCGCACGCGGTGAATCGTCTTGATTGGTTGTTTTAACAAGCGCGCCCTCACTTGCCTCACGCGTGTCTCGAGGCCATAATAACTTCTTTAGATAGCAAAATCGAAAGGGTGTTTAGTCTGTTAAATAACTTGTACACCAAAGAGTGAAATCGTATGAGTAATTCACGCATTTTGATTCTTTTTGGAAGGCGGTTAAAAATACAAAAGCACTAGAAACAAAAAAAAGAAAACACCGTACCTAGTTGTTGTGACCGTAAACCATTATGTAGTTAATTAAAAACTGCAGTTTTATTACAACACTAGGTACTAAAACAGCCGTTTATAAACTACTTATTGGTTTACGATCGCAAACGCAAAGTAATGGCAAAAAATCCGGTCAAGTGTGACTGTCGTGTTCCGTTGTACCTTGATGGAAAAATATTTTTTTCGTTTACAAGAAATTAAATTACCTACTCTATATCTAAGATTGTTTGTAATGGGTATTTGCTGCTTAAAAAAAAAACTGCAAGTAATAGACAATATTTTTACAAATACTAATAGAACACAAAAAAAAAGTATACCAAGGAGGTATAAATTTTTTTTCGGTATCGGTATATCCAGGGTCCGGAATCTTCTGTAATTTTTTTTTTATTTCACGAAACACTTTACTAACTTTTAATAGCAATCAGAACTATCGAAATGCACACGATTTTTGCAGAACACGACGACTATTCTGAGTATATTTTTATGTTACTGTGAATGTGTGAAGCGCCGTGTATCCTATGATACTCTGATGTTTGTTAAAAATCACATTCAATTTTAAAAAATCAAGGACAAGAAACGTTTTTCGTAATAGAGGAAAATTATTCCAAAAAATATACCGCTGACCTTTGGAGGTCATACTTTTTGAATAACGACACGAAGTTTTCTAATTTCTTTCAAAACAGGGCTGGGCTGAGTTCATTCATCTGAATAAGTTTGAAATGATCAACGTCCACTTTATTTTGCTCAGATATAAAAAAGTGCTACCTAGACTTTTCCCAACTATGTTGGGGTCGACTTCCTGTCTAACCGGATGCAGCTGAATACCAGTATTTTACATGGAGCGGCTGCCTATCTAACCTCCACAACCCTGTAACTGGGTAATACGATACCCCTGCGTAAGACTGGTTGTCAGACTTTCGGGCTTTTGCCGACTTGTAACGACTGTCAAAGATCCACGAATGACCGCCGCGCGCCGGGACCAACGGCTTAACATGCTTTCCGAGGCACGGAGTAGTCTCGGTATGTAACGATTTAAATATGATGAATAGGTTACCCATCCATGGACCAACCCCGGCAAGCGTAGCTTAACTTGATTGATCGATCCGTGTGGCTGACTGGCAGACAGACAGACAGACTTACATACGCATTTATAATATTAGTACGGATTGGTAGACGAAACTGGGCCGAAACTTTGTCTCGGCAAGAATTTTGGATCACATCCAAATTCCGTATTAGACTTTCGAGAAACCATCTCGAACGCTACGAATTCGATTCGTTTAACAAGTTTACGATAGAAATAAAAAATGTCGGATCGACTGTGTCTTTTGACATGAACAACGCTGAGTTGCGCGTTGCGCTGTCTGGCACGAGGTTAAGGTCAATTTCATACCCAAACTTGGTAAAACCGATTATACCCAATGCTTTCAGGCCTATAATCCTCACATCTTTTCTACTGGACACTCTCGAGAGACTCTGTGATAGACACATCCGAGACGGACCTCTCAGGGAAAAACCACTTCACAAACAACAGCATGTGAACTTCACAGGCGAATCAACATTGATATCAAGGGCGCCTTTGACAAAATCATGTTCAATAGTATAAACATGGCCCTCGACAGACACAGCATCGACCCTGAGTGGCTGACCCTGAGTATCACCAACATGGTCAAACTGAGAGCGGTGCGCATCAATAAGTATCAATCTCAAAAAAAAATACAGTTTTAATTGATGGTTTCGGCGAGTTTGGTAAACATTGACACTAAACAATTCATTTCCCTGGCCTTACAAGCAAAATTCAGCTGGAATATTGCACCGGTTTCAAAACTTTTGGAACTTACCTAACGTTATATTTGAAAGTCATGCACAATTAATTGTGCATGACTTTCAAACATCTTTTTATTTTTTAAATTTAAATACATTATATTTTAGATAGCACAACATATTGCCTCCTGGCATAACATAGCGTTCTGTTCACCAAACTCAAGATCTGTATTTCACCTGTGTTTACAAATAAAAGTGATTTGATTTGATTTGATTTGCAAAGTAAATGTTTAACAAGGTTTAATAAATGACAGTCCTATATTCTACCATCAGGTCACTATATTGTAATGCCTACAGTTTAACATGCCAAATGCGGTTTCAAGACATTCTTGGCACTTGTAAGCTTGTATGTTTACCCCGTTACGGATCGTAAATTGTGCATGTATCACCATTTGTTTTTGATACATCTTGGATCTACGCCTGATTTTAGTCCCTATGCCACTTTACACACTGCATCCGAGGATGAGCCAAAGCGTTCGTAGTACTGCAGTAGTCTGTATGAGCGGCTGCGCTCTGGGTTCAAATACCACACGTTCGGATTCAGAACATACTGTTCAGAAGCTATTTTAAGAAGCTCCTGCTCAATACCTTCCTGCAACATTAGGTCGAAATACGATACAGATTTTAACCAGGCACCGCAAAACCTTTATAAATTACGGTGCAGGTGTCGAAGAATTTTGGTAACTTCCACGACTAAGGTTACCGCTATCTGGGTAACCCTAGAAGAAGAAACATTTTATCTCTTTTAGGTTACCGTTTTAATACCGGTTACATACACAGGCGATGCGTGCCCTTAGACTAATACCGATGGCACGTGTAAGACAAAGTAATTTTTATTTCGGTAACAGGTATTAATACTGATTGTATTCAATTTAAGGTAACCTATAATAACTATAAATGTTATAATCCCTTGGTGCGATCCGCGGACACAATGTGTCCTCGCGACAAAGTTTGCATAAAAATACACTTTAGACCAAAATAACCAATCAGCACCAGCCGGTCTATTCTGTAAAAATGTCACAGTGACAGGTGTCATTCCACCTAGGGATTGACTCTATTGACAGCTCACTTCAGTATCACTTCACCTAAGTTTTCAGGTGAGATTTTTACATATTGGATCGGCTACCCGTGTGGTGGATTGCAGTCTGGTTACAGCCCACTCTCCGTCCTAGAAAATTAAACACAAATTATGCAGGATCAAAATAAAAAATCAAGGCAAGCATTTATTTAAAATGATTCAAGCCTTGAAAACTAGAACTATTCAAAGCAAACTTGTTAGAGTTTGTAGTTGGGGCCGCTGGACACAAGCCAGAATTCAGGACAGATTGAAACTGGGGACATTCGATACGTTCCCGACTGACTGCACTGGGTAACTTTGTTTATGTTAGCTATTTATTCCGTGATTCAATATATGGGTATAATTCTGTAATGCAGATTTACGTGAACCAGGCCAAACCGGTTTTTGCTCCAAGTATCAAGTAAGGGCCGAAACTGCGTTAAGCGGACGCCCGCGCGGTTCTATACAAAACTGCTTTTGCGGGTGACCCGCGCGGAGCACTTTTGTATAGAACCGCGCGGGCGTCCGCTTAACGCAGTTTCGGCCCTAAGCACTGCATCGTTGGTCAAGTGCTCGCAAGCGCTACTGCTGAGCATGTTGTCTTGAGTTCGATTCCCAGGTTAGGTAAAGTGTTATTGGGTTTTTCCATCAGGCATTTTTGATTAGTAGCCCGGGGTCTGGATTTGTGCCCGGTTGATGGCAATGGGCTCGCCCCCTATTACATGAGACTTAAACTTAACTGTCAAAATGTTGATGTCTAGGTACAACTCTGCCTTACCCTTCGGGGAACATAATCAACCTGTAATGTTCCAACTGGTGGGACACATGCCTCCTTTCTTCGAGAGGGAGTGGGCCGTAATCTATCACGCGGGCCAAGTGCGGGTTGGTACATGTCACATGTCGTCGAATTTTTGATTCAAGAAAATGCATGTTCTAGAACCCTTCGGGGAAAACGAATTTTATATATCAAGCAAATTCACATACACTCACATTATTTTCCGCACTGTATCTGAGATGGTAACGTGTCTTCGACTTGGTATTGCAGATGGTTTTAAGCGGCAGTGACCATTTATCATGGGGCTGTCGGTTTGTTTGCCATCCAATACCATTGAAACATCTTTTCCTCAAAAATACTTGGAAATTCAAGCATTATTTTGACAACCTTCTTCGAGATAAGTAGAAAATGTTGTTGTAGTTGATGCTGTTGTGGTCCGTCAATGTTTGTATGAAAATCCATGTGTCGTGTTTAGCGGCCAAATAAATTATTACGAAAATTCATATCTGTCGAGTTATTTAAAAATAGAACGAACTTTTCATTTCAACAAATGGCAACCAAGGAGGTAACTCATCAAAGATTTTATTTAATATCGATTTGGCATGCAAATAGGGCTATTTAATGTAAAGAAGAAACAAATGAACACAATGGCGCGGCCAAATCGTTGTACCTCATTGATTCTGGAGTTTATAAATATACTTAGTTTGAATTTCCGCGCATTATTTGAGAAAAGTACTAAGTAATTATACAAGCCTTGGCCGCAACCAGACATTGATGGACTCACGTCTCAGCTTTGCCTCGACCCACATTTTCAAGATCGTATAGTAATGTACTATATCATCACTAACCAACTACTGAGAAAAACATAGGGAGAAAATCTGAATTTTTAGTTAACTAGCGACCCGCCGCTGCTGTACACGTTTCTTGCGACTTTACAAAACATCAAGATTTCTTTATTATTTGTAAGTTGAATATTAATGTATTATGCAAAAACCTTCCGGAATAAATTCTCAAAATTATGGTGAAATTCTCATTAAAATCCGTTACGGAGTTTTAAAGCATAACGCGGTTTTCTTCCTGTTTTCAAGTCGAAAAAACATGGCAAATGTAAAACAAATTTATTATAATGTTAAATGAGTTGGACCTAGTAGGTGGCTACGCCAATCGCGGCATCAGTAATGTTTTCAGGTCCTCAGAAGTACTTATGGACACTTAAACACTTTGAAACATAAGGGACAAGGCGGTCACACAGACAGACTTGAATAGCGACTTTAATTTTTGATATGTTTAAGTATACGGATCATTGTAAATAATTTTTGCTAAGGGATAATAGCCGCACGGGTCGATCCATCAGGTTAAGCTATGCTTGCCGAGGTTGGTCCATCGATGGGTGATCATCTTTACATATCGAGACTCCTCCGTGCCTCTGAAAGCACGTTAAGCCGTTGGGC
Source organism: Eupsilia transversa (assembly GCA_914767815.1). Lineage (NCBI taxonomy): Eukaryota > Metazoa > Arthropoda > Insecta > Lepidoptera > Noctuidae > Eupsilia > Eupsilia transversa. The sequence continues at coordinate 2,200,755 of OU611888.1, forward strand.
CCGGCTGTCATTCGTGGATCTTTGGCAGTCGTTACGGGTCGTGAGAAGCTCGAAAGTCTGACAACAGTCTTATCAAGGGGTATCGTATTACCCAGTTACTGGGTTGTGGAGGTCAGATAGGCAGTCGCTCCATGTAAAATACTGGTATTCAGCTGCATCCGGTTAGACTGGAAGCCGACCCCAACGTAGTTGGGAAAAGGCTAAGCAGTTTGATTGCGTAAGTAACATCTTTAATAACCGTCGTCCATCTTGTCTATCCTACCATCTCTCCCGCACAGTGTTGTTATCCCGTCTTCTAACATTCCTCATATCTTGTGTGTTGCTACTTTATTATTCATTCCCACATGTATATAGATGGTCTAAAAAACGTTACCACTCTATTTGAGAAGAGGCCTTTGCCGGAATTTGACAGCCAGTGTGTCTACAGACATTTCGGTCTGTACTTTTGCGAGCGAAACGGAGGCAGCAACAAATCGGCAAAAGTTTAGGTAACGTAAACGCACCCATTACCGCCAGTTTAAGCGGAGTTCAGATTGATATCCAAAAAATAAGCACATTCTTAATATGTGGCTTCAATAAAAATATTTTTTCAAGTTCTGAAATTATCGATTTTTTTAGTTATGTATAAGAACTGATAATCAAAGACTTACTTAAAACATAAAAAAATTAATAAAAGGAAAAAGGGTCATGTCCCTATTACCGACTCAAAATATCGGGTGTGTGCCTAATACCGTTTATGTGACACCTAATACCGACCACTAAATAAATGGAACCGTTAAAGTTAAATAAAAGTGCTCGTGTGTATTGAACTGTTTATATAAATGCTCCAACACAGTACAGAACGCTATCAACACTTAACAATTATATGTATACTTATAAAAGTATATTCTCAACCGTTAAATCAATAAAAATATCATATTTATACGAATAATGAATAACAAATTACCAAAGGCCAGCATTGATTATAACTACTATAATATATAACCAATGGGGGCATTTGGTATTATACAAGAGTTAATGGCATTATAGAATCTTAGTAAAAATGTAACATACTTAGTCATATAAAATATCAGAACTCGTAAATTGAATAAAAATACAAAATGTGGTCTATTAAAACAGTAAAAAAGGCATTTGACTGTAAACCGCTTCTTAAGTTTAGTAGTCATGTCAAGTCGATCCATGTTTCTGAAACAAAATTTATTTACTAAGTCTAGGATATACTATAAACGGATAGCAAATAGTAATTAAAATTACCATATGACTTCCACATTTAATATTAGCTAAGTATTACACTATAATATAATAAAGCTTATGTTATTTTAAATGTGCATGTTTATTATGGAATACTATAATGTCTATTAAATAACTTTATGTTTACTTGAAAATAAATACCAAATAAAAAAAACACGTAGTATGGGGTCCGTCGTAAATGTACAAGTAGATCGGTAATAGGTTTTCTTAAAGGAAATCGTATAACCTATTACCGACCCAAAGGAATGTGTATGAATTGTGTAAGTATATGTGATTTTTGTACATGTATATGATTTTAAGTGGTGCGGCTGCTAAAAAAAATTAATTATAATGATATTTCAGCTATAAAAATACACTATTTAAAAATATACCTCCTTTATTCATCAAAATATTTACATAAGAACAAAGTTAGTGTATATGGCTACTAAAGCTCTTGAATATATGACGTTAATAGCTCAAATATAAGTTAACATACTAAGGAACTGAGTTAGTATAGCCTCCTGCTATTTACTTATGCATTTTAACAAAAATCATGGCACACAAAAGATACGACAAGTACTCATCAGCGACATGGGTCGGTAATAGGAATAAAATTGAGATTTTTGTTCCTATTACCGCCTATTTTTAATATTGAATTTTAAGCAAAATAAAATAGTATCTCATCAAAATGAATCATTACTTGTGTTCCTGAAAGTATCAAAAATGCATCAAAAGAACTAGAAGTTACATTAAAATGCTTGACGATATAATCTTCTGCTAAAAAAGAAACAAGAGTGTTTACGCCATTGGGAATGCCACACTATGGAAAATGCACTAAGGTGCGCGTCCACGGACGAATTGAGCAATTATTATTTAAATAGTCGAGTTACGCACAAAAACAAGAGATGAACATTTGCAATACAAATACATCTAAATTTTTTTTAAAGCAACCAATTGTGTAGCTTTAATACATGACATAAAAATGATAGTTTTCTGAATAGGGCGGTAATGAGCGCAGATTTTAACGGGTCGTTATTAGGTGCGTTTACGTTAATTGCTTTTTACGGCGAAAATAATGATAATTTCAAAAAAATCAAAAGTTCAGTTAGTGCCAAGTTTCATGATCTAATTTGAAGTATTTTTTTAATAGCAGCGGTTTATTGTTCGGTTTGGAGGTAACTTTGGTTTTTTTTTCTATCGATAAATTTTTATGAAATCGTGTTTTCGGCTAACATGGTCGCTAACATTAATCCTCAACTTAAACATGGATTAATGGATGGGATTAATTTTGCCTTCGAGCAAATTTTTATATTTATTTCAAAATGACTGCTGCAATAGTTTCGACATAACGACGGATCTTGCTAAGCAATTTGACGACATACAGGCTCTTAATAAAATAAAGTAAGAATGTAAACCAAGGTACGAACATACGCAATGTAATCGATATCAATGTGCACTATATAGCTGCGGGGGACACTAAACAATGTTTTATTACGACTACCCTCGCTTTATACTCCGATTGTAAGTGGTTTAGCGAGGTATTGTTTGTCTAGTTGCGGACGTGATCGGCTTTATGTAGGTATGTGTTAAAGCTGTGTTACAGTGGGCACAGGTTCAATCCTAACTAATATAATAAACACGAAAGTAACTTTGTTTGTTTGTTACGCTTTCACGCTAAAACGGCTGAACAGATTTAGATAAAATTTGGCACACGGGTAGACCATTTAGGGGTATGAGGAACAGGGTGTAAAGTTCTCTCATCCCCCATAGAATAGGGAGGATCCTCCTACCAGACGGTTGTGGTGTCTGGCGGGCAATTGCCCAAGGATTGATGTCGGATAGTCTTATATATGTTAATCGCTCGGTAAACTCTTATACCGCGATGTAGGATTTGTGACGTCAGGTCTTTGATGCTTAGTTCGTATGTGGCGGTGTAGATGCCGCCACAACCATGACCTGGATTAGGATATAGGAATTTTTATCTCGATATTCCAACGGAATCGAGACTTATGCGGTTAAAACCGTGGGGCGTAATGAACTTCAACATTCTATTTGACCGAAAGTGGTTTATCTAAACGTTCTTCCTAACTGCACAATGTACTTTGATGCTGTGTTCACCATGATTTAGATCATTTATTCCGGCAGGTTTGTATGTAGAATACATCAATATTTAACTTAGATATAGCTCTGATATCCCGATATTATGACATGTTGCCTCGTAAGTTAATTGCACCCGTGCGAAGCAATGGCTGGGACCTAATTTAAAATAAATGCATAGTTTTTTTTATGACCACTTTTCGTTATTTTTATGGCAGAACTGGAATTCTAGGGAATCCCAACATCCACAACGAAAGATTACATTTTTATTAATAGGTAATTATCTACTTATTAATAAAAATAAACAATAATAATCATAAGAAATAATGTATTATATAATAGCTCATTTTCTCTCAACTTCCGCGTTATAATCCTCTGTCACTGCCTGTATCTGCCTGCCAGTGTAAGGGGGTACCTCAGAGTGCGTTTTAATTCAACTTGCCCTAAAGTTTATGTATTATGCGTTTTTTTCCATGAATTTCCGACATTTTATGTCGGAATCTAACAATGAGACGCAACCTCAGCGTCCTTTCAAAAGCATTTTCACGGCCTTTTACAACGAAAAAATCACACCAGACCACTTTGACCTCTCCCCATTTACTATTTTTGACACAATCGGCTGATACAGGTATATTTTCCATCAAAAATTGGCCTTTAACCCTACGACTGGTACCACAAATTTGTATTCATCACGTGTGGGTCGACCACCGGGTTCGGGCAGCAGATTGGGTCTATTATGCCCCACACAATATCCTACGTTCTTCGGTAAAATTCAATGTTGGGAGGGTTAAAAAAGGGTTTTGTGAAAGGTATACACTTGAGGTCGTATTACGGTTAAAATGCGGGTTTTACGCCCATATGTCTGATATCAGATGGTCGTGTGACCTCGCTACCTTATAGTTTTAAGATAGTCATTGATCAGAATCTGAATTTGGGCTTAATACACAATGTTGGTAATTACAGTCAATTAATTTAAACCTTTCTTGTCGTTATATTACAGTGAAGATAAATTAAAAAAACAAAACAGACTTTACATTCATACTTAAAATTCATTACGCATTTAAAACTTATCATTAATTCAATAATAATAATAATTTATTATTTCATTAATTCAGTAACGATAATAGTGTAGATTATAGTGTGTTGGTAAGTATATTTTTATATTCTCTGTAATCAGAAATTGGTATATGGCATAATGGTATGCAAGCTTGCACACTTTTATACAAACCACTGGTACTTGTAGGTATGTGTGTACCTTCTAATTAAAATTAATAAACTGTAAACTGATCTTCTACAAACAATTTCTCATCCACAAACAGCTTTTAGCTAAGTGGACAGTTACATTACTTTGAGCGTTGATATAATTAATCTTGTATTTTGAGAAGGGTTCAAACTTAATTGTCTTTGACGCTAATTATTAAGATATAAATTGTTGACCATTTAGTAACGATGTCCATAAATCATGTAGATATTGAAGGTGTCTCATCCAACGAAATTAGAAGATTAACTGCACTAAGATTATATTGGATGAATAATTGAATATAATATCGAGTAGGTATATACTCTACTTATATAATGTGTGTGCTGGTGTGCCCACGCTTATGTATGGAAGTGAATGCTGGGTGTCGCAAAAGAAGCATGAAAGTACAATAAATGCTGTGGAAATGCGTCCCTTGCGAAGCATGTGTGGTGTGACTATGAATGATAGGCTGAGGAATGATGTGATAAGACAACGGTGCGATTTGAAAGAAGATGCAGTGCCAAAAATTTAAAAGATTATGCTCAGATTATGGTCATGTTGAGAGGATGAATGAACAGCGACTAACAAAATGTATTTAAAAGGCAAATATGAGTTAAAACGCCGGGACGGAACGCCCTAGAAGGACATATAGTGACCTTATTGGGGATGTTCTTCAGAAAGGTCAGGTGCGTAGTACTCGCAACCGGCGTGCGTGTATGACCAGATGTATGAACGTTAACGAGACACACAAAAAAATAATATACATGCGAATAAAACAGTTTAAAATACAATAAGTAAAACCTAGTAATAACTTGATTTACACTATTAAACAATTAAAAAAAAGAAAAAATATAGTATATAAGAGAGAGAGAGATATGAGTATATTATTATTTAGGTTCATATACACTATATGCACCTAAATAATAATATATTTATGTTTATATAGTTAAGCTTTATGTATTTATTTAATATTTTTATACATAGTATTTAATCACCGGTCTCGCATGGTTTAGATGAAAAAACATTTAAAAATAAAACGTTAGTCCTTCCAAGTTAGGAGCCGCCAAATTAGGGATACATTCTTAACATTTTTGACACACGCGGGCATAACTTCGGCCTTTTCAGACCCGTTCTACACCCTTACTGGGCAAAAATTCAAAACAATGATCTCTAACGATGGGACGGTACCACGGGAAGAATTTCTACGTTTTTGTGCTAGGGTGTGGTTACACAAAGTCAAAACACTTTTAAACCGTATTCAAAGGAGGATTTACTTCAGAACTTCGTCATTTATAAACCGATCTGGAACATTTGAACAGATTGGTCCCCTTATAAATTTGGTCAAATTCTGATAAGTGGTTTTTGATTTAGCTTCCATAATACGTATTTTTTCAACTCAGTGTAGGTATGTTAATGATGTTAAAATAACTTCCTGCCACTGTTATTTAAATTGCAAGTAGTGGTATACGAATATGAATTTATGTGGTGTAAGTACCACAGCTAAAAAACGAAAAATAAAAACGTTATTCCAAAAATTAACTGACTTATTATATTTCACTTATTAATTATTCACTTTGTTTTTTTTTTATGGCAGTCAATTTTTTTCATAAAAACGTTTTTATGTTTAAGGAAAAATAATATCGAATATTTGGGAAAAATCAAGACTTATCCCAGCTTATTTTTAGGGTCGTGTATAGCATGCATGTATTATTTTTCCGTACATCCATATAATCAGACATCTACGCATTCATCCCTCTTTCACACATTTCATTCAATGTAAACACGGTATGCACTAAATTTAAGGTTATATTATAACCGCCAATAAACGTTCAAAACTCTCACTAAAAGGTACTGCCTTCCACCTCTCCCTTCCGTCCATCAATAAAACATTTTTTCTTTCTCCATGCTTGCTAATTTAGGCTAAGCTCAAAGAAAAACTCAAATCCTGCCCGAATTTGACCACAGCCTTATCTAGCAAGAATTCAGAACAATGATGACCAAAGATACGATGAAAAACAAAAAATAACGAGAAGAATTTTACTAAAATGCTCAAATTAGGGTGCGCCCTTACGCGTATAATTTGAAAAAACATTGTGTACAGAAATGAGGTTTCTCTCCCTCATTTCTGTTTTGTTCAAGAAATACATCAAAATGAATACATGCTATGTATTTCTAAAGCTTCTTTTGTACAATTTTCTGCGTTATTGCCTCCTAAAATAATACCATACAAAATAAAAAAAACAATACCAATTGTATATTTTTCAAATATTCGGAAGCCATAATAGAAGTGGCTTTATAGCCAACTGTGGTGAAGCCCCAAAGGAGGATTATGTTTTTGATTCTTTGTTAGAATACCTATACTTACAGAATGAGTCTTTTTTTAACCGACTTCCCAAAAAGGAGGAGGTTATCAATTCAGTTGTATGTTTTTTTATTTTTTTTTTATTTGTGTTACCTCATTATTGAAGTGAAAACTTCTTTAAGCGCGTTGAGCGATTTTTGGTCGAGGAAAATCTTATGGGTTCGCGTCACCGACATGCTAATGTTATCAGCACCTATAATGTAGCTAAAACGGTTATTGTTGCACGGAGTGTCGATAGAAAAAATTCAAAAATTATAATGTCATAATTTGTATAGTCTGGCTATACAAATTATGACATTATAATTTTTGAATTTTTTAACTACTCTGAGAAGAAAGACCGAAAAAAACTCAGAAGTCACAGTCTCTTTTAAAGTCCATACATTATCTTGGTCAGATCATGTGAAGACCATGTAGATTGGTGTCTGAAATGGTCTTTTGAGTAGAGAAAGAACCACACAGAATTGAGTGAACCTGTCCAATCAGTGCACGCATTTGTTAGTAATCGTGCAGCTCAACTCAAAATTTAATGAGCTCAACGATTCGACAAACAGTACCAAAAAAAGGACATTTGGGTAGGCCGCATAAATTACTCAAACTGCCAGATGGTGATTAAACTGTGAAAACTACTATAGTCAAGAAGCTGACCGTAGGTACCAAAAGTTGATAGAAGCCAGAATTTTTATTTAAAAGCCCCGCTAGCCATAAATTTATAAAAAATACAGGCAAACTTTGACCGTATTCTCGTAGTAATCCGCCCCAAAAAGAAATTGTCCAGAAATTTAATCTTCTCGGACGAATATCAAATGATTTATTGCTATAGCAACGTCGCCATTTTTATCCCGAATTCAGACGTCCTAGTTTCTAGTGTTTTTGTTTTTGCCAAGTACTGTCTTAAATGAAAAATGATGTAAAATGATTACTTAGACCTACCAAAAGAAATCGTACTGCCAATGCCCTTTTGGCATAAGTTGGCAGCATTGTTGTTGTCTCATGTTTTTATTTTATTTCTGCCTAAACCTTCAAATTTTTATTTATACAGCCGCTGAATGAGCTGTCAATTGTGTCAAGCCCTAGCATCAGTTGGAGTGACAGCTCACTTAAGGCTCACTTCACCTCCGTTTTCACGGTGAGATTTGTACAGAATTGACGACAGATGTTTGAACGTAAACTAAGCAAAAAGAGAATGTAAGGATAAATGACAGGACAAAATGACAGATTGTGATTGTTTATCTGTCATTTTGTCTATTCTTCCGTCGACAAAACCTGTTTCTATAGTCGTCACTACGCGTGCTGGTGGCGGTCTGTAGTTTCTGCCGACTCCCAAGAGAGAATGGCGTGAGTTTATGTACCTATGTGTGTGTAAATCAATACGCGGTTATAGTACATTTCTGTCGCGGCCCGCAACTCGCCGAGGCACACATACGTGAGTCCATCAATGGTCGTGAGTCATCCTGGTTGTGGCCAAGGCTTGAATAGTGCTTTTCTCAAATAATGCGCGGAAATTCAAACAAAATAAAATTATTATAAATTCCAGAATCAATGACGGACAACTATAATTTTTCACGCGCCAATGTGTTCATTTGTTTCTTCTTTACGCAATTTTCGCAATTTAAATAAAATCTTTGATAATTTACCTACTTGGTTGTCATGTGTTGAAGTAAAAAGTTCGTTCCATTTTTAAATAACACGACAGATATGAGTTTTCATAGTAATTTATTTGGCCGCTACACAGGACAGATATGGATTTTCTTAGCAACATTGCTGGCTGCATCGTCACTTGTTTTTGACCAGTACAGCAATTTCGATTTATCTCGAAGAAGTTGGTAATAATGCTCGAATTTCCAAGCATGTTTGAGAAAAGCAAATTTTCTCAACTTATTTCTGTCGCAGTTAAATATGCAGCACTTCATGTCATTTTGATCAACCTAAAAATAACAGAGTACCTACGTAGTAGTGACGTGATTTAGTTTTATTTTTGCCAAAAAACAACCGATATAACAACTTATTCATTTACTAAATATTTGAACCTCGTATTTCAATTAATTTAATCCAAAACTTTGCCCGCCATTTTATTAACATAGAAACACGTATGCACATATCACGGAAGTTTATATTGGCTGCTTCAACGCACCTGTGTCAACTAATAAATATGTATGTAAGTTTGTACATGTTTAACAGTCAGTCGAGCTCAACTTGATGAAAATGAACAATTAATGTGCTTATTAATGTTGAGGGTTTGTGTCATAACATATAAATATTGATCCGATCCTCTAAAAACGTACCTAGACCTTCTTATGTTGAAGGTACGTCTATTTAAATGAATGAACCTCTAAAGACTTTTTGGTCTTCTAATGATGCACACAGTTTTTAGGGTTCTGTACGTCCGATGAAAAAACGGAACCCATTACCCGTGTGTCTGTCTTTCTCTGTCCGTCTGTCACGAGCCGAGCGAGCGAAGCGAGCTGTGCTGCGGCAGCGGCCGGTGAGCGCTACATCCAAGTTAGAATGTAGTGCTTGCCTGCCCCCCAAAATAGGATTTATTAGGAAAATAAACTGGAAATTATTTCAAGTTTGACTAATATCACGCCTGTATAATGTATGTCTCGAGAATGAGAGGAAAAGGTGTAGAGTTTATCCACACGCTAGTTTTTATGCCTTTGTTTAAGTCCCATGTAATAGGAGCGAGGCTGTTGTCATTTACCGAGCACATATTATGCGGGCCCTGAGCTGCTATAAAGAAAATTTCTACTAGGGGATACAGTGAGAAATCATCTTTATTACCTTACCTTTACTTACCTAAAATTAAGAACTGCCCCCATGGGATATTAGTCGTTATGAACAAAGAACTAGGTACCAGTATTGTTCTCTATACTAATATTATAAAGAGAGAGAGCGAATTTTGCATGTTTGTGTATAAGTGGAAGGTACTCTGCGGAACCACATCTCATATTTGAAAAATTCTTTTACCATTTTAAAGGTACATTATTCCAGATTTACAAAAAAGAAGAACTTAATAATACTACCGCCTCGTTGGTCTAGTGGTAGCAAGCGCTAATGCTGATCTTGAGGTCCTGGATTCGATTCCCGGATCTGGGAAAGTGTTATTGGGTTTTTCCAACTGGAATTGCCCAGTAGCAGCCCGGAGTCTGGATTTGTGCCCGGTTGATGGCAATAGGCTCGCCCCCTATTACATGGGACTTAAACATAACTGGCGAAATGTGGGTGTACTATAATAGGTACACCTCTGTCTTACCCTTCGGGGAATACAGGCGTGATGTTATGTTATGTAATAATAATAATCAAATACTATCTTGAATACTTCACAAGAGTACTTTTTGTTACTTTACTGCTCAGACATTGTGTACAACGTATCATGAACACAATACCGTGTTCACATATAAATTGCAAGCCGTGCCGTTCGAAGCCGCGGCGGGTCACTAGTATAGTTATAAAGCTTTCATTCGTTTTGAATTTTCGAACAAAGCTAAAAATCAACAAATTACTTCGAAATTCAATTTTCGACATCAAAGACCTGTCCCAACCTTTTGTTTCGGACAATTATAAATAAATTCAGGGAAATTAATTGTTATGCAAATTGACTACCAACTTAAAATGTCCATATTATATTCCAAACAATGCCTCCTCGTTGGACTAGTGGTCGCAAACGCTACTGCTGACCGTGAGGTCCTGGGTACGATTCCCAGGTCGGGCGTGTAATTGTTTTAATTAAAAAGTGTAATTATGTTTTACCATCTGGACTTTCTCATAAGCAGCCCAGCACATTCGTGCCTGGCTGATGGTTTTAGGCTCGCTCCTTTTTACATGGGACTTATAAATATAAATGACGAAATGGGTGTACTATAAGTACACCTCAATACTCAATACTCAATATCTCAATACTCAATATCTCAATACTCAATATCTCAATACTCAATATCTCAATACTCAATATCTCAATACTCAATATCTCAATACTCAATATCTCAATACTCAATATCTCAATACTCAATATCTCAATACTCCATATCTCAATACTCAATATCTCAATACTCAATATCTCAATACTCAATATCTTATTAATCAATACTCAATATCTCATTACTCAATATCTCATTACTCAATATCTCATTACTCAATATCTCAATACTCAGTTATATTAAGTGGCTATAACACCAGTTGACGAAATTTTGACAAGAGGTCTTCCATTTTGATAATGATTATAAAATATATGATGAACTTCATCATTCTTTCATTATTCAGTCACAACCGAGTGAACGTCATTTCAGAAAACGCTCATTGACGTAGGGTGTCAATTTACTTAACAATGGATTTCACTGAGTGTACTCATTATTAAAAGCTTTTTCTAAACTCACAATCCAATCCCGTTTCGTATGTTAATTAAAAATCTTCTAGAACAACAAACAGCCATTGGGCGAGTTATTAAAAATTCTGAAAGAGAAAGGATTGCGTCGAAATTCAACACTCAACTCTTGTAATGAAAACTCTTTGTTTTTGTAATTTTATATCCGAAATAAGTTTTCTCTGAAGCCCGACTGTGAAATAATATTATCCTTTCTAACTCTTAGGTACGGATGGTGCGGACGGGCGACTTGTTGCTGCGACTTTTACGTCAAGGATTGTTATCAACGACAATCGCTAAACCACTCGCCTGGTACATTGAGCTTCTATGTAAACTAGACCGGACACCACGAACAAAATCTTTGCGCGAAATTTTGTTTTCCGGGCAACAAACGTCTCAGTCACTACCTGAATATGCCGCGTTTGTCACATTTAACATCCGCGGGTACACATTTAGTTTGTACACACAATAGCTTATATATTCTATATTCATTCAGGCGTGACTTGGCAGAAATCCATGATAAAATACAATACACATAGATATATTTAGTAACCTATTCCGCTTAACTATCATAAAAAACCCTGTAAAAAATCGACACGTGTTTCACCTCTCAACGAGGTATCCTCGCGAACCCGAACACGACATGTTGCCACGCCGAGCGCCTGACACAGACGCTCTGCGTTTTTATGACTCTTTAGGAATAGTTTTAAGCGGAATAGGTTATGAGCCATATCTACGTCTAATATATTGTAGCTTCTCCAGTTTACAATGACCAGCGTCCAGCGACGATTTGGGTGATTCCTATTATTATTATTTTTGCGCACTATCGTGTAATGCCTGCCTGTAATAAAATACCTTTTCACTCTTGCATTTAATCCTACAAATACAAATAGTTTATTATTTACAAGCTTTGTACTACAATAGCTTGTGATAGAAGTGTCCTTTTGAGCAAATAAATGCCTGTGTTAGGGAAATCCTCTCTTCCGCGTCTTACATTTACGTAATGCACATTCATATACAAAAAGTATGACAGTATATAGGTATACAGGGTGTCCGGTAAATAATGGATAACCTTGAAATAGCATATAATAGACCTTATAGCCGTTCTAAAAAAAAATACAAAAAAATATATATCGCAAGTATAGTACACACGGCTACACATCAAGCTATACATTTCCAGTTAATGCTGATCTCGCATTATATAGGATTTCCGTACAATGCGAGGTCAGCTTATACTGGAAATGTATAGCTTGATGTGTAGCCGTGTGTACCTAAGATAAGTTTTTATATTTTGCCTTTTCTAGTCACATTATTTACTGCTTCTCTGTCGGTACAGTCAACGTACAATATTACAACAACAAATAACAGATGGAATTCATTTATTTGTGGTCGTGGTGAAGAATAATGTGAAATAAGGTTAAAAAAGTTAGTTAAAAATCTTAGGTACTACTTGTGATATAATATTGTTTTGTATTTTTTTTAGAACGGCCATAAGGTCTTTTATATGCTATTTCAAGGTTATCCATTATTTACCGGACACCCTGTATATATATACTATTTATATAATGTTGAGAAAGTAAAAGAGAATATTATAGAAGACTGTCGTTTTATAACAGTTCTAATGTGTGTTTTCTACTCTTCTACTTATGTTATGTGTGAGATTCCTAGTTTATTATAATTGAGAACACCAAACATCTATCACATAAAGTACCTATAATCAAGCACATTACCACTACTGCGCTGAAAGCGCTTTCAAAATTTTCCAGCAATTAGACAATTATTCAGTTTCGATATTCATATGAAGCACTTCTTGAAGTTATAATTGATTTATTTGAAGCGCTTACGGATGCTTCCAGCGTTCGCTTATGCAGATTAATGAAGCGTTGGAAATCTCTTTGAGCAATTATTTAGTGTATGTAGACTTTGTCGAAAGCTAGAGTGTTATAATTGGCTCGACAAAATTTGGAAAATCATATTTAAATTTTTACATGGGATGAAAAACGACTACTCGATACTGAATCGACTACTGGTATTCAGCTGCAGTTGGTTAGACTTTTTTTGGTAGGTTTGAAAAACGATTTTCTTTACGAAAAATCGCGCTTTCCCTACTTCTGATGATAATACGACCTGCAACACCTAAGTATTTACTACTCGATTATACTCCCCCCCTCCTGAGATAACTCAGGAGGCCCCCCTCCCCAGTATAATCGGATGGTAGTCTTGCATTAATCCGCAAAAAAATACAGGGTTATTGGTTATATATCGGCAATCCATTAGGGGGATATAGGAGAGGTCATTTACGACAAAAATTACCCCTTTTGACACTTATGCAAATGTCAACTAGTTTCGAGTCATTTGACATTTTATATTTTTATTTCATACATTTTAAAATATAAAATGTCAGATGACTCAAATAGGGACGGTGGACATAACCAATAACCCAGCATAGTGAATGTGTCGCAAAAAAGGAAAAAAAGTACCAATGCATACTTCTTAATGGTGCAGTATACAAGCAAACAATTAAATACAATCCTAGGAATCGTTTTAAATAACAGTGGTGGCCCAGGGAGCTTTTTTGACTCAGTGGTAACGGCCCCGACTTGCGAGTCGTGGGTTTAGACCCCAGCAGGCACTTTACTTGTAAATATTTTCATCACTGCCCTCAAAACGGCTAAGGTAAATATCGTGAGGGGATCGCCATGTCCTAGAACCAAAAATTCAAAGACATGTGACATCTACCAATCCGCACTGGACCCGCGTGGTATATTACAGCCCCTCTCGAAGAGAGGACGCCTATGTCCCGGCAATAGGAACATTATAGGCTGATTATATACTTTAAATAAAATCGTGCGTCTACAACATTCTTAGATATCAAAATAATAATAAAACACGACATTGAGATCATTTTCTAAAATTCCAATTTACTTTAGTTATAGAAAAGGTACCTAACATTTTGACCTCGCGCCACAAAAGTTTACGCCACTATCAGTACACCATGGCCCATACCGGCCATCATCACAATCATAATCAACAGCAATCAACTGTTAAACTAATTATATTTATTACTGGGGCCTAAGTCTACTAATTAATAAACTTCACATTGGTGTCATAATGGTTAGTTTTTGACAGTTTTTGTATGGCAAATCTGTCAAAAACTAACCATTATGACACCATTGTAACGTTTATTAATTAGTAGACTTAGGCCCCTGTAAGTTGGTTAAAAAAAAATACTTTACACGTCAAAAATAAATTATGTTGTAAAACTGGTGTTTCCTATCCGACTAGGTACCTACCCTGAGAAGAATAATCGAAACAAACTCAGAGGTTACAGTCTCTTTTTAAGTTCAGACATAATCATGATCAGGCCATAAGAGGACCATGCAGTGTCTGAAATGGTGTTTTGAGGACAAACCACACAGATTTGAGTGGACCTGTCAAGTTAGGGCAAGTCAAAGGCCACTCTCATCCATTGCGAATCAGTTCAACGCTCCACCTTTGGCTGATATTTTTACAACTGGCCAAAAATAATCGGGAAATATCACTGAAATCCGTTCCAATTTTAAATACAACTGAAAAAAGAATTGTCTACGCATAAAAGCGCAATGCGTAAAAAAACCATTTTCCATTTCAGTTCTTTTTAAAATCACTATCTAGAATGCACTAGTGTGACGGCGAGGTCTGAACTTAAGCTAAGCGAGAAATGACCGTAGCTAGCTTTGTTAAGCATTCACAGTAATACAAAATTATTTTAAAAAAAATGCGTTTCCTAGCACGGCTCTTAACATCGTAGGTACTTTTACTGAGGTTCTCCTGACGGATACATTTTTCCTGATCTAGAGAACGTTTTCCAGATAAAGGAAAAATGTATGTCTAATAAAATTTATATGGGACCAAATTCGAGGTATACCATCCCCAATAAAAAAAGAATTGTTCAAATCGGACTACTCTGTAAAAAGATATACGTGGTCATACATAAAAAAAGGAATATACATGTCGACTTGACAACCTCCTCCTTTTTTTTTCGTCGGTTAAAAAGCAGCGGAGCTAAGCGATAGACGACGCATTTCACAGTATTACCTCACAAAACCGTTTGTTTTTTAACAGGAACGAATATAAATGGGTCGTTCAGACCGCATCAAATTATCCGGGTATTGAACGACACGTTACCCGGTTCTGTTGACCGGTTTAGAATGGATTTTGATGGTTCTGTACTCACGTTTATAAATTTTAGAATAATTTAACGGCTTGTAACTTTTCAAAATCAAAATCAAAATCAAAATATTTTATTTCACATAAACCTACATGGGCACTTATGAAACGTCAGAATCTAGGTGCACGGTTCCAATTGGTCGTTTCCTATGGAGAAGAGAGTAGGGTAATATTGGGCATTCTATGCCACTGTCGGCAAGTAGCTCGGCTAGTGCGCCTCGCTACGCGCCAGTGGCATAGAATGCCCAATATTGAATGATCGACTCGACTGTGTAGTATATTACTGTACTCACCTAGAGATCATGTGAGTTGTACCACTGGCCGTCAGTAGCTCCTCGCTGCGAACGATGGTATGGATCATTTTGACATGCGTTTCGTTGTTAGAAACGACTTGATGATTAGTGTTATGCGCTTCAAATGGTGGAAACGACTTGTTGGTTTTTGTAATGCGCTTCAGCAATGGAAACGACTTGATGAATTGGGCACGTTCAGTATTAGAAACGGCTGGTATTACTGTACTCATAAAAAGATCATGCGAGTTATACGACTGGCCGCCAGTAGCTAGGCGAGTTTGCTTCGCTTCGGACATTGGTGACAACTATCGACACGATCAATGATTAAGATTTAATTTAGTCATTATGAAATGCGTTTCCTGGTTAGAAACGACTTGATGATTTTTTGATATGCGCTTCAACAATGGAAACGACTTGATGATTTGGTCATGCATTTCAGTATTAGAAACAACTAGGTTTTTGTAATGCGCTTCGTGGGTGGAAACGACTTGGGTGTTTTTGACATGCGTCTCAATATTAGAAACGACTTGTTGGTTTTTGTAATGCGCTTCAAAAATGGAAACGACTTGGTGTTTTTGACATGCGTCTCAATATTAGAAACGACTTGTTGGTTTTTGTAATGCGCTTCGTGGGTGGAAACGACTTGGTGTTTTTGACATGCGTCTCAATATTAGAAACGAATTGGTTTTTGTAATGCGCTTCAACAATGGAAACGACTTGGTGTTTTTGACATGCGTCTCAATATTAGAAACGACTTGGTTTTTGTAATGCGCTTCAACAATGGAAACGACTTGGTGTTTTTGACATGCGTCTCAATATAAGAAACGACTTGGTTTTATATATGCGCTTCAACAATGGAAACGACTTGATGATTTGGTCATGCATTTCAGTATTAGAAACAACTAGGTTTTTGTAATGCGCTTCGTGGGTGGAAACGACTTGGGTGTTTTTGACATGCGTCTCAATATTAGAAACGACTTGTTGGTTTTTGTAATGCGCTTCAAAAATGGAAACGACTTGGTGTTTTTGACATGCGTCTCAATATTAGAAACGACTTGGTTTTTGTAATGCGCTTCAACAATGGAAACGACTTGGTGTTTTTGACATGCGTCTCAATATTAGAAACGACTTGGTTTTTGTAATGCGCTTCAACAAAGGAAACGACTGGGTGTTTTTGACATGCGTCTCAATATTAGAAACGACTTGGTTTTTGTAATGCGCTTCGTGGGTGGAAACGACTTGGTGTTTTTGACATGCGTCTCAATATTAGAAACGACTTGTTGGTTTTTGTAATGCGCTTCAACAATGGAAACGACTTGGTGTTTTTGACATGCGTCTCATTATTAGAAACGACTTGGTTTTTGTAATGCGCTTCAACAATGGAAACGACTTGGTGTTTTTGACATGCGTCTCAATATTAGAAACGACTTGTATAAGGGGTATTCTTGAGGAAAAAATGAACGCACGGACTCAGTAGAGTATTATTAAGTATATTGTTAATTAAACGGATCACACGATACACAATATTGAGTAATGGCTGCCGTCGCACGATCGCAGCGTGCGCGGACCATCTATCTAGGTGCGTGGCGGGAAGTCGACTGCCCCCGCGAGCGAGCGTCGGCGGCGGGAAGCGAGTGCCTAACTTTGTTGCGACGGGTACCGCGCAACCTAGCCTTGTAATGGCGATGCGGGCGCAACACATCGCTACACACTCCCCCTCTAGTTCGAACATAGCGCCCTCGCGTTCGGGCTAGCAATCAAATCTACGCGGCCGACCGCGTCTGCGCTTCTCTCTAACCGGAGCCTCGACATCACCGATGAACGGAGTCAAATCAGAGACGTGGTAACGTCCTACGTGCTCACCTCTAGTAACTCCCTCCACCAGGTAAGTAGTAGGGCTTACTACTTCGCGGATGCGATAAGGGCCATCCCTCCGGGGTATAAATTTCGCAGACTGTCCGGGGCCGACATCATTCATCCCTTGAGTTTTCAACAAAACGAGATCACCTACCTTATATTCAGGAGGGGCACGTCTGCCTTCATCCGCGTACTTCTTCTGCGTAGACTGGTTACGTTCGTGGACATCTCTGGCGTCAAGCAGCACTGTCGATAACTTACGAAGGTAAGGAGTGATATTGTGGACGAAATTATCGCTGTCCACAATAGTCTTCATGTCTGCCACGACGTCCGATGGTGCGCGCAGCTCTCTCCCGAAGGTAAGGAAGGCTGGTGAAAATCCAGTGCTCGCTGTAACAGCGGAATTCATTGCGAACCTTATAGCCGCGAGGTGAGTATCCCACGATGCGTGATCCTTTCCTACCAGTATCGCTAACTGTGGTTTAAGGTCTCGATTTTTCCGCTCCACGGGGTTCGCTTCTGGGTGGTATAGCGGCGTCAAAGACTGTTTGATACCCATCACATGACAGGCCTGCTGCATCACCTCAGCAACAAACTGAACTCCGTTGTCGCTGATCATCCTGCGCGGGACTCCGTACCTCAGGAAAACGTCGGCTATTAAAATCTCAGCGCATTCCACGCTGGTGGCCTTCTCCAATGCAAATAGCTCAACCCAATGGGAGCACGTGTCTTCTAGGATTAAAATCCAACGGTTACCTTTCGAAGTCTTTGGTAGGGGCCCAAACAAGTCGACCGATACCACTTCAAATCGCCGGGTGGGTGCAGGAGTCTGGAGTAATCCTGCAGGCTTCCTGTTATCTATCTTGTATCGCTGGCAAGCTGCACAGCGTTTAATATAGTCCGTGACAAAAGATCTCATACCTGGCCAAAAGTATCGCATCCTGATGCGTTGTAGGGTACGTTCAGCACCAAAGTGACCTGCTGTGGGAGCGTCGTGGTACTCTACGAGGACAGCTTCTCTCTCGTGTTTAGGGACCACGAGGCAGGCGGACTCGGCGTCTTCCGATTCGGGTGCGCACCTATACAATATACCATCAGACACCAGATATCCTCTCTCTGACCATCCTCTCCCCCTGAAGGGATCGTCGGAAGTCTCTAGGTCCTCAACGATACTCTTCAGCTCTGGGTCCTTGAGTTGATTGGAGCGCACATCCTCAGGTGTCCTATGAGGCATATCTACGGTTACTAAGCATACCTCGCAACCAGCTGGGTTTTCCTCGCAACAAGCTGGGCGGCTTAGTGCATCGGCAATCACATTCACCTTTCCGGGAGTGTACTGTATCTGCAGGTTATAGGCCTGAAGGGTCAACGCCCATCTGGCAAGACGACCACTGGGAGACTTAAGGCTCATCAGCCAACGTAGCGGCTGATGGTCGGACTTAACCACTACTTCCGAGCCTTCCACGTAACCTCTGAATTTCGTGACCGCCCAGACGACGGCAAGGGCTTCGCGCTCGGTGGTGGTATAGTTGCGCTCAGCTGGCGAGAGTAGGCGACTGGCGTACTCTATGGGCCTTTCATCGGGGCCCTCCCCCTGCATCAAAACTGCGCCGAGACAGTAGCCACTGCTATCTGTCCGGAGAGAGAAAGGTTTGGACTCGTCAGCCTGGCGAAGAATCGGAGCGGTGACCAAGAGCTCCTTGATGCGCTTGAAAGCAGCCTGCTGCTCATCATGCCATCTCCAACTGCTGTTTTTCTTGAGCAGGTCAGTCAAAGGCTTGGCAATTGTTGCATAGTTCGGTACAAACCGTCGAAACCAGCTGGACGTGGCCAGGAAACCTTTAAGCTGCCTCTCGTTCTTCGGGGCAGGCATGTCAGCAATAGCTGAGGTTTTCTCTGGGTCTACTTGTAGACCTCCAGGAACGATTACGTGACCAAGGAATTTCACAGAGTCACGAGCGAAACAACTTTTCTTTCGATTGACTCGAAGGTCGAACTTCTTGAGTCTGTCGAAGACTGCTTCGAGATCTTCTATATGACCTTCGAAACTCGGTGACAAGATTATCAGATCGTCCAAATATCCAAGAATAGTCACAGGCCTACTTCCTTGAGGGTCTGGTGGGATATTGGAGCCGTCACTTACCTTGTGTCCTCGAATAGGCACACTCAGGTTTGACTTGAAACGATCTATCAATCTCTGAAACGTGGCGCCAGAGTTGCGAAGGCCCATCGGCATCCTCTTAAATCTATAGGTGCCGGAGGGTGTAACGAATGCAGTTTTGTCGCGGTCCTCTTCTGCGACACAAACCTGAAAGTAGCCGGAGTGGAGATCTAGCGTTGTCATGTAGCTGGTTGTTTTCGCTGCATGAAGCACGTCTTCCATGCGCGGGAGCGGGTACCTGTCCGGCTCGGTCACGGCGTTGAGCTTACGGTAGTCCACACATAGGCGTACTCCGCCATCCTTTTTCGCAACTAAGACGACATTGGCAGCCCACGGCGACTCGCACTCCTCTATTACATCTGCGCGCAACAGCTTCTCCAGCTCAATGTCCAACAACTCTCTCTTACCTTGCGACATCCTATAGGGTGGTGAAGCGGTCGGTTCCTGCTTCTCGTCAACCCGAATGTGATGAGTAGCGTAAGTTGTAGGAGGTCCTTCGGTGGCGAAGCGCTCAACTTCCGTAGTTATGAGCTGGTTGAGTTGCGTCCTTTGAGCAGGTGACAGCTTCGTCCCTTCATCCTCTCTCAGCGCCAAGCCGGTGGTATCAACCTGCATCAGCTCTGCATCGCCGGTGGATGTAAGGCTAAAAGACTGCACAAAAGTAAACTTCTGCCCAGGGAAATTACTAAAATGCCAACAGTTATGTTGGAGGTCCACTAATATACCTGCTCTAGCGATGAAGTCCTGTCCTAGAAGCGTCCTATTATCCGCTTCCGGTATCACTAGGAAAGTGGTGGGGATAAGGCGTCCCTGAATGGTGACGTTCGTATCACATGATAATAATTCACGTACCTGCTGCGTTCCGTCGGCGAGGCCAAGGTTACGACGTGTTTTCGTGAAAGTGGTCCCGCTGTCCACTAATATTTTATAGAGTCCGGGACTAGCGAGACTCTCAGTAGCACCTGTATCCAGTACTGCAACACCTACCAAAGATGCAACTTCTATCTTGACTGTAGGGTGTGACAGATCAGACTGATGGGTGACAGCGCTTTGGAAACTCACCTTATCGGCGGAGGGCGTACCTTTACACGTCGGACACTTCGAGCGTATTACTCCTTGTCGACCGCAGCCGTAACAAGACAGCGGTGCATTATTATCTTGGTCACCCGATTTTATTTTAATTTTGCATTCATCTATCGAATGACCAAACCGTTTACAGAAAGCGCAGCGCGGTCTAACACGTTTTGTATTCGAATTCGTATCATTACAAATATTCGAACTAGAGTCGGGCACAGCGCGCGAAGGGTTGCTTTGGTTAACCGTCGCCGTCGGAGGGTTAATGTTTACATTTCGAGATTTCGCGGTACTTGAAGTGTTATTACTATTATTGGTCGAGATACTCGCGTTATGAGACTGAATTACTGGTTTAGTATGACTTACCTCGCCTAGCGTCTCCTCAACATACCTTGCTCGCTCGAGTAGACAGTCGACACTACTTACACTATCGCGTGACACTCTTTTTCGGAACTTACGATGTAAAAGGCCGTAAACTATATCTACTTGCATAACATCTGGTAGCTTATAAGGTATACGCGACATTTCTGCTCGCACTCGCGATATAAAGGAATCGACACTATCGTTATCACTTTGCTCACGCGCGAATATTTCTCGTAACACTCGGTGGGCGGGGCGCGGAGCGCCGTACATGAATCGAAGGCGGCGTATCGCGTCGTCCCAGGTATCCACGGTGGATTTCACGCCTTGCCACCACACTGCGGCGTCTCCGGTCAGCAACATAGGTAGGCCTCGAAGGCCGTGTTCGTCGGAAACACTTGCGCACTCTTTGTAGATGAGCACGCTCTCGACAAATGCTTCTAGGGCTTCGGTACTGCGGGCGGCTCCGTCGAAGCGGGCCGTGCACCGGGTAAAGTTGTTGTGCATGCCGTGCATGCCATGCAAGGTCGGTCCCGTGTGTGCAGCGGTGGGTTGAGTCGGTCCCGTAGAGTCGCCACTCATTGACGTCGGCGTCGGCGTCGCGACGCTTCTCATGACGTTGGATAACAATCGTGTGAGCTGTTCCTCGGTCATGGAAATCATGTTACCACATGTCGTATTCGGGATCGGTGTGGCCGTTGCCGTGGTGTTCACGCTCGCGGGGTTAGCTACCGCGTGGCTTTCCTCGTCGCTACTGGAACCATCGTTTTCCTCCTCGTTTGCGTGCGCGCGGCGTGTTTTCGGCGGCATTTTCTCGACGATAACACTCGGTAATGAACGCAAACGGTAAATAACGGCACTATAGTCCAGTAGGTACACAGTTTACTCGATCTGTGACTAGGTAAAACACTTTTCGCGTGGATTTCGTTCGTACTCGCGTCGGTTATTTTTCGTTTCGTAGGTACTTGTCGTACGGAGCACGTGCCACGAGTTGGGCGCAATTTATAAGGGGTATTCTTGAGGAAAAAATGAACGCACGGACTCAGTAGAGTATTATTAAGTATATTGTTAATTAAACGGATCACACGATACACAATATTGAGTAATGGCTGCCGTCGCACGATCGCAGCGTGCGCGGACCATCTATCTAGGTGCGTGGCGGGAAGTCGACTGCCCCCGCGAGCGAGCGTCGGCGGCGGGAAGCGAGTGCCTAACTTTGTTGCGACGGGTACCGCGCAACCTAGCCTTGTAATGGCGATGCGGGCGCAACACATCGCTACACTTGGTTTTTGTAATGCGCTTCGTGGGTGGAAACGACTTGGTGTTTTTGACATGCGTCTCAATATTAGAAACGACTTGGTTTTTGTAATGCGCTTCAACAATGGAAACGACTTGGTGTTTTTGACATGCGTCTCAATATTAGAAACGACTTGGTTTTTGTAATGCGCTTCAACAATGGAAACGACTTGGTGTTTTTGACATGCGTCTCAATATTAGAAACGACTTGGTTTTTGTAATGCGCTTCAACAATGGAAACGACTTGGTGTTTTTGACATGCGTCTCAATATTAGAAACGACTTGGTTTTTGTAATGCGCTTCAACAATGGAAACGACTTGGTGTTTTTGACATGCGTCTCAATATTAGAAACGACTTGGTTTTTGTAATGCGCTTCAACAATGGAAACGACTTGGTGTTTTTGACATGCGTCTCAATATTAGAAACGACTCTCTGACTCACTGCTGGATCTGCATAATAAACAAGGTACAAATTATATTTGGTTTATTTTTCGTAAAACATTGGTTTTTCAAGGAATAAAGTATCTACCGAGCGCACGAACTCTTGTAGTTTTCGCCATTGACACGAATCCGCGTCGGTCTGGACCTTGAGTCGCACAAGCGCCTTCTTCCACACCTCCAGGGAGTCGGTGTGGCGCGCGTCGTCAGTCTTGTACACCTTGCAGTCGATGTAGTACTCTCCGTTGATGCTCGCTGCTCGCCGCTCGCAGCCGTTGGCGACTCGGTTAACGAAGAATGATGATAGACACGTACTCGATGAATCGTCTTTTGGCAAGGTGTCAGACCCATAGTTCTTACTGATACCGAATACGTCATTATCAGTATTGTTTTTTTTACTGAAACAACAACGAAAGCTTCTATTAGTTCATCATATACTTACAGGTTACATTTACCGTTTAGTTATGCACAGGAAAAAAAATACACTCAGTCAAAATAGGTACCTGCAGAACATGAGAGAGAGAGACATACGAATAAAAATGACTGATGATTTCAAACTGGTATGGCGAACTAAATTATTGAATAGTTTGTTTACCTCGTACGAATTAAATTCGTTGATGGTGGGTGCGACTTGCGTTTCCTATTGTTGTCTGCAGACGGTTTGCGGCTGCGTTTGGTTTTCTGATCGGTGATCGAAGCTTCTTGAAAGTACTCGCTCTCAGACTCAGACCTGAAATAAAGATACAAAAAAAAAAATAGTCAAACATAAGGATTACAATTAGTACATCGGGTCAGATCTCTGAACTATGTACCAAGTGGAATGTTTTATACTTACATTTTCCAATTATCTCCAATCGATATGGCACGCTGGCAGGCGTAGTGACTGACGGCAGCAGGCAGCGGTTAGCTATCAACACTGATATTGATAGGATAACGCAGCAGGATCGCAGTACACTACTTGAAGATTACTTCCACACTTGTAGACTTCAGTTAGTTTGTAGCGAGTACTTCGAAAACATGTAGCTTATAAATCGGAAAACGAACGATAATTCACTATGTTAAAAATGACTGCAACCGTTCATATAATGTTGTGTAATACAAACTTTTTTCCTTAGACGCATTATAGGTTGGCCAAAAAGTGAAGACTAAGGATGTTTCAGGTAGCATCGAATGACGACACAGCGAAACGACTTAGGGTTGACAAAACGGTAACCAGTAGATAAGTTACCAATAACGTTTATAGGGAATGTTCTTGAAGGGTAATTTAATTATTTGGTAATCTAGAGACAATCGTAAGATTAGTATTAATCATGTTATACATCCAAGTTTTACTTGTAATACTTTTATGCTCGAGTGAAGTAGGTACAGGAAATAAGTTAACTGAACAATAAGTTAACTCAATTTTAAAGGAACTTAATTTTTAATTCTATTCTTAAGGTTAGAAACCTATATACTTACTACATTTTATTTATTTTGTGATAGTGTACCTAGTTTCAGATACTTATCCTTACCTTAATATGTATGCGTGACAACCTTAGGTAAAATAGCTTACTGTTGCGAATGCAACTTAGCTAACGAAAAAAAAGCGGCTAAGTGAGAGTCGGACTCGTTCATGAAGGGTTCCGTAGCAGCAAGTAACATAATATAAAAGTTCTTGTAGTTCGTTAAAGGTAAATTACGGTTTACGATTAATGACGTATTAAAAGACGAGACGAGAGAAACCTCAATATCATTTTTGAAGACCTATCCATAGATACCCCACACGTATGGGTTTATTGAAAAAAAATTGTTTCATCTACTTACCAAGTTTCAACAGTATAGTTCTTATAGTTTCGGAAAAAAGCGGCTGTGACATACGGACGGACAGACAGACAGATAGACATGACGAATCCATAAGGGTGCCGTTTTTTGCCATTTGGCTACGGAACCCTACAAGAAACAAGGTTACACGTGTAATGTTTTACGCAATAACAATTATTTCAATCAAATATTTTATTGATTTTTAGGAAATTGATCGTATGACTAAGTTGTCAATAACGAATACTTACTTCGTTAGTTAGTAACGTTTAAAAGTTAGAAACTAAAAATTAATTTGACATTATCTCAAAGCTACGCTGCGTGACGGAGTGTAAATCCATTAATCATTTTTAAACATATGGAGTCACAGCGAATGTCGAAATACCTACAGTCTTATAATCTCCCGAAGCAGACCTTTAGTATTGTGATCTGAATTCACCTACACATTTTTGAACTACATAAAATTGGAACATTTATGTACAACATTAAGTAATTTGCAAGAAGGTAATTATTTAATATGTTTCGTATTTTCGTTTTAAATGTTTTTGATTTTAAAATAGGTACTAACCGATATTTCTTTTTTTCAGAAACACATTGAAACCTAATCAGATGCACTGGTTGATCATCAATCATCAAACTTGAAGCAGATGCAGATCTGGTCCATATTAAACAATTCGATAATTCTGTCGCACTTACTTCGATTGTTCATTAGTCGGTATACGTGAGTAAGATCGTTTCATTTCGCGTTTAGCGTCTATATTGGGAGATAATTAATTCCAATTAGTAAAATAATGCCTCATTGTTCGGTTTGCAACTTATTTGTAGATAATCGTCGATGGTCTGGTCATTTACGTAGTAATGTTCATAAAAACAATAGTGCGACCACTGTTTTTGACAATGTCGAAATTATTAATTCTGCGTTTAAAAAAAGAATCGTTAGTTACAAGATCATCGCAACTGGCGCAGAAATAAATAATTTTCCTGAAATTTTTCTCATTAATATTAGGGAACAAGTTAAAACTCTAATAAACCGATCATTATTGAAACATAAAGCTGTGAAAATAAATTTCGAACTTTTTTCTTTTTTTCTTATGTTTAAAAATGATCAAAAGGAAATGAAATCGTTCGCCACAAAAAACATTATTATTAATTTTAATTACGATTTTGATTCAATATATAAAGCAACGGTTGATTTATTGTTAAAGAAAATTGAAGAGTTTCAGGAGAGAGATAGTGGTTGGACATTTTCGAGCAATTCCCATATAGAAATAAATATTAACAAATATCAACCTCTCGGCGGATCTAAATTTATAACTTTACCAAAATGTATAAAAAATAAAAAAGCTTGTTTGAATATTCGTAACAATGATGAGTATTGCTTTTTATGGTGCGTAGTGGCGGCTCTGTACCCCACTAACCAACATCCCGACAGAGTTTCATCTTATCCCTACTTCCAGGATGTTTTGAATGTTGATGGTTTGACATTTCCGATAACATTTTCGGACATAGCTGTCTTTGAGAAGAATAATCCGTTTTTGAATATTTACGTGTATGGTTTAAAAAATGATAAAACTATCATTGGACCTTTGTATTCAACATCGAATCATAAATCTAAGAGCATCCATCTATTATTCTTAGAAAATAATTCTAGTACTCATTATTGTCTAATCATTGATTTACCTCGTCTAGTCAGAAATCAGATAACCAAACATCATGGTAAACTGTACTTCTGCGAAACGTGCTTATTGTTTTTTCCAACGCGCAGCCGAATTGAATCACATCTGTGTGGAGGGATTGCCACAGTATTACCAGAAAAAGGAACATTTTTAAAATTCAAAAATTATGATAGAAAACAAAACATTCCTTTCGTCATATTTGCCGATTTCGAAACGATACTCGAACCGATTTCCGGCGATGAATTCAACACCGCTAACACGTCATACTCACATCGTCACGTGGCGGCCGCGTTCGCCTATAATGTAGTGTCATCATTTAACGATAGGGTTGGCGACTATAGAAGTTATCGCGGAAAAGATTGTGTTTCAAAATTTATACATTTACTGACTGAAGATGCTAAAGCAATACACAGAATTCTAACTAAAAGCGAGCCTATGATATTCACAGAAATAGATGCTCTTGATTTCAAACGCGCTGTTAAGTGCTACCTTTGTGAAAATTTACTGTTGTCCGATAGAGTAAGGGATCACTGTCATATAACTGGCCGGTACCGAGGTGCAGCACATCGACACTGTAACCTACAACACAAAGTACCAAAATTCATCCCAATATTTTTTCATAACTTAACCGGATATGACTGTCATTTATTTATTAAAAAGTTAGGCGAAATTCCAGGACAAATTAAAATAATACCCAAGACTAAGGAAAAATATATAGCGTTTACAAAGTTTATTCCTATTGCTGATAACGAGTTTATACAAATAAGGTTTTTAGATTCCTTTAACTTTTTAGGAACTAGTTTAGACAAACTTGCTAAAACATTGCAAGTAGACGATTTTGTTAACCTTAAATCAATTTTTACTGATGAAACACAATTTAGTTTGCTGACTCGTAAAGGTGTGTACCCATATGACTATATGAAGGACTGGAAATGTTACGATCAAAAGTCATTACCATCTAAAGATTATTTCCATAATTCTTTGACTAACGAAGGTATTAGCGATGAAGATTACAATCATGCTCAGAATGTTTGGGCTGAATTCAATATTAATGACCTAGGCGAGTATACAGATCTATACTTAAAAACAGACGTGCTTTTGTTGACAGACATATTTCAAAAGTTTCGGAAAACATGTAAACAATATTACAAACTCGATCCTGCCTTTTACATAACTGCACCCAGTTTATCGTTCGATGCAATGTTGCTAAAAACTGGTGTTCAGTTAGAACTCATTTCGGATTTAGCTATCGTCAGAATGATTCAAAGCGGTATACGAGGGGGTTTGTGCATGTGTTCCCATCGGTATGCAAAAGCAAATCACAAATACATGCCGGAACATAATGCATCACAGCCTCAGAGTTTCATAGTATATCTAGACTGTAATAACCTATACGGCTTTAGCATGTGTCAGTATTTACCGTATTCTAGTTTTAGATTTCTTGATGAAAATGAATTAACTAATTTTCGTGTTGAAAATGTCGAGGATAACTCTGAGTGGGGCTTTATATTAGAGGTCGATCTTTTTTATCCTGAACATTTACACAAACACCACAATGATTTACCATTTTGTCCTGAGAAATGTATACCTCCAGGAGGTAAAACAAAAAAACTAGTTGCAAATTTGCATAATAAGTACAACTACGTAATACATTACGTTCATTTAAAAAAGTGTTTAGAACATGGTTTAATACTACGTAAAGTTCATAAAGCTATTACTTTCAGACAAAGTCCTTATTTAAAACAGTACATAGAATTAAACACTCGATTAAGACAAAAGGCAAAAAGTTCTTTCGAACAAGACTTTTTTAAGTTGTTAAACAACAGTGTTTTTGGTAAGACATTAGAAAATACTGAAAATAGAGTAACCGTACATTTAGTTAATCAATGGTGCGATCAATCTAATCGTACTAAGAAATTTATATCCTCCGAGAGACTTGTAGCCAACCCCTATTTCCATAGCGCTTCTATTCTAACTGAAAACTTAGTTGCAATACAAATGAAACCTGACCAAATTATTTTAGATAAACCTATTTATATTGGATTCACTGTATTAGAACTTTCTAAGACACATATGTATGACTTTCATTACAATATTGTAAAACCTTTTTATGAAGACCGAGTGCAGCTGTGTTATACAGATACAGATTCGTTTGTCTATAAAATATTCACGTTTGATTTTTATCATGACTTGAAGTATAATTTTTTGCAATATTTCGATACCAGTAACTATGATGATAAAAATGATTTTAACATACCAATTATGAACAAAAAAGTTCCAGGTTTATTCAAAGACGAAATGGGAGGAAAATATATCTCAGATTTTGTTGGTTTGAGATCAAAACTTTACTCAATAAAAACAGTCGATAAAGTCATTAAAAAGGCAAAAGGAGTAAAATCAAGTGTAGTAAGAGACTTCAATATATCAGATTATGAAAATATTTTATTAGATGGTGGAATTATTCGTAGAAAAAATATTATGTTTAAATCCATAAAGCACGAAATATTTACTAAGAGTGTCAACAAAATTGCCTTATCTCGAAATGATGATAAACGATCAATATCTGTAGATCGAATATCAACGCGAGCCTGGGGTCACTCACTTATTTTAAAGAGCGAAATATGAATTTTAAGATTAAGCTAATTAGTAATAGAGTTCGAATATAATTTATGTATTATAATCATAATTTAGATCTTAAAAATATACCTAAGTAACTTTATAATGTATGTTATATAATATAATTCCTAGTTTTAAAAACCTAAGTTAATGTAAAAATATAAATAAAATGTGAATGATTATGACAACTTGTTTAATTTATGTTTTAAAACATCATCCTCCTTTTTGTAGTTGTTTAATAAAATGAAACCCGACCAAGATTCAATTTTCAACATGAAGTGCCTGTTGAAACTTGAATCGTTCATTTGTCAGAGGTAAAATGTATTTTATACGTAATACAATAAGACTGATTATACAAATTTCGAAGAGCCATGTTTGCGGCAATTGCATAACGCTGATCATACAAAATACCTACTACAAACACACAACAGTGCATTGCCCTCACAAATGCTTAGTTAACATTCTAATCTAAATTATGAATTATTGCGATGGTTATTTTTTGCCATTTACGAAATAATACTCATCTTGAATACTTGTAATACGCACACAGTGTTGTACTTTTTGCGAGCATGTCATCCGTAAGTGTCCCAATTTATTTTTATATTGTTTAGTAACTAGCGATTGAATTCGCAGCAATTTTGCTCACAGTTATTAGTGAATCGGCTATGAATATTTTAACCCGCTGACAATTCGTTTATGCAACACTATATCAACGTCTACGTTTAAGTTTAAAATTAATGAGTGTCTATTTCTTTCCAGATTACAGAATCAGAGATTATGTTTAGCCAGTACGCTCAAAATCCTTATGAAGGATTCTCCGAAACGCTTCACAACGAACCCGAGCACAGCAAACAAGTGATGAAAGAAAAGAAATCAAAACAACGATGCAGGGAAAAGTCGAAGAAGCAAAATCCAACTAAATCTTTTGTGATGAGCCGATTACAGCGACGAGGGATCAAATTAATTAAAATATCAGTCGTAGATCTGTGCAATAGCAATCCGCAAACCAGTGACAGTGACAGTGACAGTGAGAACGTAATTATAAGTGCTCAATACATTGTTAAAGACGCTATCGACAATGTTATGGACGAAACTGAATCTTTAGTTAAAAAAATATCTAAATCTTTAATAGATAGTGATTTTTAGTACTTAACTGTTTGCGTAAGCAGTTGTTTATGTAAATACTGAGTACTTATTACGATGTTTTATTTAATTTTAATGTTTTATTTGATGATGTGTTGGGTGTTCAAAAAATAAAAGCAGTTTTACTATACAAATTATTTTTTATTCATGAAACCAATAACCTTATAAGTAGGCACACATTTATAACTCTAAATATTTTCTTATACATAACACATTTTTAAGAGCACAATGCTTTAAATGATTATTACAATTTAAATTAGTTCTTCCTTCACAGTATCTTTTATGTAAAATAGAGAAGTTAGGACATTTTTCGGTCACAAGGTCTGATACTTTACAGTTCTCACAAAGTTCCTTTATCCACTTTACTTTCTCCAAACCATTACAAACGATTTCCTTATTTTCTAGATAGAGAACGATTATACGACGAAATTCTCTATAGTCGATATACCCTTCGTTCCAATAAATACCTCTGTTTCTTTCCAGCCATTTAACTTGTCTCTTTTCGTCACTTGTTAAGTGTTTAAACAAGTATGGTGGCTTTATTAAAAATGTTTGGGTATAATCACGGGTAGCAAAAGCTAACTCTTTTATTATAAAATTATTGTACAGGTCTTTAAACCCTTGAACATCTACTATGACAGTATTCGGATTCATGATATTTTTCTCACAGTATTACTTAAAGGTTTATATTCAATAATACAGTCGTTCAATATAAGACAATACGCAGAAGTTTGATCTGGTATTTCCAAATCACTCTCAATTTCCACTCTTACGTCCACAATAGGGCCTGTCTTTACATTATCAGCTTGTCTAGAGCAATCGATGACAAATAGTGGCGCCAAATCTTTAAATTGTTTTTCACTTAATAAGGGCTCCGGTCGACGCCCGTAATAAGACTGTTGAAATCTGACGTATTGCTCGTATAATAAAGCGATTCTGTTATTCGCGAAACTCACATTTAGGTTTTCATACGGGAAGTAAGTAGAGTTGAGGTACACTCTAACATCACGAACATGACAATGATCGAATTGAGACATATCAGAACTGCCATTGTTTTTTCTATTTGTCTGTAGTCCCATAATAATATATCTTGGTTTCTCTATTTGCGAGGATGTTTTGATTGACCAAGTATGTTTTGTAGTTTTAGGTAAAGCCGGATATTCGTACAGATCCCAATTTCTGAATATCATCTGGAGTGGTCGATCTTTTTCTAATAGTTTTAGCAAATTTATTTTCTCTTTGTCAGACACTTTAACGTGCGGTACGCGCCAAATGATTTTATTTATCTGAACGTCTTCTACAATTTCACCGGTGTTAAGTTTTACAGCATTCAGGTTAGTGTTACTTCGTAGCAATATCAGTTCGTGCCTACTATTTATCACGACTTTCTTGAAATCCTCTGCGAAACCGATGATGTTACAGAGTGGTATAGAAGCAGAAAAATCACCTCCGTTAATGTTTTTTGTACCATCGATATTCCAGCACCACGAATTCGATGTCTTTGATTCATTCTCATTCATTGATATTAACGATTTCATGGTGGTAGTTACGCCAGCATTTTTTATTCTATCAATTTCCACTCCATTTAGCTCGTACCTTATGTCTTGAAATAAGTAGAGTAGAGCATTATTCGTGAAATGAACACTAGTTGCTTTATCTTTCATGTCCTTTTTGCTAACGATAACGGATCCTTCCAAATACAAGGTACTAGCTGATGGAAGGATGTACAAGTCCTGTTGGTTAATAGGTATGCGAATTTCATCGTTTCTATTGAAACTAGTTACATAGGGCTTGTAAGAATGAAATTCAATTCCTTCAACCGTATTATCATAAGTCGGAGCGGATAAAACGTCTAAGATATTCATTTTAGCAAACCGATCACTTTGAGAAATGCCTTGTTGTCTTTAGTTAATTTTATTTTCTTCTTACGGCGAGCTCTTATTTGGTTGGGTGCTTGAGCGGGACTGATATTTTGAATTTGTTGATGCACATATTTATTGTAATCAATCATTTTTTTCTTCTAAGATGCAAATACAGCTGCACTTCTTCACCTCGTAGATTTATTAAGCGGTTATTTATATCTATCAACCGGATATGTATGCAGCTTATGTTGTTTTGGTTAATTGGAAAGTATATTGCGTTTTTCGGAATTTCTATAATCCTATACCCAGGAGGTACGTTAAGTGCGAATTCGTGAATTATGTGACTCGGTTTTCCGTTTGTGTACGAGCCGCTTACGATATCACATTCGATCCTGATCACTGTCGTAGGTAAAATGTTGACTGGAAACTGTGACACATGCCATTTATTTGGTTCCAAGATCTGCTTATTAAAACCTAATAAATTTCTGATAGTATCTTCTTTACTAAAATTTATGCTTTTTGTACAGAATACTGTAGTTTTTAATGTATTGTTATTGCACTGCAGTTTGATTGATGCATCTTTAATTTTAGATTTTAAGTAATCATTAATATCTTGCAATTCGTAGGTGCCTTCTGGTATTTCAATAACTTCGTTAGAGCCATAATAGAACTTATTATTCGTTTTGTCAATATTTGGAATAGAATTAAATGTTGAGAGATGCAATAGGGCACACTCATACTGTTCATTTAGTTGCAATGTGTCAGGATAGTACGTAGATAAAGTTGACGAATTTCCAGTTATTGACAATGTGAGTGACATCTTGCAAATGGTTGAAATAAAAGAAAATTATAATTTTTATACGTTTTTATTCCAAAAAGTCCTTAGATATTCTAAACATAAGTGTCCACAATTTTCTGTGTTAAATTTCTGATATCTAGTATAGTTATAAAAAACATTACATTTCTTAAAATATCGCATTAGTTCCAATGGAGGTTTCAAATCCCCAAAGCTATCAAAATATTCACAATAGTTGTTAACTTTAACATAAGCTACCCAATGTGTACCAACATTCTTATAATTATCCAAGTTAACAACACCACATTCAATCCGTTTTGGTATCCTTGGTAATTGATCCTTCATGTAGACTCCTCGAAAGTAGGGGATGTTACGTGCATCCTTTTGGATATCTACATTAGTTAGAGGACGATTAGGTAGCTTGTTTCTTAGTTTTTTGAAGATTTTATAAATAAACCTTTACCATTTTTATGTGACTTAATGTATAAACCCTTGCCTAACTTTAAAGACTCCATAGCCTTATTGTGTCTTACTGTTTCTTGCAAATTTTGCTGACCAGCTTTGTAATCGTTAACAGTTTTTGCAATACCCGCTGCACCACCAGCTAAAGTACCTAAAGCCGATAAACCAGCAAAAATTGGGATTAAAGGTAGAATTCCTCCAGTCTTTGGTAATGGTATCACTCGCGGTACTCGAATTTTGGAGATTTTTGGAAATAATTTCTTTGCCGCTGCGTAAGCAACGTTGATTAATGTTTTGCTATCCTTTGGGTTCAGTTTCTTGATCTTTGATCTTATTTTTGACACGAAACATTTAAACGTTTTAATGCCGGAACCAGATTTCAGTTTGGCTTTCATAACTTTGCTCACTATCCATGAACTCAGTTTTTCACCTTTTCCAGCATCTTTCGACTTAAGTCTTTGTTTAGCCATATTTAGTAGTTGTAAATCGGCTTTGTGGCGATTGGGTAAGTCTGTATGGTTTGCATACGCAATGTCGTGATGCATACAAGCTTCGTCTAGCTTATTCACACCGCGATCACCTCGTTGTAATCGTTTCTCGAGTTTTGTTCCTGGTCCGCAATAATTATAACCAGGCAAATGAAGTTCGAACGGTAGATTATTAATTAATGTATTAACCAGTTCACCACCTTGCATTGTCCGAATTATAATGATGAAAATAGTGGAAAAATAATGTTTATATTAATATTATTTTAACCTACGATTGCAGTTTTGTCAATCCAACTGTTTTCTTCATTGTTTAGACCCAACCATTTCACGAAAATTTTTGATCCTTTTCTTTTTAAAACTCTTTCTATCAAATAAACACCAGGATATTTAGATTTTTGAAGTTCTTGTCCGTAAAAGGTTCCCAATATAGCTTGCTTTCGCTGATCTTCTAAATGATATGTTACAGGTATGGTAAAATTAATCTTTTTTATGGTAAATATTTCACTTGACCAATTAGGTGTATAACCTTTCTCAAACTGGTGTTTGTATTTACTGATCCGAACAAAATCACCCACTTTGAACTTAGGTTTTTTACAAATAGGTGGTTTAAACGATTTTTTTATATTTTCTTCTATAACTAACATATTAGCTTTATTCACTTCGATTGGTTTAACTCCAATTGTTCGATGTTTTGTGTTGTTATATATCTTTAATGTAACTTGTAACGGTAAATCCAGCCATTTATAGTTTCCATTCAGACTAAAATATTTATATAATTTATTTTTAATGGTTTTAATCAACCGCTCTACAATCGAAGCTTTTTTGGTAGAAAATGATGAGTAATGGTTAATATTGTATGACTTCATAAGCATCTGAAATGAGTTGTTATAAAACTCTGTTCCCATATCCGTTTGTAAATTATCAGGTTTACGTTTGCTGTTAATCAATATTTGTTGAAATGCACGAGTAACATCAAGTTTATTTTTTGATTTTAATGGCTCTGTCCAAGCATACTTTGAGAAGCAGTCAATCACCACTAAAATGTAATTGTAACCTTTATTATATTTCTTTAAGTTTTGCATGTCCATCAAATCAGCTTGCCACAAGTCATCAATTCCCTTTAGAATGACAGGACGTCTAAGGAAATTTCTTCGTGCTGCTTTGTGTATTTCATTAACAATTTGCTGTTTTGCCATTACTTAGTTTTTTGAAGTAATTTATCAACCTCTGCTTTAGTATAAAACTTATCTTGCAAATGACTTACAATCGCAGGTATCTCGGCTTTTAAAGTAGTTTGAACAGTACCTTTTGCATCTTTCATGATTTGAGAACGCAATGTACCAATAAGTGTATTAAATTCTTTTATCATATTAGCACTCAACCGATCTACATAATCCTTGTTCACTGCATCGGCAGCTTCTACTGGATTTTTAATTCCTCTCAGTCTTGATGTTTTTAAATCAAAATCTCTGTTTTCTGATTTTGATAATGTATTTTCATTGATCTCAAATAACTCTGATAATCGCATTCTTTTATGAATATAATGTCCGAATTTATCTACGTTCATGTTTAAGGTGTATTGTGTTGTGAGGTTTAAAATAAAATGAACACACATTTTTAAATACATAGGTGTTTTATTTATTTATAATTTTACTTTCACGTAATTCTTCAATGATAGATATAATTTCATTATCTAATCCTGTGTTACCAGCGTCTCGAGATGCAATTAATAATTTTAACCTATCCACCAGTTCATTTGGATCGTTCCAATATACAAAATCGACCTTTTTCTTCCACATTTTTGTCAAGGGTAGCCCTTTTCCCTTCGATTGAGGGGTCTGAATTGTACTTTGTAGTTTGAAAATAGGCTTAATAACTTGCATATACTTTTGACCTTTATTACTTTTTATTGGTTTATCCGGCTCATAGTCTCGTCGATGTGCGTTTGTATCAAGTAGCATTGACTTATAATGCTGCATGTCACTCTCTGTAACCATGCTTAAATCTACATTCTTCTTCAGTAACAACTGTTTCAAACCAGACGTATTTCGGTATTTGCGTCCAGCTACAGTGATATACTCATCGCTGATCGTTATACGAGCAGAACCTAACATCAATTTCCCATTCTCTACTCTGACACCGAATGGAATATCTGATAGTGCTTCTGAGGATACTGACCAGGATGACGTGTCACGACCTGGGTTGTTTTCAACTAATGATTTATATGAAGAGTCACTTTCGATATCAGATTCATATTCGTCTGTATTGTCTTTGTTATCCTTGGCTTCTTCGTTCTGCAAAGTTTTATCGATAAACGGAAGTTCTTCATTTTTTGTAGGACACAGGAAAGAAGTCTGCTTACTGGCATTAGCAATCTGGTTGAGTGGTTCTGTTACAGGCTTGAAAACGGATTCCAGTGTTTGCTGATTGTTAATTTCAACATCTCTCATTTTTCGTACTTTTTTCTTAACAGCGTCGACGGCAACTACTATTTGTCTTTTTAGCGATTTTTCCATGGCAAAAAACGAACTGATAGTGATTGATTAAGCGATGTCTGGAGAATAATAATATCACAAAGGTAACGGACTTAAATAACCATATTCTTAATCAAAGACTACAAAGGTGTCAAATTTTTTTCTATAACATCCTTTATTTTTTAAACAATCTTTATTAATTACTACGTAATTGAAGGGCTCATTCCATATTTTGGAACACATTTCACGAAATTCAGTCCATGTCATATCAGTGTTGACATGTTCTTCATAAATATGACGTAAATTAATGTCATCTTGTTTAAAAAGTATAATTAAGTTCGCGTTGTCTCTTACTAACTGCTTAGGGATTTTACTATAAGTTTGATTTAGATAAAAACAATCGATGAACTTGTGTCTTCCCATTGCGAAATAATCACGCATGCTATCTTGATTTTCGCAAGCAACATCATCAAATATTATCACAGAGTTAGGTTTTGCGTCTTGAACTCTTAGCACTTCCTCATTTCCATGATATTTCTGGAGTGAAATACGTGGCACTCGTTGTAAAACTTTTTCTAAAAAAATGTATTTGGGTTGGTACAGAGTTTTCGAATAAACATAAACATTTTCAAATCTTAATCCATTTTCGTGTATGAGAAGACCAATCAATAAATTGGTTTTTCCACAATTGGATGGTCCGCAAATGATACAACGAACTGAGTTAGGTAACAATTCTCCATGACGAAAACTAGTCTTACAAACATCCTCGCAGATTGTTTTAACATGCAGCGATTGTGGTTGCTTTACAAACTTCATGATTACACTTGGAAACAAACTGATTGGCAATGAGTAAATGTATTTGTTACATTTATATTTATAAACTGAAACAGTACCGCAATCTTTTTTCGCGATAGAGCGATCGTTATAGCGATGACAGACTCGCAAGGTTGAGGAGAATAGGTATGGAGGCGATCATTCATTATTCGGTTTTCTACGCTACAGTCATGTAGCAATGCGAACTCGTCTAGCTACTGGCGGCCAGTGGTTTATCTCGCAAGATCTCTAGGTGAGTACAATAATTTACTCTACAGTCGAGTCGATCGTTCAATATTGGGCATACTATGCCACTGGCGCGTAGCGAGGCGCACTAGCCGAGCTACTTGCCGACAGTGGCATAGAATGCCCAATATTACCCTACTGAAGAGCCGGCAAGAAATTCCACGGTTACTCTTTTAAAAATAAATGGGTTTTACAATGCTTTAAAAAATGTACAGTTTGAATAGGTATGCGAAGACTGCGTAGGCCTGTCAACAAGATACTTAAAAAAATAGAAAATAGTCTGCAAATCGACAGTCTGTTGTGCCTACAACGTTCTCACATTCACAAAATATAAAGGAATCTATATAAAGGTCGAAAAAAATAATAAAAACCAATTTAACCCAAATGGTTGTCACTACAACTTTAACCAATCCGAATGAGAACCCTACTTTAAAATGAAATTTGAATTGTAGTATTTCCACGAGCAAAGCTGTTATTTTTTTCACAGAGAAACGACCGACCAATTCTGTTAAAATCTCCGTGTGAAAATTAACGTGAAGTGAGCTTGAAGTGAACTGTCAATCGATAGCATCAGGGGGAATGACAGCTCACTTCAAGCTCACTACACGTTGAAATTTTTTACGGTGAGAATTTTACAGATTATTGCTTGTACACAAAACTGCGTTGTGACGTCGCATCACAAAAATCAGCGACCATTTCCTAAGAAAATTTAAGGATGCGAAGCCCTTATAGTCCGGTTAAATAGGCCGACAGAATAGTTATGTCTAGCTAGAATTTATCGAGACAATTGTACGCTATTTTTGTGAGAACAAATACAGCAATGAACTGAATAAAAAATACCACATCGCGTATTCTCAAAGAGCCACAGTTTATAAGCTCTAACGGTTCAGTTTTATATTCATTGCACATACAAAAATCTCACAAACACACTCTTTGTGCATTAAGCTCATCTAATTTACTGTTTATCTCTTAGTGCATCGTAAAAATGGCTACGCAATTATGCAGTCGTGGCTTTGTTAGTAAACTTAATTTTCTCTAACATCGATTTAAGAATTTATCCACAAATACCTTTCACCTGCGGCTTCGCCCGCGTGAACATCAAAATCTGTTCAGCCGTTTTTGCGTGATTAAGTAACAAATATCCAAACACACAAACATACAAACTTTCACATTTATAATATTAGTAGGATTAAGTTATTATTATGTAGGAATATTACTGTAAAGTTTCATCAGAATCCGTTCAGTTGTTTTTACGTGAAAGAGTAACAAACATGCATCGATCCATCCTCACAAACTTTCGCATTTATAATATTGTTATTATAGTAAGAAGTAGGATAGCAGGATGTATTTCGTCGTCGGAGAAAAATTAAATCGGATACTACTTCGTTGATCTAGTGGTGGTAAACACGGCTGCTGAACTTGTCCCGGAGTCGGGCTAAGTGTTATTGGGTCTACCTAGTAGGAAATTTTTAGTCTGGATTAAGTTCCGGTTATGACAATAGTCTAAATCCCGTTTACATCGGACTCAAAAATAGCTGGCGAAATTAGAGGACATTAAACAGCTCTTTCTTCCTCTATGGAAACTCAACTTCGGCTCAACCATCGAGTCAAAAGCACAGACTGCAGCTAAAAAGCTGGGTATCCTAAATAGGGTGAGGCGGTATTTTTACCCGACTACGGCGAAGCAAAAAGGAGGGTTATGATTTTGACCGGTATGTATGTATGTGTGTAGGTATGTAAGAATGTATGTATGGATGTGTGTTCATTTGTTCCCTCATAACTTCTAAACTACTCATATAATCCGGAGTCACACGTAATCTATTCGATTTATGCCCTAACACGTGTGACTCCGGAGTTTTAATTTGTCTGTCTGAGATGACTTGTTTATATCTTTTTAGTTGACTTTTTTGCCGTAGATGTTTACATCTGGATAGCTTCTGGGTCTGTGTCGATATACCGACAAGTCGTACTAAGCGCTTCTCCTCCATATTTATTATGCGCGCGGCCAAAAGTGTGGAACTCTCTGTCAGCGTCTATGTTCCGTTCCCTTTCGCCTTCAAAGCAAGAGTGAACAGGCATCTTGGGCTGCTCATGCCATCATATACAACATCCATCGCTTTCCATTAGGCGAGAGCGAGGTCAAACGCTGGCCCATAACACAAAAAAAAAAACAAAGTTCCAAAAAGCAGTGCAGCAGTTTAAAAAATAGTGAGATTAAATACGATGAAAATCGCTTCCCGTCAACTATAAGGCCGACTCATTACCTTCTCACGTCTCTACAATAACTCATTACGTTCTCGATAGGTACTCGTTACAAGTGCGACTAAGGTCACTGAATGATTTACTACTCTTTTGCCCATTTTCGGTCAGTAAACTAATATATTAGTGGCTTTAACCATAATAAGGTGTTGGAAGTTGGTAACTAATTCTGTACAGTATTTTTTTTTCTATTATGTAATGGTTTTACGCCCGAGTAATGTAATTAGTAGTATGTATGTATGGTCACAGTAGAAACAATTTGCAGTATTATATCTCGGCAGTGTCCTTGAAATAATTATCTACGGCGGCTCGGTAGATAAACCTTCCACGTCTGTGCGTAACTGCCGTGCACTCGATACTGTTGCGTACTGTTATACACTGAGTTTTCAAAACGCGTCGTTTCGGCGGTTTTCTATGAAGATATAATACTGTTACTTATTTCTACTGTGGCATAGTGATGTGAAGCTCAATTTCTAAATGGTTGTAATATTGTAATTAAAAAAATGTTTACTAGAGCGCAGTGATCAGTGATCAATCCCACCAGGATCTTCTAACTGTAGTGTGGGCATCAAATCAAAACAAGACATTTATTTGCATACGGTAGATAGGTGGTACATTAATGTTACATAACATTAATAGAATATACCGTCCACTCTAGTAAGAGCGCAGTAGCACTCTGTTTATATATAAAATCCCCACTATGGTTCAACCCTAAACCAAAATGTCTATTAATAAACGATACTAGCTTATTTTCTTCACCAACAAATCTATCTGTATTTCATCACTTCATCGTGAAACGGGGAAAATAACTTGATACATTATTTTCAATACATCCGCTGATTTCGAGTTCACTCGATGTTTCAACCCAATGTTACGGAACACCAACTTATTTTACACTCGAAACACTCAAAATTGATCTCAATGCTATTGTCATAAGAGTGATATTGATGGAAAAGTCGCGTTGCTAACAGAACAGACTAGTAAACGCGCGACCTTGGTGCGTAAGTGCGTGGAAAATCGCCATCTTAGCTTCTTTATACATTTGGCATAGTTTTCGAGTGAATTTGCAAAAAAGCTATCGTTGGAAGACTTAATATCTTGTATAAAGACACGATAGGGATCGCTGAGTTGAGAAACTCCTCTTGTATCGAAATATAGTACCGTATGCTTAAATGTACGTTTAAGTCTCAATTTCCTTTTTTTCCTTTGATTTCTCGTAACAAGTCGAATGAGAAGTGTTCATTTGGTTTCAAGAAAGGGCATTTGGCTGAGAATTGCTGGACAAAACTAATAGTTAGCAGTGCTAGTTATAGTGCTATTCTGCAAAAATCTCACAGTGAAAACATAGGTGAAGTGAGCTTTCAATAGTGTCAATCTCTAGTATTAGGATCCAATGACAGCTCACTTCACCTCAGTTTTCACGGTGAGATTTTTACAGAATCGAGCGGCTGTAGTTTGTTCTTTCTTTAGGGCGGATTCGACCAAACAGGAATAAATTTTATCCGCAGAATAAGATTTACTTCTGACAGTTTTCATATGGAGAAACTGTCAAAAATTCAAAATTTATTCCGAATAGAAGGTTTATTCCGCGGATAAATTATATCCCTGTTTGGTCGAATCCACCCTTAGTCTAATTAAATAGTTCGTAGTGTAAAGACGTTCCTTTTTATTTAACTTTAGACCCATTCTGTCATTAACGTTATTGCTATACTAAATAAAAAAAGTAAATGTTTTTGACACTAGAATGATTTCAGTGGTGTGATGTGTGACGAGACGAGGCGTTTTTCCATTGTACGGCACGGCAAATGCACGGACTTACATCCATCCACTTACAAAACATATCCCTTTCATATTTCTAGCTTCAGTGGGCTCTTTGTCAGTCACACATGACGTATAGGTAGAAAATACCGAGTAATTACTCTATCTGAAGACCGGGACGATCGTAGCTTTGGTAACTAAGAGGTTCTCGTTCCATATAATTATTGGAAGGTATATCGACTACTTATTCAACCATATCGTCAAAGGAATTGACCGCACTATACATACAGATCTCTCAGTGATGATTTTACCTGTCTTTAGTCTACAATTAAATATACCTATTCTGTTGGTCGTTCAGTTATTGAGTCTCTGGTAGGCTTTTGCTTGATACGGATTGAGGGATTTCAACTATTTATACCTTTAAATCGTTTTTTATTTATTTTGATTTTGACATTCTTTACGAGCTATGGGTCATCGAAAAATATAATATAGTGAAAAATGTATTAAAACTAGATGTATCATAATAATTCTAAATATAATTCTAAAGTGCAGTCATTTTAATAATATTGCAAACAAACAAATCCATTTTGGAATTTAATATTTTAAATGGGAAAATGAGTTTGTTTGTTTTGATGATTTTATTTATTACATTTTCCCAAATGTAATAAATAAATAAATATTCCCACGGGATCGAGACTAATGCGGGTGAAACCGCGGGGTGCAGCTAGTATTAAATATTAGCAATATTTTTATGTATTTTATATTTGCAAAGCCCCATATATTCAGCATCGGATACTGCGCAGACGGCGCTCGATACTCGCATCCGTTTGCAGCCAAACTCAAATAGCCATGGCCGAATGCCAGATGTCACAGCGCTCTGTGTGTTCAACTACGGATATCGTGTGTTAATATTATGTCTAAAATCGGAAAAATATAGATTCTACAACGATAAATGCATGAATCACGATCCAAAATTTTATTGATCTTTGAGGAATTTAAGAACCAACAGGAACACAGCACCAAAACATGACCCAGTATCATTGGGTATAGCCATTTTTAGGGATCCGTACCTCGAAACGAAAAAACGGAACCCTTATAGGATCTCTTTGTTGTCCGTCCGTCCGTCTGTCAAGACCCTTTTTCTCAGGAACGCGTGGAGTTATCAAGCTGAAATTTATATCAAATATTCAAGTCTACTGTCCCTTGGAGCTGTAAAAAAATAAAGCTTCTAAACCAACGCAATCAAAAGATACACATACTTTTTATAGCACAGATAAAGGAAAAATTGCGAAAACCGTAAATTTTTAGTTACATCATATAATAA
Source organism: Eupsilia transversa (assembly GCA_914767815.1). Taxonomy (NCBI): domain Eukaryota; kingdom Metazoa; phylum Arthropoda; class Insecta; order Lepidoptera; family Noctuidae; genus Eupsilia; species Eupsilia transversa. The sequence goes on from OU611888.1 coordinate 2,243,446, forward strand.
AAATATTTTTAATAATTTGTACTAAACTTTCGGTGCGCGAGTCCGACCAGCACTTGGCCGTTTTTTTTTTATTGTGAGTTACTTGGAAACATAGCTTGTCGGTTTGGCCTCTTTTTTCTAAACGGGAAAGGAATTAAAAAAATATTGTTTCGTGGATGAATTAGTTTTGTTGTTATTTGTAGTTATTTGTCGTGACTCCCTCCACCAAAGTAAATAACGCAATGAATGTTATTAAACTGTCAAAATGAAACAGATTAAGTCTTAATCGTTTACGAAAATGTATTACGCAATTAGGTAGACGGTTATACATCAGAAAATCAGATTATATGTTTAGATTCAAATATTCTTTCTATCGATCAAAAAACTAAAACTGCACAGTAAAGTTCTACACAATATCAGGCATTGGCTTACTTCCAGAGATAACTGACTACTGGACAAAGCTCATATATAAATTACAGTTTCTGCGAATGCATGCCGGGAACTTTGCCATATCACATACCTAGTATAAAAAATAATGGGGAGTTTTCATATAATTCTCTCTTTTTATTCTATAAAAATATTCGGAGGAATTTATTGTCGTTTTCAGAGTTTTAAAGGCTTCCGCAAACAGGCGGGACGCGACTTTAACATTACAATTTCTAAGAAAACTTTACGTTTGATCAATTACCGGTGTCGCGTCTCACGACAAGTCGAGCCAGTATTTACGAGCCTTAATGCAAAGGTTAGTTTAAAACAAACATAACACACACACACATACTAATAGGTGTAACACAGCTGCAGGCAATTTTTTTTTTTTAAACGCCCCACACTAGGAATTTCTCCTGTATCGTGGGTGCGTTAAAAACATTTAAACTGACATACACAAACAGCCAGACCCGGAAAAACTACATACAAATATTTATTCCGTGCGGGAATCGAACCCGCGACTCGCAGCGCAGCAGTCAATCGCTTTACCACTGCGCCAACCGTGTCGTCATGTGAGTGTACTATAGGTACATTTCTGCCTAACCCTTTGAAGAATACAGGCGTGTGGTGATGTTGTTTGTTTACAATAAAATTATGTACATGAAATTACTTGCCATGTGGGATCCAAATTGATGATGATAGTCATCATCATTTTAGTCGGAAGACGTCCACTACTGGGTCTCCCCGATACACAGCCACTTCGATCAGTTCTGTTCCTGCGGCCACCAGTTCGTTGGTCCACCTTATGGGAGACCTTCCAACACTACGTCTTCCGGTACGCGGTCGCCAGAACCTTTCGGCCTCATCGGCCATCTGTTCTGCGAGCAATGTGCCCTGCCCACTGCCACTTAAGTTTGGCAATTCTTCGGGCTATGTCGGTTACCTTGGTTCTCCTACAGATCTCTTCATTTCCTCAATCACGTAGGGAAACTCCAAGAATAGCCCTCTCCATTGCCCTTTGGGTGACTTACAGCCTATGAATGAGGCCCATTTTGAGCGACCACGTTTCAGTGCCATAGGTCATCACAGGCAACACGCACTGGTCAATAAATTACGTCTTAAGACACTGTAGTTATATGAGACGAGAATATAATACGAAGCTTTCCGAACGCTGTTCAGCCGAGCCGGATTCGACGATTGACCTCTTTCCATTATAACGAATGTAATTCCACTTCTATATTTGTGAATGTCGCCGAAGATTCGAATTAGGCAAATCTGTGTCTCGAGACAGCTATGTCAGATATCAAAAATCATTCTGCCTAGCCTTTTCCCAACTATGTTGAAGTCGGCTTCCAGTCTAACCGGATGCAGCTGAATACCAGTATTACCAGTATTATACATGGAGTGACTGCCTATCTGATCTCCACAACCCAGTAACTGGATAATACGATACCCCTTGGTAAGACTGGTTGTCAGACTTTCGGATTCCTGACGGCCCGTAACGACTGTCAAAGATCCACGAATGACAGCCGGGACCAACGGCTAATCGTGCTTTCCGAGGCACAGAGGAGTCTCGGTATGTAAAGATGGTCACCCATCCACGGACTAACCCCGGCAAGCGTAACTTAACCTGATAAATTGACCCGTGCACCTGTTATTACTTAGCCACAAGCACAATAACAAAAATATGACATTATATATTATGTATTTAATTATATCGACGGCGGTATAAGACTGCGGTAGTGCGCAATGTAACGCACGTAAAACATTGTGCTTCTGGAAGCATTCAACAGGGATTGTAGAAGTATTTCAAGATAATTATGTTATATCATTTAAAAATGTGCTCTTAAAAAGCTTAAAAGACGTTGTAACCTTGACCTTCAATGTCTCCGTAACTAGAAAGTTGCCAGGTATGGTCCAGTACAAAGAAAATATCATAATAATGGGAAGAACAAGTTACTATCGGCTTCGTTAAGGGTATTACATGTACCCGTTATTTGGAGCGACAAGCATTTTTCGTTTTCGTGTTTTGAGTTTCTGTGCCTATTAAAACCATAATAAAAATAAAAAATCATACACCATTCTTTAACCTTATAAAATAACTCATCGCGTATTTCATTCCACCATAATGGCGCTAAACCCCTATAAACACAAATAAACGACGTTCCATACAATTAAGCTTGCAGCCATGCGTTTCTCTAATCAACTTGAAAAAATAACAACAAAAAACCTTGAGACTTCTTCAGAAGAAACTGATGCTTTTAACTCAAAGTAAATTGTTATTAAAACGGATCTGAGAACATTTTTTTTTTTTTAATAAGTGGGTAGATAGATTTTATAATTGTGTAGTAAAGGAAGCTTTCCACCAAACGGCTCGCATTGGATTGGAAAAGATACGAACGGCTTGGTACCGTGCGTCGGCATCGCTTAAAGAAAGAAAGAAAGAAAGAAAATACATTTAGCACAGACTGAAGGCACACAATATAACATACAGTAGATAAAAAAGATACGAAATAAAACAAACAAAAGGGGGTAAAGTATGAAGTAAGAAAATTGGCAGGGGAGTCTGCCTCACGGCTGCGCCAAAAAGGCCCAGTTCAGCAAAAATTCCAGACAACAATAAGTGCCTGACGCTGGTTTTCAACTGGACCTGCCAGTGTGAGGTGACGGATGTAAATCAGCTTACAAACGTATCCGTTTCTGCAGCTAGTCAAATAGCTTAATTCCTACTGTGTTGCAGCCGAAACAATCCGATCGGAAACGACGACAGGCAAACGGAGCCGATCGCGCGTCGCAGCATACTTTCGGCTACGATCGCATGTCGCGGAAGACGCCCGCGGTCAAGCTGCTGTATTGTTTAAGATTGTAAAATCCGATCCGATCCGATGCGATGCGAGCCGTTCGGTGGAAATCATCCTTAAGTGAACAAAAACGGAAGATATAGTTTTTTATCAAGACCTTTCGATAGATTATCACTCAACTGGCCTCGTCCCACGACTTCGTCTGCGTGAAATTTATTTTATGATTGTCGATCAAACAATCAGCCTAGGCCTTTCGCAACTATGTTGGGGTCGGCTTCCAGTCTAATCAGATGCAGCTGAATACCAGTGTTTTACGAAGAGACTGCCTATCTGACCGCCCAGTTACTTGTTAACATGAAAACCTTTGGTAAGACTGGCTGTCAGAGTTTTGGGCTTCTAACTACCCGTAACGACTGTCAATGATCTATGAATGACAGCCGGGACCAACGGCTTAACGCAGTTTCCGAGGCACGGAGGGGACTTCACTTATTGGATTGTCGATAATCTATATACATATAATAAAGCTGAAGAGGGTCGAAAGTCGGTTCATGGAACATATTCGAAAAAAAGTTGTCAATCAATAACAGAACACGTACCAACAGTTTTTAGGTTTTTTGTCTGTTTGTCTGTTTATCTGTATGCCTGTTTATTTGATCGCCCATCACGTTAAAACGGCTAAACCAATCTTGATGAAATTTAGTACGGGAATACTTTGAACCCTGGGGAAGTACATAGGATACTTTTTATTGACATATAACGCGGGTGAAGCCGCGGACGGAAGCTAGTTTAATAATAATTTACCACTCCTTACTGACACAGACATATAGACTGACTAATGTTCGGTTCCTATTAACAATAACGAATCGTTTTGTTTACCAATGGTAACATTTTTTATTCCCAAACTGGGCATATAAATAGATTCGTAAGCTAATTTTACCTGTGATAGCTACTTCCTTATGGAAGAATTTACTCTGCAAATCTATGAGGTCTTTGCTTCATTATTGGTAAAAACACAAAAGTCTTAATTTTAACCAATAACGGACCTCGTGGCTAAGTAATAACAGCCGCACGGGTTGATCGATCAGGTTAAGCTGCGCTTGCCGGGGTTGGTCCGTGGATGGGTGACCATCTTTACACACCGAGACTCCTCCGTGCTTCGGAAAGCACGTTAAGCCGTTGGTCGCGGCTGTCATTCGTGGATCTTTGACAGTCGTTACGAGTCGTCAGAAGCCCGATAGTCTGACAACCAGTCTTACCAAGGGGTATCGTATTACCCAGTTACTGGGTTGTGGAGGTCAGATCGGTAGTCGCTCCATGTAAAATACCGGTATTCAACTGCATCCGGTTAGACTGGAAACCGACCCCAACATGATTGGGAAAAGGCTAGGCAGAATGTACGGACCGTAAATTATTGGAATCGGCTATAAGTACATAAATATACGTCTTAGAATTGCTAATAATTAGCAATTCTTGTGTTTAAAATTATTGTGTTCCATATTTTGATTTTGGTAAACAATTAAGTTTCAGTTTATAAATAATTGTGTTCGTGTATTATAAGAACGTAAATAATAAAAATAATAATGTTTTTATGATTTTTATATTCTAATATTTAAAAATGTAAAATATATGTATTTAATGAAATAAAGGAAAAAATAATAAATATAGCTTTTTTTTTTCAAGGAACAACTTTTCAACCTCTGGTTGGTGAGCGTGAGGTCACCAACCAGCTGCTGGTGTGCTCTGAGGTGTCTCCCTGAGAGTACTCAGAGAGGTATGTTACTATTAAGTAGCAGATTCACTATTAAATTAGAATGATAAATGACGTAAAATCACCCAAAAATGTAACTCTTACGTCATTGTAATAAGGTATGAATGAGCTACTTGCTGTTAATGTGCTACCTAAATGCTACGATGCATCGAGTCGTTGTTAGTTAGCGAGTTACATACGAACCCTGCTCGTCACTTTGACGTGCACTCCTATTCACGGGGTTGGAAGTCTAAAACTCAAAGTAATTTATTTGTCAGAAACACGGTGTATAGGATATTCATACAATTAAGAACAACTGACTACTCGTAGCTAATAAAATCAATAATCAAACGACATTTATTCAAAGGCTGAGAATCAGCACTTTTTGAACGTCAATATTACATAAAACAGTCCCCCAAAACGCCCACCCTGTAATAATTATAAAAACCTTATAAAATATATAAACAAAATACGTATCTTCCATGTTATCAAATTCACTTCACACCTAATTCAACCAAAATTAACCTCAAAAACGGTGTCAGAATTTTTATCCAGCACATTTTCTAAAAAAGGTTCATTCCCTTTGTGACCTGCACCCATTACGATGAAAATTCTCGACGTTAAAATATGAATACTCATTGGTATTCCGGTATCCGCCATCCCCCACTTTAATACCGTTTATCTCGTTACTATAATATTTCCGGACGTTAACCTCGCTTGGCGTCGACTAAGGCTTGGATTAGACGTGCGACTTTCCAACGACTGTTGAACCACAAAAAACTCGTTCTGCATAGCTTCCGTGCCGCATCGAACATCAATAAATGCTATAAAAAGATTCCTCTAAATTCTGTTCACAAATCCAAAACCCGAAAATTATTTCGGTTTAAATGCCGCCATTCTTCCGACAGCTATCTGTTGACAGCGGGCAAAGCAATGCATTAGTAATTGAAAAAGATATCATTTTCGATTCGGTAACCCGACGAAAGGTTATGAATTTGGTTGCTGCTATGGTTATGCCATCGCACCTATCACCGGCTTTACAAGTACATGTACTATTTTATTTTATTTATATCTACGGACGCTTTTATCATGCACGTCTTTCTACATTGTTCTCACATGTGTAGGTACTTAAGTAATTTCAACATGAATGATGTAACCAATTTTTGTAACAATTTTTTGATTTAAAAGTGTGTCCGTGGAGTTTCTTGCCCGTTCTTCTCTATAGGTACCTACTACGCTTTGGAATGGGCAACTAGCTTTATTTTTCTGACCGCCCGACTCCTTGACAATTCAAAAGTGCCTGTAAATGGTTTAATTGAAATAAATGCTTTGAGTTTGAGTTGAGAGTTCATGTTTGTCACCTTAGTGTAGTTCGTAAAGTCTGAGTTGATGCACCACAAACTAACCATAGAGGGAGTGTAAGGGCGTCGGGCACGGTCGTCAGTTTCCGTAGATCCGATCGGAACGCCCAGTGCTGTCGGATCGGTATCCGAATTGCGGTTGGCTATAAATATAGCCATCCATAACACGAGAGATGCGGGTTCATGGATTCGTATTCATCCGGATCTACCCATCTCTAGTTGTCGGTATGCAACATCTATGAGTTGGGTTCAAATACACGACTGCGAAAATTTGCTCGGTGGTATCTACCACGCATTACGATTGTAATCGAAATCGATGTTATTTATTATATGAGTGTTAAGACGCAATTAAATACAAAATTGTCACTTTCCACAAACAACGATGTTTTAGTTGAAATGGCATAGAAAGTAGTTCATGTGAGTCAAGCCTAAAAAGTTTTAAAGGGAAAAAATATCTGCATTTTATAAGTCGCTCTTTCAAACCTTACGTAGCTTTGATAAGGCTTTTTAAACGCTTTTGAATGGGATTTGCCTTGGGATGGTACTTAGTTGTTTTTCTTTAAATAAATATCTTTGTGTTTTTATTTGTATAATTATGCTGTTGAGGGGTGTGTTATCAAACGTCTAAATAATTGTAAGATATTCTTCATTTTGTTTATGGTCAGGATTTTTAATGTATTTTTTTTTGTTTCTATATAAAAGTATTCTTTAATAAGACCTAAATACCGCGACTTTTATAGTGCTCTCAATTTTTTAAATACAAGTATAAATGAATATCTAAAATTTAAATTTTAATGTAAATACATAATTGCTTTCTTATATCACATTTGTATTTGAATATTACACCATAAACCATGCCCGCCAAAGCCCCACTGATCTCATAAGGAGCAAAGGAAACACATACGCACACACACACTCACTAACATAATACAAACTTGAGTAGATAAGCACTTATGATGAAAAATTTCAAACATGTTTACAAGTTCCGCGATTGCTTTCAGCGTAGAGGGGGTAAAAGTGGGGGGAGGGGAGGGGAAAACTTAGCCTGTTTATATTAACTGCATATTGTACGACAAATCAAGCGGATACGACATTTTATATGGCATACTTATGGATACCAGCTTTCGTAGTAATCTCGTAGCGATTCGTAGCAATTTCGTAGCTTCGTAGAGACTTCGTAGCAAGACTTCGGTTATTGAAAATAATCTATTTAATTTGTTTTATTTTATACTGCGCTGATTTAGATAATTTATTCTGGAAGGTTAATGAGTATAATACATATAAAAAATACTTATTGTAATTAAATCTTGATGTTTTGTCAAGTCGCAAAAGCAGGGACGCGTCGCTAGTATACGATAAAAGCCGCTACTGCGATGGAAAAGTAACGTTTAATATTGCAAAGTCTAAAAGTGATCAATGTTTTCGTAAGGCGATTGTACGATTGTAGTTTATGATATTGTGGCGGCATCTACATTGCCACATGCGAGCTACGCGTCACACTGACGTCATGCGAAACCTTGCATCGTGCAAGCAAAGCTTATCCGTGCGATCAACATTATACTGGGTGACTTTTTCTACCGTCTCGAAAAAAATGGGTATAATAAATAGGTGAGCGGAGTAGGAGCAAATGGCACACTTAGTTTTTTTTTTGTAATAAAAAAAAATCGAAATAAAAATCATACATACAAAGTTTACTTTAAAATTGTAGCGTTTTTTGATGACAGATCGATTTTTTTCTAAGATATAGAAAAAAACTAAAAAAAACTAGGTATACCATAAGCTTCTACCCCGTTCACCTAATACATGACCATTATTTTTCGAGACGGTAAAAAAAGTCATCCGGTATATATGACTTCCCGACATCAATCGTCGGGCAGTTGCCTGGCAGACACAATTCCCGTCTGGTCGGTGAATCCTCCCTTTTTTATAGAGGATCCCTTTTCCCCATACCTCTATAAAATCATACATCATCGAATCAGCTGTGACCTCTGAGTATATTTCGATCTTTTTTCTCAGAGTGGTTGGTTAAGATGGGAATAACTAGGAATTCAATCGAAAATAAAAAATAATAATTATAAAAATAAATATAAAAAATTATTTGATTTTCTTTGAATATTCATCATCCTGTTTAGTAATTACCTACTGCTGAGCATGAGGTCCTGGGTTCGATTTTCAGGTCGGGCAAAGTATTATTGGGTTTTTCTATCTAGAATTCCTCAGTATCTGCCCGAAGTATCAATATGTGCTCGGTTGATGGCAATTTATAGGGTCGCCCCCTATTACGTAGGACTTAGGTAAACATATCTGGCGAAATGTGTATTATAGGTACACCTCTACCCAACCCTTCGGGGAAACAAGGCGTGATGTTTATGTAGTAATTAGCATCGACTTGATGTCTGACCTTCACCGTCATCGTTTTTGTAGTTTACTTACAAACTACATCACAATGTTTTATAAACTATGTTTTAACCATAAATTATATATTTCGTTACTAATAAGACTGTTTATTAGTACATTTCTGTCGAGGCCAGCAAATCAAGCATTGATGGACGATCGTGAAAATGTAGGCCGAGGCGTAGCCGACGCACACATACGTGAGGCCATCAATGCCTGGTTGCGGCCGAGGCTTGAATAGTGCTTTTCTCAAATAATGCGCGGAAATTCAAATAAAGTAAATTAAATATAAATTCCAGAATCAATGACGGATAACGATATTTTTTCACGCGCCAATGCAATGTGTTCATTTGTTTCTTCTTGGTTGTCATGTGTTAAAGTAAAAAGTTCGTTCCATTTTTAAATAACACGACAGATATGAGTTTTAATTTATTTGGCCGCTACACAGGACAGTTATGGATTTTCATAGTAACTTTGCTGGCCGCATCGTCATTTGTTTTTCATCAGTACAGCAATTTCGATTTATCTCGAAGAAGGTTGTCAAAATAATGGTCGAATTTCCAAGCATGTTTGAGAAAATATTTATTACTAATCAGATTTCATATAAGTATTTCAATCCTATTGAGCATCCTGACAATCCTATTGAGGTTTTTGTGATGTTTCTGTTAATATTTTGCTTTGTAATTAACAATAAAAATATACTGAACTCAACTAGTTTTAAAACATTTTTTTTTGACGCGCCATGCGTCATAATAACCAATTTACAAAAATAAATGTCATTAATTAACATCGAGCGTATAATTCCCGAAGAGCTAGGCAGAGGTGTGACTGAACCTGTGACCTAATAAATTCAATTTACTAATTAGCCAAATAGTTACGAGGTCTGCCTACAACTCAACTAGTTCAACGAAATCCATGTTACTGACCGAAGCAGAGTGTTACACTAAAACAGTTAACAGATAATCCGACTCGGGACAGTCTCGTGACGTCACTGGTACTAAATCTGACGTTAGAGGTTCTATCTTGAGCTGAAAGCCTCTTAACGTCGCGTAACTATTAACGTCTTTATTGTTTGTGTTGGGTTTTGACTATAGTTTAGCGTCTTTGTGAGAACGTTATTTTTAACTGTTTGGATTTTAGTTTTTTTTTTCTATACACTAATATTATAAAGAGAAAATTTATAGCATTTCTTTTTGTAATGAATAAACTCGAAAACTAGTTTAAAAGATCGCGGTTTCACCCGCATAAATGGGAATATTGGGATGTAAAGTATCCTAGGTCCTAACCCAGGTCATGATCTAACCATGTGCCAAATTTCATCCAAATCCGATCAGCTGTTTTAGCGTGAAAGAGTAAAAACAAACAAACTCATTGTCGCATTTACATATTATAGTAGTTAGTCTAAGGACGGATAGAGGGTAACCAAGGGGTATAGAATTACCCAGTAACTGGGCTGTGGAGAACAGATAGACAGTCGCTTCATATAAAGTAATACTGGTATTCAGCTGCATCCGGTTATACTGGAAGCCGACCCCATCATATGTGGGGGTAAGATTAGGAAGATGATGATGATAGACGAAAATAGTAATTGTAATTGATATCGGGAAGTCTTATAAATGTTGATCGCGCGGTAAACTCTAATTGCGCGATGCTGGATTTTTGTGACGTCAATTCTTTGATGCGTAGTTCGCACGCGGCGTTGTAGATGCCACCACATTATAAAAAACCGTGTAGCTTCATTTATTTCACCACTAATGTAGAATTAATTAAATAACATGTTACTTCCAATTTTTCAAATAAAATAAAAAATAATCAAATCATTTATTACTTTGCAAACTAAGTTCCTATTTTCAAAATAGGAACTTAGGTATAAAACTGGTATAATTCCAGTACTTCTCCACAAATTCGTACTTGAAAAATAAGAAAAGTCACAAACACTTAAACGGCTTACAATATAAAGGCTCATTCGCGTTCGTAATCTGACACTTGTCAAATACTCTTCTGGATTTGCGGATAAAAAGGCTTATATTTGAACACGATGTAAAAAATGAATGGGTGAAGATGTTGGGGATTAAATTGAATGTTTTTTTTGTTATAATATACTTATTGGAAAATACCCATTGTACCCCAATATTGTTAGACTTATCTTATGGTTTTTTTTTAGATTAGTTTTGTGTAAGTGTACATAATAATTATTTCCGTTAAAAAATAAGTCAATTCTTTACGTAAAAACCGGACAAGTGCGAGTTGAACGCGCGTGGTGAGGGTTCCGTACGATGGATATGTTATCTACCATGTTTCTTATCCCAAGAACAAACTTAATATTGTAGTTGAAAAACATGTTCTCACATAAATTCCAACTTTACTTTAATTTACTATGTTTAAGACCATAGAATTCAGGTTTTTCTGTTATCTATGTGTATAGAACCATTCTCTGTATTTTTTCCAAATAGGCTCAGTAATTTCGGAGATGAGGGTATGGTAAATCTTCATATTTTTTCTTAAATAACATTAAAAGTATTTATTATAAAATTAATTAAAATAAGGGTCCCGTGTTTGATCACCAAGGCATAAGCAAAGCGAGATGTACTAGTGCGGTAATGAAGGTGTATGGTTGTCACTGTCACAATTAGTACGGAGTTTAAAATATGGAGTGAGTGAGAAACTCGGCATGACTTGCATATTTTGAGTGAAATAGTAAATACAATATAACAAAATTCACAGAGCTGAAGGCAAATAGGTTATGTGAAAATTGAAGGTATAATAAGCTAAACAAAAAGTGGTAATTAGCAAATAGGCGCACGCCTTAAGTTGACCTAAATAGGTACGGCACACAATAAAGCATTAAGGCAATAAGACGGCATTTCTACCTTTTTTTGAGTGCGATTTTTTTAATAAATAAATAAATATAAAACTTAATTAGCGGTTCAACACTTACCCAGTGTATGGTGACGAAAACACAGAATTTAATAAGGTCTGCCTGCTTTAGGCTTTTAAAATGGTGGAGCCCACGTATGTAGGGTCACAGGTGATCTAGTGAACGTGCGTCTTCGCCTGGAGCAGGAATTCAAATGTGCTGGTCGCCCATGACCAGGGCGGTGTCGCGGAGGTTCGTGAGTGAAATGACCAGGGCGGTGTCGCGCCAAGGTTATGCGAAGGTTATCGCTCCTCGTTCACGCAATGCGATACGCAGACCGCGCGCATCACTAGCACGGACAGCTAATTTATCTTGTTTAGTAACCTAGCACGTCCCTAATATTATTACTGCTGCGGTTTGACTTGACATTTTATTGTTGGCATTTTGTTGTTGTTTCAGTAAAAATCCTTTTACACAAATCATCACAATATTTACAAGAATAATAAAAGGGTGGATTCGATCAAACAGGAATAAATTTTATCCGCGGAACAAGCCTTCTCTTCCGAATAAATTTTGAATTTTTGACAGTTTCTCCATACGAATACTGTCAGAAGTAATCTTATTCCGCGGATAAAATTTACTCTTGTATGTCTTATCTTTAAATCACGTAAGATTTGGGATTATAAACTCACCCAATTAAATGGCAGACTAGCTTGGTAACTCGGTAGTTCCTAGTAGCCAGGTGATAAAAGACCATTTTCTATTTTGTTCAGTACCTGGTACTTGTTAACCGGCCTACACTGGCCTCCCACACTGTAATTTGAAAACCTATTAACACTGTAATTTGAAAACATTGTAAAAGCCATTTATTTTTTTATGAGTAACCGTGGAGTTTCTTGCCGGTTCTTCTCCGTAGGAAACGACCAATTGGTTGATTTGACTTGAATACACTAGGCAAAAACACCATTTAACAAAACCTACTTTCACACGATATCATAAGAGCACAAAAGCTTCTCAACAAAACTTACAAGTATTGTGCAAAACTTACTTGTGCAAGTTCATAGCATAAGTTGGTGACAAACTTGCAGGCGTAATACGCAAGTTAAGTGTTCCAGCATGTTAGATTCGACTAGCTATTTTCAACGAACGTTTACAAGTTTGTTAATAAGGCATTAATTGCTCAGGGCTTTAGAGTCGAGTGCTGGTAGCTGATAGTTTTGTTTTGATAAGTTCATTAAAACTGCAATCGATGCCACCGACTCAAAAGGCGAGTGGAACAGACTCAGACTGTATGCCTGAACCCTAATAAAAAAATAAAAAAAACAACTTAATAATTTTCTTTCCCTAATATAAGGTGTATCTTTTCATACACGAAATCTCTTAAGGGGTCATTGTACTCATCATTATGAACAATTTTCATTATGAGACCAAACCTGAAATCGCGAAAAAAAAAACAGCTGTTTCTTACACTTTGACGAGCTATAGTGCCACTTATAATGTAGGGGAACAGCTAATAGATTTTTGTCACGATTGCCCGGTGTTTTCAAATACTTGAAATAAGATTTCATAACATCACTTGACATTCAATTCAGGGAGTTTCGGAGAAAACAAAAGTATTGTACAGTAGTATTGACTGACAGAATCGCAGTAACCCCGGTGTCGAGGGAAATCTACATGCGAATGAATTGATGTATTGTGACTCAATTGAAGCTTTGTTACGTTTGTATACTATGGCACAATGGTTGCAATGGGTTTGAGAAAGCTTTATTTCTTACCCGACTATACGGCGATCAAAAAGGAGGGTTATGAACGGTATGTATGTTCATCTGTTCCCTTATAACTTCTAAACTACTCATCATAATTTGACAAATGGGGTATCGTTGGAAGCGTCTCGTTTGTCCGCTGGTTATAAGCCACATACACATTAAATTGAATATGGCACCCTCTAGAGGACGAATAGTCATGAGCTAAAAAAAAAAAGATTTTTGTATGGTGCCATGTTGGGTATCAAATGAAAGGGCTTAGTTAGTACATTTCAAATATATATACGTATATATATATATTATAACGGAAAAATAATATAATAATCCTAAATAATCAATTTTAGAGTGCTCATATCCTCACGTATCGGTATTAATAAATATCTCTACACATAATAAATAAATAAATAAATAATAAATAAATAAATAAATAAATAAATAATTATGAGAATAGCAACACCAATACTGGTCATGATCTCCTAGCATATTCTCAACTGCGTTATGGTAGAGTTTCAATCTAACCCGTTGTTGACCAGCGGCCATTTTAATAAAACCGAGCGGCGAAAATTCGACTTTCAAGTTTATTAATACATTTTTTGCTTTATTACACAGTACATTTCGAGAAAATGTGTAATTTTATTATTTTTTTGACAAATAATTCGCATTATTAGGTATATTAATAAAAACGGAAAAATCCTGCAAAATCTCTTGAAATAATAACTCACCTGTAACACTTACAAACAGACGATGACTAAAGCTTACGGGCTTACGGCCACACGAAAATTAAAAACAAAACATTAAAAAACAACCAACTTAATTATCGTTAAACTTCACCTCATAAACCCATTCCACCTTAATAATATGGTCAAAAGTCTTAAAATACTTAAGTAGTTCCAAAGAGTTTCATTGCAAAGATTACAGGCACGTAAAAAACCTTCTTTTGTTTATTTAATCAGCCAATGGGCGGAGGTTTTTGGGGCACAGAATTAGAAAAGTTTTGCCCTTATTTTTACGCGAACAGCCGTGTTTAGTGAGAAGTGTTGAAATATATTAAGTTTGTTTAATAAACCATGACCTCGACCCGCCTTCAAAGTAGCGAAAGATGGCGGATTTCAAATGTCATTACGGAACGTTATTTGAAGATTAATATGGATTGAGATGCTCGTGGCTAAGTAATAACCGCCGCACGGGTCGATCCATCAGGTTAAACTGCGCTTGCCGGGGTTGGTCCGTGGATGGGTGACCATCTTTACATACCGAGACTCCTCCGTGCTTCGGAAAGCACGTTAAGCCGTTGGTCCCGGCTGTCATTCGTGGATCCTTGACAGTCGTTACGAGTCGTCAGAAGCCCGAAAAGTCTGACAACCAGTCTTACCAAGGGATATCGTATTACCCAGTTACTGGGTTGTGGAGATCAGATAGGCAGTCGCTCCATGTAAAAATACTGGTATTCAGCTGCATCCGGTTAGACTGGAAGCCGACCCCAACATGATTGGGAAAAGGCTAGGCAGAATGAAAAAAAAAAAAAATTGAAGATTAATATGGAATTGATTCGTATTATTAATGCTATTTTGAATTAGAAAATTCTACGTCCTTCGCTAAGAGGTTGGTATAGCTGCTTTAGATAGTAATAATTAATAATAATAATAAAAGTTTATTAATCAAAGAGTAAAAATGCAATTTAGGCAAATTCGTTGAGCCACAAACTAAGCGCCGTTCGTGTCTTGTCCGTGGAGTTTCTTGCCCGTTCTTCTCCATAGGTAGGTACCGACTACGCTTTGGAATGGGTATAGTAGGATCAGAGAGCCTCTTGTTTATATTTGTACGACGGGTCTTGAAGATCTGACCGTATGGACAGTTTTCACGAAACAATCGTTATAATTCTGAAGTTCAAAATCACATTTGTCTTATCCAAATGCTGATAACCCGTGCCACAGTTCCCACTCAATGGCAGGTAATCTGAAAAGCTCAAAGCAGATGGCGCTGGCTGTTTTGGGGGTCATAAGAGCTGTCAAACATTGGATAATTATTTGGAGCGACGAAGTTTTCACCAAAAAAACAAATTATAACCACAGATTATGACTATGATTATGACATTATGACCTCCAAACTCACTAGCGCCACCAAGCGAGAGTAATGGCGGACATCCCTGCCATTGAAAGAACTTAAAATGTCTTTCATTCACAACGGACACACATCTGTTCGTATTATCCTATTCAAAACAGAACTGTTCACAAACTTGTACATGAGGCGTAGAGAGCTGATTTCCATACTATTATAATTGTCTTGTTCGATATGTTATTGTAAACTGCACCTGCCTATTGTGATAACTGAGTTAGCTTGTGTTTGTTATTTTATTGTGTGTGTTTGTTTGTGTGTTTTGTACTCGTATGTGGACAGCTTCACAAGTTAGTGGTTATAACATAATATATTATTCGACCTTTATATAGATTCCTTTATATTTTGTGAATGTGAGAACGTTGTAGGCACAACAGACTGTCGATTTGCAGACTATTTTCTATTTTTTTAAGTATCTTGTTGACAGGCCTACGCTGTCCTCGCATACCTATTCAAACTGTACATTTTTTAAAGCATTGTAAAACCCATTTATTTTTAAAAGAGTAACCGTGGAGTTTCTTGCCGGCTCTTCTCCATAGGAAACGACCAATTGGAACCGTGCACCTAGATTCTGACGTTTCATAAGTGCCCATGTAGGTTTATGTGAAATAAAATATTTTGATTTTGATTTTGATGATTTTTGATTTTTAACATAACATAACGTACAACACGTACACTCACATTTCGCAAGTTATGTTTAATTCCCATGTAATAGAGCCAGCATATTGCTATATTAATCGCACATACAACCAACTACGGGCTGAAAAGTTGCTGATAAAGAACGTTATAACATTTTGCCCGACCTAGGAATCTAATCCGAGACACTGTCAACGGTCGTCTCTCAAAAGTTCGTAGTTCTAGATTTTTCATAAAAATGATTAAATTGGTTCTTAATGATACGCTTATTCCACTTTGCAACGTTGCAAAGTACCAGAATGCCAATATCAATTTCAATATTATGCCAATGTTTTGTATCTATGTAAAGCGTTCCTCTATTTCGAAAGCTTAACAAGCGACTCCGTGGCGCAACGGTAGCGCGTCTGACTCCAGATCAGAAGGTTGCGTGTTCAAATCACGTCGGGGTCAAATACTCTTTTTGTCAATCCAACATTTTTTTTGAGCATTTTTATAACAATTTCATTTATAACAACTTAAGATTTAGTCGAAAAATAATACAAATAATAAATATATCAAAGAAACAATGAGATATTATTTCTGAAGTTAGTTAGCCAAATGACATTACAAATATAAGGATTATTATTCCAATTTTCGGTGTAATAATATTTGAGTATCACACTTAGTGTTCGTAAAACTCTTATGAAGTCCTATAAAAAACGTTAATATTACCGAATACCCTTAAACTGGAGGGTTCTGAAGTGCTAAGCAAATATCTTCAGGAGTATCTTATTCAGTTCCAATATACAACCCTGGAGAGGAAAACATACAACTCTTGGACATAATAACAAGGAGTTGAGCCAGTCATTGCCATTGATAGTTGTATTTATGAGAATATCAGTTTTTGTTGGTATATTGTCAAGTGGGTACTTTATTAATGTTGAATGCGACTTATGTGATGCAAAACATCGCGAGAAATAAAAGATTGTATTAAAAAAAGGTCATCTGAAAATATTTAGAGTACTTACTCAATAAAAAAAACGCATTAGACGTAATACATAAAATAATATAGTAACGTATTCCGCTTAACTATTCCCAGACTCATAAAAATCCTTGTAAAAAAATCGACACGTGTTTCACCTCTCAACGAGGCATCCTCAGGATGACAATTGACTTGTGGCGAACCCCAGCAAGACGTGTTGCCACGCCGAGACCTGGACGCTGACGCTGTTTTTGTATTTTATCATGGATTTCCGCCCAGTCACGCCTGAATCAATTAACTTCTTACTCAATTAACTTTACTATTTGTTCACGTAATCAAAACATTCTCTAAGTACATAAACTTTTTATTGTTTGTTCAAAACCATAAAACTCACTAGAAGCTTGTACAATTTCTTCCCCTTGATGTTGACTGCTTAAAATAAATAAAATAAGAACTAACTTGGAACATCAAATCCACAGAAGGATTCATCCTGAGGATTTTCAAGCAGAAGTGTCAGATGCTTTTATCCACTTATCCATTTTGTACACAAACGCTGAAGAAAAATCGGTGTTGCATAACATCCGCATCCAAATGTATAAGTTAAATATCAAAACCCAGTATGTCCAATCTAAATGAAAAGTGGGAAATGCAATAAATATATTTTTGGCTATAGATTATTAAGGTGACTCCCTCGTTGGTCTAGTGGTCGCAAATGCCACTGCTGGGAACCTGGGTTCGATTCCTAAGTCAAGCACAGTGTTTAATGAGTTTTTCCATCTGGAATTTCTCAGTAGCAGCCCGGAGTCTGGATTTTTGCCTGGTTAATGGCAAAAGTAAACATAACTGGCGAAATGTGGATGTGCTTAAAGGTGTGATGTTATTTTATTTTATTATGAAGGTATGAGGTTTTCTATTAAACGATCACTCGTGTACGTGATGGGGTTTTTACAATAGAAATAAAAATAATATATAAATAACGGATTATGCTAAAATGTATAGACGATGTTTGATATAAACTAGCGAAATAAGGCTTTGCGGAATTATAATCAATAGGGTAATATGGATTTACGAGTTGTATTGATGATTTTTATGGTTATGATTCTATAAATAAGTATTTGATACGGTCGGGAATCATATTTAGATCAACATACAACCTGACGACACTGACCTGCAAATGGCAAAAAACGTAAGAAATTTGAATTTCGCGGGCTACCTCGGAGCATCCACCTTAAGTAGATTCTTTTTATGTTTGAGCCCGTTGCCTTTTAGTAGGAAACTTACAACATTATTCAGTTTTTCTGTTTCCAAAATCCTTCTTAATAGTTCACAATGCTCTCAGCCACACAATACGTAGAATAAATTTAATAAACAATGAACCACACATCTCAGAATCCAACTGACACAAACGCCGACATAATATCCTAAGTACGCATAACCAATCTTGGGCCGCAGTGAGGAACATGCGGGCCGCAATCCGAATACAAATAGGAAGGCCAGGGGACAAGGAAGTATTTGTGGTGGATAAGGTACAAAATGGAAAAAAAAAGTGAAGGAGAAAAATAAATTTTGGTGAAATGAGGGTCTACCGATTGACCTTAGTGCGTCTGTTTGCGGAAGCCTTAAAGGTCCATCCTTTAAGGCTCCCGCAAACAGGCGCGACGCGACACCGGTAGAGCAATTTCTATCAAAAGTTTACAGAAATTGTTCTAACGGTGTCGCGTCCCGTCAGTCTGCGCGAGCCTTTAAAAGGATCATGTGCGTTGTATCAAAGATAAGGATTTTTGAATGGATTTGAAAGGATTTTTTAACTCTTTGAGGCAGAATAGACATTCAATGTAAGTAATGTATTAAAAACTAGCTGCGCCCCGCGGTTTCACCCGCATACGTCTCAATCCCGTGGAATATCGTAACTCAAGTCATTTTCTACCCATAAGCCATAATAATCCATTTATTTAGGTTAAAAGCGTAACAAGCAAACAAACTCACTTTCGAATTTTTAATATTAGGTATAGTTAGGATAATTAATTTTCACAAGAAATAAATTACACGGGAGCGAAAGCGTACATTGTTGTAGTGTTTTGCTTTAGCACATTTGGTCAACCCAATGCTTAAAATAATGTTCTCCCAACATACAGCATAGTTATATAAAATATTAATATTACCCACGCACTCATAACATGACAAGCACAAAACCAGCAGGCCTTCAACGATATAAACAGCACAGTTCATAAATAAATAATAAACACAACGTCCACGAGCTAGAAAAACCTTGTCCAAGCCTTGACGACCCATCCAGAAATAGTGCTTACATCCGTGTCATCGATTCATGACTTATGGCCGCCTTCTCGGTCCACTCAATTATTCATGATTTCCATTCTAACGGCGATGGAACATCTTTTTTATATCACTATATATATATTTTTACATATTCCCTTGAGGAAAGTGTAATTCGATAATAGGATAATCTTACTGTTTTGTGGAACCTTCAGATTTACTTTGGGTCTGTCAGAGTACTACGACCTTTGTAGTTTAGATGATTCCGGATTTTGTGTGTTTTACCTTTTGGATAAAAAGCTTGGTCGGGAGTAATATTTACTTTTTTTTATGACTGAACCCTTCCTGATGTTATTGCCCACCGTACTTTTTTTTTACAATAGGTACATATTCTAGATCATGAACTTGACGTGATCTAGTACGTCGTTTATCAAATAATTTATACGAAATTAGACATTATTTTGCCATGTGCGTTAGGTGTTTTGTTACTCAGAGGTTAACTTGAAAATATGTTAAAAGATTTGTTACATAATGTTCTGTTATACTTCCCGAGCTTGGCTGGAAAAATATATATTTTTATACTAATGTATTTTTTGCAAAAAAAATATATTTAAAAGAGTGTCCGTGGAGTTTAGGAAATAAATGCTTTGAGTTTGAGTTTGAATAAAATAACAACAATCTAAGGCCGCGTACTAACCATAAACGACGCGCGAGTAGGCGATCGTCGCATTCATTTATGTCACTTTTTGCATAGCGAACTTGAACGCGTGGTCGCGCCGACAGAGGGCTTGCTTCCAGTTTTCTGAACAAAAACTGACATATGAATGTGACAATCGCGTATTCCCGTGAACGATCATTTTGGTTAGGGCGCCGGGAAAGTCCATTACGACCACTGCCTTTGAGCGACTTGGACAATAGAAACACTTTTAAAAAAAATCATGAAAAATGTTTAAAAAAAGTTTCTATACTATTATGCGTTGTTTTATTTTTAAACAAGATATGTATGTTTGTACGCACATAACAACTTATAAACTCTTTACTATTTGTACCTTATATATTCCATGTACCATCATTATTAGGGTATTTCATTGAAGTAAGTAAGTATCCCTGATTTTCCCCACGAGACACGACAAATTTACCAAAGTGCTCTATGATTGGGCAAAAAATATATGGAAATAGTCCCCGTGAGTAATGTCTTAAGTGGTAGCTTTAGGCCGTGATTACCTTTTATCGTTAACGTTTAGTAATTAGTTGAGCCATGGTAAGGGGTGCAACTCATCCATTAGGTTGACGGGAATAGATTAAGTATGTGGACTTAACGGTTCAGTCATTCAGAACTTAAAGAAGGTAGATTTAGAGGTATGAGGAATACGGTGTAAAGTTAACTTATCCTCTATCGAAAAGGGAGGATCTTCCGACGGGTGTCCTGTCTGGCGGGCAACAGCCCAACTATTGATGTCGGATAGCCTTATATATATGATTAATATAGATGATCGCGCGGTAAACTCTAATTGCGCGATGCAGGATTTGTGTGACGTCAGGTCTTTGATGCGTAGTTCGCATGTGGCGTTATAGATGCCGCCGCATAAGTACTCATAATGTTTCTGTCAAACAAAAGCAACATACAGAAAGTTAAACCAAAAACACGCTAACAGAAAATACCAAAACAGAAACAAAACACTAATGTCTATTCCATCACAAAACACATTAGGCAAAGGAATTCTTTGAGCTGATTAACACATTGCATTTTCAATTTCACATTCTACATTTTAGCATGCAAAAAATAATTTCATTTGCTTCGTATTTTCATGAGGACTGGAGAGTCTCGGGGGATGTGTTTTAATAACACTTTAAAGTCGAGAGCTTTCGGTCTAATTGCTGAAAAGTTTTCAGCATCTCTTATAGAGCTGTATGGTATTTTTAATTTTGGATTTTCATTTTTCGGCTATATGAATTTGTTGAGATAATGGGTGTGACCTTGGTTTTGTGAGTGTGAATTTTGGGGATTGGAGTTTAAGTTTTTTATTTTATTTATATTAAAATTTGAATGTAGAAAGCCATATTATTTTATTACACTAATCTGGTAATAGCTATGTTTATGTTGCATACATATAAATGTATATATTCAATAAACACAATATTATTGATTTCCCCATTTCCATTCTTCATTTTTTATTAAGCTCATTATTATTTTATTTTCATAATTAGGTAGCTACGCACGTACCAGTAGATAATAATAGAGCGACATCATTTTTAAATTAAAGAAAACACTGCCAGAAAGTTGACGTTACATTATAGATAGATATTAAGTGGCAATACAGCCTTGAAATACCTATAAAACATAATAACAAAACATGATATGTTAACCCATTTCCTGCAACACAAGGCCATCGATACATAGACGACATTCAAAATTACGTCCATAAGAAAATATTTCTCGTCCAATCCACTTCACATAACGAACCATTAACTTCTTACAACCCCGTCCAATAATCCAAGGACGGTAGTTAGGCCAGAAAAGTTGACAGACTATAAATATTGAAGGCATTATTTTTTCGCTTGACCTGTTAACTGGCAACACCTAGACAGATAATGAAATAGTTAGAACCACAGATCATATACGTAGAACATAATAAAGTTAAAACTTTTTTTGTCTTTTGGTATCTGTTGTCACTTGGCACTTGTCTTTCCGACAGTGTCAGATAGTGAACTTGTACCTATTACTTCCAATCTATCTAACAAGCCTGCAGTGGCCCACTACGGGGCAAAGGCCCCCTCTCCCTCACAGCAGGCCCTATTAGAATACCAGCGCTGCGGTATTTTTTTATTATCGCAGCATTTAGATGAGTTAGTAGCCTTTTTGGCCTCACACAGGTCTTTTTTTTTAGACAATTTTTATTTCGTTAGTTTTAAAATGCTCCTTTTTATTAGTTTGTATTACTTGTGCGTGTCCCAAATATAAATATTTCTTTCTATCTTTCTTTCTTTCTTTATTTCTTTTTTTCTTTCTTTCTTTCTTTCTTTTTTCTTTCCCTTTCCCACATAATTCAGTCTTCTACAAGTCCTCTCGGAGTAAATTTTAGTTTAATGAAGGGAATTTTCATGGTATGAAAAGTACAACGGTTGTTGAAATGGTGCTAAAAGTATACGTAAACTTAAAATTCAATAGACGCTTCGGGAACAGCTGTTGAGTATTATGCGTTTGACATGCAAGATGTGACCTGTATGCGACTGGCATTACTCGCAGAACGGATGGTCGATAGAGCCAAAATATAGCGGAAAACGCATCGTGGATAGGCCTGCAAAAGGTGGAGCGACGTAGATATAGGTCGCGGATATCCACTGAATGTGAAAGGCACAGGATCGGTTGTTGTGGTGATGCTTGGAGAAGCCTATGTCCAGCAATGGATGGATGACTTTGATAAAAAAAACTGTTTTAATTAGAACTAAAGTTCTTAGTACCTAATTGATTACAATCTAGCCTAATAGACTTAAAAATCTGGTACAAATAGAATCATACATTATTTAACTACGCCTTACATTAAATTAAAGAACTAAGTAATTATTCGGCAAACTATGTACTAATGCCTAATAGACTAATAAGTAATTAAATTGTAACTTAATATTTTACGGGATAGATTATGTTATAACTAAGAATAGTGTCAATTTGCACTTGTACACAATTTCGTAGCACTTTCTTAGGGTCTGATAATTGATAAAAAACACTTTGTTCATGTGTTAAATGATGATGAAGAAACTGGCCCAAACCCGATGAGTGGTATGTCAAACGGAACTATACACAGCGTACGATTATGGAGGCTGAAAAATAATAACTGAGAAAGTACACAGAACTATATTTTATATTAAAAAAAGCAATTTGAACAAGATGGTTAAAAATTTAATTAACTTCAGCTGATGCATAAACATTGCAAAATGTCGTAATTTGAAAAGACGTTGTGCCAGATGTTACGAGAATTTTCATTTTTCTTTTAACAATTTTGCAGTTTTAAAGCAATTAAATTGCAGTGCACTTGTCTTTCATTTTAAAGCGTGATATTTTCTTTAAAGAGACTTGAAGATCAGTTATTGTTCAGTTGTCAAATCTATGGGGATTGAGAAAAGAAAAAAGATGATAAAAAAATGATGATAAAGTAAGATGTTTATCACCTTAACTTATTCTTTCACATCCATTATTATCTTGTAACGGTCTTAAGAACAGAGATACTTTTCAAAGATTTATACGAAATAATTTTAAATTCTATTAAAATGAAATCACCCCTTAAATTACGAAAGCTGCCTTTACGGTATATAAAATTTCAGATTACACGTAATGAAACATCGCCAGTGCCGCCATGAATAATATTTTTTATAGACGGACTACTTGAAAGCAACACTGCTGATTCAAAGAAGTAGAATTATTATGAATAGGGTGAATATTTCAGGTGGTATATTGTGTAGCTTAAAATAGGTTGATTTAGAAAAAATTCCATTACTCACATGGATGGACCAGTGAAAATCAATACAGTTTACAGTAGATCCGTATTTTTAATATTAAAACTGCCATAGTTCTAAAACACATTTCAAAAGCTCAAACAGAATTATATGGATCGGCTACATTTTCAGTGTTACTTGATTCTATACTTCATTCGATCGATCGTTGCATTAAAATTTAAGGCCCAACACAAAACGTGTGGTTATAGTTTCAACAATGAAAGACAAATTATTTTAACAAGAAACGCCCTTCGAATGTCGCTCGTCTGTTCTATATCAAAAGAAAGACACTCTTAATTTATGCTACAATAAACAATTTATTCATGAATATATCTTTTGTCTTATTTCTTGTCTTTTGCCTTCTTTGGAAATTGTCGTAATAAAAGTATTATTACATTAATACGCGAATAGGGTTGCCAGAACTATTGTGTATATGCTGCCAGTGTTTTTGCGTGGATATTTGTATATTCTTGTGAATTCCCGTCACTACGGCTGCGCTGCCTAGTCACTAGCATCACGAAAAAGAAAGGAAGGCAGACGGCTGAGCTTACGATAAAAGTAAGTCCAGAAGTTAAGCAAATGGAACATTAGATTCATACAGTACAGTAACAAGGAAAATACGTGAATACTATTTTGTATAAAATCTTCTAAATTAACAGACAACTGTGCTGCTGGGGAGTTTGTTGCGCCACTTCCTCTTCCCAGCTAAAGCATTAGGGAGTTGTGAACGGCGGGCGTTTTGGGAGACTGTAATTCTGTCATTCAAAAAGGGCTGATTCTCAGCCTAATGTAAATAAAAGACTTGATTATTACTGTTACCAGCAACTAAAGTCGCGTGTAACTATTAGGTACCATTTCATGAGCCGTACTGTCCAACTAAGTCAGTTTATAGGGCTTGAAGGTTCAGTTCGGCGTCATCTGCAATTGGAAGTAAATTGAGATTGTATTAATCATCTCCGGTCAATGGCAACGGGAAAACGCCAAATATTCCAATAATATTATCATAATAAAATAAGTATGGTGTGCAACTAAACCAGGCAGCCCTGACTATTTATATTGTTAATAGCAAAAACAATGTGGTCATGTATCGTTGTAGGATTTCCAAAGTTATATGTGGCTATTATCATTAATGTAATGTCCATCTCGAATGTACATCATACGCGTCGCTTAACGGTAATTGCTCTGCCCGCCGCCTATTGCCAAGTGAAGTACGCAGGATTTTCATCCTTAATATAAGTGGAGTAAGAGTGAGATCGTTCACAGATGAGTTTTAAGATTCATTATTATGGAGATGAGCTAAAATTAGTAGTGCAATCAAAAACTTTTGTACTAGCTATTACTCATCGTTATTTATAATGAAAATTTAAATTTTTTGCTATCCCGATGATATATTAATGCTCTCAACGAACGTTTTATTTTATTGTCAATAACGAGATGGAAAAAACGAAACGTTAGTTTTAAAACCTTGTTAAACATATTTACGATGTATTTAGATAATAACTTTTAATATTTTATTCGGTTATAAATTTTTTATGTTGTTGGTAAGTGTGGCCTGTTTAAAGACAACTCATCTTTGAAATTGGTTCATAAATCCGAGATATAACGTAAAACAGGCGAGGATCTATGATATTATTACATAAAATTGGTGTACTAGGAGAAACGAGGCTCAAACGTGGTTGAGCCAACACGAGCGGATGCGAGAAACGTGAATGAACTAGGAAAAGGAGAAGGTATATACATATAATGTTTAAAAATGCAAATTCTAACAGTTATTAGCAGCATTGTTTTTTTATTGATGGGGAAGATGTTTATAGGCTTAAGTTTCATGTGGAATAAGGAATAGAAAAGGTAGTATTTCTTTGGCAATGATATTTTTACTTCGTGTCAAAATATCATTGCCAATAATTAATAACTTCATGTAAAGCTGAAAAAACGACTCGTATTCCGAACAGGAAAAAAAAACCTTATTTTTCCAAAATCACATACCATATCTACATAAAATATTATGCATACATCTCGAACAACAAAGGCTCCAAGCAGAAGTGTATGACGTCACATCCTGCTATTATTGCACGGTACCCACAATTTGCCTTTAATAAATAACAGTCTGCCGGCAACGACCTATACTCTACTGTTTATGGCTCTTACATAATGAAGGCTATTAGAACTGGCTACCTGTGTTATAGATTTGATTGGATCTGGACTAATTTACATATTGTTTAGCAGCAATTGTGTAACTTATTACTGAAATAGACACTTCAAATATGTATGAACAAAATATGTAGGTGTTTTTACTGAAAAAGCTAAAATTATAAAGAAATATAATATATATAAGGTTTTTTTTTTTTTTTTTTTTATCCACAAGGTGCTATAAAAATATCTGCCACGGCTTTAATGAGAGGTAGTATTGTGTTTAAAGATAACAATAGTGAAGAAATTTCGTACCCCGGCACAGTTAAATCAATTTGAGAAAATAAAGTAGTTAAATAAACATTGACTCTATTCTGCATAACGTGGTTCACAAATTACGCGCGAAGTGCACTTCGTCAATGAAAACAACTGCTATCTCTTTCCATCTGTTCTGTGAATGAAAACTGAAATCAGCTGACTAGTTCGTCACTTGCAAATTTATACGTACAATTTTTTGTATGAAAAAAAATATGACACATGATCAATAATTTATCTTTACTATTGTAATCTATAAACACAATACTATCTCCCATTGCAGCC
Source organism: Eupsilia transversa (assembly GCA_914767815.1). Taxonomy (NCBI): domain Eukaryota; kingdom Metazoa; phylum Arthropoda; class Insecta; order Lepidoptera; family Noctuidae; genus Eupsilia; species Eupsilia transversa. Next base: position 2,269,981 of record OU611888.1, read on the forward strand.
GTGGCAGATATTTTTATAGCACCTTATATACAATAAAAAAAAAATATAAAACTCGTTTCATTAAAAGGATAAAAAAATCCTATTAATCAAGGTAAAGACACAAATAAAGTATAAGATAATAAATATGGCAACGTTCCTTCGTTTGAGCTATAATTTAAAAAGGCTATTTAGCTGCAGTAAGTTCATTTAGGGGTAAAACCGAAATAACGAGTCCAAAACGCTTCATGTCCCGGAAAGAATGTTAAGTACAAATGATTATAATAAAGTAGGTGTACAGAATATCAAAACTTTACAGTCAATCAAACCTTAGGGCCATAATGTATGTATACCTAGGTTGCGGAAAACAACCAATAAAACAATGTGGTAACATTCAATCAAATCTTTTGGATTGGGCATAAAACAAAAAACTGTATTATTACCATAATAAAGGAATCAATCGTGAAACACAGACCCCAATAATTGCTTAGCCACTGAACCAATCGACTCATCTCAAAAATGTAATTTTCATTCCACTGTTTTAAGTCAATCAGCCTTTTCCCATGTTGGGGCGGCTTTTCAGCTGCATTCTAACCGGATGCAGCTGAATACCACGGAGTGACAGCTTGACTGACATCCACAACCCAGTTACTGGGCAACACGATACCCCTTGATAATTAAGACTGGTCTAACAACCAGTCTTCTGGCTTCTACCGAGACGTAACGACTGTCAAAGATCCAACAATGACAGCTGAGACCAACAGCTTAACGTGCTTTCCGAGGCACGGAAGGGTCCTGGTATGTTAAGATGGTCACCCATCCATAGACTGACCGCGTCAAGCGTAGCTTCAGCTGATCGATCGACCCATGCGGCTGTTATTACTTAGACACGAGGCCGTCCCTCATTCCATTGTTTTAATTATTACACATTAATTAATAAAAATACTTAATAACGCTATTGGAAAACAGACTAATTAAGCCCAAGGGGATATCTGTAATTGGACATGGATATTCAATGGTAGTTTCATTGAATCGTCTTTCGAATTGAAGTCGTTAAAATGAAATAGACACTAGGGAGAGAATACGTTCGATTTCAGTCGTTTTCAAGATTATTACTTAGTTAATTAAGGCTTGTATTTAAATTACATACTTTAGTTTGCTTTCAAGATAAATAAATTTTTTATTACAAAAACAATTTAAAAAAATTAAATTAAAAGTTCTTTTGTATTAGTTTAATGGCAAGTAAATCAAACATTTGTTGAAGAACTTTGGTCCTTGGATCCCAAGATATGTCAAACACATTTAAAATAATGAACGGCTCACGTAAAAACGGCTGAACGGATTTGCATGAAAATTGGCACACAAATAGTTTATAACCTGGAATAGCACATAGGATACTTTTTATCCCGATATTCTCACGGGATCGAGACCGACCGGATGAAACCGATGGGAGCTGCTAGTAATTTATAAAGATATCACGCGGGTGAAGCAGCTGGCGGAAGTCGTTCAAATAACGGCTCGTACACACTGGCGCGATATCGCGGGCGCGACAAACAGTGGTACCATTGTCGCACCCGCGATATTGCGCCAGCGTATACGAGCCTTTATACATTTAATTATAGCTATCAACTTTATTGAACCAATCAACTTTGATGCCTAAATATTTAAAGATGGTGGTTTGATGTTACAGATTAGATAGGTATTTCCTAATTCAATATTTACAGCACTATCAATGTAAGTGAATGCATGTAATGTAGGTTGTATCGATTCACTTTAATACACCTCAGAGCTGTTAGCACGTTCCGGAAGAATGTTCTTACTTGAAAACATGTTCAGGTTACTGTTTTATGTCCGGAAATTGCTTCGAAGGATGCCGGGAAAAAAAAAAGTTAAACCGCTCCTAGAATAGCTAGGATCCGTCAGATCTGTCGATCGATATTTTATTTTTTTATTTTCATTGAACGTTTCAGGGATCATTTTCATGAAGATGACGAAAGTCATAAGGTTTGAAACTCTATTCTGTAAGCATAAAAAATTATAAAATATGTTTCAGGGTGTTAACAGACACCAAGCCACCGACACATTACGTGTTGTGTCGTGACGCGAGATACACCAATTAAACGAATATATTCAGGACTACGTCAAATCACAACGAATTTTGATTGGCTAACACTGCGTCAGAAGGCGTCACGTCACGACACAACACAGTAATTTAAATCTAGCTTTACACGCACGTTTGAAAATATCAAGTAGTGGGAGCTCCGTCTTGTTAACAACAAAATCTTGAGCTTAGAACATCCTTTGATCATCTAATTCAGAGACGCACTATCAGAACGAATATCTCATTAGTACGTTCACTAATGAGCACATGACTACTATTTATAGTAACTTAGAATTTTGTAAAACATTCTTTTTATTACAACAGGTACATTTTTTTATCCACGACGGGGAATCTCTTAGCCTGAATCTCACCTGATGGTAAATGATGATCAGGCCTAAGGTGGAAGCGAGCTTCACCCGGAATCCTCAAACACAGAGGAACTGGCTATCTTATCTCTAACTGCCGAAACACAATAATATTAACATTGTTGTTATGGCGACAGACTTAGATAACATGGTGGTAGCTAGCCAGGCGGACTTAGAACAAGCTCTACCACCAACCAAACCGAGCAGAAAAGAAACATAACTTCACGCTTGTAATTCCCGAAGGGTTAGGCAGAGGTGTACTTATATAGTATACCCACATTTCGCCAGTTCTGTATAAGTCCAAAGTAATAGCGAGCCTTTTGCCATCAACCGGGCATAAATCCAGACTCCGGGCTGCTACTGAGAAATTCCAGATAGAAATATCCAACAACAACCTTGCTAGAGTAAAATTATTTAAAAAATTCAAGGGATCAGTTTAAAACTTAATATTAAACTTTAAAATATCGCTGACGCGATGCATGAGACCTGACGTTACATAATCCATCGTCGTGGAACAGGTGTTTTAATATTGTCATACGAAGGAGACCCGCTGAGTCGCTGACGTGGCGGCTGACTGATATTACGGAAGATGTATAGAAGGGTCTCTTTATAGCTGGTACCTGAGAAGAAAGTTTGAACAGCAAGAATGTGTATTTATACCAACTAGCTTTTTATCACTTTAGCACAGTTTTTACAACTTGAAAAAAAACATGGTGATAACTGTAATAAATGTAAGTTAATTTAAATATTTTCTAACCAAAATGCGTCATGTTCGTGAACTCGATCTCTTAGCTGCCATGGCTTTTTTTTATCATTGAATTGTTTTTAAAAAGAGGGGTGTTATAAGTTTAACGTGTGTATCTGTGTGTCTGTGTATCTGTCTGTTCCCCCGTAACTCCCAAACGACTGAACCGATTTTAATTATTATTTTTTTGTTTGAAAGGTGTCTTGATCGAGAGTGTTCTTAGCTACAATTCAAGAAAATCGGTTCAGCTGTTTGAAGATTATCAGCTCTTTTCTAGTTGATGATTGGATGTGCGCATCTTCCACTGGTCTGAGCGATTCGAAATTTAGTATTCTGTTACTTCAATGATTTTAGAAGAACATAGTAACCTTGAACCGATGGTGCAGCATCACCTGGAATTGTGTCGGGGGTTATTTCAATTTTTAAATTTTAACTTGTTTTTTTTTTTTTTTACGGAGGTTTTTATCATGCACGTCTTAATTCATTGTTCTCACTTGTATAATTTCAACATGAATGATGTACCCAATTTTTTGTAACAACTTTTTTGATTTAAAAGAGTGTCCGTGGAGTTTCTTGCACGTTCTTCTCCATAGGTACCTACCACGCTTTGAAATGGGCAACTAGCTTCATATTTCTGACTGACCGACTCCTTGACCATTCTAAAGTACCTATAAATGGTTTAATTCAAATAAATGCTTTGAGTTTGACTTTGAAAACCCCATTAAAATCCGTTGCGAAGTTGAGAAGAATAACGCGGTTACACAAACAGTCACAAAAAGCGACTTCAATTTTATATGTGTAAATGTTTGTGGAGGTCAGATAGGCAGTCGCTCTATGTAAAATATTGGTATCCAGCTTCATCCGGTTAGACTGGAAGCCGACCTCAACATAATTGGGAAAAGACTCGGCAGACTGATTAATTTTATTATATAGAAGAAGCCACTGTAAAAAAAAAAACTTTGATTTTTTTTCTGTGGAGGACCGATGGCCTAGTGAAGGCCATTGACATCTGTCAGATGTAAGTTGTCAGACTTAATGTTCTGACGATGGCTGGTCTCGGCTTTTTCTAGCAGTGGACGTTTTTCGGCATTAATTTGGCCCGTCTGCATTTTAAAATAGTTTAAAACAGCTCTTTGCTCAAGAATAGTTTTTAAAACAATTGTTCGACTATTTCAGAATAATTTTCCTAGTTTAGTTTCAAGGTGATCTCTAAAACTGGGGCTTACTAATTAATTAGTTATTCGTCTAGACTTCTAAATTCTCAGAATAGGGGTTTCTTATAAACTTCTAACTGCGTTTAACCAATATACCCCCGGGCTGTTTAGGTACAGAGAATTTTCTGAAGAAACTTCTCAAATACAATAGACGTAGTATGTTTAGTAACCTATTCTGCTTAACTATTCCTCAATAGTCATAAAAAACCCTGTAAGAAATCGACACGTGTTTCACCCCCAACGAGGTATCTGCAGGATGACGATGCTGTGACGCGTCCAGCGCTCGGCGTGGCAACCCGTCGTGTTCGGCTTCGCGACAAGTCAATCGTCATCCTGAGGATGCCTCGTGGTACAAATTACCTTAAAATATGAAACCCGTATCACATGCTTGTTTATTTATCTACATAAATTCACGCTATTATCCCACGAGGGGTAGCAAAAAGTACAGAAGGACACGTTCTTAGGTAGGTAATCTTGCATACTCCTTTTGCTCTTTCTAATATCACGTTTTAATCCAGGTCCAACACTAAAATGCTATCAAACCAAACTACTACACGCTGTACCAGCATGTTACATATTATATTCTACCCAGCATTGAGTCGTTTCCACTGTATTCGTGTTAAGCGAGCAAGAAAATGAGAACTGTAAACGTTGCGAACATAAAATTTTAACAATAAACTTGCAACAACACGTAAAGTTACTTTTAAAATGCAAACAAAGTTCTTTTTAAGTTGAAAGAAAAATAAAGGACTTATCACTTCGTTTAAGCTGTAAAAACTTACCGCAGGAAAGTACGTGTTACTATGTATTTTATTAGGTATTTATTAGTCGAAGCTTCGGGTAGCATTTGAAACTATCTTTAGTTACTGTAAAATTTTATTATACGGTACAATTTAAAGCTACATAAAAGTTGACGGCCATTTACAAGTTTTCACAATCAGAATCAATTTATTTAAAACAATGTAATTTTGTTTTTTTTAAGAATGTAAAGCACAAAATAAAGTTGTCATTACATCTTTTTTGTTTTTTTTTTAAATTACGTTTTTTTATTAACTTATAACTATGTTTATTCAAATAATATTTACATAATATATATGCTAGAGTTGATATAATAATAATTATGTACATTATATGTTAAAAAGGGTGGGCAAAACAATAATAATCATCAAATCATCATCAATCATATAATCAACATTACATAATTTAATCTAGTGTATCGCTTCGAATACAACTTGGAAATCAAACGACTGTAACAACGGTTATCACTTTAACCTGGCTGTCGATATTCCTTAGCCAGGTTCTAAAGGTCAGATGGCGGTCGCCCCTAGTAGAATTTTAATATTCAACCCGCATAAGGGTAAAAATCTGGGTAAAAGTCGACTCACATAGTTTACGCTGCGGATGTCAGCGAATAATATTGAGTTATAGACAAAATATCAATCTGCCTAGCCTTTTCTCAACTATCTAGGGGTCGGCTTCCAGTCTAACCGGATGCAGCTGAATACTGGTATTTTACATGGAGTGACAGCCTATCTGACCTCCACAACCCAGTAACTGGGTAATACAAACCCCTTGCTAAGACTTTCAGACTTCTGACGACCCGTAAAGACTGTCAAAGATCCACGAATGCCGAGCCAGGACCCACCGGCTTACCGTACTTTCCGAGGCACGGAGGAGTCTCGGTATGTAAAGATGGTCACACATCTACGGACCAACCCCGGCAAGCATAGCTTTACCTGATGGATTGACCCGTGCGGCTGTTATTACATACCCACGAGCTCCTTTTTGCGTTATAGACATCAACCAAAAAATCTGGATCTGGTGATCCATCCAAACCTTATTTTAACTTTCCACTATCTAAACCTAAGTTTCTTCTTAGCTTTTAAATCACTGTGCTTTGAATACAAATGAGGTATTTTTTTAGGGTTCCGTACCCAAAAGGTGACTCCATAGAGCGTCTAGTGGTGCAGGGCAGAGTGGAAGGTAATAGGCCACGCGGGAGGTCACCGATGAGGTGGACCGATCAAATTAAATCCGTGGTTGGAGGCCCTGTAAATGAATGCGCCAGACTGTCACGTAATAGAACCAGATGGAGAGAGATCGTGAGGCGGGCAACGACTACACTTGCGATTGGACAAAATTCATCGTGACCACGACCGCTCTGTCAAGAGCGAAGCGAAGAAGAAGACCCAAAAGGTGCCAAACGGAACCCTATTACTAAGCCTCCGTTGTCCGTCCGACCATCCATATGTCTGTCAGGGGGCTGTATATCATTAAACGTAATGGGTAGACAGTTGACAGATTTTCACAGATGATGCATTTCTATTACCGCCATAACAACATAAATATTAAAAATTACATAAAGTTGACAATTAAAGGGGGTGATGTATGAAACTTGTTTTCTACTAAAGTATTTTTTTTAATATATATTGTACGGTGGTATACCTACTGTATCTACGGAACCCTTCGTGTTTTTTTGATGTACAAAAAAAATTAACATTATTATTGTCTACCAAAATCCTTGTACAGTCAACCGACTTCAGTGGTGACACTCGAACTACCAAAATCCTCTTACTACGCTACGACATAAAGGCGACGTTACTATCAAATTGTACACCTAATATGCGGCTGACTGTACCATTATTACCACACTATTCCCATCCGTAATTCACAATTTTATATACACACAAAACACGTGTTATCTATCTCTAAACCTGCAGTTTTCCACAACACAGGATTTACGGCCTCGACTCGTAAGTCGTAAGTCGACTTTTGTACCTCGTACACGTTGGTGTACAAGATACAAAAGTAATAGAATCTTATCGAGTTCGATCTTGCAACGTCAACAAACATCCGTAATAAGCTCGCCATGTTTCATTTTACGTCGGCTATCAAATTGGTGGCGCTATTGTGTAACTTGAGATGTGAGCAGTTGTAACAGTGTCGTATATAAATGGACTTCAGTATAAAACTAGTTTCAGTCATTGAGCCCCATGTATTTATAACAAAATTAATTTATCTGCCATTGCTTCATTTTTAATTTATTTTTACCCATTGTGGTATTATAATTTTATTCTAGGTACATCGTCTTCACTTTTAATAAGTAATAGTAATAATGCTGACAGCCTTTTGGGCACTTTTCCCATTGACAGCGATGCGGACGAATTTTTTGATGCCGAATGTTCTCGTCTCCTTTGTTTCTATACACACATAGGTACTTGTAGTATATTATAAATACCTATATTTTTATGTTAGTTTTTAATTAAGATTAATAACTAAGTAACTAATTAAATAAATAAAGATAATGATTAGTAAAAAAGTAATAATATAAGTACCTAATTATTTTATAAAAAAATATTGTAAAAATAAAGAGTAGCTGTGGAGTTATTTGCCCATTCTTCTCCATACAAAACTACCTTCGGTAAGGGCCAACTAGAATCAATTATATCCTAATATATGTATAGGTTTAAATTCTTCTTTACGTGTGTGTTTGTCACCTAACTCCTCCTAAACGGTTGGACCGATTTGGATGTGTGTTTATGTTTTCAATGATTTCCTGGATGGTTTGAAAACACAATTGGGCCCGATAATAATAAAATAAAATAATAATAATTTATATTAATATTAATTTGCCTTAATTATTCTGTTGCGTTCTCAAGGCTCTCAAGAAAACCTACAAAACAATTTTTTTTTTTTTTTTTATCCACAACGGGGAAGCTCTTGGCCAGAATCTCACCTGATGGAAAGTGATGATCAGGCCGAAGGTGGAAGCGAGCTTCACCCGGAATCCTCAACCACAGAGGAACTGGCTATCTTATCTCTAACTGCCGGAACACAACAATGCTTTTAACATTGTTGTTATGGCGACAGACTTAGATAAGATGGTGGTGGCTAGCCAGGCGGACTTAAAACAAGCCCTACCACCAACCAAACCGAGCAGAAAATTTTGCCCCCACTGGGAATCGAACCCGGGACCTCTTGGTCTGAGACAGGTGGTCTAACCACTAGACCACAGAGGCGGTTAACCTACAAAACAATTATCTTGCGATCATTGTATTCCTCAATCCTCCACGTTATCCACCGCAACACAACCGCAAAACAACCGCTGCAATTTCTGTGTACAAGATAACACCAATCATTATAACCCGAGCAACTCGTCTTGTTCTACCATACAACTACACAACTTAAAGGTTTCCTCGATTTACTTAATCAAATGTTCTTCTTAGATGACAAAAATAACACGAAAAAGTATAGATAGATTTTTTAAATTTCTTCGGTCCAAAATTCAGCTATTGACGCGGCCATTAGGCACGGTACGTGTACAGGTAACAGGGACTGTGGTGCAAGATGGGAGGTAGGCCATTGTCTGTGGAGAGTCACCGCATAATACTCGTAGTAATATAATAATAAGAAAGAAAGGAAGAAAAATATGTTATTAGGAACGCGCACAGGAAATACAAACAGTAAAAAAGGAGCATTAAAAACTAACAAAATTAAAAATTTATCATAAAAAAAATTGTATACTCCCTTAAGGCGGATTTCACCAATGAAACTGAACGCAATAAGCATATTAAACCATTGAGATTGATTGATTGTGAGTTTAAGAGCTGTCAGTGTGATTATTGTTGTGGAATATTGACGCTGACATCTCTTGAACGCAGTTTAGATGTGCTGATCGGTTTAAGTTACTTGAGAGTTTTTTCAAAGTTTTTGACTCTGTCACACTAGATTGGAAGTAATTGTTACGAATTCTGATAGCTTTAAAATTGTGTCGCACCTACAAAATAACGATCCCACAATCGTCGACCATTTTATTTACACAATACCCTTGCCATGGTTCTCGAAGGAACCCAAACAAGTATGGCGACCGCTCGCAAACAGCGCTGGTGTTCCGAGCTGGCTTTTTTACGGCGTAACGGAAATAAAGCCACGAAACACTTCCGAGGGAGACGGTGTAAGGCACGGGAGGGAAGAAGGAAATGAAACAAAAATGACTATTGCAAGAGAAATTAGCATTAATTCATTATTTTTTTACTAGTGCTGAGTTTTAATGAATACATAAAATAATATAGCCGCTTATGAATGGGAAAGTTTTAAAATATAATGGTTTTTACGTGCACAATTTGTTACAAATCGATAATAAATAAACAACTAAAACAGTTGGTTAATAAAGTGAAGCCAGAGCTTTCGAAGAAATTCTTCTCACATAGTTTTAGTAAGCAAACCAGTCTAATTTATGCAGTGCTTTTTTAAAACATTATCATTATCTCAATCGAAAGACGCCATACTACATTCTCTATCAAAGCATCAGCAAGTTCTCTATTTAAAATTACTTAGTACTACTACTTCTACAACATCAATGTAAGAAGAAAACATTCGTCCAGCGCTCGGCGTGGCAACACGTCGTGTTCGGGTTCGCGACAAGTCAAGTGTCATCCTGAGGATGCCTCTTTGAGAGGTGAAACACGTTTCGATTTCTTACAGGGTTTTATATGACTTTTTAGAAATAGTTACGCGGAATGTTTTACTAAATAAATCTACGTCTATAGTATTCTATAATGGATTTCCGCCAAGTCACGTCTAAATCAATTAACGTGAAGAACATAATTATCTATGAAAATATATTATGTAATGCGCCTATACCTTGGACCGCGCTTCAAGCAGCATCACCATTGTCACTAGAATCACAAGAGATTTCCGCAGCCCGTATTAGGAGATTGCCGGCGCGACCCAGTTATCTAGACCCGAAAATTATTACTCAACCTAGGTCAAAGAACGCGTTCGACACTTGAATGTAATTTTTGACCTTTGTATAAATCATTTTTGACCTTCTGACATCGGAATTTTACTAATGTTTACAAAAGGAACAGTTTGGAGGCGAGAAAACCATTGTTTCATTAGGTATGTTGCGTAAGAGTTTGTTTTGAAACCTTAGCTGCCTTAATAGGAACGCGCGGAGAAAACGTAACGTTTATTCGAATGATTTTAACATTGAAATTACTCGTTTCACTCACAACATTTACTTAGTTTTTGAGACTTGGTGGGTGATATTAATTGTGCTAAAACATATTTGTATTTAAGGCCGTACGCTGCGTTAAGCGGGTGCATGGAGCGGGCGACGGCGCGCGTGATGATTTCTATCGGCCGCGTACGGCGGGAGATCCGCCTCACGCAGCGCTGCTCTAAGGCCCTTTTCTGATTTGTTGGTGCAGCAGCGGTGCGACAGCTTTCGGTACTGCGTATATCAAGCATGCTGATGTCGCACCGCTGCTGTACCGACAAATCAGTAAAGGGCCTAAGGATGATAATGTAAAACAGCACACCGCGCGGGCGCCCGCTCCGTGCACCTGCTTAACGCAGCGAACGGCCTTAGATTAAAACTCGTTCGAATTTACGTTACGAGCTCGTACTAGGGCCTCTAATGTAATGTTATTGGCCCATTTCAATAATTCGTTGCTGGTAACTTTTAGACTTGTGTGCAACCTAAGAATGAATTCTAAAACTAGACTAACTTAAAGCAAAAATATGTCAAAATTATTGTATTAATGAATATTAGTGATGAATCGTTGTTTCTCTATTATTTTCATTCCAACTTTGAAAAGATTATTTATAAAAAGATCTTGGTCAAGAATAAAATACTATTATCAGCGTCTCATTTCCCACTTAATATAAAGTATAATAGAATAAGGCCCGGACAACTAATGAAGAAAGATCCTTTTATTACTTTCGCAGAACAAACGTTTTTGTTAATTAATGTAAATGTCTTGAAGCCGATCCAGGAATTGCGTAAAAAAAGAAAAATGAATGTATATAAAGTTGGAAAACAATGGGTACAAAAACTCTAATACTATTGATCAAACCAAACTTTCTTAGGCTTAGCTAAGCTTAGACTTACATAAGCTTACTTTATTTAGTAACCTACAGACGCAGTCGGGTTTTTTTAAAAGTTTTAGATAAGTATAGACAGGTATATTAATTATAGGATTTTAAACTAACATTGTTATTTTCACTACTAAGAGTGGATTCGACCAAACAGGACAAATATCCACGGAATAAGCCTTCTCTTCCGAATAAATTTAAAAAAATTGACAGTTTCTCCATACGAAAACTGTCAGAAGTAAATCTTATTCCGCGGATATTATTCCTGTTTGCTCGAATCCGCCCTTAGTTATTTAAAACGGGATATTTATCATGTGTTTAAAAACAAAAACATGGTAAATATCCCTTTTTAGATAACTTAGTGGTATATTATTTGTTGTAAAAAAGTTAGTGCTTGCGAGGTTTACTAGTATTATTTAAGTGATGGCAGTCTTACAGCTAAAGGTTCAAATAGGTCTTTTATATTGATAATCTGTCTTTTTTGTTAGTTTTAAATGCTCCTTTTTTTTGTATACTCAACAAAGCTATTTGGTATACAGGCAGCTAACTTTAAACTGCTTTAAAAAATGTTGTGAGTATGCTGGGTAGTCAATTCTTTTACTCGCTTTAAGTACCTATGCCATATGCTTAAAAAGTGATTACGCACACAATAAAAATTACTATTGGCAGTGTAGTGGCGGGATGAATAATTTTGCCTGTATACCGAATAGCTTTGTTGACTGTACTGTTTGTATTCCTGTGCGTGTCCCAAATAAAATATTTTTCTTTCTTTCTTTCTTTCTTTCTTTCTTTCTTTCTTTCAAATATAAGGATTTTTAACAAGTACCACTCGCATTATCAGCCCTATAATATTCCCACTGCCGTTCCACAGGCTTTGAGAGTGGGTGGGCTGTAATCTACCACGCGGGTCCAGTGCGGGTTGGATGTCACAAGTCTCCCAATTTTTGGTTCTAGGACATGCCGGTTACCTCACGATGTTTTCCTTCACCGTTTAGAGAGCATTGGTGATGAAATAATTTACCTATACAAGGTAAAGTGCCTTTCTGGGTGGCGAACCTACAACGAACAACTCGTAAGTGGTGGCCGTGACCACTGCGTCTAATAAGTACTTTGAGCAGTGGGCCCTACATTACTATATATAATGAATAATTAATTATATAATTATATATAATTAATTATTAATCATATAGATTATATATAATTATTTAATATACTCAATCAATCTACCTAGCCTTTTCCCAACTATGTTGGGGTCGGCTTCCAGTCTAACTAGATGCAGCTGAATACCAGTATTTTACCGCGTGACCCGTGCATACCAGTATTTTACCGCGTGACCCGTGCGGCTGTTATTACTTACCACGAGCTTCTCCAAATTTCTTAGATCTATAAAATTTGATATACACTTCTATATAAAGAGTCTCATAGAGGTAGAGAATAATCACAATCGCCAAAATTAACAGCCAACGAAGTGTGATTTATTATATTAAAATAATCTGCTCACATAAAAGTTTGGCTCGAAAACTAAACCCAGTTACAGTTCAAGGATTTATATATTCTGAAACGGATTTTTAAATTAAAATTAACAATTTAAGAAATGCCAAAACTTAACAAGAAGTGCCAAATAAAATCAGAACATTACGTAGAATTCAGCCGACATTTTACGGAAAGAATGGGTATAAATAAAACCATGCCTTTGGGGCCATAAATGAAGGCGGTGTCAGAGTTAACCTCGGCAAAAAAAAAGGTTTGTTGTGGTTGATTTTTCTCACAAATGATGGAAAATGTAATAGTTCTGGAGTTTCGCATCCGCATAACATATTTGGTGTTTCAGTACGGGTGTTGGAAATATTTGAAAAAGATGGACGTGGATATGTATATCTGCCTAACCTTTTCCCAACTATGTTTCGCTGGTGTCGGCTCTCAGTTAAACCAGATGCAGGTTTTGCATAGCGACTGCCTATCTGACTTTCACAACCCAGTTACTGGGTAACACGATACCCCTTGGCAAGACTGGTGGCCAGACTTTCAGACCCGTAAGGACTGTTAATGATCTACGAATGATAGCCGGGACCAAATGTGTTTCAGTTTTCAAATAGTTGTATCTAAAATAGAAGTACCTACTTAACATTTTGGATACTGTTTTTGGTAATGTTTTATACAATAGCTAGTATGTAAGACAATAGTTTTATTATATTTTCTAGGTAAGATATTAAATATTATCTCACAGACGTCATCTTTTTGTGAGTTTTTGAGACTAATAATAAAGACTAAAGTAAAATTACAGGAATATTTTAAATCTTTTCAAATTAATTTATTTCATAATTTCATTAAAACTAACGAGCAAATAAAATAAAATTAATCTGAAGCTCCACCAAGTTTAAATACCGCAAAAACATTCTAATATATACAAAATATTGAATTTCAACTCATTAACTACATCTTCGTAACCTCCTCACGCGTGTGCCAAAACTGAGAAATATTAAGATCGGCAGTTGAATGTAATTTACGAGCAAAAAATCATGAGTAGGGACGGCGCCATTTTTTTTACAGAATATTGGAGTTATTTCACGCCAAGTTCTAAATTGCCTTTAGTGTCTATGTCACTTTATCATTATGTACTTTCGTTTTCACCTCAATTTTTATAAAGTGTTTTTTCGTCTTTGGAATACCATGTAATTCCTTTTTATCTTCTCTTAAGATAAATTATAAAAAAATAAAAAGTTTTTATGTCTGTGTGAATAAACTTTTTAAATTTTTCATCGATATATAGGCAGCTGATTTTTTATCGCGATTTTCAGGTTTTTCCATAGTTAAAGTTGTTCTTAATGGTGAGTATAATAAGAGATTTTCAATTATGTCGATTACACATTGTAGCTATATAATTTTAACATGTAAAATATATACGAAATTCAGACGTAGTCTTCATAACCAGACTATATCTTTGTCTTGAAATACAATTACTTTATATTAAATTAATTACAAAACGACGAAACCATATTATTTAATACATTACTTTCGAGACATGTTTAATATTGAAACAAAGATTTTTTACTATATCAAGATCACGCAATCAAAAGTTTTAGTTAATAAATAATATTCCAATTGAATTATAAATTAATTTATGTGTATCATCTGGTTATGATTTCTTATGATAAATTGGCCAATTTATTTCAGTTAATTACTTTCGATGTCGTTAGAGGTAACTAAAGAATTATTGGGCTGACGCACATGTAAGTTATCTTATTACTGAAGGATTAAGTCCGCCTTTGTACCTTTTTTTTGTGCGAAAAGTTTAAATAAATAAATAAATCTACCTGTAATTGTTTTTGATACCATAGACGAAATAGTAACATTAAAAAAAACACTGGCGCTGGCGTGCTTAATTCTAATAATAAAAAGAGTTTCCATATTTTCTATTTTTAAATTGAAGTTGAAAATTACATTCTGTCCCACCAAAAAGTTCAATCCCATGTTAGAAAGTTTACTATTTTACGCATAAAAGTAACATTCAAGACGATCATGTCACGAAAAAATTAAATCTGAAAAATACCCTAAATAAATCTAAAAAATTACAAAATACAAAATAACTTGAGAACTACAAAAAATCGCGCAACATACATGGGGTATTTTCGATTACCAATAATTATGAGGAAATCAGATTTTTCTTTTGGACGACACTATTTGGACCATCCCGTATATATCTAGCAATGAACAGCAACAGAATTATAGCGATTATAAAAGAAACAATGCACGCCGTTCTGTACATTTATTATGTTACTGCTAGCCGTCTTACATTGAAACAAATAAGTAAAAACAAACATTTTAATAACGTTTTCGCTCTTTGGACCCGGAAAATTCCCCAACACGTTTGCCTCAAATTGAGACAAGTCCTTGGGGGTCAGGGCCGGTGTTGGCAACACCAATATGTAGGTAGATTGGTGCAAATTTTGTAGACAAATCACTGAACATAATAACAAAGGCTATAACAATTATTATTTTTTAGTTTGACCTATTTGTTAAATGTCGTTATGGCCCACTGCTATCTATTTGAGTAACACATTTTCGTAAACGATTAAGACTAATCTGTTTCATTTTGATAGTTCAACAACATGCATTGCGTTATATGTTGTTGAGCAGACTTTTTTTATCGAACTTTATGAAGCAATGGATTAGCAATCTGTTTCAAAATGATTCAGATTGTGATTGATCGCAATTAGGGTGCTGGTTTAGGCCTCGCCACTCATGCACGCGTGGTGATCAATGCTCGAGCCTTCTCTGTATAAGAACAGCCCTAAGATCTGCAATGGTACAGTAATAGCCTGGTATTTTTATTTTCTGAAACAAATATTTTAAAATGGTGTACAGATGAACCTTGGATTTTGAAAAAAAAAATGGGTTTTAATTATTAATTCAAGCATTTTATGATGTTAATTCATAACTTACGTGTGTTAGCTACAAAATAAAACTATGATACTAACAAAAAGTTTGAACAGATAGCAGAATGATTAACGTACCGTGACTGTTTACTAAATAAGACACTTAAAGAAAAATGCAGTATACTATGTACAACCGCTGAGATTTGTGGTGAACCGCTTTTCACCCTTATGCCCTTAGTAATAAGGTTGCAAAGAGTTTCACCGCCAGTGTCCGCGATGGTAAATAGACTTTCGTAAGTTATGCTAAAAGCTGTCATAAATTATGGCTCATTTTTACAACTACTTCATAAATTTTTCGGTAAACGAGGTCACATTGAACGAAAATAAGGGCTTCCATAAATTGTGTTATATTTAATGGTTCCCGCACCTAAACCATTAACTAACTATTACTTAAGGTTTGATACATTACCACCATTACGATTAAGTGTAAGAAAGAAACTCATTAGAAAGTAAGTAGTGCTAATGGTTTAAGTTGCAGGCCCTAAAAAGACTGTTTTTCTTTCATGTCAAAATTAATTACCAGGAACATTACATTTAAAAGAATTTTAGAGCTTTTTTATTCTGACATTTCTACATATTTTAATGTAATTTCTTCTGGGATTATTGGAATTTAATTTTGCGATTAGTATCTATTATATTATTTTGCACACCTCATGAGGTGATAATACAATGTACCTGTTAACAACTTTAAAAATGTTTTATGCAAATAAATGATTTGATTTGATCCTGGTAGGTAGGTTTAGGTACAACATAATGAATTATTAAGTTTCCGCTATCAGGAAAAAGTATACAATCAATGCAATTCAATTTATTTATTCAAGTAATCATGACTCGTTTGTTATTTAATGTTAAATCCTATGTTAGTAACCCCTACCTACCTACCTACCTACCTATATACCTATACCTATGTTAGTGTTATTAATTTATCATAATTATGTTAGTAATTAAGATAATTTATCATATTATGTTAGTAAATATGATAATTTATCATAATTATTATGTTATTAATTATGATAATTTTATCTACATCCTAACCAAATTCCTGTATAATATAGGTACACGGTGGTGGTACTGTCCGAAACTTCACCGCGGTTGCACCATTCCATGGGAAATGGCGCAGCAACGATTTCCTGGATACTGTTGTTGCCGCCCCACATCCCACGCTATGGTAACTATGTCTCACTATCCTTAAAATCGGAATAATTTTAACAAATGACCAACCCTGATTAACCAAATGTTTCCTACTCAAAAATAACTGAGAGCCCCATTCATAGTCTGTCCTAAATACTGTTGGCAAACATTACACCATGTACGTTACCAATCATGTCAAATATGTTACGTAAATACAAAGAAGTGCAACAAAACGAAGGCCAACACAGATAAGAAATAACAGAAATTTCTTGGCAAACCGAATAGTAAG
Source organism: Eupsilia transversa (assembly GCA_914767815.1). Taxonomy (NCBI): domain Eukaryota; kingdom Metazoa; phylum Arthropoda; class Insecta; order Lepidoptera; family Noctuidae; genus Eupsilia; species Eupsilia transversa. Next base: position 2,287,117 of record OU611888.1, read on the forward strand.
TCGTTTTTTTTATTGAAACTTCACTTGGAACAATGCCTGGCTTTATTAAAGTTGTACTTTCTACCGGCCTTGTTGATAGTGTAATAAATATTGTTTATTTGATTGGGTTCTTGTATGAACAGGAGCTTAACTTGCGTCAATATCAGGCGTATACAATGGCCCAACAGTTAAAAAAAAAAACTTTCTTTACATCTTCTCATCAGTAATAGTACCTCCCTCTTAGGGGCAATACCTGTATTTTTAAGAACGTTTGCATTCGCATCTCATTCGCAATCTGTCAATAATACAATCAATTTACCAACATTTTTGACAAGTTAGACAGATAGCGACATGAATGTGAACGTTTCAAGTAAGTAAGAGAATTGGCCTTCTGTTTCACTTAAAAATGGGGACTCTATTTTTGGTATTGGCTGACTTTCTATTGTTCTCAGGCTTTCCATAATTAATACAGAAAACACTGACATCGTCTGCACTATATTTAAGAGATAATAGTACGGCAAAAGAAAAACTCCATTCAGACTAACTGCCCTACTTAACCACAAGACAAAAGAGATACAACAAAAGTACAAAAAAAATTGGCAAACAAAGTATAAGTTGTTGTTTGTTTTATTGAAACTTTAACTTGGAAACATGCCTAATTTTATTAGTTTGCAAGGCCCTGACTATAGATATACGACAACGTTTTGTAAGCCTCCTTTTGTATCCCTTACATCAGGAGTCGTAAACAGTAAAATTTATAACTAAAAATTCATCTAAATTTTTTATTTCAGACAGATCGTTCCAAAAAAAATAAAGAAACACATTAACAATGAATTACTTATTTTATTAATTACATAACTTTATTACATAATAAAAAATGTTCCTTTTCGATTTATTTATTTATTGCTATTTTTAACCTTGGGTCCTCTTGCAAACGGACAGCGACAGTCATATAATTTTTTTAAACGGACCCTCAATAAAACTAATTGGTGATCCCTGTCCTACATGATATATTTACGCAGATATTCTATTTAATGACTAGGTCAATGCTATTGTTTTCCGGAAACTGTATCAGTTGCCAGATTCTAGCGCTAGTTACTTCTGTTTCGGATGCGGCATAGCTAATAATATTTTATATGCCATATTATTATATAATTATATCTCTTTCATTCACTCAAATGTGCTCTGGCGGCTGTGAGTATGTTATGCTCACTCATGTCTCGCTGATGGTGGCGCGTGTGTTGGATCATTTAGCTTCCTTCAAAATGGTTGAGCTGAATGGTGCTGATCCATGCGTCATGTTCGTGAACGGGTGCCGTCAGTTGGGGCTGGTCATCTCTTAGCTGCCATATTTTACTCTAATTTATTTTAATTTTTGAATTGTTTATATGTTTTTATTACGGACGCTTTTAACGTTCACGTCTTTCTAACTTGTTCGGACATGTATAATTTCAAAATGAATGATGTAACCAATATATTGTATCCATGAATGATGTATCCATGACAATTCAAAAGTGCCTGTAAATGGTTTAATTGAAATAAATGCTTTGAGTTTGAGTTGTAAATAACAAAAAACACGGACAAATTAAAAAAAAACTTTTTTCTCCATAGGTACCTACCTATTACGTTTTGGAATGGGCAACTAGCTTCATATTCCTTGCTGACCGACTCATAAACAATTTAAAAAAAAAAGTACCTGTAAATCGTTTAATTGAAATAAATGGTTCGAGTTTATTTAATGGGAGAAAGTTAAATAAATCTTGATGAACATTTTATGTGGATTTTTTTAATTTTTTGGACTGCTTTGTTGATCTAGTGGTCGCAAGCGCTACTGCTGAGCATGAGGACCTGGGTTCGGTTCCAGGCTGGGCAAAGTGTTATTTTACCTTTTTTAAGTTTATACCATTAGAAATTTATCAGTAGCAGCCCGGTGTCTGGATTTATACCCGGAAATATAACTGGCGAAATGTGGTTGGACTATAGGTATACCTCTGTCTAGCCCGGGAAATCCACGCATTATGTTATGTTACTAAGCATTTGTTTTGCTCTTATTTCTATGTTATTCGATGATGTGGCTAATCATGATGAAGTACGTGACACGAACAATATAAAACTAAGTGATGGATTGTTCACACAGGAATTAACTGACATCCACGTGTCTGGAACTCATCTCGTTTTTGTTACAACATTATGCCATTTTTGTTAAAACTTTTAGATTTTGCCCACGGCTTTGCCTGCGTGGGAGTCAACTATACCATAAAACATAACCTGACACCTGGCAATAGTTTTGCTTTCTGCTCGTGAAATAATTTTCAAAATCGAATCAGGTACTTCTAGAGATACCTCCTTCATCCGAAGTTACAAAAATTTCGTCTTTTTAGAATATTAGTCTAGATTAATGTAGATAGGGAAGTTAAAGGTAAAAAAATCAATGAAACCTAACTTAAAATTATGTTAAAATCAGCCTTAATTACTGTCGCCCTCGCGAGACGATAGTTGATTATTACCTTTAAGTGACCAGCTCATGTCAACAATTTTTTTTTAAATATACTTTATAATAATTATAAAGTAGATTAATTGTCGGGCAAAGTGTTATTGGGTTTTCCCCTATCGAATTGCTCAGTAGCAGCCCGGAGTCTGGATTTGTGCCCGGTTGATGGCAATGGCTCCCTATTACATGGGACTTAAACATAACTGGCGAAATGCGGATGTACTATAGTTACACCTCTGCCTAACCCTTCGTGGAATACAGGCGTGATGTTATATTATGTTTTTTTTTACCGACAGCATTCCATTTATACTTGTCAATTAAGTTATCTCTGAATATCTGAATGTGGCACTTACAACCTTTCTATAAATCAAATATCCGTGTTAGGGCAAGATAATAAGTAGGTCACACAGACGCGTCGTATGTCTTGCTTATGCAGTCTGTAATAGCCTTAAGATCCTAATGAATCAGGAAATATTGACATATTAGTTCCGCCTTCGTGGAAATTTATTATCAACGCTCCTCCTACTAGTTTGACTTTCAGATTTGTATAAAAATATAACAGTATTAAGTTATTTTCATGGCCCTGGGTTATTTTATTATTATCTTGTAATATCGTATTTGATATTAACAATCTTGGCTCGAATTATACCAATACCAATCAAACCTGCCTAGCTTTTCCCAAAATATTTTAGGGTTGGCTTCCAGTTTAACTGGATGCAGCTGAATACCAGTATTTCACATAGAGCGACTGCCTATCTGACCTCCACAACCCAGTAACTGGGTAACACTTACACGATACCCCTTGGTAGGACTGGTTGTCAGACTTTGGGGACTCTGACTACCTGTAACGACTGTCAATGATCTACGATCGCAACTTGGTTGCGAACAAAGAATAAGAACGACGAACTATCATAGTTGCGTATGGAAGAAAAGCGTTTCTTAATTTGCAACCAGTAGTAACAAAGATAATGAATCAAAAAAAATGCAACGCTGGATACCAATACGTGATTTTTTTAATGAGATGAGACTTTTTTCCTTAATCGCAACCAAGTTGCGATTAAGGAAAAAAAAATCTTAATTCGCAACTGGTTGCGAACAAAGAATCAAAATTCTTAATTCGCAACTGGTTACGAATCACAGTTGCGAAAACGGCCGGAGGGGAATGACAGCCGGGACCAACTGCTTAACGTGCTTTCCGAAGAACGGAGGGGTCTCGATATGTAATCGATGGTACCCGACCCGACTTAAACCAATATTTTTCAATAAATATTTTATTTGAATTTTCAATAAAAATATTGTATGATACTTTTTCATTTTAATTACAATGAACGAGAGATCTCTCTTTAAAAACAAAGCTGTAACCAATTGCCTCTTCAAAAAAAAAAAAAAGCGCCGTATACACAAAAAACATTTTCAGATTTCTGTTGATCCAAACTGTTACCAATCAAAAGTCACGATTCAGTTAAAAACACTCCGACAATCCACTGTGACGGACATGTATACAAGTAAGTAATGCATCAAGAATTCTGTTTGTTTTTAAATACAGTTTAAATTTTATTTGCCTATATCATTGCTATGTTTTAATGAATTTATTTTTCACTTTGCTCTTATATGAGTTATCATCGATGTTAGTTTTTAGAGTAAAAGCTTTTTAATATAGAAAAAATATGAATGAAATTGTTACGTAAGGGTGGGTAGGCTGAATATAGAACCTTGTGGCACTCCCATTGTAAACTGAGAACTAAAAGACGTATTTTACATTTATGTCGAATCTTCAAATACTATTATTGTTTGAGTAAATACAGAATTAAAATCAGTTTAATTACTGACGTTACAATCCTATTTCCTAATCGATTTTTAATGATGAACAAAATCAAAAGTCTTTCCAGAATGTTAAATGTTTTTAATTAAACATCAATTACACCCAAGGGTGGTTATTCGAGTTGTGTCCCTTTGAGTTAAAGGTTAAAAGTTACACCTTAAAAGTAAAGTATTAACAGTATGTACGACATTTAGGCAATGATTAATTCATATTTTGGTATTGGGTACATACAGATAGCTGTGTTGACAAAGCCTTATTTTGCTTGACATTTTTTTTAAATCAAACTGAACTCTTCTTATACTCTAAGCCCTAAAGCTACCCTGCATCAAATGTTTACGTAAACTTAAGTATACGTACCTACTGTTTTCAAAAGACTCGTCCTATCCAAACAAATTATTTTAGGTTATACATTTTTTGTCCTAAATAAATAACACTGATTTTCATATGGCTGTAATAGAGTGGGTTGAGAAAATGTACCAGATTTGAGCGGATTAATTCGCCTGTTCATATTTACGGCCGACGGGGGACAATCTGTAAATGTGTAAAAATGAAAATTTACTGCTGGGCGAAATATCAGGTAGACTGGTATGAAAAATGAGCACTTTATAAACGTGGATGCTATGTGTGATAAAAATTTGTGTTTTTGTGAAAGTAAAAGTCTATGTGTTATGATGTCGGGGGCACAAAACTGTATAAGCATATTAAAGTTGTTTTTTTGTGAATAGGTCAACGACCTACGTGTATGCATGTAATATAAAGAGGTTTTTTTCTATAGGCGATTAGTGCCCCACTCCGAATATCGCCGATCCGTAGGTAAAGCTGATATAGTTTTGTTTACAAATCCTTGTGTCAAAATCCTTCCGTCAATGACGCGAAAAGGAAAGACGAAAAATAAACCTCTTACAACCCCACAAAAGTAACGTTCTCAGAATTGACTTTTTCTTCATCGAATGATTTTACCGATCCTGTCAATGATAAACAAAACATTTTGCTTAAAAAATACAATAATTATTAAAAGAAGAATACAAAAAGGGACGTGTTGGTTTTTAAGCCCCGAGGTAAAATTGAATTATCCCCCAACGCGACGACGCTTGTATCAAAATATTACCAACAAACTTATATTAAACTTAAGGGGCCACTTAGGGGGGTACTTTTTTTTTGCGTTTTTTTTTGTTCCGACGTAAACAAAAACCTCAAAAAGAAAAAAATATATAATGTTTAGACTTCAAAAGAATCTGAAACTAGTTAAAGTAAAAGTAAAATTTGGCTAGACTGAAAATAAATACTTATTTGTATAATATTACTTTTTCTTAATTATTCATTAAAAATGTAAGTATCTTAGGGCCCGTATTACAGAACCTCACTGAAGACACAAGCATAACTTAAAACTAATTTCAACCAATCAAAAAGCCTTATACGAGTTTAAGTTATGCTTCAGTTTTGAGTGAGGTTCTGTAATACGGGTCTAAGAACTGAAATATTGGACATTTGAAGAAAAAAAATCCAGGCTAAAACTGCTCCCATCGCAATTCAACGCGGGTTAAGTCCCTAGTTTGTCAACTAACCTTGAACCAGCGACCCACCGACCCACCGCTTGAGCATAAACTATTGGATCCATAATTCATGGGACACAGGCGAGCGCCCAAATAAAAAGTATGATTTTTACGCAGTTGTGATTATGCGTAAATCGTCCAAGTTATGTGGAATAGTTTGGTAGTTACCTACTAACCTCTTTACGATTGGACTGAGATGATAATATACGTTGGAACTTTTTTTGCTAGCGTTTTTTAGGGTTCCGTACCTCAAAAGGAAAAAACGAAACCCTTATAGGATCACTTCGTTGTCCGTCTGTCTGTCAAACTACGTCACTATGAGTGACACTCGTTGGAAATAAAGACTGGCTAATATTTTGAGGCCTTTTTGGAGAGAAAAGTCCCTAAACACTATAGTTACATTTATAGTTCCTTGCTCTTGTTTCATGTTTATTATTTTATGTATAATTATGTATATATTTATTTATAGATAAGTATATGCTTTATGTATGTATCTATTGTATATGTAAATGGTACACCACTCGCACCTATAAAACGACAATGACGTAAGTGCAAAAATTTCAAAAACTGACCTTTTAATGGGAAACGTTTTAAATATAATTAAAGTTTTGTGTGCGACATCGACTTTTAAGTAATAGCAATATTTGCCGCTAGAGGGAAGTTGCGTCGTTGTGTAATTGGAGAAGTACGTAGAGCTACAACGACGCTCAGATAATTGCGCCATTTATTTTTCTTATTTTTGAAACTACATTGACCTAACTGTGTTTTATGACATTTTGTCATAATTATGCTAAGGTAACATTAATACGTAAAGAGGAATAAAAATCTTTGTGATTGTTTTAAAAAGTAATTTAATATTACTGTTAGTGAGTAAGCTCTCTTAATTAAGTGGATTTTAAGAAGACATACTTTTTAGTTCAGCATTCATTTAAATTTAATAGTTTCACCGAGAAAATGAGACTTTATAAACATTTTTGATTGTTTTTTTTTAAGTGTAGTACCTAATAAAAACATTACAGTGCACTGCATCATGAGTTTTAATTAATTAAGGTTGTTAGGCGAGAGTACACTTATTACATTAAATTAAGAGAACTCTTAAAATATGACTTACTGCTGGTATCAGAAACTAAAATATGACCAGGAGGATATTGAAGAGTTGATGTAAGTAATTATTTAGCAGCAAACTAAAAATATTTTTTTATATTAAAGCTAATGTTCTGCATTTTCGTCATTTTTCTTTGAGGATTCTTGAAGTTAATACACATTTTATTTGGAACAACGACGCAACTGTAGGCACCCCCCGAAATTAATATAAATAGCAAATAAAATATCAGAGATAGAATAATCAAAAATATTTTACAAATTAGCCTTTATCCTTATTTATGTTTTTTTGTATAAAATACAATAATAAATATAATTCCAAAAAAAATATTTCTGTTATAGGAAAAAAGAGAATTCAAAAGCGTTTTTCTCAAAAATTGTGTTTTCGCACTTACGTCGTTGTCGTTTTAAAGGTGCGCACTGACTAGCAGTACGACTCTTAGGAGTACTTTATGCGTCCTACCCAAATGTCCTTTCTTTGGTATTGTTCGTCGATTCGTTGAACTCCTTATGTGCTGAGTTTTGCTACATGATTACTGACAAATGCGTGCACTGACTGGACAGGTCCACTCAATCTGTGTGGTTCTTTCCTCAAAAGACCATTTCAGACACGAATCTACATGGTCTTCCCATGATTTAACCAAAATTATGTCTGGACTTTAAAAGAGACTGCGATCTCTGAGTTGGTTTCGGCCTTTCTTCTCAGAAAGGAAACGCCGACCTCATCTAGTTTAAAAAAAAATCTGATAGACGTGTAAAAGTGTGTATACAAACTTACCTACTTAGTTATAGAAAATAAATCATTTAGCATTTACCTGCAGTATTGTCTCTTCTTCTCCCTTGAATCCATCCAAAGGTTGTCTGTAAAATATCGCTTTTAGCGATAAGACCGCCCATTGCGATGTCTATATTTATGTCTGTAATTTTTATGGTGTACATAACAAAGAGTATTCTATCTATCTATCTTATTCCTATTATTCTTGCTTATACAGTATTAATTAAAACAATGTTTTATTCTCAATATTTCCATAATGTAACTCAGTTTCACGAAACTCCATGAAATCCAGGAAGTGTCAAGCTAGTTTATGTATTATTTAATCCTGTACGCTTTTCCATTAGCCATGACGTCACGAAGGGGTCGTTCATGTTCAATGCGGATGTTGCTTTTTTTAAAATAACATGACGCCTTTATTCCCCGAAGGGTTCAGCAGAGGTACCTACGGCACACCAACATTTCCCCAGTTATGTTTAAGTCCCATGTAATAGGGGGCGAGCCTATTGCCATCAACCGGGCACAAATTCAGACTCCGGGCTGCTACTGAAAAACGAGGTAAAATCCCAGTATCATTGCTCGACCTCAGGTAATCGAACCCAGGACCTTATGCTCAGCAGTAGCGCTGGTGACAAACAATGCAGTGAAATGTTTTTTACTGTCGTAAGTAAATGTCGTAAGTTGAATTTTTCAACCTATCTTTCTGGCTAGGCTTTTCCCAAGCATTGGGGTCGGCTTCCAGTCTAACCGGACGCGGCTGAATACCAGTATTTTACATAGAGCGGCTGCCTATCTGTCCTACACAACCCAGTAACTGAGTAATACGATACCCCTTGGTAAAACTGGTTGTCAGACTTTCGGGCTTCTGACGACTCGTAACGACTGTCAAAGATCCACGAATGACAGCCGGGACCAACGTCTTAATGTGCTTTCCGAAGCACGGAGGAGTCTCGGTATGTAAAGATGGTCACCCATCCACGGACCAACCCCGGCAAGCGCAGCTTAACCTGATGGATCGACCCGTGCGGCTGTTATTACTTAGCCACGAGCTCCACCAAGTGCATTTTTCAACCCAATGTCGTACATTCACATTGAGAGAACGGGTGTTAATTTACTTGTCGAGATAAACATTATCTTTTGATTTTTTTGAAAAATATGTTATGAGGGTTTTAAATCATTTAACGTTAGTACAGATAACAGTGAGAGGTGTGACAAACTACAGCCTTTTCGAGGCGAAAACCCATGAATAAGGACAACTTTCTACGCTACTGCAGTAAAAGTTTTTCATATTCAATTCAGTGAAAAAATTTAGGAAGTGAGTGGGAGTGTGTCCGCACTGACATAGGGGTGTATCGAACAGTAAATTATTTTAGGGCATGTATATAAATCAAACCCCTAATAAGTCTCATTTTGCGCTCCTACAAATATTATTAAAACGATTGCGCCTCTTTTTGTGAACCTCTACTAATTTCTATTTTGGGGAACCTAAAAATACACACACAGTTCTTAGCTAACCTAACCCATTAGGTCGGGATGCTCTAGCGTAATTACTGCGACCGATTCGGTTCGCGCGAGGTTGTTCACAGTTCCAACCTAACCTTACGTAACGTTTAACCGTAACGTAACGTCTAACGTTTGGTCGGGGTTAGTTTAGTTACTGCGACCAACCGTGAGAAAGGCGGGAAAGTTAAAAAGAGGATCAACTATTAAAAAAGTGTGCGCCATTAGAAGCGCAAATAGTTTTTAAAACGATCAGTTAAACTTTGTAATCTAGCTATAGGTAATGTTTTAAGATACTCATGTAAACCAGGACAATAAACTATTTTCTATTTCTATTCCTAAATATATCCCTTATTTAACTTATAATGTGCTTCTAATCGACCGCTGTTGAAATATTCTTCATTTACCCATTTTTGTTTCCTTATTTACAAAAGATTCTTTCCTCATTCACCTATTGGAATGAGCTCACACATAATATCACGCTGGTTATTCCCTAAGGGTTAGACAGAGGTTTTTTTTTTGTATTTTTGTTCTTTATTTGCGTCATATTTACCGCAAATAAACGTATTTTCTTTGAAATGAAATGAAATTGTTTATTCTGTAAATAGGATATCGGAATCATTTTTACAAGTCATATTAAAACAATATTTAAACTAAGCTAGATGAGGTTGGCGTGAGCTATCTGACTATTCTGAGAAGAAAGGCCGAAATAAACTCAGAGGTCGCAAAATCTTTTAAAGTCCAGACATAATCTTGGTCAGGCTACCATGTAGATTAGTGTCTGAAATGGTCTTTTGAGGAAAGAACCACACAGATTGAGTGGACCTGTCTAGTCATTGCACGCATTTGTCAGTAATCGTGCAGCTCAACTCGGAACATAAGGAGCTCAGTGACTCGACGAACAATACCATAGTCCTTTACATTTGAGTAGGTCGCATAAAATACTCAAACTTTCTTTCTCTATAACGTACTGTCAAGGTTTCTATAAGTGCCAGCTCAGGACTGAGTATACAAGGAAGTCTTGGGATGGCATACGTGTTCTGTACAATAACATTTAATGGGGCTGAAGTGCTACTGTAGTGCCTCTGGAATGTTCTCAGAAGCGAGGCTGAACTCGTTCAATGCCATTCAGAGAAGCAGAATTGCATCATTCATGTCCAGGGTTGGAAGGTGTAGAAACAGTATAGTTAAGGACCTTGCTGATAGGATGTATGCTACCAAGACTTACAAACGGTGGCTACAAATAGCCGCGTAGTTTTTTTAATTTTAATTTTAATGTGTAAATAAATTTTTTGATTGTGTTTTTTTAGGATCATGTGGTCTACAATAAAGATTTTTTTATTATTAGACATTAAAATAAAAAATAAAATGGAATGAGTTTAGCTTCAATTAATTTCTATTTCCGATATAGGTACCCACATGGTAACTCATACCCAATACAGTATAAATAAACACAAAATACGTTACACAAAATGGCTGAAACTATATTTGCTTTTATGCTAATCAACATTCTGATATAAAAATTCTCGCAAACGTGATTCCTGAAGCTATTTAAATGAGAGTTCCATTTAGTTACATTCACCAGAATTTATATTACAAAACACGGTATTATACGCAGCAGGGTTTCAGTGTATGGACTAAACGTGTCACATAACAGGGATCCCTTGTTAGCTTAGGACCTCCTCGCCAGTAACAATGGCAAACATCATAAGATTCCGTGTCAAAATTCATCACACTATATCCAAATTTCAAAAAGGGTTCATAAATACCTTGATAAATTATATATCAATGAAATCAATTGTTTCAAATAACTTTTTCTTCCTATTTCGAATATTAACTTTTTGTACACTCAGCCTTACTTCGGACTTGCGCCGTCGTAGCACCTCGTAGCCGTCGCTTCAGTCGAGCTACGCCGGCCGCCCCGATCGCTACGCCGTAGCGGACAATGCCGCGCGCTACGATCTAATCAAAAACGTGGTCAAACTTCCTAGGATATATTAAACTAGTTAAGTGAACACTGTGTACGTTATAGGAATATGTATAGTGTATTTTAGTGTTAAAGTGTGTATTACAAGTGTGAGTGTACACTTGGGTATAATTATTATGATCGTTGGCCGCCGCTGTCCAATTTGCAGAAACAACAAACGATGACCTTTTCATTTTACAGGTTAGTTGTGTTTTTAATTAATATGAGATGAGAGGGCATTTTCCATTCCCAGTTTTAATATTTTTTTTCGGTATATAAAAACTTATTACCTTTCGCGTCATTACGGTTATTTCGTGAAGTTTTATAGGCCTATAAAAATTTTCGGAATACATTAACCGGAATTGGTCGACTGTATGCGTAATAAAGTTGATTTTTTATATTTTTATATGTTATAAATCTAACGAGATTGGCGCAAAAGTCATGAACATTGGTAGAAGGTGAAATTAGAACAAATATTTGAGGTCTTTATTTATTTTTCTTTGTGAATAAAATTCTTAGATTTTGTGACTAAAATGAAAATTTAGTTTTACGTCTGGCAGCTGTTTTACTTTATGTAAATTGTTTTAATTTAGTGTTCCAACTTAACAGTTTTCATATTTTTTCATTAAAAATCTGTAGGCGGCCGCCTAGCCCTAGAGATTACTGAAAATTATGTAAATTTTAATATTCTAAAGTAGATATTAATTTTAGTCTGAGTTTAATTAAAATGAAACCTAGATTTTTCTGAGCAGTCATTTGGTATTCTCTGCATGCTTTATAATATTTTCGTTTTATTTTCGTTAAAATAAATCAAGTACACTCTACAATATTTTAAAACGATTAATATGGCACGCACTTGTTTCGTAATATACGGAAACATACCAAATTAATATTAATCAACTGAAAAATAACTTTTTTTTTTTCATAAAAGTCTGAACAGATTTTAACGGGGAAAAGGGCATGAGTAATCTTTAATGCTCAAGTGAGATTTATGCTTTGCCTCATGAATATAAGGCAATCTTTATGAGAAACAAAAAGGTATGCGTAATTTTTAAGGATGGCATGAATTACTTATAGGTAATATTTCGTAAGCTGAAGCATATTTCGTACTATGTACTTTAATATTATTATATATACACGTTTATATATAAACGTTTATGTACTGTGTACTTTAATATTATTATATATACACGTTAATATATAAACGTTTATGTACTGTGTACTTTAATATTATTATATATACACGTTAATATTAAGTATTATGATTCAGTTTTATGCAGATATAAGGGTGGGTGGATTTTTATGAGTAATAAAAATACTAGCCTATTATTTTCCCATTTGGCAGGGCAAAGGCCTCTTCTCATATAGAGAAGGCACGAGCATTGATCACCACGTTTGCTAAAGACGAGATAATAATAAAGCGATTTCAGAATTATACTAACAATAAGTCTGGGGTGCCTTATGAGGTTTTCCTTCATCTATGTCAGTAATGGGAAATATAGAAGCTGAAAGCTTCAGCTCAGTGACACGTGTACGTCCAGCATTAGAAAGATGATGATCCAGATGTATATGATATTTACTGACTTTTGCATGCCCAGATGACGGTAAAATTATGGAGAACTTTATTTTATAAACACCTATGTACTATACCCAAAAAAAATTCGATCAAAAGAGGTTTGTTCTATTGTTATTGATGTTGTAACACCTGGTTTCTGAAATTCTGATAGTGTCTGATCAGTGAACATAATAAAAAAATGTTAGCTGTTGTGATTGATTGAACAAAATATAAACAGCCATTAAAATCACTTGGCAACAACTTAATTGGATCTTTTTAAGTCAATTGAATACTGAATTTTATAGAAAATTGCAAATACAAAAGAAAATTAAATCAAAATTTTTTATTCAAAAGCCATACATGACCCAATCGCCTACTAACACAATGAAAAAAATACTAAAAAAAATGAGTAACAGTTTCAACCGTAAAGGACGAAATATCTTCTCCCTAGACGCCATTACTTATCACGGGGTGAAAACATTTCCTTATCAAGCAAAGTACTGTGACCGCGAAACACTGATGACATTCAATTCATCTCCTACTCAACCCTGAGGAGTTATCGTGATAACAACCTGAGAGTCGTTATGTGAGATGATAGAATCCTCTTAGGATATTAGAAAGAGTGGTAGGTACTTGAAGTCGTGGTTGGGAGAGGCTGGATGCGGAAAGAGTAGAACCGGGTTCTAGAGTAGGACTATGTTCAGCAGTGTACTACGGTAGCGGCATCTACAACGCCAAATGCAAACTAAGACCTGACGTCACACAAATCCTGCATCACGCAATTAGAGCGTATATAAGACTTTCCGACATCAATTTTTGGGCCCGCTAGACACCACAACCGTCTGTTCGGAGGATCCTCCCTTTTCTATAGAGGATGAGTGAACTTTACACCGGCCTGTTCCTCATACCTCTAAAGGTTAAATCCATGCAAATATTTTTATAATAATATGTAGTGGTGGGTGTCGCAATGGTCTGGTTTTGGATCAAGTAAGGTTATTTTGTATAACTTATATAATACGTGATGTTCTTCGCTATTACTAAGGTACTCACAATACGGCAAAAATGATACTTAATCCACATCATCGAAAAAATATTCAGCCAAAAATAAACAGGTAAACATGAATAAGCAGAATGGATAAAGGGCATTCTATTCACAAATCCGAATACCACCTCTGCCTTAACATAAACCACTTAAGCGTCCATACGCAATCCAATTGCTAGGTATTCTATTAAGTTAAAACCACTTTAACATAAATTAAAACCACTTTTCAAAGTAGGCAAAAGATCTCAACAAAACAAAGAGTGGGTACTGTAGCGCTTGAAGATCGCTAGCTTGTAGAGCAATTGTTTAGGGCGTTGAATAAAAGAGCATCAAGTAATATTGTTTTTTTTAAATTTGATTTGTCATCTTATCATAGAGAAACGTGCACTCTTTTACGCGTCTATTTTAACTCCTGTCGTTTTTTTCTTAAACAAAAACCTATTCATTTTAATTTAATGGTCGAATGCAAGCAGAGTTATTTTTCTAACAAACACATAAAGTCGACTTTTGCATGTAACCTTTACAGTTATTACAGTAACTGTAAAAGTTGTCAAACAGCAAAATTCTCATGGAATACGATTCATCGCTTCGTTTCGTCCCTAAGGACTGTATTGTCGACAACCCCTTACATAAAACAACATTCACTTTCCTCGTGACGATTTTATGAAATGATATCTGTCTTACGTATCAGCAATACTTTGTACAGACGTATAGTTGAACAAAAAAATTGGTGTGCAGGTAAAATATTTATGTCACCACTAGGTACACTAAGAATAACATTATGCCTGTGATCCCCAAAGGAATTGCTGAGGTGTACCTATAAGACACTCATATTTCGCCATTTTTATTTAAGTTCCAAGTTATATTTGGGAAGAATAGAAAAATATTGTCTGCGTAACATCTGTTTGGGTTTAAGACACACATTGAAGAGTGATGCAAAAAATTTGACAGCTCAGCACCAACACAACTTTGTTTCAATCAATCTACCGAGCCTTTTCCCAACTATGTTGAGGTCAGCTTCCAGTCTAACCGGATGCAGCTGAATACCAGTATTTTACATGGAGCGACTGCCTATCTGACCTCCACAACCCAGTAAGCGGGTAATACGATACCCCTTGGTAAGACTGGTTGTCAGACTTTCGGGCTTCTGACGACTTGTAACGACTGTCAAAGATTCACGAATGACAGCCGGGACCAACGGCTTAACGTGCTTTCCGAGGCACAGAGGAGTCTCGATATGTAAAAACGGTCACCAATTCACGGACCAAACCCGGCAAGCGTAGCTTAACCTGATGGATCGACCCGTGCGGCTGTTATTAACTTAGCCACGAGCTCTACAACTTTGTTTATAAAATTAAAAATGGTTGCAAGTGTACCTGTATACCTATCTCTGTTTGACTGTACTAGTACAGAACACGCTCGCGTTATGAAATTTTCTGAAGATATTAGTATTCTCTTGTCGTGTTGTCAAGGACAAGAATGTAATAGTGTGAGATATCTAGTGTTGCTTGTAAAAGGTTCATATTTTTGTCTCAATTTGTCGCATTGTGCAGAGTGACAGATACATTGATAAAATAGTCACACCTTTTTGATGTATAGTATATTTTTGACGGGTTGCTTGAAACTTGACGCTTTGATTACCCGACTACGGTGAAGCAAAAAGGAGGGTTATGATTTTGACCGGTATGTATGTATGTTCATCTGTTCCCTCATAACTTCTAAACTAGTTATCATAATAATTTGACAAATGAGGTATCGTTGGAAGCGTCTGCTGGTTATAGGCTATGTGACGTCACATTAAATTGAATATGGCGCCCTCTAGAGGGCATAAAGCCATGACTTAAAAAAAAATGTTCATGTTGGGTACGTATCAAATGAAAGGGCTTAAATAAGCATATTTCAGAAATATAAAAAAAAAAGTTATAACACTAAAATCCAAGTACGACAAAAACGCCAACTAAAAATGTATAAGCAACACAACACAGACAGACAAATAAAAAATCCGGAGTCACACGTCGTAGTTGAATTTTAGTTTTATAACTTTTTTTTTAATTTCTTTTGTATTCATTTGTTCCTTGGTTGGTACTTTACAATTTACTTTTGTATTGGATATCTTTGAATTTCTGGAAAGTCCAACAGGAAGAAATTAGGCACCTTTCTTCAGCACCTAAATAAATAACACCATTTTCTTGCGAATTCAATTACTGAAAAAGAAGAATTCATTGTTTTTTTTTACGGTATTTTACTATTTTCTACTTGAGTAATAAATATAAAACCAGTCACCTTAAGATTATTTAGAATATAAGTTTCCAAAAACATTAAAGAGATTCCTAGATAATTCTATAAATTTTCGTCTTTTCTAGGAAAATAAGAATTGGGTTTAATTATGACCTGTGTAGATAATGATTAAACAATTCTGAGAAGACTTTAATTTGCTTTTTAAGGCAGTAATTACGGTTTTATTTTCAGTTTCAAAAGATATAATTTAAACTTCGTTTTACCTTTCACGAATCTGAGTATTTTAATAGACTCACAGCTTACATATTCTGACTTATGAGAAAGAAAAAGGAAATTTTTCTTTCGTGTTATGTTGTACACCCATATTATTGACAATGGAGACTGTTTTTTTTTTTTAAACGTTGCCCCACACTAGTAATTTCTCCTGTATCGTGGGTGCGTTTACAAACATTTAAACTGACATACACAAACAGCCAGCCAGAACAACTACATGTAGGTCATACAAATATTTGTTCCGTGCGGGAATCGAACCCGCGACACGCAGCGCAGCAGTCACTACGCCAACCGTGCCTTCGATTCTTTGCAAGTAAAATCTTTTGGGTTTATTATAACAGGCTTAGTTAAACACTATTCCCAGTATTACTAATAACCGTTCGTAAAATATAGGATTCGGCAATTGCATTACCTTAATACAGACAATACTGGTTTCCAATTTCAGGTACCTCGTATCTCCAATAATGTACAACACTACAGTGCTGGAGCACTTTAGTGTCCATTCCCATCCATCACTTACCAGGTCGATTTGAATTTCGAATACTATATTTCGAATCTTCCATTGGATCCCGAACTAAAGCGTGAAATCCTGCAATCGTAAAATTGGTGGAATCCCATTGGATAACGGCCTATAATTGGTATTTTTGATGTCAATTCGCCAATCAGTAAACTCGTTACGTTGCGGTTTAATATTTTAAACGATTCACACTAGGCGACAAGGTTTTTTGTATAAATGGTCATATTTTCCATTTTTTTAGCTTTGTACATACCGGATAGTTTGGGCCTGGATTCATTTGAATCTGACTCAATGAATGAAATCAATTCATAGTTCACTTGATTTTATTGTTATTAGTTCTTATGACACCCAGCTATCTAATTGCGTAAAACGTTTTCGTAAACGATTCCGACTAATCTGTTTCACTTTGGCAGCTCAACAACATTCATTGCGTTATTTACGTTGTTGAGCAGATTTTTTTTGGAACTTATAAAGCAATGGATTAGCAATCTGTTTCACACCGATCCAGATTGTGATAGATCGTGTATTACGCAATTAGGGTGCTGATCTGTTTGTCGCATCCATTCTAGTTTTTCATAGAATATGTACTGGACTGACTATTATAATCCTATAGCTATTTTGTTTGCTACTCATATATAAGGAGCTCCTGGCTAAGTAATAACAGCCGCACGGGTCGATCCATCAGGTTAAGCTACGCTTGCCGAGGTTGGTCCGTGGATGGGTGACCATCTTTATATATCGAGACTCCTCCGCGCCTCGGAAAGCACGTTAAGCCGTTGGTCCCGGCTGTCATTCGTGGATCTCTGACAGTCGTTACGTCTCGTCAGAAGCCCAAAAGTCTGACAACTAGTCTTACCAAGTATTCTTATTACCCAGTGACTGGGTTGTGGAGGTCAGAGAGAGAGTAGGCAGTCGCTCCATGTCAAACACTGGTATTTGGCTGCATGCGGTTAGACTGGAATCCGACCCCAACATAGATTGACTCTTTATATAAGCTGCAGTAGAACAACGGTCCAGGCGTTGCAATTGCGAAAGAAAAACTGTGATTTTGAATTCAAGCTAATAGTAGGGCTGAACTATTACCAATTTAGACCTGTGTTCACCAACATACAAACCACGTATTAAACAGTTGGTTTATGTCAAACTACCTAAGAAAATTTTATATAAAGAACTGATTAAATATCTAAACAGTGGATTAAAATTTTAGTGAACACAAGGCGTTACTTTACTTTATTTATGGAACACTGGTAACTGACCTTGCCAACAAATGAGAAGTGGAAAAAGAAATAGTGCGTATGCAAACTGAAACTTGTCCCCCGAAAAGGTCAAAGATGACAAGTGAAAGAAATAGATTTCGGAAATCTCGAACACAATACGATGTGCAGTTACTGTCCCATTGTCGACCTTCTACGACCCCCGGGGGACCCAATCCGGTGATCCCATTCGTAACACGGTTCCAAACGGCTTGTGATTGAGGTTCCAAAGTCCAAAAAACGTAAGCAATCTTTGTTTATTCATTCAGGAACGAAATACGGAAAATATACTTTGGGAAATCTGAAACATCTGTTTTGATTTTTTCTGTAATTTTTTGAGGGACTGAGAGTTGAGGAGTGACTGAACAAAAGCCGTTATTGACCAGGACATGTTTTTTTTTTTTTTGCTTCTCAAAGTTGAAATACACATCCCAATACCAACAAACCGCTTCAAAAACCAGTAAATCCTTTTGAAAAAAAAAAAAGGTCGATCGTTTGTTCAAAATCCTACAAATACGTTCTATTATTTACACTATGCTATACGGTTTTTATCATTTTCTCAAAAAATGAGCAAAATGGAGTTAACGGTTTTTGATTAGTTACTCCTCAGTGGTTTTAAACTGTTATGAATTTGTTTTACATTTTGGTAGATTGGCTTAATCAGTCCATCGAACGTCATGTAACTATCCCTAGATAGTTATACTATTATAGACTTATAACAGATTTTTTATTCAATACGTCTCACATAACAAAAGTACTTTCGCAAAGACAAAAAAAATCTCCATCAAATAATCTCTCTAGAATTCTGGCTGCCATATTTAAAATATATTTCCTCTACAAAGCAGGAGACAAAAACTTTTCCACGTAATATTAATCCTCTCTAGAGTCATATTTTCAGCTCGGTGCGGTCTAGGTATCCAAATAATGTAGTTCGGTCGCCTGAATACGTAGTGCTGTCGAAACGCATCGTGTCGTGGTGTTGTTAATTATAATATTGCTAATTAGCAAATCTCTTTCATCTTTGATGTAAACATGCTTGTAGAACCTAATTATTTACACACACATTTTAATGAGCTTTATTGCGCGAAATTCCGCGGATTTATATGTATACCTATATTTTTGTTAGATTTTTAATTCACATTCTTTATGGCACCTATTTAGGTGCTATTCGTTTAAAAAAAAAAAATGACCTGGGTCTTTAGGGAGAGGCGTGAAAATTGATTCGCTGTTACAATATAGTGTATAGTGGCATCCTGCCACTAGCTCACAGATACAATTAATTGTGGTGTTTCTCATTCCAATATGAACTCAATGGAATCAGCATTATGTTTGATTTGATAGCCAGCATTATAATGATTGCTTTGCTTACTGAAGCGATGTGAACTTCGAAGTTTCCGCTTCACTTATGCGTGGAGCTGATACGTGTATTAACGGGTTATAAGGTCGGGTGTGAGATATGTTATTGGATTAATATGAGGATTACCAATTCATGTGATTATATCGAGAATATAATATTATAATCACAGCTATATTTGGGAAGACTGAGGTGTTTACACCTTACCAACACCATGAACTTTAGTACTTTAAAAAAGATTATGCTTGCATGGAGGCTTTTATTCGATTAAGTTCTGTTTACGTTTTTAATTTTAATTTATTCGCTTGAGTAAGGATTTCGATGTTTTTTGTGGGTATATTGGCGTGTGCTAGCTGACATAAGGCAAATAATTTAATATAAGTTTGACGTTTTTTGCATTGCATTGCATATTATTTTGGATACTATTGTATAGATTCATTTTCTTTTGTAACTGATCAGACAGCTGTGCTGCTGGGGAGTTTGTTGCGCCACTTCTTCTTCCCAGCTAAAGCACTAGGAAGTGGTGAAGGGCGGGCGTTTTTGGGGGACTGTCTTATGTAATTTTGACGTTCGAAAAGTGCTGATTCTCAGCCTAGTTTGAATAAATGACTTTTGATTTTGATTTTGATTGTCCTCCGTACCGAATGTCGGCAATGGCGGCTAGTCTACCAATCTCAGCCTTCGGCGCGGGATATATTGTAGTGAATAAGTGTGTGCACAGACAGGATTTACAGTACAGAAACTGTCAGACGTCAATTTTATTCCACGCGTAAAAACGAGATCTGGTTTC
The DNA here is from genome assembly GCA_914767815.1 of Eupsilia transversa. Lineage (NCBI taxonomy): Eukaryota > Metazoa > Arthropoda > Insecta > Lepidoptera > Noctuidae > Eupsilia > Eupsilia transversa. Next base: position 2,307,323 of record OU611888.1, read on the forward strand.
GGTTAAATCAGCCCTAAGGTGACCAACTCATTGCAACGCTTACAAGTCGTATTTGCGACCACAACACCAGCAAGGCAGTCAAATATTCATCTTTAGTAACAATTTACATAATAAATTACCATGCATTATAACAGAATTCAAAGCGGAATCCTGCCAAAAGGCAAGAAAACACAGGCATACGGAAGACCTTCCTCAAAGCAGGGATCATGACATTACATAACATATGCGTGCTTAAGTATTCAACAAGTTATTTCGTGCTCGAATTAAATAAATAATTCATCAGTACAAGATGGTTCAGGACGTACAGTCAGCCACAAAAGGGGTCTACCAATTCTAAGACCTGGTTTTTTATAGTCAAGTAATCAACATAATAATATGATAACGGACTAACACATTAATGTTAACGTCTGACTGAAAAAACAGCAGCCAATTTATCACTTGACATGAGTTTGATTTTAAGGTTTTCTCCTTCAAAAACATGAAATTAGTAACGCTTTGTTTATGACGTACTAGCTTTTACCTGCAAATCCGTTCCTGTGGTGTATCATACCACAAAAAACCGTACATTTTTTCGGGATAAAAGGGTAGCCTATGTCACTCTCCGCCTCATAAAATCACGTCAATATACGGATGCTCTGTTGCTGCGTGAAAGAAGAACAAAGCAACAAACACACTTTCATAACATCTTATTTTTATGGTAGCGACGTCACGCGTTCCTAGTTTAAATTGAATGAACCTCACCAATATCTTCATTTGTTTTGATAGGCAATGTAGTAAGACACTTTCCTGGCTGACGGTACTTGTGATGTGGTTGGAGACTGACCGATCGATACAGAAGGCTAGGTACGTACTTACATATGGTATACTTATTGTGGATACAAGTCATTGTGTCCTACATTGTTGGCGTCTTAGGGTTGAATTTAGATGCCGAAGATTGTTGCTAGCCAACGTTTTGTTAATGAATAAACGATTGTTAGATAAATAGAATGGTATTCAAACATCGATGTAGATAAATGAACAAATGAATTGATCCTTTACTTTTTATTTCAGAAATTAGACCCTACTATTGAAATCAGCCGCTCGATTCTGTAAAAATCTCACCGTGAAAACTGAGGTGAAGTGAGCTTAGAGTGAGCTGTCATTCGATCGAGATTGACACTATTGAAAGCTCACTTCACCTATGTTTTCACGGTGATTTTTTTTTACAGAATAGCACTACAGGTTAGGTTTATTTCAGGCTGGGTTTATTTGAGATAATTATGTCGGTCTAGTTCTTTTGAGGCACCTACAATGATTTGGGTTTTCATTTTTGGAAATCGAGTATAAGAAATCTAATATCGAGTTAAAAAAAAAAAGTGAATTTTTAGAAAGTTTTAATTAAATTTGACAGAAACAATGAAAAACAAACACCTGATAACTTGATTTGAATTAAAAAAAACCTACCTAACCTAACCTATTTACTAAATAAATTGCTTACCACATTATTTTTCAAGCATTATTCTCAAAACAATTCTGAAAATATCTCGAACGTTCTATCTTATCAAATAAAGTTACACCTTACACACATTTCTGTACCTACACTGTACAGGTGTTCTATCATTCTAGAACAATCTCTCAGTTAGCTGTACGTAGTACTTAGACACAATACTGTGAACTAATTAGGACGGTCGTGAAAAATGGCGCCATTCATCGCTGTCTTAGAACCTCTTGCACAGGTTTATATTTCATTCCAAGTTTTCTTTACATGCAGTTGTAGGTTATTCTGAATAACTACTGTGTTTTATGTTTCTAGATTTTCATTACTTATCATTCTTTGCGTAGGGAGAGTAGAATCTTAGTTGAAATAATTTATTACTTACTACTCTAGAAGTCGTTTGGTAGATGGTTTAAGGTTTTAGACATATACACGGTGATTTTTAATTCCCTATTAACCTTTCAGGAGGTGAAAATGTTCATGATTATAGGCAACTTTTACTATGGGAACAAATAGGAAATACCAAAAAAAATTGTTTCATACATTTTCATCTGGTAAATATTCTATTTTTGTATGACACAGCTGATATTTTTTCGATATTTCAGAGTGTCATAGTGAAAGTTGCTCATAATCATGAGTATTTTCACACCCTGAAGGGTTAACAGTGAATTTAAAATCACCTGTAGGACAATTCTCGTACTTAAAAACGTTCACATTCAAGTCGCATTCTGTCAACCATTGTCAAAAATTTTGGTAAATTGATTGTATTTTTGACAGATTGCGAATGAGATGCGAATACGAATGTTTTTAAAAATACGGGAATTTCCCCTCTGGTATACTACCACGACTCTAACGTGTGTCGTCATACCTTCCTGCCCTTGTCCCATGTTGCTTGAGGTTGGCGCAACACGTTTTCTTCTTCCATACTCCCCTGGTCAACGTCACTCTATCATTCACTCCCTTCTCATTCATTATCATTCATATATCATATATCTTTTCTTTGGCCTTTCTGTCCCTCTGCATCCATTCATCATTCATGCATCCATTATAAGTGCTACTACACAATGCAAGAGTTTATTGAAAAAAAATAAAAAAAATAATGAGTAATGGAAAAAAAAAATAGTTCATCATTGTTTGTATACATACCTAGACATTTATTTAGTTGAATTAATTTATTTTATTTTATTTATTTTGATAATTCGATAGCTACCGTAACAATAATTATTATATTTTATTGATTTGGTAAAATGACATAATATGATATAAAATTAATGTCGTCATTCTGCCTAGCCTTTTCCCAATCATGTTGGGGTCGGCTTCCAATCTAACCGGATGCAGCTGAATACCAGTATTTTACATGGAGCGACTGCCTATCTGACCTCCACAACCCAGTAACTGGGTAATACAATACCCCTTGGTAAGACTGGTTGATAAAATTAATGTATTGTATTGTAATTTGTGATCTAATTTATTAATTTTGTTTTGTTTTGCATTGCCCTTAGGTACAGGGTGCATGTTTGAAACTTCTGACTTTACTCCAACTTCTGTAGAACATGTCTGCAATAAACTGATTTGATTTGATTTTATCATTATCTCTCTCTTACTCACATTGTCATGCATTTACTTCCTCCTCATTACACGCCCGTACCGAGCCAAACGATTTTCTGTCAGTGACGTCACTCTCAAACTTCCCCTTTTATACTCATTTCCTCCTGTGTAAAGTTTTTAATTTATTGTAATCCTAGTTTTTAATATTTCGGAATAAAAAGTGATAACAGTCTAATATCTTTTAACACTGAATGAACCATAAAACAGCTCCCATGCTTATCTTAGGAGATATCGTCGTTTTAATCACACGCGCTATGTTTGCGCGGGCCACCCAGAAGTGGCATTTCGGATGCGCCAAAATGGCCGCGACGCTTCAAAGATATCATTTGAAGCATCGCGTCGCGGCCATTTATAGTTGTACGTATTGTAGGGCCAATACGAATAAATAACGTAATCGTTCGACACAAGACTACAGAAAATCACCATCTAACTAACTACGTACCTTTAGTGACGTCAAGAAACGTCGTAAGATTTACTGAGCTGAACAAAAATATTAAAAACAAAGTGTTCCCTCCAGATTATAATAACAGCCTACGGAAAGCCTTCGGAAAATTCGTTTAAGAGTCTAAGCTTACTGATTGGATGAATGGATGTTCATAACTCAGGCTTGATATTACAAAGCTAGTCTTAGGTATCAAAGATTTTCAGTTTTTTTATTTTATTTTTAGTACCTTGGGCTTTTTGGTAGGAAGGGTGACGTATTATAAAAGAAAGGTATTAGGAAGTTACTGTAACGTCATAGACATCAGTTGTTAAGGAAATTGACTACCAGCTTAGTGTCTTTATTGATTCAAATCACAATTGACAGCTGTGGGAAATGCGTAGGACACGATAAATTGACGTAAGGTGTTAATTTCATTAACGATTAATTTCTCTGACTGTACTTAAACAATTTCTTATTATAGGTAGATATGTGATTGGTGTTCTTGTGGTTTTAAATATTTATGGAGAATAGTTTAAAACAGAGCGGATAGAAGTCAAAACAATTGTGTCTGTTCTAGGCCTTGCAAGAACAAAACAACTTTGTTGACAGTTTACACGCCATCATTTTTTGCACTTAGCTATAGTCTGTACTAGAGGCTATTGTACTAAATAATAATAATAATATGTCTATTGACTCAAGTCTACGCACAGCCTGAAGCTAAGTTTATAAGGTTTTGTCTTAGGGCGGATTTCACCAATGAAACTGAACGCGATCAACCCATCTAAATCGAGTTAAAGAGCTGTCAGTGTCAATATTACAAAGAAAATAATGACACTGACAGCTCTTAAATGTGGTTTATGTGCTGATCGCGTTCAGTTTTCATTGGTGAAATTCGCCCTTAGAATTATTTACATTTTGCTTTGGTTTTAAATATAAGTACCTCATAATTTACAAGCAATATGGTGCCTGGTACAATTTAAATTGGAAACAGCGCGTAAATCGAAAGATTCTTGGTCAGATAGATTAAAGGCCTTTATCAAAGCCAAAGGTGGCCATTTCTAATAGCATTATTTTTTATTTGTGTCCTGAGACTTCAATAACTAAGTAAGTGTGTGTGTTGGTAGATGTGACAACGCTGGTCGGAACACAATCATTACGCAATAAGTTAATTAACTATGTAAATAATTGTCTTTGGTCTCTGACCCTGACATAGTGACATCAGACAATGTCAATTTTTTTGTGCAGTTGAATATGAGGCTTTTGGCTAATTTTGTAAATGTGTGTTTTATGTAATGTGCGTTTAGTTTGTGCAGACTAAACAATTTTTCTTTCTTTCTTTTTTCTTTATGTACATTTAAGTTTTATTATTGGATTACATAACTTCATTTAAAACAAATTCATTTTCATTGGTAACAGAACCTATGGCCGGACCTTTAAACCTTACTATTTGGGAAACTGGGTAAATGAAGCCTTTTTAAGTAATAAATAGTCTCTTGAGATCCCACTTACCAAGGTTACAGTGTTCTACTTTTTGAGCCGTACAGAGTAACTCAGAAAATCGAATCATGGCATCCAAAAAGTTTCCATCCATCCATAACGAAACCCTAAAAATAAAACGGTTTATCGTATCGCAGCAGTTTATAGATGGTTGTCAAACATGAAACGCTGTAAGGCACGATTTTCTGTAAGGGACTCACATAATATATCCGAGATAATACTACCAACAGTCACGTTAGTCAAAATAGTAGGCTTTGTATCATTTCATGTAGGTCAGAAACCAGATTTTTAGATTCTTGTCTAGTGTCCATTTCAATAAGTACTATTTCTGCAAGATCTCTTAGATTGAACCTGTAGATATAATTCCTACGTTTCGAAAGATTTATTATTGACATTTAATTTTGACTTAACTATAATTTCTCAATTAAATTGTACTAATAAAAAAGAAAATAGGTAATTAAACAATAATAATGTTTTATGCATGCTAATTTAGAATACGAATAATAATTGTCATGCTTGTTAAAGGGTGCTAAGTGATAAGTACTAACATAACTTAACACCAACATTGTACATTTAGTTTGCAATAAAAGTTTTGAATTTAAACAGGAAAATAGAATTGCCAGTTTTCACAACACCTAAAACAAAATTAGCACATTGAATATTATTTTTATTCAGGAGTTTTATTAGGGTTCGTATTTAAACCTATGCTGGGGCTCTGTCTCTCATATTGTCGCAAAATTATTCTGACCGATGGTCGTTTTTGCGTGAACGTGACGCATATTTACGCCAAACTTGTTCTTTTTTTTTTTTTTTTTTTTTTTGTTTTTAACGTTGCCCCACACTAGGTATTTTTCCTGTATCGTGGGTGCGTTTACAAACATTCAACTGTCATACACAAACAGCCAGACCCGGAACAACAACATGGTAGGTCATACAAATATTTGTTCCGTGCGGGAATCGAACCCGCGACACGCAGCGCAGCAGTCAATCGCTTAACCACTACGCCAACCGTGCCGTGTTAAAAATAATAGTTATCATGCAGTCGTCTTACTGGCCAGTGCGATTATTCTAATAATGAGGTTGGCGCATTGACATGAAATACGTATTTATGCATTTTCAGTGGACCCTGCGGGTATAGAAAATTATTGAATAGAAAGGTTCGAATTTTAAAAACTCTTTCCACGCTAGCGGATAAAATGCATTTTTGCACTCAGATTTCGAATGACAAACAGAATCTTTCCAAGCTTGTGAGGTGAAAACGTATTTGGTTTCTTTCTTTCTATCGCAGTGTATTACGTATTATTTTAATAACAATTTAAGGTTCGATCCAGTTTTTCGTAGCCCGGCTGTGCCTTTAAATCTAAAGGATCTTTCCTTTAGATTTAAAGGCACAGCCGGTTTACTTCTTAGTAACCTATAAACTCTATTACCTACTTCTTAAAAATTAATATCATAAATGAGAAAGTGAGTTTTCTTGTTTATTTGTTTGTTACGCTTTTATACTAAAACGGCTAAACGGATTTGGATGAAATTTGGCACCATGGCCTGGATTAGGACATAGGATACTTTTTATCCTGATATTCCCACGGGATCAAGACTTATGCGGGTGAAACCGCGGGGCACAGCTAGTTGCCTATAATCCTATATCGGTATAAAATCATAGCAATAACAAATTCGACACGCGTACGTTACCATTATCTTTATTACCAATGTTCTGTGCAATAAAATTGAGTTCGATATCTAGGTAGTTCACCTAGACTTTTGAAAAGGAACTTGTGACTATGTAGGTAAACTACAGAAGTTCCTAACTGAACTATGGTTAATCGTTTTACTTTTGAAGTTTCCCCCATACGATAATTAAGATGTTCTAAGTGATTCCTGGAAAAGGAAGGTACCTATCTTATTTCGTTATTCTTAATGACTAAGTTTATTCTGTTTATATGTATGTATCTATGTGTTTATTATCTTTCAAGTTAGCTATCCCATAAGTTGCACCTGCCATGTTTTGTCTCTGCGTCACTCTAAGATTGACTGGTAGAAAATGCCCCAGGCATTAAGTCCGCCTTTGTACAGATTTATTTTTATTTTTTACTTGTGCATAAAGTTTTAATACATAAATAGGTAATAAAATACAATAACACTTCTAACACTCGTAGGTATCAAAAGGCGAGGTATCAAAGCATGTGCATGAGTTTGAGCGCTTTATTGTTTGTTACTAACATCACCCAGTAAGTCCCCTTTTGATAATCTCGGTGAGTGTGAGGTACAATATTCAAATAAGCGTAGACTCAAAGAATGAATAGTGGCAGGTATGTATGTCATCCAAAAAGGCTTTGAATAGCAATCTATGGAAAGGTATAATTTTACCCATACAGCCTTAAATATAAATACAAATGCTCCCAAAAATAGAAAGGTTTTAAAACACCATTATTTTTCCATTACACAAGCTTTTATAGGGGTGGATAAGCTGAGGCAATGAGCTATTCACAAAATGATGATAAAACTAAAACTATTGCATCCCACATTTATAACGTAAACGGTGTATCCAATCGTATTGCTGGTAACCATTATGGGTTTTATTTCGGCTATATTCAAACTTAAAGAAACCAGAAGGTGATATCAGTACGATAGCTCAATTATATTCTCTATGCAAAATACAAAAAATATGCAATCAGGAGGTGTTTTATTTAAAAAAAAATTAGCTACATTCTTAAGTTCTTGGTCTAGTGGTCGCAAGCACTACTGCTGATCATGAGGTCCTGGGTTCAATTCCCAGCTCGGGCAAAGTATTATTGGGATTTTCTATCTGGAATTTCTCAGCAGCAGTCCGGAGTCTGGCTTTGTGCCCGGTTGATGGCAATAGGCTCGCCCCCTATTCCATGGGACTTAAACATAACTGGCGAAATGTGGGTATACTATAGGTACACCTGTGCCCAACCCTTCAGGGAAACAAGGCGTGATGTTATGTTATTCTTGAGTATAAAGCTGAAGGATTATATACGTTCATTTTAAGGCTTGATGAAAGTAAAAAGATCGGGTTCAGAATGGGTAATACCGACTTACCTTCCTTTTGAAAAAGATTATGCAAAGTGTATTAACTTATTAAGTCAATCTGTTTAAGTTAATGACCACACCAAGCGCAGCGATTACATACAGAGTCGAGAAGGAATCTTTTAAAGGTTATTTTCACAGTGGTCCTTTTTAACACCTGCCTGCTTAGCGGTACAGGGCTATAAAACTGTAGTTACGGTATCAATCGCATGAAGGGAGCATCGATCGTTAGGTAACTTGAGTAATGGCGAAGTTATTATAGCCCCCGTAATCGCTCCGAAGAAATATTCGGGGAATTTTTGTAAATAATAAATGTTCCATGTTTCTTGGTAACGTGAAAGGGAAAATGTAAGGTCTTATGCGGTTTTTGACGTGTGTGAGAATGATGATTTATAATGGCTTCTAGTTATAGAAATATTAAGTTATAGAAATAATAGTAAGTAGTGAAAATTTTGACTGGTTTCAAAGCTGTTTTACTCATTAGGGTAACTCATATGTTTTTTGATGAAAGAGAGAATCTGAAACAAATATATTATTATATAAAATATAAATATAAGGGGCACGGTCTCAAGTCTGAGAAAGACCGCGGTGAGAGACTCAGTGGAGCTCTAGCTAGGCAGGCCGCTTTGCTTTCGGCTGAAACGGCAAGCCAGCGCGAGTCTCGGTTGCGATCCCAAAGACATCGCTTGCAATCTTTGAGATAGCTCGAAACTATGGGTGAATAAGCCGCTTACTGACACAGACCGAATTCCACGCGCATTATAATTGTCAATTATATTTCTCGTGATTGAAGCATCATGAACTAATTGCTCTGCAATGCGATATGTAACAGATTGGAGCCGTATCCCCCATCATATTAAGCTTTACATTACATTCCGTGCCTACAATCAATGAACGATAATAACAATGATATTGAATGGAAATCGTAAAAAAATAAATGAAATTGTCTAAATAAAGTGTCTTATATTTTCAGTAATGTGTTTTTCCAAATGAAATAGAACTTTTTGTTGTAATAGACTGAACTTGACGGAGACTTATAATAATAGAAACTATTTTTCAATTGAATTGAGTTTTGGGTTTAATATTTTGGTTGAGTTTTGCATGTCTGTATTTATAGAATATATGGGGTCGTATTCTAGAGCAAGAAGGCTCCTAGGACTAAAATTACATCCAAACTAAAACCTTGTCATGATCAGAATATTTAGACTTCAACGTTACCATAGCAATTTAGTATCTACTTAGGCAATAAAAACTCTAGCAATCATTCTGCCTAGCCTTTTCCCAATCATGTTGGGGTCGGCTTCCAGTCTAACCGGATGCAGCTGAATACCAGTATTTTACACGGAGCGACTGCCTATCTGACCTCCACAACCCAGTAACTGGGTAGTACGATACCTCTTGGTAAGACTGGTTGTCAGACTTTCGGGCTTCTGACGACTCGTAACGACTGTCAAAGATCCACGAATGACAGCCAGGACCAACGGCTTAACGTGCTTTCCGAAGCACGGAGGAGTCTCGGTATCTACAGATGGTCACCCATCCACGGACCAACCCCGGCAAGCGCAGCTTAACCTGATGGATCGACCCGTGCGCCTGCTATTATTTAGACACGAGCTCCTCCTATAATAAAAACTCTAGCATTATTCTTACAAAATTCAACAATTTTCATAACACAAAAATTGTTTCCTCTCAAAAATAACCTGCCATTTTCGATATGGAGTTGTCACAACAATCCTATTAAAGCTGTATTCACACAGCAGTGTCATACAACCAGCTGCAAGCGTGCACAAGTACCTCGTTTAGCGAATATTAGCACGTAGTAATGCATTTCTGACGAGTAAGCCGTTTTGCGCCAATGTACATACAGCCGTACCGTGTGTTGGAGACAAAAATACCAGTGGAATACGTGTGCAGAGAAATAAAAATAAAAATACATAGTAAGTTAGGGAAAAAGGTAAGCAAGTCACGTGTAAAAAGATAAAAGATCACTTAACGAAATTCAAAAGGGATTTTCTTTTGAATCTTTTGTAGCTGTCAGTTATTTTCTGAAAATAAAATTATTATTATTTGGGCATGTCTCATGTGCATTTTGTGCATAAAAATGTTCAGCTGGTTTTTAAAGGAATCATATTTTTTTTAATTATGAGCTTTAATTTCATGTAATTTTTTACAAAAGAATAATAAATAAAATAACTATAATAAATAATGATAAATATTGAAACGGACATAAATCAACTTGTGGGTAAGTCACTATTACTGAATATTAATCATAATTAAATCTATGCTTTTTGTCAAACATATTCCAAATAGTAAAGGACAAAGAATGAAGGTATAACAATCAAATAAGAAAAGGGAACAAGCAAGAAATATATCGTTTAGATGGCCAATACATCACACACCTGTTATTACTGGGGAATCCACTCAACCGCAAAAGTATTGGGAAAGCGATACAAACCAATAAAAGACGATGAACGCAGACCCTTCCCTTATAAAAAGACTTAATCATTTGTTACCTTGAAACATACTATTGCGTGTACGTTTACATCATGCTGGATTCTGTACTACTTAATTAATTAATAAAAATAACAAAATTATGTACAAACGTAATTAAAACTATTCACAAACTAAAATATGGCGTCGAAAAAGGTAGTGTACCCAAGAGACTAGCGGCATTGCCACGTTGTATGGTAATGCTTAGCCTCTGGTCAAGGTAATTTCAATTTATCAAAACAGACTAATTTAATAAACACAAAATTAAATGCTGGATTCCTATATCGTAATGAATATCGTTGGATCGGAAAACCTTTATAAATTACAGTAAAGTTATAGAATAATTCTGCTTACTTCTACGACTAAAGTTACCGCTATCTAGATAACCAAAGAAGAAGAAACATGTTACCTCTTTTAGGTTACCGTATTAATACCGGTTACACATACACAGCTGATGCGCACACTTTGAGTAATGCTGACGGCACGTTTAACCGGTGTCGATGAGACTGTACTTTTAACAACAGAAACTTCAATTGTTTTGAGTGATTTATGGCAGGGGTGTCAGATGATTTTTTTTTGTAGGCTTAAACGCAGAGGGGATGAGTTGGGAAGGGGATGAGATGGGACTAAGCCCAATTATAGGCACTTTTGAATTGTCAAGGGGTCGGTCATTCAGAAAGATGAAGCTGGTTGCCCATTCCAAAGTACAACAAGTAGATATATTTACATGACTGCGTCGTTGGGCTAGTGGTCGCAAGCGCTACCGCTGAGTATGAGGTCCTGGGTTCTATTCCCAGGTCGGGCAAAGTGTTATTGGGTTTTTCTATCTGAAATTTCTCAGGTCCGGAGTATGTGTTTGTGCCCGGTTGATGACTATAGGCTCGCCCCCTATGACATGGGACGTAAACATAATTGGCGAAACTGTGAGTGTACTATAGTTAGGTACACCTCTGTCCGAACCTTCGGGGAGAAAAGGCGTGATGTTATGTGTTATATATTTACATATACCTATGTATTATTATTTAGAAACTCACGAGCCAAGAACTGCCCGTCATCCTGCATGCTATCACCATCGCGTTGAGCTAACTTCGTAATCCCAACGCATAGTTGAGAAGTTTGGAACTTGGTATCATCTTTAATGTTTAAAAGCTTTAGCTTTAACGCTATCTAGTAGTTATGAAGCTGAATAGTTTAGTGTCAGTTTTAAGATATCATTATTTTAATTTTTGTGTTCCATTTTTATGTTAAAAGAATGGATAAGTCCAATGTGACAGTTCAACAACATTCATTGCGTTATTTACGTTGTTGAGCAGATTTTTTTGTCGAACATATGAAGCAATAGTATAGCAATCTGTTTCAAAACGATTCAGATTGTCATTGATCGTGAATTACGCAATTAGGGGCGCTGGAATTATAATAAAGTCTGAAATTGCCAATCCGTAATGAGCAAGCATGGTGATCTATGCTCATGTCTTCTCTGCACATTCCGTATCCTTAAATCTGCAGTGAGAATAATAGGCTACTGTTAAGTATGAATACATAGCATTTGGGTCTTTTTCATAGGAGTTTTACGAAATTGATTACCAAGAGGGCTTCTAGCCAAAGCTTCTTTTTTTTATTTTTGTCTTTTTATTACGGATGCCTTTATCATACACGTCTTTCTGCATCGTTCTCACATGTATAATTTTAACATGAATGATGTAACCAATTTTTTGGTTTAAAATAGTGTTCGTGGAGTAACTTGCCCGTTCTTCTCCATAAGTACGCTTTGGAATGGGCAACTAGCTTCATATTTCTGACGGACTGACTCCTTGACAGTTCAAAAGTGCCTGTAAATCGTTTAATTGAAATAAATGCCTTGATTTGAGTTTACGAAGTAAAAAAATAATAATTGCGCTTTGCTTTAGTCACAGATCATTTTCATGCAAGTATAGGTATATGTAAAATATTTTCTCATATTAATTGCAAGGGGGTTTCGAAAATCCCATGCTCAGCATGACGTTTTTCCTTACACTCGTATTTTTATTCCCCACTTTTCATTCTAAACTAAGGCAAGCAGTAATAGACTAGTGGTGTGACCGTTGGACTGCCAAGTCATAGGTCTCAAGTTCGAACCCAAGGCACGCACTTCTGAGTTTTTGGATTCATGTGCGTATTGTATCACTTGCTTCAAAAACGGTGAAGAAAAACATCGTGAGTAAGCCGGTTGGGCATGTCTGAGGGATATTTCTCGACGGAATGTGAAAGACCCATGGGCAGCATAAAAAACTCGACACCAGAGGAGCAAGTTGACAAGTTTTGACAAGTTTGACAGATTGCGACTGGAATGTGTTTTAATTTCAGAGGGGCTATTCCCGTATTTTTAAGAATCGCAATCTGTCAAAAATACTATGAATTTAACAACATTTTTGACAAGTTTGACAGATTGAAATGTGAACATTTTTTACCTTTTGGACTAAAATGTTGAATTGCAAAATGTTAAGTACAAGAATTGGCCTTCAGGTTAGTCACTAAACTCGGAAGAGGAAGAAAAGATTCTAAAGTAGATGTTACAAACAATTTTTATTCGCAAGAGATACTCTACTTAAAAAACTCTTTCAAATGAGCTCTTACTTTTTAAAAACAGTAAAAAATATTTTAGTACCGCGTCGTCGCCGCAAAAAATACTGTTAAAACTTATAAAAGATAACTTAGCGGCAGAATTTTCTTTTGTCTTTGAATCATCGTAGAAACAAAGTGAGTAAACTGTGTTCGCAACGGTTCGCGACAAGTTTTATATTAAAATTCCGTTTTGCGATATTATGAGAGCGAAATTTCGAGAATGGTGTTATAGATATAATGCTAAAGCTGGATGTAAACATCTTTTGTATAGCTTCGGTTAGACTTACGAACTATTTATTTTATTATTTAACTTTTTTTTTTTACTTTATTGATGAGTAGACCGGTTATTTACACGGTTTTAGTAAAGCAAAGAAAAGTTGGTAAAAGTACTACTAAACTGACCCAAGAAGGCCTCATGGTTAAATTATAACAGCCGCACGGGTCGATCGAAGAAATGAAATGAAATCGTTTATTCTGTAAATAGGTTATCAGAATCACTTTAACATGACATATTTAAAAAAAAATTGGACTTAGCTAAATGAGGTTGGCGTTTCCTATCTGACTACTCTGAGAAGAAAGGGCGAAACAAACTCCGAGTTCGCAGTCACTTTTAAAGTCCAGACATAATCTTGGTCAGGGCATATAAGGACCATGTAGATTAGTGTCTGAAATGGTCTCTTGAGGAAAGAACCACACAGGTTTAGTGAACCTGTCCAGTCAGTGCAAGCATTTGTCAGTAATTGTGGAGATCAACTCAGAACTTAAGGGGCTAACTCCCGCTTGGCAACGCTCCCGTTTGACAACGCTACATATACCTATAGCGATGTATCGCGTGCACCAGGTACAGTCAGTAGGTTAAGTCTAATTTTTAAGGAATGTAAATATTTATCTATAATATGAAACACCAATTCTACATACTTTTTTTTATATAGGGATGGGACAGTACTGCCTCCTGCTTCCGCCATGTTAGCCAAGCGAGAAATGAAATTAGTATTTTGTAGTAAACCAGAATACCCGCGATATGTCGCCTTCTTGCATAATTTTTTAATTAGTCGAGATTTTTAATTAATATTATATAAGGCACCTGTTTGGGTCATGAGCTATCCGAATATCAAAAAAATATTTGGCCTAGGTCTTAAGGGAGAGGCGTGAAAATTGATTCGCTGTTACAATGTTTAGTAGATACGCATTTTTAACGCCTATTAGTTCAAAATGCGTAATCTACTTATATTATTATTAGTTAGATACTTAATCTTTTCTTTCAAACTGTTAGACAGAGATAGATATAATTAATGTGAAAGCACATTAATTATAGCTATCTCGTCTAACAGTTTCGCAAAGTTTTGTCTTGAAACCGGCTTTTGTTTACAACTCATATAACAATCACTAACGATGCTCTGAACCTTTTTGTTCCTGTTCTTCTTTTGTTAAAACGTTTTACCTGTGATTCTTAAAATTATTTTCATTTACATACTTGTATTCCATGCAGTACAGTACGTAGTCATTAATATGGTAGTTTTAAAATAAAGAAAATAAAACGATTAATAAACTTGGCACACTAGAACTTTTTATTCTGACTGTATTTTAACGTGTGCTCAGGTACGTAATATCTACAAACATAACCAATGTATAGAGTTGCCAAACGGGAGCGTTGCCAGACGGGAGTAAGCCGGTTAAACTACACTTGCTGCGGTATGTTCGTGGATAGGTTACCAAGCGGCAACCAGTACATATCGAGAAACCTCTATGCCTCAGAAAGCACGTGAAGACGTTGGCCCCATTATCATTCGAAGATCCTTGATAGTCGTAACGGGTAGTCAGAAGACCGAGAGTCTGACAACCAGTCTTGCCAAGAAATATCATGATACTTAGTAACTGGGTTGTGGAGGTCAGATGGGCAGTCGCTCCATGTAAAATGCTGGTATTCAGCTGTATCCGATTAGACTGAAAGCCGACCACAACTTATAGTTGGGAAAAGGCTAGGCAGATTGAAAAGTTCTAACTACCCTCGGGCGTTAAAGTAAATGTTCATTATTAACTTATCATAATTTTCTAAGCCTTATGTTAACGCAAGAATAAACAAAAAGAAAAGTAAGATAATACTCTCTTCATCATTATTATATTCTTGAAAATTCGACACATTACCCCACGTTCAAGTTGAAACCAGGTTCGTTACAAAACAACTAAGTTATACATGTTTCCCGAAACGGCTTCCATTAAAAGTTATATCTGAACCAAGTATAAAATGTTTTATAGAGTTCTTTTTAATACAATGTTGCGTTAACTTTATTTTGTAAAATATATTTTGAAGTCGGTGTTGGGAATGATTCGTGTAACGTGATTTTTGAATTGAAAAGCGTGTAACAATATTTTTAGCAATCAGAAGAGGAGATGTTTAATTAAAGAAAAACAACACGACACACAAAATCAAACATTGATTATATTTGATTTGTGTCCATTCCAACACATATGTTTTTAAATCATTATTCAACCGCCATTTAACCCAAGGAACTAAATTATAACCACTAAAACAAACATAAATCACCACTCATAATAACTAATAGACCACCAATTATCTCGTTTTTTCCCCACACCACCCCAAACCACTAATTATCTCGTTTTTACAATCAAATATTGTTAACAATAGTTGGAAAATATATAATTCCCAACCACTTGCACTAATATGTAACAAAACCACATGAATAAAGAGATACTTGGTGATTCTAATTAGAGTTTTAATGGTAGGTGCTTGTGTGCATGTAGATTTACTAGGGGCTTATTTTAAGTCATTAACCTAACTAATATTATAAATACGAAAGAGAGTTTGTATGTTTGTTGCGCTTTCACGCTAAAACGGCTGAACGGATTTGGATGAAATTTAGCACATGGGTAGACCATGACCTTAGGACACTTTTTATATCTGTAGTACGTCCCGTGGGATAATTTTCGACCTCCACGCGGGCGAAGCCGCGGGCAACAGCTAATATAAGATCATTCTAAAAGGACTCGTAAAAGAGGAAATTCAATTTTTTTATGTAAGAACAGACTTTGTTATCAAATTCATAGTTTGAATTACCAGTCTTGCCATTAGGTATTGTGTTACTCAGTAACCGGGCTGTATCAGATCCGGTTAGACTGGAAGCCGACCCATACATACAACATAGTTGGGAAAAGGATGATGGATGGATAATGGATGATGAATCCTCTTTGCCTACGGCCGCCCGAGATACAGGATTTTCCTAGTTTGGGGGGCAGGGCAAGATAAGATAAGATAAGATAATATTTATTTGCAACTAATCTTATTGGACTTTCGACCTCACCACCACCTACCTTTTGTATCGAATCTCTACTCAAGTTTACTTACTTACCATTCACTTATTGTCAAAATTTGTGTTTTTTGTGAATAAAAAAAAAAAAAACTTTTCTTTCTAAATAAAATGTCCATTTAAAAACAAACTAAAAAAAAAATACAACATGAACACTAACTCAAGCCTAAATCAAATACCACTTCAAAGTTATGAAGTAACCCATTACACCTAGTAAAGTTGAAAAGTTACGACGAAAAGTGAAATATTCACGAGTACCTAGGTGTAAATATTTAAAGACCCATCCGCGGCGCGAGTTTGTTCAAATTAATTATTTAAAATCAGTTTTCCACTCCGTGTTGTTTGTTAATTAATTAGAAAGGTGTTGAATGTAAAGAAACCTTGTCAATATATTAACGGATTAAAAATGTTACAATATTTAATGTTACGTTAGGTAATAATATAAGAAAACTTATTGTAATTTGACTAACTCGACCGCCTCGTTAGTCTAGTGGTCGCAAACGCTACTGCTGAGCATGAGGTCCTGGGTTCGATTCCCGGGACGGGTCAAGTGTTATTTGGTTTTTCCTTCTGGAATTCCTCAGTAGCAGCCCGGAGTCCGGATTTGTGCCCGACTGGTGGCAATAGGCTCGGCCCCTGCTACATGGGACTTAAACATAATTGACGAAATGTGGGTGTACTATAGGTGCACCTCTGCCTAACCCTTCGAGGAATACAGGCGTGATGTTATGTTATGTAATTGAAAGTTTGAACCGTTTCTAATAGGTATACATAACCTTTTTTTTTTTGTGTTTTGGCAATTGAGTATAGTTCTCGAAAACATCCCTTTCTGCTATTACATTACGGCGCCGTCAATGTCAAATTAAATTAATGTCACCATGACATTATCTGTCACCAAAAATAAAGCCGAGATAGACTATGGTCCACCAAGCAAAAAAAATTGACAGATATTTAGTAGAATGGTAGACTGAGTTTTGTTTGTGTCTCATTCGCTTGGCTTAGTGTTCCGTTTCGCTTATCCGTCATAAAACTTATGAAGGTACCGTCCGCATGTCAAGTTTCAAACATAGACTGTTCGGCCGTAAAAATCTTGTACGTCACACTTTAGGATCCACGTTGAGTGTTTCAATACTTATGTTTGGTACAGTTTTACTCTCATGTTTCTTTCGGTAGTATTTGATTACTTTCGACTGCTGGTCTAGTGTCTAGTGGAGTGGTTACAAGCGCTACTGCTGAGCATGAGGTCTTGCATGGATTCGATTCCTAGGTCGGGCTAAGTGTTACTGGGTTTTTTCCGTCAGAAATTTCTCAGTAGCAGCCTGGAGTCTGGATTCGTGCCCAGTTGATGGCAGTATTATGTTATGTGTTATATTTCAGACTTAAAAAGAGCCATATTAAAGTGAGTAAAAGTATTGAACGAACTGACAGTTTTTGGGTTTATTTTGGAATTTATTTATCTATTATTTTTAGTTTACCGTTGCTCTCTTGAAGGGACCTGTAGTGCATCTATTTAATAGATATGTAAACACTATCTCATGCACGTCAGCAGTGAGGTCGCTGTCACTAATGACAACTGTCAGTTCACCACGAATGGCGGAAAAGTGAGAAACAGTTGAAAGTGAGGTGGTACCTGCACAGGAGGCTTGGTGTGGTGATGAGCCAGTGTAGTGATATAATCAGCTTAAATACGGGATCAACAGAATTCTACAGGAACCATCCTTGCGAAGATTATTACCGTTATTTCTCAGGTATAAATAATTTTAAGCCGTCCGCTAGCTAAATGACTGGTAACTAAGTTTAAAGTTTAACCGCCTCTGTAGTCTAGTGGCTAGACCACCTGTCCCAGACCCAGAGTTCCCGGGTTCGATTATCAGTGGGGGCAAAAAATTCTGCTCGGTTTGGTTGGTGTTAGGGCTTATTTTAAGGCCGCCTGGCTAGCTACCACCATCTTACCTAAGTTTGTCGCCATAACAACAATGTTACCAGCATTGTTGTGTTCCGTCAGTAAGAGGTAAGATAGCCAGTTCCTCTGTGTTTGAGGATTCCGGGTGAAGCCCGCTTCCACCTTCGGCCTGATCATCACTTACCATTAGGTGCAAAAAAAAATAAAAAATACCGATCTGTATTAAATCCTATTATTTAATAGAGTTTGGATTGAATTCCCATTATTTCACGCCAGACAACTACCAGCGTGACGTACAGGACATAACAAGAAAACAAACACAAACAGACAGTCATTTACTTTAGAATCGTATACATAGTATTTACGTAAACTTCGTAGTGTCAAAGTTTGGAGACATTCAAGTTGTAAACTGCTGTGATATTATTTGAGTTATTTTACATAATTTCATTGCTTGCTTACTTGAATTTGGTTAAACAAATAATATTAATGTAAATGTGCCCTTACTATATTTGATAAACATACATACATAAACTCACGCCATCTTCCCGCAGGGGTAGACAGAAATTATAGAACGTCACCTGCTACGATCCTTACAAAGTCCTTTTGCTTTGTTTTCGTTCATACATCTGAGGCCTTAGTGTAAGTTGGCAAGTGAGTAAACGTAACTATCGCGTTTGCTTTCAGATTTCTATTCTGACCTTTATATTCTTAGCATTATGATCTATCAGTCAAATCTTAACGCAAACTCGATAGTTACGTTTACTTACTTGCAAACTTACACTAAGGCCTCTGAAGAACAACACCAATAAGGCGTTTCCACTCACATCTGCCTTTATTTGTTATTTGGTGTAGAAAAAAGTGGATTATGATAGCTTGTTAGCAGCTTTTATTGTTGTCCTAGATACATACAGTAATGTACAGTTCGTAGGATAATAAAATCTGTGATAAAGAATTAAGTTTTAATTCTAGTCATGAGCCGGTAACGCTTTGTTTTTTTCACCTATACTGTATCAAAACAATATTGCGTCTAAACAAACGATTTGCTTTAAAAGAGAGTTCAATCCACTTTAGACGCGAACACTGATTTATAGCGTAGGAACCAAAAAATATTCAATATTAGTACATTATGATACAAGTGTGCGGTGTTGGTCATTACACACGAGACGGTATTGTCCGCGCGAGCCGCAGGCGAGCGCGATAAGGTAGTCGAGAGTGTAATGATCAACGCACTCGCGTTTCATACGACGTTTTTCAACACACTTGCGAGGAAATAAACAGACTTGTAAGAATGTATGCTACAATAACGTAATTATAAAGTTCAACTGACCATTGTTGCCATGTACTGATTATCCGGAGCTTCTTTTAAAAACTTTTCAACGTAGGTTGGTGTTACTTTAGATTTCGTATTGATAATATTATTTTAAATATGTATTAGTCTATGAAAATAACCACACAGCGAAACCGGGAACAAATATGTATGGAAAATGGCGCGACGGTTTTGTTTTTCCGCAGTTGTAAATAAAGGCACTGGCAACTGGCAAACCCGCTAAACAGCCTACACCTATTAAAAAATGTATAAAAACAAAATAATATTTTGAAAGACTGAAAAATGCGTGTATTGGATTTTCAGCAGAAAAATAAACACTATATTACTATAAGTACAGTAATCAAATTGTAAATGGTTAAATAAAATATAATAAATAATGGCAACATTCCGTTCAGTCGGCATGGACATGGCATGGAGTCGCGCGCCGCCTCCGAAAAACTATACGACCGCATTCCGAGATATGCCCTAATCGCCCACACTTCTCACATCAATATTTTGCGTTCCAATTTAGTTATGATATGATTATGAAAGCTGAGGGCTGTCATCAATTTGGAACGCTAGTGAATGTGCTAATGCTGGGGCCACATTGTCGCGATAAAGCGAACTTAACTCCACGGGCTCTCTTTTATTCAGCGAGACGTCGAGCTGTGTGCGAGAGAGAGCGCGCGCAGTATAGTTTGTCTTATCGCGACAATGTGGCCCCAGCATATCAGTGCTCGCCCAACGTCAAAACTTAAAACATTACTTATTTCTTTGTGTATAGCCACAAATTTCTTCCTCTTTTTTGGTTAGGTGGCGACGGTAGCCAGAATCACAATTTTGAAAAAATGCCTATAACAACACAGCCAAATAACGGTTCACGGAACAAACATAAGTTATCCCGCTCAAGCTTATTCGGAACGGGTGTAAGCACGCTCAAATCGATTGGATTTCATTACATTTACATCGTAATTCGGAACGCAGTCTACGACTAACGTTTTGACACCGGAAAAAAAAAAAGTACTCTGTGATCAACGTTAGTTCTCTATATAGTCTGTGGTGATCAGTAAATGTAATGAGTGCTAAGATGGAATTTTGTTTACAATGTTATTTTTGGTCATAACAGTGCTTTTTAACATGGAATAGATACACCAAAGCGAGCTGGGCTTGTATTTATTTGCAAGTTCATTGAAGTATGCCAAAAAAACGTTTTCCGAAAATGACTTGGCATTTTTGTTGTTTTTCCACTGTATAAAAGTTTCGTAGGCCGCTACGTATTTGTCCTTAGATTTTGGTGGCAACAGGCTATCACTCGCGTTTCGTGCCTCGATGAGTATTTCCGGCGGAGTCAAACCTACGTATTGCTCTTCTTCCCGTGAAGTCGACATTTTTGTTATTAATCACAACGAAAATGATAGCAAGTAAGTATTGGAAAATGACGAGCTGGTTTGTATTTTAGCGCGCCGCGCCAGCGATTCGCGCGCAGGTTTAAATAAATGCGCTGGAAAAACTGCTAGACAATATAGCCTATAAAAAAAACACAAAATAATAGGTATTTTTGTTTTATTTTTGTTCTGAATACGTACCTATTAAAAACATTATAAGGTTAATATGTAAGTAGCGAAAAATATGAAATAATATATGATGAAATATGTTCATCATATTTTATGTAATAAATATTATGCATAATATAAAGGCATGAAAGTCTCTTTGATGAGATTAAAAAAGCGCACATCCTCTGCTCGGGTGAAATAGTAGATAGTTCATACTAATGCCATTTAGACACATAGTCCAGCTTCAATAAATAAGTACACAAAAGTTTTATTAAGATTACCTACATTAGGTACTTCGTAAAAAATAAAAGCATTTTCATTTGTAACAGAATATGGCCAGACTAATTTTTTTTACGTTAACTAGACAGTTAACGCCCCGGTTTGCGTATGGTATTATGTTTTACAAAAATAAAAAGC
Source organism: Eupsilia transversa (assembly GCA_914767815.1). Lineage (NCBI taxonomy): Eukaryota > Metazoa > Arthropoda > Insecta > Lepidoptera > Noctuidae > Eupsilia > Eupsilia transversa. The sequence goes on from OU611888.1 coordinate 2,328,973, forward strand.
TTCACCAAAGTCAATTTCTACAATATAAATTCCATGCCGCCATGATAGTACTTACTAACTCCATACTGCCATGTCATAGGACTGGTATAGGTACTAGGTACTCCGACTAGTAAATAGTTATCTGTGGCATTACAGCACTAGTTCGTTATGGTAAAGTAAAAAGCACGCGTTTTTAATACACTGCATTATGAATCTAAAAGCGGTTCAATAAGAGCCACTTTACGAGCAAGTGTGTTGAAAAAAAATATTCGATGGTTTTGTTGCAATAACGATCTATTTTTTTTAGAATAGCCCGTAAAAGCCGATCGGTACGTGCCTAGTTAGATTATTTCGTGGGCATACTTGTAATAAAAATTGTTTCGCAAAAAATCCTGCCGTTATTATTTTTGTGGTTATTGAAATATAGAAATAGGTATATATTTTCTTTTTCAAATAAACCTACCTATTTTGAAACCATTTTTGACATTGTTAGAGATAATATTAATCACATAGGTACCGAGGTTTTTTTTCAATTAGATAATAAATATTAATTATTTTTGAGAATGCTGTTTAATTTGTAATTGGCGGCTGTGTAAGGCCAAGGCTAATTGTTACCTGTACTTATCTATAATATTTTGTAAACATAAGCTGTTCCTGATGGAGGTCAGATAGGCAGTCGCTTCATGTAAAATACTGGTATTCAACTGCTTCCAGTTAGACTGGAAGCCGACCCCAACATATTGAGAAAAGGCTAGACAGATTGATTTTGAACAATGAACAACAACAACAATAATTTTTCTTGAAAACAAAATAGTTAAGTATAAACAACTATTGGGTCTTCTTAAACTTCGTTACTACAAGACTTTGCATCTTAGTTATGCTAAACACGAGCGATCTCAGAATCTCATACAAGTTAGAGAAACATTTTCGCAATAAGAGTAAACACAAACTCTAAACTCGTGTATGTTGATTTTATAAGTTTCGCTAATGAAGAAACCTTGTTGCTTGCAAGTTGTGGCATGTGTGTACTCATGTTTATGTTTTCTATCTAATAAAACTACTTTAAAACTAACAATGCGATAATCATTGCATGTTAAACCATGCATCGATGATCGCCTTGTTAGTTTTCTTCGCATTTTTATTAAAGAAACATGGGAAAAACAACTTATTTCTTAACGTAATGGCTAGTTGGCACTTCCCGTGACCCAAGGACTGGCTTTTGCCGTCATGAGTGTCATTTTCATAGTTATCAAGAGTGCTTAAGCCAATAATAAGGTCAATATGTACATCCAAGATGGCTGCAGATGTGTTTTTTTTTTTTTTTCAAATCGCGACCGCGACAGGCAGCGCGACCCTAGTCTCGCCTGCGATATCGCGCCAGTGTGTAAGAGCCGTTTTTCGTTTTGTTATAATTTTATCTATACTAATGTTGAGGAGCTCGCGTGGCTAAGTAATAACAGCCGCACGGGTCGATCCGTCAGGTTAAGCTACGCCGAGGTTGGTTCGTGGATGGGTGACCATCTTTACATACCAAGACTCCTCCGTGCCTCGGAAAGCACGTTAAGCCGTTGGTCCCGGTCTGGTCTGTCATTCGTGGATCTTTGACAGTCGTTACGAGTCGTCAGAAGCGCGAAAGTCTGACAACCAGTCTTACCAAAGGGTATCGTATTACCCAATTACTGGGTTGTGGAGGTCAGATAGGCAGTCGCTCCATGTAAAATACTGGTATTCAGCTGCATCCGGTTAGACTGGAAACCGACCCCAACATAGTTGGGAAAAGGCTAGGCAGATTGCTAATTTTATCTATACTGGCTATTAATTTACCCACACACTATCACAACACTTCAAAAGCAGACTATGTTTATTTAGACTACACTTAAACTTAAGCCTAGACAAACTGCCAACACCTTTACCTAACCACATCTATTACAAAAATAACCAAAGCTTTTCAGACATTAACAAACACAAAAAGAAAATCTTCTCCAAATCCCGAGACACGAATTAGCTCCGTCCGTGTTAAACATTTAGATTGTAAACATTTGCCGACTCAGTGTGCCATTATACAAACGAGCTGAGGCTTCAATTTACTGACTGAGTGATAGCTAGGCTGCTGATATTGGAGCTGAGAGGAGCGGAGAAATGAAGCTGCTCGTAGGAAATCAGTAGCGTGTTTTTCGCTCCGCTTAGATAGATTGATTGATAAATATTTTTTTTGGTAAAAATACACCACAAATGTCAATGCATTTGTTGTTTGATTTGATTCAAATGTATGATTTAATTAAACTTTTTTTTTTTTAAATGATGAACTCTATGTAGATTGCGGCTGTTCGACGATCACCAGTGGATAGTGATCCCCTCAAAATTAGAAATAATCGAAAATGGATCGATGACCGTTATCCCGTTGCTATGCATGCACCACATTGTATCGGTCGGGACCGTCAATGTTAACGATCTACCACAATCTAGTAATTAATACACTTTTTCAGTAGACATTGCTACAGTGGAACGAAGATTAGCTGTTTATTTCAACCGAGTTATTTATTTATTTATTTATTTATTTATTTATTTATTTATTTATTTATTTATTTATTTATTTATTTATTTATTTATTTATTTATTTATTTATTTATTTATTTATTTATTTATTTATTTATTTATTTATTTATTTATTTATTTATTTATTTATTTATTTATTTATTTATTTATTTATTTATTTATTTATTTACTCTTACAACTATCTTTACAGATCTTCGACCTAATACGATAGTGTGGCTATCAACTATTATGCATAAGTTCATAATGATAACCGCCCATCTGTGTAACGACCAGTTACTGGGCGTTTTAAAATGTCCTTGTCTGTGTCGCCGCCAGAATCTGGTGTTTTCACAATGCGTCATATTTGACTGTATGGAAATCTCGTATAACCTCCATATTATGGAGGTTTTATAAATTTCAACATCTGGGACGCCCTCCATAATAATTCCATCCCCTTATCAGCTTGGAACACCTTATCCTTTTACAACGCTCCTTTGCACCGTTATACTACACTGCTCCACGCTGCTCCCTCGCTCAGCTAACCTTACTCGCTCCGCAGCAATGAACAGGCAGCCTTAGTGAGGTTACATTCTGATGAACTTAGATCGAGAGATGCAAATGGTTTGCGGATAACTTTAACTCGTAACGAGGGACAGGCAGGTATTGGATTTCGATTCCTAATATCATTTTCATCATTTTCCACCGTTATCCCAATTTATTTTGGGTCGGCGCAGCATATCTTTTTCTTCCATATATCTCTATGAGTCGTCATTTCGGTAGTAGTATTTGGAACTTAATAGGTATTTAATCCAAAAAAAATTACAAAAAAAAACAACTGACTTTCACAAAAATACTACAAAGCGAAAAAATACTCTAATTTCGGAAGTCGGTGCCTTTGGTTTTTTAGTTTCGTTATTTACTACCGGCTTCCGAAATTAGAGTTATTTTTCACTTTGTAGTGTTTTTTTGAAAGTATAAAATGTGCAAACCGTTCATCATTCTTCTGATTTAGACATTATTATTGTGAATGTTTGTTTTGTTAATTTTAAGCCTGATTTACACGGTGCGCTTTATTATCCGTGGTATACCATAAGCTGAGAGTTGAGTTGCTTCAACTTTATTCTATGCCACAGGAATCGTGTAAATGGGGCTTTAGAAATATGATATTGCTACGTGTTTTTTGACCTATCACTAGAAAAATATTTTTGATCGAGCTATATCCATACAGTTTGAACGGCTCGATATATTGAAACGTTTGAATGCGATTGCACGGGCATTGCAAAGCGGTCATCTACGTCGGGACACAAAGAGAAGTCATTCATCGTAAAAATCCCTTTGCACGGTGCAGTACAGATTTTTACGTAGGTAGGTCAGCAATACACACATGTACCAATTATTCTTTCCAATGTGGCGTCATCTACATCGCCACATGCGAACTACGCATCAAATAGTTGACGGCACAAATCCTGCATCGCGGTATTTAAGTTTACCGTGCGATTAACATATATAAGATTATCCGACATCAATTCTTGGGCAATTGCCCACCAGACACAACACCCGTCTGGTCAGAGGATCCTCCCTTCGCTATAGAGAGGATGAGTGAACTTTAGACCTTGTTCCTCATACCCCTAAGCCAACGATATTTTTCAAACCCTTCATAATTAAGGCTAACAAAAAAATTCCAACTTTTTGGACGTTTTACCGTTTTTTTTTTCTCGTTCTCCTTCTATTAGGCTGCCTGTCCACTGCCAATATTAACCACTCCACTCTGGAGTTTATATTGTATTGGCACAGCTCTATTCCTGTCCTCTCTTCTCCGTTCTAGTGGACAGCAACTTAAGAGTATTGGTGGTAGTCAAAACATTACATACACATTCAGCCTTTAAGTTTCTTGGTTTCATGCCTCTGTGGTCTAGTGGTTAGACCACCTGTCTCAGACCCAGAGGTCCCGGGCTCGATTCCCAGTGGGGGCAAAATTTTCTGCTCGGTTTGGTTGGCGGCAGGGCTTGTTTTAAGTCCGCCTGGCTACCACCATCTTATCAATGTTACCAGCATTGTTGTGTTCCGGCAATAAGAGGTCAGATAGCCAGTTTCTCTGTGGTAGAGGATTCCGGGTAAAGCTCGCTTCCACCTTCGGCCTGATCATCACTTACCATCAGGAGAGATTCAGGCCAAGAATTTCCCCGATGTGGTTAAAAAAAAAAGAGGGAGTGAGCTCTAATCCTCCACGCGGGTACAGTGCGCGTGCCACATAAATTCAAAGTAGCCAAAACGCCGTACGTCAAGCACGGTACTCTCCAAAATCACCCAAAAAAAAACCTACTTTCATCCTAACTGACATTGAAACAACCATTCTCAGCACTTAATGGTCTATACTCTTTGAACCGCATTAAAAAAACATGCAAGTATTACCAAGAACCAGTATGTAAGTACTTTGCCGGAAGGTTAAACCCATTATGATACGTAGTTTGAAGGGTCAATGTTAATATCAGTCCGCACTCAGCTCTATGAAAGGGATTGAACCCTCCACGATATACCTAGTGTATAGGTACAGGGCGCTTCAGTTCGTGTAGTTCCTTTATATCTCCTGTTCTGTTAGCGATAAAGAATATTAATATAATAATAAAAATATTATCTGCAATGGGATTAAAAGGATTCTTTATTATTAAGCTTAAAAAAATAATCCGTCCTGCTACGGTTCCCCGCATTAATTTATTGAAAAACGTTTTAATTACAACGCTTTAAAGTTATTTTGGCGCGTGGTCAAAATCGGAACTAACGCCGCCATCTTGTTTTCTGAATACACAATGACTGTAATAATTTCACTAATGGTTACCAACAACGCCTGAATGTCAGTGTCATTCAGGCGCCATAAGGTTCTTGTAGCACTGTATCTAGTTCGCTTCTTTTGTTATTTACTAATGAGACATAATTAATTATTTATTTTAACCATTTATGCACACACATAATTATAACAGACAAGAAGAAAGAAACAGAAAAATACGTACAAAGGCAATGTTTATTTCTAAAGAAATCTCTTCCAGCATACCTGCGATAGGAAAGTACATAAAAAGAGATGTAGACAACGTGTATAACAGTAGAAGAGAAAACAGAATACATTAATTAAAAAAAATCAAAAACAATTCTCTAATTTAAAAATATAATCATACATTATGAGAATATACTTACAAATACTTCTAAAATAAATATCATTACAATATAATTAGGTATATAAATTTTAATGTAATCCATACTAATATTATAAATTCGAAAGTAACTCTGTCTGTCTGTCTGTCTGTCTGTCTGTCTGTCTGTATGTTACCTTTTCACGCCTAAACCACTGGACGGATTTCGATAAAATTTGGCAAGGAGATAGATGGCATGCCGGGGAAGAACATAGGCTACTTTTTGTCTCAAAAATAACCCTAAGGGGGCGGATATAGGGGATGAAAGTTTGTATGGGAAACCTATCATTTCTTAAGTTAGGGCTATGAAAATTTAAATGTATGCTTTAGGTAACAAATAAAGAATTACGTATTTCACCGTTTTTCAAAAATCATCCCTCAAGAGGGTAGAATGGGGGATGATTTTAAAATTCACATGTAATATTGACATTTTTCAGTGACTCTTTTCAAGATATTTAAGGGTTGGAGAATATAGTCATAGTCCGTATCTTGAGATTACATTTAGTGTTTATTTCATTAAAATCGGTCCACCCGGTCAAAAGTTATTACTAACTACTTGGCTTGAAAAGCATGGGAGGGATGGTGGCATTGATAGCCGGAGATTTTAGACAGACTCTGCCGGTAATAACTAGGGGATCACCGGCAGATGAAATAAATGCATGCCTAAAGACGTCGACATTATGGGGGCATTTAAAAAAGTTTTGTTTGATTACAATTATGTGAGTTCAACTTATAGAATCGGGGCAATATGCGGCTGCACTTCTGAAAATTGGCGAAGACCGTATCGTATGGTAACAGTTGGTAACGGCAGGATTACAATAATTCAAAAATTTTGTAATATTGTTCATATCAACAACGTGGATATACGTTGTTTTTCAGATAATCTGAGCCATCTGCAAACTAATGGAGAATAGAGAATGGTTGTGTGGAAGGACAATTTTGGCACCGGCGAATGAAACTGTGGGAAAGATTAATGAAAACATTATGTCACATATGGAAGGTGACGTTGTGGAGTATCTCTCGGTACACCTACACAATGTCATGGACACCGAACAAGTAACATCACCCTGTTGAATTTCTCAACTCTTTAGAGTTATCAGGAGTGCCTTCGTATTAGCTGAGGCTGAAAGTGGGTGTTCCAGTTCTGTTAATGCGTAATCTTGATGCGCCAAGATAATGTAATGACACACGGTTACAAATTACTCACCTGAGGCGGAATATTTTAAAAGCAATAATCATGTTAGAAACAGTAATAAAAAAAAAAAGTTGAGATTCCCCGTATTCCAATAATTCCGACAGATTTGTGGCGGCATCGAAACCGCCACATACGAACTACGCATCAAAGACCTAACGTCACAAGTCCTACATCGCGGTATAAGAGTTTACCGAGCGATTAACATTATACAGGCCGACTTTGAAATCATGCAACAAAATTTAAGGGGGTGTCCTACTCATCAATATGAACCACTTTTACTATGGGACCAAATAAGAATTCACAAAAAAAAACGACCTTTCTGTATAAAGGTATACCCGATTGGAACATTTTGTATAAGAAAATCGTAAAGTCAGCCTGTATAAGACTATCCGACATCAATTCTTGGGCAATTGCCCGCCAGACACAACACCCGTCTGGTCGGACGATCCTCCCTTTTCTATATAGGACGAGTGAACTTTACACCATGTTCCTCATACCCCTAAATTGGTGACCCCGAATATGAACGTCAACGCAGCCTTCGTGCAACTACTTCAGCGTGACGTCATCAACATCATTCCCGCAAGCTTTTGTGAGGCGAGTCACACAGCCAGCCAGCACCCACGGCTTCAACGGGTATCCTGACCACCAGCATGCAGCGAACGCGCATTCTTGGTCACCACCCTCAGCCTCATCAGCAACCCGGCGCTGTACCACATCCGACGCACTGGATCACAACGCAGCGCCACCCCGACTCACTGGGGAATCACCGCAGACAGTTCCGACCCACTGTGAACTATGCGGCACCCGGTTCCAACTCACTGGAACCTCAACTGGCACTGGCAAGCATCGCAAGATACAAGACTCAGCCCACTATCGACCTCCGGTCTCCGGAGGGGAGTGATGTGGCGGCATCTACACCGCCACATACGAACTGCATCAAAGACCTGACGTCACAAGTCCTACATCGCGGTATAAGAGTTTTCCGAGCGATTAACATATATAAGACTATCCGACATCAATCCTTGGGCAATTGCCCGCCAGACCCAACACCCCGTCTGGTCGGAGGATCGTCCCTTTTCCATAGAGTATGAGTAAACTTTACACCCTGTTCCTCATACCCCTAAAGATTTACCATTCCAATTTAAAAAGAGTGCAGCCATTGTATGTGGCGTGCTCACGAGTATCCAGCCCACAAAATCTACATGTTTTAGCAAAAAATGGTAAAACCAAAAATGTTGTTTACAGAAATGTTTTAACATAAGATATTCCAGTTTTATTTATATTACTTTACAGATTGGGATAGACGTTGTTCACCTTCCACAGGCAAATGTGTCATATTTTTTAAATAAGACTTTCACACACTACAGTTTCATACTTCCGTCCATAACCTTTCCGTAACGCCTAGATAGACCATGTTCCCATAATTTCCGACCACCACGCGGGCGAAGCCGCGGGCAAAAGCTAGTTTAAAATAACTATGCAACTATTTTATCTATTGTTGCGAGACTCAACTCGGCCTATTGCAGTCCATTGTTGGACATAGGCCATAGGACATAGGCTTCTCTTAGGCTGCACTACAACACCATGTCCTCCGATTTCCGCATCCAAACACAAACTCAAATTTGATACAAATAAACCAATTATAGGCACTTTTGAATTGTCAAGGGGTCGCTCAGTCAGAAAGATGAAGCTAGTTGCCCATTCCAAAGCGTAGTAGGTTCCTATCGAGAAGAACGGGCAAGAAACTCCACTGACTCTTTTAAATCCTGTCTTGTATAGTATACATGACCAAGGCGAAATCTTGCGCATGATCAATCCATTAAATCACTAGCAAATCAAGAGGTTTATCACATGAATTTAGAAACCTCCTATAGATACAATTATGATCCCAAATAAGGTCAAAGTCAAGGCGAAGATTCTAGGGAGGCTTATCTAAAATGTATGCAGTGGATTAACGGTATCATCCCGATTTAGGCCTGAAAGGCGGTCGCTAGATATTGCCTATGTCAATATGTTAGCGTCGATAGGATGGTGGGTATCCTCTTCTAAGGAATTTTAATGTTTGGGGGATTCCTATTAGTGCTGGCTGTTAAGATATACTGGGGGTTTGTTGCGCTATTTCTTTTTCCCAGCTAAAACACTAAGAAGTGGTGAAACGCGCCGGTTTTGGAAGATTGTCTTATGCAAATTTGACGTTCAAAATGTGCTGATTCTCAGCCAAGTTTGAATAAATGACTTTGTTTTGTTAAGCAGATAAAACCTATTAGATTTTGAGGAAATAGGCAGAATTTTTTACACTTTTGGGAAAGAGATGTTTTAAAAACATCATCGTTTTGATTTTATCGAAGTTTTTGTTATAATATCAATGATCATTTAGTTGTGCAAAAGTTATGGTGAACGAATCAATAAACGAAAACGGAATGAAGCTAGGAACTAGGGGGCCGAAGTTGAATTTATAACTTTTTATACACCGACATTTATCTCTACGTTACCGTTGTCAGTTGGTTCTTATATTATTTCTTTTACGTAAACAACTTGATCTTTGTTTACAAAACAGGCTTAGAAGTCGTGCTTTCTCACAAAGAGATCAAAGTTATTCTTGGTTTTATTTCATTCGCATACCTCAACCTAATTTTATTATAACTCATAACCCATTTGTAAAATAAAAATACCTGGGTGTACTATACAGTACACCCAGGTATTTATGCCTGTTATAGTTATGTCGTCATATACTGGTCGTCGGTTGATATGTTAATATGTTTATGTTACGCGGAATTCAAAAGCAGCATTCGATTTTCTCGTGAAATGACGATTGCAACTTTGAGAAACGACCTATTTCATAACAACTATTAAGGTTATAAAAATACTTTGTTCATAACAACAATAAGTAAGTATTTAAGAAAAAAAAAAAACTTGGGTAGGTACGTAAGCTGAAATTCTAATCTCCATTATTTATTTAGGTTAGCCAACAATTGTTTACACAATAATAATTATTACATTTACAATTTAATTCCTTAATAGTACATTTATAATTGCAACAATTATGTACAGGCTACCACAACATGCGCCATTTATGGTTTTACAAAATATCAGAAAGCCAGAAAGGATATTTACAATTAAAGTTTTTCAATTCTTATGTACCTGCATCTTGTCTTCAGCTTCGTATCTTCACAATAGTATTTCTAAATAACCTTTCAGAGGTCAAAAAGGAGAAACTTGCGGGTTGTCACTAACACTAGGCGACACCTAAATGAATGCGCGCCGGTAGATTTAAAACCTTCGGGGCTGAGCTGAGAATTTAAAATCCAACAGCACGCTTTATCTACCAACGTCAAAAGTACCTATACCCACACTTCTTGTTCAAATAAAGTGGATATTATGTAGTTACACTAAAGTACATAGACTCGTAACGTCTCCAAAGAACCTTTTCTGCTGTACTAAGAAACTTAAATTGACTTAGAGAGAATTTAAAAGAAAAGCAACAACGTTCCCAAGTTGAGTCTAAGCTAAGTTGAAGTAGGGGACGAAATTAGATAACACACAATGAGTTCAAGACTTCTTGTGGCTTCAGAGTTCTTGTTTGACGTGATAGTGAAAGTTAGGTTAGCTAGGAATGTGTTTGCGCCAGTTTGCTTGTAGAGATTTCGGTTCAGGATTTTCTCTTGCATCGACAAGGAACTGCTGTGTGTTCCAAAAGTACCTAATGAAAGTGTAAACAAATTCTGTTCAGTTTAAAGTTTTAAGCCGCGTTTCCACTAGGCAACATTTGGCTTGCAACACGTGACGCTCAACATGTACGGCAACAGCGGGCGACGTTGCCAGCTGGCGCGCAACATGACGCGCGGCTTGTTGTTTGTCAACCCGCTTGCAAGCTTGCTGCATCGATTGTTGTCGAGTGGAGACGTGACGCGCAACAATGTCCGTAGTGTGGTGTAACGAACGAGTGCTCAAATTAATCGAACTGTACCAAAACTGCCGCTGAAATCAACACAAGTTCCTATGGCGACATGTTTCGACGATTGACGTAAAGTAGTAGATGCGTAGACAGACAACGTTGTTCAACAAAAGTTCCGCGCTCACTTTCAACATGTTGGGCAACTTGTTGTGCAACATGTTGTGCAACATGTTGCGCGTCAATTGTTGCCTAGTGGAAACGCGGCTTTACACAATCACTCACATAGGGGAATGAGTAACGCGGCGGTGATGTCTCGCGTTCGGCCCTGGTCCAGGGCATGGGGAGTCGTCACCTCCTTCTGCGAAGCAGTATTGCTCGCGAAGGAGGAGTTGAGCACGTGAGGGAGAGGCTTCGCGCCCTCACGCCCCTAGTCGCCGCAGGAGACGCCCTGGGCGTCGGAGATCCCAGGCTGATTCCCGGCCACCGTAGGCGCGGGCTTGCGGGCGCTAATGGATAGCTTGCCCCAATAAAGACCAGGCCCGGGTCAACGGAGCGTTGTGTTCCACGCGCGTCTCAACGATATGTCAGCACAAATGGTGGGGCCCGCCAGGGCCGATGCCTGCCGGGGTTGCAGGAAAGTCCGAAAGGAATACCGTCGCCTCTGGCAACACAGGCAACTGAAGGAACACGGGTGGGTTTTATTCATTAAGAGTGACACGCCCTCCCGCTCCGCCTAAAGCGGGAGAAGTTATTAATATCTGTATCTACAAGGTTTCTACTTTATTTCTCACCAATTTTTCCAATAATTATTTTGTTTGAATAGTTTGAATAACATTATTATATTGTAATTAAAAAATCATCGACCAAAATTGAGGTTATAAAATTAACTGCAATTGTTAAACAAAAAACATTATAAAGATTTGAATTAGAATTTCGGGTTCAATAAGTATTCAAAAATCGAATCAAATTGCTCAATTTGTATGTGGCACTACAAATTGGCATCCATAGGTACATTTTTTGATCCATTTGTTCACATTTTAATCAGATACTTTTAGAACACACTTGATATCAGAAAAGCTTATGTTGTGGTACTAATTTCAGCCAGTTTGTAAGGTGGTAGCGGGGCTTACTACTTAGGGTGCGCTAGACGTGCATAAGTATCACCACTCGTGGGGGTTAGTAAGATTATAAGCAAGCTAAGAGCTCACTTCGAACCTGAGTCAAGTGACTGCATATTCAAAAGCGAATTCACTTGTTTTTATTCACTAGTTTCTATTACTACGCCTCCACTGTCCGCCCGTACATCCTTCTGTCAGCGGGCAAGCAGTTGAGATTTTCACAGAAGATGTAGGTATTTGTATTGCCGCCATAAAAACAAATAATAAAAAATAATTAAACGTTAATAATTAAAGGATACAGGAAACGTGTTATTTTCGGCGTTTTATGGTCGATCTTAATACGTTACGGAACCCTTAGTGTACGAGTTCGACTCGCACTTGCCTGGATTTAAAACGCAGTCAAGACTGTGTCGGCGTACTTCAAAGTATACCGGCACTGCGTTTGGCGTTTCAATTTAAACGTGAGCAAGCACTACTGCTGAGCATGAGGTCCTGGGTTCGATGCCCAGGTCGGGCAAAGTGTTATTGAGTTCTTCTATGAGACTCCAGGATGCTACTGAGAAATTCTATTTCTCAGTAGCAGCCTGGAGTCTGGATTTGTGCCCGGTTGATGGCAATAGGCTCGCCCCTATTACAAGGGACTTAAACATAACTAGCGAAACGAGGGTGTACCTACTACAGGTACACCTCTGCCTATCCCTTCGGGGACACGAGGTGTGATGTTGTTATGTTACTATAGTGGTGATTTTCTCATGCAAACTTCTCCTAAAGTAAGTAGGCTATGTGTTGTCTGTCAGTCATGATACTGATTTATAAGTTTTGATAAAAGACGCTAGAATATAATAGATAAGAAATCACGAGCAAAAGTATGACATAAACAAAACAGTAAACAGAAAAAATAAACAGTAACTAAGTAAAATTCTAAAGCTATTTTTTTCATTTAGAGTATGGATTGAAGTATTGCAATAGAACCAATGATAACTGAAAATCGATAACATACCTTACAATAAAATCGAAGATAAACTGTATAAGTTTGAAAAACTGTTTAAAAGTTCTGTCTGCACTACACTTTCAATAATTAATTTAAGAGTAATTCGTTCTTGAATTTTACTTAGTGTTTACATACTTTTGCTCGTGACTGTACTAGTCTGTATAAATATTGATCCGACCTAATTTGATTCGGGTTCTGGAAGAAAAATATCCATAGAAGAAAAAATACGTCACGCTAGTATATCAGCCGAAAATATTTTAAAACTATGATTCTAGAATGTATAGAATTAGTTATGTTAATAATAAAACCATTGTTAGACACGAGAAGGTAGGTATTAAGATTTCAAAAATTATTTGGAATCCCTTTAGTAGTAGTGGAGTAAATGCCACCTGTCTCGTTTTAATCGACGACACGTTAATTGACGTCACAAAGCCACTGTTTCGAGTTTCAAATTTCTACGAACGGCTGCTAGGCCGTAACGTCAGACAGCCATTTCTATTCCTTTTGATGTGAACACAGCATCACTGTACTACTATGATTTTAGCTTAACTATTACTTAGAATCCCTGAGGAGCTCGTGGCTAAGTAATAACAGCCGCACGGGTCGACAGTCAGGTTAAGCTACGCTTGCCGAGGTTGGTTCGTGGATGGGTGACCATCTATACATACCGAGACTCCTCCGTGCCTCGGAAAGCACGTTAAGCCGTTGGTCCCGGCTGTCATTCGTGGATCTTTGATAGTCATTACGAGTCGACAGAAGCCCGAAAGTCTGACAACCAGTCTTACCAAGGGGTATCGTATTACCCAGTGCTGGGTTGTGGAGGTCAGATAGGCAGTAGCTCCATGTGAAATACTGGTATTCAGCTGCATCCGGTTAGACTGGAAGCCGACCCCAATATGATTGGGAAAAGGCTAGGCAGAATGATGTTACTTAGAATCCCTTTAACGCATTTCAATAGTCGACAAAATCCCACCTGCCTCGTTTTAATAGATGCCACGTTGATTGACGTCACAAAGCTACCGACATTTCGAGTTTAGAATTTCTACGAATGGCTGCTAGGCCGCAACGTCATCAATCAGCCATATCCCTTTTTATGTGGACAGTGATTGACGGAATTGCTTCATAGATCAATGTCTATTTCTAATTCTATCACTTACCTATAGATGAATGTTTAAGTAGTTGACGTTATTAGGGCAAAGACTGATGATTAGTGACCGACTGGCTTTAGTTGACTTATTACCTAATGACTGAGAAACTTAGTAATTCTCATTTGACAGATAGATTTCATACCGTCTTGTGAACACACATAGGTACATAAACTCACGCTTTCTTCCCATGGGGTAGGCAGAAACTACAGAACGCCACCAGCTACCAACTAGTTGTAAGGTCAGGTGCGTAGTACTCGCAATCGGCGTGTTGTATGACTAGATGTATGAACGTAGTCGAAGTAAAAGGATTATGTAAGGACCTTAGCAGGTGGCGTTTTAAGCTGTAGTTTCTGCCTACCCCCTTGGGAAAAACGCCATAGTACATTAAACTATCGGGACCCGCTGACTTCAAAAGGGCGACAAATAATTATAAATAAATATTTTAATTGACTGTCATACCATTGCCTAGTACTCGCAAGTGTGACCCAGCTGTATGAACCTAAACGAAGCAAAGGGAGAACATAAGTATCGTAGCAGGTGGCGTACTGTAATTTCTGCTTACCCCCATGGGAAGAAAGCGTGATTTTATATATGTACTAGTAGGTAATATTACCACTTACACCTTTAACTATATTTTATCTAGCCTTTTCCTAGGCTAGTCCCAAAATCTACATAACTACAACACCCTGATTGCCAGTCAAAAGGTTCCACATTCATCTGAATATCTGATTCAGGATAAAGTCCGGATCTAAAACAATAGGAAACTAGAACAATTCACATTATAGCCCGGGTCACATTGACCTCAAACGTGGGGGATGACTGTAATTGTCTGATTTGTACTGGGAAAGTAAGAATATAGTTTGTAATGACATTTTGATAGCTCTATAGTAGGTTTGGGTGTTCATAGAGCTATTTAGGGAAATAAAATGTTTGTTATTTGTTTTGTTATTGGATATTATGCTTCATTTTTGTGTGTTATAGGCCTGGATTGAGGTAAATTAAAAGAGTATTAAGGATAATTTGGAAGGAAAATTTTATGACAATTGTTCATGGATATCAAAATCAAAAAATCAAAAGTCATTTATTCAAACTAGGCTGAGAATGAGCACTTTTTGAACGTCAAAATTACATAAGACAGTCCCCCAAAACGCCCGCCCTTCACCACTTCCTAGTGCTTTAGCTGGGAAGAAGAAGTGGCGCAACAAACTCCCCAGCAGCACAGCTGTCTGATCAGTTAGAAAAATTGATTCTATACAATCGTGCGCAAAATCATTTACCTACCTTTCGCAAAACATACATTTAATTATCAGCCATATGTCAGCTAGCACACGCCAATATACCGACCATGTTAATGAGCAGTATCTAAAACCACTGCCGAAGTAAATAAACATAAATTTTATTCATTTTAGTCAATCATTATCTTTTCAATCAGAATGTCGAAAAATACACGCTATATTTAAGGTACTCAGAACTCAAAACGACAATACAAATGGTCTGCCATATTTTTCCTTAAACTCGGCCAGCTTGTCATAATAGCATTCTTGATCGGTCTTTCTAGAAAGTTTTACAGATATTATAATCGAAACGATTTTCCAACATGGCCTCTCCTATTAATTTAAGCAAAACCTCTTCACCACTTACGTATATATTTTAGAACTTTGCTCTTGAACGGTCTTCAAAGCTCTTAAACCACGAATAACAATATCTTTTATGGTTTTGGCTACACGTCGATATTATGATTATATTAGTGGTAGTTTCGTGGTCCATCACCCTTGGGGATACCCATTCGTTATCCTCTATTGAGAAATCAACTTCGGAATCGAAGTATCTTGAAAGTAGATTACATATTTTTGGAGAGGGTTGGGACAAGGCAAAAAGCCTGCTTTTTTGTAACTATGATTTAGAAGAGTGTAATTTTTGAAATACACGTTTTTTTATGACACTTGATTTGATTTGTAAGCTGCTTTTGGGTCTAGAATAAGCATAATCCGCCTATAATTTCCCCACTGCTGGGACAGGCCTTCTCTCGGTGAGAGGGAGTGGACCGTAATCCACCACGCGGGCCCGGTACGGGTTGGTATTTGAAATATGGTTTTGGTTGGTAGATGATACATGTATAGTTTTGGTTGGCAGATGATACATTGGTTCTAGGTTGTAATGATTATTATTCTGTAAATATATATTTGTTGCGAATAATATTTTGATCAACACACAATCTGACACTGACTTGAAAATTGCATAAAACGTAAGAAAATTTGAATTTGGTAACCGACAATTCAAATATTATACCTAAAAATGTTTCATTTATTTGAACGAATGCTTCATAAAAGTATATTTAGTCACAAAAGGCTTACCTACCTCTGTTAAAGGACTGCCTGTTAGACAAACCACATCTATCCAACTAGTTAAGGAGTAGATTTGAACTTGGTGCTGAAAACTTGCCATCTGAGACTGAATTGTCTTAAATACCGGAATACCGAGACAGATATCTAGAAATAAGAATAAACTCCTGAAATAAAAGCTTAATTTTAAAAGGCTTACACCGGATTTCAGAGTTGAGAAACTGTACTTTAGCTTAACACTTGAATTTAAAGGTCTCACTTTAAATTCTCAATCTGCCTAGCCTTTTTCCAACTATGTTGGGGTCGGCTTCCAGTCTAAATGGATTCAGCTGATTATCAGTAATTTACATGGAGCGACTGCCTATCTGACCTCCACAACCCAGTAACAGGGTAATACGACACTCTTTGGTAAGACTGGTTGTCAGACTTTCGGGTTTCTGACGAGCTGTAACGACTCTCAAAGATCCACCAATGACAGAAGGACCAACGGCTTAACGTGCTTTCCGAGGCACGGAGGAGTCGTGGTATGTAAAGATGGTCACCCATCCACGGACAAACCCTGGCAAGCGTAGCTTAACCTGATGGATCGAATCAACTTTAAATTCTAAATTCAGACCTCAGGTCTAAGAAATGTAGGTTATTTGTTTGTGCAGAATAGGCGTTTAAGATCAAAATCATTATCACGTGGGCACCATGCATGAAACAGTTGTTTTATTTTCTCAATTCAAGTATTTTCGTGGTTAGTTCCATAGTAAAAGTTGTTTGTTTCCATAGGTACTTTCACCCCGTGTCTAAGGCAGGAGAGGTCACACATTTTTTGTTCTACTAAGGTCAAAGAAACATTGTTCTAAACTCGATTAACGACATCTAATATAAGACAAATACTCAGAATTAATACCAAATACCCATTCGAACATATTCAATCTATCCAGATTTGCATAAAATTAATCAATAGACCCCAATAACTAGTCAGACAAACAGATTTAAGACGTTTGTTTACGCAGAAACCGAAATCGCTTACGTTGATCACAAATAAAGCTATCCGATTTGATTTGGATGTAAATTGGTTACAATATCAAAAGTAAATTAAGTTAGTATTTGTGGAAGATGAACCAATAATATTATGTTATTATAATTATTTTCTGATCAGTTTTGCTGCCGAATCTTATCTTAGCCTGTTTGTCGCTTATGTAACAGATTTGGCGACATAATAGGTAGCCTAGTCAGCCTATAATGTACCCAATGCTGGGACACAACCCTCTTCTCTTTGAGAGGGAGAGGGCTGTAGTCTACCACGCGGGCCCAGTGCGGGATAAAAGATGTCACCATCTAGGTATTCGAATTTTTGGTTCTAGGACATGCCGGTTTCCTCAGGATGTTTTCCTTCGCCGTTGCGATAGCAGTGGTGATAAAATTATTAATTTATACAAAGTAAAGCGCCTGGCTGGGTTCGAACCCACGATTTACAACTCGTAAGTCAGGGTCGTTGGGTATCTCTCCAACTCTGGGGTGCTCTCTAGCTGAATAACTAATAAATTCAATTCGAAAAACCAATTAACGCCATTGGCCTATTGACAAGTGGTCCTTTAGGACACGACAAGGGGAAAGGCACAATCCAACAGAAGTGGCACCCCTCAAACTAAAAGTTGGATAATTAACTGAGCGAAAATGTAAATTAATACTTAGAGATTACTTTAACAGCTTCTAAGAAAAGTAATGTTAGTTCAGGAATGAACTAATTATTTCTGCCACCATGCATCAGTGCTATGTTCTAATTTGAACTTTCAGGTTTAGCTGAGTGTAATGGCGGCTGTAAAGTCTCGCCGATGCACGCACACCGAGACAAGCCGAGTGCGAGAATGTAGAGGAGAGCGCTCGGCCTGACCCGGTGTGTCTCGGCCTTCCTCGCTCGCTCTGCGTCCCATGTCCGTTTTTTGTGCCCGAGTCAAAGGATCTCGCAGCAGTTGCGAGTGCGTTGCTATATACTCTCGTGTCTCAAGTTTTGCTTGCACCGATTGACAGAGAAGACGTTCAATGTCTGCGTCCATTGTCTCGGGGTTTACAACTTCAACTGAACTAGGCGAGTGTACATGGCCGCACTCGGGCTGAAGCCCCTCTAGCGAGAGCACTCGGACAAGATTTTACAGCCGCCATAATACTTGGGTACAATGCAATGACACGTAGGGTTTCTTTCCATGAATGTGACATATAGGTAAAGTATTGCTAGTATAGTAGAAAGAGGTCGTACAACGTTTCAAAAGATGAATCAATGTTCTGATTTTTCAAAGCTCAATTTTTTTTTTTTTCATTTTAAACTCAAATAAACCTTTATAAATTGAATTCTGGAACCCATCGGGATTTTATTTACCCTGCTTTTGTCTCCCATCTATCTGATCATTTATCTATGAGTTATCCAGAACCTAACTGAGTTGTGGAGGTCAGATCAGTTGCTCCATGTAAAGTACTTGTATTAAGCTGCATCCGGTTAGACATGAAGGTGACTCCAACTTAGTTGGAAAACTCTATGCAAGAGATGATGCCACCCATTTTGCCCTTACGAAGCCAAGCTAGCGCATAGTAAAGTGCTACTAACACTTAAGTCTTTTAGTCTCAGTTTCTTAGTCCTTAATTATTAACATAAGTTTTAATCAAAACATTTATTTTTTATAGTTAATTAAAACAGTATATAAAAAAACCAATTACATTAATTATCATAAACATCATACCTATATTTTTTGTATATAATTTAATTAAAACTAACATGGAGCAGTAGACTCCCTTGTATACTTTCTCTCACAGAACACCAAACATACGCATAACTTTACTCCACTCATCCGCAAACACATCACATTCAGGGTTGGCAGTCAGAAAGGCGTTGAGCATCTTCAAAGTATGACACACTGGGGATTCAGCTCTGGCGACATATTTAGGTGACGTATGACTTATATGTATTTTTAGTTAAGTTTGAAATAAATTTTGCGATGCCTGGAAAAGGCCGCTAAGTTGTAAGTTCCTACAATGTAAAAAAACACCAAAATGTACACTTATTTTGCAAATAAATCGTTGACTTTGACTTTGACTAAATGAATTATTTGTTGTTTTTTGTAGTGTTTTTTGTTGTGATGTTCACCAAAATAGTTTTTTGCAAAGATTCATTAAAAAATCTGTTAGACCTTTGAATGTTATAAGCAAGCTAATTTCGAGTCAGGTAACTTTGCTAGTTTAGAAGAACATACATTATAAACATTAGAATTTCTAGTAATGTTTCGACAACGAGCAGACTACTAATTAATTTCTGAGGTTTATATTTTGTCTAACTTAGTTCTGTGACTTTGCAAAGTCATAAAATATTTAAAGGGTTTATTTTTGACTAGCAGCGCCCCGCGGTTTCACGCGCATAAGTCTTGATCCCGCGGGAATATCGGGATAAAAAGTATGTTATGTGTTAATCCAGGTTATAAACTATATGTGTACCTACCAAATTTCATTCAAATCCGGTTAGTCATTTTTGCGTGAAAGGGTAACAAAATCAAAATCACAAGGCATTTATTCAAACTAGGCTGAGAATCAGCGCTTTTCGAACGTCAAAATTACAAAAGACAGTCCCCCAAACAAGCATCCATCCTCACAAACTTTCGCATTTGTATTTATTTTTCTTGAAAATGCTAAGGTTCTCTTGAGTTAGTCTTAATAGCCAGTCTAAATTGCAACTTTTTTACGTATTTTTTGCTTATTTAAATACCTCACGATAAAGTCGTACAATATCATAACCAAACTCCAAACCATTGTGTTTATTAATACGGATTATCAGTAAAAAAGTATCAAAATCTATTTGTAATATTATGGACTCACACTTAAGAGTAAAAGTATCAAAAACTATTTGTAATTAGCCCTATCATCGCGCTCCATAACCCATACTAATTACATCACACTACACTGAATATCGAAACCACAATTCAAATGGAGACATCCCAGAATAAATTTACACGCCAATAAAAACATAGCCATTAACACCTAAAAATGTCCTCAATGTACATAAAACCGCGGAACCCATTAATCACTCCCCGTTCCATTTCCCCCCTATATATTTATATTCAACGAGGTTACAACACTATTAATCCAATTGACACTCACTAAAAGCCTGAAGGCGGTTACAATAGCCCTCCTGATGGCTATAACGATTTCCGTTATCGTTAACACCCGTCAAAAACACGCTAACGTTAACGATCACCGTTAAATTCCGTTATAGCTAGAGGGTGTTGAGAATCTTTTGTTGAAGTCTTTGGAACACGCGATTGTTTTATAAAGGGTGTAATTGTCTTGGTAATAGAGGTATTATTTGAATTGATATTTGTATCGTTTTTAAGCCTCTGTAGTCTAGTGGCTAGACCACCTGTCTCAGACCCAGATGTCCCGGGTTCGATTCCCAGTGGGGTCAAAATTTTCTGCTCGGTTTGGTTGGTGGTAGGGCTCATTCTAAGTCCGCTTGGCTAGCTACCACTATCATATATAAGCCTGCTGCCATGACAACAATGTTAATAGCATTGTTGTGTGTCGCCTGTTAGAGGTAAGATAGCCAGCTCCTCTGTAGTTGAGGATTCCGGGTGAAGCTCGCTTCCACCTTCGGCTTGATCATCCCTTACCATGAAGTGAGATTCAAGAAAAGATCTTCCCCGTTGTGGTTAAAAAAAAAGTATATTAAATATTAGTGTAGTTTAGTTTTTCCGAGCAAACACAAATGCTGGCTGTTGCATTGTGCATTGTTCCCAATCAAAAAGAGGAATTAAGTAGGTCAGAACCACAATCAAAATCTAGAAAAGTCTATTTCAATTTCAGCTTAGTACAATTATTATTTACCTATAATAATGTTTCTGCCCGTTCACTAGTTGAATAAAATTCTCTTATTGTAACATCCTAATGTATGTAACTCTTAAAAGTTCTTACTTGTAATAATACAATGGTGTACATGACATAAAGGGTGTCTATCAGATCTAAAATAAAATGCGCAAAAATGACATTTCAAGGTCCTAAAATTCCAACAACCTGTATAACACCTAAAAATGTCCTCAATGTACATAAAACCAACCCAATAAACCCAATAAAAGTAAATAGCTACCCTCACATGCATGAGGCTGAGGGTGTCACTCCCTCCCTTGTTTGTTTTCAGTATTTCATTGTCCCAATAAAGATTTTTGTTTATGCTCCTCTAGGCGTGAATTGTTGCAAATTATCTTCGAATTTATTGTATTTTGCGTCTCTTTTACACCATTCTCGGGACGTAAATTTTATGTAGGTTGGAGGGCGTTGTCTTGTAGTTTATTTCAGGGACGCAATACTAAGTACCAATACTACTGTGAGAGTCATCAGACTCTCAAATGAGACTCTCTTGAGTATATTTAGGACTTGGACCTATTGAAGGCTCTTCTAACGTGGAATCAAACTTGGGTAATAATAGACTGCAAAACTAATTGCTCGTACGTTTTCGAAAAATATTGACAAAAATGTTTTTTTGAAGATTCTCCAAAGATTTATTTGTTAACTTGATTTTTGTTGTGTTTGTGTTTTTTTTTTACCACAAATAAACGTATTTGACTGCCTCTTTGGTCTTGTGGTCGCAAGCACTACTGCTGAGCCGGAGGTCCCGGGTTCGATCCCCAGGTCGGGCAAAGTGTTATTAGGTTTTTCTATCTGGAATTTCTCAGTAGCAGCCTGGAGTAGTGATTTGTGCCCGGTTGATGGCAATACGCTCGCCCCTATAATGGGACTTATAACTGGCGAAATGTGGGTATAATATAGGCACACCTCTGCCCAACGCTTAGGGGAAACAAGGCGGGATGTTATGTTATGTAAACCTATTTATTTTCTTTTTTTGACATGGTAAGTTTCACATGCATGCACGTTCTTAGTCAGGGCGCAGTTTTTGAGCAATCATTAAGTCACGATTATTGAATGTTAATTAAACTGTATTCGATTTCCAAATCCATTTTTTTATTTAACCGGAAAGCTCTTGGCCTGAATCTCACCTGATGGTAAGTGATGATCAGGCCGAAGGTGGAAGGAACTGGCTATTGTACCTCTAACTGTCGAAACACAAGCATGCTGCTAACTTTGTTGTTATGGCGAAAGAATTAGATAAGATGTTGGTAGCTCCAGGCGAACTTAGAACGAGCCCTACCACCAAGCAAACCGAGCAGAAAATTTTGCTCCCGCTAGGAATCGAACCCGAGACCTCTGGGTCTGAGACAGGTGGTCTAATCACTAGACCACAGAGGCGGTTAACTATACCAATATTCACTTAATCCTAAATACCATTCCTAAACTAAACCGCACATTTAAACTAACTTACGTGTAAATTATCAGCATTCGGTCAAATTCCAATTATATCGGTAAACTAACCACGGATTAACGTACAGTTAATTTCCTAACCCACGTCTCAGGGGCGCTGTTAACGTCAAAATAATAATGTAAACCATCGTTTTGTTAGTATTTAGGAAGTTGAGGTGAGGTGGGGGTTTGAGGTCTGTAATAACATTAGCGTTCTATGTATAAGTGCACAAAGTGTGTGAGAGGTAATTAATAAGCGCTCCTCAAACTGAAGCGAATCCTTGAAAAGCGGATGTAGAATGCAATTCACTCACGCCATTGTTGCAATTAGCTAGCCAAACACGCACAGATGTGCCCGGCGGCCGTCTCTCAGATCTGATCCGTTATTTCGCCACACACGGTCTCGTGTTAGTCTCAGGCATCAGTTGTAATCACGACTTTAGCTCGGATTTGACCGCCCCGTGCCCGATCCGTTCGTTTTGAGAACGGGCAGCAGGCAGGCGACAGGCAGACACATTCGTGCCTTTTTTCGCCATAGACACACAGATTTACCCGTCAAGTACCCGTTCAGGTCTCATCCGCCGGGCACATCTGTGCGTGTATGGCTAGCTATTAAGGGTGGTGCCACACGGGCGTTAGGTATCTGTGCATTGCGCTTCGACTGAGCGGTGACGTTCCGTCGTTCTACATATAAATATGAACGTGGCATGTCGTTGCGTTAAAATGAGAGACGGCGACGCAACGCACAAGCGTAGGAGGGAGACGAGGTCGGGAAGGGACCTTCGTTGAAACGACAAAGCGGCAGCAAAATATTTAATAGCATATCGAAGGCGTTGACGCAGCGCTGACGCAGCGCTCATGTGGCAAAGACTGCGTTGAAATGATTGAGTTGCGACGACGCAGCGTAGCCGCAACACCCGTGAATTAACCCCCCAAAATTATTTAATATTGCAAGTAAGTTAAGTTACTTGCAATATTAAATAATTTTTTAAAATTATTTTTAAGACGAGTGCTGAGAAATTCCAGTTGGAAAAACCCAATAATATCGAACAACATCGAACCCAGGACCCCATGCTCAGCAGTAAGCGCTACCACTAGACCAAGGTACTAAGGAACGTAAGCATATACCTTATGGTTACATTCATAATTGCTTCACAAATTATGCATGTATGTCATTATGTCCTCTGAGTCGTAACCATTAGAGTTTGTTTCTCCATAAAGGTTATGCGTGGGAGAATCAACTGATTAACGTAACGTACGTGGTTACGTTCTCTTCAAAACGATGTCGACACACATTAAATTAATGTAATTCACTTGTTATGGAAATGTTTTCGTTAAGGACTTGATGATATTAATATGTATGGAACAGAAGTTGAGACGTTTGTAAGGACTTCGCTTTCCTTTAGATTTTGTTAGATAAATTGATGAAAATAAATAGGTAAAGTTTAGGTAGTAAGTTAGGATGTTGGAGGTTTTCTCTGGTAGTACTGATCCGATTTCAAAAATTATTTCCGATGATAATGAATTAAGAGATTTGGAAGGTAATTTATTACATACTTATATACAACGTGTTTTTTTTTATTTCCCATAACTCTAGGGTTATATTCTATAAGTAAAAATAATACAAAAAGTCCTAGAATATGTGGTTCAAAAACGCATAGTTTCGAAGATAACGTAACACTATACTCTCGATGTGTGTATCTAAGTTTCATGGATAAGTACGAGTAAATCATTTTCATTCAAACCAAATCATTCATATTTAAAGGTAAGAAAATACGACGTTGTCATATTTCACGTAGTATTTCACGTACGGGTGTTTTACATTAATAATCGTGACTTTGTCGTATTATTTAGTATGAAAAATGAAAAAAAAAAGATAGTTGAAAAATAAATCTTAGGCCAGTTGATTCTTTGATTCATACCCAAGAGTTATGGGATATAAAAAAAAACACCTTGTATATAAACTTACGCCTTACCATGGGGGTAGGCAGAAACTACAGAACGCCACCTGCTACGATCATTACATACTCCTTTTGCTTTGTTTTT
Organism: Eupsilia transversa; assembly: GCA_914767815.1. Classification (NCBI taxonomy): domain Eukaryota; kingdom Metazoa; phylum Arthropoda; class Insecta; order Lepidoptera; family Noctuidae; genus Eupsilia; species Eupsilia transversa. The sequence goes on from OU611888.1 coordinate 2,353,731, forward strand.
GTTCATACATCTGGTCATACACGCACGCCGGGTACGTGATAATAATAATTAATTAAAATAACAAATAATTGTTCGTCGCCCTTTTTGAAGTCAGTGGGTCTCGATAGGTACCACGGCGTTTCTCAAGCTGCTGATAACGTCACACAAAACCCGCACCCTAATTGTGTATTACACCATCAATCACAATCTAAATCGTTTTGAAACAGATTGCTAATCCATTGTTTCAATATTTCGAAAAAAAATCTGCTCAACAACGTAAATAACGCAATGAATGTTGTTGAACTGTCAAAATGAAACAGAGTAGTCTTAATCGATTACGAAAATGTGTTACGCAATTAGATAGCCGTTCTGTAGCATAGACATATTTTGCACATTTTTTTTCTAAAACCGTATAAGTAAAATAAAGAAAAATCCAAAGAAAATTAATTTCTAACAGATTTACAACCAAATCTTTCAACAGCTGTACATTTCTTGTAAAAAACCTCAAAGTCGATTCAAGGCCACATCTCAAAGTATTGGCGGCTAGCCAACAGTAAATTCGATTTAGCATTTGCTAGAGTTTTAGGTGCCTAGTCGTATCACCTGAGACCTTATATATTCCAGTCAGAAAAGTATGAAACTTATTTAAACATTACACGTCTAATCCCTGAAGAGGTGACGTGAGATGTAGGTACAATAAATAACCTCGGTTTGGTGATGATAGCTAGTACATTGAGGTGTATCCACGTAGACAGCTGGTAACCGGCGCCAATATTTCTCGGCGCCGACATGCGCTGGTTATACCTACTTTTGGCCAAATCGAACGCGAACCAGTGCCAATCAGCGTCGACTAATTCAGATAGAAACTTGTCGGCGTTTATCGGTGCCGGTTCGTACTGATTTGGCAAAAAGTATGAAATCTGCCTGGGCGTGAAGAGTGTTGACAACCAGCGCTTGTCAGCGCCGACAAATCGCTGGCGTATCGGCGCCGGTTACCAGCTGTCAGACTTTCGGGCTTCTGACGACGCCTAACGACTGTCAAAGATCCACGAATGTCAAAATCCACTAATAACATCCGGGACTAGCGTGCTTTCCGAGGCACGGAGGAGTCCCGATATGAAAAGATGGTCACCCATCCACGGACCCACCCCGGCAAGCATAGCTTTACCTGATGGATCGACCCGTTCGGCTGTTATTACTTAGCCTTCGTCCCAGCTAAAGCACTAGGAAGTGGTGAAGGGTGGACGTTTTGTCTTATGTAATTTTGAAGCTCGAAAAGTGCTGATTCTAAGCCTAGTTTGAATAAATGAATTGTTTTTTTTTTGTTTTTTTTTTTTGCCACGGGCTCGTCAGTTTCTTTTTTATGCTAGTTACGGTTATTACTTGTGTGTAGTGTTATTTGTAACCAATATTCATTTTTCCTTTCTTTCTTTCCAGGTACTTTCTTCACTGCTTAACCCTTCCAAGAACTTCCTTAACAACAAACTGGTGATTTTTGTATGTTTTCTCTAACGTACTCTAGGCTGTAAGTAACTGTATTATTATGTTCCTGGCAAAGAATACCCAAAGACACCATGATTATTGGAACGGGGTGATTTAGTTAGTGAATTGACTTTCATCAAGTTTTACTACAGTTAACCTTTACTAGTTGTCTGCCATCTTATCTTAAAAAAAAACTGTTGAATTCGGAGTACATTCACTGCAAAAATAAACGTAAAAAGTAATTTCAGTTAGTCGTTTAAATTCGATTATTGTCCTAATCCCATTATTTTAATGAATATAATAATCATAGGAATGTAACCTTTCAATATAACACTCGTTAAAATTTCTCCAAGCTTTTATCGCTTTAATAATCTCGAATTGTAACAGGACTTTTTACATTACCGAGTACCAAGGTAGGTTTCTATGTATTCAGGAGTTCTCGTTCAAACTCGAGTACGCTACCTTTTGTAGGAAATATATGTTTAATCTTGGTATAATTAGGTACCTTACCTCCTCGTTTAACATTATAATATTTAGGATTTAAGTAGGTTATCAACGAACAAAAGGTATGTTTTACGTTCAAATTGTCTAGGCGATTACAATGGAAATGATTAATATCTCTGAAACATTCGATAACTTAAAGCTGTCCCACTGCAGTGTGAAGGCCTAATTGTGTAAAATACTGGTATTCATCTGCATCCGGTTAGACTGGAAGCCGACCCCAATATAGTTGGAAAAGGATAGGCAGATTGATTGATTTTACTTCATTGCAAGTCAGTGATAACCAATAAAAACGAAAAAAGTACTAATAATGTCTTTATATCTCACATGAATACTTGCTATGTATCGAACCTGCATCCTCGTACTTTCAGAACAACCTTACTTTATCAAAACAAAACAAATAGTATAACGAACCAGGATAAAAAGAAAAAGTGAAGCCATGTTCTCGGTGTACTTGTAAATTTGTTCTCTCAACGTAACAACATAAGCAAGATAACATTACCGATCCGACCTTTAACTTTTTGACCTGAAATTCAATTTAACACGAACATCTTTTTCGAGACAAAATTTAAGCAGTAGGTAGGTTCCTACCTAGTACTGTAGTATTATATTAAATTAGTATTCTTTGTTGTAAAGTTGTAAACGGAAGGGATTGTAAACGTTTAATTACCGATTTTATTCATTTGTATTCGGATCTTTGGACTAAAAATCGACGAATTAATTAGCAAATTCTTAAGGAACGAAGTAAATAACTGCCTACTTTTTTTAATGAATATAGTAATTAAAATGAGAATGTCCACTGTGAATAATCATCAGCCATCTTGGTGAAATAAACAGGTAAATACCTATTTAATCTAGAGTGTTGTTTTAGTACTTGGAAAGATGGTGGTGCCCCTTTTAATTAATTGGTTCTCACTGGAACAATATAAAACCAAGTCTAATTTACTGCGAAATATAACACACAAATTGCCATTATCCATTGTTCTTAACTTAAAAAAACAGAACCCTATCCGGATGTCCCAACACTACATAGCCTCGAGCGAGCCTCTTCAAAAATACCCGTTGTGTACCCACGTGGTTTGGCCATACTCAACCTTACCTAAGGCCCTGTTCACGGTGTCGAGCGATACGACTTGCGACGCGACTTTGAGTTATGCGAACGCGTGCATATCCTTTTCCGCAAGTCGCGTCGCGGTGACTCGTAGCATAGGTACTTTATACAACTTCTTTCATTTGTTTTCTACCCAGTCGTTGACACTAGACGAGTGTCGCTTGAGCGTGTAGCTCGTGGCTACGGGGTAAAGCCTTAAAATTCAATTTTCCACGGGCATTTTTCTGACACACCGGGTAAGTGTTACGCGATAACTTCTTCAAATAAAATATTAAATGAAGCCGGCCTGCTATATCGATCGTCGCAGCTGCGTGGAAGTGTGCTGCATGTAATATGTATGACTTATCTTTGGAGCTGTCTTGCTACTTCGGTTTGATGATGTGGACTTAGATTGTGATTTTTAAGTAAAATGGATAGAATACTATTTTGAAATAACACATAATAGTTATAACAACAACTTAATCCCCTTGGGATATAATCAAAGGAAAATGACGGTGGCTGTTTACGCAGACGATGCAGTAATATTGAAAAAGAGACATTTGAAACGCAATAAAAAATTATGATAATAAAATATGCGAAAAATAACATTGTTTATCGTTGACGAAAGGATGTAAACACTTCGTGACATTCTGTTGGCAAAGGGAATTAAAGAGTTTAATGAATCCGGCCTGTTTGTTATATCAATCGTCGTAGCTACGTGGAAGTATGCTGCATGTAGTATATATGGATGTTCACTTTGAGGCTGTGTTGCTACTAAACTTCTTTTTGATGATCAAACTCAAAGCATTTATTTCAAATAAACCAATTACAGGCACTTTTGAATTGTCAAGGGGTCGGTCAGTCAGAAAGATGAAGCTAGTTGCCCATTCCAAACCGTAGTAGGTTCCTATGGAGAAGAACGGGCAAGAAACGCCACGGACACTCTTTTAAATCAAAATAAGTAACAAAATAATAAATCAAAATATGTTATAAATATAATGTGGATTGAATGGTGTTTTAGATAGTCTCGCGATTGATGTAAATTATATGATAAAATTCGCGGTTTAGAAAAGCCAAAAGTAAACATTTTGGACCAGTCTTCTAAGCTCAAGATTGCTATTTTAAAAACTTTTAATATGTCTCCGTTAGACAAGTTATAAAAGTACATCAATTTCAACTGGCCATAAGATTAATTTTTGTATAGACTTCTGAAGTAATCAACACACCGCAAATAAAATCCTTGTAGAGATGTCTCACCCTACAGATAAAAAATACAATCACGGCTCCCTTCCTAACCACAATCCACTAAGATAAAACCTTCTTTCAAACCCAATCAGTGCGAAAAAAACAAAACACTCTCTTGGACAAACACTCGGTTCTTTCATTCCATTAATTCTCCACACGAAATTAGAAAAGCTACAGCCAAATCAATACGATGAATTAGCAAAATGAAGGAAGGACGTCTTTCACAGGTTTTTACCAAAATTAATCTACCGGGAACATAGTGAATTGAACCGTGTTGCTAACACGAAATTATTGGGGTTGCCGAGAAAAAAATAAATGAAAATAAGGCGCATGAAAATGAGGTTGGCCTGCGTTTTTGTGTTTGCTTAGGGAATTACTTGTCTTCGGTCTTTTTCAATTATGGCGGGACAAAATTCGAGGACCAAGGGTAAGTGGATTTGTGATTATAGCCACAAGTAGACAGGTCCCTTTTTTGTTTGGTTGGTGTAGGTTTTTTTTTTAACTCCAACGGGGAAGCTCTTTTGCTGCATCTCACCTGATGGTAAGTGATGATCAGGCCGAAGGTGGAAGTGAGCCTCACCCGGAATCCTCAACCACAAAACAATGCTGCTAACATTGTTGTTATGGCGACAGACTTAGATAAGATGCACTTAGAACAAGCCCTACCACCATCCAAACCGAGACGAAAATTTTGCCCCCACTGGGAATCGAACCCGGGACCTCTTGGTCTGAGATAGGTGGTCTAACCACTAGACCACAGAGGTGGTTAAAAACATAGTAGTACATTTACTGCTGTCGCTGATTTGCGGAGGTCAGATAGGCCTTTGCTCTATGTAAAAATACTGGTATTCAGATGTATCTGGTTAGACTGGAAGCCTACCATAACACAGTTGGTAAAAGGTCAGGCAGGTACATTCACTATAATATCTGTTGCAAAGGGCTTACGAGATTAAACCAATATCAATTTCTCTTTGCTGAATAAATCATTAAGCAATGAATCAAGCCAAACTGCTGTCTGTCTCGTGGGATTCGATGGTGTTATCGATGAATTAGTTTGTATTATTGTTCACGACTTAGTAATATTAGTTAATATCACTGACCATTGTTGAACCATGTTTAAATGCAAATAAATATATTCTAACAGAACCATTCCGGGTTCAATCAGTTAAGCTTAGTCAACATTGTTTGCAAATTCTATTCATTTGTTTTTTTCAAATGAATAAATGAAAAAAAAATCGTGGGAAAGTGAAAACGGACAAAGCTAACGTGGTAATCAATTTTTTTTCCTCTAATTTTTTCTTCATTCTGTAAAATAATAATCTCGTATTGGGGCAAGTAAAACCAAGACAATTTAAGTGTTTTCAAAATGTGTCATTACTAACGAAGCCATCGATATCTAGCAATACATGGAACCCAGGGTATTGCTAGTTATTAATGGCTTTAAGAAAATCACATTTCCACGCTGAATAAAAAAAGAAAAAAAAGCAGGCATATCGGATGCTTACCTTTGCGTAAAAACTGCCGGAGTAACTCCTGTTTTTTACCTCGTGGTGGTAAAAAACTGTGGAAAATAAAAATAAAGCTGTAGTACTCGTCAGTAGCGCTTCGAATGTTTTAGCTTTTTTTTTTGTGTCAACACTTCGATTGTTGAGTTTTAGTCTTTTAAGGATTAGTGTGAAAATGTGTGGCAGTGGTAGGTATTTTTAAATGATTGTAGAGTTAGCAGCTATTCTGCCTGATATGCACGAAAAATATTGGTATAAAAAATAAGTAAAAATAAAATATACTTACTTAATAAATTATTAATCTCGGGAGCAGTGGGTCACGTTGCTTGGATTATAAAATCTTAATTTTTTGTAATTGATTTTTGTAATTTGTTTTTTACGGAGTTCTATCATTTAATATTAGGTATAAAATAAAGATTAAAGGTACAATAAAACAGCATGTCTATGGTAATAATTTGACAGTGACAGCGCAGTAGCAGTACGGGCACTTTGGAAGATACAGTCATCATGGACTACAAGAAATTAGTTGTCGTGAGTATCAGTAAGATAAGTGTTTGACAAGCTTATAAAGTCACAATATGTACTTGTATCAACTATTCTTCTCCTTTTCTCTGCCTAACCATTAACTATCATCATGACTTTCAGCTAAACTTTTCAGCCAACAACCACGTTTACGCACTAATTAAACATATAATTGTTATTATAATGATAGTGTATGTTGTTGTTAAAATGCTAGCTGCTACTGAGAAATTCCAGATGGTAAAACCCACTAACACTTTGCCCGACCTAGGAATCGAACACAGGACCTCATGCTCAGCAGTAGTGCTTGCGACCATAGACCAACGAGGCAGTCACACACTACAAATTTAAATTATTTGCAACTTACAATATCTGCTCTTAAAGCCGTATCTCAAGTTCTACGTAAGTATCACGTTCCAATGTACCTTCTTTTTGACGAAATAGCTTTCGCAATATATATTTAGAACAGCCATTTAATCTTGAATAGGCATATTAACCTACTAGAGTAGTCTCACATCATTACATACATCCCCTTTCCAATTTAAACTTCGATCCCAATGTCGCCTATTCACGTCCTCAAATGAGCCTTACAACTTTTTCAGTACAAAGGTTGTTACCAGCTCAATTCTACTTTATGAGGTCGTTTCGCATCTGTCTGTCGAGGGCCTATTATTAGTGGTAGATCTTCTATACTAATAATAAAGCTGAATTGTTTGTGTTTTTGTATGTCTGCTTGAACGTGATAATCTCGGGAACAACCACTCGAATTTAAAAAAAATCTTTTTGCAAAGATAGCTTAATTCTTGAGGAAGGTTATAGGCTATACTGATATAGGTATATAACATGCATGGAACCTTAGGAGCCGAGTAAAATGAAAAAAAGTCAAAAATAACTCTAAGCGAAAACGAAGAAAAGGGCGGGCGGGCGATGCGATGCGACGGGATAGGGATGGAACAAGAAATATCACGACCTAAGACCGTATAATTGTCAGTACCAATGCAGTCATTTGTTTTTCATGGCTCGTGATAACTTGCTATCGAAAGAGCTGTTTATAGTGTGTAGCTGTCTTCCTGGATGTCTTTTGCCTAGGTTGAGGATTTAACTGGCTCTTATAAAATGAAACTGCACATATTCCACTTCAGCCAAGTCGGTTTTTTTTAATCTTTATCTTTATTGCAATCCATAATGTACACATACATAACAGGTGGTAACAATAAACGAATAGAATAAAACAATAATGGACCCTGTCAGATACAGGAAAAAGGTTAGTAGTTCTTATTTCTTTGACAATAATAGCTTATAAACTTTTTAGTGTATTGTCTTTGATTCTTTATTATCAAAACTCTTTATAACCAAAACCCTTTGAAATCATACGCAGACCAGGGCAGGAAAAATGTTTAAAAAATCTCTAGCTTCCTCTGCCTGCACCCACTCACGGAAACGCTTCCCTCTCAATTAAGTTTTCCACGAACGGACGCCAATTTGTTTTAGTGTTTTTATTTCATTTTGGAAAGAAGAGCTCAGTCTTTTAATTACTTTCCACAATGCTTTATATCAGGGAATGGGTTTTTAGAATGACATAAGAAAGTATAGGTTATAATGCTTCAGTTCAAATAAGTAATTTCCGAGTCCTAAGTTAGAGCATGTCAAAGTTGTAAAAAGTAATTTCATACCGCGCCAAAACCTTATGGAACGGTTTTTAGGATCATTTACCACAAAAAAAAAATGTCTGCAGCATGGAAGTGGGAGGAATATAATATGTCAGTTGCGTACATGAATATTATGATTGTTACGATGGCACGTCAGGGCTAAATTCTAAACTATGGGTTGGGCAAAGTTTTCAAAGGAACAATGACCTCAATTTTGAAGGGAATTAAAACTGCATTTTTTGTTCTTACAAAAAGCTTCTATAGTTCCTTAGTGCTTCTGTATTATTATTACCTATGTCAAAAGCCATCTTAACAATAGTTAGCCCACTATTAATTCTATTATCACGGTTTTTTACCGAGAATTCAAAAGCTTTTAGCCGTACCTAAAAGACCTTATTTAATTGATAATTGACTGAATAATTTGGTCCTCAGTAATAAGCGGTATCTATAATCCCAACGCCATATTCATACTTACCTCTTTAATACGTTTATACCCCAAAAATAAGCCAATAAAAAGGTATATTTTCAAAAAAGGAACGTAGGACCGGCGCCATTTTAACGGTTGACTTTTTACATTTAGCTTCTTTATCGGCCTAAATTCAGTAACATTATAAACAAAAACACGAGATTTCCTTCACGAAATCTCATAAGGGAATGCTTATCAATTTTAAAGAAAATAAAAGCTTTCTCATGTTTTGACGATTTGTCGCGAAATCTCTTAAGAAATGGTAATATTTTCTTGTTGAATATTCTATTGGGCTTAATGCTGAGAAATCGGTATATACGGATAAAGGTAAAAAAGAAAAATAGGTACGGCAAAAGGTGATGCAATTGATTAGTGTCATGAAACGAAAATTGGTAAAATGGAAAGGTTTTTATGTAGAGAAGAGTTATTGAGCCAATTTAGTATAATTGGATTTTTGTGTTAGGAAAATTCTCAGTTAGAAACCTGGATCGAAATCGGTCCCAATGGAGCGATAGGCAAGCCTCTTATCTTTAGGGGTTTTTAAACTGTAATTATTGAAGTGAGCAAAAATAAAGTAATTTATCTACCTGTCTATCTGTCTTTTGCAGACAAATACTAACTTTATTTACAAAAATATAGCGCAGCATTATAGAATCTTTTAGATCTTATACGTTGACTTTGACTGATAAAGTAGGTATTGACAAAAAATTTCATATTTATGAATATTTCTTGTCGACAAAATCCATAAAATAATAAACATGTACCTAATAATCAAATCAAATCAATTTTTATTTCCAGATCATAAAATTAAACTTGTTAGTAATTACATACATCTTAGACACTAGTTTTAGTACCTTCATTTGAGAAATCATAATGAGATCGAGGCTTAGGGCGCTATTGAATAAAAACAACACAACAATACTGGACATAAAGACAGCACGACACCAAATTGACATATATAAAGTACTTTTACTACTACTAATAGTAATTATTTATTTATTTAAACTTTTCGCACTCAAAAAAACGTACAAAGGCGGACTTAATGCCTTAGGCATTCTCTACCAGTCAACCAAGGGTGGTGAAGAGATTAGATGGCAGATGCTCTGTTACAGAGGAACAAAGAAAATAAAAATAATAATAATAATATTATTAATAATAATTATATATCTGAATGCATTCTGAATAAAATAGGTAGGTTTAGACTTATAATACACATACACATATATTTACTATAATATATACCAATATATAAGCGCAGCTTAACCTGATGGATCGACCCGTGCGGCTGTTATTACTTAGCCACGAGCTTGCGCTTGCCGGGGTTGGTCCGTCTTTACATACCGAGACGCCTCCGTGCTTCGGAAGGTACGTTAAGCCGTTGGTCCCGGCTGTCATTCGTGGATCTTTGACACTCGTTACGAGTCGTCAGAAGCTCGAAAGTCTGACAACCAGTCTTACCAAGGGGTATCGTATTACCCAGTTACTGGGTTGTGGAGATCATATAGGCAATCGCTCCATGTAAAATACTGGTATTCAGCTGCATCCGGTTAGACTGAAAGCCGACCCCAACATGATTGGGAAAAGGCTAGGCAGAATGAAAAAAAAAAAAACCAATATATATATATATATACTTGTAATGATTATTTTCTTGAAACTACCCTTAGAGACATCACTAAATTATTTCTATCTCTTTGTCATTAGTGTGTTGTTTGGATCCAATTAAAATCTGTATTAAATCTGTAGATAGGATCAAGAAAAGACTGAAATGCATTATGGAATCTAAGTACATGATAAGTTACTTACTAAAAGCGTTGTCACGTGAACTTTCATGTTTAAAATTCAAACCTAACTTGCTGAAAGTAGAATACACTACTCTATTTCTATGCAACAAAAGTTTACTGACATGACGAAAATTCAAGTATATTTTGTCGCGTCGCCCGAACTTTCCTATCTCCGTCCTAGCATCCTAAGTATACATCTTGTATCTACGTAATATGAAACTCAACTGAAGTACTTGGACACTGAAATAGCACACTGGCTCAAATATGACCAATGTTGGCCTGCTTGACCAGAACACTATATCATTCTAACATTTGGAAGCGGATAAGTTTATGCTACTAAGTCTGTCTAAGTTGGTCCTCTGGTCCAATATTTGGGCATGAGGTTATCACACAGTTTCGGGCTAAGTTTTAAAATATCTTCTAGGGGTGTATTGAGGTCGATGTGATACGTTAACACTGGCAGCCATTTGCCAGCCAATAAATCTGTCATTCTTGAGTGACTTTGAAGTTGTAGGAGATAAATGGTCCTTCGAGGAAAGTCTAAGCACACGCGGTCTTATTGATATTGTGGATCTTATAGGTCAATTTAGATGATGGATGAGGCTAATCTTAGGATAAAGAAGACCATATAAGTTTATAGTTTTTATTTGGGTAACCAAATAAGATTATCGGTGGAATCGTTAGGTATATAATGACACATGTACCAAAACAATTTATTTCTAGCAAATAAACGCTTGATTTGATTTGTTAAAGGCTCTGTGAAGTCTTAAACCTAAATTTTATCGATTGATGGATTTACATTAACATAATAATATACATATAATTATGACGTATATCATTTAAATTTAAAAAAGCACAAGGTTCAAAATGTATCAATGAAATAAATTGATGAATCAGCCTGTTTTGTCCCACTGCAGAACAAGACCCTCCCTATCCTTTTTCCACTCAACACGATCCGAATGAAACATAACACTGACATCACGTAAAATCCTGCATCTCGCAAGCAGAGTTTACCGCACGACGAGCATATATACAAAGTCCCGACATCAATCGTCGGGAAGTAGACCACCAGACACTACACCCGTCTTATCGAAGGGTCCTTTTCTATGGAGCCTCTGATTTCTGTGCCTCATACCTCTAATACCCTATTTAGAATAAACACTGAAATAGCAATGTGGGAAATAGGACCAGCTAAATAAGAATGGTCCTTAGTGCCTGATAATTTAATTCATTATGAAAGCTTTTAAAAATAAAATATGTAAAGTCCAGTGGTTCTTAGATTACATTAAAAGCGTTTCATTACACCCGAAGGTAATATTACATCAGGGATGATAATTAAACAGTTTTTTTAATGACATCCTTGAGTTTCTCTTGAAAAATACGGGCGCCTCGGAAATAATAATCGTAATTATTATATTTAATTGATTCAGTTGTGACTTGGCGGAAATCCATTAAAAAATACAATAGACGTAGATAAATTTAGTAACCTATTCCGCTTAACTATTTATTATTATTTATATTTATATATACTTTATTGTACACCAGATAATACAGACTTAGTAAAAAACAAGTATAATATTACAAAACATACAATGGGCGGCCTTATCGCTTTCTGTGATCTCTTCCAGGCAACCTAGGACTAGACAGTGATTGCGTCGACATAAAAAATGGGGTTGTCATTGGTGCAAAATAATAAGTATACAATATTCTATAATAGACACATAACATCCACAGCATAGCATAGTGCACATAGTGCGTAGCATAGCTTCGTATAACTATCCTCTTCAGCCACTATCCTCCTCCGCATGCCACGCCGAGTGAAGGACGCAGAGTGATCGACCGGACTCTGCGTCCGGCGCTCGGCGTGGCAACACGTCGTGTTCTGGTTCGCGACAAGTCAATCGTTTGTACTCCCCGTCACTTGTCCCTTAAGGTTCATTAGAAAACCAGCGTCATTTGTCTGGCATTAATGCTGAAATGAACCTTTTTGGCGCAGCCGTGAGGCACTCACTATTGTTGCATTATTTTCACTTTTTTATGTTTGTTTTTTGTATATGTGTTTCACGAACTGTGTCCAAATAAACATTATTCTTTCTTTCTTTCTTTCTTTAATCGTCATCCTGAGGATGTCTCGGAAAGAGGTGAAACCCATTTCGATTTCTTACAGGGTTTTTATGACTCTTTAGGAATGGTTAAGCGGGATGGTTAGGTACTCATTCTCGGTCTACGTCTATGTTAGGATTCGCTTTTATGTTAGGATTACGTACCCGAAGGGTGCCAAATGGAGTCCTATGACTATGTCCGTCCGTCTGTCTGTCAGTGGACTGTATCTCATGAACCGTAATAAGTAGAAAGTTGAAATTTTCACAGATTATGTATTTTTATTGCTGCTATTACAAAAAAAAAAAGTTAATAATCAAAGGGATGTGAATCATAAAAGAAATGAGTTTTTTTTCCTCGATCTTAATGCGGTACGCCACCCGTGTGTGAGTTCGACTCGTACTTGGCCGATTTCAAAGAATTTTGTTCTTAAGAAATCTTTTGTATGAAGTAAATTAATATACATATAAGTAGGGTATGCTTTTTTGAATACTGAAAAGGTAGCCATTTTAAATGTAAAGTAGCTCTTGCTTGGTTAATATACCGAATAATTAATCACATACTAGGAATAGTATTTTTTAATTTGTCTAATCTGGCTTGCAAAAAAAACATTTTGTGACCAGTACAATAACTAAACGACTAGAAATACATTGATAAGTCAATGTCCCATTTATCAGTGTAGGTATTTCCCGGCCATTGTAACCTTCAAGTAAAAGACCAAACCAAACAAAGACAGGATTTATTATAACTGATAATCACAATCAAAAGTAAAATAAACAAAGACTTGCAACTTGAAATTACCGAAATCAAAACATTCTAATTAAAAAAAAAACACGGTTTCATAATCAAAATTTGAAGTATATTTTATTGCTTCTTTCACTGAAATAAATGAAAAAGTAAGCACGCTACGGTTTTCCAATTGTTTTCCGATTATTTCCGAATCATTCTGAATAAATATATATCAAATTTTCTACGGTACGAATAAATCCGTATACTGCTTTTTACGTCACGTTTTACAACATTTACGTCAAAGTAAATGCATTATCTGACTTTTCCGAGTATTAAGTGATTAATAACGTTTTTACTTAATTTACAAATACGTTAAAATGAACAACTGAGAGATTTACGAGGATATTTTATTATTTATTTATTGCGTTTGGGGAAACGTGTTGTATGTTTTTATTGGATTCGTAATTATTCATTTTATTGGGTTACAGGTTATAAGTACAAAAAAATCGGGAAAATCGTTATTTTTTTCAGCTAGCGAAAAAAATAACGATTATCGCGCAAATTTCTTTATGAAATGTTAATAAATGTTTATATTATTGTTATACCTATTATTGTCCCACTGCAGGACGAAAGCCTCTTCTCATACAGAGAAGGCAGCAGCATTGATCACCACGCTTGCTCATGACGTGTTGGCGATTTCAGACTTATATGATGTCAGTAATGTCCAAGATAAACTCAGAAAGTGCAAATGAATAGAAATTATTTTCACACTGTTATTTACCCGAATTTGGACCCATAACCTCGAGCATGAGGGGCGGGACCTTTACCACTGGGCAACCACAAATAAACAAATATTATTAGCTTTTAAAATAATGCACTATTAGAGGAGTTCCCACGTATAATATTCATCACACATTATTATTGAAAAATGTTTGAAAATGTAACAAAAAATAAATCAAAATCTTCTCTGCCTGAAAGACGTCTTTCTGACGCGCCTAATAACCGATCTTGTGCTGCCCGTATCCAACGGATTCCCTAACTTGCGTCGCAAATATTAATATTCACCACGCAAAGGAGTCTTATAAATCCTAACTTAAAATGCCTCCTAGCGACGACACAGCATCCTTACAAATTCTAATCTAAACTGCCTCCTAAGTATTCCGCTTAAACCAGAAACTCTACCCAGCAAAAACTGAAAGCTAAGTATTCTCAAGCAGGCACTTTTACCGGCTAATCTTACTAACCGTTACACGTCGGATTAACTAACGAACCGTAACTGCAGCTCTAAGATAGGGTAATGCGTTTGCCTCATTAACTTCCTAGCCTTTTTAGTTGAACTGGAGTGAATAAGTGGTTTGCGTGATTGGTGCAATCGTGTTTTAGAGGGCTCTGTAGCCAAAGCAGTATAAAGTAGTATTTAGCACCAAGTAGGTGCAAGTCTTGAATTTATTTTAGTCTTCTTTACCGTATCCGGTGACAACGGTGGATAGTTAAGATCCCTTCAAAATGGTTTAGCTAAATACTGCTGATCCATGCGTCATGTTCGTGAGCGGGCGCCGTCAGTAGGGACTGGTCATCTCTTAGCAGCCACGGTTTATTTTAATTTTTTAATTGTTTTTATATTTTTATTATGGACGCTTTTAACGTGCACGTCTTTATACATTGTTCTCAATGTATGTATAATTTCAACAAATGATGGAACAAATATTTTGTAACATTATTTTGATTTCAAAGAGTGTCCGAGGAGCTTCTTACCCGTTCTTCTCCATAGGAACCTACTACGCTTTGGAATGGGCAACTAGCTTCATCTTTCTGACTGACCGACCCCTTGACAATTCAAAAGTGCCTGTAATTGGTTTATTTGAAATAAATACTTTGGGTTGAGTTGACAACGACCTAGAATAATTTTCTTTCCTTTTGTGAGCTCTCTGATTACTGGCAAAGCCTTTGGATTCTATTCTCTAGTCGAAAACTAGTCTTGCACCTACTTGGTGCTAAATACTATCTACCTACTACTAAATAATACCTCTTATTATAAGGCCTGACACGAATACATTGGTGGGTCTACTTGGTACCTACTACCGTGTACAATTTTCTCATACCTAAAACAGGCGCCTCTAAAGACCATTATGTGATGGATTAAAAAAACAACCTTGCATTTCAGTAACTTTAATAGCCAATATACAGGATGGATTTTTGAGATGGGACAGCAAGGGCAGCTACCTTAACCGTTGTAGCCACAGGAAAATAGTCTTAGGAGACTGTCCTTAATTTTTTAAGACTTAAGATTTTGAAAAAAATGGACAGTCAGCAAGAAAATGGGCAGTTTTCACAAAATATTTTTTTGATGCCAATCTATCCTGGTTCTTGTAAGGATAAAAACCATTTATCATCATTTATCAAAATATTTTATTGCACATAAACCTATAACATAATATGAAACGACAGAAGCTAGGTGCACGATTCCAATTGTTCGTTTTTTATGGAGAAGATCCGGCATGCAATTCCACGTTTGCTCTTTTAAAAAAAAAAAAAAATTAGTGTGTAATTTCTGTGGTCTAAAAATAATATGGGAATTGGCTGTCTACAATAAAATTAAAGACCAAAAACAACCAATAACTATACTGTATACATTAACTAATACAAAGTATAAAACAATAAATAGCTTTGAGAAATAAAGAAATTGAATCGCCAATTATTAGAACTTGATGAAAGAGACCTTTCTACAAATAGTTGACGATTCAAAGTAAATTGTTAAAGAAATTCGGCAAGTTGGAATGTCTGCAGTTTCTAATCTAAATTCTAAAATAGAAAGCACTTTTATTTTCATTATTCAAGATTGAGTATAATAGAACTTCGACTGCATAGATGTCGTTAAAGATCTTGATTAAACAGAATAATTTATTGGCGAGATTGGACAAAAAGTACAAAGAGACTTTTTGAAAGAGACGAAAAAAACCGGCCGAGTGCGTGTCAAACCACGCACAATGAAGGGTTCCGTAGTTAGGATGAATTTATTCCAAGAACAAACTTAAATCTATCGTTGAAAAAATATTCTCCCATACACTGATATCTTCTTCTTCTTCGCTTAGCTCTTGACAGAGCAGTCGTGGTCACAATGAATTTTATCCAATCGCAGGTGTAGTCGTTGCTAGCCTCATGATCTCTCTCCATCCGGTTCTGTTGCATGACAGTCTGGCGCATTCATTAACAGGGCCTTCAACCACGGATATTGTTGTTCCTGAGAAAAAGGGTCTTGACAGACTGGCAGACAGACTGACGGACGGACCGACGGACAACAAAGTGATCCTATAAGGGTTCCCTTTTTTTCCTATTGAGATAGGTACCTTACGGTACCTTACCTTAAGTTTTGTAGCATTTTCATCTGTAATAATAATCTACTAAAACAAAACGGATTATAAATAAGGCTTGAACATAATAATATCGTATGTACTATGGATTACCTCATAATATGTTACAAACCCCCAATGGGTGTGACGACATAACCTATAATATTATGAGCCTATTATATCTCCTCCACGTGTAAGAGATCAAATTCTGGCCTTAAATAAATGACTACGCATTTCATTAATTAATCGATAATCCATAATTATCCATCCTATCATAATAATATCGGAAAATGAAATATTGATAGCACCAGACAGGCACGGAGTTATAAGGCTCAACGAAAATGGATAAATTTCAGAATAATGTTTTCTGTCATTTTATTTCTGAACTCAGAAGAAACTCCTAGATACCTATACCAGATTTTGAATAAAAAAACCTTGAGCTTAAAATACATAACATCAAGCCTTTAGTGCACTTACATTTCGCCAGTTAAGATTAAGTCCCATGTAAAAGGGAGCGAGCCTGTTGCCATCCACTGGTCACAAATCCTGACTCCGGGATGCTACTGAGTAATTCCTAATGGAAAAACCCAATCACACTTTGCCCGACCTGGGAATCGAACCCAGGACCTCATGCTTAGCAGTAGCAGGTAAGTCAAGTTAAGCTTAAAAACGGATTAGAAAACCATGACCACACTTATCTACTTGACAATGACACTACTTTATTCATTCATATATTTAGAAGAGCAGTAAGCAAAGTTAGTTAGTCAATCTGCCTAGCCTTTTCCCAACTATGTTGGGGTCGGCTTCCAGTCTAACCGGATGCAGCTGAATACCAGTATTTTACATAGATCGACTGCCTATCTGACCTCCATAACCCAGTAGCTGGGTAATACGATACCCCTTGGTAAGACTCGTTGTCAGACTTTCGGGCTTCTGACGACTTGTAATGACAGCCGGGACCAATAGCTTAACGTGCTTTCCGAGGCACGGCGGAGTCTCGGTATGTAAAGATGGTCACCCATCCACGGACTAACCCCGGCAAGCGTAGCTTAACCTGATGGATCGACCCATGCGGCTGTTATTACTTAGCCACGAGCTCTTCCATGCAAAGTTAGTTAGTGTAACTTGACTTAAAAGAGTAACCATGGAGTTACTTACCCATTCTTCTCCATGGGAATCCACGCTTTGAAACAGGAAACTACTTTCAACTTTTTGACCAAACTATTCAGAAGTATCTGTAAATGCTTAAAGTTTTAATGAGTTTGAGTTTGGCTAACTTTAAATCTTAAATGTAAAATTAACAAAGCCTTTTACACGTATACAGCTTTTACCATCCAACCGCCCAGTAACACTATTAATCTTTTTAATAAGATTTCATTCTAAAACTTTACTCCTTAACATAAGCCAAGTTTGGCACTAACTTCAAAGTTACCGCCTACTAGAGTCGAGGTATTGTTAGTTTACGATTGGATTACTTATTCATCTGTTGAAGCCATGGTTTGATTTATTAATCATAGTGTTGTTTTAAAAGAATAAGTTAGTTTGCTTGTAATTTATTTTTAAAGATTAGAATAATATTTAACTTGTAATAACATCAAAACATCTGGAGGAGCTCATGTCTAAGTAATAACAGTCGCACAGGTCAATCTATCCGGTTAAGCAACGCTTGCCGGGGTCGGTCCGTGGATGGGTGACCATCTTTACGTATCGAGACTCCTCCGTGCCTCGGAAAGCACATTAAGGCTTTGATCCCGACTGTCATTCGTGGATCTTTGACTCGTTACGGGTCGTCAGAAGCCCGAAAGTCTAACAACCAGCCTTACCAAGGGGTGTATTACCCAGTTACTGGGTTGTGGAGGTCAGATAGGCAGTTGCTCCATGTAAAATTCAGCTGCATCCAGTTCGACTGGAACCCGACTCCAACATAGTTGGGAAAAGGCTAGGCAGATTGATTGACATAATATCATAACATGACATTACACCTGCAGTATTCCCTGGAGAGCTAAGTTATACCTTAGGACACCCAAAATACCCAAGCAAGCCTATTTTTTTACTTGGAATTTCTATTATTCCTACAAAAACAATATTTTAGCGAATCTATTTCATGGTTTTGTAGCTACTGTAAATCTTCTTTTACGCTCGAAAATTTCAGCACAAATTCCATACTAAGACATTACCAAAAACATTTCCGCACACCGTCAGTTTAAATGCTCACAGACCACAGACCTCTTACCAAAATAATCACCTCCAAAATTCCGTATCACACAAAATGTAATGACTTAACATACCTCATCCGTACATGACTAAACATACACCAACACATTAACAAAATATAATTTACGACACCAATTGCCGCTTACCCCGCGATAACAGCAATAATCGTACGTGTGAGTCACTTAATGACGTCACACAAAATTTTACATTCATCGTGACGCACAGGTAATGTCTGTACCAACGATGACGTATGAAGCTCAAACTGTATTCAGAGGCATTCGCCGACTCATAGCAGATAAGCGAATGGGGACGTTTAGGTGGCGCGAGTCAAAAGCGAAGGCGATTAAGGGTTTGGTCCTAATATCCCAACAGATACGCTGGTCCTTTGAGGCGAGTTGATTGATGAAACGGTTGAAAGCATTGATATGCTAAGGCCTGAAGTTTTGGTATAGGTGTTGGGCTTAAACTTTGAATAGATGAAGGCTAGATATTTGAATGGAAATGACGGTGATTTTAACATTCTCACGTATCATCCAGGTAAATGGATAAATGGAATGGAAAAAATATTTTCTGAAGTAAATACAGGTCAAAAATCAAAACTCATTTGGCGTTTCAGGGTTAGAAGAGACAGAAATATAATTGCCAGTTTTGTTTTAATAAATAATCCAAGTAATCCTCTATGAGGCGAAAATAAGTGGACTGTTTAGTTCTAATAATCGCTGGTCGCTCACAAATTGTACACACAAAGTAACATAACAAAGTAAAGCGGAGCGGTGAATGCAAACGACTATAGAAGGCGTGTAATTGCGTCCGCCATTGTATGTTCAACGTTTTTTCCCGTTCTGCTATGAGTTTCAATGGAAGATAACGTATATTTATCGACGAATCGATGAGTTTCGGATCACAAGGGCCGGAGTTCGAAAGTAACTTTTTTTTACGAGAGCTCTGCGGTATTCGGATCAGAAAATATGGCTTCAGTTTGAGTTTGAAATTCGAAACTTTTTTCGGCTGATATTAGGTTTTTTTTATCCGTATACTGGAGAATTTTACCAAATTCAGATATCTTTTATCCGTGAAATAAAATGTACCCTTGACAGTTTTTGTATGTAGAAACTGTAAAAAAAACAAAAATTATTCGCCGGATTAGATGTTATTCTAGGGATAAAAGTTTGGTCGAATCCACCCTAAAGCGTGTATCAGAAAGGTGTGGTACAGACTTAGGGCGAATTTCACATCTAAACTGCGATCAAGAGATGTCAGTGTCATGTTTACTGGGGAATATTGACACTGACAGCTCTTGAACTCAGTTTAAATGTCCTGATCGCGTTCACTTTCATTGATGAAATCAGCCCTTAATCAGAAATAAATAATAATCAGCCGTCCCATTTTTCTCACAGATTTGGGTCGAGTGGATATTGAAGTTTTGTATGGGATAGTTGATATTTTTTTGGCGATTACGATGTAGGTCCCATGAAGAAAGTTGTTCAGTTTGATGTATACCACACCCTTAAATTTGACCACAACTCTCAGATAAATGAATTTTAGTTAAAGCCACTACAGAGTCAAACGTGAAATTAAATTTTCGTATTTTGACTTGAAGCTTATTAAGGTAGGTTTAATTACGACAGAAACACAATTACGCAGTGAAAAAGTAATTATCTTTTTAGGTAAAATATTTAGATAAAACAGTGTAGACCAGGGGCCTGAGTCTACTAATTTATAAACGTTACAATGGTCTCTCAATGGTGAGTTTTTGACAGATATGCCATACAAAAACTGTCAAAAACTCACCACTGAGAGACCATTGTAACCTTTATAAATTAGTAGACTTAGGCCCCTGAAAGACAACAAAGACAACAACAGACAACATAACACAACATAACAACGGAGATCCGCCAAATCCCATACAAAAAAACCCCAGGCCCGGCGCAAAAGAAATACATCTCATATTTTAGAGTAATAATAGTAGAAATATTGTAAAGTATCGCTATTGCCAAATTCGGTGGCTAACTTAGTTTTTTTGCCCGGTGAAGTTTCATAAGCGCTAGATGTAAAAATATCTTTGTTCTGTGCTTAACTGTCGGAAATATGTCACTGAATTGACTAATCGGGGCGCCAGCGCCGCCACCGCCTAGCGGCGCTCGACAGAGTCTACATAACATAACGCTCGACTGGGGGTGAGCAGAGTTGGTCGGTTATAATTTTACTCGAACTGCAAACGGTTTTTAACCGACTTCCCAAAAAGGAAGAGGTTATCAATTCGGCTGAATTCTTTTTTTTTTTTTGTATGTGTGTTTGTTCACAACTCCGTCATTTATGAACCGATTTGGAAAATTATTTTTATATTTTTAAAGGGTATACTTCCCAGGTAGTCTAGTTGTCATCAAGTCAGGATCTGATCATGGGATCTTGGAGATATCGAGGGAACTCTTCAAATATTATAGGCACACCTATAGCGATTTGGGTATTTTTTATAGTAACTCATGCATTTACTCTTGGAAAGCACCATTTTTCACAGATCCGGAACTACCGGAACTACTCAATAATAATTATTTTATGGGTTGCGATTCGATTACTTTAATATGTTTGCCAATCAATTTATGCTAGTCACAATTCATATTATGAGCTGATGAGCCATGAGGCTATTGTAACTAAGATAAATTACAAACCGACCCACTAAAAAGCGATAAATAATACTTTTTTACAACAAAAAAAAAACAACCGTCTTCCAAAAAGACACTAAAAAGTGAAAAATAACTTTAATTTCGGAAGTCGGTGTCTTTGGTTTTGTATTTTCCTTTTTTAGTGGGTCGGTACCTCCTAAGTCATTTCCGACACAGATATTTTTACATCTAGCGCTTATGAAACTTCACCGGGCAAAAAAACTAAGTTAGCCACCGAATTTGGCAATAGCGATACTTTACAATATTTCTACTATTAATACTCTAAAATATGAGATACATTTCTTTTGCGCCGGGCCTGGGGTTTTTTTTTGTCCCATAATTGACGCTGCCCGCTTTCTCAAAATGGCATGAAAATCGTCAACACGGGCATCCGCGAACATCTGTGCGCGGAAGCCCCATCAACATCCTAAACCCATAATTATACTGAACGCGTAGGACGTTGCAGACCCTCTACGTATACTTCACCCACAAGCTGCATGTATAGAAGGTTTGTAATACTTGTACATAAGCAAAAAGTATAAAGCAAACTGTATTACATTTTTATATAAATACTGTAAATATATTCACATAGGTATGCCATATAAACAAATGATGGGGTTGTTGTCATTCATTCATTCATTTATTTATTCATTAACAATTTACATTGTGTTGAACATTACATATTAAAAAGAGAAGTAACACATGCAGAAACAACTACATTAAGCAAATTAATACAATGTCAGCAAAATAATACAAAGACACAAATAAATACAATATCTGGTTCATAGCAGGTACAGTGTCAGATAAAAAGTCTAATTGTCTCTTCCTTATTATCAGCCATAGTTTAACTACTGTGGGCGTACTATGGGTAGTGTTGGGTATTGCGCAATAGAAAAACCAAATTCATTATAACCGACCAACTCTGCTTATCCCTTAGTCAAGCGTTATGTTTTAGACTCTGTCGAGCGCCGCTAGCTTTGATTGGCAAACATATTAAAGTATCGAATCGCAACCCATACAATAATTATTATTGAGTAGTTCCGGTAGGCATCTGTGAAAAATGGTGCTTTCCAAGAGCAAATGCACGAGTTACCATAAAAAATACCCAAATCGCTATAGGTGTGCCTATAATATTTGAAGAGTTCCCTCGATTTCTCCAAGATCCCATGATCAGATCCTGACTTGATGAGAACAGGACCACCTGGGAAATATACCCTTTAAAAACATAAAAATAATTTTCCAAATCGGTTCATAAATGACGGAGTTGTGAACAAACACACATAAAAAAAAAAAAGAATTCAGCCGAATTGATAACCTCTTCCTTTTTGGGAAGTCGGTTAAAAACCGTTTGCAGTTCAAGTAAAATTATAGCCGACCAACTCTGCTTATCCCCAGTCGAGCGTTATGTTATGTAGCCTCAGTCGAGCGCCGCTAGGCGGCGGCGGCGCTGGCGCCCCGATTAGTCAATTCAGTGACGTATTTCCGACAGTTAAGCACAGAAAACAGATATTTTTACATCTAGCGCTTATGAAACTTCACCGGGCAAAAAAACTATGTTAGCCACCGAATATGGCAATAGCGATACTTTACAATAATTCTACTATTATTACTCTGAAATCTGAGATATATTTCTTTTGCGCCGGACCTGGGGCAATTTTGGCGGAACCCCTTTACCTAAAAATCTACCTATGTATTTTTACCTACCTACTTATAGATTTTTTTTACAACATTGTTTTTGTATAGGTACAAAAACATAACTATTGTAAAAAAAACCTCCATTATTCAGAAGGGTGTAACTTAATAGCCTCACTTGATTACATAATCGAAAGCCTTCACTTTGAAACAGAGGATCATTAATTACATCCTCTACCTAGCTCGTTTGACATTGTCATGACGTGATGCGCGACGCTTATTTTATCTTCATCAATTTTTGGGAAGTGACAAATATTAATTATAAGTATTTCCATGTGTTCCTAAATGATACCGTGGGAGAAATGTATCTATAGAAGAAAGAAAATACGTTTATTTGCGGCAAACATGGCGCAATGAAAAAAAAAGTACACGATAATAACAAGTTGGGGGAAAATATGCGTCACATCCACGAAAAACGGCCATCGCTCAGCATAATGCTGCGATGGGACCCTATGGGAGACAGAGCCCCAGCACTGGTTTTCAGTGACAGCCGGCATTGACGTGATGACGTCAATCGATGCAGCATATAATGAGATAACAATAACAATTATAAAGATTTAAAAATAAAATAGATACCATACTCAGTCCTGAATGTTTAAAATAAATATAATATTTAGATGCTGATACTTTCTGAAATAGTTGTTTTCAGTCTACGTTTAAAATGATGAACTACTTCATTAGTTAAACAGGCAGCGTTTTTGATCCAGAATGGTTCATATTACGTTTTAAGTTATTTAGCTTGAAAACCATACCTAACGTACGTTGAAAATTTACACCAAGTAACTAGTTATTATTCATAAAATGTATAAAAATGGTTTGATGCCCAAGTATAATATTGAAATGGTCCTTATAGCTAACTTTACTTACCTACCTTGTACTCGTAAGAGGAGTGTTCAAGACTTTCTGTTAGAACTTTATAAATACATTCCCGCTTTCTCTCACTACTTCACAATTTTTCGTATTTTTCTTGTTTTTAACATCATTCCTGTACTTTTAATCCATACAGTGGCGCTGTCGAGCTTGTACTTCTGCCCCAGTGCCCTTAAAACCTTGTTGTTCTCGACTGCTCGCACAACTCTCAACTTGTACCTAAATGGCTCTCAAGTAAAGTGACACTCAAACTATGCTAATTTCACTGAACCGCATTTTTTTTTAATTCACACATTTTTTTTTTTCGCCCTTGCTTTTATTTTGAGTAGTACCTATAATAATGACTAAAACAAAAATTGAAACACGATATAATTGAGTTTCATTTTCGTGTCACAGAAAAGGCCCATTTTTCAAAGTATATTAGAGTAGAATGCCTTATATAGATTAACTAGCTGCGCGCCGCGGTTTCACCCACATAAATCTCGATCCCGTGGGAATATTGGGATAAAAAGTAGCCTATGTCCTAATCCAGGTCATGGTCTATTGATGTGCGAAATTTCATCATAATCCGTTCAGTCGTTTTAGCGTAAAAGCGTAACAAACAAACATAGGTACTCACTTTCGCATTTGTAATAATAGTGAGGAATAATAACGCCTAAATTGGTTTAATCTTTCGTATTACGTAATTACAGACACAATTACAAATCCATTGTGTCTCGTGTGGTTGTCTACGTTCATACCAAAGGTTAAGACTCATAGTTTGAGGCTTGCCCAAAACGAATGCTGAACCATGAACCAAACACTCCAATTTATTCCAGCATTACTGTTGAAAAATCGTCCTCTATACTCAATACCTAATAACTCAAATTGATTCCAGCATCATCTTCAGTCCCTACAACTTATCAAAAAAGCTTCCGTGCTACAAATAATCAGGGATATCTCAAGGGTCTTTAATAGGACCCAAACTACTCTTGAACCTAATTGTAAATAAATGGGTCCAATCAACCAGACTTATTTGCGTCGTTAAGATTTAGATGGAAATACATTTAAAAAGGTACATTACAGACACTATTAATCTCGGAAAACGGCTCTAATCAAGTGGAGAACTTGGACGGATGCGTGATTAAGCCGGATCTTTCTTAACTCGCTCTTGCATGTGATTAAAAGTCGGAATTCCGGGAACGGTATTACGGATCAGTTCTTTTATACTTTAATTGTATTGGAATTGTTTGATGCCTCAGTTCGTGGAAGTAAGGAAAGAAATTGAAGAATAAAATACCGGGGATGTTTTGTATTTAATGTAGTGATTAAGCGTGTTGTGTTAGTGCCTCGGTAATTTTCAACATTATATCAGAGTTAAGACTTTTTTGCACTCTGCGCTTTGAAAATAAAGAATACATTTTTACAGACTTAAAAAAGGAGGAATCCATGTTCTTTTTTTTTTTAATAAAATTTATTTCCGAGAAACCGAAAAAAATCCTAAAAACCGGCCAAGTGCGTGTCGGACCAGGCTAATGAAAAAATATTTTTCATGATTTTATTTTACCACTTTTTTACAAACTACATGGCTCATGCCAAATTACAGCTTTCTAGTACTTACAGTCTCTGCGCTAAGCCGGGGACAGATAGACATAAAGACAGTCGGACATGGCGAAACTATAAGGGTTTCTTGTTGACTAGGGAACCCTAAAAAAGCTACTGAAATTCTCATGTAAAAAAACAACTTTGACTGACCTTAAAATTGTAGAACCATAGATATGTACTCTTTTCAGCCAACTTCTAAAAAAATCAAGCCGTGTCCAATTTTATCAAATACACTTTATCAGTCCTGACCATTCAACAGAGAGGAAATCACATCAATAGTTCTGTTTTCAATCCACTAATGTGAACTAGGTGATTAGCTTGAAGATCTAACGGACGGTACGCTAAGCTAATGAACGGAGGAGACTTCGCTGCTTCCGCATCGTTAAGTTAACGGTCCAATTCCTCTAGACTTTAGTTAAATTATTGATAAGTTAAAACTCTTGGTCAGTGTGGGAAATTCATTAGAGAGAGAGAGAGTGGGTGAAGTTAAGGGTCGGTAGGTACTAGGAAATAGTGTAATAAGTTTTGAATTTAAGTTTATATACCTACAAAACTTAAATCAGTGGGCACAAAAAAAAAGTCTGGCTGAAAAATCGAAATATTTTATTACATATAAACCATTTTTGAAACGTCAGAAGCTAGGTGCACAGTTCCAATTGGTAATTTCCTGTGGAGAAGAGCCGGCAAGAAACTACAAGCTTACTCTTTTAAAAATGGCTTTTACAATGTTTTTAAAGTAGTGTGTATAGGTATGAGAGGACAGTGTAGGCCTGTGAACAAGTAGGTACCAGATACTAAACAAAATAGAAAATGGTCTTCAAATCAACAGTCTGTTAATCCTACTAACTAGCTCAAGAGTTTCACCAATCAGTGAACCAATACGATAGTAAAAAAAAAAAAAACACTGAAACGTGCAAAAAACACTGCCGTATTTTGATAATTTTAGGAAGTCATATAAACTTCAATAAAGACCAGTGAACCCACTACAGTACACACAGTGATTAAATAATTTCCCTACAATCCATACTAATATTATAAAGAGGTCAAAGTATTAAATAAAGCGGCCTAATTCGTCTTTCTTCCTTCATAGAAATATTTTGTGTTAAATAGTTACTGGAAAAACACTTGTACACTTGATATTAATTGAATGAAACCTAAAGTAGTTCAAGTGGCGAGTCTTTCAAAGAACTTCTCAGAAATCTGTAATTAGTAATTTGGCTTTACTTTAGTAATTGCCTCTCCCGGAATTCTGAAGCTGTAATTCCTAATTGAAAACTTAACATTTTCTTACTCTGATAGCTTAGAAGTGGTGTCCTACAAGCTTTGTATCTTAAGGGCCTATAAGACCTCAAATTGCTTAGCAAGATCCGCCGTTATATCGAAACTACTGCAGCATTAATTTTGAAATAAATATATTTTAAAGTTGAGGATTAATGTTATGGACTATGTTAACCTAAAGTAGTTCAAGTGGCGAGTCTTTCAAAGAACTTCTCAGAAATCTGTAATTAGTAATTTGGCTTTACTTTAGTAATTGCCTCTCCCGGAATTCTGAAGCTGTAATTCCTAATTGAAAACTTAACATTTTCTTACTCTGATAGCTTAGAAGTGGTGTCCTACAAGCTTTGTATCTTAAGGGCCTATAAGACCTCAAATTGCTTAGCAAGATCCGCCGTTATATCGAAACTACTGCAGCATTAATTTTGAAATAAATATATTTTAAAGTTGAGGATTAATGTTATGGACTATGTTAGCCGAAAACACGATTTCCTATATTATATATATCCTATATTTCCACTTATTTCCGCCGTCAAAAGCAATTACCTAAACTATTGCTGCTTTGAAGCAGCCTCCGTCTAGCTTGCACTCAGTCCGAGAGTAGTATGGTGCGAGCGAGATAAAAACCTGAGGTTGTGTGGATTCTTAAGTGGTACCATTTATACTTTATACTTTATTTAAATATCAAGATCCTCATCTGTCTTCTCCATCCCAGTCATCTACTGAGTCGGGCTCGTTTAATTTAATTTAATTCTATACATTGAATTTAATTTTTTAATTTGAAGTTAGTAACAGAATATACAAATGTTTACCTTAAAAAATATTGTATCCGCATAACAAATATGTTCATTTAATTTCAAAACACAATATTGAAAGCCCCGAACTTCAAACTGAAAACTCTGAAAATCAAAAGTAACTTCAGTACTAAAAAACAATAACATCAAAAATGAACAAAATTCTGAAATACAAAACACACGGAATAACTTTGTTTAAACACGTTTTACGGTACAAGTTGGCAAATAAACGTCATAGAAACTGGAAACTGGAACTGAGTTCAGCAACTCACTTATGACCTTAGTTTCTACTCTGGTATAGCTATGGGACTAGGCTGATATTATTATGTATTAAGGCCTTATAACTTCCTAATTGGTTGGTATTTCAAGCTACTGGTTTTCTGGTGTTTTGGTAGGAACTAGCTGCTGCCCGTGAGCCCTAATTCTATTTCTTAAATTAAAGTTACTAAGACCTAAGTTACACCTTGTAACATCAGCTATCTGCCAGTGAAAGTCCTGTCAAAATCGGTCCAGCCGATTCGGAGATTAGCCGGAACAAACAGACAGACAGGACAAAAATGTAAAAAAAAAAATGTTTTGTTAAAGTACCGTCTATTATACTTTCATATCGAATCCTCCGTGTCCTGTCGTCGATGGACGCTACTGACGCACCAAACACGTAGCCGAATTCTGGGCAGAGTCCAGTCCAGATTGCCATCGACACGTTGAGAAGAAGGAGAGGTAGATATTATATACATCCTACAAAGCTAAAATGTTTCGTTTTCCTGTAATACCAATACAACTTTCAAACCAAAACAATAGCAACTCTATAATTGAGTCACGTAGAACGCATTCAGCTCAATCAAGCCGTTATCAACGTACTCAAGAATAATGATAATGATGGTAGGTAGTACAGTAGTAGATGCTCTGAATCTTTAATGTATAGTTCTGTTACATGTGTAATTATATCTAATGTCAGTTATAGACTTGTTATCCACCTTTTTTTTTCCGGGGTGGAGAATCCTCATGGATGCCCTCCGCCCTGGGGCGGGCGAAGGGGTCTGTCAGACTCTTAGTAGCTAAAAAACACCCCGGTGTTCCATCTCAATCATAGGAGGTCACGTTTTGGGCGGGCTGACCAGCCGTCATCGTTCTTATTTCATAATAGCTAACGGTTCGTTTCGCAATATTACTCGTGTTTTTGCTAAAACCCTATCTTTTTCCAGTAAGATTGAGAAATGTTTTCATCAACTAATTATCCGGGTTTTCGAGAAAATTCGAATTTTCAAATCGAAAAAAAAAAATTACATTATCTGGCTAAACTTCACAGACATGGTAGAAACGAAACTTCCCGACCCCATAATTAGTTGAAGTTACTGAAAATAAAAATTTCTTTATCATCATTAGACCACGACCACACTTGTGAAGTTACACCAACTAATTTAATTTAATTTGATTGAACACAACTACATGAATGTACGGTCCCGTGGCTAAGTAATAACAGCCGCACGCGTCGATCAATCAGGTTAAGCTACGCTTGCCGTGGTCGGTCCGTGCATGGGTGACCATCTTTACATACCGAGACACCTCCGTGCCTCGGAAAGCACGACTAGATGTGGCAGCCATTCTTGGATGAAAATTGTAACAGATCGCCAGAAACCCAAAAGCCTGACAACCTGTCTCACCAGGGGGTATCGTTATACCCAGTAACTGGGTTGTGGAGGTCAGATAGGCAGTCGCTCCATGTAAAATACTGATATTCTGCTGCATGCGGTCAGACTGGAAGCTGACTCCAAGATAGTTGGGAAAAAAGCAAGGCAGAGGATGACAACTCCTTGAAAAAATTCTCCTAATATTATGCAAGTTTTAGAATCTAAGTTACCATTTTACGTAATTCTTATTAAATGAAAACGAGGCGTAGAAGCCGTTCTGTATTTAATAAAAATATTTCTCAAACTTTTTATAAGTCGCTGGTTGGCATGGAAACGTGTTTCAAGCCTTACAAATTTTGCTGAAAAGTTGAGTCTGAGAAAGTTATCGGAATACAAAGAAGTATACGAAATCTTCGCATTTTTAGGGCATTAAGAATAAATAAACAGAGTACTTAAGATTTAAGTTGAGAGTTTTATTTTGGAGTAGATAAATTAATATTATGTTTTATTTTATTACACGAAGAGAAATCAACTATTCTCATTTTTTAGGTTTCGGGTGGGGACGCCTTAGGGCCTCTGCACACCTCGTTTTTTAAACGCGCTGTCGACGCGCGTTTGTAGCGATACAAACGCGATACGCACGCAAGTCAGACCTTTTCTATAGGACAGAACCGCGCCGACGACGCGCGCTTCTAAAACGCGCGTCGACCGCGCGTTTAAAAAACGTGTGGTGCACAGGCCCTTAGAAGAACATATGTACCTCATGCGTGATGTTCTTCAGAAAGGTCAAATACGTGTATGACCCGCTGTATAAAAGTAAATGAAGCAACGGTGTCATTCTGCTGTTTCTGCCTACACTTATGAGACGAAGGCGTGAGTGTATGTATGTGGGTATATAAGGTGTTAAAAATTAACTTTACGAACTTTAAGGAGTGCTTTAGACTATCGAACTGAATAACTTTTACTATCGGACCAATTTCGAAATCACAAAAAGAAAAACAGCTGTCCCATACAGTTTAGAACAGTAGGTATTAAACTTAAGTACTATGGAACAGCTGATTTTTTTTTCGCGATTTCAAAGTTAATCCCATCGTAAAAGTTATTCAGGTCGATGGTCTAAAGCACTCCTTAAAGTTTGTAAAGTTATTTTTTTAACACATTGTATAGGCACTTCTGAATGTTGGTGGAGTCAGTTCAGTGAATCAAGTTGAAGCTTATCTTAAAAATAAAACAGGAAAACTTTAGTTTGACAGAAAACGCTGTACCGCACTGCATTCGTCAACGCTCACGTCACGGCGGCTCGCCCCCCGCTTCGCCGCGTTTTCCTAAAGGCCTGGCGGTGTCGGTCAAAATACAGCAAAAATGTGCGTAATCCGATAGATATCAACTGTACCGAAATACTCAAATAAAAGACATATTTTTTATCTTATCATATACTTTACAATACTGATCTGAAGACATTATCAAAATTGTTCACGTATCAATATTTACAGATGATAAAATGTGTTAATGTTGTAGAATTAAATACTACATAAATCTTCATTTCAGTAGGTCTCTCATAAAAAAATAAACATAAAATATTTAAAGGGCTTAACTTAGGCAAAAGTATCCAGAAATGTCCATAGACAGCTTAATACTAAACATGAGGATAAAAAAAAAAAACTGTCACTCAGTCGATGAGTAAAATTATTATTTGGACATTTTTAAACAGTATGTTCTACCCAGGCTAAAATTGGTTGAATTAGGACATCTCCACTATCTATATTATATTTGTGTAATTTAACAAAACACACTTTGTATTCCTTTTATCTAAGGGTTGATTTCACCAATGAAACTGAACGCGATCAGCACATCTAAACCGAGTTCAAGAGCTGTCAGTGTCAATATTACAAAGAAAATAATGACACTGACAGCTCTTAAACGTGGTTTATGTGCCGATCGCGTTCAGTTTTCATTGGTGAAATTCGCCCTAAGTATTCAAAACTAAACTTGTAGCTACGCTTGTGAAATATACATAGAAGAACACCAAAACCTCATAAATTATTTCCCCTTAACTAAAATTACCAAAGTTTATTATACCCATAATTATTTCAACTATTGAAACGCAGCTATATTAAACGTATGCTTCTTTCTTTCGGGCAATTAAATTGCGCAACTCTTTGCAATTCGGGATACATGACGTCTCGGCAACAGCGAGCAATTTACAGCAATACCAAGATTGTTTAAAAATTGCCAAGAATGGTGCAATTTTAGGTGCACTTGTGAACGCATCAATAAGCCCCGAGATACATGATTGTGGTGCGGTGTGGCGTGCCACGTCGGTTCAAAATCATACATTGACGTGACGCTCACGACATAAGTGAAAAGTGACAAATCATTTCAAGAATTTTGTATACGCAATTTACAAAACATCACGCCTGTATTCCCCGAAGGGTTAGGCAGAGGTGAACCTTTATTACACCCAAAAAACCAATAACACTTTGCCCGACCTGGGAATCGAGCCCAGAACCTCACGCCCAGCAGTAGCGCTTGCGACCACTAGACCAACGAGGCAATTTATTTATAGAAAATGCTTGAATTCATTTAATACGCAACCGATGACGTCATAATGTGCCACGATGCACCTCACCACATAGATGTAAACCTAGTTTTACACAACATTACAGCAGAACAGAATGACAAAATCATGTAGACAAATATGTATCGAAATATTGTCAGCGATTACAAAAACGCACGAGAAAAATGATAATATTTAATTTTAATTACATCAATGGATTAGAAACAATATGGCGGATGTACACTAAAACTCACATTTCTCACGTGACATTCTTATGTAGATAACTAGGTATTTATGATAACAAAGCAGCATATTGTCACTCCGTAAATCACAGAAGCACTTTCACTTTTAATGGAAATTATTACGAAGAACCAGCCAGTATTTGGAATAATTTACTCTGGGATTCTATTGATTCCGTCTGGCCAGCATTTGCTGCTACGGGCGGCAGCACTGTTGTAGTCGTTTCTGCAGGCACTGTTGTTGGCGTTGTAACAGTAGTCGATAAACTGCTCCTACACTCTTCCAATTCACGACCTAACCCCCTCTTCTGACCAGCCATAGCCAACGTAGACACAAACAGGCAGAATGACAGCAGTGACAAGAATACTATGACCTTGTTGTTCAACATCCACCCCAGAGTCACCTCCGTATAATATTTGCAACTTCCCATATTTTTTTCTATATTTTCTTCGTTCCACACGAGTATCACTATCCGTTCTGTTGCGATGAATACTGCAAATTCGTTATAATCTTTTATCGATATTATTTGATGATACCATATTTTATCAATTGCTGATAAAACATGTCCTCTAACTTTGTCACTTTTGAATTGATCTTTATTTCATTAGCGATTAAGTTGTGTTTACATTGACGTATTCCATATTATTGATCTTGGGCAGAATAAGATAGGAAATGAGTCATAGATTACTGGAATACTATAGGTTTTTTGGACAGTTTAATTTGTCGCTGAAAAATATGAGTCATCAAAAAAAAACTGTTTACTTACAAAACATCATTGTGATGATTCAACTACAAAACAAAGACTTTTTACACCACACAGGCTTAAACGCATTCTTATTCCTTATTTTTTTTTTTTTTTACTTTAGAAATGTAATCATGCATTGTCATGAGAACCAAACACGTATGCCAAATTTCAGTCCGATAGCTTCAGTGGAAGTGGGTGAAATATTGATTGCAATATTCCAGGACAGACATACAAGTGAAGTTAAATAAAAGCTTTTAAAAACAAAAAGCATTCGTTTCAATTGTCACCCCGTCATACTCATTTTTGCTATTCTGTACGTATGACGGTAAAGGGCTACACGCATGTTTGAGTACATTCGACATTAATAAAATCATACCTTCATACATAAATATTCAATTTTGCCGTCCCACTACGTCGAATCATGCGCACCCTTATCTAATTTCCATGCAAACATCAAAGAAGATGCGCGGAGCACAGTTTTTGCGCGGAAATACTGTTAATACGCGGAACTAAATCGGTGCGCAAACATAATGGAGTCTCGGCTTTACTTAGCCACTCGCAGACTGCAGATGAAAGGAAACATGAATAAATAAAAATCTGAGCGTATTGTTATCGGTTATCCAAGATTTATTTATATCGTTTATTGAGCAGTGAACTATTTATATCCTTCGTGGGATGAAATCCAGCTGACTTGTCCCTTGCAGGCGTTAAGCCTTGGCATTTTCTTGGGCTTTCTTTGATAAGATACAGGCTGGATTGACTACTATTATGTTATGGGGACCTTTTCCTTGATTGTGCAATAACTAGGGATGATATTACAGGTTTGGTTTTTATTATTATCTTTTGCGTGTTAATGAAGTTGTTATTAAAAAAACAGGTATCTATTAGACAATGTAAGATCTAGGCCAAATATTTTTTGATATTCGGATAGCTCATACTTAAAGAGGTGCCATAAAGAATAGGAACAAAAAAAAACCGGCAAAGTGCGTGTCGGACCCGAGTTCCGTAGCTGGGATGAATTTATCCCATGAACAAACTTAACATTGTAGTAGTTGTACTGCGAATGTAAGTTGGTCGATAATTACTTATTAACTTGTAGAGCCTTCTTAGCTGTGATAGTTTTCCTTTTAATTTCGTTATATAATACTACTGCTGTGAACTTTTCCACATATCCAGAACTTACCATTTAGCTGGCAGGGGGGAGGGGACACTTGACTCTAACAAAAATTAGCACTTTAAAGCTTAATATTTCACAAACGGATCCTTTAATCCAAAAACTGGTTTCAACAAACTCACTATATTTTTAAACGACCTTTCCAAAGATACCCCACACCATGGGATAGACGAAAAAATGTATATATATCCCCACTTTACGTGTAGGGGAGGAACCACAAAAAATATTTTTTTCATGATTTTATTTTTTCATTTTGTCGGCGTAATTAATATTTATACTCATGCCAAATTACAGCTTTCTAGTACTAACAGTCTCTGCACTATGCCGGGGACAGACAGACAGACGGACATGGCGAAACTATTAAGGGTTACTTGTTGACTACGGAACCCTAAAAACGCTAAATTTCGCGGGTATTCTGGTTGCGAACAAGCCATAAAGACCAAATTAATATCTAAAACCAGTC
Source organism: Eupsilia transversa (assembly GCA_914767815.1). Lineage (NCBI taxonomy): Eukaryota > Metazoa > Arthropoda > Insecta > Lepidoptera > Noctuidae > Eupsilia > Eupsilia transversa. The sequence goes on from OU611888.1 coordinate 2,388,029, forward strand.
ATGCCTTTAAGTTGAAACCTACATTTTGTGTGAATTTTCATCGTTGCCCAATTATATGAATAACTCATACATCAATTAATTAAATCGGTTGGAAAATGAACGTCAAATTCAAAAGTCGAAAAGTAATCAACTTTTAAAAGGAAAATTATAACATTTTCAATTAGGTTTTTAATTAGGTACGTTTTTAGATTTAATTAGAAAGAAAAAAAGAAGACACTATGTCCCCCATGGCGTTTAACGTGTTAATTGTTTTTATTTGGTGTTTTTTTTTGTTATTATTACTACCATGATCCATTAAAGCCGTTGGTGCCGTTGGCTGTCATTCGTAGATCTTCACAGTCGTTACGGGTCGTCAGAAGCCCGAAAGTCTGAAAACCAGTCTTACCTTAAGGGGTATCGTATTGCCCAGTAACTGGGTTGTGGAGGTCAGATTGACAGTTTCTCCATGTAATATTTAGATGCATCCGGTTAGAGAGACACATAAAAAATAAAAAGGTATTACGAAATGCAGTGCCATGAGGTGCCCAAAACTCTGGCAATAATATTATCTATATTATTATTATGTACGTAAGGTAAGGGTCGTCAATCAAAGGGCTACGTCATCATTGGGCCCAAATTATGATGGTCCACTGCTAAACGACCAGTCATTGACTAACTGCGGGACTTGACCTATTTATTTAAACATTGAGTTCGGGACACACAGAGATCGTAAGACACTAGGTTTATAAGTTTTTTTCTTTCTTAATTAATTAAGTTCGACTATAAATAATTAATTTCCAAGATTCATGTGAGTTTAATCGTTAACAAAAGTAGTCATGAGTTTGTTTGGTAAAAGTTTTATGTGAGATTTAAGCCAGCTGCGCCTCAAATCACGCTAAACCTATTCAAAATCAAAATCAGAATCAAAATCAAAATCAAAATATTTTATTCCACATAAACCTACATGGGCACCTAAGAAACGTCAGAAGCTAGGTGCACGGTTCCAATTGGTCGTTTCCTATGGAGAAGAGCCGGCAAGAAACTCCACGGTTACTCTTTTAAAAATAAATGGGTTTTACAATGCTTTCAAAAATGTAGTTTGAATAGGTATGGGAGGACAGACTATTGAATAAGTATGAGAGGACAGACAGACTAAGACGGACTATTCAAAACATTGTTCTGTTTCTTTGAATCGTTTGGAAGTGACAGACTTAATGATTTGTGGTGCAAGTGGCCCATAAACGAACAATTTAAAAAACGAAGATTTTCTAAATCAATGTCCATTCAATGGAACGTTAAAATGGATTAAGTATTTATCTCGCCTATTACTATTGTATTATTTTTGTAGACTTCATAGGAAGATCATGCAAAATTTCAAAGCCATGTGATAACATAGGTACTACATTGTGAACTGAAGCCACATTAAACGAACTGGAATGAACAGGACGTCATGCTTTGATCTATGTTTAGTCATAGTCTCAAGTTTACATACTTACTCGATTTAACTTTTGGTTTTAAAACGTTAGTTAAGTGTAGAAAGATATTTTAAGTTAAAATTGTAATCTCATGAAATCAGAAATATCAGAAATCTCATTAGAAACGTCAGGTTTTCAATGTTATTTGTTACTATATCCATTTTGGCACGATTTTTTTAGATCAAGCTTCTAAGTCAACGCAATAACAAAATACGGCAATTTATGCAACATATTTTGATACTTACAAATATATCAAAACCTTTGGGTACTTCCTGTTGACCTAAAATCAGGAAATTTGGCAAGAAGTAAGGTCTCACAGCACATATTAATGGAAAATGTCCGAAAATCGTAGGTAATTTTTTTTTTTTTAAATTGGAGAAGTGACCGTGACGTATATCGATGTATGGAGAACATGTTTTTCAACTGCGATGTTAAGTTTGATTTTGGGATAAGTCCATCCCAACTACGGAACCCTTCATTGTGCGTAGTCCGACACGTACACGTACACGTTCCTTTTTATCAAGGCAAAGACTTATTAATGAGCCATAATTATATTATTGCAAAGGATATATCGAATGGTTCTTAATAATGTATAAAAAAGTGTAATCCTTTGATAAAAATACTGTATCTTTTATTTATATTTTCAATTAACAGAAAAAAGCGAGCAAATAGGCGTTTTTATTTCACGTTTCAAGTTGATATTATGGTCTGTCAATAAAGTTAATAAATGAATGTAATATTGGATAGGGCAATATCATGGAATGTACGCAGGAAATATTTTTCAAAAAATGTTCCATGCTTTTTAATTTCTTTCATTATTAATTCCATCAATAATTTCATCGATATAAATTCCTCCTAAAAATAGCAATCTTTCGTTAGAAATACGTCTTTCATTAACTGTTAGTTGATATCAATAATTATCATTAATTATTATATTATATGCTATTGATTGGTGTATAAAAAATAGATTAGGGCTTTTATCCTCGCCTAATGCTATTTTAAAATGGACTTAGCCGAGCTATTTTTGACAAATACGTCAGTTGACAGTTTTAGTCGTGTTGCTACGAGTAAACTCCAAAACAACAAAAAATAATAAACATGAATCTGTCGCAAACTAAAGTTATGACATCAAGCTTCAAGCCTCAAATAATTTGCTAATGTTAAATTCAGATCAACAACAAAACAGACTCCGAAATCACACGAAACCAAAAACAAAATGGCCACTTCTCAGATCCATCAATTACGAATATTATGTACAAACCGTCAGTTAACTACTAACTCCTAACAACAAGTGTCCCTTTCATCTGGAACAGCATAAATATTTCAAACAATATCTCAACTCCGTACTGGCCAGTATCAAAATTTCAATCGTCCTACACACCTACGTTCAACTCTCATTGTACCTCCTACATTACTTCGTCGCTTCGAAATGGAGCGGGCACTTTACGTAGATAGCAGTCATTAGAACCAACAGCGGTTAAGGATAGTGTAACACTCGCTGTGGTACTAATCAGAAAATTGCCTTCAATTATTCAGCTGCGTGTTCTGAATTGAGGGTCGGTTTATATTAATATAGAGACATTATTTTTGGCTAGGTAGACTGGAATAAAAATGAGCTGAAGTATGGAAGAAAAATGTTTCAGGTGCGTCATGGCAGGTAATTTAGAATGGGGGATGAAAGTGACTTTTTGTGCTTAATCAAAATGGTTTCAAAGAAGGCTGACAGATTTTATGCCTTTGTAGGTTACGCCAGGAGTGAAATCAGTTTCACATATTATTTTTTAACGATCCTCAGTTACTCGTTTTTTATTTATTTATTAACTATGATAGTGAAATATGATTATACGAAGAGCTGATTTTGCTACCTGAATAATTTAAAGTATATACACACATCAACACGGTCTAGGGATATTTTAAAAAAAGCGAATTACTATAAATGTGTTAATTATTTATATGACATGTATATATTTAAAAGATACGTTATTTAATATTCTACCATATTTTAATAATGGTTAAGGTACTTGGATTAAAATTTCAGGATTTTATGGAAAAAAAATGAAGCATAGACGGAAACCGTATATGAATTAACTTTTAATTTATGAGTAAAAACTGAAAAAAATAGAAAAATCATTTAATTTGTGTTTATAAACTTGAAGTTAGTAGTCTGATAAAGCGCCCATGATGTTCATAACACATCGGCAACGATTCGGCATGCTCAGAACAAGGTTGTCAATGTCTTGCTGCGGAATATTGTCCCATGTCCTTCTGAGGTGCGCAAAAAGTTGATCTCCTGTAGCCAGATTTTCAGGAACTTCCTTCAGAGCTCTTCTTTGCAGCATATCCCACGCATGCTCAATGGGATTTAGATCTGGCGATTGAGCAGGCCAGTCTAAGGCCCTAAAATTGTGTGTATGTAACCAAGCTGCTACCGTTCTCGCCGTGTGTGCCCGGGCATTGTCGTGCATGAGCAGGAAATCTTGCCCCATTTGTGTTCTGTGGGGCAAGATTACGGGCCCCAGCACCTGTTGGACGTATCGTTCTGCCGTCATATTGCCCCGCACCCAAACGAGATCCGTCCGTCCTCCAAGACGAGTTCCTGCCCAAACCATAATTGTTCCTCCTTGGTATGGGTGAACTTCCTGAGGGTTCTGAAGACGGCTCCATCGTCCAGGAACTCGCCAAACACGCGTCCTTCGTGAATCTGGATGGAAGCCGAACCTGGATTCATCCGTGAACAGCACATTGGACCATTGCTCACGGCCCCAGTCCACGTGGTTCCGAACCCATTCTAATCGTCGTCCACGATTGCCTCTCCGTAAAGGTGGGACCCGGAGTGGTCTACGAGAGCGTAGATTGCTTTCATGCAGTCGCCTTCTTACAGTTTGGTTACTCACAAGCACTTGGTGTTCCACTCGCAGCCTTTGGATCAATTGAGTCGCCGTTGCATTTGGTTGAGCTCGCGCAGTAATTTGCAAAAATCGGTCTTGTCTGGGGGTAGTGATGCGACTTGGCCCCCGGTGCCTCTCCGCTACTTCACCTGTGGCACGATAGCGTGTCCACAATCTTGAAATTACATTTTGGTGGGTCCCTATGGCCTCAGCAACATTACGCTGAACAGACCCAGCTTCCAGCATTCCCACAGCTCGTAACATCTCCACCCTCGTCAAATGTTGGCGTTGCATGGCTACAATACCTCAATTTTAACTTTATATTTCGTTTAAAAATGAAAAAAAACTAACTAAACGTAATTCGTATTGTTTTCTAAATTTCGCACAAATGAAAATTCCCTCTCCTACACATCAAGACATTTTTATGCCACCGAAACAAAAGAATTTTCAAAAATTTGAATTTGGAATTAGTTTGAGATAAATTACAAACAAATCTATATATATAAAATGGTAAACTGACTGACTGACTGATTGGGTGATATATCAACCCACAGCCCAAACCGCTGATCCTAGAGATATGAAACTTGGAGGGTTTGTTCTTTGTGAAGAGTAAGTATCCACTAAGAAAGGATTTTTGGGAATTACACCCCTAAAGGGGTAAAATAGGGGATGGAAGTTTATATGAAAGTCCGTCAGTTTTGAAGTTAGGATCTTCAAATTTTGTGTTTAGACTGGCGATTGAAAATTAATGTATACGTGTCTCAGCGTTTTTGATAATTCCACCCTCGAAGGGTTAAAAAGGGAGTCCTTAATTTTCGAAGAAACATCACTAAGTGTACTATCTATACTTATGGTTGGAAGCTAACGCACCGGTGTTGTTAGAATTTCAAACCTTAAGGGGGTGAAAAGGGGGATGAAATTTTGTTTATTTTTTAAGTTAAAATTACTAATCTTTCGGCATCAAACAACAAATCCTAATCTAAATCTATATCGATTCTCCCGGAGAAGGAGATGGGGGTGTTCTCCGGGGGAGGGTCCCGTGGCTAAATAATAACAGCCGCACAGGTCGATCGATCAGGTTTAGCTACACCCCCGAAAGTCTGACAACCATTCTTACCAAGGGGTATCGTATTACCCAGTAACTGCGTTGTGGAGGTCAGATAGGCAGTCGCTCCATGTAAAATATTGTAAAGCTAGAAACAGTACACGTGTACTTATATTATTTTTACTTGAATACAAAATTTAGCGAATAAACAACTTCAATACAAAACTTCATCGCCCTTTTCAGACCCTTGTGGGTTGAAATAAAAAAAAAAAACAACGATTTACGTTGTGTTAGTTTCCAACCATAAGCCTAGATAGTAAATTTTGTGATTTTTCTTCGAAAATTAAATACTTTTCAACTGCATCCCCCTTTTTAACCCTTCGGGGGTGGAATTACCAAAAAAGTTGAGGTGTATAAGTTCATTTTCAATCGGCATCCTAAACACAAAATTTGGACGGAACGCAAAACGGACTTTCATATAAACTTCCATCCACTATTACCATACTCTATTATATTATGACGTTACCCCTTTATGGGTAGAATTCCCAAAAATCCTTTCTTAGTGGATATTTACTCTTCACAAAGAACACACCCTCCGAGTTTCATGTCTATAAGTCCAGCGGTTTGAGCTGTGTGTTAACATATCACCCAGTTTGTCAGTCAGTCAGTCAGTTTACCATTTTATATATAAGTAGATTTATCCTGATGTTAAAAATATTAAAGATAAACCGATGGAGTGGTTATGCGACAGAGCCATTTTGACTCCAAAAAACGAACAAGCCGCTGCGATCCACGAAATGTTGATAAATGCATTCGAAGGTGAAGAAATGATTAATAATTCTGTTGACACCATGGTCGTTAAGGACGAGTCGGTTAATTATCCTGTAGAATTTTTAAACTCTCTTAATCCGCCGGGTCTTCCTTGTCACAGACTTATGTTGCGTGTAGGTCCTCCTGTCATGTTGCTTCGAAATATACGGCCTCCAAAATTGTGCAATGGGACTAGACTCCAAGTAACAGGTCTCCGCCGCAATGTTATTGAGGCCAAAATACTAACTAGATTTGCCAGAGGAGAAACAGTCTTCGTGCCACGTATACCATTGATACCAAATGATCTTCCGTTTGAGTTTAAAAGATTGCAGTTCTCAATCAAGGTTTGTTTCGCGATGATTAATAAGTCGCTGCATGGACAAACTCTGAAAGCTGGAGTTGATTTGCGGCAAGACTGTTTCTCCCACGGCCAATTTTATGTGGCTTGCTCACGTGTTAGCTCTCCAACTAGCCTGGTTGTTTTAGTGCCCGCTTCCGAATCAGTGAAAATCATTGTATATAGAGAAATACTGTGAAGGATTTAGGTAGATACCGGTCTTTTACAGTAGGTATTTCTTTACAGTATTCCTCAAGTATCACACGTAGTGGAGGACAATTAGCCATGAACAAAGCTCTATATTGTTATTGTTATAATAATTCATAATTATCTAGAAAAAAAATATTTATACTCTATGCAGACGAAGTAAAATAAAATAGTAACAAAGTCAAACCTTACATTGAATATTCGAGTCCAATGCTGCAAAAATATTTTTTAGAATTTTGGTCTATTTGTTTGTTATATTCCGGTTTGCACAAAAACAAATGCACGGATTTGAATTCTATTTGTCACACAGATAGTTTATAACCTGGATTAACCTATAGGTTATTTTTTAATCCCGGTAGTATGTTCACGTCGGATATTTTTCGACATCCACGCGGGCGAAGCCGCGGGCAAAAGCTAGTCGGTGTATAAAAGATTCCAATGCGGCCAGTACTTTTCGAGTTATTTAATTGAGTATGAAATATCCCTAGACCGTGTTGATGTGTGTAACTAAAATCATTTTCATTATTAGTGAGACCATTTAGCAATTGCCACTCAGACTGTGACAAAACTTGCATAATTCTTCAATTTTTAAATCTTAACTATTAAACTATCTTCTAAAAAATGCTTGGAAATTCGAGCATTATTTTGACAACCTTCTTCGAGATTAATCGAAATTGCTGTACTGGTCAAAAACAAATGAATATACGGCCGGCAATGAAAATCCATATCTATCCTGTTTAGCGGCCAAATAAATTCAACAACAACAAATGAACATAAATATGGGCGCGTGAAAAATTAACATTGTCCGTCATTGATTCTGCAATATATACCTAATAATTAATTTACTCAGTTTGAATTTCCACGCATTATTTGAGAAAAGTACTATAGATACAAGCCTTGGCCGCAACCAGGCATTGATGGACTCACGTATGCGTGCCTCAGCTTCGAGTCGGCCCACATTTTGACGATCGTCCATCAATGCACTAGTTGCAGACAGTAATGTACTATGAATTAATATTAAACTAACAAAATAATAGTAAAGAATTGAAATGTTTTGTCGAGTCCTAAAGACCATGCTAAGCAAAGGCGGGTCGCTGGTAATAAATCAATCTGTTACTTATAGACAAGACAAAGGTAGTGTCTCCACATTTGTGATCCCCAAAAACATTACGTCATTACGCGTGACTTGGTCCGCCATTTTTCCTCCGAATCCTGGCAAAAAGGAAAATGGACGTAGAAATAAATAAGTCAAAGCACATACGAATGGATAGATTACTTGGCCATCACCTGCGCCAAAACGACCCGTCTCTATAGTTGCTGACCAGCTAAGATAGATTTAGAGGTGCTTTGTTTTTTCTTTGGAAATACTGGTATCAGCTGCATCCGGTTAGACTGGAAGCCGACTCCAACATGTTGGGAAAAGGCTAGGTAGATTTTTTGATTGGTAAATTGTTACTCATTTTCTGTAGGTGAAAAGGCACGGTTTTGTGAGAAACTCAAACTCAAAGCATTTATTTCAAATAAACAAATTACATGCATTTTTTAATTTTCATGGGGTCGGTCAGTCAGAAAAATGAAGCTAGTTGCTAGTAAGCTCATGGCTAAATAATTACAGCCGCACGCATTGATCGAAGGTAAAGCTACTACGCTTGCCGCGGTCAATTTGCGGATGGGTGACCATTACCTACATACAAGTTGAAATTTAATTAATTCTCAATATTTTAACCACGTATTCTAACCATGATACTGCTTCATATGGGACAAAAATATCGAAAAAAGAAAGAAGATAATTTCAGCCTTTGTATCGATATGCCTCCTCCGAAACCACGTAAAGCCACTTTGACAGTCGTTACGGGTTGTCAGGAGCCCGAAAGTCTAACAACCTTACCAAGAGGTATCGTGTTACCCAGTTACTGGGTTGTGGAGGTCAGATAGGCAGTCGCTTCATGTAAAATACTTGTATTCAGCTGCACTTGTCAAAAGGGTGGGCAGATTGATTGTGCGCTTTGTGTTGCTGCCATACGTTGGTGTAGTGATCACGAAAAAGGGTCTTTGGTAGGATCCAAGAGTCTTAAAAAACCCTGTACGAAATCGACACGTGTTTCACCTCTCAACGAGGCATCCTCAGGATGACGATTGACTTGTCGCGAACCCGAACACGACGTGTTGCCACGTCGAGCGCTGGACGTTGACTGACTCAGCGACCAGTCCAAGTCAATTGTCATCCTGCGAATGCCTCGTTGAGAGGTGAAACACGTGTCGATTTCTTACAGGGTTTTTTAAGACTCTTTAAGAATAATTAAGCGGAATAGTTTACTAAATATATCTACGTCTATTGTACCATGATATGGGACTTAAACATAACTGGCGAAAAGTGTACCTACTATAATTTTGCTTATGCCTTGGGACAATACAGAGATTTTATGTATTAACTAGCTTTTGCCCGCGGCTTCGCCCGCGTGGATGTCGAAAAATATCCGACGTGAACATACTACCGGGATTAAAAAATAACCTATAGGTTAATCCAGGTTATAAACTATCTGTGTGACAAATAGAATTCAAATCCGTGCATTTGTTTTTGTGCAAACCGGAATATAACAAACAAATAGACCAAAATTCTAAAAAATATTTTTGCAGCATTGGACTCGAATATTCAATGTAAGGTTTGACTTTGTTACTATTTTATTTTACTTCGTCTGCATAGAGTATAAATATTTTTTTTCTAGATAATTATGAATTATTATAACAATAACAATATAGAGCTTTGTTCATGGCTAATTGTCCTCCACTACGTGTGATACTTGAGGAATACTGTAAAGAAATACCTACTGTAAAAGACCGGTATCTACCTAAATCCTTCACAGTATTTCTCTATATACAATGATTTTCACTGATTCGGAAGCGGGCACTAAAACAACCAGGCTAGTTGGAGAGCTAACACGTGAGCAAGCCACATAAAATTGGCCGTGGGAGAAACAGTCTTGCCGCAAATCAACTCCAGCTTTCAGAGTTTGTCCATGCAGCGACTTATTAATCATCGCGAAACAAACCTTGATTGAGAACTGCAATCTTTTAAACTCAAACGGAAGATCATTTGGTATCAATGGTATACGTGGCACGAAGACTGTTTCTCCTCTGGCAAATCTAGTTAGTATTTTGGCCTCAATAACATTGCGGCGGAGACCTGTTACTTGGAGTCTAGTCCCATTGCACAATTTTGGAGGCCGTATATTTCGAAGCAACATGACAGGAGGACCTACACGCAACATAAGTCTGTGACAAGGAAGACCCGGCGGATTAAGAGAGTTTAAAAATTCTACAGGATAATTAACCGACTCGTCCTTAACGACCATGGTGTCAACAGAATTATTAATCATTTCTTCACCTTCGAATGCATTTATCAACATTTCGTGGATCGCAGCGGCTTGTTCGTTTTTTGGAGTCAAAATGGCTCTGTCGCATAACCACTCCATCGGTTTATCTTTAATATTTTTAACATCAGGATAAATCTACTTATATATAAAATGGTAAACTGACTGACTGACTGACAAACTGGGTGATATGTTAACACACAGCTCAAACCGCTGGACTTATAGACATGAAACTCGGAGGGTGTGTTCTTTGTGAAGAGTAAATATCCACTAAGAAAGGATTTTTGGGAATTCTACCCATAAAGGGGTAACGTCATAATATAATAGAGTATGGTAATAGTGGATGGAAGTTTATATGAAAGTCCGTTTTGCGTTCCGTCCAAATTTTGTGTTTAGGATGCCGATTGAAAATGAACTTATACACCTCAACTTTTTTGGTAATTCCACCCCCGAAGGGTTAAAAAGGGGGATGCAGTTGAAAAGTATTTAATTTTCGAAGAAAAATCACAAAATTTACTATCTAGGCTTATGGTTGGAAACTAACACAACGTAAATCGTTGTTTTTTTTTTTTATTTCAACCCACAAGGGTCTGAAAAGGGCGATGAAGTTTTGTATTGAAGTTGTTTATTCGCTAAATTTTGTATTCAAGTAAAAATAATATAAGTACACGTGTACTGTTTCTAGCTTTACAATATTTTACATGGAGCGACTGCCTATCTGACCTCCACAACGCAGTTACTGGGTAATACGATACCCCTTGGTAAGAATGGTTGTCAGACTTTCGGGGGTGTAGCTAAACCTGATCGATCGACCTGTGCGGCTGTTATTATTTAGCCACGGGACCCTCCCCCGGAGAACACCCCCATCTCCTTCTCCGGGAGAATCGATATAGATTTAGATTAGGATTTGTTGTTTGATGCCGAAAGATTAGTAATTTTAACTTAAAAAATAAACAAAATTTCATCCCCCTTTTCACCCCCTTAAGGTTTGAAATTCTAACAACACCGGTGCGTTAGCTTCCAACCATAAGTATAGATAGTACACTTAGTGATGTTTCTTCGAAAATTAAGGACTCCCTTTTTAACCCTTCGAGGGTGGAATTATCAAAAACGCTGAGACACGTATACATTAATTTTCAATCGCCAGTCTAAACACAAAATTTGAAGATCCTAACTTCAAAACTGACGGACTTTCATATAAACTTCCATCCCCTATTTTACCCCTTTAGGGGTGTAATTCCCAAAAATCCTTTCTTAGTGGATACTTACTCTTCACAAAGAACAAACCCTCCAAGTTTCATATCTCTAGGATCAGCGGTTTGGGCTGTGGGTTGATATATCACCCAATCAGTCAGTCAGTCAGTTTACCATTTTATATATATAGATTTGTATGTATGTAATATCCTTACATTAACTAATGTAAACAAAAGTCTCTTTGTTTGTATTGAAGTGAACCGAAAACTCAATTTGAAGCCGTTAATTACTTCAATATGTTAATTAACAGTTAATGCGATCACTGGTATTCACCGCGCGTTTAACTTGCCTGAAATATAAATGTTTATGCTTAGCGTGAGAGAATTATTGAATTTATTTCCAGTAAATAGTATTGTTTTGGTAATATAATAGATTATATTATTGTAAGCTTATTGCCATATATGAAAATTCTTTCTCAATTATTGTCTGGAAATGTTTGAACTTAGAAAGTAAAGACAGGAAAATGATGATTGCTTATAATAATAATTTATAAGAATATGAATAAATTACATTTTTATTAATCAGGTTATACCTTAACCGCCTTTTTGACCGCTCTGTGGTCTAGTGGTTAGACCACCTGTCTCAGACCCAGAGGTCCCGGGTTCGATTCCCAGTGGGGGAAAAAATTTCTACCGGGTTTGGTTGGTGGTAGGGCTTGTTCTAAGTCCGCCTGGCTAGCTACCACCATCTTATCTAAGTGTGTCGTCAAAACAACAATTTTAACAGCATTGTTGTGTTTCGGCAGTTAGAGATAAGATAGCCAGTTCCTCTGTGGTTGAGGATTCCGGGTGAAGCTCGCTTCCACCTTCAGCCTGATCATTACTTACCATCAGGTGAGATTCAGGCCAAGAGATTCCCCGTCGTGATAAAAAAAAGAAAAAAAAACCTAATAGCCCTCCAGACCGAATTTCAGCCTAAGAGACCAATCTCAGCGAAGACTAGCCTTCGGCGCAGGAGATATTGTAATGCAAAAGTGTGTGTGCAGAGTCCGATAGGACGGTGATCTGACACGACCGGACAGAGATCAGGGGCCCAAGTATACTAATTTATAAATGTTACAATGGTCTCTCAATGGTGAGTATTTGACAGTTTTTGTATGACAAATCTGTCAAAAACTCACCATTCAGAGACCATTGTAACGTTTATAAATTAGTAGACTTAGGCCCCAGGCGCTGTGCCAAAGTGATTTCTGAGGCACGGGAGTCCAACTTCCAAAGTCCGAGCTGTAACTAGACTTTCAAATGAAGACTCAAAGATGTTTATTTGTTTTATGACTTTGTATAAATAGCTGTTCTCAAATTCACAGCAAATTGCGCTATCTGACTATAGGTTTAAAAAACGTAATTGCTGAGTTTAGCTCGCCTTTGTATAATGTTTTTTTTGGACAGTTCCTGACAAAATAAAAAAGGGAAAATAATTTAAGTAACAACTGTTCAAATCACTTTTCTGGTTCTGTGCCCGAAGGGTGCCAAATGGAACCCTATTATTAAGCCTCCGCTGTCCGTCCGTTTATCCGACATTCCACCCGTCTGTCTGTCAAAGGGCTGTATCTCATGAACCGTAATAGGTAGACAGTTGAAATTTTCACATATTGTGTGTTTTTATTGCCGTTACAAATAATAAAAAAAATCCCTTCCCTTTCGTGTACGATAAAGAATTAGAATGAGAATGTTTAAACACACAAGACCCATATACCAATACCATTCATAAAATGTTTCACATAAACACCCCCGATTTACTAAATCGAAATAAACCACGTAAGCCCAAAATAAAGAAGGTAAGACAGGCGGAAATAACAATTTCCTGTTTAGAAACGGTAAAAAATATAACATGAAAAAAGAGTAACATATTACCTCGTAACATTTTACCAAAGGATTAAGAGGAATTTGTGAACAATCTTCTTTGTAAAGTACGTAAATCCGTAGATTACCATTTTGTGAAGAAAAATGTATGGTTCCCGAGGGCGGAAGAAAATCTGTTTCATACGAGGGAAGCCGCAGGAATTAAGGAGCTATATGTTTATACCGGCTGACTTTTTTTACCGTCTCGAAAAAAAATGGGTATTGTGGACGGAGTAGAAGCTTATGGCATAGACCTATTTTTTTTTTTTTTTTTTTCCACATCTTAGAAAAAAATTGATCTATCATCAAAAAACGCTACAATTTTAAAGTAAACTTTCATATTAGAACAAAGAAAGAGAAATATTGATAAAAAAACATAAATTGATTAAAAATATCGAATTTCAAATCATGTTGGCTTGTGAAATGATCTATCCCGCGATATATACAGTTGCCACACACAACGCCATCTATCGCGACAAATGTCATGTTTAGGTCTGTACCATAGATCTATGGTACCTACAACGTAATCATAATAATTGTTGGTGTTAGGTATATGATACTTAAATATTATTACATAACGTCACATCTTGTTCTCCCGAAGCGTTGAGCAGAGGTGTACCTATAGTACCCACGTTTCGCCAGTTATGTTTAAGTCCCATGTAGGGGGCGAGCCTATTACCATCAACCGGGCACAAATCCAGACTCCAGGGGCCTTAATCTACTAATTTATAAACGGTACAATGGTGAGTTTTTGACAGATTTGTCATACAAAAACTGTCAAAAAGTCACCATTGAGAGACCATTGTAACGTTTATAAATTAGTAGACTTAGGCCCCAGGCTGCTACTGAGAAATTCCAGATAGAAAACCCAATTAGACTTTGCCCGACTTGGGAATCGAACCCAGGACGTCATGCTCGACAGAAGGGTTTGCCTACCACTAGATCAATGACGCAGTCACGTAATGAAATTGAGGTATATGATCTTTACTTTATTTCTCATTAAATTCAGTCAACGATGCCTAATTTGTTAACATGTCAAATAAACATTTTAAATTGGACCACCCGATCCCGCGTCATTTAAAATTGGAATGAAATACAAAATGGCTGCCCTGGATCTATTTAAAAAGATAGGTTTATTACTGAAGCTTTTAGCGATTCAAATTTGCGATAAATATAAAATTTTACTGTTATTGGATTGAGGTTTCGTTTAATTGCGAACTGGACATAAAGTTATGGTAATTAGTTTTGATTTTGGTCATGTTTTTTATGCATTGGTGTTTATTGGTTTGGTGTTTATTGATTTGGTGTTTGTTTGTCAGTCCGATTTTTAAATCCAGATAGCAGAATATTAGATAGTGGTTACTTTATGGGCTCAATTAAGTTTTGCTTTATGAATGAAATACAAAATGGCTGCCCTGGATCTATTTAAAAAGATAGGTTTATTACTGAAGCTTTTAGCGATTCAAATTTGCGATAAATATAAAATTTTACTGTTATTGGATTGAGGTTTCGTTTAATTGCGAACTGGACATAAAGTTATGGTAATTAGTTTTGATTTTGGTCATGTTTTTTATGCATTGGTGTTTATTGGTTTGGTGTTTATTGATTTGGTGTTTGTTTGTCAGTCCGATTTTTAAATCCAGATAGCAGAATATTAGATAGTGGTTACTTTATGGGCTCAATTAAGTTTTGCTTTATAAAAACCTAACTAATTAATTTAGCATAATAAGCTTAATCAGCCTATAATGTTCCCACTGTTAGGGAACAGGCTCCCTCTAGGTGAGAGGGAGTCGGCCGTAATAATATGTAGGTAATCATTTTTGCTTAATTTTATTTATGTTTTTTTTTCTATGTAAATTTTGCTCAATAATTTCTACATAATAATGTTTTATTTTTATTTTATTATGTGTGAGTGTGTGTATATTTATTCAATTATGTTTTTAGTTTGTAATTTAATTCAAGTAAATTTTAATTATAAGAGTTTATTGACATTAGTTCCAGTTATATTGTTATCTATTTCATTAATTATTATTACTTAAGGAAAGTGAAATAAAATGCTGTGCTTACCTACCTATAATTTAGATGCATGCAATGCTATCGTATTTATAATTGATATGTATCATGAATGCCTTTGTGTGTATTTAGTTGGTTTTCCATAAATAAATAAGAAACTCGATTCGTTCTAACGTCTAGCCAACTGACATTGTCTGGGATGGATGGCTCTACACTACGGATGGTTTATCCTTACGAGGAGATTGCAAGAAAATCTCACTTATTTTCATGCTCATTTGTTTTACGACCAAGTCGAAAGAGACTTCAAAGTGAACGCGGGAATAATAGGACGTCTGCGAGTCTAACGTAAAGAAAACTGCATGAAAACGAAGCGAAAAGGTTAGTTTTTTACGAATTAGCTTCGCCGCCGTGGGTGTCGAAATATATATCCTAAATTAAAAGTACCCTATGTGTTAATCCAGATAAACAATGGCTGCATTAAATTGAACAAACGACAAAAAAAAACAATGAAAATGAAGTACTAGTTCATTTCATATTTAATAATATTAATTTAATTTAGAACTATTATTAGGCTAAATTACTACTACAAACCATAAATGGATTTTTATCTGAAATAAAATATTTGAATTTGAATTAATTCCGTCATACATTGTTTTAATATTTCATATTTATATTATGATACCTATATGGTTAGTCTAAGTGCATTCGTTTTTTAAATTGTCTGGACTAAAAAGAAAAGCGTTCCTTTGCTTAGAAAATGACATATGTCGGTTATCTGATGACAATAGAAAACTTTTCTATCTCACTCTTGCACATCGAATTTACAATAGTCTATAACATAAACGACAAGAAAGCGATTGCTGCGATTCTGATTTCTGAATTTCATTAAAAATAATAATTATTATTACATTTATATTATAAAAATAAATAAATAAATTCTATTAATAAATACCTATAAAAAATCTTCAACATTTTAAAGGTTTATACAATAGATGGCACCTCTTTAGGGCATGCGCCACGAGAATATATAAAAAAAAAATTAGTCTAGGGGAGAGGCGTGAAAATTGATTCGCTGTTCCCATGTTCCTATAATAGATATATTCATGTAATTTGTTATCATTAAATCGTTCTTTTGTGTGTTGTGCTATGTCTGTCGTGGGCACTGAATAAATGTTTTATCTATATATCTATGATTATGATTATTTGGCACAATGCACTGACATAAATAAATTGCGCGTCGAGCTACAAAATATGATAACACTATTTATCTATCCATTCTTGCATACTCATTAGGAGTTTTTGAACGATTAGACGCCAACATCGTCAGGTGGTCTGACATCAATCTGGTTTTGCGATAAGACCACCCTTTGTATCGCTTTTTTTCTTTTTCTTTGTGTAGATATTGTGTAAACAGAGTGATTAATAAAAATGAAAGTATAAAAACTAAAAGCCAACTACGACAAAAGTCAACTAAAAAGGTATAAACAAGTCATCTCAGACAGGCAAATTAAAAATCCGGAGTCACACGTTTTATGGGATAGATCGAATAGATTACGTGTGACTCCGTGAATTTGTCTATCTGAGATGACTTGTTTATACCTTTTCTTCATCTTAATGTGACTTCACATAGCGCCAATAACCAGCGGACGACCGAGACGCTTCTAACGATACCATTTGTCAAATTATGATAAGGAGTTTAGAAGTTATGAGGGAACAAATGAACATACATACATACATACCGGCCAAAATCATAACCCTCCTTTTTACTTCGCCGTAGTCGGGTAAAAAGGAATTATAATCCGTGGATTTTCAGCAACTATTTTGTCTCCCATATTATTATTTTGTGGCTGCCTAGTTGGTCGCAAGCGCTACTGCTAAACATGAGGACCTGGGTTCGATTCCCGGGTCGGGCAAAGTGTTAAGTATTGGTTTTTCCATCTGGCATTTCTCAGTAGCAGCCGGGAGACTGGATTTGTGATCGGTTGATGACAATAGGCTCGCCCCCTATTACATGGGACTGAAACATAATTGGCGAAATGTGGGTGCACTATAGGTATATAATATGTATATATGTGTGTGTGTGTTATGTGTCTATCTATAGTCAGTAGATTATCAGCAACAATTTTGTCTTCGACATTATTTTGTCAACGTTTATTAATATATGTCCACCCGCATTTTACCGAGGACATTTTGTTTGATCTCACATTATGTCAAATACCGATACCAAGCAATTAAATTCTGATAATGTAATGACAAGGCAAATACCTAAAAACGATATAGTAGCATCCTAACAGAAAATTGCTTTTTCAATTATCTTTTTTTTTAAAGCTTTTATTTAACTTCACTTGTATGTATGTCCTGGAATATTGCAATCAATATTTCACCCACTTCCACTGAAGCTATCGGGCTGAAATTTGCCATACGTGTTTGGTACTTGTGACAATGCACGATAAAAGATTCTTTTTTTTTTAATTTGTAAAAGCTAAAATTATTTAATCGTATGTACGCCATTTGCCGGGTTAAATAAATTCATTTTTATGGTTCAGTAACCAAAGGGTGCCAACGAGACCCTATTACTAAGGCTCTGCCGTTCGTCCGTCCGTCTGTCACAGGGCTGTATCTTTTGAACCGTAATAGGTAGACACTTGAAATATTTAGAGTGTATAAATAACAACAAAATAATAAAACATTTACAAATCTATAAAATAAAGGGTAAATAATATGTAGTGTTACATAATGTAAGGTGACACGGAACCCTTCGTGTCCGTGTCCGACTCGCACTTAGCCGCTTTTATTACTTATGTTTTACGTGCAATGACAGTTTTATAACAAGTTCTGAGGGCCATAAAAGCGTTGTGTAAGCAAATAGTCGGACCTTCACATCAATTGGACGTGGAATTGTCGATAGTATTAATATTTTTATTGCTCAAAGAGAAATCAGCTATAAACGAAAATTATTTTCAGCACATTTTTAGGGTTCCGTCCCTATTACTACTACTAAGCCTCCTCAGTCCGTCCGTCCGTCTGTCACGGTCTGTCTATAAGCAGGCTGTATCTCATGAAACGTAACAGGTATTAAAATTTTCACAGATTGTGTATTTCTATTGCCATTATAACAAAGAATGATAGAAGTTAATAATGAAAGGGACCCCCCGTACATAAAACGCATTTCTTTCAGCGTTTTTGGCTACATATCGTACGGTGGCACGGAACTCTTTTTGTGCGATTCTAACTCGCACTTGGCCGGTTTTTTCTTGTTAACTTTGATTGGCTGATAACAATCCAAATGTAATGGACAAAAGTATTTTCCATTTGCCATTTGATTTTACTTGCGTTGGTACTGCAAATATTTAGATTCCTAGGTATTTGTGGGATGACTGTTGGGATACGGCAAAAATAGATATTCATTTACTGCTTGAAAAAGTCTTAAAAGTTAGTTAGTTGATACGGGCGTGATTTGGCGGAAATCCATTAGGTATAAAATACAATTCAATTCATTTTTTTTATTTCAGATACCAAAATCCATACCCACATCATCAAAAACAAAATAAAATAGAAATCAAAATAGACACACAAAGCATTCCTGTGCGTCCACTCCTTAAGTACAAGCGGCGCGGCCCCGATCCAATGCTTCTCTGTAGAAACATTGGATCAGGACCGCACCACCTGCACATGCAGTTTTGTCCAGTGCTCCATGAACGAGCAATCGACATCCATTCTGCCTGCAATAAGCTGCAGGAAGCTGTTGATTGATTTTGACTTCTATTGCGTTGGTGGCATGACAAACGGCAGCTGCAGTAAACAGTTGGTATTATAATCACGTTTTTGCTTTCAATGCCATCCTTATGCCTACGGAATAGAAGTCAAAATCGGTTGAACGGACTGTAAACAGTTTTGTTTAAATGTCTAATCTTATTGTGAATGGGGTATAAGTTCCTACGAATATGGGGATACAATCAACTCAGCCTGTCATAATCCACTACTGGACATTGGCCTCTCCATGGCTGCGCCACAACCTCCTGTCATCCACCTTCCGCATCGTCCCAGTCACATTTTTCAGGAGGTCGGTCCAGATGAGAGGCGTCCCACACTACGCTTACCAATACGCGGTCTCCCATCCAGGACTCGTCTGTTCCACCGGTCATCCGTACTTCCACAAACATGGCTAGCTCACTGCCACGTCAGCTTGCTTACTCTGTAAGCTGTCGGTTACTCAAACTCAAAGCATTTATTTCAATTAAACCATTTAGGCACTTTTCAATGGTCAAGGAGTCAGTCAGTCAGAAAATAATGAAGCTAGTTGCCCATTCCAAAGCGTAGTAGGTACCTTGGAGAAGAACGGGCAAGAACTCCACGGACAAATTAAAAAAAATGTTACAAAAACTCCTGGTAACTCCTGTTGCGGGGATTACTTTCTATGGAATATACATTTATGAAGAATATTTGTAGGATAAAGTTTTCATGGAAAATAAAAACGTTCGACCTAATAAAAAATAATTGTTTTTTAATACAGAGATAGGACGTATATGTAGACGTAACTAGTGTAGATTTTCCCTTAATTAAAAATAGACAAGACCGAAGCAAATTCTCTCAAAGAAATCTGAGACGGCAAAAGCAGAAATTCCATATTTTCTTTAAAAGTAACGTTTTCTGTATTCGCCTTTTGCAGCAAACATGAACCACACAGAAAATTTTTAATGAAAATAAATGATGAAGTTTAAATTAAAATTATTTCTGTAAATCCTTTGCGTTGAGTACGTTACTAACGTATGTAAACAACATAATGTGTCCATGTCTAACATAATTAAACAGATGATGATAAATATCACTGTATTTTATTCCGGTTATTCGTTATTGAACCCATTTATAAAATAGTTATACCTATAGTTTATTGCGCCACTTCTTCTTCCCAGCTAAAGCACTAGGAACTGGTGAAGGGTGGTCGTTTTGGGGGACTGTAATTTTGACGTTCGAAAAGTGCTGATTCTCAGCCTAGTTTGAAAAAATGACTTTTGATTATTTCATAACCTGTAAATACTGTAATATCCCAGATTAGTAAAGAAGCAGACAATAAAGCGGTATTATATCAAGAAAATTGATTGATAAGCTGTTTCGAGCTTGTCAGTTTCAATCAATAGGACATCAGTTTAAGTTAGTCCAAAGTCAAAACATAAGTATAGAATGAAAGTACATCGCTCTGCTGCCATAAATCGTTATATAAGAACCATCGGCCTCGTAAAATTATTTTCTGTGTTACGCAATGAGCAATGTTCGTTGCCAAAATGAGAAGAAACACAACTTGAAAATGTCCTTGAACAGCCTTGAACGTGTGAACTTCAGAAGCGTAATAAATTGTAAGGGTCAATGTCGTTCAACGGAGGGAACTAAAAGGATTTTGAAGAGGACTATCGTGCAATAGATTACGACAAAATTGATGGATTTATCTACTCATATTCGTAACTGTCATTGGAGTCCAGGAAATAACATTTTTGGGAAACTTGCGTTTTTGCTTTCCACTTTTATAAATAATCTCTGGTCATTTTAGGGGTTCCGTACCCGACGGGTGCCAAACGGAACCTTATTACTAATCCTACGCTGTCCGTTTGTCTGTCAGCGGGCATAGTCTCATGAACCGTTATTATTTAGACAGTTGAAAGTATCACAGATTTTGTATTACTTATTTTTGTGTGGGTCCTTTATAAGAAACTAATTTTCGGCATTTTTTGCTATATATTTTGCTTGGCCGGTTTTTTATTTTCCTTGCTCTGAATCAGGGCTATATCCCATAATGGTAACGATGTGATAATACATAAACAAGTAATCATTTATTTCAGATTCATCTTACGATTACATCCATGTTTGTTAGTAGAATTGCGAGCTTACAAACTAGATAGTATTAGTAATAAATAATTAAAGGAGGTTCCTCCCTCTGGAGCCCTGACAGCCGGTAGCTTGGACCCTATTCCCGATACCGGTGGACTACTTGTTTTATATTTTTAAATATTTTTATATTATATTAAAAATGTAAATTATATAATTATATTATTTATCAATGAAATAAAGGAAATAATTAAAATTAATTAATAATATTTTAATCAAAATAATAGCAATTTTATTTACTCCTATTTAATTAAATAGTAATAGATAGGTATTATCAGTAACTTTTTCCATTCCCGCACAACTAAACAGTATGCCTAACATTTTACACCCCAGCTGCTCAGACTAACTTGACATAATTATTATATACGTGACAAAACTACACAAATACATCTAATTTATAGGTAAATGCGACGCAGATTTCCCTCATATTATTCCGTATAGCGAATAAAACATGACGGATAGACACAACTGATACATTTCCTATTTAATTTTCATATCTACATCCGTACAAATAAAATAAATTGAAGTGGCTGTTTGTAATATCAAAATAACAGCTTTTTAACCCCCGACGGAAAAAGAGGGGTGTTATAAGTTTAACGTGTGTATCTGTGTATCTGTCTGTTCCCTCGTAGCTCCCAAACGGCTGAACCGATTTTGTTTTTTTTTTTTGTTTGGATGTGCGCATCTTCCACAGGTCTGATCGATTCGAAATTTAGTATTCTGTTACTTCAATGATATCCGAAGAACATAGTAACGTTGAACCGATACTGCAGCATCACCTGGAATTGTTTCGGGGGTTATTTAAAATTTTAATTTTCACTTACTAAACGGTATGAAAGTAGTTTAATATAATAATAATAATACGGGAAAAATAACAAAAAAAAATGTTTTAAATTTTTCTTCTTCGACGCGGGCGAAGCTGTGGGCAGCAGCTATGGTTAATTATAACATATATTGGAGTAGGTTGTGGCTAAGTAATAGCTGCACGAGACGATCCATCGCGTTAAGCTACGCTTGTCGGGGTTGGTCGCGATGCAGGATTTCTGTGACGTCAGGTCTTTGATGCGTAGTTCATGTGTGGCTATGTAAATGCCACAATAGTAGTAAATCAAGTCGGGAAAAAGTGTGTCGCGAACAGAGCTAATCCTAAGAATAACTCACCCAATACGCCTATAATTTTAAATGGTTCCCCCAAAACCGTTTTATTGCCACGTACCCAAATCTTCAAATAACATAACCTTAGGTTTTTTGCGTCAATAAACGCAGAAATAGTAGGAAACTATATGATTTACGAGCGTCGTAAAGAAATGGGGGGACGTGCCAACCGGGGATGGTTACCAGTGCTATAGATACGTGTAGAAGGTATGGCGATCGGGTATCCGATTCCGGTTGTGCACTTTATGATCGACTGAAAAAATTAAATATAGAATCTTAAAGTTAGATAAAACAAAATGGATGAAGATTGAGAAATAAATTTCCTACGTTCGACACCACCCACCAGAAAAACTAAATGTTATGTTATAATGAAGTCTGATGGATCATAAGAATTCGAAAAAAAAAAAAATGGTGCATGGTAGATACAAGTTGACGAGTAAATAAGTAGTTGTAAAAATCTTAATTGCCACAAATGCCAATTAGTTGACTGCTAAAGAAAGAAAGAAAAAGTATTTATTGGGCCTTGAACAGGAGATCACGAAACTAAACACACACATAGAAACAAAAAAAAAAACCTAACAAAGAAAATGAAATAAAAACAGAAAGTCCTTTTTAAGAGGCCAAAAGGTTCCTATATCAGTATGGTGCTGCGACACTTAAAAATAAGTGTGACAGCCTGTTTTTTGTTTTCTTTTACATCTCAGTTAGTGTTAATGATGGTCTGGCAGTTGAGTATTTTATGCGGCCTGCTCAAATGTCCTTCCTTTGGTATTGTTCGTTGGGTCGCTGAGCTCCTTATGTTCTGAGTTGAGCTCCACGATTACTGACAAATGCTTGCACTAACTGGACAGGTCCACTCAAATCTGTGTGGTTCTTTCCTCAAAAGACCATTTCAGACACTAATCTTCATGGTCCTCATATGGCTTGACCAAGATTATGTCTGGACTTTAAAAGAGACTGCGACCTCTGAGTTTATTTCGGCCTTTCTTCTCAGAGTAGTTAGATAGGAAACGCCGACCTCATCTAGCTTAGCTTGAATATTTTTTTAATATGACGTGCAACAGTAATTCTGATATCTGATTAATTAACAGAACAAACTATTTCATATAGCTTCAAAGGGACTTTGTTATAAAAGAGTTACATTCAATGTCTTTACATTATGTGAGTGAATCTATGTGCACCGGCACCCCACAATATCCCAGGACCTTGGAGGAACATTTTGCACCCAGCAAGATTGATGATTGGTTTAAAGGCTCGAGAGGCGCTCTGTTTGTAGCATAGATAGAATAATAGATCTTTGCAAGCCGCATTGACCAGAGCTTCTAACTAGCTTTTACAAAACAAAGCTTTGTTAGTTAGTCAAGCAATATTAGTCTTCAATTGTTTTCCAAATAGTATTAAAGACTATTTCTTGCAATTTCTAACAAAGACATCGAGAGTTCACCCGATCCCGGGGTTATGCAACTACAAGTTTCAATAATAATTATTCAAAATAGATTGATATGACGGAGGAGGGTTGGTGTCTCTTCGTTTTATCAGCCATATTTAAATTACTGTGGTCGTACTATGGGTAGTGTTGGTTATTGCTTAAGAGAAAAACTGTTTACAGTTGATCAAATTATAATTTACGATCAAATTAATCACACTAGCTATTCACAAACTGTAGGTACACGACACAGCTATACGGAACGCGCGAAGTTTTCTGAACGTGGTTACTGCGGTCGAGCGTTATGTTGTAAACTCTGTCAAGCGCCGCTAGGCGGCGCTGGCTCCCCGACTAGTCAAGTCCTCTTTATTATGTACACCATAAAAATTACAAATACTTTCACAGGGTGACACAATGGGCGGTCTTAAAGCGATCTTTTACAGACAACCTTTGGATGGATCAAGATTAAGTAAGAAGGAGGGACAATATTTGTTGTATATCTAAGTGGTGTACGATTTAAGTATACAACAAATACATAAATACCTAACGTATTTCCATCTACATAAATATATAAAATAATAAACATGAAACAACAGGAAAGTCGATGACGATATTTAAGAAGAAAGGAAGTGTTTTTTTACCAGAATTTTAAATGTGGACAAAAATTGAGCACCCTATAACGCCACCCAAGGCATTCCATAACCTTACATCTTGAACTGTAAAAGACTTGTAATAAAATCTGGTGGAATGCATCGGCATCTCCAGTAAGTGATTATTCCAGTTGATTGTGTAGACTTACTACTGATATTATCAGGGATGTAACGGTTATCCGTATCCGCA
This sequence comes from Eupsilia transversa, assembly GCA_914767815.1. Classification (NCBI taxonomy): domain Eukaryota; kingdom Metazoa; phylum Arthropoda; class Insecta; order Lepidoptera; family Noctuidae; genus Eupsilia; species Eupsilia transversa. Next base: position 2,412,550 of record OU611888.1, read on the forward strand.
TCCGAACTGCGGAGCATCTGCATAAATTTAGATTTCCGACCTCAAATTTTTATTTTAAAAGCTCCGCATCCTCATAATTTATATCTGTATGTGACCCTACGTCGTTCGCTCAAATAGTGAATTTTGAAAAACTCTCGCCTAGCCTATTTTTTGTAAGACATCCGCATCCCTATAAAAGTATCCTCATCCACATCCTCAAACCCGATTATCCTGATATCCTCATCCACATCCTCAAACCCGATTATCCTGATATCCTCATCCACACCCTCAAACCCGATTATCCTGATATCCTCATCCACACCCTCAAACCCGATTATCCTGATATCCTCATCCGCATACTCATCCGATATACGAGATCCGTTACAACTCTGAATATTAGTTAGTAAAACAGTAAAATGAACTACATGAAAGAAAGAGGTCTTGACTTTGATGTATCTTCAAACGAGCTTTGATTTACAGACAGGCCTATTGTTTTAGAAGTGATAACCAGTAAAAGTGAATTATTATATTTCAGTGCTAGCAATTCTGTTTGAGATTTATATTGTTAAAATAATAAATGAATGGTTGAGACTGTGTTATAAAGACTGTGATAGATTGTTGGATAGTGGCGTTTATAGACACACGTGGGAAGAAAATAAATGTATTTTTCGGCGCATGTTTAAATTATTTATTGACTTTATTTATTTTTTATAATTAAGTTGTTATAGCGGCAATAGAAATACACAATCTGTGAAAATTTCAAATGTCTACCTATTACGGTTTATGAGATACAGCTCGCTGACAGACAGACGGTTGGACTGACAGCGGAGGCTTAGTAATAAGATTCCGTTTGGCACTCTACGGGTACGGAACCCTAAAAAAAGTATAATCAATGACCCCTTTTGACTCCTATGCAAATGTCAACAATTTTCGGGTCATTTGACATTTTATATTTTTATTTCATACATTTTAAAATACAAAATGACAAATAACTCGAAAATACCCCTCATGAGGGGTCATAATTATGGTTGTATATGACCTCTCTTACATCCCCGTAACGGATTCCCGACTTATAACCAATAACCATGTATATATTTAAAGAATGTTGGTAGTATTTCTCCACTATTGTTTTCATTACTAATATCAACCGCTCTTTAATTAAAAAAAACATCTATTCACAGTATTACAGACCCCCTGGTGCCAAACCAGTACTCTATTTATCCACCGACCCCTAAGTTAAATGCCACCTTTAATCACGTGGCTATAAAACACAGTTTATCTTCCTTACATTACCTGGTTTACGTCGTAAATCCTAGTTACCATCATGTGTGACAACGTTATGAAACTATCGCAGCGCTATTTACAGTTACGTTATAACGCGTTTATAACGCAACAGTGTGGAACGGTTATTTTTCATCATCGTGTCGAAAGTGTCAAATAGCTATGGGTCAATGTTTGGGCTAAGTAACATTAACTGTTTGTAGAACGTGGATGAACTCGAAAATGGTTGATGTTTTTTAAATCTACATTAATATTATAAACAGAAATGATTTGTATGTCGAATTGAAAAAAATCAAATTCTCAGACATAGGGCTCTCTCTTTCTTTCAAAGGGCCTTGTTACACATAATTCGTTTTAATTGCAATGATGCGATGTTATGACCCGTTATCCCAGCAACTGACCTCTGCAGTATAGGTCTTTAATTTCAGGTTGCTCGAAGATGCTATTTTTTTAAGGAAATCTATACTTATAATAAATCTGTAGAAGTGAAAATTCTGTACATTGAAGATATCAAAAAAATAAATAGCAGGGGGTGTTACTAGACTGACACCGAACCCAAAAATTTGATTAATTTTTTTTTTGTCTGTCTGTCTGTCTCTCTGTCTGTCTGTCTGTCTGTCTGTCTGTCTGTTTGTTCAGGCATCACGCAAAAACGACCGGTTCGATTACGATGAAACTTGGTATAATTATTCTTTAATATCCTGGGCACCACACTGGGTACTTTTTATCCCGGAAAAGTACCCTATCCTACGATTGGGGGGTGTCAAAGTTTGTATGGAAGAATTTTAACGCGCTGTCCGATTAACTCGAAACTCAATATTTATACTTAAACCCAAAAATTAAGAATAACGTGTATCAGGATTTTTCGAAATTCAACCCCTAAGGGGGTAAAATAAGGGATGAAAGTTTGTATGAAAAATCTTATTCCTTGAGGTAATAAACATGAAACTTCGCACGAATAGTTATCTAAATAAATTATAAAGTTTGTAGTTTTTTGTTTTTCTAAATTACCCCCTAAAAGGTTGGGGGGTGTCAATGTTTGTATGGAAGAATTTTAACGCGCTGTCCGATTAACTCGAAACTCAATATTTATACTTAAAACCCATGGGGATGTATGGGGCAATTTCCGACACTCACGCGGGCGAAGCCGCGGGCAGCAGCTAGTTGTAAATAAATCAATGCAGCAAATAAATAATAACGTTTAAAAAAAACGAAAACATTAAACCGTGTACGAGTGTATAATTAACGTCGCCATTAAAGGCTCGTGAATACTGGCTCGACATGACGCACGACTCGACACCGGTAATTGTTATACCGTAAAGTTTTTTTAGAAATTGTATTATTAAAGTCGCGTCTTGCTGTCGCGTCGCGCCTGTTTGTAGGAGCCTTAAAGCGGCACGCTGTATATTGTAACAATAAACTGTAGCAAGCCTAGACATGACTCTTCAGGATTACGACGCACCTCATACAGATAGATAGCGACGCGTGTTAAATCTTAGGACATGAATATACGAGCTTATATTACTAAGGTGGCTTCAAGGTCATGCACGGATTTAGTTCTAGTTTACTATGTAGTGTAGACTTTGGCTTATATTGTGTGCTGTGCCTGAGTAATGACTACTTTATTTCACTATGGGAGATAATTTTAAATGAATATTTAAAGGAGCTCGTGGCTAAGTAATAACAGCCGCACGGGTCGATCCATCAGGTTAAGCTGCGCTTGCCGGGGTTGGTACGTGGATAGGTGACCATCTTTACATACCGAGACTCCTCCGTGCTTCGGAAAGCACGTTAAGCCGTTGGTCCCGCCTGTCATTCGTGGATCTTTGACAGTCGTTACGAGTCGTCAGAAACCCGAAAGTCTGACAACCAGTCTTACCAAGGGGTATCGTATTACCCAGTTACTAGGTTGTGGATTTCAGATAAGCAGTCGCTCCATGTAAAATACTGGTATTCAGCTGCATCCGGTTAGACTGGAAGCCGACCCCAACATGATTGGGAAAAGGCTAGGCAGAATGAAAAAAAAAACTATGGAAGATTAATACTGATCGGTAAAGGAAAATCTGAAAGTCCTAAGTCTGAAATCGCCTACCCATCTTGAGCAAGCGTGGTGATCAATGCTCGGTCTTCTCTGTATGAGAAGAGGCCAGGGGGCATGCAGTGGGACAATAATAGGCTGGTACAAAGGTATTTGAACTATAATGCGGTGAACAAGGAATTCTTTTTGCGGTCTAATAAAATAGTAATTTTTGTTATTATTTTCCACACCCATTTATTTATAACCTTACCAATAAATCAACCCTTTAATAAAAGGCACTAAATACCACATTAAAATCAAAATAATAATTGTACGATAATGCTGCAATTATCGAATGAATCACCCGTTTTATTGATCGTTAGTTGCATTTTATTTTATCAAATAAAATATCCAGAAACATTTGGCGATAAACTTAGTTAGATACCATTTTTAAAATACGACTACATTTCAGAGTGACATCGTCACTTCAGTACAAATGGGGCCAAACTTACGAACAAGATAAAAGTCCGGAAAACTTGGGAACACCGACACTCGCGTGTGTACCCTACTTTATAACCTTGAGCGATGTGTAGCGTATTTAGAATATGACACGCACGCACTGAGCGTGTTGGAAGATAAAGTTGAGGATCTGTTTGAGATGGGTAGCTTGCTACAGGTACCTACGGCAACATTGAGCAGATAATACAGGAAGTATTTATGAACATAAATACCATAAAATAATCATCTCGCGTGTATTTCTCGAAGGGGCAGGCAGACATGTACCGTGTGTAGTATGTAAATACACATTTTTGGCCAGTTATATTTTAGTTCCATGGACGTGACTATTGCCATTGGTTGGGGACAACGGATCCTAGATTCTGGCCTCCGGGTGAGAAATTCCTGACTGACTGAAGACTAAGGAATTCCCAACAACCCTTTGGCTGACTTGGGTCGAACCCGGCCATCTATGCATGCTCAGCAGTCATTTTTGTAGCCTCTAGACTAGAAAGACGCAGTCTAGAAGTAGGAAACGTTGTATTTTTAGTAGGTACCAATTCACTCTATTATTAAGAAGAAAACTGACAGTAGCGTGTGACTTTTCAACCTTCAGCAATGTGTATTTAGAATAGGACACGCACGCACTGAGCGTGTTGCAGATAAAGTTAGGAATCCGTTTGAGATGGGTACAGCACTCTCAATATTGCGTAGCCTGATAATTGCTGTGACTTCATTGAGTTTTGGTAGATTCTGTTGTTATGTAATGTGTAACTTTTTGATACTAAGGTTACATGGCGCGGCGGCATGTACTATGTACTGTCCAACTTAAGGGCGAAGGGCTTCTTCTCAGGCGTGACCTTCATAATATCTTACATCGCGGAAAAAGCCCAATGCAACAACGTCCAAAATGAATAAATAATTAGCAACTTCAAAAATGGCACTTTACATTAGGGTATTTAGCCTTTTTCAAACATGCTAGGATATTCGAGCATTATTTCGACAACCTTTTTCGAGATAAATCGAAATTGCTGTACTGGTCAAAAACAATTGAATACGCGGCCAAATAAATTACTATGAAAACTCATATCTGTCGTGTTTAAAAAATGGAACGAACTTTTTACTTCAACACTATGATATCCAAGGAGGTAGCTTATCAAAGATTTTATTTAAATTTCGATTTGGCTTGCAAATAGAGCTGAACGCCAATTCTCGTATTTAAAAAACGGTCACATTCAAGTCGCAATCTGTCAAAAAATTTGGTAAATTGATTGTATTTTTGACAGATTGCGAATGAGATGAGAATGCGAACGTTGTTAAAAATTACGGGAAATTGATATCTTGTTTAAAGTAAAGAAGAAAGAAATGAACATAATACAGGAGCGTGAAAAATTATCGCTATTTAGCTGCATTAAATCCGCAAGGTTATAAAGCGGTAACGTGCTTATTGTTAGTAAAGTAAAACGAAGAAACAAGCATGGAAGCTTCATCTATGAAAACTGCAGAAGTGCTTATGACTGAAAGAGTATTCATATTTCACATGAGTAGGTACGTACAGTCGCACATCCCAATAATATTATACCTTATATTATCAGCAAGAATAGTAACAAGATAAATATGAACTCATTGTTAAATCAAAATGTCTTAAACTAAATTTGTTCCAAGCGAGGTGATGTGTAACGTATTGTAGATTAGGACACGCACGTACTGACTGACTCTCTGCTACATAAACTTTAGGGTCTGTCGTTTTGACATGGGTATAGCAGCATATTGTGTAACCTGATAAAATTTTAGGATCTTAATAGAGTGTAGGATTTTGCTGTAGGTATTGTGACTTCGAATCTATTTTTGCTACTGTCAGGATTCCTGGGGCCTAAGTCTACTAATTTATAAACGTTACAATGGTCTCTCAATGGTGAGTTTTTGACAGATTTGCCATACAAAAACTGCCAAAAACTCACCATTGAGAGAACATAATAACGCTTACAATGATATTCTAATAAACAGATATGTTATACACGTACAAAACAACAGAAAAAAGTGTTCCGCGTCGAGCGGCACACTCGTAAGCGTGTGTGGCTCAGACTAAAAGCAATATTTCCCAATTGGGTACTTTTCTAGTCTTCACGTTTTGCGCGCTCATAACATATCTGTTTACAAAAAAAAAATTGATTGACATGACGCCGGAGCCGCACCGGCGCCGCGTAGATTTAACTCTCATCCTGAGCAGAGGATTCTGCGGAATTTTTCAAACCTATAAAGCAATTTCCAACCTAACCTATGAAAAAATCCTAATCCATGAATTTTCATCAAATCCCTCGGATTGTGATTGAAAATGTGTTACGCAATTCGGGTGCTAGTTTCTGAAAGGCATCAATACAACTACTGAATGAAACAAATAATCAAAATGAAGCATGTTGAAAGTTGACGCATAGTGGTATAACGTATTTAGATTAGGACACGCACAAGATAAAGTTTAGGATCCGTATGTTTGAGATGGGTGAAACACTTTCAAAATTGCGTAACCTGATAAGACAGGGCGTAATATTATTGAAGTGTCTTCATTGGATATTGTATTTCGCTGTATCTCCTCGTACTAAGTAGGAATGTTAATATTTGGGTCCTAATAGTAACATACGTGTTAGAAATACAATATTCAAGAGTAATATAATACTAGCTGTAGAATCCTATTGATTCCGTATTTAAGCTGATTATATTACTACACTGGCTCATCACCACACCAAGCCTCTTGTGCAGATACGCTCCACTTTTTCACTGTTTCCCGCCATTCGGGCTAAACTGACAGTTGACATTAGTGACAGCGACCTCACTGCTGATGTGCATGAGATAGTGTTTACATATCTATTAAATAGATACACTACACTAACTATATATCTACAGTAAATTCTTAAAATGAGGTCAAGTAGCAACTTAAATGTTTGAAGCCTGCGTCCTGGGGCCTAAGTCTACTAATTTATAAACGTCACAATGGTGCCATAATGGTTAGTTTTTGACAGATTTGCGATACAAAAACTGTCAAATACTAACCATTATGACATTTATAAATTATAAATTGTGACGTTTATAAATTAGTAGACTTAGGCCCCTGGAATACAAAATAAATACAACTACAACCTACAAATGTAAATTAAATATCGTTATTTATTTTAACAATTTGAGGTTTGAAGTTTGACTACAGCCTCGTGCTGACTGGCGCGACGCGACAGCGTGGCTCGACACCAGTAAGGTGTCTACCGTGAAGTTTCTTAAAAACTGTATTGTGAGAGTCGCGTCGCGCCAGTCTGCACGAGGCTTAAATAGTTTGAAATACACCACATTGCGTGCACAAAAAGAAAAATAGAAAATAAATAAATACATTAACAAATACCATTTATTTTCATTTTTTGGAACCCTTAAAAGTACTAGCAATACTTTGAGGTATGCCATTTTTTCCTGTAATTAGGTTTGTACAAACACCTTTATACTTCACTACAACATAACATATCACGCCTTGTTAGAGCCTAGCACTAATATTTTTTTATTATGGCGTGTAAAAGTGATTCTGTAGCCTATTTACACAATAAACAATTTCATTTAATTTCAGAATGATTATGATTTGCCCCTCCTCTATTCAGCAATTTAACTTAAGATATGTTTTGACTGTTTTTTTTTTAAATTCTTTATGATCATTTCTTTTTTTATGTTTTTACTGTTTTACAAATTATTCATTCAATCAAATTTTGTTTGTGGGTGCCTGAAATAAAACACTATTTATTTTAGTTATTTATTTAACTCAATAGTTAGACCTGATTGCTAAATAAAATGTTGTTCACTTAGTTTTTTTGTTTTTGTAATTTAAAATTTGATTAATAGTTTTTATTATAAGTTATTTTTTCTATATTAATTAATAGATATGTTGAAACTGTTTGTACTCCCCGTCACTTGTCCCTTAAGGTTTATTAGAAAACCAGCGTCAGACTGCATTTGTCTGGCATTTAATGCTGAAATGAAGATCTTTGGCGCAGCCGTGAGGCATACGCTGCATTTCACTTTTTTATTTTGGTTTTTTGTATTTTTGTTTCACGAACTGTGTCCAAATAAACATTACTCTTTATTTATAAATCAAATACCATTTTGAGGTACCACTGTTACAGAGGCGATACGTATTGTATTTAGATAGATAAGGGTGTAGACTAACTGAGTAGCTGTGTGGGGATAAAGTTATAGGACAGGATGTTTGAGTAAGGGAATACATTGCGTAACCAGATGTTAAGGGTAACTGTAGTAATAGGGAATATAAACTTAGCATGGAACCCAAAATGGCTGCGTGGATACTATGTAAATATTGTTTACTAAATGTAGCGTTTGCTACTTATTTCATCATATGCCTGGCCTTTTCCATGTTGGGGTCAGCTTCCAGTCTAGCCGAATGCAGCTGAATACCAGTATTTTACATGGAGCGACTGCCTATCTGTCCTCCACAACCCAGTAACTGGGTAATACGATGCCCGTTGGTAAGACTGGTTGTCAAACTTTCGGGCTTCTAACCCGTAACGACTGCCAAAGTTCCAAGAATGACAGCGACCAGGGAACAACGGCTTTCCGAGGCACGGAGGAGTCTCGGTATATAAAGATGGTCACCCATCCACGGATCAACCCTAGCAAGCGTATGTTAACCGGATGGATCGACCTGTGCGGCTGTTATTACCTAGCCACGAGCTCCTCTATACACCTATGTGTACATCTAAAATATCGGAACCATAGAAATATAAAAAAACAGATCGAAAACATTATAAAATTGTACGCGCGTGCTCAGGAATAGCGGCTTAATTATAAGCACATGCTTACACGACAGAAGAATACTAAGTTATGCAGAATTATAAAAACAATTTAATATAAATCCTCTTAACATAAAATAAAATCTTATTTGATCTTGAAAAGCATCAAAAAACAAATAGCACTACAACAGCGCGATCGGTGATATATAAATTTCCCTGTAGATGCTTTCGTGGAATTAATGATTCGCGACCGGGGAAATCAACGCGGATAATATTAGTGACACTGTGCCTTCGAGGTTTGGCAGAATGGAAGGGAGATACAGTGGTAATTTTTGGTGTTCCGTTCCGTGTGATTTATTTATTTATAAAACAATTGCTTGCTGCACTTAGTGTGAAATTACAGTGGTGCGGGGCGGGCAGCGGGAGCGGGTGGCGGGTCAAGCGGAAAACGCACATTTCCATGGATGAACACAGTAGCAGCGGGGCGATTGAGCAGTCCGGACGTACCTACCTCGTGCGACATTGGAAATAATAATCAGTCGTCAGCGGCATGTCCGAACAAATCGAGCGGGAAACGCAAACTGACTTACGTTCACCCACCCCGCTCGCGACACCCGCTTGTCCCGCAGCGATTCCCGCTCACCCGCCTCGCCCACACTTGGTGCATGTTAGTCAAAAACTATGTGTTTGCGTTACCCGCCAGTCGCCCGCCCCGCTGCCACAGTAACTTCACATTTACAGTAAACACCAAAGCAAGCAGCAAGCCAACAAAATAACATAAACAAACATTTCTATATACATAACTGCTATACATAAATATGTCGACCTCCGACTCCTGAGCAATCAGGGCGTGCTGTGCAATGAGATGTATTTTGTGGAAATAGGTGAAAAGTTATTGGAAATCTACTCATAATTTATTAAAATTAGTGAGCCTAAGGTCCCTCTACATTCGACACGATTTAAAGAGAACACGATGAAAATATTCAGTCTGTCAGTAAAAAGGTTGAAAGTTTCAGAGTTTTTCTACAAAAGATAGCAAATTTTATACAAAAAAAAAATTCGGTTGGAGCAAAAAAAAATAATTATGATATAAATATATAAGATATATAAATTATGATGACCTATATTATGATTATAAAAATATTGTTTTTCAATATTTTCTCTGTTCTTTTATAAATACTGCCTTGTGTTAACCAACATAGGTTATTTGAGTTCGGACAATGGTTAACTACAAAGGCTACCTTTGAACTACATTGGTTTGATTTGTATCGTACACTTTTATTGTTGAAATATTTGAATTAAAACACAAAGCTTGATATTTTTTCGTATTGTTACAGTTATTTCTGTTTCACCTAGTTTTATTTCTTTTGTTGCGTTGGAAATAAGCAAGATTTTTTTTACAACAGTTTTAACGTTGATACTGTTTTAACAATAATAAAAAGAATTCTCGTACCTACCTACATAAACATTTTAAAAAAAAAATCGTTTTAACGAATCATAGATAAGTAAATCCACAACTTTGTTAATTTCTGGCGGATTTTAGCATTTAATAACTACTTATAACATAACATCACGCCAGTAATTCCCGAAGGGCTAGGCAGAGGTGTGTTTTTAGCGAACCCACACTTCGCCAGTTATGTTTGATGTACTTACAACCGGGCACAATTCCTGACTCTGGGATACTACTGAGAAATTCCTGACGGAAAAACCCAGTAACACTTTGCTCGACCTGGGAATCGAATCCACGACCTCATGTTCATTAGTAGTGCTTACGACCACTAGACCAACGATACAGACCAGAAATAACTACCTACCTTTTTATTAAGTTTCCTTTTTACCAAGAATTATTACCAAATTTCCATCCTCAGCGAAAATAACAAATTATCTAATGCAAATTAATGTTTAATCTAGACCAGATTATTTATCTATTCAAATCATGTTTGATGACGTCATCCGGGTGTTTTTACTCGCCCTTCAGTAAGCTTTCGGATGAGTTCGACTGAGATGAATTTAAAATACCTACAAGTGGTATGAGAAGAATTTGTAATGTTGTTGATAATATTTTACGTGTAAGTACTGTCAGCCTCAAAAAGATGTATACATTTACATGCATTTCATTTGACTATCTACAATCTTTGTTCGTTAATAATGTAGCCACGAAACATATCCCACTTTGGTACTAAATTGTAGCTACACATGAATACAATATTATGGAAAGTAGATTTTAGACAATCAAATGAATTCATGTCAACGTATACATATTGCATACATCTTTTCAAAGTAAAAAAAACAGTTTTAATTCGAAAAATCATACAAGGAGTATAAGACGATAATATCCAGGAAAACATTAATCTTGAAAAACAGGAAATGTGTTCTTCGAGACGAACCCGCTGATTGATTAGTTTCGACGCACCCCAATGATCAATCAATCAGAAATCACCTTGATTTATTACCGAAAATAATTTCGTTTCTGTGAAGCAACTCCGTAACTCAAAATTCTTATTGGATTTTAATTAGTATGAGACAAAAAACAGCTGCGAAACGCTGTGTTTACACTGGCCAGTATAATATGGAAAAGTGATTAAGGCACCTGTCCCACCGGCCGGCGATTTATGAGTGATATTGACTTCTTTTTAACCGACTTCCAAAAAGGAGGAGGTTATTATGTTCGTAGCGTATGTATGTTTTTTTTTTGTGTATGTCCGTCGATATTTCCGTCAATTGTGGACGGATTTAGAAAATTCTTTTTTTGTTTGAAAGGGTATGCTCTCAAGGTGGTCCCATATAAATTTTATTAACTTAGCTTGAGTACTTTTTGAGTTAGCTTCATTAATACGTATTTTTCCCACTTAGCCTATATGGATGATCTTTTAACATTTTCCTGTCACTGTTATTTACATAGCAGGTCGTGATATTCGAACTAGTAGGGGGTAGGTACCACAACTAAAAAGTGAAAAAAAAAAACTTAAAAAAAAAAAAAAAAACAACCGACTTCCAAAAAAAACACTAGAAAGTGAAAAATAACTTTAATTTCGGAAGTCGGTGGCTTAAAACGAAAATTCAAAACCAAAGACACCGGCTTCCGAAATTAAAGTTATTTTTCACTTTCTAGTGTTTGTTTTGGAAGTCGGTTGTTTTTTTTTGTAAAAAGTTTTTATGCTGTGAACAAGTTCACTCACAATATTCTGCTCACTTTTATCGACAGTTTCTTCTATAAAACCGTCGGTTGAAGTAACACAAGTGTACATTATTAATAGTTAGTACATAGTTTTCGAGGACGACCTCTTCCAAACTTGGACATGCAATTAACAGCAAGTGTACAATGTTTACTTATGTATACCAATATAATTCTTACTATAAATAGGTATAAGGTGCATATTGTACACTTGAAACGTAACCAACCTTCCATAACCTAACAATTCCCTAAACGCATTATATAAACAGAAATATTTTCCTTTTTCCAATCAATTCCCAACTCAGCACATTTTGAGTGTCCGTTGCACCCAGCTTCTTGTGGATCGTACGGTCAGCCTCAAAACGATGTATATATACATCGTCGACAATTCATTTAATCGTCTACAATCTTTGTTCCATAATAATATCAATTTGTAGCCACAAAACAAATTACACCCTGTGCGCTTTTATAATTTCTAAAGTGATCGTCCATAACATTTACGGACATTATATGCACGTTAAAACGTTATCGTGGACGGAAATTTTAAAACGTTTCCATATATTCCATACATTTAGATAGAAAGATAGATAGAATACTCTTTATTATGATCACCATAAAAATTACAGACATAAATTTAGAAATTTTACATAGGGTGACATAATGGGCGGTCTTATCGCTAAATGTGATCTTTTACAGACAACCTTTGGATGGATTAAAGGGAAAAGCATTAAAGGTATTTTACCTGTGTTATCATTTTATTATGATGGCGTGACGTGAACACAGGCGTGGACGTCCACGAAAATATCGCCATGTTACAAATTATAAAAGCGCACTTTGAGTACCTTCTTAAACGTAGATCCTACATTTATACAGTAGGTAGGTACTTAAGAAACACAAAATGCATACAATCTAATTAATTCTTATCGATGTTTACATCTTTTTGAGGTCGACTGTACCCAAATGAATACAAAACATTGTGCCGTGGTGATGTCAGTGATTGATGACGTCATGATTGAAATCCTGAACGTTGAAATTGTAATGGAGAGAGAATTTGGAAGGGATGGGGGAAGATTGCGCTTCAGCCGAATGCTATGATTTCTAGAGATGGTTTTGCAAATGTGACAATGTAAAATTAGAGATGAGATGGAGAAAATTCACAACATAGTGATAGAATTAAAAATGATTCGTGATAATGTACAATAATGCGAGGTATCGGTCATCGTGTACTGTTTTTAGGATTCCGTACCTCGAAAGGAAAAAACGGAACCCTTATAGGATCACTTTGTTGTCCGTCCGTCCGTCTGTCAAGACTCTTATTCTCAGGAATGCGGTATCAAGCTGAAATGTATAGCAAATACTCAAGTCTAATACCATAAAAAAATACCACAACTATGACTCGATTGTTATGATGGGTGAACTTTTACTCATATACCTACAGGTTTGCGTTAGTGAAATCACAATTCTTATCAAACTTTATTTATTATCTATATCTATACTTATAATAAATCTGTAGAAGTGAAAATTCTGTACATTGAAAATATCAAAAAAATAAATGGCAGGGGGTGTTACTAGACCGACACCGAACCCAAAAATTTGATTAAAAATTTTTTTGTCTGTCTGTCTGTCTGTTTGTTCAGGCATCACGCAAAAACTACCGGTTCGATTACGATGAAACTTGGTATAATTATTCTTTGATATCCTGGGCACCACACTGGGTACTTTTTATCCCGGAAAAGTATCCTATCCTACGGTTGGGGGGTGTCAAAATTTGTATGGAAGAATTTTAACGCGCTGTCCGATTAACTCGAAACTCAATATTTATACTTAAACCCAAAAATTAAGAATAACGTGTATCAGGATTTTTCGAAATTCAACCCCTAAGGGGGTAAAATAAGGGATGAAAGTTTATATGAAAAATCTTACTCCTTGAGGTAATAAACATGAAACTTCGCACGAATAGTTACCTAAATAAATTATAAAGTTTGTAGTTTTTTGTTTTTCTAAATTACCCCCTAAAGGGGGGTGTCAGTGTTTGTATAGGAGAATTTTAACGCGCTGTCCGATTAACTCGAAACTCAATATTTATACTTAAAACCTATGGGGATGTATGGGGTAATTTCCGACACACACGCGGGCGAAGCCGCGGGCAGCAGCTAGTAGTTAAATAAAACGGTACAACACTAATTACATTAATTAACATAGAAACATAAAAATATTAATATTGTTTTTTTTTATATAATTTAATTAAAACTAACATGGAACAGTGGACTCCCTTGTATACTTTCTCTCACAGAACACCACAACGGGGAAGCTCTTAGCCTGAATCTCACCTGATGGTAAGTGACGATCAGGCCGAAGGTGGAAGCGAGCTTCACCCGGAATCTTCTACCACAGAGGAACTGGCTATCTTACTTCTTACTGCCGGAACACAAAAATGCTGGTAACATTGTTGTTATGGCGACAGACTTAGATAAGATGGTGGTAGCTAGCCAGGCGGACTTAAAACAAGCCCTACCACCAACCAAACCGAGCAGAAAATTTTGCCCCCACTGTTAATCGAATCCGGGTCCTCTGGGTCTGGGACAGGTGGTCTAACCACTAGACCACAGAGGCGGTTGAATGTATAATTTTACTCCAGGCATCCGCAAACACACCACATTCAGGGTTGGCAGTCAGAGGGGCGTTAGCCTAGGTAGTAATAGGAACTTAGCGTGGGAAGTGGAATTACCTACTATAGAATTCTTACTGGTAACGGTTTATGAAATGACAGAATTGGTTATAGAGGTCAGATATAATTAAAAGAAGTTTGACTGACAAAGGGAATGATATAATATTTAACAGGATAATTTTACTTCATTCACGAGACGTTTTCCTTAATTATCTACCGGAAATGTTAAGAGTCTATATTACCTCGAATTGCTTAGCATGATCCTCCGTTATATCGAAAGTACTGCAGCAGTCATTTTGAAATAAATATGTGGCAAAGTTGAGGATTAATTTTAACATTAAGTGGTATGTTGGACAAAAACACGATTCCATAAAATTTTCTTGATAGAAAAAAAATACAAAGTTACCTCTCAAGCTGAACAATAAACCGCAGTATTAAAAAAAGTCCTTCAAATTAGATCACGAAACTTTGCATAATAACTGAACTAAATTTTATAAAGCAGTACCATATTTTTTTTAAATAGATAGTTAGAATACCCTAATACCAAAATAATACAAATAATACCAAAAAACCAAACCAATCCAACCCAATTTAATTACCATTATTTTCACCGTAAAAAGAAATTACCTAAACTATTGTCGCCTTGGAGCCAGCACACTCAGACTCGCTCTCACTAAGTCTCAGCAGTATGGTGCGAGCGAGATAAAAATTGAATCTGAGCTGGTAGTATGGGTTCTTAAGGATGATTCAGTGATGAAATCACAACAAAACACAATAAAATCTTATTCAAAAGAATTTCCACCTACATGATAACACCAAAAACATTGCGTATTTACTGAAGCCACACAGTTTTAGGAAAAACCCTTAACTTTGGGCTTCAATAGGTAAAAAATGACAAGGTCAGCTTCCACAGATTTCCGTAACTTTTGCGTCAAGCTTAAGCGATTTTTGTGGAGAAATCCAAGAAAATAAATAATACGAAATTGCGAGGTCGTTAAAAAGTACTTAGGTTTGCTGTATTTTTTCTTTTTTTTTACTTACAGACTGGGCAGGTCTCCAAGGCACGTCAGAAACACGTATGAACGGTTTCTAGGCTAAGTGAGACATGAGAGCTGATTTCTTATTTTTTTTTATTTAGGTCACATTTATTTAGTTATTTTGCAAAAAAAAAAAAAAAACGAATAAAAATCTTATTAATCGGTTTTCGTCGGTGATATTCTGAAACCGCGGAACTAACAGTGTTTAAAACCGCGTAAGGTAGGTGCAGTGAATTTTACGGGAACTAGGAAAAACGTAATATTTACTAAACCACTTGACTTTCTATTGTTCAAACTTAAATTGTCAAATTATAATATTATAATTTGACAATTTTTCCTCGTTCAACGTTTTTCCTCGTTACTGTAAAATTCACTGCACCTACCTTACGCGGTTTTAAACACTGTTAGTTCCGCGGTTTCAGAATATCACCGACCTTTTGAGCTTTATTCATTACAGGTAAAATAAAACATGGTGACAAACACACAAATAATTTTTTTTTTTTTTTTTTTTGATAACATAGGGATTAGTATTATTAACTATCACTGTAAGGAATGTACATTTATTCTGAAATAAAAATGATTACATACTCCTTTTGCTTCGTTTCCGTTCATACATCAGGCACGCCCCGGTTTCGAGTAGGTACTACTTACTCACCGGTGTCAAATATTCCTGGCAAAATAGTTGACAAGGGCTAAATAGACAAAAAAAACTTTCATATTCATAAGAAAGGGGCTTAAAATTAATCATATCGAGATGTTTCAGTCTCTTTTTTCGACTATTAATCTGTCAATTTGGTAATATAAAAAGTTTCAGGGTATTTTCGGGATCGGGCATCACAATACATATACAAAGGAAATCACCATATATCAGTTACTTCTTAGGTACAATAGTTCGGAGGAGCTCGTAGCTAAGTAATAACAGCCGCACGGGTCGATCCATCAGGTTAAGCTACGCTTGCCGGGGTTTGTCCGTTGATGGGTGACCATCTTTACATATCAATACTCCTCCATGCCTCGGATAGCATGTTAAGCCGTTGGTCCCGGCTGTCATTCGTGGATGTTTGACAGTCGTTACGAGTCGTCAGAAGCCCGAAAGTCTTAGCCAGTCTTACCAAGGGGTATCGTATTACCTATCCAGTTACTGGGTTGTGGAGGTCAGATAGGCAGTCACTCCATGTAATTTACTGGTATTCAGCTGCATCTGGTTAGACTGGAAGCCGACCTCAACATTGTTGGGAAAAGGCTACGCAGATAATATGCTAAATAATACGACGATATAGGAACCACTATGAAAACACAACTTAGCTACTAAAATCCCTACCATTTGAATCACTCGCTTTTAGGCCTTTGACCCTAACATAGCCACGATTTAGAGCCACCAACGCCACGGCTAACGCAACCCTACACTACCTACCGACCTATAAAATTCGTGTCGTATCTACCATCACGACAGCATTGTCCCGACCCGTCAACTTTTTAGGGTTCCTCGTGTCAGATAAAACGAATGACCTTGTTGAATGTCAGTTGGAGTTCTACGGAGTGGAATGATGTCAATACTTTGAAACAATTGTACTGTCACTTGAAATGGAAGCTATAGAATTTTATGTTTTATTCGAGAGATTTCTCTGGCAGTTAGAGATTCGTTTTGTTACGTTGACTTCGACTCGATAAATTTTTATAATAATGTTCAAAGTACGATTTAATCAATGCCTCTACTTACTCTTCAAGTTTAAGGGTATTCTAGACACCCTTAAACTTGAAGAACGCCCTTTGGTAACTTTAGATGTGAATGTACCCAGAAATTCAAGCGACCCCTTTCCACTAAACGAGACTTCACCAAAAGCCACGAGGGAAAAATGTTACACCAAAAAAATCATACACTCACTAAACTTTATTCCGCCATTGTGCGAAGTCATCTCAGAGAGGCGTGAAAATAAGTAACTCAATCCATATCAACGTCAGAAAAATTAGGCACGGAACCCATTTACCGAAAGTTTGAGTCGGACGTCGACCTTTTTAAGGTCATTTCAGACTTAGCAGCGCGTGAACGTGCCTGTTATACTAGATACGGGTATGTTATAAGTATGATGTTGTAATTTTGTTTTTTCAGGGGTCGGCCGCGGCCTAACCGCGGAATATTTCGCTTGTAATCGGAGAGGTAAGCGTTATGTAATGTGTAAATAGATTTTTGGGTGTGATGTTATGGCTTATAATGTTCCAGATGTTTTTGTGATAGGTAGGTAGTTTAAAAGCCACTGCAACCCCCCTTTGCGGCGTTGGTTCATAGAAAATGTACAAAAGTGATTAAGAAGGATTTTGCAATGCATTGCGTGAAGGATAATGACCAAACGACTCGCATCGCATCGGATCGGAACGGATTTTACAATCTTTAAACGATATTAAATCGTGTACAAATAAAATCGGTAAGTCTATATTACCGAGCCGCGCACAGCAGCTTGGCCGCGGGCGTCTTCCGAGACACGCGATCGTAGCCGAAAGTATGCAGCGACGTGCGATCGGCTCGGTTCGCCTGTCGGATCCAATCGGATGAAAAAAAAACGAGTAGTAAAAATTGTTTCGTGAAAAAAATGGCCCAATCATCCACTAGACATTCAAAAACTGGTATACTCACACTCAGTCAGTGGTAACTGGTATATTTATGTCTGTAAGTTTTATGGTGTACATAATAAAGAGTATTCTATCTTTCCATACTCGCCAGCGCGGCGGGGCCTTTTTTACCTACGCCAAAACCCCCTTTCACAGTGTCGACATTATAATTATAATTTTTTGTCCCCCAGTTTCCATCGTGTCGTCATCCACTTAGCTAGATTTCTTACCTGTAGCCCTCAGAACGAGGCGAGCGCGGATTAAAAGGTATTTTGCTCTGCTGCTCTGCAACTCCTTTATTTTGCTTAGCAATTATTACAGATCCGTGTTATGAATGAAATTTGTTATTACAAAGATGTTGCCAGCTTTGTGTTTCGATGTCAGCGTTGATGAGGAAATAAGTCACTGTTATTTTTTCTGTGATTATGAAAAGAATGTGAAATGGAAAGGAAATTAAGAGAAAGAAAAGGCTTTCTCAGCTGCAAATCATGAATCTGTTTTTTTGACAGCTAGAGTAAACGGTGAAAGGCAGGAATTTTGGAGGAGGTCTTGTATTGTTCAACGTTTTAAAACTTTGATTATCTTTTTGAATTAATTTTATTTATGTTTTGAATCAAAATCAAAACATTTTATTACAATAAACCTACGTGGGCACTTATGAAACGTCAGAAGCTAGGTGCACGGTTCCAATTGGTCGTTTCCTATGGAGAAGAGCCGGCAATAAAATTCACGATTACTATTTTAAAAATAAATGGGTTTGTATCAAATTATCTATCTCTAAGTAATCTATCATTTTAGTACAGGAATCCTTTAGATACCTCAGCATAATAATAATATGAAACGCTCCCACGACACCGTGACCCCAAATCCCGGTACAAATACCACGGTTGGTATTAAACCGTGCTATTATTTCCTGTGTCAAATACGGTCGCAGTCCGGTTACAGTCCGGTAATGATAAGAACACGGCGCCGGCATTTTTATCGGACCGGCACGGCACCCCTCCGGCGATGAGAGACGCTTCCATCTGACTTGTTTTGCAGAATGTCGATAGATTCCAATAAAGAATGATGTCTCCGGCTTGCTAGTTCAAGCTGTATCCTTGCCAGAAATATATTGACGAGATTTTAATAATATAATTCGTTATGTATTTTATTTAATTTTTTTTATTAATATTTTTTTTTTGTTTGTTTCAGGTAAGCTGATCTCTGAGTTAGAAGATAATTATTATTGGCAACATTTTGAGGCCGTTCTTAGGTATGTCTTAATTTATATTTTTATCTGAGAAATGGTATGTTGCTTTCCGTTCAGTCGCATTTATAGTTTAAGATCCCTCTATAGAACGACCTTCACCGAGCTGGTTAACGGATGAAAAGTATTTTATATCCAATTAAATATGTCAATAAATATGTATTTTGCTGACAACCCTATACCACCGTGTTCGTAATGAAATAATCTTTATTTTAATATTTAACTTTAATTTATTAACCACACCGGTGCAAGTTACTAGTATTGATTTACCTGTTTTTACCTGCCTACCCTGAGTTGTGACGGGAAAAAAATAGTCAACCTAACATTTGCATATTCTATGGGCTTCATACTTTCGATTGGTATGGAATTAATTTATAAACCAAACCAGTGAAAGGTTAAAAAAAAAATTGTTAATTAATCATAATTATTCTGGACTGAAATTTTTTAGACAACCCATGTGCAATATATTTATTGACATATTTAATTGGATATAAAATACTTTTCATCCGTAAACCGGCTCGGTGAAGGTCGTTCTATAGTGGGATCCTATACTTTTATGTTTAAATTTTATAAACACAATGGAATTTATTTCTACAACTACAGTATGAGCTTATCACCTTTAATTTATTTTAATGGTTCACAAATTAATTTCAATTTATTGTTTTTTTAAATATAATTATAAATATCAATAGTTATAACTAATTAAATAACTGATCAAATGTTATATTAATTTGTACGCCGTTACGGTAAAACATGACTGTGATCCTTTCTCCAATGTACTTAACATCTTGCATGCTTTGTGTGTGCATACTCATGTTTCGGACAAATAAATGATCTTCTCTTCTCAATCTATGCAAGAATAAAAAGCAGCAGAAGGTATGAAAAGAACTAACTATGTGAACCGTTGTTCCCGGAAAGTAGTGCCACTAAAGCTCGTTCTAGAACTAAGCAGCTTTGCTACGTTCCGCTTTGAAGGGCCAATACCATTGAGAATACTAACACATGAGATTCATTCTAAGAACGTAAATGTATCGAACAACCCTCTGGTTGTTAAGAGCCTACACAACCTCAGGTTTTTATCTCGCTCGCACCATACTACTCCCGGACTGAGTGCGAGCGAGAGCTCGCACCATACTACTCCCGGACTGAGTGCGAGCGAGACGGAGGCGGCTGCAAATCGGCAAAAGTTTAGTTAATTGCTTTTTATGGCTAAAATAATGGTAATTAAAAACAAAAAAACATAGTCGCTGCTTTATAGTTAGTTCAGTTAGGCCAAGTTTCATGATCCAATTTGAAGTATTTTTTTAATAGCAACGGTTTATTGTTCGGTTTAGAGTGAACTTTGGTTTTTTTTTTCTAGGGAGAAAATTTTATGAAATCGTGTTTTCGGCTAACATAGTCGCTAACATTAATCCTCAACTTTAACATATATTTATTTCAAAATTAATGCTGCAGTAGTTTCGATATAACGGCGGATTATTGGATTTTTGCTATTGCTATTTGACGACTCATAGGACCTTAAGGAGAAAGCGTCAGGGTCGTCGCGCGAAATTCAAGTGAAACGCGAATTTCATATAATCCTACTGAATGACTATACCATGAAATCATGACATTTGAGGATTATTCTAACTGAAGGAGTTGTATTGTTAATTCTAACGATTATAATTCTGTAAAGCCATATTTGTTACGGTCGTGAATCATCGTACTGACCTGCAAATTACAAAAAAGGTAAGATTTGAATTTCGCGGGCTACCTTAGCGCATGCCCCTTATGGAGAAATACAGACCGTTAGCTAAAATCACAGAGCACGGAGACGCCTCGACGGCCGCTGCTAGAGGTGAGTTTGCTAATTCTGTCTAAACAAACCAAGCATGTCACCATTTACTCGAACGAACGAAATGATCTATAGAAACTAACGGCTTTGAAGGCGATCCACGACAGAAGTTAGAGTTTAAAAGCACTAGGCAGCAAAATTACAAAAAATTCAGCTGGCAACATGAAATAACATAACATAACATCACGCCTGTATTTTCCCGACGGGTTAGGCTGAGGTGTACCTATAGTACACCCACAACAACAACAAAAAATTAAACTATAACAAAACAACATAAAAACAACCACAACTAATAGGTAACAATAAACAAACAACATGAAATATAGTCTGAAATATTATTATAATCCTACATTCATGTCAACAAACTTATTAACATAAAAATACAAAAGTAACAAAATGTTTTGTTTCAGAAGATTTTTAAATTTGCCGTCATTTCCTTGTGCCACGACTCGCTAGCCAAACTCTATGCGCTCAACGTCCTTTTGGCATCACAAATTTTATCAGTACCTACTTACAGCCGTCTGTAGTCGATGCTGGAATAGAGAAGTCTGTGCCTTAAATCTGGGAAATCAACTACATAATTCCCAGAAACCCCTCTCAAAAAACTGCAAGAACACTTCATTTCTCCGAGAATTCACCGTAAACTTCATGAATGAATTCATTACAACATCGCTCAATGTCACCTAACGAGAGTAGGTCGACGGAATTTTAAAAATGCCATCCATTTATAAGATTTGTTTAAAGAACCAGTGTATAATAGACTCGGTTGGCACGCTACATTGGCTGGCGTGCCAACAGGGCTGCCTTTTAAAACGTCTACGTGTGAATTTGCAATTTTTGAAATTCCGAGCCACTTGGCTTGGCATATCTATGAGGTATTTAAAAGGGTAGTTTTTGGTGAATAATTTAATATTTTATATTCACGTTTTTCGCATGTGGTTTTTTTTTATGTTGGCACGAAGTATTTGAGAACAGCAATGTTGTGAAAAGATTAGTCTCTTAGCAAGATGGAAAGTTGGCTTGAGTTCTAGGCAACTAATCGTCACTTATGGAATAATAAAATTAACTAAGTAGTCGTATCTGTCGTGGCGTGTCGTATCGGGTCAAATAAAATTAGCTAGTGAAACTCCGCAGACATGATGGGTATCGATGCACACGATTAAGCAAAAATAAAAGTATAAAAACTAAAACCCAACTACGGCAAAAAGTCAACTAAAAAGGTATAAACAAGTCATCTCAGACAGACAAATTAAGAATCCGGAGTCACACATGTTAGGGGATAAATGATGGCCAGTATTTCGCCTTCGAAATTGCATTTTTTTTATTTCACTTTGGCTCGATTTAGAAGTCCGGGAGTACAACACGTTCTAAAAACAAAAATAGTAGATAGTCCAAACTTTAACCAAAAAACAGGATAATTCCGACAACGTCAAAACTGGAGGTGTCTTCCGCACGATCAGTCCATTTATATCCCGTTCTTCGATAACGACAGTTTGGCCGCACGTACTGGGGGCTAAGTTGGACGTATTTTACTCCTTAATACGTTTCCTATCTCTTTAGACAGTTGTTGATGGGATAAAGATGTGCGTATTGTCTATGAGATTTTTCTTGTGACGGTGTAAGTTGAGAGACAAGACAAGTAGGACATTATTCAAGTGATAATATAAATTGTGTCATAGAAGGGGCTCGTGGCTAAATGATAACACCCACACGGGTCGATCGAAGATAAAACTACGCTAGCCGCGGTCGGTTCTTGGATGGGTGACCAAACATTACATATCGATACCCCTCCGTACCTCGGAAAGCACGTTAAGCTGTCGGTCCCGGCTGCCATTCGTAGATCTTTGACGAGTTCGACTAACCCACCGGATACGGAACACGATACTGCGCTCTAATGCCTCATTTACATTCTCGCTCTAATGCCTTATTTATTTACAATATTATAGTGATGCTAACTGTGAATGTGTGAGAGTCGTCTGTAGTGAACATTTTAGATTGTAGGTACTGATCTGGAATTAACCCGATCATAAGAACAACCACGGATAAACTATTCATCTTTTTATAAAAAAAGATCATTTTAAACCTCCGAAGAAACTACATTTTTCCGCATATCTTAGACCTTGTCCGACACTTTAGTTGAAGTTTTTATCGGATATTTTAAATCGGCCTCCATTCCGCTCTCGGATTTGTTATTCATAGAGGTACCTACGAGAAGTAATCCCCGTTTCCACTTACACAATGCGACACTTAAATAATAACGTGCTGTTGGATTTTCAACAGTCAGCTGTCCGCTGAAAGTTGAAAATCCCGCAACGGCAGATGTTTAGGTATCGGCTAGTGTTAGTGAAAATGGACTTAAACGACACTTAACTTATTGACTTAAATAAAAAGAGCGAAAGAAATGAAGAAATTAAAAAGTTGTGTTATAGTACATTACTGCCGCGGCCTGCAACAGGGGTATTGATGGACGATCGTGAAAATGTGGGCCGAGGCAAAGTCAAGGCGCACATACATACGTGAGTACATCAATGCCTGGTTGCTGCCAAGGCTTGTATAGAACTTGTCACAAATAAGACGAGCAAAATACAAATTGAGTAAATTAATTATGGAATTCCAGAATCAATGACGAACAACGATAACTTTTCGTTGTAAATATGTTAATTTGTTTCTTTTTTACTTTAAACAGCTCTATTTGCAAGCCAAATCGAATAAAACTTTGATAAGTTACCTCCTTGGTTGCCATTGTGTTATATATTTTTCCCATAATGCATAGAAAAACTGTAAATTAATAAAACAGACTAAACGATCTAGCAGAACACAGAACAATTCTAAACTTATAGAAGTCTAGTGTTAGTATCTCAATATAACTATTGCAATGTTGCCGCGATGAAACTTCACAAACAGCCGGTCTGATAGCAGCTTAGAACCGCAACTTTTGTTCGGGACGACCTGGATCTCAAAGGTAAGGGTTTTAGGGAATCTTTTTGTCTTCTAAAACTAATAATAATAGGAAAAGGTCGAAGAAATTGGTACCTACACGTGTAAATGTAATCTCGTTTGATATTTTACTTTTGTGATTTGAAGAGTCAGTCCCGATGTGATTAAAGAATAGTTTGTGATTTTTTTTTTTCATAATAACGAAAAACTACTTCTTTACGAGTAAGATATCATTAGTGTAGTCTCACCGTATTATGTCCACATCTGCCGACCAAGACAAGTGGCAATCGCTTTCAAAGCGTTTCGCATTTCTATAACGGCTGTCAACATGAAGCCAATTGTGATCAATTGGGTTCCTGGTGACATCCAATACAAGTCAATGCCGTCAATGATTCGTAACGGGAAAACGTCACTTGGTTATGATTGATTTTATCGTGTTTTCTTTTCAGGGATTCATAACCAAAGGGTGCCAACGAGACCCTATTAATTAGGCTCCGCTTTCCGTCCATCCATCCGTCTGTCTGACACAGGGCTGTATCTTAAAATGTATTGAATGTCACCAGGAAGCCAATTGATCACAATTGGCTGCCTGGTGACATCCAATACATTTTTGACTTTTCCGTCATCCTACAATGTCACTTTCTGTGTGTGTGTCAATTTCAAAGTGACCCCACGGTTGGCACACAGATAGGTGTCGTTTGCTTCTTATTTCTTCTTGCTTCATGTAATATCTGAAGAATTTAATATAAGAAGACATTTTCCACCAACATTTCCCAGTAATTATTTTAAGAGAAAACTGTGTTAGGGCGATGCCACACGGGCGTTGCCGTTGTGTTGCGTTGTCGCAACGCAATGATTTCAACGCAGTCAATGGCACCGCCCTTACATAACACATTGTTTTGCTTTTACTAAACAATGGCAAACATAACTTCAAATCACGTCTAACAATGCTATAAATCATCAATACACGTAATTAACTGTTCCCCTCAAAGCAGGGGTCGTAAGTATAAACCCTTCAGAATCGCTTGATTCGATTGAATACGATCGCTTTGCATTCGTCATATCAGCCGGAACACACCCACGAATGAACAGTAAACATGATTTTCCCTCTGTAGATTGAATCGGTAAGCAATAGGGTAGCATTCGTAAATAGGTAACACTGAATTTATTACGTCAATGCCTTATAATGCTTATGATTCGTAACAGGAAAACGAGATTTAGTTATGATTGATTTTATAGTGTTTTACTTTTAGGGATTCATGCCCAAAGGGTGTCAACAGGACCCTATCAGGTTGGAAATCATCAAATAACTTCTCCCGCTCTGGGCGGAGCGGGAGGGCGTGTCAGACTCTTACTGACTAAAACCCACCCGTGTTCCTTCAGTTGCCTGTGTTGCCAGGGGCCACGGTATCCTTTTCGGACTTTCCCGCAACCCCGGCAGGCATCGGCCCTGGTGGGCCCCGCCATTGGTGCTGACATCTCTTTGAGGCGCGCGTGGAACACAACGCGCCGTCGACCCGGGCCTGGTCCTTATCGGGGGCGAGCTACCCATTGCTCACTGCCCGCAAGCCCGCGCCTACGGTGGCCGGGAATCCTCCAAGGAGTCCCGACGCCCAGGGCGTCTCCTACGGCGGCTAGGCGCGTGAGGGCGCGAACTTTGCCTCTCCCTCACGCGCTCCGCCTCCTCCTTTGCGAGCATTACTGCTTCGCAGAAGGAGGTGACGGCTCCCCATTCCCTCTCGCTCCGTACCATGGCCTGGACCAGGGCCGGACGCGAGAGATCTCCACCGCCGATGGCCTCCACGAGGACACGGCGGTGCTCTGCCCAAGCCGGGCAGACCTCCAACGTATGCTCCACCGTGTCCTCCGGGCGATCCACACAATGGTGACACCCGGGCGCTTCCTCCCGCCTTATCCGGAACAGGAACCTCCCGAAACAACCGTGTCCGGTGAGGACCTGTGTCAGGCGGAAGGTGAGGACGCCGTGGCGCCTCTCTAGCCACTCCTCAAAGAGGGGACTTGTCGCCGCAATGTCCGTCCGTCCGTCCGTCGGACTGATAAAGGGTTGTATATTTTGACACTTGAAAATCTCACAAAGTGTGTACTACTATGGCCGATATAACAACAAATAATAAAAATAAAATAAAGTTAAAATTAAAGGGGGTTCATACAAGACACGTGTTTTTTACTACGGTATTTTTTTACATTTTAATGTGTTAAATATTGTACGGTGGGTCGAAACTCATCGTTTGAGAGTCCGACTCGCACTCGGCCGCTTTTTTTCTATTTTTGTGTGTTGTTCTTCTCTTCTTATTTTACGATTTATTCCAGAAATCCCCACCAACAAATCCCAACCAGTGGGGATTGTTACTTTTTTCCCGAAATCCCCACTAGTTAAATAAACTCAGGCTAGTGGGGATTTTTGGAAAGTAAGTAACAATGAAGTACCTATTGCAGAAATCCTTTTGGTTTGTTAAATGAAATCAAATCAAAATATTTTATATCACATAAACCTACATTACGGGTGTACTTTTATACCGTAGTTGATGACCCGGTGAACTTCGTATCACGTGAGACAAAATTTAGTTTTTTTTCGAATTTTCGGCTCACCCTAGTATTGAGGAAAATAGAAAAAAAAACCAAACGCTCGAGCCATTTTTCAATTTTTGCGAGACTAACGCAAGGCCATTGATTTATATATACATAATATAGATAGAAGATAGATAGATTCATAGGTTCGTCGAAGTTACTCAATCTATTAATTTAATTCTAAACTCTAAAACCTTTACTCAATTTTACTTTTAAATCTTGTAAAATTGGAAACCATAATCCAATAAACGCCCCAAATTAATTACTATGCCATCGACAAATCCTATTAATCACTACGAAATCTGAACTTTTAATTGAACGAAAAAATTCGGCCTTAGAAACGTAAAATAGAATATTTAAAAATTTAAAAACGTTCACAAAATAAAAGGATGTACAATAAAGTGTTGTGATTCGTGAAATTGTTTGAAAAACAAACTCGTTTCGAGTTTTAGGATGCGGTCGGAATCACCCTGTATAGTTAATAGGGTGACTATGGTGTTTAGAGAAATTGTCTGTCTTTAAATCAGATATTATTATTATTCATTCAAGTAACAAAAAAACTTTATTCAAGACTCTTATAGGTAAAGTAACCATATAGGTATGTATTGTATTAATTATTATTTTATTGTTTCTTTCTGTTTCGTTCCAAGTTCACTAGTTACGTCGCGATGACAAAAATGTCAACGGGCCCATTACATTTTGACGACTTTAGGGTTAGTAACACGTGTTAGTAAACAACAAAATAAAACACACACATGTAACTGACAGCAGTGAATTATATAAGGACAGTTCCTTCTGTCAGCTATCATTTTCAGAATTCGTTGGGGCTGGCCATGACTTGTGCCACCATTGATGCACCATTAAAAACTATATACTTTTAAAACTCTACAAGACCTAGACAATTAGTACATAGGTATGGTTACCAGTTATATGTAGGCATAGTACAAAGGTGTAAGATGCCGCCCAACTAACTGATTAAACTCATTTGTCACTTTTAACGGCGCCCTCGAGAAAGGAGGCGGTAGCAGCCTCCTTAGCTTGAAAAATGGTTTGTAAGAAATCAATTATAGGTATTGAAAAGACAAAGCTGAAATTGTGGCTGGAAGATGCGTCAGATTTATTCTTTAATTATTACCCAAAGTTGTTGAAGTTGTTGTTGTTGAGTTGTATAACATCTATGAAATACGTATGCATTGTATAAGCATTTGACTATAGAAATATCTTTGTCGCAAATCTATGCTGTTTCAAAATTAAGAAGAATCCTTTTCTCCAGTAACGGAATTTATAGGTTTTATAATATATAAGGTGCTATAAAAATATCTGCCACGGCTTTAATGAGAGGTAGTATTGTGTTTAAAGATAACAATAGTGAAGAAATTTCGTACCCCGGTACAGTTAAATCAATTTGAGAAAATAAAGTAGTTAAATAAACATTGACTCTACTCTGCATAACGTGGTTCACAAATTACGCGCGAAGTGCACTTCGTCAATGAAAACAACTGCTATCTCTTTCCATCTGTTCTGTGAATGAAAACTGAAATCAGCTGACTAGTTCGTCATATACGTACAATTTTTTGTATGAAAAAAAAATCACACATGATCAATAATTTATCTTTACTATTGTAATCTATAAACACAATACTATCTCCCATTGCAGCCGTGGCAGATATTTTTATAGCACCTTATATAATAGTGTGGTTGAAGCGTGGAGGCATTAAACCTTTGCAATATAAATCAAAGCCAAACCCATCATGAACAAAATAAAAGCTGCACGAGTCAACCCTTTGTCTCACGTCCTGTCCCAAAAATAAATCCTCAATTTCCCCGAATCATGGCCGCAATACCCGGTGAATGTACCAGGAGTTTATACAGCGTGTCATCCGTAGAATAATGACGTCACCGCTTCGGTGAGTCGGCGACAGTAATAAAGTTTGTATTCACTGCGATACGCGTTTAACGCGTTGAAAGCTGTTAAGTTTTGACTGTTTTTAGAGACTGGTGTTCAAAATTATCATGGTTGTATTTTTGGAGATTGTTTTAGAAGAAATTGTTTATTTCTTTTTATACTGTGTTGTTGAGGTCGACGACCTTTAGGTGTGTCGTTAGTTCTAATAAAACGCTCTGGATACTCATATAATTTGTTATGAAATCTGCCGGTTTTAAAGTACATAAATTGTATGTAATGTAGCAGTGCAAAAAATAAATAATAATAAAAGCTTCAGTATTCTTCGAGAAAGGGACCGAAGATATTTAACCAAAATCATGGCCAGCCGAATTTTTATGTCATTAATCTCAAACAAAAAGGTTTTTCCAAGGTTTCACAGAGTCAGACGGAATACCTACTTCACGTCAAACTGAAACTTTCCTCGTCGTTAATAAATAGGCTAGCTCCTCCATTGTAGAAAGTTATTAGTTTTTAGACAAAGCTCTTTCTAATTAAAGGCCAGAATAAACAATTTTCACGGCCAATTTTCTAGAACAACTGCTTTTAAAGTAATACATCACAGTGTCTTTATTATTAGAAAAACGAGACCCAAAGATTATCCTACTTGATGGACATGTGGATGGAATGTTGATGACGGTTTTTGTCGCAAACGTTTTTTACTTCTAAAGTGGACCGTTCTTGCTAATAATGACCAAAAAAGGCGCAATTTAAGTGGGATGACGACGCTCTTTTTTCGGTTTTAGAGCCCAGCGAAAAGTTTAAGAGGTACTTTAAGACATTACATAATGAGAATAATGACTAAAACAATTTTCTTTTAATTAATTTTACTATTTCTTGTGGGTCATAACGAGAATAATAATGAACGTAGACTTTTATATTTTTAAATGTTTTTTTATATTTTTTGAAGAAATATTTAAAAATGTATTTATTATGTATAAAGATTTAATAAACGGAAGAATAATGAGTAAAACAATTAAAAAAAAATTAATTGTATTATTTCTTGTGGGTATAGTTTATTTACAGTCAGGGAAATCAATTGGTAAGCAAATTTACATTCTACGTATTTTAGTCATTAGCCGTATATAGCCATTTCATACATCTATGATCAAAGCACTACTAGATCATATAGGTACTACTAGTTTTTCATAGCTTTAAATAAAATTGTAAGATAATTTAAAGACCGCGCTATCGCATTAGGTGTACATACACCGGCCGGTCTATTCTGTAAACATGTCACAGTGAAAATAAGGTGAAGTGAAGCTTGAGGCGAGCTGTCAAATTGTGTCCATCCCTGTGGAATGACGGTCACTTCACGCTGACTTCACCTACATTTTCACGGTGAGGTTTTTACAGAATATACCGGCTGTAATGACAGTTGTAAGGGATATTTTTAATAAATAAATAAAAACATGAGTTCCATTTACTACTAGAATATCTTCTAGCGTTGTTCGTACAAATAAATATTAGTTCAACTAACTTTAACGAGCCGGTACAATTTCTGCTTGCTAGCAGCACTGCTATGTTCTATTTTTAACACTAATAGGTCGGGGTAAAATTACTGGCACATGACTTTTTAACTTTCCTGAACTTTTCACTAAGGTCTGCATTTATCGGAAAACGCCTAGGTTTTCAGTTAAAAATAAAATTTTAGTTAGGTAAGCTTTGGGTCTGATAGCTTTAGGTCTGTCTAGAGGAGCTCGTGGCTAAGTAATAACAACCGCACGGGTCGATCCATCAGGTTAAGGTCTTTTTTTGATTTAAAAGAGTGTCCGTGGAGTTTCTTGCCCGTTCTTCTCCATAGGTACCTACTATGCTTTGGAATGGGCAACTAGCTTCATATTTTCTGACTGACTGACTCCTTGACAATTCAAAAGTGCCTGTAATTGGTTTAATTGAAATAAATGCTTCGAGTTTGAGTTTGAGTTTGAGATAAGCTACACTTGCCGGGGTTGGTTCGTGGATGGGTGACCAACTTTACATATAGAGACTCCTCCGTGCCTCGGAAAGCACGATAAGCCGTTGCTCCCGGTTCTCATTCGTCTTGTCTTGTTAAGGCTGACAAACAGTCTTACCAAGGGGTATGGTATTACCCAGTTGTGGAGGTCAGATAGGCAGTTTCTCCATGCTGTATGCACGTGTTTCTGTCACAAATAATCCTATTTTTTTTCTTTCTTTCTTCTCCATGTAAAATACTGGTATTCAGCTGAATCCGGTTAAACTGGAAGCCGACCCCAACATAGTTGGGAAAAGGCTGGGCAGGTTGGGCAGGTTGGGTTTAGCCAATCTATGACAAAAAAAATACGAATTACTTAATTTTCGTCAAACCAGGGTCTCCAAGGCGCCTGCTGGGGTTGCGGGAAAGTCCGAAAGGGATACCGTGGCCCCTGGCGACACAGGCAACTGAAGGAACACGGGTGGGTTTTAGTCAGTAAGAGTCTGACACGCCCTCCCGCTCCGCCCAGAGCGGGAGATGTTAATTGATGATTTCCAACCCAAAAAAAAATGGGTCTCCAAGGCCAACGTTTTGGGACTGCGATAACCTTTCTAAGTAGGTAGTAGATAATTTAGGTTAAAAATTAATTATTTATCAGGCTAGATTGTAATTCAAATATGGAACAGTTACGGCACTTTATAGTTAAAAAAGCCTTATCCTTCTGTCCGTTTGTGCACATATTACCTACTTGAGAACTACTAGTCCGGTTTTCGTAGTTTTTATTCATGGAAACGTTCTATAGAAAGGTTTAAGCATTTTTAATTCATGTGAGCGGAGCCAAGGGCACAAGGGCATACAATTCAAAGAGATCTTTATCCGTTTTTACTCAAGTTCTAAAAGATATTGTCCGGAGCCTGCAAAAAAAATCTAAAAATATAAAGAACAAAACATTTTTCATTATTCCTCATATCAAAGTTTCATAAAGCGACCGACGATGGTAAGTAGCAGTCACCAAGTGCGGGGCTCTTAAGTTAAAAGCTTTCTAGAGCTGTTCCCAACACCTGCTCCTCTTAACAGCTACTTACAATGTCGCGTGCGTGTTAGTTACTGTGTCCCTTTGCGAAGATATTAAAAGTGTTGTCGTATGTTTTTGTGGGTGGTTCTTATTACTGTGACTATGGGTTTATTTTTGGTTAAATATTTCCGGGTAGAGATGTGCTGAAATGATTTTTGGTTGGGATGTCGAAAAAGGGAATTAGATGAAAGAATTTCGTATATTTTTCTTGACTCCCATGACAAAAAATATAGCGAACGATATTATATTATAATATATACGGACATTATTTCATTTTGAAAGCGTTCGTTAATGCGCGATTTCTACTAAAAGAAAATTAAAAATGAAATCGTGATCTTAAAATGCCAGTAGAAAGGTATGGTTACGACATTATCCTCTAAAGACCGGTGTGTATAAAACCTCCAGTCCCTGTAGTGTAGTACATTCAAAAGCGCGCTCCTTCAGACATATTTATCGCTAGAAAATTTTCTTCTAACTTGCACGGACATCCAAGTTTTATACAGTTAGGTGTATTCTTCAAAGTTAAGTTCAGGTAAACTTTCTTATTTTCATATATATTTCCCAGATGCACTACATGTCGAAAAGTTTTGAAGGGTCAAAGCTGGCTTAGCATATTCGTATGTTATGTAGATAACATCTTGCTTAAATTCCCCGAAGGACTAAAACGTACTTTAGTAGGTACGGTCGACTTTCGAAAACTTAAGCATACTTAGAACTTTAGGTCCTAGCAAGTACGCGCGACGTAAATGTAGGTAACGTAAATTCGAACAAATTTTTTATAGAAATTACAACTGTCCCATAGCATTTTGGTTTATTTTTTTTAACAATAAGTTTCGCCCATGAATAAAGTCTTAAAACTTATTAATAGTACCTGGGCTACCGAGCTCTGCTCTGCACGCGTAGCACCTTCAATTAAAGGTCATACCTTTCTTTTCATGAGTTTTGTCGACGGGAGAATAGACAAAGTGACAGATTGTGATTGATTATCTGTCATTTTGTCTATTCTTCCGTCGACAAAACCTGTTTCTACGGTCGTCATGCTACGCGTGCTAGTGAAAATAAAGAATGCTTATTTAATAGTATAGGATAGTTCATACTAATTCCATGCTGCCATGTCATTAGTCTGTGCCATGTCTTGTTCTAAAATTGGGGCAACCGAGGTCTTCTCGGGTGGAAAAAGAGATAAGTAAAGAATTTTCACACATAATATGAGACCTAGCTAAATCGATTTTTCGCCAAACTACACCTAAACAACAAGTACGAACTTCCATCTTTAACTCTGCAAGTTCATAATGCG
The DNA here is from genome assembly GCA_914767815.1 of Eupsilia transversa. Classification (NCBI taxonomy): domain Eukaryota; kingdom Metazoa; phylum Arthropoda; class Insecta; order Lepidoptera; family Noctuidae; genus Eupsilia; species Eupsilia transversa. Next base: position 2,445,446 of record OU611888.1, read on the forward strand.
GAAGGTCGGTCAAACCTATTTGTACCTGGGTCCCTACGGTACCCTCTACGGTTTCACCCATTCATTCCATTTCGTGTTCATAAGTTTGGTTTTATTTCAGTTTTTCATCATGTTCGGTGATCTCAATGTTTTAAATGAAGTATTTGACATGGAAATTGACAGAATTTGAAACCCTCATTTGTCAAATTTATGATAAGTATTTTAAAAGTTAAGAGGGAACAGATGAACATACCGGTCAAAATCATAACCCTTTTTTTGCTTCGCCTTAGTCGTGTAATAAAACCACCTCACGCCTTGTATACGCGCTTGTTTGGAGAACTAGCTACAACAGCACCGAGATTAATGTGACAAAGTCCATAATCAAAGTTTTAGTAGGGCATACTAACATTTCGCCAGTTACGTTTTGTCACATTAGGAATTCGCTAATGTCATTAACGGAGAAGAGATTCCGTCACACTCTGGGCTGCTACTGAGAACCGTACGCAATATACTCTGTAATATATGTAAATTCTACATTTTATTTAGACATCATGTCTCTGTAAATTCAAGATTTTCTTCTAGTGTAAGTAGCGTGAAATTAATACTGCCAGAAGCAACAGACTTTGCCGCAATTTATTTTCTGTCCCTGTCTACATGTGGTTTTATAATTCTAGACTTCCCAGTATCATTTACTGACATTGCGATGCTTCTTCCTCGAAAATAATTAATGCTTATGCTGTCGTATTATAAACACCGTGTTGCCGTTCTGTTTCGTTAGAATTTTTGTGGTCAATCGATTTCTTTTTAGGTTAAGAATATTATGTAGAAAACAATCAAGATTCCTGTATAGGTAGGTACCTATGTACTTTAACAAAAACAAAAAAAACACGTGATGAGAGAGCTGTCAAAAGCATCTGGTTAACCGACTATACTAATACCTGTCACTTCAGCTGTCATGCTACGTCACAATTCTACTCTTCAATTTCACAACTTTATAATCTTGTAAATTTTATATTTAGAACAGAACAGTTTTTAAAGAAGAAAGAAATATAATAAGCTGACAACAACAACAGAGTAAAGAGTACAAAACAAAACTTTTTGTTTATAGTTATTGTATAGTTAGTATTGTTTTTTCACTGATTAATTTACAAGCCCGACTTTTTTTTAATACACATCACATACAGCTTATATTTTAGGTGTGTTCAAATAATTAAAGAATAAATTATAACGACTTATATTTCTATAAACGGCACTATTTAGGCCAAACTTCCAACAAAAATCAATCATGCAAGCACGACCCTCAAATTAATCTTAAATTCCGAATTATTTCCACTTTCTTAATTAACCTCATTGAATGTGACCTTCAAGCAGAAACTGACCTAGAAACAAATAAAAAGTAAGAAGAAGGAATTGTTTTATACGAACCCAATGGAGTGGGTCAAATACGTGATCCTAATGCTAAACGTAAGGTCGTTTTATCGAGCAATGGACCTCTATTTTCTAATAATAAATTGGTTGTATCACTACTAGATCTGAGTTAAAGTTTACCATAATATGGAGGGGACGGGTCTAAATGGATTTGGGCTTAAATTTTAAAATAAATCGGTTCTATTTGTCCCTTGGGTACAGTTTGAGGAGACAGATGGTCCATTTGCTGTAGGTAGGCAGTTGTTTTCACGTGCCTGTTAATATTATGAATATTAACATTTTATCTTATATTTTTTTAAATATATTTTTATGGTCCTATATGTAATTCTTATCAGTTTTTACCAATGTCATAATATTGTCAAAAAATGTCAATTATAGAGAAATAAAATAAAGATTAAAAATTAAGATAAAAAATATAAAAGAAATAAAGATCAAAAATTTATATTTTTATTTAAATGTCACTTTTTAACGATGTCACCAAATTTTCATTATTATTTATTATATTACTAAGTTAGCTTATTTCTCTGATTCACTGTTTTATATAAGTGGTGTTTACCTATTAAGTAACTGATACACTGTTATTTTACTTAAAAAATATGTGTTTATATCAGTCTAATCAATTGTTGGTGAGCCTTATAAACAAATAAAATAATAAACTACTAAACAATTACCTCGTTGGTCTAGTGGTCGCAAGCGCGACTGATGAGCGTGAAGTCATGGGTTTGATAATCGCGTAACAAATTATCAATCACAATCACAAAATAAATAAAATAATAATAATTTGAATGATTCTGAAGATCGACTATTTATTGCTCTTCCATTGCTTCATATGTTCGAAAAAAAAAAACTGTTCAACAACGTCAATAACGCAATGAATGTTGTTAACTGTCAAAATGAAAGCCATTGTTACTATAAATGTGTTACGCAATTACTCCACGGGTCGGGCTAAGTGTCATTGGATTTCTTCTTTATGGATTTCTTAGCGAGTCTGGATTTTTGCTTTGTTTGGCAATAGGAGTACCCCCTTTTAACATAGTGCTAAAACTTAAACTGGCGAAATATAGCTGATGCATCGATCCCAACCCCTTTGGGGGATACGAGTACAAATTTGAAGTAAACATTGCTCAGTGGATGAACACCCAACACGGAATATGAACACATTGAATGAACATTAAACCACATAAATTGTACATCAGTACCAATTTAATGTGCAAATGAACTGAATATTAAACCTGCATGCTATTTAATGAACAATAATGCTTTTGTTTAGAACTTCATGTTGCAGTTATATGAACCGTTTAATTAACTCACATTTTGTATGTTCAATGAAACAAACTGAACTCAATTTCGGCATCATATTTTAGTGAATTTACGGATTTGATTATGATTTATTGGTTCATTTTATGTACCGAACTGTATTCAGTGCGTGAATTTTGAATATAATATTAATCACATTCAGTCGCGTACCATGTTTTCTCAATGTGAATTCTATTCACGATCTATCGTAACCTTAATGAGAGACTTATTCGTAACGAGTTTAGACATTAGCATCGAGGTGAAAATTAGTTGCCATATGCCGCTATCATTAATCTGCCGAGCGAGACATGGACCGAAGATAGTTCCCTGCGGCACTCCATAACTACGGTCGTTAATTACTCAGCATTGAACAATAACAAGTGAATAATGAGACGTTGTTTTCAAAACTAAATTGACCATCGCCTATACTCTCAAATAGCTCTATTTTTAGTAAACTCACTCAACTGTAGGACATCCAATTAACGTATGTTATTCTTTCATCAAGCGTGGCAATTCCCAACCGCTCCGAAATTATTCTTTTCTATTTCAGTAGGAAATTGAGTCAAAATGTTTTCAGATCCATACCTACCAATACTACCGACTACGTTGAAGATAGGGCGATTAATCCAAATTCCTTCTTCCATCTATCATCAGAATCTGACGTCATAAACCAAGAACCTAAAGAGCCTATAAAAGAATCGCTCCCCCAATAAAATGTTAATAGAGTCCCCTTTGATTAAGGTTCACGCACTCCAGATATTACCGGTATAAACTGGTATCTACCAGTTCCGACCAGTATTTTCCAGGTGATTGGAAGTGCTGTCTCCTTCAAATCCGATATGTGAAAGAGAGACAATGATATGGAGAAAAGGCACTCGACCGATAAGTGTCGTATTAATTGCGGGTGATATGAAATTACTGGTATTCTGAGAGGGTTGAGCGTGTTATTTATTTACAGGTTTCATTTTGGGGTTGGTTATAAAGTGGGGCCATAAATTAATACGTTGGAATATATTATGGTATTTGCACAAAGCTGATATTTATTGCTCCACTGTTTCGTATATAAATGTTAATACATCATTTGTTTTGGCTGACATAACAGGTGATTTTGGAATATTTGTTGTAGCAGCAAGGTACACTTCTGAACTAATAATATCATAATTCCTCATGAATATTCCTCCTATTACACCTTGCTCGTACATCGTAAAATAATAATATATTGTGTCCGGAGAACAGGCAGTGGTATTATCTTGTGCAGAGCAAGTAAACTGTGGTAATATTCCCTTCGGACTCATTTGTAGCGGTCTAAGGAAAATACCTACGCGGGTTGTGACATTTTTAAATTACATAAATACATAAACTCACGCCTTCTTCTCAAGGGGGTAGGCAGAAACTACAGAACGCCACCTGCTATGATCCATATATACTCCTTTTGCCTCATTTACGTTCATCTGGTCATACACGCACGCCGGCGCCGGTTGCGAGTACTACGCACCTGACCTTTCTGAAAAACGTCACCCATAAGGTCATTTTATTTCCTCCTAGATATTTATAAGGCAGATATGAGTGGAAACGATGGCAGGGGACATGTTTAAATTAAAGCAGCAAAATCATTCATCCTCATTTTGGGTTTGAACGAAGTTAAGCACCAAACTTTTCAAGCAACTTTTATTTAGTAAAAAGTCCATTTGTGTATCACTGAAAAACTTTGTTGAAAACCATTTCACTGAAATTCAGTACAGCAGTGAGCTGTTGTGCTGAAGATTGTTTTAGTCGAATAACATTTGAATTCAAAGTTTGCCAACTTCGTGATGGTGGCCCCATTTTCAATGAAACATTAATTTTGTTTCGGTGTTATTCGAAATGGCATAGAATCTTCGTTAAATTGTTTGTAAGTGATATTTGTAATTTGTCAGTGAGATTTTCCATTAATTTTAACTTGTGTACTTAGCTCGATTTATCTCATGTAGCTGTTCCTATTAAAATTACCTTGTCTTGTTATTTTTGCTAATTCCATTTTAATTGTTGTATCGCTAAAGTCATTAGACTTAGTGATAGCTTTTTCTTACCTATTGTTTGGACTTTTACTTACCCCACATAATAGTAGATTGTTTGCCTAGAGAGCAAACAACTATTTGAAAGATGACAGTGTTTTTGAATCCAGAGCGCAGCGAGGGATTCAACGCAAGTCACTAGAACTTGAAATAGTGTTGCTCCCGAGGCAAACAATCTACTATTATGTAGGTCACTCTACTTTTTATCACCCTCTATGAGAAAATAAGTAATTTATTGCAACTTATGAATAAGAATAGTACGCTCGAGCCCGCGGTTTACTTTATCATACAGTCTGTTACTTGTTCTTACAATGTTCGTGATTGATCTCTTTGGTGATTGGAACTTTTACTAACAATATCCACATTCCAAATTCAAATAACTTTTAGTCCCTAGGGATTAAAGATTTTAGTCCCTGTTTACGATGAAAAAATATCTAATTGTCAGAAAAAGGTGACGTGCTATTTTTTTGTTGAGCAAGGATTTTTTTCTTCACATAACTACGACTTAAATTCCATAACAGAAATATTCTAATTAGATCAATAAAAAAACACTCGATACTAAAGTTTTCAACAAGAAAATGATTAATGCTTCTGTTATAATATACAAACTTATAGCGAGTTAAAAAGTTGACATTATTAAGAGTAATGGATCGAGTTTAGAAGGAAATTACAGTGTGTGTCACGAACGAGGATCGATCTCAATTAATATTATGTGGAAGATCGATGGTTCCACTCGTGGGAAATAAACTAGGAAAAAATATGCGAAGCAGTGAAACGCTAGATTTTGAACCACACATAGAAAGGATTTGTAAAATAAAACTATCTATTCCAGGATAACGGAATCTCCAAACGGCTGGTTGACAATTCCCGTGATCCAAGGGCTGGCTTTTACCTGGGCCAGAGGCTAAGCATCGCCATAAAACGTGGCAATGCTGCCAGTCTCTTGGGTACACTGACAGTCGACAGCGATGCGGAAGAATTTTTTGACGCCATAATATTTGTTTGTTAATAGTTTTACTTAGGTTAGGATATTATATTTATATTTTTTTATATTAATATGTAATATATAAATCATAATTATATGAAGTAAAAGTAGGTACCTCACTCTAGGATATATTATTAGGAATAGTTTTAAAAAAAGAATTCAGGTAGTAATGGTGGAAATATGTACTTTGACGCCTGTGAGATGGGTTGCTGCCCGGAAATTCTTAAACGTGGAAAGTGTAACCCGTCTCTAAGACATCATGATTTACTTCCTCTATATATTATAATTCCTTCATAACCTTCTATACAATATTTATAGCTCCTGTTCTTCCGCACATTTATCCGCTTACATCGAGTTTTTACGCAACCACAAAAAAATGCAAACTAGTGGTGTGCCTAGTAAATATTAGTTTTGCACCAACATGTAAATGTTCGATTGTGAAAATATTCGGCTCTCCAAATTCAAGAGTTTTTCGAACACGTTGTTGATTTTCGAATGTTGGTAGATTTTTTTGAAGTAGAATTGTTCAAACCTCACTTGGTAGCGTCAAGTGGTACAACGCAGTAGTTTTCACAAGGGAACGAGCAAAATAATGGAGCGGATTTTTTTTTAACCTTTCATTTACATACATTCTTATGCAGTCAATGGCGATGAACCACTTTTCAGCCTTAATCAGTAAGGTTGATTCGTGGTCAACCATCAGTTTCCGCGATGGTAGATAAAAGTCCTCGCTTTCATCCCAAGGTGGTAGGAAAAAACTACTGAACTCCACCAGTTTCGATCCGTACATACTCCTTTTGCTTTGTTTACGTTCATACATCTGGTTCTTATACCTTTCAAGTAGTCAACAGAGATCTCTAATTCTACAAAACATTAACATTTAGGGGTGTGAGGAACAGGGTGTAAAGTTCACTCATCCTCTATTGAAAAGGGAGGATCCTCCGACCAGACGGGTGTTGTGTCTGGCGGGCAATTGCCCAAGGATTGATGTCGGATAGTCTTGTATGTTAATCGCTCCGTAAACTTAAATAGCGCGATGCAGGATTTGTGTCGTCAGGTCTTTGATGCGTAGTTCGCATGTGGTGATGTAGATGCCGCCACAAACGCATTTTTGTACTTTGTGATAGTATAAATAAACTTTTAAACTAAATTATATCCGTGAACTTAAAATAACAATCTGTTTAATTCTGTGGGATAAAAAAAAAAACATTATACTTTAAAACATTTTATTCTAACTAATCTGGTGTCAGAGTTTATATGCCGCCCATGGGCCTCTGAGTTGGTTTCACATGACGTCGAGAAATATCTCTCAGGCATGCCGGTTTCCTCACGATGTTTTCCTTCACCGTTTTTGAAGCAAGTGATAAATTACGCACATTAATCCGAAAAGTCAGAGGTGCGTGCCTTGTGTTCGAACTAATACCTATGATTTGGCAGTCGGACGTTCAAACCTTAACCTTAGTTACTAACCTCAAGAAAAAGAAAGCTCATATTCGTTTCACACGACAAAATGACTGACGACAAAAATCTTTAAAGTCAGACCATAACCACCAATCATAAACAATTAATAGTTACCCAACAAAATTAACCAAACTTTTAGTGAAACACAATTCTTTGTAAACTTTCCCTTTTACTATTGTAACGTGTTCCAAGAAAAACTCAAAGTCAGCTGCTAATTCCCAGTGTCACTTTAGTTCCAAGCCAAACGAACTAGGTTACTGTCTTGCTGGCGTCGACCTGACATCGTCTAATGCGCTTAAGGAAAGTCATTCAACCAATGACTGCACAAGTGTTACAATGGTGCCGATTCCCTTGTTCACAAACTAAACTAAATTTAAGTTCAGTGCATCTTTTTCTTTCTATTTCATTAAGAAAAGGACAGAAGATAATTTTTAGTTTAGTCCTGTCAAATTAATCACGGCCTGACGTAATTTTTGTAGGCAAGTTTTTAATCACGTCTAAACTTGTATGGAGTAGTGAAAGGCGCTGATTAATTTGACAGGACTAAACTAAAATTTATCTTCTGTGCTTTTCCTTATGATATACAAAGAAAAAGATGCACTGAACTTAAATTTTGTTTATTTTGTGAACAAGGGAATCGGCACCAATGTTTAGTTTTATTGCACTAGAGTGAGTTATGAGTGGTTTCTTTAATAGCTGTTCCATATGATTGATCGTGTAAGTACTCATTTTAGCATCAGCATCAGTTTCACCATTTTCGTTTGGTTTAAATTTGGTTGTCATCGTGTCTGAAACCATCTTAAACTGGTATGGGCTACATGAATACCGTAATAATGTGGTATGTGCATATTTCTATGAATCCCCCAAATCCCAAGCCGTCTTGTAAATTAGGGTCCTCCATACGACCCAACATGTTACCCCCTATGTTTGTTGAAATTAACTGTGGATCCCTATTACTGGTTGGATATTGTTTATCTACATCAACAACAGATCAACATCAAGGGATCAACAGTTAATTTATCAACATTACGGAAAATTAATGGGGTTCACAGCATCATGATATCATAAAGCATTATGATGTTACAACAAATTCACCTTGCTTAGACCGCAAAATTTTAATCCCAACATCTTAATTAATTAATTTTAATCTCTTCAGACATGGCTGCTTACGACACCCAAGGGATTTGGACAATCTTCTCCATGGGAAGTACTCTCTCCAAACAACCAGCGAAGCTTATAATATTTAGACCATCTTATTTTCCTTGCGTATTTCTCCTGCCATAATATTAAGTTTTCAACTACAAGATTCGTAGTAAGTCTAAAAGCTGCCCTGCTTTTAAATTTATTATCAAAAATAAATTCAGTTCCAAGTTCCAGAGTGCATATGACATCATAAACATTTAACTTGACGTGCACTCTCTCGGAATGACGAATGCACAGCATACAACGCTTTTGAAGGGGCTTTGAAGTTAGCGGTTCTTATTAGTAGAAGCGAGGTAGATTTGTTAATGGTCTTTTTTTTTTTAATTGCTGTACTTTTACCCATATCACTGTTATTTTTAAAGTTTGTACCATGATCTTATAACTGCCATCGCAGATCTGCATAATAAAATAACTTAATAACATAACATCACGCCTTGTTCCCACGAAGGATTGAGCAGAGGTGTACCTACACTACGCCCACATTTCGCCAATTATCTTTACTAATATTATAAATTGGAAAAGTGAGTTTGTTTTTTTACACTTTGACGCTATAACAGCTTAACGGATTTGGATTAAGGCACATGGGTTGACCATAACCTGGGTTAGAACATAGGATAGTTTTTATCCCGGTAGTACGTTCCCGTGGGGTAATGCGAAGCCGCGGGCAAAGGGGCACTAAAATAATGGGGTTAAAAACAGCTAAAAGTTCCATATTAAAAATCTAAGTGAATCCGGCTATAGCTTAACTACATTTTCATTTCTACGTCTTCACTGTCGTCCTCAATAACATTTGGTTCGTCTAGTTTACTAGCAAGATATATATCGCACTACATGACATCATAAACATCTTATTTGAAGAGTACTCCCACGGAATGACAGAAACATGCCCTTGTGACGCTTTTAACGATGTTTGAGATAGCTATTTATACTGCTTTAGTTGGCAAATTCAGACGAACGTAAACAAACGTTCAAGTTTACATTATGTACACATTGTACACACTAGAAAGAAATTTTATTTCTGAATAATAATATAACCATTAATAAAATAAATACAGAATATATATACGTCATTTGAACCAATAAACGCCCAAAGAAAGACTTTCCCATTCAATTTTCGAAGAAAAATATCACTCTTCAATAAAAGTCGAAATAAATTAATCCAAGGTACCTAATGCCAACAATAATGAAAGGTAACCAAAACATCTAGATTGCTTTCAGGGCAGCAATTGATGGCATTTGTTTGTGGGATCCTTAAAACGTCTATTCAATTTCGTTACGCACCGATTACTGCTATTGTATCGGTTTAGAAAATAAAAATGGTGGGACGTGCGACCTCAATAGTACCTACCTACCAGCAATCCATCTGAGCGTAAATAGTTGAAGAAAAGTAAACAGGTCGTGTATGTTTCCTTTCAGAATAAGTGATTTAAATAGGTATTTGGAGGCTAAGTCAGGAAAGGTCTCTTTTCAAATGGTTTGTTGGGTCATGAGAAAAAAATAAAAATCTTTCACATTCTGACAACTGACTAAGTATTTTTTTTACCATTTCCCGCAAGTATAGAAGAATCCATAAGGCCTATAAAATAACAAAATAATAATAAAGTTTCCGCTACATAGATACGAGTAAAACTCTAAAAATTTTGATCAGATTGGTGAAACTTTAGAGATTTTATGCAAAGCTTTGGGCTAAGTGTATTGAAACTACCTTCTGGAGCCATTAGATTTAAACTAGTCTCTTTCCACTTATTCCAAATGTCTCCATAAAATCCGCTTCGAATTCCACGGAAACTGAAACGGGAAAATCTGGAGCATTCCGCTTAACACAATTTATCGGAATGTCATCTCCAAATCTAAGGTCTTAACAGATTCAGTTACGTTAATAAATTACTGACTTTTTGCTCAGTGTATTCAATGAGGAGCATGAAGAATATCTTTATCACAATTAGCCGTGTGCACTTTAATTAATTTAAACAAAGCGCTCGACGCTTTTTGATTCAATAATTGGTTATAAAAGATGTGAAAAGCTGCATAGGTACTACTTATATCGTAATTAATACGAGTCAATTTAATTATTTAATCATTTTTGGTGCTTGTAAAAATCGTTCTTTTACTTTTTCATCTAGGATATTCTTCATTCAGTTAATAAGTCTTAAGTCAACGAAGTTATGACTTGAACGGTGTACTAGTAGCCAATAAAAAATTCCACTATCCACCTCTTGGCTCCATCATGAGACACTCGACACCAAGTGCAATATACTGGCCTCATAAAACGAATCATATGACCCCAAACTCTAGGGGTTTACTAGTGGCCACTGAAGAGCTCCACTATCCACCACCTGGCTCCATCATCATTTCAGCTCGACGATTCCAAATTATAGTACTATCATCCGAACTACATTTTCATCAAAACGAATCATATGACCCCAAACTCAAGGGGTGTTACTAGTAGCCACTGAAGAGTTCCACTATCCACCTCCTGACTCCATCAACAGATTAGCGATTGAAGTTATTAAATTATTGTACTGTCATCGGTCCTTGATACGTGTGAAAATTTTCAAGTTAATTGGACGTCTTGAAGTTGATGAAATTAAGTTATAAGTTTCCGTTAAATAGATCATAGGTCTAGCTAATAAAAGCGTGTTCATGAAACATAACATTTGAAGATATCATTAAACTATTTTAAGTGGCAATGAAAATTGTAAAATTGTGTTGTTTAAACTACGTAGCATGAAGGCTCCCACAAACAGGCGCGATGCGACTTTAATAATACAATTTCTAAGAAAACTTCACGGTAGATCAATTACCGGTTTCGCGTCGCCAGTATGCACGAGCCTTTTTTTTTTTTTTTTTTTTTTTTGTTCCGGGGTGGAAAATCCTCATGGATGTCCCCCGCCCTGGGGCGGGCGGAGGGGTCTGTCAGACTCTTACTGACTAAAAACCACCCCGGTGTCCCATCTCATACCGACGCCGGGGGTCGCGGGAACTTAAAAATCTTCCGCAACCCCCGATTGGTGCCGGCCCGCGAACGCGGGCCTCTTCCTCGGGTCAGGGGGGAGTGAGGTGTTAAACTCCCCCCGCGCCGTCTAAGAGGGGCGCGCGTGGAACACTACGCGCCGCCACCTCGGGTCCTGATGTGTGGGGAGCGACAGACGTCCCCGAGTCCGTCGCCCCTGGACCCATTTAGGGGGGCTGGAAGAGGGCGTTATCCGCCCTCCTTCGACGCCCGGTGCGCCTGCTGCGGGCCGAGTGAGTGGACGTAATCTCCCTCTCCCTTTCCGCAGCCTCCTTCTGCGAAACGACTGTCTCGCAGTAGGAAACCACCGCGTCCCAGGACTCCTCGCCGCCGACCATCGCATTCACAACGGCCGGCAGCGACAAGTCACTGCCTACTTCTGAGATGAGGGCACGGCGCGGCTCCTCCCAAGCGGCACACTCTGCCAGCGTATGCCACGCCGTGTCCTCCCGGCAGTCGACGCAGTGGTGACACCGGGCGTCCGGCTCCCTGTTTATGCGACACAGGTACTTCCCGAAGCAACCATGCCCCGAGAGCACCTGCGTCACCCGAAACGACAGGGAGCCGTGCCTCCTCCCGAGCCAGAGGTCGAGCACCGGCCGGACCGCCTCGATGATGTCGAGGCCGGCGGTAGGGCGTGAAAGCCTGTCCCGCCACTCCGCCACCAGGGCCTCGCGGAGCTGAGACCGATGCAGCTCAATGTGGCGCTGCATCGGTTGCTCGCCCCGCGCCCGTGCTTCCTCGCGCCACCGATACGATGACGCGAGTACTTTCGCCTCGAGGTCCCAGGGCGGGGATCCGGCCAGTGCACAAGCCGCCTCGTAGGAGATCGTGCGATACCCCCTGATGACTCTGACGGCCATCGCTCGCTGCGGCTTGCGCAGTACAGCGATGCTTCCGGCCGTCAGGTCAGCCGCCCAGATCGGGGCCCCGTAAAGGGCCATCGACCGCACGATCCCCACGTAGAGCCGCCTACAAGCGGCGCTCGGGCCCCCCAGATTGGGAAGCAGCGTTGACAGCGCCCCAGCAGCACCCAGCAACTTGGGCGCCAGCCGCCGGAAGTGGGGCTCGAAGTTCCACCGGCTGTCGAGCACCAATCCTAGGTACTTCATGGTAGACTCGACAGCGATCCGAGCCCCCCCGACCACGATGTGTGAGCCGGGTGGCGGCGCCCGCCGGGGGCCATGAAACACCACGGCCTCCGACTTGCTGAGGGCCACCTCCAGGCCCAGGCGACGTATGCGGCCAACCACCTGTGAGACCGCAGCCGTCGCCAGCAACGCTGCCTCCCTGTGCGAGCTCCCCCGGGCAGTGACCAGCGTGTCGTCCGCGTAGCACGTCAGGTCGACGCCCGGTTGGAGTTCGCCCCTCAGCACCCAGTCGTACCCGATGTTCCACAGGAGTGGGCCAACAACCGAGCCCTGTGGAACACCGCACGACATGCGGCGCTGGTTTCCGCCATCACGTCCCATGTAGGTGACACACCTCTCCGACAGATAAGCCCCAACGATGTGGCAGAGGTAGGGAGGCACGCCATGATACCGCAGTGCCTCCCGAATACAACTCCAGGGCAGGGTGTTGAAGGCGTTAGAGATGTCCAAGGACACCGCCAACATCACTCCGCCCCGGGACACCGCTTCCTCCGCCAGGACTCTAACCCGCGACACAGCGTGGATCGTGGAGCGCCCATGCCGAAATCCGAATTGACTGTCGTCCAGGTCCGGCCCCTCTCTGCACAAGTGGCCGACGAGGCGGGCTGCGATTATCCGCTCAAACAGCTTGCCCACCTCGTCTAGCAGCACTATGGGCCGGTACGCGGACGGCGAGTCCGCAGGGCGCCCCGCCTTCCTGAGCAGGACCAGACGACCTGATTTCCACAGAGTGGGAAACTGGCCCTGCTCAAGGCACGCTGTGTAGAGTCCCCTCAGTTGGGGCTCAAGCTCCTTCAGAGCGAGGGCTAACGCGCAGCCGTGGATCCCGTCGGGCCCCGGAGCCACGTTCTTGGCCCGGAGCCGCATCACGGCTGCCCTCATCTCTGCCTGTGTCACCTCTGGGACGCTGATGGCGTTCTCCTCCGAAGACTCTGCGGCTGTGGGCAATGCCATCGTCGGTGGAGTATGATCCGCTCTTGCCGGGAAGAGGGCTGCGACCACCTCCTCCAGCAGCTCGGGTTGGAGCCTAAGGTAACGTACTAATCTCAAAACTGTTTGAATTTAAATTGAAATGTGTTTATGTTTGAGGTCTAGTTTTGGAGTATTATTATTTTCGTAGAAATTTAATTTTTCTGTTGATGAGTAAGTAACAGGTCTGCTTAAGCCGTTGTTATTATTATTTCATTGCTATAGGCATAAGGTTTAAGAATTATAACTGTATAATATAATTAACCAAATTATTTTGGTCTTTTTACTTTTTCTCTCTCTTGATCTTTTTATCATGAAAAACAAATTGCTTACTTAACAGCTTTGTGGCTCATAATTAGTCCAATTCCATTTATTTGATTTTCTTTTGTTTATTTCTCTCAAACTGTTGTTTATAATCAAACATTATTTCATTCATTTATCCCTACTTCCTTATTCCCCCTACCCTGTGTCCCTTCTATGTCATATAACGTCTAGATCTATTGGCCGTTTTCATAACTTCAACGATAACGACACCGACATATCGTCAGCTCGGACGACAACGATATCGGCCGAGAATATCGGGGTGATATTGGTACGATATCGGTATACGTGACAAGAAATAACCAGCAGCTTATTTTCGTGCGGTATGCCACAGCAGCCTCGAATAGTCGCGTTGTACTAGCAAAAGCTTACATCGCCGCGCGATTCTAAAAGTGTAATAGAGTATTCGAGATAAAATGGCAGCAGTGAACAAGTGCACTGTATTGTCCGCCGATATTGGCACGACAATCAATGTCGGCGACGATATCATTGACTACACCAATACAGTGTGAAAGCGTTTAGTAGTGATTGTATGAAACCACAAGTCCAACGATATCGTGTCGTTATCGTTATCGTCCAATGTGAAAATGGCAATTTTTGCTTTAACTCCAATTTGACAGTTAGATAGTTTCAACCTTATTGAAGTTTCCATTTACTGGGAGTCTTTCTTAAAATGTGAAACTTTGAGTTTGATGGCTTTAAGAGCAGTGAAAGACCAAAGAAACGATGATGGACCGTGTGAGATGATATGGCTAGGAAGGGGGTGACTACCGAGATGACAACTAATAGAGAAGTATGGAAGAAAAATACATGTTGCACTGACCCCAATTAATTTGTATGCATATATACATATACAAGACACTTTATTATATATACAAGAGAATGATGATGAGTTTTTATAAAAAGTGGTAAAGCATTTAAGACGTCGACTTTAACTATCAACATTAGTTATGACTTTACAGCAAGAGTATACCTACTGTCTACAAAGTCGTTGTAGTGGTAAGTGGATGGCACTAGAACAAAACAGTAACCTAGTTCCATGTGCGAGTAGGCACTGCATTTGCCATGCGGTACCAGATCAACATATAAAGTGCTAGCGACTACGTTTGTATACTTTGTGTACATTGTGTGACCAGTGTTTCTCAACATGATCGGTCGAGGTTTTTCATGTGACAAGGTTTATTTCAACGAGCTTGTTTTTGGATTAAGAACCTAACTGTGATTGAAATACAGTAGGTATACAACTAAACTAGCAACCCGCTTCGCACGGGTGCAATGACGACATGTCAAAACATTAATATTTCTGTGCTGTATTTAAGCAAAATAGTATTATATTATACAGTAGTAAACTTTTCGGGATGAGTGCTCTTAATGATGGCGAAAACTGCATCAGAATTCATTGCGTAGTTTAGAACAACATCGCGTATACAGACAGACTCGAAAAGCGACTTAATTTATAAAATTAATACATTTATTCCGATATAAAGTTGTCAGTTTTGTATAAAGAACTTCAACGTAGTCGGAATAAAGTTCGAAAACCAAAATGGCTCCAACTTTTAAAACTGGGTCTGAAAATAAACATTATGTTGTAGGTAATAAATAAGATATTATAAATCGCCTTTCTTGTGGCTCGGGTTTAAACTTCTCACGTGCGGTGGGATGGACTTTCGTGCATGTTGCCATTAGATAGATGACGTAGTGGTTTAAAAATGTCTGTTCTTGACTTCAGTGGTGGTGCAAGATTTAGTTACTTACTTTTTTTTTTTAAATGTAATTTTGAATGGACCCATGTTTTATTCTGTGAGTACCTACAAAGACACTAGGTATTTAACCCGCCAAACAATCGCCTACTAGAAGCTGTTTGCATCTAAACGCTCAATGGTTTCACGATTAATATACTTTGTTGTCGTTTTGAATATAGTTTTCTTATCAACAAATTGACCCAACAAAATAATGTCATAAATGAACCAATTCTTATGACATTTGTTGGGTTATCTGTCATAGTATTGTTAATAACTAATTTACTGAAGTCCTACACTGTGAACAAAACCTTAAAGAATATTTCTGACTTTTAAACCTGACGGTACTAAAATTATTTCGTTCCAGCGTTCTTTTAGTACGGAAGTGAACTGCCACGTTGAAAGAAGCTTTTAAAAATGTCGATACAACATAGACTTCGAACCTAAGTCCAGTGGATGTCAAAGTTAGGAATGAAATCTTGTAGCGTCCTTAGTAAAGGACTTTCGTACGTGGGTAACGGAATGGACTTCCGTCCATGTCCCCACTGTAATGGAGATTGGTTTGGCTTTTAAAACGTCAACCCGTCCGAATAGCGAGTACAAAAGCAAAGGATTGCTATTTTTGTTCTTTTTTTAATTCTTATTTTACGTTAAATTTAGAAGTCGTTCGGAATATTAAGAATAGAATGCATTACCTTTTGTTAATCTAAGTCATAAATAAATAGTTGATCTAAGTCATAAATAAAAGCAAATACTTATTTATCATACTTTAGTTTGTTATTAGTTTTAGTTAAGATAAGTTATTACATTTTAATTTTAATAGTATGTTAGTGTATTTACTATACCATGAATGAATCACTTATTTGTCTTGTTAATGTATTTTATCAACCATTTTCAACTGGGTTTTATTATAACCATCTTCTTAGATTTACAGTGTGGAATTAGGTAGTTGATGCTTTTTTTTTTTAAATTCCTTTAAAAATAAAAGTGCTCAGCAGTCCATAAATATAAAATTAAAATCATACACGTACGTAATACATTTTGGTTTGCTTTAGTCAGTGCATTGCTTTACACGATTTCCCCTGTGAGAAACACAGCAAAAAGTAATAGAAGTTGTGGACGAAAACCACTGCTTTCCAACGTAATAATAATATTGTATTTTGTACTGTTCGCATTCCTAGTAACATTACAAACGTAGTCGAGTTAAAATTAATTTTAATCCTACATAGGGGAGTTGTGGCTTGATAATCACTTCGCGGATAAATCTTACTTGCAACAGAAACTCCGCGGTACAAAAAAAATAAGAGACGTGTCCTGGGACACCCGGTTGGAATGAAGTTCCTTCCGCTGTTATTATGTATTAATACCAATTAATTATGTAGCTTTTAGAAAGCTACAAACATAAACTAGATGGTTCTGTATTAAAAAACAAAAACTTATGACACTTGAAACTGATTTTTTCGGGTATACTTAACGCTTTTTTATTACGTGACGATTTCAAACAGATTAC
This sequence comes from Eupsilia transversa, assembly GCA_914767815.1. Taxonomy (NCBI): domain Eukaryota; kingdom Metazoa; phylum Arthropoda; class Insecta; order Lepidoptera; family Noctuidae; genus Eupsilia; species Eupsilia transversa. The sequence continues at coordinate 2,462,555 of OU611888.1, forward strand.
ACCTACCGTAAGCCGCGTGAAAGAACTTCGTTTCAATAATATTACTATTTTATCATTGAGAACACAAGTCAAGTCAATATCGGGGCTGGTCCTACTAACACAGAGTTTATATAGCCCCTAAAGCTGGAAATGTCGTAAATCTATTTTAAATGTTTGCTTGAAGTTTTTTTAGCTAAATGTTATTTTATTGGCTTGCTGCACGCTTTGGTGATTACTGTAAGTGCAGCAAGTATTTTTTTTTAATATAAATTAATAATTGAGTAGAGCTGAACGAACTTAGCTTCATTTCCAGTGTGGCGTGCACTTTATAATGCCGAAAAGAGCCTCAGCTCAGAGTAATGTAAAACAAATGCCACTCAATAAAATAAATCCCGCATAATATTCTAATGCAAAAAGCTAGAATTCTAGACCAAAAAGCTTAGAATGAAATGCAGATAGTCCCACTCCATCAAACGAAAATCCCTCTTCCGCAGAACCGCTTTAAATGCAAAGTCTTTTATTGTATCCTGTAGTGATAAAACACAGCTGTTACCTAAAGCTCTAAGTATCGTAAAAAGCCCTTTCTTTTTACAAATTTTCCATACATAACCTTCGGTTTTCACATCGGAACTGTTCGGACACCGTTCGGGTTACTTTTTAGTGTTACATACCCAGACGTTTCAACGAAACCATATTATTACTAAGACTATGCTGTCCGTCAGTCTGTCACAGGGCTGTATCTTTTAAACTGCAATAGGTTGACACTTGATATTTTCACAGAGTGTGTACTGCTATGGCCGCTATAACAACAAATAATAAAATAAAATAAAGTTAAAAATTGCCTCGTTGGTCTACTGGTCGCAAGCGCTACTGCTGAGTTTGAGGTCCTTGGTTCGATTCCAGGGTCGGGCTAAGTGTTATTGGGTTTTTCCATATGGAATTGCTCAGCAGCAGCCCGGAGTCTGGATTTGTGCCCGGTTGATGGCAATAGGCTCGCCCCCTATTACATGGGACTTAAACATAACTGGCGAAATGTGGGTGTACTTTATAGGTACACCTCTGCCTAACTAATACAGGCGTGATGTTATGTTATGTTAAAAATTAGAAAATATTTTACGGTGGAACTTTTTGTGTGCGAGTCCGACTCCCACTTGGCCGCTTTTTTTAACAAGTTCTCCATACAGTTGAAATAACATTCGGTTTTCACATCGGCACTGTTCGGAAACCGTTCGGTTTACTTTTAACGTATGACGTCTAAACGCCCATAAAAGAGTGGTTTTATTGTCACCCTCTTTAGATCCAATTTACGAACTCGATCGAATGTCGCCGACATTTTAAGTGAACTTTTTGAGATCGAATGTCAATATTGATCTTTTGGTAACGGGAATTGGGTCAATGTAATGTTTTATAGCAAAACTACAAAGAGCAGAAAATATCTGATATTTATCGGTTTGTCAAGATATACCTTGACAAACCGATAAATAGGGAATGTGAAATGAAGGTAAGTACTTACCTTTTTATTTATTCCCTGTTTTCAAACAGTCTAACTGCCTGTAAGTTTTAATTATTAACATTAAAATGCTTTTTATACAATTATTAAACGACTAACTATTTTATACTGGTACTAAATTAAATGCTGGAGAGTTTGTTGCGCCACTTCTTCTTCCCAGCTAAAGCACTAGGAAGTGGTGAAGGACGGGCGTTTTGGGGGGACAGTGAATCAAAAAATCTCTATTATCCCTTTTACATATTTATTTTGAGTACTAGATGATGAGGCAGGAGCTCGTGGCTAAGTCATAACAGCCACACGGGTCGATCCATCAGGTTAAACTACGCTTGCCGGGTTTGGTCCGTAGATGGGTGACCATCTTTACATATCGAGAGTTCTTCGTACCCTGGAAAGCGCGTTAAGCCGTTAGTCCCGGCTGTCATTCGTGGATCTTTGACAGTCGTTACGGGTCGTCAGAATCCCGAAAGTCTGACAACCAGTCTCGCCGAGGAGGTTGTGGAGGTCAGATAGGTAGTCGGTCCATGTAAAATACTGGTATTCAGCTGCATCCGGTTAGACTGGAAGCCGACCCAAAGATAGTTGGAAACTACTACAAGATGATGACCTCTAAACTTCCGTAATTTTAATACTCCGAATAAAGAAGACCATACATTTAACTCCAGACCACATGGAGCGTACCTTTCTAACCATAATGATAAAAGCAACATAAAGCATAAAAAGGCACACAGTATGTATACGTAAAATTGCAGCATACTTCCCTAGGAAAGGCATTACCAAGTTTCCCCATAATAGCGTTTGTCCAATAAAGATATATCTTCATATATTAGTGCACTGTCAGATGCGACCTCATAACTTGTTCCTCGTAAATAAAAACCTCTAAATAAAGAAGAATTATATGCAATATCTTTCATCGTTTTATATGTGGTATGGCCGGCCTATAAGGAAATGAAGAATATTTGTGAATGATATATCAGAGAGATTTCGGACAAATATATACGAGATGTTTTCCTGAAGGTGGCTCCAAGGTAGCCCAGGAAATTTAAATTCTCTTGAGTTTTTTGCATTTTGCAGGTCAGTATCACGTTGTATATTGTTCTAAATATGATTCGCGATCGTATCAGATATTTATTTATAGAATTATAGTCATAAAAATCATCAATACAACTCTCTAAGTTCATATAATCCTATTGAATGACAATTTCATGAAATCAAGACATTTGAGGATTATTCTAACCTAAAGAGTTATATTACTGATTCTAATGATTTATAACTCTGTAAAGCCATATTTGTTACGGTATGAATTTCGCGGGCTACCTTGGAGCATCCACCTTAAGGAAATAAAAATGAACACTATGTACAGTGCGTGAATGAGATAAGTATGCAGTATAATCAGCCTGTAAAGTTCCCACTGCTGGGAAACAGGCTTCCTCTCTATAAGAGGGGGTCTATAATCCACCACGCGGCCGTGCTGGTAGGTAGTTGTGTACATGTCTTCCTACAATGATTCCCTTCCCCGTATTGAGAACAGTAGTGATGAAATAATTTACACAAAGTAAAGCGTCTGCCAGGGTTCGAACCTACAACTCATGAGTCGCGGTCGTTGCCACTGGGCCTCCACTGCTCAAGTATGCAGACTTAACTTTAACTATTCTGAACCTTTGGTTTCTTAAAAAAGCGATGAACTGTCACTTAACGGCTGTCCAAATTACGGAGGGTTTTTTGACACCTGAATGTCAAATACTGGTGAAAATTACAAATGACAGTCGTGTTAATATATGACTGCCACTGCTCTTCAAGGAAACCGTAGCTTTACTCACGTTCTTTCCACTCTTTAATGTCATTAACGGTTCATGCACACACATCAGTCACGTCAACGTCAAGTCGCCGACCAGTCGCGTCATTTCCACGGACGTGTGTGAACAGATAGTTAGTCAGTCAGTCACAGCAACGCCGGTTTGTTCGTAGCAATACAAGTTTTGACTGGCCGGTGACGCGACGTCGCGTCGACTGAGACGCTATGGTAGTGACATGACTGATGTGTGTAGCCAACGTCCTACAACTTCTACGTAACAATTTTTTTTGACGTGACTGATCAGCGACTTGACGTTGACGTGAATTTTTTTTTTTTTAAATTTATTTAATCCATACTGTTACACTTTTATTTTTTACATAACACCTGCCAAACTGCAGAGCAATTTGTCGGCAGAAGGTTCTCGTGGATTTAGCACGAATCTTTAACATAAAAATTATATCTATGTCAAAACTAAGACTAAGACTATGGCTCTGTAGGCAAACACTGAATTATGTGTGTGCATGAACCCTTATTTGAGTGATGTAAAAGTTATTAGGTCAGTAATAACATTATTTATTGTGAGCAAATATGTTTATTTAGCCTGCTTACCAACTCTTTTGTCGACTTTACATGTAAGGGATTTTGCCTATTTGTTTTAGTGCTTAAGTGTACATTCAGTTGTAGGTCGCAGTGAATTGTGTGCTCGGCTGTACAAATAAAACATTTGCTGTTGTAAATACAAGAAATGCAAACAAGGCAGTGGTTCCTAAAGTTTTGTTTTATGTGTTCATCATAGTAGGTACTGAGACTTTAGTGTAAGTTTGCAAGTGAGTAAACGTAACTACCGCGTTTGCGTTAAGATTTTTATTCTCACCTTTATATTCTTAGCATTATGATCTATCAGTCAAATCTTAACGCTAACGCGATAGTTACGTTTACTCACTTGCAAACTTACACTACCGCCTCTGACTAGCTTCTGCCCGCGACTTAGTCCGCGTAAAATTTCTTGTTCCCCGACCCACCCCGTCGCATCGCATTGCCTGCCCACGCTTCTGCAGCTTCGTTTTCGCTCAGCATGATTTTTTTTTCTTTTTGTTCTGTTCGCTTAGTGTCTTAGCGTGATGTTAACCTGAGTATTCCTCAAGAATTGGGCTATCAAACGCATTTTTTTTTTAAATCCGACTGGCTGTTCCGGAGATTAGTGCGTGCAAACAAACAAACAAACGCTTCAGCTTCATTATTGTACACAGCAAATTATAGATTATGTACTTAATAGCCGATTTTCAGCTTACATCAACAAATAAACGAAACTCTATTAACCAAATCCCTTCACAACTTACTTTACTTTTTATTTTTCCGTAAATTTGCAAGCACTCGGCACTTTCAAGTCCCCACGTTCCCTGCACTGAGCTCAAACTCAAAGTGAGTTAAATTAACCATGTAACTAGTTTCAATCTAAAGCAAAAAGTTTAATATTTAAGCCCTTTAGGTCGGTTTACTTTATATTCAAGAGAAATGGCGGTATGTTGTGACGTCACAGTGCAGTTTATCCGATTATTTTTTTGTTGGATATCGCCTCTCTAGTCATACAGAGGTGAATCCTGCGAGACGCGTCAGAAGTCTTCTAGTCACTGTTATTTACATAGCAGGTCGTGATATTCGAATTTGTGTGGGGTAGGTACCACAACTAAAAAGTGAAAAAGAAAAACTTTTTACAAAAAAAGACTACTGACTTCCAAAAACTACGAGAGGAAACCCTGTTTTAAGGAGATCATTAAGTTGTTATAAGATACTAACATTTCACTTATCTGTTATTTATGTAATTATTTTTTTATTTTACCGAGGTAGCAGTACACTAAATGATTATTCGTCAAGCTGACGTCAGTGATCATGGATTGAACCTTACCTGGTACGCCCATTTAATGTAAAGAACTTGAGAAAATCTGGATTTAAACTACTCTGATGTAAAACCGATGATTCTAAAATGTCACTTGAGCACTTTCATGATAGTAGGTACGTATTTAACAAAAATACCGAACACGGCCGACCATAAATCCCAAAAGTTATTTTCCGCCAAGACATTCTATGGGACAGATCACAATTAATTACGTCCTCCTTTTCCCGCGGCTGGCTGTAAGTGCACCCTTTTCCCCCTAGTGACACCATAACGTCCATCTGCTTCTGAAAGCCATTCTTGTCAGATAAACATAATATAACATCACGCCTTGTTTCCCCGAAGGGTTGGGCAGAGGTGTTCCTATAGTAAATCCACATTTCGCCAGTTATGTTTAAGTCACACCTCAGCATGTTCTAAAACCAAAAATTCGAAAACATGTACGAACATCACCATGTTCTAAAACCAAAAATTCGAAAACATGTCGGTACGGTGCCAGTAAAAGCAAGCTAGTAGCTTATGGAATTCTTAATATTGATAGAATAACGCCTAAAATATACTTTTGAATAAATAAGTGAAGTAAGTAGCTGTTATAAGACAGAAATAGGATGTCATTATGAGGACAGCTAAGGCCGAAGACTTGTGGAAAAGGGTTATATGAGGAGACCTAAACCAGTGGGTATTAATTATTAGGATTAATCTAAGATGTTCCGAATTTTAAAATATTTCATGAACTGAAATCGGTCTAAAACTTACTTTGGCGAATATACTAGTTTAGGCTGATTTTTCAATAATTATTTAACTTTTATCAAGAATCTAAATGTCATTTTGACATATTTTCACACATTGAAAAAATGAAAACCACTTTTTGAACGTCAAAATTACATAAGACAGTCCCCGGCACGCCCTTCACTATATTTTCCCAAAAGCGTGAAATTGCAATATTATTCCTGAGATAAAAGTAATCTGAATCTGAGTACCTGTTGTAGTAAATGAGACTGTGATCTCTGAGTTTATTTCGGCCTTTTTTCTCAGAGTAGTCAGATAGGAAACGCCGACCTCATCTAACCTAGCACAATTTTTATTTTTATTATGACGTGTAAAAGTGATTCTGATATCCTATTTACAGAATAAACAATTTCATTTAATTTCATTTCGTTGAAAAATCAGCCCTAGGTCAAAGTATGGCGGGAGTGGGATTGGGAACATTAGGGAAAATTTATACATTCAAAACTGTAATTTAAACTAGCGAGCCAAAGCGTTACAAAGTTGAAACCAAACTAATAATTGACTTAACTATTATTTGACCCAAAACTATCTCCTGATCCCTAAGTAAACAATAAACATTGATTGATTAACCGATTCAAGTTTATCAAAATGTTAGCCCAACTAATCTTTGTTTAGCACTTAAGACCGACATTTATTACACCCAATATAAGATTTCGGGGAACAATCAAGTAATTAATTACTGGCAAATTGCGCAAGTATTAAATTAAATGGAGTTTTCGTTATTTTCCGGGAAACAGGACCCGGGAAATTGGTTTCCGTGAAATAATGCTTAGTTACGTAATTATTTCGTAGCGATGTTAGTTAGGTAATGAATTTATAATAATAATTGCTAGTAAGATAACTATTAATCCTGGAATGTTTATGACATTAACTTGGCAATTTAATATTAATGTTTATCGACCTCAGAACGTAGTAGTCTTAAGACTTAAAATACACTTACTCTTTGATTTGGAAACCTTTTTGGTACTGGACCATACCTGGGAACCTTCTGGTTATTGAGATATTGAAGTTCAAAGTTCCAAGTTTTTCTGATGAATTTTTACGAAACATTATTAGTTTTAATATTTTATAACTTAACTTTAAATACCTCCACGACCCCAGTACCGTTGCATGCACCATAAGCAAAATGTTTTGCTGGGTGTTACATTCCGCGCTGTCGTAAACAGCGAATTTGCACACCAATACGGCCCTATCAGAATACCAACGATGCGGTATTTATTTTTTAAATACCACAGCATTATACTGAGATACGACCATTTTTGGCCTCACACAGGTTTTATTTTTTGTAATGTTTATTCGAAAAAAAATGTTAATTATGTTGTTTTTTTAATAAAATACATTTATTTCTTTTTTTTATTCCTTTCTAAAAAAAGTTATTGTATCCAATAAATAATTTTTGTGCAGTTACTTAGTTCTATTTTTTCACTTGGCAACCATTTTTTTAACTCGAGTTTATTTTAAGTTATGGTTTCGAGTTTCACCAAAGGTAGCTCTATTAATATCCCATTTCGCAGTTCTCAAATGTTAGTTTCAAAGTTGCTGATCCAGCCATAACTTTGCTGTTTGCGCCTACCTCGAAACTTTGAGAACCATTGCCCATTCTCAACGACTACATTTGTAACGTACACTGGGTTTGAATTATTCAAAGAACCTCGCCATTTTGCACAGCGCAGGTTAAAATTAAGGCTCCCACGGATTTTCATTTATTAACGGAGTAATTTTTGTATAATTGGCCAACGCGATAGCACGAGCAAACCGCGCTATAGTTACATTTTCATACTTAATTCTTGGTGTTAAAATTTTAAGGAGTTGGCTGATTTATTGGGCCTATACTATGTCTGATTAAAGTTAGACAAACAGTCTTACCAAGGGGTATCGTATATAACCCAGTAATTGGATTGTGGATGTCAGAGAGGCAGACGCTCTGTAAAATACTGGTATTCTGTTGCATCGGGTTAGACTGGAAGCTGACCACAACATAGTTGTAAAAAGGCAGGCAGATGACTTGACGTGACTTGGCGGAAAATCATTATAAAATAAAATAGACGTAGATATACTTAGTAACCTATTCCTCTCTGCGTCCGGCGCTCGGCGTGGCAACACGTCGTGTTTGGGTTCGCGACAAGTCAATCGTCATTCTCAGGATGCCTCGTTGAGATGTGAAACACGTGTCGATTTCTTACATGGTTTTTTATGAATCTTTAGGAATAGGTAAGCGGAATAGGTTACTAAATATATCTGCGTCTATTGTATTTTTTTTACTATGTATGATTAAAGTAGGTACATTGTTAGGAAACGTTTTGTTCGAGGGAATTAAGTTGAATGCAAATGTGTATGCAGTTGAGCTCTTGCAGATAAATCTACCATGTTATGTTCAGTGGTTCAAGCTACATTCATCTGCAGAATTATGGGTACTAGAATCCTTTCGTTTGAAAATCATTTTGTCTTGTGGAGGCCACCTTAGGCATGTTCAAGATGTATAAGGACATTTTTCTAGAACTGGTGAGGATGTGAACAGTATCCTCCTATGTGATAATGACAAAAAACTACGAACAATCTGTTAGTTTTATAAACCGTGATTTTTACTCAATATTTCCTTAGAGTCTGTTTAGAAACCTCATTATTTATTGGGAACGTGGTAATCCTAGTATTCTATTGATATAAGTTAATAGGAACGTGGTAATCCTAGCTTAGTTACTGCGACCAATTTTGAGAAAAGGCCAGAAAGTTAGTTAATTGATTCAGGCGTGACTTGGCGGAAATCCATTAAAAAATACAATAGACGTAGATTTATTAACCTATTCCGCTTAACTAGTTAAGCGGAATAGGTTACTAAATATATCTACGTCTATTGTATTTTTTTTGCCAAAAAGTTAAAAAGAGGCACATTTATTTAATTAAAAATTCCAAAAACTGTTGGGATGTGTTGTCTGTTATCGATTCTAAGTATCCCCAGCCAACTTATGTTCGAATATCTTCCATGTACAGACTTTCGACCCTCTTCAGCTTTATTATATGTATAGATTAAATCGACAAATCCCAATCGACCAATGAATCGCATACCTAGGTACACAAAATTAGGTTAATCCAGTCGTTACAGAATCAGGCTGAATATCTAGCCCACTGTAACTGTCTACCTAGATTAACACATATGTTATCAGTTAGTAAGCCACTGAAACTATAATAATCGTTAAACCAGAGGCGGCTCAACTAACAATAAATTAGGTCAAGTTACAAACTTTGTTTAATCCCTAAGTTTCACTTATTAAATCTAGGTTAGGGCGCTAACACACCGGGTTTTGACATTAGGCAAATCATTTGGCTTTAGATTGTTGTTTAGACTCGTAATATTATAACATCACACATGTGTTCCTGAGGACTCGTGGCTAAGTAATAACAGCCGCACGGGTCGATACATCAGGTTAAGCTACACTTGCCGTCGTTGGTCCGTGGATGGGTGACCATCTTTACGTATCGAGACTCCTCCGTGCCTCGGAAAGTACGTTAAGGCTTTGATCCCGACTGTCATTCGTGGATCTTTGAGTCGTTATGGGTCATCAGAAGCCCGAAAGTCTGACAACCAGTCTTACCAAGGGGTATCGTATTACCCAGTTTCTGGGTTGTGGAGGAGGGATAGGCAGTCGCTCCGCGCAGTATTCAGCTGCATCCGGTTAGAAGCATAGACCCCAACATAGTTGGGAAAAGGCTAGGCAGATTGATAGCATGTGTTCCTGAAGGGTTAGGCAGAGCTGTAGGCACCTATATTACACCCACATTTCACCAGTTATGTTTAAGTCCCATGTAATAGTGGGCGAGCCTATTTCTATCACCGGGCACAAATCCAGACTCCGGGCGTCTACTGAGAAATTCCTGATGGAAAAACCCAACAAAACTTTGCCCGATGTCCGATCGGAATAAATAACAAAGTAACGAGGGAATCACTTGGGTATCTCTAAGTGATTCCCTCGCTACTTTGTAGTTTATTTATTTATCCTCAATAGACGTGTGGTTGGTCTAACTAATGGTCATTTATTGATGCTGAATCAATTTTTCATCAAAACGGAACCCATACAGGACCACTTCATTGTCCGTCTGTCTGTCTGTCAAGGTTTTTATTAGGAACGCGTGGAGGTATAAAGTTGATATCAATATTAAATACGAAGGTCTATGGTCCCTTGAAGCTCTAAAATCAAGCTTCTAAGTCAATGCAATAAAAAAAAAAGTTGTTTCTTATTAAAAAAAAAAAAAAAAATTGCTGTTACTAACTTACATTTGCAGTTGGAGAATTGACCGTGTTATTTTTAATATAAATTCATCCTAACTACGGAACACTTCAATATGAGTAGTCCGACACGCACTTGCCCGCTTTGTAAGTATGTTAGTTACTTTGACATTCAATACCATAGATACGGTACGATAGCAGAACTATTTTAAATCTGGAGCCTGGTGTGGTGAGCTTGTTACATTGATTTCGTTTGCTTGTTACCGTGAATATAATTAAATGTGGGTTACACTTGTACAATACACATCTGCCTGGTCTTTGAGGAACCCAGGTGGATGTTATGTTATGTTACCGTAGCTTTGAGCTGGTAATTACACTGTTATGAAACCCAACACAATAAACGCACTCGGTGTGTACACCGCCGTGCACCGTACTTGCTCTAGAACACATGCCACGTACACACCCTTTGTTCTACCAATTTCATGCGAAACTTTTTTAAATTCCTCTGAACTAAATTCTATTAGTTCGTACAAATACAAGGCATGTTAGTAGTTTATTGGAAAAGTTCTCGGTACATTAATAAGAACTGTCCAACATTGATGAAGTTACTGAACATTAGTTAACTTTAATAGTCCGGTTTAGGTCTTGTGCATGTCAGAAACAATTTTGTGTGTGTATTTTGGGAGATGTAAAAATAAATAATGATGCGTCCATTTTTCGCGCTTGCTGTTCAAACTCAAACTCAAAGCATTTATTTCAATAAAGCAATTACAGGCACTTTTGAATTGTCAAAGGGATCGGTCAGTCAGAAAGATGAAGCTAGTTGCCCATTCCAAAGCGTAGTAGGTGCTTCTGGAAAAGAACGGGCAAGAAACTCCACGGACACCCTTTTAAATTAAAATATGGTTCCAAAATATTTGGTTGTTTAAATACATCATTCGTGATTAAATTATATACCTAATGTGAGAACGATGCGGAACGTTAAAAGCGTCCGTAATAAAAAGATAAAAAATCAATTCAAAAATTTAATTACAATAAGCCATGGCAGCTAAAAGATGACCAGTCCCAGTTCATCCAATGAGGCATCGTCACGTGTTGCCACGCCGAGCGCTGAGGATGGCTCTTTGAGAGGTGAAACACGTGTCGATTTCTTACAGGGTTTTTTAAGACTGTATGAATAGTTAAGCGGAGTAGATTACTAAATATGTCAACGTCTATTGTATTATTTTAAATGAGGGATCTAACAACGTGTACTGAGCGATGTTACAATATTCTGGTTACTTTGGGTAGTCAACACCGCTACCAACCTTGCATATTTGTTCATTTCTTTGCCACAACATGTCATAAGAATATGCAGCTTGTGTTGACACAGGAGTAATAATTTCCCTATACTTCTTAAAAGATAGCTTGATCTCTGCGACAGCTGTCACGCCTATGAAGTTTATGGGTATGTCGGCACGCCCATAAAGTATGACATTGACAGGTACTGTCTGTACTATTAAGAAATTCAGGACTTGACAGCTGTCGCAGAGATCCAGCTATCTTTTATGAAGTATAGTAATCAACATCCTTTCTCTTTTATATTTATTCTCAGTCTAATTTCTAAATCTATCAATAACGTAAATTGAGGTACCTATTAAATGCGCGTTATCATGAAAAAGAAAATTTACGAAAGGCTTGCCCGCACGCACTTGGCTTCAAAATGTAAATCAGCAACCCTTGTACCAGAGAAAAAACTACCCTCAAAAATGTCCAACTGATTTACATAATTATACTTTTAACATAGGTACCTAAATCACGATTCATTTTCCTTATTTTTTATCCAGAGAAGAGTGTAATTAGGTAAGCGAAAAGTACAAAACATTCTTTCAGACATTTTTTTTCTTTACTTAAATTTTATTCTAGTTTGCGAGCTTATAGTGGCTTGCTGACAAAATATATTTTGCAGGCGTTTTTTTTTCAATTAGAAATGAAGTAGAAGGAGGAGCTCGTGGCTAAGTAATAACAGCCGCATGGGTCGATCCGCCAGGTTAAGCTACGCTTGCCGGGGTTGGTCCGTGGATGGGTGACCATCTTTACATACCGAGACTCCTGCGTGCCTCGGAAAACACGTTAAGCCGTTGGTCCCGGCTGTCATTCGTGGATATTTGACAGTCGTTACGAGTCGTCAGAAGCCCGAAAGTCTGACTACCAGTCTTACCTGTCTTATTACTCAGTTACTGGGTTGTGGAGGTCAGATAGACAGTCGCTCCATGTAAAGTACTGATATTCAGCTGCATCCGATTAGACTGGAAGCCGACCCCAATATAGTTGGGAAAAGGATAGGCAGATTTTGAAGCAGGAATGAAGTCTCTTCATATTATCCGGGAAAATGTTGCTCTAACGCGCCCTTTCCAATTAAACATAAAAGAGTTCTCAGTAGGAAAGAGATGACATGAAATTACCTAATTTGTTTCACGGTTTTCTGATAATTAGAAAAGAAAAATAATGAACGACAACTTCTTCGTCTTATTGTCAAAATCAAAAGGATCTCGGTTATATGGTTTTGATTAAGATGAATCCCGCTCTACTTAGGTAGGTGTTCCTAGGAATTCCATGTTAGTCCCAACTGCCTTAAAATCAAAAGTCATTTATTCAATCAAAATGAAAACTGGCTGAGAATCAGCACTTTTCGAACGTCAAAATTACATCAGTCCCCTAAAACGTGCGCCCTTCACCACTTCCTAGTGGTTTAGCTGGGAAGAAGAAGTGGCGCATCGGACTCCCCAGCATAGGCTTCGGTACCTAAGGTCATTGTTTGATTTATGTAGTAGGTAAAAAAGTATGCACCAACCTGAATCTGATCTGTGCCATTAACATTGCAAAAAAGGTGTCCATATCCCTTTTAAAAACTCTTTTTACCACATCTATTCAAAAAGAGCTAGCGTATTCTTCGTAAACAGGGACTAAAATAGCGCTTTACTCCCTAGGGACTAAAACTGATTTGAATTTGAATGGTGGATATTGTTAGTAAAAGTTCCAATCACCGAAGAGATCAATCACGAACATTGTATGAACAAGAAAAGAACAACAACAACAAACAGGCTGTATGATAAAGTAAACCACACGCGAGCCGAAAGAAGAATGGTTGTGGAAAAATAAAAAAACGCGGGAAGTGCATTCCGCCTTCGTTCGTAATTGTTTACTCAAAACCGGATTTAACTTAGTTTTCAACAAAATTAGTGTGTCTTCCTCAAGTAGTGAGAATGAAGTAAATAAATGTACTATTCTTCATAAGTTGCACCTGCTTATTTTCTCATAGAGGATGATAAAAAGTAGAGTGTCCACCTCGGGATCAACACTATTTTAAGCTCGAGTGACGTACTTTGAATCCCTCGCTGCGCTCAGGATTCGCTCCGCTCTGGATTCAAATAAATACTCTCGCCTTTAGAATAGTTGTTTGCTCCCTAGGCAAACAATCTACTATTTTCAACGACCTCTTTAAAATAGTACATTCTAAAATCAAAAAACATAATTAATATTCCCACGGCTTCTTTTTAAAGGCGCTTTACTTTAAAGGGAGCATATGCCCCCATAGAAAAGATAACTCGTAAATCTTTGGAAACTTTCAGCGGCGTTCAAGACTGTCGGAATTTCCTGTACAATACGGGCTGGTAGGAAAGTATAATATAATGGTCCAGTAAAGTTGGTGGTACAGAGGAGATTGGCCATTCTTTTAAAAGAAAAAGGAAGTTTTTGACATTTTATTTAATGCTTGTTGCTTGTTCCTTGTGGCCCTGCTGGACATACACGATGTTTTTTTTAGTTTTAAGGTGTATTTTGCCAATAAGCGCATTTTTCTTTCTTTCTTTCTTTCTATCCGTAGAATTATCCATAGTACATACATACATAAACTCACGCCTTTTTCCCATGAGGGTAGGCAGAAACTACAGAACGCCACCTGCTACGATCCTTACAAACTCCTTTTGCCTCGTTAACGTTCATACATCTGGTCATACACGCGCGCCGGTTGCGAGTACTACGTATCCATAGTACTTTGAAAATAGTCTAGTAACTTTACCTGAAATGTATCGAGGATATAAATGAATGTGTAGATAACGATTCCAGTTCAATAAAGTGACAAAAAGGGTAGTCACAAAATACGGATGGAGCGTCAATGGAATTGGCTACATCTTTTACTTTAATTCCGTATAATCCTTTTCACAAAACATCTACAAGTCAATGATAAAAAAATGCCTTATCAAAACAAACCACACGAAGAAAAAAAACTATTCAATAATCCTTTGATTTTTGCTAGTAATTCGTTTCTTTTGATATTAAATGAAATTGCAAAACAAAATAAAAACAAATTGATAGAATAAATGAGACGGACCACAGTCATCACTGTCAAAATTACAATGAACTTAATAATCGTGAAAATAAGGTCGCTGTTGGGTTGCTGCTGTCAGAGGTAAAATAGCTATGAAAGAAATGTACAACACAAAGTACCCATGTCGGGGCCTCTTGCAAGCTGGTGTCATGTGTGACAATATGTCTGACTCCTTGACGGGCTGCCACATTAGTGACAGCCCGCCAAGTAGATGGTTTTTTTTTTTAGAACGGTCATTAGTTCTATTATAATTATGCTATTTCAAGGTTATCCATTCTTTACCCGTCACCCTGTATAAGAATGGAGGAGTTCGTATACCATAACTCATTATTTGTCTTACAGGAAATCTCAAAAACAAAGCCCCGTGCAGACAGGCGCGATGTAACTCTAACAATCTTTACGGTAGAACAATTACCGGTGTCGCGACGCGCCAGTCTGCACGATGCTTAATTCATTTAAACTTTATGCAAAAACTTCTCGTTTGTTAATTATTTATTTATTAAAGTTTAATGTAAATGTCACAAACACGTCACAATTCTTTTAAATCACAAAAAAACTCATGCGAAAAATTCAAATGCACAAAAGGCCCTGTGTTTGCGGAATTTCACATTCAGATTTGCTCCGCGGGCGTTTCCTCAAACATTCGTAGAATTAAACTTTTGGCTTCCTGAAGAAATTAAATGCTAACATAATGAGCACTTAGTCACAAGTTTTGAGAGATTTGAGGACGAAGTATATGATTTATTAGATGATATATGACATTTCAATCTGGTGGAAATTGTGTAAAGTGATTAAATACTTAAGAAAGAATTATAAGCTCGGACTGCGGCTGAATAAATTCAGTAATGTTAAAATAATCTAAACCTTCCTTAGGTGAGGTTGCAACTAACTAAACAGTGTAAGACAAGTAGTAATGAACAAGGTCGATTAGTAACTATTCCGCATAACTATTCCCAAAGAGTCATCAAGTTCAAGTCGTCATTCCAACGAGGCATCTTCAGGATGACGATTGACTTGTCGCGAACCCGAACACGACATGTTGCCGACTGCTGGACGCTTACTAAATATTTCTAAGTCTATTGCAATTTTTTTTTAATGATTTACGTACTTTTTGCACCTTGTTCCCTAAAATTCTTAAGCATGTTACCTACCTATGCCAAACTACTGTCGTAAACTCCAACCTAACCTCTTTACGAGCCGCTACCTCTCATCGCTTACCCCAACAACCTAGCGGGCTCTAAAGAGTTAGAACAAAGGACGACTAGGGGTTAACGACTGGAACGAGCCACAATTACAAAAATAAACCTTGTACGGTTGTATTACTGTTGATAATACCCTCACCCTTGACGAGGACTTGCAAATTTTACCGTACATTTTTTTGCGGGTCAGATTTTGAACTAAGCTTCTCCAGAATTTAAAGGATTGACCAACTTTAATTAAAGTTGGTCCTACATTGGACTTTGGTGGCGAAGTTGGTGCAAATATCTTCATTAGTAGTAGTAGTATGTAATGTACTTATCTGAGTGTCAATATTTTGAATGTAATGAAGTTTTCTCAGTTGAATATAAACCGAGCTGGTATTTCTAGGTCCTTTGAACTAAGATGGTCATTAGAACGGTGTGCATATATGGATTGAGGAGCCATGCGTCATATTTCACATATAATATTGGTTATATTGGTGGTAGTACTCGCGCTAAACGCGGGTACTTAAGACTTCGGAACTTCCATTTTCGTATTTGTCTTGTAATTCAATGTACTATTGGCAAAAGGTTAACCTGTAATAATTTCAAAACAATTTTACATCACTTATCAGATTCAACAGTCATCACGAATCAGTTGTTAAACATTTCCATCAACCTTACTTAGGAGCTTTTCCAAAAAGAAGAGGGAACCAGAACTACATTTGTCGTATGCCAAACGTACCTATGCCAAATTTCAGCCCGATAGCTTCAGTGGCAGTGGGTGAAATATTGATTGCAATATTCCAGGACCTACCTACATAAGAGTGAAGTTTTTTTTTTTAACGTTTAGGTATAATGTAATCATGCATTGTCACGAGAACCAAACACGTATGCCAAATTTCAGCCCGATAGCTTCAGTGGCAGTGGGTGAAATATTGATTGCAATATTCCAGGACATACATACAAAAAAGAAGTTTTTTTTTTTAACCTTTTATAAGTTAATCACGCACTGTCACGAGAACCAAACACGTATGCCAAATTTCAGCCCGTTAGCTTCAGTGGAAGTGGGTGAAATATTGACTGCAATATTCCAGGACATACATACAAAAAAGAAGTTTTTTTTTTTAACTTTTATAAGTTAATCACGCATTGTCACGAGAACCAAACACGTATGCCAAATTTCAGCCCGTAAGCTTCAGTGGAAGTGGGTGAAATATTGATTGCAATATTCCAGGACAAACATATTCCAGGACATACATACAAGTGAAGTTAAATAAAAGCTTTTAATAAAAAACATCAGCCAACTATTTATTACATTCTCAATTCCGTTCACGGTCTACCTACATTATTTGAGAAATACTTTTTTCATCACCATTTTTCCGGAGGAACAGTGTAAGGGGAAAAAAAGTCGAAACAAAGACACGGATTACTTTTTCTAACTTTTAATTGCTTAAGCTATGCCCAAAGACAGTAAAAAGTTACTTTCAGAAAAAATACTCGTTAATTTCGACGGCAGGTCTATTTCTCTAGAATGATTTATGGTAAGGCTACAAAGTATTTTAACGGTATTTTTATAATTAAGGCGGCGAAAAACTGAGATCGTTATCAGACTATGATTTGCCACCGTTTTTCAAGCGAGGCGATTTGTGAACGCGCTCCCCGCGTGTGCGAAGTGGGCAAGCCGCGACTACGTGACGTTTTCACTGCGTTTTCATAATTATTGTACTCTAGCTTGTCTCGCTCTCTCTTGTACACTAAAGCTAATCGCTCTTGTTTCGCGAACGGGTTCATCACATATGACGTACTCGCTACGCATGTGCAGCAAGAGCGGTAAACAATCGTCTCGCTGGTAACACGCTTGCAAATTGCCAGTGTGAAAATCCCTGAGGCCCTAGTATGAACGCGACGTAATCCTGACATAAATTCGATCGATTTTTATATCCAAAATACAACTGCCCAATAACTAGAATTTTGTTTTAACTTTTTGTGACAAACATATTTAGTTTCATCCAATCAATCTAGAAGAATAAAGGAAGAATTAAAAATTGTTTATTCTGCACAAATTAAAGCAACATTACGAAAAAAAAAAAACCGTGAAAAACTTATTTACAAAGTAGCCAAAAGCCTCGTATTGAATAACGAAAAGTAATAAAAAATTGTCAAATTTTGTCCATGGCTTTATGTCAGGGCCGTTAGGGCCAGAGACAAAGAGTATAGTAATATAGGCCAGAGGCCAACGACAGTTTACATTGCTTAGTGCGTAGGTAATGGGTTACGACACTAGTAAATGTAACAAACAACCAATCAAAACATTATACAAAATGCCGATTGCCAATCTGCCGAGCCGTTTCCCTGCTATGTTGGGGTTGGCTTCCACTCTAACCGCATGCAGCTGCAACAGCAATATTTTACATGGAGCGACTACCTATTTCACTTCCGCAACCCAGTTATACGAAAGACGTGGGTAATACGATACCCCTTGTTAAGACTGGTTGTCAGACTTTTGGCCTTCCGACGACCCGTAACGACTGTTAAAGATCCACGAATGATAGCCTAGACCGTGCTTTCCGAGGCACGGAGGAGTCGCGATATGTTAAGACGGTCACCCATATACGGTTGCTGCGGTCAGCCCGCAGCAAGCGTAGCTTAACCTGATCGATCGACCCGTATGGCTGTTATTACTTAGCCACCCTGAGCCGGGCCAGAGGGCCCCCTCTTTAGTTTCACCCAAGGAGATAAAAAAGACTTAAAATTAAGTAAATACTTGTATTATCTGCGAAACGGGTATTATCAAATTTTAAAATCGTTCTAATTTACGTGACATTTCCATTTTACGTGTCCACGAGTTCGAGCTAGGTTCATGCTGAGTCTTTGATGTTTAAAAAAAAAAGTTGTCGCAGATGACAAGGACCATTACTTTTTAGATAGGTATAATAATATTTTTTGCGAGTGTCTACGTAAAATATTATAAAATATTATGTAACACAGATTTCATGATATTAATATGAGGGAGATTATTTTAACAAACGCGAGACTTTATTTAAAATTACCTAAATACATTTTGGTATCTTAGTGAAATTCAGGGGAAAATATTGTTGAAATAGGGTCTAAGTATTAGTGGTACATTTAGATTAATGACCCTTTTAAATAAACATAAAATATATAACATCACGCCTCTAACCCCGAAGGATTAGGCAGAGGTGTACCTATAATACAGCCATATTTCACCAGAATATGAATTAGACAAATAATTACGTTACACGCGAACAAATCTTTTTGCTTTTCATTGTCAAGAACATAAAAATAAATTATAAAAATAAGCTAAGATAAAAATACACAGCATTTATTAACCCAAACATATTATAATATCTACAAAATCTAAGAATTCTTGAAAGGAAAATATTCAACGTGAATTTTAAGGGGGCGGTTACAAGAGAGATAAGCCAATTAGCCTAATTGGGGATGTTTTGTTCCAGAGTACACCTTCAATGTTAATCTCAAAGAAAACACAAGAACAAAGGTAGTACTTGCTTATCATAGCTTGTAAGCCGTTAACTCGATTGGGGATAAAGGGTTTGTTTTTGTTATTAGTTTTAGAAAGAAAACGAGAGAAGAGATGCCCATAATTAAGAGCCCACACAACCTCAGGTTTTTATCTCGCTACTCGCGGACTGAGTACGAGCGAGACGGAGGCGGCTCCAAATCAGCAGAAGTTTAGGTAATTGATTTTTACGGCGAAAAACATAGTCGCTGCTTTATAGTTAGTTTAGTTAGTGTGCCAAGTTTCATGATCTAATTTGAAGTATTTTTTTAATAGCAGTGGTTTATTTGTTCGGTTTGGAGGTAAATTTTTACGAAACTTTTTAGGAAATCGTGTTTTCGGCTAACATAGTCGCTAAAATTAATCCTCAACTTTAACATACATAATATATTTATTTAAAAATTAATGCTGCAGTAGTTTCGATATAACGGCGGATCTTGCTAAGCAATTTGACGACTTATAGACCCTTAACGAATGGGAAAATAAAATGAGTAAAAGTTTGGAAAAAGTATGCGCCACATGCCAAATTGCCAATGGGACTTAAACATAATTGGCGAAATGTGCTTTATGATATGTAATTTATGTACATATCTGCCTATCCCTTCTGGGATTACAGGCGTGATGTTATATTATGTGTTATGTCAAATTCGACATCGCTCAAAAAAAGGTTGATTTTCATGTGACTGAAATGATAATCCCGAGCTGTCTTCGTTCTTGCATCCTATCTTTCATTAGTCAAATCACTGCGGGTACCAACTTGGCAACCAGCACTGGTAGGAAAGTTTTTGAACAGTTCAGGCGATCACATAGCGGCAATAGCGGAGGCTTAGGGGTCACAACGGGGTCACCAATTGAGAGGCATAAGGAACATGGTGTAAAGTTCCCCCGAACAGACAGGTGTGTCTGGCGGACAACTGCCCAACGATTGATATCGGATAGTCTTATATATGCTGACACCACAGAGGAATTCCCATACTTTTAACGTGGTTTTGATGTGTTCGTATTTGTTTCAGATTATGAAGCCCTGCGGGGGGCAGAGCCTCGTCCAGGCGCTATGTGGAGTGCGAGCGTGTTCTTCCTTACACAGATAGTCGTTTGTCAATTTACTACAGGTCAGTTCTCGAACTTTCTATTAACTGCTTCTATTTCTTTCTATTTGCTCTTTATAAATCAGGCTGTCATTACCACTATGATAACAAAAATACGCACGCAGTCTTGACCATTTTAATGTGCACAGCGGCAAAACATGGAGTTAGTCTTGGATGCACTGAAACATACTTGAAGTATCGTAAAATATCTTAAAACAGAGTGACCTTGAAACAAAGACATTAAGGCTCCCACTAACAGGCGCGACGCGACTTTAACAATACAATTTCTAAGAAAACTTCACGGTTGAACAATTACTGGTGCCGCGTCGCGCGACAAGTCGCGCCAGAATGTACGGGCCTTTATTGTACGCGGCGGCTTACACGTGCAAAATGTAGCTACTTGTTAACAACTCAATTTCGACGGTCCCATAATGAGCGACACGCTTTTTCATCCCAGAAACAGTCTTACAAACCTCATTTATTTATGTTAATTTCTGTCCATAACCCATTCACAACTTAATTAAACCTATAATTGAATTCTTAATCTCAGATAGTTTACATTCCATCGCCACTTACTCAAGAAGATACCTTACCGTTATTGACTCTTAGTTGATTTTTGAATGATAATAAAATATGGAATAAAATGTTCTAAAAAATATTTTTTGCCGGCCATGTTTGAACTTCATTGTACCTTTATGACATTGAGATTGTTTTCCCAAAACTTGACAATTATTTCAGCCGCTCGATTCTGTAAAAATTTCACCTTGAAAACTGAGGTGAAGTGAGCTTAAAGTGAGCTGTCATTCGATCCTAATACTAGAGATTGACACTATTATAATCTCACTTCACCTATGTTTTCACCGTGAGATTTATACAGAATAACACTGATACTAATTTCAAATACCTTAGTAGGTAATAAGTGACGATATATATATCATCCTTCTTCCTCAGAAAACCCGCAAACAACGACAACAGAAGAAACACAAACAGTGACAACATTCTACGCGCTCAGCACCGGCATAGTCCCCGCGCCAGTGATGCTAAGACTTGGCAACTCGACCATAGACAGCACCAAGTCTTTCAAAGTACCACAGCCTTCCCAAGACCCTGCGACCTCGAAACCTATGAAGGTAGACATGGTACCGCATGTGGTGTTGAAGAACACGTACTTTGATCATGATAGGAAGTATGGCCCGAGTTTTGAAGATGCTCCTGATGGGAACATAACTAAGATTACTGTGCAGTTGGGGGAAGATGCGCATTTGAACTGCAGGATTAGCTTACTACAGGATAAAACGGTGAGTGTGTGAAGTTATTGATTATTATAGGCGATAACTCTTTAAGGCTGGATTCGACTAAACCTTCTCTTCCGAGTAAATTTCGAATTTTTGACAGTTTCTCCATACGAAAACTGTCAGAGTAAATCTTATTCCACAGATAAAATTGATTCGTGTTTGTTCGAATCCGCCCTAAGCTGCTTATCATCTTCCTATTTTTATCTTCGACTCTCCTAGTAAATAAGACAATTCCGCGACTTTCGTACAATTAAGTATGCACTTTAATTGAGTGGTCCCTCTTCAGCTTTCATTAGAAGTATCATGAATCATTGTTTTTTTTTAAAACGAACACAAACTTATGCTGTTAATAGTTAAAGCTCACTTGTACCACAAATCATTTGATAAGTTTAGCGTTAAATGCATTTTTTGATTTGAGGTGCAAATGGGCCAACATAATTATGTATTTTAACTTTCTTAAAATTAAGTACACTGTGGTTGTGATGAAATTAAACGCCTCAAAATTTTAGCTTTCAAACCATACTCTATTTTTCCAATTTTGATTCCAAGTACCAACCTACTTTAGTTATGATTAAAGGCTCCTACAAACAGGCGCGACGCGACTTTAATAATACAATTTCTAAGAAACAATTACCGGTGTCGTGTTGCGTGAATATGCACGAGCCTTTAATCATTTCATAACCTCTCCTAGGTTTAAAGTAGGTACTGGAAGCAACAACGAGCATATTGCGTGGGATAGCACTGTTTTAGCCACTTCGGCCCGAGATAAGGCCAGCCGCCAGCTATTTCTTTTTCGGACACCATTTAGATTCATGGAACCCTACATTTTCTAAACTAGCTAATCTACTTAATACTGTTAGCGTGTTAGCAGCCGTTTTGTGAACTAAATACCTATAACTCACTTAGGTAATAACCGCTTGATTCACTTAGCTTTGTAGATAATTAATTTTGTGGTTGTTTTCATGTTTTCGTTAGCTTAGATTTTGGATAAGCTAGATTTAAAGTAGTGTTTAACAATTTTTACTTTACGCCCATTAGCCTCCACAAGTATCGATACTTACGCGAACCGTACACACGGCTACATATCAAGCTATACATATCCAGTATAAGGTGATCTCGCATTGTATAGTATTTCTGGACAATGAGAGGTCAGCTTATACTGGAAATGTATAGCTTGATATGTAGCCGTGTGTACACCTATTCCGTCATCGGTCGGACTATGCTCGTACGTCTTCGACCGAAATCGGCCGATCGAACCAAACATGCGAAAGAAAGTGAGTGTGTACACTACTTCAATCGACATCGTCCGTTGACGTCCGATATATAGGTGTTAAGTAATGGTACGTTATGGTGCATTCGATTGGCGTTTTTTGTGCAGTCGATATCTCGCTACCATACTTGTTGATTGGTTGTTTTCTTGATGGCAAAAGCTATTCTTGTATATTATCGCATAAACGAGAAAATAAAGAGCCTACGTTCAGATTTCTTAATCAAAAGATCCTGCACACTAATTGCGTAACATACTTTAAACCCCATACGTAACATACTGTAAAACCCATTTATTTTTAAAAGAGTAGTGTGGAGTTTCTTGCCGGCTCTTCTCTATAGGAAACGACCAATTGGAACCGTGCACCTAGCTTCTGACGTTTCATAAGTGCCCATGTAGGTTTATGTGAAATAAAATATTTTGATTTTGATTTAGATTTTGATGGATTTTTATGCAAATGTTATCCATTGCATCATAATTATATTTATTTTCATTTTCTGCTCAATTATTATCATATTGCTATGAATGTAGTTGAACTATAAAAATGAATGGAACTGATATTGTATGTGTGTCAATTACCCCGCCGATTACAAAAAAAACAAAAAAACCTCTTATAAATATAAAAATAGACCCCTTTTTTTCCTAGCATATTGGAAATAATCATTATATTATTATTATGATCATATTAGGAAGAAAGGATATAACCATGCTCGTGAATTTTTATCTTAACATAAACTTAAATATTATTATACTACGAGCGGTTAGATAAAAATGTTATCTCCGAAAATAAAATAGAGCTATAATATTCTTGAAGAGTTTACAAGTTATGAGATTTTGTTCCACTTTATACAGGATGTTTCTGAACAGTGTAAACACTACTGATATAAAATTGTCGTTGATCTTTTAAGTTATAAGTCGTTTATTACATAAAAAAATACATTGTGTTAAAAATATTACAGTGATGATAAATACAATAAAAAAAATTAAATGTATCGTTTAGTGATATTGATCACTAACAGATAATTTTATATCAATAATTCAGTAACATTTTTTATTCTTTTTTTCAAATTATCTATGTATATATTTACATAATATACTAACAGACTTAAAATAATAATAATAATAACTCAGTAACAATAAATTAAATAACCACCAACATTGCATTTAAATTAAAAATTTATTACACCGTTAGTTTTCAACTAAATTATACACTGTTAAACACTCAACTTATAGGGAGTATTTGAAGAGTATTTGTTATTTTTTTTATCTTAGGGCTGTTGATTATTTTGGCTAATTTATAAATGTTTGTTTTATGTAATGTGCGTTTAGTTTGTGCAGAATTAACAATTTTTCTTTCTTTTATTTCTTTCTTTTTCTTAGAGAGATATGGCAGAAAATGACATGTTGTCTCAAATAAATTGTGATAAGGGCAAGAGAATGAAGATAACCCTGTAGTTAGACTTCGACCCTGTGACTATTCTACAACGCTGAAATGAAAACAAGCAAGTCTGGTCTAGTATATCAGAGGTATAAAAATTTTCCTCATCCTGATAATTATACACATCACGTGATAAACGTTGAGGGATATTTTTACGCCACAGCACATTAAATGAATGTTCATTATTTTGTTTTCATTATTAGACTCATCAAATCAAAAAGAAGTTTTTCAAATCAAGAATTTATCCACATCATCTTTTATTTATATAAATGTAAAATAAATATGAAGCTAATATTCATTTTACATCTATAATTTACACAAATAACAGATGTTATGGATAAATTAAGATTTTAAAACAACCTGTATAAAATATACCTCATGTTGGATTCTCGGAAAATTTACCTTTACAGCTTTTAATGGAACTTGTAGACGGAAATAAGAGCCTTTATTATCTTACAAGGTTTCTGTATTGTTGAACCTTAAGTTATTTAGAAATTTACGAACTTTGATATCGTAATAGCGATTACTTTCCCGTTGTTCTGTTCGTGTATAAAAAAATGGTTCCTTTTACGTAGCGATGGTTTTATGTTTGGTAAGGCGATATTGGTTGTTTTAAAGTAGATTTTGTTTTGTGTTGTATTTGGCTATAGTTTTGCTCCTACGATGAGGACCAGTCGATGGTATCGACTGTAGCTGCGTTGATAAATAGTTCATTCGGTTTTTTTAGCTATTAGTTTGTACGTGTGTGCTCGTGGATAAGTAATAACAGCCGTACAGGTCGATCCATCAGGTTAAGTTACGCTTGCCGGGGTAGGTTCTTGGATGGGTGACCATCTATACATACCGAGACTCCTCCGTGCCTCGGAAAGCACGTTAAGGCATTGGGCCCGGCTCTCATTCGTGAATATTTGACAGTCGTTACGAGTCGTCAGAAGCCCGTAAGACTGACAACCAGTCTTATCAATGGGTATCGTATTACCCAGTTACTGGGTTGTGGAGGTCAGTCAGGCAGTTGCTTTAGTAAAATAGTGGTATTCAGCTGCATCTGGTTAGACTTGAAGCCGACCCCAACATAGATGGGAAAAGGCTAGGCAGGTTGATTGAAATTTTGCGTGTAGGTCACCAAGTCCTATAATGTTAATATTTTTATTCCCACGATTGGTAACGTTAACCAATAACGGATGGTGTTATATTGAAGTAGGATATTATCGATGATAGGACCCGCACAACAGGATAATAAAGCGCCATATACTTTTGCTCACAAATCAGCTTGAACGAAATGTAATTAATTATGTACCAGAATACGGCCATTATTTATTTAGCTACCAGCCTTTATGCGGGGAATAGTACAGAAGGTCGACTCCATACAATAAGCGAAAACAATATAGCCGCGGATGTTGTCCATCGGCACCGTCAACGGCACATCAACGAGAACGAGATGACGGCGCTGAAGGTAGCGGTAACTACATACATTTACTATGACCGCTTATCTACCGCACACCACTGACGTCATAGTCGGTTCGAGTAATCTTGTTGACGTTCGTGGTAGTGGGCAAAAAGTGTCAGTGTATTTTTTTATTTTTTAACGTTGTCCCACACTAGGAATTCCGGTAGGGTGTGTTTACAAACATTTAAACTCACATACACAAACAGCCAGACCCGGAACAACTACTTTTAGGTCATACAAGTATTTATTCGGAGCGGGAATCGAAAACCGCGACACGCAGCGCAGCAGTCAATCGCTTAACCAATGCGCCAACCGTGTCATCTAAAAAGTCTATAAATGATGGACGAACAGCCTCGGCCGAATGCCGTGGGAGTGCGTATGCACTCGCTGTGCGTGAAGCGTGTCTATGTTTGGGAGCCTTTTCGCTCACTGTATGGAGCCGACCTTCTGTACTTATCTATCGTTATGCTTAATACAAAGATACGGAGTAAGCCGAAGAGATACGGAGTTACCCGAGCGCCCCAGACTATTACTTTTACACACTTCGTTAGTCGCCTCCATTAAACAACATGACGTTTTACGAAATCTCATTCCAAGGCTTTTCGTTTACGACACTTTCTAAACTTGCAAACTAAGTAGTTGAGGAAATTTTCACTATAAATTAAAGTGCCTACATAATTTTGGGATGATGTTGCAAAATTTTGATGAAATTTCGTGTCAATCCAAAACACGTCTCATCTATGGCGCTTTGTGGCTGTACGTATATCATATATCATCATATGTAGTATCATTTTTCGGACAATTAAATAACTATCAACTTTAAAACTCGGTCTATTTCAGTTTACTGCTATTATATAGCCTAAAGAAATTAAAGAGTATGGGGTAAGATACACACACAAAATTAGCGTAAATCTAACAAAATTCCACCGAAATGCACAGGTTTTTATTTAATTTAATTTATTAGGGACAAAAACACAGTTACGTGTTAAGGCGATACAATAAGATTCTTAAGATAAATAGTTAAACATAAATGAAAAACGGATTGAGATTTTGACAGATCTGAGCGTACTTTCGTCTTTGTATTTTACCCCAAGTTCCCTTTTTTAGCATGCGTTTTTGCTATTGGCGCCAAGAATGGAGATATATAAAACAGTAAAAAAAAAAAATTGACCATTACTCAAGTTACTACTTCCCACAAATTCCATTCACTCACTCAACAGAAGTTTCCATTCATCCACACTTAATGGAGCGATCAGCTGAAGTACAACTTAAAATTCGTTAATGGCGCCAAGAGCGGCCATTGTTGAAACAGTGGCGCCACCTAGACTCATTATTGGAATTGTTATATCCATTGTCTACAAAGTGGTCGTCCTGGGAGCTATTAGAAAGGATTATTAATCTGCTCTAAAATTTATATGAGAAAATTATCCGCACTTTAAATATTGGTTGGATTAAGTCCCAAAGCGTTGTGTGTATTAATAATTTAGAGTTAATCTCTGAGAGGATAAGATAAATATCGTTATTAGTTAGGTTAATATTTGTGAAATAGATAATAAAGTTAAGTGTAAAGATAATATATTTGGTAAGGCGATTGGAAACGTGTCACGATTCATACTGGCATTCACCAACAAGCAATCAGGAACTGTCTGTTTGTCTGTCCGTGGATGGGTGACCATCCATAAGATACCGAGATCACTCCGTGCCTCGGAAAGCATAATCATCATTTCGGACTCATTCATAGATCATTGATAGTCTTTATCGGTAGTCAGAAGACTGAAAGTCTGACAACCAGTCTTGCCAAGACGTATCGTGTTATCCAGTAGCATGGGTTCTGGAGGTCAGATAGGCAGTCGCTCCATGTAAAATATTGGTATCCAGCTGCATCCGGTAAGACTGGAAGCCGACCCCAACATAGTTGTGAAAAGCCTAGGCAGATCGATTGAATCAGTGACTGTCTTATTAAAGCCACTAAAATATGAAAATAAACTAAGCGTCTAAAACATTAACAAACTAAATGACAACAAAATACTTGCTTGCACAAATACCCACAATAATTTGTTTAAACTCGCAAATATGCAAGTACAAGTGCCATACAAATTTCCTTCAAACATTCAAGTACCTATTGTTTGCCCAGTAATACAAGAACGCAAATACTTGAAGATTGTTACAATGCACCCAATTAACAAGCTGTGCATTGTTGCTATATTCTATTTTACCGTCAACTTAGAGCTGTGTTTTGTTTAAGCAAGTATCTTGGTATACTGTTTAATTTATACCATACAGTTTGCAAAAGACGTGACCAAGATAATAATAATATTTATGTGAGTTTGAGAATATTATGCAAAATTCTGTTTATTTATCTAATTACATTAATTTGAATCATATTTTGTACTTTATGTTACTTTAAATGCTAATCCAGATTCAAAAAAGCCTATATTAGTAAAAGTATTTCAAAATAACTGGCCACACAGAGAGTGATAAAAAAATATGAGAACAATAATAAATTCGCAGAATTGGAGCCCAACTTAGCATAAACTGGAACAATAAAAATTTGCAGCGCTGCATAACATTCTGAAGAGACGAATCAAACAAAATTATAGTAAGCCAGTTATATGAATTATGTAGGTACTTAGTTGTAGCGAAACATAAAAAACATTATAAACATGAATAATATAGGTACGTAGTTGGTTGAAGGTCGAAACTAATCGAGTGTTTGTAAGACAAAGTTTGCACATGCTTGGAATCATCTGGTAGAAGTATTTAAAACGCAAATGACAGTTTGTAGGAAAGTGTACACTCTGGTATCCTAGCGAGTGTAGTTTTTTGATATTTACGTACCGCAGACATTTTGTTGAATTACGTTCTTAATTTTTCTCGTTTTAGCAGGAAATATGCGACAATAGGGAATATGCACGTAATTTATTTTTTTATAAGCTTAATTCAACTGCTCCTTGTTACTCAAAAAATGTATGAAACTCCAACAATTTTCTGCTACAGTTCAAACGTCTGTGTCTGTTGCAGTCATAATGTGACATCATTTGGTACGTTTTTGCTTACATCTGTTTTTTTAAGGTTTGTATATCCAAATCGCTAGCATGTCTTCCTCTCCACGTGGTCAAAATC
This sequence comes from Eupsilia transversa, assembly GCA_914767815.1. NCBI lineage: Eukaryota > Metazoa > Arthropoda > Insecta > Lepidoptera > Noctuidae > Eupsilia > Eupsilia transversa. Next base: position 2,491,490 of record OU611888.1, read on the forward strand.
ATTTAAGGTGCTCGAGTATCTTTGACGTTTCAGTGCATATACTGCTCATACTGTATATCAAGCGACGCGGCACAGGCGACAAAGCGGCGTAGCGGAGGCGCGCGCCTTCGGCGTCCGCTTGAGTTTCATCTGTTCCAAGACACGTCGCCTACGTACATTTTGTATGAAAACTTTTTGAAGCGGCACCATGCCTGCGTTTCTGCGCCCTGGATGTTTATAAGTATCTGTAGGTGCCTGTGGATGCTCTTTCAATGCGGCAAAGCTTCTGTGTAATTACTATAAAATCATTTTAGGAAATGAGTTACTAGGTACTTAGGCCCAAATGTTTATAACCAAAGGGCCAAATGTTTTAACAGCTCAATTTATTACTCCATTTAGTACCAAACTCAAACTATGCCGCCGAGCAGCTGATAAAGACGCGAAGGGGTACTAATCACTTAACTTTTCACGGAGTATTTCATTTGAGAAATTCTGAAATGTCATGGTGGACCATTAAGAGGAGATTTAGCGAGGGAACAACAATTGATGCCTCGTTTGGCTGATGGGTTAATCACCTGGGGATTAACACCACAAATGTAGTGATTTTTATATTTGTTAAAGTTAATGGGCGAATCGTTTTACTGGTAAAAGCATTATTGGGATTTATTTTGTCGGTAAAAGGTTTAACGGTTGATTGTTATGGATTAGTTAAATGGATACTTAATTTTATCTGTACCTACAGGATCTAATTAAATTAGCTAGCGAAACTCTGTGATAAACATAATTAAACCAGAAATAATTAATTTGATGATTTTTCTTTGGGGTTCATCAACCGCATGTTGTGTAATCACTTAAAATATCAGTAATTCTTTGTATAAACTTCACAGCCGTGATGGGATATCGATATATAAACACGATAAAATTAAATAAAAATCTTTTCTCAACTACTTCAAGTAACAACACCAATGTCTTGTTTAGATCCAGCCATCATGTCTGCAGAGTTTCTCTAGCTAACTTAATTTGACCCTTTATGTAAGCAAATCATACTTTGAAATAAATGCCGTTTTTTATAGTATCGTGGATTAGTAACTTTAACCTGGGTTTTTACAAACATTAATTTATTATCATCTAAGGGTATGCTTTGCTCCAGGTATCCTGGGTCCGTCGCAGAGGCAAGGATGAAATGCCAGAGCTCCTGACAGTAGGAGCCGTGACCTACGCCCATGACAACCGAGTGTCGGTAGCCCGGAGATACCCGGGGAACTGGAGGTTACTCATCAGGGAAGTCAAGCCTGATGACGAGGGAGTCTACGAATGCCAGATATCGACGCATCCGCCTAGAGTTAGCAGGACTTATTTGCATGTGAATAGTAAGTGGTTTTGTATATTATTAGAGTTGTAGATTTCGAAATGTGGGTTAAACTATTCTACTGATTAATCATAGTAATACTGGGCAGTGGTTTGCTGAATTTTATGAACATCAATCGGTTTAATTGACGTATAGTCACTATGGTAATAGGCAATGGGAGAGAAACAGTGAATCTGCAACGCAGGGCTCGGGTAACGGTATATTTTTCGAAACGGTTTCATCTTAGGTACCTAAGGAACGATTTGTTTCGGTTACGTTTGAACAGAACGTTATTAAAACAATTTTTGAAGAAGATTAAAATTGAAATTGTTTTCAGTCAATAAAACGTTTTTAACCATTTTTGGATTGATCGATATGAAAGAAACAAAGATAGGATACTTCATTTAACTTAACAAGTACATGCTTGTCGGCGCACGGGGGTTTGCGGCTGCGTCCTGCGGAATAAACCGGTTTTTAATGCGGAATAAACGTTCTCATTTCGTTTTCGTTCCTAACAAAATGTTGTACAAAGAACTGTTCGAAACTGTTCGTTTTAAAAACGTTATTATAAATAACGGTACCGTTCCCTGCTGCAACGAAGACATTTAAAACTTGAGAAATAAGATTTATTACTATCAACGCCTTAATTCAGGCATTAACGCAGAATCGAACAATATAAAGTGTGGTGTCTAAGCAAATGTCAGCTACTAAGATAATATATGACTCCAGCCGCACTATTCTGTAAAAAATCTGTTTGGAAACTTAGATTAAGTGAAATCAGACCTTATACTAGATAATCAGCTGGATAAACATTACCACAAGTGGTCATCGTATTAGTGGTTCAGCAGCTTCAATATCATTAGGATTGTGCCGTGGTATGACAGCGGCTCCCTGACATCATCTCTGTCACCAGAAAACAGTTGCCATGCGCCTTCTATGCGACGCTCTGCTAGAGTGACAGTAATCAGCCAGTATCACTCTTATCTGACCAATTCGGTGGTTCTTAGTAACTTCGTAACTAAATTAGACGGCGCCGCTTGCTGCGCCGTCAAGCCTATAGGTAATGTTCCCATTGCCGGGACTGCGGCCTCCTCTCTGTGAGTCAGTGGGCTGTGCGTCATGCGGGCCTAGTTGGTGGATGTGTGGGGCCAGGTGGATGTATAACACCACATACAAACTCCACATTGAACCTGACGGCACCCAAATCCTGCGTCGCGTAAGGAAAGTTATCCGAATGTAAAAACATTATACGGGGTGTAATACAAGTTTGACACTATTGAGCTCACTTCAAAGTCACTTCACCTAAGTTTTCACGGTGAGAATTTTACAGAATTGATTGGCTGTTTCCAAATATAGTTTCAGTACACTTAAATACAGATAAAATGCAAGCCAAGGTCCTTTTTCTTAAAGTTGTAAGTTGTCTGGACTTCTTGAGCCATTGCCCAAACCCCAATTCCAGCTCTCAACTAGAATTTCATCGCTAATAGTTCCGAACAAAACCCTCTGCAGACAGTAGATACATTTTCTTTTTAGGCTAAGTGGAACCCAGCAATTGTGTAAGAAAATGGCTAAAGCTTATGTCTGAACCTATTTCGCCACTACCCCCAAATAAAACAGAATGTATCATTTGTTTGCCCTTCTTAGACGAAAGTCGATTAACTAAGTGAAGTAAGTTAGTGTTATGGTTATAGCTTAGAGGCTGTATGCGATGCATACTAAAAGAATACAAGCACAAGAATAATAACAATGTTATTTGATTATTTTAAGAGAATTAAAATGGCTGTCACGAAGGCATGAAATTGGTATTTTAATCGACGTTTTAATGGTACTGGCAAGTAAAAACAAACATGTTATTTACAAACAGCCATAAAATAAATATCTAAATGAAGGGCTGTTTAAAAGATGTATTTTTAAACTAGTGTTATTGAGCTTTTCCATCTGGAATTTCTTAGCAGCAGCCCAGAGGCTGGATTTGTGCCCGGTTGATGGCAATAGGCTCGCCCCCTATAACATGGGACTTAAACATAACTAGCGAAATGTGGGTGTACTATAGGTAAGTACACCTCTGCCTAACCCTTGGGAAACAAGGCGTGAAGTTGTGTTATGTTTTTAACCCAGTTCGGTCAACAATCTCTTATTGTCTTTAACATTTAAATTCATCGCGGTTCATGAAATACTTTATGCATTGCACCGCACTCCTCGCCATGTTTATGAGTATTCTTGCAATCACGTGTTATTTCCAATCTTATTTGAATGAATTTTATTTGAGGCCTAGTTTATCAGTAGTGCCCGGGCCAATTTAGTCTTCACCGTGATTATCAGATCACTTCACAGCTACAGTTGCAATTCGCAAGACTCAAGACTCAAAGTCTCACCAGTCAAGTCACAAGTGCTATCACTGCTAAAATGAGAAAGTGAAATATAGCTATTTTCAGGATCAGTTTTGTTAATCCCTTGGCAGTAAAACAAATTCTACTCACGATCCGAATATGACGATATAATATGAGAATAGACCATTTAAAATTCAGCTCAGCTTTATTCCCAAGGGCGTGACATTAGTATTACATAAGAAAGCAATTATAAAGCTAATCACGTACCTATTCCCGCCTCCATCATCTGTAGGACATACTCATAAATAATGTACGTTGTACTATCCCTCGACGGTCTTTTACCGGGATATGGCCGTATCCGACGTAAGGGTCAACTATGAACCTTTTTAAGACCCATTTGGGAAATGCAAAATCTCACGGATGCTACAATATTGTTGGGCCGAAACTTTAGGCATACGTTTATTTAGATTGTGTTACGTCGTCGAAAAAGGGGTATTGATTGGTCCAAAACGTAAATGGGTTACTGGCATTGAATAAAAAAGAGGTTTTATCTATTCCGCGGTTACTGCCCTTTCAATTTTTCAAGTCATTGTCACACCATAATCATTGTTTCATCCCGTAATCACTGCTAGGTAGGTAGGTCTCCTTTCTTTTCTGCCATTTTTGGAGATTTTATGAGTCTCTCGTCCAGTCAGTCCAGTGTCAGTCCAGACCAACACCTGAGGAGGCTCTCGCTGGGCAGCTGGATCAAGGGCTTGATTTAGAAAGCGGTACTTCTGGATACGGCTCGCATTGTCAGGAGGTTCCTCTGTCTGGAGGCCTGACCACCGGTAGCTCGAACCCTGTTCCCGATACCGGTGGGCTACTATTTTTTATATTTTTAAATGTTTTCGTAATTTTTATAACATATTTAAAAATGTAAAATATATGTATGTTAATTAAATAAAGGATATTGATAATAATAGTCTTTCCATAGTTCAAGATTACTAGTTCACTTAGCCATCCAAACCCATATCCAATTTATTAGATTCCATATCCTGCAATACTCCTACATCAACCGGGGGTTGTCCTTGGCTGCGCTTGCATAGTGCGAATAGGGATAATCGTCGGTTGGTGCCGGGCCTCTGCGAGTTGGCTTCGGCCCCTCGTACGCCTTAAAAAATCCGGGACCGAGATATATTATAAACATTTTTAAATAATATTTTATTCAAAAAATTACAACGCATAAAAATTTGTACAGTTTTGCTTAAATGTAAATTATATTCCTAAGACTTACGTGCCTGAACTAGGTAATCGTGTATTCAGACATGCGTTTAGGTGTCATCTTATTTTAATGGAATGGGGCGTCATCATCATTCTCTTGCCCTTATCCGTAGCGTATTCGATAAAAATTAGTATAGTGTGACATCTACCAACCCGCACTGAGCCCGCGTGGTGGATTATGACCCACTTCCTCTCATCGAGAGGAGGCCTGTGTAGCAGTGGGAACATATTAGGCTGAATATGCACGTGTAGTGCCATAAAAAACTCTAATAATAAATCCAAAGTTACCTCCAAACCGAACAATAAACCGCTGCTATTCAAAAAAAAATTCAAATTAGATCATGAAACTTGGCACACTAACTAAAATAACTATAAAGCAGCGATTATGTTTTTTATTTTTTTGAAATTACTATTATTTTCGCCGTAAAAAGAAATTATCTAAACTTTTGCCGATTTGTTGCCGCCTCCGTCTCGCTCGTACTCAGTCCGCGAGTAGTATTGTGCGAGCGAGATAAAAACCTGAGGTTGGGTGGGCTCTTAACACAAAACATCTTGGTAATAAACAAGATGTCTGTTCTAAGCCAATTTCAATGAGATCTTATATCCGCACGTGTAGGTACATTATAGCTACCATTAAATTGCCTAAAGCGTTACCTTTGATGTGGCTGAGAAACAAGATCACGTATTAACATGAGCTCGGGATAAAACAAATTAACTTTCATGCTCTTTAGAAGCTTGTAGCAGTAACGTTGTGCCAGATGATAGTTATGTATTTATTTAACAAAAAGAAAAGTAATAAAAACTAAAATCCAACTACCAACTACAACTAAAAAAGGTATAACCAAGAAGGACGCGCTCGCTCGCCGCCACCACCGCCGCGCCGTGGACTTCGTGTCCGACTAAGACGCTTCCAACGATACCCCATTTGTCAAATTATGATGAGCAGTTTAGAAGTTATGAGGGAACATACATACCTGTCAAAATCATAACCCTCCTTTTTGCTTCGCCGTAGTCGTAGTAAAAAAAAATACATTTCAGTGGCGCAACGTCAATACATAAATAAACTCACGCCTTCTTCCCATGAGTGCAGGCAGAAACTACAGAACGTCACCTGCTACAATTCTTACATACTCCTTTAGCCTCGTTTACGTTCACGCACGCCGGTTGCGGATACTGCGGCAGCCTGACCTTTCTGAAGAACATCACCAATAAGGTCACTATATATGTCCTCCTAGGGCGGCCCCTCCTGGCGTTTGCACTCACATCTGCCTTCTAAACAGAATCGAATCGTGTATTGAACTGTTTGATTTAAACTTGGTATCACTATTTTTTTAAGGCCATCAGAAGTAGGCCAAGATCCTAACAAAAAGCTAAACGAAAAACCTCAAAAACGTTAATAATTTTAATCCACATAATTTGTCCACATTCATTATTATTTTAATCCACATTAAAATAATAATATTCTAATACTTGAATATGATTAGTGAAACGATTAATCATCTTTTTGAGATCGGTCTCGGAAAGGATTTAGATTCGGTCTAGTGGGCTTATTTGCATAAAAATGTATTAAAATTTTCAGTGAAACCATATTTTTTTGACAGTAAAAAATTGGTTTAGCTGATGTAGGAGAACTTGGATATCATGAAGGTTTTCGAGGGTTTGAATTACAATGCTATTGCTAATGTTCCTTTTTGCCCATCAATTTGGATCAGAAGACAGAGGTGCCTTAATGACAAAGATTACTCATACTATCACATGATGCAATTAAATGGAACTCTCTGGCCCAATCAGCCTTCTCTTTTATCTCTTTTATGATCTTGGGAATAATTTATAAGTACGGTGGGTGCCTGAGGATGCATGGCGCCGCCGAGGCAGGCCCAGGAAGATGTGGCGAGACGACCTCGATACCGCAAGGGTTGGATCGAGCTGGCCCTGGAAAAGGATGCTTGGAAGGATTTGGGGGAGACCTTTGCTGAGCAGTGGAACAGTGTAGGCCAATATAAAAAAATTAATACATAATACGTAATATCTGCTTATACGTGCAGTTAAGATACTATGATATCAATATTGTTTTATTTCAAAATATTCGAGTGTTATCATCATCTATCCCTAAATTCTCAAGTAGGGTAGGATACCTATATAGCTAAAGGATATCAAAGTCCATTTATTTTCCTCTTCGCCTAAAATCAAGGCCTACCGCTAAAGTATACACTCGATTGATTGCCCCTATCTATCCTGACTAGGCCTAAATCTAGGCACCCTTTTCATCGAAATTGTCCCTTCCACATTTTGGTCTCACTCCTAACATTCGAGATATTATCTAGAGACTCGACCTTCGGCACAGAATCGTATCTACAGATGGTCGGCTTCATACAAGGAGTGAAAACAGGCGCAAGCACACATAAACGCGTAGATTCTATCTATATTTACGGCTATCTCAGTCTATCTCAAACAAATGCCAGTCGCTAATGTGCTTGCAGTCGCTGTACTCGAAGCGTGTTTATGTGTGCGTGCGTTTTCACTTAATGTATGTAGTCGACCTTCTGTGCTATAACCATTCTGTGTCTCCGTCCAGACACGAAGGTTTCCGAAAGATTGTCGGCTGTAATCGATATTTCGGCATTATTAATGTCTAGGATTTTACGGTATTCCGTACCGGATATTCAGTGGAAGTTTCTGCTATGTTGCTAGGGTAGTAATGAGAATTCTGTGCAATATTAATCAGGAGTTTGACGTCATTTTAGTTTGTCGTTTAGAGTGCCAAATAATGTTTTAACATCAGGTTGTAAACATTTTGACTTCAGAGTATGAATCTCCCAAAGACCGCTTTGTTTTAAAACTTGGATATTATGAGAATACAAAAACAAAACTTAAAAATATACAATCAAACTGAAAGCTTCCTTTCTTTTAAAGCCTGCAGATTTTACTCCAAATAGAAGAAAATAAGCGAGGTGGTTTCCATTTCTACTGTACGATTTTAGGTGTCGGAATTTCTATGCTTATTTGGGAGCTTTTAGGGTTCCGTGTCCATCCGTTTGTCTGTCACAGTGGTGTATCTTTTGAACCGTTATAGGTAGACACTTGACATTTTCACAGAGTAACAGCAATTAATATAAATATATGTATTGTAGTGTTAGATATTGCTGCAGCTGTTCGTCTTGCAGTCTGTCCTCAGAACTCATAAAGCCATGCCCAGATCCAACCCAACAAAACGCAAAAATGTCCCATCCGGTGTAACACATAAAACTACATTTGCCAAACGACAACATTACGTCATAGGTACTTACATATATAAAAAACTACACAAAATACTAAACATACTTGATTTAAACAGACACACGCTAAAACTAAAATCACTCAATGGCTACTACAACAGGACTACCACACAACGGAAAATCTTCTAACATACATCTCGTAATATACAATCTCAAAATTCACGCACTCACACCTACACGCACATACACTAACTCTCACTCAAATACACAACACACTAAGTAAACTTATTTCATAGAATAACTTTGGCTTATGTAACATCGACACTGTTTCACTTGTTAAAGAATGTCAATTATTTACTGTACCTACCCATATGGCTGAACCCTATCTCTTAAGATACAGGCTAGACCTAGTTTAAGGGATAGAGTCTATATAATTGTGCTAATAGTCTGACAAATGTAAATTTATTATCTACAATGTATACAGTGCAATGTGTTCTTGTTTTATGAAATAAATATTTTTATTATTATATTGTATACGCTGGTATCGAATCCTTCGTGTCGGCCGCTTTTTTAAATCATTTAATAGGCAAACTTATATAAAATAAAATTTATCTAACAAAAGCCGCACTTAATCCACCATATTTTTATATTCGTTTTTTATAAATTTTCTGCTAAATCGTTTAAATAATTATGTGAGACACTGTCTTAATTATAACACAAGAACTTACAACCACTCTCAAATTACACAAACTGGATTATAATCTTCCCCGCGTCGTTATTAATTGAAGGCCTTTCCTCAAAGAACAAGTAATCCATACATTAAAGTAATATGGCACTCGTCATTTTCTATCAATCGGTACCATGGAAGTTTTAATGAGTTGTACGAAGTGTACAAGTGTTAGTTTGATAAAGTTATGAGTGTAACTCGAGTGAACATTCATTGGAAGGTGTCGCTATGAAGTTTGATCTCGTTACTTTGTTTTACTTTTAAGTATGAGGTCTCGTTTCTACTGCGTTGACTAAACTTCTGCGTTAAGGTGGATCCGCAGTGGTATCCGCCTTAAGTGGTTTTACTTTAGTCTTCTTCGGGTGGGCTTGATTCGGCACAGCCTGGCGGCAAAATCAAATACTAGATATAATTATGTTCGGGAGAAAGCCTTGCCTTAGCTCAAATTGTACCAAACCGAACCGAACATGATTCAGCGAGGGTAGAGCGGAACGGAGTTTGTCGATTGGCAGGAGCCGAATGATAGCCGAATATGTGCGTTTAAAAATATTTATTGAACTTCTCGTAACTGGGTTGGGGACACGATCAGGCCAAAAAAAGCCAGTTAAACTGTAAATATAGTATTAAATTCATGTTCAAAGCTCATTTATTTTCTCCTCAGCGCCTCAAGTGTGGGTAGTCGACGAGGCTGGTGCCCCTCTCCTGGAAAAATACTACGAAGCTGAGTCGACGCTGGCGCTGCTGTGCAGAGCGCGACACGTAGAAACTCCGACGCTGCTGACGTGGCTGCACGAAGGCAGGGCGCTGAATGCTGATACTACACGCGGAGGAATCAGGTAAAACAATAATTTATTTTTGAGATATTTTCAGTTATGATCGAAATACTTTACTAGGAATGTAAGTAGGAACATAGAAAAATAAAATCTGTGGTGCACTGTTCCGCAGGGCATTCAAGTTGTAATAATAATACAATGAGCCATTAACTGAAATAAAAATATTATGAAGATACAAAAAAAACCTCACAAAACGCTTAATATCTCACGATCATGTTGACAGTCATTGAATATTACAACTTTTTAAACATACTTATAACTTATTATTACGCGCAATATTGCAGAGCTGTCTGACCCAAGCCTGAAACATTAAAAACCGCCATTTTTTCAAAGATTCTAACATGATTTTCTCTAATAACTACACCTCTAAAATAGTTTTCACTTTAGTTGTACGCTCAAGCATTTTCTGATCGTGTTCATCACAGCATACTTCTGTCAGCGAATTTTCAAGCCCGCATACACTGCTATAATGAGGTCTCGACTATTTCAATTTAAGTTGTGGTGATGAAGGAGAGAAATCTTGGCAAAGTATGTGTAGATTATTAATTCTGCTAAGAATATGCTTTCTAGTTTAAGCTTGTAAGAAAATTAAATTAAACTTACACTTACTTTCTGCTACAAGACGTATTTAAAAAACACGTTTACATTGAAGTCGCAATCTGTCATTTTTTTTTTAATGATGGTTAATTGATTGTATTTTATTTTGACAGATTGCAAATGTTGTTATAAATACGGGAATTACCTCTTAAGGATAAGTATCAACTGTTTACAAAAATATTTTCATAGATTTTATACGAAACTATTTTAAGCATCGACATTTTATGTCAACCTGCGCACATAATATCGTGTCCGTAGATTTAGTATTTAATACATACTAAGGGTTTTATTTATATACGTTGCGTAAAGTTAAGTAATGATTAGCGACTGTTTAACCATACATTTTTGACGTTTGAACGTCACTTAACTTTAAGCAACGTTTATAAATACCCTTAAATCTATGGTCGTGTCGATATCATGAGACCAATAAAATTGATATCAACTTTAAACATCTTCATTTACTTTACTTCAAAACAAAAATAAAAAGTTTCTGATTAGACTGCTTCAAGAAAAGATCCTTAGTGAAAGTTTTTTGTCTACCAAAAGGAATTTAGACAGCCAGTCTAGTTTATATTTTGATGACAGACAAAGGGTCAAATAAACAAGCGAAAACTTTTAAAGTAGGGTCTTACAAGAGGTCTTAAACTTCAGTGAAACAATACACAAAATTATATGAATTTATATAAATGAAGAGTTTCGTGTTTTACGTAAATCTTTGAGAACTTTCGTACGTCAATTCTTTGTAACATTTAGGCCCGGATTCCTCTGTCGCTGACGTCGGTCGCGTACCGTCAGTCGCGTAGCGCGCTGACCATCAGCGCCAATGAAAACATCCGTAGTGCGATACTGACCGCTCCACGGTACAGGCGTCTCCAAGTGGATTTGTTGTGGATTTGTGAAGCGGAGTTTGAATTTGGGATATTATTATGAACCCGTTTATAAATTGTTTAGTTGCTGCAGCATACTTACGCAAGCGGAGACGGCATCAATATAGAAAAAAAAGATATCACATTCACCCAATTGTTGTCACACGTTCGGTATCAATGTTCATGGTGGCAGGCGACTGTACGCGCGCGTGCCGACGGTCGGGAACAGAGTGAGGACGCTCATAGCGTTCTATAGCGCGTCAGTCGACCGACGAACGCGGCGCTGACGAGCGAGACCGACGCGCGTCATCAGCGGCGCGTAGCAACTCGCGCGCCGCTGATGTCAGCTTTACAGTGTGGTGCTTCATATACCTACAATTTTTTTGTGACATTATCATGTAGACTAAGGTAGAAACTTAACACGTGATTTGAATAAATGTTCCCGTCTCTATTTTGCACACATGCAGATTGTCAGTTGTAGGACAGTGACAGGAATAACGTTTAGCCAAAGATCTTGCTAAGTAGCGTAATTATAAGGTGTTAAAAAATTAACTTTACAAACTTTAAGGAGTGCTTTTAGACCATCGACCTGAATAACTTTTACTATGGGACCAACATTGAAATCGCGAAAAAAAAATCAGCTGTTCCATACTAAACTTTAATACCTAATGTTCTAAACTGTATGGGACAGCTGTTTTTTTTTGCGATTTCGATGTTGGTCCGATAGTAAAAGTTATTCAGTTCGATAGTCTAAAGCACTCCTTAAAGTTTGTAAAGTTAATTTTTTAACACCTTATATAGATCTCGGCCTGAGTGTCTGTACAGGTACGCCATTTTGACTGGACGATGGTATTTGCTAATTTATGCTGTAACACGTCATAATTAATTGGCGTTGGAAGATGAAGTTAAAAATGAATAGCAGTAGAAAATACTTTCATAGGTACCTAGGTTTAACAAAATAGCCTAAATCATGAATATATAATTCAACCAACGTGTACCCCTTTCACTCATTTTAAATTATAACTTTTCCTCATAAAGAATTCAAATCACCTTCCAAACAACACAATAATGGTTTATTTTACATTCTATCGGTACTTATAGTGTACAGAAAAAGGAAGCAAACCGGATTGCTTATAAATATACAATGTAAACGGGGCGGCTCACGCAAACCTGTAACTTGAAGCCGGGCCAGACATTTATGAAATTTTAAATAGATCCCACTCAAAAACACGCCTGTTGACAACAACCTAATAGAACGTTGATGTTGTGAATATTGTTATATATATTTTCTTTAAAACTGCGGAAATATGTTCTTCAAAGTTATATTTTGATAGATCACAAGAAGCAGTTTTTGGAAAATAACGTTTCCAAAAACTGCTTCTTGTGACGTCGCCTTAAAGCGTAAAATGTATAGAGCCATCGGAGCAACGATGGTTTTCTTCTATCATATTCCATCAGACACGATGGTGTTTTGTTTAATAATAAAAAGTCAAATTAACCGTTAGGGTGTAAAAGTAGATCGATCGATCGCGCGGTTCGTTTTGTCTGCTTAACTCTGCTCGTGCATGTTCTACAGCAATATGTTAAACAATTGCTGTGTTCAGTAAATCTTTTAGGTATTACTTTAGCTGATTACGTCATTTCTGGACGTAAACAAATAATAATAATATTTTTGTAATTTTTTCTTCTCGTTGTTGTTATTAATATGAAACTAACAATATTTTTCTTTCACAGTGTGAAGACAGAACAAGTGCCAGGGGGCGCTGATAGTCAGCTGCGTTTGGCACGTGTCAACAGCAGCGACGCTGGCAACTACACATGCGCGGTCCGAGGCGCCAGATCTCACACCGTGTCGGTGCACGTGCTTAACGGTACGTATCGGGGATATATTACGGAGAATGGGTTGAACCACACATGTTCTAGGTAGGTATATAAGCAGGCTAGCGTATGAAGGTAGGTGATCAATCTTTCTATGAACGTTTGAAAAACCAGAGGCACAGTGGGTGCGCTGAAATTCTAGAAACAATTTGAAATAAAAGACGAGTGTGTCTGTATTTTGAAACTACTAGAATATGTAAAGTAACGCTATGTTTGGCACCAAACATAGCTATGATTGTCCTTCAAAGTCTGCAGCATGTTATTCCAGCTATTGGTGTTAATCTTTAAAATTATTGATAGATTCTCCATACGCATACAACACGTTCATCATTGTTAAATTAAATAAAGAAGCTGGACCTCCTTCCTGTACCTCCTATAGTTTACAGGTGTGCATTCTGCTTTAAATGGCTGTATTTAATACACATGATTTTCAGTACTGTTTTATACATTTATGGGTGTCATCGGGATTTATTTTTATCATGGTTTTTCATAAATCCGATAGAGTGAGATGAGCACGTAGGTCTTCAATAAGCTGAATATTTTTGTACAATTTTTAAACCTTTTATAAAATTCCTGATCATTTAACTTGGAAAATTCTGTATTTGTACGTGATCAATATAAATGAAAGTTTTCTGATATTCTGAAGCAAGAGATGTACTCGGTCGTCTGTAATTTGTGTTCTATTGAAGGAACTGCGCGACTTAGTTCACAAACTTGTACAGCGCTTATATAAGAGGTACAGTTTGATTCAAACTTAATGGCGGCTCGGAAGTTAGCTACTGGCTGCGCAGTACCCCACCCCTCACCCCCGCTGACCCATGAACTTGTTACTGCGCAGCGACTCGCCTCATGTTCTGTGCCGCCATTAAGTTTGAATCGACCTTTAGGATAGTTACCTACGAGAGATTATAAGCTATTTGGTATGAAACTATTTTAGTAAGTACACTTACTCTATTTGAAAGCCTCTAGTACAAGAGAAATAAAGATTACTTAAGCATATTCATAATTCCTATCCCTATGGAAGGCATAAGGTTATTTATAAAATCTTTAACCAATCGTTTTGATGAATTCTTGATTGGTGCAAAAAAATAAGCAAAGTCTTTCATTTGCCGATTCCTAAGATTTTTTTTGCAATACAAAGCAAGTTCAGCAAAGTCCTCCATCAGGGTTTCCCCTGACTTCGACCTGACCAGGCATAGTCTATCATCTTTCGGGTCCCAGCATTTATGCTCAGAGCGCGCCTGTATTCACGGATTGTGCAAACGGTGAAAAGTACTGGAAAACAAAAGCTAGCCATATACATGCATGAATCAATTGAATTCTCAAATAAATAATAAATCAATCTTATTTGATCATCAAACGTTCTAAAATAAAATAAATGTAACTGAAGATCAAACATCAAATATCAAAATTCAATCTTTGATATCGAGGTTTGGGCCAAAAAATATTTTCCAAGTTTGATCTCAACTCACAAATGATATTATTATGCAAATAGAGAACACCGAACTTTTTATACGAGTATCACAGAAACTGATTTAAGTAGTAAAAGATAACTTGAAAGTCGAAGTCGCGTCTAAAATAATAATGGTCCGTTCTCTAGCAGTACTATTGAAATATTATTAAGATATGAAAATAAAATCAAACAACTGCAACTTTTTCTTTTTCTTTTATCTTTTGAGGGTTGACTAATGGATGCTCCTTTTTGATTTACAATTAATTCACAAACAACAAAATATTGTTTTCGTAATTTATGATTTATCGAGTATTGCTTGCAAAATCGAGAGCAGTGGTGGCCCAGTGATAATGGTCGCGGCTTACGAGTTGTCGGTCGTAGGTTCGAACTCGGTTCTTTACTTTGGATAAATTATTTCATCACCACTGCTTTCAAAACGGTGAAGGAAAACCTCGTGAGGAAACCGGCATGTCCTAGAACCAAAAATTCGAAGGCATGTGACATCTACCAAGCCGCACTGGGCCCGTTTGATGGATTACTGCCCACTCCCTCTCATCGAGAAGAGGCAACATTATAGGCTGATTAAGCTTGCAAAATTATGTTGTAACACAAAAGGGATAAAACATGCAGCTGAAATAAGAATTTTAATTTAAAAGTATTTGAATCGTTAAAGATCCCGTCATATTAATTCATAGAACAGAAAATTTAATGAGTATGTAAAAAGAACACTGGAACTGGTGACCGAGAACTAGTGTCGAAATCAGTTGATAGGCTTGCGGGACAAGTCATGACGAAAGTTTTGAATATGATTTTGGATCCTGCCAGAAACGCCGACGTATCCAATTTTTTTTTTAATGTTCTTCGACTAACCCATAACCCTTTGTTCCAGAAGAAAGTCTAGCAGAACTTCACGCCGGGACCCAGTCACTGCACCCACCGTCAGTGACTACGCTCATTTTACTCTTAACCTTACTTTATCTAGCAGAAGGAATACTGTTATTCAAACCTGTGATTACTTTCACAGCACTAGCTCATATTGTACAGGCCCAAGGCCCACCGAATGAACTTTATATATTGTTACCGACGTGATAAAAAAGCGTTTAGAAACATGTAAATATACGTTTGATTATGAAGATAAATTATGAATAATTATTGGGAAATAAAATTTCATTGTATATTTTGGGTGTTTTATTTAGAAGCCTGTTTCTTGTCATCATGTGCAGCACGACAGTATTTCAAATTTTGCTGGCCCATAACTTCGTCATTTACACAGAGTCGAGGCCTTGAATGAGTATCTGCTTCATATGGGTCACGCAAAGTATGAGGTTTTATGGGAGAAAGAGGAAGGTACAGGGTATATTACTTTTAATAGCCCTCTCTTTGCCTATTATATCGAAAATCGAATAGAAAACAATAGACGTAGATATATTTAGTAACCTATTCTGCTTAACTATTCTTAAAGAGTCATAAAAAACACCATAAAAAATCTACACGTGTTTCACCTCTCAAAGTCGTTTTCGGGAT
The DNA here is from genome assembly GCA_914767815.1 of Eupsilia transversa. NCBI lineage: Eukaryota > Metazoa > Arthropoda > Insecta > Lepidoptera > Noctuidae > Eupsilia > Eupsilia transversa. Next base: position 2,507,503 of record OU611888.1, read on the forward strand.
CGCGACAAGTCAATCGTCATCTTGAGGATGCCTCGTTGAGAGGTGAAACATGTGTCGATTTCTTACAGGGTTCTTTATGACTCTTTAGTAATAGTTAAGTGGAATAGGTTACTAAATATATCTAAGTCTATTGTATTTTCTAGATACTGTGTGAAAAGACAGGCATCTTAGGTACACACAATGGCATATTTATTCCTCAATTCTCGCTATTGCACCTACCACTGTTTGTCTCTTCATTACCTATGCCTATGGCAGTAAGTCCACCCCTGTACAATTGTATTAAATCAATAAATGGCATTCGATGACAATGCCTTTTATTTTGACAGTTAAGCCCCGTTCGTTGCGTTATTTACGTTGTCAAGCAGACAATTTTTCAAATCTATGAAGCAATGGATATGGAGTTTCCTTCAAAACCCTCAGATTGTGATTGAATGTTTAGTACGCAATTAGGGTGCAAGATAATTTTGAAACCTAAAGATAAGAGTGTTTGTAATTTCTAACAAGATTACGTATCTCCAAACAGATTCCAAAGTTTTCTAAAACCACAGAGTCTTTAGCTATTCTAAATTTTTACGAGTTAACTTGTAGAATAACTCTTGACCTGAATTTGGTATCAACAAAACCTTTTAAAACTTTGATATTAAAGTTGGAGCAGCGGTTGAGTACTCAGAAAATAAATAAGCAAAATTCTTTTTTAAGTAGATATCTACCTACCTGGTTGAAATTAAAAATAGAAATGGGGTTTTAAAATTCCTTCATTATTCTTGTAGCATAAATTTTACAGATACCTTTCAAACAATAAAACAATGACGCTATTTTTTAATATAAAAAAAAAAAATGTTCAGATTTATTTTTCCAAACAATTTCCAAAGCTTATCTTTGATTGTGTAGTCTTGTAAAAATCTTAAAACTACACAAAATTCTTATAAAAGATTAGGTACATTTACCTTCAGTAAACGGTGAACAAAGATAACAGAAAAGCCGAAAGAGGTTAGCTTCTGAAAGATAGGCATAATTTCCACTGACTTCAAAGGATCGGTCCCGATATTTTATTTTTATATCGAATATTTTTCAAGTAATCTTGGTTGAAGCTTCTATTATCGTAATGTGGCCTTTGGTGAACGAAAATAAAATAGGTACACACATCAATATCAATCACAGTTCATTTGAAAAGGTTACCTGTCTATCTTTTATTTGTTTGGTTCAAAAGATAATAACAACATAACATAACATCAGGCCAGCTCGTGGTGAACCGACGTGCACCGAAATGCGGTCGGCTGAAGCTAATTATTTAATAATATATCGTAATGGAGAAATAAAAACAATAATTGACTGAAATAGGACTTGGCAGGTCACACCTACTAGGATGCATGAAAACAGATGGGCCAGGATCTTTACACAGTGGGTACCCGATGACGGACGTCGTTACCGGGGCTGGCCAAAAAAAAGCTGGTGTGATGATTTAGACTCGTTCCTAACCGATTGGCCGGAGAAGGCACAACATAAAGAAAACTGATAAGGTATGGGGGAGACCTTTGCCCAGCAGTGGGATATCAACAAAAAAGGTGAATAATAAAGAATACAATTGAGAAATAGCTTGCCTGCCTCCAGCTTTTGTGATTTCTCCGGGATCCTTTTACAGTTTTTCTACAGTTTGTTGTTGTTCTAACAACATAATCACGCCTGTAATCCCCAAAGGGGTATGCAGAGGTGTACATATAGTACACCCACATTTCGCCAGATATGTTTAAGTCCCATGTAATAGGGGGCGAGCCTATTGCCATCAACCGGGCACAAATCCAGACTCCGGGCTGCTACGGGAAATTCCTGGTAGAAAAATCCAATTACACTTTGCACGACCTGGGAATCGAACCCAGGGCCTCATAAGAAAGGTGAAAGGTGTTGGAGACTTGTGATGGAAAGCCTAAGGACATTATTGTCTGAAAGTATACCTATTTATAGTATGCCAATTTATAGTGTAACTTAAAAAAAAATGATATCATTTTGATTATTTGATTTTTTATTTTTTTTATTTTACCTACATAAATCCGAAATTCTAATTCACAATCATCTTTATGATGTTTTTCATTTGACAATTTTATTGATGGTAATTTTATAACCTTAATGTGCGTCGATGACATTTCTCAATTATAATTTTATTTGTTTGAAAACCTAGCCAAGTGTGAGTCGGACGCGCACACAAAGCATTCGGTACCATATTAAGATTGAACAAAATGCCGAAAAAACATCTATCGTTTCTCCAGGATCGTAGCAGGACCCCGTTCTGTGGCTACTGCCTACCCCCACGGAAAGAAGGCGTGAGTTTATGTATGTATATTTTTTTAATATATATATATTTTTTTTCCTTATTAATAACACCTAAAGATCCTACCTAAAGGTCGGATGACGAACAATAAAAAGTTGGATGCCATAAGTCCAAATTGGCATAAGAATATGCTTGTATAATATAATTTTATTATGTATTGATAGGCAGGATTTCCTTCCGAGTATACTTTTACCAATATATACTTTTATAACGTATGTCGAGTTCCTGTCTTTTCTTTTTGACATGAGTTTTCCAACGTGAGTATATTATTGTCTAAGAAAATTCAGATTCCAGTGTTATATAGATCGTTTTGGCAGTACATTGAAGTAAAAGCTGTACGTAATTGAATTTCGTGCGTTATCTTATACATATGGCTCACATTTATATTCAAAACATAGCACCACATGCTAGCACACGTACCTATATACTAAGAATTTTATGATTATCAAGGATAAGTATATTTTTAGGGTCTTATGTTTTATGGGTTGAGGTAGGTAAACGTATTTTAGTTAAAATGGAGGAGCTCGAAGCGAACCTGCGATCAAAGATGGTTATGTTAATCTTTTTTTTTCAATGCTCAAAGAGATGTTAGTAATTCTAAAATAATAGCAGAAACGATGACCACATCTGGACAATGACGTTTTCACAAAAATATACAGATTGTACGGCAGATATCGACGTGTAAACTGTTACCATCAGTTCATTACATGATTCTAGACCCGCCAGCGTTGAAATAATTAATAGATTATTTAAACAAAAACAGCTGATCCATGCATTTTGAAGAAAGCAGTTGTTTTTTTTTACCGACGAAAAATTTCTATTTCATTTAATATGTTCATTACTCTTTCAACCTTTTAATCAACGGCTTTGCTACAACTAAGAACTCAGAATTTAAATAAAATTAAAAATTTAAATAACCCCCGACACAATTCCAGGTGATGCTGCAGTATCGGTTCAAGGTTAGGTACTATGTTCTTCTAATATCATGGAAGTAACAGAATACTAAATTTTGAATCGATCAGACCTGTGGAAGATGCGCACATCCAATCATCAACTAGAAAAGAGCTGATAATCTTCAAACGGCTGAACCGATTTTCTTGAATTGTAGCTACGAACACTCTCGATCAAGACACCTTTCAAACAAAAAAATATTAATCAAAATCGGTTCGGCCGTTTGGAAGCTACGAGGAAACAGACAGGTACACAAATACACAGACTCTTTTTCCGTCGGGGATTAAAAATAGTTTTCCTTTTACAATGGACATGAAAAGACCAAGGGGATGTCTTTACCAAGCTCAGGGGCATAAAGGATAAGATTAAATCAGATTCCGGGCTCGTACAAATAGAAACGTTGAAAGGGTACTTACCTACGTTCTTATTTATGCCGAGGACACGGAGTAACTGCATTACGGATTTTCAGGCAATGCACAACCACATTAATTAAATAATGCAGCAATTATAATCTATACTAATATTATAAAGAGGAAAGATTTTTTTGTTTGTTTGTTTGTACCGAATAGGCTCCGAAACTACTGGACCGATTTAAAAAATTATTTCACCTTTAGAAAGCTACTTCTTTACCGAGTAACATAGGCTTAGGCTTCAGGTGCATATGCGAGGAAAATAGTAAAAACAACAATTTTATGTTCCCTACAAACTGTTCCGCTGTCGTTGCCATAAATACTAACAAAAAGTACTAGGCTTGCATGAATTCGCAATACTATTTCAGTTTTTGGAAAATCCACTGGAAAAGTAGTTAAGTAGCAGTTACCTAACAAAAAGTACTAGGCTTGCATGAATTCACGATAGTATTTCAATAATTAAAAAAAATTTGGCGGTATGAAGATAGGTAGGTATGTATGTAGATATGCAGAGGTGCGTCGTACATAAGTACTTAGTGCTACCTGTGCGAAGCCGGGCGGGGTAAAGCTAGTAATTAATAAAAGAAAAACAATTTATATATTAGGTCCATACATACGAAATTGGCGTTTCGTATGGAAGGAATATAGTCGTTTTATTTTTTTGTAAAATATATTTAGGTATTTAATCAAAGTATTTACCATTGTTATCTATGCACTTTTGCCGTCTTATAGGTAGTTAATTTATCCCTTTACTAAAAAAACCATGGGGGCGAGGCGAGAATCAATCAATCAATCAATAAACTTTCTGAAGGCAGTTTGGACTGCCACATCGGAGATGATTTTTTTTCCTTGTAAGAAGTGTTCCAAATTACGGAAAAAATGGTAATCTGTTGGAGCAAGGTCCGGGGAGTACGGTTGATGTCGCAGACATTCCAATTGCAACTCCTCTAGTTGTCCTGAAGCACCAGTGAGCCTAGAGCGATTGACCAGCCTCGGTTGTTTAGCAGCTAGTTCCTCCATCACGGTTTGCTGACAAACGAACGCACTCAAATCATTGCACTGCCTCTAAAAATAAAAGGTTTCTAAAATATTGAAGCTATAAATAAAAATGAAAACGTTTATCCCGAAAACATAAAACATCCCAAAGGAATAATTCATCATGCCAGTATCGCCAAATTCTATAAAATTCGAATTTTGTCCTTAGCTGTAATAAAAAGTAAAAAAACACTTCTTCATACGCCTTATATTTTTTAAAGTAAGTTCATAAAGTATTCCCTGTTGTTACCAGGAGATCAGAAATTCGAAAGAGTTTATAGCACCAAGTATGGCTATAAAGTTGATATTACGAAGCAACTTATCTTCGTCTAGTGGTTTGGAAGCTTACAACACTTCTCTTGAACGTTTTTGGTGAGATCTTGTTAAGTCATGTTTGCCTAGTACTTTTTAAGCGGACGCAGTTTATTCTCGCTTACTTTTAATAGCTTTCTTATTATGCTATAATTTTTAAGTGACTGAAATGAACGGCAATTGACATACTTATCACCAAAGTAATAATAGGTTTTCAAGCTACCAAAATTCTCTTGACGAAATAAATTTCAAATAGAATTTTATATTTATAATAGAAGTCTCAAGTTAAGTACATTAAATTTAATGTCTGTTCCTATTTACAGCTACAAAATAGTTTGCCAGCCGGTTCTGAACTTTAATAATATTCATAGAAGCTTATCTTTTAGTTAGTATGGCAAACACAAGTTTGTTGTAGTTTCATCTATTTGAGGCATGGTTGAAAGTATCTGAATAACTTTATTATTTAAGTTAAAGCAAGGGTGGTAATAATAGATATCACAAATGTTGGATATACACAGCTGAATTTATGTGTACTGTAATTATTGACAAATATTCCACCTGAGACCAAAGCCAGCAGATAAGAAAATTAGGGGAAAATTAAAGAAAATTAGGGGAAATATGAGCATTTGATGATGACTATGCTTGTTCACTGTGTGTTAAAAAAAAAAATCTATCACGTTTACTCACGGCGTGTTTCTATCACGTTTACTGTCGACTCGTAGCAACTGTCAAAGATCCACAAATGTCAGCCAGGACGTGCCAATCTACAGCCTAACGTGCTTTTCGAGGTACAAAGGATGATAAAGATGGTCAATCGTCCACGAACCAGCCGCGGCAAGCGTAGCTTTACCTGATCGATTGACCCTTGCGGCTGTTATTACACAGCCACAAGCCCCTGGCAGCAGATTTTTTTCCAGTTATAACGTAGGAAACTTAAGTTAACTTTTAACTAAGTGTTAAAACAATACAGAATTAAATTGCTAACCAAGTCGTATTTCAGAATTTACGATTATTACTACATAAACTGTTTTACAGCGACGTTTCAATCGCAGGGAATCTTTTGAAATCCAACAAAGTCTTTAACAAAATCGTAAATATTAAAGTAAATACCTACTTGTTCTTAAATTCAGCTGTATTTTATAGTAAACGGGCTTTTTCCCGCAGCTTCACCCGTAAAAATATCCAACGAGAAAGTATTACCGGGATTGAAAGTAGACCCTTTGTGTTAATTCAGGTAAACAATGTAGTAGGTGTACGCGAAATTTCATACATGGCCCTCAAATGGCCAGCGCTGGGGCTCTGTCTCGCATAGGGTCGCAGCATTATGTTGAGCGATGGCCGTTTTGCGTGGATGTGACGCATATTTCCCCCCAACTTGTTATTTTTTACGTATTTTCTTTCTTTCTTTCATCTATGGCCATGGCAAAATTATGTCTGGACTTTAAAAGAGTCTGCGACCTCTGAGTTAATCGGCATTTCTTCTCAAAGTAGTCAGATAGGAAACGCAGTCCTCACCTAGCTTATTTTTAATGTTTTTTTGACGACGACGTGTAAAAGCGATTATAATATACTATTTACAGAATAAACGTCGGTATGATTTTTTCCGAAATCTTTAACAATCATGGTCATATTTAAGCCAAATTACACAAAACTTTAATGAATTACACAGTTCCTTCCTCATGAATCACTTCGTCCATTGGTGAAAACCGTATGAAAATCCGTTCAGTAGTTTTTGTATATATCCTGTTCAGACAGACTGTCTTTGTTTTATATATATGTGACTTGTTGTATTGTAGTTTATTTCATCAGCTCTCAAAACGGTAAAGGAAACATCGTGAGGAAACCGGTATCACCTAGAACGAAAAATGAAGATATGTGACATCCACCAACCCGCACTGGGCCCGCGTGGTGGATTACGGCCCGCTCCCTCTCACAGAGAGGAGGCTTGTGACCCAGCATTGGAAGCTTTAAAGGCTGTATTATACGTATGATGTATGGGTATATATTATATTGCTGAAATGCCTAGCAACAGGCACCCTTTTCGGGTATAAACGCGTAATGTTTAAGTTTAATGAAGTGCTGTTATGTTCCTTACAGCGATGAGCATCGTCTAGACACATTGAACGAACAACAGATGCTGTCTCGAATAGGCTTGACCAGAATAACAAAAGGATTGATCTAAGCCTATCTGGGACTGTCTGAATCGATATTTTACTTAATTATACTGCAGAACGTATTCAGAGGCCCTGGCATGAACGAACGTGCCACCTAAAAGTAACGTCAAGTCGAACGATTTTTGAATTGAAATAGTATCGGTTTAAATTATTGCGACAGCCACAATCAAATTAGTATCACCCATTCAATTCAATTCAATTCAAATAGCCTTTATTAGCAATCTTAAACTAGTTTTACATTAGGTTTAGACATCAGAGTTCGCCAGACTGCTTTGCTCTTTAGCATAGGCCTCCCCCAGGCTTTTCCATAGCTCACGGTCGTGAGTTTTTCTCCTCCATGTCCCTCCCGCAGTAGTTCTCAAATCGTCTTCCCATCTTTGGAATGGTCTTCCTCTTTTCCTCTTTCCTTCTCTGGGATACCATTCTGTTACTTCTCTGGCCCATCTTTCGTTTTTACCCCTGATGACATGACCTGCCCACTTCCATTTCAGTTTTTTAATCGTGTAAGTCACGTCTGCTACTTTTGTTGTTCTTCTTATAAGATTAAGATTTACTTTGTCTTTTTTCTTTATATTTAGCATGCTCCTTTCTATATTGTGTTGACATGTTTCCAATCTTTTTATGTTTTCTTTTGTTAAGGATCACCCATAGATCGAATAAAATAGAATAATTATTTTTATTTGCGTTAAGACATGGTACAATAATGGTCTTAATATCAAGGTTATGGTCTAAATGTCTCACCATGGACTAGCATAAAAATAAGTAAATAATGATGTGTAGAGCATTACATTTTTCTGACTGACCGACTCCTTGACAATTCAAAAGTGAATGTAAATGGTTTAATTGAAATAAATGCTTTGAGTTTGAGTTTTTGAGTTTGGGTTTAATTTAGGCATGCGTCCGATATATCAAAACGAATTCAAAATCTGATTTCAAACACAAATCGATTCGTATCGATTTCGCAAACTTGAAGATCTGATTTTAAAAATCTACCTAGCCGAACCAAACGCTAGCAATCTACCACCAAACGAATCGACTCGAATAAAATCACTGGATCACATCACCAACCAAACGCAAACTGGCGAGTTTGCGTTTGGTTGGATTTCGTTAGAAATTCACTTTCTCTCTTTCTAACTAAGCGTAACATGCGCGGAGTAAAAAGGATAGCGCGAATTTTGCGATTTAGATTTCGGTTCTCGGATACGTAACAAACATTACAATGCGATCAATGTCATCTTTACTGCTAAGTATTTAAAGACTACATTTTCGAGATTATACGTTGATGTATTTTGGTTTATGCTTCAATGATTCTCGGAACTAGGAAGAATGTATGTACCTAACGTTTGTTTACGCAATTTCAACCAAATACTAATGCATATTTGACCTTGGTAGTACGCAAGCGAATTGGTGAGGCTAGATCGATAGGCTAAATCGGATTTCTAAAAACGGATTTTGAAATCGATTTTGAAATCTGAAATCGGATAAATATCAGTTTGCGTTCAAAACCAAAAACGCCCATGTCTAGTTTAATTATAACAGTATCATTATTTCAGCCGACAAATCGGCTATCTTTATAGAAGAACAGATATGAATAAAGTCTTAAAACCAAGTAAATATAGAGTGCGAAACGAATATTTCCAATTTTAAAAACGTTCGAATTTACGTAATTCGAACGTTTTTAAAATTGGAAATATTCTAACCTAACTCCGCGCATTCATGCCAGACCCACAAATCCCAAATCTGTAGTGCTGAAATGTTAATTTTGAACATCATTCAAGTGACCGCACACTATTTGAAAGCGAACTAAATAAAGTAGGTATCTAATTCCTCACGTGGTTCATTAACATAGGTTTCACAAGTACGATACTTAAAAATGTAAAGTCCTATCTACTCTGGGCGTCCACCCCGACCCATGCTCGAGCCAGCCCACGCCGCTTTAGCTTTCAATTCGTCCCTAATTAATTATGATCCGATCCAATCATGAACCGGAGGTCCTTGCCCCCAGGGGGTGCCCTTAGCGTGTAGTCGCTTAGTTTTTAAGTTTCATGCCCTGACTGGAGGCCTTAATATATTAAGGCATTCACAGGATAGCTCGGTTAAGCAACCAATAACATCCGGCCAGTCAGCCCTGCTGTCACCTTGCTAATTGCTATTACCTGGGCATGTGCTTTCTTTTACAGATTTGTACTGAAACGAGATCATTGCATCACCTCAAAAGCGTTCGAATTTCAAAGTACCAAATGGGCTATCAAACTTAAATGATTATGATAATAGTTATTTGTTATGCAAGGCTGCAAAGTTGTTTTTTGGTGCGAGTGCTTGTATTGAAATCTGAGCGTTGCGAAGGTTTCAAAGATCGACCCAGAATAACTTTGCTGCCGAGTGAAACACACAACTTTTCACCTCACTACAGCGAGGAAAATGCTAGGTTAACATATCATGCAGTCGTCTTACTGGCCAGTGCGATTATTCTAATGAGGTTGGCGCATTGACATGAAATACGTATTTATGCATTTTTAGTGGACCCGGCGGGAAAATTATTAAATAGAAAGGTTCGAATTTTAAACACTCTTTCCACGCTAGTGGATAAAATGCACTTTTGCACTCAGATTTCGAATGACAAACCAAATCTTTCCGAGCTTGTGAGGTGAAAAAGATGATTAAACCGAAATTATTCATACTTCAGTAATTTCTCACAAACCACGCTAAGTTAACACCTCTAATTTGGTCCCTTGCCTAAGAAAACCCGTTAGGAAGGTAATTAACAAGGTGATCATACACTATTCCTAATTATGGCGTTGACACAAGAACTGATAAGCTTTTACCAACACTGCCAAGAAAATTGTTGTCCTTTCTAATTAATGCTAAACCTGTGTGGGAAGTTATGATGATATTCTAGACTAGACCCAGTCATTTAGCTTATTTCGTAAACAAAGAATATGTTCGAAAGCTGATAATAATACCTAGAGTGGAGAATCCTCTGACCAGAAGGATGTCGTGTCTGGCGGGCAACTGCCCAACGATTGATGTCGGATAGTCTTATATATTTTGATCACGCGGTAAACTCTAATTGCGCGATGTAGTATTTGACGTCAGGTCTTTGATGTGTAGTTCGCATATGGCGTTGTATATGCCGCAACAGTTTCAATAACAACTTGTAACAATAGACTTCGTCTTTCATTCTAAAAGTAGCTTAGAATTGTAAGTATATATAAACCCAAGCTTTTACAAAGTAAATACAAAGCAGGGAATAATTTAGGAGTAGGTAAGTTATTTTAGTGACAAATTATACAAATTGAACACTGCTTCAAGAGTTAACGTAAACGTTTAAGAAGCCAAGGTATTTTAGGTTTGCTGGAGTATTTCTACCTGATGGTTTAAGTCATAAGAGGTAGCAGTTTTACTCACTTTATTTTGAGTAGGGAATTGCCGGTAATATTATGTAGGTAAGTAGGTATTAGTCCGCTGGATATTGTAGGCTCAACAGACTTGATTTATAGACCATTTTCTATTTTGTTAAGTATCTGGTACTTGTTGACGGGCCTACACTGTCCTCGCATACCTACGCACGCTGTAATTTGAAAACACTATTAAAACCATTTATTTTTAATAGAGTAACCGTGGATTTTCTTGCCGGCTCTTCTCCATAGGAAACGACTAATTGGAATCGTGCACCTAGTTTTTTTTTTTTTTAACTACAACTGGGAAGCTCTTGGCCTGAATCTCACCTGATGGTAAGTGATGATCAGGCCGAAGGTGGAAGCGAACGTCACCCGGAATCCTCAACCACAGACGAACTGGCTAACTTACCTCTAACTGCCGGAACACAACAATGATATTAACATTGTTGTTATGGCGACAGACATAGATATGATGGTGGTAGCTAGCCAGGCGGACTTAAAACAAGCCCTACCACCAACCAAACCAAGCAGAAAATTTTGCCCACACTGGGAATCAAACCCGGGACCTCTGGGTCTTAGACAGGTGGCCTAACCACTAGACCACAGAGGCGGTTAAAAGTGCTTGAAAGTTTTTGCTTCAGTTTTAGAGTTTTTGGAGCAATGTTCTTCCAGCAATGTATGTATGTCAGCCAAGTGGCATTGCTGTGTAGCTGTAGGTGTACCTAGTGAAGGGCTTCTTAATGTTTGTTATTTATCTGATTGCTGTAGTAGACGATATATCATCTGATTGTAATATGTTGTGGTCAACGGCCTAGGGGGTGAAAGTTGTGTCACAACACCCGATTCTCTGCTATCTGCTGTATAAATGTAGGTGAGGTTAGGTTAGGTTAGCCTCTGCCTCTGTGGTCTAGTGGTTAGACCACCTGTCTGAGACCCAAATGCCCCGGATTCGATTCCTAGTGGGGGCAACATTTTCTGCTTGGTGGTAGAGCTTGTTCTAAGTCCGCCTGGCTAGCTACCACCATCTTGTCAAAGTCGGTCGCCATAACAACAATGTTAACATCATTGTTGTGTTTCGGCAGTTAGAGGTAAGATAGCCAGTTCCTATTTGGTTGAGGATTCCGGGTGAAGCTCGCTTCCACCTTCGGCCTGATCATCACTTACTATCAGGTGAGATTCAAGCCAAGGGATTACCCGTTGCGGTAAAAAAAAATGTTCTATAAGATCTTGATCTTATAGAAAACTCGGCTATAATATCAGTTTCAGAGCCATTTATTCAACAAGATAAGGCTACGCTCGGCGTCTCCTTTTCGTGCCAACCGAACTGTTTCACTATGTTTAATATCCACTAAATTTGAGGCTTACCACAGATCTGCGAAGACGGTAGAACAGCTTTTGTAGTAAATTGCGAAATTAGTGACTTACTAAACTTCGAATAGATTTCGTAAATTTCGTATTATTTATGCTGATTTTAAAAGATAGTTTATGGGAGAAAACTCCTTACAGGAAACTGTTTCCTGATAACTAATATAACTTCGAAGTCTCAAGGGAATAGGTTAAGGTATTGTAAAATAAATAAAAAATTATTTGTACCGATTGTCGTAACGGCCAATGGCCTCATAGCCGAAAGCCTCGACCAACATCTCTCGAGGCTCTCGTTAGGCGGTTGGATCAAGGGTCTGATTCAGAAGGCAGTACTCCTCAATACGGATAGCATCGTGAGGAGGTTCCTTTCTCTGGAGCCCGAACCACCGGTAGCATGGACCCTGCTCCCAACATCAGTGGAACACAAATTTATTTATATTTTTAAATGATTTTTTATATTTTTTAAGAAATTTTTAAAAATGTATTTTATATGGTACCTAAAAACAAATTGCTACTAATTTGAATTATAACTAATTAAAAACAATTAATCTAATTTTAAAATTATTATAACTAACCAAAATGTTTGCATGTCACAATAATATGACTAAGTGTTATGGATCTATAGAATTATTTAATTGTACCAGGACTTATCGCAAATAAATTGTTTTTTTAGATTTGATTCGATCAAAGATCTCCAATAGTTTAATCATTATAGCTAGTCAAAGATTGACAAAACTCATACCCGGCCCATCACTATTATTTAGATTGTTAGAAAAAAAAAGAAAAAAATTTAGGATTTATTTGATAGTTCCTAAATACTCCTATGCATTAGTAAGTATTGCCAGTGTTTTCATGTAATATTGTATTGTCGTCTCCGCATTGTGTTAATTTATTGTATACATTAGATAAAAATCCCTAATCCTCTTTTTCTCTTTACTGTTACCTGTCAAAAACAGTAAGGGGATCAGAATACGACGTTAAAAAACAAAACAATAGCAGGGGATCAGATCGGGGGATCCGACCGGAATAAATCCTCTGAAAGCCAATCGTTTAGCCACTGCGCCAATAATGCTGACAAAAATATGGCCTGAATAAGTTAAATCATCCATGTAGCACTAAAAGTACTGCTTCATGTTTATTTCGACTCGATGTAATATGGGATGTAACCTTGAAGAAACGTATTCAGTAAACGAATGTCATTGTTTATATGTTTTATATGTTAATCGTTTATTTATATCAGCATTTTATTTGGCAAGCAACCCGGATAAAAACGAGAATGAACATGTAATTTAAAGTTCAGATAAACTTCGTTTTCTGTCACTATGTTCGGAACATTACTTAGGGAATACTTACCGTTTTTCTTTTGTTATCAAGATTTTAAATTACCGTTAATTTAACTGCCGCTATGAGGAGCTCGTGGCTAAGTAATAAAGAAAAAAAGAATGAAAATACCTCTATTTGCGGCAAACAATGCAATGAAAAAAAAGTACACGAAAGTAACAAGACGGGGGAAAATGTGCGTCACATCCACGCAAAACGGCCATCGCTCAGCATAATGCTGCGATCCTATGCAAGATAGAGCCCCAGCCGCCGAGGATAAGCTATACTTGCCGGAGTTGATCCGTGGATGGGTGACCATTTTTACATATCGAGACTCCTCCGTGCCTCGGAAAGCACGTTAAGCCGTTGGTCCCGGCTGTCATTCGTGGAGCTTTGACAGTCGTTACGGGTGGTCAGAAGCCCTTGGTAAGATTCGTTGTCATACTACAACGAATCTTACCAAGGGCTATCGTATTACCCAGTAACTGGGCTGTGGAGGTCAGATAGGCAGTAGGTCCATGTAAAATACTGGTATTCAGCTGCATCCGGTTAGACTGGAAGCCCACCCTAACATAGTCGGGAAAAGGCTAGGCAGATTGATTGTTAATTTCACTGCCAAGTTGGTCTAGTAGTTGCAAGCGCTACTGCTGAGCCCTGGGTTCGATTCCGAGGGCGGGCTAGGTGTTATTTGGTTTTTTCGTCTGCAATTTCTCAGTGGCAGTCCGGACTCCGGATTTGTGCCCTGGTGATGGCTATAAGCTCGCCTCCTTTACGAGGGACTTCTTTAGGTACACCTCTGCCTCGTCCTTCGCGGATTAAAGGCGTGATATTATGTGTTATTTTAACTTGGTTTTGTCTATAGCTTTTTTGGTAACGAGGCGCTGGTATTTAAGGGCACTACTATGGAAGTAGAACAGAGGGTGAGGCATCATCTATCCTGTGGACTAATTCAGCAGTCAGGTTGCGTCTCTTCGGAATATTCCCAATTGGCCAAGTTGTACCTGCAGTAAAGAACTAAGAATCCGGAGATGCTTCAATGCTTTGCTTAAAAAATATTTTTTTGTGAGTTTTCCCTTTAAAAAAATACAATGGACGTAGATATATTTAGGAACTATTCCGCTTAACTTTTCCTAAAGAGTGATAAAAAACCCTGTAAGAAATAGACTCGCTCAGCGTCTAGCACTCAGTGTGGTAACACGTCGTGTTCGGGTTCGCGAAAAGTCAATCGTCATCCTGAGGATGCCTCGTTGAGAGGTGAAACTTGTCTCGATTTCTTATAGGGCTATTTTTACTCTAGGAACTTTTTTACTAAAGTTAAGCGGAATAGTTACTAAATATAAAACTTACGTCTATTGTATTTTATAATTGATTTCCGTCAAGTCACGCCTTAATCAATGAACTAGTTTTCCCTTCGTCGTACATAGTTTAGAAATCTTGGTAAGAAATATTGCTTCTTTTGAAAATGGAAATATCAGTCGACAAAAGTTTAGGCTAGATATTTTGTGTGAAAAAGTAATAGGTACATAGTTGTAGCTGTAGATAACATCTTGAAGGTTGTGTGAAGCTAGTGTCAAATATAATATACAGTGTAATTTGGCGACATTGCTCACGCATACACTGGCAGGCTCACAAAAGCATACAACTTGAGTTTACTTTGCTGAATTCCTTTCGCATGCACACATGTTGGCACATACGGGGATAAAATTTGGAGCAGGTCGACAATCAAAACCACAAAACAACAAAACGGGTGTAAAAAGACGCTTAACGAAGCCGAGAGTCTCATGTTCACCATTAAAAAGGTTCCCCTTCTGGTTACGGAGATACTGAAGATCAAAGTTCCAACTTCTTTTTGTGTTATTTTTAAGAAAACAAGTTTTAAATGTTATAACTTAACTTTAAATACCCCCACGACTTCTGTGTCGTTAATAATTTTTTCTTATTCTAGTATAGTAATTTATTACAGGTACCTCGTCTTCAAATATAATAATTATAATGGATTATTACTAAATTTGATAAAACATTCTTATAAAATTATCTATAGACACTCTTCTCCACGACACTACCGTTTGGAAGGGGCATCCAGAATCAATTCTAATTCAATATAGACTATAATCAGCGGACGATCACAACGCTTCCAACGATACCTCATTTCTCAAATTATGATATAAGTATACATAAAATAATGAATTGTAAAATAAGTAAAGAATAAAAAATGATCCGTTTATTAATATTAAAAAAATATATATTAGAGTTTTTTTTTTTTTTTATGTTTTTTTTTTTTTTTTTTGTAGAGGTACACCAATAGCTTCTGTATATCAAATTTCTAGAACTATAGATAACAATAGCCTCAATAGATTATGAAAGATACATACATACCGGTCAAAATCATAACCCTCCTTATTGTTTTGCCGTATTCGGGTAAAAAAAATTGTGTCGCGAGATGTAAAGAAAGTATCCTCAAAAAACGAATAGCGTGGAGTATCCTCTTCTTCGTGCCTGCATACATTCCGCTCCCGTATCAACTCAACTTGAAACGTTTAGCGTGCCTCACGCGAATTCCCAGCTCTATTGAAGTGCCATAATGTCGTACCCAGATCGCTTACCACTAATGTAACATTAGGCAGCGATGATCTAGGTATGTGCTTTTTGTTCAGCACTACACAATAATCGATCTTCAATTTTATAGTGAAGCAATAGAATTGAAAATTGATTGATTGTTCGGCGCCAATTTTGAAGTAATGAGTTTCGCTCTATTTTGGGTTGTTTCTTGTGGTTGATGGATGGTGGTAGATAATGAAGATGTTTTATTTTAGAGTTTGGTGTTGCTATTTTCCATCAAAAATAATGATAAAGATGAGTGGAAAAGAAAATAGCCGGTGGCATCACAACTTAACTACCAATGCAGCGTGATGCCTTCTGAAGTATAAAGCCTCGTGCAGACTGGCGCGACGCGACACCGGTAAATTTTCTACTGTGAAGTTTTCTTAGAAATTGTATTGTTAGAGTCGCGTCACGCCGTCAACGCCAGTCTGCACGAGGTTTTATAGTTATTCCCAGATAGTACCTATAAAAAATACTTTTTATTGTGCATACTTCCTACGAGCCCCAAAAGCTGTGACTAGGACGGTACTCAAAATAGTACTTTACCTACATGTTGATTACCCTTTTATCTACACGACCCAAAGACGAGTTTTATTACCACAGATAAAAAAGTACTTAATTTCAAGAACCTTCATGCTTATAAATAAATAGATATCCTCAATTGATATTCACACACGCACAACTCATAAGCACTTAAATTCTAGTTTTCCAAAAATAAAACTGAGGTTTTCAATTAAAATGTCATTAAATTGCTCATTCAGCAGTTTACTGCTAAGCGAGAAACGGTTCATGTCGTTTTGATCACAAAACAGAAAAGGACAGAAAATCTATGTATACCTATGCTACATACTACATTTCTTACGTCCTAATAAGCTTCAGTACAAAAATAAATACGGAAAGTAAAAGCGGTCACAGACAAACATTCTATAAATACTTTATATCTATAGGTACTTAATAACATTTTATAGAGGTATTTTGGTAACCTCCGGAACTACCAGTCGGATTTGAAAAAATATTATTGCATTGGATAGCCGAAAAATAGTAATAGCGCGGGCGGGCGATGGGATGCAACGCGGTGGGTCGGGGATGTTTCAAGTGGACGAAGTCCTGGGCAGAAGCTAGTTTATTATAATAAGATTTATATTACAGATAACAGTTTCTATAAATACATTCTTTTCAATTACTTATGGTTAAAAATTATATAAAACTAACAATTAAATTACCAGTAAAGGCTCGTACACTCTGGCGCGATATCGCGGGCGCGACAAGGGTAGCGCCGCCTGTCGCGCCCGCGACATCGCGCCAGTGTGGACGAGCCGTAAAAGTAACAAAGTTTATTCTCGAATAAAAACATCGACTTATGAATAGCTCTTCTGTGTGGCCTTGTTTTGTGGTTTGACACAAACCGGTTCGCAAGCTGAATTCAATTGTAAGACAATTTGCCGACAATACCCGGGTTTCACACTCCGATGGTGTCGCTCTCGCATCAAACAGAACTCGCTTTTTTATAAATATCAAAAGATAATCTACATAGAATGCCAAAAAGGGAGATCGAGTGATGTAAGCGTATCGCTTACATACGTTCAAGGCTTTTATTGAATAAAAATAGGCTGTTTGAAGACTATAAGAGGGTTATGGGGATTGGTCTGGAATGTTCTAAGGATTGTTATAAAAGATATATTTTACAACTGATAAATGATCTGCTCGCCTTGCTTGGTCGACCTTGATTGAGCTGCCATTTTGAAAGATTTACGCTATCCACAATAGGTTTTATAGATTGGTATTAAAACCGGGTCGAAAGCCTTAAGTGCTCTCCCAGGCACAGAGTGATCCCCATGGCTAAATAACTGTATTTTATTCAAAGCACGATCCTGGAACGATTTTTCTACGTAGAAGTTATAGAGCCAAGAACTCCCGCAAGGGTTTGATTGAGGTCGCCCTGGAAAAGGATGCTTGGAAGGATTTGGGGGAGGCCTTTGTTCAGAAGCAAGACAGTGTAAGCTAGTATTTTAAAAAAAATGTTTCGGTGAAGCAGTGAACTTATGTTTGTCATGAATGTGTTAGAAAGCTGTTTTTGATAAAAACATCCAAGAATATGAGCAAAAGTTGCTGTTATAATAGTAATATCGATACCAAAAGGTGTATCTCCAAAACAGTATGGACCAATACTTACTAAAGAACAATGGCAAACTCCCGAACATTCTGCCAAATGAATACCTAAAAAAGAAAACGGTTGTGGGAACGATTCCCTCACAGTGTTATATCACGATGCATCTGCGCTTATGACTCGGGCATAGAATGTAATTTGTTGACTTTTTTTTTTTGCGTCAATCGAAGAGATATATGTAAACGTACTGAGTTTGAATTCCTGAATAATTTTCTCTTCAGGGTATACTTTTCGAGGAAGTCAGGAATTAAAGATACTCCAGTTTTCAAGTTCACTCGTTCTATAGGTTATGTCTTGTCAACAACAGACCCTAATCGAAAAAGAAATATAGAAATACCTACTCCAAAACAGTATATACTTACTATATTTAGGTATTGTTACTCAAGGTCGCGTGCAATTGGCATCTAACAAATTACTTCCGAGTCGATATCCACCGCACCATTTATCTTTTGTTCAGTTTCCATTATACTTGCTTACCCACCTGAAGACAAAGCATGAACTTATAATTGACTTGTATTGCTTATTTGTTTAGTTATCTGTGCGAAGATTTCTTTTGTTTCGTTTACGGAAAAAGAGGGAAATTACTGTGATAATTGGTCGATATTTTTAGCAGTTTTAATATTTCGTTGTATATTGTATTTTTTGCATAGGTAACTGGTGTTGCTGCACAAAAATAGAATGTATATTTCAGTTCAAATTGAAAGGCTATAAATTGAATGGAATAAAGCAATGTAAAAATATTTTACACATACGCTCCAGGCAATTTTTTTTCTTTTAAATTGAACAAGCAACTCTTTTTTTATATTTTTGTCCAACTACGGCGAAACAAAAAGGCGGGTTATAATTTTGACCAGTATGTATTGTATTTATGTAGGTATGTATGTTCCTCTGTTCCCGTCTCGATCATCCGCTGGTTATAGGCTATGTGGCAGTAACAGGACACTTGCCCGAAAGACATTTCCGCGAAAGACACTTGCGCAAACCCTCTTACACGAAAAAACATTTCAGCGAATGGATTTACGCGCACGGAATTTTGCGCGAATGGATATGTGCGCTAAAGACGCTTGCGCGAAAGATTTTTGTGCGAACGATACTTGCACGAATCCACTTACGCGAAAGGACAGTTCAAAAGGTTGGGTTATTGTTGGATGGATGTCGTTTTCATAGTTTTCGAAGGTGCTAAAGCCGACATCATTCTGCTTCGCCTTTTCCCAATCATGTTGGGTTCGGCTTCCAGTCTAACCAGATGCAGCTGAATACCAGTATTTTACATGGAGCGACTGCCTATCTGACCTCCACAACCTAGTAACTGGGTAATACGATACCCCTTGGTGGCTGCGAAGTGATGGCCAATCGTTTCAACAGTTTCTATTTTGTTAACGATCCGGTAACCACTTCGAAAGCATTCAACTACCTACCTAGTTAAAAAAAAATGCTCCAAATAAAACTAGTACAATAATAATATGTGAAAATGGAACTTGTTCTTTGTGATTTATCTTTCACATCGTCGATGTGGTTCCCAAAAAAAGTAACGTCCGGTTCGTCATTAGGTTTCATTGAATCTCGCCGAATGAGGATTTCAACTTACGCTTCTCGCTTCGCAAGCGCTCTAGCCCAATGGCTCAATAGTCATGTTCGCTTATCACCAAAAAACATAATTTCGGATTTTATATTCACATTTCAAAATAAGAACGCAACAAAATGGCAGCCATACAACCGTTTTGCGTCATTTGCATAGAACCATAAATTGTCATAAATATATTGTACTCTTTCATGCGTTACCATGATTTATGTTGTTATAAAATAAATATATATTTGGTACACATTACTAACGGGTCCCCGTTGAATGTTATGGCTGCAGCCCATGAGACGTATAAAACATGGGTTAAGTGCGAATCTTACTATGATGTATGGTTCTGAACAAAATGGAGCTGTTTTAAACTTTAACACTTTCAATGTTTTGTGCCCTGGATTTGGTACACGGTGGTCTACTGAGTTTGGTTTGTAGAAAACTGACATGTTAAAAAGCATATTCGAGATGATTTACCGAAGTCGATTGCAATGATTATCAAAATGGGACGCCAAAACTCAGAAGTGCATTGTGACTTCTACTAACAAAAAACATTTTTTATTTTCTGCCGCAATTGACACAATCATGAGTTTCGACTGGTCCCAACCACTCTTTGCAACTCGCATGTAAACTAAAGCATGTTACGTAGCTTTCCTGCGAGAAATGCTCGTATCGATATGGCGAGAATAGCTGGAATTGATTTTTACGAGGGAAAAGTACGAATCGAGCGACAATAACGTATGCGAGAAGCGCGAGAATTGCCTTCCTGAATAGCTATGATGCAATTATTATTTATTTTGGATAGTATCATCGCCACTGATTTTATACTTGAATACTAATTCCTTTACAAGTTCTTATCGTAGTCATTCAAATCGTAAAGACTTGCTCAGCAACTATGTTTTATCGTCAATTCATAAACGGGTGATTGGTAGCATTTTTACGACCGATCTTACCGATTTATTCATGAGACCTAAATCCACACTTGACTTTCAAAGACCTACTTACTTTATAATTAAACTAGTTTCTGCCCGCGACTTCTTCCGCATGAAATTTCTTGTTTTAACATAAAATATATCTAATTAAAAACCACCACAACCCAGTAGCTGGTTAATACGATACACCAGTCTTACCGAGTAAGACTGGTTGTCAGACTTTCAGGCTTTTGACGACCCGTAACGACTGTCAAAGATCCTCGAATGACAGCCGGGACCAACGGCTTAACGTGCTTTCCGAGACACGGAGGAGGTCCGTGGAACCCATCCACGGACCAACCCGGAAAGCGTAGCTTAACCTGATGGATCGACCCATGCGTCTGTTATTACAAGAGCTCCTCCAAAATACTAATTACCCTATTTAAAACCACTTACTTTGACACCAAAATCACACACACACACTCATTGCCCTCAATACCAATAACTATCATACTCACAAATAACTTCGCACATAGTTTCACACTTCAGACCGCGGGACCCTAAACCTACTTCACGTTGTTCGAATACCTCAATTTATAGACCACTAAAAATTTATGTGGGTGATTCCTTTTCAGCTGACTTTGATGTGTCAAGATCCTAATATCCCGTGTAATGACGTCATAATCGTAGTGTGCGTAGTTTTGGACTAGAAAAAACCACAATGGTAATTTTAGGGCATACATTTGTATATCTTGTGGGTATATTTTATTGACCCTCACTCACACTATTTACCTATTTCAGTTTTATATTTCGTTTCGAAAGGAGCTCGTGGCTAAGTAATAATAGCCGCACGGGTCGATCGATCAAGTTAAGCAACGCTTGCCGGGGCTGGGTGGCCATCTTTACATACCGAGACTCATCCCTGCCTCGGAAAGCACGTTAAGCCGTTGGTCTCGGCTGTCATTCGTGCATCTTTGGCAGTCGTTACGGGTCGTCAGAACCCCGAACGTCTGACGAGCAATCTTACCAAGGGATATCATTTTAACCATTTTCTGGGTTGTGAAGACGGTCTCTCCATGTAAAATACTGGTATTTAGCTGCATCCGGTTAGACTGGAAGCCGGCCCAACTTAGTTAGGAATAAGCTAGGCAGATTGATTGAGTTTTATATTTCGTTTCTTCAGTAAAGAGTTATATGAACTTAGAGAGATGTATTGATGATTTTTATGATTACAATTCTATAAATAAATATTTCATACGGCCGCAAATCATATTTAGATCAACATACAACCTCAAGGCCAATTCTCTTACTTAAAAAACGTTCACATTCAAGCCGCAATCTGTCAAACTTGTCAAAAATGTTGGTAAATTGATTGTATTTTTGACAGATTGCGAATGACATTCGAATGCGAAAGTTCTTAAAAATATGGGAATTCAAAAAACGTAAGAAAATTTGAATTTCGCCGGCTTCTTGAACCGCTACGAAGTCGCAGACCGTTCGTAGCACAGTGCTACGCCGTAGCTCACCACGTAGCAGATTACTGCTGCAGTAATTCATCATTCATTTTTATACATATAGGCACAAATGTTATGACACTGCGTATACTACCTCATAAACCTAAAGGGCTATCGGTTTGATTATCCCAATCCATTTAAAAGGGTACCGCCGTTTCTGTGCTGTTTCCGGTTATCTTTTGCTTTTATCTTTTACGGAGTAAGGAAGTTTGGTGGAACCAATGTATGCGCATATGTACGTATGTATGTTTATAACTTAGTCTTAACGATTTGCTAAGGTTTTACGTGTGCTTCGTTTTTTTATGGATCAGTCGTCTTTAATATTATTGTCCCTGCGTTTCTAAGATCTATCAATAATCCCAGCTTATATGTATAAATCTTTTTTTTTTAAACGTTGCACCACACTAGGAATTTCTCCTGTATTGTGGGTGTGTTAACAAACATTTATACTCACATACACAAACAGCCAGACCCGGAACAACTACTAGTCTAACGTAGGGCGACCCCCAACCATGCCGTCAAATTACAAGCCGTTTCTGTTATATGACATAATTATTATTGATTAATTAGAATTTTCTCTTGACCTTGACGCCAGCGAAAGTTCGATAATTGAAGGATGTTGTTTTCCCATAGATTATTCATAACAAATCAATATAATTTTATAAACGTCCACAAAGTAGTGGACGATAGATATTAATGTAATCGTATAGGTAGCCACCTACCGCTCTTATAAAAACATACGTTACTATAAAAAACGTGTTTTAGTTTTTTTTTACCATTATATCTTTATTAATACATAACATCACGCCTTTATTCCCCGAAGGGTTAGGCAGAGGTGTACCTATAGTACACCCACATTACGCCAGTTATGTTTAAGTCCCATGTAATAGGGCCCGAGCCTATTGCCATCAACTGGGCACGAATCCAGACTCCGGGCTGCTACTGAGCAATTCCAGATGGAAAAACCCAATAACCCTTGGCCCGACCCAGGAATCGAACCCAGAACCTCAAGCTCAGCAGTAGCGACCACTAAGCCAACGAACAACCCATTAAAATTGTATTCTCCCCTATTTTTTTGTCTTTAAAAATATTTTCATACTACCCAAATATTTTTTATATTAATAACTTACGTCTAACGCATACATACACCCCCTTAAATTTTGTCGCATGTTTTCAAAGTCAGCCTGTATATAACAAACCGCCTGCAATCCTTGAAAGGCAGAGCAGAGGCGTACATTTCATCAGTTATGTTAACCTCTAAAGTACCGTCCTAGTCCTATTACATGTCCTATTATGAGACTATTGCCATTAACCGGGCACAAATCCAGACTCCGGGTTGCTACTGAGAAAAAATGTACCTAGATGGAAAAAACCCAATAACACTTTGCCCGACATGGGAATACAACCCAAGACCTCATGCTCCGTAGTAACGCTTGTAAGCACTAGACCAACTAGGCACTCGCCGTGAAGTCTCATGATGAACATAAACTCTGCTACTACTCTAAACATATATTTAGGTCACGATATCCATATACCACGTGATTTCTTGAATACTTTTCTATCAAAGAAATCACTGGTACCAAAACTTTACCCTTACCTATTGAAATAAATCACAAAGGAATCACAAAACATTTACTTGAAATATGTACCCTTTTACCTAATATGAAAAAATAACCTAGACTTCACTAGCACTTGGCCTCAACAATATAAAAAATCAAAATTAAAATATTTTATTTCACATAAACCTACATGGGCACTTATGAAACGTCAGAAGCTAGGTGCACGGTTCCAATTGGTCGTTTCCTATGGAGAAGAGCCGGCAAGAAACTACATGGTTAATCTCTACATGGTGCTCTTTTAAAAATAAATGGGTTTGACAATGTTTTCAAAAATGTACAGTTTGAATAGGTATGAAAGGACAGTGTAGGCCTGTCAACAAGATACTTAACAAGATAGAAAATAGTCTGCAAATCGACAGTCTTCAGCCAGTCAGTCGTTGAGCCTACAACGTTCTCACATTCACAAAATATAAAGGAATCTATATATATGGAATCTATAACATGTGAGAATCGCTGTATGTTACTATTAATTCCCTCTTAACATGCCACTTTTCCTCTAACATTGAGTGACAATAATAGGAAAGGAAGGAAATACGCTGCCCAAATCTAACCTACAAAAAAAACAGGAAAACACGTTCAGTCGACATGTACACATGTTACTGTTTACAGAACCCAGGTGTTCGTCGCGATGAAATATAGTAACTCCAGTGGGATCAGATGCGCACAGCATTAATCGTATGATCGACTGTTGTGTTGACTGTACGTGTTTTTTTGTAATATCGTATTACTGTTATGGATGACTAGCTGTTGATATTGTCAAGAAATGGATTGAGACGAGTGATATTAGGGACGAGGATGTTCTAAATATTACGAACGCCTTTTCGTAAATTCAGCTATTTATTTTTATTTAGCCTTTTAACTTATAATAATTAGTATGTAATATTCTATTGCTAGGACTCGGCTTCTCTGTTATAGGAGTTCTGACGGATCACTTTACATAAAACAACATAATGTCACCCATAATTATGAGTCTGCATATGTGCCTATAATACACAGGAGCATGTTGTTAAACTAGATTAAAACAGAGGTTAGTTTTTATTTAAAGACCACATGAGGAAGTTATCCATACATACATGTTCCCCATGTTAGTTGTAAATAAAATAAATACTTACAAAAACACAATAAATAAAATAAATAATAAAAATACTTACAAATAAAAAAACTGACTTCTTTGATTTGTATATAATTCTATTTTGAGTCAAGACTATCCAAACATTCCGTAAGGTGATTGACCTTTAAAATAAGCTAGAATTATAAATATTCCACGTTTATATTAATCTTAAAGTAACGCAGAAATTATTCCAGATATTAAAATTCAAAACATTTTCGTATTTCTAAGATTTGCGTTGCCAAATAGACTTGGTATTAAAATTCACAAAGAGAATTTTAAGTACTTATTTTCTTTAATTCTATAATTTTATGAGTATGAAATGCTTCTAATAATATATACTTTAAAGACTACACTTAAGCTGCAATTTTCTAGTAGTACGGTGGCCGCCATAGCGTCTGCAATTTATTACATTACATTGTATGACGTCACTGAAAGGTAAAATATTTAATAATTTGGTGTATTTTCCTAGAGAGGGTTTTTTGATACCGTGAATTCAAATCCCAATCCAAAATCAAAAGTCATTTATTCAAACTAGGCTGAGAATCAGCACTTTTCGAACGTCAAAATTACACAAGACAGTCCCCCAAAACGCCCACCCTTCACCACTTCCTAGTGCTTTAGCTGGGAAGAAGAAGTGGCGCAACAAACTCCCCAGCAGCACAGCTGTCTGTTCAGTTAGAAAAGTTGATTCTATACAATAGTACGCAAAATCATTTACCTTTCGCAACACAAAACATACATTTAATGATTAGCCATAATTATGTCAGCTAGCACACGCTAAAATACCAACCAAAAACATCGAGAACTAATACTCAAGCAGACATAAAAACTAAAGGTAAATCGAACTTAAAATCTAGATAAAAGCCTCCAGGCATAAAGGGCGTGCCCGCTTACATATCGCAGTATCATTTTCATTACAGCTGTCATAGCCGTTATGTGGCGGTCACCGCTGTTCTAGGAAACGATAGTTTTAGCGAAATGGTGACGAGGTCAACTTGGTTCTTTATTATTGCAACTAGTGCTGATATTAAAAGAAAGGAAAATTTGGATTCGTTCACGTAAAAAAAAAAAATAGATCGATGGTCGATTGCCTGGCTGGTAGATTTAAAAACATTTTTTGTCCATTCAAATCGCTCATTTCATCTTGTTATTTTTCCGTTCAGAGATCAGGCAATACACTCATGCAAATCAAAAAATCTACATAAATAAATAAATGAATTTTCATACAGCTCCAATTGAGGAAACCGGAGGAACGAGGAATATTAAAAAGAGCCTCTAGCTACTAAAAATCACTGGAGTTCAAAACAAACACGAAAACACATTTTATTAAAAATAACGCCCACGGATTCCTGAAAAAATAACCAGTAAAAATATAATCCAATTTTTTCCTCTGTTATTAAAATGAACTGCCATTCCGTCATCCATCAGTTGATCGATAACAGTGTTCACTTGCACTAACCGTAAATATTTTCTACATAATATGTTGTAAATATATGTAAATCGATGTTAATGTTATGCACTGTAACATTATGCTTCTGCAACTTGCGTATACTATGTCTGTGTTGAATTATTCATGCAGGATTGTTCGATGTTGTTAAGAAGTTTTTTGAACTGTAGCGTAGTGATTGTAGGGTTTAAAGATAAGTGGATAGTTTGAATTCAGTGGGTGTATATGAAATTATCAGAACATTTATTGTAGTTGTAATATGCTTTGATTAAATAGCATTAGTTCTAGACCTGATTAGTACTGCTCGAATAGTAAGTATATTATAGACTAGCGGTCGCCCGCGGCTCCGCCCGCGTGGATGTCGGTTACACAGACACCGACAGTAACATCGACGACGCAGTCATTATCCGCAGGCTGCACAGATTGTCTTTTTGTGTATGTTAAAGTTGTTAATGATGAAAATATTTAAATGTAATTAATATTAAGTTTTCACTTCTGCCGGCAGTCCCGGAGCGCAACCCGTTGTTTTAGGATAGATAACTAAAGCGATCCCGCACGCGCACCCCCGCCTTGGTGACGCCCACTTCGCAACGGGCCGTGCAGCAGAAATCGTAATATTTTAATTTCGCCATAACTTCAAAACCAAACGTCCAATTTTAATCATTCAAAGACCAAATATTATCTACATAAACTGTACTTAGTGATGAAATAATTTATTTTGATAAGGATTAATAGCATGAGTAAAATAAACGCGTTTAAATGTAGTCCAAAAAAAATTCAAGATTTTTAAATAAAAAAACGGTTGTTGTGCCTCACTCGGCATAGATAAGTATAGTGTGTCGCGGACTTTTTTGTAGATATTTATAAGATCTACAATTAATTAGAATATTTTATGGTTCTATCTTTTATAGTTTAGGCAGCGTACGCAAAATAAGTAACTTTTCTGGTTGATTTTTTACACCTTGTGTCCGAAAATCCCAAATATCTTACGGAACCCTATTTTTTTCCAAAATAAAATATAGCCTATGTTACTCGTGGATAATGTAGCTTTCGAATGGTGAAAGAATTTTTAAAATCGGTCCGGTAGTTTTTGAGCCTATTCATTACAACCAAACAAACAAAGTTTTCCTCTTTATAATATTAGTGTAGATTAGATTACACAGTAGTATAATATTACAGAGTAGATGGAAGGTATCATTTGAAATACAGACGGAGAGAACCTTTTATTGAAGCGAAATGATACACGAAAAGGTATAATTTTCTATCTCTAGAGTCAATGACAATTTCAAACAGCTGTCTAATTTCCCTGAAGAAATTCTACAGCGATGTGAAAATGACTGACACTTTGTCGACTGAAAATTGCTTTTACACACCTGAATAAGAAAAGAAATAGAATCATTTTAACCTCAAAGTAAAACTCAAATAAGTCACGTATTTATTTAAATAAAAAAGGCACATAAAATATTAGTTTCAAAATCTCTTGACACATTTCTTTTTTTTCGGACAGCTTTATTTTTTTGTATAAAAAAGTATCTTTTTATATTTTGATCCGAAAATATCACGTTTCGCCCCACCAGGGATCACCTATATCTGTCAAAGATAAAAATTCCCATCGTAATGTTGGCTATCATTTGTCACCCCACCACCCACGTGCCACGGCCACGAAATAAGCTGTTTTTATGAGAGGCTAGCGACAATGGAAGTTATACTATAGATACAAGCTGGAATTGAAAGCTTCTCGATTTCTCTTTTATGTATACTCTTGGGCCAATATATAACTTCATAGGCTATGAAGTTATGCATCTATGGATGAAAAGTCTGTCCTCTTTAGATATCAGTAAGTAATAAGTAGTAACTATGTGAAAAATGTACAATATCCTGCAAAATATTAATCAAAATGTATCTGAATAAGGGCGGATTCGACAAAACAGCAGTGTGATTCTGTAAGACCTCATTCTAAACTTCGAATCTGAATCCGCTGTGAGTTTCTTGATTGGCATTCTAAAAACTCGATTGATACACTAGCGCTACCCTTGCGAGCGTGTCAGTGAATTGAACTAAATTGACCGTGAGATTTTGACAGATAAAGTATGAGATGACGTAAGAAGTGGCATTCTGTAAGGTAATTCCGCCGTCACTTCGACGCTCCCTTCGAACTCGAACCCGATTCAAAGTGTCAAATAAAAAGCATCTATTTTACGAGTGAAAATAGAAGAAATCCTATAAGAATAGCGTTAAAATAATATTTTTTATGTCACAGCGTAAAAAAATGAGTACAATAACTATTTTGTGGTTAAAAACTACTTTTTTGGCGTTTGTGTAAAGTGAAGCGATGTCAAGAATGTTTTTGTTTAAATCTTTATTATAAGAGTCGCATGATTTGGATAAACTAGAAAAGCGTCGACAATCTAACCAAATTCGAATAACTACACCCTATCTCTATGCTTAGCCTCTGCCAATGCTCTGCTCTGCTCTGGCAATGGCTGTTTGTGTATGTCAGTTTAAATGTTTGTAAACGCACCCACGATACAGGAGAAATTCATAGTGTGGGGCAACGTTTTAAAAAAAAAAAAAAAAAATATGCTTGCAGCCCTTTCCCCACTGCAGCCACAGCTTCAGGCAAGATTCTATCTCTCTCTGCACTCGTTTCATCCATGGCACTTTCTCTTTCTGCACTCCTCTCCAGAAAGGACTGCAGGATGTGTGCATTTAGTATTTGTATCTCCAACTACTGTTCTTCCACCCTGAAATTATAAACAAATTGCTATTAAAATACATATGTATTTTTCAAACTATATTAAAAAACTTCCTTTTCTTATTATTAAAGTCATTGATTTAGTAAAATTAAAATTATGAAACCAAGGAACACACTTCAAACCAAGCAACGACGCACATTTTAAGTGGTTTGTTTTGAGGAATGTTAAGTGGTTTAACTAACATGTACTTAGTAAAAAAAAGCGATGCTAACCTTGGTCCACTAATCTATTTAGGCGCACGGCTAGTTCCTCCCACTGGCGTCGACTTCGCTCTCTGAGTTTGAGTTCTCAAGAAACCCTTCGCCATGCCAGGGTTTCTTTCCATAAACTTTAGGTACCAGAGTTTCAACCTGAGCCGACGATGGGTGAGAGGAACGTGTCTCATTTGGGCTGGAATATTATTGTTGGATTAGAAAACAAAATAAATAGATACTATTTAATTAATATCATTTTTAAACTTCACAACCACAAATATAAACTTACTTCATGATTATTTCACAATTATTTTCGGCACTGAACGAACGAATCAAACGCAAACTAAACAACGCAACGTAAATATTATTGTCTGTCTGACATATTTTTTTTCGTATGGGAAGCATAGATTATATATTCATAGCCATCATTTAGTTTTCTGTTTTTTTACTTATAAGCTGCCTCAAATTAGTTTTAAAATAAGACATTTTAATTTAAACAATATATTAGCTAAAATTCTGTGCCAAAAACTCAACAATTGTGTCAAAAAACAGAGTCGATAAAACTTGACTAACATTTTGTTGAGTGTGGTAATCACTAGCTCGCTTCGGAGCTCACTTCACTTCGCAAGTGCCTAGGTGATGCTTACAGAATGCAAAATCAAGGTCATTTTGAACCTTATGCGAAGGGAGAGTGAATAGCGATGTGAGATGCGAGTTGTTGTTCGAATTTTACAGAATCGACGTACAGGAATAAATTTTAAGCAGAGAAAAGATGTGAAAAATCACTGTGTTTTTCTTATATCTTAAATTTTTCAGAAAGTTAGTGAGAAATTCTGTATTGGGAGCAAAAATATTCTGTTGTACATAACCGCACGACCATTCATTTCCTCTAACAAAATCAAAAGAAAAAATGCAATAACCCCTAAGAAAATCTCTTACTTTAGACCCCCACTGAGAAAGATACGGCTATGCTTTGTAGATCATATCGGGCTTTTTGTTTCGCGTAGAGAATTTATTAAGTGCCCCTGTGGGTGACAGATTGCCCTTTCAGATTGTACGTGGACAACCGCACGTCAGTAGCAACACGTGCTCTACGAAAATAGACCTTATTGGTACGTAATAAAAGCGCTGTCGGTGTCAAATTGTTACTATGAACGTGTGGACAGTGAAACAAATGAAAGTTGTACTGGGCTTTTGATATAGTGTGTGTTCTTTGGGTGTCTCGTTGGTCTAGTGGCACGACTACTAAGAGGGTTCAAACCCGCGGGTCGAGCTAAATTTTATAGGGTTTTTTTTTTTTTCCGGATTCTCGATGTCTGCATTGTTGATTATAACAGGCTTGCCTCCCCTTACACATACCTGATTGAATGATTCTTTAGGGGTATGAGGAACAGTGTGTAAAGTTCACTCATACTCTATGGAAAAGGGAGGATCCGCCTACCAGACGGGTGTTGTGTTTGGCGGGCAATTGCCCAAGGATTGATGTCGGATAGTCTTATATATGTTAATCGCTCGGTAAACTCTTACACCGCGATGTAGGACTTGTGACGTCAGGTCTTTGATGCTTAGTTCGTATGTGGCGGTGTAGATGCCGCCACAATTCTGACTTTATAATTAATGGATGAATGAGATTGTACTATTGGCCCCTGCCTCCTAACGGAGAATGGGCATAGCAGTCGTGAAGTTATAGAAAGGAAGAAAGAAAATACATTTATTTAACAGAGACTAAAAGGCACACAATATAACATACAGCAGAAATGGTATTCTTTAGGTCATTTTGGATGAAAATTGTAGTGAGAAACTGCGGCAGAAATTGGCATGAAAGTGAGAAGTTTATGCCAAACAGTGTTTCAAGGTTTTGGCACCGCTTACGGTGTATAAAGATGCTTTAACGTGTATGTGTAGGTTTACACTGTGTATTACATGAAAGGAATAATGTAGGAGACCGTAAGGCAGTCTCTATGGCCGTATAAAATACTGATAAATCAGAGGGGAGGATGTAGCCAATGCGGCTTTTAAAATGTGCTGTATCTACTTGTATACTAAGAGCGGATTTCACCAATGAAACTGAATGCGATCAGCAGATCTAAAACGCGTTCAAGAGTTGTTAGTGTCATCATTCTTATGGAATATTTGACTCTGACAGCTCTTGAATGCGTTCTAAAGGTGATGATCGTGTTCAGTTTTATGGGTGAAATTCGCCCTTAGCAACATATAAAAGTGTTGTTTTTCTACTGTATTGATTAGAATTTTATGTCGTTACTAACATAGTATTTAGAATCCAATGCTGTAGTCGATCTAATATAATTATGTAAACACTATCTCATGCATGTCAGCAGAGAGGTCGCTGTCACTAATGTCAATTGGCATGGCAGATCAGAAATACAGGATTAACAGGATTCTACACATAAAATTATAAAATATGTCTTTTCTCGAGTTACAATCGTTATTCCAGGAGAAAATCGCTTTTGAATTTTGCCAATTGTATACGGTAATGTAAAATCTCTATAATATATTATTGTAGTATATTATTGTCCTAGTGCAGGGCAAAGGCAAGACAAGACACGAGCATTGATCAATCACCACGCTTGCTCAAGATGAGTTTGCGATTTCAGACTTATATTAACTACTAGCTGCTGCCCGCGGCTTCGCCCGCGTGAGTGTCGGAAATTACCCCATACATCCCGATGGGTTTTAAGTATAAATACTGAGTTTCGAGTTAATCGGACAGCGCGTTAAAATTCTTCCATACAAATACTGACACCCCCCAACCCCCCTTTAGGGGGTAATTTAGTAAAACAAAAAATACAAACTTTATCATTTATTTAGATAACTATTCGTGCGAAGTTTCATGTTTATTACCTCAAGGAATAAGATTTTTCATACAAACTTTCATCCCTTATTTTACCCACTTAGGGGTTGAATTTCAAAAAATCCTGATACACGTTATTCTTAATTTTTGGGTTTAAGTATAAATATTGAGTTTCGAGTTAATCGGACAGCGCGTTAAAGTTCTTCCATACAAACTTTGACACCCCCCAACCCCCCTTTACGGGGTAATTTAGAAAAACAACAAATTACAAACTTTTTCATTTATTTTGATAATTATTCGTGCGGAGTTTCATGTTTATTACCTCAAGGAATAAGATTTTTCATACAAACTTTCATTGAATTTCGAAAAATGCTTCCTTATTCCTTGCCTACATTATAAAGAGAACCTCTGTGCAAAATTTCAGCTTTCTAGGTCCAAGGGTTTGGGCTGGTCGTTGATAAGTCAGTCAGTCAGGACTTGTCTTTTTATTAATAGGTATAGATATAGATAGTAGGATAGGATACTTTTCCGGGATAAAAAGTACCCAGTGTGGTGCCCAGGATATTAAAGAATAATTATACCAAGTTTCATCGTAATCGAACCGGTAGTTTTTGCGTGATGCCTGAACAAACAGACAGACAGACAGACAGACAGACAGACAGACAGACAGACAGACAGACTGACAAAAAATTTTTTTAATCAAATTTTTGGGTTCGATGTCGGTCTAGTAACACCCCTGCCTTTTTTTTAATATATTTTCAATGTACAGAATTTTCACTTCTACAGATTTATTCGTATAGATAAGTCTCAATTTTCAGTTTTATTGACATTATTTTGATATTTTGATCTCACATTTAGTGAGGCATCTTTATCAAACATCTAGGCAATTACATAAAACGATAATGATCGATCAGAACCACGTTTCTCCTAGACTTATTAACAGATGCCCACGACTGACGTAATCAGCCGGTTTTACTGGGCCCTTATTCTTAGATCAGCGGCGAAATTAATTAACCGATAAGACGACTCTGGCCAAGCCGTCCATCCAACTACTCGAAGATTTTTTGTGCTAATCAATCAGCTTTTGTCTTACTAATCCCCTTTTGGTTCTAATCACTATAATTAGCAGTTAATCTTGCATTCTGGTGACAATCTACGAAGCACCGAATGTACTTTAAGAATTGGTTTGGACTTAGTTTTCTTACAATTTGATTGATTTTTAGAGGGTATTTTTTGGAGCTTTCTTGGAATTTGTGGGTTGTTGATTACGATTTCAATTCGGCCCTTTTTCGTTCTCAATTTGATCATGTTTTGAGCTAAATTGACAGCTGATTTTTTTATTTTTTTTCCTTATTAATAAGAACTAAAGCTTAGTAATTGATTACAATCTAGCCTAAAGACTAATAATTAATTCTAACTTAATATTTTACGGGATAGATTATGTTATAACTAATAATAGTGTCAATTTGCACTTTTACACAATTTTGTAGCACTTTCTTAGAGTCTGATAATTGATAAAAACACTTTGTTCATGTGTTATAGTATAGCACAGCAGTGTTACTATGTATCATTCATTCACTATTTGTAAATTACACTAACTCAAATTTAATTCTCTTTACTACGCACTATGTCCGTATTGTCTAGCAGCTGCATTGCCTCGACATTCACATGTCGATGGAGTCTGTTTTCGTGGGTTAACAATAAAAACTTGATATTATTTTTCTGTTTCTAAACTTAACAAACGAGTCACAGAATGTCAGAATTTTTAGGACTCATTACGACAACAATTCCCTTCAAACCACGCTTGACAACTTTTTCAGGACCAGGATGACTTTAAGTTCCCTGTAATAGAAACATCCAATCTAGACCTAATTGATTAAGACCAGCTGACAGGAATTAAGGGTTTAACAGCTTCTTTAAACCCTTAAAGTACCTATAAACTGTAGCCAATAGCTATCGGAAGAGATAAATTTAAATTAAGAACCTATCTAATTAAAGATGGCCATTTACAGTTTTTCAAATGGTTTTTTTATTATTTTTATTTCTTGCTGCCAATCTGGAGAGTGCATTGAATTTTAAGTGTTACAGTTTTTACGTAACGAAAAATAAATTGGAAGAAATAAAATGTTCAAGTTATTTCTTATGCTTTAACAGTCGTAAATTATTTGCAAATGAACACACAATTTAAATACAGATAGCTTTTTTTAAATGCTATCTTAAATTGAATGTTAACTAATGGTAGATGAGATTTTATTTGAGTGATTAAGAATTTATTGTCATTTTATTCATGAGGATCATAAGTCTTGTACGAGATAATATTGAAATGGCGAAATTCAAACAATAATCCCTACATCCTATTGATTTAATAAAGAGTATTTTAAAGCAAATTAAACTCAAATATTAAACGCTCTTAATGAAGCTAACAAATAAATAAAAATGTAGTGTCTGTTTGTAATCTCAAAAAAACAGCTTTTTACTAAATGCAAATTACTTATAACAAAAAATTTTTTTTTTTAATTCTTGTCCGTCTTTCTGTCTGTCTGTCTATTTGTTCCGGTTAATCACCCAAACGGCTGAACCGATTTGACATCACTGGCAGGTAGCTGATGTTGTAAGGAGTAACTTAGGATACTTCTATTTTCAGAAAAAGAAAAAAAGGAATCATAGGTCCACGCGCGTGAGGATGCGGCGCAGATGTCTCGTTGATGGTGGCGTGTGTGTTGGATCATTTAGCTCCCATCAAAATGGTTGAGCTGAATGGTGCTAATCTATGCGTCATGTTCGTGAACGGGCGCCGTCAGTTGGGGCTGGTCATCTCTTAGCTGCCATGGCTTATTTGTAATTTTTGAATTGTTTTTATTTTTATGTACGGTTGCTTTTTTCATGCACGTATTTCTACATTGTTCTCACATGTATAAGTAATTTCAACATGAATGATGTAACCAATTTTTGTAACATTTTTTTGATTTAAAAGAGTGTCCGTGGAGTTTCTTGCCCGTTCTTCTCCATACTCCTACTACGCTTTGGAATGGGCAACTATCTTCATATTTTCTGAACGACTGACTCCTTGACAATTCAAAAGTGCCTGTAATTGGTTTAATTGAAATAAATGCTTTGAGTTTGAGTTTGAAGCCGCGGGCAGCAGCTAGTAATTTTTTATAAAATATCTACCAAAGTCACACAAAGTAAAATACAATCCGGTTAACCGGATCACGTAAGCACTTTTTTTAACATCAGACCATCAAAATCGTACCTGGATTTTCACCGGAAACTCACCTACAGATTGGACGTTAAATCCGGAAAATCTGCCATTTATATCCGGGTCGTCCCCACACGAATAAACGGGTTTACAGTACTCTGTTGAGGTTTTGGACATCAATGGGATTAGATGGTCGGGTAAAAAGGAAAACCCGGATATGGATGTAATGAGTGAAAAATACTGAATATTTTATGAAGTTAGTTGTATTTTGGAGTAGGTTAGCTTGAGTATATACATTTTTTCTTTCTTTTTTTCTTTATTAGTTACGATTTTACGAAGTAGCAGGTCACATAAAAACGTACCTTATAATCAGCCTTTAATGTTCCAAGTGCTGGGCCACAGGCCTCCACCTACTATCAACGGCTCGAAAAGTAATACTTTCCTTACAATTTGTTTATTTCCGTAGACCGTGACGATGACGCACGAAATGTGTGAAACACAAAATATCTATCCAAAATACTTTGTTTAATAACACTTCTGTTAAGTAGACTCGATGTTAACGATCACTGCAGCACCTCGATTCTGTAAAAATCTCACCGTGAAAACTGAGGTGAAGTGACCTTAAAGTGAGCTGTCATTCGATCCTTATACAAGAGATTGACACTATTGAAAGCTCACTTCACCTATGTTTACACGGTGAGATTTTTTATTGAATAGCACTACAGGAAATGATCATGTTTTATTGACTAACCAATTTTAATACTTGCGTCCAAAATTCGCAATTTTCTCAAATACAAAGCTAGTAGGTACCGAAGTTCTTTTCTAGGTAACAGAATGTCTGTCTGCCAAATTTTACCAATATCGATAGTAGCGTATTTTATCCGTGAAAATGTTTCGAGCGAACGGCCAGACAGTGACTGTCGCATTGTACCTGAGTATAAAAGATATTGAATTTTATCGCAGTAAGGTGTAGGAAGGTGAAGAAAAATTAAAATTCCGGTGATACACACTTTCAAAAGAAGAGCTTTTGAGAGTGTGATTTTTATATCTGCATCTTCGATTGATCTTGTAAAATGAAAAATAATTATTCTCTTGGAATATCATCCAGTACAATTTGAAGGGTTTTATTTAAAAAATAAAAACACATTTAATGCAGCCAAAACAGAAATTACATAAAATAAAATAAAATTCCACAATACTGCCATAGTATTGTAATAGTCAATGCAATTAAAATAAATGAAAAAGTAAAAATTGAAAATAATAAAAGTAATAACCTCAACTAAACACAAAGAAAGATGACATTATTATGTCCTATTTTTTATAATTGTTGTGGTTGTTATTTTTGTTTTTTATCATTAACATACAGTTCTTGTATTAACCTCAGGAATCGTTTTAATTATGAAAACTAACGTGTTTTTTTTTAATCTCGAAGAGCTTTGATCCATTTCCTTTTTCATTTGATTTTTGACTAGCTTCAAATCTTTCCCCATTCCATTTCTAAATACTTTTCGTAAAACCTGGTCTCTTTAGATTAGTCTGTGAACTCGCAACGTGGGACAATTCCCAGATGTTTCATTGGCATGTGGTTTCGTCCCGAACTGTGGTACACGGAACTGGTCCCACTGAGCTACAGAGAAAATGTACTTCGTAATTTGCGTGGAGTACTGAAGTTTCGTCCGAAGGGAAACGTGGTGGGATGTAGACTTGTTAGATTTTAGTGTTTTTATTTGTGTTGTACTTTTTTGTGCGAAGAGTCTAAAGTTACAATTTATAGATACTGTAAATAATGTATTAATATTTCAGTTTAATTCAGATAATAGTTCTATTTCTGCCTACTGAATAACTATGTTGGGGTCGGCTTCGGATCTAACAGGATGCAGCTGAATAACAGTATTTTAAATGGAGCGACTACCTATCTGACCTCCACAACCCAGTTACTAGGTAATACGATACCCCTTGGTAAGGCTGGTTGTCAGGCTTTCGGGCTTCTGATGACCCGTAACGACTATCAAAGATCTACTTATGACAGCTGAAACCAACGCCTTAACGTGCTTTCCGAGGCACGGAGGGGTCTTGGTATTTAAAGATGGGCAACCATCCACGGACCAAACGCGGCATGCGTAGCTTAACCTGATCGATCAACCCGTGCGGCTGTTATTACTATGTCAATTAAAACATGTCTGATAAATAATTCCAGAGGAGAAAATCTGATGAGAATAATAATATCTACACAAAAGCTAGTTAAATTACTAACCGAAATTATGAAACAAAAAAAAAAAAAAAACAAACAGCAAACCATTAATAAAAAAATAAACAGCAATCCAACACCTCACTCAACTGTAGCTTGACCATTAATTAAAACAAACAAACTCAATTCCTGACCTTTACAACAGCCAAAATGTTCCACAAAATAAATAGATCAAAAGCTAATAGAGTGGCTCGCAATACACGCGGGAGAGCGGGGTTAATTGGACCACTCGTTCGAACCACTAATTGAACCGTCTTCTTTACGCCGCCGCGCCGTCTACGTCAGCCTTAATTCCAGTATCACTTTCTGTAATCATTATTCGGTGGTCTCAATGGCGCGATTGGCTTTTTGAATTGGAAGTTTCGAAGGTTGGGTGTCTAAAGGGTTTTAATTTTGTTAGCAATTAGGAATATTTAAATATATTAAATGTATCTTTGTGTATAAAGCAATAAAGACTAATTTAGATTTATTTTTATTTTTGAGAACATGGGTGCTAGTGGTAACGATCCCGGCTTATGAGTTGTAGGTCGTGAGTTCGAAGCCAGGCAGGTGCTTTACTTTGTGTTAATATTTTCATCACCACTGCTCTCAAAACGGTAAAGCAAAACTGGCATGTCCTAGAACCAAAAATTCGAAAAAATTTAACATCTGCCAACCCGCAGCACAAAAAATTTTAGCACATGTCTTTCCGAAATTCTATTGTAAACTAATGTTGAAAGTTTAAGCTGTTGGTGTTTTAATAAATAAATAAATAAGATATAATTTGGTCGGGGTAAAAAAATGGCAGCAAAGACCGGTGTAAACTGCACTGACCTTGTTTGCCAATGCCTTTAATTTTTCCAAAAATAAGCATATAATTTTGTGGAAATTTTTAACCCTACAATGCAAGTTAGAATAATTCCAGACTAATTAGGCGTATAAAATGTAAGGGGAGGTTCGTGTAATCTGGAAAGTCGAGGCGTAGGAACTTTAGTGTTTTTTTGGGTTCCGTAGCAACCCTAAGAGTGCCAACGGGATCCTATTACTAAGGCACCTCTGTCCGTCATCCGTCTGTCCGTCACAGGGCTGTATCTTTTGAACCGTAGGTAATAGGTAGATACCTGAAATTTTCACAGAATGTGTACCTATTAATATAACAACAAATAATAAAATAAAAAAAAAACCTTTATAGGAAATGTGTTTTTTTTTACTTTATTTAATGTTATTAATATTGTACGGTGGTACGGAACCCTTCATGTGCGAGTTCGACTAACACTTGGTCGCTTTTTATTCTTACAGCAAAGACTAACTTTTTCGTGGCAGTTCTTTTGCGATTGAAACTAAACGGAATTAAATGAGTTGGCAAAATGTTAGACGGAAAGCTTTTGTGAGTCAGCGTCTAATTTGTGGGTAGGTAAACTATACCGAGTTAGTTCGGCAGTGATTGTTCTTGCAAAATAAGAATGACCCTTGGTTTGTAAAAGTAACATTTAATTGAGTCTGTGACCCATTATTGATTACTATTGGTTTTTGGCTTTGGTGCAGTTATTGGAATCGAACCGGAGTGTCAATTTCAAGGCATTCGTCGTTCGTGTACCGAACTGTTATCTGCCCTTCGTCATGGAAGAAGAGTTTTGGCAGCAGGACGTGGTGTTCCATCGCTTCCGTGGACAAGTTCCACTGGACAGCACAAAGTCAAGTGCTACTAACATAGTCGTAAACGTAACATAGCCTTATTTATTAACACACAAGTTTACTTTATATTAAAATAATTATGTTATTTATATAGGTTAAAGTGTTTTTCTATGGGCCAGTGTCGCCTGAAATAATGGTAATTATTTCTATTATCAAACACAACAGTTATCAGGAATTTTGACCATAGATAAACTATACTATAGCTGTTTGAAAAACCTTTTCATAAAACTGTGGTTGTCCAGAGTAGTGTTTATGGATGGATTACGCGTATTTATCACAAGCATGAATAATAATAGGGTATTTATAAGGCCAGTGGAAACGTCGGGAGGGGACTCCCTAGGAGGACATAGAGTGACCTAATTGGTGATATTCTCAGAAAAGTTAGGTGCGTAGTACTCGCAACCGGCGTACGTGTATGACCAGATGTATGAACGTAAATGAAGCAAAAGGAGTATGTATGTATGGAGCGTAGAGGGGGGGGTTCTATAGTTTCTGTCTACCCCCACGGGAAGAAGGCGTGAGTTTATGTATGTATGTATGTATGAATAATACATATTTACATGTTATTATTACATTATTATTACAGTCAGATTAGATTAGATTTTTAATCTTACATTGAGCTACATATTCAATTAAAATCGGAACAGAACTGAAATTAAAAGAATATTAACCCTTAGCTTATGAAAAGCATAAAGTCAATGTATTGATTATTTGTATGTCAATTTAGATTATGTATAGGTATGTAAAAGTAGCAGCAGTAGGGTTAATTGCCAATGACCACACAAAATCCTTTGCACATTATTTCGGCATGTTCAACTAAATGTCTATCATAACCGTAGTCCATGCACTCAGAGATTACTATCTTTTTCATAATAAAAAGCGGCCAAGTGCGAGTTGGACTCGCAAACGAAGGGTTAAGTGCCACCGTACAATATTTAGCAAAAAACGCCGAACACACACTTTTCTTGCTGAAGTGTTTTTGCGGTGTTTTTAATTTAATTTTTAATTTAATTAAGTACGCTTTAATTTTTTAACTTTATTATAGCTTTATCATTTGCTTAACGTCACTAGAAATACACAATCTGTGAAAATTTCAACCGTTTACCTATTACGGTTCATGAGATACAGCCCGCTGACAGACAGACGGATCGACGGATGGATAGCGGAGCTTAGGCTTAGTAATAGGGTTCCGTTTGGCACCCTTCGGGTACGGAACCCTAAAAAAACCCATACAATTTGCAGATAATTTGAAAACCTTTAATAAAGTTTACATAACTGTGTGTAACATTTGCATTTCTATTATTTTTTCCATTTACTGTTCTCGGTATATATGTTCCGCGGCCATTTTGAATACAATTGGTTTCATTACCATTCTTATATTGAGTTGGGTCGAAATCAATTGAATTTTTTCGCTGTACGCAGATTTTTACTGTAAATCAAGTAGTTTATACAATGTGGAGATAATAAATTCTAACATTTAAATTTAAAAAGTGTTATTCTTGAACAAACTAAATACTTATTCGTGTTGAGCCGCCTATGGGTTCTGCTGATCAGCAGACTAGTTAAAGTGACAAAATTATTGGTTATACAGTATCTTAAATAACAGAGGGCGTTCCCATATAATCGCTATATCATTAGATTCAAATAAAAATATCAGCAAAGGAAAATTAATATAAAAAACACGAATTAAAAAAAAAAAAAATATGACAACAAATTCGAAACGACTTGGTTAAAATCAAAATGTGGAAAAAAAAATTACGGCCGGTTTGGGTAACCACAAAACGTTTTGGTGTTGCCCAAACCGGCCGTGCTTTGCCGTCGCCGCAGAGGCTTTTGGTTAATTTGTATGTGTTTATGTTACGTCATGTTTATTTTTGTTTGTGCAGAATAAACAATTTTTCTACTTCCACGTTGAAAGATAAGACTGCAACGTGGTTTCTTTTACGTATCAATTTAATATTTTTTGTCAATATTTTATTTTAAAAAAAACATTTTGTTTTTTAATGTTTTTTTTTGCTACGCTATACTATTGCGGGTTATCGGGAACGCCTTTCGTTAATACATAAGTACTGTATTTGATTGTTTTTTTGTATACAGACTGAAAAGGTCAATATACATATATCTATAGCTACGAAGTTTAATTTACTGTCTTATTGTCATCTCTACCTTGTATTAGTTCTATAAAGTGATAGTTAATAGGTAGTAAATGAAAATGTAATTTTGCTTTGAAGGTGAAGTCTTTGTAAAAAAGGAAATTGATTTTCACTCATTTATTCGAGGATAGATTGAAATAAATTGTTAATTTAAAAAGCAATTTTCTATTGAAGTTGGCAATGCTAATAAAATTGATCGTAAAAGGTGAATGAATTAGTAATTACTTCAAGAGGACGGGCAGAAGCGTCCTCATTTTGGCTATAGGAATCTATAGTCTGTTCTTAAATAATCTGATAAAAATGTAAACACATGGATTAGAAAACGTTCATGTGAATTCTAAGTTGTAGTGCCACTTACAAATAGAGTGCTTTGATTTAATTATTTGAACACATAGACCCGAAATTCTAATTTTAAATCACTTCAAAGATGTTTTCCATTTGCCATCTGGGATTAAGTTTATAACCTTAATGTTTTTTTGATGTTTTTCAATTAAAATGGAATAATGTTATTCAAACAATAATTGTTGGAAAAGTGGTGAGATAAAAAGTTGAAACCTTATAAATACAGGGTTTGTTTACACCTTCATCGAATAATTTTGGAACAGACTATAAGATAAACCATAAATTATGTATACTAAGCATGATGATTATGATACTTAATTAATAACCCTTTGCCAATATTCAGTTATAGACCATTACCAGCTAAAACTAAAAAAAAAACAACCGACTTCCAAAAAAATATCTAAAAAGTGAAAAATAGCTTTAATTTCGGAAGTCGGTGTCTTTGGTTTAGAATTTTCGGTTTTTACCACCGTCTCTTTTGTAAAAAGTTATTATTTTTATCTTTTTAGTTGTGGTACCTACCCCACACAAATTACCACGCCCTGCTATGTAAATAACAATGACAGGAACTTATTACAACATCATCCACATAGACTAATTTGGAAATATACGTATTATGGAAGCTAACTTCTAAAAGTGCCTAAGCAAAGATAATAAAATTTATAAGGGACCACCGCGCAACTTTCCTCTGCCAAATGAAAAAATAATTTTCAGAATCCGTCAACAATTGACGAAAATATCGATGAACATACATAAAACAAGCAAACATACGCTATAAACATAGAACCTCCTCCTTTTTGGTAGTCGGTTATACATTATATGACGATGATTGTCCTCAAATTGTTAATGAAATAGAGTATGTATGTGTCGAATTAGAATTCGACTGTTGCTTATAATAGAAAAAGGCATGAATTTACTATACAATGTAACAGCTAATTAATTTTCACGCCTCCCCCTTTAGACTTAGAGCAAATATTTTTTGATATTCGGATAGCTCATGACATAAAGAGACTCACCTTATGACATTAAGAACATGAATAAAAAAATATATATAAAAAAATAGCGCTGGTTAAGGCTAGTAGGTAGGTATATAAAAATATCGTCTTCACCTTATCCGGTGACAGCGACCCAGACGAATGTAATCCCACTTTACACGTGGTTACTTTTCCGGCAAAGAAAATTTAGGCGTGAAAAGGTAACAGACATACAGAATTACTTTCGCTATAATTTATATTAGTAAGGATTAAATCAACTCAATGAATACCGATCCACAGATGTCCAGTGTTTATATTCCAAAGTGAAAAATGCAAATAAACGTGGACTGGGTCAATTTTTCTACACGCCGGTTGATATCTGTCCAACAAAACTTCCGATTCGAAAGCTGACAAAGGCAAAGCGGGGCCAGCATTAGCACTACAGTGTAAATTGACACCTCCGAAGCTCCATTTACTAAAGAATCGCTTAGAGCGAAGCCAAAGCACTCTATTGTCACCGCACAGGATGCTGATAAAAGGAAAGGAGTTTAAGATAAGAACAGTCGGTAGGTAACCTTAACATTTTCTTTAAAATTGGATGATCGGATATGTTTGTGGAAGAAATTGTCGAGGGAAGAAAAGCTGATATACGTATTGAAATGCAGTCTGACGATGGTTTTCTAATGAACCATAAGGGACAAGTGACGGGGACTACAAACAGTTTCAACATACTTAACATGTAATTCATCATTCATTCTGCCTAGCCTTTTCCCAATCATGTTGGGGTCGGCTTCCAGTCTAACCGGATGCAGCTGAATACCAGTATTTTACATGGAGCGACTGCCTATCTGACCTCCACAACCCAGTAACTGGGTAATACGATACCCCTTGGTAAGACTGGTTGCCAGACTTTCGGGCTTCTGACGACTCGTAACGACTGTCAAAGATCCACGAATGACAGCCGGGACCAACGGCTTAACGTGCTTTCCGAAGCACGGAGGAGTCTCGGTATCTAAAGATGGTCACCCATCCACGGACCAACCCTGGCAAGCGCAGCTTAACCTGATGGATCGACCCGTGCGGCTGTTATTACTTAGCCACGAGCTCCTCATGTAATT
The DNA here is from genome assembly GCA_914767815.1 of Eupsilia transversa. Lineage (NCBI taxonomy): Eukaryota > Metazoa > Arthropoda > Insecta > Lepidoptera > Noctuidae > Eupsilia > Eupsilia transversa. Next base: position 2,551,207 of record OU611888.1, read on the forward strand.
AATTTACTTAACATGTAATTCATATACTTCTATAAAATAAATATAATTATGTATAATCAAAACTATTAATCACATTACATCACGTGTGCGAGATCCCTAAAGTTTACAGTATAAAGTATTTCAATTCGATTAAGTTAGAAAACCTGTGGGTGTAGTACGTGTCCATGCGCATCAGTAAGCGTTCATATCATCAGAAGCAAAACAAAACAAATAATATCGAATACAAAATAACAGTTATGCTTGAATGATATATTATCTAAAGTGTTTCATTTTCTTTTTGTGAGTGATTGAACAATTTTATGCTGGATTGTGATACTACAAAGAAAAATATTTTATTGAAAAATCTTAGACATTAAGTCAATACTTTGCAGCTGAACAAATACTTTGCAGCTGAACAAATGCTTTGCAGTTGAACAAATGCTGCTTTCTTTCAAGAGTCAACGACTTCCTTTTCCATCTGTTTGTGTTTTTTAAAGATTTTTATTCGCTATGCTTCGTAAAAGCTCTTCTTAAATTTAAATACAGAAAGTCATAGATACATAAAATTGAAGTGTCTGTTTATAATGTCAAAATAACAGCTTTTTAGTAAATGCATGAAAGTTGTGTTGTCATCTTACATTATGCTGAGCTGAGGCCCTTTTGGCATTATAATCATTGTTTCCTGTTTTTTTTTTTAAACGTTGCCTCACTAAGAATTTCTCCGGTATAGTGAGTGCGTTTACAAACATTTAAACTCACATACACCAACAGCCAAAGCCGGAACTTGTAGATCATACAAATATAAAAAAAAAAAAAAAAAAAAAAAAATTTTGCAGCGCAGCAATTAATCGCTTAACCACTGCGCCAACCATGCCGTGCCATCGCCGTTGTCGTCGTAGTTTTAAGGTGTATTTTTCTACTGTAATGCCAATAAACGCATTTCTCTTTCTTTAGAAAAAAAATGGGTCCGCGCGGGCGAAGCCGTAAACAACAGCTAGTTGTTTATAAAAATATCATACAGTAGAAGTACAAGAACTTTCTTTACATATTATATTTTTGCAGACTGTCTGTCTCTCTTTTATTGAAATATTATTCGAAAGATTTACGTAGTGTAGTTCCTTTTACATAAATAATAGAGGTTATAGATAAAAGACAATGCTATAAGGTTTTTGCTCTTAAGAGGAGTTTTTACTTATACATTTTTCCTGTATCAGAAAACCTTATTACTTCAAACTCAAACTCAAACTCAAAGCATTTATTTAAATTAAACCATTTACAGGCACTTTTGAATTTAACCAAAAAGAAAAAGAACCCGTAGATATTAAAAAAACACATAATAAAAAATAAGCCATGCATAGCAGCTAAGAGATGACCAGCCCCAACAGACGGCGCCCGTTCACGAACATGACGCATGGATTAGCACCATTCAGCTAGCACTTGAAAGTATACACTTATCAGCCATAGTTCGGAGATGACCTGTTACTACATTATTATAAGACAAAGTTCCCCCGCCGCGTCTGTCTGTCTGATCGCGATAAACTCAAAAACTACCGAACGGATATTCATACGGTTTTCACCAATGGACGGAGTGATTCATGTGAAAGATTTTGGTGTATAATTCATTAAGGTTTTGCGTAAATTGGCTGAAATATGACGATGATTGTTGAAGATGTCGGAAAAAATCATACCGGCGATTGGGAGCTTTACTGTCGTGCGCTGTGTAAAACAATACAGTGGTATTACGGAATTAATACATTGTTTACCCGGATTAACACATAAGTTACTTTTAATTCCGTTAGTAGGCATATTTTCCGACATAAACGCTGGCGAAGCCGCGGGCAAAAGTTAGTTAATTATAAAAATGTAAAGTCAAAACAAAATATTTCGTCAAAAATTCACAGTCCAAGCCGCAAAAAAAATCTATACCACCTTAATATATTCGAAGCAAAGGCAGCAAAAATGAGAAAACATAAACTAGAGATGGCCTGTCGCGGCGGATATTTGCTTAACAATATGTGTTCCCAATATGCAGTATACCGCGTACGGCTTGACGGCACCGTAAAACGGAATATAGCTGGATATATCCGCTGTACCTTGAATATCCGAAGGGGTTTATCCGCGCGGCGGTTAAATCCGCGCCCTGCTTATGTTAGACAATGTGGCGACGATTGTGGTTATGTGCTTAGTGGATGAGCGGTAGCGATTCGCGGAGGTGGATTTGGTGAGCATTTAACTAAATTTAAGATAAAAAGAAAAGGTAACAACATATTCTTGGGGAATTTAATCGAACTAGTTTTCATTCAAGAAAAGGACACATCAATCTCGCTAGTAAAATTTGTCTTCAATTTATTAAGTTGGAAAATGCCCCCCCCCCCCCCCTATTTTGTTTGCAAATACTTGCATATAATCTCCTAAAACCATGATACAAAACAAACCATCACTAGAATCGCTCAAAGTGATCGATATTAATCGCTTACAGTAACTAAAGGCAAAAAGAACTTAACTTTAACTAATAGGTAACAGATTTTTAACATACGTATAAAATTCTATGACATTCTACTACAGTTTTCGCTGTCTTCTAACACTGTATCCTGACCTTTGCGTTCCCAGTCTAGCTAACAGACATGATATAGGGTCTAGAACCAATGCATATAGTTTCTGCGTCCATTCCACCGTGTGTTCAGTTTCTATATTAAAACTTCTATATACTTCGACATATAGTTCGCTTGGGATTTGAGAGAGGCGTTTGCTCAGCAGTGGGACAGTCTAGTCCTGTGTCGGCATCTACAACGCCACATGCATCAAAGACCTGACGTCACACAAATCCTGCATCGCGCAATTAGAGTTTGCCGCGCGATCAAAATATATAAGACTACCCGACATCAATCGTTGGGCAGTTGCCCGTCAGACACAACACCCGTCTGTTCGGAGGATCCTCCTTCTATAGAGGATGAGTGAACTTCACACCCTGTTCCACAAACCTCTAAAGGCTAATATAAAAAAAAAAACTTCGACATAATATTACGTATCAAATATCCCAATGAATAAATATAACACAGAATTGTTTGTACTGTCATGAATTTTTATTGGTCGCAATATGTCTGAATAGATACAGTCTCGACCAATCTCAGAGATTATTTAGATATTGACAATACATAGATTTACAGATTGGACCGAAAGTATTCGATACTCGCAAGCCTTCCATTATCTGTGAATGACTGAAATATTTGTACTGAAATATTTATGGACTGCTTACGAATAAAATATACAATACTTTGTTATTTATTCATGAAAGAAAGACGATGAATTTATTAGCTGCTATTCTCGTAGTGTTAGAGTATTGTGAAAGAGTTCCTTTGGGTCTGCAATATCACATAGGTACCTACATATTTCTAAGCAATAATGCACTTACCGATTTTTGACCTGGTCTCTAGTAAATTAAGGTTTCAGAAATTGCACTTTTATGCATAAACACACGTTCCTATGCTACTAAAACTTAAAAATAAAACAAGCAGCTGTCAAAAAACACACTACAAAGTAAAAAATGACTTTAAAATAATAATAAATAATAAATTTATTTATTTTCAGACAATATTACAGTCCATAGTTAAACACAAACAAAATATAAATATTAAAATTAGAAAACAGATAAAAATCCAAAATAAACCTGTAATGAATTAAATTTAAATATTGAACAATTGATTAAAAACAATCATTAAAATTGACCAAAAGAATAATTAAAAAGTCAGAGAATCATAAAAATAAAAATATCAAATATAAAATTGTCAAAAGCTATAAAAATGTCACAATTAAAAACAAAAAATTATTTAAATTGCAACCAAAATTTACGGTAATTATTTTAAATTTTTACCTGCCCCAAGCCCGATATACGGGTGCATGTAAGGCTTGCCAGTGTTGCATGTAAGGCCCGTCCAACCTATTGGCAACAACGGTAAGAAGACTGTTGCCGTTGTTGTTGTTGTTGTTGTTGTTGTTGTTTAATTTCGGAAGTCGGTGTCTTTGGTTTAAAAATTTCGTTTTTTGTTACCGACTTCCGAAATATTTTCGAATACCACTACCTGCTCTGTAAATAACTTATTATAACATCCACATAGACGGACGAACATAAAACCTCCTCCTTTTAAAAAATGCAAGAAACGACCAAAAAGTTTAGTAACCAAACTCAAATTTCATACATCATCATATATCTTTGAACTGAAAACACTGGCCGGATATTCATGCAAAGTTCGTAAATCGAGCGTTTGATTCAAATTTCGAATGCGGGTCCAAAATTCATGGCCGTCTCCACAACGGATCAAATCAACTGCCGTCATTGGTGGAGCCGTTTTGGCCGGACATTTGAGAAGTTCTGAAAATTTTCCATATTCAAATCTGGGAAAACGTATTTGGTTTGAGCGGTTTTGCTTGGAGCAAAAGCGGTTATGATGTAAAGGGAAACGTAAAAACTTTTTATATTGGTAGTATTTTGTTTATTTAGTACCGGAAAAACGTCAAGAAAGTAGTGATACGCGAAAACGGCGAATCTATTTAGAAATCAATTGCTTTTTCATGCATAATCCATAATGTGAGAAAATCCAAATTTATTCAAACTAGGCTGAGAATCAGCACTTTTCGAACGTCAACATTACATAAGACAGCCCCCAAAACGCCCACCCTTCACCACTTCCTAGTGCTTTAGCTGAGAAGAAGAAGTGGCGCAACAAACTCCTCAGCAGCACAGCTGGCTGTTCAGTTAGATAAAAAATTGATAGAAGTTTTTATACAAAATTAAATCGTGTATGGAATCATATTTTAACAACTAAGTAAAAGTAAAAGATAATGGAATTGGTAATCAACCAAGGTTGACGGCGGCGGTGGTTGGCGGTTGGTTGGTGGTGGTTGGTTTGGTTGGTTGGTGGTGGTCGTTCCAACAAAAGACAATTGATTGTAAAACATAACAATCAGTGAAAGTAGTACCAAGTGGTTCAGGGAAAGGATCATCTTATATTAACTATACACGGACGAATAACTGTTAAAACCAGCAGTCAATATACTAAAGGCACCCGTTCAGTACATAATAGCGGTTGAAAGTAGTACAGTCAGCCTCAAAAAGATGTACATCATTTGATTATCTACAATCATGCACGTAACTTCTTAATTCCCCAAAAGGTGTACCTATATATATATCACCCACATTTCACATATAAGAAAGATAAGTCTTTATTTGCCTTAGACATGTTAGCAAGTAGTTAAAGTCTGGTTTTGATATAATTTCCACATGTATAGCTATACAAAATTGCTTGCAAAATTAGTCCTTTGTAAAAGGGGGCGAGCATATTAATGAATGATTAGGAGTGAGAGTGTGTAGGAGGAGCTCGTGGCTAAGTAATAACAGTCACACGGGTCGATCCATTATGTTAAGCTACGTTTGCCAGGGTTGGTCCGTGGAAGGGTGACCATATTTACATAATTATGGCACCTCCTCCGTGCCTCGGAAAGCACGTTAAGCCGTTCGTCTCGTTCCATGTAAAATACTGGTATTCAGCTGCATCCGGTCTACTGGAAGCCGACCCCAACATAGTTGGGAATAGGCTAGGCAGATTGTTTTTTTAGCCACAAAACATTTTACATATTGGGTACTTAATTTTAGCTACACATTGATACAGTATTATAGAGCACAATATTGTAGACAATCAAATTAATTATTGTCGATGTATACATCTTTTTTGAGGCGGACTGTATTTAGTACCTAAGCTAGGTGGTTTCCGTCTAAAAATAGACGACCCTTTCCCTTGTAATGAATACTTTAGCGATTGGAAAGCAATGACGCATACGTGCTACGGGCAATGGGCAATATACATATATGTATATACCTAGTTTCATTGACGGTTACTTAACATACTTGTACATGATTAAAAGCTGCAGTGTGGCTTGCAAAGCTGTCTTAACATGGATTTTTTGATTTAAGAATGCAATAAACGGTTGCAAGGGAGAACTGCTACTAACCTGCTCGAAATATAAAAATACCAATGATACTTATATTTTTAAACAAGATTCTGAATATCCTTGTTCCTTGAAGAAGTCCTTCATCTCTGTTTTTATTAAATACGAAACATCCAGATTTCTTTGTTACACTCATAAACCTTTCCGAATAAATTCCCTCAACGATTGTGAAAATCTCATCAGAGATTAATAGTGAACTAAAAAAATAAAGTAAAGTAAAAGTATTTTTTTTAAATTATTAGATTAATAATTGACATAATTAATTACAATGGAAACGACGATAGCTACAAAAGTTTAAACCTGTGTCGCGCAAAAACAGACGCCCCTCTAAAAAAAGAAACACATTGTTCCAGACTTATCTGTGACATGGTTACAGTTTAGCTGACTTTGGTATTTGGATAAAACTCGTAAACACGAAAAAATAAAAGATAATAATATGCTTTGTATGTTGGTGACAGTGGCGTAGTGTGGATTGGTAGTGTCAGTGAGGGTGTGTATGAGTGAGGATGTTTCATGAGGGTGCGAGGACACGGCGCGGACCACTGAGACCGCGGAGTCCGAGCAATGACATACCGGGTGTCCTAAATTGCGCTTTATTTCCATGCATTTTGTATGAAATTGGAATGGAATATGAAGCCGCCCGGGTCATGTCCGCGCCCGACGCCATTTAAATGTAGCCTGTGCTTGAAGTGTCTTCTCGTCGCTGCAAAAAATCACCGTGTATAATATCAATAACAAGTTAAACCGAGCAGATGATACCCAAGCCCCTACATCCTTCTAAAAACCGACCATATTCTATACCTTCCACAAATACAGAAAATAACATGAACAAAACATAAATCATTTATATTCCTCGCAGGATTGCCCACCACGTGAGCATTTGTGCGACATAGCTCGGGCTCCTAGCCCGATCTCTCGGATAGCTCATGAATATGAATGACCTATACAGGCTATTCAGACAGTCTACACGGGCGAATACTAGACAAATAGGGCTTTAAATACCAATTCTGAACTTGGAGCTATGTAGTTGTAAAAGGTACATGAATTGAAGGTGACAAAGGTGAAAACTTAGATACTAACCTTGGTTGCTTTCATAGATTTGATATCATTGTATCAGACGAATACTAAGGAAAATGCCGGGTGAAGCACGCTTTCACCTTCGGCCTGATCATCACTTACCATCAGGTGAGATTCACGCCAAGAGCTTACCAGTTGTGGTTCCCAAAAAAAAAAACGTGATGAAAAGTTTGGGTATTTTATTTTACTTACATACATAACATCACGCCTTGTTTCTCCAAAGGGTTGGGCAGAGGTGTACCTATAGTACACCCATATTTTGCCAGTTATGTTTAAGTCCAATGAAATAGGGGGCGAGCCTATTGCCATCAACCGGGCACAGATCCAGACTCCGGGCTGCTACTGACAAATTCCAGATATAAAATCCAATAACACTTTGCCCGACCTGGGAATCGAACCCAGGACCTCATGCTCAGCAGTAGCACTTACGACTACTAGACTAACGAGGCATTATATTAAACGAGGATTTTTTTCTTAAAGAAAACTTACAGCTAGGATACAGATAGTTGACAGTTAGTGCAAGATGCCAATTAAAAGTTTTCATTGACAATATTAGGGTACCACAAGAAACTGTAGACTCAGCAGTTTCAGTTTATCATTTTTGTGAATTCGAGTTCCAGTTTTAATAGCTATATGTATGTGGGCACGACCTTTATGCTTGCATGGAGGCTTTAATTCGATTAAGTTCTGTTTACTTTTTTTTATGCTTGAGTATAGATTTCGATGCTTTTTGTGGGTATATTGGCGTGTGCTCGCTGACATAAGGCAAATAATTTAAGTTTGACGTTTTTGTGTTGCGTATCGTTAATTATTTTGCATAATATTGTATAGATTCAATTTTTTTTAACTGATCAGACAGCTGTGCTACTGGGGACTTTGTTGCGCCACTTCTTCTTCCCAGCTAAAGCAATAGGGAGTGGTGAAGGGTGGGCGTTTTGGGGGACTGTCTTATGTCATTTTGACGTTCGAAAAGTGCTGATTCTCTAAACTTGGCTAGTCTGAATAAATGACTTTTTATTTTGATTTTGAAACAGCAGACAGGCAAGCGAAAGTAAGAATAAGTAAGCACTCGGAGAGATTAAGAAAAGACTGAACAGGTTTTAGTGACTGAGCAGGTTGTATGATGTGGATGGCATGGTAAGAGAAGGGGAAAAGAAACAAGGGATGGACTGAGTGAAAGATGATAAGCCTAGAAAGGGGGTGATTACCGAGATGACGACTATAGTTCTCGCGTTATGAACTGAGGCCTTAGTGTAAGTTTGCAAGTGAGTAAACGTAACTATCGCGTCTGCGTTAAAAAAATTATTCTCACCTTTATATTCTGAGCATTATGAACTATCAGTCAAATCTTAACGCAAACGCGATAGTTACCTTTACTCACTTGCATACTTACACTAAGGCCTCTGAGTCGTCAGGCCATAAATGTCAGTTGCAATAAGAATGGGCAACGCCTTGCGTGTGTCATCGATAGTTTGCTACCTAGAAAGAAAATACTTTTATTTACAGCAAAAATAACGCAAAGAAAAAACGAAAACACGAAAATAACAAGTTGAGGAAAATATGCGGCACATCCACGCAAAACGGCCATCGCTCAGCATAATGCTGCGACCCTATGCGAGAGAGAGCCCCAGCGCTGGTTTTCCGCGACAGCCGGCATTGACGTAATGACGTCAATCGGTGCAGCATATAATTAAATAACAATAACAACGAAAAAAAAAAAAAAAAAAAATACAATACTCAGTCCTAAATGTCTATATAAATGCAACCTGCTCCATGAGCTCTATAAATGCGAGCGAGACAGACTAATAACAATGATTTATGGCCCCATCACTCGATTCTTAACGCAGCGACTATAATGGAGAAGTATCGTAGGAAAAGGCATGTTGCGCCGACCGCAAGTTAATTGGGATAAGGGCAGGGAATGATGATGTAACAGAATTAACCAAGCAAGAGTGTTATTTGGTTAGTGTACCGTAACTGCCTCTGTGGTCTAGTGGTTAGACCACCTGTCTCAGACCCAGAGGTCCCGGGTTTGATTACCAGTGGGGGCAAAATTTTCTGTTCGGTTTGTTTGATGGTAGGGCTTGTTTTAAGTACGTCTGGCTAGCTACCACCATCTTATCTAAGTATGTCGCCATATCAAGAATGTTACCAGCATTGTTGCGTTCCGGTAGTAAGAGGTAAGATAGCCAGTTCCTCTGTGGTAGAGGATTCCGGGTGAAGCTCGCTTCCACCCTCGGCCTGATCATCACTTACCATCAGGTGAGATTCTGGCCAAGAGCTTCCCCGTTGTGGATAAAAAAAAAAAAAAAAAAAAAAACATTATGTAAAACACTACAAATCGTAAGTCAGGCCATCACTGCACTAAAATAAACTTACTCAAGTAAAATTGAATGTAGGTATTGAAGGTAACTCTTAAAATTGACGGATATTTATTAATTCAATTAATCAAGCTGTTAGTTAATTGATATTCAGATGATCTACATAATTGTATTACACATTTTTCCTGTTACAAGATCTGAAGGAATCTACTTTTTAATGGAAATTCGCTTAATGTAATTTGGGGCTGATTTCACCAATGAAACTGAACGCGATCAGCACATCTAAACCGAGTTCAAGAGCTGTCAGTGTCAATATTACAAAGAAAATAATGACACTGACAGCTCTTAAACGTCGTTTATGTGCTGATCGCGTTCAGTTTTCATTGGTGAAATTCGCCCTTGATCAGTTATTTAAATTACTTTCGCCTAAGAGTTTATTTTCATCCTAGTACTAGTAAAACTTAACTGTCTACTTATTCGGTTTATGAGATACGACCCGCTGACAGATAGACGAACGGAGAGCCAGCGGAGGCTTAGTAATACGATTCCGTTTGGCACCCGTCAGATACGGAACCCTGAAAATGGAAATATTTGATTATTTTATTACGATTGAAATGTTACATGCTAAATAAATGCTGATTTTAGAGCTGTAGACATAAACTAAAATTAGTTTCGCTCGCGAAAAAAAGCGTAAAAGAAGGTAGGTTTTTATTCAATTAACACACTATAGTTTATTTAATAAACTACTTAAACAATACTATTGTATTGTTTGCCTAGGGCTAATTAGGACTAAATTAAATAAGATACAAACTAAATAGTATTCAAGTTTTAGCTCAGATGTACACAATTTAAATTAACAACAATTAGACTGACGTTCAACAAACCATGTGATAACCATTTATTCCCGTACTTTTAAGAACGTTCGCAGTCTAATCTCATTCGGCAATCTGTCAAAATACAATCAATTTACCGACATTTTTGACAAGTTTCACAGATTGCGACTTGAATGTAAACGTTTTTTTATGTACAAGAATTGGCCTTCTGATTAGTCACTAACCACACAAAAAGAAGAAGAAAAAAGTCGGAAGTAGTTAATAGTACATTTCTGTCGAGGCCAGCAACGCAAGCATTGATGGTCGATCGTGAAAATGCTGGCCGAGGCACACATACGTGAGGCCATCAATGCCTGGTTCTCAAATAATGCGCGGAAATTCAAACAAAGTAAATTAATTATAAATTCCAGAATCAATGACGGACAACGATAATTTTTCACGCGCCAATGCAATGTGTTCATTTGTTTCTTCTTGATTGTCATGTGTTGAAGTAAAAAGTTAGTTCCATTTTTAAATAACACGACAGATGAGTTTTCATAGCAATTTATTTGGCCGCTACACAGGACAGATATGAATTTTCATAGTAACATTGCTGGCCGCATCGTCACTTGTTTTTGATCAGTACAGCAATTTCGATTTATCTCGAAGAAAGTTGTCAAAATAATGGTCGAATTTCCAAGCATGTTTGAGAAATAAATATTTATTTTTAAACTAGCGTTTGGAGGTCCGAAAATTATCCCACGGGAAAGTAGTTGTGGAACGTGGTAGGATTTGATACCTACGTATATTTGAAATTCATTGTCTTCTGGAACTGGGTAAAGCTTTGAAATTCGGGGTAGAAATTCGGTTCGTGTTATATGAATTCGTTGCTCAGGATATAGAAATGGAACGCCTTTGTCCACTTTTACGTCATAAGCTGAATGCTGTTATGTGTCATACTAAATTATGTTCGCAGCGAGCGAACGCGTTCGCACGCAAGGGTAACGCTACACGTTTTATGTTTAATTTATTTAATTTTTGATTATTATTTCCTTCATTTCATTTAAATACTTATCAATTATATTTTTAAATATTAGAATATAAAAATATTAAAACAAAACTGCAGAGCAAAGGCCAGTGTGACATCATATATTAAATGTTAATTTGTTGTTAATTATTTTAACTACACTACTAATTGGGACACAGTAATGGTAGCGTATGTATGTAAATAAATAAATTAATAAATAAAAAATATTACAAGGTGTGTACTTGCTTGCTTTTTTAGTGTGTAAAGTCTATGGGAAAAGTACCTATAGTCTAAGTCCAAATGTGTTTCAAATCTTTAATAGACGTGATCCAGTAGTCTAAAGTTTCAGATATAGATAATGTAGGTACCTAGTAGTTTTTGACTGAACAGTTTTTCACTGTTCCTTTAAATTGTTTAATATCGCGTTTTATCAATAACTCAGTTGATGAGATGAAGGCGATATATTGTGCACTATCGCCGACAACTAATGAGCTGACTTTTCTAAGAAAAAATTATGTAATTCACCCAGACAAATGTATCCATTCTTGACTTGAATAATCGAATTTATCCAATATAGCTTCCGGGAAACAGAATCCGTCGAGAAAGTCGGCAAGTGGAACACATAACCTTCTTGTTAACGAGATTTTCTATCCTAGCCTTTATAACTCAACACGTTCCTAAGACGCCATGTTGTTATGAAACAACGGTCACCTCTAACTTAGTTTAAACTTAAGACAAAACCTCTCGGTATCCCTATGGTCCAATTATAACTTATTCTCTAAGTTAGCAGACTCTTAAGCGATGCAATGCATATATAATGTAGCCTCTAAGCTTACCACTATGCATAACTCGAGCAAACTTCCCTTTAAAGTATACATATTCTTGTTTGATGCTTAGATTCCGTCTGCGAGGAGAAAATGTTCCTATAGTGCTTGCTTGAGTAAATAAGTTTTGCACCGGGTGCTGTGGCGTAACTTGGGACTGGCCTATTCAGTACTAAGTTGCAAATTGCAATGGACTAAGTTGATGAAAAGACTTTAAGGCGCTGACAAGAGGCAAAATAATGTTCCAAAAAGGCTTGTCTTAAATTTTCTTTTGCCAGATCTATAGTTTGTGGTACGGATAAAATATTACGTTAATCTTAAACATATTTCTCAGAACCTGGTTCTTACAAAAAACACGTTTTGAAAAAGAAAACTCGATACAAATTAACGTTAAACTAACCTTTACCTTGGCTTCCAATCCAAAATATCTGTATTTAATTAAATATCAACATTGTTATTTAATTAATAACAAGAACGTCTTATTTAAATGGTTGTTGTTGAGGAGTGAGGAGCAGCTTTTCCTGACACCCGCCTGCTGCGTCTGGCCCTGTGACTTGTTGATAGTCATGGCAATGCATACGCTTATAGGAAACTGCACGCGCTTAAACTGGAAGGGGTAATTAGTGGTATAAGCGGTATAAACACCGTCTCGTTAACGCTACAACCAGTTAGAATTTCCGCCTCGATGACGTTTCTCTGCAAAGACACGACTTTGAGCCGGGTCCCGTTACACAGCTTCGCCGGATTTAAGTTCCCAGGGAGTATTTTGCAATAAATCACAAGCGTTGTATCATCGCACTTCTCTTCTTTTCTATCCAGTCCGACAGTGACCACTTTAGCTCTTGTCAGCATCTTAATGCCTTGGGTGCTTGTACGGTCACCCTCTAAATGTAATTAGTGCTAATGTAATGTACCTTTGTTAGCAGTTTTGCAAGTTAGTCCCTACGTTGACAAAAAAAAAACAAAAAAAATAGTTACCGTTACTTGTCTCACTTCCTTCCCGTGGGATTCCTTTAAATATTATTTTATAATTTAACACCATAATTTATGATTTAAAACTATGTGTGTATAAACAATTTAAATAAGGAGTACAATACATTGTCAGTAGCGAGATTGTTTTCTAAATACGATAAATAGGTGTTGACTTAACTGTTGTTGATACTATGTTACAGAATGCGTCACTTGAAACTGGCATTTTCAAACATTAAATTAAGTAGTGACAAAATACAAATAAAACGAACATGTGGCGGCATCTACCACGCCACATGCAAACTACGCATCAAAAAGACAAAACCTGCATCGCGCCGTTAGAGTTTACCGCATGATTTAAAAAAAATAAGACTATCCGACGTCAATCGTTGGGCAGTTGCCCGCCAGACATAACACCCATCTGATTGGAGGATCCTCCCTTTTCAATAGAGAATGAGTGAACTTTACACCCTATTCCTTACCTCTAAAATACTATGTTACAGGAAACTGGCATTTTCAAACAATAAATTAAATACTCACAAAATACAAATAAAACGAACGTGTCTGATAAAAAATAAACTGTACATTTTCAACACCAATATTTAGCTAACGAACACGATTTAGACGCCCGCCTTAATTGTTTTCTTAACAATTTGACAGATGTCAAAATGCTTTCAGGCACCGGAATCGTCACAGACTGCCAACATTTTGAGGTTTGTGCTTCCGAATTATTGTTTAGCCGTTTAGATTGATTTTAGTGAGCGGCCTTCAAATTGTTTTTAAAGGGTATAAATCCTTCATTGATTGTCTTGTTGATTTGTTATGACAACGGTTGACGGAAATGGGATTGTACATTTCTGGTAGGTAAATAAATAACCAGTGGTAGTTCTTGTGATCGGTTTATACAATTTATATTTTGAGTTTGTAGATAGCGTTACCTACCTTAATACCTACAACATTAGTTTGGATTTTGATCATCAATTTTACCCATCAGTCTAAAATCTTACACTTCTGGTTTACCTTATTAAGTGTCAAGTACAAATCGCTGTAGGTAAATTACAGCAAATCCAGTGAGACTAGAGAACATCTTATTCCATAGTCAGTCTTCCTAACGTGTGATTGGACCCTTAATGGCGATCCTTTTTAGGTCATAAAAGGGATCGACACGTACCACAACCACACCACAACGACATTAGTGGGCGTGCACTATTTTGTATAAAAATGAATAGTCTATCCACACGGACCTCAAGTGGCCGTCAAAATCAACCGTGTGGACGATACCGACCACATCAAGGCGTTGCGTCGTCGCGACTACACTGTCATAGATGGAGTCGATCTGTCTGCAAACACTAGCCACATCGCAACTGCTAGCGACAACGCAACTGCAAGAAGTTGTAGCGACACTATTCACAAGTTTAGTAACCACTGCTTGCCCACATTTTGTCCCTGCGTTGTGGTGTAAAATAAACAAAAACAAAAAACAAACGCTTCAAATCAAACGTATTTCATTTAAATTCAGAACCCGACAGGGACCGAAGTTTTGCACGACATCGACATCGGGAGTGTTCGGGTAATCCTCCCGAGGGATGCCGACGATAGGTGTCGCCGCCGTTCTGTTTGAACTTCCATTGAACTGAGAACACAATAAAGGATTGGATGGCATTGTTTTATAGTTTGTTTAGTCTGTTGGGAGTTTCCGCAAACGTGTTTGCGCCTTTGCCTCTTCAAGTAACGATACAATATCTACTGAATATCTGTGACTGGCTTTTTCGTCAAAAAGACTTGGCTTGTTTTTCTATCAGTTCCATATTGACCAACTTCGCCAATATTATGGTGTAAGTAAGGGGGGGTTCTTTTAAAGCAGCATCCCAATTGCGAAACACACTTTCAATCGCAATCCGAAAGCTCCGTTTGAAAAATTCGTCTGCCCGACAATGTAAATAACGCAATGAATGTGGTTGAACTGTACAAATGACATTGACAATTACCCCGCAGGTCAATATTATACGATAAGTGGATATAGTCTAGCGAATTTTTAGAATGTGTGCCATTAACGTTAACTGTCACCTTGACCTACCCTGCACATCACCTGCCTTGCAAATAATTTTAGAATAGTGTTAGAGCGCCATCGCATGTAGGCAACGTAAGCTCATGCTGTCGTTTTCATTCTATGCATTTCAACAGTCCGTGTATCACCAGCCTAATACTGACTTCATTGTCAAGCCATCAACTAAGGCGTCAAACAGACGAGCAGCACTTTGCTTTCGACAGAGCCAACTAGCCAACTTCAGCTGTCGACAGAGGCAACAGCTACTGTCGACATAGGTAACAGCTACTGTCGACAGAGGCAACAGCTACTGTCGACAGAGGCAACTGAGGCTACTGTCGATAAAAGCAACTGCTGCAGTAATCGACATCCCGACTGTTACCAACCATGTCGACAGAATGAACGCCATGAACGCTCGGTCTATTTGAAGTCGACTGACAAGGAAGCGCGCGCGCTGTACTCTTACTGTAGCTGTCGCCATTGGTCGGCGTTTGCTGTCCACGTGTCGACGGCAAACGCCGACCAATGGTGGCAGCTGCAGTTGCCTCTGTCGACAGCTGAAGTTGGCTCTGTCGAGAGCAAAGTGCTGCTCGTCTGTACTCTGCCTTAGAGCCTTAAACAGACATGTATGGCATAAAGAGATTTCTCCAACAATCAAAACGTGACGAGACCAAACAATACCCCTTTCGATTTTACAATGTAAAGATTCCTTCTATACACTCTCCTCAATAAAAAATTGAAGATATTTGATCAAGTTATCCTAGGGGAGATTCGTCTAGACGTGCCATTTTGAATTTGTTTTTTTAGGTACAACGTTGACGGGATTGTTTGGACCATACGACGCTTTGTTTACTTTGATTCTTAGCAGGGCTTACTTTTGAGCTTAGGTATTTGCGTTTAAAAAAATAGATCGTGTTGTTTTATTATCCATTTATTTTATAATTCGCTGAACGGTATTGAATAAGACGTAAGATTATCAGGGCCCAATTGACATAACTGGCAATGTTACTTAAGACTGTGTCAAAAATATCTGATGCTAAAGCGAAAAATATGAAAGAAACTTGTAAATTTTTGACTTGTCGCCTGTCACCTGATGCCTGGTAGTTTTATTGACTAGGCCCTAGACGGTAAATATAAAACATCGGAACTTACCTAAAATATTTTTACTTTCATCTTCAACATTTACATAACACCTTAAAACATGAACAGTGTCAGTGTCAGTGTAATCCTATATGGCTCACTCTGCGTCCAGCGCTCGGCGTGGCAACACGTCGGATTCGCGACAAGTCAATCGTCATCTTGAAAATGCCTCGTTGAGAGGTGAAACACGTGTCGATTTCTTACAGGGTATTTAATTACTCTTTAGAAATAGTTAAGCGGAATAGGTTACTAAAAATATCTACGTCTATTGTATTTTATGAAGAATGTCTTCGAAGCAGCAGGTCACAAACCGCTAACAAGTACAACGAGAGCAACGTCGTCGCCATTAGTTACGTCACCGGCTCACCACGTACCAGGTGCAGACTTTTATTGAGACAAATGGCTGCTCGATCTGCAACTTTACGCTTAGTACGGTTTTGTCAGTTTAAGCTGTGAACGGTTTTGGTTCTTTTGAATATTTAATGTTTTTGAACATTTCTAAAGTTAAGACTGTGCTTGAATGTTGAAATAGGATCGATCCAGTGTAGTGTATGGTTACCGGATAGAGTTCACGGGTCATTTATCGATATGTTGGAAGCAATCTCGTCTGGTCGACGTTGATCGACCGCAAGGTTCGAGGTCGAGATTCTAGTTGCCCTTTTGGGTAGTCATAAAACTAGAAAAACGAATAACAAATCATTTTCGTAAGTCTCAAACTAAAACACGAAGCATTTATTTCAAATATAACAATTACATACGCTTTTGTCAAGGGGTCGCGGTCGGTCAGTCAGAAATATGAAGCTATAATGCGTCTCTCTTTTTTTCAAAATATTGTTAACACTCTTAATTATTGTTACTTATTATTGGTAACATCACTAAAGTAGTCATCAGAAGAATAAATTTATAGATTAGACAGCATCAATCGGAAAATACAAATTACGAAAGGGTTTGAAAACGCCTATTTCTCCATTTAAAAACAATAATTCTTCTTGCAAAAACTGCAGAGGTCAATCGACACTATCGTAAGGCGGAAATTACACACAGACGGCGTAAGGTGAAGGCGCGGCACAGGCGCACGTCGCCTACGTACATTTTGTATGAAAACGTTTTAAAGCGGTATCATGCCTGCGCTGCGCCTTCACCTTAAGAGCCCACACAACCTCAGGTTTTTATCTCGCTCGCACCATACTACTCGCGGACTGAGTGCGAGCGAGACGGAGGCGGCAACAAGTCGGCAAAAGTTTAGGTAATTGCTTTTTACGGCGAAAATAATGGTAATTAAAATAAAATAAAAACATAGTCGCTGCTTTATAGTTAGTTCAGTTAGTGTGCCAAGTTTTATAATCTAATTTGAAGTATTTTTTTAATAGCAGCGGTTTATTGTTCGGTTTGGAGGATCTTTGGATTTTTATTATATCGATAAAATTTTATGAAATCGTGTTTTCGACTAACATTAATCCTCAACTTTAACATATATTTATTTCAAAATTAATGCTGCAGTAGTTTCGACATAACGGCGGATCTTGCTAAGCAATTTGACGATTATAGGCCCCTGTATAATTCACGCCTAACAGAAACAATTATATGACTGACATCTAAAATTGACGTAACAAAAACATTTAATCAAGAAAACCAATATCTACCAAGTAGACTAAGAAAACAACGACTAACGAAGGATTCTTGAGTACCATCTATAACAAAATCATACCACTATTTTCTCCAGCAAATGGCCACAATTCCAGTATTCTCTCCAATATTTTTCTACTTACTCTTAGGCCAAAATCCAGTTACTGTGTTCTCAGTATCTGGTGCTCAAATAAATATAAGTACTAGGATATTGCTTGGCAAGTCAGCAAATATTGGAAGGAGACAAGCACTTCTGAATTGGAGATAAATCTGGGATAAAATTGAGTGCTGGGTGATATTAAACCTGAAGAAGGTATGTTTAATTTGATATGTGAGCTGTAGAGAACAGTCGTAGGTATAAACATACGAGAATAGCACTGAAGATGCAAAGAAAACAAATTGTGTGAAATACAAAACGTATATTACCAGTAAGATTATTTAAGTTTTGGGTTTCCAAATAGACGCTCGTGGCTAAGCAATAACAGCCGCACGGGTCGATCCATCAGGTTAAGCTATGCTTGCCGGGGTTGGTCTGCGGATGGGTGACCATCTTTACATATCCAGACTCTTTCGTGCCTCAGAAAGTACGGTAAGCCGTTGGTCTCGGCTGTCATTCGTGGATCTTTGACAGTCGTTACGGGTCGTCAGAAGCCCGAAAGTCTGACAACCAGTCATACCAAGGAGTATCGTAGGTCAGATAGACAGTCGCTCCATGTAACATACTTGTATTCAGCTGCATCCGGTTAGACTGGGAGCCGACCCCAAGATAGTTGGGAAAAGGCAGATTGATTGTTTGCAAAGAGGACGTTTTAAAGCCCGTTTTTTCTGACTCTGGGAAACATCTAAATGAATGCCTAAATATTATTGCACTGGATTTTCAACGCTCTACTCAGGGCCGAGAGTTCAAAATTCATCAATGCGCTTTTACATAGGTATACATTTAGGTGTCATCTGGTGTTACTGAAAACATGCATGACTTATGGAAAGTTGTCAGTATCACTTACGGACATATATAAAGGTTTTGTTGAACCGTTGGTACCCTAAAGTCCCGCGCAGACAGGCGCGACGCGACACTGATAGAACAATTTCCGTGAAGTATTCATAGACATTGTTCCACCAGAGTAGCGTCACGTCTGTCTGAGGAAGCCTTAACGCAGAAATCACAAGTGCCTACCTACAGTCCAGCCGTCGACAGAATGACACCTGTCAGTTTCATACTAACGAATACGTGTTTTGCGAATTTGATCCATATTACTACTAGAAATTGTCCAAATGACAGATGTCAGTAATGCATTCTCTCGACGGCCTGACTGTACAGGCTGTTCCTGTTATATCTACTGAACCCCAACAAAATGGAACACCCTAAAATTCGCGAATTTGCGGCACTAACTAATAATGTAATTTAAGTATCTCTCTAAATATTATATTTTCTTCATTCTTTTTGTTCTTTAAAAATGTATTAAGTTTTCCAAATGTAACATAATATTAATATTTTTACTTTGTTAACTTAGTTTTTAACTTTCTTGTGCAAGCTGTGGTCGTAGTGAAGGATTACACCTACTTAATACATGATGTTGCCCTTTATGTGTCATGTAAGTCTTTTGTTGGAGATCCGAAATCAATAAATAAAAGCACAAGCAAAGCATCATCGCAATATTTCACCTGACGAAGTCTCCCATGACAGTTCTAGTGCTAGAACTTCTGAAACAGATACACACCACTATTGCTTTAGTTTGCCTGCTCATCGAAACTAGAAGCACAAGCAAAATGACATGCGATTAAGCCAACTGTGGCAGCATATGGTGTAATGCAACCAAAGTCACCAACTTCAGTAATTTGCCGATATTATAATTCCATGCACGTATCAGATCCAATTTTATTTTTCACTGCTTACGTACTTAGAGTTCTAGAACAAAAAATTGCAGAATATTAAATTAAATAGTTTATTAATTTGTATCCACTCTCGTGTCGAGTTATAAAAATGTTAGTCTTCACAGAAAAACAAAACTGTTTTAAAATTAATTAAAATTATTTTTAATTTCTACATTGTTTTTAAAAGCGTGCCTAAAATTGTTTTTTTAATTTACGATATGAATCGTTTTTAATGCAGCAGAGTGTATTTTTATTTTTTGTTAAATTCAGAAATAGATTTTTCTGAATGCAACTGAAGGGTATCGAACTAGAAAACCTACCCAAAACATAGGTACCTACGCTATGTACCAATTACAAAATTTGTTACTAAACCTAACATTCCAATACAAATAACTGCAGCTTGAAACTCGGACTCGTTTAGCTCGCTCGCTTCGCTTCCTCCGCCCTGTTCACGCACCACCGCACCGCTCCGCTCCGTTCCGCTCAGCCACAGCCCTATTTGTAACCACGGATTAATTTGTTTCTCGTTCTCCTATTGGTTGTTTCGTAGCCTCGACAACTTGAACTGAATTGAGACGTGTTTCGGGACTTCGGAGAGGCTTTTCTGTACAGAGTTGATTCATTGAATTATGTGGAGATACCAATTTGTAGTGCCACTTCGAAATTAAATCCTTTGATTTCATTATCATTCTCTAGCCATTATCCCAATTTATTTGGGATCAGCGCAAGATGTTTACCGACATACTTCTCCATTAGTTGTCTACTAAAATTACTACTAAAAATAAATACTGAAATTCGAAATTATTACTATTAGATAATTAGTATTTCAAACAATAATTGTTGGAAAAAGTGATGAGATGTAAAGTTGAAACTGATCAATAAGGAGAAGGTAATATTTACCCAAATATTAATCTTATACAAGTACACAAACGTTGATAATAGCCAGTGTCCTTCTTGAAAATTAAAAAAAAATACGCATCACAAACGTTTTGAGACTTGGCTTTGATCATTCAGTCTTCAAGCATTTTGTATAAACAAGGTGAATATTTTTTTCTTACAATTAAGCTCATGGTTCCTTTATGCGTTCTTCTCTATGACTTGTTTTAGTTTAGAATTTACGCATTGGCTAGTAAAAAACATCTTTGTTTATGAGAAGTGCTCCACTATTTCCTGTGAAAAAGGGAAAACCGACAAAAATTTACTCGAAGGAAGAAGAACCCGCCATTAATCTTAAAAACCTCCAATCTCAACTAATCAGCTCAAATGTCTTGAATAATTTCAACGTAACACGGAGCTGACAGTAATAGGGAGTGAATTTGTAAGATAAATCGTCGCCATCTTGGTATAACTCGACGGCCCTCTGAATTAAACTGAATGTTACACGATCTATCAGAGACGGGAGTGAACTGCAGTGGGAACGATTAAATAGACTAGTTATTGATAGGTTGACACTGGCAGTGTTTAAGTTTTTGTTGAATTAGCATCATGCTGAGTGGAAGCCTTCTTGTCACATTCATGACGTGCCGCTGCCGACTATGGGTCAGCGCACACCAAGAGCAGAGCAGAGCATTTTCTGAGACTACTGAAAAATTAATCTTATGACAATTCCATACATTCTCTCTGCCTAGCCTTTTCCCAATCATGTTGGGGTCGGCTTCCAGTCTAACCGGATGCAGCTGAATACCAATATTTTACATAGAGCGACTGCCTATCTGACCTCCACAACCCAGTAACTGGGTAGTCCGCCCTTGGTAAGACTGGTTGTCAGACTTTCGGGCTTCTGACGAGTCGTAACGACTGTCAGAGATCGACGAATGACAGCCGGGACCAACGGCTCAACGTGCTTTCCGAAGCACGGAGGAGTCTCGGTATGTAAAAATGGTCACCCATCCACGGACCAACCCCGGCAAGCGCAGCTTAACCTGATGGATTGACACGTGCGGCTGTTATTACTGAGCCACGAGCTCCTCCTATGCTATAGCTATGACAATTCCATACATTGCAAAATTAAATACACGTCAAGACCATACGCGAGCATTTTGCAGTTGTGTGTGCAGGTGTGCGCTGATCCTATGTCTGTTTTATGCTCGTGATTACTTAATGTAGATCTTATATTTTGTTTAATTTTTTTGATAAGTCATATTTTTGAATGCACGTGTTTCTGTGACTACTGAACCTATTTTTACCCGACTACGGCGAAGCAAAACAGAGGGTTATGATTTTGACCGGTATGTATGTATTATGTATGTATGTTCATTTGTTCCCTCATAACTTCTAATCTACTCAACATAATTTGACAAATGGGGTATCGTTGGAAGCGTTTCAATCGTCCGATGGTTATAGGCTATGTGGCGTCACATTAAATTGAATATGGCGCCCTCTAGAGGACAAAAAGTTATGAACTAAAAAAAAATGTTTTTTTAGTGGTGTCATGTTGGGTATCAAATGAAAGGGCGTAATTAGCACATTTCAAAAATATATATATTATAACCCCAAAATAATTTAAATAAAAACTAAAACCCAACTACGGCAAAAGTCAACTAATAAGGTATAAACAAGTCATCTCAGTGGATTTTTAATTAGTATGTCTGTGATGACTTGTTTATACCTTATTAGTTGACTTTTGCCGTAGTTGGGTTTTAGTTTTTATTACTTTTCTTTTTTTCTTTTTTTATTTCTTTATTGTATCGTACCTACACTAATTATTGTGTTTGTGTGGTGAGCAGTGGTAAATAAAAGAAGTTCGTTCGATACTCACGGTTATATTGTCTATGCACAAAACACAGAAACATTCAGAAGAAAAACGCAAATGAGTTCAACACAAAGAATTAATGAGTTCGACACACACAGAGGCAGTTTATTACACGAAAGAAGAAAATCTTATTGTTTGGAGAACTAACATCGTATATCGAAATTCTTAGGATACTTAAATAATCATGAAGGGTTATACTAGCCACCGGGAGGGCTCAAAGTTGCGTGGGCTTCGCATCGCGACAGCGAGATCGGACTAAAGGGCAACCGAGGTGACCGAACGCGCACTTAGTAGCGCGACCCCACTCATGCGCATCGACTACGTCACCGCGTGACGTAGCGCGGTGCACTTCCGCAAATTATTAGGTAAAACCCATCGTAGAACCTTACACCATTGTGCGCTTTTAGAATTTCTAACGCTATGATATAACCGTGGACGTCGACATTCATAAAATGTATGAAAATTCGTGCACGTTTTAACGTTTTCGTGGACGGAAAAAAGCGTCTTCATATATGCCATATGTTTGCGTGTGATGACGAGAGCAGCTGCACGCGCCGCCTGTCTGTAAACTGACAAAAAAAAACGTACGAGGCGCCGCGAGACGCCATGCCACACGCAACGCTTGACGCCTCTCCGTAAACGAGGCCTAACATGACACAAAGGCAGGAAGATATGATGATGATTATGACTCCTCTACCTTCAATAGATTCAATTTTTTACATACTGACCCTACTCAAATCACCTTGTATACGCGATAGACCATAGATTCGGTACCGCTAGTGTTTTTATTCCATCACAATCTCATTGGACCAATAAGGAAACTGTCATACTCAAAAATTTGGTCCATAAAATACAAAAAACGTTACTTTTTAAGGTAGCCAGTTATTTAAAGTACCTACACATCCATCTCATTTAGGATCGTCATCAATCATCATCCACAGCCTTTTCAATCCACTGCAACGCATAAACCCCCTTTTATGTCATTATTTCCTGTTTTGTACCAATATTGTAAGCGTGTCATACACCCTTCTTTTGTCCTTGGTTTTCCGACGCTTCTTATTTGACCACTTAAGAAAGAAATGAGAGAAGGGAAATTAAATAAACACTTAACTTTTACAATAATGTCCAATCTTAAAAGAGAAGAGCTCGTGGCTAAAGTAATAACAGCCGCACGGGTCGATCCATCTGGTTAAGCTGCGCTTGCCGGAGTTGGTCCGTGGATGGGTGACCATCTTTACATACCGAGACTCCTCCGTGCTTCGGAAGGCACGTTAAGCCGTTGGTCCCGGGTGTCATTCGTGGATCTTTGACAGTCATTACGAGTCGTCAGAAGCCCGAAAGTCTGACAACCAGTCTTACCAAGGGGTATCGTATTACCCAGTTACTGGGCTGTGGAGGTCAGATAGGCAGTCCCTCCATGTAAAATACTGGTATTCAGCTGCATCCGGTTAGACTGGAAGCCGACCCCAACATGATTGGGAAAAGGCTAGGCAGAATGAATGAAATGTCCAATCTTAAAAGAAAAATTGTATTTATTTTTATTTTCTGAACGATCCTCGTTATCTCCCAAAATAAAGAGCGTATTTTTCTAACACGGAAATCGAACCCGGTACCAATTCGAATAGCTCGCCACTAAAGAAATGGAGCGTTAAGACCAAAGATTATAGAAACAAGGTAGATAAGCCAAGAAAGATTTATTATTTACATATCAAGTACTACAATGGCTTTAGATTTACACAAAGATGTGTTAAAATTTTACCCGATTACGGCGAAGCAAAAAGGAGGGTTATGATTTTGACCAGTATGTATGTATGTTCACCTGTTCCTTCATAACTTCTAAACTGCTCATCTTAATTTGACAAATGAGGTATCGTTGGAAGCGTCTTGATCGTCAGCTGGCTGTGATGTGATGAGATGTGACATGCCATTAAATTAAATACGGCGCTTGAATATTAGCACATTTCAAAAATACATATATTATAACACCAAAATTATATTTAAATAAAACAAAAAAACTGAAATCCACTACGACAAAAAAAATAACTAAAAAGTTATAAACAAGACATTACAGACTGACAAATGAAAAATCCGAAGTCAATCGAACCGATTACGTATGACTCCGGATTTTTAATTTGTCTGTCTGTGATGACTTGTTTATACCTTTTCAATTGACTTGTTTTTAAATTACTGTGCCACGTAGAAAGGCTAGCCACCTATAATGGGGGCATAGTGTACTCTCTCTAGAAGTGTACCTATACACTTCTATTGAACCCCTCGGAGATTACAGGCGTGATGTTATGTATGTTATAGATTATTTCAAAACAATAAGCAGCATTCTTTTATCTGCTCATGACAACATATCTGCTCAAGACAACATACTGCGACCAAAAACGCTACAGAGTCTTGGGATGGCATACGTGTTCAATCAGACACTTAATGGGATTGAAGCGCTACTGAAGTGCCTCTGGAATGTTCGCGGAGGCGAGGCTGAACGCTTTCAATGCCATTCAGAGAAGCAGAATTGCATCATTCATGTCAAGGGTCCGTACGTGAGAAACAGCATAGGACCTTGCTCATAGGATGTATTCTACCAAGACTTACTAAAGGTGGCTACAAATTGTCGCGTAAATATTTTTTTATTTTAATTAGTGGTTTTTTTTTTTTACTGTGTTTTTTTATGGATCGTATGGTCTGCAATAAAGATTTTGATTACCTATTATTTATTATTAAAAATCCATCCACCAAGTAGGGATATGCTTTGCAAGACAATGTTCCAGTCAATCTTATTGTCTTTCGACCTAATTTGTACACCAACCATGGTCAAACATGTTGAGCCACACAATACATTTTAACACCTTTATTAAGCATCATACCATGTATATTATCTAGACATGTTTTTGCAAATAAATTAATCTGAATCTGAATCAGTGGTTGGAGCATCATTAGAGTGCCAAATAGAGGAATGGAGGTTTGCATATAAGCATGATAACATTACTATCTATAAAAAATATCCTATATAAAATGGGTACAAACTGAAGCCCAGCTATTTGATCGGCGACAGAAAATAGGACTTTCGTGGCCGTAAAGCGTCCTCAATTTCCTATGACGCTACATCTTATCCCTCTTGTTTCCGTGATCCGAGGTTGAGGCCAATTTTACGTACAATTTATCACGGATTAACAATTTACAATCTGCGTGAGGCCAGAGGCCTCCACTCGTCATAAATCCACGTTCACGGACGATTGGCCTCGGCAGGCCATCCGAGGCCTCGAGTCTGAGGGTACTTATCTTAATGATTTACATTTGGGGAGTCGAGTTTATTTTATTTTAGGAGAGCTGGTTCTGTCGGTATGTAGTCCTGTTAACTTCTGTATAACCTGAAATGTGTGTAGTATTTTTTTGGGGTTTTTTCACAATTTTCGAGCATGATTCTAATCGTCTATGCGAAACTATCAGGGAGAAACTCCATATTTTAACAACAATTTCAGTTTCCTGAAAAACCTACCGTACTCTACTGCTAACAAGCAACGTTGTCTTGCTTGGAAACAGTGTGAAAATAAACAAAACTTTGGCAATAAACAACAATCACTAATATCTACGCTAGCACGGATTTCTTATTTCACGGATATCCAATATGTCGCTGCCACAATGTTCTGAACAGACCAGAAGTTTGTTGACTTCTGGAGGGAGGGGCTGGTTGGAATAACCACCGACGGCCGCCATGGCCCACGCACAATGGTCCACCTTAGGGACTAAGTGCAGAAACCAAACCTCTAACATAGATAACATACATTTCGCTGCCACATTCCACAATGCGAGCCAAATTCTACATGATTGCGCACTGGCAATGATCAGGAAAGAAAATTAAAACACAGATATTGATTCCGGTCCAAGTCTAGATTATCAATCTAAGAGCAAGCACTAACTCAAGTGTCAGTCGTTGTCCTGAATGCACTCAATTTGTCTGTGTCGCAGTGTAGCTAATGCGCCACTAGATAGACGACGCTAGCTATTGGCAATCTCAGGGTACATAGCTATTACGTGCTCGCTACCGAAGAATTCTGAAAGAGACTTTTACGTCAATCGTTTTATCTTTTGTTATGCAAACAGTGCCGTAACTGATCAATGGACTGACGGTTAACGCGCAGACTAAATTACTGCATAATATAATGCACCGTTACTATGACGCTATACGGGGCGAAGAGTGTTGCAGTATGATGCTGGCCACTACGGCACAGCCTTGTGATGCGGCCGGCCCATTTTGCAATGCGTATCGTTGCGGCGTGGCCCACCCAAAAGTACGCGAGCCTCATTGCACTGGAGTGGAAACAATTTAAATTCGAAATTTTCAAATTCGAAATTTTGAATATGTCTGAAACAATGACTGAGTTGCGGAGCGGGCGGCCGCGGCTCTTAATGCGCTATTAATGCATTAATGGTGCATTTTTAAATAGTCGCTCATTACTTAACTTTAAGCAACGTTTATAAATAAACCGATAAATTCGTATAAGCTTACACTAGATACCTATAACCATATTGAACTTTGAACTTCTAACATTATACCCATAGTTATCCATACCCCAACAGTAGTTCTTGAGATAGCTCTTATAAAAGTTACCTACTAATAATTCTAGAAAGCACTTAGTGTATTTCTCCGTTCTTCGCCCAAGGCTGTTCAATATTATCTAGATACAAATCACAATACGTAATACAAGCTAGAGCCAAATTGCCTCCTCAAGACATATGAGAGCATGTGTTGGTAAACCCGATAACTTAGAGATTAATTACAAATATTGTGGTAGTATTAACGACCTTATAGTAGACAATATAATTAAAATCGCCTGCACGAGTCGCGATACTTCAATGTATGGTTTGCCATTAACCAATTGGTATTGGAAACCATTAACAGTTACTATTGAATTGACAGCTGGGAAAATACAATAGACGTAGATATATTTAGTAACCTATTCTGCATATCTATTGATAAAGAGTAATTAAAAACCCCTGTAAGAAATCTACACTCGCTGGAAGCGGAGTACA
Organism: Eupsilia transversa; assembly: GCA_914767815.1. Taxonomy (NCBI): domain Eukaryota; kingdom Metazoa; phylum Arthropoda; class Insecta; order Lepidoptera; family Noctuidae; genus Eupsilia; species Eupsilia transversa. The sequence continues at coordinate 2,578,696 of OU611888.1, forward strand.
CTCTACGTCACGCGCTCAGCGTGGCAACCTATTCGTGTTCGGGTTCGCGACAAGTCAATCGTCATCCCGAGTATGCCTCGTTGAGAGGTGAAACACGTGTTGATTTCTTACAGGGTTTTTTAAAACTCTTTAGCAATAGTTAAGCGGAATAGGTTACTAAATATATCCACGTCTATTGATATTTTATGATAGATTTCCGCAAAATCACACCTGAATTAATTAACTATCTTGATGGCTGGAATAAACTGGATTGAAACAGCCCAGTCTAGAGAAGACTGAATTTTCTTTAGAGGAGGCCTTCACCAGTAGAATAGTAGGTAGAATAAATTAATAAATTATTGTATTGGTACTTAGAAATTAAAAAATGTAAACAGACTTTAACATAACTTAAAATATGATTCAGTACTAACATTTAGTTTAGCGTTTAGTGTAGCCTCTACAAGACATACATAATAATAATATTTATGTCTTATAGAGGCTACACTGTAGATACACCCGATAAGTAAATGATTAACTACAAATATTGGGAGTTAGTAGATATAATATTAATGTCCGGATATGGCCCAAACTTAGTTAGTTTACGTTATAGATTGATGATAGTCAACCCTTTATGGAAACGTGACAAACTATCGCTTTAACATATTGAACTGAATTTAACATTAATCATGATATTATAGCGGTTGGTCCTTTCAAGTTAGTAGTGAATATGGGTATCAACAATGATGGTAACAATGAACAGTTGACATTTATATTCTCTTTCAGCACCATGATTGCCAAGTTTTGTATCAAAATCAAAAGTCATTTATTTAAACTAGGCTGAGAATCAGCACTTTTCGAACGTCAAAATTACATAAGGCAGTCTCCCAAAACGCATTATTTGTTAATATTGGCAGCTAAGATAGTACACACATTACAAAAATATCAGAAACATCATTTTCCAATTCTCGTACATTCAAAAAAGTTCACATTCAAGTTGCAATCTGTCAAACGTGACATTGGCATGACAGTTTTGACAGATTGCGAATGAGATGCGAATGCGAACGTTCTTTAAGATTACAGGAATTGCCCCTCAGATTTGTCTATCACAAATTCACGAAGGCAAAAAGAAAAAAAATTGCGTGACTGAGACCATGCCAACATTTTTTTCATAGGACTGTAATATTAATACTAGGCTATTAATGTCCCACTGCAGAGCAAAAGCCTCTTCTCATACAGAGAAGGCACGAGCAATGATCACCACGCTTGCTCAAGACGGGTTGGCGATTACAGACTTACTAACTATAAGTCCAGTTATCCTCACGATGTTTTTCCTTCACCGATGTCAATCAGTAATGTCCATCTCTAGTCTATCACGACATATCCGATGATAACGACACTATTACTCCGTCTAAAATCAGTGGAGAGAGAGGAGCTCGTGGCCAAGTAATAAACAGCCGCACGGGTCCATCCATCAAGTTAAGCTGCGCTTGCCGGGGTTGCTGCGCGGATGGGTGACCATCTTTACATACGAAGACTCCTCCGTGCTTTGGAAAGCACGTTAAGCCGTTGGTCCCGGCTGTCATTCGTGGATCTTTGACAGTCGTTACGAGTCGTCAGAATCCCGAAAGTCTGACAACCAGTCTTACCAAGGGGTATCGTATTACCCAGTTACTGGGTTGTGGAGGTCAGATAGGCAGTCGCTCCATGTAAAATACTGGTATTCAGCTGCATCCGGTTAGACAGGAAGCCGACCCCAACATGATTGGGAAAAGGCTAGGCTAAAATCAGTCTTGAGTCAGTCTGCGCACGACGCGACGCTTCTTTCTACAATTATGACCCCCATGACATGACCCCCTAGGCGAACGGTTTTTTCTTTACCAATTCTAAATGTATGTCAACCAAGTTCCTTAGCAAAACAACAGTCCGAATAACATATTCATACAGAACCTAGTTAATCAAATCGTTATTATTTATAGCAAACATCCCGATACAGAACAAATAACAATATTTTATGTTAACAGACAAATCCTTGGGCAAACACAAGTGTTCCCTCGATTATTTATCGTATATAGGTCAAGTTGCCGGCTCTTATAAACGTCAGATATAAGACGTATCGGCATTACCCCGAGTCCTAACCAAAGCAATCGTTCGCGGAAACACGCGATTTTCGTGTTCGGAAAACTCACTCCCCGCGTCCTAATAGAAAACGATCGTGGAAATACGAAGCTAACCGAAAGGTTTTTTCGGTTCGCCGAACAAAAAGTGACATAAAATATGAACGCGAAGATCCCTTTCTGTTAGGACACAGCCGTAGACAGAGTATAGCAAGGCAAGTCATAAGATAATAAATGAGATGGACACAATTATAGATCCAATCATCTTCTCAGCGTGTCGATGGCAAAATTAACACGAAAAATATTTACGATTTTTATATTTGTTTGGCCCAAAACTCACTAGCGAATACCTAATACTTGTGCGGGTGACAGAGCATGCGATGCAAGATGGGAGGTGAGCCATTGTCTCGTGGAGAGACTCTGCATACACACCACAGATCTGACGCGTCCATGAACCCTCACCTGTGGAGGTTGTCCTTGCTGCGACCTACTTATACAATAGTAAGTGTACATGAGAAGTTGCAGATGTGAAGCTGCCCAACCTTTTGAAGGAATACAGGCTTGATGTTATGAAGAAATCTCATTTCCACAACTTTTTCGCGCAAGTGGATTCGCGCAAGTAGATTCGTGCAAGTTTCTTTCGCGCATATGTCCATTCGCGCAAAAGTACATTCGAACAAAAGTCCCTTCGCGCAAAAGTCCTTTCGTGTAAAAATCGACTCGTGGAAATGTCTTTTCACGCAAGTGGGTTCGCGCAAGTGTCTGTCGCTAAAATGGCTTTCTCGCAAGTGTCGTGTTAACCTGCAGCTGATAGCTAATCTATACAATTGTCTATCTCCGGGAAAACTGGAAGGCGACCTTTCGCGGGGCGACGACTCGTTCGAGTTCGCTGAAAAAAATTAACGCAACCGCTTTGGTTAGAACACAGTCTTAGAGAGCGTCCCGGGAATTATATCAATGTTCTACTAGGATACAATGGCCAGATATGTTGTATCTTATTTGGTCATTTCTTCAGTGAGATTGACAGGGTAAAGCTAATAAAAGGTATTTTTTGGACTGAGTAATGGGCTATTACTTTTTCTGACCGGTATTGGTAGAAACAAATAACTAATTGGTGATATTCTTCAGAAAAGTCAGGTGCGTAGTACTCGCAACCGGCATGCGTTTATGACCAGCATAACTATTCATTCATTCGATAGAATTCCCATTCAAAAACTCAGACCAATAAAAAAGTACAAAAATGACACATTTTCGGTTACCTCATTTGCTTAGTATCCGACCGCAAATATCCGTCAGAAGAATAGTGGTCGTCTATTTGGTTTAAACTGTCAAAATTTTCGGGTTTCGGATTTGTTTGACATAAAATTAAATGCTTTCTAAATCACAAGGGCATTAAGGTGAAACCAAAAATAGAAAAGTTACCACCTACCTCAACTTCAGCAGTTTTGGGCAGGCCCTAATATCGCAGCCTTGAACAATCATGTTAATATTAAACTATTTAACAATTCTCAACAGTTTCCCTTAGTTGTAAGGGATTACTTTAATTTAATTCCGTACGTTGGGTTCCTCGTAGGGTTATGGAATAGATGAAACATAGTCCTTGCTAATGATTAAGATTTTGAATGATATTATATAACAACCGAAAACTGGAAATAGACAAAGTGATTTTTCATGTCCATCTGTTTTAAATTACGTTAATATTAAACATGGTGAAAGATATAAAAAATCATTGTGATGACAATTACCTGATCCTAGAGCCCTATTTACACGATGCAAGTTTCATCGTGTGTAAGGTAACCTGGGCCTAAAGCCCCATTTACACGGTGTAAGTTTCTTGCCTATGACAAATGACTTGCATCGTTAGACGTATTTAGACGGTTGCTCTTTATTTTTGCTTCAACTTATGGTATACTTTAGGAAATTACTTCCCACGGTGTAAATAAGGTTTTATGCTTTGAAAATCAATAAACCGTTAATAATCATGGTGCCAATCCTCGTTGTATTGACAACATGATTGTTAGCATGTTTTAGCCCCTTCTATACAAAAAGTCATTGATCCAAAAGTAAGATTAGGTAGGTATAAACTTCTTAAGGTCAGTAACCCCGCTACTAAATTAGTTTGTTAAAATAGACGTGAAAATGTACCAAAATAATATAATATTATATTTAGAAACATAATAAGATTACTACAGATTGTTAATTTAATATTTATCTCTAGGGGTTGGTCACAATTCCAACTAATTTTAAAAACCGGCCAACTGCGAATCGGACTCAAAGACGAAGAGTTCCGTTCCGTATTAAAATCGAGCAAAAAACACCGAAAAAATCACGTTTCTTGTATCCCTTAGTTATTAATAACTTTATTTAATGTTTATTGTTATATAATTTGTAGTCATGAAGGCAATAAAAAATACACAATCTGTGAAAATTTCAACTGTCTACCTATTTATAGTTCATGAGACCCGCTGACAGATGGACGGACATCAGAGGCTTAGTAATAGGGTTCCATCGGGTACAGAAAAAAAAAAAAATGCTTTACGTATGTAAATGGGTACTTTTTAATCATAGCAACCGCATGCATACAAACACTCGAATCAATTAAGTACTCTAATAGGCTTGTAACAGTTGTAACATATGGACATATTTATGACAACTCAATTATTGCACTAAGCTGTCGGAGCGATTGGATTTCTGCAAAACGAATCGCGTGTAAAATTCCTGCAGGAAACAAACACTGCTTTTTGTTTTGATCACAGATATTTTTTAATAGAATATAGAATAGAATAAAATATAGAATAGAATATACAATAAAATACACATAAAATATGGAATAGAAAATAGAATAGAATAGAACAGAACAGATATTGTTCTGGGTTGAACAGATATTGTTCATTCTTCACTTAATATTAGTATGAGAGAATAATATAAAGTGTAGAAAAACGTTAAAACATAACTAATATCTGTAATCAGGCCACACTTACGATATACTTACTTGCGCAAAATTGGATTTGCACAACTAGGTATACATTAACGTGTGCTAGCACAAGATATCCGACTCATTTGGTGCCACGCAGACTTGTGCAAGGCTAAACTTGCACGAGTATATCAAGTTTCCAGAATACGTGTCGTTAGAGATGCATTTGGCTAACCAAAATAACATTAAAACTAATCTTAGTAACATTGGATTTTTTTAAAGTATAATTAAATTAAAATACGGCTGCCTTAAAAAAAAAAGGCACTCATATTTTGCAAACTAAACCAGACGTTTTTAAAACCAAGGCAAAATTTTTAAACAAATTACTTAGAATTATAATCATCATTCTTTTGCCCAATTTATTTGGGACAGACGCAGCATGTATTTTTCTTCAATTCATCTATTCCTCGTCAATCAAACGCTGGAAAATTAATTTCTATTACGTACTCTAAAAAACTCCTTTCCAACGACTGAACGCCCTCAGCAATCCACCAACATTAATGTAGGTACACATCGCAAACATTCCCAGCAGTCGGAATTAGCATTTGTCGCATTTCCACAGATAAAAAAGCTAAGTGGACCGTTTCAAGATGTGTTCATCCTGGCACTCGAAACAGGGACACTTGAGTTAAGAGTCCTCGCCTGAGCATGAGGACTCAGGACACCCTACAGAGACTTGAGTTTGAATATTTTTTTGGATATTTGAAAAATGAGAAGGATTTTAATGTTTTGTTGTGGTGTCATTTATTCCTTGTGACACGTGATTCAAATTAGACTATGTTTGAAATGTGAAAGAAATTAAGGTTTACAAGGATATTGTCACTGCCGGCCATCTTCAACAAAGAGATTCTTTTGAGTTGCCAAGAATTCTAATAATTACATAATTTTCTTGAATTTGAATATTAAGTATCACATTTTTTTTAATTTACACTTTGAACAGTCAGTAAATAAAATAAAAACAAAGACGTTTATTTCTAAATCGTAACACAGTTTTAATATAATTTAGAGGGAATTAAAATGCGAACAAAGTTTATCCTAGGCTCAGCCGAAAAGGCTTTTCTCGTGGCTACAACAATATACCTACAAAAAATATTCGTTATTAAAATGACCTCGGATCTTTAGGAACGCAGCCAAAACGATGTATTTTTTACGTAACTTCTTTGTTTCCCCCATCAAAATCTACTGAACGGATTTTAACGAGACGCTCTAGCAATCTTTTAAAACCCAAACCCCTAAACCAAAATATGGAAATAATATAAAGCTAAAATTAGCATAGTATATTTTTATCCAAGGTAAAAAGGAGAACCTTCTAGAGCCTCCCAAAACGTGGCGGTTAATACGTATTCTGAGACCTCGTTTAATAACTTAAAGTCGTTTTAGGGGTATGAGGAACAGGGTGTAAAATTCATTCATCCTCTATAGAAAAGGGAGGATCCTCCGACCAGACGGGTGTTGTGTCTGGCGGGCAATTGCCCGAGGATTTATGTCGGATAGTCTTATATTTGTTAATCACGCGGTAAACTTAAATAGCGCGATGCAGGATTTGTGACGTCAGGTCTTTGATGCATAGTTCGCATGTGGCGATGTAGACGCCGCCACATCATTTATAAGCACCTCGCTCATATGAGGGTTAAAATAAAACATCCCCAAATAGTTGTGTAGTTTGAGGTCATAAAAAGACAAGAAGCCGGCACATTAGGATGTAAACAATAATCATAAATACACCAAGGATAGAATCAACGAGTATAAATCAAAACATCAACGTATTTTTATTCATCACAAGCTTCACCACCCTTAACTGAAGTTTCACAACAACTTCCAAAGGGACACTAATTTAATTAAAATAAAATTTCTGGACAAGTAAATCATCTTTATAATATAACTGTTTATTTTAATAAAAAATTCTCAGAAGACTGTGTATCTCAATTTTGAACTGTCGTTCCGTAAATTCATCTTCTACAATTTTTAATGTAAACACGGAGCAATTTTTCAAATATTCTGTCTATTTGTCATGGCTTTATTACAATGTTTTAGATTCCATCTCGCGGAAAACATTGGTTGTAGGCAGAATTCCATTGATATAAATAAAATGGCGAGTGTCTAAGAGCCGTATCATATTTTGTAATCGACTTATATTTCTTTAATTTGTCTGCAATGCAATTCAATGTAGTCACATTTTTAGGGTTCCGTACCCGAGAGGTGCCAAACGGAACCTTATTACTAAGCCCCTGCTTTCCGTCTGTCAGCGGAAATTTTCAGATTTTAAATTTCTATCGCAATAACAACGAATAATAAAAATTAAATTAAATTCCCCATACAAGAAAGAAAGTGTTATTTTCGGCATTTTTTACTAAATATTGTATGGAACCCTTCGTGTGCAAGTCCGACTCGCACTTGGCCGGTATTTTATATTATTCTGTTATACTAGAGACATAACAAATGCGTCGTCATCCATTTGTGCACTAAGCTTCACCGGAGTTCATGTAACCCTTCAACCTGAACTGCGACAGAAAAAGGTACACATGACAGAAGTAGTATTCATTCTCCGAACGAACTAATGCACACAAAATTTTCTTCTACTAAACATCAAAAAACGTCTTCGAACGGAACAAAAACAGAAAGCCAATTCCCGTAACTGAATCCTTTTTCGGAAAACCGTTTTTTTTTATTGATGGCATTTTGGATATCAAATGAAAGGGTTTCATTAGCACATTTCAAATAAACATAATATAATTATATTACAACCCCAAAATAAATTAATTATAAATAAAAAAACGAAACCCAACAACGACAAAAAAGTCAACTAAAAAGGTATTAATCAAACAAATGAAAAAATCCGGAATCACGCGTGTTAGGGCACAGACTTTTTTATCGTGGTTGGGTTTAAGTTTTTATTACTTTAATTTTTTTGACAGATTGAGACAGATATTAGAAATACAAACGTTCTTAAATATAAACGAATTGCCCCTCAAGTCCTGGAAATTTTTCCTAGAACCAGCTCAACCTTCTTCATTTCATTTTCCCAGCTAGAAATTATTTAAATGAATCAACAATACGGACCACACCATCTTTGATAGACGCGTACCGCTCTCATCAGACGCTAACTACATCTTAATTGACTTCTGACGTCTACACCCCTTTTCACTAACTTTATTATCTCTCAAAGGATTTAAATTAAAGGAAGGGCTGTTACTGTAAGCGAATTTATTTTCAGTATCAAAGGGTTGTTTCGTAACGAGTTATAATTTTATTGGGATAGTGTGACGTAGGGTTAGGATATGCATATGTGTTTATTATTTGATTGAGGGCGGATTTTTTCTTTTATTCGTGGAATAAAATTGACGTCTGACAGTTTCTGTATTGAAAATCTGTCAAAAATAAATAAATATTAAATCCATATATTTAAATAAATATTTATCTCTTGAATTCTCGCTATTGCACCTACCACTGTTTGTCTCTGCATCACCCAAAGGTTGACTGGTAGAAAATGCCTAAGGCATTAAGTCCGGCTCTGTACATTTGTGTGCTTGAAGTATTAGATAAATAAATAAATGATAAAAATTCAAAAATTATTCAGCGTATTAGATTTATTCTAGTTAGAAAAGTTTGTTCGAATTCACCCTAAGTCTGAAGTCGTTTTCGGTGAAAAATGACAAATGAAAACAGTTACTTACGGTTTTTCTGTTGAGGTTATTAATATATTAAATGACTGACAAAACTGAAGAATTATACAGACAAATAACCTATTAGCCAGGCGTTAACATCACTTGTTTTCATCATAAAATTGAGATCCCAAAAAAAAAATTTGCTACTCTTTTAAGTACTTTTTTTTTTACCCACAGCTGTGAATCTCTTGCCCTGCATCTCTCCTGATGGTAAGTGATGATCAGGCTGAAGGTGGAAGCGAGCTTCACCCGGACTCCTCGGACCACCACAGAGGAACTGGCTATCTTACCTCTAACTGCCGAAACAGAAAAATGCTGTTAATATTGTTGTTATGGCGACAGACTTAGATAAGATGGTGGTAGCTAGCCAGCTGGACTCAGAACAGGCCCACCACCAACCAAACCGAGCAGAAAATTTTGCCCCCACTGGGAATCGAACCCGGGACCTCTGGGTCTGAGATAGGTGGTCTAACCACTAGACCACAGAGGTGGTTACATTTATGATCGCATAACTCGACAAATAACAACAAAAGCAGCATTTTTTTTTACGATTCTGTTATTGTCATAAAGTAAAAGATGTTCATAATGATAAGTACAATGATCCCCAAGAGATTTTCAGTTATTTTATTACACCTTGAATATCTACTGCCACATTCGCCACCTACTGAAAAATAATTCCTAAGCTTCTTTTTAACATGAATAATTAAACTCTAATACTAACTGTTCAAAAGGAGGAACATTCCCAATCTTTAGTTTCTTTTCAGTCCCAAAATAATTAATTTAAATAGATAATATTCTGTAAAATTATTATCTTATCATTGTTAGACCAATATGGCGGCAGGCTCGTTTCTGCCAAAATTAATTATCTAAAATGATGTGACGTTAATTAATTTCAGAAGTTATGAGTATATTAATTTGTTTGTACTATATCTTTGTCTAAATTAATTTGTTGTCTATTTTGAGATCTATTTTAACGTTATTTATGGTATGAATAAACATTCTGTTTACCTATTTTTGTGAATAAACAAGTAGGAAAATTGGGATCCAGTTTTACAGCCATGGAAATTAATTGATAAGCAAATTGACACACTACGACAAACTGCAACAGTTGTGATTCGAATTTCAATAGGTAGTAACTTTGATAAAAAATTAAGTTCCCTGACTGAATATTATTTATTTTTATTTATTACTAGCTGCTGCCCGCGGCTTCGCCCGCGTGAGTGTCGGAAATTACCCCATACATCCCCATGGGTTTTAAGTATAAATATTGAGTTTCGAGTTAATCGGACAGCGCGTTAAAATTCTTCCATACAAACACTGACACCCCCCAATCCCCCTTTAGGGGGTAATTTAGACGAAGGAGGAGGCGGAGCGCGTGAGGGAGAGGCAAAGTTCGCGCCTTCACGCGCCTAGCCGCCGTAGGAGACGCCCTGGGCGTCGGGACTCCTTGGAGGATTCCCGGCCACCGTAGGCGCGGGCTTGCGGGCGGTGAGCAATGGGTAGCTCGCCCCCGATAAGGACCAGGCCCGGGTCGACGGCGCGTCGTGTTCCACGCGCGCCTCAAAGAGATGTCAGCAAAACTGACGGGGTCCGCTAGGACCGTTGCCCGCCGGGGTTGCGGGTAGTCCTAAGGGGAAACCGTGGCCCCTGGCATGGCAAGGGAAGGAACACGGGTGGGTTTTAGTCAGTAAAAGTCTGACACGCCCTCCCGCTCCGCCCAGAGCGGGAGAAGACATTGGATGATTTCCCACCCAAAAAAATAAAATAAAGAAAAAAAAAAAAAAAAAGGTTGTAATTTAGAAAAACAAAAAACTACAAACTTTATAATTTATTTAGATAACTATTCGTGCGAAGTTTCGTGTTTATTACCTCAAGGAATAAGATTTTTCATACAAACTTTCATCCCTTATTTTACCCCCTTAGGGGTTGAATTTCGAAAAATCCTGATACACGTTATTCTTCATTTTTGGGTTTAAGTATAAATATTGAGTTTCGAGTTAATCGGACAGCGCGTTAAAATTCTTCCATACAAACTTTGACACCCCCCAACCGTAGGATAGGATACTTTTCCGGGATAAAAAGTACCCAGTGTGGTGCCCAGGATATTAAAGAATAATTATACCAAGTTTCATCGTAATCGAACCGGTAGTTTGTGATACTTGAACAAACAGACAGACAGACAGACAGACAGACAAACAGACAGACAGACAAAAAAAAATTTAATCACACTTTTGGGTTCGGTGTCGGTCTAGTAACACCCCCTGCCATTGATTTTTTTGATATTTTCAATGTACAGAATTTTCACTTCTACAGATTTATTATAAGTATAGAATAGATATAGATTATTTATTTATTTATTATAGTCTCAGTGCACAATACAGTTTTTTTTTCTGTGGCACTTGGCACTATCAAACGAAATTTCCCCATACTGATGAAAAAATTTTAGCCAGGCTACGAATTTCAGTATAAATAGCCTAAAGGAGGGGCGTTTTTTTAAGTAAAGTAGGCCTGGCGTATCCTGGTCAACTTGCTGAACATTGTTATCTTGCTGCATTTATTTATTTACTTGTATAGGGAAAACAAACAGTAGTATACTAAAAATATACAACGTTTCTTAAACATATGACTTAACAAATATACTACCCACTACATTTTCCACAGATTACTTACACTAAGAAAAACTCATGAGCAAATATTAAATTGTAGCCAGGGCATGTCGAAACATTAGAAGCTACTGTGATATGCAGGGTATGTGATATTTTATGTAATTCATGTCTCTTCAAGAGAAAAAGAAAACTTAAGTATCGTATCGGTCACTAGGAGATTTATTTCCATAAAAAACTCCTCCACGACCCATAAAATGTAGGACCAGACATTTTATAAAATAATTTCGTAATACCCAACTGTTCTACTAAATGTTAAAACAAACAACAAAATATGTTGCTAAACTATTTTCTGTTTATAAACAATGCTTCAACTTTAGCGCATCCTGGAAAACACAAATACCACCTCAAAATTCGGGCTTCGAACAAGTTGCGATAAAGTTGAAAACTAAACAAAACAGTGCTGAAATAAATACGTATAAAGGCTTTGTCTACACGTTCTGTTTATTACAATGCAGTCAAAGGTACCAAAGACAATAGACATCAAAGGTATTTGTGTACAAACTGCATATTGAAAGGCGAATCGTATTTTAGAGAAGGAGGTGTATATCCGTTTTTCGGAATTCGAATTCGAACTGGTGAAGGTGAAGAATTGGTGAAGTGTGGGATTGATTCGTAGCGAAGGGTGTATTTTCGAGCTACTTAGTAAAATAAAGAGAAATACAACGGGCATCTTGTGTTCAGTTTCCAAATAGGTAAATTATCGACCATCATCATAACCATCTACCTTACCTTTCCGAACTTATCGACTGTCTGTAGATGGGTGACCATCTTTACATATCGAGACTCCTCCGTGCCTTGGAAAGCACGTTATGCCATTGGTCCCGGCTGTCATTCGTGAATCTTTGACAGTCGTTACGGGTCACCAGAAGCCCGAAAGTCTGGTAACTAGTCTTACCAAGGGGTATCATATTAACCTGTTCAATTCTTATTATCAAAGTGAGGGTAGTTGGTAAATCATCACCGAACCTACTCACGACCTACGTCATCATGGCCATCTACATCCGCGCCGCGCAGTACGATTTGACGCTCTGAGCTGGATGAACGTTTCTTCCTCTCTTATTGTGATCGTGTTTCAAGCTTAACGTTTTAGCATCTGTAGTGTTTGTGGACTCACTACTGTGTGGTGTGCGATTTTCAAGACCTTTGAACTAAGAGAACATCTAAACTGCTGACCCCAGAGCTGAGACAAGGTAGGTGGTGTTCAATTGCCTTCTTGGAGATAGTAGGAACGAACGATATCCACCCAACCTTAGAATGTTGAAAGTAAAGTATTTGACTTTACTTTCAACATTCTAAGGTTCACAAGCCGCCAGCAAATATTTTCTTAAAAAAGGTTAATCAAAAACCGAACATAACCAGTTACTGGTTTGTGGGGGTCAGATAGGCAGTCGCTCCATGTAAAATACTAGTATTCAGCTGGATCCGGTTAGACTGGAAGCCGTCCCCAACATAGTTGGGAAAAGGCTAGGCTGATTGATATTGCTTCTCTTTTCACACTTCACTCCGGCAAAGTTCTTTTTACCCACCTGTGACAGAGACAGGGCGATGTTTTGTTTTTAGCTCCTCAATATCGCTTTTATCGCGAATTGCCAATAAAGCCCAATTTACACGGTAGTAGAGGTAGAGGTTTCGTAATAAGTCAAAGGAAAGCGTATAGTTGCTTTCATTTTTAACTGACGAAAAAAAAAAGGAGGAGGTTCTGAAGTTGACACGTATTTTTTTTTTTTTTGTTTGACCACGCATTTCTTTTTACAGAGGAGTCCGATTTGAACGATTCTTTTTTTTTATTGGGGAGGGTATACCTGGAAGTTGGTCCCATATAAATTATATTAACTTTGCCTATGTTATTTTTCACTTAGTAGTGTTTTTTCTGGAAATCGGTTGTCTTTTTTTGTAAAAGTTTTTATTTTAAGTAAATAACATAACATCACGCCTGTATTCCCCGAAGGGTTAGGCAGAGGTGTACCTACCTAGTACACCCACATTTCGCCAGTTATGTTTAAGTCCCATGTAATAGGTGGCGACCCTATTCCCATCAACCGGGCACAAATCCAGACTCCGGGCTGCTACTGAGCAATTCCAGATGGAAAAACTCAATAACATTTTGCCCGACCCGGGAATCGAACCCAGGACCTCAAGCTCAGCAGTAGCGCTTGCTACCACTAGACCAACGAGGCCTAGACAATACAATATAACAATGAATAGAGAAAACGAGCAAGCAATCAAGGTACGATGTTTACCACAAATATATAAAATGATTGATAACTGTAAAGGGTTTACATACATATTATGTCGTTTATACATATACATAGGCTGACGATTTAACTAATCGGGGCGCCAAAGCTCGACAGAGTCAACAACATAACGCTGGACCGGGGATCGATCGATACGATCATCGTTGTAGATGTGCCTAGTAGTAAAGTTAGAGAAATTAATTGTTTATCAAAATCACTACCAGATTAAATTCTCCGTAATTAAAAACTATCATTCTTTGATAGTTGTTTGAAATGGCTACACTTAACACGGAAAAAATGACACAGGGTATCAATTTGTTCAACAATTTATTTATCTGACTGCACTATCCTGACAAGTTTTAAATAAATATTCTCGAATTGCATGCCTACCTGGGTTCGTAGCAACACTGCAACGACAACTCGTGAGTTGATGGCTTTACCTAGGTATGTACCACCATGTTGAACATAATAATAATTACCTGGGAACATTATTGCCCTATGAGCACATAATACGTGGCTTATAATTACTGCAGAGGTTAATAACACCACGATAGCAATTACATCATAAATGAACATCCTAATTCGTATCGAAATAATGATAGCCGCCCTATCTCGGTAATTAATACAGCCCCATTATTTCGGAAATAAGGGAGGGTTCAGGCGGAAATAGTGTAGGCGGTGTGGAAGCTGCATAGCTATCGATGTTATTAGTTTGTCAAAGTTTGTGTGTCATAGTTTGATTAAAATGATCAAGATAATAAAACTTATAGGTAGGCGACAATCTGACAATTTTACAAGTTACTTTCATACATTTTTTGCTTTTTAGACCTGCACCTGTCGTGATAATATGATAATAATAATATAATAAGTAATAATTTTCAGTTACATTAAATAAGGTCCTGATAGGTTTTTATTCTTGTTTTTTTGTCACAGTATTGGTTGCCCAGTGGTACCGGCCGCGACTTACGTGTCGAAGGTCGTAAGTTCAAACCCAGACAGACGCTTTACTTTATGTAAATTATTTCATCACCACTGCTCTCAAAACGGTGTAGGAAAACGTCGTGAGGAAACCGACATGTCCTGGCACCAGAATTTCGACCACATGTGACATCTGCCAGCCCGTACTGTGCACGCATGGTTGATTAAGGCCCACCACCTCTCACCGAGCTGTGCCCAACTGCTGTGAGCTGTGTGCTGTGTCCCAGCAGTGGGAAATTATAGCCTGACATAATCAGGCTATATTCAGGCTATATTCAGGCTATAATCAGGCTATAATCAGGCTATAATCAGGCTATAATCAGGCCATAATCAGGCTATAATCAGGCTATAATCAGGCTATAATCAGGCTATTTTTTGTATAATTTTGATCGGTTTCTTGCTTATCTTTTAGTGACTTTAGTTTTGGGTTATCCTAAAAGAAAAAATGCCATTGAACCCCCATAAAAAGAAAATTAATCATCCTCTGTTATACTACTGAACTTTTCTGAACAACTACCTCAATCTGCACCCTAATTGCGTAATACACGATCTATCGCAATCAGCTGGATCGGTTTGAAACAGATTGCTAATCCATTGCTACATAAGTTCGAAAAAAAACTGCCCAACAGCGTAAATAACGCAATGAATGTTGTTGAACTGTCAAAATGAAACAGATTAGTCGGAATCGTTTAAGAAAACGTTTTACGCAATTAGATAGCTGAACTAAGCTTAATACAAATTCGGCATGACATAGTCGCCGATATAAATCGGGATAATTTACGAACTAATATTATCATCCATGATTTGTGATCGTTCTCATATTTGTGTTAAAAGCGCAGCCGTAATATGAATACTGATTGAATTGCCCATCAGTTGGAACTTGATTAGAAAATAACTTCGATAGACGTCCATTGTTAAACACGGATCTACCAGGCAAACAGAGAAACCAGGAAGTCCATTAAAAGAGCCTTAACGAGTGAAGATACTTTAGTAGCTCCAACGTATCCAGATACGCAGAACTGACTGTCTCATTATACAATCAGTTCCATTATTATTTATTTATTTCAATCGGAGCAAATTGGCTGTGACAGACGGACAGGCAGATAGAGAGGCACACGGGTGATCTTAAAAGAGTTCCAGTTATTCATTCCGTCTTATGGAACCCTAAAAAGAGACTATTCTTACAATACAATATAATAATCAATAAGCAATGAAAAGCCAGGACAGGCATTTTCATAGCTGTCCAGTAGTGCTCTAAACGTTTGATTTTCACAAATCTCAATGTTCGATTGAAATATTTATCGAAGAAGCTCCAAATAAATTGCTTTACGTCCACGACGCATTTAATATTCACGTGTTTCGTATATATTTGGTACGCTTGTTTCCAATTCGCATACAAATCATTCATTTCAGAATAAAAATACATTCATTCATTTCGTTCATTCGTTTGTTGTTCGGTTGCGATGCACAAACAGATCAGTGGAACATATTTACTTTTGTCATTACAATTTATTGTTGGTTCCACGATTCGGTTTTATCCTCCACTTTGGATTGTATGTAGTTTTTGTCGCATTTGGAATGAAATGTTTTGTTCCAAGCGTTTGCGTTTTCTATGGAACTATTATAATCTGGTTTTTATTGTATCATGTTTTCACAATCTAACTGTCATGTATACATTTGTAGTTTTCATACCAGACGCTATACAGACGGTGCTAATATTTTGGAGCGTTTTTTATGTTCGAAAAAGGATAGGCAGATTGATTTTTGAAAAGAGATTTCATCCTTTTCCGATATATGTTGGGATCAGCTTCCAGTCTAACCAGATGCTGCTTAATACCAGTATTTTACATGGAGCGAATGCCTAGATCTGACTTCCACAACCCAGTTAACACGAAACCCCTTGGTAAGACTGGATGTCAGAGTTTTAAGCGACTATCAAAGATTTATGATTAACAGCCGGGACCAACGGCTTAACGTGTATTCCGAGGCATGGAGGAGTCTCGATATGTCATGGATGGTCTCGAACCGACCGCGGCCGGCTCCGGTTGATCCTTGCGGGTGTTATTATTTACTCACAAAACCTTTTATGCTGATTTTTTACAATTAAAATGACTGCCTCATTAGTCTAGTGGGCACAAACGCTACTGCTGAGCATGAGGTGCTGGGTTCGATTCCCTGGTCCGGCAAAGTATTATTGGGTTTTTCTAACTAGAATCTCTCAGTATCAGCCCGGAGTATGGATTTGTGCCCGGTTGATGGCAATAGGCTCGGCCCCTATTATATGGGACATAACTTGCAAAATGTGGGTGTTTTATATACCTCTGCCCAACCCTTCGGGGAAACAAGGCGTAATGTTATGTTCACAATTTGAAGTCCGTTACTGCACATAATCCTTTAAAAGTATTATCGAAAGCGTGTTGGTGTTAACATAAGCGTTCCTAACTACTCACAAATTCACTCTATATACTACACAACACACGTACAGACTTCACCATCAAATCTAATTTAATACGTAACACTATAACCGTTAACCCTTCATTACTGGGGCACCTTCACATCACGGCACATTAGGGTCATTTGTACCTGCGTGCCTTTGATTTATTCCCCCATCGCGTTAGGCGTCTTAATCATCGTATTCAAGGAACATGTTGGGTTGGATTTTAACGTTTGTACGTACGAGTAAATTGTATTAAGTTTCATTTTTATAAGTTTACTTCGTAGCATGACATCTCGCCCGTATTTTCCGAAAGGGTATGCCAGTCATAAGTTTTATTTAATACAGTGGGAGCTTACTGCAATTAAATAAGACTAGGCATAGACTGATTTCAGGACTGAGTACTTAGAATTTTCATTGAAAAACCCAATAACATTTTGTCTAACCCAGAGATCGAACCGCAGGACTCTCCGTGCTCCAACGGGCAGTTCTATCTCCTAAATTCTATGAATGTCTATTATATTGGTCCCCATCTCTGTATTTATTTTTATTTCAAACCGTGCTAAGATTTTCTAAGAAATCGCTAAAACCTTTTAAATGTCTTTGTCTTGCTCCACCTAAACCGTTTTCTAATCTATTTCTAATTGACTTTTTAGTACTAAGAGAAACCAATTGTTTCTTTACGAAGCTCAATTTAACTTCCTTAAAAATGGCAGCTCAAGCATTTAAAGTTTTGTATAAAGCAACGCTACTACCTAAGTTTAGAGATAATTATGAAAGTATTTCAATAAATCTGCCTAGCCTTTTCCCAATTATGTATGTTGGGGTCAGCTTCCAGTCGTAACTGAATGTAGCTGAAAACCTAGTTGTATTTTACATGAGCGACTAAGTCATCTAGGCGTCAGATAGGCATCTGACGCCTAGATGACTTATTTATATCTTTTTTTTAGTTGACATTTATGCCGTAGTTGGGTTTTAGTTTTTATACTATTTTATTTTGTTCAATAATAGTTATAGCATCTTTTTAAACAACCTTATTATTTAGTCGATCTATAGTATGTGAAACATCAACAGCACACACCATGCAGACAATTTCCGCAGTTTTTCTAAAAATTACACTCTTCCCATATCCCGCGTTTCTCATTGGTGTATACAAATCCTTCAGGAGGTTAAGCCCTTATATTTGACGGGTTAAGTTACAGTAATCCGTATTACTGACGAGATTTTATGTTCCCATCGTAATCCATGAGCTGTTCGGGTATTATGTACCGTCGTGTCGCAGTAGAGGGGTTAGATTAGTCACCTACATACGGAGTTGTTAGTAAAAGCTTATAAATGTACGGTTGTAAGTAAGGGTATTAGCCACACTTTTTTACCGAAAGTATCGTATGCCTGCCTCTGTAACCCAGTGTATTTACTAAGTGCCACACGTGATTGAAATACCCATATAGAAAATCAAACCGGCAGCAATACTGCTACTCGGTGACAGAAATATAATAATAAAATATAATAAATAAAAATAAAACGTCATAGATATTAGTTACATCTACTTCTCTTGATTTGAGTCTGAATTTGTCCCCGGTTCATGGCAATAGGCTCACCCCCGTTACATGGGACTCAAACATACTTGGCGAAATGTGTGTTTACTATACATCTATGCCTTACCATCAGAGAATACGGGCATTACTCTTGGTTTCTTTTTCTCTCCCATATTTTTTAAGAAAATGCAAAAATATTATCAATTTCTCAAATACAGTCAGACCCATTATTTAAGCCTAAAATTATTCATCTTGATCCCTAAACCTCCTTAAAGAAGAGGTGATCGCCCTACGACTTACTGACATACCCTTCAGAGTCAGGGTAACCGTCCCATTTATGAAACCATTCTTATCATCCGAAGGTGACGGGTTAAGTTACCATAAGATATTACTGACGAGATTTCCTATAACCCACGTAATCCGCGAGTCGGGTATATTGTCATTGAATAAGAAATTGGTGAAGAACTGAAATAACCTTTTGCTGTGCCTACAGGGTCCATAATGATCTAAATTATATAGTTACCACCTAAGTACCCATTGTGGTACATAAGTATAAGTACTAGGAAGTGGTGAAGGGTGGGCGTTTTGGGGGACTGACTTGTGTAATTTTGACGTTCGAAAAGTGCCGATTCTCAGCCTAGTTTGAATAAAAGACTTTTGATTTTGATTTTGGTAAAGCAATAAAGATATTGAGTATATTGAAATACCTTCCAGGTACAATAGGCCGCCCTTCAGTTGTAACAAAACCAGTATAAGCTTGCCTTGTATCCTATTGAAACTGCTTACTTCGCTAGTCCAGTTCTAGGTCAAACCGTCACCACCGACGTGCGGTCGACTGCACTCACTTTGTGCGTACGCTGATCATAATCAACGTCATTCATTATTTCGCCCGAGAGACGTCCTAAGTTAAACATAGGCCTACAATGAACGAGTGCGCAAATAGCCGCTTAATTCCACTTTCACCCAAGTCAAAATCAAAATATTTTATTTCAGATAAACCTACATGGGCACTTATGAAACGTTACAAGTTAGATGCACGGTTCCAATTGGTCGTTTCCTATTGAGAAGAGCCGGCAAGAAATTCCACGGCTAGGTACTCTTTTAAAAATAAACTTCTTTTATCATGTTTTCATGAGTGTTAATAGCTATGGGAGGACAGTGTAGGCCGGTTAACAAGTACCAGGTTCTTAACAAAATAGAAAATGGTCTACAAATCTATTATGCCTAAATTGTTCTCATATTCAAAAAAAAAAAAAAAAAAAAAAATTCAACCTATTTAAACCAAATGACATAGTTCCCTTTACAACTGTAACAAATCTGAATTAATATCCTGTCCACAAAAAAGTCAAATCCAATTCCGACAGTGTCGAACAAATGCCAACAATTTATACAATTTAAACGATCATAGGATAGCCTATGATCCGAAATTGTTGGCATTTTAAAATGTATTTGGAACAAGCGTGTCGCTTCTATGCATTCTTAGCCTATGGTGTTGTATACCACATACATAACAGTGGAGGATTATATCGTTTCAGATCATATTGTACTTGGTGATTATTTGATGTTTTGATTATAAATTATGAAACGGTGTTTAGTGAAGCTTAGTTAATTTTCCAGCCAGAGAATCATTATGCCTCATGTGAGCATTAATTCCTTGAAAGAATGTGTATTTGGTGAACTACGTTAATTAATTTATTTATTTAAGCTAAGGTTAAATAAATTACAGATGGTCGAGTTTTTTACAGTTTCTAAAACAATTCGCTAAAATTAGCAAGCAAAATTACATTAATAAAATAAATTAATAAAGCTAATGAAATAAGAACATACATCATAGTTATTATACGTATATATCTATGTTCTAATTCCATTTTTTTCTAAAACTACAATTTTTTAAAAGTTTAAGTACTTGTTCATAGTATAGAATGATGTCTATAAGCCATTTGAATAATGCTGTTGTAAAACGATTGATGGCATGGACGGCTCAGATCTCAAAAGCAAGCAGCTTTTCCCCACAGACTTCTTCTTCCCAACTAAAGCACTAGGAAGTGGTGAAGGGTCGGTGTTTTGGGGGACTTTCTTATGTAATTTTGACGTTCGAAAAGTGCTGATTCTCCGCCTAGTTTGAATAAATGACTTTTGATTTGATTTGACGATGGCCCATCCTGCGGCGCATGCCCTGTTCCCTACGCACTTGATGACGTTATGACTGCGTCAGTGAGTGCAGTTCGCGGAACTGAATTTTGTGCCCAACATGTTACATGAACTTCTCGTCATTTATACGCTAAAAAAAGACCTTCAACAATGTGCAGAAAAGAAATACCTTAACAAAGAAAGAAAGAAAAATAGATTTATTTTTCACAGAAACTCGTGCATACAGAAAGATACCCATCAGAAAAAAACTTTTTACAAAAAAAAACAACCGACTTCCAAAAAAATAAAAACACTACAAAATGAAAAATAACTTTAATTTCGGAAGGCAGTGTCTTTGGTTTCGGATTTTCGTTTTTTGACACCGAACGCTACGAACATAAAACATTCTCCTTTTTGGAAATCCGTTAAAATATAACATCTACATTAAGTAACCACGAGCATAAAACAGACGTAGTCAGCAGCTGCACGTCATGACTGATAAGAAGGCTTCCACTCAGCATGATGCTGTGTGACCCACAGCACAACGCTGATTTTCAGTGGTCACCCGAAAGACGTACGGAAACCAAGTTAGGATCTTAAGAGACTCCTGAAATCATCTTTATAAAATTTCTAATCAATTATTTGCTAAAATATTTAAAAGCCAGTCTCAATACCGAGAAATTTCAAACAGATTGAATAATTTCAAGCTTTAATAACTTCAATCAAAATCACTTTAAAACTATGTAGAATGTTCTGTGATAATTTAACAGCTTGGCAAAAGTTTCATCTTAACTTGTTCAAAATAATTTCAACGTCACCTTGAAATAATTATTCCTAATCTTAAGTTAAAGTTTACCAAACAGCTTCTTAATAAACTTTATGTTTACTAAATTGATTTATTGAAACCGAATTGTTACGGGAGCAGTTCATTAACTTTGATGAATCATTAACTAAACACGGTAGTATTATCGTCATCAGAAACAAATGAAATCATCATTTTTAGGGTTACGTAGTCAACAAGTTAATTTAATTTTTAGTTTTTATTTAAGTTAATTTTTGAATTGTTATTTTTATACGGACGCTTTTAACGTGCACGTCTTTCTACATTGTTCTCACATGTATAATTTCAACATGAATGATGTAACAAATATTTTGTAACATATATTTTTGATTTAAAAGAGTGTTCGTGGAGTTTCTTGCCCGTTCTTCTCCATAGGTACCTACTACGCTTTGGAATGGGCAACTAGCTTCATCTTTCTGACTGACCGACCCCTTGACAATTCAAAAGTGCCTGTAATTGGTTTATTTGAAATAAATGCTTTGAGTTTGAGTTTGAGTTTGACAAGGAACCCTTATAGTTTCGCCATGTCTGTCTGTCTGTCTGTCTGTTCCCGGCTTAGCGCAGAGACTGTTTTTTTTTTTAGGGTACCCCCCGTACACGTAAAGTGGAGACATTTTTTTTAGCTAAGAAGGCTCTACTAGTTAACGAGTAATCATCGACCAACTTACATTTGCAGTTGCAAAATCATGTTTTTCAACTACAATGTTAAGTTTGTTCTTGGGATAAATTCATCCCAGCTTCGGAACCCTTCATTATGCGTGGTCCGACACGCACTTGGCCGGTTTTGTTTCTGATTTGCCCGACTAAGATTATGTCTGGACTTTAAAAGAGACTGTGACCTCTGTTCTGCTCTTCTCAGAGTAGTCAGATAGAAAACGCCGAGCTTATCTAGCTTAGTTTAAAAAAAAAAATTATTATGTATAAAAGTGATTCCGATGTCCTATTTACAGAATAAACAATTTCATTTCGTTTCTGCCGAAAGACGTCGATTGCTGAACCGGTCGAATTGGTGGTGCTTGGGGGAGCCCAAGGTTCTGTGCTGCGGATTCCTGTGGCCTTCACAAGGTCATCAGTAAACCTTTTAGGAGGCCTTCCAACACTACGTCTTCTGGTACGCTGAACCGCGAGTACCGTTGTATTGGAGGCGGAATATTTTTAAAAATCATTTGAGTTTCCAATTTTACTTACGGCTAAAATACCTTTCATTACATTATCATACATAACATGCTCATCAACGTTAATGCACGTCTTATGAGTGTGGCCTTTACAACGTCAAACAAAGTTTAATAACGATTGAACCATCGAGGTCATGAGTTCAGAGCCCGACCCAATGAACAACTACCTAATAAATATCAACGGAACATACGGATATAAGTATCAAGTTCCTACAGTCACCTACGAGGCTACGACGCTACGAATTTCGTAGAGCCCGGTCGATACGCTACGCCTTTGCTACGAGACGTAGCACTTCGATTACATTGCAAACAAGACGTTCAAAGCTTTATTTGATTTTCAAGACATCTGAAGTAATTACTCTCCACCTTGTCTCTAAAAAGTAACAAAAACTGAGCATCAAAGCTATCAAAAAGTCATGAAAACCAACTTTTCATAACTTATTATCGCAAACCCTTCCGCGAATTCCTTTTAGCGCCTGAAATAGAGGTTTTATTGCCAACATTAATTATTCGCGACTCAAATAACCAACAAGCTATTTCTTTAACTGGCAACAATGATTAAGTGGCTATAAATAAATGTAATTAGGCTTTCACCGGCATCGTAAAACCTTCGGTCGTAATCGCTTTACGTTGTCTTCGAGAATTTTACTGAGTGCGAAATGCTTATCAAGTCATTTGGAGACGAGATTATAGCTTTAGTACACATGCAATCTCACACACACACATACATGCAAAGAAGGTTAATTACTTGAAAAAAGGAGAGTTATGATTTTGACAGGTATGTTTGTATGTATGTATGTTCATTTGTTCCCTCTAAACTTCTAAATAGTGCCATGTTGGGTATCAAATGAAAGGGCTTCATTAGCACATTTCAACAAAAAAAAAAAAAAAAACTCCAAAATAATTTAAATAAAAATAAAAGTATAAAAACTAAAACCCAACTACGGCAAAAGTCAACTAAAAAGGTATAAACAAGTCAAGTCAGACAGATAAGGCCGTCACCTCCTTCTGCGAAGCAGTAATGCTCGCGAAGGAGGAGGCGGAGCGCGTGAGGGAGAGGCAAAGTTCGCGCCCTCACGCGCCTAGCCGCCGTAGGAGACGCCCTGGGCGTCGGGACTCCTTGGAGGATTCCCGGCCACCGTAGGCGCGGGCTTGCGGGCGGTGAGCAATGGGTAGCTCGCCCCCGATAAGGACCAGGCCCGGGTCGACGGCGCGTCGTGTTCCACGCGCGCCTCAAAGAGATGTCAGCAAAACGGACGGGGTCCGCTAGGACCGTTGCCCGCCGGGGTTGCGGGTAGTCCTAAGGGGAAACCGTGGCCCCTGGCATGGCAAGGGAAGGAACACGGGTGGGTTTTAGTCAGTAAGAGTCTGACACGCCCTCCCGGTCCGCCCAGAGCGGGAGAAGTCATTGGATGATTTCCCACCCAAAAAAAAAAAAAAAAAAAAGTCAGACAGATAAATTAAAAATCGGGAGTCACACGTAATCTATTCGATTTATCCCCTAACACGTGTGACTCCGGATTTTTAATTTGTTTACCTTTTAAGTTGACTTTTGTCGTAGTTAGGTTTTAGTTTTTATACTTTTATTTTTTTCTCGCAAATGTTAGGAACACAATTGCTTTTCAGAATTAGACGTGGGCAGTTTCAATTTGATAGTGTATCTGATTCACGTGTAAAGGGTGCCAATCTCTTTGGATTGGAACCCTTTACTTCTATACTAGATTTACGACTACGTCTTTTTCGGGTGACCACTTTACAAATTAGCGTTGTGCTGTGGCTCAATAGCACAGCATCATGCTGAGTGGAAGCCCTCATGTCAGTCATGACGTGCAGCTGCCGACTGTGTCTGTTTTATTCTCGTGATAACTTAATGTAGAACTTACATGAATGATGTTACCAATTTTTGTAACAATTTATTTGATTTAAAAGAGTGTCCGTGGAGTTTCTTGCCCGTTCTTCTCCATAGGTACCTACTACGCTTTGGAATGGGCAACTAGCTTCATATTTTCTGACTGACTGACTCCTTGACAATTCAAAAGTGCCTGTAATTGGTTTAATTTAAATAAATGTTTTGAGTTTGAGTTTGACTTATATTTTGTTGTGTATAAATAAAACAATGTTTCTATCCTTCTTTCTTTCTTACTAGTGAAGCAGAAAATTTGTTCTGGTCAATCAAATCAATCAAGAATTTGGTGTTACGAGATTTGAAGCCAATTCTATTACAAACAGTGGAAGATATTACCTAGTATCCTAGTTTTATCGGTTTACTATTCAAATCTGTCAATGTCGAAATCGGATAAACTGAAGGTCACATATCCAACCAAGCAGAATAAAAACCGCGTGTACATTCTACAAAACTATCAAATAAACATAAAAACACAGCAAAATATGTGACATTTAAAACATAAACATAGGGAACGCATCACACTGACATACATACTATAAAAAGTTTATTACATCCATATAAAAAAATGTCGGCATATATTCACGACTGTACGGGAATTTAGATAAAAAGTAACGTGTACTCATTGATCATTAGAATATCGTATGTTTTGGTTGTGCACCGGATTGAAGAAAGAAGGGAGATATGACAAGTATATGATGATATGATATTTATACAGACTGACTTTGAAAACATGCGACAAAATCATGTGGCAACTTTTACTATTATGACCAATTCGAATTCGAAAAAAAAAAATGTCCTTCCTAGAGGGTTTACGCCGAACGGCATTTCATACAAACTTTCAAGCCCTTATTTTTCGAAATGACTGAACCGATTTTAATGAAACTACATACGCATATACAGGATACAAAGGTCTAAAAACTTAGTTAAGAACATTTTCGAAATGTCTTATCTAAAAACAGATAACTGAAAATCTCTGTTTCTATGGAAAATTTTAAATTGGTCTAATTTGTCTGGAACACTATTTTTCGAAAATGTTCTTAACTAAGTTTTTAGACCTTTGTATCCTGCATATGCGTATGTAGTTTCATTAAAATCGGTTCAGTCATTTCGAAAAATAAGGGCTTGAAAGTTTGTATGAAATGCCGTACGACGTAAACCCTTAAAGGTATACCCGATTGGACCATTTTGTATAAGGTCGATTTTTTTTTTGCAAATTCTTATTTTGTCCCACAGTAAAAGTTGGTCACATTGATGGGTAGAACACTCCCTTAAATCTTGTAGCATGTTTTCAAAGTCAGCCTGTATACATATATAAAAATCTCGTATCACGGTGTTTGTGGTCGCACTCCTCCGAAACGGCTCGACCGATTTTTATGTTTTTTTTATATCTATTTGGTAGGTATGAGAATAGGTCGTAAAGTATATTTCATACCGCTAGGTGATTAGGGCATCCAGATTTTTTTTAAGTTTTTTACTAGCGCCCCAGCTTTTTACCCGTAGCGCGTAGACTTTATCTTGCATGCATTCAAGCAGTCTCAATTTACTTAAGAGACGTTGTAATGATCGATAATTTAGTTATCGAGTACAATGCTAGATGGCGTTACTAATAGGCTCGCCACAGTAGATAGAATTACATATTTTAGACGGAAAAAGTCAAGAAAACTAACGGTTGTTGCTCCGTAAAGAATTGCATTATTTTCTGGAAATCAAAGCCATCATTGTTTGGAAATTAATTCTGAATATACATGCATGTTGTCGTTGATGCGATATTGTAAATTTGTGTGTGAGTAGTGGAAGTAACGGGGTAAGTGTTAGCGTCTATTTAACGAAGTGTAGGTTGGATGATTGGAGATGTTTTGCAAGGCTAACTTTTGTTTTTTTAACTTTGCCCCACACTACGAAATTCTCCTGTATCGTGGGTGCGTTAATTACGTTCGGCTGCAGTCGAGGATGCAAAAGAAACCGATATAATTTGCTTAAAGAATTTAATTAATATAATTATTACAATTAGATCGGTAAAACTAAGATGCGCGACAATTGTTCGATGTGAGAAACAAGAGTGATTCACTAATACACGAAATTAATATTAATCACTGCTAATGCACAATCTTCGATCCCACGCCATCGGATTGCTGAGAAGGCGAATCTCACGGTGCCGGGCGCACTGCGGTAGGTCATTGTCAATGCGGTAGGTATTAGTCATTGTCTTCAGATTTTAGGGTTCCGCAAGTACGATATAACATCTCCCTCCACGAGATCGGCAACTATTTGAAAACTCTAGTCGAAAATAGTGTCGATGGCGAAGCTGGATCAATCTCGGTGTTGCAGGCCTCCTTATCCTTGGCTTTATTATCGATTCCATCAGTGGTTTGCTGTAGTTGGTTCAATCTACGACGACGAAGTATAATGATGATAATGAGTACACATGCACCGGATAGTAGAATGTATACCGGTATGGTAGTGTGGTATATAGCTTCAGTATTCGACGACTGTAGCGTTACAGGTTCTTGTAAAATGATTTCAGAGTTACTTGAATGCAAACTGCCAAGGTCAATGGTATCTAGTTTTATAGTTTTCATTGGTACATTATACGAATTTTCCTTTATAATTGGTAAGTCCATAATTTTCAATATCTTTCCCTTAGTTTGATCATGACGATTGCTTGCAGTAAATGCTGTGGTTCTTAGCATGCAACCTTTAGGTATGATAGATAAGTAGCTCCCTTTCAGCATTCTGTAGTTATCTTCAGAACAAGTTAAACGAACTTTCGTAGGTTTAGGAAAGCTTACAATGAAGTGTTGGTCGTCTAGCTGCTCCATAGCTTCAGAAGACAGGATGACTGATGTAAATTGGCAGGACTCATTAATTTTCTGATGAAGTATAAGCTGCTGGATACAATCCGATTGTTTGCCATGATGGTGACTTAAATTATCCTCGCAAAGGTGACCGTGGCTATACTTCGGACATTCTGTCTCCATGTACAATAGATCTTTTTCGTGAACCGCTAAGAAAGGATAAGTTGGAATTAGGACCTTATTATTATGATTAGGAGCCAGGGATAATTTATATAGGATATAGTTAGTAGGATAAAGTATCGGAAATTTCATAACTATCACTATTTTATTCCCATTGTAATAATATCCTAGTCTAATTATGTCAAAATATTCTCTAAAACTTATATCTAGAAATTGATCCTTATTATATAACATACCTAATCTATTCATCATCTCCTTAAACATAGCATAGTTCAATATAGAATTATGAATACTTCTAGCTCTAATAAATGCCAATAAATTTTGCAATTTGTCAAGTTCCTTAGACAAATTATCTATATTGTCTCCTAATATCATTAGTAACTGTGCTAAATGAGCATATTTAATGGTATCTGTTTCATATCTACCATTGCTAGCTAAAATAGAATTGATTATTTTCTCGATTTTATCTTGATTTTCTACTATTTTATCTGTAACGTTTGAACTACGTGAAACCCACTGCTTACTTAAACTTATTTGATGATTCATTTCAGCAACTAAATTATTTTCATTCTGTTTTAGGATTGTAATGGCATTATCGTATTTTAATGCATCAGTATAATCTAAATTACCTGAAATGCTCTTTATTACTGAACCAAGACCATCTATGAGACCTCTTTTAACACGCTTTACCTCAAGTGTTTCTAATTGTTCCGATATTTCTTCTAATTTAGTACCTAGATATTTAACGTGGGGCTCATAGAGAGATCGTGACATATTACTCAATTGTGGCGTAAGATTTTGCAATTGCTCGTTAACCGTCTCTAAACTATTGCGCATATCATCAAGGTTTATAATTTGGAGAAAGGAGTGGAAATGTGAGATAATTCTTGTGGAGCCCAGGTTGAAGGGCAAAATACCTGGTCCATCGTTAAGACTGTCTAGAGTTATCTCGTCCGCTCGGGCCAGGGCCAGGGTCAGGACTAGTTGTATTTTCAGTATCCTGTAACAAACGAGCACTATTAGGCACCCGTTTTAGGCGTGATTTAGGCACGGTGCCTTTTTTCTTTTTGGTATAGATATGAATAGGCAAATCCGCTAATACCGTATCATGAGTATATCGAGCTGCTAACTTTTGCCTATGGCATAAAGGATTCCTAATAAAAACTTGTTGCTCTGGTTCGTAATTTTCTTCAGGGTCACGATTCTTATTAACATTTTCAGTTATTTCAGTGCGACGATGAAATAAAGTGTCGTTGAGAATATCATATACTTTTGACATTCGTCTACGGTGTTCCTGGACATATTGTTGTAAAAGATGTTCCGATAGATTCATATCAAAAGGATCCCGGGGATCAAAATGACCGGTAACTATATCGATAGGCTTACATTTTGTAAAGCTATGTATTGAACTATTATATGCCAATACAGCATAAGTAATAAGATTAACAATTGATTCTCCTCGCTGTTCTAATTTTAATATACGCAAATGTTCTAACAGTGTAGAGTTAAGTCGTTCTACCATTCCATTTTCATTGGGTGTATTAGGACAAGTTTTATGATGTTGAACTTTGTGCAATCTAGTAAATTCAGAAAATATTTGATTGTTGAATTCCGGACCATTGTCTGTTACAATAGTTAAAGGAATACCGTGATGAGTAAAAAACTTAAGTAAAGCTTGTACGACACTAATAGCTGTAGCATCTCTCAAGAAGTATGCTTGACCGTACTTAGAGAATGCATCTACTATTATAAGATACTTATTCATTTCAATACTAAGTAGATCTAAATGTACAACCTCAAAAGGCTTTGTAGGTGGGGGTACAATTTGTAACCTTGGTCTAACTGGATTGCGATCATACTTAGCTTGACCACATATTTGACATTCATTGATATACTTTGTTACATGCTCTTTCATATTTGGCCAATAGCATCTATGCGATAATGCTAGATAACACTCGTTGATGCCTCTATGGTTGGTTTTGCCTTCATGATATTTCTTTATAATTTCCTGTTGCTTGAAATAATCCTTAACATTTTCTACTTCGGTTTTAGTGAGTACTAATTTCATTGCGGAATTTTTAAAATATTTTTGAATTATAGGTATTATAGAATACATTTCTAATGTAGGATTAATTAAAATACCTGTCTTTACGTTTGGATTAACGTATTCTTTAATTGCGCAAATAACGTCTTGTTCTAAACTAGATTTTGAAATTTGTATGACAGTTTTAGTATGTGTTTCAAATGGTTTAGAAACACTGGGCCTACTTTTTATATCTCCTACAACATTAAGATATATTTGCTTATTAAACTTATTAAGGGGGTCGTCGGAAATAGGGATTTCTAATATGGGACTTTCTAAATCACTATGGGCAGTCAAAGTCCTAGAATCCGCGCTTTCAGTTCTAGAATCTGAGTCTGAAGGTGTACCTTGTGACGTGTTAACTAGTATCGAACTAGCTTCTTCATGATGAATTTCTATTCGTGACAAAGCATCTGCATTAGTGTTATGCTTTCCTTGCTTATAGATAACTGTGAACTCAAATTCGCTTAGCCGTAATCTCCAACGGGTTAAACGGGAATTCGGCTCTTTAATACTCATCACCCATTGCAAAGGGCGATGGTCGGTCACTATTTTAAATTTACGTCCAAATAAATATGGCCTGAAATACTTGGTTGCCCAGACTATAGCCAATAACTCCTTTTCAATAGTGCTATAGTTTATTTCACTAGAGTTAAGCGTACGCGAGGCATAAGCTATGGGTTTGTCAGAGCCAATAGACCCTTGTGAAAGTACTGCTCCAATTGCCAAATTTGAAGCGTCCGTAGTGAGTATAAATTCTTTTTTAAAGTCAGGGTATTGAAGAATTGGATCATTGACCAGAAGGGTCTTACATTTCTCAAAGCATTCGACATAATTTTGATCAAGTGTAATTTTACAGCCTTTCTTTAAGCTCTGAGTCAAAGGTTTGGTTATTTTAGCAAAATCTGGAATAAACTTTCTATAATAACCAAGAAGTCCTAAAAACCTTTTAATTTCGGTAGGGGTTTTAGGTAAGGGATATTTCTGTATTGCTGAGATTTTATCTGGGTTAGGCTTTATTCCATCTTTGCCTATAATGTGTCCTAGATAAGCTGTTTCTAATTTAAGGAACTCAGATTTGTCCATTTGTATCTTAAAGTTAGATTCGCGTAATCGTTTAAAAACTTTTTCTAGGTTGACTATGTGCTCTTGCAATGATGTACTAAAAACTATTATATCATCTAGGTATACTAGACAAATGGTATTCTGGAGTTCGCGCAACACATTGTCCATAACCCTTTGAAATGTGGATGGACTATTTTTAAGTCCCATGGGCATTCTTAGAAATTCGAAATGCCCATGTTCTACATTGAATGCTGTTTTTGTAATATCTTGGGGGTCCATTTCAACCTGATAGAATCCACTAGCTAGGTCTAGCGTAGTAAAATACTGGCAGTTACCTAATTTATCTAAGACATCAGCTATATTGGGGATTGGATATTTATCATCTATGGTTTTCTCATTAAGTTTCCTGAAATCTACTACAATACGCCACTTCGCCTTTCCTGATGCGTCAGCTTTCTTAGCTACCACCCAAATAGGAGAACTCCAAGCAGAATTTGAAGGTCTAATTATTCCTTGTTCTAACATTTTACCTATCTGTTCTTGTACTTCCTGTCTATGAATATATGGATATCTATAACTCTTTGTATAGACCGGAGCCTCATCTGTAGTTTTAATTGAATGTTTTATTTTATTTGTGAAAGTTAATTGTTCACGTTCAATGTAAAATACGTCTGCATATTGCGAGCACAATGATTCTAGATTAATGCGTTCCTCTTCATTTAAATGATCAGTACGAAGGCGCGATAGCACGTCTATTACGCGTTGCTTTTGCTGTTTAGTGCGCGTGCACTCGACATTATGAACTTCTGCAGGCATTGCACGATCCATTGAAAAGATTATATCATTTCTACTTGGATTGTGTACTTCTAATATACCCCTATTCTGTTTAACCGTAGTAAGACATTCACGTATGATACAGTTTGAAATAGATTGTTCAGGAATATACGCATCTCCATCACGAACGTTAATCGGAATCTTTATTAACTTGGATGAACCTGCTGGAATAATATTCTCATATAAATTAGTATTACGTGAATCATAGATTCTAATAGGGTTTGAAGCGAACTTAGTTGTAAATAATTTATTTTTATAATCTATTGTAGCTTCCCATTTTTCTAGCAGATCGGTACCAATAAGTCCATCAAAGTAATCGTGGAACTTATAGATATCAAACGAAACTGTACTTGAATCATGAAATTCATTAAAAATAGGTAAAGTAATTGAATAGTCGTTTCTAGTTTTAGCATGAACACTGTGCACTTCGAATGGTGAATAATTTAATGGAAAATCACTAAAGTATTTTTCGACAGCATTAGGACATAGAAATGACTGATTTGCACCTGTATCTATTAAAAGTTTAAGAGGAGGTGACGCGATTTGAACATATGGGAGGTACCGTTGAGTTTGGAGATTTATTTCTATTTTAATTTGTCGGATTTCGGAGGTTTCTGAAAATCCGGCTCCTTTGATTCTTTGGCGTCCTCTTTTATGCTTCCGGACGGCTGGGGATATTCTACACATTCCTGAGGGGATGGTTGAAATTCATAGTACACATTTTCTGGGAACTCATAGTAATCGTAATGAGTTCCATCATAATCGTTGAAAGAAGGATCATTATAACAATCACTAAAATGCATCTCCCGACTTTTGAAATAATTATTGGGAGGAGGATTGCCTGATTTGCTCCAATCATGCCTAGAAAAAGCGTTAGTAGGTGGTAATTGTCTGCTCACGAAATGGCTAACACCACTCATTGGTCGTGGTTGCAGTGATCCACTAGGCTGGTTAGGAGAATTCTGCTGGACTACTTGAAATGGGTTATTCTGACGGTTGTAGTTCGGTGGGGGTGCCCTGAACACTTGCTGAGTTCGGGTCGGACCAAACTGGCGAGGTTGGAAATAATTCGATTTCCACTGCGGTGGTTGTTGAGCTGGAAATTGGAATCGTGAAGGTCCTGGCATGCTAAAATTATTAGGCCTTGGATCAGGCATATTAAACGGCTGAGAGGGCATTTTAAAATGACTACCGGGTTGGTTATTGCTATTAATTCTTTTATCAGGTAAACGGTCATTACGATTTTGCAGATACATGGTATTCGTTTCTTCATGAACAAATTCTAGTGCTTGTTCTATACTTTGAGGGCGCATACAACGCACGCGTGATCCTACAGGATCTTTTAATCCACGCACAAACGCCTGGAGCGTTAATTTCTTATATAAATCCCTTTTAGCGTCTATAGTAGTTTTTAAGATGTCGTGTAAGGAAACATACGTCATTATTGTACTAAAAAGATTCTGACAACGCTCATAGAACTCTTGCGGAGTGTTAGAACCCTGTGTTAAAAGAGATAAATCGCTATAAAGAGCGGTCTCATCCCTTTGGTCAGCAAAATTATTTATTAATGCCCTACGAATGCCATCCCAATCACTTGCTATACCATTCGAGTTGATTAAGCGAGCAGCAGACCCTACAATTTTATTTAATATACCATTAATAAGTGCAGAATTAATTAATTCGGAACCACCTTGCACATTATAATATTCTTTAACTATATGATCACACAATTGAATAAACCTAGTCAGCACATTCGGGTTCCCGTCAAAGTCGGGTACCAACCGTAATGTTTTATAAACGGTATCTAAATCCAAAGACATTTTTCCAGAAAACGATTCTGTGTCCTCGTATAATGTATCTAAATTAATATCTCTTCTAGAATCTATCACTAATTCTCTACTACTTCTAACTATCCTAGTATTCCTGGATTTTCGTGGAAAGAAAATTTTGGAAAGTTATATTAGTACGGGCTAGGAGAAAGTGGTCACTAGAAATAATCTAATGTACTTACATGAACATTATATCAGCCCCTTTGCGTAATCAATGTCTGGATTCCTCGATACAGCACGACGTGTAGATTCGGGATACTCTGGAACGACTGGATAGCCGTACGGGCGGCTTAACGATTGCGGAAATCTTCCTTTTTACGCGAAACCGACCGCGAGTATCCTACCGACTGCGCCAATTACGTTCGGCTGCAGTCGAGGATGCAAAAGAAACCGATATAATTTGCTTAAAGAATTTAATTAATATAATTATTACAATTAGATCGGTAAAACTAAGATGCGCGACAATTGTTCGATGTGAGAAACAAGAGTGATTCACTAATACACGAAATTAATATTAATCACTGCTAATGCACAATCTTCGATCCCACGCCATCGGATTGCTGAGAAGGCGAATCTCACGGTGCCGGGCGCACTGCGGTAGGTCATTGTCAATGCGGTAGGTATTAGTCATTGTCTTCAGATTTTAGGGTTCCGCAAGTACGATATAACACGTTTACAAATATTTAAACTGACATACACAAACAGCCAGACCCGGAACAACTACATGTAGGTCATACAAATATTTGTTCCGTGCGGGAATCGAACCCGCGACACGCAGCGCAGCAGTCAATCGCTTAACCACTACGCCAACCGTGCCATCTCTCTGACTGTTTCCATTTTGTCTTCAGCTTGCGGAAACGCCCTTATTGCCTAGATAATATTTTAGAGTCTGGTTTAAATCCATAAGGTAGCACCGTTTCTTCAAAAACCGATTGGTTTCGGGGCATAGCGTCCGGAGTAGCCAAAATGGGGATTCTTGTCCTCGAGTTCAATCCCGACTAGAAGATTTTCTTTTTGCATTGTTAAACAAATCTGCATCTTGTGATAATTGTCCGGCACGACTGTTGTCATTTGATGGAAAATTTGTCTAGTAATTTAGTCATTAAGGTGTTAACCAATAAACTTTATTGCATAAATACTACTTATTCTTCCTTCAATAAACAGTTATTTGGAACTCCTGTCATTACAACGTCACATCTTCCTTCTTTCTATGATCAGAAGCAGTTTTTATCGTTCATTCAATCAGTCATTACTCGTTGGCGTCACGTGGAAAAAATATTTATATTCGCTGTTGATTTTTCTCGTTTGAAGCGAGTCTTTTTTGGGCCATGACACAAGCGAATTGAGGAGGAAGTGAATTTCTATGTTTTTGAAAATAATCTGTCTTGTTGGTCTTGTGGTCTCAAGCGCTACTGTTGAGCATGTGGTCCTGTGTTCGATTCCCAGGTCGGGCAAAGTGTTATTGGGTTTTGCTATCTGGAATTTCTCAATAGCAACC
This sequence comes from Eupsilia transversa, assembly GCA_914767815.1. Lineage (NCBI taxonomy): Eukaryota > Metazoa > Arthropoda > Insecta > Lepidoptera > Noctuidae > Eupsilia > Eupsilia transversa. The sequence goes on from OU611888.1 coordinate 2,613,614, forward strand.
CGGAGTCTTGATTTATGCCCGGTTAATGGCAATAGGCTCGCTCCCTATTATATGGGACATTAACATAACTGGCAAAATGTGAGTGTACTATATCTACACCTCTGCCCACCCCTTCGGGGAAGCAAGGCGTTATGTACCTAATGTTATGTAAAAAGAATTTTGTGTAATACCTTGTTGCTAGCTATTTCCAAATATTTATGTAATAAGTTATTATTTTATCGAGATTTTGTATGTTGTGCTGTCTTTTGTGTGCACCAAATAAACGATTTCTCAAACTGTCTATCTAATAATAAAAATAAAAAGCAAGCAAAAAATAATCACTTTGCAAGGTAGTCAAAATCTTTTTTTTTACAGTACAACTTGATTTAAAAAGTATTTGTTATCTAATAAAATAGTTATGGGGTAGTCCACGGGGTGTGGACCACCCCATAACTATTTTATTAATGAGCAATATGAATTCCTTTAGAACATTTTATTTGTTAGACCCTGAAAAGCTTTGGGAATTGGACCTCTCTCGGAATTGATTTTCTAAGAAATGGCTATTTGATAACGCATAATAAGAAAACCGGCCAAGTGCGTGTTGGACCACGCACAATGAAGGATTCCGTAGCTGGGATGAATTTATCCCAAGATCAAACTGAACATTGTAGTTGAAAAACATGTTCTCCAATACATTTTGCAACTGCAAATGTAAGTTGGTCGATAATTACTCGTTAACTAGTAGAGCCTACTTAGCTGTGATCGTTTTCCTTTTAATTTCGTTATTATATACTACTGCTGTGAATTTTTCCACATATCCAGATGCCATTTAGCCGGCAGGGGGGGCACACTTGACTCTAACAAAAATTAGCTTTTCAAAGCTATAAATTCTTCAATCCAAAAATGGTTTTCACAAACTCACAATATTTTTGAACGACCTTTCTAACGATACCCCACATCATGGGATAGACGAAAAAAAAAACCCGCTTTACTTGTAGGGGAGGTACCCAAAAAATATATTTTTCATTTTCATTTTATTTTACTACTTTGGCGGCGTAATTAATATGTATACTCATGCCAAATTACAGCTTTCTAGTACTAACAGCCTCTGAGCTAAGCCGGGGACAGACAGACAGACACACAGACGGACGTGGCCAAAATATAAGGGTTCCTTGTTTACTACGGAACCCTAAAAAATTACTTATTTCCTTAACCTTCATAAAAAGAAAGTTTCTCGGAAAGCTAGTCTTTGGTTTCTGAGCACATATTTAGATTACAATAAACAGTAATAGAGTTCTTTGTGAACGATCTACCCCGAAGAAGTACGACCACCGTACTAATTTCAGCTGTCACTGCTGTGAATCGGTTGAATGGAGTCATTTCAGATTGGTCCTGATGGAAAAACCCAATGACACTTTGCCCAACCTAGAAATCGAACCCAGGACCTCATGCTCAGCAGTAGCGACCAATGAGGCAGTCAATTATCATTATTATAATATTATTTACCATAATCAGCCTATATCTACTACTGTGATACAGACCTCCTCTCGGTGAGAGGGGGAGGGCCGTAATCCACTACGCGGGCCCAGTGCGGGTCATGTGACGTCTACCAGACGTCACATGACCAGCACTGGGCCATACGATAATACGATACCCCTTGGTAAGACTGGTTGTCAGACTTTCGGGCTTCTGACGCGTAACGACTGTCAAAGATTCACGAATGACAGCCGGGACCAACGGCTTATCGCGTGCTTTCCGAGGGACGGAGGAGTCTCGGTATGTAAATATGGTCACCCATCCACGGACCAACCCCGTCAAGCCTGCCACGAGCTCTTCCTATTTAATACTTGATTAAAGGATATAATTTCCAATAAATCTCGGAGCCCCACACCGACAAAGAACCTCTTAATGAAGAAGTCTTTGCATAGTTCACGACGAACATTTCTTGATCGAACAGAATTAAAATTAGACTGAGAAAGGAAATTTAGTTCAGTTTGGTCAACTGCAAATTGGTTCACGAAATAGATTTTTGATAGCATTATTAAGAGCCTCCACAACCCCAGGTTTTTACCTCGCCGCACCATACTACTCAAGGACTGAGTGCGAGCGAGATGGAGCCGGCGCCAAATCGGCAAAAATTTTGGTAATTGCATTTTACGGTGAAAATAATGGAAATTTAAAAAAATAAACATAGTCGCTGCTTTATAGTTTGTTCAGTTAGTGTGCCAAGTTTCATGATCTAATTTGAAATATTTTTTTAATAGCAGTCGTTTATTGTTCGGTTTGGAGGTAACTTTGGATTTTTTTTCTATCGAAAATCGTGTTTTCAGCTAACATAGTCGCTAACATTTATCCTCAACTTTAGCATATATGTATATTTATTTCAAAATTAATGCTGCAGTAGTTTCGATATAACGGCGGATCTTGCTAAGCAATTTGACGACTTATAGGCCATTTTGACTGCCTCGTTGGTCTAGTGGTCATAAGCGCGACTACTGAGCATGGGGTAGGACCCCATGCTCAGTAGTCGCGCTTATGACCGATTCCCAGGTCGAGCAAACAGTGTTAATGGGTGTTTCTGTCTGGAATTTCACCAGGAGCAGAAAATTTAGCCCCCACTGGGAATCGAAACCGGGATCTCTAGGTCTGAGACAGGCGGTCTAACCACTAGACCACAGAGGCGGTTAAAAAACACACTTGAATACACACATTTGAATGTCAATAAGGAATTGTATGGCTTACTCAGACGCGGTATCGATCTTTAGTCTCCTCGGTGCTTAGTCCGATAACGTATTGGTCTGGCAACTTAACGTCAGACCACATGGGGATAACGATGCTATATCGGTTATGATATCGTTTGAATGGATAAGTTTCATTTAATGAGTTTTAAAGCTTGTGGCAGGTTGATCTTACAACTCTAGCGGGCTTACACGATTTGTTGCAAATTAGGCCTGAAAACTAATCTACTACTACTTACTGGCGAAATGTGGGTGTACTATTAGGTACACCTCTGCCTAACCCTTCGGAGAATACAGGCGGGATGTTATGTGTGTAGCACTGAAAAAGTAAGGAAAAGTCTTCTCAAGGATCTCCGGCAAAAAAAAATCTGAACCTAATTGGTACAAAAAAAATCGTAGACGTCATTTTTCAAATTCAGTTTGTACGTAACTTTTACTTTCACTTCAAAACCAAACCTTATACTCAATCACAGGAAACAAAAGCAGAAAAAAATATCATAAACCCCGAACACACTATCGAAACCGCGCTCAACCGCTCATGTAACAGAAAAATGTCATTTGTAACGTTAGTTGAATACGTCCCACTCAAAATCGTGTTCAATGGACGCGTGACATATCACCTGAACGAAAGCAAGATTGATGAGTAGCGCACGACCGATAAACGCTGACGTGGCCACACCTTTATAACTGAAGGTGTTCGCGGTTCTAACACGCTGTATAGATGTAGGGGGTGTGTTTTTTGGTGAATAATTTGGGACAGTATTAGTACGGTGTTTTTTGTAAACAGTTGAGCTCGCTGCATGTTGAAAGATAGTAGTTTAGACGTATGAGGAACAGGGTGTAAAGTTTACTCATCCTCTATAGAAATAGGAAGATCCTTTGACCAGACGGTTGTTGTGTCTGGCGGGCAACTGCTTAACGATTGATGTCGGATAGTCTTATATATGTTGATCGCGCGGTAAACTCTAATAGCGCGATGCAGGATTTTTGTGACAGGTCTTTGATGCGGAGTTCGCCACTATAGAAAATAAAGCTTTTTATGTTGCCACACGTGCTCATTGGCTGCGTTTTGGAATTTTATAGAGCGTGATATTTTGGTACTTTTTCTCATAATGTTTACCTTTACAGTTATAGATAATCTTAGCCATTGCTACCTAAAACCATAAATTCAAACTTTCTTGGAATGCAGGATACATAAACAAGACGGCATGGCTGACGGAGTCTCTAAGCCACTGTCTTTTTTACTTATCCTGTATTTAATTCTGCTCGGTACAAACATTTGTATATCCCAAAGGTAATTTTCCCAGCTGTAATCGTTCGGAAATGTGATTTTTTTTTCTGTAAAAGCACATCCACGATAAAGAACAAAGTCATCGAATGGATAAATGATTTCGTAATAATAATATGTACCTAGCTTATTATTGTCCCACTGAAGAGCAAAGACCTCTTTTCATATAGAGAACGCACGAGCATTTGATCACCATGGTTGCTCAATCGGTTTAAGTTTCATCACGATGTTTTCCATCACCAATGTCAGTCATGTCAAAGATAAACTCAGAAAGTACGTATTTCAAAAGTCACAAAGGTTTATCTTTATTCATTGATCATGAATAAAGATAGAGATAAATATAAAGATATTTATAAAGATATTTATAAACATAAATATAAAGATATTTATAAAGATAAGTTTATATGTTCAAACAATATGTGTAACATGATGACATGAATATTCACATAAAGATGGAAATATAATTTTACCGGACCAACATGTTTTGCCTCACTCGGTGTACAAAATGTTTATATGTTATTAATTAAATTGGCAATTATAAATCAATTATTAATGTCAGTTTCATATATAAAATTAGAGTAAGTGCAAAATATAGTCCATGATGATTGATTTTGTAAATAATAAAAAAGAGGACAAGTCCCACAAAACTCGGTCGGATATCCACCCCACAGAAAGGCTTCAGACAACTTCATCTAGTGTCATTAGGGCGTTATTCTAGATAGTGTTAGTCAAGAATAGGTCGTTAGCGAGCTCCATTTATAATGGAGTTTGTCGAGGAGTTTCAGTAAAAAATGCTTGCTTATATACCTACCTATTTATAGGTGATTGAACATGACGGGATTGTGGGGAGATTTATTATGTAATTAGTGTTCAGTATGAATATAGGTTCCTATAAAAAAATCTGCGTTGCCTTTTCCCAACTATCTTAGGGTCGGCTTCCTGTCTAACCGGATGCAGCTGAATACCAGTATTTTACATAGAGCGACTGGCTATCTGACCTCTACAACCCAGGGTAATATGATTAGATCTCTTGGTAAGACTGGTTGTCAGACTTTCGGGCTTCTGACGACCCGTAACGACTGTCAAAGATCCACGAATGACAGCCAGGACCAACGGTTTAACGTGCTTTCCGAGGCGTGAAGGAGTCTCGAAATGTATAGATGGTCCACGGTTCAACACCGGTAATGTTTAGGAATGTTTAGGAGATAAACAAAGTTAAGGTACACCCTTAACTTTGTTTATCTCCTAAACATTCACCTCGATCAGTTCAACAAAGTTCTTTTCCTAGTCATAATTAATCAAAAACAGACGAGTCTATATAAATACCTATAACATAACGATCGTTTAAAGCCTTGTGCAGACCGGCGCGACGCAAGTCTTACATACAATTTCTAAGAAATATTCACGGTAGAACAATCACCGGTGTCGCGTCGCGCCATCGCGTCGCGACAGTCTGCACGAGGCTTAAAGCGGTTGTCCCATTCCGAATATCATAAACGTCCCTAAAACGCAATTCTGACAAAATACTGCACTATACTGTCCTACTTTTGAGGTCGACATTATCATGTATGACATACTAGCTTACAAACTTATCCTTTAACTTAGCCACACAAACATCTATCTTATTTCTTAAACCATAGGGTCTTTTATATCTACATGTTATAAGTTGGGAACCCAGCAGAGTGGAAAGGAAAGTAGCGTCACATGGTCATTAATTCTTATGCTGATTTTTTCCTTGATCGTAAAAATGATTGTAATGGTGGGAAGTTTTTTTTCCAATTTTCAATATACAGAATGTACCAAAAAGGTGTGGTCTTTATGGGTGTGGTATAGACCTTCAAACTGAAGAACTTTCTCCATGGGACCAATATCGTACCTAATCGTGAAAAAAATATCAACTATCCCATAGAAAACTTCAATACCTACTCGACGCAAATGTATAGAACTGATCATTTTTTCGCGATTACCATGTTGGTGCCGTGGAGAAAGTTAATCAGTTTGATGGTCTGTACCACAACCTTAAGTTCGATCACACCTTTTTGGTACACCCTGTATAAATGTACCTTTGAGTAAATGAAGTACATATTACAGATAAGGGGATACGTCGCCTATAAAATATAACACGTTTAGATATGGCTTATTCCTTCATAAACAATGGGGATTAAAGGTAGGTACCCAAGTGGACATTAGTAATATCTTAGGTATACGATATCATTAACGTAGGTACCACTTTAGTACCAGACCAGTGTACTGATAGACTAATTAACACAAATACATAAACTCACTCCTTGTTCCCATGGGAGTAGGTAGAAACTATAAAACGCCACCTACTATGATCCTTACATACTCCTTTTGCCTCGTTAATGTTCATACATCTGATCTTACACGCACGCCGGTTGCGAGCACTATGCACCTGACTTTTCTGAAGAACATCACCAATTAAGTCACTATAATTCCTTCTAGGGCGTCCCCTCCGATTTATTGCAAAATATTCCCGAACCTGTGATGGGTATACAGGTGACGAATTCGGCAAATTGCTCCCTAGTACATTTACCCAAGACATCCTACGTGTAATTTTATTCCATCCACCAACTACAGGCTAAATTAAAAAGCATAATGTGCCTTATCACCAAGAACTACCAAGCGGTAACTCAACAAAGCTGCTTAGTGGCAGAAATTGGTATTAAGATACTCTATTAGTATAAAGAATTATGACTTATCTATATCTGTGGGGTATTTAATAATAAATTAACTACTTAATAGTAAATATAGCCTATTGTGGCTTATTTCTTAATCTGTTTATTAACGTTTCTGAACCAAACGTACAGGAGATAGGAGAAGTGGCGAGGTGGTAAGAAAGAAAAAAATGCGATTTTATAGGTGAAAGGTGTGCTCAGATAAAAGCTCATTTAATTTCTCAAAAAAGGTGTTTATTTCTGTCAACTCTACGAATTCTTCCATCCTACATATCTAGAGAGAACAGACTCGTAGTGTGAAATATTCCTTACACCACAGAACCAAACCAAAAACCTATGAACCAGTCTTATGTTACGTTACACGAGACACATAAAACATTTCGACAAATTCCTAGCGCACGAACGCAAAACCGTAGACTAGATTAAATTCTCCTCAGCCAGCTTCGAAGGTTATGACCTATCTCTGGAATATTCTAGATATCTTTGGTATGTTATACCTAACTTAAAATACTGGACCCGTAATTAAGTTAGAGCTAATGGCAACTTAGTTTCGAAACGGTTGAGGTTATAATATAACCTCCTCCTTTTTTGAAGTCAGATATAAGATTGAAGTAAAAAGAAAAGAACATGCTGTGACGAAAATATTATGTTTTTCGGTATGTATTTTTATGTTCATTAATATTTTTGTCAATTGGAGACTGATTTTGAAAATTCTTGGTAGAGAAAGGTTGCGCGTGGTCACATACAAATTTTAATACAGAAAACTAGAATACAGAACACCGCGAATTCCGAAATTAAAGTTATTTTTCACTTTGTATATCTAATCAAAAATCAAAATATTTTATTTCACATAAACCTACATTGGCACCTATAACACGCCAGAAGCTAGGTGCATTGTTCCAAATGGTCGTTTCCTATGGAGAAGAGCTGGCAAGAAACTGAAATGGGTTTTATAAAGAATAAAAACCTATTTAATTAACCAAAACATACGATTGTTTTTGAGTTAGGCAGGGGCGATAAGTACACTCCTGCAGACTTCCATGTTACCGGTTTGCTAAAAGCTCTATGTAAGTAATAAGAGACGAGTCTATTACCATCAGTATATGCTTTATATATGTATGTATTTATTGTATATGTAAATGGTACACCACTGACTACCTGCAGTATTGTCTCTCCTTCTCCAAAATCAAAATCAAAATATTTTATTTCACATAAACCTACATGGGCACTTATGAAACGTCAGAATCTAGGTGCACGGTTCCAATTGGTCGTTTCCTATGGAGAAGAGCCGGCAAGAAACTCCACGGTTACTCTTTTAAAAATAAATGGGTTTTACAATGCTTTAAAAAATGTACAGTTTGAATAGGTATGCGAGGACAGCGTAGGCCTGTCAAAAAGATACTTAAAAAAAATAGAAAATAGTCTGCAAATCGACGGTCTGTTGTGCCTACAACGTTCTCACATTCACAAAATATAAAGGAATCTATATAAAGGTCGAATAAAATAATAAAAACCAATTTAACCCAAATGGTTGTCACTACAACTTTAACCAATCCGAATGAGAACCCTACTTTAAAATGAAATTTGGATTGTAGGCATATAATGTCAAATAATGAAACTACATGTCAAGTAGTACCTAAATAAAAAAGTAAAATAAAATATCCCTTATCCCTTGAATCCATCCAAAGGTTGTCTGTTAAAGATCGCTTTTAGCGATAAGACCACCCATTGTGTCACCCTATGTAAAATGTCTAAATTTATGTCTGTTATTTTTATGGTGATTATAATAAAGAGTACATCTATCTATCATTAGCCGGACAAAAATCCATATAGTCCGGGCTGCTCTTGAGAATTTTCTAACAGCAGATTCTAAACTCCGAGATAATGTGTTCCGGACACCTCTCACTTGCACATGATTAGTACAAATTCGTAAAACACGTATTCTATTGTACTCAACTGATAGGTTTATGGAACGTTTTATCTCGGCGGCTAGAATATATTAACGCTTTGCCTGACCAGGGGATCGAAACCAGAACCAAACTAGAACAAGAACAAAACTAGAACAAGGCAGTCGCTGGTATTTAAAAAACTGAAAGCGAAATACCTTTCGATCAGCAATTAATTTCAACAAAATATATGACAAAAATAAATCCTTCAAACGACATCTTTTGTTAAAAAATATTCGAAATGAAAATGCAGGAACCTAATTTTCATATCCCAATCTGCTTCGTGCCGGCTCAAAAACTAAGCGGACGCCATTTTCAACAAATATTCTAGCAAAATGTTCATGACATTCACTGGGAAGTCTATTTTCAGTTGTGGACGATTCCGTGTAAACCTTAAATCTCCGATTCAAAACCACGTCAATCTGCTAGCATTTTTCCATTTATGTTGGGGCTGGCTACCAGTCTAAACGCCATTTCGCCAGTTAAGTGTTAGTCCCATGTAATAAAAGACAAGAAAGGACCTTCAAATATTCTGTAATTTCTATTGTGTTCAAATACGAGATGTTTGACTCTTTAGATTATTTTATGTTTTTTTTAATGTGCATCTTATTTGTGGAGAATAAACAATTTTTGTTTCTTTCTTCTCCACGGACGACTACGGGCAGTTACTGAGAAGTTCCTGTTGCTGAAAAAAATCAATACCACTTTGCCTGACCTAGGTACCTATCAAACCATTGCATCGAATTAAATTTCGCCAATCCACCAACAAATCCATTCAAACTGAATGCATGAAAGGTTTGAAATTATTCAACACCCAGCTGAGCGTTGTACCACAAATAAACATTTAATACATTAATTATGTTACACAATCAAAATTAATTAATGTTAGACATATTATAGTGTAAATTGCTCGATATTGCCCAGACCGTAATCTGAGCTCAAAGTAGACAGATTCGCATTTGAATCAAGTAAATTGTTTTTCGAGGGTTACCATGTTCAAAATGTAGTTAGGATATCCATAAAGATTGGGTTCTAGGTATTAAAGAATCGTCAGTACTTTTTTTGTATTTTATGCTGGAAAATATGATAAGCTCCTTAGGGCGTTACGTTTAGAATATATAGTGAAACAAGAAATACGCATGTTAAATATTTGAAAGTTTTGGTATAAAATGGCAGTAAATTAAGTCAATAATATTTGAGCGAAATATCAGGAAACATTCATGAATATCCCATGTACCGATTTCCTGACAAATTAATGATATTTGACTTTTGACAATTAACCAATCAATCTGCTAAGCCTTTTCGGTCGGCTTCCAGTCTAACCTCCACAACCCAGTAACTGGATAATATGATACCCCTTGTTAAGACTGGTTGTCAGACTTTCGGGCTTCTGACGACCCGTAACGACTGTCAAAGATCCACGAGTACACGTAGCAACGGCTTAGCGTGCTTTCTGAGGCACGGAGGAGTCTTTATATGTATGGACACCCATCCACGGACCAACCGCGAAGCTTTACCTGATGGATTGACTCGTGCGGCTGTTATTATTTAGGCAGGAGCTCCTCTTACCTCCTTTAGCCGTGCCTGTGAATTTAAAACTTACCCTTAGGCCCAATCTCACAAAAACTGACTCTCGTTAATACAGTCCTATTGAATATTCACAGTCATACAGTTATTTCGCGCCATCAAGATTGGTAGATAAACCATTAGCCATAAGGCTGAGATAGAAGAAAAAAAGCGTCACCTTTTTCAATCAAATTATTCCCAAAACCAATATTCAAGTTATAAGAAACCCACATTAAACCCGTTATTCATGTCCAAATTACAACGGTTTACGTAAAATAAAAACAAATTGCTCCCATACACGTGTATAACACCATGAATTTATGTTATTACAGCGTAGACTTTCACTTATCTCTGGAGGGGGGAAATCGTAAAAAATCTCCATGTTTAGCCATAAACAATATTATGTGCTCCTTTCATTTTACCTTTAAGAGTAATCCACGGAGTCTGAGAGACCTGCAGGAGGTTTAAAGCCGAGAAATAACGATGAGGTTCATTTTCTGTAATATGGTAGTTGGTTATGGTACGTGTATGTGCTCAAGCAGAGGTTGCCAACATTTTTTAGGCTACGATAAATAAATAATTACTTACTTAAGTTTGACTATGCGTTGTTCGATTCTGTTTGTTCTTTTTAAAATATTTGAGCGCGTTTTAGGTAACTTAGATTTATAACTCATTTTTTTTCTTTGTTTTTCCCAGCTTATTGCCTAAAACATATTGATACACTTTCATGGACGCAGATTTCTGTATTTTTTTTTTACAATACCTCTTTTAAAACGTAAATTAAGTATCGACGTAGAGCTTTATCATGCTGTACTAAAAAAAGTTAAATTGTTAGGAGCCTGTATAGGTGTTTTTCAAAATATGAATAGTTATTGTGCTTGTATCATTTTCATGTAATGTAGGTATGAAATAAATAAAGTTAATATATTTTACAAACAGGTTGGGAACCTCTGGCCTAAAGCTACACTTACGTGTATTATAGCTTATCGTAAAGGTAATGTTACTTTAACAAGAAAATAAGCTGTTGCGTTGTTATTTTTTAATAAAATTCAGATGTGAAGCTTACCTCCACATATGTGTATAATCATACATTTGAACATACGTTTTTTTTTTATGACTCGTTATGTGGGTTTTCATTGCAACGTTTTCGTTTTAACTTGAAGATTTCTGGTCGGGATTATCTTCAGTTGGACAGAAATACTGAGTGAAAATCCCATTACGAAAACGTGTGCGAAAAATAATGTATTAACCGTCAAAGGTTGAGTTTAGTACACATATTCACGACTGTGTTCCCCAAAGAGATAGGCAGAGATATATACCGATAGGTATATACCACATTTCGCCAGTTATGTTCAAGTCCCTTGTAATAGGGGCCGAGCCTATTGCCATCAATCGGCCATAAACCCAGACCTCGGGCTGCTACTGAGAAATTTCAAATGGAAAAACCCATTATCACTTTGCCGACTTTAAGTTATTCAATTTCAATGAAATATTTAGTAAAGTATTGATTTTACGTCAATTTATTTTGCATATATCAAGTTTATTCCTGTCCTAATTCTACACCAGATGTTCTTCCACACGCGTAAAGTGCAGGCCACAGTGGGAACGACGCTAAGTTCTTTTAACTTCGCTCATGCAGCTACCGCGTGTTTGCATACTTCGATTCACACCGCGAACAATAAGCCGAAGTATGCAAAGACGCGGCAGCCCATAGATCAGCACGGAGCGGGCGTGGACGCCCGCTCCGTGCACCCGCTAACGCAACGGACGGCCTAAACGAACTTAGCTTCGTTCCCAGTGTGCCTTGTGCTTTTAGCCAATCAATTTCTTAACTAAACACTGCAGTTATTCTCTTCAAATAGCCACTACCATATTTCTCCAACGACCCCGTACAAACAAAAAAGCATCAAAACATTAAAAGTGAGTTTGAACATTACTTGAACTCTTCAATTGTGTTTATTTTGTAAAAAAGTAACGCGAACGGTCCAGCTGAGAGGAATCCCAAGCTTAAACTTTGAAACAACAATATTTGTGTTTTACAAATGTGCCTTGTTTTTATTTGTTAAGTAAAAGTTAAGTTTGACTTTGCTTTGTTCAATTCTGTTTATTCTTTTCAAATTATTTGAGCTGAAATGAACTTGGATCTTAACTTATTTTACTTTTCATCATTGTGTTTTTCCGGCTTATTACCTAAAAATATTGATAACTTTCATCGCAATTTCATCACAAATACATTTTCTGTGTCTTATTTTTCAACATAAATCTTTTGGAAAGACAGCACACATGGGACATAGCTTGACCTAGTCAAGGCACAAGAAGAGGGATGGCCCTCACTGGAGGACCGTACTCGCACAGAACGCGAAAAAAAAAAACTTTTTAAACCTTAATAAAGCCATTGCCATTTAGAGCTTTTAACAGGTTTACATAAACCAGGGATTTGTATTAATAGAACTCAAACTCAGTAGCAGCTTAGAGACTGGATTTGTGCCCGATTGATGGCAATAGGCTGATGTGGGTGTACTATAGGTACACCTCTGCCCAACTCTTCGGAGAAAACAGTCTCACGAAATTTCACATAGCATAACGTTAGCGTTATGCTATGTGAGTTTCATTCAAAACGGATTCAATGATCGTATGACAAAGAATGCCAACAACACATGAATATTTAAACATTATTTTATTTATTTATTTTATTTTAAAGTTATAATAAAGTGTTTATCCTTATACGCCTCAAAAACGTAGGGAACCTATCCTGAATGTATGATTGCGTCAACACAGTTGATTCGAGCGTGGGATCTGAGCAAACTTGAGGATAGAGCGGCCCGCTAAATGTGTCCACCGCACTTTTTTAATTGTTTTCCTATGACAAATGTTGTGAATTTTTACGATGGGATGAAAACGCAAATAGAATGACATAAATGATATTTAGTATCTACATTAAAAATCCTTAGAAAACAATAATAATTTTGCAATATGTATTGGTAGCTTTACATACGGATAGACAAAATCTAAAACCTTTCTAATAATTTACCAACTAACGTATAGACATAATATAATGGGAAATAATAAAGCATCCGAAAAGAGTCCGAATATTTGCCAAAAGATTTTCTGCGAAATGTAGTTTATGCTATCCACTGTTATGCAAAATAATATATTTACAAGCACATTTTAATATTTCTTAGGAGTAGTTATGGAATCTCCTAACATTTTTATAACGTCACAATAGTTTAACAAGCGCCCCAGTTTATAAAAACGTGTAAGGTTAAAGGCTCGTTCACACCGGCGCGGCGACTTGTCGCGCGACGCGACACCGGCAATTGTTCAATCGTGAAGTTTTATTAGAAATTGTATTGTTAAAGTCGCGTCGCGCGACAAGTCGCGCCGGTGTGAACGAGCCTTAATTCTAAATTTATAACAGGTGATTTACGATTAAAACGACTAACTATAGTTTTCGGTAAAACGCAATTTATGGTGGTAGAAAAATATTACGTACAGCAAAATGTTGTATAAATTTTTCGGAGTTTTCAGTATTTTATTCGGTCGTTTCTTTATTTGTATTAGCATAAAAGACGTCGGAAGATTAGTTTATAAAGCAGTAACATATATTAAGTATGCAAATTTTTTAGTTGAACTGCAAACGGTATTTCTATTGCGCAATAACCAACAATACCCATAGTACGCCCACAGTAGTTAAAATAAGGCTGATAATGACGAAGACACACCTACCCTTCTCTAAATATTTGAACCCCCCACCCACTTTTAGGTCATAATTTCAAACCATACCTACCAACTTTACTTCCTACTCAAAATCTACCACAAAGTAAGAAGTTCCAAATATCTCAACTTTCACAGTTCTGCTGAAAATTGTTTAATAAAAAACAATTTATGCAAAGCCTCCTTTGATTTTTATACAACGTACTCTTTAGACCCGCTTTTGTTTCACAAAGGAGAAAATTTTCTATTCAATTGTTTATTTAGGTAATTATCTCGCCACTGCCTAGTTCCCCTCCAATTTTGTTAGGTATTTCAAGCCCCTTTGGCATTCTTTAACCAAACAGTGTAATTTGAATCGGCCTCAGTTTCTAAGGTTTTATTTTAAGAGAATTTTGTTTCTGTTATTTTTAAATGGAATATCTTGAGGCGTTTTCTGTGGGTAACGGATTGAAATGTATTTTTAGGGAAATATTTTAAGGGGAAAAGATATTTTTTCCTTTTATCTATTATTATTTTAAGTATGTAGGATAGCATATATAAGACTTTTCGGTAAAAATGTAGTGCAATTTACTAACATTACTGTAGGTAAAAAAAACGTAAGGTTTCATGACAAAGTATTATTATATTATTATTTAAAAAAACACCTTTGAGGTTCAGTAAACTGCAGGCAGAGCCTTAATAAAATTGCCGTAATCTAGAAAGAATATAATATAAAATAAGCTTCTAATAAATACTGTACCTGTCAACTTCTGCAACTGCCTTTTCCCAACTATGTTGGGGTCGGCTTCCAGTCTAACCGGATACAGCTGAATGCCAGTATTTTACATGGAGCGACAGCATATCTGACCCGTAGGGTAGTGGACTACCCAGTAACTGGGTAATACGATACCCTTTGGTAAGACTGGTTGTCAGACTTTCGGGCTTCTGGTGACTCGTAACGACTGCCAAAGATCCTCGAATGACAGCCGGGACCAACGGCTTAAGGTGCTTTCCAATACACGGAAGAGTCTCAATATGTAAAGATGGTTACCCATCCATGGAACAACCCCGGAAAGCGTAGCTTAACCTGATGGATCGACCCGAGCGGCTGTTATTTCTCAGCCACGAGCTCTCCCTGTCAACTTCACATACAGTAACATTTCAACCCACACTTTATAACTCCCAAAAATATCAAGCAGCAAGTTAAAGTACGTTAGTACAGAGGATTTCCAACTCTATTTATCATTCACTAAAGTTGAAAACAACTTGACCTGTGGTATTTATTCACACATACTCCATCATGAATATAATAACTCATACGTTTTCATAAATAAATATTTTATGAAGAATACAATTTAAACGACATATTATTTTACATTACAGTGTTGCACATAAATCCTCAATGTGATATAAATTATTTTATGAAGTCACATAAAAATTATTACATGAAATATATTTATGTATAGACTGGAAATGTCTTTATTTTATCCAAACATTAATCATGATGTAATGCTTGGTTTAACAAAAATAATAGCGTTCCCACCTAGTATTACTATACAAGAATTTTTGTATGCCTACAATTGTCAACTGACATTGATTTATTTTCCAATACAGTGAGATAAATCGCAAGAAAAATGTACCTATAATATGCTGTGGTCGTAAAATGTTTTAGAGAAAAAATTCGCCGTTGGTCGCCACGAGTATCATTCATTTCTACCAAAATACTTTATCACGCAAAAAAACTTTCTATAACGCTTAGAATACTACTATAATATTATATACGTATCGCAAACCGAGCTACGCCGTAGTGCAGACCCCTACGGCGTAGCCATTGGCGTAGCCATTGGCGTAGCGCGGTGTAGCAAACGAGTTCTAGAGTGAAATCAAAAAAATCTTACTGTCATATTTTTCGGTAATTAGTGATAGAAAGTAAGAGAAAGGAAGATAAGAATAGAAGATGAAGATGTATTATCATAACATCACGCCGTATTCCCTGAAGGATAAGGCAGAGGTGTACATTTAGTACACCCACATTTCAACAGTTATCTTTAAGTTCCATGGAACAGGGGCCGAATCTAAAATGACAAAATTCCAGATGAAAAATAACAATATCATAGTTCTTTAGTAAATTGCATGCAAACAAGTCATTACTATCGTAATTAATGGAATATCATGCGTGTTTGTTCAATCAGGTATTGTTTCAATTGAATGATTTCGGAACAATATCAAATGGTAGGTTAGTTAGTCGTATAGTAGTACTAAGTGTAATTGAGTATTTTTATTCCTTTGTTCTAATGTAAAATGACACGCACAACAATTCGCTCTGTGCAAGGCCGATTTATTTAATGACAAATCATTACACGAACAAAAATGTAGGATTAGATTTTTTGAATTCGGAAGATTTCAACACTTTCAGTTAAGAATTGCCTCCTTGCTTGAGAAGCTCGTGGATAGGTAATAACAGCCGCACGGGTCGATCCATCAGGTTAAGCTACGTTTGCCGGGATTGTTCCGTGGATGGGTGAGCATCTTTACATACCGAGACTCCCGTGCCTCAGAAAGCACGTTTAAGCCCTTGGTCCCGGCATCATTCATGGATCTTTGACAGTTACTGGTCGTCTGAAGCCCCAAAAGTCTGACCACCAGTCTTACCAAGGAGTATCGTATTACCCAGTTACTGGATTGTGGAGATCGGATAGGCAGTCGCTACATGTAAAATACTGGTATTCAGCATCCGGTTAGACTGCAAGCCGACCCCAACATAGTCAGAAAAAAGCTAGGCAGAATGAAGTTAAGAATTGCATTCCTGAAAATCAGTCACCCCAGATTTTCTTCACAAACCGTAATTTCAAGCTCCGTAGTCATAAATTTTAAACATCACTTAGTATAACACCCTGTATACACGTAAAGGGTGTTAATATTCACGAGGGACATAGAACGTAATTAGGGAATGCGTAATTTAGATTAGAACCCTTACAATCTGATTAGCATGCGTCGCATTATGGGGTTAAAAAATGTATTTTTATGTTCAGCGTATGTTTTTATACGGTAGGTTGTGTTAAAAGTACGTTTTTATACGTTTTGGGCAGTGTTTTTTTGCGAGGGAAATGATTGTATTATGTGATAAGGTTTTTTACCTGGAAATTCAGTTTCTTGTTTATTTAGGTACAACAAAAGATTTCTTGTACCTATTTTAGCTAAAAGGTAAGGTAAGGTGACAATGGAATAGAAGAAGTGCAGATAATAGTAGAAAGTTATCACAGAATCAGTTTCTCTACCTAAGTTAGACACTGACACTATTTACTGGGTACGTCTTTCATTGACTTGAATGTGCCCTGGCGGCTGAGAGTATGTCATGCTCACTCAAATGCTCGCTGATGGTGGCGCGCGGTTGAGCTGAATGGTGCTAATCCATGCGTGAAGTTCTTGAATGGGCGCCGTCAGTAGGGACTGGTCATTTTTTAGAATTGATGAATTGTTTTTTTTTGCACTGGATAGCCCAATTCTTGAGGAAGATTTTAGGCTTCAACGCACGCTACAACACTGAGGAGCCAAGCAAAAAGAAAAAAAGTCAGGAACACTAAGCAAAAACGAAGTTATAGTGCGAGCGGGCGATAGGATGCGACGCGGTGGATCAGGGGCCGAAATTTCACGAGGACAAAGTCGCGGGCAGAAGCTAGTTCTTTACCACCGCAATTTACCCCTCTATAACCCACTAAACCCCATAACTTCTCAAACTTTACCACTTTGACACTTCAAAAATTCACACATACGAAAATGACCGACTCTCCTGTTAATGTTAAATTTACCCCATGACAGCATGAATCACCCATAAGTGACTTAACGAGGCGGTTAACAAAACGTGTCCTACTAACACAAACTACAATATGTCCTTTGTCTATGGGTTGCGTTTCCATAAACTGTGCCACATGTCCTTTCCCATAACTTGAGTGGCTCGTTATTTAGGATGGCGGCGGCTTGTAAATACAGATTAAACACAATGGGAGGGAAACGTATGCTGACATTCGGCCTGCGAACAGAAGTGATCGTAGACAATGATAATAATAGTTGGGATTTTTTCTATGAGAGTTATTTTTTCCCTTTTTAGGGTTCCAAATCAAATCAAACTTTATTTGTCAAGATAAAAGGTTTTGAAACATACAGTTTAGGTTGATCTCTATGTTTTACCAGTTTATTAAATAATAATAATATTATGTACTTTTAATAATTCGGAAACCTGCCATTTGGAGGAAGTCCCGTACGTAACCCTTATAGCATCACTCGTGTGCCTGTCTGTCTGTCTGTCTGGCAGGCTGGCTGTCCGTATATCACAGCCAACTTGCTCCAAATCTACTGGACCAATTCAGTTGAAAGGTACAAAAATGAATTTTTGGGACCCCAAACACGGACGTGTAACGTAAATAAATGAATTTTGAAAATTAATTATAGAAGTAAATACTATATTAGTATAGAAATAAATACGACTTTTTTCATTAGGGAAAGCAAAAACTATAGAACAACATGTTCTACGATCCTATTAATGACTCAAAAAAAAAAACCTCCTTATCTTAATGTCTTTTACAAATTTTTTTTACTTTTTGATGTTGGTATAATTATATATAGCTATAGATATAGGTTACGCATTTACTAGTTCTACTTACTTTCTTCTTTTCTAGAGTAGAAACAGCTATTATTTAGCGGGCCGTCCTAAGTGTTTTCTGGCGAAGCGTATATAATAGGGAGGCGAAAAGTCGAGTTTTATGAGTATGTCATGGAAATAGCGTAGCGTAATGGAAAGTACGCCATTTAGCGTAGTTTTAATTATGTAAAAAACATCATTAGAGACTTTAGAAAGCAATTAGTAATTAATCAGGATATGGATTTTTAAGGAAATATCGAGGAACGCAGAAATACAAGTGGTTCTACTTATAAGTCATTTTATTAAATTCTACCCCGTAACACGTAACTGAAAATGGACTCCCATCCCTATTGAGTGTCCTTGTGTCCCACAGAACATCTATCATGCCAACCCACACACAACTGTTATGAAATTAAGACCGTCCGTTTATCACATGTAGTCGCAAATTGATAAATTATCCTTAATGTTCCGTTGTAATTATACTTTATCAGACGTAACTGACATTTTGACGTTTATTATCTCTGTATTAACATTATGGTAACGGTTATTGTAAATAGAATTGGCTGAATTGGGACTGTTCCTGTGATCTAATTATCATTACTGGTAATTCATTCGCTTATTTTTTGCGTTACCTCACAATTTCAGGTCCAGTTGAAAACCAGCGTCAGGCACTTATAGTTGTCTGGCATGTTTGCTGAACTGAGCCGGCGCGCGGCGCAGCCGTGAGTTACACCCTGCTGATTTCTTATATCTATCTTATATCTTTATTTTATTGTTTTATCTGCTGTATATCACTTCGTGTGCCTTTTAGTCTGTGTTAAATTGTATTTTATTTCTTTTTTTCTTTATAGTATGATAGATTCTACTAAACTTTAGTAGGGACGCACTATTTTCTCCTGATTTTTTTTAAATGTTCAATTTAAAAACAACTTGTGTCCTTGTGTCCCACTACATAAGTATCCTTTTTATGAAAGCTGGCTATCTAAGAAGTAGAACAAGTTAAGTACATCGCTAATAATGTAATTTATCATCATCTTTGCATTGTATAGACTCAATTTCTTTTGCATTATATAATTGCATAGCACATATGTGAGTACTATGTACTATAGAGCTACCATTTACCGGGTAATATTATGTCTTTCATTGACTTGAATGTGCCCTGGCGGCTGTGAGTATGTCATGCTCACTCAGATGTCTCGCTGATGGTGGCGTGTGTGTTGGATCATTTAGCTCCCTTCAAAATGGTTGAGCTGAATGGTGCTAATCCATGCGTCATGTTCGTGAACGGGCGCCGTCAGTTGGGGCTGGTCATCTCTTAGCTGCCATGGCTTATTTGTAATTTTTGAATTGTTTTTATTTTTATGTACGGACGCTTTTTTTATGCACGGCTTTCTACATTGTTCTCACATGTATAAGTAATTTCAACATGAATGATGTAACCAATTTTTGTAACAATTTATTTGATTTAAAAGAGTGTCCGTGGAGTTTCTTGCCCGTTCTTCTCCATAGGTACCTACTACGCTTTGGAATGGGCATCTAGCTTCATATTTTCTGACTGACTGACTCCTTGACAATTCAAAAGTGCCTGTAATTGGTTTAATTGAAATAAATGCTTTGAGTTTGAGTTTGAGTTTGATTAATTAAATTCAGAGGAGCTCGTGGCTAAGTAATAACAGCCGCACGGGTCGATCCGTCAGATTAAACTACGCTTGCCAGGGCTAGTCCGTGAATGGGTGACCATCTTTACATATATCGAGACTCCTCCGTGCCTCGGAAAGCACGTTAAGCCGTTGGTTCCGGTTGTCATTCGTGGATCTTTGACAGTCGTTACGGGTCGTCAGAAGCCCGAAAGCCTGCCAACCAGTCTTACTAAGGGGTATCGTATTACCCAGTTACTGGGTTGTGGAGGTCTGATATGCAGTCGCTCCAAGTGAAATACTAGTATTCAGCTGCATCCTGTTAGACTGGAAGCCGACCCAATTCATAAAACCCCATACAGGGTGGCAGGGACATGGATGCGCAACCTGCTACCATGGATTCAGAGCTGGATTCTGGACACCCATGCGTTGAAATTTTTGTTTTTTGAAAAAAAAAACGCGGTCAAATTGTAAAGAACAGCATTTTTGTTTCCGTTTCCATGGTAACGTCCTCTGTGGTAGAGGATTCCGGGTGAAGCTCGCTTCCACCTTCGGCCTGATCATCACTTTCCATCAGGTGAGGTTCTGGCCAAGAGCTTCCCCGTTGTGGATAAAAAAAAAAAAAAAAAAAAACAAGTTGCGTCGATAGTATTCCTCCTAAACCCTTGAGACGTGTCTAGATATAATCTAGGTATAATATTCCCAATTTATTCCCCTCCCAACATAAATTCACTGAAGCCATTCATAAATGAGACAGCACAAGTGTGACTTAATTGGCAAAACTGACCCAACCACGAAGTACTGGCCAAATTACCACATTGCCACAAATATTGGCAACGAGGGATTAAATATACGTCGGTCACACAGTTTGTTAGACCAAACATTATAATATTTCAACAGCAGGAATAGTTGTAATATTTCTTGGAAATGGCACGCTAAGGAATTTAGACCATGTTATTATGAGAATAAAGTTGAATTTATATTAAATTCGGAAAGTTAAAACTTGTAAACAAAGTATGATACTGAAATGTTACACAAACGAATATTTAATTTTGAAATGCAAAGGCACACAGAACTCGGCTTACTTTTGTTTCGTTGAGACGTAATTAATGTGTTTTTACTTCACACTGGCTTCCGTTTCGGGGCAGCTTTAAGTACCTAGTTTTAGAGCTAAATGTTTTTTAGACTATTTAGACTGTCACGGCACATGGGCATTGATGGACGATCGTGAAAATGTGGATGGAATCCAGTCAAGAATAATGATTTGTTAGCGATTAGTTAGCGTTTTCCACGTGAAGTTTCTATCGTCGCGCTTATAAATTAATAGCAACATAATTTATTTAATAATGCAAATAAAGAACACACAATAAGCAATAGTACATTACTGTCGCGGCTTGCAACAGGGGCATTGATGGACAATCGTGAAAATGTGGGCCGAAACAAAACCGAGGCACACATACGTAAGTCCATCAATGTTTCGCTGCGGCCAAGGCTTGTATAGTACATAATGCGCAGAAATACAAACTAAGTAAATTAATTATAAATTCCAGAATCAATGACGAACGACGATAAGTTTTCACGCGCCAATATGTTCATTCGTTACTTCTTTACTTTAAATTGTTCTATTTGCATATCAAATTGAAATTTAAACATAATCTTTGATAAGTTTCGTCCTTGGTCACCGTGTGTTGAAGTAAAAAGTTCTTTGTTTTTTTGATGACACGTTTTCATAGTTATTTATTTGCCCGCTAAACACGACAGATCTGGATTTTCGAACAAACATTGCAACAGTACCGCAATTTCGATTTATCTCGAAGAAGGTTGTCAAAATAATGCTCGAATTTCCAAACATGTTTGAGAAAAACTATTAAACTCTTTTAGTAAGAAGAAATTAGGCTAAAAATAAAATACCGACTACCTACAGGTACAATTCTTTTTATCGTTACCTCTAATTTCCTCCTAATAGTCGCTGAAAAACACACACCCCCACAAAAACTAGCCGTAAAAGTATTTCAATAGCAATCAAATCCTCGCCCCAAAGCTCCGCAGTTAGTCACTCAACTAAGTATTTCGCTAATTGTGCTCTAAAAAAATCTACCAAAACATTTTCAAACTGGACAAATCCCATCCCTACGACCCAACACTGTACATACAGTTGTGTCGTCCTCATTGATCAATCATCAGTGACGTGCCTGATATGATCAATCATAGTGTCAATATCGAATACTTTATTAATTTTCCTACTATCGGGTGAATGATATTTTTTTATAAATAATAGAGGCTTCCGATGCTTTGCTATTTTCCGTAGTTGATTTATTTTGGGCAAACAATGCTGTTTCATATAAGGTGTAAAAAAGTAAACCTACATGGGCACTTATGAAACGTCAGAAGCTAGATGCACGGTTCCAATTGGTCGTTTCCTATGGAGAAGACCCGGCAAGAAACTCCACGGTTACTCTTTTAACGGTTACTGTTTTTAAATTACTGGGTGAATAGGTATGAGACGACAGTGTAGGCCTGTGAACAAGTACCAGATACTTATAGAAAATGGTCTACAAATCAACAGTCTATTAAGCCTTCAACGTTCTCACATTCACGAAATATAAAAAATAATCTATATTAACGCCAAATAAAACAATAAAATAAAAAGCTATTTAAACAAAATGACAAGGTTGTCACGACAACACTTACTTTATTCAATCTGAATAATTATCCTGTATTCCACAATGGCTACTACAGCAAGGACTTTCCTATTCAATTATATATTTTTTTTTTTTTTTCGTTTAACCTATATTGTCCCACTGCTGGGCAAAGGTCTCCCCCATATTTTTCCAGTCTTCCTTGTGTTGTGCCTTCTCCGGCCAATCGGTTAGGAACGAGTCTAAATCGTCACGCCAGCGTTTTTTAGGCCTGCCCCGGCGACGACGCCCGTCATCAGGTACCCACTGTGTGACGATCCTGGCCCATCTGCTTTCGTGCATCCTACAGGTGTGACCCGCCCAGTCCCATTTGAGCCTCGCAGACTTATCGCCAACATCGGCGACGCCAGTCTTGGAGCGTATTGTGGTGTTGCGAATTTGGTCGGAGAGTTTAATTTTTAAAATGCTACGCTCCATTGCTCTTTGGCAAATCTTGAGTTTGGACTTCTGAGCCTCGGTCAAAGACCAAGTCTGAGCGCCATAGGTTAGGATAGGCAGGATACACATGTCGACGAGCTTGCGCTTTAATGAAATTGGAAGGTCGCCCTTCATTAGCGCCTTCATGGACCAGTAGCTCCTCCAGGCATTTTCGACTCGACGGTCGATCTCTTTGTCCTGTCTGTTGTGGAAGGAAACTAGCTGGCCCAGGTAAATGTATTCGTCGACATACTGTATTTCCTGCCCATCGACCTCGACCCTATAATTATAGGCTATATATTATAGGGTCAATTATATTTACGTAATAAAAATTAAGTCACAAGATATTTTCCGGAATTAAAAATTCGCTAATAATAAAAATTCGCTTCAATTTACCTAATGAAAATCATTATGGAAGAAATTACCATAAATAATTTATAGCTCGGATTAATTACTGTGTATAAGGGCTTGCAAAAAGGTGCTTATCCAATATTCATCAAATATTTTTTTTTTCTATTGGATACATCTTTGGGCATTTAGAGGCTGATTTACATTGATTCTGTAATAAATCCAAAGTTTCGAAGACATGTGACATTCACCAACCCGCACTGGCACATGGTCGACGACGAAAATATTTTGATTTGATTGATTTGATTTTGTTAACGATGATACAATTCCTCATCATCATTTCAGCCGAAAGATGTCTGATTACAGTTACATATAGGCCCTCAAGGGTAGCCACATCTACCGGTCCTGAGCTCCTCGCATCCAGCGGATGTCTGAGGCACAAGGTCATCGGTCCACCTTGTTCCCGGCCATCTCACTGTACGCGTTCCGGTACGTGGTCGCCACTTCAGAATCTGCCCCGTCAATCGGATCAAACAATTACCTATAATCGATTTCATTTATTGAGTTCTACTTCCTAAAAAAAAAAACCGTCCTATTATAAATACGTCAAAACCAATTTTTTTACGTCGATTTCTCGATCATCTGTCTAAGCCCTAAGGAAAGATAACTGTTTCATTTTGCTAATGCAAAGGTGTCAATCAAACGTCGCAATCCATTATCACGCGAATTATTGCGAGAATTTGACCCTATTTTATTTATTATTATTTTAGTAGGTAGCAATAATTTTTATATTGCCTTTCGTTGTATTTTTTTTGTGAGATTAGGTATCGAGAAAGAAATGAAATACGTAGGTCTGACTAGTAGATGTAAAGAAAATGTGTATGTTTGAATCATTACGTAACAAAAAATAGTATATGTAACTCGATCCTGCTATTTGCTCCTAGTTTATTATGAAAATGCGATTCACTTGTTTTAAGGGTTGTTTAAAATCTCGTAACATATTTAATGGAAGTCCGTGTTTGAGTAAAAACTATTCACGATAAATCGGTCAAACGCAAGCTCAAACTCAAACTCAATTATTTCAATTAAACCATTCACAGGCACTTTTGAATTGTCAAGGAGTCGGTCAGTAAGAAATATAAAGCTAGTTGCCCTATGGAGAAGAACGGGCAAGAAACTATTATAGCCAAACCATATTCCATTTAAGCGTCTGTATGATTATTTTTTAAATATTTTTATTAAAAACTAGCTGACCCGACAGACGTTGTCCAGTCGAATTCCTTAAATCATACAAAAGTCCCAAACAATAAAGGACATTTAGTTTTTCCCGAATTTGAACATTTTCCGGGAATGTTTGCTAATTTTTCTTTTCATAAAAACGTATATCGGACTATTATCCAAGTCCAGCCGTTCTCAAGCGATGCTCTAACCAACGAACAGCATTACAAATAATTATTTATATAAATTCAATAACATAAATGGCTTTGGTTCTTCAACTTTTTCCTCTCTTTCCTTCTATTTTGCGGCCTCCCCATATCACTTTACTGTAACAGATCGCAGTAAATAATCAAGTTCCGTATTCGTCCTCTAATCTCAAATGTTACGGAATGAAAGATAGCTTCAGACGCTTCCTGCTTACTGTTTATATAGAACTTTGTACATAAATAAGAACTGAGTATAAATCTTGCTAATGCTATTAACGCAAACTTGCATTTTACATTGATCATGTTAATATGGCTTAGTTTGATTTTATGTTGTTAGGCTCTTTGAAAGATTAATCCCAGGCCGATTCCCGGCCACCGTAGGCGCGGGCTTGCGGCCTGTGAGCGATGGGTAGCTCGCCCCCGTAAGGACCAGGCCCGGGTCGACGGCGCGTTGGGTTCCACGCGCGCCTCAAAGAGATATCAGCACAACTGACAGGGCCCACTAGGGCCGATGCCTGCTAGGGTCGCGGGAAAGTCCGAAAGGGTTACGGTGGCCCCTGGCAACAGTCAGGCAATTGATGGAACACGGGTGGGTTTTTGTCAGTAAGAGGCTGACACGCTTGACTCTCCCGCTCCGCCCAGAGCGGGAGAAGTTGTTTGATAATACCCAACCCAAAATAAAAAGGCTGTTTGAAAGATACACAAAAAGTTAATAAATACCTTCGTATAAGTAAGTAAGTATTCCTTTAAATACTATTGTAAACTATAGCTATAGTAGCTCAAAATCAAAATCAAAATCAAAATATTTTATTTCACATAAACCTACATGGGCACTTATGAAACGTCAGAATCTAGGTGCACGGTTCCAATTGGTCGTTTCCTATGGAGAAGAGCCGGCAAGAAACTCCACGGTTACTCTTTTCAAAATAAATGGGTTTTACAATGCTTTAAATGTACAGTTTGAATAGGTATGGGAGGACAGCGTAGGCCTGTCAACAAGATACTTAAAAAAAATTAAAATAGTCTGCAAATCGACAGTCTGTTGTGCCTACAACGTTCTCACTAATAGTATAATAGCTAATAATCGAAGTACAACAATACAATCAATCAATCGGCCTAGCCTTTTCCCAACTCTGTTAGGGTCGGCTTCCAGTCTAACCGGAGGGGGCGAGCCAATTGCCTATATTTACTTACTTCCAATTGAAATGTAAACTATAACACCAACATCACATTTAATTGCGTTCCTAAAATTAATTAACAAACATAACTAGACATAAATTAAGGCAATTAATTTAAAACAGAGAAACACTCCTGTTTCCAGATTCACTAAATCTTCTATTGTTTGTAAATTTTAATTAAGATTCGCATTTGAATTAGATTTTACAACAAAAGTTTTGTAATATTCTCATAATGTTTGGTGGGAAACATATTTATGAACGGGGATTATGAATGAAGTTGCTTAAGCCTTAAATGGCGCGTTAGGGAGTAATAGGAAAATGTAGTTTGATGAGGACGAGTGTTACTTAGCGACTTTATATGAAAAAAGAAAGAAAAGATAGTAAATATGTTTATTTGCGGTGAAAATGACGCAAAGAAATGAAATGATGATGAAATGAAATGATTATATTTTCTGTAAATGCACTTTTACATGTCAAAAATATGTTTTAAGTAGGTACCGTACTAGATGAGGTCGGCGTTTCCTATCTGACTACTCTGAGAAGAAAGGCCGAAACAAACTCAGAGGTCACAGTCTCTTTTAAAGTCCAGACATTTTATTGGTTAGATCATAATGAAGACGATGTAGATTCGTGTCTGAAATGATCTTTTGAGGAAAGAACCACACAGATTTGAGTGGACCTGTCCAGTTTGAATATTGAAAAATGGGTGGTATTAGCTTACAACATGATTTTTTCACCTACCTTTATTTAACTACCTAGTATTAGAAATATTAACACACCTTCACTCCATTCTCACCATTCACGCGAACCCAATGAAACATTACACCCTCAAAAGAAAAACCGTTCCAAGAAACCACCCCTACACATCTATTCTACCCTTCCGCATCCCTGTAAAACTACCCGCTACCTGAAAGGTACACAATGTCGCCCCTAACACTCCTTTGTCACGTGACAAGGGTCCTGATCGTCAAAAGTGTCAATTTGTCCGTCAAGTGAATCCTTGGTGTCGTTTGTGTGGTATTCGTGTTTCAATGTAATACGTTAGACTCTTAAGGAAATGAATACTTTAGAAATGAAGACGTTTTAGGGCTGATTTCACCAATGAAACTGAACGCGATCAGCACAGCTAAACCGAGTTCAAGAGCTGTCGGTGTCAATATTACAAAGAAAATAATGACACTGACAGCTCTTAAACGTGGTTTATGTGCTGATCGCGTTCAGTAGTAAGTAATAGTATCCGTTTTTTTTTTGGCTGTCATTATTTTTCAACTGCAAAACAACCAAACATTTGCGAAACTATACGTCACATCCTTGCAATTCGATGTTAATAATTATATTTCATGATTGAAATATTTCTAGTGTATTTGTGAAGGTTTTTTTCAAAGGAAGTTGATGGCAGCAAATGCTGAACCACTAATGAAATCATCAGATTATAATGTACGCTTCTGTAACTATAACATTGAGTATGTATTTTTTTATTTTATTTTTAACCAGTAACAGGCAACTAAGTTCTAAGAACCTACCTAATATTAACGTCTTCAAAATTCTGTTCTTCAAAGTTCGGTACCAATTCGAATTCGAGATTCGAATTTGAATTTTGAATTTGCGTCCGTTCCAAACTTTGCCACAATCCGCTCAGTGTAACCTCAGGTAATCCTAGCTAATGCCAGTGACGTTCCACTACCATTTACCTATTTATTTTGTCCAGTTCGTTCCTTCATATCTTTTGCGGTGTACCACAATACCCGCTTTGATGTAACAGAGCTTCAATTTCCGGAAACATTGAGCTTACTGCACACGAAAACAGGTCAATCGCCAGGAAATATTATCCATGTACTCTTTATTCTAGTACGTAGGTAGTGTATATTATTTTAAAGTAGCTGTACCCCGGCGGTGTATACTAGCCCAAGTACATTATAGTACCTATATTTCAAAATACATCGGTCACGGCGACCAGACTCAACGTATACTAACCAATAATTAGGAGATATTATAGTGCAAAGGGTGTGTGCAGACACACCGGTGTCAATATGCTAACATTCGGGTCACCCATCCATGGACTAACCGCAGGAAGCGCAACCTAACTCACAGTTCTATGACCTGCCCAGTTGTCGAGCCTCTTTTCACAACTTTGCTCATAAAGGATCATTTCCACCAAAAGGATCGCATAGCATCGGATCGGAAAGGATACGAACGGATGCGGCAACAGCTGATCGCGTCCGGCAGGATGTCGACGCATACGATCGGCTCCGTACCGTCGCTTGCGAACGTATCCGTTTATGCGCCTAGTCAATTAGTTTCATTCCTACCGTGTTGCAGCCGCAAGGATCCGATCTGATACGACAACAGGCGAACGGAGGCGATCGCGCGTCGCAGCATACTTTCTGCTACGATCGCGAATACTGTCTACACGATTTAATACCGTTTAAAGATTGTAAAATCCGTTCCGATCCGATGCGATGCGAGCCATTTGGAGAATCACGTGATCGTATTATAGACGTAATACCAATGTGTAAGAAATTATCACGTTTAAGCGGCTTTTACTTTGAACGTCAGTAAATTAGTAAGTCTATATTTGTGTTAATTTTCCACGAGCCACACAATTTCTCCTACTTCGTCGTAGTACATCTTACAAAACGAATATCCAGCCTCAAGGGCAGAAAGTAAAATAAACGACTCCCATTCAAACACGCCAGGATTCCCGCCGGCTTAGACACTACATAAGTACATCCAAACCACGTGCTCAAACATCCAGACTCGGAACAAATGTCTTGAGGCTTGTAAATATTTGTCCTCTACAAATAGGCCACCCAGTTAGGGACATGGTTCATCTGTATTGTAAGAATTAAGTGGGTATAGTGTCCTGTTTGCTGTTAGAACGAATGCTAAACATACAGACGCGTGTTGTACAAGATTGATACTAAGTGTGTAATGTATGTTTGGATGTTGTATGATCATGACTACTTTCTATTTAGTTAATTAAGTATCTTGTTGATAGGCCTACACTGTCCTCTGATACCAGTTGAAATTGTACGTTTTTAAAAACATTATATTTTTTTTAAAAGAGTAACCGTGGAATTTCTTGCCGGCTCTTCTCCATGGGAAACGACCAATTGGAACCGTGCACCTAGCTTCTGACGTTTCATAAGAGCCCATGTAGGTTTATCTATATATATAAAATGGTAAACTGACTGACTGACTGACTGACTGACTGACTGGGTGATATATCAACCCACAGCCCAAACCGCTGGTCCTAAAGACATGAAACTTGGAGGGTGTGTTCTTTCTGAAGAGCAAGTACCCACTAAGAAAGGATTTTTGGGAATTCCACCCCTAAAGGGGTAAAATAGGGGATGGAAGTTTATATGAAAGTCCGCGAGTTTTGAAGATAGGATGTTCAAATTTTGGGTTTAGGCTAACGATTGAAAATTAATGTATACGTGTCTCAGCGTTTATGATAATGCCACCACCGAAGGGTTAAAAAGGGGGATGAAGTTGAAGCGAAAAATCACTACTATCTAGGCTTATGGTTGGAAGCTAACGCAACGTGCTTTCCGAGGCACGGACGGGTCTCTGTATGTAAAGATGGTCACCCATCCACAGACCAACCGCGGCAAGTGTAGCTTAACCTGATCGATCGACCTCTGCGGCTGTTATAATATTATAAATTCGAAAGTAACTCTGTCTGTCTGTATGTTACCTTTTCACGCCTAAACCACTGGACGGATTTCGATAAAATTTGACAAGGAGACAGATGGCATCCCGGGGAAAAGCATAAGCTACTTTTTGTCTCAAAAATAACCCTAAGGGGGCGGATATAGGGGTTGAAAGTTTGTATGGGAAACCTATCATTTCTTAAGTTAGTGCTATGAAAATTTAAATTTATGCTTTTGGTAACAAATAAAGAATGACGTATTTTACCGTTTTTCAAAAATCATCCCTCAAGAGGGTAGAATGGGGGATGATTTTAAAATTCACATGTAATATTGTTTTTCAGTGATTCTTTTCAAGAGATTTAAGGGTTTGAGAATATAGTGATAGTCCGTATCTTTTTTTTTTTTTTTTTTGGGTGGGAAATCATCCAATGACTTCTCCCGCTCTGGGCGGAGCGGAAGGGCGTGTCAGACTTTTACTGACTAAAACCACCCGTGTTCCTTCCCTTGCCATGCCAGGGGCCACGGTTTCCCCTTAGGACTACCCGCAACCCCGGCGGGCAACGGTCCTAGCGGACCCCGTCAGTTTTGCTGACATCTCTTTGAGGCGCGCGTGGAACACAACGCGCCATCGACCCGCGAGCTACCCATTGCTTACCGCCCGCAAGCCTGCGCCTACGGTGGCCGGGAATCCTCCAGGGAGCCCCGACGCCCAGGGCGTCTCCTACGGCGGCTAGGCGCGTGAGGGCGCGAACTTTGCCTCTCCCTCACGCGCTCCGCCTCCTTCTTTGCGAGCATTAATGCTTCGCAGAAGGAGGTGACGGCCTGCCATGCCCTCTCGCTCCGCACCATGGCCTGGACCAGGGCCGGACGCGAGAGGTCACTGCCGCCGATCGCCTCCACGAGGACACGGCGGTGGTCCACCCAAGCCGGGCAAACCTCCACCGTATGCTCCACCGTGTCCTCCGGACGATCCACACAATGGTGACACCCGGGCGTTTCCTCCCGCCTTATGCGAAACAGGTACCTCCCGAAACAACCGTGTCCGGTGAGGACCTGCGTCAGGCGGAAGGTGAGGACGCCGTGGCGCCTCTCTAGCCACTCCTCAAAGAGGGGACTTATCGCCGCAATTGTGGCGTGCCCACCTATAGTCCGTATCTTGAGGTTACATTTAGTGTTTATTTCATTTAAATCGGTCCACCCGGTCAAAAGTTATTACTACCTGGCTTGAAACGCATGGGAGGAATGGTGGTATTGATAGCCGGAGATTTTAGACAGACTCTGCCGGTAATAACTAGGGGATCACCGGCAGATGAAATAAGTGCATGTCTAAACACGTCGACATTATGGGGGCATATAAAAAAGTTTTGTTTTACTACAATTTATTATGCGAGTACAACTGCACAATGATATAGAATCGGGGCAATATGCGGCAGCACTTCTGAAAATTGGCGATGACCGAATGGTAACAGTTGGTAACGGCATGATTACATTAATCTGAAAATTCTGTAATATTGTTCATATCAACAACGTGGATAGACGTTGTTTTTCAGATAATCTGAGCGATCTGCAAACTAATATGGAGAATAGAGAATGGTTGTGTGAAAGGACAATTTTGGCACCGGTGAATGAAACTGTGGGAAAGATTAATGAAAATATTAAGTCACATGTGGAAGGTGATGTTGTGGAGTATCTCTCGGTACTCCTACACAATGTCATAGACACCGAACAAGTAACGACACCGAACAAGTAACATCACCCTGTTGAATTTCTCAACTCTTTAGAGTTATCAGGAGTGCCTTCGCATACGCTGAGGCTGAAAGTGGGTTGTTCCAGTTCTGTTAATGCGTAATCTTGATGCGCCAAGATAATGTAATGACACACGGTTACAAATTACTCACCTGAGGGGGAATATTGTAAAAGCAATAATTATGTCAGGAATAGTAAAAAAAAAAAATGTTAATATTCCCCGTATTCCAATAATTCCGACAGATTTACCTTTCCAATTTAAAAAGAGTGCAGCCATTGTATGTGGCGTGCTTACGAGTATCCAGACCACAAAATCTACGTTTTAGCAAAAAATAGGAAAACCAAAAAATTTTGATAAGATATTCCAGTTTTATTCATAATTCTTTACAGATTGGGATAGACGTTGTTCACCTTTCACAGGCAAATGTGTCATATTTTTTTCATAAGACTTTCACACAGTTTCATACTTCCGTCCATATCTACTATCCACACTAATATTATACGTACGAAAGTTACTGGCTGTCTCATGTCTGTAACCTTTCTGTAACGCCTAGATAGACCAGGTTATGGGATCTAGGATATATTTTTATCCCGGTAGGTAGTACGTTCCCGTGGGATAATTTCCGACCTCCACGCGGGCGAAGCCGCGGGCAAAAGCTAGTGTGAAATAAAATACTTCGATTGAAAAATGATGATTTTGATTTTGATTTTTGATGACTTCATCAAAAATCAAAATCAAAATCATCATTTCAGCCCGGAATCACCCACTGCTGGGTATAGGCGTCCCCTTTTTTCTGCCATACTTCCTGGTTCCGTGCGTCCCTCATCCAGGTGTTTCCCGCGATTTTGACGATATCATCAATGAAGTCATTGCTTAAAGCTTATCTTACAGGCAGCAGACGAACTTACGTCAAAGACGAAATAAAAAGTTGCATCAGTACCATCAGAATACACTTAGGCACGCAAGATTCAAAAACTGGTTGTGGCTGATTTTTTCATATTTTTATGGTGTTACGAACATAATTTTGTTGCAAAGTTTTTTCGATATCTCGATTTTCGATTTTGAGAAGTTTAAGATTCTTTGTAAAAAGTTTCAAAAGAAACGTAAAAAAAATTGTCAATAAAAAAATAAATAAAAAAATTACAAAAAATAAAATTAATTTGCGGTATTGCCCTTTCAGTAACGCATCTTTTAATATAATTTTCACTTCTCTATCTTAATAATTGAGGACGCCTGCCCCCAGTCTCACTTTTCTTGATAACGTAGATACTGAAGCGATCGAAAAAGCATTTTCAAAGCTAAAATACACAAACAACACCTTATTTTTTCTCACCTACACTCTTCAAGTCATTTATTGCACACACGTATCTACAGTTATCTCAACGTATCACTCACACTTCGCAAGTGCTGCCTTATCATTAGCACTGAGTTTAGTACTGCACTGTTCCCGACGTCTACATATCTCAGTTTCTTTCTGCAGGCGTGGACGCAAAAACCTGGGAAAATATCTCTTTAATTTGTCACCGACAGGTGCAAAGGTGGGTATTTCTTTTGCTAGGTAAATCTGGGTCACCGTTAGTGGGACAGTTCATATCTAAAGAGACTTGCATGAGCATTGGCGTAGATTTAGATTAAAGAAAATACTAGATGTGTAGGTAGTTATATGATTGCGGCGTGACTTGGCGGAAATCCATTATAAAATTCAATAGACGTAGATATATTTAGTAACCTATTCCGCTTAATTATTCTTAAAGAGTCTTAAACGTACGACGTAGATATAGGTATTTAGTAAAAAACCCTGTAAGAAATCGAAACGTGTTTCACCTCTCAACGAGGCATCCTCAGGATGACGATTGACTTGTCGCGAACACGAACACGACATGTTATCACGCCGAGCGCTGGACGCTGAGTTATAGATCCAAAGACACCGTCTTCTGAAATTAAAGTTATTTTTCACTTTATAGTATTTTTAATGAAGTCGGTTGTTTTTTTTTACAACAAAAAATTGGCCTCATTTCTTCGCCTCTAATACCTGTCACCACAGTACCAGGAATCACTAACTTCCTTCCTTCAACTAGTACAATGCGCTACCTCAGGGTGTTAATTTAAGATAAGACTACATTTGCTTAAACTTAAGTGATCTGCATTCTTGAACTAACCTAACCGCATCTGATTGGAGACTCTTAGTTATTCCTATTGCAACTCAACTGGTCTGCACGTTGCTTGCGAACTAATTTGCATCTCAAAATTCCTGATTAAAACACTTCTGTTTCAAATGATGCTGCTTTGAATGGTCAGGCAACTTCGTAACTTGGTTCAATTCATTCGCCATCCTTTGAAAGATTTTTAAGAAATAAAAAGACCTAGAAATCGTCTAGAGCTATATTTCTAACTAGCTTCCTCCAGTGGTTCCGCCCGCGTGATATCTTAGCCTTTGATACTTTGTGATAAGATATCATTCTTCTCTGCAAAAATGTTGGGAACCACTAGCTTCATATTATAACCACGATAGCTTACTTAGATTTGTTTATCTAAACTTTCTCCATTGTAATTATTGTCACCTGCCCATGGTATTTTATGTCTATGGTATAGAAAAGTAAAATTGGACTGGTGACAATTTATGATGAAAATGTTAGAATATAAATTAATATTCTATTTTTTTTTTACAAAAGTGAAAATTAATAGTAAGTATAAAATACAGTTTTGAATGCTAAAATAGTCAAAGATAATTAAAAGTATTTTTTTCAGAGGTAATAGTGTTAAATATAATATAAAAAGTGAGTAATGTGCGTGTCATAGGATTTTAATAGGTAAATAGGCCAAAAGATGTAGATGTAACGATGTTCTGTAAAGCAGAATACAACACCCTTCAATATATTTTCTTCACTTTATCAAGCATGATAAACAAATGATAAACGAGTCTGAAATCAGAATTTGAACTCAAATTCTAATCATTTATTCAGATGACAGATGTAAAAGACGCCGCGAACCTACGTGTGATAACTTTGGAGAAGAGAACGCAATCAAGTAACTATCGTCAAACGCGACCCAACTGTACTGAGGAAGACTTTTCACTTCCAAGTTTTAATTTTCATCTTGTGGCAACAAGGGATGTGGCTTGAAAAATAGAATGTATATTTTTTTAAGAATATGACGGAAAAGGGTAGGTTTCTCTTCGTTATTATCAGCCATATGTAACTTTTCGTATTCTTTTCGGAACGTAGATTCACGCAAGACACAATGGATTTTAATTTTGTCCGTAATTACAGCGGTTGAGAGGTTAAACTACTGTGGGCGTACTATGGGTAGTGTTGGTTAATGCGCAATAGAAAAACCGTTTACAGTTTAAATCAATTGTAATTTACAATCAAATTAATCACACTTGCAATTCACAACACAACTATACGGAACGCGCGACGGCTTCTAAACGTATTCACTGCTTGACCGTTACTGACAAACTGTTTATCCCCGGTCGAGCGTTATCTTGTAGACTCTGTAGAGCGCCGGTGGGCGGCGCTAGCGCCCTGATTAGTCAAATCAGTGACGTATTTCCGACAAAATATAATATTTGTCTGACTCGTTGCTCTAGTGGTCGCAAGCCCAGCAGTAACTGAGCATTGAGGTCGTGGGTTCGATTTCGGGGCCGAGTAGAGTGTTATTGGGTTTTTCCAATTCGAATTTCTCAGAAGCAACCCGGAGTCTGGATTTCTGGATGGCAATAGGCTCGTCCCCTGTTACATGGGACTTAAACATAACCGGCGAATGTGGATTTACTATTGGTACAACTCTGCCCAACCCTTCGGGGAAACAAGGAGTAATGTTATTTATTATGTCTTTCAGTCAAAGGTCGATAAATAAGGAATTGTTTTAAGGTAACTTGGCACTGGCAACTATCACCTTGAAATGAACAAATTTTACACATCATTAAGTATCTATAAAATAAATTGAAGTAAGTACCTACCACAAAACAATACTACTTACCTACATTTAGAACTTAACTTCATGATTAGAACCACCTAGCAATTGATTATTTTGAAAATACTATTTGTCAAACGGTGAGATTTATGAAGACTTACATCTGGAAGACGTTCCTGCACCCTAATTGCGTAATACACGATCAATCACAATCTGAAACGTTTTGAAACAGATTGCTATTGATTGTTTTGCTTACTTCATAAGTTCGAAAAAGGTTCTGCTCAACAACGTAAATAACGCAATGAATGTTGTTGAACTGTCAAAATGAAAAAGATTATTCTTAATCGTTTACGAAAATAACTGATCTGTGTACAACATTAACCTAACAAAGTTATCTCCTTGTTCGTTAACCGTCAAAGATTAACATTAAGTTCGTAGGTACATAACCTGTGTCGAGACCTTTAATTATTATATCTAAAGGAAGGAAAGTTCAAAGCTATTTTAACAACATAAAATAATTTCACAAGTAATAATAAAATCTTTCAACTCAAACTCAAAGAGATCAAATCAACACCAGCAGTACAAAGCAATATTCCTATTTCTTCACAGCGATCATTAACCGGATTGGATACAAAAGAATCTGCCCCGACTTCTCCCTTTGAAGAAACCTTCAAACACAGAATAGGTAGATACAGAAGGTCGGCCCAATACAATGAGCGAAAACGCACGCACACATGTACATGTCGGAGAAAGGTAGTTTGTCTTCGTTACCATCAGCCATATTTAAACTACTGTGGGCGTACTATGGGTAGTGTTGGTTATTGCGCAATAGAAAAACCGTTTGCAGTTCAAATCAAATTGTAATTTCAGATCAAATTAATCACAATAGCAATTCACACACCGTAGGTACACAAAACAACTACGGAACGCGCGACAGTTTCTAGGCACTTGTTGTCCGTACGATGTCGGATGGTAAAGAGAGCTGCTCGACTCGCACTGACGTCAGACTAGACTCTGTCGGACGCCGCTAGGCGGCGCTGGCGACCCGATTAGTCAAATCACTGACGTATTTCCGTTAGTCACTACACCTCAGACCGCTGTCAACGGTGACGAGAGGCCGGTTTCGTAAACATGTGTGTGGTTATGTAGTTTTTATGTTTACTTACGTATGAAATGTGATTCTATCTTGCTTTTTATTTTTTGCAGAATGGTTTTTGCATTCTTTCACCACACAATTTGGCGTTTTCGCGATTAAATAATGTAATTGTTTCAACGTTATTTTTATTGACGAACTAGCTCTAACTAATCGGTGAGGTGCAATTTGGTTGTAAATGTGTGCATGTGAGCGTGGTGTCTTTGATGTCTTTTTTTTAAATTTGATCTGAGCTCTATACACGGTGAACTTTTAATCACCGTTTTCCTCTTAAGGGGTCATTGTACTCATCATTATGAATAACTTTTACTATGGGACCAAACCTGAAATCGTGAAAAAAAAATCAGCTGTACAATGACCCCTGAAGAGGAAAACGGTGATTAAAATTTCACCGTGTACATGCTTCTTGTATAGCAAGTGCAAGCTAACTCGCGACCGGCATTTGTTTGAGATGGCCGTACGCACGCGTCATGTGAGCGTTTTGTTCTGTTTTAGCAGTGTTGTGTGGAGCCGACCTTCTGCAGATATATTCTGAGGAGAAAATCTGGGGCGAAAGAAATTTTCAGTGAATTCCGAGATATCGATCGCACCCGGTGATATTGAAAGCCTATTTTTCTTGCTGACAACGCAGGATTCTGTAGCAGTAGGTTAAGTGTGAAAATGTGGCAGTAATGTGGAAAATCGTTTTTCTGGTGCTAGCATGTGAAGAATTTTTGGCGAAAGCAATGTAATGATATTTTTAGTCACCAGTGTGGTGACTAAAATTATCATTACATTGCGTCTCGCCACAGAAGTCAAACACACTATAATTTTTTAATGCAGTTTTTTTAATAATATAACGGGGTTGTATCGTCATTGCAGGTATTGTTTTGAGCTCGATGGGAGTCCTATATCACACAAAAAAATGTAATTTTAAACTTGCTTCCTTTTAGTGCATGCCCAAAGTCTACCCCTGTGCTGAATCGTATACTTATACTTACAGATGTTTTCTAATAGTAAAACAAACTCGTACCCTAAGTAAAGTTGTACATAACAGCCTTTGGAGCAGCTTTTAACTTCCTGAATAATTACTTTCATAGAATTTACAAAAACTTATTTTGTAAATTCTTTGAAAGTGATTCTTTGTCCCAATTTTACTATGATCGAGTAGAATTTCT
Organism: Eupsilia transversa; assembly: GCA_914767815.1. NCBI lineage: Eukaryota > Metazoa > Arthropoda > Insecta > Lepidoptera > Noctuidae > Eupsilia > Eupsilia transversa. The sequence goes on from OU611888.1 coordinate 2,651,490, forward strand.
GCTTTAGTGAAAAACAATGTATTTGAAAATGAACAATGTATTTGTTGTTGATGTATTTGTGTGTATTTCTGCTTTAGTGAAAAGGAAATATGGTTTCCTATTTTCTCTCATACGGAAGCTGTAGAATGCAGTGTTTCTATTGAAGATTGATTGAAGGAGTTTCATACGTGAGTCCAACAATCCCTGGTTGCGGCCAAGGCATGTATAGTACTTTTCTCAAATAATGCGCGGAAATTCAAACAAAGTAAATTAATTGAAAATTCCAGAATCAATGACGGACACCGATAATTTTTCACGCGCCCTTATGTTCATTTGTTTCTTCTTTACTGTTCTATTTGCAAGCGAAATCGAAATTTGAACAAAATCTTTGATATGTTACCTCCTTGGTTGCCATGTGTTGAAGTAAGAAGTTCGTTCCATTATGCCCACGCTTCGCCAGTTTAGTTGAAATCCCTAGAATAGGGGGTGAGCCTATTGCCATTAACCGGCCACAAATACGGACTACGGGCTGCTAGTGAGAAGTTTCAGATGGAAACCATCTGAAACCCTTTGCCCAACCCGGGAATTGAACCCCAGACCTTATGTTCAACAATAGGGCTTAAGACCACTAGACCAACGAGGCAGGTTTTATTATTATTATTAAAACAATCACTTAGTCATCTCCAAACGGTTATCAAACTGAAAACAAACTGACTGTTTTTGTGTTTTTTAACACACCACTCACAATTTATAGGTTAAACTTTCTACCTCATAAAACCGTACATCATAATTATCAGTAAAACTTCTGGTCCCCCTGGCAAGTCGTTATCAACGCGATGGATGATGTCACGGGCTGACGGCCATTTGTCTCCGTCCACAGAACAATTAGGGAGAGGCCACGATTTTAGATATTTTCTCTTTAGCCACGCTCGGTTTGTGCAGGTGATTATTTATATAATTGTGTGTCTCCTTAATTACTAATTAAGGAGAGAAAATGTCTGGACCGTGGTTTGATGGATCTTTGGCTAACTGGAGGGATATTCGACCTCGTAATTGGTTTACCAGTTTTGACAACAATTCCCAGTAAGAGTGAATTTTAACAATGAAATTGAACGCGTTCAGCACATCCATGCCGCGTTTAAGAGTTGTCAATGTCATCATCGTTGTGGAATATTGACATTGACTGATCTTGAACGTGGTTTAGATGCGGATGAGCTAAATACCAGTATTATACATGCAGCGACTGCCTATCTGACCTCCACAAGTAGGTAACACGATGCCTGTCCGAGTCCCAAAAACCCGAGCTCACTTCGCTCGCTCTTGCATCCTAGTTGGTTCATTATTTTGACTAAATCGAGATAAAACGGTGAGACTTGGAGCACCCCGACCCAGACAGGTTAGGGTCGAAGCGGATGGCAGGGTCTTTCAAGCTCATTAGGCTCACATCTGGCTCAACTAACAAAATATAGTTTTTATACAAATAAAAAATGCATCTCCGGTAAAAAAAAAATTGTGGAGGGTTCACGAAACCCTCTAGGACCCCCAAAGAACCTCACATTATTTCTAGCGAGGCGGCACGTTTCTAAATTCAACCCTCAGTTTGTCTTGCCCTGCACTGAAACTGCCCTTCAAATTAATATAAAAATTCACAATATAAAACCATTTGTGTAATGCTTTTTCAAAAATTGCGATGTGACGTTGGCAACTATCAGAATCCACCCTCTTTTAATACGGACCTCGTGTTGAAACAGCAATGATGACGCGACAAACACATTATTAAAGTGTGCTCGAACATACTCAATTACAATGAATCTAGCTCAGTTGAAACGACACCCATATTTGCAGACAATCAAGTACAATCTGTTACGTAATGCAACACTGATTGCATATTGGCAATTTAGCAGCTTAGCTTGGCTCGATTTGCTGTTCACTCGCTCGAAGTTGTCAATTTATACTATCCTAGTTATTAGCATAATAAGGAGGACTGGAGAGAGTCCTGAGATCAAATGACTATATTTACATAGCATAATTATCATCACGCATGATGAAAAATGTAGGTATAGAAGTTAAGAAAGAAATGCAAGAATACGCAATAATAGTCCTTAATGTGACTTTGAACGTCGCGCAGTGGAAGATACTTGCATCATCCCGACTCGGGATGGTATGGGCCTCTCTATAATATCCACGTTCTGCATGCCAGTCTCAGATTATGAAAAAAAGCCAGTTGGATTTCTTATTCTCAGCTTGGGTCGGGTAAAAAAAGCTTATATCATAGCCTATTTAAATGTTTTAGTCCTTGTCAAACTTTTTATAGTTAATTGATTCAGGCGTGACTTGGCGGAAATCCATTATACAATAGACGTAGATTTATTTAGTAACCTATTCCACTTAACTATTCCTAAAGAGTCATAAAAAACCCTGTAAGAAATCAACACAATTTCACCTCTACACGAGGCATCCTCAGGATGCCGATTGAATTGTCGCGAACCCGTACACGACGTGTTAACACGCCGAGCGCCGAACGCAGAGTGAGCACTTTAAACGGAATAGGTTACTAAATATATCTACGTCTACTCTTTGTACCTACATAGATTATAACACACGTCTTGAGTTACTAGACCACGCGGACGCTCACCCATGAGATGGACTGACTAAATTAAATCCGCATCGGGAGAACCCATTTATGAGTGCTAACAACACCAAAAATCGAAGTAGATGGCGAGAAATCGTGAGGCGAATCACATCAGCCCTTGGGCAAGAAACTACATGAACACCACGACCGCTCAGACGATGCACCGTAGAAGAAAAGCGAAGGAGAGATTATATGTGAATGATGCGGTCTCCTTTAATTGGAAACGCATACTTGTATTTTTCCCTGTTTTCGTTAACATGCATGTAATGGTGTTGCCTCTGTTGGAGATCCAATACGGTGTAATTAGCTGTAAAGTGCGGCGCGATTTCCAGTTATAACACAAAATCCAGCAGCAGCTATAGGATTTTGTGCGCTCCAGAATGGCGCATAGTTCGTTCAAAATTGATCCTAACTTATATGAGTTTGAATTAGTGGACTAAATTGCATAGTCCTAAGAATGTTTAGTAACTATATTACGTAGCTTAATTGTTTTAATGTCCTGTACATTAAAACAATTAAGCTACGTAATATAGTTTCATATTTGTAACCTGAACAGACCGTTCGTACACTCTGTTTTAGATTCCTACATTCTGTTTTTATTGAGCAAAACTATTACTATAAGGTTAATTGATATCGAAAGCAGATATGTGAAACTTCCAGGGATTATTTTAGACTTTAAATCAAGCTGTAAGTATGTGGGTTATCGAAATATTGCATTGCATTACCTCTAACGAAACTCACAAATCCAATTTACATTGGTATGTGTACTAACTATCGAAAACATTGCATTGCATTACCTCTAACGAAACTCACAAATTATCCAATTTACATTGGTATGAAATTTAATGTACTAACAAATTGAATACCTATAAATGCTCAGAGAAGATTATACCGTTAAAATAATCTAGGTTCAAACAAAAGCCTTATTTTACTCCGACAAAAGCCATTTATAATATTCTACCCGACGTAATTTCTCAAGAAGCGTGTAACGAAATAAATCAAGAGCCGTACATTACAGCCGTATGTATAATTACGTATACGTAGAATATGTATGTACCAATATATCAGTCATCCAACCAAGCCGTTGTAACCGCGACCTATCCTTACAACAATGTTCAAACATTAATCAAATTGCTATAACATTCTGTTACGTAACTTTCTCATTTTGTAAATTCGAATGTGTGTAAGATTATTTAAGTACTTTCAAGTTTGCTCTTCTCTCGTAGTCTGAGCGAATATATTGTCTGGAATAATAGTGAAAATACTTACTACATGTAATCAATTGATTTTGAATAAATCTTTTAGAGAGTGAAATCTCATGTTATAATTGTTTCAGGCACTTTTATATGTGACCAACCCTGCAATATCGGAAATAGTAACAGCAATTTCATAAACGAATGCAATAATTACCCTGATAAAATATATTAAAGTTCAGTTTTTTCGCTACTTCAGAGTAGAGAGAATGAGCTGAAAATACCGCTTAAGTTCGAAGACGCAAAATAGAAATTTCATAGGTATATATTTTCGAACTCGCGAAGAATGTGTTGTGTGACTACGAATGATAGGCTGAGGAATGATGTGATAAGACAACGGTGTGATTTAAAAGAATATGTGACAAAAATTGAAAAGAGTATGCTTAGATGGTTGATTTTGGGAGTATGAATGAAAGGCGACTAAGAAAATGTATTTACAAGGCTAAATGTGAGTGGAAACGCCGGAAGGGGACGCCCGAGGAGGACATTATAGTGACCTTATTGGTGATTTTTTTCAGAAAGGTCAGGTGCGTAGTACTCTCAACCGGCGTGCGTGTATGACCAGATGTATGAACGTTAACGCGGCAAAAGGAGTATGTAGCAGGTGGCGTTCTGTAGTTATCTTATCGTCGCCTATCCTCGTCGGAAGAAGGCATGAGGTTTATGTATGTATGTATTTTCGAGCTCGGAAGATTTCCTAACTGTACTATGACTGTGATAAGCTTTGAGATAGATAGTCCGTTCATCCTGAAATTCAGCTTCTGCTAGCGTCATTACAAGACCTTGAAGTAGAATGAATGAATATCAGAACTTATTGCCTCGTTGGTCTAATGGTTGCAAGCGTGACTCGCAGTGAGCATGAGGTCGTGGGTTCCATTCCCAGGTCGGGCAAAGTGTGATAAGGTTTTTCCATCCATTATTAGGAATTTCTCAGTAGCAGCCTGGAGTCTGCATTTATGCACGGTTGATGGCGATAGGCTCGCCCCCTATTACATGGTACTTAAACATAACTGGTGAAATGTGGATGCACTATGTACACATGTTATGTTATGTAGAATGTATTAACAGCTCACAAAACTTTTCGACACGTGCCTTTGAAGGGACCTACTATAAAATAATTATTGTCCCACACACGGCATTGTGTCAATAATAACGTGACTATAAAGGAGAACAATCAAACAGTGGTCCTAAGCAAACTGTTGAACAAAAGCAACCCACCATTATTTGTTGAACGAAATTATTTATATATTATCCCGTGAGACGAACAGTGTAGTACATAATGTGTATGAATTCGTTTTACGTCTTTAATAAAATATGGATAACGATGTTGTGGTATTTGATATTAAAACAATTATTGCGGGTTGTTTAAATTGGTTTCATAGTTCTTTGACCTAAGGCGTGAATTACACACAGACGGCGTAAGGTGAAGGCGCGGCACAGGCGCACGTCGCCTACGTACATTTTGTATGAAAACATTTTGAAGCGGCATTATGCCTGCGCCGCGCCTTCACCTTACGCCGTCTGTGTGTAATTCACGCCTAAAAATCAAAAAATCGAAATCAAAAGTCATTTATTCAAACTAGGCTGAGAATCAGCACTTTTCGAACGTCAAAATTACATAAGACAGTCCCCCAAAACGCCCACCCTTCACCACTTCCTAGTGCTTTAGCTGGGAATAAGAAGTGCCGAAACAAACTCCCCAGCAAGGTTTCCGCCCTAAGGTCTATGTCCCCGCTTCATAAGGACCAGCACGCGTATCATGAAACGGGTTTTTTCGACCCCGAATATGTAGTGATAGTGATACATACATAATATCAATAACATACTTAATTGGCCACTATCACCAAAAAAGAACAAAAAAAAACATAAATTTTTCCATTTTTCTCTTGCTTTCCCTTGAAAGGTAAGCAAAATCTACAATCAGGAACAATTCCCCAAAAAAGAAACCACGGATTGTTGAAACATAAAAATGAGACATCCGAAAACATTGTTCTACCAAACCAATCGTTCCACAAACTTTTCCTTACAATCTTCCTAACTATTTTCCAAATCACACCAGCCATACAACTTCATAAATCGTTCCATTGAACCGTGTCCGGGGCGGTGGGCCGGACTGCCGGTTTCCGGATAAGCTTCGCTCAACTGTATCGACACTATCTAATTATGGGATAGTTAGTTCATTGTTCCTGAACTGTTTGCTGGATACAGTTGGTAGAGAGTAAACACTGAGTCTAAGATCTTCGAAGAGTTCCAGTTTGTAAGATTTAGTGAAGAAAAGAGATGTTTAATCAACTGAATAAAGCAGAGGGAGATACATTGTTTAAGATATTTTTTGGCGTTATTTTAATTTGTGAGCATGACGAGTCTTAAATGTAACTTTTAACCCCCGACGGAAAAAAAGAGGGGTGTTATAAGTTTAACGTGTGTATCTGTGTATCTGTCTGTTCCCTCATAGCTCCCAAACGGCTGAACCGATTTTGATTATTATTTTTTTGTTTGAAAGATGTCTTGATCGAGAGTGTTCTTAGCTACAATTCAAGAAAATCGGTTCGGCCGTTTGAAGACTATCAGCTCTTTTCTAGTTTATGATTGGATGTGCGCATCTTCCACAGGTCTGATCGATTCGTTCTGTTACTTCAATGATATTAGAAGAACATAGTAACCTTGAACCGATACTGCAGCATCACCAGGACACGTGTCGGGGGTTATTTATTTTTTTAATTTTAACTTGTTATACTACTACTTGGGATATTTTCCGACATCCACGCGAGCGAAGCCGCGAGAAAAAGCTAGTTTGTGATAAAATATAAAGTAGGTACAGTTCAATTCAAACTTAATGGCGGCTCGGAAGTTAGCTACTCGCTGCGCAGTACCGCACCCCTCACCCCCGCTGACACATGACATTGTTACTGCGCAGCGACTCGCCTCATGTTCCGAGCCGCCATTAAGTTTGAATCGAACTGTTGATAAGTATGGTATAAGCTCGATACACTCTCTCTCTTTAAATTACGTCATCGAATAACAAATTAATATTGTTATGTTACTACTGGTAATTTTTCAATTTTACCGACAAAACATATCGTTACACGAGTTACAATTCTAATCATGTAAAGTCAACTAATTGTTAAGCAAATTGATTACCAACTTAAATTGTTCGTATATTCAAACCAAATTCCGTACAGCAACCACAACCATAACAAACAGACATTGTTTGCCAGTTGTATGCATTGGGTTTACTCAATATGTTAATTTGATAAACAATTAAATTCCCTGACTGTACATACGTCCGAAACACCATATAATTACCACGGCCATCATTTCTTTGTGATAAAACGAGAGAGGAATAAGAAGACTGACTTCCCTTTCCGTAATTTACGCAATACATCTAAAGAAACGTTCGGAACATTTTATCTTAAATGAATGACAATTTCGGAAGCGATAATGATTTAAGTAGTCGAGTCCGTTTCCTTCTCTCGTTTGTAATCTCACGATCAGTTATATAGTAGGAAGAATATTAAAAAGTGACGGTTCATTACCTTGTTTAAAAGTATAAAATCACTTTTGAAGATCATTATCTTCAAAAGTGTGTGCGTGTCTTCTTGTTCCTCTCTCTTTTTAGCACAAAGAAATTATGGCCGTGGTAATTATAGGGTGTTTCGGACGTATGTACAGTCAGGGAATTCCTAAAAGTGGCGAGAATATTTTGAGATACTTTTTATATTTGAATTCCGGGGAATCTGGGGTAAGGTCTCGGTAAAAAATAGCGGGTAAATCGCTTATGGAATCGCTAGCGCTATTAGCGATTCCAAAAGCAATTTAACCGCTAATATATTTAAGTTCATTGTCACACGGATGATTAATTGGTTTGCTTTGCAACTTAAATATATTAGCGGGTAAATCGCTTATGGCTTATATTTAAGTTCATTGTCACACGGCTGATGATTGGTTTTGTGTACCTGCTATCTAATTGCGTAACACATTTTCGTAAACGATTAAGACTAATCTGCTTCAGTTTAACAGTTCTACAACATTCATTGCGTTATTTACGTTGTTGAGCAGATTCTTTTTTCGAACTTATGAAGCAATGGTAATCCATTGCTTCATTGCATTTGCATTCCATTATCCAAAACTATTCAGATTGTGATTAGGGTAAAGGATTGCATAGGCGCTATGGAATCGATTATTCGGCAAATATCTTTGCAAAAATAATACGTTGGTGGTTTATGCGGTAATAACCCTTAAAAATAGATAATTTAAGTGTTTCTTATCAACAGCAGCAGCCTCTTGTCTTATATCAATCTTCAGTATCTAGCCCAAAATATCTTCACACATACATAGGTACATACTCAACAATAACACAAGTAAACAATTGTCTAAATAGTCCTTATGACGTTACGTAGTAATATATAATTATACCCACAGCTCTTAACCTAAATGTATCCAACGGTACAAAATAAATTTGGCGCAGAAGGTCTGCTTCATACATCAACCGAAAACGCGCGCACACATTAACACGCGTTACGCACAGCGAGTGCAAGCTCCGGCGCAACTGGCAGTCTACCGAGATACACCGAAGTCTCAATATGTCTGTTCCAAAAGTATCTAATGAAAGGTGTAAACAAACCCTGTCTAGGTTAAATGTTCACTTGCTAGAAGGGATTAGTAACACATTCATCTGTATTTAGAAGGATTCAAGTTTATATCACACCATTTATTCCATCAATTATTGTTTAAATACCTAACATTATTGAACTTTCATTGAAAAATCATCGACTAAAATTGAGGTTATGAAATTAACTTCAATTTTCAAATTAAAATTTCTGGTGTATGTATCAAATAATCAAATCAAAGCACTAATTTGTGAGTGGTATTACAAATTGACATCTACTATGCTTTCTAACCTATTGGCTGGAGGCTTTATATTTTAATCATATATTTTTAGAACAAACTATAGTTGTGCGCGTGCGCCTGCCTTCACTCGTTGTATGAAGGCGGCCTTCTGTACCTTTTTATTTAGTGCCAACGGGTAACTCAGGAGTTTCTTCAAGTGGAAGTCGTACTGTAACTATTCTAGTGGACTAGCGTTTAACAATGGATAAGAGGTTCAAATTGGGACGCACGACTGATCAGGAATTCTCACAATAAGTAATACGTTGGCGGCTACCGTAAGGGATATGTGTTTAGTGTAGCGTAAGACTTGGGACGTCTCAAAGTGTGGGGCGAATGTATGTAGCTCAAAGGTGACTTTATTTGAATAAAAATATTTTTGTATATTTTCAAACCGGTTTCAAATGTCGATTTACCCTGGTCTAGTGGCGTTGGTCTAGAAATATAAAGACACAATTTGAGAAAGAGGACTTGAAAACATCACAAAAAGTCCTGCGAAGACCTTTGCCATAGTGAGAAGGCGCCTTTCTTTAGGGCATTACAATGCCAGGTGCTCAGGAAACAGAACATAATTAATTATTTAGATATCAACTAAATATGACAAGTTTGGTAACAAAGACGTGTAGTCCAACATTGTCCACCCTACCGTCTCGTAAGTCTAAATGTCCATGTCTGGACATTCACAGTAACAAAATGATAACGCCAGAAATTGGTACATTCAAGGGCAAAACGGCGGAAAATTGGCATTACTCCGAATTTACGCAAATCGGGGCTCTGCCTTCTCCCCGTTCAGTCCGGAAGGCAAAACTGCCCAAGTTTATTATTGCGTCGTCCATCTTGGGCCGCTCGCAGTTTCACACATTTCCGCGTAGAGGGGGTTACGTTTGAGGTCAGTCCAAACGATTCGGTTTTTGTGAATATGCGGGTTACGTTAGCGGTTATCTTGTCGCTTAAAGTTATTGGTGTACCAATAAATAGTCAAAGCTGATTAGCTTAAATCATAATAACGTCCAGTTATTGTAAAAAAATAAAAATAAAGATAGACCTTTTTTTTAATTATGTATTCGTCTTAATTATCCTTGAAGGTAAAATTAGATTAAACAGTCATATACATTCATTAATACATTAGATTTAATTTATTTGTTTTGTCTTTTTCAAGCCCAAGTTAACGTGAATATTTATTATTTTATTCAAACCGTCATAATAGTGACGCTCGCTTGCAGTCTCACCTCACCAAGAATCTATCGATATTGTTTCACCCTTATCATAACTGAGGAAGAAAACTATAAAGTGTAATCACTTTTTGTATTCAGTAATAAAACACATTAATTTATAATTTTCCTGATAAATAGATAAATTGAAAATTGCCCTAATATTACTAGCTTTCTTTTAATTTTGAACATTTGTTTTGGGTAGCGTTTTCAGACAATTAATTGTTTTGCAAACTATTGTATAAATTCAATTTTTTCTAACTGATAGACAGCTGTGCTGCTGGGGAGTTTGTTGCGCCACTTCTTCTTCCCAGCTAAAGCACTAGGAAGTGGTGAAGGGCGGGCGTTTTGGGGGACTGTCTTATGTAAATCACTAGGAAGTGGTGAAAGGGCGGGCGTTTTGGGGGACTGTCTTATGTAATTTTGACGTTCGAAAAGTGCTGATTCTCAGCCAAGTTTGAATACCTAAATGACTTTTCATTTCGATTTTGATTTTAGACAGCTGAACGAAATAACGAACAAAAAATAAAAACAAAAATCCTCCAACTGAATCCTACAAATCCTACAATTTCTGCTCTTGACGTACAATTTCGATTCGATATCGGCTTAAAATAAATATAATCGGATGTATGACGAATGTTCGCCATACATCACTCGTTATACAGTCATTCGATACGGCGCGTATGATCGAATGGTATCGATAAATCCTTTGGAAGAATGGGATCATGTTCATTTTCGGGTTTGTTTTTTTTTACATTGCCGTTGTTCAAATTTAGAATAGACAATATTTATTTCAAAAAGATTTATGTAACTTTTTTTGGTTCCAATACGGAATCTAAAATAGGTAGGTACTTCATGATGAATATTGATTTATCCATTTCATCGGAGCAAATACAAATACATGCGCCTAGATTTTTGTACGAACGGAGTTCAAAGGGTTAGCTACACTCATTTAAAGGTATGAGGAACAGGGTGTAAAATTCACTCATCCTCTATTGAAAAGGAAGGAAGATACTCCGACCAGACGAATGTCGTGTCTGGTGGGCAACTGCCTAACGATTGATTGTCAGGAAGTCTTATATATGTGGATCGCGCGGTAAACTCTAATTGCGCGATGCAGTATTTTTGTGACGACAGTCTCAGTCTTTGATGCGTAGTTCGCTTTTAGCGTTGTAGATGCCGCCACACTCATGTAGGTATGGGTTTTAATACTTTGAAACGATCTGGCAACGATTATCGAATAAGCTCGATTAATTTACTATGTTGTTTTTTTCGCAAACAAATGAAGTAAAATTCTACGCAAAAAAAAAATAAGCGCAAAATCCACGACTACGTAACTCAAACTTCTGTAATATTCTAAGGACGTAATACTTTAGTGCATAACTACATATCTAGACTCCAGGTATCCGGGCTAAATTCTAGCTAAGTAGCTAAATCTCGCTTTGCCAACGTTTCGGGATTAAACACGTATTCGTGATATACGGAATAAGAGTTCGGAGAACGAAACTTACATTTGAAGTAGATCATTTCGAGAGTGTTTTGTTTTGGAAAATGTTTGGTAACCGGCATTTCTGGTTTGGCTCGAGAAATACGTGTGAGCTAAAATATCAAATCTAGCCTTCGTAAAATATATGAAATAATGGAAGGGTTTATAATCGAAATATCAAGCGGTCTATTTTCAAGAATTTAACAATCGTGAAAATCTCATAGAAACAATACTAAAAATAAAATATATCAGGATACAAGTATTTTCAAGAGTGCAATGATAATCCAATATATCAACCTCATGCTTCAGAAAGCGCACAACAGCTGCTTTCCATTAAAACGGGTTGCAAATTCCGACACCACAAAACTTTCTGCTCACCCCAAAGAGAGAAATAAATCACAACGATAAGCATCTCCAATCACCAGCCCTGTTTCCTAAATAAATCACATTATCTTTACAGAAAGTTCCATCAGATAAATCAGTGGTTAATCTGATTTGCATAATTATTTGCAAGGTTCAAATAAATGTAATTTTACATTAATTTGAACATTGCATTGGCACGAGGATTTGTTCTCTAGGTCGGTCAATGTATTATTAGGTTTTTCAATCAGAAATTTTCCGGTAGCAGCCCGGAGTCTGGATTTGTGCCTGGTTTTATTTATTTATTCAGTAGTACACATACATAATTATAGACATTTAAGTTGATGCAAACATCAACTCATTGACTTTTACCGTGCACCAAGATCATCTACCACTTAATTGAGAGAATTAAAAAAACTTAAGATCTTAATTAAAATGAAACAACAAATAATTTGCAAAGAGGTTAGACGCGTAATAGTTATCTATTACTAACGAGCATACGCTATATAAGTTACCCCCTGTGACATGGGAATTAAGCTTAAGGCTCTGCATAACTCCGTTGATCTTGACCATACAAGTTCGAGTCGCGCTCACGCCGCCGCCGCCGCTGCGCCACGCCGGCCTTTCAGCTTTATATGGAGTATTTATTTCTAGTCACAAAAATTTTGAATATTTGAAAAAAATACACAGATACAAATAAAGTATATCTTAAGTAGTTTGAAAGTAATTATATATGTTTCATGTAGACATTACTTCCTGTTTATTTGTTAGTACAATACTTAAATATTCACTTAAACTATGACTACTATACTACATAATACACATCATGTGTACGCGTTCTATTTTAACATATTTTTTTCATATCTTACTTCAATACAGATTTAAAAGTCACTTAAATTCAAAATCAAAATCAAAATATTTTATTTCACATAAACCTACAAGGGCACTTATGAAACGTCAGAATCTAGGTGCACGGTTCCAATTGGTCGTTTCCTATGGAGAAGAGCCGGCAAGAAACTCCACGGTTACTCTTTTAAAAATAAATGTGTTTTACAATGCTTTAAATGTACAGTTTGAATAGGTATGAGAGGACAGCGTAGGCCTGTCAACAAGATACTTAAAAAAAATAAAAAAAATAGAAAATAGTCTGCAAATCGACAGTCTGTTGTGCCTACAACGTTCTCACTTGTATATAAGAACATAAGTACACCTCTGCCTCTCCTTTCAGGACGCAAAGACTTGGTGATATCTTAACAGCAAACAATATCAAATTAAGTCAGTTAATCTTATTTAATTTCAAGATTAAAATCAAGCAATAAATTATTCGGAATTCATTATTTCATTTTATGTTCACAGTTTCCGAATGAAATCGTAAAAACAATCACTCGTCGCACCTGAGTTTGACTTTCAGTAATTAATTTTCTTTTAATGAGCTGTTAAAAATTTCATGTAACCTGTTTAATTTTGCATGTGTTGAATAAGTACCTATTCATATTTTATTGGTAATTTCTTGTACCTATGTAGGCTCGGCCCCTATTAGATGGGACTTTAAACGTAACTGGCGAAATATGGGTGTACTATAGGTACACCTCTGCCTAACCCTTCGGGGAATAACAGGCGTTATTTGTTATGTTTACTGTCCCATTGTTATATACTGATTTCGGTAAAGAGCGTAAATTTTTATCTGATTAGCCTTCCAGCTTTCATATCTATTGTCAGAACCCTCTTTCTTTGAAACCAGTTAAAACGTTTACCTTATAAAGGTGGTAAAATACTACCCTTTTCATGAATTTGCAAAATTCATAGACAGTTTTAGGATAAACAGGATTATTTGAGAGTTTTTGTTGTTATGTCTGTATTATCTGCTGCTGGGGAGTTTGTTGCGCCACTTCTTCTTCCCAGCTAAAGCACTAGGAAGTGGTGACAGGTGGGCGTTTTGGGGGACTGTCTTATGTAATTTTGACGTTCAAAAAGTGCTGATTCTAAGCCTAATTTGAATAAATGACTTTTGATTTTTGATTTTTTTTGATTTTTGATTAGTCTGTCTGTGTTCTGGACGTCAGTCAGGTGAAGAAAAATTCACTGTTTTCTTAGTTCACCATCTTTTAAACCCGTATGTATTTCTATAATAGTTTGTAAAATGTAAGGCATATTGTTAGTACCTGCTCTCGGGTCAAGCAAACTATTTCTGCTTTGCCGGTTGTTGTGGTTAGTTAATGTTACAGAACGTTGTCATAATTATTGGCTTACTTTGTAGTTTTCAGTTTGTTTATGAGACTAGTTACTCTATGATTATCTATCTATCTTCCTAGCATTTTCTCTACTATGTTGGGGTCGGCTTCTAGTCTAACCCGATGCAGCTGAATACTAGTATTTTTACATGGAGTGACTGCCTATCTGAGCTCCACAACCAAGTAACTGGGTAATACAATACCCCTAGGTAAGACTGGTTGTCAGACATTCGGGCTTCTCACGACCCGTAACGACTGCCAAAGATCCACGAATGACAGCCGGGACCAACGGCTTAACGTGCTTTCCGAGGCACGGAGGAGTCTCGTCATGTAAAGATGGTCACCCATCCGCGGACCAACCCCGGTAAGCGTACGTGCGACTGTTATTACCTACAAACGACTACCAACTTAAATTGTCCGTATAATATTCATATCACAACAGTCATTCTTTGACAGTTTTGAAATTGCTGTAACACGTTAAATTGACGTAGGAGGTCAATTTGCTTATAAATTAATTTCCCTGACTTTACTTAACAACCGTGTTCAGTCCCAAACGTTCAAGTAGGTACTGTTAATTAATTTAATGATAAATAACATTATGTTTAAAGTACAGAGGAATTACTTTGAAGGGTTTTCAATTATAGGTATGGATTCTTATGTTTATTCCAATTACAGAAGGTCAATTCTCGTACCTAAAAAACATTCACAATCAAGTCGCAATCTGTCAAACTTGTCAAAAATTTTGGTAAATCGATTGTATTTTTGACAGATTGCGAATGAGATGCGCATGCGAACGTTCTTAAAAATGACGGAAATTGTCCCTCTGGCTTACACGACATAGGTACACATAAAACAAAGCAACCTTCGAAAATTATATAAAATTAAAATATTAATTAAAATGCAAAACAAAATCATAGCTCATTCGAGGATCGTCTTTAGAGGTCAGTTAGGCAGTCGCTCCAAACAAAATCATAGGTCATTCGAGGATCATCTTTAGAGGTCAGATAGGCAGTCGCTCCATGTAAAATAATGGTATTCAGCTGCATCCGGTTAGACTAGAAAGCGACCCCAACATAATTGGGATACAAGGATCTTTTGACGCGTGGTCAAAATCGGAACTAACGCCGCCATCTTGTTTTGAATACAATTTCGCAAATCAATTTCAAAAATGCTTACCAGTAGCGCCCCCAGGTTAACGTCATTCAAGCGCCAGAAGATCCTTGCAAAGTCAAAGTCAAATAATTTACTTCAAATAGCCACTTAAAAATGTGTTGCTTAGTTATAAATCTAAATTAAATTAAATAAAATAAATTTAATTTGATTTATAAGAATATATACATTTTTAAGTAAATAGCCACTTAAAAGACAATTTTGAACTTCAAAATTACTAACCATTAATTCTAGTCGCCCCTTCTAAAAGGTAGTTCTCGTATGGAGACGAATGGGCAAGAAACTGCACCGTTACTCTTTCAAAATGTTTGCTTAGTTGCTAGTCTAAATAAATTGCTTGCTCGACATTTACAACCTTAATATCGATATAAATCACAAGCAATATCGATGTGAAGGATTCTGTGAACAGACTTACAAAGGAAGAAGCACGCACCAGCATCGAAAATGCAACAGAAATTACAATTCGACGAAAACTGTGTGCACGGCTTTCGTTGCAGCGCAATATATTTACAAAATAAAGAATATATACCCCTGCACCGCACATAGAAACGGAATGGATTTTAAAATGAGTTTGAGGGAAACATTCGCTGGGATTGCGTCGGGCAACTGTGCTTCGCTTAGTCGCCCGTCTGAACATTACCTTAATCTTAGTGCCTCGTTTAGGTGCGTTTAGTGAGGACTTAGCTTAGTTTATAGGAATGGAAAATTACAGTGCATCGGCAGATTGTAAGCTGATTACTCGAGTTCCTGTTAATTGAGCTAAATAACTTGCATTAGGAGTGGAACTGTTGAGTAAGGTGAACTAACGATGATACGCGCTAACGCGTAATTAACTATAGTTGACGCGTTTTAGCATGGAATTAACTGTCATTGACCCATCAATTTATTTTTGCATTTTTTATTTTAAAAATTGAAATAAAAAACGTTAACGTCCTGAATCAATATCTATTGTGATCTTCAACATGATCTAATAACGAAAAACCATACATCGTTTAGTGTTTGGGTTCCTATGGAGAGATATTCGGGAAAGAGCAATGACCTCTATAGCCATGCTAAAACTATAGTTTGTGAATAGTTGTGTAGTGTACGAACCGCCATTGAAATACTAGTGTTGTGGCAGTCTAGCAACTCATTTGTGATTTGAGTTTGTGACACGTTACTTTTGAGTAGAGTCGTGGACGATGAGCCTTTAATGTCGGGAAATCGTTTCTTCACAACATTACAAATAACATCTGTAGTCTACGAAAAAAAGTGTACAAATGCGTATAGTACACCCACACTAGTGGCCTAGTTATGTTATTATATTATAGGAGTCATTGTCTCCTCTACCCGACACATTCCCTAATTTTCAGCTTGCAATCAAACCCGAGACGTCTCGGGTCGATCGGTCGGGATATTTTTCGCCGGTTATTAAAAAAAAAACTGCTGTTTGCTACAAAAGTGCAATACCTACGCGGTCAAATGTTTAGATGTATGAGGAACAGGGTGTAAAGTTCACTCATCCTCTATAGAAAAGGGAGGATCCTAGACCAGACGGGTGTTGTGTATGTCGGGCAATTGCCCCAGGATTTATTTCGGATGTCTTATATATGTTAATCGCGCGGTATACTTTAATAGCGCGATGCAGGATTTGTGACGTCAGGTGCGTAGTTCGCATGTGGCGATGTAGATGCCGCCACAAATGTATGGAACGGCAATTTTTTTTTAATACTCGACTAAATCTTTTTAATGCTGTGGTGGCCAGTATCATATTGTGCTAAATCTATTGTAACAGGTTGTGCGTCAATGTCACTGCCACCCCGTAATTTATTAAATCCCTTTGGATTATATTAAAAATAGTCTTATTAGAGTTTCTTCATTAGTTTGCTAGAATATAACAAGTGATATTAAAAATAAAGGTACATACCAAGTTTTTTGGAATATTTCTACATTAATAAATGTTCAAAGAAGCAATTTCTAGCTTTTATTTATTTCTTTCTAATATACAAATAAAAATATGTAGGACTTTAGTACGTTATGTTGTTCTTATTGAATTTGCGTTATTAATAGTATATAGAAAGGAAATACATTTATATAACACAGTATAGTTAGGTAGGTACCTACCTATTCTATCGGGTATTCCTATACATATACAGAAAGGTCGTTTTTTTTTTCGAATTCTTATTTGGTCCCATAGTAAAAGTTGTTCATATTGATGAGTAGAACACCCCCTTAAATTTTGTCGCATGTTTTCAAAGTCAGCCTGTATAATAATATAACGCTAATTCAAGAAAAATAAATTATAAAAAAGCTTTTCTTTGGTGATATATTTTGCTCCTTTGTACCAACATTTCGGCACGTCTGAATTTAATCACATCTGCAGTTAATAAGTTACAGGTCAATATTTCTCTATCAATGCTAGGGCCGCACTTGGTTCTATAGTGACGAAGCTTGGCAGTGATACGATACACGCAGATGTCGGCTACCGTCGCGATAGTTCGGGTTGCTTATAAGCAATGGCGGTAAATCAAAGGGTTTTAGCGCGCTAATTAGCGTGGCGCGTGGTCGGACTAGTATTGTTCATTTGGACTGTTGTTTCCTTACTGCGTAGATGCTCTGTCGAAATAATGGAGAGTCATCTTTGATTATTGTACGAAAATACGTTAATATTATGAAGCCGTTAAAGTGAGCACCGCATTAGCGCGATAACTTTTTAGCGAGCAAAAATTACGAAGCTTCGGCACGCATTGCTTAGTCACGATAGACGCAGGTGCGGCCAATGACGTATTATATATAGACACGTTATCAACAAACATCTCGGCGCTTAAAAACGGCGAAAATACTAGATAACTACTTATACGCAGCGTCGTACAAAACGCGCGACAGGTTGGTGCGTGACTGAGCGCAATGTGGCCAATTGGCTTCATTTCATGTTGCCATTTTAGAGTGCGGACAACGTATCTATAGTTTTATACATCATTGGGTGCGGCCCCAGCATTATGCGGTACCTACTACAAGGACTTTTTAGCCTTATCGGCTATCCGTTATGTGAGCAATGTGCTCCGCCCACTGGCACTTTTGTATAGCGATTCTTCTTCTCTACAACTACTAGGACGCAATTCACGTTATGTACAGCCAGGGAAATGAATTGCTTATCAAATTGACACGTTGATTTGCCGTCTTATAGCCATTTCACACAACTGTCCAAGAATGACAGTTGTGATTTGAATGTACGTACAATTTAAGTTCGTAAACAATTTGATTGAATTAAATTTGAAATAATTAATTACCAACTTTACAAAACAGTATATTTTCAACGAACATTACCACTTGGGCCATTGGCACTTGGTGACTTGGTTTTTTCCATCTGGAATTGCTCAGTAGCAGCCTGGAGTGTGGATTTGTGCCCGGTTGATGGCAATAGGCTCGGCTTCTATTACATGGGACTTAAACATAACTGACGAAATGTGGGTGTACTATAGGTACACCTCTGCCTAACCCTTCGGGGAATACAGGTGTGATGTTATGTTATTACCACTTGGGAAAGAGTTCAATACTCCAAAGCGTACGTCTTCAGTGGCGAATGCATCGTTTGTTAAAATAAATCGAATCGTAGCGTTGAGTCGAAATCGCTCAAGCTTGAAATAAGACTCCTTCTTTATCGAGATAATGCTTTCTGATATTTACACGAGCATTTATCATTCTAATAGTTTTATTACTTCTTTGCTTAGTAAGGAGCTTGAGATCGGAAAATAATGTAGTCGATAATTATGAAGTTGAATTTAAAAATCGATTTCTTTGTCATTGAAGACTCGGGAATACCAGTATAGATTGAACTAAAAATAACGTTTTAACTAATGTTTTTATTTTAATTTTTGTGTGTAATTTATTTTATTTTTAATTATTGTGTTTTTATGTTTTTTATATGGATCATGTGGTCTGCAATAAAGATTTTTATTATTATTTATTAACTAAACTAAAAATGGTTTCAATGACATGGTTTTTTCCAAACTTTATCAACTTTTGCACGGCTTACAAAGACCTCCCTTGTGCCCCACGTCTGTCCCCCGCCATTGCGAGCCAGTTCTTTCGTTATGACTCAGATTCGTCCCTCCATCTTCTTGTTCTGACACGATATCATTGAGATTTCTTCGCGTACCTACCTATTTCTCTAACACTATTCTATAGAATAGTATATTAGCTTTTCTATAGAGTCTTAGTATATTTGAGACGTGGAATAGTGATTGTTCAATTCTTTGTTTCGCGGACAGTGTAAATGTAAATTATTCATTTTTAGAAGAAAATGTTCATTCGCATTAAAATCTTATCTTTCTGGTTGCAATTTCACGTGAAAGTTAAAAATTAGGTTTAAATACTTTATTCTCAAAAAGACAAAAAGAGCCACTTACATGAGAACATAAGATAACATATTGTATTAAGCTTATTCTAGGTAACGGACACTGATACAATATAATAATATTTAAAAAAAGAATTGTGTTTATTTTGGTTGGATTACACCTTCATCGGTTTTATTCTCAACTAGTAGGTTAGTAACATTATTAGTGAGTGGTTTCCATTATGTGATTTGACAGTTTTGATTTAAAACCACTGAAAGAAAATTCATGTCAACAATATGATGTTAACAATATGCTAATTAATTTTATTGATACGTTTATCAGTGAACTAATTAACACGCCCTGATATTTTATTCATTTGGCGTCAATTAATAATAAATTATGTACAGAAATATGGCAATAAGAGTTTGTTTCAGTTGAGTGTGGAACCTAAGATAGAAACACGCTTGTACGATACGACTTCAGACAGAAAGCAGAGCTAATAGAAATCTCTATTCCTAGACAGCACGTTTCGCCGAAAACTTTGATGATAGAAAACATTGTTTGTAGAGTTAGTATATAATAACGGTCGAATAAACAAATTGTAAATTGTTACTACATTTAATTAGTCGACAGTTAATTTTTATGTTTTTATTTGTTTTCTGTCTCAGGCAGCTTGGCAAGGCTTTGATATTCTGAATTGTATACCTAGTCTTTTTGAACCTTTAGCATGTTCATCGAGAACCATGTTCAGTTCAAAAAACTTGAGGGCGATTTTATAATGACACCAATAAGTAAACAATGTCCTTAGTATAATAATTCTTGAACTTCCATAAAATTTAGTCGCAAAAAAAAATAAGCCCTAACAAAAAAGGATGACACGAAATTCCACTAAAATTTAATTTCATAAATATACAAAATCCTGATCCGTGACGGCCTCAATGCTTATGCCTCCTTTTATTCAAAAAAGGAACACTCAATATCAGCCACAAAACCGGTAGTCAGTGTCCATATAAAAAATTTCGTCGCATAGAACGTTCTAGTTCCTTTTTCAAAATGATCATAAAAAGTAATATACTGCGGTGTACTTCCTCGTTGAGTAAAGAACGTTATTTTTTAAATATGGCGACGCTGGCTAAGTTTAGCCTGAATATTATGATATTTTAAGTACAATGTTACGATGCTTTAGTTTTATATGAGACAAAACAAGGATTTAAAAACACATGCTGCACAAGAGAAAATGTTTTGTACTTTTAGCTTTTATTTTTAAAATGAAAATGCAATCCCAGTGCTGTTCCATTAAAGCCCTGTTTGTAAGCTCATTTTAAAGTGGATCTATCTACTTATCTATAATATCGAAAGCACATATTTTTTATTTATTTTGCATGAAATGTGGTAATAAATAGTGATAAACTATAATATTACAAGTAATTTTTTACGCTAGTTACTAAATTATGGGACTGAAAACATAACTAGCGAAATATGGGTGAACTACAGGCACACCTCTGCCCAACCCTTCGGGGAAACAAGGCGTGTTATGTTATTATACATATAACATAACATCAAGCCTGTAATCTCCGAGGTGTTAGATAGAAGTGTACCTATAGAAGAACCGGATTCGTCTCTGAGGGCCCCGATCCCGCAGGTACACATCCCGAAGGGCCCCGATTTTTATCTATCTCGAAAAAGTCAATCTTGCTTAAAAGTACCGTCAACAGGAAAAGTCTCAAACCATTTTTTTAATACTTATGCAAAACTTTTATTCAAGGTTAAATGATAATTTCCAGATCATTATTAAAATAATCGTTTATATATTAATAAATACAATATTATAGTCTGTTGGAATATCACAATAATTAGTTTCCTATACATAATTATAATGAACTATCAGATGGCCGCACTGACTCTATTGTTTTTTTTTTGTTTTATTGGTTTATGTCCAGGTAAAATTTTTGCAACCCTTTCCCGACTATGCTTTAGTTTTTCCAGGGTTTTCAAAATTATCGAAATCATGGCCCTCCGGAACGTGTTACCTGTGGTATCGGGGCCCTCAGGGGCGGACCCGTACATCCAAATTTCCCCAGTTATGTTCAAGTCCCACATAATAGGGGGCGAACCTATTGCCATCAACCGAAACTCCAAACTCAGTTATTATACACCTGCAATTGAATTGCACTTTTCAGTTTCTCCTTCCATAAACTTGTGCAGAGTTTCAACAGTCGAGTTGTGTTTGCTAGGAACTAATTACACGCTCTTAAACTCACTATCGACTTAGTAAGGAAACTTCTTTCATTTCCTCAATCCATAATAACTGAAGTTCCTCCTGATGCTGATTTACGCTGTATTTGCATGGAAACCACTTATTTAATCCTTGTTCCAAGGTTATCTGTAGAGATTATCTATAAGGCATATTAAATATGCTTTTAATAATTATGTTGGAGTCAGATTCTATTCTAAAAAGTATAATGCCTTAAGGGCCTATTCTAAAAAGTATATATGCCTTAAAGGACTGCAATTTATCATCTGGTATCCAATTCCTAAGCAATACCAATATTTTTATATTGCAACTATTTGATTTCGTAGATGCATAAAACAGTCAAGAGGAGAAGCTCGTGGGTAAAGTAATAAAAGCCGCACGGGTCGATCCATCAGGTTAAGCTACGCTTTCCGGGGTGGGTCCGTGGATGGGTGACCATCTTTACATACCGAGACTGCTCCGTGCCTCGGAAAGCACGTTAAGCTGTTGGTCCCGGCTGTCATTCGTGGATCTTTGATAGTCGTTACGGGTCGTCAGAAGCCCGACAGTCTGACAACCAGTCTTACAGGTGCCGAAGCTAGACACTACACCTAAACACTCATAAAACGACCTGTGTAAACTTGCAATATAAAGTTTTTACAAATCTTGCGAGCAAATGAGCAAAACGTACCAGTTTTAGTAGTATTAAAACTTTATACTTACTAGAGGTCTATTGTTACGAATTTGAGTTTGTTTTTACGGCTTTGAACCTAATAAATCTCTTTGTAGGCTAACTTTTACATAATGTGAGTACTTGAATCAAGTTTGAGTGTTTCAGATAGGTACCTAGTTACTTGTTTATGATTTTTTAATGTTTTTTTATTACTTTCTCGCACGTGGGAACTTTAAAATATAACGCTAATGGCCTATCCCGCAACCTCAAGATGGGTTTCAGTTAACTTATAATGTGGTCGATTATTTTGTATGAATTTTGTATTTTTTTTTTTATACATGGGTACTTGAGACTATTATGTTAACATACATAATGACTATTTTGTATGTACTAGCTTCTGCTCGCGACTTTATCTGCGTGGTTTTCAGAATTGGGTCCAGAGAGAATGAAAAATGCAGATATAATTATAGCGTTACTATAGTTTAATAGATCCTTTTTAAGATAAATAATTTCGTAATGAAAAAAGCTTCTTTCTTTTTCGTAAAACATGGACACTTATGAAACGTCAGAAGCTAGGTGCGCGTTTCCAATTGTGAGTCAAAAGAGCCGGCAAGAAACTCCACGGACACTCTTATAAATCAATTTTTTTTTACAAAAATTGGTTACATTATTCATGTTGAAATTACTTATACATGTGAGAACAATGTAGAAAGACGTTTGTTACGTTTGTTAACAAAATGCATGAATTGTAAAAAAAATCTAAATATATATATCATAAAAACTATGCTCAGCATTGGGTGGAACAAGGCTGCTCATGATGATGGCCCTGATAAAACGTCAGTATATACGTGCAAAAATATAAGAAAAAATCAAACGCGTATTGTAAATACGGAACTGAAACGTCTTTCAACCCTCATAAATTAGCCTTAGACATATACGCACATCTTTCAGTTACGTAAGAAGACGTGTTCCGTAAAGTTATAGCTTGTACTCGGATGTACTCGAATGTACGCATCGTCTCTAGCGTATTTTACGAGCGAAGCCGACATGTATGTGGATACGTGAACGAATGGGTCATGTGTACCGTCACTGTTAGCCTGAGGCGGTATCAGATCCTTTGAAACATTGCTATAGGATATGCATGTCTGAAAACGAATATTCTTTGATGCTGCCTATTTTGTTTTGTTTTCTTATGAATATAATTTTGGATTTCTCGTTTGTTACGGATTGTGTTAATTTGGGTTTTCTTTCAAACTACTAGAACTTTGTTAAACCGACTTCCAAAAAAATAACTTTAATTTCGGAATTTTTATTCCTTACTTTTTAGTTGTGGTGCCTACCCCACACAAATTCAAATACCACTACCTGCTATGTAAATAACAGTGACAGGAACTTATTACAACATCATTATTACAAGCTAAGGGGGAAAAATATACGTATTATAGAAGCTAACTAAAATTTTATTACTTTTCTTGGGCAGTTTTGCCCAAGAAAAGTTAATAAAATTTATATATGACCACCGCGCAACCTTCCTCTACCAAATGAAAAAATATTTTTCAAAATCAGTCCATAATTGACGAATATATATCGATGGACACAAATACGATTAAAAAAAGATTTTAAAAAAGCATACATGCGCTACGAACATACAACCTCCTCCTTTTTGGAAGTCGATTAAAAATAATAATACCAGACTTCTATTATCCCACTGCAGGGCAAAAGCCTCTTCTTAGACAAAGAAGGCACGAGCATTGGTCACCACGCTTGCTCAAAACTGGTTGTCGATTTAAGACTTACATTAACTACAAATAACATCACGCCTTGTACACCCTTATTTCGCCAATTATGTTTAATTTATTACCATCATCGGGCACAAATAAACAGCACATACAAAAACTAAACAAATTAATAAATGTATTAACCATAATTATGAAACTGAAACAAAAAAAATCAAAGTGCAAGTACTCGGAATTTCTTCTGCTTACAGGAAGTTAGATTGAACATCTGTTTCTAATTCCTTATTTAACAGAAAACCATTTCCCAAAACCCACATCTACACAAAAATAAGAAATCAAAGAAAAAATCCGTACATCAAACACATCCATTAAAACCTTCTTTAACACCGCTGAGCTATCGCGACACTTATCCCATGTACGACATCCATTTCTGCTCACCTTCACGAACCGAATTTTCCCCAAATCCCATATACAGTGTGTATCTGAATTGAGTGTGGTTTGATACAGACCATCAAATTGAACAACTTTTTCCTTGGGACCAACATGGTAATTGCGAAAAAAAATATACATATAATCATTTACTTATATATTACTAGCGATATAATACAACAGTCGTAGATATATGTATGTAGTAACTATTCCGCTTAACTTTTCCTAAAAAGTCATAAAAAACCCTATAAGAAATCGACACGTGTTTCACCTCTCAACGTGTTACCACGCCGAGCCACTCAGCGTGGGAACACATCGTGTTCGGGTTCGCGACAAGTCAACCGCCATCCTGAGGATGCCTCGTCGAGAGGTGATGGTATGGTACAGAATCATAACCTTAATATGACCACACATTACTGATACATGCTGTATAATGGGTACCCAGTAATGGACGAAGCGGTATACGCCTTGACGAAAAATGAAAAGTGTTTGGAAGCCGATTTCGGGGCTTTGGGAGCCGAGTTTTTGCAGTTTCGTAAAATTGCGGTGAGGAAAGTGAAAATGACGGTGTGGGCAAAATTATACATACACATACATAAACTCACGCCTTTTGCCCATTGGGGTAGGCAGAAACTACAGAACGCCACCTGCTACGATCCTTACAAAATCCTTTTGCCTCGTTAACGTTCATACATCTGGTCATACACGCACGCCGGTTGGGAGTACTACGCACCTGACCATTCTGGAGATAGTTTTGATAATTTTAGAGAAATAACTCTATGACTGGTTTGAAGACCTAGGTCGTTTGTTAATTGGTCTTACGAGAGATATTATTTACGTCAGTTCTTTTCTAATGGATGTCGGTAGTAGATGTTGTGAAATAATGCAACTAGCTTCATCTTTCTGATTGACCAACCCCTTGACAATTCAAAAGTGCCTGTAATTGGTTTATTTGAAATAAATGCTTTGAGTTCGAGTTTGAATGGTAACTTAATGTTCCCACTGCTGGGCAACAGGCCTCCTCCTTCTGTAAGAGGGAGTGGGCCATAATCCACCACGCGGGCCCAGTGTGGGCTTGTGGATGTCACATGTCATTTAATTGTTGTTTCATTGGGGCATGCCGGTTTCCTTACGATGTTTTCCATCACCGTTTTGAGAGCAGTAGTAAGAAGAAAGAAAGAAAGAAAATACGTTTATTTGCGGCAAACATGACGCAATGAAAAGAAAGTACACAAAAAATAACAAATTGGGGGAAAATATGCGTCACATCCACGCAAAACGGCCATCGCTCAGCATAATGCTGCGACCCTATGCGAGACAGAGCCCCAGCGCTGGTTTTCAGCGACAGCCCGCGTTAACGTGATGACGCCAACCGGTGCTGCATAGAAGTAGTGAGGAAATCATTTACACAAAGTAAAATGCCTGCTTGGGTATTGAACCCATGATCTACAACTATAATAGAATACTCTTCATTATAATAATGTACACCATACGAATAACAGATACAAAATAAATGTAGAAATTAAGTCATTTAAAAGGAAATAATGAATTAAGACTGTGTAGCGTTTTCTTAAATGTCATTAGAAAAAACAGTCAGGGATCCAGAATGTAAAAGTGTCAAAGCTGAATAAACAGCTAAGATTTTTCTCTGTAGGAAAAATATTGTGGAGAACGTGGGATGCATAGCAAGAGCAATAGGACACGGTAGATGAATTCCCACATATGTCCTTGAAAATATCTAAGTGCTCCGTAAAAATGTTGCCAAACCATACCACATAATGTACAGTCCCAGCCAAACCGGTCACTTTACATAAAAATACGTGGTACAGTCGGATACAAAGTGAACTCGATGAATCACGCGTAACATACTCATATATTATTCTTTTGTGGGACAGAAATCTCTATTCTTGTATTCGAGTTATGTTTTGTTGAGGACTGTGCACACTTGCGTTTATTCAGTAGTTTTTGTAGTTGGTATCTTTTTAGGCTTCCTCCTTATGCTAGTGCAAAGTGAAGTGCTAGTAACATAGTCGTATTTCTTAACACAAGTTTTGTTTATATTTAAGTATGTATGTTTAAGTTATGGTATTTTTCTATGGGCCTGTGTCACCTGAAATAAATGGTATTATTATTATTTATTTATTTTACGTTAATTGATGATCGTTGCTGTTTTCCGTTGTATCTTATCTAATCAGGTACGTTATGTTTGCTTTATAAATTAATTATAAAAAATAGAAAATTAAAACGATATACCTAATTTCTCAAATTGATGAACATAAATTGCCTGCTACCAGTCTTTTGCGCACGTTTTCGGATGACAGCGATGTGGAGGAGGACTCAACGCCAAAGTGTATTTTTATTTTTGTATAGTTATTTAGTTAATTTAGTTTTCCACTAAATCTCTCGTGGCTAAATAATATCAGCCGCAAGCGTTGATCGAAGGTTAAGCTACGTTTGCTGAGGTCGGTTCGTGGATGGGTGATCATCATGACATATCGAGACCCCTCCGTGCCTCGGAAAGCACGTCAAGCCGTTGGTCTCGGCTGTCATTCGTAGATCATTAGCAGTCGTTACGAGTAGTCAGAAGCCCGTAAGTCTTACCAAGGAGTATCGTGTTATCCAGTAACTGGTTTTTGAAGGTCAGATAGGTAATCGCTCCATGTAAAAAAATTGGTATTCAGCTGCTTCCGGTAAGACTAGAAGCCGACCCCAATATAGTTGGGAAATGGCTAGGCAGCAAAAGCATAAGCATAATCTGCCTTAACGTTCCCTCTGCCGGGACGCAGGCCTCCTCTTAAGAGCCCAAACTACCTCAGGTTTTTATCTTGCTCGCACCATACTACTCGCGGTCTGAGTGCGACCGCGACGGAGGCGGCTACAAAACGGCAATAGTTTAGGTTATTGCTTTTTACGGCGAAAATAATGTTAATTTCAAAAAAATAAAAAATATAATATTCGCTGCTTTATAGTTAGTTCATTTAGTATGCAAAGTTTCATGATCTAATTTGAAGTATTTTTGGAATAGCAGCGGTTTATTGTTCTGTTTGGAGGTAACTTTGGATTTTTTTTCTATCGAGAAAATTTTATGAAATCCTATTTTCGGCTAACATAGTCGCTAACATTAATCCTCAACTTTAACATATATTTATTTCAAAATTAATGCTGCAATAGTTTCGATATAACGGCGGATCTTGCTAAGCTATTTGACGTCCAGTAGGCCCTTAAGGCTAGGCAGATTGATTGTAAATAATGAATTGATGAACAATCTAAAGTACCTAAAAAAACACGCAAAGGAGTAAGCGTGATGGATGATCAATAACCGTTCTTTTTCTGTGTCACAAGTGAGAGGCGGCCATTGCCCTGAGTGTTATTTCTGTATGGCGACTGGCAACCAGTATTTTCCGGCTACTGTTGAATAATTTACAAGAAACCGGGAACGCGGGTCCACACTGTGTATTAAAAGCTCTGTGAAAGTTTTACAGTTGGTGAACTATAAATATCCCATAGTAATACAGTTTTACAGTTGGTGAACTATAAATATCCGAAAGTAATACAGCAGTCGGTGTCAAGTTCTATTTCCGAAATTGAGTCGCACAAAATGCATTTTTTTTTTCTTTAGCTTGAAATAATTGATAACTAACGACAAAGCAAACTAATTA
The DNA here is from genome assembly GCA_914767815.1 of Eupsilia transversa. NCBI lineage: Eukaryota > Metazoa > Arthropoda > Insecta > Lepidoptera > Noctuidae > Eupsilia > Eupsilia transversa. Next base: position 2,679,745 of record OU611888.1, read on the forward strand.
CGGCCTTATTTAAAAACGAGTTCTAACTTTAGACAAAAAGCAAAGCATCGAGTTTTTTTTGCACTTTAATTCTCAAAAATAGAATAGACATAGATATATTTAGTAACCTATTCCGCTTAACTATTCTTAAAGAGTCTTAAAAAAACCTTGTAAGTAATCGACACGTGTTTCACCTCTCAATGAGGCATCCTCAGGATGACGATTGACTTGTCGCAAACCCGAACACCACATGTTGCCACGCTGAGCACTGGAGCGTGGCAACACGGCGTGTTCCTCCTTTCATCCTGAGGATGAAAGGATGAAAGGATGCCTCGTTGATAGGTGAAACAGTGTCGATTTCGTATAGGGTTTTTTTTTAAGACTCTTTAAGAGTTATAGTTAAGCGGAATAGGTTACTAAATATATCTGCCTCTATTGTATTTTATAATGGATTTCCGCCAAGTCACGTCTGAATCAATTAACTATTCAATTCTCAATTCTTTATTGCGTACCATAATGTATACAGTTGGTAGGGAAATAATTATATTAGTCATAATTATGGACTCTGTCGGGCACAGCATTAAACAAGTAGGAGAGAGGAGAAAGAACACAGGGTGTTTAATGTCATACATTAATTTTATGATTAGTTATGTAGTTAGTAAGTTACAAGTAGTTAGTCGACTATTCAAAAGTTCTTACTACAAAACTGACTTTAAAACCGGCCAAATGCGAATCGGACTCACACAGAAAAGGTTGCGTACTGTACAATATTATACTTTATTTTATTTTTATTATACTTTATTTTATTTTTATCGTTTTTTTAATAGCGGCAATAGAAATACGCAATTTGTGAACATTTCAACTGTCTACCTATTACGGTTCATGAGATATACCTAGCCAGCAGACGAACGGACAGCTGAGGCTTAGGAATAGGGATCCGTTTCGCACCTATTGGGTACGGAACCCTAAAAATTCAGTCATTTCTGTATTTTGAATTTTATTCCAGCTTAGGTGAAATTCTTATTACAAAATTGACAACTCAGAATTTTATTATTCATGGGTTTAAAGTTAGAGCTCATTTTGTAATGAGGCGGTTACAGTTTAACTGAATATCCTAAACATGCCTTTATAGCCTTATTTAACTTGTTTAATAAGTTAAAATTGCCGCCTAAATAAAAATTACTCTAGTTAGAACAAACAATGTAAACGCTCCCTAACATTAGATAAAAAGAGATTTCAAGCGCTTTTAGTAAAGAAAATGGTGGATCTTAGAAATGTTAGCAAGAAAAAATCTAGGTACGTGGATATAAATCCATAGAACATGAGGTGTACGTAATAAATACTGGATCTAGACCGAGATTACCCGAACATTTTCTAGTGTTTCTCTAAGATGATGTACATTGTGTTCTCAGTGGGGCTCAAATTGTTCTGTTACCCATTTTATTGGACAGTTTTATGCCTCTGTGTATTATTGTTGTGGGCTTTTAGGGAACTGGTTAGATGGTGATATTTTTAAATAGGGTTGTGGTTAATATATTGGTATAATAATATGGAGGTCAGATAGGCAGTCGCTCCATGTAAAATACTGGTATTCTGCTGCATCCGGCTAGACTGGAAGCCGACCCCAACATAGTTGGGAAAAGGCTAAGCAGGCTGATTTATTTTCTGGTTAATATATTAGTTATTAGGAAAATCAGCAGTGTCCTTCTGCCTGCTATCACCAATTTGTTCACCAAACTTGGTGATTATGATAACAAGGCAAGTATAGTAGTAATGCTAAAGATCCGTATAATTTGCAAGTGCTACGAGTGCAACGTCCCAAAATACTTCGCCCCGAAACTACGTACCATTTTTTTTTTCTTTGTCGTGTTTTGCTGGCTTACAGCTATCAATACAGAAGTAACAGTGAGGAAATAGACGCCAAGCCATTTACAAGCTATATATTGTTGTACTAAAATTAAGTATATCATTAAATTAACTATTAAATTAAGTACGTGCATAGGCAAAGATGCATGCGCAACCGCTATTAGAATGCATCAGAATCAATATTTAGATAAAACAGGCATTTTTTTTTTTTTTTCTTCCTTCCATCCTTAAAAATCGGTTTACATTTCTTTATAGTCTACATTAATAGCTACGTTTACATTTTTTTTAATAAGACGCAAAGGAAGTACTTTTTACTTATGAACTCTAGGACGTTGCTATCATTTTATAGCAATTAAAACATTGTCTAGACAAGAACATAATATAATATATGATTGATTGGGCTGGTCATCTCTTAGCTGCCTTGGCTTATAGTTAATTTTTGAATTGTTTTTTATTTATACCTTCTACGGACGCTTTTATCATGCACGTCTTTCTACATTGTTCTAACATGCATAAGTAATTTCAACATGAATGATGTAACCAATTTTTGTAACAATTTTTTTATTTAAAAGAGTGTCCGTGGAGTTTCTTGCCCGTTCTTCTCCATAGGTACCTACTACGCTTTGGAATGGGCAACTAGCTTCATATTTTCTGACTGACCGACTCCTTGACAATTCAAAAGTGCCTGTAAATGGTTTAATCGAAATAAATGCTTTGAGTTTGAGTTTGATGACAAGTGGCAGGCCGAACCTACTGCTTGTACCCTTTTTGACTATTAATTCAGATTTAGTAGTTTATCATATTTATGTAATGTTTGCATGTGATTTATATTTATTTCCAGAATATTTTGTCTCGCGGGGCCATTACATACAGATTCACGTGTTTCGTCGACCACGCTACGAGTACAAATGTTTATTTATGACGTTATAACTATTACGCACTTACGCACCCCTCTGGTCCTAGAGAGTAAGCAGAGATAAAAGTTACTTAAATAATGGAAGTATTACTTCAATGAGATCAGATAATAAAACTAGTGTTGTTTTCTAAGTTTTAGTATATACATTTTGCATATAGTGATCCATACTGATGTAGTTTGCTAAGGTCCATTTATCTTGCGACAGACTAAGTGCTAATTTCACCAACACAACTGAACGCGATCACCACATAAACCAAGTTTAAGAGCTGTCAGTGTCGTTATTTTCTATGGAATATTGACACTGACACCTCTTGAACTTGTTTTAAATGTGCTGATCGCGTTCAGTTGCATTTTTGAAATTCACCATTAGATAAGATGGTGGTAGCTAGCCAGGCAGACTTAGAACAAGCCCTACCACCAGCCAAACCGAGCAGAAAAATTTGCCTCCACTGGGAATCAGGCCCTCTGGATCTGAGACAGGTGGTAGACCACAGAGGTGGTTTATTCAAACACATGAAGCAATACATTATGTTGTAACATCAAAATAAAAGAAATTATCATTCCAACTGTGTTACTGCGTTACGTAATAGGGGTGCTCGACACGTCTTAAAACCTTCTCTCCTTCCTGGTACAAATGGCCGCTGTAACGACCAGTGTCCAGCCTAAATTGTTTGTTTATTACCACTGTGCCTGTCCCACTGGAGATTAGGAGGTCTTTACACGAAGTTTAAGGCTTTTAACTTAAGTCCGGGTTTGAACAGGAGGTATTTATGTATTTAATTAACTTTATCTACGCCCATGCTATAAATCCTCTATAAAAGTTTCTGAAACAGTTAGCTTATTGCCAAAATTAAAACGACCAGTGTCATAGTAATCTTTATATCATCCAAACGAGTGTTATAATGTTGTACTAAATTTCATAATGCAACCCGTTTGCTCCTTTGATTCTTTGCGGTCAGCGGGGGCAGACCCCCACGCCGACACATCTGACACATTTTCGAAAATACGATACGTCACGTTTGGCGGGTACGGGCTATGGTCGGTTTAATGTTGGCAATAGCTAACTGTTTCAGAAACTTTTATAGAGGAATGAATCCTCTAAAAGTTTCTGAAACAGATCATGGGTGTAGATAAAGTCTTGTATGCAACTGTATATAATTAGGTATTAACCACTCATGTGATACTATTAAAAAAACCCCAGTTTCATAAATAACTATTAAAGTACCTTATATGGTTAAATAATGGTAAAACTTTATACATTGTAACAGTGAATAAATTTTCACGCCTCCCCCTTATGACCTCCCCCTTATGATGGAAAAACAATAATAACATTAATTATTGCTTGTATGTCTGTCCATAACAGGTATAATTATGCAGTATTCACAAAAATTACAAAACGTAATTATTTATTATTTTGATTTAATTTAGACTATTAAAATTAGTCTTATCACGAAACTCTGCTATGGAAAAGTTTCAATAAATTAACGTTCCCGACTGCGTGCTATCTTAAAATCCATAGCATAATATCTTTTATCAAATACCTTCACAGAATTCGCTGACTATCACGCTCTTTATCTTTGTCCCTCTACAATCTGAGTAAAACTTTAACCTCACAGTTCGAAGCGTTTCAAAGTATTGAAGGTATAATAGAATCGTGATTTTAAATCCTTGTGTCATGCTGACACATCGTATTGGTACTTACTGCTTCGATTTTTGTTCACTATTTTAAGAAAAGGGAGATTACTTGGAAACCAGAACGGAAGGAATCTAAGATTAAAGTTCGATGAATACTGCGTTAAAACACAGATCATTAACTCACCTTATACAGAGTAAGGGACTACTCACACTTATTCAGCTCTATTCAGCGTTTGCCCATAGAAAACGCGCGAAACGCGTACGAGTCCTTTCAGCTATCTGCAGCTGAAAGGACGCGTACGCGTCTCATACAAAATCGTAGTTTTCTATGGGCAAACGCTGAATAGAGCTGAATAAGTGTGAGTAGTCCCTTAACGCTGATGTCGGGCGCGACAAGAGTCGTGCTGCCTGTACCGTACCTGTACCTAGTACCCGCGATATCGCGCCGGTCTGCACGAGCCATTATTGGTTATATGTCCGCAATCCGTTAAGGGGACGTAGGAGACGTCATTTGCAACATTTATAACGAATAACTCTGTATTATTTGGCGCGACTTATTTTCGACTAGACTGGTTTTTGTTTCGATGTTTGTGTTTGAGGAGCTCGTGGCTAAGTAATGACAGCCGCACGGGTCTATCATGTTAAGGTACGCTTGCCAGGGTTGGTCCTTGGATGTGTGACCTTTACATACCGAGATTCCTCGGTGCCTCGGAAGGCAGGTTAAGTCGTTGGGATCGGCTGTCGTGGATCTTTGACAGTCGTTACGAGTCGAGGTCGTCAGAAGCCCGAAAGGCAGTCGCTCCATGTAAAATACTGGTATTCAGCTTCATCCGGGAAGGCTGGAAGTCGACCCCAACATAGTTGTAAGTTCGACTTTTTTTTTTAAATATCGAACTTAGAACCTTTCTTGGAAGTCGGTTAAAAATCGCCATTCATGCTGAAGGCTATTTTAACCCCCGACGGAAAAAGAGGGGTGTTATAAGTTTAACGTGTGTATCTGTGTGTCTGTGTATCTGTCTGTTCCCTCGTAGCTCCCAAACATCTGCACCGATTTTGGTTATTATTTTTTTATTTGAAAGGTGTCTTGATAGAGAGTGTTCTTAGCTACAATTCAAGAAAATCGGTTCAGCCGTTTGAAGATTATCAGCTCTTTTCTAGTTGATGATTGAATGTGCGCATCTTCCACAGGTCTGATCGATTCGAAATTTAGTATTCTGTTACTTCAATGATATTTGAAGAACATAGTAACCTTGAACCGATACTGCAGCATCACCTGGAATTGTGTCGGGGGTTATTTAAATTTTTAATTATTAATTTTAACTTGTTAATACAAAATCATGAGTTCCAATAAAACTGCAAGTCTACAACATTACTGTTCCCTTACTACCTACCAACATTTCGCCACAATACGGTCAGTCTTTTATCAGCCGGACGCTGAAGAGCCGTCGTTTGCGTGATCTCAGCAATTTCGAGCTCATCTCCGACAAAATGCACTACTTTAACGATACCCGCTCTTTTTGACCTCGTTTAGAGCTCAAAGAGTAACGAGCAAACTGTTTTTGAATTTAGTTTTTTAGATTTTTTTTACATGAAATCACGCCTGTATTCCCCGAAGGCTTAGGCAGAGTTGTACCTCTAGTACACCCACATGACTGCCTCTTTGGGCTAGTAGTCGCAAGTGCTACTACTGAGCATGAGGGGCTCGGTTCGATTCCCGGATTGAGTAAGGTATTATTGGGTTTTTCTATATGAAATTACTCAGTAGCAGCCCGGATTTGTGCCCGGTTGATGGCAATAGGCTCGCCCCCTATTGCAAAAAAAAAAAACAATCTGCCGAGTCTTTTCCCAACTATTTTGGGGTCGGCTTCCAGTCTAACCGGATGCAGCTGAATACCAGTACTTTATATGGAGCGACTGCCTATCTGACTGAGTCTATCTGAAAAACTAATAGAAATAATTATCATAAATGTCAGTAATAATCATGTCAATAATGGGAGAGATAATTCGCCACACAATAATAATTTAAAATAACCGTGCAATTTACAAAACCTCGTCAAATTATTTTTTAATCTAGAGAATGGTAGCGTTTTTATGGAATTGTAGTGATGCGAGTGCTCAGTGACCTCATCCACAACTGACGATACGATTATATATTTGAACCTTTGAAGGTTTCAATTATATCACTACTGGCTAAGCGCGCACTGACGGCCAGGTCGCAGCGGCCAGCGGGTCGCAGGTACGTCGCAATGGTGTCATTGGTTGCTTGCGGCCAAGTGCGCGCACTGATGATACAATGCATACTTACATTTGGCCGCCAGTGCGCGCTTGGGCTAACAGTTAACGGCCTGCGCAGCCTCCCTGCAAAGCCCGAGCCGTTACAGTGGGACTTTGCCCGCGTGATATCTTATAAACAGACTATAAAAAAGCCGCATTTCGTGTTTGTCTGTATGACCGCGTTGTCCTTCTAAACCACGCAACAAATTTTGATGAGGTTTTCACCATCGTTTAGAGAATTTATTCCGGATCGATTTTGTAGACAAAGGCTACTATGAGAGTATAGCGACCAATCAGAAACTCATTCAAAACTCAGTTGGTGGACTCTGCTTAATGCTGCCCGGATTTGAACCCATAAACTCGTGCATGAGAGACAAGGCCTCAACCACTAGACCATCACGACATTATTGGATAACATAAAATAACAAATAATAAAACATGTACTTAACAATCCTATTTTCTTTTATTATAATTCCTTTATCTCACATTTTCTAAATTGGCATCAGAATACCTACAAACACAGACATCTTAGTAACGTGAAATTTTATCACAATTTCTGAGTATCTTTCTTATAATTCCACATATATTTTTAGGGTTCCGTACCCAAAGGGTGCCAAAGGGTGCCCTGTCCCTCCACAGTACGTCCGTCCGTCTGTCACAGGGCAATATCTTTTGAAGCGTCATAGGTAGACTTTGAGATTTTCAAAGAGTATGTACTACTATAGCTGCTGTAACAACAAATCCTAACTATAATAATACATAATATAATATATCTATACTTATAATAAATCTGTAGAAGTGAAAATTCTGTACATTGAAGATATCAAAAAAATAAATGGCAGGGGGTGTTACTAGACCGACACCGAACCCAAAAATTTGATTCAATATTTATACTTAAAACCCATGGGGATGTATGGGGTAATTTCCGACACTCACGCGGGCGAAGCCGCGGGCAGCAGCTAGTTTAATATAAATGCGTTTATTGGTATTTTGTTTGTTGGTTTGTTTTTTACACTTTCACGCTAAAACGGCTGAACGGATTTGGATGAAATTTGGCACATGGGTTAACCACGACCTGGTTTAGGAAATAGAATACATTTTATCCCAATATTCCCACGGCGTCATGACTTATGCGGGTAAATCCGTTCGGTGCAGCTAGTATAATAAAGGTAAAAAATTAAGAAAACGGCGAAAAAAACACGTTTCTTTTATGGGGACACCCATACAAGAAACGTTTTTCGCCGTTTTATTGAAGTATTTTAAAATATGTAATGTTAAATATTCGATGGTGGAACGGGAACCCTTCATATCTGTGAGTCTGACTCGCACTTGGCCGCTTTGTATGGATATCAAGTGTTTCGTCTGTCTACGCCTAATTTGAGTTCTAAATCACTTCTATCGTATAAAAATACTTAGTCTGAAAGGTTTTTGTTGCTGTTATCGCTTTGGGTTATTTTCCAAATAAATAACACATAAATAAGGCAGTGAGTAAGTACCTTCTACAAAAGTTTCTTGTTATAAGCTTTTATGCTAAAGTATGCTAATATTTTGTTTGTAGATACTAACACATCTTCTGTTTTGAGTGGTTATTGATTACTTGGAGTGAGAATGAGTTGGGGTTTTAAAAAACTTTTTATTTTCCAGTTAGAATAATTAAACCAAGTACATATTTGACAGAGAGGGTAGGTAAATTCATTATCTTAGCTACTACTGGTTGCAAATTAAGAAACGCTTTTCTCCCATACGCAAATATGTAAGTTCATCGTTCTTATTTTTTGTTCGCAACCAAGTTGCGATTAAGGAAAAAAATCTTGATTCGCAACTGGTTGCGAACAAAGAATCAAAATTCTTAATTCGCAACTGGTTGCGAATCACAGTTGCGAAAACGGCCGGAGGGGTCTGTCTTCGTTATTATCAGCTATATTTTAACCGTTGTATGGATAGAGTTGGTTATTGCGCAATAAAAAAACCGTTTGAAGTTCAGATCAAATTATAATTACGAATATATTAATCACACTAGCCATTCAGACACTGTAGGTACAAGACACAACAGCTTTACTTTTGTAAAAGTGTTCACTGCTTCACCACCACCAACTAACTCTGCTTATTCCCGGTCGAGCGTTATATTGTAGACTCTGCCGAGCGCCGCTGGGCGGCGCTGGCGCCCCGATTAGTCAAATCAGTGACGTATAATTCTGACATATTTATATTTCGAGTGACTCAGTATGTGAGTGAATCATAAGAGATGCTGCGTTTGATGCAAATGAAAGAAATTAAGAAAGAAAAATATTTTCTCACTGCTGGAAATAGGCCTCTCCAATTGCACGCCATTCAGCTCGATTCAGCAACTCTCATCCAGCTGTTACCAGCCACCCTGAGTAAATCGTCGCTCCACCTAGCCTGAGGGCGTCCTACCTTACGTTTGCCGATTCACGGTCTCCGCTCAAGCGCGGGCTATGCTTGAAGTCTCTCTAAGGGATCGAATCTGGAACGAGGTGATCCGGCAGAGATCCAAAGTTGGTAACATAGCTCACAGCATAAGCAAGCTGAAGTGGCCGACTATTATTAGAAAGAAAGAAAGAAAAATAGGTTTATTTATTTATATATTCACAGAAACACGAATCGATGAGGGTAGACGTGTTCTGAACTTATTATAATTCTTTGAAATTCGACAACCAAGTACCATCCTTTGAAGTCCCTTTCAAACGTAGCGTGTATTATTTTACCTACATAACACACGTTGTGTAGTCAGTTAGTCTGTGTCAAATGACTGCTCGTGGTTGGCTTAATAGTTTGTAGCGGTTTTAGTAAATTACTATCTAATGACGCTTCTGTCTTCACTGAGATAGAAACCGCGGTGTCAGAGGGTGTTAGGTGGTGTGCATATGAGTGGAGTTAGATTATGTTCATTTAGGCGGTATGTAATTGCGTATTGAAAATAAAATCTAAATCTACGTATACATAATATTTATACATAGATTTCATTACATTCTTACTTTACGATAAACTTTCGAAAAATACCCGGAAACCGGTCACAATTTTTTGGCGAATGCAATAAAACCATTATTGGGTAATGGATACCCGCTTATTCGATTTCCGGTAGTAACCGTCGTGAACCTGTTTCAATATACCTTTTTATTGTTACTTTGTTAAACGTAAAAGTTCTGTTCCTGGTACTGATTGACACACCATAGTATTTTCCCATACTTTCGATTACACCCAAACCTTTTCTTAGCGCCACCAACCCGCACTGGGCCCGTGTGGTGGATTACGGCCCACCCTCTCTCACAGAGAGGAGACCTAGCAGTGGGAACAGAATAAAAGCTGATTACGCTTTTCTTAGTATATATTATTTATTTATAAATATTGTTATGAAATAAAACAAATACCCCCGACCCAAAATGAATTTGGATGCGAACAAGAGAATGATGTATACCATGACCCTTGTTTATCATGTTTTCTGCAAATAAAAAAATTGAGACAATTAAAAGGATGCTGATAAAAATACAGATAAATAAGCATATGAGACCGTATAACTTTGTATTTAAGGTTGCCATTGTATTGTATGCTCAATAAGTCACAGTCCTCAAACAGAGAAAGAGGACTCATACACAAACCGTCCCCAATCAAGACCAGCAAAACCCCTTCCTCGGGTGCCTTTTGTAGGCCTTACGCAATATTTGTACATAATTTATTATAGGAATTAAAACCCCTCCCATACAACAATAGTTCACTTTTAAAACCTTCCCAGGTCATCATCCTCAAAAGACAAGACAAAATGCTACTTTATATCGATGACTAAGCGACAAATGACAAGGGTCAAAGATATAACGCAATTTGTATTGTTACGCTCGTGTACCCACGGCTTTATCTCTTTAGAAATTCACCTTAGTGCCGCATCATATTTGAGATATGCCGTCATTTTGGGTGACGCCTTTGTTGTGTACCCACCTTATATAGATTAGAGGGGGTATTGTCTTTGGAAAATGGAGGTCATGTTCTATTTTTGAGAATGTGACTGGCAGGAATGTTATTAGAAAATTTTGTTTATTTTTTTAGGTCATGCTGCTATCTAATTGCGTAAAACGTTTTCGTAATTACGATTCCGACTAATCTGTTTCATTTTGACAGTTCAGCAACATTCATTGCGTTATTTACGTTGTTGAGCAGACATTCGAACTTATGAAGCAATGGATTAGCAATCTGTTTCAAACCGATCCAGATTGTGATAGATCGTGTATCCTTTTTTTGTTGAAATATAACGGTTTTTTTTACATTTTGTCGGCCCAGCAAATCTATGTTCTACGTTAAAGGGATTCGTTTCCGCACTTAGTCCTTCTGGTGGACCATTGTGCGTGGGCCATGGTGGCCACCAAACCACCTCCCTCCAGAACCAATTAATTTTTTACTAATTAATAATGTACTATGAAATGACGTCATTCCTTCCAAATTGCCTCGGAAACAAACCAGCTGTTACATGTCATTGTTATTTTCAAAGTTCTTCGACATATTTCAGTATAATTGAAGTATTTTTTACCAAAGAAAATGTCAGGCCACTTTTTGGGTATAACAAAGGCTTTTTTGTTTAATAACATCCTTGAACTATACAATCTTTTAGTACGTAATGTGATATATTCGGATTATAATACAAATTGATAATCCTCCTCCAGAATCCACTTGAAAGTTTGTGTGTAACATTATCTTCAATTTCAGTCTTATGCTGGGTAAATAAAAAGACTCCTAATGCTAACAGTGTCCTAACTAATAAGATCGCGCGAATATGCGATCATCGCATTTACATGTTGACATCATCACGTCAACGCCGGCTGTCGCTGAAACCCAACGTTGGGGCTCTGTCTCGCATAGGGTCGCAGCATTATGCTGAGCGATGGCTTTTTTGCGTAGATGTGACGCATATTTCCCCCCAACTTGTTATTTACGGGTCCGGACCCGTACTTCACCTAGTTTCTCCACCTGGATGAAGCACGGGGACCATAGGTCCCGTGCTCCAACTGATGATATAATTTTTTCTTTGCGTCAGTTTGTCGCAAATAAACGTGTTTACTTTCTTTCTTTACATGTCACAAAATTTTTCGAAAAACCGGAAGGACCGAAGGCCGGAGACCGCGTATCGGCAAGCGTAGTGTGAGACGCCCCCCAGCTAGATGGACCGACGACCTTAAAATTGTGGCTGGTAGGTATACACTGGATGCGGAAGGTGTAGAACCGGGTATTCTACCGCAGCCTTGGAGAGGCCTATGTCCCGCAGTTGACTGCGATAGGCTGAGTTGATTTGTTGATGAGCTATAAAAACACGTTAAGTGTCATCACACACACACACACCATCTAAAACAGAAAAAGAAAAACTCATAAAATAATCCTTCCTTACCTTTGTATGAAGCATCCTTGTATACCCTTAAATCATCTCAAACATAACATATTATTTATTTAACAGTATTGTGACACAAAACAAAGATTTACAAAGAAATCCTCTTGAGTAAATACGTTGACGAAATCAAAGATTTCTCTCGGGATGTTTAGGGAAACAACGTGGATAAATACCACATCTTCGGTTGTCCATGTAATATTTATTTATTTGGTTCAGCTTACTTAAAACTCCATTTATTATAACATTAGACTAATAACGGTTAACATCCTTTCGTTATTTCGATCTAAACGCATTATAAACTCCAATAATTCACTATTTATCATATAAATTAAAAATATAGTTATAAAGTGCAGTAATTTCAATAGTATTGCACAATAACTGTCGTTATTTAGCCGTTATTTGTTTAAAGCTAAAATAAATGGAGTATAATAGATTATATATACGTATAATCGAGTTAGAGCCTTTAGAGAATAAAGGCTCGTTCACACTGGCTCGACTTTAACAATACAATTTCTAATAAAACTTCACGATTGAACAATTGCCGGTGTCGCGTCGCGCGACAAGTCGCGCCAGTGTGAACGAGCCTTAATGTAGATTTGACTCTAAACTACATGACTGGATCAATGCTTGAATTGAAATGTTTCCTCAATAACCACATTATCCTGTGCAATCATCACACATTATGATTGCTATAAATGTATATAAATAAGCAATAATTATGTGCAAATGTGATGAATCACTTTACGTAAAATACGTGAGGTACGGGAGTGCACTACCATTTTTTTTTGTGTTGTATAATTAAATATTAAATCATAATTATCACTCACACTTTACCTTTCACCTTCTACCTTTCGTGGTAACATTTTAGTATAACGCCTTTATTTAGAATTTTGTTAACTAATTCAATTTTTTTTCTTCATAAGTTTATTTTTTAGTCTATTACGATGGCGTTTTGTGGCGAATGCTGTGTATACCTATAATAGGCATACCTACCAGTAATTTTATTTTGTTATTATTCTGTTTTAATAGGTATATAATAATTATTGGTGACTCGCCCGAATTTACTCGCCCGCAGCGGGCGAATCGACACTTTTAAATAATATATACAGGGTGTAATTTTAATCACCGTTTTCCTCGTAAGGGGTCATTGTACTCATCATTATGAACAACTTTTACTATGGGACCAAACCTGAAATCGTGAAAAAGAAATCAGCTGTTCCCTACATTTTGACGAGTTATGCGAACATAAATGTAGGGAACAGCTGATTTCTTTTTCACGATTTCAGGTTTGGTCCCATAGTAAAAGTTGTTCATAATGATGAGTACAATGACCCCTTAAGAGGAAAACGGTGATTAAAATTACACCCAGTATTTTCTTGAGGCGATTCGCAAGAAGTTAATTTATTTGTGTTTTACGTGCTTACCCCTATTTTAGCCCTATTCAAACCACATCTACATCAACGTTTTTCCCTTTTCTCAATATGAGTAGATCAACGTATGCAGACATTGATAAATGGGGTATGCAGGGCGAGGCTTATACGTCGACTTATATTTTCTGCTTACCCCAAGATAAGGGATGGATGGTCGGGTCAGGGTAGGTACGTGACTTATGGTCAGCAATATTTTAGTACGCGCAAGGTGCACCATGTTAACCGTCGTCATAACTGTAATAGATAGATATGTTCGTCCTTGAGACTGGAACTCGTTATGAGTTTCGGCCACTTCCATTTTCATAGGGTTTTGTTATGTTTTGAATGGAGAGGCATTGTATGAAATTCTAAGCAAGCTGACAGTGGACGTATTTCGACTACAAATGTCATTCGATGATTGTCGATGTGTTCTAAAACTTAAAACAATCTTTTCAAAGAGAGAATGAGACAGAAATCTATCTAGTTATAGTATCTAAAGCCTATCTGCTTAGGTATAGTATTTTTAAGAGAACGAAAAAAAAAATTAGATAAACTTTGTTTCTTGTTAAATCTGACTATAAATCTGGCAATATTTGCAATATCTAAACGCAGAGCCTTGGACGGTAGCTATGGAGTTACCATACTAACCAGAATCTGGAATTCTATTTCCATAACTATGCTAATTAATACTAAATTACTAAATAATTTTTAATACCAAATTAAATTGAAGAAAATAACAATATTATTATCCTAACTTATCTTTAACTAAAACTATTAACAAACCAAATTATGGCGTTATAAAACTTCCTTCACTGACTGAAACATGACTGCCTCGTTGGTCTATTAGTCGCAAGCGCTACTGCTGAGCATGAGGTCCTGGGCTCGATTCCCAGATTGGGCAAAGTGTTATTGGGTTTTTCTTTTTCTATCTGGAAATTCTCAGTGGCAGCCCGGAGTCTGGATTTGTACCCGGTTGATGGCAATAGGCTCGGCCCCTATTACATGCGACTTAAACATGACTGGCGAAATGTGGGTACACCTCTGCCCAACCCTTCGGTGAAACAAGGCGTGATGTTCTATGATATCCTAACTTAACTAAAACTATTAAAAACCAAAACATGACGTCAGAAAAATTCCTCGAGGCAATTAGGCTTTCATGGCTCGGTTAAAATAAAATTCCCAATTTCCCTCCTTTATTTACTAAGTCCCAATATTTCGATACCCTCAATCTTACTCTGAGGATTACGATCTTTTCCTCCTCCAGGGAAGTCATTATTTATAAACCAATTTGATAAATTAATTCGTTTTTATAAGCAAGACTTTAAGAATGTTTAAAGCTGAAATATTCTAGATATTTTATTGTTTACGTTTTACAACAATCCACAATCTACTAGAATCTACAACAACAATCTTCTTACATTACGAAACTACTTTCGACGCATGAAAACATATGATCACGATAATGTCGGAACTTTAAAAGAGACTGTGACCTCTGAGTTTGACATGTATCGGCGTTTCTTCTCAGTACTCAGATGGAAAATACAGATAGACACTAATTTAAAAAAAAGAAACGACACCAATTTATAACCCGCACTGGGCCCTAGTGGTGGATTACGGCCCACTCCTTCTCACCGAGAGGAGGCCCGTAACCCAGCAGTGTGATGTTCCCACAATGCTAGTACTCCGATCTCCTCTCTGTAAGAAGAAATCATCTTAAGTGGGTGCCATTTCCAATTAGCCACCACTGCACATTACGCCATCATTGCTATTCGAACGAACCATACCACAGTAAAATCGACTCGACCATAAAATTGATTAAATCTGCCTAGCCCTTGCGGCTGTTCGCCACCAGCCCCTCCTCGACCCTAGAATTGATTCTAGATCAGAATGTTGATAAAGAAAAAAGTTAGTCTCATTAATATACATTTTAGGGCTACCATCCTAATATATAATATCTTGCTAGGTATACACACATTTATAGAATCTAGCAACTGATATTATTATCTAATAATTCACCTTCATATCCCAACAAACATGGAAATGAAATCCAGAAGTTATGACATCTTATTACTGTTCCTACTCAAGGAAACTGTAACTTAGGAATAATATGGTTATAATTATATCTAGACTCAACACACACACACACACACTTATAACTTATAACACACAGATAACATTATATCTTTGATGTTCGAGGAGCACAAGTTCGTTTGTCAGTCTGTTTGATGTTGATTTTCACCTATTTCACCTAGTTCAAGTGACGGCAGACTGATATACTAGAGTGAATAAGTAGGTTTTGATCGTAATGCCTAGCACTGTACCATCATATCATACCATAGTATAACATTATTACACGAATGCGGAGGAGCTCGTGGCTAAGTATACAGGCTGACTTTGAAAACATGCAACAAAATTTAAGGGGGTGTTCTACTTATCAATATGGACAACTTTTACTATGGTATATATATATGGTATATGGTATGGTATTGGTGGTACCAAATGAGAATTCGCATTAAAAAAAATACCACTTTTCTGTATAAAGGTATACCTGATTGGACCATTTTGTATAAGAAGGTCGTTTTTTTTTTGCGAATTCTTTTTTGTTTCCACAGTAAAAGTTGTTCATATTGATGGGTAGAACACCCCCTTAAATTTTGTCGCATGTTTTCAAAGTCAGCCTAACAGCCGCACGGGGTCGATCCATCAGGTTTCGCTAAGCTTGCCGGGGTTAAAGAACGTTAAGCTGTTGGTCCCGGCTGTCGTTCGTGGATCTTTGACAGTCGTAATGAGTCGTCAGAAGCCCGAAAGTCTGACAATCAGTCTTACCAAGGGGTATCGTATTACCCAGTTACTGGGTTGTGAAGGTCAGATAGGCAGCCGCTCCATGTAAAATACTGTTATTCAGCTGCATCCGGTTAGACTGGAAGCCGACCCCAACATAGTTGGGAAAAGCTAGGCAGATTGATTGACTATCATTAGATCACACTATGTCCCACCTCCTATACTGTCCTCTGAGCCCCAAAAAATGCAGCTAGAGCGACCTCTGTGCTGCCACTGACGATGCCGTGGAAGTCGCAAAGTTTTGGTCGAAAAAAATTAAATACACTGTCGTGCTATCAACCCTAAAAAGATTACCATTTATTTTATTCGAGCAACAAGAGTCATTAGTCATTCTGCCTAGCCTTTTCCCAACTATGTTGGTATCGGCTTCCAGTCTAGCCGAATGCAGCTGAATACCAGTATTTTATATAGATCGACTGCCTATCTGACCTCAACAACCCAGTAACTGGGTAATAATATTCCCCTTGGTAAGACTGATTGTCAGACTTTCGGGCTTCTGACGACCCGTAACGACTGCCAAAGATCCACAATTAACCGCCGAGACCAACGGCTTAACGTGCTTTCCGTGGCACGAAGGAGTCTCGATATGTAAACATGGTCACCCTTTCACGGACCAACCCCGGCAAGTGATGAATCGTCTCGTGCGTGCGTTAGCCACGAAGTCGACCCGTTACTAAAACACTAATAATTCTAGTGTTAGTAAAATTAAAGCTTAACTTTGATATACAGATAAAGATAGATAAACTTATCTAATGCCTAATAGAAACGCGTGCAGCACCTAGAATTTCCAATACGCCAATTTACAAAGTTTTTAGCAGTAACCCATTTTTTTATATGTCTCAAATAACTACACACCAAATTTCGACATAGAAGCATTCATCAGTATTCAATACACGGTAATGCAACTGCCAATATCCCAAAAAGTATTTGCTTTATCCAACATACGCCTAACACAACATATTTCAATAATATAACCATATTTCAGCAGATCAGTTCAGGCGTGATCAGAATACGAGTGAAGCCACGGGTCAAACTAATAGAGAATAAATCTCAGTATTGTATTATACCGATGAGATTGCATACCCAGATATGTTGGGTTCAGTTGAAAACATACGGATTTGGAAAAGGGGCGAAGACGCGCTACTAACTTGTGAAGGGTTAAAAAACGTTTACGAAAAGTTAGAAACGGATTAAAAAAAACACGAAGAACCAAATTTTGGTAATCTAACCGACCTAAAGGAAGAAAAAATCTATCATGAACCTACTGCTGTCATCAACTAGAAAGCAAAGAAATTCATTTGTGGACATGCATACAAAAAAGATAAGTTAAGACGAATAAAAAGTCGGTAGATGTCGTGGGACACCCGGTTGGAACGTTCCTTTCGTTGTGTATTATTTCAAGTGTCAAAAGTTTTTAGCTAAAAACTTCTACTAGCCTCTGTATAAAAAAACTTATGAGGCCCATGCACGAAGTAAGTTTTTCTTCAAGACGTCATCAACCTTCACAAAACAAATGACTACGATGCTTTATAATAATGTACACACGCCTACATATATTATTCCATTGTAAGCGGATCTCGCATTGTATAGGAGTTCAGTATAATGAGAGGCCAGCTTGTACTGGAAATGTATAGCTTGATATGTAGCCGTGTGTTGTGTGCGTTCATTATAACTTGTCCCGCGACGCGATTGATAGCACTGTTCTGTCAGTAAGCTATTTTGAACTCTATTTATATTGGAACTAAGCTTGGCGACGCGGTGCCAACATGAGGGCAAGAGACAAGTTATAGTGAACTGTCAATAGATTGTAGGCCACGAAATAAAACACACTCGTCCCCGCCCCTACCAACCCCCGTACATTTCCATCAGTCACCACTTCACAGAGACAAACATTGGCATACGTACAAATTATAATTGTCTTGAAGCGTTGCCAATGTTTGTCAACAAGCTTGTATTGTCATACTGATGAGTATTTATGTTCAAACAGGATTGTGCTAAAACTGTGATGTTTGAAGTACAATGTGTGTGAAGTGTGTGCAAACATTTGGCGTGAATGTTAATGACTTCTTCATTGACTTTTGTTTGGCAGACGTGGTAGAGACTATAGCTTCCTGGTTTTGACATAGTAAGGGTTTTCAGTAAACATGACTTATTACCTTTGCAAGTTGTGGAATGCGTTAAGGATAATTTGCAGCAAACCGGCTCGCATCGCATCGGATCGGATCGGATTTTACAATCTTTAAACGATATTAAATCTTGAACACATTATTTAAAGTTTATATTTACCAAGCCGCGCACTGCAGCTTGACCGCGGGTGTTTTCCGCGACACGCGACATGCGACGCACGATCGGCTCCGTTCGCCTGTCGTCGTATCCGATTGGATCCTTTCGGCTGCAACACGGTAGGAATGAAAATATTTGACTAGGTGCAGAAACGGATACGTTCACAAGCGCCGGTACGGAGCCGATACTGCCGGACGCGATCGGCTGGCGCCGCATCCGTTCGTATACTTTCCGACCCAAAGCGATGCGAGCCGTTTAGTGGAGATCATCCTATAGAATCATATTAGGTGAAACTAATGATCTCTCATCTCGATAAAAATGCCTTTTCAATTATTAGTCCAGATGCATTTTGTAGGTAGTAAATTCGAATGCAGAAGCTTCACTGCAGACCGAATAGCTAAACTATAACCAATAGGTACTTTCAAAGGAGGTCAGCTCAAGCCACCATCACTTTGTAGAATCCACTGAATAGTAATTTTTGCATGGGATGTTTTTTTTTAACCGACTTCGCAAAAAGGAGGAGGTTATCAATTCGGTGGTGTTTTAAAAAAAAATGTTTTTTACCTCATAACTACGTCATTTATGAACCGATTTGGAAATTATTTTTTTATTTGAAAGAGTATACCTCCCAGGTGGTCCCATTGTCATCAAGTCAGGATCTGATCATGGGATTCTGGAGAAATCGAGGGAACTCTTCACTATGGCGATTTGGCTATTTTTTATAGTAACTCGTGAATTTGCTCTTGAAAAGCACCATTTGGTGAAGTGGAACTGATGATGAAGACCACAGATGGCCACCGGAACAACTCAATAATAATAAGTATTTTACGGGTTGCGAGGTTACGAGGTTTAGATACATTTCTAACAAAAATAAGAAACATACTCCTTTTTTTTTTTTTTTTATTAAGCGGAGAAAAATGCCTAACGCATACCGCGCCGTCCGGGGCGACGGTTTGGTTATTTATTTATTTATTTATTTATTTATTTATATATATGTGGGGCTTGCACCCACTAAAAAACACCGCCGTGAGCCTACTATCGCCTTGGTGGATGAGCCGCGAGAACTGCTACGCATGACGTTCGCGACCAAGAAACATACTCCTAATCCAAGCCTGTTTATCTTTCAAAAGAAAGCCAGAACTACAATATATTACCCACAAGTACGCCTCTTAGCATCCCCCATTATTAGGTATGCGTACACTCGTTCCTCAATAAAAAGCATATAAATCAATCGATATTAATAAATTATACATCGACATGAACCGGTCCAGACCGTAAGTCATCTGAAATCCACAAAGGATAGGGATCCCTTTTATTAGCCTATCGGATGAGGAGGCCTGTTTCATTGATTTTCGTTTTGTGGGAATCTTCTGTGGAATATTTTCTTTTGTTAAAGTAGAATAAGTTGTTGTCAAAGTCTACTGTTTCTACATAATCGATTCAAGGGGGGGGTCTTGCCAAACAGGCACGACGCGACTTTTCTAAGAAAACTTCACGGCAGAACAATTACCGGTGTCGCGTCGCACGACAAATCGCGCCAGTTTGTAGGAGCCTTCATGATGAAACATATTTGAAAAGGTTTTAATTATGCATCAACTGACAAAAATTATCCAATTACTAATAAAATAGTAAAGGCTCCCGCAGACAGGCGCGACGCCGCGACTCGACTCTGGTGGAACAATTTCTATGAAAACTTCACGGATATTGTTCTATACGTGTCGCGTCGCGCCTTTCTGCGGGAGCCTTTACGAGCACTATACAGGCTGACTTTGAAAACATGCAACAAAAATGGGGGTGTTCTACCCATCAATATGAACAACTTTTACTTTGGGAACAACTACGCACTCGCAAAAAAAAATTGACCTTAAACAAAATGGTCCAATCGGGTATATTATCGGGTCATTTATTTTTTGCGAATTCAAGTTGGTCCTAGAGTAAAAGTTGTTCACATTGATGGGTCCAACACCCCCTTAAATTTTGTAGCATGTTTTCAAAGTCAGCCTGTATTTATACTTTTGCTATCACAGTACCTAGTAAAGGCGGACACTTAGATGATGCCTAGATAAATCCGCGCTGTTCGATTGCAGACTTTTGAACTAAAAATTCAACTGCATACTTTTATTTTGGCTTTCATCTAAATGTCACTTAGTTTTAGTGAAAACGGGCATTAAGTAATATATTCAGATAAAACCTTAAGGTTTTAGGTACCACCTGCAAACTTTGTACAAGTTGTACCATGAACTCACAAAGGAACCCCCTTTTCGGAACTGACAGGCATAAAGGCTTAAGAGCCCATACTACCTACTTAGCTCAAATTCACTTTGCATCTCGCTCGCACCATACTGCTCGCGAAGTGAGTGAGAGTGAGACGGAGGGGCATTACGCCAATAGCTTTTTACTAACGCTTTTTACTAATAATTGCTTTTTACGGCAAAAATTATGGTAATTAAAAAAAAACATAGTCGCTACTTTATTGTTATACATCAGTAGACTTTAGAATAGATCAGTTATTATGCAAAGTTTCATGATCTAATTTGAAGTATTTTTTTAATACCAGCGGTTGATTGTTCGGTTTGGAGGTATCTTTGGATTATTTTTTATATTGAGAAAATTTTATTGAATCGTCTGTTCGTCAAACATAGTACCTAAAATTTATCCTCAACTTTAACTTGAGGTATTGAGGTATAAATAGACCCTATAAGTCGTCAAATTGCTTAGCAAGATCCGCCGTTATGTCGAAACTACTGCAGCATTAATTTTGAAATAAATACATGTTAAAGTTGAGCATGTTAGCGACTATGTTAGCCGAAAAAACGATTTCATAAAAATTTCTCGATGGAAAAAATAACCAAAGTTACCTCCAAAACGAACAATAAACCGCTGCTATTCAAAAAATACTTCAAATTAGATCATGAAACTTAGCACACTAACTGAACTAACTATACAGCAGCGACTATGTTTTTTATTATTTTTTAATTACCTTTATTTTCGCCGTTAAAAGCAATTACCTAAACTTTTACCGATTTGTTGCGGCCTCCGTCTCGCTCGCACTCAGTCCGCGAGTAGTATGATGCGAGCGAGATAAAAACCTGAGGTAGTGTGGGCTCTTAAGCTAGAGAGACTTCGTTATCTCTCTAGCCAGAGACTAGATGTAGGTCTCATGTTCATTACTGCGGAGCAATATATCAACCAGTGGGTTCTCGACAGGAACATTTTTCCCGCCCTTTAGATAAGTCGGAACAAATGTCACTAACGTTCTGATCCTATTTCTTTTTTCTTAGATATCTTTTGTTTTATTTATTACCGTACGAAAAAGAAACAAAGAATCGAGTTTAGTATGTATTTTACACACGATTTATGAAGGTAGGTACAGCCAGCAACAACAGTCGATTAACATTGTAACTTTTACATTTATCATCATTCATTCTGCCTAGCCTTTTCCCAATCATGTTGGGGTCGGCTTCCAGTCTAACCGGATGCAGCTGAA
Source organism: Eupsilia transversa (assembly GCA_914767815.1). Lineage (NCBI taxonomy): Eukaryota > Metazoa > Arthropoda > Insecta > Lepidoptera > Noctuidae > Eupsilia > Eupsilia transversa. Next base: position 2,701,824 of record OU611888.1, read on the forward strand.
TACCAGTATTTCACATGGAGCGACTGCCTATCTGACCTCCACAACCCAGTAACTGGGTAATACGATACCCCTTGGTAAGACTGGTTGTCAGACTTTCGGGCTTCTGACGACTCGTAACGACTGTCAAAGATCCACAAATGACAGACGGGATCAACGGCTAAACGTGCTTTCCGAATCACGGAGGAGTCTCGGTATGTAAAGATGGTCACCTGGATCCATCAGGTTAACCTGATGGATCGACCCGTGCGGCTTACTTAGCCACGAGCTCCTCTTTTACATTTTACATTTATCATCTAAAATTACATAAATAGCTGTGACATCTACCCTCTGAATCAACTCTCACATGCAGCTGATGCAACCAGATGCAATACCATCTGACATACAAACCCCAAATCACCACCACAATACAGAAACACAATTAAAACAGTCATACACAGCGTAATAAAAGACGCAACAGCCATAATACTTGAAGATATAATTCTATGCATAAAATCGAAGTCACAAAGCAGTTATCTAGTATTCGGTACAACTTCGTGTTATGTGAGTCACTCGGGGGTAGGATATTGTGGGGGATTTAGAAGTGGCGATACGGATACGATACGTCGACGATATAAAGAAAAGAAAGAAAGAATAACGTTTAAGGCTCCTACAAACAGCCGTATCCTGTCCAATCCGATGCGATGCGATGCGAGTCGTTTGGCATCCTTTATAAGTACTCTTTGGTTTAACGTTAATTTAAATATGCTAGACTGTACTTTCTATCCTCATTGTTTCACGACTCTACTACCAAACCGAATAGGTTTGGCGGCAAAGTAGTGTAACCTGGGCAAGGATACTATTATAAATCTTACATTATCACGGAAATATAAAAAAAACTACACGCGCCTAAAACCTACAGCTGATGAAACATAATTGGACACTCGAATCTTCCTTTGAACTCTTCCAGTAGTGTGGTAGGTGCAGTAGACCGCACACGGAGGTAACTTCAGCTGGCTTAGCGGAGTTTTAATAGAATGCGGGGCCAGCAGACATTGGTTTTGTTAACACTCACGTACGGCTTAATACACTAGAAGCAAAGTTCAATGACCGTTATAAAAATTGGTCATCGATTTGACCCAAATAATTTGTTCTAAAAAAAATTGATGCCATTTTTTTTGGGTATAACATAGTTGTTGGTATTTATGTTCTTCGTGGAAAACGCTGCTATTGGACTATTGTACGCGTATCAAAAGGTTGAGCAAATTCCTCTTCCATTTTCTGATTATTAGCAATGGTTTGCCCACCTACTCTGTAGAAATCTACCTATGAAAAGTGATCTGATATGGCGTAGATGTAATGCGAACAATTCACGAATACTGGATAATCAATAAAATAATGAGTTTGTTTGTTTGTATGTTACCCTTTCACGCTAAAGCGGCTGAACGGATTTAGATGAAATTTGGCACATCGGTAGACCATGACCTGGGTTCTCTATCTCGGTAAACGCAGACGAAGTTGAGGTCAGGAGCAATGGTCAGACGATATTACCTAACACAATATTTGCATATAAGCACAAATAGTTTACAGCAAGCTTCACCGTTTGTTATAAAAGCTTCTGAAATCTTGATTATTAACTCGCTTTTCATATATATACCTACGGATATTTTTCCCCTTTTAAGGACAGAAGAGCCTGGTCTAACTTTTAAAATAAATAGCAGATTTAATATCGTGTTATGTAAAAGGAATATCATGTACTTGTTCTTTTAACCGCTGCCATTAAGGCAAAGTACTTATTTCGCTGCCGGTCTCAACGAATCGGAGACTGGAAGTGCTCACACTACGTAAATACCTACTTACTGTTATTTCTTTTGATTACTTTTTTAGGGTTCCGTAGTAAACAAGGAACCCTTATAGTTTCGCCATGTCCGTCTGTCTGTCTGTTCCCGGCTTAGCGCAGAGACTGTTTGTACTAGAAAGCTGTAACTTGGCATGAGTATACATACTAATGACGCCGACAAAGTGATAAAATAAAATCATGAAATTTTTTGTTAGGTTACCTCCCCTACATGTAAAGTGGGGATATCTTTTTTTTTTCGTCTATCCTATGGTGTGGGGTATCGTTAGAAAGCTCGTTCAAAAATATTGTGAGCTCGTTCCATTTTTGGATTGATACAAACCATTTTTGGATTGAAGGATCCGTCTGCGAAATATTAAGCTTTAAAGTGCTAATTTTTGTCAGAGTCAAGTGTGTCCCCCCCCCCCTGCCAGCTAAACGGTAAGTTCTGGATATGTGGAAAAATTCACAGCAGTAGTATATATAACGAAATTAAAAGGAAAACTATCACAGCTAAGTAGACTCTACTAGTTAACGAGTAATTATCGACCAACTTAAATTTGCAGTTACAAAAACATGGTTTACCATACATTTTGTACGGGAGAACATGTTTTTCAACTACAATGTTAAGTTTGTTCTTGGGATAAGTTCATCCCAACTACGGAACCCTTCATTGTGCGTGGTCCGACATGCACTTGGCCGGTTTTTTATTCAAACGTATTGTAGAAAACGGAAAGAGCCATGATGTTTTTACACTGTTAGCTTCACAAAAAGAAAAGCTTGAAATCGCAATTATTATTGTGGGCTCTCTAGAAACAAGCAGACAAACAGTTTGTAATAAAGATTGCTTTTTATAACATTAAAAACCTTTCGAATATTTCAAAATATATTTTTTTAACGAATATTTAAACAATCCACACTTTTGAACGACGCTTTCGGAAATACGAAAGGAATACTAAAACTAAACAAATAATTAAATGAAATCACCTCTGACTTGCTTACCTGAAGAGACAAGAAACTCGGATCGTAAACGTTTTGCGTGCTCAGAGCGTTCATTAAGTGACCCCCTCAGTAGGTGATGGTCACGTTCTGCCGTGCTGCATGAGCGTGTGGCAAGGGGGAGAAAGTAGTCAGGATTATTATGCCAGCAATCTCAGAGCGACTTCACATGTAGGTTTAAATGGTTTGTAGTTAGTTGTGGATTTCGTCGGTAAAAAACACACAAAGACGAGCTTACACCCCAGGAAGTTAGTAAATCCGGGAAAGAAAAATACCTTCTAGGCATATGACGTAAAAGACTTCACAGTCATGTTCAAAAGCAATACGTTTTTTCACAAAGCACGTAAAAATTAGGACCACGCGAATGATCATGTCACAAACAGCCAATGTTAAACAACAAAAAAAAGAAAATCCCTTCCAGCCCCTAGGCCAAAGCAAATAATGAGATAAAGAGACACAAAATATCATTACACAGATGTTGTGTTACTCGGATAACAGCCACGTAATTATGTAAAAAAAGCTTCCTTAACTTCGAAGAGTAAATTCCCGCATTTCCGCATTAAAATAGTCTTCAAAGATCTTTCTTACTTCGAAAGAATTTAACATTTAAAAAGCTTAATAGCTCCACCATTGAAAAACACAGATGTTCCTTAGAATAATCTCGAACTTTCTCCTTTTAAGCGAAAATGTAGAATTAAAAATTTAATAAAGGTGGCGTCGGGAGTCTCGTAAATTATTACCAGTTGCTTTTATCAGCTTTTTCGCGTGACAATGTTTATTTTTTTTATGAAAATGTATATTTTTATCTCGAGCACGACAGGATGAAACGTTTCGCCTTTTTAACTGTATTGGTCTTGACATCAATGCCGTTTCACGCGCCATTACTTTTTAGAATTGAATACAGAAATTATTTTGTAAAATGTATCCTGAACGAAATCAAGTTATTCCTTTTGATGTCGGGGACGTAAAGGAGATAACGGCTTCTTATTAACGCGTTGTAAGGGGTAATGGGGAGATACGAAATTGAGGACACATTAGGCTGACGGTAAATGTGTTGCTAGGCAATCAAGGGGGTCCGGAATTGGCTAAGTACTAGTATAATCATTTGTTGATAGCACACCGAATTTGGGTGCATAGATTCAGTTGAAGATCGAATATCAGCTAAATTATCGTTAACAAGTTCTCATTATCTGTTAGCAACTTCAAGTAACTCGGGCTTCCGTGCCGGAAGGGAGTAGCCATACGCAACGTTCCCCTCTATCAAAGTACAAGCCCTAGTATAGGTACAATACAAGCCCTACATTGGTAATGTAGGTACACCCCTGCCTAACCCTTTGGGAATCACAGGCGTATGTTTGGAAATTCAATCGACAAAAAAAAAACTGAAGCGCTCTTGAATTCACAAAAAGCCCAGGTTTTCAATGATATAAGCATGCAGTACATTACAATACTGGTTCTATATTTGGCCGTGGTATCGATTGTTGACAACGCTCTGGTTTGTTAACACGAGCGCACCCTGTATACGTTGTGGTTACGGAAGTGTATTAGTCTACAGGAGAGATGGTTAGCTGCTGTATATTTGTGGCCGTGGTTTTGGATACATCGGGGTGGAATTGGACAGATAACTAGTGATGAATGTGAAAATACTGACATGCTTTCACAAAACACTCTAAATCTTTTTCGAGTACAGTACTGAGTGATGTTATGTTAATTGAGTATAATATTGTGGGGTACAGGATATTCATTAAGAGTGGTAAACGAAATCTCTGGTCTGGTCTGGTAAGTAGGTAGTCAATATTATCGGCATAACGATGTAAATGTCTATTAACTGCTCCCAAATTACGATTTTTATTTTATCTTACTTTTTTTTTACATTCTTCCTTGACATATGTTTTCATTATTTGATATAAATATAGCTATAATTCCAATTTTAACTATTTAGTAGAGGCTTTTAAGGAATAGGTACAGGGTATTCCATCGTTAAAATAGGTTTTTATTTTTATTATTTTATTTATCCTTAAATAGATTCCGTTATATTTTGTGAATGTGAGAACGTTGTAGGCTTAACAGACTGTAGATTTGTAGACCATTTTCTATTTTGTTAAGTAGTACTTGTTGACAGGCCTACACTGCCTATTCACACTGTAATTTGAAAACATTGTAAAACCCCTTTTATTTTTAAAAGAGTAACCGTGGAGTTTCTTGCCGTGTCTTCTCAGAAACGACCAGTTGGAACCGTGCACCTAGCTTCTGACGTTTCATAAGTGCCCATGTAAGTTTATGTGAAGTAAAATCTTTTGAGTTTGATTTTGGTAATAATATGATTGTATGTAATTACAGTCTCCACTGCCGCACTCTTGCCTCTTACCTTCTTCTTTTAATTCTCAAAGCAACTCAGGCTAGGTACTTTTATGAAAAACTAAAGCGTAATGATTATGGGAAGATCTAAAACAATCTACTTAAGGAGGACCCACAATAGCTCGCGAAATTCAAATATTCTTACGTTTTGTATCTCGAGGTTTGTATCTCGATCAAAATATCATTCGTGAGTTCGTGACCATCACAAATATTATGTATTTACAGAATTATAATCAATTAAATCTCTCTAAAGTTAGATTTGTTTTCAAATGTCATGATTTCATTGGAACAAATCTAACTTAGAGAATATGAATGATTTTAATGATTGTTATTCCCTACGTAGGTATATGTTATTATGTTACATATGTTTTATGGTCGTGAATAATTTTATATCACTATACAACCTGACACTGACCTGCAAATTGCTAAATATGTAATGAAATTTAAATTTCGCGGCCTACGATTGCAGATCCACCTTAATAAAATTCTTAAATCCACTGACAGACAAAGCACAGCCAAACCACTGGGTCTTAAAGCATGCAATTTTGCACCAGAGTTTCTTATTCATCGGTGAACACAAAGGAAGGATTTTAGGAAATTGATCACTAAATTAATGGTGTTAAATTGGGGATGAAAATTCGTATGGAACTTCGTCAATTTTGCCGATAGAAAATCCTTTGAGACCCACGGCTTGTGTTCTCATGAATAGTAAAAAACAGCCCATGTATAAAATCCTGTATCTACGAGTACCTACTTGGAAGATGACACCCATTCACCGTAGATAATAATTGGAAAAAAAAATAACAAGCATGGCCACCTTTTAAAAGGTAGAAAATTGAATTCTCACTATTTTCGAACACAACACTCCCAGAGCGAATGTTGTGAGAAAATTGTGTTTGAAAATTATCTATTCAGCAAGTTAACGAGTTTACTTCGCTCCATCGTTGAGAATAAATGCTGAAAGAACTATTCAAGCTTCTATTACATAGAGAGGCGTTATTATTTAGAAGGACTTCTTTAAGTTATCAAGTTTTAATAGATTTTTTTTATAGTCTCTTCTTTGTTTATAAAAAACTTTTTGAAGTGTGCAAGTTCTATATAAAGATGTAGGTATGTAGTTTATTTTATTTTAGTTTGAATTCAATATTGTTTTTAAATAGGTTTAACCCGCGAAATGTTTGTGTTTTTTTAGATATTTTTTTCATGTTCTTTTTGGCACCTCTTAGGTCATAAGCTATCCTGGCCATAGCTATAGGTAGTGATAATTATCTATATATAATAGATAATTATCACTGACCTTTAATTAAATTCATCATGTTTCAAATATGGTGTCTTGTTATTTAATCATATTTTATTTGCGAACAAAAACTCCCAGTCTTAACAAAGTTTAATTGATCATTAACTAACTTTAACCTTGAGTATAATCTTGACATGCGAAAAAACATGAATACATCAATGAATGACACAAAATGATTATAATGAAGGTATTATCCAACGGTCGAATACTGGTAATACATATTATTTATCACAGAACATACTTATTAAGTATTATTTTATTTCCCAGTTCTCTAATAATATTAAACGTCTTACTTAGTTATAAATATAATATGTACAAGTATATAACGGAACTTATAAAAGGGGGAAGAGCTCATTGGGCATCACAATTATTAAGTAAATATAAGTTAACATACGTTTGCACATTACAGGTCTGGTCTAAGAAGACTCTTTAAATAATAATGCGCTCCTTCTGTGGGCTGAACCTGGGCTGGCGATCCTTAATAAAGAAACAAAAGAAAGAAAGAAAATACATTTATTTAACACTGACTTAAAGGCACACAATATAACTTACAGCTGATAAAAATGAAAAAAAATAAAAAGGTGTAGTAAGATGTAAGAAAATGTACAGGTTACTATGTAAGCTAGCTAGGACGCCAGATTCAATCCGTTTATACTCTTTTTCTGATAATCCGTAAATTATAAAATTATATTCATCCGCTCCGTCTACGCGGAGTAACGCGGAAAGTGCGCATGTGTCGCGCCGTCCCGAGTTACCCGGCCGCGGGTGATTAAAACTACGATATCTCCTAAGATAAGCATGGGAGCTGTTTAGAAGTTACGTCGTTGTGTCCGCCGCGTCGATCGAGCGGTTATTGTAACACTACACTTTACTGTACCACACTTTTTTGAAACAAATAAATTATTATATTAATTGCATAATTTATCAGTCCAGCCTAACACAACCTATTCATATGCAACACAGCTTACCACTACTCCCTACACTACACGTAATCTCTTTCAATACTTGTGTTGACAGTACTTTAGTTCACACGTACGGACCACGTTCCATTTTATTTTGAACGAGCGTTTTCGATATTTTCCTTCACCGTTTAAATCCAGTGATAAATCGAGGACGTATGTTAGAAAATGGGAGTTTGAATGTACTGGTTTAACTTTTTGTGTAGTGGTAACACTGTTTTTGATGTGATGAAATGAAATGATGAAATGATTTTATTTTCTGTAAATAGGTTTGTACAAACACTTTTACACGTCAAGAATATTATATTGTACTAGATGAGGTCGGCGTTTCCTATCTGACTACTCTGAGAAGAAAGGCCGAAACAAACTCAGAGGTCACAGTCTCTTTTAAAGTGAAGACATCTTTCCTTTCGCTTTCCTGCAATCTGTGGGAGTGATATTCTGACAACAACACACAATAAAATAATCAAGTACCCAACCAGCCAATCACTCCTCAGAAAGACAATAACATGATAAATGCTAATATCCTTTACAGTCTTATTATCTCACAAAGTGACGCGCGCTTTACTTGTGGTTACCAAGTCTACAAACACGGTGTGAAGTGTGCGTAAAGACGAGTAGCGTCAGCACATAACACACATTTCCGACTTCATCTGTCTCTCGGACAGTACCGAGAGCTCCTGCGCGTACGTACACACACATTAACAGAGTGTTTGTACACTTGGTTACCACAAATAAAGCTCGCGTCGCTTCGTGCTATGAAAATAATGTAACAGCTCGTTTTTGAATAAGCGAGAAACTTAATTGAAACAGGTTTCCTGAAAATGTCCAAAATGATAAAGACACTATACCAGACTTTCATATCAAGTATCACGTTACAAAATCTCTCATAATACATGCTGGGAAATACACTTTTACAATGTTTAATTTATGTTACAAATTAATTTCCTTCCATACTCATATTGTTCTCCCGGAAACCCTGTTTTTTTTAAATTCCCGGTAGTACAATCAGCAACAAAACGTGTTAACAATTTATTTTTTAAACGACGACTGACTTTACATAAAAAAAAACACACATAATGTAAAAATAACACCAATGCATGAAATACTGCAAACCAAAGCACTGAATTAGTTTGTCATAATTAGATGATGTTTATTTTTTATTTTTGTCTAACAATGTTATTTTATTACCGAATCATAATATCAGCTTAATAGCTCTTAATTTCCATATGGGTTTATAGTGTCCAAGTGGCAGTAGAACACTGACACCTAAGTCACAGGTGTTCCTAGTTTAGGAGTCAGGGTTTCAACTTTTGTGCGCCTTTGAGCATTGTGAACTATAGCTAGATATTAAACATATTGTAAATACTTGTATCAATAAAGTATATATTATATTATATTAAATTATTATCCACTGTGGCGACAGTGTCAAAGTACAAATTATATAACTGTTTAATAACTGTTTAAAAAAAAACGTAAAGTTAATTTTATCCGACTTTTATTGCTGACTGTACCAAGTCTCTTCTAAAATATTCTCGAACATTATTACTTTATATTGTAAAGTGCATATTAAAGCACACATATTGTGTGAGGAGCTTATCCTTTCGTTGTAACACAGACTAAAGGAAATTGGTTTTAGTGCATTGGTGCCGCCACTACTTGACCGATATTGGGGCGGCGATTGCTATGTCATAGTTGCTTTAAAGGGCCGGAGCAGCTCAGCGCATTCGTCACTGCCACATAAATATCGACCTTGCTGCAGTTGAAATTAAGTTGAAAATAAATAAACTTCCATTAGCTCGAGAGCGCGTCTAAGCTGAAAGAGTCGCGCTTCTCAAGTTATTTATTCTCAACTTTATTTTTAGGCAGGCTACGTTGATATTTGTTTGGCAGTGACAACTACGCTGCGCTGCGCCTTTCCAAATTTGGGCCAGCCCTAAAGGGCTAGGTTAAAGCTAAAACATAACATAAAATCACGCCTGTATTCCCCGAAGCGTTAGACAGAGGTGAACTTACAGTACACCCACATTTGGCCAGTTATTTTGAAGTCCCATGTAATAGGTGGTGACACTTTGCCTGACCTGGAATTCGGACCCTCGACCTTTAGGCTGCCGATACAAAGTCAGCGGGCGCGGGGAGCGGCGAGTTTCAATGCATATATTTTTATGGAACTGGCCTCGAAGGCAGCGGCGCGGAGAGCGACGATAGTTCCATATAAAACTATGCATTTGAACGCGCCGCTGCTGCCACCGCCCGCTTCCGCTGACTTCGTGTCCGCAGCCTTATGCTCAGCAGTAGCGCTTCCGACCACTACATCAACGTGGCAGTCTCTGGTTTACTTTACCGTAATTTTGGTTAAAAAAAGTCTAAGTAGACATTCTTGGTCGAAACGAAATACAAATAGTTTATTTTCTGTAACAAGCTTTGTATTACATAGCTAGTGATAGAAGTATCCTTTTAAGCAATGAAATGCCTGTATTAGGACACTCCACTCTTCGGTCCATAATGTACCTACATACAAGAATTATAACAAACTGACTGACATAGAAATTGTTTGAACTGTCGAATTTTGTATCGTGAAATCTTTCAATTTCCTGAACAACTTTTAGTTCCGTGTTTATTCTTATTCATAGCGCTCCTTCTCTGCTTCTTCCTTTCCCAAATGACAATTAGGTAAACTTCACCAAATAATCCCAAGTAAACTGAACAGTCTACATCAAACGTGCGACACGATGTTGATTATAACAGCGCTTTGTGATGTAAAGCGAACGCGTTGTCAATAGCGCGCAGTAATTGCGTACGATACGATAATTCCGCGCGACGCGATAATTGCGTGGGACGCGATAAATGCGTGCAATGCGTTCAATGCGTGTGATACGTTTCATCTGCTTGATACTGTTATTGGCACGCGGTATGAATGGGCAGATGATAATGGGCTTAGATGATCCAATGTTGATGCCGTTAGATTCTAACTGTCTAACTATTACTGATGACTATGCTTGTGGAATGGTTCGTTTGGTTAATTAGTACCTACTATTTTGAGCAATGATTCGTCTGAAAATGGACTATTAAATTAAATTTAATTTCATTCAGACTAATTGATTTGTCCTTATATTGTTAGTTACAAAGGGCTGAAAACTATGTTAGTCATCATTCACAAAAATAAAATGGCTCAAGTCAAAAAAAAAAAGACCGAAAATTCAAAATTAAAATGGACTATGGACCGGTTTGAATGACGAAAAGCTGAAGTTTTTTTTTTTTTTTTGGTTATTTAAACGCGCTAATCTCTGGAACTACTAGTCGGTGAGTACAGCAAAAAGAAAAAAACCTAAGAAACAATGCTAATCGACAACGAAGTAATGGCGCGGGCAGGCGATGCGATGCGACGGGCTACAAGGGGAACAAGAAATTTTACGCGGACAAAGTCGTGGGCAGAAGCTAGCAACAGGATAAAGAGACTTTTTTAACGTTCTTTCGCGGTCATCGGTAAATACTTTCCAATCTTAAAACATAAATAAAGGCAGTTGAACAATTAGAAAAACGTATAAAAACCCAAATTCGTCGACAACTCTCATTTCATCTGTAAATGTTTCATTCAAAAACCACCACATTGCAAAACTTGTGTTGTTAGCTAATTTTATTACACACTTAGGCACTGTTTGCTTTGACACACTAAGTGGGGGACCTTCGCAGCTCTTATAGAATACTGATGAGTTCATAGCAGTTCAAGTGATCAAGTCATACTCACTTTGAAGTGTAGTTCTATGAAATGTTTTATTTTTATAGTCTTATAGTTTATGTATATGTCGTAAGATGATTTGATAATTCGAATTTTCGTGAAAACCCTAGGAATATTGCGAAACCACGGATACTTAGACAATGGTGAAAACATTTCTCAATGTTACTGGAAAAATACAGGATTTTTGCAAAATCACGAGTCGAATCACTAGTAATATTGCGAAACGAAACGTTAGCTATTAGGAAATCAGACCTCCTCTGATTGGTTGACTTTTAAATGTCAATCATTCACGCACGTCATCAGAATAAGATTTGGTCAGTAAGGAAAAATCTAGCCAATCAGAGTTAATGGTATTCAATATTACTATACCGACTCGTGATTTTGCAAAAACCCTATTTTTCCAGTAACATTGAGAAATGTTTTCACCATTGTCTAATTATCCGCGTTTTCGTAATATCCTAACAGTTTTCGCGAAAATTCGAATTCGAAATCAAATCGTCCTACGACATATACATGGAGGATATATTTTTCTACGATTCAGTGCACTCGTTCATTAACTTCGAGAGGGTTGTCTCGACATTAGGGTCTATCTCACCTCCAAATAATATATACTGGCCAATATTACGAACCAATGTTTGTTTATGCACCTTTTACCTGTGGATAATTAAATGTCACAGATAATAATATCGTTACAAGATTCGCCAAATTGGCTTGGGCATGAAGGGGTCTATTCGTGTGAAGGATAGTAATTTAACCATGAGCCCCCCGAGTGTCACGCCCAAATGCGGCATAATTCTGGTGCTCTCGGCTTCTTGCAGTAGGTATGAAGAAATCGATCAGTTTCCTCTGTTTTCAAATAAGCTTTGCGTCTGTGTTTCTAACTGGTGCTTATAAAATTCATTTATCATTTTTGTAGTAAGTTTTTTTTTGTTACATTTATAATTATCGTCTTGAATGTTTTTTTCATACGTTAAATATTAAACGTTCTAAAATTCCTGAAAGTTACTCAAAAAAATATAGATATATCGAAAAGAGCTAAGAAGATAAATCAACGACAATTTAGAAATACAAAATGGAGTTTCTAGCTGACTTTAAAAACTATGCATTTACCTTAAACATCCAAAACATAAAAAGTTATTACTTAACTTTCTATTATTTATTACTTCGCTGTAGTCGGCGGGGAAGGTGGATAAGCTAAAAATCCTTTAAAATATTTTACATCATTTTTTTTATGACGTCACTATTTTGCAAATCCTGTATATAATAGCACAGCATATTAATATACCTATATATTATAGCTACGTCTGTGATGGGCTTTAGCGCGATTAACAAACATTGGTATTTTCGATCACGTCCGTGCATACGTGAAGCGGCTGCCATATTTCAACCAAGTTTTTTTTATATTCCTAACCACCATTTAACCACACAGATTTGGTATTTTTTTCCCTCGTGGTGGCTATAAAACTGGTGATTTTAGTGATAGATAGTTTTGGTTACCTTTGTTGACGTATTTGTGAAAAATGGATAGGTATTCTTTTCAGATTTTAGGCAAAATGGACACACATTCAAACATAGTATTTGTACTTCTGCTTTCAGTTCATCAGAAGTCTCAAAGCACTCATTCTGATAATTTGATGTCTATATGGAATATCTATTTATAAATTGTAACAGCGAATCAATTTTCACGCCTCCCCTTAAGATCTAGGCCCAATATATTTTGATATTCGGTTAGCTCATAGGTTCCCAACCTTTTATGGACTAGACCCTAGACTAGCCCTCTTTACAAGAAAAAAAATCCAACGCCCCACTTTACATAATAGTTAAGTAATTATAATTACTTAACTATTATGTAAAGTGGGGTAAATACCAATTTTATATGACTGTATTATTACCGATTTGATTACATTACATTTTTTTAAAAACGCGGGTTATAGCTAATATAAAATAATCTTTCAACGGACTAGGCTGGAGAAATGTTTAAGATCAAAATCATAGAGCGGATTAATAAGCATCCCTGGCGATGTTAATTTGGCAATAATTCATGTAATATTGATATACAAGGAGCCTATTTATAGCTAAGACGGAAACAGTGTTACAACGAGAAACATGTCGGTCAAACTGACTCTTGTTACGAAGCATCACCGAATCGCTCCTGAATGACCCCCGAGACTACTACCTAAATCACACTGCGGCCAAATTGCCCCGAACTACGTGCCCCTACTCGTATAACAAAAGACTGCTGTAAGTTACAAAACTGAATGTGCATATACTAATTAAATAGTGTCTGTAATATTTCCCCCGAACGGTTAGGCAGAAGTGTACCTTACAGTACACCCACATTTTGTCAGTTATATTTATATCTAAGTCCCACGTAAGTAATAGCGTGATGAAAAACCAAATAACACTGCCCGACCTGGGAATCGAACGCAGGATCTCATGCTCAGCAGTAGCGCTTGCGACCACTAGGACTATTCACTCCATAAACACTCAAACCACTCTAGTCGGTCAGCAAGTCCTCAAAAAACTCTAAAAACAGCGGCAGCGTTACAAGAAAGGGGTAGTGAAAATCGCAGTTTTTACAGAATAGTTACAGATAAAACATGACCCTTCTTCCGACCCATTCGGCTAAATTCGGACTTGTAGACGTACACTCTCGGGTCTGTTTAATAGCATGACGTTTCTACAATGTTTTGTGATCCTGAAATGTAATAAACGGGGTAGCTATGCCAAAAAACTGCGATATGCCAGCAGTATGTAGCAATAAACACTTTAGCCTCATATTTACTATGCGACTAATGTCTTTCGGCGTTCCCTGTAACATCGCATGATGCACATATACTATGTTTTTTTTTTCCTTTTAATGCTTCCAGCGCAGTCAGACTATTTTCATTGACGTCACACAATTTTATAGACGTTACGAGTCGCGGGAGCATTGCCGCCTCTTTACTAGTCTGGGGCCTTAGTCTACTAATTTATAAACGTCACAATGGTGTCATAAAGGTTAGTTTTTGACAGTTTTTGTATGGCAAATCTGTCAAAAACTAACTATTATGACACCATTGTGACGTTTATAAATTAGTAGACTTAGGCCCCAGTACTGAAGCTTCATTTAACTACACATACGACGATTCAGTACCGACGGCTACGCCAATCTCATTAAATATAACGTTGTATAACAAATTTGTAGTCACACAATCCCATTACCCAAACCTTCATTACTTCTACGAATTCCAGAAAATTCCCAACACTCAATATTCGGGAATTCCAAACCAAATCAGTCCGATACAATAAACGGGAACTTTTAAAACACACTAGGCGCATACATTTGCGGATGACGTAGGTAGCACGGAGCGAGGCAAATAATGAAAATCTCTTTAGTACGTATTTACTCGTACCCTCGTCAGACTTCGACGGATTCACCAGCCGACTGTTAAATTGGCCCTTTATTTGTACACTTTTTGTGGGTATGTCGAGCTTTTTCCTGTGGGGGCCAAAAATAAGATTTCATCGTATAAGTAATTTGACTTATGAATCTAACAGTTGATGATTAATGAAATAATTTGTAAGTATTTTTTCTGAACAATTTTTTCTAAACAATTTTCAGTTGTCGCTTCAAGTTGACTATCAAAACAACGTAACGATTACAATAAGACATGAAAAGGGTGTGACAGGTTAGCACGAATGGAAACTATTATTTCGTTTCAGTAACTGCCAACAACAATATTTGTAACGTGGCTAGATCGTTGGTAGACCTTTAATGTAATTTCAAAAATCAGAAACACTTTTAGAAATATTCTTAAAAAAACAGATGAATAAGCTTACTTAATACCGACACAACACCTTAAAAGCAGCTTAGCAGATAATTTTATTAAGCTTAAAAAGCACACTAATATCGATAAAACGATAACAAACCTGCCTGCATCTATAAAAATCACATTTTACTTAGCTATATCTCGAAATCTTGACACACACGTACGGGTCCAGTGTGAACGCCATTTAAATTTAAAAGACGTATTTTGCACGTACCGGAGTGGCTGTACGAAATGCACGAACGTGCTTCATCGAACTGCCATACGTGGAATGGTATTGGCAGATAATCGGCTAAATTCGATGTGGTATTTTATTCAAATGTATGGCTTTTGGCTTGCAGTTGGTTGGTTTACAGGAGATTTTTCAAATGATAGGGGCGAAGTAAGGCTTTGAGAATGCTTAATGTTTATTTTTTCGAAAGCATGAACACAATATTTTCTAAACATGATTTTATTAGTCTGTAGGGCTTGTACAGTACACAAAACTCTTCGTTATCAAAAATCATCGTGAAAACTTAGTTGAAATGAGTTGTCAATCCTAGCATTAAGTGGAATCACAGCTCACATAAAGGCACGTACACACTGGCGCGATATCGCGGGCGCGACAAGGGTAGCGCTGCCTGTCGCGCCGGCGATGTCGCGCCAGTGTGTATGAGCCGACAAGCTCACTTTACATAAGTTTTCACGATGAGATTTTCATGACCATGGTGGATGTAATTTGTCAGCCAATATTGTATTGCTTAAAAAACGAACTCTATTTTTTTTTTAACTAACCTATGTTGTCCCACTGCTGGGCAAAGGTCTCCCCCATACTTTTCATCGTTTTCCTTATGTTGTGCCTTCTCCGACCAATCGGTTAGGAACCAGTCTAAATCGTCACCCCAGCATTTTTTAGGCCTGACGCAACCGTCATCAAGTACCCACTGTGTGATTACTTTTAATAGGTATTTAAAATCCTTTCTTACACGACCTTTTCAGCCAGTATCGACCCACATTTTTGCAATAAATACTTACAAAACATTCTCTATCTACCTATATTTAGAACCTTTAAACATTTTTGTTAGATCAAGCCTTTCAGCCAAATTCCGGCGTCGGTCGATTACCCGGAATCAATTTATAACACGCACACCACTTTAGTGACATTAGTGACTTGTCCCAAATAACTAAATTTGCTAAAAAGCTTTTTAAATGGCGCAAAACGATTATCTTCCATTTTGTTTGAAACTAAACACCAGTTTTTTATAGGTTCCATTAGTCACTGGCATTTTATTAAAATTATCATGATGTTTGAAGAAATTCGGAGGGAAAAGAATTCCAAAATCTGTTAAAATTCCTGTCAGAATTTTAGTGAGTAATTTGATATTTTTTAATTAAATTGCTATCTACGTTGCAAAACGTCTGGACCGGTGCAATGAAATACAACCGTGAAATATGTATAATTAATCAGTCTAGCTTTTTTTATTTTATCAAATAGGTACCTTTACCTTTAATTATTATTTTTAATCATTTCATGCTTGTGAATCATGTTTAATTTCACTGCTGTATAAACAAACGCTTCATCAACTTACACGAGTGTCCAAACATTCACATTGACATACACAGGTACGGTCAGCACATTAGGACCATTGTTGAGAATGCGCAAGCGACCCGTAAAATTCGATCCCGTAACCTTTTGATCCGCGCTTTTGTGCTCAGGTTTATCCTTGAGGATCGTCTGAATATGTGGGACCACGCTTTTGAAATTATGTTTCCTTTCAAAGAATAGAATATCTCATGGGTGGCTTGAAAAGTGACCAAGGGGTTATATGCCTTAGGGACGGGAATTTAGGAACGAAAGTATGTTTTTTTTTTACTTTTTAAGCAGTTTAACTTTTGGTCAATGATTTGTACCTACAATGTACAATTTGTACAGGTCTATGGGGAAAAATCAAAAGTTATTTATTCAAACTAGGCTGAGGCTGACTTTATGTCCTCTAGAGGGCGCCATATTCAATTTTGTGACGTCACATGGCCTATAACTAGCGGACGACCGAGACGCTTCTAACGATACCCCATTTATCAACTTATGATGAGGAGT
Source organism: Eupsilia transversa (assembly GCA_914767815.1). NCBI lineage: Eukaryota > Metazoa > Arthropoda > Insecta > Lepidoptera > Noctuidae > Eupsilia > Eupsilia transversa. Next base: position 2,718,875 of record OU611888.1, read on the forward strand.
TTAAAAGTTATAAGGGAACAGATGAACATACATACATACATACCGGTCAAAATCATTAACCTCCTTTTTGCTTCGCCGTAGGCGGGTAAAAAGACCAGAATTTAGATTGTAGGTGTATATTTACTTAACTGTACCAACCTTCCCGACGCGTGTCGTGTCGCATATTTTATGTAAAGTCAGCTGGACCGTGTTTTGTTTTCAAATGGAAAACTAATTTAATTCAACACGGCAACAGCCCGGATTTATCTCATTCTGAAATTAGACATTCATTTCACGCCAACTTTACGACAATATTCTACAAAATAACATGAAAGCACACAGCTTTACGAAACAAAACTACAATCTGCACAAAAACAATACACAATGTGTCGACAATAATACGACATTAAATGAAAACACTGGCAATACTAATACATTGGAGTATTTTGAAACTATCGAATAAATCTAACCTAGGTATGGGCGTTATTTCACGTCACTAGTTACAATAACTGGCTACAGGGCATGTAGCGGAATAGCTAGTTTCGAGTCACACATAAACAGGTGATTTTTGTAACTAGTTACATTACAATGCAGTGATCAGTATGAAGGGAAGTTTATTTGTGTTAGTATTACGTTAATGATGTAACTGCATACGTTGCTACAAAAACTTATTCTTTAAAAAAAACTTAAAGCTAACGTAACGTAATGTAACGTATTACATTATGTAACCATTGATATTTTCGTTCCGCAAATAACTGTAGTACTTCGATAAAATCACCATGTTGAATCACCGAATAGAATTTGAAAAATAACTAGTTACTAAAATCAACAGGTGACGCGTTCGAAGTCACTAGTTACGTTACGTTTCGCGAAAATCACGTAACGACCCATACCTAATCTAACCTCTCTTACCTAAGTAGATATTTACATGTGGAAGCTTGTAATTAGCAAATGTCCCTATTTACGCATAATACTCAAGTTTGTTATTGGTCTGTAATCTTTCTTTAAAATTAAATAAATAAATCCTAACATCGAAATTAAAAACGTAATTTTTTTAAACAAACTTAATAGTTAGTAGTGATGAGTCGACTATGGGTATTGCCAATCTTTGATTAGCTATATTGACTAAACTATTGTATACATTTGATTTTATTTATATATAAGGTGCTATAAAAATATCTGCCACGGCTGCAATGGGAGATAGTATTGTGTTTATAGATTACAATAGTAAAGATAAATTATTGATCATGTGTCATATTTTTTTTCATACAAAAAATTGTACGTATAAATTTGCAAGTGACGAACTAGTCAGCTGATTTCAGTTTTCATTCACAGAACAGATGGAAAGAGATAGCAGTTGTTTTCATTGACGAAGTACACTTCGCGCGTAATTTGTGAACCACGTTATGCAGAGTAGAGTCAATATTTATTTAACTACTTTATTTTCTCAAATTGATTTAACTGTGCCTGGGTACGAAATTTCTTCACTATTGTTATCTTTAAACACAATACTACCTCTCATTAAAGCCGTGGCAGATATTTTTATAGCACCTTATATACAAACAAAATCATAACCAAGTTTGTAAAAAGTTAAATGAAAATGGAACTTTGACAAGTTTTAAGATTGCACAAAGGGTCAGGAAAATGGCTTGCTTTGTATCTAGACTATTTTTGGAGTTTCTACTTTTAGTACTTTGAGGTTGGAACACTGTGCAACTAATTTAGGATAGACCGAACTTTGCTGAATTTAGCGTTGCCATTTTATTTCTTTTACTTTAGTGCTTTAATGGTTTAAATGAGGAGGTCGTGGCTAAGTAGGCCACGACGCCTAGTAACAGCCGCACGGGTCGATCCATCAGGTTAAGCTTGCGCTTGCCGGGGTTGATCCGTGGATGGGTGACCATCTTTACATACCGAGACTCCTCCGTGCTTCAGAAAACACGTTAAGCCGTTGACCCGGCTGTCATTCGTGGATCTTTGACAGTCGTTACGAGTCGTCAGAAGCCCGAAAGTCTGACAACCAGTCTTACCAAGGGGATCGTATTACCCAGTTACTGGGTTGTGGAGGTCAGAAAGGCAGTCACTCCATGTAAAATAATGGTATTCAGCTGCATCCGGTTAGACTGGAAGCCGACCCCAACATGGTTGGGAAAAGGCTAGGCAGTATGAACTTTAGTGGTTTAAATATTCTTACTAATAAAATTCTCTAGAGATACAATCAGATACTTTATTGTAGTAGGAGCAGTATTTAAAGAAAGTTCTTGAAAAAGAGTGTACAGTATGCAAACAAAAACATATAGTTTGGTTTTATCGTATGCTTTTATTACCACAATATTTTAAACAATCATAAATCTCCTACGATATCGTGATAAATGCTCAAACCATATTTTAGTTCAGCTGTAAATCTGACCTCTGCATTATACTAGAACAAACAACAGAAAAAAGAAAATAATATTCAAGATTCTGTAGGGAAAAGCACAAAAGACGTAAACAAACAAATTATAGAACACACTATACCTAGTTATGCTTAGCCAGCCCTTACCCCGTACTGTTTTGGTAAAATAAGATCACGCCACCCATCTGTACCAGCTATCTAATTACCTACTTAACACTATTTCGTAAACGATTAAGACTATTCTGTTTATTTTGACAGTTCAACAACATTCATTGCGTTATTTAATTTTTTCGAACATAAGAAGCAATGGAATTGATGGATTAGCAATCTGTTTCAAAACGATTCATATTGTTATTGATCGTGTATTACGCAATTAGGGTGCAGGTAGCCGTGAATATCATGTGACAAATTATCAATTGCAATAAAAATGATGACCAAAACGATTCGACATAAGATCCACAGATCTGGCGATCTGTGAGATCTAGCCACGGACACACACATGTAAACCTTTCAATAGTATGTAAGTCAATGTAATGTATGATTTATGAGGTCCATTATACTATAACACTCATGCAGAGGACAGTTTTTTTTTAATAAGTCTTGCACTTTCATATTTGGCTACCGTGAGATTTCAATTAGCATTTATTAACACGCCTGTATATACTACCCGAAAGTTTAGGCAGAAATGCTTTAGTACAACATTTCGCCAGTTACTAACTCCCATGTAATAGGGGGCGAGCTTATTGCCATCAACCGGTCACAAATGTAGACTCCGGGCTGCTACTGATCCAAATTCCAGAAGGATAAACCCAATAACACTTTGCCCGACCTGGGAATCGAACCCAGGACCTCATGCTCTTGCGTCCATTAGATCACCGAGGCACCAGGCGAGGTGCCGCTGCGTTCGAGGCCAGTTCCATATAAATATATGCATTGAAACGCTCCCCGCTGACTTCGTGCCCGCAGCCTCATACTCAATTTAAAAAAAGCGGGGCAAAATCGACCCCAAACGAGTCAATTACATACAAACAAACATACAGGTGAAACTAATAAAAGCGTGTTAATAATGTTCTTACCTCATAACTCTTAAAACAAACCAGCACAAACAGAAAAACGAATATAAATGTCAAACTCTGCATAAACTTAAGTAATAAAATCTACAAAGTTAAGATGGCATCCTACAGATTTATTTATAGTGTTGCTATATTCAATTAAGATAGGAAAGACGTCGTTTTGACGATGCAATTAGTGAAGAATCTTTCATCAAAAGTTTAATATTCGCGGTTGCAGGCGACTTACTATATTATAGTTTAGATAAAGTTACCGTTAGTTAGGTGGGATCGAATACTTGGGAAGCTCTTTAAGAAGTAGAAACTATTTATGAGGGAGTTGGTATGGAGAACTACTCATCATCCCCTCAGAGTTGTTACTTAAGACTGGTTAATAGATTATCCACGTTAATGGACGGCTATAATGGCTATTGATATTTTCAATCTGAATTTGATATTCTAAATTTTGAATATTTTGTATTTGACTTATAATTCTAAATTCAATTTCAATTTCTGTAATTATTTTGTATGTCCATTAAGCTGTAAGTAATAGTATGTAACATTAATAGTGCAAGCATGGCAATCGTAATATTCCTTTTTTAATTTTGAAGGGTTAAAGACCTGAAATAAATTAATTTAATTTTAATTTTTGTAACGGAACAGAGTTTACAAAGATTTCATTTATGTTGGTGATGGTGTTTGGTTTGTGGGTGACGTCTCTGAGTGTGGAAATTGTGACTATATTGTTGTATTGGGTTCCCACCTGTGTAAAAACAAATTTCAGTGGTAATAGTAAATAAATAAATAATTCTACCGCTAAACTGCGTTGCTGGGTGCGCCAAAATAGTCTAATTGCAGTGTCTAGCGGACTGGCGCAACTCGACACCGGTAGTTGTTCTACCGTGAAGTTTTCTTAGAAATTGTATTGTTAGAGTCGCGTCGCGCCAGTCTGTATGAGCCTGTACAAATATAATTATTTTAGGGGTATGAGGAACAGGGTGTAAAGTTCACTCATCCTCTATGGAAATGGGAGGATCCAACCAGACGGGTGTTGTGTCTGGCGGGCAATTGCCCAAGGATTGATGTCGGATAGTCTTATATATTTTAATCGCGCGGTAAACTTAAATAGCGCGATGCAGGATTTGTGACGTCAGGTCTTTGATGCGTAGTTCGATGTGTAGACGCCGCCACATTATTATAATGCAAATCACATATAAAATTAAAATAACAAATCTAGGCTCAATGTTGCTTTAAAACAAATGACTTTTATACAAGTTTCAGGGATAAGCCTACCCTATATCATTTAGTAACTATAATGGATCTCAAATCCAGGCGATTTAACATCAGCTAACGGTGGCAGAATACTAAAGTGCCCTAAGTCTTTTTTGAGGTCCCTACATATTAACCTTTTTTTCTACCAAAATTTATTTTGTAGCTTTTAGTCTGAAGTGCCTAAATCGAATGGCCCCAGGGCCATACGACCGTAATGAAAAATCTTCTAGGTTCCAAAGGACCGGTGATAAAAATGTGTAAACAAATTCAATGTTATAAACTACATCAATTACATTCGGGTGCAAAAGTTAAAAAGTTTTAATAAAAGTTAAATTTTTAATCTTAGTATTTTTTTCTTTACAAAAACAATTAAAAATAATATACAAATGTTTACTGATTTCAAATAAGTCAATATTTAAATAGTTTAAATTTTATAAACTATGAGACTATCACAATGTATGCAACTGTGTGTCCCTTTAAATCAATTTTAAAATCAGTTTATCACCGGTCCTTTGGAACGTAGACATTTTGTTTACGGTCGAATGGCCCGCGGTCCATTCGCTTTGGGCCGTTCAGACTCATAACCCGTAAAAACATGTAGAAAACTGAAAGTGGTACTTTCGCATCCATGCATAATCGTCATCACCTTCCTACCCAAATCTCAAGCTAATTAGAGACGTTCCTGCATGTTTTATACTCCGGGCATCCATGAATAAAATTCTTGTGAATATTCACTTCAAAACAGCCAGTAGTTCTTTCAACTTCTAAACTAAAACAAATCTCAAATCATCCAAAACCCACAAAACATCCAGATATCATCATTCCAACATCCAACGGAACCCACAATCTAAATCCACATCCTATAACAATGTAATAACATCGCCGTAAAGCAGCGATAAGATTATGATCAAAAGTAATGTCAGGTGAAACGATTTCTTTCACATATGTCCCATTATAAAGGATACATGGCGAACAAACTGGCGAAGATAGCCGAGTCTTGGTTACAATGTGAGAATGATTTAGTTTCTTGGTTTTTATGACTTTTCTTTCTTCGAAGATGTTTTTTTTGAAGTTTACTTAGTTCAGGAAAATATTACAATGTATAATAAAAATGCTGAAACATTTTGCAAACGGCATGCATTTTGCATGCGGCAAACTTCATTAATTACAATTCAAAAAATATTGAAGAGTAAACAAAAACCACAATGTTGCCATTACATAAAAACAGTATAGAAACACATTGTTGTTAGTGCTAATATAATAATTGTGCATGTTTTAAATTATAATTAATTGTAAGTTTATAATTTGCTACGGCGTAGCATACAATATGAGTCAAGCCTACGTTACTCTAGCGTAGCACTACATACTACAATTCTGCCAAAAACGGTATGCTTATCTGCTACGGCGTAGCCATAGCGTAACAGATAATTTTTGTAAGCGTAACCCTACAATACGAGTATAATTCGCTACACTGCAACTTTTATATGCCACTCTGCAAGCTCACAACGCTACGCACTCAAAAGCTATGGCTTCAATAAGCTAGCTCAGCTTTTATAGCCTCATACGGAAACTAAGTGTACTAAGAACTAAGGCATTCTTTATTAAACCGCATCGTAAACATTGGCTTCATAAAATACTAATATAACTTCATAGAAATCCACTTTTCTCGGACGATCTTTATGGCTTGAGGGGAAGATAAATACAGTATCTACTCTCGCTTCTTAGATTAACACGGACAACATTTTCATTTTGATATCAAATAAAACCTCGAATTTTATTTTGAACGTTTGTACAGACTAAACTCGGAACAGTTATTTCGGTAGTATACTGAACAATTTTGTCTTAATTCAACAGTTTTTTTTTTTGTAGATTTTTTGTCAACTTTGATGTTTTTTTGCAAGTAGGTATGTGGGCCATCATTGTTTTCATAGAGTTATACTCTACCCAATGACAGTCTTGAATTAGATTAGAGCCTTAAAAAAAGAATTTGTGTTTTATTTATCTTAGCTTTTCAAGCTATAGGCAAGCTTTGTTCGGAATTTTTGCAAATCATGTATTTCGAGTAACATACACTTATAATTATTGTCATGCACAAATAAAATGATTATAAAATTAGGAATTTTTTTTTCTAATATTGTGGCTAATATATACTAACAAGATATATATAATAAATTATTCTATTCTATTTTCACCTATACTGTGCACGATACTGATAAAAATGATTATTTTCCAGCAAAAAATATCACAAAGCATTCTAACCACTTTACAATTTTCTTTATACACGAAGATTCTTTATTCCACCATCATTATTGTCAATTAAACTCTCGTTATCTTGCAGGCGATGAAAGCCGAGGGGAGCCGAGCGGTTCCGAGTCAAGGCGAAGACGGTTACCTTAATTATTATGAGCGCAAGTAAGTTGATTTTGTACTCACTGCCGTTTTAAAGTAGGCAAGTCTAATTTAATGAAGTCTTGAAATGAGTAGGATTTTTAATGGTTAAAGTAGCTTATACAGGGTGACTTCTAATTTGACGTATTTTTTCCAGTACGTGATAGTTTGACCCTGCAAATGGGTCAATTAAGCACCCCATAAAGCCGAGGCGAAAATTCATGGGATTCTAGTAAACTCAATTTTGATGTCCTGACTGTCATTCGTGGATCTTTGACAGTCGTTACGAGTCGTCAGAAACCCGAAAGTCTGAAAACCAGTCTTACCAAGGGGTATCGTATTACCCAGATACTAGTTTGTGGAGGTCAGATAGGCAGTCGCTCCATGTAAAATACTGGTATTCAGCTGCATCCGGTTACACTGGAAGCCGACCCCAACATAGTTGGGCAAAGGCTAGGCTGATTGATTGGTACAGTAGGCCGCTCAACAGTGGCGGAAAAACCAGTAGAAGTTATCCTCTTATTCTCTTGAAGCTCTGTACTACGCTCTGCCAGCTCCAGGTCGAATTGTTACCACTGACGATGACGTGCGACTTTATGATAAAGCATATTCTACATAAATAAATCTTATTCTTGATCATAATAACAAGTATAATCTAAATGTACTACTCGCACTGTGAACCAATAACGTAATTGAGGAGTTAATTGATTCAAGCTTGACTTGGCGCAAATCCATTATAAAATACAATAGACGCGCTGGACGCTGAGTAACTCAGCCGACTCAGCATCCAGCGCACGGCGTGTTAACACGTCGTGTACGGGCTCGCGACAAGCCAATCGTCACCCTGAGGATGCCTCGACGAGAGGTGAAACACGTGTCGATTTCTTACAGGGTTTTTTAAGACTCTTTAAGAATAGTTAAGCAGAAAAGGTTACTAAATATATCTACGTATATTGTATTTTGTAATTGAGGAGATTCAGCTATCTCGCAATCGAAATATTTTCCTCATTACGCCATTTTACATTTTACGGCTGCCTCAATAAAATAAACAGCCTATACGTTCATAAAATGACACATTTCTGTCAACAGAAGCGCGATAATCTAATGCATTTAAATCCTCATTCAGAATTACCGTCACCTTCAACAGATAAAACTCGAATGAAAATTACAAAGACGATGGTAAAGACGTCGCGTCGTTTAAAAGTGTGGCCTCTTTGTATTCTCACCCTTAGATCTCTTTCAAGCTAAATTAAGTCTTCGTTCCTTGTGATAAGGTTTGATGTTGATTGGGACTGGTATAAGGCAATGTCTTCATCATACAGCTCCTAATTCGTTTGAGTGAATTGATGTGAATGTAACTGTGCTATCACTTTATCTATTGATTGATTAATTGGTCGTTCCTTATGTATAGAATAGGTGTGATTAGATTGAATATTGAATTGTTCTGAGGACAATGACCTCTTGGAAATAGGTACAGTGCATATTACATTGATTTTCACGTGTATTGTATTGTTTATTTCTCAAATTATTATTGTTTTTTCATTATAATTATGCTGCACCGATTGACGTCATCACGTCAACGCCGGCTGTCGCTGAAAACCAGCGCTGAGGCTCTGTCTCGCATAGGGTCGCAGCATTATGCTGAGCGATGGCCGTTTTGCGTGGATGTGACGCATATTTTCCCCCAACTTGTTATTTTCGTGTACTTTTTTTTTAATTGCGTCATGTTTGCCGCAAATAAACGTATTTTCTTTCTTTCTATTTCTTTAGGTAGGAGATCAAAGCGGGTAAAAGCGACTTGGTTTTTAATATCGACCCGTGCGGCTGTTATTATTTAGCCCCACAAGCCCTTGAAGAGTAGGAGGGTATTTTCCATAATTTTCTCAATAAATTCAGTTTTCCCTTTTTCAAATTTATTTTTAGCTGGCTTTTGCCCGCGGTTTCACCCGCGCGGATGTCGGAAAATATCCCACGCAAATGTACTACCGGAATTAAAAGTACCCTATGTGTTAATCCAGGTTAGGTTATAGGTATAATAATTAAATAATTTTCAAGGTTTAAACTTAAAAAAATACGATTTTCCATACAAACTTTCAGCCCCTATTTTACAACCTTCGGGGTTTAATTTCGAAAAATGCTTAATCTCTGTGCAAAATTTCAGCTTTATAGGTTTGGGCTGGGCGTTGATGAGTCAGTCAGTCAGGACTTTTCTTTTTATTTATATAGATTCCTTAACACAAATCTCACTATACTTTTCCCTCACCACTCAATTCGTCACTTCCGTCTCGACCACCGACTGTGCTAACAAAAAACTTTGCTCAATTAATCCAAGTAAATTGCATTCTTAGAAAAAGGTAGAAGTTTGTAAGCAAAAGACTTTAAACGACTTTGTTAAGACACTATCGGGGATTAAAAGAAAAACTGCATTCTAGAAGTTTCTTCTAGATATACTTTTTGCATAAGTTTCCGTCTCGATAACTTTGAAATAGCAAAGCAATTCGCTTTTTTGTTCAAGTATCTATTAGTTTTAGTAGGTAACTAAGGAGTTTCAATGAAAGGTATAATTATTATTCTCAATACGTATTTAAAAGAACAGATTAATAATAAATGAATATCACTATGCGCGCTGTCAAAAATGACAGTTGTGCTGTTTTGTTTTGAGTCGCATCATTCCTTTAAACTAACATGGCAGTTTCGAAATTGTGCTTCTGGCTACCGTCGCCACATAAGCAAAGACGAAGAAGAATTTTGTGGCATATACACAAAGAAATATGATATGTTATAAGTTTTGACGTTGAGCGAGTACTGTGAGCGCGTTCACGAGTGTTCCAAATTGTTGACAGCCCTCTGCTGTCATAATCGTGATAACTAAATCGGAACGCAAATTATTGATGTGAGCGAGTATGGCTAAATTTGGAAAGCGGCCTATTTCTGTTCTGTGCTCGTAATTATATATCTATTTTGTTTTTGAGATAGCTGATCTTTTTGCACGTTTCTGTGACAAGTAAACCTGTCTTTCTGCGAATGAGTCCAAAGTAGAATAGGTTATTTCACGAATAGGGCATTTTCAGAATGAGGCATATCGCGAATAATTCCATAAACGACTACAGGTCATTTCGCGAATAAGTCCATGAATGTCTACTAAACCTGATCTTCCTTGCATTTCTTTAATGAAATATGGCTGAAAGAAATTATGAAAAGAATAAAAAAGTTTAACATGTAAGTACCTACGCTTAGTAGAACACTTGGCAAAGTTGGATAAATTAACAACTTTACTCTTAAAACATTAGATAACCAACTTAAGTTAGAAATAGCTAACTTAAAGAAGGAAAGTATTTTATAACTTAGTAACTTAGCGTTCTTACATCAGTTTAAAAATCTACTTACATGTTACATTAAAAATTGTACCGTAACTTAACATAAGACGTTATCTTTTGAAACCATTTTAACTTTGAAGTAGTTCCTAGATTAATGATAAGGTATACCATTAACCTTTTAAACGTTCAAAATTGCTCTGAGTTTGTTAAAACTTTTTATACAAGTAAGTATAATGTAACTTCAAAGCAGTGAGAGTAAGTTCGTATGTGGGGGAGTCGGATTAGAAAAATTATTATTACATTGGATAGCCCAATTCTTGAGGAAGGTTATAGGCTATGTAACATCAGGCTACGACTCTTAGAAGCAGAGCAAAAAGGAAAAAGGCAGAAAGAACGCTAAGCGAAAACGAAGTAATAGCGCAGACGGGCGATGGGATGCGACGCGAACGAAGTCGTGGGCAGAAGCTAGTTAAGTATAAATTCGTAAAACACGTATTCTTTTGCACTCAACTAACAGGAGGCGTCAGGAACGCTCTCTCGGCGGCCGGAATATACAGGGTGTCTCAAACGTAGTGGTCCAAAGGAAAGTGAGGTAAAGCGAAGGTGTCCACCTATCATTAGGGGTCATTTAAAAACTGGGATATTCAGATCAGTTCAGAAAATTTCGCTATTATTATTTTCAAGACACTTTTAGGTCAAATCGGTCTGTTAGGTCAGATTTGAACTCGTTACGTCGAAAATTATGTTCACAGGGTCGAAAAATCCATTTAATGATAGGTGGACCCCTTCGCTTTACCTCATTTGCCTTTGGACCACTACGTTTGAGACACCCTATAGTTGCGCTAAAGTGACAAAATCCACTATGGTGTATTTTGTTAATGCATGCCAAATAGCCCGACACATTAAAATAATTCCAACATGGTGCTCGTTGGTACAGAGGTTATGGCACTATAAAGTACCACAAGGTACCATTGTGCACGCAAGACTTACAATTTCATTAGTTGGAACGCAATTATCTTGTGTAGACGCTTTCCTAGTCTTCGGGTTTGGATAAAATAGTTTTGAAGATCAAGGATGCAGTTTAATGGAACTGAGTGGAACAATGTATTTTTAACTCAGGGCTAGCTGCTTGGCGACATTAGGTACATTCGTATACAAATTAGAAGAAATAACTCTAAGTATGTTTACTGGCAAACGACAGCTGTTGCACAGGAGGAAGTAACATGCCATGACTTGCAATGTTTCTAGTAAATGGTTGAGGATTCCGGGTGAATCTCGCTTCTACCTTCGGCCTGATCATCACTTACCATCAGATGAGATTCAGGCCAAGAGGTTCCCAATTGTTGTTAAAAAAAAATGAAATAAAATACTTTGACTTGGAAATACTGAACAGAATCTTAAAACAAAACTTTCATAAACGATCCACACAAACTAGCTCCCTTTTTTGCCTCTAATAAAATTGACAATACATTTGGCCTTATCCAGTGTAATACCGTCCAGACTAGCCATATATAGCCGGTGGCTAAATAGCCGTCGGCACCGGCCACAAACCCTAGCCTTACTGGGCTATAATAGACGATTGTGCTTCGACGCAACATCTAGGTCCCCGTATTCTTTGTCAGAGGCTATTAGAGTAATTAAACGATTTTATTACTGTAATTGTATTTCAATTCAGTTATATTCAAATGGTAAGTGTGTTCTTTGATCGTTTGTTGTAGCGATCTTGAAGAGGTTTATTGTGGCTATGTCCTACTGACCAGCGAAAGGACATTATATTCCGGACGCCGAATAAATTACTTCCTGAGTACCAAAGAATACTTGTTTTACGAATATGTACTTTATTTGTTCCTAATCGTGTCCAACTGAGAGCTGTCAGAAACGCATTCTCTCAGCGGCCGGAGTGTACAGGTAACTGCAAGCAACAATAATTTTGTGTAGGCGTGCACAATTTCCCTATAGACTATACACTAAAAGCAAGCAGCACCAGTTTTTGCTTAAGCGATGAACGACGACGCACTTGCTTTAACTGCATTAATTGTGTGCAACTGGCGTGCGTATGATTGCGCAAGCTTAACCTTCAATCATAAGCGTAGCTTGTTCAAACCACATAATGAAAACACTATCAATCTTCATGCCGCTTGCACAAGCAAGATGCTTGCACAATATCATCATACAGACGCTCAAGCAGGCTTGCATAAAAAAAATGTTCATCATGCATGCAGTTACGTGTATGCTCTCCTTTAAACTCCGGCCGCTGAGATATTGCGTTCCTGACACATCTCAGTTGGTCACGATTAGAAACAAATAAAACACGTGTGTACCCTCCTTTAGTTCTCGTCAATCAACGCCTAATATGATTATGTATAATTTAGTTGAAAATAAGAATAAAGAAATGTAAGAAAGCAAAGGAGTTGGTAATTTATTTCTGAATACATAGTTACGAAAGTTTCAATTCCAAGCTCTTTACGTGAAGTAATTTAAGTCGAGTGCTAGGAATCCTACTTTCATCGGTGCTAGTTTAAATTGAAATCTGATTTCAATATGTTCTGGAAAAACAATTCGTTTGCTGCAGCCTCGTCATAAATTCACGAGAGAAAAATAATGCATGTATATCGACTAGAATTACAGCTGCCTGAATTCAATATGTACGACGCAGACGTTCTCACAGCTTCCTGTAACATCAAAATCAGTAAATCCCGTAGGAATAAACACTCGGTTCTCTTACTCCCAAAGGATCATCCGGTAAACTTATTTATAACATTCTTACTATCTTTCTGTACTTTGATTTTACTCCAATTCCCTATACAGAAAAAATATTTTTATCTCCCCTGTACTATGGGAATAACAGGAACACAACGCCATAAACTAACCGGCAGTGACGTCACGAAGTAAAGGCATTGTTTAGTGAACGACTAGATCCAATTTATCGCAACCACTTCCGGTTTACAAAAACGTCTCTATGGGTCGAGGGAGTTGGTATAGTTAGACCACTTCAATTGGAACGCTAGAGAAAATTGAATTACATAGACTGACGTCTAGTGGTCGCTAGCACACTGACCATGGGGTCCTGCGGGGTAATGCGTAACTCACATAAAATGACAACTGATAGCAATATCTTTCATTTTGACAGGTCAGCCACGTTGATTGCGTTACGTTGTTGAGAAGACTTTATTAAACCTATAAAGCAATGGATTAGGAATATCCTTCAAAACTCTCAGATTATGATTGAAACTATAATACACAATTAGCGTGCTGAGTTTCCCCAGAGATATTATCCTTTCTTACGTCTAGTACTATCATAATAACTTTGAAGTCTTACTAACAACATTATGGATTCTGTATCTGATAATGAACTTATTTTATTCCCTCACTCATTCATTCATTCATTATTGGATTTTTCCGTCAAGCTTTATTTAGACGCAGCCCAGAGTCTGAATTTCTAATGGCAATAGGGTCTAGACCTTCCTTTCACTTGGAACTATTATATTGTAGTTTGGTATTAATTTATGCTTACCCAATCACAACTGAATAACTTATCAGTAAGTATCGATAACTTAACGGGGATGCGCTAGGGTAGCCCGCGAAATTCAAATTTTCTTACTTTTTTTCAATTTGTAGGTCACAACGAATACGGTTTTACAGAATTATAATGATTAGAATCAGCAATACAACTCCTTAAGTTAGTATAATCCTAAATGTCATGATTTCATGAAATAGTCATTCAATAATCAATAATTTTTATAATTATAATTCTATAAATAAATATTTGGTGCGGCCGCGAATCATATTGAGATCAACAAACAACCTGATACTGACATGCAAATTGCAAAAAAAGTAAGAAAATAATATTTTCACGGGCTACCCTGGCGCTTTCACCTTAACGTGTCTATGGTTGTCAGACTTAAAACACCAATAAATATTGTATTTGAACCGAGATAAGTAAAAATGTGTAAAGGTACCATTCCGAACGCAACAGCAAACTGCAGACTGCAGCAGCAATACCGCCTAACAGAAAAAAAACAGGAAATAGATTTCTCCTTTTTTCTTCTCCATGTAAATAATAGTGATCGTTCCACAGAGTGAAAGATCTAAATCGCTGGTTTCCTACAGTTGTCACTTACCCTCAAGCCGATATAAAGCATTACAGCTCAAATGAATGTGGCAAAGCTATAGTGAACGCCCCTTCTCCGGAAGTGAGTGGGAATTGCGGGTAATAAATTGAATTGTCTCTAAGAAAATTATTATCATTCCATACGCGTCTAATTCTTGTACTTAGTATGCGTTTGTTGTCGAATCTTTATCTGCTATCAATTTGCCAAGCCTTTTCACAACTATGTTGGGGTTGGCTTCCAGTCTAAATACCAGTATTTTACATAAAGCGTCTGCCTATCTGACCTCCACATCCCTAACACGACACCCCTTGGTAAGACTGATTGTCAGACTTTTTCGGCGTGAACTGTATTTTTTTATGGAAGCATATAAGAAATATTAGCCAATCAGTAATTTAGTAGTCGGGCTTATCGTCCAGAGAGCGGTACACAGCCGGTCTCCATATTCTGTTTAAATCTCAACGTGAACTTAGATGAAGGGAGCTTGGAACGCCATTCTCACACGAGGTGACCAAAATTGTATCCATTTGGTGGTTAGGTAGATAATGGTAAGTATAACAAACAATAAAGGTTTTTAACAATTTTAGGTTTTTACCAGGGTTTTTTAACAATAAAAAACAAAAGACTTTTTGACAATTTTATTAACATTTGAAACGATCACTATATTTATTTATTTATTATTACATGTCTTTAAACTCTAGTAGGTATTAAATTATCAAAAAAAGGCACGTAAAAGATTGAATTTACATAAAATATCGCGTCTGAGTGTACCGAACCATTAAGAAAGTGGGTACAACAATAACAAATCCGTCGTGCTCATTCAATTGGAGAAATCTCTGTAAAAACTCCGGGGATTAAGAGATATTACACCGGGTTTTGTGTAATATTTTTGACTTTAAACATTGATTTAACTCGGTTTTCTTTTTTACTTTCTTTAGTTGTTTTCAAGGTCGAAATCTTGTTTGTGTGATATCAGTAATAGTCACGCAAAAAAAGATAACCTAAATCATGCACGAAATAACATAAGTGAACAATTGGCTATTTTTTATTGGCTATTTGGCTATTTCTTTATTGAATTGTACGTGTGTCATACACTCTTTAAATATTTTAGTTCATTATAGGTAAGTAAATATAAATGCGTGCAATAAATGTTTGCAAACAAGTAGGTAACTGAAGGACTTCGTGGCAATAAAACTATTTAATGCAAAATTTGGTTCAATATTTGTTGTTTCTTGTTTGTGAATATTATTGTCTCTTTTTATCTCTCTTATTATTGTTATTTGATGAACTGACAATAATAGTCGCTCTACGTCGTCGAAGTAGATTCGACGGTGGGACAGGGATGCCTTCAGCTGTCTAAAGAAAGCAGACGTCCAGAACGTGACAGCATGCGTCGCAAATGCATTTTTTATATGTCAGATAACTCAGCCTGAGGTGCACGCCAGTTAAAAATGGCATCGGGCGCGGACCACGGTGACCGCGGGTATAATGCGTCCGAGCAACGACATACCGTGTGTCCTATATTGCGCTTTATTTCCATGCATTTTGTATGAAATTTGAATGGAATAGGAATCCGCCCGTGCCATGTCCGCGCCCGACGCTATTTATATGTGTCCTGCGTTTGAGGCAGCGAAGCGTATGCCTCGCACTGTTTGTACGCACCTACGACCGGTGATGCGTGATTAAACTTACATCGACCTACCACCTCCAAACGGAAGAGCCAGGTAAGTTATTTGTTAGAAAAAAAGGTTTTTTAATTCTAGAAGATCGAAAGACGATACTTAGCCTTTTTTTGAAGTGTTGTTATTTTTATAGTTTTTTAGGGTTTCGTAGTAAACAAGGAACCCTTATAGTTTCGCCATGTCCGTCTGTCTGTCGGTCTGTCTGTCTGTCTGTCTGTCAGTCCCCGGCTTAGTGCAGAGACTGTTAGTACTACAAAGCTGTAATTGGCATGGTATAATGGCATGAGTATACATACTAATAACGCCGACAAAGTGGTAAAATAAAATCATTAAAAATATATTTTTTTAGGGTACCTCCCCTACATGTAAAGTGGGGATATCTTTTTTTTTCGTCTATCCCATGGTGTGAGGTATCGTTAGAAAGCTCGTTCAAAAATATTGTGAGCTTGTTAAAACGATTTTTGGATTGAAGGATCCGTCTGCGAAATATTAAGCTTTAAAGTGCTATTTTTTGTCAGAGTCAAGTGTACCCCCCCCCCCTGCCAGCTAAACGGTAAGTTCTGGATATGTGGAAAAATTCACAGCAGTAGTATATATAACGAAATTAAAAGGGAAACTATTACAGCTAAGTAGGCATACTAGTTAACGAGTAATTATCGACCAACTTAAATTTGCAGTTGCAAAAACATGTTCTCCCATACGTTTTGTATGGGAGAACATGTTTTTCAACTACAATGTTAAGTTTGTTCTTGGAATAAGTTCATCCCAGCTACGGAACCCTTCATTGTGCGTGATCCGACACGCACTTGGCCGGTTTTTTATCATCGCTATATCAAAAGGCAGCGGAACAGAAAAAGTAAAAAGAAATGTAATTATAACGGAATAATTAAATTTCATCAAGATCAAAATGTATAATTTTAATGGATTCTGTAATAAAATATTTATTGTGTTTTTAAAAACACAAAAAATATTTTGAGAGACGTTGTTACTGTTTTAATTCATATTTTTTTTTGCTGTCAGTCCATTACGATACTAGAGAACTTCGGCCTAGTCACACTCAACTTAACAAACAACAATTAACAATAGTAAGTGAATCACACACACACTGAATCCTTGAGTGTACACTGTGTATAGTCGATAACAGAATTTCAGAACAAAGACGGCTCTAAACCGATTAGCAACAAAATGTTTATTGGACTGAGTGCAGATATTATTAAACAGTTGCGCAATATTATTGTACAGTTGTACAGTTCAATAGTGCACCTACCTACTGGGGTTTACATTTTTTTTTTTAATACAATAGACGTAGATATATTTAGTAACCTATTCCGCTTAACTATTCCTGAAGAGTCATAAAAACCCTGTAAGAAATATACTTACGTCTATTGTATTTTATAATGGATTTCCGCCAAGTCACGCCTGAATCAATTAACAAAAAAAATATATTTTGAATCCATGTAGTAATAAAAATTGAAAAGAAAATAAGTAATAAAGCCTACAAAGTAACAAAAATTTGGTCTTTTTTTCAGCAATTCAGCTTATTGTTTAAACACACAGTTATATCTAGCCGATAAAATACAATAGCAAACAAAATTTGTGTATACAATTCTTCAAGAAATCCCTTCTTGTTACCAATAAAAGTATTACTTTTCCTCCTCGCCCCTTAACTACAAAACTTCCACGAAACCCTTATCACCCTAAGCAACAAATCAGTTGGTATAACGAACATTTTGTCACATACACTGTGTGAATGAAACTAATCCTCAGAAAGCGGATTGCACGGGATTGACTGAACGTGGAAAGTTGGACCTACGGAGCCCTGATTACTTATTCTTTGGGGGTCTTTACTTATTTATTACAGCTTCTTGTATAGTTAAAGTAAGTGGCCACATAATTATGGCTCACTAACCTGCGTATATTGAATGCTCTGGTCAAATGTCTCAGGGACAATTCCCGTAATTTTAAAGAACGTTCGCATTCGCATCTCATTCGCAATCTGTCAAAAATACAATCAATTCACCAACATTATTGACAAGTTTGACAGATTGCGACTTGAATGTGAACGTTTTTTAATGTACGAGAATATTGGTGCGGTTCCTACGAAGTTCCTTATGCGATACTCGCGCACACACACACAC
Organism: Eupsilia transversa; assembly: GCA_914767815.1. NCBI lineage: Eukaryota > Metazoa > Arthropoda > Insecta > Lepidoptera > Noctuidae > Eupsilia > Eupsilia transversa. The sequence goes on from OU611888.1 coordinate 2,737,204, forward strand.
TTACATTCGTGTAATTATAATAGAAAGAGACAGAGAGAGATAAAAAGTCGCATCGAGGAGGCATAACGCTTTTTCCTTACGTGACGATTTCTATCAGTCTACTACTACCGTAGGAACTTCATTCTAAAAAAATCTTCTTCTTTTTTAATCGATAATACAACATAAGACTTGTTAACTAAATTACTTTGGGCCAGTATGTGGCTATGTTAAAAACATCTGATGAGATAATAGTTTGTACTAACGTATATCACATCTTTCATCTTGTAGCAGGGATTCTCATAACTATACACTGCCCGTGTTAGGTTAGGTTAAGTTTACTGACATAGTTGTTGGTAGTTGTTGTGTTGTTGTGGTGGGTGTACCTACTATGGGTACACCTCTACCTAACCCTTCGGGAAATCAAGGCGTGATGTTATGCTTATATTTGCGTTTGTTAAGTATTATTGTGCCTACATATTGGGTCCATTGTTACTTGTTAATTAAATACAAATAAATAAACCTTTTTCACCAAACATCAAATTGGGGTTTACGGAAGTTATTCTTCGTCTCCCGTGTCAGTTACAGCTATATAAGAAAATTGCTCATTGTTACAGACACAGCCAGTCATTAAATGTAGTGGAAGAACTGACTAGTCAGCATACGCCAAACTAGTTACGGCTCGTGCAGACCGGCGCGACAGGCAGCGCAACCCTTGAAACGCCCGCGATATCGCGCCAGTGTGTACGAGCTTTTATTCTTCACAAGTTAAGACAGAAACATCATTTTGTAATGCAATATTACAATATAGTTTTATTATTTTTTGAGGTACGGGAATCAAATACGTCGGAACCCAAAAAGCAGACTTGCTTTCACACAAGTCGTTAAAGTAAGTTCCATAATCCTAGCATATTTAACTAAACAAGTTTCATGAGCCGAGGGACTGGATTCAAGACTAACGCATACACTTAAGGGTGAAGTTTCAGAACCACTCTTATTATGCCTTATCTTGTTAGAGGCTCAAGGACATGACTGCGTAGAGCAGGATTTTTAAAGGTGTTGTTATCTGACCGCCTCGTTGGTCTAATGTTTTAAGCGCTACTGCTGACCATGAGGTACTGGGTTGGATTCCCAGGTCGGGCAAAGTGTTATTAGATTTTTCCATCTGGAATTTCTCAGTGGCAGCCCGGAGTCTGGATTTGGGCCCGGTTGATGGCAATAGGCTCGCCCTCTATTAAATGGGACTCAAACATAACTGTCGAAACGTGGGTGTACTGTAGTTACTAGTTACACCTCTGCCCAACCCTTCAAAATAAATTAATAAATTTAACAAACCTGTGCGAGTTCAAATAGACTCCTATCTCAGCATAATGCTGCGATATTTTAAAAAAATCCGCAGCGCTGATATGGCCCGCTGTGATGCCTCGGACAACCTACGGACATATTTTATGAATCCCACTAGGGGATAATAAAGTACATAAAACTATATTACAGATAATCAGGGGCCTAAGTCTACTAATTTATAAACGTTACAATATGGTCTCTCAATAGTGAGTTTTTGACAGTATTTGTATAGCAAATCTGTCAAAAACTCACCATTGTAACCTTTATAAATTAGTAGACTTAGGCCCCAGGTGGGCTCGCCGGGGTTGCGGGTAGTCCTAAGGGGAAACCGTGGCCCCTGGCATGGCAAGGGAAGGAACACGGGTGGGTTTTAGTCAGTAAAAGTCTGACACGCCCTCCCGCTCCGCCCAGAGCGGGAGAAGTCATTGGATGATTTCCCACCCAAAAAAAAAAAAAAAAAAAAAAAAAAAAAAAAAGGCCCCAGGTGGGCTGGTGGTCTAAGAACGTGGTTGTAAGCAAAAAAGTGGACACTATGCCTCTTTCTTCGGCAAGAGAAATTAAAACCTAACCTAACATGGCGGTAATTTCCCTAAAACACTAAAACTTTCGCAGCCCAAAATTCCTACGTAAAAATGCAGCAAAAATTCGTGCAAAGACCAGCTCAAAGCTAATATTGGAATAAAATATCGCATTCCATTACCGTCTACCATTGTTTAACCTGAATACGAATCCGGTATGCACATGGCGTAGTTTTAAAATACACTGAAATACGGATCGGCGTATTTTCGTTTTGCGCATTTTCTGACAGGAAGTGAGGTCCGGTTAATTGTATTTAGATGAATGGGTTTTCAGTTTCATAATTGTTATGTGAGTATGCGAGTGAAATGAAACTGGAAAAATGCATTTTGTTATGATGGATAGACTGTAGCAAACTGTGATATTAATTAGTCGATCGGATTGGAAGCATATACATATGTACCTAAGCGAATTGGTGATTGGTGTTCATATTGGTATTGTAAACTTATTCCGTATTTTATATCAATACGTTTAAAGTTGAATGTGTCATACTTGCCTTTAATTTGATTGCTACTTAAATTTAAACGCATTTTCTCGACATCGAGACTCTAGGTTATACCTAACCTAGAGTCTCGCTGTCGAGAAAATGCGTTTATGACACCTGTCAGTTTTATACTAACGAAAATTTGTTTTGGGAATTTGATCCTTATAGGTAACTAGCTGCGCCCCGGAGTTACAACCGTATAAATCTCGATTCCGTGGGAATATCGGGATAAAAAGTATCCTTTGTCCTAAACCAAATCATGGTCTACCCAAATTTCATCCAAATCCGAAATAAACAAACAAACTTTCGCATTTATAATATTAGTTAGGAGAGAAATTGTCCAACTGTCAATTTTCAGGATTCAGGAACGCATTCTCTCAACGGCCAGACTGTACCTTTACCTTTACCTGCTTAAAAAGGTAGGTATTTTATTTTGCTAGAAGAACTCTTACAAGAAGATTTACTACTACCATCTACTATTACGCTCTAGAAGCTAAAGCTTCAGTAAGCCAAGTCAGCGCTTTGTCTTCCGCTGAAAGCGATTCATTGTACACATTTCTAATTGAATAATCTCCAGACCGTCTATTGACTGGGTTCACTTCTAACCGTTTGAACTAAATTCTGTTTTACTGGTGACGTTATTGATGACTTAAGTATTTTTAATTGAACGTACTATTTTAGAGAGTAGGTACCTACTAAGTTTATATCTGATGATTACTATAAAATAAAGTAACATAACATCACGGCTGTAATCCCCGAAGGGTTAGGCTGAGGTGTAACTATATTACATCCAGATTTCTCCAGTTTCAGTTTCATCTTATAGGGGGCCATCCTTTTGCCATCAACCGGGCGTCTGGGCTGCTACTGAGAGGAAAAACCCAATAACACTTTGCCCGACCTGGGACTCCAACCCAGGACCTCATGCTCAGCAGTAGCGCTTGGAACCAGTCAGTCAAATGAAGTACCTATCAAATAATAACATTAGTTGCAACTGTGCACATGCGGAACGCAAGTTCGGGACATCGTAAAATCAGGATACGTTCCGGGGTTGTACGTATCAAATATTTTAGTTTTATAACATAACATTACGCATGTAATACCCGAAGGACTAGGCAGAGGTGTACAATAGTAGAATTTAATACCACAAGGGTAAGCCAGAGGTGTACCTATAGTAGAATAAACCCTGTTTTTTTATAAACAGAAAAATCGTTGAAGTTTTGTGTCTTCAAAAACATATTATAGTCACTGTTTGTATGTAAACCACTCTCAAATACATATCTACAATTAAATATCTGTCTAACTGTCAGCCATTTTACCTTCCACCCGTTTTCACGTTACCAAACGTTTTATATTTTTCAATTTCCCAAATTGTTTTTATGTTCTGTTGAAAATAAGTGAATGGAGTGTTTCAATTTCGTTTAAAAAAATAAATAATATGTTCGTGAAATGTGTTGAAAACAAAAAGTTTCGTTGAAATCCTTTGTAGGCCTTTCTGGGCCAATTTTTTAATCTGTCACATAAAAATAAAAATGGCGGCCGCTCTAGGCTATGACGCACATTATGCCGCATTTACAAGAATATTGTTGTATTGTGCTATTTCTTATATATGCACAAAATAAATGGTTTATCTATCTATCTATTATCATCATTATCATCAGCCGTATAGCAGTCCCCGACTGGACATAGGCCTTTCCAATTGCACGCCATTCAGCTCAATTCTCTGCAACTCTCATTCAGCTGTTACCAGCCACCCTACGTAGATCGTCGCTCCACCTAGCCTGAGGGCGTCCTACCTTACGTTTGCCGATTCACGGTCTCCACTAAAGAACACGTCTACCCCAACGGTCATCGGTTCTACGGCTAATATGGCCGCCTTTCAGCTTGCTTATTCTGGGAGCTATATCGACAAATTTGGTTCTCCGACGGAGCAACTCGTTTCGGATTCGATCCATTACTTCTACTACTACATGATACTTCTATTTGTTATACTTAACTTAAAAAACAATGTGTATTGTTGCTGTGGTTCAAATTATAACCTTTTCTGGAGTCGAGGAAGCAAACAGGTCCCGGTTCACATCTCTTATTGCAAAATGCCTATGGAAATGGCAGACAGAAAATAAAGTTTTGGATCAATGATATTAAAGAAGTTTTTACACATCATACAGTTTGCCATCTTACGGCTTATTTCATCATAATAAGTCTTTCTTTAAACAGTTTACTATCAACTGTCTGAACTAACTTTGATCAATGGTAGCGAAGAAGACTTACATAGTCAGCCTATAATGTTCCAATTGCTGGGATACAGACCACTCTGTGAGAGGGAGTGGGAAAATTCGAAGATATGTGACATCCAGCAACCCGCACTGGGCCCGGCTAGTGAATTTCGTCACCAAGCGGGCCCAGTGCGGGTTGTTAGATATCACATATTGTCGTATCTTGTTCTAGGACATGCCGGTTTCCTTACGATATATTCCTTCACTGTTTTGAGAGCAGTGGTTATGAAATAATTTACACAAAGTAAAGTGCCTGTTATATGTTTTCTTAAATATCAGTTATTTTTTAAACAGTTTATCAACTGCCTTTTAATCGAAGTGTCTATGAATTTAAGACCGGTCGTTAGAACGTAGTAATTTCTCCACTAGTAATGTAATCAATTTACTACGCTCGATTAGGCGATTAGATTTACTTGATTAAGCTGACCATCGACTATTTCATACTTGGTGCTTTTAGACATTAAAATCTTCCAAAATGGCCCAGTGCTGGTTGGCAGACGACAAATATCTTTAAATATTTGGTTCTAGGACATGCTGGTTTCCTTCACCGTTTTGGGAGTAACAGTAACCCACCAGCAACCTTAATACAACAGAAATACAGATCACTTTCATTTTGACAGTAATCCAATCAGAGATCCTTAAATACTTACAGATTCTTCAAAGACTAGTCGCAAGTGCACATCGACACTTATTTCCAATTTTTAATCCAAAAGAAAACTGAGATTTTGGAAGTGGAATTTGTTAAAATGTAATTTATTATGAAACTAGGTATGCCCGTGGCTTTACGTGTGTAGTATAACTTTACATTTTTCCTGTCTCGTATCATAGAATTCGGAACTGTGGATAGAATTGGCGTGAAAATAAAATCAAAAGTCATTTATTCAAACTAGGCTGAGAATCAGCTCTTTTTGAACGTCAAAGTTACATAAGACAGTCCCCCAAAACGCCCGCCCACCAACACTTCCTAGTGCTTTAGCTGGGAAGAAGAAGTGGCGCAACAAACTCCCCAGCAATCCCAGTGAAACTGGGGATCTTGAATGTAACTATGAATGAATGAATGAATCAGTGATGGAGACAATTGACTGAATGGACATAGATACTACAGCAGTACTGCTGTGAAATTGCATAAAAACAGATTATGTAAATTCTGTGTGCGATTGTTGTCTAAAAACCATCCGGGCCTTTTTCATGAAATCAGCCAAGAAAGTGAAATGTTTTTGATTTGATGTGATTTGATTTATCACTTAGATATTCGTTTACCGCGTAGTAGCTACCTTTCTGACCATGTAATATTTTTCCAGGAACAATCACGTCATGGGCTTATTCTCGTATATACTTCCAATCGAAACGAGACAAAATATCCAACCCTAACATTTACCGAATCCTTGCATGACCCTGAAAGGAACGGCCAGAAGGAATGTTTTCATACTCATCAGATTTCTTAACAGAAAATGGTTTTTATTGAAAAAGAAAAGAGCAATAAAAACAAAACACTGAAAGTCAAGAATTGAACAAACAAATTCACTTTCCTTTTATATTATTAGTTAGTATAAATGAAGTCTGACTTCGAAATGCCGTCCGCTCAGTTTGACCTAAATGAGATATCTTCATTCGGTTGGAAGTCTCAACAGTGAAATAATTTTAGATCAAGTTTAAGATTAAGTTTTGGATTGACGTTGAAATAATAATGCTTTGAGAATTGCAATAAAATTATTACGTTTCGGGGATGATTGATGAAGTTGAATTAATATTGTGTTTGGATATCGTCTAAGAAAAGATAAAGTATTTTGTAGAGTTGGGGCCGATATCATGTCACATGTAAAAATCATCGATATTTTAAAATTATTTAATCATGTAATGACAACGACAAAATCATCCACGCTTAAATTATTACTTGAATGAACGCGAACTTCGGTGATGCGGTTGCTACGTTGTGCGGCTGCGCAATTGGCGATACTAAATTCACAGAACTCATAGAGAGTTTCGATAAAATGCCCGGTACTGGGGGCACGGAACAGCATGAAGGTAAGATTTGAATATTACTTTTAGGGAACGTGCATATTTACGCGACCAAGTTTAGCTACGAAATACTAAATAGTCATATCTTGCTGCAAATATCACAAATGGAAACATATTGATGATATCCATGATTTTTAATCAATATCTAAATACACTGCCACGAATGGTCGCCAACTAAGTAAAAAAAACGTACGCGGGCTAACTTCGAGCCCGGTGGAAAAATACTGACCCATGGCTACTAAATAACTAATGATAATTTCTACCTCTGGTAGATAAACTGCTAATACAACCTATTAATAACAAAATGACAACATGTGTTATAAAGGCTCGTGGATACTGGCGCGACTTGTCGCGCGATGCGACATCGGTAATTGTTCTACCGTGATGTTTTCTTAGAAATTGTATTATTAAAGTCGCGTCACGCCTCTTTGTAGAAACTTTAAAGTGTGTCAATCAATCTGCCTAGCCCTTCCCAACTATGTTGGGCGACCCGAACATAGTTGCTTCCAGTCTAACCGAGTGCACCTGAATACCAGTATTTTACATGGAACGACTACCTATCTGACCTCCACAACCCAGTTACTGGGTAACAGGACCACGATGCCCGCCTTGGTAAAACTGGATGTCAGACTTTCGGGCTTCTCACTACCCATACCGACTGATACATACTATTCTACTTACCTTATCTACTACTATCGTTTTTAAATAAAGAATGTCACACGAAAAGTCGCGCGCGTTTCGAATTTCGAGCAGTCGTGGCTGAATTGGGAATAACGAACGTTTGTAACTCCGATGGTCTGACGCTAACGTAAGGCCTGGGTCTGATAAGATCGCAGCTGCTTAAACCTTTTAAAACTTATTCCTGACTGATCAAACAAGGTTATAGATATACATAATTACCTACTATCTTTTGTAACGCATTTACTGCGACTATATGACTTTGACTACTTTTTTCTCCTTTAACCAATTTTACTTTCAAGTGCTGTATAACAAATCCGAAGTCCTTGAGGAATAATGCGCTAAGTTAATAAAAAACATGCACTTAGTTAAGTAAATATTCGATACCACAAAATTAATTGACTTTCTAGGTATAGACACCTAGAAAGTTTGTATGCCCTGGAGAGCATACAAATATGCTGGATTCAGCCCTTTTTTTTCCTCGTGGAAATCCTCATGTTATGTCAGACTCCTACCGACTAAGACCCCCACTGTGCCTTCTAGTACCATGAGTCGGGGGCCCGGGAGATACTTATACATTCAGCGCACCCCCGACTGGTATCAGCCCACCATGCCTAGCAGGCCCGTACTCCGCATTCCGTGCCGAAGCTAATCGCCGCTGCAATCGAATGGGTCGTCAAAACACACTAACCAAATATTTTGAACTAAGAACTTTTTTTGTTTTTTTTTGTGGATGGTTTTCCGATAAAAGAAAACCACATCTGAATCCACCCTTACATGGAAACTTGCCGGTTTTCTCCCATGTGTACACGGGACAAACAGCAAAAGTTTTAATGTAATTTTTTCAATTCACAAACTCGTGAGTTCGTGACCGCTGTCTGCGGACTAACAGCTTCCATTCCATTATTCATGTTCGACAATTTTCATGCAGTGGTAAATCTTTACTGTAGAGTGACCTGAAAATTATGCAGGCGTCGTTATTTACGTCAACATCATCTTAGGCCAAAGGACTCTGGATTTGGTTGTGGTTTCCGTTATGAGCTAACCTGCACCCCAAATCCGTAACACACTTTAAGCACAATCCTAAGGATTTTGAAGGAAATTCATGATGCATTGCGTCTTCATGGTTGAAAAAACTAACTGATTTGGTCATGAATCTGGGTTGATGCTCTTCTTTGTTAGTTGGTACCATTGATAATTACCACTTAGTACACAGAAGAAGCTCTACAGCTCATCTTTCCCATGACGAAATATTTGACTTGAACCCTGCAAAAACAAAAGCGTCGTCACAATTTCAAACTCAAAACATGACGTAACCCAGATGAACATTTAAAATTGTTTTCGCCACAGTTTACAGTATCGCCTCAGATATACTATTACCAGAGCCTCTGCTGTTCTGTCAGGAATTAGCAAAGTTTAAATCAGCCGTCGAGTGGTGGAGTGAATGATCACAAACTTGTGGACATCTTGCGACACTCCGTTTTGTTACTGGTTCATGCAGCTGTTCTAGTTGGTGGTAACTGTTGAGATGTGTGTTATACTTGTTCAGTGATTTACTTACCTGCAAGGTTTTTGGCAAAATCGGAACTAACGCCGCCATCTTCATTTTTCAATACAATTTCTGTGAAATTTTTGAAATATTTACGGTTTCAGACATTTATTCCTTAAAAAGAATACAATTCACTACTAAATACACGAACTTATGAAGAACGGTAGGTACAGATACCGGCGCGGTTCTTGAGCGCTCGGCGGAAGAGTGGGGATCGCTTTGCGCATCGCTTTTCACTTATGACAAAATACGTAAAGGGACCCAATAACTCACTTCTGCGCAGGTGAAGGTCAGCGCTCAAGAACCGTGCCGATGATTGTACTAGTAAATAATCTAGTAAGTACTATGCACATTTCTTTGTACAGTGCTTTGGGTTCAAATAAAAAGTTACTGTAACTTTACATTTCGTTTATGGATTAGCAATTCAATAGCAATTTACACATTGTCTATATTTTTGTATTTGTAATTTTTTTGATTTTGCTTTCATGTACTATACAAAACTGCTCGCTTATGCATAGCAGTGCAATCAACCTACAAAATTCTTTCCAATTAACATTTTTCTCAGACCTGTTGTAATTTTGATGTGCAAGTAAAAATAAATTTAGTGTAGCAGAAACAAAGTGTTTTTAACCAGCATCCTTTTTAATAAACAGTGTTAAAAAGGACCCACGGAGCGCCATCCTAGTTCGTTTATAATGATGAATTATGACATACTCACACAATTAATCAAGTCTTGTATGTCGTCATATTTCATTAACGGATCGCGTAATCGCCTATTCATGCGACAATCGCTTTTAGTTAGGATGTAAGGTATATTTCTCGCTCTCTCCAACTATCTCTAAATTACTCCGCAAATGGAACTTCCACATGCTGGAGGCTGTGTGCTTTAACTACTTTTCTCTTTCTTTCTTTCCTTCCCTTTCTACCTTATCACTCTATTCCCACGCTTATCTAAAACTAAAACAATAACGTTTCTGGTTACCAAGTCAACGTTAGAGCTACGATTAACTTAATACAATTGATTCTAACTTATTTTATTGCGTCTTTTACCGAATACATTGATAGGGACTCGGCTAAATTCAATTTCGTGAAAGTTTCTAAAAGATATAGGGTATACATTTATCTAGAAGTAAAAGGTTAAAGGTCATTCAAAGTCATAATTCTTTCGAAATCCAGCGTATAATTTATGTTAGAAGCAGTGGCGTAGTTAGGCGTGGGTGAAGTGGGCCCCTGCCCACGGCCTCGCACTTAAAGGGGCCTCGCGAGGCCCCTTTAAATGCGATGCTCCCAGAGTTTAATAAAAGAATTTTAACTTGAACTTTACGCAGAATTACAACTTTTAGTGCCTAACTTCTTCTTTAATCTATATGCTTTCAATATTCTCCCACCGCGCATTTATATTTTTTTCACCATCATGAGATCTATTGGATATATCTTGGGAACGAAAGAAAAGGGGCCTCGCTGATGCGACTTCGCCCACGTCTATATTAGTCCACGCTACGCCTCTGGTTAGAAGATAACTTTTTTGATTTAATCAAAGTTTATGATTAATGGAGTTTCATAATTCAGTAAGCACCTACCTACGTTAAAACTAAAATGGAACCAAGTTATATCCACTTGTGCTTTTAACGACTCCATCATTAAATCATCATCATCATTTCAGCCAAATGCCGTCGGCTGCTGGACCTGCCTCCCCCAAACACCGCCATTTCGACCGGTTCTGTGCTTCACGCAGCCAGCGGATTCCCGCAGACTTCAACAGTTCATCGGTCTACTTTGTGAGAGGCATTCCAACGTTACGTCTTCCGGCAGGCTGCCGCCACTCCAGAACCTTTCGGCACCAGTGGCCATCTGTTCTACGAGCAATGTGACCTGCCCACTGCCACTTAAGTTTGGCATTTCTTCGGCCTATATCAGTTACCTTGGGTCTCCTACGGATCTCTTCATAATATGATTCGATTACGTAGGAAGACTCCAAGCATAGTCCTCTCCATTGCCCTTTGGGTGACTTTCAGCCTTCTAATGAGGCCCATTTGACCCCCTCCCCCCCAACATTAAATAAAATGTGATTATTTTACTGTATTTAGTTTCATTAGTTATAGTTGAGCCTCTTCTTATGAAACTTGTATCGTAGAAGTTTACAATATCTACAAAAATATGACTTTATTTTTGGAAACAGCGCCACTATCATCACTAAATACTTTACTATCAAGGCCTACTTCATTTCAGAGTATTTCTGTACAATTTCACAAAGCCACAAAAATTTACAGAGTTGTTGTTGTTGTCCCAGATGTTCACGAGCCTCGTAAAATATCTCCCGCCATACGGTAACCCTTACTTATCCCAACTTTGCCGTACGAGCCATCCGTGAATTACGTTAGGGGGAAGGAGGGGGTCAATAAAGTGTGACATTGTGTGACAAGTTACACAAAACTTCAACTCTAATGAACAACTTTATAATATTACCATGCTCATGTTTTGGACAAATACAATAATCATTCTATCGAATCTTAACTTATCAACTCTCAAGGTTCTTCTTCTAAGGTTTAATTTAAAGTTGCTAAATATGTGACGACAAGCCACATCACAAATGTGACAAGTGAGAAGGGGTGCTCAAAAAATGGTCCCGTACGACTGTAGAACACAAATTGATTTTGGAAGTGAACTCTGTCACAGTGGTGAAGTGGAGGAAGTGGTCCCTTCATTAATTTAATTGAGTTACGGCGTCCGTGTTTCATCTAGTAGCCTTTTACTTGGATGAGAATATTTTTAGATAATAGCCTGGATCTCTGAGTGGATGTTAAGTAAATCTAGCTGCTTTGTGTTTCGAAAAGGGTTGGTATGGAGATTTCGTCTTTTGTTCTGTAGTAATTTTAATATTTATATTTTGCGTTGGTTTGGCTTTATGGAAGTTTGTAATGGTCTTGTATTTGGGTAAGGGTATGCATAATACAATGTACATGCGTGGTGATGTAATGCTCGTACGAAAAAACTCTTGTCTTAATTCTGCAATGGAACAGACAAAGCGGAAAACAAAATTCGAAATACACGCTCTATGAAAGGAAAACTAGTCACATTGTTATAAAAAGAAAGATTTTTTTTTTTTCTTCACAAACAAATCGCATATTACAAAAAAAAGCCATAAGTAAGTTCGTAAAATACACACATATAAAGTAGCCAAAAGCCTCGTATTCAAACAATAAAAGTATGACAATTGTGTCCATTGTTTGATGTCAGGGCCAGGTACCAAAAACAATAATAAACATTGCGTAATTTATTGAGCGCCCAAAAAATAACGTAGGTACAAGGCGCGCGCCTCAGGCGCCTGTTAACAAGGGTCTTATCATAAAGTAGGTACTTACAGTCCGCGAGGAATAAGCTGAGCTTTGCATTTGTTAAGTGCACATAGATAGTGTAGGTATGACATCGGCCTAGAGCGCGGCGCGTCCGTTGCTTGGTAGAAACCGGTTTACTCCGCCGCGCACATTCCACACACAAATGCAAAACTCAGCTTAGCCCTCGCGGACTGTACTTAACTATTATAAACTCCTTGATCACTAAAACCATCGCTTCATCAAAATAAAGGCAAAGAACTCCGAAATTAAACGAACATTGAGAGTAAGAAACTTTTCTCGTTAATAAAACTTGCAATGGACAATAGAGTTAGTCGATTCTCGCAATAATTCGATTATAACAATCGACTTGGTCCGCTTATAAGTTTCGAAGTTCAATAATCAAGTATATTTGGAGGGACTAGTTTATTTTGGTACGTAGTCGTATCGTATCCTCTCAACAAAATACACAATCATGCATTTATCTGACAGACCACGCACAACCTAAACCGCTAAGTCTAGAAGCATCAACATTTTCGTAACTTTGCTTACTTATTTGCTCAAGAAACCGTAATTTCTCATCTTAAAAAAGTATTTATTTAACAAGAACCACCTAAAACCTAGGTATTTAATACAACATAGCCAAAATCCAGCAAACAGTAACTACATACAAAAATTAATTTCAGCCAAAAAGTCAAACGGCCAGTAAATTGCTGGGTCGCGTCAAGTTGGCTGCTAACGACTGCCAACTTTGACGTCAGCCCCGGGCCTAATGACTGGAATCAGGCCGAACAATGCACTGCGCGAAACGAAACGCGAATACTAGTTTTTATTGTTACGTTATCGGTATTTTTTTTATGTTGTTATGGGATAGGTAATTAGTAGGTTTTGGGTCTCGATGTGAAGAAAACAAGATTTATATACCTATAGGTATTGGAAGGTATTACTGTGTACTAAGTATTGTCTCAACTCAAGATTTGCCAAAGAGCAATGGAGCGTAGTATTTTAAAAATCAAACTCACCGACCAAATTCGCAACACCATAAATACGCTCCAAGACTGCCGTCACCGATGTTGGTGGCTGACATGAGACTGGGCGGGTCACACCTATAGGATGCATGAAAACAGATGTGCCAGGATCGTCACACAGTGGGTACCTGATGACCAGCGCCGCTCCCCTAAACAACATAATTTGAATTAAAAAAAAGGATTTTCATATTTATATGTACAAACAGAGCAGGGCCGGATTTAGGGGAGGGCAACCGGGGCTACAGTCCTGGGGCCCCCACAAAAGAGACATCGAAAAAAAAACACTCACATTCCGACTAGTAAACACTAGTAAACTACTTTTCATTTCGTTTTTTTTCCCTATTTTACCTTTACCTACAGTACTTCGTACAAACATGATTATATTGTTCTTAAATATTAACAGAAATCATTTATCTATATTTGTTCACACCAATCAGACAATCAGTAAAATATTAAAATCTCAAATGGCCCTGATAAGCGTTCGCAATTTACCAACTCGACTGAAAACAATTGTTCATTTTTTTTGTAAAATAATTTGGGGCCAGGGGGCCTCCACTCCTTGGTTGCCCCGAGGCCTCCAGACCCCTAAATTCGGCCCTGAGACAGAGAAAAATAAATTGACATAGGTAGGTAGGTACAATGTTTGCTGTGTGCATGGTAGACCAAAAAGTTGAGGTCCATACAGTTTTTTCATAACCTAATAATAAATTGAAAATATTAGGTCTGGATCTATAAATTCCTACTGCATGGCAAATGCACTAGGAGTTAAAGACTAATAGATACATTTAAAATTACGTACCTACTTAAATACTTTTATCAAGCGAAAGTTACTGACCGACTCCATATTCTCAACGCAGAATTTCCGCTTTTAATTTCTAGGACACTTCATTGATTATTTACCCACCCTGTTACTATACCTCGCCGTTTCTAACCATCGGATTACATCGGGAGCGCATTAGTTATTTATTAACGTACGAGACGGTAACGATACGCTATCCACAACCTGTCCGCTGGATACCGATCAGTGCCGAGAGACAATCTAGAGAAATAGGTAAAAACTAGTCTGGTTTAGAATGTTGGTGCATTTATTTCTAATGCGATCGGTTTAGCAAACAGGCGCAACGCGACTTTAATTATACAATTTCTAAGAAAACTTCACGAACGACTTGAATTTTCTCCATACGAAAACTGTCAGAAGTAAATCTTATTCCGCGGATAAAATTTATTCCTGTTTGGTCGAATCCAGCCTAAGTGGTTTAAAGTTTTAATCACCGCTTAAAGTAACTTATTGGCCATTTTAGCGTCGGATGCTCTTATTAAAATAAACAGACTCGGTTCGTGAACATAAAAAGAAAATACTAAGAAAGTGAAAATTCACGCAAAAAAGCTGCAAAAATCTATTCAGTATAGCTAAATCCATTTTTTTTCAAACTCATTTCGATAACACCTAAAAGTTTAATATGAAAAGAATCCTTTCAAGACATTTTATACTATCATTACCAGCCATTACTATTTTTTTCATGTCTCAAAAATTTCTAAGAGTTTGAAAGTCCCTATCGCCTCATTCGATCAGTCTTTAATAGCTGCCTGCACATGGGCGACATTTTATCAGGAGGCGAAGCAAAAAACCTCGTGGGAGTAGGTAACTGATTACTTTACCAATATCGTCAAAATTATTATCGAAGTGTGTGGGAGACTTATTGAGAACTTAAACTAGAGCGTAGGTGAAGACGCAAATAGTTGTTCGTATTAGGTTGTATGAGTGTTTTGGTCGTAATATGCGTAGTTTCACCTATTATCACGTTTTGTCCACAATTCATAGCCAGAACTCCAGTCTATTTCAAAAGTAGCCGAACAGAAACGTACACGTGTAGGTATACTTTATCTTAATCTTAGGTTAACTTAAATGACAAGACAACAAAAAAAAACAAGACCTAACTTTCTGAGAAGTGGAAAAAATGAGAAGTGAAATACATCTTGCCAAAGTTCACACTTTGTACGAGACGAGGGTAGCAGAGTATTAAGTAAGTACCTTTTTTCCTAAATAAACTTCCAGAAGACGTTATACAAAACGAAATTCCCATAATTTCTTAATTTCATAATTTCATATTTCATAATTTCTCCTAATGTATGTATGTATTAACTGTATCTAAAAATCATTATCATCATTATAAAAATACTAGCTTTTCCCACGGCGTCGCCCGCGTTGATGTTAGAAAATATCACACAGAAACGAATTTGAAAATTTTGAAAAAATCCTTCTTTATTCCTTGTCTACATTATAAAGGAAACCTCTGTGCAAAATTTCAGCTTTCTAGCTCCAAGGGTTTGGGCTGGGCGTTGATGAGTCAGTCAGTCAGTCAGGACTTTTCTTTTTCATAGATATATTATATTTAATCTATAATCTATTTTTCATAGATTTATCATCGTAGTAATTCACATTTTTATAAAATGATAATGAACGGCTCGCCAGCACAAAGATAAACCCTGAGAGGTTTTCGTTGTGTGGCAAAAATCAAATTCTAAAATAGGTTGTGTTTTGGAAAAAAAAAGGAGGTTCTTAGAAGCCAGATTAACAATCTTAAGTACCTACTTAGCAGGAAGGTGTGATTTTTCCGTTTGTTGTTATTAGCAGTAACGAGGCAGCTAATGGTAGTCCATTTGATGCTTCATTGCGTAGGTATGACGACACCTAGGAATGCGTGAGCAGTATTTCTTATTATATTCGTAGAACACGAGACTATGTTAGGAGTAATAGTTTCAAATATTATTTCGCACGTAATTACCTCTTTAAATTAGGTACTTGGGTATAACCGAGACTCCTCCGTGCTTTGAAAAGAACCTTAAGCCGTTTGTCCCGGCTGTCACTCGTGGATCTTTGACAGTCGTTACGGGTCGCTAGAAGCCCGACAATCAGTCTTGTCCAATTACCGGGTTGTGGAGGTCAGATAGGCAGTTGCTCCATGTAAAATACAGGTATTCAGCTGTATACAGTTAGACTGGACGTCGACCCCAACATAGTTGGGAAAAGGCTAGGCAGATTGACTTATATATGTATACTTCGGTTTCTTAGATCACAGAAGCAATGGACGTTGCTAAAGCGAGGATCCAAGTCATTGAAAGGTAACCACTGAAGCTTATGACCACAAAGGATCGTGAAGTCACATATCAAACG
Organism: Eupsilia transversa; assembly: GCA_914767815.1. NCBI lineage: Eukaryota > Metazoa > Arthropoda > Insecta > Lepidoptera > Noctuidae > Eupsilia > Eupsilia transversa. The sequence continues at coordinate 2,753,638 of OU611888.1, forward strand.
AGCATTGAACTATTCATACACAAAGGATCTTTTTTGAGTGCCCTTCTAGTGAGCGACAAGGCTTTGTTGGTTTTAGCGAAAGAATCGGGATAGCTCGGGAAATTATTTTGCAATTTTAGCAATTTGCAGGTCAGTTACAGGTTGTACCTACATTAATCGAAATATCATTCGTGGCTGTCTCAAATAGGTACCTTACCTAAGTATTTACATAATTATCTATCTGTAGAATCAATTGCCATGCGTTATGTAGTCTCGCAAAAACTCGAAAATGACTCGACCGATTGTGATGAAACTTTAATTCAAACTCAAACTCAAACTCAAAGCATTTATTTCAATTAAACCAATTACAGGCACTTTTGAATTGTCAAGGAGTCAGTCAGTCAGAAAATATGAAGCTAGATGCCCATTCCAAAGGTAGTAGGTACCTATGGAGAAGAACGGGCAAGAAACTCCACGGACACTCTTTTTAATAAGTTGTTGTGTACGCCGGAAAAGGTTCATAACAAAAAAAAAGGCAGAAGGCATTGCAACGCATGCCGGGTATGAGCCAGTAATCAATAAAATCATCAATATAACTCTCTAAGTCTCTACTCTCAAGTTCAAATTACTTACCTTATTGAATAATTATTTCATGAAATTTCACGAAATCATGACATTTCCGGCCAATTCTACCTTAGAGAGCGTTCTATTGATGATTCTTACGATTTTTTTTCTAATATTTCGATCATAATACAACCTACGAATTGCAAATACGTGAGAAATTTTGAATGTCACGGGCTACCTTATCGCAGCCCATATTAGGCACAAAATCTTACTTTAATTTTATAGAACATGAAAATGTAGCTACAGTCTACGATTTTTTTCGCATCTTCGTTGCGTTTCCAAACCAAAACCTTTCAAGTACTAACACCAGGATCGAAAATAACTGTAGAGAGTACAAATATTTGTGCAATATAGGAATTGAGCCTGAAATCCATTTAAGCCAATCACTACGCCTCTGCGCCAATCCAATCACCTTGAGCTGAGTCTTACTCCTCGTAATTACTTACCTTGCTCTGACTATTACATTTGATTTGAATAATTTTTTTCGTTGACTGTACCTTTCGTCACATTCGATGTGGCGGCACCAGGCAGTTCATCGTCATAATAAACATCATACAGAAGGACAAGTAGACGTGGCGGCGACTCGACGTGGCGGGACTCGACGTAAAGGCGACTCGACATGGGGGAATAAATCGATTTGACTACCTTTGAATGAGATGGCTGTTAACTACAACTTTGTTTGGTAATTTCAGTGCTGGGCTCGTGGCAAAAGCAGCTTCTAGGTACAGCAACGCTAGCCAAGGTCGGTCTGTGGATAGGTGACCATCCATTACATACCAAGACCCCTCCGTGCCTTGGAAAGTACGTTCAGCAGCTGGTCCCGGCTGCTGTTCGTTGATCTTTGACTGTCATTACGGTTAGTCAGAAGCCCTAAAGTCTGACAACCAGTCTTGTCAGCGGCATCGCGTTACCCAGTTACTGCATCTGGATGTCAGATAGGCAGTCGCTCCATGTAAAACCCTGGTAGTCACTTGAAAATAAGCTGGTGCTAGCAGCGTGGTATTTAGCTGCATCTGATTAGATTGGAAGCCGACCCCAACATAGTTGGGAAAAGGCTAGCAGCCCACGTGGTATATGTCGCGATATGTATGCGGCATCCTTAAGGACTTCATGAAAACAGAGGTGACAATGAAAGCGGTCGCGTTCAGATTCTAGCAGTGTAGCTACGTTTCGATTTGAAGAGTAGATACGAGTACGAGTCACAATATACATTCAGTCAAAAAAGTATCGGGAATGGATGATTTGTGTATGGTTCCAAATTAATTTTTTTGTTATTTTTTTTTGTTATTAGATTGGCACAACTCTTTAACATTTTGGCGCGGAGTTTGATTTGCGTCTGTCATTTAGATTAAATACAGTGCTGTTTTTAGTTAAATCATATCTAGTGTGCATTGCGAATTTCATAATGGGCAAAAACATCGAACAAAGAGTTTGTCTTAAATTTTGCATCGCCAATGGAATTTCGAGTTCGAAGTCACTGAAAATGTTACAGAAGGCTTACAGTGAATCGACTTTATCAAAAACACGTGCTTATGAGTGGTAAAACGCGTTCAAAAGCGGTCGAGATATGCTGGAAGATGTGCCTCGCCCTGGTAGGCCATCAACGTCTTCAACTGAAGTTAACATCGCAAAAGTGAAGGAAATTGTGACTGAAAATCCTCATTCTCAGTTTGAGAGAGGTAGCCGCTGAACTTTCTGTGTCTCACAAGTCAATCCGTATCATTTTAAATAATCACTTGGGTATGAAACATGTTGCCGCTCGGCTAGTCCGAAAGACCAGAATTTTCTCCACGACACGCCTTCGCACAAGGCCATCATTGTGAACGAATTTTTGACCAAAAACTCAACAAATACCATCGAGCAACCACCTTATTCACCAGATAATGTCTCCAGCCGACTTCTTTCTTTTTCCTAAACTCAAATTACCACTTCGTGGCACCCGTTTTCGTTTGGTAGGAGGCATAAAGGAGAATTCGCGGCGAGAACTAAAATCAATTCCGGAAAAAGCGTTTTAAAAATGTTTGGATGATTGGATTATTCGTTGGTGAAAGTGTATCGTTTCTGAAGGAGCATACTTTGAAGGCGATAAAATAAATTTGGATGAATAACTAGAATTTTGTGTGTTATTGATCTTTTCCCGATACTTTTTTGACAGAGTAGTATTACACACATGAGAAATCTCGTATAGCAACGTGTGGTGCGTTGCTATACGAGATGGTGCGTTGCATAGAATAAATAAAGAATTTTTAACCCAAAATACTTCCTTTTAATACTCACCTTCGTTATAAAAGGAACTTTACCAGCCCAGCTCAGCCAACCATGGATGATAATTCATGAAACAGAGGGAAGGACCCCACTCACACAGAGTGTAACATATTTTGTGCTTATTCTATCTTTTCAGCGGTCTTTTTTCAATTGACATAAAAACTTGTGAGAAAAAATAAGCCCATAGTTCTCAACCACATTGTGCAATAAATTATTTCAATAATAAAAGCACAAAGTAAACCTAATCGGATCGCGTTCGCGTTGCGGTAAACAGCGCTCTGTTTTTAATGGAGTTCGCACAATAATCCCAAATCCATAGCTATCGGTATCTAGCGGATATCGACACTTTCAGTAATGAAACGTTGCAGATGATACTGGAAAATAAAATGTCACAAAAATTTATGATCTGTAGGGAAGGAACGCAGCTATTTTACCGATTGCTACGGGTTTGTAACAAGTTAAGAGCCCATCAGCCCACTGAACCTCAGGTTTTTATCTCGCTGGCACCATCATAATCGCGGATTGAGTGCGAGCGAGGAGGAGGCGGCAACAAATCGGCAAAAGTTTAGGTAATTGCTTTTTACGGCGAAAATAATGGTAATTTAAAAAAAAAAAACTTAGTCGCTGCTTTATGGTAAGTTCAGTTAGTGTGCCAAGTTTCATGATCTAATTTGAAGTATTTTTTTAATAGCAGCGGTTTATTGTTCGGTTTGGAGGAAACTTTGGTTTTTTTTTCTATCGAGAAAATTTAATGGAATCGTGTTTTCGGCTAACATAGTCGCTAACATTTATCCTCAACTTTAACATATATATATTTCAAAATTAATGCTGCAGTAGTTTCGACATAACGGTGGATCTTGCTAAGCAATTTGACGACATATAGGCCCTTAAGAGTGAGTTTACCATAGGTACTCACACTCAAAAAGTGAAATTACCTAGGCACTACGAGGGTGTAAGGGCCGGAACATACATCTCACTACCCAAGTCAACCTCACCTGCACGTGGTACCTCACCGTGCTAAAAAACAGACGAGGCTCTGACGAAAACTCACTAAGACGTACTGGCCAGCGTGGTGTTTTATGGTATATATACCCTTCCGTAAATGAATAGTGCAAAACAGATATGGCCCTCAGTACCCAGTAGCCAAGCCGTTCCTGATCACAGTGGCGGTCATAGCAACGGGCCGAAATCGTGTTTTTTTTCAAACAAACTAAATAGGTAGTTAGTAGTTAGTGATCGACTACGGGTTTTGCCAATCTTGTGACTAAACTATTGGATATAATTGGTTGAATTTTTGTATGCAGACTGGGAACATCATTAGTTAAACGAAGTTTAATTTATTGTTGTATTGTCGTCTCGTCCTTGTTTAAAATTAGATTGATATGAAAACTGATCATGACATAAAACTGTTTGACCATCGCTTTAATTAAATGGCCAACCACTGAAAACTTGCGCTAACAGATAACCATGCGTCGATGAACCAAATTAATTTGAGTGTTCTCCTCGATAATTAAAATTTGGCTCCATAAAAATATTTGCTCTACAAACTCCAGCACTTTTCAATTAATTGACAACGATATTCCATGATGGCGTCAGCTAGGTTTGTTTTAATTTGATTAATTTTTGGCGGCGACGGAACACGGTTCGGCAGTTGTAAAATATTTTAACAGGATCGGATCTGAAGCAAAAAGCTGAGGCAAAAACTTCCAGTTTTTCAGCCACATTATTTTTCATGTCTTTTTAATGATCAAAGCTATAAACTTACACACTTCGTTCATGATAGAGGAGACCTTTAATATCAATCAAGCGTAAACATCAAAGCCTTTGCTGTAAGTAAATGTTAACGTAGAATATTTTGCAATACCTAAACCGACAGAATTATTAATATGAAATGATTTCACGATTATGAGACATTGTTAATGAGGACTCCAAAGAAACTCTTATACAACTAAATATTGGTTACATCGTTCATGTTGAAATTATTACATGGGAGAACGATGTATAAAATCGTAACACATTTATCTTGTTACTTATTCATTCATTCATTCATATTTTATTTGCATTCCATAATGTAGTTAAGGTGTTACAATGGCTTAAAGCTAAGGTACAATTACGGACCCTGTAGGGCACAGCAAAAAGTATAAAAGTATAAAATTAATTCTCTATATAAAAATAAAATTAGAAAACAAATTACATTTATTCAACAATATTTAAATTTATGTTCTTAACAATAATTGAGATCATATTATTATAATATTGTATGAAATGTACGACTAACTGTGTATGGTGGTATACTTAGAGACGACCTTTAAAAGTAAATCTAAAATTAACACTCAATTACCCAATATTCATCACTGTTCAACCATGGTTCAACCTATAAGTTACAAACAAACAACTAACTTCACCAGCTATTGTGCTCATCACCCAGTTTCATCTAAAAACATTTTTCATTAATACTGTAGTGGTTTTTTATCGTTTTCTGGGGTTAAAACTAGGCAAGATTAAGGCCTTTGCACACCGTATCTTCTGGGTGCCTACGCTAGTGTTACATGGATGTCCACTAGGCTAGAAGCAGGTCAAGAGAGAGGAAGGATTTATTATCCACAATAATATTATAAAGGGAAAAAGATTTGTATTTTTGTTGGTAATGAATAAACTCAAAATATGCTCGACCGATTTTAAAAATTATTTCATTAGTAGTAGGTATACTATAATATTATCACCGAGTACCGTACTTATATATTATTCTAATCCTAATCAATATGATAAATGCGAAAGTAAGTTTGTTTCTTTGTTACGCTTTCACGCTACGCCTCCCTACTCTTCTCTCATCTTCATCTCTTTTTCTATGACTACTTACTTTCATAATGAAAATTTTACTGTAAGTGGCACAACATAAAGCTCATTTCTCAATGCTTTTTGAGTTGGTGTCAAGTCGTAAAGGTGCGCCTTTATTCAAGCTATTCAAAGGTCTGAATCAAGTTATTTCCATAATCCGCTATTAGAAAGACATTGTACTGTTCTTAAACGATTTTCTGTAACGCTATATTCTTTTCTGTGTTAAGCCGATTATTTTTAAAGGATGAATTGAGAATGAAAGTCTTAGTATAGATTGGTTTTATTTCTAACATTTTTTAACAATATTTGCATCTTAATTGTATACTTACACGGTGTTTTTTTTATAGGTATCCCATTTCTCTAGGGTATGAATGAGACCTTATCAAAGAATCAACTACTGGCATAAGAATTATTTGTCAATATCTTTTTTTTTCGTTTTCTTTTTATACAAAATAATTCGACAAAGTCACGATTATTAATGTGGAACAACCTTTAAGTGAAATATGACAACAACGCATGTTCTAGATTTAAATATGTATGATTGGTTTGAATGAAAATGGTTTACTCGTACTTACCAATAGATAGGTACACACATCGAGAGAATAGTGTTATCTTCGAAACTATTCATTTTTAACTTTTTTTCTATTGTTTTAACTATAATCTTAGAGTTATGGGATATAAAAAAACACGTTGTTTATGAAGTGAATTGCTTAAAGATTAGGCACCCGCCCTGGGCCTGGGCCGGCGACCTTACCTGGTTTGCTGGTCTTAAAATTAACTAACGAAAAAAAAGGGAAAATCTTTTCATAATATTGTAAAAAGGTGAAACCTTTTATTATTATTATTATATCCCGTTTGTTAAGTAAGGCACAAATATCCTAACTTCCTAAGAAATATTATAAATGTGAAAGTGAGTTTGTGCGTTTGTTTGTTCCGCTTTCACGCTAAAACGGCTGAACGGATTTTGATGAAATTTGGCACGTGGGTATACCATCGCTTGGATTAGGACATAGGATACTTTTCAAGCAAGCAAGGGAATTAACCTAGCTCCCCAGCAAGTTTTATCACAATTGGTTCAGTAGTTCAGCATTTAATGCGTGCGAAACAGGCTTATCATCTAATTTTTAGTGAGAATAAATACGAACTTTTAAAACAGTGAAAGCTGCAAGAGCACCGTGAGCTTATAAAATAAAGAATTTCCTCAAAATAATTGAACGACAGTTTATTAATATTCATATATTCTTGTGTATTTTCGCATGTGCATTAATATGTAAATTATGGAATTAATACGTTGTTTTTTAAGCCTTCACACGTCGTTTCACGTCAAAAGTGTTTCTGTTCGCGATGACGTTATTTAAATAAGAATGTTAAACAGCTTTTATCACCAGGCCCAGTTCTGAAAAGCGCTCCAGCAACATTTTGTCGAATTAACAGTCAAAAATATCTGCTGCTCCATACATTTATGTTCGCAAAACTCGTGTTCTTATACGTATGTGTACACTTACAAAAATAAAAACTTAATTGATAAGGTAGGTTCCACACTAGTTCGCCGCGACGTCGCCGCGTCGCCCGTCGGAAGTATCCAAGTCTCCAACAAGAAAGATGGTCACTTGAGCGAGCAATAAATCTTCGCTAATTTTTAAAACATTTATACGTTTTTACACATTTCTGTTCGTTTGTTGTCTTATCTCTCATTGTAAAATATATTGGGACTTTCTGTAAAAATCCATCTTGTCTGCATACTTACATAAATGATAGCGAATAAATGATTTCAATTTCTGCATAGTTTAAGACTGCATTTATTTTGCTAAAAGATGTAGCTACGAGCTTTGGAGCCGTTTCTTGGGATAGCGTGCACAAATCACACGTCATTTAATATGGCTGATTTTAATCGGATAACAAGCAAAATCAATTTAATCATTCAAATCAAACTCAAACTCAAACTCAAACTCAAAGCATTTATTTCAATTAAACCAATTACAGGCACTTTTGAATTGTCAAGGAGTCAGTCAGTCAGAAAATATGAAGCTAGATGCCCATTCCAAAGCGTAGTAGGTACCTATGGAGAAGAACGGGCAAGAAACTCCACGGACACTCTTTTAAATCAAATAAATTGTTACAAAAATTGGTTACATCATTCATGTTGAAATTACTTATACATGTGAGAACAATGTAGAAAGACTTGCATAAAAAAAGCGTCCGTACATAAAAATAAAAACAATTCAAAAATTACAAATAAGCCATGGCAGCTAAGAGATGACCAGCCCCAACTGACGGCGCCCGTTCACGAACATGACGCATGGATTGCCATTCAATATAACAAATTACTATTATAGTTGAAGGTGTAGATTTTTTTTCGTCCCAATTTTTTTTAATAACCGTCTAGTCGATATTTATGCTACGGCTACATTGTCGCGATAACGCGAAATAAAACTCACGCACTCTCTCTCGCACACTGCTCGACATCTCGGTATACAACAGAGAGCACGCGAAGTGTAGTTCGCGATATTGCGAACTGCCAACAAACTGCTTTGCAGTTTGGCAGAGGTAACATTTCTTTAAAAAAAATATTGAATACTTAAACACTTTTTTTTTCATTTTTCCTATAGGTACCTTCATCAACAAGCTAAAATAAATCTAATCTCAAGCACAGCTAGTTTTCAATTCAACTATCCCGTGAAAGAGCATCGCATCTAAAATTAACTAAAGTTCAAGACGCGAAGTTTCCTCTTGTTCTTCAACGTCATTTCAGGTTCAAACTAACACGGGTACGTTACGCTTGTTACAGTTAGCTGTCAGACTAAGTTCATGTTAGGTGTGTTACGTATTAGCGTCAGCGCACACCAAGAGCAGAGCAGAGCAGAGCATTTTCTGAGACTAAGTACTGAAAAATGAACCTTATGACAATTCCATAGATTGCAAAATTAAATACACGTCAAGACCATACGCGAGCATTTTGCAGTTCGGTGTGCGCTGACCCTTAGAAGTTATTAGTGTTTGTTCCTTTAGAACTAAGAGATATATCATGAAAGGAAAGTTAAAATGTGAGGCTTTGTCTTAACGTTGTGGCAAGTTTTTTCTTTTAATGGTTCCGTACATCCGAATGAAAAAATGGAACCCTTATAGGATCACTCGTGTAGTCGTGTGTATGTCTGACTGGCTGGCTGTTTGTCTGGCTATCTGTCTGTCCGTCTATCACAGCCAATTTGCTCTGAATCTACTGGACCAATTTAGTTGAATTCAATGCGTTATTTACGTTATTGAGCAGATTTTTTTTCGTAGGTACTTATGAAGCATTGGATTAGCAATATGTTTCAAAACGATTCAGATTGTGATTGATCGTATAATACGCAAAGGGTGACGGACGTGTAACGCAAATAAATGAATTCTGAATACGGATCCCTAAAAACTCTAAAATTGCAATTATTCTATAAGTAATAAGATTTGCAAAGCGAATTAAATTACAACTTTCTTGTTAAAATTAAGACTAAATTAATTTAGCGACTAGTTTAAAGTTCTCAATTTAGAAAACTTATTTCTTTTTGAGCTAACAATTTAAATTCGTAAAAATACAATCTAAGTAATTTGAGTATTTAATTAAGAATAGAAGAAATCTATTCCCTTAGGTACCTATAACTATATTAATTTAATCTTTTATATATATTGGACCCTGTGGGTACCAAATGCCGCAGTCGTTAGGAACCTAGTAAAATATTTTCAAATTATGAAGCATAAGCATTAAAACAATAATGTAAGCATACATTTTAATGATAATTTCTTTTTATTAATGTTTTTACTGTTTTACAAATTATTTATTCAATCAAATTTTGTTTATGGATATTTTGCCTGAAAAAAAACACTATCTATAGATCTATAGTCTACCTATGTTTTGAGCTTTCCACAAAATGGGAAAATCCGGCTTGCGAATTACTCCTCCATTTCCCAACATCGTCAGTAACAATCGCTTTCAGAGGTGTAATTAACTTACAAAACAATATACACTCCCAGTTAACCAACCATAAAGCCCACTTAACGTGTCGATTCAGCCACAATAACCGGGCATTTGTAACTGCCTGTTACCGACGTGTATAATGCCGGTATCGGCTTCATGTCGGCAGGCATAACCGAGTAATACGACATGAATATGACAAGACGCTTACGGGTCTAATTCTACTAATTTGTAAACGTTACAATGGTCTCTCAATGGTGAGTTTTTGACAGTTTTTGTATGGCAAATCTGTCCTAGATCTTAACTACGCGAAGCCGGGTTTTCACGGTACGGAAACGATTCGGAATATTGACACAAAGAATATTCCGAATCCTTATTATATGATGCCAAGATCTACAACCGTGATAAACCCGGCTTTGCTTCAGGTGTCTTACCGTATACGTGGTACCTAAGTATTCGATGACCAACCGCACGTCAGCGGTAACATTTGAAATAAGAACACCACTTTTACGGCAAGGCTTTCACTTACACACAACTAACAAAAAATATCTGAACACTTCACTTACAACGTCAAGTGTACCTAGGCAGATGGGGTGGTCTAGGTAAGTATTTTTGACAAGCATCTGCTCAGATATTAATGAAGTATTGAATGTTCAGATATTAATGGTAACTTCTAGTGTATGGAACTTTTTGACATTTTAAATTGTTCAGAAGTATTTGGACACACATTCATACACAAAACTTTTTAGATTGTAGCATTTACTTACATAGACCATAAAGGCTCGTTCACACCGGCGCGACTTGTCGCGCGACGCGACTTTAACAATACAATTTCTAATAAAACTTCACGATTGAACAATTGCCGGTGTCGCGTCGCGCGACAAGTCGCGCCGGTGTGAACGAGCCTTAAACCTAACTTTCCATTATTTAACTACGCTCACACACGAGTAGATGTGGCTACATTAGATAGCTTCCTGTTCCCTAATAGCTATGTCATCTAGTGCACAATGCGATAGGAACGCGCTAGGTGTAATCTGACCAAACATTCCGGACGTAGGTAATTAGTGCAAGTATCCAGATAGTGTAGTAGGCATGTTGTGTTCATTTACAGGATGGAATGATCTAGAACAAAATCATGTCTGATGGAGTAATGACAATAACATAAACATTTTGTGTAGTGTCATCGTACTGAGTTAGGTAATGGATGGATGAAAGCGGCCCAAGATTTTAATGGCGTGGTCTGACCTCTGTTGCGCAGCAGACTTGCACCTAGAGTAGGTACTCTGAAGCATAAGGCGGAAGTTGCGAATTTGAAACGTTATTTATTTCTATACCAAAATGAAATTTCCTCTGTTTCTTCCAATTCCAATTAAATTCACGATACTTCGTGTCCGAAAGGTCCAACTACTAGAGTACCTAATGGAGAAGGCCCTGGCTTTGCAGCCTTTGTGACGTTCAGCTTTTTCTTTCAGCCTTAAGTAAGCATACTTACATCTTTTAACAATACTCAACCATCAACATTCTCTTGCCGTTATCCCAATTTATAACATGTCTGTTTCTTCCTTATTTGTCTATCAGTCTTCATCACTGTAGTCCCCCATTTCTTGAATCTTTCACACAGCCCATCCATAATTTCTTCGGCCCTACTCTTAAAGCCTCCACGTTCATACTCAAGACATTTTCCTCATTCCTCCGCATCACATGCCCACACCATTACAGCCGATTTCTACATAAAATCATTATAAGGCATGCTATCCATAATATAATACAGAGTTATTAACTGTAATTCAGTGCATAGTAAACCTAATTATTCGAGCTATTTGCCGTCAATTATATCAGACGTGCTATCGTAGCAATATGCACAAATCAATTTAACGCCCATTGACTACGGTATTTGCGTTGAATAACTTAAGGGAATGTTGTTGTGTGCTGTTTGATACACAAGTTAAAATTAAAAATTTAAATAACCCCCGACACAAAGACAATTCCAGGTAATGCTGCAGTATCGGTTCAAGGTTACTATGTTCTTCTAATATCATTGAAGTAACAGAATACTAAATTTCGAATCGATCAGACCTGTGGAAGATGCGCACATCCATTCATCAAAAAGAAAAGAGCTGATAATCTTCCAACGGCCGAACCGATTTTCGTGAATTGTAGCTAAGAACACTCTCGATCAAGACATCTTTCAAACAAAAATCGGTTCAGCCGTTTGGGAGCTATGCTATGAGGGAACAGACAGATACACACGTTATACTTATAACACCCCTCTTTTTCCGTCGCGGGTTAAAAATATTGTTGAAATGTAAAGCCTTTGAAATGTTTTTGTTCCGTTCCTCATACTTGTCAGAGTTTCGATCAGGAGACATTTATGACCATACTTTGTGCCGATATTTACCTCGTGCCAAATCTATAAGTCGATACCAACTTACCTCGAGCCAAATCTATGAGCTGTTTGGAAGCTATGTCCTAAAGCCTCGTGACGAAAATATGTGCCGATACGTGCTTGCCGAAACTAAGTCCTTATACTATACTTACATGTATGTAACTAAGTTTATCAGTGGAAACTTATAAACGATTTTCAATTATGTTTTGTTTAAGAACACTGTATAAGGTGTTAGCTGTAAGTTTCCCGAATAAAATAAAATACCTGCCTCGTGCCGAAACTCTGTTCCAAAACCTCGTGGCGAAACTACTTAGGTGCCGATACCTCATGCCGAAATTATCGAATGGCAATTAAATAAACTTGAGATTCACAGAACAGTGTTTTTGTATGATGAAGCAACAACTCTATACCATAGGTACTTAATATGGGAAGTAATCACTTTAGTTAAAAGCACATAACTGGCGCGGCCAGCATTTCGGCCATCGATGGACGGTCGTGAAAATGTGGGCCGAGGCGAAGCCTGCATCAATGCCTGGTTGCGGCCAAGGCTTGTATACTTAGTACTTTTCTCAAATAATGTGCGGAAATATATAATTACAAATTCCAGAGTCAATGACGGACAGCGATAATTTTTCACGCGCCAATAATATATGTTCATTTTTTATTTTTTTCTTTACTTGTAACAAAACCACAGCGGTCGCTGACGCAAAAAGAAAAAACAAATCTTTTATATTTGTCGTGTTTGGATATAATAATTTAATTTAACTATGTATAGACGTAGTTTGACCTGAGATGGAAAAACAGGTTGAAAAAATTAAACATAGACCTCATTTTAATGTATTTATTAGTCCTGAGATGTAGGTATTAGGTACTTAAAGTACTAACTTAATACTAAAATAAAATATTAAAATAAATAATAAATTAAAATCTAGGTATATTAATGAAATTGATGAAAGTAGCTTTAATATTATTTTTTGTGACTGGCTACCCCAAACTTAAAAAAAAAAGTGTTTTTTTTTTTTGCAATACAAATAGCGGTCCAATGACTATTTGTTAATAATAATTGGGTTAAATCATAGCGATGATCCCAAATAAAATGAATAAGCTTTAGTAAAACAAAATGATTGAATCTTAAAATCTAAGACAACAGTTAGTCAGCATTAAGTTAAAATATAATTTATGACCTTAAAATTATACCTTATTATTATTTTATGAAACTAATTAAAACATTACTTGAGATTATTAATCAAGAATATTTGGTTATCTTATGACTAAGAAAACAATTTTCATCGTATTAAGATAAATTGGTATTGTTTAGTCAAGTTGTAGACATACCAAAGAAACAATTAAAATTATGGATGAACATGAATTAGTAACTAAGTCTACGTTTTGAATACTTAACTAATTTAAAATATGAGATTTTTTTGCAAAATTTCAAATAAAAATTAAATGAACTTAAACGTAGTAAGAAATTGCATTTTTCATTTCTAAATAATTATCTTATTGATAATAAAACTGTATGTATTAATAAGTTGAGTTCAATCTTTGACGCGCATTTCGGTTTTGTTATTTTATATATAAATGAACAAATATAATAATATTTCAAACATAAATTATATGACAAAACATGCGTCAAAGTTTAACTTGATAAAAATCAAAACGAATATAAATAAATAATACCTACTTCATTAATCAAACACTTATAAAATATTTATAAATAAAATTTTAGTTGATAATTATTAAAGTTACATAAATAAAGACTCATTTACATGTCACCAGTTTACTGGAGAGTGGTGTTTGTTAGTCGAGTGGCTGTTCACATGTCGCAATGTTCGCAAGTCACACAGACGTTAAATAGTACTTTCAGTAAACTAATAAGTAGGTTAGTAGACAATTAGTAACTAATGCAAAATTAAAATTAAAACTATTTTTAACAGACTTCATTAAATCTAGTACCTATACACTTCGTGAAAAACTGTATAATATACAGTGTAATTAATATAAAGTCAAGCATTCAGTTTCGCACAGTTTTATAAACATTCGTGACATCAAACAGTGCATAATAATTCATAAAAATTGAAAAAAAACGAACAAAAGAAAATGATGAGCTAAATAACGTGGTTTGGCATCTGAAACCATACAAAAATTTGTTTTAATGAAACTTGTTAATATTAATTTACAAGTAGTTTACAACTAAAAAACCTATGACACTGATCACTAAAATAATGCTTGCTACATGCTACTTTATGAGATAACATAAAATAGTCTTATAAGTTGCAATGGAAGCTGTACAATGAATGATATTAATCACAAAACATGCTTAATTCACCATTTATACTCATTATAATATGCACTGATCAATGCCGAAATTGCATTTTTTACGAGTTTCAAAATGAAAAAGAAATATTTTTGACTTCAAAAATGTCAAAATATACAGCCTAAAATAAATAAATTCCGAGAGCTGCAAAAAAAAGCCTCTTCATGGGAAAATAATAATCTAATATTTAATATATTATTTGGCTTCAAAAATGTAAAAATATACACCCTGTATAAATTCCGAGAGCTGCAAAAAAAAGCCACTTCATAGAAAATAAATGCATACCTACGAAGATACGTACCAAGCTTCAGGCGAAAGCAACTTCTATCATGAATCCCTCCACGTTCATCCCGTTAAAACTTTCTGATATTATTTACTAAGGAAATTATGCGATCGAAACACACGGTGCATATACAGGCTGACTTTGAAAACATGCTACAAAATTTAAGGGGGTGTTCTACCCATCAATATGACCAACTTTTACTATTATGACCAATTCGAATTCGATTGGAACATTCTGTATAAGGTCGATTTTTTTGCCAATTCTTATTTGGTCTCATAGTAAAAGTTGGTCATATTGATGGGTATGTGGCGGCATCTACACCGCCACATACGAACTAAGCATCAAAGACCTGACGTCACAAGTCCTACATCGCGGTATAAGAGTTTACCGAGCGATTAACATCCGACATCAATCCTTGGGCAATTGCCCGCGTCTGGCGGACAACACCCGTCTGGTCGGAGGATCCTCCCTTTTCCATAGAGTATGAGTGAACTTTACACCCTGTTCCTCATACCCCTAAAGGTAGAACACCCCCTTAAATTTTGTAGCATGTTTTCAAAGTCAGCCTGTGTAATTTAGTAGCAACAGAACATTTTGCGTTCAGAACAAGAATCGCAACATACAACACTGGTAGATTATATACAGGAACTGAAACTTTTCAAGAAATTAGGAAGTGTAAATCCTCAGGTACACGTGTGGGTTTGGTATGTGAACTATCTGCGTCGGGCTCTCATCTTGTAAACGATGCTTAACACAGAGGGTGTTCTAGCCTTCGAGTCTCGTTGAGGTATTCTCGCTTGACTCCCTTCTACGGTAAACGAGAAACTCTCTACAAGTAAACGAGGCATAAAGGAAAAATAAAACAAGGTACTCAAAAAATATGTTTGCGAAAATGAGACAAAAGATGTGTTTTGTTACCCTTGAGAGGGATGCAGTAAGGTGGTCAACAAAAAAAAAACTTGTTTTTGCAATTCGGAGGACAGTGTCAGGTTGTATATTGATCAAAATATGATTCGCGACCGTAAGAAATATGTTTCTATATAATTATAATTATTATCTAAGTTAGCCTCTAATGGTGCCGATTCCCTTGTTCACAAACTAAACTAAATTTAAGTTCAGAGCATCTTGTTCTTTCTATTTCATTATGAAAACAGAGGATACATTTTAGTTTAGTCCTGTCAATCTGTCACTACTCCATACAAGTTTAGACGTGATTAAAAACTTGCCTACTAAAATTACGTCAATTTACGTCAGGCGCTGATTAATTTGACAGGACTAAACTAAAATATATCTTCTGTCCTTGTTTTAATGAAATAGAAAGAAAAAGATGCACTGATCTTAAATTTAGTAAGAAAATTTGAATTGTTTCGTGCGCTACACTGGCGCTTTCGGCTTATGAAAAAACTTCCTGTTAACAAAGGATACGGAAACATCTTTCTGCGTGCGATGGATGCCCAAACGTGGCCACAGCACATCCTGGAGTGGTCAACTGGACCGACATCACTTGGCCACACTTCGCCAACAAGTCGCAGAGAAACGGGAATGTCGTGGATGGCGGCAGCTGGAAATATTATGATAGTTACTGTTAACTGCATGTCTCGTTAAAGCTAATGTCCGAATAGAAAAATAAATTCAAAAAAACAAACATCAATAGGTACTGTCTGTTCCAAAAGTATGTGATGAAAGTGTAAACAAAACCTGTTCAGCTATCTTATTACGTAACACATTTTCGTAAACGATTAAGACCACTCTATTTCATTTTCACAGTTCCACAACATTCGTTGCGTTATTTATGTTGTTGAGCAGTTTTTTTTTACGAACTTATGGAATGAATTAACAATCTGTTCCAAAACCATTCTGATTGGGATTGATCGTGGATTACGCAATTTGGGTGCAGGTTACATTCTTACTCAAACACCGGCTAAAAGAAATCAGTAACACATTCATCTGTACTAAAGGTTACAACTTCATATTTCACCACTTTTTTCAACAATTCTTGTTTGAATAACATTATTATAGTGTAATTCAAAAATTATCGACGAAATGTAAGGTTATAAAATTAACCTCAATTGTCAAACGATAAACATCTATAAGGTGATTTGAACTTAGAATTTCTAAGTGGAACTACAAATTCACGTACTCACAGGTACGTTTTCAGGCGGGAAAATCTGAAACGGATATCGTGGGTCCTGGCAACACAGGCAACTGAAGGAACACTGGTAGGTTTTGGTCAGCAAGAGTCTGACACGCCCTCCCGCTCCGCCCAGAGCAGGAAAAGTTATTTGATAATTTCCCAACCAGAAATAAAAAGTACGTTTTCTGATCCATTTGTTTACATTTTCATTCGTTATTTTTGGAACAGACACTAGGTACTTACATTTGCAAACTTAACAGTCACACGGTTTCCAAGATTAGCTCGAGGCCCATTGTAGCTTACCGGGGAAATTGGAGGCCTCATACCTGCAGGAGGACCGAAAGGCGGCCTCGGTTGTGGGAATGGAGGCCGCTGCATGGGAGGCGGGACAAAGGGAACTCGCGGACGAAAGGGACGAAGTTCTTGTGGGTTATGACCAGGTCTAAAGAACGGCTCACGAGGACCGGGCATGGGCAAAGGATTATGCATAGGAACTGGAGGATTCAGCAGCATATTGGGATTCATAAAACCTGGACCACTTGGTCTGACTAGAGGGTTGGCAGGAGCTGGCAACTGAGGTAAATTATTTAGTTGACTTACAGCCCCTTTTTTAGTTTGATCTTGAGGAGATCCTACACTATTTTTTTTACCGCCACGTTTGTTCTTGGTGACAATTGATGTTTCAGACGACGGTGAATCACTCACATCCATAGAACTGTCGGGGCATTCCAATTGATCAATATTTTGTACTTTAAACGGAACGGTACGATTAAGGATATTGCAACCTGGGCGTGAACTTATAAATTCTTTGATTTTTTTTTCGATTTCTTCTGGATTATCTTCTTTAATCTTATTTATATAATCGTCACTGAAATCTATTTCGGAAAATAATAAGGGATTTATTAAAGAACTTTGTTTGCTAGCGTATCTATGGTACTGTTGTACTATGTTGCGTATTGGTCTAGCTTTTATACCTAAACCTTGCCCTATATTACTCAGACCTTTGGGCAATATGACGCTATCTGCAGGGTTTTTATCGATGGTAATTTTAAGGGGCGCCCCGTAGCACATTTGTCCGTTCAACATTGAGATCGCCTGAAATGGAAATATTTGGTAAAGCAATTCACGAAGTAAAATAGGTTTGTTAATTTAAACTTTAAATTAAGAATGATTTCCACCACACGGGTCGCATCGCATCGGATCTGACAGGATACGAACGGATGCGGCGATAGCCGTACCCGTCGACAGGATGTCGATGCATACGATCGGCTCCGTACCGTCGCTTGCGAACATATACGTTTCTGCGCCTAGTCAAATAGTTTCATTCTTATCGTGTTGCAGCCGAAAGGATCTGATCAGATACGACGACATGTAAGCACTGGAAGTTTTTTAATGTAATGGCAACATCAAATAAATTTGTTGTTGGCAATACACTGTATTGATAAGGAGTAATGTTTTGTACCTGAACGGCTTCTAAAGGATGGCTATACATGACCTTTGCGTATTTTGTGAGGGTCGCTACCACACAACACATGAGGACATTTCCAGCCATTTCCATAACTTCTTTTAATTCATTTTTGTCGCATCTGAACTGTTGAAAAATGTTTACATAAGTATTACTTTCACGCAAAGCTGCCATAGTTACTATACAGTCCGGACGTCAAGAGAATGCGTACTTGACAGCTGTCAGTTTCATGCTAACGAATATGTGTTTTGCTAATTTGATCCTTATTACCGGTAGAAATTGTCCAACTGACATGTCAGGAACGCATTTTCTCGACGGTCGGACTGTATTGTTACAGTTCGACCGTCGAGAGAATGCGTTCCTGACGCGTTTTTTTTCTATAATAAGAATTATTGATTGATCATTTTAATTTTCCACGCCGAGAGAACACAAAGAAGTCAATTTGTTGAATTAAAAATCTAGGATTCACATCTAGCTTTTTTATGGATAAACAAAATTAGCAAATAGGTTAAGTCAGGGAAAATAATTGTTAAGCAAATTGACTACCATTGACTGTATAATCAAATCAAAACTGTCATTCTTTGATACGTGGGGTAAACGTCAATTTGCTGTGTATTGACCATTTCAGATTAATTTCCTTTTGTGTATATAAAAACATTTTATAATTTTATTATAACCAAAAGAAATATAATTCAAAAGACCTCTTTTTTTCTCATTTAAATGATTAAATTATAATTTATAAATTCCATACAAAAATCTGTTACTTACATTTGTCACATGAACCATTTTGTTTAATGGTGGTTTTATATCCAAAGCTTTCAGAAATTCTGGCCTCAAGCCATACAGGCCTTCAGGGTCTGTATCGCATGAATCTAGATCCGGTCTCCAGCGCCTAGCAGACAATATAAAAAAAACTTCACTAAGGTTGATGCTCCGAGGTAGCCCGCGAAATTCAAATTTTCTTGCGTTTTTTGCAATTTGCAGGTTTTAAATTAAGGTGGATGTTCCAAGGTAGCCCCTTGGAACATCCACCTTAATTTAAAAAACCAGGGACGGAAACCGGTATGATCAATACAGGTATTAGTTAATAGTTGTAGTTGTGATCCATCCAAGAGAAATATGGTAGGGAACCATTCTTTCATTTTAACAGTTCACCCATGTTCAAACCGTTATTTATGTTGTTGCGTTAAAATTATTAAACCTGAATGAACCAATGGATTAGAAATATCCTTCAAAGCTCTCGGATTGTGATTGAAACTGTGTTACGCAATTATGCTTGGTTGAAATCGCTTACACAGAGTAACCAAGCATTGTTATAGTCACACCATTTTTTTCTCTGTGTGAGGTACCTGTGGTCTACAACAGGACTATTAAAAACCGTATTTTTAAACAATAGTATTATTCTGCTACCTAATTGCGTAACACATTTTCGTAAACGATTAAGACTAATATGTTTCTTTTTTTTGTTTCACGATTCAGACGATTCAGATTGTGATTGATCGTGTATTACGCGATTAGGGTGCTGATTGTCAATACTGTAGTTTTAACAAAGCCTTTTTTTTTTACTTTAATTACGGTTTAACAATATTATATGAATTTATAAAAATAATTTGCAGCAGCATTTACAAGAACATTAATTCCATGTGCAAAAGTAAAGGGCCTGTTTTAATGTAAATAATTAATAACTTACGTAGCAGCTATGATTTCGTTTGAGATTGAGCATTGTTTAATGATACTCTCCTGGATAGTATTTGGAACAGTAACACCTGTTGGAAACGTTGTGTATGTATCTGTAATAAAAATACAAAATATTATAGGAATGATAATAAATTTTATTTAGGCATATTACCTCATTTATGCAGTATTCTACTCAGAGTATTTTCTTCTTACTTAAATCTGCACGTGTACCATGACCACAATAGAAACAGGTTTTGTCGACGGAAGAATAGACAAAATGACAGATTCAATGATCATGCTACGCATGCTGTTAGTGTAGCACCAACAGATTCTCTGAATAGTGCAATAGTTTTTTTTTCAATAAACTGATAGCATTATAATGTGTCCAGTAAGCACAGTGATACCTGGGCTAAGACTGACACTCCACCAAGTGCAGAAAAATAACCGATATACCTATTGAATGTTGTGAAAGGAGCTGGTTAAAATTAAGGGACGGTATTGGTAAATTTTTTGCTTCAACGTTCTGCTCCATCTCCATGGAGTGTCAGCTTGACTACCTATATTCAAAACTGAATGTTGGAAGGTTCATATTATAAAGTAAAAGTTTCATACCGCTTATCTTCACTTTAAGTTTCTTATCTTGAACAAATTTGTTCTCTAACTTCTTAAAGACATCTACACATTTGTCAATGCTTTGGAATGTCAGTCTTATGGCACAGTTCTTTGATTTTCTATGTTTCAACATCTCCATTTCATCCACATGACCACACTAAAACATTAAAATCAAAAGTGAAAACATCAGTATACATAACCTATGACCTATTAAGCCTGTGTACTCCCACTGTAGAGCAGTGAAAATAGGGAAGGGAGGCACCTTTCCTATTTTCACTACTCCCGGTCCAATTGCGATTGTGGGCCAATCCTGGAGTACAGCTCATCCTGCCATTCTGGGCCTGATGTGTAGTGGTTTCGGGCTATTTGGGATCCAGGTGGTGGGAATTGTGTATTGCTGCTCCGACACGTCACGTCATAATGTGTTGTACCAATGTTCAGGCATCATACCTATTGATAGTCAAAACAGACGGACTGCTGTGACACACACAAATAATCTATGTAGCCCCTCCAAGTCTACTCAGAAAGCACGCTTTATCCGGCGTATAAGGCATGCTTTCTGAGTAGACTGGCGATTTAGTGTAGTAGGTAGGTAGTGAGTAGACAGATGAGGGGGTGATTCTTTGTCATACTAAACAACTTTCACTACGAAACTCATATCAAACTCGGAGAAAAAAATAACAATTCCTATACTACAGTAGTCAGACTATTTCCATGCATCCATGTTTATTTTATTTTATGAGTCGGATTTGGGTTGTAAAGCAAATTTTGTTCAGTATGAGAGGTAGAATCACACCCTTGACAGATGCAGGTGACTAAATCGCCACCTTTTATACAATTCTTATTCTTATTAGTGCTGACAAAACTCACCTCTTGGTCCAAATAATTTTTTATTTGAACATAAGTCCAATCAGTTGGCAAGTTGTTAACTGTCAAATAAAACTCTTCATTATCGCTATACTGGTCCATTTCCTCCTCATCTCCCTTTTTGTTAAGATCCCTTTGATCCCCATCTCCCTTTTCAGTTTCAACTTTGGAGTTTTCAGGCGTAGTGATGCGAGGTTTCTTACTAGTTCCATCAGTTGCATCAATTGGTGCTGTTTGTATCCTCTTTTGTCCATTTTTCTCCAGACCATTTTCATTTTTAGCATTTGGCTCAGAATTATTATCTTGGCTGACTTTTGGCTTTGGGGTCTTATGGAGTGGTATAAAATCAGGTGTGGTTGCATCAAGTTCCGATGGCTTGGTTTTCACCTCCGTCAATTCATTTTCTGCCATTTTTTCGAATTAAATGGTATGAAACTTTACTATCTTCGCTTTGAAGCCTATTTACCAATATTATATGGCAATTTTTATTATAAAACTACACCAATAACATAGGTAAACCGCAAATAATGATGTTATGACCAAGATCAACTCCTAGTATGAATGTGGACATGATTCATATTCTGCTATTACTTTCGTATATTTCTATGGATAACACATATCAATACATGCCTAGTTATCGGTTTTAACTGTAAAATAATTGTGTACTTGCAGAAATTCTTGAAAAGTTTCGGTGTATTTTTTTGTAACACAGTGATAACTGATAGGTACTGAATTACTGACATTTGCCAACTGTCAATTCAATCAAAGAAGACTCAATCCAATCATTAGTTAGTTGTGCCCACAGAATACTTAGGAATACTGTTGTGCCACAGACTACCACCGAGAACCAATAACGTAACGAACTAACAAAACGTAAATCAAAAAAATATTTGCAAACTATTATTTCTAAAATAGTTTGAAAAATGTTTACGTTTTTTCTAATCAAAGGAGGATGCCACAAAAAAACCCAGAGTCGATTAAAATAATTTATGAACAGCAAAGTAGACCATATAAAAGGTCGCAAATACGCAACTCGTTTTGCAACTACCACCAAACAGGCCAGCAGCATATTTTGATAGCGCTCTCCTAGATTTAGAAAATAATATTATGGAACATTATAACAATTTTTTTTTCAATAAAGGTACTCTATCATATTATATCAACGCCCGATAATTAATAAATTACCTAATGAAATGAAAAATAAAATCTTTAATTTCAATCTCGAAAGGAAATTGACACACGCTTACATAGGGGTGGCACAAAGGCAGTACTGGCACAAAGGAAATTAGAAAAATAATTAGCAGATTTTTTCATACTGTATTAGAATCATTCCAAGTAAAATGTTTGTCAAGATTCGGTATTATTACACGAGGGCACAGACTATATAGAGAACTAACGTTCACGAGGGCAAGTAACAAGTTGACAACCCTAATCTGTCGGGCTGTCTCGCTGTATGAGTAATCATGACATTTTTCAAGACTTCCTTTCAAGGTACCTACTTGACTATATAATGATTAAACTTGGAATTGGTCAGCCAACCTGACGTCAGAATGGCTGACTACTTTATTTCGTTGATATATTTCATAACGCAAAGGTAATAAGCAAATATTTAAATATAGGTTGTAAATAGTAGCAAATAGGAAGGTATTAAACAGTGCACATGGTCTCACGTACCTACATAAATTTCGTTTGGTCCAGCCATTCTGACGGTCTTCCTCAGTCACCTTTCTATTTTACTTAAATACCTACCTAAAAATAGTAACAATTTCTGAGTGGCAATAGATTCCAGTACCAGTTTTTCCGTAACTACTTTAAAAATGTAAAAGCTTTAGGTACGGTTCCCTTTTCAACACAAAAATATGACAGAACTCCGTATCCAATCATAATTTTCTACAGAAACTCTAAAGCCAGACTAAATGCTATATTTTTGTGATCCTCCATAAAGGAAATTAATTTCCTTTGGAACACAGGCAAAGCGCAATATTGTGTAGACACCCAGTGGTTCAATTTCTCGTAGGTATTTTTGTGAAAAGCCACGATTTTTCTTCTTACTTATTATTTTTATACTTAACAACTATCAAGTACGAAGCATCCGCTTTCCGTCTGTCAGAGCTTCCCCATTGTGGTTAAAAAAATAATTAAAAACGTGTATTTTTATTGCCGCTATCACAACAAATAATAAAAATTAAACAAAGGTAGTAAATATATGAAGGTCCCCCCATCCCCAATAAAGAAACGGGTTTATTCGTCGTTTTTTGCTCAATCAATACTACTACGGTGCGGAACCCTTCGTGTGCGAGTTCGGCTCGCACTTGGCCGATTTTTCCTGAGCTAATTTGCTGTCTTACAGCGGAATGGCGCCTTCTCTAAGCTGAAATATTTTACATTTCAAATAACCTTTTAGTGTTGGTGCGGCGCGCGGCGCGGCGTTTTCCACCTGTCAGTATTGAGTGCTATTCAAACCTAAGCGTCTTAATAAAAAAACAAAAAATCGAATCCTATAACAATCCATTCTCGATACTAATATCATAAATTCGAAATTAACTTTGTCTGTCTGTTACAGTTCGATTCAAACTTAATGGCGGCTCGGAACATGAGGCGAGTCGCTGCGCAGTACCTAACAATTTCATGAGTCAGCGGGGGTGAGGGATGGGGTACTGCGCAGCGAACAGCTAACTTCCGAGGTGCCATTAAGTTTGAATCGTACTGTACCTTTTCACGCCTTAACGGCCGAACAGCACAATAATTGCGTAGTACACGATCAATCACAATTACCTATCGTTTTTAAAACAGATTGCTTCATACGTTCGAATAAAAATCTGCTCGACAACGTAAAATATTGCATTTAATGTTGTTGAACTGTCAAAATGAAACAGATTAGATTAGTCTTAATCGTTTACGAAAATGTGTTACGCAATTAGATAGCAAACTAATGGCTTATAATTTACAGGCCTTTATTGGTTAAATTACTGAAAGACTGTAGGTACCTAAACCGAGTACCTAAAACGTGCGTAGACCTTTTAAATTCCATAAATATCAATACAAAATAGTGACCATAAAAACTATACGCTACTGTGAATTCGACCCTACAATTTTCTTAAAAGCTTTCCGGCATCGGACAAACATAAGCGACATTATTATTTCGTACAGAATAGGTATATGTGTCTCATGATTGGACCTACGGTTGACGTTTGAGAGACATGTCTTTTATGATACAAGATTACGAGATGACGACGTCGTCCGGTTCTGTTTAGATTTTGCAGGCAGGCTTGGCTTGTAAAAGACAGCCATGTTTCGGTAACATAGTATCTTGTAGCTATTATTGATTTATTTCTGAATAGTACCTAAAGATATTGAATTAATTATTGAAGTTATTTAGCACGCCTCATTCTTCGCTCGTTACATAATACCCATAGTATTCTACACATTCTATAGAAAAAAAATATAAAAACCAGTACCTACCTAAGTACATACATCATCAATTGGTAATATTTTTATATTTTATACGCTGCTATGCTCTTGGACCAATCAAGTGCTTTTCGGCAATCATAGAGCCAGCTCTAATTCTATAGTTAACAAATTCATTATTATGAACTACCACGTTGGTATAGTGAATAAAAGCACGACGCCGACTATCGGTAGTTGGCGATCGGGGGTCCGGCCGGGGGTCAGTCCTGGCACAGACGTCCTGGGTTCGACTGGGTTCGATCCGGTATTGATTTTTTTCACGTAGAATTGCTTTTTATCAGCCCAGAAATTGAATTTTTGCCTGGCTAATGGCGATAGGCCAAAGAGTTTAATGAGCGATAGACTCACCCCGGCTAAATTCAAATTTTCTTACGTTTTCGGCAATTTAGCAAGTTTCAGGTGATATGTTGATTAAACTATGATTCGCAACTGTACCAACAAATATGGATTTATAGAATTATAATCATTAGAATCAGCAATAGGTACAACTCCATAACGAAGAATAATCCTCAAATTCGTGAATAGTCATTCAATAAGATTAAATGAACTTAGATAGTTGTTTTGATGATTTTTATGACTATAATAAATATCTGGTACGGCCGCGAATCATATTTAGATCAACATACAACCTGATAAAGACCTGCAAATTGCAAAAATGCCAATTTCGCGGGCTACCTCTGAGCATCCACCATGTACATTTCTGTCAAATCCTTGCGAAATACAGGCGTTATGATTGTTGTGCTAAGTTGCTACAAAACTCCATGATAACTTTCGAATACTCGGCCTGCACGCTTTGCATTCTTGCATTGAATTCAGCAAGCAAGCGGTGAAATTAGGAACTAGGAAGGACAAAAAGTAGCACGTGGGGCGAGGAGTTTTCGTGTTTTGGGCTTTATAATATACAAAACTTATACCATTACAGTTTTGCAGCAATATAAACCCAATCAGAACCAATTATTACAATTGAGTTTTTTACTCAATACTCGACTAAAGCTTTGCATGAATCGCATACCTTACATCAAAGACAATTAAAAAAAAAACTGAAACGTCAAGAAGACAAGAAAGTATTGTCTACTACATAATCTGTGGAATTGTCATAAAAATAAAATTGAGAAAATTCGCTAAAAATTGTTTGAATAAAAAAATTGAAAGTGACTTAAAACATTCTTAATCACACAAAAAAAAAACAAGGAAACCGCGTAACATAAACTTGCAATGTCCAAAAGTGAAGTCCTTTACGTTAAAGGGATGAATATTGTAAGTCGAAGATTGATCAGCCTTTCATTTTACGAGAGATGTTTTATTTTAATTTTTTCCTATTTCAGTCTGATACTGATGATGACGATCAATGGGATGATAAGAAACTTAATGATGCGTATGACAAGGCTGTGAGGATCGCAAACATTGAGGTGGCCAAACGAGTAGCAATGTCGACTAACACTACGAGTCCATGTAATGACCGCACCACAGACCGTACGTTAAACTATTTATTTTGATGGGGTTGAAAGTTTCTGGATTGAGGACTACCGTACCGGAAGATCCTCTGACCGGAAGGTGTAGGCCCCCAAACGGTGGATAGATAACTTAGTAAAGGATGGGGTTGGCCTAAGTATAGCAGAGGTCGTCTTTGGGCTGAATAGTTATGATGATGACCATTTAACTGATACTAGTAGCCACAAAGCTTTTGATTTATTAGCTCAGGCTTCCTCAACTTGTATGAGGACAAGTACTTGAAGCCAAAGTATCTCAAACAACTCGTAAAATAATTGCATACCTCAAACATGTAATTGCATATCTTTCACAAGAAGTCTTTTGCATAAGAAATTGTAATGAGTGTGGCTAATGTTTTTAACTAGTTAGATTTCAACGGCTCTCGCAACAATATACCTGTTTAAAACATTCTCTAAAGCTTTTCCCCTCTTTAATTTCCACAGCTCTTTTCTTCTCAAAGAAAGAAAAAATATCTGCAAAGTCATCTAAGAAGAAAGATCAAATGTCAAAAGTTTCTAATGACATGGCCGTTGATGAGAGACCGAAGGAAGGAATGTGGAAAGCTGGTATGTCATGCCGGTTGGTGTTCAGTGAAGATGGCTTGGAGTATGAAGCAGTTATTATTAGATGTGTCAACATTGGTGATTGTGTTGTTAAATATTTGGGTGAGTATCTACTTTGTAGCTCAATTTTTTTTTTTTTAATAGCCTTGACACTTCTTTATAATAAATGAAAGGGGCAGTCAGTCATCATTAGTATTGTGACCTTGTTACTGAATACAAAAATGAATTAATTAATAAAAATTAATAAATTTTTGTCCATCGTAAGGTTCTCTGCCAGAAATAGCTTGATATTTATAACCAGTCATTGTATCAATACCCTATCTGTAGTATCTTTTTGTAACCATCGTAGCTGCTTGTTTATCCAAATTAATTATTCAAATTCAAGTTCTGTATTGTGCTACAATATTCTCTTAATAAATAAACTTGACATTGTTTACAAACCTTTATATTACATACAAAACATTTCAATCTTCCAGGGTATGAGAACGAAGAACTAGTATCAATAGAATCACTAATGCCTTCCCGTGGCGAGGAGGCCAGGGCTCGTCAGATCATGGAGGCGAGGACACAGGCTGAAGACAGCTATGGCACTTTGTCTCCTAACTTGGATGGACTAGATCTGGGGTGCAGTGATCGGATGCCTAGTCCTGATAGCAATGGTATGGATTTAACAATGCTCTGACGTACCAAATTGTCACTTTTCATTGCACAATATATTTCATCATCACCTCACAGAAATTATTCAGCACCATTTCGAGATTTCCTTCTGCATACTGGGATGTTTTTTGTTGTTATAGCTAGAGCTAACAAAAACGTAAATATTAAAATGTGATGGGTGCCAAGTTCTATGGAGATTAAAAATTGGGTTCCTTGCTAGAAATCCTTGACTTCGAAACCACAGTGGCTGGTGTGATTGTGGCATGGTGGTGACGTCTGTTGGAAAAAAATTGCGCAAAAATCTGCCAACACACGTAACGATTTACTTATGCAAGTCTTAGTCTTATTTTAGTGGTGGTAGAGCTCTTTCTGATAGGATGACAGGGAAATTCTATCACATACCTGCACCCTAATTGATAATAAAACAGATTGCTAATCCATTGCTTCATAAGCTCCAAAAAAAAATCTGCTCAACAACGTAAATAACGCAATGAATCTTGTTGAACTGTCAAAATGAAACAGATTAGTCGGAATCGTTTGACGCAATTAGATAGCAGGTGTTATTTATTTAAGAGATGATTGCATTACATCCGGACAGTCCCCCAAAACACTTTCTTTTAATATAAATTTTTATTAATATTATATTATTAATTTGGTATTTGTAATTCCAGATAGAGCATCACAGAAAAAGAAAAAGTCTTCGAAAAAGAAGAAGAACCATGCTAGGAACATGAATATCAACGGCTTCGAATTCCCGGAGATTCCGCCCATGCCAAATATATCTATGTTGAGGAATGTAAGTACTTTTCACAGTTTGTTTGCATAATATCTAGAATATATCTGACTATCCCTGGCTGGCGGGAATGTGTTGACATGTCCAAAATTGCAATTTGTCAGGACGGCCATTTTAAAGCATTTTATATGTGGTGGATGTTCCAAGGTAGCCCGCGAAATTCTAATTTTCTTACGTTTTTTACAATTTGCAGGCTAGTGTCAGGTTGAATGTTGATTAAAATATGATTCGTGACACATAGGCTGGGATTATTATAACTTATACGAAAATAGAACCATAACTAAGTAATTTGGACCCCTACCAAAAAAACACAAAAAAAAACCTTAAAGGGTCGTACAGACTTGCGTGATATCGCGGGCGCGACAAGAGTCGCGCTGCCTGTCACGCCCGCGATATCGCGCCGGTCTGCAGGAGCCGTAAAGAAGGCGCTTTTCTGGGCAATTTTTTTATTAATCCAATGAGCATGTTAGCGTTTTCTTTGAAGACTTCTTGAAATCAGATTAAAAATATTTCTCCTTTATATTTCCAGCAACTTGGTTCCACAGAAATGCCCATGCCACCTCCACCGATGGCTTTTGCTTCTTCATTCGACCGAACCGACTCAGAGGACCAAGCCATATCTTCTATGTTACTCAGCTGGTACATGAGTGGGTACTACACAGGGTTATATCAAGGAATGAAAAGGTATGTAATAACTATAATGTTCTTAAATCTAAAAAGTGTAAAGAAGGACGGGAAGGCTTGCCCTGCAGTGGGTCAATATATTAATAAGCTTATATTTTGTACCAATTTTTTTTTTATTAGTGTCCGTGGAGTTTCTTGCCCGTTCTTCTCCATAGGTACCTACTACGTTTTGGAATGGGCAACTAGCTTCATATTTTCTGACTGACCGACTCCTTCACAATTCAAAAGTGCCTGTAAATGGTTTAATTGAAATAAATGCTTTGAGTTTGAGTTATTAATAATAACCAACCGGGGGTTGTTCTTGGGTGCACTTGTATAATGCATACAGGGGTAATGCCCGTTTTGTGCCTCATTTCATTAAGAGCATCTAACAGAGCTCTGAAAGAAAAGATAGAAAACATTTATTTAATACAAGGCTGTATTAAATAAATGTATTTTCTTCAAACTATGTTTAAGAGCTGTCAGTGTCATTATTTTCTTAGGATTATTGACACTGACAGCTATTGAACTCGGTTTAGATGTGCTGATCGCGTTCAGTTTCATGGGTGAAATTCGCACTAAAAGGCACACAATCTATTATATACATCATTTAAAAAGACAAAATAAAAAATGTTAAGTATGATGTAAAAAATTTGCAACGGAGTGTGAATAAATTCCTTATGAATTGGTACTTACATCTTGAATATTTCATTTCAGGGCAAAGGAAGGACGCAGAAACTAGTTTAGTAGTAAAAGTTTTTTTTTAATATATAAGGTATGAAATAAAATAAAAGTATTTTTTTTATATTATTTTTATTTTTTAGTCCCACATAAAATGAACTACAGCAAAAATAGAAAATGTTATCAGTTTAAAGAAAATAATAATAAATAAATCTATGCCTCCTGATTTCTGTGTAAAAACACTATGTACAAATATACATTTTGACACCATTATTATTTTGGGTTTGTTTTCTTTTTACTTTTAGTTCTATGATCAGATTGGTGGGTTTAATATTAACACTAAAATTGCTATAAAATCATTCATATTTTTTTATTCAATCATTTCAATGTACCTTTTTTAGTGCTAGCTAAACATGGATTGAATTCTTATTTTAATTATAATCTGTCAAAAATATGTAAAAAGAAAAATAAATTATAAAAATAACAATTACAATAAAAATACAAATATTTTAAATGATTTCAAAACAGTATACACAAGTACCCATTTGAAATTGTATAAATGGCGAAGTTTTTAATCTCAATTTCATTCATTACCTTTGCCAGACTACACACGAAACGATAAAAAATATCGTGACATTTGAAATTCGATCTTTGTCGTTAAGGTGGATGCTCCAAGGTAGCCCGCGAAATTCAATTTTTTTTACATTTTTTGCAATTTACAGGTCTGTTTAGGGTTGTTATGTTGATCTAAATATGATTTGCGGCTGTATCAGATATTTATTTATAGAATTATAGTCATAAAAATCATCAATTCAAGTCTCTAAATTCATATAATCCTATTGAATGACTATTTCATGAAATCATGACATTTGAGGATTATTCTAACTTAAGGAGTTGTATTGCTGATTCTAATGATTATTATTCTATAAAACCATATTTGTTACGGTCGCAAATCATATTTTAATCAACATACAACCCGACACTGACCTGCAAATTGCAAAAAACGCTAGAAAATTTGAATTTAGCGGGCCACCTTGGTGCATCCACCTTAAAAGCCACATCAGTCGCAAACTTTTTTTGTGTTACAAACCGACACTAGTCGATTAAAAAAATAACCAGTTTGTCATTAATTAAATTAGGCATTGACTATTTAATTTGTGCAAGTGATTTATAAAATTAAGTTTTTTTATGAAACTAGAAATAACTTGAGCTCTTTGAAAGCGTAATATTTTACCGATCACTCACACAAATCAAAATAGATCTTATGTCAACCAGTCATGATTCAAACTTGTGGCAAGACTATTTTGAAGATTCTTATAAAAACTAATTAAAATAAAAACATGGCAATTTTAAAACATAAACTAGAGAAACAATATTTACAGTTACCACAATATACAAAAAGAACAATGTTATAGGCTTATTATGACCTTTGAGTTAAAGATATCAGCCAACGCTGAACGTTATTGATTCTTTCGCTCTAAGATTTAAAAATGTCAATAAGATACGATCCTGTTTTATTTTGGTAGCTTTGCTTCTAATTTTGAAGGTACTCAAGAAGGCCAATTCTCGTACTTAAAAAACGTTCACATTCAAGTCGCAAACCGTCGAAACTTGTCAAAAATGTTGGTAAATTGATTGTATTTTTGACAGATTGCGAATGCGAACGTTCTTAAAAACTACGGGAATTGCCCCTCAGTTTTTAATGTAGCTTGTAAATGATTCATGAAAAAAATTACTCTAAAGCTTTTGTAAAAATACTTCTGATTCCTGCAGTGCTATTCTGTAAAAATCTCACGGTGAAAACATAGATGAAGTGAGATTTCAATAGTGTCAATCTCTAGTATTAGGATCGAATGACAGCTCACTTTAAGCTCACGTCACCTCAGTTTTCACGGTGAGATTTTTACAGAATCGACCGGCAGTGCTCTATTAAGTATGACATGGTAATAAAACATAAGACATTTGAACATCTCAAAACGAAAGATCAAAAATTATAAATTAATTCATAAAACTCAACACTCAGTCCTCAGCCATACACACAAACTCTCACCACTGGGACACACACACATCAAGGCATTATTTTCACACACTGACAACTTCGTATAAAGTCAACTCGCTTAGAGTGAAACGAACAGAATTGGCAAGTGGAATAAAGTCGACATTTCGCATAAAGTGATTGCAGTATGTAGTAGGTACAAGGTGTAAAATAATGTTATTTCGGTGCATAAAAATGCAGCATTTTTTTGTAGACTGAAAATGTCTTAGTTTTTTTCCCGACTTGAAATGCCAAATTATTTCGTTATCTGTTGAAAAATGACCTCCACACAATCGATTTCGAGCTGCCTAGTTATCACGGCTTTCTAAATTCTCTCGATCTCTCGTCATGTGCTTTAAGATTCGCTACAAGTCAAGTCCTCGAATAAAGTGAGGAAGTTTCGCATAAAGTCAACATCGAATAATGGGGAGCGTCTCTCATAAAGTGAAACGTCGTGTCCAAGACAAGCGTACATAATGGCGTCACATTCTCAAATAGAGGCAACTCAAAGTGTAGAGTTTCACACAAAGTCAACTCTTGGAATAAAGTGAAGTGTTTCGCATAAAGTGACACGTCGCGGCTCATACGAGCGTGCTGAGCTCGTGCGTGTCGTGGCTCAGGTCGATGGTGGCTGCGGGGACGCCGGGAGTCACCGCCCCTTCGCCCGGAGGAGTACTGGTTGGAGGCCTGAAAGTTTAAGAATTAAGGTAAATATTGTTTTTTTAATATTTATATATATAAATATTAGTAAGGAATTATTCAGAATAAAGAATTCCGAATAAGTAAAATAAATAAAAAATTCTAAAGGTGAAATTCAACAAAATATAAGTATAACGTTTACTGGACGCAGATAATTGAGCTAAACGCCAAAATCAGTCGAAAATAAATAATGTCCATTTCAAATAGCTCTAAGTATATTATAGTAAACATTTTGTTTAAAATGGTTCCTTTAATTTGTTCTATACACACCATATATAAACCACCTTGAAATAAAAATCCCGTGCACACGATGACCACATCTGTGTACCGCCCCTTTTTTGTAGGTAAGCGTTACTATATCGGCCGAGCGCTGCAAGCAGGATTAGTCCTTAGGCTGCGGACGCTCAGCCGAAGGACCACTCCGCGGCGCGGGGAGCGGCGCATTTCAATGCAAATATTTTTATGGAACTGGCCTCTAAAGTAGCGGCGCGGGGAGCGACGACAGTTCCATATAAAACTATTCATTATAACGCGCCGCTGCCGCCGCAGCCCCGCGCGCGCTGACTTCGTGTCCGCAGCCCTACGCTGTTCAGATATGCGTGTCCGCGATAGTACGGATAATTTCGTATTTACGAGAGATAGTTGTAACTCACCTTATAATATAAGGACCTCCTTGCTGCAACAGCGTGATAGGATGCGTATACGCACCACCAGCAGTTACGCTATGAAAACTCAAGTTTCCCATGCCAGTATTATTCAAATGTCCGTTTCCTATTATGACTCCATTCGAGGCATTCAGGGTCGGAGAAGCAGTCGTAGTATTTGCTTCTTGAGATCGAAAGGCCTTTACGAGGTTCGTTTTCTCTTTCTGCCATACGAAGACATTGTGGACCATCGCGCAGCCGCAGAAGATGATTCCAACGCCGATGAAGACTGATGTCACGATCGCTGGCGTTGAATGGAATTGTATGAAGGTATAGAGTATTATTCCTGGAATTGAGAAGGATGGAATTAGTGGCGGTTGTGAATTGTGAATCATTTCTTTTTTTTTTCATTTTATCGTATTTAGTTATAGATTTATCGAAACCCGTCACCTACGGCGTTTTGCTAGCTAATTTAATTTGACCCTCTATAGACTGAAAATGTTTCTGACGAAGTTGATGACTGAGCTGATGCTTTTTAATCATAACACTTTCTGTTTTCTATTTCAGTCTAACAATATCTGTCTTGTAGCAGTTCATACGACTGACGACACGTTAATTACGTCAAGAACCAGTCAATAGAAGACTCAAAGCTCTACATGATTAGTTCCCATCAGCAAACACTTATTGCAAGTCCTGATCGCCTTTTTATAATACCGTGGGAAGCTAGAGTGGTTCTTTATACGAAAGGGAACCACAGAGTAATTATAAAGAATGAAATCGTACGAACCTGTTAGAAATACCGGTATGGATATAAAGAAACCTCCGACGGCGCATACCCTAGTGATCGCTGACTTTTGCAGATATTTGTTTGATCTGGAAGTAAAGAAAAATATGGTTCAGTAGGTATGGATAGAGCTAAAAAAGCGGTGAACGGTAACACAATACAGTGTTTTTGACACCCCTAAGGCGATAGTGTTAGGGTAGTATATTTGCATTTTTTTTTTAGAAAATTTGAATTTCGAGCTGGTGAAAATAACAGATTTTCATGACAGCGGATTATATGACGCTCGTTTATAACCCGTAAATTGTATCCGAAATCGTAGCTTGAGTTCGTAAACAATCGCAGAACAATATGTTGACGAAGGCACAAAATAATGAATGCAAGGTTCCCACGACCCAATAACTGATCAATACATTTAGGTACATAGCTGCAGAGATACCAACAATATCTGAGATTTCAAGCAAGTTTTATTCATCAACGTTTACATCGAAAAGCAGTAAACACAGCGTGCCCCCAATACCCGCCATGATCAGCTTAAAATCGATCTCGTTTGTTTTACACAAGAATTTCGTTTTACATATCTGTTCCAAAATCCAGAAGCTGCAATTATTAAATGGAAACACAAAGATTTTATCGATTGTATATTATAAGAACTCGATTTTAATCGAAACTCGTTTGGACAGTCATGTAACGGACCCCGGCACCTGTTGATCGAGAATAACCTTGGAGAATTGTGAAGTCAGTCTATCAAGCGATTATATTAGTCGTGGAATAGCTTTTGAAATCGGTCGGTTTATAGTATTTGCTGCATGTCAGTGACACTGGCATATTCTGACGGATATAATGATCATTGATTACAACATCGTTACGGTTATCGAAATACTATAAACTCGTTTGAATTACTCGAATGTTTTATCGAACTTGCTGCATTTTGTTGAAATAATGCAAGTATGTCAAGTGGACTGCATTTTTACGAGTTTTGGACGAGTTATCAAGAAATTGGGGCTTGCAACATCTCTGGTTTGTTTCAATGTTACTAGTCCATATTATTTATGGATGTAGCAACTGCATTGGTCACTTTTTAACTCAACTGAAAAGGTGTAGGTATTTGTAAAGGCCGCTTACAATAGCATGGTAGAAAAAGTAGGTACCATGGAAACTTTGCAGCAGCTTCAAGATACGGGTTAAACTCATCCTCATCACTCTGTGAAAAACGAAGGAAATTGTTTATTCTGTAAATAGGATAACGGAATCACTTTTACACGTCATATATTACAAATAAGCTAGATGAGGTCGGCGTTTCCTATCTGACTACTCTGAGAAGAAAGGCCGAGACAGACTCAGGTCACAGTCTCATTTAAAGTCCAGACAGGACATTCAATATTTTGCGTATCGTAGCGTATATAACATAGGCCTCCTTTTGTAACATAGGTAGGTAACTACATACAGAGGTTGCCAGAGTCAGTTCTTCGGCAATCACGTTTGTCACGTCTACCTCTTGTCTGAAGTACCTACTTATATCGCAGAAATATCTTTAATCTAAATAATCTAATTATTAATGGCAGCTCGGAAGTTAGCTACTCGCTGCGCAGCGACTCACCTCCTGTTGCCATTAAGTTTGAATCGAACTGTAGGTGGGTACTATATATTAATTGAATAGGCTGAATAGCCATTAAAGCTGTAAGCAATTAATAGTCCCCTTGTAGTAACTATAAACATCGGGGATGTATAAAGTTCCTACAAGAAATCAATCTGCCTAGCCTTTTCCCAAGTATGTTGGGTTCCGCTTCCAGTCTAGCCGGATGCAGCTGAATACCAGTATTTAACATGGAGCGACTGACTATCTGACCTCCATAACCCAGTAACTGGGTAACACGATATCCCTTGGTAAGACTGATTGTCAGACTTTCGGGCTTCTGACGACCCGTAACTACTGTCAAAGATCCACGAATGACAGCCGGGACCGACGGCTTAACGTGTTTTCCGAGGCACGGTGGATATACCTACCCATCCACGGACCAACCCGGGCAAGCGTAGTTTAACCTGATGGATCGACCCGTGCGGCTGTTATTACTTAGCCACGAGCTCCTCATGTTTAAAGTTCCCGCATAGGTGGGACCTGTTTTTTCTGTTTATCCCTCAGTCTTTCATAATAAACCTGCATCGTAGCGGTTTACGTAACACACACGTATTTGGACTTATTCCGTAATATATTGAGTAAAAGTTTTAGTGAAAGGTGGACTGAATGCTATCACTGATCATTCCTTCCCTGACCTGCTATGTAATTGCGTAACAAATTTTCGTAAACGAATAAGACTAATCTGTTTCATTTTGACAGTTCAACAACATTCATTGCGTTATTTACGTTGTTGGGCAGAATTTTTTTATGAACTTAAGAAGCAATGGATCAGCAATCTGTTTCAAAACGATTCAGATTGTAACTGATCGTGTATTACGAAATTAGGGCTCAAACACATAAACACGTTACGACGACGCAACGTGGCACGACGTCGTGGTTTTTCATTATAGTTTTCTGTAGAAATCAATAATGCAAAAATTCAACGTGCGACGTTGCGTCGTCGTAACGAGTTTATGTGTTTGAGCCCTTAGGGTGCGGAGCTGTACCCACTACTTAGTTAACAGAAGAAGAATGCTGTAACTGCCTCATGCTACGGCTAAACTATAAAAATGTTATAACCGAAAAAATACCCGTATGATCAATAGGTATCTATTGTAATAGGTATAGGATCAATAGGTATTGATCATACCGGTTTCGGTCGCTGCATAAACTCACGCCTTCTTCCCATGGGCGTAGGCAGAAACTACAGAAAGCCAACTACGATAATTATTACATACTCCTTTTGCTTCGTTTACGTTCATCACGCACACATCAGGGGCCTAAGTCTACTAATTTATATACGTTACAATGGTCTCTCAATGGTGAGTTTTTGACAGTTTTTGTATGGCATATCTGTCAAAAACTCACCATTATGACACCATTGTGACGTTTATAAAATAGTAGACTTAGGCCCCTGGTCATACACGCACCTGACCGTTCCGAAGAACATCACCAATAAGGTCCACTATAAGTCTTTAACGTATATTCTATTTTCTGAATTTATCCGTAGGAGAATTTCTATTCGAACATGGGAGTTTGCAGTAATTAACAAGTACTTACCAAGGAAGTAAAGATAGACTCATTCCCTGCATGTCTTAGGCCCATAACCAGCAAAAGACCTAACGTTACCTGAACAATAGGTAAGTACACACGGTCACACGTTTGTCTCCGTCGTGAAAGAATGGATGTCACCTGTTTTCTCATGCTTATTACCCGACTACGGCGTGGAAAAAAGGAGGGTTATGATTTTGACCGGTATGTATGTATGTTCATCTGTCACCTCATAACTTCTAAACTGCTCATCATAATTTACAAATGGGGTATCGTTGTAAGCGTCTTGGTCATCCGCTGGTTATACTAACATTAAATATGACACCCTTTAGAGGACATAAAGTCATGCGGAATTAAACGAAAAGAATAAAATACAAGGCAAATAATAATAATAATGTAAGTTTACTTAAGCTCACACATAACATCACGCCTGTAATCCCCGAAGGGCGAGGCAGAGGTTACCTATCACCTACATTTCGCCAAGTCCCATAATATACTCCCATGTGATCTTGGGCGAGCCTATTGCCATCAACCGGGCACAAATCCAGACTCCTTCTCGACGCGAGTGTACCTCAGGTACACTCGCTCTTCACAACACTACTCTGGTTATACCTTGAATTGCTACAGGTACCGTACCTGTACCAATTACAGGTATAACAACTTGACGGTTACCTAACACAAGTACTTCCGATGACAGATGGGGTAGCCTACCTACATAAAACGGTTTTCCGTTGCAACGGTGCGTCTTGCTCCACTGATTTTAGGGTAGGTAGGGCGATAGGGACACGTGCGTACGATGTCACACACACCTTGCGTGACGACAACCACAGTTTTGTCGATATGTTTGGAGGGTAGGTTAGGGTTTAATGGATAAGGGTAAAATAAGTTTGAAAGGCAGAGTGGTTTCTGTCTTAATTAAAAAAGTATGAAATAAGTAAGTAATATATTTTTAATATTATTTATTTTTATTGCATTTTTAGCGATTACCGAAGCAATGGCGGCCCAGTAGTGGGTCGTAGGTTCGAACCCAGACACGAGCTTTACTCTGTGTAGGTAAATTATTTCATACCACTGCTCTCAAAACGGTGAAGGAACCAAAAACATCGTGAGGAAATCGGCATGTCCTGGAACCAAAAATTCGAAGACATGGTGACAAACCTAGATACCAACGCGTACTAGGCCCGCTTAAGTGGATTACGGCCACTCTGACCGAGAGGAGGCCTGTGTCCCAGCCCAGCAGTGGGAAGTTTATGGGCTAATTACCTAAAATTAAAGTATGAGCGGTAAATACTGATTTAATAATGTTATTTTATCATCTTTAGATAAGCAGGTACTAATTACTGACGTACTATTCGGGTGCGCCCGAAGACCGAATAGTTTCGACGTCGACCGAAGATCGTTATCATGAGCTTATCGGTATTATTTCGTTTCTTATCTCACAAATCATACGACTTATTTTTGACTTAATCCTTTGAAGATATTTCACATAGTTGTGTAACATGTTATTTTAACATTACCAAGAACATAAACACATCTCAATGTAGGTAAAATGATTTAATGAACAGAAATATTTACGTTACCTAGTTTTACCGCCATTGCCGTCATAAGTTTGTTTAATTTACCTAATGCATCCGGAGCTCTTACGAAATTGTGGTTAAAAATAACAAAAAAGTTTGCTTGAAAGAAATTGTTTTGTTTATACAAAGTGTAACTGTGTTAAAGTCTCGTGAAGACGCAGGCAAACATTGAAATAAGTAGATATGTAACTTATAAATATTTACCAGAAAAATAATTTTGTTACTAATTATAGTTACTAACCAGAATCTGGATTTGTGCCCGGTTAATGGCAACAGGCTCGCCCCCTATTACATGGGACTTAAACATACTGGCAAAATGTGTATGTAGGTCTGTGGTTAAGGTTACATGCAAAAGGCGACCCTATGTCGTACAGGTCAATATCTATGGTTTCAAGGCTCGTTCTCACTGGCGCGACTTGTCGCGCGACGCGACTTTAACAATACAACTTCTAATAAAACTTCACGATTGAACAATTGCCGGTGTCGCGTCGCGCGACAAGTCGCGCCAGTGTGAACGAGCCTTCATTCGAATATAATTCGAGCAAATTATGTTTAAATAAAAAATTATTAAGTACCTAGGTTTTTGTTTGATGAAGGCGACAGTACAACAGTAGCTGTCTAGAAGTATATTA
The DNA here is from genome assembly GCA_914767815.1 of Eupsilia transversa. Classification (NCBI taxonomy): domain Eukaryota; kingdom Metazoa; phylum Arthropoda; class Insecta; order Lepidoptera; family Noctuidae; genus Eupsilia; species Eupsilia transversa. The sequence goes on from OU611888.1 coordinate 2,792,887, forward strand.
CGTCTCGTGCAGAACGGCGCGATATCGCGGGCGCGACAAGGGTAACGCCATGTAACGCTGCCTGTCGCGCCCGCGATATTGCGCCAGTGTGTAGGTACGTAATACATGAGATGATTTGATAAATTAAAACAGAAATAATAAAAGTTATCATCTATAATTTATTACGCCCTTATACATTAGGTAGCGTTCTTCTAGCATTACAGTACTATAGTAGCGTAAACAGAGTACACTTCTGCCTGAAGGCTGTCGCAAACAGGCGCGACGCGACTATAACAATACAATTTCTGAGAAAACCCGTGTCGCGTCGCTCGATAAGTCGCGCCGGTATGCACGAGCCTTAATGCTTCGGGGATTACAGGCTTGATTTTGTTGTTGTAGCTTGTAGTACCTACCTAACTAACCACTACATAATGGTCTATATGTTATCTATCTGGGGTAAAACTTATTTAATGTGTGGCGGCCTCTACAACGCCATAGTGAACTACGCATCAAAGACCTGACGTCACACAAATCCTGCATCGCGCAATTAGAGTTTACCGCGCGGTCAACATATACATAATTATCAGATTTCCCGACATCAATCGTTGGGCAGTTGCCCGCCAGACACAAACTCGTCTGTTCCGTTAGTTAGAGTATGTATGAGTGATCTTTTCACCATGTTCCCTAAAAACGTTTATGTAAGTACAGCTTAGCATAAAAAAATCTTTTTTTTTTTTTTTTAAGCTGTTTTTAATTTAACTTCACTTGTAAGTTGTATGTATGTCCCGGAATATTGCAATCAATATTTCACCCACTTCCACTGAAGCTAACGGGCTGAAATTTGGCATACGTGTTTGGTTCTCGTGACAATGCATGATTACATTATAAAAGTTAAAAAAAAAAAACTTCTCTCGTATGTAGGTATGTCCTGGAATATTGCAATCAATATTTCACCCACTTCTACTGAAGCTATCGGGCTGTTTGGCATACGTGTTTGGTTCTCGTGACAATGCATGATAAAAGCTTTTTATCTTTTTAAAATTTTAAAAGCTTTTATTATTCTAATCCAACAGCACCCACACGCCAAACAAAGGCAACTTGAAGATGCAGCCTATACTCAAAATGCCAATTTAAAACGTTTTAATAAAAAATGTATATCACTGTCACATGTCACAACTCACAAATGACAATGGACCAAAATGTTATGTTAATGCCCGCACTAGGTCTGTAGGCCATCACCATATTAGTAAACTTGGGTAGGCAGACCCGACACTTTAGTCATACGTATAAAAAAAACAAAAAACAGACCTCGTCATTACAATACATTATTTATTACTTCATCTTATGTATAACAAATCTAATTTTGACTCTTTAGGGATCAATCTGCCTAGCCTTTTCCCAACTATGTTGGGGTCGGCTTCCAGTCTAACCGGATGCAGCTGAATACCAGTATTTTACATGGAGCGACTGCCTATCTATAGCTCCACAACCCAGTAACTGGGTAAAGACTCGTACACACTGGCGCGATATCGTGGGCGCGACAAGGGTAGCGCTGCCTGTCGCGCCCGCAAGATCGCGCCAGCGTTCACGAGCCGTAATACGATACCCCTTGGTAAGAATGCTTGTCAGACTTTCGGGCTTCTGACGCACAGAGCATCATTATAATACTGTTCTGACGACTCGTAACGACTGTCAAAGATCCACGAATGACAGCCGGGATCCGAGGCACGGAGGAGTCTCGGTATGTAAAGATGGTCACCCATCCACGGACCAACCTCGGCAAGCGTAGCTTAACCTGATGGATCGACCCGTGCGGCTGTTATTACTTAGCCACGAGCTCCTAGTTTTATCTCTTCTAAGAAAATGATCTAAAGTCGATGAAGGAAAATATCGTTAGGAAATCTGCAGTACATAATTATAGTTAATATTTGTCTGAAATCGCCAACACGTCTTGAGCAAGCGTGGTGATCAATGCTCAAGCCTTCTCTTAATGAGAAGAGCCCTTTGCCCTGCAGTAGGATAATAAAGGCTCGCGCTGACTGGCGCTACACGACGGCGTGACGCGAATCTAAAAATACAATTTCTAAGAAAATTTCATGCTAGAAATTACCGGTGTCACGACGCGCCGTCGCGCCAGTCTGCACTAGGCTTAATAGGATAGTCAAGGGTTGAAACATAAAAGCGAAAAAAAAAGGTCTTCAGGCGCTACCTAACATATCTATGTACCTACGTATAGTTAAAAAATAGTCTAGACTAAAATGTCATTAACTACTAAGACTAAAGTCATTAAGAACACTCAAAGCAATAGCAATACATCTTAAATGTTCCATAATCATTAGAAAAACAATAGTGAATTGCCTGGTAGTCATTTCACAGAAGTTGTTTTACAGACAGATTACTGTCCATCCGTCATACTAAAAAAACCGGCCAAGTGTGTGGTGGACCAAGAACAATGAAGGGTTCCGTAGTTAGGATGAATTTATCCCAAGAACAGACCTAACATTGTAGGTGAAAAACATTACATTGCTTCTTGTAGGTTTTCCTGTAATCTCTAAAGTATAGAACTATTCTCTGTTTTTTTTCAGAATTTTTGGCTTAAGTAACTGTTTCGGAGATAACTGATCCTGGAGGGAGGGGGGGAGGCAAATTTCATCTATTTTCTTAAATATGTTTAAAAGTTTAAATATTGAGATACAGCAAGCCCAGTCATTTGATATGACACGCGATACAGTTTGCAAAACTTTATATTTCATTTCCCTATTTGCCCCCGAAAAGTGACCCCCATATCCAAAATTAATTTACTTTACAGGTCCGTCTTTGGGTCACAGAAATTCATATGTACCAAACAACTCAATTGCTCCAGTAGATTTGGAGCAAATTCGCTGTGACAGACGGATTGATAGCCAGCTAGCCAGGCCGACAGACAGACAGACGGAATGATCCTATATGGGTTCCGTTATTTCATTCAGGCGTACGGAACCCTGACTGTCAAAAAACAAAAAGCAATAGTGTATAGAATCATTTTTTTTTCCTAACTTAACAGACATCTGTGCTGCTGGGGAGATTGTTGCGCCACTTCTTCCCAGCTGAAGCCCTAGGAATTGGTGAAGGGTGGGCGTTTTGGCGGACTTATATGTAATTTTGACGTTCGAAAAGTAAAAAAAAAAAAATCTCAGCCTAGTTTGAATAAATGACTTTTGATTTTGAATCGATCAATACCATACAGTAAAAGTTAGGTATTGCATGTTACATTCATCGATCAAACAATCGTTCGTCGGGACGAAGGGGGTATTTTGCTGCCGCATATAATGATGAAATACAAAAGGGTAACTTTATAGGGTTGCCATGGCAAAAAAAAAGTGCAACAAATCATGATAACAACAACAAATTATCCGAAACAATACACTTCTGCTTGACCCTTTGCGCACTTAAACGGCAACGCAAGCTGCTACAAATTATCAACATTAGTTGTGGGGAATGCAATACCGGGATACCGGGATCCCGCGTGCGTTACGCGGGACTAATCCCGAAATTGAGCGGGATCCCGCGGGACTGGCTGGATTACGGAGAAACGAAGTTTATCGTGTTAATCGGCGCGTTTTGTTATAGGAGATGAATTATTTCGAAGCGGGTGGATTAAAAGGCACATACTTTCAATTCACCTTTAATTTATTAATGACGAATGTTGCTACTAGCAAAGAAACAGAACGAGCCCTTTCTTCTGCTGCTGGCTACCTAGTCTGTAAGGTTAGGAAGGTTGCCGTTTAGCCGACGAAAGAAATTATAATTAAACTTTTTTGCAAAATAATATTTAATTTTCTCGAGTCTTGTTGAGTTGTTTAGGTATGTTTTTTTTAAAAATATTAGCAAATAAAAGAAAAAGAAAGAAATATGTAGCTACGAAAAAGGTTGTTTAATTTAAGTTAAAACCCTTAAAATTAGTCCATGTCCACCCTGCGGGATCCCGCAAATATCTGGGATCCCGCAGGATTAAGAAAGGTCAGTTCCGTAAAAACCGGGATTTAAATTGTTTTGCGGGATTGCATTCCCTAGTTGTATGCTAACTGCTTAATCCAGGTTGAATTTTATCGGTATACCTATACACATTGGTAAATTCCGCTGCACCTGCATCCTCATGTAATCTCTGATCTCTAACCCAGCCTCTTTCATAACTACGACCACACAACACTTGATGTAGACTCGACAAATATTGACTTACTCTTACCGCGTGACCCTGTTTTGGCGTGTTTCGTGTTCGCGTGACGACCCTAATTACCGTTGTCTGGGAAAGATTCGACGTAGAAGGAATTCACCATATCTGTTTGATCCATAGAAATATAAATTTCGTATATCTATGGTTTGATCGTTCGATCGTTAATAAAAAGGGCGTAGTGGCCGCCATTCAACTGATGCGTTATTCGGCGTGTTTTTTTTTTTATTTGGCAAATGAGGTTTTTATTTTAGGTTTCATTAATTTGTCTGAATTCCTGTGTACGTAATATTTGTTTCTTTTGTTTCTGTGGAGAAATACCTACTCCTACCTACCTAATTATTTAGAGCACTTGTAGAAAGAAGGTATGTTTGTTCTTTCTTGATTTTAGTATTTTTAATGATTAATTTATTCCTATAAGTACAAAAAAAAACAAAAATTGAATCTGAACCAAATGCATGTAAAAATCCAGTGTTCTAAAGTTGTCAATGTCACCCGAACGTGTTCTAACAATAGCAAAACATATAAACTTTTTGTATGACTGTAAAATATAATAAAAAAAACTGTTAAGAATTCATAGCGCAACATTTATTACCAACAGTAGCCACTTATCTGCTAATCTTCAGACTTACAAATTTTCATCTCAAGTTTGTTTACTTAACCTAAAAAAAATACGAAAACAACTAAACAAGACGGCGTTTGCGTAAAAAATTCTCAGAAAACGTGAATTATTTGAGATAAAGCTTCTGGTATTCTTACAAAGGTCCTTATTTGGTACTTAGGTGAAAACAAAGAAAATAAAGAAACATTAGTTCAAGTTCAGTTACTTTAAGAATTGGTCCTAATAAACTGTAAAGGCTCGTGCATACTGGCGCTTCTTTGCGCGCGACGCGACACCGGTAATTGTTCAACCGTGAAGTTTTCTTAGAAATCTTATTAGTAAAGTCGCGTCGCGCCTGTTTATAGGAGCCTTAACGCTCACGCTCAACGAGTAGTAGGTTAGTACCTACACTTGTGCTAACTTAGTAATTAACATCATGGTAGGTAAGTATATTGATTCAGCCTTTTATTTTAATTTTCCAAAACCACCAAACTTAATCTATTTTCTCATAATATAATTTCCTACTAAGTACCTAAGTTGTAAAAACAAACTTGCAATGTCATGTCAAGTGAATGGAAGTGAAAAGTTTTCTAATTATGCGATTCTACGAGAAAACCACCAGTTTCTACATTTTGTCATACAACATTTGCTCACTTTCAGTGTAATCAGGAAAGTTGAAAGTTTATAACAATATCGCAGGCAGTTTAGGTCAACGGTGTCTGACTTATAATGTAGAAAGCCCACTCAACCGAGTGACTGGGTAACGCATGTGAGGCACGAGGAGTCGGATGGTCACCCATCCACGGACTGTACTCGGCAAGAATGTCGAAAGTACCTCTATCTCACCGTGAAAACTTTGGTGAAGTGAGCTTGAAATGAGCTGTCCTTCCACCCGATGCTAGGGATTGACTTCATTGACGGCTCACTTCACCTAAGTTATCACGGTGAGATTTTTACAGAATAGCACTACAGGTATTGGTGCGGTTTAAGAGCTCGCGGCGAAAGTGGTGGGCAGATTAGAACATGTTCCATTCATGCATCACAAGGATTGACCAATAGTCGCAATATATTGACCAAAAGTCACTTTCCCCGTCGCACCTCACTCCACCCGCCAAACAGACCCAAAAATCGACTTCAGCGCTTTCAAGGTGAGGGCTCTTAAAACCGCGCCAAAACCTGCATAGATGCTGATCCTTATTAATAATTAATTTATCGCAGAATGTTATTTCGTAATATGATGCAACCAAAACAAAAGAAACAAAAGATAAGATAAGATTAGATGAAAGCCATCAATTGATAAACGATTTTCTGCCTGTCATTACAATACTATAATAATGTTATCAATAATATTATCAGTGATACTGACTATCTTTACATGACAACGGAGTCTGTAGCCATTTTGTTATCAGTATTTGGCATTCTATTTAACGTGCGAGCCGTGTTTTTGCACGCATTGGTAATTCCAATAACTCGCGAAAAGGGTGTAGTGTTTGCTACTTCCAGTGCTCAATTGGGTTGGAGTTATTTTCAAGGTAGGTGCCTACTTAGATTGAATAACATGGCATAATATCACGCCTGTAATCCCCGAAGGGTTAGACAGAGGTGTTCCTATAATATACCCACATTTCGCCAATTATGTTTCAAGTCCCATGTAATAGGGGACGAGCCTATTGCCATCGACCGGGCACAAATCTAGACTCGTGGTCTCCGACATCTGAATCCGACATGTGGTCAGGTTCATCTTAGGTGCCCTACGTTTTCTTTTCATGTCAAGGTTAGTCTCTAAAGGACCATGGGGGATTTTGTATGGACCCCGTCCCCACCCTCTAACAGTTAGAATATACATGTCAATATGTTTTTAAGGACCCAGAAAAAGACTTACTGTCTTGTACAATTGTAAAATCGATGGGATTTTTTTGTAATAACAAAAAGCATTTCGGTTAGGCAACCAAACCAACCTCTTTAATATTGGATTTAAATTCGAACATTTTAATCGAAAATTGTAATTGCTTATGCTATTTTTTTAATAATTTAGTAAATAAGTAATACAAATGTTCATTGTTTGTTGATGTTCATTTGTTGATGTTGATGTTCATGTTCATTTGTTCGGCGTAGAAATCCCTTCAGAGTATTCTCATCATTCATGGTTTGCTGCATCTCCATTCGCCTCAATTGGCGGGACAAGGAGGAACACAAACAATAATAATAATCGATTAAATAATCGTTATCAAATTCCCACACATGTAACATTAATAAGTACCTACAAAAAGGACAAGATTAGGTTATCAATCTTCGTTCGCGCCTTTGCCGCCATTTTAGCCCGCGTCAGCTGACGAAACCGGTATACTCTCAGTGTCTACACAACGAAATTCCTGGTAACAGGTATGTACAACCGGCTTTAGAGTTGGGCCAATGCTGGGGCCAATTAAATGGTCTGACTAGGTACGTATGTCTCTATTGGTTCGATAGTGCATCGCGGTTTGAATTGTTTTGCGAGACGATTAATCAATCATTATGCTATTTGTAATTGTGATTATTTAATCAATATTCATGACAGATTTTGATGAATTACTCGATACTTTGGTAACGTTTCCAATTATTATTCAAAGGCATAGACTTTATCTTGTGAAGAAAAATCAGGGCAGATTGCTGCTAATTTAAATTCCACAATTAACATTTTGAATTCCAATACTCTTGACCTGTAGTCTCTGAAAAAACAAAAGCTGTGATTGTTACATTTAATATGCATACATTAATATTACGATACTTTGCCAAACTGAAGTTTAAAGTCCTATGCGATTTGCACCTGAAAAAAAATAAACTTGTAAAAACCCGGCCAAGTGCGAGTCGGACTCGCACACGTAGCGTTCTGTACCACCATACAATACTTAGCAAAGAACAAATTGGCCTCCTTTAATTTTTAACTTTATTTTAATTTTATGCTGATAAAGCGGAAAATTTCAAATGCCTACCTATTACGGTTCATGAGATACAGATCGCTGGCAGACAGACAGACGGTAAGCGGACGCTTAGTAATAGGGTTCCGTTTGGCACCCTTCGGGTACGGAACCCTAAAAAAACCTCTTCCCGCAGATTTAAAAAAATATAAAAGTTTGAACAAAATTAAAAGATCCACCGATTTTCTAAGAGCTTTTCGTTCAAGTAGGTACCTATTACCTATGTAGTTTTTTTTTGTAAAAATATCATGATCGAGCTTGGACCACGTTAAGACTTTCGCGACAGGCAGCGCTACCCTTGTCGCGCCCGCGATATCGCGCCAGTGTGTACGAGCCTTTAAAAGTCACGCCTTCCAAAGATATGCCAGAAACATCATAAAATTATAATTGTCAAAACACTTGCTTAAATAATTCAAGATGGCTTCCAAAGTTTCGAATACATTCCAAAATGATTCAGCTTAAAACTTAAAAGCGGTATACCATTTATATTTAGGCCAAGTGTTGGTCTCAATATTGGTTCCAACTCATGGAGTAATACCAATACCTACTAGCATTCGTGAACATTCCTGGGTGTTTCGTGAAATCGTAAAAGTTACATTCGTTTTGCTTTTACCCGACTACGGCGAAACAAAAAGGAGGGTTATGATTTTGACCGGTATGTATGTATGTTTTTGGGTATGCTTATCTGTTCCTTCATAACTTCTAAACTACTGATCATAATTTGACAAATGAGGTATCGTTGGAAGCGTTGAAATCGTCCGGTGGTTATAGGCCCTAACACGACGTGTGTCTCCGGATTTTTAATTTGACTGTCTGTGATATCTTGTTAGTTTGCGTTTTTGTGGTACTTAGTTGGGTTTTAGTTTTATAACTTATTTTTTTACACTGATATGGCGTACTTTTGGCACCATATTTTGCAAAACTGCGTTTTTTCATGTCACATGTCTGAAGATTTGTGGCCTTCTAAAGCTTCATTTAGTTTAAATGAAGGAAGCTTTTAGGTTAGGTACTATACTCATTATAAGTGAATTGCTGGTAGGGGTACGCTTGTTATGTAATCCGTAGGTAATTGTCATAAACACTAAACCAGAAATAAAATCTCAGCAAGTCTTAAGACTGCTTTTCTCTTTAGTTAAACATAATATATGGCTACTTTTGATTCTTGGCAAAATTTATCGCCGTTATTTCTTTATGTTCGGGCAATGTGGAAAAACGGGCAAAACTTAAGCTTTATGCTATAGAAAAGAAGCGACCACACCTTTGCCCGTTTTAGCTTAGAACATAATGTTTGCCTAAATCGTCATCATCAAAATGATAAGATAAAGCACTAATTTCGTAAGTAGAGCTTTACATAATCCATTATCCATCCAGATAATAATGCGTGAAGTAGGTACCTATAATATCAAACACTTGAACGTATAAATGGGCTATAATGTAGTAAATAAATATCTATGTAATGCTATAATCGTGTTATCAAACAATGCATTATACAATATACAACCTTATCTGCGGCCTTGTTCTAGATTTGTGTCAATACAGTTAGGTTTTATGATCAGTGTACCCAATGGCCCAGTTTGGCCACTACGTAATACGATGAAGTATGATTTCCTGCCTGCCATGTGGCATGTAGGTATTACTTATATTTTATAACAATATACCTAATTTCATGGTGAGATTTTTTTCTGGATGGACTAGCTTTTATAGCCCTCTTAGATAACTATATCAATCTCAATAGCCACTAAACGATTTTTTTTGTAAGTTTTCATCAAGTCGTTATATGAATGCTTGAAAGTAAAAGGGTAAATCTTTCACATAGTTATCAACCGCACGTGCTGTTCAAACTAATCGATTAATCGTATGAAATTATTGTTACAATCGATTATTTACGGTTCTAATGACCGCAACCGTACTTTATATTAATGGATATAAAAACCGCTTTTCGCAAAGTCGAAATCAAGAACGAGAAGTCAAGATAATAAAGAAAACCTAATGCAGTGAGCTTGCTAATAATAATGCTAACTCTAGACGTATAATAGCATAATCTGCTATCTAATTGCGTAAAACGTTTTCGTAAACGATTCCGACTAATCTGTTTCATTTTGACAGTTCAACAACAGTTCATTGCGTTATTTACGTTGTAGAGCAGATTTTTTTTTCGAACTTAGGAAGCAATGAATTAGCAATCTGTTTCAAACCGATCCAGATTGTGATAGATCGTGTATTACGCAATTAGGGTGCAATTAGGGGTGGGTGTTCCAACTGCTGGGACACAGGACTCTTCGAGAGGGAGTGGGCTGTAATCTACCACGCGGGCCCAGTGCGGGTTGGTTGATGTCCCATGTCCTCGAATGTTTGGTTCTCGGACATGCCGGTTTGATTCCTCACGATATTTTCCTTCACAGTGTTGAGAGTAGAGTGGTGATAAAATTATTTATACTTACAAAGTTTTAGGGGTATGAGGAACAGGGTGTAAAGTTCACTCATCCGCTATAGAAAAGGGAGGATCCTCCGACCAGGCGGGTGTTGAGTCTGGCGGGCAATTGCCCAAGGATTGATGTCGGATAGCGATCGCGCGGTAAACTCTTATACTATACCGCGATGTAGGATTTGTGACGTCAGGTCTTTGACGCGTAGTTCGTATATGACGGTGTACATGCCGCCACAGAGTAAAGCGCCTGCCTGGGTCCGAACCCACGACATACATCTCGAAAATCGGGGCTGTGACCATTTGACCACCACTGTGACTGCTCCCCCCACTAAGCCACCAAAGCTGCTCCGTAAAATAGGCAGATACGAAGTTGTTAAGTGAAACAAACAGCTTTGTTTACCTTCTCAACAATCCACTAAGTACTTATTGTAAAATTACCATAGACAAAAAAAAAGAAAGAGCAAATATTTAAAAAAGTCCGTTACGAATCATTCAGCCGGCCACAACACTAGTGCCTACCTGGCCTGCCCCTTTCATTCAAGGTCGCGACAGGTAAACGATGTAGTTATACCTCGCTATAGTAATATTGATTTAACTTGAAAATAATCGCCGTTGCATTTTTATGGGGGAGCTCTGAACATGCGAAGGAAAGTTGTATTTTTTTTTGTATTTGTTGTGATTTTGAGTAGTTTGTGGTGTTATCGAGTAGGTATAATTTGTTACTGAAACAGCAGAAATTATATTGCCATTTCTCACTGTACAAATGTAGTTACTGTCGATTAAAAGAGTGTCAGTGTAGTTTCTTGCCCGTTCTTCTCCATAGGAACCTTTACGCTTTGGAATGGGCAACTAGCTTCATCTTTCTGTCTGACCGACCCCTTGTCAATTTAAAAGTGCTTGTAATTGGTTTATTTGACATAATTTGATCACTTTGATTTGCAACACTAAGTAGTTATAATGGAAGTTTCATGTTTTATAGGTGATTAATATAAGTAAAAAAAAAGTAAAATTCAGTTTAACTTATCACGCTCTGTACTGTAAAAAAACCTTAAACTAGAGTCTAGACTGAGTGACTGCGTATTTATAAACTGCAAGTAAACTGTTGAGCCATGAAGCGCTATACAATGACACTTGTCCATACGTTACACGTTAAAATAACCTGTTGCTCACCGCTTAACCTCGTTTACGAGTAATAAAATGCACAAGATGTCATATTTATTATAATATTAAGTATAGCAAGCTTCTTTCGCATATTCGCTGTTTTTTTAAAAGCTTTAGTAACACAACAAAATTAAATAAAATATTTTAGGTCCAGAAAGCTTACAATTTTGGCTCTTACAAGCCTCTTGGAAACCAGCGGGGTAATTGCGTTAGGGCCCTGTCTCACTAGGAAACCATCAATAGCGATGCATAGGTCGCACTGCCAAAAAATGTATGGTTGGTTGCGCAATCGATCAGGGGCCTAAGTCTACTAATTTATAAACGTTACAATGATCTCTCAATGGTGAGTTTTTGACAGATTTGCCATACAAAAACTGGCAAAAACTCACCATTGAGAGACCACTGTAACGTTTATAAATTAGTAGACTTAGGCCCCAGAAGTCTAGTGAGATACCACAAAGCTGTGCGTATTTTGCTGGCATCGCGACCATGGCCTTTCCTTTTGACAGCTCAGCTACGTTCATTGCGATAATTACGTTGTTGACTAGAATTTTTTTTTAAACCTATAAAGCAATGGATTAGGAATTTCCTTCAAAACCCTCGACTTGTGAATAGTTGTGAAGTTGTGATTGAACGTGTGGTACACAATTAGGCTGCTGATAGAATAATGTTTGTAGGTAGTATGTTTCATGCTGTGCTTTTCTATGCGAGGTCATAATTTATGACAAAGGTTGTGGGTTAATCCTGTACGTACCAATTTAGTATTTAGTTGGTAAGCCTTTATTATGTATAAATAAAAAAATAAACTACTTCGAAGAGTGTTGAAATGTCCTATCCATAATAAAACACAAAGTATTTTTATTCCATGTAAGTTTTTTTTACAAAAATACTAGTTGTGAAAAAATTGCAATAAAAATAATGGGTACAAGCTTGTCGAAAGCTGTTTAAATGATAACCAAGTACTTAACAAGATAATTGTCATAAGTACTGGCATTGCTACTTGAAAGCTTGCACGAAAATAAAAATAAATCAACAAAAACTGCCCACATGATACTTGTAGTTGTCAGACGAGGCGTCATCATTATGATATTTTGTTTCAATTAAGGCTCCCGCAGATAGGCGCAACGCGACTCAGGTGAAACAATTTCTATGAAAACTTCACGGAAATTGTTGTATCGGTGTCGCGTCGCGGCTGTTTGCGGGAACCTTTATCATAAATATGTATTGCCTAATTTGTAACAAGATAATTATAGCGATTAAATTACAAATGCAAAAAAAACTTAGCTCATGATAAAAAAAATTTTACATAACTTAACATCACCCCTGTATTCCCCGAAGGGTTAGGCAGAGGTGTACCTATATAGTACACCCACATTTCGCCAGTTATGTTTAAGTCCCATGTACAGTGGCCAGCACATCAAGCTACCCAAAACTGTCAAACTTTCCCAATCAAACTTGAACCTAATGCTTTAGCGATAAAGTTTAAAATCTACTAAAGAAATTTGACAGATTTTAGTAGCTTGATGTGCTGGCCACTGTACCATTTTATTTAAATATTAAAAATATTTTGCCGCCTGGATCCGTCATTAAAACAGAATTAAGTACCAATAAATAAAATCAACTTGAAGGTCAAATTCACTTAATTGCTGTATAAAAATATTTATGATCGAATATTAATAAAGAAACATCGAGTGTAATCTGATTTTAATAGCACTGAACCAATTTTAATGTGATCGTTAATGTCCTACTCAACTTCTGATAGTCTGTCTCAGACCTGTGGTCAGTCAGACGCTTTAATTTTAAATAAGTTTGAAATGTCAGTACCTAACTTAAGAAGCTTTTCTATTCATGTAACAGGAATGACTAAATACGCTTACAAAATTAATTAGATATCTATCTATCATAGCTTCCGCCAGCGGCTTGGCCCGCGTGATATATTTTTATAAATTACAACCTACTAGCTGCCCCTTTGGTTTCACCCGCATAAGGCACCCACAATTTCACAACTACGAAACTCCAATTACTTAGTAACACGTCCTCCCAGAACAGTTAATTACGGGAAACCAATTAATATTTTATTTGACGGTGTTACGGCCAGCACATCAAGCTACCCAAAACTGTCAAACTTTCCCAATCAAACTTGAACCTAATGCTTTAGAGATAAAGTTTAAAATCTACTAAAGAAATTTGACAGATTTTAGTAGCTTGATGTACTGGCCACTGTACAATAAAATACCCATGAACATATAAGAAGCGAAAAGTATGTTTTGTTTTAAAAACCAACTTAAATCGTATATAATGAGTGAATTAGCTTTAGCAAACAAACAAAACAAAAATAAAAGATCCTTATTTAGTTAGTACGATGCCATGTATGCCACATCTAGTAGGTAATACATTTACTTTAGATCTGTGTTTACTGGGTTGGTGATGAGTTGATAATTTTTTTTATCACTACCTTACTATTTACTATTATAAATTTACTTTTAACGTCATTTTTGTACGCTCGTATACATTATATGTCAATTTAGTTTCTCAGTAAGTGATTTATTGTTAATTCTTAATGAGGAATAATAAATTTCTTAAACCATAAACCAAGTCTCGATCCCCTTGGGAATATCGGGATAAAAAGTATCCTATGCCCTAATCCAGGTCCACCCATGTGCCAAATGTCATCCAAATCCGTTCAGCCATTTTAGATTGAAAGTCTAATAAACATACTTTCGCATTTATATCTAATATTTGTTAGGATTTCTATGACAGTTTTTTTTTTCTACTATCGTGCCCCCTATATTGCCTCGTTGGTCTAGTGGTCGCAAGCGCTGCTGCTGAGCATGAGGTTCTGGAATCGATTCCCAGGTCGGGCAAAGTGTTATTGGATTTTTCTATCCGGAATTTCACAGTAGCAGCCTGGAGTCTGGATTTGTGTCTATTACATGGGACCTAAACATAACTGGCGAAATGTGGGTGTATAAATACACCTCTGCCCAACCCTTCGAGGAAACAAGGCGTGATGTTATTTTAACGCATTCGTTTCATACAGCATCCATATTTAGAACAAGTTAGTCATTTAGATCTATGAAAATAATGTACCTAAATAATGCAAAGTTATGCATAAGGAAGTCGAAACGACCAGCAGGAACGTAAAAATTACGAAATATAAAAAGGTTCAGCTTGTAGGTTTTGCTGTGCATACCTACAAAGTAGGGTAATGTTGGACATGAAGGAAGGTAATGATGCAAGATTTTATAAAATAGGAGTGATAAGACATGCTCTATTTAATTGCTTTCTAGTACAGTGGCCAGCACATCAAGCTACCCAAAACTGTCAAACTTTCCCAATCAAACTTGAACCTAATGCTTTAGCGATAAAGTTTAAAATCTACTAAAGAAATTTGACAGATTTTAGTAGCTTGATGTGCTGGCCACTGTACATTAAAGACCCCACTTTAATGATAAGTAACGGTAACTGTAATGGCTCTAAGGCTTGTGTAAATAGAAAGAAAGAAAGAAAAATGCGTTCAAATAATGAAACTGCTGACAATTACAAACATTTGCAGACTAGATATAGGGCATTTATTATATAAGCTGTCAAACGTAGTGGTTCAAAGGCAAATGAGGTAAAGCGAAGGGGTCCACCTATTTTTTAATTTCTTGAAAATAATAATAGCGAAATTTTCTGAACTGTTCAGAATATCCCAGCTTTTAAATTTTTTAATGATAGGTGGAGTTTTTCGCTTTACCTCATTTGCCTTTGGACCACTACGTTTGAGACACCCTGTATAAGTAGGTATATTAAAAATATCTTCCAACTCTCTTGTCATTAAAACGTCCACGCAGTACTACTCAACCGTTCATTGCCCAAATAGTGAAATAAACCAACAGCTATCCATCCCTTTCTATCCGTTCCCGAGTAAAAGGGAGTAAAACCTTCCACTTTTAAATAGTGCTCATTTATTCGGAATGCTACACTGGTTTGGTACAAGTGCAAAAAAGCTTCGGAATGCTATTGTAGGTGACGCCAGAGAATTTTCGCTATGCATTTTATCTTGTTGTAGCTAAATGGATCCGTATTGAAAATATGCGTTCGGAATTTAAAATAGTTTGCGAATTACGGTATACCTTGGAATTTTATTTAAAAAGATGTCAAGTGTAATGTGTCTTGAATTCTTTTTTTTTTATAACAGTGCAGTAAGCTCTTTCTCAGACGATGCACAGACTAAAAATGTATCTTAGAATAGAATAGAAATACTCTTTTTAAATTACCATAAAAATTACAGACATTTTACATAGGGTGACACAATCCAAAAATCTTTTGTTTTTTTAAAATAGAATATAGGTATATTCCTGTATTACTTATTAAAATCGGTAGGTTCCTATTAGGTATTAATGTGAAATTAATTTCCATGCCTAAACAGGCAACATATGGACTGTAGGTACATTAAACCACCAACTTTGACAACTTACTGGTAACACCTGTTTATTATTCTTATTCATAATAATCTGTGAAATCTTCAATGATTTACTATATTTAAATGCCAATCAATATTATTTTGCTGTGAAGCGAAATCGCCTTGACCACTTTAGCTCAAATGCCACTGCCAGATTCACACAGCAAATCATTCTAAAAACATATTAAGCCAATTACGAAATATCCTGTTATAGAAAAAATCTGCATAATCCATCTTTGTGAAGCGGGAAACGCCTTCTTCTAAACATGGTCCTCTCAGATATACGAGCATTCTTGAAGGTTCTACTTACTGCCCTTCCACACTTAACAGACTGGTTAAGAATGTGTTTGGCGTTGCCATAGCAACGGTACTGGCAACTAGGAAGCCTGGCACCCCGCAGTTTATAATCATTAGCAGCGATAAACTACTTGTAGCTAGGCTACTTATTATAAACTACTTATATAGTTGTAAAAGACATAATAGGGTAACGGGTCGAATACCACCTCCAGATATAGGCAGGCACAGCCTTAAGATGCCTCGATTAGAAAAGAACTCTACGGCTTTACCAGATTGGCCTGGCATAGGCAGTAAGGTCATCTTGTAAGTTATTTATTACCTTTAACCGTCTACTGCTTATAATAGACTTTGTGACTAGCCCTATAAATTCTTCTCCACTACTTATGGATTGAACATGACCAGAAATAAAATCACTTTTCCAAGTACGTACAGTTAAGCCTCTTTCTGACTCAAAAGACCAAAATTCGATCTTACAAAGATTTCGAATTCAGAACAATATTCCAAGAATTCCTTAACAAATCTTTGGCGCCTTATTCAAGTTCGTTCCAAATTTGAAAAGCATTTAAACAAACATTTAACTACATATTACGTGACTGTCGGCTATCTTAGTTAAAACCAAGGTTAACGTCGAACGTTTTACTTGCCGCTCCACTACTATAAATAGGCGTTGTCCTTTTAAAACTGATTTATCCATCGCCATTTTAGTGTTTAATTAAGTGTAATCGAATAATCGGAATCACTTTTAATCGATATGAACTGCTACTGTTTATTATTGCGTTTTATCTACATTGTCGGCGATTCTCTCTTGCTAAACGATGTTTTTGGTTTGAACTACGATTATCGAATGCCTTTTATAGCTGGCGCCTGGTTACGGCATATTTGCAGTTTCCGAATATCTAAGTAGAGAATCTGCCGTCGAACCTCGTGTTAATTAGAATTACTCTTATTATTTATTTATTTCTCCCATATTAACTATCTTTACTGCCGGTCGATTCTGTTAAAATCTCACAGTGAAAACTTCGGTGAAGTCAGCTTGAAGTGAGTTATCAATAGTGTCAATTCCTAATGAAATGACAGCTCACTTCACCTCGGTTATTACGGTGAGATTTTAACAGAATCGACCCGTAGCATTACCTAATACGATGTCTTATTATTTATAATATTTTACGGAAGTATTAAAATTGTCTACATTTCCTTTTCATTTCTCCTTTCACATGTCTGCTGGAAGAAATTTCTTAAAAAACAGGCAGTACCTTTGTACTCAAAATTATAATTCGATAAGTCGTATCTCTATGTATTTTATTGTTTGTAGTATTTATGTACAAAAAATCTTATTGAAAAGTGGTAGTGCGAAGTAAAACGTTAAATCATCGAAAT
This sequence comes from Eupsilia transversa, assembly GCA_914767815.1. Lineage (NCBI taxonomy): Eukaryota > Metazoa > Arthropoda > Insecta > Lepidoptera > Noctuidae > Eupsilia > Eupsilia transversa. The sequence goes on from OU611888.1 coordinate 2,810,344, forward strand.
GAAATAGAATTTGTTTATTCTGTAAATAGGAAATCGGAATCACTTTGACACGTCATATAAAAAAGAAAGCCAGATGAGGTCGGCGCTTCCTTTCTGACTACTCTGAGAAGAAAGGCCGAAACAAACTCAGAGGTCACAGTCTCTTTTAAAGTCCAGACATAATCTTGGTCAGGCCTTAGGACCATGTAGATTACTGTCTAAAATGGTCTTTTAAGGAAAGAACACACAGATTTGAGTGGACCTGTCCAATCAGTTCAAGCATTTGTCAGTAATCGTGGAGCTCAACTCAGAACTTAAGGAACTCAGCGACTCGACGAACAATAGCAAAGAAAGGACATTTGAGTAGGCCGAATAAAATACTCAAACTGCCAGACCATCATCAACTTGTTTTTTTTTTTTTTTAATCAATTGTCAAATTCAATTTCATTAATTACTGACTTATAGCACCTACATGAATGCCTCGTGGATACAATAAACGTGACCAAACCTAATAATAAGAAACATAACAAGCATTGGACAAGCTACTATGTCCCGCTACTGTAGAAAATCCTCAAAAAGTCACGCCTTTCGATCCGTGTCATCAATTTAACGGCCATATTGCAAATCTTTTGTGAAAAATTGCTTGTAAAAGTCATCTTTTTTTATCACCTTTATTTTTGCACAATGTTCTTTTGTTATGGCTGAAATATTTCAAATGTCTGCATCTTTTATGCAGCGGTGACTGCATTTCAACGGCAAAATTACGTTTTACAGTCCCACACAAAAAATTATCTATTATCGTGAATCCTAGAAAAACCCCGAAAAAAAAAACCCGTATGTCTAGATTCTTCTTGTTCAGTGTATATTTAGTTACTGAAGATGGCCTCAAAAACTCCAATATTTTGTTGCTTACAAATTTTGTTTAGTGCGGGAATTAAACCTTCGACCCAAACCTAGTGCATAAGAAAGAACAAGGAATAATATTTAATACAACATACATTGCCTTTGTACGTATTTTTCTGTTCCTTTCTTCTTGTCTGTTTGTATGTGTGTGCATAAATGGTTAAATAAAAATAAATAAATAAATAAAATAAATACAAACAGTAAAAAAGGAGCATTTAAACCTACCGAAATTAACAATTTACCAAAAAAACTAATAAAAAAAATGACCTGTGCGAGGCCAAAAAGCTCCTATCTCAGCGTATGCTGACTCTGCGACTGCTCAAGCGTGTCATTAAATTAGACCAAAGATTAGAATTTAACAAGGTGACCACTGCTGACAATATTCTGCATTGAAACCCCAATTTTCAACAGGTTTTCGATTACGACGTTTTGTTGGACCAGTCCTGAAGAGTTAAACATTTCTGTTATTTAGGAACACTTGTACAGGAAGCTTGAAATGTTATTGATGTTTAAATGGTGCAATTTCCGCGTCTGGACAACCATTTATTGGATTGGCCTGGATATTAAAGTCTCGTCTGGACTATTCATGTTCGTTATCAAAGGAAATGAGTGAAGCTATGGTAGGGAATTTTTAATACCCTCTGTCGAATGATCGAAGAACACAGTTTAGCTCACTTTAGTTAGTTGGTTTTGTCGCGACCTGCATTCCGAATTTGAACAATCCAAACGGTTTCCTTATTTTTTACAGTTGTAACATTTGCAGTTGCAATATTTTTTACAGTTGTAACATAATGGCTGGTTTATCACCAGCCAGTATTTTTTCTCATTCCCGCCTTCCTCAGAAACCTGCTATTAATTTATTTAACTCATGTACCTCCATTACCATCACACAAATGCCGATGTTCCAACCAACGGACATGCAACTAATTTATATGCTAGGACCGCTATTTCTTTGTCTATGCACCGAGGTCGGAATCCGTAGTAATGTAAACCTGTTACCTCATAGGTACAATGCTAGACGAGATTACTGAAGGGAATTGAACTGTCATCGGTTTTAAAGTAAATAAAATTCATGGAATGGGAGAAGGAAGAATGGCACCCTGTCTTTCCTCTCCTGATCGGCTATCTATTCGCGTACCTAACACATTTTCGTAAACGAGAAAGACTCTGAACTGAACGCGATCAGCACTTATTTATACTACGTTTAAGAGCTGTCAGTGTCATTATTTTCTTTGTAATTTATTGACACTGACAGCTCTTGAACTCGGTTTAGTGTGCTGATCGCGTTCAGTGTCATTGATGAAATTCGCACTAATTTGTTTCAATTTGACAGTTCAACAACATTCATTGCGTTATTTAATTAAGTTGTTGAGAAGATCGTGAGTAAATTCCAGTAACTTACCGTAATCATCTTTATAGCTATACTTACTAACAGAATTTGAACACCTTAACCACCCTAATGCTATTTGATACCAAACATATCGGCATGAAGCCTTCCAAGTGCCATTTCTTACTCCTTGAGGACGTAAGGTAACACCACGGAAGTGTGACACCGGATAGAATGTGCAATCAGCAATACATACCACTCCCTAAGTTCTAACTTAGAGTAGTTGTATTGATGATTTTAATGTTTATAATTCTGTAAATAAATATTTTTTATAGTCGTGAATCATATTTTGATCAAGATTTCGTAATACACGATCAATCCATTGCTTCATAAATTCGAAAAAAAAACTGCTCAACAACGTAAATAACGCAATGAATATTGTTGAACTGTCAAAATAAAACAGATTAGTCTAAATCGTTGACGAAAATATGTTGCGTAATTAGATAGCTGAGCAGGCCTGAGCATTGTTGCTAGTAAAACTGAAAGCCACCTGATGGGCCACCTGTGCGCAGTGCATGTATTGTTGCCTCGGTTGCCCAGGTGTCTCGAGAAGACTTAGTTAATGTTATTTAAGTTGTGTTATATTATTGTTTCTAATTGTTTATGTTTGTCTTATTTAAATATACAATAATAGTTGTAAGTAATAAAACAAAATATGGGTAATGTGCCTGAATTAAAAATGGAACCATGAAAACATTTTAGCATGAACGTATTGAACATGATACAACTTTCAAAATGATGTACAAATTGTTTCTGTAAACATTGTTATTTGACATTGAGCCTCTCCATTTTATGTCAGTTTTATATAATTTTACAGCGGTCAAATGGCCAAGGATTCAATCCTTTCCATTTTGTTCACATCTTCGGGTTAACTAATTTAAATGCAACGATATTAGTAGTGTTCAAATTATTGAGCTCATTGTAATTTTATTAAACGTGTTACTTATTTTGTAAAGATTGTGAATAGATACACTATTGTTTTAAACTTAATATCACGCCTATAATTCCCGCAGGGTTAGGCAGAGATGTGCCTATAGTACACCCTCTATTTACTAGTTATTTTTAAGCCCCATGTTATAGGGAACGACCCTATTGACATCAGAAGGGATATGAATGCCATCCAGACTCTGGATATTGTTTTAAAATGCTAAGTAGGTACTTAATTTCAAGTTTGAGGAAGAGGATAAATACCATAAACATACAACATGTTTTTTTGATACCCCATAACTCTATGGTTATATTCTTTAAGTGGCACAATTCAGGGGTTACACCACAAATACACAATCTGCTTCAAACCGTAAATGCCGCAATGAATGTTGTGTTGAACTGTCAAAATGAAACAGTTTAGTCTTAATCGTTTACGAAAAGGTGTTACGCAATTAGATAGCAGAACAGGATTTGTTTACACTTTCATCACATACTTTTAGAACACACAATAGAAGTTACTAGTAGAAATACCGAATAAGTCTCAAATACAGCAATATGAGGATTCTTTGAACTAATGAGTATGCGCGTGGGCAAGCCCGTTTCACCCACGCCTGGTGACCTAGCGAACTTGAAATATAAGTAAAGAACCCACTGACTGCTTTATATAGCATTCTTTTAAAGAAACCTTAAGGTTGATGTTAGATAATATTATTATAAATAGTGATTTGTTAAAGAAGCAATTACCTACAACAGGAATAATTACATTACTTAAGTATTTTTCATTTACTTTTGTTACTTGGACCGTAACTTGGACCTTATGGTGCACACACACTACTTAGGGCGAATTTCACCAATAAAAACTGAACCCGATCAGCGTGACATAAACCACGTTTAAGAGCTGTTAGTGTCATTATTTTCTTAGGAATATTGAGGTGCTCATGTGATGTGCTGATCTCGTTCAGTTTCATTGGTGAAATTCGCACTTACTTAGAAACTTGAATGAATAAGCTGTCATACGTGAGCTTCAACATTGACTGCCAGTGGTCAAGCATACCCCATTAAGTATTTCTAAAAGCTCCTTTTAATCAGATTAATGGTCGTATACAAATAAATAAAATTGAAGTGTCGGTTAGTACTGTCAAAATAGCAGCTTTTTACGAAATGCATATGAAAGTTACGGCACAAAAAAAATTGTCTGTCCGTCTGTTTCAAATGTCAAATGGGTCCAGCCGTTTCGAATCTCCGAAGCGGCTGGACCCATTTGATCGGGATTTCCACTGGCATAGCTGATGTTATAAAGCATAAAAATTACTTATAGGATGATAGTGTTTATTCTCAGTCTTAATTATTACCGTGTTGTAAAACAGAGCTTTTAAACCTTTTCTTAAAGTTCGTTTGACTCTTGATTTCTTATAAAGTTCAGCTTTTGACTCACACATACCTTAACCACGGACCACCCACAGAAAAATTACGTCAATTTCCTCAACAAACACACCTTTTTCAATTATTTATGTTCTGTGATATATTTTTATTATAATTTAATCAAACCATATGGGAACCTGTTGTGGCCAGAACAGTTTAACCTTTCAAGAATGTGTCTCTTGTAAAGATTAGGTCATTCCATCTCGGTTTTTCATACATGCTATGAATTGAGATGGTCGTCAAATCAACTGTATATTAAAGGTATTTAACGTTTTTTCATATCGGTTTTTGTATTAGAAAAGCTCGCGTGACAACTATTTTCATATTCAAGGATGCATAATTATCCGGTACGGCTCGCTAATCCTTCCTTATCCTGAGGGCACGTATCTTCCCTACTATTACCGCGCCACCCGATCTAGTACTTGATATGCAATGGCCTCTGTAGCCCCATGAAACATGAGACTCCAGGGGATAGTGCAAATTTTGGGGTTCATTCGATTTGTCTAGGCTGGTTAAACCACGCTGGGATCGGTGTATTTCATTCATTCATAAGCTTGGGTAAGCACTGGGGTACCGGCCAGTGAAGTCTGAAAAATCTCCCCGTGAAAACTTAAATGAAGTCAACTGTCATTCCGCCTGATGCTAGGGATTGACACTATTGACAGTTCACTCCATCTTAGTTTTCACGGTGAGATTTTTACAGAATAGAGCGGCTGATGATTCCGTCTACAATGGTGCACCGTGTATTCTCTGATAAATCTTTTTGAATCAATACTTGGGAAAAGTATACTTGGTGGTCGTTGAAAGGCACAGCTCGTTTTAGTTTCGGTGCACAAAAACCTTATTCGATTAAGAACAATGACTTTGAGCCATCAGCAGAAATTGGATCATCAAAATACATTGAAGTGAAAGGTTTCAAAATTAATAGATAGTCAAAACAAAAGTACCTATTGACTTCAGGTATCTTGTTGATTTCTTCCGGCCAATCAAATTACTTTCGTGTGGGACTTAATATTGAGGCAAACACCAGTGAAACTGAACGCGTTCAACACATCTAAACGGCGATCAAGTGATGTCAGTATCAAAATAATGGCGAATTTCACCAATAAAACTGAACGCGATCAGCATATAAACTACGTTTAAGAGCTGTCAGTGTCATTATTTTCTTTGGAATTTTGACCAGCTCTTGAACTCGGTTTAGATGTGCTGATCGCGTTCAGTTTCCTTGGTGAAATTAGCACTAAGTTGTTGTCGCGTTCAAGACCTGTCAGAACTTGACGTCATCGGGACAATTTCCACCAACCCCGCGTAACCAATGCAAGTCAAGAGATATTCTGTGGAATGAAAAAATACCAGAGAGTATATTTTCTTATATATTGGTACAGTTCGATTCAAACTTAATGGCGGCTCGGAACATGAGGCGAGTCGCTGCGCAGTAATAATTTCATGTGTCAGCGGGGGTGAGGGGTGGGGTACTGCGCAGTGAACAGCTAACTTCCCATCGTACTGTACATCCCTCCTTAAGTTGGGTTTCTCACCGAACAAAGTTTTGATATCTCTGTTGCACGCATGGCTTCCCAGAACGCTTCGTGCAAGTTACATAACTTATTAAGTATCATAACTCACGAATCGTGTACCTACCTCATATATCTGACAATGGAATCACCGTGGAATTAACAATTACACATGATTACAATTATTTTAATAACACTTAATAACTGTAGATATAGGTTCTACTGGTGATGTGTATTGTGGAACATGCATAAACATGATCATTCGAAGAATAGCACGTTGGTCTTGAATATCTTTCGAAGTACCTAGGTACCGCTACCGACTGTGAAGAATATCGTAGGTACCTACAATCAATTAATGTTAAATTAATTACGGGAAAAACAAGCTGATGATGGCAAAAAGTGTAGGCGTTATAGGCCTACTTCGTTTAAATCTAACAAATCATCGCATCGATATAACATTTCATCTAGCCAACAAATTATTCAGGTAGGTATTGTCACGTGATCAGATATAACCGCTAATGTTCCGCTCGTTTTAAACCTGTAGTCATCAAGGTCATGGCGTAGGTATATTATAACACTAGTATTTTATTGGCGCCTCTCGCGTTTTTATGGAGGAAATTGTGAATGACTAATATGTAACCCTGAGGCCATAATCATAATTTAATATCAAACACACGTAACAGATAACTTCTACAGATCTTTTACTAACCAATGAAGCAATGGATTTGGATTATCATCATCTAGAAGCTATCATTGCAGACAATGAAGAAAGGACACAGTAGGCCAATATTAAGAATAATGACATAACTGAAAAATCTAAGCATATTAGTCAAGACATCGGCTATAATGTTTATGGTCTATGGATGAGTACATAAGAAGAGATACTGACTCTTACAATCCGGGCAACGGTGAAGGTTCTTTATAGCGGAAATAACTTGTAATGTGTTCAACTATAGCGTAGGAAAGAATTATTTCTTTATGCTTCCATCACTTCACAGGAAGGAGATAACACGTTTATCAAAGCCAGGTGCAACTGAAGTCACAAAGTTCAGTAGAAACGTGTTGGGACAGGTAGTAACGTGTTTGAAAGTATCGGCATGGAATTTAATATCAATAAGTATGGTAAGCGTGAAATTACAAATTAAGGGAAGAATCTCGGGCGAGTCTTGTTGCATTTTAAAATTAGGTAGGTAATCCGTAATATTTGTACTGAATTGGGTGAGAAAAACTTTATTTATTTGGGAGCCGGACACACAAACAAGCGTAGCTCTAAAATTGTCCTAATCGGTAAAGTCAAATTATTCATATACACAAAATTAACTTCTATAAGTAAGGTGAACGAAATATGGTTTTTACGTCGGTTTGTAGATAAATTCACTACGACCATATGCTTTATTTAATTCATGAAGTACAGAAACCAAACCCCAAAACTCCAACAAAAGCCCAACAATTATAAGTTGGTCACAGCAAACCCAGCAAGGCATAACTAACTCATAAGCTACGGCAGATTCACTCGACTCGGTTACACATTCAATATAACTAGAGCAGAACACCACAATAAAGTCGACGACTTATATCCGACACGGTGTTAAATTTCAACTTTAAACGTTTTGAGTTGAGCGTTCGAAATACTTCAGCTTAGGTCAATTAATAATGTTAGACCATATGAATGCATTTTGTAATTGGGTCTTGCAAAAGTTTAAAACAGACTTATCAGTAACGATAATTAATTTAATCAAAAATTTATAAAGTATCCCTATATAATTATGATTTATAATGATTGGTTTGCCCCAAGGGATGATCTTTGGTCCTATAATGAAGTTAATCAGTAGCAGAAGCTAGAAACAATGACGTGATGTACATTTTGATTTAATGTAACTTAATGATTATCCAACGATGTGTTCGACCTAGTTTTCCTTATCATTGTTAAGGTAAGATGACGGTCAGATACTTGGCACATTATGCATGGTAAAGCTGTTTTTCCACGCACGACCAGAAGAAATCTAAAGCCTTTGCTTTTTTGGCAGCCGTCACTGGGTCAAAGAAGACGACTACTGAGGAATTTTAAGCCATGCAAAGTAACAGATGACACTATTATCCGCTTCATTGATTTTCAAATCCTATTTTGTAGTTCAAACTCAATGGAATAAACCAAATTAGAAATTAATTTGAGACATTTCAAACGGTCAAATTTGAATTTAGAGTGGCACTGATTCTTTAATGTCAGTTCTATTAATAAGGTCTAATTTAAATACTTGAAAATATAAACTTTTGCAATTTTTATTGCTACGCAATCCTACGGAGTGTGATGTTTAGCTGCCTCCAATGTCTCCGTTCCAGTATAGGTTTAAATCGTGGTTCAATCAGATTGAATCCCGTGCGGGATTCGTCTCAGTCTGTTTGAATATTCATCTTTCTTTGATCTCTCCCTCCTTATTCCGCACTAGTCTGATAGTTCAAAAATAATCCGTACTACTATCTAAAGTTTTCATGACATGCACCCTTACTTAGTATCGTGGTTTTTACGACTCTTAAATATGAAGAGGTCTACTAGCACCCTAATAGCACACGATGAATCACAATCTGAATCGTTTTGAAGCAGATTGCTAATCCATTGTTACATAAGTTCGAAAAAAATCTGCTCAACAATGTAAATATCGCAATGAATGTTGTTGAACTGTCAAAATGAATCAGATTATTAGTCTTAATGGTTTACGAAAATGTGTTACGCAATTAGATAGCTGGTCAATTCTTCACAAACAAAACACCAAATGCATGTTCCTCAAGTGTTCATAATCTTCGTTTTTTTCCAACTCATTAACTCCTTTATCTTAAGCCCCATTGACACTTGCCGTAACAGTAATTATACAAATGTGTCCACATTAACAATAGACAGAGTCGGTGAACTTAGCACGTGTAGAGGAGTATTTATAAACTGTAGTGCTAATGAATCAGTATTGATGACTCAGTTCAGCCAGGATGGTGTTGAAAAACATGCGAATAAATATTGAGTGGCGTAAGTCTATATCGGTGACGCGGAAATGTGTTTAGACTTCATGTTTCCTGATTTATTTGATTAAACTTAGGGTTCTGCCACTTTAACAATTAAAAAAGTTGTTGCTCTACTGGCTTTGACGAAATATATGTGAGGTCCGCAACCCAACAGAAACAGTAGAAATGAATTCCCTCCGGATCGCAATAGTAGTAGTACTGAGTAGCAATGGCAACCGCCGCTTTCGTAAATCCTCCAATCATAAAACATTTACATGGGATAGGAAAAGAAGCAGAAACCACCTTGCCCAAACTCTCTCTCTATCGAACGAAGACAACATAATGATACATAGAAACTTCTTGGAATGTAATAGTTACCTTACCATAGAAAATGTTTCAAAAAAACTCGATTCGTAGGTGACCGGAAATAATTGGGATAGCCCGAGCGGCCTTGCCCAAGGACTGGCCCTCGAGTTTTTTTTTTTACTTTTTTATTTGGAATTCATTTCGATGAGTTACAATTTATAGTTAGGCCGTAAAGATAGTGTTTAACTTTGAATCTGTGTCTTATGAGAAGCATGTACGTGGTGAATCGATATTTTGATTGACTTAGAAATAGTCTACAATCAAAATATGTGCAAATCAAACAAAGATTGTACAAAAAGTTGTCCTTAGGAATTGCCAGCAAGATTCTAGTGTGATGCTGTGAAGGATTATAGGACTCGTAAATTGGCTGTTGTTGATGTTGTAGGATATTTTTTTAAGAGAATCCAGATCTTACGAAGGTGGAAATTAATGTCACTTAATCGATTGTTGGGATTCCGTCTTCTGTTGATAATAAACCTAATTGCTCTTTTCGGATGCAGCCGACAAGAGCAATAGAATCCGTTTCTGACAACCATCAACCACCAACAACCATCGAAACTGATTTATAGGAATGTGTAATAGATTAATCGTGATCTTTTCCTTATCGACCCGAAATTAACAGATTAGGAACGGTACCAAGAATTGCTTTAGAAAAAATCTATGGTGAAAGGTCGCCCACCCATCATCGCTCACTAATATTATTACAGTAAATTACAATCTCAGTTGCGATATAATCGGAAATCTACATCTATTGATTCTTAAAATACAGCTCTTTATGGATTAACTAATATGTCATTCGATGGTATGTGCTCAGTGGCGTAGCATTGAAGAGATAAAAATACCAATATTTTAAATGTCTTTCAATCCGAATAAAGAATTCGCGACCAAATTCATCAAGACATTTGAATACTCACCTGACTTAATTCTAGCACTTAATTTGACATCGAATATATCAATCACAATTCATTGAACAGGGCACATTCTGCCAAAATAAAGCTAGTCTTCTCGCAATTGAATAAGGTTTAATTTTCTTTGTATAATGTGGTATTCAAAGAACCGGTCTTGAATGACCTCGGGTATGGAACATACGGATAGAATAACGATTCAAAATTCCATACGAGGTTCGTTCACGAGGTTTGATGTGTAACATCACGGATTTCCGTTATTGGTTGGCAGAGAAGCAGGTGTGCCATTCTTAGGAAAGGTTGGGTAATTAGCCCTACCAATATACAGTAAGCTAAGATTAATATGCCTATTGTTATAGAAGATAATTTCAGTACACCATTCACTAGTAGATTTACCCCCGTCTATAGGATTCCAGATACTGGCAGCAATACTTAGATTAGACGTCATGCCAAGGGTATTGATGACAGATTTACTGAGGCAGAGACTAATAGAACTTGGACGTTTAAATTAAAAGAGCTGCAGCTAGCAGATTTGTAGATAAAGGCGTTTTATAAACAATCATTTAAATCCAAATACGCAGATAGTTTTATAAACGTGAAGGGTCTTGCAAGGAATAAGTGCATGAAGTTGAATAAGACGCAAATAAAAGAATTCTCTTTCACACGATCGAGATTCTCAACAAAAGGCAGGAGTTTTTTAAACGCATGTTCTCATGAGAAAGCTCATTCAAAAGATTTTGGTCTTTTTGGGCGCTTTTATTTGTTTTTTTCTTAAATCTACTGTAGACATGGTAGTTTTGTGTTATGGGGTGTGGATATACAGTGTAGTAATACGGTTATTTTATTGTGCGTTCATTGCCAGCCTTTTTTTATTGATTGATATACCATAGACCTATCATCAAATACAAACGTTCTCCAAAGATGAAAATCCAAACGCGAAAATATAGAAACCGTCACAGGACAGTTTGAGAAAATATGGAGACGTAGTGTAGCCTTAAGCAACATTGCTATATGTATGAACTATTTAAACAAATATCACACAATTTACTGTAGAATCCAGATGATTATTATTTAAACAGGACAACACACTGAGTGGACTAAGGCTGTCCACATAAAATCCATTCACCACATCATCACAAAAGGAAGGGGCCGGTGTCTGCCACACAGTTAATACTAGCACAGACATCGTCATTAACTCTATCTTTAAAATACTCAAAACTCTGTATATTGTGTTTTTGTTTAGGATAGATGAGTTGTACCAAACCAACATATTATATAATATTATTTATAAAAACTCGATGCATTCACACTTTTAGAGAATGCATCGCGTTGCCGGAAGACCAATACAATCCTTTTACCTTTTTCGCAAGATCCAAGAGCAAAACTATCAAAAATTTTGACAAAAATTGTACAACCAGGCTAGCAGAGTGGCCTAACGGCCAGTGGACACTACAGGTTCAAGATGACCTTCGCGATATTAAGGTCTCCATTATAAGTTTCTCTATAGAGCGAGGGCGAGAAGATGTCATCAAGGCATGCTCGAGGCATAGGCATAGTCGATTGAAGTCATCTTTTTAATGACAAACGTGGGAGATACATTCTTCTCTAGTATCAGCATTCAGCACGAACTAAACGGGAGTAGTTAATTGTAAATAAATTAATTCGAGTGTAAAATACAATAGATTCAGTAACCTCGCCGAGCGCTGGACGCAGAGCGATTCTGCGTCCCGCGCTCGGCGTGGCAACACGTCGTGTTCGGGTTCGCGACAAGTCAATCGTCATCCTGAGGATGCCTCGTTGAGAGGTGAAACACGTGTCGATTTCTTACAAGGTTTTTTATGACTCTTTAGGCGGTTAAGCGGAATAGAATACTAAATATATCTACGGCCATTGTATTTTAAATGGGAGTAGTCTATTATTTTTCTTATGAGCTTGTACTTATCCCACTGCAGGGTAAAGGCCTCCCTTCCCTCTTTCCACTGTTCCCGGTCTTCTTCAGTTTTGGGTCAGTCCTTTTAAAACCAAGTCCAGCTCATCCCGCCAAATCTTTAGTTAGTAAAGCGCGTCGGAGTTTGACCACTCTTGAAGGCTATATTTTCTCGTATGAAACCACCCTAAGCATTATGCACTGTACTAATAGATATAATGTTTACAAACTATAAATTCACTACAACGCACAGTTACTTACGACAGTTTAAATCAATTGTATGTACGCTATTCCCATACTAACTTCCTTCGTCAGTATCTTGCGTATTGCTTAGCATTTGACTAATATTCCAAGCACGTTTCATAGAACAAAATGTGTCCAGAATGTGTTTATAATGTCGTTATTTTAATTCTATGTGGGCGAGCTGACTGACCTGTAGACATGCAGTATTTGAAGGTGCATTATAAACTGTTGAATGCGGTTTTAGATAAAAATTCATTTAAAGCACTGATTCTTAGTTTATTTTACTTAAGACATTCTTTCTACGAGTTTTATCCAGGCTTTATATCAAATAAATATCTAGTTTATGTCATAACTTTGCGACTAAGGTGGCAAAGATTTAACAGTTTACAAATTCAATTGGAAGCTACTGTCCATCTTCCTTTTACTCACTTCTGTAGAGATCTTGGTTAACCAAAGACCACATAGCCTACAGTGCCGGCTTGAAGGACCAAATTGTAGATCTCCTTAGTAATCTTTACTTTGTTTTCCAATATCCTGTTATGTAATCTGCGGTATGTGCTCCAGTTTCAGTACCTACCACATTGTCAAGCTGTTACACAATGAATTAAAGGAAATATTTACGTGAAACCGTAACACCAAATTTTAATATGCATTTGCCTGCAATTTAAACACAACACACATTCTCCGAAATACTTAACCCCATAGCGTAAACCCAATTCGTTTGGTTCGCGATACACTGAAGATTGTCTTCTGTTTTCTTGATTTTCAACTGTTTTATTCCAGCAATGGATCATGCAAATCTCGATGTGGTTTAGCTATGTCGTTTGTTACGCGTTTCTCGGTGGAAGCTTGCACCTGCCTCCTGATTTTGCCATAAATTATGACTACAGGTCGATTCTTGGTTAGAAAACAAGTTTGTACGCAATTATAGTCCGATAGCTCTTGAGAAATATGTTATTTGAATTCTTTTGGTCGTGTTTCTATGAGAACGACGAGAATAGATTTCTTGTAGTGGTCTCTTGAAGTCTAGAATGTGGTTTGTACTTGAGTTTTCTAGAAGATTGAAACAAATGCAGGAGGATATAGCTAATGGTTGAAACTCTGAATGAGGTTTGATCTCTTAGTTACTAAAATGCTTCAAAAGCTTTTCGATTCAAAAACCCATTTGCTCTTAAAGGAGCTATTAAAACAGATGCAAAAACTTTACATAAGAAAGCATCATTGAATGCAGCAAACCACCTTCCGGAGTTTAATCAAGAATTCAAGAGTTTAAGCTAGAGTCATTTTAAATTATAGCTTCACGCATATTTTCTCTAACGAGGTGTAGAAATCGACTAACGACAATCTATTGTTACAGAGCTAATTGTTTGGCATCACTCCAAGCCATACAAGAAGTATTAAGTTGCTTCCGACTTTCTAATATGGTTCAAAATCTGGGAGGTCCTTGCTGAGTATTTAATTACCCTAACTCAAATGTTGGATGCACCTTCAAGAGTCCATATTGTCATTATCTGATCTGACATGTTTTCAATTTGCGTGATTAATATAGGTATATATAAAGTAAGTAAAGTAAAATTATGATTAACATTAATGTAATGTAAACCTGCCTGATCTAAGTCTATGAAAATCTGTGTTTTAGGCCATCAATTTACATCAAAAATTTAAAAAGAAGACAACAACAAATTGATTAGAAGCAATATTTAAAAGAAGATATAATATTTTCAATGACTTAAAGAGTGCATCTGAACTGATTAAACTTTATATTTTTACAAACATCTGACATTGATCGGTCCCTAATTGCCCAACGTATTAAAAGCACAGCTGATGCACCGACAAGTTGACTTGAAATTGATACTACAAATTATTATCAACTTCAATCCTGGTTTAACTTGGTCCATTGGTACTAACAGCATCTCTTCTAACTTCTTACAAATTCGATATTATAAGCTGAGTGTCTGAATGCCGCTGATGGCATTGCTTACAACAATTTGCAGTCGCCAAAGGTCAGAACCGAGAGACCTCTGCAACCGGTTCCATGTTCAAAGTGGAAAATGATTTGCCTACTTAATGCTTTATTTTGTGTTCGTGCTTAGTTTATTGTTATTGTGCCTTTTAAATCACCTCTGTCCTTTGACCATGAGCGCTCATTGACATGTGGTTGGTGAATGTTTGGACACTGTAGATTAATTACTTTCAGTCTCGGGAGGCCTTGTAAAGTTGGGATATTTGGAACAAGTTGGGAAGCTTTCAATAGAGCCAATCTCGAAGAGAAGATCGAGATTCGAAAGATTTGATCTTAAATATTTTTTTACGCATATACCTTCTTCAAACTCAAGTCCGGTAGTTGTCGAAATTTTCGCATTGTTTAATTTATTGTAGTTAAAATTCCTATACTCTTAAATGAGCAATATTTGTCTATGTCTATATATATTTGTAATCACATTCTCGAAAACAGCTGTAACGATTTCGATGAAAGTTGCATTATAGGGGTTTACGGTGGCGAAAAATCGATCTAGCTTGGTCTAATATCTAGGAAAAATCGTTTTCTCTATTTTCACCCGAGCACAGATCGGTCGACCAGATACTTGGAATTGGAATTATTTGTGGTAGTCATCAATTCGAATATTACATACATTTTTATATTTTCGTCATTGATCATGATCACTTAAAACAAATCTACAATATTTTTGGTCCTTCGTCCAAACTGGTCCTCCTCTCCACAAAATTTCATAACATTTTCTTTATCTAACATCAAAATAGCACTTTCTGACCTGTCTATGTGCTAGTGCTCCCTGAGCTATGCGGTCACGGTATAAATACAGGCAACCCGGAAAGTAATACCGGTTCAGGCACGTAACGTAGGGTCGGATACTCTGTCCTACATGCTCGCTTTTCCAAATTACTGTTTAGCTTTGGAATTGGTCCATAATTTTTAAAGGGAAACTTGTGTTTCCCTTTAAAAATTCTGGTGTGCTTCTTCAAACTTTCGTTGGCATTACGAAGCTCAGGGTCGGACGAGATGAGAGAGGTCAAGATATCCGCACTGAAAATCATAATCAGCTATCTAATTGCGTAAAACGTTTTCGTAAACGATTCCGACTAATCTGTTTCATTTTGACAGTTCAACAACATTCATTGCGTTATTTACGTTGTTGAGCAAATTTTTTTCTCGAACTTATGAATCAATGGATTAGCAATCTGTTTCAAACCGATCCAGATTGTGATAGATCGTGTATTACGCAATTAGGGTGCTGCTCTTTTTATATTGGAATCAAATCTGGATAGTAAGTTGAAAGTCTGTGATGGAGCTTGAAGGATAGAGGACACTTCTTTCACCACGAATAGTATTGTATCTTTTGTAGAAGCTTAGTTTCAGGTTTCATCTATTATGGTCTCTCATTTACTTAGAAAATATACCGGTACAGTTTAGTGATAAAGTAGTTGTATTTGACAGTAATCAAAGTCTTTACCACTCGTGCCACTACTTAGTGAACAGCTGATTCTAATGCCACAACAACTCTTTAAGGGTTACTCCCGTCTGGCAACGCTCCCGTTTGGTAACTCTACATATACATTGGTTATGTTTGTAGATATTACGTACCTGAGCACGCGTTAATGTTCAGTATTTAAGTTATGTTAATTTCTAATTTTATGTTTTCGACTTTTATTTTGTTTACTTATTTTTCTATTTTTGTTAAGTCACAAATTAGATAGAAACATTTGGAATGATGGTATGTGATTTTGCTTTGCTTAGTTTAAATAATTGTACTGGTCATCATAAAAATCCAATATAATTTATATTTTTATGATAGGTTCATAAAAAAATTACTCTACAAAAATCTTAAATAGGTAATTTTTTCATTTAATAATATTTACATTCCTTAAAAAAATATATTTAACGTACTAACTATACCAGGTGCACGCGATACATCGCTATAGGTAAGTATAATAAGCTTTGCCAGACGGGAATTACCCCTCTTTAAAAGGCTGTCGAAGTTTTCTTTAATGTTGTTTTGTTTTAATTTGATGATATTCGGCGTTTATGAATATCAATTAAACAAATATCGATTATTTGTATTGTTTTATCATTGTTAGCTTCTTTTTCTAAATAAGTTCGTTCAACTTGCTCTAAAAATTGAGCTATTTCATGAATCGTAGACTACCTACCACTACATTCCTTTGAAGTAAACCGCTCTGAATGCCATAATAGTCAAATGGGTGCAGCAATCAACATCTTGAGGAAAAAACGATAACAGTAGCTAACGAGCTCAACAAATTAACACAACTGTACAACGCATTGATTTGATAGCATAACGGATCACATTCTCACGTAACTGAAAACAATATTAATACGTATGTGGATTGTGGATTGAAAAACTTGATAAAGAACGGCCTAGGCGCGTGCGAGCCAATATCAACCGTTGAACACTAAGCATTTTTTATCGAATCATTCACGAATAACCGCCACTTCGGACCGTTAACACCTGCTTTGCCTACCTTACACAAACACACGCTGATAAAAACGAAACAATCTCAACAAACTGCCGAATTCCACAAAAAAACCTTAGAAGTTCTGCCATCAACAGTTATAGCATTAATTATACGAAAAATATTTAAAAACCCGATAGTCGAGTTGAAGACTTGAAGTTTTCTTACAGTTATGCCGTTGTGTAAGAGATAACCTGAATTGAGATAAGTCTGTTCGGAACTGAGCCAGCGACACATGCCGCAAGTAATAACCTAACAGATTATAATATTTGTGTTGGTAATCTTCGGATTCCTATCTCGAGATCGAGAAATCGTTCTGATTCTGAGGGTCGTAAAGTAAACAAAATATGGTTGTTTGCATGACTTACCTTCCATTAGGCGCTGAAGGGGAATGCACCAATTTCACAGCAAAGAGGAACTGTATTGCACACACGAGCAAACAGCAAAGATTCAATGATAGCGTCAACGCACACAACGCTAATGTCACTTCGTACACCACTGCAAACTCCTCAGGAGCACTGGTTGCGGGCGCCGATATCTTCAGCAAGAACAACAACGCGAGGAGAGCCAGTAGCAAGCTGACGAGGCACAACAAGGCTAGCGAAGTCAAGGCCTCCTCCGTGGCCGCTCTCGTGCTCCTATTCCTGACGGTCGTCGGCCGAGGCAGAGGGAGGCCTGTCGCGCTTCCATTCGCCAGCTTCGGGGGAGACGTAACCGGTATGGGGGCGACGACTGACACTGGGGCGGTATTCGTCGCCGGTTGCGCTCCAGGGCTGACGCTCGCCGAGGTGCCCCCGACGGAGTGCTTCGAAGAGTCCAGGGTTGACACGTTGAGGGGCAGGTGGTGGTGCGGCCGCCGCGGCATGTTCTGGTAGCGGTGGTCGGCATCGTTCGCCGCTGGCGGCCGCTGCGTATGTTTCAACATGGCGCTACTAGCACGCCGAGACTCGCCATCCCGCCGACTGGTTCTCCGGCATTCGGGCCGGTTTTATTACACGACACAGCGACGCGGGCGCTCGGGCGACGGGCGCGGGACGACTGACGGCACTTCGTACCTGCGCGCGCGCGTATGTATGTCAATCAAACCGGAGGGCTGCAGGACTGCATGCAAAGGTTGCATCGGTTAACTAATCTACTTAACAATAGAATAATGGCTGTTTAGTGTCATTATTCTATTCCTTGAATAAACAAGTAGCCTATTGATCGCAATAATGCTAACGTTTATAAAACATCATTTTTACAGGTCAATTGTTTGTTGTTATGTCACTGTTATTGTTTGTTTGCAGCATTTTTTACTGACTCATTTGTAAACATCTTTACATGATGGCTTCAACACCTATATTTCGTGCATGTAAAGATTCACCAAGTTCATAGTTATTCGTTTGTTTATTATTTTATTCATACCTAAGGACCAACTTTTCATAATTTAGCGTTCTTACAGGGGCCTAAGTCTACTAATTTATAAACGTTACAATGGTCTCACAATGGTCAGTTTTTGACAGATGTCCCATACAAAAACTGTCAAAAACTTACCATTGAGAGACCATTGTAACGTTTATAAATTAGTAGACTTAGGCCCCTGGTTAGAATTCTTAACGTCTCGAAAACGAATGGTGATGGTTGCCAAAAGGGAATCCTAATAAGTGGACCCTTCGCAACTGCTACGTTCAGCAAGGCTTCATCAACGGTACAATTAATTTGGTTTTTCTTACTTTCATTCGACCTTTCTTGGCTTTTTGTTGAATTGCATCATCATTATCCTTCTGCACTTATGCTCGTTTATTTTTGTTCGTCGCAGCATGTGTTTTTCGTGCCTCTCACAAACAATCATTGGTACCACTACTTACCTATTTTATTCTCTGATGACAGCCCTTAAAGCCTGTCTATGATTACGTAGAAGGCATTAAGAGGGGTACAAAAAGCTGCACCCATGTACCCGCATCTTCCAGGCATCAAGTTTACAGTTATCAAGACGCGTTCATCTTCAGTGTCGTAACACTCGTAACTACAATACGACATAAAGTTGATGTTGCAAAAGTAGCACTATCTCTATGAGTAGTATCTGTAATAACTTTTTTTTTTATCCTCAACGGGAAGCTCTTGTCCTGCATCTCACCTGATGGTAATGTTATGATCAGGCCGAAGGTGGAAGCGAGCTTCACCCGGAATCTTCAACCCCAAAGGAATCTTACCTCTTACTGCTGAAACAAACCAATGCTGTTAACATTGTTGTTATGGCGACAGACTTAAACTCTTTAACTTTTAACCAGGGAATCGAAACAGGGACCTCAGGGTCTGCGACAGGTGGTCTAACCACTAGACCACAGAGGCGGTCAATCTTGGGTCATTTGTGTTGCACACACTTGTCACAGTGTCCGAATCCGATTTTTTTTCACTGATGATTCGGACACCAATAAAAAAGCTATTTTGTGCAGTCCGTTAAAAAAAAACCGTCGATACCTTATTTGTAGAAACTGGACCTTACCATCTCACCTGATGGTAAGTGATGATCAGGCCAAAGGTGGAACCGAGCTATGTCTTCCCATGGGTAGGCAGAAACTACAGAACGCCATCTGCTCGGTCTTGAAACACGCTCCTTTTGCTTCATTTCGTTCATTTACTTTAATTATATCTGAATAGGTATTTGATAATAGATTAATTTAATTGCATTTTACCGGAATATTCTTCCTTTGACGTTTAAGTACCGTCTGTGCCTCCAAGGACCAAGACTTTTGTGAAGGTGTTTCGACCAAATTCTATAAATTTGATTTGATTAGAAATCGTTTTATAGTTTACACTCGGTCATGCGAAATTGCGATTCATTTGCAACAGGTGAGTAAAGCTTTATTATATGGATCCATAGCAGCAACTTGCTTTAAAATGACGCTGATTTATTTTATCAACCAATCCATGCCATGCACGTCCATGACTATCATAGATATAGATATGTGTCAGGTGATCTGGTATATTAAAGAACAATATAGGTATTATTTTCCCATGATTCTCATGCCACAATTTATAAATACCTAACAACTATTCTTCTTGTACATAAAATTCTTGCGCTGTAACATCTTCCTTGTATCCAACGAAACAGGAAATCAACGCATAATGGAGGATTTTATGATAACAACGCGAACGTGTGTCAATGAACTTTTAAATAAAATGAGCGCTTTTAGCGAAATGCCTATTTAATGGTCGTCGTATCAGAATGTCGAATATTTTAGATAGTGTCATGCAAAAAATGGGGACAAGAATTTGGACACCTTGTTAATCTATGAGTCTGTGACCTGGTGGAATATGGTGGATATTCCATCAACAAATAATAAGTACCAGATATTTTTGCTACACAATTGCAATAGTGTTCAAATTCGGATTGCACCTCATAGAAAACTTAGAACCCTTTATATTCTAAAACGTCTTCTAATTAATAAAAGCATAAAATAGGGTATACAAACAAAAGGGTAAAATATAGTTCAGATTTGGACGTTTGGATTTGGATTATTATAATGTGCCAGCTCTTGATCTTCACGTCTCTTTAGGAAGAAAAGAAAACCAACAAGTACCTACAAAGGAAAGACCGGCTAAAAACCTAAAAACTTTTCAATATAATTTTTTATAAGAATAACATATTAGAAGACAATTACAATTACTGTAACTTTGCAATTAACGAGGTAGGTACTTTATATTTAAACGAACTGACATTTACATGACATTGTTTTGAAACTAGAATTGGATGGTATTTGATGCGATTCAGATGTAGCAATTATTGAGGGTTTTCACGAAAATTCACGCCACTAGTTGGCGCCACTTGGAGGGAGGGCTGCTACTGAGCAATTCCAGATGGAAAAACCTATTAATGCTTTGCCCGACCTGGGAATCGAATACCCAGGCTCATCAGCAGCGCTGGCGACCATTAGACCAACGAGCCTACCGGACCAAATTCTATTATTAAAAAAAAAACTGAAAACTCTGACGTACGAATCCATCTAACATTCTCATAAGAAACCCTCCTCAATTCAATTGTAAACTGACAAAGAAGCTGGTTCCTTCCGAGCCCACCCATGGCACGTGCACACCTGTCGTGCAGGTGCACGTGTTATCACAAAAAATATCTAGCGCCTGCAACGTGTGCTTTGGAGCATGCGCTTGTGCCAGGAAAAAGACGTTGACCAAATGGCGCGGGAGTTTTGAAGAGAAATATAATGCGCTTTTGCAAAAAAATACGTTTTTTTAATTATAGTTTTACTATGTTCAGTCAAGTCAGTTATTTTAATTTGGTTCAAGCCCAGAACCATTCTGTTTTTGAAGTAAGTATGTGGTTTATAAAGCGGTTTGTTATGGTTTTTTTTACATATTTACCTAGATTTAGTCAATATGAAGCTTTATGTATAAACTATGGAAGTACCTTTACCCAAGTCACCAATGAATTTTACAAAATTATTTTTTGTTTTAAATTAGTTAAAACGTAGGTCAAGGTCGTTCAGCGCATTATGGAGCGGGCTATGCTCGGAGTTTCTTTGAAGGATAAAGGCTCATACAGACTGGCGCGATATCGCGGACGCGACAAGGGTCGCGCTGCCTGTCGCGCCGATCTGCACGAGCCGTATCCAGAAAAGGACCGCAGTTGCCGACATAACTTGCAGAGTAAGCAAACTGAAGTGGCAGTGGGCTGGCCATGTTTTCTTTCGAAACCGACACGGCGTTACGGCTAGGAAGATCCACGGAAGGACGGAACGCGGGTCCGGAGTCCGCCCCAGCGCCCCGAGAGACGCCAGAGCATCGATCAGGCCCGGCACCGGCCGCATCCGCTTCCCGTCCAAACCCGACACGCCCCGGTCCTCAGAGCCAATCCTTTCGAAGGATCGAAGATGGCCGGTAGAGCAAACGAGTTCTGGGGTGGAGACCGCGTATCGGCAAGCGTAGCGAGACCTGCGTGATGCGCCCCACAGCTAGATGGATCGACGACCTTAAGAAAGTGGCTCGGACAGACCTGGATGTGGAAGGCGGAGGACAGGGTGTTGTGGCGTAGCCTGGAGAAGAGGCCTATCTTCAGCAGTGGACTGCGATATGATGATTGATTGATTGAATTTTTGATTACTACGATGAGATGTAATTGCAACAAGACAACAGAAACCTATCCTCTGCAACCGCAAATGCTAGAACCAATGAACCAAGAAAACCACTCCCAAAACACTCATAAACAAATGCACTATATTATTTTATTGCCTGGCAACTCGTCACTCAGGCTCCTTTTAAACACGCAATAAAATGCCGCAATATTGCACTGTGGGAAAGAAGCGCAGTCAAAACCGCAGCCAACAATGGCGTAACGGGATATTAAAATATTATGTTTACCTGCCCTCGTATCTTGACCACAGCCGTATACTGTTACTAACATATGCCAGTTTTATCCTTTATAACGAACTTTGCTCCAAAACCTGAAAGACCAAGGTGACATGGCAAACCAAGTACCTAAATGCAGCGCGTCATTCTGTCCCGCAGTTTTACCTTGCAGCTTTTGACGGTTTGCATTCGATTCTACTCAGCCAGCATTACCCACACCTAATAATTTGAATATGGAATTAAAACGGGCATTGTTAATGAAAAAAAAAAATGGTCCTTTGATGCGGCGGTGCCGCATGCAAAAGGGCAGTTTGGTTTTAATTTTCATGTTATTAGATTTATTCATTACCAGAATACCCGTGAAATTTCTCGTTGTTGCATAACTTTTTAATTAGTCGAGATTTTTGAATTCATATTCTTTATGGCACCTCTTTAGGTCATGAGCTATCCGAATATCAAAAAATGTGTGGCCTAGGTTATAAGGGGGAGGCGTGAAAATTAATTCGCTGTCACAATGTATAATAGATTATTAAATAACAGTGGTTCGGAAACAATTTTTTCATAACCTAAAAAGATCGAAACAACTAATGCAAAAGTCGCTTTGCATAATTTGCTTATAAATATTTACATAGTCTGCATATTTGAGCTTGAGCACGTCTTTTTGTGTGTGTACCTTATTCCGCGAACTATGTGCAGAATTTCATTCATAAAACCACAGACACTAAAAATCGAATTTCAATTCTTTGTCCTTTGTAACATTAGAAGTTGGGTCAGATAACAATCGTTTTACTTAGTAAAGTGGTTTTTACGAACTTTCGCTAATGCAAATCGACACACTGCTGTTCAATTCTAAAAAACGAAATTAAAACCATGAGTTGTACTTAGATATTATTTAACAACCAAGGATGCATTAATTTGCATCCTATGCAGTGCTATTAAGACTCAAAATCCTCAAAACTATTGACAAAAGAACCGGCGAATCCAATCAAATTAAAGAATGGGACTGTCCTTGGCTCAGACAGCACGAACTTCACTCTAAGGATATCCTAATCTTACTTAGCAAAATTCTCAACTGAAGTTAGTTTGACAGCTAAAACGCCACAATAGAAAAAGCAGTATAAGGTCAAATCTATTTTTATCTTGATCAGATATCGTAAGTCGTAACAGAGTTAGACAGACTGTTATCTACTCTGCAGACAACAACGTTCAAGACGAGGATTTGGACATAAGCCGGTGTTTATTTTGGTGTGAGTACCTACCTACCTACCTACACATATAACCTATTAATTCTTCTAACACAGTGTAAATTATGCTATTATTTGTTGCTTACCAATTAAGCCCATGAGCATTGAGCATGCATGAAATCCCCTCTGATCGTTTTAAAATCAAACTCCTATAATTTTGTTGATGCATTGTTTTGTGAGTCTGTGTATTCGCAGTTCGTCTAAATTGCTTGAAGTATTTTGATGCAATTTTCACAATAATTTAGGCAACTTGAGGAAGGTTTAATTAAGTGTATTCTGCACTTAATTAAACTTCTTACATAATTTATTTCTTTTAAGTATTTCATTTACAAACATTTTTTTTTCATTAAAAAAATATTATATTTAATTAAAACGGTACAGTTGTATACCAGTTGGGTATTACATTAATTAACATAAGTATTGTCATCCGTGCTAAACAGAGTTAATAATTAATTAGTCGTCTATAAATAAATGTGTTCTAAAAAGCTTTAGGACGTAGGTTATGTACTACGTAGGTAGGACGTACGTGATGCTAGAAAATGTTTGGGGGTTATTTTCAAAATGTAGGTACTGAAATAACTATGTTGACAGCGACGAACAAAACTATTTCGACTAAGAGACATAGTAGGTACTGGTACTTAGCCACTTAGGGCTTGTACACAAAAAAACGATGCGATGCGAATTCGAAACGCAGAATCTTCGTTCATAAGAAAATCTTAGGGTGCCGTCGCAGATTTTTGCGATGCGACGTCGCACCGCAGTTTTGTTATTAGCCAACATTTCAGGAAAGCTACTGGTGTTATGTGATAAAGTTGTATTGTAACATGTTACATAAGCTACAGAGGACGTTGTCCGCACGTCAAGCAAAAACTTGCATCTTATGTGGGAACGCCATGAGTTTGCGTTGAAGGAGACAATCCCGGAGGCATAGGGGTAAATTGCGGATGCTGGCTATGAAAAGACCAGCACCCTTTTTTTTTTTTTTTTTTGGGTGGGAAATCATCAAATAACTTCTCCCGCTCTGGGCGGAGCGGGAGGGCGTGTCAGACTCTTACTGACTAAAACCCACCCGTGTTCCTTCAGTTGCCTGTGTTGCCAGGGGCCACGGTATCCCTTTCGGACTTTCCCGCAACCCCGGCAGGCATCGGCCCTGGTGGGCCCCGCCATTGGTGCTGACATCTCTTTGAGGCGCGCGTGGAACACAACGCGCCGTCGACCCGGGCCTGTTCCTTATCGGGGGCGAGCTACCCATTGCTCACCGTCCGCAAGCCCGCGCCTACGGTGGCCGGGAATCCTCCAAGGAGTCCCGACGCCCAGGGCGTCTCCTACGGCGGCTAGGCGCGTGAGGGCGCGAACTTTGCCTCTCCCTCACGCGCTCCGCCTCCTCCTTTGCGAGCATTACTGCTTCGCAGAAGGAGGTGACGGCTCCCCATTCCCTCTCGCTCCGTACCATGGCCTGGACCAGGGCCGGACGCGAGAGATCTCCACCGCCGATGGCCTCCACGAGGACACGGCGGTGCTCTGCCCAAGCCGGGCAGACCTCCACCGTATGCTCCACCGTGTCCTCCAAGACCAGCACCCTAATTGCGTAATACACGAGAAATCACAATCTGAATCGTTTTGAAGGTGATTGCATACCGATGGATTTCATGCCATCATCTTCAAAAAAACGGCTTCACTCCTGACCAGAATAAGAGGCAGTCACAATAGTATCCTGAAGACTGTGGCGGCAGATACTTCTTCCGCCACAATGAGGTAGTTTGTTGGCAGTAGTTTTTTAAAATCCGGAGTCGCACTCAATCTATTCGATTTATGCCCTAACACGGGCGACAACGAATTTTTTATTTGTCTGTCTGAGATGACTTGTGTATACCTCTTTAGTTGACTTTTTTGCCGTAGTTGGATTTTATTTATATTACTTTTATATTTTGGGATCGAAATAACTAGTTACTAGTCGATCACGAAAATACCGCATTTGCGCTAACTCTACAAAGTGCCTAGATAATATCATCCTGTCCGTCTCTTCTCGTAAATCATGGTAACTCTACCAGTCGGTCGCGTGTCACAAGGATGGGTCCAAGAATGCCGCTGATCCTGTTAGCACTGGCTCTATCAAGCTCTATGTATTAAGTGCCTTAACTATGGACATGTACAATACTATTAATCAGGGACCGAGAGCTTTTATAAATGACGGAACAGCTATCGATGAATTTTGGTTACCTCTACGACTAAGGTTACACCATCAATCACAAAACAGATTGCTAATCCACAGCTTCATAAGTTCGAAAAAAAATCTGTCAAAATGAAACAGATTAAGTATCTATATGGATCGCTAATTCTTTAAGAATAGGTACAAACGAGCTTAATGTTATGTAAGTACCTACTTTGTAATTTAGTATTACTAAATAGAAGAAAATCCCTGTCAATTTTATGGTACCAAAATAAAAAAATCGATCATCATCTCATTTGAACTTTCGTTATTAAGAGCCTACCCAACCTCAGGTTTTTATCTCGCTCGCACCATACTACTCGCGGACTGAGTGCGAGCGAGACGGAGGCGGCAACAAATCGGCAAAAGTTTAGGTAATTGCTTTTTACGACGGCGAAAATAATGGTAATTTCAAAAAAATAAAAAACATAGTCGCTGCTTTATCGTTTGTTCAGTTAGTGTGCTAAGTTTCATGATCAAATTTAAAGTATTTTTTTAATAGCAGCGGTTTATTGTTCGGTTTGGAGGTAACTTTGGATTTTTTTCTATCGAGAAATTTTTATGAAATCGTGATTTCGGCTAACATAGTCGCTAAAATTAATCCTCAACTTTAACATATATTTGTTTCAAAATTAATGCTGCAGTTGTTTCGACATAACGGCGGATCTTGCTAAGCAATTTGACGACTTATAGGCCCTTAATTAATTCCATATGTAGGCAGATAAGCATGTCTCCAAGTTATCTACATAAAACAACGGCAAAAATTGATAACATTGAATAACATCTGACCGACGATTACAACTATTACGTAATAAGTAATAACATGAGATATCTATTGAATGAATAAACAGTTAACAGACGAATCTTTAGTTTATATTCCGCTGTGTAGTGGCATAGTTATTGTGACAACGGACTTCATTTAATTTGCAAAAGTGGCGTGAGTAATTAATTTATTACTATTTTTGAGAGCTTTATTATGTTTCCAAATTTCTTCTTTTTAGTGGAAAAAATAATGAATTCCCAGTTAGTAGAATAGTATAGCCTACCACAATAAAGACAACTAAAGTTTTCTTCCTCTTATGTATCCGAATTTATTTGGGGTTGGCGCAACATGTCTTTTCCAATCATCTATTAGTCGTCATCTCGGTGGTCACCTCTCTACCCACCTATCACTAAAGTAGGTACTTACCCACTTTTTAACAGAGGTTAGTTTAAAAGTAAAAAATATAGATGTTCTTCTAACAACGTATTTCTGTAGCTGCTTTGAATACAGTACCTACCCTTCCAGCTCCATCTCAAACCCACACCTATATGTCCATAAACTTAGGACAAAGATTAATGTACGATGGATGATCAACATTGACATTAGCTGCAATTACGTAGCAAACTACTTACCTAATTACAATTGCTAATGGTTTTCTCTATACTTATATATTTTTAATTCACTCGGTGACCGTCCGGCGTACCTACGCACTCATTCTCGGGGTGGGCTTTGACCGAACATTCACGTAAAATATTCTGCAAGCGTCACTGGACGCATCAGTGAGTTATAGCTTTTAAACGTAAAGAAGAAATACCTAGCATTATTGTATTTAAAAAAAAAACATTGCTTCATTTATTAATTTACCTGGGTACCTACTCTTTATCATCAAACATTCATTCTTCTTTAGAATAATAGGTAGGTAAATAATTATAGTTTTCATAATAGCTAGTTGTCATGTATCTCGGAGTCCTTGACATTATATTATTTACTGAACCTCTGCCATTATCAGTATGATAACGTAAACAATATAAACATTGTTTAAAAAAAAGCCATAGGGCCAAAGGCACAAAACATATTTCGCTAAACATAGCGCAGTTAGATTAGGTTATCAGCACAAAAATTTGGTCCTTTGGACCTAAACTTAGCTCAAACCCTTTCAACCTTTTATTTCTCAGATAAAAGTTATCTGATTAGTGATTATTCAAAAATCGGCCTTTAGAAAATCAACACAAATTTATGTGACTGTTTCATTTCTTCCAGGCGAATAATGGACGTAATAGTGATCGGGTGTGGTGCTGCGGGCATCGCGGCGATGAGGAAGCTGCACGATGCTGGTCTTCAGGTCCTGGGCCTTGAAGCCGGCAACAGGATCGGAGGTAGAGTCTGTACCACGGAGCTTGCTGGAAAAGCTATTGATATCGGCGCTGCGTGGTGAGATAATATTGCAATATCTTCTATCGTTTATCATTTATCCCTATACCTATGTCCACATTTCGTCAGTTATTTAAGCCCCATGAAGGGCTTGCAATTACCATAATTATTGTTTTTAGCGGTAAAATAAAAGGTAACAGATATATTAATTATGGAGATGGTACCTTGGGAAGATACCATGTACGTATTGTAACCATAGTAGCCCGTGGGTTGTTGGCCCGAAGCCCTAAGACTCACTTTGAAGACACCGGGTTTTCCACGACGGTTATTTGTTCAAGAACACTAGCTCTTACTACCGTCACTGTTATTAAAGTTTATGGGTTTTAAGAACCCACACAACCTCAGGTTTTTATCTCGCATCATGCTACTCGCGGACTGAGTGCGAGCGAGACGGAGGCGCCTCCAAAGCGGCAATAGTTTAGGTAATTACTTTTTACGGCGAAAATAATGCAATTATCATTATTTTCGCCAACAATTATCAATTATCATTATTAATTATCAATAATTAACAATTATCATGATCTAATTTGAAGTATTTTTTGAATAGCAGCGGTTTATTGTTCGGTTTTGAGGTAACTTTGCATTTTTTTCTATAGAGAAATTTTTATGAAATCGTGTTTTCGGCTAACATAGTCCACATAGCATTAATCCTCAACTTTAACATATATTTATTTCAAAATTAATGCTGCAGTAGTTTCGATATAACGGCGGATCTTGCTAAGCAATTTGAGGAAGCATAGGCTCTTAAGATCTGTCGCCTCTACGAGCCAATTAACTATTTACATGCAGCCTTATTACTTAGTTTATCTGAATTCTATATACTTTCTAGGTGCCATGGAGAGAAGGACAACGTAGTCTTCGAAATGGTCAACCCATTAGGTCTTTTGGGCAGATCAGATCCTGATACCAACTGGTATGTGCGTTCTAACGGCGAATTGGTGCCTGAAAACCAAGCTAGTAGCATCCTTAAGGCTCTAGAAGACGAGGTAGAGGGTGCCGACAAGAACACCAAGCAATCAATTTCAGAGTGTGTGAGGGGCGCGTAAGTAGTCTATATAATTGTTTTAATTTACTGTTCTACTGCAAAGCTTGAAAACCTCTTTTAATATAGGCTTGATCAGTCCTACTAAAAAGCAATGAGCCTTTTTTTGAACAGCCGGGAATTGATCACCACACAGCGGTTACGTCACCATGTTTCTTTCATCTAAGCAGGAGCGGTTTAGTATAAAGTTTCAAAAACATTAAAATACCTTACAGTTACGCAACATTCAAAAGCGAATTTCTCCTTACGGTAGTACTTAGTATCAAACCATACTATTATGAAATACCTGTCTTGATCCCGTGGTCTTTTCCTCAATTTGCAACCGTCATTTCACGAGAAAAGTGACATTAAAAAGTCATAGGTTGGTTAGGTCATAAGCACGCCCATCCCTGATTTTGAACCTCTAACCTCAATCAATCTGCCTAGCCATTTCCCATCAATGTTGGAATCGGCTTCCAGTCTAATCAGATGCAGCTGAATACCAGTATTTTACATGGAGCGACTGCCTAGCTGACCTCCACAACCCAGTAACTGGGTAATACGATGCTTGGCTGGTTGACTTTGATCCTTTAACCTGGTGCTTCCAAATCTGCTTCATAGACCTTCACCACACGTCTTAGCCATCACGACAATTGAATGCAAAAAAAAATTACTCCGTTTTCAGAGCCAACTCTAACGCCACCTTAAAGAAAGACCCAGCGCTATCCAGTTCGTTCATCGAATGGTTTGAAAGGAACAACCACCTGGGTGGCCAGGATGACCCGAAGAGAGGGAAATCTTTAAAAGGGCTAGCAGAGTTCTGGGAGTGTGAGGGAGATCCCTTCTTGAACTGGAAGGGAAGAGGATACAAGACTATTTTGGACGTTTTGATGGTAAATTTCACTTTATAAAATTATGATGGAAAAGCGTCTATGGTGTTTCTGTTTCTTTTGGTTTTTATGGGATAATTCATCATGAAATTTCGTCTCGGGAAATATGGGAACTCAAAACCCACCCAGGAAAACCCAAGCTAAGTATATATAACTATTGCTTTAAAACAACTGAAAGAGGGAAATCGATTCAATCGAGTCGGATTTCAATTTTGATTCATTACCTTGACTAACACTTACTTACTAGAATGGCAGAATGATTGACCATTTTTAACCCCTCCGTGTCTCGAAGCCCTCATTTAAACATAGCCTAGCGTATATAATACCGATTGGCATAACTATGATGGCAGGAGGTACCTATAGGTAGGTACGGGTAGTCGCCAGCCCGAAAATAAGCAATTATTCTACCTAACTTTACCCTAATAGATTCAACCTCCTTTGTTTACCAGAACAAATACCCCGACCCGACCAAGGAGATTCCCCTGCAGATTCTTCTCAACAAAGAAGTGGAGAACATACGGTGGGGCACCAGCCAACTCTCAATTGACCCTACCAACCCACTGGTACAAGTGAAGTGTAAGGATGGAAGCTTGTATGCAGCCAAGAGTGTTATAGTCACTGTGTCTGTCGGAGTTTTGAAGGAAAGGTAAGACTTTTTTTTTTTCAATTGGAAGAACTGTTTCTTACCTAACATAATATCACGCCTATGTTCCCCGAAAGGGAAGGCAGAAGAGCATACATTCCATATAATAAGGCAGCCCTATTGCCGGGCGGCTACTGAGAATTTCCTAATGAAAGAAACCAAGAATACAATGTTCGCCCTGGGGATCGAACCCAGACAGGATCACTGCCAGTCGCGCTTGTGACCACTGGACTAACAGGGCAGTCCTATTTATTTTTCACTCTATAATGGTTAAACTGTTTAAAATAACATGTAGGTAAATAAATAGTTACATAAACACATAACATTAATCATGCATTAAGCGCTAAGCACTAATTCTGTTAACAGTAATGCTTGGGTTTGACATATTTCCGTTGCACTTCATCTAATAATAGTCATTTTCAACTGTCAGATTATGGCGTGCTTAGCTGGAATACTTAGGTGCCTACTTGCCGTATATCTGACTATACACTAATAGGTTTTTAATACGTTTTAGTTTTCCAATATTGGACTTGGTAAAGCATTTCGAGGTATGGGGAACAGTGGGTGTAAAGTTCACTCATCCTCTATTCAAAAGAGAGTATCCTCTGACCAGAAGGGAATCTTGTCTGGCGGGCAACTGCCTGACGATTGATGTCGGATAGTCGTATATATGTTTATCGGGCGGTAAACTCTAATTGCGCGATGCAGGATTTGTGTGACGTCAGTGTGCAGGAATTGATGCGTAGTTCGTAGTTTGTTTGGTTTTGCTGAACTCCTCAAATGTTGTTTGAATTCATATAGGCCGCTAGCTATTTACCAAATGACATCACAGACTGACTGACACCAAAATACCTAGGTACTGGCGATTTTGGAAGTACTTATTTATTTATTTATTTTGTACCTTTTTTCACAGACACGAACAACTCTTCTATCCCCAATTGCCCGCCGAAAAAGTGAACTCAATCCGAAACCTCAACATGTGTATCTTAGATAAAATCTACATCGAATTTGAGACATCGTGGTGGCCAAAAACTCCAGCAAAATTCACTCTTCTATGGCGAGATGAAGATAAGGCCAAATTCGCAGCAAAGGACCAATGGATCACGGAGATTTTTGGCCTTTGGACCGTGGATTACCAACCTAATGTCCTGCTATCCTGGATCTATGGCAAGGGAGCTGAGACAATGGAGAAACTTAGCGCGGAAGAAGTGCAGGCTGGAGTTCAGAAGTTAATTGATATTGTTATCAAGAAGGAGTTTGATGTTTCGCCTATCAAGAATATTTTGAGGTGAGTTTTACATGCTTTTGGATTTGTTTTTAAAACAGACAGAATGGTATACACGACGGAACGGAACTCTTGCAGGTCTCCCGATAGTAGATAGTTGTAGCAACGCGCTGCAGCAGTTTTAAGCAAGTCCTCAGTAGCTCACCCACATTCGATTTATCCCCTAACACGTGTGACTCCGGATTTTTAATTTAAGTGTTACATACATACATACCATTCAAAATCATAACCTTCCTTTTTGCTTCGCCGTAGTCGGGTAAAAAGTAATATTCACATTTATACAAACTTTTAATCCGTTTCAGATCACAATGGGCCTCAAACCCCTTAGCACGAGGATCCTACGCGCACCGAACAGTGACCTTAGAAGAAAACGGTGGCAGTGCTATCGAGCTATCAGAACCTCTGTACCATCCCAACAAGTTCCCTCTAGTCTGCTTCGCGGGAGAAGCCACATCACACCATAGACATTCTGACTGCCATGGAGCTGTGGAGTCAGGGTTTAGGGAGGCTGACCGACTGATTGAAAGTTTTAACGAGTTTGGATTTAAATAAATCCTTTTTGTATGTCGTTTTGATGATGGTTTTGCTGACTTGTGTAATATAATCATTAATTTAATCAAAATCTATGAAAATGTCACCTACTTACAGGGGCCGAGGCTAACCTCTCAACTAAATATTTACATTTTTAAATTCCATTAAAAAAAAACGTTATTTTATCCTGGATTTAGCGGTAACAAAAATGTTATATTTAAATAGGCAAAAAAATCTTCCGAACTGTTGTAAAGTTAAAGGCTGCTTGTGTTACAATAAAATACATGTTTAATCTTAAATAGTATTTTATTCAAACCATCACGATATAATCATGATATTATAATATTCATTCATTTTAGGAACAATAACTTACACACAACAATTCTTTCAATAATGCCGTCGAAAACCTTTCCTTTTAAAGCACTTGTAACATGTTCGTCAAAAAAACTTCGAACATGTGAGATACGGGTAGAGAGTTGCCAGAGTTACGGCTCCTGCAGACAGGCGCGACGCGATTCTGGTGGAACAATTTCTGTAAAAACTTCATGGAAATTTTTCTAACGGTGTCGCGTCGCGCCTGTTACAGGTTACTCTAATTGCGTAAATAACTTATAACTTTTGCGTAAATAAGCGTTGTTAATTTATTGATATGTCAAGAGGTAATAAGCAGGTCGAGCAAGTATAGTTTGTTATTAGGTTATCATTTTATTTCATATTTTACTGTCCATCCCTCGATTAGGTGCATTATTGTTGTATTAGGTTAAACATTTTCTCATATATTCTTGGAAATTCGAGCATTATTTTGACCACCTTCTTCGAGATAAATCGAAAATACTGTTCTGGTAAAATACATGCGAGCTCCCGACCGGCAATGTTTCTATGAAAATACAGATCCGTCGTGTTTAGCGGCTGAATAAATTACTATGAAAAACTAGTAACCGTCATGTAATTTAAAAGTAGAACGAACTTTTTACTTCAACGAACAAGGAGGTAAATTATCAAAGATTTTATTTAAATTTCGATTTGGCATGGTAATAGAGCTGTATAAAGTAAAGAAGAAACAAATGAAAATATTGACGCGTGAAAAATTTATTGTTGTTCGACGTTGATTCTGGAATTTATAATTAACTAACTTAGATTGAATTTCCGAGCATGCATTAATGACTCATGGATGACTCATGTATGTCTCATACTGACATTTTCACGATCATCCATCTGTTACAGGCCGCGACAGTACCTACTATAGTTTTATACAAAACTTGTACAGAAATTAACGAATACATGTATAAAATTGCATAAAATAAAGAAGAGAACTTAACACCACTTAGATTAAAATTAAAAACTATTCTGTAAATAATAAAACAGTGTTAAGTTATAATGTCTCTGTTTTTAAAATACATTATCAGAGATCACAAGAAATTATCAATAAAAGTTTTTCTTAATATCATGCACAGCACAAAATTATAAAGTATTGTCCTTATAATTAAAAGAATACTCATTTATAATGTTATAAAACGCAAAAAATAAAAATTAAAAATATACCTTACAATATACAGTCAATACAAAGTCCAATTAGTAAAAAAATAAAGGGTAGTACTAACAGTTCGATTCAAACTTAATGGCCGCTCGGAAGTTAGCTACACGCTGCGCAGTACCGCACCCCTCACCCCGCTGACACATGACATTGTTACTGCGCAGCGACTCGCCGAATGTTCGAGCCGCCATTACAAAGGAAACTCGTTCCTAAAACAGTTCCTGAATTTGGGATCCAATTTTTTTTACATAAAGATGTTATTTTGCTTGCATTCTTGACCAGTTACTGACCTGCTAACACAGTTGTGACAAACAGAAGTAAGAATACAATTTATTTTAAACAAAGCGTCACAGCATACCTGAAGGTGTCTACACACCACCGGATGGCGGGTTAGCTTAAGAATTTTGCAAGTCGGATAACTTATGATTAAAATAAGATGGCAAAAGCCATCCACACATTACTATATAGTGTTGTGCCGTAACGAGGGATTCACCAATCAAACGAATCTGTTCAGGATTATAAATCACGAGTTTTGATTGGTTAACATTGTGTCAGAAGGCGTCACGGCACGACACAACAAAATAATCCGCCTTTAGCCTTGTTTGCTGGTTGGGCCACTGGCGCAGACACCCTAATACAAACATTTTGAAAATCCTACCTCTCTAACTTCGGTATCAAAGCAGACTTATTATCAATAAGTTCTGAGCTAATAATGTTCCCTTCCTCATCAACATCACACATCAGGATCTCGACTCCATTATCTTTCATCACCGGTTTCTTATCAACCTCCATTTCATTATCACCTTCATTCTTCAATGTGATCTCGAAACATCTAGGCGTGTACGCGGTAGGGTCGGCAATTTGTCTTAGTTTAAAATCTAGACTTGCTAAAGGCACATTTGGACTGGTATAGCCGTCCATAATTTTTTCCGATACTTCTAAGGATTCGTAGCGAGTGGTTGTCAGTCTGTACATTCCGTCTTCGCATATTTGGTACCTGTAATAAGTAAATGGATTGTTCCGGTTATCGTCGAAAAGCAGGCAGCTATACAATTTTGTAGTACAACAAAACCTTTGGGTAAGACTGATGTAGGTATCCGATCTGGGGTCTAAGGGCCTATTTCACCACCCTCAAGTAAAGTGTCGAGTAGGCTAACCGCCAGTTAAAGTCACCCGTAACTTCATGTGCGAATTTCACGACGTTCGAGTAGCACTAATCATAAGATTATCCGACCCGTAACTTACTTGCCACGACATCTGCCAGTTAGCATGTTTACTTTACAGTTAAAAGTTGTCCGTTGTCATTTTGTGTAGGAACATACCAGATGTTTTAATAAAAATGGATTTATTTGACTTGGTTGATCATCAACTGGATGAATTAGAACATTCTTCGACGCAACGATACTAGGATTTGATTATTTTACGGACCTAGATGAAACTGTTTTTTTTTTGCTAGATTTCGTCTTTCGAAGTATGCAATAACCCAAGTGATTAACTTTATACAACATACAATAATCTCTATATCGCAAAGGTGCGTGGTATTTTTTTCATTATCTAAGTGATTTTACTAATAACTTATCAATTCTGCTTCTATCCCTTTTAACTTCATCCATTCTAATTAAAAAGTGTAGTTAAATAAAATAACAAATTAAAATAACACGCTTTCCAAACCAGGCAAAAACACCACAAATTACAATTTGACAACTGCCAAAGACGTTTGACGAGTAACATTGACGTAGTATTGAACGAATGTGACGTATTATTTGGTACTTCATTCACTTAACCAGTAAGTTGTTAATCGAAACTTTATTTTCGTTTGTGAAATTGACAAAAGTTACTCGTAACTTTTACTTGGCAAGTAACGTTAACTAGGAAGTAACTAATCAACACTTTACTTGGAGATGGTGAAATAGGCCCTAAGTCTACTAATTTATAAACGTTACAATGGTCTCACAATGGTGAGTTTTTGACAGTTTTTGTATGGCACGTAACGTTTATGAATTAGGCCGCGTTCCGAGTTAGGCCATAATCGCTCACAGCGCTGACATCAATATTTTGCGTTCCGATTTAGATATTACGATTATGACAGCTGAGGTCTGTCATCAATTCGGAACGCTCGTGAACGCGCGTACAGTGCTTGCTCAACGTCAAAACTTATAACATTACTTAATTCTTTGTATAAACATCAGAAATTTCTTTTTCTGCTTTGGTTAAGTGGCGACGGTAGCCAGAAGCACAATTTAGAAAAGAGCCACGTTAGTTTATACATATTTGCGACTCAAAACTACAGCGCTGCCAAAATGACAGTTCAGTCGACTGTCATTTTTGACAGAGATCACGGTGATATTAGTAAAAGGCATGGTCGGCCTTATCGCAAGATGGCGCACGTCATGACGTCATCTATGACGTTTCATGGGTCGGCGTTATCGCGCTAACGCTTATTCGGAACGGGTGTTAGCACGCTCAAATCGATAACATCGTAACTCGGAACGCAGCCTTAGTAGACTTAGGCCCCCGTTTTCCTGTATCAACTGACAAGCATGTTCTTGCTTTGCCAAAAGCATACTGCTACCACATTTTTTTATTACAGAACGAACAATTTCGCCGACAGAAATTCTCGATTTCAAAAATTATGTTAACTGTTTGATGTGAGAGTTGCTCTTTATACATTGAACCGCACATCAGTGGTAACAATTTGACATTGACAGCGCCTTTTTCACTTAGTTATAAGGGTACTTTTCGTAGTGCAAGTATTACCACTGATGTGTGTGAATTGTGATTCAACTTGTAAAAATGTAAATAATTAAAAGAATACTCATTTATAATGTTATAAAACGCAAAAAATAAAAACATACCTTACAATATACAGTCAATACAAAGTCCAATTAGTAAAAAAATAAAGGGTAGTACTAACAGTTCGATTCAAACTTAATGGCTGCTCGGAAGGTAGCTACTCGCTGCGCAGTACCGCACCCTTCACCCCCGCGGACACATGACATTGTTACTGCGCAGCGACTCGCCTCAATTTCCGATCCGCCATTAAGGTGGATGCTCCAAGGTAGTCCGCGAAATTCAAATTTTCTTGCGTTTTTTGCAATTTGCAGGTCAGTGTCAGGTTATATGTTGATTAAAATATGATTTGCGACCGTAAAAAATATGGTTTTATAGAACTATAATCATTAGAATCAGCAATACAACTCCTTAAGTTAAAGTAAACCTCAAATTCATGAAATAGTCATTCAATAGGATTATATGAACTTAGAGAGTTGTATTGATGAAAACGTAAGAAAATTTGAATTTCGCGGGCTACCTTGGAGCATCCACCTTAAGTTTGAATCGAACTGTACCTACTATAATAAATAAACGTTCTGAGATTCTTACCTAAACCTGCTATGTCCAAACGACCACTGAGCTCCATGCTCCTTCACCAAATGCGTCGTCAGCCGATTCCCTCTAGAAAATATCTTCATGTTCTTCTCAGGACATAAATGACACGCATACTTTCTTACAGACTTCCCTTTCTCCTTTTTAACTTCGTAACAGTCAGAGTCAGAATTTTCTTCATCAGATAATGGGTCGATCTCCTTTTTAATTGATTTACTTTTCTTTTTTTTCTTTTTGTGCGTAAGTA
Organism: Eupsilia transversa; assembly: GCA_914767815.1. NCBI lineage: Eukaryota > Metazoa > Arthropoda > Insecta > Lepidoptera > Noctuidae > Eupsilia > Eupsilia transversa. The sequence continues at coordinate 2,847,921 of OU611888.1, forward strand.
TGTGTTGACGAAGATCCGATTTTGTTATTGCTCTGTGGAACATAGAAGTATAGTGGTTAAATAGGAATTCGGGAAGTGTACATATTATCGTGGGTTATGGAGCGTCTGGCGAAGCGCAGCACGGTTTTCATTGGCATACAAATATCAACCTAGCGATAGTGGCAATAAAGTTGAAAAATAAAGAGGGTAAAATGAGGGTACATGGTTAAGGTTATTTATTTTCGACTTTATTTTAAGTCGCTATAATGAGATTTTTTTGGCAAAGAAAACCTGTAAAGCAAGGTTTTCTTTGCTTTTTACGTTCAAGTCGCAATCCGTCAAACTTGCCAAAAATGTTGGTAAATTGATTGTATTTTTGACAGATTGCATGAGATGCGAATACGAACGGTGTACCCCGTATAGTACATGACCCACATTTCGCCAGTTATATTTTAAGTTCGGGTTTACCTCTCGGGCTAATGGAAGTTTATTTATTTTAAACGTTATTTCAATTGATGCAAGTTCTATAGTAGCTTGGCAGTGACGACTGGTATTGTTAACTTACTTATATTCACAGTTCGGGCACGCATGCGTTCTGGTATCCTTCCTCGCCAGATGTCTATAGCGCACGTGATTGGCTAGCGCGGCCGGTGACGTCGCCGACATGTCGCACAGAGTACATGCGTATGTAGATATGTGTTGACGAGTATGCTCGCCTAGTAAGTACTCTGTGGCGCAGCGGGTGCCGCATAGTTCACACACGAATGGCGAGTTTGGGTAGACATTCTGGAAAATAGAGTAGAATGTGAGAAGACTTTATGTGTATGTTTGTCTATGGATGAGCTAGGAATAAAAAGACCATTGAAACTATTGAAATGATTCAAATAAATAGCTGAAAATAAGCAGAAGCTCATGCAAATTCGATGTTAGTGAGCAGTATACAATTCTATTGCAATAGAAACATTGAGAGTTTTTGCAGTCAGAATGCAGCCTGTCTGGCTTCGCCATTACATAGCATAAAACTATCAACACAGCATTATGTTATACAAAACCAACAAGTTGCATTACAGCTATTGTTGTTTTTTGCATTTAACAATCACGCGTCAATCATTGGAATTTAAACTTTACGTCAATAACATTAAGCCCAAATATTGCATGCTTGTAAATTAAAATACAATAGATGTAGATATATCTAATGTAGTAATCTATTCCGCTTAACTATTCCTAAACAGTCATAAAAAACTCTAAGAAATCGACACGTGTTTCACCTCTCAACGAGGCAACCTCACGATGATGATTGACATGTCGCGAAACCGAACACGACGTGTTGCCACGCCGAGCGCTGGACGCTGAGTGAGCCACACCGCCCGACACCGACGACGCTTGTAAATTGCAACCAGCAACTATACCATTTCAAGCTACTTTTCTATACGAAAACTCGATCACAAAACGTACCTGCCTTCTCAAATGGTCACAAAGTTTCCTATTATTCGCAAAGTGCTGTCCACAATGATAGCAAGCAATCAGTCGCTCCCCCGTATGAGTTCTTACGTGGACATTTAGCATCTCTTTCCGAGGGAAAACGGCGCCGCAACCAGCCCACGAGCAAAGAAAGTTCTCTGAATAGATAGTGTGGACTTTCACATGGTCTAGGAAGAGCTGGAATCAAAGAAGAAGCCATTATTTGTCTGACTTACAATTTAAGGGTGCACTAGGTATTTTATCAGGAGATTTAGTAAAAGTTTACAAAATTATTTTGGATTTTGTTTTCAAACCGGTAACATTGTTGTCTTTGCTGTAGATTAGGGGCTTAGGGTTTTGGACCAATCAACCTTAACTGGAGTGGATACTTGTATTTGAATGTGTCAATTCAAAAGGTTTCTTATTTTAGCTTCTTCCTTATGGACTATGACATACTTAATAAAAAATCTGTTCAAATTACCTGCATAGAATTAAATTTAATTTGCTCCCCACAGCCAATCCACATGCAAGCATAATCGTTAACTTGAACAGGTATCTGGTTTCTTTTACAGGAATCTTTCTTGCACGGGGCCAGCTTCAGAGTAGCCCTGCCATTGAAACCGATAGCCAGCAACTTGCCATGGTAAGCGTGGTAGTTCAGGTGACGCACCATTTCATTGAAGTCTGATGTTTTGTGCCCGCATACATCCCAGAGACAGACATATTCTACTGGTAACAAATAAGGAAAAAATGGTTGTTATTAATTATAATTTAAGGTGCGCCTGGGCGGGCGCGACCGCACAACGCGTGTTGTTAAAGTACGTCATCACAGGATTTATTTTTTAATTTTAAATCTACTAAGATACATTAAAAAAAAAATGTATATAAATATATATATCTGCTGTACTGGTTAGACTGGAAACCGACCCCAATGTAGTTGAGAAAAGATTAGGCAGATTGATTGTTATCTTAAATATTATTTATATTTTTCTGCAAAGCACAAATAAGATTATATTATAATACAACCAAATATAAACATTATTTTCCTTAATAACAGCGGAAAGTTTCATTTCAAATAATAATCTGTATTTACATCATTTACAATAACAGGTTACAATATCAACGACCAACTCAATCAATGTTATTAATCGATAGATGATTACATCAACTTTATTAAATTTTAACATGTGTTTCTATGCTTAAGTAAATAAGTACATAAAAGAAAAAAGTATACCTATATGAGGTATGCATAACAGCACTTTTAGATTTTATTATCGTTACACTGTTCGCTATTCAAAAATAAATAAATAAACCTTTTCAATACAAACCGCTATTTTCTTTCTCAATGACATGCACATTCGAAGAGTGGTTACGGACATGTTTCTGATACAGCTCATAATCACTGAAGTTGTGTCGACATGCCTGCCATTCACATTCCATTTGCAGGTCGGCAACACGTAGCTTATATCTGGACTGGAAAAAAAACAACACAATTGTAGTGAAAATTATGTATTGTGTACCCTCGGGTCACCCAGATGTTTCACAGATGTTCTGAACAGACCAGGAGTTATAATTAAATTCTGGAGGAAGGTGGGCTGGTTGGAATAACCACCGAAATCGCCATGGCCCAGGCACAATGGTCCACCTTGCGGACTAAGTGCAGAAACCAAATCTCTAACATAGATATTCTGTTAAAATGATGATTTATCATTTATCTTTAGGTAAAATTGTTTTGAATGATTACAAGTTAAAGCTTTATGTTCATGAGGATCGGCACAAGCAAAGAGAGGCCTATGCCCAGCAGTGGGTGAAGTCAGGCTGATGATAGTGATTCTTAATAGTAAAACAGTTTTTTTTTTTTTTAATATTCTAATGTTTACAAATGTAAATTATACGTTTAACAATGAAATAGAGAAACAAATAAAAATTTGTCTCCTTTGAATATTTTGAGTGTACCAGGCATAAATTTATGCACAGGGTCAAATTATTATGATATTTTCTTACTTTGCCAATTTAAAAATCATACATGTTGCATGTTGGGCCAAATCTGAATTTGATATCGATATTACATAGTTTATTTTAAAAGGTTTGGAATTTGAATTCATTATGGTGGGTTTTTTGCAGCCCTAAAAATTCAGCATATTAACCCAAGAATCACCATGCTGATTAATTTTACAATTTTTATAATCAGTATTATTAATACATCATACGTTTTAATTTTATTGACTATCCTTGACATCAATGAACTTTCCTAAACCAAAACCAAAGGATTTATCACAGTTCACAAAGTTACGCGCCAAAATACTGGTGCCAGTTAGACGATTTCGACCATGATGCACTTTGAAATAGCGATAAAAGAACATGAATAAAATTAACTTGTGTTACTGGCTGTAAGTGTAAAAAGATCTGTTTGTATCACTCACCACAGTTCGAGGTTCCAGTGAAGGCTCATTGACGCCACTAGGCACAGTCGCATCGTCTTCAGCCACTGCCAGTAAAAAGTTCTTCCTAGCAGCATGAGTTTGTATAATAAACTGTATGTCATTTTTATTTTCCAATGATAACTTCTCCGTGTCTTCATTATTCTGTTTTTGCAACCATTCCATACAACGAACGAGTTTCTGTTTGTCATCTTTCCTATTCCTTGCTTCTTCGCCCATTATTGGTTGTTATTTCTCTTCATATCTTGTAAGTTAATCCGTTATACCCTTTTCGTAATTTATTTTTGTCAAAAATTACAAGAATTTATTCATGAAATTTCGTTCAGGTTTAGTTTTGGTGGGTTTCTATCCATTTCAACTTTCGGTTTGGTTTCAATTTGACGTTACCAATTTGACATTATGGTTTAATGTTTTGTTGTTTTTTTTTTAACGCAACAATATGATGGGCCACTTTTATAAAAATATTTAGTCGATTGAATGATTTTAACGATGACTCGCAACAGGCGGGAAATACTATGATTTCAAATAATAATTATAGCATAACTCTATAGACTTCAAGGAGTGCTAGGTGCTTTTCACAAAATACACAAATATTCTCCTCCACACTTGTTTTTTTTGGAAATATTGTAATAAAACACCGGAAGCAGTTTTGCATGTTGATTTCGACGGGTGGACAAAAACTTGTTCTGTTAGGTTTTTTCGTTTTTTTCCACTCGACACCGGTCACGTTCATTTTATGGGCCAACTTGTTAACTTACGTCACAAAATAGGTAATATTATTTCAAACGATAAAAAAATCGATTGTATTGCCGCAAATATTGCGTCACTGATGAATTCAAAAACTGTGACAGACCAATAATTATTAAATAATATTTACACTTAGCTACAAAAGGGTAAAACATTTAAAAAATATTTTGGCACACGGTTCCTAACATAAACAGTGCATTGTTCAGCAGTGTTCTTGACATTCTTGACAGGTCAAATCAATTTTTTTATAAATTATAAAAAACGTGCGAGTTGAGACAAGGCGAACGCGTGAAGTTTGGTCAAGTGCGGTGCGTGCGTATTTACAAGACGGCGCGGCGGGTCCCCACGTTGCCGCTGGTGTCTCTTATCGGTAATTAGACACACATAAATAGTTCATCTTGTTATTCCCGTCGCATATACCGCGAGTGACGGTCGAAGGGTCGTATCGGTGCTGTGCTGATGAAATCAACCGTAACTATACAAGAAGTAGTAAATAAATTGGATCACTTAGCCTTACCTATAACTACCAGAATGCCTAACATCAAAGTGTTTAGCGGGAGCTCCCACCCTGACTTGGCGCAGAAGATCGTCGATCGTTTGGGCATTGATTTAGGAAAAGTTGTAACCAAGAAGTTTAGCAACATGGAAACATGCGTGGAAATAGGTGAATCTGTACGTGGCGAGGATGTTTACATTGTACAGAGTGGCAGCGGCGAAATAAACGACAATCTGATGGAGTTGCTGATCATGATTAACGCGTGTAAGATTGCATCTGCGTCTCGGGTGACAGCCGTGATCCCGTGCTTCCCGTACGCGCGGCAAGACAAGAAAGACAAGAGCAGAGCGCCGATCACCGCAAAACTGGTCGCCAACATCCTGTCGGTGTCCGGCGCCGACCACATCATCACAATGGACCTCCATGCGTCTCAAATTCAAGGATTTTTCGACATTCCTGTGGATAACCTCTTTGCTGAACCTGCTGTCCTGAAATGGATCAAAGAAAATATTCCTGACTGGAAGACCAGTATTGTGGTGTCGCCTGATGCAGGAGGAGCCAAGAGGGTCACATCTATTGCTGACAGGTTGAATGTGGAGTTTGCTCTGATTCACAAAGAGAGGAAAAAGGCTAATGAGGTAGCTTCCATGGTACTTGTTGGTGATGTAAAGGACCGGACAGCTATCCTGGTTGATGACATGGCCGACACTTGTGGAACTATCTGTCATGCTGCAGAGAAACTGATAGAAGCAGGAGCAATAAAAGTGTATGCCATACTTACTCATGGTATTTTCTCTGGACCTGCTATATCAAGGATCAACAATGCCTGTTTAGAAGCAGTTGTCGTCACAAATACAATCCCTCAAGAGAGGCACATGCAGGAGTGCCCCAAAATCCAGTGTATTGATGTGTCCATGATGCTTGCGGAGGCCGTGAGACGTACACACAATGGCGAATCTGTTTCCTACCTATTTTCTAATGTTCCATACTAGGATAAATTTCTTTATTTTACATGATATTTTACTTTAATATATGTGAGTGTTATGATTTTTATCATAAAATTAAATGGCATGTAACTCGTAACATTACTGTTATAATGGCTTGAGTAAATCTTAGCATTACATATATTTGTTATGAAAAAAAAATGTTAGTTTATATTGAGCTATGAAAGTGAAGGAAGATTTTTTTGTTGGAGCTCAGTTGTCTTGGTTCGACGAGGTCCTGTTAGGAATCCGACATGGCGATAAGCAAGTAAGTGATTAATTTGTTAAGAAGATAAAATGTATTATTTAGAGAAAATCTTGGTATTCTAAAAGGAAATAGCCAATTTTATACAAAAATGAATTTTGTTTTACAAAACAGCTTTATACAATTTTAAAAAGCAAATATTATAATTGTTGACTAAATATTTAGACTACCCTCAGTTGTATTTCTGCTAATGCCATTTTGATAATGTGTTAGTTTAGTATGTTATCATTTTATAATGAAATTTTAAACTTAAAATACTATTTCTGCCGGATAACACTTCATTCCATTTACTCCATTATCATTTTTGGAAATTAGGTCTGCATTTGTATTTTTAGCTGGTAACTTTCATATGTTCTCCTTAGAAGCTCATTAAACCTGTTTTTATAGACAAAATCAATTGTTAGTTTAAAATAAAAGACACTTTAGTTGTTAAATATAATATCTATGTATCTCTAAGAGCAGCTAGGATGTTAAGGGTGTATCTATTCTGAATTTCAAATTACTAATTACAATGTAGGTAGCATTTATACACACATCGTCATGTATTTGAAAACTAAAAATAGAAACAACAAAAACCAACCTCTAAAGCTTTTATTTTTTCTTTGGTCCAGAAATGATCCCAAGTTTTGACCCATAATTTGACCCTGTTTACTGATAACTGTTAAACAAGAGACAATAAATATGTATTAGCAGTATAGTCAACAAAAAAAAATTAAAAGAGAATAGAATAGTGAAGCTGTAAACATCCTGCTGTGTATTTTAATGTTTTTTTTTTTTTTTTTCAGTCTAGTTTAAGTTGTTTGTGTTACAACTATCTAGCAATAAAATGTATTAAGTTTTACGTTTTCTTTTTATAAAAAATAATCCATGAATTAAGTACCTAAATATTGTTATAAAAATTCTAAATTGCTGTAATAATCGTTCTTAAATTGGCTAATCATTATAAATGCGACGCATTATCCAAGGCTATTGTTATAATTGGCAAATAATAGTGAATGATGTACCTATAGAAAAAACAAATTGCCTCATATTGTATATTTTTTTCTAAATTTATATAAAAAGAATTAAGTATGTATATTTGGTTCTGATAATTACGATTAAGATAATAAAAAAGATTTAACTAAACGATTATTTTATTAGCTAAATGATTTGTTTGATAAAAAAAATGTATAAACAAAAGTTTAACAACCTGCCTACGCACTTCTGCAACACTTCATGAAAATCATGACGTCATCGATCGCCAAAATAATACTAGTTTTACAACCACGCATTCGAAAAACGAAGTAAGTAGGTACTACGGAATTCGGGGTGATGAATAAAATATTAGTCGACTACTACGCGTGCAGATACGTAACCTACGTTGCGTTGTAAACTTGCATGTAGCCTTGGTGTTTGTGACGTAACGGAAAACCTAGAGGTCATCGTCCATCCATCAATATGTAATCTATTAAGAGCCAAAGACCTTGCTGGATTGATAAATGGACGATGTCCTTTTTAACATTATATGGTCTAAGGATCCCCATCCGTTATTGGATAAGACGGCCGCGTCACACGCAAATCTTGATTTAAATAACAGTTACAAAACCATGATCAGCAAGAAAAAATGGTAAACCCTCCATATTGGTGCCCAAGATACAGGCTTGCCTAGTTTGGAGCCAATGTTAACAGTTTGTAAAATGTTTTAGCAATAAAGATTTTATTATTATTATATTAAGACGATCATTACTTATCGAGACCCGTTCGTGCCTTGGAAAGCACATTAATTAAGCTGTTGGTCCCGGCTGTCATTCTTAGATCTCACTGGTTGTCAGAAGCCCAAAAGTCTGACAACCAGTCTTACTAAGGGTTGTCGTGGTACCCAATAACTGGGTTGTGGAGGTCAGATAGGCAGTCGCTCCATGTATAAAATTAAAAATTTATATAACCCCCGACACAAACAAAGACCTCTAAAAAGTACCTCCAACAACCACCACCACAATTCCAGGTGATGCTGCAGTATCGATTCAAGGTTACTATATTCTTCTAATATCATTGAAGTAACAGAATACTAAATGTCGAATCGATCAGACCTGTGGAAGATGCGCACATCCATTCATCAACTAGAAAAGAGCTGATAATCTTCAAACGGCTGAACTGATTTTTTTGAATTGTGGATAGCTACACTCGAACACTCGATCAAGACACCTTTCAAACAAAAAAATAATAATCAAAATCCGTTCAGCCGTTTGGGAGCTACGAGGGAACAGACAGATACACAGATAGGTACACACGTGAAACTTATACACCCCTCTTTTTCCGTCGGGGCCGGGGGTTAAAAATAGTCCTTGTGTTTTAGTAGGTACTTGAAGTCTTGAAACCCTGACCTAATTTAGTACCTAAGAAAGCTCTGTTCGAAGAAGGGTTGCGTATTATCTTTGATTATCATTGTGAAGTGTAACATTAATATTAATAAAGCGAGGGATGTCAAAGAAAAGGCTAGGCAGACCTTGGCCAATATCGGTATTATTGGCAATTTGCACCGGGCAGTAAGGCACAATTTCTAAAAAAGTGTCGGGATACATAAAATTGGGGACGACCCGTTTTTTATGTTTGCCGGAATTTCTGGGGGCCTCCAAAGATTGGGTGACCCAATTTGTCTACCTGACCGTTACCTGGGTCAATGGATGGATACAATACGACAAGGCTGGTACCTATTTACGTACCGAAAGACCTTTTTCTATACAACTCCTACCTACCGCAAACACCCGACAAGCCATAGGAAAAAACTCTTTGAAATCCACGATTTCTATGAAAATAGGTAGGTACCTGTTACAAGTTACTTATAGTCATTGCAGCCTTATTGTCCTTGCGAACTTCACCAAACAATGTAGGTAAGTGAAACTGTCACGAAACTCGGTCATACCAAAGGTTTCACTGATATCGATTTTTATACCCAGTAATGTTTTTAACGGCTACTAAGGCAAAGAACTGAAATTTACTCCACCCACCACAACTGTGAGTGTGGGAATGAGGGAAGAAAGCCCACATAATAAATCATACATTTTGAAAGCGGTAAGCAGAAATATTGGCAATGTGCTAAGGAACAATGACCATTATGGACTAGGAAAAAACAGAACTTGTTACCGAAATGAGACTAAATAAATGGGTTGGTATTCATAGTAACCTACAGCGAGAGCAGTTGGCTCTCGTTAAGCCTCGTGCAGATTGGCAGACTGCTCTGCAACGCGATACCTATCGGTAATTGTTCAACCGCGAAGTTTTCTTAAAAAATGTTAGAGTCGCGTTGCGCCATTCTCACGAGGTTTTAATCGAGAACCCCCAGTTTCAGGGTGCAAAGAGGTTGCGGGGCGGGTGTAAAACCTCTTTATGCACAAACTTTTAAAAAAAAATTACTTTCAAACGCGGTCCATCCGTGCTTCACGAATAGGAGATAAAACGCGAAATTCAAATCTTACTATTTTAAATGGCAGTTCTGCTAAGCTAATAAAGCAAGATTAGACCAGCAAATTAATCAAGTTTCATACCAAATTACCGAGCTTATTACTGCTAGCCTAGCTAAACCAATCAGCCAAGTAGGTACCTACCTACCTAAAACCACACTAAGAACTAAAATTGAACTAGAAAGAACGAAACTAATTTATTACAAATAATATAGTTATAATTTATAACTGTTTATATACATTTATAACTTCTATAATAATATGTTCCAAATAAAATACCTACTTATAAGTACCTATTTATGTTTTTTTTGCACTTCATGTAAAGAAGTAGGTAAGTACATAAGTCAACTGTTAAAAATGTAGATACCTAGTTGAAATTTTCACTGATTGCGTAGGTACCTATTGCTATTGATCCCCTTTAAATTTTTAACTTAATTTTATTTTTATTATAGCGGCAGTAGAAATACCTACACAATCTGTGAAAATTAATGAAAAAGTTAAAGGGGGTTCCCTTTAATTTTTTACTTTATTTTATTTTATATAAGTATAAGAACGTGTTTTTTCGGCGTTTTTTACTAAATATTGTACGTTGGTACGGTAGGCTTTGGGTTTTAATTCGGCTCTGGACTCTGGACTTGCTCTCTTTCAAATAGAGATTCATTCAATACATGTCATCTCAAATGACCTTGTTACATCACACAGTACGAGTCTTAACAGTATCAATATGAAAACTGACCCTAAGGTCACGGGCCAATGATGTAAATTGTTTGTCAGTGGGTGCGTCTATCCGTCACAATAAAACACACTAACGGAACGATCTAGATTAGAAGTTAGGTATCGTTTATTACACAATCGTGGCAGATAGTATAAAAATATAAAATTAAAATGGTGTTTTAAAATGATTATCTATGGCCAATAGATAGATAGGTAATTTTAAAAATACGATTTCATATATTTCTGTGCTATTAAAAAAGTTGTAAGTAGGTATTAGGTACTTTCAAAATCAAAATGGGTGTGTAGCCGTGTAGGTCTCACTCAGCTGGTTTTATCCAAATTTAAAAGACCGGTGGTTTCGGATGTATTGTAACCGCTATAGTAGCAGGCAATACTACTTAGTATTATCTAGTTGACGGGTCAGAATATAATATGAGCAAATGTTATAATAGTGTTAATTTTAAGAAGATATCGCCCCTGAATTGTAGTATTCCTCTGACCCCAGATGACTTCTTTAACTAGGGAGATAAACAGCTGATACCGACACGGTTACCTACCTATAGTAATACAATAGGTACGTCTACTCGCTGAATTATGGGCGTACCTACCGTATTTTACATAAAAATGTAGGTACCTAAAGTTTAAATACTTACAGTCCGGCCGTTAAGAGAATGCGTTTTTGATACAGGTATCGACACGGTTTTAGATGCATGTTCCATTCATGCATAACGGCTCGTACACACTAGCGCGACAGGCAGCGCTACTGTTGTCGCGCCCGCGATATCGCGCTAGTGTATAAGAGCCTTAACGGGGGAAGGCGACTGATTGACCACTAGTCGCAATATATTTATTATATTGATCAACAGTCGCTGGGGTCACCCGGTTCCCTCGTCGCACTTCACTACCCCCGCCAAACAGACCCAAAAATCGAATATGATGTGTTTTGCGAATTTGATCCTTACTCAAAACTCAAAAACTCAAAGCATTTATTTCAAATAAACCAATTACAGGCACTTTTGAATTGTCAAGGAGTACCTACTAGAAATTGTAAAAGCTTAGTACCTATAACATAATCTTGATTGATGATTCATCATCATCATCGGCAGCCTTTTTCCACCCCCTGCTGAGTATAGCCACATTTTTGTGCCATGCTTCCGTGGGCTGTGCGAGTCTTATCCAGGATTTCCCTGCGATACTCTGTAGTAGTCCACGCGCCTGTCCATTGGTCTACCAACGCTCCTTCTACCGTTTCTCGGCGACCATTCCTTTAGCGCTCTGCTCCACGTGCCATCACCATTCACCACGTCTAGCCCACCGATGCCACCGATTGATGATTGTTTCAGAAATACAAACATGTCTGGATATTTTTAGAAAATGCATTATATTGGTAGGTACCTAGTGGTATTTTGTATCGTTACGATACCTATTAGCAGTTTTGCATACATCATACATCTAGGAAGGTACCTAAGTATCTAATATGTAAGGATTATTACTCATCAGTTTGCCTGCTTAATTCAGTGTTAAAGGAAGTTAAATTAATCAACGTTTTGTCACGGGCTCACGGTCAAGGTGGTGTTACAGCGAATTCGAGAACATCAGTGTGTCATTCTCATATAGTGTCTTTACCAATACACCATTTGTAATGAAACATGAACCTACAATGATACACTGTAGGTTGATCCTATATCATACTAACTACAGCTGGGGCCTAAGTCTACTAATTTATAAACGTCACAAGCAATGGTGTCATATGGTTAGTTTTTGAAAGTTTTTGTATGGCAAATCTGTCAAAAACTAACCATTATGACACCATTTTGTGATGTTTATAAATTAGCAGACTAGGGGCCCTGGACTCTCATGGAAAAGAAGTATTTCATATTTACATATTAAGTTATGGTTAGATTTGTCTTTAGGATGATTCGATTTATTTGCAATATGTTAGAGACGTTTCTCGCTGCAAAGAATGCTCCAAGGCACAAGACTAAGGCCCGAATTACAGAACCTCGCTCAAAACTCAAGCATTAGGTACATAAAACTCTTTGAACCCTGATTGGTTGAAACTAGTTTTAAGTAATGCTTGAGTCTTGATTGAGCTTCTGTAATACGAACCTAAGAGGCACTGCTTCGTTCTACCGAATGTAACATTGTCAATCGACTTTCCTTGCCGACCGTACCTACTCTACCCAGGGGCTGCAGTCTCGAACTCATCGGTCGGTTTACGTCCGAATTCGGTCGCAAAGTCCTAAACTCCTAATGGCGTCCCTAGATAATGGCGTTGCAGATTGACAAGCACGTAAAAATCACGTGCTTGTGAAGCAAATCGCGTGCGTCTAGGGCCAGTAAGACTGCGACCGAATTCGGTCAGATAGCGATCGTTATCTATGTCGAGACTACATCCCCAAACCCACTCGCTACTATGAAAAGATGCAGTTTTTCTTGGAACTAAAACCAAAAGTTTACGGACAAGTATCTACTTTGTGGTTTGATCTATAGATATGGGAACGAAACTATCGTGTCATTGATAATTCTTATCAGTGTCGTCGTGAATAAACATATTTATAAACCGCTTCCATATTACCTATTCTAAAGCCTAGTTTTAATCTGAATGATACGACCGTTCTGAGTACCGAGGGTTTTCAATCTGCCTAGCCTAGCCTTTTCCCAACCATGTTGGGGTCGGCTTCTAGTCTATTTTACATGGAGCAACTGCCCTGAGCTCCACAACCCAGTTACTGAGTAAGACGATACCCCTTTGGTAAGACGGGGGGTTGAGGTGGATATGAAGAATACTTACTTATTCAATCAAATCATTGAAATACTTTCCCGCTTAGTAGGTAATCATATGCAGGAAATGATAAGTGTCATGTTCCACGATTTCCAATAGTTTCAGTGTTGACGGATTTCTTGTTTCTATTGTGTTTCCTTTGTTTTTACTTCGGTGCCAGAGGATTATCTATCGTCACCACCAGAACCACGACCACAGCTAACCAGCATAGCAACTACGTTTATTAGTAGGTACCTACTTACATATTATATTATGTAACTGCTGAGCATAGACAAGTCCAGCAACACAACAAGAAGGATAAAGTCATATATTATGTAGGTGTGAAGATCAGAGATCTTAACTTATAGGTAGGTATTATAAACGTGAAAGTGAATTTGTTGGTCACGCTTTCACTCTAAAACGGCTGAACGGATTTGGATGAAATTTGGCACATGGGTAGACCAACCTGAAGATGGACATAGGCTACTTTTCATTCTGGATCGCAGACAAAGTCGCGGGCAACAGCTAGTACTTATATATATAGGTACCTATATATAAAGGCTATACAATACAGATTCCTGTATGTAAGACAAACATGCCAACAATCCGACGCTCATCTGTTTTTGGTCAGCCGCCGTCTATGACCATCCCCAGAGACAAAGCCGAAATTTCTCATAATATATGTGTCTGTAACTTCACTGGCCATTCATCCTACAAATCGGCACCCTAATTGTGTAAAACACGATCAAACATAATCTGTTTCATTTTGACAGTTCAACAACATTCATGGCGATATTTTTACGAGCCATTTTCTACATCAATGTGTTAAGCAGACAAAGAAGCAATAGATTAGCAATATCCTTCAAAATGATTGTGATTGATCGTGTTTCGCAATTCGAGTGCTGGGGCCTTATTATGAAGTATTAATGCCATCATTATTCCACTGCGAAAAAAGGATGGTGCTATCGGCCTTGTATAGCTCCGTCTCTCTATCACACTGGAAAAATGGTGACATTAATACGTCATAATACGGCCTCTGAACACAGCAACCAGCAATGCTGCTTCGCGCCAGAAATTGGTTTTACTTAATGAGTCTACGGCTACTATGGAGGTGGAGTATACTTACCTAAGGTCAATGTGGGCAAATCCGTCATACTTTTTTGTAAGTTGAATTTGGTTGACTATATCTGGTACTCTTAACTACTTTTTTATAAATTTGATGGTTGTAAGTGATGAAGAATTTAATTGTCTTTTATATACATCCATTCGAAACAACAGAACTGCCTTCATTAATTAACTAAAAATGTTTTTTTTAAAGTAGGTCCTTAGACGGATTTTCCCGAAAATTGGGGCAAATCCGTCGCGTAGCAAATTTTCCTAGAATTAGGCCGTTATTTCAAAAGTATGTTATTTGTAAACAAGAAAATACAGATGTTAAAGAAAAATTTTCTGTCACATCATAAATATAAGGTTGAATTTACATTTTATTGAGAAAAATCTTTTTTAGGGGCTAATGCGGCATATTTTTATAAACAGGGATTATGAACCTTTTTAAAAAGGTTGAAAAATAATTTAAAGATTTTTTTGTTAAAATGACTATCTTATTATGAGGTTGGTATACTTGGTATTGAATTAAATCTACGGGTTTTTTTTAAAATAAATTCGGTTAAGCATTACAACTTCATTATTAGTATTAAAATGGCCCAACACACTCAAAATGTTGAAGAAAAAAAACTGAATTTGTCTTTATCTATAGCTTCCAGGAAAAGCTATAAGAAGTCTATGGCCTTAAAATGATTTAAAAACGTATGCCACAAAATCTGGTCAGAAGTTTTAGAAGAAAATTACATTAGTATAACATACAATAGATGAGGCGGAAATCCAAGCCAACTCACGCCTGAATCAATTAATTACTAATAGTATAACACATCTTTCTGGTCGACTTAAGCAAAAACTAAAAACAGGATAGATGAAAAAGGTTTACGATATCTGCAATGGGGTTATTCCGGTATATGACGATTTAGCCCCTTTGATATTAGACGAATTTTCCCACTCGTTCATTTTGAGCTGACATATTTGATACAACAATTAAAGCTGTATCCACTGGATTTTATTAAAAACAAATAGAAAAATCCATTGAAACACATATTAAACCACATAATGTGCATACTCGGAAAGTCGTAACTTGTGAAATTGATAATTTAACTTTTAAGAAACGGCAGCACTCTACACTTGAGTATCGAGTTCGGAACACAACTAAACTTCAAACGTCATTTTCTACTCTTGTAGAGAACGTAGCTCCATCTATGTATTGTAGTTGCAACTAAAAACTGATCCAGTTTTATCAACTGAATCGGTAACAGCGTAACTATTCTGGATTGATAGTTATTGCATGTGTATGGAATTGCCCCGCAGACGGATTAGCCCACATTGACCTTACCTACTTTTCTAGACGAGTTCCTTTAACTACGTACATTCTAGTCTATTACTAAATTGGTGTGGATGTACTTGCCTAGATGGGATTTGACGTCCTCTATTACTTCACCGGCGTCATGCATGATTTCCAATTTTGCACGCTAATTGCCAAGCGCAGTGGCTCTAAATACAGGCGAAAACACTATAGGATATGTATTTTTAGTACCAAAGGTCTTTTTAAGGATCTTTTTAATCCCCAGGGTGAAGATCAAGCGCAATCAGCAGCGCCATACAAATCGTCCTCCAAACAGGATGCCTTAGGCGCAGGCCAGTTAAAAATGGCGTCGGGCGCGGACATGGCACGGGCGGCTTCCTATTCCATTAAAATTTCGCTCTGACGTCCGACCAACGACATTCCATGGGTCCTAAATTGCGCTTTATTTCCATCCATTTTGTATGGAATATAGTACAAGGTGCCATGTCCGCCCCCGACGCCATTTATATGTGGCTTGCGCCTCAAAAGTTTCAATACCTTTGTTGGGTACTGTGTTCGGCAGTCGGCTGATGTAATGAAGATAATCTAAATATAGTCTTGAATGTTTAGTTACGAACTTTCGTTGTTTATTCACACTTAGATAACAGTCGACGTAATACCTAACTGCTATGCAAAAGTAATTAGAGATGTGCCACGTAGCGTCATATCAACTCGGGTTTCTTGACGCAACCTGATAGCCCTCGACCTTTCTGAGACCCCCTCTAGGTATAACAAGCGAGCGTCACAATCAGAGTTCAAAGATATTGTCAATAATAAATATGTTTTTGCAAAAATGTTTATTGCCAAGACGATATAATCAACATGTTATTTTCGCAATTTTCATTTCGGTAAACGGATATTGTCCTCAATCATTTGAACTGCTTTTTCCTGCCAGTCTAATTTAAATTAATTTTTTGGCTCATCATTTCATAATATTCATGTAGGGTACGGTCTGAAATGCAGTGTAGGACTACCTAATTAAGGTTTAGTCGACTTTCGTTAGTGACTGTACCTCCCGACACGACACGACACTGCACTGCTGTGTGGTGTTGCTACGCTAGTTAATTATTATGCTACCTAGTGGAAAGTTTAAATAATCTCACTCGGTCTAATTCCAATCCTATTCTTTATCGGTCATTGGTCTAGTTGTAAACGTGGCTGTCAAGGTTCGATACTTGGACCGTAAAGAATACCTAATATTTTTTCTGTTAGTTGGTAACCCGTATTGTCTGTAGTAACATCCCACTGTTGGTCAAAGAGGAGTCGAGTTAAGCCTCGTGTAGACTGGCGTGACGCGCAGACGCGACGCGACTCACAATACAGTTTCAAAGAAAACATACCGGTAGAATCTTCTTTCTTATATCTATGGGTAGAATATAGGTACTATTTCGTTATAATACGCGCCAGTCTACACAAGCCTTTAGTAGAGTTGGCTATCTAGATAGATAGGTAGTGATGAAAACATGATGAAATAGGTACTTAATTAAGTTTTTTTAAAGAGTAGGTTACCTATTATAATAATTGGAACCGTGCACCTAGCTTCTGTCGTTTCAGTGCCCATGTAGGTTTAGGTGTTTTTTTTATAACTTCTGATGTGCTCCTGTCCTGTGCATTTTAGGGAAGTTACCGTACACAACTCGGTCTAACCGGCAAGGCCAAGCTCCGAAGTGTAATTAAATTATATTAGGCACTTATTAAAAATAACACATTACTTCCCTATTTATTAACTTTTTTTTTTCCTCATCCTATTTTCAAACACTGAATCCATTTTTTTAGGGTTCCGTACCTCAAAAGGAAAAAACGGAACCCTTTTAAGATCACTTCGGTGTCCCGAACGTCTGTCAAAACCCTTTTTCTCAAGAACGCATGGAGGTACCAAGTTGAAATTAATACCAAATACGTAAGTCTGTGATCCCTTGGTGCTCTAAAAAATACGGCCATATAAGCGATATATTTTGATACTCGCAAATAAATCAAAACTCTACTTACTACCGGGTACTTCCTGTTGGCCTAGAATCATGTTTGGCAAGAAGCATGGTATCATAGCACAAATAAAGGAAAAAGACCGGAAATCGTTAAATTGTATTTTTTTTTACATAAGCCATCAACGGACCAACCCTGGCAAGCGTAGCTTAACCGATGGATCGACCCATGCAGCTGTTATTACTTAGCCGCAATTTAACGTAGGTACAAACGTACAGTTGCAGTTGGAGAATTTACCGTGACGTACTCATAAATGATGTATAGGAGAGAACATGTTTTTCAACTACAATATTAAGTTTGTTTTTGGGATAAATCCATCCCAACTACGGAACCCTTCATTGTGGGTGGTCCAACACGCACTTGGCCGGGTTTTTGTTAGAAACAGCTGATTCATGTTCCTTTACTTCTCAGGCGCGAAAGTAAAAATAAAACTAAGAATAATTTTATCGCAAATTGATAAAAAGTTATCAAAAGTATCGTTAGGCAGAGTGGACTAAAAAACTAGGTGTCATTGACTTAATTTTAGATCCGCCATCTTTTTTCTCTAACAAATTTGTCATCAATGAATGGCTGCTTTGTTAACAAGGCAAGCAATCTTAGGCTAAAGTAGGTATATATTGCAATTATTTCGAAGATTGGTTTATGTTTAAATATGATATTAGTTGATAGATGATATAATAAATAAATAAAAAAATATCTACCTACCATGACTCATAGCTCTGTAGTTTTAGCGGGAAATTCAAGTAGGTACCTACCTACTTACGTTCAAGGTTGTCAAGATCAACTCGCGTATAAATTGGGGTCCTTTTGTCCTTTTTAGGATAAACAGGGCCTAACTTTTGAGAACTTAAGTTAAAAAGCGCAGCTACAAAATATGCTAGAATCTAGGTACCTACCCACCAACCTTCCTAATAAAAATAAAATGACAATAATACACATCAAAGATGTAATAAGTAAAACTAGAAGAATAAAACTTAAAAACATGCATGTTTAAGCAACGTAGGTAGGTACTTAATGTTAATGATAAAAAAAACCGAACAAGCTTTGTCGCGGAAGCGAGCCAAAAATATACCTACTTTACAGACTGACCAAATAAAACTTGAATTAGGTAGGTGTGTTGTGCTTGTTAGGGCCGATTTTTCAACCGTCAGATAACTTTTATCTGGGGAATATGTTTGACGTTTTGACAGGTTTTGTATAGAAAGTATTGACGACGAACTACCAATACCTCGGGTACCTTTTTTCGATTTTTAGTCCATTTTTAGCCAGTCGACGTAAATTAATGCTTTTAGTTCAATCTTCTTATAACTCTGTAAATGGTAGGTTAGAATAAAACATAAATTTCTATTCCAATAATCAGATTACATAAAGCCGGGACATTAAAAAATACCTAGACGTTTTTTCGTCTCCTGTAATTTTGCAATTTTTTAGTTATAAGATATTGCCATAGGTAGGTCTTTATTCCTCGGATAAAAGTTAACTGACGATTGAAAATCGGCCCCTAAACAACTTGATATTCGTAAAGACTCCCGCAGACAGGCGCAATGCGACACCGGTGGAACAATTTCCGTGAAGTTTTCATAGAAATTGTTCTGAGCCATAAGTTTATGGAGCTCGGCTCGATAGCTGTATCAGTTTATTCCTTAGGTTCAAAATAAAAAAAATAACTAAGTAGGTAGTGTAGTATATTAGTAACCTTCACGACATTGCTAAGTAGGTATTTACCAGAGGTTGCCGGAATTAGATAGCAATCATAATACTATTAGGTAGATTGGGATTTAATTTGGTTTCGAGATTTTTGAGACAACATAGGTATACCTAGGCATTCAATAGGAATCGAACTTGTAACCACAATAGGTAGGTACTATTGTTGGTTACTGAACTTGTTACTCTGTTCTAATTGACGCAGTGGTGCTGCAACCGCTTTCAGTCTTCAGGGTCATGAAATCGATTCGCGCATCGGAACAAATATTTGTGTGACCTATGGATGTTTGTTCCGTTTGTTTACCTACGTAATGCTATCCCCGTGACGTAGGAAATTCTCTAAAGATGTGGTTCAGTGAGCATGAAAGGGAGTGGTGGTGACGTTGATAATAAATAACTTACGTTGAAGCAATTCTATAGAATTCGATTAGATTCTAGATTGATGAACGGCTTTCTTTTAGTGATCGTATACGCCAAGCGTAAAATAATCGTATTTACGCTACAAACTATGTGCAAATACATTTCGAAATTTGAAATTTCCTAGTTCTTTTTTTTAAGTTTTTACTTATCAGTCTTTTTTTCTCTGTAGGTAAGTTTATGGCAATTGAAAAGTCCACAAATCCGAACAGCCGGATGGATTGTAGGTAAACCTTAGGTGCAACACGATATTTTTAGAATAAGTTATGGGAGACTTCTATAGTGCAACTAGCGGGGTTCCAACTCCCTATCTGCTGGCTTCACGCCTTCGCGGCGTAGCTAAATTCTGTTCGCCTCTCGTGTGAAATGAATTCAAATGAACTCCCATTCGGGTGTCTAGCAAGTCTAGCAAAGGACCTCATCTTCCGAAGACTTTAAAAGCTAAAAAAAAACATCCATACCTACTTACTGATCTTTGTGACAAAAAAGAAATCATTTCCTCGTCTGAATCACCGTAGTTACTTGGCATCTACTGCTATCATTCGTCTAGATATTTCATTCTCGTCGTGATTGGCAGTGTAAACTGTCACACCAGGGAGGGAATGGCAGGGATACCTACATATTTGTAGTTAGAATCAGCGGCATGTCATTCATTAGTATTTGAAGCTGTCGAATTCAGTTATGTTCTCAGGTGCTATACAAATAAATTGGTGGGCTAGGTTTGTACATAGCTGGGGACTTTATTTACTTATCAGCGCACAGCTGTATCTGCCAATAACTTATTGCACACACTAGGTACCTACGTAGAAATATGTGTGCAACTATGCTATGCTATCGACAAAACGGCAAAGAGCTAATAGTTGTTCTTTTGTTTTTGCTGTTTTCACATAGAATAACATCCAAGGTAGATTCGGACGTCGGCATCGTAAATGGAGGGATGGACCACAGTAGCTGTGATAAAACAACAACTGCAATGAGTGTGAACTGCTTTACGACACAGGCGATTTCTTTTTTTCATTCAAGCATTATGGCTCGTCTGCCGTAGGCGGGACGCGCGACAGTGCAACGCGTTTCTGATAGAACAATTTCCATGAAGTTTTCATAGAAATTGTTCTACCAGTCACGTCGCGCCTGTCTGCGGGAGCCTTTACAAACTCGACTTCTTGGCTTTTATCTGCAAATTGTTACAGAAATTTGCAGTTCCATTCATCAGGACCACTCAATATTAGGCTGTGGGCACAAAATATTGGTGATGGAAATGGTACAAAATAGTTCTGTCACCACCGCCCTGCTTGCTGCAGCTTTAGTTTAAAATATTATGAGTGATCATTATTTTAAAGTGGCAATACTTGTATTTTGAAGAACTTCATGTGCCAACAATTTTATTAACACCTATTTTCCCAATATTTTTGACATTGATCGTCACCAAGATGAGATTTAGACAAGATTTTGAATGTTTTTAATTATGGGAATTGGCCTACACCTTAAACTGTTACACCAATAATAACGTTGAAACCTCAATAAAACACCACATAAGTACAATTACTTAGTTTATTGATCACTTAGCGGGGTGTGGGGCGTGATGGGCCTGTGCGGCAGCCTTCCTCATCTGTGTCAGGACGTTGCTGAGCTCTTCACGCTTCCTCTTGGCACGGATGTGTGTGCCCAGACGACGCTTCAAGAACTTCAGGGCGCGCTTGTCCTTAGAGACCTAGGAACAGATTTTTTTAATTAAAAGTTATTTGCTTTGTAAGTCCTGGAGCAGTGTTCAAGAAAATAACAGAAATGAACCAGCTGGCTGATTTTGTTGCTAAATCAGATTGTGGCAGTATTGATAGATGGTAGATCAAAATCGACACTGCTTGGTTGAAGTAGAGCAATTACTTAATTTTATGAACAGAGGCTAATGCTTTTAAAAGCATTCATTGTCACAAAAAAATACAATTATTTTGTATTATTTATCAATAGTGAAAATGTCAACAATAGGCAGAATGAACCCTGCTTATATTCTGGCAAGATTACCATTAAGATCTAGTGATGCTATCTGAATAATATAAAATTGTAACCCACCTTGAGCAACTCCATTGCCCTCTTCTCATACTGAGCGTGTCCAACGACCTCACGGACCAGGTCGCGCACAAACTTTGAGTGTTTGGTTTGGAGCTGGAAACAATTGCATTCATTTGTTAGTAAATATCTGTATTGGTATAATTTTAATAATAATTACTGAACTACCCAAAACTCAATTAACAGAATTGAGATTGTTGGCTAGTAAAATGAAAGAAATTACTAAAATGTAATTAGAATTGGAATGATTACAAGGTTTGAATATTGGATTTGTCTTAGGAATAGCGTCAAGGAGTACCATTAATATTAAGCACTCATCAAGAATATAATACATAGAAAACAGGACTCTGCAAGATACGTTCATAGCAAGTTATGATTTGAATCCTTGACCTTCACTGAAAAACTATACAGACGAAGGCACGTAATTTACTCGTCAGATTCGGTAAGTTACGTCGAAACAAGATCGACAATGAGGTTTGTCTTTTGTCCATAAAAATAAACTACTCCTGGGTAAGTTTCTTCAATGTCCTAGTGATACATTTCAATTGAGATGTTATTATTTCAATCATATTATAGTAGAAATAACGTAAAAGTCGACGTGAAATGTAACAAACCACAACGTTTACAATATTCACAACATAACCTCACAGAAAAATTTAGTTATTGTATTTTTGAAATACTTACACCCTTTAGCCTGGCGGGTCTGATTTTGATGGCTTTGTCAGTAATACCCTTCCTGCCGGCGGATATTTTTGTCGTTTTGTGTCCCTTTCGGAGACCGACTGCTAACTCAAACCGAGGAGCCATGCTGAAATAACAAACACAGAAACTATGAGGACGAAATTAGCACACCAACACTATGTTCTAATTATGTAGAATCTGAATTCACTATAACACCATGCGAAATTAAATAGATTACAATGATTTTCATGGAATTTATTTTTTACATAAAAATTTACGTACATTTCGGATTGACAGATCCGACCAGAAAGAATTTGTACTTTTTTTTATTTATTGAAACAACCTTGACAGGTATGATGAAGTATCATAGACATTTAGTCGATTTGATAACAAAGCTGGCAACATTAAATTATTGATTGCACAAGGATGGCAGATATCGATTTTAAATTGATTTCTATCCTATAGTCTATTGATTATTAGTATGCGTAAAATAAGGAATGTAATTATATAATTATATGAAAATAAAATCACAAAATCGAAAAAAAAAAAAAAAAACTGTCCATTATAATATTATTCTAAAGGCGGGTCTGCTGCGCCTGTTTTAATGTTTTAAAAACATCAAACATCAAACATGAACCAATCAAATCGCTTTAAAAACATGAAACATCAAACACGAAGCGATTTGATTGGTTCGTGTTTGATGTTATTAAAACATGGCGCAGCAGACTCTTACTTTACTCGTTTCAAACGCGTAGACTGGATTTTTGGCGTAGCTCTTGGACGTGCAATTACTTAATTAAGTAAGCTACCAGCCAAATAAAAAAAGACCAACGAACGAAACAGCTGCGTACTTACTTTTACACAAATACTATTACTCAGTCAATTAATGTTGAAGACTCCCAAAAACAGACTCCCTAAACTTTTTTATTACATCTATGTGTAACTATCTTTCACTGTATTTTCTTGTACAGTAAAGAGAATATTAGTTTGTGATTTATTATTTTTGGCTGTGCCTGACTCTGTGATCTTAGTTCAGTCCAGGGGGTATCAACTTTGTATGGGCCTGAGTATGGAGGTGTAGGTAGCTGTGCCAATGTAGGAGAGTGGTAGCTGGGGGCAGAAATATTACATTGCCAACGTTAAAAAAATTATGAAGGACCCAAAAAATTTGGTCTTTAATAATACCTATTTTCAAGTTGTAACACAGGTTCATTGAGTGATTCGTTTATTTTTTTCTTTCAAAATAGTAGTTTTTGAGCTAGAAGTATGCCAACAAAAAATAAATATTGATTAGTTCATATTTTTTTTTCATGATTGTTTGAAGTTATACTGATTTTTGATTTACCCAAAATACCTCTATATTGTATAAAATTAAATAAAACCGAAAATATAGTAGTTATTTTTGATAAATCATAGTAGCACTACGCTAGTACTACTTAGTCTGTGACTACGCTGTATGTATACATAATAATACAGTTGTGAATGTTGTGATCTTTATTCTTTATCTTTGTTGTGTTGTGATTGTGACTTTTGAAACTTTGTGAAATGGATGAAAATAGAAGGAAATGTTTCAAGTGTGGCTGTTCACCAGCCGACCATAACGTGAAACTGTTCCGTTTTCCTAAACCCGGAGTTCGAAACCTTATTCGGTAAGTATTAACACGTACCTTTTACCTGAAACTCATCGCACCTCAAGACTAAAAAATAAAATATCGTGATAATTATTTATAAATTACTTCCCAATTTATAGAACAAATTACAAGTTTAACCTTTTTAATCCTGTAAATTGTAGTTTCCCAATGTTGCTGGAGTAATGTAATGTAGAAACAATAGAAAATCTATTGTTCAAGGGTGAGACCCGGTCAATGCTAAATTATGTTTAAAACTTTAAAAGTAAACACATGCGATATCAGTAAAGTTAGCCTTACATTAAACCCTCTAAATCATTTTTGTAGCGCTTTGCTGTAGTCAAAATTAATTATTAATAGGTACTTACTAGAATTGACAAGTTCATACCAAATAGTACACAAGGCAAAATTATGTTCTCATAACTAACTGACCTTTACAGCAGTGATAGCCTGGTGGCAATGATACACTACTTTCTTTATCTAGGGTTAATTTTGATTGACTGCTTGGTAGTCCTGTTTGTACTCATCTTTATATTATAGCAAAAAAATATTTCAGTGGTTAGCCAGAACTATTGATGATTGATGAAAATGTTATTTTTTTCACTTTCAGGTGTCTGCTGTGGGCAAAGTACATTTTTCCAGAAGGGCAATATAGTTCTATACAAGATCAGACAAAATTGTACAATGACCACAGAATGCTGTGTGAAAAGCATTTTAAAGATGCAGACTTTAAAGACATCACAAAGACGAAATTACTTCAAACTGCTGTTCCATGTGATGTAAGTGAATATTTTAATAACTGATTATCTACACTATTGTTAGGTGATTAGGTCATAATGTTAGTCGATTGATGTACCTACTAGGAAGTTCGTATTTATTAGTTTTAAACATTTATAATCCAGTATTATGAATTTATCGTTTGTAATATCGTTTATAATCGATTTGTTTGAGTATTCTAGTTGATCTAGTTGTTCTCCTTGGTAAGCGATTTCATTAAAAACTCCCGCATCATGGCTGGATATATTTGCCATGGTTACATTCTTTGATTTTGTTTGGCCGTCCCTCATCGGGAGAAAATTGAGAAGGATATGACGGTTATAAGATTGTAACAAGGCTAAAGTGTACTATCCTGATTAATAAAGAAAAAAGGTTTTAACTATTGCGTTACGAGTTTCATTGCTGGCTAAAAGGTCAGAAGCGGGATAAACAAGTTTTTTTTTTTTTGAATTTTCTTGTCACGCCCACAGCTCCGGAAACCGTAAGTAACGCACTTTAGATGATATGATTTGTTTTCGGTATCAGGTATCCCCATATTTTTTTTTTTTCTCATTTCGCTTTTACGGGGGATCTAATAATTAAAAGAACTGATATAGGCAGGGTTGGATTTAGGTATGTTAAAAAAGATAACACAAAGGGGGGGGGGGGGTAGGTAGGGGGGGTATAAATACTATAATTATAGAGTACAAAATCCAACGCCGATTAGAGGTATCTAAGGTAAAAAAAACAAACAACATACAATGTCAGTTGGTATTATTGGAAGGACAACACTCAACTTCTTCTTAATTTTCAAAATCGCAGTTAAATGTACTTGTCATTGGATCGTTTATGAAATTGTAGTCCTTAGCAATCATGATTAGAAATTGATGAGGGAATTGTGTGTATCAGTGCACAATTAATGGGCAATAGATTAGCCACATCACATGGTACTTAACCATAGGCTGGTGACACATGAGTCTAACACGTATCTATTCCGACCATTGATGCGCGGGATGTTACATTATACCATGATTAGGTACGCATGATGGCGATAATGTACATACGTAACACATGACAGATACTAAACTTATATTCGAAGTTTCAGGATCCTGAAATGGACGGACATACAGGAAAAGGAAATGCCCTAGGTAACCCGCCTTATAAAAAGGGAACCCGAGGCAAAGGGTTATGGAATACGTCTGATGAGACCAGTCGAGGGGAAGGACTGGCACATACACAGGAAGGAGAACCCGAAGGCATGGGTCAAAATCGGAATCGGATCTCGGACAATGTAGACTTAGAAAACACGGATTCGGACGGAACCCGAAGCTTTATATTAGGGTTAAAAGATGTACAGAAAAGAAAGGAAAGACGCAGAATGGAGGTTGCAAAATCATCACAGTCAAGGAGGAGACGATATCACTCGACGTCTTCGGAGTCGGCAAGTGAATCACCATCACCAAAAAAAAAGAGGAGATTACAAGGAAAAGAATCTGATAGTAGGTTAAAGGACAAATTTCTAACTGTCTTAGAAAAATGCAAGGGTTCGGGTAAACCTAAGATGTATTTCAACTCCAATGTCATACCGAAGTTCGACCCTTTGTCCAAAGAACAAACCATATCGACTTGGTTGACCAAAATTGAGGAATGTGCCGAAATTTACGGGTGGGAAGAAAAAGAAATCGTCCACTACTCTCTGCCTAAATTAACCGGTGTGGCAAAGACATGGTATCAGGGTCTAACTTCGAAATTGCATACATGGTCAGAATGGAAAAAGAAACTGATTGAATCTTTCCCATGTAGGGAAGATTACGCTGAACTTTTAACGGAAATGCTAGCAAAAAAGGCAAGATATGGAGAATCACTAGAACATTATTATTATGCGAAGGTTAACCTTTTAAATAGATGTAAGATATATGGCAGGCAAGCAGTAGATTGTCTTCTACATGGAATAGACGACCGTGCGGTGAAGCTTGGCGCTCAAGCAGTTCAGTTCAACGAACCAGAACAGCTACTAAAATATTTTAGGAACGTTAAAAGTGGCCCGAGTTGAGAGGTGCAAGACTCGCGGAAACTAAACGAGCGACGTTTTGGAAGCAATCCAGATCGACCGGCCCCATATAAACCAGGTACGAATATTAATTATAATATAAAATGTTTTAACTATAACGAAATTGGCCATCCAAGCTTTAAATGCGAAAAACCTCTTATAAAATGCACGAATTGTGACCGGCTAGGCCATCTGATCACTAACTGTCTTAGGAACAAAAGGACAACCAACGAACCGGATAAAAACAAAACACCAGGTAATGACCAAACGGAAAAACAGGTTTCAGAAGTCACAGCAGAAGGCTCCGGCCTAAGCAAGTATGTGTTGGGTATAGAACTGTAATTCCTTTTTTTTAAAGAGCGACGGGACTCGCTCGAAAACAGGATGGTTGAGCTGTTAGGTGATTAGGTCATAATGTTAGTTGATTGATGTACCTACTAGGAAGTTAGTATTTATTAGTTTTAAACGTTTATAATCCTGTATTATGAATTTATCAATAATCGATTTGTTTGAGTATTTTAGTTGATCTAGTTGTTCTCCTTGGTAAGCGATTCCATTAAAAACTCCCGCATCATGGCTGGATATAATTACCATGGTTACGTTCTTTGATTTTGTTCGGCCGTCCGTCATCGGGAGAAAATTGAGAAGGATATGACGGTTATAAGATTGTAACAAGGCTAAAGTGTACAGTCAACAAAGCTATTTGGTATACAGGCAGCGAACTCTACTTAAAAAAATGTTGTAAGTATGCTGGGTAGTCAATTCTTATACTCGCTTTAAGTACCTATGCCATATGCTTAAAAAGTGATTAAGCACACAATAAAAATAAATATTGGCAGTGTAGTGGAGGGATGAATAATTTTGCCTGTATACCAAATAGCTTTGTTGACTGTACTATCCTGATTAATAAAGAAAAAAGGTTTTAACTATTGCGTTACGAGTTTCATTCCTGGCTAAAACTATATTATTGTCACAAAATTTGTTATAAATATTGGTGCTTCAAACCAAATTTAATGAATGGAATAATTTTGTTTCAGACTGAACCCGTACCCGTTATTGATTTGGCCGAACCACAAGCTGGTCCATCCCAAATAATATTTTTAGGGGACATAACAAATATGCAAACTGTGGCCAATATGCCTGTAACATCGACACCAACACAAACCACCAGCACTGATGTAAGTGAATATTTTGATAATCACCTACAATTAGTAATTACCACTGTTGTTATATATTATTTAGAGGCATTTTAAAAATACATGGTTTTTTGCTTGGAAAAAAAAATCTGAATGATATTCCTCAACCATAAAGCCCTCAACCATAACCAATGAAAAATTGTAAATAATAGGCAATCTACCTTCATTATAATTGTAAATGTTCATTTTTGACTTTTGAGAGTGTACTGTAATTATCGTAAATTACTAAATAATTTTGTCACTACTGGTACTGATCTACTGTTTCTGTTTGGGTACACTTTGAAAATTGATATTTTGTCTAATCTTGTTGTAAGATCTCTGTAAATGTAGTTAAAATAAACTTCTGGGTTAGTATGTATTCTGAGGCTACTGCAAACAGATTGTAAATAAAGCATTTGAATCTAATAACACGAATACATTAATAATAAATTGTAATGAAGCTGTTGAATTAAATAAAAAACAATTTGCATTATTTATAGTTTTATTTTGCCATATTAACTCTGTATGCTTTTTGGTAGGTACACCTACCAAAAAAACCATATTTTTTAATATTGGGGATGATAGGCAAACGTTTGAATTTACCGCCATACGAAGGTTTTTTCTTTGGGCGAAATATAGATGGCGCTGGCAGCAACCGTTCTACTAAATATTGTATGGAGTTGGCATTCTTCTCCGTTAGGAGTATATGGCCGCATTCCGAGTTAGGCCATAATCGCTCACAGCGCTGACATCAATATTTTGCGTTCCGATTTAGATATTATGATTAAGACAGCTGAGGTCTGTCATCAATTCGGAACGCTCGTGAACGCGCCCACAGTGCTCGCCGCTCAACGTCAAAACTTATAACATTATTCTTTGTATAAACATCAGACATTTCGGTTCACGATATCACGGTAGCCAGAAGACCAATTTAGAAAAAACCACGTTAGTTTATAGATACGATGCGACTCAAAACAACAGCGCTATAGATACGATGCGACTCAAAACAACTCGAGTTACGATGATATCGATTTGAGCGTGTTAACACCCGTTCCGAATAAGAGTTAGCGCGATAACGCCGACCCATGAAACGTATGCGCCATCTTGCGATAACGCCGACCATGCCTTTTACTAATATCACCGTAATCGCTGTCAAAAATGTCAGTTGACTGAACTGTCATTTTTGGCAGCGCTGTTTTGAGTCGCATCGTATCTATAAACTAACGTGGCTTTTTCTAAATTGGTCTTCTGGCTACCGTGATATCGTGAACCGAAATGTCTGATGTTTATACAAAGAATTAAGTAATGTTATAAGTTTTGACGTTGAGCGAGCACTGTGGGCGCGTTCACGAGCGTTCCGAATTGATGACAGACCTCAGCTGTCATAATCATAATATCTAAATCGGAACGCAAAATATTGATGTCAGCGCTGCAGAGCGCATTATGGCCTAACTCGGAATGCGGCCTATGTGTTCTGTGGTTCAGTCAGCTGTCAAAAACGTCATAACAACTGTCATTACTCATTAACGTAAATCAATGTGTTCATGTGTTGATAAATTTTATAACACGAGTATTTGTGAAACATTGCTTCGGTCTTTAGAGAAATAAGAAAAAATAGTAAAACTAACCTGGTACATACCAAACTCTACTGATGTTCAATATTGTGTTTTATCACCTTGACTGGTATAATATTACACATTTGGTAACATAACCTATTCTTTTGTGAAATAAGTCTTGATTATTTGATAAAATGGAAGTCGGAGCAGTAAAACAGGACTTCAACACTGAGGTACGAACATTTATTAATTATCTTATTAATTACTTACTGTTTGCTAACTGACTTTCTCATTTTTTCGTAACAATCTTGTATCCACCATCACATGCAGAGAATGATGTCTATTTTCTATCTAGGTCGTAAATTCTAAGTAGACTGCCGTCGATAGTATCCACATTGAATTATATTGTGCATTTTTATTCTAAAGCAGTCCTTTGAATGAAATTATTCTGCCTTATACAAACTCTTTTACCAATACATATTCCGTATAATAATTATTCCAGGTAATATTACTCAAAAAGAAACTGAACCAGGCTAAAATACAAATAATACACAAATTGACCAGAAAGGCCAAACAACTGACAGAGAAGAAAGCTCCAGAAAAACTACAAGAAAAGTTAAAGAGGAAAGCGGAGTCTGCTATAAAAGAAGTCTTGGTTATGAAGGTAACCTATCAGTATTATTTCGTTTCTGTTTCCTAAAACGTTAGGCCTAGAACGGTTAGGTACCTTTTAAATATTATAATAAATATAAATTATAATTTGTCCAGTCAATTAAATATTTATATAGTAATTTCATACCTTTATTGGCAAGCAATAAAGCTATGCAATCTATGTTGAACTCAGGTTCAATGTAGTTTTTGTAGCTTTAGCTTTTTGTACTATTTGATACTAAATTATATTACATTTATTTGAAGGACAATGATGTTATTATTGTTTATACTTAATATTTATTTTATATTTTACAGAAAATCAAACCAAAGGACTTAGCAAAATTCATAGTAACACACAAGGGAGAGTTAAATACCTTCTTGAATAAACCCCAAGTAGATGAAGATAAAGCATGTGCCAGATTACTTCTCCATAAAGCATTACAGGAAAAATACAAATTCATAAGAGGCAGATTTTCCAATGTTGCTATACAAGACCTATTTATGTCGCGACTAGAAAGAAGAAAGATGAAGAAGGAAGCCAAAGAAAAACAGAAGAATAAAAAGAAGGCGAAGAATAATAAAGTAGTTAATTCTGAAGGAGATTGGAATGTTGAAGATGTTGCCATGGGAGATGACAGCAAAGTCAGTGAAGTTGGAGAAGATAATAATGTTTCTGGTGATGAGGGTAGTGGGCATGAAATGTCAGAAGATGAAAATGATGACAATGAAGTGTCGGGTGATGAAAATGATGATAATGAAGTGTCAGGCAAAGAGAGTGAACAGTCAGAGGGAGATAATGAAAAATGTGACGATTCTGAACCTGACGATGAAGGAGAACAGAGTGATGCAGCTGCAGACAGTAGTGATGATGAAGTAAAGAAAGAAATTAGTAAGATTGTTAAGCCCACTCCTGTAGTCAAACCATTTGTTGTTGATGTTAAATCGAAAACAGAGAAACCGGGACTAGTTAACACAAAGGCCGTTCAACCGAAAGAAATACAAACCAAGAAACCACCAAAAGATATCGTCAAGAAAAATCCAGTAAAGAAACAAAAAGAATTGACCAAAACAAAACAATTCAATGAGAAAATACTTCAAAAGAAATTGAAGAAAGATACAGATGATCCTGTGATTGAAAATAAAATTGTAGATCCATTCTTTATAACGTCGACAGGAGGAAATTATATGTCTGTAGTAGAACCCAGAGCACCTGATGAAATTAAAGAAGAGCATACAGGAGGAAACAGAAGACTAAGGAGAGCAGTCCAGTTTGGCCTTGTCCCTAAAAGTAAACTTAGACAAAACAATCATTATAATAATGATGATAGATTTAATAAACAAAATGGTTATGATAGAGGGAATAGAGGCAAATTCAATGATAGACAACAAAATGATAGAAGAAACTTTAATGACAGGAAGACTTTCAATAATGATTTTAATGATAAAAGAGGTTTTAATAATAGAAATGATAGGAATAATGATGATAATGATAAACCAGAGAAATTGCATCCATCTTGGGAAGCTAAGAAGAAGAAATCTGGTATTTTACCGTATGAAGGTAAAAAGATCGTTTTTGATGAGAGTTGATGATACTTATAGGAATAAATTATAAGGATATTTTGTTAAAATCGTTGTTTTTAATTGAATCTTGGATCATAGTTGAGTTTAATTATGGACTACTATCAAATTGCGTAACACATTCTCGTACACGATTAGACGAGACGAAACTGTTTCATTTTAACAGTTCAACAACATCAATTGCGTTATTTACGTTGGGCAGATTTGTTTTTCGAACTTATGAAGCTATGGATTAGCAATCTGTTTCAAAGCGATTCAGATTGTGATGGATTGTGTATTACGAAATTAGGGTGTAGTCCCATAAACATGGAAACCTTCGAAATACCCTAACCTAAACCTTCAAGCCTCCTCTAGAGATTGTTGTACTCTCGTGGCCCTTCAAAACTTAAAAAAAAAGTTTTTTGAATAGGTAAGTAGTAAGCACCTAAAATAAATCTATTAATTTAGCAAAGAAGTGTCAACATCATAATTTCAGTAGCAGCTAGCAGTTATCTTGAATTTATAAATGCATACCCCGAAACAAAAATAAAACAATGCAGGCACTTAAAAAACCGTCGGGGATTCATTGACTGGTTGGTTCCTCTTCCTATAAACAAAAACGAATCAGTTTTTATTATCAAACTGGGCATAGTAGTTATTTATGCAACTGTTGTATAATAAGGGGTATTAAAACACGAATGTGGGTGATAATAGTATCACATGAGTGTTTTAATACCTAATTATATACAGTTGCATACAAGACTTTATCTACACCAATGTTGGCAATAAGCTAACTGTTTCAGAAACTTTTATAGAGGATTTATAGCATGGGTGTACCTAGTTTTTTTTTTTATAGATTCGTAAGCTAATATTACCTGTGATAGCTACTTCCATAAGGGAGAGTCTAAGTACTATGCAAAGCTTGCTTCATTATTGAATAAGATACAAGAGTCTTAATTATAACCAAAAACGGTCCGTAAATTATAGGATTCTGCCATAAAAGGATCGTAATTTTTATACACTTTAACTTTCAGAAATATTTTTTTACTAGAACAGCATGTTCTAAAGAACTAGAATTATTTCAGCAGGTACCTACATCACAAACTGCTAATACGCTCGTCCAAATTACGCCGACCGCAAATGCATGGAGTAGGTATACATGCCTACTATGCCTTGACCCATTTGTGGCTTGAGTGTGGCCCAACAAAGTCAACATACGACCGAGAATGTACCTAGGTCCGTGCCTACATGGACATTACTTAGGTAGTTGGTGTTAGGAATTTGCTATGAGAGAGTATATTGATCCATATTTAGTCTACTAATGTTATAAATACGAAAGTAACTGGCGGTCTGTTACCTTTTCACGCCTTTACTAATATAACGCTGTTATGAAATTTATTATATGTAGATATTTGTATGGGTGGCCTGGGACTTGGAGAAGGATAGGCTAGGCCACGTCATCCTTGTGGTCCCAAGAGCTACTGGTGACGGTGAGCGTGTGCTTCAGGTTCGTCATGTACCTACATTCATGCCAAATTACAGCTTTCTAGTACTAACAGTCTCTGAGTTAAGCCGCGGACAGACAGACTGACGTACATGGCGAAACTATTAGGGTTCCTTGTTGACTACGGAACTCGGAGAAGCGCTCGGAAAGGAGCTCGTGGCTAAGTAATAACAGCCGCACGGGTCGATCCATCAGGTTAAGCTGCGCTTGCCGGGGTTGGTCCGTGGATGGGTGACCATCTTTACATACCGAGACTCCTCCGTGCTTCGGAAAGCACGTTAAGCCGTTGGTCCCGGCAGTCGTTACGAGTCGTCAGAAGCCCGAAAGTCTGACAACCAGTCTTACCAAGGGTTATCGTATTACCCAGTTAGTTACTTGGTTGTGGAGGTCAGATAGGCAGTCGCTCCATGTAAAAATACGGGTATTCAGCTGCATCCGGTTAGACTGGAAGCCGACCTCAACATGATTAGAAAAGGCTAGGCAGAATGATGTTGATTACGGAACCCTAAAAAGGATAAAGGAAGGACATACAGGAGTGATGTTATGTTATGTTTTGTTGGACTGCCTCGTTGGTCTAGTGGACGCAAGCGCTACTGCTGAGCATGAGGTTCTGAGTTCGATTCCCAGGTCGCGCAAAGTATTATTGGGCTTTTTCCATCAAGCATTTGTGAATGCCTCCTATTACATAGGATGTAAGTAAACATAACTGGCGAAAATTGGGTGTACTAATGTACATCACTGCTTAACCCTTCGAGAATTACAGGCGTGATGTTATGTATGATGTGAAATGAAATTGTTTATTCTGTAAAATATGCTATCGCAATAAAAATAATACAAAAAAATACTAGATTGAGTCGACATTTCCTGACTACACCCTGAGAAGAAAGCCGATCACGGACCAAGAAAATTCAGTTATCCCAATTCAATTTATTCAGTAAAAATTTACATTGCATTCGAATTTATAATCATTTAGTTGTCCCCGATAAGTTTTAAGGCTCGTGCAGACGGGCGCGATGCGACTCCGGTAATTGTTTTATTGTGAAGTTTTTATAGAAATTGTTCCGCCAGAGTCGCGTCGCGCCTGTCTGGCGGGAGCCTTTAAAGCGTACGCAGATGGCATACACTTGGTGCCCGCTTTTTTGTAGGCGCTAAATGAAACAGTAGAGATCAAATGTCCTACAAAAAGTTCATTATACAAAAAAATCTAACCGATAGAGGATTTGCAAAAAGTATGCCGTGTGCGAGCGCGCTAAACATTGACAATCTGCACTGAATAAAAATCCCGAAATTCAATACAACAACTCACAGCGACACCCAGAATTAAATCGCCTGAAATTCCCCGCTTCGATATAAGAATGTTACAATAGGTACAATCTGATCGCCCGTTCCGATATTACTTCGACAATCATAAATAGCCTCAGGCAGCCCCAAGCATTGGTTTCCGTTCTCTTATCAGGTCCACAGCCGTATTGCAGTCGAGTGGTGTGGCGACTTGTAATGAAGCATTTCTCAGGTCCAACGCGATTTATCGCAGAGCTGAGGCACAGAATAGAAAGGTGCAGAAGGCCAGCTTCATACCACGACCGAAAACACACACACATTTCGGCCGAGATCTGTAAACGTTACCTAAAACACATACTTTTGTTAAGTTGTATTCTTGTAACTGTTGTACAGCTGTTAAGGAAGATTCGTAGTCCAGCCCGCTATGTTTTTCTTACGTTTTTTTGCAATTTCATGTCAGGTTGTCTTCAAATCGTGTTCCAAATATGATTCGCGACCGTAAAAAATAATTGTATTTACAGAATTGCATTGCATACATTAAGGGACTACTCACACTTATTCAGCTCTATTCAGCGTTTGCCCATAGAAAACGACGATTTTGAATGAGACGCGTACACGTCCTTACAGCTGCGGATAGCTGAAAGGACGCGTACGTAAAATCGTTGTTTTCTATGGGCAAACGCTGAATAGAGCTGAATAAGTGTGAGTAGTCCCTAATACATCTCTCTAAATCATGAAAAAGTCATCCAATGGAACAAATGAGATGTATAAATGATTCTCTGTTGCGCTCTGCGCAACAGAGAATCTCACGCTCTCGCTCTTGCGCTCGCAATGCTCGGCTCAGCAGTACCGATAGTTGAAAATCCAGTGCAAAATTAATAGTCGTTGCGTTAAAAATAGGCTCTATGTCTGTGTGATTGTTTTGGCTCGCTGTATGTTTGGAGTGGACCTTCTGCACTGTTCTGTTGCTGAGATATATTGCGGATAGAGCCTGAATGCACGACATAGCACGGTGGCGGACATTTTGCAAATACCAGTGTAACACCTGGATTGCTGCTTAGATTTGGTCGATTTATTGTAAGCTATTGTGTGGCTACAGATTGGGTGTAAGGAATCTGGGTTAGTGGGGAAATGTATGGTTTTATGGACAAGGGGAAATAAATCATTTATAAAAGTACTAGCTGTTACGCGCGACTTCGTCTGCAATTCTGGTCATCCAGGATGAAAAGTAGCCAAAGTCCCAGGCTAACTATCTGTCAAATTTCATTCGAATTCGTTCAGCCTTTTAAGCGTGAAAGCGTAAAAAGCAAACAAAATCACTTTCCCATTTATAATTTTATAGTTGAGATTCAGTAGAATATACGGATGAGTGCGTATGAGAAGTCAATTTGAACGGTGTTGGTTAGGCGTTAACCCCTATCTGCACGCCAAAGTTAGATTTAATACGGATCCCAGAAATTCGTATCCTACGTAGCATAAAAGCAGAATTTATAGCGTCACAAAATAAAGCAATACTTACCTACTTTTTTTTTTTTTGGAAACAGCCCTTTTCGACTATTCTGCCAGCGTCACGTTTAGACAGCATGCAGAGAGGCGGGCCGTTGAAAAGCATTACTTACTAATAGAGGTATTGTAAGATGAATGTCAAAACATAGAAAACTTGATCTCACAGAACCCAACCAACATTCATTAAATGTCATAACGAATCAAACGAGGAAAATCCTCATAAAATCATCCTGTGAAAGTATTTGCATTTACGTCCTGGACACCCTTTGTGGGCCCAACTTGCGGAAAAATGTCAGCCGCTATAATGAACACTATTATTTAACTGTGGCGGTTTATAGAAAAAAAAGTAAAAGACCGGTGTCACTGGCAGTAAGCTTTTTCTCCTCCGTTTTCTTTGAAATGAGAATCTTGTTTGGCAACGTTGTGATTTTGTGAACCATTTCTGTTTCTTCTGTCGAGTTAAATGTTTCCGGTTTCTTGCTGTGAATGAGTCATGCTGGTGAATTTCTTAGAGACGGCTAAAAAGTACGTAGCTGAGTTGTTATCTGTGAAAGAAACAAGTTAAGAGGGTTTGGTCCTTGTATAAGAAAACTTCTGGTATAAGAAAACTCTTGACATTAACCGATGCTAGGAATCGTAACCATGAATGCATGTGAATTTAGCGACGAGATTTAATTTGAAATTTCGCTCAGAACAGACCTGGACCTCAATACGTCACAGAAATTGCAGCTCCGATCATAAATTCCATAACAATGCAGCTTGAGCTAATACAACTCGTCCGTAAGCGCGTGTAATGTAATACAGACATTCACACACAGGTGGGGGCCGTTGCATGCGGAATTCGCAATACCGAATGTCCCCGGCTACGCGGTGACCCACCATTAATTTGTGTACAGCGTTGATTCAACGCGGGAATGCTTAATTACATACCTACCAACATAGCACTTAACAGATGACTTGAAGCGATTTACGGCCGCCATATTGGATTGGTTGAGTGATGGCGCGAACACAGTAAGGAGGTCGTATATCAGTTGCAATCTCCTGAGATATTACTGGAATTAATTGTTGACGGCTTGTTAGTGGGGATTGAAGTGAATAAATCATGAGGTTTATGTGTACCTAACAGGTAATTTATTCTTATAAAGAGTGCCTACCCACCTGCGATTGCCGATTGAAGTTTATTTACTCTCCTGTACCCAAGGGGTGAAAATGCGGCCCATAACACTATCGCGGCTTACAACTACAAATAGTAGAATAGGTATAATATATCGAGTTCTATTAAATAGAGGGGTACCTAAGGCCTATCAGAACCACAATGATAAAGCGTCTTGGTGACCGCACAGACTCGACTGTCCATCACTATGAGATGTTCCGGTTAGTAAGATGAATCGTTGAGCGTTGGAAACTACCTCGGTCAGATGAGTTAATTAAACAGGAAGCTATCCTAGCATTATGTCTGTATTCCCCAAAGGGGTGGGCAGAGGAATATACAGTACCTACCTACTACATTTATCCGGTTATGTGAACAGAAAGCGAGTAGTGTAGTGCCTTATTGCCTTATGTTTGGTCCTAGGGCCCGCAAAAGCTGAACTGAATAAAGACTGCTCGCATCTAGTTTTTAAAATAGGTACGAATGACATGTAATTTTTTTTGTACAAACCTACATATAGAAATAAAATCATTTATACATTCATTTAAAAAAAGAACACATTCCAAATTCAAACCTTTTCACCAACGTCACGTACAACTAAAACGTCACACTTACTTACAATAGGAACCGTGACAATAAAATGTCGCATTCACATGACAGGGACATATTGTACATTTTTTATTAAACGGCCATCGATGCAGCGGCTATAATTTAGCCGCGTCACTGCGTGGCGGGCCGCAATCAATCGTAAACTAGGTAGAAAGGACAGTTAGTTTATTATTAATTCTTAGTTTTGTGGGAAAACGTTTACCATGTGTAAATTGTAACAGGAAAATGTGGAACAAACACTGTCGAGCATGGGGAAGCCATGACCTCTTCAGCAAAGTTATTTTGCTGCAATTAACACCACGCTTGGTAAACGAATTACTAGAAATGCACTACAACAGTATTTTCTATTTTGATTGTCAACAACCCCTTGCCTTGACACATCTTAGTCATATTTCAAACTAGATACAGACAAAAAAGTGTTTTCTTAGCCTTTGTGGTGAATACCACCACATACCGCATAAGCGCATACCTATATTCCGCATTAACTTAACCTGTTTGCCCAGTAGTCAAGTCAAAAACCCTATTTCCTTACTCAAGATCCATAACATAGTCACTCATACATTATAGAGTTTAACCCAACACGCTTTGTGAAAAACCATAGCTATCATAAAGGGCATTTTCGGCCTAACGTATTCATGTATTCAGCCAAAAGGGCCCAAGGGTTCTCTAACAAAAACTTACAAATTGTTTTTGCCCGAATAACGTTTGCCCTCTGACCGAGTGTTGCCAGTTTTTTACCCAACACTGTAAATCTAAATAGAGGGATATTAGATTTGTTTAAGGATAAAGTTTTGTGTTAAATATTGTCTGAGTTTTCATTTTGATTTAAAATGAATAATTTTGTTTTTTTATGAATTCAGTATTTTTTTAGATTTTTTTGTGGTTACGTACGAATTCAGGAATAAATACTTATCATGAATGAATATTATGATAGGTATGCCTGGTGTTGTGTGTTTCATTATACCAAACTAAATGACGAGACGAACATATCAGTGTAACGTTAAATAGTAAAAAATCCAACCAATCAGAAGTTAAAACGACCTCAGAAAATTTTAATGAAACCACTCGCCGTGAAAAATCTGACACAAAGGACTTTTTCAATGCAATTTTAGCTTTGCCCACATACCTACCTACATATTTTCATAGATCGGCTTATGGTAGTCCCTACGTTTATACAATTATATTGGACAGGTGGGCCTTTGACTAGAGAGCAGGAACTTTTTTAAACTAGCTTTTACACACGGCTACATATCAAGCTATACGTACACAGTATAACCTGATCTTTCATTGTACAGTAATCCTATACAATGCGAGATCAACTTATACTGAAAATGATGATATGTGCCGCCGTGTGTACCAGCTGCAGTATAAACCATCAGCGGTTTTTCGATGCATTTTATGTGGTCCTTTGAGGCGGCGGGCGCCAATACCACGAGGCATAAAACGGAGAAAGGCTGTAAATTTTCTGTCGTTAAGCTGAATTTCGAGGGCTACCTTTCCGGATCCACCATAAAGGATTTCGAATATAATTAGATACGTGTTCGCACAGTGACTTGCTTAACTTACTGTTGATTTATTTGCAGTGTATTCAGCAGCAATTCCAAACTGCTGCCTGAGTGAACATAATAATATACGGGCGAAAACACGAAAATGTATTTTAGGTTTGAGTACTATAATTTTTGGAGACACCGGATTCTCTTCTAGCATGTACATAACACAACAAATTCAAAATTAAACAAGAAAAAAATGTAACATTAAAAAAATCACATCCGTTATCAGCTTATCTGCAATGCTATCAGTAAATGAATAGCCTTTTTTATATTTATATTATTGCTAAGTCCACGCAGTCACGTACAACGAAATGGGATCACGTAGTAAACGCATA
The DNA here is from genome assembly GCA_914767815.1 of Eupsilia transversa. NCBI lineage: Eukaryota > Metazoa > Arthropoda > Insecta > Lepidoptera > Noctuidae > Eupsilia > Eupsilia transversa. The sequence continues at coordinate 2,887,820 of OU611888.1, forward strand.
ATTACAATGAACGCTCTCCGTTAGATGCAGAGGACCGTGGAATGGAACGTTTAAAAAAAATTGTTGGGTTATTGGCGCGAATGTTGGCGCCAAATGTTTTTGACGTAAAGAATTTGAATTTAGAATGTTGGCAAAAAGTATTCGTTGCTCCTGGACATCATTAAAATCTTATGTGTAAAATCTAAGCCGGAACACCAGTAGTCACAAAACGATCGCAACGTCGCAAATCATAGGCTTTTTCAATTATATTTTGAAGTGAAACTTTTTCTATCTTCTTTCATGATATGTAGAAGTGATTCTAGGTAGTATCCTATTTACAGAATAAACGATTTCATTTCATTTCATTAGGCGGCGATTCGATAATTAGACGAAAATTGAGAGTGAAATTTCAAGCACGCGTCACGTTTATGCACGTTTCGTTACATGAGAGAGGAGAAAGATATCTAATCAATTTGCCTGCCTACTCTTTTCCCAACTATGTTGGAGTCGGCTTCCAGTTTAACCGGATGCATCTGAATACCGTATATTACATGGAGCGACTGCCTATCTGACCTCCACTAACTAGTAACTGGGTAATACGATTCCCCTTGGTTATACTGGTTGTCAGACTTTCGGGCTTCTGGCGATCCGTAATGACTGTCAAAGATTCACGAATGACAGCCAGGAACAACGGCTCGTGCTTTCACAGGCATGGAGGAGTCTCGCTATGTTAAGATGGTCGACCATCCACGGACCAACCCCGGCAAGCTTAGCTTAACCTGATGGTTCGACCAGTGCGGCTGTTATTACTTACTAACGAGCTCCTCAACTGGAACTTTTCGTTCCACAACTAAACTTAAACTTGTTCTTAAAGAAAAAGGCATTTATTTTTTTACGTTGTCAATTGATTAGGTACTTATGAAGGTCACAACGAGGGCATAGGTACTAATAATCCCTCAAAATTGACTGGCAAATGCAAGGACGAGTTACAAGAGGTAATTATGTTTTAAAATAACTTATCAACTTGGTAATTTAATATCGCTAACTTAATCGGTAGTTACGGCATGTTCCATTGAGACGAAAACATGGCATTAAATGTTATCTATGTGGCCTGCAGTTAACTTTATAAGCAATGGTTAAACAATCGATTTGCGGGCAAAGAACCTTGTTCTACAATATTTTACTTAAATTGTTTGTTATTATCTTTTTATTGGTTGATGTAACTAGAAGATATTTATGGTTGCGTTACGTTGAAATATCCTTGGTATTTCCAGGAAACTGGAAGGTTTTAGACATTTTGTCAGATCATCATGGATATTTATGTTATCTGTCTCTAAAGACCAAAAGCATTGTGTTGGAACCAACGTTGGATCAACATTGCTTGTCATCCAACGTTGGTTTCAAACTTCCAACAGGCGAAGCAGGGGTAATACGTCAGTTTTTAATCCGTTTTCAAATTAAAACTCGGACGTGAACCGTTTGGGTTTTATCGTTTGCCAGTTTTATTTATTTTTGTGCCACCAAAAAGGTAGGTATTCTAGATACTGAATGACTTTTTCGTAGTTTTTTTTTCTTATGGCTTTTTAAAAATATTTTCTACTTTTTCTACATAGACTTAGTAACGATTTTGAATTTCGAGTGAAAGAGACCTGTGCTGTTAAGGTTTGTTTTCACTACGCATTTTCTCATTATGTCGAGCAATATCATGTTGAGCAACGGTTTTAAATGTTGACAATGTGACCTTGCGGAATCCTGGATACTTAATTAACATACAATAGTCATAAATCAAAGCAAGAGTGAACAACAACATCTTCTGGGCAAGCTCGTTCCATCGTAGACGTCATCCTTCGCTTTCCATCTGGCGAGATCGAGGTCAAGAATAGGTCCAATACGCAATAAAAAATAGTACTTACTTACCTATTACTATTTTGTTATTTTTTCAAGTTAACCTATGCAAATTATGAATAAGGAAATAGACATAATATCTTGTACAAGCAAATCATTACGTAGAAATATACGTACACGGTGTAAGCCATACCGGTTAGGGAAATAAGATAAACAGAATTAAAAAAAAAACTTAATTTATTCTATTATCACGGTACTATCTACAATTATATTGGACATAGTTACAAATGGTATAAGGTATTGCATTAAAAATACAATACATGCGTCATAATACGGCCCGTGAATCATGGCCGATTCGAACTTTGTGCAGAAGGCTGCGCAGTAACATTTTTTTTAGGAACCGAATGGTGACATGAGGTGAGTGTGAGGGAGTGTACATGCGCGATAGTTGAGAGAGCCTATCTTCAGATCGGCCATGATTCATCGGCCCAGCGATGTGGGTTAATTAAATTTAAGTAGACACGGTATTTAAGTATTAAATACCTTTCAAAGATTTTGTAAATATTCAATCAGGAATTCAGGATCGACAAAAAAAAGAACACATTCACTTCGCTCAACATTATTTTATCGCCCTTACCCTTTAGTGTAACATTTGTTTTAGTCAGATACAGTAAGATCATCTACTTAATTGCTTAACTATAGTATTATTATGTACCTACTTGTCTATAGATAATTGCTTTGTATTATTTGTACATTCAAAATTATATTCAAGAAATATACATTTAATATTTATGAAAATACAATTGTTGTACCATTTTTATAGGTTTGTTTTTACATCTTTGTGGGAATGACACAATTTATACACAATACTCAATAAAAAGACTATAAAAGAAACCAGTCGTGGTACGGCTCATCTCATTAATTCTTACATTAGGTATTATTAAATAATCTTATCGTACTATTATTTTAAATTTGACATGTAATTTAATAGTAATAATCACAAGCCTTGCTAATTTATTAAAAATTAGGTACTTAATTATTTTTTCTAAATGTCACTTCGTTTTATTTAAACTTAGTCTTAAAGCGTAAACAAGAGATGCCACAAAGCGTTGTCAAACTTGCACTGTCAGAATATTTCCATAAGTACAGAAAATATTAGGACAAGTAAAAAAGGTAATTCGAATTAGAAGAGGTATTCCATTTATCGTCGATTTCTTTACAGACAAAAATAATAAAATGCTTGTGATTTATTAAATAATAAATATTCAAGACCGCTCTATGGTTATCTTTCTTTTTATTTCTGACGTTTTTTTTACTAACAAAGTTAAATTATAATACAAAACTATTCTTAATTTTGACTTGAATGTTTCGTCTGATCTCTTGTTGACATGCTTTAAGTTTTCAAAGTTGGTAAAATAATGTAACAAAAAGTAGAAAATTCTCCAGACATTACAATACAATTGCAAAGTTTTTATTGTCTTTGAACAGCATTAATTAAGAGTGCCACACATTATTATTCGAGTCAGTATAAAAAATCGCATTAATTTCATGTTTTGTAATTTTCTATGCTTGGTTTAAAACAATAGCGTGCGTCAGTCTTAATGAGTCCAACATGGCTACCTGTTTCACTGCAGATCTTTAAGTTTAGAGAACACGTAATAATATAATACCTAAATCAATGCCCAATAAAAAGAAAACTGGGTGGATGTTGTCACAACCAACTTGATCGTTTTCGAATTCGCTTGTGCCGCAGGCAGCGTTGTTCTATACATCAAATTAATTAACAAATAGAGCAGTAATGGCCCAATGGTATGACTTACGAATTGTCGGTCGTGAGCCCAGGCAGGCACTTTACTTTGTGTATACCAACCCGCACTGGGCCCGCGTGGTGGATTATGGCCCACTCCCTCTCACAGAGTGGAGGCCTGTGTCCCAGCTGTGGGAACATTAAAGGCTGATTATGTAAGTAACTCGCTGATGGAGTCAATTAGAATTAGACAATTCTTTGAAAAATGCGGAACCCTAAAAAATGATTCTATTTGAATAATATCAAAACTATAGTGAAACAGGCCCTTAATTACAAAATGACACTTTAATTTTTTCTGGCTATAGCCATGCCGCCATTCAGTCTCTTCACAGACTTATAGCTTAAAAAAGATCGCTAAAATACTCCCAAAATTTTATTTTATTTAGTTCACTATTTTGTTCCAACCATTTGTCTTTGGCTCAGTATTAGCTATTATAACCTAGTTTTGTTATCTGTCGTTTTGTCTACAGTTTCCTCAACATTCTTTCTCCTGTCTTGATCCTCTGCTTCTCTTAAAGAGTCTGGTAATTTGAGGTTATTTGTCTCTGGTAACGTGAGTACTAGGAATCCTGATAATGCCGCCATTCCTCCGAAAATCATTGTTGGAAGGTACTCGTAGAACCTCGTCTGAGGAACGAAATTATATATATTTAAAAAATAATTCTTAATATTATTAACATAATTGACCAATTACTTATCAACGGAAACCAAATGATGTATAATATAATAACTAAAAAAAAACATTGGTTATTATAATTGCCTAGTTTGTTATTGATGTTGAAATAGGCAGCGAAAGGTCGTAAAACAGCCTTGATAATTTTTAGTTTAAAAAAAAATACTCGTGGTTTTTTAAAGAAGTTTTTATGAATGTGCGCATGTCTACACGTTTTCTCAGAAACTACTGAACCAGTTTGAATAAACGTTTTATTGACATTGAAGTAATTAAAAAAGTTTTTCGAATACTTACAAGCAAAGGCGTTTGGGGTGCAACAGTGGACCCTATCCTCCCAATGGTAGAACACATGGCTAATAACGATGTTCTGTAGTTTGTTGGAAATACCTCAGCAGCAAATACATATAGCGAGTTATATGCTAATGTTATGAAAAACTTTCCTCCAAGGTATAGAAGAATTGACCAGTTGCCAGCTGTAACAAACGAAAAACAAAACTAATTAATAAGTATTAAACACAGTTTGTAAAATTAATAAGTATATTAAGTAGTTAAAAAGAATTATTTATTGGGATTAGCAATAATTTAAAGAAGAAAACGCAACGATGAAGAAATATTAAATACGGTAACTTTTTTTCTAAAATCTTATTATTTCATCAAAACAACACTGATGAAACGTATAATAATGGCATATAGCAATAAGTAGTAAAAACCACAATATTAGCAACATGGTCTTCACTTCAGTACAAAATAAATAATTAAATTTTGATTGCACTAACGCTGTATAGAATATCCTGGCCTTTAAGGACCTTTAAAGTCGGCAATCCATTAACGGGATGTAGGAGAGTTCATTTACAACCAAATGACCCCGTTTGACTCCTACACAAATGTCAACAATTTTCGAGTCATTTGACATTTTATAATACTTTTAAAATAAAAAATTGTCAAATTACTCTAAAATGGTTGACATTGGCATAGCGGTCTTGAGGGGTCATTTGGTTGCAAATGACCTCTACATCCCCATATCTACATCCCCTTAACGGATTGCCGACATATAACCAATAACCCTGCATAATAGAATTGACACGACTTTGCATGACAACAATCAACAGGGAGATAGAAAACAAACAACTAACATTACATCAATAAAAATAATCAAAACAAAAGCGATGTTTTACACCACACAGTCGGTATGAGGAAGTAATTATATTGTTTATCTAATAAAATAACGATGTGTGCAAACACATTTAATAGTTAAACAGTTTATGGTATAAAATTACCATTAATTTCAATGTGTATGTAATGCATATAATAACAAACTTACCTATTAAAGGTTGTGTAAGGTTAGTACAGAATCTATGTAGGTATTGATTAAATAAATTAAGTAATAAAAATATTATGGAATATTATATTTTTCTGATATTAGATGGAAAATAAGCCGATAGTTCGTCTGATGTTAAGGGGTATGGTACATCAAGTTCGATGCCACAGAGACAAAGCTGGATCGGCTTCTGATCTTGACCAACCATAACCACCCAAATCAGTATAGTATTAAAACAGATGGAGAAGCCCTTATCTTCAGTGACTTCCTCAAACTCAAAGCATTTATTTCAAATAAACCAGTTACAGGCACTTTTGAATTGTCAAGGAGTCGGTCAGTCAGAAATATGAAGCTAGTTGCCCATTCCAAAGCGTAGTAGATACCTATGAAGAAGAACGGGCAAGAAACTCCACGAACGTTCTTTTAAATCAAAATATGGTTACAAAATATTGCTTACATCATTCATGTTGAAATTATACATGTGAGAACGATGCAGAACGTTAATAGCGTCCGTAATAAAAAGAAGAAAAAAAATATTCAAAAATTAAATTAAAATACGCCGTGGCAGCTAAAAGATGACCAGCCTACAGACGGCGCCGTTTACGAACCTGACGCATGGATTAGCACCATTCAGCTCAACCATTTTGAAGGGAGTTAAATGATCATCAGCGAGACATCTGAGTGAGCATGGCATACTCTCAGCCGCTAGGGCACATTCAAGTGCACATCAATTCCTATCTAGCCACATTCTTTTTTATACAATCTAACCATGGTTTCCACAACCTACCGCTAGTCTTTTACCACTAGGAAAACAATCCTGTACCTGATTTTATATTCTATTAAATAAAAGGCGTACTATACCTGGAACAAATCCATAGTTGATCAAAATCAATCCAGTCATGAAATACGCGGTAGCAATCACCTTCTTCCTGCCAAATCTGTCCAGGAATATCAGCTTGCAGATATTAGCCGGTGCTTCTATCACCAAAATCACGATATAATTCACATAACTATTTCCTGATAACTCTATGGCGTTTATAGAAAGTCCGTAATATACTAGAGTTGAAGATATCCATAGGAACGAGCATGTGAACAGCCTCTTCCAGATCATTGGCGAAGTTAAGAGCTGGTTGAACGTGGACTGGTTCCTTTCAACATTCTCACATTTCCTCTCGTCTCTCTGTTTTGTTGCATGCTTCTCAACTTGCTCATAATGCTCTTTAGGGACATTTGCTTTGTTCATCTTCTCTGATTTGCTCAGAACGTTCAGACCTTCCTCGTATCTTCCTTTGCTGAAGAGCCACCTGAAGCTTTCCGTGAGGGTCCATATGTAGACGAAAACGAAGACAGCAGGGGTGTAGATGATGAAGAGGAGGTAACGCCAGTTGAGAAGCCACCAGGAGAGTAAGGTGACTGTGACTCCTCCGAGAATAAACATGGTGTTAAAGAGCAGACTGACGAATACTCTGCCTTTTGGTCCGACGAGTTCCAATGCTGAAACAAGAGGAAATCGAATGTTATTAAAGATACGATGAGACAAAGTTTTACAAAAGACTTTTTTTTGTATTTTTATTAAATTCTGATGGAAAGCTCCATTCTATTTTTATTTTAGAATAAAGAATGTCAAGTGGCGATGACTCTCTATAAATCTTTCGAAAAATAAACAACTAATGACTCGTGCTTCTAATCTTTCAACGCTTCATTGGGATTTCGCAAAAAGGAAAAAGGTGCGAATGACAACTTTTTTGGTCCCATGAAGTAACAAAGCCTAACTACCGGTTTCCCATGAAAACTGCAAGAAAGGATTTAAAACAAAGACCGGAAGATGAGTTACAAAAAACCGTAAATTAGTTTCAACTGAATTATAAAGCAATCAATCGCGAAGGTTATTTGGGTGCTGATGGCTAAACTTAGATTTATTTATGCCAATTGCAATGATTATGAAGCGTTAGATCACAAGACGGTCGATGAGCAAAAAGCTCCAGCAAACTGTTATTATGATTCTCAGAATTTTCTGAGACTCATTTCGAAAAAAGTCAGATGAAAAAATCTTATTTCTGCAGGAGAGCAAATTAAAAATTCCAAAAGTATATGTGACAAAAAGTATTACATTGTGTGTTGATGAATCATTTTCTGTTTTGTGACTTGCATTTGCAAGATGTACTCCTTGTGCTTTGATTCTTGCATCCAATTTTAACGGTCTTATAATCGAAATACATAAATAAAATTGCCTTTCAACAATCCATGTTTGTATTAAAAGGAAAAAATACAACAACAAAGTGAACGTTAGTCTTTTTATGAGCCATAAAAACTGATTTAAATTATTCAGTGTAAATAAAAAGAAAAGTAAATATTCTGAATGGACTGAGACAGTTTAAGATTGCTAAAACGGTACTTATACAGTCAATGAAGCGGTAAATTGTTTAATTTGTCTAAATCTGTTCGTTGGTCATTTGGTCATCAACGTTAATGTTTAGATCTTTCACCATTTCAGACAAAGGTTTTCAGTTGAAAAGATCGCAGTTAGGAGAAAATATGAATTGCAGGATATGTGGTAATTAACAATAGTAAGTTATAACCAAGATAAACAACTAGTAGTGAAAGTAGTGGCGGCACTATACTTTGTGTAATATATATTTCATCACCACTGCCTTCAAAACGGTGAAGAAAAACATCGTGAGGAAACCGGCGGAAATGTCTAAGAACCAAAAAAATCTCGAATATATTATGTGACATCATGGCTGGGTCCTATCAGTGGGAACATTTATTATGAAGATTACTAAGGTATGTAGGTTAACTAAGATTTTACAGAGGTACATGTCCTCATTTCCCAATTGTTCGTCGATTTCAATATCGTCATTTCTATATACCTAAATAAAAATGGAATGCTGTTTCTTGGAAAGCCATGTCTGATTGCCAGTGACGAATAAAAATATATTTTTTTAACATGAATAACTCTTTCTCTTTACAGTACTCACCTATCATATAAAAAATAAAAGAAAACAAAAGAATAGCAGGGGATCGGTTCGGGGACCGGAATAAATCCTAGAGAACAGCTGGACCGAATTGACTACTTTTTGTTTTAAAATGTTCGCAATAGACCGAATTAAGTTTTTATGGGCATTAAAGTTTTTTTGTTGAGTTTTTTGAGTTTTGAAAGAAAAATTGGTAAAGCTGCCGGGAGAATTGGAGAATTCGGGAAAAACTGAAAGTGTATTTTCAATGAGTTTTGATTATTGAAATTTGGATTTCGTTGGTGACGTCCGTAATAAATAATATTTGAATATCTACGGTTCGGCTTTCTACACAAACCTTGCCTATTTTCACTCAAAAAGGACCAAAGGACCACACAAATTCAAGGTCGAGGTCGCGATAATTTCGAGTCCTCAAATATTATTCCAGGGGTGTTACTGAGGCCTGAAGCCACTATTTGTTGAGGAAGGTCCCAAACTGAGTCCTAGCCAGTTTGTTTAGGACAAACCCTAACTAATTTTGGTATTTGCCGTGACATTAATTTGGTGACAGAATTGAGGTAAATACAACTGTTTAACTTTTTAAATACAGTTGTGTGTTAATTTGGTTGTGTAAAGAGAGATGTTCTAGAGGAGCTCGTGGCTAAGTAATAACTGCCGCAGGGGTCGATCCATCAGGTTAAGCTACGCTTGCCGGGGTTGGTCCGTGGATGGGTTACCATCTTTATATACCCAATTTCCTTTGTCTTTCGTGGATCTTCGACAGTCGTTACGAGTTGTCAGAAGCCCGAAAGTCTGACAACCAGTCTTATCTACCTAGTATACATCCACGGACCAACCCCAGCAAGCGTATCTTAACCTGATGTATCGACCCGTGCGGCAGTTATTACATAGCCACGATCACCTCCTTAAACCTACTCGTGCGAAAGGAATAATGAAATGTAATAAATCTTTGTGACAGCTAATTAAATCGGACTCTTTGTATCAATTACTAATAGTTATATCTTAAGTAGTACCTACACGGCCATCATGATATATAGAAACACATCAAGTACCAGCACTGCGGTATTTATTTATTTAAATATCGCAGCATTAAGCTGATATAGGAAACCTTTTTGACCTCACACAGGTAGTGTTTTTTTTTTTTTTTTTAATTATTATTATTTTATATTGATATTCTGTCTTTTTTGTTAGTTTTAAATGCTCCTTTTTTACTGTTTGTATTCCTGTGCGTGTCCCAAATAAAATATATTTTTTCTTTCTTTCTTTCTTTAAGTAATAACTAATAGGTACTGACCAGAGACTGGAAACCGACATAAATTACGGTACAGTTATCGAATAATTTTGGTTACTTCTATGACTACCGTTATCTGGGTACCACGAAACACGAGCATACAACAAGATACAAGTAATCAGCAAAATTAAACAAAATAGATCTAAGTACTTTAAGAAATCACGAGCAAAAAGCAGAAATAGTCGGCAGCTGCGCGTCATGACTGTGACAAGAAGGCTTCCACTCAGCATGATGCTGTGCTAAGGGGACCCACAGCACTGCTTTTCAGTGGTCACCAGGAAAAGACGTAAGTACGGAAACCAAGTCAGGTTCAGTGATTTGTACATAAAAAATTGAATAAAATAAACAGTACTTAGAATATACCTAATACAAACATTGAATTATATGAATAAATTTGATTAAATAACATAAACATTAATCCGCAGGTATCACCGTGCGTTTCTCGGGTTTTTCAATAATGAGATTAATATTAGTTTGGAATTTTCCTCTAAGTTTACTACTAAAAGCAAGCTATTAAAATGCCATGTTAAGTTTCATAAATAAACAGTATATCTAGTTATTTCCGTTAGAACTGTCACTTTGCCTTCACCGTTCCAATCTCAAGGAAAATGGTGGTACTTCTGAAGTCAGTGTTCCGCGTACATTGACCTTAGTTATTGAGCCGTGGTTGTGTTAGCGGTATGTGTATTTTGATACCATTTACAGGTATCTCTAACATTCTTGATTTGAAATAAGTGAAATACAGCCAGACAGACAGACAGTGAAATATACTGGACTGGTAAAAGATGCTTAAGGCATTAAGCCCCCATTGTACAGTAGTTTTTTAATTGTACATAAAGTTTTAATAAATAAATAAAATAACATTAATAGGTATACTTAAATATTCAATGCGGTAAAATAGTAGTAGGCGTTATTATCTAGAAGAAAACGAGGTGGTAACGAAGTAGCAATCCCCATCCTAATAATTTCGGATCACCAATTCTTTTGCTGACAAAGGCTATTTTCCAATAAATGTAACTTTAATTTAAATTGTCAAAAAAACTTAGGTACATACCAAGAACAAAACACGCTGTATATACTCCTCCACCAAACGCCGGTTCCAAAAATTCAAACACAACGAACATGTCGTAATTAACTGACAATGCCCGAATTACTCCGAAGATGCCATTGGCCACCGAAGCAAACACGAGCGCGGGGCGGCGGCCATACTTGTCTGATATGAGTCCGGTAAGAGGTATAGCTATGAAGAATCCTGCGTTGTGGACCGTACCCACTAAGGATCGCTTCCAGTCTTGGCAGGCGAGGTCAAACTGGAAATAAAGAAAATGTATTTATAATTAAAGTTATATGGTCAATGATTGGCAGAAAGAAGGATTTTTCACGACGAACACCCTGGATGAGTAGACTATGGATTCTCGATTTGAAGATTCCGATTTAGAATGGTACTTCGATTCGAACCAACCAGCCATGAAATTCTACATTTCAGAACCTCCAAATTGTAATGGACTGAAATGTTTTGTTTTTATTTGTGATTGTTAAGCAAACTGACCACCAACGTAAATTGTCCATAATTATATTCAAATAACAAAGGACAGTCGACCATGTGAGATATTATTTTCAGAACCCTTTTCGGGCTGGCCATGACTCGTGCCACCATTGATGCAGCGCGCTTAAGTATTATTAAAACAATCTACACGCGCCGCCGCAAACATCCCTGGGGCCTAAGTCTACTAATTTATAAACGTCACAATGGTGTCATAATGGTTAGTTTTTTACAGTTTTTGTATGGCAAATCTGTCAAAAACTAACCATTATGACACCATTGTGACGTTTATAAATTAGTAGACTTAGGCCCCAGATGCACTGCAACACCACGGAAACCCCATCAGTTTTCTGAACGCATTATAAAATTGGACACGAAGAGTTCCATACGTTGCCTGCGGATACTTCACAAGTAATTTATGTGACTGTAGATACATCGCATGAAGATATTTTACTTCTGCTCAAAAAAAAAGCAAGTACAGCAATTAAGTGACAGGTACTGTATAAAAAAAAAACACGGTAAAACAAGGACATTAAATAACATACAATAAATGAGTTTTCCAACAATGGTAACGTCCAATTGAAACATGAGAATGAGTCACGGACATTACGACACAGTACGACACAGTACGACACAGGTCGCATACTGTGAAATTCGATTATCAATAGGTTTCGATAGTACGGAAATCAAAACGCGCTCTTTATTCACGGTCAGCGAATCAGCGAAATGCCATTGATTTGGTCTTTTGTGTCAACTATTTTTTTTTTGGTGTTTCAGCTTGAATTTCGTTGCCTTCAGCATTTGCTTTGGGTGTATAGAAAGCGTAGAATCATATTGTACAAATTGTGTATTTGTACAAAATAATTCTATGTTTTCTATAACGCAATCCTTTAACAGAGAGGCTTCGAGTAGAGAATATCAGGTAACTTTCTGACTTGAACGACAGTGGTGTTTTTGAATCCGCCATTTTTTTCCATCTTAAATATGACGATATTTCTTAAGAAATGAAAGACTTATGGACTTTCATTACTTATGTTTTTTCAGGAGCATGGGTGGACCTTGTTTTGTAAGCAAAAAAACTAAGTATACCTATTTAGCATGTAACTATGTTTACATTGTGCAGTATATAATTATATATTAATATATAAAAAAATTGTATAAATATTTATTCAGTTGAATAAATATTTGTGATGACTGCACTGTCTTTCATGCTTAGATGCAACAATAACTGTTGTTGCAAAGGACCAAGAATAATAGTCGTCACTATCCGACAGGCAAGGCAACAGTTGTGACAAGGATGACAGGACCTGGCGCCTGCGCAAGTAAGTCACACTGTTGGCAACAGATCAGAATTTATTTAGCAACCTTCACCCTTGATTTGTGTATAATTGAACGTTTTTACTCACTTAATTTAAACCGATTGCATTGTTGGTCGCAACTAGCTGCGCCTGCGACTTTGACCGCGCAGCGATCTCACTGAAGATATTGATTATTTCGTAAACGGGTTGATTTTTAGGAATTGAAAGTAATTTTTACTTTAGTGTAAAATAATAAGCTATCAAAATGCCAGTAATACGTAATTTTCGTATTCTCGTTGAACAGTCAAGCCAGAACATCATCGTATGTTGATAGTTTTTTAATTATTTCTTAATTCCAATTTTTCTCACAAAAAATTCAACAAACAAACACCTCTCCATCCCTTTTTCGCTATACGATATCGATATTAACATTCCTTATCGTTGAACCGTATCGGATCCTTGCACGCTTGCATCGGTTTCATTATGTGCGTATTTCAACTGGTCTAAAGAAAATTATTACACGTGGAGTACAGAACATTGATTCGATACATTTTAGGAGTTTGATTAATAATTCAGAATTCTTTATTAGGTTTGATGATAGATCGATTGTGATTTTGGCGATGGAAAGATTTATATCATGATTGACAATAATAGAAAAGACGTAGATGACATAACATAATATCACGCCTGTATTACCGAAAGAGTTAGGCAGAGGTGTACCTATAGTATGCCTACATTTCGCATTTTTTTGGTTTTTGTTTTTGTTTATTGTGTTTTTTTAAGGATCTTTATTGCAGAGCACATGTCTGCAATAAATATTTGTATTATTATTTAGTTTTTTTTTACCATAGGTATACAAATGTATTTTTAAATATTTCTTAAAAAAATAAAATAAAAATATAAAATATAGTGTCGGTGGTTAGGGCTCCAGAGACAGGAACTTATTATTACAATAGAATAGAATAGAATACTCTTTATTATGTACGTACACCATAAAAATGACAGACATACATTATTATTTATTATTATTTATATTTATTATTATATAAATATTATGAATCCAAATATTATGCAAGGGATCTTCTTCGCTCTTTCCATGTTGGAATTAGAGATTTATTATACCTTTGATTTATTAAACCATTTATTTAATGTTTATTTATATCTTGATATGAATGAGATGTAGAACAACATTTTTGACTTAATCATGGTTGGTAACATTGACTTAATTTAGATCAACGTTTTATTAAATTCCGATGCGTGAGGTAATGGATTATCAATTTATCATACCAATTATTGTTACCAAGGCCTGTAAGTTGCAACCAATGACCATGTGTGACTAAAATATATAGGTAGGTACATGAAGTGTGTAATCATAATAATAATATGATCGTTATTAATATTATAATATTGTATGTATATTTTAGTATTAGATATTTTAAATAAGATTCGTCAAGTGTACCTAAATATAGGGATATATGTTCGTGAGAAAAAAAAAGACTCGGGCGCAACGCAAAAAAACAAATACAATTATTTGAGGTTCGATTAAATATAAGCCATTATAAATTATGACATCTATTATAACAAGATTTTCCTAGTATAAATAATCAATCAAAATAGATAATCGTCATTACCTACTTGTTCATTATCATTAAAAGACAATTATTGCAAAATGGCGGATGGAGCTAGGCAACATTATGACTTGTGTTTTACGTAAACATACAGAGTTTTTTAAGAGGCTGACAACAGCTAAAGCGGTCACTGTCAGACTGCATAGAAAAGAAAGAGAAGTGCGATGACATGACACAACACTGGTTTATATAATTACAAAAAATCTTTTGATTGGACAAAAAAATTAAAACACTACTACGTTAAAATGTTGCTTGAAGAATAATCTGACAAATAATCAGAATGATTCCATGTATATTAATATGGTTTTTAATTGTAAAAATAAATGTTTAAATAGTATCTTCTTGATTTTTTTCTATCGTATCTAATTAGTTTTATTCTGTTTTCAACACACTAACTAGCATAATTCTCCTGAAGAATATCATATATTTTTCTGATTTTGCTTTGGATCATAATAATATACTTTTAGGCATTATAAAACTTGCGTTCAGCTCCGTAGTCCCCTTAAAGGAAATCATAAATTAAGGCGTGCGGAATTCTTAGAATACAAGCTTTTTATATTAGTTAAGTAGGAAAAATCATAGTTTATGGGTAACTAAGGGTAATTAATTTGCTGTGGGGTATTCCCTTAAGGGGGAGTTCGATCAAACATACCTTATACCTAGTAGTATTAGTTAAGCTTTTTGGCGCAGCTGTGAGGCACACACTATTTTTGTATATTATTTTCACTATTTTACTTTGTTTTTCTTCTTGTGTTTCACGAACTGTGTCCAAATAAACGTTTTTCTTTCTTTCTTTCTTTTTATAAGGCCCTTTGTACACACACGTCTTTCTTGCCGTGAAACACGTCGGTTTATTCGCCGTAGGCAAGGTAGTTTACTTTTGTATGGATCATGATGGGAGCTTGTGGACTGAAATGTTTTTTCTAAGGCGGGGCTTATGAAGTGCCTAAGTCTTAACGTGTGAATAAAAATTGATTTTTTGACCATTTTTTCCATAAAAAAACAGTGAGACGTACCTAAATGTTATTCCACGGTTAAAAGATGTTGTGATGATTACCAAAGTCAGATACTTTGGTATCTGTACCAAAGCTACGGTTTTTTCTTTGGCAACCAAAGCTTAAGTAAGGTAATAGAAGATCACAGTAGCCGACTAAACCCAGGGGGCCTAGGGCAGAAAAACTTAAAGCCCCTACCCCCCTCCAGAATGAAACAGCCTCGAAAAGGTTAGATTTTCATGATCAACATGCTTTGTCTCTAAAACCGTTTTCCTGTAGCTACAACGGTTACGATACCTGCCTGCACCCTGTATAGGAATTGTTTTGATTGTCGGCTAAAATCTCACACCAAATAAAGCGCGGTAAACTTCATCCAGCTGAAGAGCAATTGTGAGCAATTTAAGCATTTAAACGAACAATGTATTACTGGTATAGCAATTTACGCCAAACCTATTTATCACGGAAAATTATAATAATGATAATAATTCTAATAGTTAGGTTGCTCATAGAAGCGTTAAGAGACGTTTTAATAAAGGAAAAAATTATAATGAAGTTGTTGTTGTGTGGATTTGACAGATTATCTGTTGGTTGATGTCCTACTTGAAACTCATGATGGCGGATTTTTATGACTAGTTTTTCCGTCTTAAATTGCTATTGGTCTGCTAGTAATACGAGCAGTGGTACACTGCGAGATACTGGTTTAAGGCTCCTACAAACAGGCGCGACGCGACTTTAATAATAAACTTCACGGAAGAGCAATTACCGGTGTCGTGTCGTCGCGCCAGTATGGTTTAGCCTTGATTTATGATTGTATAAAACTCTCAGATCAGTGTTTTATGAATGGTACATTTCTTTAGACGTAAGTACTTTGCGGTCTTCCTGAACAGTGCACGAAACTGAATCGGTCGGTTGGTGACGCTGAATCGCGTATACTTGGCTCCAGACGTAAGGTTTCCCTTGTATCGTGTGAACACACACTCTCTTTTTTTTTTTTGTTTTGCATTTACATAATGGTTGCTAGGAGATTCCACCACATTACAGTTAAATCCTGACTTCCTTACAGACTCGTGCAAACAGGCGCGACGCGACGGCGCGACGCTACACCGGTAATTGTTCTACCACTAGACCAACATTTATATAATTTCTAAGTCCAAGGCAGCAAAATATATAACATTTTCCCAGTAGAAAGAACTAGGCTCAAATAAAATAAAAATAAATCTTTCTGCAACAGTAAAAAGTTTTCAACTTCATATTTCATTTTAAGTTTGGTGACACAAAAAGCTTTGCGGCATCTACAACGCCACATGCGAACTACGCATCAAAGACCTGACGTCACACAAATCCTGCGTCGAGCTATTAAAGTTTAACGCGCGATTAACATATATAAGACTTCCCGACATCAATCGTTGGGCAGTTGCCCAATAGACTCAACACCCGTCTGGACGGAGGATCCTTCCCTTTCTATAGAGGATGAGTGAACTTTACACCCTGTTCCTCATACCTCTCACTAAAGCCTTAAATTAAAGTCGACACACGTTGGTTGTGTTGTAACACCTTTGACCGTGAGCTGTCCTCCAAATCTCCGTACTATGCTAAGTACGGAGATCAATAGAATAAACGGGTTTTGTTACCACTGACGTGCGGTCTAACGTACTATTATACAGGCTGACTTTGAAAACGTGAGACAAAATTTAAGGGTCTGTTCCACCCATCAATATGAACAACTTTTACTATGGGACCAAATAAGAATTACCTTTTTTTGTTGTGTTTAATAATTATTGACTGCCTCGTTAGTCTAGGTTGTGGTTGCAAGCGCTACTGCTGAGCATGAGGTCCTGGGTTCGATTCCCGGGTCGGGCAAAGTGTACTTGGGTTTTTATATCTGGCATTTCTCAGTAGCAACCCGGATTTTGGATCTGTGCCCTGTTGATGGCAATAGGCTCGCCCCTATTACATGGGACTTAAACATAACTGGCGGAATGTTGGTGTACTATAGGTACACCTTTTCACAGCCCTTCGGGGAACAAGGCGTGATGTTATGTTATCATCCGGTTAAGCTACGCTTGTCGGGTTTGGTCCGGGAATGGGTGACCATCTTTACATATCGAGACTCCTCCGTGCTTCGGAAAGCACGTTAAGCCGTTGGTCCCGGCTGTCATTCGTGGATCTTTGACAGTCGTTACGAGTCGTCAGAAGCCCGAAAGTCTGACAACCAGTCTTTTCAATGGGTATCGTATTACTCATCCAGTTACTGGGTTGTAGAGGTCAGATAGGCAGTCGCTCCATGTAAAATACTGGTATTCAGCTGCAACCGGTTAGACTGGAAGCCGACCCCAGCATAGTTGGGAAAAGGCTAGGTAGATTGAATTATTATCTTTTCTAGTTTTCCTAATGAAATGTGATTCTTGCTACCTATAAAATCATTAGTTTTGATTTATTACAAGTTCTTGTTAAAAGTGTAAGAACAAAACCTGCCTTCTAATCATGGCTTAAAAGACAAGATAATTGCTGTATTTAATAATGACGTAATTATTAAATTACTTCATGAAAATCCTATCGAAGTGGAGGAGCCTATTGTCATCAACCGGGCACAAATCTAGACTCCGCGCTGCTACTGAGACATTCCAGCTAGAACTACTCAATAACACTTTGCCCGACCAGGGAATCAAACCCAGGACCTCATGCTCAGCAGTAGCGCTTGCTACCACTAGACCAACGAGGCAGTCATACATATAAATATATGCTATTATGTAAATATTTACATAGACCAGTGGACTTAGATTAATGAGTAATGACTCTCAACAAGAAGTCAGCGAGTGTTTATTTGTGTTTGTTTGCATTGATTACAATTACATTGTGCGCCATCAAAACAATAATAAGAATGACCTTTTGTCATATATTATGACAGTGTCAAACATAACATTAGTCTTGTTCGAAAAGCGCTCCTTCATCGGGAGCGTTCGCCTGTAATGTAACAGTTCAGACACACACACAAACACACTCACAAACGCATATAATACAGAACAGCAGCAAAATATATAAATTATACCAAGATTTTTATAAATTTTATCAAATTGGTCCAGGAGACTCGGAGCAAATTGGCTGTGATAGACGGACAGATGGACAGACAGCCAGCCAGACAGCCAGCCAGACAGCCAGCTAGCCAGCCAGACACGAGTGATCCTCCTATAAGGGTTCCGTTTTTTCCTTTTGAAGTACGGAACTCTAAAAAAATTGGAATAAGTTATGCCATCCAGTTATGCTTTCCCATTCATGCTTCTGATTAACTCAAGAAGAAGAGGAAATTGTCAAAATGCTAGAGAAAAATGATTTATGAAAGTTCCTTTAAAATAAGTAATCATTATTTTGAGACACTGAGTTACGTTTATAGATAGTATTCATTCTTTGTTTTATAACTAAGGGCTAAATTTATATAAATTAAAAGCTTTATAGCCGCATGCATAGTGACCGCATGCTAACAGTCTCCACACGGTGGGTGCCTGACAATGAACGGGGCCGCTGACGCCGGCCCAGGAAGAGGTGGCGAGACGACCCAGACGCGTACCGCAAGGGTTGGATCGAGGTGGCCCTGGAAAAGGGCGCTTGGAAGAATTTGGGGGTGGCCTTTGCTCAGCAGTGGTACCGTGTAGGCTAATATAAAAAAAAGTTACATCTTACCTCCTTAACAATAGAATGCTCCTCCAAATAGACATAAGACTCGCACCCAATTTCCGTCGACGTATCATAATAGTGCGGTGAACATTGGCTTAAGTTGGCAAAATGTGACGCGTTAGCGAAGGGGGCGTAGCGCAGGCACTTCGATGGTACCCCATCATTGTCATGGGGGATGGTGAAGTTTATGTGTTGGGGGTTTTCTTCGCATTCTGGAACTGAACATCTGGGGAAGAGAGAAAGCACGTGTCAGAAATAAATTCTTTGAATGAAAGGATGGCTATAAGAGTGGCACAGAAAAAGAGAGAAAGAAAAAAAAAAACGATGGATGTGTGGCGGCATCTACAACGCCACATGAGAATAACGCATCACACTGACATCACGCAAAATCCTGCATCGCGCAAGCAGAGTTTACCGCGCGGCGAGTTTATATACAACATCCCGACATCAATCGCCCGCGTCGGGCAGTTGCCCACCAGATACAACATCCGTCTGTTCGGTGTTCCTTTTCTATGGAGAATGAGTGAACTTCACACCCGGTAAACCCGGTTCCTCATATTTATTAATGATAGATGCGAATGCGAAATAAAATATACATATAAGTCTCAAAATGGAGGGTGCATGTGATTCCAGGGCTTCGGAGCAGCTTTCTAGCAAAGATTTTAGGAAGAAGTGAAAATGTTACTTTTTAGTCTACCTCTATCATATGTCTAGAAAGGGGGTGACTTGGTGAATAATTGAATGAAAGGAGAAGAAATGCTACTTCTATCGTAAATAAATTGGGATAAAGACAAGATGATCATGCTATTCTAGGTTTTACTCTTCTCAGTATCAACCCAAGCAAATAAGTACCGTACTAGCGATTACTGGATAATACCAATATTTTTAATGCTTGACTGCTTGCATTTTCATTACGAATGTTTGAACGTGTTTTACCGAAGCATGGAGGGTCCCAAATAGTCGAATGACGTTCAATCTACAGGACATGACTACGGTGCGTGCGCCATTAGTTTACAGTTCTATAGCCTGTTTGTTATTTTTGTGATTTGTTATTTCTGCTTTTGTCGCAGATTAAGAGCTACGGCTTGTGGATAGTTAACATCAGTCCTTTCGTTAGAAGTACTATATATGCTTTTAAATGGTACACCACTGAGTACCTGCAGTATTGTCTCTCCTTCTCCCTTGAATCAATCCAAAGGTTGTCTGTAAAAGATCGCTTTTAGCGGTAAGACCCTCCATTGTGTCACCCTATGTAAAATGTCTAAAATGTGTGTATTTTTTTTAATAAACCATAGCATCAAGCCTGTATTCCCCGAACGGTTAGGCAGAGGCGTACGTATAGTACACCAACATTTCGCCAGTTATGTTTAAGACCCATGTAATAGGGGGCGAGCCTATTGCCATCAACCGGGCACAAATCCAGACTCCGGGCTGCTACTAAGCAATTCCAGATTAAAGTAATTTTTATGGTGTACATAATATAGAGTATGTTGTTGATGTATAAGCTATATTACTGCAAAGTTTCATCAATATCCGTTCAGCAGTTTTTGCGTGAAAGAGTAACAACCATCCATCCATCCTCACAAACTTTTGCGTTTATAATATTAGTAGGATTCCATAATATCTATCTATGCTTTTTATCTTTGCCTATGTGGAAAATATATCGACGACCATAGAGATAATCAGATAGAGAATATGAATTTCTCTCCTTACTGATAACTCAAAAGTTTTGGTTTCCACCATTCCTTTGGTCGAGAATGTGTCATATCTCTATTATGTTAACGTGTGATGTAAATGTTGATTGCGTAGGTAAGTGAGGGTATATCAGTATCTACGGAATTGAAACAATACGTGTGTTCCTCGAAATTCTGACGAAACAGCTAGATTTCCACAAAAGGTATTTTGTTATAATAGAATAATATAATACCTATTGCGAAAGGTAGGTACCTATAGGTATTACATTTGACGACAGAATCCTAACTAATATTAATAATGCGAAAGTGAGTTTGTTTATTTGCTAGCCTTTCACGCTAAAACGGCTGAACGGATTTGGATGAAATTTGGCACATCGGTAGACAATGACCTGGGTTAGGACGGACAAAATATTATAGTATTAGTATAAATCTAATAAAAGAATTGTGCTCAAGCAATTACATCTACGAAGAGTAGTGTAAGAATAAATTATAAAGTTTTAACATACATTAAAAGAGGATACTATAGTAATAAGAATCAAAAGTACATTTAGTTTAGTTATAAGTTACAACGTATTTTTAAACAAGTATAAAAACCCGTTTTACGATTTAATTACCGAAACCAACGGAGATAAGATACTTTACTTACTATATTTTGTCCGAAATGTTTTTTTTTTGTTTGTTTTTTTTTTGTTTTCTGGGGGAAACCTTCAGAAGGCGCCCGGGCTCTGGGGGGCTATCTCCGGGAACCGCGACTGGGTAGTGTGGGATTTTTACATCACTAAACCACCCCGGTGAGAGATCATCGAACTGCAGACTTCAAGCTGAACGTTACTAGTCCAATGACGCCTTGACGGTATACAATCATCTTTAGCGTGAAGATTAGCACGGTTGAGAACGAGAGGCTTGTTCCAATGTGTAACTATTGTCCTTCTAGGCTATCAAAGAGGTCACAAAGAAAGGTCGTAGTAAGTACTTTTGATGATATAATTATTTGTATATACCTATTGACATATCCCACGGTCTCATTTTTTTTCTTCAACGCACATAATCGTTGAAGATTGGAAATGGGTCATGTTATCTTTTCGGCATGTCAAACAGTCTACCTATGACCGTTAGTTTATTGAGCATAGTGGTAGAAACTACGAGTCGTGAATGAGTTACTAATATCTAAACATAATTATACATAGAATAGAGGCTCACGCAAAAGGCGCGACGCGACTTTAACCATACAATTTCTAAGAAAATTTCACGGTAGAACAATCGACAAGTCGCGCCAGTATGTACGAGCCTTAATTCTTAATATTTTATTGATATAAAAAGTATGCTTCATTTATATATGAAAATCCAGTTTATTGGAACAGAATTCCAAAAAGATTTAAGTTCATACTCAATATCTTTATTGCTTTACCTTAATGTGTAACTTAGGTGGTAACTATATAATTTAGATCATTATGGACCCTGTAGGGCACAGCAAAAGGGGAGGAAAGAGGAAGCTCTGGTTTAGGAGATCATTAAGTTTTTATAAGATACATTTCGTTTATCTGTTATTTACGATAATATTATATCTTTATGTATGTATTATTGCTAATTTATTGAATTAATATTTTTGTTACTTATATTATTAATTAATTATTATTATTAGATTATTTATTCATACGTACCGTATCGTTAATATATTTTAAATATGCCTATAAATAATCTCCGGGAATAAGGTAATAAGATCCAGGAGATCATTAAGTAGTTATTGTGGGAAAAAGTTTTAACTTAGGTACATATAATAAAAGTCAGGAGATCGCTTAATAGATACTAACATAATATTTAAATTAGATAAAATGTCTTTTAACAGTAAGGGAAGACTAAAGAAAGAATCTATGAATTTTGTGAAACTCAACTAAAACTCAAAGCATTTCAATTAAACCATTACAGGCACTTTTGAATTGTCAAAGAGTCGGTCAGTTAGCCCATTCCAAAACGTAAATCTCTATGGAGAAGAATGGGTCAGAAACCCCAATGACTCTCTTTAAAATCCAGATGTTACAAAATCTTGGGTACATTATTCTTGTTACTAAAAAAAAAATGAAATAAAGAAACAATTCATTAAAAAATTATAACATAAAAAGAAAGGGAGTGGCTTAACTGAGAACATACCATAAGGCAGAAGGATGATGACCTCAAAACCTTATTTCCTTACTTTCCGTAAAATTAGACACATCAATATTTTAAAGGTCATTGAACTGCATGAGATCATCATAGACGTCAATAGCTAAACAAATTATAGCGGAGAGTTTTCCGAAGACATTGTTAAGATCAATATCTCGGTTCAATCTCCGTTCAGCATACAGATCAATAATTTCATTACTATCCATATGTTAATGTATGTCAAGGCGGTAAGGATAATTACCATCTAAGTGGTTTGTGTACCAAACTTTGGGTTAAAATAGCGGTAAGTATAAACAACTTAGTTTTGACCCCGTGCAAGTGCGTATTGGTTGTCTAAACATATTTTATGTGGTATGATTTAATTTTAGCAGTATACTCAAGGTGATGAATTTGCGAAGGACATTGTAGCACAAATATTAGGTATACCTTGAAGTTGAACTAACTCAAACTCAAAGTATTTATTTCAATTAAACCATTTACAAGCACTTTTGAATTATCAAGGAGTCGGTCAGTCAGAAATATGAAGCTAGTTGCCCATTCCAAAGCGTAGTAGGTACCTATGGAGAAGAACGGGTAAGAAACTCCACGGACACTATATATTATTAGGTATAACTTGATTCATAGTTGAGAATCGGGAATCTTATTTACCTTCTAATGATGTTAAATTAATAATTGAACCTCTTTTTAACTCACAGTTGGCCGCAGTACAACTAAGCCAGGACACCCCAACCAAAATGGGTTAGGTTAGACATACGACCAACTGCGCGCGAGACGAGCGAGCAAAGCGAGCGGTGCCGCGGCAGTAGCCGGCCTGCGTAACCTCCAAGTTGGTCGCAGTTTCATATTTCATATTTCATATTTTCATATTTATTTATTTGCATACCATAATGTGTATAATAGGTGTTACATAAGGCTTAGAGCTAAAGTACAGTTATGGACCCTGTTAGGGCACAGCAATATCGTAACATCTTAAATTTTAACAAATTGAACATAACATTAACATTACAATTAATTGTGATTAGAAATGAAATGATCTATATGCTATGCTAACACTTAATGTTACTGAGATCAATTTCCTATTTTAATTTATATATATTCATTTAAATTTCTCTTTAACAACTATCTATAGTTAAATTCTGGTGAGTAATTAACGTAAATTATTAATGTATATTGCAAATAAAAATAAAAAATCAAATAAAATCAATTAGTCATTATTAAACAAAAAATAAAAATAATCATATCAAAATAATAAAATAAATAAAATAATCAATTAGTTATCATTAGTAATTATTAATATTTAGGTATTTTATTGTTATCATAGTTTGTCATTTAAGTATTCATTTATATTATAGTAATTTTTGCTCAATAGAAATAATTTTAATTTATTAATAAAAATATTATATTTACTTATATCTCTAATTTGTTCCGGTAGCTTATTATATAATTTTATAGACATAACATAAGGACTTGAGGAATGCATTTTTAGTCGTGATGTTGGTATGTTTAGTCTGTTTTTGTGTCTGAGTAAAATGTTTGTTTGTATGTCTGATCTTTTAGTGTAGAACAACTCAGTGCAGTTCAACTCTCTACGTGGCTATTAAGGTGGATGCTCCAAGGTAGCCCGCGAAATTTAAATTTTCTTACGTTTTTGCCATTTGCAGGTCAGTATCTGGTTGTATGTTGATTAAAATATGATTTGCGACCGTAACAAATATGGCTTTATAGAATTATAATTATTAGAATCAGCAATACAACTCCTTAAGTTAGAATAATCCTCAAATGCCATGATTTCATGAAATAGTCATTCAATAGGATTATATGAACGTAGAGAGTTGAATTGATGATTTTTATGACTGTAATTCTATAAATAAATATCTATTACAGCCGCAAATCATATTTAGATCAATACACAACCTGATACTGACCTGCAAATTGCAAAAAACGTAAGAAAATTTGAATTTTGCGGACTACCTTGGACCATCCACCTTAAGTATTTTTAGATTCCCAAAACAGGAATTATTTGAGGTTCACAAAATGAAATTATATTAGAGTGTTCAATAATATTTATACGAGCGCTAAATGAGAATTATCAGAGGTTCGATTAAATACATGCGATAATTAATCATTACAAATACATCAGTGATGCATTCAAAATAAACATGGACATTACACAAACATTGTGAATCAAATTCCAACGTGCAGTGACGTAATTTAATTTTACGCACTTTGTTTACTAAATAATTACCTACTTATGGATTATAAGCCGATCGTTTAGCACTGTAACCTTGACTTATGTTGGCAAAGATTTTAATTGGAAATTGTGTTGTCACAGACTGTCAGACAGCTCAAGAAAAAGTTGTTTTGTGTAAAGAAATGTCTAAGAATAACCAACGCACAACAGAGTTTTTATTGATCGATTATTTTATCTCGATCTAGATAATAAAAACTGTTCTACTTTTTATAAGCATTAAAATAAACCATTTTTGAATTAAGATTTATAGACACTATAGCTAACTATATTGCCAGTGTAGGACTGTAGGCCTTTTTCAAATTGTAATTTAACACTACGACACACGGACACGTTTGCCGCGCGTCGGATGCATTGTGGGCTAAGACCATAACATGGGTCCCTGACGAGAGAGACATGAGACCCAGGCGTAGATAGCGGGACAAACTTCAAGATGGGTCCCTAAAAACGTTCAACGGCAGACCCAAGAGTAGAAGGCAGGACGAACTTCAACATGTGTCCCTAAAAACGTCCAACGGCAGACCCAGGCGTAGATGGCGGGACAAACTTCAACATGGGTCCCTAAAAACGTCCAACGGCAGACCCAGGCGTAGATGGCGGGACAAACTTCAACATGTGTCCCTAAAAACGTCCAACGGCAGACCCAGGCGTAGATAGCGGGACAAACTTCAACGTGGGTCCCTCAAAACGTCCAACGGCAGACCCAGGCGTAGATGGCGGGACAAACTTCAACATGTGTCCCTAAAAACGTCCAACGGCAGACCCAGGCGTAGATAGCGGGACAAACTTCAACGTGGGTCCCTCAAAACGTCCAACGGCAGACCCAGGCGTAGATGGTGGGACAAACTTCAACATGGGTCCCTAAAAACGTCCAACGGCAGACCCAGGCGTAGAAAGCGGGACAAACTTCAACGTGGGTCCCTAAAAACGTCCAACGGCAGACCCAGGCGTAGATGGCGGGACAAACTTCAACATTGGTCCCTAAAAACGTCCAACGGCAGACCCAGGCGTAGATGGCGGGACAAACTTCAACATGGGTCCCTAAAAACGTCCAATGGCAGACCCAGGCGTAGATGGCAGGACAAACTTCAACATTGGTCCCTAAAAACGTCCAACGACATACCCAGGCGTAGATAGCGGGACAAACTTCAAGATGGGTCCCTAAAAACGTACAACGGCAGACCCAAGAGTAGATGGCAGGACAAACTTCAACATGTGTCCCTAAAAACGTCCAACGGCAGACCCAGGCGTAGATGGCGGGACAAACTTCAACATAGGTCACTAAAACGTGCAACGGCATCGTGGCAGACCCAAGCGTAGAACCTAGACGCCTGTATACGTGGGATTGGTCTAGCTATCTAATTGCGTAACACATTTTCATAAGCGATTAAGAATAATCTGTTTCAATTTAATAGTTCAACAACATTCATTGCGTGATTTACGATGTCGAGCAGACTTTTTTTTGAACTTGTGATTGCAATGGATTAGCGATCTGTTTCAAAACGATTCAGATTGTGATTGCTCGTGTATTACGCAATAAGGGTACTACTGACTGAACTCCCTGACTGACGAGCATTCGCTTGTCATGTAAAATTACAGATCCGATTTTGAGTATTACGTTACAATACTTCCTCCCTGACTGACAAGCAGTCACTTGTAATATGTAACATTTTAGATTAAGTATTAGAGTCATTGCGCACTGTATTGCTCAGTTCTCCTCCCTCACTGATGTAATGTTCGAATTGTATCATTACAGGATGCGCACTGTAATGCTCGGTTTTCGTCCCTCACTGATGTAATGTTCGACTCTATGAGCACTTTAACATTTTTATGACGTAGATAGTACCTACTAGTAAGTAGTAGGTATTTGTCCTTCTTATTACATCTTGATTAAGTGAGAGGAGTTCCTGTTAATTGATAATATCACTATAAGCCATAAAATGTTTCTGACATTAATGAAAGTCAATGTTTATTGGTGTAATTTCCTTTCATTTAATGGAAAACTAGTACATGAGCAAACTGGCAATAGCTTCAACTGTTATTGTATAATATAAATGAGACTTGGGGATATAAAATTACTATTTATGTGAAAACCTGGAAGATCTGTAAAATATTCTTAATCATATTATTTTGATTCTTGGAGAGAGATAGATAACCTTTTGTATGTAACTTAAATCCCAAATACTTGTCTAATTTAATTACTAAAAAACAGCTTAATTTACAAGCATGAAACTGATAATCCAGTCGACAAGACTAATTTGCGAGTCAAAACAGTAATAAGCGTCAAATATCCTTCCACGTAACACTTTGTGTTAACTAACACGACCATTATTTTTATACCTGACCGATCCCTATACATACTTGCAAAACCATTACCCATATTGTAAACTCACGCTTTTTTCCCATGGGAGTAGGCAGAGACAGACACCTCATTATATACCTCGGGTGTAATTATTTTTATTCTCAAAAAAGACAAAGTCACATGAGAACAATGGTTAAAATAAGTTATAAATATAAAGTTCATCACAGACGTCACGGTAGCAATTATGATACACCCATCAGCTTTTAGGAAGGGTGTTATTTGTGATTAAATATTTAGCTAATTGAGTTTTGAATTGAAATAGTGTATTTTTTTATACATGAGGGTATTTTGTTGTATAATTATACTCCTGTTTTTTGCCAAACTTAGTTCTCATCTTCTGTAAAATCAAAAAAGATTTATTTATATTTTTAATAAGGTACCAATTTCCTCAAGATAAACATAAAATTTTACAATACATATAAATCGCGCCAGCAATAAAGCATTAAGTGCTATGTATTATTTATAAGAAAACAATACAATCTTATTATTATAAAAACGAAATTATTATTATATTATTAATAAATGCATCGTAGGAGCATTGTTCGACAGTTAATAGGTAAATGTACTTATCTAAATTGATAATATTAATATATAGATAATATTATATAGGGTGGCAGGGACGTTGACGCACAACCTGTTAACATATAGTACCTACATGATTCTGGATCCCCCTGCGTTGAAATATAACGACAGTTATAAAAAAAAACAGCTGTTTCCTACAAAAGTGTAATGCCTACCTATGCGGTTAAAAAGTATGCGACAGCAATATTTTTTTTAATAATCGAAGGAATATTTCAATGAAGGGGGCCAGAATCATGTTACAGGTTGCGCGCTCCTGCCAACCTGTATTACCTAAGTTGGAATAGTTCAATTTTTTTTTTAAATCATTTAGATTTTCATCACCTGTTATTATAATTTAAGCACTACACGTATCTCCAAAATAATTGTTAAGTACATTAAATAAATACAATTAATCACAAAAATAAAACTCACCTATATTTGAGATCCATAACTTCAAAGTTATAAACTGAAGAATACATTCCCGCCAAAAACACAGGAAACAATATCAAAATGTAACTGTAAACATTGAACTTTCCAAAAGGTCGAAGAACTGTTAAAATATCGTCCACAGACACTTCAGAACTTGGTTTTTTTTCTGGATCCATGATTGTAGCACAGCACTATAACAATTAAAAAAAAATACAATAAATACAACACTTGGTACGTAATTAATTGAAATTTTTGTTTGAATATGGAACGCGCGCGTGCGACGTCGGTCGCCGGGCTGATAGTGCGCGCGACCGTGCCGATCTATGCTTTTTATTGTTCATGTTAAAATCATTGCCTATCGAAGCGGAGTTTACTTACGATAACATTGACTATGAAACATTACATTATTTACAACTACTTTTACTATGAGAAGTACACATAATGACTGAGGATATTAAACTGTTTACTGGCCGTTCATTTGTGTTATGAGCGATGCACGATGCGCGGCAAAACCCGCGAAACGGATGAAGCCATGATGGAACTGTCGGAAGTGGGCTAAGACAGATAACAATACCTTTTGTCAATAGGGTCTACTTTTCCAAACATTTTTGGTTCATAGCAAGAGATGCCAACCCTTCGGGGAACACAGGCGTGATGTTATGTTTATGTTATATGGTATGTAGATTAATCTGCCATCCTTTCAGCCAAAGGTATCCTTTCGAATGGTAATTTCAACAATTCGTGGGATAAGCGTTGTACCCATAATTTCCTCTTTGAAGACTAAAAAACTGACATTCATTGAGGTAGTGTTTGGTAGGAAGTCTAACTAAATAGACAAAACCTATAAACCTTATTGACTTGTGTAAGTTTGATGTAAGTGGTAACTATTTAAGACTATGTTGTTGTAAACAACAAATTACGCAAAGACTTTCCTTTTTGTAATGGAAAGTTATGCAGAACCGTCATCGTGTTAAGTCTTTTGAGGTAACCACAGACTGATAACTTGAATTAGAAAAAGTATCAAAATCTAGTTCCCATAAACAAAATACCCCTCAAATCAATCAATCTGCTTAGCTTTTTCACAACTATGTTGGGGTCGGCTTCCAGTCTAACTGGATGCAACTGAATACCAGTGTTGTACATGGAGCGACTATGGCTATCTGACCTCCACAACCCAGTAACTGGGTAATACGATACCCCTTGGTAAGACTGGTTGTCAGAACGACCGACGACGACCGACGATCGACGTTGGTCGATTAAAAACGACCTCTATGAGAGGCAAAACAATTCTTTGGCAGATCATTCGCAGTATGGGTGATGACATAGAAACATCGCAGGTAATATCTGCAAGTGATTAATGAAAATCAAAGAAGATTATTGTGGTCGCGAATCATATTTTAATCAACATACAACCTAACACTGGCCTGTAAATTGCAAAAAAAAGTAAGAAAATTTGAATTTCGTGTGCTACCTTGGAGCATCCACCTTAACAGGTTTTTAGTTATTTCAATCACACCTTAGTTCGGTTGTCCTTAATTCATTGAGAAAGATCACCGTTTGTAATAGTAGTGAAGGTGAACTCCTTACTCGACTCCCATCCCATCATATCCACCAAAATCCCTATACGCAATTCTTTCACTACTTATCACAGTTCTTACAAGGTTCAAGCTAATCGATACCCACTATTTACACCTATTACTGTTGGTGTTATGTAACGATAGACATGTTTTATAAACACACACGTGGCAACGGAAACCTGTGTTTGACTACGACTTATCGGTTGCTAAGAAAGAACCGTTCTTTTTTGTTTTGAAGTTAGGAACAAACTACAGAGGGGCAAATCTCGTAATTTTTATGAACGTTCGCATTGAAATTGGAACGCGATTCGCATTCTGTCAAAAAAACCATCAATTTGCCAAAATTTTTGACAACTTTGACAGATTGCGACTTGAATGTGAACTTTTTTTAAGTACAAGAATTTGTCTTCAGTTCTTTTTGAGGTTTTTTTGAGTTTATAAATCAATGAATACATATTATAAACTAGATGAACCGGTGAACTTCGTACCCCGTGATATAGATTGTTTCTTTGGGGTTTTCCAAATTTTCTTATTTACTTAACCATCCTAGTATTCAGGCGAACACAACAAAAAAAAACAAAAACCCATCGGACGAGCCATTTTCGAGTTTTTGCGAGAGTAACGTTCGGCAATTGATTTTTCGTGTCTGTCAGTGTGATTGAGTTGTTGTTCTAAACTGCGCAACGGATTTAAATGCAGTTACGGACATCAATTAGAGAATTTATTCCGGAAGGTTTATGAGTATAATACAGTAATATTAAACATTTATTTAATAAAGAATTTTCAATGTTTTGGCGTGTCGTTAAAACCGTACGAAGCGGGGGGCGGGTTGCTAGTAAAAAATAAAAAATGGTTAAAATAGAAGGCCGGAAGTCACAACCAGTCTAACCAAGGGGTTACTCAGTAAGTGGGTTGTGGAAGGCTGATAAACAGTCACTTTATATACAATACTTCGGTATTCGACTGCATCTGGTTAGACTGGAAGCCGACCCCAACAAACTTAGGAAAAGGTTAGGCCAGCGGTTCTCAAACTTTTTTGACGAGGGATCTCTTTAGAAAAACGAAATATTTGACGGAGCCCCAAAATAATAAAAAACTGATTTTAATTTTATTCTTTAATAATCATATTAATTGACTAACATTTGCATCTAAAGGGAGGTGTGCAATATTTTTCTACTTTTCGAGCCGGATAATGCACTGTTATGGCAAGAAAACGAAAAAGATATTGGGGTTTTCATTTTTTTATTTTTATTTTTTTTATTGTATTTATGAATGTGTTAGTTTTATAGGTTTAATGACTGTGTTAACTTATTTATTTATTTATTTATTTATGATTTCAAACACAACGTAAATTATTGTTAAGTTAACAACACCATTGTGAAATAAACTATCCGTCATCTCAACCTTATGCCCTAGTGACACGGTCTAGCTCTGCAGGTTTCCAGATTTGAATTTTGTTCTTAGTTTGTATGAGACAAAATAGTGCAAGACATGTGCAACATTAAGCTCTATTTTATGGCTGATCCATGCGTCATGATCGTGAACGGGCTGTCAGTTGGGACTGGTCATCTCTTAACTGTCTGGCTAAGAGATGACCAGTTCCAACTGACGGCTTATTTTAATTATTTTACTTTTAAATTGTATTTTTTTTTGTTTGTATTTGCCGGTGTGTATTTTTTATAATCTTCTCACATACAATTATAAATTCACCATTAATGATATACCTAAGTAAATAATATTTTTGTAACAATATAATTTAAAAGACTGTCCACGAAGTTTCTTGCCCGTTCTTCTCCATAGGTGTCTATTACGCTTTGGAATGGGCAACGAGCTTAATATTTCTGACTGACAGACTCAAACTCTTTGACAATTCAAAAGTGCCTGTAATTGATTTAATTTAAATAAATGATTAGTGTTTGAGTTTAAAATGTCTTACAGAACAGAAACTTAGGAAAAAAGTATTGGCAATAATTGGTATCGTGTAAGGAGAATTGAAATCCGTCAATGACAGACGAAAATTTTATCGAAAATGCAAGGGCTGTTCCAAAAAGAAATAATGGCCGTATACTAGTCTGCTGCATGAGTGATTGCCATAATTCTAAAGTGCAAGTCATGACAATAAGGCTAAACTTGTTTACTTGACTTTGACAGTGTTTACAGCTTATTGAGTAACAAGCCTTCAAAAATACGCATCTTCTTCAAATGCCAAGTGACTGAGTAAACAAACAAGGAAGGCATGCTTGCGTATTTAATATTTACCGACGTTGGAATGTCCTTAATTTATGGCACACTTTCTAATGTTTCCTAAGTCTAATTGAGTGGAAAATTGCAGAGCATTGAGTCTTTGCAAGGCTACTGTAGCGGGTTATTAACACTGTTTACTTTGCTTTTGGGTCGAACTTAGTGGTCTTCGGGATTGATATCAATCAATATCAATCTGCCTAGCCTTTTCTCAACTGTGTTAGGGTCGGCTTCCAGTCTAACCAAATGCAGCTGAATACCAGTATTTTACATGGAGCGACTGCCTATCTGACCTCCACAACCCAGTTCCTGGGTAACACGATGCCCCCTGGTAAGACTCGTAACGACTGTCAAAGATCCACGAATGACACCCGACGACGAATGACGACTGCCTACCTGACCTCCACAACCCAGTAACTGGGTAATACGATACCCCTTGGTAAGACTGGTTGTCAGACTTTCGGGCTTCTGATGATTCGTAACGACTGTCAAAGATCCACGAATGACAGCCGGGACGGCTTAACGTGCTTTCCGAGGCACGGAGGACTCTCGTTATGTAAAGATGGTCACCCATCCACGGACCAAACCTGGTAAGCGTAGTTAAACCTGATGGATCGACCCGTGCGCCTGTTATAAATTAGCCGCGAGCTCCTCTCGTCTCCGAGATTTATAATCGGCAAAAAAGGGCAGTCAAAATGTTTACAAAGTTTGTTGAAAATTTTCTGGAGGCAGTGGCACATACTGCAGTTTAACTGAGGGATAATTGCGTAACACACAATAGAAATAGCTTGTCTTTTTGACACTTTAACTAACTTCCTTGCGTTATTTATGTTGGTAAGCAGACACATTTTTCGAAACAATTAATTAGCAATATCCTTCAAAATCATTCACATTGTAATTGAAAGTGTTTTATGCAAGGGTATGTTTTATGAGTGTTTTTAAGGCTTCTGATTTTAAAGGTTTTCTGTCATAAGAACTTTGGCTGATGAAGATTGCACCTCCTTCAACCAAGACTGGCAAAGCAAATGGCGCTGGGTTCAAAGAACAGTTTTAACATGTCATAGACACCTGCGACGTGACGAAGCAATACTAGGCGCATCCTTGCTGCATTCTGCAGACTTGCAATAAAAACTCGTGTAAGCCCACACTAATTTTGGGGCTAACCACAGTAATATAATTTGTAATTTTATTAGCTAACTCTAAACCACAGCGTTTTATTGAAGATGTTTGTCGTGAATAACCTCAGCACTTCGAATTACCTGAATTGTGGCTTTAATAATGGAACCTACAGAATTATCTTAGCACTATTACGTTCCGTAATAAAATCACAGTCCAATCAACAGTAAAGACTACTCATTTCGTGCTCATACTATAGAACCATTGAATATGGATTGAATTGAATGCAAATGCAATTAGTTCATTGATGAAAAATTGCGTTAAGAAGATAATCTTGCTGAATTTTGTTGTGGCTACTGACTTGTAAGTGTTGATTTTGTTATGGCAACTGACATGAAATCAATATAATTATATTATAAAAAGTTTTGACTTACTGACTGATTCATCAATGCCCAGCCCTAACCCTTGGACCTAGAAAGCTGAAATTTGACACAGAGGTTCCCTTTATGATGTAGACATGTATGTTTGTCATTTTTGTTATAATGTGGTGTACAATAAAGTCTTTAATTACTCGACTACCCCAGAATGTTGTTGGAGGTATGTATTATTATGTCTATTTCTTTGGCACGCTGATTCGATCAAACAGGATTTTTTTTTTTCCGCGGAATAAGATTGACTTCTGACAGTTTTCGTACCTATGTAGAAACTGTCAAAAATTCAAAATTTATTCAGAAGAGAAGGCTTATTTCGCGGATAAAATTTGTTCCTGTTTGGTCGAATCCGCCCTTAATAAATCGACAAGGAATAAGACCAGATTTTTCGAAATTTCTACGAGCTAGAGAACATATAAAAAAAAAAAAAAAAAAAAAACATTTAACACAAACAAACAACAAAACAACAAATAAGCTGGTAACAAATAATTGATGTTGAGAAGTGTTTCCTATTTCCGGGCAAAGGATCTTTAAAAGACCATTCCTCAATGAATCTTCGCTCTGGTTGGTGGCTTGCCAACTGCCTGCTTTTATTTCCGATCGTAAAGTAATAGTCAGGAACTACGTCCTTATCTGTTAATCTGAGTTGTCTAACATTTACATAGAACACAAATTAAATAAAAATGTCAAATCGGGAGCCAAGTTACATTCACAATGAATCGTAGTTAACTAACTGCGGGAAAAACTGTGTGAGTATGGCATTCCATGGCTTCGGAAACATACCCATGTCTTTGTAAAATCTACCTTCTAAGTAAGTCCACATATTTCTTATAGAGCTGAATCTCTACAGCCCCTAAATTCGGTTGAAATATTAAAGCAGATTCCGTGCCAGAATCAGATAAGCATATACTGCAAATACCACTAACAATGTACATGCGCACACGACTTGTAGTGCAAGAGATTTCCGTGTTTTATGCCGTTGACGTGAACGAGTATTCGATATTGCGCGTCCTGTGGTTTAGTGATGTGCTTACATTTTATCGATATAACTAAAAACTTTTTGGTGAAAGTATTTTTTTTTATCTGAATTATTTTTTAAGGTTCAAATAGCTTTTATGGCCTTTTGCCTTGTGACTGGTTTATTTTTCACTCGGAGACTCAGTTACTAATTAACCAAGTTTAAAGTAGAAACGATCGGAACGACCTCTCTTTTCCTACCGATTAGCAAGGTGATACTCGGATTATGACAAGAGGCAGCATCGGTAATCGCTTATCTATTGCTTAATTATAGTGATTAAGTTCAAAAGAAATAAGGCTGAGTAATCGATTAACAACTATTTAGGATCAATTATTATTATTACAGTTACAGTTGCAAGCACTTAATCGCACATTACTTTTCCTCTTGGCTTTGCTCTTTGCGAGTGGAAACTGATCAGTAGCAACTACTTACTTATTTTAAATCTGTAGTTTTTGGAATTACGATTGTGTACCTATCACCCAGTTGCACAAAGACAAACATTATTGCCCCGTTACGTAATGGATCATTAACGCTAATAATTTAATTAATTTCATCAAAGAACCTTTAAAATCGAGTCTGAAGTTCCTTTCTGGAACAAGTTAAAACAATTTACTGAAACATTTGTATTTATTGACACCTTTATAAGTTTAAGTGCATTTCTGCAACTGGCTGTTTGGCTAATAAAGTTAACATTTATGGCTTTTTACCTCCTTTCAATGAAAACGTTGTTATTTAATTAACTATGGTAAGCAATAAAACAAAAATTGATTGAAGTTATCACGACTACTATCAATATTAAACACCAAGACCTCGTTTCCTCTCAACGAGTAAAGCCTCGTGGAGACTGGCGCGACGCGACATTAACAATACAACTTCTAAAAAAACTTCACGGTAGAACAATTACCGGTATCGCGACGCGCCAGTCTGTACGAGGCTTTAACCGACTCGTCCCTAATAAGGTGGCTACTGCATTATTTAGAATATAATCGAGATTGTAATGATCGCGAAACGGTAATGTTACAGGACGACATAATGTAAAGGTTTCATAGGCGTTAGTATGACACATTGGAAGCTTTTGAATGAGACTGTAATAAAGATGTAAAGATCGCAGCAGCTGCCTGCTGCCCGCTGATCTGCCTGCCCTCATGGGAAGGAAGGCGTGAGTTTATGTATGTATGTATGTAATACAGAGACGATGCTATCAAAAGCTGTGTTTTTTCTCATATTTTTTGTACCATAATAAGAACGCCCGCTTATTGTACCAGTTCGAACGAAATTCAGTAATAAATATCGCTTCATATGCGCGAATTAATCGTATTTGCATCATATTAAAAAAAACAAAATCAAAAGTCATTTATTCAAACTAGGCTGAGAATCAGCACTTTTCGAATGTCAAAATTACATAAGATAGTTCCCCAAAACACCTGCATCAACCGGGCACAAATTCAGACTCCAGGCTGCTTCTGAGAAATTTGTGATAGTAAAACTTAATAACACTTTGCCCGACCTGGGATTCCAACCTAGGACCTCAGCAGTAGCGCTGGCGACCACTAGACCAACGCAGTCAAAAATGATTGCGTTGAAGGTTTTTTACCGATGAAACCATTGCAATAGTAATAGATGAAACCTTTAAGTTGTGTCGTAAACTAAATAAAATGTGAAGGGAAAAACACAGATGAATAATGGATTAATGGTACATTTGTCTAGTAACAGGTACAGCTTTGGACCATTAATGAGAGTAGGTAACGATGCGCGATTTCGAAATGAGTCAACAATCGGTCAGAATCAGAATCAGAATCTTTATTTGTTAAACATAGGTATTTACATGATGGTGTTAGGTTAACATATTTGAGCGCTATGTTTAGCCGCGAAGGCATACAAATTATTTAAATGATAATGAACGGTATTTGAATGATTCGAGAGAATGTCATGGTCATAGCGTCACTTTATTTCTTTAAAACATGTTTATTACAGGAGCCTTTTTGGCCTCGCGAAGATCGTTTTTTTTTCTTCTTTTTTTTGGATATTGTTAGTTTTAAATGCTCCTTTTTTACTGTTTGTATTTCTTTCTTTCCATGCATTCTAGAGTTCAAATTTAAATTAGATGTAGCATTCATTCAATGTTTAATAAGGAAAACCTAAGTTGCTGAGATAGGAGCCTTTTTGGCCTCACACAGGTCGTAAAAAAAAATAATTTCGTTTTTTTAAAAATAAATTGTTAGTTTTAAATGCTCTTTTTTTACTGTTTGTATTTCCTGTGCGTGTCCCAAATAAAATGTTTTCTTTCATTCTTTCTAAATTAAGTATCGATATTTTCTACAGTCTTGTCCCATCCCTATCCAACTCTGCTCTGGAGCCGAGCTCTTTGTGGGATTGAAACTTTTTGACTCAGAGGGATTGTTATCCGACAAGTAGCTCCAAATGTATGCTTTGCTTCCCACTCTCTATCTTATTCGTTTGAATGAAATATTGCTATGATTTTTACTAGTTATTTTCATTGAAATAAAGTTTACCAATATACCCGCGACTTTACGCGGTCTTTTTTTAAAGATTTTTAATTCCTATTCTTTCCTTTTCTTTCTTTTTCTTTTTTTATGGTATCTCATTAGGTCATGAGCTATCCGAAGATCAAAAAATATTTGGCCTAGGTCTTAAGGTGGAGGTATGAAAATTGATTTGCTGTTACAATGTACTGTCAGCTACAGAGAAATCTCACCCCCCAGCAATGTATTTTTTCATTGCTAGGGGGTGAGATTTCTCTGCAGCTGGCTGTACAATAGATGTAGTTGTAATGGTTTTTACATAACATTACGCCTTGTTTCCCCGAAGGGTTTTGCCAGTTTTGTTTAAGTCATCAACCGGGCATAAATCCAGACTCCGGGCTGCTACTAAGAAATTCCTATTGGAAAAACCCAATAACACTTTTCCCGGCTAGGGAATCGAACCCAGGACCTCATGCTCAGCAAGAGAACGATAGTGTTTGTTGTAAGAAAACGCTGTTTTTGCATTAAGATTCTGAATTAAATTATGTATTCTGAATGAAAATGATAAATCGTGTTTTATAACGCCATTAATAACTAAATCAATGGTATTGTTACTTTATTGATTGGCGTTAGTAATTAATATACTAAGTTATTACTGTTGCCCGTGGATTGTAAATCATTTTAATAGACGTGACAATTGTATCAATTTCCATATTGATTTATGGCAGAATATTTTAAAGCACACAAACTGTTTGAATGGAAGACGATTTACCTATATTTACGTGCCAATTAGATAGATGGAATATACACACCAAAATTAATTAAAAATTTAATTAATCTATACTGGGTGTAATTTTAATCACCGTTTTCCTCTTAAGGGGTCATTGTACTCATCATTATGAACAACTTTTACTATGGGACCAAACCTGAAATCGTGAAAAAAAAATCAGCTGTTCCCTACATTTATGTTCGCATAACTCGTCAAAATGTAGGGAACAACTGATTTCTTTTTCACGATTTCAGGTTTGGTCCCATAGTAAAAGTTGTTCATAATGATGAGTACAATGACCCCTTAAGAGGAAAACGGTGATTAAAATTACACCCTGTATAATAATTATAAAAAACACAAAAACATAACACACTACACTTGAGAGCTTGATTTTGGTCGTGGTTCCCTGTCACATCTGTACACATTCCTGCAGTTCAAAAATCTGACCAAAGAAAGACAGCTTTCTGCATTGCTGCATCGCGGGAACCTGGATATGTAGAACTTAAAAAGTATAGTCATGACTCCAAGCTTCAGAAATTTCCGTTCCTTGGTGATGTTCTGGAGGAATCCTACATCTTGGTTTCAAAACTATGAACCATAAAACGTTCAATTAATTGGACTTCCAAGGATTTAAAGGTCTCAAAGTTACACCCAACATCGTATATCGTCATCCCGGCCGTCACCGGCGGGGTAATTACGTTCATTTTGACAGTTCAACAACATTCATTGCGTTATTTACGTTGTTGAGCAGACACATTTTTCAAACATATGAAGCATAGCAAAATCTTTCAAAATCATTTAGATTATAATTGATCGAGTGTGGCATTCTCTAAAACAGTCTACAGGAATCACACGCATAAAATAATCACACAAGTCATTGCACGACAAAGCTATTTTTAATCATAAAGCCCTTGACCTTTTAGCACTCCTTTTAATTATTTCATAAACCGTCGATTAAATTTAAATATGCAGATTCAGCGGCAGAAAAAATATTAGTTATTTTTAAAAGGCATTATGTATACCTGGTTATATTAAAATGAACACTTATTTTTCTCAATTTTCGCAACAGCGTCACTGTTTATCTAGCATTTACTCACATTTGTGTGCTCAAAAAAAGTATTAAATAAATAAATAACGATAATTTCAGTCCCCAAAACTTTTGGTACTTTTCTAAACTAATCAAGGTTAAGTGCTATTATTGTTAAAAACAAAATGGCGTTTGGGCATGAAAAAGGCAACTTTATAATTATGGAATGAGAACTTGTAACTTGAAGGTGGCTCGGCTTGTAGGGCTGACAACCGACCATTGTATTTCTGACACGTGCAAGGTTGCAGTATTTATCCACAAGGAGGCCTCAAAAGCAGATCGAAAAGG
The DNA here is from genome assembly GCA_914767815.1 of Eupsilia transversa. Lineage (NCBI taxonomy): Eukaryota > Metazoa > Arthropoda > Insecta > Lepidoptera > Noctuidae > Eupsilia > Eupsilia transversa. The sequence continues at coordinate 2,927,308 of OU611888.1, forward strand.
CAATATGCTCAATTGCCAGCAAACTAACTGGGTCAAGTGAAAATAAATGACAATCATGGAAAGATAATCTCAACACTATAATATTATTGCGAAAAAGTAGGTATAATATACAATAGACGTTGATATATTTAGTAACCTATTCCGCTTAATTCCTAGAAACATAAAAAAACCCTGTAAGAAATCGACACGTGTTTCGCCTCTCAACGAGGCATGCTCAGGATGTGTGATTGACTTGTCGCGAACCTGAACACGACGTGTTGCTACGCCGAGGGCCGGACGCAGAGCGTTGCGTCCGGCGCTCGGCGTGGCAACAAGTTAAAAAAAACTAAAATAAAAGCACTCACATCACAGTAACAACAAAATATCTCAATTTCCACACATATTTCATTGGCAACCCTACACGAAACCCAGAGGTCTAAGGACGAATGGTAATTTACTTGAATAAGTTCTGAATTATGAATACTGAAAATCTGACCCGAGAGTGTTGTGGGGAAGTTTACTCAAATTATAAGTACTTTCCGAGAGTAAACAGATTACTTGCCTTATTTGAGGTGCCTGAGAAGGAAAGTGTAATGATTTAAAGTCATTTGTATGATAAAATTATTCGGAATTATTAAGTGTTGGTAAAGAATTAAGTGACCCAACTACTCCACTTAGTATGTTTCATTTGACTGTCAAAATGAAGGTCAAATTTTAGGATTTTTTTAATGGGATTTTTCCATTTGTATTTATCTCCTCCACAATGTTGGAAAGATCAAATCATAGTTTCTTTGGTGGTTTCTTTGTTGACATTTAAAACAACTGGTTCCGACAAAACTGAGGCAACATTTTGTTGTTGTTTTGATAGAGGTTTTAAATTAAGCCTTTCATCTATAACTACACTTACAACGCCTTTTAGTGGTCGTTTTACATGATAGTATTTAAAACGAACCACTAAAAGGCGTCTTTGTTTTCTCCAAAGTATAAAGGTATAGGTACAGGTTGTCGCTATCAAAGATGGAATAATACAATTTTACTTGTCTCATGAAGTTTTTCCGTAGTGCGTGTAATGTTATATTATTGATAAATAATAATTAAAATAATATTTATGAATATGTTTTATTTTATTTTAATAATAATTATTTATCAAACTGATCGATCACTTAATAAAGCCCTTTATAACCAACACCCTTTGAATGTGTGTAATAATAGGTAGGTACCTCCTAGGCTATTACAACAATTATTATCTCAAGAAAGATCCTCCAAATGAGTTATTATTTAGGCAGCAAACATCTAAATCCCTGTTGGAGCATAATTCTCTGGGAGTAAGTGCGTACTCGTGTAGGGAATATCACATGAACCGTTATATTAGCACCCGCTTTAATTACCTGAGAATGAGCTACAACCCTTCAAGGTTATTTGGCGCGTGGCCAAAATCAGAACTAACGCCGCCATCTTGTTTTGTCTATACAATTTCTGTGACAATTTTATAAATATTGACCAACAGCGCCCCCCCGTCACTGTCATTTAGGCGCCATACTTTAGACTGTGCGCAAGAAGTGTGCGTGCGGCTGAAATCGGAACTAATCGTAAGCCGTCGTCTAGTCGTTTATGTAAGGTCAAATTAAGTAAAGAATTATTTAATTAATTAATACTAATATAATATTTTTATGACAAAGTTTTATTGCTATTGTTATTTCTTTTGTGACGTGAAAAGAATCGAATAAATCTGTCAGGTACGATGTCAACTATCACGATAGATTGTACCGAGGATGGTACTAATTAACTAATTACTGTCAAACAATAGTACCTAAGTAACTGTTAAAATGACAAATGATTTAATTTAAGCGGTTAATATAGACGCAGTTATAGTTACAAAAGGTCGTTGAAGAAATGAATAATTCTAGGCCTTTGCCTGGAGCCTGACGCTAGTTGGCATGGAACCCAGACCTGCGCTTTACTTTGTGTAAAATTTAATCACCGTTACTCTCAAAACGGTGAAGGACAGCATCATGAGGAAACCGGCATATCCTAGAAGCAGAAATTCGAAGACATGTGACATCTACCAACGCGCTCTAGGCCCGCTCCCTCTCACAGAGAGGTCTGTGTGCTAGCAGTGGGAACATTACTTAGAGGCTGCTTATTCTACCGATACCGCGGCATTCCAGCGCCTTGTCACGGCATGCCACGGCGTGCTGCGGCAGGACAAAGCATGATAATTTCTCGTACACTGTCGTCAGAGACGCGGGCGAAAATGGTGTGTATCCCCCGCCTCACAACGCGGTATGTCATAACGAGCCCGTGGCGCATCTTTCAATGCCATGCAATGAATTCCCTTTCAGCATCGTAAACCAGCAACGGCAGTATAACTGATATAAAAATAATCTATTAACAACTATAAGAAAAAGCATACACCAGCCGGTAGTTATGTCGAGACTAGAGGGAGGCGTATGTCGAGACTAGGAGGAGGCCTATATCGATACTAGGGGGAGGCCTATGTCGATACTAGGGGGAGGCCTATGTTGATACTAGGGGGAGGCGTATGTCCAGACTAGGGAGAGGCGTATGTCGAGACTAGGGAGAGGCGTATGTCGAGACTAGGGAGAGGCCTATGTCGAGACTACGGAGAGGCCTATGTAGAGACTAGGGAGAGGCTTATGTCGAGACTAGGGAGAGGCTTATGTCGAGACTAGGGAGAGGCTTATGTCGAGACTAGGGAGAGGCTTATTTCGAGACTAGGGAGAGGCCTATGTCGAGACTAGGGAGAGGCGTATGTCGAGACTAGGGAGAGGCTTATGTCGAGACTAGGGAGAGGCGTATGTCGAGACTAGGGAGAGGCTTATGTCGAGACTAGGGAGAGGCGTATTTCGAGACTAGGGAGAGGCCTATGTCGAGACTAGGGAGAGGCGTATGTCGAGACTAGGGAGAGGCTTATGTCGAGACTAGGGAGAGGCTTATGTCGAGACTAGGGAGAGGCGTATGTCGAGACTAGGGAGAGGCGTATGTCGAGACTAGGGGGAAGCCTATGTCTAGAAGTGAGACGTCTTTCACCTGATGATGATGATAATGGCTTTTAAAATCCATTTACCACATTGTTTATATTTTACATAATAAAGCTGTGTAATACGCAAGTTCTTAAGCAAATAGACAACGACTTACTGTCAGTGTATCATTTTTAGCAGCTGCTTAGTAATAACAAATATTTAAAGAGCTGTTTACGAAGAATCGACTTACGTTATCAGAAATTATTTGTGTAAACTTTAAATAACTACTGACTTGATTTGGAATATTTTAACCTGTAAACTGTAGGTACCAACATACTTTTTTGATTGCCAACTAAGTGACTAAGTGCGTGTTTTTTTGTGATAAATCTTCATTTTTCTGACCTTATTCCCATTTTCATGTCGTTGCAGTAAGGACGTCTTTTTAAAAGACGTACTTACTGCTGAAGACTGTTTTTTTTTTACAATTTTCAAATATAATTCTTGCTGCGTCGGTAGAAACTTTGTACCCACCATTCTCTTGCCATTATCCCAATTTATTTCGGTCGGCGCAACATGTCTTTTTCTTCCATACTTCTCTATTAGTCGTCATCTCGGTAGTCACCCCCTTTCTAGCCATATTATCTTTCACACACTCTATCCATTGTTTCCTTGGTTATCCTATACTACAGCCATCCACATTCATACTCAAAACTTTCCTCACGACATTTTCCAGATCCGCATCACATGCCCATACCATGAAAACCGGTTTCCACACATCGTTTCAGTGACCGCGGCGGTGCCACATTCACACTTCCTATTATATAAGGTCCAATTAAATTAGCTGGCTAAACTTCAGAGACGTCATGAGTCAAAAATTAAATTAAATAGATATTTATTTCAGGCTACTACACTACCCGGCGCCGCGGCCGTCGACCCCATGATCAGCTGTAGGCACTCGAAGTATGAGTTAAGAGATTTTTTCTCTAATTTTACGAAGTTTTACGGTCGCGAATCATAATTATTTAGATCAACATTCAACCTGATAATGACCTTCAAATAAAAAAACGTACGAAAATTTGACTTTCGCGGGCTACCTTAATAATGGAATTGATTTCCGTACACCTGTGTAATTCAAAAAAGTTACTGCAGAGAAATCCCACCCCCCAGCAATGTATTTTTTCATTGCTAGGGGTGAGTTTTCTCTGCAGCTGACTGTACAAATACTTAGTTACTAAGTTATTTATTTTGTTGCAGAAATAAAATGAACTGTATTTATATACTTAAATAAATAACAACATATACCAAATTAATTAATAGAATAAAAATATAACTTAGCACCGCTAAGTTACTTATACAAATAAAAATATAAGTTAGCAAACTAAAATAATGATGGTGGCGAAAAATTCCTCGGCATCGCTGTCGACTGGTAATGTACCCAAGAGACTGCAGCATTGCCATGTTGTATGGCAATGCTTAGCCTCTGGCCAAGGTAAACCTCCCTAGATGTCCCTTGGGTCACAGGAAGTGTCAATCAGCCGTTACGAAATTTCATTGAATAAACCATTTCATTTCATTTCGTTTCATGAGCGCATTATACTATGCCCGAGGGTTTTAACCCCAAACGTATACTTAGTTATTATATTTTTACTTTCTTTCAGTTTTGGTCGTGACTTTATAAGAACTCCTTGATTTTAAAACTATTTTACGAAAAAAAAACACATCACCAGTTCCTATAGTGTCTTTAAAACTTATGGAAATCAGTTAGATTAGCTGTCATAGGTTTTTACTGGCCTATCAACCTCCTTTTTAAATTAAATACGTACAATAAATTTTCCACAGATAGAATTAACTCGTTTTGGAAGCAGTGTTATTGTAGGCAGTTATGTGAAAACAAGCCTACCGGTTTTAAATTATAATCATAGGTGAAAAATTTATAACTCAACTTATACCTACTTCTCTATGTATTTGCCAGTGTTATTGTAAACATCTAAACGTCATCGTCGTCAGCGGCTTCCAGTCGCTGAATACCAGAGATTTACATGGAGCGACTGCCTATCTGACCTCCACAACCCAGTTACTGGGTAATACGATATCCCTTTGTAAGACTACCCATAACCACTGTCAAAGACAGACATCCGGGATCAACGGTTTAACATGTCTTCGGTCAGTCTGGGTCGTCTTAGGTTCCGAGGCACGGAGGGGTCTCGATATGTGTCATGTACAACCCATCCATGGACTAGCCTCGGCAAGCTTAGCTTAACCGTTGCTCGACCCGCGCGGCTGTTATTATTAAGCCACGAGCCCCTCCCAAAAACATCTAAGCGTACCTACCGGTTTAAAATTACAATCATGCGTAGGAGAATAATTATAAGTTGAGCCCATATTTGCATGAGGAAATTATGCAAACAATAATAACAACGCATACTTAAAGCACAGTATAATAAAGTAACAGTATTACCTCTCGGCAGTAACCTTAAAATAATTACCTACGGCCGCTCGGTAGATGAACTTTCCGCATCCGTGCGTGACTGCTGCGGAATGGGGACTGTTGCGTGATATACACTGAGATTTTGAAGCACGTCGTTTCGGCCATGTTCGATGAACACGTAATACTGTAACTTATTTACACTGTGCGTAAACGATAGCTTTAACAAAACACCCACATCCAAAGTACAAATGATTTCGGTTTCAAGCGGGGTAATTGCGTAACACACAACACACGCAATGGCTTTCATTTTGACAGTTCAACAAAATTCATTGCGATAATTACGTTGTTGAATTTTTCGAAAGTATAAAGCAATGGATTTGCAATATCCTTCAAAATCATTCAGATGTTGATTGAAAGTGTGTTTCGTAGTTAGTGTGCTGATTTTGCAATCCATACTTAATATTATAAATTCGAAAGTAACTCTGTCTGTCTGTCTGTCTGTCTGTATGTTACCTTTTCACGCCTAAACCACTAGACGGATTTCGATAAAATTTGGCAAGGAGATAGATGGCATGCCGGGGAAGAACATAGGCTACTTTTTGTCTCAAAAATAACCCTAAGGGGGCGGATATAGGGGATGAAAGTTTGTATGGGAAACCTATCATTTCTTAAGTTAGGGCTATGAAAATTTAAATGTATGCTTTAGGTAACAAATAAAGAATTACGTATTTCACCGTTTTTCAAAAATCATCCCTCAAGAGGGTAGAATGGGGGATGATTTTAAAATTCACATGTAATATTGACATTTTTCCGTGACTCTTTTCAAGATATTTAAGGGTTTGAGAATATAGTCATAGTCCGTATCTTGAGGTTACATTTAGTGTTTATTTCATTAAAATCGGTCCACCCGGTCAAAAGTTATTACTAACTACTTGGCTTGAAAAGCATGGGAGGGATGGTGGCATTGATAGCCGGAGATTTTAGACAGACTCTGCCGGTAATAACTAGGGGATCACCGGCAGATGAAATAAATGCATGCCTAAAGACGTCGACATTATGGGGGCATTTAAAAAAGTTTTGTTTGATTACAATTATGTGAGTACAACTGCACATGCATATAGAATCGGGGCAATATGCGGCTGCACTTCTGAAAATTGGCGAAGACCGTATCGTATGGTAACAGTTGGTAACGGCTATAGATGCTGGCGGGAAAAATTCCGAATCATTCCCGTTGAATACTTCGGAAGTATTCGGAAATATTCCGAAGTTTTGGGAATATTTCAACTGTCAAAAAAAAACCAGGAAAATCGACCTTACTACCTATTTCGCGCTTGGAAGTTGTAAAATAGATTATTTTAGTTATGTTGTGAGCGGTAGGTATATTAAGTTTATGGTTGTGAGTGCACGTCGCATCAATTCAAGCACACACAACGTCGCGTCAGGTAGGTATAATGCGTTGCAACTAAGAATGTGCACGTGAATGACCTCTAATTGTCAAATGGTACTTGAAAAGATTTATTCCCGTTGTCCCCGTATGCCATATCCCCGTCACGGGGACAGCGGGACGTGATTAAATTTACTTCCAGAGCAATGTTAGCTAACGAGAATGTGAGAAAAAACAAACTAAATTTTAAATGTCAATAAGGTCGAAAATCGCTTGAACCTTTTTTTTAACCTGCTATCGTTAAGCAAGTTAAAAAAACAGGTGCAAGCGATTTTCGACCTTATTGACATTTAAAATTTAGTTTGTTTTTTCTCACATTCTCGTTAGCTAACATTGCTCTGGAAGTAAATTTAATCACGTCCCGCGCTCACTCCACTCCACTCCACTCCACTCCACACCACTCCATTCCATTCCATTCCAGTCCAGTCATCCATTCCATTCCATTCCATTCCATGGTAATAAACACATTACCCTCCTTTGCGTCACTCAAAAAGTGTCGGGTAAAAAGTGTCGTGACAACTTTTCGTAAGAATTTTTTCCGTCTAGCCCCCTTTCACAACGCGCGATAAGGAACTTCGTTCCAAACAATGATATTCTAATAAACAGATATGTTATACCTACACGTACAAAACAACAGAAAAAAGTGTTCCGCGCCGAGCGCAGCGCGCACCGCATCACTCGTAAGCGTGTGTGGCTCAGACTAAAAGCAATATTTCCCAATTGGGTACTTTTCTAGTCTTCACGTTTTGCGCGCTCATAACATATCTGTTTACTAAAACATCATTGGTTCCAAAATAGCATTCGATTTCGAAATAAGTAGGTACCTACCGACCTAAAAACAAAAGAATTAAAATCCTGTTAATCGCAGGCTAACATAATTATCTACCTATAAAAATATCAACATATACTTAATCAATTCCATTTATAATAAAATAAACATTTATATTTTACTTACGTATGTGCCACTGAACAATAATTAACTCACCCACCACACCACAAACAAACACGTTTATTCCCATTGAATTATTCAGGCGAAATATTCCGCGGAAACATTCGATTGCGGGGTACGAATCTTTCTCGCGGGGCGAGGGAAAACTTCTCCGGGGAGCATCTCCCGTCTTACCGCACCCCGCACCGCCATTGCCTGCACGCACGACTCGAGGAGCGCAGCGGCGGCGACGATCGACGATCGATGCAAAATACGATTTTTCAGCAAAAAAAAAAATCTTAATTAAATTCATTTGGAATAATTCTGATTTAACGAAACTTTCCCGGAAGTATTCCGGAATAATTCAGAATTTTTCAGAAGTTTTGCAACTATAGTAACGGCAGGATAACATTAATTCAAAAATTTTGTAATATTGTTCATATCAACAACGTGGATAGACGTTGTTTTTCAGATAATCTGAGCCATCTGCAAACTAATGGAGAATAGAGAATGGTACACAACCATTCTCTATTCTCCATTAGTTTGCAGAGTATCAGGAGTGCCTTCGCATTAGCTGAGGCTGAAAGTGGGTGTTCCAGTTCTGTTAATGCGTAATCTTGATGCGCCAAGATAATGTAATGACACACGGTTACAAATTACTCACCTGAGGCGGAATATTTTAAAAGCAATAATCATGTTAGAAATAGTAATAAAAAAAAAAAGTTGAGATTCCCCGTATTCCAATAATTCCGACAGATTTGTGGCGGCATCGAAACCGCCACATACGAACTACGCATCAAAGACCTAACGTCACAAGTCCTACATCGCGGTATAAGAGTTTACCGAGCGATTAACATTATACAGGCCGACTTTGAAATCATGCAACAAAATTTAAGGGGGTGTCCTACTCATCAATATGAACCACTTTTACTATGGGACCAAATAAGAATTCACAAAAAAAAACGACCTTTCTGTATAAAGGTATACCCGATTGGAACATTTTGTATAAGAAAATCGTAAAGTCAGCCTGTATAAGACTATCCGACATCAATTCTTGGGCAATTGCCCGCCAGACACAACACCCGTCTGGTCGGACGATCCTCCCTTTTCTATATAGGACGAGTGAACTTTACACCATGTTCCTCATACCCCTAAATTGGTGACCCCGAATATGAACGTCAACGCAGCCTTCGTGCAACTACTTCAGCGTGACGTCATCAACATCATTCCCGCAAGCTTTTGTGAGGCGAGTCACACAGCCAGCCAGCACCCACGGCTTCAACGGGTATCCTGACCACCAGCATGCAGCGAACGCGCATTCTTGGTCACCACCCTCAGCCTCATCAGCAACCCGGCGCTGTACCACATCCGACGCACTGGATCACAACGCAGCGCCACCCCGACTCACTGAGGTCACCGCAAACAGTTCCGACCCACTGTGAACTATGCGGCACCCGGTTCCAACTCACTGGAACCTCAACTGGCACTGGCAAGCATCGCAAGATACAAGACTCAGCCCACTATCGACCTCCGGTCTCCGGAGGGGAGTGATGTGGCGGCATCTACACCGCCACATACGAACTGCATCAAAGACCTGACGTCACAAGTCCTACATCGCGGTATAAGAGTTTACCGAGCGATTAACATATATAAGACTATCCGACATCAATCCTTGGGCAATTGCCCGCCAGACCCAACACCCCGTCTGGTCGGAGGATCGTCCCTTTTCCATAGAGTATGAGTAAACTTTACACCCTGTTCCTCATACCCCTAAAGATTTACCATTCCAATTTAAAAAGAGTGCAGCCATTGTATGTGGCGTGCTCACGAGTATCCAGCCCACAAAATCTACATGTTTTAGCAAAAAATGGGAAAACCAAAAATGTTGTTTACAGAAATGTTTTAACATAAGATATTCCAGTTTTATTTATATTACTTTACAGATTGGGATAGACGTTGTTCACCTTCCACAGGCAAATGTGTCATATTTTTTAAATAAGACTTTCACACAGTTTCATACTTCCGTCCATAACCTTTCCGCAACGCCTAGATAGACCATGTGCCCATAATTTCCGACCTCCACGCGGGCGAAGCCGCGGGCAAAAGCTAGTATATAATATTATATAGTTTTGCAATCACCCGGGCTGTCTATTTATGAACCTTTATGATAGTACATCGTTGGGCCGTCCCCAATGCTTATTATCCACATACAAGATAAAACAAATATCTAAATACGAAATGATCCAATGCAAACTTTTATTATTTTCCCATAACTTGCGTATTAATTCCGATTTTTTTTATAATCCTTTTTTAAGCCATATGGAAAAAGTTGTTTAGTTTCACGTCAGAAAAGAAGACGTTTTCCTGTTGCCTGCGGCCCTCCCAATGACAAAGAAAAAATGACAAAGAAGACGTACAGTCTGCTTATTTCACTTGTCATGTCGCTTTGTCATACAATATTGACATGACATTTTTGATATTACGATATCCTTTTTTCCCCTTAAATACAAAATGGTTTAACTTTGTGCAAGAGGCAGAGGAAGAGGGGGAGGGGAGGGGGGGAGGTTTGTTTATAAAAATCATCAATACAACTCTCTAAGTAAATCCTAGTGAATGACTATTTCATTAAATCATGCCATTTGAGGATTATTCTAACTTAAGGACTTGTATTGCTGATTCTAATGATTATAATTCTATAAAGCCATATTTCTTACGGTCGCGAATCATATTTTAATCAACATAAAACCTGACACTGATCAGAAAATTGCAAAAAACGGAAGAGAATTTCGCGGGTTATCTTGGCGCATCCCTCTTAACGTTTGAATTTTTTAGTCCAATTAATAGATTTTTTGTAAATAGATAATTGCTTCATATTTTGGCATATTGCCACTGACCCCACCGACCCCACTGACCACTGACCAGCGTTGTGTCATCGCACATCTCCTTCTTTTCTATGCAGTCCGACAGTGACCCAGCTTTATCTGTGGGCAGCCCTTCGGCGACTACAGGCTTGATGTTATGTTAAGATCAGCACCCTAATTGCGAAATACACGATCAATCACAATCTGAATCGTTTTGAAACTGATTGCTAATCCTTCATGAGTTCCAAATAAAATTCTGCTCAACAACGTAACGCAATTAATGTTGTTAAACTGTCAAAATGAAGCAGATTAGTTTTAATCGTTTACGAAAATGTGTTACGTAATTAAATAGCTATTTAATTTCAATTTCAATATAATTTTATAGACTTAGGTTTCAATCTACTAAAAACTTTCAACCAGGACTTAATTCTTCCACAAACTTAAATTAAAACGTCATTTTAATTACTTCAAAGCTTACCCTCCACTCTCTTATATAATAACAAAAATGTCTGTCCATATAAAACTCGTATCAAGCAAATCTGTTTCTAATATCATCGGATAGTAGTTTGGAGCGCCTTGCAAGAAACTTATGCGCTTGGCTTCGCTCACTTAAGTTACGTATTGCAGTTAGCTACAACGTACAAACTACAACTACTGCTTATTAACCGACTTTGGAGTTTGTAATCAAATGACAGACAATTTAGTTCTGAAGATATTTAGCACTAATTTGTGGGTATTTCTTTATCTTACATGATGAAATGATACTGAAATAGAGCAATAGTTTAAATGTGGATATTGTGTGTTATGGCTTGATAACAGCCGCACGGGTCGATCCATCAGGTTAAGCTGCGCTCGCCGGGGTTGGTCCGTGGATGGGTAACCAACTTTACATATTATCGAGACTCCTCCGTAATTCGGAAAGCCGTTGGTCCCGGGATCTTTGACAGTCGTTACGGGTCGTCAGAAGCCCGAAAGTCTGACAACCAGTCTTACCAAGGGTATCGTATTACCTAGTTACTGGGTTGTGGAGGACAGATAGGCAGTCGCTATGTGTAAAATACTGGTATTCAGCTGCATCCGGTTAGACTGCAAGCTGACCCCAAGATAGTTGGGAAAAGGCTAGGCAGATTGATTTAGTGTGTCAGGGCTTAGCACGAACGCGCGGCACACACACAAGTTATAAGTTGTGTGTGTGCATAATAATTATTTAGGTACTTAGTTATAACTTATAACTAAGTACCTAAATATTATGTGCGAAGCGAGTACCTATCTTATTTCTGTTTTTATCTCCTTTCTGACACTTGACTTTCTGATTTATAATTCGCGCGGTAATATAATCTATGGTTTGATAACAAGATGCGTTTTAAAAGTGCGAATTTAAATCCTGTTCACGCAACGTTTCTCCATCTCATCTCAACCTAAGTATTCATTGCACGTCACTAGAGTGATTGTTAGTATAACCTAATCCATCTAATGTTCCTACCTGCATATCGCTATTGTCAAGCTTTCAAACAGCTTCTAAACTAAAAGCCATGTAGTGTGTGAATCGTGAAGCACCTGTAATCTTGATCAGCATAGTGTGGTGATGGCAGATAGGCTACGGTCTCCGCTTCAATCACACAAAGAGCCTTTATAGTGGTGTCAACTTGTAGTGATGGAACATTGCTGGTTATCGATATCGATAATATTGTTTGATGTAGATTGAGGGAGTATTTTTGCAATCATTCTTGGTGTTGCAATGCTGTATTCAAAAGGTTTAGAATACACATTTTTTTGAGTGTTGAAATGGACCGTTATCATTATACGGTGTTAATAAAGATCTGGAGATAACGCTAAACTAAAAGATTTTCAACATTTCCTTTGATGAAACTAGCACATCGAACAATTTCCCTGCAGCTTTTGTAATATCCGGCCCGCTTATGGCAATGCAAACCATTTATTTAAAGTAATCACCTCGTTGAAGATCCGACTGGCAATATCTACTTACCCTAGAGAGCTAGACTTTTTCTGTTATCGTTTAACAGAATAACTGGTATTCTAGAAGATTTCCAATTGGGTAGTAATAAAAGTTCCGAAAAAAATATTAAAATATGAGCATACTCAAAATAGGAAATTTACTGCTTTAAATACTAATCTTTCGACAACTTATATGCGAATACAATTAAAGAAACAACCGAATAAAATACTGAAATTTCCGAAAAATTAATACAGTATTTGCTGACGCTAATATTTTTCCACCAGCTTAAATTGCGTTTTACCGAAAACTACTGTTAGTCGTTTTAATCGTAATTCACCTGTTATAAATTTAACCTTACACATTTTATAAACTGTAGTGCTTGTTAAACTATTTTGACATTATAAAAATACTTGTGATTCCAGTATTCCTAAGAAATATAAAAATGTGCTTGTAATAATATTATTGTGCATAATAGCGGATAGCATAAACTTAATTTCGCACAAAATCGTTTGGAAAATACTCATTTATCATACATTCAAAACTCATAATTTTGTAACTCAGAATTCTCTTTTGGCATACATTTCATATCGATTGTCACTAAAAGGCAGAAGTATCATATCTCAGAAATCCAAGCAATCAAAAGCCTGCAGCATGCAAGTAAGCATGCACGCAGCATGCAAGCAAGCAAGCAGCATGTGAGCGAGTCTGCAACTTGCAGCAGGCATGGTTTCTGTCACGGCTTCGGCGCTGCAGGGCTCCAGGGCGGTCCCACGTGAGCTTATCGTCGCAGATGATTTTAACGCTCACCACCGCAGCTTCGGCTTGAGCCGGCCAACTGCGGCGGCGGGAGTTCAAAACAACCTGCTCCTTAGCGCGCGGGCCGCCTCGCTCCTCCGCGCCTATGCGGGTTTAAATTACACTCTATTGGTAGAGCAGACAATACTACGTGGAGTCGGTTTTGCAGAAATTGGTTTCTGTTACTAACTTTTGTAGCACAACATATTGACTTTTTACGACAATATTTTAATTTTAATGTAAGATCGTGTATGTAAGGCCCAAGCGTGGGCCGACCGTTAGGTAGTTATTTTCATTAAAATTGAGAGTTTAAAAAGTTATTCTATAAGCAGTAGTAGAAATTAAGCTGGTTTCTATAGAGCCTAAAATAAATAACGATTACTTTACTAGAATATAATCTTTTCGAAAGTTTAGTATTTTTGTCGGAAGTTTAGTAAATTTTTCGGAAGTATAGTAAGTATTTTTTTTGGCAGAATTTGAATTTGAATAAACTCATGATTGTTTGTTATACACCATTTTTTGTCAAATAATTTTGTATTAATTCTTCGGAAATTTATTTTAACACAGCTTAGTTAGTATCACAGTCAGCAACAGATCACTGGAAGTTAATTATTTTTTTCGGAAGCTTTATTATTTCCCTTTCCAATTATAATGAGACATGTCAGTGAAAAATGTTTTTATTACAACTTGATTAATAAGACTTCGTTTAAAACCATTGAGTAGTTTCTCAAGCTTATCCTTAACTAATAATTGCAACGTAAACCGATGCATATATATATATTTTGCTATTGTAACGCAAATCATAATAGAAATATGTTGTTGATGTACACGTTCAAATTTTATGATGTTATCGTATTTTACGCCTATTACGAACCATAAAGGATAATTCAGCATCGCTTCAATCAACGTGTTGCAGTAATTTAAATTAAATCACACAATAAACATAACTGACGTGGTTAGAATAATTTTTCCAAATGTCCTTTCATTATCATTTGTACAACGTAAATATCAATCAAAATCGTGCAAGCTGGCAGTGTTATAACCGAGAAGTTTGCGAAAGATGAACTCAAAAACACTGTCGGATATTGAAACAGAATCCAAGAACTGTCGACATTTGCGAGGCCCAATATTAGCCAGTATCATTATATCGATAGTTTAATTTATCGATATGCATCACATCACTGTGTGGCGATTTAGAGAAGTGCAATATTTTGGGAGGCGCGGCGACCCGAGTGTTACACACAAAAGGGACGGGACCGCGCCATTGTTGCACTGAGATACCATCCCTCGACTAAGACTTGGAACACGCACCTTCTTTTAAAGAGATATGGTATTTAAAAATATGTTTGGAAAGAGAACATGCGATCATCGATTGTTTGCCTAAAGAACATTCACAAGAACTATCAGAACATTTTTTTAAAGTAGTTTAAAGTTATCTGCCTGTATACCAAATAGCTTTGTTGAGTGTACACGATTTAATACCGTTTAAATGAGAGAGGTGAGCCGTTTGGTGGAATCATCCTTTAAATTTATCATTTAGACCCAACAGAAGATTTACTCATTTATCAGACTAAAATAGAACTACTTACACATGGACTATCAGATGCCTCGTGCCGGCTGAAGGATTTGTAATGGTATACTACAGTAACAACAAAGAACAGACTGCCACGTCAAGAGCCTTTGTTTCAACGTTTTCATTAGCTGCTATAAACTAAACCTTTTGAATTTTGATTTACCTTGAAATTATGATATAACTATGTAGCCATGTGCGATAATTACGGGGTAGTTATTTTTCTAGGTTCTTTGAGTAAGTTTGAAACTACAGGTGAACTCATCGTGAAAAACGTGGACCATAAGCTCATTTTTCTCAGCGGCGACGCCGGGCCCGCTGCCGGCCATTGCCATTCGGGTGTGACTCGATCCTAACTTAATGTATGAACGACATAAATTCTGCAAAATATAGCTATCCGTAAATGCTACATTTTTTCGTTTCCTTATTTTGTTGGCTCCAATGTTTATGCCAATAGCCATATCCAAGTTTCCATCCTCCACGATTCATTCCTTCTAGCTGCATTGTTACGTAGAGCGCTAAAGTTTGCTGTAGGCCGTTTTCACACTCCAAAAAACACGGTTTGTGGCCATGTGTCTAAATGAAAAACAAGAGAAAAACAGCACTGGCTCTGTTTCTAGAAGGCAATTTTTGTGAAATTAAAACGCTTTCTGGCGTGTAGCGAGCCTTCTTTTTAACGTGTGCTTTCCTCGTAGCATTCTGGGGTTTAGAAGTTATTTTTGCACGAGTTTAATGTTGGAATTGCGAATAAAGTAGTTTCTAAGGAAACTACTTTGAGAGGTAATAAATAAAAGCATTACTTTACCGGAGAAGAGCACTCGTTCATTTTAAGCAAAAACATTTTGTTTATAGTAGGTACCTATTTAATCATTTTATAAGCCTAAAGAAATAAAGAAAATACGTTTCTTTGCGGTAAACATGACGCAAAAAAGGAATATGTAGAAACGACACGAAAATAACAAGTTGGGGGAAAATATGCGCCAAATCCACGCAAAATGGCCGGGTGTTACACGCCGCGTTTGCGATAGGGTTTCCCATCGGCAAATAATGACGAATTTACAAACTTTCATCTCCTATTTAATCCCTTTTGAGAATGATTCCTATAAACACGCAGACACGGTGAAAAAAAAAATTTAGAAAAAAAAAATTTTTTGGAGTACCTCCCCTACACGTAAAGTGGGATGCCATTCGAAAGGTCGTTTAAAACTATTGTGAGTGTATCAAACCATGTTTGGATTCCGTTCCGATCCGTTTGCGATATTAAGCTTTAAAGTGCTAATTTTTGTTAGAGTCAAGTGTCCCTGCCAGCTTAATAGTTGGTTTTGGATAGGTATGTGAAAAAAATCAAGGCAGTAATTTAAATAACGAAATTAAAAGGAAAACTATCACAGCTAAGTAGGCTCTACAAGTTAACCTGTAATAATCTACCAACTTACATTTGCAGTTGCAAAAACATGTTCCATAAGGGAGAACATGTTTTTCAACTACAATTTAAAGTTTGTTCTCAGGATAAATTCATTGTGTGTGGTCGACACGCACTTAGCCGGTTTATTTTGCTTCATTTGTATCCAAAATTTACTTTACACACTATAATCCTCCATCACTCCCAATATTTACGCCAAATAATTTATGCAAAAGGCCTGCAATGCTTTCACGTAAATTGCATAACAAAACCATATTAACCCTCTAGCAATAATCGTGATTGCGCACCACTCCACGTCGAACCTAACCCGTCAAATGCGAGTGACACATCACCACACATTAACCTGTAACCGCGACCATACTTTGCAACAATTAATCATGAGCAACATCAACGTCATCCAACCCTTGAATACTTAAGTAATTACTTAAGCTTGGTTAAATATTTAAAGTAAGTTGGAGCGTCGCGGGGAAGTTTAATGAGCCAGGTATGCTTGAACTATTACTATGGTAATGATACTTCAACATAAAGTTGGTATTCTGTTGTTGTGGTTGAGAGTATAAGAAAATTAAATTAGTTAACAGTTTTGCTCGTTGCATCTCCACCTAAATCTTTTTTAAAATTGATCCTGTGGTTTTGTTGTTACGTTTTTAGAAGAACATGAAACTAATACTATTTTTCTGTTTTTACCCCATGGATACCCTCCATCTGGGAAGAACGGAGGGTTATGTCGCACTCCTAGCAGCTAAAACCCCACTGTTCATTCTAGTACCATGAGTTTGGGGCCCGGGAGATACTTGTACATTCGCCGCACGGCCGGTACCATGACCGCTATATTGGATTAACCCTGAGATTTTCCATCGTTGTTGTTTGTGGAGATATAAAATTGGTGACCTTTGCTTTACACCATAGCACACAAGTATTTATGTACAGGAATAATCTTTTAGCTTAAAATAAGTTAACGTCGAATGCGGAGGGTTAACTGACGTCATAATGAAACGGAAAACTATTTTACAAAAAGTTTATTATACAAATTGTGTATTTAACAAAAATGTATTTGTACCAAATACAAATAAAGTAATAAATAATAATAGGTATCATAAAAGCACAATAATGACAATCACTGATGCACTACTATATACTAATTATATTATTATAATAATTACCTAAATTAATAAAATACTAAAAATGTATTTTAATGTAAACTAAAAATGCTGGGTGCAGTAGTAATTCGGTAGTATCACTACAAAAGGTATGTCCATAAACTACGTTATTTGGAAAAAAAAGCTTTCAACACGCACATCACGCCTGTATTCCCCGAAAGGTTAGACAGAGGTGTACCTATAGTACACCCACATTTTGCCAGTTATGTTAAAGTCCCATGTGATAGGGGGCGAGCTTTCAATAATTTGACAATAAACTTAATTTTTCATGAAGAATGTCTTTTTAGGGAGTTAAAATTAAGGCAAAACGCTTTGATAACGAAAAGAAAACAAATCCGCGTTCAATAGTGAGAAAATATTTTGTAAGCTATTTGTCCCATTTTCAGGCTTTTGTCACTATGGAAAAGCGCTGTTCATAATTCTAAGGCAGACATTAAATAAGGATGCTAGCAATAATGTATTTCTAACTCCTGATTACAGAAAGCCAATTCAATTAACTCCGTTGCAGTGTTGTCAAATCCCAGGACAACGTTTATATGACGTTGTCATTTTGTTAATTGAAACTCAACATCTAACATAACATTTGACATCATTAAGCTAGGGGTAAGATGCCATAGTTACATGTATGTAAATCCCCACTAAATACCTTATTAACTGGCATGACATTCGACAATTATCTATAATTTCAAATCTGCCACAATATTGTGTTAATCTATCACAACAAAGTAATTGCTATCACAGACATCCAATCCAAAAAGTGATTAAATATACATTTAGTTTTTACACATATTCCAATCGTGTAAATAATAGATGATAAATGGTAAACTGTCATTGTTATGATGATGTTATGATGCATTGAAATCACAATAAAATAATTATTAAAATACTGAAGCAATCAAAGTGGCATCATAATTACGTGATGATTTAGTCATTACAAATGAATTCATCATAGAAGTCATCATTCATTCGATGAAGCCATTTGTTATGCATGTCATGCGTGTTAAAACGTGTGTATTGGAAAACTTGGCTTTAATTAAACCTTTATCGGAGATTTGTAATGTTTATGTAATCTTGTGATGATAAATGTATGTATAACTATTTAAATGCGTCAAAAGAACGAAGATAATACAATTTTTGTTACTTATTTCAGTGTACAATAAAATATTCAAGATTAAAAATATATGTGATGATTTTTATGAATAACATGCTGCTCCATCGTAAAGAAAGTTTAATTTAATATTAAAAAAATCAGCTTCAGTTAACTCAATTCAAACGTAGTTTATGGACGATGGTTTATTTATATTGGTCCCACACTAAACTTAAAAACTACTAATTATAAAATGTGGACACTTAATACAAAAATACTGTTAAATATTAACGTAAATATAATTAAATAAATTAAAATTGATGTAGGTAGTTGATGTTTTCAGCACAATTTGTTCGCATTTCTAGAGAAAAGTGAATTTAGAACTACAGTTAGTATCAAAGAAGGTTGAAGTTCTATGAATAACTAAAAAAGAAAAAAAATGCAACACACACGCAAGTATATGAAAAATAATTAATACTTGGATATTTTAAACCTTTGTGCTGATAAAATCAACATCCCTCGCCCAACATTGGACAACATCTTCGTTTTTTTTTACATTTTCATTTTTATTTTTACCTCTGCAATGCAGAGCAATGTGAATGTTTTTTTTAATATAAAAAATAAGATAAGATTAAGTAGAAATTAAGTGATTTATGTATCATATTCGAGTTAAGTAAATAAATAAATTGTAATGTTTTTGAAGGTAAAAATAAAAAAAATATTTTATTAATCTTATAAGTGCCCAATCACAGTCATATTCAGCGTTTGCGACGTTCCACAACCGATTAAACCATACACTTGCATTATAAAAATACGGTCACAGAAATGAATACTACAGTGCGTTCATTATAACTTGTACATTAACGAGATTGGTAGCTCTGAATTTTGCAGTCATGTGATTGCTAGAACTGTTCTGTCAGTTCCCATTTTGAACTTTATTAGTATTGAAACTAAGCTTGACAAACAATAGTGCCAATATGACAGCAAAAGACAAGTTAAAGTGAACGGTTTGTACAATGTAAAATTCAGTGCTACGAATCGCGTCACGAGACAAGTTATAATGAACGCACTGTACACACAATGTATCAAAGGAAAATGGAAGGAGGCCGAAGTTCGCCTCTTTGTTATAAAACATACTAAAAATGTCATAAAATTGCTATTCGATTTTGTAATTTATAGCATTTTGGCGAAGTCTAGTTTTACATTCCACTGAGTGTTCAATGGGTTTTCAGCGAAATGGAACATCATTTTAGACTTTTGTTTTCGCCTTTTATTTAAAGTCAGTAGCATGATATTGTATAACTTTGCAGTGACAATAATTATTTACTACGGGAGTATGAGGTAATTACGTATACGTAACACAATAACAATTGCAATGCCTTTCATATTGACAATTCGAAAACAGTCATTGTGTTATTTAAGTTGCCGGGCAGAAGAATGTTTCAAACATATGAAGTAATGGATTCGGAATTTCTTTCAAAATATTTGGAATTGTGAAAGAAATTGTTTTACGCAATTGGTGTACTGGTTTACGAATGATGCAACGGACTGTGTATTCGGGCACTTACGAATTACAATTTAATGGGTTAATTGGAAAAGTAACAAAAGTGCTTAATTCCATTGTAACTATTTTAAAGAACTATGGTTTTGTAGGGTTGTTTTATTCCACAATGAAAATCACTTTAACAAAACATAATTTACCATTTCACTATAAGATTTTTTAATTTTTTGTGTAAGTGTCGTCTACAAAGTTGTAAACGAGAATCAAAGCTCATTGAATTGTGTGACTTCATAGAATTTTGCGACCAAGAAGGTTCTGGAATATTTTCGATTCTGAATTTAAATCTGTGACTCCTGAATCTGAAACTCTATGACTACAGTGCTGGAAAGGTAAGTCTGCGCGCGGCTGAAATCGGAACTAATAAGTATGCCGCCGTCCTGTCGTTTATGTAAGGTCAAATTAAGTATAGAATTATTTAATTAATTAATATTATATAGATTTAATATTTTAAATATTACAGTACAGAATTAAGCACGCCAGCGCCACCAGTCGCGCACAGACTTATCTTGCGCGCTATTAGACAATGTGTAAGGAATTTTTCCGACAATTTCTCTACGGTTTCTTCGTTGATTTTAAGTATAATATGTTAATTATCGTTAAGTATTTTGTGTAAGTACTTAGTCTTATAAGATCAGTAGATAAGTATAATATAAAAAGTGCATTGTAAAAAAAGACTACACATAATATAACATGACGATGCAATGGATCATCTCTATACAACGAGGTTCTACCGGATCAACCGGCGATCCTTTTTGGTGTATTCTTTATTCGTCCCAATAATTATAATACCAGCCTTTTACTGTCCCACTGCAGGGCAAAGGCCTCTTCTCACACCGAGAAGGCACGAGCATTGATCGCCACGATTGCTCAAGACGGGACGGATTTAAGACTTATATGAATCATAAGTCCAGGTTTCCTTAAGATGGTTTTCCTTCGCCCATTTCTAATGTCTAAGATACACTTGAAAGTACATATGAATTGAAAAAGTCCCATTGGTACTTGACTGGATTTGAACCCACAGCCTGCCAGCATGAGCGGCGAGGCCTAAACCACTGGGCCTTTAACCCTGCATTTGGTCCACATAAAAATAAATAAATATATAAGCGCGGGGCGAATAAAAATGGGACGAATTAGGAATACACCTTCACAATAAGCTTTACAAATCAACTTTTTACAAACCAGGGATTATCAACCCTTTTCTCAGTATTACCAGCTGCATTTTAATACAAAAAAGTCTAAAAGGTCTCTGATGTCTTTATAATTTTGGACATTTATACCTATTAATTTAATTTTTAGGATATACAGCCTCAGTTTTTGGCTCTGTTCCTGGAGAGGTCTTCTGCCTCCTCGATCGTGTCTGGTAGCCGCATGTTCCTGGTCTCTGGCAGCATTAGGACGAGGGTACTGGATATCAGGCACATGGCTGCGAAGATCACCGTTGGCATAGACTTGTGGTATAAGGACTGTAAATAAAAATATCTAGGTTAGTTCTTAAATCCTGTAGTTTCTTATATTATTTTGGTATTTGGAATATATCTTAGTTTTCTCTTGTGTTACAATTTCTACGGTTTTCCAATTAGTTTACTAAAAGATAGAAGGTTTGTTGCATCGAAAACGTACAAACATTTCAACAAACGACTCATTTTTTTCTAACTGAAAGCTGTGCTGCTGGGGAGTTTGTTGCGCCACTTCTTCTTCACAGCTAAAGTACTAGGAAGTGGTGAAGGGCAAGGCAAGTTGAAATTTTGGGGGACTGTTCTATGTAATAATGACGTTCGAAAAGTGCTGATTCTCAGCCTAGTTTGAATAAATGACTTTTGATTTGATTACCCACTAGCTCCTCTCGAATGCAAATTAAGGATAAATAATTTAATTACAGTGGAAAACGTCTTAAAACAACTTGTATTTTACTTACCAATAATGGCGTCATCGGTGCAATAAGAGACCCTATTCTGCCGGCCATGGAACACATGCTGATGAGGGTCTGTCGCATGTTCGTGGGGAACACCTCAGACACGTAGATGTACACGGAGCTGTAGGCCAGGGTCACGCTCCATTTGCCGACCAGATAAAGGGGGATGGACCAGTAGTCGTCTGCAAGAGAAATAGGGGTTAGTATGCTGTCAAATTACGCGGGAAGTCACTGATGAGGTGGACTGATCAAATAAAATCCGTTAGAGGGCCTGTAAATTAAACCGCCTCTGTGGTCTAGTGGCTAGACCACCTGTCTCAGACCCAGAGGTCCCGGGTTCGATTCCCAGTGGGGGCAAAAATTTCTGCTCGGTTTTGTTAGTTGGTAGGGCTTGTTTTAAGTCCGCCTGGCTACCTACCACCATCTTAGCTAAGTCTGTAGCCATAACAACAATGTTTCCAGCATTGTTGTGTTCCGGCAGTAAGAGGTAAGACAGCCAGTTCTTCTGTGGTTGAGGATTCCAGGTGAAGCACGCTTCCACCTTGGGCCTGAACATCGCTTACCATCAGGTGTAATTCAGGCCAAGAGCTTCCCCGTTGTGGGAAAAAAAGAAAATGGATGCTTCAGAGTTTCGGGCTCGTGACGGTGTAACGACTGTCAAAGATCTACGAATGACAGCCGGTACCAACGGTTTAACGTGCTTCACGGAGGAGTCTCGGTGGCTAAAAATGGTCACCCATCCACGGACCAACCCCGGCAAGCGTAGCTTAGGCAACCTGTTGGATCGAACCGTGCAATTCCCATATCGGGAGAAGTTTCATTGGGTTTTCAATTAGGAATTTGTCAGTAGCAGCCCGGAGTCTGAATTTGTGTTCGGTTGATGGCAATAGGCTCACCCCCCATTACATGGGACTTACTTAACTGGCGATATGTTTGTGTACTATAGGTACACCTCTGCCTAACCCTGCGTGATATGTATGAGTAAATTCAGAAATTTTACATAGGGTGACACAATGGGCAGTCTTATCGCTAACAGCGATCTTTTACAGACAACCTTTGGATGAATTAAAGGCATTGGTAAGCAAGGCATTTTACAGCGTCACATTTATAATAATGAGTACCTAATTGTATAATACTTTTATCGTCGTCGATTTCGTTCGGTCGTAAGATCGTGATCGTATGTTTACGAACCTAAGCACAGTACACACACGTGTGTGTATAATGTTTCACCACATCGCAAGGTCGACGGACTGACGCGTCAGCGAAGACCACTTTCACATTGGCGATTTATCGGACGACTATTGAAAGTAACTTTACTTACTCCATTTATTATAACTTAAGACCATTATCGGGCATCACCCTTTCGTTATTTCGATATAAATGTTTAATAAACTCCGTTATTTCACGATAAATACGAAGCAATATAATCTATTTACTATTTACATTTTAGAAATAAGTCTTAATTTCAGTTATTTCAACAATATTACACAATAACTGTCGCCTTATTTGTAATATCTTTAATTTATTTTTTATTATAATATAATATTTAGCATTTATTTGTAATGCTAAAATAAATGGAGTTTATATATATATTGGTAGATTTTTATTTTTTCGAGTTCAAAATTCTTCAGCTCTTGAATCTGCAGAGCCATTTTCCTAACTATGTTGGGGTCGGATTCCAGTCTAACCGATGCAGATGTCTAGTGCACTCTTGTTGATTAAATAAAATACATGTCGTATTGAGATCTAATCCGTCTATACTAATAATAAAGCTAAAGAGTTTGTTTTTTTGTTTGTTTATTTGAACGCTCTAATCTCTTGAACTACCAGTCGGATTTGAAAAATTCTTTTTGCATTTGATAGCCCAAATCTTGGCGAAGCCTGAGCTATATTAGCATCACGCTAGGAGTCTTAGCAGCCTAGCAAAAAGAAAAAAGTTAGGTAAACCTAAGCGACAACAAAATAATAGCGCGAGTCGGATGCGATGCGCCGGAATGGGTCAGGGGGATTTTCACGCAGACGAATTCGCGGGCACAAACTATTTAGGGCTGATTTTACCAATGAAACTGAACGCGATCAGCACATCTAAACCGAGTTCAAGAGCTGTCAGTGTCAATATTACAAAGAAAATAATGACACTGACAGCTCTTAAACGTGGTTTGTGTGCTGATCGCGTTCAGTTTTTTACTGGTGAAATTCGCCCTTAGCGATAATCGCGTGTATATTTCTCTTTAATTTTTACGCCACACAGCTGTCTAGCAGGTATTTATCTAGTTGTTGACATTTTCACATTACGACATACTCCGAAGGGACCTGTTTTTTGTCATTTCTTTCAGTATGACTATGTTTGATTACTAGGCAGACATTAAATGCTGTTTGTGCCTTTCACATCATGAAATTAGTCGCGCGATAAAAACCGTGAATGTGTAACCAGCCTTAAATTAAACTAAATTCATTATATCCGCATTTTGTTTCCGTAGTAAACAAAAATTGTTTTCAAACGCATTATGTTTACTATTGAGCCGTTATTTATATTCAAATGTTTTCTATTGACTTGTTTATGTACTGCATTATTCTTGTTGATATGATATGAGGCAATAATAATAAGTGTAATAACTGAACGCACTTTGAATTACGAAATTAATCGGTCGATAATCGATAAAATGAGATATCTAGATTTTTCCATGCCCTTAATTCTATTTTGTATCTTATAAGTATGGAAGGCTCGCTATTTATTTTTCGATTAAAGAACGTTGAAGTTGTCTCCAAGTGTTTGGTTTACCTATGCAACATTGCATTATAAATATTGTGAGCGCGTGCGCAGGTGACGCGAAGGTAATGGTGGGAGCGAGACAAAACGCTGGATATTCTCGTGTAATAATAAGTTACAGTTGGGTACATTATTTTACACGCACGGTGGCTTCGATAAATTGTTATGTTATTTAATAATATTTATTCCAATTTATTGCATAGTATATGTATAAATCACAGAACCTAACTTGGTTTTCGTACGTCTTTTTCGGGTGACCATTGAAAATCAGCGTTGCGCTGTGGGATTAATGTTTGCATTGGGTAGCCCTATTCTTGAGGAAGGTTATAGGCTATGTAACATCACGCTACGACCCTTAGGAGCAGAACAAACGAAAAAAAGGCAGAAAGAACGCTAAATAAAAACGAAATACTAGCGCGGGCGGGCAATGGGATGCGTCGCTGTAGGCCGCGCGCGGGCCGAAATTTCACGCGGACTAAGTCGCGGGCAGAAGCTAGTATTATTATGATTATAATTTAGATAAAGAAGTGTAGATAACCTAACGATGACAGGCTGTTGGCAGATGTTCAGCAATAGACCTTACGAGCTCGTCCTTTGCCCATCAGAGTGACAGTAAAGGTTGAGAAAAAACGATATATGGAATAGACATAATGAAATATCGTTAGTAATGATATGTCCATTGCGCACATATAATTTTTTATATCACGATAGCGTGACTAACTGGCGATAGATTGAAATATATGTTTAATAAAAACGATTATTTTACGATTGAACATGAGTTACTAGAAACAGATTGTATATATTAATATTATAGCATTGACCTAGTTTTCTTTATTGGTTTTAAATTCTAGGTTAAAAATATCTCGTAATTAAACCGGTATAAAACACATAGAATAAAATCGAATTAGGAATTTTTTTACGCATGATGAATTAGGACATTTGTAATGGTTCAGTTTAAAGATAAATTATTAAAGGCCCTTTTAAAGGTAAATTATGAAACGCCTCTTTCCCATGGACCCCCATGGGAAAGAGGCGTTTCATAATTTTACAGGCAGAAACTACAGAACGCCACCTGCTACGATCCTTACAAACTCCTTTTGCCTCGTTAACGTTCATACATCTGGTCATACACGCACGCCGGTTGCGCAAGACAAAAAACACACAACACAACAACACCATACACACTCATACACAATATTTAATATATAATTGTAATAAGCTGTTAATATTTCAATAGGTACTTACTTCTTGGCAAGAAAGCGAACAGCAAGCTCATCAGCGAACAGGTCAGATAAGTGGCCACCAGCGTCTGCTTCCTTCCATACTTGTCCAGGACTATCACAACCACGATGTACGCCGGGATCTCCACCAGTGTCACCAGCATAAAACTCACGTACCTATTACTGCTTAATGACACAGAGTTAATTGACAACCCATAGTAAACTAAAGAACATGTCATCCACAAGAACGAACAAATCATCAATCTTTTCCATATTATACTAGAACGTATTGCCTTTGAGAACTGAGACTTCTTATCAGTAGTCTGACTCTCCACCTTCAACAGAGGATCTCCTAAGGAGTCCAGCTCAAGTTTTCTGGGATCCAAATTGTTTATTTTAGCTGCTTTTTTGAGGACGTCCACGGCTTTGTCTCTTTTGCCTTTACTGAGGAGCCAACGGGCGCTTTCGTTCATAAACCAGATGTAGATGACGACGATTAGGGCTGGGCAGTAGAGGATAAGGATGTAGGTACGCCAACTGTCAATGACCCAAGCAAGGAGGGCGATGAGCACCACGCCAATGACGAAGGTCATATTGCACATGGCGGATACTATGACTCGCTGTTTGAGGCCGACCAGCTCGATAACTGCAAGGAATAAATTAGTATCAATATGGGCAAGTCGTGAGAAACGCCGTACATGGTAAACGATATTGAAGATAGTACGTATTGTGATGTCTTTCCTAATAGGTTTAATGGAACTTAAAGCGGAATTAATAAAATAATGTTTTTATTGTTTAAAGGTCTCGATCGTTCTGGAGTGTGTTTTCGATTAATCATTCTATTCTATTTAGAGTGTCTTCATTAAGACATATATCTAGAGATTAAATCGCGAATATACGCCTATCTTAAAGATTATATCTTGAAGATGGGGCGACAACATCGATTATTTTAGGTACTAATGATTTTTTACTAAGATTACTAATCGTTGAGTGTACAAATTATCGATATGAGATAAAGTATGTCGTAATAAACGGCCTATCAACATTTTCGAGGTGAAAAATACTTTGGTTAAACAAGCTTTACCCATAGACCTAATAATCTAGGAATCTTAGCAAAATTATTATTGCAAAAACTTTTTATAACTGCAAAAATAATATATCATTCTAAGCTGGCAACTAGCTAAGTTGCAACTTATTCCGAATGGTTTCCTTAGACAAGCAAGTCAGTTCCTCTGAATAATGGTGTTTTTAATGTCGATTATGATATGCCTGAAGTAGTATTGCCAAAATCCTAGACCTAAGGGAAATTGGAATTTAATGACTCAAAGAAAATAGAATATACTTACTAAAAACATAAGCTGACGGATACAATCCACCACCAAACGCCGCCTCCAAGAAATGTAATGCTACATAAGTCAAATAATTTGGCGCAAACGCTCTCGAGAAACCAAATATGAAGCTGGTGGTTGCCGCGAAGCCAACGGCCACTTTCCTTCCAAACCGGTCAGAAATGGCTCCGGTAAACAACATGGCAACGAACATCCCGCAGTTGTGAATGGTCCCAACTAAAGCCCTCTTCCATTCCTGACAGCCAAGGTTGAACTGAAAGATGAAGAAGACTTAGAAATAGCTCAAGTGTCTTAAAATCAAGTAGCATGTTTAGATCGTGGAGTTTACATATTTGGCGCAGTGGCGTCCACCTCCTGTACTTCGATTACTGCGGACAAATATAGTATTATTATGTAAAGCCAATAACTTGGTAACGAGTCCGCGTGTAATTTGTTAAAAACTTCAAATTACATATGGACTCGGACTACAATTGCCCACATAAGGCAAAACTCTTGGGCGAGGTAGTAAATGCAAAAGAAAATGTATCAGATATAGTTGAAAATGTACATTTCAATGATACAAGGCTCTTTTTTTGCGAAAATCAACAATATTCACAAAGCAGTTGACATGAGAAAGTGGAATAAGCAAACAGGCACAGTCTCATATTACACAAATAAGGATAAGAGTGTCTTTCGCAAATATTTTAGTATTACTTCTTCTTCTTCTTTTAGTAAGTACTTTTCAAACGAAAAAACAGTCTCCGTTTGTAGGCTTGATATATCAACTGCTATGCTTAAAGGCTAGACAGTATTCTCGAGTCTATATTCTAGAATGAAACTCAAGCATTAGCCTCTACTACAATCTACCAGTTTTAGTTGAGATTAATGCTTGAGCAAGTACTAGGAAGTGGTGAAGGGTGGGCGTTATGGGTGCTGCCGTTTGTAACTTTTGACGTTCAAAAAGTGCTGATTCTTCACCAAACTTTTGATTCATTTGAGTATCGTTCTAGAATACGGGCCTTAGACCAAGCATTTCGAACATTAGAACAAGCATTTCGAAGATTAGATCAAGCATTCGTCTTTTCGAGACATTGCAATAAAACTAAATACAATTAATATTATTCTTTCTACTGACCTCTTTAACAAGTGAATATTCGTCCTCATAGACAAATTTCTCACATTCCATAGTTTTGTTCAACTCAAAGTTGTGGGGCAGACACTGGAACTCCGAGTTGTTAAGGGGTATGTACATCTTGCAAGACTCTGGTTTATTGAGTATGTGGTTCGTCGGGATGGCGTAGTTGATCCAGGAGGTGTCATTGAAGCGTTCCTCGCAGCCGTCAATCTCGCATCTGTTAACAAAATTTGAAATTACATAAATATAAGTTAGCCTTGTTTGTCATTATAAGCCTTGGAAGCCTTCGTGAACAATCTACAACTAATTTAAATGGCGATTTTGTTGTACGTGCGTTACCATATTTTTTTATAATTTGAATTTTGTATTGCGTACAATCTGCATGTAATTGGAAAACATTTGTTATAAAAAATAATGGGAAAATCCTGATAATCCTAGTAAACAAACCAATTAACGTTTGTCTTCTGTTTTTTATAATACCTTAAAATAGAAAAGATGAAAAAACATAAGGAAAATGAACTCTGAGATTATTTTTGTACATCACGAGGGCAGCAACCGGAACAAATTGAGTCAGTAGGTACGTCATCCTTAAATAAATTTAAAAAAAGTATAGTTCAATCACCTATCTATAACAATAAGGAATGATCGAGCTAACTGTTGACAAAGATACATATACAACGTGTTTGTTTTTGATATCCCATAACTCTAGGGTATAAGTAAAAATAATACAAAAAGTCCAAGAATATGTGGTCCAAAAACGCATAGTTTCGAAGATAACATAACACTATATACTCTCGATGTGTGTATCTAAGTTTCATTGATAAGTACGAGTAAATCATTTTCATTCAAACCAATCATTCATATTTAAAGGTAAGAAAATGCGACGTTGTCATATTTCACGTAGGTTTTACATTAATAATCGTGACTTTGTCGTATTAATATTTTGTATGAAAAATGAAAAAACAAAATGATAGTTGAAAAATAATTCTTAAGCCAGTTGATTCTTTGATATGGTCTCATTCATACCCAAGAGTTACGGGATATAAAAAAACACCTTGTATATTAGATTGGTATTTAAGTTATCATAGCATCTTTAGAAAATAGAGAATCTGAACTTGCTTAGTACGAGAGTAACTCAGGACTGCCACAGATTACTTCAGATAGTTCACTCCGCAAAATTATTTAAATAAAAAGCGACTCCTACTGCGACACACTAAAGTGCAATTCTGAAGTTGCCTCTCTTTCTATCGCGTAACTCTTATATCTTCTGACTACATTACTCTCACTGAATAGGCCTGACAAGTTGACCCTGCCGCGTACTTGTAGCTATAAAACTACAATGCGGAGTGAACGATTTGTATTAATCTGTGGTACTGCCCATTGAACTTTAGTTTTATACACCGAAAAATACCAAAAAATAAAAGTTACAAAAATTAAAACGAGTTTTTAGTTTTTGTAGCTTTTATTTTTGTATCCTATGAGAAGAGGCCATTACACTGCAGTCAGTGGGGCAATAATGAGCTGGAATTATAATTACTATAGGTACTCCTTGTTGTTGGAAAAGTTAAAGAGTTAAAAGAAAGTTAAATTAGGAGCTCGTGGCTAAGTAATAATAGCCGCACGAGTCAATCCATCAGGTTAAGCTACGTTTGCCGGGGTCGGTCCGTGGATAGGTTGACCATCTTTACATACCGAGACTCCTCCGTGCCTTGGAAAGCACGTTAAGCCATTGGTCCCGGTCGTTACGGGTCGTCAGAAGCCTGAGTCTGACCACCAGTCTTACCAAGGGGTATCGTATTTCCCAGTTCCTGGGTGGTGGAGGTCACATAGGCAGTCGTTCCATGTAAAATACAGGTATTCAGCTGCATTCCGTTAGACTGGAAGCCGACCCCAACGTAGTTGGGAAAAGGCTAGGCAGATTGTTTGTTGTAGGAAAAGTTAAATTAATGATTCATGTAAATGAATCATTCAAGTGTATAATAATTATAAAGTATCATAATACCAACAGGTGTAATTAATACCTTTGATTGCTGATATGACTGTACAAAGTAATATCGGACAACAATGTTATAAATGGATTTGTAGCAAAAAGGTTGTTTAAATAGCGTTATTAACATAAGTTTCATAGAATTTCATGAAGTATGAAGTATGCAACCGATGATAAAGTGAATAATACTGAGTTTTAAGAATACATAAAAGTAGGAATTAAGGCTCGTACACACTGGCGCGACTTGTCGCGCGACGCGACACCGTTAAGGCTCGTTCACACCGGCGCGACTTGTCGCGCGACGCGACACCAGCAATTGTTCAATCGTGAAGTTTTATTAGAAATTGTATTGTTAAAGTCGCGTCGCGCGACAAGTCGCGCCGGTGTGAACGAGCCTTTAATTGTTCAATCGTGAAGTTTTATTAGAAATTGTATTGTTAAAGTCGCGTTGCGCGACAAGTCGCGCCAGTGTGTACGAACCTTTAGGTTCATGATAACTAAATGCTATTGTTTTTGTCAATTACCCTCTTTTTTACATTATATAATTGTCAAATCAAAAATCAAATCAAATTATTTATTATTGCAGAAAACACTGTTACAATGGTGTTATTAAATGTACATGTTTCAAGTGATTCTACCATAAGGCATGCATAAATGTAGGTATACAATCATGGTTTTAAAATCACGATTGAGTTTGACATTGAAATGTATAAAATAAGATAAAAATATTTTAATATATTAAATTAATGGAATGTCCAGTAAAATTTATCTTGGCTCCATAAATTGAGCACAATGCAACCGTTACGATTTGCTTACACACCCATCTAAAAAAACTATACAGATTCATTATACATATATTTAGTAATAATTAATAATACTTACGTCTATAAAACTTACTATTCCTTGTGGCAAGGTAATTCATTATGATAAGAATATTGTTTAGGTAATCCATGTATTTTTCTTAAACTTACAGACTTAAAATAATAATAATAATATTTACAGGTATATAACTATATACAACAGGAGGGGAAATAATCATAGGCTATCGAAAAATACGGCCGCATCGATGTCAACAGGAAAAGTGCCCAAAAGGCTGGCAGCATTGCCATGTTGTATGGCAATGATGATTCTTTGGCCAAAAAATAGACCAGCCCTATGCTATCTAATTGAGTAATAGATTTTCGTAAAGGATTAAGACTAATCTGTTTCATTTTGACAGTTTAACATTCATTGCGTTATTTACGTTGTTGGCAGATATTTTTTTCGAACTTATGAAGGAATGGATTAGCAATCTGTTTCAAAACGATTCAGATTGTGATTGATCGTATTACGCAATTAGGGTGCTATTCAGAATAGATTGAAATTATAAAGTACTTTCTGATGTACCTTACATCATTTACGAAATTCAAGCTTAATGAGACTTTAGATGAGGATTTATAAGGTCCTGAGAAACGAAATTATACTCAACATCGCGCAACATCCATAGAAGGGGAAGCACTTACGTATAACAACTGGCAATTCTAACCGACTGTGAAGGTTAGACTACGATTTGTTATTATGAAACATAAATAATTCATTAATTGACGTTTCTTTGGATATTCCACAGTAGTTTTATGAATCACAAAGATTTAATTAGTTGTATATTTCAACTGGAGGATCAAGAAATATTACGGCTAATTAAGAATCCAAAATTAACACCATACAGTAAATTAGCATAAATCACACAAACAAACAATAACTATTGGGACATTTGGATTAAGCATCTGCTCATGTTTTGGGTCAAAATTAGGACGAATCAGTCGTTACTATAAAAAACAGACTATTCTTATATTACCTATGTAGAAAAATAAAAAATCAAAACATCTTGAATCGTTTAGTTTTTATGAATTTGGGTTTAGAATACGCGATATATAGTTCTGTCAGGATTCAATATAATATATATGCTAAGCAAGGAGAGGGCTAACTTATTTTTTGGTCAAAGAATCAGCATTGCCATGCAACGTGGCAATGCTGTCAGCCTTTGGGGCACTTTTCCTGTTCACACCGATGCGGACGAATTTTTTGATGCCCTATGATTATTTCCTCTCCTTATTTATATACACGTACATATTATTATATTAAGACTGTAAGCTTATATAATTAAGTAAATATTATATTACTCGGTACTTGAATAAATAAGGAATCTATCAACTAGTAGTAGTAGTTCACTCATCCTCTATTGAAAAGGGATTATCCTCCGACCAGATGGGTGTCGTGTCTGGCGGGCAACTGCCCAAAAATTGATGTCTTATATATATGTTGATCGCACGGTAAACTCTAATTGCGCGATGCAGGATTTGTGTGATGTCAGGTCTTTGATGCGAAGTTCGAATGTGGCGATGTAGATGCCGCCACAAATAATACCAAAGTCTAACTCACCTATAAGCCAGTTCCTGGGCTTCGAATATGAAGCCACATTCGAAGAAGCTGCTGAGCAGGATAGGGAAGAGAAGTAAGACGAAATTCAGTAGGTTATATCTGCCATAAGGTCCCAAACTCTCGAGGACTGAGTCCAGGTTGATCTCTTTTTTCATTTCCTCCATGGTTCAGGTGCTTCGCTGGGCTTGGTGATTATCTGGAAAGAAAAGTTGAAGGTTAGTTATCATGGTACTGGCGGATGGAGACTTGGATTTCGAAGTGATTTTTGTGGTTATGCAACCTATTAATTATCTATATTCATTTGTTTCGGCGTTGCAAGGTCGAGACAAGGTGGACCCATAACCTTGTGAAGGCCGCAGGAATCCGCTGGATGTAGGAAGCACAGAACCAGTCGAAGTGGCCGTGCTTGGGGGATCCTTATGTCCAGCACTGGACGTTGCTAACGGCGAGGTACAATTGAAGACTTCAAGTTGAAGTAATTGACTAAATTTAATTGAATTTTATTTTTAATAACAGTGGAGTTGCAATATTGAAACCTATCACTCATCTATCCATAAAATATAAATTTGTATGTCTTCATATCGTGTTAGTTTATAAAATGTCAAAAAAATAGTAATAAATAAACTACTAGAGTCAGATCAAGTCTAAAGATTGCTATTGCATCATTAGTATTATTTATGTTTATCTTTGCATAACATTAGGATTATGACTGCATTGCTTATCTAATTCGGCTATTGTTAAGAATAATACATAAATAATGTAAAATTTGATATGGAACTTGCACATGCAAAGTCATGACCAGTTAATTCGTCATTCTTTTCAAGATCAGCATGTACTCACTCACGAGCATAAATACATTACACTACACTGTACTTACGCAAATACATTACACTTACGCAAAATTTAAAAAAATAAAAATATATACTTAAATAAATAATTATAAATCTCGTATAGTAACAATTGCCACTCGTACAAAAGACTTATTTCACAATAACATTGTTTAGAAAAGACTACGTTCGTAAAATTATAAAATTTCTATCAATATTTTGGGAAAAATCGCTTGAATTTCGGTAAATGATAATTTATTTTATTTCTGTAAGTAGGTTTTTTACAAACACTTTTCACGTCAATCTTATGGTAAAAACTATACGAGGTCAGCGATTCCTATCTGACTACTCTGAGAAGAAAGGCCGAAAGAAACTCACAGGTCACAGTCTCTTTTAAAGTTCAGACATGATCTTGGTCAGATCATGTGATCATTGGTTCCGCTTTATTTCTAGTTATCTCTTTATTCTAACAAGTAAAGATATACAACGTTATTGGTTATATACGGGCAATCCGTTATGGGGATGTGACCTCTTTGACTCCTATGCAAATGTCAACAATTTTCGAGTCATTTGACATTTTATATTTTTATTTCATTAATTTTAAAATATAAAATGTCAAATGGTTGAACTTGATGTTTTTGTATAAACTTATACAAAACCCACGATTTCCTGGTACCGACCGTTGTATGAGATTTACATAAAACCTGGATAACTTTTTATGTACAATTTATTATCTTTGTTAATTTCACATCATATTGTTATCAACCAAATCGGTTTTTTGGTAAACCACATAATATTAATGATATTCATTTCGCAAAGTATTTAGGTCATATTAAATTATTATTCAAATTCGTTATTCAAGTTTTTAGTCACCCACACGCTATGATAATGTAAATGAGCCATTGTATGCAAGCTGTGTTACTTTGTTCTCATTATTATCGTGACCAATAGTCTCTTCTTTATTATCTAGTTTATTACCTGCGGTCTTCGTTCTAATTCTGTTTTATGACTAACTTTGTTATGAGATGAATCAGTCTTTGTGGTCTCTCTGATTTGTACTTAATTGTTATATTACCTATACTTGTGTCGTTTTAGATATTGTTTTTGAACACGTTGTTGATTTTACTCAAGATCGGGTGTATGCACTAGGTAGCTCAAAGGCAGACAGGTGTGACGCAACTCTGGCTGAACAATTTCTATAAAAAATCACGGCAGAAAAATTACCGGTGTCGCGTCGCAGCAGTCTGCATGAGCCTAAACTTAGGCTAACGCCTGCTTTGACTTATTTTAGAAAAATAATTAGGGTGCGAGCGAGCGAAGACGCGGGCAGCAGAGTCTATCAATATGTTTTTTCTTTCGCCATTTTCGTATGCATAATGTTTTTGCTCCTTGGTCTAATTCGGCTTCATACTTCGTCCCGAATTCACAAAAAATCCATGAAGACGAGCTAGTTTGTACTTAGTAATTTGCTATGCCCGTGGGTAGTCCCTTCCTGGTTCAAATCCCACATCGTCACACGCTGTCACAAGAATATTAATGTATCTGTGCATGATTCACACACTCAACATAATAGTATGGCTTGTGGCGCTTATTGTATTAATTATGGCTATGGTATGATATAATAACAGTCCTTTTATTAATAAACTTGCTGTTGTCAACCTCATCGTTCAAGCTTCTTTAGGGTTCCGTACCCGAAAGGTGCCAAACGGAACCCTATTACTAAGCCTCCCCTGTCCGTCTGTCTATCTGCGGGCTGCAGCAGAACCGTTTCATGAACCGTAATAGGTTGTGATAACACAGATTGTGTATTTCTTTTGCCGCTAAAAAAAATAATAAAAATAAAATAAAGTTAAAAATTAAAGGGGGTCTCCGACAACAAATGTTTTGTTTCGGTATTTTTTGCTAAATATTGTACAGTGTACAGAACCTTTCGTGGGCGAGTCCGACTCGCAATGCCTCGGTTTTTTTTAAAATCGTTTATTTAAACAAGTAGTATCTACAAGTTGGTGGTAATACACAAATCCCTTGCCAAACTACAGTATAGTTTGTCGACAGTGTTGTCGTGGATAGGTAGGTACAGTCATTTTCAATCATATCTAGGGCCGGGATATGGGTATATGGGGTCCGAGTGCCCAGTTAGTTTTTCGAGACATCGCCAAGCAATTGGTAGACTCTTCCTCTGACTAGAGGGCTGGCCTATTTTTTTTGCCAAAGAATCAGAATTGCCATAAAACGTGGCAATGCTGCCAGTAATTTGGGCACTTTTTCTGTTGACAGCGACGTGGACGAATTTTTTGATGCCTTGTGATTATTTCCCCTCCATTTTTTATAAAGGTACTTGTACATATTATTATTATTTAATACGATACCCCTTTGGTAAGACTGGTAAACATGTCCCTATCTTTAGTGGTAAATATATTCAGAAATTGTTATAACTTTGTATTAGTTTAAAAATAAATAGGTGTATACATTAGTCATTGTTTTGCACATAATTATAACGTTCTAAATATAATTTGTTTTTTAATTACAAAAGCTACAATACAGTTATTATCACACGTGTAAGTAATTAATTTAACTTGTCCTCAATAAGACATACAAAGTTTAAAATAATTTGTTATTGCAGTGTGACCGCTTGAAATCACGTAAGTTACATTATTTTACGAACTTACTGACTCTTTTCTATTCCTATTTTCCAGTTTTACCAAGGGGTATCATATTACCCAGTTACTGGGTTGTGGAGGTCAGATAGGCAGTCGGTCCATGTAAAATACTGGTAGGTATTCAGCTGCATCCGGTTAGACTGGAAGCCGACCCCAGCATAGTTGGGAAAAGGAATTTTGACTGACTCTTTTCTAATTACTAGTGTTATTACTTAGAAATCTTTAGCTAAGTTTTTGTATTCTCCTTTACCTTTTAGCCCGCGTTTACACTCATATACGACTTTCGAAATTAAAGTTATTCTTCACTTTGTAGTGTTTTTTTGGAAGTCGGTTGTTTTTAATTTCTGTATATTGATTCTTATCAGGGTATTCCTACACAGATATTAAATATTTACTTAATTATTGAATAGAGGCAATCCTTATCTAAGTAGATTCTGAATTTAATAAATTCTAAAGCATTCTCACAAAAACATCTACATACAATTAATAAAGCGCTTATAAACAAAAAGTTTTTCCAAATATATTCACTTTTAACATTTTTTCCTAATATTCTATCCTATATTAAATTTGAAATTACACGTGGGCGCACCCTATATGCGCAGAGCTAATCCGCAGTTATCTTAATTGTATAAATTAATCCAATTGGTAATTATGGCGATTAGCCACTGCTCAATAAACTAATTGACCTTTTAATTTATGAATGGGAGTGACTTATTAACTAGGATTGTTAGCTGACTCATAAGACAGTGGGAGGGTCTTAGGGACTTAGGAATTAACTCTCGGTTTCTATAATTAACTATTCGTTAGTACCGCTGGTACTGCGTATAGAATCTTTTACTATTTTACTACATACGATAAAATGTAGATGTTTAGTTTTAACGTTAAACTAGCCTTTGTAATGTGCTAATATCATCCATAAAGAGTTCCTAGACCGTAGACAAAAAATATGGTTGTAGATTTGTTTTGAAAAAAAAAAAAACGAGTTTACGTAGGTATATGGAAAGTAAAACGTTTCAATAACAGAATTTTATTAACACTTTACCAATATAGACAAAACACATCTGTTCTTGTCTGCCATTTTATTTACTTAGAAATAAACACGGTAATGCTAAAAATTATTCATGGGCCACATATGGTTCTGCCTACCTCATAAGGCTTGATAGAGTGAAAGTTTTCGCAATGCAGCGACAGATACCGGCTGTAACCGGTTATCAAGTTTTGGGAACCGGATTAATCCAGTTCAGTTCTATTTTTGTTACCTACAGCATATTTTTGGAAACGCTACTTTTGGTAACTTTGCAATGTCAACTGGTAAATATTATTTTGGTATGGTCAGTTTTTGACATTTTTAAGTTCAGGGGCTCATTCATAACTTAAAATAGAACTCCAAAATTATGACATTTATTTATAAAAACCTACCTTCTCAAAAAGTTGAATTACTTACTGTATCCACCACGTTAACCAGCTAATCTAACATCATTTAATCGAGCATATTTCCAAAGGAGAAAAAAACACGAGCCGAGGAAAAAAAAAGACTAAATATAGTGCATAACTTAGCAATTAGTTCAAGATACCTAAATTCATTAGTACTGTAGAGATTATAGCCTGCATGGTTTGTGACATAAGGTTATGAGATAAACGTTATTTCGAATTTAGAATACATGGATAAGTTTAGACGGTCGTCGCCCGACGGGCTGACGGATGTGAGCTAGAAGCAAATATAAGATTGTAAACACCGTAGGCTCCCGAAGAGTACCTACTGAGTATATACGATTTACGCCAAAATACAATGAAGATCTAAAATCAATTGGTCAAGCCAAAACCAATGAAGCCATACAAAAACCCCAAAAAAAAATCAAGTCCTACAAAAGACGCAAACACATAATCAATTTTGTGCTTAGTTCTGCAGCATTGTGGGCATTATAAGGAATTATTCACGATAAATTGGTTAGCAATAAATTCATAAGTAGTGCTTATTTAAGAGTTACGCCAAAATATAATGAAGCTCTAAAATCATTTGGTCGAGTTAACCCCAAAAACCAATGAAGCCATGCAGAAGCCATATAAAAACCCCAAAAGTCACGACCTACAAAAACCCCAACAGGATGTCCACATTGTCCACATAATCAATTTCGTGCTTAGTTCTGCAGCACTGTGTGGGCATTATAAGGCATTATGCACGTTGATGTGCTGTGCACTGGAGCGCGGTTCCTTGTAACTCTACCGCGAAGGTCGGTGTCGGGTGACGGACTCTTCAAATACTTTGCAGTGTGTAGATACGTGTGTTTTGACTATTGATAACATAACATAACATCACTCCTTGTTTCCCCGAATGGTTAGGCCGAGGAGTACCTATAAATCACCCACATTTCGCCAGTTATGTTTAAGTCCCATGGAATAGGGGGCGAGCCTATTGCAATCGACCGGGCACAAATCCAGACTCCGGGCTGCTACTGAGAAATTTCAGATAGAAAATCCAATAATACTTTGCTCGACCTGGGAATCGAACCCAGGAACTCATGCTCAGCAGTAGCGCTTGCAACCACGAAACCAACGAGGAAGTCTAGTTGACTATTGAGGTTTTGTAATTTGTGTGATTCTTGGTGGTGGAAGAGTAAGGACTGTTTATGGAATAGAATAGGTTGTGACACCCTCATTGGTAAGTAGGCGCAAGCGCTCAGCAGCTACGGTCCTGGGTTCGATTCCCAGGTCGGGCCAAATGTTATTGGGTTTTTCCATCAGGAATGTCTAAGTAGTAGCCCGAAATCTGGATTTGTGCCCGGTTGATGGCAATAGGCTCCCCCCCATATATTACATGGGACTTCAACATAACTAGCGAAATGTGGATGTACTATTGGTGCACCTTTGCCCAGCCCTTCGGGAATTACAGACGTTACAGATGTTATGTTACGTGTGTTTTAGATGTTGCCAACAGTTTTAGCAATTCAGAAACATATGCGGGCGTGAACACAAGTTCTTACACCAACTTAATAAAGTTTCATCGCAATTAGATTAATAGTGTGGGGACCATTTATGAACGCATAAGGGACTAATAGATGAACATTCACTTTATGATGAAATGAAATAAAATTATTTTATTTTCTGTAAATCGTCAATAATATGTAAGAACTCGATGAGGTCGGCGTTTCATATCTGGCTACTCTGAGAAGAAAGGTCAAATCAAATCAATTTATTTTCGATAAGTGCTGGCCAGGCATAATA
This sequence comes from Eupsilia transversa, assembly GCA_914767815.1. Taxonomy (NCBI): domain Eukaryota; kingdom Metazoa; phylum Arthropoda; class Insecta; order Lepidoptera; family Noctuidae; genus Eupsilia; species Eupsilia transversa. Next base: position 2,966,964 of record OU611888.1, read on the forward strand.
TTGGTCAGATCATGTGAATACCATGTAGATTAGGGTCTGAAATGGTCTTTTGAGGAAAGAACCACAGAGATTGAGTGGACCTGTCCAGTCAATGCACGCATTTGTCAGTAATCGTGCAGCTCAACTCAGAACTTGAGGAGCTCAACCATTCGACAAACAATACCAAAGGACATTTGGGTAGGCCGCATAAAGTAATCAAACTACCAAACCATGATTAAACATAACTGCGAAAAGAAAAAAAAAATAATGACCTACATAGTCTTCACATTCACAATAATTTCAGTAATATAATACTTTTCAAAGTAAATATTCATGTAATTGACAGGGTTCTACAGGGTGTAATTGAATTCATGGGCATCCTCTAAGGGGTCATTGTACTCATCATTATGAGCAACTTTCACTATGGGACTAAACCTGAAATCGCGAAAACAAAAATCATCTGTGCTCTACATTAATGTTCGTCAAAATGTAGGGAACAGCTGTTTTTTTTTTCGTGAAACCATATTATTTACAAGAGTAAAAACTTGATTCACTATTACGAGATTTAACAAAAAAAATAACTCGTTTCTTGAATATAAGTTTACGTACGAACGGCTCAAAGTTAGTTACGGTTTGCGACTATAATTCAGACGCGGTTGAAAATTTCACACCTTACGAATGCAACTGACCTTCATGAATCCGTTACTAGGCAACACCGATATCCTTTGGTAAGTCCGGACATTCTATCAGAGGGGCAATTCCCGTATTTTTAAGAACGTTCGCATTCGCATCTCATTCGCAATCTGTCAAAAATACAATCAATTTACCAACATTTTTGACATGACATGTGCAGGTTTTTTAAGTACGAGAATTGGCCTTCAGGTTATTGATTGTGATCACAGTACGCTGTTACTAACACGGAAGGATGTTGCAGCCCATCCTCTTAACTTAATAAGCACTGCAGCATCCTACCGTATCTTACTAATTGAAATAATCTGAGGAAGTCATAGACTGGTCCTATATAATACTCCATTTACAATAAGATTAGACATTTAAACAAAACATTTTACAGTCCGTTCAACCGATTTTGACTTTTATTCCGTAGGCGTAAGGATGGCATTAAAAGCAAAAACGTGATTATAATACCAACTGCTTACTGCACCTGCCATTTTTCATGCCACGAACGCAATAAAAGTCAAAATCGATTGAACGGTCTGTAAAAAAGGTTTGTTTTAATGTCTAATCTTATTGTGAATGGGGTATAGGACATAAGGTGTGTTATAAATGAAAACACATAAAGGTATAGTTTACAATACCAGCCTAATCTTGTCCTACTACAGGGCAGAGGCCTCTTCTCATACAGAGAAGGCAGGAGCATTGATCACCACGCTTGCTGAAGACGGGTTGGCGAATAAACACACCACGAATAAACGCATTTTTTATTTTTTTTCACTTATTCGTATACAAGGTGGAGACGAAAATACAACAATAAATTAAACAGCGCGTATCTAATGACGTTCCCAGTCTCTATACGAAAATTTAATCAAAGATCTCGAATAGTTTAGTCACTATGGCTAGACAAAGATTGGTGAAACCATAGTCGGCGCATCAATACTATTTACTTTGTAAGAAAAAAACACTTCTTTGATTTATTTCAATGTTAGGATTACTTTGATAGTTCTTAAACACTCCTATTTTAATATTGCCAGTGTTTTTATTATTGTTGTATTGTCGTCTCCATATTGTATATTGACTATAAAATCCAGGTTTCCTCAAGTTTTTATTCCCTCATTTATGAAATGACTGACCTTTCCAGGATAAACTCAGAAAAGACATATGAGTTGGAAAAGGTACATTGGTACTTGCCCGGATTTGAACCCACAACCTCGTGCATGAGAGGCGAGGCCATCTGGGCCATCACAACATATTTTTTTTTAATTTAAGCACAAGCAAAAATGACCGTTCGAAGGCGGAATTAATGCCTCAGGCATTTTCTACCAGCCAACCAAGGAGTCCAGGCCAGTACGCTAATTGCGTAATACACGATAAACCACAATCTGAATCGTGATTTGATAATGTGAGATTGCTAATCCATTGCTTCATAAGTTCGATAAAAAAATCCTCGACAACGTAAATACCGCAATGAATGTTGCTGAACTCAAGTCAAAATGAAACAGACTAGTCTTAATCGTTTACGAAAATAATGTTATGTTTATGTTGTTAACGTAATGTTACGTTACACACACATCCCAAGGGTTAGGCAGAGGTGCACCTATAGTACACCCACATTTCGCCAGTTCCGTTTAAGTCCCATGTAATAGGGGGCGAGCCTATTGCCATTAACCGGGCACAAATCCGAAAACCGAAAATGTGTTACCCAATTAGATAGTAGTATGATGATGCAGAGACGAGACGCAAGTCGAGTTGTTCACGAGACGGATTTTCTAACTACGCATTGTTTTCGAAAACGAGTCTATGGTCAGTACTTCATCGGTTATGAATGGGACAAAAACGCTATGTTTCTTAATGGCGTCAAATAGCTTAGCAGGATCCGCCATAATATCGAAACTACTGCAGCATTAATTTTGAAATAAATATATGTTAAAGTTGAGGATTAATGTTAGCGACTCTGTTAGCCGAAAACACGATTTCATAAAAAATTCTCGATGAAAAAAAAACCAAAGTTACCTCCAAACCGAACAATAAACCGCTGCTATTAAAAAAATACTTCAAATTAGATCATGAAACTTGGCACACTAGCTGAACGAACTATAAAGCAGTGACTATGTTTTTTATTTTTTTTAAATTACCATTATTTTCACCGCAAAAAGCAATTACCTAAACTTTTGCCGATTTTGAGCCGCATCCGTCTCGCTCGCACTCAGTTTGCGAGTAGTATGGTGCGAGCGAGATAAAAACCTGAGGTTGTGTGGGCTCTTAAGGCTGCGGTCACGAAACCAGCGCCGCCAAGGAGCGGTTGCCGAGCGGGGCGGTGGCGATGGAACAATTTTGTACCGTCGCGTCGCCACCGCCACCGCACGGCGGTCGCTCCTCGCCGCTGGTTTCCTCCCCGCAACCTAATTCGCAGTGTATTACGGAATGATGAGCTCTGCTAATGAGACCAAAATTAGCTCATGGAAAACCGCCTCTAGTAATTGGTCTGCAGTATCATAATTACTAGCATAGCTACCTGACAAACCGTGTCACGCTTGGCTGATTTCTACCCGAGGCACCAGAGATAAACCAGGCCGGGTTACCGGGTATCGCTGTTCATATAAAGAGGCGCTAAATATATTTTTTCGCTTTCAGCACGCAACTGGCAATTATTGTCATACGGTTGTCGTGTTACTCCGACAGTAATTGCAAGTTGCCAACTTGTAGCAATCATAACGTTACATAATCGTAGTTGCGCAACCGGTTGGTGCTTGTTGATGATGAATGTTGGAGTTGATCATGGGAATGTTGGTTTAATTTTGTGGATACTGCTCGTTGACAGACTGATATTATAATCGGTTACAAAGTTTTGGTAGATTGTTATCGTGGGATCTTCTGGTCTTCAGGATTCAGAAGTTTTAAATCCCGCGATCTTTACGATTTAAAAAAAAGCATTGGATGCCAAAAAACTCGTTAAAAAGAACGTCTAAGTACGTGATAAAAAAATGCACGAGAAATTACAAAATTTTATCTTTTTTATCTTCTAATTTACTTTAAAGATATTTTCAGTGCCAGTCAAAAGAAAGTATCTCAAGATTGACGTTTAAAAAAAACTCAAGTTGCTAAAATATCCTAAAGCGTGGAATGCTATCGCGAATTTTTAAGCTAATTAAAATATTAAGGCTTACCCAGAAAGTGGATTCCTGGCTCGAAGCCAACCTAACGGTAAAAGTCGAGTGGACAATCGGAACGGTTCCATTGGCGGAATTTAAACGAATCTCGATGGAGAGATTAAAAGTAGATCTACTAATTTATCGTTGCATCAGACGACAAAATGCTGGGGAATATATCGCTCAGGTAAATTACCTCATTGTATTGGACCTCATTGTAGTCTGAAGTAAATAAATAAAAATAATAAAACAAAACTTGTGATGTAACCAATATTTTGTAACTATATTTTAATTAAAAGAGTGTCCGTGCAGTTTCTTGCCCGTTCTTCTCCATAGCTTGCTAGCTCCATAGCTAGGTACTACGTTTTGGAATGGTCAACTAGCTTCATTTTTCTGACTGACCAACTCCTTGACAATTCAAAAGTGCCTGTAATTGGTTTAATTTGAAATAAATGCTTTGAGTTTGAGTTAGTGTATCAATTGCTTGGTGTTGTGTTTAGTGGCAAGATTTGTTTAATAATAGAAGGGCAGGCGTTTTTGGGGGCCTGTCTTATGTAATTTTGGCGTTCAAAAAGTGATGATTCTCAGCCTAGTTTGAATAAATGAATTTTGATTTTGATGGAATCGCTAGGAAAATAAAAGTTAAGATTTTTTTCGTAGAATGATATTGTTAGTAAAATAAAGTCACCTAATTGTATTAATAATGTTAGATTATGTTGTTTATTTCTAAGGGAACAAGGCGGAAATTGTTCTACCGGTGTCGTGTCGCGCCAGTTTGCACGAGCCTTCAAGGGCTCAAGGTTTATAAAATAGGATGGAGGACCGCATAGATTAAAAAAATAAATACGCTAGCAAGTATTCACAAGATAATATCAGCCACCGCAAGGCATTTAGTGCAAATGCCTTACACATTCTTTGAGCTGAGGCGACAATTACGTGTTACTTGGAACGCCACCCGACAAAGTAATGTCCGCGAGGTAAAGACTGGTTCTCAAAATCCAAAGCTCAACAGTTCAACGCCAGCTGGTTAGTAAGTAGGCTCAGAACGGTCGTACTAACCAGCTGGCGCAGAAAATGGCGTTTTTAGTATTCATTCATGTCTAGCAAGCCTCGTGTGAGACAACACCTACATTAAGCACGTCCGACAAACACTTAAAGACAGCGCTGTTACAAATTTTGCAGACTGGCGAATCTTTTTCTGACGCACGAGCTAAACTCGTGAGGATCGTACCGTTAGTAGATTTGCCATCATCACGAAAGAACACGAGAAAGACACGTGGTTATTTCATGTTACGAGGACGCGAGGGCTCGTAAAAGAAGGAAGGAGTGGGAAAGCGCTGGCCAGAAAAAGATAAAAAAAGAACTGGTGTTCTTTATGTACCAACGTAAGTTGGTAATCCGATCGTCCAATTCTCCTTTATCAGTAAGTCTAGACTGTTAAGATAGCAGTTGTAATAAAGATTAACTATGACCTTGACCAAGAGATTTAAGATATTGTCATATCAATGATACTGAAGGAAATAAATCTTTTCGGAGATTAAAACATTTATTGTCACGCGACTGATGTAGTTCTCCTGACCAGATAAGTTTTACTATGTACTGAGACTGTTGATAGATCCAATAAGTTGGTAATGAGCATAGCAGAAATTATGGATTTGGACATGGGCTTTCAAAAATTTGGTCAAAACAAGCCAAAACAGAACTTATTGTTGTAATAATGACAGTTGGGATGCGAATTTGTCATCATTTCGCTTTCGTTTTTAATTAGTTTTGAGAACGCTGCTCAACCTCTTAACGTTTTATCCTTATCATAACGTATTTAAGGTTAAATTTAGAAATGCATCGTCATTTATCTAGATATCAACCAATTTGGAGCATCAGCTTAATTTGTTTAATACTTAAGATAAATAAAATGACATAGTTTCGTATAAATAAATCTTTTAAAATATTAAACGACTTTAACCTTGGCCTGAAGTAAAACTGCCGAACTGCTTAACGATAGCACTCGAATGAATCGTGATCGGTTAATTTGGGACATTTAGATACTTTTGTTTCATTCGATTTTATGTCACGATTTTTATCTTGAAAAGATTGGCAGACTTGCAATGACTTAAACTTTAAATACTATTGTTGTCAGGCTACAGGATTATACATATGATAAATATATTTAGACTGAAATACGTACAAAATGACAGATAAACAATCACAGTCTATCACTTTGTCTATTCTTCCGTCGACTAAAGGCTCGTTCACACCGGCGCGACTTGTCGCGCGACGCGACACCGGCAATTGTTCAATCGTGAAGTTTTATTAGAAATAGTATTGTTAAAGTCGCGTCGCGCGACAAGTCGCGCCAGTGTGAACGAGCCTTAAACCCGTTTCTACGTGGGTCTTATGAAGTTACGACACTAAGAATTCTAATGAGCACAAAGTCACTCACACTTTTTGCACTTTCAAGAAGTTCCCATTTTCATTTCCGTGCAAAAAGTTCCCATTTTCATTTCGGCTCCCTTAAAATTTGATAATGTCACTTTCACAATTATATAATTTTTATCATATTTCTATTATAATTATAAGGTAAGGTTAATTTTATAGAACACACGCGGTTGCACAATGTGCGGAAAAAGAGTGACTGATACAAAAGCCAGAGTGAGACAATGAATGTGTGAAGGAGATGCAATTTCATGTAATGAAATATTGAACACTAAAGGGAAATTCCCAGGATGAAAAAGGGGTGGCCATTGGCCATTACTGATTTGATGATTGATATGAACTAAATATGATTATTCACCGGGTTTAACCAACATACATATTCGCAGGAAGCTCGTGGCTAAGTTATACGGGTCGATGGATCAGGTTAAGCGACGCTTGCCAGGGTTGGTCCGTGGATGGGTGACCATTTTTACATATCGAGACTCCTTCGTGCCTCGGAAAGCACGTTAAGCCATTGGTCCCGGCTGTCATTCGTGAATCTTTGACAGTCGTTTGGATCGCCAGAATCCCGAAAGTCTGACAACCAGTCTTACTAAGGGTTATTGTATTACCCAGTTACTGGGTTGTGGAGGTCAGATAGGCAGTCGCTCCATGTAAAATCCCGTGGTTTTATACTAAATATAGCTTCTTGAATGTCCCGACTGACTATTACGAACAAAAAAAAAAAACCTGGTCAAACCCAAATACTGAAGATTTTAATAAAATTATTAACTTCTTTACGAGTCTAATTTAATTAGATAGCGAAAATCTGCAGACGTGGTAGATATCTGAACACGACAAAATAAAAAAGATATGATGTTTTTTTTTTGGGTCAACGACCGCTTGTAGATAATAAGTTAGTTGAACTATGTGTTAAGAGAGTTTATTCTGAAAGTTGGCAACGTCGCAAATAGATGTCAAATATTTCGCTGTTTTGATTAATTTGATAATATTTCTGTATGGAAATAAAAAATGTGGCTAACTAGCGAACTAGAATATTGATTATGAAATGCAATCATTAATATCGTAACACCGAATAGTTAGTTTTAGATGTAAAAAAAGTATTTGGTAACTTTCCAAATGCCTTTTTTTCACCTAAAACGGGTACAACATCAAATTCAATGTTATAATTGCAATTCATTATTAATATTCTAGTCAATTGGTTAGCCACATTTCTTATTTCCATACAGTATTATTTCCAAATTAATCGAAACAGGTGAATATTTGACAGCTATTTACGACGTTGCCAACTTTTAGGATGCACCCTCTTAAGAAAATCTTTTTTTTTGTTTTATCGTGTTTAGACATCGAATCCGATCACGTCTGTGAAGTTTACCTACAGAAAAAAAAAAACTGATATTTCAGGTGACTTTTATGAACCAAAAAAAAACTCATGAAATTAACTTCTTTTTCATTTGAGTATGTTTAAATATCGATACACATCAGTCTTCGGAGTTTCGGTAACCAATTTAATGTGACCCTGCATATGAAACGACCTTTGCCTTGGACTGGGACAATACTTGACTGTTATTATTATCAGCGCATAATATTACATAGGTACGTATAAAAAGCCATTTAATACCAAACTACCTACTTATCGATAGCACTCAGGCGACTCGTGAACGAATCATTCCGTCCATTTAGATCCTATTGTTCAATTCTCATTGACTATTTAATAGTTCCAATCTTCGCTGTGGATTTATCAGATGCGGTGTGTTCTCACGGGATACGAACACATGGCAAGTATGATACATAGATACTCAGAATTGCCTATGGGAAGGCATAGGTACAGGGGCCTAAGTCTACTAATTTTATAACGTTACAATGGTCTCTCAATGGTGAGTTTTTGACAGATTTGCCATACAAAAACTGTCAAAAACTCACCATTGAGAGACCATTGTAACGTTTATTAATTAGTAGACTTAGGCCCCAGGATGACCCGTTAAATTGCCTATGGGAAGGCATAGGTACAGAACGACCCGTCAAAATGGGTCTATGGGAAAATCTGAAACTTTTTCCCTTAATGGGCAATTGGGCACTATCTCATCTCATCGGATCATCGTGTAAGCTCGAACAGGAAATAGGTAAGGGGATTTTGTGTAAATAGTAATATGAAATATATTGGTAACTTGGTTACCACTCCCTATCAGCTACATTCAGGGAATCGCTTTTTGCTCAGTATAGAAATTCACCCCGTTTTATATAAACGTTGCATGTAGAATGATGTCCATAATTTTTTTGACGTTTATGTATAGGTTCCTTATCTAAAGCAACGCTTATAAATAAGGGGGAAAATTCAAATCAAATGTCGTTTTTTCAAACTACGCTGAGAATCAGAACTTTCTGAACGCCAAAATGATAAGACAGTTCCCCAAAACGCCCACCCTTTACCACTTCCTAGTGGAAGTTGGAGAGGAAGTGGGTCCTGGGAAGACGAAGCGGCGCAACAAACTCCCCCGCTGCACAGCTGTCTGTTTGGTTAGAAGAACTTGATTATAACCAATTCATAAGGGTGTCGCGGCATCTACATCGCCACATGCGAACTACGCATCAAAGACCTGACGTCACAAATCCTGCATCGCGCTATTTAAGTTTACCACGCGAGTGAATCGCGTGGTAAACTAAATATATAAAATAAGATAATATATAAGATTAAAGATTAAAGATTAAAGATTATTTATTTGTGGAAACATGAGTACACATACAGAGCATGCAAGTTATTAGATTACAATATATTTTAGATCAGTCATGTTTGGCCTTAGTGGCGTACAAATATTTAAATGTTAATAATAAAAGTTATTAGTTAAAGTATTACATTACATAAGAACAAAAAAAATTGTAAATGTCAATTTTGAAAACAAACAAATTAGTTAAATGGTCATAGTTACGTGGATTCTGTCAAAGATGTATTGATAATAATGGTTACTACATAACTATACGGCATTAGATGGTGTCATTAAAAAAATCTAGAATACTGTAATATGCTTTCCCTTCTAGCAGTTTCTTTAACTTATCTTTTAATTGACGGACATTAAGCTGCTTCCAACTATTTGGGAGTTTATTGAAAATTTTCGGGGCCATACAGAAAATACTCTTGTGCATTAATGCTGTTTTCGATCTATGTAGACAGAGAATACTGTCATCGCGTCTACTATGGTTGCGTCTGGTGGTTATGGTTGGTTGGTTAAGACTATCCGAATATCCGAAGACCCAGGCAATAGCCCGCTAGACACAACACCCGTCTGGTCGGAGGATCCTCCCTTTTCTATAATGGATGAGTGAACTTTACACCCTGTTCCTCATACCCCTAAAAGGGCTCAACTGTGTTACGCACCAGAACATAACAAAGTAACATTGTTACCTTAGTTATTAAGCTGGGTACTGGCTCATCCATCTGAAGTGCAGCTGTAGAGTGCAAGAACTGGGTTTGTTTGCCCAATCGATCAGTATTGTTCTTAGCGTGTCGATGAAAAAAATAACACGAAAAAATATATGTATACTAGCTGCCAGCCCCAGCTTCGCACGGGTAGCACTAAGTACTTACCTACCCTACCTACCCTACCTACCCTACCTACCCTACCTACCCTACCTACACTACCTACCCTACCTACCCTACCTACCCTACCTACCCTACCTACCCTACCTACCCTACCTACCCTACCTACCCTACCTACCCTACGTACCCTACCTACCCTACCTACCGACCTACCAACCTACCAACCTACCTACCTACCAACCTACCTACCTACCCTACCTACCCTACCTACCGACCTACCAACCTACCAACCTACCCTACCTAAAAACCTTCTCCTGAGAATAAGGAACACAACAAAAAAAGAATTATCCAATTTGGTCCAGCCGTTCTCAAGTTTTGCGCTTAGCAACACATTTAGCGATTCATTTTTATATTATAGATAGATAGATAATTTGGCCCAAAATTCAGCAACGCGAATACCGACAGTACTGTCAGTGTTATCATTTGATTCAACATTGTAAGATGAATTTACTCACTAACTCTGCAATAAAATGCAATACAAACGGAATTTTATTTGTAATTATCATTATTATTCAGCTCGTGGTGATTAAACCAACTCTTCACAATAATTGTTTGGATTCACGTGGGTTTTATCCTGTTCATGGATAATTCTAGAATTTTCGAGAATCCCACTTCGCGCGTTTATGACAACCGTATGTATTAACACACAGTTGTATGCATACACTGTTCTCTGCATAATGCATATAGCTAGCTGGCCTCTAAGATATTTATGTTGTATTATAAATAGGTATTTTATTGTATAAAGGGATAATGTTAATCCTAATTTTATATTATAAATGTGAAAGTGAATTTGTTTGTTACACTATTACGCTAAAACGGCTGAACGGATTTGGATAAAATTTGGCACATGGGTATACCAAGACCTGGGTTAGGATTAGGACATAGTAATAAGATATCCTAGTAATTTCCGACCTCCACGCAAAGCCACGGGCGAGCGATAAAACTATATTCGATTAAATTATTTAATACCAAAGCGGATAACAAAAAAAAAACTTACCTAAGTACTTTGGTTTGATTTTTCGATGCAGTCGCACTGTCCTCAATGATATTTATAAGTAAACTGGACAAAAATATCCTATTTTAGCTAATAATATACCTTCCACAGAGGACATCGGGGACAACACCGGGTTAAACTAACAATAGATAAAACAAAATCCTTACAGAGTTTTTATTTCATTTTTCACTATAATAATCTTTTAAAAGCAGATAAGATAAAACTGACAAAAGTTACACAAATATTATCATAAACCTTTACTTATTTTATGGCTTTTAAATAACGAGATGTTACATTTTTGATCGATTTTATTCAGTAATCGATTCAATTGAAGACACCGCGTCGATCAAAACGGATGCTCTAAGATCGGGTCATACAATTAAGACCATTTTATTATATCTATAAAGTGAATCTGTGACTCCTTTGTATATTAATGAGCTGATTTTATAGCTTTGTGTGCAAGTTCAATAACTTGAATAGAGATAAGACATGATAAAAATAGGTTTATCGATATTGATAAGTGGAGATAGAAAGTACTCGATAGGTGTAAGATAACAAAGTTTTAGTTGTAGCACGGAATTGCTGACATGCTGGGGTTGATTACTTGATGAATGAGGTGATTTAGTTACGAAATGTGTCGACGATTATAGATGTATTTCGAAAAATAGTGATGTAAAAATAGTACGCACGACAGATAATGTTATCTACGTAATCCGATAAAAATGCTACCACCACTGTTTGTAATATCTATGTTTTAATATTTATTTCCATATCTGTTAAATATAATTTGCCTTTTACAATATTTTGGGTTTTTTAAGCTGTATTTCAGTAGTTAGTAGTTTTCTCATTATTATTGGGAAAACACACCTGATTTTAGAGTTATTAATTATTTTCCTATTAGCGTTGGAATATTATCCCGAATATCTTTTTACAGAGTGACGATGTGGCGCTACAACGTCACATGTGAATTACGCATCCAAGACCTATCACAAAAATCCTGTTTCCCGCTCGATCAACATATATAAAACTCCCCGACATCAATCGTTGGGCAGTTGCCCACCAGACACGACACCAGTCTGGTCGGAGGATCCGCCCTTTTAATTGATGATGAGTGCACTTTACACCCTGATCCTCATACCTCTAAAACGGTAAACTAAATAGTGCCAACATCATTTAAGCCGCCAATGAAAATGGCAACTAGGTATAAAAATAAGCAGTACCTAAGAAACTAGAATCCATGTGTAGATAATGTACTACAAATTGTCGTAAACAGTTCAAACAATAAAGGTACAAGATATATTATACAAAATGAGTACAACATCAAACTGTCGCAACTGAATATTTAAACAATGAAGATACACAAAAGTTCAAGTACAATATACTGAGCTGTACGTCACACGAGTATGTAGGTGGGTTAACGTAGGAAGTAGGTATCACATATTGGTCACGTGTTGCTAAGCGAGGGTGTTGGAGGACGCAATTTTTTTTTGTTGGGTGGGATTTTATCAAATAACTTCGTCCGCTCTGGGCTTGTCAGACTCTTACTGACTAAAACCCACCCGTGTTCCTTCAGTTGTCTGTGTGTTACGGTAACCCTTTTGGACTTTCCCCTGACCCTGGCAGGCATAGGCCCTAGCGGGCTCTGTCAGTGATGCTGACATCTCTGTTTGAGGCGCGCGTGGAACACAACGTGCTGTGGAGACAACTGCGTTTTGTTGATGTTCACGGGATGTGCCAATGGTACAAATAGGAGGTGCGTCACGTTGGAGATCCCTCAATGTGCTGAAAACGACTGCCTCGTGGTCATTACTCGATAGGAAACTGATATAATTCTGCCCCTTTATTAGATGAAAGAGAGATCCATGCGTTTCAGATTCAGTTAACTATAATTGCTCAAACATATGTGCACAATACAATGCATACAAGGTGTTATAAGTACATGAAGTTGTGCTAATATGGTTTCCATATTGTCATGGTGTACAAGTTTAGAATTAAAACAAATAATACCAACATTCATACATTGACAATGATGACTGACATAAGTGAAAAAATTGAATGAGATTCATTGATTAGATGATATAATTAATTCTAATAGAAAAAGATAGGAGTTACATATAAAATTGTCAAATATTCAAATAACAAAAATAAAAACAATAAAATAAAATAATGTCAACGTAGGTCCAAAGAGATAATCCTTAGAATTGGTTGCTTATTTCAGTTCTCTGTAATATCCCACTGTACCGTTTACAGAACGTTTAGATATCTATGGGACCATCAATGCCTCTGCTCAATAATATGTTCGTCAAGGAATATTGTTCAGTTCTCATTCAGAATCGGATAACACCTTCAATTAGCATTCATCTATTCTTGTACTATTATCGGTCCACTTCGCTCTTCTATCCTCACCTTATCAGAGCAATATGTTGCAATGATTTCTGTTTCGACTACCCCGAAATTAGGAATGGCTTCTTAAAGTACTACGACCTTATTACGTTACGTCTCTGCGTCCGGCGCTCGGTGTGGTAACACGTCGTGTTCGGGTTCGCGACAAGTCAACTGTCATCCTGAGGATGCCTCGTTGAGAGTCGCAACACGTGTCGATTTCTTATAGGGTTTTTTTTTATGACTCTTCGGGAATAGTTAAGCGGAATAGGTTACTAATTATATCTACTTCTATTGTATTTTACGACCATATCATCACTAACTATGATTATGTTACATTGTAAGCTAAATTATTTTTCATTTGACATGATGATCCGTTTCACCACTCCTACATCTCACAGGGAGGAGGTCTGTGCTCAGCAATGGGAACGTTATAAGCTGATTATGCTATGCACGACTGCTGATAGACAATTAGAGCTAATAATAAAATCCCCTTATCTGGATATGGATGGATAGGTATAGATAACAGAGTGGGATGCATTAGAAGAGCCTCCACGAATGACGTAACATGAATCAATTGAAGGAAAATATGACGCAATCTGGGACACATAGTCGGGACATCCTTGCTGACTGGCCATTCTTTTCACCACGATATTAGCAAAGAAGAATATCAAGATATTGGTAAAGGCTACATAGTATACAAATAGTTGTGAGAGATTGAAAAAGTGTTGGCAGAGTAACAGCTAGATGGGTGAAAGGCCTACAGAAGACCGCGGGTGAGAACAGCACAGACCAGGGAAGCATGACACAATAGCAGGTCTATACTAAGCAGTGGGTATAACGAGGCTGCCAGTGATAATGATAAAGGACTATATAAATGATGAACTATGTAATTACAGATTTAAAGTATTCTGGTAAACCTTATCACAAAACGAGACTTAAATATGTATTTAGGTATACGTATATGTTTACATACATAAATTACATCTTACTATGGTAATAAATTAAGCTTTATCTTATTAATTACCGACACAAGCTCAAGATTATCGTTTGAATGACTAAGTGGACTGTTTGGTTTAAACCTCGAGCTTCAATGAGGTGATTGTGTTTGACATTAGTTGAAAAATTATCAGTAAAACGATTTTTAGCCTTTGGTATGAACTGATTTTTGAGAAGAATGTGCTGATTGTTATATTTGTTTCCGATTCAAACCATGAGGTTTCAACTACTCGCAATTGTCAATAATTTTTAAATTTAGATTAATACAGATTGGTTCCCTCCGCATTTCAGGTATGAAGCTACAAGTAAGTACGTGGCGGTCTCGACTTGTAGAGTTCAGTGAGCGTAACGTAGTCAGAAGATATAAGAGTAACGCGATGGACAGAGAGGCAACTTCTAGGTGGATATAACTGTAGGTAATTAGCGCTATGCGACCTGCACTTTATTGAGTCATAGCAAGAGCCGCTTTTTATTTAAGGGTGAAACCAGACGAGCGTAATTTTTTGAGTTGTGAGTTGCGTAATTTCTGCTCTCTGAACTAAATAAGCTCTGTGCAGTAAGGTTCGGGGAGCAAAAATTACGCGACTCAAACCCTAAATGATTTTGCGGAGTGAACCATTTTTATTTATCTGTGACTCAGCCGTTCTTGAACCATTCCAAAGGCGAAACAATTATATAGTTTAGTTTCAGATAATTATTCGTTTTCCTCCTCAGATAGACCTGAATTGTCTATGAAAAGAATCGGAGAATACACCGCCAATATTCTCGGTAAATCTCTCCGTATTTTCCTCTACAACAAATAAACGTTAAAATGGTTAAAGTTGGCCGTTTTTCTGTACCAGTATTTGAAGTGATGATAACACTTTCATCATATAGCACGTACGTCATATTGTGTTCTCACGAACAGGGGAACAGAGGAACAGGGTGTAAAGTTCACTCATTCTTTAAAGAAAAGGGAGGATCCTCCGACCAGACGAGTGTCTTGTCTTGCGGGCAACTGCCCAACGATAGTTGTCGGGAAATCTTATCTATGTTAATCGTGCGGTAAACTCTAATTGCGCGATGCAGGATTTGTGTGACGTCAGGTCTTTGATGCGTAGTTCGCATGTGGCGTTGTAAGTACATGCCGCTACAGTTATGAGAGAAAGTGTCTGGCGTCACTATCTATTTATCAATCATAACGTATCAATGCGTAGAAATAAACCATCGAGGCGATTGTGTTTTGTTATAGCTTTTTTTTTTTAATATTTCAGCTAAACGAAGAGAAAGGGAATTGGCAAAGACGGCAGAAACGAAGGTTAGTTTGAGGGACGATCGTCACAGGGTGGTAGAAACTGGATAAGATTGCATATGTATTTAGAGGTATGAGGAGCAGGGTGTAAAGTTCACTCTTCCTCTATCGAAAAGGGAGGATCCTCCGACCAGACGGGTGTTGTGTCTGGCGGGCAATTGCCCAAGGACGATGTCGAATAGTCTTATATATGTGAATCGCGCGGTAAACTTAAATAGCGCGATGCAGGATTTGTGACGTCAGGTCTTTGATGCGTAGTTCGCATGTGGCGATGTAGATGCCGCCACATGTATGTGGGATAATGACTCCAATATTATTTCAATAAAACTGCAGATTTCTTCTTAATTATTGTATTTTTATTTCCGTCTAAAAATCTAACGTCTATGACGCGTCTATACGCGACTTGTCGCGCGACGCGAAACCGATAAAGGCTCGTACACAATGGCGCGACAAGGGTAGCGCTGCCTGTCGCGCCCGCGATATCCCGCCAGAGTGTACAAGCCGTAATTGTTCTACCGTGAAGTTTTCTTAGAAGTTGTACTATTAAAGTCGTTTTGTGCTGTCGCTTCCCGCTAAGTCACGCCTGAATCAATTGAAGACCTTATAAATAAATAAAATAGGTAAATTCTCTGGCAGATAATTAGGGAGTTCTTGTAAACTCGGTACTTATTTACGTAGCTGTCAAGTTGAAGACTTAGATATTAATGTTTTATTTGTTTGCACCAAGTTAACGTCTGGATAAAGTTGCGATTTCTGTTTGCATAAATCTCGTCTTATTTATTATTTGTTTGTTGATCTATCTTGAACGGAATTAATTTATATGTATTTGTATCTAGTCACCGGCAGAGCTTCGTTTTGGATTGCTCGAGAATAAATTAATTTGATGTCAAAGTAAATTAGCAGTTATTTATATCTTTGAGGCGAAGTCCAGTATAAAAGCTCGTACACAATGGCGCGAAATCGCGGGCGCGACAAGCGAGATATCGCGCCAGTGTGTACGAGCCTTAAATGTTACTTGTTGATATACCTATACTGTCTTCCCGTACCTATAAACACTAATTTGAAACAATTATTTTTAAAAGAGCAACCGTGGAGTTTCTTTCTGGCGACTGTTCATTAGAAACAAATTAGAAGTCAAAGTCAGAAGGAAACGAACATTGGAACCTTCTGACGTTTCATTTAAGTGTCCATGTAGGTTTTTTTAAATAAAATATTTTGATTTTAATCTGATTAGATCATTTATCGACATGGTAAAGGCTGTTCTTGTACCAATACAAGGGAAGAAGATGCATGGCTCTGGAAGTCGACAACATGCACCCCATTGCAGTATGCTAAAGAAAGATAAAGCAACTCTTTGGAATGACACGGAAAAGTTGAAAACGTCAAACGTCGGTGACAGTTCAACAACATTCATTGCGTTATTTACGTTTTCGAGCAGATTTTTTTTCGAACTTATGAAGCAACGGATTGTGATTGATCGTTTATTACTCAATTAGAGTGTAGGTTAGTCCGAACTATAGAAAATAAGCTTTTTGCATTACCTAATATCTTTTCTTAACTGCCTTTCCCAAAGAATAATACATTAAGTGAGAAGGAAAACTATAAAGCAAGAGCCTGGAGGTAAATTAGGCTTCGATGTCTTTTTGAGAAATGACCTGGAGCTATACAGAACGTATAGCCTCATCTCTTCCCTCACTAAAGTAAGATTAAAATAATACAGTTATTAATAATGGTTATAGGCCCCCAGAACACGCAAAGTTATAATGGATTTGATGCAGAGCCAGTGAGAGAAACATGAACATATGATCGAGTAAACATGAACGGATAGACCCCTTGGAATTGGATCGCACAGGCTGATCTTCTCAGAGTGTAGACGGTAAAAATAGCAACAAATATATAGGTTGATAATAAAAGATAGTTATAAATAATGTGTAAGCTCATAAATAAGCGATCTTCAGAGTGCTGCGTTTTTCATCTGATGTATTTTGTGCATTAAATTTGATGCGTTTGACGTAAAAAACAGTATTCAGAGATAAACTAACGGCTGACGCGGTTCGGTTTAACCTTCACCCTGACTTTGTGGATTCGGCTGTTGCCAAGGCTCTTAAAACCGATCCATGGTTACTTTTTCTCACATAATATTATCACGATTGATATTATGATACCCTAATAGCTCATGTGGTGAAAAAATATCAAACCAGCAAGACGTAGTAGTAGGGCTAACAATCTGCTTTTGAACTGCGTGTAGGGTAGCATCAAAAGCGTCGAAGCCTGAAGCTTCGCTTATAACATCATCATAATCATCATCATCGTCTACTGCTGTATATAGGACTCCGACAATCGTTGCCACATCGACCAGTCCTGTCCTTTTCTCATGCTGCGAACTCCTGCGACCCTCATAAAGTCATTGGTCCTCCTTGTGGGACAACTTCCAGTACTCTATACCCCATTCACAATTAGATTAGACATTTAAAGCAACCTTTTTTACCGTCCGTTCAACCGATTTTGACTTCTATTGCGTTGGTGGCATGACAAATGGCAGCTGCAGTAAACAGTTGGTATTATAATCACGTTTTTGCTTTTAATGCCATCCTTATGCCTACGGAATAGAAGTCAAAATCGGTTGAACGGACTGTCTAACGTTTTGTTTAAATGTCTAATCTTATAGTGAATCGGGTATAGGTGACATGCTCCTCGCGAGCCAACACATGGTTTAACCATTGCACTGACCACACAGGCGTTTGGTACTACGCTGCGTAACTAATTTGTCCTTTCTTAGACCTACGCTACTCGTCAAGCGTGGCACGAAGCGAACCTCCTAGCTGTATGGCTTCGGCCATTACATTTTGCTTCGCGTCTCATTCTACAAGTCTGTTTTTTTTTACATTGTTCTCACATTTATAGAATCAACAAGAATAATACACCCAGGAATTTGTAATATCTATGTTTTAGAATAGGCAACTAGCTCAACTTTCTGCCCGACCCCTTGGCAATTCAAAAGTTTTAATTGAAATAAATGCTTTTAATTTGAGTTTCAAATGTGCTGGCCTTGCTTATTGAGTTATTGTTCTACTAACATCATTTGATATTTATCATTTACAATATGCGTTATCATTTAATCAAAGTTTACTCGTGTAATACCAGTCTTAACTCATTAAATCTGCTTAGAAAATAGATCACAAGGCTTAGTACCTATTTGCGATTAGATAGATACGGGTATCTATCTAATGTCATTAGGCTGTACCTGTGAACAAGGTGGATGTAATAATCTTGTATTGATAAGATTTATTTATATTATTGCCTATGGATGGTGTACAAATAGGAGTGAAGGTCTGACACATGTCCTAGATCATCTCCATTATCGTTCTGCTCTTGTCACTCAGCAGTCTGCCAATGAGATTTTTCTGAAATAACGTTCACTAGGTGGCAGCACTGAGACGTCAGGTCAAAACTGCCAGAGCTCCTTTAATTTATTTAGTCATGACTGAATGGTGCACGAATGATGAGCGTCTTCATATATTTTATATTAACATCGAAATGGCGCCAATTGGTGGCGTGAATTTTCATAAAATCCTCATCGTGACAGACTAAGTAAATTGTTACTTGCTTGAACTTTGCACAGAATCGGAATCCAATTTTGAGGCTCACAGGGTAAAACTACGAACCAATCAGAATAAGATTTGGTCAGTAGCCAATAATCTAGCCAATCGGAGTTAAGGATGTTACTAGAGCGACTCGTGTTTTTGCAAAAACCCTATCTTTTTCCAGTAAGATTGATAAATGTTTTCACCATTGTTTAATTATCCGTGTTTTCGCGATATTCCTAGGGTTTTCGCTAAAATACGAATTATCAAATCTTCCTACGACATATTATCCATTCTATAATCATTCATACTTGACCACGCCAAATACTCCTCAGTTACTCCGCATCACACGTTATCGTATTTATAGTTAACGAACGTAAATTAAAAGTCACTCCGCATCACACGTCCATTCTACGACCGGTCGGTGCTCCTTTGATGTTAAACATAGCTTGCCTATCCGTTCCCACGTCAAACCTAGGGAAACTAGAATTTCATTCGTAAACAAAGAATAAGCTTCCGTTTCGAAACGGTCAGCCAGGAGTCGTAAAATTCAATGGGGAAGATCGGTCAAAGCTATTTGTAGATGGCGTGACCATAACCCTACGGCCTACAATAAATTTGACATTTCGTTCATTCATTCTATTTTGTGTTCATTCATAAGTTTGGTTTTATTTCACTATTTTGTTATTTTCGGTGATTTCATTATTGTTTTTTTTTTTTTTCGTTATTTGACATGGAGAGTGTCAGAGAGTTCTTGCCTCCTCAAAACACTTTGTTCAAAAAAAAATTTTTTTTCTTAATCTACGTATTGCTTTAAGCCACAATTTTCTAATTTTAGGGTCTTTCAGAAAATGGTGGACTACAATCTCGGAGTATTTAGGAACACAAAAACGCGTTATTTTCGAAAAAATCACATAAAACCAATAATATTGTGTAATATTGCGACCTTCTTAGTGATAGTACAATAAATATGTTGAGGACGTTCACACTACAATATTTAAATGATCTATGATATGTTTTCATTGCCACTCGAAGTAATGAAATACAACATTAATATTAAAATTAAACAAAATATTCGTTGATTTTACATCACATTGTGAAAAAAAATCTTGCAATAATAATTCGCATGTTACAGTGACAGTTTTTGTATGGCAAATCTGTCAAAAAATAACCATTAAGAGACCATTGTAACGTTTATAAATTAGTAGACTTAGACCCCTGGAAACAACTTTGACTTTTGTATTATTTCGAAATGTATGTCAGATTTTGCATTCCTCAAGTTTTAAATGTTCACAGTTATAATGCAAACTGGAGGATTAAAATATTCTGTTCTGTTACTTACAATACTTATATTAATTACTAAGGGAAATATGCTATTGAAGATAATCATTAAAACACGAAACAAAAATACCTACTATAAGATTTTATTCTTCTAAAGTTTCTTATATCTATTATCGTTCATAAATTATCTTCGTTATTTAAAATATAGTTTTAATTAGTAGGTCTGATAAGTGAAATACGCTTTCTTTATTTTTTACCGTAAGTATCAGTCTTCGTGCAAACACACATAGCGTACTTTATAATTTCCTCTAGAAATCTTCCATTGTTTATTGACAAGAAAAACCATTAAACGAAGTTATTGACCAACGTCATAGCAATATGTTTTATAATAGTTATTACTTTAAAATGAAGCTAATCGAGTAAGTGGAAGTATATTAATTAATTAAATTCTTCACTTTTTATTGCACGCTCTAAACATTCCGCGGTTTCTTCACTCTCCGATGAGCATAGTTATAAAGAAGCCAGCGTTTTAAACAGAATATTTTTCTGAGACATACAAATGCTCTTATAAATATTTATCACGAAATGGGTTTTTTTTTACTAAATACAGCGAACAATCTCAAGGGGTCCCAAGATAATCCCTTGTGGAATGAGCCGAGCAGGTAAGGTCGGATCTCATAAGGGGCTTAAAATCGGGAATAAAGAAGAGACTGTCTTAATCGGGTGTGGGAACAGATCCGTGATTATAGAGAACAGTAAAAATTAGTCACACGCTTTAATAAAAGTAAAAGGCGACAGAATATTTGAAAGAAATGTTGATGAAAAAAGAGATTTTGAATGAAATATGGATCAAGGAATCTTGTGTGATGAAGCTTTTAATGAATAGGCCAAAATAGATACTAAATTAAACCTTTCAGTGGCATCCAAATAGACTGCTCAATCTACTCTGTTGAATGTCTATTAATTCGACTGGGTTGATAGATGTGGTTTGGAAGGCCATATGTTCAACATCAAGCTAAGATTTGCTTCGCATTGTGAAACAGCATAATCTTAAATTCCTTAGCAACTATTTTCATAATGAATGCTGTGACATTAGTTTTATTCTCTATGTTGGTTTTACTCATCATAGTGTGTTGTATCTTCCACATGTTTGACAAATTATTATTATCACATCCGGGATAGAAC
Organism: Eupsilia transversa; assembly: GCA_914767815.1. Classification (NCBI taxonomy): domain Eukaryota; kingdom Metazoa; phylum Arthropoda; class Insecta; order Lepidoptera; family Noctuidae; genus Eupsilia; species Eupsilia transversa. The sequence goes on from OU611888.1 coordinate 2,988,511, forward strand.
TCGCAGTCTGCTTACTTGCTCAGAGTTACTCAACATTGGGAAACTACATAGTAATTTGTAGTTAGTTATCAAGGAATTTAAATGTACCCATTTTGCGGTAGCATTAATTCAGCTGTATACAGCAGTACAAATATAGGTATCAAGTTGCCATAAATATTGTGGCCATGACTAACAAAATTATTATCACGGGTCAATAATCAAACTAGCAGCAACGATATCGCATCCGTTTCAATACCCAAAACCACAAAGTATACAGTTACAAAAGATCCACAGCTGACAATGGACAATAACAAGCCAACATTGATGCCGACCGAAACAAAAATATTGCTGCAACGTTACCCGTACAAACTGCATCCGGACTGTTCTAGATTGTTCTGCCTTTATTTACACCTTTCAGATACTTTTATCAGAGAGCGTTTGGAAGTGGCACCATTGAAAAAGAAATGACAGAAAAAGTGAGAACCACAGAAAAGTTAAAATGAAATTGATTGCGTTGGTTCGGACAAGTGATGTGCAGGATCGAGGGATGTATTGAAAAGGCGGGGAAGAAGGAGCAGGAATGAAACACATAATTACGACAGGGTGAGAAAACATATCTGGTGATGGAAGGGGAGAGAAAGACCAGAGAAACGATGAATTGCATGAAAATGTTATGAAAGAAAAGGGAGTTAATGATGAGGACGGAGAAGGACGGGAGAGAAATACATTGCGAGGTTCCCACACCGGGGAAAAGGAGCTTGCTGGGCCCATAACCTAAAGAAAAAACAAGTTTTTGGTTTCAGTTGTTTTACCAGAATGACTTTATTCTTACAGAAACATAGCTAACAATTATTGAGCTTGTTATAACACTTTTAACAGTAACTTGAGTCAAGGGAACTTGAGTCGCAGAAGAAGAATGGGTGAATAAACGGGTTTTCTAAATGATAGAATTCAGAGCAAATCGATCTATAAAAAACTCCATCGTCCTCTTTGACTGCATTGACATTCGCTCCTTATCGAAAACCAAATATTGTGATTCATTCAACGGTATGATTAACATTGCGAAAATAATCTTATTCATACATTTAATTGTGTGTGTCCAAATTATCTATTGAGAGTCTCTTGACATTAATGGGTATAATAGAGTTTTGACTAAACAATTCTTTGATTCTTTCAGTTTTTATTCTCGTGAAATTGCAATCAACTAACTTTCTAATTCTAATACTTCGTCTGGTTCTTTTACACTCTCTTTTGCATTTCCGTCTTCGTCTAGAAGTATTTGATTCTTCATGTTTGTAAATCTTAAACCACAAATACTACAATCGAGACTACTATTTAGGATGTTTTTTTTTTTTCAGGTTTTCATGATAAAATCAGGTCGAATAAAACAAAGATAAGTACTTAAACAATGTTTTTAACTGTGTTAATGTATATAGTACTTCTCGAAATCTGTAGATTAACATAGGACCTTCATCAAACGAAACGAAACGAATATCGTGTATTTAACAAATAAGAATTTAATCACCCGAATAGGTACGTTGAATATTTTATTTTTACGGTCATTTGGCTTGCATGATTAAAATAATGAGCGTAAAGATAGCGTTGATTGTAATAACGATACGATATTCCTTATTTAAAGTTGGAATCGAATAAAAATCTTCATCGATTGGCTGTTGTCTGCCGATTAATGTTCATTCGTTATTCGTCTCATGTATGGGATGAAAAGATCAATGTTAAGGTGAAGCTTTTAAATTGTTTAAATATAGAACATTGCACTCGATATCTTGATCTTACAGATACTGTTGTTTTGACTACTCTGAGTAGTATTCAGTTCGATAGAAATCGCAGTTCATTGAAGAACTGCAATTCCGATCGGATGCAGTGGAGTTGAACAAAAAGTGTTGAAAGAAAATATGATTGTATTCTCCAGTTAAGAATAATGACCTAAACTAAAAATAAGGAAACTAAGTTCAATATACTACCATTGTAGGATTATCTTCCCTGACGACAGTGAATCACAAAGTTATTTTTATAACAGCTGCTAAAGGAATTAAAGCTTTATTTCCATGACTGAAACGCTATATTTAAATAGTTACCCTTCAAGATCAGAGTAACAAAGTAGTTCTATATTAATCCTTTTTAATTTTAGACTCTTGTACATTTTACAGTTCCATAAAATGCAAGAAAGTAACCTTGCTATTTGAAATTAAACGTGTTCCGAAATTTTGCCGTGGTATTCCTTTACGATATTGTTGCAACTTGCATAATGCTTTGTAGTGATGCTCCAAAAGTACCAGCCATTTTTGCATTTTGAAATGCTGCTTTAATTTAAACAATTTCGTATGTTCAAAGTCAACATTTTGGTTGTTTGACGGTCATCTTTGTTTTAATCTTAAAACAAGTTTTGTAATAAATATCGTTATTTTCATCAGCTGTACAGTTTTTGCTTTCTACGGTAACTCTGTAAGCCACATTAAAGCCGTTAGTTATGGCTATTCATAACGCAACTGAACTCCCAGCGTGTTTGTATTGTAAGACGTGTCAGGTAATTTTTAACAATACGACGAAACACGCTAGCCAAGACAATGAAGTTTGCTCACGCAAAAAAGCCATTTTTCAACGCTAAATTATTAAACTAAAAGATAAAGATAATCTATGTATTCAAGTTGTCATTAATAAACATTATTGACGCTTAAATACAGTCCGATTTATAGCACAGGAATGAGTGGAAGTTATTGGTTATGATGAAATTCAAAAAATCCACGAATACACTATATCTTTTTATTTTTTTAAATTATATTGGCACTTTAAATACCTAGGTCAAATAATTTGAAAATTATTACAGCGATATAACAGAATACGTTGTCGGTTAAAAAGAACCGTATGTTACGACACTCGTTACAATTTCTGATGTTACGTGGAAAGTGTAATCCAGTTTAGTTGGAACATAATTAACATTGAACAATATGCTTGGATGTAAAAGGAATGAATTTTAAAAATAGACACAAAATTTCAACTAGGTATCGACTAAAAATAATCGATTTAATCGAGACGCACTAAATTAAGGTACACCGCCACCACTACTGTTATACCACATTCGATTTTTGTTTTTTTTTTAAAGTAATACTTACAGAGAAAAGTATAAATTGTACACCATGACCCAATTCACAGAACACCACGTTGGAATGTGCAGTTTATAACCTTAAAACAATCACGAGGACACTTGAAAATGCACCTGTTTTGTACACGATTCAGAAGAATGAAGTTTAAAAAGCAGCTGGAGTTAAATTGACACGGATTTTTGTACGATATTTGGGTAAGAATGGCCGGCCGGCGAAGCGTGCGCGTCGGACTGAGGCGAAACGTCTAGCGGGCTCGACACTGCATTGGTTCCGAGCGAGTTGGCTCGTCACACAAACGTCATTTTATCGCGCGACGCGCTTACGCCGCTTTCCTTTCCAAACGTTGGCATCGCTTGCACGTCCTCCATGTCTGTTTATTTTAACGGCTTGTTTACGTATTCCACTGCGCGAGCGGCATCGTATATCGAATTTCAAGAAATCCAATTGTTCTGTTACAGATTGTTGATGTGTTGGTCGATAGATGCAATGTGCGCTTAATGTTTAATGCATTTTAACATAATCTCATCATGTTGTGCTGCGATGAGAAAAATACCACAAGTGCTTATAACTACATTAGTATCGATTTGATATCTACATGAATGAGTGACGATGACCCCATTAGATATTTTTTAAGCGACTCGATGCGTGATTGTCACGTGATCGTGTGTACGAAAAAACCATGTGTTGGAAATGTTCAAGCAATTATGATTTTTAACACTTTAAAATAGGGTGTTTAACACACTAAATTAATGAGTCAGCTGTTAATGAGCCAGAAGGAAGTTAGTTGTATTCACATGTGGCGTGACAAGTACCTACTTACATCTTTTATTTATTTAATACCTTAACTTAATACCATACGTAAGGTATTTTCTACCAGTCAACCTTTGGGTGATGCAGAGACAAACAGTGGTAGGTGCAATAACGAAAATTGTGTAATAAATATTTATTATTTAAATATAAGGATATATACCTACCTAATTAATAAACAAATATAAGCACAAATAAATACATAAAAAATTTAAAAAACATGAATATACTAAACGAAATAAAATAAAAAATAAGAAAAACGTGTTGTGGTCTTGTTTCGCAGATATTTTGCAGATATTTTGTATGAAAACATGCAAAAATGTTAAAAAGTGTGACATTTTTGCAAAATATTTATATTGTCTAAATACTGATCGCATGTGGCACATCCTTGAATGGTACATAATATCTCCGTACCGTTACAAAAAAGAAGTCCTAGTAAGTCGTCAGCCACATGTTTCTGATATTCCTTTTTTATTCTTACCGGCGAATATCCGTTTATTCTGTAAAGATAATTTCATTCACACTGTATAATGTAATTAAATAGTCATTTACATTTTAAATGCCTATAGTTTTTTTCCTGTTTTAATCAAGAACTGATAAGCCACGATTTGAATAATGGTACTCGAAAATACAAAAGTATTCTTTCCAAATGTTTAGCGGCCTTTTTTCACTGTCACTACCTAGTTCAATGCAAATGCTATAGTACCTAGTTTAGTTCTCATTTTCATACTGAATGTGTTTTAAATTTTCTTTTGTTTTTATTTTGGAGCATTCTATGAATGTTTTGTTTCGGGTTTAACACTCTAGCTCACTCTCCTTGTCCTTGTTTCCTTCTCTGTTTGTTGTCCCTTTCGTAACAGCTGTAATATTTTTATCATCGAGGTTCTTAGTTATGGTTGTGTTATGCCTTTTTGTGTTTTTGTTTTATCGTCATCTATACATTTAATAAAGCTGAAGGGGGTCGAAAGTCTGTACATGGAAGTTATTCGAAAAAAAGTTGGCTGGGGATACTTAGAATCGATAACAGAACACGTCCCAACAGTTTTTAGAATTTTTGTCTGTTTATCTGTTTATTTGATCGCGCATCACGTTAAATCGGCTGAATTGTTTGTGATGAAATTTTGTACGGGAAACCTTTGAACCCTGGGGAAGGACATCGGATACTGTTTATCGACATACAACTTTTTAGCGGGCACAGCCGCGGGCGGAAGCTAGTGTTTAGATAATATCGATTCCCATCACTTCTGCGGAGTTTCGCTAGCTAATTTAATTTGACCCTGTATAATATTAAATAGTGTATAATATACGTGTTTTTTTATATCCTATAACTCTAGGGTTATATTCTATAAGTAAAAATAATACAAAAGTTTCGAAGATATCATCAATCATAATTAATTTATATCGGTTTGTGTAGGTATCTAAGTTTCATTGATAAGTACGAGTAAATCATTTTATTCAAACCGATCATTCATATTTAAAGTTAAGAAAATGCGACGTTGTCATATTTCACGTAAGTTACATTAATAATCATGACTTTGTCGAATTATTTTGTATGGAAATACAAAACAAAAAAAAAAGATAATTGAAAAATAATTCATATGCCAGTTGATTCTTTGTTATGGTCTCATACATACCCTATGGGTGAGTTATGGGATATAAAAAAAACACCTTGTATATGAATTTTACTCAAATAACAATTCGTAGTCAGTAGTCTTTCGCCGTCGATTTCACCAAACTTGTCTTCAAAGCACATCGTAAAACCTAAATTGAACAAAATCGTTCATTTCAAGTTTCTAGTATTATCCATGGCGCCCAAGAGAACTTTCTCGAACGTCTGTCTGTCCTTATAAGGTTAAGAGCTATGAGCAATGGCGTCGTGCTTATGGCTGGCTATGTCTAGACAAGGTTCTTAAGACAGTCTCATATACTGACACGTTTCAGATGAGTCATCAGTACGTATAACATTGATAGTACGTTAACGTACTTTATCAGTTTGCTGTTCGAAGTCATTGGCCTATAAAATTAGAGGGATTTCAAATGTGATAAGTGCAGTAGGTTCAGTCTTTACAAGATGTCTTATTGTGTTTTCGTGGGTATCGTTTTCAGAAGTTTTTGCAATCAAAACAACAGTTTTTTTTTTTTTTTTGGAATCTCACTTTGTAAATACTTTCTTAGTAGAGTAAGTATACCCTTACAACTCCTTAGTAACATAATAAATTATCTTTTCTTTCAGTAGCAGACGCTGTCGTTCATTCAGCTTTTAGCCTCTTTCATACATATCTAGGTATATATTTCAGAGCATTATACTAACTAATATTGTAAATGCAAGCATGAGTTTGTTTGTTTGCTACGCTATCACGCTAACACCGCTGAAGGGATTTGGATCAAATTCGGCACATGGGTAAACCATGGCCTTGGTTAGTCCATAGGGTACTTTTTATCCCGATTTTTCACGGGATCGAGACTTATACGGGCGAAACCGCGGGGCGCCGTAGGTAATTTATAAAACTCACAGTTTCCACGCATATCATGAAGTAAATAATTTATTTTCCCGTTCCTCTATTACGTAGCAGTAACATAACACCCCATAACACCATGTATTTGCTCAAAACCAACGTCACCTAATTACCATTTACTGATCACTACTACAGAAGCAAAGCCTTGTTTGTATACAATGCTCATGTGTGGTAGATGCCCTTGTGTGTGTGAAGTGGTGCGTGATATTTATGGAGGAATGTGTTTTTTTAGGAGTCTATTCGCTATGTTTGTACTTTTGTAGTACTTCTGTTAATCCTACATCTTCTGCTTCTGCTTACTCTGGTTCCTTGTTGCTTGTGGTTGGCGTTTTTTTTTTTGTCAATTGTCTCCTTTCAGTGGTCACCTTAATAACCATCGAATGCTGCATATATGCAGTAGCATCTGATGGTTTCATAGGTCTAGTTGAAGACTGGATGGTAAGCATTGAACTTTGATTGGCTAATCAAGGCCAGCTTTATTGTCAAAGCATTGTATGGAAGTCGTACATTTTTTTCGATCGAGAATGATTCTTATTGTAATGTTTCTAACAAGTTCATCTGTTTCTCACCTTTAGTTAATATTTTCGACCTCAACAATGTACATTTAGAAATAAGTTCACTGCAATCAGGCCAAAACAAAATACTATTGAACATCCGGAGTTACTCATACCTTTATAATAATCCTAATAATAATCATAGTTTTTTTTACTGTTTTTATAAAAATATTTAAAAATGTAAATTATATGTTTTTAAATGAAATAAAGGAAATCATATTTGAAGGCCACTACATAATCTAATGGCCGAAACTTAGATCAATTACTATTCTGGTCCATTGTCTTGAGGCCCCTTAAATACATTGGGCCCTTGACCATGTGTCTAATTTTAGACGGTTCGTCATTGTTAATCCAACTTTATAGTTGTATGTTGTACGCCTATGTAATATTTATTGTATTAAGATTGCGTTAATGCTGAATTGAGGTCATTTGGAATATTCTCATTTAGAATCGGTCCTTTAAAGTTAGCATTTGGGAAATATTTCACTGATTTTCCAAACAAAAATTGCGCTTCTAATGATGAACACTGTTAACCGCGAGTCAAATTGGCCGTGGTAACTGAAGAGCTGTATGTGCCTATAGTACCTACACCCACCTTTCGCAAGTTATGTATAAGTCTTATATAACAGGAGGCGAGCTTATTGCCATCAACCGAGCACGATTCCAGACTCCGGGCTGCTCCAGTTAGAAAAACTCAATAACACTTTGCTCATCCTGGGGATCAAACCCAGGACCTCATGCTCAGCAGTAGCGCTTGCGACCACTCGACCAACGAAGCAGTCTTGTTTTAGTTTCGGTTCTAAATAACGTTGATAATGTTAAAGTTTGATATTACCTAAACGTTAAAATAAATCATGATTTTGTCTTCTTTCCTGTAAGAATGTCGTAAGGTGCCACGCGCAGTCTTAATAAAATGTCTACTTATAGAAATAATAATATTTTATTTCCAAATCGTTTTGAATTGGACTTGGTAGTGCACGATGAGAAGGTATTATCAGAGTTAAAGAGCTGCTGACTGTGAGATGTTGAATAGCGCCTATTAATTTTGTTTTAGCACTATGTTGAGTAAATGCGACACCCTGTTTATATTCTTATAGCAATTTGTTGTATGACGAATAAGTCTCTTATGTAGGCAGAAAATATTACTACTAAATACAACTTGCTTTGTATTGTAAGGGGTGCTCTACACATTTGTGCGGGTCGGTACACAATTCGAGTTAAGGCTGCCGCAAACAGGCCCGACGCGGTGTCGCGACGCGACTCTGTAACAATTTTTATTAAAAATGTTCTACCGGAGTCGCGTCGCGCCTGTCTGGGGAGCCTATAAGCTGAACGGCTTTTTATAAATGTCGATTTTGCCGCCCGGCTGTGCCGAATCATGCCGACCTGAAGTCCCGACCAAGACGAGCCTTTATGAACTATACAAAGAGGTCTTGATAGATTTTGTAGGCATTAGACTGGGAACACGTTTCATGATCAATTTAGTATGGAATACACAATCTGAAATTAGATTTGTCAGAAAAGCCTCTGATTTGAAACAGATTTAGAATTCCTGATTGATTTTGACGAACGGTTCACTAGACTAGCTTTCTAATATTTTGATTTATGTACAGTACCTAGTAGAAGATAGTGGGTAACGTTGCATAGGAAAATAATGCTACATTAATAACTCTAGGCGGTCGTCAGTATTTCTCTATTGATTTATTAACAGCATACGTAGCGTGACAACCATAGAAACGGGTTTTCTACGGTTTTTGTCGACTGAATAATAGACAAAATGACAGCGTGTGATTGTTTATCTGTCATTTTGTCTATTCTTCCGTCGACAAAACCCGTTTCTATTGTGGTCATGTTACGCGTGCAGAGAAGATCGTAGATCAATGGAAAAGATGGACAACTAAAAAAAAAAATAGACCATGTTGTCGTTTTTTGAAAAAAGAATAAAGACATTATTACTCTTTCATGTTGTCCTTATTTCAAATTAATCTTACTTATCTTAATTTTGAACGAAAATGTAAAAAACGTAAAAAAATTATAATATGTCGTTCTTTTTACCAGACTACCACAGAAGGACGGTAATGTTTTTCGAGAGCTATATTGTCAAAATTCTGTAGATTATACGTATAATTGCTTGTTTTTTTCTCTTCCCAGTTTTGTTATTTTGCAGTAGGGATTTTTGTTTGTTTTTTAAGTATTTCGGAGCAACATCATCATCAACATCATTTCAGCCGAAAGACGTACGCCACTGCTGGATATAGGACTCCTCCAAGCATCGCCACTTTGACCTGTTCTGTGCCTCTCGATTCCTGGCGGTCTTCACAAGGTCGTCGGTCCACCTTGTTCTGTCTTCCAGTAAGCGGTCACCACTCCAACCTTTCGTCCCAGCGGCCATCTGTTCTGTTCTGTTTTATTGGAGCATAAGAGGTAGAAAATAAATAAAATACAGGTTTAAAACTGTTTGAGGTAATTCTTTATTTATTTGGTTTTGTACCGTTAAAGTTTTCTCAGAAATTAAGATTATTAAAAAAATAAAACTTTTATAAGAAAATAAAATGCTTATTTATTCTTAGGTGTATATGTAGTGATAAACTTAGTGATTATTATTCAGTAAAATACAAGTTTAGATTATTATGCACCTGGTTATAACCTTTAAACATAAGTTATTTATTATTAACAGGATTTTTAATCATTAAATGATTATTTACTAATGATTATGGCACATTTACGCAAAAACATTCTCATCTTGCCACTCACTGGGTTTGCCAACCTTTTCTGGAAGGTTGAATAATATTAATTAAGAAAAAAGTGAAACATTATTATTGTGACTATTTTCTTATTATTTATGTAAATTAACTTAAATAATTTTAGGGGTGGATAATTTTCAACGCAATTCTCAAAACGTTTACAGATTTATGTTTTTGGCTAAAATCGAATTAACTGTCAAATTCCTGTAAAAATTGCTTAAAAATAATCGCACTTAATTAAATACATACTCATTAAAAATAAAAGTTAAGAAATGGAAGACCAGGAATCGTAGGTTCACAACACATCTCACTCGTAGATAGCAAACACTGGGTTTCCCCGTGAATGTATTAACACGCAAAAACCACATAATACAAAACATAAATAATAACATATATAAGTAAACATACAACACCTATAGTAAGTTTAACACTTACTTATTTTAGACTGAGCAATATATTTTGTGCGCGAAGGTATTATTCTAAATTAATATAATTACCATAAATTACAATAACATACCTAAATCGTTTTTGGAAAAGATTGCGAATTCGTGAAGACTAAAAGTTGGAAGTATAAAGCCTCGTTAAGACTGGCGCGACGCGACGACGCAAAGCGACACCGGTAAATTGTTCTACCGTGAAGTTTTCTATTGTTAGATTCGCGTCGCACAGTTGCGTCGCGCCTATCTGCGGAAGCCTTAATGAAACATGGAAGAATTCTGGGAGTAGATAAGTAGCTAACAATCTAAGAATGAAGTAAGTAAAATTACTTAAGGATCTGAAATCACTCTCAAAATCTTAAAAAGCTCAAAAGTTCAGTAATGGAAATCGCTTTGTTACTTAAGTAATCATAAACAGTGTTTATATAAAATGCAAGACTTTGTATAGTTCACTTGGGTTTCGAAACACATAAGAACTCCGCGGAAAACTAGACAAACAAAATGATGAGCTAACAGAAATATTTTGCTCTCTGTCACACAGTTTTTAAATCCTTTGTCAAAAGCGAGACCACAGTCTTTCCATAGCCAGGACACGCCTTTATTTATTTGCTAAGCATCGTTTTTCCGACGTTTTGCTTTGGATAACATTTCGGCTTCTTCAATGGAGTCTGGTAGGGGAACGTTGATGGTTTCTGGCAGCGTGAAGACCAGGAGACCAGCTATGACGGCTAACGTACCGAAGAATATTGATGGTAAGTTGTCATAGTATAAAGCCTGCGAAACAAAAATGAATTTAAGACAAGAGTTTCAGTTTGCTTCTGTGGAAGCCAACCTTAAAACAAATTTTAACATAATTAGGTAAAATGAAAATGTATTCAGCCTAGGGTAATTGAAATAAATGTGCATTGCATGTAGCATAATCAGCTTAACTAGCTTCTGCCCGCGACTTCGTGCTTGTGAAGTTTCAGCCCCCGACCAACCGCGTCGCATCCCATCGCCCGCCCGCGCTGTTACTTAGTTTTCGGTTAGGGTTCTTTCCTCATTTTATTGTTTTTTTCTTGGCTTTTAAGGGTCGTAGCGTGATGTTACATAGCCTATAACCTTCCTCAAGAATTAGGGTATCCAATGTAAAAAGAACTTTTCAAATCCGACTGGTAGTTCCGGAGATTATCCAATACATATTAACTTACAAACAAACAAATTTTTTCCACTGCTAAGCCACAGACTTTCTCTGTTATAGGAATAATCTCACTTATTCAATAAGGGCGGATTCGACCAAACAGGAATAAATTTTATCCGCGGAATAAGCCTTCTCTTCCGAATAAATTTTGAATTTTTGATAATTTTTCCATATGAAAACTGTCAGAAGTAAATCTTATTCCGCAGATAAAATTTATTCCTGTTTGGTCGAATCCGCCCTAAATCGTATATTGCTCTTAACGGTATAATGGCATTGCCACAATAATGTTACTTTACCCACAAAAATATCTGAGTAACATTCCTCAGTATTATTACAAGCTATAAATGTTTTTTCGCTCCAGACTATTGAGGTTGAAATTATCAAGAGAGATAAACGAAAAAAAATAACTTCAATGCTTACCAACAAAGGTGTTAAAGGCGCTAACGTAGACCCAATTCTGCCAGTTGATGAACAGATCGCTAGGAGTGACTGTCTTACATTGGTGGGGAAGACCTCAGACACGTAGATGTATACGGAACTGTAGGCCACCGTGATGGAGTACTTGCCAGAGAGGTAGAATATGAGAGACCACCAGCTTTGACCTGTTGGAATGATACAAAAATCATTAATGGCTTTTTGTACATTGAAGATTGTAGAATTGAGAGTCAATCAATCAATCTGCTTAGCCTTTTCACAACTATGTTCGTGTCGGGTTCCAGTATAATCGGATCCAGCTGAATACCAGTATTTTACATGCCTGTCTGACCTCCACAACCCAGTAACTGGGTTAATACAATACCCCTTGATAAGACTGGTTGTCAGACTTTCGAGTTTCTGTCGACCCGTAAAGACGGTCAAAGATTCACGAATGACAGCCGGGACCAATGGCTTAATGTGCGTTCCGAGGCACGGAGGAGTCTCGATATGTAAAGGTGGTCACCAATCCACGGATCGACCCCGGCTAGCGTAGCTTAACCTGATGGATCGACCTGTGCGGCTGTTATTACTTAGCCACGTAAACGAGGAAATAAGAATTAGAATCGTGCAACTAAATTGAAGAAAATTGACTGTAGGTAGGTACCTACTTAATTACTAGAAAAGTTGCCATGGATTACTGGAATATTTGTCATGAATTCAATATATTACCTATATTTCCTGTTAAATGACGATGGTGATTAGTAAAATGTATTTATTTCGCGAATATAGTATCATACATAATCATGCATTTTTGTAGGAATGTACCCTAACATTGTTCGAATGATTTACAATTATTTATCGAGATAATTTCCATCATAAGTATTATTTTAAGTAAAAGACAACACAGAAAATTTAAAAGAGAGAGTTTATAAAGTGTAATTATAGTTAATTAATTCAGGCGTGACTTGGCGGAAATCCATTATAAAATACAATAGCCGTAGATATACTTAGTAATGTATTCCGCTTAACTATTCCTAATGAGTCATAAAAAAACCATGTAAAAAATCAACACGTGTTTCACCTCTAGACGAGGCATCCTTAGGATGACGATTGACTTACTGCGAACCCGAACACGACCACACCGCCCGACAACCTCACTCATATAGTAAGTGTATTTAGGTTGAGAACTGTCAATATTTTTTTAAATAACGTAACTCTCAACGTAATCCAAATCCCAACACAAGATAATCAAACTTTATGAACGCAAATCAAAGATCATGATAATTACTTTTCGATTCTTAAAATCGAAATTCCGAATTCATTTATTCGTCCGTTTGCTAAACAAACGATTTGAAAACGCCAACTTTGTTAAAACCGCGAAAATTATTTATGTTTTACTATTGCCGTTTGCGCCGTCGGCTTTGAAATCGGTTTAACTTGAATATTCCATTAATTCAGGCTGTTATACAAGCAGTGATTACTAAATAAACAGTGGAGCAAAATTCGCTCAAAACTCGTGTCAGAGCTCGTTTTCACTGTTGCACGAGAAAATGTCGTTTGTCGGATACTGCATTTGGTTCCGAGGATATGCGCAGCCCGATTCAAATCTAATTCTAGTGACTATAACGTTGTTTGGCTATATGCATCCGTAGGTTGTACGTAAATATCTCTAGCAAGGTGAACTCTCTGCTATCGATCCCTATAATAAACACTCCTTCGAGGATATTGTCATAATCACCGACCCTTGCTATACTAATGTTACTTCCTACTTCTTGAACAAAGGGGTCTATCCGGCAAGCCATCTTGACGCAACACAATGGGAACACTCCTACGCCTCGTAAACTGTTCCAGGATTATCTAACTCGCCTTTTGTTCTCGTCAAATTATGTTTGTTCGTTTGATTGTAAGCGAAGTAATTGTGAACACAAACTACAACTCGTTTGGTTATAAAATTCGCGTTAAAACTGTGTTGTTTCAGATAAAAATTTAAATTGTTTGTAAATTTTTGGAACAAATTAAAATATTTTTTGCGAATTGATAACGAAATGTATGAACAAACATGTGGCTTGCGAGATGGTTCTTGTTTCCTCAAAACGTTAACTTAATTTAAAATCACATTTCCGAATTAATGCCTCAATATTGTGGTCCCTTTTTAAAGAGAAAATAATAAAATTATTGTTTTAATTACTAAGCAACCAACTCACCTTTCGGCAGGAACGATAAACTGATACACAGGACTGCACTCAAAATGTAAGTAGTAATCATGACTCTCTTCCTTCCAAATCTATCCAGCACGAACAAGCAGGTCAAATTGGCTGGAATCTCTATGAAAGCCACTAACATGAAGTTGACATACTTATTGCCTGCCAAAGAAACTGAATTAATTGACAGTCCATAGTACACAAAAGTGCAAGTAATCCATAGAAAGGAGCATGACAGCAATCTCCTTCTAATAATGCTTGATCGAATCACTTGCAGGAGAACTGACGATTTCTTTTCAACTACAAATTCTTCTTTATCTTCCTTTGGTTTTTTTTCCATCTCCTGCAGTGGCGCCAAAGCTTGGTCTGATAGTTCTACTTTGTTCATTTTAGCCGCTTTCTTAATAATTGCTACAGCTTCGTCATGCCTACCTTTGCTTAGTAGCCATCTGATACTTTCATTTAAGATCCATAGATAAGAAAATATTAGACAGGATGGGGCGTACATAATTCTGAGGAGTGTCCTCCAGTCTTGAAGAATCCAAGACAGTCCAGCTAGGGACATCAAGCCACAAACATAAACTATATTTATGAGGGTGTTACCAAACACTCTTCCTTTGGGTCCCACAAGTTCCATAGCTGTGAAAAATTAATGCGTTAATGATATGATAATGATAAAAGTAATTAAAGAATTTTAGGGCAAGCAGATCTTGGCGGAGCCCGCTAGGGCCGATGCCTGGCGGGGTTGCGGGAAAGTCTGAAAGGGATACCGTGGCCCCTGCCAACACATGCAATTGACGGAACACGGGTGGGTTTTAGTCAGTATGAGTCTGACACGACCTCCCGCTCCGCCCAGAGCGGGAGAAGTTATTTGACGACGGAAGCAGATCTAAATACAAATTTTAACGACGTTTGTCTTGATAATCACATTTATCTTAGTCCATGATGAATTTGATCGGTAATCGTACTCGATTCGGGTAACATCTATCATGAGAATTGTTCATCACACTGTGATTTGAGCTTTATCAAATACTTCAGAATAAATGTATTAGCACAACATAACACTAGTCCTATAATCCCCGAAGGGTTAGGCAGAGGTGAACCTATAGTACACCCATATTTCGCCAGTTATGTTTAAGTCCCATGTAATAGGGGGCGAGCCTATTGCCATGAACCAGGCACAAATCCAGACCCCGGGCTGCTACTGAGTGATTCCTGATGGAAAAACCCAATAACACTTTACCCAACTTGGGAACCGGATGGCCTCATGCTCAGCAGTAGCAATTACGACCAAAAGGCAGTCAAAATGTATTCATTCTTACCTAAAACAAAAGCAGTAGTATAAGCACCAGCTCCGAAGCCAGCTTCCATAAACTCTAAAGCTACCATCATTATATAATTAGTGGAGAAAGACCTGATGAAGCCAAATATACTGTTCATGAGAGCGGCTACAGATAGCGCCACTTTCCTTCCAAACCTGTCAGAGATGATACCAGTGAGAGGCAGGGAGAGGAACAGGCCCGAGTTATGGATAGTGCCTATTAGAGTCCTCTTCCAATCTTGGCAGCCGAGATCGAACTGAAACAAATAGTTTTGTGAAATGATTGGCATATGAGGTTAAGAGAAGTCCCTAGTGTCTAATGTGTTGTGATCATGCCAAAGAATCATATTAACATTTTTATTTTATAATAATACTAGCGACTAACCCGCTGCTTCGCACGGTTTTTACAACTAAATAAAACATCGATATTTCTTTGTTTTAGTTTTACCGTCCTCGGGCTCTTAGAATTCGACATCAGACGTTTCAGATCTTCGATTTTGACGACCTCGTTGTCGCTGGCATAAGCAACAGGATCCGCGTACGAAGTCGCGGGCAGAAGCTAGTATTTAATAAAGCTTCCGGAATAAATTCTCTAAATGGTCGTGAAACCCGATAGATTTGAACGAAGATCTAAGCGGTCACATAGACAGACAAAAAAGGCGACTATAATTTATAATATGTACGTTATAGAATATGTATGTTCTGGAATTCTACAATAACATTGATAATATTTTATTACACTATAATAATGACAGGTTCAAAACATGATCATGGCCGATTACAATCTTTTGTTTGCATCTGATTCGTGAGTCTAGATGTATAATTATCAACAAAATTATATAACATAATCTCTGTATTTCCCTAAACAAGGTGTATATCCGTTTATTGTCAGTGATGTTCAAGTGTCAAGGAGTAGAGGGTGAAAATATTGTCACAAAACGGGCACGAATCCAGACTCCGCCTCCGGGCTGCTACCCAATAACGATTTGCCAGAGCTGGGAGTCGAACCTAGAAACCCACGCTCAGTAATCAAACCAAAATATATTTTTACTTTAGTATGTTTTCCAAATAGATTGCCGATAAAGTTGTTTATTATCTGTTACACTAAAATAAAATTTACAATCAATGGATTGCTAGGATTTGGTTATGATAAATTATAATATGCTCATCATTATCAAATTCCACTCCCGTAGCAGTCAATGCATTAAATCCATTCATCCAGCACGTGGTTCAATGTAAATAAAGTTATGATAAACGACCGGTGGGCCGACAATGCCGACGTTATCGGTCAATTGACACGATAACTGTCTGCCGGCCCAAGTATTGATAGGTTGCGTGACAATGTATCCTGTTACGGTATTCGAATGATTGGTTGAATTATTACCAGAGAGACGGGTATTGTTGGTGCTGCCTGTTTTTGTTTATCATTATCAGTTTTAACTTAAAAGGTTGGCGGCTTCTGGCTGCTTTTGTGACTGATTTTTTTCTTTCTGATTCGATGGCTATAGTTATTTTTTTTAAGTAATTCATTTGTGCAACTAATGGGTCAATCTTTGTCACTTTTACAAGTCACATCAATCCTTTATCTTACTATTGTTAGTTTTCACGAATTATTTATTTATTACAATTTACAATACTTACATCTATGACAGCCGAGTCTCCATCATTATAAACATAGGAAGAGCACTTTTCTCTCAACGCAGTATTAAAAATATCTGCTGTACAAGAACTATTACTAATAGTGATATTGTTTCCTATAGGGTGTCTCTCACATTTGGAATATCTATTTTTTTCTTGTGGTATAGCATTTTGTAGCCATAAACTTGTATTTGTCGTGCTTTCACATTCTTTGATTGCGCATCTGGAACAGAAAAAGGGTAATTTAGAAAAGTGCAATCTGGAATTCAAAAAAGGTGTTATTTTAATGATCCAAGACAATTTTCTGGAGATGTAAGGATCGTAGTAGGTCGCGTTTTGTAGAGTCTGCATAGGAAAAAGGTGTTAGTGTAAGTTCTAAGAAAAGTCACATACAAAAACAAATGAAATGCTGTTCGTTGTTAAGCGCATCACTTGAGAACGGCTGGACAGATTTGGCTAAGTATTTTTTTTTATGTTCCTAATATATATACGAATTCATGGAAAAAAAATATTGAAAAGTTTCCCGAAAAATATTCTACTAACTCGGGAAAAACTGAATGTCTTTTGAACAATTATAATCTGTCGGATCAGCTAGTGTAATTTAAAAGTTAAGTCATCGAGATGGGTAAATAAGGAGAAGTCTCAACTGATGACTACTAGGAACTGCTGTAACTCACTCATATCGTGGAAACATTTTTGACATTTCAACGTATTCCACCCTGTAGTAGGTAATATTTGTGAACATGCAGAGCGAGGAATAGCAACTGAAGTAGCAATTCAAAGGCACGTGCTATGTCAACGGCTGTGTGCACGAATATTTGCACATTCATCTGGCGCATAAGGCAGTCTGCTGCCTTAGGTTAGACCGGCGAGTACACAACGTGTAACGTTAAATGCGCAAAACCTGAAAATTGTTTGATCAGAATAACGAGCAGAATCAATAGAACCACTTTTTAATATAGGTCACATTACTGGGGGCTTTTTTTCTCTGTGAATTAAAAATCAGTTGGGGTGTCTGAGGTTTTGCGCATTTAACGTTACACGTTTTAAAATTATCCTGTTGCGTCTTCCTAGTATAAAACGGAAATAAAAAACCCGGCGAGAGCGAGTCGGACTCACACAACTGACTGCTGTTATAACGGGCGATGTCATTTAAAGAAAGAAAAAATACAAAACAGCCGGTCTATTCTGTTTAAATCTCACCCTGGAAACTTAAGTGATGTGAGCGTGAAGTGAGCTGCCAATAGTGTCAATTCCTAGCATCTCGGGTGGACTGACAGCTCACTTCATCTAAGTTTTCACGGTGAGATGGTTACAGAATACATACACTAGCACTGCAGGAAGATGACTTTCTAAGCAGTTGGATGAAGTTGGTGGTAGTAACTTATTTTGGTTCTATTTCAGACGCGATGCCACTAACTGCATCAAACTGCTTGAAAAGTGATATTGTTTTGAACTAACTTGGTTCTTTCAGTTATTTGTTATTTATGTTTAACTATCTGCACCCCGCCGTTTCACCTATATAAGTCTCGGTATTTATCGAGATAAAAAGGGAATATCGGGATAAATTATATTCTACGTCATAACCTAGCGCATGGTGTACCCATGTGCCGTTTTATCGTGTAGTAACAAACAAACACACTTTCGCATTTATAATATTAGTTAAGATTAGTACTATCAGGAATATCTACGTTCGTATATTAATTACGTTTGAAATGTAAATTCTCGAATAAATATCGATATTTACATTTCATTCATGTTGTTTACGTTTCTGGATAAAGCTTTGAACATGTTGTTTACTTCGAAAAATGTGCTAAATACACTAGAACAGGGATCACCATGGATCCGTTTTTATAAATAATATGACTGTCGCGATCCGTTTGGTAGACGATTATTAAAAACAAGATTTAAAAAAAATAAAAAATACTACTAGACACCTGAATAATATATATGTATTAATTAATAAACAAATAATAAGTACTTAATGAACAATAATAACAAAAACATTAATTAATATTAATTATTGTGTAAAATAACAATTTTTACTTTGAACTATCGGTTTGAGACAACTGTTGGTGCAACTTAAAACGATTTTTTTCAATTGTTTATATTAGTTTTAGATATAAATTTTACATTATATTTTGTTGTGCCCTGACAGGGTAGTTTACAACGGCTCTTGGCTCTAAGCCTTTTGTTAACATCTTGTTTTACCTTGTGAAATGAATATGAAATGAATATGAAATGAATATGAAATGAATATGAAATGAATATGAAATGAATATGAAATGAATATGAAATGAATATGAAATGAATATGAAATGAATATGAAATGAATATGAAATGAATATGAAATGAATATGAAATGAATATGAAATGAATATGAAATGAATATGAAATGAATATGAAATGAATATGAAATGAATATGAAATGAATATGAAATGAATATGAAATGAATATGAAATGAATATGAAATGAATATGAAATGAATATGAAATGAATATGAAATGAATATGAAATGAATATGAAATGAATATGAAATGAATCTGAAATGAATATGTACCATGCACCTACTTAAGGCAGTAAGATAAGTAAGATAAGTCGGCGGTCCGGATCCGGACCACGGTACGCCATTTTGTGACTCGTGAACTAGAATATTCGATAATTTTCCTTTGAAATTACAGGATCGCTTCTACTGGCGCATCGCCCATGATGCTATTAGAGTTTCAGTACTTAAACAGATTGGTGAAAATGCCTCAGGCTATTGGGTACCGAGCGCGGATGATATGGGCTTTTAGCTACGGAAAGATTTTCGTCCAAATATTGATCTGTATTCCATCGTTATCCGGTCAAAATAGTCCGAATATATTCTTACGTTTCTTGGGATGAAACTTCCACAAAGCATTCAATTCATAAACATGCCTGTACTTCCCCGAAGGGTTAGGCAGAGGTGTACCTATAGTACACTAACATTTCGCCAGTTATGTATAAGTCCCATTTAATAGGGGACGAGCCTATTGCCGTCAATCTGGCACAAATCTTGACTCCGAGCTGCTACTGAGAAATTCCAGATGGAAAACCCAATAACACTTTGCCCGAGCCGGGAATCGAACCCGGGACCTCATGCTCAGCAGTAGCACTTGCGATCACTAGACCAACGAGGCAGTAAATTGCTTAAGGTAAATGGGTAAAACTTATCATTCCCAGAATTATAAGCAATGAGAACCACATTTCTGCCAAAAGTTCACGAGAATGAGAAGACTGTAATATTCCTAAGTTTTAAGTCTTTCCTGAGGCAGCAATTATCACGATGATACTTAAAAATAATTATACCGATTCTACAGTGTACATTCAGTGAGTTATTTGGTTAATGATTTAAAAACAAAGATAATCTGAAAGTGTCACCGATGATTACCTCAAACGAATACTCCGCATGTTGTAATTATAAAAATGCTAGGTAAGTACTGTTTTTTTTTTAAATGTTTTTTTGCAAATAAATGATATCTATATTTCTAATAAATTAGGACATCCAAAAGTTATCTACATCACATGACACTGCAAAGTTATTTAATTTCACAAAGGAGTTATTTATAGACCGAATTATAGAAATATCCCTATGTTCAGAATTGGTCTTTACTGAATTCTAGGTAAAGCCCAATGTTGAACATAGGTTTCTCTTAGCAGTTTTACAAAACTACTAAGTACCTACCTACTTATTTACTTCGCATTAAAACCAGTTATGAACTTCACATTAAAATGGTGCAAGAAGACCTTGGGAATAATATAGAATTTCATTAATTTCTATACTATTCCGATCTCAATAGATATCAAATAAATTCTTCTGGGAACTGTCAAATGAAAATGTCAATGTAATGTTTGGTTGGCAACAGGGCAATATTCAATTTATCGTCCCTAATTTGACGTTGAATTATGATCGGTATTTGTCCCATTCAATGCCTATCGATAAATATTACAATTTATTAGGCCAATCAAAGCAGTCAGTTGAGAAGTGGGTATGAAGTTTCGATAAGCAGGAAGGAGGCATTTGTAATAATGATTCTGTTTGAGATAATAAATACAACGTGTTTTTTTTATGTCCCATAACTCTAGGGTAATGTAGTTCATTGATTCAGGCGTGACTTGGCGGAAATCCATTATAAAATACAATAGACGTAGATGTATTTAGTAACTATTCCGCTTAACTTTTCCTGAAGAGCCACAAGGCATTAAGGCCGCCTGTCATCATCTGCCCAGCGCTTTCAGAAAAAAGGTGGGGTCAGCTTCCAGTCTAACCAGATGCAGCCGAATACCAGTATTTTACATAAAGCGATTGCCTATCTGACTTCCACAACCCAGTTATGTACTATGAGAAACACGAAACCCCTTGGTAAAACTGTCGCATAAAAAGAACATAGTTCTGTAAACGGTTTGATATCATTACGCGCTACCCACATTTAAACGATCTTTGCATAAAATGCCTGTTCAAATATTTGCCCATTTATTCACCTCAAAAATTACTCTCAATCATTTTCGTACACCAAATGATACTCAATCAACTAGTGAAAAGTATCCGTCTGTCGATCGCGTATCGTAATGATAATTAATATCAGTCTCGCTCATGATTGATTGCAGGTCGCCCAGCTGTTCGTGATGGCGTCTCAGGATGGTACAAGATTTGGGGGATGGTAGAAGATGGAGGCGGGCAGAGGAATGATAAGTTGTGTAAGATAAGTTCTCTTTCACCGTGAAACGTTACACTCTTGAACGAATTAAATACGAGTATTCCAAGATCACCTTTACTGCGATTGTTCGCCCCTAATCGCGCTCATAACGATCCGAGCCGAGGTGGCCCGAACAGTAACACGATTCCGTGGGCCGAGAGAGAACCACCCGTCGGTCAAGGGGCCAAAAAGCCCCGCTACACCGATTCCTCGCACCCCCTATGACGCGCAGAGACGACTACGGAGGTGTGGCTCATTCTGCGTCCAGCTATCGGTGTAGCAATGGCAACACGTCGTGTTCGGGTTCCCGGCAAGTCAATCGTCATCCTGAAGATGCCTCGTTGAGAGGTGAAACACGTGTCGATTTCTTACAGGGTTTTTTATTATTCTTTAGCAATAGCTAAGCGGAATAGGTTACTAAATATATCTACGTCTATTGTATTTTGCTATGACCTGATGATGATATTTACGTCTGTGGAACATTGGTCAGGTAACGGATTACAGGTTGAAGCCCGTGTGACTGCCTCATTGGTCTAGTGATCGCAAGTGCTACTGCTGACCATGAGGTCATGGGTTCTATTCCCAGGTCGGGCAAAGTGTTATTGGGTTTTTCTATCTGGAATTTCTCAGTAGCAGAGTCTGGATTTGTGATTTGTGGCTCGCCGCCTATTACATGGGACTTACACATAATTGGCAAAATGCGGGCGTATTACATGTACACCTCTGCCTAACACTTGGGGGATTACAGGCGTGATGTTATGAAGGAAAAAGAGTAAAATAGACACGAAGAAATTTGTGAAATACACACAGTAGAAGAAATGGCGAATCTATCGCTAGAAGTACTGAGAAAAGTAATGCAGCATGCTCTAAAATGCACCCAAATGTGCGTCAAATTATTTTTTGGACTTAGACAGAACGAAATTAAATCAGCCACACTTATATGTAGTTATGTGTCGGTTAAGCTAAGTGTATAATAAACAAGTGTTAAATTAAGATTAGTAGCAGTGACCTGTAGTGCGTTCGTTATAGCCTTTTTCTTATTTACAAAAAAAGTTTGAGCCTTATGAAATAAAGTGATTTCCTTAATTCTGGATCCAATTTATAATTAATTTGTTGGATACTTCTATGCTATCCCCAAATTCCTTGCTAACATAAAAAAACCGGCCAAGTGCGTGTCGGACCACGTACAATGAAGGGTTCCGTAGCTGAGATGAATTTATCCTAAGAACAAACTTAACACTGGTGTTGAAAAACATGTTCTCCCATACGAAACGTATATGTTTTTGCAACTGCAAATGTAAATTGGTCGATAATTACTCATTAACTTGTAGAGCCTACATAGCTGTGATAGTTTTCCTTTTCATTTCGTTATAAAGGTATATTACTGCTGTGAATTTTTCCACATATCCAGAACTTTGACAAAACACTTGACTTTGACAAAAATTATTACTTTAAAGCTTAATATTTCCCCTCTATCCCCACTTTACAGCCAAATTACAGCTTTCTAGTACTAACAGTCTCTGAGCTAAGCCGCGAACAGACAGACAGACAGACATGGCGAAATTATTAGGGTTCCTTGTTGACTACGGAACCCTAAAAACATGATGAAGATATTAAAAAGTTTTTTTAATGACTACCTTTCTATTTTAAAATCTGCTGCCACATTTTTTAATGTATCTTAAACCACAGCTGATACACCCATGTCACCCGATGTCTACATCGTACGACCTGGTCGTGATCCCCACGTGCTCGATATCGGTAACCGAGCGTCGGCCCAAATCCCGGTTCATTGATATCATATCGGTTTTTATTTGTTAGTGTTATGTTACGAAAATACCCAAAAAACAGGTGATTACTGTTCTTCTTTAGGGATAGTCAAGCAATTATAATGATAAGCACAAGCAGAGATAATGCAAATTCGTATGATTTTTTAATAACTATTAAAAAAAGAAAAGTATTCTTTGAAAAATAATTAGGTTTACATTTTTGCGACAAGCTTGATTAGTATCACCCATATACAGGGTGTCTCAAACGTAGTGGTCCAAAGGCAAATGAGGTAAAGCGAAGGGAACTGTTCAGAATATTCCAGTTTTTATTTTTTTTTAATGACAGGTGGATCCCTTTTAAAATCGTTCGAATTTACGCTAGATTTAATCAGGGTAATTTTTATTTGCACTTTACTATTTTTCACATCGCCAATATAAATATTGGAAATTACAAAAATAAATAATGTCCGTAGGCGAAGCCGCGGGCAGAACCTAGTTTGGAATAAAAATGACAGTTTAAAAGAGTAATTATTTCACATAAAATTGCTTCACATTTTCACACAAATAAAATAGCTCCACATTTTCACACACATAAAATAGCTCCACATTTTCACACAAATAAAATAGCTCCACATTTTCACACACATAAAATTGCTCCAAATTTTCAGTACCGAACCGTACATGAATTTGACATACACGTGCCCTGTAAGTAGTGCATACTTAAAAGGGAAACTAATCTAATCTAAGAGAGGAGAAGGAAAAAACTAATCTATCTAACTAATATATAAATCCGTGCTATTAATTTGAATGCATTAGCCACGGTATTTATTATAATATTTCGTTTTGTAGCAGGACTAATACATATTATACGTGGCCTGGTTATGGCAAGCTGAGATTGATGATAAAGGTTTTTTAATGAGGTCCATTTCTCTACACACACGGATATCATACGCGGCAATTGGCTAAATGACAGTCAGGAAACGGAAAGTCATTCGTGATTTATGATCGATGAAATGTGGGAGACCCGTGAATCATCAAACACCGGCCAAGTGCGAGTCGGACTCGCACACGAAGGGTTCCGTATCACCGTACAATATTTACCAAAAAAAAACACTGAAAAAATCACGTTTCTTGTAGGTATATGTTATATTTTTGTTTTGTAAAATACGTTTATTTGCGGCAAACATGACGCAATGAAAAAAAAAGGTACACTATAATAACAAGTTAGGGGAAAATATGCGTCACATCCTCGCAAAACGGCCATCGCTCAGCATAATGCTGCGACCCTATGCGAGACAGAGCCACAGCGCCGGTTTCAGCGACAGCCGGCGTTGACGTGATAACGTCAATCGGTGCAGCATAATAATGAGATAACAATAACAATAATTTTAAGAAATAAAAATAAAATAAATACCATACTTAGTCATAAATGTTTAAAATAAATATAATATTTAAACTGCAATATATCGTTCTGTCGGTTGCAAATTGACTAGGTAGGTACTAACTTAAATTGTCTGGATATTCAAATCACAACTTCGTCATCCTTCGACACTTTTATGGAGCTTGTAATGTTTTCCCATTGTTTGTCTTATATGTTTTAGTACTTAAGTATATTTGCGCGGGTGTTATTGCTTATCTACGTGCTCCTCCTCTAAATCTGGTTCTTTCCGCAAAAAAACATTCTCAGACACTAATCTGACGTGGTTGTATATGATCTGACCAAGACAATGTCTGGCCTCTAAAAGAGACCTCTGAGCTTGTTTCCGTGTTTCTTCTAAGTGTAGTCGTATAGGAAACACCGACAGAATCTAGACGAAAAAAAATAATAACATTAACCGATTTACAGAAATAAATATATTATTCATTTTAAAACTTCCTAAGTATCTTAACGACAAACCTACCTACAAAATTCCCGTCATAATACTCAAAGTAAAAAAGTCCTACATAAGTCTTTTGTCAGAAGGGTAATGACTTCACAACTAAAACAGGCAACTTCTGGAGCCAGGTTTCAAAACTAGGGCAAATCCACATAAGCCAGGGCTCAAGCTGCCTAATCTCAGCTAATGTTCTGATGAACATTTACATACGGAGACATATGGGACACTATCTACGGTGTTGTTCTATTCTACGCAACTACGGGTAAAGGCTTCTACACACTGGCGCGATATCGCGGGTGCGACAGGCAGCGCGACCCTTGTCACACCCGCGATATCACGCCAGTGTATACGAGCCTAAACTATTTTTTGGTGCGGATATTTATATCAACATACAACCAGCCGGTCTATTCTGTAAACATCTCACCGTGAAATCAAGGTGAAGTGAGCTTGAGGGGAGCTGTCAAATTGTGTCAATCCCTGTGGAATGACGGTCACTTCACGCTCACTTCACCTAAGTTTTCACGGTGAGTTTTTTTACAGAATCTAAATGCTGATACTGACCTGCAAATTGCAAAAATCGTAAGAAAATTTGAATTTCGATGTTTGAAATTTTGAAGCTAGTTGCCCGTTCTAAAACGTAGAACTGAAATGTATGCATAGTTGCGAAAAATATGAATATCTTCCATATTTCTCTGTGCCAAAACCTCTACAAAATGGCACACCACGCCGGTAATACGGAACACAGCTGGAATGATTTGAGTGATGGAAATATATGGTAATGTTGTGCATAGCGTGTCTGTGAGTCACTGTGCCTTTCGATTCGCTGCTTTGACGATTTGCGTTTAAGATGAGTCGGGGAACTAACTTGTGTTTGTTCTTTGGGAATTCAAAGTAAATATAAATTATAACAGGATGTTACTGACACCGGTGCAGGAAAAACATCGTGAGTAAACCTGGAATTATAGTTATTATAAGGCTGAAATCGCCAAACCGTCTTGAGCAAGCCAATCAATACTCGTGCTTTCTCTATGATACAAAAAAGAACATAAAACTAACAAAATTATAATCAATAAAAAAGACCTGTGCGAGGCCTAGGCTAGGAGATGAGGCCTTTGCCTTGTAATGGGATAGTAATAATAGGCTGGTATTATTAATTATTACATTTTAAAGTAGGTGAAATTAGCTGTGTGATGATTCGAATCCTAAGTCCTTCGGTTCGGTCTTTTTCTATGTAATACAAAAAAGTCGGTGTCTTTGGTTTTGTTTTTTTTTTTTTTGCCACTGACTTCCGAAATTAAAGTTATTTTTTCACTTAGTAGTATTTTTTTCTGGAAGTCGGTTGTCGTTTTTTGTAAAAAGTTTTTTTTTTTGGTTAAGTAGCTAAACTTTTAATGGCTAAGTAGGCTAAATAGTGGAAAAAATACGTATTATTCAAGCTTACTCAAAACGTACCCAAGGAAAGTTAATAAAATTTATATGGCAATAAAAAAAGAATCTTTCAAATCGGACTACTCTGTAAAAAGATATGCGCATATACGTATCGACTTGAGAACCTCCTCCTTTTTTTTTCGTCGGTTAAAAAGGGTTTTCTTTGGTTTGCAAAAAAAAAACATAGAACAGTAGGCCAAAATTTCATTGTTTTATGCTGAATCAATATCTACATTTTTATACATTGTAACATCTATTACCTATACATTGTAACAGCGAATCAATTTTCAAGCCCCGGGCTTAAGACCTAGGCCAAATATTTTTTGATATTCGGCTAGCTCTTGAGTCATGACCTAAATAAATAAATAAATAAATAAAATAAAATTAATTTTTAAAGGGGTGCCAAAAAGAATAATATGAATTAAAAATCTCGACTAATTAAAAAGTTATGCAAAAACGCGAAATTTCGCGTATATTCTGGTTACAAACAAAATAATATCTAATATAATATTATTGCGTACCGAAACTATGTCTAAATATTGACTCAACTTTATAGTTATATACCTGTAAATATTTGAATGATGTTGAAATAACTGTGTTTATTTGTATTCTAATATGCCTGCGATATTACGGGGAAGAGTAAATAATATACCTACTATGATAATATGTATGTAAGGCCCTTTTCACATTAATGTTGGATGTTAACCATCGAGATATCAGCATTTTCCATCATCTTATGTCTATCTTCATTATCTATATATATATAAATATATCAAAATGGTGACTATATATATATATATATAGTCATATATATATAGTCACCATTTTGGTTTTGCCATAGACTGGGCAGAGTGTCAAGTCATTCGTATTTTAAAACAGGCCATGGCTAGCACGAAACACTTTAGAACGAAACGTCAATATTGGCAAAGAGTTCTAACTGAATTTTGTTACATCACTAGTGCCTGCAACGAGTATTTTAGTAAGTAGTAACTTTATAATCACTTTCCATATATAGGTACTGTAAACATCTCACCGTTAAAACTTAGTTGAAGTAAGCTTGAAGTGAGCTGTCAATAGTGTTATATTCTATTATATTTTTAATATCTAAATGGCAAGGAAAGCCGATGTCGACTATTCTGCCAATGTCAAAAGTGAGTTGGAAAAACAAGTGTGCATGTTATAAAAAATAAAATTAATTAATTAATTAAAAGTTAAAATTTCTTCGATTGATACAGTTGAACACAATGTAGATCTTGTTGGGTTAGTACGTGACTGAAACAGTCAATAATCCCGAGTATTGGGTGAAATACAGCTCACTTCACCTATGTGTCAGGGTGAGATTTTTACACATTATACCGGCCGGTATCATTGCAGATTTTTATGTCAAACAAATAAAATATACAATATTTTCGTCGGTTACATCTTGAAGCATATTGTGAGTCGAACAATAATATAAAAATTCAATACACAAATCTGTATGCAAATTGTCATCTTCGTTCGCCATCTTTTTACCTTGTCGAGAGCCTTCAAACACGATATTGTCACGCGTTTGAATTGAAATCGCGCGATTGCATCGCTGCAGCTGTTCGTGTCTGAAAGGAATCTAATGTTTGTTTAGTTATATTTCCTTGTGATAAGTAGACCTTCAAAGTGTGTATTTGTAGCTTATTTACTTTAGTTAAGGTCAAGGGGTAACAGCGAATCAATTTTCACGCCTCCCCCTTAAAACCTAGGCCAAATAATCGAATATTTCTTGATATTCGGATAGCTCATGACCCAAAAGGGTGCCATAAAGAATAAGAAATAAAGAAAATAACGGGTTAAAGCTAGTAGTAATATGAAAGTAAAGTCAGCATCTTAATAATTGCGTGACACACTTTTAATCACAATCCGAGGGTTTTGAAGGAAAGTCCTCATCTATTGCTAAATAGGTTTGAAAAATTCTTCTGTTCGACAACGTAAATAACGCAACTAACGTGGCTGTACTGCCAAAATGAAAAAAAAAATGCAATCAATTTTCATTAATGAAACGAAATGATGAATTGATTTTATTTTATGTAAATAGGTTTGCACAAACACTTTCACACGTCAATTATATTTTTTTTAAACTAGGTGAGGTCCGCGTTTCCTATCTGACTACTCTGAGAAGAAAGGCCGAAACAAACTCAGAGGTGTCTCTTATAAAGTCCTGACATAATCTTGGTCAGATCATGTGTGAAGACCATGTAGATTGGTGTCCGAAATGGTCTTTTGAGTTGGTTTATTTTTGTTTATAAATGAGTAGGTACGTAATTTAAATAAGCGCTTTGTAATTGTATAAATTCCTATGACACAACATTGTTGCTAATTGACACAATGAAAGAGGTTTGGTAACAATCATGTACAGTCATGCTTATGAGCAAATAGTTTACACGGATCTTTTGAATGAATGAATGATATATTTATTTTCAAGAACTAACATAAGTTCTTCAGATCTATGGGTTTCACTTTATTCAGCATGCAGTCAAAATCAAAATATTTTATTTCACATAAACCTACATGGGCACTTATGAAACGTCAGAATCTAGGTGCACGGTTCCAATTGGTCGTTTCCTATGGAGAAGAGCCGGCAAGAAACTCCACGGTTACTCTTTTAAAAATAAATGGGTTTTACAATGCTTTAAAAAATGTACAGTTTGAATAGGTATGCGAGGACAGCGTAGGCCTGTCAACAAGATACTTAAAAAAATAGAAAATAGTCTGCAAATCGACAGTCTGTTGTGCCTACAACGTTCTCACATTCACAAAATATAAAGGAATCTATATAAAGGTCGAATAAAATAATAATGTTAGTTTCATTTATAGCATGCAGTACACATTTAGTAATTAGTAATAACATAAGAAATACTAATTATTACTAATTATGCTAATGATATTTGGAGCTTGTCCTAAAATTAGACTTACATCAATCTGCCTAGCCTTTTCTCAATTATCTTGTGGTCAGTTTCCAGTCTAACCGGATACTGCTGAATACCAAGTATTTGACATGGAGCGTCTGCCTATCTGATCTCCATAACCCAGTGACTGGGTAACATGATACCCTTAGTAAGACTGGTTGTCAGACTTTTGAGCTTCTGACGACCCGTAACAACTGTCAAAGATCCTAGAATGAGAGCCGGGACCAACGGCTTAACGTGTTTTCCGAGGCACGGAGGGTTCTCGGTATGGTAAGATGGTCACCCATCCACGGACTGAACGCGGTAAACATAGCTTAACCTGATCAACCGACTCATGCGTGTAATTACTTAGCCACGAGACTTACATAGGTGTGGTAAAATATCTCGTTTACGAGAAGCAAAAAATATTAAAAAAATGATTAATAATAAAATAACCTACTCTTCTAGTCACGTGTCTACAAAAACATTTCCAATGCAAAAATCATGATTTATTTTACTACACTAAAAATAAATTTTGTTTATACAGTCTCATCTTGTTCACCAAGGTCTTTGGGTGACTGACTTGAAGGTCACCAGGACGTCTTATGACAAACTCTACCAATATTACGATGCTAAATATATTTATATCACCAAACTAGTACAGTCAGCAACTAAAGTCATACTTTTGACGAACGTCAGTTCGACGAAAAAAAAAATATTAACCAAGATGTATGATAAAATTAGAACAAAAATAAAATTTGAATAATATTTACCACAATTAATTTAAGAAAAATGCTAAAAAGCAGTTTATTATAATCATTTTGTGTCAATTGTTGTTAATGTTATGTAAAAATGACAGTGTTAATCTAATTCTGTTGCTGACAGTACCAATGTTGTGTAAGTTGTGATAGCAAGAGGGTATTGAACAGCCAGGTGATAACGTAGGTCAAACAAAGTATTTATAAGTATTTACCTTTAGAGATATCTTGCAGAGTTTTGACGGTATGGAAAAGTTGCTATTTAAATAAAATCACAATATTATCCTCATCTGCCTAACCTGTTCTCATATAATGGGGTCGGTTTCCAGTCTAACCGGATGCAGGTCAATACCGGTATTAAAATGGAGCGTCTGCCTATCTGACCTCCACAGCCTAGTAACTGGGTAACACGGAACCCCTTTGGTAAGACTGGTTGTCAGACTTTCGGGCTTCTGACTACCCGTAACGACTGTCACAGATCCACGAATGACAGCCGGGACTAACGGCTTAACGTGTTTTCCGAGGCATGGAGAGGTCTCGGCTTGTAAAGATCCATCCACCGACTGACCGCGGCAAGCGGACCTTAACCAGCACCCTAATTGCGTAATACACGATCAATCACAATCTGAATCGTTTTGAAACAGATTGTTAATCCATTGCTTGCTGTTATAACCCCAAAATAATTTAAATAAAAAATAAAAACCCAGAGTCACGGAATCTATTCGATTTATCCCCTAACACGTGTGACTCCGGATTTTTCATTTGTCTGTCTGTGATGATGACTTGTTTATACCTTTTTAGTTGCCTTTTTTGCCGTAGTTGGGTTTTAGTTTTTATTATTTTTATTTTTATGCAGTGTTGTGATTGGTAGTAATCGCCTTTACTGGACTCTCTGTTAGGATCTCCCTGAGAGAAGCCAAGAACCGAATGAAGTGGAATAACATCATACATAAAGCCACGAAGACCTTTTAGGAACACGACCTTCAGTAATGAAGTATGCGACCCAGAAGAGAAAGATTGCTAGTACTGTTTTGTCAGTCGCCATTTTGAACTCTATTAGTATTGAAATTAAGACGGCGAAAGACGTGCTAGCAATTGCATCACGGATCAAGTTTTATTGAATGCGCTGAAATATTAATTAAGTGTTCAAAAGACGACGCACAAAAACTTGTTGCTAGAATCAATAATAATCAACTTTTTCGCTAACTTAAAACTATCAGGTTTTGTTTGTGTGGTAGTAAAAAAAACATTAATTATGAAACTCATTGCGGAATAAACTTAAAGTTCACTAAAGTTCACGTAAACTTAAATTGGGTTTTTCAGCATTGTTACTAATAAACAATAAATTATGACAAAATATGGTAAGTAAAGGTATATAACATTTTTTTTTTTGTGCAACTGTCATTTTTCCTCTATAAATAACTTCCCTATGCATGCTACACTGTAACTCCAATTGATACACACAAGGATAATAATGTAATTAAGTTGAATGTTATTGATAAACTTCATGGTACATCCATAACATTATATTTATGAAAAGCAATAGCAAAATAATAATAATTTTTGCTAATAAGCGAGTACCCCGACGAACCCCAAATTTTTCATCGATGACTTATCACGCATGCGCAAAATTAACTTAAGGGTGCGTGACGAACGTCAAGTTCTAAAGCATAACCCCAAAATGAAAACACCGATACAGATTAATTTATACAGAATTCCTAAGATTTTAGACTGTCAAAAGATGAACTGCCTTGAGAGAAACAACTTTCGATTTTAGCTTTGGCTAGTTTAAGTCATACTAGTAGAAAAAATAAATAAAAAAAAATCTAGACTCACCTGTAATCGATGTCTGCGGCCTCAAAGACGAACACGGAACCGTACATTCCCGCCAAGAAGCACGGAAATAAAAATAAAGCATAGTTTATAATGTTATACTTCCCAAAAGGGCCTAATTCCTTCAGAATCGCATCTAGCCCAACTAACGACGTTTCCTTCGACATTTTTACAACAATTATATTATCAGCCTTGATTAGAACACTTTAAATATCACTCGGAATGCTTTTATTCATATTTTAATTTATAAAAATACGATTTACAACACGCGGCGTCGAAATCTCCCAATTTTGACGTAAATATTTCTCGCGAATTTGACAGATGCGCACGCATGCGTATTCGAACTCTTTACGTGGTCCTTTTTGCAAGTAAGTTGGTGTTTTTTTTTGCCAAACGAGCTGTCCCGGCAGATGTCTAAACTTGTATGCGTTTGAATCAAAAATAAACAAGAAAAACCGGCTAAACTCTGTTGAGTACAAAGAGATATTGTTCTGATTGCGCGAATGCAATGGAGTTTATTTTCAGTTGTGTTTGTATGGGAGGGAAGGAGATGGATATAGGATTGTTGTTGCGCCTAGATATTGTTAGGGCTCTTTAAATTGTCGTGAGAATAATCGTAGTAGTTTTGATAGTTGATTAGTTATTTTAATGATAGTGTGAATTGTAGTAAACTATGACTGTAGGTCAATGAATTTAAGTGTCCTAAATTTATAAAAGATAAGAGAGTATTATTTTTAGGCCGTTATGTGATATAATCTAACATTTATTTTTAACTCAGTTGTTTTAATTTACAGCGTGAAATTATTATTTTTAGCACGTAGTTTATATTATGCATAGATTCGTAACGATACAGGTGTGGAGTTTTTTTATGTGTTTCTTCAAATCCATTAGACTATGAGACACGTAACAATGCTAGGTATGTTTAGAATTTACATCTCAAAAATACGAATCACTTGAATGTTGTTGCATGGTTCTTGCAAATCATTGATTGCAATAGGTCATGCGTATTAATAATTTATGAATTTAATTAAATAAATGTATTTGCTAGCACGTGTCAATTTTTGATTATAGACATGCAAAAAAATACCATAACTTAACACGTGTATTTCAAATAAATATTTGCTAAATAATTCTATCTATTTTGTTCTACTTTATAAGTGTAATTGACTCAAAACCTGAAAAGGGGTTATTGTACTCGTCATTATTTACAACTTTTACTAGTTAAGGGAACTTACATGACATCGTGAAAACAAAAAATATTGAATTGACAATTAAAATTTGTACTCAAAATCATAATGATGTCGTATCTGTAGGTATGTATTTTATAGTGTAAATAAATAAATAAATAATAAATAAATAAATAAATAATAAATACATTATATAAATAATAAATACATTAAATAAATAATAAATACTTCATGCTATATTGATTTACGTTCGAAACGCGTAACTCAACAAAATTACGAAACAGCTGATTTTTTTCGCGATTATAATATTTTGCTAGCCTATCTTAGCTCAAAGAATGTGGTACGGGGTGACATAATGAACATTAAACTTTGCCTGACATGTGTATCGAATCTAGGACACTATGTTAAGCAGCCGTACCAAGGCTTCCTGTACATGATGCCGGAGCCGCAACAGCGCGCAGCGCCGTCGATGGCCACTTCGTCCTATAGAAGTCATAAACTTAACAATACTGAGGGGCAATTACCGTATTTCTTTTCGTTCAGTACGGCAATTCTCGTTCTCATTCTGTAGGTATTTTATTCGCAATCTGTCAAAAATACAATCAGTTTACCAACATTTTTGACAAGTTTGACAGATTGCGACTTGAATGTGAACGTTTTTGAAGTACGAGAATTGGCCTTCTTGTCTAAGTAATACGTATTAGTGAGTTGGAGTCTAGTAACAGCAGTCCAAAGGGGGAAAAGTTCGTAAATAACTAGAATCTTTTGTGTTCGTAATTACTAAAGTACTTCATTGTACAAACAAAGCGGAAGAAGTAATCATTCAATTTGCTCACTTTGTGTGAAATTGTTGCCCTATTAGATTCTAGACCTATTATTCTAATTTAGAGGAAAAACAGACGTATTACGTCTGAGGAAGAGTAGCTTACTCCTTCAATTGATCTAATTACGAGCTGTTGTTGATCTGTTAGAGAATCAAGTTGCTGACATATCTCACGGAATAAGGAAGCCGAAGTGGTAATGACCGTAGGGGTAGACTTCTTTTTGAATGGAGACCACGACGCGGCAAACGCAAGTTAGGACGCCTCAGGTTAGATGGAGAGACGATCTTCGCAGGGTGTCGATTTATTCCCTTGACGTCGAGTCCCGCCACGTCGAGTCGCCGCCACGTCTACTTGTTCTTTTGTAAGACGACGGTGGGACTCGACGTCTAGGCGACTCGACGTGGCGGGACTCGACGTCAAGGGAATAAATCGGGTGTCTGAGGTAGCAGCTAGATGAGACTTGCCAGAAATCGTATTGAATGGTGTGCAATTGGAGAGGCCTATGTCCAGCAGTAGACTGATGATGACCAGCCGCTGTTTCCCTTCTAGCGTCCCATTTGAAATCATTATTCGAGCTTATAACAATACAAATCTTAATGTTCAGCCAGTCTATTCTGTAAAAACTGTCATCGTGAGAACTTAAGTGAAGTGAGCTGTCTTTCCTTGAAATGCTAGGGATTGATACTATTGATAGGTCACTGCAAGGTTACGTCACTCAAGTTTTCACGGTGAGATATTAACAGAATACCACGGTTCGTACATGATTATTACGGCAACTTTAAGACATGCTTAGTGTTCAAAAATGCAGCTTTTTAATACTCTTGATTTATCATCAAAAGTTTCAGTCTCTTATGTTTAGTCTTCAACATAATGTATCAGTACCTGGTCGACCGAACTCTGCTCGGGTGAAAATAGGGAAAACGAATTTTCCCCCGTAAACCCCTATATTGCAACTTTCATCGAAATCGTTAGTACCGTTTTCTAGAACGTGATTACAAATAATGCTCATTTAATAATATAGGATATGTATACAACATAAAAGATTTAAATACTTAACTAAGGAATTCGATTCGATCAATTTGTTATAGTAAAATTCTAACAAAAGATAATAAAAATTAGAACACAAGGAATTGTCAAAATTGACACAATATGAAA
This sequence comes from Eupsilia transversa, assembly GCA_914767815.1. Taxonomy (NCBI): domain Eukaryota; kingdom Metazoa; phylum Arthropoda; class Insecta; order Lepidoptera; family Noctuidae; genus Eupsilia; species Eupsilia transversa. The sequence goes on from OU611888.1 coordinate 3,023,889, forward strand.
TAATGTAAAGATAACAAACCAATCAATAGAAAAGTACAACTATTACTATGCATATCTACTTTTCATCAATCAACGTCAATTAAAGCCTCGTGCAGAATGGCGCGACGCAACGACGTGACGCGACAATCAATATAATTTCTAAGAAAACTTCACGGTAGAACAGTTACCGGTGTAGCGTCGCGCTGTCCCGTCGTTCCAGTCTGCACGAGGCTTAATGCTTGATTCTTGTGTAAGGTTCAATAAATACGGCCCTAAAATCCAGTTTTGCTCTCATAACTCTACAATCTTTATACTTTGTACTATTTCTACAAAACAGAGATCCAAAATATATCCAAACATCAATACAAAATCCGAAGCAACAAAGTGACATAGTAAACTAAAACACTGCCTATCGGGCGAACAATCTCCTGCAACAATGAAGGGACCACAAGATTATCTTATAGTCGTGAGACAATGGAGCATGGCATGGCTCGCCACGTGGAATAGATAACAGACTACCTATACCCATAAGAAACTATAGCAGTATAGTTTCCTATGGGTATAGTTAAAATGTAGCCCCATGTTTACCTACATACGTGCTTTTTTGTTGTACTATGTTGTGTTCGGTTCTTGGATGGTTTTTTTTTGGGCACAACAACAATGTTTTTTTTTGTTGTGGTTGTTGTTTCTTTTTTAAATTTTGTTCTTGAGTGCATCAATTGCTTTCCAACAGTTGAGATCGAGATCAAGAGATCAGAAATTATTTCAAAAAAAATTGATAAGGTAACATCGACATGCCTATACAGGGTGGATTTTTGAGATGGGGTAGCAAGGGCAGCTACCTCAACCGTTCTAGCTACAGGAAAATTGTCTTAGGAGACTTTTGAATAAGAAACAGGGTCGATTGGCATCAAAAAACGTTTTTGGGAAAACTGCCCATTTTCTTCCTGACTGTCAATTTTTTTCAAAATCTGTGAATCAGTCTCCTAAGACCATTTTCCTACAACGGTTAAGGTAGCTGCCCTTGCTGCCCCATCTCAAAAATCCAACCTGTATAATTTAAACTTTCTACACGACTTCAAAATGATGGTAGGTAAAGTTTTTCTTTGCTTTGCTAGTTTATTTTATCATGGTGGGCTTGTGAATTATAATTCTATAGACATTTTTTTTTTTTTTTTTTTTCCACACCACACACATTCCATACCACAGTCCATCAGAGTAGAATAAAGTCACCTTATCGTCAAGCTAAAAGTACTCAATAGTGGCACGTTTTGATTTAAGTAAAGGTGACTATTCTTGTCAGGACAATTAAGTAATGTAATATGCCTTAAGGTGGAATAAAGAAGCCCGTCGAAAAAGCCCGTGAAATTCAATTTTTCTTACGTTTTTTGCAATTTCCAGGTCAGTGTCAGGTTGTATGTTGATTATAATATGATTTGCGACCGTAACAAATATGGCTTTACAGAATTATAATCATTAGAATCAGCAATACGACTCCTTAAGTTAGAATAATCCACAAATGTCATGATTTCATGAAATAGTACTATATGAACAATATGCTACAATAGGATTATATGAACTTAGAGAGTTGTATTGATGATTTTTAAGACTGTAATTCTATAAATAAATATCTGATACGGTCGCGAATCATATTTAGATCATCACACAACCTGATACTCACCTGCAAATGGCAAAAAACGTCAGTAAATTTGAATTTCGCGGGCTACCTTGGAGCATTCACCTTAAGTAGTAAATGATACGAGAAGTGATTACACTGTATGGAAGTCAAAGTTCTTTACTATCAAAGGCGTTGAACCTCTCATAATAGAGTAGTGGTACCTACTAAGTGTCACTATGTACAGATAGTGCCATCCACGAATACGCGCCCCACTCCGCGATTACTATAACTCCATTTACATTTACACGATTTTGACTTCTATTCCGTAGGCATAAGAATGGCATTAAAAGCAAAAACGTGATTATAGTACCAACTGTTTACTGCAGCTGCCATTTGTCATGCCACCAACGCAATAGAAGTCAAAATCGGTTGAACGGACTGTAAAAAAAGTTTGTTTAAATGTGTAATCTTATTGTGAATGGGGTATAGCTGTACTTTAGTACGGACCGGAGCGGAGTGGGGCGCGTCTTCACCGTTGTCACTATGTATACCTGTGTTTATACCGTGTATGTAGGTACAGTCAACAAAGCTATTTGGTATACAGGCAGCTAACTATAAGCTACTTTAAAAAATGTTGTGAGTATGCTGGGTAGTCAATTCTTTTACTAGCTTTAAGTACCTATGTCATCTGCTTAAAAAGTGATTACGCACACAATAACAATGAATATTGGCAGTGTAGTGGAGGGATGAATAATTTTGCCTGTATACCGAATAGCTTTGTTGACTGTACCTGTGTTTGATATTACATAACAGTGCAGCACCGATTGCAGTTGCTGATTGAAAATCATTCAAACAAGATAACCTATTGAGTATTGATTTTAGTTATCTGTCGCTAATAGTACAGTCATGAACAAAAGTCGATTAACACTGTTATTTTTTAACCGACTTCCAAAAAAAACACTAGAAAGTGAAAAATAACTTTAATTTCGGAAGTCGGTGGCTTAAAACGAAAATACAAAACCAAAGACACCGACTTCCGAAATTAAAGTTATTTTTCACTTTCTAGTGTTTTTTTTGGAAGTCGGTTGGTTTTTTTTTACATAATCCTAATCTAAATTGATACAAAATGATTCGATACATTGCTTTTCAGCATTTCATGTAGTAGCTAATACTGTTGAAATTTTTGTGAATGCTCTCTCTCACTCTTCTTTTTATCTATCTATCTCACACACACTTGGCAAACGTATGTAATCTAGCAAGCTCAGAAGAAGAACGTATGTAATTCCGATGGAAATACAATAATATGGTATTGTGGCGGCATCTACAGTGCCACATGCAAACTACGCATCACACTGACGTCACGCAAAATCCTGCATCGCGGAGGCAGAGTTTACCGTGCGACTAGCATATATACAACGTCTCGACATCAATCGTCGGGCAGTTGCCGATCAGGCACCACACCCGTTTGTTCGGAGGATCCTCCTATTTCTATGGAGGATGAGTGAACTTTACACCCTGTACTTCGTATCTCTATAGAGTCAGGTACCAACCAAAGAGTGTGATGATGGAGCTGAATTATAGAACTCCTAAATAGCTTCTGGAAAAAAAACCTATCAAATTTGGGCTCACTGATCTGTTTTAACGATTCCTATTCATGTCTTATCAATAGTAATTTTGTTTTTTCAATTTTTTTCAAGGTTTTTAGATAAATTATATATTCGCCACTGATTCGAAAATAAAAAGGAAAAACTTTTCTTCCGATTCCTTCTAAGTTACAACTGCATGCCACAGTAACAAAGGTATAATAGAAATAAAAAATAATGGAGGTACTTCTTTTATGAACGGGTATGGTAGAAGTTTTCTTAGAAAACAAATAAACGGCAGGATTTTATGAACGATTCCTGCGCGTATCGCAGCGTGTAGCTTGTTAACTTTTGTAGTGAGGGGCTGGTATCGATGTTTTATAATGGCAAAACAATTTTTCGATAAAAGGTCGAGTTCAATGTTGTGAATCTTTGTAGGCATTTTCTTAGTACCTACATACTTGTTGATAGTCTTTATTGTACTACTATAGCGAGACTGGTATCCTGATGATGCCATGTGTTTTTTTTTTAAACGCTAGGAATTTCTCTTGTGTCGTGGATGCGTTTACAAACATTTAAACTGACAAACAAACAGCCAGACCCGGAACAACTACATGTAGGTCATACAAATATTTGTTCCGTGCGGGAATCGAACCCGCGACACGCAGCGTAGCAGTCAATCGCTTAACCACTACGCCAACCGTGCCGTCTTTAGTCTGTTTGTGTGAGCCCCACGAGCCCGTTTAGCTGTCTGAAATTCTAAACACTGTTTAAGGGAATTGTTAACCTAGCAGTGGCACAGACCAGGGGCCTAAGTCTACTAATTTATAAATCATAATGGTTAGTTTTTGACAGTTTTTGTATGGCAAATCTGTCAAAAACTAACCATTATGACACCATTGTGACGTTTATAAATTAGTAGACTTAGGCCCCTGAAATAATGAAATAATATTTAGGTGCTAGACTTGGTACAAAATAATTCAAATTAATACAATAGTCATAATATGAGAGAGAGTTATTATGTTTGTATGTATATATATCTATGTATTTATTCTTGTATTTTATAGTTATTTTCGTGTTATCAATCCCTTATGGAGCACCTGCCATGTGACCTAAGGTTGACTGGTAGAAAATGCCTCAGGCATTAAGTCCACCTTTGTACGGTATTTTTTGTACTTGTGCACAAGTTTAAATAAATAAATAAGAGTCGATATTCTTACACAGGACAGGTCCACTCAATCTGTGTGGTTCTGTCCTCAAAAGACCATTCCAGACACGAATCTACATGGTCTTCATATGTATGATCTAACCAATCAAATGTCTGGACTTTAAAAGAGACTGTGACCTCTGAGTTTGTTTCGGGCTTTCTTCTCAGAGTAGTCAGATTGGAAACGCCGACCTCATATAGTACGGTACCTACTTAAAATATTATTGACATGTAAAAGTGTTTTGAACAAATATATTTACAGAAAATATAATCATTTCATTTCATTACATGATCTATGTTTCAGTTTCTGTGTATCGATAAACATTTCCCAACACTACCTTGTTACCCACAAGCCATGATAATGAGTGATCTATATTTTATCGTAACACAAAGTGCACGTTTTACGAGAATACCATCAAAACCATACAATTCTGATTAAAGCAGAACTCCTGGTTTATGGGAGATTTTTAGTAGAATCCGCGGTGAATTTTCCCATGTCGTGTTTATTATGGGAGTAGGTATGTCCAGCTTTTGTTATCGATTTTATTCGCTTGGAACTATCGTTTTGCTTCTGTTAGGGTACGACATAAAAGATGCATGGATTTTACTAGTTATGGATAACAGAATAAAATTGTCATCTGTCTGTAGTATTGCAAAAAATACAATAGACGTGGATATATTTAGTAACCTATTCAGCTTAAGTATTCTTAGAGTCTTAAAAAACGTGTTAACACGCCGTGTACGGGTTGGCGACAAGTCAATCGTAATCCTGAGGATGCCTCATTGAGAGCTGAAACACGTGTCGATTTCTTACAGGGTTTTGTAAGACTCTTAAAGAATAGTTAAGCGGAATAGGTTACTAAATATATCTACGTCTATTGTATTTTATAATGGATTTCCGCCAAGTCACGCCTGAATCAATTAACTATGTTATATTGCCATTATGTCTTGTTGATAACGACATATAATGCGTCCCAAAGATTACGTTTCCCAAGAAAGTGGTGAACGGTTACACAATATTCAATATATATTATTTTAAATGCACGCAAGATATTTTTATATGTTATTTAATAATATGTATCCCTATATTAATTTATTATATAGTTGCATTATATTCTAAGTACGTTTATTTTATTTTATTACCTATTTATGTACAAATCACAGAACCTAACTTGGTTTCCGTACGTGTTTTTCGGGTGACCACTGAATATCTGCGTTGTGCTGTGGGTGGGCCCATACCACAGCATAATGCTGAGTGGAAGCTTTTCTTGTCACAGTCATGACGTGCAGCTGCCGACTATGTCTGTTTTATGCTCGTACGTAATATACATCTGATATTTTAAATTGTTTCTGATTACCCATCTTTCTGTACGCACGTGTTTCTGTGTAAAATAAACCTATTTTTCTTTCTTATTCTTTCAATAACAGTTTTTTTACACCTTAATGTCAAATTAAAACTGACAGATTTTCATGACACGGCAGTTATAATATGACGGTTACCGCTCTATACACACGTTGCGGTGTGGCTACGGCGTGGCGCCGCAGCGGTGCAGTAGGTGGTTGGTTATTAGTAAGTGTTTATTTAATCTAGTAATTCCAGTCTATAATAATTGGCCCACTGCTGTACAAACCTCTTCTCATTTAGTGAAGGTCACCACGCTATCTCAAGATGGGTTGGCAATTTGTTCGTCACGATGCTTTTCGTGCTAGTAATGTCTAAGATAAAATTGGAAAGTACATTATGAATTCAAAAAGGCACATTGATACTTGCCAAATGTATTGTAATTTTCGCCTATTTTGAACTGAGCAAAATTGCAGCTATATCAAACAGTGTTTTGTCTAACCCATAAACCTTTTAAACCCCAATTAACCTTTAAAAACCCCATAAACTTAATTAGACCAAATTGTGATACATCAGTAGGTATCATAATTATACAGGGTGCTACAGCAGTAAATTATACGGGGTGTTATCTGGCGAGGACACACGCACGGCTCGTCGATAACGTTACGTTATTAGTAGTACATGGCCGTGACTTTGATTAATAGGAGCTATGTAGGTTAGTTGAGTTGAAGGGTTAGCAGAAGTGGCGGTGACGGGAAGTTTTAGTTGGAGTGCTGTCGAGTGTATCTTACGGGTTGAGTTTTTTTAGCACGGTTCATAGAAATTGTTACTCATCTAAACTTATATTATAAAGAGAAAAGATTTGAATTTGTGTGTTTGTTTGCTAAGCTTACACGCTAAAACGGCTGAACGGACACATGGGTACACCATCACATAGGATACTTTTTAACCCGATATTCTCAGATTCGAGATATAAGCGGGTGAAACAGCAGGGCGCAGCTAGTTATTAGATATACCTCAAAATCAATTGATAGATTTTAAAAATCTAAAACCAAGCGGCAAAAATACAAAAGGTAATTTTTCGGTACGAACTCTACTACTACAAAATACATTTCAATTCAATTTAAATATAATTGAAAATTATTGATAACTTAATATTACTATCAGAATAGAGTAAATCAGAATTAATTTCGGGCACCATTCCAATCAAAATTTTACTAATTATTAGATTAAATAAAAAATAAATAGAATTATTAGAGTAAAATCGAATAAATTATACATTGAAGTAGGGAGGTGGTTTAATTTTTTTTTAAATAAAGAATGTATGTATCGTAAGGAATCAATAAAAGCTTATATTATTATTTATGTCGTTTATTTATCGTCTTTCTTATTGTTTTTTTAATTAATATTTCTTAAAATAAAAATAAAATATGACAAGCATACCGCAATCAAGCAGACCACAATTTTTATATTGATAATATAAAAATTGTGGTCTGCCGGTGTCGGGAGCCAGGTGCCAGAGCAACACACAGGCAACTGAAGGAACACGGGTGGGTTTTAGTTAGCAAGTGTCTGACACGCCCTCCCGCTCCGCCCAGAGCGGTAGAAGTTATTTGAAAATTTCCCACCCAAAAAAAAAGAAAAAAAGTCGACCTCATATTCCACCTTGTGTGTTATATCGATGATTATTATTTATTATTATTATAACCACCCTATCATTTACGGCATGACGGTTATATTCTCCTAAAAACTTTCACCAAAATCTTTTCCTAACTAAGTAAATCCTAAAATATTCTTACTTAGACACATGCTGTATATTAACCGCAGATTAACTAATCTATGTAACATAGGTAAATCTGATCTATCACACACACGCAGGTACATCGCCGTCGATGCAGAGGCAGGAGCGACTAAGCTTATTGTTTTGAGATATTAATTATCGTATTACAGCTATTCCCGGTAATTAACTGGATTACTGAGAGGTTAACTGGTTCAGTTAACCTTAACAAAGGATTACCGACTAATTAAATATCTTGTATTTCCGTGTATACTTGAGGGGCAATGTTGGATGAAGCTTGTTTTAACAAGGAAAAATGAATAAAGAGGTTTTGTTTGTTTTGAGATTCACAAAAAAATGGTTAATTCAGTTAATAGACAACAAACACTGAAACAAAACCTTTTACCCGATATATTTTTTCCTTTCGCTTGAGGATTCATATGACGGCGATTCAGATATGTATCCGTCTTACTAAACAAGTTTCACCAAGAACGTCATACCAGATTCGTAAAAAAAAAAAACAAATTCCTACAACAGTAGACAGACACAGTATTTTGATACATGTATGACTAGTTTTATTCTTTTTTCGAATTGTTTAATATAATATGTGTTAGAATCACCCCCTTGACGGATGCAGGTCAGTAAAGCGCCACCTGTATAGCCAGCCCAATCAGCAAGGTTTGTATCACTGCCTCAATGCACCTAATGAACTTAGGTGCCTATTGCCACTTGTAGAAGCTCTACACAAGTCTACGCAAATCTTTAGGAAAATATGTTGATATAAAACTACAATTCAAAGGTGTCTTCAGTATTTTACAGTGCAAAAAACTAATCTGCAGCAATAATGATAAGAAGTAAGTAATCACATATACAGAGGTTATTTTGGGTTATTAAGGTTAAATTGAATTACCTACTCCTTGTTACTCAAAAAAATTGAAACTCCAACAATTTTGTACTACAGTTCAAACGTTCGTTTCTGTCGCGGTCAGGTTGTGACGTTATTTGGACCGTTACTGATTTGTTTTCATCTGTTTTTTAGGGATTTTTAGCCCCAAATTATATAAATTAAATTGTTTTTGTACTTTATTCAAGCATAAATCGCATTTACAAACTTACGTAGTTAGTGAGAATTCAAGGAGTTTGTTAAAAAAATATATTTATTAAATTTCAATTCATTTTTTCGAGGTCACTTCCGGCAGTTTCGAAGACGACGCGATCCAGTTTGCGTTCCGTTCTATCATAAAAAATAACATAAAATAATGATTTTTTACAATTCATTATTTTATGTTATTTTAAGTAATGCATATATATTTTTTTTGTATAGCTTGACTCAAATTATATTTAAATATTGATTAAGTTTTGAATTATGTGCATATTCCCTATTGTAACCTTTGATTCCAACCCCATGAAGAAACATTAGAAATAAGTACCATTATACAATAAGTAAGTAAATATCGTAGTTTTCACAGAGCACGCTACGCTCTAGGGGCTATTACAGTAATCATGTCTGTCTGTCAGTACGGACTGTTTGTGAACACGCTATAGCTGCCAAGTTGAAGGCGATCGATAGTGTTTATTGAAATGGAGGCCCATGTCCAGATGTGGGGAAAGCTAGAATTATTGGTGTTTCTGGACAGGATATTAATTCAGATTTGATACAAATCAAATGAAATCAAAAGTCCTTTAAGCAAACTAGGCTGAGAGTCAGCACTTTTCGAACCTAAAAATTATATAAGACAGTCCCCCAACGCCCACCCTTCACCTCTAGAGTTGAAATGGCAATCATGTCATTTAGTTGAGATAGGTTTTATTTCTTATTTATTTTATTAATCTACTTCTACACTAATATTATAAAGAGAAAAGATTTATTTTGTATTTTTATTTGTAATGTATAAACTCAAAAACAACTGGAACCGATTTAAAAATATTTATATTATAAGTTATCTATTTTATTCTATTTTTTGTTATAGCAAAGCTGATGTCGACCATTCTGCCAATGTTTAATTGAATTGGAAAAGCATGTGCGTATTGCAAAAATAAAAATCTTCGATGATGCAATTGAACTTAATGTAGAATTCCGGGGTTACACGAATGACAGCCGGGAACAACGGCTTAACGTGCTTTCCGAGGCACGGAGGAGTCTCGATATGTAAAGATAGTTACCCATCCACGGCAAGCGTAGCTTAACCTGATAGATCGACCCGTGCGGCTGTTATAACTTAGCCACGAGCTCCTCTGACTCGCTTTTTTTCATAACCAAGAAAGCATAATAGCAACATTCACGGTGTTTCCATACTCAAAAACATTGCGTAGTACCCACATAATGAGGTTAAACACATCCCAGACAGCTCAATAACACTCATGTCTATAAAACTATAGTGAAACTCGATTACAATACATTTTCCAATCAGCTATTGTTATCGGTCGACAATACTTCATGCTCGTATCTACATAATTCACTGCCCCTGGATTAAATATATGATGAAAAGCGACGTAATGTGAAGGAGGATCCTATCGGAATAATGGGATAGCGATACCCGTTAGTTCTGGGTTTACGCCTGTTGAATTCGCCAGTATTGTGTGTTGTTAGACTACTGGGAGTATGGACTTCGGAGGGAAGTAGTTCTTATCTTGGTATCCGTGGGAAGCTATACAGGGTTATATGTCAGCAATCCATTATGGGGATGTAGGAGAGGTCATTTACATCCAAAATACCCCTTTATACTCTATGCTAATGTCAAGAATTTTCGAGTCATTTGACATTTTTATATTTTTATTTCATACATTTTTAAATAAATTACTTGAACATAGTTGACATTGGCATAGGACTCATGAGGAGTCGTTTAGTTGCAAATGACCTCTCTATCACCGATTGCCGACATAATCTAGGTAACCAAATAACCCGTATACAACCAGTAACCTGTTTTTAATGAATTAAGAGAATGACTTGAGTTCTTGGAGTATTGTAAGAAACTTAGTTAATTGTAAGCTCACTTATAACCTGAAGCTGTACTAAAGGATTATGACCTGAGTAGTTTCAAAGAACATATAATTTTACCTTTGGTATTGAGGGTACTAAGTATTGTTAAGGTAAGGTTGTTAGCGCGAGGAACAGCGATCCGGCTCGAAGGACCAATGTTAGCGCAAGGAGAAAGAAAAGAGTGGACTGTATTATATAGGGTTTGATATATTCCCGTTCTTATTACACATTATATAAAACTGTCCCGGATAAACAATTAAAGGTTTAAATATGGAGAATCGTCCGTCGCGGTGGAGTCTGTGGAAGCGAGTGGTTATCGGGCCAAGCTGTGTCGCCGCCCCACTGCACCTCAGCTGATGACGTGCTGATCACGATGCCTGCGCGTGCAGACCGCGTGCAAGGTGTTAAGTTGGGTTAGAGACCCAACAAGGTTCTATTAGCGAGAGTGCTGCTTGCAATATTTATTCCTTTGCCAAGTACAATGACTTTAGCAGTGCTAGGATGAAAAATGGTTTAGGTTGATTACAAACGATAACGAAAGGATATCAATGAAGAGATTATTTAATAAATTCGCAGCAAGGCACTAAGTTATTGATGATAAGCGTAATTTATTCTAACTCAAAGTATTTATTTCAATTACGGGCGCTTTGGAACTGTCAAGGAGTCGGTCAGTCATAAATATGAAGCCAAAAAATCAGCCAAAAATTTGAATGTACTTTTTGATATTTGGTCCTATTTCCGTAGTTATTCAAGTTGGAATACGCTCCATTTTCGTCTCAAGTACAATCGAAGACCACGACCGTTGAACCGGACACCTATTGTCTGTGATATGCACGTATTTGTAGGTAGGTATTTATGCATGTAAAGATCTAATGTGAACGTGATTGTGAAACGTGTTGTAGTTTTAATTATAGAGTTATCTGAAATAATAAATATTATATTATATGTATATTTGAATCTAAAAAAAAAGTTTAGATAAAAGAGTTCTATTATTGTACTCTCACGACTACTATTATTGACACACACATGTTATTATTTTTTCAATGGCCAAGATATCATTTGTATAAAGTTCTGACCAGCAAGTATATAGGTATAAACTCAAACTCAAACTCAAAGCATTTAATTCAATTACACCAATTACAGGCACTTTTGAATTGTCAAGGAGTCAGTCAGAAAATATGAAGCTAGTTGCCCATTCCAAAGCGTAGTAGGTACCAATGGAGAAGAACGGGCAAGAAACTCCACGGACACTCTTTTAAATATAAAAAAAGTTGTTTCAAAAATTGGTTACATCATTCATGTTGAAATTACTTATACATGTGAGAACATATAATCATCGATAGCACGACTTCACTCAATGCTTTGCATAGGCCTCTCTTTTCTTGTGCCAATGTTCAATGTCTATGTCTGTAATTTTTAGGGTGTACATAGTAAAGAGTATTCTATCTATAAATAGTGAATAAATAACCTATCCTAACCTTCATTACATGACAACCATGCTTACTAACGAGAAAACTTAGTGTATGCGTTAAACATAGCTAGCCTCCGCAATTTAATGTCGATGATATGTCTGAGATCCAACGAATAACAGAGCTGACGATATCTGAGGCTGAGGTTCTTTGTTAAAAATATCAAATTCACAACAACAATTTAGTATGGTGAAAATATACGTTCTCATATTAAATTGTACATATCTACTTATATACTTCGCCCAAACAATACTTCGCCAAAAAAAAAAAAACAATTTATAGATTGATAAATATATTAAGGACAGAAGAATTCGGACGAGCGACGTAATAGAGTAAATTGCGCGTAAAATTAACCTAGCATCCGGTAAAATATGGCTGCGCAAAGAAAAACAAGAGGAAAACCCTGTTACGATGTTATTACGATTAATTCTATTTTTATTAAGATTTGTTGTGTTTTTCAGTATTTTCTTGTTGGTATAAACGTAATAATACTAATGGTTTGAAAATAAATGTTTCTTGGAAAAGATATTTTTTGTGACATCAAGTTGGATGGCCAAATTTCCTTCTTTTTTTTTAGACTAAATAATAATGCGAACTTAAACTGTAAAACTTTTCCCACCTTTGTGAGAGACTGGTGCCTGAAGTAGGTTTTAGCAATAAAAACCTGTGTTACAGGTCACCAGGACCCTCACCTCGGTAAGATTTTATGGAAATATAGAACTGACCAGGTGATAACAATAACAGAGAAATCGAAAAAGTACAAGTACAAAAATAAACTACTAAATTAAACATAATTACGTAGTCTCTGAGCTAAGCCGCGGACAGACAGACAGATGGACATGGCTAAACTAAAAAGATTCCTTGTTGACTACGGGCCTTAAAAATCAAACCTAAGAAAAACGATTCAATTATTCAACTGCAAAAATTTTATGCTGTGGCATGAATTTTCCGCGTTGTGGTCGGCGGCGCATCGTTAATAAATACGTCGCTTGGCATTTCGGGGAGGCGGCGGTAGCTCTTCAAAGGTCTACAGGCCCGGAAAACCTAGCCTGGAAACTACAACGAAAGGACCTTATTGGTATCACAAGGGAAGAAATTGATTCGAAAACATGTAGGTACGTAACAACATACGGACTCAATAGACTGTAACCTCTGAGTTTGTTTCGGCCTTTCTTCTCAGATAGGAAACGCCAACCTCATCTAGCTAACCTCTAATATTTTTTTAATATGATGTGTAAAAGTGATTCCGTTATCCTATTTACAGAATAAACAATTTCATTCAATTTATTTCATTTCATAACTTATGCTAGTTTAAAATAGCCTCAGAATTTGATGCCACAGAGGACCTGGCTATCTTACCTCTAACTGCCGAAATACAACAATGCTGTTAACATCGTTGTTATGGCGACAGAATTAGATAAGATGGCGGTAGCTAGCCAGGCGGGTTTAGAACCAAGCAGAAAACCAAGAAAATTTTGCCCCCGCTGGAAATCAAACCCGGGACCGCTAAGTCTGGTACAGGTGGTCTAACCACCTACGTAATAAATCATAAATTTTTCGAGAGGGCGCCATGTTCTATTTAATGCGACGTCACATAGCCTATGACCAGCGGACGAACAAGACGCATCCCACGATACCCTAAAATTATGATGAGGAGTTTAGAAGTTATGCGGGAACGGATGAACATACATACCTACCGGTCAAAATCATAACCCTCATTTTTGCTTCCCCGTAGTCGGATAAAAATAGTACCATACGCTACGGTTTCCTATTAGAAGAACGGTTACGGTGGTCGCCACGTAACGGACATTGTAACAGCTGTCATGACAATGATAGCAGCGGGATTTGACTTGACGGTGTCAAAAAACGCTCTCAAAAAATAAACCAACTGAGGACTAACTAATCAAAAACCGTTTACTCCATTTTGCATATTTTTTCAGAAAATGATGAAAACCGTATAGCATAGTGTAAGTAATAGAACGTATTTGTAGGATTTTGATCAAACCATCGATTTTTAATATATTTTTTCAGAAGGATTAACTGGTTTTTGAAGCGATTTGTTGGTATTGGGATGTGTATTTCAACTTTGAGAAGCGAAAAAAAAAACATGTCCTGGTCAATAACGCCTTTTGTTTCGTCACTCCTCAACTTTCTTTCAGAAATAACGTTCGACGATCTTTGAAAGTCGTTACGAGTCGTGAGAAACCCGAAAGTCTGAAAACCAGTCTTACCAAAGAGTATCCCATTACCCAGTTACTGGGTTGTGGAGGTCAGATAGGCAGTCGCTCCATGTAAAATGCATATTCAGCTGCATTAGGTTAGACTGGAAGCCGTCTTCAAAATAGTTGGGAATAGGCTGGGCAGATTGATATTCTATAATCAATTTAACAAGTTATATTTACATAATTTGCGAAACAAAACCAGCATCGTTGTTTATAAAAACGGAAATTGCCATTACAACAGACCCAGTAAACGAAAATTGAATGAAAAAATTCGAGTTAAACACTCCATAATAGCAAACAAAATAATGAGTATCCCGAATACTTGAACATAATCACATTCAGCTCGGCTGTTGTAAAATTTCGTTTTATCTCGCAAGCCGGTTCGCGAATTTCGATTAAACCTTCGAAGGTTTCTGGTACATTTATTCAGTAAAGTTAGTTTTGGAACGAGTTCGGAAGTTTATCAGCGGCCCCTACTATTTGCTCTGCTGTTAAATTATACAAGGTAGAACGAGGTAAAAAGAAAACTATAGTTACCTATTTGAACGGAAGCAAAGTGAGGCGATTCGCGTTTTAGATTAAAATGTTCAATTCAACCTCTTGAATAGTAGTTTATGAATCTGTTGCATCAAAAAAAAAAACTGCCTAGCCTTTTCTCAACTATGTTGGGGTCGGCTTCCAGTCTAATCGGATGCAGCTGAATACCATTATTTCACATGGAGCGACTGCCTATCTGACCTCCACAACCCAGTAACTGGGTAATACGATGATACCCCTTGGTTAAGACTTTCGGGCTTCTGATAACCCGTAACGACTGTCAAAGATCCACGAATGACAGCCGGAACCAACGGCTTAACGTGCTTTCTGAGGCACGAAGGAGTCTCGATATTTAAAGACCACCCACCACGAAACAAACCCCGGCAAGCGTAGCTTAACCTGATGGATCGACCCGTGCGGCTGTTATCGTCGGTGTTGTGAATCTGTTACGAATCAGGGATAATTATAAAACACAAGTTTGAGTTTGTAAACTGAGCTGGTGCAGTGTCATAAGTGCAGTATCATACACTATTTTATCTATCTGCAAAAACATAGTAAATAATATCGTAAATATGGCGCCAAAATCTAAGTTAATTTGAATTTTACATGAGGTAAGTTACTAATCTCATATTTGCAACTGTGATTGGGTATTGGAAATAAGAACAGGAATTCAAACCTGATTAAATTTAACAGGGTTCTAGAAACCAGCACCCAAATTGCGTAATACACTTTCAAACACAATCCGAAGGATTTTGAAGAAAATTCCTAATTTATTAATCCAGGGTGAAAAATTCTTCTGAAACGCACATTGAAATGCAGGTGCTCGGTGAGCTATTGGTTCCGAGTTCCGGTATACCGAGCATGCTGATCCTGCACTTCTGACGCAGTAACCAATGAGGAAAGGGCCTAACTGTATGCAGCTGATGTTTAGTTAGTCGGAGAGCCTGTGGCGGCGTCTACAACGCCACATGCGAACTACGCATCAAAAACCTGACGTCACAAAATCCTGAATCGCGCTATTAGAGTTTATCGCGCGATTAACATAAATAAGACTATCCGGCATCAATCCTTGGGCAATTGCTCGCCAGACACAACACCCGTCTGATTGGAGGATCCTCCCTTTTCCATAGAGTATGAGTGATCTTTACACCCTGTTCCTCATACCCCTAACAGCCTGTTTCGTGAGGCGTTCGTCACCATGAGAAGTGCTTCCGTGGCCTGCTCGGGGATGTAAGTCACATCTAAAGTCTTTCGCAGTACATTAGTAGAGGGCGTCGTCAACCTTCCACGGAACCGGGACGCAGCGCGATCTACGAAGGATACGTGCCGCGTTTAAGTGTTTAAGATCTCGATTACGTGTTGCTGAGCTTGGCTTAATGGCTTACAGGTGTTCTGGGCTTCTGTTGTTGGTGTACATTGGTTGTTGATGTGGGTTACTGACAACCAGTTTACCTGGGCCATTTAATAAAACTGACAATCACCCAGTTGCACAAAGCCAAACATTAATACCATATTACGTAATGGATCGTTAACGCGAATGATTTCATTAATTTCTTCAAAGAACCAAAGTCTAAGGAGGTGCTTTCTGCAAAACACGTTAATGGAATTTTATTAGTTTTTAATGGTAGCTTTAAAACTTAGTTCGTTTCTGCAACTGGCTGCATGTATCATATTAATTTGTCAAAAAACAAATACAAAGTCTTAAGTTTCACGAGAAGTGCTGTAATTTTTTAAGGGTTTTACTACAAATTCTATTATATACCTGCACACCTTAATCTACTGTTAGCAACTATTGCAGACTTCTGTTGATAGTAGCCAGATTTTAACTAAGTTTTTTTGCTAATAATCTATCTTGATTGTTTGTAACCTGAATCATAAAGTCATATCGGATGTAGTAAAAGTTGTTTTATAATTCAAGATGTTGCCTTGTTGCTGATTTTGGTTGCTATCAAACACATGATAATGAGTGCAGCTGGCTACGACGCGAAAAAAGGAACAAAAAAAAAAATGCCACCAAAAAAACTACAATAAATCCCCATTACTCGATCACTGATTTGGCAAAAAATTTCGTAGTCGACAAAACACGTTCCGACTCGCGCGCTTTTCACACGGGCGTCAAAATGGCGGCGGCGCGGTACCAGACTAACGAAGCTCTTTGTTGCACCTGTTGGCTCGTGAATATAGAAAGGGGGTGACATTCTTTAAGTGAGCGATAGTTTGACTTTTATGAATCATATTTTAATCAAGACAGTGATGTGGGTTGGGGAAGTCTTTGGAGGTATGAGATAAATATATGAATTGAGGTATCGGCAATGTTCGGAATGTTTTTGTAGGTAAACTAAAAAATATTTTAGGTACTAACAATATGTTTCTAACTGGCGTTGGCTATCGGTAGTTGCTGTTTGTGTTTTACTGGATTATTAATCAAACCCTCCTGTAGACATAGCAGACTAAGCAAGTACTTGCAGCAGTTACTTGTGAAGTAAGTGGGTAGGTACCCAAGAATATTCACATCAACGAATAAACTTTTAGAAAATTAAACCATTTATAGCCGGTAACATACATCCTGTTCAGAACTCTAGCTTCTAACAAAACCTTGACTCAACAACTCACAAAGTCCCAGTCCCTTTAATCTCAGAGCCTGAACCAAAAAAAACATTGGCAAAGTTAGGCGGCGACTCCAAAGTTTTATATATCAGGGGTTGAAAACCTGGGAGTCGAAACGGGACCATTATTTTAGGCTTTGCTGACCATTCGCCGCGTTACCTGCAGAGATTTATAAAAAAGGTTGTGAAACCACCACGGAATACTTTACAAGCCTAGTTTTTGTGCGATTGGCTTTTACAGTATTGTGGGACTGTATTTTGTAAATAAGAAGGCTATTGATATCTCAGATTTTGCAAGTAAGTACACCAACATGCTTCGGGATAAACATTTCCAGAGACAGTCTTTTTCCCAACTATGTTGGGGTCCAGTTCCGGTCGAACCGAATGGACCTGGATACCAGTATTTTACTTGATCCACACAGCAACTGGGTAACACAATACCCCTTGGCAAGACTGGTTGTCGGACTTAAGTCACTAATTAAATATTTAAGCCAGGTATGTAACTGACTGGCCTATTCTTAAGTAATTAAGATTGTATGTAGTCTTTTCTAAGAAATATCTGTATTAATCCCCATCTAGTGAAACCTATATTACAGTTATGTTTATTTTCTTCAATGTATATAAACCTAACTTTTGGTCAAAGAATCAGTCAATCGCCACACAACGTGGCAATGCTGCCATACTTTTTGAGCACTTTTCCTGTTGATAGCGGTGCTGACGAACTTTTGATGGCATATGATTTTTTACCTTTTTTTACATATTATTATTTTTTACATATACATGGCCAATATAATTATGTACTATCGCGGACTCGCATATCTGGAACACTGTAAGGACAATTCCTGCTTGCAGCGCTCGGCCGCTATAGTAACTCTTACCACCAAAATAATAGGGGCGGTAAAAAGACGTGGTCATCGTGCGCACGGGATTTTGTATTCAAAGTGGTTAGATATGCGTGACTGCGTTGGTACATATTATTATTATTATTTAAAGTCTGTTAGCTTATACCGGGTCTAATTTCAATCACCGTTTTCCTATTAAGGGGTCATTCTACTCATCATTATGAACAACTTTTACTATGGGACCAAACCTGAAATCGGGAAAATAAAATCAGATGTTCCCTACATTTTGACGAGTTATGCGAACATAAATGAAGGGAACAGCTGTTTTTTTTCACGATTTCAGGTTTGGTCCCATAGTAAAAGTCCTACTAATATTATAAATGCGAAAGTTTGTGAGGATGGATGGATGGATGTTTGTTACTCTTTCACGCAAAAACTATTGAACGGATTTTGATGAAACTATACAGTGATCTAGCTTATACATCAGAATAACACATAGGCTACAATTTATAATGATTTTGTTTGATTTTGCCATAATATAACGATAAGTATGAAGTGAGTCGGAAAAATTTCTGCCCTCTGAGAGCTATCTTGGC
Source organism: Eupsilia transversa (assembly GCA_914767815.1). Taxonomy (NCBI): domain Eukaryota; kingdom Metazoa; phylum Arthropoda; class Insecta; order Lepidoptera; family Noctuidae; genus Eupsilia; species Eupsilia transversa. Next base: position 3,042,647 of record OU611888.1, read on the forward strand.
GTGCGCTGCCTAAACCGTTAGAGTTATACGAAGATAATGTATCGTGGGATTGTTTGTCTAAAATAGTTCTAAATAAAAGTCCGCGACAGCATATATCTATCTTTTATGTGGAAGCCATTATAGCTAAAATAGTGAGCCATAAATACATTTAAAATGGAGACTTTTTTTACATTGCACATTTTGGAGTATTTAGTTAATTCTTATCAAAAGTAATAACTTCATCGCTTTCGGTATTTAATGTAGATAAACTTTGTCTTTTACACTAAGACATTTGGAAGAATAGTTTAAAAGTTACAACGATAAGAATGAACCGGGGGTGAGCGGTGGGCCAGATAATGACGCGCCATGGTCTAATGACAATTTTTTGGTAGTATTTAAAGTAGAAATATATTATAGTACTTTTTATTTTAATTAGATATTAGAAGTCTTTCTTTTTTTGTTAGTTTAAGAATAACGGTTAGTTTTACAATAGCAATGGGTTTCATTTTGACAGTTCAACAAAATTAATTGCGTTATTTACGTTGTTGACAGATTTCTCGAACATAATAATTAATGAAGCAATGGATTAGCAATATCCATAAAATCATTCAGATTTTGATTGATAGTGTGTTACGCAATTGGTTTTTATTTTAATTACTTATATTATCCTACTAATATTATAAATGCGAAAGTTTGTGAGGATGAATGGATGTTTGTTACTCTTTCACGCAAAAACTACTGAACGGATTTTGATGAAACTTCACAGTAATATTGCAATTTATATTTTTTTGTTTTTATACTAGCTTCCCGCCCCGGTTTCGCACTGGTAGCACTAAGTGCTTATCTACGGCACACCTACCTATCCACCTACCGTACCCTACCTATCCACCTACGCTACCCTACCTATCTACTTATCTACCTACCCTACCTGCATACCTACCTCTTTACGACCTATTGTCAACCTACCAAATAAACATAAAATTTTCGTAAAAATCGGTCGAGCCGTTTCGGAGGAGTGCGACCACAAGCACCGTGACACGACATTTTTATATTTATCGATTAGCCTACACCGTCCCATTGCTCAGCAAAGGCCTCCCCAAATACTTCCAAGCATCTTTCTCCAGGGCCTCCTCGATCCAACCCTTGCGGTTTGCGTCTAGGTCGTCTCGCCTCCTCTTCCTAGGCCGGCCTCGGCGGCGCCGTCCATCCTCAGGCACCCGCCGTGTGGAGACTGTTATGTATGCGTGTGTATGCATGCGGCTTACATGACCCGCCCAATCCCATTTTAGCTTGGCAGCCTTTTTGCCAAGCTAAAATGCAATCAAGAATCCCCGTTTTAGAGCGCAGCGTAGAGTTTCGATAATTGTCAGTTCGTTTTACGCCTAGAATGCTTCGTTCCATTGCTCTTTGGCAAACCCCAAGAAGAAACTTTTGCGACTCGGTAAGTGACCAGGTCTCCGTACCGTAGGTTAGGACAGGCAGAATACACATATCGATGAGTGTTCGCTTCAAGGAGATCGGCAGATCGCCTTTCATTACCGTCTTCAGAGACCAGTACCTTTTCCAGGCATTTTCGATGCAGCGATAGAATTCCTTTTGTTACCTGTTTTCGAAAGCAACTAACTGGCCCAAGTAGATGTACTCATCGACATGTGTTTCCTGCCCATCTACCTCGAAACTACACTTAGTGCTGTTGGTTATGGTTTTTGTTTTAGACCGATTCATCGTGAGTCCAACCCTGAGGCTTGCCGTGCTTAGGTCTTGAAGCATAGTCTGTAGTTCCAGAGCTGTGGGGGCAAAAAAGTACTATGTCGTCGACAAATCGGAGGTTTGTCAACCTCCAACTACCGACTTCAATGCCCTTGGTCATCCATGAGGCTGCCAGTGTCCTAAATATCTCCTCGGGAGTGCTCCTACTTACTAATATTATAAATGCGAAAGTTTGTGAGGATGGATGGATGGACGTTTGTTATTCTTTTACGCAAAAACTACTGAACGGATTTTGAGAAACTTTACAGTAATATACCCACTTAAAACTTAATAATGACGTAATCTTACTGATATTATAAAGGTGACAGTTTGTATGTTTGTGTGTTTGGATGTTTGTTACTCAATTATACAAAAACGGCTAACGGATTTGGATGAAATTTGCAAATTGATGATTTATAACCTGGATAAAGTACCTACTTTTTTCCCCGGAAGTACTTTCCTGTAGGACAATTTCCGATCTCCACGCGGGCGAAGCCGCGGGCGAAAGCTAGTTGTTCATAATGATGAGTACAATGACCCTTTAAGAGGAAAACGGTGATTAAAATTACACCCGGTATATATAAATATTATATTCCAAAATAAAATCTCGTATTACGTACTTATATGAACCCTTACCCCCAAACCCAAAACCTAGTCCGATAGTATAATATTTTTTTTTAATATATTATCATACGAGTAATTTGCATTTAAATGGTTCGCAAATTTAAAAAAATCAGTAACGGACGGGCAGTTATAGAGACTAATATTAAAGGTGGAAAAATATTATGCAAAAATCTGGCGGAAAAAGTCCAAAAATAATTCTTCTAATCAACTGTCATTAGAAGTATGTTGTTGATAAACAGCCTAAGACATAAAATCATCAAAGCAATCTGTATAGCAATATAAGGCACTTGCCGATACCCGTGCAAAGTCGATGTTAACGATCCCGTCATCATTTTGATTTCACATCCAACATCGTTATTTTACTTGTGTGGTGTGGTTCAAGTGAAGAGCTGATGGATTCGTTTTGAAAAAGTTCGAGGATTATTTATGGGCTGCTTTGTAGATTGAAGTAAAAATAAATCGGTCTCTTTGATTATTTTTATGTTTAGTTAAAGTGTCGCGCAGCAAAAGAACTAAAACAAAAAAGCCAACTTTGTTATGCTGGTGTGCGTGACAGCTACGTCTTAAACTCGCGCCAACGTCATTGTGCTGTCATTGTGCTTTCTAGTGTGCGTCCATTTAGCGGCTAACAGTTGGATGCTGTTTTTTTCGAGTTCACAGCTTTGACTGTGTATCTATACATGTTTATAACTTTGGTAGTACTAGTAGTTTCTTCCTATTTATACAAAAACAACTACGACAAAAACGCCAACTAAAAACGTTTAAACACGACATCGTCATAAAATTTTGGTCATAAATTGGTTTTCGTATAATCGGAGTCACACGTAATCTGTACGCTATAATGATATTTATAGTAATTATATGTGTGACTTTATTTATTTTATAAGTTATGACGGAACAGATGAACATACATACATAGGTACATAGCCTGTTAGAATCATAACCCGCCTTTAGCTTTGCCATAGTCGGTAAACAACGTAATCAAGACTGAATAGGCTAGACTCATTAGACTGTGCAGTCTTGCGAAATGTTAGGTATAAATCTATCAGATCTTGATCCAGAGGCTTTTACCAGAGAGAACCAGAGAGTTTTATAAAAACGCACTCACCTCTGACATCCACACAAAAGGTGCCCTTCGTACATTAATTATTGTACTGATGTAACCATACACACTTAGTAAAGCAAAGCAAGCGAGAAGTGGGTGGGTTAAATAAATCGTAATGAAGACACAACTTAGGTCTGTTTATTTACTTGCCTGAGTTGACTTAGACGATATAATATTTGCGCTTATTTAAGTTATCCTGTGAAGATGTTTGAGGTTGCTCCTTGCTGACTTATAAAATATGAACGTCTTGTTATTTTAGTGGGTACATTATATCGCCGTAAAAAAGTGACTATACTGATAATTTAAATTTTCTGATTTTTTTTAAAACTGTTGTCCGACAACCAAAAATGCAAAAGACCAAATTGTGCGTCCAACCTCGACGAGCGCAAACCGAACAAGACCGTTTCCAATGCGGTCCCCCACCATTACCTTACACTGACAGCTTGACCAAAAAGAATTACACAAATTGAATCGTTTCTGTGTTGCCAGCACAACTCGATTGCAATATAATTATAATCGAATAAATTAAATTAAAACCTTGATCAAAATAAATTTCGTCAAATACATATCAAAACCTAGCAATTGCAACAAACTGAATAAACCCACGGTTCTTTCTTTTAACATGCTCAAGACAGACCGGAGGTCTGTCCTAATTGAGTACTTAAAATTAAATAAAACTTTAAGTATTTACTCGCTGACCGCCTGTAACTTAACACATCATTTTCAATTGCAAAATATTTTACAAGACTTCGTTTTAATATAAATAAAGTATCTCGTAGTCGTCTCACATTTATTAAATGTCAGTCAATAGAAGCATTACTTTGTAACGAACACAAATGTATATAATACACTTACATGCGTAGGTGAAGCATAATATGTGAAGGCACTTTCCTACGCAAACGTATAAGAATTCAACGGAAATCTAAGATAAATTACATAATATATAAGGTTATATTTGATAAGAAGAACTGTAATGCTATTCTGTAAAAATCTCACCGTGAAAACTTAAGTGAAGTGAGCGTGAAGTGAGCGGCCAAAGTGTCGGGTGGACTGACAGCTCACTTCACCTAAGTTTTCACGGTGACATGGTTACAGAATAGCACTGCTGGTGTTTGTATTTATGTTTTGAGTGCGAAAAGGCGTTTTTTATTTTTTTATAGATACATTACCAGACTGCAGTTCAGCCACGTTTGGTTTCTAAAAGACATAATAAAGTGCTATTAGACGAATGGTCAGTTATCTCCATTATAAACTACAAAAAACCAAAATAAAAAATGTTTTTTTTTTTGTAATATGATATGTAGATGATAGCATGACAAAACTTGCAAGTATAATTTAGTATTATCGGACCTTTGGAATAAATATTTGGTAATGTAAAAAATATATTCTAAAAAACTTCGCCAAAGTCAAAGGAGTCATTATCGTCAAACGATCGACTACTAGAAGCCGTTTACATGTAAGCCCTCAACGGTTTTCACGATTATATTTATTATCGTTTCGGGTGTATTTTTCTTATGAAAAATCGCTGGTTCATATGACATTAATGTCGGGTTAAATGAATAGTATTATTTTCGATAAGACCGTGTTATTGATTGATATTTATATAAATTGTATTGAATTCATTTTTCAGACAAATAAATTCGTTTTTTTATGCATTTATACTTACATTTTATAAATGTCAGTCCAGTCTGTTTGTTTGTGTGTTAGATTGTAAACTTATTTATAGGATTGTACGGCTTTTAGCTAAATCACATTCGATAAATAGAAAGGAAGGAAAGAAAGAAGAAACGGTTATATAATATTTAAAGGTATCTAGCTCTTCTTTTAAAAAAATACAAATAAATTGAGTCGGTAAATAAACCACTCGGTCATTAGACCTCTCCCTCCAATCGCAAGCTGTTTAACGCAATCGTTGACTGCTGTCATTCAGCTGCTATCCTGCGAAGACCGTTGCTCCACCTAGTCTAAGACCGTCCTACTTTACGTTTGCGGATAACCCGGCTCCACTTAAGAATAGGTCCATAGCAAAGGTCATCGGTCCCACGCTTTCGTCCTATGGCTGATGTGGCTGGCTAATCGCCGATGCCAATATTTTTACACAAACTTTCCTAAGTCATATCCCCCTTGAATTTCATTTGTGCGTGTATACATATTTTGGACAAAAATGGTCTTATCTTCTCTTATCTTATAGAAAGTTATTTGACTGTCTATATTAGGCAGACCATATAATACAGTTCCTCATAATATAGTTGCACTGGCCCATTCGGCCATTGACACGACATAACTTATCCAAAACGAATTCAACCAAGATACTTCCAAATCTGAAAACTGATACGGAATTCCCCCTTTTCTCCCTTTGTAAGTTTAAAAGTTAGCAGATGGTTCAACTAGATAGATATAATTCCCCAAGTTTGGATAACTGGGTCCCCGGGGTGTTCGGCGATATGTAGTCTCAAATCGAAGTATGTATAGGGGGATTTAACTTTATTTACGAATGAAAGACTTTTGATTTTAGAATATAATGTCATTTATTTATGACATTTATTCATTTATTTGCGTTCCACAAGGTAAAACAAGATGTTGAAAAAAGTCTAGAGCATTTAGACCCTATCAGGGTACAGCAAAATTATTGTTAGATACTACTATGTTGGATGGAGGAGCTCGTGGCTAAGTAATAACAGCCGCACGGGTCGATCCATCAGGTTAAGCTGCGCTTGCCGAGGTTGGTCCGTGGATGGGTGACCATGTTTACATAACGAGACTCCTCCGTGCTTCGGAAGGCACGTTAAACCGTTGGTCCCGGCTGTCATTCGTGGATCTTTGACAGTCGTTACGAGTCGTCAGAAGCCCGAAAGTCTGACAACCAGTCTTACCAAGGGGTATCGTATTACCCAGTTACTGGGTTGTGGAGGTCAGATAGGCAGTCGCTCCATGTAAAATACTGGTATTCAGCTGCACCCGGTTAGACTGGAAGCCGACCCCAACATGATTGGGAAAAGGCTAGGCAGAATGAATGACTACTATGTTGGATGCTTTGTCTTTTTAACCGACTTACAAAAAAGAGGAGGTTTTTATGTTCGTCTTTATGTTTTTTTTAAATATTTATTCATGTATATTTTCGTTAAATGTAAATCGATTTGAAAATCCTTTTTTCATTTGGTAAAGAAGCTTGGGCGGTGGTCCCGTATAACTGTACTTGGGTAGTTTTTGAGTTAGCTTCAATAATACGTATTTTTCCCACTTAGACTATGTGGAGGATAATATGATAATACATTCGGGTCACTGTTATTTACACAGTAGTGGTATTCGAATTTGTGTGGGGTAGGTACCACAACTAAAAAGGGAAAATAAACACGTTTTACAGTAAAAAAAAACAACCTACTACTAAAAATAAAAAATCAAAACGACACCGACTTCCGAAATTAAAGTATTTTTTCACTTTGTAGTGTTTTTTTTTGGAAGTGTTTTTTTTTTTGTTGAAAAGTTTTCCGTTGTGTAAAGTTGAAGGATGATGCATCCTTTGATGCATTACTTGCCTAATGATGGAGGTAATTTGCTAATGATTGCCTCAGTGGTCCTTAAAAACTGTTCCGCAGGCTTTTTTACACGATCTACTAGATTTTGGAACAAATGAAAATCTGTGCCCCTTAATAATTCCTTAATTTGTAATTAGTAAAGGTATAATGGCGCTTCTATTTGTTTTTGTTCTGGCCCAACTATATTCATGCTTATTACTGTATATAGTTTATTATTTTAATTAAACTTAAAATGAGTGTAACTTAATTTGGACGTGAACTAATTGTATCATTTTATTATTTCTATAGCAAATCATGGTTGTAGGAGGAAGGTGCCGGTGTCTGTCACACAGTTAATACTAGCACAGACATCGTCATTAACTCTATCTTAAAAATATTCAAAACTCTGTACATTGTGTTTTTTTTTTGTTTAGGATAGATGAGTAAAGTTGTACCAACGTTATTGTTAATGAAAATAAAATAAATTATTTATTTATAAGTTAGGTTCGATAGTTCGGAAATGATCGATCTTTGACGAAGTTACGATGGAATCTTTAAATATCGTCGTAGTGCAATGGAGTCAAATACACATTAAAAAATCCATAATATGCTATGTTCTAAAACTACGCTTTGACAATGACAGGACATTGACAGGACTTGCCCTGTATCTGGGTTGCAGAGGTCACACGGCAGTCGCTGCGCGTAAAATATTGATATTCACTTACTATTTTTACGCTCTAGGTCTGTACTGTTTCTAAACGTATCGACGACGTATCCTATCTAAAATCTTGGTTATATTATATTTAATAATAATATTTTTGTTTAGATAAGCATGAATATTTTAAACTTTTATGACGTTTTTCTAAATTGGATCTTAGTCGCCAGCGCGCCAAGGCGTATGCCTTTTTATTGTTTTTATACTTTTTAGAACTAAGTCGGTAACAGATAATAATTATTGACGTTTTGTTCTTATTAGTTAAAATATTAGTTATTTAATATCATACTAATAATATATATATATCGTACTAATAAATAATAGTACCTAGTGTAAAGAGTAAGTTGTGTTAAATATTGTAAAAGAAATGTTACCTAAATTAATAAAATAAAAATTGAGTAAGAATAAAAAAAATAAAAACTCTACCTCCACCTACGAACGTTAAACAGTTTCAATTTAGTTAATTTACTAATCTCCTTTTGACCGCAAGGATCAAAAACGATTCGCTCAAACCGCAAACATTCATACAGTAATATTTGTGTAAAACTTTTGACTATTCCCAGAAATCACGAACTAACCTAGTCTTTCAAACACACACATTCACAAACTACTTTTCAACTGAACATATAATTACTGTACCTGGTAACAGATGGCGTTACTAGTACCAAAGCACTATATCTACCATGGAAAACGTACAAACGATTTTGTTTAGCCACAACTAAATACACAAAAAGTTAAACTTTTATATACACATCAGTATACTATGTACTATATTATATGTATGCTACACCAGCGTCAGTACTTCAGTCCGCTACGAGCCGTCGTAGTGTTGCTACGAGTCTACGGCGCTGCTACGCTGGTGTTACATAAACTTGGAACAATGTGACAATGCCGGTAAAAAGAAAATATGTGAAAAAAACCTGTCTATTTATTATAACAATACATTCTTAATTTATAAAGGTTATAGTGAGTTAAAGGTTGTGTTAAAAAACAGTGAGAAGTCGTGATTATGTAGCCGTATTCGGTTCCTTCCATTCGATTTTGAAATCGGAAATAAGGTAAGGGAAATTATATTTATCGTTTATGTGAGGATTTCCATACGAGGTCGTACCATTAAAGTGGAATGTGTTAAACATTTATTTTAATGGGTTCCCGAAGTTCAATCGAATGGAATGTGTTTTCCGTTATATTTCATTTACGTTTGTCATTTTCTATTCTAGATTTATTTTGACGTTTTTGTGTTTGGCTACAGCTTTCACGTGTTTATAATAATGTTTTTGTTATTGCATATTTTTTTTTTTACAAAAATGTTTGTTGGTTGTTTTTTGGTTTTAAGTCATTGTTAGGTATAAAGGAATTCATTTTGTACGTAGGTCAGGACCAGGATGTACTAATTCAGCGATTGCAGGTTACAGTATCATCATGTTACCAATGTTCTCCCTTTTGTCGCGTTTTTTTTTTGGAATCTATGGTACTTTTTATTATTGTTGAGAACAGTAAGTTGGCCCTAGCCTGCAGTTGAGTAGCCGGGGAGCTCTGGCCCCTTTGAACCTTCGCGGCTTCGGAAACCTTGAACAATGGAATCCTATTATTAATATTATAAATGCGAAAGTTTGTGAGGAGGTTTATTACTCTCTCACGCTAAAACTACTGAATGGATTTAGATAAAAGGCACACAGATAGGTTATAACCTGGATTAATACATAGAATACTTTTTATCCCGATATTCCCACGGGATCGAGCCTTATGCGGGTGTAGCTGCGACGCGCTGCTATATTTTTCATAAGAACACGTATGGCAGTTGTAACAAGTCTGTGAATCTGACAACCGGTCTCACCAGTGTCAGTATCTTTGGGATATCGGTATTGCTTGCAATTGGTTTGGGTAGGTGGAGGCAGTTGTTCCGTGCGTGTGTGTTATTCAACCGCATCTGCAGTTTGATTCTCTAAAAAATACTTTGAAATTCCAACAGTGTCGAGATGTGAATCCGCGATAGTACACTTTAAAAACCAGTTAATAAAAAGTACATAAAAAATACAATAGACGTAGATATATTTAGTAACTATTCACACGACGTGTTACCACGCCGAGTGTTGGTCTCAGCGTCCAGCACTCGGCGTGGTAACACATCGTGTTCGGGTTCGCGACAAGTCAATCGTCATCCTGAGGATGCGTCGTTGAGAGGTGAAACACGTGTCGATTTCTTACAGGGTTTCTATGACTCTTTGGGAAAAGTTAAGCGGAATATTTACTAAATATATTTACGTCTATTGTATTTTATAATGGATTGCCACCAAGTCACGCCTGAATTAACTAAGTACATCAAATCACTTGAGTCACTGACGAATAACACACTACTAGTTTAGTTTTTTGTCAAAGTCGGTCAGTGCCAGGCTGAATCAGCCCGCTGATGCTGCATGCGAATTGTCAAAGGTGTCATGCTGCCTGTGACCAATTGTTGCAACCGGTGATCGTGTGCAGTTATCATGACCAGACTATGCAACCACGGTTTTCTGTGATAGAGTCCCGTGTCGGTAACAATAAGTGTATGTTTATGTACCACCTGATTAAGGGCTTATAAGTCGTCAAATTTAATTCAAAGTCGGCTCAGCAAGATCCGCCGTTATGTCGAAACTACTGCAGCATTAATTTTGAAATAAATATATGTTAAAGTTAAAGTCGAAAACACGATTTCATAAAATTTTCTCAATAGAAAAAAAAAACCAAAGTTACCCCCAAACTGAACAATAACTGCTGCTATTCAAAAAATACTTCTAATTGATCATGAAACTTGGCACACTAACTGAAATAACTATAAAGCAGCGACTATGTTTTTGAAATTACCATTATTTTCGCCGTAAAAAGCAATTACCTAAACTTTTGCCGATTTGTTGCCGCCTTCGTCTCGCTCGCACTCAGTCCGCGAGTAGTATCGTGCGAGCGAGATAAAAACCTGAGGTTAGGTGGGCTCTTAACTGGCCAAGGTATTGGAAGATAATGATCACACTTGAAAGGTTTTGAGCCAGTGATCTAGTGGCTAAAGGGTCTCCGAAATAATTAATTGCATTTGTCAATGTTCTGTGTGTTTCTTGTCAATCGCTTCGATTGAATATTGTAGACGATCATTTTTGTCACAATAAAAATGTACACAAGCGTTTGATGGTCTCGGGGATTCTTTAGAAGCATGTTCATGAATGTGTGAGTTACTGTGATGTATTCTATATGTAATTAAATTATATTAGAATAATACAAAATTGCTGTTTTCACAAATACTTGAATTAATGTTTGAATGGAGTAGGTAAACGTTTCGTTTAATTATTTTCCCGGTAATATCTGGTCCTGACAGAGTAATTAATATTACTGAAACAATAATTTAATGGCTGCTATTAGATTCCTTCCTTGTGTTATTATATATCACCTGTTATCACAGTAAGGGATTTTAATGTAAAGGGTTTGAATTGATTCTTCTAATTTATTTTTATTCTTTACTAGCTATTACCCGCTACTTCGTCTATGATTCGGGATGAAAAGTAGCATATGCCCTTCTTCAGGTCATGGTCTACACATGTGCCAAATTTCATTCAAATCCGTTCAGCCGTTTTAGCGTGACAGCCATATTTTCTTAAATATATTTTTTCACGACTTTATGTCCTCTAGAGGGCGTCCTATTCAATTGTCCTCATTTGTCAAATTATGATAAGTAGTTTAGAAGTTATGAGGGAACAGATGAACATACATACATAAAGGTAAAAATCATAACCCTCCTTTTCGCTTCGCCGTAGTCGAGTAAAATAGGAACACAATTAAAATGAAAAACTCGGAACACCTAACCAGAACAGTAAACAAAGATCTGTCTGTGATCAAATGCTTAAAATCTTTTAAAATACATAACAAAATTATAAATGTGAGCAACGCTCGTTCTTTCATTATCGCCCACTCGGAATATCTGCCCGCTTTTGTGCTTACCCCGTCATGCGTGAATGCAATTCAAGGCGTTTAATTGTGAAACATTTATTCAATTCCCTGTTTTCGATATGTATGTATCACTTGTTTGGTTCCTACATAACGTTACTTTTGAATAACCTCGTGGACTATTTGGCCTTAATCTCACGCACCTACCTAACTTCGGCAATGTATTAAAAGGTACACCTAAAGATAAGAAGTAGGTATCTACCCTCTCTTTATCATTATAAGTTTCATAAGTGGGGTACTCATAATACATAAAGGTATGTTTTCTCTGTAATTTCATAACGTCTCAGGTTTAAGAGCGCAATTAGTTGAAGAATTTAAAATTAATTGGTCTTTAAATTAACCATTACACTCCAAGTTTGAGGAAACATGGTTTAATGCATTTAGTTTATTATACGGTGTGTTTTGAGGTTAAAATAGAACTTGACTATTATACGTGGGTATTATATAGGGTGTAGGCAAATCATGTGGGTGTAGAAATTTACTAGTTTACTAATTTAATACGATAGTTTTGACGATTTTGTGTGCTTAGGGAAAGATGCTTTGGCTTTCAATAAACATAAATACATCGTCATAGAAACGAATAGAATATATTAAAATGTGTTAGAGCGTTACAGCGTCTCAAAAAGATGTATATGTCGCAGTAATACCGTTGAAGCCGTGATATAGTTATATCCCTAGGGATATAGCTGTATACCGTAATATAGTTAAATGAAAGCGGTTCATAACTGTCTTACTAGGAATATAACGACACAAGCACGATCTAGCAATATAAGTATTAGTGCACTCCGACTAAATAGGTTAAGTTAAGTTAGAAATGTGACTAACTACGCGCGAGCCGAGCGAGCGAAGCGAGCGGTGCCGTGGAAGCGGCCGGCGAGCGCTACGTGGAAATTGGTCGCAGTAACAAAATAAGGGCACTCGCCAGTTATGAACCGCTTTCATATAACTATATTATATGGCTATATGTATTTCAAATTATGTGCGATAGCCTGAATGAGATTATAAATCATCTTTAAAAAAATAACATGTTTAATGGGGGACCTCTCTTCCCGTGTCGTGAAAGATATGCAATATTTACTCACAATCTTTTCAGTCAGTTTTTTAGAAAGTCCATGTTGTGCGTTTGGATGATTATCTTTTATGGAGTCAGAATGCAAAATTAGGGTAATTCCTTTTAAGGTAGTTTTAATTCAGACCTAATAATGACTGCTGAAACCTGCAAGTTATTTTAAAGAGCTTATTTTCAATTTAAGTAGGTGTCGTTATTTGGAAATATAGTTCTATTAAATAAATCTAGACTAAACTTTCCGGCTCAGTTATCGGAACTATAATAACAACTGATACTAAATGCCCTCTTATAGAGAGAGAATATTGGAAATCTTAATACCTTAACTTGTTCTAATTCAATTTATCCATTAGATCTAAACTGAATTATAGCAAAAGTTAACCTCCTCTCAGAACTGTAAAATCTTTTCAAGATAAGACTCCATTCTTCGGAATAATGTTCCGGAGAAAAACTAAAGAATAGCCTCTAAAAGAAAAAACATTTTTATTTTCCGCCTTATATTTGGGCACGACGCATTTCGAGTACACTTTTCCGAGCAAATATTTAAGGTAAAAAAAAAAAAAACAGCGATTGGATTAAAATTGTTTACTTAGGAGCAACAAATGGACGGTCTTTTGCTCAGTATTTTTCATCGGCCTAAATTAGGGTTTTTCACAGGGTACCCTCCAGATGTAATTACTCTATTGGGCTGGTGAAAGGTCTCCCTTTTAGGCCCTTAGGTTGCGTTTTTGAAAAGGGCAACGGGGCAACATATTGTGACGTGAGCTGAATATGTTTGAATTGTATTGAATATTGGGTTCAGGAAGATGGCGTGGGGCAAATAACCTGCAGCAGTATGGATGTAGGTTTTTTATGGCAAAAATTGTAGCAATGATATTAACGTTATACTGATTAAACAGCTGTATATTTTTTTTTTTAATGTATTCATCTTCAAAGAAAGAAAAATATTTTATTTGGGACTCATAAGGTTCTGTCACAGAATCTTTGTCTTAAATAATCATAATTTTCAACAGGTGGAAGCTAGCTTAATTAGTTATACGATTCAATATTTACAGAAGAAGATTTTAGGTATAATCGACAAAATATATTAGTTCTCCGGTCTTGTACCACCATCTAGGTAAATATCGTCATTATTCACCGCTTTTTTTCGACCTCCAAAATGGTCCTTATGGATTAAAAAGACTTTTACGCTACTGGAATGTTGACTATATAATTTTCATGAAAGTTTTACCTACAGCAAACAGTTAAAATTCGAGGAAATTCTCACATCATTTAAAACTGCATGAGAGAGTTTTACTAAAGCTAGTTGGTTAACGGAAAGTTTAACTTGAAGCAACGACTTAATCTGTATTAGCTTACTAACTCTTCTTTTGTGTAATATCTGGTCATGGATAGCTATGTGTTTTGCAGTTTTAGCAATTACTGAGAATGAAAAAGTCGGGAGATGTCGTGGGACACCCGGTTAGAACCAAGTTCCTGTGGCTTTAAATTATATAGGGTTATTGGTTATATGTCGGCAATCCGTTAAGGGGTTGTAGGAGAGGTCATTTGCAACCAAATGACCCCTGATGACCCCTATGCCAATGTCAACTATTTTCATTTCATAACCCAGAGCCACCTAGTAGTGTCTCAAGTGTCAAAAGTATTTGTTTTTGATTTTGACACTTGAAACTGACTTTTTCGGGCATAACGCTTTTTCGTTACGTGACGATTTCTGCCAGTTTAATCATACCACAAGACGCGTTATAGAAATTCCTTCCAATAAATGTATTATGCTGGATTCAAAGATACATGACAGTGTGTACTGACAGAAAGATTGGTGCTACTGTGGCGGCATCTACACCGCCACATACGAACTACGCATCAAAGACCTGACGTCACAAATCCTACATCGCGGTATATGAGTTTACCGAGCGATTAACATATATAAGACTATCCGACATCAATCCTTCGGCAATTGCCCGCCAGACACAACACCCGTCTGGTAGGAGGATGCACCCTTGTCTTAGAGGATGAGTGAACATTACACCCTGTTCCTCATACCCCTAAACTACAACTGTCGAATAAGTAGGTACTAGGTGGTTAAGCGAATGGGTAGGATTTATAGTATTATATATATGTAATAAGAAGTCTGAAAGTGGGACCCATTCTCAGTTGGATGTCTGAAGTCAACAACGACCTGAAGTAATCCCAAGTGAATGACTCGACGAACAAGAACCGAAACATCTGGCGAAGATTGACGAAGAGAGCCGACCCCAAATGAAATGGAAAGTTGGGTATTTATATGATATGGAGGAATAAAGAACATGTTGTGTGGAAAGTTTTGAGTAGGTATTCAGAATGTCGCTTAAAGCCTCGTGCATTCTGAGGCGACGCGACAGCGGTAATTGTGCTACCGTGAAGTTTTCTTAGAAACTGTTTTGTTATTTGTTTTGGACAGACACGTTTTTTCTACGGCTATACACCGTACCGTAAAGAAACCGTCTCGTATACAAAGGGCCTTAACGGCACAAGAATAATGATGATCAGGCATATATCCTGGCATGCTATTGAAGACGTGTTAAAGAATAAGTATACTTTCAACATTTTTCCTGTTTAAATAAATCACGGTTTTATAAAGCAGGGAAAGCTGAAAATGTGGATATAAGTAGTATGAATAAGTTAGAAGTTATTTAATAATGTCAATGAATTAATAATTTGGTTTTTTCCTACCTAAATCTCTACTTTAAAAGGCTGTGGTTAGAACTAAGTGCCTAAATGGACTTACGGCTGTAAGGTAAGGTATCCTAGAATATATAAAAGCGAGGTCGGTCGATACAGAATATTTTAGGCAAGGTAAGCACACGTAATTGTAACGAATTCTAGTACGAGAGATAACAATATAAGGTAGGATTTGTTTGTTATATTTTGTGTTTTTGGGGTTGTTATGAAATAATGATATAAGAATAGGATCAGACTAATTTATTTTAGTCTACATAATCACCAGGCAATGGAGCGTAGCATTTAAAAAATCAAACTCACCGACCAAATTCGCAATTACATAATACGCTCCAAGACAGGCGTCGCCGATGTTGGCGGTAAGGCTGCGAGGCTGAAATGGGACTGGATGGGTCACATCTATGGGATGCATGAAAACATATGGGCCAAGATCGTCACACAGTGGATACCTAATGAGAAGTAACCCAAGTGAGAAGTAGCCCAAGTGAGAAGTAGCCCAAGTGAGAAGTAGCCCAAGTGAGAAGTAGCCCAAGTGAGAAGTAGCCCAAGTGAGAAGTAGCCCAAGTGAGAAGTAGCCCAAGTGAGAAGTAGCCTTAATGAGAAGTAGTCCATTAGCTAGTCGGTTGCCAAAATGAGAATTAGCCCAAATGCGCATAAACCGCCGGAGAAGGCACAACATAAGAAATACTGGAAATGTATGGGGGAAGCCTTTGCCCAGCTGTGGGACAACATACGTTAGATGAAAAAAAAACCCACCCCACTAAATATAGGCAGGACAGAGGCTTCAAAATATTTATGGAGAGAGAGGATAGATCAGTGACTGCCTCGTTGATCTAGTAGGTGCAAGCGCTACTGCCGAGCATGAGGTCCTGTGTTCGATCCCCGGGTCGGGCATTATTATTGGGTTTTTCGATCGAGTCCAGCTCGCCCCCTATTTCATGGGATTTAAACATAACTGGCGACGATGATGACCACTAATAAAGAAGTATAGAAGAATTATTGCGCCGATTCCAAATAATTTGAGATAACAATATAAGAATGGTCTATAAACCTTGAGAATTGCTGTTGTTCTAAAAGCGGTTTCAATTATTACGCTTATTTTTACGCTTTAATTTTTCGTTCGCCTTATTCTACTCAAAACAGAGGTCCTTATGATACAGTACATAGTTACGTCAAGCAAGTCCATTTCTTGTTGAACAATACCATGTGCCTCAATGTGACCTTTGATAAGACTTGTGGGTTGATAATAATCAGCTTACTCTGAATATCATTAACTACTCACATACAAGGGTTACCTATATGAAATAATTGATCACTGAATATTCAAGCACTGGGTGAAGAGTTGTTTTCAAATGCCTAATTTTCTTTTCTTAATTTCTTATCCTTGCAACATTTACAAATCAGTAATACTTGACAAATCTTATACATGTACATATAAAAAAAACTCTCTTTGGTTTTGAATTTTCGTTTTTTGCCACCGACTTCCGAAATTAAAGTTATTTTTCGCTCTGTAGTGTTTTTTTTTGGAAGTCGGTTGTCTTGTTTTGTAAAAAGTTTTTTTCTTCACTTTTTAATTGTGTTACTACCAACTCGAATATCACGATCTGCTATGTAAATAACAGTCACTGGAACTTATTAGCACATCATCCATATAGGCTAAGCGGGAAAAATATGTATTATTGAAGCTAAAGCAAAAAGTACCCAAGCCAAGTTAATAAAATTTATATGGGACCAACTTCGAGGTATAGGGTATACCCAATAAAAAAAAGAATCGGACTACTCTGTAAAAAGACATGCGTGGTCATACATAAAAAAAAAAAACGTGTTGACTTGAGAACCTCCTCCTTTTTTTTTCCCGAGAATGGCTGGACCAAATTGGATCATTCTTTTATTTTTTTGTGTCCGTTATTCTCAGGACAAGGTTTGTATAAAATATAGGTAGTTGTAGATAGGGTAGGTAGGTAGGTAGGCATGTAGGTAGGGTAGGTAGGTAGGTTGGTGTAGGTAAGACAGGTAGGTAGGTAGGTACCATTTCGCGGTCCACTCAAGAACACGTCTACACTAACAGTTACCGTTCTACGGCTAATATGGCTGGCCAATTGCCACTTCAGCATTATTGAATATATCATTAAAGGCTCGGCCGGACCAGTAGAACCGGTAGACCGGTAGAACAAGGTGAAGTTTTCATAGAAATTGTTCTTCCTGAGTCTCATCGTGCCGTCGCGTCGCGCCTGTTTACGCGAGCCTTAACTTATAAAAGGCAAAATATGCCATGAGAGGATTCGGTGTTTTGAAAATTCCTAGGCTTTTTTTCCTTCTCTGAATCTCTTTGTTACCGTCACTGTCTTTGTTGGAAAACCTGTCCTATCCTAGAAAGACAGACACCACCAATAACTCAAAATATCTCAACAAAATAATTTCAATTTATTACGTAACAATTTTTCGTATGTCACCGCTGGGTTTCGCAGAATCACGTGCGGACAATTTATCTCTTCCCGAATATTCAGTCATGGAAATTGTGGAAAAACTGCTTCAGCTGTTCGCTCTTTAGGAACACAGTTATATTAAAAAAAGTTCCAACTCAATATCGGGACTATTGGTGATTGGGAGAGCAGGTGTTTTGATAAATGGTGTAGTTATATAAGAAGTATGTTGAAATTATGGGGCTGAGAATGGTTTCGATAAGGAACCTTAAATGGTTTTTTTAAGGTCCTCTTTTGTTTATGATATTTTTCGTAATTTGGTTTATTTTACACCAATATTGCTACTGAACATCTTTATCTGACGATCTTTATCTTTTTTTGTGACGGCACGGTTGGCGTAGTGGTTAAGCGATTGACTGCTGCGCTGCGTGTCGCGGGTTCGATTTCCGCACGGAACAAATATTTGTATGACCTACATGTAGTTGTTCCGGGTCTGGATGTTTGTGTATGTCAGTTTAAATTTTTGTAAACGCACCCACGATACGGGAGAAATTCCTAGTGTGGGGCAACGTTTTTATATAAATCTTATTCCAACCGATGTTGTTGTATCATGAGACATATTAACACACCCTGCATGCAACATACATAACACACCCTTTAAAGACTACCAAAACCGATCGACATAACGACTTTTTGATAGATCGATTCAGATCTGAATAAAAAAACTCCGAAATTCGAATATAAAAAAAGAGTACAACCATAAAAAAGTAGGTATTAAAACGTTCTGGTAATAAATTATTTATGGATTTACCCGCTTCCGTTCCCTTGATAAAAGTTTCATGAAACTCCGAACGTATGGGTTTTTCTAACCATAACTTGTAAGCACGTATTACTTATCAATACGATAGAAATATTTAAGGGCCATATTTTTTATAAAGTTGATGATTTTGGGATTCATTGCTGTGTAAAAGAAAATGGAGTGAGACGGGTGTTTATTTTTCTTGTGAGTGTTTGCTGGGGTTGCGGGAATGGGCAGTAGGTATGTGAAGTTCGGGGCATTTCCGTTTATACAACAATATACTTCTTGTAATGATGATTCCGTTGCTTGTCCAGGAGTTTTTTGCGCCAATTCTTCTTCCCAGCTAAAGCACTAGGAAGTGGTGTAGAGCGGGCGTTTTGGGGGACTGTCTTATGTTATTTTGACTTTCGAAAAGTGCTGATTCTCAGCCTTGTTTGAATAATATTTGATTTTTTAAGGGGGGATGGCTTTTTAACTAACTTCCTCCGTCTAGATATTTACCTGACTTCACACTTTTAAGTCCATAATGAGACAAAGCTGGGCAAAGGTCTCCCTCTCCTTTTCCTCACACTTCTGTCATTACGGGCCAGTGTTTTCGGTAGGAGTCTAGGTCGGAGACGAAGAAAGTATATACAATATTTAAAGATGTGAATTATATGTTCATAAATGATAATAATCCATTATTTTTAGAAAAAATCCATTACATTACATTAAATAAAATATTAAACACAAAATTGATATCAAAATCACACATAGGTACACAATAAAATAGCACATAAAACTTCAAATCAAATAAAATTAAAATACATACAATACATGTCATCCAAAACTAATAAAATAAAACACAAAATATTAAGTACATAATTAATGTTGGTCTTTGTATTTTTTTTGTTGCTTTTTCCAAGTAAAACAAGTTATTACATAATAATTAATGACATAAAAAACACATTCTTTCTCCACACCCGGTAATCTAGTCAACATTTTGTCGCCCCTAATTATACAGAATGGGGCTTGACGCTATCGAACACGATCCAATATAAAATTCCAATTACTGGCTATCGTTAGAATATAAATTCCCGATATTCTTTGGAATAATCTGATGTAAAAGAACTGGGAATGCTGGATAGGGTTTGATTAATTTTCTTGGGATTTTATTTGTATAGAGTTGCTTTATGTGTTTTCTTCGATCTTAGTGTTGTTAACTTTAAACTTTATCATCTGCAAGCAACAAGCATGAAATATCTCTCTCTCAAATGTGAGAAACAGGTCTTCCCGCATTCGTGCCAGTAGGTGATGTTGCCAGCTTATCTCCTATTCCTTCGGTTCTCTCTATTTATTCATCCCTTAGTTTTCGAAGACTTTGCACTATACGAGGTATTTGAGGTTTCGGGGATAAATCTTATTTATAATTATTAATAGACCAATTAATGGTTAATAAATGTTTTAATCATAGCACTTACATAATACACGCTAACAGACATAGAATAATAATATCTACATGTATTTGTGGCGGCATTAATATCTCCACATGCGAGCGAAATCCTGCATCGCGCAAGCACAGTTTATCGCGCGAACAGCATTTATATTACTTTGCCACATCAATCGTTGGGCTGTTGCCCGCCACACACGACAACCTGGTCTGGTTGGAGGATCCTCCCTTTTCTATAGAGGATGATGAGTGAACTTTACACCCTGTTCCTCATGCCTCTAAATATTAATGGTAGTTTAGAAAGAGCAAGAAGTTGTGTACTAAACAATACTTACCTAAGATGAAGTCCGGAAATCCGGAACATATTCAAATCACAATATTATTTATTCAATCTCTATTCAAGCGCTCAATCACTCAAGCACGGTAACAATATCGCATTTTGCACTACGATATCCGTGGTCCATTGAAAGTGGGACTCTAACGAGGTTGAATGTATGCGCATACATTTTCCACTCCCGATTGAATGGAACAACGTTTCGAATTTGTATGTTTGTTGGCTATGTTCGAGATAAAGATAAAATGTTCGATGGTTCATCAATCATGGATCTACATGGGCGATAATGGTTTAAAGGTTTTGGTCGTGATTACCATGCTCGGTTTCGTAAATACGTGGGAAATTCTGTTACAGTTGTCAGCTGAAATAAACCACGTTTTAAGGCTAAGAACTCACGGAGCGATTTTCGCCCGCAACCGCCGCGGTCGTGGATCTGCGGTTTTATTTCAAAACTCACGAGACCGGTTATTCGCGCGGTTACGCGGCCGCCGCGGTTGCGATCATCGCCCGCAAACGTGGCGGGCGATGATCGCAAGATTGCAAGACGGGCGCGCCGGCCCCCGCGGTCGCCCGCCAACCGATCGCAAAGCGCGCGGGCGCCACCCGCCGAGGCTGCGGGTAACCGCGGCCCGCGCTATTCTACTAGTTGCCCGCCGGTACAGCGGGAGCCGCATAAAACCGCGTACACCGCGGGCGTAAAACGCGTCGTGAAATGTGCTTTAATTTTTTATATAAATATTTGCATTCTACAGAAGCTGCGGGCCCGCAACCGCAGCGGACGCGGGCGAAAATCGCTCCGTGAGTTCTTAGCCTAACTGCTGCTGAGTTTGAGCCACACGTTCTCTCCTGCCCGTCGTGTACAACTAAATACCTTTACCTTTCAGGACTTAAATTAGGTATTCGGAGCTGTCCATGTCACAATATACTGTCGTGACAAAATAACTTATATTTTTACCCGGCTACGGCGAAGCGAAAAGCGTGGTTATGATTTTGACCGGTATGTATGTATGTATGTTTATTTGTTCCCTCATAACTTCTAAACTGCTCATCATAATTTGACAAATGGGGTATCGTTGGAAGCGACTCGGTCGTCTGCTGGTTATATAGGCTATGTGACGTCACATTAAATGAATATGGCGCCCTCTAGAGGACAAAAAGACATGAAATAAAAATAAATTATGGTGCCATGTTGGGTATCAAATGAAAGAGCTTAATTAGCACATTTCAAATATTTATATATTATAACCCCAAAATAATTTAAATAAAAATAAAAGTAATTATAAAGTTGACTTTTTTGCCGTAGTTGGGTTTTAGTTTTTATTACTTTTTTTTACAAAATAACTTATATTTTGACCCACCAGTACATTGTGACCAGGACATAAACATCGGACATCGACACGAGAAGAAGAATAAGAATAATTCTGAGTAATGTAAATATTGTAACGGATAATACTCAGGCTTAAGCGGGGTTATTACGTAACACACAATAGTTCCTTTCATATTGAAAATTCAACAATATTCTGAACGTCACTTACGTTGCCGAGCAGACTCTTTCTAGCATTCATGAAGAAATGGATTAGCAATTTCCGTCAAAATCCGTCGGATTGTGATAGAAAGTGAGGTTTGCAATTGGGGTTTTGTTTGCCAATACCTAGTCTAAAACCATTGGACTAGAATTGTTACAAGGATTTCTTTCAGTCAAAACACTGTTCTGTGAGTCTCTGATAGTTTGCATATTCGAAGGCAGTCACTGCACGTAAAGCTTCAACCAGACGAATTCGATTGAAGCTGCAGTTTGTTGAACTGTGTTACTTCTTGGGTGTTCTAGTTTGTCGGCGGTACCACCATACCTATAGCTAACGTCAAGGAAGCGTGTCCTGTTTGTGATTTTGAAGAGCTGGGTTGTGTTACGGGTTAGGAGGTCGACGAGCTCGGATTTAACCGTACTTGGGTGACCAACTAGGTAATATAGTAAATGTAATACTTGTAATTTGAAATCACCTTTACCAGTTCCGTTGATAATCTACTCAAATTAAAAAGCTTTAAAATCAATCCCTGAGTTATGTTGTTACTAGTGTTTTTTTTATTTTGTAACTTTGCCCCACACTAGGAATTTTTCCTGTAATGTGGGTGCGTTTACAAACATTTAAACTGACACACACAAACAGCCTGACCCTGAACAACTACATGTAGGTCATACAAGTATTTGTTCCGTCCGGGAATCGAACCCGCGACATGCAGCGCAGCAGTCATTTGCTAAACCACTACGCCAACCGTACCGTCGTCGTATTGAACCCTAGTACTTACGTAGTTACTAATGAGTTCTGAGAATGAAGATACGATACCCACACAACCTACGTAGAATACATTTGAAATGATACCAATAGTATTTCGAGATCGGTACCTACATAAGAGATACCTACGCACAGGGTATTGAATGTTCTCAATGGCCCAGTAATGACTGCTGGCAGGGTCATCGCTACAAGTATCATTGAGCTACCCTCACGATCTTTAGAAATCAATTCAATGCCATTCATAAGCAACCGATGCCTCCCCTATTTTTATAACAAGCCGAGTCTGCTAAAATACAAAATAAATTATGAAGAAAAATTATTACTTAATTATGTAAAGACTTAAAATTTCATTTCTTTTCATTCAACCCTACGCATTCAACTAAGTAACAAGTGTAACCGTTCATTCCGCTTAAAACTTGATTGTTTTTAGTCTAAAGTGTTATTATTAACTCTGTTTTTAGTGTTATACGTAAATAAACACTACATAAGTGCAGTGACTAAGTATTTACAGTGAAATATCTCGGATAAATAACATAAAACATTACTTTAAAACTAGCCGTTACAATTATATTAGTGCTATTTGGATTTCAAACCAGTGTAGATTAAAACGCGTAAGTGACGCCTATTCCACGGCGCTTACGACCTTTGCGTCGCGAGATTTCTAGCGAGCCACACTCCTACGCCGCTCAGCGCTTTAAGTATATCATCGCTTTATTCTATTTGGTACCGCTAGACGCCGCATGCTCTGTGATTCGCTGAAAGCGCTTTATTATATCAACCAACATTTTGAATTGCTCTCACAACAATGTCAAAAAAAAACTGCGCTGGTTGTTTGAATGATTTTAACTGCAAAGAATGCTTGCAATGCTCTATTTGCCACCAATGGTATGAATTATTGTGTGCTAATGTTCGCGATACGGTGTTTAAAAGCATGAGCATAAAAAAAAAAACAACCTGGAAGTGTCCTTGCTGCTTAAGTAAACAACCTAAGGACGATAATACAAACACACCAGCCAGGCCGACGAGACTTGTGAGCCCCACCACGAAGCGGTCCCCGAGATCGCTATCACCGCCGGGCACCAATGTCACTATTCGCAATAAGTCTAAACAGTCACAAAGCCAATCACCAGTTCAAGATAACGATGATGCCATAATTGAGTTTTCGAGAGGCACGTTGCGAGAAATTATTAAGCAAGAAATACAGAGTGCGCTTCAAGATTTAGTTTCCGATCAGTTCAAACAAATTAACGAGTTGATTGCAGGCTTCAACGAGTCACTTTCTTTCTATAACGAAAAGTACGAAGAGATGAAGGCCATGCTGGAAGATAAATCTGACACGATACAGAAGCTTGAAAAAGATAATTATGGCTTCCGGGATGCCATCCAACAACTTAGTCAGCGTCTGAACTTGGTAGAACAAGATTCGAGATCCGCCAACGTCGAGCTTCAGTGCGTACCAGAAAACAAGGCTGAAAATCTAGTTACCACCGTGCTGCAGCTGGGTAAGGTGATTAGTTGTGATATTAAAGATCCCGACATACTTCATTGTACAAGAATTGCCAAGAAAGATACACAAAGCACCAGGCCCCGTTCTATTCTCGTCAAATTTAGTAGTCCTCGTCTGCGTGACAACTTCCTTGCCGCTTCAATGAAATATAACAGAAACAACAACCAACAGAAACTGAACACTAGTCACCTCGGTATCGCAGCGGAGAAACCTCAGCCCATTTACGTCACGGAACATCTATCTACGGCTAATAAAGCTATCCATGCCGCTGCTCGGATTCGCGGCAAAGAACTAGGTTTCAAATTTATTTGGGTTCGACACGGCAAGGTCTTCATGAAAAAATACGAGTCTTCTCAAAGTATTGTTATCAATAGCCTAGATAAGATTAAATCCTTAGCATAATTTTATTAACTAATGTTTTAAGTTGCAAGTTCCTAATATTATTATCTAGTCACATTCAATTGTCCACTTCAAGTGTACTATCAAAATGTACGAGGCTTAAAAACCAAAACTATTAACTTTTACCATAACATATCTATACATAATTATGACATTGTAGTGCTTACAGAGACTTGGTTGAATAGCGGTGTCAATGATTCTGAGTTGTTTGATGACAGATATCTAGTTTATAGGCGCGATCGTGAGTCAAGCAGATATAAAACTCGTAAAGACGGCGGAGGGGTTCTGATTGCTGTTTTGAAAACTTTGAAATCTTGTAGACTATCCCACTTTGAAAGCGACGTTGAAGACTTATGGATCAGTGTTGATATCAGTTCCTCTAAAAATTTAAACAATAAAATCTATATCGGTGGAGTATACCTACCGCCACCAATTCATCGCGATACACTGGAGATGTTTACCACAAATGTTCATAAGTTATTTAATAACAATGAACAAATATTGATTTTAGGGGACTTTAATCTCGCTAATATTAGATGGCTTACCAATACCGACCCCATGTACCTGTACCCAGAACCCAGTAACTCTGATTTGAATGCGTTACTCTCCGAGTTTTTGACGTTAAATGGCCTAAATCAATACAATAATATCTTAAACAACAAGTCTAAAATATTAGATTTAATATTCTGTAGCACTTCCATTGTGAACCTCACCCGTGGTAACTACAGTTTATCGAAAGAGGACCCTTTACATCCCCCACTTGAGTTTATTCTACCAGTGCTAGCAGAGCGTTTTTTAGAAGTTAAGAATATGCAAAAACCAAACTTTTTTAGGGCAGATTATGAAAACGTTCAACGTCACTTGTTAGCAATAGAATGGGAAAGTGAGTTCAAAAACTGTACTTCTGTTAACGATATGGTAGACGTTTTCTATAACTTATTAAGACATACTATTACTGAATGTATCCCTGTGAAAAAAACCACTAGCGATAAATATCCACCTTGGTACTCACGGGATCTTATACGACTTCTCAGAGAAAAGTATAAATACCACGTTCGTTTTAAAAAGTATAAAAATCCATTAGACCGGGAGCACTTTGAGTGTTTACGGGATGAATGCAATGTACTAAGTTCTAAATGCTACAAGAAATATATAATTAATATTGAAAACAACATTGCAAAAAACCCGAAAACATTCTGGTCTTTCATAAAAAAGAAAAGAAAAGGTAGCAGTACATATCCGGCACAAATGTCTCATAACAACAAAATCGCATCAGGTGGAAGCGATGTTTGTAACATGTTTGGTGAAAATTTCGCAAGTACCTTTAACGCCCCTTCAGATAGTCCTAATCTCGCTAACACCGGTTGCTCTCTCATGTCTACAGCACTGTGTAAATTGGAATTTGATAGCACAGAATTATACCGTGAATTAATTAGATTGGATGAAAGTAAAGGCGCGGGCAGCGATGGTATTCCTCCTATATTTATTAAAAGATGCGCAAAGGCCTTAGTTTTGCCTCTACAAGTAATCTTCAATAGATCTTTACACGATGGTATCTTTCCAGACACCTGGAAAGAAGCTCTCGTCATACCCATATTTAAATCTGGAGATAAGAATTTAGTGGCTAACTATAGACCAATCTCATTACTAATTACATTTGGAAAAATATTCGAAAAACTTGTTAGCAAACATCTAATGTGGTACCTTAAAGAGAACATTACTGAATATCAGCATGGTTTCGTTAAATCTAGATCGACCAGTACTAACCTGCTATGTTTCACGTCGGCTTTATCGAAGTGCCTTGACAATCGTATTCCAGTGGACGCAATCTATACTGATTTTAGCAAGGCATTCGATAAAGTAGATCACTGCCTACTTATTAATAAACTGGCTCAACTGGGCGTAGGTGGAACGTTGATAGGGTGGTTTAAATCTTACCTAGAAAAGAGAGAGTCAAAAGTGGTAGTGAACGGTCATTTCTCTGAGAGCTATCTAGCAACCTCTGGAATCCCGCAAGGATCGCATTTGGGGCCCATTCTTTTTAACGTTTTCATTAACGACATAACTGACTGCTTCAAACATTCCCGTATTTATTTGTTCGCGGACGATTTAAAGATAATGAAGCCAGTTCAGAATAACTTAGACTCCAAAATGTTACAAGACGACATCAACAGACTTGTAGAATGGTGCAAACTTAATAAAATGCTTTTAAATATTAGTAAATGCCACTACATCCAGTTCACTCGTAATAAGAAAGTGCTTGAGAACAAATACTACATAGAGGGAGTTGAAGTAAAGAAACTGAGCAAAATCCGCGACTTAGGTGTTCAACTCGATCAAGCGCTAAAGTTCGATGTGCACATCCTGAATATTGTCTCAAGGTCTTTCAAGGTACTGGGATTTGTTTTGCGAAATAGTAAGGAATTTAAAAGACCCGCTACTAAAATAAAGCTTTTTAACACATTAGTCCGTCCAATCCTAGAATATAGTTCTGTGGTATGGAATCCGCATTACGAGGTTTACTCCAAACGATTGGAGAGTGTCCAAAAGCGCTTCCTTTACCATCTGTGCTACGGAGATCACCTGGCTAAGCAACTAACTGGCTACACTGACAGGTTGAAACACTATGACATGGATACATTAACCAGTCGTAGGAAGAAACTGGACTGCATCATTCTTCACAAAATATTGAGTGGAACGATAGATTGCAGTGAACTCTTGAGTTCATTTGAGATTAAAATTCCAACTCGGATTCCCAGGCACAACACATACAATTTATTCCACGTCCCTGGCTCAAAAACTAATCTCGGTCATTACGCCGCTGTGCCAAGACTTTGTAGGCAATATAACATGTTAGCTAAAACTACGAACTTAGACATCTGCGAGTCTCTGTCTAAATATAAGAAATGTTTAAAAGATTTAATTTAAATTTAAGTTTCTCTAAATGTCGTATATTCGTCATTTCATTTTTTTGTCCTTTAAAAATGTTTTTGTCCTTTAAAAATGTTTTAACTTTTACCAAATTTATTAATATTTTTACTTTGTTAGCTTAGTTTTTAACTATATGTGTGCATGCTGTGGTCTCCTATAAGTGAAGGAGTACACCTACTGAATACCTGATGTTGTCCCTTAGTTATGTGTCATGTATTGTGTACATCTTTTGTTGGAGATCCTAAATAAATAAATAAATAAATAAATAAATAAAAAAAACAAACGACAGTCATTTTGTATTCTTTATAATTAAATGATTCTTTATACATAAAATTAATATAAGGTTTTTATTTAAACATTAGATAACACTCAGCGTTTTTTTTACGAATGCACTCTCATTTAAGATTTACACATTCACTTCAAGGTATATTTATGAATAGTAACATTTCTTTAGAACCTTGCTACTAATGTAAATAAATAAATCATCCGTCCATTTTAAAATATCACCTAAACCACATATTATAACTAAAATAGTACAGGTATTTAGTTAGTCATCAACACAACGAAACACATCTACTGATAACGTTCGCCAAACAAACGATAGCAGGCAACATATTTGGAATCACGTCATACAATAGTCCACGCAATGCATAAAATTCAACAAATTACTGTCGTTGGGCACAACCGTTCCAACCGTCATGTGTACGCACATAACAGTAATATATAGTGGCGATTTGTGATTTATGTGATCGGGCGGTATTGGACCAACAAATTGATTCAAATGCTGTATGTATTGAACTGTTACTGGACGCTGTGGGAATGTTTTTGGTTTTGCTCTTTGTGGTTTTAAAGTTCGGTTTTGGGATTGTTGTTTATTTTGTTTAAATAAACAACAAATATTATAAAGAGGTATTTGTCAGTGGTAGTGGTAGTGGTAGAGGTATTTGGTAGTTTGTGACGTCATTGACTTAGGTATGTCAGATCACACGGCACAATTATTAAAATTTCCTGTTAAAAAAACTTGTACGGTTAACTTCTGGTATACAAAAAGGCGAGACTTTAGTAAAGAGAACATAACTAAATTTAACGAATCTTTAATGAGCTTAAGTTTTCATGATGTTTACTCAACTAGTGATCCAGAAGTGGCATACAACATATTTTTCGACCATTATAAACTTTTTTATGACCTCTGTTTTCCAGTTATAAAAATTAAAAACACAATTATTAAAAAACCTAAATGGCTATCTAAGGGAATAAGCCAGTGTTGTCGGCAAAAAAGAAAACTACTGTGGAAGTATAGACTCAATCCTAGTGAGGGCAAGAAAAATGCTCTCAAACAATATACTTCTCGTCTCAAAAAAATTGTTAAACTTACCCAAAAGTCTCAAAATAATTACCTAATATCCAATGCAGAGAACAAATCGAAAGCCACATGGAAAATTATAAACTCAAACAAAAGCCAACTTCCAAAAGAAAATATTAATAAAATAAAAGTAAACAATAATACAATATCAAACCCACGAATAATTGCTGAAGAATTTAATAATTACTATATTAATTTAATAAAACCAATAAATTTACTCAATAACAACAATAATGCATCAGTTGCGGACAATTTGAATAATAATAATACTAATATAAATTTGACATCTTTAAATAACAAACTGACAGTACCCAATACCTCATACAAATCTTTGTTTTTAAACCCTGTAATACCTTATGACATTTATATTATAATTAAATCACTTAAAAATACTAGAAGTGCTGGATACGATGACATTACAACATCCTCAATAAAGGAAGTTGCTCCCATCATTAGCCCAGTACTCAGTCATATATTTAACTTATGTATTGAACATGGTGTGTTTCCTACTAAACTTAAAAAATCCGTAGTGAAGCCACTTTTTAAGAAAAATAACAAGGAAGACATGGCATGTTACAGACCAATAGCTCTTATCCCTATTTTTTCAAAAATATTTGAAAAAATTATATATAATGCAATTAATACTCACTTAGAGAAGTTCAATCTATATGCTAAAGAACAAAAAGGTTTTAGAAAAAATAAGTCAATTAATTTAGCAATTTATGATCTTTTAAAACCAGTATATACTAATATTGATAAACATGTTCCTGTCTCTGCAATGTTTATGGATATGACAAAAGCGTTCGATTATGTGCACCATGGAACACTTTTGAATAAATTGTACAGTTATGGAATAAGGGGTAACGTCCATAAACTTCTAGAATCTTATCTAAATGATAGATACCAGGTAGTAGAAATAAATAATATTAATCTCTTAAATAATACCGAACAAAAACATAAATCCATGCCCAAAAAAGTACTATATGGAGTGCCGCAAGGTAGTGTGTTAGGTCCACCGCTATTTTTGATCTACATAAATGATCTGCCTAAAGTTTCCCAGCATCCCATGATCCTTTTTGCTGATGACAGCACAGCCATATTTACAGGGCACAATACTGATACTTTTGAAAATGACATAAATTCCACTCTTCGCAATATAATTAACTGGCTTACGGATAATAACTTAATTATCAATTTAGAAAAAACTAAATTAGTCAATTTCGGGCGTAACATTAAAAATAACAACATCAATATTCATTATAATGGGATGAACATTGAACAAGTCAGCTGCGTTAAATTTCTAGGGCTTTGGATAGATAACGATTTGACTTGGCAAACACACATTGACACAATATGCAATAAACTTAATCAGTACTCATATGCTTTATATAAACTATCCAAAATTGTTGATCAATCAGTTCTTCTGACCGCATACCATGCTTATGTTTCGTCGACACTAAGATATGGAGTCATATATTGGGGCAATGCCACTAATAGGGATTTAGTGTTTAAAGCGCAAAAAAGATGTGTACGTGCGATTGCTGGTATCCGTATTCCTGATTCATGTGAACCATACTTCAAAGATTTTAAAATATTTACCTTTCCTGCAATTTATATTTATGAAGTAGCCGTATTTGTAAAAGCAAATGAAAATCTATTTGATAAACTCAAATCGAAAAGATATATGTTAAAAATTTCTAATGTTCCACACAAAACGGCTCTATTTAACAAAAGCTTCTTTGGCATTGCATCAAAAATATACAACAAAATACCTATTGACATTCTGAGCACTAAGGAACTTTCAGTATTTAAAAATAAATTACGAAACTTTTTAACTGATAAAGCATACTACACGATCCAAGATTTCTTGAATTATTGATTAATTTTGATATTTTTACATTTACCGACCTATACTAAATTTGACATGTAAAATAATTTAAATTTAACACCAATACATAATTATTGTATGCCTATTAGGCAGGACATATTGGAACAAATTTTTTTTTGTTAAGACCTGTAACAAACATATGCCCACAATAAAGATATTTTGAATTTTGAATTTTTTGAATTCAGTTTGTATGTCATTTCGGAACTACTGATCCGATTCCGTTTATAGGAAGCTACAGTATTGCCGAGTTATATAGGATTATAATTTTATAATAATATTACAATAATATTATGATTAAACAAGAAATTTCTCGCGGGCTAGTATTTTTTTTTTTTTTTTGAAAAAAAATGTTACAATCCAAAGGGCTGTTCACAGATTAACTATTTAAAAAGTTCAAACATAATATCAGTACAAAACCTTAGCTTTTTTTTTTTGTTTTAATGGAGGACGTTAGAATTTATGTCGTTGTGAAGTCATTTCCCTAGGTGACAATTCTGTTAAATGAACTACATTGAGAGTTTTTTTGTTCCCGCTATCATTAGCAACCGAAAGGTCTCATGTTATGTACAGTTTCTACTTCTTTCTCTGTTTACTCTGTAGATAGGTGACTATTGTTCATGGCGTTGTCATTCTTGATAACATAGATGATTACAGTTCGCAGTCACGGCCTATGATTTTTTTATTTTTTTATTTTAATGCCTTAAACCTGCAGGTCTTAGCCAAATGCGGTAGCCAAGTCACACACACCAAATTAAAATTAAAGCACCAAATACATCTTAAGAGCCCGCACAACCTCAGGTTTTTATCTAGCTCGCACCATACTACTCGCGGACTGAGTGCGAGCGAGACGGATGCGGTTCAAAACCGGCAATAGTTTAGGTATTTGCTTTTTACAGCGAAAATAATGGTAATTAAAAATAAATAAAAAACATAGTCGCTGCTTTATAGTTAGTTCAGTTAGTATGCAACGTTTCATGACTTAATTTGAAGTATTTTTTAATAGCAGCGGTTTATTGTTCGGTTTGGAGGTAACTTTGGTTTTTTTTTTATAGAGAAAATTTTATGGCATCGTGTTTTCGGCTTACATAGTCCTTAACATTAATCCTCAACTTTAACATATATTTATTGCAAAATTAATGCTGCAGTAGTTTCGATATAACGGCGGGAACTTGCTGAGCAATTTGAGGAAGCATAGACTCTGAAGATCATAAAGATAATTTATAACATAGTGTGAACAATAGTACTTTTGCGAATTGACCCCAGTGACATGTAATATTAATTGCAACCTGAATATTAATTGATAGTGCGAAATGCTAGAGTCAGAAGGGTTTTGGCCAGCAAGTTGGTCCTGGCTGATGGAACCACCAGCAGTGGCGGGGGGCGCCTCCACACAATAATGGTCGGGTACGTACAAGTGCAACCGCTGCAGCACTCTCGGGTTGTGCTCTATGCTTCAGAGCAGTTTCACCATGTACAAACACCAGCGCAAATTCCCGTCAAACCCCGAGTTGATTGTACCCCACTATACCCAGTACGAATGGGGTACTTTAAAGGGTAAGATGGGTATACCCCATAAAGTTTCTTGTAAAGGTGGCGCGCGAATTTATTCTGAACTCGCTCAAACAAACAAAAAGCTATAGTGGACTATGGTAGTTTTATTTACCATGAAATGTTCTATCATCTTATCTGTATTACTAGGAAATGCGATTTGAATTCTAGAAACGAACTTTTTGTCTTCAAATAAACTTCCAACAAAAGTCTACGACCGAAAAACTCCTAAAGAAGGAGATAATAATAGTGTTATTTACGAACAAAACTCAAACTTTGTAAAGGAACTAATCATCAAGAAATTCCTAGAGCTGAAAACAGATTCATTCGTGAAATTATATCTGCGCAATTGAACGTGAACCAGCTAAATTGGACGTTATACTAGTAAATTGATGGATTATGAAAATTCCTTTAATATTCTTAGTCGACGTTGAATATCTAAAGTTTGAACTCTGCTGTTGGCTTCGGGAAAATGAATTTCACTTTAGACTAATGAAAATACTTTGAAACCTCCCTCGGATCAGCGTCAAAATTTTCGCCTTCTAAATATTTAAAAAGTAGTCACTATTTTTATTAGGATTTCGGTGTTACACTTGGACTTTGAAGTAATTCTGAGTTAGTGGAAGTTTTGTAATGATAACGTGCAACAATTTTTATGGTGATTGGCGAAAGCGCAAGAATACCACCAATGTTCCTATGAATCCTACGCGACCCTTAGTGACCCTTCCTTAGCCGATCCTTAGCGACGGGATCTGCTGTTTTTTTATCTAAATCATATTTATTAGGGATGAGCAGAAATTCGTTTCACATTCGGTTTAAACGAACTTCGGCGGTTTGAACCGAATTTCGGCATTTGATCGAAAAGATCAAATGAGATGCTGATGATTCGATACAAGAAAATATTAAAATAACTCAACTGTTTCGACTATAATAAAAAATAAGTAAAATAAAATAATAATATTTTACTGGTTTAGTTAGTTGTAACTTATTTAACAATTACAAACATTATCAGAATTTTGCCATCTAATGTTGGGTTGGCTTCCAATCTAACGGGATACAGCTGAATACCAGCGTTTTTCGTTGAGTGGAATGAAATCTTATTACCTACTGGTATTAAAAATTTACCAAGGGGCGTTATGGTGCAAAAACACCAATTATTCTGCGTTATCTGGAAGGAGTCTGTTACGTTTTTGTTCGTATAGAGATCCTGCCTCTAAGAAAAGTGTATATGTATAGTGTACGCACTAATATTCATGTGAGATTCAAGATTTGACGTGTCCCTCTTTCTCGAGAGTAATAACCGTAGTTCGGCCGAACTTTTTATTTTCGCCGAATGTTCGGCCGAAGTTTGTATTCGGTTCAAACCACGTTTCTTCCTTATAACATGCCGTTTTCAGAACATAAAAACGAAAGGTCGTCAGCAAATGCATGGTTTGACTTTATAACTCTTCTGTTTATGGGTGTCAAAACTCTTTCACCCAGTTAAAATTCTCATTTAGTTCTAAAGTTTTCAGATAATCCATTTTTACGCTCTGTAGTGGTTACCGCTTTTGGATCATGGATTCACAAAAACATACCTTCGCACCCCTTTAGAGATTACAAGAGGAAACAAAGGTCATGTTTCAAGCTCATTGATAATACACTCTGTGTACATTTGATCCCAAGGCCTCATTGGCCTCAAGGCCAGAGTGTCGGTGACAAGGCGGTAGCGGGCGCGGTGTCGGACGCGTTTAGCTGACCACACGGTAGTAGAGGGTTGAAGTGTTTCCATAGGTTATAACAATTAACGTTCACACGAGTGAAAGTAAATTTTTGTTTCATGCCACGTTCACACGATCAAATTATAAATAGCATTAAACGTTCATCATCGTGAAAGGTGCTGCGGTCAAATCCAACATCGTTGAATCGGTTGACTGATGAATTCATTTTTCACTTTTGATTCACTTTGTGTTCAGACAATTCACTCTCAGTCAAAAATGAACAAAAAGTGAAGCGTGTGATATTGGTTTAGCGGCGGTTTTGTATTTATTATGTTTGATATTTCGCGCCAACGCAAGCTCCCCCACCCTAGATGAAACCGAACTGTTATTCCAGTCCCACTGAAACACCGACCGCGGTTCAAACCGCGCTAAGTTCAACGCAATAATTAATTCATGATATCTTAAAAGCGGATAGTCTTACCCGACCCCATCATAATTCGCTGGTTGCTGGTCAAAGGTCATTTCAAAGGCTTTCATTTAAATATTGAAATGTCCTAATTCCGAATGATAAATTATGCTCCAATTTTCACTTTTTGAATTGATTATCTGAAGTTATTTTTGAATGTAATTTCCTTTTGTTAGACTAATTTGTACCTTTAGTTTTAATCTGCTTAACAGAGGTCCCTGGCCGATGTCTGTTTTTAGTTTTGTTGTGTGATTTTTGTCCCAGATTTCTTTTCCAATGTCTCAGTAGACATTTGCAAACATTTTTGTCGAAATAAATGTTAAAACACACTTAAACGTTAAATAATTAATACTACTAAATACTAATGCTAATAATACTGGTTTAAGCGGTTTTAATACAAAATATTATCAGTTATTTTTCGCAACTGTTACACTTAATAATACAGATTGTTAACTTTTTCTGGTGTCGTATTTAAAATGAGAATCAATTTATTTCCAACGATTTTTTTTTTTTTTATAGCTGTTTTTCAGTTGTCATTTTTTTTTAATGGATATCCATAAACTATAATAATCATCTTATTTTTTTTTACAAGTATTTATTTTTTAGTACGTATTGTTTTGCAATTGGTATTCTTGTTAAAATGTAAACAGCAATATACAGATGTCGGAAACACGTCAGTGAATTTAACTAATCGGGGCGCCAGCGCCGCCTAGCGGCGTTCGACAGAGTCTAGCCTGACGTCAGTGCGAGTCGACGAGAGAGCTACAGCAGCGTGGAGCAGCCTCTCTTTACCATCGGACATCGTACGGACAACAAGTGTCTAGAAACTGTCTCGCGCTCCGTAGTTGTTTTGTGTACCTACAATGTGGGAATTCCGACACAGACAATTAAAATTTCACTCACAACACCCATTACAGATACCTAAATAACACAACACATAAATATACTTTGTACGAAACGAAGATTAGTCTATATTTAACACTAGTAAAATTTCCGAACTCAGCAGATATTTAGTCGAAAAAAATTGCATTATTCATTTTAGATATCTCTAACTTTGGCGCCTGAATGACATTGACAGGGGAGCGCTATTGGTGAACATTTGCGACATTGTGTCAGAAATTGTATTGACAAAACAAGATGGCGATATCAGTTCCGATTTTGGCCGCGCGCCACAATAACCTTGTAGCGTTGTATATCAATATAAATATCAAAAGAGATGGCCATAATTTCACCGGTACTTTTAAGTGAAGTATCATGAACTGCATGAAACTTTTCAAGAGTAAGATAGTGTTATACTTAAACTCTTACCCCCTTGTTGTCACATAAACAGTATATTGTATGAAAAGCAATGTTTTGTGTAGAAATACCGAGACAGCGGAGCTTAAGTGGGCGAGTCGCGTGAACGTTTACAAAAGACTTAGTAAAATATTCATATTTGTCGAGCGCCACCCCTAAACGGTAGGGTTGTGCCACTTACCGGATCTTTATTCATTGTTACTCTTTGAGCGACGTGTAACTTTTAATTGAACATGCTGTTTATGTTATAAGCCGTCGAGGTAAGGAGTCTTTAATGTGGAGTTGGTAACAGAATGATTAATTGTGACCGTTATACAGGTTGAGGCTTTAATTATTATAACGTAAAAACTGAACCTTTGACAATTAGAGCAAAGGCATCAAAGAAGCGGTGAGGTCGATTTCAGAGACAGTAAAAATATTTAGGTGGTTGTATTTTTATTAATAAAAATATGTCCTAAATAATGTAGGTATTTAGATTTTTGCTATCAAACATTTAGCATAATAGAAAAACATACATTTGTTTTATGTTTACTACAGAGGTGGAATTAAAGAGTTATCTGATGAATAACGAACCAGACAGGTTCAGACGAAACTATTGAGAGCAAAGCTAGCACGTATCTAACATTAACACAGGGGGTGCATTTAGATTACAGTTCTAGAAACATATGAGCTAACAAAATCTTGGACAAGTCTGTGGCGGCATCTACAACGCCACATGTGAACGACGCATCAAAGACCTGACGTCACACAAATCTTGCATCGCGCAATTAGAGCGCGATGATTTTACTGCGCGATCAACATATATAAGACTTCCCGACATCAACCGTTGAGCAGTTGCCCGCCAAACACGACACCCGTCTAGTCGGTGAATCCTCCCTTTTCTATAGAGGATGAGTGACCTTTACATGCTGTTCCTCATGCCTCTAAAAGCCCATTGGAACAGCTGCTTAAATAATGTTTCACTGCCACTTCGGTCGGTTCTGTGCTTCTCACACCAACGGATTCCTGCGGCCTTCACCAGGTCATCGGTCTACCTTGTGGGGGACCTTCCAAAGCTACGTCTTCCGGTACGCGGTCGCTATCGTAACCAAGGGTAGGCGGGCCGCCGGGTACTAGGGGGCGTTTTTTTTAGTGCTTGTCATTTTGGGGGGGGTTTGCTATAATCGCCATGCTTGACAAGTGGGTTGTCGATCGCAGTATGGCGTTATAATGCATAGAGATCGATGCTGTCCATCCTCTAGTGAGTCACTTAGTCACCTTTTGCGACAACCACGGGAAGAAATAGAATGGTTTGTGTACCAGAATGTACCAGAATTATATTAATATGGCACAAAGTCGACAAACAATTAATTAATTCCTTCTCTGAGACTTCAGGAAGACTTGCGTCGCTTGGTTTGATGAAATTGTATGTATCAATAGAATCCTTTCAGTATTTTACATCACCTTTATACAAAATAAAAACCGTATCGTATCTTTTGTGAATAAAGTTTAACCTCAGGCAATATTCGCACTTACATTTTGATTCGTATCACCAGTCATTCCCTACACTATGAATGATTTATCAGTTCAACGACCGAGTGAACGAACGAATGAACCAAATGGCGCATACCGTGGAAAAAAATAAAGATATTCTCTATGAAACCTCCGTGAAGGATTTCTGCGTTGAATTTATTCATAAAGAAACTTTTTTCGGTAAACCTTCGCGTGTTTACGTAAAAATGTTTAATAGTGATATTTTTAAATGTAGGAAAAATATGAATTGAGAAAATATAGTGTAGGTGGAAATCGCCGGTATTTTTGGGAGGTACTTGCTTAAGTTTGTATAGAAAATCAGTTGATGTGTTCATCACCATTATCATTTCAGCCGAAAGACATCCACTGCTGGACATAGGCATCCAGCGGATTCCTGCAGTCCTTACACGTTCCTATTACCTAACAGAATACACAATTTCATTTCATTTCACTTACAATGAATAATCATGATATAAATAGGCGTTATTATACGTTTCGTCCCAAACTTGTCACCAAAAAAGCCAACGTCACAGTTTGATTTCCGCCAAAATCGGTCCGAAAAACAATTGAAAAACCAGCCAGTACGTAAAAACAAAAAAAAAAAAACAGTAGCCCTAGTTTATGACGTTGAGTTAAAACAATCTAACAATAGTCCCACTGGTTTGACAGTCCAATTATCATGGCTTCGTCCCGATCCATTCTGTTTTCGATGTCTGACTTTTATCTTGGAAATAAGCGATGAGACCGGAGAAATAATTGCTGCAGCTAAATAGGTACATAGTTTTTCTAAACATTTTTTGTAAGGAGTTTTTATTTGTTTCCTGGTTTTGTAAGGCGACTGCAACAGTTAATATCGGTTGGTAGCACAGATAAAATGTTTCGATAATTTGTTATCGATAAATGTTTTTCATTGTTACTTAGTTGCCGTGTTTGTTGATATAGAATAGTTACTATATTCATACATACATACATACAAACATACATACTACTAAACTTACGCCTTTTTCCTATGGGGGTAGACAGAAACTACAGAACGCCACCTTATAAACGAAGAAAAAGGAGTATAATACTCCTGGCCTTTGTGATAAACATCACCACACTACATCAAACTATATTCAATTTAGTCAAAATTTAGAAAAAAACAATCAAACAACCCTAAAAACTATTCACACATCAAACTGACATATCTATTTCAAATTCACCCTGTATTGCGAACCATTACGTATAGTTTTACCAACTTACTACAACCACCAGGCAAAGAAAACTAGTCCCTGCCACAACGGAATAAAGTGTGTATCGATTGTATTTTAAGTGTGTAAGAGAACAGATCTA
Organism: Eupsilia transversa; assembly: GCA_914767815.1. Classification (NCBI taxonomy): domain Eukaryota; kingdom Metazoa; phylum Arthropoda; class Insecta; order Lepidoptera; family Noctuidae; genus Eupsilia; species Eupsilia transversa. The sequence goes on from OU611888.1 coordinate 3,081,311, forward strand.
TTTTCAGAGATGGGACAGCCAATTTCGTCGCATGCCGCCCGTTTGAACATATCCTCTTGATGGGCGATGTTCAGCGGACGGCTGTACCTGAACCTGGCGTTTATAGATGAATACGTGAGGGCGATGGGGACACGCGGCGTACTTGGGCGATTTTAGAAGTATCGGAATAATATTTTTAATTCTAGAATAGCGAGCCTATTCTAGAATCCATTATTCTCTCCCCCCTATTACATGGGACTTAAACTTAACTGGCGAAATGTGGATGTACCTACTACGGGTACACCTTTGCCTAATCCTTCGGGAAAACAAAGCGTGATGTTATGTTTATGAATTCTAGAGAAGAGTAATAAACTAATATTTTCGTTCTTTCGTGTCAGCATGAGATAAATAATACTATTTCATACATGTTCAAGTTTGTGGTAATAAATTGGTTTTGCCAAAAGGATTCTGACGGAGTTGACTATTCGCACCTTGGATATTCATCAGATTTTTTAAATGATTGTGTAGTTGAAGTATCATTGTTTGTGTTTTCATCATGTTTAGATATCGATACTCATTGCATTGGTGAAGTTTCGCTAGCTAATTTAATTTGACCCTTTATATTAACACAGTTATCCTTATGACTCTCACAAGCAGAGAAGGTTTAATCCCATTCTTCTCCAAGAACCATAACGGTGTTATTTTTCTTACATAAAACACTTAGCTCAGCCTGGCTGTACCAGGGTCCCATCACGAGAAGGCGATAAAAATCTACCAACAAGAATATTCCCGAGTTCGCAACAGTAAATAACATCGAAGTAAAAGTTTAATCGAGTGTACTCTAGAGTTAGGCTTACGCCAAACTTGACGGAAATTCCGTCGCGGATCTTCCGCGTCGGAACGCCAATACGTGTTATTGCTTATAAATAATAGGCACATCACGCGGAAAATCGATCGCTCCGTCGCGGACTGCTCTCCCTCTGCGTCTGTTCGGCGGAACAACGGAACGTTCGAATTCCGGCGTCCGAATTTCCGTCAAGTGTGGCGTAGGCCTTACACTTTGTAAGTACTCGTCAGCGTTTCCAAACTCCATGCTTTCTTTTCTAAAGCCTTCCATATTTTTTTAATAGAACCAATGCTCGTTAATGGCTGGGCTAAGCAGAGGTTTGACGATGCACAAGATACTGGCTCTGGATTCGATTCCTAGATCGGGCAGTATAATTCGTTTTTCCATTAGGAATTTTCATGAGTGAGGATTTTTGCTCGGATGATTATAATAACCTCGTCCCCTATTACATGGAATGTTATAATATTATACAACTGTATAATGTAAACTCCTCTGTCTTCCATTAAGGTGAATACAAGCGTAATGGTAGGCCCACACTTAACGATATACTTGCGCAAGCCTATATTTGCGCAAGTAAATCGTTACGTGTGTGGTTCCCATAATGTAAGATATGTTACTACGATAATATCCAAAGTTAAGCCTCGTGCAAACTGCCGCTACGCGACTCTAACAATAGAAATCTTCACGGTAGTACAATTACCGGTGTTGCGTTGCGCCAGTCTGCACGGAGGTTACAACATAGGCTTTTATATGACTGGTAGAATCAAGAAGAAGTTAAGCGAATATTACCATAATTATCACGGTTGGCAATGGAGTAATTATCGTCAAAAACGGCGCACAGGAAAACGTCGCTATCCTCCGACATAATCTGTTCGTTGTTTTTTTTATGACACCCACAGGTGAAAAAGTCTATGGCCTATTCTTTTCCAAGAATACTTTACATCTTTATGGCAATAAAGTTTCCCTTTATTTAATTGACGAATTGGGAAACTTCCCATTTTTGACGTAAGTTAAAAATAATCCTTGATTTAAAAAAAAAAGATGTTTTACCATCTTATTTTAAGGCCATAGATTTATTATATATTTTCCTGTAATCTAAGTAAAGAACAATTCTCCGTATTTCTTTCAAAATTTTAGGCTCAGTTATTTCGGAGATAAGGATAAAAGCAATAGACAATTTTCATCAATTTTCTTAAATATCTTTAAAAGTATTCAAAGAAGTTTAATGATTTAAAAAAATGTGATCCGCATATAAAGTTCTTTCATTTGATATGTCACACGGTACAGTTTGCAAAACTTTTTTTTTTAATTTTCCAATTTGCCGTAAAAGTGACCATATTAAAAATTCATTTATTTACGTTACACTTCCGTGTTTGGGTCACAGAAATTCATAATGTGTACCTTTCAGGCAAATTTGTACAGTGGATTCGGATTAGCATTGTAATAATAGACTTTGCTGGCAACATGGACACTTAGGGCGAATTTCACCAATGAAACTGAAAGCGATCAGCACATCTAACCCAAGTTCAAGAGCTGTCAGTGTCAATATTTCCAAGAAAATAATGAAACTGACAGCTCTGAAACGTGGTTTATGTGCTGATCGCGTTCAGTTTTTATTGGTGAAATTAATCGTTAATACAGTAAATACATTAGAGTCCTTTTTGACAACAAACTTTAGTGTTTCAATGTTAAAATCCCTTTTAAAGTTTCGTCCCGATTTCACCCCTGCATCCCAATTCACCTCGTTTTACGGAACGCGATACCTCAGCTTACTGATTAAAGTTTTCAAAAGGTGCTTACCAACAAGAATGTTGTGAAGTACGTAACTGTTAATAACATCAGAGCAAAAGTTCTGTTTAATCGAGCGTTCTTGCAGTTACACGTCAGCAGTTTCAAACTCCATACTTTTTCTCCCCTCCGAGATATTTACTTTTCAATTATGGAAGCTGTTCATTTATCAACGTTGTTGATGAAATTCTATTATATTTTATTTTTTCTACGTTGGATTTTTATATTTTCTTACAGTTGTGACGAACTGCAAAAGGTCGGTAGTAAGCTGACCGCCTTGGATTGTTTAAATTCATAAATTGAAATCTTCTTAAATTCATCTTCATTACTATAACTCCATTTATTTTAGCATTAGACAAATAACGGCTTAATAATGACAGTTATTGTGTAATATTATTGAAATGACTGCACTTCAGAATTATATTTTTAATGTAAATGGTAAATAGATTACATTGCTTTGTAATTATCGTGAAATAGCGGAGTTTATATACGTTTCTATCGATTTAACGAACGGGTGATTACCGTGATTTGACTAATGTAATAATAAATGGAGTATAAATTTATTTCTCCTCGCAAATCTCTTGCATCATCAATGACCATGCAGCTCTATAATTACTTTTGTACTAGATAGAATATTACATTAAAACAATTTTAAATAAAACAACAGTTTTTACTAATACCGACATACAACGAATTTACCAGCGAAATCAACATTTAAATATTGTGAAAACCAGCTCGGTATTAAAAAGGCAAATTGCATCCAATCCCCGTTTTAATATTTTCCTATACGAATTTCTAAAAATACCATCCATTAAGCAGCAAATCCCAATTACGTTCACATCACATCGAGGACACGACGGATTTTTGACATGACTAAAAAACATGAAATTGCCACAGAATAAATAAATATGCGATAAAATGGCTTAGCAAACCCGGGACGGGAATTGTTCAAAATATTTTATTATTTTCTTTTTTAATTGTTCAATTTATTTTATTTATATTTCTTTCCCGTGACCAATGATGATCTTATTATCTATTATCATCATAATTATAGTTCAAAATATCATCAAACGAAGTACCTGATAGTAGTAGTAAGAGAGAAATGATATTTTCGTCATTATAATATTACTTTAATGATATTTACTTAATCATAATCTTACTTTAATGATATTTTCTTCATCATAATCTTACTTTAATGATATTTTGTTCATCATAATCTTACTTTAATGATATTTTGTTCATCATAATCTTACTTTAATGATATTTTCTTCATCATAATCTTACTTTAATGATAGTTTCTTTAACATAATCTTAAGTAACAGATTTAACATATACAATAAAAAATTTACGTGCTATTTGTCAGGATGTGATCCTTTTATTATGAACCAGAGCTTGAACTATTGTTATTGTTCCTTTCTAGGTAGTCTAAGGTCGTTTCCTATCAATTATCACGTTTATATGTCACTATTTGTTCGGTGAACCTGAACGTGTGATCGGCAAAAAAAAGTGACATTACTAACGCGATGATCGCATATTCGCGCGACGATCATTTTAAAATAGGACGCGGGGTAAAAATACCTTCAGCCTTTTAGAGTGGAAGTGAAAGATTTCAACAGTTCTTATAACACCCAAAACTCATTAGGAAGATTCAATCTTTTGACATGACAAAATCTGCACCTAAAAATATTACCCAATCAATCAATTTTATCGATCAATTTATTGGACGTCTACTGCATCAGTCATACTGTGTCCAAATGCCCTGCCTAAAGCCAATTACAGGCACGCGACTCCCCATTCGCGTTAATTCGCGTGATTAACCTTTTTGCCAAAGGCTAATGGCGAGTTTTTTTCGACCACTGTCAGTCTAAATTCCCGTAATGTTATTGGTGTTTTTCGTAATTTTTGTTTCATTTTCAGACGCCTGTTGCGTTTTAATTACCGACATGTTTAATTTGAAGGTTGATTTTTGCGTAATGTGCTTTAATTTGTGCGTTTTATGTTGTGATCTTTTGCTGGTAAAGAGTTGATTGAAGGTACGTTTTTATTATGTATTTTATTTGTAACAATATTAAATGTATTGCTAAATATCGTGATGTAGAGTAAAAGTTATTGGTTGTGGCTTATAGTAAAGCTGCTACGAGCTACGGCGTAGCGATCTTGTAGCTACGCCGTAGCTACGCTGTCGTAGCAGATGCACGAGACACTTTTGTGCTTTTGAATTTACCAAACGATTATAACCGGCTGGCGCAAACATAACTGGCGAAGAATTGAGTATTGAGTATTGAAATGTAGGTGTACTATAGGTAAATTATGTAGTAATTTTGATTTAAAAGTGTCCGTGGAGTTTCTTGCCCGTTCTTCTCCATAGGTACCTACTACGCGTTGGAATGGGTAACTAGCTTCATATTTTCTGACTGACCGACTCCTTGACAATTCAAAAGTTCCTATAAATGGTTTAACTGAAATAAATGCTTTGAGAGCTTTGAGAAACGCGGGTAGTATTTAGTTTAAAATCTATCCAGTAAACATTCGCTTTTAAAATCGTCTTCAAAGATGCACTTACAAAATCATTTACAAAGTTCACTTACGTAAGCACCGCTATCTTTCAAGCAACATACATAAAGTATACGCCTCCGCAATAATCCTTACGGAAAGCGACGCACAAACAAGTGTTGTTGTAAAAATATATATACTTTAGAAGTTGCAACGTTGCGCGGTGTACTGTACCAAAGGATTGTCGTGTTTCTCCTCGGCAGAGAGATTTAAAGTAAAATATATTTTTCTTTGGGTTCTTTTTACTAAAAGAGCATTTAAAATTGATGACATTCTGATGTGACAATTTTATTCTGAAATATACAGTTAATATAATTGCGAAACCTGTAATTAGATCTTGTAATTTGGAAAGAAAGTGTATGAACATAATTTGAATTTATTCCTTAATAAATGACTGATTTTTATTTCAAATTTGTTTTTTTTACCAATTAAAACCACCAGTCTTATATTATTTGGTGGGAGCAATAGACCTAAAAAAAAGAATTAATAAATTATTCCCATTCGTCCCCCCAAATAATTTAGAGGGACCATCGGGAAAATAAATAACGAATTCCGTTCGTCCCCCTCGGGGGACGAAGTCGAGTAACGAACGGGAGTACACCAAAAAATATCTATGTATAATATTATTGTTTGAAGTTATAGTAAGTAAAATTCGAGACCATTACCGATATGTATATTTAGGAATTAATATTAAAGTAAATACAATATCATTAAAAAAAAAACCAGCCAAGTGCGTGTCGGGCCACGCACAATGAAGGGTTCTGTTGTTGGGATGACTCTATCCTAAAAACATAGGTACTTAAGCCTCCTTCCTTATATGGTGGCCGGAACGTTGACGTCCAAAAATAAAATTTAGTTCTCTCGTATCGTGAGGTATCCGAATCACCCCCATGTATGTTACGCGATTTTTGATAGTTTTCGAGTTATGACGACGATTATCACGATACGAGGGAACTAAGTTTTATTTTTGGACATCAACGTTCCGGCCACCCTGTATATACCGGAACCTCATCGAGAGAACTAACTTGAAATACAATATCGCCGAAAAGCAGGTAGCAGCTTCATATAGTGAAAAGTGTAATACGAGTTGTGAAACTCAGAGTAACAATTTGATATTGGAACTATGCCCAGTAAACTCGCTCACCCAGAACCAATTGGCTCTAATAGTCTTGTTACCTATATTGTATAAAACTGGTGAAATACTTGCAACCGAAGTACAGATTGGAACTGTGAATATGTTTTTACCCGACTTCCAAAAAGGAGGATATGTTCGTAGCGTATGTATGTTTTTTTTTGGTGTATGTACGTCGATATTTTCGTCAATTATGGACGGATTTTGAAAATTCTTTTTTTTTTTTAAAGGGTATGCTCTCGAGGTGGTCTCATATAAATTTTATTAACTTTGCTTGAGTACTTTTTGAGTTAGCTTCATTAATACTTATTTTTCCCACTTAGCCTACCTATATGGATGATGTTTTAACATATTCCTGTCACTGTTATTCACATAGCAGGTCGTGATATTCAAACAAGTAGGGGGTAGGTACCACAACTAAAAAGTGAAAAATAAAAACTTTTTACAAAAAAAAACAACCGACTTCCAAAAAAAACACTACAAAGTGAAAAATAACTTTAATTTCGGAAGTCGAATTAGATTTAGTTTTCATCAATTTTGCGATAGGTTTGGATTGCACGACCTTACGTCCACCAATCCACGTTTTCAATCCAATAATTATTGTTCAATCGAATTAGGTATAATAGTATTATTTTAAGATGACAAGTTAAAATTATAATTTTAAATAACCCCCGACACAATTCCAGGTGATGCTGCAGTATCGGTTCAAGGTTACTATGTTCTACTAATATCATTGAAGTAACAGAATACTAAATTTCGAATCGATCAGACCTGTGGAAGATGCGCACATCCAATTATCAATTAGAAAAGAGCTGATAATATTCAAACGGCTGAACCGATTTTCTTGAATTGTAGCTAAGAACACTCTCGGTCAAGACATCTTTCAAACAAAAAAAATATTATCAAAATGGATTCAGCCGTTTGGGAGCTACGAGGGAACAGTCAGATACATAGTTACACAGATACACAGACGCACAGATACACAGATACACACGTTAAACTTATAACACCCCTCTTTTTCTGTTGGGGGTTAAAAAGAAATATTATAGTCTACCAGCTGCGCCCCACAATGGGTAACACCTGGGGATAAAGGATACTTTTTACCATTTGCCAATTTTCATCCAAACCCGTTCTGCCGTTTTAGCGGGACAGGGTAACAAACAAGGAAACCGCCTCTGTTGTCTAGTGGTTAGACCACCTGTCTCAGATCCAGAAGTCCCGCGTTCGATTCCCAGTGGGGGCAAAATTTTCTGCTCGGTTTGGTTGGTGGTAGGGCTTGTTTTAAGTCCGCCTGGCTAGCTACCACCATCTTATCTAAGTCTGTCGCTATAACAACAGTGTTACCAGCATTGTTGTGTTCCGGCAGTAAGAGTAAAGATAGCCAGTTCCTCTGTAGTAGAGGATTCCGGGTGAATCTCGCCTCCAGCTTCGGCCTGATCATCACTTACCATCAGGTGAGATTCAGGCCAAGAGCTACCCCGTTGGGGTTAAAAAAAAAACTCAATTCGCATTTATAATAATAGTTCATAGAGGTGTGGCGGCATCTACACCGCCACATACAAACTAAGCATCAAAGACCTGACGTCACAAGTCCTACATCGCGGTATAAGAGTTTACCGAGCGATTAACATATATAAGACTATCCGACATCCATCCTTGGGCAATTGCCCGCCAGACACAACACCCGTCTGGTAGGAGGATCCTCCCTTTTCCATTGAGTATGAGTGAACTTTACAGCCTGTTCCTCATACCCCTAAAGAGGTAATAAATGTAATATTAAAGAGATATTCAATCAATTTGATGTCGATTTTAATTACTTAAACACAATTGTGTTTTGTTTTTATCAGCCAATCACAAAAACAAACATCCAATTTTGAAAGCGAAAGGTTACAAAGCAAATAAGTAATATTTAAACTTCCTAAAACAATTGGAGAACATAACAATGAAAAATGAACCTTATTTGTTGTGTTGCAACAAAAAGGTACACAAACAATTATTTCACAAAGAGAATTATTTGCTCTGTAATTAACACTGACCCTAATGAAATAGTGTCATTAATTAGTTGTTTTTTTTTCGTAACGAAACAAGGCGTTTTCTCATTCTGCCAGACTTTTTTTTGGTGCTAAATTAACAAGATTATTTTCTTTGTTATTTTTAAAGATAAGGCTTTCTAATTGATCTCGTCGTTTCGTAGAATTACGATAAAAGAGGCTATTTCTGTGTAGGATTGTTTTAATTAAAGGTCAAGAGAGTGCTGATGCTTTTGTTGATAACCAAAAATCCAATTATAATTTTATGAATGACTCATTCTGCCTAAACTTTTCCCAATCATGTTGGGGTCGGCTTCCAATCTGACCGGATGCGGCTGAATACCAGTATTTTACATGGAGCGACTGTCTATCTGACCTCCACAACCCAGTAACTGGGTAATACGATACACCTTGGTAAGACTGGTTGTCAGAGTTTCGGACTTCTGACGACTCGTAACGACTGTCAAAGATCCACGAATGACAGCCGGGACCAACGGCTTAACGTGCTTTCCGAAGCACGGAGGAGTCTCGGTATGTAAAGATGGTCACCCATCCACGGACCAACCCCGGCAAGCGCAGCTTAACCTGATGGATCGACCCGTGCGGCTGTTATTACTTAGCCACGAGCTCCTTCAATTTTATGAATGACTCCCAGCTACATTTTTCTTCCCAAGGCTAATTTGGACCATTGTTTAGTGGTCCAGCTATCTTCTACGTGATCCCCGCGGTGCATTTTGGCTGTGTCAGCTCCACATGGTGGTTATTTGCTCAGCAGTGTGATGATGCAGGCTGAAATCAGTTAGTAGTAAAACTAATTTAATAAGAAAGAAAGAAAGAAAAAGAAAGAACAATAAAGAAGAAAAAGAAAGAAAGAACAATAAAGAAAGAAAAATAAAGAAAGAAAAATAAAGAAAGAAAAATAAAGAAAGAAAAATAAAGAAAGAAAAATATAAAAATCTTATAGTTCTTTTCTGAAGTGCTAATTTTGATCCATCCATAATATTATATCTATAATAATATAAATGCGAAACTATCTCTGCCTGTCTCTTGGTCTGTCTGTTAAGAAGCCTTAACGGCTGAACGGATTTGGATGAAATTTTGCACAAGGATAGACTCTGACCCGGGTTAGGACATGGGGTACTTTTGGTCCCGTGGAATAATTTCTGACCTCCGCGGCTTAGGCCGTGGGCAAAAGCTAGTCATCTATATGAAATCTACTTCTCAAATTACATTTTATTGACTTTTAATAATTGTAATAAAGTCATTCAGTCAACATAGGTTATTCTCGTCATCCATGATTTGCTTTTTGAATGCACAGGCGTCACCCATATTAGAACAGAAACCCTCAGGTCACCCAGATCATTTGCAGATATTCTAAACAGACCATGAGACCTAAAAAGCTAGTTCTGGAGGAAGGTAAGCTGAGTGGAATAACCAACGACGGCCGCCATGGCTTACGTACCATGGTCCTCTTGAAGGGCTAAGCGTGGAAACCAAATCCAATAACATAGAACCCAAGGCGTGAATACATTAATAATGCAGAATCATTTAAATCAGTCGTTAACAAGGATTTTTAATTTAAGTGGGTCACGGCAGGCCAGTGCAGGTACCACTATTAGTCTCATCAGAATACAGGCGACACGATATATATACGTATATTAAAAAAACGAATACCATATCTATTGAACAGTCTGCTACCTGCCTTAAGGAATGAATCGAACAAAAATAGTTTAAAAAATAAATTAAAAAATATTATTTAGAAATATGTTAAAGCTTACCTATAAAAATAATAATTTACATACATACATAAACTCACGCCTTTTTCCCATGGGGGTTGGCAGAAACTACAGAACGCCACCTTCTACGATCCTTACATACTCCTTTTGCCTTGTTAACGTTCATACATCAGGGGGCCAATTCCCGTATTTTTAAGAACGTTCGCAGTTTAATCTCATTCGCAATCTGTCAAAAATACAAGCAATTTACCGAAATTTTAGACAAGTTTGACAGATTGCGACTTGAATGTGATCGTTTTTTAAGTACGAGAATTGGTCTTCTGGTCATACACGCACACCGGTTGCGAGTACTACGCACCTGACCTTTCTTATAATTTGTTTTAAGTACAAACTTTATTTAGTGTATAGAGACTCACCGACCCCGCTGTTAAACTACTACTACGGTTTTGTGGGGCTTAGTTTGTAAGTTATACTTACCATGAGTGAATATAAATAAATATAAAATATAAAAATAATTGACACCACAATGACAAGGTCCCACCACCTGTCCTGCTTACACCTGCAACCTAAAAACTCGTGCAAAGTTCCAGTGTTATTAGCACGACCAACCTCCTGTCAACGGCAACCTAAAATGTTGAGAGTACCCAACACAACAACAGTCATCAGTACCTAGTTTATAGACATCATCAAACAAATGACGCATGACATTATCGTTGTACGCATCAGCTCGTTCCCAAGAGAGAAGCCCCTAAATTAGGATCTATCTCTAACCTTGCACAAACGGCGTATTTCACCAAGTTTCCTGTGTTTCTCCCAAGGTTAATCAAGTATATTTCAACTGTATAAATTATATTGTCAGTACCCAGCCGTGCTTACGTGTAATCGTTAGTAAACATCCTGATTTCGAAACAAAACCTACCTTGATTCGGATCGTAACGGGGCAGAAACATCCGAAAACGAATATCAAACCTAGCACATACGAGATAAAGTTCAGACTTGCTTGTAAATTCATTAATAAGATTGTTAACCTCACGCAAGTGCTTTCCGGGGCGTGATTTGTTGCGTCAAGCGATTCTGGCTGAAGAATAAATTTGTCTGTTCGCGAAAGTACTGGTACGGCGGAGTTACCCAAAACACTGAATAATTGCTGAATAGACTTGGTTTTGTTACGGTTTTTGATAAGACTGCAGTGTTTATAACTAGTTTATTAGTGGCAGTGGATTTGCATTTTGGTTTAACGTCTTTTGTGTTCAGAAAAGATTTTTGGAGCTGGTATTTTTGCCTGTTATTATGTTTTGATTATTTTGGCTCCACACACATTACATCACGCCGATTTGATTTTGTAAGGACTAAACTAAACTAAACTAAAAATATTGTTGTTGTGTATATGATTGCGTTGTATCCTTTGGCATGGTGCTAAATTTAGATGCTGTTTAAACCTTCTTGGGGGTTTAGCTCAAGCTAAGTCAAGTCTAGAGATAAATAAGTGTACTCAGTGTCCTATGACATCACAACGGTAAACTCTCTCTCTACTGTCTTTACTTCGTACTTTGACATTATATAGGATTATAATTAAGTCTATATTTGCTTAACATTACCCGTCTAGTACCTATTAAGTCTGAAATATATGTCTGAGTTAATTCCCAGCACTAATTGAATGAGTTGGGTTTGCACTCACAACCTCTTGATTGCCATTTCGAAGCTTAGACGTGGGCTATTATCGGCTTGTTGTGTCTGCAAACAGATCAGACAATCACCTCCGTAGGGACTACGTAGCTATATACCTGTGTTATGTAGTGATAACTTTGTATTGTTAACAAGGAATTATAGTATGCAGAGGAGAAACATATCGTGAGGAAAGTTTTGAAGTATAAATGTGAATGGATATAGCAGTAAGTTATAGATATATGGAAAGAATCTATATATATAAAATGGTAAACTGACTGACTGAATGAATGACTGACTGACTGACTGGGTGATATATCAACACACAGCCCAAACCGCTGGTCCTAGAGACATGAAACTTGGAGGGTGTGTTCTTTCTGAAGAGCAAGTATCCACTAAGAAAGGATTTTTGGGAATTCCACCCCTAAAGGGGTAAAATAGGGAATGGAAGTTTATATGAAAGTCCGCGAGTTTTGACGATAGGATGTTCAAATTTTGGGTTTAGGCTAACGATTGAAAATTAATGTATACGTGTCTCAGCGTTTTTGATAATCCCACCACTGAAGGGTTAAAAAGGGGGATGAAGTTGAAGCGAAAAATCACTAAATTTACTATCTAGGCTTATAGTTGGAAGCTTACGCAACGTGCTTTCCGAGGCACGGACGGGTCTCTGTATGTAAAGATGGTCACCCATCCACAGACCAACCGCGGCAAGTGTAGCTTAACCTGATCGATCGACCTCTGCGGCTGTTATTATTTAGCCACGCGCCCCCCCCCCCGGACAACCCCCCATCCCCTTCTCCGGGAGAATCGGTATAGATATAGATTAGGATAGTTAGGATACGAACAGAATCGGACCAAAAGGAACGCGCGCAGATGAGATCAAAGCATGCATCAAAAGATCTTTCTTATGGCCTTCAATTAAAGTCCTAAAACTTACTCGAAACATGAGAGTACATCTTAGAGGTGAAGTTTCTGCCAGCAGCTTTGCAGATCTTCTTCTTCAAATCGGAAACGGAAACTTTCCACAAATAGATGGGTTCATACAAATACCAAATGAATTATGTACTGTGGTATCAACAGTTGAGGGACTTATAGATAAAATTTACCCTGATGTTAAAAATGTTAAAGACAAACCGATGGAGTGGTTATGCGAGAGAGCCATTTTGACTCCCAAAAACGACCAAGCCGCTGCGATCAACGAAATGTTGATAAATACATTCGAAGGTGAAGAAATGATTTATAATTCTGTTGACACCATGGTCGATATGGACGAGTCGATTCATTATCCTGTAGAATTTTTGAACTCTCTTAATCCGCCGGGTCTTCCGTGTCACAGACTTATGTTGCGTGTAGGTGCTCCTGTCATGTTGCTTCGAAATATACGGCCTCCAAAATTGTGCAATGGAACTAGACTCCAAGTAAAAGCTCTCCGCCGCAATGTTATTGAGGCCAAAATACTAACTGGATCTGCCAGAGGAGAAGCAGTCTTCGTGCCGCGTATACCATTGATACTAAATGACCTTCCGTTTGAATTTAAAAGATTGCAGTTCCCAATCAAGGTTTGTTTCGCGATGACTATTAATAAGTCACAGGGACAAACTCTGAAAGCTGGAGTTGATTTGCGGCAAGACTGTTTCTCCCACGGTCAATTTTATGTGGCTTGCTCACGTGTTAGCTCTCCAACTAGCCTGGTTCTTTTAGTGCCCGCTTCCGAATTAGTGAAAAACATTGTATATAGAGAAATACTGTGAAGGATTTAGGTAGATACCGGTCCTTTACTGTAGGTATTTGTTTACAGTATTCCTCAAATCCCCCGTACTGGAGGACAATTAGCCATGAACAAAGCTCTCTATTGTTATTGTTATAATAATTCTTAATATCTAGAAAAAAGAGTATAGACTCTACGCAGACGAAGTAAAACAAAATAGTAACGAAGTCAAACCTTACATTGAATATTCGAGTCTGATGATGAAAATATAGTTTTTACCATTTTGGTCTGATTGTTTGTATGTATGTTCTGGTTCGCACAAAAACTGATGACCGGATTTGGATGATATTTGGTACACAGATAGTTCATAACCTAGATTAATCTATAGGTTATTTTTTTAATTCCGGTAGTACGTTCCGTTCGGATATTGTTCGACATCCACGCGGGCGAAGCCGCGGGCAAAAGCTAGTATAATATAAAAATAGAAAAAAAACAACTAAAAAAACTATAATATACAAGGTGTTTTTTTTGGTATCCCATAACTCTAGGGTTATATTCTGTAAGTCAAATCAAATCAAATATTTTATTGGAACATAAAACAGGTTTACAAATTTTTTGTGTCCGTCAACAGCTACATTAGTTAAAAATAAACTGTGTGCAGCCATTAGCGTAAAAATAATACAAAAAGGCCTAGAATATGGTCCTGCGCAGTAAGCGCTGCGTTTTCACAATATTGTAAGCTCGCCTGTCTAGGTCTCTCTTGTACACTCCTGTCAATCACTGTCGTTACCAAATGCAGCGAACTCATTGCGCAAACGTGGCTTACTCGCTACGCACACGCAGCGAGTGCGCTGAACAATCGTCTCGCTGATAACTCCTTCACAAATCGCCAGGGTCATAAGGCCCTTCCACTGTGTCTACAGTGAAATTCAATTACAAAGTTTGTAACTCACGATGGACAGTCTTTTATATCATTGACAAGGTAACTCCAGCAATTTTAGATAAAGTGAACCGTATTTCCGGAAGGAACATTTCAGAGTCGACTGTTTCTTAACAAATCGAAATGCAATGCCGTGCTTTCGAGCAATTCCAAAACGATTCCGAAGAAAACGTTTTGAGAAAACACGAAATTTTTCTATAGAATGTTCTACACTAAGACCTGGTTGGAATGGGCAAGACCTGCCGGTGTAACTTAGATGGAGTGCCAAGCATTCAACGGAGTATGAATAGTGTATGTGCGACTAGATTTGAATCAAAGTTCCTGAGCAAAATAAACAACAAATTCAAGTTGTTACGTGTGAGATATTGTGAGGTGGCGTTACGAAATTGTTTTGGTTTTAGGTTTCTACGGAAATATAGATAAGTCGTCGGGGCGTATCTTTTCGAGTAAGGCACGCCGCCTAAATAAACTTTGCATCTGGCAGCTGCATTTTTCTGTAGCAGCAGGCCACGCACTACAAAAAATTAATATGAAATTGTGAGGTCCTGGCGGATCGCATGGCCTGCTAGTGTAAACAAACAGTGAGCCCGCCAGCCGCCCGTACGTCATGTACTCCTTATAGATTTTTCACCGCGGCCTGCACGCGTAGGCAGCAGGCCATGCGGTCTGCCGGCGGCCGCACGCCGGCTGACCGTATAGCCTGCTGCAATGAAAAATTCTATATCCGGTGGCGGTGAGAGTGTTAAATAAATAAAATACATTTATTCCGAGGATCCATAACTCGTGGAGTACACTCAAATACAGAAAACACAATAAAAAGATAATAAAAATGAAAATAAAACAAATTAGAAAACTTTATATCTAACCGGCCCTGCTGACGGCAACATGCCTATGACAGCAGTGACTTATGAGCAGTCTATCCGGTCCGCGATCATCGTCAGGATGGCATTGGTGTATACCGCTTGCGCATGGTCGCGTGGAACCAATCGGTACTTTAATGCAGTTGGTTTTAGCTATTTATTGAAAATATTTCGAAAAGCTTAATTAGGGGTATGAGGAACACAACACTATTGCAAAGGGAGGATCCTCCGACCAGACGGGTGTTGTGTCTGGCGGGCAATTGCTCAACGATAGTCTTATATGTATATGTATGTTAATCGCGCGGTAAACTCTAATAGCGCGATGCAGGATTTTGTGACGTCAGGTCTTTCATGCGTAGTTCGCATGTGGCGTTGTAGAATCCAGTACACTTAAAAATAAGTTCATTTAGAACTTTAATTTTGTCGGAATTAATCTCTCGATGGTTTAAACCTGGGTTTAAATATAAACCTTGTTTTGAATGACAGCAGTGGTGGCTCAGTGGTAATGGCCCCGACTTAAGAGTTGAAGGTTGTCAGTCCGAACCCAGGCAGGCGCTTTACTCCGTCTAAATTATATCTCATCACCACTGCTCTCAAAACGGTGAAGGAAAACAATGTCAGGAAACCAGCATGTTCTAGAACCAAAAATTCGAAGACATGTGATATTTCCCAACCCGCACTGGGCTGGGTAGATTACAGCCCACTACCTCTCGAAGAGAGAAGGCCTGTATCCCAGAAGTGGGGGGGAAAAAACTTATAGGCTGATTATAATTATCTATATATATAATCTGATAGTTCACAATGTAGCATTGAAGACAAGAATAAATTATATAGGTTATACTTATAAAGCTTCCCTCACTTCAGTTGTTCCCAGTTCCCAGTATAATGGCTCTCCCAGAAAAATCTCATTCACTGTTCCTAGTAAAGAAAACTTATAAGAATATACTCGGAAATGTTTGCCTTTGTCGTAAAAGGTTTTATTTTATGACGAAGGACGTAGGTGAGCGCAATTCTGGAGGCTTTTTAAGTGTACCTAGTGACGTCATCAAAGTAAGTACTCAAGGCTCTTAGAGATTAACTGCCTACTCGATATTCTTGTTATGCAACGTATACCTTCAAAGAATAAACATCAAACCAGCTAGACGTAATGGGAATAATTCGAAGAATTAGTATACAAATGAAACGGTATCCTTTTGACCAAATACCAAGAAGGAAATAAAGCTTAGAGGCTCGTACAAAGCAGGCTCTTGAGAATATGGTTTTATCAACTTATTAATAGCCAGAGTAACCAGAAATAGATAAAATACTCTTTTTGAACACTCACACACACACATTTATACACTCACCATTCTCTCTTTTTGAACACTCACACATACACATTTATACACTCACCACTCTCTCTTTTTTTCTTTTTTGCATAGGCACCACAAAGCATTTCAGCACGTGTAGCACAAACCGCCTCTGTGGTCTAGTGGTTAGACCACCTGTCTCAGACCCAGAGGTCCCGGGTTCGATTCCCAGTGGGGGCAAAAACTTCTGCTCGGTTTGGTTGGTGGTAGGGCTTGTTTTAAGTCCGCCTGGCTAGCTACCACCATCTTATCTAAGTCTGTCGCCATAACAACAATGTTAACAGCATTGTTGTGTTCCGGCAATTAGAAGTAAGATAGCCAGTTCCTCTGTGGTTGAGGATTCCGGGTGTAGCTCGCTTCCAACGTCGGCCTGATCATCACTTACCATCAGGTGAGATTCAGGCCAAGAGCTAACCCGTTATGATTAAAAAAAAACATAGAAACGTGTTTTCTACGGGTTTTATCGATGGAAGAGGAAGAATATACAAAATGACAGATTGTGATTGTTTATCTCTCATTTTGTCTATTCTTCCGTCGACAAAACCCGTTTCTACGATGGTCATACGCGTGCAGTTGACAGATTTTAACCAAGGAGAATAGAATCGAGAGAACAAAACTCGCCGAATGCATAATCTCCTCCTTTTTTGAAGTCGGATAATAATGAAAAGCCCTTCAAGAGAAATAGGATTTCTCTCACCATTCTTTATACCACTTTCTTCCTAGCTATACATCCCACAACACAAAACTACCACTTCAAACCATACCGTACACATAACACAAAATGCACGGAGTATAACATAAAGGGTGTTGCCACAAAGCTTTGGGATAAAGAGATTAATAGGCCGTGAACGCGGTTAACCGGTGTTTGTGTGAATCGCGTGTGGCGTGGCTGTGGCGGGCAACACGTAGTCAATGTATGAAATTTGAAGTTTTAGTAGGCATAATTTTTGTGTGATATAAAACAATAGTTTTTAATGCGTGGAATTTAATGTTGATGTTTGTGAACACTCATTTTTCATTCTGCCTAGCCTTTTTCCAATAATGTTGGGGTGAGCTTCCAGTCTAACCGGATGCAGCTGAATACCAGTATTTTACATGGAGCGACTGCCTATCTGACCTCCACAACCCAGTAACTGGGTAATACGATACCCCTTGGTAAGACTGGTTGTCAGACTTTCGGGCTTCTGACGACTCGTAACGACTGTCAAAGATCCACGAATGACAGACAGTTTGTGAACACTGAATGGTTGAAAAAGAAGTATTTTATAGATAATCACGATTTGCGACCATTATTTTAGCAGTGACTTTTTCCGAAGAAATACTTTACCTACTTATTTTGGCCAACAAACAGCATTATTTTGTTCGAAGAAGTTTCCTATTGAGTGTAGGTGACTGGCGCAATGCAGTAACGCGTTAGTTACATCTTTACTTGTATGCCCTGACATAAGAGTTGTTTTGGTTCACCGGCACGGCAGCGGTGACCACTGTCCATTTTATATGGCATTGTCTTTTTATCTCCACGAGGACCTCGTATTTAAGTAATAACAGTCGCACGATCTGTCCGGTTAAGCTACGCTGGCCGGATTGGACCGTGTTTGGGTAACCATCTTTACATATCGAGATTCCTCCGTGCCTCAGAAAGCACGTTAAGATGTTGGTTCCGGCTGTCATTCGTGGATCTATCCGTGCGGCCGGACAGTCGTTACGGGTCGTCAGAAGCCCGAAAGTCTGATAACCAGTCTTACCAAGGGGTATCGTATTACCCAGTAACAGGGTTGTGGAGGTCAGAGAGCCAGTCGCTCCATGTAAAATACTGGTATTCAGCTGCATCCGGTCCAACATAGTTGAGAAAAGGCTCTGTAGATTGACCGTCTTTCTTACCAATACACTCCCTGACATATAAATCCAGCCATCCTGCATGTTTTTATTTAAAGGTATAAACGCGCGCGCGTTTTTAATAATGGTAAGTAGGTATAAAGAAAAAAAAGTGGTTTTGAAGTCAGTCACTCACTCTCATTTCCATTTGTCATAAATTGTTCCAAATTTGAAATCGGAATACAAAAAATATACAGTTTAAATGCAATAAAGCCTTTCGCGTTTCTCAGCGTGGAATTTTTGAAGAAAACACAAAAATGCATGGTGGCTCGATTTAGGAGTCCGGGATTGTAATTGTAGGTGCTACCTACCTGTAAGTTTATCTATTGAAGTTAATAAATCTCTTCTTCGGCATACCGATTGGCACGTTAGTGAGTTAAAATATTTTATAGGCCTAAAATAAAAATAAAACAAACAAAAACACATTATAGCATTAAATAAATCTACTACTATCTACTCCTAAACAAAACTACCATTTCTACCAAAAAATAAAACAAAAGAAAAAACTTTAAAACAAAACACGCCTATGATCAATGTTCCCCTCATCGCGTGTGAGAATTCCGTGGTCTGTGACCGTGGCGTGGCGGCAAAAACGCAGTCTGACTTTTATTTATCGCTGAAGATTTTTCCTCAACAGGGAAGCGTTTTATAGGTGTTACGAGGTATATTAGTTACGTGTCCTCCTCTGGGTCGACACGAGCACGTTTGACATGTTCTATTTTCGAATAACATGCAATTTTCTTTTATTTTTTATTAGAAATCATAATATATTATGTCAATGTTTTTTAGGTTGTGTACCCGAAGGGTGCTGAACTGAACCCTGTCACTAAGCCTCCGCTGTCCGTCTGTCTGTCAGCGGCCTGTATCTATTGAACCGTAATAGGTAGACAGTTTAAATTTTCACAGATTGTGTATTTTTATTGCTGCTATAACAATAAAAATAAAATAAAGTAAAAAATTATAAAGGGTCATTGTTTTTTTTTAATGAAGTGATACTAAAAGTTAGAAGACAGAATATTCGACACCAAATTGGCCCGACCCTGGAATTAAATCCAGATCTTATCATTACCCAATTGTATTTGATTTTACAGCTACTGTAAATAAATACTAATGAACTTACAGTAATCAGTAATAATAATTATCATTATGTTTTACAGTAGCTGTAAAATGATTACAAGTCTTCATTTCGTGTCTTTTTTCACTATCGGAGCAAATATAATCCGCATTAGTGCATTCCAGTAACATATAACTTTATCCACCCCATTACACTACAAAACCGTGATGTTACTTATGTGCTGTGAAAGCGGTAAACCTAACAGTTAACTCGAATAGCAGCCAGCGTACGAAGTAACGTTATTTGACTTTTACTGCAACGCTGCCATGTTGTCGTTGCTATGAAAACTATTTACTTTACAGCGTGGATGACGTCAGAGTTGAGTAAAGGGTTTGCATCAGGATGACATTTATCAGAAGGCTCGTTTAGATCGAAGTGACATTTGTCACCACTAGTCACACTTCCGTATGTCAAACGGGATAGTAGTAGTAGTGGTGGCGATGTGATTGTAGATCATCAGATGTGAGAGTCTTAGATTATTACCTTCACTGATCCCAGCCGTCAATATCTTCTTTAAATCCGTTCAAAATCATACTCAGCATTTACCCCACCTCCTTTTCCTCTGCATCCAGACAACTTTTCGGTCACCGATCCCATATTCAGACTATCTCTTGCAAGATAAAGTGCGACTCAAAAAATATAAGTTTACTTCTTTTGATCTTACTTGTCGTCATGTCTAGTGTAAACATGGCGCGACGTGCAATTGATGCATAAGTAAAGACCGAGAATACATCGACATGTTTACGTAAAAGCTTGGTGAACATAATCGCGTTGCGTGCGCTGACTTGTTTGACTTTACTGTTACGAAGAGTGAGCGTGAACGAGGCATAGCGGTATTGCGTGCCGCGATATACGTAAACGTTCAATCAATTATTATGTACAAGTTATAAACACGGGTTTACTTGGGTCATGCTCACCGTTTCAACTGTTTAAAATTCCGAAAAACACCCGGAATGATTGATCATGAGTATTTTTGAATGAAGAATGAAAAGAAGTGTTTGTCTACACACATTTCGTAAAGTTCTAATTTTGAAATCAAAAATAGTTCCTTATGAACGTTAGATCCAACACACGTTTCTTAGGGCGAATTTCACCAATGCATCTGAACGCGATCAGCACATCTAAAACGAGTTCAAGAGCTGTCAGTGTCAATATTCCATAGAAAATATCGACACTGACAGCTCTTAAACATGGTTAATGTAATGATCGCGTTCAGTTGCATTGGTGAAATTAGCACTTAATAATATAAACTAACTTGTAGGTTTGTCATTGTTTCAGATGCTGAAAAAACATAATAACAGCAGTGAAGTGCATTCAAAACACTAGTGTTAAGTGAATCATGAGATGTCAATTATATTAAAAACATGAAGATGTACAGGAAGTTGTTCTGGACGCTCATACATGGCTTTGCTATGTTGCCATCAATAGCTGTACGGGGTAAGTACTAGTAATTAGGAGCAGTTTAGAAGAAGTAAAACATTTCATGTAAGTGCGAATTTCACCGATGAAACTGAACGCGATCAGCCGAGTTCAAGAGCTGTCAGTGTCAATATTCCAAAGACAATATTGACACTGGCAGATCTTAAACTTGGTTTATGTGGTGATCGTGTTCAGTTTATATTGGTGTAATTGACATTAAATTGATAAAATTTATGTCTACGAAATATAAAATATAAAATGTCAAATGACTTGAAAATGATTGATGTTTGCTTAGGAGTCAAAAGAGGTAATTTGGTTGTAAATGACCTCTCCTACATCCTCTTAATGGATTGCCGATATATAACCAATAACCCTATATATGGGTAATTCTGGCAGCATGCTGAGTTCATCATTCTCCTGCCCTTACCCCAATTTATTTGTGGTCAGCGCAACATATCATTTTCTTCCATACTTCTCTATTAGTTGTCATCTCGGTAGTCACCTCCTTTCTAGCCATATCATCTTCCACACACTCCATTCATCGTTAATTTGGAGTAGAAATCTGTGACTTGTATATGGTATATAAATTGATTAGCTTAATATATTGACAGCTACATGGTTTAGCTAAATATCATTAATTCCCAAATTCTTAACCGTTTACTGCCGAATAATCAACTCCTATGGTGCCAGACTTATCGTGATTTGCAGAAGAATAAGCAGCTCTAAAGATAGCACTTGATACATAGAAACAGTCATATACATATAGAAACATGTCATAACATTTATAACACAATTTGAATTTAAACACACATTGGATCTGATAAACACATAACTTGATTCGTACTTGCTACTTGATTCATATTTAAGTATTTGCTGTAACTTAAACTTGATCAATATTAACGCGCGACTCAAAGGACTAAAGTGTTTGTATTAAGTAATTTGAATGCTTAATCAAAGGACTCCAAATAGTTCAAGTGCGACTAAATGAAGTGCGGTTCACACTTCAATCTAAGCAGGACAAGATTCAGCATCAAGCAACTTTGACCTTCAATATCTCCACCCAGAATGTTCCCAGGTAAGGTAAAGTTTAAAAAAAACTATAATGATGGGGATACAAGAGACTATCGGCTTCGTTAAGTGTCTTTTTATATCCGTTATAATAGTTACTTAATTGATTCAGGCGTGACTTTGCAGAAATCCATTAAAAATTACAATAGACGTAGATATATTTAGTAACCTATTCCGCTTAATTATTCCTCAAGAGTCATAAACAACCGTGTAAGAAATCGACACGTCCTCTCAACGAGTCATCCTCAGGATGACGATTGACTTGTCGCGAACCCAAGTTCCTACGCCGAGCGCTGGACGCAGACAATATCGTACAAAAAGAGGTACCTCTTTTTCTACAAGATTAAATAAGCACATTATTGTTTATTCAACAGAAATTGGAAAGGACCTCATATTACGTATATTATTAATAGGCTCGTCCCATGTATGTTATAAGGAAATCCAGAATCATGGCTGCACTAGAACAACAATTTGGTCAAAAGGAACCCCAAGACCTGCTAAGACCACCGTCATTTAATAATAATAAATACAAGCCTGTATTAGTGCAACGGAGAGTATCGCGGCGATAGTTCAGCCGTGACATCAAATTTTATAGAAACTGTATCTCCACACGGCGATATGATTTCGGCGAGAATTTAACGGCACGGCGAGAGTATCGCCGTGGTTCTCTCGCTCATGGAGATGGCGCTATAGCTAAGTATCACTGATATCGATTAGAAAGTAAGTGCATATGAATTGAAAAAGCGACTTGGGGACGTGCCCGGTTTTAAACCCTCGTGTACGAGAGGCGACGTCTTAAAACATTTTCTTGAATTATTTTGAACCCCATTATAATAACAGCTACATTTAACTACAGCTACCACCATGCCATTAACTAACCCCTACTTAACTAAGTGATACTGATTGACACTAAGTGGTCACTAACGCACCGCCTGACTTACGACCCTGGCGACAAGCCAAAACTAGGCTTTGAACTATTTACATAAACGGTTACGTGTGTAGGGTATCTAGGATTGAATCTATAGACCTCGATAGAATCTTTGGAGCTTGGGTAGACTGGTCTTTATACCTATTTTCCTTTTACTCAATCTGCCTAGCCTTTTCCCAACTATGTTGGGGTCGGCTTGCAGTCGATGCAGCTGCATACCTACCAGTATTTTACACATGGATCGACTGCCTATCTGACCTCCACAACCCAGTAACTGGGTAATACGATACCCCTTGGTAAGACTGGTTGTCAGACTTTCAGGCTTCTGACGACTCGTAACGACAAAAATCCACGAATGACAGCCGGGACCAACAGCTTAATGTGCTTTCCGAGGCACGGAGGAGTCTCGGTATGTAAAGATGGTCACCCATCCACCGAACAACCCCGCAAAGTGTAGCTTAACCTGATGGATCCACCCGTGCGGCTGTTATTACTTAGCTACGAGCTCCTCTAAGGCACTGGTCCTTTGACTAAACATCTAAATGACATAATATAACTTAACAGACAGCTAAACACTAGGAAGTGGTGAAGGGGAGCGTTTTGGGGGACTATCTTATGTAATTTTGACGATCAAATAGTGCTGTTACTCAGCCTAATTTGAATAAAAATATTAATATTTGATTTGACATAATTTCACAGCAATATACTATTCACCTAACTAGCCATTTCATTTGACAAAGCTTAATAATAAATAGGTCAAAAGTAAGCACACATTTTTTTTGTATTTTTTTCAGCTGTCATTACTGTGTCGCAAACGGCTATAATTTTCCGTAAAAAAAAGGATCAATATCTAATAACTAGGCTTTGAATTATTTACATAAACGGTTACGTGTGGAGGGTATCTAGAATTAAATCTATATGTAGGCCTCGGTAGAATCTTTGGAGCTTGGTTTCGCTGATCCTTATGTTACGGAGTGTTGCGGTAAAACTACGATTTGAATGTTCTTTGGGATATCCATACTTCCTTACTTATCATCATCGCATTGGGTTATCCTCTAACGGTAAATTTAAGTTGATAAATAAATAATATTATTATTATTTGGTGACCTGTATTACAGGTTTTACTACCTATCACAGGCACCAGCGATCCACAACCAAAAATTCGTTGGCTACTGCTTGTGTGTAACATTGTTTGTATTTTTTGGCTTGTGGTGAGAAATAAACACTTTTTTTAATTTTTTTTTTTAATTATGAAAGTAGTTTATCTCTGTCTGTCGGTTTTCTGTCACGCCTAAACCACTGAACATAATTATATTTTTATCCGATAAAAATATAATTATTATATATTTAAAAAAATATAATTGTATTTTTATCCGACTTCAAAAAAGGAAGGGTGGTCAATTCGGTTGTATTTTTTTTGTTTTTTTCCCTGATTACTCTGTCATTTATAAACCGATTTGGAAAATTATTTTTTGTTTTAAAGGTTTTGTTTCCAGATTGGTTCCATATAAACACTTTGGTCAAGAGTTGTGTTGTGGTGTTTGGTGATGAGTGGTTTTAGAGTTAGCTTCAATAATACGTATTTTATCCACTTTGTGTATGTTGATGATGTTATAATGACTTCCTGTCACTGTTATTTACACTGCAAGTAATGGTACAAACACATAAGTGAACACAATAACTTAATTGGCGTAGGAACCACAGCTAAAAAGTGAAAAATAAAAACTATTTCCTTTAGCGATTTTTTGCAAAATTGAGATGTATTATTGATGTGTCTACAAAAGTGGTACCGTTACGTATGAACAGTTAGCCCCGCTTCCTCGCTGATATTTTGTACCATTTATTATATTTTACCACAGTAGGTATCAGCTGTTCTCCGAAATTTCGTGCCCTATATAAGAAAAGGAGCACTAAAAAACACGCGTAAATTCCATAGCGTACCAATCAAGCGACAACAACATCAATTACTGCTACGTCAGCTAAAACGTGTTAATAAACCCAGCATATTACCCACAGAGTAACGTAATCGAACTTTTACCTCACTAGGGGCTGATGCCAGCGAGCGGGTGTTTTAACGTCAATCTTCCCTTTACATTACAGCATACTGTAGGGGAAAATTGCCACTGACACTTCAGAAAATTGTAGCTGGCTACCAATCAATATTTGCAGCCTTTAAACAACCTTACTGAACAAATTTAAACCTTATGTGGATAGCGTTAGAGGTGGTGAGATTAAAGATAACAGTTTTCCGAGTAATTAAATAGTTTGCAAGTAGTTTGTCAGGCTGAAAGTGTTTCGTTAGTATAATTTGTACGGTATGAAAAATGTGTCTAGGTTCAATTAAGTATTACGTAAGAGATTAGCTGATACGTTTAGCGAATAAATGGCCCTTGTGTTGGTCTGTTCATTCATTAATTGGTCTTTTAATTTGGTTTTAAGACTGTAATTGTTGTTTGTTTCGCTATGAGTAGATGGCAAGAGTTGGAGAGGCCCTGAAATACAATTTTTACTGCTATTTAGGCATTTGAATCAGAGATAAATCTGTGAACATTATATTCAACTAAGTATAATTTATCATTTACCACTAGCTATCACAAGAGCCCACACAACCTCAGGTTTTTATCTCGCTCGCACCATACTACTCGCGGACTGAGTGCGAGCGAGACGGAGCGACTACAAATCGGCAAAAGTTTAGGTAATTTCTTTTTACGGCGAAACTAATGGGAATTAAAAAAAAAAACATAGTCGCTGCTTTATAGTTAGTTCAGTTAGTATGCAACGTTTCATGATCTAATTTGAAGTATTTTTTTAATAGCAGCGGTTTATTGTTCGGTTTGGAGGTAACTTTGTTTTTTTTTTTATGAAATTGTGTTTTCGGTTAACATAGTCGCTAACATTAATTCTCAACTTTAACATAATATATTTATTTCAAAATTTATGCTGTAGTAGTTTAGATATAACGGTGGATCTTGCTAAGCAATTTGACGACTTATAGGCCCTTTACGAAAATAAAACTCAATCAATCCTTTTTCCCACAAAAAACAAAACGAAATCCAAAATAAACAGACTCATTAAAACGAAGTAAAAAGAATTTAAGAAAAATAATCGGAACACCAATCTAACTTTGACGTTATACCAGTTACGTTGTTGTAATTATAACGAGGTCTTATTTCCTCAGAATAAGTAAATAAATGTCTCCGTCGATTTCGGGACGGAAAAATTTAGGAATATTGACAAGAGCCGCTTTTTATTCCGCTTACGTTAGACGAGTCAACTGGGGGGAATCAATGATGTATAAAACTATAGATACGTTGTCCGCACTCTAAAATGGCAACATGAAATGAAGCCAATTGGCCACATTGCGCTCAGTCACGCACCAACCTGTCGCGCGACGCTACGTTTGTTTTTAATTTATATCGTGTGTGACGTAACTGAAGATGTTTATTTATCTCCCTCTAGCAACAGGCATTCCGCCGTACGGTGTCATATTTTCTTTCCCTTTCTTTACGCGTATAAGTAGTTATCTAGTATTTTCGCCGTTTTTAAGCGCCGAGATGTTTGTTGATAACGTGTCTATATATAATACGTCATTGGGGGGAATAAGTTATTTTGATGCTTTTACTTGTAAGGATAAGTAAACAATTCTTTTTTTTTTTCTGAAGAAATTATCTGAGACTTTGAAAAAAACGGATAAATTATTTATTTTCTGTAAGTAGGTTTGTACAACAAACACTTTTACACGTCAATCTTATGTTTTAAAACTAGATGAGGTCGGCGTTTCCTATCTGACAGTACCTGTCAATTTCATACTTTATGGGCATGCCGACTTGCCCATAAACTATGACATTGACAGGTACTGTCTGGACCGATAAGAAATTCAGGACTTCATAGGCGCGTGATTTTCTGACAGCTGTCACAGAGATCATGCTATGTTTTATGGACTATAGTGAAAATCATTACAGAAAACCCTCAGGCCTCGTTCACGGTCGCGAGAAATGCGGCTTGCCTTAAGGATGTTTACCACCAAACGGCTCGCATCGCTTCGAATCGGAAAGGATACGACGACAGGCGAACGGAGCCGATCGCTCGTCGTAGCATACTTTCGGCTAAGATCGCGTTTCGCGGAAGACGCCTGCGGTCAAGCTGCTTGGTAATATAATATAGACTTTAAATACCTACTGTTTACACAATTTAATATCGTTAAAAGATTGTAACATCTTATCTGATCCGATGTAATGCGAGCCGTTTGTTGGAAACCATCCTTTAAACAACACGCGCTCGTCACTTGTTTCCTTCGCATGACTACGGTGCTCCTTCTGAAAGTCGCGTCGCTGTGACTTGTGGCATTTTTAAAACAACTTCTTTCATTTGTTTTCTCCACTGTCGCTTGAGCGTGGTACTCGAAACCACTAGTATTGAACGCCTTCGTCATGCTAATGACTAAGGGCCAATTTCACCAATACAAATTGAACATGATCAAGACATAAACCAAGTTTAAGAGCTGTCAGTGTCATTATTTTCGTTTGAATATTGACACTGGCAGTTCTTGAACTCGGTTTACATGTGCTGATCGCGTTCAATTTCATTGGTGAAATTCGCACTAAGTTGCGGAGCAAATCAGTCCTTTTGTTTTCAAACCTGCAACACAAAGAAATTCCTGGTTCCTTAATCATAATTCAAATAAATTGAAGTTGGTTTCTGGTTATTACTTTATTATTGAAATAGTTCAATCACAAAGACAAACCCCGTTTCTATTGTGGTGATGCTAAGCGTACGGGTGTGAGAATGTGAATCCATTTGCTAACCGATCGACGTATTCGTGACCAAACGTTTATAAATAGCTGAAAGAACGAGGGTATTTCGAAGAGTTACCTAATGATTCGGGAATCGATGGATCAAGCCGTATTGTGTCTAGCTTTTAGCCTAGATAAGTGGATACATTTGGGCTTAACCTAAGTCTTATCGCAGAATTAGAGTGTCTTATTTTCGGCTTCTCAACAGTTAGTTGCTAAGTGACTAAGAGCATTGAACTTTTTCGTTTCTAAAACGAATGACGAGTTTATGTATGTATTTTACCGATTGGTATTTGAATATATCAAGATATTATTGTAACCAATAGCTACGCTTAATTTTCTTATTACGCGAAGACTTTTTGGGGAAAGTAAATACGCAAGTAAATCGGCTTAAAAATAACATCGATCTTACTAAACGGCGGAGACCCCAGTACAAGAAAGTGTAATATAGAAATAAATGTTTTGATATTCTATAGTGCCCACGACTTCGTTTGGGTCGAATTCGTAAGATACCACAAAGCCACATTTTCATAAAACTTCCCTATATACTACGTTTGTAGTTTTGGTCTCAGCCGCCAAAATATAAAGTGAGTCAGGACTGGTGACGCGGGAGCAAGCGACATACGTGTCCGTGTGACAAGTAGTTCGTCCTCAGGTCGACATCCCCAGCCTTCAGTAGCAATTTGCTTATTACTTGCGAAGTTTATCGTTCTTAGCGAATGCACTATTATACATTGTACAACAGCGAATCTGGCGGCATTTACATCGCCACATGCGAATTACGCATCAAAGACCTGACGTTACAAATCCTGCATCGCGCTATTTAAGTTTACCGCGCGATTAACATACATATATGTAGGATCAGGAGTGCCGAGAGGTATATCGTCAGGGTTTGGAGTTCCCATTTTATTGGGATAAACAACACAGTTTAAACAATTACAGGTTTAATTACAGTACACACACACACAATATGAAATAAAATAAAACACAGTAAAAAAAACATAAAGTCAGTAAAAGTAAGTGTAACTATACAGTTACAGTACAACAAACGAACAGACCTTCAAGGTCACAGTTCGTATAGTGGACAAGCCACCCAACAACAAAGTGTATCGCTCGCTATCAGCAAGCCTATACAGCTATGTAAATATACAGCAGTGCTGCACCAGGTAAATCATAATAACAAAAAAAACAAATCATACCAATTTTGTTAACTACCCACAATTCACAATTGTAATTGACAACCAACTCCGACATATAATATAAGAGTACCTATCCGACATCAATCTTGGGGCAATTGCCCGCAACCACAAACACCCGTCTGGTCGGAGGATCCTCCCTTTTCTATAGAGTATCACTTTACACCCTGTTCCTGATACCCCTAAAAATCAATTTTCACACCTCCCCCTTTAGAGCTAGGCCAAATATTTTTTGATATTGATATGATAGCTCATGACCTAAAGAGGTGCCATAAAGAATATGAAAAAAAAAAGAAAAAAAAACGAATACCTATTATAAATCGGCGAAATTTCGCGGGTATTCTGGTTTATTACAACCTAATGGCACAACTCTGATACACGGACTGTTGATTTCTTACAGATTGTTTGTGACGAATAATTTATTATTATCACTAAAATAATATAACAGTAGATTGTAAACACACGCGATTCCTCATTAAGAGTCACCTAACCAAAGATATTTATTTTTATCTGACCAAGATTATGTCTGGACTTTTAAGAGACTGTGACCTCTGAGTTTGTTTCGGCCTTTCTTCTGAGAGTAGTCAGATAGGAAACGTGGACCTCATCTAGTTTTTTAAAATATTATTGACGTGTTAAAGTGTTTGTTACAAACCTATTTACAGAAAATAAAGTCATTTAATTTCAATCATTATTATTGTAACCATAGATAACAAAAGAGGCCTAAACTATTAAGTTTCTATTAACTAAAAGTTCGTAGAACGAACTACGTTCGTGTTCTACGAACTTTTACATAATAATAGTATTACAAAGGCAGTCGCTCAATATAAAATACTGTTATTCAGCTGCATCCGGTCAGGAAACCGACCCCAACATAGTTGGGAAAAGCTAGGCAGATGATTTATTTGTAATGCATTTATTTATCTTGTTAAATAAACGAAGTAGATAGTTTAATACTAGGTTAGTTTTAATTAGTAATTATCACTCATAATAAATTCCTTATTAAAGAAAATACCTATTTATAAAGCATGGTTTTCATAGGTGTTATTAAAGCTTATGAGATCATACATGTTTTTCTTAAAAATAAAAGCATGCAAACTTCAACGAATAAACAAAGAATTTTCAAACATTATATTTTATGTTCAAAAAAATCCTTAATAATAAAGAAATTATTTTCATTCAGCCATTTATATAATTTAATTTTAAATAATCTGTAATTAAATATTTTTAATACATTAGGTAATTTATTATAAACACGTACACACATAGCCAGACAGCTTTTATTATACCTATTTTGCTAACCTAGGGTTCTCCAAATTATTCTTAAGAGCCCACACAACTTCACCTTATCTCGCTCGCACCATACTACTCACGGACTGAGTGCGAGCGAGACGGAGGCGGCACCAAATCGGCAATAGTTTATCGCTCCTATAAAGTTAGTTCAGTTAGTATGCGAAGTTTCATGCTCTAAGTTGAAGTATTTATTGAATAGCAGCGGTTTATTGTTCGCTTTGGAGGTAACTTTGGATTTTTTTTCTATGGAGAAATTTTTATGAAATTGTGTTTTCGGCTAACATAGTACTTAATATTAATCCTCAAAAACATAATATATTTATTTGAAAATTAATGCTGCAGTAGTTTCGATATAACGGCGGATCTTGCTCAGCAATTTGACGTCTTGTAGGCCCTTAAGTTCCGCGAAGAAGCAAAGAAAGAATGCCTGATTATGTATAATCTTCAAAAGCGTATATTTTTATTTTATTTACTAACTTGTTTGCCGCTATTCCGCAACAAGTATTGGAAGCTCATTTTCTACGTAAACATTTTCTCTTACGGTAAGAAGTATTTTTCGTTATTCATAATATTTTTTATAGAAAAAGTACTGCATCGGGTAAAACCCAGAGCGGAGTGTTTTCAAACTCGGTTCATATTATATTTATATGGATTTTCCTTCTCTTATATTTTATGGAATATTGAGATAGATAACCGAGGATACCTATCAAGAGTTTGATATTTTTGCTGTGTTTGTAACTGGAATTAGTTTTTGATAATAGTACATTTCTGCCAAGGCCAGCAACTCAACGCAAAATGTGGGCCGAGGCGTGGCCGAGGCACACATACGTGAGTCCATCAATGCCTGGTTGCGGGCAAGGCTTGAATAGTGCTTTTCTCAAATAATGCGCGGAAATTCAAACAAATTAAATTAATTATAAATTCCAGAATCAATGACGGGCAATGATATTTTTTCACGCGCCAATGCAATGTGTTCATTTGTTTCTTCTTGGTTGTCATGTGTTGAAGTAAAAAGTTCGTTCCATTTTTAAATAACACGACAGATATGAGTTTTCATAGTAATTTATTTGGCCGCTACACAGGACAGATATGGATTTTCATAGTAACTTTGCTGGCCGCATCGTCACTTGTTTTTGACCAGTACAGCAATTTTGATTTATCTCGAAGAAGGTTGTCAAAATAATGGTCGAATTTCTAAGCATGTTTGAGAAAAATTATATTTGTACATTCTGATTCCGGTATTATTTCAATTCTCAACCGAACTGCTCAGAACAATGAGAGTTCATACATTCTAATATATCACAATGCAAATCGAGAAATACGTTAAACACGTTGAGTACTATTGTAAACATTCTTCTTCACAAGCAAGAAGGAGAATATTGAAGAATAAAATAACAATCTTCCTAAAAACTAGGAACAAAAATAAATCAACGGCAGGAGCTAAACATTCCTTCCAATTAGAATTCTGTCGCATCAGAAAAGCTCTCACAGCTAAACGAAGAAAGGAAAAAAAATAAAAATACTCATTAGACACTTGATTGTGTTTTAAAAAACGACCTTTCTTAATTAATTAAAGACAAGTAGGTACATTCCTTTTTTCTTTGTAGAAAATTAAAAACAAAGTATTGCGAGAACAATCGGTGCCCACATTTAATTTATTTGGTGAAGATTCTTCTTTTATCAGACTTTTATTAGAATCGAGCTTTCGCTGTGAGATTTGGCGATTGGAACAGATATTTTATTATGGCATGAATATTATAATTGAACAGCAAAAAAGGAATAATATTAATGGACACGCTCACACATGAGCCTCTTTTTGGGATCCTCAAGTAAGTCCCATTTTGTTTTCCTAAAAATAGGTAGGTTTTCGAGGATCAAATGAATATTTCTCTATTATATAGCACTGTTAAAAAAAATATTGGTGTGACTTCACCAATTTTTTTTTGTGCCCTAATTTTCTTATTTGTTACTTTACGGAAATATCTTGTTAGAGGTTCACATAAACCCATAGGTACAGTAAAATCTATTATTTTGTTAAGTGATGTCTGTATTTAATTACGTCACAGTAATCATTACAATATGGCAACCCAACTCAGAACGCACAAGATAAAACCTCGCTTTTAGCTATAAAAACAGATGGTAAAGCGATGAATGAATTTAATTAATAAACGTTATCAATGAAATTAAACTTTTATCGTTCAATTCGTACTAATGAAAGCGGGGCATTGATGAGTAATGAAATAATTACATTGACGTCACTAAAATGATATACGTGAAAAAAAATGGTACTTTTTATAACGAATATACAGCGTGTTTCAGAAATTCACACAGCTTCAATACCTACTTGAACCAAATGTATGGGACAGCTGATTATTTTTTCGCGATAACGATGTTAATCCCATGGAGGAAGTGGTCCAGTTTGATGGTCTGTACCACACCCATATGACCACACATTTCTGATACACGCTGTATAGGACCAAGTTTTATAATCTCGTTTTCCATTCAATCGAATCAACCGTTTCATGCAAATTTTAATAATATTAAAAAAAAATGGCTTTGTCGTTCCACTAGGTCATACGCTAGAATAATTTTTGTTGAATGGGATTTGTCAGAATTTTTGAGGTAAATTTTCCTCCACAGGGGCTACTTTTCAATACGCTTACAGTAAGAAACGATACTTTACAGATTCTTAAACGAACGGCCTCGTTGGTCTAGAGGTTGCAAGCACTACTGCTGAGCATGAGGTCCTGGGTTCGATTCTTAGTACTGGCAAAGTGTAATTGGGTTTTTCATCTGAAATTTCTCAGTAGCAGCCCGGAGTCTGGATTTCTGTTCGGCTGACGGCAATAGGCTCACCCCCTGTTAGATAGGACTTAGATATAACTTGCGAAATCAGACTTGCTTCGGGGAAAACAGGCGTAATGTTATGTTATGTTTATACAATATAGTTCTATATGTATATCCATCCATTATTAGTATAGTTTATACTGTATCCATTATAGTAGTTAATTGATTCAGGCGTGACTTGGCGGAAATCGATTATAAAATACAAAAGACTCAGATATATTTAGTAACCTATTCCGCTTAAATATTCCTAAAGAGTGTTGCTACGCCGAGCGCGACTCTCTCTGTGTCCAGCGCTCGGCGTGGCAACACGTTTGCCTTTTCACGTTCGGGTACGCGAAAAGGCAAACGTCATCCTCAAAAGGTGAAACACGTGTTGACTTCTTACAGGGTTTTTTTATGACTCTTTAGGAATAGTTAAGTGGAATAGGTTACTAAATATATCTACGTCTTTTGTATTTTATGTGTATACAGTAAAAAAAGAATTTTACAGACTTCTAAAACGAAAACGCAATCGAGACTACGAGAAAACTCATTCACTTCAAAATAAACATCAAAGTACCGCTGAAACTGCAGATGCACATTATTTACCACCAATACCCAGTACAAAATATACAGTACATTATTAATAATAGATATAATAAATATAAAGTGTACTGCGAACCAGCTGTGAGGAACCTTTGGCCCATTGCCACAAGCGTGTAGCGGTGTGGGGGCCATGTTTTTGATATTATGTAGCTTGCGACGCTTCTCAGAAATTGAATCGAATAAATATCGAGGAAATTTGTTATGATTCCTCTTAATATTTATCGGTTTTTCGAATTTATGTGCAGTTGTTTGGTGACTTGGTGTTTCAGTTCGCGAAATCTTGAATTGATAGAAATCTATTTCTATCGATATCTTAGCATAGATTTATAGAACGTGTATCAAGATTGTGTGGTCATTTTTTTAACGGTTGATAATTAGCTGTCCCATACATTTGGGTCGAGTAGGTAGCGAAGTTTTGGTACGGGACAGCTGATAATTTGATATAAATGATATTGGTCCCATGGAGAAGTTCAGTATGATGATCTGTACCACACCCTTCAACATGACCACACATTTCTGATACACGCTGTATATACATTATTAGGCATAACTTACGCTTACTTGCTTGTAAACGTATATGGTCATACGGCAACCAGCTGTGGTGGCCAGCAAAAGTAACATAATGTGCCTCTAAAGAGCTCAAAACGCAATCTTGAGAAATGATTCACTGGGAATGAAGAAATCCATGATTTTCTCAACACTCCTACCATTCTTGAGGAAATTAATATACAGTAACAGCGTTATGCTGATCGTCTAGCCATTCACCCAAATCCTCTGGCTGATAAATTGCTGGACAGCAGCGAATCTGTCAATTGACTTAAGAGAGGACAAGTAATCTGAAGAGGTAGCCGTGGCAATGGCCCCTATAGCTTAAACAACCTAACTGATAATACTCCAGAAACGACTGATGGCATTTATTAATGGGAAAATTTTTACATTTCTGTCCAGGCCAGCAACTCAAGCATTGATGGACGATCGTGAAAATGTGGGCCGAGGCGTAGCCGAGGCACACATACGTGAGTCCATCAACGCCTGGTTGCGGCCAAGACTTGAATAGTGCTTTTCTCAAATAATGCGCGGAAATTCAAACAAAGTAAATTAATTATAAATTCCAAAATCAATGACGGACAATGATAATTTTTCACGCGCCAATGCAATGTGTTCATTTGTTTAGTTCTTGGTTGTCATGTGTTGAAGTAAAAAGTTCGTTCCATTTTTAAATAAAACGACAGATATGAGTTTTAGTAATTTATTTGGCCGCTACACAGGACAGATATGGATTTTCATAGTAACATTACTGGCCGCATTGTCACTTGTTTTTGACCAGTACAGCAATTTCGAGTTATCTCGAAGAAGGTGGTCAAAATAATGATCGAATTTCCAAGCATGTTTGAGAAAAAAAACTTTCGCTAAATGGCATCGTTACTTATCAGAATTACAGGTATTAAATCATTGCATCTTCCTAGTGATAATCGTCAAGATACACAATGTGTTATTAAAGCTTTGTAACTCTACTTAGGTTAGTTTGTAAGGGGCTTGAAGTAATAATCTTGTCTGAGTTAAACGTGGCTTATCTGGCATACAAACGCGGTGTGCGTAACCTCTGTAACGGTTACAATAATTTATAATGCCTATAATCCTGTAACATGGCTGGTATTATGTCGGTTTCACTGCTGTAGCTACCTACTTCAAGGCATGTTAATAAACGGTTTACTTTACAATGCTTTAATATCAAATGAATTATAATAAAAAAATGCTTAAAATGTGTGACGATATTTAAATAGTCTAGCGTACATTGGGAAGTCACTGCTCTGCTGACGGCAGGAACTGTTCTGTGATAAGTATGTGGCAGCATCTACATCGCCACATGTGCACTACGCATCACATTGACGTCACGCGAAATCCTGCATCGCGCAAGCAGAGTTTACCGCGATATACAACTGGCATATTTACAACGTCACGACAACAATCGTCGGGCAGTTGCCCAACCACCAGACACGACACCTGTCTGGTTGGAGGTCCTTTTCTATGGAGGTTCCTAATACGTCTATATAATATGTATTTCCTGCCAAAACAATAATATGGAATAGAGAAGTATGGAAGAAAAACACCCCCAAATACATTGGGATAGCGAATGATGATGGTGACAAGAAGAATCGAATCGAAAACGTAGTACCACTCATAAAAATTAAATACAAAAGCACAGACAGGCGGCCTACCCGATACACAATCGCAACATAACGAAAAAACAGATATTAAAATACCAGGCTTTCATGAACGAAAAGAGTTAATCGCCCGATCATTTGAGTGCATCCAACACAACAGTGTGTGATAATAAAATCCATTATATGGAAGGACTCGACACGAAATATGCCAATTAACTTATGTAAATGTGAGTGGATGCTATGAAAAAAAAAACCTTTAAAATGAAATGATGTGAAAACAATGCAGTGTTGCATTTTCAGCGTTTTTTACTTTTATGTTGAGTCTGTATTTAATGGCGCAAAGATCTGTTTTCTTTGTTGATTCAATTTTGTGGTCTATCGCGTTTTCGTTGTAGATACAGTAAATATAAATTCATTTCTTTGTAATTGTCTATCATACGATATGCAGAGGAGGGGCTCGTGGCTAAGTAATAACAGCCGCACGGGTCGATCCATCAGGTTAAGCTGCATCTTTACATACCGAGACTCCTCCGTGCTTCGGAAAGCACGCTATGCCGTTGGTCCCGGCTGTCATTCGGGGATCTTTGACAGTCGTTACGAGTCGTCAGAAGCTCGAAAGTCTGACAACCAGTCTTACCGAAGGGTTATCGTATTACCCAGTTACTGGGTTGTGGAGGTCAGAAAGGCAGTCGCTCCATGTAAAATACTGGTATTCAGCTGCATCTGGTTAGACTGGAAGCCGACCCCAACATAGTTGGGAAAAGGCTAGGCAGAATGATGTCTATCATACGATACATTTGCGTATTTCGATGGAATATATTTTATGGTATATGTTTTGATGGAATATTGTGGGGGCCTGTGGTAGGTACCTACATCATGGCTTTGTTTCCAGAAGAGATGGGCACTAGGTTGGTTGGCACAACCGTCGTTTCGGTTTATGTGTACAGTATCATGAGTATAAGTCATTCAATATGCCTAGCCTTTTCCCAAATATTTTGTCGACAGTTTCCAGTGTAACTGGGTGCAGCTGAATATACCTACTAGTATTTTACATGGAGTGCCTGCCTATCTGACCTCTACAACCCAATTACTGGGTAAAACGATATCCCTTGGTAAGACTGGTTGTCAGACTTTTTGGCTTCTGACTACCCGTAACGACTGTCAAAGATCTACGAATGGCAGCTGGGACCAACCGCTTTATGTGCTTTCCGAGGCACGGCAGGAGGCCTCGATATAAAATGGACGGTCACCAACGAACTGACCACAGTAAGCGTAGCTTAACCTTCGACCCGTGTGGCATGAGTACACAGTATAATGTAAAAAAAACAGTGTAGCAGTTACGACTGCGACGGAAGAATAGAAAAAATGACAGATTCACAATAACAATCTGTCATTTTGTCTATTCTTTCGTCGACAAAATCCGTTTCTTTGGTGGTCATGCTACGCGTGCTGATTAGTTAAATGTATCAGATATGAAACCTAAGGCTAGGTATATGATCTTTGCAAAATTGATTAAAACGTGTAAGATGCAAGCTTATTTTCGGCTTTAGACATTTTCCAACACGTTAGGTTGACAAGAATGATCCAGCTTTGTTTCAATATCACGAAAATACACGGCAATGTTCTGGGTTTGTGCCAAAAAGCCCACCCTATAACCTTTTCGGAGGTCTTGTTAGCTTTCCTGAGGGAAAAGAACTTGTAAATGCAGACAAAGGGGATACATGCCTACCTATTAACAGTTACTCAAATTAAACCTAAAGTGTAGAAACAGTAGGTATATTTTTACTAAAAACTTTTAGCATTGCCAGAAATTCTTCACATCACCCCATTTCACACACCTCCGAAACAGACAACATAATGATTCCTATGGCGATTGTTTTAAGGTTGGAATTGATACAATTGTTTTAGTAATGTAGTACCTAGCAGCTCATTTGGCTAAATGAACTGACAGTTTGCCACCCACTTTTGAAACAATCCGGGGAACTTGGCCCGGGACCTACCTTTGTTAGCCGATTTAATTCAAAAGTTTTTGGTCCTGGGATGTTTTTGCATTTTTAAGGGCGCCAACGGGACCCTATTACTAAGTATCCGCTGTCCGTCTGTTATAGGGCTGTATCTTTTGAACCGTAATAGGGAGACACTTGAAATTTTCATAGAGTGTGTACTGTTAAGGCCGCTAAAACACCAAATAATAAAAACAAAAAACTTTTTATTAAAAAAAACAACAGACTTCCACAAAAACACTATTTTTCACTTTTTAGTTGTGGTACCTACCACCTACAAGTTCGAATATCACGACCTGCTATATAAATAACAGTGACAGGAATATGTTAAGACATCGTCTATACAGTGTGAGTCTTCATAATGTGCACATATCGAAATGGGGGAATCTATGCTTAATTTTATCGACGGAAAAAATAAAAAATAAAATCTAAATACATTTTTTTTCCATTTTTTTTTATTTAAAAAAAATCGTCTTATTGATTTTTTTTTACGATTATTATAAAAATTGATTAAAAAAACAGATTTTTGGACGAAATACCTGTTTATTTTCAATTGAGGGTTTTTTGGGTTTAATTGGGAGGGGTTTTTCCCACAATTTTCATTTTATAAGAACACTTAATTACTACCAATCATTATGGAGTTGAGTTTGTTTCATCGCGATAGATCATTTAAAAGTTACACCGTTTTTTTACATTGGGGTAAAAAATACAAAATAAATAAAAAAATAAAAATAGATTTTTTTAAATATTTTTTCCGTTTGTCAAATTAAGCATAGAATCCCTCATTTCGATATGTGCACATTATGAAGACTCACACTGTATAGGCTAAGTGGGAAAAATACGTTATTAATGAAGCTAACTCAAAAAGTGCTTAAGTAAAGAATAAAATTATATGTGACCACCTTGAGAGCATACCTTTTCAAACAAAAAAAGAATTTTCAAAATCGGTCCGTACAATTATAACCTCCTCCTTTTTGGAAAAAGAAACGTGTTTTTTTTTAGAAAAGTATAAAAAAATGTGTAATTTTCAATATTGTACGGTGGCACGGAATCCTTCGTGTACGGGTCCAACCCCCACTTGGCCGCTGTTTTTAGGGTTACACATACGACACCAGTGTAGGCTGATTTTATTAGACAAGTTGTGCATTTTACTGGGATTTGTGATCAAATTTTTTAGAGCAATCAACTATACTTACTACGTGTCTTCGGCCGTGGAGGTTAAAGTTACTAAGTGAAGTATTGACTATAACGTTCCTCGCCGATGCGGCTTCGACTTTTAATTACTCTGAAAGCAATTTGCATACTTAATTTGAATCTATAGGTACTGCAGTAATAAGTTCCACTCGTAAATTAAACACGATGAAATATAATTACATTTTAATTTTAACAGAATCTGAAATTACTTTATGCAAAATATATCGTTTTAAAAGTTTAAAAGTTAAACAGCTTTAGGTAGGTATGCAAACTATAATATATATTCTATTAATCGAAGTTGAAAGTTTTGTTAATTTAGTATTTATTACACGTGTTAAAGTCAACGTGGGCTGAAGGTGGCTGCACCAGCTTGTGGGTTGAACACCTGGTAGGTAAGTGCCATAGCTACCTCCTTAGCAAATCTAAAATCCTAGTGATATAATGGTGTACGAAAATGTTGTAGACAGAACCTGTTTTTAATGGCCCGAAACAGGTAACATGAAGTAAGCAAGCGTACAAATCAATGCTTGTTAGTTACGAGTATATGTAAGAGAAGAGACTTTTCCTGTATGGAACAATATCTGGGTTGACATTATTATACGTCTGCGTAAGTAAGGCCTGTACCCTACAGCAGTGCAGTTACTGGGTAATATAATGCCGTACACCTATCTAATAATAATAATAAAAACTTTTATTGATTCATAAATAAGAGTTGACAATATTTGGGTATGACACTGGATCCTGCACTAGGATAGGTCCTGTGTCGCAGTGACAGATAATTTCAATGATAAAATATACCTAGGTTAACAAATGCACCGGTTTCAGTACAATTAATCAAACTTAGGAATTAAAGGTGAGCAAATGTATGTGTTTTGAGTGTAAGTATGCAAGTGATGAGTGTGAGTGTGAATGTAATGAGTGTATGTATGCATGTGATGAGTGTTAATGTGTGTGAGATGATAAAAACTTTATTGGTATACTTTAATAGTGTGTATGAGATATCTTCGTAGATAGTTGTCTGATGTGTATTGTGTATCCTTGTTTCTATTGTGTTATAGGAAGACATCAAAACCGATTTCGCGTCAAAATAGGCCACAACGTAAACACGCAGTTACAAACAGACTGTTTAATTAAATAGCATGAAATGTGCGAAATTCGCAAAATGGTAGGCGTTCATCGTTCAGCTTAATAGTGTTCCAAAATTAGCATACTTGAATTTTGATTAGCATTAAAACCCAGTTGAACTTTGTAACTGTGCTCTGCCAAGCTCCCATTAACGCTGGGTTAATGGACAAAAACTCTGTCATTATGTGTGGTGTTCCCATAAATTGTGGGCCGACGGATTTTATGACCAAATTTGGTTATTGTTAAATGAGTTGGATTTTTACTGGAGTGAAGTTTGGTTGTTTTTGAAGTTGTGTTCGGTTTTAATGGGGCTGTGTGCAATGGAAATATGCATTGTTGCGATGTTGTGACATTGTTGTATCATTATATTGGACTTCTGAAATTTATACCAGCATGGAGGAGCGCGTATTATATAAACAGAGATCTTACGGTACAGCGTTGATTCCTATCCATTAATTAGTAACGATGCAAGTTTCTTCCTGTTGATGGTGTGATAGAGATAAACATTTTAGGAAAGTTGAGAAACTTGAAAATATAAAGAGATGATTATTTAATCCGATATATACACCTTTCTAAGTTTTTTGTTTCTTTTGTCGTTTACTTGTGATTTCTGTAAGTAAAAAAATTCCCATAGCTCTCATGTGCTGTCCACACTATGCTTTGAGAGCTTACATTTATTCAAACATAAGTTTTATTACTTAGGTAATGAGGAAGGCTTTGTCTCCAAATTGTGATCAGTGTGGAGTGGTTGATGATGACTTTCATATTCTGATAGAGTGAAAGTGTGAAGAAGAAATGTCCGCAATGAAAATACTAGGAAAAGGACTGATATTGGCTTTTTTAATAACGTCATTGTTTTTCCAGTGTCGGATGAGGCTAAACAAATTGTTCAAGTTATTTGGTTATATTGTATAAGTTGGTTAAATTGTATATGGTAGATCGTTATCAACAATTTTGCGTTTTTCTGTACTGGGCAATGTGCTGGACAAAACCCTTTAAATAAAAAAAATTAACGGTTTAACATCATTGTTTTAAATTAAACTTGTAGAAACGACTCGTACAATCGTTTACAAATCCTGTTAAAGCATTTATTCATAACAGCCTGTCTTCTCATTCCATTTCAAACCCCTAACAAAACATTACCATAAAAAACAATTTGTGTTAAACACTCAAATAATACAATTATTACAGCGAAATAACAATAACACGGACACAAATCCGTCCTCCTTCGGACCGAGACCGAAGCACAATGTTCAGAGGGTAGGGACGCCCTTTACAATGCACGATCCCTCGGGATCTCGGTTAAATTTAATAAATCTTTCCGATGCTTCCCTTAAGCGTTGAAAAGCATCGGAAACCCGGAAAGTCCTGTTTTCATAAGCGGACGGTGACAATATAGGATAAAATGCTGTATTTCC
Organism: Eupsilia transversa; assembly: GCA_914767815.1. Classification (NCBI taxonomy): domain Eukaryota; kingdom Metazoa; phylum Arthropoda; class Insecta; order Lepidoptera; family Noctuidae; genus Eupsilia; species Eupsilia transversa. The sequence continues at coordinate 3,122,924 of OU611888.1, forward strand.
GTATATCGTTACGTTGCCAAGTCGTGACTAAATGGTGTTAAATTCAACACACGATGGTTCTATTGTTCGTTAAGACGGGATTATTATGAATTTTTGAATTTTATCGCTTGTGTGAGATGAGATTGTATTTTTTTTTAGGTTGATGTGATCTTTGTTTTGTTTTATTCTTTGTAGATTAAATGGTTGTTTCTTGCTTTGCTTGTTTGCGAATCAAACATAACAGTAGTAGCTACAGTTCAGTATTTTTTCGGCACTCCCTAGATTTCTGACAATTTTTATCCGACTACGGCGAAGCAAAAAGGAGGGTTATGATGTTGACCGGTATGTATGTATGTATGTATGTTAATTTGTTCCCTCATAACTTCTAAACTACTTATCATAACTTGACAAATGGGGTATCGTTGGAAGCGTCTCGGTCGTCCGCTGGTTATAGGCTATGTAACGTTACATTAAATTGAATATGGCGCCCTCTTAAATTGAAAATCCGGAGTCACACGTAATCTATTCGATTAATCCCCTAAAACGTGTGACTCCGGATTTTTTATTTTTCTGTCTGAGATGACTTGTTTATACCTTTTTAGTTGACTTTTTTGCCGTAGTTGGGTTTTAGTTTTTATACTTTTGATTGACAAACTCGAACAGACAAAAAAGGTTCTAACTCTAATAAACCAGTGAAGCCCGTGGAGCGTTTTGTAGCACTACGCAGATGATGATTTCATTGACTTAGCATAATCAGCTTAATAATGTTCTCACAGCTGGGACACTGGTCTCCTCTCTTCGAGATGGGAGTTTGCTGTTATCTACCACGCGGGCCCAGTGCGGGTTGGTAGATGTCACATGACTTCGAATTTTTGGTTATAGGTCATGCTGGTTTCCTCATGATGTTTTCCCTCACCGTTTTGAGAGCAGTGGTAATGAAATTATTTACACAAAATAAAGCGCCTGGTGCCGTGCCCGAGTTGAGGACGTTACTGCTGGGCCGCCACTGCTCTCATCATTTCGACGTAAAAACACCATAACCTACTCACTCCCAATTTCCGTTCTAACACTATACGGACACCATGAAAACCCCATCACCTTTCTTCACTCTGTTGTTATCCTTCAACATCCTATAAAAATGCTAAATTCAAGCGAACTGGAAACTTTAAAAGGAGAATAAATAAAAAGAGTAAAAAATCACCCTTCCTGAGTTTCAACTGTGATTATTTGGAATGGGTGTCATTAATTTGACAGGTCCCGGAGTTGTTCCTTAATTACGGCTCTGGAATTAAGACGCTCAAAGAAATTATTTGAGACAATTCACTGTGACAACGGAGTGCTGGAGATGCTAATGTGCGTTTTTTAGGGATTTATAAGCAGGGAATAGAATGTTTTAATATATTTCGAAACTACAGTGAGGTTCAAAAAGAGAGTAATGTTTTGTCACTGTGCCGATAACTGACTTTTAATGATTTTATACAGAAAATCACGTCTAAACGAGTAGTGTTAATGATTTGAAGAAAATATATGTTTAATTAAAGCATTTTCTTAATAACTGAATAAATCTGTGATAAATGATAAATGATAAATGATTTATTTTCTGTAAGTAGGTTCATACAAACACTTTTACATTATGAATATTTTAGATTATGTTTATATTACATATATATTTTAATGAATTTTTAAAGTTATGCCTAACGCAGATATAAAACGGAGAATTACGTAAAAACTATCAAGACGTGTATTGTTCTGAAACCTTTACCGTTTTAAAGGTAATCTAACTGTTTATCTTTTAGTACACGTGTTTTATTAAAATACCTTTTATTTTATGTATAATAAATAAATAATGCGTCTAATTTGGTACAGCGAGTCCTATTACTGGCTGGATTTTCGAACCGTTGCGTGAGCTCGGCACAGAACACGTAAGCTAACCAGTCCGAGTAAAAGAGTGTCCGTGGAGTTTCTTGCCCGTTCTTCTCCATAGGTACCGGAATGGGAAACTAGCTTCATATTTTCTGACTGACCGAGTCTCTGACAATTCTAAAGTGCCTTACTTTTACATACCGAGACTCCTCCGTGTCCCGGAAAGCACGTTAAGCTGGTCATTCGTGGATCTTTGACAGTCACTACGAGTCTTCAGAATCCCGAAAGTCTGACACTGGTTGTCAGACTTTCGGGCTTCTTACCAAGGGGTATCGTATTACCCAGTTACTGGTACCCGTTGTGGAGGTCAGATAGGCAGTCGCTCCATGTAAAATACTGGTATTCAGCTGCATCCGGTTAGGCTGGAAGCCGACCTGAACATAGTTGGAAAAAGGCTAGGCAGATTTTTTTCTATCTATAAGTAAACCCTCAGCGAAAAAACAACATCTCCATTTCTCACACGAAAATTCAAGAAAATCTTTTCGTCCATAATGTACGTAGAAGCAAAATCTTGTATTTCCACATCACCGTCATTCATTCGTGGCATACATACATATGTAAAGTATTTCTCGCGCGCTTTAATACAAGCCGTATGAATATTTTCAGGCGTCAAGATGAATGGGCGGCATTATCATTGTGCATTCAGTTTTACGGGTGTTAAGTGTACGTAGTGTATTGTTCGGGGTGGTTAAGTTTGGGATGTAAGTACTTGATGTTTTTGGATTTTGAGGGGCTTGTCTTATAGTTTTTTTTTTAAAGACAACTTTTTTATATTCATGAGTATTTTCAGACAAAAAATGTTTTCTTAGCTTTAAACGAAGAATTACTTAGACTTTTTCATATCAGCTTGTTCTTCAAACTTTTTGTTTAGCGAAATTGCAATGCAACTAATTTCTTAATCATCAAAAGTCAACCATTAATAACAATTAATAAGAAGATAATATTATTTTTCTTCTACAAATCTATTTTAATTGATGCTTCACAAATTAATTTCAGTTAGTTTAGTAATAATCAATAGTTATAATCAATTAAATAACTGATCAAATGTTATTATAATACATATTTGTACGCCGTTAAGGTAAAACATGACTGTGATCCTTTCTCCAATGTACTTAACATCTTGCATGCTTTGTGTGTGCATACTCATGTTTCGGACAAATAAATGATCTATTCTATTCTATTCTATTCTAAGCTGCAGACTTCAAAGTTCTACTCAAACTCGCAATGTACAATTTGGAGACGACACTACAACAATAAATGAAAACACTGGCAATATTAATGCATAGGAGTATTCAGGAACTGTCAAATAAATCCTAACATTGAAATGAAAAAAGGGGTTTTTTCTAACAAACTAGAGATGCGCCGTCGAACGGTTTTGTCAATCTTTGACTAGCTATAGTGACTAAATTAATGGAGATATTTGATTGAATTTTCGTATGCAGACTGGGAACATCATTAGATATACGCAGTTTGATTTAGTATTTTCGAGTAGGTACCTATGTAATGCATGCAGCATTACATAGGTACTCGAAAATACTTGGGCGACTAAAGACTCGTGCAGACTGGCGCGACGCGACAGAGCGACGCGGCTCTAATAATACAATACAATAACATTTTTTAAGAAAACTTCACGGAAGAATAATTACCGGCATCGCGCCGTCACGGCGCGCTAATCTGCACGAAGCTTAATCTATACTTATAATAAATCTGTAGAAGTGAAAATTCTGTACATTGAAAATATCAAAAAAATAAATGGCAGGGGGTGTTACTAGACCGACACCGAACCCAAAAATTTGATTAAAAAAAATTTTGTCTGTCTGTCTGTCTGTTTGTTCAGGCATCACGCAAAAACTACCGGTTCGATTACGATGAAACTTGGTATAATTATTCTTTAATATCCTGGGCACCACACTGGGTACTTTTTATCCCGGAAAAGTATCCTATCCTACTATCTATATCTATACCTACCTATTAATAAAAAGACAAGTCCTGACTGACTGACTCATCAATGCCCAACCCAAACCCTTGGACCTAGAAAGCTGAAATTTTGAGGTTCCCTTTATAATGTAGGCAAGGAATAAGGAAGCATTTTTCGAAATTCAACCCCTAAGGGGGTCAAATAGGGGATGAAAGTTTGTATGAAAAATCTTATTCCTTGAGGTAATAAACATGAAACTCCGCACGAGTAATTATCAAAATAAATGAAAAAGTTTGTAATTTGTTGTTTTTCTAAATTACCCTCTAAAGGGGGGTTGGGGGGCGTCAAAGTTTGTATGGAAGAATTTTAACGCGCTGTCCGATTAACTCGAAACTCAATATGTATACTTAAACCCAAAAATTAAGAATAACGTGTATCAGGATTTTTCGAAATTCAACCCCTAAGGGGGTAAAATAAGGGATGAAAGTTTGTATGAAAAATCTTATTCCTTGAGGTAATAAACGTGAAACTTCGCATGAATAGTTATCTAAATAAATTATAAAGTTTGTAGTTTTTTGTTTTTCTAAATTACCCCCTAAAGGGGGGTTGGGGGTGTCAGTGTTTGTATGGAAGAATTTTAACGCGCTGTCCAATTAACTCGAAACCCAATATTTATACTAAAAACCCATGGGGATGTATGGGGTAATTTCCGACACTCACGCGGGCGAAGCCGCGGGCAGCAGCTAGTACTAAAATAAAAGCCATTGGCAGTGGCACAGATCATTATGCTTCTTCTTAGTTGATTGAGTATATTTTAATAATTTTACACCATGTGTTGTGTTTATTGTAGGAGAATACTATAATATATAATAATTATACGTATTATATAATATAATATAGACCTATACTATTCTACTAATATTATAAATGTGAAAGTTTGTATGTTTGATTCTCAATCACACAAAAACGGCCGAACGAATTAGGATACATAGGATACTTTTTATCCTTATAGTACATTCCCGTTGTATCATTTCAGACATCCACCCGAAGCCGCGGGCGAAAGCTAATCAGTTACTGGTTACTCTGTTGAGTTTTGACTATTTACTCTGCACCATGCGTTTATTGTACTATGTTTCTTAGTTTATAAACTAATTTTTTCACACGACTGTACTCTGTCCAGTTGCTAATCTGTCCAGCTGCGAAACTGTCCAGCACCCTAATTGCGTAATACACGATCTATCACAATTTGTATCGGTTTGAAACAAATTGCTAATCCATTGCTTCATAAGTTGGAAAAAAAATTTGCTCAACAACGTAAATTATACAAAAACAAACGCAATGAATGTTGTTGAACTGTCAAAATGAAACAAATTCATCGGAATCGTTTACGAAAACGTTTTACGCAATTAGATAGCAGCTGAGAATCTGTCCAGTTCCGAATCTGTCCAGTTGCTCCGGAGCGTGGAAATACTCAGCCAAAATGACGATTCCTCTATACTTTAGCAAAGATAAAGTATTCGTAATTTATTTTTCTCACTCATAAAGTGTACATGCTGAATTAAGTTACTCTGTGTTTTAACCGTGAAATGCTAAGAGCATGCGAGGCGCACCTGCCTAACCTTCAAATGTGGAACATAATTTTTGTGTAAGTGTACAATAACCTTAGTGGTTGCGATTAGTCTTAAATACTATGTTTATCGTCTGTGGTATGAGTGAGTTTTGGCATAGTGTGTAATAAAAAGCCGAGAAATTAGGTGAGTTCTGTAGAAGTAGCGTAATATGTGTAGCAGTAAAGTTTATGTTTAACACCTTATGTTTCGAGTTATGCCATTGTTTATTGGAACGATGTTCTTTAACGTAGCTTGCGGTAGGAGTAAACTGGTAGAAATCATCGTTTTAAGAAGAATCTTGTTTGTGACAGTCTTCCATACTTAATAGGTTGTCAAACTAGCAAAGAGTTATGAAGTAATGAAAAAAAAAAAATTTTTTTTCTCAGAAATAATTAGTAATAGTGTCACGAATATTAGAATAATTCACTTTGATCCCGTATCGTACTTGTTTATTGTATTTTAAGTAAGTTAATAATAAGGTATTCTCATGCTACTATAAGCAAAAATAAAATGGGTCATTCATCATTCAGTAATACGTACATTCTTAATTCCGACTTATATTTGTTTCCGCCTACATTTTTCAACAACGTACGCTTCAACAATAAAGATAAATAATTACGTCACAATGCATAATTATGCCGACCACGATGCCTCGTTCGAATCGTGGATTCGCTGTGCCACTAACCCGCAACACCCGCCCGCTAAGTACAATGTGTGGATTTAAAATTCCATTTCCGTGAACGTGATCGCATAAGTTCCGATCCGGATTCCGGAACGGCGCCGTGTTTGTGCAGTTCCACCGGTTTTAAGTGTACTCCTTTTTGTTTTTCCGTTCCGCGGTTATGTTTTGTTACAGTTGCGTATTGATTGTACTTATTGTGCATAGTGGAGAGAGGGTTAGATCGCTTTTTGTTTGTGTCGGATTTTTGAGTTGATTGCCAGTTTTGTTTGGCAACTTGGAGTGAAGTGATGTATGAGAACATGTTTGATTGTGGAGTGAATAGGAAGTCGTTATGTTATGGCTATTGATGTTTCTTTGTTTTGACAAGAGTGGCTGACGATGGCAAACAATTGGGTTTGTATCTAGTATCGTTTGGCAGTTGTATGGGGGGGTTAAAAGAGGTTAAAGCTGGAAGGATCCCCGACTCATAATAAAAGGTAATGCGTATTTTTCGAAAATTAATAAAAATTGTTTCTACCCTTAAATTAAACCATCAGAAATACTGCTATTTCTAACTAATCTAAGTGATCTTTCCCATTCGATTATGAATATTTAAATTTCAATTCAAGGATTCTTATAAAATCTACTTAAAATATTCCAATCACAGGCTCAAGAAATAAAACCTCAAATATATCCTTGCCCGACAAAATACTTAGAGTCTAACCCTAACAAAAACCTAACTTTAATACTGGGAAAGCGTCTGCCCAAAATTTAAATGCGTACATCTTAAGCGGGTGACCTTTGGGCAACCCTTTCTTGACTATTTCCAAGACTATTTGTCATCTGGTATTATCCCTACCCCGGGAAAACCGGGTAAGACCATCACTTATTTGAATTAATTGCTGTGCCCGAGATCAAAACATGGGTAGTATAAGATTTAGACATTTTTGCCTGTAATGCAATTCGTTTTAGTCTATGTTAAGCGCATTTATCATTATTTTTCTGGATTAGAGCTAGTTTTTTCGTGCTGTTGCTAGTTTATTAGATGAGTTACGTAGCGTTTTTGTTTTTTTTTTTCATTTAGGATTAGGTACCTTATTTTTTGTCAATGACTTTCAATGTTTATCCTCAGTTATCCGCACATACATTTTAATAGGTCTAGTAGGTATACTACTGCAATATGCATACAACGTGATTTCGTTGTTGGAAAAACAATAAAATCTCTCATCTTATCTCTTTCAGCAATGAAACTGAACGCGATCAGCACATCTAGAACGCGTTCAAGATATGTCAGGCAATGACGACACTGACAGCTCTTGAACGCGTTTTTGATGTGCTTCAGTTTAATTGGTGAAATACGCCCTTATTATAGTGAAATCCGATTATGGGATGATGTAAAATTATGGGCATTCACTTTACAAAAGTAACAAAAAATGCTGGCAGGAGGCAATTATGTGACCCTTCTTGTCATCTTCTTCTCATTGTCTTCAACATTACTGGAGCCCTATGTTCAATAACAAAGCTTGAATTACGAATTTACCCAAATACAAAAGTAACCCGTGTCCAGATAAAACTTACTTCTGAATCCAATTGTACCTAATCCATCGTAATTACGTTACCTTTTGGTCAACCAACCAATCTCGCACAAAGGTAACAGCTTTCTGCAGCTAGTTAAAAATGTAACCAAACACAATAGCGGGTCGTAGAGGGTTGGGACTCCATTAGTGCACTGCCTTTACTGTGTTACAACCACTTGATTAAGAGAATGTAAATAATTTGTTGTTGGGGGTCCAAGTTGAAAGCCTTAGAGGTATGAGGAACAGAGTGTAAAGTTAACTCGTCCTATACAGTGTGAGTCTTCATAATGTGCACATATCGAAATGGGGGAATCTATGCTTAATCTTATCGACGGAAAAAATAAAAAATAAAATCTAAATACATTTTTTTTTCCACTTTTTTTTATTTAAAAAAAATCGTCTTATTGATATTTTTTTACGATTATTGTAAAAATTGATTAAAAAAACAGATTTTTGGACGAAATACCTGTTTATTTTCAATTGAGGGTTTTTTGGGTTTAATTGGGAGGGGTTTTTCATTTTATAAGAACACTTAATTACTACCAATCATTATGGAGTTGAGTTTGTTTCATCGCGATAGATAATTTAAAAGTTACACCGTTTTTTTACATTGGGGTAAAAAATACAAAATAAATAAAAAAATAAAAATAGATTTTTTTAAATATTTTTTCCGTTTGTCAAATTAAGCATAGAATCCCTCATTTCCATATGTGCACATTATGAAGACTCACACTGTATAGAAAAGGGAGGATCCTCTGACCAGACGGGTGTTGCGTGTGGCGGGCAACCGGCCTAAGTCACCTTTCGTCACCTACTCTCAACGTGGTCAAACCATAAAAGCTTTTTTTTTAATTTCTTTCACTACACTTCCGTTGACATATCATCACATTATTCCACAGCTTATCATCAATAATATATACTTACTAATAAATAAAAAACTTCCACTTCAAAATGAGTGCAATCCCCTCCGCCATTCCCATAAGATTGGGCCAAATCCCTAAGAATTCTCAGTACCTACGAATATTGTGCCAGAATTGGATTAAGCGGTGTTTAGTTAAAACCGATGAAAGGGTAAGAGCCAGTGATTATTCCACCGTATTGTCTAATTTACAGTCTGTAGACTGCTTGTAATTTCCCCGACACTGTGTAAATGGTGTAAACTTCGATCTTCAAACATAATTAGAAACGGCTTTTAATTGCCGTTCGATCGTCCCGGGTTGCTTGCTAATGTGTGCGTTGCTGTTATGAAGTGTGCACGGATTTTGAAGATTTTTGATAGATACTGCGTGTATCAGAAAGGTGTGGTCATATTTGAGGGTGTAATACAGACCGTTACTTGATTCAGGCCTGACTTGGCGGAAATCCATTATAAAATACAATAGACGTAGATATATTTAGTGACCTATTCCGCTTAACTATTCCTAAAGAGATATAAAAAATCCTGTAAGAAATCGATACGTGTTTCACCTCTCAACGAGGCATCCTCAGGATGACGAATGACTTGTCGCGAACCCGAACACGACGTGTTGCCACGTCGAGCGCTGGACGCGTCATGAGTCGATTTCTTACAGGGTTTTTTATGACTCTTTAGGAATAGTGAAGCGGAATAGGTGATATCTACGTATTGTATTTTGTAATACAGACCGTCAAACTGAAATAACATTTTGAAATAGTCAACCGCACATTTGGGTCGAGTAACTGAAGTTCTGTATGGAACATTTGATATATTTTTCATTGGTCTCTATGGAGAAAGCTGTACAGTTAGATGATAAGTACCACACCCTTAAATATGACCACAGATTTCTGATACATGATGTATAAGTAAAAATATTTACAATGCAGAAATTGTTGTTTGAGAATGTAAGTTAACGTTTAAGGCGGAGAAACACGTCATGCTCCGCTACTCGCATCCGATTCGAGTAGGTAGCGGAACATGACGCCAGCCAGTTGAATTGAACTAATGCGGTTTCGCTGCTATGGTTTCGTGGCGGAGGTGTGCTACTAGCCTGAAATCTTAGTACGTTTTCGTTGTTATATTTAAGTAATTCTTATCACATTCACAACCACAACTTCCTTCAGATATACGGAAAGAAAGAAAGAAATGCTTGTTTAAGGATTGTAAGACACCCTTCACACTCTTTTTCTTAAATCCATAAGATTCTTATTAGAATTTCTAGCCTCTAAGTTATTTTGGTATCTGAATATACAAAATGCAAAGCCATTTCAACATGACGTGACGCGTTCAAACCTCATTATATCACCGTCAAATAATTTATTTAATTATAAAAATCTAAAATACAATTAATTAAACTTACAAATTAATCCCTTACAAATACTCAACACTTCAAAACACGCAATTACAACGACCTACAGTAACTTAGATTAACCAAATAACTTGAAAGCAACATGTAAGACTCAATGGCGATGCAATCCCATTACTAAGATTGGAATTGCCCACGCTAATGGTAGTTCGGTAAACCATGAAATTGTGAGTTCTCTTGCTGAATGAGAATTGGGTTTTTATGGGCAGGTATGTACCTATGTTTTATATTCTTTGGAAGGAGTAATAGGTATTTTTGGGCGAGAGTCGTGTTTGTATAAGATAATTTGTTATATGAATAGAATGCTCTTTATAAAAAGCTCGGAAGAATCTTTAAAAAAAAAACTATGTAAAGTTGGGGAAATAATTTACAAATTATAATGTATAATCTATAATTTAATAAATTATCTATAATTTTATTTAGAGTGAGGTTGGGGAGGACATCTAGTTACACGCGGAAGTGGCCGATGGAGTAAAGCTGTGACTGAATGGCGTCGAAGATTAGGCCACAGATACCAGGGCCGTCCAAAAGCGCATTGGGTTGATGATATCGTCAAAGTCGCGGGAAACACCTGGATGTGGGACGCACGGAACCGGGAAGTATGGCAGAGGCCTATACTCAGTAGTGGGTGATTCCGGGCTGAAATGATGATGATGGTGAATTTTTATTTTATTTTTGTAAATTGGTCCAAAAAGACACTTATACACATAAAAATTAAAACATATTTTAAAACTGAGATCCGTGACTATGAGAAGAAAGATCGAAATTAACAAAGATGTCACAGTCCTTTTAAAGTCCAGACATAATATTGGTCAGGCCATGTGAGGACAACGCAGATTAGTGTCTAAGATGGTCGTTTGAGGAAAAACCACACAGATTTGAGTGGACTTGTTCAGTCAGTGAGTAATTAATTAATTGGTAAGTACCTTAATTAGTAAGCCTCATAAATTCCGCACGAAATTAAATGTCAGTCCACACGATATGTGACAATTAACAAAAACCAACACAAAACGTCACATTTATAATTGTCGTATAATTAATATATTAGTATCATCGTTTGCTTCCGGCTAAATGTTTTGTTTATTATGTCCGTACATTTACATACTCCTAATTATTGAAATAATTATCTGAATAATACAGGATTAATGTATCCTTTTAACTTGTTTTCGGTTTGTTTGCGAATGTCAAATCAATCTGCCTAGCCTTTTCCAATTTATGTTGCGCTCGGCTTTAGCGGAATACCAGTATTTTACATGGAGCGACTGCCTATCTGACCCCCACAACCCAGTAACTGGGTAATACGATACCCCTTGGTAAGACTGGTTGTCAGACTTTTGGGCTTCAAATGACCAGTAACGACTGTCAAAGATCCACGAATGACAGACGGAACCAACGGCTTAACGTGCTTTCCGAGGCACGGAGGATGATATGTAAAGATGGTCATCCATGGTCATGGTCTGTTCGCGATTATGTAGAAGCTAAATGATTGGAGGATCATTTTTTCTGTGCTTTATTTCATTTTATAATGGATTTCCGCCCAGTCAAGCCTGAATCAATAAACTATCTGTCCGCGATTGTAAATATTTCAGACATTTTTAGAGTTCCGTACCCGAAGAGCCAATTGGAACACTGAATGCTATTGCCGCTATAACAGCAAAACATGATAATTAATGGGTCTCCATACAAGAAACGTTTTTTTTCGACGTTTTTTGCTCAATTTTGATACAGCCTTTGCGAGTCCGACTCGCACTTGGCCGGTTTTGCACAGTAATAATTACACTGAAATTTAATTAGGTACATAAAGTGAATGTTATTATTTACAATTATTTCCTAAAAAAATTAAAAAAAAAAAAATTAAACTTACGGGGTTTGTACGGTGCATGTTTCTAACATTTCTTCTCAAGTATCGTCGTCGTAGTCCTTGAGTGATGGTATTGATTTGAGTGCATTTTAATAACTGTTTGGCGTGAATTATATTAATTGGGCGACGGCGCGGCGCAGGCATGATGCCGCTTCAAAACGTTGTCATACAATATGTACGTAGGTACAATATAGACGTGCGCCTGTGCCGCGCCTTCACCTTACACCGTCTGTGTGTAATTCACGCCATAGGAGTGTCAGGACTGACAGCGCCAAAAAGTCATAAAAAAAAGTCGGGAGCTATCGTGGGACACCCGGTTGGAAGGTTGGAACTAAGTTCCTTTCGCTGTATATTATGTTTTAATACTGAGCCATCTAGTATGGTATCTAAGTTTCAAGTGACCAAAGTTATTTTGTTTATACTTACAAGTTTTTTTTTTTCATGTTTGAGTTGGCTCTGCGAAACTGACTTTTTAGAGCTGCTTTTTCGTGACGGATTCTACCAGTTTACTCCTACCGCAAACCGCGTTATAGAACTTCGTTCTAAAACCAAGTCTCGGACCTAAGTACCTACAAGAATCTTTCGGCGCGTGGCCGAAATCAGAACTAACGTCGCCATCTTGTTTTGTCAATACATTTCACAAAACTATTTCAACAAATGTTTACCAGCAGCGCCTCCCTGTGAACGTTATTCAAACGCCAAAAGATCCGTGTACCACTTTAACCAACAAGTTTTCGTTCAAAATCTAAAACAGGATGTCCTATACCTATCTCAGATTTAATCCCGAATCTAAAATTGCCATTAGAAACACAACAACCTGTCACATGGTCCCGGTGATTCATTAAACTGATGTCGCTGCGGTCGCGCAATGAATTGTGTACCAAATTAATTCTAATGTGTTTGTTTAGATTGCGTTACTTGTTTACAAGTCGCCTTGTTTTATTGGAAAGTCAAGTGGTTCTTTGTTGTTTTGAATCCTTAGTACGGTAGGTACCCGGTAGTAATATGGCTCACCAAGCTTTAGGAAGAGTACAGGTACACGCACGAGCATAAATATATTACTATGGATATTGACAGCTCGGCAATAATATCTGATTTCATAATTCATCCATTAATAAATGACTGCAAATATATGTGATAATTTGTGGAAGGCATAAACAAGTATCAGCACAAATATGGGACATCAAAGGAACTCCAAAGATATCTGGCGCAATAAACGATGCCAAAATATAAGATACTGCATTGGCTACAAAAATATTATGTGCTAATGCAATATTAACGGACATGTCAAGCTTCATAAATATCTGCCTACTCAGTTAAATTCAGAAGAATGTGATACTTCGGTGTAATCATAAATATCTGATATCACTTTGACAGCATAAAAATATCTGATATAACTTTGGAGATAATGAAAAATTTGCTACTATTCAGCTGGTCTGATGATGCAGCTGGAAGGTGGCTAAAGGAACTAGTCACCTAAACAAGAAACTCCATCGCGTTTAGTCTCGTTGGATTTCTCTTGACAAGTAACATTATACTTGTGCCAAATTTCATCTTAATTGGTTGCTAGGTAGAGCATAAAAATGGATTACTCCAAGCAGAAACACATACAATACTTTAGTACTACCAAGGATGAAAAATGTTTTTGCCTTTTATAATACAATAGACGTAGATATATTTAGTAACATTCCGCTTAAATATTCCTAAAGAGTCATAAGAACCCTGTAAGAAATCGACACGTGTTTCACCTCTCAACGAGGCATCCTCAGGATGACGATTGACTTGTCGCGAACCCGAACACGACGTGTTGCCATGCCGAGCGCTGGACGCTTCGCTTCGTTTGGCCTTATGTTCAAACTCCAATTTCTCCAAATAGTTTCCCGAAAAGCACTTATTATTAGTATTACTTTGAAAGCTGAGGGTTGGTGGACGTTTTTAAAACTACTTTGTGGTCGTTGCCATCCTTCTTTTTTATCTTTTTTTAAGGCTGAAAATCTAGAACAAATTTTAATATTGTCGACATTTTTTTTTCTCTGTGAGCTAAGTTTTAGTCACTTTGTGTGGTGTTTAGACATATAGTATTTTTTAACGAAGGTAAACCATAATTTAAGGATTTATAATTTAAAAAAAAAAAAGAAAAATAAAGTCAATTGAGAATTTCCCTAAAAATATTAAAAACCTTCTAGCTCCTAAACCATAAATAATCACTGAAAATACATAGGGGTTTTTCGGGAAGCCCTTGGAAAGAGGGTTCTAAAATTTTGCTTTGGACCTCGTTTCACCGTCCACCCTGTACCTATACAAATATTGGTGCCGTCGACCAATGCGGTTATGCCATTCTCCGTTGAGGTTTTAATTTGTCATGCAAACTGGGATTAAAATCTCTTTTAAGCAAAATGCGTACCAAACATTCACATTGTTCTGATGTCGAAAAATAAATCCAACACTCCTTTCGTTATTTCGATATAAACGTATTATAAACTCAGTTATTTCACGATATGTACAAAGAATGTAATCTATTTACCATTTACAATAAAAATCTAAAGTGCAGTCATTTCAATAATATTGCACAAAAACTGTCGTTATTTAGCTGTTATTTGTCTATTGCTAAAATAAATGGAGAATAGTTTTTTATCAATGAAATATTTTTAGTACCTACGTTTCTTTTACTCTCTCTGTGTCGTTTTATAACAATTCAGATACATTTTTATTCTACCTTGGTTGCCCCATTGTTACGTGTCTCATTTGATGATCTTTATAATAGAATAGAATAGAATATTTATTTGCGTAAAACATGGTATACAATGGTGTTAAATACAAATTGAGGCACAAGCATGTTTAGCTAGTATAAAATATTATAGCATGCAAAATTTTAAAGACAAGTTAAGCAACCACAATCGTTTTTTTTTAAATGTTTTAAGTATGGTCGACCTCGTATTTGCTTTGACACCCTTAGGTTAAACGTCACTTCCAACTCATAAAACGTCAAGGTCTATTTGTCTATGTGACAGTTAGGTATTTTCAACCTGAGTGAATTTTTAAGAACATTGGGTAAAAATGTATGGGGCTTGGACTAAATGTCCATCACTAACGAGATGTTTGTCAGTGAATAGTCAAATAAATGAGGATTAACTTTTACTAAGACATAAACAATCATTCTTATTTAACTATAACTTTTTACTATCAGATTTTGTTTCAAGGGTCTCCTAATAAAAATTACTCCTTATTAAATAGACTATTCAAGAACATAGCTTTCGTTAGTAGCATATTTGGACCACATTTGCCCATTATCTTTTAGTCGGAATTGTTGTAAACCAAGAGCAATTAGGTCGTCTATACCTTCACCTTCAGATTTCTTGGAAACCTAAAATGCTTTTGCGGTCTGCTAACTAAATAAAACTTCCATGAAATTAATTTATATTGTGGGCAGATATATATCACGTTACAAATGATGTAACAAGATCAAGGTGACATGTAGGAGGAATATTTTTAGTGAGAAACAAAATAAGGGAATATAATTATATCCCTTTCTTATATTTACCTACTCTTTTTTGTATTTGTATGGGTATTCTTTTCTTATTTATATTATATTCAACAAAGCACGTCCTCAATATCGGACTTTACGATGCTGTGCTTTTTCCCAATGTTTAGTCGGTCATGTTATCACTTAAATATTTTGACTAAGATTTGTAAACAATGTGTCAACAATCCCACATTACCTTGTATTGTATTAATTTCTTTCTTTTTTCTTTTAGCCACTTTCTAGTAAGTCCATGCCGTGAAACTCTGTTATTGGCTTAAGAGATAATTGTCATCATCTCGCTGTCAATGTTCAGTGTATGCAGACTTTAAGATGCTAGTTACTTTGTCGCATCTGCATTGTGCTGTTCATTGATAGTGGGGTGAAATTTCACTTAAAATGTCATATTAATAATAAGCTGTTGAGTTTCCAATAAATAAATAAATAGTGTATAGTACTTGGGTCACCTTATGTGTATAGTCTTCAAAATAGAAATATGGCTGTGAATTTGCTAAGCATCGTGTTCTTGAGTGTGGATCACGTGTATTTTACTTAGAAGTCTGTCATCATAGAGGTTATTAACGTTAACATGTACGAGTAAAACATTAAATAAGTACTTAATATCTAAATTAGCAACATTTATTAGCATTTGTAACTGCAAGCTCACCTATGTTACGAGTAATTCAAGAACTTTAGCATTAATTTTTCAAGCTCTTGATGCAATTTCTTCTAGTGGCATACCATAAAATTGAAGCAACATAATTTATAACTGCACGCTAATTGCGTTACACACTTTCAATTGCATTGCGTGCTTTCCTCCGTGTTTCGGAAAGCACGTTAAGCCGTTGGTCCCGGCTGTCATTCGTGGATCTTTGACAGTCGTTACGAGTCGTCAGAAGCCCGAAAGTCTGACAACCAGTCTTACCAAGGGGTATCGTATTACCCAGTTACTGGGCTGTGGAGGTCAGATAGGCAGTCGCTCCATGTAAAATACTGGTATTCAGCTGCATCCGGTTAGACTGGAAGCCGACCCCAACCTGATTGGGAAAAGGCTAGGCAGAATGAATTCAATTGCAATCTGAATGATTTTGAAAGATATTACTAATCCATAGCTTCATATGTTCGAAAAATGAATCTGCTCAACAATGTTAATAACACAATGAATGTTGTTGAACTGTCAAAATGAAAGCTGGTCAAGCTGTGTGGTTACGAAAATTGATATTTTTGTGTTGCAACACCTGATGCTCAGGAGTCACTGACGCCGTTGAGCATCGACCAGTAACCTAGGTCCCAAGAGCAAAAGAAGTTAGTGAGGCCATTAGAATTACACCAATTTAGTCCTTTCCGTGCCAAATCACCCAAAAAGCTTTTACACGCCTCATTAATAAAAATCAAAGAAAGAAAAAATACCCATTAAACTGAACCGAGTACGTTTGAACACCGGCGACTGAATTCATACCGCTTAAGCATCTCATGTTTGTTCGACGATATCGTTCGGTAAATGGATATCCTGACGACATCTGCGGGCGACAAATTACCTATTCTATCTGTCATCTCGCTACGGAACGCGGTACTGCTGGATTCGTTAGGGTTCCGTGGGAATTAGTTTTTGTTTTTTTTATTTTATTGGTTTCTGGTCTGTAGATTTCAACTGACTGAAGTACAAAGATCTTGTTTTTTAGTGTGAGAATTGTGGATATTATTTATCTTGTCTTATATCAAGGTATTTCTTTGTCCTCTGATTAAATCATGATGTCAGCCTAGAGTCTTAACGATGTACGTAGACGTGTCGTGTATTTTCAGTTTCCACGGCTTTATGCCGTTTTCTATATCCTGTATTTATTTGTTTGAAACGTAAATATGGTGTATGACTAGATTATGTAATAATTAATACTTGCTGTAAGCACAGCGTACTGCATACGATGAAAAGAGAATCTGTTTTAGATTTTCTTAAATTCAAATTGCTTAATATGAATAATGTTTCCAGTTTATTTCGAGTTTCCTGGCAAAAGGCCGGGATTATTGGTCAGACCACCTGTCTCAGACCAAGAAGTCACGGGTTCGATTCCCAGTGGGGCTTGTTCTCAGTCCGCCATAACAACAATGTTAACAGCATTGTTGTGTTTCGGCAGTTAGAGGTAAGAAAGATCCCTGATCCTATGCGGTTGACGGTTCCGGGTGAAGCTCGCTTCTATCATCACTTACCATCGTGAGATGTGCGCCAGGAGCTTCCTTGTGGCGGTTAATATATTTGGAGTTTTTTAAAAATTAATTTACAAATTCACAGTGTACAGAACCTACCCCACACTCCGTACCACCAGGTTTCTTTCCTCACCTTATGTTTTCGCGAAATATTTTCGAGGTTCAGTGATTGATGTTCGGTTGACGCGTCGTCGCCGGCTAATGCCTGCTAGAAGATTGATATGTCCCCACGGTATTAGCTACGTGTTTCATTCCTCTATATTATTTAAATACGATGGTATTCCGTGATGAATAGGTATTTGATTGCTTTTAAAAAAAAAATTTTTTTCGTGGTTTTTTGGATTTCTTGTTCGGAGTATTAGTTAAGTATTTATTTGGTTGTGTTTATCTTTTTAGGAATGTGTTTTGTATTTACTTACTGGGGCCGACGTGACAAAAGTTTAATACCGTCTATCGTCAACGTATTGTCCCAACTTAGCATTTGTTTGATGTATATTATCGTAAACGAAGCAACAGGAATATGTAAGGATCTTCGTTCTGTAGTGTCTGCCTACCCCCATGGGGAAAAGCCGTGAGTTTATGTAACTTATGCATAGTAATGGGATGCCGATATTCAGCAACTTAACGAAATCATCAAGTAGCTTGCGAAGGCATCCCGTTACCTCTAGTCCGTTCCAAAAGTATCTAATGAAATTGTAAACTTATCCTGTTCTGGTTAAATTTTACGCAATCAGTCACTAAAGGAACACATCACAATACATTATCACACACTCACACACCCACATACAGGAACTTTTTCTCATCCATTTGTTTACAGCGTTGTGCTGTGCTATGGGGTATATAGCCATAGGCATGTGTTCACCAACATTCAAACCGCCGGTTAGTTATTAAACAGTTGGTTTATGTCAAATTTCCTGAGGAAATTTTAAATATAGAACTGATTAAATATCTAAACAATTGATTTAAATGTTGGTGAACATTTTTTATTTTTTATTTTTTTATCCACAACGGGGAAGCTCTTGGCCAGAATCTCACCTGATGGAAAGTGATGATCAGGCCGAAGGTGGAAGCGAGCTTCAACCGGAATCCTCTACCACAGAGGAACTGGCTATCTTATCTCTAACTGCCGGAACACAACAATGCTTTTAACATTGTTGTTATGGCGACAGACTTAGATAAGATGGTGGTAGCTAGCCAGGCGGACTTAAAACAAGCCCTACCACCAACCAAACCGAGCAGAAAATTTTGCCCCCACTGGGAATCGAACCCGGGACCTTTGACTGAGTGGAAGCCTTCTTGTCACAGTCATGACGTGTAGCTGCCGACTATTGTCTGTTTTATGCTCGTACCTATTCTACATCTGATATTTTAAATCTGTTCGGATTACCCATTTTTCTGTATGCACATTTTTCTTTCTTTCTTACATTTTAACCAGATACATGATGTGTTCATACGATCTTTGAAACTTGGGCCGAGTTTACTCAGCCCATTTTATTCACACGTCAGACGACAACCCCTCGTTATGTTTTCATTCTCAGTAAACAGACTCCGACATTAAATTGCTAACAAGTTGGCTGAGTGATTAAAGAGCTGTGATGATGTTGACACTAAAATATAAATAGCGTTTGAAAATTTTGCTTGCAAAAGTGATTAAATGTCCAACATTACAGCGGATGGAAAGAGACATCTTATTTTAAAACTCTCTGTTTGATTATTTACTAGACTTTTTAATTAGGCGCAAATAGTAAAAAAATCGAAGGTATCTAATATTTTTTTATTATGTATTATAAATTTTTTACTGATTATTCTCATATCGTTTGGTGGCCGCAGTACAGATGTAATAAATATTTTGATGAATTTACATAGTAATATACATAAAACTATCGGCGAAATGTGGCAAGGCACTTTTCAAAACACTCCTTGTTTTTCTAACTAAGTGCTCAACTAAAACTTGTATCATGTTAATCGATCTACACAACTGATCCATTTGAAACATAAATAAATCTACGTTTTTTCTACGACATATGACCGAATGAACCCCGTACGACTCTTCAATTATTCACTATAAAATTAGGGGTAATTGGAGTCCAGCAAAGCAATCTAGATAAAAGCCGCCGCTGAATATAGCCCATGAATGCTGGAAGACGACTACGTACCGCGTTTACTGCCTACCCTGAAATATGATAGGTGCCGCGATGTAATCTTTTTGAGTACGTCCAAGATTTACTTTACGATGATATTCCGTTTATGTCGGGTTTATGTTAGTGTATATGTTTTTAAATGGTTTACTTTTTATTTCTGTTTGGCTGGGGTGGAAGAGAAGGTTTATGGATAGGGAACTTTTTTAGGGGTTCGTAGTAAATAGTACATAACATCTTGGTAGGTATGTAGTAAAGTGACTCGGATGTAGCTTTTTATAAATCTTGCGAAAGCGGTTAACATTTTGTTTTATCTAGCGTTGTTGGTGTGCCTTTGCAAAAATAAGACCTAAAATACAAAAAAATCACACCTTACCACCCATATTCTTTGAAAGGATAAGCAGAGGTTTTGAACTCATATGTTTCGCGAAGTATGTTTAAGTGCCATGAGGATGAGTTTTTTTTAACCAAAATCAAATAAAAAGTGTGTGAAATGAAACAGAGATAAAATTGAACTGCATTTCGGTAATAAGCTCGTGATTTTCTTGACGGCACGCGTATAAAAAACCTATAAATAATTTTAATATCCAATTAAAAATGGAGTGCAGAAGTCAACATAATTATTTCATTAATTTTGATACACGATCGCTATGCGTGAATGCATTCGAGCTCATTATGTAGATGACATTCGTATCAAATTATTTATTTATTTAAGAAAAAACTGCTTTTAACTGAAGAATAAATCGGCTATCGCAACGGTTTGCCCTGTGAAACGTGGAGTTGCATCATGCGTCATGATTTCAGCAATGCCTGAAATTATAACAAAGCTGGGAGACAAAGTCCATCGTCCACGACGGTACTTATAAGTAACATGTTACAATCTCAAATCGGCAATGAGTATCCAGAATGACACAGTACTAATATTTCAATGGCGGTCGGTAAACTGCGCAAGCAATCACAAACTATGCGTCAGTAAGTTGCGTCGTGGACGATCGGACTAAAAGTTAACCTCGCTGGTCGCTAGATCTTTGGACTGGTATAGGTTATAGGTAATGCGGGCTGGTGTCCACAACTCCACGTCAATGCGCGGATTTTGCGTAAGGGTGAGAAAATCGATCCGCCCAGCTCTTCAACGCAGGCTAGCAATGCCTTGTTGTTACTGACAATCTCACGGATGGTACCTGGATACCTGGTACTTTTCCCTTTAAGTGGGGACCACCGGGCAGTTCACATGAGCTGCTGGCTCGTCGTCCTCCATGCAGGCCCTGCACAGCGGACTGTCTGTGACTCCTATGACAAAGAGGTGTTTATGAACTGTACGCAGCTGTCGTTTAGTTATGTTATGTTATGGAGGGTACCACCTGGTTGAGGCGCTGGTTACACTCGTATATTGGCCCAGTTCGATCAAATGTGTGACTGTTTTTAGCACTTGCAAGACTTGGGACTGATATTATTATCACACCTGTATTCCTTATAGGGGAAGACACACTTTCGCACGGCACGAATCCAGTCCTTGCTGTTATTGGAGAATTTTATAATGGAAAAACCTACAATCTCGCCCTGGGGATTGAAATCAGGACCCATGCACATTAGTCTGGCTTATGACGAGATACCGGCTCTAATACTTCATCTTCTGCTTTGTCGTTTCCCTACTATGTTGGGGTTGGCTTCCAGTCTAACCAGATATACAGTCACTTTTACACTTGCCGAAAATTATGCAATACTTGTGCTATACTTACATATACATACTAGAAATGGGCCGAAATTCAGTTCACATTCGGTTCAACCGAATTTCGGCAGCTTGAACCGAACTTCGGCATTCAGCCGAAATTCGGTTCAGATGCCGAACATTCAGCACAAGAAAAATAATACCTACTTTCACTATTTTGACTGAAATTTAATAGAATTAGAATAGCATTACTGTAAAATAAAATTATGTCTTTTACTCACTCATGGTCATTTATTTTAGTTAAGAACATTGTAATGTAAGCCTTAAATTAAATCGTGAGAATGACTTATTTGCTAATGACCGGCCGGCTCCGGGCCACGCGGTGGGAGCGCGGGGTGCGGGCAGGGTACATCTAGCAATAATTGAAGTAAATGCGTAAACAAGTCACGGCATGACGCTCTCGAGAAAGCGCGCGAAATTGAAACTAAGTTCGGCCGATTTTTTTCTCTTTAACCGAATGTTCGGCCGAAGTTCGGATTCGGTTTAAACCATATTCGGCCCATCTCTAATACATACATACCTTAGTGTTCTACACAATAGTAGGTACAATAGCAGACACCGATGTATTAAGCCTGCAACATGAGTCTCTCTAGAGACTGAATGACACTCAGGCTAATGGCACACCATTCACGCCGTATTATACCCGGAGGTGGCAAATTAGCTACGATTGCCTGATCCTTTATCGCTTTTCAGTTATTGTAGCGTTTGCTGTTCATAGCTGTTAATATCTTTTGCTGCACGCCATAATACTGTTATGGCGTTTTGCTATCCACGATTCCTGATTCGTTACCGCCTTTTGGCCAGTAAGAACCCGTGCATCGACAAATTTTGATCAATTTTTTGTGAAAAAGAGAAAAATAATTTAAGTCGGGTTCTTAGTTTTGCATGTAGCTAAAAGGGATTTTCCTATTAAATGGAAAATCCCTAATATTCAGAATTAGTTTTCCGTAAAATGACGAGAGACTTAAATTTTTATCATAGTGATCAAGAAACTACTTGTGATTTTGAACATGAAAAAATATCATCAACATCATTATAATATGGTGTAGGTATATGCATGTGACCTTTTTCAACTTCGATACCAAATATAGAAGAAAAATTATTTTTCCTATTATTTTGCAAAACTTCTCAAAAATCTCACTTTGTTCTTCAGCTATCTCTAAAATAAAATATTACACAAGAATACAATATTATCTTCATTATGTAAATCGAAGGTGAAATGTACAAATTTTTCGAGAGATTGACACGAACTAAGATTGAGTCGAACGGTTTTGCGTCACGACAGCTGTACTTTTATAGTCACACAGATTTTTATATTTAGATTTTAATTATTTCAAGCTTTTACACAATTAAATAAGAAATTGAGAAAAAGAGTATTTGTCGTGCGCTATGTAATAAACTAAAAGTGCTTTTGTATGAAAACGGTTTTTTTTTTATTACATAAAATTTAATTACATAAAACAGTCCCCCAAAACGCCCGCCCTTCACCACTTCCTAGTGCTTTGGCTGGGAAGAACAAGTGGCGCAACAAACTCCCCAGTTTATAATTGAAAGACAATTTGATGTTTCGACACTTTTTTAATACTCAAAATGAATATTAAATGCACACAGACCAAGCACGTATATCAATCCAACATTACTAGTTTCCCGCTAAACTCTCTTTGTTTTTAAAATGCAGCGTCACTCGTTTGTCCAGCCATTAATTTGTTTACTCTACCGACAATTTTTGGATGTTCCATCAATTGTTGCCAAATGTTCTGCTTCCGATTTAATAAAACGTATAAATCTGCTTTTTTGTGTTCAACAAAATATTAAATTGTTTGAAAAATGGCAGTTGATGTGTATTGTGTTAGATTTTTTGTGATTTTTTTTCGGACAATAGATTTAGATTGGGCCGATTATGTTTTTCAACGGGCTGTGAAAGGGTTGATTCATTTTGAAATAAATAAAGGTTCTTTTCGTGGGTTGACAACTTTTTGGGCAAACAGGGGTTTGTTTTAATTAAGTTTGAGGTTGAATGTGGTATTTTGTTTAATATTGGCTAATATCTCAATTAATAGATTTATTTCTATATATATTAAAGTGCATACAGAAAATAAGACTAGGAAATGGTTGAATACCTGATCCTTTTCATTGAAAGAAATGTTATGACGCTTAGACAGATTTTATACAAGAATAACAATACGACAATAAGTTAAATTTCGTTTAAGTAATGTCGGTCCCAGTCTGCATACAAAAATTCAACCAAATACGCACCTCTGCTAATATAGTGTCACAATTTAAAATTGAAAAACTCTTTTATTCAGAAAACTTCAAAATCTTACGTCATACAGTGTCATACATCATGGTTTAATTATTTATCCCTAGATGGCACTTGTGTTATTATAATGTATCAAAAACCATTGTAACTTATTCCGCTAATTATGTTAGTTTTATTTTAAGACACGAAATGAAAAAAAAAAAGTTTAGAATAAATTTCAAAACCCTTTTTCTCGAAAGTTTGCTTTTTTGGCTGGATACTATTTGAGCGGAGGTGCGATTTAAACAATAGTTTGGCAAAACCCATAGTCAGCCCATCACTAATATTAAGTTTGTTTGAGATAATCACTTTAATTTCGATGTTAGGAGTGTCTGTATTTATGGTCGTAATACCGGTCATATTGTATAAAAAAAACAAATCCCCAATGGAGGTACCGGCTCAGTTTTTTCAAAATTTTCTTCCCAAAGTACAACTTCGGGTACAAAAGATAAAACAGACGTGACACTTTTCTTCCCTTATCCCCATCTGACCTCCTTAGTTCCGTGATTTAGAACAGGCTTAAGGAAACACGTTTTAAATTTTAATTAAATTACTTTGTTTGGACTCAGCACACGGTTCCTTGTTCAACAATAAACAGTTTGAATTTACATCACTAATTGGTAAACGGACAGTTTCTAATAAATATACTGGATTTAGATTAGATTTTTTTACGGTAGAATAACATAAAATCACGCCTGTATTTTCAAAGGGTTAGGCAGAGTTGTAGCTATTGTACACTCGCATCGCCTGTTATGTTTAAGTTCCATGTAACAGGGGGCGAGCCTATTGCCATCAACGATTCCAGAAGGAAAATCCCTATAACTTTGCACGACCCTGGAATCGAACCTAGGACCCTGGAATCAAAATTAAAATCATTTATTTAAAGTCATTTATTCAAACTAGGCTGAGAATCAGTACTTTTCGAACGTCAAAATTACATAAGACAGTCCCCCAAAACGCCCACCTTTCAACACTTCAACACCGTTCAACGCTTTAGCTGGGAAGAAGAAGTGGTGCAACAAATTCCCCAGCACGGCACTGACACGGGACCTACATTTATTGCACGTTTCTTGAGCTAGAAAATAGTTGGCTATCAACTATAGTCCTTTCCTCGTCGGTGGGCTAACAGATGCCTAACAGTCGGTAGCACACAGTCACTCTATCAAAAACCCTGCCCCAAAAATTGGCAACCAACCCAATTTCCCCTTTCGCCACATTTAACAGTGTTACACCGACAACAACCGCGATATTATTCGAGTTCACACTTCGATTTCTCATTTTTTTACCATATTCACTTAGCGATTGGCCGCCTCCAGTCGACATCGGTTTGGCTCCGATTCAAATCGTTATCAGCCCCTTGAGACGTGATATTGAACGGTTGAACTGGTTATAAGCGGTTATAACCGGATTTTGATGGTATATTATACTATGCTTATATTTTGGGAACGTAACCTAGCTTAATGAAGGGGAACTAATTTGAGGGATCATCAAAGAACCAAGTAAGTGGATCGAATTTTAGACGCAATGCAATTCGTCATCAATGGAATTTTGTGGCATTCTTAGTTGCATCCAAATTGAGGCATGAAATCCGACAGTTTTTAATCGATACTTATTTATTTATTTATTTATTTAAGCACACAAATGAACAGAGGCGGACTTAATGCCATAGGCGTTGGGTGATGCAGAGATTATCAGTGGTAGGTGCGATAGCGAGAATTAAGAGATAAATATTTATTTAAATTTATGGGTACAACTGGTAGTAAGATTGGTAGTAACTAGGGCAACAAACGGGATCTAATACCTATTAAAAACTATAAATGTAATACATACACCTAAACCACCACCTATTATTTATATAAATATATAAACAAATAAATACACATAAATACACATAAATATACTAAAACCAATAAGACAAACAATGGGAAAACATTACCGTTGTGATGATACTGCCAGCTTCTTGCGAATATGCTCGCGAACTTGAACTTTAAATGATAAGCGGTTGATATTATATGCTAAAGCATCGTTCAAGAATTTTGTGTCGAATGAAGTCACTTCGTTTTTTAGCTAAAAAGTCTTTTAATCAAAAATACTAAAAACTTTGAAGCGTTGGAAAAATAATTAGGAACGTAGATACAGTGAAAACAAAAACAATTTAATTTCAATTTTGATTGTAATGAGAAAAATGTAATGAGGGAAATTCAATTGTTTCTGTGGCCTGTTTCTTGTGTCCTTTGCAATATTCTGCAGATAATGACACAAAGCTGTATTGAATTACGTCACAATGAGTGTAGTGACTGAAAATTGTGTTACAGTGACCGTAGTGATTATTATTGGCGTATTTTAATACGTGCTCATAATTAGGCAAAAATTGTAGCAGCGTTTTCAATGCAGATCCAAAAATAACAAAGAAGAAATAATTTATTTCAAATTAGGGTAGCGGTGGTGGTCCAGTGGTAATGGCCCCGAGGCTTACGAGTCGTAGGTCGTGGGATCAAGCGCTTTACTTTAAGTAAGGAATGTCATCACCACTGCTGTCAAAACGGTCAAGGAAAACATCGTGAGGAAACCGGCGCCCTAGAACCAAAAATTGGAAGACATGTGACATCTACCAACCCGCACTGGGCCCGCGTGGTAGGCTACAGCCCACTTCCTCTCGAAGAGAGGAGGCATGTGACTCAGCAATGGGAACATTACGCTGATTATGTTCATGCTAGCAAATTGACTACCAACTTAAATTGTTCGTATTTTTAAATCACAACTGTCATTCTTTGACAGTTGTAAGCAATGGCTATAACACGGAAAATTCACGTAGGGTGTCAAATTGCTTAAAAATTATTTTTCCTTACTGAAATTAATTTTACACAAGTAGGTATTTAAGCAATTTTTTTTTTGTTTTCATGTGGTTATTGACTAATCCGGTGTTAGAGTTTTTATGCCGCCCATGGGCCTCTGACTTGGCTTCACATGCTGTAGAGAAATATCTCTCAGGCATGGTTTCTTCACCATGTTTGCCTTCACCGTTTTTGAAGCAAGTGATAATTATACAATACGCACATGAATCCGAAAAGTCAGAGGTGCCTGCCTTAGTTTCGAACTCAAGACCTATGACTTGGCAGTCCGACGGTCACACCACTAGGCTATCACTGCTCTAGGTATTTTAGCAATAATATCCAACAACTCCTTATCAAGAATTCTAGGTGTAAACCCCTGTCATTTGACGGTCGGAGCGGTCAACTATCTTCTCTAGAGAATTAAACGTTGAGTAATGATCCCGATGGTGTAGTGAGCACTTACCTTAATAGTGTCTGAGATAGTAAACTAGATTCTTGACTGGTTTTGACTTATGATGCGCGATTTTGACGAGAATTAGAAGTGAAACGGCAGAAGGTGCCTTGTCTATTAGTCTAGTGTTGAGTTCACGATAAGCTAAAATGTCTAGTAATTTTTGCTCTGCGTCCGGCGCTCGGCGGGGCAACACGTCATGTTTGGGTTCGCGACAATCGTCATCCTGAGGATTCCTCGTTGAGAGGTGAAACGTGTCGATTTCTTACTGGTTTTTTATGATTCTTTAGGAATAGTTAAGCGGAATAGGTTACTAAATATATCTACGTCTATGGTAATTTTGTTATCAATCGAGCAGTAGAAATAAAATATTTCAATCAACTCTGCTGCTGTTGGACAAATTTCTTCCAAGTTGAACCAGAACACATGGCGCTGCGCCTTCCATTTCCAGTCAGTCTCGGGTTTTTTAGAATTTATATTCAACTAGGTCCTGCCCGCGACATCGTCCGCGTGAAATTTCGGCTCCCATGACCCACCGCGTCGCATCCCATCGCCCGCCCGAGCTATTACTTCGTTTTTGATTTGCGTGCTTCATACAAACTTACAAACAAACAAATTTTACTACGTTTTATAATATTAGAAAGTAGTATTTAATGCAGGTACCTTTATCAGTGAAAGACTTAAATGAAAAATAATATAAAGATTCAGTTGCAAACAAAAAAATCTCGTAAAAGTCTTTTTAAATTGGTCAAGTCGAAAATTCTCAAAAATTCAGAAAAATAATCATAACTCGAAAACTATGAAAAATCGCGGAACATACATGGGGGTGATTCGAACACCCCACGATACGAGGGGACCTAAATTTTATTTTTGTACGTCAACGTTCCGGCCTCCCTGTATATGTAATAAAAATCATAAAGATCGTAGGTACAAAAGAATTAAACGAAAAACAACTTGACGGTTTTCCTTGACACACCACTGACACAATGTTTTTTATTTTATATGTCACTGCAGCTGCCAAATATGCCAAAGAGGCCATAACAGTATTGACGTCATTAACAATGCAGTGCAATTAAAAAACTCATAAAAAAGAGAAGAATAGTGTAGAAAATACATTGAAAGTGGTACAAGGATCTATTGAAACTTGAATGACAGTGACAGGACTGTTGGTAAACATTATTGTGCAATTATTTTGCGAAATGTATTGATAAAAACAAGATGGCGGCGTTAGTTCCGATTTTCGCCATGCGCCAAATGATCTTTGTACAGCTATACAGGGTGGCCGGAACGTTGACGTCCAAAAATAAAATTTAGTTCTCTCGTATCGTGAGGTATCCGAATCACCCCCGTGTTCCGGCCATCCTGTATATATGCACCAAATACAATAAGAACAAGTCCCATACAATTCTAAACTCTCTTTACCACCCATTTACCTACCTTACCTACACTTCCCGACTAAATATCCCATCCATTTCACGTCGTAGGTACTTACATCTAAGTAGGAGCGAGTGATTCTCCCCAGGGTCGTGCGCCTTGCGGTTTGGCGAGCGGTCAACTCGTTACCGGGCCCCCGAGACCGGAATGTTAAGATGGGGCCCCTAAACATAGTGTGCGCTCACCTTAATACGTGATCAGGTACACTTGGATTGGTAACCAATGAGTACAGGAAAGATTGATCGGGTTGTGTGGAGTTAGATGGCCAGTTTTTGGTACACTATTTGCCTCTCGAGAGCTGCATAATGCACTTAACTCACTTACAGATCTGTCGATCTTTTCTGTAAAAATCTCACCCTGAGCTGTCAATACAGGGTCAACATGTATTAGGTAGCGAAACTCCGCAGACGTATTAGGTCGATAATAAAACATTATAAAAAAAAAGCTTTTTGGGGTCATCCACCGCCGTTATGTACGCACTTATAATATCAGTTTATATTTGTTAACTTCACAGACGTGATGGATATGTCAACACAATAAAATAGATTTTATGAACGCACACTTCAAGTAACAACACTAGCAGCAGTCTACAAAAAAATAAAAAGCTTTATTTTTTCTTTTGTAATGTTTAGATATCGATACCCATCATGTCTGTAGAGTTTCGCTAGCTAATTTATTTTAACTCTTTAGTGCCTAGCATCTGCCGCCGGTCTAATCTTTAAAAAAAATCCCGGTAAGATTTTTATAGAATAGACCAACTCATGATTAATTACTCGATCTAGGTGACTTTAATACTCGTTTTAAATAATAATTCAGTTTCACATAGTTTTGTTCTCGATTGCCGTTGTGTAGTCATTAGACTTACCTATCGTAATGACTTCTTTCGGCTGGCTAGAGGCAGGGGCAAGAGCAGTTTTGATTCATCTTGATGGTACTAATGACACCTTTCATCAACTTATTTATGTATTTGAGTTTTCCAGCTTAACCCTTCAGGGATTCTAGGCGTGATGTTATGTTAAATTAAGTAGGTACATAGTTGAAGAAACCTGAAATAAAACCGTACGTAAATAGTAGTAAACCCTACAAAATCTACTTCCAAATCCGAAAAAGTTTTTAACACAAATGATCAAATATTTCACGACTAAAGCAATTGGCTTGGACATAGAAAGTTAGTAAAACTCTCTCTTTCTAGGGTAATTATTCTGACCCAACTACAATACTTCGAACCTCAGTATAGTATATTGTTTTACGGTTTAATTAAATTAGCACCATTAACACAGTATATGTATTTAAGCAAAGGTGCACAGTAGGTACACGCACATTTCGCCACATATTATGATTGAGTCCCATGTAATAGGGGGCAAGCCTATTGCCATCAACCGGGCACTTTAGAGACTCCTAATTGTCACAGTATAATGATAATATTGTTCTTAATTGACAGTCAAAAGAACTTATTTAATTTCCAAAATACACGTTTTGATCGTTGGCTGTCTGACCTTCGTAAGGTAACAAAAGTTAGACAGCGCCAAAAGTTCATTTTCTCACAATTTTGTGCTTAGATTTTGTTAATTTTATCTTCTAAGAATGCAAATCAGTTTATAAAACTTCCAAAACACGTTTTGACACGTAATTTCTTTTGTGGTTCCAAGAAATCGTTCGAGTAGCCGGAGGGTTCTGACCTTTTTGGAGAGATATAAGAAAAAAAGAAAAATTAGGTGAAAATATCTCCAGATCCCTAGTGAGGGGATTTTAGTGGGACAATCCGAGGTCAGAATTAGTCCCCAAGCTAGTTGGGTCCTTTATTGTTCAAGTTGGATAATTATTTTCCAGGGACAATGTCCGGTTTTAAGGTCTGCTTTTATTAAACTTATTTCGGGTATTGCTTGATATACACACGTGGAATTTAATGAGTTAAAGTGGTTTGTGCCATAAATTTGCAGCAGGGTTGTGGACACAAAATGTGATTTTCGCCCTAGTTTCAGAATTTATCTTTGAAAATGTATAAAGTAATGAGAGACCCAACGTTATTTATCTAGCTGTCGCAGTCGAGTCTAAATAATTTTAGTGCTTACAAAATATAAAACATTTTTTGTTGGTTTTGTTGTCTCATTCGAAGTAGACACTATTTGCTATTCAATGTTTTAAGAAACAGAAGAAATTTTTTCAAATATGTATACAAGTATTTACGTTATAATTTTTTACTTTATTCTAAGGGGGAATTTCACCAATGAAACTGATCGGGTTCAGGACATAAACCACGTTAAAGAGCTGTCAGTGTATTATTTTCTTTCGAATATTAACACTGACAGCTCTTGAACCCGGTTTAGATATTGTGCTCATCGCGTTCAGTTTCATTGGTGAAATTCGCACTAAGAAGACGTTATATGATTTGCAAAGCATTTTAAACAGCTTTTATATTTCCCATTTTCTTTATCCATAAGCCATCCAAGAAATTGGGATTCTCTTCACGATGTCAAAAAGCGCTCTCTAGGAAAACTTCAAATTAATTTCATAAATAACGTTTCAGTACGTCATTCACCGGTAAATTGTAGACGCTATGTGACGGCCACCGTTCTTTTTGGAAACCTTACCTTTAGACTTACCACCAAAAATTAAGAATCAGATCAAAATACACCATAAACATCTCCCGGTGGCCAGCAAAAGGGGTAATTACTGAAGTTAAAACAACTTACCCTCAGTAATTCGCCTGTGACCGGTCATTACTTACGAGTCCGTAAGAGTACGGACTACGGAAGGCGACCCCGCTTGTAAATTCGAAACTTTAAACGTTGGACGTAACGGACTGCCCGAGGATCTTATGGTAATTAGATATTGTGTGATGTATTAGGGTGTTAGGGGAGAGGCAACAGCTTCCTTAGAAAAACAATAACTTTAGTTGCTTCTTAAGCTGGGTACTGACCGGCATTACGGGGCGAAAATAAACACGATTTTTGTAATAAAAGTATTAACAATAATTATGTAATGATAAATATTTTTGACTCGCACTTAGCCGGTTTTTTAAATATTATTAACGTGTAAAAGTGTTTGCATATTACCTACTTACAGATATAAATATTATTTACCTTAATTTGTAGTTTACTATGTAAACAGTATCATACTACAAATCACGTGCTCAACCTGAAACACGATATTATTTTTCCTTACATTTTCCTCCCAAGAAAAATCAGCGACCACTCACCAAATTTTCCCCGCAAAATGATCTCTGAAATATTTATACGAATTTTATTCATGATGGGGCACAATAAATAATTCACGGACTGTAAAAATGTTATTTAAATTCGGTTTAAAACGTACAGTGTCCATTAATCAGTGGGCGTCGCACTGAATTCTGGTGTCCGGAGTTTGGAAAATGGTGTCGTCCGATTTTTGAATGGAGGGTCGGACGGGATAAGGATTTCAGGAGTGTACACACTAATCTACATGGTCTTCATATGATCCAAACAATATGTCTGGACTTTAAAAGAGACTGTGACCTCTGAGTTGGTTTCGGCCTTTCTTCTCAGAGTAGTCAGATAGGAAACGCCGACCTAATCTAGTACTTAAAATATTATTGACGTGTAAAAGTGTTTCTACAAACTTATTTACAGAAAATAAAATCATTTCATTTCATTTAATTTTGACTTTCAAATCCAGATAACATCGTAAACTTAGTTAATAGATATAACTTTATTGTATTATAGCAATACATAACAATATCTATACAGATTAATGTAAGACATTCAGTTATCATAATATCACTAGTGTATTACTTTATGCCGAAGTTGAAACGTGTACGCCAAACTAAAGGTACTACAAACATGACAAAGAAGCAGCATGGAAAACAAAATTCATTCGTTAATAAAATATTCGCTAAATAAAAAGTATAGTAATATAGTTGTACTTAGGCTTGTGTTCACCAACATTCAAACCACCGGTTAGGTATTAAACAGTTGGTTTAAATATAGAACTGATTAAATATCTAAACTGTTGAATTAAATGTTGGTGAACTTAGGCCTTAGTATACTATAGACATAAACGTGTTTTGACTGTTTGTATGTTTGAGCTTCACTCCAAAACTACTGAACAGATATCAATAATATTTGGCCCAATGCTTTAATAGACCTAGGCAAAATACTTACTAAAATAAAACACTTTTTATTCACAGTTACATGAAGAAGTTTCCTTAGAACAAGAGTGAAACAGCAAATGTTACCCATACAATTATACTGGGTTCCACAAGGGCTCATTTAAATACTGTATTCAGACGTCAGACGTAGGTACCTTTGTCTGGGAAAGCGAAACGATTTTTGTTAACAAATTAGTCCACCTAATCCAAAAGTACGTGTCATTACATGGGAGAGTGCCTTCAGTAATCTAGTTAGCCACCTAGATAACTTAAATGGACCAGACCCTAGGACCAGAGCCTCCATTATCCTTTGAAAGTGGCGAGTTCTCGTTCAAACTCAACCTTTTGGCTTCGTTATCTTAAAACCTAATTTCAGAGTTGACTTTGTGATTACCTGGACTTTAAGTTTTAAAATTGAAGGCTGTACTGAAGGCGAGGAATGAGTTACTTTAGATTTTGTAATCTGAGGAATATTAGTATGTGGTTAGAAGGTAAAAAGGAGAAAAGGAGGTCTTTGTCCCACAGTGCGACAATATAGGTTTAAAAATAATAATAGAGAAGCAGATTAAGTATCTGGACCTGGCTCACCAGGTTGTCGACATGTGTGGATACAGCAGTCATTGTGCCGATAGTCGTGAAAGCCTATGGCATAGTAGCTAGGAACCTCGACCAACACCTGAAGAGGTTCTCGTTAGGCTGTTGGATCTTGATCTAGCTGCCTAAACCTCCTCCAAGTACCCTTGGACTTGATCCAGAAAGCGGTACTTCTGTACACGGTGCGCCTCGTTAGGAAGTTCCACAGAGTAAACAAGTAATGTACGGCAACATTCATCGATCATTTTACATTTTATTTTTTCATCGATATCGTTTTTGCATCTGGAATTTCTCAGTAGCCTACCTACGGAGTCTGGATTGGTGCCCGGTTGATGGCAATTAGGCTCGCCCCCTATTACATGGGACTGAAACATAAGTACCAGGGTGTACTGTAGGTAATCCTCTGCCTAACCCTTCGGGGAAACAAGGCGTGATGTTAAAATGATGATTACACTTATTATAAATTAAAAATGCTCTTTGTGTCTGTCTGTGTGACCGCGTTGATCTTCTAAACAACGCTGATCTTGATGCAGTTTTCACCATCATTTTAAGAATTTATTCCGGAAGGTTAATGTGTATAATACGTGTCTTCAGAGCGGTGGGACTCTCCTCTCTTACGAAGGTGGGTAAGAGTTCAGAAATACTCATCAAAATAAACAGTTATTTATTATTATTTTAATACTAATATGAGGCTAAGTTATACTACTAACTATGCATTTTTATTTGTTTTTTTTTAATTTGAATTGAATACATTCATTTTTAACTAACATACAATGAGGAAATTCCCACGTTTTTTCAAGTCATAAAACACCAACTATTATAAAAAATGTCTTTGTAGAAAGGTCTGTAGAATCATATTATCTATGAGAGCTGTAAAATTATGTTTCTGTCACAATATATCAAGGGTCACATACAAAACAATCACAGCATTTGATCTGAATATCAATCATAGAAGTGAAATAAACGTTTGATCATTCATGTCACGCGGGTTCAATAGTTCAGCCGGTTTATTCTGTAAACACCTCACCGTGAAAATAAGGTGAAGTGAGCTTGAGGTGAGCTGTCAAATTGTGTCAATCCCTGTGGAATGACGGTCACTTCACGCTCCCTTCACCTACACTTTCACGGTGAGGTTTTTACAGAATAGACCGGCAGGACCAGTCGCGTGCAGCTACTTATCACGGGTCTTACAACGTTACACACGTTCAGAATTTATTACTGAATTGTGGGTATTTTGGACGAAGGAAAACAATCGGGAATATTGGGAGGAGGTAACAACAAATATAGGTATGATATAGGTAGTTTTAGGAAGTCTAACGGCGAGTTTCACGAATACAAACTGAACGTTTTCAACCGCCTCTGTGGTCTAGTGGTTAGACCACCTGTCTCAGACCAAGAGGTCCCGGGTTCGATTCCCAGTGGGGGCAAAATTTTCTGCTCGGTTTGGTTGGTGGTAGGGCTTGTTTTAAGTCCGCCTGGCTAGCTACCACCATCTTATCTAAGTCTGTCGCCATAACAACAATGTTAAAAGCATTGTTGTGTTCCGGCAGTTAGAGATAAGATAGCCAGTTCCTCTGTGGTTGAGGATTCCGGGTGAAGCTCGCTTCCACCTTCGGCCTGATCATCACTTTCCATCAGGTGAGATTCTGGCCAAGAGCTTCCCCGTTGTGGATAAAAAAAAAAAATAAAAAAAAAAAAAGAACGTGATCAGCACATAAACCACGTTTAAGAGCTGTCAGTGTCATTATTTTCTTTAGAATATTGACACTCACAGCTCTTGAACTCAGTTTAGATGCGTTGATCGCGTAAGTATAATCAAGAGTGTAATCTCTCTTTTTACTGGTTCACATTTGTGTACGGGTGCATAATCATTAATAGATGTAACTGCTTCCAAAGGAGTGGAGACCAGGGGCCTAAGTCTACGAATTTATAAACGTCACAATGGTGTCATAATGGTTAGTTTTTGACAGTTTTTGTATGGCAAATCTGTCAAAAACTAACCATTATGACACCATTGTGACGTTTATAAATTAGTAGACTTAGGCACCTGATGCCCTGAAATACAAGCCTTTCACCTAGGTTAGGCAGCAGTCTCCCACAGTATAATTAAAACTATTATGTATTGTCCTATGATCACTTGAAAATGTACGTTAATATTCTGGTGAGAAATAAAAACATATCTTAATTGGGCACAGAACAGAAATATCACTGGTACTCAAGAGTTCGGCACTTCTTCTTTAACATAAAGGTTAATAATCCTATATTATACGACACACCACGTGATAGATTCGTCTCCTAGTGTAAGCCATATTATTTTCATCTGTCAGATACCAGCAGGCCAATTTTCGTACCTAAAAAACGATCACATTCAAGTCGCAATCTGTCAAACTTGTCAAAAATGTTCGTAAATTGATTGTATTTTTGACAGATTGTGAATGAGATGTGAATGCGAACGTTCTTAAAAATTACGGGAATTGACGTTCAGCACTAAGACATTTCATATTTTCTGGTAGATCAATATTACACCTTAATAATGTAAGGACACATATTTGGTACTCTGAGTTTGATAGATTACCTTTACTTGATTGATGTTGGTGCTTTACCTTACCAGTCTAAGTGCGAATTTCACCGATGAAACTGAACGCGATCAGCTCATCCAAACCGAGTTCAAGAGCTGTCAGTGTCAAAATTCCAAAGAAAATAATGACACTGACAGCTCTTAAACGTGGTTTATGTGCTGAACGCGTTCAGTTTGTACTGGTGAAATTCGCCCTTAGTTTCTTTAATAAAACAAAGTTCTAGGAAATATGTTGATGAATACGTTTTGTTTTTCATGATATACCTACAGCTTTAAATTATCACTGCCGCAGCCTATAAAATGATAACCTACTCAACCAACAACCAACTTAACGTTGAGTCGTCTAGAGTAGTTGAACGCAATCAACCGTGAGCGAAGTGGGCATCGAGACAGAGCCAATAAAGCGTGTTAAACACGCCACATAAATTGTACACACGGACAGCACACAATAGTACCTATTGAATGAATTCTGTACAAAGATGTTTAATATATGGAACAGTAATTTTCATTTATTTTTAACCCCCGACGGAAAAAGAGGGGTGATATAACTTTAACGTGTGTATTTGTGTATCTGTCTGTTCCCTCGTAACTCCCAAACGGCTGAACCGATTTTATTTTTTATTTTTTTAAATACAATAGACGTAGATATGTTTAGTAACCTATTCCGCTTAACTATTCTTAAAGAGTCTTAAAAAAACCCTGTAAGAAATCGACACGTGTTTCACCTCTCAACGAGGCATCCTCAGGATAACGACCCACGACTCAGCGTCCAGCGCTTGGCGTGTTAATACGTCGTCGTGTACGGGCTCGCGACAAGTCAATCGTCATCCTGAGGATGCCGAAATGAAATTGAATTTTTGAGTAATGAGACCCTGACATTTTACTCTAATATACACAAATATTGATTAGATCAACGGTAGGTTTACTAGACAATTTCGGGAGGTACCTGTTTCGCATAAGGCGGGAGGAAACGCCCGG
The DNA here is from genome assembly GCA_914767815.1 of Eupsilia transversa. Taxonomy (NCBI): domain Eukaryota; kingdom Metazoa; phylum Arthropoda; class Insecta; order Lepidoptera; family Noctuidae; genus Eupsilia; species Eupsilia transversa. The sequence goes on from OU611888.1 coordinate 3,159,657, forward strand.
GTGTCACCATTGTGTGGATCGTCCGGAGGACACGGTGGAGCATACGGTGGAGGTTTGCCCGGCTTGGGTGGACCACCGCCGTGCAATGGCAATGGGTAGATCGCCCCCGATAAGGACCAGGCCCGGGTCGACGGCGCGTCGTGTTCCACGCGCGCCTCAAAGAGATGTCAGCAAAACTGACGGGGTCCGCTAGGACCGTTGCCCGCCGGGGTTGCGGGTAGTCCCAAGGGGAAACCGTGGCCCCTGGCATGGCAAGGGAAGGAACACGGGTGGGTTTTAGTCAGTAAAAGTCTGACACGCCCTTCCGCTCCGCCCAGAGCGGGAGAAGTCATTAGATGATTTCCCACCCAAAAAAAAAAAAAAGGTTTACTAGACAAGAGCTTGTGGCTAAGTAATAACAGCCGTACGGGTCGATCCATAAGGTTAAGCTACTTACGCTTGCCGGGGTTGGTCCGTCGATGGGTCGATCTTTACATATCGAGACTCCTCCGTGCCTCGGAAAGCACGATAAGTCGTTGGTCCCGGCAGTCTTACGTGGATCTTTACGGGTCGTCAGGAGCCCAAAAGTCTGACAACCAGTCTTACCAACGGGTATCGTATTACCCAGTTACTGGGTTGTGGAGGTCAGATAGGCTGTCGCACCATGTAAAATACTGGTACTAAGCTGCATCCGGTTAGACTGGAAGCTGACCCCAACATATTTGAAAAAAGGCTAGGCAGATTGATAGGTGCACTAGAGCACTATAAAAAATACACACATAAATACATAGGATTGATAAAAAATAAGTTCAGTTGGTTGGGTGAACAATTAAACGTGGTAGACATGACACATAAATCGTACCGAGCCACGAGACAATAATATATTATTGAATGGACGCTACGATACACGGATATAGGAAAAGGAGAACAGACTGTTTTGTAGTAGGTAATTTTTATTGCACGTAATCAGTATATTGGTTAAGTTTTGGGAAAAGTGAGCAGTTCGGTTAAAATTATTTAAACTAATATAACTCTGAAATAAATATAATAAATATTTTTACACATTTATAGTTAAAAAGTTTATTTAGTACATAGTCTAAATATGTAGTTAGTTATATATTAATTTACTCTTGTATACAAAAAATAAAATGTGGTACCAGATTACTTGTATGAATGAAAACATATTTTATTAATTTTTAGCACATGTCATTAGTATTATCTTTCCTTTTTTTGTTATAAATCAATCTGCCTAGCCTTTCCCAACTATGTTGGGGTCGGCTTCCAGTCTAACCGGATGCAGCTGAATATCATTATTTTACATGGAGTGACTGCACTGACCCCCACAACCTAGTTACTGGGTAATACGATACGCCTTGGTAAGATAGGTTGTCAGACTTTCGGGCTTCTGACGACCCGTAACGACTGTCAAAGATTCATGAATGACAGCCGAATCCAACGGCTTAACGTGCTTTCTGAGGCACGGAGGAGTCTCGATATGTAAATATGGTCACCCATCCACGGACCAACCCCGGCAAGCGTAGCTTAACCTGATGAATAGACCCGTGTGGCTGTTATTACTTAGCCACGAGTTCCTCCTTTCCTTTTTTAAATGTAGGCAGAAAAGGGGGGTACGGTGCACCAGACTGTTCCTCTAACGTAAGACAGTCCGTGGCATTCAAATAATAAAACTAAGGTTTATCAAAGCAATTTATTAAAAGCTCTAATGAGGCAGTGTAACTTCATCGTTAATACTCTTCAAAGAAACCTTCTATTTGTCGACAGAGGAAATGAAACATTAGACGCAGTATACGGGGGAAACAAAATGGCCAATTATACGGAAATCGACGTATCAAACAATGTTCTTCTATTAGCTGGTTTAAAAATACTAGGTATGATGATACTTGCATAAAGGCTTTGGATTCTGGTTTATTCAAGTCAAGTTTATAAAACCAGCCAAGTGCATGTCGGACCACGCACAATGAAGGGTTCCGTAGCTGGGATGAATTTTTTATTTTTATTTATTAAAAGAAATTAAAAAAAAAAACGTGTAGTGGAGATACCGTAAAAAAATGTTTTTTCATGATTTTATTTTACCACTTTCTAGGCGTAGTTAATATGTATACTCATGCCAAATTACAGCTTTCTAGTAATAACAGTCTCTGCGCTAAGCCGGGGTTAGATTTATTTAAAGGCAATAACGATTTCTTTTTTAGGATTCCTTGTTGACTATGAAACCCTAAAAAAGAAATCGTTATTGCCTTTAAATAAATCTAACCCCACTTTTACACCCCATGTCGTGCATTAACATTTGTATTGAAGTTATTGCAGACATGATTTGTTCATGTGTGCCTTTTAGTCTCTACTAAATAAATACATTTTCAATTTTGTTTATTTTGTTCACCGTTTTGACATTCTTGACATTATGTACTGACGACTTGTATATACAACTTGTTTAAGGTGTAAACAATAAACGAAACAGTAAGCACAACATGTAGAATACATGTTTAATACATTGTTGTAAACGCGGGGTCACACATCTTTATCTTTTAGCGAAGGAAACATCGTAAAGAAAAACTGTTCTTTCTGTATTAGATTATATTATACATGGTTTCTGTTAGAAGCCCATTATAGGACCCATGCAGCAGAAAGACATTTTGAATAAGAAAACAGAATAAGAAAACCACAGTATAGCATTATAATATAATATAAAACTAAAGACAAAGCATTAATTTCAATTAAACCATTTACAAGGAGTCGGTCATAGAAAAATATGAAGCTAGTTTCCCATTCCAAAGCGTAGTAGGTACCTATGGAGAAGAACGGGCAAGAAACTAAATAAAAAAAACTGTTACAAAATATTGGTTACATGCTGAAATTATACTCATGAGAACAATGCAGAAAGACGTGCACGTTAAAAGCGACCGTAATAAAAGGAAAAAAACAATTTAAAAAATTAAAATAATCTAGAGATGACCAGCCCCACCTGACGGCGCCGGTTCACGAACATGACGCATGGATCAGCACCATTCAGCTCAACCATTTTGAAGGGAACTTAATGATCCAACATACACGCCACCATCCAGCCAGACATTTGAGTGAGCATGACGTACTCTGAACCGCCAGGGCACATTCAAGGTATTCAACCATTTTGAAGGAAGCTAAATGATCCAACACACGCAGTAATCAATGATCCATAAGGTAAGTTGTGTATAATATAGGTAATTAATACGATTCCGCTTAATTATACATTCCAATGTGTATTGATTCTCGTGTTTAACTGTTGATAGAGCATTTAGGCAAATAATGATTATCATAATATCTTACGGTATATTAGTTACTGTAATTATTTAGTTATCGTTGATTGAGAATCCGTCTGTTAAATGTTTAGTGATTTTAGTTATAATATTATGTATTGATTCCTCTTCGATCCTGGATTTTATAAAGTTTTTGGAAGGATTGAGTCTAATACAGGACTATAATGGACAAATATTATTTCGTTTATTTATTTTCATCCATAATAATAAATATATTTTCATAAAACCATTAAAAATAGAAAAAAATGTGGTTCGCCAGTATCGGGAACAGGGTCCAAGCTACCAGCGGTTAGGGCTCCAGAGAGACGAAGCTCCTTGCCAGCCAGCGTGTACAGAAATACCGCTTTCTGAATCAAGCCCTTGTTCCAGCTGCCCAACGAGAGCCTCCTCAATTGTTGATGGACCAATGATATTATTATTATGGGTACACCTCTGCCCAACCCTTCGGGGAAACAAGGCGTGAAGTTATGCGCGTATTAGTTAGGCGTGTTGTGAGTAAAAGTATACATTTATACTGTCCATGGCGGTATTAAAACTTTGACTTTATGTCGTAGCTTTAAAGACGTTTTTCGTAATTCAAGTGTTCCACTATCAGTATCAGTATCCTCCTTAGAATCGTGGTTAATTCCAATGAGAGGAATTCCAAGAAGTATAATAATTTAGATATAGATCTGTTTAGTCAAGCTAATTATAATTTATAATCAATTTGCTATGGAAACCTATCTTGAGATTGTTTTCCATAACCAATTGAACTATACCTGCAAAAGGAAATCAAGTACCTACCTACTCAAAACAACATTATCATATTCAACCCAACACAACTTTTTTTTACCTGAAAACATATTTACCTCGATACAACCCAAACAGCCTAATACCAGCCCTACCTAAGTAAGAATCGAGCGTTTTTTTCCAAACATCGAAAACGATTTTTCAATTACGTACCCATTCGATTTTCTGAGTGGATACATTTGCTTGCCGAGCACGTAACCTGAAGAGTTCTATGGTACTCATTTCCTGCTCTCATGCCGAATGAAAGGGTGGTACGTTAAACAATTAGAGGTAGTTCTTTAGGTAATTTGTGTGTTTACTTTTTGTTAAGCTATCTTGTTAGTTGTTTATTGGTCATTTATAAAACACTATTAGAATAAGATTACTTTTGTTTGAAAATGTGACCGGCACCCTAATTGCGTAAAACACGATCTATCACAATTTGTATCGGTTTGAAACAAATTGCTAATTCATTGCTTCATAAGTTGGAAGAAAAATCTGCTCAATAACGTAAATACAAAAAAAACAAACGCAATGAATGTTGTTGAACTGTCAAAATGAAACAAATTCATCGGAATCGTTTACGAAAAAGTTTTACGCAATTAGATAGCTGGCTGTGGCGTTTTACAAACGAGGAGGTATACAATACAAACAACATAATCAGCCTATAATGTCCCCACTGCTGGGAGTGCTAGGACACAGGCCTCCTCTCAGTGAGAGAGAGCGGGCCGTAATCCACCACGCGGGCACAGTGCAGGTTGGCGGATGTCACATAATATATGTTATTTTTTCATAAGTTTTTTTTTTTTAGTTCATAAAGATGTTATTTTGTGAATGCTGTGTATACCTGTAATAGGCATTCATACCAGTAATTTTATTTTGTTACTGTTCTGTTTTAATTTTTTGTATGTACTGCTGTTGGTATACCAAATAAAAAAATTAAAAAAATGTCTTCGAATTTTTGGTTCTAGGATATGCCGAACATTGAAAACAACGAAATTTTAGTTTTGAGAGCAGTGGTGATGTAATAATTTACACAAAGTAAAGCGTCTGCCTGGGTTCGAACCCATGACCCGACTCGTAAATCGGGCTCGTTAGTGATACTACATTGTCTTACACCAGAATACTCGCAAAATATCGCGTTGTTGCATACATTTTTAATTAGTCGAGATTTATTATTCATATTCTTTATGGCACCTCTTTATGTCATGAGCTATCCGAATGTCAAAAAATATTTGGCCTAGGTCTTAAGGTGGAGGCTTGAAAATTGATTCGCTGTTACAATCTATAATAGATGTCAGTAGAGTCAAGGAATATTGTCATAATAACGAACTTGTAAACACAATAGTGATCGTACTTCGAAGTAAAAGCTGCTACGGGTAGAAAGGTGAATCCAAAATTGGGTGGGAAGAGGTCGATTCTATCTCAATAACTATACGGTAACTTATACCCAAAGGTTTAAAAAAACTATACGGTAATTTAAAAGAAATACCCAAAGGTTTTAAAAAACTATACGGTAATTTAAAAGAAATACCCAAAGGTTTTAAAAAACTATACGGTAATTTAAAAGAAATACCCAAAGGTTTTAAAAAACTACACGGAAATTACAGGAAATACGCAAAGTTCTTAAAAAATATATCAAAACCAGTGGATAAGTAGCAAAGTATAAAGCTAATCGAGTCGTCATCATCTATAAAAATAAACAAAGCTCTTAAACCTTCCCACAAATAAGGTTGGTACCTAGTCAACTTTTAGTCATATACGATGAAATATAAACATCATAATAAAGTCAGTTTATACCCACATTTAAAATGCGCCGCCCTAGAGTGAATAACGTCAAAATCCTTTTTTATTCGTGTCATATTTTTCGACCATCCTATTTCGGCTACATTTTTCCGCACGGACAGTTTTTATACGCCCGTGAAATATTTTAACTAGCGGAAACTATTCTGTGATATTTTTTAAATAAAAAAAATATTTTCGTTCATATCCTCCATATCTATACATTTTTGAAAACATTGGTTTCTATTCAGTCTAACGCAATTCCTTTTTGAACAGGTGCAATATCTGTTCAAAAAGGAAATTGCGTTAGCTTATCATCTGCCTAGCCTTTTCCCAACTATTTTGGGGTTGACTTCCGGCCTTACCGGATGCAGCTGACTACCAGAATTTTTGACCTCCACAACCAAGTTTCTGGGTAACACGTTACCCGTTGTCAAGAGGGGGTTCAGGTATTGCCTATACAAATAAAAAAGATACCTACTACAGCTTGAATTGTTATCTTTAAAAAAATACAATAGACGTAGACATATTTGGTAACCTATTCCGCATAACTATTCCTAAAGACTCATAAAAAACCCTGTAAGAAATCGACACGTGTTTCACCTCTCAACGAGGCATCCAGTTAAGCGGAATAAGTTACTAAATACATCTACGTCTATTGTATTTTATAATGGATTTCCGCCAAGTCACGCCTGAATCAATTAACTATCTTGTTACCTATCTTTTTATTTAATTCCATGTATCTTTGATACATAATAAACTTTAATGTCTGATGTATGACTGTCTGTCAGACAGGTAATGTTTGCTAAAAGGTTACGTTAATGTTTTGGGGCTTTAAATTAAATTCTTGTTCTCAGCGCGTACATTATATTTACTTGGTACTCAGAAAGGTTTTTGAACTTTACTATGAGAGTATATATTCTCATAGTATATAATATATAATATAAATAGAATATAAACTAGTTGTTGGCTTTCAGTATCGAACTGTTACCAGTTGTTTGTCACAACTGGTATCAGGGGCCTAAATCTACTGATTTATAAACGTTACAATGGTCTCTCAATGGTAAGTTTTTGACAGTTTTCGTATGGCAAATCTGTCACAAACTCACCTTTGAGAGACCATTGGAACGTTTATATATTAGTAGACTTAGGCCCCTGTTCGATACAGAAAGCCCGGGGAAAGTCATTGTGACGATGATTGGGGTTCATCGATGTTGAGGAGTGGACAGCTTTCGGAGGAATAATGAAGTTTTATATAAAAATGAAATCTTTAAGATGTCGAGGAGCGATGAAATTGTATGTAGGTATGTATAAGTTTATTCACCTTTAAGATGAACCTTTGGCGATTCCTCAGCGCCTCTAGAAAACTTGAGTCTATTGTTTCAGGAATAAATCGTAAGCGTTATGTCCTGAACCGGATTTATATTACACAAAACAGTTTTATCTTCTAACTAGCTTTCGCCCGCGGCTTCGCCCGCGTGGAGGTCGGAAATTGTCCTACAGGAAAGTACTTCCGGGGAAAAAAGTAGGTACTTTATCCAGGTTATAAATCATCAATTTGCAAATTTCATCCAAATCCGTTAGCCGTTTTTGTATAATTGAGTAACAAACATCCAAACACACAAACATACAAACTGTCACCTTTATAATATCAGTAAGATTACGTCATTATTAAGTTTTAAGTGGGTATATTACTGTAAAGTTTCTCAAAATCCGTTCAGTAGTTTTTGCGTAAAAGAATAACAAACGTCCATCCATCCATCCTCACAAACTTTCGCATTTATAATATTAGTAAGTAGGAGCACTCCCGAGGAGATATTTAGGACACTGGCAGCCTCATGGATGACCAAGGGCATTGAAGTCGGTAGTTGGAGGTTGACAAACCTCCGATTTGTCGACGACATAGTACTTTTTTGCCCCCACAGCTCTGGAACTACAGACTATGCTTCAAGACCTAAGCACGGCAAGCCTCAGGGTTGGACTCACGATGAATCGGTCTAAAACAAAAACCATAACCAACAGCAAGTGTAGTTTCGAGGTAGATGGGCAGGAAACACATGTCGATGAGTACATCTACTTGGGCCAGTTAGTTGCTTTCGAAAACAGGTAACAAAAGGAATTCTATCGCTGCATCGAAAATGCCTGGAAAAGGTACTGGTGTCTGAAGACGGTAATGAAAGGCGATCTGCCGATCTCCTTGAAGCGAACACTCATCGATATGTGTATTCTGCCTGTCCTAACCTACGGTACGCAGACCTGGTCACTTACCGAGTCGCAAAAGTTTCTTCTTGGGGTTTGCCAAAGAGCAATGGAACGAAGCATTCTAGGCGTAAAACGAACTGACAATTATCGAAACTCTACGCTGCGCTCTAAAACGGGGATTCTTGATTGCATTTTAGCTTGGCAAAAAGGCTGCCAAGCTAAAATGGGATTGGGCGGGTCATGTAAGCCGCATGCATACACACGCATACCTAACAGTCTCCACACGGCGGGTGCCTGAGGATGGACGGCGCCGCCGAGGCCGGCCTAAGAAGAGGAGGCGAGACGACCTAGACGCAAACCGCAAGGGTTGGATCGAGGAGGCCCTGGAGAAAGATGCTTGGAAGTATTTGGGGAGGCCTTTGCTGAGCAATGGGACGGTGTAGGCTAATCGATAAATATAAAAATGTCGTGTCACGGTGCTTGTGGTCGCACTCCTCCGAAACGGCTCGACCGATTTTTACGAAAATTTTATGTTTATTTGGTAGGTTGACAATAGGTCGTAAAGAGGTAGGTATACAGGTAGGGTAGGTAGATAAGTAGACAGGTAGGGTAGCGTAGGTGGATAGGTAGGGTACGGTAGGTGGATAGGTAGGTGTGCCGTAGATAAGCACTTAGTGCTACCAGTGCGAAACCGGGGCGGGAAGCTAGTATAAAAACAAAAAAATATAAATTGCAATATTACTGTGAAGTTTCATCAAAATCCGTTCAGTAGTTTTTGCGTGAAAGAGTAACAAACATCCATTCTTCCTCACAAACTTTCGCATTTATAATATTAGTAGGATAATATAAGTAATTAAAATAAAACCCAATTGCGTAACACACTATCAATCAAAATCTGAATGATTTTATGGATATTGCTAATCCATTGCTTCATTAATTATTATGTTCGAGAAATCTGTCAACAACGTAAATAACGCAATTAATTTTGTTGAACTGTCAAAATGAAACCCATTGCTATTGTAAGTGTGTTACGCAATTACCCCGTTGATATAGGACATGTAACACGTTCCTGTGGGATAATTTCCGACATTCACGACGTTAATTAAAGCATAAAGAATTTTAAAACTAACCGTCATTCTTAAACTAACAAAAAAAGAAAGACTTCTAATATCTAATTAAAATAAAAACTACTATAATATATTTCTACTTTAAATACTACCAAAAAATTGTTATTAGACCATGGCGCGTCATTATCTGGCCCACCGCTCACCCCCGCTTAATTCTTATCGTTGTAACTTTTAAACTATTCTTCCAAATGTCTTAGTGTAAAAGACAAAGTTTATCTACATTAAATACCGAAAGCGATGAAGTTATTAATTTTGATAAGAATTAACTAAATACTCCAAAATGTGCAATGTAAAAAAAGTCTCCATTTTAAATGTATTTATGGCTCACTATTTTAGCTATAATGGCTTCCACATAAAAGATAGATATATGCTGTCGCGGACTTTTATTTAGAACTATTTTAGACAAACAATCCCACGATACATTATCTTCGTATAACTCTAACGGTTTAGGCAGCGCACGCCAAGATAGCTCTCAGAGGGCAGAAATTTTTCCGACTGACTTCATACTTATCGTTATATTATGGCAAAATCAAACAAAATCATTATAAATTGTAGCCTATGTGTTATTCTGATGTATAAGCTAGATCACTGTAAAGTTTCATCAAAATCCGTTCAATAGTTTTTGCGTGAAAGAGTAACAAACATCCATACATCCATCCATCCTCACAAACTTTCGCATTTATAATATTAGTAGGATTTAGTGAGATTTGATTAAGAAACCATTAAAAATAAAAAACCGGCCAAGTGCGTGTCAGACCACGCACAATGAAGGGTTCCGTAGCTGGGATGAATTTATCGCAAAAAAAACTTAACATTGTAGTTGAAAAACAAGTTCTCCCTTACAAAATGTATGGGAACATGTTTTTGCAACTGCAAATGTAAATTGGTCGATAATTACTCGTTAACTTGTAGAGCCTACTTAGCTGTGATAGTTTCCCTTTTAATTTCGTTAAAGACATCTCACACCATGGGATAGACGAAAAAAAAAATAACCCAACTTTACGTGTAGGGACCTCCCCTAAAAACCCTAAAAAAAATACCAGGAACACAGAGTTTTGAACAACCTATTTGAAGTCACTTTTGCTATTTTATATTCCTGGAAATCCTCATGGAGTTTTCTTACTTAATTCAAATTTTATATAACCGATGTCTTAATTTGAACAAAGTAATTTCAATTCCCCGAAGTGGGCTCCATACTTATTTATTTCTTCGTAAATAGGAATTACCGAAGGTAAAAGCATTTGCGTAAATATGTAGATTTATAATGTAGGTATCAATTTTCTTTTTATCCGCGATGTAGAGTTTTCGTGTCCCAATTTTATTTGAATCAACCTGCTGAGGTGGCTTTGCATAAAAAAAGGCAGAGTTTTCTCTGATATTCTGGTGCTGATCATTTAGTATCATTTACGACTCATTAAATAATCTTTAAGGTAGGTACAAGTTTTAATAAAGGTGCTATAAGTTGGATATTTATCCTATCATGAAATATCACAAAGTATAGAAAGATAGAAAGTAATTATATTTGCTTGAACATGTGCATACATACAGAATTAAAATAATACATGCATGCAAGATCTTAAATAAGAGTGGGTCACGACATGTCCGCCATTTCTCATGGCGTGCAAATATCTTAGCTTACACTTAATTATTATTATTGAATCCCATATACAACTCATTTTAAGTAGGTTAGTCAATAAATGTTCCGTGCTTAGTGTTTAAACAAAAAAAGAAAAATTGCCTTGTTAGAAACACAAGTTCAACAATTAAATCCAGTCTTAAATCCACAAAAAATAATACGTATACATAATTACAAACGTCATATGTGTTGCATAAAAAATCCTTCTTTATTCGACTTAAAATTCACAACAACCCAATACCCCATCCTCACCTCAGGGCAACGCGCGACAGTCCTTAATTGATGTAAATTTTAAACAAAAACACTTTGCGCATTAAAAATACAAGATCCCCCGTATCACGGGAGAGTGGAGGAGGGGGAAAAGGAGGAGGCAAAAGGGGGGAAGTCTTCATAAGAGGATTAAACACGGTAATAAGGTTTGCATCCTACACACTTGGCCGGGTCAAGTAGGGTTTACCGCCGTTCTTGTGCTAAGTATTTGAAGTAGCTCTTTCATAGTATAATACCTAATCTTTTCTCTGTCCAGTATTTTTATCTTTTCCTCGTAGATATTGACATATGATAAATGCTCAGTAAAAATATTTTTGATTAACTATAAAAGAAAAGTATATTTTTCTTCCTTTTAAAAAAAATGTTAAAGTAATAATGCATCACCATTTTCTTGCAAGATAGGTTAGGTAGCAAAACGTAGCGAGTGTCAGTTTGTGTGACTTACTCGACTCTCTATTATGGTCAGTTACTCCGTTTTAATGAACGTTACATTATTTATTAAAAAAAAAAGAATGATTTAAGAGTGTCCGTGGAGTTTCTTGCCCGTTCTTCTCCATACCTACTACGCTTTGGAATGGGCAACTAGTTTCATATTTTCTGACTGACCGACTCCTTGACAATTCAAAAGTGCCTGTAAATGGTTTAATTGAAATAAATGCTTTGAGGATGAGTTTAAATTATGCCTCATTGGTCCTTTGGTCTTATAGGTTTGATCACTAGTTTGGGCAAATATTTATTAGGTTTTTCAGTAGGGAATTCTCAGTAGCAGCCCTGAGTTTGGGTTGTGCCCGGTTAATGGCAATAGGCCCACCCCCTATTACATGAGACTTACATTATAACTGGCAAAATGTCCCTACCCCTCTACACAGGCGTGATTTTATGTTGTTATTTTAAATTAAGGCACTGGCCGTCAAGGTAATGAGTATACATAGAGAAAAAAACTCCAAAAAGGTTAATACCTACATTAAAATTAGGCTTAAGGGGCTTTCGTATTACTACCTTCACGAAATAGTCCTGTTATTGGATTAGGGTGATTATTTTGGTGTTGATCCAACCACGAATAGGTTATCCTTTTCTTACAAAATCAAACGCAAAAGTCATTTATTCAAACTAGGCTGAGAATCAGCACTTTTCGTACGTCGCAAAACGCGCACCCTTCACCACTTCCTAGTGCTTTAGGAAGAAGAAGTGTCGAAACAAACTCCGCAGCACATGGAACATCCCATTTATGGCGGCATAAGTACCAAAATTATAAACAACAGCAATCATCTATCTGTCTAACAAGCATGATGATGATCGCCCTTTTGCCCAATTGCAAAGAACGGTTATGTTTTTTATATAATTATTTCATGAGTACGGGCATACCCAGCAGTCAGCTAGACTGATGATACCCCCTATGAGACCTATGAGAACTCATAGAGGTCCTGCTGATACGAATAAAATATGAGTTTGAAGTAGTGTTTCGGTAGGGTGTAGTATTTAGTAGTTAGTTGAAGGGTTTCGGGCCTATATAAAATTATAATTATGAAGAGAAATCCAAAAATAGCCTTTTTCATAGTTCGTTGCGTGACCGAGCTTATTAAGAAAGATAGTTTAATGAGGGACGTAACTCATTCATCTGGATTAAATGTAAAATTGTTTTTAATTGACATTATTAACAAATTACAAAGTGAGCCATTCATTCTGAGCTGCTACTAGACAATTTCTGAAAGAAAACCCCAATAAAAATTTGTCCAACCTTAAATTTTAACCTCAGACTCCAAGCTTAGCAGTTGTGCTTGCGAGCACTAGGGCAACAAGGCCATAACATTAATCAATGCACACAAAAGTGATCATAAATTACTACGGAACAACACAGCTCGTAGGTACCGAATCGTACTAAATTTTAATTTACAAAATAACGTAAAAGTTAAATGTTTATGTCGTTTCCAGCAATTATTTCTAAAAAGGTTTTAATACAGGTTTCAGTGACAGGTGGTGGCAGTCACGGGTTGGTAGTGTTTGTTTCCGTTTCCTTAATATAATGGTGTTTTGGAGGGTGTCGGAGAACGTGATTAAGGGTAATCCCGTTAGCGTAATTAGTTAGGTAAAAGGATCGGAAAGTCAGCATCTTACTATCTGTTTTTATAAAGAAACTGCAATCACCGATCCATTAAATCGATCCCACATGATTTTCTTACTTTTAAGGTTTTAGATACTTTATTTCACGAAAAAAATAATACAATTACGCATATAAATGAGGTAAAACATAATAATTATGAAGTTGAGCGACGATTTCGCCGGGTCTAAAACTATAAGTTATCTATTATACATTGTAACAGCGAATCAATTTTCACGCCTCCCCCTTAAGACCTAGGCCATATTGATATTCGGATAGCTCATGGCCTAAAGAGGTGTCATAAAGAATAAGAATCGAAAATCTTAGAGAAAAAATATAAATCAGTGAAACTTTGCGGGTATTCTAGTAAAAAAACAAAACAATTGGTAAAAACTTACTTTTTTTTTTTTAATATGGAGGCAATTGACCCTTTAGAAGTTTTAAGAGATTGATTCCTTAATTACTTTAGGTAATTGATTATAGAGTTGAGCTCCCTCTTATACGTAAGTCCTTCTTCCTTTTGCTGGCTAGAAGTGCAATATCAAAACTTTAGAAAGACGCTGAGAATGTAACTCTAGTAGGTAGTTTTTACATTTAAAAAAAATGTAACTTGCACTTAATTTCTAAACAAAAGTTTGAGAACCGAACCTTACTAATAATTCATGGTCTAAGAAATTTGGATTTTTAATTTTTGTGTTTGTGATGTTTTGTTTATACCTTTTTAGTTGGCGTTTTGTCGTAGTTGGGTTTAACTTTTTATAACTTCTATCCAACTTGGCTTTTTTTCGTTTTTGCTCATAATCTTATGTCCTCTATAGGGCGCCAAATTTGTGAAGTCACAAAACCTTTAACACGCGGACGATCAAGACGCTTCCAACGATACCTCATTTGTCAAATTATGATGTATAATTTAGAAGTTATGAGGGAACAGATGGATACATACCCACAAACATACATACCTGTCAAAATCATAAGCCTCCTGTTTGCTTCGCTGTAGTCGGGTAAAAAAAGAATTCACGGATCTTATATATTGAAAGGGGTGCGTGTATGACCAGATATATGAACATAAATGAAGCAAAAGAAGTATGTAAGGATCGTAGCAGGTGGCGTTCTGTAGTTTCTGGCTACCCCCATTTAAACAATGCGTAAGTTTATGTATGTATTTATGTAATTTTTTATTTATCACAGAAAGTAATGACGATTAAAGTATTTAAGCATTAATCTACCGTTTAACACACCAGATATTACAATGGAAACACACAAGAGCTACTCATGTCGTGACTGTGCGAAGAGCGATACAAAGCGAAGGAAGCTAGAACTCAATTATGTTCCGTTTTAATTTCTGCGGGTTTTCGGACCATTTCCTTATATTTAACATAATTAACTGGTTCATTTTGAATTGCGGCTTTAAAACAAAAAGTAATAGGAAAATGTAAAGTCAGTCAAGTGATGTTTGAAGGAATTTGAAAATGAGAATTATTTAACTTTATTAGTCCATAGTGTAGTATAACGGGCTAGTCTCCGCAACTCCACGTCCAAACGCGTATTTGCGTTCTTCATCAATCTATAATAATTATACACTGTTGAACTTTCAAGAATTCTGTATTGTTATTTCAGTCGCTGTTGGGCGCCATTTCGAGTATTGGCGCCCAAGTGGGACCACGACTAAATAATATGTTTAAAAATGAAATCGCTGAAATCAATAAATCAATCAACTCAGCTTACCGTTGTCCACTGCTGGAGTTAGGCCTCTCCCAGGCTGCGCCGCAACACCCTTCCCTTCCTTCCTTCACCTTTCGCATCGACTCTGTTCCAGCCACCTTTTTAAGGTAGTCAGTCCATATAGCTGGGGGTATCCCATACTAACGCTTGCCGATATTCGATCTCCACTTCAGGACTCGTCTGCTCCATCGGTCATCGGTTCTTCGATTCGACAAACATGGCCAGCCCGCTGCGACTGCCGCTTGCTTACTCTGTAAGCTAAGTTGGTAGCTCCAGTTCTTTTCCGGATAGCTTAATTTCTGCATTAGTCTACATCAAAACAATGCACTTTCACCTACTACAGAAAATTGTGGCATTTCAACTGAAAATGCAATAACAGATATAAGTAATGGCGAACAATTCAGTAATTTAGAAATCCTGAACATCCGATATCCAATAGCTATGAATCAGACTAAACCGTTATTAACTGAACGATATTTTTGCACGCTCATGCAGTTTCATAATTATTGATGCCACATTCCAATTGCATAAACTGAATACTTGATAAGATACATAATGGGTTCGTAAATTACGGGATTTATTGAGTTGTCCGTGTCATTGTGTTTACGAGGTCAGTATTGCTGTGAACGCTTTATGTGGAGCTTATCAATACGTGCCTAACATAGGTAAAAGGCTTTATTTTATGTATAATTTTGTAGGGCGAATCATCATTCTGTCCTTTTCAACTGGATCTTTCGGTTTAACTAGGATCTTTGGACAATTTCACCATCATCATCATCATTGGCCCTGTTCCATCTCTGCTGAGTATAGCTCTCCTCCGTTTTGTGCCATGCATCCCTGGTCTTCCCTTCAATTTCATTGTAATACACTGATAAAAAGGCTGTATGCCAAATATCTAAATCCGTTCATCTGTTTATATGCGTTATCATAGGGGTATTATAGGACTGTCTCGTTGGTCTTGTGTTCGAGCGCTACTGCTGAGCATGAGGTCCTGGGTTCGATTCCCAGGTCGGGCAGTGTCATTGGACTTTTCCTTTTGGAATTTGTCAGTAGTCCGGATTCGGAATTTGTGCCCGATGGTGGCAATAGGCTCGCCCCCTATTACATGGACTTAAACTAAACATAACTGGCAGAATGTAGGTGTACTATGGGTACACCTCTGCCGAACCCTTCAGGGGTACAAGGCGTGATGTTATATTATTATTGGGGTTACCCACCCTATCAACAATCATCCTCATCTTCGATTCTATTCTATAAACCTTCAAAATAATAGTAGAGGGATGTTAACTTGTTAAGTTATAATTATGATTATTATATTATATAGGCAGATTTTTTTATATCTATAGGTACTACCTACTTGTGCAGTTACAAATAAGCTGTTGCAATTTTATCACAGAGTCAATGACAATAATCATTATTATTGATTATGTGCTCGTCTGTTGTGACGTGTTGATTAGCTCGTGGCTAAGTAATAACAGCTGCACGGCTCAGGCTAAGCTACGCTTGCCGGGGTTGGTCCGTAGATGGGTAGCCATCTTTACATAGCGACACGCCTCCGTGCCTCGGTAAGCACGTTTAGCCGTTGATCACGTCAGAAGCCCGAAAGTCTGACAACCAGTCATACCAAGGGGTATCGTCTTACCCAGTTATTGGGTTGCGGAGGCCGACCCCAACATACATAGTTGGGAAAAGGCTAGGCAGATTGATTGATATCAAATGAAAAAGGGCCAGCAATTTTTGTTTCTACGGTACAATCGACGCTGTAGCTGACACGCTGTCCAGGTTAGCTTCGTCATTCGATAATATTAATTTACCCATTTCTTAGAACTGGTCCTTTGAAGTTCGAGTTTTCACTTATTAATGATTTCTCTTAGTAATGTTATTTTGAATTGTACTTATTAATTTAAAAGTTTCCTTTCGTTACAAATTGTTATTAATTATGCTTGTTTGTTACAAGTAAATGGCAATACTTTTGTAAGTCAACAGAATATTTTATAACCTCAAAATGATGTTCTATTTATTATGTTAAATGTCCAAAACGTACTATGTAGTTTGTTATGATTGCTTTTAATAAGGCCTCAATGTAATCTTGATAACTACACTACTGTTTTTAGTAAAAAAATACATTTTTCCACAAGTAACGCAACGTCCACATGTTCTACGTTCAATACCTATTCAAAGAGTAAGTACTGTAGAGGTTTAAACCTAAATAGCTTTCTCATACAACGTCCACGACTGTTTAAGAAGTTCATGGCAAATAATACTAGATAACATGTTTCGTAATTAGAATAGGAGAAGATAGGACAATCAGCCCCGCTGATTCACATACCGTGTATTTTAATATTAAAATGTATGTTTTATAGTACATAACTATCGCGGCCTGCAACTCATTGATGGACGGTCATTGGTCATTCAGTTACGGCCAAGGCTTGTATAGTACTTTTCTCAAATAATGCGCAGAAAATCAAACTGAGTAAATTAATTATAATTATATTCTAAAATCAATGACGGAAAACGATAATTTATCACGCGCCAATATGTTCATTTGTTTCTTATTTACTTTAAACAGCTCTATTTGCAAGCGAAATCGAAATTTAAATAAAATCTTTGATAACTTACCGCATCAGTTGTCATGTGTTGAAGCAAAAAATAAATTCGTTCCATTTTTAAATAACACAACAGATATGAGTTTTCTTATTTGGCCGTATATTCATTTTATTTTTGACCAGTACAGCAGTTTCGATTTATCTCGAAGAAGGTTGATGTTGGGATGTTTGAGAAAAATCATTATCTGACTAATTAACTGTAGCTGAGCATCATGATCCCAGGAAACTCCTACAGTAGGTAATTATAATTAAACAAACAATGAAAAGGAGTTCAAAACAACGCGACCTAAATATAACCAAATCGATACAAGTAAACGAAGCTAACAGTTGCATTCTTACTTTCTTAAAATATTCATGTATGGACACAGCTGGCGAAGCTACTGCCATTATGGGCTAGTTAAATATGTATTGAGAAATGTGAATTATTGGGAATAGAAGGGGTTTCTATGATCGGATTTTGAATTGTTCATATTATTTGAATGAATATTGAAATAAGGATTGGTTTAGATGTATACTTATATTTAGGCTATTTATTGTGTTAGATGATTATTTTTCGTTTCATTTGGAATAAGGTGGTTAAAAAACAAAGGGGCGTAAAGCTGCCAGAAGCAGAAATAAACGTTTTGACATTTTAATTAAGTAAGTTTGGAGCAAAGGTATCCTTAATTTCATGTACTTTTCATTCCAAGATTTCATACTCATGAAAATCAAACACAAAATTTTACTAACGGAATACGCATTCATATAAAAACGAATTAATAACTATTCGAAAATGAATTCACATTTAGTAATGTTGCCTTCGTAATGACAAAGATTTCAACATAACCATGACTAAAAGAAAATCAACGTTAAAACTAAAAACCCTCTCAAGATAAGTCAGGCAATTACCACAATTTTATTAAAACCCCATTAGGAACTAATGCAAGTGCTGGAGGAAATTACAGCAATGTTACGAATGTAGCCCATTTCTTTAATTGCGGGCTCGTATTGATCTCGGACTTACGGTTTAATGCTATCCAAGCAATAGCGCCAATGGATGTTGCTCTATTTGCCTATAATTGCATTAATTCATTGGCATTAGTTTGTTAGTTTTGCGTTTTACTTTTTTATTTTCTTAGGTTTTGTTATGTTTAATGGCGCAGGATAAGCTTTACCAATAGTGATCATCTTATTAGTGGTCCAGCAGCTTCAATATCATCAGGATTGTGCCGGATTAATGCAGTTCGTCGTCGACATGTTACGACAGCGGCTCCCCGACATCATCTGTCATCAGACAACAGCCGCTACGCAACCATTGCTGCATCGATGCGACTCTCTGCTAAAGTGACAATCACCAGCCAGTGTCACTCATATCTAACCTCTTTAGTGGTTCCTAGTAACTTCGTAACTAAACTAGACGGCGCCACTATCTGCGCCGTCATGTTTAAAGAATACGAGGTACCTTTAAAGTTTTTTATTAAACTACTACGTATTCGTATTCTGGCTAGGAACCTATGAATAAATAACGATTCTCATAAAATTGACTATCAGTTTCTCCTAACTAGGTCTTGTTTTTAATTGCCGTACCTAAGTTGAACAGTTTTCGCAGAATTTTTCTTCTAAGTTACAACTGACAGGTGAAAAATATTTGCTGTTTCATAAAAAAGCATCCTACTTGTAAAACTTCATAATATTCTGCATCACAAAATTCTTATAATTTATATTTCTCTTTCAATTTCAGCAGAAAAAGTATTTCATGAAAAACCCGCCATGATTTACGTTCAACAGCCAATAAACAAATTAAATATTAATCATATTAAAAGTTTCCCATGTTACATCGGTTTTCACGAGATTGCATTGTTGGATTGTCCAGTTTACACTGACCTGCCCCTCCTGTCCCATCCTTTAGAAATTGGGAACACGGAGCTGTAGATGATTTTAGACGCAGAGGTCAAGTTAGGGTGGTGATTGAAGTCGACCCGAGGGTAAACAATTAGTAAAAGTTAAACATAGATTGGGCCCAAACTCGATGTATGGGGCAGTTCCTCATTTGTACTACGAAAGAGCATAGATTATAGATAGGTTTCTTGTTCAGAACTACTTGAACAAAATATACAAGGTGGAGAAGACAATACAACAATAAATTCAATTGCGTATATCGTATGACGTTCCCAGTTTGCATACGAAAATCCAATTAAAGATCTCCAATAGTTCAGTCACTTTATCTAGTCAAAGTTTGGTAAAACCCATAGTCGGCCCATCACTACTATTACCTAGTTTGTTAGAAAAAATCACTTTTTTATTTTCAATGTTAGGATTTGTTTGATAGTTCCTAAATACTCGCATGCATTAATATTGCTAGTATTTTCATTTAATGTGGTATTGTCGTCTCCACATTGAATAACAAATACCTAGATTGTGACAAAAGTTGTTAAGGATGTTTTGCGTTTTGATAGAAAATCCAACCTTAAGTGACCTTTACGTGCTAATGGGGACCCATTCCATTAGCAGCTACAATCAGTCTTAACACAATTGCCTTAATTGCCATGCTAGGTAAACTTCAGTGACAGTTAGTGTTTGTTTGTAGGATTTGAGATTGCAGTAGGTTATAATTAAAATCGCTTGTTATAACTCCCACAGCAAAAAATAGTCTAACCTTTTCAGACACTTAAGTGAAGTGGCGACTGGATGGCCTACGTAATCTGTGTATGTAGGTGACTTGGATAGACGAACGCTGGGGGCTAAAAATATAAAAGAGGCACAGGGCTGTGTTTTGTTTTGATTAAAGTGGGTGAATTTCTCAGTAACAGCCCGTAGTCTGGATTTGTGTCCGATTAATGGCAATAGGCTCGCCTCTACTATAATATAGTACTTAAACATACCTGGCGAGATATGGGTGTACTATAAGTACACCTCTGCCTAACCCTTCGGGGAATGCAAGCGTGATGATATGATGACGTGAAGTGGGTGTACCACTTCAATCAAAATAAAACACTGCGCTATACCGTCAATAATCCCATTAACATTGGACAGCAAAGGTTCAACATAACCCGCAAATAGTTGGCATATTTGGTACTGAAATGACACATTGCGGGTCCGAAGCGGCGAAGTTGGGCGGTGATTCGGCCATGTGATTGTTAAAACTTCGCCGAATGTGGCCGGGTTAGAATGTAAGGGGTTAACTGTGGGCCGAGCTGAACTGAGGGTTTCTGCCGTGTATTTTGGAAACATGTTTCGTATTTTTTTTGTGTATTGATGAAAATAGTGAATAGTTCGTTTTTACCCCGTATTGCTTTTTTATGAACTCGCTCTATAGGTACCAGTTCGAGACAATGTTACAAATACCGATGGAATGAATAAACTGAGGAACCCGTAATATGACACACTCACAATTTGAGAATTGTTAATTGACTCAGGTGTGACTTGGCGGAAATCCATTATAAAATACAATAGGCGTAGATATATTTAGTAACCTATTCCGCTTAACTATTCTTAAAGAGTAATAAAACACTCCGTACGAAATCGACACGTGTTTCATCTCTCAACGAGGCATCCTCGTATAGTTAAGCGGAATAGGTTACTAAATATAACTACGTCTATTGTATTTTTTTTTTGAGGATGGTTAGATAATAAGAAGGAATCCGTTCTATCACTAATTGGCAACTTTACCAATAAAATACTGCACCGTGTTACACTAACGTGATGCTTTACTGACATGATAGCTCATCCACCTCGTCAACTTAAATCATCTGCATAGACTTTTCCTAAATATGTTGGGGTCGGCAGCCAGTCTAACTGTAAGCAGTTGAATTCCACTATTTTACATATGGAGCGATGCTTATCGGACCTCCGCAACCCAGTTATTGGGTGTAATTACCTCGTCCCAGTTCGTCCCGGTCCTGGTGCCCGGTTGATGGTAATAGGCTCGCCCCCCATTATATGGCTGGCGAAATGTGGGTGATATTATGTTACCTCGTCAACTAACATATCCTATCGAAATGATCTACGTATAAATCGTGGGAGCACACAGTTCTATAAACGTGGAACTATTACCGAAGTCAGTTTGCACGAGTTCACACAAGTTAAGATAACTTGCTTAACAATAGGACCATATAGTTCTTGTGAGTTTATTCGTGTTAGTTCATAATAGTTCTGCGTTATGAGTGTAAAATGGTTTTCTGATAGTTGTGTGGATCAGGATTTTATAGAATAGAAATCTGTGTATGTACTCTGCGTCCGACGCTCGGCGTGGCAACATGTCGTGTTCGGGTTTGCGACAAGTCAATCGTCATCCTGAGGATGCCTCGTTTAGAGGTGAAACACGTGTCGATTTCTTACAGCGTTTTAGTGACTCTTTAGGAATAGTTAAGTGGAATAGATTACTAAATATATCTACGTCTATTGTATTTAATAATGGATTTCCGCCAAGTCACGCCAGAATCAATTAACTGTGTAGTCACTTTCAATTCCTGAGCAAAATATAATGATTGATGTGTTAAATTGAGCTAAATAATCAGATAAACTCTGGTTTTCCAATCGTCTAGATATTTTACGACACTATGCCATTTTAGTCTTACTTCAAAACTCTATAATATAATTATTTATTTAAATTCGCTATCAACATTGCTGCGTGGCAAAATTTTCATATAGGTACTTTCCACTTTTACATTAATATTTAGTTTTACGTTGATATACACCTTCCTCTTACGAACCCTCAGAATAACAATGCAGACACAAAATATACTAAAGTGTTGAAACGCAAATAGAATTCCTGAAACATTCTCCGTGTTCTCTTTCATATAATACTAGAACCCAACACAGCTCACAGCTTGGTTATTTTTGGTTGTTAGTCCTTGAATGAGACAGGACGCTATTGTATCATATAAAAACTTGTTTTTAGTTCCCGGCAACCCATTTTACGCGAGGAAATACAAAATATTAGGTGTTATTGTATTTTAGTGAAGAAAATTGGGCTACTGCTAAGCATGGGGTTTGATTCCCAGGTCGTACAAAGTGTTATTGGATTTTTCTTTCAGGATTTTTTAAGTAGCAGCCCGAAGTCTACATTTCTGTCCAGTTGATGGCAATATCGATGGCAAGATCGCCTAAATTTGAATTAAATGGGACTTAAGGCTCGTACACACTGGTGCGATATCGCGGGCGCGACTTGGGGACATTGGGACAGTCTTGATTTTGTCACTGTTTTTTTGGAACTGGTATTTTTATTTAGGTCCTCAAATAGAATAACGAAATAAAAAATTGTTGTTTTTGCGTATTGTTCATAGTTGATTGTTCTTTCAGATACGGCCTTTGTTTGTTTTTCGAACAGATGAATAGAATTTCCTTGACACAAGAGCGCTAGGTTTTTGTTAAGCCTCAAATGCTTCGAGACTATAATTCTTCCTAAAGTCTGGTCGCCGAGAGAATGCGTTCTTCGCACTTACAAATACTGTTGCGTTTTACGAATTTATTCTTTATTCGTTCCTAATCTTGACCAAATGAAAGGTGTTTGTAACGCATTTTCTCAGCGGCCGGACTATAGGTACCGGTTTCTTTTGTCGAATTATTGAAATTAATAACAGACCCGAATTGTAGGAAAATAGAGTCTAAAATAACTTATATTCCTTTTTGACACCATATTCAAAATATTTCTCTTTGTATACATATTTCCATGTCGTGAATTCTGTCTAAATTCTTTAGGACTATATAGTGTCCCTAGGTACCGGGTACTCGGGTCGAATCGTCGAAATTAATAACAACAGACCACAACTGTAGAAAAATAAACTCTAAAATAATTTTATTCCACATTGACCAAATATTTTGCTTTGCCAACAGATTCACACGTGGTCAACCGCAAACTGGTTGACGTGCCCCAGTTCGAGCGACCTATCGGCAACCATACGTTCCATATCGGAAAGGAGGCTCTTCTCGGTTGTTCTGTCATCAACCTAGGGAAGCATAAGGTAAGCGTTCATGAGCTGGTATTAACTGATATAATGTAACACGCATAGCATAATCGCCCAATTCCCACAGCTGAGACACAAGCCTCGTCTCTGTGAGAGGGAGTGGGCCATAATTCACCACGTGGGCCCAGTGTGGGTTAGTGGATGTCACATGTCTTCGAATTTTGGGCTCTAGGGCATGCCGATTCCCTCTTTATGTTTTCATTCACCGTTTCTTCATACTTTGCCCGACCTGGGAATCGAACCTAGAACCTCATGCTCAGCAGTAGCACTTAACTTAACACTACCACTAGATAAACGAGGCAGTTTACATTAATTAAGGCTTTTAATTCCAGCCTGCGGTACGTTCAATTTCTCCATATAATAAAATATTTTATTCAAAGTGTACTACATAAAATTTTCTCAATTTTCTTCTTCATAACCCTATCCTACATTAAAAGTTAATGAGCATCGCGTCTGAGACACTAATTTGCTGGATGTTGGTCATTACGGGATGTTTATGGGCAGGTAGCTCGAATTATAGCCACCATTAGGTTCTGGCGTTACCGTGTGCGTTGTGCTATAAATAGGTAGGTATAGAGAAGGAATATTGTTTAAAAGTCTTACTTATATGGCATAGACGCCAAAACAAAAAAAACCAGGCAGGTATGCAGCTCGCGTACCAGAAGACGTAGCGTTGGTAGGCCTCCTACTAGGTGGCCTGATGACCTTGTGAAGGCTGCAGGAATCCGGAGGATGCGGGAAGCACAGAACAGGTCGAAGGGGCGAGGCCCCTGTCCAGTGTTGTGGCTTTAGAAGGACGTTAGTTAAACAGCTGAGGTTATAAATATGAGCCACACACAGCTGAGCCCCAGTGTCTCCTCCCGATTGCGACACGCTAAGCTGAGGTTCGTACCCTACAGGGGGTGCCCTTAGCGAGTGTCGCACTTAGATTTAAAACCTTAAAGTACCCACAGGATAACCCGGATAAGCAGCAAAGACTTCAGAGGTTAACTGCGCGATGCCATTCAATAAAAATAAAAAAAAAGCTGAGCGCCAGTGTGATGTCGTGCAGCGCGAGCGCAATAGGCTCGCCCCTTTCATGGAACTTAAACATAACTGGCCAAATGTGGGTGTAAAGTACACCTCTGCCTCACCCTTCAGGGAATACAGGCGTGATGTTATGTGTTGTTAACTGTGAATTTGTATAGATTAACTCAGCTAATCTCAATATTATAGTCTTAAAGAACCATTGCTGTAGAAAACAGAGCTAATTACCCTCTCCCCGAAAAATTACCCTAATTTCGCAAACGTCTTTTCTAACACGGCTTTATTTTCAGTAAGTACGTACCTACTGTAACTGAAAACTTTTCGCTGTCTCCCCTACTGTCTTAATTATAATAAAAGTAATTAACATGGAGTGTTATTTTCCTTAATT
Organism: Eupsilia transversa; assembly: GCA_914767815.1. Classification (NCBI taxonomy): domain Eukaryota; kingdom Metazoa; phylum Arthropoda; class Insecta; order Lepidoptera; family Noctuidae; genus Eupsilia; species Eupsilia transversa. The sequence continues at coordinate 3,184,520 of OU611888.1, forward strand.
ATGTACTGCGGTATTATAATTTAATTAATTGTATTTTCTTTTATAGACGGAAGTTATTTGAGGGCTCGTATTTTGGGTGATTTTTCATGTGATTGGTTTTACTTCAAATATATAACGTCTTATTAAACATGTCCCGGAATTAACACACACCACCAAACACCCCAATTAGAATATTATGTTATAATTTATAATACATTCGCTGAATTTCTACTATTATGTATAAAAACATTGTTTATTTGTTAAATTAGGTAAACTGAATGTGGGAGAAAATTGTGGTCACATTACAAATCTAAGCACGCACACGTAAAAGGGTCTAGCGTATTAGGTACTTCATCCATTTTGTTTTGTTTTGCCTGTACAGCGGAAGTGTGACTGTAATTTACGTAGTTTTATATTTTTGGGATACAAAATTAGCTATATAAAAAATTACAGAAACTGATTCAATAAACGATTCTGAACAAACATGATGAAAGTACATAAAGTGCATTATGACGGTTAGAATTTTGGGTGTATTTTGACCAAGGTAGTCTTCTCGTCTGCCACCATGGCACAGAATGACGCGGCGACAGGGTCTGTTAAAACCAATGTCTCTGGTTTTTTTAAATTTATTATATTAAAAAAAAAAAATACCTTCAACTGTACAAAGAAACATGTCTAAACACTATGCAGCGTTACAACTAAGGGAAGGGGTATTTCGATGATCTCTGGCACCCAATGTAAGATTTAACTTGTGTTTAGGGTGCCAGCGTCCTCGCTACTTACTAGCAGATGAATATATTATGGTGTAGTCTATTTATGCCTATGTGGGGTGTATGTGTATGTATTTAGAGAGAGATAAATACGGTGAACACTTATGTTTATGTACGTCTGTATAAATATAATTGTAATAGCAAATGTATGGTATTATTTAGGTTACGCAATTGATACATGTAGTAACTCAGTCTCATCGTAACCCAGTGTCAATAGCCACTTTGTGACCTCAGTCTTACATCCATTTAGGCACATGGGAGCAATGGTACATAGGTAGTTTATTCATTTTATTATATAAATGGTCAGAAAGAATATCATAATGACGCTGAGCAAGCGCCGTTCTACATCCGCGATTTGAGTATACTTCATAGTATCTACGCTTTTTAGCAGCATTCGGCTTGTATATCACAGAGGGATGTTTGCGCAGAATCGTGCCATATACACAATGACATGAATATTTACTTTGTGAAGTATAATATTATTATTATTTTAATTATTGTCAATATTAGGACTATGTGGTTCATATATATATTTTCTCTCTTTCTGAGTTACTTTTAATGATAATCTGGCGGTTTGAGTAATATGCGGCCTACCCAAATGTCCCTTCCTTGGTATTGTTCGTCGAATCGATGAGCTCCTTAAGTTTTGAGTCGAGCTACACCATTACAAATGCTTGCACTGACTGGACAGGTCTTCTCAAATCTGTATGGTTCTTTCCTCAAAAGACCATTTCATACACAAATCTACATGGTCCCCAAATGATTTGAAGACATTAAAATAGACTGTGGCCTCTGAATTTGTTTCGGCCTTTCTTCTCAGAGGAGTCAGATAGGAAACCCAGACCTCATCTAGTTTAAAAAAATATGATTGCCGTGTAAAAGTGTTTGTACAAACCTACTTTCAGAAAATAAATCATTTATGATTTGTAGGTCTGCCGAGGACTCATAAAAGAAAAAACATTAAATATGAATTAAAGGAGAAATCTTAAAATCCTGACTGTTTTTGTACCTTCAGCACGGAATTTGCCACCATAAAAAAATACGCGATAATATTTTGTTATAAAAAGAAAATATAATTCATTATAGTTCACTTTTTATCTAACTATTCCTGGTAACTTTAGTAGCAGTAATTCTTGTATCATAACTTCATGAAAGGTTTCATGTAGTTTTCTAAGAAAGAGCCTCGTTCGTATTTTATTTCGTCTAGATAAAGATAGCAGCGTAATTACTGAGCTCAGTTAATTAATGGAGCGTACTAAAAAGTGCAAGCTACGTACGGCTGGTATAATCAGATTTTATGTACTCGAAAATTTCTTGATAATTAACGAAGAACCTATTTCTTCATGAAATTACCTTAGGTATTTGAATTTTAGTGCAAAACTTTCTACATAAAAGCTTAAATAGCGACCAAGACAGTGTACACTAGAAACAACAACTATTTCTTCTATAATAGCTACACATAACATCACGCCTGAATCCCCTAAGGGCTAGGCAGAGATGAATCCGTAGTACACCCAAATTTTGCCAGTTATGTTTACGTCCCATGTAATAGCGGCGAACCTATTGCTATCAACCGAGCACAAATCTAGACTACGGGCTGCTACTGAAAAATTGACCCCATAAAACTATACCCGACCTGAGGATCGAACCCAGGGTCTCATTATCAGCGGTAGCGAAGGCGACCACTAGATCAACGAGGCAGTCAAATGTTGGACATAGTTCGAAATGAAGAAAGGCCAAAAATTATGAATGACTGCGATGCTTTATGCTGCTTATCTTCTTACTATTTCTAACTTTGCCAAGAAAAATGTTGCCTACATGTCTAGTTTTTTATCCTTGATCTGAGTATCTACATCTATATCCAAGGGAAAGGCGCCCATGTATTTATTTAAAATAATTTTCAGTTTCAAAGCCAAACTCAACCTTGCTTTTGACTTTCACACAAAGAGGTGCCCTTCATTCATTAATTATTGTGTAACCTTACACACTTAGTAAAGCAAAGCAAGCGTGAAGTGGGTAGGTTATATAAATCGTAATGAAGAGACAACTAACGTTTGTTTATTTACGCGTCTGAGTTGACTTAGACGACATATTTGTATATCATTCCTGGAATAAATTGGATATGTTAATGAGAATTCGCATTAAAATTGGTTTCTAAACATCATATATTATTGCTGTTTTCCTTGTGGGTTTGACGAAATGAAAAATTGCTTATGCTCGTGGAATCTATTCGTATGCCAAATGAATAATATAAAGGCGACTGACTGACGTGTAAAAGCAGTAAAAAAAATACAATAGACGTAGATATATTTAGTAACCTATTCCGCTTAACTATTCTTAAAGTCTTAAAAAACCCTGTAAGAAATCGACACGTGTTTCATCTCTCAACGAGGCATCCTTAGGATGACGATTGACTTGTTGCGAACCCGTACACGAGCCACACCGACCGACAAAAAAAAACATATAAATACAAAAAAAAAAAACGTAAAAGCAGGAAAAAAAACTTGTTCTTAAAATATTATTGACGTGTAAAAGTGTTTGTACAAACCTATTTACAGAAAAATAAAATCATTTCATTTGAATCATAACTTTTATTTTCACAAAACTAAGTTTAAAGTGTTATAGTAACTTAACTTTAAATACCCCCACAACTCTTTAAACTGTTACATGTACCCATGAGCACCATGTTGTGCGTGTATGTTACATTTGGCGTTGCAACAAACAACGATTTTCTCGCTAAAAATTAAAATCATTTTCCAGCAAAGATGTTACACAATTTACTTAGTTTTAGGTACAGAAAGCGTGTCTAATATGTATTTATGGAGTTGTCGATTCGCCCACAAATTAATTGAATTCGTGCGAATCGCCTCAAGAAAAAATAATATTATTTAAAAGTGTCGATTCGCCCGTTTTGGGCGAGTAAATTCATGGGAGAGAGAGAGAGACCAATAAGTCGCATCGTATATAACGGCTAGGTGATGGCTCTTGTTACACCCTGTATTTATATCCCTTAAATCCCCCATATAAGTCCCCCATTTATGCCAACTCAGGGCTTGACTAGAACACATTAGGCCACAATAATTCACCACTACATTTTCCTAAAAAATCCTGGCTCTAAGTAGAAAAAACCTTTTCCATTTATATTTATTCATGCCGCCAGAAAGTTACTTAATTAAAGGGCGTGCGTTAATCTCAATTGCTTGGGCAAATGCACACGGCTTATAAACTGGGGTAGGCAGGAGTGTAAGTGGATATTTAATTATGAATTTCGTACTAGCCTTATTTTGGGCGTACGTAATTTAAACCCGGAATCTAGGTAATGGAATTTTGGAATAGGTTTAGTTAGAAGAATTGGGTGTTAGAATATTTAATGTCTGACTTAGTACTCACACAGTAAATAGAACCTTCCTGCCTACTAGGATGAGTGTACTCAGGTAGGAATCAAACTAATCAATCTGCCTAGCCTTTTCCCAACTATGTTGGGGTCGCCTTCCATTCTAACCAGATGCAGCTGAATACCAGTATTTTACATAGAGCGACTGCCTATCTGACCTTCACAACCCAGTAACTGGGTGATACGATACCCCTTGGTAAGGCTGGTTGTCAGACTTTTAGGGCTTCTGACGACTCGTAATGACTGTCAAAAATCCACGAATGACCGCCGGGACCAACGGCTTAACGTGCTTTCCGAGGCACGGAGGGGCCTCGGTATTTAAGATGGTTACCAATCTACGACCCACCCCGGCAAGCGTAGCTAAACCTGATGGATCGACCCATGTGGCAGCTATTACGTAGCTCCTCACGTAGGAATCAAACCAAGATAACTTAAAAGTCGGCATTACGGGAATTGACGTAGAGGGAATGATTTGTCGATACCAAGTTAGTAATGGAAAAGGGGAGGCCTATGTCCAGCAGAGGACATCTTTCGGCTGAAATGATGGTGATTATGATGAATGGAAAAGTGTTCATGTATCATGCTATGTACTTTAGATATAAAAAAAAGTAAATATAAAGTTAAAAAAACTAAAACCCAACTACGACAAAAAAACTCAACTAAAAAGGTACGGAGTCAAAATCCGGAGTCACACGTAATTTGTACAATTTATACCCTAACACGTGTGACTCCTGATTTTTAATTTGTTTGTCTGTGATAGCTTTTATTGAGTAGTTTAGAAGTTATGAGGGAACAGATGAACATACTTACATACCGGTCAAAATCATAACCCTCCTTTATGCTTTGCCGTAGTCGGTTAAAAATAGGAGATGTTAAAGTCCTTTGAATCAGTACAAAATAATGGTAAGTAGGAAGAAAGGGCGGCGTAAGGCAGGTTTTGCTTTTAGAAACGGTGAGTTAAATCTGTCAGCTGTTTTTTTTCAGAATTGCGTGTTTTGTTTGCCGTGTTTAGAAAAAGTACTTTAGTCCCAAGCTATTCACAACAAAAAACGTAGTTTTGTCGCGTATTTTCACGCTCACCTTTTTGTTGACAGTACAAGATACATTTCCTTTGTGTTATGCCAATATTTTTAGCAGAAGACGTCTATGAACGTATGCTTTAACTTATTAACTGATATGTTTTTTGTTATCTACCTTTTATTTTATACAAATGTTACATTTTTATTACAGTACCTACGTATTTAAACAGTATAGAAAAAAAACAGGCCATTTTAATTAATCCTTTTCGTTCATCGTATAAATTAGTATAAAATAACCCAAGCAACAAACGCTGAATTATATTTTAAATTCAAAACTCATGTCTACAAACGGTTTCACAAAAAAAGACCTACAACAAAACTCCATGACAATAAAAAAGAATATACGAGCGTAACTATAAAACACATTTGTAGCTCCCCGGAGCAATATAAGCTCTGTACAAACATCATAAATTTCAACGCACACATTTTGCTAAATGAAGAATTTGAATCACGCACAGGCTCCAAATTGATTTGGTACTCGTCAACCACCACATTTAAATCCTCGGTCACGTTCTGTTTTATTGTGAGCCAAAAGTTACAATGGGTCGGCACGAATAGTAATCTTTGGGAGGGAGCTGTTATGTAATTCTTGAAAATTGCTGATACCCTAACTCGGTCCGAGAGTGTACGAATCAGAGTTTGTTGCGTTTTGGTCTATAGCTTCGGATTTTAAGCTTTTACCTTTTTTTTTTTTTTTTAGAAAAAAAAAAAAAAAAAGTATGGCCAAATCCTCATTTATTATTCAAATGAGAAACCGTTTGTCAAAAAAGCAAGTTACTTTTATGTCAACTTTTCTGCAGTCGTTTATTCTTGACTGACCATGAAAAAGTACTGCACCAAGATACAATTTGGAACCATGTTGCCCAAAGTACCGCACTAAAATCCAAATTATTCCCCATTACTACTTCAAACATAATTTCGATGAAATTCCGAATTTAACGGTAAGCCATATTATTACTACGGATATCATTCGACATTAATTAATACCCCTTTTATCCCAACATAAACACGGCATGAAACCTTTTAATGAAACGTAAATATTACCTAATAAAGTACACCATTCCCCACCACCTAATATATCTTTATGAGTTCGTATAATCTTTAATATGCAGCCGGAAATATGATTATCATCTCATACAAACACGGTGTTATTATACGCAACCCGATATGTTATAGTGATGGGACACCAGATTGCTTTTCTATGCGAATTATTCGATGTTAGTCGATTTTGTGGATTCGGAACAGTGTGGCCCAATTTCGTGGGTATATTAAATCTGCAAAGTTAATCTGGTTGAGTTGATGCTCTTTACAAGTTATCTAATACATATAAGTTTAGAAATTACACAATGTTGCAGAATCGACTAGATCACAACGTTATTTTAATTGGCTACCTTTTAAAAAGTATCCATTATTTTTATATGAAAATCTGTTAATTAATCGGGTATTCGTACACACAACAAATAACACAATTAGCAAGAAATGTGTAAATCTCGTTTAGGTACCATTAAAACATAACTCGACTAAATTATTCTACTAAGCCAACCATTCCCATCTCTTTACACCCGTTAATTTTATACGTTTGTACAAGGGGCTTTCTTTATTAAATGCAGATATAATTAGCAACATTAATGTCAACAGTAAAATAAGAGACAAAATTAATTTCAAGAAAACGGCTCCGCCTAAGAATACCTGTGAGAGAATTTTGTTTTGTTATTCTAGAGGAGAAACAATGAGAATGACGTGGTTAAGAGTATTTAATAATACATTTTGGTAATTTGAGTCTTGTAACATTATTTTTTGAGATATTTCGAGTTTTTTTTAGGGGTTTTTTCTTGTGGGTGCGTTTACTGACGCCAAACTTGGAAAATACCAGGACTAAGCATTATAACCTTAATGTAACCAGTTTCGTACATTCAGCAATAGCTCAACCAATGTTCCAATCGATTTTAATTCGTTTTGTTATTTTATTTTTTATTTTTTATATTATGCTAACTTTTGTTACTACCCTATACCACTTAATGTATAATATTCAATGTAGTTACCTAGACGGCCTCTTTGTTAATATTTTTTTTTTATAACATCGAGTGGGCGACCAGTGACGTTACAAATCCTACTAATCCTACTAATATTATAAATGCGAAAGTTTGTGAGGATGGATGGATGTATGGATGTTTGTTACTCTTTCACGCAAAAACTATTGAACGGATTTTGATGAAACTTTACAGTGATCTAGCTTATACATCAGAATAACACATAGGCTACAATTTATAATGATTTTGTTTGATTTTGCCATAATATAACGATAAGTATGAAGTCAGTCGGAAAAATTTCTGCCCTCTGAGAGCTATCTTGGCGTGCGCTGCCTAAACCGTTAGAGTTATACGAATATTATAAATGCGAAAGTTTGTGAGGATGGATGGATGTATGGATGTTTGTTACTCTTTCACGCAAAAACTATTGAACGGATTTTGATGAAACTTTACAGTGATCTAGCTTATACATCAGAATAACACATAGGCTACAATTTATAATGATTTTGTTTGATTTTGCCATAATATAACGATAAGTATGAAGTCAGTCGGAAAAATTTCTGCCCTCTGAGAGCTATCTTGGCGTGCGCTGCCTAAACCGTTAGAGTTATACGAAGATAATGTATCGTGGGATTGTTTGTCTAAAATAGTTCTAAATAAAAGTCCGCGACAGCATATATCTATCTTTTATGTGGAAGCCATTATAGCTAAAATAGTGAGCCATAAATACATTTAAAATGGAGACTTTTTTTACATTGCACATTTTGGAGTATTTAGTTAATTCTTATCAAAATTAATAACTTCATCGCTTTTGGTATTTAATGTAGATAAACTTTGTCTTTTACACTAAGACATTTGGAAGAATAGTTTAAAAGTTACAACGATAAGAATGAAGCGGGGGTGAGCGGTGGGCCAGATAATGACGCGCCATGGTCTAATAACAATTTTTTGGTAGTATTTAAAGTAGAAATATATTATAGTAGTTTTTATTTTAATTAGATATTAGAAGTCTTTCTTTTTTTGTTAGTTTAAGAATGACGGTTAGTTTTAAAATTCTTTATGCTTTAATTAACGTCGTGAATGTCGGAAATTATCCCACAGGAACGTGTTACATGTCCTATATCAACGGGGTAATTGCGTAACACACTTACAATAGCAATGGGTTTCATTTTGACAGTTCAACAAAATTAATTGCGTTATTTACGTTGTTGACAGATTTCTCGAACATAATAATTAATGAAGCAATGGATTAGCAATATCCATAAAATCATTCAGATTTTGATTGATAGTGTGTTACGCAATTGGTTTTTATTTTAATTACTTATATTATCCTACTAATATTATAAATGCGAAAGTTTGTGAGGATGAATGGATGTTTGTTACTCTTTCACGCAAAAACTACTGAACGGATTTTGATGAAACTTCACAGTAATATTGCAATTTATATTTTTTTGTTTTTATACTAGCTTCCCGCCCCGGTTTCGCACTGGTAGCACTAAGTGCTTATTTACGGCACACCTACCTATCCACCTACCGTACCCTACCTATCCACCTACGCTACCCTACCTATCTACTTATCTACCTACCCTACCTGCATACCTACCTCTTTACGACCTATTGTCAACCTACCAAATAAACATAAAATTTTCGTAAAAATCAGTCGAGCCGTTTCGGAGGAGTGCGACCACAAGCACCGTGACACGACATTTTTATATTTATCGATTAGCCTACACCGTCCCATTGCTCAGCAAAGGCCTCCCCAAATACTTCCAAGCATCTTTCTCCAGGGCCTCCTCGATCCAACCCTTGCGGTTTGCGTCTAGGTCGTCTCGCCTCCTCTTCCTAGGCCGGCCTCGGCGGCGCCGTCCATCCTCAGGCACCCGCCGTGTGGAGACTGTTATGTATGCGTGTGTATGCATGCGGCTTACATGACCCGCCCAATCCCATTTTAGCTTGGCAGCCTTTTTGCCAAGCTAAAATGCAATCAAGAATCCCCGTTTTAGAGCGCAGCGTAGAGTTTCGATAATTTTCAGTTCGTTTTACGCCTAGAATGCTTCGTTCCATTGCTCTTTGGCAAACCCCAAGAAGAAACTTTTGCGACTCGGTAAGTGACCAGGTCTGCGTACCGTAGGTTAGGACAGGCAGAATACACATATCGATGAGTGTTCGCTTCAAGGAGATCGGCAGATCGCCTTTCATTACCGTCTTCAGAGACCAGTACCTTTTCCAGGCATTTTCGATGCAGCGATAGAATTCCTTTTGTTACCTGTTTTCGAAAGCAACTAACTGGCCCAAGTAGATGTACTCATCGACATGTGTTTCCTGCCCATCTACCTCGAAACTACACTTAGTGCTGTTGGTTATGGTTTTTGTTTTAGACCGATTCATCGTGAGTCCAACCCTGAGGCTTGCCGTGCTTAGGTCTTGAAGCATAGTCTGTAGTTCCAGAGCTGTGGGGGCAAAAAAGTACTATGTCGTCGACAAATCGGAGGTTTGTCAACCTCCAACTACCGACTTCAATGCCCTTGGTCATCCATGAGGCTGCCAGTGTCATAAATATCTCCTCGGGAGTGCTCCTACTTACTAATATTATAAATGCGAAAGTTTGTGAGGATGGATGGATGGACGTTTGTTATTCTTTTACGCAAAAACTACTGAACGGATTTTGAGAAACTTTACAGTAATATTTACCACTTAAAACTTAATAATGACGTAATCTTACTGATATTATAAAGGTGACAGTTTGTATGTTTGTGTGTTTGGATGTTTGTTACTCAATTATACAAAAACGGCTAACGGATTTGGATGAAATTTGCAAATTGATGATTTATAACCTGGATAAAGTACCTACTTTTTTCCCCGGAAGTACTTTCCTGTAGGACAATTTCCGACCTCCACGCGGGCGAAGCCGCGGGCGAAAGCTAGTAATCGAATAAAACTTTATTGTTTGATATAAAGTTTAAAATTATACCAAAGGGACTATAGATCATCTTTGATGGAGTAAAATTAAATTATTTGTTTATTTTTAGCTTGCACTTGTTGTTAATTATTATTCATCGATTGAAGTTATGTAGAAGAAGTAACTGATAGATTATAAACATGAAGTAGAAGAAAATAATTATATAAAAATAAATCTGAAGTCTTACTTTCTTTTGATAAGAATGTTATTGTATACTCTCTGGCCTTCTTGACGTTCTATCTGGCTCACCACTCTTGCACGTCCGCCATTGCAAAGTTCGCGTGTATCGCTCTCATATTTTTATTTCATATACCACTGTTATTTCAAATTCAAATTTCAAATTTATTTATTTCAAAAAGTGTGGTACAGTCTATTACAATAAAATATAATTTTACAAATTGCGGATAGTCGGTAAATGAGTAACACAGGATTCCTCCTATACAGGATCATCCTAGCTAGGTTACATAGTTCGCTGTATTAAGGATCGCCTCGTTTAATTTAACAGTAACTTGGATATTTGATTCGTCTGTCAGACGTGACATTATGGGATAATTATTTTATCTATGTAGGCATAAAGATGATATCCGTATTTTCACATCTTCAGAAGAAATATTTTTATTGTTTTTTTAATAAGACTTCTAGACTTCTAGTAACTATATTTAAATAAATTGTGTATCTATGCCATAAGACAAAATAGTCAATTTATTGTCACGAAAGTTTTGCTTTTCAAAACTCAGCAAAAACTAAACTAAAATTAGGGACACCAGACGGAAAAGCAATTACCCAAACAATTAAATCAATTAATTACTACTACAGTTGAAATCTGAATACAAATCGCGATAATAAATTAATGGCATGATGTAAAGACTGAAATATCTGAGATAATCCGTTGGTGATGAAACAAATCCTGTTGCAACAAATAGGGGAGTCATCGTGGACCGTGGTCCAATTTAGAAGAGGTCAAATCTTGTTTTTTGGACTGAAGGAAACAAAATACGAAAGAAAGAATATTCTTTTTCCCAACTTCAAATATTTTTATTCATAGGTAAACAAGAGGTACAGATGTGTGTATTGTGTTGTTGTGCGTTTTGTGTTTAGTTGTTATTTTGTTAATGTCCATTTTATAATTATTGGCTTGTCACATGTCATATAATTAATTAATTTAGTGTTGTGGCATTACATAAAATTAATTATTTGATGCAAGCGGTGCATAATGCCCATTAGTTTTCTGAATGAGAAACAACTATTGGTCAACAGCCGTTCTTCATGTGGGATAATGTTTTATTCTTGACTTATTTCAACATCTACTACTACAATCTTTCTGTAATGTGTAATAAATATAAAAATTAAAAAATTACCGCATTTTTCCAAAATTCAGCCAGAACAAAACTCCAGGAAAATCTTGCGCCAAACTAACCCTCCACCACGACAGCTTAATCTTGCTCACTCAACAATATTACGCATCCATCCCAATCTTAGTGCCTGTCTCAAATCTACCCGACCTGACACGAAGATCACTCTAACTCAGCCTAAAGATTTTCTAGCAGCATTTAAAGTAATTGGACCATCACCATTGCGCATTAAATTAATGGTACCTGTCAGAATTCGTTGAAAACGCTCCTCGAGACGAACAAAGGAGGGTACCGGAGTACCCCATCGCTCTTGAAGCAACAATGGGGTAATAAAATGTACAAGAATAGGGGAAGTGTAGTCAGCAAATGTGCGATGTTTGATAACTGTTTTGATGTACGCCCGTTTCGTTGGATCGTTTATTTTCTGAGATATTGTTGGAGCTTCAAATTATGAAAAATATAGGTATCTATATCCTACTGTATTTTTTTGAAAATTAAAACGTTTTTAAGTGTAACCTACTTAAAAATCAACTGGTTAATGGAAAATGGGAAAAATAAAATGTTATTATTAGAGGTTAACTTAGATGAGCCTTGAAGATTTTGATATTAATTAAGTAATCCTTTGCGTGAATTGCGAAATAACATTATTGTAAGTTTGTTACGTATTTTCGACGTAATTGGATGTTTCATCGTGTATCAACTATCTCATTACACTCTTATCAACTCACTCATTTATCACTTTCATGTCTTACATCGAATCTCATAACTTACTCACTCGTTCTGCACATTACTCAGTACATTTATTCCACTATGTCATTCACAGAACATAAAATATTAACAAATATATTTTCTCATTCTTACTCATTTCTCAAAAAATCTCATTACTAATGTACTGAGAAGGGGACTGGGGGATTGGGGGACTGGGTACTGTAGTCCTCCGTATAGAAAGCATCACACAAAGCGAGTCCATTTGATCGCAATACGTTACTGTGGCAGGAAATTTAAACGTATTGCGTGGGGGACGACCCGATTGTTAGTAATATAAATAAAGTTATATGCGAACTTGTTAGTAATATAGCTTTATTTTCGATGGCAATTTTAGTTAGTATTAATAAATATCTATTATTATAGGTAAATGTATTAATTTCTGATTTCTAGAATGCTATATTAAGGCTCATTCAGACGCGATATTATCGGGATGGACACATCATAGAAATTGTTCTACGCATATATATCGCAGATTCGCGTCGCGCGAGAAATCGCGCCATTCTGCACGAGCCTTTTAAGCATTGCGAGTGCCATTATCATCTTCAAAATAAATAAATCTAAGATAAAGTTCATCAATCATCATTCTCCAATTAATCAAATGAAGTTGAAATCGGTTTGAAGAAATATTTATTAAATTATCAGAAACAATGATGAACGACTGGATCCATCTTGATATTTCATATTTTTATTTTATGTACTATTAAAGAATATTAATTTAATTTATCAAAAGAGATCCAAATAAGAGAATAAAGTATTTGGAAACAACTAAATAAAATCTTGTAAAATGTACTTATCCGAAAATCCCTCTGCTAAACGTGGACTATAATGACTTCACGTAGGACGCGGATAAGAAGTCAGCGGCGCCCGGCGGCGGCAGCGGCGCGTTCAAATGCATATTATTTTATATGGAACTGGGCTCAAAGGCATCGGCGCTGGGAGCGGCGCTTTCAATGGCGCCGCTCCCCGCCCCGCCGCCGCTGCCGCCGCCGCCGCTGCCGCTGACTTCGTATCCGCGACCTAGAGGTGATCAAGCAATAGAACTTAGAACAAAATTGAAGTAAATTTGTGGTCACCATAAGAATGTGTACCTACTATGTACCTATCTGAAATTTGTATAGTATTTCATTGTATAGTATTTCTGTACATCGAGAGGTCAGCTTATACTGGAAATGTAAAGCTTGATATGTAGCCGTGTGTACCTATCTGAAATATGAAACTTTTATCAATTCTTGACATAAATAGATCTAATTATGAATTATCAACAGCTCGTAGCTAAGTAATAACAGCCAAACAGGTCGTGATTGGTCCGTGAATGGATTACATATTGAGACTCCTCGGAAAGCAGTGGATCTTTGACAGTCGTTACGAGTCGTCAGAAGTCTGACAACCAGTCTTACCAAGGGTTGTCGTATTACCCAGCTACTGGGTTGTGGTGGTTAGATAGGCAGTCACTCCATGTAAAATACTAGTATTCAGCTGCATCCGATTAGACTGGAAGCCGACCCCAACATAGTTACGAAAAGGCTAGGCAGATTGATATAGGAATTATCAACAGCATCATCGTATGAAACATAAATCCACACACTCGTAACTACGAAATTCATCGTTACAAGTAAAATGAGTAATTTCATCGCTTTTACAATCCTTTATCATCGCGTTTCCTTTTCAAGTGGCATTTGAGAGACGCTATTAATTCCCCCATAACGATGCGATGCTGCATCACATGATATAGTGAACTACTTCAATGAATAGCTCTTTACTCGAAAGAAATAGTGTTTTACCAAAGGTAAAATGTTTAAGCCACACAGTAAGTTATTGTTGATTCATACTTAAACTAACTAATTAATTGAGGAAAAACTAGTTAACTAATAGACGTTTTAATTAAACCAGAGTAATATTCTAGAGAAGAAATTTGTTGAAAAAAATATCATCGCGTTCTAGATAGTTAATTGGAGCCGTAGATTTTAAATTGGTGTGAAATTAAAAGGTCTGTGAAAACATTTAAATGAGATAATTACGTTTAAAAAAAATGTCATGTTTATTCCAATGTTTAAAGCGCTGGCCACACTGGGTAGGAAGATAAGTTCGTTTAAATCGCTTTGGCGTTTTGTTACGGTTCACATCGCGAACTATGAACCCAACAAGTTAAAATTAAAAATTTAAATAACCCCCGACATAATTCCAGGTAATGCTGCAGTATCGGTTCAAGGTTACTATGTTCTTCTAATATCATTGAAGTTACAGAATACTAAATTTCGAACCGATCAGACCTGTGGAAGATGCGCACATCTAATCATCAATTAGAAAAGAGCTGATAATCTTCAAACGGCTGAACCGATTTTCTTGAATTGTAGCTAAGAACACTCTTGATCAAGACACCTTTCAAACAAAAAAATAATAATTAAAACCGGTTAAGCCGTTTGGGAGCTACGAGGGAACACACAGAAACACAGATACGTTAAACTTATAACACCCCTCTTTTTCCGTCGGGGGTTAAAAACACGCGGTAGCTATATATGAGCTAAACTAAACAAACTTAGCTTCGTTTCCAGTGTCGCCAGCGCTTTACTCATAGCATTTTCGTCGCAGATATAATATTTTCTGTTTAGGTTTCTTATTATTTATGACGAAGCACCCCTACTACTCATTATGACAGCGAAGACAACATCTTGAGATTACAATGAAACATCATTTATCTTCATTAAACTTAGCTTACTACTAAAACAAAAATACAAGTTAAACTCAGTAGATATTTAAGAGCAAAGTCACGAAAGAAACTTAGATGCTCAAAACGAACAAATAACAAAACTTAATTAAAAACTGTTTCAAAAATAAAAATAAATATTAAACAAAATCACATTAATTAAGCAGAAGATTAATTATAAGTTAAATTATTATTTGTAACAGATAAAGGCTCTCACTCGAGTGAAATTAATTTGGAGTATCCATTAATTTTGTAACAAACAAAGTACCAATTTCACCCGAAAATTTGTTACTAGACATTGTTGTATCAATTTTGATAAATAAAATGGACAGGGTTATTAATTTTATAGCGTTATTGAAACGAAATATATAGTGGTTTAGACTAGAGATTTATTGGCTCAAACAGCTTAAAGGCGCCTTCCATAAAACGTAATCATAATGACTAATATGAGTTCATATTATCATTAAAAAGGGTTAGCTAAATTGGATGACGCAAGTGATTGCACTTCGCAGAAAATTACAATTTGATACTAAAGGACACACACAATTATAATATTACTATACCAGAATTATAATATTACCTTCTACCCTTTTTGAATACACTAACTTACATACACTTGTAATAAAAATATACGCCTAAATAACACACTGAAACCCCAACAGCTGAGTAGAAACACCAAAAGAAAACACCAAAAATCAAAGCACTTAACTAGACAACCCACGCACAAGACGAAATAAGGATAGACATACACAACAATAACCAAGAACATTGAAAGTACATTAGAAATGAATGTATTTGATAATGAAAGCGTGCATTACGGAGCAGACATTATAATCATAGATAATGATGTTACTCCAGGATTAATTTCTGAGAAACTACAAATGGAGGTAATGGAACAGCTTATTGTGTTTGCTTTCTCTGCTAATATTTTCTTTGTGGATATGATTCTGTTGGTATCATTTGTTTAGTGAAGGGAGGCTGGAATTATGGCGTGTATATTATGACCTATATATTATGAATCCTAAGTTTTTCTGGGTTTAAATTATTCAATTTAGGTAAATGTTTTTCTAATACAATTTATAAAAAAATATGTTTGACGTAGTTTTAATCCAATTTTCTGCATGTCAAAATATTCTAAATCGAACTACAATATTTTACATACAATATCATAGATATGTCACAGTTCTGACAATAGATTATCCATTCGTTCTGTTATATCTGGAATGCCATTTACGTTTAAAAAAACTTAAATAACAGCAGTCTAACGTCATAAAGCACGTAGAAATAAGACACCAGGTCCTGAAAAAACATACTTGAAATCGTGGTGAAAACTGTTTCTAAATCCGCGCAGTGCTTTTCGAGATTAGCCAGAATATATTATACAGTACTGTCGGCTTCGTTTAAACTATCCTGTACATACCTATAAAATGTGTATGTTTATTATGCGGATGCATTTCAACACCAACTCTCTTGAGGAAAACAACTGCATTTCTGTATTTCTCTATTGCTGTATCCTGCACTTCCATAATAACATCTAGGAGGAGAAAAATAAAGAAATTCTGGAAACAAATGTTTCAAAAACTTTGTATTCTCAGTGTTACATTTCGTCAATGTACGTTCATGTTAATCCCTGTTTAAAATTCAAAGAGCCTGCGGCCTCACTGCAGTCTCGAGTAAATTAAATAGAAGACCCGGTGACTTGGCGGGATGAGATGTAAATTCTGTACTGTTGCAACTATGGTGGGAGAGCAAAAACTAATTTGCGCATTTTAAAATGCCTTCGCTTGGAATCGTGGATCGGTGAGGAATGGTTTACTTTAATGAAATTGTTGTTTACTGTTATTTCCAAATGTTTTTGACTGTTTAAGCTTTAAATTAAATGTAATGAAATTACTTGTACAGTCGCCGTCAGATATATTGCAGCAGACAAGGTGACCAAATACTTCTGAACAATTTAAATTGTCAATAAGATCCATACACTACAAGTTACCATTATTATCTGAATATTCATTACTTCATTAATATCAGCTTGTCAATAATTTATATACACACACAAACCAAAAATATCTGAACACTTACAACGTCAAGTGTACGTCAACGCAGATGGGGTGGTCTAGGTAAGCTCAGTGTTTGTCTGCGTAGATACGCAACATCAAGTGCATCTACGAAGATAAACACGTGCTGAGTTTTACGTTTTAGTTTTCTTGACATGTCTTTTCTTCCTCTCGTCAGGTGGGCTGGCTCCGAGCCGAAGACCAGACAGTTCTATCCCTCAACGACCGAGTGGTCCTCAGTCCTAGATACTCCGTGAACCTAGACACTCCTAGTACTTGGCAGCTGAGGATCAGACCTCTTCGAGCAGAAGACCGTGGCTGCTACATGTGCCAGATCAACACTCAACCCAGCATGAAGTGGCAGATTGGATGCATCGATGTTTATGGTGAGTGGATATTGTGGTCTTTATAAGTAACATAATAGAGTAGTCTATCAAATACCTTATTTAAATGTCAAATGGTACACAAATTATGTACATCTAAGCTAGAGGTACCTAGCAGTAGGTGATTTTATCCATATTATAATATATAGGAATATTGGATTACGTATGCTCTCATCCACAATCTTAGGACGCTAATTTTGACTTCCCGTCAGCAGATTGTCTTCAATGTTTAATGACAACTCTAATTTACGACAATTTGGGCGAATTTAATATTAAAAGAATCTGAAGGGAAAATGAAACGATCCTCCAAATAATTACTCAGGTTTTATCAATTACCTTTCCCCAAATATTTGAAAGCAATTTTAATTTTATTCTGGTTACTTTAGTCTACAAATACTTCTATATAAGTACCCACTTATAGGTGTCATTTACAAATAATCCATTGTTATAAACGATCCTTTTAGTTTACATCAAAACGTAAACGCTTTCGGGACTTTTAATTAAAATCGCTTAAGTATTTATTATGGTCGAAATCGTAAATTTAAGGAGTAATGCCTGAAACTCGTACAACGATATTGAAAAGGTGTGCCTTAACGAACTGAAGTAAATTACACAACAACAAACGAAATCGCAAACTTTTCAAACAAGGAGGAATATATTTTTTAATATAAACCCCGAACGAACGATTCCTCTAAACGAGTAATAGGTAAAAATAAAAAGAGAGGAATTCTTAAGCTTATTAAAGATAGGGGACGGATCCAAGACTTCAAAACATTTCAAAGTACTCACGTAGAACTTAGAACAAAACTCAATATCAATGAAACGTCTCGAATGAACGCTGGAAAAGTATTTTCTTCAGAAAAATAAATCACCTTAAGAGAAGTTAACGTTATTTCCCCGCGCCATTGAAGGTGGGCGCCAAGTTTTATCGTCGTAGCTCAAATTAGTTCGGGAGTTTTATTCTTTTTTTTCAATTCTCAAGTTTTGAAGTATAGATTTCAATATTGAATTTTTACTATGTCTCTGAGGCCGGCGTAACTTTCGAGGGGGTGAGGAATTTAATATGTAATATGGCGCCCGTAGTCCCAGGGGATTTCTTTTTCAAATTGTATAAAAGTCCAAATGAAATATTAGGAAGTATGGACGAGGGGACGTTTGATAGGTTTCATTTAGATGGAATTAAAATTTGAAGAGATTTGGTTCAAGTAAAAATTTGTGTCACATGTTTCAATTAAGAAGATATTATGGCATATAGTAAGCATAGAGAAATAGTAGATGATTATTTTTTATAGGCATATTTTTACTGCTAAAGAATGTTTCCCATAGACGATCAACATCGACATTTGGAGGGAGGAAAAGCCGTGTTCAGCGAAGTAAAACTGTTAATTGTTCTGATTCAATCTATTAAGAGCCTAAAACAAGTTTTGCCCAGACGCCTCAAGTTTCATCGCTTGGAGTGTTCGACCAACTTGATAGCTATCGATTTTAGCTTACTCCTGTAACTTCAGTGAGAAAATAAGCAACAGTTGCTAAAAAGGCGTCTTAGGAATTTATAAAGTGTTGAAATAATAAACCACTCAACTTGATTTTAGATAAAATTATGATGAGCATTAGAAATAAAATGTTCCGATGAATTTTATTTAAATAAGAATCGACTAACTACTCTAAAAACTATGCTTGAATTCAATAATTTACCTAAAAGACGTAACCAAAAGACCGCTAAATAAGCATGTCCTTAATACCACATTATTTTCCCTCCCCTATCAAGTTCCCCTGCCAATAAACTGAGCATCGCACAAAGGCCACGTTAAATACCAATAAAAAACAGTCGCAACCTCTCCGATCTAACACGACACACTTATATTATGTAAATAAGAAACTGATTCGAGCAAACCAGAGCGATACACTCGAGTTGGCTCGAGCACTCATAAGCGTATTTTTACGAGTGCTCGAGATACAGCACTGACTCAGGCAAATCTTTAAATGTGGAAAAATATAGTTACTTCTGCAAAATTACTTGCAGTCTGCCTAGCATATTCGTGTGACATTTTCACGGATTTTTCATGTTTATTGGGCGTACGAGTTTTTCTGCAGGTATTGTTTTTTTTTTGTTAATTGTTGAATGCATTTAACCTACCTAGTGGAATTTTAACCAACGTGAAAGTACTAGGAATTTTGTCTATTTTTATGGTCGAATTTTTTATTCTTGTTGGGTTCACCAGGATATTGGATTTAGGTAGTTTTTGTATAACGTACTGACTTTTCTTTGTTACTATAAGCTTTGTCCGCGGGGAAAATGAAAGAAATTGTTCAGAGCATGCCACGGGATACCGCGATGCGACTTGCGGAACATCAGACGGAAACAAGCGCGCGGTGAAGCGTGTGACTTGTGTCAAACGACACGCGTTTGACGTAAGTCGCGTCGAAGCCATAGACTACGTAACAGTAAAAAGAAAACAAATACATTTTCAAACGATATCTAACCTTCGTCTTGTTCCTCACAGTACCTCCTGACATCATCAACGAGGAGACTTCAGCGGACGTGTCGGCACAGGAGTTGGATAACGTGACCCTCATCTGCAGAGCATCCGGACACCCTCCGCCCAAGATCACGTGGAGGAGGGAGGACCACGAACCTATGCTGCTGAAGAAAGTTGGTAGTCGAGATTTTTATAAAGGTAATTTTTTGGTACTAAATAAATACTTTTTTTTTAATATTGTGGACCACTTATAAATAACACAAACAACAAAGTAAAATTTTATTAGAACATTGTGTTTGGTTTCGTTTTTTATTATTTAAAAAAAAACGTAAAATTGAATTGTTTACAATGGTTAGCGGTTAAGTGAATAAGGATATGTTAACGGTTACGGATATTATGAATATTATGAAGAAATTATGACTGCCTCATTGGTCTAGTGGTCGCAAGCGCTACTGCTGAGCTTGAGGTCCTGGGTTCGATTCCCGGGTCGGGCAAAGTGTTACTGGGTTTTTCCATCTGGAATTTCTCAGTAGCAGCCCGGAGTCTGGATTTGTGCCCGGTTGATGGCAATAAGCTCGCGCCCTATTACATGGGTTCTTAAACATAACTGGCGAAATGTGGGTGTACTATAGATACACCTCTGCCTAACCCTTCGGGGAATGCAGGCGTGATGCTTAGTTTTGTTATTATGAAGAAAATCCAGTCAAAGGCTCTATTGTCACCAAAACCTCGAAAGCAACAGTATTATAAAGGAAGTCGCTACTTACATTTTACCTTCTTATCTTCAGCACAAAATTCTTGGGAAATCTCACATCATTCCTAATGTATTGAAATTCCGTGGACTCACAAAAGGCTATTTAGAGAAAAATACGTTAAATGAATTGTAAGAGAAAATCTCAAGAGCCAATGGTCCGGAACATTGCATACTTGAGGCCTTCAAGTCACCAGAAATGGAAAACAAAAGAAATCATTTGTCACGATACTACTGAAAAAGTTTTTGGGGCGAGTCTTGCTTTGATCAAAACGTTTCATTTCAAAGTTATTTTTGGATTGTGATTCAAAAATGGCAGTATTATTTCCTAGCAGCAGTAGTTCTAGTACTACTTAATACTCCACACAAGGACTGTTTTTGAATAGTTTGTACCAGGACCGAAGAACCGTGTGGCAGTAGGCAATGTGCTACGAGCATTCATTTGAACGGCGTAGGCCGTAGGCGTCGCCTACGCCGTAGCAGCCACGTAGGTAATGGGAACTACACACACTGGGGGTGAATTGTTTATTGTTTGTTATGTTTGAGGGAACGCGCTTACCGTACCTTGATTTTTCGTGCATATGAATGACGGCAAAAGAAACAAAAACCAACAAACGTCATAATTAGCCAATTCACGTCATATTAAGCAATATCGATAGATGCGAAACATGACGTAAATTGGTTTAAACCATTTAATTTAATTGGTTTAAGACATTTTCGTATTTCAGTGAAACAAGGAATTAGAGCCGTGAACAGTAGTTTTATGTGAACAGACTTTACTTTTAGCGACTTGCATGTTTACACAATTTGGGCAGGTCGGAAATAATCAAATTCCTATTTAATTCATAGTTTAATTTTATTCATATAAAATAATAATCAACAATTCCATTCAAGGAAATTCAAATCTTGAATCAATACTTGTCTTGTTTCGTATCGGTTCATTATTCTATCCTAAGGGACAGTAGCAGCAGGGAGCAGGGAGCAGGGGGGGCAGGGAGGGGCAGGGGGGGGGTATATCCTTAATATCGGCCACTCCTTAACGAGACTACCCTTTGCCCTTTTATTAATAACGTCTTAGTGCGAGCACTAAACTGTCAAGCATATTGATTACTAGGCTTAGAAAGTTTTAAAGACCCATTTTGTGAAGGATATCCTTAGACCATTTTAAAGTTTAAAGTAGTTTGTTCAGAATCGTTTGCTTAATAACAGCCGCATGGATCTGTAGGGGCATATACAACGCCACATGCGAACTACGCGTCAAAGACCTGACGTCACAAAATCCTGCATCGTGCTATTAGAGTTTACCGCGCGATTAACATAATATTTAAGACAATCCGACATCAATCGTTGGGCAATTGCCCGCCAGACACCAAACCCGTCAGAGGATCCTCCCTTTTCAATATCACCTCATACCTCTAAAGATCGATCGAGGGTCGATCCAAACATTTATGTACTTGAGAAACGGCTTGTAAGGTAGATGATGTTATATTTTGTCAAAACATAGTATTTTAATTCATTCATAGTTGTTAAACACTATGTTCTCTTTAGTTTTATTTTTGCCTTGTACATAGTAATAAATTGTTGTACATTTTTCTCTTCTCATTCTGTTAAGAGCTACACAGGCAGTTCCCTCCTGCGGCGCGTAGAGCGCAGATACGAATCAGCTAGCCTTAACTTGTTTTAAATGTATTTATTACGAATAAAGCATTTTTATTTTTTTCTCCTTTTTTCCTTATAGTTGAGAGCTACACGGCCAGTTCTCTCCCCCTGTGGCGCGTGGATCGTCGACAGATGGGCGCGTTCCTGTGCATTGCGGCCAATGACGTGCCGCCTGCCGTCAGCAAGAGAATCATACTTAATGTCAACTGTGAGTATTTTCTATTCAAATACATTATTATTTTGCTGAAAGACGTCCACTGCTGGACGACATGGCATATCAACCCAGTCGAGTAAATATCGCATTTAGTGCATTCCTGCAATCCTATTATTAGCTGTATAACCGTTACGTTTGACTCACATTTCGCCAGTTATGTTTAAGTCCCATGTAATAGTGGGCGAGCCTATTGCCTTCAACCGGCCACAAATCCAGACTCCAGGCTGCTACTGAGAAATTCCAGATAGAAAATCCCAATAACACTTTTACCGACCTGGGAATCGAACGCAAGACCTTATGCTCAGCAGTAGTGCTTGCAACCACTAGACCAACGAAGCAGTCTCATAATAATATACTTTTAAAACATTCCGCAAGTCTGTAGAAGAAGAATATTTATTGTCCAGATATATTGAGAATACCTAATCGCTAATAGGTCCAATGATATATATTATTAGTAAATAACAGTAACATTTAGTTTCTTTCAAGGATTATCTATAAAGGAGCTTCAGGAGAAAAATCGTCGATTTTCTTTTTAGTACATTAAAAAGTTAATATTATTATATTCTTTGTAACCTTTTCGAAAAACTACGATATTCTCAGAACCCATGCCTTTGATAATACTTTACAAGCCTGGATTACTCTTCAGTGGATAAAATGCAAAGCAGATTTTTCTTTTTGAATTCTCGTTAACTAACTTAAAATAAAAGAAAGTCACTGTAATTACTTTCTTAGAATCAGCATCAGCAATCCGTTTTAAATGTCATTTTTTCTCCCCCGAATCGAATTTCAATGTCATTCGTAATTGGATTTTTTTTATTCGAAATCACAAAGAATCCGAAAATGTTCTGCTCCGCGAGAATCATTTAATATTGAATAACAAAGTTGATTAGGTATAAGAGAGATAACGAGAATCCACCGTTTGTCTGTAAATAATGTCGGAATGAAACAAATTGAGCGACTCTCACCTCTGCTTCCAATACAATTAGACGATTATTCCTCTTGCCTACCTTCGTATAACTAAGCTGTTGGTCCAAGTTATGAGAGCTATTTTAGTGGTAAAACTCCTAGGTACACATTTTAGTACGTTTACATAATTATATTCAGTGACATTTGATAAAAAGGTTAATAAGTCAAGCATGCCTTTTTTACTGTATTTAATGTTGAACTACTTAAAACATGTTAAGCTTAGAAATAACAAGCAATACTTAACTTAATTACAAAGCATTGAAATAAGAACTCCAGTAGATTTGAAACTATAAGACTTGAAACTAAGTAAAAAGAGTTACAATTAACTATGTAATGGTTTACATTAGCTATGAATTTTAAACCCAACCTTATGTCAAATATTTCAAACTAATGTTATAAAGAGGTAACATTTGTTTGTTTGTAAGTTTGTATGTAGGGAGTAATCTCCGGAACGACCAGTCAGATTTGAAAAAATCTTTTTGTTTCTAAATTCTTGGGGACATTATAAGCTACGTAACATTACGCTACGACCCTTAGGAGACGAGCGAAATGCTAAACAAAAACAAAGTAATAGCGCGGGCGGGCGATGGGATGCGATGCGGTGAGCCGGGGGCCGAAATTACACGCGGACGCGGTCAGAAGATAGTTCCTAATAAAAATGTAGACCTCTTCGAGATTATACCGTATACACAATGTAAACTAACCCGCTATATCTTACACCTGAACCCACAGTCGCAGTCGTGATAAAGCCGAATTGATCTCTCTCTCTTGTAAGCCGGCCTTGCGTATAATTGACTCTTCCCTGTCATTGGCTCTCGGAGCCTCTCTAAGCTGATATAGAGATCATATAATAATATACTCGGAATATTTAGTGGTTGCCGAATCTAATGGAGGATGGATGGCTTTTTGTTTTATTAATAAGTTGTATGGTTAAAAATATATAAAAAACGTATGAGCTTTACCTGTGCATGGAAAAGTTGGTCAGTTACGTATTACAAATATTATGTAACTGGAAAGAAAAAGCGGCGACTTGAGTAGACACTTTTTTCGTCGGTTTTAAACAAATGTTTATGGATGTAATTCTTTCCGATTCTTTCGTCTATTTTTTTAAATCCACAGCTCTTGTTAATGTATCGCAAGGTACTATACAACCAGTGTCCGTCTTGTCTGTCTTGCAAAAACGTTTGGTAGACTGAAACTGCTGTAGGTATTGTTCTTAGCATGGATTTATCGATTCCCTACTATATTCAATGTTGCATGAAATTATTGATAATACGTCTTTGGATGCTATCTGGCTGTGATCTGATTACTAAGTTTAGAGGTGGACATAGCTCTAATATGACATCGAGATTTACAAAGCGATTTAAAGAAGCTCCACAAAGCCGAACTTTTTCTAAACAGCGATGTAAAGATCGCCCATAAAAAGTATACACTTCGGCAATCATCGTCTTTTTTCGGAAATACGAACGCGCGATTATGAAATCGAATACAGAGCTGTTACAACAATGGAAGTTTGTACTTATTTTGTATTACCATGGGTACAAAATTAGAGATTAACAGTTCTATGAAATTCTTACCTATTCTAATGCAAAACTTTTGGGTGAAAAATGACGATCTGCGACCGGAGGTAGCCCAACAGAGAAAAAGCTTCACAAACGCGCACTGATAGGTGCATTACCAAAATGCGCGGCAGCACATAACTTAGAAGCATTGACGCTGTGGAGGGTGGGTCTGTGGCGCGACGTTCGTGCGATGTTCGTATTTCGAAAAGTGAAGATTACCGAAACGCATTCCTTTTCAGGTTTATCTGTACTATGTTTATGACTAGGTACTGTAGACTTATTACACGTGTTGTTAGCACTTACCTAGATCCAAGTTATATAGCATAACTCCTTTTTTACGACAATAGCTGTTGTTTCTAAACAACTTGTACTTTAACACAGTTTTTATGGTCTCCGTCCTATTAAGGCGGGGATAAATTTTTAACGGGACTGTTTCCTTTGTGATACGTCGTAATACTGGTTTAAGGGGATGTAATTTTGTTCTGTAATCGGCTAGTTTATTTTGTTAGTGGAATGACAGTTGGTAGTTTGATAAGAAGACGTTTTCAAAATCTTACCAAAACCATAACAAAATTATACGGCTTTTCTTGGTTATATTGTAAGTGTGATGGGAAAATTGATCATTTTCTTAAATCACACTGATTTAAGAATGTATTTCTCATAAGAACTTAGAAAACAGTTCACTAGATAGTTCACACTTAGTAAAGTTCTTATGACTGTTGTCTAAGATCAACAAAGTTAAATTATCATTTCGTTTATTACATCTTTACCATATAAAATGTATTTTTAAATTCCTCAGATTATCATAGTTAGATTATTATGTTTGTCTTTGGGGTGTTGGTGATGTTACAGGGTACATACAATACATATACGAGTATATGTTTCTTAGTTTTATTTTAAATATGTTTAAACTATCACACTTCTTTAAATCCCCCGGGAAATTATTGAACAGCTGTGCTCCCTCAGCCAATATTGTTTTTTTGCCGTAATTAGTCCGTGCCCGTTATTAGTTGAAACTTGTTTTTACTTCTTGTGCTCACATATTTTCGCTCCGGAGCAACTGGACAGATTCGCAACTGGACAGATTCTCAGCTGGACAGTTTCGCAGCTGGACAGATTAGCAACTGGACAGAGTACAGTCGTGTGAAAAAATAGGTAGGTATTCATAGGTATTCAATTTAAAAAGTGTTTATTCAAGGAAAGTCTATATAACACAAAGGCACAGCAATAGAATATATTGAGAATTTGTTTTAAGATAAGTTAATAATATTAAAGAAAATATTCAATTTGTAACTTGATTACGGGGAGAAAACTAATATTGAGATAATTTTAACGACCGCAGTTCCATTTCGAATGCTTTTGAATCATTTATATTTTATCAATCCGTCGACCGATTTATACATTTGAGCAGAAATGCACCAATTCTTCATTGCATTTAATGCATGGATTGCATCTTGATATAATATGTATGGTTACATTTCCCATGGGTTGATGGCGATCATTGTAACGTTTAAATAAATTCCACTATCACCCATAGACAGATCTATTTATTCACTCCAGACAACTTTGAATATCAAAAGTATTCGAATCATATTCTTCACTAAACCCAGTTTTTATTAAAACCTCGGGATTTACGAAACGAAAGGATTTCTACAGCGGTTTGTACGCAAGGCAATGTTAGATAAGGCGGGAACTGATCCCGGATTGCGGGATCGGGATTGCGAGCGGGATCGGAGCCGATGGCTCGCGAAATTCACTCTACACTCTTGAACGAACGCTGTTAAGCTTGGAATTGTTCTTCAGATTGTCAAGCTTAGGAATGTATTTAGTTTCTTAGATGGGTTAAGTGTTTAAGGAGTCTGAGATTTGAATGCCAAGAAGGGCACTTTTTAAGGTATTTTTAACCGACTACGGCGAAGCAAAAAGGAAAGTTATGATTTTGATGTTATGTATGTTCATTTGTTCCCTCATAACTTCTAAACAACTCAACATAATTCAAATCAAATAAAAATATATAGGTAGGTATATTATAACCCCAAAATAATAAAAATAAAAGTAATAAAAACTAAAACCCAACTACGACAAAAGTCAATTAAAAAGGTCATCACAGTCAGACAAATTAAAAATCCGGAGTCACACGTAATCTATTCGATTTATCCCCTAAACTCGTGTGACTTGTTTATTATACCTTTTTAGTTGACATTTTTGATGTTTTTTTTACCCTTAAGATAGATAAATCGTTTATTTGGTGCACACAAAAGACAGCACAATATAAAGCACGATACAGTAATAATGAATTACATAAATATTAGTAAATACGCACCTACAAGATGCTATATTATACCTACAAAAAAAAAACTTAAAAGAAAGCTCGCAAATCACAATCCTCGCAAATTTGCGATTTCTTTGGCACATTATCGGACTTGAGACCAAAAAAAAAGGTTTAAATCTTCTGACATTGCTTATAAAAGATTTCCACGCTTCTTTTTTTTTTTTAAATCTTAAATGTGCTTATTGCAGGGCAAAAAAGCCTCTTCGCATAGAAAGATGGCACGAACATTGATCATCACGCTTGTTCAAGATGGCTTGGCGAATAGGATAATAATAGACTACATATTATGTTTTTAAATATGTTTTAAATTGTAAGACACCCTTTAAACCTGCAATCCTCGAAAATCCATTCTCAGCAGAATATAGGTGAAATTGCTATACAGCCAATTTCCAGTAAAATTCCATAGATACAATCATTTAAACGTTCCCACCACAATAGATGGTACAACTATTTATTTGTTCAACGGCACTTTGCATGAATATAGCCGCTAATATCCCGTTAACACGTGAACGTTTCCCGTGAGCGACCATTTTGAAAGCAATTGTATGAATGTAGCTTTACAATAGCTTATTTTAAAGTCAATGGTGGCGTTTAAGTTTACTCAGGTTATCTTTATCTTGAGTTGTAAGCTGTGGATTGTTTGTTTGCAAAAACCGATTTAAGGTGTTTTGATAACTGTATTTGGCGTTTTAGACGTTCATTCAAGGAAGACAGTAATAAAAATGTTAGCAAGAAGCTGGTTCTTTTGTACAAGTTCTTCTATATCAAAAGAGTCATCTCAATACCTGTCGCCCTTGAATTTGTAAATATGTATTTTAAGTGTAAACTTACGGGGACGTGATATTCGGTGTTTCACTTTTCTAAGTCACGTAACACACTATTTATGTACTTGTGTACCCATTTTATTTCTAATTCATAATGATTTTTTATTTTATGATATTAATTATAATTAAAATTATGCCTAAGGTCTGCCATAGTACCTTTTTAAGTGCGAAAAGTTTAAATAAAATAAACTATAAGTCTATAATTGTTATTAACAAATAATTTGCACGCAAAAGACGATTGACAAAACAGCCGGTCTATTCTAGATCAGCTGTTCAAAATTATATCACTAGATCAAAGCCAGCGAAAGCGAGATTTCAAATATAAAAAAAAACACTGATTGAAAGCTACCTTATCCCTGAGTGCTATAGGCTATAAATTATATTTATAACATGCATATTAGCCGAGCTATTTTAATTTTTTTCTAGCAAGTCGGAAGGAAATACCTCTTGAAATAGATTTATTTGAATGCGCTGCCTAAACTAACGAACCGATTTTCATACGGTTTTCATCAATGGACGGAGTAATTTATGAGGAAGGTCCATTGGCTATTTAACATTACGCTATGACCCTTCGGAGCTGCGTAAAAGGACAAAAAGTCAGCACGGGCGGGCGATGCGATGCGGTGAAACGGGGGCCGTGGGAGTTTTATAAAAATGTGGCTGTTATTTTAGTCCATTGTGTATCTTACGATTTCTACGTGAACGAAGTCACGGGCAGAAGCTAGTGTAATTTTTTTTGTTGCAAATGGTCTCATCTAATACGTCCGCTATAATATTTATAGCCCAATAAGGCCTGAACTGTTTTAAAAACTTTGTCAGGATTTAATTCCCACAAAAGAAAAATACATAGAATTTCACTTAAACTCTTGAAAGTTAATTCGTAAAGAAATCTAAAATACTACTGTCCTAAAGATTCCAGTCTAGGCACGTTGGTCCCTAAGGCCGTCCCTAAGGGACTGAAATCACGGAACCCCTTCATTTAGGAGCAGCTCAATTCCGGAGTAATTGTTTTTGATGCGGATAGAATTTGTATTAGTATCTGTAAGTGATCGGACGAGATATAAAAGAGGGAAGAATAATTTTGAGAAGAAAAATAAAGATCATCATTTCATTTCTCCTTTCGCAGGTCTGCTGGAAGAAATTTCTTAAGAAATAAGCAGTACCTTTGTACTCATATTTTAATTATGTCGTTCTTTTATGTATTTTACTGTGTGTACATAAATTATAAAATAAATAAATAAAGATTGGTCCTTATTCATTATTTCTGAAGTGGTTGATATTGAATTGAAACGTGGTCTTTTGCATCATATTAGGTTCCCGATGCGTTATTGGTTTAGAGATGAAGTTGAAATGCTTTGTCATACAACAGTACGACGCATTTCTGTAGTAACACTTTGATCTTGGGCTGGCCTAGCGTAGTATGGAGTTTAAATAGAATAAGAGGGCAATGAATACTGGGCTAGCTTCCGCTAACGGCTTCGTCCCCCCGCGTGATATCTTTATAAATTGTAGCCTATTGAACTCAGGTTTTTTTAAATCGGTTTTGAGTTTATTCATTACAAACAATCATAACAAAAATAAATCTTTTCTCTTTATAATATACATTTACTACCACTGACGTGCGGACTACCGCACCTATAGCTTGTAGTACAATTTCACCTCGACGAACGTTCAAATAGAAAAGAAAAAAAAAAGATGTCGTGTTATGTTATGATTAAATATGTTAAGTTACTAACATCATTGTAACACCTTTAAAACCATATTTATCTGCAATTCAATCTTTGACTTTGACTTTGAAGGGTGCTAAAGCCAATAGTGAGTTCAAAATGTAAATCGAAGATGCCGCTGCAAAAATTTTCAAATTTTTCTTCATGGCTATCGTTCACATAGTTTTCAACGGTGCTAAAGTCGACAGCTGAAGTCAAAATATAAAAGATACCTGAAGAAAAATTGAATACTTTTGACTCACAAAATAGTAGGCGGATTTCACTCAATATTATATATTTCATATTGTTTATTCAAGTAACACTGACTCAATTTGTTAGTAACAGAAACAGAAAACAAAAATATAAAAACAAAACACAAAAATTAAAAGTAAGGAAATCATCGCTGCGTCATATAAGGTGCTATAAAAATATCTGCCACGGCTTTAATGAGAGGTAGGATTGTGTTTAAAGATAACAATAGTGAAGAAATTTCGTACCCCGGCACAGTTAAATCAATTTGAGAAAATAAAGTAGATTGACTCTACTCTGCATAACGTGGTTCACAAATTACGCGCGAAGTGCACTTCGTCAATGAAAACAACTGCTATCTCTTTCCATCTGTTCTGTGAATGAAAACTGAAATCAGTTGACTAGTTCGTCACTTGCAAATTTATACGTACAATTTTTTGTATGAAAAAAAATATGACACATGATCAATAATTTATCTTTACTATTGTAATCTATAAACACAATACTATCTCCCATTGCAGCCGTGGCAGATATTTTTATAGCACCTTATATATCGGACCTATTCCTGAAACTACACAGATACTGCAGCTTTATTCCGAAATATCTTGCAGCTTCAAATAGCTTTATATGTGATTGTCCTAGATCAAACACGGCACTAGTATGAATATTCTAACATCATAGGTTCCCGAACCTGGATTATTTGGTATTGATTCCGTACCTCCGTGAGCTGAGCTGTTCAATAATCTCATTATGCGTTGTTGGTTCAGTTTAAGTGAACTAATACTGTTAACAGATTAGGTTTGAATGTTTTTCTAGATTGATAGGTCCCTTATTAGAAGGAGAAAGACGGTTTAAATTTTCACTACGAAATCTGTTTCATTTACCTTGACAATTTATTCAAAAGTGAAATAAATGCTTTGACTTTGAGTTTATGAAAAGTTTGCTCTTTGGATCATGCCTATTGATTTTTGCTTTTTGAATGTCCTAGTTCGCCTTAATATTAGGTCAATGTCCGCCATAATTATATGAGTTAAAATTACTATAAAATAAGAAATTTAAACCCTTTAAATACTACATGCAGAAGACTGTCAGTTAACCGGCGCTGTGGTGGCGGAATGATAAATAATGAGAGCTTCACAATTTACCTAAGTTTATAAATATTTTGCCCTCAAGGCCTTATTTATAAGGCATCCACAGGATAATCCAGTTGAACAGCCGAACAGCTCTAAGGGCGAATTCTACTAAATTTTTAAGCGTTTGAATGTTTTTCTAGATTGACAATTCCCGAGAAAGACGTTTTCTGAGAAAATCGACGTTTTGATAGTAAATATCATAGTGGCGCGTGTGTTGGAATCATTTAGCTCTCTTCAAAATGATTGAGTTGAGAATAGAGATTCAAGTTCGTGAACGGGTGCCGTCAGTAGGGACTGGTCATCTTTTAGCTGCCGCGGTTTATTGTAATTAATTGAATTGTTGCTTTTTTGTCTTTTTATTACGGACGTTTTTAAGGTTCTGCATCGCTCTCACATGTATAATTTCTACATGAATGATGAAACCAATATTTTGTAACCATATTTTAATTTTAGAAGAGTGTCCGTGGAGTTTCTTCCTCGTTCTTCTCCATAGGTACCCACTACGCTTTGGAATGGGCAACTAGCTTCATCTTTCTGACTGATCGACCCCTATGACAATTCAAAAGTGCCTGTAATTGGTTTATTTGAAATAAATGTTTTGAGTTTGAGTTTATTTCTTTGTCCCACAGTTTCCCCAACAGTGATAGTGCCAAACCAGTTGCTGGGCGCGCCGCTCAGTACCGATGTGATACTAGAGTGCACCGTGGAAGCCTACCCTAACACCATCAACTACTGGCTCAAGAATAGAGGGGAGATGCTGCTTGATGGGTGAGTAGTTCTAAACCTCAGTAAAATGAACATGGGGTCTTTTTTGTTATTTAGTTAAATATTTCTGAGAGGAGCTCGTGGCTAAGTGAGAGAAGCTCGTGGCTATCACAACCGCACGGCTCGATCCATCAGGTTAATCTACGCTTGCCGGGGTTGGTCCATGGATGGGTGGCCATCTTTACATTCCAAGACTGCTCCGTGCCTCGGAAAGCACGTTAAGCCGTTGGTTCAAGCTGTCATTAGTGGATCTTTGGCAGTCGTTACAATGTCAGGAAGCCCGAAAGTCTGGCAACCAGTTTTACCAAGGGGTATCGTATTACCCAGTTACTGGGTCGTGGAGGTCAGATAGGCAGTCGCTCCATGTAAAATACTAGTATTCAGCTGCATCCGGTTAGACTGAAAGCCGACCCCAACATAGTTGGGAAAAGGCTAGGCAGATATTTCTGTACTTCCCATCGTTTTTGTGAACATAGCTGATTTTCGCAATATTTTGTAACTTATAACTAAATAACTTACTTTATCTAACATGTCCTATATAATGACTAAGTTCTCTACTAGTGCGTGTGCACTTCACTGTAAGTGACGAATTCACAATACCTAAAAAAGTATGTGATTTTTATTTGTGTATGTTAGAGTGACTATGTGCGAATTTCACCAATGAAACTGAACGCGATCAGCACATCTAAACCTAGTTCAAGAGCCGTCAGTGTCAATATTCCAAAGAAAATAATGACACTGACAGCTCTTAAACTTGGTTTATGTGCAGTTTTTGTCGGTGAAATTTGCCTTAACTCGTTGAAGTGCTATATCAATAAATAAAAATAAAAAAAAACCTCTTGGTTGAAGGTCAAAAGCTTTCGAGAAAAGGTTCTGTTTCGGATTTTTTTTCTCGTTCAACACTCCGTTCTTATCTCTCTCCTCGCAAGCCTCTGATAGCAATCCAATCAAATCATGTATTTCTTTGCTAACATAAGTAATTGGTACTGATAACTAATTTCAAAGTTGCACGACCCTCCACTGCTTGTAGCATACACATTTCAAAAGTTTGTAGAGTTTTGCAACTTTTAATTAGACAACCTTTTAATTAGACACATGTAGCGTAATCAGCCTATAATGTTACTAGTGCTGAGACACAGGCCTCCTATCTTCGAGAGAGAGTTTGCTATAATCCACCACGCGGGCCCAGTGCGGGTTGGTAGATGTCACATGTCTTCGAATCTTTGGTTCTAGGACATGCCAGTTAACCGTTTTCCTCACGATGTTTTCCTTCCCCTTTTTGAAAGCAGTGGTGATGAAATTAATTACAGAAAGTAAAGCGCCCGCCTGGGTTCGAACTTACGACAAAGTCGGAGCCGTTACCTTTGGGCCACCACCGCTCTCCACTAATAAGTAGATTTTTTTTTATAATACCGTGGCATTGGCATACCAATCATATAATATCAGGTACAAAATGTTCAAATCATTTGAATTACAAGAAATATTTTCGTTGTAATAACAACACTACGATGATACGAATGGGTTTGATTTTTCAGTGGGTAGTCTGTTTGATTTTTGAAAAGTTTTGCTTTCTGGATATGTCTATTGATTTTTACCTTTTGAATGTTCTAGTTTTCTTTAGTAGTAGGTCAATGTCCGCCACTTAGGAGGGAAGATTTCTATTAAATAAATATAAATATATAAAAATAATAATTAATATAAATATAATAAATAATATAATATAATATATTTATATAATATATTATTATATAAGCCCCTGCACATTCAGAAGACTGTGGGTTAACCGGCGCTGTGGTGGCGGAAGGATAAATAATAAGAGCTTCACAATAATTATAAATCTTTAATCTAAGTTTATAAATCTTTTGCCCTAGCTGGAGGCCTTATTTATAAAGCATCCACAGGATAGCCCGGTTAAGCAACCAAACACCTTTAAGAGCGAATTTTACTAAACTTTGCTTGCGAATAATTTTTAAATTTTTACTTACCAAAACTGTCAGACGACAATTTTATTCCACGGATAAAAGATGACTTTGATAAAAACAGCCCTTGGGTTGACCTGGGAGATGCCATAGAGAGAGATAATTAACTCGATTATCACGGGTACCCGTTACCTGCTATCCGACAGCTGGAACGTGTGTAGACGGCCTTACACGTGCCAGCATGATAATAATAGAATCTAATACTAGCGAAGCAGACCTTTTGTCTATAAGCTTTAAGGATTAATTATTATTAAATACATGTATTAACAATATAGGCTGTTTCCAATCGATGTTATCTCGTATATGTGTTGTATTGAGAATGGATAAGAGGCTCGATTACCTATTATTAAAGTAGTATTTTATCGATGTTTTATCATAATATTATGTCTGCCACCAAGTCTTGTTGACACCGTTGTGATTGGTTAACAAAATTGATGACGTGCACGTCTTTTTACATTGTTCTCACATGTATAATTTCAACATGAATGATGTAACAAATATTTTGTAACAGATATTTTTATTTAAAAGAGTGTCCGTGGAGTTTCTTGCCCGTTCTTCTCTATATGAACCGACTACGCTTTGTAATGGGCAACTAGCTTCACCTTTCTGACTGACCAACCCCTTGACAATTCAAAAGAGCCTGTAATTGGTTTATTTGAAATAAATGCTTTGAGTTTTGAGTTTGAGTTGATAAGTCATTTTTCAGCAAAAAATATAAGCTTCTAAAACCCAAGTTTTTAACATTACTCTCAAATTACGAAATAGTTTATTATGTAGAATTGATAAAGTCAGACGTTTTTTCCACGTTACTAGGAGTTGTAAAAAAGTAACATAGAAAAATATAGGCTCTTGAAAATAAAGCGAGTTACTGTGTTTCTGTTAAACGGGAATTCTAAACAAAAAAATAAAGTAATGTTTTTATTACCTATTTTAGGTACTAAAACATTATTTTATTTCAGTTTAGGATTCCCGTCTCTTCTGCGTATAACTTGATTTTATGCTCTGAAAGAAGATAGGTAATATTTTCGAGCAAAATATTTTTTTATGCCTATAACTGTTTACACATGTTTTGACCTTCTCAAAGGCCGTGACCTTATGTAACAGATCGTTGCATTCATTTTGTTCGGTGCAACCGAACGCGTCGTTCTGCCGCAAAACAACGACTTCCGGATTTCGAACAAATGAGTGACAAATCGCGAACGCGAAGATCACATAGTGATTGAGCGATGATTGCTTAAATCCGGACATAGGCTTAGCCATATGGCAGAAAACATTTTTTCTCAAACATGCTTGGAAATTCGAACATTATTTTGACAACCTTCTTCGAGAGAATTTGCTGTACTGGTCAAAAACAAGTCAATATGCGGCCCAAAATCCTGTTTAGCGGCAAAATAAATTACTAAGAAAACTCGTATCTGTCGTGTTATTAAAAATGGAACGAACTATTCACTTCAACACATGGCAACCGAGGAAAAAAAGAAAAAAAAAAGAGCTATTTAAAGTAAAGAAGAAACAAATCAACATATTATTGGTGCGTAAACTATTATCATTGTCCGTCATTGATTCTGGTATTTATAATTAAATTACTCAGTTTCAATTTCCGTGCATTATTTGAGAAAGTATTTAAGTCTTGGCCGCAACCAGGCATTGATGGACTCACGTACGTGTGCCTCGGCCCACATTTTCACGATCGTCCATCAATGTCTCTGTTACAGGCCGTGACAGTATTGTACTATTGTGACATCCTACTAATCCTACTATATAATACAATATAATGTGTTATAAATGTGACACAAATAGTTTATAACATGGATTAACACATAGGAAACTTTTTATCCCGGTAGTAAGTTCCAGTGGAATAATTTCCGACATCCACGCGGGTGAAGCCCCGGGCAAAAGCTAGTTCTTACAAAAAACATATTGGAATATCCAATGCCTTTTCTTAAAAACCAAATAATTCATGATTTTGATTACCAACATAATTACCTTTTTAATTATCCAATCACTTTTACGTTACATAAACAGATTTTATAAATCGACGATACATTTTTTTTTTTATCACAACGGGTAAGCTCTTGGCCTGAATCTCACCTGATAATAAAATAATAATGGATAATGTCGGAAAACCGTATAGTAGCTACGGTATTTTTACCGGTATTGCAGCCAATTTTAATACCTGGCTGCCGTTAGAACGATTAAAACGACTTAAATAGTTGGATTTTTGCCATAAATATTGAGCATCGGTGTATTTATGAATTTAGTAGGATAAGTAACGGCTTTTAAAAGCTATGCATTTTTCAGTCGGTCTTTTGGCGGCTAAAGTGCGATTTTAGTTGGTAATAATGTATAATTATGTTCTAAAATTGATACTACTATAACTGTTTTGGTTTAATCCTGGCAGAGTATACTTTACCGATTAATTATGTCAAAAAAAATCAATTACTCAAAAAATCTTTCGAAAGTCTTGGTTGTTTCTTGCCCGTTTTTCTCCATATGTAGGTACGCTTTGGAATGCGCAACTAGCTTCATGTTTCTGACTGACCGACTCTTTGACGATTCAAAAGTGCCTTAAATTGTTTTTTTTTTTTTTTTTTAACTTTCGTCGAAGAAAAATTTTTTTGTTAAGTTAGTACCTATTTAGAGGTATGAGGAACAGGGTGTAAACTTCACTCATCTTCTATAGAAAGTGGAGGACCTCCGACTAGACGGGTGTCGTGTCTGTGGGCTACTGCCCGATGATTGATGTTGGGATATGGTACTTATGGTACGTCGCGCGTTAAACTCGGCTTGCGCGATGCAGGATTTTTGCGCGACATCAGTCTGATGTGTAGTTTGCACGTGGCGTTGTAGATGCCGCAACAACTACATAACTAATCAGTAAAGTATACTTTGCCAAAAGCATAACATGGCTTCAGTAAAAATTACATTTGTTCTAAAAAAAAAATTAAGGTTCTAGAAAAAATCGCCGAACAATTCTGAAGTTAAATTATTTCTCAGTGTTACGAACGAAAAATGGTTTTATTCGCACAGTTTGTGGTATCCACATACTTATGATAACAAGGAGGATCACTCGACTGCACAACGTGAACTTTAAGTACCAATAAGTGGCACTGCGGCCATAAGAACAGCGATATTCTATGTCTCTTCAAAAGAAATGGGATGGACATGGCTAAGAGCTAATCTGCAGGTTACAACATGCTGCATAATCTTCATTTTTCATTTCGCAAAAATTGGGTTTCCACACTATTTACCAAAAATTTATGGGGTTAAGTTCTTAGTGGTCGAGCTTTTCAAAGAGACGATCATACAGGTTTGAGACGACGCTGCCGAACTTTTTCTGACTTTGCTGTGACATGATGAAGGACGAAGTTCCTTGACGCGGCTTGCGGTTTATGTTGATTGGTAGAAATCGTCACGTAACGAAAAAGCATTATGCCAGTTTCAACGTCTCAGTTTAAAGCGTCAAACGTTTTTTTTTTTCATAAATATTGTTCAAACGCCTTGAAAAAGTTAAAAAAAAACAAGAAACTGCCTCTTTTTTAATGGCCCCATTTCAAGGGTTTGATTTCCATGTCTATTGTATTGAACGCAGTAATAAAGAGTTCATATAGGGGATGATTGATACCCCTACTGTTGAAGTTCACAATACATTCAGAATCACCGTGAATGGAGGATCCATTGTGGATCAAAATCACTCGTAGCGGTCAAGTGGAACCAATGGATGGGCTTTTTATTAGCATTTTTTTTTATAACGATGGGTAAGGGAGGGTCTTTAATGATCAGTGGATTCATAAATCATCATCACACACTTGCCTTTTGTGGGTCATTAGAGGATCAGGCTTTTGTGAAGCGGTAATAGATGATTGTTGTTTGATTGTAATGTTGTCTAGACTGGCACCCATGTCAGAAACGATAGACTGGCGTCCATCGCGCTGATTGAAAATGAGGAAGTTTTTATCGTTTATAATATACATCATCATCCTCTGGCCCATACATTCTGCATTGTTCTAGAAATATTTAAGTATCTTCCTATATATATAATAGAGCCTCGTGCAGACTGGCGCGACGCGACACCGGTAATTGTTTTACGATTTTCTTAGAAAATGTATTATTAGAGTCGCGTCACGCCGTCGCGTTACACCTTCGCGTCACGCCGTCGCGTCGCGCCAGTCTGCACGAGGCTTTATTCGAATAGTTTTTTTTCAGTCTGCACGAGGTTTAAGGATGAAGACACAATTTTAGGTTATTCTAAATGTTATAAGAGTTTTCAGGACTGTTGTTTTGGTTGGTAAAACTGTATGTGGGATCTAATTTAAGTTTAAATGCCTAAAATAAGCATTAATTGGTATTTTTTTAATCTCCACAGGCCGAAGTACGTGATAAGTGAAGAGCGTTCATCCTACAGAGTGATGATGAAGTTGACCATCAGGTACTTCTCGAGGAGTGACATCGGTACTTACAACTGTGTGAGTACTAACTCACTCGGTAAGAGTGAGGGGACGCTTAGACTTTATGGTGAGTTAAATAATTATTAGTGGTCGCCCAGTGGTCGAAATTACATACTAATTATAACATATACGTAAGTACATACTAATTCCATGCAGCCATGATAGTCCATACTAAATCCATGCTGCCAAGTCATTATCTTGTGTCAAACGCATGGTAGTTTTTAATGTTTTATGTTATTAATTTTATTTATTTCTAATGCTTATTATACAGGGTGGATTTTTGAGATGGGGCAGCAAGGGCAGCTACCTTAACCGTTGTAGCTACAGGAAAATGGTCTTAGGAGTCTGTCCTTACTAAACGGAAAAGTTTTTTGCGATTGCTGACTTTTCTAGTACTCAAAGCTCAGTTCGACCCATAGACATTTTTGATCCTTACAAGAAACAGAATCGATTGGCATCAAAAAAAGTTTTTGTGAAAACGGCCCATTTTCTTGCTGACTGTAGGTAATTTTTTTTTTTAAATCTGTGAATGCATATCAAAATTTCTCAAAAAGTTAAGGACATTCTCCTAAGACCATTTTCCTGTAGCTACAACGGTTACGGTAGCTGCCCTTGCTGCCCCATCTCAAAAATCCACCATGTATAAAAGTATTAGCTTTCTGCACTCCTTCTCCAATAAACTTTAACTGTGAAAAATTATTTTGTGTTAATACATGTCGAATTTTATTTTGTCATGGATTTTTGTTTGATGTAAAGTCTCAATTTTTGCGATCAAATTGGTTTTGTTCTTTATTTCCGTTTCCGTTATGTTCCGTTTTCTGTGTTAAGTACATGAAAATATTAATAAAATGTAATTCAATTGTACCTACTTAATCACGTGCGATGGCAAAAAAACTCATGAGCTTTTATTTTCACCGGCATGCCAAAAAACTAGAACAGGACAATGGTGCCGATTCCCTTGTTCACAAACTAAACTTTAATTTAAGTTCAGTGCATCTTTTTGTTTCTATTTCATTAAGAAAAGGACGGAAGATAAATTTTAGTTTAGACCTGTCAAATTAATCAACGCCTGACGTAAATTGACGTAATTTTAGTAGGCAAGTTTTTAATCACGTCTAAACTTGTATGGAGTAGTGACAGGCGCTGATTTATTTGACAGGACTAAACTAAAATTTATCTCCTTCCTCTTCTCATTGTGTATTTCATACAAAGAAAAAGATGCACTAAACTTAAATTTAGTTTAGTTTGTGAACAAGGGAATCGGCACCAATGTGAACCTACTAAACTCTTTCAAAAGTAGTTCTAATAATGTTACAAAATAATTCAATCTACAAACGTATAATACGAACACAGAGACTTATAACTCCCAAGGGAAACTGATAACTTATATTTTTTTACAGAAATAAAACTATACCCGAGCTCCCAATCGGCAGCCGAAGTTAACATAGGCGGTAAGTAAATAAGATTTTAAATCCTCAGGGTATTGTACTGATATGAATAAATATATGAGTAAATGTAAGTGAAAGATATTGAAACACGTAGACGTTAGGATCCTGTCTGGGGAATCGTTTTAAGGGATCTGGGATCCGTCTGGATCATTCTTGATTTTTTTTTCGGGTCGGAGAATATTTTTTGGGAGATATGATTTTGTTTATTATTTATGTAAGTACTAGATATGCCTCTGTATTCGTTTAAGCCTCGTACACACTGGCGCGATATCGCGGGCACGACAGGGGTAGTGCTGCCCTTCGCGGCCGCGATATCGCGCCAATGTGTACGAGCCTTTATAAGTAAATTTTTGGATCTTAATTGCAAGAAGTGGTCTTGCATTATCAGTGGTGGCCCAGTGGGCCCCGACTTACGAGTAGTAGGCCTTGGGTTCGAACCTGCTATCTAATTGCGAAAAACATTTTCGTAAATGATTCAGACTAATCTGTTTCATTTTGACAGTTCAACAACGTTATTGAGCAATTTTTTTTCGGACGTACAAAGCAATCGATTAGCAATAAACGATTCAAATTCTGATTGATCGTGTATTACGCAATTAGGGTGCTGGGCAGGCACCTTATGTAAATAATTTAATAACCACTGCTCTCGAAACGGTGAAGGAAAATATTGTGAGGAAACCGGCATGTCCTAGAAACAAATATTCAAAGACATGTGACATCTACCAACCCGCACTGGGTGCGGGTGGTAGATTATAGCACACCTCTTGGAGAAAGGAGGCCTGTGTCCCAGCAGTGGGCACATTATAGACTGCGATTATAATGATGACGAAAAGTATGGACCTGACCACAAGTTTTAGTTTGGATAACGCATTGCATTGCACGCTACATGTGCTGCTGGGCTCTTGTGTTATATTGGC
Organism: Eupsilia transversa; assembly: GCA_914767815.1. Classification (NCBI taxonomy): domain Eukaryota; kingdom Metazoa; phylum Arthropoda; class Insecta; order Lepidoptera; family Noctuidae; genus Eupsilia; species Eupsilia transversa. Next base: position 3,225,425 of record OU611888.1, read on the forward strand.
TTAGTTTCTGTTCATCTATAGGTACATATAATAATGCTGAAGAGGGTCGAAAGTCTGTACATGGAAGATGTTCGAAAAAAAGTTGTCTGGGACACTTTAAGAATCGATAACAGAGCACAGTCCAACAGTTTTTAGAATTTTTGTCTGTTCATCTGTTTGTCTGTTTATTTGATCGCGCATCACGTGAAAACGGCTGAACGGATTTTGATGTTAACTTTATTAATCTGTCGAGAAAATCCTCGGCCAGGCTATAAGCTATGTAACATTACGCTACGACCCTAAGAAACCGAGCAAAACGAAAAAAAATCGGAAAGAACGCTAAGCGAAAACGAAGTAATAGCGCGGGCGGGCGATGGAATGCGACGCGGCAGGTCGGGGGCCAAAATTTCACGCGGGCGAAGTCGCGGGCAGAAGCTAGTATTTCATTTGTGTAAAAAAAACAATTTGATGTATTTCACACTGAAAGAATTTATCTTAATAGAGATTATTTCCACAGGTCTAACCGAAGGAGCTGTGAAGCAAAAAACATCGTTCAATAGCTCCACCAACATGTTACCAAGGACGCTCAACATAATTGTGTTGTTAATATTATTTCTGTATTGTTAGCCGACCTTGTTATAGTGATAATTTAATGTAAATATGTACATACATTCTACACGGCCATTAAACTTGTAAGCGTCATAATTTTAGTATATAACAAAATAGCGTTTTGTTAGAATTGTAATTACGAAATTTTGAGAGATTTTGTTTTGATTGTTATTATAATAGGGAGTTTCAAACAATAGGGTGTTTGAAAATGTAATAAGAAATTATTATAAAAGCATCAGTAAAAAACATACTGTTTAAACAAAAATTGTGAACAAACGCAAGTCTGTGAAAGACATTAAAAAAATACACAAATCATAGAAAGAACAATTTTTGTATAATCATACGAGGATCTTTTGGCGAGAAACCAAAACCGGAACTAACTCCGCCATCTTATGTTTACAATACAATTTCGCAAAACAATTTCACAAATTTTTACCGATAACGCCCCCCTGTCAAATACAAACGCGAAAAGATCCTTGTAGCTATAGCCTGTGCTGACATTTCAAATAAAATTAACAACCATATGTTTTAAACTCCCAGCAAGCAGTTGTACTAAAAAAAAGAATCATAATTGAACATTCCAGATTAATTATTTATATGTTATTCGAACTACTATTAATAGTTATTACGTTCATACAATTTTTAAGAAATTATCCGTAAAAACAGCAAATTAGATTAAAGTTTTTTTTTTTGTTATGAAACATATAAGTACCCAAAATATTAGATGTTAAACATAGTATCCTTGTATCCTAAACTAAGAATTGCTAACCAAACCCTGATTATTGTAAACAGTTCTCCCATTAAACATTTTAGAAGAAAATTATGCATTTTTTTTCTATGAAACCATCAATATAACATACTCTCCGCTACTGGTAAAAAAAAAAAATTGAGTACAGGGCTTTAGCTATCTTGCAGGTATTTCTAAAAATTTTGGAATATGTAGTAACATACTTGTTGAAAGTGGCCAAAAGCCTCGTAAATGCAGAAAAAAATAGGTTTAATGAGCGCTAAAACGGAGCCGTGGTTTCTGATTACTTAATTTTAAATGATTGACCTTAATATTGAGATTATTGCTGAGGGATCGAATCTGGAACGAGGTGATCCGACAGGGAACCAAAGTTGTCGACATAAGGTGTAAGGCAATGGGCCGGCCATATTAGCCGTGGAACCGATGACTGTTGGGGTAGACGTGTTCTTGAGACGGCCAACGTAAGATGAGACGCCCTCAGGCTCGGTGGGTCGACGATCTTCGCAGGGTGGCTGGTAGCAGCTGGATGAAAGTTGCCGAGAATTGAGCTGAATGGCGTGCGTTTGGTGGTCTCCAGCAGTGGGCTGCAGCAGACTCATGATGATGAGCGAAATATTTAAATTGCATTTACTCTAATATTTCAAAATGTATACTGAAAAGTTCTGAAAGTCAACCAAATAATAAGATCAAATTCTCAAACATTGTGCACCAATTTAGTACTAATTGCCTTTAAGCTCTCAAAGGAAACAACTCGAAACACACCCGACACAAGTTGTTCCATTTACCGGAATATTGCACAAGCCTACAAGTACTACCCTTCCAATCTAGGAAAACTACAGAATTAAAACATGAAATTGCTGGTTACCGTCATAATGATAACCTTTCCTCTCCAATCCCAATGTGTGAAATTACTCAATTTTAAGATAATACCCGTAACAATAGTTTCCGTTCAATAGTTTCCTCGATCGATCCTGACTACAGCATCAAGTTATCTGCACCAAATAAAAATTGTAGCGTCATTTTAACAGAACTATACTTGTTCTGTTACAATGACGTTACAATTTTTCTTACGATGTTTTATTTTTCAAAAAAAGGTTTGAAGATTCTGAACTATACTGGAAAAAGTTTTTCGCGATTTCTGAATACTTTTTCTAGTACTCAATTTCAGTTGGTCCAATAGACTTTTTTAATAGAAACAGTCGATCGTTTGGCATCTAGAAAGTTTTTGTGAAAACTGCCCGTTTTTTTGCTGAAAGTTTTTTTTTTTTTAAACTGTTAATTCAGATTAAAATATCTGAAAACGTTAAGGACAGTCTCTTAAAAAGCGTTTCCCTGTAGCTACAAAGGGAAAGGTATAATTATCTGCCCTTACTGCCACATCTCAAAAATCCACCCTGTATAATTTATATTTTTTTACAATTCGTTGTCTCAGCTAATGAAAACCTCGGAGGTCCTCACGATTTTATGTCACTTCCTAAATTCCATGGCTTAAGGTGCAGTAAAGTTGAGCTACAAAAAGCAGATGACGTTTTCCTTTGCTCATTACGTAGGAACGCAGATAATGGGTTGAATGAAATCGAAAAAGCTACGTTTGACGTCGATTGGGTAACAACATCCAAGTCAAAGTTTATTTTCTTATTAGCAAAGGATCAGATTTTGTTAAATGGTTTCATTCTTTTTAATAATGTATTGCACCAACACGCTTAGTATGAACACCGTATAAATAACGGGTTTTGTCGACGGGAGAATAGACAAAATGACAGATAAACAACCACAATCTGTAATTTTGTCTACTCTCCCGTCGCCAAAACACGTTTCTACGGTAGTCATGCGAGGCGTGCTGATAGGTAGGTATGTCAATGTATGTTTACTGTCAGAACGACGGACGAATCGTGCATAATCATAAACTGCAGACAACGTCCCAGCATATCTACTCACAACCATTCGACAGGTTGTCGAATCGAAAATGACACACTTTCAATTACTTATTTGCTTTGTCCCTAACAGCAAATAGCTGTCATAGGAATGGCGGTCGGCTATTTGATATAAACTGACAGAATTTTCGGGTTTTGTGATGGGTGGATTTGGGAACAGCCTTTAGAGGACTCTTTTGAAAAAAATTTGTTGAATTGAATTGAATTGTGTTGGACGGCTGTCTTCAGATAACCGAGGAATAGGATGTCAACGAAAACATGAGTCTAACTACTCTTGAATTTTCTACACAAACGGTTAGGCAGGAAGGCCTAGGAACTGCAGAGGGGTTCTAAAAGCTAATAATAACCCCAAGCTGCCTGCCTTACTAAACGTCAGCATAAGCATAATCAGTCTATAATGTTTCCACCTCTCGGTGAGAGGGAGGGGGCCGTAATCCACCACGCGGGACCAGTGCGGGTGGGTAGATGTCACATATCTCTGAATTTTTGGTTCTAGGACATGTCAGTTTTCTCAACTCGAAAGTTCTATCCAACTATTCGTCATTAACTTTTTCGTTACATTAGATTTTTTTAATACAGAACTTTCGGACGTCAATTTTATTCCTCGGATAAAAGATATCTAACGTCGGAAAAGTCAGCCCTTCCACTATTCCATTGCCTACTCAAGAATGCATATCCGGGATGGCTCGCTAATCCTTCCTTATCCTGACGGCACGGTCTTTTCCCAACCATTACCGCGCCACCCATTTTACTCCTTGGTATGCAATGGCCTCTGTAGCCCCATGAAACATGAGAATCCAGTGGCTAGTGCAAATCTGCGGGTGCATTCGATTTATAGAGTCTGGTTAAACCATGCTGGGATCATGCAATTCATTCATTCTTAACGTCGAAAAAATAAGCCTTTAACCATATCATTGAAGCTTCAGTACAGGCAGTGATGAGTGTATGACTACTTCCACATACATTTACAGGCAAAAATCAGCTGTTCCCTACATTTATGTTCGCATAGTTTGACAAAATGTAGGGAACAGCTGTTTTTTTTTGTGATTTCGGGTTTGGTCTCATAGTAAAAGTTGTTCATAAGGATGAGTACAATGACCCCTTAAGAGGTTGTTAGTGTTTTACCAATAACCCTGTATATAAATCTTTCTAATCACCTTAATCCTATTCTACATAACATCCTTTTCCAAAAATCAGTTGAAACTCGTCCGTTTTTCCTTCATTCCGGATCAATACTGACCTGTGCACCCAATAAACCGTTTGAGTTACAACCACGGCCCATCTGTAAATTGATAGTGCTTAATGAAATCCAATAAGAGAGTTCTAACTTACTTAAGTTATTGAGTCGTTATGGAGGGAATGAAATTCAATGTTTAGTTATTGGTATAGGGAATTATTTGTTCTGTGGTTATTGGTTATCGGAGTAAAGCAAAGCTTGAGGTCCGTTTTTGATTAAAAAGTTTATAAATGATGAAGCTGGGCTATGATTGGCTACCTTGATATTGAAAGGGTTATCTTTACCAGTTCCATAAATAAACTCACGCCTTTTCCGGACGGGGATAGGCAGGAACTACAAAACGCTACCTGTTACAAATGCTAGCCTATATGATGAATGATAAATAATGAGAGCCATGTCTAGATATTTAGACCATTCATTCGTCCTTTGGAAACTATGACAATTCAGGCTAGCTTTATAAGTTTCTACCTCCTGCATCTTCTGGCTAGCATAGTGAGGTAACAAAAGTCATGATTGTTAAGTAATTATTATTTAAGTTTTAAGTTGGTGTAAACCAAGTTACACCAACTTAAAACTTAAATAATAATAAAATTGGTAAGAAAAAATGAATGATACTCAAAAAGTCACCAGAAGAAAATGGCAAGAAAAATAATTCGTTAAAAAAATTGCAACCGGGGCAGTAAGCAGACCTCTACTAATACACACGTAAAAATAATTTATCGGAAAAGTGCGTTCGAGGAAACCCATTGAAAAAATAATGGTTTAGGGGAGCGACCCCTGATGCCGGCAGTCCCAACGATTACCAAATCAAACAAGTCCATTTAGACCCTATGGCTGACAAAGTTGATCGCCTTAAGATGTTTCGAGAGGTTCAAGTTCAGGTTCATAGTGCGGCTTTGATTTGGGTCTATGGATTTGACGTCTAGTTATTAGAATGTTGTTGCAAAAATGATGTCTTCGAACTGAGGGTCAATTCCATATTGAGGGCTCTATTGAGGGTATTTTTAAGAACATTAGCATTCACATCTCATTCTCTCTTAATCTGTCAAAAATACCAAAAAATGACAATTTACCAAAAATTTTGACAGATTGCGACTTGAATGTGAACGTTTTTTAAGTACGAGATTTGGCCTTCTGATTTACACTGTGCAATTTCATTGTCTGTGGCCAACCATAAGCTGGATCAGTAATAAAAGTTGCACCAACCAACCAGTGTTCAGACGATGTAAGTCATTTGTTGGTTCAATTTTATTCGTTCAGGGTCAAAATGTCCAATTCTCAAAATGTCCAACGGTGTCAAAATATCCAAATCCTAAAATGTCCAATCCCCAACTATGCCGCATCTTGTACATGACGCTTTACTTAGTTTAATAAAGATCCGGAAATTGTAATTGTAAACCTTTGTGTTTTCAATGAACTTACGATTACTTCCAAAACAATACCAAGAGGGAACAAATACATTTCCAAGATTTAGGATTTATCCCGGAAGCAGCAGCAGAGATCCGTAGAAATTCCTATAACTTTTACTGAATGAAATTGGAACGGTTTTCAAATCTGCCAGATACAGCGAATGAGCTGTAGATACTGTTTTAGGGGTATGAGGAACATGGTGTAAAGTTCACTCATCCTCTATTGAAAAGGGCGGATCCTTCGACCAGACGGGTGTTGTGTCTGGCGGGCAACTGCCCAACGATTGATGTCAGATAGTCTTATATATGTTGATCGTGCGGTAAACTCTAATTGCGTGATGCAGGATTTGTGTGACGTCAGGTCTTTGATGCGTAGATACCGCCACACTGTGACTACGCTTGAAGACGTGCATTGATCCCAAATTAATCCCTGACTGAATCGGATTACCTATAATGGTAATCCTCCAGACCGAATTTCGGCCATGGTGACCAATCTCAGCGGAGACCAGCCTTCGGTACGAGACATATTATAGTGCACCAGTGTGTGCGCAGACACGTGTGCACTCTCTCTTCCTCTATTCTTATAGTCCGATGGAACAGAAATCCGACATGAGCGGAGAAAGATCAGGCGCAGAGCCAACAGCTTAACATGCTTTCCGAGACACGGGGGTATCACACCGCTAACTTCTATACTACGGGCTATTACTAAGAAATTTCTAATGGCAAAACCCAATAACACTTCGCGGACCCGGGAATCGATCCCAGGACCCCACGCTCAGCAGTCCTAAAGGCAGATACTGCAGTAGTTAATTGATTACTAAAGATACAGTAGACATAGATATATTTAGTAACCTATTCCGCTTAACTATTCCTAAAGAGTCATAAAAAACCGTGTAAAAAATCGAAACGTGTTTCACCTCTCAACTCCCACAACAACCCGTCATCCTCAGGATGACGACTGACTTGTCGCGAAACCAAACACGATGTGTTGCCATGCCGAGCGCCGGACGCAGAGCGGACGGGTGGGCGGTGTGGCTCACTGCGTCCGACGCTGGGCGTAAATCATTCTGCCTAGCCAATAGCCTAGCCAATCATGTTTGGGTCGGCTTCCAGTCTAACCGGATGCAGCTGAATACCAGTATTTTACTTGGAGCGACTGCCTATCTGACCTCCACAACCCAGTTACTAGGTAATACGATACCCCTTGGTAAGACTGGTTGTCAGACTTTCGGGCTTCTGACGACTCGTAACTACTGTCAAAGATCCATAAATGACAGCCGGGACCAACGGCTTAACGTGCTTTCCGAAGCACAGATGAGTCTCAGTATGTAAAGATGGTCACCCATCCACAGACCAACCCCGACAAGCGCAGCTTAACCTGATGGATCGACCCGTGCGGCTGTTATTACTTAGCCACGAGCTCCTCCGACGCTGGGCGTAAATATATCTGTTCATTGTATTAGGTACTGAGTATACAATAACAAAAAAGATTCCTACATTGATTACCAACTAGCTTAGCAACATAACTGAAACACACAATCCCCTCAATTTCAGTACCCATAGTCATGACAGCAATAAACTGGACACAAAGCTGCTACCTTCTTTATCTTCTCAGATAATTCTCAAGCACCCATCTAAATACTTTACGAGCTTGTAACGCGTTTCGGTAATAAAAAGTTTAATAACTAAATAGGTTACGATTTTGTTACAACGATGATGTTATCTCAGTATTCAATTGGGTAACTTAAATTCGGAGATTAAATTCTTTGGATATAAAGGATCGAAATAGAAAGTGATTTTAGCTTTTAAAGGTTATTTTTGAGCAGGAAGTAATTATTGAATTCTTGGATATTGGTCGGTGATTACAGTTTGATGTTGTACAGCCAAGGACTATAGATATCGGGCCCTATCAGAATACCATCGCTGCGGTATTTTTTTTATACATGTCGCAGCATTATGCTGAGATAAGAGCCTTTTTGGCCTCGCAAAGGTCTTCTTTTTTATTTATTTTTGACTTTGACATTTCTCGGGACCCCGGGGTCCCTGAACTTTGTAAGGCGTACGAGGGGCCGAAGCCAACTCGCAGAGGCCCGTTAGACGTTTTGAATGAAATGAGGCACCAACTGACGGTTATCCTTGTAAGCACTGCGCAAGTGCACCCAAGGACAACCCCCGGCTGGTGTAGGACTATTGCGTTATTTTTGATATTTGTTAGTTTTATTAGTTTTAAATGCTCCTTTTTTACTGTTTTTATTTCCTGCGCGTGTCCCCTAAAAAATATTTTTCTTTCTTTATTTCATTCTTCTATATTATGTTAAGCAGCTTATGGTTGATTGCAACTTCCACCTTTTATTTTGAAATAAATTATTACAGTTCACAAAGATGGCGCCCAATATGTTGGAACGGATTGTTTTCGGAAATTGCTTATCATCATCACTTCTTGGTCGTACCTCAATATCAATCTGCCTAGCCTTTTATCAACTATATTGGGGTCAGCTTCTAGTCTAACCGGATGCAGCTGAATACCAGTATTTTACATGTAGCGACTGCCTATCTGACCATAACCGTGTGACTCGGTAATATGATACACCTTGATAAGACTGCTTGTCAGACTTTCAGGTTTCTGACGACCCGTAACGACTGACAAAGAGCCACGAATAACACTTGGGACCTACGGCTTAATGTGCTTTCCGAGGCACAGAGGAGTCTCGGTATGTAAAGATAGCGTAGCTTACCCTAATGGATCGACCCGTGTGGCTGTTATTACTTAGCCACGAGCTCGACTAGCACGAGCTACTTGGCCGGACCTATCTACAAATATTTGATGGCACGGTTTTTTACAGGCTTGAGTTTGACCACTACCTCACCAGTCGAAGTATTCTGTAAAAATTTCATCGTGAAAACTTAGGTGAAGTGAGTTGTCATTAGTGTCAACCTGTGGTAGGTATTGCTATTCTGTATTAAACTCACGATGAAAACTTAGGTGAAGTGAGTCTGAAGTGACCAACCGGTCTATTCTGTTAAAATCTCACGGTGAAAACTATGGTGAGGTGAGCTGTCAATAGTGCCAAACCCTAGCATCAGGCGGAATGACAGCTCACTTTAGTCACCTTAGTTTTCACCGTGAGATTTTTACAGAATAGCACCGCTGTGATTCAACTTGATGCTTGGGATTGACACTATTGACAGCTCACTTCACCTAAGTTTTCACTGTGAGATTTTTACAGAATACTACTACAGCGCACCGGGTTATCGCAAGGTATATTGTTGTCAATAATGACGGTTGCATGAAGTAACCTATTCACCCGTGATTTTCATATATCACTACGTCAGCAGGCGACTAATCAGCCGCTGCGCTAACCCTGTTAAAAATGAAAAACTGGGCACCCAAACATTACCAGTATGTAAATAATAAACAGCAACATGCAAAGATGAACACTGGCTGAAATGTTCCCTTTTTATTGCATTCTCAGGCACAAGAGAGCCTTAATTTAATATGGCCAGCTCGATTTGTTTACAAAGGAAAAATTTATTCATGAAATTTGTTTTGGAGGGTCAAGCCGCCTCGGATAAAAATAAACTTTCCGAGCGTGGGTTACTTTGACCCAAGATCCTTTCGGCCAACAATATTCTTCATATTTTTTCGGATACCTACGTCTTGTTTTTTTAAGTGTTTTTAGGATTGCTATAAATATCATTTTAATTAAGTTAGATTTGAGTTGGTGTGCTTTCAAGTTCTGATTGATTTTGTCGCATTAATAAATGGGAATATAGCTTCAAATTATGTTTTGAGTAGGCTTTGCTAATAATATAATAATTGCACCATCAACGTAGGTAACGAATAAGTTAAGTCTCCGAATTATTAGTAATCACAACACAATTTTATCTTTTATTTTTATTTTCACAAAAAATGTATTGGGAGCCTTCATTTGGACATACAATGCCTGACTTAGGAGACTCCTGCATAGAAAAAGTAATGAAACTTAATGTTCTAATCAATAAACAGCTAATACAAAAACCTTGCAATGCCTTGCCGATTAGCAGTGGTGGTCCATTGGTAATAACCGCCACTTACGAGTTGGAGGTCATAGGTTCAACCCTTACAGGCACTTTACTTTGTGTAAATTATTTCATCACCACTGCTCTAAAAACGGTGAAGCAATACATCGTTCGGAAACCGGCATGTCCTAGAACCAATTGAGCCCGCGTGGTGCCTTCGGCCCACTCCCTCTCACAGAGAGGAGAACTGTGTCGTCACAACAGTGGGAAAATTATAGGCTGATTATGCATCAACCAACCCGACTAAAGGCGGATTCGACTAAACGGGAATAAATTTTATCCGCGGAATAAGCCTTCTCCTCCGAATAAATTTGGAATTTTTGACAGTTTCTCCATACGAAAACTGTCAGAGTAAATCTTATTCTGCGGATAAAATTTATTCCTGTTTGGTCGAATCCGCCCTAAGACATTTGAATAGGTACTGAAACAAAAGCTATCTCCACTGCAGTTACACCACTCAATCAAATTAGCTCTGTAAATAATCAAATGATAAGACTCTTTGTAGGGGAAGCGAATAAAAACATTGTTCATTTAAAAAATCAACAAGGGGCTAAACCAACTGGGATGGTAGTACAAACGGGAATTACAAAAGATCTTCTTTTTCAACGCATTATGAATTTATAACAAAAACGATCATAAATAACAAGCTATGAAATGTTGGATTTCTCGGTTGGCGGTTTGCTTTAACTTTTCAAGATGGATTGCGGGATCCATAAGTGAGAAAACATGGCTTTTACGACTAGCTGACCCGACAAACGTTGTCCTGTCAAAAAGCCATAGAAAAAGGGACGTTCAGTTGTACCGAATTTGTCGGACCTACAAGCACTCTTTTTTGTCGCATCGGCGCCGACGAAAAGATAGGAACTTGTCGGCGCTTATCGGCGACGGTTCGCGCTGATTTGCGCTACACAGCGGCGTTACTGAGACATGAATCATAGTTTTTCTATGACATTTTTTTCGATAGCCTCTCCAGAATTCATCATGTTTAAGTTTTTTTAATGTACCTGAACTCTTTGGACAGTGTTTCCCTTAAACACATGACTTAATTATTCACATAAAGTATGGGTACTTAATATTATGCTAGAAAGAGACAAATGACTCCCAAATGACTCACTAATTTGCAAACCCAACCTTACTCAGACCACAAAATGAAAATCCATTTTTAAAATCATTTGGCACTGTTACAGTCAGACAAATAGATCTGTCTGCATTTTAAAACAAAAGACTACGTTATCCAATTTGCAGTAATAAAAATGGGAAAGTCCGTATTATTTGCGAATCAAGATTTTAGTGGTTTAGTCTGCCAAACGGTACATGTCTGGCGCAATATCCTGTCTGTCCCGCCTAGATTAAGTTCATATATAACTACTACATATTGTTGTAGGAAATTGTTTCCAGCTTAGAAGTTCACTTAATTGTTTGTGTGAACTTGGCTCGGAATTCGTGGTGCATTTTGTCGGTAAAATCTTAATTAGTTTTCAGGCATGGGAGTGCAATTTGTTTTTAGTGGCAGTGTTCGGAAAGTGGTGGTATTATTTTCGAACTATAATTTATGGTTACGTAATTCGTGGGAGTTATACGATTTTTGGCGAAAGGTCAGAAAAGTAATGAAGTTCAACGTGTTTTTTTGACTGATCAAAATAGGAAATTTGACTGCAGCAGTTTTATGTAAGTATTTTAATTTTTCCTGTTGGCAGCGATGCGGATGATTTTTTTGATGCCCTATGAAATTTTACGATACCACTTAATATCAATATTTTAGAGGAAATGTACGACATTTTTCATTGAAACATTACAGACAGCTGCAGAAGCTTTTTATACGAGTAGGCATCTAACTTTCCTGGTGCGGACTACGTTCCCTAAAATTTATTTTATTCACATTACCATTCCAATTTTAAAATCACAGGACCCTGAAGACTCCATTAACACTGACTGGTGGCCACCCAAGTCTCGAAGATTAAACAAACAAACTCCTTACACAGGCCTATGAGAATCCTCTCCAAGCTACAACATTTTAAACCATAAACAAAACTGATAATTAAAACGAAGCACAATAAGAATAAGAAAACTTTATGAACATGAAATAAATATCAATCTTTTCCAGTTAGGGACTTAGTCAGTAATCTTTCAAGTTATGTTTTTCTGAGCAAACGTGACCTGATACCATTACGTTAATATCTAAAAGTTTGGCGGGCAAAGTATAAGTGAGACTATAAATATTCGTAGGGAACTCACGCACGGGCTGAGTAGTCGAGGAGATAGTGCGGTGGAAATATATTTTTTTGTCTTGTATTTTTCTTGCCCAATGGTTTAGGTCTCACCTGTCATGCACAAGCTTGTGGGGTTAGGCTGAGTAGTCGAGGAGATAGTGTGGTGGAAATATATTTTTATCTTGTATAGTTCTTGCCCAGTGTTTAAGGCCTCACCTGTCATGGACAAGGTTGTGAGTTCAAATCCGGGCCAATGTGCCTTTTTCAATTCATAATGATTACTAACTACTAATTACTAACATCGGTGAAGGAAAACATCGTGAGGCAACCTGGACTTATAGTGAATATAAGTCCGAATCACCAACCCATCTTGAGCAAGCGTGGTGATCATCTTCTTGGTGGTGGTGATCTTCTCTGTATGAGAAGAGGCCTTTGCCCAGCAGTGCTGCCCTGGTGCGCTCCGTCCGCTGGTGGTTGCGAGTTGCCTGGACTCACTGTTGTGCCGTCTCTCATGGGATGTCGCAACGGTGACCAACTGGTATTCCTTGTGTTGTTTCCCTTGTTTTTTTTTTTTAGTGTCTGTGCTTACTAACATAGTCGTAAGTTTTACTAACAATTTTGTTGAGTCATGGTTACTCGATTACTTTGTTACTTAGCAATTCTATTCTATTCTATTATTAATGTTCTTTAAACGTAACAAAAATACGCGACCTCCTTATTTGTTATCCAATTTATCATTGCTTCTTAAAAAGTAAAAATATTAAACAAATATTCCTTCTGTATCTGCATAAAATCGATTCCGAAAATTCTATTAATGGCTTCGTCAAATGTCGAAGTTGTCGTGAGCTAATCGAAACGAAGTTTTCAGAGCTTTCAATCTCGTTTCCAAGGTCTATACTAGAGAGACTGACAATGACAGAGATTGATAATTTTAATTATTAGATTGTATTAAGTTAATCAGCCAGAATCGAAATGGTTTATTCAAAATCAAAACATTTATTTTACTCAAACCTTTTATTTTTTATCATTTTACCAAAACACTTATGAAACGTCAGAAGCTAGGTGCACGGCTCCAATTAGTATTTCCTTGTGGAGCAGAGCCGGCACGAAACCCCGCGGTCTTCGCTTGCTTATACCTTGACTCATGTAAAACAGTACAGTTTACTTACCAAACGATTATTTCCTTCCGTATATTAAGCCTCACTCGCTCCTATCCTAAGAGTAAAGTTGCAGGAACTTAATAACATCGTAGACTCGAGCGCAGACCACGCGAGCCTTGCTAAATGAAATATGCTATGATTATGTTGTACGTTATACTTGTACGTTGTCAAATTGAGCTCATATGCTGAGAGCTTGCATTTTGTATTATGAATATTGCAATGTTGTTGCGAGATTTTCAGGAAAAATGATTTTAATAATACCATTATCAGTTTTACTAGAAGATAGTGAGCTTTGTAATTTTTTGAATTGAGAAAAATGGCTTTAGATTTGTCATTGTAATAATTAAATAATCCACTGTGTATAGTATACACTGCCTCGTTGGTCTAATAGTCGCAAGCGCTACTGCTTAGCATGAACACCTGGGTTCGATTCCCGGTTCGGACAAAGTTTTATTGGGTTTTTCTGTCGGGAATATTTCAGTAGCAGCCCGGAGTTTGGATTTGTGCCCGGTTGATAGCACATGGGACTTAAACATAACTGGCGAAATCTGGGTGTACTATTACTGGCGGGTACTCCTCTGCCTTATCTTATAAAAGTAGTGTTATATTATAAAAGTAGCTATTTTAAAAAAGTCAATTATTTCTGGCTGTTTCAGTTGCTAAGCTAACTAACCAACCCTAAAGCCCCCTTTTTTTTTTCTTGCCCTGAATAACTATGGTTTAATCGGCGTGTGTAGGCACGGTCGTCAGTTTTATATGGATCATTATGGCAGCTTGTTGACAGACACGCTTTTTTACACGCTTTTTACACGCCGTACCGTAAAGAAACAGTGTACAAAGAGCGGTACAAGACTAGCAACTTAAGTTATGAAATAAAAAATTAAAATAATTGTAAATTATAAAGTTTTTGCTTAAGCTTTCTATCATTTTGTGAAAAGAAAGAACATAATATAATATATTTTGTTTAAAAGAGACTGTTTAGTGTATTATCATTTCTAGCGCTCCCTAGTGAAACATTTATTTGTTCTGTTTATAGACTTTCAAAAGTTTTGCTTCGTTAATGTTTCTATGAAGTTTGTGCAAATATAAATTGTATAATAAGTCTAAATTATGTGTAATAATCTTTAACAAACTTCTGAAAATATCGTATACTTTAAATATGCTTTTTATTTGAATATTAACTGATAATTTTAATAAAAAGTTATAACAATTTTTGTGTTTTAGTTAAAGAAAATCTTAACCATCTTTTTATTATTTTACTCTGTTATACTTATATGCAATTTAATTTACGTTGGTTTTAGCATTTTAAAAGGTAGTTGTGGAGTTAGCATTACATCGTTATCGGTCCCTTGTGCGTCATATAGGAAGACTAAAGTGTTCATAGAAACAAGCAGATCTTCTCTTCATGAAAATTGCTCCTTTGCTATACAAATATTTAGTATTTGTTAACAGTTACTTTGAAAACTGGTAGTTAATGGAGTTTTTTATTCCGAGTAAAAACATCATGCTCAGAAGATCCAAAAAACTATTATTGAGAATGATTTCAATCATCTATAAACTACTGATTTATCAAATATGCTGATGGCTAAGTCACTAGGTGTTATGCTGGCATTGGACGATACAGCCGTCTGCCGCCTTACGAAATATAAGAAACTACGAAAAATTAGTATTGCCATAGAATCTGGCAATGTTGGCTAGCCTTTTGGGCACTTGTAGTGTTGACAGCATTGCGGACGATTTTTTTGATGCCCTGTGATTCTTTCCCCTTTCTTTTTTAAATACCTGTACAAACTCAAACTCAACTCAAACACTAACTCAAAGCTTTTATTTCAAATGAATGAATAACACGCACTTTCAAATTGTCAAGGGGTCGATCAGTCAGAAAGATGAAGCTAGTTTGCCATTCCAAAGCGCAGTAGGAGTACCTGTGGAGAAGAACCGGCAAGAAACTCCTTATTATGTACATTTTATTTTAAGACTGTTAGCATAAATATTATGCAAATATTATCTTGGAAATGGAAAATACGAACGCCATCTTCTCCTTTGCGTCTAAATGGACTCGACCTAGGATTCGGCTACGTGTTTGGCGCCATTACTAGCGTCCATCAGTTCCTGTAACGTGCAGCTGACAGGATATACAGGATATGATATTAAGTCTCCCACCGTTTGTGGAATAGCACCACAAATACCATAAAAGCATAATAATAATCATAATAATCAGCTTATAACGTTCCGACTGCTGGGTCACCAGCCTCCTCTCTTTGAGGGAGTGGGCCATATTCCACCTCGTGGGACCAGTGCGGGTTGGTAGAAGTCACATGTCTTCGAATTATTGGTTCTATCTAGGACATGCCGGTTTCCTCACGATGTTTTCCTTCACCGTTTTGAGAGCAGCGGTGATGAAACTATTCACTCAACGTAAAGTCGCCTGCCTGAGTTCAAACTCACGACCGTATACGAAAGTCGAAGCCATTACTACTGGGCCGCTACTACTCAAATGCTATATAGGCTAATAAATACCTAGAAAAGAAGATGCTTTACTTTCTTAGAAATAAGACATATCATTGTATCACTAGGCTATAAAAGCGAAAAGAACAAGCAAGTCCACTTTAAACCTTAATAAAATATAAGAAAAATGACCCAGATATTTCCGGAAGAATATTCTAGAAGGTGCTTCAGTTTAAAACATAAGCTGTCATATTACAGCGCAGGTTACCCCTCGGATATTGCACTTGAGTAAATCGTATTGCGAAGAAATATTACGTAAAATTGCCTCGCATGGCGCAAACTTGTGTAGTTTGTGTACTGTAGAGTTATGTGAAAGATTTTTATTGTTTTTGTTTCTCAATTTGTTGGTTATATTATTATGCTTAGCTCTTCATAGGTCAAAATCTGTATCTACTGATGTGATGACATAAAAATAAAATAAATAAAAATAGTTTATTGGTAAAAACAAGTGTAGGTAGAAACAAAATTTGATCCTCCTAGTGCCTGTTTTAGGAGACCGCTAAAACTAAGTAAATTAACATTAACTTAAATTAAATCAAATATCTGCATGAGTGGGTGTGAGTATATGTGAGTGAGAGTGTAACCTGTAGGTGTGACTGACAAAACAAAAAACCGCGTTTCGCGGGTTAAAAGTAGTATCCTACATTTCTTCTTTGTGATGTTCTATAGAGATTTCAACCCAACACTATTCTCCTCTCTCTTTACCATTCTCACTGCTTGTGTCCTGCCAGCTTCCACTCGATTATAGCCAATTAGTCATCCATTTTATAATACCATGTACCGATAAATAAGAGTCCATAATAATATAACCATAAGGAAAATATGGATATTCCAAAGATTTAAATCGTTGATTCGTCCGACCGCGTCAAAATATGGTCGCATTTCTTAAAGATAAAGATAATTATATTTATTGTATAACTGTGTGCATCTTAAATCTCATGTTCTTATTTTAACAGTGTAAAAATTTAGGCTCAACAGTCTACCCATGTCGGATATGCTGACTGTATTACAGGCAAATAAATTTCAAATTAATTACATACATTCATTAATTTTTCTCAAAAATTCATGTAGATTATAAAATACATTATCAACCAACATTTTTTTTATTTTTGTTTTAAACATATTTCCATTCAATTGCTTAATAGCTGGCGGTAACTGGTTGTATACACGAATAGCAGTTACATAGGAACTTTTATAATAAATCATATTATTATATTTATATTCGGGTTCATTTTGACACATGTTATAGACACTTGACTTGACTGTCATGGAAACGCCATTTTTATTGTGTGATCTCACCGTTTTCAGTATGGACACGTTTTCGCGCGACTAAGTACGGTGACCAAATCTAACGATTTAAATCTTTGGTATATTTTTTCTATCTCTTCTGGGAATCGTACATTGTGTTGTGTATTTTTTTCTGTATTTATGTGGGTATAACTGTGTTGTTGTGTTTCCCGAGCTGGTCACTAATAGAGCAATTAGTGCTAATTGTTTGTAGTATTTCTCTGTTCATTCTTTTTAACTAGTTACCCTCAGGGGCTTTGTTTCCGTAGATGTTAGGGGTCGTTCTCATGTGCCATTGCACTCAACCCAATGTGCAGATCTTTTGAAACAATATTTTCATGTTATTCATGAATTTACGTTAATTATTCGGTTTTTCAAGGTCACATGATTATCAACATAACATCATCCCTATATTCCCCAACGGGTTCGGCAGAGGTGTATAATACACCCACAAGTCGTCTGCTTTTCACATTTATTCAAGATAATTATTTCTAAATCTAAGTTAGACACCGTCGATAATTTAATAAATACCCATTATATACTTGTACCAAATCATGATACATGATGAAAAATCATGACAGTGAAAAATATAAATTGTAGGTACGTCCAGACGCAGAATAGATAGGTACACACGATGACAGAGACAACGATAAGTAGGTACTTTATTATTTGGTTAAATCAGTTCAGTTAATTACAAGAATTAACCATATGGTGTAGTGTAAGTACTTATGTAGAGTGATATAATTACTTAGATTTTAACTAGAAGTGCCTAAGTAGTTGGGATATAGGTGTAATTTTAATTAATTATTTAGTTATTGAATAGAATAAAGTAATAAGTCGATGTCAATACCTACAGTCCAGCCGTCGAAAGAATGCGATCTTGACACCTAGTGTCCGTTTCATACCACAGAATATGTTTTTTGCGAATTTGAGCCTTATTACTACTAGAAATTGTCCAACTGACAGGTGTCAGGAACGCATTCTTTCAACGGCCGAATTGTATGTGGACTGATGAAATTACCTTAGTGACTAGAAGTGCCTATTTAGTTCATATATAGGTGTCAAAACCGATCAAAATAAGTCGTTAATATTACTTACCTAGAGGTACAAAAAAACACCATTTTAAATAACAGCTGCCAAGTCCCCTTCAAAATCCACTGGCACCGAGACCCATATTTTCCTTCCCCCTCTCACATTGAGGTGATAAATAATTGTTCAAATGTACCTTACTAAAACACTTTTAACCTGTAATATATCACCGAAAGTAAAGGTAAAAGATTTAAGGGCTACAGAACAATGCTGGCCGTACCTTCGGATCGTTATCGTCCCCTGGTATGTTGGCTTAAGGTCCCTTTAACTCATTTTAGCGCGTTATTTTTGGGTTTAAAATCTTGTTGTTTAATATCGACGGCATCAAAGTACAAAGGGTCAACTGCACTTTTTATAAAATTCATTTTTTAGGATTCCTATACGTCCGAATGAAATCACTCGCAAAGTTTTGCAATCTGTACCGTGTGACATATCAAATGAAAGGGCTTGTTATGTGAGTAACTCAGCATTTTTTTAAATAATTTGAAACTAAATACTTTTAAAGATATTTAAGAAAATAGATAAAAATCGACCATTTTAATTTGAAAATTGATCCACTTTAACTCCTCAACTGGTGAGCCCAATTTAAAATAAAACACAGGGAATAGTTCTCTACTTCTAGATAACAGGAATACCTATAAGAAGTCAATGATCTTTGGCCATCACAATTTTTTTCACGCTTTGCGACTCCACATCTTTTTTGGTCCTATGGAAAGGTGCTCATATACCCACTGCAACTGACTAGTGTGAACATTATAACATCATCACCTCTATCCTACCAAGTTCCTTTTAGGATGTCTGGGATATTATATGCTGGAGACCAGAAAGGCATGTGGCCAGATAGGCGTTATGCTCAAAGTGTGTAAGGGTATGACGGATGCACCTGACATCCATAATGAGCTGATTCGACTCTACACACCGAATAATTATCTCCGTGGCAGAAAACATCAACTGCTAAGCGTGCCTTCATGTCGGAAATGGCCCGTGCTGCGTCTCCGCTACCGCGCGTGTTGATCGCACTAAATAAATTCGTGGAAGCCAACCCGGACTGCGATCTGTTCGACAATAAGTTCGCCAATTTAATGGTCATGTGCCTGCATTTTTGTGGAAACAATGTTGTTTAATTGTTGTTATTCGTCTATGTGTTATGTTTGTACTTGTTATAATATGTATATACTGCGATTTATGTAATTGGCTGCTCAAGCCGTGTAAATCAAATAAATAAATAAATAACATCACCCCTGTAATCGCCGAAGGGTTGGGCAGAGGTGCACCTAATAGTACACCCACAATTCGCCATATGACCATTATCGTCTCTTATATCCAGGTAAAAACAATATACTTAGGTTGTTGAAGAAAACTCCAACACAAACTTCATCACACGTTGAATCAGTTTTTATTAAAACTTACAACAAAATCAATTTCAGTTCAAAACTATTTTATTGCACAACTTTTTCAATTTACTCACAATTTGTTTTAGAAATGAAAAAAGAGGCTTTTGTTATAATGTGTTTAATTAGAAAAAGTTTGTTTTGATTATTTAGGATCGAGGGTTTTAATTATAATTCCTAGACTTGATTTTATTAAAAACTAGCTGCGCCCCGCAATTTCTACCGAATAAGTCTCGATCCTGTGGGCATTTCGGCATAAAAATATCCTATGTCTTAATCCAGATACCCATGTCCCAAACATCCGAATCCGTTCTGCCGTTTAAGCGTGAAAGGAAACACGAATAACATAAACACACTCCACGCTATACACACGCACCCACACTTCACATACACACACACTCACCCCCACACACTACCTATAGGCACACCTCTGCCTAACCCTTCGGGGATACACGCGTGATGTTATGTGAGAATTTCTACCAAAGATTCATTCGACGAGATTCTGGATCCACCGACTGATCCGTCATCCTAAACTTCATGTAACATCAATTCATCGATAAATAGTTTGCCAATTTTCCATTTCACCTACCCCCACTAACTTATCGAACCAATAATAACACATGACAGCCCACTCTAAATAAAGGCAAAATTTCTTTTACGCGCACATTTTACATAACATACCGAGCATGCAAATGCTTGTCCATAACGAAGTAAACCGAATTATGCGTCAGCTTAAAAGCGTTTATCGGTCGACGTCATTTAATACCATTGAAAGCCTCTCGAGGTGTTAATAATATTAGAGAGACAGTTTGGAAATACATTATAAAGACACGTTATGAAGACGTAGTTTTATTGTGGTGGAAAATCTTGGAGTAACCTGTCTTCAACTAGTTGATCCGTGGTGACTTACTTATGAGAACCAAAAAGCAACCTAACACTCATAAATTATGAATAAAAAAAACAATGTTAAATGACAATTAATTGCCCGGTTTTAACAATAATTTTCAGTCTTATTTTTAATTTATGAATACAGAATGATAACTCCTCCTTTTGAATCTTCTTTATGAGAATTAAATTATGATAATAACCATCATTATAATCCTGTTCGTTTTAGACACAAGCGAGATATGTCCTCAGTCACAACTGTTAACGTTGTCTCACACGTCTTCGTGCCACACTCACCGCATTATCTTCCTTGACGGCGAGATATCACGATTAACACGAGAGAAGTGACCAGAACTCGAGGAGGCACCGACGTGATAAGTATTACAGTATCATGGAAGTGACAGCAAGTAGATGATCGAGGTGTTTATTTATGATATTGAAGATCAAAGAGAGACACACATTACAAAGAGAGAGACAGTAAATCAGTGGAATATAATTATAATAATTCAGGCATAAGACTCATCACTGTTATCCCTAAAACCAATCTCTTCAACATTGCACATCATACCATTAGGTGGACAGAATCATTGAGGAAAGAATAAAAGTAACATCCAAAATTATGGAGACAGTTTCACAATAACACTTTCTTCTTGGGTGAAGCCAAGGTTCTGCAAAATAAAACTGGCTGTTGACAATACCCATAAGATGCAACAAAATATGTTGCAAACAACTTGAAATTTTCCTGCAAGCATAAACAAAGATGCCCACCATATTTTTCTTCACACAATTTTATTTACTTCTCTCCGAAGAACTGATTACATCTCTTTAGAATCGTGTCCAAACACGAACACCCCACAATTGTTGGCAAGAAAATGTTTAAAACCGTCCCTCCCTTGACAAAAGTCCTCGCATCGTTATCACGCGAAACTTGCTTCTCCGTAATTGTTTTCAATTCGTATTTTTTTCTCTTTTTCCCCCATCGCCCTTTGTGAGGGGAGAAATCGTCGAATCATTACTAGGAGCATTTCTGTAGGTGTTAAATTCATTAATGAAAATCGTATTACGTAGCGCTATCGGAAGTTATCGAAAAGGCAATAACTGTTGGTGCTGATTGTGCGGGATTATTATAAGTTACATACTTTTAGATGTTATTATTGTTTTGGGGAATTGTTGAGATACGAAACAAAAGAATTGTAGCTGATGTGTAGGGTTTTTTATTTAGACCTATCTTCTAGTAAATTTTTCTCTAACATGCTTGAATATTCGAGCATTAATTCAAGTCTTGACCGCAACCAGGCATCGATGAACTCACGTATGTGTGCATTTTCACGATCGTCCCTCAATGCTTCTGTTGCAGGCCGCCACAGTAATGTACTATATGTTTATGGATTATTTTATCATATCAGCTAAAAAGTTGTCGTTGAACCTAGATCTTTTTATACAGTACAAAAATTAAATACGCATATTTTAATATGTACATGTGTATAAGCAAGTTAAAATTAAACATTAAAATAACCCCCGACACAAACAAAGACCTCTAAAAAGAAAAAAAACACCTACTCCATCATTAGACCCTGTTCACAATCGATCTATACCTAACCTATTCATTGAGACCATTCCAATGAGCCCAAACACGATAACGTGCTGTAAGTTAGTGAAGGAGTAGGGTATCCTGCGAATTCCAGGTGATGCTGCACTATCAGTTCAAGGTTACTATGTTCTTATAATATCATTGATGTAACAGCGAATCAATCGGACCTGTGGAAGCTGCGAACATCCATCAACTAGAAAAGAGCTGATAATCTTCAAACAGCTGAACCGATTTTCTTGAATTGTAGTTAAGAACACTCTCGATCAAGAAACCTTTCAAACAAAAAAAAAACATCAAAATCGGTTCAGCCATTTGGGAGCTACGAGGGAACAACAGACACACAGATACACACGTTAAACTTATAACACCCCTCTGTTTCCGTCAGGGGTTAAAAATCATAAGGCATCAAAAAATTCGTCCGCATCGCTGTCAACAGGAAAAGTGCCGAAAAGGCTGGCAGCATTACCACGTTATATGGCGATGCTGCTTTTACTAAAATACCAATATATGTATAACTGCAGATGAGACAACAAGACGTTATCACTGAGTAACATTGTTATCAACACCTAGCAGAACGCTGCTGTCCATCCCATTTGCGATTAACACCACCCATTACAAAGAAATGAGTTGAGTTTTTTAACCTTTTTCCTTGTCAATTACACGGTCATTGTGTTCTAGTAGATGGTGATTATTTTCCTCTTGTAAGGCTCGTACACACTGGCGCCACAAGGGTTGCGCTGCCTGTCGCGCCCGCGGTATTGCGCCGGTCTGCATGAGCCGTTATAATACGAAGTAGGTACTTTGACAACGTCATCAAAGATGTCATCTCTATACCACCTGCATACCCAATAAGCTTGTTCTGCAGTTGACGGTCTAAGCAGATTGTGGTCAGTATAATTCCAGACGCAAGCATGTCAGGGCTAACGTGTTGATTAGCTAAGCTTTGGCCGACTAACGCGTTGACTAGGTACCTACTTGAGATTTGGTTGTCACTATTACCTCAAACCTCGTTTAGTTATCTAGTGGATAAGGTTGTGTTAGGATATTGAGTGGGATATAGGATTAGAGTGATCCATGCTTCATGTTCGTGAACGGGTGCCGTCAGTTGAGGCTGGTATTCTCTTAGCTGCCATGGTTTATTCTAAAGAACCATGGGCAAAAATGTATGGGCTCTGTCCCCACCCACCAACAGTCATAATATACATGTCAATATGTTTGTAAGGATCCAGACAAAGAGTTACTGTCTTGTATAATTTAAAAATCCATGGGGTTTTTTTTCTATAACAAAAAGTTTTCCGGTTAAGCTAACCTAACCTTTTTTTTTTGTTCCGGGGTGGAAAATCCTCATGGATGTCCCCCGCCCTGGGGCGGGCGGAGGGGTCTGTCAGACTCTTACTGACTAAAAACCACCCCGGTGTCCCATCTCACACCGACGCCGGGGGTCGCGGGAACGTAAAAATCTTCCGCAACAAGCTAACCTAACCAATTTTAAATTTTGAATTATTTTTATCTTTTTATTACGGACGCTTTTAACGTACACGTCTTTCTACATTGTTCTCAAATGTATAATTTCAACATAAATGATGTAACCAATATTTTATTTATTTTGAAGAGTGTCTGCGGAATTTCTTGCTCGTTCTTACCAATATGTACCTACTACGCCTTGGAATGGGCAACTCGCTTCACTTCTGACTGACCGACTCCTTGACAATACAAAAGTGTCTGTAAATGCTTTAATTGAAATAAATGTTTTGAGTTTGAGTTGGAGACGGCGGAGTTTCTAGTGAGTGCGAGCCCCATATTACCACACCGTTTCCGCGGGCGGTTTTATTACAGGCGTTTTCTAGGCCCAAAAAAAGATGAAGGTTGAGCTGTTCGTAGTTCCTACTTATGTGCCGTAAGGTACTAACAAACTATGAACCATCCGTCAGACAAGCGAGGTTACTATGAAAGTATTCTTGAGCAAACCTTGAATTACTACAACCCGTTAACGTTAAGTTGACTGTTTCCTACTTCAGTGACTGAAAAACCCTTTACCATAGAAAGTTATTGCTGCTTCTTGAAAATAGAAACCAAAAAGAAATTTGAAAAGTTTGCCTGCAATAAAATACACATATCATGCAATATTGTGCAAAAATTAAATTCTGTAAAACCAACACACAAGTTTCCAGAATATTTCTCACAAACACCTCTTAACAATAATCCTATCAAAACAAACGAACAGAAATATAACATAGACGTAAATTAACAACCACGCAACAGAAAACTCGAAAGCAGATCGGAAATGAGAAGGCGTAAATAACAACAACTGGCAGTTATGCGCGGCGAATAAATTTAATTATAACAACGCTCAGTGATTCACGGGAATCGTACATGAATAAACGAGGGGAAGTTCTATACTTGTCAGGAAAATATGTGGTCTATGGGCCGCCCGGTTGCTATTGGAAGATCACATTTTACCTACATACCATCATAAATATACGCCTTTTTCTCAAGGGGTTACGCGGAAACTACAGAACGTCGCCTGCTACGCTCTTAATGTACTGCTTTTACTTCGTTTACGTTGATACATCTGAGAGCTTTCCGAACGCGCGGAGTAAAACTAATGTAAATTCGGACGATTGAAGTGATTCGAATGTGATAAAACCGCTTTTTACTAAATGCATATGAAAGATACTTATAAAAAAAAAAAACATATTTTCTGTCTGTTTCTCTGTCTGTCTGTTTGTTTCGGCTACTCTCAGTAACGGCTGCACCGATTTCGACGGGACTTTCACTGGCTGATAGTGATGTTGTACTAAAGCTTCTTTTATAATAAGGGTCTACGCGGGCGAACCCAAGCGGCAGATACTCAACAATAAGTTATGTCTATGTTCTTCTAAGGCCTCTTGCCAAAATAATAAAATGAGAAACCCAATCAATAGACAGTTTTGATCTACTTTTACATCTTATACCTGACAGCTTTCGGACACTCAGGGCGGATTTGACTAAGGAATAAGGTTTACTTCTGACAGTTTTCGTATGGAGAAACTGTCAAAAATTCAATATTTATTCAGAAGAGAAGGGTTTTTCCGCAGATAAAATTAATTCCTGTTTGGTCGAATCCACCCTCAATCAACTCCGCCTACCGCAGTCCTCTGCTGGTCATTGGTCCCTCCCAAGTTGTGCCACAACACCCAGTCCTCCACTTTCCGCATCCAGTCTGCCCCAGCGACCTTTTTCGGACACTTATTGCCATAATACCAATCCCAGTCTCAAGAAGAGTCCCATTTTCTGGCAAAGATCTCGGGTCTTCTATCAATGCCAGGAAACGTGGGCCGATGGAATAGGCAAAGTTGCTGACTCATGTTCGATTGTTCACTGTTCTGATTTGTCACTTATAAAAAAACTCAAGTCAGTACTCAATTGTTTATTGCATTCCATTTGTATTACATAGATTGGTATAACAAAGTAAAAGATCATTATGGACCCTGTCTGACACAGCACAATTAGGAGAGAGGAAGAGGGCTATGGAGCAATTCAAGCAATTCAATATTATTATATTGGTTAAGATCACGCTTTTTAAAGCATATTGCCAATCCTTTTACACCTGCAGCCTCTGTGTCAGTTATTCTCAGCGGGCATACAGCGACCTGCGTATCCAATACATCAATACACTCTATATTGTTGGGACTGTCATGTCGTTGCAATGCGTCAGGGATGTTGATGGATTTGCCGCTGTCATAAGGAAGAGATGTACCTCCCTACTCACTCGCGTTTGTGGTAGTTCCAACACTATACTGGGGGAATTTGCAGATCGGTGGGAGTCCCCCATGTTGCAAAGATGGGTGCGGCTTCAAGTCGCGTTTTAATTTGTGTGGTTTTGATTACTAACATTAGTTTTTAAGTATGTTGTTACTAACAAGTTTATGGACCTGATCTGAAAATAAAGTTTAATAATAATAATATAAATAATTATTATAAATTAATAGATGTGTTTAATCGGGTCGTCATAATCCTACAATGTTTTCCTTGACATTCTAGAATTGGCTTTACGTTTCCATTCATATTGTGCAATAACTCAAAATTCAATGACAAAGGAGTACTTCCATACTAATTAAAGGCGTTATGGATCATAAACCGACATGATAATGAACGAATATTGCAAAGGGGTAGTAGGGTGAGACAAACTTTCTTAATGTTGTGTGTCATTGTGATTAAATTAGGGGAGACGGGACCCTCCCTGTCTTGCGATAAGACTGTCTCCACTGCCTTACAGTTGGATGGGTGCCCGCACAAAAATCTGTGTGTTCATGAGTCATTCTTCACTATATCTTTTGGTTGAACTGAAAATTTAACGAAAATCAAGTGACAATTTAATTTGGGCTCGATTAAACAGACTTTTAAAAACCGATGAGTTGTAAAAGTCTGGGAATATTCGAGAGAAAAATCCGATTCAGCGCTATTTAAATTTAATCTGAAGTATGACTTTTCAAAATCTGGATTTTTGGGAATAATTTTTATTTAAATTGATTTTGATTCATTAGGTACTCGATCTTACGATAAAGCAAGCTGCTATGGAGAATCGAGCAGGCAAGAAACTTAAATCTCTTAAAAATATTTTAGTTATGTAACGATAAAAAGCAAACTAAAAATAAACTCTTACTTAGCATAAAAGTCTTTACAGTATTCATCTTTTGTAATTCCTTTAAGCGCATCAACAACAATTAACCCTTTAAAAAGTAAAACAGGGGGACAACACCAATAAAAAAACAAAATGCACGTCGACCGTAAAAGGCGCTTTTTCGCGTAAGCTTTTATAAACGTTGCAGTGAATGCAATCTTCGTACAGAACAACAGACAAGCGCGCAATGGCATTGTAAAAAACCTTTTCGCGACCGGCGCTGCAGTCGCGTGAAAATAAAAAAACATGGCGAAATGTTTGAAGCTGGGATTAAAAGGTTCCGTATTCATATGTAATTTTGGTAAAACAGATTTATTTATTTGTATTTTTTTGGAGAAAGTGGACAGGACTGATAGCCTATAACTTGAATATCATTCAATAAATAAACTCGCAGTCCACTGCTGAATAAAGGCGTCTCCTGCTTGCGTCACAACTCGTTGTCCTCCGCCTTCCATATCCAGTCTGTCCCTGCCACTAGATGTTAGATGGACCTCTAGCTGCGGGGCGTCCCACACTACGCTTGCTGATACGCAGTCTCCCCTCCAGGACTCGTCTACTCCATGGGCCATCAGTCCATCTACAATCATAGCCAGCCTACTGCCACTTCAGCTTGTTTACTCTACAAGCTAGGTCGGTAAGTCTGGTGCTTTTCCGGATATACAGGGTGGCCGGAACATTGACGTACAAAAATAAAATTTTGTTTCCAAGTATCGTGGGGTATCCGAATCTCCCCCATATATGCCGCGATTTTTGAAAGTTCTTATTAATAATTTAAGTATTCTACTTCTTTACTCGATTTTTTTTAAATTGGTTAGGTCGAAAATTTGTCAAAAATTCAGAAAAAAAAAACCTCGAAAACTATGAAAAATCGCCGCGCGTCCCACGATACGAGGGAATAAAATTTTATTTTTGGACGTCAATATGTTCCGGCCACCCTGTATATGTCTTCTATTTCCAATGAGTATAAATAACAGCATATAGGTATCAACTTAAGTAAATAGCTTATAATTAACCACTTTTCAAGCAAATCTCGGCCAAGGTAAATTAAAATTAAATTAATTATTACTGTGGCCTTTTATTTAAAGACTTGATTAATTTAAATACTTACTTGTATGAACAGGAGAAGAAATATTTGAGTTTGTGTCTGAGGTTTAGTTTCATACTTTTCAGAATGGTTTCAACCTCAATTCTCATGACCGTCAAAGTTACGAGTTACATTTGTTTTACTAAGTGGGTCTGTACTAGTTTTCCTACAATTTTATTTCAGTTTTCAACACATTTTACTTACTTAGTACATATAGATACAAAGTCACCAGTTGCAAAAATTTAAAAAACGTTTCACAGAATTACTTGTAGATAAATGTTATTATTCAGTGCAGGACTTCTTAGATGATAGTTGTTTGTAATATTTTTATTATTTTCTACTTTGTATTATGCTGTATTAAGGCAGAATGTACATGGATCCTATTATATAATTTAACAACTTATTTTTATGTACCTACATTCTAAGCAAATAAAGACCTATTCTATTCTATTCTATTCTATTCACCCATTACGCTCCATTTATTCCAGTTAAGTAAACAAAAGAATACAATTTCGTTTTTTTATCATCCATGAACTTTAATTGACGTGGGATGACAGGCTTCACTCATTGTCAGCTTTCCCATTTCCCAGATCAGCTTGACACATTTTTTCTTCAATAATTTCTACGCGGAACCCTAAAAAAAGACACGATGGAAATTAGATTACGCGCGCGGTGCATACTCCGTGTTATTATAACTTTTTTTTAAGTAAAAATGAATGCAAAAATGTGTGAGTAAATTGTAAATAATATTATTTCGAGTTTTTTGAACCAAAACTATTTTTGTTTGCAGATTTTTGTGGTGAAAAGAATATTGTTTACGATTTTAGCCCGTTTTAATTTCGCGATTATGTTCATTGAGCGCGAAGTTTGGCTTTGTTATTAGTTTTTATTCGGCAAAGCATATTGTAGCTACCGTTTGTTATTTTAGCCCCGTTACTTCGCTTTATCCTTCGGATCCTTTGCAGTTTAGCTAAATGTTTTCTACGGTTGTGTCGATAATATACCTCTTTTGGTTGTCATTAAGATCCTAACGTTAAACCGATACTGGCTGAACTAATACTGTAAATATTATTAGAGTTTGAATGTTTTAAGATTGTAGATGTTTTGAGAATTTTGCAGAGGTATTTTATAAACGACTACAAATAAAAACTCAAATATCTAGTTAATTTCTAATGCACGGTCGACTGTTTCGCGTAACACAATATTCCGGAGATCCGAAAACGATGAAGTTGAAAAATGGTTGCATCTTGTCCTATAAAAGTTGCTACACTTAATTTAATAAAATTAATGTTAATTAAAAAAAAAAAAAATGAAACAAATCAAAACAATCAACAATGATTAAATATGTAATTAATGTTAATTACATATTTAATCATTGTTGTTTTGATTTGTTTCATAATTTTATTTTTATTTTAAGAATTAGCTTTAAGCCCCTTTAGCTGTAACACCTTTACATATTAAGGAATACAAATAAAGATAATTATGAATATATTAATATAATGATTTATGCAACATATCATAGGCCAAGAATTAGAGAGTCAAGCATCAGTCAGCTTGATGCTTGACTTACTCTTAAGCAAGGGACACTTTTTAGCTAAATAGCTTTCTAAATAGCTTCATGTCTTTTCAGTAGCTGGTCTTGAAAAGCGTCACTAGCCCTTTACGACAGTGCACCCAACCTACATTCAATCCTGTTTTTGGATAATCCAAAAACAGGATTGAATCCTTCCGTAACCGATCAAATCTAATAATATGCCAACATCCAAACTTTCTTCCATCTCTCTCAACACTCCACCCATACATACCTTTAACAAACCACAAGCACAGCTCATAGCTCATCTCAACACATCTTGCAAATGACAATGACAGGTAATTTATTATCATAAAAATACTCATTCAAGTACTAAGTCTGCGTTTGAATTTTTCCAAAACCAATTTATATTTCAATTTCGTCGAATGTACTTGGCAACGTCGTAAACGCTTTAGGTTCAGGTAAACATGTGAGATGAGCGAGGAATGAGCGAACTTATGGGGAATCATTGAGGACAGTGATACACATCATTCTTTCGTATCTAATATTATTCTTTTTATAAAAGGTGCAATTGAAATAACTGAAAAGTAAAAAAGAGACTTTGAACGCAACATTAATCGGATTAAACCTGAAATCCCTTTCCGGGTACACCTTGTATGAAAAGAATAACATATAGACGGATAAAATGTATTTGACTATAAAAGCAATGGGAATTCACTAATCTTTTTCAATTTTGCCGCGCAAATGTGAAAAAGATTTCTTGGTAGAAGAAAGAACATTTTATTTTCACACATTTACATTTCATTCTTACTAACTTCATAAAAATAACTAATTCCTTGAAAGAAAAGAAACATTAAAAATAGTTTTACAATGCAAGTGCTCGAAAAGAGCGTTTTTCAAGCAGCCAAATCGTGCGGAGAGTGCCACTTTTTCACAC
Organism: Eupsilia transversa; assembly: GCA_914767815.1. NCBI lineage: Eukaryota > Metazoa > Arthropoda > Insecta > Lepidoptera > Noctuidae > Eupsilia > Eupsilia transversa. The sequence continues at coordinate 3,255,736 of OU611888.1, forward strand.
TAGTGCTTTCATACGTTTCAGTTTTTTTTAATTTTTATTTCCATCCTCAGCCCGATGTAAAGAGTTCTTTATTAATTGAGATTTTTTTAACAAATGAGTTAAGTACAGATTATCATTCCTAAAAAAGGTACAATAAAACGAATACTTCATTAAACTCGTAATTAATTGCTCTAGATTTAGATTTTGATGAATAAATAAATATTTCATTATACATTTTTTTATTTCCTCACTCAATGCCTAGTAAAACGCTATAAATGATACACGTGCGTAAGATGATTTCCGAGTCGTGTCGACTAATACAGTCGCTCGCTCTAGAATAAAAAAGCCACTCGTCGGAAATCACCTACTTTCAGCACTAGTGGCATAAATAACTATTATTTGTCGAAGAAACAAGTGCATACTTAAAGATAAGGTAAGACGAATAATAATAAAAAAACATAAAAGATATGGGTTCTTTTTACACTCGCTATACGATATCGTCTTAACGCCTACCAACTATTGACAGTAAACTGTGTAGGTAGATCCTGACGCTGTAATTCCGTATAGATGGAGTGGTCATAGCAATTGAATGCATTGTGGTGCGGTGCAATTAACGGAAAGCTATACAATCGCCTTGGTCACGCGTAATTACTACGCTTGATCATAGCACACCTATAGTATCCGTGGTACTGATGTAAAGGAGATTTAAGGCTTTGGGATACCAAAGCTGGTTTACCTAAGTCTACATATATAGATATAGATGTAATCATGGTTAAAATACAATGTACGTAGATATATTTATCTATTCCACTTAACTATTCCTACAGAGTCGTAAAAAACCCTGTAAGAAATCGACACGTGTTTCACCTCTCAATGAATAGTTAAGCGGAATAGGTTACTAAATAATTATTATAGCTTTGTCTCAACAAACACCACGATATATAGAGAACATATTCACATAACTCGGGGAGAAACAGATTGAACGAAAACGAATGACACGTGACGCAAATGCCAGTGACGTACTTATTGTTTTTTTTACGTTCTGTTTCACCGATTTGGCACGGACATTTTACACCACGGACAATGTACTGGGATAGAATTGGTTGTCAATCGTCCAGTTTAACGTTTCGTTTTCGCTTTTTATCTGATTTGAGGTTAGAAACAATTTTTATTAATATCTCGAAAAATACCGTTTATTATGGGTGGTAGCGTTATAATCGGGGACCCAACCTCTTCCAGCTTGAACCTCTTTTACCCCCATACAACTGCCAAACGATACTAGATCCAATCCTTATTTCATTCTAGAATCTTAGAAAATAACAAAGAGAGCGTGAAAAGAGAAATAGTCTATTTCCCAGTGAGACCAGTCTTCAAAGTTACAAAATAAATATTGTGAGGCGTTTATTTCTTACTGTCTTCGTAAACTTTGTTTTAAATTGTTCATTTTTGTGACGATAAATTGTATCTTTTTGAAGAACGGGAAAGTTGTAAATCCTTTCTTAAAATGCGACAAACGTGGGCTTTCATTGTTGTTGAAATTATATTTGCGTTTTATTATAGTAGACAGTAATAAAATCAACGTGAGGGACTCATAGTTAAATAATAACAGCCGTACGGCTCGATTGGAGGCGCCCTACGCTTGTCGAGGACAGTCTGCGAATAGGTAATAACATGTGGAAAGTATGTTATAGGCGTCCGTTCTGACTGTCATTCGAAGATCTACGACAGTCGTGACTGTTAGTCAGGATGTCAGAAGTCCGAAAGGGGTCCATATTGGCTCAACTAAAGTTCTTTACCCGAAATTGTTCTTCCTAATGATTTGTAATCCGAATGATCACTCTTCCTAAAAACTTTCATCCTAAAGTTTTCATTCATACTATTTGTAGTGCTACCGGCGATGTTCATAACACTCATGTTTCCGAAAATTGTAATTAATAATATCATTAATGTAAATATATTTAAACTCCTACTGTTTTTTATCATAACGCTTTTATCCCTAAACATAATTACCATAATATTTTCACTCATACTCAGAAAGAAACATTTACCAAGTGTAAATATATGTGGGTAGAAGATGATATTTATAGTTTTAATTTGAGGGTTTGATTATTATTTGGGGGTATGCTTTACATAACGTACTGAGTTGTGTCTAGTAAATTTCGCGACCAATTTCGAGGTAGCGCTCGCCGGCCGCTGCCGCGGCACCGCTCGCTACGCTCGCTCGGCTCGCGCGTAGTTGGTCACAGTTCTAACCTAACCTAACCTATATAATACTGATTATTATGAATAAAAAGAAATCTAAACAAAAAAGATATGACTCTGAATAATAGTGTAAAAGATGGTTATGTTGAGAAAATATAGGAAAACAAATAAAAGTATAATAGATGTTTATTGCTACTGATATTATGAAGTTGAATGCTTCGGAATTATGAACATTAGAGACAGAGTAGTTAGGAATTGTGATTGTTAGGATGAAAAATTTTAGGAAGAACATTTTCGGATTTCCAATTATCGGAGTTGAAAATTTAGGTGAACTTTGGCGCACCCGTCCGAAAGTATGACAACCTGTCTAACCAAAATTTATTCGCTGTTACATTGTATAATAGATACTTGGGACTATTTAAACCACTCGTTTTCCAACCTTTTTGTGGTACCCGCTATACCAGACATAAAGGAATTGAATTACAAACAATATTTTTAATTAATTAATTTATACAGTTTTAAGCAAAGAAAATTCAAACGATTCGGCACATAAAAACATAGCAACAAAATGAATTAGTAAAATACAAAATACCAATATCCTGTTACAGTTAATAAACACTGCTTTACTTTTACACGTTTGATTCATAATCTGATGAATGTATATCCATTCAAACGAAACATGAATACGGTAGCTATTTATGTTTTGTTTGAATGAATATACATCCAGGGATGAATGTAAAACGAATTGAAATGAAATTCGCATCACAATTTCAAACGAATTGCGAAAACATTACATTTTAGGCATTTCATTACGTCACAAAACCATTATTAAAGTGTTGGCCCAGTAGTGTTTTAATTGCTTTCAAATGAAATGAAGTGTGTTTCATTTGTAGTTTTAGAGGTTTTGAGGCATTTTAATTACTGTTGGAACCAAAGTACGGAAAAGATTCTTACAACTATACAGGCTACAGGGCCTCCCACGGATATGCCACATGGAGGGAAAGTACCTTGAATATTGTAGATGGAACATTTTACTGAAAGAAGACATTATTTGAATTTAAAAAACAATTTAAACTGCATTCATAGATATTTCAATAATTACTGGTTGAACCGGGAATCGAACCCGTTACATGAGAAAAATAATCACCTGTAGCTTTATCATACCGATCGAAAGGCTGCATCATAAGGATTATTTTTTGTTGAATAACATAGTGTCACAAATAAAAGGAAGACAATGAATTTTAACATTTGATGTTAAATTTTGTTCAGAAAAATGAAATGCTGACATTGCTGTAAGGACAGCATTTGATAAATTGATTAATTTTGTATTAAAAATGTTAGTTAGATTAAACGTTTCTATTCTATTTAAATTACAGTTTTGATAATCATGGAGAACCCATTTTTGATGTTTTCAGACTAATCTAGCCTTTCCGTTCCCCAACTATAAAATAATAAAAAGTTTATTCAGGTAAAAGAGTTAAACAATAAATAAAAAGCTTCAATCTACGAAAAATTCAGTTGTTTTATGTGCCTGAACTAGGTCACCTGTGTTTCAGGCGAGGTAAGACATAGTATTTCTAAATAATGAAATTAATTATAAAAATCTAGTCATCTAATAGGTAAGTATGTACAAAGTTGTAAATAGTACAATAAATCCTACTTGCTAAAATCTAATCTATCAAAAAAATATGTTGTGGTCGGCTTCCAATCTAGCCAGATGCAGCTGAATACCATTATTTTACATGGAGCGACTTCCTATCTGACCTCCGAACGATACCCGGCAAGACTGGTTGTGGGACTTTCGGGCTTCTGACGACCCGTACTACTGTCAAAGATAAAGAAATGACAGCCGGAACCGACGACGGCTTAACGTACTTTTCGAAGCACGGAGGGGTCTTGGTATGTAAAGATGGTCACCCCAGATGGTCACCATGTACCAACCGTGGCAAACGTAGCTTAACGCGATCGACCTGTGCAGTGACCCCTCAACACAAGCTTGATGTTTTAAAACTTAGGAACCCCATATTAAAATAAAATTAAAAAAAAATAAAGGTAAATAGATAATTACAACCTACTTGTAAAGTTACGAGCACAATACAATGTTCAGAGGTTTGGAGAATTTGAAATTAATTATTATTTTTAACATAATGAAATCTACAAATAAACCCGAAAATGAGAGATTTTTCTGGAAAGCAATAACAATAATAATATTATTTATGTAGGTACAGGAAAAGAGGAAAATAAACTTTCCATATTCACAATCTCATCCAATTCTGACACAATCGAACCTTCGGACAATTGTATAGAAAGTTTTGGAAGATACAGAATCTATTCAATTGGGATAAAGAATATGTTTTTATGTAGAATTTATCAAATAGTTGAACAAACTGTATTAAAGTTAGCTGTAAGAGCGATGGCGCTGCGTATGAAGGGATGAGACGGTAAGGTTAGGGTTACCACGCGATAGAATTTTGTCGGTAATAATTCGCTTAAATAAAGAACTTGTTTTTCAGGAATTTTCTGATCCAAGTTTGATCATTAAATAACTCACTAAGAAACTAGCTTAAAAAAAGAACGTAATGTCTGTGCTGTGAGAATTGTGGTTTGATAGGTACGTGCTCGGTTCCTATTAACAAAAACGAATCGTTTTTGCTTACCAATGGTACCTACCATTTTTTATTGTCAAACTGGGCATATAAAAAGCTTATTTTCCTGTGATAGCTGCTTCCATATAGAAGTCTGCTATTAGTAAAGATATAAGAGTCTTAAGTTTAACCATTGATCCGTAAATTATAGAAATCAGGCATTAGTGAACAAAATACTTGAATAATAATTATAACAAATGACACGTTTATGATTAAATTTTCACTTGTAAAATACATAGAACTATGTAAGGGTTCTATTTGACAAGAAAATTGGCAACCTTAGCTATTTAATCTGTAAAAGGGGCGCTTGTTAGACCAGTCCGTAACATTGTGTTTCTCCAAACCAGTACCATATTTTTCAAAAGTAGCTAACATTGGTTAGATAGTTTTTTTTTTTGGCACTTTAGGAGTTTTTTTTTGTTACTGGATAAATTAAAGCAAACCTTTCTCTCCCATTATACAGTGTGAGTCTTCATAATGTGCACATATCGAAATGAGGGATTCTATGCTTAATTTGACAAACGGAAAAAATATTTTAAAAAATCTATTTTTATTTTTTTTATTTTTTTTGTATTTTTTACCCCAATGTAAAAAAACGGTGTAACTTTTAAATGATCTATCGCGATGAAACAAACTCAACTCCATAGTGATTGGTAGTAATTAAGTGTTCTTATAAAATAAAAATTGTGGGAAAAACCCCTCCCAATTAAACCCAAAAACCCTCAATTGAAAATAAACAGGTATTTCGTCGAAAAATCTGTTTTTTTAATCAATTTTTACAATAATCGTAAAAAAAAATCAATAAGACGAATTTTTTTTAATAAAAAAAAATGGAAAAAAAAATGTACTTAGATTTTATTTTTTCTGTCGATAAAATTAAGCATAGATTCCCCCATTTCGATATGTGCACATTATGAAGACTCACACTGTATACTCGATTCTTCATAGTCAAAACACTGTTCATACCGTTATCATATTTATTTCCAGTCAATCAAACAATCTGCTTGTTCCCAACTATGTTGGGGTCGGTTTCCAGTCTAACCGGATGCAGCTAAATACTAGTATTTTACATGAAGCGACTGCCTATCTAACCTCCAGAACTCAGTAACTGGGTAATACGATACCCCTTGGTGAGACGGGTTGTCAGACTTTTGGGCTTCTGACGACCCGAATGACCGCCGAAACCAACGCCTTAACGTGTTTTCCGAGGCAAGGAGGAGTCTCGGTATGTAAAGTTGGTCACTCATCCACGGACCAACCCGGGCAAGCGTAGCTTAACATAATGGATCGACCCGTGCGGCTGTTATTACTCAGCCACGAGCTACTCCGATTTAATTATTTCCCTTTTTTATATAATGGCACCCACCATATACAACTAATTCGACTCCCCGAATTATAATGTGAAAATATTTGAACACAAGATTCCTTACACTAGCTCATATATTCTGCCCATTACACGACGTTCTAACCGTCAGCCGTGCAAGACATCCCGGTCCCATCCCGCAGCACTCAGAGAAAACGCTTCCAAACTTGTAAGAAGTTGTAAGTAGTCTGAAATAAAACGTGGTCAGGACTACCCTGCTTCTAACAACTGAAAAGGTCCGTGAAATCGTAATAGGAATGTTACCTACCCATTTTGACATGTTCGTGTATTTTCCTAGATGGTTCTAACAAGAGATAGGTAGGCATGTTCGCAAGGTGCTAAAGAAATGTCCTAGGAAAAGGTTAGGTAGTCTGATTTCTTAGCACGACTAACACACCGTTTTTGAATTGAGAATTTGTAGTTGAAGACTTGCCCAAATATTTTTTTATGTTTTTTATTTAAAAAACCCAAGGTATCTAGGTAGATCAAAGTTCGCGGGCTATATTAAAGGTAATTTATCGCCTTAAGTAACACTTAAGTAAAATTTGAAAAGTTGTCAGCTTCAAATTTTCAATTTAGAAACCGTGTTTATAAAAGAAATATCGTAGAAAAAAAATCTGTGAATAATTGATTAAACCTAGACGGAAATTAAAAACCATTTCGATTTTACTACACTAGCTTCAGAAGTCATTTCTATCGAGGATACTCAGAAATCGCACTGGCAGATAATTCCAGTAAAGTGCAGGATTCTGTGCTTTCAGAAATACGATGACCTGAATAAGAATTGTCCCAGAACTTCTTTGTCGATGGTACCTGCTTCGTATCAAAAGTAATATGATTTCTTGATCAGTTCAGACGTCGTTTAGAAGCTACTGGCAGGTAAGAAAACAAATTCCAAGTTGTAAAAAGAATTCATAATTATTTGTAACTTTTCTAATATTATTTAGCTGTCAAGATAAGACCACTTTTTAAAGTCAGAGCAATTCCTTCTTTATCAAATTGACACACTGCCATTTTGCTGTGTATAGCCATCTGGCAAAAGATGACAGTTGTGTTTTGAATATACGGCCAATTTAAGTTGGTAGGTAGTCAATTTGATTTAAAAGAAACCCTGACTTTACTTAACCTTAAATGAAAGTATTTGTATCTGAGCTGTTTTACAGAGTTGTCTACAAAAAGTATATTCCATTTAGCTATCTGTCTATCCGAATAGTGGCAATAGACATTTTGCCGGCTCATAGAATTTCCCACACCAAATAAAACAAAAAGAAAGATATGACGGAAAAATATGCAGCCGGCATTGAAGCGACAATCAGGTCGACCATCTGAATTGCACATTCTCTTTTCCGTCCCTTACTTATCAAACCACGTTTGGTGCTCATTGCTTTTTATCTTTATTTTTTCCTCCCACTTCAATTTTAGACGGTTCTTGTAATAGAATATTGTAGTACCAACGTAGCTGTTTGTTTTAGTTCGTATTTTTTTATTTAAGAAGATTTTTTTCTGTGTTTTTGGTTTGGTGAGAATGATGTATAGGTACGTATGTACTTAGTTTAACTGAAACATAATCTTCGCATTTATACAGTGTGAGTCTTCATAATGTGCACATATCGAAATGGGGGAATCTATGCTTAATTTTATCGACGGAAAAAATAAAAAATAAAATCTAAATACATTTTTTTTTCCATTTTTTTTTATTTAAAAAAATTCGTCTTATTGATTTTTTTTTCCGATTATTGGTAAAAATTGATTAAAAAAACAGATTTTTGGACGAAATACCTGTTTATTTTCAATTGAGGGTTTTTTGGGTTTAATTGGGAGGGGTTTTTCCCACAATTTTCATTTTATAAGAACACTTAATTACTACCAATCATTATGGAGTTGAGTTTGTTTCATCGCGATAGATCATTTAAAAGTTACACCGTTTTTTTACATTGTGGTAAAAAATAAAAAATAAATAAAAAAATAAAAATAGATTTTTTTAAATATTTTTTCCGTTTGTCAAATTAAGCATAGAATCCCTCATTTCGATATGTGCACATTATGAAGACTCACACTGTATGAAGTTAACTCATTTTATGTTGATTCAAAACGTATGTTATAGCGGCTATAGTAGTGGCAGATTTATTATATGTTTTTTTTTTGAGCTTGACTTTTTTTGGAAGTGTTTATATTATCCTAGACTTTTTAAGTTTAAAATAGCATTAAGAACTAACTAATGTGTGACCAAAAGCATTTGTATTGAGTTTAAAATAAAAATATTCTTCAAAAGAGCCTATATTTTAAAACACTATGTTCGATACTAATTTGCCAAACACGATACAGATAATAATGTCTATACATTTTCAAGCCTTTACAATCATAATAAGGAACTCAAACATTGCAGAAAACGCTCAATATATGATGAAACTGTCCGTCATTGCTGCACGTAATCCTGTTATCCGGATAATCCAGTTTAAAATTTAAAATTCCTTACCAAAGCCGTTTATATCCGTGATTCGCTGTTAGCCGAGTTTAATTATATTTTACATCAATTTGATTGATACCTCGGATAATCGAGTTTGCTTGTATTACTTTGCTACTTAAAAAGAGAATGATGCTGATAATATGCTATTATTTGTACATTGTTTTTTAATGTGCCGTTTTATCTTAAATGTTTATGTAGCATTTTGTTTCAAATCAAATAAGAAAACTCTAATTGAAATAAAAAGGAAGAGGGTAAAATACAGATTGCCAGAAAGACGTTACAGAAAATTGCTCTGAAAAGATACCAGAAAGCAAAATTTGACAGACTAAAAACCTCATAACGTAGATGGCGTATTTTTATTACTATGATTAAATCTGGTATGAATGAAGCAATGAACACCTAAACGTCTTTACCGAAACCATTGTAAACACAGGATTGACTCAAAGCCCCTGAATGTCTCCTATTGACTCATCACACAAGGTATCCTCAAACTTAACAAGATACTCGAAGACAAATTACTGGGTGACAGCTAGAATTCGATTCAAATGAATCGATTTACAGTTATATAGGCACTCTTAATTGAACCACAGGGACCGCATTCACTCCGACCACAATCCGACCACGGTGCTGTGAAGAGCTACCGTCTGCTTCGCTTAATTGGTGGTTAATCGATTTGTAATTCACCAAGTTTGTGTGCTGAGCTCATGTATAGTTTGTTTCTATCGATTTTTTGGGAATCGGTTCTTTTTTTGAAAAATAGATACGGTGGCGGGATATTTTCAAATGACAGGTTTGAATTTTTTGTTTATGTCGATGATTTTATTGTACATGCAGTTTCTATTAAAAAAATCTAAAAAAAAAACAATTGTTTAATTCCTTCAAAATAATGTTAGTAAACAATTTTTTTTTTAACCTAAGGTATTTTATACCTCGACATTTTATAAAGTACACATGCAAGTATTTCTTACATAAATAAACTTCAAAGTCTGCAATTTCAATAAGCAGTTCAATTTTCTACAAGGTCCAATATTCTGCACAAATGTACATACCCATTCACGGTCCAAATCCCAGGTATCTAATACCTAAACGTTATTTCGAAGTGCAATGTCAGAGCAAAGAAGAAAATAATACATTTTTATAGCGTGTACAGAACCACATCTAGGTTCTTTTCAGAGAGAATAAACATCTCTTGAGCTCACAAACATTAAGTTTCAAGTGCAAGCGGTTGAAAGGAACTACCATTGTCGACTGACTGTAATTCAGTGAGAATTATCTGAATCTGTTGTGTGGAGTTAGATTGCTGTTGTTAAGATTTCTTCTTTCTTTCTTAACTTGTCTTACTTTCATTTTTGTCTTGAATGAAAGCCATGCTGTATTCACTAAGACATCTGATCCACAATGGAACATCGGCTGGTAAAGCTAACTGGTCCTTTCATTAGTCTGTCAAACCAATTTCACCTGTAGGTGCTTCTAAAAGATGAAAGCGAGTAGTATGCTAGACTATGAAGACATTGCTAAGGATATGGCATTGTTAACTTTAATTAGAAACCATAAATTAAAGGAGTTGGAAATTAAAAGAAAACGTATTTCTATTTTTACAGAGCAGGTCTTTAGGACCAAAGTGGAATAGATTTTCTGAATCAAAAATATATAATTTGAACTGTGAAAATAATTGATCACAATTTTGTATACGCAAGATTACCCTTTATTCCCCTAAAATACGACTTTAACAGTTGTTCATCTTCACAGACAGCTGTTACGGTGTACCAGAATACTTATTTAGGGTGACAAATTACTTACGGAATATAATACCTCCCCCTGTAGCTTCACAACAATGTCAAATTTTTCTCCCATCTAATAATCCAAAACAAAAATAGAAGAAAAAAAATATACAATTCAGACACAAATGGTAAGGGCCGAGTTTCTTTCTGTGTCGCGAAAGAAATTCCTCCCATGAATCCCGTCTACCGCACACCTGCGAATAGAGGACGTTGACCCCTCGTTTTAGGAAGCGTTTTAAACTTTACGTCGTTTCGACGTAGTTTTATAGAGTTGAGAGTCCTGGACTGTAGTGGGATGTAATGGGTGACTGTGGGTGGAGTTTGGCGTATTGATTCGTGATGTAAGCTGTTCCTGAAGGTACTTGAGGAAGTATATCGATTGGTAGCTGACTTAAGTTTTTGTGATGCGATTTTTATAGCACGGAACTACTCAAATAATTGCGTCATCATTCTCTTGCCCTTATCTCAATTTATTTGGGGTCGGCGAAACTTGTCTTTTTATGCCATATTTCTCATATCATCTTACAAACAGTTCATCCATCGTTTCTTTGGTCTTCTCCTACTCTTATACTTAAAGGAGATATTTGCAGCGCTACGACACTAACGTTTTGATTCCGTGCTTTCACTAATGCAGTTTATGTATATGTAAACTGTCCACGACTTACGATTTACGATAGAGTGCTCTTTAGAAAGCTTTATAGTTCTCTCTTCCGTCATGCATTACACCATGTATTACTTCTTCACAGTTCCTTAAAAATGTACTTAATAAAAATAAAATCTTTTATTTGAAAAAGTATCACAGTCCATCTTTAAAAGTACGATATTCTGTAGAATGTGTGTATTCTTTTATTAATATATTTGTATTAAGATCAATTCGGTAACAATAATTGTTGGTTTCGGATTCATCTTCCCTGTGATGAAAAGATTAATGTTTTCTTATCTCAGATTCCAAAACACCTTGAATCTTTAAGTTCAAATCTGTTTATGCTTTTCATAACTCTAGTTAATATACAATCTTCATCTATAATGAGTGGGCTTGAAGATCATTTACAAGTGCCATTAAATTTTCTCTTTACAAACGTTTTGCTTACTGAAATATAAATAAGCTGTTTTTAGCCAATATAGATGAGCGTCTCAATTTATACAGAATCAGTTTAATTGGACGATCTTGAGAGAACTGAGTGGGCAAACTAAAGCCAGGTCCAAAAGTTGAAGGTATTTAAATTTGTGAATTCAAAGTTGTTACTCAAAGCTCATTTACAAAGTATCTTTTGAAAATTGGCAAAGGAAATTTAAATCTAAGACTTGTTGGTAGCTGAATAGAAGCGCTGTGCCTGAAAAAGCAATTTAAACTGCTCCTGAGTCTATGTATGTGCAAGCGATGAGCGGGGAGAGGGAAAATAAATTGTAACATGACGTGTATTCTTTTTTTTTCTTTGGTTTGATAGACCACTGAACTGAGTCAATCTTTTTGGGGATCTTTTACCAGGTATGCGAAAAATGATGAAGATGGTTGCGGTCCCAATACACAGGGTATACGCCAGCCCCAAAAACATCCTGAAAACTATAGCTAATAGTTGTGACAGTCCCATACTGGGACATTGCATAAGCCTATACGCCGCTGTGGCTTATTAATGAATATAGTTTGTGTTGTTTTTCCTAGTTTCTAAGTCATGTGTATACCAAATGGACTAAACTTATGGGTCGGAAATAAAAGATTTTAATTTAATTTAAAATACTAAACCATGATAAATAATACAGTGTTTATAGAAATCACAATTTTCGATAATAATTGCCTTTGTTTTTAGGCACTTTTGACAAGCAATTCAGCAGAAATACAACAACAAGGAAAGTCAAGACAAAAGATTGTAGTGTGGTTGTGAGATTCGAGTCTTACCTCTACTTCCTAAATATTCACGCCCCCTGTTCCGCTTATAACTAAAAACACAAAATTTAAGGAACACAGTGTGACAAAGAAGCTGAACTCACAAGTTTGCCTTATAAATCCAGTGAACTCGTGGGAATAAATAACTTTCCCGCGCTTTGATTCTGTTTTTTGGTGATTAAAGAGAGAATCTAAACTTTGTGTAAAAATAGAAGGTTGTTGTGTTCATTGCAGCATTGTGTTATGTTATGACTGCACTTATTATTTGTTTCGGTACCGTTTTCTGCTTTGTTAAGGCAAATTGAACCATTCAGCACCAGTCAGGGTTCTGTATGACGCACTAGTCAGGAGTCATCTGGAACATAGTGCTGTCATATGGGCTCCGCATGAGGCCAAGTACTCGGTTATGCTAGAACGCGTACAGAACAAGTTCACGCGACACTTGTACAATAAATTATATGGGGTATACCCGTTTTACCCGTTGATGTATCCCACACTGTTTGTACTCGGTATGGTCGACGGTTTAGGCGACGCCGCCCGCCGCTGCTGGCCGTGCCGGTCGCCAGGACCAACCTTCTCGCCAAAACACCATTGACTCGCGCAATTCGGGTTATAAAATAATGATCTTCACATCAAGATTGATGTAATTACATGTTGTTGGAGTGAATTCGCAAAAATACTATTGTTTATTTTATGTTATAGTGTAGATTAGAGTAGGTTAGATGTTGTTGTTTTTATATGTTATATCGCAATTATTGTGTTATTATATTTAGGTTTAGTGTAGAAGTTTTTTATTATTAGATGTAAGTTATCATACTATTTACGTTATCATATTTTAAATTGTATAGTAAATTTTAAGGCCGCACTATCGCATTAGGTATACACCTGTAATGATAGTTGTAAGGGAGTTTTTAATAAATAAATAAATAAATAAATAAACAATAGCTGAGGTTTTAAGTGTAATTATTCTGGACTCTACTCTCTTTTTGTTAGACTGCGTCAATACAACAGCAGTTTAGTTGCAGTTTTCTACAATAGTGCAATACCTACATGGTCAAAATGTATGGAACAGTTGATTTTTTTTCAATAACCGATGAAAACTTTATATTTAGGGGGCTCAGAATGATGTACTGATTACGTGGTAACCGTTTTCGCGTTTATAACACTATTACTAAACCTACATTACAATGAAGATGTCTCGATGTTTTGTCAAGTAAAAACCGTCTGAAGCAGGGTGGGGTCGCTAGTAAGTATATAATTCAATTAACACTAACTAAAATAAAAGAATATTACTTTTTAAAAGAAATTATGGTCGACGCGTCGCTCTTTGTCACTCTTTGACTTTGAGACTCAAAAGACTAAAACAAAAGCTGTTCGTGTATTTTATTTGAACAACAAAGTTGAAAGATATTTCAATATCTTTTATGAGAGACATGAAAAGACAATGTAGTTCTAATAAATACGGCTTGTTTTAATTATTTTACATTGTTTTTTTATTAAAAAGCTTTTGACAACTTTGTTTGTTGAATTTAGATTAATCAATATTATAAAATATAGGTACCTTAAATGTAACTTGGTTTTGTAGATGAAAAAATGTTACTGTGGTATTTTATATAGTTATTTTTGGTGGCCTTATAAGAGTTTGTTGATCACTCTGTTATTGGAAACATAAAAATAACATCACGCTTGTATTCCCCGAAGGGTTAGGCAGAGGTGTACCTTTAGTACACCCATCATTCGCCAGTTATGTTTAAGTTCCATGTAATAGGGGGCGAATCTATTGCCATTAACCGGGTACAAATCCAGACTCCAGGGTGCTATTGACAAATTCCAGATGGAAAAACCCATTAACACTTTGATCCACCTAGGAATCGAACCCAGGACCAAACGCTCAGCAGTCGCATTTGCGACCACTACACCAACGAGGCATTCGAGGGTCATTGAAAACCCTCACGTGGTTTTTCGCTGTTTAGATAGATTACTGACCTATTTAAAAGTTATTATGTTTTTGCTTGATATAAAGATCCTCTCACTCTCTCTAGTTTCTCTTTGCAAATGGATCATCGTGTTTCAGATACATTCCAGTAATAATTAGGATCGACTGGCTGCTTGACACGCGCAGTGCTCGCCGCTTTACCGTTAGAGTTTGCGTAAAAGTGTTTCAATATATATATGGTTTTATTCTGTATGTAAAATATAAACAAATAAAACGAGGTATCTATTTTCCGATGTTGATAAGTCTTCGAGGCTGGACTAGGTGGGTCACAACTATAGGATGCATGAAAACAGATGGGCCAGGATCGGCACACAGTGGGTACCTGATGACGAGCGTCGTCGCCAGGGCAGGCCTAAAAACGCTGACGTGACATTTTTAGAATCATTCCTAACCGATTGGCCGGAGAAGGCACAATATAACAAATACTGGAAAAGTATGGGACCATTGCCCAGCATTGGGACAAAATAGGTTAGTTAAAAAAGAAACTGTTTCCAAAAACTAAGCGTATCAACTTTGCTATTTTTTTATGTGGACGATGACACCTCATATCCATAGACATTTCTCACGAGTCACCACCTACCGAAATATTGTTTCTTCAATTCGCGTTACTCACACACACACGAATAGTTCCGTTACTACCTCATCATTGCTTTATTACTCCTGTCAGACGCACGTACATTTGAAAAAGTAACCGTGAGGTACCACAATAGACATGAATGACTGTCTGTGAAAAAAAAATGGCTGTGTGACTGAAAAAATATATAATTTACACATGACAAGGGTATAATAATATACTGTTTAAAGAACAAAAGAGGCTGTTTTGTATATGAAATAAGTCCACTTTTATTAAATATTTTTGTCATTTGTGTAATAAAATGTATGTAATTTTTTTTTTTTCTGTTTGCATTTTAAGGTACTTTAAAGGAACAATAATAATTGTTTAAGCATTACAAAAGCCTAGGATAAAATGTCAAATAATAAATTCTGAGTACCTGTTTAAATGACTCAATCGTAAGGTATAAATATTTATTTTGTTCTAAGGGATCACACTCTGGGCGTGATTTCGTGAACACTCACGGATGTATTGTAGCGGCATCTACAACGCCACATGCGAACTAAGCATCAAGGGATTGACGCCACACAAATCCTGCATCGCGCAATTAGAGTTTACCGCGCGATCAACATAATTATATTAGACTAGCTTTCGCCCGCGGCTTCGCCCGCGTGGAGGTCGGAAATTGTCCTACAGGAAAGTACTTCCGGGGAAAAAAGTAGGTACTTTATCCAGGTTATAAATCATCATTTTACAAATTTCATCCAAATCCGTTAGCCGTTTTTGTATAATTGAGTAACAAACATCCAAACACACAAACATACAAACTGTCACCTTTATAATATCAGTAAGATTACGTCATTATTAAGTTTTAAGTGGGTATATTACTGTAAAGCTTCATCAAAATCCGTTCAGTAGTTTTTGCGTAAAAGAATAACAAACGTCCATCCATCCATCCTCACAAACTTTCGCATTTATAATATTAGTAAGTAGGAGCACTCCCGAGGAGATATTTAGGACACTGGCAGCCTCATGGATGACCAAGGGCATTGAAGTCGGTAGTTGGAGGTTGACAAACCTCCGATTTGTCGACGACATAGTACTTTTTTGCCCCCACAGCTCTGGAACTACAGACTATGCTTCAAGACCTAAGCACGGCAAGCCTCAGGGTTGGACTCACGATGAATCGGTCTAAAACAAAAACCATAACCAACAGCACTAAGTGTAGTTTCGAGGTAGATGGGCAAGAAACACATGTCGATGAGTACATCTACTTGGGCCAGTTAGTTGCTTTCGAAAACAGGTAACAAAAGGAATTCTATCGCTGCATCGAAAATGCCTGGAAAAGGTACTGGTCTCTGAAGACGGTAATGAAAGGCGATCTGCCGATCTCCTTGAAGCGAACACTCATCGATATGTGTATTCTGCCTGTCCTAACCTACGGTACGCAGACCTGGTCACTTACCGAGTCGCAAAAGTTTCTTCTTGGGGTTTGCCAAAGAGCAATGGAACGAAGCATTCTAGGCGTAAAACGAACTGACAATTATCGAAACACTACGCTGCGCTCTAAAACGGGGATTCTTGATGTAGGCAAAAAGGCTGCCAAGCTAAAATGGGATTGGGCAGGTCATGTAAGCCGCATGCATAGCGACCGCTGGGCAACAGTCTCCACACGGCGGGTGCCTGAGGATGGACGGCGCCGCCGAGGCCGGCCTAGGAAGAGGAGGCGAGACGACCTAGACGCAAACCGCAAGGGTTGGATCGAGGAGGCCCTGGAGAAAGATGCTTGGAAGTATTTGGGGAGGCCTTTGCTGAGCAATGGGACGGTGTAGGCTAATCGATAAATATAAAAATGTCGTGTCACGGTGCTTGTGGTCGCACTCCTCCGAAACGGCTCGACCGATTTTTACGAAAATTTTATGTTTATTTGGTAGGTATGACAATAGGTCGTAAAGAGGTAGGTATGCAGGTAGGGTAGGTAGATAAGTAGATAGGTAGGGTAGCGTAGGTGGTTAGGAAGGGTACGGTAGGTGGATAGGTAGGTGTGCCGTAGATAAGCACTTAGTGCTACCAGTGCGAAACCGGGGCGGGAAGCTAGTATAAAAACAAAAAAATATAAATTGCAATATTACTGTGAGGTTTCATCAAAATCCGTTCAGTAGTTTTTGCGTGAAAGAGTAACAAACATCCATTCATCCTCACAAACTTTCGCATTTATAATATTAGTAGGATAATATAAGTAATTAAAATAAAAACCAATTGCGTAACACACTATCAATCAAAATCTGAATGATTTTATGGATATTGCTAATCCATTGCTTCATTAATTATTATGTTCGAGAAATCTGTCAACAACGTAAATAATGCAATTAATTTTGTTGAACTGTCAAAATGAAACCCATTGCTATTGTAAGTGTGTTACGCAATTACCCCGTTGATATAGGACATGTAACACGTTCCTGTGGGATAATTTCCGACATTCACGACGTTAATTAAAGCATAAATTTGAATTTTAAAACTAACCGTTATTCTTAAACTAACAAAAAAAGAAAGACTTCTAATATCTAATTAAAATAAAAACTACTATAATATATTTCTACTTTAAATACTACCAAAAAATTGTTATTAGACCATGGCGCGTCATTATCTGGCCCACCGCTCACCCCCGCTTCATTCTTATCGTTGTAACTTTTAAACTATTCTTCCAAATGTCTTAGTGTAAAAGACAAAGTTTATCTACATTAAATACCAAAAGCGATGAAGTTATTAATTTTGATAAGAATTAACTAAATACTCCAAAACGTGCAATGTAAAAAAAGTCTCCATTTTAAATGTATTTATGGCTCACTATTTTAGCTATAATGGCTTCTACATAAAAGATAGATATATGCTGTCGCGGACTTTTATTTAGAACTATTTCAGACAAACAATCCCACGATACATTATCTTCGTATAACTCTAACGGTTTAGGCAGCGCACGCCAAGATAGCTCTCAGAGGGCAGAAATTTTTCTGACTTACTTCATACTTTTCGTTATATTATGGCAAAATCAAACAAAATCATTATAAATTGTAGCCTATGTGTTATTCTGATGTATAAGCTAGATCACTGTAAAGTTTCATCAAAATCCGTTCAATAGTTTTTGCGTGAAAGAGTAACAAACATCCATACATCCATCCATCCATCCTCACAAACTTTCGCATTTATAATATTAGTAGGATAGGATAGTAGGATTATTATTAGTAGGATAGGACTATCCGACATCAATCGTTGCCCGTCAGACACGACACCAGTCAGGTCAGAGGATCCTCCCTTTTCTATAGAGGATGACTGAACTTTACACCCTGTTCCTCATACCTACTTCAAAAATATAAATTACAAATTTTAAACAGATTTAATAAAACAACAATTTAGCAAGCAGGGCTATTTAACATCGAAACCTTTTCAGACACTACGCCAAAATGTCGGAAAAATAACTTGAAAAAATAAAAAGATCACGATAAGGTCCTTAACTAAGGACCTTAAATAGCGGCCCTTTATCCCTAAAAAGCGTGTCTTTTAAAAAAGCGTTCGAGCCCTTTCTTCAGCATACAAAAAGGCTAAGAATCAGCAAACATTTGTAATCCTGGAAGCAATTTATTAGACGGTATTGTTACACCAGTCTTCTATATTTCATCTCGGTACCTCGCGGGTAATGATACCCATTTGGACGCGACGGCTGATGGCGTGTGTTCTCGACTAGAAAACCTTTATATAAATCGTTGTTATTATAGTTGAAAACTGGGCTAGTTTCCTTCAAGGAATTCGTCCTGAAAGTGCTTCTGGGTGTGATAAATTCCAAGATATTTGTCGCGTTTATTTAGGGCCTATTCAATTCTTAAACACGAGGTTATGAGGTCAAACCAGCGGTGGGGTAATTGCGTAAAGCACATAAAACTACAATTTGATCGGTTCAATAGGTTTCATTTTGACAGTTCATTCACGTCCATTGCCTTATTTACGTTGTTGAGCGGACGAATTTTTCAAACTTTTGAAGCAATGGTTTATCAATGTCCTTCAATACTTTCGGATTGTAATTGAAAGTATGCAATAAGGGTATTTACTTAGATGTCATAATGAAGTACTTTTCACACAATCGATGAAACCCTTTGTGGGTGAGCAGCCTTGGTGATCAGTCGGTTTTTTAGGCACAGAGGTTTGGGCCTTACGGTGGGTAACAATATTTTAATGAGGTTTAACTTCTTGAAGATTTAAAATCAAAATCAAAGGTCATTTATTCAATCTAGGCTGAGAATTAACACTTTTCGGAAGCCCACCCTTCACCACTTCCTAGTGCTTTAGTTGGGGAGAAGATTACTTTTAGAATTTTATTGTAAAAGTGATACTCTGTGTGAGTAAGTCTTCAATGTTTTATGCTATTCATAAAAATAAATAAAATTTAACTAAGTATCTGTTTGTTTGTTTGTTCCGGCTTATCTCCGAAACGTCCAGTCATTTTTCGTCTCGATTTTGACGGGACTTTCACTGGTAGATAGCTGACTTTATAAGTAAGTTTGGCTACTTTTATTTTAGTTCTACTAGTTCTTCTACTTTTTTTTTGTATTTTACTTTCTTTTTTATTATGTTTTAAGCAAATAATATCAGCTAGTTTTTAGCTAATATAATTGCTGAAACTAACCTAGACATTGAATTACCAAGTTCTGTGGTAGTATTATAAAAATATTTCGAACAGTGAACTGCGATTGGCTGAAAAATATATTCGATTTAAAACTGATAACTACAAAATTCAATAAATCCCTGCCATACTTCGTAGTAATATTTTCGATTGGAATCTCTACGGAATTAACTATCATCATCATTATGAATCAAATTCGTGAAGAATGAATGTTTACAATTTTCCAATACATATTTATTTCCAATTTTGTTGATGTAAAATTAAATTCAATTTGTTGTGAAGTTGTTTTCTCATTTTACATTCTGATTATTGTAAACTAGTGACTCGCCCAGGCTACGCACGGGTTTTTACGACTTGGGGAAACATCAAGATATCTTTAAATGTAATTTTAATATTCCTTTACTATTTTTTGCCCGCGGCTTCGCCCACGTGTATGTCGGAAAATATCACACGGGAACGTACTATCGGGTCAAAAGTACCCTATGTGTTAATTCAGGTTATAAACTATTTGTGTGGCAAATTTCATCGAAATCAGTTTAGCCGTTTTTGCGCCAATCCGGAATATACATACAGACTAACAGACAAACGCACAAAAATTCAAAAAAACTATATTTCAGTTTCGTTCCCGTAACAAATTTCTTTTTCAAAGTATTCAATGAACAGTGTTGGCATCGTTACTATTTGATTATACGGATAGATTATAATAAACAGAAACCTTTCTGAATAAACTCTCTTAATGATAGTGAAAACCGCATCAAAATCCATTGCAGAATTTAGAAGAACAACGCTGACATACAGACAAATACAATTTATAATAAGTATAGAATGATATAGATGTTATTTTTTGGGATTATTATTTTAATTAAGTAATAAATGATAAAAACGATTTTATTCTGTAAGTAGGTTTACCTATACAAACCCTTTTATATGTCAATCATAAATTATAACAATCTAAACATAAACGGATCTGTACTAGTTGCACCCCATTCCTTATCACTACACACGTCCTACACCTACTCATTACATATACACACACACACATCCCACACTCACTCACTACACACACACTTAAACCCAACATTTATTTACCACACAGTTAAATGTTTTTTTTTTTTTTTTTTGTTTACATAATTTATATCATGTCTTCTTTTACACCACTGGCTTACTGTTCAAACGTCCAGTAATATATGATATTATAATATGGCTTTGTTTGTTACGGAGAATCACTGACTCCTAAGACACAGGCACATACACCTAGTTTAGGGGTCAGAGGATTAAAATTATTGTGTCCTAGTTTTAAGCCTTATTGCTCTTAGTCTGTGTTTTTGTAATGTTATGGCTTTTGGTGAAATAAAGAATTTATTTATTTATTTATATTTATTTAATCATATTTTAAAAACTATATGAGAGACAATACTGCAGACAGTCAGTGACTACCAGCAGTATTGTCTCTCCTTCTCCGTTGAATCCATCCAAAGGTTGTCTGTAAAAGATCGCTTTTAGCGATAAGACCGCCTATTGTGTCACCCTATGTAAAATGTATTTTATGTCTGTAATTTTTATGGTGTACATAATTAATAAAGAGCATGGTTTATTTAATTCAAAATAATAATATTTCAAATTATTATTCGTAGAATAATAGTTATTCCTGAAACAGTTCACAATACATCATTTCAAAATAATTAATTTTCTACGAAACATGGACTAGGTTGATGGGTGACGGGCTTGAATTTCAGTAGGAAGTTATAATTATAGAACAATATATTTCATACAGATAGTGGCAAATGAATTAAAACCTTATTATGGTTATATTTAGCGTTTATTTTGATTAGTCTTTTATGAACATTCTTGGGATGTAAATCTTACCTACTACAATATTTTCAATCCCAAACTTTAACTATAATTTCACACTCAACCACCTGAACTGAAAACACCTACCAATCCCACAAAGGATACAAGCAGCATAGGATACTATAGACGTAAATATATTTAGTAACCTATTCCGCTTACTTAACTATTCCTAAAGAATCATAAAAAACCGTGTAAGAAATCGACACGTGTTTTACCTCTCAACGAGGCATCCTCAGGATGACGATTGACTTGTCGCGAACCCGGACACGACGTGTTGCCACGCCGTGCGCCGGACGCAGAGAATAGAATAGGCACGCTGATACATCTAGTATTTTCCTTTAATTCCCTACTAACTTCACTTTAAATTGTCGAATAGATCCCCCTTGAATTGTCGGACTCACAAGTCTGTAGAACCCAACACAGATCGATTAAGGAAAGTGCAGCACAGGGGTAATACCTATAAACTGCTCAGTGCAAACAAACTCCCGTCTCTGTAAACACAGAAGAACACAGTGCTACAGTGTGTCCTGTTCCAATTCTGTTTCTAGTTCAACCGGGGTCATTAAATAGCTGTAGGAAAACTTTTCTAATTAGGCACTGGGCATTAATCTTCTTGACGTCCCGCGATTCGCTGTGACTGGCACAAGTTGCCAAATTATAGAAATAATTACTACAGTGGAATTTGTATTGATTGTCGAGTAGGTGGTGCGATGTGATAGCGTTTGGAGCTTTTATTTATGTTTTTAACTGTTTTATTGGTATGTTTATCGAAAAAGTTAAATTAGGACAAAATTATAGAGACTTATGGCGGGTTCGACTAAGGGCGGATTCGACCAAACAATACATTTTATCCGCGGAATAACCCTTCTCTTCCGAATTAATTTTGAATGTTTGACAGTTTCACCTTACGAAAACTGTCAGAAGTAATTCTTATTCTGCGGATAAAATTTATTCCTGTTTGGGTCGAATCCGCCCTAACCAGAAATCAATTTTATCCGCGGAATAAGCCCAAATAGCTCTTCCGTTTAAATTTTGAATTTTTGACATTTTCTGCATACGAAAACTGTCGGAATAAATCTTATTCCGCAGATAAAATTTATTCCAGTTTCGTCGCATTAAACTACTGACCGACTATGAATAAACTACATTTTCTTCTGATGTCGGTTGAATTATCATATCAAATGTATTTGAGTACACCATGTTTATTATGTTTCAATCCCATGAAAGGTACTCGTCTTGATCAGCCACATTTTGCCATGGCTATATCGTATTTAAAGAGGGTGGGGAGGAGGCTAATAACCACGCATAGTTAGTTAGATTCTAGGTCGCTACTAAAAGAGACAACATCACGCCTGCAATCCCCGTAAGGTTAGGCAGAGTTATAATTATACGTAGTTCACCCACATTTCACCAGGACCCATGTAACAGGGGGCGAGCCCATTGCCATCATCCCGTTACAAATCTAGACTCCAGGCTGCTACTGAGCTGCCGGGGTTGCGGGAAAGTCCGAAAGGGATACCGTGGTCCCTGGTAACATAGGCAACTGAAGGAACACGGGTTGGTTTTAGTCAGTAAGAGTCTGACACGCCCTCCCGCTCCACCCAGAGTGGGTGAAGTTATCTGATGATTTCCCACCCAAAAAAAAAAGGCTGCTACTGAGAAATTTCTAAAAAACCCAATAACACTTTGCCCAACCTGGTAATCTAACCCCCCTTAAATTACTAAGGCTGACTCGAATATAGTCTACAGATTGAAGAACATTTAAATTACTTTCCACTTCTACGGTATGTTAAACTAGACAGCAAACAGATTAACAAACAAGTGTCTCAGTTAGCGACCTAAATCTAATTTGAACCCTCTATTCTTAAGACAGCACCATCGATCTCAAACAAACTAACGTTTCGCTGTTAAATGAATACGGTGGAGCATGTATTCTCTATTCCCTGAACGGAGGTATTACGTGAGGGTTTGTTTGTGGTGTGTTAGATTCTATCTGATGGCAATCAAGTGTGATACGAAAATTATTTATTTACTAAGGCACCAAGTTCCAATATACAAATCACAAATACATACTATTCATCCAATAAACAGAAGATAACAAACGGAAAAACAACAAATAACAATTAATTAATAACAAAACAAACAAACAATAAAAAAACAAATAAAACAAAATAAAATATGACCAGAAATAATAATTTCTGTTCATATTATAAAAACCTAATAAACGACATATTAATAAGATAAAAATAAAATAATAATTATTCTATTAAAATATTATAATTATCAAAAGAAGAATACGACTTTGGATAAACAGATTATGAAACAAGTGCAATAAAGAATTGAATTGAATAATTACAAACATGGTCAATAAGTTTAACTACTGTTTTAGTCCACTAAGGGTTACCTATCATGCTACCTAGTTATCAAATAATAGGCATTTGCTCCATGTAAAATTCTGGTATTCAGCTGTGTCCGATTAGACTGGAAGCCGACCCCTGCATACAGGGTTGGGAAAACGCTACGCAGATGATGAAACTGTTATATAAAAATTATGATTAGTGAGGGTAAATAAGCCTAATTGTGAAAAGTCCTTCAGTCGCTATTTACTTAAAAGTCAAACTATTTGTGAACTACACACCTTCTCACTTCAAATAAATCAGAATTTGACAGTTAACCTCTCCCAAACATTTCACTATAAATATGATCACCATCCACTCGTTAACCCATTGCCCAACTTAACCCACAGAATCAACAACACGTAATAAGATCCGTAGCAAGTAACGTTGAAAAACAACGTACATCGCATCAGAAACAGGTACAAATAACACGTACTGTTTGTTTACTTTGTAAACGTAAACGTGTTGGTAATGGGATATTATATTTTAAACGACTACCGTGTTGGGTGTATTTGTTCGAAACATGACCTTGTTTGAATAAAGCCGGGGAAATGAATTGTTTAGCAAATTGACTTCCTACTATTATCCGTATAATATTCTAAACACAACTGTAATTTTTTGACGATTGTATTATATGGCTAGCAAACGGCAAATTGACCAAGGGTGTCAATTTGATTCACAATTATTTTCCGTGACTACACATGGTAGATGTATGTAACTATGTATGTACATGGAGGAATATTGTAGCCGAAGGCGGATCATGTTCAATAATTTCCGTGTTTGTAAAACATTTCTAAGGGAGATTTCTGAAACTGCCTTATAACCCGACTACGGCGAAAAGAAGTGTTATGATTTTGACCGGTATGTATGTTCACTTGTTCCGTCATAACTTCTAAACTGCTCATCATAATTTGAGTCTTGATCGGCCGCTGATTAGGCCTCTAGAGGGCATAAAGACATGAACTAATCGTTTTTTTTTTTTATGGTGCCATGTTGGGTATCAAATGAAAGGGATTAATTAACACGTTAAAAAAAAGAGTAATAAAAACTAAAACCCAAACTACGACAAAAAAATTATAAACAAGACATCACAGACAGACAAATTAATCCATACACGTAATATGTTCGATTTATAACACGTGATACACGTAATATGTTCGATTTATAACACGTGATACACGTAATATGTTCGATTTATAACACGTGATACACGTAATATGTTCGATTTATAACACGTGATACACGTAATATGTTCGATTTATAACACGTGTAACTCCGGATATTTAATTTGCCTATCTGTGATGTCTTATTTATACATGAGGCACCGTTAGGCACACTTTCCTGCGAATTTCTTACATCAGTGTTACACTTTAGTCTGTGCTAAATAAATGTATTTACTTTCTTTCTTTTCACATTTTTCTATTACGATATTCTCAGTAGCTGCCCTGAGTCCGGATTTGTGCTCGTTAGCAAGCCCATCAATGCTTGATTGCGGGCAAGGCTTGTATACTTAGTACTTTTCTCAAATAATGCGCGGAAATTGAAACTGTGTAAATTAATTATAAATTCCCGGATCAATGACGGACAATGATGATTTTTCACACACATTATTTGAGAAAAGAACTATACAAGCCTTGCCCGCAACCAGGCATTGATGGACTCACATATGTGTGCCTCGGCTACCCCTCGGCCCACATTTTCACGATCGTCCATCAATTCTTGACTTGCTGCCTGCTCTAGTAATGTACTATAACCTAAACATACATCTTTTTTATTAAAAAAACATAAACTATTGTACACGAAGATGACTGTGTCGGCCTCGAGAAAGACTACTTTCGAGTAATACTAATTAATATTTAACCTGTCAAGCTTTTATTAATGAGATACTCTACTCCCAGGAGTGTCACGTGCAGATATATGATAACCTATAAATAACTGGTGAAATCAATCAAGCTTTCATGATAAATCATATAGGCTTTCATTCATCTTATGTCTTTTATTGTACTTTATTATACACTGGATAAACTTCTTATACTAATTTAACTAACAAACTATGTACATGTATATAAAAAATGGGAGGGGAAAGAATCATAGGGCATCGAAGAATTCCGCGTCGCTGTCAAGTTTTGTGTGGCTTCTATCTATATTTTAGAGATATGAGGAACAAGGTGTATAGTTGACTCATCCTCTATTGAAAAGGGAGGATCCTTCGACCAGACGGGTATCGTGTCTGGCGGGCAACTGCCCAACGATTAATGTCGGATATTCTTATATATGTTGATCGCGCGGTAAACTCTAATTGCGCGATGCAGGATTTGTGTGACGTCAGGTCTTTGAATCGTAGTTCACATGTGGCGTTGTAGATGCCACCACAATTTAAATAAAATTAAATGCTGTTCATTGGTAAGACATCACTTGAGAACGGCTGGACCGATTTGGGTATTTTTTGTTTTAAAATGTTCGTAATAGTCCGAATTAGGTTTTTATTGAAAGAAAAATTGGAAAAGATGCCTGACAATTTGGAATTTTAAGGAAAAACTGAAGATAATTCTTCTATGGGATTTTTGTATGACACAGGTTGAAATGTCGACTGGACAACGTCTGTGTGATCGACTTATATTGCCATAAATAGGACGACTAAGTATATAAACCGTTTCTTAAATGTCAAGAATTTAGGAATCAGGAGGTTTTACTACCTACACTAGGCTTAAGATTTTTCTGTGAAACAAACTCCAATTAGTAGAGTGGGAACTAATTAGCTCTTTACAACAACGTTAGAAGTCTACTTCGATTAAAGTGTTTCTTTGAAAACTTCAATTATGTTTGTTATTAGGTACTTAAGTTCTGTTTTCAAGGAGATAATTTTATTTCTCCTTGTTTTAACTTAGTTTCGTTTTTTATTGTTATTGAAAATGGGTTTGAAAAATGAAAAATATCAACTTACCAAAGTTAATAATATCGCATTTACATTAGACTTTTCTAGGCACTTGTCAAGCATTTAGTTGCACGGTGAAATCCCTATTTTCACCGTGCAACATGTTAAAATGCTTTATTTATTTTACTTGTTCTAAAATTTTTGTGGTGTACATATAAAGAGTATTCTATTCTTTTCTATTCTTGTTTTAATTACAAATGTCGATATTCCAGATACAAGGTGTCTTCTTACTGCCAACTGTCGTTTTTTGTGACTATTGAGAGAGGAGAATGGAAGAAGAAAAGGTGTTTCATCGACCCAACCCGGGAGTGTGCCTCACGGCTGCGCCAAAAAGGCCCAGTTCAGTAAAAATGCCAGACAACAATAAGTGCCTGACGCTGGTTTTCAACTGGATCTGAAAGTGTCAGGTGACGTATGTAAATCAGTGTACATATTTAAGTCATAACACATTTACAGTACCGTACCGCACAGATGTATATCCCTTTCGATAACATCGTACCGAACCAGGCTTACATATTGCAAGCTAATTCCAACGTCTATCGATTATGCTATTTTCCTTTGTGTGTGGCTTATAGCCGTATTAATACAAAATGCGTTTGACAAGCTTTTGCAATACGGTAGGGACTAGACTCCAGCCTTTTAATAGGTCCTGGTTTTCATAAAATATGGTAATAATACAAAGAATTAAACAGTAGGTAGTTGGGTTTTTTTATTTTCAAAGGTTTTGAAAGTATCAGATTTGAGTTGGAAACACTAGTATCGAAAGTATTGAAAAATTTCAGGGAATTACATCGACGAATTTTAGAATGAAATGAAATCAAAATCAAATCAAATGAAAGGGGGGCATTATCGATTCACCCAACATCCAGTGCGAGTGCGGTGCTCCTGAAAAAATTATGTCTCATCTGTTAGAGTGTCCCGATTGTCCGTTCTCCTGTACCCTTAACGATTTGAACAACGCCTCTGACGCCGCAGTTAACGTGGCCACCTACTGGGCCCCAACAGTATAAGTAACATACATAGATCTACCGTCGAGAAGAACTGTCTTACTGCGCTCCGAAAAGCATGCTTCAAGAAATTTAAAACTTAAAGGTCTTATAACAAAATAGTGAGAATTTCCACCAAACTTGAACAAAACCTATGTTAAAGTCCAATAGTTCAAGTTTAATTCAATAAAGCGTACATTAAGCGTGAAACAATTTTCATAAATAAGCATTTTCTGGCAAACTTCCCATGACGTTGAGCGCGGTATTATTCAAATATAAGCAGATTTGAGCACTTTGGTGCAGGGCAGAGCACAGACTTTGTTCCTTAGAAGTTTTTGTTGGAATATTTGTCAATAAACACTTTTAGCTTTGGGATATTTGAGAAATTCATTTTCTCGCAAATCATGTCAAATCACAAGATTTGTTTACTGTTGAAATTATAACATGGTTTCCTCTACTCTTGCTCTCAATAGGGTATGTAATTTTTTTTAAAATTAAATCTGTAAAAGTCAATAATATAAGACCCATCAAGAAAAGTATTACAAGTTAAATTCAACTACTGCTTATTGCTGAAGAAAATTATGAAACTCCAACAATTTTATACTACAGTTCAAACCTCTGTTCTATCGTGGTCATGATTTATAATGTCATTTACCACGATACTGCTTTGTTTACATGTTTTTTAGCCCCAAATGAATATAGGTAAATAAAATTATTTTTTGTGCTTTATTCAAGCAGAAATCACACTTTCTCGTGAGATGTCAAACACTGCAAAGAATAGATTTTTATTCACACAGTAAAGTAGTGTAAGACAACGCGTTTTGGGTTTGCGTTCCGTTCCACCAAAAAAACATAACATAATTAAGTTTTAAATATAAAACGCATTAAAAAATATATTTTAAAATTGGAATTTGTTTCTTGTGTCTCATACTGTGTGAATTACGTGCGTATTCCCTATTCTTGACAAAAATACCTACGTATTTCATGCAAAATACGTACAAACAATTTGTTTCTCACAAAACATTTTATCGTGGAAGTACTCCCTAGTTTTGCAACGTACATTTTTAGATTTTCTACTGTTACTGGCCACTGCAACGAAGCGCTTACATTTGAATAAACGCGATTCGTTGATACAACTTGAATTGCAATTAAATTCAGGCTTAAATTTGTAACTTTGTGTTCCTGTTTAAATTGCTTTTATTTTATGTTTAGTTACATGGATGTAGCGGTGCAGACCGAAATTTAACACGTTTTGAAAATACGTTTAACATCTTTTATTTAAAAAATATTATAAAAAATACACTTCTTAGCTTTTACTTCATGTTGCTCGTCTTATTCTCCGTCAAATCTTTTTTTAATTTCAAGATCACTCCCTCTTTATGCTTTTTTAGGTAAGTACAGACCATACAGATAATAACAATATAATAATGATAGATAAAGCTGCATTCAGACAACATGCTGCTTTATTAAATTTCTCACTTATATTTGGACTGGGGAAAGTCCTCAAAACTATAGCTGGAGAGAACAGCTATTGTCAAAAGAAAAATGAGTTCGATGTTTTAGAAAAAATGTAATTATTTGTATCGCTTATACGGAACATTTCATAAAATTTCCGGTTAATAAATAGGATTGTAAAGAAATAAGGATTTCAGAAGGTTTCAAGTTCCAAAGAATGCCATTGAATTGATGATCAAGAACTCAATAGTAAAATATAGCTTGGATTTCTAGGGTCCTGGATTCGATTTCAAGTCGGGCAAAGTGATTCTCCATTAGGAATGTCTCAGTAGCAGTCCGGAGTCTGGATTTGCGCCCGGTTGATGGGAATAGGCTCGCCCCCTATTACATGGGACTTAAACGAAATGAGGGTGTATTATTAGGTGCCTAATTTTTCGGATATCAGATGTGTTTTTTTAAAATATATTTTAAGTTCATCGATATTTTCGTCAATACTGAACCGATTTTGAAAATTAATTTGATAGAAGAAGCTTGCGTGATAGTCCCGTAATTTTAATAACTTTGCTTGGATAGTAATCCTGTGTAACTTAATGATAGTGTAATACTTCTTGTCACTGTTGTTTACATAGCAAGTAGTGGTATAGGGTATTGGTGTGGGGTAGGTAACTTAACTAAAAAGTGAAAAATAACTTTCATTTCGGATGTCAGTGGCAAAAACTAAAATATAGATCCAAAGACACCTCCAAAATTAAAGTTAAATTTCACTTGGTAGTATTTTATTTGGAAGCAGTTAAAAAAAGAAAGTTTTAATTAATTACATTTCTATTGACAATCAGCGAGTTACAAGTTTAGAAACTTGTATAGCTATACCAACATTTCTAACGTTGACTTACCAAACTTTAATTAAACAATGAACATTGGAAAAAACTAGTTACGTAACAAAAACAAACTGTATTTTTTGCCCACTTTTTGCACAAGATTAACATGAAACTTATTTCGTTTATTATAAATGAAATACTAACTAAATAACTTTGTAGACGGTCGTTATAACCACTTTGCCGTTTTCAGCAAGAAACTCAAAGCACACTTGCCGAATATAAACGCTCAGTACGAAGTTTAAGAGTGAAAATATACGGGAGATAAAACATTGTGCGGGCGCGTTTGATACATGACGCAGTTAATATTTTTTAACTGACTTAGCAATTGTTAAAGTAAAATTACAAGGTGTTTTTTTTTAGATATTTAGGCCCGTACTGAATGTGACTCAAGCATTATTTGAAACTAGTTTCAACCAATCAAAGCGCACTATACGAGTTTTAAGTCATCCTTGAGTTTTGAGTGAGGTTAAGTAATACGGGCCATAAATTGAATTTTAGTAAATCATAGTTGATGAAACGCCTAATTTTTATTAAAGCCTCATTTTGCAATCTGTCACTCTTTTTAGACAATTATTGTTTCTAGTAATTGCTACCATTGATTGAAAGTAAAATCATCTTGGAATAAAAATTGCATGAGATTTAACGAGCTAATTTTTAAATTATCCTTGTGAATGGTATATTTTTTCTATGCATTTAATAACCTTGTACATTGATCACTAACGCTAATCCGCCAGTGTGTATCAGCTTTTTTAATTTATCCTATCCTAAAGTACCTTTAATTTACTAAAAACGGACGCACACTTCCCTGTGTTTATTATTCTAGCGTATGGCACTCGTGGGTTGCAGCTGAAAATCAGCGTCAGGTGGTACACTTTGTGTTGTCATCTGACATTATGCTAAGCTGAGGCCCTTTTGGTATTATAATCATTGTTTCCTGTTTTTTATAGTTTTAAGGTGTATTTTGCTGCTGTAATGCCAATAAACGCATTTTTATTTATTTTGTTTCTTTCTTTCAGTGATAGTCACCGTAGCCACGTCCCCGTCCCTCTTCCACCCCCGTATATCTCTCACTAAGAGGTCTGCACTGAACTACTCCTCCACATTTGTATAATGCGGACATTCGTTTATACAGTACGTGGATCATTTACAATCGCCTCGTATACAGGGTGCCGTGATATTGTTTACTTCAACAGTGCTTCTTTTTTCTTGAGTTGAAGAGATTTCTTAGGGTGAATTTCACCAATGCAACTGAACGCGATCAGCACATCTAAAACGAGTTCAAGAGCTGTCAGTGTCAATAATCCATAGAAAACGACACTGACACCTCTTAAACTTGGCTTATGTGCTGATCGCGTTCAGTTGCATTGGTGAAATTAGCACTTAATGAGATAACTCTAGATTTGGTCTATTTATTTACATACATAGTATAAAACAAAGTCGCTTTTATTGTCTGTCTGTGTGACCACTTAGATCTTCTAAACCACTCAATGAATTTTGATGCGTGTTTCACCATCATTTGGGGCAAATTTTACCAATAAAATTTGAACGCGATCAGCACATACACCACGTTCAAGAGGTGTCAGTGTCATTATTTTCTTTGGAATATTGACACTGATAGCTCTTGAACTCGGTTTAGGTGTGCTGATCGCGTTCAGTTTCATTGGTGAAATTCGAACTTAGAAGAGCATTTATTCCGGAAGGTTTATGTCTAATATTTAACTTAGTATTGCACAAAAATCTCGATGTATTGACATGTCGCCATTGCACCCGTGCGAAGCAAGGTTGCTTGTGGCAATATAATTAATGAATCATTATGATTTTTATATGAAATATTTCTATGACTCAGATTATGATTTCAGCTCCGAATCAGTTTCAGTGCTGGGTACAGGCCTCCCCTTTCTTCTACCATGCTTCCCGGTAACGTGCGGCCCTCATCCAGGAGTTTCCCGTGAATTTGATGATACCGTACTATTTCTAACCAGGAAACAATTGAATGGGTAAAAATAGAATTAAGCAGGTTGGCTACATTGGAAATAGTTTGCTGATAAGAGAAAAAGCTGAAATGTCATGAGAACTCCAAATATAAACCTATACGCAACATTGCATGCTGGCAAAAACGGTATAGGTAGGTGCTGGTAGTTTTGTACGGGATCTACAACGCCACATGTGAACTACGCATCAAAGACCTGACGTCACACAAATCCTGCATCGCGCAATTAGAGTTTACCGCCCGATCGACATATAGACGAAGTTGCCCACCAGACACGACACCCGTCTGGTCGGAGGATCCTCCCTTTTCATTAGAGGATGAGTGAACTTTACACGCTGTTCCTCATACCACTAAAGTTTATTCCCTGGTGGAATACCTTCACAAGCAGATCTACAATGTATTGTCTATATAGTTTGCACTTTCACTGTTAATTGTTAATCAAATGATGATTACTCATTTCATTTTGACGCGACTACAAAAATAAACTCAAAACCACTGGAAATGGTAACTAAATACAAAATGATTAGTTCCGATCACCCGCGAATCGAATTTTAGTTTCATACTAACCACAATTTACAATATTAAGTTACATTAATTATGTCAATAACAAAACAAAAATCCGATATCCTCTCGGAATAACGTAAAAAGTAGCAGTAACAGGATTCACATTTGATTTGTAATCTAATAATATTAAGTTATTTACGGGCCGCAGGGCAATAAGTTCTTGTTTCCGATGAAATGTTGCCCGAGGACTGAGATTGTGTGTGGTGCAAGGTTTGAATGACTTTTTTGGGGCTATATTTTGGGATGGAATATTCTTTTTTGTCTATCTGGATAAAATAAAATACTTTAAAATTAGAGGAGCAGAATTTTATTAATCAGGTCAAAACGCATTTTCTAGTTACTTAAAATTTTACCATTATACAGGCTGACTTTGAAAACATGCTACAAAATCTAAGGGGGTGTTGAACCCATCAATTTGAACAACTTTTACTCTAGGACCATCTTGAATTCGCAAAAAAAAAAATACTTTCCTATAAAAAGGTATACCCGATAATATACCCGATTGGACCATTTTGTATAAGAAGGTCAAAAAGTTGTTCATATTGATGGGCAGAACACCCCCTTAAATTTTGTTGCATGTTTTCAAAGTCAGCCTATATACTGGGTTGTGGAGGTAGGATCTAACTGGTTTAGTTGATTCAGCTGCATCCGCTGGAAGCCCACCTCAATATAGTTGGAAGAAGACTAGCCAGAAAGATGATGATAAGTCAGGTGTTTTTAATTATCGGCTAAAGTAACGTGAAGTTTTAAAGTTTGAAAATTAGGCTACTATTATGTTCTTATTTTGGGGCAATTGGGGTGTCAGTGTCTCCCAGATACCAAAACCAGTCAATTATTCTCGTATTCAAGTCGCAATCTGTCAAACTTGTCAAAAATGTTGGTTAATTGATTGTATTTTTGACAGATTGCGAATGTGATGCGAATGCGAACGTTCTTAAAAATACGGGAATTGCTCGTCAGATTACTGAAACAATATATACGAATTTGTTTAGATCTTGAAATCTACAATACACTTACGGTTTCCCCCAAAACAAAACCGTATCTTCAGCTCATAACTTACACCTCAATGTTGCACGGGGGAAAATTTATTCATGGAATTCAATTTACTTCAGGTGTGGCTTGACCCTTAACGGGGAATAAACGGGCCTTATTATGAGTGACTTTCGCTTTTGTTTTTTTTTTTCGTTCCCCTGGATGCCAGGGTAAGGTTTTTTTTTCGGTATGAGTACCCCACCGTGGTAAATTGCGCGGATAGATTTCAATTTGTTGAATTTGGATCCGTATAATTTGTTTGGTCGTTTTGGGTTCTTTGTGACTTTTCAAAATGTTATTTGTGCAGAGATTTTATTGTGCTTAGCAGAGAGTTAGTGATGTTCCTTGTTTGGCTCCTAATTCAGTTTTATCGAGAGATCAAAATCCACTTAAAAACCTTCACAATCAAAGCAATTTTTGATCTAATAACTAATTTTTCATGCACTGTAACAATCTAGTTTATCAAATCAATCTCAATCTGTTCAGTGAAAATCAGAAAAATACCTTTACTTTGTGCATTTACCTAGTGTTAGAGGTCACTGGTTAAAGAGGAGCTCGTGGCTAAGTAATAACAGCCGCACGCCCGACCCGGGAATTGAACCCAGGACCCCACGCTCAGCAGGAGCGCTGCTGCTGAGCGACCACGAGGCTAACGGGGCAGTCAAAATAAGTCCACGTATTCCGGATAATTAGTTTATTTTACTGCAACTGGAGTTCAAGGACAAGGAACAGTTCAACCTTTTAACCGCGTGAACAAGATTCTTCGTTAACCCCGACCTGTTATAATGTTTAGAATCTCTAACATCACAGAATGACGGTAACTTTAAAAAATCCACACTAAAAAATCTTTTTGCATCGTTACTTAAAATATTCCTTTTTGAACGAAAATGTTACCAACTGAATTAATTATTGAATAATCTTATCTCTTTCTATTTATAATTAAGTGTAAAATAAATACAAATCTACATAAACCCTTACCAACTGAATTAATTATGGAATAATCTTTTCTTTTTCTATTTAGATACAATAAACTTTAACTAATAAACACAAATCTACATAAATGTTAACAGCTGAACGAATTATGGAATATTTTTTGCTTTCTCTATTTACAATAAATTGAGTATCCATTTACAATAAGATTAGACATTTAAACAAAACATTTTACAGTCCGTTCAACCGATTTTGATTTCTATTCCGTAGGCATAATGATGGCATTAAAAGCAAAAACGTGATTATAATACCAACTGTTTACCGCAGCTATCATTTGTCATGCCACCAACGCAATAGAAGTCAAAATCGGTTGAACAGACTGTAAAAAAGGTTTGTTTTCATGTTTAATCTTATTGTGAATACGGTATAGTGTAAAATAAATACAAGTACATAAAATTACCAGCCGAATAAACTTATATTGTTATAGTGTATAAATCAAGCTTTAACTCACGAAATTACTGCTTTTTTTTTAGATTTTTAATTAATATTTTTTATGGCACCTCTTTAGGTCATCAACTATCTGAATATAAAAAAAATATTGGTCTAGGTCTTAAAGGGGAGGCGTGAAAATTGATTCTCTGTTACAATGTATAATAGATACTTATTGTTACAAATCAACATAATGTGATTTATGCTCATATACCAGATTTATATTTGTTTTGTATTATTTGATATATGCGTTTTAATGCTAGATATTTATTTACTTATAGGTTCTGATTAAATTTCTCAATTTTCCCAAAGCATTTATTTCAATTAAACCATTTTCAGGCACTTCTGAATTGTCAAGGAGTCGGTCAGTCAGAAATATGAACCTAGTTGCCCATTTCGCATAGTAGGTACCTATGGAGAAGAACGGGAAAGAAACTCCACGGACACTCTTTTAAATAAAATAAAATTGTTACAAAAAATTGGTTACATCATTCATCTTGAAATAATTTTGTAGACTTGAAATGCGACAATGAAGTACTCCTAAAATTAACACCGATTAACTTCCCAAAACACTAAAAACCAACTAAATCATCCCGTTTTTCCTGCATTTAGTTCAGCTTGCCAACTAAACGATTTCCTCAGTAACCAACTCCAAGAGTTTCCTCATATATTTGTGTTTTTGCCTACACTTTGTCTGCATTATGCTAATCTAACTGGAATTACTAATTGCCGCGAAAAGTTTGAGCTGCTCGCGATGACAGCAAAAACCGGAAGCGGTTTTGTGTCATTATTACTTGCATGTTTAAAACAGAAATGTATTACCTCGTAAATGTCTACCGTTTAGCATGAACTTTCACCACAGTTAAAGGAAATTATATTTGAGGAATGTTAGTATGATTTGAATGTTTAGGGATTTTGAATTCTATTTTCAAATCCGTGTTATGCTGTTTAACATCGGTACGATCAGCAGCTAAAATAATAGATATAACTAGTCATTCAGAGTTGAATAATTACATCAATATGTGCTATGGACCGTAGAGACAGGTTTTGTAGGCGGAAGTATAGACAAAATGACAGACAATCACAATCTGTCATTCATTCTGCCTAGCCTTTTCCCAATCATGTTGGGGTCGGCTTCCAGTCTAACAGGATGCAGCTGAATACCAGTATTTTACATGGAGCGACTGCATATCTGACCTCCACAACCCAGTAACTGGGTGATAGGTACGATACCCCTGGTAAGACTGGTTGTCAGACTTTCGAGCTTCTGACGACTCGTAACGACTGTCAAAGATCCACGAATGACATCCGGGACCAACGGCTTAACGTGCTTTCCGAAGCACGGAGTAGTCTCGGTATGTACAGATGGTCATCCATCCACGGACCAACCCCGGCAAGCGCAGCTTAACCTGATGGATCGTCCCATGCGGCTGTTATTACTAAGCCACGAGCTCCAATCATAATCTGTAAGTTTGTCTATTCTCCCGTAGCCATTCCTGTTTCTACGGTGATCATGCTGCGCGTGGTGTACTAAAAAGTTTATCTATGACTTCTGTCAAAATGTGTTAGGTAATTAGAGCATCGATTCGTTTCATTTGCTGAAAGTCCTTTTGACGTTCGAAAAGTGCTATATCTGAGCCTAGTAGTCTGAGACTTTTGAAAGGCGACAAAAAGCGGCAAAATAAATCCTGTTAGTAAATATCGGCTAAGCATTGTGTTTACCACGGTTTAATGAAAACGCTGTTCAATCTGAAAACAACCAAAAATTACGTATTTCAAAAGATATCTACTATCGGGTGACGCTTCACCGACAAACATGTAATAAAGTGTGGTCCGCGACAGATGCGCGTACGAATTCAAATAACAGAGCTCCACGTCAAAATAATATATATTTTTCCAATAACATTCTGTTTTTTCCCGAAAATCATATGTATTTAACTTGGCATGATGTGCAGGTGAGCCTTCATGATTTAGAGAATTTGATGAGTACGTCCTTTGCACACTGATAAGTCGATCACCAACCTAGCTAATTGGCAAATGCTTTTCTTATTTTTCTTTCTTACCTACATGCCGATGCTGACAAGATAAAAATAAAAGTATAAAAACTAAAACCCAACTACGGTAAAAAAGTCTTAAAAATAAGTTATTTTTATTTAAATTATTTTGGGGTAATAATATATATATTTCTGAAATGTGCTAATCAAGCCCTTTCATTTGATACCCAACATGGCACCATTAAAAAAACTTTTTTTTTAGTTCAAGACTTTTTGTCCTCTAGAGGTCGCCATATTCAATTTATTGTGACGTCACATAGTTTAAAACCAGCGGACGACCGAGACGCTTAATCCAACGATACCCCATTTGTCAAATTATTATGAGTAATTTACAAGTTATGAGGGAACATATATACATACCGGTCAAAATCATAACCCTCCTTTTTGCTTCGCCGTAGTCGGGTAAAAAGAGTCGGTATAGAGTCGTACGCTAAATACCATAACCACTTGAAATGCAATGACATTAATATATTCATTTTTTTGTTTACTCACTCCACAGGGTATCACACGGTTGCCCCTCTTTTTTGACGTTTTGCAAATCACATCTAAACAAGGTTTGCGTCGATATCTGTACCTGCAAATAACCGCAGTTCAATGATAAAGGCAGTTGCGCCCGCGATATCACGCCGGTCTGCACGAACCGTAATAGTATGATCTTGAAAGCATATTTATTTCTTAGCAGTACGAAAAACGCCATTGGCCGTAATTCAAGTATTACCAACCATCGGCCATGTCATTAAAAGACAAAAAAAATAAAAATATTTTTAGGTTAGGTCATTATGATAGGTAAGCATAATTATTACATAACATAACATCACGCCCCAATCCCCAAAGGGTTAGGCAGAGGTGTACCTATGGCTGGTGTGTTTCACCAACTATATTTAAGTCCCATGTAATGCTCGAGCGAGCCTACTGCCATCAACCGGGCATAAATCCAGACTCCGTGCTGCTACTGAGAATTCCTCATGGAAAAACCCAATAACACTTTGCCTGCTATCTAATTGTGTAACTTATTTTCGTAAACGATTCAGACGAATCTGTTTCATTTTGACAGTTCAACAACATTAATTGCGTTATTTACGTTGTTGAACAGATTTTTTTTCGAACTTATGAAGCAATGGATTAGCAATCTGTTTCAAACCGATCCAGATTGCGATAGATCGTTTATTACGCAATTAGGGTGCTGACCTAGGAATCGAAACCTTGGACCAGGACCAGCCCCCCCCCCCCCTGCTCAGCAGTAGCGCTTACAACAACTAGATCAAAACGAGTAAGCATTAGTACAGCAAAAAATACCACTCTAAAGGAGTACGAATGATGAACAGCCCATTCAGCTAGCATTGTTCTAAAATTCTCCCCAACAAGATGTAAAACGCAGGTGCAGTTGTTCCAGTGAAATATTATGGGAAAATTTCCAGGTTTATGCAGAAAATAAAATATCACAGATAAATTGTGAGATACACGAATGTATTCGTGGAATTTTCTAGACTCTTGTTTGTTTGGTTTTGTCATTTGTATTGAGATTTATGTGCAGTTCATATCTTTTTTAGGTTTCGTTGTTGAAATCGTCTTATTGGTTGCAGGCGATTTGATTTAAGGCCTAGAGCAGCTAAAGTGCGGTCACTGTCGGACTGCATAGAAAAGAAAGAAAAGCGCAATGATACAATGCCGGTAATTTATTGCAAAATATGAAGAAATTATGTAATTACTAAAAATAAATTGATTGTTGAACAATAAAAAATATAAAACACTATTACGTTAATAATATTATGTTGCTTGTAGGATTATCTGACAAAAAATCTGAATGATTACATGTTTATATGGTTAATCGTAAAAAGCTTAGCAAGATCCGCCGTTATATCGAAATTACTGCAGCATTAATTTTGAAATAAATATATGTTTTAACATAATTATTAATGTTAGCGACTATGTTAGCCAAAATCACGATTTCATAAAATTTTCTTGATAGAAAAAAAATCCAAAGTTACCTCCAAACCGAACAATAAACCGCTACTCAAAAAACTGCTATTCAGAAAATACTTCAAATTAGATAATGAAAATTGGCAGACTAACTGAACTAACTATAAAGCAGCGACTATGTTTTTTAAATTTTAATTACCATTATTTTCGCCCTAAAAAGCAATTACCTAAACTTTTGCCGATTTGTAGCCGCCTCCGTCTCGCTCGCACTCAGTCCGCGAGTAGTATGGTGCGAGCTAGATAAAAACTTGAACTCTTAAACATAAAATAAAATA
The DNA here is from genome assembly GCA_914767815.1 of Eupsilia transversa. NCBI lineage: Eukaryota > Metazoa > Arthropoda > Insecta > Lepidoptera > Noctuidae > Eupsilia > Eupsilia transversa. The sequence continues at coordinate 3,295,097 of OU611888.1, forward strand.
GTAACGAAGTCAAAACTGTACACTGAATATATTTGAAAAAAATGAATTACTACGACGTATGGATGGGAACGAGTATGATGCCAAAACTATACTTTTTTTTTTAAATTGTCCGTTTGTCTCTATAACTTTATGTATATTCCGAATTGGCACAAAAACGGCAGAACGGATTTGGATAAAATTTCGCACACAAAAGTCAAAGTCTAAGTCAAAGTCAAAGATTTATTTGCAGATAAATATGGTTACAAAGGTATGTTACAATGCTAAAAGTAGCTTAACATATTTAATCTTAACATAATGACATGCAAATTTTTGGTTAATAATTATTTATTTCAATTTCAATTGAAGGAATTCCCTTAAAGTATAGAGGAGTTCTCAACCTCACAGATAGTTTATAACCTGGATTGACACATAGAGTACTTTTAATCCCGGTAGTAGGTACGTTCCCGTGGGATATTTCCAGACATCTACGCGGCGGAAGCCGTGGGTAACAGTTATAATATTTCCAACCATTTATTTAACTTTTGACAGCTATTATTAAAACGACAAACGTCACGTCACTACTAATAAAAAAACAAAGTGCCCATAAAGCATTGTATTTTTTCACTGTGGTTTTGTAATTACGGAACTTCCTATGCGTCTACCTATATTTAAATAAATGTCAATGTCAAAAGTTAAATAAATGGTTGGAAATAGTATAGTTGCGAATAAAGAATAAAAATATATAAAACAAGTCAACTCAGACAGACAAATTAAAAATCCGGAGTCACACGTGTTAGGGGATAAATCGAATAGATTACGTGTGACTCCGAATTTGTCTGTCTGCGGTGAGTTGGGTTTTAGTTTTTATTACATTTTTATTTCAATTATTTTATATATATATATATATATATTTGAAATGTGCTAATTAAGCCCTTTCATTTGATACCCAACATGGCACCATATTTAATGTGAAGTCACATAGTCTATAACCAGCGGACGACCAAGGCGCTTCCAACAATACCTCATTTGTCAAATTATGATGAGGAGTTTAGAAGTTATGAGGGAACAAATGAACATACATACATACATACCGGTCAAAATCATAACCCTCCTTTTTCTTCGCCGTAGTGGGGTAAAAACAAAAGCGCACCGATTCCAAGATCGCATAGAAATAAGAATGACCATTTTGAAACGGTACAATTCAGGCTTGTAATAAAAATTAACTGTAGTTTCCGAACTATAAAATGGTATGAATAAAACAGCTAGTTGCAAAACACTTGGAACGATTCGAAACAGCTTTTTAAATACGAAAAAGTAACAAAGTGATTCAAGCTATATTTTTCCTATATAAAGTTTTCCTTGTAATTTGTAAGTTTAAATACTTTTGGTAGGTGATTTTGAACAAAGAAAACATCTGTCTATTAAAATGTAATTCTCTACAACATGCTATCACGCTTAAACACGCGAATTATTGTTATGGAGTCTAATTATCTATATACATTGCAACAGCAAATAAATTTTCACGCCTCCCTCTTAAGACCTAGGCCAAATATTTTCTTGATTTTCGGATGGCTCATAATCTAAATAGGTGCCATAAAGAATGTGAAATAAAAGACGAAAAAAAAAACGCATTTCGCAGGTTAAAGCTAGTTATAAACAGTAGGTTAAGCTACTCTAAAGCCCCGTATTCATGGTAAACATTTGTTTAGGAACAGTTGATCAACATTGTTGGTGAGCGGCGAGAATGTTGCTAGCAACTATGTTTAAATCAATACAGGTTGTCCACACGCCAGTCTGCGTTAAAATGTTGCCCGAGGATTAAATTCTATTAGTTGCATTATTTTATCATTACTCCACACTACTGCCATGTTTATAAACTGTTGCAAACACGTTCACACACGTCAACAATTTTCGCTAAACTGATGTTTACGCTTGTCGGGCGAGAGCTTGTCAACATGACGCTATCAACTCTGCAACACGCAGTGTTGCCAGCAACATCTTGACAGCAACTCCGCAACACGTTGATTGAACTTTGTTGCTAAACAAATGTTTACCATGAATACGGGGCTTAAAACCTTCATATCAACAAAAACAAAAACGAATCAACTAGGCCCAACTTTGAACACAATTCGCATCCCAGACAATATTTCCTGAAACTTGTCTCTACGTAATCGCCGCTTCCGTTACTCCAACTCGCGATCTACCAAATTGAAAAATAACTGAGCGTCCTTACGATAAATTTCAGTCTGAAAACTTTCCTGTTTTAATCGTTAAAACGGAATTTTGGTCATTTAAAGTACTGTTATTAAAGTAGGGACGTAAATAAGTCGGGTGACTTAAAGGAGTCTCCTATAGTATATCTTTGGGTGAGATTAAAATGGGTGGAATTTTCTTTTGTTTTTGGCTAAGAATTTCGAGTTAAAGTGCTTAGAATTTGGATTTGGGAAGTTTGTGAGAGACTTTTGAATTTGTTGAGGACAATGTTGAGGTAAGAATTGGCGTGTAAAATGTTTACCTACTATTGCCAAACTGGCGACCATTTATTTTATGTCACAGCAATATTGTTTTCAATTTAAATCTATACTTAATTATGTATAATATTATAAAGAGGCACAATTGGTTGTTAATTTCTATGTAGAAGGTAATCTCCAGAAATACCACTCGGATTTAAAAAAAATATTTTTCTTTGCATTGGATACGCCAATTCTTGAGAAATGATATAAGCTATGTAACATTACGCTACGACCCTTAGGTGTCGAGCAAAAAGTAAAAAAGTCAGAAAGAACGCTAAGCGAAATCGATGTAATAGCGCGGGCGGGCGATACGATGCGACGCGGTGGGTCGGGGGCCGAAAATTCACGCGGTCAGAAGCTAGTATTTTGTATAATTTAATAGATTACTAAATTACAGTTATTTATATTCAACCTTTTCCAGCATAAAAGGACCAATTTCAATTAACAAAATTTCACATTTGGTGAGTCATTTCAAATACTGATGGTAGCAGAATACTCGAGTTTAAATGTTTAATATTACATAATATTCGAGTAGGTGCAGATTACTACTGTCAAAATAATATCTGGATCAATTAAATGGAGGAATTAGTAGTGCGAAATTACTATGGTCAATTAGCAACTGATAGTCCATTTAATAATTATTATTAAATTGAAAATTGATTAAGTTTTAACATCATCATCACCATTCTCTTGCCCTTATCTCAATTTATTTGTGGTCGGCAATACATGTTTTTTCTTCCATACTTCTCTATTAGCCGTCATCGGTAGTCACCCCCTTTCTAACCATATCATCGTTCACACAGTCCATCCATCGTTTCTTTATTAATAATAAGCTTTTTTTTAAAAAATTATCTACGGATGCTTTTATCATGCACGTCTTTCTACATTGTTCTCACATGTATAATTTCAAGATGAATGATGTAACCAATTTTTGTAACAATTTTTTTTTTAAAGAATGGAGTGGAGGAGTTGTGTGATCCGTGGAGTTTCTTGCCCGTTCTTCTTCATAGATACCTACTACGCTTTGAAATAGGCAACTAGCTTCATATATTTCTGACTGACTGACTCCTTGACAATTCAAAATTGCCTGTAAATGGTTTGATTGAAATAAATGCTTTGAGTTTGAGTTTAGTCTTCCCCAACTCTTATAGCCATCCACATTCATCCTCAAAACTTTCCTCACGGCATTTTACAATTTCTTCGCATCATACGCCATGACAACCGATTACCACACGTCCACGTGTTGTAACAAAAACCATACCATAACATCCAAGAAATGTAATCGGATTAGTACTTCCAAAGATTAACTTTCACAAACATGTAAAAAAACAATGTTACCTCTATAAAATGTCATTATAAGTTAAGATTATTAAGATGATAATATTTTGCTTAATTCTAGTCATTTAAAGGCAGACTTTTTTTTTAGATAAATTCCCTTCCGCCGCGCCTCAGCTTTCCGATGACACGTTGATCACGCAGCCTGCTCATGCATGTTATGTTCGATTCCCAACAGTTGGTATATTGGCGAGTTAGCTTACATAAATATGGTTAATACATTTTTTTTTTGCTTTTCGTAATGTTTATTATTTTGCATACCTACTATTGTATAGATTCAAATTCTAACTGATCAGACATCTTTGCTGCTGGGAAGTATGTTGCGCCACTTCTTCTTCCCAGCTAAAACCTAAGAAGTGATGAAGGGTGGGCGTTTTGGGGGACTGTCTTATGTAATTTTGAATTTCGAAAAGTGCTGATTCTCAGTCTAATTTGAATAAATGACTTTTGATTTTTGATTTGAATGAATTAAAAGATGTATCATAAAGCAACTTTAGAGTATTAGAACGCTATCAGAAAAGTTCATAAACTACAAAATTAGTAATAAATAACATACAAATATTGCTAAGACTTTTGACTTAGCTAATTACACACATAGTCTTGTAACTGTTGCCACAAAATATTACAAGCTACAAGCTTACTCCAAAATGAAATGAGATATAATTTCACCGATACTTTTACAAAATAATTTCATATTATTGATACATCTCGGAGTATCGTTGAAACGTAATCCTCCCTTGACAATCGAAAATAACATTTTCATTACGCTGAGTGGTACAAAACCGAGTTCACTAAGAGGATATCAGTTCTACGAATAATTCCTGCTGGGAATTGTCATGAAATATTGTCAGTATGTTATGACAAGCCGGTTTTAATAACGGTTTTTATGAAAGTGGTGACGTACTTTTCTTGATTAAGTGTATTCGTGGTCAAGGTTTTCGTAAATGCCGACGTATTGATGTTTTTTTTTGTTTTTCTGATTTCTTGATTAAAGTAAAAGTAACCGTGGGTTAATTAATAACCGGTAATTAAAAACTTTTTTTTTTAATAAGATCAAGTTATTATATTTACTCGCCATAGTTGTAGAACTTTTTAAGCAAAAAATTAAAATAATCTATAAAATAAAAATGAAATGCTGTTTGTTGGTAAGCGCTTCAGAACGGTTCCACCGATTTGGCATTGTTTTGTTTTAAATGTTCCTAATAGTCCGGATCAGGTTCTTACGGATTTTTTTTTTTTTAAGTTGACAGGAACATTGAAAAAATTGGAAAAACTGACAGCGCATTTTCTATTATAATTTTATATGGGCAGGACAACGTTTGTCGGGTCACTTCTAATCAATAGTTCATCATAATTATTATTGTTACTAGGAAAATAATAATCCCAAAACTACATAACAGAAGTACTTAAAACAATCAGCTATTTATTAAAACAATAGTTTAACTTAAGCGAAAAACCAACGCTTCATAATTTAAAAAAAAAAAAAAAGTCCCACTTAACAAAAACACTTTTCACACAAAGTAACTAGGAGCATCATCGCAATAAAGTAAGAAGAACAACTTTGATAGCGACAGGATATTAAGGCATTAAAAATCTCGAGTTTTAAGCGAAGTACTGAAACTTATTTCATTATGTGCGACTTATGCTCTACTTGAGAACATGAATGCCAACGTGAAGGAATTATGGCCGGAGATTAAGATGCACTAGTTAAGCGGCGCGGCTTCTTTTGGGTGGCATTCGTATTTAAACAGTCGGGCAATTGACAACATTTCATATTTTTAACCTGCATGTATTATTACGTTTTATAAAAGTAAATCCAAAACTAGGGCACCGGTATTTTTCCGTTTTTCAAAATTATGTACTTTTCATTCATAGTTTTAACTTTGAAATTCGGTTTATTCTAAAAAGACGTAAGCGCCAAATGACGTCAAACATATAGTGGAATAGCGTTAAAACCTTTGCTTGACTATGATCGTCAAAAAAAAAACTATTAGATGTCACTGGTGTCATCTTGTCAAATGTGTCAAACTCGTTGGTGCCTAAACTTGTTTGTTTGTTTTCAATTAAATTCGTAAATTTTCTTATTTTCAAGTGTTATTTTCCTCATTGGCGAAATATCAATCAAAAGTTGGCAATATTTTTGACATTGACGTCTTGTTTGACAAGTCAAGTTTTCATCTAATACATTGGAATGCTTAGGCAAAGGTAACTACCTCATTCCACTATTTCTATGACGTCATGACGTGTTTTTTGATTTTTTTTTTTTTTCTCAGAAATGAAGAAATAAAAAATAATAAAAAAAATATATTTGAACTCAGGATATGAAAATAAAGAAATGGTATTTTTGTTTTATGGCCGTGTCATTTTTGAAATGTTGTCAATTGATTTTAGGTTTAAAGTAACTTTGAAAGGTTTTTTAACTACTCTCTCGAAAAATCAATGTTTTGTTACAGTTCAACATAAGTTTAACTAATGCCCTAACCGAGTGATGAACTGGGGCTCCAATTGAGTGCATTTCTCGGGAGATCTCGAAACACTCAAGGTAAAAGAAATGTTTAGCTCTCCTTGTGACGGCATCTACAACGCCACATGCGAACTACGCATCAACTGCCGTCTCACAAATCCTGCATCGCGCAATTAGAGTTTACCGCGCGATCAAAATATATAAGACTTCCTGACGTAAATCGTTGGGCAGTTGCCCGCCAGACCCAACACCCGTCTGGTCGGAGGGCTCTCTTTTCTATGGGTATGAGTGAACTTTAGGTACACCCTGTTCTTCATACCTCTAAATCCCCTTTCTTACTTTAGCTTATTAAAATTGTTATTATATTATTTTTGTATTTTATCAATTTTATTTTCGAATATTTATATTATTATATATACATATTTTTTTACTAGGGTATTGGGAAGAAACGTCCCCACCCTCAAACAAACGCGAAGCGGAAGGCGAGGGTTTGGAATGGCCATTATTATTCGATTATTTGTTTGTGTTTCAAACAATCATTTATTTCTTTGTAAACAGGGGTAATTGTTACATGGATGTTTTCATAATAAATTCCTCAATTTAATGCATGCATCCACATTCATATGTTGGAATAAAACTAAAACCAGAATTATAACCATTATTATCTACGCCCCAAAAGACTAACAGTGAAAAGTTACAGACTGTTTGTCTAAAAACATAAAACATCTTCTCGTTTATAATAAAAATGCTAAAAACTGTATTGTAATAACGGACAATATCCGTACAACTCTTTCACTATCTGGACGTCGCTTTTCTAGAGACGGAAGAATTTAAATATTATGTAGTTTGTATTTGTGAAGGATATTCAAAGATACAACGGAAATTGAGATAAATGTATTGAAGTGAAGGTCTAGCGAGACTGTCTGTTATTTATTATGTTCTACTATTATCTATCTGTCTGTTTGTTTGATAAATCGTGTTGTATTTCTGTAAATTGGTTTTAAATAACACTTTATGCGTCAAAAGATACAATATTTTTTTCGGCTCGTCTTGACGGGGACTTCCGTGCCCCTATACCTTCATATATCTAGAAGCTAGATTAAGTTGAAATTTTCTAACCAACTACTCTTAGAAGAAACACCGAAACAATCTCAGGGTCACAGTACCACCACCTGTAAGCTGGTGATGGTAACTGATGATCAGGCCGAAGGGGGAAGGACGCTTCATCCGGAATCCTCAACCACAGAGGAACTGGCTATCGTACTTTTTAACTGCCGAAATACAGCAATGAAACATTGATTTTTTGGTGACAGACTTAGTTTAGCTTACTTATCTAGCCAGGCGGACTTAGAACAAGCCCTACTACTAACCAAACCGAGCACAACATTTTGCCCCCGCTGGGAATCGAACCTGGGACCTTGGGGGTCTGAGACAGGTGGTGTTACCACTAGACCACACAGACAGTTTCCAGACATTATTTTGTTTTCACGACCTTGTTTGGCCTTGAGCCATTTTTTGATGAATTAGCGATGTCCTGATAGAGTAATGTTTTGATTGTTATCTTCAGAAAGCATCTAGTAAAAGATCTGGCAGGAGAGGAAATACCAAATGGTTCTGTCCAAAGAATTATTGTTCTTTTTCCAAGACAAAGGTGACTTAAACCATTGCTTTGGCTACTGATAGTATAAAAAGGCATTTGATGTTATGTTCATGTATTTCTGAACATTAATACCCAATATATCATATTTTTAACTAGTATGTGGCATGTTTAATTTGATTTTCATTTTTAAATCCACTCAAAAACACATAAACCCACAAATTCATAAATCAAAATAACTCGCAAACATCACACTAACGCTATAAAAATATTTATTTAAACATGTCCAAGAGCTCAGTTTAAATTTTACAGCCCGTAAAAGCTTTACACCTTTTCAAAACGAGGGGCGGTACGTGGATGTAAAATTTGTAATTTATCGCTGTGCATGGGACAGATATACGGCTATCGCGCGATAGACCAGAAGCATTTGCATACTATAATTTTACGTGTAATAAACAATTTGAAGAGTAGAACCAGTATGAAGCCTGTGTTGATAAATTGTTGTTTTATTTTGTGAGAGAAATCAAGTGTTTTAAACGTTGGAGGACTGGGCATTTTTGAAAGAAAAAGTAACCCTTGCGCTGTTGACCAACGTGACTATTTTACTCCAAACTGAACATATTTCGGGAATTATGACTTGTAACTGTCGGCCCGCAAGAAGCAGGCGACCAAAAATAAAGCATCTTCTCGGTATGAGTAAGCCATGTCCATTTTTTTTTTTAATCTTTTCGATTTTTAAAAAGCATGGCTTAAGAGTATAACCTTCTTTCCAAAATCTTCTTAGTGTCCTATTGTTAGGACACAGTCAAAGTCATCGCCAAAAAACAATACCAAGACACCCCAAGTGGAAGAAATAGAAAATTATTTTGGGTTTACCCAGAATTTATTTCATTTGACGCCCTTGATAAATCAAAAACAAGCTAATAATAATAAACTTATTATAAATTTTGGCTGACGCTGCTAAGACGAACTTTAAAAATACGTAGTAACCTATTTGCAATGGCTGTTAGAATACTGTATCAGTGAGTAGATGTTTACTGCAACTGTTTGACTCATTACTCGTATTTAGTTTAAAATAAATGTAATTTGTTACCTGAATGGTTTTACAAATTAGTGGTATCTACATATTTTTTTAATCTGTATAAATAAAAATGAAATGCGCTGGTAATTGCATCACTTGAAAACGGTTGGACTGATTTGCCATTTTTTTTTGTTTTATAGACTGAATTAGGTTTTATGGGAATTTAAATATAAAAAGATTCCCGGAAATTTTTCAAATTCGGGAAAAAGTTAACGTCCTTTTTTTGTATGAACTCATGGTTTATTGGGACAGGACAACATCTTTGTTCGCTAGTTGGATATATTAATCATAATGATACCAGTACTTCTTGTACTCTTCAGTGTTGCAAAGAATGCAGTAACTTAATATTTGTGCCTTGTATATAAAGCGTATTTTTGCATCTCGGAAACTAAAATAATATGAGTGTATAACTTAAGTTCAAAACTGCATATACAACGTGTAACGGAATAAACGCAAGAGCTAATACACCCCAATTAGAATATTAAATTATAAGACTAAAATAACATCTGTAATTTAATTTAATTAAACCACACCTAGTCATTTTTTATAAAATAGACGTCCCAACTGAACATAAAACGTTTGAGCACACTACTCGATCTCCACGCACACTAATAGCACGCCGCACACATGCGTGGTCAGTGGGTCGTCTTAGGGGCCGAGTTATTACGTACATAATATCACACGTAATTTGACTATTATTGATAGTTATCTAGCTAGTAAAATTATGATTCCATCTTTCCATCACACTTTCAATCTTTGGACGGCTTCGAAAATTGTTGTTTAATTCAGATATTAGGTTTAATAAAGCGGACGCATTTTTAAATCAAGCAACTTTTCGCCCGTCTACGATCTATCCGAAAACGTAGGTAGGGTGGTCTTTCCGGCGAGCGCCCGCGCCCCGCCGCCGCCACAGCGCCGCCCGCGCCGCCCCGGAGACCGACTCACTTATTATTTTATTATCTCTGATGCGTACCTAACTGTCGCGATATCACAAACTCTGCGTGTTTAAAAGATTTGAATCATAATATTTACAGTAATTAAAATCGGTAAAGATAAAGGTACTTACAGAATTGAAATATTTACACTACACTATTTCTTCTTCCCCTTTTTAACAAACTTTCGAAATGTCCACCGCCTTGCTCAATGCACTTTATTGCACGCTTTCTCAGGTTAAATTTTAGTTTATTTAGCACTTCGGTGTCACTTTGCACAACACTAAATGCATGATAAATTTTTTGTTTGAGGTCTTCGACACTTGTTGCATCGTTTACGTATACGAGCGATTTTATTCGACCCCACAAAAAAAAGTCTAACGGCGTTAGATCAGCTGACCTGGGAGGCCACTGCACTGGTCCTCCACGACCAATCCAATGGGGGCCATATTCCGCATCAAGATGCCGCCGAACGTTCCATGTGAAATGCGCGGGAGCACCGTCGTGTTGGTAAAACACGTGACGTCTTAAAAAGATGAGAGGGACGTCCTCTAATAACTCTGGCAATGTTTCCTGCACGAACTGTAGGTAGGTATCTCGCCCGCCCACACGTTCACAGAGAACCTGTGCTGAAACGAATCAACACGGCATGCATGTGGATTCTCATGCCTCCACAAATGCTGGTTATGCTGGTTGTAAATGCCAACTCGCGTGAAGGTGCTCTCGTCTGTCCAGATGATGTTTCCTTGCCAGTTGGCCACCAAACGACTACTTACCAAGTAGTCGTTTGGTGTCAGCTCCTGAAAACGTCGTAAGTGAAACGGGTGTTCACCATCAGCGCGTAACGTTCGCCACACGTACATGTGGCTGCAGTCAAACAATGGCGATGCTTCTCTCGTGCTGCTCTCTGGGTGTTCGTCAAAATAATTGAGAATATTTGCTTGTAAGCGGGTATTGCGCACATTCGCCCCTCTATCTATTGCCGTGTTAGGACGAAAGGTACCGGAGTCCCTCAGACGCTGAGTTGCACTTAACATTGTCCTGGCGCTCACTCTAGTACCATATCTTGCGTTGAACTCTCGACACGCTAACTCGACATTGTCGTAGCAACGAGCCAGTGTCCTCACCATCTCCGTGTACTGAATACTGGTGTACTGGAATGCCATCGCGCGCGTAAACAAATAAAATTCGGGAACACTAATTGTCGCTGCCGGCGAATAACTAACTAAATTGTTGTTGACATATTTGACAAATGACAATTGATTGATTGACATTGCATATTTGACAAATGACAATTGACATTTATTGTTTTTTTTTTCGCGGTGGCGGCGTTTGCGTCGGCACATCAAACGTAAGGGGTAAGTCGGCAAATCGATGCATCTCGCTCTTTTACATTAATGTTCCATTTGCAAAAAACGAACCACAAAATTCCTAATATTTTGGCATTTCTCAACAAAAGAATATGAAATGCGGTCTACACATTCGGTCGTGTATTTAAAAAAGCTTTATTACTTTGTTATTAGGTCTAAATTTCCATATTATTTTTTTAATACAACTAGCTCAAATGTAATAAAAAGAAATGTTTATGTGTGTGTAAAGAATGAGCGAATTACAAATTCGTTCATGCATTTGAATATTCCTGCCTATTCCTTTGAGATAAGACTTAAATTTCCTTGAATAAAATATTTTATTACCTTGTTATGACGCGGTGGTTCTAATTTCAGTTAAATAAAAGATTTTTTCATTAAAAATTAACACATATAAATAATGACGGAAATCGATTCAGAAGCCGATTCTGAGCAAACTACTTTCAGGTCTTGCGCTTATTCTGTTACACGTTGTATATAGCACACCTTTCCATGGGGGTAGGCAGATACTACAGAAGGCCAGCTGCTTAGATCGTTACATACCTATTCCTTTTGTCTCGTTTACGTTCATACATAGGTATAAGGAACAATTTCCCTATTTTTAAGAACATTCGCATTCGCATCTCATTCGCAATCTGTCAAAAAATACAATCAATTTACCAATATTTTTGAACAAGCTTGACAGATTGCGACTAGAATGTTTTTAAATACGAAACTTGGCCTTCTGGTCATACACTCACCTACGCCAGTTGCGAGAACTACGCACCTGACCTTTCTGAAGGTCACTTGATAAAATAACTAATGTTCGCCGAAAACCGCAAAAGAACGCTAAAATATTGACGAACCTAACACAAAATCTAACCAAAAAATCACATCGTAAACGAATAAATATAAATTCATGAATATTCACAAAATGGCCGCCATTTCAGAACATGACGGAATTTCACGTTTAGATATGCACATTAATCATATGCCGGTGCCACTTTTTAATTTTCATGCCTCACTTATTGGTGAATATTAAAAACAAAATTAATAACTTGTGTTGTTAATTTCCATATTGGTCGGGGAATAACGGAATGATAATTGGCTACAATGTACCAAGTGTCGTCATCGATGAAGCCAAAATTGGCGTTGAGCGTCAGATATGTGTTGTTGGAGTCAAATTAACTGAAAGGACGGTCTGTTTCAGTTTTTTTGGGAGTCTACTAATGTTTGTAAATTATTATAACTATACACTCAAGTTTTGTTCCATTTAGAGTAAAATGTATTTAAATGTTGACAACCTAATTCAGTTTTCCGTTTTTGTTTACCAGCTTCATCAAATTTCTGGAGGTACTTAATATAAGAATAGGTACCACAACCTACCACAGCTAGTCAAAGGTAAAACAATCTTACATTACATGAAAACGTTACATGAAGAACAGTGATATTTTTATCTAATAAAAACCTTGTACTGAAAGACCAAAACATTCACAACAGTTTTATTCATATAAAAATCGTACCTACAAAAATATAACCCAAACACCTTGATAACATAACAGACATACCTACACATAAAAGATTCGTACCTACAGATATATATGAGAGTCACGAATTCGGAAATGGGATGTCGCGACAAAATCCCGGAATGATTGAAGACAGCGCTAGATTGGCGTCCATCCGTACTTTCATAACTTACCTATCTATGTTTAGGTAGAAAATACGGTATAAGTAAAAGATGTATTTTACGGTTTTGGTCGAAGATTCAGGACTGGATGTGATGGATTTTTGGTTGAATAGGAAATCGTGCAAAGAGTGTGTGTCACAATTGCTGTGATAAGTAATAGAAATTGATGTATTTCAAATAGGTTGGCTGGTAGACACTGCTTATTTTTTTCATTTAATGATGAAAACGTTCGGAAAGGCTCGTACATACTGACGCACCATTGTTAAACCGTGAAGTTTTCTTAGAAATTGTATTGTTAAAGTCGAGTCGCGTTGTCGCGTCGCGCCAGTTTACGGGAGCCTTAACGATTGGATACTTAATATCGTGTCTTGCGTGTCCTTTCAGCTGCACGTTACAGGAACTGATGGACGCTCTAGTGATGGCGCCCAACACGTTGCCGAATTCGGGTCTATTTAGATAGCCATCGACACGCTAAGAAGGAGAATGAATAATTGTTTCAAATAACTTTATGGGTATTTTATTGTTATAAACAATGTTGTTTTGCTAAAGTGTTCCAGTTAAAACACTCACAAACTAAATTCCGAGTAGCAACTTAGTTTATGTATAATTTCATCATGAATGATTTTAACCAATATTTTGTAACAATTTTTTTATCTAAAAGAGTTACAGTGTAGTTGCGTGACCGTTCTTCTCCATAGGTACGTACTACGCTTTGGAATGGGCAACTAGCTTCATATTTCCGATTGACCGAGTCCTTGACAATTCAGCAGTACCTGTAAATGGTTTAATTGAAATAAATGCTTTGAGTTTGAGTTTAGGTAATACAGAATTATCAAAAACTACACAGATATGATCTTTTACAAACAACAAATCATCACACGAATGAAATAACTTATAACATTATTAGAAAGACCAGAGGCGAACGACTTAATATTGGTCCTCTGCCCTCAGTCGTGAGGGATCCTTACCTTTTTTCCAGAAAGTTCAATAACGCTACCTAATGGCTCATGAATCTTCCAAATTACGTGAATATTACAATACTTTTTGCGCCATGCCGTGTAGATAGATTTAAAATACGTGTACCTAGTTATTTTTCAATGTTGGGCGTTATTTATAACTACATTAATTTGATTTATACGTGAAAAAAAGTTTGAGGGAAAAAGGACCAATAACTGTGGGGTAAATCAGGTTTACCTTGTATTATACTGCGATATTGTAGGTATTATTAAAGACACCTCTTTTTTACCTTTGACAAGAAATAAGATAGTCAGTTGTTAACAGTACCACGTTGACTGTTAAGGACCTATATGTCGTCAAATTGCTTAGCAAGCTCCGCCGTTATATCGAAAAATATCCAAAGTTACCTCCAAACCGAACAATAAACCGCTGCTTTTCAAAACATACTTCAAATTAGATCATGAAACTTGGCACACTAACTGAACTAACTATATAGCAGCGACTATGTTTTTTATTTTTTCTTATTACCATATATTACTGTGTGTACATAAATAATAAAATAAATAAATAAATTATTTTCGCCGTAATAAGCAATTACCTAAACTATTGCCGATTTGGAGCCGCCTCCATCTCGCTCGCACTCAGACCGCGAGTAGTATGGTCTGAGCGAGATAAAAACCTGATATTGTGTGGGCTCTTAACAGTACCACGTTGACTGTTAACTAAACTAATGTTACTAAACTGACGGTTCCCAGAAGATAAATTACTCTAACCACTGCCAGCTTGTTAGTCCGACACAACAAATTAGTCCATTTTCCTCATTAGCGTTTCATATTCAAAGCGCATGTAAATTCTATATTCCTCTACCATCTCTGCATGAAAACTCTGCTCCACAACACAACACTCCTAATCAAACCATCTATGTTAAATAACTAGAAACTAAAGCTTGTTATTTACGTATTGTTTGCATTACGGATAATATAATAACTAAAATTAACCCCCGAAACTCAAATAATGGTATGAAAGTTGAGCAGAATGAAATGAAATTAAATTGCAAATGTTTCAAGGTAAGGAATACAAAGGTATTTAAACCCTTTGGCTAATTGTGAAGTAGATTGGCATTCATAATTATGGACCCTTTATTTAATGTTGCCAGACCCACGACAAGTTATTAGCTTTGTTACATGTTACTTTTTAGGGATTTTTGTGTTGCCAAGGGGTGTATTTGTTTGAAATTTTAATTGTGAAGTATTTGAGTACGCGGGGAAGGTTGCTACTTAGTGTTAATGAAGGCTTTGGAAAATGTTTTGTTTTTTGGATACGTGTAGTCGTTCTGCATTTTTTTTAAGCCTTTATTTGTTATTTATGTAGACAAACATTACACAGACATAGTAGATGGTAAAAGTACTTCATTTCATAGAAATTTCTCCCAGCAGACCTGCGCCTCGAGAATCAGTAAGAATTTCTTAATAAATAATTAAATAAAAATCTTTTCAATTTTTTATCGGAGTCTGATGCTTATTTCTTAGAATGGGTTTATCGACTTCTTCTTATAAACATGATTAAATTTCCAGTCTAGACTAATTTCCACAAACTGGACGCAAACTCAAACTCTCATCATAGCAAACTGCAGGATGAATCCCTGAACATAAACACAAACTAGTAGTTTATATTAGTAGATGACCAAGTAGAGTATATCTTGTAGTGAGTTGACGAAAGTTGTATCGTAGCCGCCATGTTTACTCCACTTTATAGACCAGGCTGTTGCGCTTATGATATTTTTATTGGACAACTACGGTATTAAGTTTGAGATTGGATGATGTGGAAACATGTAGTGGCATTTCGTTCACTTTTATGAGAAGTTTGGAGACATTATTTGGTGTTCAATTTTTAAGACTATGAGTTTCATGAGACTTTGTTTATTGTCGCACTTCGCCACTTCGTGACCTTAAATATGACTGAGTTTGCCGGACAACTTTCTAAATCAAACAATGCTCCTGTTTGATTTAGAAAGTTGTCGGGCAAACTACGTGAATAAAACCCTGAAAATTGCTGATCTTTTAAGCATAGTGACTGAAACACGGCAACCTCAGTCTTTTTGGAAAAGTCTTTCATGCTTAAAATAATAACCGGTGCAAGACTTGACCTAATTATATTTTGCGGATCTTAGGACCAGAAAATTCTGTAAAAGTATTCTGAATTTTGAAAAAACCCAACTCAATTTATAACGCATTTCTTGGGTATCCACGTGTAACGAAAATAAAGGAAGTAATTATGATAATAAATATTTGGAACAAAAAGAGTAATAAAATAAACGGGATCGCATAAAAAGTGGTTACAATGATAATATTTTACCTTTTTTATTTGTTTCTTAATAAAATCGCTTTGTGTTAAGGACATAATGTTTTGGTATCTTTTTTTGTTTCAGCTTTCAAAGAATGAAACACTTAGATTGGGATCTGTTCTCTAAAAGATAACTTTAGGCGATAAAGCTTCTTATTGTATAAACAACTTATTATTTCTTACATTCTACTATTTATTACATTCAAAGTTATCTTGTACTATTCAAATGGTATACAATAAAGTTTATTCTATTCTATGAAAAAGCGAAATAAAATAACTTCCCACGTTCTACTGATATAAGGGCTTAACTCAAGGCTAAAATAACAGACTACTGATTAGGTGCCGAATAGAATAAAACTACTCCCTGTCTAAGGCGCAGCTCACACTGTTGAGAGTGTACGATAACGTCACATAGTATAGACGAAGCTGCGCTCCTCGCATCTTTGTCTACAGTAAAGCAGTAGAAAAAGACGGCACACATTCTACCCCACACAGCGTTGCCACTGCAGGCCTGGTTCGTGCAGTCTACAGCACATTTATGATTCGTTTATGAAGACTATTGTTAGGCTGTGGCTTTCAAAGTTTTATGGATTGGAGTAAACAGCAACAGTGAGAAACAAATGAACAGCACTCTGAACGACTTTACTGCTTTTTAGGATTCCGTATAGCAGCAAACAAAGGCAGCAAACATTCTATTCCACACAGCGTTGCCACTGCAAGCCTGGCTCGAGTCTACCGCACATTTACGAGGTGTTTGCAAAGACTATTGTTAGGCTGTTGCTTCAAAATTCTATGGATTGGGTTTGAATTCTATGGACTGCAACGGTGAGAAACAAATGTACATCAACGCTTTTAAAGACTTTACTGCTTTTTAAGGTTCCGTACCCGAAAGATGCCAAACGGTACCCTATTACTAAGCCTTCGCTATCCGTCTGTCTGTCAGC
Organism: Eupsilia transversa; assembly: GCA_914767815.1. NCBI lineage: Eukaryota > Metazoa > Arthropoda > Insecta > Lepidoptera > Noctuidae > Eupsilia > Eupsilia transversa. The sequence goes on from OU611888.1 coordinate 3,312,275, forward strand.
GGGCTGTATCTCATGATCATGAAACTTATTAGCTAGACAGTAGAAAATTTCACGGTATAACAACGAATAAAATTAAGTTAAAATTAAAGATGGTACCCATAAAAGAAAAATGTTTTTTTGTAAAATATTGTACGGTGCTACGAAACCCCTCTTGTGCGAGTCCGACTCGCACTTGGCCGATTTTTTAAGCTATCACTGTTTTGCCGCAGTTTTCGGGATAATCCTCATAGTACTTTTCTTAATACATTTCATTCATCGTACTTTACACTTTTTATTTTTATTTTATCTTTTTATCTGCTGTATTATATTGTGTACCTTTTAGTCGGTGTTAAATAAATGTATTTTCTTTCTTTCTTTCTTTATGGAAACGCTTTAATCGTTACGCCATACTCGTTGCTTCGCTGCCTACTTCTCGCCTCGTCTATGTGAACTGGTCCTTATGCATCCTGCTCCTTCCATCTCACTTACCATCTTATTCTCTTATCTTATAACCTACCCCCTTTTTTTCTACCGCCTCTTCACCACCAGAACAATTCCCAATTTATCCTGAAGAGTATAAAAACAAGGTCTAGGAGTGAAATAGTTTCTCATCTCCTTAGAAAGGCCTGTGTTCGCACAATACATAAATTTATTCATCCATAAACATCCTTCATCCCATATTCCAGAAGGTATAGTATGTCGTAAAGTGTTGCTACCACAATTGTGTTTCCCCTGTTATACTAGAATGTAGAAATTCCGTCGAAATTCAATATGGTGTTGTATCCAAATTTGTCAGCGTCGAAAATTTTGTTACCATTCTCCGATAGACGAACTACAGTTTGGTTGTAAAAAGGAATTGTTTTGCATTACATTGTGGAGGAGTTATTGTAGTTTTACTACGAGTAATCTACCTACGAGTAACAGTTTCAAATATTTTCAGTTTCAATCTCGGATATTAGGACCAAAAATTATATTGGCTTGCTTTGCTTTCGCCGTTTCCCTTAAATCTCGAATATTAATAAAAAAACGTTGTAGAACAGTCACCATCAAACTTACAACTTACAAAAACGAATTTACAACTCAGCCATGGGTCGGTAATAATGTCCTCATACCAAGCTACATCTCTACCAGTGGCGAGGATAGCCTATAAGCCGATTCCTACCGGCTTCCCTTACGACATTCGGAATAAAACCACTCTATCGTCATTAAAATAAATAAAATAACACATTCAGTAGTATTTTTAAAATGCCTGTACAATAATCACACTATGGGTAAACACCATTCAATTAAAACTATACAAAACGCCTAAATTCAATGTTTTGTCTTTGTTGTCGCCCAACAGCAAAACATTTTTCTCTCTAATAACCCGACCGGCCGCCGGCTTGCTATTCATTCAAAATTCTAAAGGTCATTACGTCACATCGGTCACGTGACTCCCCGGTTTCGTATGCGCGAGGCAAGCCGGTCTGCAACGGCTTGCTATGAAGATTGTACTCGAAATTGCGTGCGCGTGAACGAGATGGAGCGAACGACCGATATCACGATTCGCCTTCGGTAGTTTTCGTTGAATTGCATAATGCGTTCGGCTTGGCTCGGCTCGGAGTGACATCGGCTCAGACATGAGACGAATGACATTTTGTGGAGTTTGTTTACACTTGCAGTTAATTTGCAACTATTTATTTTTATTCATTGAATTAATTAGTTTATCTGTATTAGTTAGTAGTATTTATTTGTTGGTATAAAACAGTGATTATAGTTAGTGTTGAGTTTAGTGAAAGTGTGCGTTGTAATTAGGTATTTGGGGTAAGTAGTTTATAATTATGTTGAAATTACTTATTTAGAGTAGATTTGAAAAGTAAGTAGGTACTTAGTACGTTTTGCGTACGTGTGATTAAACATTTTATGTAGGTATCTCTTTACGATAAATATCAATGGCTCATTGGCAGTTGTAAATTAAATAAAATGTATTGCGTCCCGTGTCTACTTTTATCCGATTCTAGTAGTTTGTGGAATAAAGGGGGTTTTACAGATAATGTGACGATTTCATCCCAAAAGCATGTTCAGAATGAAAAACATATTTGTAACTTTTTAGTTAGGTAATTACATGAGTTCGGGACTAGTAGGACAGAATCATTTTTCGGTAATTCGCATGAAGCTCATATTAGAAAAGTAAATCGAAATTAGAATTTGAAAAGGCGGCTTACCTATCCCAAAAAATGACCCTTCGCCACTGATCTCTACTTACCCCATAAGCAAACCATGACATGCATGGCTCCCATGGGAGCCATGTGGGGTGCGGGGGAGCGCAGTTTGTGTCGGCGGCCCAGCTGGCTATGGCTGGTTGCTGCTACCCTGCCACAAGAAATGCAATTACGCGACGCACTCTTACGCTCCTCAACTCGATCATACTTACTCAAGATGTGGACCTGTTCACTGACAAGCTAAGAAAAATTATATCTGCGGCAAATGTCCACCTCACACCCTGTCATACAATAAAACCTATGATACGAAACTAGGCTAAGCCGTATTCAAGACAAGTTAGCAGTTAAGTGTTAGTACCTCATTCTGCCTAGCCTTTTTCCAATCATGTTGGGGTCGGCTTCCAGTCTAACCGGATGCAGCTGAATACCAGTATTTTACATGGTGCGACTACCTATCTGACCTCCACAACCCAGTAACTGGGTAATGCGATACCCCTTTGTAAGACTGGTTGTCAGACTTTCGGGCTTCTGACGACTCGTAACGACTGTCAAAGATCCACGAATGACAAACGGCTTAACGTGCTTTCCGAAGCACGGAAGTCTCGGTATGTAAAGATGGTCACCCATCCACGGACCAACCCCGGCAAGCGCAGCTTAACCTGATGGATCGACCCGTGTGGCTGTTATTACTTAGCCACGAGCTCCTCTTAAGTGTTTAATTGGTAGTACCTAATACTAATAATATGGCACAAATCGTAACTGTAAGCGTATATTACGCAAATGTTACTTGTTTGTAGACGCCTTGGGTTTACCTGTTAAGTCTAAAAAATGTTTGAAAATAATAAAAATAAATAAGACCCCCCAACACGTTATCTATCGCGATCACACTAGCCCACCATTGATCACAGTGGTTACCAAAGTTTATTAGTAGAACGTGAGATTTCCTCCTATCTCGCGACCCCTGATAAATTGTTGTTGTGTAAAATTAACGGGTACAACATTAATTATTTCTCTTGTTATCTCCAAGCTGAGTTATAATTTTGTTGGTGTTTCTAAATGTTTAGTTGGAGCAGATTTGTGTAAACTATTATTGGGATTTGGTGAGTTTTGAGTGATAAGGAGGAATGAGAGTTTGAGTTGGGTCAAGGTCGATGTAGGACAATGTCAAACGACTTATAAGAACAATGCAATAACAAATATATTTGTCTAAAAGTGACTATTTTCTATCAACTGATAAGTGTTGTGTTCAATACAGAATATGGAAATTAATTACTAATGGAAATGGACATGTACAGGTATATAAAAATAACAATAAAATATTTAAGTAAATACATTTTGCAGATAAAAATACATAAATTATAGATAAGCGAAATGTTAGTATCTTATTCGCGATCTCCTGACTTTGATTATTATGTAAGTTAAAATTTGTTCCCACAATAATAACTTAATGATCTCCTAAAACAAGGCTTCCCCTCTCCTCGCCTTTTGCTGTACCCTACAGGGTCCATATTGATCTAAATTATATAGTTACCATCTAAGTACACATTATGGTAAAGCAATAAAGCAATAGCTTTATTCATGCTGGGAGGTCATGCTCCATTTTTCGAGTTACTCAATAGAGTAACTCGAAAAATGGAGCATGACCTCCCAGTATTGAAAAGAAAAAAAAAGAAAAAAGAAAAATATATTATCACATTCACGTAACTCGAAACCAGTTATTGGCCAGGTACAAATTCTTTCTACCTTAACCTAATCCATCCTCAATATCGATAGAACAAAGACTGCCTCATTGTCATTCGGAAACCTACCTAGTACCTCTCCAAAGAAAAGCATAAAGATAAATAAGCTCAAACAATCCACAAAAGGACCAAGGACGTATACTTAAGTAAAGGTGGTTCAAGTGTCAAGAATATACAGCGTCGTATACGCCACATAGGTGAGGACTGGCAATATGCGTCGCCAAATAAAACCTAGTGTTCGTCGTATTTCCGACATTTTCGTATCGTTTTGGGTGCCACAATTTAAAAGATGTAGAGGCTGCTTTATTGCAGATATAGAAAACCACGCTGACGAACTCGTGGCTATATAATAAATAACAGCCGCACGGGTCGATCCATCAGGTTAAGCTACGCTTGCCGGGGTTGGTCCATGGATGGGTGACCATCTTTACATATCGGGACTCCTCCGTGCCTCGAAAAGCACGTTAAGCCGTTGGTCTCGGCTGTCATTCGTGGATATACAATTTATATTTGTTATGTTGATTATTTTTTATGTTTTTTTTACTTTAATTTTAAGACTAAGTTTGCTGCCCCTACTTTGACCCAAACCCCAAAAACTTGGCGTGAATTGTTAGTTCAGAAATCGTAGCTAACTCGAAGCAATAAGTCTGCGACCCAGCGTGACGGCCGCTCCTTTAAACACACGCCACTTGACTCCTTAATGTATGGATTGTTTTGGCAGAGTTCGGTGTTCTGCTAAATCGGACCCTTGTACCTTTGCGGCTTGTACCTATGTGGCTTGGGGATAGTTTCAGTACAGCTGTGGTTACATGGTTATTTTGTATGTTTCTGGAGTTTTCTTGTTAAGGAACTAAGGTGGTTTAGGTATATTTATTATTATTATTATTCTTAAATTCAGATTAGACAAACTTTGGGTGAATTAACAAAGCTAAGAAAAGGCGCTACGTAGTTGCTACGGCGTAGCTGATGTGCTACGCTTGCTTGGTTTTCGTAGCGGATATTATACATTCGCCACTTGACTCCTTAATGTATGGATTGTTTTGGCACAGTTTGGTGTTCTGCTAAATCGGACCCTTGTACCTTTGTGGCTTGTACCTATGTGGCTTGGGGATAGTTTCAGTACAGCTGTGATTACATGGTTATTTTGTATGTTTCTGGAGTTTTCTTGTTAAGGAACTTAGGTGGTTTAGGTATATATTTATTGTAAGTATTCATACATTACGACGGCACGGTTGGCGTAGTGGTTAAGCGATTAACTGCTGCGCTGCGTGTCGCGGATTCGATTCCCGCACGGAACAAATATTTGTATGACCTGCATGTAGTTGTTCCGGGTCTGGCTGTTTGTGTATTTCATATGTTTAAATGTTTGTAAACGCACCCACGATACAGGAGAAATTCCTAGTGTGGGGCAACGTTAAAAACAACAAAAAAAAGAGATTTAACAAACTTTGGGCGAATTAACAAAGCAAAGAAAAGGCGCTACGTATTTGCTACGGCGTAGCTGATGGGCTACGCTTGCTTCGTTTTCGTAGCGGATATTATACACTCGCCACTTGACTCCTTAATGTATGGATTGCTTTGGTGCAGTTCGGTGTTCTCTAAAACGGACTCTTGTGCCTTTTGGCTTTTGGAATAGTTTCGGTATAGCTAGATTTACATGGCTATTTGTTATGCTGATGGAGTTTTCTTGTTGAAGAACTAAGGTGCTTTAGGTTTTTTTTTTGTAGTATTTCGAAAAAAGTAACTTCGATGTTACTACGGCGTACCTGATGTGCTACGCTTTCGTAGAGGGTAATCGACCCATTACTCTGAGACCCACTACTCTCATAATGTTTGAATTGTTTCGACTCAGGTGAGTGGTCTGTTAAATCGAACCCTTGTACCCTTGCAGCTGGTACCGTTGTGGTTTGGGGACTACACTAGTAACATGATGATTTTGGAGTTTTCTTGCTGAAAAAACAAGCATATTTTTACCATTATGTAAGAGATTTGACAGAGTTAGCGTGAATTAACAATTACAATGTTTAAACAGGGGGTTACGAAAATGCTACGGCGTAGCTGTTATGCTATGCCAGCTATGCTTTCGTAGCGGGTAATTACTCTTTGAGCCTTTCGTCATGAATTTTGTATTGCTTAATGTGGTTTTTATCAACTACAACTGAACGGTCGATTTACGACAAATTTTTCTGTTTAGTTCAACTTCAGAAAATCTTAGTTATCATAATGTCTTTGACATATCTCGGGACCCTTGGGTCGTGGACTTTTGGAAGGCGTACGAGGGGACGAAGCCAACTCGCAGCGGCCCTTAGACCATTTTAGGTGTTGAGGCACCAACCGACGATTATCCCTGTATGTACTATGCAAATGTACCCAAGAACAATCCCCGGTTGGTGCAGGACTATTGCAGAACATGGAAACCAAACATATTGGGCTATGGGTTTGGATGGCTATAGTGGATTGGTAACCTAGATTAGTTATTATATTATTATTTTATCGAGATATTATCTAAAATTATACCCTAAATTCAGAATCAGAATTGCTTGTATTTCATAATCAACATGAAGCCTTTTGGGCACTTTCCCCATCGACAGCGATGCGGATGAATTTTTTGATGCCCAATGAGGTTTTCCCCCCTTTTTTTAAGTTCCGATAAATACTTGTACATACTATATTTATTTTATTTTATTTAATATAATTTAGATTTATAACTAAGTAAGACATTTAAATAACCATTATGAAATAAAAACATGAAGCTGGTTATTCCCAATGATCCAAAACTGTAAATCAATTTACAACCTTCGACTAAATCATCATCCATTTTGTACTGGAATCATGATTTCGTTAGCCATCTCATTGGCTGGCCTTTGCCTATCAATGTGGCTATTAATAGCCTATTAGTCGATATTAGGCTTCATTTAAACCGGAGTTAGGACATTATGAAACGTTATTATCTTACGGGAAATGGTGTTTTGCAGAATTGCATTAACCGTTGAGTACTGGGTTTGAATAAATTTGCATGACAATGCTGTTCTATTGGTTTAGATAATTTTTAATTGGTTCCAAGTTAATTTTGGTGGTACGCAAATGTTTTACATTTAGCAAAGGTTTAGGTACATATTTTTTATTTTTTTTCAATATTAATAATTACAATCTAGCAGACTGTTAAGTAATTTAATTCTAACTTAATATTTTACGATTTCTAAGAATAGTATCAATTTGCACTTTTACATTTTTGTGTCAAGTGTCAAGTTTAACATTTAGCAATAAAGATTTACTACACCCATTTTCTGAATTGAGACTTCGAAGTTGGGAACGCGAGTGACGCACGCGGTGAAATTTTGCATTACTTATGGCGCTTCAATGTAGCTTATATTGAAGGAATCGCCTTAAGTAATGTTAAAATAGAGTTGAACAAAAAGTAGGGTCTGAAGTAAAAAACTGATAGAACTGAGATATAAAAATTATTGCGGGAAACGAACGAAGGCTTATTTAATAACTAATCTTGTACATAATAATCGTAAAAATAAATATAAAAAATTCTTTGATTGTCTTTGAAACTGCATCATCCCGTTTATTATTAGTAAATAGCATCGACCGGCTGTCACACCCGCGCGGTCGTTGTTTTTGTACTTTTATATGTTGTTATTTACAAAGTACCTCACAATGTTTTATATACTATGTTTTAACCATAAATTATATATTTCGTTAGTATTAAAGGTTGCATAAAATTCCGTGTTTCAATATCCGGACAAACCATATTGAGGTTTTTGTGATGTTTCTGTTTATATTTTGTTTTGTTCCTTATTTAATAAACAATAAAAAATATAAAAAAAAGTTCTCAACTTCTAATTCTCAATTCAGAAACCGTTTGAAAGCAATAAATAAACAAATTATTAATGCTAACTAAATATTTGAAAAACTTATTTCTTTATATTATACTTTATTTTATAGAATTCTCACAACAGTTTCCAAGGCGCTTAATATTTTAAACAGACAATATAATATTTTCTTGGTATATTAATATGAATTTCTGTAAAACACAAAATCTAAAATCAACATACCAATTCTCACTAGAAAGGCTTGATAAAGAACACAGCTATCTTGATAAATAACAATGTTAATAACTCGAAAAGATCTAATAGATTTTCAGTCTTACAACTGAAATCAAATCAAAATCGATTCTACGAACTTTTACCCATTAGCTACTTCAATCATACAACACATTCACAAATCAACGCGAAAATAATTTCCCCATAATTTTACGATTAAATTCAAAGATAGACCCATCAAAAATAATAATAGACAATAAATTTGGATAGCACGAAATTGTTCTAACCTAAATCACACAATAGTACAGAGGTACAGAAGGCCAACTCCATGCAACGAGCGAAAATGCAAGTGCAGACACGCTTCTCGTACGAACGCCTACACTGGCGGTGGACCACTTTTCACCCTAAGAATAGAATAGAATAGAATATATTTATTGTAAAACATGAGTATACATCAAATAATATGTGCAAGGTCTTAAAATAACAGGTAGATCTGCATGTTTTGCCATTTATGGCGTACAAAACAACATATTTTAGGTTTAGAATAAACCATTCAAGAGAGTTGAGTCTACACAACAAACTATGAAGATTGTAATGATGAAGTACCTATTGTTTTTACAGATGTGTTGGTGAAATTGTGAAATAACGTTGCATAATCCATAATCAGCCTTTAATATTCCCACAACTGAGTCACAGGCCTCGTCTCTATGAGAGGGAGTGGGCCATAATCCACCACGCGGGCCCAGTGCCCAACACGTAAGCCGGGGCCGATACCACCGGGCGACCAATGCGCAATAAGGTTGAAAACTGGTACAGCGAGTGCAAAGAAATAATAATAAATAAACTTTATTTCACAAAAACAGTACTTAGATTACATTATATTATAGTTATGTGCTAGGATAAAACACAAGTAGGTACACAAAAGTTTTAGCATCTGGAACCGAACTAGGAGGGACCTGTATTTCGGCTAACAGCGCCAATCCCCTCGAGTTACAATACATTAGAGTTCTTAAATGCTAGAATTTTACAAAACAAAGGAATAATAATAGTCTAAGGGTCTATTTATGGTCTGCACCTCTCTTTGTGTTATGTTGAATGAGTGAGTGTGAGAGGGTGTGTATTTATGAGTGTGCTTGTGAGTTTTATAAGTGAACACATACACAAATACACTCGCGATCGGTATTTTTTGAGATCGCTGTATGTATGCGTATATGTGCGTGCATCTATTTGTCTACCATTGTATAGAGCTGACCTTCTGTACTTATATATTTTTTACCACAAGGGAAGGTAGACCGTAATTATTAACAGTCCCTTAGGACCAGTGGTCTCTTCAAGACTTGGTTAAGCTATTATAACTTGAGTTACTTGTTCGAAGCGATAAGGAGTTTTGATAAAGATTGTGGGTGTCACTCAACTTAGTTTCAAGTTGTGCTTCCTTTTGGCATTTCGAGTATCAAATTACTTTTCAAAGATTGACAGGTTTTTTTCAAATAATAGAATTATGTTTAGACTTTTCGCGGTTTCATAAATGCTAAGTTATGGTACATTATGACATTTCTAATTAACAATTTAACAGTTTTTTTTGGTTGTTTTTCAAGCTTTTATTTTACCATTTTGTCGGCGTGATTAATATGAATAAGTACCCATGCCAAATTACAGCTTTCTAGTACTTAAAGAGTCTCTTAGCTAAGTGGACAGGCAGACAGACGGACATGGCAAAAGGGTTCCTTGTCGACTATGGAACCCTAAAAAACATTTATATTTTTAAACATGTTTTATTACATCGTATTTTCTCTCTACAGCCATGTTTGCCTCTACGGTGAGAACTACACAAAGGATTTTATGTGGTTTCTACTAAAATGCCTCTGACGTCATAAACTTTAATTGGCATTTCACGCGGTGACAAGCAGCGATCGTAAAAATTTTAACACTGCCGCTGCATGCGGTGCACTTTTCAACGGTTTTTATTAGGGTTAGCATATCGTACACTTTATAAATGAAATGTTTTAACTTTGGCTACATGACATGGCATTTAAAATGAATTTATGTATATCACCTACAATATTCTGAACAGAATGAAGACCAAAGAGTTTTGACTGGTTAACATTAACTTTGCTTGCTTATCTAACGTAATATAGATTTATTAAGGTGTTGGTCATTTTCCAAGGTTTTTTCAGTTCGATCTACCTACTACACGTTTACGTCCTTTACTAAAGAATACAGAACAATTACATATCAAGGACATTATACCGTACAATACCTCGGTACACCACAAAATATGGCCCTCACGGCAAATTACACGGAACACGTGAATCGTCACAGCCAGTATCACATGTGGCAGAGTTGTGTGACGAATGACGTCATATCTCACACATACACTTACCCGTGAAGTGGATTAAGTGGTGCTTTCAACCGCTTGATGTATGGACGCGGATCTTGCTTGATTCATAAGGACCATTTTCGCGTAACGCGGTTGGTACTATGGAAGCGGTGTGTCATTTTGTTTTCGCTCCCGTCTGCCGTCAGTGCTTATTGTTCCAGTGGTTCTTTAAAGAGAATGATGCTTAATTCATAAGGACCAAATCCGCGCAGCGAGGTAGGCGAGGTTGCCTGAAAATGATTCTACTGAGTACTTTATTAGGATCATTTTGTGTGGTTTCTCTCTTGTTTTGTTAGTGTACGTTTTCTTCTTTTTTGCTAGAAGTGTGTTGTTAATCTGGTTGTGTTTTGAACTGCTTGATTTATGGACGTGGTTGGTGCTTGTTTCATAAGGACCATATTCGCGTAACGCCATGTATGCTACGAGTGTTATTTTACTGTTAGACCTTTTCTTTTTACTTCTAATACCTACACCTAATTTATGTTAATGTCGTTTTGAATAAAATCTTTTTTATTTTCTTCCAAAAACCCACAACCGATCCACAAAATAAATTGTGGTATTTAGATAAAAAGTGGGGTTTTTATGTACGCGCGGTATGTGGGTGGGATATCATTAACACTAATTTATCCAAAGCCCCGGGTGACAAAGCAACTATATTATTTAAAAAGTATCTAACACGGCTTATTTAGAATCCTTACTTTGATATTTATATGGTTTGTTAATATTTAACACACGCTGACAATTATTTTGTCAGTCTAAAAAATTTCAAAGTTTTATTGTAGGTACTAATAAATTAGTGCCTATTTGGGTAAATCATTATGCTTATCCTTTGCCCAACTATGTTGGGGTTGGCTCCCAGTCTAACCAGATGTAGCTGAATACCAGTATCTCTATTTAGGTACCAAAAAAAAAAAAAAATTGGTGTAAAGGAGTACGAAAGAAACGTTTAGGTTAAAATTAAAAATAAACACCTTGGAAAGTTTTTTTTTAACTATACTTTTCATTGATTTGAAAGAAAGTTTCTCATCGTGGAAAAAATAGAAAAGGAATAGTGAGAAGTACAACAGTCTCTTCACTAATCATATAATAATAAGTGAGAACAAACCGAGAACAGACACCAGGAGTACCTCCCCGTGCAATTTTATGTGGCAACTTATCATCTTTGGCGGAGCTATTTTTCGAATGTTTTACCTCGTTTAGCTGATGTCTGGTTCCTTTGATGACATCCTGTCTATTAGGGGTAGCTATCAACCTTTTGTATTCCACATTTTTCCTTTGTTCATACGTGAAGCTGGGAATATTATTCAGCTATGTGGGTGAATATTTGCATGAATCACTTTGCGTGTTTTTTTCCTTAAGGTACCAAAATATGTGTGTTGGGACGTGGGTGGGTATATTATTTTCTTGTCTGACAGGTGAAGACAGAAATCTTGGCGTAAATTTTCATAGTTGAAGAGCTTGTCTGTAAGATTGATTTATTTATTTGTTGTTGTAATGTTTCTGTTACTGACAGGCTTTTGCAGTTGATTGCTGGGTTAACTGGATATCTGTACCCACAATAATGTATATTTATTGTGGTAATTTGTGGTTGTGGATTTGCAACCGACGTGCCAGATGTATGAACGAAAACGAATCAAATGAGTAGGTATGTAAGGATTGTAGCAGGTGAAGTTCTGTAGCTTCTGCCTACTCCCATGGGAACACGGCGTAAGTTTATTTATGTAAATTATTGAATAGTTGCTTTGAGTTCTAGACGTGTTTTATGTTATTCAAAGGTGGCTTAAGATAATTGTTTTTACTATCCACTGGTAGGTATACATGTAATAATAATTACTATACCTCTCGTCACTATTACGTAACACTTTTCTTAGAAGCTTTAAAACTTCTTGAATAAAAAAAATCCTGCTTAAACAAGACTTCATAATAAACAGGGTGGATGTTTGAGATGGGGTAGTAAGGGCTACCTTAACCGTTGTAGTTACGGGAAAACGATCTTTCGAGATTGTCCTTAAATTTTGATTTGCATCCAGAGATTTTGAAAAAAAATACAGTCGGCAGGAAAATGGGCAATTTTCGCATTTTATGCCAATCAATCCTGTTTCATATTGTTAAGTGATACATCACTATTGAGCAATGCAATATGACACACCACTAGTGACTTACCGTTCCCGCCTCTTTCTATCTCTGTCATATAAAATATACATTTAATAAAGAATACTACGTAACGTGGTGAGTTATAATATTATGTTTGCATAAAATTGCCAGTCATTCTGCCTAGTCTTTTCCCAATCCTGTTAGGGTCGGCTTCCAGTCTAACCGGATGCAGCTGAATACCAGTATTTTACATGGAACGACTGCCTATCTGACCTCCACAACCCACTAACTGGGTAATACGATACTCCTCGGTAAGACTGGTTGTCAGACTTTCGGGCTTCTGACGACTCGTAACGACTGTCAAAGATCTCCGAATGACAGCCGGGACCAACGGCTTAAAGTGCTTTCCGAAGCACGGAGGAGTCTTGGTATGCAAAGACGGTCACCCATCCACGAACTAACCCCGGCAAGAGCAGCTTAACCTGATAGATCGACCCGTGTGGCTGTTATTACTTAGCCACGAGCTCCTCACATAAATATTGCCAGTGTTTTCATTTATTATTGTATTGTAGTCTCCACATTGTATGATATATTACTAATTTTCTTTCACATCATACTCCTCTCTTACGCGGGAAGTATTGTATAATCGCAGCTTAGTTTCATACTGACCTATATAACTTACTTTAGTGAGACTGGAAGTTGAATCGTCTGTTTCGTTAGTTGGAGCTAAAACAGTGAATGTGTCTTTGATGTAAGCCTGCAAGCTGTTGATACTGGAGACAAGTGTATGTACTAAGCTTTGCTAGAATTAGAATAAAGTTTATTTGTGTTTGTGCCTGCAGAATGTTACTACTGTCAGGAGGTAGGGCGTTTTGTGTAACACTTGCTTTTGCCCGCGGTTTCATTCGTGTTAAATTTCTTGGGCCGACCCACCCCGTCGCATCGCATTGCCTGCCCGCGCTATAACTTACTTTTCGCTTAGCGTTCTTTCTGACTTTTTTCTCGGCACCTAGCGTGATGTTATATAGTCTTCCTCAAGCATTGGGCTATAAAGTACAACAATTTTTTTAAAAATCTGACTGGTAGTTCCAGCGCAACACACAAACAAACAAACTCTGCAGGTTTATTATTAGTATAGATATAGCTCTACAAGGTTCTTTTGACGGTATAATTCACGCCTTAGGCTGAATGTCACTAATCTATATAATAAAAATGAATTGCTGTTCGTTAGTCTCACTAAAACTCGAGAATGGCTGGACCGATTTGGGTAATTTTGGGATTGAAATATTTATGGGAGTCCAGGGAAGGTTTAAACGGTGAGAAAATATGGAAAAAGTGCTTTAGGTAGGGTAGGTAGGTAGATAAGTAGGTACGCCGTAAATAAGTACTGAGTGCTACCTGTGCGAAGCTAGGGCGGGCAGCTAGTACGTTATAAAAACAATACTTACTGATATTCTAAATGCAAAAATGAGTTTCTTGTTTATCTTTTTGTTTATTCTCTCATTCTCGCAAAACATGCGAGAATGAGTTCACGCAAAAACGGCTGGACGGAATTGGATGAATAAAAAATTGCAACTTTAAGAAAATACCTATTTCATAATAGTTTTATAGAATACTTACATAATTATGTTCGTAACACTATAAAATATCGACCAATACTTTAGCAGAGAATTGCTTTTGAATCTTGCATAAGTGTGAAGTATTTATGCTCGTGACTTTACATTGCTGCGTTACCCCCAATTTAAAAGCGACCGTCGCGCGAATACATCATCGTCATGTCCATATTATGTTAGTTTTTGTACGGAAAACCAGAAAGCATCTTCTGGCGTTGCGACCACGCGTTCAGATTCACCGAACAAAAAGTTGCATATGAGCGCAACCATCGCGTATTCGCGCGACGATTGCTTTTAAGGTGGAATTCACTTACGTTTTTTGCAATTTGCAGGTCAGTGTCAGGTTGTATGTTGATTAAAATATGATTCGCGACCGTAACAAATATGGCTTTACAGAATTACAATCAGCAATACACCTCCTTAAGTTAGAATAATCCTCAAATGTCATGAAATAGTCATTCAATAGAATTATATGTACTTAGAGAGTTGTATTGATGATTTTTCTGACTATAATTCAATAAATAAATATCTGATACGGCCGCGAATCATATTTAGATCAACATACAACCTGACATTGACCTGCAAATTGCAAAAAACGTAAGAAAATTTGAATTTCGTAGGCTACCTTGGAGCATCCACCTTAAATAGGACGTGGCTTTATACTTCTGCATAGTAAATCAACCAAAGTCACTTAAAGAAACTACAACCACCGAACAAAGACAAACCGAAATCTTCAAAAACCAACGTTTTCAACCACTATTTTATTCCAACTTTTAACGAGCAGTAGTTCGTTCCGTTTCACGGGTAGTCCGTCACGGCCACCGACTTTGTTTCAGTACGCTACATAAATCTTAGCTCTGGACGACTAGCGGGCTTTTAGTCTAACATTACTTTTGAGGTTGGAATCTTTCTGTGGAGCGTATTGGAGTTTAAAGAGTTGGACTGTGCTCTTCTGAAGATAGGGTATTTTGCTTAAGATTCATGGTGGCTTGAGAGTGAAATGTGAGGCTAGTTCGAATTGTGTGTTCGGCAAATTCAAGAGTTCAGGTTCCTTTAAGAGAAGCCATGTTTCCAAAGGGATTTTCCGCTGGCAAATATTACGAACTGCTATAGAAAGCTTCACCCCTTTATGCTTAGTGAGGTAGCTCGCGAAATTCAAAATTCTTATTTTTTTGCAATTTGCAGGTCAGTGTCACGTTGTATAGAGAATTATATTTATAGAATTAAATCATTAGAATCGTGAATACAACTCTCTAAGTCAGAATTGGCCTCAAATGTCATGATTTCATGAAATAGTTATTCAATAAGGTAATGTGAACTTAAAGATGTGTATTGATAATTCTAATTCTATAAAAACATACAACTTACGGTCGCGAATCAAATTTAGATAAACATACATCCTGACACTGACCAGCAAATTGCAAAAACCTTAAGAAAATTCGAATTGCGTGGGCTACTTTGGTACTTTCGCCTTAATTTAGACCCAGTGGTTGTGCGTTGTCTATCAGTGAGCGAATTTAAGCCGGATTTATATTACTGTGTCGTATCGTGTCGTAACGCCTTCTGACGCAGAGATAACCAATCAAAACTCGTTGTGATTTGGCGTAGTAATTAACAGATTCGTTTGATTGGTGTACGACACAACACGACACAGTAGGTAATATAAATCTGGCTTAAGCCGTTGGTCCCGGCTGTCATTCGTAGATCTTTGAAATTCGTTACGGGTCGTCAGAAGTTCGAGAGTCTGACAACCAGTCTTACCCAGGGGTATCATATTACCCAGTTACTGATATACTGGTCAGATAGGCCGTCGCTCCATGTAAAATACTGGTATTCAGCTGCATTCAGTTAGACTGGAAGCCACTCCCAACATAGTTGGGAAAAGGCTAGGCAGATTGATTTTGATTATGAAAATGTCTTACTTTATCATAGTGAAATCAGTGTGTCATTTCTGATTCTTATCATAAGTTCTGATTCACCAATGCCTAGTGTCTGGTCTGATGATAAAAAAGGTTTGGTATTTTTTAGATACAAAACTGTCATCAACAATTTTTTAATCCATTTACAACCTCTAGATGGCCACAGCAAGTACTTGCAAATACTAGCAATTCAATCATCATCATTTCATCATTTCATTTCATAAAAGCATCATCATCGCTGATAGATTGTCAGTTTTTCTAGGCCCTCTGGAGTGATTCCTTCTTTTCCTTGTACTGTGGAGGCAGCCAACTTAAACTTGATTGTTAAAAAGTGTGGTAGAAAGACCTGACGGCACAAAAATCCTGCATCGCGCAATTAGAGTTTACCGCGCGAACAACTTATATAATCCGACATCAATCGCTGAGCAGTTGCCCGCCAGACACGACACCCGTCTGGTCGGAGGATCCTCCCTTTTCTATAGAGGATGAGTGAACTTTACACCCTGTTCCTCATACCTCTAAAAATGTTCCACGGCATAAACGTGATAAATTAGATCGTACCGACGACGACCGCCTTTTTTAACCGCCTCTGTGGTCTAGTGGTTAGGCCTCCTGTCTCAGACCCAGAGGTCCTGGGTTCGATTCCCAGTGGGGGCAAAATTTTCTGCTCGGTTTGGTTGGTGGTAGGAGTTGTTTTAAGTCCGCCTGGCTAGCTACCACCATCTTATCTAAGTCTGTCGCCATAACAACAATGTTACAAGCATTGTTATGTTCCGGTAGTTAGAGGTAAGATAGCCAGTTCCTCTGTGGTTGAGGATTCCGGGTGAAGCTCGCTTCCACCTTCGGCCTGCTCATCACTTAACATCAGGTGAGAATCAGGCCAAGAGCTTCCCCGTTGTGGTTAAAAAAAAAAAACGAAGAATTTCTCCCGAAAAATAATCTTTTGAACAACGAACCAATTCAAAAGCGTCATTCACCTCGCTTACAATGAATGAACCAAGAAGTTGTCGGTTTAACGGAGGGTAGAAGAAACAGATTGTGTTTAAACTAAGTTCCATGGAACAGTTTCAACGGAAAATATGTTAATGGTACTTTAAACTTGTTAGAATTAGTTTTCTTTTTGAATCACATCGTATCTGCTTTTTAAATGGCATCGATTTAGAGTTTAGTTTTGTCGAACGATTAATCTGTTCGTAACGTTGTAGTTTTGTTGGAATACGAATTTATTGTGGAGCAGAATTTTTTGTTTGTCCTTTTCGTGGATTCGTTTTTGTTATCGGTTTGACATTTTTGTTGTTGTTCGTTTGTTTCACTGGGGAATTAATACCGCTACAATTATAAACCTTATGTGTGGGTATATTCTTGCATTGTCAAAGGTTCAGTGACCGCATGCTGTTATGTCGTTATATGACGTTTGCAACCCACGGTTGACGAAAGTATATTTTTGGTAAGAATTACACAGCATTATAATAAAATCAACATAATTATTTTGATGTTGTATATTCTCTGCATTAAGTTTTTTACAAATAAAAGAGTTTTTATTATTGCAGAACTGTTGTTTTGCAATAATAAAAACTCTTTGCTCAGTGCAGTGCTGAAAATGGAAATTGGTAAACAAACCCTTTCATTGGTAGTGTTTTACATAAGTAGGTACCCGATATAAACTATTATTATAAAATTCACAACAAATAAAGTCATTTCTCTCTCAAAATAAACAAAAATAAAAATCCAAGCTACTCAATCAAGTCCAAAATATCTTCGGTCGTTCGTAGTGAAGTGCCCGCTCTTACAAGTCGGACCGACAAGCTGCAATATCCGGGGGCTGAACACACCGACACTCTTCTAGTGCATAACCGGACAACTGCACATTATTAGTAAAGATTTTTTTTACGTACATTTAAAGAAAGAAAAATTGTTTAATGTGCACCAATAATGTTGTTTAAGAAAAATATAGGTAGGTAAATGAAAAATATATATAAATAATATGTATGAAGCAAAAGTTTAATTTAATAAATATGGGTAAAATGTATTAAATTAAGTTAACATGTTCGTTGTGCTGTTTAAGTGCGGAATTCACCAATGAAACTATGTGATCAGCAGTTCTAAACCGCATTCAAGAGCCAGTGTCAATATTCCATAACAATTTTGTATCTGACAGCTCTTGAATTCAAATTAATAGTAGATGAATCAAAATTTTAGCTTGATATGATATTTTGATAAAGCGTAAATACAGCGTTGAAATTGATTACTACTAGGTAACTATTTATCGACCCATGCAATTCGGATGAACCAGATAATTTAGATGCTTGGTCTAAATTAATTTTCGGTGAAATAGTATCAAAATTCCGATTGTATTATTATACGTTAAGGTTACAATCGGAATTTTATGGATAATTATGGATTTATGTTATGTAATAGATATTATGAGTACTAATATGTTGAAAAACGTAAGCTCGGTTTTGTTCATTTACAACTGATTTGCCATGTTTATTCACACAACATAATTCGCTATCTTTTAATTTATCTCTCAGCGTTGTTTTCCATAAACTACACGAAGCACATTCATGATACCTATTTTTAATAATTTCATCATCATAATTTCTTCTCTAAAACGTTATAACATACTTTAATGTTCGAAGTTATGTTCGGAATATTAAAAAGACTCATATAAGTGAGATATTTTCAAGTTTATGCGTTATGAGGAACTAAATTGACAATTATTAAGAAAATTCTTTGCTGTTAAAATTTTCATTTCCGTTGGTAGCGCTTACTCGTTGACTCACGTAATCTACATTAATATTATAAAAAGTTTTTTTTTTTTTTTTTGTCTGATCTCAAAAACTGATGGAAATCTTTCACCAGTAGAATGCCATATTATCTCTGAGTAATATAGGCTAAGCGGGCACGCCCTTTATGCCTGGAGGCTTTTGGATATTAAGTTCGGTTTACCTTTAGTTTTTATTTCTGCTTGAGTATTAGTTCTCGATGTTTTTGGTTGGTATATTGGCGTGTGCTAGCTGATATATTGCTAATAATTTGTGTTGCGAAAGGTATAGAATCAATTTTTCTAACTGAACAGACAGCTGTGCTGCTGGGGAGTTTGTTGTGCCACTTCTTCTTCCCAGCTGAAGCACTAGGAAGTGGTGAAGGGTGGGAATGTTGTTTTACGTTTATATCGAAATAACGAAAAGGTGATAACCGTTATTTGACAAAAAAACACGTTAGGTACAAAAAAATCTACTAGAACTTGTTTATAAATGAAAAATTAAACTGTAGCAAGTTTATTCATAACTTACTTTTCTTACTAATATTCCGCTGCCAGTTACCACGTTATGACGTTGACCAGCAGACTAAAGTAATAATGCGTGGCGCTAGCGATGCTCGCCAGTTCTTTGTCCGCGTCCTTTAAATACACTAGTTTTATATAAAGTACTAAGATTTAGAAAGTTTTTGTGAGTTTGTCAATATATTTTGTATTGATGTCGAAACGAATAGGGTATTTCTTTATGTTGCGTTTTTGTAGGGTAAACAGTGCATGTAATAATAATGACAGTACCAGTGAAAGTTACAAAGACTTATGCCCGTTTTCATTAACGCGACACTTAAAGTGAAAGCGACAGGGTAACCCGTAAAATTCAAATTTTCTTACGTTTTTTGCAATTTGCAGGTCATTATCAGGATATATGTTGATCTAAATATGATTCGATTTGAATTATAATCATATTGATCTATCAGATATTTATTTATGCAATTATAATCACAGAAATTATCAATACAACTCTATAAGTTTTTATATTTAATCCTACCGAATTACTATTTCTTGAATTCATAACATTTGAGAATTATTCTAACTTAAGGAGTTGTATTACTGATTTAATGATTATAATTCTATAAAGCCATATTTTTTATGATCCCAAATCATATTTTAATCAACATACAACCTGACACTAACCTGCAAATTGCAAAAAACGTAAGAAAATTTGAATTTCGCCGAACCCTTTTTATCAAGAAGACCCTCTTTAACATAGGCTTCGCTAACGCAGTGTTAGCGCAAGATTAGTATGAAAGCTGAATGCGAAGGTAAGTACCCAATTAGACGCAAAAGACGTACCCTAAATATTTTAATAGCAATATTTAAGCATTGAGGTCGAACGCCTTGCAATAACTGTCATCAAAAAATAATTAACAGAGAATTCGTTCGAACGTATCTCGGACGTCACGGTCCGAATATTCCCGAGTAAAAGCGAGTATTCCCGAAGGCTGGCTTTTACTTTGGTCGAAGTATACTCGTATACGAGCATTGCCAGTATTTGCCATTTGACGTGGCGATTCTACGAGCATTTTGTGCATACCGAGAAATTTTGATTACTGGTATGTTCCTTCTCCTTTGTTCTGTTGTCTGTGTTCTGCATGTAATTTAGTATCACGACTATATTCATCGAAGGGTTAGGCTGAATCACTTTGCTGTACCCGACAGGGTCCAATGATCATGTCTTTGTAAACTTCCACCTACGTTCACATTGTGGAATGCAATTAATATATTGAGTACTAGCTTCTGCCCACGACTATGTCCGCGTGAACTTTACTGTTTTTTTAGGTATATGAGATTTTATTTTTAAACAAGATACGTACATAACAAATTAACAACTTATAAACTAGGTACTTAATTAATAAATAAAAATAACAAAATTATCTAACTTAACTAAAACTATTCACAAACTAATATCCAGGGTGTCTCAAACGTAGTGATCCAAAGGCAAATGAGGTTAAGCGAAGAGGTCCACCTATCATTAAAAAAATTAAAAACTGGGATATTTTGACCAGTTCAGAAAATTTCGCTATTATTATTTTCTAGAAATTTCAAATCTGGCTGGAAGATGCCCAGATGTTCAGAATATACCAGTTTTTAATTTTTTTGGTCAGAAGGAATCGGATCAGAAGTTCCGAAGATTACTCCCTACATACAAACTATTTTTAACTCTTTGTAATAGTAGTAGTGCGATCATTATAACTTGTCCCGTGACGCGATTATTAACTCTGTCCGTCAATCACCATTTTGAACTCTTTTAGTATTGAAACTAAGCTTGATAAAAATGGTGCCAACATGACGTCAAAGGACTAGTTATAGTGAACGGTCTGTATAGTAACAACCACATTCCAGTTTCTTTTATTTCCTGTATGTATTCTGTCCCATGAAGACTATTTTCAGCTTTTTTCTGTTTATTATCTAATTCAAAAGAAATACTTTCCTAATAAAATTCAAACAGGTACAATGTCTGGCTTAGTACGGAAGTGTATTCTCAGGATATTATACGGCGCAGTCTGCACTGCAGCGCCTTTAAGGTAAGGCACACACCTATAACAATTTCTGTGAGAAAGATGACACAGCTCGAAGAATTGTGGGCACATTTACTCGCTAGATCTGATGGCCGATGGAGTGGCGACCGCGTACATTGGAAGGCCGCTTATGTAGCGTTGAAAAGCCTCCCAAAAGGTGGACCGATGACCTTGTGAAGGCCGCAGGAATCCGCTGGATGCGGGAAGCACAGAACCAGCCGAAGTGGCGGTTCTTGGGGGAGGTGTATGTCCATCAGTGGACGTCTTTCGGCTGATATGATGATGATAAAGATGATGATACAAACAGACATCAGCTATACGAAGCATTTCCCGTAGCAGTAAGTTCCGCTTGCGCTTAAATTAATCAACTCAAAAGGTTACATGATACTTATCACAAAGCTATGTGATATTAATAAGTGTCACATTTTTAGGATGGCGTTTATAGTTTTGATCCGATTAAGGTTCATATACACACGTCAGTCACGTCAACGTCAAGTCACGTCAATTTCAGGGACGTGTGAATAGATAGTCAGTCATTCAGTCATAGCAACGCCTGTTTCGTTCGTAGCAATACAAGTTTTGACTTGCTGGTGTGACGTGAGTGATGTGTGTAGCCAACGTCCTATAACATCTACGTAATAATAATATTTTTTGACGTGACTGATCGGTGACTTGACGTTGACGTGACTGATGTGTGTGTATTAACCCTTATTTCTTAGCATTCTTACAGAGTTGGCCTAAACCGGGCATACTTAAATGAATACGTCACCAAAATGACAAAAAGATACGATTTCGAGTTGAGACAAGAAGCAAAATCGCATGAAAAAGCGTAGGTGTGCGACCCTCTCTAACCAACAATTGTACGCATATCCGCACTTGCCATGCCGCTTTCACTACGTCATGTTTAAGACAGACTCCACGGAATACTACGGGATTAAGCCGTGTGTAGCAACGTATCATGTTTCACGTGAATTTGCTTTATATTAATACACTGCCTTGTACCTTTCACGGTAAGCGGCATTATTGCTTGTTAATCTCTTCACCTGTCCTTTTTATGTCTTACTAGCTTTTACTCGTGTCGGTAATTATCCCACGGTCTACATGTGTGCCAAATTTGATCGAAATCAGTTCAAGCGTGAAAAAGTCACAGGCAGACAAAAATATTCCATTTATTTTAGCATTAGACAAATAACGGCTAAATAACGACAGTTATTGTGTAATAATATTGAAATGACTGCACTTTAGAATTACATTCTAAATAGATTATATTGCTTTTTATTTATCGTGAAATAACAGAGTTTATTTTACATATAAATCGAAATAACGAAAAGGTGATAACCGTTATTGTCTAATGTTATAATAAATGGTGTAAACCTTTTGAGTTGATTAATTTAAGCGCAAGCGGAACTTACTGCTACGAGAAATGCTTCGTTTTTGTATGCCCAAGTGGTTGATCATGGTATGAACATTATAAATATATAATAAGTGTAATGAATACCTGCATGTAACCCATGTATCACAAATAAACGATTAGATTTGATTTGATTTGAAAACGAGGCTTTAACGTCTACTGCTTTGGGCATCTCTCACCTTCTTACTAATGCTACCACATTATTTGAGGACTTTTTTAGTAAGTGCTATATATAACCTAGACCACTGAAATAGTCGGGATTTGTGCCCGGTAAGGCGCTGACCAGACGGTGATGAACAATTTGTCCACGAACAATTTGGTATCGTATGGAAATCTAACGCGCACGTAGGACAAAATTGGGATTTCCAGGGATTTCCATATGATTCAAAATTGTGAACAAATTGTCCATCATTTGCTCAGCGCCTTAATAAGAGTAGTCTCACCTCATGTTACATGGGACTTTCAACCAATTATGTTTATTACAATATGCGATAATAGATAACTCTGGCTACCCCTTCGGGGTATACAAGCATGATATTTTGTAGTTGAAAAAAAAATCTGAAAAGTATTACTTTATCCAAAAGCACCACTCACAAACGAGATACGGCAGAAGTTTCCATAATTGTTTTAATTCATGTACTGTTTTTGTGCACCTCACTGTACAGAGCTGTAACGTCGACGTTTTTACATTTCGCAAATACGTAGTTCATTTGCAGTGTATTCAAAATGACCCAGTTCTATTTAGTTTTTAAAGGTAGCCTAACTTTTAGAAGGCCAGCATTTTTATTTTTTAATGTTCCTTTCGTTGGCCATTTACATGGTGTTTGCAAATGAGCTTTCAGTTAAAAGCTTGATAGTATTTTTCTGATACTGAATGGATAATTTGCTCATTAATTCAGTAACATTTCTTTATAACATCATGCCTGTATTACCTGAAGGGTTGGGTAGAGGTGTACCTTTTAGTACCCCCACATTTCGCCAGTTATGGTAAAGTCTCATGTAAAAGGGGGCGAGCTTCGCACTGCTGGTGTAATTGGGAGAGACGGGCGTACCGTAATAGTGAACCCAGTGCGGTTAGTGTATATCACAATTTCTTTAACATATTTTCTTCTAACTACTGATGTAATTTTTTTTTTTCATTTAAAAGAGTGTCCATGGAGCTTCTTGCCCGTTCTTCTCCGTAGGTACCTACCACGCTTTGGAATGGAGAACTAGCTTCATATTTCTGACCGACTCCTTAACACTCCTTAGCACACAAAAGTGTCTGTTAATGGTCAAATTGAAATACATGCTTTGAGTTTGAGTTTGAATTAATCCTGCTTGTGTAAACAGTTTACGCTGTAAAACCAAAACCTACATTATGTGCAGTATATTAATTAATACACTAACACAATGTGTTTGATAGTGTTTCACAGTGAAGGCCCGTAATTGAAATCTTCGAGTTGTTTTTGACAGTCCTACGCCACACCCATCGCATTCACGCTACTTCCACACCACATCTACGTAACAAACCCGTGTGATATATTATGATGTCTAAAACGTCAACATCTTTAGTGAATTTTACTTTTGAATTTTCTCAAAATTCTAGTTCGCTAACATAACTAACTATTTTATCGGTCGTTGCCAGTTTTAGGAATACCTAATCCTTTTATTACCAACAAGTTTGTGCTTTCCTTATGTAGGTAGTAATTATTAGAGCACACATTACATTCGGAACCCTATCTTTATTAGCTACAGGACAGAAAATAGAGTGTTATTTTTTTACGCAGGCAAAACAAATTCTTAGGGGCGAAATTCACCAATAAAAGCTGAACACGATCACCACACAAGTTTAACAGCTGTCAGTGTCATTATTTTCTTGGGAATATTGACACTGGCAGCTTTTGAACTCGGTTTAGATGTGTAAGTTCATTAGCAAAATGATAACCGTTCAATAGACAGCAATGTAGCCAAAATAAACAACTCTTTTCTTCAACGCTAAATAAACACTTAAAGAACTCAAGAAAAACTTTTTAGAACTCGTCCTCCGAAAACAACCACTATCCTTTTATCTTTCGTATTTTTTTTTTAACAAAAATGACTAGTGTAAACCAAGGAGCCGCTGCGACAGCCACTTATCTACAAGATTTATAATAATACCATGACAGTTAGAAATTCTCGTCTCTACTAACAAAGACAGGAAAAAAATCGTGAAGAATGGACGAGTTTTTGTGAAAAATATATTTTATTCCTCTTTTGTTTGGTTGGTGATAAAGGGGGTTCGGCGTGAGATGGACAGAGGAGGCTAGTTCTCGATGTTTTTGGTTGGTATATTGGCGTGTGCTAGTTGTCATATGGCTAATAATTTAATGTATTTTTTGTGTTGCGTAAGGTACCTAAATGATTTTACGTAATATGGTATAGAACCTTTTTTTATTTTATTTTTCTAATTGGTCAGAAAGCTGTGCTGCTGGGGAGTTTGATGCGCCACATCTTCTTCCCAACTTAAGCACTAGGAAGTGGTGAAGGGTGGGCGTTTTGGGGGACTTTCTTATGTAATTTAGACGTTCGAAAAGTGCTGATTCTTAGCCTAGTTTGAATAAATGACTTTTAATTTTGATTTTCAATACTGTACTTGCGTAAATATTCATTACGGAACCCTTCATTGTGCGTGGTCCGAAACGCACTTGGCCGGTTTTTAACTCTTCCATATACTGGCTCTAATAGAACAACTTAGTATTGTTGACCAAGTGGCGTAAAGGCTCCCGCAAACAGGCGCGACGGGACTTTAACAATACAACTTCTAAGAAAACTTCACGGTAGAACAATTACCGGTGTCACGTAGCTCGATAAGTTGCGCCATTTTGTACGAGCTTTAAAAAATGTTATAAAAAAAACTTGTATTTTACGCAATTGTAATTTTTATTGTTTTATTTTTGCCCGTCACTCAACTCAGACGCAGATAATAATCAAAATGTAACGCTTTTCCTTAAACACCTTTCATTCCATTCACTTCTTTTATCAAATTCAATCGTTCCTACATTTTCAAAGCAATAAAAAGCATCCTATTCAACGAATTCGTTTGAATCACAATCATGTAAATTATGTTCTTCACAAAAAATCAACGAGATTCAATTTCTGTAACTGTATTTAACCCCTTTTCATCGAAATTTTAACATAAAAGTATAATTTGGAATATAAATGTGACGCTGTGAACTATTTGAATACATGAGGTAAGGATGTGGACACACTTGTGGAACATGAAACAAATATTCATCATCGCCTAATCTTTTTCCCAACAATGTTAGGGTCGGCTTCCAGTCTGACCGGATGCAGCTGAATAGCAGTATTTTACATGGAGCTACTGCCATCTATCTGACTTTCACAAATTAGTAACTAGGTAATACGATACCCCTTGGTATAACTGGTTGTCTGACTTTGGGGCTTCTGACGTTTTGTAACGACTGCGAAAGATCTATGAATGACAGCCGGGACCAATAGCTTAACGAGCTCTCCGAAGCATGGAGGGGTCTTGGTATGTAAAGATGGTCACACATCCACGGACCAACCCCGGCAAGCGCAGCTTAACCTGGTGGATCGACCCGTGCGGCTGTTATTACTTAGCCACGAGCTCCTCACACGTACAGAAGAATTATACGTATTCATAATGTCGAGTATTAAAAAACGAAAATGTTATTTGTGAAACATCTATCCGTATTGATCGGTATTTCCTTGTTCTCTATTGAACACCACACAGCTGACAGTCAGCAACGGCGTGTTACCAAGAAAATGTGTCCGCAGCCTTACATTGGTGTAGACGCGTCACGCCGACGTGAATACATGAAATAAACGATAAACATTGTGTTTTCGAAGAAATATTATTGAAATAGGGCAGGACATTTCAAAAGAGATTGAATTTCTGTTAGCATTGAATGAAATGAAAGTATTTATATTGTGATGTTTAGAATTATGTGACCAGGAGCTCGTGGCTAAGTAATAACAGCCGCACGGGTCGATCTATCAGGTTAAGCTACGCTTGCCGAGGTTGGTCCGTGGATGGGTGACCATCTTTAAATACTCAGACTTCTCCGTACCTCGGAAAGCACGTAAAGCCGTTGGTCCCGGCTGTCATTCGTTGATCTTTGACAGTCATTACGGAACGTCAAAAGTTTAGGGGCATGAGGAACGGGGTGTAGTTCACTCATACTCTATGGAAAAGGGAGGATCCTCCGACCAGACGGGTGTTGTGTCTGGCGGGAAATTGCCCAAGGATTGATGTCGGATAATCTTATATATGTTAATCGTTCGGTAAACTTAAATAGCGTGATGCAGGATTTGTGACGTCAGGTCTTTTTGATGCGTAGTTCGCATGTGGTGATGTAGATATCACCACAAAAGTCTGAAAACCAGTCACACCAAGGGGTATCGTATTACCTAGTTCAGTGGTCAGATAGGCAGTTAGTATTTGAGTTTGAGTTTGAATACAGTATAGTTTCGGAAAGTGTAAAATCATTAATCTGTGTGTGTAACTTTGCATGGTTAAAAAAAAAAATCATCAGTTGATTGTAAATCGGTCGCAAAATATACTATTTAAAATACGTAGCAAAGGATCTAATTTTACACTAAGCTCATTTTTTTTTTGTCCGCTTCGATTGCAATCGGGTTGTTAATCTAGGTAATCCTATCAATCAATAGGCAACGATATTGTGATGGAATTAAAAATATGTAAAGTTATGTACAAATAGTATTTATTTATTTATTTATTTGCGTAAAGCATGGTAGGTCTTAGAGTACACAGATAGAGCAGACATGTTTTGCCAAGATTAAACATAGCATGCAAATATTTACTACCTACTTACATTACATTATGATTACATTTTGATTGGATAAAATTACCGCAACCTTGATTTTCAATGGTTTTGAGGATTAACCACAAGGTCCAGTTGCTTTCAATAATTATTGCTAAGAAATAAAAAAATGCGAATAGCATGTATTTGTTTGTGTGTATAACATTATCACCTAGCAACGATTTTCATTTCTTTCATTTTAAAAGAAATGAAAATCGTTACGTTGGAATGCATTAATAATGACGTCACTGCTAATTATGTTTGTCCTTTTTTTCCCCTTATTAAAGAGTGTATTGGTAAAATTCTCGACATAAACTAAGTTCACCATATTGTTCATAATTTGTGGTGGTGGGGGCCTGATGTCCTAAGATACAGGCCTCTGCTTAGTTTAGGCATCAGTCTCCCACAAATTATTGTATTTTGCACCTAAACTTGGTGTTGTAAACTGCTGTATAGTAATTTGTGGAAGAGAAATAAATACATTTAATATTATTAATATTATTATAATTTAGTACTTTTACTCTTCCTTATCAATAATAGAAAAACTAGGTAGGTACGTCATCAGAATCATATTTAGTCGTTATACCCAATCCTCGTGGAATACCATTATCCCATCAAGCGTGTAACGTGACGTTGTCAGTGTGACAGCGATTTAGAAATGTCTAGATATCTATATAGTCAAATATGACGCATTTTGTAACCTCCCATATTATGGAGGGCGTCCCAGATGTTGAAATTTTACGAGATTTCCATACAGTCAAATATGACGCATTGTGAAACCACCAGATTCTGGCGGCGACACAGACAAGGACATTTTAAAACGCCCAGTAACTGGTCGTTACACAGATGGGCGGTTATAAGATTAAAAATGACAATTTATTATTATACATGGTGTCCACTGAGGAACAATTATTTTTCCCATTTCCGCAAACAATCTCGCAGAGGTCAAACCCTCGATTTAGGTAATCCCATACAAGTATGGCCCACTATTTCCTCTAAGAGCGAGCTGGAGGGAAGTTATTATTTAAGCCGGCGCTTGGCGCTGACGGGTTTAGCTAAGTTGCGGGTTATAAGCGAATGGACTACTACAATAATGTTATATTAAATGACATGCAAACCTAACCTAAAGCAACTCATTAAAGCCCTAGGCTGTAGCCGGGCAATAATATTGTACTGGATTTCATTATGACCCGCGGGTGCATACTGTGATTTGAATTTGGAACTTTAACTAAAAAAAACTCGTATTAATTAATAAAGTTTTCTTAATTTTCCTGTCAATAATAGCGTCAATATACATCCATATGTCAGGTCCCAATTACTTTGGTCACAATAATAATTGCATTTCAACTGATTGTGATACCTTATAACACAATACAATACAGGGAGGCGATTCGAGTCACCTGCATCCGTCGAGGGCGTGATGATTATACCCGTGATGCTAAAAAACTTTCGATGTGAAACTCATCTAATTCGAAAGAAAAAAACAAATTCCACAACAGTTTTAAACAAACTATTTGGATGCATGTATAAAAAGTTTTTAATATTTTTAATAGCACCTTCGTCATAAAAAATAAACTCGTCATAAAAATCTGAGTTTTTTCAAGAAGCACTCCACAATGCTAATAACTTGGCCCATACAACAAAACTAGACGACAAATCCGTTCAAAAAGCTACAGTATGATAAAATGCACTTTCCGTGCAATATGGCGTTCGAAATTACGGAATTTAAAGCTAATGTTTGACATTTTCTATACAATCTGTCATAGAGAATGCTATTATACCTTGGAAGCGGAAATACTCCCGGTAAAGACAATTTTTTATTTTTATTTTGACAGAGTGCTAAAACATTTACCGTACCCAAGCGTTAGAGCCCATTTATCTCACTAGGACTCCATGGTGACGCAACCATAGTCGCATTGCCAAAAAATGTATAGTTGGTCGCGCAACCGATCAGACGCCTGGTGAGATACCCACCAAAAAGCTGTGTATATTTTGCTGGCAGTGTGACCATGGCTGAACCACCATGGTATGACCTAGTGAAATATAAGCCTAATAAGGCAAGTATTTAGAAAGATATGTGTGATAGGGACGACGCTCTAAAAAGCCGAACTTTTTTTCACTACACCATCTGCTTTTTAACCCCCGACGGAAAAAGAGGGGTGTTATAAGTTTAACGTGTGTATCCGTCTGTTGCCTCGTAGCTCCCAAACGGTGGAACCAATTTTGATTATTATTATTTTGTTTGAAAGGTGTCTTTATCAAGAGTGTTCTTAGCTACAATTAAATAAAATCGGTTAAGCCGTTTGCGCATCTTCCACAGGTCTGATCGATTCGAAATTTAGTATTCTGTTACTTCAATAATATTAGAAGAATATAGTAACCTTGAACCGACACTGCAGCATCACCTGGATTTGTGTCGGGGGTTGGTTTAATTCTTAATTTTAATTTGTTCCCAACTAAGTTGGGGACGGCTTCCAGTCTAACTGAATCGAGCTGAATAGCAGTATTTTACATGAAGAGACTGCCTATCTGACCACCAGTTAACATAACATCACGCTTGTATTCCCCGAAGGGTTAGGCAGAGGTGTAAGTATAGTACACCCACATTTTGCCAGTTATGTTTAAGTCCCATGTAATAGGGGGCGAGCCTATTGCCATGAACCGGGCACACATCCAGACACCGGGCTGCTACTGACCAGTTCCAGATGGAAAAACCCAATAGCACTTTGCCCGACCCAGGAATCGAACCTAGGGCCTCATGCTCAGCAGTAGCGCTTGCGACCTCTAGACCAACGAGGCAGTCTCTTCCAAAGATCTATTTATATAGATCTAATAACAGCCGGGACTTTGGTTAGCTATGGTTAGTCACCCATCCTCATTCCGACCTCGGCAAGCGTAGCTTAAAGTTCAATCAACCCGAGTGGCTGTTATTACTTAACCACGAGCCCCTCATAGCCAATTTGTTTCACTGGCTGGTATAATTAAAAATCTTTTATACATCATCCTAAATCTCCCCAGTATCTTGACGATCGATTGTAATCATTTTGCACATAGGTTCATAGAATGCACGTAGACATAGTGTATTTCTAAATTGGTATAGACAGGAGAGTACATATACAACAGAACATGATCGATGGGGTTTGTTATGGGTTCCGTGCACGGTAACGTTACAGGTAAGACATAGGAAACATGCAACTTAACTGCATTAGTGATAGCCCGGGAGCTAGGATAGATTCTGTTTTATTTATTGTTTTAAAGTCGAAGGAATTATTGTGGTAGAAAAGGTATGGAAATTGAGGTAAATTCGGGTTAAAAGTATTTAGAAAATCTAAGTAACATGATTTTGAGAGTTATATATTGTTGCACTGTGCTTATAAAACTATTATTTATGATCAAAGTCTGCCAAAAAATACTTGATTCATCTTCGTAATATTCATTCATCTTATGAAAGAAAACAGACGTAAATTAAAGAAAACAAACAAGAAACTAGGCAATCATTAAAATAAAATTTTATTAATAATTATTATCACGAAAACTTAAAAAAGGTTCTGAAAAGTTTGTAAGTATACCTTTAAAAAAGCTTCTATAATCACAAACAGGTCTTAAACTAAGCTAGCTAACTCAAGGTTTAATTAATTATCTTCAAAGATAATTAATGATAATGAAAAATTTAGACATAAGACCAGACAATTAATTTTGTAATTACTTAATTCAATTTTCAATCAAAAAGCTTCTAGGTAATATAAAACTTCAAAGACTTTATTTTGTAATAAAAAGTTGTGCGTCGGCCTTTAAAATAATTACATTCTACAATAACTAATTGTAAGCAATTTTTTATATACGTTTCTTATGTCAGAAGTTGATATAGCACGTGTATGTTCAAAATGTGTCGATACTCTTAGGTAGCAAAATAATTACTATCAGTGGTAATCATTATTTACTGTTTTAATAATTCACAGACTAAAAAAACTTTACAAAAACTTGTTCCGAACTCCCAGTCTAACATTATTTTCCAATGCAGCACGGCTTTTAAATAATTTAGAATGAAAGCAAAATAAAAACACACACAATCGCACAATTAGAATGATAAATTATTATGATATTACATACACTGAATTTGCACTATACGGAGTGTAAGGCTAGGTGCAAACGAGCCACCGGCCACATTCACCGGTGGCTGTCGCCTCTTGCTGCGGTGTTGAGTGCTGCTGTAGCCACCACGTGTGCGACGAATCCATACAAAACGTATGAAAAAGCACGTTTACTGCTTGTCGCTGGGCTACCGGTGGTTCGTTTGCACCTCGCCTAATATAAACAGAGCCACAGAAACCATTATTGCTTTTGACAAAATCACCAGACCAGTGCCCCTGTCTCACATCATCCTATGAATAAATACGTTAAAGCTGATCATAACCAAATGAGCCTTATTCCAACGCATTAGGCACCTATTTTCACGCCAAGCAGCGTTGAGTTAGAAACATGACAGACTTCAACTATTCATAAATCAAAAAACCGGACGCTAGCTCCCGGTCTACATTACTCTCACTTAGCCACATCGGAACAATATAAAGTGGCTTACTATCTCATTACATTTGCCTTTAATGGAAAACACTTAATGACTACAAACTGAATCAAACAAGGATAGCATGAGGTAAAAGGGATTTTTATTGAGTTTTTATTTTAAAGTGGTTTTTAATTATGAATTGTTGTATGGTTTTAGAAGAATTGTGTTAAGGACCTTGACTCATGAGTTGTAGGTCGTAGGTTCGAAACCCGATAGGTGTTTTACTTTGTGTAAATTATTTCATCACCACTGCTTTCAAAACGATAGAAAACATTGTGAGGAAACCTGCATGTCCTAGAATAAAAAATTCGTAGACACATGTCTTCGAATTTCAAACAAAACATCCAGCAACCAGCACTAGGCTCTTGTAGTGGATTACGGTCCACTCTCTCACAGGAGAGGACGCTTGTGTCTCAGCATAGTGGGAACAGTATAGAATGAATATGCTCTATGATTTTAGAAGAATAGAGCAAACTGCTGCAACATGCTGATTTGACCCCTTCATCAGTGTGTGTATAAAATACTCAGATTGTGTTGTATAATTGTATAAATGGTAATTGATTTAATGCACATTATGAAAATAGTATTTGTTCAGAATCGTTGACTGAATCGATTTCTGTCATTTTTAATATTGCTAATTTTGTATTTCAAAAATAATTTAAAAACCGTAAATTACAGTCATAATTCCGCTGTACACTCAAAACCAACCAAAATTGACGAAGTATCTACTACAGTAGGAATAACTAATTTAATAAATTAACAATGTTTTATACTTAATAGTGCAAATTCAGTATTATGTAATATGATAATAATTTATTATTCTAATTGGGGTGTTTGGTCGTGTGTTAATTCCTAAAGAAATTAATTAAATTGCATCTTATTAATTATTTTTATTTCAATTCTTGTCCAAATTCTATATAAAAAATCACGTCTAATTTTACCTAATTTTACCTGATTTTGTTTAATTTCGTCAAATTGTGTCTAGTTTTATGTGACCTAAATCTAATTTATGATTGTATGTGTAATTACTAATAGATATTGACCGATAACTTGTATGTGTTGTGCAAACTGTTAATATAAGTTTGTTTAAATAAATAAATAAATTCCGGGACGTGTTGTAGTTGTGCACCACCTGATACGTTTCGCATACCTACGATATCCAAGACAACTACAGGCTTAACAACAAAGCCCAGTATCACAACGAAATGACTGCGCTGAGCATTCATGCATTTCATATGATCTGCTGTCCTGGTCCACAACAATATCTTTGCATTTCTATCACAGAACGAGGCAATAACCATTCGTGTCGAACCGGTACATTTTAGTTTATGGAAATACTCACGTGTATGTGTCGGGGTTTCTTGAATTTTGTTGTTCTCGACTCTGTCTAATAGAACGCCTGTGAACTGGCCAACAGGTAACTTAGGCTGCACGATTAGGTTACCTGCTGATCGGCGTAACACATTTTCAGTCACAATCTGAATGATTTTCAAGGATATCAATCAACAATCTGTTTCAAAACGATTCAGATTGTGATTTATCGTGTATTACGCATTTAGGGAACACGACGCGTAGCATGACCAGTGCAGAAACGGGTTTTGTCGACGGAAGAATAGACAAAATGACAGATAAACAATCACAATCTGTCATTTTGTCTATTCTCCCGTCGATAAAACGAGTTTCTACGGTAGTCATGCTACGCGAGCTAGTATAATAATGCACCAAACTTTATGAAAACATCTTTTCCCATGGAGTCTCCTTTAAAACTCCTTAACACAATCGATACAGCAATAATCCTCCTTCACTCTCGAATACACACACAACCAAAAATTCATGAACCATACAACCAAAAGTAATCGACATCGTACCCCATAATGATATCTCGCGCCTTAAATGCCATCTGTCATGGCCGACAGAAGATTGATGAAGACGCCCCCAGCAAACATGTACGGCGGCATGTTCCGAACAATTAGCGTTACACAGATTATCACAGTAACGTAATAAATGTGTATGAAGAAATTGAGTGACAGAGTTGTGTTGTGTGATTTATTAATATTTCGTTGCTTAGTATTATCAGTTGTGGTCTTTGGATGTGTTTCAGTTTTAGTGTTAAGTTGTTCGAGAGAGTGATTATTGTGCTCTTCATAATTATTACAACAGTGAGACGGATCTGTCCATTCTTTTGTTCGGTTTAGGACAGATTTGCTTTAAAACAGAGTCGCTTTACGACAGAGTCTCTTTACGACAGAGTCGCTTTACGACAGAGTCGCTTTACGACAGAGTCGCTTTACGACAGAGTCGCTTTACGACAGAGTCGCTTTACGACAGAGTCGCTTTACGACAGATTCGCTTTACGACAGGTATAGGATATACCGAGTTCACTGTACTTCTGCCGTCAAGCGAATCTGTCTTAAAGCGAATTTGTCGTAAAGCAAATCTGTCTTAACGCAAATCTGTTCTAATGCAAATAAGGATATCTATTGCCTGGCTCAAAGGTTCACGGGTTATTATTATGAATGTCACCGTTTTACACACATTTCTAAAAGGTCCAATAAAACGTGAAACCTTCAAAAGGTTGTCCGCTTCAATCCTAACCTAAGACTACTTACCACGCTTCAATATTTTAAGAGATACAGACAGTTAGTTTTAACTAATAATAATATAAAAAAAATATATAAAGAACTAGGCGCTCACCCCGGCTTCGCACGGTTAGCACTTATATACCTACCTACTACACCTACCTACATACCTACCTATATACCTACATACCTACGTACCTACCTACCCTACCTTCTACAATTTTTCCATATTTTGTCACCGTTTAAACCTTCCCTGTACTTCCACAAATATTTCAAAACTAAAATTATCCAAATCGGTCCAGCCGTTCTCGAGTTGTAGCGAGAGTAACGAACATCAATTATTTTTTATTATATATAGAACATAGAAGAGAGATAGATTATATCGATAAGTCCACATTTCCTCACAATGTTTTCTTTTACGGATGTCAGTGATAAACTTAGAAAGTAATATAATTATATCATTCTGCCTAGCCTATTCCCAATCATGTTGGGGTTGGAGGAGTCTCGGTATGTAAAGATGGTCACCCATCCACGGACCAACCCCGGCAAGCGCAGCTTAACCTGATGGATCGACCCGTGCGGCTGTTATTACTTAGCCACGAGCTCGTCCTCCTATTAGAAAGTAATATATATAAAGCAGATGTGTTTATGCAAACTCGAGCTCATTGAGTTCTGTTTAAAATCATTTACAATTTCATTACATGTAAAGGGAGTTATTTTACATTTAAATTTACAATTTCATTATTTAAAGGGAGTTATTTTACATTTAAACACATTAAAATCAGTACCCCTTTACCATGCAATAAGCATATATTAATCACAGTAACATCAGTATCAGTAATGCGGTAGTTACACTGCGGTAATATTTCATTCTACGCCCATGGGAATGTCTCGTGAATCGACGTATGTCAACCTGATTTACGTTAACGATGCCGCATTTGATACTGGTATCATTTTTGTTTATTGTACTACTGGTTTAGAGTTGATTTAGTGTCGTTGATTTGGCATTTGGATGGTGGAAATGTCAATTAGATATTATAACTCTTGTAGTGTAATAAAAATGCAGCTTCACCACTTTTACATGATAGGTATATAATTTAGAATTGATATATAAAAAGTTACCATCTAATGTTCCGTAAGTTTTCTCCATAAAAGACCTATTCCGCGACTATTTCAATCATATCTTTTTTTTAATGCTTTATATTTTTGTGATACAATGCTTTTTGGAGTTAAGTGGTGAATCTACATTTATATATCGCTACACTCTGTACTAATTATCAGAATAGATTTTTGCAGTAGTCGAGTTAATTAAAGTTCAAATTGAACAACCCAACAACAACAGTTTTTCAGAAAAAAGTAATGTCTTGTTGAAATATAGGGTGGTTCCCAACCCATTTGTAAAATATTTTCATCAGCTAACTTTATAATAATTTGATACGTACGTTATTTTTAGGTGCGATGAGATTGTGGCTAACAAATTATGAATGTTTTGCTGTTTTCGGAAAGCAATTAGATTGCTGACTTGGCTTTTACCATTTTCTACTGACACTAAAAATTCTGTATCGTGTAAATAAAGTAAAAAATACACAAATACCTACTCATAAGAAGGACATGCAAAAGTAGACAAGAAATCTAATTCTAATAGCGATAACCAAACCATTTGCATCTGCCTTGCCTTTTCTATTTGGGGTCGGCTTCCAGTCTAACCGGACGCAGCTGATTACCAGTATTTAAATGGAGTGACTGCCTATCTCTCTCCACAATCCAGTTACTGGGTAAAGAATCGTGCAGACTGGCGCGACGCGTTGGTGCAACGCGACGCGTTGGTGCAACGCGACTCTAACAATACAATTTCTAAGAAAACTTCACGGTAGAACAATTACCGGTGTCGTCGCGTCAGTCTACACGAGGCTTAATACGATACCCCTTGGTAAGTCTGGCTATCAGACTTTCGGATTTCTGACGACCCTGAAACGACTGTCAAAGATCCAGGAATGACAGCCGGGACCAACGGCTTAACGTGCTTTCCGAGGCACGGAGGAGTCGTGGTATATAAAGATGGTCACTTATCAAACTGACCACCCTCGGCAAGCGTAGCTTAACCTGAACGATGGAGCAGTGCGGCTGTTACTGAGCCACAAACCCCTCTCAATTAGGGCGAATTTCACCAATGCAACTGAACGCGATCAGCACATCTAAAACGAGTTCAAGAGCTGTCATTGTCAATATTCCAAAGAAAATAACGACACTGACAGCTCTTAAACTTGGTTTATGTGCTGATCGCGTTCAGTTGCGTTGGTGAAATAAGCACTTAGTCGGTCTCCAACAACCTACCATTTTGTTACCTTTAATGTCTGATTTCCAAAGCTCTAACCCTCCTAGTAAGAATACCGAATGAATGATTAAATCATTCATAAAGCACTATCAATAGCTAACCGAAAGGTCAAAACATTTAACTACCACATACTTGAATATTGTATGAACGTACCGTGTGTTATGTTCCACCTGTTTGTGTCACGCCAACAAATTATACACACCTTCCTTTTGGTGTGGCTTTTACAGACTTGTTAGGGGTGGTCGTATGCTTTGGTAGTGAGTCGAAAACATTGTAGAAATAGTCTCGGTTTATTTATTGTTTCATAAGTTAGCAATTTCTTAGCCTTTGATCAAAATTGGTTCGATTTTAATTGGCATGAAAATGGTACAAAATTGATTCATTAAACTTTATTAACGTAATGGAGTACCTTTATAACCGTTTTGAAGAAGCCTTTATTTTTTTAAGCGAAGTAAAAGGAATGTAGGATCGTAGCGACGACTTCTCTACTTTATTTCAGTAAAAAATATATACGTAGGTATAATTATACAAAAAAAAAAAACAAATACATACTTACTTATAAGTCGAGGAGCTCGAGGCTAAGTAATAACAGCAGCACGGGTCGATCCATCAGGTTAAGCTGCGCTTGCCGAGGTTGGTCCGTGGATGGGTGACCATCTTTACATACCGAGACTCGACGAACCAGGACCTTATGAACCAGGACCTTATGAACCTTATATATTTACTTTACCACAACGGGTTAGCTTGGCCTTCATCTCAGTGATCAGTGATGATCAGGCCGAAGGTGGAAATGAGCTTCACCTGGAATCCTCAACCACGGCGGAAATGGCTATCTTACATCTAACTGCCGAATCACAAAAATGCTGTTAACATTTTTGTTATGGCGACACGTAGAATACGTTGAATAACTGCTTTAACTAATCTAAGATATAGTTACAGCATTTAACATAACCTTTATGAATTTCAACCTCTTCACTTAACCCGGAAACAGGAAAGTGAACGCTACACAAATCATATTACTTACCTCCATTCGGCTTAGGCTGCGGACACGAAATCAGTGGGCGCGGGGCGGCGGCGACAGCGGCGCGTACAAATGCATAGTTTTATAATGAACTGTAGTCTCTCCCCGAGCCGCTGCCTTCAAGACCAGTTCCTTATAAATCAATCTGCCTAGCCTTTTCCCAATCATGTTGGGGTCGGCTTCCAGTCTAATCAGATGCAGCTGAATACCAGTATTTTACATGGAGCGACTGCCTATCTGACCTCCACAACCCAGTAACTGGGTAATACGATACCCCTTGGTAAGACTAGTTGTCAGACTTTCGGGCTTCTGACGACTCGTAACGATTGTCAAAGATCCACGAATGACAGCCGGGACCAACCGCTTAACGTGCTTTCCGAAGCACGGAGGAGTCTCGGTATGTAAAGATGGTCACCCATCCATGGACCAACCCCGGCAAGTGCAGCTTAAGCGCAGGTTATTACTTAGCCACGAGCTCCCCAGTTCCTTATAAATATACGCATTGAAACGCGCCGCTACCCGCGCCTCTGCCACCGCCGCCGCCCGCTCTCTTCGTGTCCGCAGCCTTACAATGCGTAAATCTGCTAACACAAAAGAAATTCCGTCGTATAAAGAGTCTAAAGTGAACACAGCAACGGAACTAACCTGCCTCAGCTGCATAGTTTTACAACGCAGGAACTTGAAACAAAACTGTGCAACTGAATATTTTATCAAATAAATTGTGTTTTCTTCGTTTTGCGTCGCCACCGTCGCTGGTGTTCGTAGTGTGAAATTGTTATTTTTAAGTTTTTTTGTTTGTTTTAAGTATGGAATAGTGTGAATTTCTGCTTTTTTCTTTTATAACTAGCTTCTGCCCGCGACTTCGTACGCGGATCCTGTTGCTTATGCCAGCGACAACGGGGTGAAACGTCTGATGTCGAATTATAAGAGCCCGGGGACGGGAAAACAACGGGATGCGCGAGACGATTCGAGACGTTCCAGATCTGCACTCCGTTCCTTATCAACCCAAGGAAGGTCGCCATGCCCTACGGCTATATCTTGAGACACATCCGATTCTTCAGATGATATCGAAATTCTGTTCAGAGAATGTCGATCAGAATTCAAACGTTCGTTGTGCTCTTACTGATTCAGATTTTTGTGAAAACTTGTATTGTGTCGATTTTAACTTGCTCTTACTCAGATACTCACATTCTGACCAATATTATGTCTGGACTTTAAAAGAGACTGTGACCTCTGAGTTTGTTTCGGCCTTTCTTCTCAGAGTAATCTGATAGGAAACGCCGACCTCATCTAGTTTAAAAAGATATGATTGACGTGTAAAAGTGTTTGTAAAAACTTACAGGAAATAAATAATTTATCATTTAATGAAGATTTCAGAGAGTTGTTGTTTCTGCCTGAATTTTAAAGCGGGTTAATCAATTCTGAACTAATTTATAATTTACTAGCTTTCGCCCGCGGCTTCGCCCACGTGGAGGTCGGAAATTGTCCTACAGGAAAGTACTTCCGGGGAAAAAAGTAGGTAGTTTATCCAGGTTATAAATCATGAATTTGCAAATTTCATCCAAATCCGTTAGCCGTTTTTGCGTAAAAGAATAACAAACGTCCATCCATCCATCCTCACAAACTTTCGCATTTATAATATTAGTAAGTAGGAGCCGAGGAGATATTTAGGACACCATGACCAAGGGCATTGAAGTCGGTAGTTGGAGGTTGACAAACCTCCGATTTGTCGACGACATAGTACTTTTTTGCCCCCACAGCTCTGGAACTACAGACTATGCTTCAAGACCTAAGCACGGCAAGCCTCAGGGTTGGACTCACGATGAATCGGTCTAAAACAAAAACCATAACCAACAGCACTAAGTGTAGTTTCGAGGTAGATGGGCAGGAAACACATGTCGATGAGTACATCTACTTGGGCCAGTTAGTTGCTTTCGAAAACAGGTAACAAAAGGACTTCTAACAAAATGAATTCTATCGCTGCATCGAAAATGCCTGGAAAAGGTACTGGCCTCTGAAGACGGTAATAAAAGGCGATCTGCCGATCTCCTTGAAGCGAACACTCATCGATATGTGTATTCTGCCTGTCCCAACCTACGGTACGCAGACCTGGTCACTTACCGAGTCGCAAAAGTTTCTTCTTGGGGTTTGCCAAAAAGCAATGGAACGAAGCATTCTAGGCGTAAAACGAACTGACAATTATCGAAACACTACGCTGCGCTCTAAAACGGGGATTCTTGATGTAGGCAAAAAGGCTGCCAAGCTAAAATGGGATTGGGCGGGTCATGTAAGCCGCATGCATAGCGACCGCTGGGCAACAGTCTCCACACGGCGGGTGCCTGAGGATGGACGGCGCCGCCGAGGCCGGCCTAGGAAGAGGAGGCGAGACGACCTAGACGCAAACCGCAAGGGTTGGATCG
The DNA here is from genome assembly GCA_914767815.1 of Eupsilia transversa. Classification (NCBI taxonomy): domain Eukaryota; kingdom Metazoa; phylum Arthropoda; class Insecta; order Lepidoptera; family Noctuidae; genus Eupsilia; species Eupsilia transversa. Next base: position 3,352,742 of record OU611888.1, read on the forward strand.
AGGAGGCCCTGGAGAAAGATGCTTGGAAGTATTTGGGGAGGCCTTAGCTGAGCAATGGGACGGTGTAGGCTAATCGATAAATATAAAAATGTCGTGTCACGGTGCTTGTGGTCGCACTCCTCCGAAACGGCTCGACCGATTTTTACGAAAATTTTATGTTTATTTGGTAGGTATGACAATAGGTCGTAAAGAGGTAGGTATGCAGGTAGGGTAGGTAGATAAGTAGATAGGTAGGGTAGCGTAGGTGGATAGGTAGGGTACGGTAGGTGGATAGGTAGGTGTGCCGTAGATAAGCACTTAGTGCTACCAGTGCGAAACCGGAGCGGGAAGCTAGTATAAAAACAAAAAAATATAAATTGCAATATTACTGTGAAGTTTCATCAAAATCCGTTCAGTAGTTTTTGCGTGAAAGAGTAACAAACATCCATTCATCCTCACAAACTTTCGCATTTATAATATTAGTAGGATAATATAAGTAATTAAAATAAAAACCAATTGCGTAACACACTATCAATCAAAATCTGAATGATTTTATGGATATTGCTAATCCATTGCTTCATTAATTATTATGTTCGAGAAATCTGTCAACAACGTAAATAACGCAATTAATTGTGTTGAACTGTCAAAATGAAACCCATTGCTATTGTAAGTGTGATACGCAATTACCCCGTTGATATAGGACATGTAACACGTTCCTGTGGGATAATTTCCGACATTCACGACGTTAATTAAAGCATAAATTTGAATTTTAAAACTAACCGTTATTCTTAAACTAACAAAAAAAGAAAGACTTCTAATATCTAATTAAAATAAAAACTACTATAATATATTTCTACTTTAAATACTACCAAAAATTTTTTATTACACCATGGCGCGTCATTATCTGGCCCACCGCTCACCCCCGCTTCATTCTTATCGTTGTTACTTTTAAACTATTCTTCCAAATGTCTTAGTGTAAAAGACAAAGTTTATCTACATTAAATACCGAAAGCGATGAAGTTATTAATTTTGATAAGAATTTACTAAATACTCCAAAATGTGCAATGTAAAAAAAGTCTCCATTTTAAATGTATTTATGGCTCACTATTTTAGCTATAATGGCTTCCACATAAAAGATAGATATATGCTGTCGCGGACTTTTATTTAGAACTATTTTAGACAAACAATCCCACGATACATTATCTTCGTATAACTCTAACGGTTTAGGCAGCGCACGCCAAGATAGCTCTCAGAGGGCAGAAATTTTTCCGACTTACTTCATACTTATCGTTATATTATGGCAAAATCAAACAAAATCATTATAAATTGTAGCCTATGTGTTATTCTGATGTATAAGCTAGATCACTGTAAAGTTTCATCAAAATCCGTTCAATAGTTTTTGCGTGAAAGAGTAACAAACATCCATACATCCATCCATCCATCCATCCTCACAAACTTTCGCATTTATAATATTAGTAGGATAAACGAGGTCAAAACTTATTCTCATTCAAATCAAAACCGGTTCCGCCTACAATAATAAAGAACTTCAAAATATAAAATCTTTTATAACTACCTACTCCTGACGGCAAAATGCCTGAAACAAAAGAAAAATCTTGGCATTTCCTTGACGCGGTCACGCTCAGAAATTGTAAAGTATTCGAATGTTTCGTGCGAAAATATAATATAACGTGTGTTCGTCGCATTTGACATTTTACGTGTTTTAATGGTTTTAATGATAGCGCTTTGTCGTTCTGTGCGAATATTGCCTTATTTTTATCTTTTTAGCGATATTTCTTGGTGAAAATGAATTGCGAGACGATCGCTTTTATGTAGTAACGTTATTGAAATGGCTTTTTTTTTGCTGATAGTTAAAAATATTTTTAGGTGAAAGTAACAAAAAACAATTTGGCTGCTGAGTTACTTTTTTTACATCAGTCATTCAAGTATCATCCCACGCAGGTTAACCATATCGAATCATTTAAAGACGCTAGCATGTAAAACCAATCCTTTTAACATAATGTGTAATTGTCTCAGTGAGGCAGATGTTCGACGTGCACGTTGAAGGACGCAATAAACATTTCCTCTTCTCTATTATCTCGTCTCAATCAGAGCACCTGCCATCTAATCTCTTCACCACCCTTGGTTGACTGGTAGAGAATACCTAAGGCACAAAGTCCGCCTTTGAACCTTATTGTCTGCGAGAAGTTTAAATAAACAAACCTGAACTTTGACAGTCCGAGACTTGGCAAGATTGACCGGTCTTTGACTTTACTTTGCTAAGTAAAGGAATCGTATTATACGAATATGAACTTTATTTTTATAAAATTAAAGTTCAGATTTCTTATAAATTGCTTACTTAGCAAAGTCAAAGTGCATTTTGTGAATCTTGCCACGACTCACTTTTTTAGTTTCCAAAATATTATGATAAAACTGTGTTTACACATAATAGTCTGTTGGTCCAACCAATAACTTGAAAAAAAGTTTATTGAATCTCAGAAACACGTGCAGTGAATGTATATCCGTCACCAGCTTGGGCAACACATCGATGGCACGTTAGACTCAATCGAGTTAGTGTCCGAGCGAATGAACGAGTAAACTGTTTGCTTTTTCGACCAAAATCAATTTGTGTGCTAAAACTGGGTTTTTAAAGCTTGATCATGCATGTGTGTCACTGGAAAAGTGTGGAAACTCCTTTCGTGTTTTCCCTCGTAGGTACCTAAATCAGAATATGGTACGTGCCATTATGAGAAGTATCCTTCTAATATTATAAATGCGAAAGTTTGTGAGGATGGATGGATGGATGTTTATTACTCTTTCACGCAAAAATGACTGAACAGATTTGAATGAAATTTGGCACACATATAGTTTACTCGGAACAATTAATATAAATACCATGACCTGACACTGAATCAAACGATACACAATGGGAACAAACACGCAAATACACACACACACACTCACATAATCCACACACCACACTCACATAATCCACACACCACACTCACATCATACTTACACAAACACAATACCATAGAACACCTGAAATCACCTCTCTAGTTTCCACTCTGGAAGTCGTACCCCGAGCCCCAAGATACAGACTAACTGTCTAGTTTGGGGTTCACTGGTAAATAATTTTGTAACCTAGTTATAGGTAATATTTTAAGATACTCATGTAAACCTCTTCCTGTAAACTTGCTTACTGTATTACCCGGACAATAAACTATTTTCTATTTCTATTTTTCTATAACCTGGATTAACACATAGCATACTTTTTATCCCGATATTCCCAAGGGATCGGGGTTATGCGGGTGAAACCGCGGAGCGCAGCTAGTCATAGCATAATAGAATAATCAGCCCATAATGTGTCCACTGTTGGGACACGGACCGGGGGTGGTAGATGTTGCATGTCTTCAAATTTTTGTTCTAAGGCATGCCGGTTTTCTCAAAAGATTTTCCTTCACCGTTTTGAAAGCAGTAATGATGAAATAATTTACACAAAGTTGGTTGGGCTCGAAACGACGACCTATACAACTTTTATAAATCACGAACGTTTTTACTGGGTCAGGAAATTAGTAAATGAGGCTTGCCTTTACGGTGTCCTGTCATTTCACCAAAAATTAATTAACAAATTTTTATTTGATAAGCAACGATTGGCAAAAACATGATTTGTCATTTCATCATTATATAACAAAAAGTACAACAACACGCCTTGTTTCTTCGAAGGGTTGGGCAGAGGTGTACTCGTACCTATAGTAGGTAAACCCACATTTCGCCAGTTATGTTTAAGTCCCATGTAATAGCGGGCGAGCCTATTGCCATCAACCGGGCACAAATCCAGACTCCGGGCTGATACTGAGAATTTCCAGATAGAAAAACTCGATAGCATTTTACTCGACCAGGGAATGAAACCCAGGACCCCATGCTCAGCAATAGCGCTTGCGACCACTAGACCAACGAGGCAGTCAACACCCCCTTGGGGGGGTACACAATATTTATGATTGTGTTGGCACAATCATAAATATTGTGTCTTAAACATATCTGGGTGTAAGAAGACCAGACCTCTGCCAAACCCTTCGGGGAATACAGGTGTGATGTTGTTTTGTGCAAAGATATTGGCAGTCAGCAAGGGGTTTGCACTCGTGTCTATTGCAATGCAACCCATCTCGTGCAGAGCCCACCCAACCTCAGGTTTTTATCTCGTTTGCACCATACTACTCGCGGACTGATTGCGAGCGAGACGGAGGCGGCAACAAATCGGAAAAAGTTTAGGTAATTGCTTTTTACGGCGAAAATAATGGTAATTTCAAAAAAATAAAAAAAATAGTCGCTGCTTTATAGATAGTTCAGTTAGTATGCAAAGTTTCATGATCTAATTTGAAGTAATTTTGGAATAGCAGCGGTTCTGTTTGGTGGTAGCTTTGGATTTTTTTTCTATGGAGAAAATTTAATCCTCAACTTTAACATTTATTTAAAAATTAGTGCTGCAGTAGTTTCGATATAACGGCGGATCTTGCTAAGCTATTTGACGTCCAGTAGGCCCTTAAAGGCGCTAACCAACATAGCGCAATGCGCAGTCATTCCCTCGCTCGCAGTAACTACTATAGGTAGTAAATACGTCTAGAAATGCAGTTGCACGTTAGGATACGATCTGTCATAGACGGGGTTAAAGTCGTTAAACCAACTGGGTATTCAGGTTGGTCGATGTAAGCTTAGTAGGAAAGGTGGCTCAGAATCCTTGTGGTTTTAGAGCCAACTGACATGGCAACATTTTAAATAATGCTTGAAGTCAACTCATATTCGCTGTCACAATATTAAATTACTAGCTTCTGCCCGCGAATTTGTCTACGTTTACCGGGGTAAAAAGTATCCTATATTCTTACCCAGATCATGGTCTACCCATGTACTAAATTTTATCCAAACTGTTCAGTCATTTTTGCGTGACAAACAAACAAACAAACTCACTTTTGCATTTCAAATATTATTTAGGATGCACTTACTCAGATACCACCCTCTTTCTAATGAAATTATGACTATCCTGAAAGAAAAAAGGTGCAATTTAATGTAAAAAAAGAAAAAAAATATTTTCTTTTAATTCTTTTTATTTGTTGTAAACAGTCTTATAATCGAGCGATGAGTTTACATTTTATTTTTATACGTAAACAATATTTCAATTTGGCTGGTTTGTCTAAGCGAATACACGATCTAATCTCACAATTACTTTATCGTTGTCATTAAATTACATTTAAAGATACACCTTAGGACAATATTTACAAGAATTGAAACAATGTAATTGAATTACGTTCCCTCGTTTTATTTTTAAGCGTGATAAGTTTTGGATGTGATGTCATTTACAAGGTTAAAAATAGATTGAAGATTTAGCTGCACGGTCTTACCCTGTTTTTCTGAAGCCTATTGAAGTCTCTGCATGCAGTAAGTTTTTTTTTATTTTTTCTTACAGTATTGGCATGATCTTGACCCCGATCTCGCCTAATGGAATGCGATTGATGAGGTCTATGATGGTACGAGCGTGCTCAGAAGATGCCTGTTCACTCTTGCTTTGAAGGTACCATCTACCTTCAAAGCAAGAGTTCCATACTTTAGCGGTAGGCATAATAAATGTGGAGGAAACGTTTACATGTCACTTTCACTCTTATTCCACTTATACAGTTTTCACATGCGGTTTTTAAAAGATGACCCAGATGATCCAGGTGCTGATTATTCCGTAAAATGATGTCAAATAACAAGTAGGTACCGTCTTTTCAAATTGAATTTCTCAGTAGCAGTCCGGAGTCTCGATTTGCGCCCGGTTGATGGATAGGCTCGCCCTCTATTACTTGGGACTTAAACATAACTTTGGGAATTCAATTGCTACATTCATTGAATTTCTATAACATCAAAATGAAAAATTGAAAGACTATTAATGGTATTATTAGTGTCATAATAAACTGGAGTCTGCTAATCCAGGCAAAAAATATTTTAGTTAGAATTTCGTTGTGATTACTTTAAAATTAAAAGGTCATATTTTCATAAAATAACACTGGATTCGAAGTTACCCCTTATTTAAAATAAAATTCAAAAGTAAGCTTTTATCATACCTCTCCTTCATTTCAATCGATATTCTCCCTATATCACACCCAAAACTCATCATAACAGTATGTACAGAGTCACAAAAACTACGTGAACAAGAATAGCAGGGTAACGTAACACAGCAGCAGGGTTAACATCGTCCTCTCCCGGTGGAATGGTCGGCAGCCGCCCTTAGCCGCCTCCGTCAGACCTGCGGTAGGGAAGGGTTAGGTTTAGTTGTGTTTTGATGTGCGATTTGGACTGTGTGTATGCGTAAATATTATGCTCATTTGCATGGTAAAAATATTATAAACATTTTGAAAATGGGAATAATTAAAAAGTCAGGTGTCGTGGGACACCCGGTTGGGGCGAAGTTCGTTTCGCTGTATATTATGTAGATATTACTCTGTATAATATCTGCATATATATACAGCGAAACGATGAGAGAGTATAATAAGGAGATGTCTCTGTATTAAAAAAAAATAACTGACTTTTTCGGGCATAACCCTTTCTCGTTACGTGACGATTTCTACCAGTTTACTCCTACCACAAACCGCGTTAAAGAACTTCGTTTCAAAAACATTAACAAAAACCAGCATCGAGAAGGGGTCGAAAATATTGTTTAGGTATATTTTATCCTACTAATGGAAATATAGATTTCGCCTGTTTTTGGTGACTTTTACGTAGTTTTTATTACATAGGTATTTTATTTTAATTTTAATATTAATGTTTCTACACCGGCAACGATAGTTTAAGTGAAGAGAAATAAAATAAATTATATCTTATCATGTCATATAATTTCATATCATTTCTTTAGTAATTTTTGACAGAACAGAAACTGTGTTTATATTGTTTTAACAACATGGTTTAGACACATTTCATCAGATCACATACTCGTAACATTTAATCGTTGGAAACACATCAAATAGTCACCGTAGGTAGTCGAAATCCGAATGTGACGCATTATTATTATTAACCGATACATACACAACTGATACTTGTCTAAACAAAAGCAAACCCCATAATTTCTTGAACATCACAAGTATATTGAATTATTCAACCGATTAAATCAAATTTTGAAGGCTTCTTCTATGTGTTATCTCATAAAATGATAGACAAAACATTAGTTATTATTAGGTAAGTATTAGCAAGAAATACGATCAGGGACCGAAAACCTTTATAAATTACGGTACAGGTATCGAACAATTTTGGTTACTTCTGCGACTTAGGTTACCGATATCTGGGTAACCCAAGAAGAAGAAACATGTTACCTTTTTTAGGTTAACGTTTAACACAGGCGATGCGTGCCCTTTGACTAATGCTGACGACACATGGAAGATAGAAATAATTTTTGTTTCGGTAAATGGTATAATACTAGTTATATTCAATTTAGGGTAACCTTTAAAAATACCTGTAAAAAAAAGTCACAAAGAACTTTTAACAGCCGCCAGAGGGCGCGTGTGCCCCCAAGCATGAATAAGATGAAAATTAGGCTCAGACATCAGTGTCGCGAGTAGTCTTTATAAAAGATGCTATGAAATGAATAAACTGTACCTATTCATTGCCGTGAATAGTCCGTTTTCCAATATCGGAACAGTTTCAATGAAATATTTTATATGAGGTATCAATAGGAATATTTTACAATGTTGCTACTATTACAGGCTGTTGCGTAGAGATCTTTATTGCAGTGGTTTGAGGTGATAAATAAAGGTTTGTTCATTTCCATGTCAGAATAGAATACAATTATTAATTGTTTCTGTATCAACAAATAAAGCTGATCAAAATTAAATAAGTGTCCCTGTAACATACCCAGTAGTTTTTTTTTTAAATGAGCAATCGACTAACAAAAAAAAAACATTACAAAGTGAAAACTAATTTCGGAAGTCAGTGTCTTTGGATTTGTATTTTAGTTTTTTGCCATCGATTTCCGAAATAAAAGTTATTGTTCACTTTGTAGTTTTTTTTTTTTTTGGAAGTCGGTTGTTTTTTTTTATGTAAAAAAGTTTTTTATTTTTCACTTTCAAGATCGTACCTACCCCAAACTAATTCTTATACCACTTGCTATGTAAACTGTCATAGGAGTGTTTTATCATCATCAAGATATAGAAAGTGGATTATATACGTAGTATCGCAGCTAACTCAAAAAATACCCAAGCAAAATTAATAAAATTTATAAGGAACCACCGCGGAAGCATTCTCTACTAAATGAAAAAAATATTTCAAAATCGATCCACAATTGACGAAAATATCGATCGACATACATGAAAAAAAAAAAAACACGCAGAGCAACACCTCCTTTTTTGAATTCATGCAGACGAACACCTCCTTTTTTGAAGTCGATTAATAAAAATAGTTATGCCAAATTGATAATTATGTCATTGAGATAGTTTACTTACCACCAGCAACGCTGATCTGATTACCGAAATCTTCTGAGTATGAGTTGAGTTTTATTTCTGAGGAGAAAAAAAATCTCAGGTCATGAATTTTATCATAACAATTACGTATTATGTACAAAGAAAGAAAGAAAGAATAACGTTTAATTGGACACAGTTCGTGAAACCCAAATACAAAAAACAAAATAAAAAAGTGACAATAATGTTTGTGTGTGCCTCACGGCTGCGCCAAAAAGGTTCATTTCAGCATTAAATAGGTACAAGGTATAGTCTTTCAAGCTTTAGTGGTTTAAACCCGTGGGTTTCGAACATCATCATTCAACATTTCAACTGAAAGACCGCCACTGCTGGACACATGCCTCCCCCAAGCACCGCCACTTCTACCGGTTCTGTGCTTCTCGCATCCAGCGAATTCCTGCAGCCTTTACCAGGGCATCGCTCCACCTTGTGGGAGGCTTTCCAACGCTACGTCGTCACTCCAGAACCTTTCGGCTCCATCGGCCATCTGTTCTGTGAGCAATGTGCCCTACCCACCACCACTTAAGTTGGGCAATTCTTAGACTTCGACCTATGAATTAGAACTTTTCAACGTAAAAAGTTGCAAAACATAGCCACCAAAATGCTGCATCTTCACTACTACCTAGTGTTGGAGATTTTCTTGCTTCATTATCATTGTCTTATCTTTGCTGCACGTGTGCTAAAACTATCCATGAATAGTTGTTGCTGTGGTGCAATTAGTACCGTTGTTGGCGAGACTGTCCAAAGTGCAACAGATAAATTGTCTCTTGTAAAGATCATGAACAGGTAGGGGACGTCAATATGACAATGAATAACAACTACCTTCATATTTCTGACTGACTCCTTGACAATTCAAAAGTGCCTGTAAATGGTTTAATTGAAATAAATGACAATGAATGAAAAACTTCATATATATCTAACGAAGTTCCCAGTATACAAACAAAAATTCAATCAAATCCATAATTTCCAATAAGCTCCTATAAAGCTAGTCGGCTGATTGGCAAAACCCACAGTCGATCCATCACTGATAATTAGATTTTGAAACCAAAATCATTTTTTAAATTTCGTTTTAGGTATTAAATAGGTATGTTTGAATAATGTTTTATTTATTGTCGTATTGTGGTCCCCACATGGTATATTGAACATTTATGTGCCTGATAAAACATTTGTGTATTGTCATGGTCCACTCACCATAAAGTCGCAGTGTCCCTTCACTCTTGCCAAGTGAGTTGGTACTCACACAGTTGTAAGTACCGATGTCACTCCTGGAGAACTGTCTGATGGTCAGCCACATCGTCACCTGGTAAGATTGCTTCTCTTCTGTTATTGTGTATTTGGGCCTGAAAGAAAGAGACATTGTTAATACTTCGATAAATATTTATGGCTTCCCTATAAAGAAATAGGGGGAAGTGTACTAAAATGTACTAATGTAAACTTAATTCTAATATAGTAGTTTGAGAAAATGGTTGGATAAGTTTTAATAAATACCTAATTCAAGTCAGCAATGTAATGACAAGGCCAATTTGTGGATCACTGGTCTGCGTATCCGTAGTGACCATTGGCATGATTATACTCGCGGCGCGTCAGTCTCTTCTTTGTATTTTATTTTCCGTTTAATTTTGTCCTACCCTCCTTGGGATAGTTAAGACAAGACTGCGATAAGCATTTTATCAAGGTCTTATTATAAGTTTATACGTAGTGTTACAAATCGTGGTTCAGTTTATAATTTGCGAATTCTTGGTGCACGATGGGGTTGCACCCCGTTACACACTAGCGGTGTTCATATCTCATACCCACAAGATATTAGCTAGTAACATTCTTCTACACATTTATCAATTTAAACTTTTAATTATACACAACATGCTAGACCGTTAAGGCGTTAATTGACCAACTTTTAATATAAGTTCACCAGGCAACAGACTAGGTTTTGTAATAATTTTTCAGAAACAACGTTCTAACTATTCAGCTCTGATAACTGACTTGATAATTTTCTTTCGTAACTACCTTCCAGTTAACTGCAGCGTAATAAACACGAAAGAAAAACATAATAACTACTTAGTAACTTTTCACTGAACTTTTTTTTTTTGTGAATGGAACTGTTATCCTCACCCAACAGAAATTCTCACCCAACTCTATGACTCAAAAGGTCCAAACAGCTTTGTTTTTGGACCTGAAATTTTTGGAAATTACTTTTTAGTAGTACTCTACTATAAAGGCTCGTACACACTGGAGCGACTTGTCGCGCGACGCGACTTTAACAATACAATTTCTAATAAAACTTCACGATTGAACAATTGCCGGTGTCGCGTCGCGCGACAAGTCGCGCCAATGTGTACGAGCCTTTAAGGTACTATGACTTGCTGTTTGATTTTTACACGATACACAAACAATACGAATTTAATTACGAAGTCTTAGATTATCACAATTTTAAGACAATAAGGAATTGTTGTCTAGAAATTCTCACCCAACAAAATTGTCCAAACAGCTTTGGAAATTACTTTTTTGTAGTTATCTACATTACCAGTCGTCAGAAGCTCGAAAGTCTGACAATCAGTCTTACCAAGGGGTATCGTATTACCCAGTTATTGGGTTGTGGAGGCCAGATAGGCAGTCGCTCCATGTAAAATACTGGTATTCAGCTGCATCCGGTTAGACTAGAAGCCGACCCCAACATGATTGGGAAAAGGCTAGGCAGAATGATCTACTATATGACTTGCTGTTTGATATTTACACGACTGACAAACGATACGAACTTAATAAGGAAATCTTAAAATAACACAATTTTATGAAAATAAGGGAGGAGTATGAATGAAATCACAACTCCACCAGCCAATAAGAGCCACGCAATAATGACAGTATTTTCCTTACATTTACAGAATATCTCGCTTCCAAAGTAACGGTTTACATTATAAATATTTATGCACGGTAATTTGAAACAGCAGTATGACTGAATGCCGATATATAAAACGTAAAATGTATGAGTGGGTTGTGTAAACAGGCCCCAGGGTGATTTTATATAACACAACAAGAACTGAAATGAACGTATTATCTCTTCGAAAAGGGAAGATTTACTTAACTTTATTTTTTGTGTTGATGAAACTTTATACTTTTTTCGTAATAATATTATGTTGACGGACAACTTGATAGGAAGAAGTTGCCGCTTATGAGTAAACCAGGTTCCTCTAGTACTCAATCAATGGAATGAACTTATTCATATTCGACGGAACGTATACTAATGTGTTATTTCTTCGCATTATGTAGTTGTCATAATAATATGTAACTCAATCTATGTTGGGGTCGCCTTCCAGTCTTCAGTATTTTACATGGAGCGACTGCCTATCTGAATCTCCACCACCCAGTAACTGGGTAAAACGATACCCGTATACTAAGGTTTTCTGACTTTCGGGCTTCTGACGGCCCGTAACGACTGTCAAAGATCCACGAATGACAGCCGGGACCAACGACTTAACGTGCTTTCCGTGGCACGGAGGAGTCTCGGTATGTAAAGATATTCCGGTAGTAGTATCCATTTGATTGACCCGTGCGGCTGTTATTACTTAAGCTACAAGCTCCTCGAGCTGTCATAATAATTATATAGTGACTACAACTATTACATTCTATTGGTTCTGTTTCCAACATTATATTGTTCCAACTCTGTTTATTTTTTTAAAACATGTATGAAATTAAACTGTATGCGAATGGATAAAGATACCTCTCAGTTACTACGAAACGTTCGTATCGAGAGTATTCGAGAGTTGCTCTTTACCCAAACACAGCGCCGCATGGTTTACGTTTGACAACCAATTGGCATGCTTTACGTTATCAACTGAACCAAATAATTGAATCAGTGTTTGTGATTCCTGCGTATTGACTAAAGGCAAACACGAATGTAGGAATAAATACACAATTTCAAATGTGTGCGTACGTGAAATAAAGCGAATGGAATAAATCTATTCATTTATTCCGGGACACGAAATCATTTTGCCTGTCAAGGAAGATAAGCAGCTTTTTGAGGGCAAAATCATTGCTGCTATTAATATCTTGCCTAGCTATACTTTACTTTGGCTATCAGTATTTTACACTTCCTAAACATTTGTTTGTCACTGATTCATATTTTCTTTTATACATTTTTGCGGCATCTACAACGCCACATGCAAACTACGCATCAAAGACCTGACGTCACAAAAATCCTGCATCGCGCAATTAGAGTTTACCGCGCGATCTTTATGTATAGGACAAGACTTCCCGGTATCAACCGCTGGGCAGTTGCCCGCCAGACACAACACCCGTCTGGGCGGAGGATCCTCCCTTTTCTATAGAGGATGAGTGAACAACTTTAAACCTTGTTCCTCATACCTCTAAATTACAATAAATTGTCCATTCGCTTGTCTGGTGGAACCCGACCTCAACACGATAAAATCTGTAAAAGTACATAATAAGAGTATCCTTACCCATCTAGTAGCATCTCCCCTCTATTCTTGATCCAGTAGTTGATGGTGTTCGGATGCGCTTCCACGTAGCACTTCAGTTTGACGTCGGTGCCCAAAGGAGCACCCAGCAACTGATTTGGCACTTTCACTGTAGGTGCAACTGTTGACAAGGAAAGTAATGTTAATTTCGAATACTTACACACATAACATCACGACTTGTTTCCCCGAAGGGTAGGGTAGGGAGTACACATTTCGCCAGTTATGTTTAAGTCCCATGGAATAGGGGGCGAACTATTGCCATCAACCGGGCACAATTGCAAACTCTGGACTGCTAATGAGAAATTCCAGATAGAAAATACCAATAATACTTTGTCTGACCTGGGAATCGAACCCAGGACCTCATACTCAGCACTAGCGCTTGCAACCACTAGACCATAAATATAAAATATCAGCTTGTAACTTTTTCACTGTTACACACTCATTTCTTGCAAAGTACATTCATTCCGAGTTTGCACAACTGATTAACGTAATATACGATAAAAAGATCATTATTGATAACACGAGGTTTTGCTTAAGCATAAAGATAAATAAGAAGCCATTATTTTTTAATGGAAGGTAATACTTATACTTTGGGTAGTACTTACTTCCACTTTTTTCTTAAGGGCATACTAGTACACTTTAAAAAACACAATGATTGCAAAGGTTTTTGGAAACAACTACAGACTTCTCAGCGTGTAGATAGGAATCTAAATTTTGCCAGTCCAATAGTTAATGTCTTCATTTATTTATTTATTTAATTATTTAATCTTAATACTATCTTTACAGACCTTCGACCTAATACGATAGTGTGGCTATCAACTATTATGCATAAGTGCATCATTTAAAGTGTAACACACATAATGACTACAGAATAAAATAAAAACTAAACATATTCATTATTCAACTTTCATCATAACATTATCCAACTTTATAAGCATAGTATAAAAATACGTGTCATTTCTTGAGAGCGACCCAGTAGACACGTTCCGACAATCAGATCTTTGTTATGAACGTACCTACAACGAGGACTTTATTAAGGCAACAGCTGTTCGCATCAAGACATTCGCTCGAGGAACTGCTAAATTCAATATATTTTGAGACGATTTTCTAGACACTTATGATTCCCTAGTACTTCCCTAGTACTGCTTACAATTATGATATGTTATTTTAAGGTAAGTTATCACCAATTTAAACCGCACTTGGACGAATGGCACCAACTATTCATCATTTTGTTAAGTGCCATTCATGGAACAGTTTCCAAAAAAAATACTTTTATTCCACACATAACACCTTCGTAGGAGTCGTAGAAGCAGGATAGCATGTTACTTCTTCACGAAAGGTAGATACATAACTTATTCCGCATGACGATGGCTAATGGCTAATTTGCATTACTTAAGGGGCTATAGAGTAGTGACAATTGAAGGGGTAAGTGGACAAAGGTGTTATCTGACAAAACTGAAAAAATCGAGTTTCTTGCATGAACATAGGTTTTAAGTGACGATAAATCGACTGGTATAGTCATTCATATCCAACAATACAGACCCTAGCAAAGGTGTTAACTACCAAATATCATTATCTAAATATGATTTACATGAAATTATACAAAGGTGTTAAGTTCGTGAATTTTTTGTTAGTTAACACCTTTTTCCACTTACCCCTTCAATTAGGTAGAATTAAACCATGTTCTATATGTGCGGCGAGTCCGGTGCAGGCCCTTCCCCCGCGCGTCTCCCTTGCTCCGACAGAAAGTTGACGTGATACGTGGCACTTTTCAAACTAAAATCACTACTTTACAGAACGGGCAAGAGATGCCTTAGTAAAAAAAAAAAACTTTACCAATCATCTAGCGTCTCTAGGAACAACAACACAAACCTTGTGAAAATATAAAGTTCTAAATAAACAGCAAATTCAGAGCAATTACAGCGTTCGAAGAAATATCCACTTTTGAAAAGTCGACACCGAACCAAAGTCGATACTTTCCTTCGGCGGCCAGATTTTCCGGGAACTTTAATATAAACAGATGACAGAGGTCGGCTACCTTGTGATTTTAGCATTTAAAAGACTACAATTTCTTCAGAGGAATTTCTACATGAAAAGGAATTACACTCCCAGACTCTCGGCTTTTTTATTTCTGCGCCGTTTTCTATAAAGACTCCAACAAAAAATCTAAAACTTTTTACCGCCTGCAACTAAAAGATAATTCTTGGGCCCTTCATTATAACTCATTAAAATTCATAGAATATGATTAAATCTCTAGTTTTATACTTGTTTGAAATTTTTATACAACTTTACTAAACCGCTGTTGACTGCAGTTAATCTTATGCCGTCAGAACTTCTTTCACTTTGCAGTTTTAAGATTATGAATATTTTCTTGTGGAGTTGATATTTAGAACAATTGATATTGGCTTCTGGCAATACCTACTGGTGTAATAAGAAATTCTTTCAGAAATATTCCTAACTTTATAGAAATGCGAAAGTGAGTCTGTTTGTTTGTTTGTTACATTTTCACGCTAAAACGGCTGAACAGATTCGGATGAAATTTCGCATATAGCTAGACCATGACCTGGGTTAGGACATATATTTTTATCTCGAGAGACTTATGTGGGAGAAACCGCGGGGCGCAGCTAGTAATAAATATAGAGTGTAACATGAACATTATTATGAACCACAAATATCGGCTTAACAAAAGTTTAAAGAATTGAATCAGTCAAGTAATCGACTGACGGCTCGTACACACTGGCGCGATATCGCGGGCGTGACAGGCAGCGCTACCCTTGTCGCGCCAGTGTGTACGAGCCTTAATGAGGAATGGTTAAAGGTATGTCAGGAAATGAGAAAAGGTAGATGAAAAATTCAGGCATAACAACCTGTTTAAGAGGCTGATAACCCATAAACAACTTCATAGGCACCCAAACTCTATATGAACCAAAATACAGAGTTCCTGCTTGATGCCAGAAAAACTTACGGAGGCAACTTTCAAAGCGACGGCACGGTTAGCGCAGTGGTGTTAAGCGATTGACTGCTGCGCTGGGTATCGCAGGTTCGATTCCCGCACGAAACAAATATTTGTATGACCTACAAGTAGTTGTTCCGGGTCTGGCTAGGAAAGAAGAAGGAAAGAGGAAGTATCTGATGAAATTGTAAACAAGCCACCATGTTCAGGATAAATTCGTACGCAATCACTAACTAACACATTCATCTATATTTAGGTTAAAACTTTTAACTAACCACTTTTTCAAACAATTATTGTATGAAGGACATAATAAATTCATTGATGAACATTAGTAGACTAACCTCAATTAGGTATTGTCAAATGAAAAACATCTTTAAGGTGATTTAAAATAAAATTTTGGGTACAAGTATTATAATAATGATAAGTCCTCTCCACATTTATTTATTATATCTTTTGCTGTGCCCGACAGGGTCCACGATTGTTACTTACCAAATAAATGTTTACCACCTAAGCCTACATTGTGGAATGCAATAAAGAATTGAGTATTGAGTATAATATGGTTGCCACAGATATAATACATATTCTAATTAATTTGTTTACATTTTAATCAGATACTTTTGGAAAAGACTATAAAACAATTGCTAGTAAAAACAAAACAGCTCAAATAGAAAATACAAAATAGAAAGATAAATCTTGCATCTATTCAGTAGAACCATTCGTTGCAAAGTCACGTTTCCTGGTTACTGCTACATAGAGGGACTTGTATCATTTTGGATGCCATCCAAATTCGTGACGGCAGCAACCCTGAACGGATTATATTATTCAAAGTGACAAACAAACCGATGGGAGCATTTTATATTGGTTTTTGGGGGGAAGGGGGTCTGTTGATAGTTTTGGTTGTTTGGGTAAAGGATATATACATATAATGGGTACATGGTAATGTCATTGAGTGTTTAAAGAATAGCCTCATCGATGTCTTTCTAACTTTCTAGGGGTGCTTACTTAAACGAGGATAAATCGGGCCTATAACGATTTGCCCAATGTTTTTGACTGCATACACTTCATATTGGAGATTGCGCAATGATTGAACAAAAGTTTGCGCGAGTTTAATCTTTATTGCACCATATTTTAATTGAAAATCGAAAACACTGAAACTTATGGGCCCTCAATGTTTTAGAGGTATGAGGAACAGGGTGTAAAGTTCACTCATCCTCTATTGAAAAAGTAGGATCCTCCGACCAGACGGGTGTTGTGTCTGGCGGGCAATTGCCCAATCGCTCGGTAAACTCTTATACCGCGATGTAAGATTTGTGACGTCAGGTCTTTGATGCGTAGTTCGTATGTGGCGATGTAGATGCCGCCACAATGTTATTGCGTGAAAATAATAGATCGTTTGAGTGCAAGGGCTGATTCAATCATATTGTGCAATATTTAAATATTGCGCAAACTTATTGTAGATATAGTGTCCGCCTTAGGAATTGTGCAAAGAACTCAAAAGTATAGGTAACACAGATTATTTTTCTAATAGCTGTTATTTGCAAGTCGTTACCTGAACAATGTGATAATAGCCACGAACACTTTTTGAACTGATCTGTAGGAAGCTCCATGTTTAGCCTCAGGATCGTAAATATCAGTTTGTATGTTAAACACGTCTGAAAAGTTGATGACCACTGAAACTTCAAACGGTTTATCAGCGTAAGTCTCTGATTGTTTGAAGTTCGACTTTTCGATAACAAATTCGAGGAAAACTATTCTGCCAGATTCGTAACAGAATAATCTGACTGATTGCCGTTTCGTCGGGGATAGTGCAAAACCGCGAATCTACTATAGGTAAAGGCCGCGTGTCTGCATTTGATCTAATTTTACAGGGGCAGGTTAAAACTGTTTAATATCGTTATTTTAAGGGCAAATGGCCTCATTTTTTAAATTAGATAGTAATAATTGATGTTTTCTTTGTATTTTTACCATAGGTTATCCGTTACAATGATTAATTTTACTTGAAAATCTTACTAATTCCCGCGAAATTGAAAATTGGCTACATTTGTCAGATACGCGGAATTATCCAATGCTAGATACGCGGATTTGCACTATCTCCGACGGTTTGTAAGTGGGGTTTCAGAGTACCTATTCGGTTAGGTTTATCAATCCCATTGCTGGGCGTAATGACTATAAATTATCTATAATGTAGCTTCTTTCTGAATTGCCCCTGGTAATGTAATCAGCTATAACATTCCCACAGCTGGGACTATACTTGGGCCCTATACCACAAAACTTTACAATTACAAATTACAATCTACAAATTTGTAAGTTTTGCAAGTCCACAAACTCTAAGCCACACAATTGTTACAAAAAAACATTACATATTCTAAATTGTAGTGAGTGTTAGACGTTAAAAAATACGAAAGAATTGTAGACAGTAAATTGTAACTCATACATTTTTGTAATTTCTATGGTACGCGATTTTTCTACAAGTTTTTTAAATTGTACACGTGTATAGTTTTGTGGTTTAGGGGCCTGATCTCTGTGAGACGGAAAATCACGATACGGCAGATATTTCGACCGATTGGTAGACCTCTCATTTCTTCAAATTATGTTCAAAGATATAATATACCGGGTTCGTCAAGATGTTTTTCTTCGCCATTTTAACAGCAGCGGTATTGAATCAAATTGCACAAAGTGAAGTGCACACCTGGTCTTATTTTTTCATCTATTTTCCATTATATCTTCTTCTGGCTTCATTCCGTCCTTCCCTCGGTATTAAAAAATGATAAAAGTAAATACATATTACTACTCACAGTTGACATTAAGTATGATTCTCTTGCTGACGGCGGGTGGCACGTCATTTGCCGCGATGCACAGGAACGCGCCCATCTGTCGACGATCCACGCGCCACAGGGGAAGAGAACTGCCCGTATAGCTCTCAACTAGACGAGAAAAAAAATACAATTAAATAATTAAAACAAAACAAACAAACACTTTGGGGTTTATTAAAACGTTGGTTAAAGTTTTGACTAACGTCTGCTTAACCATACATTCCTTTTTTTTTCTTTAACCACAACGGGGAAGCTCTTAGCCTGAATCTCAACTGATGGTAAGTGATGATCAGGCCGAATGTGGAAGCGAGCTTCACCCGGAATCCTGTACCATAGAGGAACTGGCTATCTTACCTCTTACTGCCGGAACACAACAATGCTGGTAACATTGTTGTTATGGCGACAGACTTAGATAAGATGGTGGTAGCTAGCCAGGTGGACTTAAAACAAGCCCTACCACCAACCAAACCGAGCAGAAAATTTTGCCCCCACTGGGAATCGAACCCGGGGCCTCTGGGTCTGAGACAGGTGGTCTAACCACTAGACCACAGAGGCGGTTAAACATTCGTTGTTGTCTCAAAAATCAAGTCAAACTAGGCTGAGAATCAGCACTTTTTGAACGTCAAAATTACATAGGACAGTCCCCCAAACGTTCCCCACCCTTCACCACTTCCTAGTCTGAACGTCCCATAACCTTTACAAAAATATACTCTTTCATATCAGACAATGTATTATATGGTAGAAGAGGGAACCTTGTTATTTTCCAATTATTGCCGTCTTCAAACTTATTTCATTAGGATATTAGAAGAATTCTTGGGTTTTTTATTTTTTATTGATTTCTCTTTTCAGTTTTGTGGAGTGCATTAGAATCTCTATCTTAGTGGTTCACAAGAGAATTTTAGGTTAATTTGTCATAAAAAAATGTAATGAGCTTGTACATATTATAAGCATAAGCATTATCAGCCTATATTGTTTCTATGCTGGGACCCAGGCCTCCTCTCTGTGAGAGGGAGTGGGCCGTAATGACACCACGCGGGCCCAGTGCGGGTTGGTAGATGTCACATGTTTTTGGTTTTCCCCAATTTTTGGTTCTAGGACATGCCGGTTTCCGTTACGTTTTGAGAGCAATGATGGTGAATTCATTACCACTGGGCCAACACTGCTCGTGCAAGTAGACTGAAAGTATTTAATATTTATTTAATACTTCAAGTTCACAAATATACAAAGGCGGTCTTAATGCCATAGGTATGTTCTGGTCCTAAGAGTCTAGGTATCATAAATACCTAAGCCCTAATCAGAGCACAGATAACAATTGCAACACACAATAAGGTAACAGATTACAGCATAACCTCTACGGTCGTTAATCATAATAGCCTACAGGAAAGACCTATATTCTGTAATGGAGGCTTACCGTTTATAACCGCACGGAAGTAGTAACTGTTAACCAGGGGAAATAACTGTGTTTATGAAACCGTTACTAATTCTCCGACTGTTCACCTACAAGTTTAGTATTGTTTTGGTTTTAGAGCTTGTTACCTTGGTTTGAGTAAATGCAGATTTATAGATGAGACTGCCTCGTTGGTCTAGTGGTCGCAAGCGCTACTGCTGAGCATGAGGTCCTGGGTTCGATTCCCGGGTCGGGCAAAGTGTTATTGGGTTTTTCCATCTGGAATTGCTCAGTAGCAGCCTGGAGTCGTGCCCGGTTGATGGCAATAAGCTCGCCCCCTATTACATGGGACTTAAACATAACTGGCGAAATGTGGGTGTACTATACGTACCTCTGCCTAACCCTTCGGGGAATATAGGCGTGATGTTATGTTTTGCTATGTTGTTTGTTACGGGTAAGTACGAATTTAAAGATGATCATGATTAAAAAGTATCGCTGTACGTACCCTTATGGTGTACAATGTGTAGGTACATACTACTATACTAATATTATACTATTTTTTATTTATACTATTATACTTATACTAATATTATAAATTCGAAACTAACTCTGTCTGACTGTATGTAAATGATAAAGGATTTATTTTCTGTAAGTAGGTTTGTAAAAACACTTTTACACGTCAATCACATGTTTTAAAACTAGATGAGGTCGGCTTTCTATCTGACTACTCTGAGAAGAAAGGCCGAAACAAACTCAGAGGTCACAGTCTCTTTTAAAGTCCAGACATAATCTTGGTCAGATCATGTGAAGAATATGTAGATTCGTGTCTGAAATGGTCTTTTGAGGAAAGAACCACACAGATTGAGTGGACCTGTACAGTCAGTGCACGCATTTGTCAGTAATCGTGCAGCTCAACTCAGAACTCAAGGAGCTCAACGTATCTTTTTTTTTTGTTTCTAAGTCCACAATATTTTCTTTTTCACACCTGCTCCACATAAGTCATTTATTAACACTAAAAGCTTTCCTTGGTGATCAATATTACAGTAATTATCACCACGGTAGCGTTATTTATACTAATAACTTAAGTAGGTTACACGCAAACGTAGAACGTCGCCGGCGCTCTACGAGTTCATGAATGCATACAAAAAGAGAAATATTAAATGGAAGAAAATTTATTTCTACTTTTAATTTTTGCTTAGCAAACGATATAAGTGAAGTTACTGCTGACAGGTATGTCGTGAATGTAATTCTTACTTATTTTACTGTTAAGAAAAACTATTTATTTTTATTATCAAAACTTTAGCACTTATTTTAAGGTGATTCCTTCATTCGTGGTACACTCGACTCTCCTAAGGTCTCAATTCTAAATCCTTAAAACAGTTAGTACTCTTATGATACCCGGTTGATGGTAGTAGGCTCGCTCCCTATTCCATGGGACTTAAACACATGGGATGATAGGACTTAAACATAACAAGGCGAAATGTGGGTGTACTTTAAGTCCATTTTATGATACTATTTATAACGCTCGCCCTCTTCTAGTGAGATAATAGTGCCGATTCCCTTGTTTACAAACTAAACTAAATTTAAATTCAGTGCATCTTTTTCGTTCTATTTCATTAAGAAAAGGACAGAAGATATATTTTAGTTTAGTCCTGTCAAATTAATCAGCGCCTGACGTAAATTGACGTAATTTTAGTAGGCAAGTTTTTAATCACGTCTAAACTTGTATGGAGTAATGGAAAATATTGGTGAAAGGTCAGGTGCGTAGTACTCGCAACCGGCGTACGTTTATGAACGTACACGAAGCAAAAGGAGTATGTAAGGCGATCCTTACATACTCATGTATATTTCATGAAAAAAGACCTTGTTAAAAAATAATCCCTAATCAACCACAAAAGCAACAGCAATTTTCTCACAAATTCAAAATCTTTACTTTCATCCTTCCTGCCACAAATACGTTTAATTACTGAACCCACACATGACACTCCTACTCGTAAATGGAGAACAAACATTTTAGTATTCCAAATAGGTTCCTCATAAAACATAACGTTTATTTTAGACTAAGACTGTTTGTCCACCGCCAACGGGACGTCAACGAGAAGCGAGATTATTCCAACCGAACGTAACAGACGTGCGGTCGACACGCGGCCTTAGTAAATAATAATAAAAATCTTTATTGATACAAAAAAAAAACCTTTGACATTGCTTAAGACTAGGATATTGATAGGACTTGGTTAACGAAAGGTCATACGGATAAGGTCGATCCTGGTGATCCTGTGACTTAGGAGTCAGTGTTCCGCTATCATTGTGATATCAAAAACCTTTTATGTTCTGTTCTAACATTACAAAAATAGTCATTGACATTGCAGGATACAAAGTATGTATATTAAATTAACAACGAAGGAATATGATGTATATGTGTGTGTATGTTACAGTGAGGGTGTATTTGTCAGAGTGTATCACTACTTAGGCGCCGTCATTAAGTTCTCGTTGACGTCTCGTTTACGTGGTGGTGGACAAACAGCCTAAGCCAAAGTAAACGGCGGGAAATGACTTAATATGCTGTTAGGTTCGCGTGACTGCTACACATAATTCCCAAAATATACCAGAACCGTATCGAAATACAACCATTAGTTCAAGCTTTAATGTCAAATGAATATTTATACGTATGCAAAGGACGTGAAAAGTGAGCTGTCAAAGTGACTTATTACCCTCTAGGCTTAATCTTATTCTTTTATTATTTATCATGTAAAAGAAAAGTGTGAAATAAAGAAAAAATAAAGAAGAATTGTTTAGTCTACACAAACTAAACGCACATTATATTAAAAAAACACTTATTTACAAAATCAGCCAAAAGCCGTTTCAACATTTCATTCCAGTTCAAAAAGAAAAGAAATATGAAAAAAGTAATAATTTTTTTTTTTTTAAATTGTCCATTGCTTGATGTCAGGGTCTGAGACAAAATAAATAAACTCATAAACTGAGAGATAAAATCAATGATAATAAAAATAGACTACTTACTAAATAATGATTGTGGTGTGTTTTCTAAAATAAACGATTCAGCAGGAAAATTTAAAATTTCTTACAATAATACCTCAATGTTAGCACCATGACAATTGCGATGGCGCGGCGTGGCGGCCATTTGCAAAACTCATGGCGTTCGCAACCTACAACCATGCTTTTCCAGTCAAAGCTGAACATTTTATAAGATAAACTGGTGCATCCTATCGGTGTTATTTCGGATTCTTTTATTATTTTAGTGGGCGGAATGGGTCGTGGATCATTCGATGTACGAAGAGCGCGATGCAACGATTTATATCGATCGGCTCGATGTAAATCAATGGAGGAAGTAAGAACCACCGACATACAGTATAAGCCAAGCCTCCTGATCATAAATAAGGGTGTGGTACAGACCACCAAATAATCAACTGATATGTTGCATACAAAACTTCGTAACTATTGCATACAAAGCGATGCACACAGAATAGACGCGTTTTTTTTTTTTGTATCCATATTCTTTATGGCACCTCATGTCATGAGCTATTCGAATATCAAAAAACATTTGGCCTAGGTCTTAAGGGGTGAAAATAAATTGGCTATTACATTGTATAATAGATAATGGATTTCCGCCACGCCTGAATCATCCATCTATTTTAAGTATTATTTAATCAATCAACGACAGTCTGGTAACTTCTGAAAAAACAGTTCCTTAGGGAACTTTAGGGTTAAAGGACCACGTTAAACTCTTTACTCTGACATAATCTCTTAACAAACGCCTTAACGCTTCTTTATCGCCACCTGCAATCGCCCCTAAGGACAATAAATTCTAAGTTCAACCCTTTAAAAGTTTTTTTTGCCATAGTGATCAGAACTTTGGTCCTCGGGTACAAAATAACCGATTATTTTTTAAAGGACATGAAATACAAAACGGAAGACGTATTGTTGGAAGGCCTTCCACAAAGTGCATCGATGATTTTGTGAAGACCGCAGGAATCTGCTGGATGCAGTGCTTGAGGGGAGGCCTATCCGATGAAATGATGATGATGATAATACAAGACAGAATAATCATGTAAAACCTGCCTACGATCGATACTTAAAATATAAAGAATAAATTATACAAGTTATAATTACTCAAGATTCGAAAGGCAATAAAATACGCTGCTCCATACATTTATGTTCGCATAACTCGACAGTTTCTCAAGTTAACCGCCTCTGTGGTCTAGTGGTTAGACCATCTGTCTAAGACCCAAAGGTCCCGGGTTCGATTCCCAGTGGGGGCAAAATTTTCTGCCCGGTTTGGTTGGTGGTAGGGCTTGTTCTAAGTCCGCCTGGCTAGCTGCCACCATCTTATCTGTCTGTCGCCATAACAACAATGTTAGCAGCATGGTTGTGTTTCGGCAGTTAGAGGTAAGATAGCCAGTTCCTCTGTGGTTGACGATTCCGGGTTCACTAACCATCAGGTGAGATACAGGCCAAGAGCTTCCACGTTGTGGAAAAAAAAAGTTCTTATAGAGTAGGATACAGCTGGTTTTTTTCTGCGATTTCGGTGTCGGTCCCGTAGTAAAACTTATTCTTAATGATGAGTACAATGACCCCTTAGGAGGTTTTCAGCTGTTTCAATTACACCTAGTAGGTTATGAAGTTACTTATTTTACTAATAGGTACACTTCGTTTTTCTCTTTGAAACCCACGAGTGTTTGACTATTTAATGACTCCAAAATGGTTATTTTAATAGTTTTAACTATCTTTAATAGAAAGTTATGTGTTACTGTTTGTATGTTCACAACAAAAATTCTATTATAAATCTAAACGCGAAGACAATAGTCCACACCACAGAAAGCCAATTACAAAATTGGCTTTCTGTGGACTATTGTTTCCTTTTTTTGTTCTTTGATTTTAGCTGTAAATGTTCCATGCTGTAATAAATAAATAAATAAAGACATTCGTAAAGGGAAATATTTAACTGATCCTGTAAAAACTAATTGACGTTCTGATGAGCAACTTTAAATTTTTTTTTAATGATGCACACAGTTTTAAGCTATTGAGTCTCTTTTTAAGCTTTTGGCTTTTTCACATTATTGGTCGCAGAGCCCAAAATAGGAATTATTAAAGTTTCACAAAAAGAGGCGCATTAATTATATTAAAGAGTTCAAAATTGTTTTTAGGGAAGCAAAATGGTAATTATTGGAGGTTAACATGCCATTAGAAAATATCAAAAAGAATCTTGTCCAAACAAGATCGTTTATCAAAGTGAAGGGGTCAAACAATACATAAATAACTATTTTTCCACAAATACTTCGTCTATTTCGAAACGCTTATCGATTCTTATTAATAAATTCTATTGACACCTACGCTGGTTGTTATGTTGTTTTGATGATGATGACGTAAAGGTTATTTATAGGCAAAAGGTTACAATAATTATAAGTTCAACTCTTTTGAACTAGGTATTTATATTTTTCTCATTTGTCTTTAGTATTGATTTAGATGCGTCACGGTTCCTATTTATATTTTCATATTATAAGTCAAATCGTTTATTTAAACAGGTTAAAATTAAAAACAAGTTAAAATTAAAAATTTAAATAACCCCCGACATAATTCCAGGTGATGCTGCAGTATCGGTTCAAGGTTACTATGTTCTTTTAATAGCATTGAAGTAACAGAATACTAAATTTCGAATCGATCAGACCAGAGAGATCCAATCATCAACTAGAAAAGAGCTGATAATCTTCAAACGGCTGAACTGATTTTCTTGAATTGTAGCTAAGAACACTCTCGATCAAGTCACCTTTCAAACAAAAAAATTATAATTAAAATCGGTTCAGCAGTTTGGGAGCTACGAGGGAAGAGACAGATACACACGTTAAACTTATAACACCGGCACATAAAAGGCACTTTTGAACGTCAAAAATTAACAAGAAAATAAAATTGATTGTAGTTAAACTATACATAAATAAGTATTTTTCCAAAAATAGTTCGTCTATTTCGAAACGTTTATCGATGCGTATAAATAACATATTGTCACACCTACGCTAGTTGTTATGATGTATGACGTAAAGTTTATGGTTATTTATAGGCAAAAGAACACAATTATAAGTTCAGTCGTTGATAGTATTTTAAATAAAGACACTTACTGGGTTTTTTTTAATGTATCTTGTTTGGATTTTAAAGACTTTTTCGTCTGTTATCATTGGAACTAAGTATTTACTTTTTTCTCATTTGTCTTTGGTCATTCTAAATGATTTGGTTCCGTCACAGTTCCTATTTTAATTTTCAAAGTCAAAGTAAAATCGATTACTTAAAAAAAAAAATGCCATGCATAGTTAACACGTTGAGTCATGTTATATATGGTGTGTTTATATAGCATGTATTATATATCTCGTGTTATAATAATACAACTTCTATTGTGTCTCGTTCAGTGTGCTTGAATGCGTTAATTTTGACACTATCTCTTTCGTACCTTACCTAAAAGGACTGAACTGTAGAAGTGATTAAGTCTCTACGACTTTCTCTGGGCCAAAAATAAGTTTGGGAGTTTACAATTTTTCGTAGTTTTTCCGTAAAAACGCCGAATAATAGAATAAGAAATGAGTACATAAGGGGAAGTCTGAAAGTGGCACCGGTAGCTGAAAAGTTGTGTGAAAATCGAGTGTCATGGTTTGGGCTTGTGATGCGGAGGAATGAGGAAAATGTCATGAGGAGAGATTTGAGTATGAATATGGATGGCTATAAGAGTAGGGGAAACCCAAAGAAATGATGGATGGATGGATGTGATGCGGAGGAATGAGGAAAATGTCGTGAAGAAAGTTTTGTGTATAAATATGGATGGCTAAAACAGTAGGGGAAAACTAAAGAAATGATGGATGGAAAGTCCGTTGATGGGTGACCATCTTTACATACTTCGACCCCCCCGTGGCTCGGAAAGCACGTTAAGCCGTTGGTGCCGTCTGTCATTCGTGGATTTATGACAGTCTTTACGGGTCGTCAGAAGCCCGAAAGTCTGACTACCAGTCTTATCAAGGGGTATCGTGTTACCCAGTAACTGAGCTGTGGAGCTCAGATAGGCAGTAGCTCCATGTAAATTACTGGTATTCAGCTGCATCCGGTTAAATTGGAAGCTGACCCGAACATAGCTGGAAAAAGGCAGACGATGATGTTTTCTGTTCTACTATTCAATATTATGTGTAACTCTGCTGGTAAACCCCCGAAATATTGTCTCTTTTTTTATAAAATTCGGACATTTACCAACTCATGCTGGTAAATCTTAGGATTTACTACAAAATCTTAAGATTTACCGTACGTCGGGCTTTTACAGTAACATATACATTGAATATTTTGTGGTAATGTGGTTCCAATATAGAGTAATGTCGTGAATTACCTGCTCTTGTTTATGCATCGCTAACAACCTGTTAACATGTCCGAACATTGAAAGTTAGGAGCCGTTTATTGATAGACTAATTTAGTTTATAGAGTAGTTTATATTGCTACACTACGTGAATTTAACATGATGACGTGTTTTGCGTTAAATGTTTTTAGAAAGTTGGGTTGGTTGCATTAAATCAAGTTTTCATCATAGATAATAATCATTTTTCTGACCATAAGTTTTTTTTTTCATTATATATGTATTTTAGAACATACCTACGTTTGATCAAATCATCAATTTTATACTTACCTACACAGGTTATGCAGCTACAGCACTTGAATTTTAACAAAGCTTTGTATACTTCAAGTGGCCAAAGAATTTGTCATTGCCTAGAAGTGCCAAGTGCATAAATAGTTATAACACGCAAAGTAATGACTGTGTACACACAAATATCGCCAGTTATCTATAAATGCCATGAAATAAGGGGTGAGCCTATTGCCATCAACCGAATACGAATCTGGAGAAAAGCCCATTAAAACTGCCCGACCTGTGAATCGTACCCAGGACCTCATGCTCAGCAAGTCAGCAGTAGCGCTTGCGTTCACTAAACCAACGAGGAAGTGTTTGCCCTAACCGCTATATTCTTTCTGTTCATATTAAAACAAAATTTCAGAAAAAAAAATATACAAACATTAAAAAACGCTGGACTTAGTATACAGGATCAAATTAAAGTAGCTAGCGAAACTCCGGAGACGTGATGGGAGTCGTGTTTAGATAAACACGATAAAACAAAAATACCACAGATTTCTCAACTCACACTTCAAGTCAACACTACCAGCGATGGTTGAGTAAAAACAAATAATCATCAAATATTTATTTTTATTTGGTCGTGTTTAGTCGATAGCTTTCCATATGACCAAATAAAAATAAAGATTTGATTTTTTTTTTGTATCGATATACGTTTGCGGAGTTTCGCTAGCTAGCTTTATTGGATCCTGTACATCATAAAAACGACAAATTCTTGCGCGAAATTTCCTGTCTTTGTACCAAGCTTAATTATCAAAACAAACGAGCCTAAACCGCGGCAAGAAGCCAGCTTATTAAGGAAAGTTACCTTGGTACATATGTAAGGAGACATTATAAATATGTCTGGTTGAGCTGCTACCTCCGCTCATTTCCTACTTTGAATTAAGAACAAGGGCGTGACATAGAGCTAGGAATCTTATAAAGTGTCATGTCTTGAGACTTGTCCTTTATTTGTGTTAAGTGGTATAAGTTAGAATGTAAGATTTACTATCAATAATAATACTCGTATTAAAAATCTTGCAGAATATATTTCTGTTCATAATACGGCACTGATGATGAGATTGAATGATGTATTTTTAATTTATCGTAAAAGATTTTGTCGGTTCAAGATGTCAAGCAAACGCTTAATTAAATTCTTATGTACCCGATAAAGCTTAATGTAGGTTAGTACAGAAAGTTAAAACTCATAGTTAAACGGTACCTCTCATCATAGACATAAAATACTTTTCAAACATTTCTGTTAAGGAAAAAAATTAAATACAACCCAAAACTCTCCTCCCCACTCGAAAAAACACAAAAACTTATTTAAAAATATCCTTACCCAGCATCAAACTGGCAAACACCGCAAAAAATCCAAAAACAGCAAAACGACTCGAAGGACCAGATTGCGCTTCGTGCACCTATCTAGTATTTTAGACAGTCAACGAACCGGGTAATGGGAGCAACACGTTTCCCTTACCTACCAATTTGTTCCGGCACCTGTGCCCGGTTATCCCATACATGTCGAGCTTAATCTTAAGATTAAACTTTAAGATGTAAACAAAGTTATGTTTACGCAAATGTTCTGTTTTGATCTGTTGTGTTTTGTGGTACGGTTTAGGATTTGGTTTTAAGTGTTGTGTCAAAGGAAGTTATTATATTATAAAATGTTTTTGCGTTTCAGTCAAAGTTTTAATTGCCATCTCAATTTGAATTAATGTTCGGAATAAGTATTATTTATTGTATTTTATAGCTCGTCGACATGTGTATCCTGCCTATTTTTATGGCAGTCTTGGTCTTTGAACGAAGCTCAGTCGAAACTCAAGGATTACCAAAGAGAAATTGACCGAAGCCTCTTAAAAAACAAACCCAGCGTACACATTCGGAACACCATAATACGCTCCAAGACAGGTATCGCCGATGTTGGCGATAAATCTGCGAGGCTGAAATGGAACTGGGCGGGTCACAGCAATAGGATATTATATCCAGACAGATTCTAGTTTGTCTAAGTTCAACCCTTCATCTTCTTACCTTTATCAAACTCCCTAGACTGTGGTTTCTTCAGTAGCACAGGTTCGTGGTCCTCTCTCCTCCAAGTGATCTTTGGAGGCGGATGGCCCGTCGCCTTGCAGGTGAGTGTCGCATTCTCCAACTCTTGGACTGACACGTCACCTGAAGTCTCGTCACTCATGATGTCAGGTGGTACTGTGGGCAAATAAAAAATAGGTTACTTTACTGGTAATGTATGTGAAAGTTCGGCCTTGTGCTGTTTTATTTGTTTTATGGCTGAAATATCGTTATCTTACGTGGATACTTCGGCAAACAAAATTAAAATTTATTTTTTAAAGAGACCGAAAAAGAATTACCATTTTAAAGGCCCTTAAGGGTTTAGCTAGCCTTAAGCCCGAATTCCCTAGTCAAACATGAAAACTAAGTTAAGCATTTATATAAACAGCATCGTAACACCTTCCAGACGCAGACATGAAATATGTACGATACAACCTTAAACAAAAAGTGTACCATAAAAACGTAAGCACGCACGACTCACCGCAAGGGGCCGGCAATTTTTAACGCGAAAACTTTTTTGTACCACTGCCGGGGGGCGAAGAGGGGTAAAAAAAGGTGAAGAGGGGTGAAAAAAGGTGAATTTTCACAATATTGTTGTGATTTATCGTACCGCGCACGTTGTAGGAAACTTTTCGGTACTTTAACCGTTTTCGTTCGGCGCCAACGATTTGCATTCAACTGAGACTTGAATTTTGTTAAGTTTTGTTTTATTTATGATTCTGAAATCTTTGTTAATGTCGTAAATTCGTTTGTTAAGGTTTTGTTCTGCAATTGAATAAGTTATTGCGGGTGTTTTGATTGTTTTTACTTAGAGTAGGGGTGGAGACGTTATTGTTTGATGTCCTAATTCACAAGATTTAAATATTATGATTGGAAAATCGAGGTTGAAAATTGGAAAATTGTTTTGAAATTACTGCTTGAAATTAAGATAGAATTTATAGTAACATTCGAGCATAGCTTTTTAAATCAAAACAAGGAAATAAAAATTAAAACTTAAATAAACAAGTCAAGGCTGAGCTTCTTATTATAAACTCAGATGTCACGCGAGTGCCTTGAGCAACTTAAAAATACTTCACTCGAAACTTAAAATGTTATACATTAATCGGACTTTCTTTTTGATGCATTTACCAAACAAAAAACCTTTTTTGTCTGTCTTTTTCTGATGTATAACGTTAATTAGTAACTGTTATAAATAAATTTCTAAAACGTGCAAAATGTCAAGATTTGGTCACGCCATCCTAAATTGGGTCAGATTGATTAATGAAAAATATATTGGCTGAAGTTTCTTTTCCACTTTTTTGTAATTAAAAATAAGAAGCGGTTTTTAAAGAACTAATTAACGAGGGCTATGAATTATTCGTGTTATCTGAGGTTTGAATGAATAAAATTAATCATTCGTTTTTAAAATTGGGCCGAGGTGGAGTTCCACTTCAGTTTACTTGAATTGCAAAATGCTACTTAGGTTTTAGAGGTATGAGGAACAGGGTGTAAAGTTCACTCATCTTCTAATGAAAAGAGTGGATCCTCCAACCAGAGGGGTATCGTATCTGGCGGGTAGTTATTAATAATTATTTCTCCAAATGAATAGGTAATCGCAGTGATATTGTTGACACATGGATTCGCAAGTAACCAATCCATGAAAAACACAATGAAGGCCTAATTATCGTACAGATAAGAACGTACCTCGCAAAATAAAAATACAACAACAATAACTTTATTTTTAATAGCGTTTCTTTTTGCAGCCTAGAAATTATATACTAAGGAAAAAACATTCGATTACTCGTATAAATGTCACCGTCGTACTGACTGTGTCGGTTCGATACGCCACGTTTATGTATGCTGCACTATTTTTAAACCCTTTGCATGAATATTATAAGGGCTTCAAGCGGCATGAACGCGACTCGTATGAAACATTTATATTGAGTTCATTTTTACTTTATTTCTTGAATTTTCAGGCTATTATCTGTAGACTGTGATTATCTGGAAAATGTTCTGAGGAAAGTTTTGAGTATGAATGTCGACGGCTATAAGCATCGGGGAAGGCCAAAGAAATGATGGATGGACTGCGTGAAAGATGATATGGCTAGAAAGGGGGTGACTATCGAGATGACGACTAATACAGAACTATGGAAGAAAAAGACACATTGCACCGACCACAAATAAATTAGGATAAAGGCAGGAGAATAATGAATATCACATACTCAGGATGCACGCCCCAAATGAGCTATTCTAGATAATATTTATATTATTGAGCACTAGGTCATTTTGACAGCTTTGACAGCATTCAAGTGTTGTAGCTGCATAACCTGTATAAGTATAAAATTAAAGTTTTGATCGAACGTAGGACTGTTCTAAAAGTGTCTAATGAAAAAGTAAATAAACCCTGTTCAGGTTGTAATAATGATTAGTCGAATAACCTTATATCATCGTAATTGAAATATAATCGATTAAAATTGAAGTTATAAAATTAACCTCAATTGTCAAATGAAATGTCAAACACCTCTAAGAAGACTTAAACTCAATTTGTAAGCCACTACAAATTGAAATCCACACGTGCGTTTTCTGATCCATTTGTTTACATTTTCATCAGATACTTTTGGAACTGACTATAGGTACCCAAAAGCATGTAACATACTTAGATACAAATGAAACAGACGAGACACAAAATCTAATAAATAATTGGCTGTTTACGTTTTCAAATTACAACCCCACGAAATACCTACTTAACTTTCTATTAACTTTGTAGACCGTCAAGGCTGTTAAAACTTAACAAACGTCTGTTATTTATTAGGTAAGCTAGTGTTTATTAGAATTCAAATACTTGTTATGGTACCTAGTTAGTGATAATTAATTCGTTGGAATAAGGCTTTGAAGGTTCGTGGTAGGTATACCTACTGTCCCGCCATATTGTTTTTTTTTTCAAAATGGCGGTCCCATTATGTAGCCTACCCGTGATTGTTTCAAACATCTATGTGTGATGTGACGTGCTCAACTTTGAACGTAATAATAATAATATCTCGGAAACGTGACGCTTTACGGGGTTTGTTCCTATAATTTGTTTTCTGTTTGCATTGATGTCCACTTTCGATTTACATAGGTTCCACGCGTGGCCGCTATTTTGAAAAATAAAAAACATAATGGCGGATAGTCTCAAGAAATATCTTTAAAATCTTTTTCATTGACTATTGATGATGCATAGTGGACAAGTTACGTCAGTTCTTTTTTTCGTCAGACGAAACTCAAGTTTTTCAAATAAACGACGTTTAAAGCCGTGTTCAAAATGTATCAACATTGTGGGAATAGAGGCTCACGTGCATTTACGTCCGCCAAACAAAATCCGACAGGGTCGATCAACGTTTGATCAATGATCCGTGGTTTAAAATTTTATTTTGTGTCATCGTAAGGAAACCAGACTTTAAGTGACACATGGGACATTTAACAATTTATATAGTTAGGAATATCTACACAGAGTATAAAACAGCGTGGCGTATAAGCAACAGTGGTGTGACCGTCGGACTGCCAGGTCATATATCTCGCCTACCTCTGACTTTTCGGATTCATGTGCTTATAACTTGCTTAAAAAACGGAGAAGGAAAACATCGTGAGGAACCCTGCCTGAGAGATATTTCTCGACGGCATGTAAAGCCAAGTCAGAGGCCCATGGGCGGCATAAAAACTCTGACACCAGGTTAGTCACTAACCGCGCTAAAAAGAACAAGAAAGATAGTATAACACAAAGTCACTTGTCGTGTCTGTATCTTTGACCGCTTAGATCTTCATAACTGCACAATGGATTTTTATGCGATTTTTACCATAATTTAGAGTTTTTATTTTGGAAGATGGAACATCACGCCTTGTTTCCCCGAAGGGTTAGGCAGAGGTGTACCCATAGTAACTATATCCTTAGTAATGTTTAGGTCCCATGTAATAGAGGGCGAGCCTATTACCATCAACCGAGGACAAGCCCAGACTCCGGGCTGCTACTGAGAAATTTATAATGGAAAAACCCAATAACACTTTGCTCGACTTGAGCATCGAACCCAGGACCTCATGCTCAGCAGTAGCGCTTGCGACCACCAGACCAACGAGGCAGAGGTGCGTATTAAATTATTATTTAATTCAGGTATTAGCACAGACATCTCAATATTGTTATACTGACATGACGCCATTGCAGCCGTTCGAAATAGGGGCGGGTCACTAGCTATGATATAAATACAAACATTGCTTTGCCATTTTCAAACTCCTTACCAACTTTAGTGGCTTACCAGTCCCAATCCCAAAACCAACACATGGTAACCCTACCATTGCTTTCCAAAATGTTGTATCCCTGAGTGCAAAAACTGGTCGATCAATCATTACGGATTTAACTGTATAGACTACAGAATTAAATCTTCATTGATATTTGACAGGACAGGAAAATCTTTTATATATTATTTTATTTAAAAAAACTCTCGCCTATTTTAGGTCTGTCTGCACTTTTATTCATAGGCCCTAGCACGAACGTGCGACGCAAAAGTTATGTAAATTCGTAAATACAATTATCCATATTATCATTTCGGTTTATTTTTTTGCGACAAGGACAGTTAGTATCACAGAGGTACAGTCGGCTTTAGAAACATGTATATGTTCGTAAGGTTAATTTGATAATTCGAATTTTAGTGATAACCCTAGGGATATTGCGAAAACATGGATAATTAGACAATTATCCACACAATTCTTTACTCCAAGCGTTCGTCTTAGGCCTACTAGTCCGCTTAGCTCCAAGAGAACTATATAAATGACAAAGCTGTACGTGGTCCATATAGAGAGGATTGAAAAAGTTTATTTTTATTTTTAAATCTGATTTAAGAGAGCGAATGTTTATTTAATTTGTTAGTATTCAGTTACGGGTTTATTTGGATTGGGTTTGTTGGAAATGTTAAAAATGTCAATTGGCTTTTGTTTGATTGAATAGCAATTTTTTGTGTTTACTACGACTGTACTTTTATTTAAATTTTTCATTAAATGCACATAATAAAATTATACCTCATTCATTAATGTGAGGACTAAGTGGGTAGTCTTAATTTTTTTTTTTCGCAGCTTGTTTTAATGTTAATCGCCACAGTTTGAGTACCTACTTTATGCGGCCTACCCAAATGTCATTTCTTTGGTATTGTTCGTCGAATCGTTGAGCTCCGTGTAGTTCTGAGTTTAGCTGCACGATTTCTGACAAATGCGTGCACTGACTGGATAGGTCCACTCAATCTGTGTGGTTTTTTCCTTAAAAGACCATTTCAAACACCAATTTAAATAGTCTTCATATGATCTGACCAAGGTTATGTATGGATTTTAAAAGAGACCGTGACCTCTGAGTTTATTTCGGCCTTTCTCCTCAGATAGGAAACACCAACCTCATCTAGTTTTTAAAATATTATTGACGTGTAAAAGTGTTTGTACAAACCTATTTAAAGAAAATAAAATTATAAATTTCATTTCAATAAAATAACAATATAATATAATAATATATTAACTAAATGTCTTTCATATTCAGAAAACCTTTGGCAGGACAGAACGACTTTTAGTATCTTTAAAAGTCCACACTAAACAGGCCAACCAATACTTTGACAGCAACAAAACTAAATACATTACAAATAAAAAACGTGCAAAAAACGATTCGAATGGCCCGAAGTGGCTCCATTATGGAATAAGTTGGAAATTGGAAATACTGGCGACTTCCGTCTGAGTCATGCAAAACGGAGGTGCGAATAAAAGTAAATTGGTAAACTTTAAGTATACCGCGGCCAGTACAAGTAGTGTTGGGAATTGGGAGACCACGAGACCGACTCGGACGAGAGTTTGTATTTCGAATATTATTTTGTTTTATATTTCTTGGTCAGAACGGTAGCTGACCACCGTTTAATCACAACTAAATTACATACGTGGTATTTTTTATTATTATTCTCGGATGATGATTTTTTTTCAATGATGTGACATTGAAAAAAAATCATTTGTCTAATGTAACTAATTAGTCATTAAAATAAAAATATTTTTTTTATGGTTAAATCATCATCTGCCCAGCTAGCCTATGTTGGGATCGACTCCAGTCTTACCGGATACAGCAGTATTTTAGATACGGTTTTAAGGTTAAATACTTTTTAGTTAACAGTCATAAAAGGATGAAATAAAGTAGTTCTATGCAAGGAGAGGCACAAGAATAACTATTAAATCGTCTGAAATGCAGTTAGTATACAACAATATGTAACATTTGAGTTGTTTCCTCAAATTAAACAAACTTCTCATTAAATCTTTAATTAAACTACGTATCTCAAGTTTTCGTTTAATGTCATGTAAAATGGAAGCGAGAATAAAAGTAAATTGCTAAACTTTCAGTATACTGCAGCCATACAGTTAATGGTGTTGGGAAACAACAGGTGGCTCGGCTTTGTATAATCGATCGATTTTATTTTCAAAAGCGACTTTTAGGTAGATTCGTTGATTTAAAATGTTACGGAAGAATTGATCTAATTAAGATAATAATATGTAGGAATTAATTATTGTACCAGTTATTTTTTTCTATAAAATTAATTTTGATTTTGTCGTAAGTAATTGGGCGATTTTCCTAAAACTAATAAAACATCTAAAATTTTGGTAATTCTTACAATAAAAGGAGCCTAGAAATGAATTGAAAAAACGTAAAATAAATATTGCTTGATAAGATATTGATAATTATAATATAATTATTAATATATTGATAAGATATTGCTTGTCATATACCTAGAATTACGGTGAGTCGATTAGGTACACGATTTTAATGAATATTACCTTAGCGCTTTAAAAAAAAAGCCACAATTTTTCTCAAGCCTAGTATCATCAGAGGAAATGCGAAAATAAACCAACCTGATGGGCAAATACCTAATTCTCTCTTTACCACAAGTTTGCGACAACTTTGTCCAGCGAGTCGAGTCACTCGACTGTAACAAATTGATGTCCCATCACTACATCAAAGAAACTTTTCCTTTGTGTAAACGTGTTAACGTAGTAGCTACAGTAATATTTGTAATGTCAGAGTTTTATTAACATGAAATAGTTATTCTTGTAGAGTAAGATTAGTAAGTCGTACACAGACTAAAGAGTTCATTTATAAACGTTACTTAAAGTTAAAATACACGTATACGTTTATACGTTTAAACATCAAAGATGTATGGTTCAACAGTCGCTAATCATTATAATGTAACTAAAGGTGTTAATGAAAATTTATCCAAACCGTAGAGTGCCCAAACCGGACTTTACAAATTAATATCTTTATCCAAAAATAAGTTCGAAGGACGAATAAAATGTTATTATTTTATTAAAATTTGAAGTTAGATCTTCGAGAATTATATCAGTACCTATACAGTTGGAGGGTAACAAATAGAGTATAATTACTCTATTTGTTACCCTAAGCCACAAGTTAAATCTTACATTGGATGCCTGAGTTCATCACATTCTTTCCCTTAGTTGTAACGCTGTTTACAACGTGTAACGGAAAGGGTATATACATATCAAGTGCAGCCGTGCACTTGATATGTATATACCCTTTCCGTTTCTTTGGATGATAACAAACTATGTGGCAAGGGTTTTAAAATCTTATTTCTACAATAATTCAATAAACTTACGAAACCTAAAGTTTGGTAAAAAATAATTTGAGTAATTTATTTTGAGCCGAAACTTTGCATAGAGATTCTATACCTAATGTAATCTCCACCCCTTTTGGATAGATATACCCTTTCCGTTACACATTGTATAGTGTTTAGACAAGTGTTTTTGTAAAATAAAGGAATTCGGAAATGGTACAACTCCATACAAAAAGGTTACCAGCGATCCCTTACCCAATGAAGTGGCCATCAAATTGTGTGCAAAATTTGGTCCTTCCACCCACCTTAACAAAACTAAACAAACATAAACCGGGCTTTACAAAACTCCTCTTTATCTAACACCAACGAAGTTTCCCCTCTATCAAACGAAGAAAACATTCGATTTTCATCGCATACAAGTTCTGATAGAAAGCAATCTTAAAGTTTTCACACTATTATGTTCCTGTATATCACAGTTACGTCTGTGTCGCCACTTGAGACCTCACAGATGGAGTTCAGCACAAACTTTATTTATACCAAGTTCCTCGGGAAATGTTTAATGTTGAATTTTTATTTCTTCCCCTTTGAGAGGCGCGCTTTACTTAAGAATTTTTCATTTTAAAATGCAATATATGTGCTGGTTGTTTGATGTGCCATTTAGGATATTACTACGTATGTGTGGCGCTGTTTAATGTTTTCTTTGAGTTTCGTGAATGGACTTGTTAGTAGGTCATTTTAGTCTCTTGAGTGCTTGTAAATAACTTAAGGTTTGTATGTTCTTCTAGCTTTAAACATTTGCTTGGTGTGTGTATGTGCAGTCTTAAGTAAAAATCTGTGATCTCACTCAGGGTAGTGTGCCACATTTATTAAAGTATCCGCAGGATAGCCCAGTAAAGCAGGCGACAACCTCCTAGAGGCCATAAAAAAAAAACTTGTGATTTATTGGAAAAATACTAATTTTAACTGCTTCTACTTCCAAGTACTCGTTAATTATCAGATTGTAACAGTTTATATTTAATTAAATCTATTTTTTTTTCATTCTGCCTAACCTTTTCCCAATCATGTTGGGGTCGGCTTCCAGTCTACAACCCAGTCCAGTTTACAACCCAGTAACTGGGTAATACGATACCCCTTGGTAAGACTGGTTGTCAGACTTTCGGGCTTCTGACGACTCGTAACGACTGTCAACGATCCACGAATGACAGCCGGGACCAACGGCTTAACGTGCTTTCCGAAGCACGGAGGACTCTCGGTATGTAGAGATGGTCACCCATCCACGGACAAACTCCGGCAAGCGCAGCTTAACCTGATGGATCGACCCGTGCGGCTGTTATTACTTAGCCTCGAGCTCCTCCACGATTTAATTAAATCTATGATTTCCTATTATTACAGGCGCCTTGCATTCATCCAATCTGAATTTCGATGGCCAAACACCATAACAATAAGACAACGCTTAGCTTATAACCGTCACGGTGAAACGGACAAAGCCGTTCATACCTTACGTACCAAGTATACACGTATATTGGCAGTCTAAGACAGGCGCTCGCAAAAGCATAACAAGATGTCAATAGCAGTATAATGCCTTAGTTTACCGCTGCAGGACGAGATGGAACATAAATATGTTATTTCGACCGGCCGTTGTGTGGATTCGGCTGGTCTTCATTAGAAAACTCCCTTGTTTTTTTGCCCTGAATAAAAACCGTCCTACAATCCTTTTTTAGGGTTCCGTAGTAAACAAGGAACCCTTATAGTTTCGCCATGTCTGTCTGTCTGTCTGTCCCCGGCTTAGCTCAGAGACTGTTAGTACTAGAAAGTAATTTGGCATGAGTATACATATTAATTACCCCTACACGTAAAGTGGGGATTTTTTTTTTCATCTATCCCATGGTGTGGGGTATTTAAGGAAAGGTTTTTTTAACTTTCTTTCATAGTTTTCTGACAATTTTATTAAACAGGGCACATATTGCGAAGAAAAGAAGAAATAAGAAAGGTTAGATAAATGCATGGTTCACTGTGGGTTTTAGGAGCTCGTGGCTAAGTAATAACAGCCGCACGGGTGGATCCATCAGGTTAAGCTACACTTGCCGAGGTTGGTCCGTGGATGGGTGACCATCTTTACAATATTTGGCACACGATACACATACGAGTACCTACTTACAAAAACATTTATGTTTTCTTCCAGTGTATTATTACGATATCCACTAAATCTTCCCAGTAAAATTATATCCGTTCCCATATTGACTTCTTCGTATGTTTTCGTTCACTTCAAGATCAGCAATGCGACATTTTAAGTTCCGACATTGTGTTCGTGCGATAAGTTTTAACTAGTTTCCAACTTGTCCACTGCCTTCAATAAATTCGTTGAACTCTATAGAAAAATACTTTTCTGTAATCTTTTGTTGCAGAATGAAAATGACTGTGATTGTATTGATTCTCTCTTTACAGGTAGGTAAATTAAGCTATGATTATGATTTGAAATAAGCTTTGGTTTTATTTCATTCCACCAACCAATACATACTAGTCCATTTTCATCGCCTTAATTTTTGGTCCTTTGACGGTAAATTGCATCATTCATTTTCACGTAAGTAGGTACTGTCAGCGCCAAAAAGATCGACTTCCAGTCTAACCAAAGTCGAACCAAATATAGTTGGGCAGCATCAACAGGCAGGTAGCAGCTGAATACCAGTATTTTAGATGAAGCACCTGCCTATCTGACCTCCACAACCTAGTTATTGGGAAACACGATACTCCTTGATAACTGGTTGTCAGAATTTGTTGAGCTTCTAACTACCCCTAAAGACTGTAAAAGATCTATGAATGACAGCCGGGACGTGCTTTTCGAGACACGAAGGGGTCTCGATATGTAATGGATGGTCACCTATCCACGAACGAACGCGGCAAGCATAGCTTCACCTTTGATCGATCCATGCGGCTGTTATCATTAAGCCACGAGCTCCCTCATTACCACCAAACCGTTAACACGTACTTATTACTTACTAAAAGTTTATCACCTACAAATTATTCACAAATAAACTCCTAGTTACTCAATAACAACTATCTAAACCACCTAGAAATAACATTTTATTCAACTAGCAATCTCTACTTGTACACCCTGTAATCACTATTTATTTACCCAGTAACCACTATTTCGCTGGCAAAAGAAACACATACAAGTAAAATATATGTTTAGAAAGCGTGAAGAAGGTTCTCCAGTGTCTCAAAGACAGTAAAAAATTATTTGCAAAGCATTTTTGTCAGGGTTGTTAAAGAAACCTATGACCCTTAGACTACTCACACTTATTCAGCTCTATTCAGCGTTTGCAAATCGACAGTCTGTTGAGCCTACAGCGTTCTTACATTCACAAAATATAAAGGAATCTATAAAAAGGTTGAATAAAATAATAAAAATAAAAACCTGTTTTAACCAAATGTCGGGCAGTGTTATTGTGTTTTTGATAGAACTTTAAACTGCAGGTTTGTGCTAACCCTAGTGTATGATATTAAATTCTAACCATAACAGTGCGCTACTAACAAGGTATCGTTTTATACGGTAGACAAGAGAAAGTGTCACATTGCACCGAGTATTTTTTGTAATTAAAATGTTCTCAATAAAACAGTTTCATATAATTTGTTCGATAAAATCAATCTGCCTAGCCTTTTCCCAACTATGTTGGGCCAGCTTCCAGTCTAACCGGATGCAGCTGAATACCAGTGTTTTACATGGATTGACTGCCTATCTGATCACCACAACCCAGTAACTGGGTAATAGGTAAGATACCCCTTGGTAAGACTGGTTGTCTAACGACTGTCAAAGATCCAAGAATGACAGCCGGGACCAAATGTTTAATGTGCTTTCCGAGGCACGGAGGAGTCTCGGTATGTAAAGATGGTAACCCATCCATAGACCAACCCCGATAAGCGTTGCTTAACCTGATGGATCGACACATGTGGCTGTTATTATTTAGTAACGAACTCATTGAAATACTAGTGTTGTGACATTCTGGTTACCCATAGGTAATTTGTGTTTTTAACATGTTACTTTAGGGGTATGAGGAACAGGGTGTAAAGTTCACTCATACTGTATGGAAAAGGGAGGATCCTCCGACCAGACAGGTGTTGTGTCTAGCGGGCAATTGCCCAAGGATTAATTTCGGATAGTCTTATATATGTTAATCGCTCGGTAAATTCTTATACCGCGATGTAGGATTTGTGACGTCAGGTCTTTGATGCGTAGTGCGTATGTGGCGGTGTAGATGCCGCCACATTACTTTTGAGTAGCGTCGTCGCCTTTCATGCAAAATAATAACCGAACATAGTCACCTCTAACACCTAAACTCAATCTCCCTACGTAACAGGAATCAAAACGTTTACCATTCTTTACCGCCTTGTTACCCAAGTGACACAGCAACCAATAAAGTCACGAACAACTTCGAAATTGAAAAAGAAATCCCGGCCCGGGCATGCAAATATCGCGGGAACACAAAATTGCTAAACTCTGGACCGTCTACTTCGAAATTTTGCCATAAATTAGACAGAACTTGTGTAATGAAATATGATTTCAATAAGGTGGTTTTGTGAATTTTTCGTGCTTTTAGGTGATTAATATGTTGGTACTTTTAACTAACGCAACCAGCCGTGTAGGAACAAATACAAAGCCCATGACCAAAAATGACAAAATAATGATGAAATAAAATTGTTATTTTCTGTAAATAATTTTATTTTCTGTAAATGATTTTATTTTCTGTAAATGATTTCATTTTCTGTAAATGATTTCATTTCTGTAAATGTTTTTATTTTCTATAAATGATTTCATTTCTGTAAATGTTTTTATTTTCTATAAATGATTTTATCTTCTGTAAATAGGTTTGTACAAACACTTTTACACGACAATAATATTTTTTTTAAGAACTAGGTGAGGCTTTTCCTATTTGACTACTCTGAGAAGAAAGGCCGATACAAACTCAGGAACATACCTATACAACATGTTCTGGAATTAACGCACACCGCCAAACACGCCAATTAGAATATTATGTTGTAGGTAATCATATTATATACACTGAATTTTTACTATTATTTAAAAAACATTGTTTATTTATTAAATTAGTTATACTGGCGAAAATTGTGGTCACATTACGCACACCGTCGCACAAGTAGGCAGTACAGCGGAAGTGTGACTATAATTTAGGTCATTTTAATTATTTTTGGGATAAAAAGTCGTTTATTGAATCATCATTTTTAATATAGGTAATATTAAAAATGACGATTCAATAAACGATTCTGAACAAACTACTTTTATAATGTGCCTTTCCAACCTTTCGTATGCCGTAATTATAAACACAATTAAAAATTCTCGCGTGGATCTACGTTCCGGCCGGTTTATACCAAACAAATAGTTTATTTTTGATAAGAGACGTATTATAAAGTCAGTTATTTAAATTATAACAATTTATTGCGATTCGGAACGTTAAATTGACCAGTTTTTTTTTTTTTCGAAGACATCGCGTTCTAAATGTATAGTCGACCTCGTAATTCCTTTAACACCCTAAGCTAGAATGTCACTTGCACGAGATAAAATGTCAAGAGGCCTGGACAAAGTGACATAATATCAGCGATAACGATGATGAAAAAGTAAAAAAAAGTATGGGACTGACACTTCAAGATACCAAAAAGCATATACCTATCCTGTTGGAACTCATTGTAGAAATACAAAACGGTTTGAAAGCGGTTGCCTCTTGTCTATGACTTAAAATTCTATTTTTTTTCCCCCGATTACTCGAAGACAGCTGGACAAATTTAGAATAGTATATTAAATGCAATTAGTGAATAAAAGAGGATTTAAAGCGAGGGCCATAGATGAATCACGATCTAGTGAAGGATTCTAACGACTGAATCACGACCGCAGGGAGTGATTCATGATGATTTAATCACGAGCATAGCGAGTGATTCATGTGTTAGAGTCCTATGCGACGCGAGTGGTTCATGGCCCTCGATATAAATCCGTTTCATTGAAGAGTTGCATAATAATTATAAATATAATGTATAATACATTATATTTATATATTATTATATTATATTATATTTATTACACTATATGTATATATAGCAGGTAGTGGTATTCGAATTTGTGTGGGGTAGGTACCACAACTAAGGAGTGGAAA
The DNA here is from genome assembly GCA_914767815.1 of Eupsilia transversa. Classification (NCBI taxonomy): domain Eukaryota; kingdom Metazoa; phylum Arthropoda; class Insecta; order Lepidoptera; family Noctuidae; genus Eupsilia; species Eupsilia transversa. The sequence continues at coordinate 3,396,282 of OU611888.1, forward strand.
ATAAAAAAGTTTTTACAAAAAAATAACGTCTTCAAAAAAAACGCAAAAACTGAAAAATAGTTTAGTTTAGTTTCGGAAATCGGTGGCAAAAAACGAAAATACAAAACCAAATGATACCGGCTTCCGAAATGAAAGTTATTTTCTAGCAACATAGTTTCAACGATAGTCAAGTTTCAATTTACCAGGACTTTTTGTTTGTGAAAAGTGATAAATAAATTACAAGGTCGAGTACCTATGCGACCCACATAAGATAGTCTAATGTAGTAGGTAACTGAACCCACCTTACCTACATGTCGCCGCACCCATTTTATTCCATTCCAGTTTCTGGCACATGCAAGACCACGGTGATCGATCGCTGCCAAGGCCCGCGCCACACGGGTGGATTCTGATTTCCGGACTCTATTATAATTTTAATGCGACCCCACTATAATGTGTTGACCTACTGTCATGTCTTGAAAAAGGTCGAATGGTCGGATGGCCGGATATAATATTTTTGGTTTTGAATAGAAGCCTAGAAAATTGGACTGAATATATATAAAACATTGGGATTTATGGGTTTTGTAGTGACCAACGGTTATGTTTATGAGACAGAAAGTAAATGTCAATTGCATATAAAAAAATAATACTTATATCACGTTATTTTCGAGAGAAAGATGTCAGCAACAGACGGCCAGTCATAGAAGAATAATCTTACCATTGGTATGTTTTCCATTGGTACTTTTAAGATTATGAAACCCAATCTATTAATAATATTATACAAATAAATAATACCTTCACTATCTATTAACTAAAGCAAAGATCGTCAATACCAAAGATTTAAATCGTAGATTTGCCCTAACAGTACTAAGTTGTGGGAAAAAGTGTCCATAATGAGAAGAGTAAGCTCGCACACTAATGATGGTGTTTCCATGACAATCAAATCAAGTCTCTGCGAAATTGTGTGCGTCAGAAGTGTCAAAACAAAAAAGAAACGCAACCATCTTTTGACGCGGCGAACCAAACGATGATTGAAATCTTTGATCAACGCTATTATTAACGTCGTATTTTCCCGTATGCCTACTTCATATTGTAATTACTCCTCTACCATTAAAACGCAGGTGTCCGGTACTCAACATTGATATGTATTTAAATTATTATTTCGTTCAATCTGTCAAAGGTCACGCGTGGTTTACTTACGTACGTTTATACGAACTTTCGTCCAATGAGTGTTAAAGACCCAACTATTTTTGGGTTGGTTTCCAGTCTACCCAAGCATGTACCTGTATTATATTAGTAATTAATATGGAGCGTTTACCATCTGACCTTTATAGTTAGACTGTTAGGCTTCAGACTTCCCTTTACAACTATTCACAATTATGATAGTTGGAAACATAAGTGTAATATGCTTGTCAATGTGCAAAAGGCCTGATATTTTGGTTACAGTCTTTTCAGAGTTATTTTACCCATGATTGTGCATCACTGCCAAAACACATTGATATTTACTCTCATTAAATTAAGGTTTCTCTTGGGTTGCTGCCGATGACAAGTTTATTAAAATCATAGTGATATTTATTCTTGCTTATAATTGCTTGTTGTCTGTGGTAAAGTAACTGTAAAAGGAACGTAGACACCCATCAACCTTCTGACAGCAGAAAGCCTTAGCTTACTTCCATGGTTAGATAGACTAAGGGCCTGAGACACCATCTACAATAATCGTCCTGTTAACTCACTAATTGTTAGATAATTTCCTAGAAATTCAATTCCATTTTTGAATTTATTCAGTGAATCGTGGCTATTTGGACATCATAAATTAATAGAACTTCTGTAAAATTTGCTACCAGAGATAGACAGATTGATTTGTTAGATAATTTCATACAAATTCTGTTCCTTTTTGAATGTATTCATTGAGTCGTGGCTATTCGGACATCATATTAATAGGCCGTCACTAAAATGAGCTAGCAAAGAGAGACAGATTGATTTTATTGAATGTTGTTTTCCAGTCAGCCAATCAAAGCAGAAAAATGACTTTAAAAAAAAAACTAATTTTTGTACTTGACTCTCAAAACAAAACGATCCACATTTCAGCGACCTACTCACCCACCCCTCACAAGTAATTTAACCCTCGAAACACTCCTAATCCCCCAACAACGACCCCGTACAGAACTGCAGCACACGCGACTCAAGAAGCCACACCTATCACTTAAACTGAGTGACCCATATCTTCAAGACGTTTCTAATCTATTCCTAGTCAGATTAAGTGAGCTTAGGCACGGTCGCCGCCTATACGGGTTGTGTACGGGGTGTGGATAAGCCGCCTATCCGTCACTTAGGACAGATAAAAAGACGTTTAAGTTGTTAACCTCGCCTTAATTGGTTGATCTATGGCCGAATTACGAACTAGGGGGTGGTGGAAAAATGTGTAACAAGCGCCGAAAGTCGGGTGGAAGTTTTATTGTGGTTTTTTATCAATTTTTGTAATCGTATACAGGGGCTTGTTACTAAAGTGGTGTGAGGAACGATCAATCTTGAGCAGTTGCAACCATTCTTTATTTACTTAACTAAACACGGAAAATAATAAAATAGTAACTGTTGTTGCAGAGTAACCAAAAATCCAACTGCCATCTGGTTAGACTGGAAGCCAACCCCAGTATAGTGGGGTGAGGGCAGGGGAAAGGCGATGCGGGGGATCCCCCACAGCGCATACTTCCACGTAGTTTCCCCCGGGCAACGCCGTGTCTGACCACCGTAACGGAGTGGCAGACCGGCGGCTAAAGTGCGCTGTGATTCGTGGATATTTTATGCAGTCGTCCACGAATAATATGTCGAACAAGCCGAGCCGAATAATGCGAGACCCTTCGGGGCGTTTTATGTCGAATCGCTCCTCCCAGGGCGATTCAAACGGCCCTTCTCAGGGCCAATCCAACGGCCCTTCTCAGGGCCAATCCAACGGCTCTTCTCAGGGCCAACCCAACGGCCCTTCTCAGGGCCACGCCGGCGGCGCTTCGGCGTCGGAAGCTGACCGCGCATCATCTGCGGCCAGCTTATTTAGAAGGCCATATGAGTTGTCGGACTCCGACGACTCCAATATGGATACTTCGGCTGGCGAAAGCGACCGCTTCAAGCGGAAGAGGTCGGAAGGCTCCTCGGAATCAACCGGAGGCAGGACGAAGAAGAGGTCGAAGTCCAAAAGGGCTTCGACTTCTGCTGCGCCTTCTTCCCACAATGTGGGCTTGGTGGACGCCGAGCGCCAGCTAAATCTAGCAAAAAGGGTGCAAGTCCAATTGGACCTGGAGGAGAGGGTCGCCGCCAAGGAGCAGCAGGCGCAAGTTGCCAGGTCGAGGGCTGGCTATGGTGCATCCAATGTGCTGTATGCCGACCACTCCCTGGCAGAACTGGAGCGCATGGCGCAGGAGGATAGGGAGGAGGTTCTGGAGGTCGCCTCTAAGTCGTCCAACTTGAAGGGGACCTTCCAGAAGGCCCTCAAGTGCCGGGCCGCCAGCATGCACGGCATTGTGACGGAGCTGGTGAAGCGGACTGCCACGGACGAGACGCGGCAGCTGCAGGCGAAGGTGGATCGCCTGCAGGCGGAGGTCAGCCAACTTCACCAGAAGCTGGCTGAGGCTACGGTTAGGCCTGCCCAATCTGCCCCAGTCTGTCCGGTGGTAGGAGGCACCTCCTCCACCCCTGCCAGCCTTGAGGCAACAATCCGCGGGGTGATCTTGGAGGAGAGGGCCTTCATCCGAGCCTGCTTCGCAGGCATCGAGGACCGGCTCCTGCCGGAAACGCGGCTCCGCCCACCGCTAGCGGCGGACAAGAGTCCACCGCCGAGGGAGCCGGAACCTGCGCCTCTGGCAGGCCCGGTGTCGCAGCCCTCCAAGGCCAAGGGCAAAGGCAAGGGAAAGAGTACCAAGGCGGGTCCTCATACGCCCACCACAAGCGCGGAAGTAGCGTCTGGGTCGTCTGCCACTCCAGCAGCCCCCCAAAACTCGCAGGAGGAAGACGCCCTTCTTCCCTCCACCACCCCATCCAACCAGTCGTGGACGGAAGTGGTCAGGGGGAAAAAAGGGAAGAAGGGCAAAAAGTCGGCCCCCAAGCCTGCTGCAGCTGTTCCCGGTCCTGCAATCGGCAAGAAGGCGGGGAGGAAGCTGGTTCCTCCAAAAACTGCGGCCGTCGTGGTGACCATCACCCCGGAGGCCGTGGAGCGGGGCGAGACGTACGAGTCCGTTCTAAGACGGGCTCGTACCAATGCTGATCCCTCCCAGCTGGGGATCAGCAATATAACGTGCCGCCGAACATTAACCGGGGCTCGAATTTTCGAGTTCTCGGGGGAGCAGCGAGGCACAAATGCGGACCTCTTCGCAACAAAGTTGCAAGAGGTCATCGCGGACGCGGCAAAGATAACTAGGCCTGTTAAGACCGCAGCCTTGGAGGTGGCCGATCTGGACGATTCGGTCACCAAAGAGGATGTGGTGGCAGCCGTCGCGGCGGCTGGAGGCTGCGATGCTGGCGCGGTGAAGGGTGGAGCCATCAGGCCCGGCCGCCGCGGCATGGGCATCATCCGCGTCGAGTGCCCAGTCGCCGCGGCTGGGGCCGTCCTTGCTGCGACCAAGGGACGGATGCAAGTGGGGTTCGGCTCGGCTGTGGTCCGGCCACTTGAGGACCAGCCTGTCCGGTGCTTCAAGTGCTTCGCTTTCGGCCACACCCGGGCCACGTGTCCCTCCAAGTCCGACTGGGGAGATGCGTGCTTCCAATGCGGGCGGGAGGGACACGGGTGGGCCGCTTGCACCGCCACCGCGCCACACTGCGCGGCGTGTGCCGCCGGTGGCCGCCCCGCGGACCACAGGATGACGGGCAGGAGCTGCAAGCCCCCCGTGAGGAAGGGCGTGGGCCCGGCGCAGGTTCGCCCTGTTGCTGAAGCCGTCGCCATCGTCACCGCTGTAGCTCCAGCGGCGGTATCTGAGGAGGGGGGTGCGATGTCGGAATAATAATTTCCGACTATCACATCCTCCAGGCGAACACCAACCACTGCAGAGCGGCCCAGGACCTGGTAGTGCAGGTCATGGCCGAGTGGTTGGTGAACGTAGCGGTGGTCGCCGAGCCCTACTCAATCCCCGGCAGCTGGCTGGGTGACGAGGACGACTTGGTGGCTCTAGCGGCGCGGTCTTCCACAGACTCCCCTCCCCTCTCGCTATTAGAGAGGGGACCGGGATACGTGGCCGCCGCGTGGGGAGATTTAGCCCTTGTGGGCGTCTATTTCTCCCCAAACCGCCCTCTTCAGGACTTCGAGAACTATCTCGCAGTCCTGGCCGCTGTGGTCGGCAGGGCGGCGCCGCGTCAGGTCTCCATACTGGGAGACCTGAATGCCAAGTCGGTGACCTGGGGCAACCCAGCCACCGACGCACGCGGTCGGGCAGTAGAGATGTGGGCAGCCTCGTCTGGACTCTCCCTCTTGAACAGAGGAAGCGTTCAGACATGCGTGCGGCGGAATGGTGGCTCAATAGTGGACGTCACTTTCGCCACCCCTGCGCTAGCCGCGCGCGTGTTGAACTGGCGGGTGGACCTGGTGGAGACTATGTCGGACCACCGCTACGTGCGGTTCGATATCTCCACCAGCGGCCCCGGAGACACACGGCCCCTCTCGGTGCGTTCGCCGTTCCCACGGTGGGCTCTCGCCCGCCTGGACAGGGAAGCGGCGCGGGAGGCGGCGTTCGTCCAGGACTGGCTTTCGCCGCCTTCCGCCGGCCTGGATGTGGACACAGTGGCGGGGTACCTGAGAGAGTCTCTTACCGAGGTATGCAACTCCAGCATGCCTCGGTCTCGCCGACCAGTACCCAGACGCGCCGTGTACTGGTGGTCGGCGGAGCTGGCGGGGCTCCGAGCAGCGTGTGTGGAGGCAAGGAGGGCCTACGCGCGGAGTCGGCGGCGGCGTCGAAGGGACCAGGCCGTCGGGGACCACCTCTATGAGGTATACGTGGAGGCAAAAATGGTCTTCGATCGAGCCATCGCCGCCGCCAGAGACTCGGCGAGAGCTGAGATGCTGGAGGGTCTCGACAACGACCCCTACGGGAGACCATACAGGGCGGCGCGCAATAAATTGCGCCCGTTTGGTCCCCCGGTGGCCGAGACCCTGGAGCCCTCATTTCTCGATGGGGTGGTTCAGTCCCTGTTTCCGTGCAGGGACAACTTCACCCCACCAGTGATGGACCCACCGCGGACAGCTCCGCCAGCTGAGGAAGAAGAGGAGCCCCCCACTTCTGTCACGGAGTCGGAACTTGGCGCGGCGATTCTCCATATCCGCGCCAAGAAGACAGCTCCGGGCCCTGACGGCGTTCCGGCAAGAGTGGTGGCGATCGCTGCAACTCAAATGGAGGAGAGGTTTCGGGACCTTTTCAGCGCATGCCTTGCGTCTGGAAAGTTCCCGAAACCGTGGAAGGAGGGGCAACTGTGCCTCCTTCGCAAGGAGGGCCGCCCAGTAGACTCCCCCTCGGCATACCGACCCATCGTTCTGCTCGATGAGGTCGGCAAAATGTTCGAGGGGATAATCGCTGCCCGCCTAAAGTGCCATCTGCGCACTATCGGGCCGGACTTGTCGGACGCTCAGTTCGGTTTTCGGGCTGAGCGTTCGACGGTGGATGCGCTGGCCTGCCTTAAGGGCCAGGTAAAGGAGGCGATGGAGGCAAGGGACGGGCTGTTGGCGGTGTCATTCGACATAGCCAACGCCTTCAACTCCGTTCCCCACTCCACCATCCTAGAGGCGCTCCGATTTCACGGAGTGCCTCGATACTTGCGCAGGCTGCTGGCCAGCTACCTGGAGGACCGGGCGATCCTCCTGGTAAATAGGACTGGCCAAGTCCGGCGGTACGCCGTTGAAGCCGGCGTTCCACAGGGGTCAGTCTTAGGACCTCTCCTCTGGAACGTCGGCTATGATTGGCTCCTGCGGGGAACTCTCCTCCGAGGCACGAGTGTCGTCTGCTATGCGGATGACACTCTCCTCACCGCCCGGGGGGGGAGTTTCAGGGAGGCGGCCAACTTGGCCTCGGCGGGCGGATCCTTGGTCGCGGGGAGGATCCGCCGCCTAGGTTTAACGGTGGCGCTGCACAAGACCGAGGCCGTGTTCTTCTACGGCCCTCGGCAGCGCCCCCCACCAACTGACGCCCACATCTTCGTGGAGGGCGTCAGAATTGAGGTGAAGGCCCAGATGAAATACCTGGGCCTTGTACTCGACAGCAGGTGGCGCTTCGGTCCGCATTTTAGCGGGCTGTCGTCGCGCCTGCTGAAGACCGCGGGTGCGCTCTCGTGGCTGCTTCCCAACTTGGGGGGGCCCAGCGCGCGATGCCGGCAACTTTACGCCGGCATCTTGAGGAGTATGGCCCTCTACGGGGCTCCTATCTGGGAGGACTCCCTCCAAAGGAGGGAGAACGCCGCCGCCTTGCGGGCACCCCAGAGGGCCATAGCCCAGCGAGTGGTGCGGGCTTACCGCACGGTGAGTTTTGGGGCAGCATGTGCTCTGGCCGGCACCCCTCCTTGGGAACTCGAGGCGTGGGTGCTCGCCAGAGTATATGAATGGACGGCGGGGCGGAGGGCGAGAGGACAACGCTCGGCCCCGGAAGAGCGGGAGGCCGTCCGGCGGGAGGCGAGGGACGCCATCGTCGTCCATTGGACGAGGGACCTCGCTACCGCTGTCTTCGGCCGCCGAGCCCTCGACGCGATTGGGCTGGTCCTGCGAGACTGGCTCGAGCGGTCGCATGGGTTCCTCTCCTTCCGTCTGGTGCAGGTGCTGTCCGGACACGGTTGTTTCGGATCGTACCTGCACCGAATCGGACGGGAGAGGACGCCGTCGTGCCTCGACTGTGGTGCGGCGGAGGACGTGGCGCAGCACACCCTCGAGGTGTGCCCGTCGTGGTCCGAGCCGCGCCGCAGTCTCATCGCGGTGATCGGACCGGACCTCTCGCTCCCCGGCTTGGTTAACGCCATGCTGAGGGATGAGGGGTCCTGGGCAGCAGTCGCCTCCTTTTGCGAACACGTCATGTCCCAGAAGGAGGCGGCGGAGCGCGCGCGGGAGGACGATCCCGACGCGGCGCCGCTCCGAAGGCGGAGGAGGGGTCGAAGAAGACGTCAGTACGATAGTCATCTCCGACTCCTCCCAGGTGGAGGCCAGCAGGCAACGGGTGCGGGGGCACCCTTGCCTGTATTGCACAGGTCTCCACCAATGTCGGACGGTAATGGCCAGGTGTTCCCGGCCATTCCCGTAGCCCCCCAGCCTGGGGGGCATGCGGGGCCCGCCAGCTAGGCGGGCATGCGCCGGGAGGGTCGTGGATGTAAAGGCTGAGCCGGTTTCCCATGGCCCTCCCATCACGGCGATGTGGGAACACCGCTGAGGTTTAGTGGGTATACTGTCGTTAGCGACAGGAGTCCCACATACCCCAGACTCGTCCCCCACGAGTGGGCATGCGTAACGCATTCCTCAGCGTCAAAAAAAAAAAAAAAAAAAAAAAAAAAAAAAGGGGAAAGGCGATGCAGATTGATATATTGTTGAAGAGTAATGAAGGTTGATAAAATAATGTTACCTCATCTATGAAATTTTTGAGGTAACGTTTAGTCTTTATTTTTTTAATTAAAATCGGCCCACTCGGTCAAAAGTTATTACAATTTAAATTCATTTAAACACATGATATCTTTTATTAATCAATAAAAATAACAAAATTATGTAACTACTAACTAAAACTATTCAGAAACTAAAATATGGCGTTGAAAAATTCATCCGCATCAATGTATGTCATTGGTATTCCTCAGTAGTTAAAAGCTATCAAGTTCCTATCGCATCCAGTGGTTTTTTTTCTTTTGTTTGTTAAGGCTGAATTTCATTTATCCAACAAAATTTCGTCACATTTTATTCAACAAAAAACCGACCCAAACAAAGCCCGAAAAGGCTATTCAGTAGACCAACATTTATAGCCTTCTAAGTTTTTAAAGCCTCACGTTTCACGACAACGCTATAAAGCGGTCAACAGAAAAACTGCACTACATTCACGATGCAAAGAAACTGAAAAATAAAATAAAATCAAGTTGCTCGTGTTTTCAAGTTACAGTGACAGCGAAACGTTGACAGGTGATGGATAGGTTGTCAAGACCCGTTCAACTGGGTGGTCAGCCGACTGTAGAACTGGGATTTATCTTGGTAAACGGACTACGAGAAATGCTGGGTTTTATGTCTGTGTTTTGCTTTGTTTTGTTTTAGTTATAGTCTTGTTTGTCAGCAAGAAAGAAACAGATGAAAGATAAAAAAAAAACAATTACTCCACTTTCCTAAATGATTATTTATGCTTGCCCGTAGTATTATGGACAGAACCAAGCTAACTACTTTCAAAAGAGGATATTCCTTATTACGCGTGGTCTTAAGTCTTCATACCAATTGTTTTTAACCCTTATTTCGAATTTGTCCGTACCACCGGACAAGTACTTAAAAAAAATCCACCGCCCCGTCTATTTCTATTTTTGCAACAAAAAAACTATTAAGCTATTGGGAGGTCGGTTAAATTTTAGTGCAAAAATAAATTTTGCGTGTGACAACCCAGAGTTTGACAGTTGGCGAAAAAATGTCGGCGAAACCGCGCACTATGAAAGTCTTTCAGGTAATTTATTAAAAAATATTATTTTTAGCTTATGTTGCGTAGATTTTTTATTTGTGTTTTGTGAATTTAGTCTACTAACGTTCAAATAATATGATTTCATAGCTTTTGCTTACGTTATTCATAATAATTATCGAGTTTTTTACTTGTCCGCTACACCGGACCTCGTCGAAACACCTGTATTTATTGTGTCTTACTGCTTGTCCGTCACGGCGGACCTTGTCGAAATATGGTATGAAAGGTGAAAGATTTGAGTTGTCGGTACTGTCAAAACATTACATCTATTCTCAGTACCTATCAACTTGTTAGATACCTACTACTTATCTACCTAACCTTTACATAAAACTAAAATGCTAAAAACTACTTACTAAAAGGTAGTCTACCTACTTACCTGACCTACCTACTTACGTGAAAAGAACCCTACACCTATTCTCAATAGGAACTCACTGGTGTATATTATATACCTAATACTTATCTGCTTAGCCTTTACGTTACACTTACATGCTAAAAACTAAGTACCTACTTTACTTTTATTCCTAAAAAACTACTTACTTATGTAAGAACTGGTTACTCACTGTCTATGTATAATGTACACCATGAGTCTCTGTATCTGTGTGCCCTCATACTTAACCCATTACTTTTTCGTATTAACTATTTTTTTTATAGGCCCTTACAGTTTCTTTGTACTTTTATAAAAAAATAAAGGCTTTTTTACTATTATATTCTTTTACTTTATACTATGTAACATCTTTCACGTATTCGATTAAGTCCGCTAGGACGGACAAGTAATTTTAACACTTTTTTTACTAAGTTTCGATAATGTCCGGTGTGGCGGACATCGCTTTTCTCCATAAGGGTGGGGGGTAGATTTTTTTTTTCTTTTTTTGGAAGTTCAGAAAAACCATGGAAACTTGGTTATACAATAAAATTTTAATAAGTTTACTATCACCTTCTCTGTCGAAATAAGGGTTAACCTTGCTTATATCAAGTCAAGCATTGTTTGGCTCAAAGTTATTCGAATAAAAAACAAAGAATACTTTGTTTTATTTTTATTTTTGTGAGTAACTACTTCGCTTGTGGTCGTTTACACCTCTAAAGACTTTAATAATACAATTTCTAAGAAAACTTCACGGTTGAACAATTACCGGTGTTGCGTCGCGCGACAAGTCGCGCCAGTATGCACAAGCCTTAATGAGGGATCTTCTAAGCCATTGAAGTATATAAGATACGTAAAATCGCAACTACGCAAGTAAAACAACCTATCCGATCTTCCAAAAGTTCCACTCACCATAAACATCGATGCATCCAATCTGCCACTTCATGCTGGGCTGCGTGTTAATCTGGCACATGTAGCAGCCGCGGTCTTCTGCTCGAAGAGGTCTGATCCTCAGCTGCCAAGTCCTTGGCGCGTCCATGTGGACTGAGTACCTCGCACTGAGGACTGCTCGGTCGTGCATCGTGAGGACTGTCTGGTCTTCGGCTCTTAGCCAGCCTACCTGGGGAAACAAAGAAGAGGGTTAGAAAATTTCAAAGAATGACACACATGATCTTAGATTTAGTTTTGGAACTGAATATACGTTTACGTTACGTTACGCTAAGAATAACTACCATGACACAAAATCACTCCGTTTCCACACCGTTTACGTACTCCCATGTAAATACTCAAGTATAACTTTTCAGTCATCAAAATGTTTGTTAGTTCAACGCGTGTTTACGTTAGAACATTGGCATGGTTTTAGAATAATTCTGTTACCAAGGTTAGTTGTTAACTTTTTGGACCCTAATAAAGCGGTACGTGAGATTAAAATGGGATAATACTTAGGTAGGGAGAGGGTATCACTGTTTGTTATCATAATACATTTATTTCAGCGAGCAAAACGGACCTAATGCTTGATTAGAAAACATGCGTGCTGGTACTTTTTTTGCAGTGAAAATTTTCATTATATGATAGCATTATTAGGTCCCCAATGCATATTATGCCATAATAATTAAAAAATAGAGGTAAGTGGTAGGTAGCAAAAGACTTGTAGATACTAACGCGACGCGACACCGTTTTTTTTTAACCACAACTGTGAAGCTCTGGGCCTGTATCACACTTGATGGTAAGCGATGATCAGGCCGAAGGTGGAATCGAGCTTCAGAAATCCTCAACCACTGAAGAACTGGCTATCTTACCTCTAATTACCGAAACACAACAATGCTGCTAACATTGTTGCTATGGCGACAGACTTAGATAATAAGATGGTGGTAGTTAGCCAGGTGAACTTAGAACAAGCCCTACCACCAACCAAACCGGGCAGAAAATTTTGCCCCCACTGGGAATCGAACCTACCTCCCTACCTCTGGGTCTGAGACAGGTGGTCTAACCACTAGACCACAGAGGCGGTTAAAATAATTAATATAAATAAATTGTTCTACCGTGAAGTTTTCTTAGAAATTGTATTTTTAAAGTCGCGTCGCGTTGTTGCGTCCCGCCTGTTAGCGGGAGCCTTAACACTCAATCGATCGAAATCGATTTGAAATTATTCGATATTCGGCATACTGCATTTTATTTAACAAAACAGCCTAGCCTTTTCCAAAAGTAGTTGAGGTCGGTTTCCAGTCTAACTGGATACAGCAGCTGAGCGACTGCCTATCTGACCTTCACAACCCAGTTACTGGGTAACAAAATATCCCTTGGTAAGACTGGTTGTCAGACTTTTGGGCTTCTAACGACTGTCAAAGATATACGAATGACAGCCGGGATGAATGGCTCACATCATATTGCGTGTATGTAATGATTTTTGATTTATAAAAGTGTCCGTGGAGTTTCTTGCCCGTTCTTTTCCATAGAAACCTACTTCGCTTTGGAATGGCAACTAGCGTCATCTTTCTGACTGACCGACCCCTTGACAATTCAAAAGTGCCTGTAATTGGTTTATTTGAAATAAATGCTTTGAGTTTGAGTTTGAGAACGACTTATGAGTTAATCTCTTATTATAAGTTGAGATTTCTTATGAATATTTTGCTCAATTTGTAATTCATATCTAAAATACTGTAGTGTTAATCAACCTTTGTTGCTGACCGTTCTAATGTAATCTTCTTATTATGAGAGCAATGAAAACATGTTTTTTATAAACATTTTCATTCAATAAAGTACCCAATTACTTTTATCTTTGAAGAGATTTCAATGAATAGCACATTTAATTTCAAAATCACACACTTTTCTAGCGAAGATTTTCAGCAAATCCTCTTATAAAAGGTTAGGTAAGCCAAGCATTTCTCTGCAGTCTTTTAATGTTCGTGTGCTTATCACAAAACTGCAGGTGGTAAGTAATGGTACCACTTTTATCGAACAAATTGTTCCTAAGTAATATTGGTGAAAACAGTGTGATTTTTTATTTAAAAGAAGTTTTATAACAGTGATTTTTAGGGATCCGTATCCGAAGGATGCCAATCGAAACCCTATTACGAAGTCTCCGCTGTCCGTCTGTCTGTCAGCGGGCTGTATCTCATGAAGCGTTATAGGTAGACAATTGAAAACTGAAAACAACAGATCGCAGATTGCGTACCGTTGCCGTTCGCTATAACAACAATTAATAAAAATTTAAAGCAAAAAATGCTGAAAAAGACATTTCTTGTATGGGGCAAGAAATGTGTCTTTTTCGGCGTTTTTTGCTAAATACTGTACGGTGGTACGAAACCCTTCGTGTGCGAGCCCGACACGCACTTGGCCGGTTTTTTTATTTACAGTGTTCTAACCCAACCTAATAGTGAGAATTTTTCAAATTTAATTTTCGATGATCGATTCTTTAATCATATTTCGATGGACAATCAATTGGAAATCAAAAAAATATAAAGTTTAAAGTTACTAAGTTTCAAAAATATATTTTTAAAACAAAGACAATAAATAAACCTTATTGTGTTTCCATTACGACACATACCTAAATAGAGATAAAAAAACTGTAAATACATACAATACAAACATGAATCTCACGTAAAGGCTCGTTCACACCGGTGCGACTTGTCGCGCGACGCGACTTTAACAATACAATTTCTAATAAAACTTCACGATTGAACAATTGCCGGTGTCGCGTCGCGCGACAAGTCGCGCCGGTGTGAACGAGCCTTTAAATTCAAATTCACGGCAAACATGGCGAATGGCGCGCTTGAACACAAACATTCAATTTTCCAGACATGTGTATCTAATAAAACAATATGTACTACGTTATATAACTTTATATATATTTCTGCAATGTATCCTGTTCACCTCAGGAAGTCAAAATATTACGAGTTAATCAATAACATATATTTAATGAGATAACATGGTTTAAAAAAATCGAAATAAAAGCTTAACTCTTAAACACTCAGTATGTATTAGCCAAAATCATAATCCGCCTAGCCGTTTACCAAGTATGTTAGGATCGGCTTCCAGTCTAACCGGGTGCAGTTGAATACCCGGTATTTGACATGGAGGGAATGCCTATGTAACCTTCACAACCCAGTTATTGGGTACCTAACACGATTCCCCTTGGTATTACTTGGAAAAAGAAGTATTTTGTTTAATAGTTCAACAATTAAATGAAAATATACACTTTTTTTATTATAATGTAAGTAATATAATACCTAAAAATATACTGAAATCGAAGTCATTTAAAGTATACGAAATAAAATCTATTATTTTATTGTATAGTTTGTAGCAAATACTCTTCTCTAAGTCTTAATGGGCTCAAAGTGTTAAAAGTGCGGATTTACAATATAAACGAATAAATAACTTTAATAAGTAAAAATAACAGAAAAATATGTACAATTGTTTTTATCGACGTTGAAAGACAACATACAAAAACTGCACAGCAATATAACGGCTAGAAAGAAAACAAAAGTATTCCACCTTTACAAAAAAGTTTAAGTATAACAAAAAGTACTTATACGAGTTGCGTCGCTGACAGATACCATAGAGGCGTAATAACTTGTGAAAGAACATTTGCGCCCTACATTACTACTGTTAAGGTTATTTTTGAACAAAGTCTTTATGATCGTGTATTATGCCTCACGTCAGGTATCAGACATGTAATTATTTACTTACCTACCATGATGCCAACAAATGGAATGTATAGAATAATATAACAAAATTGGGTAGTGACATGAAAATGAGCAGAAAAATATTTACTTTTAATTTTGTGAACAGCACTATACTGTCTAAATATCAAAAATGTGGACACTGTCGAAGGCACTAATGGTTTGATTTTATCGTAGTGGTGAAAGCTAGAAATTAGACAGTTAAATGGAAATATAATAGACGCTGAATAATGTATGACCTAGCTTGTGCTTAACCATTAAATCGATTGTAGAATACGTCATAATTAGTTTACTTCACATTGGTGCCGATTCCCTTGTTCACAAACTAAACTAAATTTAAGTTCAGTGCATCTTTTTCTTTCAATTTCATTAAGAAAAGGACAGAAGATAAATGTTAGTTTAGTCCTGTCAAATTAAACAGTAGTAGTTTAGTAGGCAAGTTTTTAATGACGTCTAAACTTGTATGGAGTAGTGACAGGCGCGGATTAATTTGACAGGACTAAACTAAAAATAAAAAAATAAATTAAAAAAAACCGGCCGCGGGTTCCTGAGACTAGCGCGTTCAAAGAAACAAATTCTTCGTTCTTCCTTAGCGTTATAATTATATTAGTAGTTATAATTATAACGCATTATGATTGCAAATCCCACAGGGCAAACACCCGCACATTTTCACTTATAAAATGTACAAAAAAATGGCCCACATCTTCAAAGCAAAAAAAACATCACAAACTAAGACAAGACAAGTTAGAAATCACTTCAAACATTCGATATCACTGATGAAGATTTCTTTCTAGGTCAGGGATCCAGTTAAGTCTTCGACCCTCGTATCCCTTTGTATTCAGCCCTTATCTTTCTTTCTGATACTTTTCTGGCCTGTCAAATTTCTTCCGGGGGATCACTGTGGAGTTTTAGTGTCGGAAATATTTCTGTGTTGTTTTGTGATTTAGCGGTGATATTGAAAATGAGTATAGATTACATCTGCTTTTTTTTCGGAAATTGATTGGTCTGTATTTTTTTCGGAAAGAGGAACTATTTGCGTAGATGTTAAAAAAATGTTCTTTTTTTTATAAACGAAGAATTAATTATTGATGTTTCGCGTTTAACCTGTTACACTGACTGGCCCGCATATCGCAATTTTCAAATGCAGAACACTAATTATGTCTGAAAGAAAATGTTAATTTACTTAACAGTTTTTATTAACCACACTCCCACGATCAAAAGGAGCAGATGTTACAGCAAACAATAAGATGAAATCACGACAAAAGATAAAAGAAACCAAACAGGCAAAGGCAACAAAGAATAGTACAGCATTCAGCGACCGTGTGTACCGGGTATTAAAATTCACGACGTGAAAAGGTGCAGCACTATTTCGTGCATTGTTATTCTAGGCATTGAGCCAGCCAGTGTAACAACTCTTAATGAAGGATAATCGGAAAATTTTTGTGGCTCTAATTGCTACAGACAAAGGCAGGAAGATTTTGTTTCCAGTGCCCGTTCTCCGTAAAAGACATGGCCATTTTGCCGTTGATTTTCATTTTCGCGGGAAATTTTTCCTGTTTAGAGATTGTAAGGATTTAAGGTGGAGATAGGATTTTTGTTCGAATTTATCGTGATATTGTTATGCTATTTATATAATTTTGTACTTAGCAATAGAACGTGTAAATGATCAGTCTTTATTTTAAATTTCATTTTCAGGATTTGATAGTATCTTATCCGTATTCTGACTCTAGCATATTGTATCTCTCGTGTACACAAGTATATTGCATCTCTCGTGTTGCTCGTATTTCTGCCAGTGAAAGTATAAATTATTTTCTAAACATATTGACACGATGAGACGAGACGCATTGCAGCAACGCCCTTACTTGCAAAGTTCAATAAACTTCTATTCCCCGTATTTTCATTCTAGATCCAAACTTTCTGCGCTCATTATTCTAACACTATTTCTTACACCATATATTACGCTGTTATTTGAACAATGCAAGAATTTCAAGAAGTTCAGGAATGTCTCACTTCATCACTATACAGCACCCTAATTGTTCTAGAAACTTCCAGACAGTATTTATGGCCTTCTAACGCTGACGTAACACCAACTTTCTCATAAAAATACAACCGTTAAAGTATGAAAAAAAAAAACATTTGAATATTAACACCCTAAATACAGATTGATGTTAATTTTATAGGCTGTACACGTTGGCCCATGTACGTTGGTTATTGGCGATATATCAAGCTAAGTGTGAAAGTTCGGAGCATGTTAGGAACTGGCTTACAAGTGGCTTTAAGTGTTGGCTTCGAAGGTGTTATAGTTGGTAGCCATGTTGGGCTTGTTATAGGTTATGTTGGCCGAAGTTGTGTGTAACTAAAGTGTGACTAAATAGGGTAAATTATCTGGGGAAAGTGCTTAAAGTTGCTGCAGTTGTGTGCAGTCTCAGCTGCGGCCTTTTAGACGATGAAGTCTGATGCAATTTACTGCCCATGGCTTTATTTTAGCTTTAGTTTGTACTCTAGGACACCAGCCTCCTCTTTGTGTGAGTGTGTTGTATTGTAATCCACCACGCGGGCCCAGTGCGGGATGTTCCATGTCTTCGAATACTTGGTTCTGGAACAAGACGGTTTCCTCACGATGTTTTCCTTCACCGTTTTGAAATATTCTATCTGTTCTATATTAAACATAATGTATCATGTATTAGAGACACAAAGTCTAAACCTTCATTACTGAATAATTAAAGTATGGTAACATCAAATTTTGATTTCGACATTCATCCTTCACATGTTTTCGTTCCACACATAGGTAGATAGATATACATACATGTACCCTTCCCATCAAACCTACACGCACAGGGACCATAACAATCATTTTAAAATGAAAATCCATTAACTATGATACTGATTACAGTCGGCCTGTTTAATGACCGGTATCGTGATGTGCCCACATTAACCTAACGTGTTCGCATTGAGAATCATCTAACTTTAATCATTAAGGTATACGGTTATAGAACTTCGGGGTTTTCAATTTTGAAGGATAACTACGCATTAACGTATGTGCTTGGCCTCTGTGTCTTACAATGCATACCTATACAGGGTAGATTCTTGAGATGGGACAGTAATGGCAGGTACCTTAACCGTTGTAGTTACAGAAAAACGGTCTTAGGAAATGGTTCTTAAATTTATGAGACATTTTGATAAGTATTCATAGATTTTGAAGAAAAATATCCAGACTTCAAGAAAATGGGACAAGTCTATCTGTTACGGCTAATACCCGAAGTGCGGCTACACCTAGTTTTAGCCGGTTAGAACTAGGTGTAGCCACTTACTCTTGGTTAAACCTAGTACGAGCCGATTGTTTTCGGGTAAAACTGGGTCTAGCCTTCATCATGCCGGCTACAACTAGGTCCAGCCATTCCCTGTTGGATAAAACTAGATGCAAACAAGTTGAAACTGTTCCTATTATATTAAAAATTGTACTCCTAATAATTTGTGTTAATTATTACAATGTGATTTATAAGAATAAAAAAACTCTCTACGTTTCTTTTTATTGGATGTTTTTTTTAATATCTAAAAAAGCTCTGCCGATAGCATGCCGGCTACAACTATGTACAGCCAATCCCTCTTAGATAAAACTAAGACACGCGCTGCTGCTGCAGACGCTGTGAGTCACACTCGCTAGTAGACCTGCAGTAGATCAGCAGCACCTGGCGCTCACAACCTGCACAGGCGCGTGCCTCGCTATGCCCTACACCCCGCGCCACTGCTGCAGATGCTGTGAGTCATGAGTGTGACGCGTGGCAGAAGGCTTGGCGGGACACGCATCTAAGTTTTATCCAACAGGGATTGTCTGGACCTAGTTCTAGCCGGAATGATATCGGATAGACCTAGTTTTATCCAACAGGGAATGGCTGGACCTAGTTGTAGCCGGCATGATGAAGGCTAGACCTAGTTTTACCCGAAAACAATCGGCTCGTACTAGGTTTAACCAAGAGTAAGTGGCTACACCTAGTTCTAACCGGCTAAAACTAGGTGTAGCCGCACTTCGGGTATTAGCCGTAACATATCCATCATAAAAAAGTAAGCTGGAGTCTCATCTCCTACGAAAGGTATGAGAAAAGGTTTTTGCGTTTTCTGAATTTTCTAGTACTCAAACCTCAGTTGATCCGACAGAGTTTTTGATCTTTATAAGAAACAGGATCGATTACATTAAAAAAAGTGTTTGTTTTATTTTCTTGCTGACTGTAATTCTCTTTCATGTAAATGCAGATAAAAGTTTATCAAAAAGGTTTTCCTTTAGTTACATCGGTTAAGGTATCCCTTACTGCCCCGTCTCAAAAATTCACCCTGTATAGAGTGCTACAAGGATCTTTTGGCACCTGAGTGACATTGACAGGGCGACGTTGTACGTGAACATTTCTGAAATTGTCACAGAAATTGTATTGACAAAACAAGATGGCGGCGTTAGTTCCGGCGGCGTTTGCGTTTGGACCTTCGATCATTGTACATAACATCACCGTTGTTGTGGTCGGCTTGCAGTCTAACCGGATGCAGCTGAACATTTTAGATAGAGCGACTGCATATGTGACCTCCACAACCCAGTTACTGGGTAGTACGATACCCCTTGTTAAGCCTGCTAGTCAGACTTTCGAGCTTCTGACGACCCAAAACAACTGTCAAAGATGGACGAATGACAGCCGGGACTAACGACTTAACGTGCTTACCGAGGCACGGAGGGGTCTTGGTATGTATAGATGGTACCCCAAGGACTGACCTTGGCAAGCGTAGCTTAACCTAATCGATCGACCCGTGCAGCTGTTATTACTTCGCCGCAAGCTAGTAGATAGTACTATACACCCACATTGTTATAGGTCTCATAAAATAGTGGGTAGATATTCATCGTCAAATCGATTTCAACACTGCGTTTAATTAATATTATACATTTAAAAAAAAAATGTTCAGTCTTGAAATGTTTTTTTTTCTTTTTTCAATACTTATTTTCTATATTTTATTTTTATCCTCTTTACAACTAGTTAGTGCATACTATGGTGTCCTATAATTGAAGGAGTACATGTGAAACCTTTCCTAAATGTGTAGCCGTTGTTGGTGATCCCAAATTAATAAACACTTTAGTTATAATCCAAGATAACAATTACTTATAATAAAGCTGTAAGTGCTGACTTTAAATTAAAGTAGACTTTAATTGATATATTTTCTCAAGTTCAAATTATAGGTTCATAGTTGGAATATATATGCTTAAGTAATGGTCGTCGGTATTGTAGCCATAAAAATAAAGTATCATAGGTATTATAATTCTATCCAAATAATCGTTAAACGTGTCGGATTCAATACTCGTAGAATAGATGGAAGAGATATATTATATAGCTGAAATGAACCTTTTTGGCGCAGCCGTGAGGCACTCACTATTGTTGCATTATTTTCACTTTTTTTTATCTTTGTTTTTTGTATGTGTGTTTCACGAACTGTGTCCAAATAAACATTATTCTTTCTTTCTTTCTTTAGATAAATAAAACAACATCACGCCTTTTTTCCCCGAAGGGTTGGGCAGAGGTGTACTTATAGAACACCATATACTTAAATAAATAAAACTAGGTATGAAATAATTATGTTGCTCAGACTAAAACTAGCATTAAATTAAAAAGAAATAAAAGGTGGGACAGCAAAATTTTCGAAAAATGATATGTGCGCTCATTATAACTTGTTCCGTGACGCGATTGGTTACACCGTTACACTGAATTTTGCAGTCATGCAATTGGTAGTTGAATTCTATTATTAATTTGGAATTGAAATTTTAATGATAGTAATTCATATTTTATTGACTAATTTATGACTACTTTAACTTTTGCATTAAATACTTTGACATTTAATTTTATCAAAAAAATATGCTTGCTGAATTGTAATGCCACCAGCTTAATTTTTAATGATTATCGATGATTAAATAAGTACCCACATAATTTCATAATGTCATTTTGATGAATATTATCACGGTTTATGTACCATCTTTTCCTGCCAATTTGTACGCTACGATATGCGGTTGAACATGTTTCAACTTTTCTGTATTTCCTTATTATCTTGCATGCAATGCATCATATACACCATGTTTAAACAAATAAAATGTTACTTACTTACTTATCGAAAACAGCTTGACAAACTATGGCAACATGACGGCTAATGTGAACGGTCTGGAGATAGTTCTAAAAAAATGTATCATTCTGCAGAAAGAGTAACCACCGTCAAACATACTCCTTGTATCCTTGTGTCCTAGTAGTGTAGTCTAGTATCTTTTGACCACGACACGATAGAAAATGTAGTTTAAACTTACTTTATGTTTGCCCAGATTCGTGACAGCACAGCCTAGCACTGCTTCTCTCCCTAAGAAGAACGTGTGGTTTCCAATAGGTCGCTCGAACTCTGGCTCCTCGGAAAACTTCTTTGTCGTCATCTGAGAATCTGGAACAATAAACATTATGTATTTAAAAACAACGTAATTCTACCTGGCTTTGTCTGCACGTTTGATTATGGAAGTAGCAAACAGCCAAACTAAAGTTACCAATGGATGAGCCAAAAGCCACTAACCGGGCACAAATTGAGATACCGATCTCTTACTAAGAATTTTCTAATGAAACACCCATTGACACTTTTGATTGAACCGGAGATCAAGCCTAGGATCCTTCACTCGCCAGTACAAGGCCAACGAAAGGGTCAAAATGGCCGTTCTGCTGCTATATTTTTTGTCGTCGAACATTACATAAAGCTATGGTAGTTTAACGTTACTATCGCATATGATTTAGAATGGAATGAAAACATAAACAGTTAATAATAGTAGGTATTCATGTAGGTGAAATGCACCCATTGATTTATTCATTCTGCTCACGCAAACGATTATAACGTAATTAGTCCAACCTGGTGGTTATTTTCCACGTAGAATGTGAGAAACTAGAGTGAAACAATCTATTAAATGAAGCTATTATTTTAATCTATTTAGTATTTATCATGTTGCTAAACTAATCGTCACATTGACTATAGTTTGAATGATACTGCTGTACCGCGCCGTAGGAATACGCGGCAAGGCAGGGGGGGCGGGACACCGTGAGCGTTGACGAATGAGCGGCCTGCTGCACTACCCCCCGCCGCGTACATCCCTAAGGCGCGGTATAGCGGTATATAATACAAGACAGTAGTTTTTCTACCAAACTTAGTCTTAAATGTATGATAATTTTATTTTACCAGGGAAGTAGGTAATCAGTGGGGTAATTGCGTAACACACTTACAAAGGCAATGCCATTAATTTTGATAATTCAAAACATTTATGAAGTTATTTAGAGTGTCGAGCACATGATGTTTTAAAACATAATATAGAATAGGAATAGAAAGAAAGAAGGAACGAAGAGAGAGAGGGGGGGAGCAGATGAATTTTTCAAACATAATACAGGATACTAAAAGGAAGGAAGGAGAGAGAGGGAGAAAGGTGATGGGAGCATTACGAATTTCCGTCAAAATCTATTTTGATTGTGGTAGAAAGCGTGTTACGCAAATGGGATACAAATTTGACCACAGGTTTTAGGTGCCACCATTAACTATCAGTAATTTAAAGGAAGCAGACTAGTACTCAAAAGAAATCCTTCTGCAATTATAACCGTAACAACAACGTTAAAAGAGCCATGTTTAAAACTCCTACCAGTAAATCAAAAGTTAACGCTTAATTTGCAAGCTAAATTCATAATATTTTGAATATTTTTACGTCTTTAGAGTTGGTAACTTTTTGGGCCATGATTTATTATTCTGCTTTATTCCGCAAGGAACTAGAAAAGAGGTTTATTCCATTTAAAAGGTTAATGAACTTTAGTATACTGACTATGTACTGATATCTGACTTCATAGGGTTAGTGCCGCATTATAAAAGAATACCTTTAGATAGTACAGCCGTTCATTCAACATTGTGGATCGTATAAACCTACCTTATTAATATGTAGGTTACCTCTGGTTACCTGCATATGGAGATATTCAAACGGTTAATACGGTTCACCGGTGAAACAGTAAGCGATCAGCACTTTGATACCGCGTTCAAGAGCTGTCAGTGTCAATTTTCCATAACAATTTTGACACTGACAGCTCTTGATAGGGGCTTAGATGTGCTGAATGCGTCCAGTTTCATTGCTGAAATTTACCCATGATAGACAAAATCGGAGCAAGTGAATTTCCCATATTCCGCGCGTGTTACGCTTCAGAGAGCAGTGGTGGCAAAGTGGTAACGACCTCAAGTTACGAGTTGTTAGTCGTAGGTTCGAACCCAGACGGTCTTTGTGAAAATTATTTCATCACCACTGTTATCAAAACGATGAAGGAAAAAATCGTGAGGAGATCACGGCCCACTTCCTCTTATAAAGAGGAGAGGAATTCCGTTTCAATTCTTACATGATTGCGTTATTAACGCTAAAAAGAAAAAAGTAAAACTCCGTATTAAAAACTAAGCTCAAGGAAATTACCCACAACGTTAAAATAGACTAGATAAGTATTTCAAAAAACCCACATTATCTATCTTGTTCTATTTCCTATCATCGGAAGCAACAGGCCATTAACTAATAAAGTTGCCAACAAAAAAAAACTAGTTAACACTTCAAAACTCGCTATCAGGTCTCCGAGACCCAATCAACGTGAATTTTTTATTCTTTTTTCAAGTTGTGCAACACAGCTCTGCCGTCATTCGATCGAGGAGGTGTAAATTGTACCAAAGGCTGTTTTTTGCGTATTTTTATTTACAAAAGGTAGTTTTACTACAGTTTTAGAGCGTGACGGTACTTGAAAGTTTTATGAATTTGCATCGCTGGATTTTTCGAAAGGATGCGGGATTTTTCCTACCTGAAAAAGACACACAGGAAATAGGTTTACAGCTATTTATTCTCAAAATCCGGCCAAGTGCGTGTCGGACCACGCACAATGAAGAGTTCCGTAGCTGGGATGAATTTATCCCAAGAACAAACTTAACATTTTAGTTGAGTAATATGTTCCCCCATACGAAATGTATTAAGTGAGAACATGTTTTAATTTAAAAACAATTTTTTTCCTAATTTTATTTTACCACTTTGTCGGCGTAATTAATATGTATCCTCATGCCAAATTACAGCTTTCTAGTACAGTCTCTGAGCTAAGCCGCGGACAGACAGAAAGACAGACTGATGGACATAGCGAGCCTACAACGGTTCTTAGTTGACTACGGAACCCTAAAAAGACACAGTCACTTACATGAGAGCAATGCTTAAAATTAATTATAAATATAAAGTTCGTCACAGACGTCACGGCGGTAGCAATTATATTACACCCATCCAATGCATTCAGCTTTTAGGAAGGGTGTTATAATGTGATTAAAATATTCAGCTAATTGAGTTTTGAGTGTATTCAATTGGTGTATTTTTTTATACATAAGGGTATTTTGTTGTATAATGCTTTGCACATGTTCTTCTTTATAAAGATAGGCCACAATGGATCCTTATGAATTTACACCTACTCAAGGAGAGCACTCTCTTGCAGTTCATAAAGTTGTGTTCGTCCCCCCCGTACCATCAAGATAGACCAATATTCTGGAGAAGGCGGTGGGGGAAAAGGGTTGGTGAAAGTGTGAACCGGGTGTTGTCAAGGAACGTTGGACAAGTCAAAGTCCAGCTGGACTGCGATAGGTTGCGTTTGGATAGCATAGCAAGGTAAGCTTAAACAGCTTTCAATTTAACGTATCTACTACTAGGACACAAACCTCCTATCTCTGTTAGAAAGAGTAGGGGATAATCCACCTCGTGGAATTAATTGGCGCACGAAGATTGTCTCTAAAAGATTACCCTTAGCGATAACACCGCCCCTTGTGTGACCCTATGTAAAATTTCTACATTTTTTATCTGTAATTCATATTTTTGATTAATTTCCATCTCAATTCATTGCATTTTACGAGTACCATTGATCCAAAATTGAATGGTTTTATGTTAATTACAATAGTGACATCTATTTTTATCATTACCTTTTTTGATTGCGAAAAGTTTTTATAACTTTTTGCAATCAAAGGTACAAAGGCGGATTTAATGCCTGAGGCATTCTCTACCATTTACATTAGTTTGAGGTAAAATAAATTTTAGAGCAAAGAAAACCCTAATTTTTCTGACTAAAAATGAGGCAAATATACAACAAGAAGTGCCATAGACACTGCTTAATTTTAGGTTAAGACTGAACCATCAAGTATATTACAACTCCGCCACATCCAAGCTCATTACAATTCTCCAAATACCAGCGGTTAACGGTTCTGTGTTTTGACAGCCTCTCTCAGCGGTCTCATTTACATAGATCACTTCAAAGTTTGATGCTATATACCTACAGACTTCGTCTGTGTAGTTCATCTTCATAGAGTGCTTAGTTTAATATTTTAGCGACGTATTCGGTTAGGTAGATATGAAACAATGTTTGTTGTAAGAAGGAAGGAAATATCTTAATTTATTGATGCCCTAACTTTTAACTAGGCACAAGACACAATCGGATCACAGTTAAAATATTACTACAATAATCTGCGCGCGGTGCGTGCCCTCTGCCAACAGTCCAACTAACCACTAAAGTTCTCGAAGTTCGATGCGCTCGATCTTCCAGATTCCCGATCAATAATAATTACATCATGATCCAGCCTGTCCCTGAACTTGCTGTCCTCCCGATTGCGACGCCCTAAGTCTACACACGCCCTAAGTCCCACAGGGGATGCCCTTAGCGAGCGTCGCACTTGGCATAGCAAGAATATATTTACGCCTTGGCCGGAGGCTTTAAGATTTAAACCCTTAAAGTAGCCACAGGATAGCCCGGTTAAGCAGCAAAGACCTCAGAGGTTAACTGCGAGATGCCATACATAAAACAAAAACATGACTAGATATTGTAGAATATCTAGACATGTTTGGTGTG
This sequence comes from Eupsilia transversa, assembly GCA_914767815.1. NCBI lineage: Eukaryota > Metazoa > Arthropoda > Insecta > Lepidoptera > Noctuidae > Eupsilia > Eupsilia transversa. The sequence goes on from OU611888.1 coordinate 3,421,876, forward strand.
ATTTATTGAGCAAGGAACGCCTTAACATTTTTAACGTGCACGTCATTGTATTGTTCTCACATGTATAATTTCAACATGAATCAATCAATCTGCTGTGTGTTGTGCACTCTGCTTGCGCGATGCAGGATTTCCTGGTTTTATATTTATTATTTTGTACACTTTCATAAAATTTTAATTATATATTAGGTGCAGACGATGTTCCTGGAATAAAATGTCAGCACGATCTGTGGAAGAATAGTGTGGTAAAAATGTTGGCCTAATTAAGGCTTGGTAGATGGACTACAGTCCAGGTTACGTCGGATGTAAACAAGGCCAAATTAAATTAGCTAGTGAAACTTCATAGACGTAATATTTTAAACTAATATTTTCAAGTTGGTAAAACTATAGTTCATTACATAGTCAATGACCGCTGGAAGTGTACTTGAAATTATGAGTTAAGAATATTTTTTTCATGAAAAGCAACCTGCTGGCTGTGAATTGAATGAAATAAGTGCAGTTTGCCCAGTTTAATTTATGCTTAAAAAGCATAGTTGTTAATTTACTTTAAATTGTGATGAATGTTATCAAAATGTTTTGCGTAAACTGCGCTTTGTTAATGGGTTTAACATTACGTACCACAGTCAGCACATTTAAACAAATAAACATTTGAAACAAGTAAGTAATATATTTTTTTATATTAATAATACTGGTACTTTTTTATCAGACTCGCATATACAGCCCACTATTGGGACACAGGCTCGACTATAGGAGCTTCGAGATGGAGTGGGCTGAATCACGCGGGCCCAGTGCAGGTTGGTAGATGTCCCATGTCTTTTTGGTTCTCTATAGGACATGTCCTTACGATGTTTTCCTTCAACGTTTTGAGAGCAGTGGTGATGAAATTATTTACACAAAGTTAAGCCTGCCTAGGTTTGAACTCACGACCTATATACAACTCGGTAAGTCTGGACGGTTACCAGATGATCATACATACATACCGGTCAAAATAAAAACCCTCCTTTTCGCTTCGCCGTAATAGGGTCAAAATTACTCCTTCGCTGGTCTAGTGATCGCAAGCAGTGCCTACCGCTTTTATGGAACCTAAACTGGGTGTAAGTACTATGGATACATACATATACATAAACTCACGCCTTTTTCCCATGGGGGTAGGCAACAACTACAGAACGCCACCTGCTATGCTCCTTACAAACTCCTTTTGCCTCGTTAACGTTCATACATCTGGTCATACACGCACGCCGGTGAGCGGTGGCGAGTACTACGCAACTGACCTTTCTGAAGAACATCCCCAATAAGGTCACATAGGGGTTTATTTATAAACGCTGCTTAAAGATAAGTAATGATTAGCGACTAATTAACCATACATTTTTGACGTTTGAACGTCACTTAACTTTAAGCAAAGTTTATAAATAAACCCCTATATGTCCTACCGTGGATACACCTCTGCATTACCCTTCGGGGTAATAAGGCGAAATGTTATGATGTTTTGTAGTATCAAAAATTTTAATTTCATAATTTGTTAATTAAAATGATTAAAACATTCTCTGTCGGTCGATGACGCGAACCCGATTGATTTTCCTCTACCAAAAATGTCTGAGTGCCTTAAGAATTACACCATTAAAAAAAAACTTTTGATACGTTGTATAATTTAGTCAACAAAATCCTCCTGGACTTTACCAGTACAATACCTTTATAATCCATTCACGACCTGAGAAGCATCAAAGTAATCAATTCCATTCATTAACTCTACAAACAACTTGTAAGCAAAATTAAGCTTTGGCTTCTCAGAAATAAAGTTTGGAATTGGGTGTCGATACCCTATCATTGATGAGCCGACTTAGTACCGAAACTCTCTTTGTTATTACTAACCTAGTTTCAGAGTTTGATATTTCGCAGGTAGTTAGCAAATGAACCCTTGGTTTTGGTAGATTTTTTGTTTGAATTGACTAACTGAAGTTGGAATAAAGTTTTGAACATTTATCTTAGTTGGTGACAGTCTGTATTATTGATAGTTCGCAACTCCTTTTTCTGAGGAGCTCGTGGCTAAATGATATCAGCTGGACGGGTTAATCGAAGGTCAGTAGGGTACTGGTCATCTCTTAGCTGCCATGGCTTATTTAAATTTTTGCATTGTTTTTAAATTACGGACGCTTTTAACGTGGTCTTTGGTCGTTGGTCTTTGACAGTCATTACGGGCAGCCAGAAGCCGAACAGTTTTACTTCCAGTCTGGTAAGAAACCCAGTTACTGAGTAACACTCTCAGTAACTGGGTTGTGGAGATCAAGATAAACTGTCACTCCATGTAAAAAAGGATATTAGGATACATCCGGTTAGACTGGAAGCCGACCCAACATAGTTGGGAAAAGACAAGATAGATTGTTTATAACGTGTAGCACCCTAAATGCGTAACACTCATCATAATCCAAGGGTTTGAAGGAAATTCCTAATAACGGATTAGGAATTTCCTAGGCTTCAATGAAGGTTTACACAATTCGTCTGTTTATTAATCATTTAATTTATTTATTTCATCATATCTATTCATATAATCCATTGTATAGTTGTATTATATTCCAAGTGCTGTTTATTTTATTATATTTTTTATGTACAAATTACTGAACCTGACTTGGTGTCCGTACCTACGTCTTTTCCTGGTGACCACTGAAAATCAGCGCAGTGCTGTGGGTCCCCCATAGCATAGCATCATGCTGAGTGGAAGCCTTCTTGTCACAGTCATGAAGTGCAGCTGCAAACTATTTTTGTTTTTTAGCTCGTGAATTCATAACTAGGTACTTAGATGTATTTTGTCTAATTTTGCTGATTACTTTTATCTGGTTGTATGCATGTGTTTCTGTGCCAATTAAAGCTATTTTTCTTTCTTTCTTCTTACTGTTTAACAACGTGAACGTGGCTAAACTGTCAAAATGAGAGGCATCAGCATCAATTACTTTCAGCTTTATAAATAATTTTGAAGATTATTAGTTTAATATTAAACTTAAAAACTTAATTTTAAAAAAGAGTTCTAAGAATTATTCCTGTTAAAAAATAAAGGAAAAAAAATAATTATTAAAAAATAATTATTTTTAATATAATGTTTAAATCATTTTATTTTTAAATAATTAAACAATTACCCCGAAAGTATCCTGACGATAACTTCCTTCAATGAGAGTCATGGAGCTAAAACTTTTCAGGAAAAGATCGACGCAAAAATATTGTCACACAAAACATCTCCGTATTTCCTAAGGTTAAATAAATAATAACGGCTCTTCTTCTACTTTATTATGCTCTTGGGTTTCGCGTCCGTTTTGTTTGAACGGGGTCCCCTGGTCAACCCTTTATGTGAGATTAGGAGGCTTAACTTTAAAACGGTGATAATGCTACAATTCCTGGGACAAAACAAAAAGGTCTACTGTGAGAGATTGTGAGGTTTAGCTACAAGTAAAAAACTGGTCCATATTTTAGTATTTTTGCTTTGTCGTATTCACCCACTCCACCATATTCTTGGTCAGCTATAGAAAACAGGAGACATTAGATACTTCTAAGTTAACGAGGCAGAAATCTGAATAAAATATTTTTCTGCTCATTTTCTTATAAAATACAATAGTTAGAGATATATTTAGTAACCTATTCCACTCAACTGTTCCTAAAGAGTAATAAAAAACCCTGTAAGAAATCGACACGTGTTTCACCAAAGTCCAGCGCTCGGCGTGGCAACACGTGTTCGGGTTGGCGACAAGTCAATCGTAATCCTGAGAATACTTCGTTGAGAGGTGAAACACGTGTCGATTTCTTACAGAGTTTTGCATTACTCCTTAGGAATGATTAAGCGGAATAGGTTACTAAATATATCTACGTCTATTGTATTTTATAATGGATTTCCGCCAAGTCACGCCTGAATCAATTAACTATCATTTTCTAATGCTATACAATACGCTTGTACTTTGTCTATGGTCTATATTATCTGTTGACCTTCACTGCTTGAAATGTGCTTGCTCGTTGTGGTATTTATTGACGACATTAACAATGGATGAATGAATGATGTTGTTGTTGCATAATCGGCGTCATGGAACCTGTGGTAATACTTTTTTATTTTAGTAACCTTTATTCACGATTCAAAACATTTATTTCCCATAATTTAAAACAAAACATTTTCCATTTCTTGTAATATATAGATCCCATCGAATAATGTTAGACACTTTACCACATAACACCAACCACAAGCTTCACAAACTGCCTTTGAAAACTTAAAAAAGACTAAAAAATAAAACACCAACAATAACATAAACTAATCAAAAACCAATTTACGATGCTCGAAACTCCCGTTTATAAATGTGAACGATAAAGAAAAAGCTCTAAAACGACAATAAAATAAGTAACATAAAATGGGCAAGGCCGGGTGTGGTGTGACCGTGTGACGGCTCCGCGGCGGTTCGCACCTGTCACCAAATGCTAATGCATGGGCTACACTAAAACGCCTTGGATTTTGTAAAGGAGCATTTATATTAAAGTAATGAAATGAAATGATTTTATTTTCTGTAAGTAAAAATAATTTTCTGTAAATAATTTTATTTCGTTTATTAAGCCTTTTTAAACTTATGAAATACATTTTTAAATATTTCTTAAAAAGTAATAAAAAAACATTAAAAAATATAAAAAATAGTGTTCCGCCGGTGTCGGGAGCACGGTCCAAGCTACCGGTGGGTGGTTAGGGTTGCAGAGACAGGAACCTCCTCACAATGCGAGCCGTATCGAGGAGAACTGCCTTCTGAATCAGGCCCTTAATCCAACCGCCTAACGAGAGCCTCAGAAGATATTGGTCGAGGTCGATTATTTATTATTATAATCGTAACCTGTATCTAAGAGACTCGTGAAAGAACATTACTTGCTGTTATGATCTTGTTCTTGTAGCTGTAATAATCTGTAGTTGTTATTTATTTTCGTTGCTTAATACTTAGTATTTATGTATATATATTACATAGCTTATGTATGTATTTATGTATCTATTATATAGCTTATATATAAATCTATGTGTCTTTTATAGTATATTGTTTCAATATTATTATTTTGCACCAATGACAACCCTATTTTTATGTCCACGCAATCACTGTCCATTCCTAGGTTGCCTGGAATAGATCGTAGAAAGCGATAAGGCCGCCCATTGTAGGTTTTATAGTAAAATAATTGTTTTTTTTGCTATGTAATTACTGGTGTACAATAAAGGCTCGTTCACACCGGCGCGACACCAGCAATTGTTCAATCGTAAAGTTTTATTAGAAATTGTATTGTTAAAGTCGCGTCGCGCGACAAGTCGCGCCGGTGTGAACGAGCCTTAAAGTATATTTAAATAATAATAATTTATTGAATAAAAACGTTTACCTACAAAAAGTGTATATTCAGTCAACAATAAGGTTTTCTAAACAATTATAGTGTCTAAAATAAACTAAATCTAAAATAAGTTAATACAGGTGCAAGTAATGATGGTTCGGAATTACAATGTTAGCTAGTGACCTGCCCGATCTAGGTTAATTCAAACCTGTGTTTCAGGCCATCACTTTACATTTCAATTAAATTGGACCACTAAAATTTTAAGTTAATGATATGAAATAATCTATTAACAACTGTCAGAAAAAGCATATTGGTACATTAATATCTAAAACTAAACCTATGTAAATATAAAAAAGTAAAAACTTACGCGGGAATAAATTATATCCTGACAAAATTTCTAGAATACATTTGTACAAACACTTTTACACGTCAATAATATTTTTTAAACTAGATGAGGTCGGCGTTTTCTATGTGACTACTCTGAGAGGAAAGGCCGAAACAAACTCAGAGGTCACAGTCTCTTTTAAAGTCAGACAAATCTTGGTCAGATCATGTGAAGATCATGTAGATTAGTATCTCAAAAGGTCGTTTGAGGAAAGAAGCATACAGATTGAGTGGACCTGTCCAGTCAGTGCACGCATTTGTCAGTAATCGTGCAGTCGTCAACTCAGAACTTAAGGAGTAAATAATGAGTTTTCTTGTAGGTAGGTCTTGTATTTCTCGGTAAGCAAAGTGTAATTTTTTGTACAATTACTAAATTCAAGAAAGTTACAAAGAATTCAAGAAACTGACCAAGGTAACTCAAAAAGTCAAGAAGAAATTACGTAACAAAAGAACTTAAAATGCTTACTACAGGTAATTAACAATGCTATTAATATTTATAAAAATATCTTGGAAAATTAAACTCTTGAACATTCTTCACTCATAACTCCATAATCAATCAAAGCTACCGCCTTATTGGAAAGAAGTTCCGTTAACGCTGCTTGCGTAATGCCTCCTCCATGCGACTCTCTCTCTCTCTCTCTGTCTCTTTCTATATCCTATATCTATATACGAGTCTGTGTGTGCGTGTGAGTATCACTTAAGGAACTTCGTACCTGACCCGACCGCACACGATTTTTACTAATATTCTACTTTCGCCTGACTAACGCTGACTACGACTATGCAAACAAAAAAATCAAGGAGTTTATACGTTCAAATCTTAAACTGGAAACAAGCCATAAAGCAACCACAAAATATGAAACAGCCCACTTCACACAGAAAACCGTACATTAACCAAAGCGTTACCATTAATTCGTAAGCACCTGCACACAATATAACAATGGTTTTTAACACAATGTAACGATTAAGGAAAACACGTGCAGCCACACATTTATAACAGGTCTGAACGTGCGTATTGCTGAAGTGAGGAGAGTGAGGCAATAAGTATCACCGGCTGTCACTTCCAATATGATATATCGAAAGGACGTGTTATACACGTTGGATGACAGTATTACTAGAGGAAGTGGGGGAAAAAATTCAGTGTGGAGATTATTTTGTAACATACTCCTTAGTTTTTTTCAAGAATAACATAATATAACATCACGCATGTAAACCACGAAAGGTTAGTCAGAAATGTACCTATAGTACACCCACATTTCAATCGTTATTTTTAAGTCTCATGTAAAGGGGCGGGCCTATTGCCATCTATAGGGCACAAATCCAAACTCCGGGCAGCTACTGAGAAATTCCTAATGGGAAACCTCAGTAACAGTTTGCTTGGCCTGGGCATCCAACTCAGGACCTCATGCTCAGCAGTAGCACTTGCGACCACTAGACCAACGAGGCAGTTAATGTTATATAAGTTTAACGTGTGTATCTGTGTGTATGTGTATCTGTGTATCCGTGTATCTGTATTCTGTGTATCTGTGTATCTGTCTGTTCCCTCGTAGCTCCCAAATGGCTGAACCGATTTTGATTATCATTTTTTTGTTTGAAAGGTGTCTTGATCGAGAGTGTTCTTAGCTACAATTCAAGAAAATCAGTTCAGCCGTTTGAAGAATATCCGCTCTTTTCTATGTGATGAATGGATGTGCGCATCTTCCACAGGTCTGATCGATTCGAAATTTAGTACCTATTCTGTTACTTCAATGATATTAGAAGAACATAGTAACCTTGAACCGATACTGCAGCATCACCTGGAATTGTCTTTGTTTGTGTCGGGGGTTATTTAAATTTTTAATTTAAACTTGTATTCTTACAGATTATTCCTGACTATCAGCTATCACTAAAAAAAAAAAAAAAATATATATTAAGTCATGCGGGCCATTCTATTTTTAGGCACGAATCCAGCGGTTGAACCTTTTTTAATTATATCCGCAGAAATAATGTTAACTTAACATAATTGTGTAGTCCTCGGCCAGTGTAAACGTTCCTCAATAGTCACCGTTACATTTCGCATTGGTTCGCACGATTTATTCCCGCGTACTGTTTGCTCGATCGAATCTGTCAGGCGTTTTACCGCCTAACTGTGGATTGAACTGTTCATTGTTGTTTGGTACTCATGCTTCTACATTTATTGGGTAAACAGACATGAAGTGGCAAAATATTTTTGTACTGTTGTGGGTGTAAATGGGTAAATATTGGAAAAATCTGTATATTTTTTAGTAACCATTTCTGGTGGCAGATGTGGGTGTAACCGAATGATTTTATTTTTGTCCGTTCAAAATGTTACAGAAATAGGTTTTGTAAAATTGGCTATCTTACACTCCAATATTACTATTCCTGTAGTATTTTGAACGGACAAAAATAAAATCAAATATTCGTAGTTATTTTTGTAATACAAATTACAACGGATTGAAATTGAACTGGTGGATGAATATTTGATAACATAAATAGAGTATCCTATTAAAATAAAGTCAGTACATTCCCACGCTACCTCAAGAAATTTTTTATGTATCTTGTAGCATATTTAGAAGCTTCAGTTATTTTTGACGAGATTTTTAGGCAGTAAAGTATTTTTATACATAACATCATTTTTACCATAACATCACACCTGTATTCCCCGAAGGGATAGGCAGAGTTGCATCTATAGTACACCCACATGTCGCCAGTTATATAAGAAATCTCATGAAGCAGGGGGCGGGCTGAGGGCTGAATAACTAACTTTGCCCGACCCGAGAATCGAACCTCATGCTCAGCAGTAGCGCTTGCGAATCATGAGTAAATACTTTAAACAAATTTTCGTTACGATTAAAACAACTTTATCTAACGGTTTTATAAATCTAACTTAATGCTATTTCCATAAATTATTACCTACAATAATCATAACAAATTCACCAAAAATCCATTAAGTAAATAAAATCCAAAAATTATGAACCACTTATAACCGTTGCGGTTTATCTTCTAATTAAGCCCCTCTAAGTTAGAAGTAAGTTGGTAAGTGGTACTAAGCTAAGTTAATAAGATATGAATTTTAACTGCCTGCCCAAAAGCCTGGCGTTAATGAATAAGTTTAGTTTAGCTGGAAGCTGGTCTTTGCTGTGGTTTTGCTAGTGAAATAGAGGGTAGATTACTCGGGTAAAGGAAGTGTGATATTATATTATGAGTCAAAGTAACCAGAATTATACCTACCTGAGTATGTAGGTAATGAGCAGACACACCGTAATATTTGTAAGTAATATTCAGTAAGTAATATTTGTATAGTAAAATTCAGTAAGTAATATTTGGAAGTAATATTATTCAGTAAGTAGTATTTGGAAGTAATATTCATTATGTAATATTTGGAAGTAAGATTCAGTAAGTAATGTTTGGAAGTAAGATTCAGTAAGTAATATTTGGAAGTAATATTCAGTAAAGAATATTTGGAAGTAATATCCAGTAAGTAATATTTGGACGTAATATTCAGTAAGGAATATTTGGAAGTAAAATTCAGTAAGTAATATTTGGAAGTAATATTCAGTAAGTAATATTTGGAAGTAAAATTCAGTAAGTAGTATTTGGAAGTAATATTCATTATGACGTAATATTTGGATAGTATTTACTTTCTTTTGAAAAAAAATCTACCTCTTATGTCTTTCTGAAAAATAACTTAAAGTAAGTTCTCAAGTAACGAGATCTTTTTATCAGAATCTTTAGTTATTACAATACAATACATTCGCCGGACAAAACAAAAATAAGGTATTTAAAAAACTCTAGTATTTCTTGAGAAATCCCTTGAATCATTTCTGACAAGAAATATAAAATATTACATTTGTTCACTAACGCAGCTGGCTTTCTTGTTAGTTTTGGTAGGCAAGAAATAAACCATTATTTAGTCATTAAGATGTCTACGAACACAATACATTTCTTACTTATTACAAACTTGTTTGTCTGTTAATGCTATGAATCTTCCGTTTGATATTCCATTTTGAGTTCCAGATTGTTGATTATTTCATTTTAAGAAGTTTGAATTTGTAGGGCGTCGTCTGTATCATTTATTTATTTATTTAAGTGTACATGTTCAATATAAGATCAATCTGCCTAGCCTTTTTCCAACTCCATTCCAATCGGATGCTGCTGAATACCTGTATTTTACACGGAACGACCGCGTCTCTGACCTCCACAACCCAGTAACTTGGTAATACGATTGTCAGACTTTGGGGCTTCTGACGACCTGTAATGACCGCCAAAGATCCACGAATGACAGCCGGGACCAATGGCTTAAAGTGCTTTCCGAGGCACGGAGGGATCTCGGTATGTAAAGATGGTCATTCATCCACGGACCAACACCGACAAGCGTATCTTAAGCTGATGGATAAACCCGTGTGGCTGTTATTACTTAGCCACGTGCTCCTCAACTGATGCACCACATTAGATGAGAGAAACAAAGACGTTGTATAACCCACCTCGTGACTGCTTTACCAGTTTTGACTTTTTTTTCAATTCTCAAGATATTGAAGCTTCACTAAGATTGAAACTGTCACAAAGACAAATAGAGCTTTCGTTTAATGATTTAGGTACAAGTAAAATTCAACCTTAGTGTGGTAAAACTACGAGGGACTATACAATGTGTAACAGTTTCTGTCTATAATAATGCCATGCCATGTGCCTGATCAAGGGACGTGTACTTACTGTACGTCAACAGGATACGCAGTAGCGTACCTCTCTTTGCTAATAACAATATACTTTGCCAACCAATCTGTCTGTCAAGCATGGTTATTATGACAATTCGAAAATTTGCAGTTGCCATTGCAAAAACCTGTGGACCTCGACTGTAGACGTATCGTTACCATACCTACAAACTTGTTTTGTTGATTTTTCCGTATGATAAGGAAGAAACACGTTGTATTAAATGCTAACACTCATCCCTATCAAGGTCTTAAAACTAGAAAGCTATACTGAAAATCTAGTCTGAACATACATTATATACACGTATCTACTTATGTTCACAATCTTCGAAAGCACTCCCTTGAGCATCGTAAAAGACAACTGAGAAATTATACCAGGTATATAAAGAGCAGGAAAAACAGCTGTTTGAGGATAAACAAAATAGGGAACAATCTGGAACTGATAACATCTTACTGTGAGAACTAATCCACCTGCCTAGACCAGTACTTAAGGCAGTACTAGTTGAGATTTTGATTTTTTTAAATGCTAATGAAGAAGGGTCTACTACTAGTCGTTACGAGTCGTCAGAAGCCCGAAAGTCTGACAACCAGTCTTACCAAGGGGTATCGCATTACCCAGTTGCTGGGTTGTGGAGGTCAGATAGGCAGTCGCTCCATGTAAAATATTGGTATTCAGCTGCATCCGGTTAGACTGGAAGCCGACTCCAACATGATTGGGAAAGGCTAGGTAGAATGAATGAATTAAGACGGGTCTACTATTTTGTATATTAGACTACCCTTTTGTAATCATAAAAATGAAATTACCTAATAGATAAACTAGCTGTTGTCCGAGCCTGCTGCGTGTATTTTGTATTTCATCATCTTTAATACAATTAACCAGGATGAGAAGAAGCGTCTGTTCTTCTCCAGGTCCGAGGCTACTTATCCGTCTTAAGTCCGGTTTAGTCCTTTAAGAAGACAAAACAAGCAGACAGGGTTACTTTTGCACTCACAATAATATTATAACTCAAGGGAGTTATCCGTAATAAAACAGTTTATCTTACTAACTACTTAACTAATAATAAAATGTATCACATTGAACACCCAGTGTACTTCTTCCTTTCTCTTACTTGATCTATGCTGTGCCCGACAGGGTCCATAATCGAGACTAATATCATTATTTACAACTATATACATTATGGTATGCAATAAAGAATTGAGAATTGAAACTATAATGTCCTACTGACGCTATTTTGGTTAGCCATTGCATCTGCAACCCATCAAATTAATTATTTTTGTAAAGTAATAAGTTATTCAAAGCTTACCTTTTAACGCCATAGTGGGTAACAAAGCTAAGGCCTGTAGCATCGACCAAAAGTACGTCTTCCCGTTCTTCATTCCGTTTTCATAAACTATTCACACGATTTCACCCAAAATAGTACATTTTACACTCAGAGTCACTCTGTGTCCTTTCATTTAAATGTTCATTTATTTCGGTCACGATTCATTTAATCTCTTCACCCTTTCATTTGTTTTTTTTACGCGAACGCCGCGTGTTTGCGTACGTGTCGACTTTTATATTTTTATAAATGGAAGTTCGTGAAATCTGGTGTTTTTTAAGTTAAAATTTATGTTGACTGTGTAATTGTGTGTCCAGGTGTTTCAGATGTTCAGTCTGTTTGGTTAACTCAATAATCTCTCTCAATATAATTAATTTCTGTATACAGATCAAATACTATATTAAATATTAAATTATGCTCAAAAGATAATTATTCTAGTATCTACAGGTTAATAATTGGTCTCCTCCAATTAACAGTGCTTTAAATGGAACCTTTGTTTTATAGCTATTGTTGTAATTTCGTAGAATATCTACAATAGACTGACAACTATTCAAATATTTATATAACAATATTGGTCTACGGTTATCGAGACTTCAGACAAACTCTAGACCAAGTCCTGAACTCTGAACAATGAAACTCTGAGTACCCCAAAAAGTTAAATTGCTTCAACCCGCAAGTAACTTAGTCGGAAAGTAAGACCTAAAACATTTCCAACTATCGCTAGAACAAAGAGGTTCCTCTATTTTGGTGGAACAAAAGACCACATATTTCTTAACATATATAACAAGAAAATATCGCCTAAAGATTTCACGTCTATGTTCCAGAAAAAAGAAAACACCAAATTCTATAACTCACACAAAAATTATGAACAAAAAGCTCTACACAAATTATGTTAAAACACCACTGTTCACTACACACTTTAAAAAATGACTCCGTTCATTTAAAAAACGCGAACATTCATTTAAGAAAACCGAACACAAGTTATAACCGCGAACATCGCATCGTAGCGCTACGAAAGTGAACGACGAAACGTCCTCCCCGCTGCGGGTCTCGTAGCAAACTGGAGCGTAGCGCGTAGCACACAGCTACGCCGTAGACTCACTACGTCATGAAAAGGTTATCGTTCAAACCCTTACACATTGCGCCTTTTGCCTGAATAGGAATGTGTCATTTTTGCCTATTCCGTTTTGTGTCACAAAGTATGTTTGGATTTCTTGCGTGAAGCTGAATCGTGTGCAGTAAAAGTGTCATGTACAAAGGAATGACGACTTTGAAATAAGGCTGTGCAAGTATTCCTGCTTGCTTTTTGAGTGTCGTGGAAATTACAAGGGGACTTTGTAAATGGCGTTTGTAAATGTATGTGTAAAATATGTTGTTTGTAAAGACTTATGGTGTAAGGAGTAGGGAGTAAGTGCTTGTGATGAATGTGTGCATTGATATACCTTTAATTAATTAATAAACTCGACGTACCGAAAATGACGGATATTTTAGGTCTAGTAATATGTAATACAGTGGGCATTTATTAAATATGGGTATAAATCGGCCTAATAATAAATATGAAATAAGTTGAATTTGGGCAGTTTTTGATTTCTGGTTTTATTTAGAAATAGCTTTTGCCCGCGGTTTCACTCGCATGGATGTTGGAAAATATCCCACGGTAACGTACTACCGGGATGAAAAGTACCCTATGTATGAAAATAAATGATATTATTTTCTGTAAATAGGTTTGTACAAACACTTTTACATGTCAATGAAGTTAATCCAGGTAAACAATGTTTACGCGGCGCCCGCCAGTAAAGCTCCCAGTCGGCATAATTTTCTCCGACTTCTTCAAAAATCATCGTTATATTTCAGCCAATTTAGACAAAACCTTAATGAATTATACTCTTAAACCTTCCTCATGAATAACTCCGTCGATTGGTGAAAACTGTATGAAAATTTGTTCGGTAGTTTTTGAGTATATCTCGTTCAGACAGATAGACAGGCGCGGCGGGGGACTTTGTTTTATATTATGTAGTGTCAGTTACCGGTTCCTACTTTGTTCATTGTTGACCGTTTGACATTATTAAGGTGGATGCTCCGAGGTATCCCGCGAAATTCAAATTTTCTTACGTTTTTTGCAATAGAATTACACTGATTGTAATAATTCTATAAATGAATATATGATACGGGCGCGAATCATATTTAGATCAACATACAACCTGATACTGACCTGCAAATGGCAAAAAACGTAAGAAAATTTGAATTTCGCGGGCTACCTTGGAGCATTCACCTTAAGTGAACTAGTTTTTCGTTCATTCTCGTTTCTTTTGTTATCCTTCATAATGTGGCAACAGAAAAAAGGTCTCCTCATGTCCATTACTCCTCTAATTGAGTTACTCCATGAAGCCAGCTCTTGTAATGTCATCTTTGTCCAGTCTGCTGTAACCCTTATTAAGACTCCTATGATTTCCCTGAAACGTTCGTTCTAATTTTCTGATAAAAATAAATATTGCGATCACAAAACCAATCGTGTTGATTTAAATGATTTCGGGGCCAAACAGGAATAAAATGCGGGGCGAACACGGATTTTGTATGGGGCGAATGCGGAACAAAAATATTGTCTTCATTTGATAGCCGTAGTTTATAGAATATTGTCTTCATATATTAAAGAAGGGGTCAAAATATTTCGTCGATATAATTACTTACTAATTCCATGTATATTACAGATTAGCCAATAAAAAGGTCACATTAAATCAGTTGACATTTCAACAAAAACTAAAGCTTCGTGGAGACTGGCGTGACCCGATTCTAACAATACAATTTCTAAGAAAACTTTACAATAGCACAATTACCGGTGTCGCGAAGTGCCATCGCTTGACGCCAGTCTGCACGAGCCTTAATACCAATTCTCTAGCTATAACGAATTGATAGCATGTTTGTTACTAGCACATCGCTAGTAACAAATATGCTGACATTTGATAATAGACTCACGAATATTTCAGTATAATATAATGACATTAAAAATAGGCCTTAAATCTTTCCCGCCAACGAAATTTCAACTTTGTTCCTCCGTAATAAGATTTAAAATTGAATGTCGTAAAGTTTCGATTAGTTCAGCCAGTACTTGTATTTTATCGCCTGTGAAAAGCACTTGTTGTGCGTTTGGCTATGAATGTTTGATAAGAACCCAAACACAGCCTGTATTCTCTTAAGGGTCAAAGGTTTTGAAGTAAAGGTCTAAAGTTAAATATGGGTTGATTCATAATTATACGCATAAGGGTTCAAGCACATCAGTGACGTCAACGTCAAGTCGCCGATCAGTCACGTCAAAAAATATAATAGAAGTTTTAGTCGTAGAACTTGTAGGACGTAAGCTATACACATCAGTCACATCACTACCGGCGCGTCTCAGTCGACTTCGCGTCAGCAGCTAGTCAAAACTTGTATTGTTACGAACGGAACAGGCTGACTAAATGTTCGCACACGTCCCTGAAATGGACGTGACTGATCGGCGACTTGACGTTGATGTCACTGACTTGTTGATGCGTTTGCATGAACCTTAAGGCGGAGACTGACCTGCAATTTGGTTTGTAATGTATCTAATCATTCGAGGCGAGCTTGGTTACAATACGGCGATACACAAGACGCGGCGAACGCTCGCTTCGAGCACATGTCGTTTCTTATATTTCCGTTTCAAAGGAATTCACGAAACAGTTGACAGTCGCGTGCCGCTCGCATCGAGCGGCTCGGCTCGCTGCACTGACTACTGTAACGCGTTACAAAACTCGATACATTACAAACAAACGTTGCAAGTCAGTCTCCGCCTTTAAGTTTAGTCACTCTCTAGAAAACACTCATACTTGTAGACCATAAACAAATTAAGTTTTCACCTTATTAATCAGTTTTATTATCTTTCAGGCCAAAATAACATGAAATAACATCACATCACGCCCGCTATCCCCGAAGGGTTAGGAAGAGTTTTTTTTTTTTAAACCTTGCCCCACACTAGGAATTTCTCCTGTAACGTGGGTGCGTTTACAAACATTTAAACTGACACACAAACAGCCAGACCCGGAACAACTACATGTAGGTCATACAAATATTTGTTCCGTGTGGGAATCGAACCTGCGACACGCAGCACAGTAGTCAATCGCCTAACCACTACGCCAACCGTACCGTCGGAGATGTCTCCATCACCCAAGTTTCACTAGTTATGTTTAAATTCTCACTTGACACTGACAGCATCTGTCATCAGATCATTGACCTGGGGCAGTAGACGTTTAGTGTGTACCTAAAACACCAAAATAAGATGCAGAAAAAGAATTGACGATGGAAAAAAACGGTGCATGATATTTAAAGAGTCCTTTAGTAGGAATCTGTTGATAATTTATTTAAAAAACTAGCTGCACCTTGCATGCGTTGCAATGCCACTTTTTTATTTATTTACCGCGGGTGTCCTCAGAACACCCTACCAAAGTTTCATCATAATCTGTTCAATGGGTTAGGAACGCATAGAGGGCAAACAAACATACAAACATGGATTTTTATTTATATAGAAGATTAGATATTCCAACAGCATAAACATTGGGTATGGTATATGATAAATGGATTACATTCTGTAAGTAGTGCGGCTTACTTTACATTAATTAATAAAAGTTATACCTAAGTATAATTTGTAAATAGTTGTTTATAAAAACATCAGAAATGACGCAAAGAGCAAGCCTGTCAAATAAGTATGTCATGTGTAAGAAAGATTGTTTCCTCCCTTACCATTACGCTCGCAAGGATGGCTCCAATCATACTTGACGAACAAGATCGCGTGTAGTGTCACAGTACCGTCACAAAGGCTGTGGGAATACGCACTAATGAGCCAAGATATACCACTGCTATTTGCACACGATGGAACTACAATATAATAATAATGTTGTCGACATGTGGGATGTGGACTGAGTAGATCATTGTGCCAATAGTCGTGACAGCCAATGGCCTAATAGCCAAGAGCCTCGACCAGAGGAGGCTCTCGTTGGGCAGCTGGATCAAGGGCTTGATTCAGAAAGCGGTACTTCTGGACACGGCTCGCATTGTTAGAAGGTTCCTCTCTGAGCCCTGACCACCGGTAGCTTTGGACCCTGTTCGCGATACCGGTGGGCTACTATTTTTATATTTTAAAATGTTTTTAATTTTTATATTTTAAAATGTAAAATATATGGTATATTAATGAAACAAAGGAATATCAATGTACATAATATATTGTTAAAATGTACAAAATAAGGTTTTTTGTTTTTATTTAAAATGTATTTATTCCTGTCTTCGTAAGGGTGGCAAAGGCAAGCCTTTTTAGGCTTGATCATATAATTGATCTTATTCAATTTTTTTTTATGAGGAGCTCGAGGCTGAGTAATAACAGCCGCACGGGTCGATCCATCAGGTTAAGTTACGCTTGCCGAGGTTGGTCCGTGGATGGGTGACCATCTTTACATACCGAGACTCCTCCCTGCCTCGGAAAGCACGTTAAGCCGTGGGTCCCGTTTCTCATTCGTGGCTCTTCAGTTTTGTCTTGCGCCAAAACGGTTTTTAGTACAATTTATTTGATTTTGTCTCTTAGGGTCTAATTACAACAAGCGCCCTTAGACGGCAGCAATTGATGTAATTCGTTACATATAAATTCATAATTAAACGCGCGTCGACGGCGCGTTTAAAAAACGTGGTGTGCCCGGTGCACACCACGTTTTTTAATCCCTTAATCACGTTCAAGAGCTGTCAGAGTCAAAAAATTGTGGAATATTGACACTGACAGCTCTTGAGTGCGGTTTAAAAGTGCTGATCGCGTTCAGTTACATTGGTGAAATCAGCAATAAATCAAAATCAAATAATTTCTAAAACTGAACGCAATTGCGAAATATTTTCCTGCATACATAATATATATTTTCCCAAAAAACGAGGAAAAGATAGTAAAAAGCTTTCATACAGAAAAATATGAAACAGGTCATCATATATAGACATGTTAAGGAAAATTCACCTGAAGATTTGGGAGCAATACAATGATGGATGGAAATGTCTGCTAGCATGAAAAATATTTATTTTGTGCGCGATATTACCTGTGTGTTGACGTAATAGTTTACCGCCTATGTATAGATTACTTTGTAAATATTTTTTGTGTATACATTTTATGTACCTATTTATTTCTTCGGTTCATGTTTTCCTGGTATATAGGGTAAAAGATGTGAAAGCGGCATCTGTTATAATATTGGAAATATTTACAAAAAAAAGAACAATGTATAAAATGTCAGTAAACAGAAAGAACATAATTGAAAAAGTTGATGTAGCACATATTATGGCCTAGTACTTTTTTTATATATGCTGAGGGTCAGCCGCACGGGTCGGTGAGTAACCATCTTTACAAGCCGTAAGCCGTTGGTCCCGGCTGTGATTCGTGGATCTTTGACAGTCGTTACGAGTCGTCAGAAGCCCGAAAGTCTGACACCCAGTCTTACAAAGGAAAATGCCCATTTTTCTATGGACCGCCGTTGCGCATCAAATTTTGTTGTATGATAGCATAAATTGGATATAAAAGAGGGTTGATGTCATACTTTCAAAGGAAATAAAATTTATCCATTTGTACTGTGGGGTTTTTTTGTAATTTTCATTTTTTGATAAGTTTTGAGGTTAGTTTTGTAACAAACCTTCCACCAAAAAAAGCAGTCCTTTACAACAATATGATTTCAATTCACATAATATGCAACAAAAATAGTTCCAACAAACCAAATAATGAATCCGAATAAATAATATTACATAGGTAGGGCATGCTAAATGTAGGTTTGTACCTATAGGAAGTAGAAAATAAAAATGCTTGAATACTTATTGGAATGAAATAGTTTTATTGGTCCATATTATCATCATATTCATAAAATATAGTATATCGTCTAAAAACGAAGCCGGCTGCTCAACAGACCTAAATCGAGCCCAACTAAGGTACCACAAAATGGTCATTACGTGAGCACAGCACCCCACTGTCCGATTACTCACCAAACAATTGCAATAATAGTCAGTAATATCAGCTATCGTTCCATGTAGCCCTATTAACCAAAATGTAGGGGTAGTACACCTTGCTGTTATCATGTCGTGACTTAATTCTTCCCCTTACTAAATACTTGTCCATTCCCAGTACCAATGGCAAGTCATCCTAAATGTCGTTTGCTAGTTCAATTTTAATACAACCGAGCCTGTTTTATTTGATAGGAACCTAGAGCTACTGGCATCAGATCATGTATTGACAGTCTTGGAAATATTTAAGAAAATAGTTCTCCTTCTATTAATATTTTCATTTTGTATGTACTCTCCCAAATAATTTCTTGAATTTAATCTAGTTTTAGCTATTTCCAAGAACTGTTGAGCCCATTACTACTTCACGTTTGTTGCCCTAGTTACTACCAATCTTACTACCAGTTGTAATACCGTTAATTTGATTACCCTTCCTACTACTCCAGTAACCACCCAACGACACATTGTAATACGTCTTGTTGATTTGCCTGCTCTGTGGTTAACTGATTTTTGCCTTCCAAAATAGACTCGGGCATAAACGCTTTATTGGTTGATCAATTCGCCAATTACATCGCTGAAGCCCTAGGCCCCCTACCTAAAATAAAAACAATGCACTTGCTGGATGGGGTTGTAGTGGTGGTGTAGGTATTGAGAAATCCCTTGAAGGCATTGAATTTTCTGATTCACTTTATGAGATTATTTAGGGCTACAGAAATAAAATAAAACCCATAATACAAGTAATTGTAATCGTTTATTTTGCTGTCATCAATCTTATGTATAGAGATGAAATGAAATGAAATTGTTTATTCTGTAGATAGGATATCTGAACCACTTTTACACGCACTAGGTTGATGAAAACACTCGACGTAAACCCGAGGAGCAGGGTCTCAACTCGATGAGTTATAACACAGATTACTATAAGTTATAATTTGTTGAATTTATCAACCAAAACGACCGGCGGTAATCATAGACTAATAAATGTTTTTGGGCTAATGACTGACAGATTTATTGAAAGCTTGCTTCATTGCTGCTGAAAAGTACAAAATAACTACTACGATACGAAAGTAGTTACATGTTTAATACAGGTCGAGACGTATCATTTGCGTATAAATGTATGCTGTAGTAATGATTTATTTGCTAAAAAACACATTTTATTATTTATAGATTACGTATTTACTTTTTATAGTTTGGTAGTCTAGATTATTTGAATAAACTCTTAAAATCGTTTTTATTTTTTATTAATGGTAACATTTGGCATTCACCTGATGGAGTTTATGATACAGGATTATAATAGTCATTTGGTCAGTGAATCTGTAGTGTATTTTAAGCTAATAATAATAACCGACTGAATCTTTTAATTTAGTCGGTTAACGTCAGCAAGCGACATCTGTGTCGACAAACAAAAAGTACATGATTTAAGAATACGTTAAAATTAAAAAGGCATTATGAGAAGGACCTGTTAGTAAAATAAAGTACTCTTTCAATTTGGTATAATTGTTTTCACCTAGTTGCATGGCAACAACCTGATGATTTGTTTGGCAGTGACACTTTTGACAGTTCACCTTGTCCGTGATAGTGTTACCAACAAGTAATCTAAATCACCCTGACCATAAGTGATTTGTTTGGAAATTATTGAAGAAAGATTTTAATTAGTAAGGTAATATTATTTTTTCAACACACTTGCTCGTAAAATGGGCTATTATTGAATCGCTTTTAAGTTCATAATGCAGTGTTTTAAACACCCGTGATTTTTACTTTATATTACCTATATATTATGGTTATTAAAAATATTAATAACGAGGAAAAATGTCATAGTTCAAATTATTTTTTAAACTCAGCGTTTGCCCTGACTATCCGTTAAGACCGACTAGGGGGAGGTTCCTAAAATTGGCAACACTGCTATCACTAAAATACTCAAAATACGCCATTTAAAAAAGTATGCAATTATATCGAATAAAGAACTAATTAAATACAAAATATTAACCCCACATACGATTTCGATCAAATGAACTAAGGACAGTTAAATAAATATATTATAATTTATGAGTATATTTTTATGGCCGTACTCTTTCACTATAATGCGGTATTGATTTTGATCAATCTCCTTTGTATGCCTCTGCCAATTTCAAAATAAATTATATGTTCTTGAGCTGAGCATCTCGAACTCTAGAACTATTCATGAAAATAAAAGTATAAAAACTAAAACCCGACTACGGTAAAAAAGTCAACTAAAAAGGTATTTACAAGTCATCTCACAAATTAAAAATCCAGAGTCACACGTGTTAGGGGATAAATCGAATAAATTACATGTGACTCCGGATGGCAAGCTACTGCCTTTGTAAGTATGAACATCTATATACCCAATTTACGTAAACACAACAAAAAATATCTCCCCCATTATATCACATAAGATACACGTACATGACAAAAGCGGAGTACCTACACAGGAAACAAGTAAGCCGTCACTTAATAGGACGAGAACACATTAGTGGGTCGAGACAACTAATGAGTAGGATTTACTAGAGTTGTGGTGCGTTTGAGTTATAGCCGAAGACGCTCGTGTGGATCAGCCTTAAGAACGTTAATGACGTCATTTTGATCAAATGTGGGACGTGAGACGTTCTGTCTTTGGCTTTAGATGCGTTTTGTGCCTGCATTTGGTGTTTGCTTTGGTAAATGATAAATGATTTTTCACCTCACAAGCTCGGAAAGATTCTGTTTGTCTTTCGAAATCTGAGTGCAAAAGTGCATTTTATCCGCTAACGTAGAACGAGTTTTTAAAATTCGATTCTTTCTATTCAATCATTTTCTCTACAACCGGGTCCACTGAAAATGCTTACATACGTATTTCATGTCAATGCGCCAACCTCATTATTAGAATAATCGCACTGGCCAGTAAGACGACTGCCTGATATGTTTTTCTTGCACCTAGCATTTTCCTCGCTGTAGTGAGGTGAAAAGTTGAGTGTTTGGCTCGGCAGCAAAGTTATTCTGGGTCTCGTACCTTTGAAACCTTCGCAACGCTCAGTTTTCAATACAAGTATTCGCACCAAAAAAAAACTTCGCAGCCTTGCATAACAAATAACTATGTTGTATGTTTTGCACAAATACTTTTACACGTCAATCATATTTCAAAAACTAGATAAGGTCGGCGTTTCCTACCTGACTACTCGTAGAAGAAAGGCCGAAACAAACTCAGAGGTCAGTCTCTTTTAAAGACCAGACATAATCTTGGTGATATCATGACTGTGTAGACCATATACGTATAGATTGGTGTCTGTTCACTTATAAGCTGTGGCTGCTACCCCACACAAATTCATATACTACTACAATAACTTCCTTCCTTTCCTTCTAAATAGTACTTGCGATGTAAATATCAGTTACAGGAAGTAATTATAACAACATCAACATAATATTGAGTGGAAAAAATACGTATTATTGAAAGCTAACTCAAAAACTAACCAAGCAAAAGTTAATAAAAAAATTATGGGACCACATGGGAATAAAAAAATAAAAAAAACCTATCGGTCCAGTCGTCTTCGAGTAATCGATGGAACATACATAAAGAATATGCTGAGCGATTGCCGTTTTGCATGGATGTGACGCATATTTTTCCCCAACTTGTTCTTTTTTGTGGTTCGTATTTTCTTATAAAAAAGTTTCCGATTAACTGAGAACCTCTTCCTATTTTTGAAGTCGGTGAAATACTAGGAGATAAAAAAACCAAACGAGTTTTTTTAATAATGTTGTGATGAAAATAAACTTTAGTTATTTTCACCACAACATTATTAAAAAAAGAAACCGACGAATTGAGAACCTCCCCGTTTTTTTGAAGCCGGTTAATAAAAAAAAAACCTCTCAAGCCAATAAGGTCGGATGTCTGTTCAAAAGGTTTTTCATTCACAACGACATGCTAACGTTATCATTATATTCACGGTCATGGCCTTAAGCACTAAAATAGTTCCTCGTTATAATGTTCGCGGAAATATAGTCAAGTGCGAGTCGGTGCGAGTTTTTACAATATATTTTTTTGTTTCTTTTATGGGGTGGGGTTTCTTTATCTTATTTTGATTATTTTTCGTTAAAGCAGCCAGAGTGCAAATTCTGTGAAAATTTGAATTGTCTACGAATTATGGTTCAAAAATATATCACGGTTCACAGGGCTATCTGTGACAGACGGACGGACGGACGGTCGCGGAACCATAGTAATAGGGTTGGCACCCTTTGGTTACGGAACCCTGATAAGAAAACTGTGCGTGTTAGACATCCATTTTGTGCTTTGTTAAGTATTGTTTATTAATGGTCTCAATTAATATAAACAGCCCATGGAAGTAGGCATGTTGTGGTGTTTGTTTGTTTTAGAAGAATTTAGACTCGCACGTATAATGCTAAGCCTATAATGTTCTCAGTGCTGGGATACAGGCCTCCTATCTTCGACAGGGAGTGGGCTGTAATCTACCACGGGGGCCCACTTTGGCTTTGTATGTGTCACATGTCTACGAATATTTGGTTCTAGGACTGTCCGTGGTTTCTTCACGATGTTTTCCTTCACCGTTTTGAGAGCAGTGGTGATGCAATTATTTAAACAAAATAAAGAGCCTGCCAGGGTTCGACCATGCCCTAAAACACGCCCTACCACTGCTCACAGTCGGAGCCGTTACCACTGGGCTTAGAGTCAGGAGATAGCTTGATACTCAAACCCCGGAAAGGTTTCAGTGGTAATTTAGGGGTATGAGGAACAGGGTGTAAAGTTCACGCATCCTCTAAGAAAAAGGAGGATCCTCCGACCAGTCGGGTGTTGTGTCTGTCGGGCCATTGCCCAAGGATTGATGTCGGATAGTCTTATATATGTTATATCACGCGGTAAACTTAAATACCGCGATGCATGAGTTGTGACGTCAGGTCTTTGATGCGTAGTTCGCATGTGGCGATGTAGATACCGCCACAGTAGGTACTTTAAGTGAAACTTATTTCCATGTGAATTTTATGAAAAAACATTTAATAAAACCTACGCACGCCTGACCGATAAACAAAAACTAAACAAAACAAGTAAAATCCAGTCTATTCAAAGAATTTTCCTACTTATTTTTCCTGTTGTGAATTATACCTGTATTTTGCGATAAGCTATCTTAACGCTTATTATATCAAGCGGTGATGCGGTTGATGATAATGCATGCTTTCTACAGAAGTAAACAAATCACCCGACATCAATTTTGTTTTATTATCATTTAGGTATTTATTTTTTCAAATTCATTTTTGTTAGTAACATAGTGAAATATTTTGCCTAGGTCTTAAGGGGGAGGCGTGGAAATTGATTCGCTTTTACTTTGCATAATAGAATTATTTCAGTACCCATAACCTACAAACCGGCAAGCCTACCTAGGAAAAGTGAGCGGCGTAACCGTAACATAAATTGAAGTAAAGAAAATACTTACATACATACATAAACTCACGACACGGGGGTAGGCAAGAAATTATAGAATGCCATCTGCTACGCTCCTAACATAGGTACTCCTTTAGCTTCGTTTACGCGCACGCTGCTTGCGAGTACTACACATCTGACCTTTCTAAAGAACATCATCAATTAGGTCACTATTATGTCCTCCTAGGGCGTCCCTTCCCAGCGTTTCCACTAACATCTGCCTTAAAAATATTCGCTCCGCACATAATATTTATTTAATTTTAATTTTAAGACTATTCTCATAATTAAAGGTGATACTTATAGCGGTGGTCGCAAAAATTTTAACCAAACTGCTATAGGATAGTTAAATTTTTAATTCAATAATGGTTCGAATTCACGTTACGTTTACGAAGCGCGCTCATGGCCCCACCATAAGCGCGCTTCGAAAACGTAACGTGAATTCCTTCCTCCTCCTCCTTCCTCTGCTCTCATCTACCTGTCATGTAATTACATCGAGAACGTAACAGCTGAAACGCAGCAACGTTGCTTAGTAGCCGTTCTTATATACATCGTACTTATATACATCGTACTTATATACATCGTACTTATTTACATCGTACTTATTTTCCCCCAACTTGTTATTATCGTGTCCTTTTTTTTTCATTTCGTCATGTTTGTCGCAAATAAACGTATTTTCTTTCTTCTTACTTTCCAGGGCGAGCTCTTTCCCAGATCTTCTACTCATTCTGCCTAGCCTTTTCCCAATCATGTTGGGGTCGGCTTCCAGTCTAACCGGATGCAGCTAAATACCAGTATTTTACATGGAGCGACTGCCTATCTGACCTCCACAACCCAGTAACTGGGTAATACGATATCCCTTGGTAAGACTGGTTGTCAGACTTTCGGGCTTCTGACGACTCGTAACGACTGTCAAAGATCCAAGAATGACAGCCGGGACCAACGGCTTGACGTGCTTTTCGAAGCACGGAGGACTCTCGGTATGTAAAGATGGTCACCCATCACAACCCCGGCAGCGCAGCTTAACTTGATGGATCGACCCGTGCGGCTGTTATTACTTAGCCACGAGCTCCTCTCTTCCTCTCCAGATCTACTACTATTACCTACTAACTAGGCCTTTTAAGGCACGTAATTCAGTTAAGCCTCTCGCTATCCAGTACTTAACAAAGGCCACTACTCAAAAAGTACGTAAAACCTACTGACCACTGGGTTAGCGGTTTCGTATGTCGGTATATCCTGCGGCAAAACTTGTGTAAGTCAAACGGGTGAGTTTCACTCGTAAACAATGAAGCAACTACTTTATGAGCTTTAAACTCGACACGTTATTGTTCTGTGTATACTTTCACGCCATTTTATCATACGGGTCAGCAGAAACAAGTCCAATAGAGTTCTGTGTAGTTAGTGTTCTCTGTAAAAGATTATTGTTTGCGATAGGTATAATTGGCGCCAATAATTGTAGTATTTCATTCGGTTGTTACTCTTATGTTATGCACTAAAGAGATTCTTATACATAAACTAGTTAAAGAATTGTTTATGGCAAAGCAATGCGAAGTTCTTAATTCAATCGCTTGACATATAATCTGAAGGCTAATTTAAGTACAATTTTTTCTTCTTTTGCAACTGTGCCGATGTCGGCTATATTCTCGTACTTATAAAACGTTCACATTCAAGTCGCAATTTGTCAAACTTGTCAAAAATGTTGGTAATTTGATTGTATTTTTGACAGATTGCGAGATTGAGATGCGAATACGAACGTTCTTAAAAACACGGGAATTGCCCCACAGTACCTACGTCTTTCAACGACGTAATATCCACCCAGTATGGTTAGGAAAAGACAACAAAGAAACCAACAGAGAGTTAGTCGGGTTCGATTCCCAGTGGGGGCAAAATTTTCTGCTCGGTTTGGTTGGTGGTAAGGTTTGTTTTAAATCCACCTGGCTAGCTACCACCATCTTATCTAAGTCTGTCGCCATAACAACAATGTTACCAGCATTGTTGTGTTCCGGCAGTAAGAGGTAAAATAGCCAGTTCCTCTGTGGTAGAGGATTCCGGTGAAGCTCGCTTCCACCTTCGGCCTGAGCTTACCCGTTGTGGTTAAAAAAAAAAAGTTTCGTCATAAGCTTTAGCACCTTTCTTTCTGCTTTTAACTTGTCTGAGAATACAACCTTAACCGAACGATCTGAACTGCAAAGTTCAAGGAACAAAATGTTGGCATTTACCTACACTACACAATATTCAGTTTGTACATCAGCAACCAATCAGAAACGACTAAAAATAACATTAACACCTACAAAACATACAGAGATAAAACAAACCCGAGAACACACCAAATCGGTTACAAATAACATTATAAGCCTCAAAAGCCAATTTGATACTAATGTCCTTTTATCCAAGCACCATTAAGCTACCATGTTATAGAAATGGTAATTTTGTATATATTAAGTTGGCTGCGCTGAAAACTTTGGTCATTAGAACAAGGCCAGTATGTAAGTGCTCTGAGACTGTTATGTCTACACACCGTGAGCAGGTGGGACCACAGAGTGTGGTCCAAGTGCGGTTTGCCGGGTTTTTGCTTATATCATTTATTTACTAGCGAGCCGCCCCTGCGTCGGTTTTTACGACTTGAAAAAACACTCAGATTTCTTAATTATTTGTTGGTGACATTAATTTTACTTAGTTATAAATCTTAATTAAAAACTTACATTAAAAAATATATATTATGTACAATTATATAATGAAACTTTAAAAAGGGGAAGAGATCAGTGGGCATTTAAAAAATTCATACGCATTGCTGTCAATGGGAAAAGTGCCCAAAAGTCTGGCAGCATTACCACGTTGAATGGTAATGTTGAGGAGAAACTACAGAATTTCCCATTCAGTTATAATTTTAAAAATCATTTGGAAACCATATACTCCATGACCCTTGAAAGCATATGGTTTTTCATTCGCTATAAAAAAAAGCTTAAAAGAATGGTTTTTATACAACTGTGAAGATATATTGTTTTACTTATCTTTTAATTTATAACCGGTTCTTATGATAAAAAAGGAAAGTTATTCAAAAACAAAACGTCATTTGTTTATTACCTAGTGATGTCATATTTATTTAATTTTTATTATAACATTAAGTCAAGTATTGACCTGCACAGGAATTTATTTTTTCAAGAGATTCCAGATTACCATAGTAAGCCTTCAGGGGCCAGAAGACGGGCGTCGCTTAGAAGCTGGCTTGACCGTGTTGCAGCCGAAAGGATCCGACCGGATACGACGACAGGCGAACGGAACCGATCGCGCGTCGCAGCATACTTTCGGCTACGATTGCGTGTCGCGGAAGACGCCCGTGGTCAAGTTGCTGGGCGGGGTTTAGTAATATAAAATGCAATGCAAGTCGTTCGGTGGAAATCATCCTTTAGAGGCTTTTATGGGAGATTGGCGGAGAGGGCAACACATAGGGAAGAGTGGACAGTTGTGAGTAAGACCTTTGCCCAGCAGTGGGACAATACAGGTTGATAAAAAACGCCCTAAATCCTTATATGTCTCCTCACCGCTATAAGTTTATGACTTGTAAATCATAAATGTCTAGGCGCGCTAACTACCAAACTTTCAGCTATTATATGTCAAAACAAGTTTCATTGGAGCCTTTTGTATCATGTACCGTCTTTGTCAACTATGTAGCAATGTGTAACATATTATTGTAATATTTTGGAGTTAGTTTGTTGCAAACGAGCTGGTCGTCTCATTAGACTAGTTATAGTTTAGGTTCTGTATACTTTCGAATGTTAATTAGTAGTTAGGTGCCTACTTAATTGTAAGTATGTTATAATGTCACCGTAACATTGTGAGAATCTATCGATATTATTTCCATTAGATTATAATCAGTAGAAAAATTGAGAACTGGGTGAAATGGGTTTGGTTTGGTTAGAACTGTGACCAACACCGCGCGAGCCAAGCGAGCGAAGCGTGCGGTGCCGCGGCAGCGGCCGGCGAGCGCTACTTCCAAGTTGCTCGCAGCTAGGATATTAAGTATTAATAGCGGAAGCTGTGTTACGTCGCGAACAAGTTTGATACCAGCCGTTCTATTCTGTATAAAACTCACGGTGAAAACTTAGGTGAAGTGAGCTTGAAGTGATCTATGATTCTACTTGATGCTTAGGATTGACACTATTGACAGCTCACTTCACCTAAGTTTTCACCGTGAGACCGTGAGTTTTACAGAATAGTAATGCAGTTCACAATTTGTGGGTTTCCCATGGATAGATTATTAACCATCGAAAAATAATGCGATAAATTGTAAATGGTTTGGTTCACAATTTTTTCGATAGTTAAATTAAAGATTTATCTTAGATAAGTGTCGAGGTTCTCAAGCTATAAGCGCACTAAGGGTGGTCGCACATCTAACGGAAGACGCGTCGCGTATTGTCGGTCATGTAACGCCAGAACGGACAAGTACCTAGATAATAAAAAAAACAACCTAAGTAACACACTCAACCGGTGATGCGGTAGTGTGTCGAGCGAATAAATAGGCGTCCGTATTTACCAAAGTTACGCCCGACGAAGATAGATAAAATCTTCGTATTTTACAAAAAAAACTTTTTTATTGATGATTTTTATAATTTTGAGAGATTCAGCGGAAAAAAAAACAAAACAAAAAAAAGACCCACACATTTCGGCCGCCATTTTGAATTATTATAAATGCAACGATTAATTTCACCGGTACCAAATTCGGATCCTCTGTCAATCAGGAATCAACAGAACCTTCCAACCGGCTTCAAAATTCGCTCGTTGATTGACAATAACCTTATTCACACCAAAATTGTGATACAAAAGAGAAGAATTTTCAAAGGGCACACCAAAAAATATCTACCGCATTTTTTATTTGATCAATTTTTGTAGCAAGCAATTGATGGCTCCGGGGAAGAGGAATTTGGGAGGGAAACGATCTCATTTGTACGCGTTCTTTGATGAGATGACTGACTCAGTATCGACGTATAAGAGGCTCATGGTCTTATTCTGGAAATAAATTGTGGTTCTTTTTAGAATAAAATATTGACTTATTTTATTTATTTAACAGTTTATGTTCGCACAAATAAAAAGACAAGAAGAAAGGATCAGAAATATATGTACAACGTATATTCATGATCTTTTGATCAGCTTCATGTCTAGGATTTTCACAACATCGAATAACTACAGAATATTTGTATTTCTATTTATTATGTATGGTCGTCATTAAAATGTGTAAAAATTAGAGACATTTTTTACATAGGGTAACACAATGGGCGGTCTTATCGCTAAGAGCGATCATTTGCAGACAACCTTTGGATAGTTTTATGGTAGTCAGGGGTGTATCATTTACATACCTATACAATAAATACATATTTACATACATAAATCATATACTTATATAAATAAATAAGTATAGATAATATACAAAATAATAAACATGAAAGAAGAGCAAGGATACGGATATGTAATAATTATGTACACGATCTCTTGAGGTTGGATTACATTTCCCACAATCATTACCCATTTTATTTACATTATTACCAAGCATATATCTACCCAAGTTCGTTATAATATACTTTATTAGTAAGAAGAATACATAATACAAAAATAAAAGCACAAAAACTTACTTGGAAATAAGTAAAAGACTGTTCAAAGTCCTACCTCTCTGGAAAGGATTATGCAAGTTATTGGAATAATTTCTACGTTACTTTCTGAATATTATAATAAAGCAGCGGACCGCAGAATATTACATTTTATATAGTGAGATAAAAAATATTTAAAGTAATGTGAAATATATTCTTTTTATTCCGACCTCATTGTTGATGATGAAATCAAGGATTCAACACCAGTCGGTTTTTATTTATTATCGACAAAAAAAATACGAAAACTATTAAAACCACTGCCGACCATTTTGGAGTAATTTGACACTGACTATTTTAATATCTATAAACAAGACTTTATCTACACCGATGATATGAATCCTCTATAAAAGTTTCTGAAACAGTTAGCTATTGCCAACATTAAACCGAGCATAGGCCGTACCCGCCAAGCGTGACGTATCGTATTTTGGAAAATGTGTCAGATGTGTCGGCGTGGGGGTCTGCACCCGCTGACCGCAAAGAATCGAACAAGCAAGCGAGTTGCATTATGAAATTTAGTACAAAATAATAACACTCGTTTGGATGATATAATGGTTACTATGAAACTGGCCGTTTTAATGTTGGCAATAAGCTAACTGATTCAGAAACTTTTATAGAGGATTTATAGCATGGGTGTAGATAAATATAATTATAAAATGTCAAATGACTCGAAAATTTATGACATTTGCATAGATGCCAAAAGGGGACATTTGGTTGTAAATGACCTCTCCTACATACCCTTATGGATCGCCGACTTAAAACAAATAACCCTGTATAAACCAGCTAAAAACCACCATCTAACTCCACATTCTTGAGTTTTCCTCCAATTTCTTCAGAATACAGCCGCCATCGTCTATCATAACACCGATGGAATCTTTCATTAGGCCGCTGTAAAACTTACTTATATAAAAGGAAGCTTATCTTTATACGTTACATTCATGAGAATATCAGATCTTGAAAGGAAATCTTCAATACCGTTGATCATCGATAATAGCACGATTGCTTTTTACAACATTTTTTAATTGGTGAAGTGTTGATAAATACATGTAAAAACAACTTGGTTATAAAAACGTAATTCTACATTAATAAAAATAATAAAGCGCAATGTCTGTCCATTTGTGTGCTAGCTCGAAGACCAGGAGGTACCTATCCAATGAGGGTTTTCTGAAATAATGTTAACTATAGGTGGCAGCACAGAGACGTCAGGTGTGGAGACCTGTGAAAAGTGTCAAAAACGAATGATGAACGTTATCATTTATTTAATTTTCATTGACAAAATGGAAGCTCTCTTGTCGATGTCGTGTCAACTGGTGGCATGAATTTTCATAAAAACTCTAATTATTAAGGAATTCATTGGATAATTAAAGTTCTCTGAATAGACTTTATGTTGTCGGTATATTTTACAACACATACCATGACATAACATCACGCCTCGTTTCCCCGAAAGTTTGTGCAGAGGTGTACACCCACATTTCGCCAGTTATGTTTAAATACCATGTAATAGGGGGCGAGCCTATTGCCATCAACCGGACACAAATCCAGACTCCGGGCTACTACTGAGAAATTCCCAATGAAAAACACACTTTGCCCGACCAAGGAATCGAAACCCAGGGCCTCATGCTCAGCTGTACAGCGCTTGCGACCACTAGACCAATGAGGTGTCACACACAGTTTACATTTAGTTATTTAAAAAAAAATGTTACAGCATTCCATGTTTCCTCGCATTGCTTTCCTGAAACTGACAGGGGGGAGTTGTGGGTAAACATTTTTTGTGAAAATGTATTAGATAAAAAAAACAAGATGGCAGAATCATTTCCGATTTTGGTCCCGCGCGTAAAGATCTAAAGCTATATAGCTTTTCAGAATGCGGCAGGAAAATGACACAAAATTTAACAATAATTATATTTATTAACAACTAAAATTAATATCACTGGCAATCTTTTATTATCGGTGTCAACCTCTTATCATTTCTAATCTTAATTGCTTATCGTTCAAACAAAAATTATATTAATAAAGTAAAAAATACTGTTTCTTGTCCTAATTATTCAATCTAGACGCTAATTACGTTGGAAGAAATCCAATTACGTTAAGTAGGTCCCTATCGTATAAAATGTATTAGGTACCTTATTGCCTAATTTCTTCATCTTCCTTTTATATGTAGATTAATTTAATAATTCCAAAATGAGTCTGTTTGTGATGTGTTTATAACTGGACATAGCACTTATTGTCACTGCCAGTTAAATCGTATGGGCCCAGAAAAAAAAGCTTAGTCACCAAATGACTAATAATCCCTGATGAATACCAATAAAATTAATATTATTATAAATATTATTGAAATACTATTTTAAAGAAAATATGTGATTTTTAATACAATGTAAAATAAAAATAAAAATGTCAACATTTACTAATTATATTTAAAAGCTAAAAGTAAATAAATTGTATTATTTTTTAAAGCAACACCGCAGGATAACAGTAACAGTATAACCAAAATATTTATGGGTTTTGCGTGGGCACTGGTCAGTAATAATGAGATTATGAGTATTTTTATTTCGTTATATACGGGATTAAGTTGATATGCGTCCAAGCCGAGTGAGGCTTATAACTTTATTACTTGGAACGATCTAGATTCAATCATAGGATACAGTAATTAATATTTTGTACAATAAAAATGAGAAAAAAACGTGTAGAAGAGGGATACAATTAGTGTGCCACTTGACATTCTCTCGTGATAGTAAATTATCAATAGGGAGCATGTAACTAATTTTTTCAATTTATTTATGTAAAAAGATGTACTTAGTGACAAAAATTTAAAAGAGTATGCTTAGATAGTTTAGTCATGTTGAGAGGATAAAAGAAGGGCGACTTTCTACAGGTATTACGGAAGAGACGCCCTAGGAGGACATTATAGTGGCCGAATAAGTGATGTTCTTCAGAAAGGTCATTATGCGTATTATTCGCAACCCGCGTGCGTGTATAAAGCAAAAGGAGTATGTAATGTGGCATTCTATTGTTTCTGCCTACCCCCATGGAAAGAAGTTGTAAGTTTATGTATGCATGTGTGTATAGTACATTTCGAATGATAAAATTGATTCATATTTTATTTAAATAAAGCACTGCGACACACCTGTTTCTGCGTGCTATGTTTTCTATGAAAAGTCTTTTTCAGCTTGATTTGGCGGAAAACATGGCAGTCGTTTGCCATGTAAGCTTTCCGTCGCGTAATTTCGGATTGCTTAGATTTAAATTATACGACAAAACAGACTACGCTATTAAACTCAAATATTAAGCAAACTATGTACTCTTCACATGACCAGAGGGCTGGCTTATTTTTTGGCCAAAGAATCAGCATTGCCATACAACGTGGCAATGCTGCCAGCCTTCTGGGCACCTTTCCTATTGACAGCGACGCGGACGAATTCTTCGATGCCCTATGATTCTTTCCCCTCCCCTTTTTCTATATACATGTACATAGTTTGCTGGATAATTACTTAGTTCTTTAATTTAATATAATTTAGATGTATAAATATGTAAATAACTGAATAAATAAAAATCAATATTAAGCGATATTTCAACTCAAAATAAAATCCCTCCCTCCCCTTTTTCTATATACATGTACATAGTTTGCTAGTTAAATAAAATGGGTCAGTATTATTTTTTTATCTGAACGTCGCACCCGAAATTTTCAAGTTCCACCAACCAGAAACAAGACGCAAAAAATATTTTTACAATAATATTATTCCACATGGATTTAAAGCCATATTCCCGCAGGAAATATAAATACTGAATTGAAATATCGTATAATATGTATCGGAATCCCTTTCCTTGGTGCAGAGTAGAGGACCAAAGTATCGAGAGCTCCCCACCCCGTCTTTGTAGGATTAATGGGAAGTGGTGAATACGTGGTCGCGGGTCAAGTAACACTGGTTATGTAGTAAACGTTCGATAGGTCGGGAGCTACTTATGACTATGAATATTTATAACGTATTAGCCGAACGTCGTTTGTGTTGCTACCGGTGAGTATTAAGGGTGGGATGCTAGAGTAAAAAAATATATATATTAAGGTTCTTTTGTGATTGTAAAAAAGAAAAAAAATGTGAGGGAAATATGATTTTTTTATATTTACGTTTATGGGTTCACTTAATTTACACAGCTTTTAACAAAATTACATTTTCAGTATCTTAAATATTTAACAGTAGGTATGATGTTACTTATTCACTTGATGAGATCCTCTTCTGATTCTCGATTATTATTGAGTTTTTAGATAACTGAAATACGTTGGAAACTATTTTTGGGGGTCCCCGGCCTCGAGCTATATAGTTCAATGATTTTTTTTAAATGATACCTAAACTATGTGTTCTACGATAGCTAACCAACTCTCTTCACACATGCAACCTCTAACTACGAAATCTAAGTTGTGATACTGTTATAAAGTTGTGTGATGTTCACACTCGTCTGACTATTTGTGTTTTTTTGTGTATAACTATTTAGTTAAGTAACTACACTCTTTTGCAAAAAAAACGGGCACCTAAGGAAATTTATGTTCTAAGGTCGATTTTAGTTAATTAAATGAAATTTATTTTTTTGACGTAGTCTGTATACTTATAATCGTGTAAATTAATGCGCGTGAAGTGAATTCGAGCAATTAAAAGAAAAAAAAACGATGGATTCTTTAAAATCGATGTACAATAAGAAACAATAAGAAGTGGTCGGCAATAAAGACAAGTTTTTTTTTACTTTTTTAAATTAAGTAAAGTTACAAATGTAAAAACCTAATAACGAGTGTGACCTCCTCTTTCCAAAATCACAGCTTGAATCCTTCTGGGCATGCTTTCCACGATGTTTTTAATAACGTTTTGAGGAATACGTTCCCACTCTTCTGCAATGACTCTTTTTAGCTCCCTGATGTTTTGTGGAGCAGGTTGCACTGATCTTACCCGTCTCTTTAGAACATCCCACACATGCTCAATTGGATTGAGGTCAGGACTTCGAGCTGGCCAATCTAAACGACGGGTCCCAACTTCTTGCATGTACGCTTCCACGTCGCCAGAACGGTGCGGGCGAGCATTATCGTCCATAAAAATGGAATCTTCCCCAAGTGCAGTCAATGTGGGTTGTGCATATGGAATTAGGACTTCCATTATGTACCGGTGTGCATTTAATGTTCCATTTTCTATGAAAACTAACTCCGTACGCTCCGTCAAATTAATTGCTGCCAGAAACATAACGGAGCCTCCGCCATAAGGAGTGATTTCTTCGAAACACACTTCCGCATAGCGTTCCCGTGGTCTTCGCAGCACTCGCCGGCGTCGGTCCTCTCCACACAAAGAGATTCTAGCTTCATCAGAAAACAATACTTTATTCCAGTCCTCCAGAATCCATGAAGCACAGTTCCGAGCAAACTGAAGTCGAGCAACACGGTGCTCACGGAGTAATTTAGGGCCCCGAGCTGGGCGGTAACTCTTGATATTGGCAGCCAAAAGCCTCCTCCTGACCGTCCACAAGCTAACTTCTACTCCTCTTACTTCTTCAAGGCTCTTCTTCAGGTCCACACTTGACGCCTTACGATTACGCAACGCCTGACTCACCAAAAAGCGGTTATCTTTTGGTTCTGTACATCGTTTTCTTCCCGAACCGGGTCTTCTTTTGACCGAACCAGTCTCTTGATACCGATGCCAAGTCCTCTGGACAGTTGAACGACTCACATTTAGCCGCTGAGACACGTAAGTTTGCGAACAACCTTCTTCAAGTAGGGCTATAATTTTACCGGCCCTTATCGCTTTATCACTCATATCAAAAAGTGGTATTTAATGTAAAAAGAAAGATTAAATTGTTTAATTTGCAGAAAATATCCAAAAAGTTTTAAAATATCGTAATCAGTTAAAAATCGTTTCAGCAATTCGCGCCATTAGTAAAGCAATTTTAGAATAATTCACAATAATCATTATTTTTCTTTTAATCATTTCAAATTTTAAATTTGGAACGTAAAGAATCATGCCAGGATGCTTCAAAAAACATGCCAATACATCGTCAAATTAACAAAACCTATTTCTTGTTCTTCTTCATTGAAGTAGAGAAAAAAATCTAAAGTGCCCGTTTTTTTTGCAAAAGAGTTTATTTTCGGTAATTATTTTGTTCACCTTTTTGACCAATTTTATACAGATTTTGCAATCTTTACAACTTGTTTTAGGTGTAAACGGCAAATGAAAACAGTAGACACAACATGTAGAATGCTTTTTTATACCTTGCTGTAAACGCGGCGTTACTACGATCATCGCCTTAAAACGTCCCCTTAAATGCAAATTATAAGTGTTCATATAAAGAGTTCAATTTATATTCTAATTCGATGGCTTGCCGCTAGAGGGCAAGGTGTCGCCAATGACAGCACTTTTCAAACTAAATTAAGCTGTTATGACAAAACTGTGGTTTAAAATGCACGTTATAAGATTGTATCCTATCCTCAGTTAAGATCTTTAGCAAGATAAAAAAGCTTTTGTAAATACGATATTTAAATTCTGGTTTGAAAGAAAACCTGGTCTGTCGAAAGTCGATTAGTTTAGTAACATGATGGTTGTCGTGAAAAAAAAAGACGAGCCACTGACAGTATCATGGCTAGATTTTCAAGCAGGATACGTCTTAACCTATTGACCGCCCCAGTAGGATTAATACGACAAATGTTATCGTACCAGTGCCGCGTCAGTCGTATTTATACGACTATACATACCCTAGTCCAACTATTACCTACTATTCTGTAAAAATCTTACTGACCTTGAGCTGTCAATAATAATGGCAATCCTTAGCAATCGTCATCCAGATAAATTAGGTACATCATCATCCTTGGCAGCCTTGTTCCACTGCTGATTATAGGCCTCCTCCCTTTTCAGCCATGCTTCCCTGGTCTGTGCGAGTGTCCTCTAGACCTTCCTATAGGTCTTCTGTAGGTCGTCCACCCACCTGGCTATTGGTCTGCCAACGCTCTACATCCGTCTCTGGCTTTAATGCTGAAATGAACCTTTTTGGAGCAGTCGTGAGGCTGAGGCCCACACTATTGTTGTTTTACATTATTTTCACTTTGTTTTTTTGGATTTATTTTTGTTTCACGACCTGTGTCCAAATAAACGTTATTCTTTCATTCTTTCCTTCTGCTTTTTCTCGGTAATTTAGGTACAATTGGAATGGAATACTCCAGATTTATATCTTTGCTATATTCTGAGAAGTTTACCTGAGAAGTTTAGTTTAGATTAACAAGCAATTTTAATGGTGTAGGTTTTTAGTCAAAATGTATAAGCTAGTAGCCATATTTCGATAGGTAATGTAGAGAAACCTAGCAAAAAGTGCATAAATTACGGTAAAATCTGATAACAGTTATCGAAAGACCACCTTGTGAATATGAGGATAATGTGTGTATATTTTTTTTGTCTCTTTTTTCAGTTATTCTGAATGATGATCTGGCAGTTTTAGTACTTTAGGCGGCCTACCCAAATGTCCTTTCTATGGTATTGTTCGTCGAGTCGTTGAGCTCCTTTAAGTTCCGAGTAGAGCTCATGATTACTGACACATGCGAGCACTGACTGGACAGGTTCACTCAATCTGTGTGGTTCTTTCCTTAAAAGTCTATCTCACACATTAATCTGCATGGATCTCATATGATCTGACCAAGATTATGCCGGGACTAAGAGACTGACCTCTGAGCATGTTCCGTTTTTTCTTCACAGATTAGTCAGATAGGAAACACCGAACTTAGCTAATTTTGAAATATAAGATATTTTTGACACCTAAAAGTGTTGTTTTGAAACAATTTACAGAAATTAATATCATTTCATTAAAAAAGATAATCATGAATCATTATGAAAATAAAACACAAAAGATTTTTTATCTTATCATACTATACTTATACTGATCGAATACATTAATAAAATTGTTCACGTAAAATATTTACAGAAGACAAAATATTATATTCTTATTGTAAAATTAATAACCGCATGTCAGACCATAAATAATCTTTCTAATAACTATCCACTTACAAAATAATTACAGGATCGCTTTTTTTATTTTTATAAAACATTTAAAAGGTTTCCTGTTAGTGTCGAGAAATGTACTAAACCTTAAAATCCTTAGTAATAAAGTGGTAAAAAAATATAAACTTTAAATCGATATCGTCATATAATCGCTGTTCATATTTTTTTCATTAGGACATCCCCACTACACCTTATTACATAATACAGTGTGAGTCTTCATAATGTGCACATATCGAAATGGGGGTATGCTTAATTTTATCGACGGAAAAATAAAAAATAAAATCTAAATACATTTTTTTTTCCATTTTTTATTTATTTAAAAAAATTCGTCTTATTGATTTTTTTTTACGATTATTGTAAAAATTGATTTAAAAAACAGATTTTTGGACGAAATACCTGTTTATTTTGAATTGAGGGTTTTTTGGGTTTAATTGGAAGGGGTTTTTCCCACAATTTTCATTTTATAAGAACACTTAATTATGGAGTTGAGTTTGTTTCATCGCGATAGATCATTTAAAAGTTACACCGTTTTTTTACATTGGGTAAAAAATACAAAATAAATAAAAAAATAAAAATTTTAAATATTTTTTCCGTTTGTCAAATTAAGCATAGAATCCCTCATTTCGATATGTGCACATTATGAAGACTCACACTGTATAGTCTGAAACAAAAAATGCTTTTGCAGTCTTTATCTAGTCAAAATAACTATTGGGCTTTTCCCATTGACAGCGATGCGGACAATTTTTTTAATGCCCAATGAGCTCTTCCTCTTTTAAGTTTCGTTATATACTTGTACATACTATATTTATATTTTAATGGTAGTTTTTAATTAATATTTATAAAGAAGGAAGTAAAATTAATAGATGAAATAAAAAGTTACTGACAAAAAAAAAATATTATGCATGTTATTAAATGTAAAGAAAAATATCTAACCTCAAAATCGTCGCCCCTAACTCGCATTACAAAACTACCCAAAATTATATTTTAATAAAAAAAGATTCTGGTTTATAAAAAATACACTTCACAGTAATAAAATGCAATATTATATATTTATCATATCTTAATGGTATAAGATCGCTAGAAGAAACTAATCATAAATATGACACATCGAGCACTAGAAAGAGTGTCACTCTGGTATGTGCTGACCAGCATGGTATGTGAGTTGGGACAACGCTCTCCAAAGCCAAACTTTATCTCAAACACAACGTGCCTTATTAATAACTGCTGGGTACTGTACAGTGTACATCAACACGGGAGGAAAAAAAACATGATATTTCAAAATTAATAAATCAGAAAAAATATGGCGAGTATCCAATAAAGAAGTTCTCACGTGACAGACTTACTTATTACAAATAAACTTCGTTCCCCTCCGAATATCACACAAGCACTTCTACTATGAAAAGCAGAAATTTATCTGACGCACCGCCTAGTAATAACTTCCTTCCTTCCTAAGGTTGCGGTGCAACAGCAGTCGTCTCAGGCTCTTAAGTTGTCACCTCAGCCCCTGGAGTAGTGGTCTCAACCACTGGAATAGTTGTCTCAGCCTCTGGAGTAGTCACTTCAGCTGCTGGAGTAGTCACTTCAGCTGCTGGAGTAGTCACTTCAGCTGCTGGAGTAGTCGTTTCAGCCTCTGGAATAGTCGTCTCAGCCTCTGGAGTAGTCGTTTCAGCCTCTGGAATAGTTGTCGCAGCCTCTGGAGTTGTCGTCACAACCTCTGGAGTAACTGCCGGTACCACAGTTGTTAAACTGTTCCTACATTCGTCCAGCTCACCACTCAACCCGTTCTTCTGACCAGCCAAAGCTAATGTAGACACGAATAGGGAGAATGATAGAAGTGATAAGAGGACTATGATCTTGTTGTTCAACATCCATCCCAATGTCCTCTCAGTGTAATATTTGCAAGAGTTAGTCATCTTTGCTTCTAAGTATTTGCTTCACACGAGTTTCACTACACGATCTGTTGCGATGAATACTTCAATTTCAGTTACTATGTTTTATCGATAGGCATTAATTTATATCTTTTTTATCAACTGATAAGGTACATATATCGTCCTAACTTTATCACTTCGGAATTGAGTCTTATATCTTTAACGATAAAGTCGTGTTTGTGTTGACAGGTTGCAAGATATTGACACTGGGCAGGATTAGATAAAGGTGTCTGCAATTATCTCGTTGGTCAACTTTGTTGTGTTAAATTGCTCGTATTGTTTC
This sequence comes from Eupsilia transversa, assembly GCA_914767815.1. Lineage (NCBI taxonomy): Eukaryota > Metazoa > Arthropoda > Insecta > Lepidoptera > Noctuidae > Eupsilia > Eupsilia transversa. The sequence continues at coordinate 3,461,908 of OU611888.1, forward strand.
GTCATGATTATTTTTATATAAAATATAAATATTATGTATATAATAATATAAAAAGGATTCGTTGTGACGCAAACAGGTTTAATCACCATCCAAATTAGTACGTCATTGCAATTTGACGTTTAATTTTAAACACTGGCATTACTTATGCATGGGGTGTTTTGGAACTATCAAATTAATCCTAACACCGAAATAACAAAAGTTATTTTTTCAAATAATCTATGGGTTTCGCCAAGCTTTGACTATCAAGTGAGTGTGTGTGGATATATTCGATTGAATTTTCGTATGGAGACTGGGAACGTCATTAGATATAGCTACGCAGTTTTCATTTATTGTCATATTGTCATCTTTTCAATTCCAGATAAATAGAATTATTCCCTTCGCTCATACTGTAGCTGTAAGTATAGAAAATTTGCTCCCCTTGCGTTTAAGGTTAATGATGTCATCCGTATAACAAATTGTACGAATTTATATGAAACCCTACGAACCTCCGCCCTATGTCTTCAAATGAAGTAATTTCTAAGAATAATCTGACGGTTTGTGACGGAATAGAGGGGAACTTCGTTATTTTTGATTCTGTCCTTTTTTAATTGAGAACCTTCCCCTTTTTTGAAGTCGGTAAAAACTGCGTGTCTTCCTGTTGTTCCCATCCGATTATTGAACATTTATTTATAATACAAATAAGTAGATAGATTTATTTGAAGGACAAGTTGGCATTTAGCGATATTGAATTTTTATCTGATTATATTTTCCATATTTTAATATCGCCGTTTTAATTTAGATAACAAACCATGTGCATGCATGTGTTGTCACTTATATCCGTTTGCCTATCTTTGTCTCACATTGGCCGAACTGCATCCGAATCAAATCCGAAAAATGACGATCCGAACAAAATGTCACACGTTCCAAATTCGGACGGAGTTCAGGTCATGTGTTGAACAGTGTTAAACCCATTATAGGTACAGTCAGGGAAATTAAAAATGACACCCCACGCCAATTTGCCGCTAAACGACTGTCAAAGAATGACAGTTGTATTTTGAATACACGGACAATTTAAGTTGGTAATCACTTTGCTTAGCTATTCATTTCCCAGCCTTTACATTTGCTGCTACGGGTACTTCGAACCGTCATTTCTCGGATTTGGACCAACTCATGTAAAATGGTTGATTGTCTTTTGTTCCTTCAGACAACAGTGCTATTCTGTAACCATCTCACCGTGAACACTTAGGTGAAGTGAGCTGCCAGTCGACCCGATGCTAGGAATTGACACTATTGGCAGCTCACTTCACGCTCACTTCACTTAAGTTTTCACGGTGAGATTTTAACAGAATAGACCGGCAGCTTATCGCAACAGTTCACGTAGTAATTTCTATCTAACTTCTAACTTGTACACTTTTAAGAAAGATTTTGTGGATGAAAATACAATAAAACTCGCTCTTCAATACCTTACATTTAATTGAAGTCTTTATATATTTCCACCATTTTGCAGTCTTTTCTAAACATTACTTGTGTCTACTTTGTGAGTACGTGGCGCCCCATTCTCTTATCTAACGGAGCTCATTCCTTACATCGAACGAACGACAGCCGAGCATTTGTCTACGGAACCCTTTGTATTAGCACCAATGTGTAGGGTTCCTTCAACTTTTATTAGCTGGCTTGTTTTCGGTTTTTGGGGAAAATTCGGTAAATGCAGTGATTTTGTCGCAGGTTTCGTCGATGAACCATTTTTTTTTGTGTTTTTTTACGGGTTTGATTCTGTGGTTGGAATTGATTTCGACCAATCATATTTTCCATGTAATTGATACGTCAAAACCTTGTTAAAATAAGTATTGAATGCTTTGTTTTAGTCTATGTATTATACATTGTAACAGCGAATCAATTTTCACGCATCCCCTTTAAGACCTAGGCCAAATATATGTTGATATTCGGATAGCTCATGACCTAAAGAGGAGCCATAAAGAAAACTAATAAAAAATCTAAAATCCTACTTCCTACTAATATTATAAATGCGAAAGTTTGTGAGGATGGATGGATGGATGGATGTATGGATGTTTGTTACTCTTTCACGCAAAAACGATTGAACGGATTTTGATGAAACTTTACAGTGATCTAGCTTATACATCAGAATAACACATAGGCTACAATTTATAATGATTTTGTTTGATTTTGCCATAATATAACGATAAGTATGAAGTAAGTCGGAAAAATTTCTGCCCTCTGAGAGCTATCTTGGCGTGCGCTGCCTAAACCGTTAGAGTTATACGAAGATAATGTATCGTGGGATTGTTTGTCTAAAATAGTTCTAAATAAAAGTCCGCGACAGCATATATCTATCTTTTATGTGGAAGCCATTATAGCTAAAATAGTGAGCCATAAATACATTTAAAATGGAGACTTTTTTTACATTGCACATTTTGGAGTATTTAGTTAATTCTTATCAAAATTAATAACTTCATCGCTTTTGGTATTTAATGTAGATAAACTTTGTCTTTTACACTAAGACATTTGGAAGAATAGTTTAAAAGTTACAACGATAAGAATGAAGCGGGGGTGAGCGGTGGGCCAGATAATGACGCGCCATGGTCTAATAACAATTTTTTGGTAGTATTTAAAGTAGAAATATATTATAGTAGTTTTTATTTTAATTAGATATTAGAAGTCTTTCTTTTTTTGTTAGTTTAAGAATGACGGTTAGTTTTAAAATTCTTTATGCTTTAATTAACGTCGTGAATGTCGGAAATTATCCCACAGGAACGTGTTACATGTCCTATATCAACGGGGTAATTGCGTAACACACTTACAATAGCAATGGGTTTCATTTTGACAGTTCAACAAAATTAATTGCGTTATTTACGTTGTTGACAGATTTCTCGAACATAATAATTAATGAAGTAATGGATTAGCAATATCCATAAAATCATTCAGATTTTGATTGATACGCAATTGGTTTTTATTTTAATTACTTATATTATCCTACTAATATTATAAATGCGAAAGTTTGTGAGGATGAATGGATGTTTGGTACTCTTTCACGCAAAAACTACTGAACGGATTTTGATGAAACTTCACATATTGCAATTTATATTTTTTTGTTTTTATACTAGCTTCCCGCCCCGGTTTCGCACTGGTAGCACTAAGTGCTTATCTACGGCACACCTACCTATCCACCTACCGTACCCTACCTATCCACCTACGCTACCCTACCTATCTACTTATCTACCTACCCTACCTGCATACCTACCTCTTTACGACCTATTGTCATACCTACCAAATAAACATAAAATTTTCGTAAAAATCGGTCGAGCCGTTTCGGAGGAGTGCGACCACAAGCACCGTGACACGACATTTTTATATTTATCGATTAGCCTACACCGTCCCATTGCTCAGCAAAGGCCTCCCCAAATACTTCCAAACATCTTTCTCCAGGGCCTCCTCGATCCAACCCTTGCGGTTTGCGTCTAGGTCGTCTCGCCTCCTCTTCCTAGGCCGGCCTCGGCGGCGCCGTCCATCCTCAGGCACCCGCCGTATGGAGACTGTTATGTATGCGTGTGTATGCATGCGGCTTACATGACCCGCCCAATCCCATTTTAGCTTGGCAGCCTTTTTGCCAAGCTAAAATGCAATCAAGAATCCCCGTTTTAGAGCGCAGCGTAGAGTTTCGATAATTGTCAGTTCGTTTTACGCCTAGAATGCTTCGTTCCATTGCTCTTTGGCAAACCCCAAGAAGAAACTTTTGCGACTCGGTAAGTGACCAGGTCTGCGTACCGTAGGTTAGGACAGGCAGAATACACATATCGATGAGTGTTCGCTTCAAGGAGATCGGCAGATCGCCTTTCATTACCGTCTTCAGAGACCAGTACCTTTTCCAGGCATTTTCGATGCAGCGATAGAATTCCTTTTGTTACCTGTTTTCGAAAGCAACTAACTGGCCCAAGTAGATGTACTCATCGACATGTGTTTCCTGCCCATCTACCTCGAAACTACAATTAGTGCTGTTGGTTATGGTTTTTGTTTTAGACCGATTCATCGTGAGTCCAACCCTGAGGCTTGCCGTGCTTAGGTCTTGAAGCATAGTCTGTAGTTCCAGAGCTGTGGGGGCAAAAAAGTACTATGTCGTCGACAAATCGGAGGTTTGTCAACCTCCAACTACCGACTTCAATGCCCTTGGTCATCCATGAGGCTGCCAGTGTCCTAAATATCTCCTCGGGAGTGCTCCTACTTACTAATATTATAAATGCGAAAGTTTGTGAGGATGGATGGATGGGCGTTTGTTATTCTTTTACGCAAAAACTACTGAACGGAACGAAAGGATTTTGATGAAACTTTACAGTAATATACCCACTTAAAACTTAATAATGACGTAATCTTACTGATATTATAAAGGTGACAGTTTGTATGTTTGTGTGTTTGGATGTTTGTTACTCAATTATACAAAAACGGCTAACGGATTTGGATGAAATTTGCAAATTGATGATTTATAACCTGGATAAAGTACCTACTTTTTTCCCCGGAAGTACTTTCCTGTAGGACAATTTCCGACCTCCACGCGGGCGAAGCCGCGGGCGAAAGCTAGTAAATCATAAAATTCAAAAATAAGAAATTTTGCGGGAATTCTGGTTTATTATAAAGTTTTAACGTGTGAATTACATCAACTATTCTGTTATTGTATATGCATAAAATGAAGAAATAAAATACTCGGTTCAAAAATCCATCATCAACCAAATTCAGTGCTCCGCATCGCAGTTAAATTATAAATAAACATTTCGATTTTTATCTAAATACTGATTAACCACTAACTAAAAAACAATCTAAATGTACCCAAATTACATACGGAAAAAAAACTGAAAAATAACAATCAGCCTCTATGTCCTAAATCAAAACAGTACATATACATAAAATTGAAATCAAATTTTCTATCGGTGGCCACATACCCCCGGGAAATCAGCGACGTCACACACCAGACGGTTGATTTCGTGTTTCGCTTGTAAAATAAATATTTTATTGATGATCGCTCCCACTTTGATCCACGTAAAGTTTTAAATGCTGATTACTTTGAATAAAAATTACCTGTAACATACGGGAGGGAAGTTTTGTTTGGGTAAGGAAGGAACGGAATTTAAATAATCTATTACCCGGAATTGAGAATGGAGTTGGCAACTGTCAAAGTGGCGCTAGCATAGCTTTAACCGAAATAGAAGAATTTTCTAAGGAACATTTGATTTGATATTGATTTCTCTTCCTCTAAAGGTTTACCTCGTTTATTCAATTCAGCGTTTAACTCACTTATCCTCCATTTTGAATGTACATGTTTTTTCACAACAATTCTTTCAATATTATAAAAAAACGCAGTCAACAAGGGGGCTTCCCTTGTTGAAGGGAAGCCAAAACACAACACAAAGTTTAAAAGTGACAGCTATGCTAGCGCCATCTATCTAAAGTTTTCACGGGCCAACCCCATAAGAAATTGAGAACTTGTCAAATACTTTAGCATAACTTAAGGTGACTTAATGGTAACTTAAATGTAACCCGCGAAATTCATGTCTTACGTTAAGGCAAGAAGAAAAAAGTGATAATGTTTAATTGTTCTAGATAATGGTGTGCAAGCAATTTAAGTAAGACAAGTCCCTTAATATTATTGTGTTTGATTTGTAAATAAATGTTCGTGTGTCTCAGTGGCACTCAGAAGGAATTAATGTGTGCATCCGTTGATACGTTATCACTACGAATGAGATATCATATCCATGTGATAGCCTGACAATATATTTACAGAATCAAAGTAAAAACAAAATATTAAAAAATGTGATAGTGGACTAAAAAGAAAGCAGTAATTAAGATATTATTAGTAGTAATAATATTGAGCACATTAAAACTTCTTGTTTTTTCATCGAGAATTTGTCATTAGAAGCCTGGATTAGGCATGGCATTACTTATGTTTTTTTTATAAGAAAACTGGAGAAATCTTGCATTACATTTAAATACTTTAAATGGGCAAAACCTGAAAATAGTTTGATCACTATAACGAGCCACTTTCAATTGAACCACTTTTTAAAAACTGAAATAATTTATGCTTATGCTTTATGCTTGAATTAAATTAATATTATAATAAAAAAGGTACATTTCTACGTACTTATTTCACTAAACTCCAAATCAACTTATGTCATACCTCAAAACACGAACGCTTAAAGATAAGAATCATAGCTTAATAGTACTCGGCACACAATCCTTTGATCTGTTGGTTCAGAGACTTGGGAAGTCCATAATTCAGATTATTATGGTATCAAATGGTATCTTAATTTTACAGCGGGGATCATTCGGCTTTTCAGAGATTCGGATCAACTTTGAATTATTATGAAAGGTTTGAATTATTAGGAATTAACGTTGTTAAACTATAACATTTATTCATTCGTGTAAAAATTGAGATAACAGATCTATCTGTTATTTAATTTTTCTACGAGGGTTCAATTTGGGTCTCAACGGTATTACTTTAAACTGATGGGTATTACCATAATTTCCAAAGATTTAAATCGTTAGATTCGTCCTAGTTGGTCGCATTTCTGTTTCTTTTGTACACCTCGTAACACATACGACGTTGCATGCTGATATGGAAACGCCGTATACGGGATGGGTGAGCTCATCACGCTTTTCAGATTTGGCAATTTTTTTGCGACATGGTACGGCGAGAGCAAATCTAACAATTTAAATCTTTGCATAATTATTATGTTTCGCAGATGGATCCTAGTATGCTGTTTATTCGTCAGTGAAAACTATTATTTACATAGGCCTTTAGGCGTATTAGGTACCTGTTAAGGCTTTGTCATTGTCACCAATTTTGCAGTTAGTTTCTCATGCTGCAAACTCAAACTCAAAGCATTTATTTCAAATAAACCAATAACAGGCACTTTTGAATTGTCAAGCAATTGCTGCCTTGCACTCTTGCACAGTTAGGTTTTGGGGAGACCCCTTTACAGTCTCCCTTGAGATGTAACAGGCGTTGCACAGAGGGGGTTTCGGATCGATCTTTTGAGAGGTAACGGTGCCTCCTTTCATGTGCAGATGGTTACCATACCAACGGGGAGGTTTTAGGTACCTACTTCCTTTTAATTACTAATTTATTTCATTTTCTAGCAATCTACCATTTACCTTACAGGTTCTTGTTCGTATATCAGATACCAAAGTCAGCACTCATAAATAAAAATTCTGAAATTGAAAAAAAAAACTTTGTCTGTGCACCCAAACCAAAAATATAAGTACACACTGATATAGCTTTCACAAATAAATTGAACGTATAAGAAAACCGCAAAAACAATCACCTAAATCAAAACTCATAACCTACGATACCATTTATATAATCCTATTTTAACAAGTTACTGCTACATTGTCCGCGTTAAACACATAGTTCCGGTCTGGTATAGGGCTGCCACGCACACAGAAATATGAAAATAGTAAGATCTTATTTTTATTTACCTTCCAACGTCATCGTAGTTATCTTAGGAAGATGCTAACCACATAATAACATAACAACAACACACAACATAAAAAACAAGACAACAACAACAACAATACCAACATATTTATACTTAATTCAATGTCTACTTTCCTTGGATGTTTTGATTGATTTACTCTTCAAAATACCCTGTGATTTCTTGCTTTAGCAACAGCTACACACGTGTGACCACAAAAACAAAATTATAATTTTGTTATAATAGTTTCTGCGCTACCCTACCACAGGGCAGGTGATGTGCAGGGCAGGTCAAGGTGACAGACCTATAGTACAAATTACCACAAAATCTCATGACACCTTACTATTTCTCTACTACTGACCGACTATAAGGACGTGTAACATACGTGTGGAATTAATGCACATTACGAAAGTAGTTTTTTCGTTTACCGAATTTGATTGATTTCTATAATTTTTAATATAGGTAATTTTTTATCCCAAAAATAATTAAAAGTAGGTACGTAAATTATCGACAGTCCACTTCCACTGTACAGTCAAAATAAACCAAAATGGACGAAGACCTACTTCGCTAGACCCATATACGTATGTGACTGTGTGCATGCGTAGATTTGTAATGTTCTACTACAATCAATATAACTAATTTAATAAATAAACAATGTATTATACATAATAATAATAAAAGTGTGTATGTATTATGATAATAACTTATTATTCTAATTGGAGTCTTTGGTAGTGTGTGTTAATTCCGGGACATGTTTTTTAGTTACCCCAGTATTTGTGGATTTTAATACATTATCAAAATATAATACTACTTCTGCTAAAGGAATCTACAGCTTGAAACACACAAATTCCTTCCTGTAGTTACTTTAATCTACTTTAATATAAATCTAAAATTCATTCATTCATTCATTAATTACTAAAAGTCTAGAAGAATGGAATTTTGCACAAGATTTTCTCTTTTACAAAGAAGCTGCTTGAATACGAGGCTTTTGGCTACTTTGTATGTGTATATTTTATGTAATTGACCATTGTTTGTGTTGTGTTTGAGCAGAATAAAAAGCAAAATAAAGGGGTTACATAGGGGATGATGACCGATGGGGAAAAAAAAGTATTGCACATAAATTAAACTTGCCAAATAATACCAACTGACTAGGGGCAACCCTAGCTCACAGAGTGTAAAGCTTCAACCGCTTGCCTTTTCACTTGAGGAGTTAAGCCAGTCCGCTATCAGGGCTGGCAGACCACGCGATTGTTGCCTCAAACGCTTAATTACATTCGGCTCGATTGAGCACTACAGCTCCATTGAGCGTGCTGGACTTTAAGTTTCATACTTTTATTGTCATAAGTGGGGTAGATTGGATTTTATGGAGGAGAAATGGATTAGGGCGGATGTTTGAAGGTTTAATTAGCTGGTACTTATTTATCTTTCTTTAGTATTCGATTATTAAGTGCAATGTTGAGGTACCTAAAGACCAGGGAAGCATGGCTCAAAAGGCGGGCTTATCACTCAGCAGCGGGTGCAACAACAGCCGATCTATTCTGTAAATAATTATTACCGTGAAAACTTAAGTGAAGTGAGCTGTCAATCGTGGCAATCCCTAGTATCAGGTGGAAAGACAGCTCACTTCACCTAAGTTTTCACGGTGAGATGTTTACAGAATACACCGACAGGTAATGGTTCAGGCATTGAAATACCTGAACCAGTTGTTGTGCTACTCTATTGTAATAGGTTTTAACTTCGAAACCAGCGCCCATTATTTATAATACTTACACTTTTAATCTGAAGGCTAATTCTCGTACTTAAGAGGGTGCATTCTGAAATTGGCCAACGTCGCAAACACATAATATCTTAACACCGCATATTTAGTTTTAGATGTAAAAAAAGTATTTGGAAACTTTCCAAATGAGTTTTTTACACCTACAACGGTTACAACATCAAATTCAGTGCTATAATTGCAATTCAATATTAATATTCTAGTTCACTAGTTAGCGATATTTTATATTTCTATACAATAATATTGCGTTTTTTTTTTTTTTTTTTAAATTTAATTTTATGTATTCAATCACTTACAACTATTATTACAGGTACAACCCAATGCAATAGTGAAGCAAACTTAATAATAACAACTTATTATCTATAACTTATTACAAACAATGTTGCAATGCAATCCTTGTGAATTCACTCAGTGTACAAGCAAAAATGTCTATCTCCTCTGCTACAAGGTTAAGGATGCGAAGCGCCTGCGTCAGGGGCGCCTCATTTACCAGATTAGTGCGGCCACGAGGTACAGCCTCCAAATTAATCAAAATAGGTAAATATTTGATAGCTATTTGCGACGTTGCCAACTTAAATAACAAACGCTCATAAAAAACGTTTCAAGTCGAAATCTGTCAAACTTATCAAAAATTTTAGAAAATTGATTGTATTTTTGACAGATTGCGAATGAGATGCGAATACGAACGTTCAGAATTGCCCCTCAGGTATACTTGTCCAATTAAAGTCAACCTCTCAAACTCTACTTTTCTATATTATTAAGATACTATTTTCCAAACCTCTCGACAGAAAAGCTACTACCCGAAAAAACATTCGAAACAAAATCCAATTACATCAATTTACGAACAAAAACAAAAACGTTAGCAATATAAATCTTTGTTTTCTAGGTAGCAAAAGGTACCCATAAAAAGCCTTGAAGGAGTTGTGACAAATGTCGCCTCGCGGTTGCAGTGACGTGAAAAATGATCCTTTTAGATAAGGGGACCAACCAATTGTTATGTATAACGTGGCCAGAAACACTTGAACTACTACCCCCCTTAGAATGTATCACCCTGAGACTGTCAAAGAGGGGATTGGTAAAAGTTCAAGAGGTCATCGTGAATGGTCGTTGAGAACCCAAGGGATGTCCCTTTAGATCGAAGCGTTCCTTAACTTTGGACTGTTTGAAATAATTTTCGAGCTATGATGCTTGTGTTAAAGGGTTTTTCGGTAGTTTTATGAGCGTAGTTTGTTTGGGAAAGTTAATTTAGAATGTTTTGATGTTTAATTGAGGTTTTTGGTATTCAAAAAACTGGGGAATGTAGTTTTTGACATTAATCTTTTGAAATATGGTTTTTGATGGGATGAGTATTAATGATTGAGAAGGTTGAACGTAACTTTTAGATTATCAGTGATTATCATGATTCTCTTGCCCTTATCCCAATTAAAGGCTCGTGCATACTGGCGTGACTTGTCGCACGACGTGACACCGGTAAATGTTCTACCGTGAAGTTTTCTTAGAAATTGTATTATCAAATATCAAATTGCGTCACGAATGTTTGTAGGAGCAATTTGGGGTCCGCGCAATATGTAATTTTTTTAACATACTTCTCTCTTAGTCGTCATCTCTATAGTTATCTCAGTAGTTAGATTATCAGTGATCATCAACCTTTTTTGCTGGCCCAGAGGCAGTAGTCGAAAACACTAGTAAATCTTTTTGGCAGGTACCATTTCTTTTTGGCAAAGTGTGAACTGCTAAGGCTTGTTATTTATTTATTTTGCTTGCTTGTCACTTTTGTTGACACTATGATTTAAGTATCTGCCTACCATTTTACGAATAAAGAATCCAATACCCACTTCAAAACTGTATTGCACGTATTTTTTATTCGCCTTCTGCCTACCGAAAAAACCTTTTAATAAATTACCATAAACATAACAAGTACTTACCTGCCTACATACCTACATAGGTACATACTCAGTGCACCGCGAAAAAACGCGTGATTCCCAAGGTGACAAATGACGTCACATTACCGGATTGTGTCTGAGAGGGGTTAGAAACATTTTTTAACAGTTTAATGTCGAGACCCCTTTTTCAGTGCTTTGCAGAGTAATGAAGAGATATTTTAAATTGTAATTAATGTTTAAAGTAATTTAGCTTTTCAAATTCGTGAGATTTTTTTAAGAAGATGAAAAAAAAAACAAACGTTTATAAATTAGTAGACTTAGGCCCTAGGTTACTCAAAGGAGGAGGCGGAGCGCGTGAGGGAGAGGCAAAGTTCGCGCCCTCACGCGCCTAGCCGCCGTAGGAGACGCCCTGGGCGTCGGGACTCCTTGGAGGATTCCCGGCCACCGTAGGCGCGGGCTTGCGGACGGTGAGCAATGGGTAGCTCGCCCCCGATAAGGAACAGGCCCGGGTCGACGGCGCGTTGTGTTCCACGCGCGCCTCAAAGAGATGTCAGCACCAATGGCGGGGCCCACCAGGGCCGATGCCTGCCGGGGTTGCGGGAAAGTCCGAAAGGGATACCGTGGCCCCTGGCAACACAGGCAACTGAAGGAACACGGGTGGGTTTTAGTCAGTAAGAGTCTGACACGCCCTCCCGCTCCGCCCAGAGCGGGAGAAGTTATTTGATGATTTCCCACCCAAAAAAAAAAAAAAAAAAAAGGCCCTAGGTTACTAAAACTATTTAAAATAAAAAGTTAGCTAATAAATATCTTCTATTTTTCTTGTATGTCCTTTTAAAACTCATTTACGACGAGAAAATCTACAGAATTTCAAAGTAAATAAACCCAACATAAAAAGTAACTTTAAGTATACAAAATTATTCAAGTCACATTTTAATATTGCATTTGACACACCACCCTTGGACCTAAACTCAATAGTTTCTTTGTATGTCATATTTATTTTCACTATGACACCACCGAAATCAAAAACATTTCCTTACGGTAGGGTAGACCCTACCCGTAGGGTAGAATAATAAAAGTGTTGCCCATTGCAATAAAATAATGTTTTGCCGATTTGTCATAAGTACTGCTTCTAAACTACATACCTATTACCTGAAAGCCGTTGAATACATAAATATTTGCCTCCGAGACACGCAATCCTAAGTATCCTATCTATATAATATAATATACTATAATATAATAATATTATATAATGTATATAATAATATTACACGTTATAATGGCTTAGCGGATTTGGATGAAATTTGCCACTTGGGTAGACCATGACCTGGGACATAGGATACTTTTTATCCCCATATTCCCAGGGCATCGACACATAAGCGGGTGAAACAGCGGGGCATAGCTAGTACTCTCATATCATCATAGCATAACAAATACAAATCTATACTTATAATAAATCTGTAGAAGTGAAAATTCTGTACATTGAAAATATCAAAAAAATAAATGGCAGGGGGTGTTACTAGACCGACACCGAACCCAAAAGTGTGATTAATTTTTTTTTTGTCTGTCTGTCTGTCTGTCTGTCTGTCTGTCTGTCTGTCTGTCTGTTTGTTCAAGTATCACGCAAAAACTACCGGTTCGATTACGATGAAACTAGGTATAATTATTCTTTAATGTCCTGGGCACCACACTGGGTACTTTTTATCCCGGAAAAGTATCCTATCCTACGGTTGGGGGGTGTCAAAGTTTGTATGGAAGAATTTTAACGCGCTGTCCGATTAACTCGAAACTCAATATTTATACTTAAACCCAAAAATTAAGAATAACGTGTATCAGGATTTTTCGAAATTCAACCCCTAAGGGGGTAAAATAAGGGATGAAAGTTTGTATGAAAAATCTTATTCCTTGAGGTAATAAACACGAAACTTCGCACGAATAGTTATCTAAATAAATTATAAAGTTTGTAGTTTTTTGTTTTTCTAAATTACCCCCTTTTTTTTTTTTTTTTTTTTCTTTTTTTTTTTTTGGGTGGGAAATCATCCAATGACTTCTCCCGCTCTGGGCGGAGCGGGAGGGCGTGTCAGACTTTTACTGACTAAAACCCACCCGTGTTCCTTCCCTTGCCATGCCAGGGGCCACGGTTTCCCCTTAGGACTACCCGCAACCCCGGCGGGCAACGGTCCTAGCGGACCCCGTCAGTTTTGCTGACATCTCTTTGAGGCGCGCGTGGAACACGACGCGCCGTCGACCCGGGCCTGGTCCTTATCGGGGGCGAGCTACCCATTGCTCACCGCCCGCAAGCCCGCGCCTACGGTGGCCGGGAATCCTCCAAGGAGTCCCGACGCCCAGGGCGTCTCCTACGGCGGCTAGGCGCGTGAGGGCGCGAACTTTGCCTCTCCCTCACGCGCTCCGCCTCCTCCTTCGTCTAAATTACCCCCTAAAGGGGGATTGGGGGGTGTCAGTGTTTGTATGGAAGAATTTTAACGCGCTGTCCGATTAACTCGAAACTCAATATTTATACTTAAAACCCATGGGGATGTATGGGGTAATTTCCGACACTCACGCGGGCGAAGCCGCGGGCAGCAGCTAGTCATATAATATATTAATCTCACCAAAAACGGTTTTCATAAAATTAATTAATGTTAAAACATAGGGCAACTTCGTCTGTTCGGCTTGTCTTAAAATCACAAACATCTGAAAAATCGAGTTGTAATAAATAATTTACAAAATTATATTATCCATACTTTAAATACATTCTATTTCAGAAGACCCGTGTCTTTTATTTTCCGCTTGAACACTGAAAAATTGTCTAGTCAAACCATTATGAATAAACTGAAGTTTTATGTTTATATTTTGTAGGTATAGTTAGTCATTTAATTTAGTATATAGTGCAAATAGTTAGTTGTATTTATAGGCTGACGATTAGATTGCATGTCATATCAATTTCTAATAATTACCAAAAGCCCTTGAGTAAATGGATGGATCACGGCTTATCAGATAAGCCGTTAAGCAGAGAATTATTCTCTGCCTAAGAACCGCTTGTGGCGTGATATTTACTTGAAAATAGAACCTGCGGATCGTAAAATTCCGTGTAGTGCACACGCGGCCTTACTTGCTCTCGAACTTGGCATGAGCCCTCTACGTGAGTTCTGATATTGATGTCAAACTCATCAAAGACGAGGTCGGGGCCCATCTGGGCCTTATTAAACTTAGAACCGCAAACATCCCATGTTTGTCTAATATGACAGCAAATATGGAAGCAAAAATATTTGTGGGTACATGTAAATTGGGGGATTGAACGGCAAAAGCAGAAGTTTAATTAAGTTGAATGCATTTACTTGTAGATATTTGCTGTACACATGGTGCTACAAAATTCAAGGGAAAGATGTTTTCAAGGATGTTCAATAATATTTTGCAAAAATATGTGGCAGAATCAAGAAAAACTTGGCTAAAGCTTCGTGGTTCTGACTGACCGAGTCCTTGACAATTCAAAAGTGCCTGTAATTGGTTTAATTGTAATAAATGCTTTGAGTTTGAGGTTTTTGTGCATTCAGCATCTGATAGGATGATCTCAAGAATCATACGATGACGATAACACTTATAACGTTTGTTTGTAATGTATCAAGTTTGTGTAACGCGTTACAGTAGCCAGTGCAGCGAGCCGAGCCGCTCGATACGAGCGCCAAATCCTCCACTCGACTGTCGGCTGTTTCGTGAATTCGAAATACGAAAATTGAAATTGCTTGGAGCGAGCGTTCGCCGCGTCTTGTGTATCGCCGTATTGTAACCAAGCTCGCCCCGATAATACATTACAAACAAACGTTGCAAGTCAGTCTCCGCGTAAAACGAAACGGAATTTTCATAAATTATAATCCCAGAACACACCAGCTTTCCCACTAATTAACCAGAAATGATCCAAGAAGCACGTAATTAAGTTTATAAATCGCAGCGAAGGTTCTATTTAGTTAGCATTGAGGATGCTCCACTATACACGACTTACGAGGCGTTGTTACTGCACCTTGCATTGCTGAGTGAGCTTTGGATGTGGTACATTGTGCGTTGGTATATCGTGTTGTGGACATGATATATTGTGTTTGGCTGCCTCATTGGTCTACTGGTCGCAAGCGCTACTACTGAGCATGAGGTCTTGGGTAATTCCCAAGTCGGGCAAAGTATTATCAGATCTAAAATGTTTCAATTGTTAATTGGGTTTCCGTGTGAGCTATTGTGTGTCATCGTTAGGAAGGTAGGTAGGTAGTTATGTTGGACAATGCATCATGAATGCATAGAATGATAAGATTAGTCTTATCTATTGGTCTGCTTACTAACAAACCAGGTGCTCAGTGATAACAGAAAACACTATTGTTTCATACTAGCTTTAACCCGCGAAATATCGCGTTTAAAAAAAAAAACTTAATTCATATTTTATAGGGCACCTTTTTAGGTCATGAGTTATCCGAATATCAAAAAATATTTGGCCTAGGTCTTGAGGGGGAGGCGTGAAAATTGATTCGCTGTTACAATGTATAATATAGATACATACCTTGAAGAAAAATAAATCAGTTAACTATCTCAGAAATTTAAATAAAACAGAAATGTGGAAGGAATAGGGATATTTTAACATTTAACACTCATTCGTGATTCTTCGACTATTTTCGTACATCTCCGTAACCAGGCTATGTTATGAAAGCATAAATCGTTGTGGCTTATTAAGTTGGCAATGCTGTTTGCCCACTTTATTAAAATTATGTTTTATTTAGATTGCGCGTTGAAAACTCACTTTAAAGTGTTTGGATTGGTCGGTTTGAATTTATGTTCTTTTCATTCCTTCTTTATGTTGGTTTATATTTTTTATATATTAGGGTCTTGTTAATTGGTTAAGTTGTTAAAATTAGTTTATTCATTTGGAATTCTCTGAACCGTCTCCTGACTCAAGTGAGAAGATGTAACTCCAAACTGGTACCTCGACGGAACGGCAACAGTGTTTTGATGTGGAGCTGTGTCGCAAACTATACTTTACCTCCTATCCTGCCCTCTACATATATCTGCTGACGGCTTTACACATACTCAAAAGAAGATAGTTTTTTTTTTTTTTTTAATGTTAACTTCTAAGAAATACACTAATGATAATGTGATAATATAATAATGGATTGAGTGTGCAAGTCAACCCCTGCCATTTTATCTGTGTATTTATATAAAACATTGGTCAGGCAGGGGCCATAGTATTTCCATAGTTCTATTAAGTTACCAATCCACTATAGCCACCCAAACCCATAGATTAATATGTTTTGTTTCCATGTTCTGCAATAGTCCTGCACCAACCGGGGATTGTCCTTGGGTGCATTTGCATAGTGCATACAAGGATAATCGTCGGTTGGTGCCTCAACACCTAGAATTTTCTAAGGGGCCTCTGCGAGTTGGCTTCGGCCCCTCGTACGCCTTCCAAAGGTCCGGGACCCAAGGGTCCCGAGATATGTCAAAGATAATATAATAATGGCCTGCAACATGTCTTAACTGGCAAAAGTAAGTCACAACTAGTGTTGCCAGGTGTCCCGATTTGCGCGGGACGTCCCGATTTTCAGGGGGCTGGGGACGCGTCCCGATTTGCACCTGATCGGGACGCTAAATGTCCCGATAAATCAATAAAAATGAAAAACCATTATTATTAGGAAAAATAGCTTTGTGAGAACAAAATTCTTCAACAAAATTCAAAATTCTGCCCCGATTTAAAACAAATCGGTCCTGGCAACACTAAGTCACAACTGTAAGCAAACAAGTCACAGGAATATCCTATTAATAAGAACAACTTTTACTATGGGACAAAAAAAGAATTCGCAAAAAAAAAAATCGACCTTATACAAACAAAATGGTCCAATCGGGTATACCTTTATACAGAAAAGTCGTTTTTTTTTTTGCGAATTCTTATAAAGGTCCGATAGTAAAAGTTGTTCTTATTGATAAGTAGAACAACCCCTTAAATCTTGTTGCATGTTTTCAAAGTCAGCCTGTATAATTATATTATTATATCCAGATATTAAGGCAACTTGCATACGATAATCAATTTATGACTAAAACAATATAAATAATTATGACAATGTATTTTATGAATTTGACTCATATCGTATTATATGAATCATAGCTGTCACAACTTATAAATATGACTGATAAGATGTCATTCCGCTATCGTCATAAAACTATGATAATGTCTATGCTGCCTAACATATTGTGAAAGTCAGCAAAACTAATAGGTAGTTATTCGAAAACTGTAATTTCTTTAAAGTTGTTTGATTTTTTTCATGATTTTATTTTACCACTTGTCTGCGTAATTAATATGTATACTCATGCCAAATTACAGCTTTCCAGTACTAACAGCTAAGCCGGGGACAGACAGACAGACAGACAGACGGACATAGCGAAACTATAAGGTTTCCTGTCTTTGTCTTGTTAGGGTTCCGTAGTCAACAACTACGGAACCCTAAATATACACTAGAATATCATACGGAGATACGAAACAGTTGCATTGGTGACGAACGATACATAAGTAATTGTTCGATAAGATGCAGCATAATCTTTAATCGTCGTTGTTTTATCTTTATTTCTTTAAGATAATAAGTCATTGCCCTGTGGCCAGCTAGGCTGTTAGTCTAAAATGTTGACTAACAGTCTAGCTGGCCACTTTTAGACTCTAAAAGGTGCGTCCAGACAGTGGGAGATCACAGTCCCACCCAGAAAGAAAAAATCCATTAACGGAAAATTACAAAGTTTTTATTAAATGAATTTATAATAACTCAAATTGCTTAGCATGAGCCTCCGTTATAATAAAAATACTGTAACATTATTTTTAAATAAATACATCGTAAAGTTGAGGATTAATGTATGTTTGACGAAAACACAATTCCATAAAATTTTCTCTACAGAAAAAAAAACCAAAGTTACCTCCAAACCGAACAACCGCTGTTTTTAAAAAAATACTTCAAATTAGTTCATGGAAAGGAAAATGCCCATTTTTCTATGGACCGCCGTTGCGCATCAAATTTTGTTGTATGATAGCATAAATTGGATATAAAAGAGGGTTGATGTCATACTTTCAAAGGAAATAAAATTTATCCATTTGTACTGTGGGTTTTTTTTGTAATTTTCATTTTTTGATAAGTTTTGAGGTTAGTTTTGTAACAAACCTTCCACCAAAAAAAGCAGTCCTTTACAACAATATGATTTAAATTCACATAATATGCAACAAAAATAGTTCCAACAAACCAAAGAATTAATCCGAATAAATAATATTACATAGGTAGGGCATGCTAAATGTAGGTTTGTACCTATAGGAAGTAGAAAATAAAAATGCTTGAATACTTATTGGACTGAAATAGTTTTATTGGTCCATATTATCATCATATTCATAAAATATAGTAAATCGTCTAAAAACGAAGCCGGCTGCTCAACAGACCTAAATCGAGCCAACTAAGGTACCACAAAATGGTCATTACGTGAGCACAGCACCCCACTGTCCGATTACTCACCAAACAATTGCAATAATAGTCAGTAATATCAGCTATCGTTACATGTAGCCCTATTAACCAAAATGTAGGGGTAGTAAGTACACCTTGCTGTTATCATGTCGTGACTTAATTCTTCCCCTTAATAAATACTTGTCCATTCCCAGTACCAATGGCAAGTCATCCTAAATGTCGTTTGCTAGTTCAATTTTAATACAACCGAGCCTGTTTTATTTGATAGGAACCTAGAGCTACTGGCATCAGATCATGTAATGACAGTCTTGGAAATATTTAGTTAAGAAGAATAGAAATAATAGTTCTCCTTCTATTAATATTTTCATTTTGTATTTCCAAGAACTGTTGAGCCCATTACTACTTCACGTTTGTTGCCCTAGTTACTACCAATCTTACTACTAGTTGTAATACCGTTAATTTGATTACCCTTCCTACTACTCCAGTAACCACCCAGCGACACATTCACGATTTTTGCCTTCCAAAATAGACTCGGGCATAAACGCTTTATTGGTTGTTCAATTCGCCAATTACATCGCTGAAGCCCTAGGCCCCCTACCTAAAATAAAAACAATGCACTTGCTGGATGGGGTTGTAGTCGTGGTGTAGGTATTGAGAAATCCCTTGAAGGCATGGAATTTTCTGATTCACTTTATGAGATTATTTAGGGCTACAGAAATAAAATAAAACCCATAATACAAGTAATTGTAATCGTTTATTTTGCTGTCATCAATCTTATGTATAGAGATGAAATGAAATGAAATTGTTTATTCTGTAGATAGGATATCTGAATCACTTTTACACGCACTAGGTTGATGAAAACACTCGATGTAAACCCGAGGAGCAGGGTCTCAACTCGATGAGTTATAACACAGATTACTATAAGTTATAATTTGTTGAATTTATCAACCAAAACGACCGGCGGTAATCATAGACTAATAAATGTATAAGGGCTAATGACTGACAGATTTATTGAAAGCTTGCTTCATTGCTGCTGAAAAGTACAAAATAACTACTACGATACGAAAGTAGTTACATGTTTAATACAGGTCGAGACGTATCATTTGCGTATAAATGTATGCTGTATATGTATGCTGATTTATTTGCTAAAAAACACATTTTGTTATTTATAGATTACGCGTATTTCGTATTTGCTTTTTATAGTTTGGTAGTCTAGATTATTTGAATAAACTGTTAAAATCGTTTTTATTTTTTATTAATGGTAACATTTGGCATTCGCCTGATGGAGTTTATGATACAGGATTATAATAGTCATTTGGTCAGTGAAGCTGTAGTGTATTTTAAGCCAATAATAATAACCGACTGAATCTTTTAATTTAGTCGGTTAACGTCAGCAAGCGACATCTGTGTCGACAAACAAGAAGTACATGATTTAAGAATACGTTAAAATTAAAAAGGCATTATGAGAAGGACCTGTTAGTACAATAAAGTACTCTTTCAATTTGGTATAATTATTTTCACCTAGTTGCATAGCAACAACCTGATGATTTGTTTGGCAGTGGCACTTTTGACAGTTCACCTTGTCCGTGATAGTGTTACCAACAAGTAATCTAAATCACCCTGACCATAAGTGATTTGTTTGGAAATTATTGAAGAAAGATTTTAATTAGTAAGGTAATATTATTTTTTCAACACACTTGCTCGTAAAATGGTCTATTATTGAATCGCTTTTAAGTTCATAATGCAGTGTTTTAAACTCCCGTGATTTTTACATTTGTATTACCTATATATTATGGTTATTAAAAATATTAATAACGAGGAAAAATGACATAGTTCAAATTATTTTTTAAACTCAGCGTTTGCCCTGACTATCCGTTAAGACCGACTAGGGGGAGGTTCCTAAAATTGGCAACACTGCTATCACTAAAATACGCCATTTAAAAAAGTATGCAATTATATCGAATAAAGAACTAATTAAATACAAAATATTAACCCCACCTACGATTTCGATCAAATGAACTAAGGACAGTTAAATAAATATATTATAATTTATGAGTATATTTTTATGGCCATACTCTTTCACTATAATGCGGTATTGATTTTGATCAATCTCCTTTGCATATAAAATAACTGAACTAACTATAGAGCAGATAGCATTTGTTTTTAAATTACCATTATTTTCACCGTAAAAAGAATTTACCTAAACTATTAGCGCCGTGGAGCCTTGTCCCCCGCCGCTCTCATTCAGTCCGAGCAGTATCGTGTGAGCGAGATAGAGCTGTTGTATTATGAATTCTTAAGAATTCCATTTAGATTTTTTACAGGATTCTTTGGGTCTAATATTATTGGTTTTAGAGTTCCTTCGAAGAATTCATGATAAATTTCTACACTTTTAAAAGGGGTGAAATTCCCTACATTATTAGAAGGAAACATTCCCGGATGTTCAAGGGAAGTAATAAGCTTTGAAACTTATAGTATTTCTACTGAAGACAAGTTTATAAATCTCTTGCAGTTTACTAGATTTACAGAGAATCTAGCTTAACCTCGGCACACAATTTAAATCATATTATACTCATCACGTTACACATTGTTGACATAGTACTAGTATTCACTAATGATTCATGATTATTTATACCAAAATATAACAGAAAATTACGCTTGTATTTCTTCATGGGGTAGGTAATCAGAGGTGTACTGTAACTGCACCCACATTTTGCCAGATATATTGTTACCTACTTGAAGTTCCATTTAATAGGGACAGCATGGACACTGAACTTGACACTTATAAACTCTAATTCTCCTCTCCGTCTTTCCAAAGAATAGAGAGAGTTAAGGTAATTCCTTCAAAGCTTTTAAAATGTCTTACGTTTTTGCAAATTGCGGCGCTATTTAACGTTATATCTTCGAGAGCTTTAATGATATTTTAAATTATTATAATTTTGTTATTCATTCATCATAATTGCCGCGTGAATTTTGATTAACATACAATGTAAAGCAGCGCTAATCTCAGGGTCGATTCCCATTGGGGTCAACATTTTCTGCTCGGTTTGGTTAGTGGTAGGGCTTGTTCTTAGTCCGCCTGGCTAACTACCACCATCTTATCTAAGTCTGTCGCCATAACAACAATGTTAACAGCATTGTTATGTTTCCGCAGTTGGAGATAAGATAGCCAGTACCTCTGTGCTCAGCTTCGGCCTGAACATCACTTAGCATCGTGAGATGCCTGCCAAGAGCTTCCCCGTTATGGAAAAAATAAAATAAAATATCTATTATTCACAGATACCTATTCGATGACCACTCAACAATGAAGAGTCATTCGGGGAATTGTCTTAATAAGTACCTTACTTACGCTTATCAGAGCCTGCTAAAATCTGACTAAAAGATAGCCTTGTTTTGTCAAGAACTACATACCCATCAAGCTACAGGCCATTTTGAAAATCCCAGTTTTTTTTAAACCTGAACTGTCCCACTGCTGGGCAAAGGTCTCCGCCATAAAGAAAGAAAGAAAATACATTTATTTAACACGGACTTATGCTCAGCGCAAACGAGCCACCGACCACACCCACCGGTAGCCCAGCAACAAGCAGTTCACATGCTTTTTCATACCTTTTGTATGGATTCGTGGTAGACGTGAGGCCGGTGGCAGCTACCCGCTACAGCAGCACTCAACGCTGCATCAAGAGGTGAAAGCCACTGCTGGCTGTGGTTGGGGGCTCGTTTGCGCCGTGCCTAAAAGGCACACAATATAATATACAGCAGATAAAAAGATAACATAAAAAATCGAATAAAAAGTGTAAAGTACGATGTAAGAAACTAGCAGGGAGTGTGCCTTACTCTTCCATCCATCTTTGCCCGCTGCATTTTCCGGCCGATCAGTCAAGAACGAGTCTACGTCATCCCACCAGCGTTTCATAGGCCTTCCTCGGTGACAACGCCCATCTACAGGCACTCACAGCGTGGCGAACCTGGCTATCTGCCCTGATGCATCCTGTAGGTGTGACCCGCCCATTACAATGTCACGATCTTATCGCCAAAATCTGCGATACCTTTGCAAACCCTTGAAAAGAAAACCCTTGAATTTGACAGGTTCAACACACATAGAATCTTTTTTTTTTCTTACTTAACAGACAGCTGCTGGGGGGGGAGTTTCTTGCGCCAGGTCTTCTTCCCAGCTAAAGCACTAGGAAGTGGTGAAGGGTGGGCGTTCTGTCAGTCTCGTTTGAATAAATTACTTGATTTTGATACATAAGATCTAACCTAGATTATGATTATGAAGTAACAATAAAAAAATACCTGCATCCTTTACCAGTACAGGATAAAGTACTACTACGCTTGCTCACTGCATTTTACCAGGTTTATACCATCTAGACTCATCATTCTCCTGCCCTTATGCGAATTTATATTTATTTTCCTTCCATACTTCTCTATTAGTCGTCATCTCGGTAGTCACACCCTTTCTAACGATATCATCTTTCACACAGTCCATCCATCGTTTCTTTAGTCTAGTCTAGGTCCTTAACTTATAGCCATCTACATTCATACTAACGAGTGTCCGTGGAGTTTCTTGCCCTTTCTTCTCCGTAGGTACCACTACGCTTTGGAATGGGCAACTAGCTTCATCTTTCTGACTGAAAGGGTCGGCCCTTAGACAATTCAAAAGTACCTGTAATTGGTTTATTTGAAATAAATGCTTTGAGTTTAAGTTTGATATACTCAAAACTTTCTTCACGACATTTTCCCATTCCTCCGCATCACAAGCCCATACCATGACAACCGATTTCCACACAACTTTTCAGTTATGGAAGCCAGTTTCAGGTTTAAACCTAAACTTACAGCAAAAAAATATCCAATAACCGTACACCACCTAAATCATATAAAGTGATACACCACAGAATATCTAATTTTGGAGTCTTCTCGTTACGCGTATCCGAAAAAGTCGATAATACCGGTTGATACCGGTTTAATCTAGTAACGGGTAAATTACGCGCCGTAATCCCTATTCCGGGGAAAGCAATCAGTATTAAGTAGGAACCAGGTACGCGGTGTGCGTAATAGGTACGTACGTGAAAAGAGTACTTGTACCTTCTAAGACGTGGAATTAAAATGAGGAGAGGAATTGTGGATGAATGAAAGACTTTTTTTATAATGGGTCTTGACATTTTTATCCGAAGGTATTGACTGTATTGACATGGAAATACAATGTATTTTATATGTGCTGTAAAGATATCAAAAGCGAGGTTTTTTTTTCGATGATTAGGTATCGTATTTCGATATCATTTGTGTTCAGTATCAAAAGTATCTTATTAGAAAAGGCCTTCTTTACTTTTTCTCCATAACGGAGGCATGTCCCATGTATTCTCAATGTAGGTACCAATGTATTGTGCGTACAGTATCTATTTATTTAATGTTTTTTCAAGTAACACTGACTCAATTTGTTATTAACAGAAACAGCAAAACAAAAATACAAAAACAAAACACAAAATTAAACACAAAAATTAAAAGTAAGGAAATCTATATAAAGTAATATATAAATAAAAGACGGAAATTTTATGAAAATTATTTCTACATTTAAGAAAACATTATTATGTAAGTAACTTATTTTTTTTCCCCCATTGGAAGAAAACAGGAAATCCATGGCGCACTAAGTCCAAATGTAGTCAGTTCAAATATCCTTCATCAAACTAACAGCTGATCACTCAACCACACTCTTCATTAACGCAAACACATCTAGTCACAAAATTAATAATTCCGTGTGTCTCGAGTATGTTCCCCATTGATTTCCCTCGAGTTCCACCACCTACAAGCAGACAAAATATCATTACTTTACCCCGGGCGCCGCTCTTCATTTCCGAAGTCACTTCGACGAATCACGCGTTTCGAAGGGCTGATCAATCAAATTCAAGATTGTTATCTTTTACTGTAAGTGCGGGGTATTTTGAAGTGTCAAAGACTGGAGTGTGGTTTTGAGAAAGTGTCGTTGTAACTGATCAATAAAAACAACCAATTTTTACTTATTTATTTATCTTTACTATAACCGCCCATCTGTGTAACCACCAGATACTGGTCGTTTTAAAATGTCCTTGTCTGTGTCGCCGCCAGAATCTGGAGGTTTCACAATGACAACGTCACGTTACACGCTTGATGGGTATGGTTTATGTTAAAGTAAAAATTTCTTCGGCTTCGGCGACTATGTGTGCCTTGTACCTATATCACGATTAATTCAGTCATTTATATGTATTAATTCTGTAAAGTAAGTACCGACACAAATCCTGAAAAAATCCTCACGACAAAAATATGCCTTATTTTGTGTAGGTACTGAATTTACTGACCATACTGGTGAAAATACTTTCTGCATTAGGTATCGTACAGTAAACTTTAAAAAAAGGTTTTTTATGTTGTGATTGTATCGCTTTTACACCACACCCGTAGCTCGTATAAATAAGCCAGGCCGTCACACTTATATACGTATTAGTCCATATCTCAATAACTGTTGAACCGATTTTGATGAAACTTGCACTGTTCCCTAAGTTGAAGTAAATGTAAGCCAAAAAATGGTCATGATCCGACGTATAGTTTTGGAGAAATGCGTTGACAAACATACATACCTTCACCTAAAAAAAATTGCATATGTGTTTGGAAGATAATCATAATTATGTGAATATATTGCAGTTCCAATAATATTACATACTCCTTAGTTCTGAAGTCAATAAAAATAAATAGCAAATAAGAACTAGCAATAAAAACACAACTCAGAGTTTTCCAGTAGTAAGATTTTTCTGAGTAATAGTTGTTTTTATTAGATAAACATGAGCGGGAATTAGCTTTACTATGTAAGGATTTTTTTACAAAACCTGACACCGTCTGTATTGTCTGCCTCACCTTTAATCCAAGGCCCCAGCCATTATACGTTAATCACATACAAACTCAAAGTACACAAGGGTTTACTTTTTCCAACAAGCAAAATTTTTCACTGAAACTCGCTAACACCTCAAACGGGGCCAAACAATTAGTAACATCACAAAGCTTTGAATATGCAGAAATAATGCTTTTCATTATAAAAATCTAACTTTCTAATTAGCCCTTTACGTAGCGAGAGCGTAAAAACTGTGACCACAACGCTGTGCTTGGACAAAGTGCTCTTTTAACAGACACTGAGAGTGTGGACTATGGTCAATTATAATGTAGATCATTTTCTATTTTCACAAGTGCATAATCTCACGGTTTATTCCCACGGGACAGAACACCACCTGCTATGATCCTTGCATATCCATTTTGCTTCATTTACGTTCATACATCACATGTGTCATGAATACACGCACGCTGTTTGCGAGTACTATGCACCTGACCTTTCAGAAAAACGTCATCAATAAGTTCACTATATATTATGTCCTAGGACGACCCCTCCTGGCGTTTCCTCTCACATCAGCATAGTAAATGTTGCAATAAAAAAAAATGCTCTATAGAATCGTTACTATACGTGGACCATGTCTGAGATTATATAATTCTGATTCATACTTTAGCTTATAAACAGTATCTAATAGATACAGACCTAATTCATTGATGATGATATAAATAACACCTTCCTTCTCGTGAATAAAATCGTCTCCTCATTTTACACTAAAGTTGTCAAAATGTAATAGGCTCGTTGACATTTGTCATCGCGACGTAAATAGCGAAGTAACCATATTATTTAACGCGCCAAAAAAATGAATGTATTCTTTTAAAACACTTCATGTACCTAATTAATTATTATTTTATTGTTTCTTTCAGTTTCGTTCCACTAGGGTCTTTCTCAAATGTCAAAACGAGCCTATTACATTTTGACGACCATAGATGAAAGTTTTTTGAGGAGACTGTAATTTTGCGTTTACTATCTGTATTTTCTTTGACGTGTGTCAGTTATTCCGTATGACATTGTGGTCACATTGCTTTTTTTTTCACCAAAACATCTCATTACATGCTCCCACATAATATTCATCTCAAAAAAAGCAGTATTCTTAGCCGAAAAACATAAAAGCATCAGCCACAATACTCAGGGAATAAAGCCTCCCTTTTCACACACCGTTAGGTTCACATTCTAAGTGGTCGCAGTATTTACTAAGCATACATTCTCGTCGGCTCTCATTAAACGAAGCCGGGAGGAACTTTTTGCCAGTTTGCGACCATAAAAATGGCTGGAAAATATAGGGCTTAGCGAGTTTCTTTTTATTTAAAACCTACCCTTTGAAACCGTGTACGACAATGAATGAGTAAGTATTTATTGGGTTTAATTTATGTTTTTGTGATAAACAAGAGAATTAACTCCTTTTTTTTCCGCAGTCACCACAAATAGGAGTCCTCCAGACCGAATGTCCGGCATGGCGACTAATCGCAGCGGAGACCAGCCTGTAGCGGCGGGAGACATAATGCACAAGTGTGTGCGCAGACAGGTACACTCTCTCTTTTCTCACTCTCATAGTCTGATGGGACGGCAATGAGACGACCAACGGCTTAACGTGCCGTCCGAGGCACGGAGAGTTCTGAAGTTGGCGGTATGACTTCTTACATCTTAATTTACACTTTTTATTTGATTTTTATCTTTTTATCTGCTATATATTATATTGTGTGCCTTTTAGGGCTGATTTCACCAATGGAACTGAACGCGATCAGCACATCTAAACCGAGTTCAAGAGCTGTCAGTGTCAATATTACAAAGAAAATAATGACACTGACAGCTCTTAAACGTGGTTTATGTGCTGATCGCGTTCAGTTTTCATTGGTGAAATTCGCCCTTAGTCCGTGTTAAATAAATGTATTTTCTTTCTTTCTTTGATACGACAAATACTAATCTCCCCCATGGCATCAGCTATTTTTAGATCAAAAGGCATTGGATTTTTAACAATTAAACATCAGTTTTTTCAGGTTTTGAATAGTGTTAGAACCAAACAACTGTGAAATGCGAAGCTCTATCATAATCTGATCAGGTGTCAGGGTTTAACTGAAACTGAAATCATAAGCTGAACTGACTGGATGCTGGTTGAAACTAAAGGTAGAATTATCAGCGATATGGTGCGTCTCTTTTAGCCTTTTTGGGAAAATATGGCTAATTTAGTGCGCATTTCACTAATGAAATCGATGATGATGTACATCACCACCTTACGCCATCTGTGTGTACCTAATTCACGCCTAAGAGCTGTCAATGTCATCATTGTTATGGAATATTGACACTGACAGCTGTTGAACCCGCTTTACAAGTGTTGATTGCGTTCCGTTTCATTGGTGAAATCCGCTCTCAATACGTACCGAATGTACATGTCTCCTGTCTGAAATCGGGGGATTTAACAGCGTAATTACAAATCTTGGAGCAAACGGAGAGGTTATTGTTTTTTAAAACACAAAATTAACCCATTTCACTACTGTCAGCTTATATTCAGCTTTTCTAACAAACACGGAAAAATAAAACAGCCTATCAACAGAGCTAATATTTCGTTTTAAAATTAAACAATGATTTTAGCAACACAAATAATACGTTCATTTCGTATTTTATCCCGAAATGTTATTACTCAACACAAAAGTGGAGGCGACGCACATACGGGTATTTTGCTAATCTACGCGGCCAAAAGTGGAATTTACAAACTGTAGATAATCTTAAATAGGATGACTACCGGAGCTAGGGGACAGTCTCGGGAACAATAATCCGCCCTCCCCGCTCCGCTACCTGGGCTAGTCACGTCATACATTTATTCGGAATTCGATCGTTCAACTTGTTGTTTGTATCTGTTCTCGGCGCTCGTGAAATAACATTAACTTTGAAGTTAATTATTAATTTAATTGCGTAAATTTAAGAAATGTTTATGATGGATCCTGATGTAACAGGTAATTATGCTGTATTTTATTAAGTTTTTTGTTATTTTCATCATTACAAAGGTAAGATATAATAATTTGAAAATACCTATATGTTAGGGCGATTTTTCATTGTAAATATTTTATTTCGTCGTCTATTTGTTATACTATCCCGTTAGATCCTGCCATAATTCCTTATACAAATGAAAGTTTGAAGCTTTGAGTAGTAAAAAATAAAAAAAACTGCCGCGGATAACCGCGGATACGTTATGTTTTGATGATTTGAAGAAGCTTGACAAGAAGAAAAATGAAGTGTTTTTTGCAAGAAACTATCGAGCTTCTCATGCCTGGGGAACCCAATGTTGATTCTTCAGAGAGCGAGGAAGAAAACTAATAATAATGAAAAGTAAACTCTACAGATAAACCTTTTTTTACATTTATACTTCTAAAAAATATTATATATTAAAATTTAATAATAAAACCTCTTTATAAATCACATTAAGTATTTTTTCTATTATGTTATATCCTTTAGAAAAGAATAAGAACATAAAATAATTTTGGCCGCGTAGATTGTCAAAATACCCGTCTGTGCGACGGCATGTAAAATTAGAGGTTTTTAAAATCCAATCTTAATATGTTAATGTGGGTTATGTTGTTGTTTGTTTTTGTTATTTTAGTACTAATTATAAACGTTGTTTTGATGTTAAAGATTTGCGTGAACGGGTTACTGATTTGTGCTGTTATTATTTAATTTAAATTGTTTTGTAAAGGTAAGTGATATTTTTAAATGACTGGCAGGTAAGTGTGCACTGATTTTTGCTTAATAATGGGTGTAAAAACGAAGGTGGAAACTATGGGTTAATAATAAATTGATGGTGTCGCACGCTCTGTCTCATCATGATGCCCATATGCTCGAAATCAGTTTCAAGCACTAATGGCATAAGAATGTCTTTTAAATAAAACCAATACCATGATAATGAAATTTATTTTTAGGTGTTTTATTTTATTTTGAATTTGTATACCTCTAAAAAAACACTCTTTATAACCGGCCTATATTTAATACTGGTAGTGCCCCGCGGTTTAACGCACATACTCTCAACCCCGTGGTATCATCGGGATAAAAGTATCATAACTCTTATCCAAATGATGAAATACATGTGTGCCAATTTTCATCCAAATCCGTTCAGCCGTGGGCTGCTGTGACGTGCGTTGGATGAAGTTTCAACACACGTAATAATTTACTTGCGCAAGTAAATCGTTACGTGTGTGGCTAGCATTAGTATATAAATTCAAGGTGCTACTTATAAATAAGACCACAATATAGAACAAAAGTTCCTGGAACAGAGACACGAAAACATATTTATCTCCTTTGAAACATTTTCACAGAAAAATAACAAAAATAAATAAAGAAAAACACAGTATTTTCCTTCTATCCGAGAATCCGGAACAAAATCTAAACAATTCGTTTAAAGTAAATATATACTAAATGTAAGAGACAAATAATTTTATTACTTTTAAATCTCACGGACGGTACAGCCAGCAAAACTAATTAAAATGGAGCCCAAACAAAAACTCTGTGAAGCTTAAACAGCCAAGATAAATTACTAAGTTTGTCTTTAAAACGATTTTTTTTTTGCTACCAGTGCAAGTGTTTGTTTGTTGTTAAAAGTAGTCCTCTGTACTGTTTTGTTAACTAAGAATCTGTGTGAAATAAGGATGTTTTTGTTAAATTCTGTAGTCTGCCTTTGTTCTTTTTGTTCATCTTTGTCTTTGATTCGGCATCTTTCACTCGAAGTGTAACATCTAAACACAAAATAAATTAAAAGACTAAAATTATTTTATTAGTGAGCTGATCCAACGATGTTGCATTTTGGCACTTGGCATCTTTTGATTTACTTGCTTACCAAATGATCGAAAAATGAAATGGGGAGGAGGAGATGAAAGTTCATTTCTATTTACGTAATTTTGGTCAGTGTTACGTGGAACGTGTAATGAAACAATAGTAGATTGTATGCCTAGGGAGCAAACAACTATTTATCACCCATGAGAAAATAAGTAGGTAAGTGCAACATATGAATAAGAGTAGTAGGTATGTTTATTTATTTACATTCAATTAGGAACAATAGGACATAACTTAGAAATAATGAGTATTTTACTAATAATATCCACCGAATTCAAATCACTTTTAGTCCCTTGGGATTAAAAACCTGTTTTAGTCCCTGTTTACGAAGAATAAACTAACTATTTTTGAATAGACGTCACAAAAAAGCAATCGAGTGAAGCATCTGCTATCAGCTTAATGTATCTTAATAAGAATGTTAGCTACTATTTTTTCTGTATACTGTTTCTTAGCCAGACGATGAACAATATCTGCCGATGGTCATCTGCAACCCAGGAGGTACCTAAACGTGCAAGAATGGTTCTTGTAGTTTCCATTATAAATTACCTATTTCACCATAAACGAACATGCAAATGTTGTAAAAGAAAAAGTGCATAATTGCTTAACCAGACATTGTGAAACAGGCTCATATTCTATTTAAAACAGCAATGCGACCTGGGGCCTTATTATGAACTATTAATGCTATCATTATTCCACTGCGAAAAAAGGATGGTGCTATCGGCCTTGTATAGCTCCGTCTCTCTATCACACTGGAAAAATGGTGACATTAATACGTCATAATACGGCCTCTGCTCAGATCAGTCCTTCATTAGCTCATTCAAGCTGAGTCAGGTACCCACCATCTCTTTTAAAACAAATAACTTTATTTTTACAAAAAAACAAAACAAAAAACGTAAGATACGAACCGGAACAAAAGTACAAGCGACCAGCTTCAAGAACATACAACATTTCCTTTATTACCAAACATTTTGAACATCACTCGGTCTGTTTGTCCGGCGTTTGGCACAAAAGAGGCTGAAATTATCGCGTCCGGCCGGAACTTGGGGTACGGAACCACCCCTTTAGCTGAAAGACGGTTAAAAGCCATTGCTGCTTCGTTTCAGGGTAATTGAGATGTGTATGTTGTCTTATAGGCACTTGTGTCGTCATATTATGTTATGTTTTAGGGGTAATTTAGCGAGAGATATGATAAAGTATGGACAGGTCCAATGAAACTGAACGCGATCAGCACATTTAACCACACTGCGGTTCAAGAACTCATTCATTCTGCCTAGCCTTTTCCCAATCTTGTTGGGGTCGGCTTCCAGTCTAACCGGATGCAGCTGAATACCAGTATTTTACATGGAGCGACTGCCTATCTGACCTCCACAACCCAGTAACTGGGTAATACGATACCCCTTGGTAAGACTGGTTGTCAGACTTTCGCACTGCGTACTGCGCTTCAAGAACTTTCAGTGTCATATTCCACAATAATTATGACACTGATAGCTGCTGAACGCGGTTTAAATATTCTAATCGCGTTCAATAATAGTCGTCATGCCTCGTTGTCATGTCTAGTTAGGTAATCAGCGCCTGACGTAAATTGACGTAATTTTAGTAGGCAAGTTTTTAATCACGTCTAAACTTGTATGGAGTAGTGACAGGCGCTGTTTAATTTGACAGGACTAAACTAAAATTTATCTTCTGTCCTTTTCTTAATGAAATACAAAGAAAAAAATGCACTAAACTTAAATTTAGTTTAGTTTGTGAACAAGAGAATCGGCACAAATATGTGCCAAAAAAAACTCCGTAGCTTCGACGTATTCGCCAGATAACACAAACAAAACTGTTATTGGACGCTGGAATGTGGACAAGCTTTATTGAGGAATTTCTAAAAACCCTCTCTCCGTTTCGGTTTTATTACCTACTTATTTTTATTGTAATATCTAAGAAAATAAACTTCACGTTTACAACAATTCATAGAGTAACGACATTATTTGCTAACGTATATTTTTAATTAATTAGAGATTAGAGGATCTCGTGGCTAAGTGATAACAGCCAAACTGGTCGATCCATCAGGTTATGACGCTTGCTGGGGTTAGTCCGAGGATGGGTGACCATATTTACATGTCGAGACTCCTCCGTGCGTCGGAAAGCACGTTAAGCCATTGGTCTCGGCTCTCATTCGTGGATCTTTGACAGTCGTTACGGGTCGTCACAAGCCCGAAAGTCTGAAAACCAGTCTTACCAAGGGGTATCGTATTACCCAGTTACCTACTGGGTTTTGGAGGTCAGATAGTTAGTCGCTCCATGTAAAATACTGGTATTCAGCTGCATCCGGTTAGACTGGAAGCCGACCGGAAAAAGGCAGATTTTATATTTTTATAATATAATTAATTATTATTTTAGAATCTTTATTCAATCAAAGAAACCAACTTTTTTGATTCCAAATAAATTCCCATCTCCTTCCTTCCTTTATCCATAATCTTTAAATTGTAGTCTTATTGTATACTAGCTTCTGCCCGCGGCCTTGCCCGCGTGGAGATCAGAAATTATCCCACCACGCGTAGGGTCGCGTCGCATTCGTCGCTCACACAGGACACCCCGTAAATTACGCGGTATTGTCTATTGTTAGTTACGCGGTATTGAAGTATCAGCGACGATATACGAACCTTCTATACAATAAAACAAAATACATTTCTAAAGATTCAGCCACACAACCCCAATCCTCCATTGACATCGGCAAATACGTGAGGTGTCCAGTATTCAGAACGAGACTGTCCAGGGCAGGGTTTACGTATAGTGCTGACTGTGCCACCGGCCTGTATGATCCGTTCAGACATTTAGAGACACGAGCGGATTGTCCTGATTCACGAGAGATTGAGGGACGCAAGCATCGAAGGGTGGATACTGGTGAAGTGGAGTTGGGAACATTTTTGTAGGGTTTTTTTTTGTTTTTATTCTAAACATTTTGTCGTTTAATGCAACTGTAAGTTATAAGCTCATTTGACTTATGCTGAAAACTCGGAGTTTTTATTCATTTATCTACACCCATGCTATAAATCCTCTATAAAAGTTTCTGAATCAGTTAGCTTATTGCCAACATTAAAACGACCAGTGTCATAGTAACCATTATATCATCCAAACGAGTGTTATAATGTTGTACTCATAATGCAACTCGTTTGCTCCTTCGATTCCTTGCGGTCAGCGGGTGCAGACCCCCACGCCGACGATACGATACGTCACGCTTGGCGGGTACGGGCTATGGTCGGTTTAATGTTGGCAATAGCTAACTGTTTCAGAATCTTTTATAGAGGATTCATATCATGGGTGTCGATAAACTCTTGTATGCAACTGTATATAATTAGGTATTAAAACAGTTGCATAAATAACTATTATCACATTAGGAAGTCTTTAATAGACTCCGGATCCAGGTAGGTCGAAGCAAGAAAAACCTGCTCAGGTGACTCTGCCCTGGAGTGTAAATATGGTGCTGTCCCACAAAAAATGAGGCACTTAATATCGTGTCCAGCGTGTCCTGTTGCCTGCACGATACAGGACCTAATGAACAGTACTGAAGGTGCCAAACTCGCATTCGCTGCAAATACACAACAGTGCTGATTTTTCAAGGCAATTCAGCTTTAATTTATTATTTATGTTCAACATTATGGGTAATCCCCTTCATCACCCCTGGGAATAATATTGTCCAGGATTTCAAAGTAAACATATTATATTCTAAATTGATCATAAGTTCTCAGTTTACATCTACGAATGTAGCGTGTTTCGGTTTAAGGCAAATTGTATTGAAATCTGGGCGAGTCCAGTTTCGAGTCTACTCCTCGCTACGTAACGTTTACGGTACACATATCTTTTCTAGGATATAGTGCAGGTATTCCTATGATTTATTTATAGCGAAGAAGACTCCAGATTTGATATACCTAAAAGCATTTCAATTTTAATTACAAAATGGATTCATTCCTTTTATATATTTTGTTTTTCATGATTATACTTTAATATTATTCTTATTATAATTACAATTTTAGTTTGTTATTTAATGTAAAGACTCTTAATTATTTAATAAATGTATTAATCGATTTCTATTAGAAGGCGATTCTATTACGTATTTCTATTTTGTATGTGGGCTTTATAATAATAAAAAAAAATAATAAAAAAACCATCTATTATACATTGCCTCAGTGGAAACGCATCCTTACTTCAGAATTAGAATGATGTCAATGTGTTTATTCACGATGGTGTACTTAGCACTCTGTGATAAATATAATACTAAGTAATTTCTTAATCACAACGAAGGAAACCCTCTCTCTAAAATCTCTTTGTTTTAAATTCAAGAACTTGAATATTCTTAACAAAATATTCCGTCCCTAAGGATTGATTCATGGCCGTTTCTTCCTTATTTTTTGTGCCTGAAAGCGCTAAATCCAAATGAAATTAGCTAATTGTACCTAAAAACAAAATGTGTTTCAGGAAATCTCTTCTTGAATACTTTACTATGAATATTCATCAGTTGAAGATTCGAAACACCTTATACAGGGTGTAAGGTACCGCCCTTCGCAGACTGATGGGGTGAATTCCGTTTAACATACTAAGATGACCGGTACATTAAATTATTTCAGGAACGTTATGGGAATCCCATAAACCTGATTTGTTTAATTACCTCACACGCAATGTATCGTTACCGTGGCAAAACGCACATAGCGAACGGCAGCGCACGTAGAGTATTTCAACATCACTTGCTGTTTTTTTTAGTTTTAGCTGTTTCCTTTACATAAATTGAGTGCTGCGTACAGATAATGTAATTATGTAACAGAAAAAACGACAAAAAAGAAGTGATTCCGATACCTTACCTAGTCATATACAGAATAAAATATAGTTTTACACGTTATATTAAAAAAATATCAGAATTAAGCTAGATGAGGTCGGCGTTTCCTATCTGACTTCTCTGAGAAGAAAGGCCGAAACAAACTCAGAGGCCGCAGTCTCTTTTAAAGTCCGGACATAATCTTGGTCAGGCCAAATGAGGACCATGTAGATTAATGTCTGAAATGGTCTTTTGAGGAAGGAACCACACGGCATGGCCACGGCCATCACCACTGCTTTCTGCAGCCTGTATTAGATTTTTCTTATTTCAAAACAAAATGTCTTACTAAGACTTTATGTTCTACTCACAAGGGAGCAACAAGAAACCAGCTAAGTGCCGTACCAATAATCGTAACTTATAAAATAAACATGATTAATCCTTATTGTTGCTAAGCGCTCCGTCGGTAATAAGAGTAACTCCTAATAAGGAGCAATTTGGAGCTTTTATATTAATAATAATATTAATAAGGAGGATAAACAAAATGAAGATGCTTTAATTTTTAAATATGATTATCTTCATTAGAGAAGTTGTTATCTTACCCTTCAAAATATTCGCGTTCGGAAAGTTGTTTTTAAAAAACCATCGTTTTTTTTTTGTCGGTAACTGAATATTTTTTGTTAAAATAATATTTTAGGAACGCGAAAGGTGGTTGTTGTTAGGCACTTTCTTTTTGTTTTATATAAAATATAACTGATTTTTTAAATCGTGTTATGTTGTTGTCGTATAAATGTGATATTTTAAATTTAGTATTCAGTTACTTCAATGATATTCGAAGAACATAGTAACCTTGAACCGATACTGCAGCATCACCTGGAATTGTGTCGGGGGTTATTTAAATGTTTATGTATTTAAGCAGAATCAACGCAGAGATTACACTAACAGCAAAATTAGCAAAAACAATTCTAATAAAATGTTAACACTGATTAAAATTCAAGAAAAAACGACAATAAATAACGATACCGATGTAAAAAAACAACAGAGACAAGACAATTAATCCACACCCATCTGTATCCTAAAGCTGGGTGCACATTATTTGTTTAAAAAAATGCGTAGGTGTATACACAGAAGCGAGCCTGTGGTCGCAATAAACTGAATTTATTATCAGTCCTACGGTATTTTTATGCGATCGCGGGAAAGATTTGTCGTCGTCCCGTGATTTCCCCTGGGACTGCTGTGTTTAGTGATATTGTGTATGCGCCTTTATATTTCAATCAGTCGATTGCCAGTTTGGGACCTTGTTACCTGTAATCATTGGTGGATGATTTTTTAGATATGTATGAACTGTTGACTGGGTTGGTCAACGTTTTTGGTTCTCTTGGGGATGTAAGAGGGATGCCCTGAGAGATTTTTAGTGTACCTAATGTAGACCAAAATGACTAGAGGAAATCTATTCACGGCGTAAACGTAGCAAACCCTGACCGGGACAGCCTAGATAGTCAATCGTATCGGTCTCTGCTGCTGTCATTTCACCCGATTCCAGGGATTGACATTGGTGCCGATTCCCTTGTTCACAAACTAAACTAAATTTAAGTTCAGTGCATCTTTTACTTTGTATTTCATTAAGAAAAGGACAGAAGATAAATTTTAGTTTAGTCCTGTCAAAAAAATCCTGTGGTCCTGCGGCCAAAAGTCTTCTTGCATGACGTGGGGTAGGAAACGGGGCCTAAGTCTACTAATTTATAAACGTTACGGTGATCTCTCAATGGTGAGTTTTGACTGTTTTTGTATAGCAAATCTGTCAAATATTCACCATTGAGAGACCATTGTAACGTTTATAAATAAGTAGACTTAGGCCCCAGTTCAGTACACGCACGATGTACGCATTGACAGCTCACGGCAACGGCACGGCAAGATTAAAAACAAATCGGCTGCAACAAATCTTTTGTTTTTAACCTCGAAGTTTCGAGATTTTTTATTTTTTTTAGATTTTACTCGTATTCTATAAGGCACAGCACATCTTTAGGTCATGAGCTATCCGAATATCAAAAAAATATGTGGTGGGCTTGAAAATTGATTCGCAATTACAATGATATCACGTTAAAGGACACTTTATAATTTAAATGCACGCCCACACAGAAGGTAATAAATTATTCACATGTAAATATCCACATTCCCGTGACCGCTATGCGCCCAATTTTTGGTATATCAAAAATGTGTGCACAAAATAACCAGTGGAACATTACGTTAATTTTAATCCTCTTAAAAGGAGCAATGGAACGGTTTAAAACTATACAAAATTGGTGAAATGTGCAATGTGCTTTGTGGTGGAATACATTGTTATAATATTAACTAGGTACTATTTTGCAGCAGCTGCATTGATAGACTGTTGAACACGCATAATTATTTCTGTGCTCAACTAATTACTATATTATTTTTCAATAAATAGTTTATCATCATTTAAAGAATACTATGGATGATGATAAACTGTGCTATGGGATACCATAGCCATCAATACGTCTGCCATTGTTGGGTGTAGGCCTCTCTTGAGCCAGATAGGCATTTAGAAGGTAGGTATTAGGAATCTGAATGTTCTTCTCGACCTTGAGTAACTCGAATCCAGTTTTGTGCTGTGAAACTAGACAATTAATATTAATAACTGCAAAGACGCGAGGATAGATCCTCGGTAGTCATGAACTTCAAGATGGCGAAATTAGAAACTAATAAATAAACCCTTTAGAATTTATCAAATTATCTCGGTTACAAAAAACTTTCACCACAAAAATCCTCCAAATAAAAGCAGAAAACCACAGGAGAAACATTATGCACAAGATCATAATAGCGCAAAATTGTACGTGTATAAAGTCAAAGATACCTACGCGTTAGCTACAACGCTATCTGTAGACATCAACGTTGCTTAAATTGATGGTCCACCAAGCGAAATAAGCAGCTGCCTCCATTTTATATCTTTCCCTTCTTAACAGCTAATTAAACTTTACCGGCCTATACAAAGGCTGATATTCTAATAAAGCTGAATGACTAATTTACCATTATCTCTCTAGAATTCTTCCGAATATTCAAACACTTTTACAAAATCACCATAAAAAATTCCCCAAAAAATCTCCAAATACAAACGAAATAAGCAGCTGCCGCCGTTTTAGATCTTTGCCTTCTTTACAGCGATTTCAACTTTACCGGCCTATCCCAAGGCTGATATTCTAATAAAACTGCTTGACTAATTTACCATTACCTCTCTGGAATTCTTCCAAATATTCAAAATATTTTTACAAAATAACCATTAATAAAAATCCCCAAAAAATCTCCAAATACAAACGAAACAAGCAGCTGCCGCCGATTTAGATCTTTGCCTTCTTTACAACGATTTCAAGTTTACCGGCCTATACAAAGGCTGATAGTCTAATAAAGCTGCATGACTAATTTACCGTTATCTCTCTAGAATTCTTCCAAATATTAAAAAATACTTTTACAAAATCACCATAAAAAAAATCCCCAAAAAATCTCCAAATACAAACACAGCAGAACATTATACTCGACACACAAACAGAGTCATAATGGCGCAAAATTGTACGTATATACATACAGTATGAGATACGCGTTACGTTGCACGCTATCTGTATAAATCAACGTTGTGTAAATTGACGGTCCACCAAGCGAAATACGCAGCTGCCTCCGTCGGTTTACGGAGATGAGGGACGAAGAATGGATGTGGTTGGTTGAATTTTTTGTTGTTTATGACTTTTACTCTGAAAAGTGAGATTAAAACAAGTTTGAGCTGAAATAGATTTCCAGGAATTGCATTATTTTCAAAGGGTCAGTACACAGGAAGCCGATACCAGTAGGGTATTTATTTCATAAAAACACATATAAAAACAACCTATTTCCAAAATAAGCTATTCCACTGTATTTTGGGGCTTTAACTGTATTTTGGTTTTAAAGTCTAGAAACTATTAATTAACTAATGTCACCTAAAATTGAAATGTGTGCAATGCAGTCGAATGAGACGCCAACGATTTAAAGAAATGTGGGTACTGTTACTTCTCTAGATAGTCTAGATAAAATAATATTTTGAAGATAATAAAATAAACATTCATCAATTGCTGGAACATTTCTTTTTCTCGAATTAACATAAGTTTTATTTTTCTCAATAATTAAGATTGATTTATTTATTAACTTGATATAATTTAAAAACTTACAGGCTTAAAATAATAATGATATTTTAAGTCGAGCAACTGCTTGGCGATGTCTCGAAAAGTAAGTGGGCACTCGGACCCCATGGCCCTAGTGTTTCAACCCCAAATGTCTCGAACATATAAGTCCCAATAAGATTGTAGTTTTCCGCACCGTATTCAATTGCTTCAAATCGTAGACCTGATATCAAAAACACACACACTCACACACATCGCGGAGTACGTGCGCCGAAAGACGAAGTACACGCCGAGGGTGGTCGAACCGGAACGTCAACTTCAAGGCGTTCGTCATTCGTGTTCCGTGTTATCTGCCCCTCTTCATGGAGGAAGACTTTTGACCTCAGGACGTGGTGTTCCGTCGCTCCCGCGGACAAATTCCACTGGACAGCACAAAGACAAGCTGCTGTGCAAAGTGAAGTGCTACGTACATAATCTTAAGCCTTATTTATTAACACAAGTTGTTTATATTAAAAAATGTATGTTTAGGTTAAGGTATTTTTCTATGGGGCTGCGTCGCCTGAAATAAATGGTATTATTATTATTATAAAATGAACCAAGTTGCCAAGTTGGGTCATACCACCGGACACAAAACACCTTCTCCCTTTATCCAAGTCCTTTCATAACTCCAAACATTATATACTTGTATGTGTTGGGAACAAAATAGCATGCGAGGTTCGTTGGCACTACATTATTCAAGCAGTAAATTTGATTGTCCAACTCTAAATAGAAACTCACATCATTTAGTTACGTTCCTACAAATGGTGCGTCTGAATGTGTTCAAGATTTATTTTTAGTTATATTCTGTTCTCATTCTAAATTCTTAAGTTATTTGGGAGAGAGTGAATATATTTAATCATTGTGGAAGAAAATATTATATACGTACGTAACAACTTATAAACTACTTAATTAATGAATAAAAATAACAAAATTATGTACTAACTTAACGAAAACTATTCACAAACTTCCCGTGACCCAATGGCTGGCTTTTACCTCGGCCAGAGGCTAAGCATTGCCATACTACGTGGCATTGCCACCAGTCTCTTGGGTAGATTACCAGTTGACAGCGATGCGGATGATTTTTTCGGAGAGAGTTAGAAAATATTTATACATTTAAGACTATATCTACGTTGGTTATTACATTTTACACATTTACGTCGTCATTTTTAATCATAGAAATAATAAACATTATTTCTAAAAATAATATAGCAAAAATTCTGACTGGACTGCATCGTTGGTGTAGCGGTTGGCAAACGCTACTGCTGTGGATTAGGGCCTGGGTTCGATTCTCAGGTCGGGTAAAGTTTTATTGGGTTTTTCTATTTGGTATTTCTCAGTAGCAGCACGGAATCTAGATTCCGGGCTGCTACTGAGAAATTCCATTTGAACCCAGTTGATGACAAAAAAAGTGCTAAAAAAACCCCATAATCATTTCCATTTGTGTAGTAAGTATTTACTTACTATATACGATATCAATAAATTAAATTAATAAATTATAAACTGCTTCATAAATGCAAAAATAAAAGAAATAACAGGTCAAAATTCTTATACCTACATATTTCAAGACTTCAATTTCATTTTACGGCATCACTAGTTTCAGTAATTTCCGCCCTCGCTCAGATTTGTAAGGAGGTGCACGGAAATGATGACTCACAACTTTAGATTTAGCGCACAAATTCTGCTATCGTGCATGCATTATTTGACCTCGAGAGCGTGCAAATTCGTGCTAGTCTCAAATTGACGATAAGAAAATGGCTTTCAACTAATGGTGAGCTGTTTTTCAATATTTATTTAATTTGCCATTGCTCAAGGAAAACTCTTAGAAGTTTGAATGAGGTGAAAGATGAGATTGAATATTTAAAAAAAAAAACTGAAGTCATTAAAAATTAAACAATCAATCAATCAATCCATCAATCAGTTTATTTGTGAAACATAGGTCTAAACGTTCATCCAAGAGTTCACCACTAATAACAATCATCTTCACAAACGTTAATAGCTAAATAAACCGGCGTACGTGTAAGAACGTATACGAAGCAAAAGAAGTATGTAAGGATCGTAGTAGGTGGCGGTCTGTAGTTTCTGCCTACCCCATGGGAAGAAAATGTATGTGTATGTTAACTTGCAGCTAAAAATAACTAACCTTAAATCTGCATAAAGTAAACTCTTTCCCCAAGCAACAGCAAACGAACAAAAACAAAAACCTAACAGGGCTTAAACACAGTTCCCCAAAACAGCAAGCGTCAGCGCTAAGAAATGCCAATTTCTAAAACCAAAGTTCGCCTCAATAATCCAGAATGTTCCGTTCACAACTTCACGTAAGCCTCTTATGTCGTTTTTGTGTAGGACTTTTTCTCCCAACAAGCTAGAAAATAGTAAACTAGGAGTTGGAAGTTAATCTTTGGCCCTTAAAATTTCTGCAGTGACGGTTTGACGTGTGATGGTGTTTTGTGTAATTGGGAGTAGATATTTACATTCGCTCTACTGTAAAACCGGCATGTCACGGAAATGTGTCATCACACTTCACTCATAATCATCTGATCATTTCTTACCATCAGGTAAGATGTAAAGTGTACCTAAGTGGTTAAAAAAAAAACAACATGTCAGGGACATGTGTTACGTAACCCAGAATAGTCGAAAAAAAATTGGAAAATGCATTGACAAGATTTTAAACAACTCAAGGATTAGTACTAAATATCTTTATCTACACCCATGCTATAAAAGTTTCTGGATCAGTTAGCTTATTGCCAACATTAAAACGTCCAGTGTCATAGTAACCATTATAATCATCCAAACGAGTGTTATAATGTTGTACTCAATTTCATAATGCAACTCGTTTGCTCCTTCGATTCCTTGCGGTCAGCAGGTGCAGACCCTCACGCCGACACATCTGACCCATTTTCCAAAATACGATACGTCACGTTTGACGGGTACCGGCTATGGTTGGTTTAATTTTGGCAATAGCTAACTGTTTCAGAAACTTTTATAGAGGATTCATATCATGGGTGTAGATAAAGTCTTATATGCAACTGTATATAATTAGGTATTATACAACAGTTGCATAAATAACTATCCAAGTACGGTAATAACACTATAGAAGTTAGTTAATTGATTCAGGTGTGACTTGGCAGAAATCCATGATAAAATACAATAGAACCGCCTAACTATTCCTAAACAGTCAAAAAACCCTGTAAGAAATCGACACGTGTTTCACCTCTCAAAGCGGCCTCAGGATGACGATTGCCTTGTCACGAACCCAAACACGACGTGTTGCCACGCCGAGCGGACGCAGAGTGCGAGTGAATAGTTAAGCGGAATAGGTTACTAAATATATCTACGACTATTGTATACTATAAGACTTGACCAATGCCTTAGTCTACAACCAGCGAAGGCAATTATGAACATTGTACACACTGCTGAAGACGACGACCGATGATTACGCAAACCAGCATATCGATCTATCGATATTCATGGCTCACCATCACCAATAAAGCAATTGAACTGAACAGACCATTAAAGATTCCGGCTCAATACGTACCCAAGACGAACGCCAATGACGATATCAGGCCATTCCGGTGATAATTGGCGTAGATAAACAGACGGACAGCCAGATTGCACGGTAGATGGACAACGGCTTAATTGGCGCTATAATCACACACGACCGAAGCACCCAAAATGAGGAATTCGAAATTCGAAACCCGGATGACGTGTGAATGAAATTTGTAAGGATTCCGGGAAGGATGGAGAAAGGAATGAAAATGTTTCTGGTTTAGAGATAGATTCTCTTTTTGAAATGGGTGTTCGGGATTTGTGTTGACAGTTTTGACGGTTATTTTTGTTGTGTACGGTTTCTTTGGTCCTTATTTTCATGTTTTTTCCTATTTTCTGGTGTAAAAAGTTCTACTAATTATGAAATAGCTTTTTTCAAAGCACGGCTTAGTTCCATCTCGTTTACCTTTGCTGAAGCAAAGACGATTTTTCTTTTCACATTGTCATCAATAAACATGATGTTAATTTTCATTACAGGGATTTTATTTTCAAATCAAATCAAATCATTTATAAAGGGAGGGTGGGGGGGTTCAGGATTATTTCCATTACTTTCAATTTCATGTATTTTGGTATCATAGGTTTAATCTTAAACCACTTTTTTTTTCATAATATAGCTTTTATTTTTTGCTTCATGCTTTTTACAATAGATTTTGTTTTCAATTTAAATCACAATCATTATTGAATTTCTCCTATCATCTCCATTGGAAAAGAATCGTTCAAACAAATGGACACTTTAAGGAAGATACCAAGACATCAAAAGGGCAAAATCCCCTCACAATTATTGTAGCCATAAACCAAGGCCCATAACTCGGAGCCTATCAATCGGCTATAAAATTAACTATAGCCCATATAGGCTATATCATGGGCTGTATGGTACGGAATCCTTTGCCACTGTTTTGTTTGTGTTTCTGACAAACGGCAGCCCTTATTTATTTTGGAGTTCGTCGACATTGCTAGCAAATTCGGAGCGCTTTGCTGAGAATTAGGGTCACCACGGCGATAGAATAATTGGTTAAAGTTTCTGAAATTGATATTTGGAGGTATTTAAGCTAGCACACAATATACATATTATTACACAAATATATATACATTAACTCACGTCTTCTTCTCATGGGGGTAGGCAGAAACTACAGAACGCCACCTGCTACGATCCTTACATACTCCTTTTGCTTCGTTTTGCGTTCATACCTCAGAGGGGCAATTCCCGTATTGTTATAAACGTTCGCAATCGCATCTCATTTGCAACCTGTCAAAAATACTATGAATTTACCAACATTTTTGACAAGTTTGACGGATTGCGACTTGAATGTGAACGTTTTGTAAGTACGAGAATTGGCCTTCTGGTCACACTCACGCGGGTTGCCAGTACTACGCACCTGACCTTTCTGAAAAGCATCACCAATAAGGTCACTATATTATGTCCTCCTAGGACGCCCCTCTTGGCGTTTCCACTCATATCTGCCTTCTGTTACCTTTAAGTTTGTATGATGTTATTTTCGTGAAAAAAATAAAAATAAGTACTGTTTTATTTCAGGCAAAATACCCATATTATATAAGATTTGATTGAAT
Organism: Eupsilia transversa; assembly: GCA_914767815.1. Taxonomy (NCBI): domain Eukaryota; kingdom Metazoa; phylum Arthropoda; class Insecta; order Lepidoptera; family Noctuidae; genus Eupsilia; species Eupsilia transversa. The sequence goes on from OU611888.1 coordinate 3,506,325, forward strand.
AAATAATTTGTAAAACAGTAAAAAAAGAAATTATCATTAAAAATTATTAATGATGGTTTTATGTAAGTACTACTTATGGTATTGCTCGTAAGGACGAAATAGCTATGCACCTTTACGATTATTTCATTATTCTTTGCATTTAAAGTTCTTGTTTAGTTAGTGTTCTAATTTTAAAGGTGGAGTTATGTGAAAGCTACGAATTGTAAATTACGTTATAACGATATCATTGTGCAAAATTATTATATAACATTTAAAACATTCTAAGTTATCACTGATGACGTTGTTCACTGATCAGTGATCAATCAATTAAAATTATATTTTATTTTACATTTTACATGGGCTCTTATGAAACGTCAGAAGCTAGGTGCACGGTTCCAATTGGTCGTTTCCTATGGAGAAGAGCCGGCAACAAACTCCATGGTTACTTACCTTTTTTTTAATAATTGCGGCTTGTACAATGTTTTCAAATTACAGTGTTATTAGTTAAATGATATAATTATAATAACGTATATCAATAAAGATAACCGTAAATAACATAAAATACATTCATAACACTATCCACAATTTACAAATATCACACATTACCATAAACATTCAGTATCGATATTCTCAAATAAAATTTCATGACGTCATAATTTCAGTCCTATCTTAGAATCCAAGATGGCGACCCTAAGAACGATAAATACAGACTGTTTGCCGACTAAGGAGTGAGAGTACAGTAAGTTGGCGGAATACAATAGTTTGTGTTGCACTGTTTTATAGCCGATGGGGTGGAAACCCCATGAAAGGGGACCGCGTGCCCCTTAAATGGGGAAATCTTTATGAATTTATACTCAAGACCTTTGTTTGAAAATGCTAAGAAACTACGATTTGTCGATTGCAAGTTTTATTATGAACTAGCTTCCGCCCGCGGCTTCGCCCGTGTTGTATGTCGATAAAAAGTATCATATGTCCTTCCCCAAGGTTCAATGTATTCCCGTACCAAATTCCATCAAAATCGGTTCAGCCGTTTTAACGTGATGCAAGATCAAATAAACAGACATACAGATAAACAGACAGACAAAAAAACCAAAAACTGTTGGAATGTGTTGTGTTATCGATTCTAAATATCCGCAGCCTACTTTTTTTCGAATATCTTCCATGTACAGACTTTCGACCCTCTTCAGCTTTATTATTTATGTATAGATTCAAACAGTGCGTTAATAGCACTTAATAATACCTAAAAGTAAGTTGGAACTACATCACGGACGTGTTTTTATAGTAAAGAATTTTGTCTTGAAAAATTATTGTTGATAATACACCGATGCACTTTTATTCAATTCTGACGTAATTTTTCTTACTTTAATCCATGGTGGTAAATCAATGAAAATTGCTACAGTCCAGCCGTTGAGAGAATGCGTTCCTGACACCTGCCAGTTGTACAATTTCTACTAGTAATAAGGATCAAATTCGCAAAACACATATTCGTTAGTATGATACAGTTGTCAAGAACCCGTTTTCTCGACGGCCGAACTGTAGTAACAGTAACAAATCATATCCACAATATTGCAAAAAAACATTAGCTCGAACCATGTATGGACTGGAATACTTAAGTACTAACCTACCTATAATATCTATCTCTGCGACTGCGAGTATGGGCAATGCCCTGAGGACTTCTATACGAAGCGACTAGCGCCATCTGTCATCCTGAACATGAGCTATCGGCGCAACGTGTGCGATTTGTACCCTGAATGCATTCCCTGCTTTTAAAGTAAGTGGGTTCATGCTACCTGAGAAATGAACAGTATATTTCTCATTGGAAAAGCGCCGAAGGAAATTGAAATTGCAGTAATTTATAAAGTTACTATAATCAGGTAATGAGAAACATTCCTAATACAAACAGGATTTTTTCGTATTGCATAAAACTTCTAAAAACACAGAACAGCTGAAATATCGAAGTAAAATGTCAATTCAAAACTCACAAAGAATTTAACCACCCAATAATTGCGAGTATATTATTATAAGCTACAGATTTCTTAAATAAATTAGATTAAACTTCAAGTTTTTCCATCATTTCTATACAATATTTAAAAACGTGCTTTAGGATTTGGAACTGTATTTTCATTCTTACATAGTATAATTTTCATTGCAACTGAAATAACTTTATGACCTTTTCAGCAATATTGTTATTCTAAAACCAACTTAAGTTTTAATTGCATAAAGTTTATATTTGTGTAAATAAGTAATAACATGTATTTCTATTTTCATATTGGCTTTTAGTATAAAAGTGGTGTTTCCTTGTGAATGTAATTTTCTCTTTTGAGAGAATATGGTGGTTTAATTAGATGCAGACCGACGCTCAAAGCTGACTGCGTTACAAAAATTAAAAGCCAGCGCAGTTTCAGTTTTGCTTAAATGTTTTATACGGGAGTTGTAGATATAAAGTCAACATACGCTGTAAATGATTTTTCATAAAATGTTTACTCGACAAAGTAATAATCGGCCTATTTTTTTAAACTTTTGTACAAATTGACTATTTCTATAGGTAGCTGAATTTCATACTGGGATCGGTTGGCATTAGGGCCCTGTTCAGAACATAATATTATTTTTATCCACGTTCCTAATAAATCCCGCAAAGTGGAATCCGATCTGAATAAGCCCTGATTAGCTGTGGACAACCAAAAAAAGGACATTAGGCAATTATTTACTTTTGTAGGCCTAGGCACCTGTTACGGACCCGTCGCCACCGGCCGGGTTGCGCACAGCGGGACTATCTATAGCCATGCCGTTGCGGCCAGCCTGTACTCTTCGAGCTGTCAGGGCCGACGAATTGGACTTTACACAGCAGCAACTGCCGGAACACACTAGTAACCTAGAAGTTGCTTACCTACTTACTTACTTATGTAGCTTAGGCAAACATGTTGTCCGTACCAGTAATAGTCTCCAAAGACTGAAAAGCTTTCCTTAATCAGAACCGTGAGCATTGTGAGCGAGACATATAACCACGGAAACCTGCGAACAAGATATCACTAAATTGGAAACTTCCCAAAGATAAACCTGAAAGAAATTCATTTTTTTCATCAGAAACTGAAAAACAAAATCATAAAGAGAAATCGACCCGAAGAAATCAAGCTAGAGATTGCAAAGAGCCAGTTACCAACAAGCATCTCTATGAGCCAAATTTCCCCATAACGGCCTACCGTTATGGGGAAATTTGGATACCGTATTTCGAAACAAAATGGCTGAAATTCCCAGTCAATTCCGTCGATACGTATGGCATCCGTCTAGACAGAGGGTCGTACATTATTTGCGCTTAATATTTTAGAGCTAGGTCTACGAACGTGGCGCGTTTTCAGTCAATATTTTTTTAACTTCGGAGTAGATTCCCATTTAAGGATAGGGGTACTGATTATTATTTTACTGCGGGTTAAACTACATCCACATTTGTTGCTAGTTATTTTTTAATTAATAAAAATTTAATTGTAAATTCCAGAATCAATCACGAACAACGATAATTTTTCCCGCGCCAATATGTTCATTTGCTTCTTTTTTACTTTAAACAGCTCTGTTTGCGAGCCACATCGAAATTGACCTCAATCTTTGATCAGTTACCTCCTTGGTTGCCATGTGTCGGAGTAAAATGTTCGTTCCATTTTTTAATTACACGACAGTTATGAGTTTCGATAGTACCGAATTTTTTCGACCGCTAAACACGACACATATGGATTTTCATACTAACATTGCCGGCCTTTTCGATTTATCTCGAACGGGGTTGTCAAAATAATCCTCGATTTTCCAAGCATGTTTGAGAAAAAATCTTTACTCAAAGGAACTTAACATAATCAACACGTTATTTTTGCTTTTAAAACATTCTAATCACCTCGCCAGAGGTTACAGGATAAAAGCTACAGCCTTATCTAACGGTTAGTCTAGAATTTCAACACAGTAATTGGGAAATTGAATTTTCATGTCGCTTGCTGCCTAGGCCGAGGGAAATTTGCCGCAATTTTTGAATCTGCGAGACTTGCTCTTAGACCGCAATTCGGTTGACTGGTCGTTTCCACCACTTTGGGTGTAATATAGAGTTTATTTGCGTGTCTGTACGTTTGTTTGTGGTTTTCTAGGATAACTTTGCGCGTAGAAATGTACTTTTTTGTCAGTAGTGTGAGGTCTTCCGCAGCAAAAAGTTCTCTTGCCCAGATCAGTAAATTTGTATTGATAATTATGTATATTATGTGCGGTGGTCAATATTCACATTTCTTTTTCACTTTTTAGCCGGTAAATATATTAGTAATCCGTCACTTAGGAACCAAGTGCCATGCACCGATGCACGTCTAGATCAGCGTAGTTGCATCCATACCTACTCTTCAAGCCGGAACACACACATTAAGTGGTTGTTCTTTCTTACGATTGTTTTCAAAACCAGACCTACTCCATAATTTCTATAGTTGACATACCTAAATATTAATACAAAAGGGTTACTATAAAGCCAAGTTCACAATATCGGGCCCATTAATCTTCAAGTTAAGGCGAGCCCATCTGGTCGATGTCTCACGCATGTTGCTAAAGTCGGCTAAGTGAGATGGGCTGCTAAAATATTCATCGCTTGAATCTTAGTACTGGAATCACTTAAGTGAAGGTATGCGGGTTAGTGTAGATGTAACTTGCGAGTTGATATTGTAAACGTTATTTGAAGTTATTCATAAAAAAAATGCTTTAACATGGTGGTCTCATCGACGGGCAACGCAGGGGCATTGAAATATTTTGAATGGTAAAAAGAAAATGGCTGTTCCATACATGTTGTCGTATAAGAGATCCTATATAAGTTAGGTTGTCTCGCGGTGTGGCTCACTCAGCGTCACAGAGTACTTTTTATATAATGGCTCAGCGTCCTGCGCTCGGCGTGGCAACACGTCGTGTTCGGGTTCGCGCCAAGTCAATCGTCATCCTGAGGACACCTTGTTGAGAGGTGAAACACGTGTCGATTTCTTACAGGGTTTTTTAAGACTCGAATAGTTAAGTAAGAACGAAGAATAGTTAAGCGGAATAGGTTACTAAATATATCTACGTCTATTGTATTTTATAATGGATTTCCGCCAAGTCACGCCTGAATCAATTAACTATAACTGAGTAAGTCAAATTAATGTATGCAATTACAAAAAAATCATAATCATAGGCAAGATCAAGAGAAATAACTAACATTATTTCAGTTGTTGTTGAGTCTACTCAACAACAACTGAAATTTCTAAGGAAATTGAGGAAAATCGAATTAGGCCTCCTTTATGTATTTCCTTAGTAACTCAATAGTAGGCGTTTAAGTCCCTACAGGGAATTCCCTGGGAAGCTTAGATTATAATGAAAGTACAAGACTTTTAATTATTTTCTTATTACTTTTATTAGGGTTTCATAGCTCAAAAGGAAAAAACGGAACCTATAAAAGATCACTTTTATGTCCGTCCGTCTGTCTGTCCGCGGCTTAGCGCAGAGACTGTTAGTACTAGAAAGCTGTAATTTGGCATGAGTATACATATTATTTACGCCGACAAAGTGGTAAATAGTACCTATATGTAACGAAATTAAAAGGAAAACTATCACAGCTAAGTAGGCTCTACAAGTTAACGAGTAATTATCGACCAACTTACATTTGCAGTTGTAAAAACATGTTCTCCCATACATTTTGTATGGGAGAACATGTTTTTCAACTACAGTGTTAAGTTTGTTCTTGGGATAAATTCATCTCAGCTACGTTCCCCCTTCATTGTGCGTGGTCGGACACGCACTTGTTCAACTTAAGTTTGTACTTGGAATAAAGTCATCCCAACTACGGAACCCTTCATTGCGTGGTCCGACATGCACTTGCCCGGTTTTTTTCTACTAGGCACCGACCGCACGTCAGTAGTAACAAAACCAGTTTAATAGCTGAGCTCGCATTCTATTCAAATTACGTACTACGCTAGACTAGCTAGATCAAAGTGTTTAAACTGGCATGCGGTCGGTCGACTGTATGTATACGTAGAAATTCTCGTATAAAGCAAAGTCCTTTTGATCTATAATTTTTGGTAAGTTATGAAAACCACAAACACAGTGACCATAACACACACAGTAAGCATAATACACACATAAACACACAGCAAGCATAACTTACATACACACACAGTAAGCGTAGCACAGTCTACAGTAAGCAAACCAAGTGTTTCTTGCTCATTCCTTAATTTTCTCTAAGAAAAAACTTAGGTATACCCTGAATTTTGAAAAATACAGCCTGAAATTACATTACCACCTCACCTTTTACCTCACAACAGATTAAACTCTCATTATTACATTGTAATACATGCCAGTTGTTCCAACAAAGCAATAAATTCGGGCTGAAAAACTACTCGAAGCAATTCATGCTCTGTTTAACAAAGATATTTGGAAGCGGCCACTACAATGATAAAATTTAATATCACGGCCGAAGGGAGCACATTGCGGCTATAATTTTTGCTAGAAGAATTCTATCCCCTAATAACCGTTATTGGTATTTTATTATTACAGTTTTTTTTTTCTTTTTCTCTTTCGCCAAGAATTCGAATTATGATTGTCTTTTTATTAGATTGAGGGTGTGTTTTTTAATAAGTTTCTGATGATATTATGGCTTTTTTGTACGGGTCGCTGGGGGAAATAATTTAATTGTATATTTCCTGATCTCTTTGGTAAATTGACGCAGATAACAAAAACACCTCTGATATTTTTTATTTACTTAAATGTCCTTTCTTCGGTATTGTTCGTCGAGTCGCTGAGCTCCTTAAGTTCTGAGTTGAGCTCCACGATTAATGACAAATGCTTGCACTGATTGAACAGGTCCACTCAAATCTGTGTGGTTCTTTCCTCAAAAGACCATTTCAGACACTTATCTACATGGTCCTCATATGGCCTGACCAAGATTATGAATAGAATAGAATATACTCTTTATTATGTACACCATAAAAATTACAGACATTTTGGACATTTTACATAGGGTGACACAATGGGCGGTCTTATCGCTAAAAGCAATCTTTTACAGACAACCTTTGGATGGATTCAAGAAAGAAGGAGAGACAATACTGCAGGTACTCAGTGGTGTACCATTTACATATACAATACATACATACATACATAAAGCATTATGTCTGGACTTTAAAAGAGACTGAGACCTCTGAGTTTGTTTCGGCCTTTCTTCTCACAATAGTCAGATAGGAAACGCCGAGCTCATCTAGGTTAGTTCTAATGTTTTTTTAATATGACGTGTAATTGATTCCGGTATCCTATTTACAGAATAATCAATTTAATTTAATTTCAAGGTTCTTTGCAAGTTGTGGGGAGACTCAGGGTAAGATAGCATACGTTCAGCTAACAGGTAACATTAGGAGAGCACTTATATTATTACTCATCACTCGCTGAGCTTGATTCATAGAAAGCCCAATTTCTTTGAAAAAAGTTGTTCATATCCCAGGCTCGAGCTTGACAGATTATTGTATTATTACCTAGGTAATTAATTAAGATTAAGTTGTGCTTAAATATTCGTAGCAAATATTCTTAAGCTTGTAATATTATCTTAGACACATACATACTTAAACTCAGGGGCCTAAGTATTTATAAACGTTACAATGGTCTATTAATGGTGAGTTTTTGACAGTTTTTGTATGGCAAATCTGTCAAAAACTCACCATTGGAGACCATTGTAACGTTTATAAATTAGTAGACTTAGGCCCCTGGCATTTTGCGATCCTTACCTACCTACTCCTTTTGCTTCGTTTAGGTTTTATTTTTTATTTTGTTTTTATTAATTAGTATTTTTTATTTTGTTTTTATTAATTTGTATTTTTTATTTGTATTATTTAGTAATTAGTCGAGTAGACGATTTTTTCTAACATAATAATGAATTATTTTCAGATTGTGAAATAAAGTGTTTTACGTGATTGGGGTGTCGATTTTGTTACCACTGCTGTCTAACATGTTAGTGGCCAACGTCTGTAGTAACAAACAAATGATGTGCAATAGAAATAACTAATAAAAAATGCCATCCAATGGGCTCGCACCCTATTACAAGGCACTTAAACATACCCGGCGAAATGAGGGTGTACTATAGGTACACCTCTGCCTAACCCTTCGGGGTTATACAGTTTTTATTTTACGACAGCCAAAGAAGATTTTCAACAAAATTGCTTCATATTTTAAAACAAAATCGTTCACCGGACATAAACCCTAAAAAGCCCACAATCCGTCAACACACACTTAACCTCTTCCCAGGTCTCATATACCCCTAGATTTATCACCACATTATAACCGGTAATCACTGTTGATCGATCACGGCTGTCAGCTTCAGGCCACAGTCTATCAATCAAGCTTTTTGTCAAGCTCCCTCTATTGTTTAGCTGTTTATCTTATACTGTGGCTCGACGTAATCTTTGACTCGTCATGTGAGGTTCTATGTTCGAGAAACGATTAGCGTTGATCCTTTTTTGTTGAGGTAGTGTTGTCTTTCGGATCAAGGCCTATTCAGATATAAGCGATATCGCCGGGATGTCGCTGTCGCGCTCGGGAAGGGATACTGGTCCAAAGTGACTAACCAGGGGCTTAAGTCTACTAATTTATAAACGTTATAATGGTCTCTCAATGGTGAGTTTTTGTCAGTTTTTGTATGGCAAATCTGTCAAAAATTCACCATTGAGAGACCATTGTAACTTTTATAAATTAGTAGACTTAGGCCCCAGAAGGCGGAGCAGTATCGCTACCAAGCGCGACAGGGATATCGCTTATAACTGACCAGCCTTTAAATTGGGGACAACTTTCTTTTTTAAAGAAATAAGAAAGGTAGATCTCAAATTCAATCAGTTCAAACTATGAATGATGTACCTAACCAATATTTTGTAAACATATTTTTATTTCAAAGAGTGTCCGTGGAGTTTCTTGCCCGTTCTTCTCCATAGGTACCTACTACGCTTTGGAATGGGCAACTAGCTTTATCTTTCTGACTGACCGACCCCTTTGGCAATTCAAAAGTGGCTGTAATTGTTTTATTTGAAATAAATGCTTTGAGTTTGAGTTTGAATATAATGTGTTGATCCCTGATATTGTGACCAACGGATTTAAGAAATCAAAGTACTTACTGGCACAATCATTGTAAGTAAACATAGCATTCTTCTTGTCATGAACACACGAAGTTGTGTACTTGGTTTTGGAAAATATGGCAACTACCGCTATGTTATAGAACAATTTATTTAAAATGTCTAGAGATAAATGCCTAATTCTGCGGTATTCTAGAAGAGCGGTGGCCGTCATGAAAATGTACCAATTTCACCTATTCTATAATATTGAAAAACGCTCTGAATTTGGACAGCCCTTATTGTGTGGCCGTTGACTGCTTTCTTAGGAAACCAAAGTTTTATATTTAACAAAACTAAAAATCATCAAACAAAACCTCAAAACTAACCACCAACCAGTAATAACCATTCTAAAACATCTCTAAAACCCACAACCGTAACCGAACTCATTATTTTTCTAGAACACAATTACGTAAGACACCTTGAAGACTCGGAGACCATAACTTTGGCGGGCTAGCAAGCACCGGGAGCAGTTGTAAAACCATCGTAAAGACTGCTCACCTGTTCTCCATAAGGTAAGACCTGAGGTAATGAACCATTAATTCGCTAGAAGAGTTAGTGCACTTACAACGAACAATTGCAGATAAAGCTGGAAGAAGTGTTTTTCGGGCCGTTTGGTTTAAGGAAGGTGGGAAATTGGATGGGGTATTTTCGTTTTGGTTTTGATTAATTTTGAAGATTAAGGTTTAATGTCGACATACTTCCAGTTCTTGCTGGCTGGTTGACTAAAATTTTTGTATTCTATTCTTATGTTATGGCAAGCAAAGCCGATGTCGAACATTCTGCCAATGTCTAGTGAGTTAGAGCTTATCTAACTTAGTGCTAATTTCACCAGCGCAACTGAACGCGATCAGCACATAAACCAAGCTTAAGAGCTGTCAGTGTTGTTATATTCTATGGAATATTGACAGTGACAGCTCTTGAACTCGTTTAAGATGTGCTGGTCGCGTTCAGTTGCATCGGTGAAATTCGCCCTTAAAGTGTAATATTTTTGTAGTTTTAAATTTTTGAATACAGAACTATGACACTTTGAAAATGCTCATCCGAGCTGTCAGTTCTGACTGATTGAACAAAACAGTAATAAAAATCATTGTTGTAAAACCAACTAGACTGCAGAATTATAAGCTTTCAACCAGGGAACGTAATTTTTTTTTATTGCAACATTTTATTCTATGTATTTTACGATGTCATACAAAATTCAAAATGAATGGCACTATTTGCGCACTATATTATTTCGTTTTATGAATAAAATCTGTTTAATGAAGTAAGATTGGACAAATAATACTTCCTTCTTGTTTTTGGGCATCCTCATTCAGTCGTAATGATTATTCAGGATCCTCAACATACCCAAAACACAACATGATAACATCAAAATGATAACATAAAATAATGAAAACCTAAGTCTTTTTACATCTATAAAAAATTCATCACTTTACTATAAGAAAACCAAATGAAAATTCATAATGAAATAACTTTTCCGCGATGTAGTAAAAGTTTAGAACAATTTTATTTATTAGAAAAGTTCTAACAATATGCTCAAACTTTCCTACTGTAGTTCTAACTATTCGCTAACTTTTCTCGATTGAACTTTGATTTACGTGAGATCTGTCACCTTTTGAAACTTTTGAAATATATTTTTGTCAAATGTAAATTAGGTTTTGAACGAAAAACGTAATTCTTGAATTGTTGTGTTCTTATATTATATAGAGACAAGTGTCAAGTGATATTTATTTTAGTTATTTTTTCTTTGATTTTGATGTTGCAAAGTCCTTAAACTTCTTTATAGTGTACTACTTTTTTTTTGCAAATATTGTAGCATTTTATAGATATTTAGTTTAAAATCTTTAACTGATTACCAGTTCCTTTGGTGAAATGAGACATAAAGCTTTAAAACTTTTTTTTTTTTTTTAAGAAATCAATTTTCAACCGTGTCAACATTTACTTAGTATTCGAAGCGAACTATTTGCACGGTTCAACACGGTGCACCATCTGGAAAACGGTGAATTATAAAAAGCTGTTTGCGAACCTTGGACCACTAGACCGCAATGCGGTTGGCACTGGGACGTTCGTAATTACCGGTACGAACTAATTCATTACCTACATGAACGGTTTCCGTGCACTACGATTGATGGACTCAACGTAATGCAACTGATATGTTAGAGATGAGATTTAGAGCAAGAATGAACGAATTGATGAAGAAATTGATAATAATTGTGATTGGTGTGAAAATTCAAAAGTCTCCTAACAAAAACTTTGATCACTTTTAGACTTTCTCATAATGAAACTAGTTACTTGCCAAATAATAAATTAATTGTATTATGTTTTCAACACACTGGTGCCTATTCCCTTGTTCACAAACTAAACTAAATTTAAGTTCAGTGCATCTTTTTCTTTCTATTTCATTAAGAAAAGGACAGAAGATAAATTTTAGTTTAGTCCTGTGAAATTAATCAGCACCTGACGTAAATTGACGTAATTTTAGTAGGCATGTTTTTAATCATGTCTAAAGTTCTATGGAGTAGTGACAGACGCTGATTAATTTGACAGGACTAAACTAAAATTTATCATACCGCCGACATAGTTGGGAAAAGGCTAGGCAGATTGATTCATTTAGGTGTCGCTTATTGTTAGTGAGAACGAGCATCTATGTACCTTAGCAACTGCAATCTCGGGTGTTCCGCTCACTTAGGTACAAGTTTTGTTTGTATTGCCGATAACTTAAACATTAATATTGCTCATGTGCTGGTTTTAGACAGAATTGTTTAGTTTGTATTTTAGCTTGTGCAGTTTAGCAAATCGCTGAGTTTTGATTGTTAACTTTATTTTTACGTTTTTTAACGTCAAATCTGATAATATGTTTATGTTGTATCTTGTTTTAATATACCTCGTCGGTCCTATGTTCCTGTGGTCATGTGAGGTTTGATTCCAGAGTTTGGCAGAGTATTACTGTATTTTTGTATCAAGCAATTCTGAGTAGCAGTTCATGGTCTTGATTAGATTATAAGATATAAATCAGCCTATAATGTTTCGGCTGCTAGGCCATAGACCTCCTCTCAGTGAGAGGGAGAGGACCGTAATCCACCACGCAGGCCCAGTGCGGTTGGTAGACTTCACATGTCTTCGAATTTTTGATTCTAGGACATGCCGGTTTCCTCACAATGGTTTCCTTCACAGTTTTGACAGCAGTGGCGATGAAATTATTTACACAAAGTAAAGCGCCTGCCTGGGTTCAAACACACGACCTACAACTCGTAAGTCGGGGCCGTTACCACTGGGCCAACACTGCACTCATCTTGATTTGTGCTCGGTAAATGGCAATATGCTCACCCTTAAATGAGATTTGAAGAGATTTGCTTCATAAGTGGCAACAAAAAAAAGAAAAGCAGAAGAGAGAGTTTTAGCAGTTTAAAAGATTTTTTTGATAAAAAATGTTGATGTTTTAAAAAAAAATGTTGATGGTTGATGGTTTCTTCACCTAACTTTATAATTTTTTCTTATCCTATGTTTGTTCCATATTAATTTGTATTAACACCATTATATACCATGTTTTACGCAAATAATAATATGATGATTTAACAATGATAAATGATAAATGATAAATGATTTATTTTCTGTAAGTAGGTTTGTACAAACACTTTTACACGTCAATCAAATTGTTTTAAAACTAGATGAGGTCGGCGTTTCCTATCTGACTACTCTGAGAAGAAAGGCCGAAACAAACTCAGAGGTCACAGTCTCTTTTAAAGTCCAGACATAATCTTGGTCAGATCATGTGAAGAATATGTAGATTCGTGTCTGAAATGGTCTTTTGAGGAAAGAACCACACAGATTGAGTGGACCTGTCCAGTCAGTGCACGCATTTGTCAGTAATCGTGCAGCTCAACTCAGAACTCAAGGAGCTCAACGATTCGACGAACAATACCAAAGAAAGGACATTTGGGTAGGCCGCATATAGTACTCAAACTGCCAGACCATGGTTAAAACTAACTAAGAAAAGAAAAAAGAAAAAAACACAAAAATCAATGACCCACATAGTCTTCACATTCACAATAATAAACAAAATAAAAAAAAAAAAATATAAAATATATATAATATAAGCTTAATAAGCTTAAACAGAAATACCTCAGGTGACCCCAGACGGATCGAAAATATGTTCTGTATTGCTATAAACTACTACTAGTTAGTTACATTTCTGTAAACTAACTATACAAAAATCACACTATACGCGGTAGTCACGAGTGACTTACCGGTAGAGTAGGTATGTTATGTTACTGCGATAAGCAAACATTTGCTTTTTATACGTCTGCGGTGAATGAAACCATAGCGCGATCTAATTTAACGCCAACACCATCTAGCGAAGCGTTGTGTAAATTTTGTATTTAAATTAATAATTTGGCTTTTTTATTTGAGAGGTCTACTTAGGGCAATCTGCGTAGAACTTTGTTATGAGTACAGCATTAAAGATGCCGCTCCACAGCAGACGGCTAAGCTATGCATGGATACGTGGCTGACAAACAAATGAACCTCGCCGCTCAAGGCAAACCTCTCCATGTAGATCTTATGTAGCAGTGGGGTTTTAAGGGAACGCAAGATGATGCTAAGGGCCAATTTCACCAATACAAACTGAACGCGATCAACACATAAACCAAGTCAGCTGTTAGTGTCATTATTTTCTCTGGAATATTGACACTGACAGCTCTTGAACTTTAATTTCAGATTGATTCAGCTTTAAATAAAATTAAATTAAATTTTCTCTGGAATATTGACACTGACAGCTCTTGAACTCGGTTCAGACGTGCTGATCGCGTTCAGTTTCATTGGTGAAATTCGCACTAAGTGTTCCACCACTAGCAGAACAGCACCACATTGAAACTTCAAGATTTGGAGTCATAATATTTTTGCAGTTAATACGGGGTATAAAAAGATCCATCACGAAGCCGTCTTCTACGTATTCTGTACATCAAAACTAAGTAACTTGGTGCAAAAATAATGGCTAGGAAAAAAGAAAAAAAAAAGATTTAAAAAAATATGTTGTAATTTTGACCTTCAATATGTTCGTAACCAGAAGGTTCCCAGGTATGCTCCAATACAAACAAACTATCACAATGGCGGGAGAAATCAGTGACTCGCATTAACCACCTTTTTACGCCCGTTATAATGCTTAAATAAAAACTAAAAACAAAGTTAAATTGGAAATTACTATAATTTATAGAAGTTTATATAAAAATTCAACCAAAAATAAAATAAATTCTCTAACAAGCACAGTTTTTTAGAAATTTTCTCTAACAGCCTCCTTAAAAATCAGGCTTCATTAAAAAAGGAAAATGCCCATTTTTCTATGGACCGCCGTTGCGCATCAAATTTTGTTGTATGATAGCATAAATTGGATATAAAAGAGGGTTGATGTCATACTTTCAAAGGAAATAAAATTTATCCATTTGTACTGTGGGGTATTTTTGTAATTTTCATTTTTTGATAAGTTTTGAGGTTAGTTTTGTAACAAACCTTCCACCAAAAAAAGCAGTCCTTTACAACAATATGATTTAAATTCACATAATATGCAACAAAAATAGTTCCAACAAACCAAAGAATGAATCCGAATAAATAATATTACATAGGTAGGGCATGCTAAATGTAGGTTTGTACCTATAGGCAGTAGAAAATAAAAATGCTTGAATACTTATTGGAATGAAATAGTTTTATTGGTCCATATTATCATCATATTCATAAAATATAGTATATCGTCTAAAAACGAAGCCGGCTGCTCAACAGACCTAAATCGAGCCCAACTAAGGTACCACAAAATGGTCATTACGTGAGCACAGCACCCCACTGTCCGATTACTCACCAAACAATTGCAATAATAGTCAGTAATATCAGCTATCGTTACATGTAGCCCTATTAACCAAAATGTAGGGGTAGTACACCTTGCTGTTATCATGTCGTGACTTAATTCTTCCCCTTACTAAATACTTGTCCATTCCCAGTACCAATGGCAAGTCATCCTAAATGTCGTTTGCTAGTTCAATTTTAATACAACCGAGCCTGTTTTATTTGATAGGAACCTAGAGCTACTGGCATCAGATCATGTAATGACAGTCTTGGAAATATTTAGTTAAGAAAATAGTTCTCCTTCTATTAATATTTTCATTTTGTATGTACTCTCCCAAATCATTTCTTGAATTTAATCTAGTTTTAGCTATTTCCAAGAACTGTTGAGCCCATTACTACTTCACGTTTGTTGCCCTAGTTACTACCAATCTTACCAGTTGTAATACCGTTAATTTGATTACCCTTCCTACTACTCCAGTAACCACCCAACGACACATTGTAATACGTCTTGTTGATTTGCCTGCTCTGTGATGATTTTTGCCTTCCAAAATAGACTCGGGCATAAACGCTTTATTGGTTGTTCAATTCGCCAATTACATCGCTGAAGCCCTAGGCCCCCTACCTAAAATAAAAACAATGCACTTGCTGGATGGGGTTGTAGTGGTGGTGTAGGTATTGAGAAATCCCTTGAAGGCATGGAATTTTCTGATTCACTTTATGAGATTATTTAGGGCTACAGAAATAAAATAAAACCCATAATACAAGTAATTGTAATCTTTTATTTTGCTGTCATCAATCTTATGTATAGAGATGAAATGAAATGAAATTGTTTATTCTGTAGATAGGATATCTGAACCACTTTTACACGCACTAGGTTGATGAAAACACTCGACGTAAACCCGAGGAGCAGGGTCTCAACTCGATGAGTTATAACACAGATTACTATAAGTTATAATTTGTTGAAATTATCAACCAAAACGACCGGCGGTAATCATAGACTAATAAATGTTTATGGGCTAATGACTGACAGATTTATTGAAAGCTTGCTTCATTGCTGCTGAAAAGTACAAAATAACTACTACGATACGAAAGTAGTTACATGTTTAATACAGGTCGAGACGTATCATTTTTGCGTATAAATGTATGCTGTAGTAATGATTTATTTGCTAAAAAACACATTTTATTATTTATAGATTAGGTACGTATTTACTTTTTATAGTTTGGTAGTCTAGATTATTTGAATAAACTATTAAAATCGTTTTTATTTTTTATTAATGGTAACATTTGGCATTCACCTGATGGAGTTTATGATACAGGATTATAATAGTCATTTGGTCAGTGAAGCTGTAGTGTATTTTAAGCTAATAATAATAACCGACTGAATCTTTTAATTTAGTCGGTTAACGTCAGCAAGCGACATCTGTGTCGACAGTGTCGACAAACAAGAAGTACATGATTTAAGAATACGTTAAAATTAAAAAGGCATTATGAGAAGGACCTGTTAGTACAATAAAGTACACTTTCAATTTGGTATAATTATTTTCACCTAGTTGCATGGCAACAACCTGATGATTTGTTTGGCAGTGGCACTTTTGACAGTTCACCTTGTCCGTGATAGTGTTACCAACAAGTAATCTAAATCACCCTGACCATAAGTGATTTGTTTGGAAATTATTGAAGAAAGATTTTAATTAGTAAGGTAATATTATTTTTTCAACACACTTGCTCGTAAAATGGGCTATTATTGAATCGCTTTTAAGTTCATAATGCAGTGTTTTAAACACCCGTGATTTTTACTTTATATTACCTATATCTATATTTTGGTTATTAAAAATATTAATAACGAGGAAAAATGTCATAGTTCAAATTATTTTTTAAACTCAGCGTTTGCCCTGACTATCCGTTAAGACCGACTAGGGGGAGGTTCCTAAAATTGGCAACACTGCTATCACTAAAATACGCCATTTAAAAAAGTATGCAATTATATCGAATAAAGAACTAATTTAATACAAAATATTAACCCCACATACGATTTCGATCAAATGAACTAAGGACAGTTAAATAAATATATTATAATTTATGAGTATATTTTTATGGCCAAACTCTGTCACTATAATGCGGTATTGATTTTGATCAATCTCCTTTACAGGTTCACTATCCGCGACTTTAAATTATAATAATTTTCTTTCGTTCGTATATTTATACCATAGTTACTAGCAAGTTTTAGTTGACACAATAATAATCATAAAATTTTACAATTTATTTAATGACGGCTTGACACTCTCGCCGATGCACACCGAGACAGGCCGAGTGCGAGAATGTAGATGAGAACGCTCGGCTCGCCTCGGTGTGTCTCGGCGTTCCTCGCTCGCTCTCCGCCCCATGTCGGTTTTTTGTGCTCTAATCAAATGATCTCGCGGCAGTTGCGAGCGCGTCGCTGTACACTCTCGTGTCTCCAGTGCTGCTTGCGCTGATTGCGGCAGCAGCTAGTTCAATGTCTGCGTCCATCCTCTCGAGGTTCACAGCAGCAACTAGGCGAGAGTGTACATGGCCGCACTTGGACTGAAGCGTCTCGCTAGACTTTTTCGCGACACGAGAGATCATTCGGACAAGAGTGTACAGCCGCCATAAACATCATTTCAGCTGAAAGACGCCCACTGCTGAACATAGGCGTCCTTTGTCATATTCATATCTACTGGTTCCACAGGGTTCTGTGGTTCTCGCACCCAGCAGATTCTTGCGGCCTGTCTAACATATCATCTGTCTGATGGTGACCTTCATTTTGTTATATGTGGTGGTCCCCAAACTAGGCTGCGGCCTATATCTTGCAGACCAGGATAATATTATCAGTGGATTAATTTCTTACGAAAATGCTTCACGTGCTTATTAAGTAATATTGCCAAAAGAATACATAGTCACGTGGGTAAAGGTTTTTATTTAACTACTAGCTATGCCTGGGGCATAGCTAGTAGTTAAATAAACAGCAAAGCAATTAAAATAGTTAGCGAAACTCTACAGACCTAATGGCTATCGATATCGAAGTACCAATGATAAAAATTAAAAAAATTGATTTGAGGACTTTTACTAGGATCAACGACCGTAGTGTAGTTACTTGAAATATGAGCGGAGATTTGTTTTTTTGTTTTATCATGTATCATCAGGATACCCATCACATCTGTGTAGTTTACACAAGAAACTGATATTTTAAGTAACGATACGGTCGCTGACCCCAAAACAAAATTATCATAAAATCATTTTTTTAAATCATCTTTAGATATCGATACCCAACACGTCTGCGAAGTTTCGCTATCCAATTTAATTTGACCCTGTTTATTGTTCCTATGAACCAGTAACAGTTAACTTCAAAAATAGAAAAATGTTTTTCCTACCGAGGTATGGAACATTCGGTGGACGAGTCCAACTCGATCGTTGCCGGTTTTTTAAATGATTTATTTTTTATTAGCTGCGCCTGGTTTCACCCGTATAAGTCTCGAGCCCATGAAATTATCGAAATAAAAAGTATCCTATGTTCTAACCCAGATCATGGTCAGCCGGTCAGATATGGCGTTTAGCCGTTGCGTGAAAGCGTAACAAACAAACGCACTTTCGCACTTCTTACATTAGTTATAATTAAAATAAAACTGTTTTTAATCAACCTAAGAGCTATTTGAGTTCAAAAATGTCTTTGAAACGAGTAAAAGAAAGTTGAAGTTTGTTTTGTTAGATAAAAGAGAATTGTTGAGTGTCTGGCTAAATACTTACAATTAATAGTGAGTACATAATGATAGTAATATAACTTTAATTAATTTAAATCTAATTTGAGGGGCTATGCCGTCTAAAAAGTTGTTTGTAAAACGAAATGCTTATTAAGATAGACTTAGTGAAATTCATAAAAATAACATATTTTTAGTTTTGGTGCAAGGGTAAAAATATGTAGGTATAACTACATTTTTTTTTTGTTGTGTGTTCTGCTGGGCTTTTTGCTGAAAAAGGCAATTGAAATACATTCGAAGTAATTTTTTTGAAATGTTGTCTTATAAAAAACGACCAGTAGACACTTATAATATTACCGCATTTAAATATTTACCGATAAAATTCCAGTAAAAAAAAACGAGTAAAATCAAACCAAGTTTTAATTTTCACAACTAATATACACTAGGAAAATTGTTCCGACAAACGATTCACAATTTTCACTCACCGTTCATATGAGTATTTTTTCACTTCGTATCAATGTAATGTTGCAGAATAGCGAAATTGAGATCAAAATTGTATTGCAAATAATCTTTTTACTTGTTTACTTGCCTCGATCGAATCAAATAATATAAACTAGCTGACCCGACAGACGTTGTCCTGTCCAAACAATAATAAAATTCATATAAAAATCCCCGAAAAAAAGCACTTTCAGTTCTTTGAAAAAGCAAAGCAAAATTTAAAAAAGCATTTTTTAATTTTTTTTAAAAAGCATTTTTTGATTTTTTTTAAAAAGCATTTTTTTAAATTTTTGGGCAATTTTTTCAATTTCTCTTTCCCTAAAAACATAGACGAGCTCGATTACCGAGGTCATCCTTTCCATACCTCGGAAAGCACGTTTTATTAAGCTGTTGGTAGGTTGGCTGTAATTGATAGATCTTTTACAGTCGTGATGACAGCCCGTAAGTCTGACAACCAGTCTTATCAATGGGTGTATCAAGTTACCTATTAACTGTTAAGGTCAGATATGCAGTCTCTCCACGAATACTGGTATTTAGCTGGATCCGGTTAGACGGTCGGACTTTTTCCTTTGCTTGTGCTGTGAGACCTTGCTTCTTTCCAAATTTTAAGTATGTAGGTTAACGGGTAGTACCCTATAGGTTCTGATTTATTAGCGAGTATCAAAATATTTCGCATAAATAGCCGCGTAATTTTTTTATTGCGCTGTCTTAGAAGCTTGATTTTTTTGAGCTCGAAATTTTAACTTAATACCACCACTCGTTCCTAAGAAAAAGGGTCTTGACAGACAGACTGACAACGAAGTGATACCATAAGGCTTCTGATTTTTCCTTTTGTTGTATGGAACCGTATAAATCACACTACAGCTGGATTTGCAGCTGCAAAAATTTTGCGATGTAAAGCGGTGCGTTATATTTTTTAAAGTTCTCAGCTTGTTATAGGAAAATCCTCACAGTGTCCGAGTGCTCATCGAGTATTTCGGGACATCGCCAAGTTTTTTGTCTTTCGTTTTTAAGAGTCTTTATATTATTATACTTGTAAGGTAATATACATATTTTAAGGTTAGTTTTTAATTAAAGTAATAATCCTCACAGTTGAATGCATAATTAGTGTTGACTTTTAAAATTAAATTCGCGGCAGTCATCGCTTGCCGCTTTTGCAAAAAGAGGAATCTTTAAAAACATGGTCTCAGTAATGAAAAAAGTAAACAGAGTAGAATATTTATTTTCAATTACAATTCATTGCCTTATACAAGGTGAACCGTTAAACGAAGTCAAAAGGAACATTTTAGAAACCTCTCTTCAAGGGCTTCCTCCATGAATGTTTAGCGATTATTGATAGTTTAGGAGCTAGATGGTTCATAATATTTTTTAGGAAATCACCTCAGTCTTCCAAGGCTATGTCCATTTATCCAAATATCGTAATAACAAAGGAATCCTGGACAGCTGCAAATCCAGGGCAGACGCGGGAGAGTTCAGACACACCCATCATGAGACTTAACGCCCAACGCGGCGTGATCCCTGATTTCCCCCGGGACAGCGGTACTGCGCCGGTACAGATGTGCTAGGATTTGGATACGCTAGTTTTTCATAGAAGATAGAAGAAAGTAACTGAAAAGAAAGAATGAAAGATGCGTTTATTGGCATTACAGCAGAAAAATACACTGTGAGTAAAAATATGTGAAACGTAACATATATTATACTGCTCAAGGGTATAAAAAGATACTTTATAGATTGCAGTGCGATCTAGGAAAATAATAATAATAATACTGATCTATGTACCTACTATATTGTTCATGAATTAATATAATTAAGTAATATTATGTAGTGGCACCGAGTTGCCGTGTCTGGCCATACCGCTGTTAAACCCGCGATAAATAAGTATCGCTTCTAAAAAATACTTCGACCAGCATTTTCTTAAAAATACTCGGATTTTGTTCAGCCATGATTGTATCCAATAATTGGCTCATCTATCTTTTACAAGATCCATGGAATCATGAAATATTTAATTCCGTCGCGCATGACGAGGGCTCTCCTTATTGCGTTTGCACTTGACAAATTATATTAGAGGCCTAGGTATTATCATTTTTTAGGTTCACCTGGCGACGTTTAATCAGTTTCCCTTCATTCTTAAATTGAATGTCACTGATCTTTGTCGGGATGGGAGTCAAATATGAATTCCTCTGAAATGATTATACTTACTAAAATAATTGTGTCGTAAAGTCAGAGAAATTTGTGGCAGCATCTACAACGCCACAGGCGAACAACGCATCAAATACCTGACGTCACACAAATCCTGCATCGCGCTATTAGAGTGTACCGCGCGATCAACATATAAGTAAGACTATCTGACATCAATGGTTGGGCAGTTGCCCGCCAGACACGACACCCATCAGGATCCTCCCTTTTTTGTAGAGGATGAGTGTACTTTATACCCTGTACCTCATACCTCTAAATTATCAAATCAACTAACCACGTCAATTTGCCGTGTTATAGCTATTTCATAGAACTGACAAAGAATGGCAGTTGTAATTTGAATAGTCAAAAAAATGGTCAAGGTAAAGCCGTGGTCACAGTCATGCTTGTATACAAAGCTCATTCATGTTGCGAGCGAGTAACGACTTTAATATTCTTTGTATAGAGTTCTTATTTGACCCATTTAGCACCAAAATCTGTACGCACTCGGCTGAACGCTGACTTTTTTAAAAGTTCATAGTGCTTATTATACCCTACATAAATTATTTTCTATAGTGCTTGTTAGTGATCCTAAGATTTCTACTATTATTTCTGTTTTTGCCTGTGAGAACCTGTAATTGGCTTTGTTTCATATACAATTGTTATCCATCTGTTATAGCTGTTGATTCTCCTGTATAAATAACTACATACCATGTGGGTGCTAGGAACACCTAGAAAATTATAATGGTATGTGACGACGGCTTTATCTTGACCATTTTTGTACCTATCATGATTTGGCTTTATCTTGATTGTCTGAAATATTTTATTGTTTCGTACTTTTTAGATCACTTTTTTTTTATTTGATAGACGTTTCATTGTTTTGGATTAGATTTTCAAAATTCAGAACATCACGATGTTGCATCATTGGCTATTTTGCTCACCTTTCTTACTTTAATGACAGAATATATCGTGAATGGTTAATGGCTTCGTCATTCTTGCTGCAATCAAATCAGGTCTGCATTGTTCCGTCTCTTGTCAGTTGAGTATTAAGTATTGACACTGCCCGGATCTGTGGTGTCAAATATAAGGATAGGGCCTGGAGAGATTGTTTCTGCATATACAACGAGATTTACTTTGAATATTGCACCAATATTCAAAGTTTATTGTAATTTAGACCTACGGTCAAGTGGAATGAAATATGCATTTGTTTTTGTTAAAATATGCAATGTTGTGTACTCTGTGAATTGCCAAGCAATGTTGGTTTCATGTGCATTTTTATATTCTGAATGTTCTTTGTTTTAAAATTTTGCATCCTCATTTCTTTCGCTGGCTTCCACATAATATGTTTCTTACAACTAAACCGAAATCTTCATAATTCCATTACCTTTGCCTGCAGGATTAAATCACTAATCTCGCAAAGGGCATTTAAATTATGCATCTGGGTTAACCATTTTTAAATTTGAGTCCAAACGCAGGTCGTACTTCTATCCTTTTCCCACGAGTGATAGTTTAAAGAATTTTAAACATAGTACTCTCTCCCTCACCGTAATCGTATTTAAATTTGCATATTTAAAAAGATGCCAAGGAAAGCTGCAATATCCTCTCATTTTGTATGCGTTTCCTATTTTAGATGGGGATTTTTTTGCTGCAAAGCGAGGGGGTGACGTTTGATCTCGGTGTAGAGCAAAGAGGGGTTTTAAGTTCGTATTACATTGCGCTAAATTTTACTATGGCAAGTTATGATTGCAAAAGCACAACTGCTAGAATTGGAAAAAGTAATTTATTTAATGTGGAAGTTTCAGGGTAGCCCGCAAAATTCATTTTTTTTAACGTTTTTTTGCAATTTGCAGGTCAGTGTCAGGTTGTATGTTAATTAAAATATGATTCCCGAACGTAACAAATAATTATGGCTTTACAGAATTATAATCCTGAATGCTGATTGCATTACAACTCTTTAAATTAGAATAAGCCTCAAATTTCATGATTTCAGAATATAGTCATTTTAGGATTATATGAACTTAGAGAGTGGTATTGATGATTTTTATGATTATAATTCTATAAATAAATATTTGATACGGCCGCGAATTACATTAAGATTAACATACCTATAACCTGATACTGACCTGCAAATTGCAAAACACCGTAAGAAGTTTACCAATTCTTATTTTTCAATAACTTTTTTTTTTTTTAATTATCTGGTCGTAGCAGGTGGCGTTCTGTAGTTTCTGCCTACCCCCATGGAAGTAGGGAAAGGCGTAATTTTATGCATGTTTATGCGTTTTTACTGCTTCACTTGTCGTTACAGTTGTGTTTTATATTTTGGAGGTATCAAGGCGTTTGTACCCCAGTTCAATATTGGAATAAAATTAAAAATGTATAGAAAACTGGCTCTCAATTGGGCGAGTTTCATACGCTTTTCAAATGTTCCAATCTGTAGTAGCAACAATAACTTCAATATAAATAGAGTTTTCTAGAACAATGCAAAAATTTACTCGTATCGGACCATCCAGTCCGGCTCAACATTCCGGCTCAACTTTCAGCTAGAGCGCTCGATTTTGTTCAATGCATTAGAGGAATGAGTAAAATTTTGTACAATCATTGGAGTTTGGTTGGACTAGTTGATAAATTCAAATTTGGCTTGAGATAATACGTATACTCGATCTCGTAACTCCTTAATCACTTTTGGCTACAACTCCCAGAAATTGTTACTTCACTGAGAGTGAATTTCACCAATAAAACTAAACGCGTGTCATTATTTTCTTTGCAATAAAATTGGCAGCTCTTGAACTCGTTTTAAATATGTTGCACTAAGGTTCAAACCATCCAACTGTCACATAAATAAATATACCTTGTCGTTTTATAACATGCAAGTGATATTGAACCTTTGACAGTCGTTACGGGTCGTCAGAAGCCCGAAAGTCTGACAACCAGTCTTACCTAGGGGTATCGTATTACCTACCCTGTTACTGGGTTGTGGAGGTCAGATAGGCAGTCGGTCCATGTAAAATACTGGTATTCAGCTGCATCCGGTTAGACTGGAAGCCGACTCCAACAT
This sequence comes from Eupsilia transversa, assembly GCA_914767815.1. NCBI lineage: Eukaryota > Metazoa > Arthropoda > Insecta > Lepidoptera > Noctuidae > Eupsilia > Eupsilia transversa. Next base: position 3,530,696 of record OU611888.1, read on the forward strand.
AGTTGGGAAAAGGCTAGACAGATTGATTTGAAGTGACATTGAACCTTTGGTGATAAAGCAATTACGAGGTTGACTGTGCTATATGGTATCTGCACGACTTTTATGTACCTACACCACAAAGCAGGAGTTGTGTGCGTTAGTGATTTATGGTTACAATAGGTTCTCAATAATTCCTGTACAAGTTAATGTTATCGTGCTTTCATCGACGAATTTGGTTCAGTAGTTTTTAATTCATGAAAGACTAAGTACGAATTTCACCAATGAAACTGAACGCGATAAACCGCGTTCAAAAGCTGTCAGTGTCAATATTCCACAGAAAAGAATGACACTGACAGCTTTTAACGCTAATCGCGTTCAGTTTCTTTGGTGAAATTCGCCCTTAAATTTTATTTACTTTAGTTGGAGCTAAAATTGCTCCCTTATCCCTGAAAAATAGCAGTTTAAAATACTTTAAGATATAACTAAAGTACTTATACTTCGGGAGACGAAGATTCAAAGCGATTCATAGAACTGACACCTTAAACGAAAAAGCAGCGGAAAGTAAAATATTAAAATTTGAATGAAGGAAACATCAAAGTTTTCAACGCTGCATTTTCTTTTACCAAGGAATCAGGACTGTACAAGATTTTTTTTTTGGTCTGACAGAGAATCTGAAAGCTCTTTTATCTACAGAAATTATGAAGCTCCGTTCAAATTATGGAATATTTGCGGGAGACAGTAAAAAGGATAAAACGACTTCTGGCGATGGCGGTGGGGTTTTCGTTCGATCTGTGTTTGTTTTGGTTCATTCAATTCGTCACCAACACCGCAAAGGGGCGACCCTCAATTAAGAAATTTTTACAGGAGAGCCAAAAAACGTTTTTTTTCTTGAACTGATTTTGAGATACGCCGTCAATCTTTTTTCGTTTCTATTAGTCTTAGAGCTTCGCCCTTTTGTGACGATATAGAGCTCGACAAATGGGGCATTTTTGTATACTTAACTAATTTTTGACCGTTTGTATGAGGTTTGCCCGTTTGCAGTGTTGGCGACGAATTTAATGATTGACATGTTGCATACAGGAATACTGGTATTCAGCTGCATCCGGTTAGACTGGAAGCTGACCCCAACATGATTGGGAAAAGGCTAGGTAGAATGCAAAAAATGATGTTGCATACAGGAGATTTAATGGGTGATATGTTGCATAATACACAAATTCTCATGGATGAAACGTTATTGAAAGGTAAATGAAAGTATTAAAATCAATATTTAATATACTGTCAAACTACTAGAGCAAACCACAAAATCCGATGTGACTGCGAGCACTTACGAGTGCCATACGCTTCCAAACATGATGGAGTTTCAAACTACCAACTAGATGTATGTATCATCGTGTAAGTTATATACAGGGTGTCTCAAACGTAGTGGTCCAAAGGCAAATGAATTACTTAAAGGAGTCCACCTATCATTAAAAAAATTAAAAAATGGGATATTCTGAACAGTTCAGAAAATTTCGCTATTATTATTTTCAAGGAATTTACACTTCCACTTGGATTTTTCGACCCTGTGAACATAATATTCGACGTAACGAGTTCAAATCTGGCTGGAAGATGCCTTGCCACGCATCTTCCAGACAGATTAGATTTGAATTAAAAGTGTAAAGTTTCTTGAAAATAATAATAGCGAAATCTGACCTGATCAGAATATTCCAGTTTTTAATTTTTTTTATGATGGGTGGACCCCTTTGCTTTACCTCATTTGCTTTTGGACTACTACGTTTGAGACACCCTGTATATGCCTCTTGCCACGGTTTCAAAGTTAGTGATAATAATATACCCGTTTCTTGAGAATAACACTGGTACCTACTGTTTGAAGTTTCGATTTGATTCCCACACTTTAATGAGGGTTTTCTGAAATGACGTTCACTAGGTGGCAGCACTGTGACGTCAGGTCTGGGCACCTGTCAAAGCGCCTATATTTTCTATAGTCGTGACTGAATGATGAAGGAATGAATGAAAAGAATGACGTCTTGTCAAAGTGGCGCTAAAAGGAGTATACCTATATACACAAACCTAAAAATATAATACACCCATTTAAACACAACGAATGATTTATAATTTATAATAATAATTGAATTTATTGAATTGCTGCTTAGCCCTCTTCCTCTCTCCTAATTTTGCTGTGCCCGACAGGGTTCATATTGATGTTATATTCTGTTATGTCATCTATGTATACTTATGGAATGCAATAAAGAATTGAGTATTGAGTATTGAATTTTCATTAAAACCGTTATTATTGTAAAATCGCGGTGGTAACTCTTTGACCTTGAGCTGGCCTATAGCGTTTTATGGAGTTTGAATAGAATATGAAGCCAGCTAATACTGGTTTTGTTACCACTGACGTGGAACATACATGCCTATAAGTACTACTTATTATCGGTAGACATCACATTGATGACAGTGGCACAGTTTATACTAGTAGATAGTTTTGTTTTTACAACTCAATTGTAAAATAAAATCCAAATTGACATAACGTATAGTCATCACATAAGTGGACAGACCTGTGGTGGCATCTACATTGCCACATGCAAAGTACGCATCACACTGACAAAAACACGAAATCCTACATCGCGCAAGCAGCGTTTACCGTGGGATAAATACTGGATGACTTTTTTACCGTCTCGAAAAAAAATGGGTTTAATAGGTGAACGGAGTAAGATAAGTAAAATCATACGCGACTTGCGTATGATTTGAAATTCAATATTTTTTATTTTTCTTTCTTTGTTCTAATAATATGAAAAGTTTACTCTTTTGTAGCGTTTTTTTTATGATAGATCATTTTTTTCTTTGGCTGTGGATTAAAGAAAAAAAAAATTAGTTATGTTCATAAGCTTCAAATAAATAAATAAATAAATAAGCTTCTACTCCGTTCACCTAATATACCCATTTTTTTTTCGAGACGGTAAAAAAAGTCATCCGGTATTTATCTTCCCGACATGAATCGTCGTGCAGCTCACCAGACACAACACCCGTCTGGTCGGTGGATCCTCCCTTTTCTATGGAGGATGAGTGAACTTTACACCCTGTTCCTCATACCTCTATAGAAATTCGTCTGAAAATTTCCAATTTCCAAGACTCAATGTGAATAGACGACATACCCGAACAGAGAATACGAAACACAACCTTATTAAGGCATCCGTAAACTCGGAAACTCGCCAAAAATCCTCCGACAATAGTTACAAGTTTATTAGAATTCATCCGAAGACTGTAACAAAGCTCGTCCGAGCGTGTAATGGAGACAAAATGAAAACGACCTTGTAATCTTACAAATTGGGTGCTCCGGTACTTCAAATGTATTATCTCCTCAACTTAACCACCTCGCACACTATGCGACATGCGACAGCGACAGCCCGACGACAAGACGTTGCCGGTGACCTGTCGTCTGCTTCTAGAACTCTAGACCTGCGTCTAGCAGCTGTGACAAGTGGCAAGAGCGTGCGACTCTAGCCTTTCGATGCAACTCTGCAACTCGACGCCAAGTGTACCATTGAACAACATATACAGAGTGCAATTTAAATCACCGTTTCAGTTCAGTTTTTAATCACGATTTCAGGTTTGGTCCCATAGTAAAAGTTGTTCATAATGATGAGTACAATGACCCCTTAAGAGGAAAACGGTGATTAAAATTACACCCTGTATATAAAAATTTTCGGCCGCAGCCTGTCGTTGCAGCTTGTCACCGAGCTGTCGCAGTCGCATGTCGCGTAGTGTGCGACGTGGTTTAGACTTCACTCATTCCTCAGTAATGAGTTCACCGCAGAATTAGGAGAAAAACTGCTGAAAATGTAATGAGAAAATGTATTAAATTCTTTCTAATCTTCTGAACTTTGAAGAGTATACATTTTTCTGAAGAAATCTTTCATAAAATTAATGAGGGGGACCTGGATTGTTTTTAAAGGGGATTTTGTATTTTGAAAACCGGCCAAGTGCGTGTTGGATCACGCACAGAGTTCTGTAGTTGAGATGAATTTATCTCAAAAACAAACTTAACTTTGTAGTTGGAAAACGTGTTCTCCCATATATCGATATACGCAAATGTAAGTTTGTAATCGCAACATAACTTGACTTAGAATCTTGAGAGCTTTTAGAGCTCCAAGGGACCATAGATCTACGTATTTGATATTAATTTCAACTTGATACATTCTTGAGAAAAAGGGTTTTGACAGACTGACAGACAGATAGACGGACAACGAAGTGATCCTATATGGGTTCCGATTATTCCTTTTGAGGTGCGGAACCCTAAAAACGATAATACCTACCTTATTTGTTTGGACTTTATTTTTAGTTGAAGTAGAAACTATAAAGTGCTTATTCTATAGTGTAATTATCTCGTAATTGTTAAAGTTTAATAAGAGAAAAGCTGAAGATGATAAGTTGGTTCTCACCAACAAAAAAAGATTTAACAAAAAATGACTAGGTACTTCTGAACCATTTCTTTCCAATTTAGTTCTCTGCGAACTTACTAGACTCATTAACGTAACATAACGTAAAATAAAATTAGAAACAAAACTCAATACATACTTACAAACTTTTTGCTAAAAGCCTCCTGCAGACTGGCGCGACGCAACTCTAACAATACAATTACTATGAAAACTTCGCAACAGTAGAACAATTACCGCAACAAGACGCGCCAGTATGCACGAACCTCAACGCAAGAATACATACATAACATTACGCCTGTATTCCCCGAAGGGTTAGGCAGAGGTGTATCTATAGTAAACACTCACATTTTGACAGTTATGTTTAAGTCCCATGTAATTGGGGGCGAGCCTATTGCCATCAATCGGGCACAAATCCAGACTCTAGGTTGCTACTGAGAAATTTCTGATGGAAAAACCCAATAACACTTTACCCGAACTCGGAATCGAACTCACGACCTCATGCTCAGCAGTAGTGCTTGCGACCACTAGACCAACGAAGCAGTAATGCAAGAATATCGAAATTTAAACACAACAAAAGCGAAATCATCCCAAGAGGTTCCAATATTGCCAATATATTCGTTATTATTACCCTAAATGTAACAAAAAGGACACAAGCTATCCAATATTAAGTACCCTAAAACATCTGCAGAGTTCTGATCGACCCTTCATGATGTCTTTTAACGCCCAAAACCACTTAGTAACTTACCAATATTATAGCAACCTTCATAGTTAACGCCGACCCAAGGCTAATCTCTTATTAATTCTGACAAAGTTACTCAAACTCCAACCAAAGGAAAACCAACCTTAACTTTTTAGGTTAGAGTTGTAGAGGTCTGTATCGAAAACTTTGCACAAAAGTCACGAACTATAGAACTCCTCATTGTTTTAGCAGTCCCTTGAAAGCGGGAAGTTATGGCTGAACGCATCATGGGAATGATTGAACTCAATACTTCGGTAATGGTTTTTTTGAGAAGTTAAACAGACTGTTAAGATTTGGAACGATTTTCTGTAGCGGCTTATTATTTCATTGTTTTTTTGTGTAGGAACCTAAAATAAAACAAACGGTGAATCAACTCTTTTTAGGCGTATACAAAATTTGAAATAACACACCACAATTTTTGTTACGATTTTTTAAAACCAACGCAAACTTCTTTTTGTATTTGAAGCTTTTGCTGGAATTTTATGTAAGTGTATAGTATTGTGCCAGTAAAAACCAGCGCGGAGAAATACGTTATGTTTTCACTTTTTACTTTTTCATCTACTTTACGAGGTGTTCGAATATTGAACTGATAAAGGGAGTTTATCAGTTCAGAGTTCGTTTCGAACACCTCATAATGTTTTTTTTTTTTAATCTCAACAAATACATTCTTTCAAGTAGGTACTATTAATACAATAACCCGACAAAAAATAGGTATCTGAATAGGAAGACTTCTAAAATGTTGTTAGAATGAACTCAGATTTCACACAAATCTTTCCAAAATCAACAAAGACTACATTCCACCTCTTACTACTCAATTCTCACGATTCCACTCCACCTGATTAGACCATCTCCTCAGGTCTCAAGCAATTACGTCACGACAACTCGATCAAACCGCACGTCAACGCAGCCATTCCGATTTCGTCGGAGTAAGCTCAGCAATATGTCGTCACCGACGCGTCGACGCCCTTATTCGTCGGAATGACGTTTTCGACGTCCGACATCGAACGGCGAGCGTTCGAGTGTAAATGATGTGCCAACGGTGGAATAAACGTCAGTCGTCCGCGATCCGGCCAATGCTGCGGAGGTACGAAAGCGGAGGATGGTTATGATGTGATGATTTTGTTGACATGATCTACTCATTATAATGTTTTTTCATGAGTTGTATTGCAATATGTAGTTAGCTAGCGACCTCGACAATAATTGATCATATTGTAATTAACTTTTTATTTATTTTACTTCGATGGACCTAGTTTATCATTTATGACTTCCATTTACTGCGATATGTGGGCGGGCACGCCCTTTATGCCTGGAGGCTTTTATCTAGATATTAAGTTCGGTTTACCTTTAGTTTTTTTTATTTCTGCTTGAGTATTAGTTCTCGATGTTTTGGTTGGTATATTGGCGTGTGCTAGCTGACATATGGCCGTTCATTAAATGTATGTTTTGCGAAACTATTGTATAGAATAAATTTTTCTAACTGAACAGACAGCTGTGCTTCAAAAAGTGCTGATTGTCAGCCTAATTTGAATAAATGACTTTTGATTTTGATTTTGATTGATTTTGTTTTGCTTTTGTTTTTTTAGCAGTTGAGAGTGAGGAAAGTTAGTTCGTGTTTTTTTACCAAAAAAATGCATTACAGCAATATACAGACTTCGACTGGACGAATCCTGTAGGCCGATATTTAAAAAAATTGGCTTGTTGCCGCTACCGTCTCTTTACATATACGAAACATGTATGTGTGAGAAAGCTTATGGAATTATTTAGTACTGCAGATGACTTATATCCTCGTAACCGATGAGACCCCCATAGGCTCGTACTGGAGATCCTTCCGAGACTAGCTAAGAATAATCTATGTTTGTTCGTAATATACATATAATTAAAGAAACAAAAGAAATAAATTGGTTGCCGTTTTAAACGTCAATCACGCACGACATCAGCATAAGATTTATTAACTAACTAACTTTCTCACTTTACTCACTCACATCCCACTCACTCACACACTCACTGGCTCACTCACTCACTCTTTCTTAACTTATGAACTTTTATTGATTACCTAATGCCTCCTTTAATAATAACTCCTCCGAGCATCGTAGCTCTATGGTTCAAAGCACACTCAATTTAAATTGTGAGCTCGATTTAGATCCACGATTTCAATCAAATATCACATGCTACGTGCTTTGTGAAATACAATATTCTATTTGTTACATAATTATTATTGTTAACTTTTCAGTTTCATTATTTATTTATCTTGCGACCCGCCAGTGCTTGGGATGCAATGGCGACATCGAGATCCCTGTTCTATGTATAATTTAAATATTAATTTATTTTATTGTACATAATTATAAACCATCTGGAATAAATGCTCCTAAATGATTGTGAAAATCGCATTAAATCAAAATCCGTTGCGTAATTTAGAAGATCAACGCGGTCAAAGAGACAGATACGGAAAGCCACTTAGTTTATATTTATAGATATTTATCATGAGTTACCCAGGTTGTCATGGTTTCCCAATGATCAGTCTAATGCTGGTGTCCCACGGCCCGCTTTCTCACAATCGATCCAATGAGGCCTGTCGTGGGCCTCGACAGGCGTGTTCGCTCTCCAGGTCGCGATAGGCCTCGACAGGCCATGGGACTTTATAAGATTCATCATAATGGTTTCGATTGCAAAAAGTCTGCGTCTAATTACAAAACGAGTTCTAACTTTAAGCACGTCAAGTTAGACACAGATTTAAACAATCAAACCATTTTTGAATTTCGAATTTCCTTTCAACTAGGTATGGTTCTTAATATAAAATTGGCAACGTAGGCCCACTTGTTTCATAAATCTAACTATAAACGAATTTAAATCAGCGATCTGCTGTCAAGATGACAGAGACTGAATGATGTTTTAAATAATTATGTTTAGTGCTAAATGTATTTAGTGATTTGTGGTGCAAATGGACCTTAGACTCGTTTTCAAATTCAGTGTTTGTAATTAGAAGTTTTACTTTTGTCGAAATTAAGTTCGTAATTAAAAAATGATTCGGTGGTTTAAACCTAGGTCTAAAGTTAAAAGTCGTTCTGCATTGAGACGGCTGATGTTTCTTGAAAACTTCCTGAACTGACAGATACCATAACACTTCACAATCTTTTTTATTCCACACTCTAGCACAAGAAGATACTAAACCTCATTTTCTTTTAGGTCTTAGTAATATTTTACGAGATTTACAGGACAATACAACCCTTACTTGAACCACATAATATTATAAAAGACCCGTCGTTGCTGGCTTGACTTTGCAATAGATTTTACTACCTCCATGTTCACAGTCATTTCAAAAGTCACAGTCCATTTGAACTGTGGTTCCATTTGGAGCAGGATTTCAATCATTGGTCACAGGTTGGCACAGTGCTGGCCACAAGAATGCCATTACCTTTCTAAAGCTGCGTTTTCACTTAGCGTTCTGAACAATTCTGATCGAACAAGTGTTTGTTCCCGCGATGTAAACACTTCATTGATCGAACATGCTTGGTCAGTGAGGATCGGTTGGGCTCGTCGAACAAATGCTCGTTCACTAATTATTTCTTTTTTGAATATCTGTCAAACACATTTTTGGTATAGGTTATTCATTTATCCAAAAAGGAGAATATAACAAATCCTCCAAAAGTTAAAGGACCATAACTTGTTAAAATCGTTTTTAGTGTAGTCCTAAGTCAGTTTAATGTCTTAAAACGGTAACGGCAATAATTTAACAGTAAAATTGTCTAGACATAAAGATAATGCCTCTAAAACTATAATAAAGGACTTAACAAGAACGTAAATCTACTGTTATAACGGACTGTGATAAGACTGACTAAAATGTTCATCTGAAAACTATTACAGTTCGCCCGTCGAGAGTATGGGTTCTTGACACCTGTCACTTTCATACTATGTGTTTTGCGAGTGTCAGGAACGCATTCTCTCGACGGCCGGAATATAAGCCCTGGGACACCAACGTTTAGGCCCAAATGCATCAAAAATCAGTAAATGCATTTAACGCTAAATGTATAAATTATAACATTTTGTGTCTGTCATCTCAAACGAATGAAAGGTTGACTGATAAAAAATGACTATGGCATTAAGTCCGCCTCTGTACATTTCTGTGCTTGAAGTATTAAATAAATAAAGAAATAGAACAATGTTTTAAATTCGTTAAACGTAAAACGTGTTTAGCGAATTGTGGTGGAAGTGGGCGATAATCAACCGATAAATCATTTAGCTAAAAGTCAAAATTCTAATTGACTTTTGCTTATATGACTTTGGACTGATTAAAATATCTAAACAGGTGATGTACCTATTGGTGAACAAAAGGCTTAAACAGTTTCATACGTCAAATTTTCTAAATAAAAATAAGCCATTGACATTATAATTCGCATATTTTACTCATATCAATGGCCACTCGCTTCTTGACGCTTTATACGCTTATGTTGCCAAAGTACTACACATACAGAGTAAAAGTACAGAGCTACACTGCAAACAGTCTTACAATAAGCTAAGACATCACGGATAAGCCATTCATATCTTCTAGAGGTGCTCACGGTCCAAGAGAGCTAAACTTAATACATTTTCCATTAAGCACTGATTACTTGAAAGCTCTTCGCCGTCACGTACTGAAACAATGCACCGTTATAGAGCACGGCATTGATCATGTAGGTGCTTATGTGATGATATTGAAGATGACACGTTTGCAGTTCATTGCTGCTGAGAATATGACATAGGTGCCGATTCCCTTGTTCAAGAAGTTAAGAAGAGGACAGAAGATTTATTTTAGTTTAGTCCTGTCAAATTAATCAGCGCCTGTCACTACTCCATACAAGTTTAGACGTGATTAAAAACTTGCCTACTAAAATTACGTCAATTTATGTCAGGCGCTGATTAATTTGACAGGACTAAACTAAAATGGATCGAGACACGAATGATAGCCGGGACCAACGGCTTAACGTGCTTTCCGAGGCACGGAGGAGTATGTAAAGATGGTCAAACATCCACTGAGCAAACCCCGGCAAGTGTAGCTTAACCTGATGGATCGACCTGTGCGGCTGTTATTACTTAGCCACGAGCTCCTCAAGTGTACTATCAATGCAGAGGTGTATACCGGGTCTGCATATAAAATGGGCAGGTTTTCCAAAGGCAGACGATACGTTATGCTATCATAAAAAGCCAATCAATAAACGCTCAGCCAGAATTTTACAACCGTCAGAAAAACGTTTTATTTTTTCCCTCCATTACCGAGTTTACTACAGCCAAACCACATTTTATCAATGTTTAAACAGCATGATCAAATGAAACCGTTCAAGGCGAGGGTCGGAAGAATGCAATAAGTAGAGTACTTAGAGTTAGCGGTACCACGTACTGCCTTAAGTGAGGAGGTACGTGAACACGGGTGTACTTATAACATACTTAGGTAGGTATATATGGTAGGATGTAGGATTGTACAGAGAGAATCTTGGAGGATTGTCTTTTTTAAGGAGCTAATAAGTTGTTTAAGCTAAGCGTAATGTTTTTACGGAATGTTTTTTTTTTAAATTGATTGATTTTGATTAGCTTGGCAATTAATATGGATGGATTAAATGGATTCCCCCGGTCGCGGAAAGTGTTATTGGGTTTTTCCATCTAGAAGTTCTCAGTAGCAGCCCGGAGTCTGGATTTGTGCCCGGTTGAGGACACTAGGCTCGCTCCCTATTACATGGGACTTAAACATAACTGGCGAAATGTGGGTGTACTATAGGTGCACCTCTGCCTAACCATTCGGGGAACACAGGCATGATGTTATATTATGTAACAAATTCCAATAAACGAATAATCAGACTCTTAATCCACTCAAATTCCACTCAACTTGAAAACAAAAAAGCATCGCAAAAATAACATTTGAATTGTTTTATCAATGACAAATAAACATGTTCTCGAATTCACAGTCAATCGTGACTCGAGACAAATTCCTTCGTCTCTCTGTTGTCTATACAAAGGTAATTTACCCTTTTTTACTAACTCAACCAGATTTCTCAGGGTAACGGACGTGTAAGGCTGTGTTCGTATGCGGCGTTTTGTTGTTGAAAAGTTTGGGAAAACAATCATGTCGTAGTGAAATTATGTACCTGCGTACATAATTTGACTGTTTATTTTGTTGGTCGATGATACATGATGTCACCGTATAATTTTGTAACTTTGTTAGTTTATAATCTATCAGTATTATCTCCGTTACGTCATAAGCTGTCGAAAAATTGTGAACTGCAACAAACCATTTGCAATCTAATGCAAGAATTTTTCGATAGCTTATAATCTAACTTGCTTGCGACGTAACGCACCTTGCGCTAATACCTGCCTAGCGAGCCACTCAGATGTAGCGCTCGCCGGCCGCAGCTGCGGCACCGCTCGCTTCGCTCGATCGGGTCGTGCGTGGTTGGTCACAGTTCTAACTTAACCCATTTTACCCAGTTCACAATTTTTAATAAATATATACTTATGTAAGTGTGTTACGCAATTATGCCGCTGTGTGAAAGACTTCAGACAGACTATAAAAAACTGTTTTAAATCTTTATCTTCACCGGTTTATCTTCCATCTTAAATTCTTTTTGACTTCTCTAAGACCCGTATTATAGGATTATGTTCTTTTCTTAATTTCTCGCCAATTAAAAACTGACTGATCTCTATTGTAGGTTATTATAAAATAAAGTCGCATTCCGTGTCTGTCGTGTTTCCACTATCATTTAGAGAATTTATTCTGGAAGGTTTATGTGTTTATTATATTAATATAAACCTAACATATTATTATAATACTGAAATGTCGATGTTTTGTTTCGAGTCGCTAATTTCATTATAATCGAAGTCTAGTTTTTCAATCGAGTATCGTTCAAGAATACGGACGTTAGCGAGCAGAATTCACGCAAAGCTTAAATAAATACGACGCTGCAGAAATTCTCTTCATCTTGAAAAGGAACTAAAAAATTAAAATAAGCTGTTTATATAGAGAGTCAAAAGGATGAAATCAATACGGCTAGACGAGGAAACGCTTTAATATTCAAAGTAATAGAATAACAAGTAAAGTCAGCGAAATTAATTGTTAAGCAAATTGACACCCTACGCCAATTTGTCGTTTTATAGCCATTTCATATAATACATGATATACAATGTGGAGACGACAATACAACAATAAATTAAAACACTGGCAATTCATGCATAGGAGTATTGACGAACTACCAAATAATCGTAACATTGAAATTGAAAAAGTGTTTTTTTTCCAACAAACTAAATAAGTAGTGGATCTTTGACTAGCGATAGTGACTAAACTATTGGAGATCTTTGATTGAATTTTCGTATGCAGACTGGGAATGCCATTAGATTTACTCAGTTTAATTTATTGTTATATTGTCGTGTTTACCTTGTATGTATGGACATTTAATTTGGTAGTCAGCTTGCATAACAATTAATTTTCCTGACTGTACCTACGGTGGCCATCTTTTTATAGCTCAACCTTTTCGCAAAAAGCTTGTACTTCTAACAGGAAAAATAAATTCAGTGCTGAATGATTTGACTGATTCAAAACCCTGTGGAATCTTTTGTATGCGTCCCGGCCATAGGCATGGTAAATCCGCTAAAAAGCCGTTAAGGCGTGATAACAGATCTATAGACTAAGTTGCTCACGCATTTGTATCATTAAAGAAGAGATGATTTTTTTAAATCGGTCCGATAACAAAATTATGTAGTAACTTAACTGAAACTATTCACAAACTAAAAAATTCATCCGCATCGCTGTCGACTCGTAATTTACCCAAGAGACTATGGCGGCATTGCCACGTTGTATGACAATGCTTAGCCTCTGGATGTTGGAGTATAGATGATAAGATGAGATAGTATGGATAAGTCCAAACTACTTTTCTCCGACTCTTGGAAGCTTTAAAGTTGTCCCAGCTTTTATAAAGATAATGTTTTATTTTCCATATTACTTAGGAGTTTTTACCCGTGACTTTTTGATGCTACTTTTTTCATTGAACCTCTAGAGGATATTTTTGTCATCTGGTAAAAAAACCGCGGAAATGTAACAAAAAAAAAGCGCATTTATATTGAAACAGGGTCTAAAGTTACAGCAATGCACAAAATTCAAGAAGTAGGCATGTTTTATAACATCTAAAATAAACTGATCAACGTCGAATATACTAACTGTTTTTTTACCGTCACGTAAGAAGAAAACGAAACACGCATAGTACTTACCTTTATAATCACGTCTCATGGGTACTACAGATCATTCATCATTCTGCCTAGCCTTTTCCCAATCATGTTGGGGTCGGCTTCCAGTCTAACCGGATGCAGCTGAATACCAGTATTTTACATGGAGCGACTGCCTATCTGACCATATCCATGTCTCATGGGTACTACAGATATCACTTAATAATAGTAAAATATGAAGTAGCAAAACTTTTGTTTTGCTAGGAGAAGTTCTTTGGCCACTGATCTGGCTCAGTAAGTACCTATTCTGGAAACTGCAAAAGTAACAATTTTAGAGCACACAAAAACCAACAGAATTGAGCTTCCTGCCGTGAAAATAGACGAACATAGCTCCCTGTAAAGCCACTTTTACAATAAAAAATAACCGCCAAAAAATTCACAGCGTTTTCCCGCCAAATCCATAACTGGACTAAACCAGTTTCGTCCTGTCACGCCCGTCGAAAACGGGACACAAAGGGGCACTCCGCAATCACGCTGTTTGTAAATCTTTCACGTAGGCACGTGAGCCGGAATATTGAGTATTGACTCACACGGCTGCATACTAAATAATAATCGTGTTGCCTACTAAATATTATGGTTGCTGGAACTAATGTTATTGCTATCACGCTTGCCCCGAAGGGATGGTCAGAAGAGTATGATATTATTAAAAAAATATTTTCCTTGCCGGAGGTTATTTCCTTAGGTGCTTGTCCTTTTATAAACACACATTATGCACTAACAAATATTTGTTAGGTAGGTGGGTACATTCAGACATTCACTAAGGACTTTGCAGCCGATCTTACAAGTGTTAAAGAGAAATGATATGGCTAGAAAGGGGGTAGTCACCCACTACCGAGATGACGACTAATAGAGAAGTATGGAAGAAAAATACATTTTCCGACGACCCCAAATAAATTGGGATAAAGGCAAGAAATGATGATTATAACAAGTTGTCAAGATGGAAAGGGTTCTGGAGTTTTGATTCCTAGGTAGTATATTTTATATAGTAGTTTACGGTTCCTAGACATCTTTCCATCTTCCGTAGTAACCGCTTCGTTACCATCTGATATCCTTCCATTCCATTTTCTACATACTTAGTTGAAGTTAAGGAACTTCAACATAATCTCTTCAACGTACGCACAACTTCAGAAAAACAGATTTCCTTTTTCAAATAAAGATATATTTACATAGATACAGACAACATCTAAAGTATGCGAGAATTTGTCTCCGAACTTATTATGAGGGTTACTCATTAATAATTAAAAGTCGGACGATTCCAGGAGCCTCGAGCAGAAATTACTTTGAAAAGTTAAGCTCGAGCCAAGTTTATTTATTTGATGGAAACATATTTCCAACCATTTATCTCTGAGAGTTGGATGGGGATTTGGAGGACTTTTATATTTTATGATTAACTTACCTATGTTGGCAAATACACGTTCAAATTTAATTAGCTAGCGAAACTCCGCAGAGGTTTGATTATCAGTCGTAGTAAGATGGTTGAAGTCGTGAAATAGTTATATCCCTAGGGATATAGCTATAAACCGTAATATAGTTAAATAAAAGCGGTTCATAACTTAGTCTTACTATAACTATGATACGAGCACGATCTAGTAATATAGCTATTAGGACACTCGGACTGGGTTTCGGTTAACCTTCAATCTGAAACAGCACAATGCTTGATAGCAGATGCACTTGCAGAATAGTTCTCGCTGCAGTCAAAAGATTTGCCAGTTACCGAACACTGGACACCGATACAGCTTGCAGAGTAAGTAAGCTGAAGTGAGCTGGCCTTGGTTGAGGACAAGAACAGAAGAGTCCTGGAGTGGCCGCATAACGGCAAGAATAGTGTGGGACGCGCAGAGCTAGTCCGATCTGTTAGCTGCCATGGCTTATTTTTAATTTTTTATATGCGGACGCTTTTCATCATGCACGTCTTTCTACATTGTTCTCCCATGTATAATTTCAACATGAATGACGTAACCAATTTTTGTAACAATTTTTTATTTATTTCAAAGAGTGTCCGTGGAGTTACTTGCCCGTTTTTCTCCATAGGTACCTACTACGCTTTGAAATGGGCAACTAGCTTCATATTTTCTGACTGAACGACTTCTTGACAGTTCAAAAGTGCCTGTAAATGGTTTAATTGAAATAAATGCTTTGAGTTTGAGTTGAGGTTGAGCTAGATGGACCAAAAGTGGCTGGAACAGACTGGATGCTGAAGGTGGAGGACAGGGTATTGTGGCGCAGCCTAAGCCCATGTCCAGCAGTGAACTGCGATGCGAGTTGATTAAAAAAAGAAGTTAAACTTACTAAAGTACCAACACACCTAAAGTCTCTCTTAAAACACCTAACTACGAGGAAACTATAATACTTTACAACTATAACTAGAAAACTATTAAATGTTTGACCAAACCGCTCTAAACACAACTCGAGAACAAACACACACAACTACACCCTTTGAGAGAAACTTTCCGAATAGAACCTGACCGCTAACATACGTCACAAACGACGATTAATCAATTAGCTATCGACTTTACTGCGGAACCCTTGTTTATTGCGCGAGGACATTTTAGGGGTATGCGGTTTTTGGATTGTAGGTCTGTTCCCGAAACCCGGAAAGGTGTTGGATTTATAGAGATTTTTGCAAGGTCACTTGGCAGATTGGATGCGTAAGGCGGAGAACCGGGAATTGTGGCTCAGCTCGGGAGAAGCAGCTAAATTGATTGTTTTGCTTGTATCATTCAAGTTGCGTAGTTCCATGTTTTTTTTTAAAATCAAAATGGGTTAGCTCTTGGCCTGAATCTCACCTGATGGTAAGTGATGATCAGGCCGAAGGTGGAAGTAAACCCGGAATCCCCAACCACAGAGGAACTGGCTATCCTACCTCTAACTGCCGAAACACAACAATGCGCTGCTAACATTTTTGTTATGGCGACAGACTTAGATAAGAAGCTAGCCGGGCAGACTTAAAACGAGCCCTACCACCAACCAAACCCAGCAGCTAATATTGCCCCAGTGGGAATCGAACCCGGGACCTCTGGGTCTGAGACAGGTGGTCTAACCACTAGACCACGGAGGCGGTTAAATTGTGTTGATTCCATATTGGAAACGAAAGTATAGGAGGACAACACGTCACTCAGTTTTGAAAAGAACACATCATAGGGAAGGCGTTTAAAACTGGCATTAATTAACATTTTATTCACAAAACCTTAAATAAAAGATTCTAAAACGTTTGCTAAATGCTCCACAACTACAGAATTCACAACAACTCTAATGAATCGCAAATAAACGAATAAGTTTACGTTCCCCAATGCATAAAATATTCGCTATTATTCCTATTCCGTCTTCGAAAAACGGTGTAAAAAAATACAGTATTGGAAATAGTTGATTTCCGTTCGTGTAGAATGGAAATTTTTATTTTATTTTAGCAACAGTGGAATTGGAATTCCGCGACAATGTTCGGCTGCGACTTATAACGTGGATTCGAACCTAGACAACCGCTTTACTTTGTGTACATGATTTCATCGCCACGAGGAGATACCATCAATAGAGGAGCTCGTGGCTAAGTAATAACAGCCGCACGGGTCGATCGATCAGGTTAAGCTGCGCTTGCCGGGGTTGGTCCGTGGATGGGTGACCATCTTTACATACCGAGACTCCTCCGTGCTTCGGAAAGCACGTTAAGCCGTTGGTCCCGGCTGTCATTCGTGGATCTTTGACAGTAGTTACGAGTCGTCAGAAGCCCGAAAGTCTGACAACCAGTCTTACCAAGGGGTATCGTATTACCCAGTTACTGGGTTGTGGAGGTCAGATAGGCAGTCGCTCCATGTAAAATACTGGTATTCAGCTGCATCCAGTTAGACTAGAAGCCGACCCCAACATGACTGGGAAAAGGCTAGGCAGAATGACTGCTCTCAAAACGGTGAAGGAAAACATCGTGAGGCAACCGGCATGTGCTAGAACCAAAAAATCGAAGACATGTGATATCTACCAACCCGCACTGGGTTCGAGTGGGGGACTACGGCTCACTCCCTCTCAACAAGAGGCCTGTGTCCCAACTGTGAGAACAATATAGGCTGATTATGCATAAGCTGTTCGGACTTGGGGAAGCCATTTTTGAGTAGCGACATACTCAGTGATTTTAATCGTGAAATGGTGAATAATGAATTTGGTCGTTTTTGCAGCCTATGTAGTTACATAGCTATGGACTGGCTAGGGTATCATTCCAGCACCCTAATTGCGTAATACAGTATCTATCACAATCTGGATCGGTTTGAAACAGATTGCTAATCCATTGCTTCATAAGTTCGGAAAAAAAACTGCTCAACAACGTAAATAACGCATTGAATGTTGTTGAACTGTCAAAATGATACAGATTAGTCGGAATCGTTTACGAAAACGTTTTACACAATTAGATAGCAGGTCGGTGAGAGTTTTCAACTTATAGAATAACATACTTAAAGCATACTGTGCTTTAACTGAAAACGAATGATTTTATTTACTTACATTCTTGTTAAATATCAACCTTTTTTACCATTCCAATCTAGATTACTTACTTCTTCTACTTCATAATGAGGATTTGAATAAAAAAATATGTATTGTATTGAAAAAAAAAAGGTTTTAAAAGAACCTTTCTTTTGGAATAAAAATAATCCGTACAGAACAACAAAGTAACTGAAATACAGAACTATTTTTATTACTGTTCGTTATACGCGTCGTATTGCCAAAACTCCGCGGACTTCAGCCGACTTCGACTTCAAGTGGTTGTTTGTGAGCACGCCAATGCGGCGTGTAATGAACCGACTTCGAATCTCTGCGGTTGTCACGAAGTTTGTATTCTTAAACTTATTTGGGTAAACAAACATAAGGTGGAATATTGAATTGTGTGAAGATTGCTAGAAGCAGGTGTAAAGTCGATGACTAATATTTTGGTAAAAGAAAATCAAAATTCAGGGTCAATGTAATCTTCTTCTTCCGCCTTATGTTCTCCTTGCACTCCTTATCTCAAGTAGCGGATGTTGGAGAAAAAACAGCCAGGCTGAAGTCGGAGTGGACAGACCACGTGGTACGAATGCACCCGGAGAGTTGGGCAATGATCGTCACTCACGCCTCAGGGAGGACATAGGCGTCGAGGTAGACTGCAGTGAAGGTGGTGTGACGATCTAATCATGTTTGCGGGGCCAACATGGCCAGAAATGGCACAAGAAATTTGGAACAATGGAAAATTTGGAAGCAAAAAAGGGACGCCTTTGCCCAGCTGTGGGCCTCAATATAGGCAATTTTTTTTAATATTTTTAATGTGCTCGTTTACCAAAAACTTTAATAAAGTTATGGATGCAATGACTTAGTACTGATGGTTTCACGTAAAAAAAAATTATCGTGAATGTGCTGCATATCTTGCCATGATAAAAAATTAAGCCATATTATGTGGTAGCTGGACTGTCTGCCCGTAGCACACTAGACGAACGATTAGTGTCGTCAATATTGGAGGTTTTTTATTGCACACAGTTCGATTAAAAACATGATTACATCTGTAAGACCTTATTGGTGGTGTTCTTCAGAAAGATCAGATCCGTAGTCTTAAATTCTAATGGAAAAACTCAATAACGCTTTGCTTGACATGGGAATCGAGCCCAGCACCTCATTCTCAACAGCAGTGCTTGCGAGCACTGGACCAAAGAGGCAATTCATTTAACACACCTACAACATCACGCCTTTAATCCCCAAAGGGTTGGGCAGAGGTGTACAATAGTTCACAATCAATTCATTTAAATCCTTAAATAACAAAAAAGAAGCTCAAAAAAAAATCAGCCTAGCCTTTTCCCAACTATGTTAGGCTTGGCTTCCAGTCTAACCAGATGCAGCTGTATACCAGTATTTTACCGATTGCCTATCTTACCTCCAAAACCCAGTAACTGGGTAATTCGATGCCCATTGGTAAGACTGGTTGTCAGACTTTCGGGCTTCTGACGACTCTTAACGACTATCAAAGATCCACGAATAACAGTCGGGTCCAACGGCTTAACGTGCTGTCCGAAATACGGAGGAGTCTCAGTATGTAAAGATGGTCACCCATCCACGGACCAACCCCGGCAAGCGTAGGTTAACCTGATGGCTCGACCCGTGCGGCTGTTATTACTTAGCCACGAGCTCCTCACAAAAAACTCAACTCCCAAAAAATAAAATCCGCGACAGTACCCCCCCAGTATATCCAGCGTATTGGCAAGCCTAACCCGTCCAAACTTCAGAGCGGTTGTTTGCAGCGCAATGTTCCGTATAATGAACGTCTTTGACTGTAGTCTGTTTGTCAAAAAGTTTACACTTTTACCCGTTGAAAGTTTGTGTGGTAGACTGTCTATTGTTTTTGTTGTCGTGATTTATTGTTACTTGCGTTGTTTTGTTATGTGACTCAACTGCGGAGTTGTGAATAACAGGATACAACTAGGCACTTTTTCGATTGACTTTCTTTGTCTTCTGACAGAAATATATTTCTCAAAAAGAATAAAATTCAATTATGATGAGAAATACCAGTTAATCTTAATACTAAATACACGAACGTAGGAAGAACTCTTAAATAATCCAATAAGTAGTAGATACACAAAAGACCATTTTTTGTAGGTTACAGGAAAATGTGAGTGTAGGTACTATTACCTATTACATATCGTTTCTTGATGGCAAGTCAATAGCAATTACACATTGTTAATAGTAGCAAGCTATTGTTGGTATGTGTTTTAAATAAGTAAGTAATAATTCAATGTTGTAGAATGCTGTAGGTTATCAACATTCCGTTGCCCTTATCCCAATAAATTGATGTCTTATCCCCGCAGTATTTTTTCATCGATTCTACTAACCTCTCTACCAAGTTATCTGCCATAGTTCTTGTGAGCATTGCGGTGTCATTTTGTAGTTCTCCTGTCACTGGAAAAATAGAAGAGGACTTTATTTTTGAGAGGCAAAGCAGCAGCTGCGTTTCAAAATCAAAATCAAAAGTCATCTATTCAAACTAGGCTGGGTATCAGCACTTTTCGAACATCAAAATTACATAAGACAGTCCCCCAAAACGCCCGCCCTTCACCACTTCCTAGTGCTTTAGCTGGGAAGAAGAATTGGCGCAACAAACTCCCCAGCAGCACAGCTATCTGATCAGTTAGAAAAAAAAAACTCTATACAATTAAAATACGTAGGGACACATCATTATCATAATAACCATTTCAGCTGAAAGATGTCAACTGCTGGACCTAGGCCTCCCCGAAGCATCGCCACTTTGACGGGTTCTGTGCTTCCCTCATCTAGCGGATTCCTGCTACTCTCACAAGGCCATCGGTCCACCTTGTGGAAGCCCTTCCAACGCTACGTCTTCTGGTACGCAGTCGTCACTCCAGAATCTTTGAGCCCCATCAGCCATCTGTTCTGCGAGAATATCAGTTCCGAGTACGAATGAAGTATTTATCGGTGGAACGTATTGTGACGTTTAACGTATGGTGCTCCCTATCGCTTATCGATTGCAAGGCATAAAATCTCTCTAAGGCATCAAAAAAGCTTTAATACTTGAACTTAGATTTTTTACAATACAACTGCAAGATCAAACGTCAAGAAGCATTCATTTATTCATAAATTCATCTTTACTTGCTGGAGTAGGTGGATACTCGATAGACGTACCCACGCTATGAACGTAATTTGTCAAATACTTTATACGGATTCAATGGGTCTTGTTCCGTGTCGGATAAATATGTAAATCGGAGATGTTTTTAATACAGTGGGCAGGGCGCATACCCTACCATATTTATTTGTATCTAGCAAATTCTACGTGGATATGAAATTGATAATTAATAAGGTGCGAGTTATAACCGTGCTGTATTATAACAGTAGGTACGTAAATACCTCTACAAATAAGGCAGGATTACTTTAAGTACGCACATAAAATTGTCTCCTAATTATTTCCCGACCTTTCTCTAATTAAGATAATCCGGTACCGTTTGTTTACCTGAATAGGTAATACGTACCTTTTTCGACCTTTGAGGACCAAATAAATTAATAACATCGACAACCACTTATGACCAGCCGGTAAATTATTAAAGAAAAAATATGGCGCTGAGGGAAATGCTCCGAAAATTACAAAAGAAAATAATAACTGGCGCTACACAAAAGCAATCGTATTTATTCCGGTATTACGTCTAAATAAATATATACGAATGCTGCTATGAGCCTACGAAATCATAGTTCTAAAGTAATTACTAGAATAGCAAAGGTGTGCGGTTAAATAAAGGTCTAAATTAAACAATAGCAGCATAAAAAATCAAGGCGTTTTAAACACAATTGGTTACAAAGTTACGACATTTTTACCGTGTTTCATTATCAGCATGAAGTAAGTAGGTCCTATGCGAAGCTAGAGCAGAGGATAAAATATGGTTATTTTCGGTTTATTATAATGATTTTTTTTATTAACTAGACACCCATTTAGTTACTTAATGCTTGAATTCTAGTATCAAGACGGTTTTAAAGACACCACACACTAAAAACTAAGTGCAACAAAAACAATTTAGGTACGTAAATATTTTCACAAAACATAATTAAAAACAAGACCCTCATAATCAAAGCCATGTCCCACCATAAACCTCCATCCCAAACCCATTACAAAGACGCACGCAATTTTAATAAAACCTTATTCACACCGTCGACCGTCCAGTCATTCCATTAATGGTCCGGAATCACACTGACACCGCAACACGTTACTAATAACATTGGCTGGGGCAATATAATGTCCAATAACGCCCTTTTATGATTTACTTTTGTGGGCGAACATACGAAATAAAATCGTATGTGATATTTCCTTAGTACATAAACTATAGTCATGGAAAACCATGATAACGGGTCCTGGTAATGGAAGTTTACTTGTATATGTTTTGTGTTATGGGGTTTCAATGGTTGTATTTAGCGAATGATATGGATTATTGTATCGGGAAATGGGACTGTTATCATTTCTGTAGGATTAATGTTGTTTTGCAAGTTTAGTCCCTGTGACTGCGTTCGAGGCGACGCACGTTTAAAATATAATGTTTTTTTTCTTTTTATAATTGCTTTTTGTTTTATAAAAACATATATTTTGAATAGTTCAGATATTTTAATTTGATTAGTTATTAAATAATAACATAAAAAAACAATACCTAATAAATCCAAATAAATATTTTTTTAAACCGAAGGTTTGACGATAGAATGTATAAAATAATTAGGTTCTACAATAATAATTATATGTATAGACAAATACAAAAATGATCACCATAAATCGTTGATATCAACAATATATTATTGATTTTATTTGGATTTTTTTATTTTCAAAAACTTAATTATTATTTTGAATACCTATCATCTTAGAGCTATTCTTTAAATTATTCTCTTCTCTTCAACAAATAAATTGTTAAAAACACGTAATAATTAAATTATTAATTAACCAGTTTTCTTTTTAAATCTATTCTGAAATTTACGTCCGCCAGATTTTTTTTGTTTTAAAAAACAATTAGGTATCCTTTGACACTCAGCAACTCAACAGTATTTTTTATTATTCCGATTAATGAAATAATTTTTAGAATGAAAATCAAAACTCATATTATTCAAACTAGGCTGAGAATCAGCAATTTTCGAACGTCAAATCGAATCAGTAGTTCCGGAGATTACCCAAACAAACTAAGATAACTAAGATATTCTAAAAAAAAGGAAACTATGTACCTACAATACTAAGCAAAATAATAATAAAACTGCTAGGTACAATTTGAAACCTCATGAGAATTCCTGAAGAACTCAGTTTTTCCACGACATCGTTCTCAAACAAAGAACCTTATAACTATAAATGAAAATAACGTAGTTAATGGACGAAGTAAATTTTAATAACTACGCAGTACTAACGCTGTATTTATGGAACTTCATCTTTATCATCTTGTAACAAAAGTTTTATTGAGAAACTTAAAATAGAAGAAGTTTAATAATCCACCAGATTTTGCTTCAAATAACTGTTCAACACTAACAATGTGAATAAAAACATAGGTAGCTGTAGAATCGTTAAAGTATCATAATGTAAAATACAATAAACGTAGTTATATTTAGTAACCTATTCTGCTTAACAAGATTACGACGTGTTGCCACGCCGAGCGCTAGACGCAGAGTCAAGCTCTCTGCGTCCAGCGCTCGGCGTGGCAACACGTCGTGTTCGGGTTCGTGACAAGTCAATCGTCATCCTGAGGACGCCTCATTAAGAGGTGAAACACGTGTCGATTGCATATAGAGTTTTTTATGACTCTAGGAATAGTTAAACAGAATAGGTCTGTACTCTATCTCCGTCTATTGTATTTTATAATGGATGTCCGCCAAGTCACGCCTGAATCAATTAGCTATCATTTATGTACGTTTGTCAAAAACATAATCCTAACCGGACATGATAAGCAAATCCAATAAAATTCCAACCCAATGAAAATACATTTTAAACAAACAACCATAAAAAATCAAATAACGGGCGTACCATAAAACATGAATGAGGAGCTCGTGGCTAAGAAATAACAGTCGTACGGGTCGATGCATCAGGTTAAGCTACGCTTGCCGGGGTTGGTCCATGGATGGGTGACCATCTTTACATATCGACGACATGCCTCGGAAAACACGTTAAGCGGTTAGTCCCGGCTGTCATTCGTGGATCTTTGACAGTCGTTAATGTTGATCAGGCCTTATGAGGACCATGTAGATTAGTGTCCGAAATGGCTTTTTGAGGAAAGAACCACAAAGATTTAAGTGGACGTGTCCAGTCAGTGCAAGCATTTGTCAGTAATCGTTCGACTCTAGCAAATCCACTTCATTTCCCGTTTTATCGGATTAGGCGCCGATATCTGCCGATTACAAAACGCAACTCTCCCGGGGTTTTGTCTTTGCCCCGCTCCCAGCCGTAATTCTTCGCATACCATCGTTAATTTAAAACTAAATGCCCCGAGCTCGAAACAATAGATTGTCACATAAATAACTTTAAAGGAAAAAAGGGGGAACTGAAGAGGGGGCGATGAAATTTATACTCCACCTAAGTTTGCCAGAAATTTCGAGGCCAAAAACTCGAAATTCGAGCGGAATACTCGGGCCGATTGGTAATTCATGAGGATTATACAGCTCCCGCGTAATTCAGGACTTTATACGTTGATTACTTGGAAAGATCTACATGAAAAAAAGTTGAATTATTCATTACTGTTAAGAATAGATTTGGGTAGGAGTAATCCCGAAATTGAATGTAGCTTGATAAAATGTTCGAATTACATTAAGTAATCTGTATTAGTGCAAAGGCAGCCCTTTTGTACTACCTTGGTCCTTTTCGAAAGTATGTAAAGATTTCATTTTTGTCTAATAAGATTCTGCTTTTGCTCTGTATCATTTTAGTCTTGGGTCGGTTTTTATTTAAGTAAAAAACGAGCTTTAGACGAAATTCTTTTGCTTCTATAATGTGATTTAAAGGTTGTTCATTTTAGTTGATGATATAGCAGTACCTACTTAATTGAAATCTACACCATTTTATTACAAATATTCAGATTAATAATTAGATAGTATAAAACTGTAAAAAAAAATTGCACAATACTACGCTCGCTTCTTCAGAATGACCTACTATCTAATTGCATAACACATTTTCGTAAACAATTAAGACTACTGTTTCATTTTGACAGTTCAACAACATTCATTGCGTTATTTACGTTTTTGAGCAGATTTTTTTTCGAACTTATCAACCAATGGTTTAGCAATCTGTTTCAAAACGATTCAGATTGTGATTGATCGTGTATTACGCAATTAGGGTGCAGATGTTGAACCAAAAGAGTAAGTAGTGGCGTTCTGAGGCTTCTGCCTACTCTAGTGGGAAGAAGGCGTGAGATTATGTATTTAAGTGTGTATCAACTACTCACATTTCAAAATTCCGTTCTTTGAATTTCCTTCACACCTCCCATCTGTAATGTTTGCAATTTGCTATTTCAAAATAAAAGTGGCTAGTTGTTCTAAGATTGTACAATAGTTCATTCCAAACAAACCTTCAGGATTTGCGTTAATTACCAGCGTCAAAGTTAAATCAAAATGCTCTTCCAATGAAGGCAAGAGCATTTTGATTTCGCCTAGGCAGGCTTCATTATGAAGTGCAGACTGACGGTGGCACTATGTGGCGTAGACACCAGCTGGAACAGCTGCTTCCAGCCCCGGGCGTGGGACAACCATGAATGGCAGCGGAGGATTGATTTAAACTGACCACCAAGTTGTGACGTCTGCTGCGCTGACCGTTGGTGACGTCTCTCTGTCTGTCATTAAATTGAAATATTGTTTTATAAAAATGTGCATGTAAGAGCCCACACAACCTCAGGTTTTTATCTCGCTCGCACCATACTACTCGCGGACTGAGTGCGAGCAAGACGGAGGCGGCTCCAAATCGGTAAAAGTTTAGGTAATTGCTTTTTACGGCGAAAATAATGGTAATTAAAATAAAATAAAAAACATAGTCGCTGCTTTATAGTTAGTTCAGTTAGTGTGGTAAGTTACATGATCTAATTTGAAGTATTTTTGAGCAACGGTTTATTGTTCGGTCTGGAGGTAACTTTGGTTTTTTTTTTTCTATAGAGAAAATTTTATGAAATCGTGTTTTCGGCTAACATAGTCGCTAACATTAATCCTCAACTTTAACATATATTTATTTCAAAATTAATGCTGCAGCAGTTTCGATATAACGGCGGATCTTGCTAAGCAATTTGATGACTTATAGGCCCTTAATAAGGATGATATGGGCAGGTTAGTGATAATTGCAATGCTTGTAAAAGGCTGCTAAGTCATAAGTAGGTACTAATACGACATAACAACAACATAGTACAGTTAGTTTGCAATAAACGTTTTGACTTACTCTGACAGTTCACTTCACTTATGTTTTCGACGTGAGATCTTTACATGGAAGTGGATCAATTTCAGACTTGTTTTACTATTAGGTACTCATAAAAACCCTTCATGCATGACTTAATGATTATGGCGCTCCTACATTTCCTCATGCCATTTACGTCACTGCCTACCCCCTTACAAGTGAAGCCCTTATTAATAACTGAGCACAGTGAGACGTAACCACAAAATAACGCGTTAAGGGTGCTTGCACACGATAGTGCTTCTCATAAAACTCACTGTGAAGACGACATTACAATACATCGCTTGCTGGGTGCCCAAATTTTGGGGATCCTTGTTGACCATGTCATGTTGAGTTGGTCTTGGTTTTTTTTTTTTTTGTTTACCTTTTCTGTCGTACTCAGGAATCGAAGCCGGTACGATCAATACGGATATTTTTTCAGTTACAACATTCATATTTTTTACAGGTATTTTTAAAGGTAACCCTAAATTGAATACAACCAATAATACCGGTAACCGAATAAAAATTACCTCTATCTCACACGTGCCCTTGGCATTAATCAAAGGGCGCGCATCGCCTGTGTGTATGTAACCGGTATTAAAACGGTAACCTAAAAGAGGTTACATGTTTCTTCTTCTTGGGTTACCCAGTAGTGGTAACCTTAGTCGTAGAAGTAAGCAACATTCATAGATATCTGTACCCTAATTTATAAAGGTTTTCGGTCCCTGGTTGTACTGGGCAAAGGATTTCCTCATACTTTTCCAATTTTCTCAAGTCGTGTCAATTAGGGTAAAATATGGAAGCTGATTGCCAACCCGTCTTGACCAAGCGTGGTGATCAATGCTTGTGTCTTTCCTTTTTTTTATTTAAATAAAAGAGTGTCCGTGGAGTTTCTTGCCCGTTCTTTTCCATAGGTACCTACTACGCTTTGGAATGGGCAAAAAGCTTCATATTTCTGACTGACCTACTCTTTGACAATTCAAAAGTGCCTGTATTTTAAGTGAAATAAATACTTTGAGTTTGAGTTTTGAGTTTGTCGTTCTCTATGAAAAGAGACCTGCAGTGGGACAATATTAGGCTAGTATTATTGTGGAACTAAAAGAAACAAATTGGAGGTGTAAAGAAGCGAGCTTATTGGCTTTTACACTGAGCACGATTTTTAATTTCCAACTGGCTGCTATCAAGGCCGTTTGAACTATAACCCAATAATAGTAGCTGCTTTCTTGACGAATTATACACTAGAAATACGTCACATAGTCCTTTTTTGCCACTAAATCAAAAACTTACTTACCGTGAGCACCAAGGACACCTGCTTCATCGAAGCACGTTCACAGCTCATAATAGGGTTGAGCATCGAAAAAGACATCCGAACAAAAAATCAAGACACAGAAAGCAGTACAGAACCCGAACAAAATCCAGACAAACATTCCCGTCCCTCTTTTCTCACAACAGACTGTAATAAGTATTTATGGGCCACACACAATAACCCATTAGTTGGCCATGTTAGCACGGGCCATAGCCCCTAATGGCCTTACGTACTTACTAATTACAGCTGGCTATATATCTGCTAGTCCTCTATTGTGATTAAAGGATTTATGAATGGTCAGATTAAAGTGTGCGAGGGTTAGGTCGATTCTTCAGTTTTCTTTGCTGTGTATAAAAATTCTTACAATAGTTGAAAGCCTTTTTTTTAAAGAATTTTCATGCGTTTGGTGTACTAAATTCAAATTCAAAGTCAAAGAATTTATTTCAAATCACAGGCACTTTTAAACGTCAAAATTTACTAGAAAAAAATAATTGATTACAGTTGCCGCTTTCAAAAGATAGTTTCGTATGGTGAAGAATGGGCAAGAAACTCTTTTAAAATGTTTTACAATTTTTGTAAAAATGAATTGCTATGTGTGATAGGTCGTTAGAATAAAATTACTAAACCACAATAGGTAATTAAATCTGTCTCTACGTTTTTCTAAAATACAGTTACGTAGTAGTCATTTTGTTTAACCTTTATAAACCTTTTAAATTTTATTTGGTCTTGTTTCTGTTTATTATTTTTGAACTAATCATAAAAACGGATGGCCATGATTGCGTAATAAGGAAAGCTTTGATGTATTTTAATTTTAAGCCTGTCGAGGATTTCTGCTAGTATTAACATTATCTTATTTTGTAAAACAGGTATTTTATCTACAAATTAATCTGTAATTTTATCAGTAAACGGTGAAAGAGGCCCTCTGGGTTGTTTCGAAAATTGATAATTTTAGCTAAAGAGTTTTTACTCGCAAATTTTAATGAGAGCGGAACAATATTATTTTTTCTTCCAAACCTTTTTCTTAAAACAAACCTTTCGTTTTCCTTGACACACTGGCCACCAAAAAGAGTAACAAAAACTCCAAATTCAAAAATGGAACACATCAAAAAGCGCGGGAAACAATCGCTCACTTTTTGTTTCTTTCAACAGACAAAGGGGGCCGCTGCGGGCGATACATGTCTTCAAGTTTTACCCGACCAGGTTCAGAAGCCCTTTATTTCTTCGCTGTTTTATTTTACTATGTTTCTAGTTAAAATGGTCACTTACTGCTGCTTCAGACATGAAATACGGAGTGTTTTCGTATGAAGCGCGTGTCATGTAAGCGTCCGCAGCTGTCAGAATGATGCCTTTTGATCGTAGTTCGCTGTTGAGTGTTTTAAGATGGTTTTAAGATATTCCTACGAGTCAAATCTAGTAACAAGTAAGTATCCAAGCTTTGAGATGACAAGACAACAGTGATGACTAGAAGATTACTTGGAAATTATTGTCTTATTCACTATAAGTGGGTAAAGTTCATTAACACTTCTCAAAACAATATGTGGGTAAAGTTCATTAACACTTCTCAAAACAATATAAGACAATTTTATTTTTAGTAAGAAAATACAGCTAGAATTACCAACCACCGTAGCATTAAGTGCTAGAAATATCGCGGCAAAAGTCGAACATTTCACCAAACTATTTAGCACTTAACCGCAACTTGAAACTTACTTCTTTTCCCGCAAGTCATCGGCACTTCTGACCGTCACTTTCGTACTAATTAGTTCCAAACTGTCAAACAAAACATTTTTGAGGCCCCTCTAATGAATAGAACACAAACTTCGAAGTACAGTTACTGACAAAATCAAGGGAACAGTGGGGCCTAGCACGACCGCGCGTATTAAACATTATGTGAAATCATACGATTTTAAGATAGAAAAAACTCGTTTCGCACATAATATATTATTGATTTGAAGATTTTACGTCTATCCATGATGAAATGAAATGATTTCATTTTCTGTAAATAAGTTTGTACAAACACTTTTACATGTCAATAATATTTTAAATAAGGTACTAGAATGATGAGGTCGGCGTTTCCTATCTGACTACTCTGAGAAGAAAGGCTGAAACAAACTCAGAGAGTACAGACATTTTATTGGTTAGATAATATGAATAATTAGATTCGTGTCTGAAATGGTCTTTTGAGGAAAGAACCACACAGATTGAGTGGACCTGACCAGTCAGTGCACGTATTTGTCAGTAATCGTGCAGCTCAACTCAGAACTTAAGGAGCTCAATGATGCGACTAATAATACCAAAGAAAGGACATTTGGGTAGGCCCCATAAAGCACTCAAACTGCTAGACCATGATTAAAAGTAACTGCGAAAAGAAGAAAACATAAATAAAAGATAGTAACTACACAGTCTTCATATTCACAATAATTAAAGAAATATAATACTTTCTGAAGTAAATATTCACGTTTAACACACACATTTAAAATTGATCAACGTTAATGTGTTTTTTAAAATCCAGAAATAATCTGGGTCAGATCATTTCAGGTTCGTGGGTGATATTCATGTGTTCGTCGCAAAAATTTAAACCAAAATGTTGTAGGATTTACTTATATATTAAATATATTTTTATATGTTCGAATTTACGTTACGTTTACGTCGTATGTTCGTGCAATGGCGAAAGTTGTGAACTGCAAAGTGTGCGTCAAAACTTACGCCATCTGTAGCAGCGATAGTTGGAGACCATTTCTCACGTTTGATTTATAAACGCAGCGAAGAAGTGTGGCTTTTAAAATGGCGAACAAAAATGGTGTTAGGAGCTTTGTAAAAAAATCACTATGTTTACTAGCGACTATAAATAATCTTGGGAGTTTTTCATTCTAAATGTTCCTAAAATTATGTTTGTTGTCTTTCAAATTATTATTAAAGTAACATATTCCAACCAGTGCGTGGTTATATCGCAATCACAAAAAAACGTTTAATTAATGAACTTAATTCGTTCATCATTTTATTTAAAAACATTACCTTCCTACTGGGTCGAGTAACCCACAAGCGTGAGAAATAGTTCTCTACGGCATGTGAAGCCAAATCAGAGGCCCATGGGCGGCATAAAAACTGACAACAGGTTAGGTTAGTCACTAAACCACACGAAAAAAAGGAAGATTTCACTAAAGCCTATTTAACTACATCCCGTTAAACAAAAAAATATTTCCTACGTAAACTGAAAAGCTATATCGACAAAAAGCAAACATAATTTAATAGTAATTATCAAACTTAAGTCTTAAGCTGATTAAATAGCGTTTTCATAAAACAAAGGATTCACAACCAATTTTCAAGTTAATTGGTGTTGTTTGTTCTCAATCATTAAAATTTCTAAACTGAAAGTTTTACGCTTTTTTTTTTTTTTTCTCTATTGCTTGGTGACCCAGCTGATGGCATGTGGTCACGGCGTTCTATTTTGAAATATTAAAGGCATCCGTAGAGTTTCATGCCGGCTCTTCTGCATAGGAAACGACCAATCGGAATCGTGCATCTAGCTTCTGACGTTTCATAAGAGCCCATGTAGATTTATGTGAAATAAAATAGTATATTATAGTGGACATTACTGGATATCCCCGAAAAGCCGGCAATCTTAAAACCAGAACACAACATGAATCTATCAAGAAAGGTACGCACGTAGGTAAAATAACATTGAAACCCTAGCATAATGCTGAGTCTGAGAAGCCTTCTTGTCACAGTCACGACGTGCAGCTGCCGACTATTTCTATTCTGTGCTCGTAATTGTAGATTTTTTTTGTTTTATTTATTTATTTTTCTTGTTAATCGTTTTGTAAGCACTTGTTTCTGTGATAAATGAACCATTTTTTTACAGCATCGTCATTATTGGAAGCTTTTTTTCTTCCTGAGTATAGGCATCCGCCCTTTTGTGTCATCCTTCTCTAGTCTCTTCGAGTCTCAACCGTTAAAACCATACAATTTTCCGAAATTCCGGCGGTTTTCGTGGCTACTCATATATTAACACTTCAAGTAACGCCGGGGGCTACTCAAGTATGTGTGGGCTATTTGCCACAGTTATGTTTGTACAGTTTGCATCCCCTCATATTGGTCTAGTTGATCCTTTATCAAAGACTTTGCTGAAATACTTCGTTCACACATTCAAGTTTTTGCTGGGATTTCTAATTTGGGATATGATGAGAGTAAATGTCATCATTATGGATGATTTTAATGTTGAGAAGCTCATGGCTAAGTAATAACAACCGCACGGGTCGATCCATCAGGTAAAACTACGCTTGCCGTGGTTGGTCCGTGGATGGGTGACCATCTTTACATACCGAGACTCCTCCGTGCCTCGGAAAGCACGTTAAGCCGTTAGTTCCGGCTGTTATTCTTTGACAGTACTTTAAACTCGTTTAAATTGATTGAAACTAGTTTTAAGAAATGTTTGAGTCTTGAGTGAGGTTGTGTAATATGGGCCTTAGACTGGAAGCTGACTCCAACATAGTTGGGAAATGGCTAGGCAGATGTGATCTGGATAATTTTAATGTGGAGTAGATGTAGTCATAATATCTATATAGTTATATTTTATATACATTATTATCGTACAAAAATAAAGAGAGATAGAGTGTGTGAAAAATCTTATTACATATTTAGCCTATAATGTAACCACTGCTGGGTCACAGGCCTCATCTGTGAGAGGCGGGCCGTAATCGACCACGCAGGCCCAGTGCGGGTTGGTGGATGTCACATGTTCTTGAATTTTTGGTTCTAGGACATGCCAGTTTCCTCACGATGTTTTCCTTCACCGTTTTGAGAGCAGTGGTGATGAAATAATTTACATAAAGTATAGTACCTGTCTGGGTTCGAACCCACGACCTAAAACTCGTAAGTCGCGGCCGTTTCCACTGGGCCACCACTGCTGCTCTAAAAACTTATTACTATAAAAAAATAAAAGTAAAATACACGTGCTAATCATAACTCAACAAATTCCCAACTAAACTACATACATTTCTATTTGAATGTAAACTAAAGTAAACACGGAGGACGGTAGCGAAAGCTTCTTAATGTAAGGTACTTGGCAAACTTTTAATATACGCATTCTAATAGAACACGCGCCAACTTTTACACGGAGTTAACCTTAGTATATGGCGCATACGGGGGAGAAGAATAATGAATAGCAGGCATCCTAACTATCCCAACTATATAATAAATATTTATTTAATACTTCAAGCACACAAATGTACAGAGGCGAACTTAATGCCATAGGCATTTACTACCAATCAACCTTTGGGTGATACCGAGACAAACAGAAAAAAAAAACGAAAGTGAGTTTGTTTGTTTTTTATGATTTCACGCTAAAATGTCTGAGCGAATTTGGATGAAATGTGGCACATGTGCCAATATATCCTATATCATGGTCACCTAGGTCATGAGTTAGGATTACTCTCGTGGAAGTCGATATTTTATCCCACGGGAACGCAATACCGGTAAAACGTATCGTTTATGCTAACTCAGGACGGTGGTCTCTGTGCCTTTCATCTTTACAATTCAATTTAAATCACAAACAATAATTTCCATCGAATTTCGTTAACTGCATTTTTTATTATTCTTGTCCACGGAATCAGCGCAATGAGCTGAAAAATTTGATCTGACTGCCATTTTTTTAATATCTTAACGGTAGCCTTTAATTTTCAATAAGCATAACGGCAATAAGTCGATAAGTAACGGCGAGTTTCTTAGTGCGATCATGTTTTACTTCTGCTAATGATATAAGCAGTAACTTCATACGTACCTACTGCGGTTATATTAAGCAATAGATGCTAGAGTTATTAAACTCGTACCTGACATAAAATAATTTTTGTCATTTATACATATTTAGTAATTACAGAGTGACTTAGGCTACACATTTCAAAAATCAGAATTTAAATTAGGTATTTGTTAAAACAAGTCAGAAAACGTAAAAATGTGACCAAAAACATTGAGCGTCAATTCCTTATACTATGCAAAACGTTACTGCCATTTATTTATTTATTTAATACTTCAAGCACACAAATGTACAGAGGCGGACTTAATGCCTTAGGCATTTTCTATCAGTCAACCTTTGGGTGATGCAGAGACAAACAGTGGTAGGTGCAATAGCGAGAATTCAAGAGATAAATATTTATTTAAATACCTATAAGGACCTACCTATTAAACTATGAATGACCTGTAGGATGCACGAAAGCAGATGGGCCAGGATCGTCACACAGTGGGTACCTGATGACGGGCGTCGTCGCCGGGGCAGGCCTAAAAAACGCTGGCATGACGATTTAGACTCGTTCCTAACCAATTGGCCGGAGAAGGCACAACACAAGGAAGATTGGAAAAATATGGGGGAGACCTTTGCCAGCAGTGGGACAATATAGGTTAAATCAAACTATGAATGTAATATATACACCTAATTATATATACATATATATATTGCTAGCGCGGCAGTATTATTACAGCCAAATCCGAAATGCAAATAATCATACCAGTTGGTCAACCGTAACGACAGTATGTACTATCAGAAAAGTGCCGCAACTTCGCCACGTGTTCACTCGTTTGGAAATTAAAAACATGGCTTTTGAAGTTCTGAAGAGGAAAGTTAACTGCCTACGACTGTACGTACATCTTAAAGGGTTTTGGGGTACACCCATGAAAAGTTATTACTCTATTCTATAAACAGGGAAAGGATTTTTGAAGTTTTGCTTTTGGGAATAAAAAGGAATTTCCAAGCATGTTTGAGAAAAATAACATTCCACTTATATTTTTTATTTTATTTTATTTATTTATTTTTCTCAAACATGCTTGGAAATTCGAGCATTATTTTGACAACCTTCTTTGAAATAAATCGAAAATGTTTTACTGGTCAAATACATGCGAGAGTGCGGGCGGCAGTGTTGCCATCCCTGGAACAAAGCTAGAATACCTCAAGAGCTCGTCATTACTCCTGTCAAAAATCAATCTGCCTAGCCTTTTCCCAACTATGTTGGGGTTGGCTTCCAGTCAACCGGATGTAGCTGTATCATACCAGTATTTTACATGGAGCGATTGCCTATCTGACCTCCACAACCCAGTAATTGGGTAATACGATACCCCTTTGTAAGACTATCAGACTTTCTGGCTTCTGACGACCCGTAACGACTGTCAAAGATCCACGAATGACAGCCGGGTCCAACGGCTTAAGGTACTTTACGAGGCACGAATGAGTCTCGGTATGTAAAGATGGTCACCCATTCACGGACCAACCCCGGCAAGCGTATCCTTAACCTAATGGATCGACCCGTGCTGCTGTTATTACTGAGCAACGAGCTCCTCACCGGCACTCATTCCCTTAAAATCATTACTGAGTAAACACTACTAGGTGTCAGAAGTAGGTTTAGTGGTACTACTCTGAGCGAGCTCCTTTACGAAGAGATACCAGATTTATAACGCAATGAAGAGCTTAAAAAGCGATCAAGACAGGTTAGACACTACTCCCTAAAAGTCTAACAAATAAGTTTTTTTATAACAAAAACGCATAAATAAAGCTTACTAAGTGTACATTACAGTTTCGCGTTACATAATTTAAAGGAATTCTACTTATTCACCTCACGTTCGTAAGCCTTGAGCTGTGGTCGCATTTGTTCCTATTTCGGACATCTTTAATTCTGTTTTCGACTAAAAATAGGTTTGCATGCCGAAAGTATTTTGCTGTCTGGGTGAATAATTTAACTTAATTTAATCATTTAATTCAAGCAACAAGACTCATAGTGTTAGTCACAAAACACTTACAAAATATGTTAGTAAAACATTTACACAGAAAGAAATTGTGATATCACATGAAATGCTGCAAGGTGACAGGCCCAGCAGATACCTTGCAGCAGTGGCTTAAAAACGCACAATCTAGCCTGGTTACTACCATAGACAGGATACTGTTAGATAGACTTGAGTTAATTTGAAATTATGAAACGATTTAGATATTTTTTTTTTGCTTGAAAGGTGCATTGTTCGAGAGTTTTCTTAGCTACAATTCAAGAAAATCGGTTCAGCTGTTTCAAGATTATCAGTTCTTTTCTATTTGATGAATGGATGTGCGCATCTTCCACAGGTCTGATCGATTTGAAATTTAGTATTCTTTTACTTCAATGATAGTAGAAGAACATAGTAATCTTGAACCGATACTGCAGCATCACCTGGAATTGTCTTTGATTGTGTCGGGGGTTATTTACATTTTTAATTTTATGTTGGCAGACAACAATTTTTTGGGACTTTTATGGCCCGAACCTCAGGGTACAATTTACAGTGGTATTTTTTATCGATTCAGTGACTAATTGAACATGGAATTAGTGTGCTTAGCTTTAAAAATAACTCGTATGAAAACAGCGATAACCTGAACTGAGGGTCTAAAAAGGACCAGGCCCGGGTCGACGGTGCGTTGTATTCTACGCGCGCCTCAAAGACATGTCAGCACCAATGGCGAGGCCCGCTAGGGTCGATGCCTGCCGGGGTTGCGGGAAAGTCCAAAAGGGATACCGTGGCCCCGGAGAATACAGGCAACTGAAGGAACACGGGTGGGTTTTAGTCAGTAAGAGTCTGATACCCAGAGCCGCCCCGAGCGGGAGAAGTTATTTGATGATTACCCACCCAAAAAGGGTTTAAAAATCACACCATTCCCAAACAAAATACTACCCATTCAGGACACTACCTTAAACATTGAGCGTCATTCATCAACCTGTTCGGAGCAAATCTCTAGACGTGTCCTATCCCTGATCCCACCGAACCGAGTCTACGGACGCCCCGTACGCCTCATACGCCCCGGACACCCGGTACGCCCGGTTTTTCCCCAAATTACGGACCCGCTCAAATCCACGTTGAAATGTGGACGCTATGTTCTAATAAGCTGGGCGACGCCGCTTTTTGTCAGATGTAACTGTGATTTTAAGGAATTAAAGGGTATTTTTGGCACTGTTACCTGAGATAGAAGTCTGGAATTTAGGCTAGGTTTTTGTGGAAATATTTGGAAAAGTTTCCGGCTTATACCTTAATCTAGAGATTAACCGGGGAAGAGTTATTGAGGTCGCATACAGCTTATTGGCTTCTAGCTTTTTCAAGTCATTAGAGAGCAAAACCGTGAGAGTATAAACTGTGAGGAAACCTAATCGAAATGTTAGTAACAAACTTCTTACATCCTTATTTTATAAACGTTGCTTAGTGTTAAGAGACTCTAAACATCCAAAAATGTATGGTTAAGCAGGCGCTAATCATTCCTTCACTATAATCAATGTTTATAAAATTACTAGCAGCGCCCCGCGGTTTCAGCCGCATAAGTCTCGATCCCCTCAGAATATCGGGATAAAAAGTATCCTATGTGCTAATCCAGGTTATAAACTATATGTGTGCCAAATTTCATTCAAATCCGTTTAGTTGTTTTTGTGTGAAAGAGTAACAAACATCCTCACAATCTTTCGCATTTTATAATATTAGTAGGATGGGGTTTTTGTTTAGAACCGTGTTGTCAGTAAAGTCGTTAAAACCATTTTCTCTTGTTTTCCTAGTATCATCAACCTTTTAGAACCTTTGCTTATTTTACTGCATTTGTGATTTTACCTTCTTGGTAAAATCACAAATTATTCCTAAAACCACTTCTTATTCAAAAGTCCGAAATAACACTAATTTTCTCTTTCCCTTAATATAATTTTGTGTTTACTCTGTAATTTGTTACCCCATAAACATAGAACGTGACGAGGGAAACTTGATTATTTATTTATTTATAGTTGGGGTCCATACAGTATGCTGTTTATCAAAAGTAATTTCTAAGATTTTTGGGAACTTAATTTTACATATTAAGATTCTGATGTGAGATACTTGTATTTTTGTTATTCATAAATGATATTGCTATCAGTGAGCACGAGGTCCTGGGTTCGATTCACAGGTCGGGCAAAGTGTTCCTGGGTTTTTTATAAGGATTTTCTCGGTAGCAGACCGGAGTCTGGATTTGTGCCTGGTTAATGGCTTTAGGTTCGCCCCTTATTACTTAAATATAACCGGCGAAATGTGTAACCCTTCAGGGAATTACAGGCGTGAGCTTATGAAAATAATATTTTAAAAAGTGTATGGGTTCTCATATTTTTACTTTTTACGTTCCGAGGCATGGAGGAGTATCGGTGTATAAAGATAACCACCCATCCACGGACCAATCCCGGCAAGAGTACCTTAACCTAATCGATCGAAAGGATTTGAATGTTTGGCACACTAGTTTATAACCTGGATTAACACATAGGACTTTTTATCTCGATATTCCCGCGGAATCGAGACTAATGCGGGTGAAACCGCGAGGCGCTACTAGTATTATTAAAAGAAAAGAAGAAAGAAAATACATTTATTTAACACAGACTAAAAGGCACACAATATAATAATAACATACAGCAGAAAAAATATATAAAAATAAAACAAATATGTAGAAAGGGGTAAAGTATGTAGTAAGAAAATTGGCAGGGGAGTGTGCCTCACGGCTGCGCCAAAAGGGCCCAGTTCAGCAAAAATGCCATACTTCTAAAAGTAAATAAATATAATCAAAACTATTAATCAAATTATAATTGCAAAAAACATAAAATAAGTAATATTTATTACCTACCACATAAATCGAATCAAGTCAAATCATTTATCACTTTACAATCATGAGTACTGGGCACTTAGATACGTTACCTAATTTTAAAACGTAGCATTCGATACTACTTGACAACTTTACGTCGGCAAATTTTGTGAAATCCTTTGAAATATTTAAGTGAAATTTCTAGAATAATGTTAGTGGACTTTACATGTAATCATGATACCAAACTAGGGTTACCAGATATATACCTTTTTTTTAAATAGGTTTTATATTTATAACCTCTAGACTTTAGCTACATCAACGTTACAGTCTAGTAATAGCAAAGGGATTTAAAAATTACCTTGTTGGTAATTTTATTATGTGAAATACTTCTTCTTCTTCTGTCTCGTTCCCTCAATGCTGAGGATCGCGACCACATACTACGAGTCTCCGAGCTATGCAGTGGTGACCGCTTGGTAAATGCTGCCTCCAAGAGTCTTCTTGATCGAGTCTGACCATCATGCCAGTGCTCTGCCTTGAGCGCGTTTTCTTTCTACCCGGCCCAGTATCATAAGCCTTTCCATACCATGCTTAGGTGAACGCATGATATGTCCAAAAAGCTGAGGCCACGCTCATGGTGTATTGTAGATAGCTGCTTGGTGATGTTGAGTTTTTCCAGAATGGATTCATTCGGTCTCATAGTGGTCCATGGTATACGAAGAGCCTCCGCGAACACCACATCTCGAAAACATCGATCTTACTGCTAAAATATTTAACTGATCCTTTATATGTTTATGTTTCTAGCTTTGTGTTACTGAGATAGGCTGCCCTGATCAAACGGGTTAGGTTAGGGCAACCACGCCCGAGCAGTATTGGTCGCAGAAACCAAGCTAAAGCTCCACAATGCTAAGGTTACGTTAGGTTAGAACTGTGACCAACCGAGCGCAAGCCGAGCGAGCGAAGCATAGGCAAGAGCTACATCCCAGTTGGTTGCAGTTACTTGGCTATTTAGTATTTTAGGACCCCAAAATAGGAATAATTTGAGGTTCACAATAAAGAGGCTCATCATCAAGACATAAGTTTTTTGGTAGCATAAGTCATCCAATACAATTTTGAATTTTTCATCATCGTGATCCCTGACAGAATATCATTTTGTATTGTCTATCATTTTTTGTTTATCTCCACTGGGCTTGTCAGACATTCAGAGTTAAATTAATGCTGTTCTTATTTTCAAAATGTCCGTTAGCAACCCTATCACTCACCAAGTCCGATCATTCTATTATTAACGTGTGGCCTTTCGGCCAGGGGCTTACGACTCATTTTATATTTGGTTACAAACGAACAAAACAGAATATTTTGACTAAACATCAGACATAATTCAATATTCTTTGGCCTTTGGTCTAACCTTCACGGTTGTGACATTTTTTTTGTTGTAAATTATACATTTTTGTAATATTGAGCTTTCATAAATAAATGTTTTGGGGTATCTTTTGTGTTTTGATGAAAATGAGGAGTGATGTAACCCGCTGTCTGCGGTTGGCCATCAGATCTGTGCCAAGAATGACATGTCCGAATAGAAATAATAATATTATTTTATGTAAATATCTAGTTTTTCTGACCTAGTGTTTTAGTTATTGAATTTTTCTGTCAGAGATTTCTCGGTAGCAGCTCGGAGTCTGGATTTCTGCCCGGTTGATGGCAATAGGCTCGCCTCCTGTCACATCCACATGGAACTCAAACAAAACTGACGAAATATGGGTGTATTTAGGTACACCTCTGCCTTACCCTTCCAGGATTACAGGCGTGATGTTATGTTATCTAGTTTCGTCAGATCGAGAGGAGGAAATTACGTGTTTTTTTGTTTGGGATGGTACTCCCTTCTTTATGAAAGGCTATTCCTCATTTGAATTTTTAGTGCCCATATCCTAGGACTCGAAGATAAAAATTCCGCGCAGTACCAATAAAACAGTCTAATAGAATTTCCCCACTATACAAGTATACACGCCTAGGTAGGTATACAAGTAGGGGTAAGAAATAATAAAATCGCAGCTAGGTAGCCCCATAGGGATTGTTTCGGCAAATTTGGACTAAGGAATTTAATATAAATCCGGGGTGAAAAGGGGTTGGACCTTGCCCCATGATTATTAGTCTTGGGGGCCTAAAATTGCGCTTTGAGTTTATCATTTTGGGATTAAAGATAACCAAACGGCGTAATTATATATAATATAAACAAATATATACCATATTGGTTGATATTTTTCAGCCTTTTGGGGTTGAAACACTATGCCCGTGAGGTCCGAGTGCTCATCGAGTATTACGGGTCATCGCCACGCGGTTAGTTGACTCTTCACTTGACCAGTGGGCTGGGAAATTTTTAGGTCAAAGAATTAACATTGCCATCGTACGTGGCAACGCTGCCAGCCTTTTGGGCACATTTCCCACTGACCAATTTTTGATGTCCAAAGAGCTATTTCCTTTAATTATTATTTTTCTTTTTTCTTTTCCATACGAGTTCATAATATATATATTTTTATGTAAGATTGTATAATATATTTAAGGTTTTGTCAACAACCGTTATATGTAATTAATAGTTACAATAAATTGTATTGTATTGTATTGTGCTAATTGTAAATAATAAGAATCGAGTTTTCCGCCAGTACCTGACAATGACGAGAGAAAAGAAAAATTCCGCCGTATAGCAGACTTGAAAATAAAAGTAAGAAATAATATCCCAAACACTAAGTAAAAATATAAGAACAAAAAACAAATTCCAAGACAAGCACTGTACACATTTTAGGCCCACTCAAACTAAGTACCTACTAAATGTAGAAATTACAGAGCAATTTCTAGCAAAGACTTCGGAGGCAATTCGTTTTATCTGAAACATTAGCTGCGAAGCATCTACGCTTTCAGTGTTATACCCACTCAATATCGAGCATAATCTTGTTTTTTATACACAGGATAAGTTGTTACAAAGATGTCGTATATTTATGTTGACGCATTTTCTGTTTTATGTACTTCTTGTAGGTCTGAAATTCTGACTTTACGGGCCTTAGTGTGCGTCGTTTCAGCCAATACATCATAGTATTTTGTATATACAATGCTGCCTCGTTGGTCTTAATGGTCGCAAGTGCTACTGCTGAGCATGAGGTCCTGGGTTTTATTCCCCGGTCGGGAAAGTATTATGAGAAATGCGCAGAAAGAAGGAAGATTACGCTGTGGCAATTTCATTTGACGCTTGTCCGACACGTTCCAGCAAAGAGGGTGGATTCCGTCCTTTTAATCGGGCGTAAATCATAACTGCGAAGTTCATTACCGCGATGTACGTTACTGCGAAAGTTGACTATCGCGAAGTTCGTTGTTGCGAAAGTTCTTTACTGCGATGATTGCAGTTTCGATAACACCCCATTGCGATGTATGTCATGAAGGAGGGTTTCTGATACTGGTGATGGTGGACATATTGTTGGTTAAGACTAATAAATGAACAAAAATTGAAAGCTTTGTTTTATAAAAAAATGGCAATTTAATTCAAATCAAGATTTATCTCAAGATTTCAGGGGATTAAAGTTCA
Organism: Eupsilia transversa; assembly: GCA_914767815.1. Classification (NCBI taxonomy): domain Eukaryota; kingdom Metazoa; phylum Arthropoda; class Insecta; order Lepidoptera; family Noctuidae; genus Eupsilia; species Eupsilia transversa. Next base: position 3,572,415 of record OU611888.1, read on the forward strand.
AAGATGTTTGTGACGACTATCGGAAAATCATAAGATGAATATGATGGCTCGTCAACATGACGTAACCCCGGCAATTGAGATGGCGGCCCACCAAAATGGATACCAAATAAAGATCGAGGAGATCGATCGAAAAGCGAGAATTGATTTATTGCGATTGTTATATTGGTGATCATTGTGACTAGGTACCCCTGCTGTGCAGTGAGTTGATTGATTTGCGCTTACGCCTCTCGTACTTGCTGGAACGTCGTGCATTCCCTAATGAGATGAGAGACTTGTGATTATTCACAATATTATTAACTTTCATTTACTTACTTAAATTTCCTCGCTGACCTTTAAAAAGATTTTCCAGCATCAACATTGTTCTATTCGGCAACCCATTTCAGGCCGTCCGCTGTGTTAAGCGGGTGCTGTTTTCTATGGGCCGCGGCCGACGGGAGACCCGCCTCACGCTGCCCTGCTCTAAGGATGATAATAGAAAACAGCACGCCGCGCGGACGCCCGCTCCGTGCGCAGCGGACAGCCTCAACCCAAAACAACATTAAAACCAAAATAGTGTCTCGTAAACAAAAGAATAAACAAATCAAACCACAAACGATAAGTTGTAAATAATAATGGTTTTATAACAAGATAAGAGCGCATTTTCTTTAACGCGATCTCTGATACTTCGCAAAAGTTAATCTGAAAGTGACTTCAAGTTTGTTTGCACTGCGTTAAGAGAATGGGGTGATAAAAATAATAATATTGCGGCTTACAATGTTGGCAGCGTGTTGATGAAACTTTTACTCTTGTTGAATGAGTGAAACATGGTTATACTTTGTATTTAGGTACTGCGATATTTGTGGAGAGGAATACCATATTATTGGAATTAAGTTCCTTAACGCGGCTTGCGGGAGGTTTTTCTAACTTTAAAAGGTTCTAATTTGATGCCCACACTACATTGAATCATTCTGCCTAACCTTTTCCCAATCATATTGGGGTCGGCTTCCAGTCTAACCGGATGCAGCTGAATACCAGTATTTTATATGAAGCGACTGCCTATGTGACCTTCACAACCCAGTAGCTGGGTAATACGATACTCCTTGGTAAGACTGGTCGTCAGAGTTTCGGGCTTCTGACGACTCGTAACGACTGTCAAAGATCCACGAATGACAGCCGGGACCAACGGCTTAACGTGCTTTCCGAAGCACGGAGGAGTCTCGGTATGTAAAGATAGTCACCCATCCACGGACCAACCCCGGCAAGCGCAGCTTAACCTGATGGATCGACCCGTGCGGCTGTTATTACTTAGCCACGAGCTCCTCATTTATTACTTAGCCACGAGCTCCTTATACCACATTGAATCTGTTTCAAAAATGTATTTGAATTTTCTACAAACCAATTTGACCTCCATTTTCCGCAAGCCAATTACTAAGGAAAACCGATATCCTACGATTCGACGGGCTGTCAGATTTTCGGGCTTCGGACTTCCCGACGGCTGTCATAGATATGCGTTTGACATTCGGGAGTCGGGGCTAAAGGCTTAACGTGCTCTCGAAAGCTCGAAGGGGTCTCGACATAAAATGAACGGGTAGGCAGGGAGGAGTGTCGAATTATCTTTCAACGGGTAACTCAGTCGTACCAATCGAGTGAGAACGGTTGCTGTACTGTAGAGCTCAAACCTGTTCAAAATACTCATTTAAATATCACTTTAAACTAAAATATAAATACCAGCCTAAACGGTCCCAGTACTGAATAAAAGCCTCTTCAAACTCAAACTCAAAGCATTAATTCAAATAAACCAACTACAGGCACTTTTGAATTGTCAAAGGGTTCGGTCAGTCAGAAAGATGAAGCCAGTTGCCCATTCGTAAGCGTAGTAGGTACCTATGGAGAAGAACGGGCAAGAAACTCCACGGACACTCTCGCACGGAGAAGGCATGAGCATTGATCATCACGCCTGCTCAAGACGGGTTGGCGGTTTCAGACTAATATTTAAAAAAATAAAAATAAAAATTTGTTTATTCTGCACAAACTAAACACACAGCCAAAAGGCTCGTACTTAATACAGAAAAGTATTTAAAAAATTGGCAAATGTCCATTGCTTCATGTCAGGGCCAGAGACCAATGACAAAAAATTTACATGTTGTTTATGTACCTATTCCGTAATGTGTTGCGACTACTGATCCTATCTATCCGTCCTATCCTAAATTCCGTTAATTTAACATAATCATTATTTTTGTTTCCCTACCTTTGTTATCTTCGAACCAAACTCAAACGTGACATTGGCTAAATGCACAAACCGTGCAAAGCCAACAGAAAAAAAAAAAAAAAATCTTTTCCGACACTAATACCTAAATGTAAACAAACAAATAATCAAAACATAAACAAAAGCAGAGTGAAATATTAACTTTTGTAACGAGCAAATAACAAGAACAGTTTTGTGTTGTGCGTCGCATCGGTACAAGAATAGGTCGTTGCTCAGCTATATGCTGTGACCTCGGACGAACCTATCGTCAACAGCGCTAATTTTCAGCAAAGACCTCGTGAGTGGCGTAATGACGTCCGCCGTGTTATATTAATCGGACTGCCTCGTTGGTCGAGTGGTCACAAGCGCTACTGCTGAGCAAGAGGTCCTGGGTTGGTTTCCCAGGTCGGGCAAAGTGGTATTGGAAAAACGATAAAACTATGTACACCATAAAAATTACAGATGTATGTCTGTAATTTTACATAATAAAGAGTATTCTCTATCTATCTAGGTATCTATTGGGTTTTTCCGTTTTAGAGATTTCTCAGTAGCAGCCCGGGGTCTGGATTTGTGCCCGGTTGATGGGAATATGCTCGCCCCCTATTACATGGGACTTAAACATATCTGGCGAAATGTGGGTGGTATATATGTGCACCTCTGCTCAACCCCTCGGGGATTACAGGCGTGATATTATGGTCTAAAATAAACTAAGAAACTACATAAGAATAGAATAAGTCACACTGGTAAATAAATAACATTTTCAAATAATTATCTTTCTCAACTACAGCGTGTTAAATCGTACTAAATGCTTTTAATAGCTATTCCTAATACTTCCCGTATATTGTTTAAAGCCTTTAAAATACAGCATAGACTAGAAACAGACATTGGAATGGTCATACCACTTAATATTCTGTTAATTTAGTCATTATAAACAAACTTTTGCGCTATCTGTAGGTAAGGTTAACGCAAAAAGCAAAAGGCAGGATAATATTTAAAGTAAACCAAACCCTACTTGTAAAGTATTTTACAGCCAGGTTCTACCATAAAATCCAACAAAATAAGAATACCTTTTTGGTTTTCCTTAACAAATCACACGAGTAAACCAGTGCAACATAACTAGTATGTTGATAAATTTTAATCAAAATCTTTCGGTCGTATTTGCATAGTCCTCTAAATATCATGAAACCCTTGAATTTGCATCGAAATGAGCGTAAAATGACCAAAACCCTCATTAAAGGTCCGCGAGGAGAGCCTGGCCTTTATTCTTTTGTCTATGCTTTTGTTAGGCGGCCATTTTGAGCCCCCGCCATTTTGTGACGACAAGACTTGTTTATGAAAAAGTTCTATTGTTAGCTATTGTCGTTTTTATTATGTAAATAAGTTTTTTTGTGGATTTAGCGACATTACTAAAGTTTTATGAATACATGCTAAAGCTTTAGAGTATTTAGTTTCATGAGATTTTGAGATTTTTTATGTTCATTTTCATATTTTTGCTTTTAAACAATTTTATTAAGCTTTCATAATTATCTTCGTAAACCTCTTTTTATAGAGGTCAATTATCATTTTTTTATTACTAGCTTTTCAAATAACATTTTTATAGACACGTAAATGATAAAGTTAATGGCTAACTTAAGTTTTAAACTATTGGTTAGTTTAAATGAGTTTTTTGACCTGCAACATAGGAAAAAAGTCTAAAACACAAAGGTGACTTTGTCTAAGTTTTACAAAGGTCTAATGCATTACTGTAATTGAAATTTATCAGTAGAATAAGCTATAAAGCCGTATAAGTATTTTAAATTAATTATTTAAAAGATTTTTTAATTACTTTTAGTAATACCTATTTTAAATTAATTATTTAAGTAAAAGTTTTTTTAATTAATTAATTTAAAATACTATTGTTGGATTTATTTATTTTATCATGGACTTGGAAATAAAGATGGTGTAATATGTGCACTGCTTGCAAGAACCTACACGTAAACATTTAAATAATGGGAAGGTTTAACTTTTCACTGCTGGACATAGAACATCTCCTTAACTGTTTTGCACAAACATTTAAAACGCTATCACATCTGTCTTTTGATGAATAAACTTTATTACTTATTACTTATTACATATGTATAAGTACATACAGTGCCCTCCACAAAATCATTTAAATAAAAAACGACTGTTACTACGACACAATAAAGTGCAATTCAGGTTGCACAGCGCTAATTACCTACAGATAAATTCACCTAGACGTTGCCTCTCTTTCTATAACGTACTCTTATATCTTCTGACTACGTTACGCTCACTGAATTGACCCGACAAGACGAGCCCGCCGCGTACTTGAAGCTTCATACCTAAAATGCGGAGTGCGCCTTCTGTATTAATCTGTGATGCTATGCTAACTTAAGCTTACTTTGTGATTAGCTTATTCATTAGCTATAAGTCTGCTCTATAACCCATTTCTTTTTGTTTATTTTCATGTGTGTAAAATAAAGCATTTTGATTAAATAACTTTTTAAGTAATTTAGGTCACGTAACATTTCTTTGAGGTGAAAAAATGTTAATTACATTGCAGCCATTTTCAATTCACACCACAGTTGAGTGAAAAAAGTCTAATTCCAACACTGTATTTCTTTTAGGAAACAGTTTTTTAAAGACTCCAAATAGTTCGGGAATTTTCTCTTGTTAGTGGGTCATGCAAGCTTAGGGGTTTGTTCCAAGTGTCAGGAGAGAGCGACATGCCAAATAAACTTATTATTATTATATTTTTTTTTATTTTTTTCGTTTAACCTATATTGTCCCACTGCTGGGCAAAGGTCTCCCCCATATTTTTCCAGTATTCCTTGTGTTGTGCCTTCTCCGGCCAATCGGTTAGGAACGAGTCTAAATCGTCACGCCAGCGTTTTTTAAGCCTGCCCCGGCGACGACGCCCGTCATCAGGTACCCACTGTGTGACGATCCTGGCCCATCTGCTTTCGTGCATCCTACAGGTGTGACCCGCCCAGTCCCATTTGAGCCTCGCAGACTTAGCGCCAACATCGGCGACGCCTGTCTTGGAGCGTATTGTGGTGTTGCGAATTTGGTCGGAGAGTTTAATTTTTTAAATGCTACGCTCCATTGCTCTTTGGCAAATCTTGAGTTTGGACTTCTGAGCCTCGGTCAAAGACCAAGTCTGAGCGCCATAGGTTAGGATACTGGAAAATAAATGCTTAAAATTGTCTCATTCACCCATGGATTTGGATAAAATCAACGTTGGAACGTCTTGTCGTTCCAACTTTAAAGCCACCTATAAGAACTTATCAAACCAAAACAGCAATTCGAAAGATACGTACGCAAGCTTGCGATAGAAATATGTAAATTCGACCTCGTAATTGCTTTACCAATGTGAAACACACAAAAAAAAACATTTTTGGAAATTGGTTTGTGGTTTTAAACTTAGTGAAGTTTACTGGGATTTGTTGTCAAAAGTGGTTAATCAACTACGAGGTCGACTTTACGGTGGTACTTTTTCAGGCAAGCTCTTTTTGCAATCAAATATAGCGTGTTATATTTTATAGAGTCTGTGCTCCTTTATGTACCTACCAATCGAAAACCCGCGGATGTGGCAGGCGCAAGGCATTTTTTTTCCAACTCATATTTTTACGATCGGGAGTAACAGTCCACGATGAAACTGGACTGTTCTTCTCATACAATGTATCTTCCTTTTCATCTACAGTCTATAACTCAGAGTAGAACGCAATAAAGCACGCAGTGGGACATCGTTCCGCATTCCAATGTCTCCTTCCAGTTCACTTTTAGAGAATATATACAGCGGAAAAATGCGTTCCAAATGCGACTACTTTTGCTATTTGACACTCTGTATAAGATTACCCTAAATTATACTGAAAGAAAGAAACGTTGTTTCGATTAAAGTTTTTCCTTTTTCAGAGGTTTTTTCCTTTTTTATGGTAAGGCCTAGCCTGGCCTGACCTGACCTACTTACTGCCTGTTGCTCAAAAGGATTTTAGTTTAGGATAGCTTAAATAAACAGGATTTTAACTATAATAAGGTTTACCGAATTCTCATTACCTATAAATCAATCTGCCTAGCCAATTAATTTCCCAACTATGTTGGGGTTGGCTTCCAATCTAACCAAATGCAGCTGAATACTAGTATTTTACATGAAGCGACTACCTATCTGACCTCCACAACCCAGTAACTGGGTAATATGATACCCCTTGGTAAACCTGGTTGTTAGACTGTCGGGTTTCTGACGACCCCTAACGACTGATCGATCTAGAAATCTGAAAGATCTACGAATGACAGCCGGGACCAACGGCTTAACGTGCTTCCCGAGGCACGGAGGAGTCTCGATGGGTTAAGATGGTCGCCCATCCACGGGCTAACCCCGGCAAACGTAGCCAATTGTTTATCATCATCAAGATGTTTAAAATTGCACAGAAAGATAATGACGAAAACTCTTCCCACAATTTAAGAAACACAAAATAATCTGTTTTTAACTAAATTCGTTCCTTCAAAACGCCATCAAACATTCAAAACATAATCATTTTTCATTTTTAATTAGTTCATTACAAACTGTTATGTCCATTTTCTTCGCCAGATGTTACGATAAATTTTTAAAGTATTCACCTTTTTATCGTTCATTTTTTATCATTTTGTTAATGTTAGATATTCAATTTGTGTAATTAACCATTTGTTCAGCTTTAATGGCCAAATTGGTAGTATCGATATTTTATTTTATCCCATTACAGTAGATTAAATTAACGATTTTTCGATATACTTTGTCTACACTGCAATGTTTTTATACGGCCGACGAATCGGAACACGGAACATAGGCCGTATACAGAAAGAAAGCTGGAAGCCGGCGCCGATCTACCAGCGCTTATCGGCGCTGGTCCATCCTGGTAACAGTTACATAAAGCAAACAGATTGAAGCAGAGCAAGCAAAATGTCGTACTCATCGGACGATGATTTGGACGGGCGGCGCCAGCGCTGACAGGCGCGTGTCGAAGATTCTCGGAACTTGTCGGTGACGTTCGGCGTTTGTTCATATAAATGCCTGCGCCGGTTACCTGCGTGGACCGGTTCCTATAAGCGCTGGTAGGCTGCCAGCTTTCTTTCTATATACGGCCATAGGCTCTTCGAACTTTTGCGCATGTTCTCTCACTCACATTCACCTCATGTCACCATTTGGTTCCTAAAAATGTTATTGCGCAGCCTTCTGCGCAAAGTTCGCACCGGCCATGCCCGGTGCGAACTTTGTTTCATCGGCCGTATTGCAGTAAAATCACAAATGATTGACCAATTCAGCTGGCGATTTAAAAAAGTAAAAGTAAAGGTATTATTATAGCGGGATTCAAACCTTATGACAACATCCGACAATTACTGCAAAACCTAAATTGGCACCTATTAAACATTCTTTTATTTCACAGGATAAAGGAAATAAAAGTTTTATTCATTATACTTAAAACACTACGTATACAAATCTTACCATTGTTCTGTTTTCTACTCGATCGAAACGATATAAACTGCAACCTCGTAACTGTCAGTTCTCCTTATAATTACGGAACTCAACAGTCCATTCAATTTACTGACGGTTTGAATATCGACGTTCACTCGTCGATAGTACTTATATTCGTTCACTCAGCGGTTTTACTTCTAATGAAATAGTGAGACTTTGGTTAAAACATAGCAATTAGAGAGAGGGAGCTTTGAGAGGCCACCCATATATTTTGTAGTGTTCGATTTATTTTTTGGTACATATTTTTGTGGTGTACTATAAAGTATAATTATTATAAATAAATTAGAGTAGGCGGTTTGAGTTCTGAGAATTTTGTGAATGCTTGGCTACTTTTGTTATTTCAGTAATGTCAACAAAGACTTATGTTTTTATTACCAGACTGAAATATGTATTGATTTAATTTGTTTTCAGTGTTGTCGGCCCCGCCGCCACGTAACATTTTTTATTTTTGAAACTTTTGTACTAGTCACAAAAAAAATGCACATCCGCTGCCGATCACACTGTTAGTCAGCCACACTGCTTGATCAGGCATATTTTTGTATGCGAGTTTCGTCTCTAGCAGTCGATTGCCACCTTTTTCCAATCCGTTTCTCCATCTTTGCCTCCAGAAGTTACACCACAGCTACTAACAAAGATGATGAACACAGTACGTATGTTAACAATTAACTTAAATAACATATCCATCACTTGCAAGAAAGTAAAATGCGTTTATTGGCATTACAGCAGAAAAATACAGCTTAAAACTATAGAAACAGAAAACATGATTATAATGCCAAAACGGCCTCTGCTCAGCTTAATGTCAGATGACAACACAAAGTGACCTGACCCTGATTTGCCCCTAAAGGATCATTACAAAACCAGCGTCAGACACCATCTGTCTGGCAGTAATGCAGAAATAGCTTGCCTTTTGGCGCAGCCGTTGCTATAGAATTATGTTCCCTTTTTTACTATTCATTCATTCATTATTTTGCGTTTCAAGAACGATCACGTTATTCTATCTTCTTTCATTCGCATCGTTTTTGGAGAGCATGACATACTGACATGTCATAGCCTTTTCCCAACTATGTTGGTCTCGGCTTGCAGTCTATCCGGATGCCAGTATTTTTACATGAAGCGACTGCCTATCTGACCTCTACAACCCAGTTACTGGGTAATACGATACCCCGACACAAATACCAAAAAATCTTTCCTACATTTTTTCCAAAATTACTTGATACAAAAATCGAAAACTATACAGAGCTATCAATATAACATTATAGCAGCTCGAACCTCGAAACCCAGCGACATAAAATATAGATTATATGTTCAACTCCCACACTTAAGAATGATCCTGGCTTTATCACACCATGAATTCGTATTGAAGATATTAATGTTTGAATTATGTCTTGCGATATTGAAAAGCGATTTTTTATTGTAGAATTACTTATTTTTCTGCGAGTATTTATTGGGTACGTGCTGCGGTTCTAATAAGGGATGTATACTGTACAGGCAATAGCAGAAATCACAGTCTTATTTTCTGTAGAGCTTTCAAAAAGTACCGACATCTGTCAAAATAGATAGTAACACATTTGTCGGAATATTTGTCAGAAGCAACCCGGAGTCTGGATATGTATCCGATTGATGACAATAGGCTCGCCCCTATTACTAGTGAAATATGGGCGAACTATAGTACACCTCTGCGTAACCCTTCTGGGAAAATAGGCGTAAAATGTTGTGTTCCCTAACCTCTGGTTTCTTAGTAATCCCTTCTAGCAGAACCCAAAATCATCAAATTAACTTTTAACCCACACATCTTAAGCCTCGCCTCCAATAAACTGCATAACGTGGCCTCATTAACATCCGTCTCCTATTAAAAGTTGTAATTACAAAAATAACTGTCTGAGCATGGGTTCATCAAAATTCGTGTTCGTTAACTTTCGCCCGAAACAATTCCGTCCCGATGCGAGTCTGCTTAAAAGATTCACTCTTGGTAATGTCGGAGTATTCGATCCTTTTCCGCTTCATTTGAATTTCGAGAGACCCCGCCGTGCCGCAGAAAGTACGTTAAAGGTATTTTGAGGAACAGGGTGTAAAGTTCACTCATCCTCTAAAGAAAAGGGAGGATCCTCCGACCTGAGTGTTGTGTCTGGTGGGCAACTGCCCAACGATTGATGTCGGATAGTCTTATATATGTTGATCGCGCGGTACCTATACCTACGACGCTTGCGCGAAAAAAAAAAGCGTATGTTTGAATATAAATATCAATATGACTTATATACAATAAAATCATGAGACAGTTATTTCGAAATTATTTGAGTGAACAAGATAGTTAATTGATTAAAACGTGACTTGGCGGAAATCCATTATAAAATGCAATAGACGTAGATATTATTTAGTAACCAATTTCCGCCTATTTCCGCCTATTCCTTGTCTCTGCGTCCGACGCTCGGTGTAGTGACACGTCGTGTTCAGGTTCGCGACAAGTCAATCGTCATCCTGAGAATGCCTCGTTGAGAGGTGAAAACACTTCGATTGCTAACAGGGTTTTTTATGACTCTTTAGGAATAGTTAAGCGGTTTACAAAATATATCCAGGTTTATTGTATTTTTGAGGGAACGAATTATAAATTCTAACAGGTGATTTTAACCATAATTATGATAAAACATAAAAAAGAAAGTTAGTAATAATGAAAATGAAGAAAATCATACCCACAAGCGAATATCTGTAAACGCTTTTGATATAAAACGCACAAACATTAACGGATATACACGAGATGAAACTGTGAACCGAGACTTTCCGAATGTTAACAAAGCAAGCGACAAAACGCGAACTCCTAACTTCTACAGTTATATTGCTCCATCGCGTAATTATGACACCACTCATTTGTGGCGTAGATTGGGAAACCAGGCTTGCATCTTCCTTACATTGGGCCCGCTAGGGCCGATATCTGCCGGGGTTGCGGGAAAGTCCGAAAGGGATACCGTGGCCCCTGGCAACACAGGCATCTGAAGGAATACAGGAACAGGTGGGTTTTTAACAGTAAGAGTCTGACGCGCCCTCTTGCTCCATCCAGAGCGGGAGAAGATATTTGACAATTTACAGCCCAAAAAAAAAAAAAAAAGCTTGCATCCATAACTTCTTTACTTAATTGATAAACAATTCCAAAAATCCGCGTGCAGCACGTTACACGTGAAAGAAGTGAAACTTCAAAAAAGAATAAGAGATATTTATTGTGAGACACCGAGAGAGAGAGAGAGAGAGAGTTATACCATTGTAGCGATAGCTTAATTTAAATCTTCTATACCTAGTTTAGCTTAAGTAAATTATCGGATGTTTAATTTTAAAGTCTAGATTAAGTAAATTAAGTTTAAAATTTGCATGCCTAATAGGCAGAATGTACAAGGCACTGTAAATAATATTCTAACACCAAATTGTAAATACCTGCATTCAAAGCAAATAAATTTATTTCATTTCATTTCATTTCTCCTCTCTCATGTAACAAAATGTTCCTAAAACATGACGCATCCGTGCACTCTTAACTCTCGTCCAATAGTAAAAAACCAGCAATCACAAGTTACAGGGACGATGATAACAGAGCTTTTTGAAAAAGGAAGTATTTGTGGAATGCCATGCACTTTCATACGCTTTGCTACGTAAATTTTCGCATTTATAATATTAAGTAGGATTAGTAGAATCCTACTGATATTATAAATGCGAAAGTTTGTGAGGATGGATGGATGGATGTTTGTTACTCTTTCACGCAAAAACGACTGAACGGATTTGAATGAAATTTGGCACACTTATGGTTCATAACCTGGATTAACACATAGGATACTTTTCATCCCAATATTCCCACGGGATCGAGAGTTATGCGGGTGAAACCGAGGGGCGCTGCTAGTATTTTATAAAAACACAGTAACCCTGTTGTAGGTATATTGAACCGTGAGCTCAATAGAAACAGATTTGTTAGATGCGAACAGTTATAGACTGCCTTTTAAAATCTTACTAATTAACAGCTCTAAAAACTTTAAAATAAACTCCTCCAATCAAAAACCCCTCAAATAAACACACGGAAGTAGCACAAGTTTTGGAACTAAAAACAAACCTTGCATACCATTAAAATGTTCGCAACCCAACGCTCATTATTCTATGAATGCCGCCGTTCCTTTCATAAAACTATCCCATATGCTTTAATTACGACACCATCATTAACCATAGGGTTATTACCGTTCGGTTCCTGCCACTAATTGCACAAAGTTCACTTGGATATTCTTGTTAAGCCGCGTACAGACACTGCGAGGCATGCGCCGCGAATGGTTTCCCACGCCTGCCAAAAGCTCAACGAATCAAATTCACCGCAGTGACGGGTACTCACTGTGAGGCCCCCAGAACTTGGCTCCCGCAGACAGGCGCGAAGCGACTCTGGTGTAACACATAACATAACACGCCTGTAATCCCGAAAGGTTAGGCAGAGGTGTACCTATTACACCCATATTTCGCCAGTTGTGTTTAAGTCCCATGTAATAGGGGGCGAGCCTATTCCCATCAAACGGGCACAAATCAAGACTCCGGGCTGCTACTGAGTTTCAGATGGAAAAACCCAATAACGCTTTGCCCGATCCGGGAATTGAACCCAGGACCTCATGCTCAGCAGGAACACTAGCGACCACTAGAGCAACTAGTCGTTGGATTCCGAGATACGATGGTCCAAAATGTCAATTGTAAAAAAAAAACTAAATTGAAACAGAACGGCGTTCGGTTAAATTGCCGATAAACAAATCGTACTATTACGAGCACTTCGGATAGTCATTTATTGTTCGGATAGTCAGATTCGGATCTAACGCAGTGCAGAACCGCTCTAAGCAGTGTGAGGTGTAGCAAACTAATCGCGGCGCTCGCCTCGCTATGTCTGTACGCGGCGCAAAGTTCACTCGGATATTCTCGTTAAAAGTCGTCAAATTTCGTCGAGACGTCCGCGTCAGCCCTTTACGAACAAGTTGAAAGTTGCACTTTGCTCGTGTGGTTTTTGAGTTGACTTGTATGATGTGTCTTTTTCAAAGATGGCGTCGAGAATATGAGGGTTGGTTTTGTTGTGTTTTTTTAGCTAAATGGCGTTTTTTGCCAGGCGGTACTGAACCCTTTGTTTGCGAGTCCAATTCGTACTTGGCCAGGTTTTTACAAACTAACATTAATAACGACGAGTAAGCCTATAATAGTAATAAATTATTTTCTAACTGCCTACACTAACACAATGAAATATCTTAACAAAGTTCGTTGACCTAATCTTTCCCGAAAATACAAGTCCCGCTAAGTATTCTATTCCCAAATTATATACAAAATCTTTATAAAGAGCCTAAAAAGGTTCCAGCCAAAGTTAAAATTGTGTTCCTTTGTAGGCGATAAGAAAATATCTGTTAAAAACATCTTGTTATTCGACTTGGCGATAAAACTGCTTACCTAAAGATTTTAACGGTATTAGAAGAGATTACGTTTTAGACAAAGTAATATATTTGTTTATGGGTTCCTAGATTAATAGTAAATTACTTACCTACTTTATTATTTCAGGGTACTTGGTTATTTCAAGTTACATAAGTCAATGAAACTTCGTTAAACTGAACAACGACCTCAACCCAAATTATTGAACACAATTGAGAAAACTTTTCGGCAATTGCGTTGAACGAAAATGTATTCTTTTTAGGGTTACGTACCCGAAGGGTGCCAAACAGAACCCAGGACTGCATTAAGAAAAAAAAAAAAAATTATAGGGGGTCCCGTACAATGTATTTATACCGTGATTTTTTCTGCGTTTTTTTGCTTAATATTTTATGGTGGTGGTAGCCCACCCTTCGTACGCGAATCCGACTCGCACTTGGCTGTTTTTTTAAGATTTTAAACTTGCTGTGTCAAAATTATCGCTTTGACCTTTTCTCCAAATTCCAATCCACAAATTGATTTACATACATACATAAACTCACGCCTTTTTCCCATGGTGGTAGGCAGAAACTACAGAACGCCACCTGCTAAGATCCTTACAAACTCCTTTTGCCTCGTTAACGTTCATACATCTGGTCATACACGCGCGCCGGTTGCGAGAACTACGCACCTGACCTTTCTGAAGAACTTCCCCACAAGAACATCACAAATTGATTTATTCCGGTTGGATCCCCTGATCGGATCCCCTGCTGGTTATTCTTTTGTTTTAATTTCTATCTGATCCACTATAAACTTTGTCGTTTTGGTCTGATTCTTGTCTCTTGATCTTCTAGTCGTAAATAATGCTTTCAAAAAACCTTACTACCAAATTCAATCCACCTAGCAAACAGTACCTACAGAAATTTCCGATAAAGATTTAAGGAACATCGCGACGTTTATCGAAGGAGGCGCATTATCATGCATTAAAATTCGGCTTCACAGCAAATTGTTATCGTTCGAACCTAATGACGTATTTGCATGGGAAAAGAGTTCCACTCGCCGGCGACAGATACACAGAAGAAATAGTCTACAGAAGGCCAGTTCTATACAACGCACGCACACGTAGACACGCTCAACGCACAGCGAGTGCAAGCGCACTCGTGACTGCACGCGTAGCATATCCACAGTAGAAACGGCTGTATATTATTATAGTAGTCTATGGAAACGGCTTTTGTCGATGGGAGAATAGACAAAATGACAGATTGTGATTGTTTATTTGTCATTTTGTCTATGCTTCCGTCGAAATGCCACGCGGGCTGGTACAGTTCGATTTCGGAAGTTAGCTACTCGCTGCGCACCCACCCCTCACCCCGTTGACACATGAAATTGTTACTGCGCAGCGAGTCGCCTCATGTTCCGAGCCGCCATTAAGTTTAAATCGAACTGTATTCGTTTGAGATCGCAGTACGTATGTGTCTATATTAGGTACTATGTGCGTGCACCTGTTTTCGGTCGTTGTATGGAGTCGGTCTTCTGTACCTATCTATTTTGTTACGGAAAGTTGTTACGAACACTGCAAGGAGTATCGACGTATATTCTGATTTGATGAGTTTTTTTAAAATTGGTTTTTTGTAGGTATTGTTTATTGGTTTTGTATGTAAGATGCGTCGCGGTCAGGTTTTGTGTCTTTTTCCTCAGTGTGTGATTTATTATCGCTTTACATCCGATGTTTTTTGTTTTTAGATGTATCTCTATCTTTCAGATCGTTCCTTCAATTTGTATTCAACGTCATTTATCATTTCAAAGACGTGCACTGCTGAACTCTGACAGAGAAATCTGGATTTAAATATCATCACAATCAATCTGCCTATCCTTTTTCCAACTACGTTGGGGTCAGCTTCCAGTCTAACCGTATGCAGCTGAATACCAGTATTTTATATGGAGCGCCTGCTTATTTGACCTCTACAACCCAGTAACTGGGTAATACGATACCCCTTGGTAAGACTAGTTTCAGATTTTCGTGCTTCTGCCAAACCGTAACTTCTATCAAAGATCCACGAATGGCAGCCGTGACCAATGACTTAACGTGCTTTCCGAGGCACGGAGGAGTTTCGGTATGTAAAGATGGTCACCCATCCGCGGACCAATCCCGGCAAGCGTAGATTAACCTGATTGATCGACCCGTGTTATTACTTAGCCACGAGCTCCTCATTTAAATATCATCACATCGATGGGAAATACATCGATGTGATAATATTTGCATCGAAATTCCTCTTTTACGTTGACATATTCCTCTGAGTCTCTGATTTAAATCAGACACATAACCCAGTAATACGAAAAATACGAAAGTAAGTTTATTTGTTACGCTTTCACGCTAAAACGGCTGAACCGATTTGGATGAAATTTGGCACATGGGTAGACCATGACCTGAGTTAGGACATACAATACTTTTTATCTCGGCAGTATATTCCTGCGGGATTAGTCCTGACCTGCACGCGGGCGAAGCCACGAGCAAAAGCTAGTCTTCAATACCGTTTTCTTATGCCTGTTACCTCATTATGGAAAATTCCCTTACCATTTAGTTCTTTCCTTATTTACCGAACACAAATCTCAATACTACATAGGGCGGCTGTTTGATAGTAGATGGAAGTTTATGGTGAAACACAGCCATAGATCTATGGGGGGTGAATAAATCAGCATAAACGTCGCGTTGGGGTAGGCGTGATAATCAACAGTGTCAGGAATTTTTTCTTGTTTTATTCAAGAGATGCAAACGATGTTAATTGGTGGTCAAATATTTAAAGGTAGGTACATTTTCTTATAAGAGAAATTGCAAATCAAATAGGTAACAATTAAACAATATTTAAAAAACAGCAGGCGAAGTGCGTGTCGGGCCACGCAGAACGGAAGGTTCCGTTGTTGGGATGAATATCAACCAAAAAAAAAAAAAAACTACAAAATGAACTATTTTCTGACTTTTTCCTTTGCTCTTGCTGTTAGACATTGCTTCTTGCCAAATTTCATGATTGATTGTCAATGGAAAGTACCCTTTATGTTATGATTTATTTGCGAGTATCATAATTATGTCGCATAAATGGCCGTATTTTTTTATTTAGTTGACTTAGAAGCTTGATTTTTTTAAGAGCTCCAAGGGATCGTAGACTTACGTATTTGATATTAATTTCAATTTGATACCTCCACACGTTCCTGAGAAAAAGGGACTTGACAGACTGAAAGACAGATAGACAGACGGGCAATGAAGTGATCCTATAAGGGTTCCGTTTTTTCCTTTTGAGGTACAGAACTCTAAAAATACAAAAATCCGCTTTGGTAATAAAAAACACAACTGCTTACACCTCTAAATAGGTACTTTTTAAAACAATTTTTTTTAAAGCTGCAATTGCAATGATTATCACTATTATACAGTTCCCTCGTGCAGAAAACGTCATCTTGTCTGAAGCAACAGATAATGAAAAGGTATACAAGTACAAAATTACAGATTGACAGGTCAAAAACAAGTGGTTCACAAGACTCCATCTTAACATAAATTATTCTAGTAGTGCGCTTACAACTAAATTGCGTTAGTCTCTTCAATTTCGATATCCAATCTTGACATTTCCGTAAATTACTCGGTGTGTTAGTCAGTCATTTTTAAACACAATTGCCAAGAATTACGCAATTAATTGCCTGTGTCGTCAGCGCATTATTATAAAATAAAAATATAAAAAATCTTTATTGTCGCCAGTTAATACATTCATCTTATCTTAGAGTAATCTAACATATGCATCGTAAAGGGTACTGCTACTGATTCCCAAACTATGCTTGAGCTTGTATTTTTGGAAACAGACTTGTATTATAAGAGAAAAAGTTTAAAAAAGGCCCCATGGAGCACCAAACTTCCGACTATTCACTAGACTTTGGACCAAATCGCTGACAAAACAAAGAAGCTAACAAAAAAACTATCAAAATTGAAAACATTCTATAATGGAACCAGAGACAAAAATTGTTCGAAATCCCGATGCCCCAAAAATCTACAATGCATCTCAAACAGTACTGTACAAGTCGAACTAAATGATTGATCTAGCAACTGATGTTGGGAAGCGCCAAAGTTCGGACGAACCAATGTCATTGAAATCGGAACAAATGAGTTGAGGAGTTTTTTCCATTGAATGATGGAAATGGGGAAGGAATGGGACATAACAAAAGGATGCGAGGAGAGGACGTAGTTAATTCCTTGACAAAAGGATAGTCTCGTAATCACGTTCGTAGAATTAGTTCACAATCTGCCTAGCCTTTCCCAACTATGTTGCAGGGGTTGGCTTCCAGTCTAACCAGATGCAGCTGAATACCTGTATTTTACATGAAGCCACTGGCTATCTGATCTCCTTAACCCAGTAACTAATAATACTAGCTTACAGACTGGTTGTCAGAAATTCGGGCTTCCGATGACCCGTAACGATCTTAACGTAGAATTGGCTATGAGCCTCTAAAACTGTAAATACTAGATCTTATGTTTTTAACAAAATTCTAGCTTTATGAGAGAATTGGAGTAAGCTTTATTTTCTCGCCACAATACACATCAAATACATGTTTATAAGGAACAAGTGGATACAGTAAGTATATTGTGGGAGACTGGTACCTGAACTAGGCTTTGGGCCTGTATTTCAAGACACCAAGTCTCCTCCCTTTAGGTTATATATAACATTCTAATGCACTAGCAGACAGTGGTCGCGAATCATTTAACAATTAGTAATTTCTATATCTACAGGCTGACTTTGAAAACATGCTACAAAATTTAAGGGGGTGGTAAAAAACCCGATTGGACCAATTTGTATAAGAAGGTCGTTTTTTTCGGTCGCGAATTCGAATTGGTCATAATAGTAAAAGTTGTTCATATTGATGGGTAGAACACTCCCTTAAATTTTGTCGCATGTTTTCAAAGTCAGCCTATACTGTTAGTATGGTTAGTAGGTATTGTGAGGGGATAAAGGAAGAGCATTCAATCAACACTTTTTCTATTTTTATCATCATCTTGGCTATCAAAAGACTAGACAGTTAAACTGCCTTGTCCCAACTATGTTGGGGTCGATTTCTTTTTTCTATTTTATTGGTGACAAAAACCAAAAATCGTTTCTAAAACTGAGAATATCATGTTGCTGTTTGTTATTACAACAGCAACATATCGTCATAGTTTTATTTCCTTACATTAAACTCATAAGCATACGGAATTAAAACATTTTTCCCCACGTTAAATGCTCACTTCAACATCACGATGTAAACTAGGTCAATTTAGATGTTCTAGATCTTATTAGAGTTAAATATATATTTAAACCGCGGTTTAAATATATATTTAGCAAAGGTATTCCCTAAGGAAGAAGCGCAGGTTCAGTACATATCCGTACTTACATTAGGGATGGGACGAATGAGGCTTCAGACAAAAAATAATCGATTTGGCAAGAATCGATAATTTTGACGTTAAAATAATAATATATCTACTCAAGTAGCTACGTGTTGGTTTTTAATTAACTTAGGGGGTGGATTCGACCAAACACGAATAAATTTTATCCGCGGATTAAGATTTACTCTGACAGTTTTCATATGGAGAAACTGTCAAAAATTCAAAATTTACTTGGAAGAGAAGGCCGCGGATATTATTCCTGTTTGGTCGAATCCAGCCTAAATTACATATTTTCCATTTCTTCTGTTTCAGTCTGGAATGAGCTGTATTTCATTAAGGCTCGTTCACACCGGCGCGACTTGTCGCGCGACGCGACTTTAACAATACAATTTCTAATAAAACTTCACGATTGAACAATTGCCGGTGTCGCGTCGCGCGACAAGTCGCGCCGGTGTGAACGAGCCTTTAAACGGTTTTTTTTTCTTGGTGATTCCTTCTCTCATGCCTTCTCTGTATACGAAGAGGCGTTTGCCCTGTACTGGAGCAAACCTAGGCTGGTATTATTTATATTAACCATTTTATTTTTTATTAGCCGCAGATAAATATCTAATTTTTTTTCCCGATTGCCTAACGATTGTAAAGCACATACAAACATAAACACACGCCTTTTCCCATGGGGGTAGGCAGAAACTACAGAACGCCACCTGCTACGATCCATACAAACTCCTTTTGCCTCGTTAACGTTCATACATCTGTGGTGATTAACACATCGTCCACCTGTATGAGGTAACATCACTACGAGAGTGACACATCACTAGGTATGACTTAGTCTGTGCCACTACCTTTTTGACAGCCACTAAAAAACTTCGCTCGTGGCTGGAACGGCTCTAAAAAGTGATGGTATCAACATATGGAATGTGCACAACTGTTTAGCTAATGTTCATAACTAATTAAACTCACACACACACAGTGGATCACAGTGATTTAGTTTCATTTCGTGAACTTGGGAGCAGTTAACTCCCGCACATCTGGTCATACACGCACGCCGGTTGCGAATACTACGCACCTGACCTTTCTGAAGAACATCCCCAATAAGGTCACTATAGGTTGTAATGTATTTTTCATGTAACTACATATTCTACAATCTATACGCTATTTAGAATTTAAAGATTACCCTTGATTATCTGCACAATGCCACTATGATGATGGCCACCTACTGGGCCCAAGCAATATAATTTCAATAGTGTAGGTATCGTCGATACGAAATCGAAAAGATAAAAAAAAAGCTAAACGATAATCGATAACAAAAAAAATTCGCTGCAGCTAATTACGAATCTTTTCCCAACACTACCCCGTTCGCTTACTCCCCAGGGGAAAGCTAGCGACACTACATGTGAGCTTATTTCCCAGTCCCGTTTGTTAACGTTTAGATACCAGCAGCTTTGTATACGCCACAGAATAGTACGGTAAAGAAGGTTGGCTTGGCACGACGAGCGTAAACGCACGCACACATAGTCACGCGTCACGTACGGCCACTCGCGGCGCACTCGCGACCTGCATTTGTTTGAGATCGCCGTACGTACGCGTCTATGTGTGCATGCGCATGTATGTTTTCGCTTGATGCTGGGAGCCAGCCTTCTGTATCAATCTATTTTGTGCTGCTTCGCTGGGAAATCGTTACATAACCGACTATAATCGATACGGGAAATAATTCGATTGCTGCGGAATCGATTATTGAATTAAGGTTATTGTACTCAATGGGTTTATTTATTGTGAGACTGTTATTGATAGGATTTTTAGGTAATAGGTATTGAACATGCCCATGGGGACTGAAGGTAGCAAGCGATTGTGGCTACAGGTTCACTGATTGAGTAGGTAATATGGACTTAAGGCTCGTACACAACGGCGCGACATCGCGGGCGCGACAAGGGACGCGGTGACTTGGATTTTTGAGATGGGGCAGTAAGGACAGCTACCTTAACCGTTGTAACTACAGGAAAACGGTCTTAGGAGACTGTCCTTAACTTTTTGAGACATTTAGTTCTGCATTCACAGATTTCGAAAAAAAATGTACAGTCAGCAAGAAAATGGGCAGTTTTCACAAAAAAAAATCTTGATGCCAATGTATATTGATTTCATAATACCAGCATTTCATTGTTCACTGTAGAGTAAAGGTCTCGTCTCATGCATAGGTATAATGTTAGAGCATTGATAAAACGACGCTTACTTACTGATCACACATCTGTCAATAATAGGGAACACAATTCTTACGCAATAGTTCAACGGTTAAAGCATGGACTGGCGAACTCAAAGCCCCATCCCCCTTTGTACAATCATCGCAAATCAGTACTATAGCTCTAAGAAAATCACTCTTGCTACTAACGACATAAAGGCGTTGTCAATGTGAAATTGTTACCACAAATATGCGGTTGACTGTAGGTACTATTGACAGAAACATTCTAGTGAAAATCTTGTAATTAGGTCATAAAGCAGAGGTTAATAGGAATCAGCATATTTTTATGAAAGATGAATCTTCTCTTGTATTCATATAAGCAACTTCCTTCTGCCCGCGACTTCGTCTGCGTGACATTTCGGCCCCCGACCCACCGCGTCGCATCCCATCGCCTGCCCGCGCTATTACTTCGTTTTCTCTTAGCGTCCTTTCTGTTTTTTTTTTGTTTGTGCTCAGCTCCTAAGATTCGTAGCGTGATATTCTATAACCTTCCTCTAAAATTTGGCTATCCAGTGAAAAAAGATTTTTTAAATCCGACTGGTAGTTTCGGAGATTACCCCCTAACTTACATACAAACTTACAAACACACAAACTAATAATACCTCGTTATAATATCATTATAGATTATACTCGCAGTGCCCCGCGTTTTCACCCGCATAAGTCTCGATCCCGTGGGAATATCGCTATAAAAAGTATTCTATGTGTTAATCCAGATTATTAACTATATGTGTGCCAAATTTCATCAGTTTTTGCGTGAAAGAGTAACAAACATCCATCCATCCATCCATCCTCACAAACTTTCGCATTTATAATATTAGTAGGATTTAGAAACATGTTATGAGTTCCCAGAAAATAAACAAGGAAACACAAGAATGAAAGAAATAACTACAGCTCTAGGAAAATTGAGGAAAACTCACTCTAATAATGTCGGTAATTGATTCAGCTTAAAACCTGTTTACACTAAAAATAAGTAAGATATAAATTTACAAAGTAACTTAGAAAGAAAATGCATCTAGGAAAAAGCTGTCATTACCATATTTTATTGGCAAACAAAGAATAAGTATAGTATGACAACAATAATCCTGAAAGCTTAAGAAAAATAGTGTGGTTACAGTGTTGACAAGTTTACGATGGACATAGAGGTAGAGGGGGACTGGATGAGACATTTTTCTTTAAGGCGCAGGCCACATATAAATGGCATCGGGCGAGAACACGGCGCGGACCACGGACACCGCGGAGATAACCACGTCCGAGCAACAACATACCGTGTGTCCTAAAGTGCATTTTATTTCTATGCATTTTGTATGAAATTTGAATGAAATAGGAAGCCGCCCGTGACATGTCCGCGGCCGACGCCATTTATATGTGACCTGCACTTATTAACACATCAGCACGCGTAGCATGACCATCGTAGAAACGGGATTTGTCGACGGAAGAATAGTCAAAATGACAGATAAACAATCACAATTTCTCATTTTGTGCTAGGAACGTATTTTGAAGAGTGAATGCCACCTCTGTTCAGTGTTTCTTCTCAGAGTAGTCTGTTATAAAATATGATTATTTCTATTTGACGTTTAAAAATGTTTTTTAACCCAATTCACAGAAACATTGATCATTCTTCCCTGGAAAAAAAAGGGATGGTTATTATTTGCACTGTATCTATTCCTCTACCGTGAATTTGTCTAGAAACGTACCGTTCTACCTAAAATAAAATAGAATTTTATGAGGCAAAAGGATTAAACAGACAGTTTTCTGATAAGCGAGGCTGAATGCTCACCCCTCGTAGGGCGTTTTTACAACATACACATAGCAATCGTAAGACGAACGGAAATGGCTAACAAAGACACTGCAAAAAAGCAATAGGTACTACCAGGTTTATCCCACTTCTTATTTGAAAATGCAGCCTATTATTTCAGTTCCAGCTATTATAAATCCGTTGTCTTTTCGCGGTCCGCGCTGGACATTGTTGTTTATGCTGTTCATTTCAGTTTTTATCGCACAAGGCCACGAAACGTGCTGCCCAGGGCTTGGAACTGGTACCAAAAGTACAGGTATCGGTACTTAGCGATTCTTGCCAATTGGGCATTTAAAAAAAACACGTTTCTTGTATGGGGACCCCCTTTAATTTTTAATTTAATTAGATTTTTATTATTTTCTGTTAAAGCGTCAATAGAAATACACAATCTCTGATAACTGATTTGCCTATTACGGTTCTTGAGATACCGCACGCTGAAAACAGACGGACAGACGGACATTGGAAGCTTAGTAATAGGGTTCTGTATGGCTCTTTTCAGGTTAGGAACCCTAAAAAACCGAAATTATTTCAATTTATATCTACCTATTGTCTAGTTCCATTAAACGAATCTTATCAATTTGCTACGAAAACTTGCCTGCTAAATACATAAAAAAAGGATTTTTAAATTAATCGCTTTCTACGTTCTACGTTTAAAAAAAAAAAAAAGTTTAAGGTTTGGCTTCCGCGGACAATGGAGACTTACTCCATGGTGGACCATTGTCCGTGGGCCATGGCGGCCGTCGTCGGTGGTTATTGCAACCAGCCCTCCTCCCTCCAGAAGTTGAGTAAATGTCCTGGTCTGATTAGAACCTCTGTGAAAGATCTGGGTGACCCGAGGGTTTCCGTTCTAATCTGGGTGACGCCCGTGCATGCAAAGACCACGTGCGCGACTTATATTTTAATGTTAATCGCTTTTCTAACAGCCCCAAGCTTAAAACTAAAAAATGTGACGGCACTTTCTGGACGAATGAGCTTAGTTTTTGTTGCAATTGTACGCAACGAACGTTTTAGAACGTTTTTATTGGCAACTGTTGCCGGCGCCATGTTTATGGAGCTTCACACTCTGTTGCTGGGACTGAGAAAAGTTAGTTTGGCAACATAAAACTGTGATGTTGCTGGAGCAAATGTTGTGGGCTTAGAAAATTTACTTTTGGTAATGTAAAGTGCATTTACTACAGCCACAATGTGTGCGGTGATGCTTACTAAGTAATTCGTGCCATAGCTATTAGTTTTCAACCGCCTCTGTGATCTAGTGGTAAGAACTGTCTCAGAACTAGAGGTCCCGGGTTCGATTCCCAGGGGGGGTAAAATTTTGTGCTCGGTTTGGTTGTTGGTAGGGCTTGTTCTAAGTCCGCCTGGCTAGCTACCACCATTTTATCTAAAGCCGTACCTACTTTCTTCAAAGAACTGAAACAATTCCAAAGATTCTCAATACGTTTCTCAATATATTGCAATTCATTTTCTCGCTATATCCAAAATATTATGTAAATCAAAATCATACGTCAATAGAAATTAATATCACACACTGACAAAAAGATTGACTGACTGACAAGCAGATTGATTGCGTTTTAGCCACCTAACCCTTTCATTTCGCGTCACAGCCATGGCTTGGGGTTGCGTGGTTACGAAATATGGCTAGGGTTGCGCTGGAGTTGGGTATGATTTTTAAATCGGCAGCTCTTTAAGAAAATATTTTGAAAGAAAGAAAATATGTTTATTTGCGGCAAACATGACGCAATGAAAAAAAAGGTACACAATAATAACAAGTTGGGGAAAATCGTCACATCCTCGCAAAACGACAAACTATCTTTTCTCGTATCGGCTTTAAAGTAACTAGGTGTATGCGACAGCTCATAATTCAGTAAAAAAAATAGCCGGGAAGAAAGGTGGTAGTGATTGACAGGATGTTCATATAATTTTGCCACTCTCAGGCTGTTTTCATGCTATAATCCCCTAAACAGTAACTTTATCGAACTTGGAAGTTGCATAACCAACTTTATGAAGAGTACTTACAGGAGTATTTATTATACAATGTTTAGTTTGCGAGTACCTACTCTACACAAAACTCGTCAAACGATTAAAGCCTCGTGTAGACCGTGAAAGAAAACTTCACGGTAAAATAATTACCAGTTTCGCATCGC
Organism: Eupsilia transversa; assembly: GCA_914767815.1. Lineage (NCBI taxonomy): Eukaryota > Metazoa > Arthropoda > Insecta > Lepidoptera > Noctuidae > Eupsilia > Eupsilia transversa. Next base: position 3,597,103 of record OU611888.1, read on the forward strand.
GCCGTGGCGTCCCGCCAGTCTGCAAGAGGCTGTAATCGATGAAGTACAAGAATAGGCCCTTTGGATGCAGTTTTTATCTCGTAATGACTTAGCGATTTCACGCAACAAATCCAAATAATTTCTGCATCACCCGAACCAGCATTCACTCATACGCCTCCAGGAAGCACGTGTCATCAATCACAGCTCCTCTGTAAGCGTCTTGGCCGGGGTAAATCTCTCTTTTTACCCCATGACGTCATTCGGGGTAAAACTCCCCCTACATCAGATACTCGCAATTTCGGGCCTGTTTGTGTTTTGAGGTTTTATTTTTATTATTTACCTCCTTTGATCGAAGAATAGATTTCGAGGAATACTTGGTACATTATTGCCTCAAGGAATAGGGCTGTATCATGTATTTTCGCGGTGAGGACTTGCACTTACCTATATTCTGATTTCGAATCAAGCCTTTCGTATAGGAAGCAAACAACGTAAAATGTATTTTGCAGAAGATTTAGATGTTCTATTTATGGCTATTTCAAACAGATTTCATAGATAAACAATTCTCAGTATAATGTTATCACTGCAGGAGAAGCCATATTTTTCCTTCAATAAAAAAATTATCTGCCTAGCCTTTTCCCAACTATGTTGAGTCGGCGTCCAGTCTAACCGGATGCATCTGAATACTAGTATTTTACATGGACCGACTTCCTATCGGGTAATACGATACCCTTTGGTAAGCCTGGTTGTCAGACTTTCGGGCTTCTTACGACGTGTAACGACTGTCAAAGATGCACGAAAGACAGCCGGGACCAACGGCTTAACGTGCTTTCCGAGGCACGGAGGTGTCTCGATATGTAAAGATGACCTTACCACGGACAAACCCCGGCAAGCTTAGCTTAACCTGATGGATCGACCCATGCGGCTGTTATTACTTAGCCACGAGCTCCTCTATTTCTTCAATACAAGTTGTAAAATTACAATTTGTAACTACTTACTATAAAAATTCCTATTTCTAAACATAAAAACAAAATGTGTTCATAAATAAAAAATATTTTGCATAAAATGAAAATAAATATATAGTAAGTAGGTTCACTAAAAATAATAATTTTTAAGCCCATATTCCACAACAACTTTCTAAGTAATCAAAACCTTTTGAAGAGCACACTTACTGAACATAAGCGCAAAAGAACGGTGCAATCACAAAGAGAGTCGAAATTATCAACTACCCGAGTACACGGCCCCCTTTCACAAGCTGAATGAAGCCCCCAAATCAGTCAGAGACAGTAATCAGGAGCAGACACTCCCCCAGAAATAGATAATAGAAAAATAAAAGATTTCAGCATTTAGCTCTACACTGAATGAAAGGAAAATTCATTTGAGGGACCATCTGCTAGTAAAATAAAAACAAATATTGTTTCTATAGATTTTCGGAGGGGACTGGACGATTACTGTAATGAATAAGAAATGCATTTTTTATGAAAAATATACTGAAATTCATACTGTATCAATTCACTTTTTTTTTTGTGTAATCTGCAAAATGATCTCCATTCAATCCACACAAAAACTTGAAAATTATGTTTTTACAACAATAGTGTGTGCCAATGGCAGACAGATGCTGACGCTGGTTTTCTAATGGACCTTTAGGGACAAGTGACGGAAAGTACAAACAGCTTCAACATACCCAATACAACCAAAATCGGAACTAACCTTCTAAAATTTCATTAAAATATCTATTTCTTTGAGAATTTCCCAAATATTAATTTACCTATTACACTGTCACTGTCATTCTCACATTGAAGCACATACGACTTAGTTAACAGTAAAAAATGCAAGAGCAATGGACTTCAAATGTCGTGTAGTTAAATCAATGGCTATAGTCTGCAGAACATCGTTATCCTCACGAGATCAGCTCCAGACCTAATCATAAAACCAAATGCTTTGTCTCAAGTGTCTTAAAAACCCTTAGAAAACTTCAGCTTGATATGTTTAAGTAACTACCATGAACACAAGACAATAATCTACGTATAGTTGGTATTTATAGAAGAAAGTAAGGCTGGAAAACAAATAACAATCTTACTATTCTATAAAAACATTCCATTCGCATTCCATAAACAGAGGTAGATCGGAAGATTAATCAGAAACATACAATGCCCTCCAAAAGTTAGTTGACAGGTTTCCATTGCCACATTATGATTAAAAAATTCTAGTTTCAAATGTTTGAACTGTAACACTATACCATTTTATTGACTTTCAACGAAACTCTAGCCGATGAAAAAATGCGTTCCTGGCACATGTCCTCTTTATACAGTATTTCCGCAGTTATTTGACATGTGACAGCAACCTCTTAGCAATGAGAATAAAGATCACTCTTATTCAAAATTACAGCTAAAATAACTGTAAAAGGACTGCAAACGTTGAGTACAAAGAATGCGTGTTTTACGAATTTAAACTTTCCTAATCGTGTTCAACTGGCAGCTGTCAGGAACGCATTGTTTCGGTGGCCAGAATATACGTATGAATTACCAATTAATATTTTTTAAATCATAATGTGGCAACACATTTGAAGTGGAAAAATGTCACCTAACTTTTGGAGGGCACTATATGTTCATGAAGAGATTACGTTATCGTGACTTTTTAAAATAACATACGCAGTGCATTTAAAAAGTTACGATTACGAAAAGATTCCTAATATCATTTTACATTACAGGTAAGTAACAATGAAAAAGCAGTCTCAACGCTAAGCTTTTATAAAGACTAAATTTTGATATTAACGAAGACACGAGACGGTGTTACATTTAATATAATTAAGAAAACAGTCATTGGACATAGATCAACAAGACGGGAACCACAATCACGAAATTCCTATTCATAATATTCTACACCAAATAAACATTGCGTCTTAACAACATTGCGTAACGCAATCAAAGAAAATTCTCAGAAACAGTGAGTTCTAATAAAGACAGTGTTAATTAAATAATTTCATATGTATCTAATGAACTTTATTTATCCGTCGCCCTAGCCTGATGTTTATTATGGAAATCTTAGGACCCTGTACCACGGTATGGTACGGTGGCTATTGATGTTACTATAGACTTTTGGAATTCTAAGAATTACAGAGAAAAATTAATATATTCTATGCATGTGGTGTTTTCTAAATATAGATATCAGTCAGTTTTCAAGCATTATATTGTAAACTGTAAGCAAAAATAAATGAAATACTCAGAAGTTACATACTTAATAGAAAATCTGTAATATTAATCAAAACGTCAGCCTCAGCAGCCGTATAATAAGGTTTTTTCCGCGAAATAGATGGACATACATATTTACAACTTAAGGCACGAAAAACCGACTCCTTTCCAAAAATATCTTAACAAGACATCCAATAAAATTGACTACCCTGATATTGCGTATCGTTCCACATCTTGGTAGTGAGGCCTGAACCTAATTATGGCGACGCTCATTTTCGCGCGAAAATGTGACAGTTCGTTAGATGCCGGCCGCATCTTGGTGGGAAATGGAATTGTTAGGTTATGAGAGAAATAAGTTTATACTCGCAGACGTTTTAGCTGATCCTTGTTATTTCTTGTTTTCGTAAATGGGAAACGTAATGTAGAAATTTAGTAATGTGTGTGCCCTGTTTTTGGAGCAGAATACTAGTAGGTTATTTCGACTGTGACAGTACATCAAACTGTCTTGCTAATGTATTTTTTACTTCCCTTGCTGTTGTATAAAATGTTACAACCATTATTATTCGTTTTGCAGAATAATTTGTTTGTAAATACAACTGTGAATAACAACAAAAACAGAGTCAGTAAAAATAATAATTTACTGAACAAAATGGCGGACGCGCGGGAAAATGTTAAATACAAAAATCAAATTACCAACAGATTTTTAAATTAAAACAAGATTAAAACAGGAAAATGAAGTAGGTATTTGGCTGTGAAATAAGTAATCTCGGAACAGACAAAGACACTTGATGAAAAACTTGAACGAGATGAAAAAGAAACATTGGAAATTCATTTGGTCGGCTTTGAAGTTTGTCATAATAATGAGAGATTTCGTCAAAATATATTATATTCTGCAAACGAGCTGAGGGTTCTGAGTTCTGAAATGTTAGATTACTTCAGGGTTTGTGTTAATTTTAAAGGCGCGGTTTTTATAACAACAATTTTTGTAATTTTGACGTCAACGCATAACTTGATTTTCTAAGGTTGAAGTATGTATGATGAAGGAGGAATAAATATATATGAAATAAAAGTGTTTGGGCAAAAATATTTGTCAGAACACTATAGTTTCATCAATTTGAAAAAGGCTTGATCAAACGTGGCTTTCATATCCTCTGAAACACAATGAAAACCCCACATAATGCATTAAAGAGGTTTATTCCGTGGAAAATTCCATCTCAACATCAGCAAAAGTGCCATAAAACCAGCATATAAAATCGTGAACAAACAAATAAATATTTCCAAAATAAAAACACATCTTACCTGAAACCTGAAGGAAATTACGTGGAAAATAATGACGTTGACAATAATTTGACGCCTCCGAGATGTGTTGAGGGACCCTTTTCACACCCTTTTTATAAAAACCCCATGTCAGTTGAACACGAATTGGCTTATCCGAACCGTAAATACAACCGGGCGATACATGTTGAAATACAATACAAATTCTGGTTGAATATCTTTGAGAAGGTTTTCGGAATGTTTTATAAATGATATATGATATTTGCTTGCTTGGCAACAAGCGTTAAATAGGTTGACAGGCCTATTCCGATACTCATATTTTAAATACCAAGAATAATCACAATCTCAGCAAGATTGTGTTTTTTTTATTCTTCATCGCACTACCCTCCACAGAGTACCTAGGTAACTCGTTCATGGGTCTTGCCATCAAACTTTCGATTGACATTCAAAACTTACCCATTAAACGATTTAAAAGCTGTATTAAAACCAAACTTTGTTAAAAAAGGTACTAAAAATGTCTTAAAGGTACAGACAGCTGTGCTGCTGGGGAGTTTGTTGCGCCACTTCTTCTTCCCAGCTAAAGCACTAGGAAGTGGTGCAAGTGGGGAGTGCGTTTTGGGGGACTGTCTTATGTAATTTTGACGTTCAAAAAGTGCTGATTCTCAGCCTAATTTGAATAAATGACTTGATTTTTGATTTTGACTAGAAGAAAAAAAGCTTGGGATTCAGCTGCTCGCTCTGCTAAGCCTTGTGATAAAACCATAAAACCTGACATTTTAATTATTATGCAAAATAATAATAATATACCAGTTTTATATAATTTACACATTGCCATCGATGAATATTATACCTATACAAAATTACATGATTACTATCCTATTTACAGAATAAACAATTTCTATTATTGCTATTTTTATTGGTTATGTTTACCAATTCACAAAACTGCTACAGAAACGTACAAACGGTAGTTGGAAAAAGAAAAAATATATATTGAGTATTGAGTATTGGAAATAGCCGTGTAAATGGAGAAAGGCATGTGTTTTGTATAAGTGTATTGTGCCATTTTATTGTTTTTTGTTTTATAATATTATTTTAAAATTACGAATTAGAACTAAAAGATTTAAATGCAGTATTAAATTAAAAACACAAATTAAATATTCACAAACAGTAGCTGATTTACAATTACAAAACTAAACAAAGTTAAATCTAATAAACCTCAACGAAACATTTATTTGAGCTTTACAAATACATTTTAAATATTATTTGAAACGTTACAAATGTGAAATATTATTTTATTCACATTCACAACTGTCATTAAAATTCAATTCTTTGTATTTTCTGTAAAAAGAAAATGTATTGTAAAAATATCATCATCATCATCATCAGCTTATAGCAGTCCACAGCTGGACATAGGCCTCTCCAATTGCACACTATTCAGCTCGATTCAGCAACTCTCATCCAGCTGTTACCAGCCACCCTGAGTAGATCGTCGCTCCACCTAGCCTAGTATACCTTACGTTTACCGATTTGCGGTCTCCACTCAAGAACACGTCTACCCCAACAGTCATCGGTTCTACGGCTAATATGGCCGGCCCATTACCACTTCAGCTTGCTTCTTCTGTGAGCTCTGTCGACAACTTTGGTTCTCTGCCGGATCACCTCGTTGCGGATTCGATCCTAAATTCCCTAATTCCTATTTCGTATAAATAAGGGAGTTTTAGATTGATTAAAGCCGGGCTTTTAAAATAAAAAAAATATTATTATTTATATTCTGGCAATGGTGTTCGGTACTATAACTAGGAGCTCGTGTGTAAGTAATAACAGCCGCACGGGTCGATCCATCAGGTTAAATTCTGCTTGCCGGGGTTACTCCGTGGAAGGGTGACCATCTTTACATATAGAGACTTCTCCGTGCCTCGGAAAGCACGTTAAGCCGCTGGTCCCGGGTGCCATTCGTGGACCTTTGACAGTCGGACAAGGGGTATCGTATTACCCAGTTACTGGGTTGTGGAGGTCAGATAGGAAGTCGCTCCATGTAAAATACTGGTAGTCAGCTGCATCCGGTTAGACTGGAAGCCGACCCCAACATTGTTGGGAAAAGGCTAGGCAGATTGATTTTGGTGTTAGGTACTATAATTTCCTGGAGACCTTTACATACATCCATACATAATCAGCCTATAACGTTCCCACTGCTGGGATACAAGCCTCCTCTCTGTGAGAGGGAGTAGGCCATAGTCCACCACGTTGGCCCAGTCTGGGTTGGTGTATGTCACTTTAGGCCTGATTTCACCAATGAAACTGATCGCGATCAGCATATCCAGAACGCGTTCAGGAGCTGTCAGTGTTAAAAAATCCTTAACAATGATGACACTGACAGCTCTTGAAAGCGTTTTAGATGTGCTGATCGCGTCCAGTTTCATTGGTGGAATCAGCCCATAATATGTCTTCGAATAATAATGTTTGGTTCTAGGACATGCCGGTTTCCACACGATGAAAATAGCAGTGGTGTGGAAACAAATTATACAAAGTAAAGTATCTCATTAAGTTACTTCTAGAAGAAGAAGAATTACTGAATAAGATGTTAATTTTTGTAATTTAGTTTAAACGATGAATTCGTTGAGAATTTAAAAGCCAGCAGACTTAGCAGAATATTTCAAACTCATTTCATATAGTCGAAAACTACCAAAGACATTTCAATAATTCTTCATCCCCCATACAGAAAAATGCTTTACAAATGTACGAGAATGTCTCTAAATAATTCATGACCTGAGCGAACAGCAACGTTTAATAATAAGCTTCCATTACTTACCAAAATATAAATAGGTACCTACGTACAGTCGACAAAACCGTTTGGTAGGCACGCGAGAAATAAACATCTTCGCTCAATGTTAGTGTGTACGTGATGGACTTTTTGAAAATATAGGTTGCTGGTACACTCGTGCACTCTGACAAGTGACGTAGCACACGCAAAAGCGTCCAAACCTCGATCGGTGGACGACTTTTTGATGTAGGTATTTTGAGTCTTACCCTGTGGCCATGAGCTACATGCTCAAGCGACACGCGTGTAGGGACAGCGACTGCGGAGAAAACAAATGAAAGAAGTTGGCATTGCCACGAGGCACCGCTTGTAAAGCGACTGACGACGGAAACAGGTGAAGGCGTGTCGCTTGACGCAAGCCGCTACGCTCGAGGCGAGCTCTGGGCCATAGGACGTATAACGTCACTCATTTAGAATCAATCAACAAAAAAAATTTTTACTTAGTATCGCCATTATGAAAAGACGTCTTCCATTTCGAAAATTAATAAAAATATATGATGGCGTTCATCATTCCTTTCATCCTTTCGTTCATCATGCAGTCACGACTAAAGAATATATAGACGCTTGGACACTTGACAGGAGCCCGGACCTGATGAGTTAGCTACCACCTAGTGAATTCATTTCAGAAAACCCTCATTCTAGTAAGCTGCCTGCTTACTTGTCTCTTTTGTCGACTGTACCTAAACATTCGTAGGAATGCGTAGACAGTATATAGTAAATATTAATATTACGTTTATACAGGCTGAATCATGCCCGTAATATTATATGGAGACGTTATTTGCTTTTTTTGGTTAATTCATCATAACGAGGTAGGGTTGTAGCTTGTTTTTTTTTTTTATATAAAATAAATTGTATAAAGACGCAACCATAAAAAAGATAAGTACCAAAGTAAATAATGTTTGATTAGTATTTTTTTATAATACACTTCACCATCAATTCGCAATACATTATGCAATAACGTCGTCCAAAGACGTCACAAGAATCTTTTGGCGCCTGAATGACATTTTCAGTTTAGTTTAGTTCCAATTTTGGCCACACGTCAAAAGAACCTTGTAGCGTTGTACACAAAGCAGTCAATGTGTCAACCCTGAAAGTGGGGCAGCCAATCAATTGAGCGAATCACATCGTCGGCCATTCTGTCGAGTCGCCAAGTACAACACAATTGTGACTTTTTTGGATATCTGCGAGATTCCAGACTTGTATGTATAGGATTGATTATTTTTAGCCAGTAATATTTCTTCCTTATTGTATTTCATTAAATGTTAACAAAGGCAAAATATATTAGTTCAGATAAAAATCTGACCCTCACATTCTACGAGTTCGTAGCGCATCGGTTACATGCTACAAAAGCGTAGCGTCGCGTCGTAGCGCGTAGCAATCTCGTAGGCGTTCAACAAAAATACTATCATTCGTCTAGCTAGTCAATTCTTTTTATGCCTCTTGAATGTTTTGTTATAAGTTTGCACACCACTTTTAAACGTCAATCATATGTCCTTAACAAACTATGTTTGTATTAGCATAAAACTACATAATACACTGCTTTTACGCTACCACGCGTAAAAGGCGCGTAGAGTACGTGGCAGCGCCAACAGTATCCTTAGCATGATCCCTAGTCGCCAGGGGCCTATGTCTACTAATTTACAAACGTTACAATGGTCTCTCAGTGGGGAGTTTTTGACAGATTTGCCATACAAAAATTGTCAAAAACTTACCATTGAGAGACCATCGTAACGTTTATAAATTAGTAGACTTAGGCCCCTGGACTGTGGTTACATCAGTCATTGCTGTAGTGATTGTTGAGTTACATTCTTATATGTTTTGTTCTGGGTAGTTTTAAGTATTACTAACACTAAAACACCATGGTCTGAAATAAAGAATTTTAATAATTTAATCATTATTATTTTTCTTGCACAAAATCAGTTCCTAAGCAAACAACTGGAAAACTAAGCAAAACTTCCTTTTACTTCTCTCAACATAAATAAACCTCATCGCCGAAGCGAAGACAAATTATTAACATTCTATAATTAACAGCAAAATTATCAAAGTACTACAAACAGTATTTGAATGACGCTATCGTGGGCCACAGAAACGTTTAATAAATTTATAGAAGGCTCCCTTTTAATCCCCACTGATATTCAGACTAGCGAAAGGTTTGAGGGATGAGATATTAGCGATTAACATTTTTACATAAAATATTAAAGATGCTCCAAAAAAGTGATAAAATGTGGTGTATATTAAAGTAGTCTTTCTTTGTCGATACTTAGGGCGATTTCACCGATAAAACGGTATCAGTACATCTAGAATGCGTTCAAGAGCTGTCAGTGTCAAATATTCCATTACAATAAAAATAAACATTTATTTCAGGTCCTTGACCCATGACCCCGCGGGGGACCTGAGAGGTTAATAATCATACACAATTTTGTCCATTTTGTAAGTGTCACAATTTTGAATTAAACAACTATGTGATTGAGTGATTAATAAATACATTAAGTTAATAGAATTAATTGAAAGACGCAAAACAATGATGACACTAACAGCTCTTGAACGAGTTTTAGATATGCTGATCGCGTTCAGTTTCATCGGTGACATCCGCCTTAATTTGTTTAAATTGGGTCAGAAGTTTTTGTGAAATATTAAAAACATCAATACGTAATACATGGACCTTCTATTGCTGAAGCGTAGTTGGACATTATGAACGTGCCACAGGCATCCACCTATTTATTCGAGTGAATTTCACCAATGAAACTGAACGGGTTCAGCACGTTCGATGTTCAAGTGCTGTCAGTGTCAATATTCCACAACAATTATGACACTGACAGCTCTTAAAATCGACTAAGTTATGCTCAGTTTCAATTGTGAAATTGGCGCTTATTATTTTGATTTTGAATACGAGACAGAGGGGTAATTCTCGTATTTTTTAAGAACGCATTCGCATATCATTCGCAATCTGTCAAAAATACAATCAATTTACCAACATTTTTGACAACTTTGACAGATTGCGACTGGAATCATTATGAACGTTTTTTAAGTACATATTATGAGAACTGGTCTTCAGTGAAAAAGATTTATCTTATGACATGCACCTCATCTATTTCGAAATAGATTTTAATTCAAATCATCGATTTTCTTCCAAGTTTCAAACTAATAGGTTTAGATTTTTATTTGAGTCTTGTTAATGATACGGTTACATTTACTCAGTTTTATACTTATTACCTTAGAGAAGAACTTAGCAAGCAAATAGAAAAAAGATTTTAGCTTCTTTTAGAAGAGCTTTCTTTCTGTATTTACTGGACTGCTAACTGGGGTAGAATCTTCAAAAATTGTGTGTGTTCCAACTATGACGGGACAAAGTGAACAACATCAAAATCGACTCGGTATTACCTATTGGTTTTTACGTGAAACAGTAACAAACATCCATCCATCCAACCATCCATCCATCCTCACAAGCTTTCGCATTTATAATATTAGTTGGATATGTACAGATGTATATATAGATAATAGCACATTTTTCCTGAACTTTTTTTTCCTCCTATTTTCCCATCTCCAAGGAATACAGAATCCATTTAATTATATCTTAAAAGAAACTTGTTTGTAATTCTTAATTCTTTTTTACACAAAAAGGGGAAAAATAAATGAAGTGTACCAGGAAAGTCTTATTTCACGGAAGTTTTTTAAATGGCGTCGACAGTGTAAAAGGGTTCCTGTGAACTGTGATATAAACATGGTAGATTGAAATAGGGAACATCGTTTATTTTACCTTTGTTGAAATTGTAAACTAAATTAGTTTTGTCAAATAATTCTTAGCAGTAAACTCTACTATTCATTAAAAAAAATACATTGCCGCGGAACGGAATAGAAGTGATTTTTTTTGTGCAAAGCATAATGAACCATAGGTCAATAGTGTAACGTTCAAACTAAGATATTACCCAAATAACAGGTCACGCGTTTTCTTGAGAATTCTCGCGCATTCTCAGTAATTCCCGCAGTAACTAGCTCGTTACTGGTTTGTACGTTACACAATTGACATAAAGTTCATTTTGCTATGTACAATATCTTTACAAAAACTCGCTTCCATTCCGTTCCGTGGCAACGTAAATTGAGTTTTAGTAATATGAAGGAAATATGCTTTGTGCTTATTCACTATTGTAAACCAACATTCATTTAATAATCATACAAAGGTAAATTAATAACGTCGGTAACAAGAAATGTAAGCGTCTGCTTAGCCTTTTCCCAACTATGTTGGGCATTGTTGGGGTCGGCTTCCAGTCTTACCCGATGCAGCTGAATACCCGTATTTTACAAGGAGCGACTGCCTATCTGACCTCCACAACCCAGTAATTGAGTAATACGATACCCTTTGGTAAGACTGGTTGTCAGACTTTCGGGCTAATGACGACTCGTAACGACTGTCAAAGATCCACGATTGACACCCGGGACCAACAGCTTAACGTGCTTTCCGAGGCGCGGAGGAGTCTTGGTATGTAAAGATGGTCACCCATCCACGGACCAACCTCGGCAAGCGTAGCTTAACCTGATGGATCGACCCGTGCGGCTGTTATTACTTAGCCACGAGCTCCTCACTTAGCCACGAGCTCCTCTAGCTCCTCCCAAATGTAAGCGTGTCCAATTAGAATATAATATTCTAAGTCTATTCTAGTAAATAGAATATTCAAGTGGATGGAGCACTATGGTACACGACGACCAATGTGTAAGTGTCATTTTTCCCTTCAGTAATAGTGATTGGAACATTTCCGCCATCTTTTAATGTCGTACTGCTTACAGCATATATTATTATACTCTTTCGTTAACTGTCAGTATAAACAGAGCCACCCTCACTTTTTATTAGATAACCAATTAAAAAAATGTGCTACGATAATCTTTTATCTTATTCTGGCCGAGATTTTTCCTTTGAGAGAATTTTTAATAATCTACGCGAAAAAAATACATTCCTCTTTAGGAATAGTTAAGCGGAATAGGATACTAAATATATCTACGTCTATTATATTTTACTAGCTTTACCCCGCGAAATTTCGCGTCTTGTTTTTTTTTTTGATCTTATCTTATAGGTCATGAGCTATCTTTAGATATCTATCTTTAGGTCATGAGCTATCCAAATATCAAAAAATATTTGGCCTAGATCTTAAGGGGGAGGTGTGAAAATTGATTCGCTATTAAATTGTATGATAGATAATGGATTTCCGCCAAGTCACGCCGAATCAATTAACTATCTTGCACGTACGCGAAGTCTAAATGTGACACCAAAATTACATGGAATCCTGCCATTCTTCTTTACCAGAGCATTTAAATTATTATAATTATGTCTGTATAACATCTTCTCCGGAAGAATCGATCGAAACAATTCAGTGTTAGTTCCGACGATCCCAACACCAATACCAACTATATCGATTACCCGCACAGTTTACCATAATGTAAGTTATGTTTATGTTGGCAACATAACTAGTGCTTAAAGTTTCCAAGTTGCAACATCCAAAACTGTTAGGCAACCCCAGGGTACAAGTTTATAGTACTTACTACATAGTACATACCTACTACGTTTAATGTACCTTGTAATCGTCCAACAACCCAATCAGAATATCCACTGTGAAAAAACTTTTTACAGAAAAAAACAACCGATCTCAAAAAACCCACCGAGTTCCGAAATTAGTTATTTTACACTTTGTAGTGTTTTTTTGTGTAAATAACAGTGACAGGAACATCATTCGCATAGGCTAAGTGGGAAAACTACGTAATATTGAAGCTAACTCATAAACTACCCCAGCAAAGTTAATAAAATTTATACGGGACCACCGCGCAAGCTTCTTCTACCAAATGAAAATATATTTGATTAAATCCGTCCACAATTGACGAAAATATCAATGAATATTAAAAAAAAACGAAAAACAAACATACATGCGCTACGAACAAAGAACCTCCTCCTTTTTGGAAGTTAGTTAAAAACCTCAAAAAGGTGGCTGGGACAGAGTGGATACGGCAGGCTTAGTACAGGGTATTGTCGCGCAGCCGCCTTTGCCCAGCAGTGGACTACGATCGGCTGAGTTGATTTGTTGATTGACTGTGAACAAATCTCACAAATAGGGTTATTCCTAGGAGCTCCAAATAATTTTCTTCCCGGCTCCAAATTAATAAAGCAAAGCTCCAAAAATTACAGATTGCACAAAAAAAAAAAAAAAATTTACAATCAAATTAATTTATTATTCAACAAACAAATTACCGAAGTAATACGGCAGTGGCGAAAATTATTTTGAGTTCCTGGGAATAAGCCCACATATACGCAACATCAGCTATAACCTAACCTGTTCCCAACTGTGTTTGGGTCGGGTTCCAGTCTAACTGGATGCGGCTGAAGTATTTACTTGGAGTGACAGCCTCTCTGACCTCAATAACCCAAGTAACCTACTGAGTAACACGATAATTATCCTTTTTTAGAGGTATTAGGAACAGGGTGTAAAGTTCACTCGTCCTCTATAGAAAAGGGAGGATCCTCCGATCAGACGGGTGTTGTGTCTGGCGGGCAACTACCCAGCGATTGATGTCAGATAGTCTTAAATATAAACTCTTATTGCGCGATGGAGGATTTGTGTGAGGTCAGGGGCATAAGTCTACTAATTTATAAACGTTACAATGGTCTCTCAATGGTAAGTTTTTCACATATTTGCCATACAAAAACTGTCAAAAGCTCACCACTGAGAGACCATTGTAACGTTTATAAATTAGTAGACTTAGGCCCCTGGTCTATGATGAGTAGTTCGCATGTGGCGATTTAGATGGATTATTTTGATATAACAAACAGAAACTCCAATTTTATTTATTTGTATAATAATGTCATTTTATGTAGGTAAGTAGTCATTAATGATGTTCAATAAAATGCTTATAAATGAATAAATATTCGAAACAGATATTAGCTTAAAAATATCGGTTTCAATACTGAGTCATATACAACCGTTGGTTTCACTTCCATTTCAAGCGTAACATTGAACGACACGTCAACAATTCAGAATTATGTGGCGTAATATTGGACCGAACACATTCTAAAAGACAATAACATACAGGACTATAATAAATATCGCTTTCACTCATTTCCGATAAACGGGCAACACTGAGGCAGGCTGGTCAGTCACTAAATCAGTCATAATTACAGCTATAAATGTCGCGAGCGCGAGCATTTTGTATGGCTAAGCTGGTGTTGCCAGATTAGGGTGAAAAATCTACGGAAATAAAGTTAAAAGTCCGTATTTCTTGGATTGGTATTCCTTTTGAATAATTGGGTGCGCTGGTTACTTACTGAGTCTCGTTATCTGTTGAACTTAATTAACCGTTTTCCTCCGCTTTTTTCGATAATTTTAGAGGTATGAGGAACAGGGTGTAAAGTTCACTCATCCTTAATAGAAAAGGGAGGATCCTCCGACCAGACAGGTGTTGTGACTGGCGGGCAACTGCCCAACGATTGATGTGGGATAGTTATATATTATGTTGATCGCGCGGTAAACTCTAATTGCGCGATACAGGATTTGTGTGACATCTCAAAGAGACTGTCTTTGATGCGTAGTTCGTATGTGGCGTTGTAGATGCCGCCACATTACCAAATATTACGTGATATTCTAAAAAAGATTGACTGATTAGATACTTGATCAGCCGTTCAAAATCCAAATATCACTGTCAGTCTGACTGTGGATTTAATTCCTATCTCGCGTTCTCAGAACTATTTAAAAAAAAACACCATTTCCCCTTTATTTCCCCAAAATCGCAGCTTTATAAGTTGGCAACCCAGAGCTAACCCGGCGAACACCAGCGACAAATAAAACGCACGATATTGGTACGATAAAACAATTTTATTGTTGTTGTTAGCAATAATACTGTATCGCTACTTGGTATTAAAGGTTTTTTTTTTTGGTACGTATCATTGTTGACCTTTTGAAGGTCGATAAGGTTATTTTTGTGACCTATGCCTGTGGATATCGTGAAAAGAGGCTAAGTGGTTATGTCAAAAGGATGTGACCACCATCTTGACGTCTCAATCTTTAATAAGGAATTTTTCGGGTTCCTTTGTAGAGCCAAATATTAGTTGTACAAATAATTAAATAATATTTTTTTTATTTTTATTAACAACCATGATTTGCTATAGTAATAATATAATGATACAAATAGTTCTCGTCCAAATTAACTTACGCTCATTTTAAGTTAAATTATAATAATAAAAATTTAATTTAATTGAATAAATGTATTTAGATTAAAGATAATTTATTTACGTTTATTTTAAGCATGGGAGAATATTTGATATTGTGCCAACAGCTCGTCCCGAAGGAGCAAGTTATTAAAACTTTTAAGCGTTTACCTATTTAAATCACGTGAAACGGAGCCCTGTACATATATTTGTTTAAAATTTTAGTAGTAATTAAGTAGTGATTTATTCGTTGTTTTAGTGGTGTATAATTTCTCGAGGAGCTCGTGGCTAAGTAATAACAGCCGCACCGGTCGATAAAACAGGTTAAGCTACGCTTGCCGGGGTTGGTCTGTGGATGGGTGACCATCTATTATATAACAAGACTCGGAAAGCACGTTAAGCCGTTGGTCCCGGCTGTCATTCGTGGATCTTTGACAGTCGTTATGGGTCGTGAGAAGCCCGAAAGGCCGACAACCAGTCTTAAAGGTATCGTATTACCCAGTTACTGGGTTGTGGAGGTCAGATAGATAGTCGCTCCATGTAAACTACTGGTATTCAGCTGCATTCGGTTAGACTGGAAGCCGACCCCAACCTAGTTGTGAAAAGGCTAGGTAGATTGATTGTAGTGGTGTATTATTTCTTGCCATAATCTTTAACCGGTAACAGAGACCGAGGTCTCTGTTACCTTTTCATGCCTAAACCACCGACCCAATCGTCATGAAATTTGACAGATACGTAGGCTAGAACCTGGAGAAGTATATAGGCTACTTTTGATCCTGATTATTTGTATTAAAAATAATGAAATTAAAAAAACACACCAGCTAGTCAGTTAAATAATTAACTTAGTATTTGCAATGAGGAAAAAAAACGTGAAATGATTATTTTCTTATTTATTTGTTTACTGATTATATTTACTGAACTTTACCTTGCTTACTTCGTAAACCATATCATCTAGGTTATCTCTTACTTAAAGCAGTCGTAAATCTTCATTGAAGTGTCATGAGACTTTTATTTACTGGTATCCATTTAGTATAGGTACCCCCGAAAAAAAAGAAAAACTTTACCCATTGAAAGTCTTGAAAACAACCTATTCACGAAATAAATATCCTATTATGAAAATCTTTATCCGCCATTCTCGCCACAAAAATACACAAACACTCACATAAATAGGTTTTATAGTAAATAAATCTCTAAAAGGGATCTCTAATAACATTATGGGATGTCGTACGGGAAGTAATTTTCTCCATCAGTTTGAAAAGACGTTTTCATTTACAGTATTTTAGACGCATAAATTGTAAACATTGTTGTTTACGGTTGTTGGACGTATCTACACGACCTTTGCCCATGCGGCCTACCCAAATGTCCTTTCTTTATAATGTTTTTTCTTCGAATCGTTGAGCTCCATAAGTTCGGAGTTGAGCTGCACGATTACTGACAAATGCGTGCACTGACTGGACAGGTCCACTCAATCTGTGTGGTTTGTTTCGGCCTTTCTTCTCGGGGTAGTCATATAGGAAACGCCGACCTCATCTAGTTCTTAAAATAAATTGATATTTACATATAATTTCATTACATCTATATTCTAAATTCTTTTTTATATATAAAAATTAATTGCCATGCGTTAGTCTCGCAAAAACTAGGAAATATACTAGACCGAGTTGTTTTTTTTTCATTTGTTTTTTTTCGTCTGAATTCTGGGGTGGTTAAGAAAAAAGAATATTAGAAAAAATCCAAAGGAACAGCCGAAAAATCGAAAAAAAAAAAAAACTCACGTAGCATGCAGATCACCGGTTCATCTAATTATTCTTAAAATTGGTTCCACTTAAAATAATTTTTCATGTAATCTCCGAAGGTTTAAGCAGGTTTATGTGAGTGCAATAGGCATATATTGCACTTACATTTCAGTCCGCAGTCGTTTTTCATCACAGTTCATTAAAAAAAAAAACAATCGGATGTCATACCTACGGCATTCGATACATAATATTCAACGCATTTGAAACAGTCAAAGGTAAAAGAGAAAAACAAAACAGTTTTACGTTCGTACACCGGTGGGTAAAATAATCAAAACAAAAGAAACCCGTTACCCTAAAAAATGAAGAATAAACCATTAAAATTATATCATCCGCAAACAAAGGGTGATTCCGCGAGGAAAAATGAAAGAAGCCGCAATAGTAGGTACCTATTTACCTAATCTAACGAGATACCGTCTCGAAGGACCAATTAGGTCACATTTAGTGCTAAAAATCTAAAAGCGGAAAACAGAGCTAACCGTAATAGAAAGAGAAAGGTCCCCGAAGCAATAACAGTTTTAATTACGTTAAAAATTATGTTGGAACCAACTTTTCCGACTGGTATCTTCGCCAGTCCGTTTCATTTTACGGTAATGTCTATTTCTGAACGTAACGACGCCCGCAATTTAATATTTTTTACTCTAATATTGAAAATGGACTTTAAAAAATAAAATTTTAATTTTATATTTTTCCTCTTTTTCTCTATCTATTCGGGGGATCAGTTTTGAAGCTTCGCTTCTTCTCAAATATATTGATAAGATCTTATATTTAGAAAATGGTTGTATAGAATCTGTATATTTATAAGTTTGGCTGATTTTGTTAGTTCAATGCAAACTCGTTAGCATTTTCGTCGTAAGAAGCTTACTGGTTCGATCGAATCAGCTATATATTCATTTTGAAAAGGGGATCTGTTAACATATCTAGGAAGAAAACAAAAACATACAAGACAAACCAATTACTTTTTATTATAAAATAAATTATATGATCGGACTTAAAGAACGTCATTGTTTTACGTTATACAACGTGTAACGGAAAGGGTATATCTATCCAAAAGGGGTGGAGATTACATTAGGTATAGAATCTCTATGCAAAGTTTCAGCTCAAAATAAATTACTCAAATCATATTTACCAAACTTTAGGTTTCGTAAGTTTATTGAATTATGAATGAAAAATTGATTGTCAAATCATAACGAACGTGTCACCGCATTACGAAGATCAGACGGGATCGAATAAGCCGAAAATACGGAGAAGCGCGAGCGGCACAGAATAGATAATAGTACCGAGCGGTTGGTATCATGTACTGAAATTTCTCATCATGTTCGTAACATGTAGAAATAAGATTTTAAAACCCTTGCCACATAGTTTGTTATCATCCAAAGAAACCGTGCACTTGATATGTATATACCCTTTCCGTTACACGTTGTATAATAATTATAAAACATAACATAACGTCATCACGCCTGAAATATATATATACCATTTATTTCAGGCGACACAGGCCCATAGATAAATACCTTAACCTAAACATACATCCACATCCACACACCACACTTCGCCAGTTATGTTTAAGTGCCATGTAATAGGGGGCGAGACTGATGAGACAGGTCCTGCAACCGAGCAATTAATTATTTAATATATCATACTAATATTGTTTGTTTGTATGTAGGGGATAGTCTCCGGAACTACCAGTCGAATTTGAAAAATTCTTTTTGTATTGGATAGCCCAATTCTTGAGGAAGGCTGTATGTATTATCACGCTACGACCATTAGGAGCCGAGCAAAAAGAAAAAAGTCAGAAAGAACGCTAAGCGAAAACGAAGTAATAGCGCGGGCGGGCGATGTGATGAGACGCAGTGCAGAAGCTAGTAGATTATAATAATTTCGGTCTTTAAAAAGAAAAACGGTTTTCAATTTCAACTGTCAAGAATCATAACTAAAACTCCTCCCCCCATAACCACCATCAAGGTAATAAACTTAATACATTTTATATCCAGAATCACAGTCAATAATACTTCGAAATTCCACAAGCGAAACTCAAACGAGTTGGCAATGGGCAATGTACCCCGAAACAATCAACATTGCAAACTCCTGAGCAGTTATCAGCAATTAACAGACCTTACAGAAGTTACCGACTCGATAATCGGTTGAAACGAAATTAACAGAACTTCAAAATCAGTTTCTTCGCCCCTTCTCGACTTCCACAGCATCCCTTCTTATCGATTTTAATATTAACAGCTGGAATCCACTTTCTTTCAAAGTTTCTGAAAGTTTTCTTGCTACGAGTTTGCAGTTTGGAACTTGGATTCAGAGTATTATCTTGGTTATTTATCTTGCGGTAGGCACGATAGGAGATACTATGAGAATGTGACCGTTCTGCAATATATTTTAATTATCACAAAAGTCTGACCCAATGGTTAGCTGAAATGAAATAAAGAAACGTTTATTTATGTACACAGATACATGGTGGGGATACTTCATTAATAATGTATATGTAGGTATCTCTGTATCCTGGCTCAGTAAAAGAAATACGTATCTACAATAATCTATACTTTTACACTAATCGATACTAATATTATAAAGAGGTAACATTTGTTTGTTTGTTTGCAAGTTTGTATGTAGGCGGTAATCTCCAAAACTATCAGTAGAATTTGAAAAAATATTAAATTACCAATAGTAGTATCATCATTCTTCTGCCCTTATCCCAATGGTTTTGAAATACCGGTTAAATTGTTCATAATACCGTTCATCGATTAACCGGTTAATTACAAAAAACGGTTTCAAATAAACCTAAATAATTTTGGTTACCGGTTATTACAGAGAATAGAATTTTAAAACTCGCGCTTACCTGAATAAACTGGTTTTCTGATCTCTCTGAATCTGCTTGTGAGTACTTAATTGCGTATTCGTTGGCCTAGAGTGAGAGCTTCGTTATTGTAGGTGTAAGAGAGATGGCGTAGGTACTCAAACCCGGTTAATTTCTCTCAACAGAATCGGAATTTGTAAAAAAAAAACGGTACCTCCACTAACCGGTTAAAATACGGTAACCGAAACTTATACTGCAATCGTTTCTGGTTCGAGGTCAATGACCAAAACCGGTTTGGAAAATTAACCGGTTTCCTAGCCCTGTATACTTCATCTGGAAAATAACAATTAAAAGCAATCAAAACACAGTTTCAGAACTTAAAATGCAACTTGAAGGTCATCCAATTTGATGACCTTCTTCTAGTTGCATTTTAAAGATGGCTACCGATCTTATCAACGGCTGCATGTGCCAAATTCGCACAATTTTAAACTTAATTTCCTTACTGCAATCATCTTGGCAGAGTAGCATGGTCCGATTGAATATTATTTCGCTCGTTTAGATGTGAAATGTAGTTGAAAAAGGGGGCGATGCTCAATTGTTATTTAGAGGTTTTTATTTGGGAATGTCAACAATTTTAGAGTAGGTATTCGACCTATTTCTGTAAAACTGCTGATAGTTCCAATTTCCGTGTTACAGGGGGCGAGCCGAATGATACAAAGCGAACACAAATTCAGACTTGGGACTCCTACTGAGGCATTTCCAATGTAAAACCCAATATAGGTAACTATGCTTGACTTGAGCATCGATCCCATGACCTCAAGCACAGCAAACATTCTATAAATATAAACAGTGTAGTTTATCCAATAACATATCCGATTCTGGTTCAAAAGATTAAAAAAAAAAAAAAAACTTTTTATTTTAGACATCCTTGGCCCATATTAACGTTAGTAGATCGACTTAAAAACTATGTTACATTTAAAAATAAAAAATAATTTAAGTATTTGCTGCCCTCTAGTGCCCCTGGCACACGCACTTGTGCTTGAACCCAGTGCCCCAAAAGGGGGCTGTCCAGCTTGTTACTGAGCACGCTCAGGATGTTTAAGCCTAAAGTAACTGTACCTAAATTCAAATACAAGCAATGATACACTAGGACTCCTCCTTGTTGTGTTGGGTTTTGCAAAAATCCAAAGAAATTCGAGAAAATTGCGATGTTGCGATTGATGTCTCTTTCTCTCCCTGCTCCCAAAATATTTTGGTACGACGAATGCTGGGAATCTGCAGCGAAAAGCCGGCAACATACCAACGTATATTGAATTCAGTACTTTTATACGGATTTATGACATCAGTGCAGTAGTTCACGACACCACTGAAGTCCGGCGGAAAATTGTGGAACTACATTTTTTTAACGCATTTGATGCAATGACTTATACACTTTTTTTTTTCTTTTTTAACCACAACGGGGAAGCTCTTGGCCTGAATCTCACCTGATGGTAAAGTGATGATCAGGCCGAAGGTGGAAGCGAGCTTCACCCGGAATCCTCAACCACAGAGGAACTGGCTATCTTACCTCTAACTGCCGGAACACAACAATGCTGCTAACATTGTTGTTAATGCAACAGACTTAGATAAGATGGTGGTTCTTGGGGAGGCAGTTGTAATCTTTCGGCTGAAATGATGATGATAATGTTATTTTTTCGAAGTAATTTACATACCATCAACATCTTATCGTCTTCCCAGCATCAGTCATGTCGATGCGTCTTCTTCAACTATGTATCGCGAAGGAAACAGGTAACTAACAATTATTCAAGTCAACTATAGAACAATGTTTGTTCCGCACAATATCGAACTTTGACTAAGGTGGTATAGGTTGGGTGCACACTGGTGACGCGAGAACTCAATCTATCTATATTAATAAAAATAAAAGTCCTGACTGACTGACTAACTAATCAACACCCAGCCCAAACCCTTAGACCTAGAAAGCTGAAAATTTGCACAGAGATTTCCTTTATAATTTAGGCAAGGAATAAGGAAGGATTTTTCGAAATTCAACCTCTAAGGGAGTCAAATAGGGGATGAAAGTTTGTATGAAAAATCCTATTACTTGAGGTACTTAATAAACATGAAACTTCGCACGAATACTTATAAATTATTAACACACATAGGGTACTTTTAATCCCGTTATTACGTTAGTAGTATGTTATACAATACTACATCCTACTTACGTTCCCGTAAGATATTTTCCTTCAACCACGCGGGCGAAGCCGCGGCCAAAAGCTTCTCAATATATTTATTGCATTCCACAATGTGAACCTAAGTGGAAGTTTTACAAAAACACGATCATTGTGGATCCTGTCGGCCACTGCTACAAAGTATGATAGAGAAAAAGGGCTTTCATTTGACAACTTAAGTAGTTGTTATAAACTGCAGCCTGCGAGGGCCGAAGTAATTGAGACAGGGACACCTAAGTGTTCGGTAGGTTAAGTTTTAATACTAAACAGTTCAATGAATGAAGGAGAAACATTGTAGGGTTCCATTTTATCTTTTATCGTGACGTAACGCCGAACTTTCTTGTCTATCTACTAATTCCAGGCAAAAAACTACTATGTATGCCCATGATAATCACAAACTCGTGTAAAGATACCAAAAATTGTTTACAAAGATAAAATTTAAAGTTTATGTATGTACTCTTATACCTATACAAATTTTGGCCAGCGGCTTCGCCTGCGTTGAGGAGATTATCCCAAGGGTACGTATCTACTACGGGGATAAAAAAAAATCCTTACCAAGGTCATGGTCTATCCGTGTGCCTTTGGTCGAAATCGGCTCGGCCGGTTAAAGGCTCGTTCACACCGGCGCGACTTGTCGCGCGACGCGACACCGGCAATTGTTCAATCGTGAAGTTTTATTAGAAAATGTATTGTTAAAGTCGCGTCGCGCGACAAGTCGCGCCGGTGTGAACGAGCCTTAATGCGTGAAAAGGTAACAAAAATACAGTGAGACAGACAGAGTTAGTTTCGCATTATAATAATTGTATTCGTTTATTTATTACTAGCTGCTGCCCGCGGCTTCGCCCGCGTGAGTGTCGGAAATTACCCCATACATCCCCATGGGTTTTAAGTATAAATATTGAGTTTCGAGTTAATCGGACAGCGCGTTAAAATTCTTCCATACAAACACTGACACCCCCCAATCCCCCTTTAGGGGGTAATTTAGACGAAGGAGGAGGCGGAGCGCGTGAGGGATAGTCAAAGTTCGCGCCCTCACGCGCCTAGCCGCCGTAGGAGACGCCCTGGGCGTCGGGACTCCTTGGAGGATTCCCGGCCACCGTAGGCGCGGGCTTGCGGGCGGTGAGCAATGGGTAGCTCGCCCCCGATAAGGACCAGGCCCGGGTCGGCGGCGCGTCGTGTTCCACGCGCGCCTCAAAGAGATGTCAGCAAAACTGACGGGGTCCGCTAGGACCGTTGCCCGCCGGGGTTGCGGGTAGTCCTAAGGGGAAACCGTGGCCCCTGGCATGGCAAGGGAAGGAACACGGGTGGGTTATAGTCAGTAAAAGTCTGACACGCCCTCCCGCTCCGCCCAGAGCGGGAGAAGTCATTGGATGATTTCCCACCCAAAAAAAAAAAAGAAAAAAAAAAAAAAAAAAAAAAAGGGCGTAACTTAGAAAAACAAAAAACTACAAACTTTATAATTTATTTAGATAACTATTCGTGCGAAGTTTCGTGTTTATTACCTCAAGGAATAAGATTTTTCATACAAACTTTCATCCCTTATTTTACCCCCTTAGGGGTTGAATTTCGAAAAATCCTGATACACGTTATTCTTAATTTTTGGGTTTAAGTATAAATATTGAGTTTCGAGTTAATCGGACAGCGCGTTAAAATTCTTCCATACAAACTTTGACACCCCCCAACCGTAGGATAGGATACTTTTCCGGGATAAAAAGTACCCAGTGTGGTGCCCAGGATATTAAAGAATAATTATACCAAGTTTCATCGTAATCGAACCGGTAGTTTTTGCGTGATACTTGAACAAACAGACAGACAGACAGACAGACAGACAGACAGACAAAAAAAAATTTAATCACACTTTTGGGTTCGGTGTCGGTCTAGTAACACCCCCTGCCATTTATTTTTTTGATATTTTCAATGTACAGAATTTTCACTTCTACAGATTTATTATAAGTATAGATTTATGTAAGTAAGTAGATAAAAAAAATATCAACTCCACTTCCAAAGAAAAAACGATTTATCAACACATAAAAAAAGCGTAGTCTAAACAGTTAATCTACAAACTATCTTGTGTGTCACCACCTTTACCCCGGGTAGTGATAGCGAAGTCAATTTAAGTTGGCAACTTAATTTATACAAGTTTAGTCATACCTGCTCGAGACTTGTGGCCATTGTTGAACATTGCCCGTCTTAGCTAAAGCGAACAAATTGAGCACCCAAACGCTTGAACAATGTTGTTGGAAGTTTTTATCGCGTATTGTGAAGCTATTTATATGGAAAGTGGGCTGATAGCGTTGATAACAATGGGGAGCTTTGATAGGAATGTTCTGGGAAAATCTGTATCGTTTTCAGTGTAGAAACTCTGAACTGTATTAGAAGTAGTATCGATTAGTTGACAGCCTTTATCGGCTAGGTTTAGACATCGCATGTTCATTTTTCAAACGCTGGACGTTCTATACCCCATTCACAATAAGATTAGACATTTAAACAAACCTTTTTTATAGTCCGTTCAATCGATTTTGACTTCTATTGCGTTGGTGGCATGACAAATGGCAGCTGCAGTAAACAGTTGGTATTATAATCACGTTTTTCCTTTTAATGACATCCTTACTACGGAATAGAAAAATCGGTTGAACGGACTGTAAAAAGTTTTGTTTCAATGTCTAATCTTATTTTAAATGGAGAATAAGGACAAGTGAACTTCGGGAAACCATGACGCACTCGGAAAGAATAAAAAAAATATCTCACACACTATGTGACAGGCGACTACGACAGCTCGGCGACTAGATACCTACAACGACGAGCCAACTTCAGCTGTCGACAGCTGAAGTTGGCTCTGTCGACAGCAAAGTGCTGCTCGTCTGTACTCTGCCTTAGGCTTATCTTAGGCAATATTTGGGACTTGAAACTTTATATTTTTTGCGTGATAACGACACGGTAACCCACCGTCCTATTTAAAAGACATTGTGGCGCGAATATGCGATCAGGCTCTTGCAAAATATGTCAATTTTTGTTCAGAAAACCGAAAAGCGCGAGTGCGCGTTCAGGTTCACCGACCAAAACGTTCGAACGATCATGTACTCGCATGACGATCGCTTTTAAGGAGAAAGCATCAAGGTAGCCGCGAAGTTCAAATTTTCTAACGTTTTTTGCAATTTGCAGGTCATTATCAGGTTGTATTTTGATCTAAATATGATTCGCGGCCGTATCAGATATTATTTTATTTATAGAATTATAACTTTTGTAGCATCTCGAGTATATTTAAAAACGTTGATAAAACGCGGGCATTTGTAAATGAAACAATTTTTAGACATGTGACTGACAAAAAACGATCAGAACTGTCAAACAGGCGCGACGCGAATCTGGTGGAACACTATGAAAACTTCACGAAAATGGTTCTACTGGTGTCGCGTCGCGCCAGTCTTCACGAGCCCTTATGTAAAAATATAAAAGTACGTAAATCTAAATACACCTAAAACATGTTTTGGCGTTTATCTGAATGTCAGAAAATCTTCATAAATATCACGTCACCAGCCAAACTGTGGTATCGCATTGTACGAATCCCACAAATCTATTTTTGGCAAAATATTTTGATACCTCCCGGCAAACGAGTCCGTGAGGTTTTTCATACAAAACGACTGGATGGCTGTTACACCGAACTGTATCCCTATAATGAAGATCCAGAAAATTCGTCATAAGTGCCCATGTAGGTTTATGTGAAATAAAATATTTTGATTTTGATTTCTCCTAGCAGTGATAAACTTTAAAGAAGAAGACGATGTGTCATTTCTACAACAGACTTCATTCACTCTTCCTTCTCCATTCAGTCTGTGGAATGCGCTCCCCCAGGAAATCAGAATGGCAACCAACCGATTATCCTATAAAAGGCGAGCACATTCGCAAGAAGCTGGCAGTATCATCACAACGGTAATGTAATCCCATTGTTTGTCTGATTTTTTTTAGTATATTTATGTGTATTTATTTTTGTTTAGATAAATATATAATTAGGTGTATAACATTACATTTATAGTTTTAATAATATCCTTATATTTAAATAGCACCTACCACTGTTTGTCTCTGCATCACTTAAAGGTTGACTGTACCTACATTTGTGCGCTTGAAGTATTAAATAAATAATAGATAACATATAAACCAGCGTTTCTACATTCAATGCCATTTCATCCCACACTTAATACTCGTTAGTTTTCCTTTTCATAAAAACCTAGAAATATTTAAAAAAAGATGTGTGTGAACTTAAAAACATCAATCGCATCATTTCTCTTTTCAAACAAGGGAATTCCCTCAAACCGTTTAGTCCACTAGCACAGTAAACTAATGACATTCAATCCCACTTGAATGAACCAAACTAACAGGTACATAATTTTGTAAATAATCAACAGAAGATTAGTTATAATCATATCAATATGGGACGCCATTCACTGGCTGATAACACGGCCATTAAGTAAACTAATGCATTTGTTATGGTTAGTGACGTTAAAATCAATAATAGTGGGTAAGGTCGAGTTTAATGGGCAAAGAGGGTTCTGTACATTTATTTAAGTATTTAATCATACAAGCACATTTATATGTACAGAGGCGGACTTAATGCCTTAAGCACTTTTTACCAATCAACCTTCACATCTGTCATTTCCTGTACATCTTCGTCGAAAATACATAATGCCAATAAATGTACAATCGGGGTCATAAATGGCTAATACTCACATATCTAAGTTTTTTCCCCAGCTTCATTGCAAAGAAAATCTACCATTATATTATTTGTTTTTATTTTGGTGTCGTTTTTGTTAACAGCAATCACAAGAACAGCTATCTCCTGCTGATTACACGCCTCCTGAAAATTCACCACGACACCTTCGGCACGCAGTTTTGAGGCCAAACAAATGAAACAATGATCAGGGTGTTTTCTCTCCACTTCCACTACGAAGACGCTGTTATCGAATTGGAAGTGTGTGGAGTTTGTTGCCGGCTCTTCTCCATAGGAAACGACCAAATTGGAACCGTGCACCTAGCTTCTGACGTTTCATAAGTGCCCATGTAGGTTTATGTGAAATAAAATAGTTATTTTGATTTTGATTTTGAAGATTTATCGACAAAAATCATTAATAATATTGTCGATTAAAATAAACGTTACAATAAAAAAGATTAAGGATCCCTAATTACAGCTTCTAATGATGCCAAATTAAACGATAACAGGTAAAAATATAACCGCGTACTTTGAGACCATCATTCGTACAACCGACTTCACACTGTCGAACAAAAACACCAACTCTTCAGACTTTCGACAAAATGAAGGTGTACACTGTAGTACTGTTACTTGCTGCTGTGGTCTTTGTGGAATGTGGTCATACCTTCATGGGGACCAGCTTCTTGCGGCCGCTAGTGTACCAAAAGGAGGCTCGATACTCGTCGAAGATTTTACAGAAGAGGATTGAGTATTTGAACTTCACGCTGCCCGCTGTAGGTGGCTATGCAAGAAGTATTCAGGTTTGTTGATAATCTTCTTTTTGGTGCTGATAAAGGAATTATGGTGACGAATGTGTAACGAAATTGACTATATTTTCAATGACAATGGTGCCGATTCCCTTGTTCACAAACTAAACTAAATTTAAGTTCAGTGCATCTTTTACTTTCTATTTCATTAAGAAAAGGACAGAAGATAAATTTTACTTTAGTCCTGTCAAATTAATCAGCGCCTGACGTAATTTTAGTAGGCAAGTTTTTAATCACGTCTAAACTTGTATGGAGTAGGTAGTGAAAGGTTTGACAGGTTGTAAAGTGGGTGGTGGACTGGTGGTAACTACATGCACTCAAGCGTCAGATCATTTATATTTTTTATTTTATTTCAGGGTATCCTGGCCTACGACCTGACGCAGTCCGGCGCATCAGCTAACGTAACGCAAGGCGGCCTCGGCTACAACTTCGTGAACCTTCGGATGAAGAGTGACCGCGCCAAGGAGTTGCATTACGATGTTTATATTTATGCTTAATTTTCTTTATTGTATTAATATAATATTTTTCCAATAATTTTACTTTTTCTACCACATTGTTAAGATAGTTATTGCCAAGTAACTGAGTTTAGTCAGCTCAAATTCACATCACATCAAACACATATCATTACAAACAAATGTTGCAATTCAGTCTCCGCCATACGACACATCGAAACAGAGATAAACAGACAGCATAGGTAGTATTTTCGCAGCCCATAAAACATAGTTGAATCATCTGAGTAAAAACATGACGAATTGTTGGAAAAAATATCCCGTAAAAAGCCGGTCAATATACATGAGGAAAAATGCCAGCAAACAAATGAGGGGATTAACGCCACTTCTATGTAAAGGCGGCCACCCACCGTCGCGTCTGTCGGTCTGTCACACGCTATCAGGTGAAGTCGGTTTTTTACCATTTTGTTATTTCCAAGCCAATCCGAGCCGCAGAGACTCGGACCGAAACCCTCGCGGTTAAACTAAACTGACGGGACTTCGGACTTTATTTTATATTTGGCTTTTTTTCTGCATCTAGTTTGTTAATATAGAGAATTTAGAATGGCAGGGCTTTTTTTGGTTTTTTATAAAGGTCTTGTTTTTTAAGTGCACCACGCTGTCCAGGTTTCCTCAGAAATCACTGGTTTGCCATTACCTATTACCACTGATGGAAAATGGGTAAGTAATAGCAGTGAGTTGGTTGCATAGATTTACATCTCTGGTTGCTTGTAGCAGACGGGAAAAAAGGAGTCTAATGATTTTCCTGTTGACATTTGTTTAAATTAAATTAAATATTTGTTTATATAAGGCAACTAGACCCAATTGTAATAATGGCTTAGTCTTCTTTTCTGATAAATATACTAGGTATGTTTATTAAATATTGTAGAAGTTTGTCAAATTAACGAAATATTTATTTTATTTTATTTTATTATTACTACTACTTGTGGAGAGGGGTGGTTATCCTAACCTTATTTTCTGGGAATTAAAACGTTGACATTTTAGAATGGCAGGGACTTTTTTGTGTTTTTATTTTATCTCAGGATGTTGTTTTTAACTGCAAGGTTTTCACTTAAATCTATATAATGTAATAATAATAATGTATCATTTATTCTCTCTTCACAATAAGTGGTCTTAAAAATAATGCGAACTTAAACTGTAAAACTTTTCCCACCTTTGTGAGAGACTGGTGCCTGAAGTAGGTTTTATCAATAAAAACCTGTGTTACAGGTCACCAGGACCCTCACCTCGGTAACATTTTATGGAAATATTTCGAGCCTATTGCCATCAACCGGGCACAAATCCAGACTCCGGGCTGCTACTGAGAAATTCCAGATAGAAAATCCCAATAACACTGCCCGACCTGGGAACCGAACCCAGGACCTCATACTCAGCAGTAGCGCTTGCGACCAACGATTATTTGTTGTTATTATATCGGCATTAGAAATACACAATCAGTGAATATATGTTCTAGTAACTGTCTACCTATTACGGTTTATGAGATACCGCCCGCTGACAGACGGACGGACTATGGTCAGGGCCCAGCGGAGGCTTAGTAATAGGGTTTCGGAAATAACTGACCAGGTGATAACAATAACAGAGAAATCGAAAAAGTACAAGTACAAAAGTAGTGACTACTACATTAAAAATAATTATATAAAGAGCAGATTTATCCAAGTGTATTGGTTAAAATGATATGTGCGTATGGGGTGTATGCATGGACTGTGCGAATTGAGAATGATTGTGAGTGAGGATGTGGATGTGGTTGGTGAGTGTTCAGTTTTGTGTGACTGTGTTGCGAGATATGGGTAGGTAACAGCTATGAGTGTCCATTAGGGCTTTGATCCTATTAATTGGGTACTATCAATAAGTCCTCGGTTTCTTGGTAATCGAGTGATTTAAGATATTTTTTTAAGACTTTATTGCAACTAGATTTTGTTTTGGGATAGATATTTAGTGATTTATTTATTTTGTTGTATAGGTGTTGTCCGAGAAAGCAAAAGAATTTGTGGGAAAGTGATGAATGCAATCGATATGTAGGACATATTCTATCTCTGCGGCGACTACTTACGGGTAGGTTTGGGTCATACGGTAACTGTGAGTGTTTTTTAAGAACTGTGCGCAAAATGAAAGTTTGTCTAACCGTCAGAACATCCCACTCTTTATAAAGATCTACTGTTGGGAAACGGTAGGGTAGGCCGGCACTAACCTTAAGAATAGCACGCTGTGCTTTCTCTATGATTTGAAGGCATTATTGCCATGATCACCACTCATGGAAAGCTGTTTGATGATCACTGTGTGTTTGGCTAATGACCGTCTTACTTAAATAATCCTAAATAATATACTACCGGTAAAGAGGGGTAGGTACCTAAATATCGATAGAACTATACTTCATTTATTTTAGCATAACGGCTAAATATAGACAGTTATTGTGTAATATTGTTGAAATAAGTGCATTTAAGTTTTTTTTTTTAATATAAATTATAAATAGATTGCATTGCTTTGTATTTATCGTGAAATAACGGAGATTATTATACATTTGTATAGAAATAACGAAAGGGTAATAACCGTTATTTGTCTAATGTTATAATAAATGGAGTATACCTAACCTTATTTTATAATTAATGGTACCCCATCCACAGACCGACCTCGGCAAGCTTAGTAGCGGCGTAGCTTAACCTGCAATCGACCCTTGCGGCTGTAATTATTTAGTCACGAGTCGTCCACATTCTGGGAACCAAACGGTGACAATATTTCAAAGTTAACAATCCAAATCGAAATTCGCGGTCATGAACAAGCTTGTGATAACTTGACCCAAACCATAAAGATAAGTTATATATGAAATTATAATTAACTATGAATAATAAGAAAACTATGACATCCAGCCAGTTTATCTAACAGAGATAAAAGGTAGAATAATACCTACATAAACACTAGTTCAGTATCCATTCACGTTCGGTCCGTTGAGTCTTTCAGACGTCTGATTCGAAATTCAAAAGTTTCTATTTTTTAATTTAAAAAAATGAAGCTGTGTGCTTTATCCTTTTTGCTGGCAGCTGTAGTATTTGTGGAGTGTGATAATACCTTCATGGGTACTAATGTGCTGAGGCCGTTGGTATACCATCATAATGTTGAGTACAGTTCCAAGGTCTTTAGGAAAAGGGTGGAGAATCTTTACTTCGCGTTGCCGGCTGTACCTTCTAATATGGGACGTTCTATTCAGGTGAGGTTTTTAGTTGTGATTTAATAATAAGGTATTTAAATAACTTTCAAACTTTTAAGTGTATTGTAGAAGCCTACTTACCTTACTAAGCCTCCGCTGTCCTCCGTCTGTCTGTCTGTCTGTCAGCGGGCTGTATCTCATGTATTTCTATTGCCGCTCGCGCTGTATCAACAAATATAAAAGTGGAATTAAGAAGAAACGTTCTTTTCTCCGTTTTTTGCTCGATCTTATTACGGTACGGAACCCTTTGTGTGTGAGTCCGACTCACACTTGGCCGGTTTTTTCAATTTATTTATTTAGTATATATGTTTCCATAATGCTTCTTATCTTCATAGATGGTCAATAAATTTTTCGTACATTTTTATTACATTTTCTTTCCAAATAACATCGATTTGAACATATAACTTGGCCTGTTGAAATACTTGCCGGCAATTATTTAATACAGCGATATTTCTTTATCTTAATTTTTTTGTTTACTGACTTATGTAGTCAAAAACAGGTTCGTATTTTAAAGATATTGGTTTACAAGCAGCACTTTTATTGTTATTAATAAAATTAATGTCGTCATTATTGTTGTGGCGGCATCTACATCGCCACATGCGAACTACGCATCAAAGACCCGACGTCACACAAATCCTACATCGCGGTATTAGAGTTTACCGCGCGATTATCATAAGACTATTAGAGGATGAGTGAACTTTACACCCTGTTCCTCATACCTCTACATACCTCATACCGTGCACCTATCTTCTGACGTTTCATAAGGGCCCATGTAGGTTTATGTGAAGTAAAATAAATTTTGATTTTGATTTTTCTAAATTGTCAACAATCACTTACGCAATCAATTACCGGTAATTAGTACCTATTTATGTGTGGTTTATGGTTTTTCTGAGCTAGGTACGTAAATATCCAAGAGTCACACATGCCCATTATAAGCAACAGGAAAGTTAGAAGATAAAATTCTGATTCTTTTGTAATGAATTTCGACCAACGCGTGACGTCACGTCGCTCAAAGGGGATCCCCAAGAAAGCAGAGAATTAACAAAAACATTTTAATAGTAACGATTTTCCTGTAGTTTCAGTTTATTTTGTGTTTTAAGGATAAAGTGTAAATAAAATGTGAATCATTGTGTAACTCACACAATGAACAAAGAAAAACCACAATATTAACGGGTTTTGTCGACGGTAGAATAGACAAAATGACAGATAAACAATTACAATCTGTCATTTTGTCTATTCTTCTGTCGACAAAACCCGTATAAAACCCGTTACTATGGTTGTTATGCTACGCGTGCTGGAGAGAGTTGTTTTACAAAATGAGTAGAAGGTATTTATTAAATTTAATAATAGGTATCTTGGTTCAACTATTTCCGAATCCTAAACTTGCTAAACTACCCATTGAGGTATTATGTTACATAATACCTCAATGAAACTACCTAACCTTTTTATTCCTTAAAGAGTGTCCATGGAGTTTCTTGCCCTACCTACACCTACTACGCTTTGGAATAGGCAACTAGCTTCAAATTTCTGACTGACCGACTCTTTCGCAATTCAAATGTTTGTAAATGGTTTAATTGAAACAAATGAAATTTTAATTTTGAGAAGCTCGTGGCTACTAACTACTAATAACGGCCGCATGGGTCGTTTGCCGAGGTTGGTCCGTGGATGGGTGACCATCTTGACATATCGAGACTCCTACACGCCTCAGAAAGCACGTTAAGCCGTTGGTCCCGGCTGTCATTCGTGGATCTTTGACAGTCGTTACGAGTCGTCAGAAGCCCGAAAGTCTGTCAACCAGGTCTTACCAAGGGGTAGGTATTGCATTACCCAGTCACTGGGTTGTGGACGTCAGATATGCAGTCGCTCCATGTAAAATACTGGTATTCAGCTGCATCCGGTTAGACTGGAAACCGACCCCAACATAGTTGGGAAAAGGCTAGGCAGAATGATTGAGTTTGAGTTTGATTCAATGTGGGTGTCAGATTCTCAACCAGC
Source organism: Eupsilia transversa (assembly GCA_914767815.1). NCBI lineage: Eukaryota > Metazoa > Arthropoda > Insecta > Lepidoptera > Noctuidae > Eupsilia > Eupsilia transversa. Next base: position 3,630,580 of record OU611888.1, read on the forward strand.
TTCAAAAACATACAACATTTTATATTTTCTTCTCGACCCTTGTTTTTACAAAAAATCTCGTAATCAGTACCTTATCGTCGTTACGGTCACTTATTATGTGTGAAGGTGTCACTCTTGTTTTACTTCTATGATATCATAAAACATTTTTAAGGTTATCGGTATTTTTTATATTTAAAAGAGTGTCCGTGGATTTTCTTGCCCGTTCTTCTCCATAGGTACCTACTACGCTTTGGAATGGGCAACTAGCTTTATATTTCTGACTGACTGACTCTTTGATAATTCAAAAGTGCCTGTAAATAGTTTATTTGAAATAAATGCTTTGAGTTTGAGTTTTTCACTAGGTTAAAGCTTTTATCTGCCTCATTGGTCTAGTGGTCGCCAGTTAGTGCTGAGCAAGAGGTCCTGGGTTCGATTCCCAGGTCGGGCAAGGTGTTATTGGGTTTTCCGTCTGGAATTTCTCAATAGCCATTCTAGGTCATTCAGTATAGTTCAGCATAAATGCCAGACAACTAACGCGTTGTGCGCCATATTTACCTAGTGGCACACTTTACTCCAAAACGGGACGATTATAATTATGTATAGCCCACTTGAACAAACATTGTTCAATATGTAGGATATTTCGATCCATTGCTATTGTGGTGTATTCTTTACTAGCTTTTGCCCGCTACTTCGCCCGCGTGAAGGTCGGAAATTATCGCACATGTGAATTTTAAAATCATTTTACCCTCTTGAGGGATGATTTTTGAAAAACGCTGAAATACGTAATTCTTTATTTGTTACCAAAAGCATAAATTTAAATTTTCATAGCCCAAATTATAGGTTTCCCACACAAACTTTCATCCCCTACATCCGCCCCCTTAGGATTATTTTTGAGACAAAAAGTAGCCTATGTCCTTCCCCGGCATGCCATCTATCTCCTTGCCAAATTTTATCGAAATCCGTCCAGTGGTTTAGGCGTGAAAAGGTAACATACAGACAGACAGACAGACAGAGTTACTTTCGAATTTATAATATTAGTATGGAAGTATGGATTCAAAAACGACATAGGTTGGTAACTAAAATTATTTTCGTATCGCCTACTTGAACAAACATTGTCCAATTTGCAGGGTATCCTGGCGTTCGACATGACACACTCGAGTGCAAGCGCCAACGTGACGCAGGGCGGCCTCGGGTATAACTTCGTGAACCTTCGGATGAAGAGCGCCCGCGGAGAGAAAATACACTTTGACGTCTATGTTTACGCTTAAAATTCGAAAACAGAATAAAGGAATTCGTGTTGCCACATTATTTTTATGATGGTTTTACTTGTTTTTTTGAGCTGTTCATGGATTATCTGTAAACTACTTTGGTAGGTACCTAATCAAAATCTTAAATTCCTTATTTCAATAACAGATAACGCACTAAACCGCTGGGTTCAGAAGCATGAAAGTACAAAAAAACAAAGGAAGGATTTTTTTTAATTAATCCCTTTATAATAGCTACCTATTAGGGCTGAAAGTTTGTATGGAAGTTCGTCAATTTTGTCTATGGGAAATACTTCTATGAAACTAAAGAGTCATAAAAAACCCTGTAAGGAATCGACACGTGTTTCACCTCTCAACCAGGCATCCTCAGTTTGGCGATTGAGTTGACGCGAACCCGAACACGACGTGTTGCTACGCCGGGCGCCGTGTCCTCCGGCGTCTTTGTGTCCGAAATATCTTCGAAACAATTTATTTTTGGACCACATATTCTAGGACTTTTTGTATTATTTTTACGTAAGTATAGATTATAACCCTAGAGTTATGGGATGTAAAAAAAGCACGTTGTATTAATCACAGAAGAACAAAACTCCGTACTTAACCGATACTCTAGAACATCCCCACGTAGTAAATATATTTTCCAATTGCTCAACCATTGTGAGCTAATATGAATTCCTCTCGGGTCAGGTCTCATGCAGTCATCATTCATTTCAGTGAAATATGCCGCGAATGTGCTGCAAGTACCTACTACTGTTCCATACCAAGAGTTTAACGTTTATACAGGGTTACTTGTAATTCGACGTATATCCGTCAGGAGCTGATAGGGAGGCCAGAATGCAACAAATTAAACACCCCATATGTATGGCCGAAATTCAATAGTTTTCGAGATATTTGAATTTTACGGGTTTTTCGATATTTACCCAAAATTTGACATTAAATTCCAAATAAAAAAAAAGCTACATATTGAATGCGTACAATTAAAGAATGATATCGTAGCTGGCACTTCAATCAAGCTATGAACCTAATTAAAAGTACTTAATTCAACGAAATAATTAAAATTATGAGCAATTTAAGAATAATATCTTACCAATATTTTCATTTTACGCTTCAAAAACGTTGTCTAGTCAAAAAAATTACTATGACGTTAATCGTACAAATAACTAAAACAACTTGCCTATTCTGTAAGCTTTCCAAAAAGGTATAAAAGTTAAATTAAGATACGTAATTCGTGGCATGGCATGTGTTTGAATCAGCGCGGGGACAGAAATCATCTGTGTTTAGGATCATCCCTAAAACTACCGATTTTACTGGCGAATTTCTTCGTGATGGGTCGGGGTGTGCGGGCTGTTTTATAACCGTTGAAGAATTTATATCGGCCACATGGGAACGCAATGGGAAACGTGAGTATTCATCGATCACAGTTATTATGTACTTATTTCTTGTATTGGAAGGTACTTAATAACTGTGATCGATGAATACTCAAATGTCTGGACCTTTAAAATCAATACTTTATCTCTCCATAGGTGAAGTAGCTTTTATCAAGAACAGCTATTCAGTTCAGAACGTAATCCCATTAGCGGCTTGGAAGCCTACGATCTCTCGTCGTTCTTCGCTGAGTAGTTGAATTTTCAGTGGCCTGGCGTTCTGCTTCGACTATTTGATGTTCTCCGGCTGGAGAACATTGTTCTGAAATACAACTAAAATTCTACAGATCTGCCTTGTCAGATCCAATCTTGATAAAAGCTACTTCACCTATGGATAAAGATAAAGTATTGATTTTAAAGGTTTGAGTTTTGAGTATTCATCGATCACAGTTATTATGTACCTTCCGATACAAGAAATAAGTACATAATAACTGTGATCGATGAATACTCACGTTTCCCATTGCGTTCCCATGTGACCGATATAAGTTCTTCAACGTTTATAAAACAGCCCGCACACCCCGACCCATCAAGAAGAAATTCGCCAGTAAAATCGGTAGTTTTAGGGATGATCGTAAACTGAAAACCCAGATGATTTCTGTCCCCACGCTGATTCAAACACATGCCATGCCACGAATTACGTATCTTAAATTTAACTTTTATACCTTTTTGGAAAGCTTACAGAATAGGCAACTTGTTTTAGTTATTTGTACGATTAACGTCATAGTAATTTTTTTGACGAGACAACATTTTTGAAGCGTAAAATGAAAATATTGGTAAGATATTATTCTTAAATCGCTCATAATTTTAATTATTTCGTTGAATTAAGTACTTTTAATTAGGTTCATAGCTTGATTGAAGTGCCAGCTACGATATCATTCTTGAATGGTACGCATTCAATATGTAGTTCTTTTTTTATTTGGAATTAAAGGTCAAATTTTGGGTAAATATCGAAAAACCCGTAAAATTCAAATATCTCGAGAACTATTGAATTTCGGCCATACATAGGGGGTGTTCAATTTGTTGCATTCTGGCCCCCCTATCAGCTCCTAACGGATATACGTCGAATTACAAGTAACCCTGTATATTGTCAGTTTAAGTTTATAAAAGGTTATTTCTTCTTCTTGAAACTGGTTTCCTCAGTGCTGAGGATCGTGATCTTGCTATTATTAAGCATCCGCCTAGCCTTTTCCCAACTATGTTGGGGTCGGCTTCCAGTGTAACCGTATGCAGCTGAATACCCGTATTTCATGGAGTGACTGCCTATCTGACCTCTACAAACTAGTAACTGGGTAATAAGATACCCCTTGGTAAGACTATCGGGCTTCTTCTTCTTCTGCCAAATATCCACGAATGACAGCCGGGACAAACGGCTTAACGTGCTTTCCGAGGCACAGAGGAGTCTCGGTATGTAAAGAATGGTCACCCATCCACAGGCCAGCCCCAGCAAGCGTACCTTAACCTGATGAATCGACCCGTGCGGCTGTTGTTACTTAGCCACGAGCTCCAATTATTATCCTATACATAATATTATCAGGGTGGCAGGGACACCGACGCGAAAACGGTTACCATGTATTCATATTTTTTATTATTTTTATGTAAACAACCCACAGTAATTTTCTAATAAAACGAAACTACTGTCGGTATATCTGTCCGCCGCGGTCGGCGGCCTGCAGCGCATTGCGAGTGCACCGTGCACGGATCAATCTAGCAGTCGCTAATCGCTAAGGACAGGTTTTTGCTAGGACGGTTCTTGTTGTTTACTTAGTTTTTTGTAATTATAATGTGATACATAGTTTTGATTATATATTTATTTTTATAGAAGTATATTAATTATATATTAGGTATGTTGAAACTGTTTGTACTTCCGTCACTTGTCCCTTAAGGTTCATTAGAAAACCAGCGTCAGACTGCATTTGTCTGGCATTAATGCTGAAATGAACCTTTTTGGCGCAGCCGTGAGGCACTCACTATTGTTGCATTATTTTCTCTTTTTTTTAAATGTTTGTTTCATGTATATGTGTGTCACGAACTGTGTCCAAATAAACATTATTCTTTCTTTCTTTCTTTCTTTCATTCTGAGTCACCCTATGTAGAAATTTTTCATCGGTTATTGAAAAAAAAATCTGCGGTTCCATACATTTTCACCGTGGAGGTATTGACACTATTGTAGCAAACTGCAGATTTTTGTTTTATTATCCGATAAACAAAATCTATGTAGGGGGGCTCAGAATGATGTAGGTACTGAATACGTGGAAATCGTTTTCGCATTGATGTCCCTGCCACCCCGTATAACCCAAGCAAAAAATTGTTTACTTGCATCAACAATAGATGAAAACCCCAGTACAAAATACCGGTAAAGTTAATTTATTAAAACCAATAGCCTTAAGCGACCATTCCACCGGCGATTAACCTAACACCTTCAAATATTTGTCCAGTATGTACTTACCTACCGCCTAAACCAACAAACATAACCTGAATTAGATAAAATTATTTATCTAATTCAGGTTATGTTTGTTATATTTACATAAACACATAAACTTTATCACGAACATCAAAACAGTTTGAACTTGGTTACAACTTGGTGAAACTGGGCAAGTTTTCATTGTTATTTCCTGGATAATATTATTATTATTCTTGTATGAAAACAGGTACTAATTTTGAGCCCAACGATTGTTTTCAAAGGTCAATTATCATACTTAAAAAACGTTCACATTCATGATTCAAGTCGCAATCTGAGAAACTTGTCAAAAATGTTGGTAAATTGATTGTAATTTTGACAGATTGCGAATGAGATTTGAATGCGAACGTTCTTAAAAATACGGGATTTGCCCCTCAGACATTCGTAGATTTTTGACATACGTTACATATTCGAAAGCCCAAAAGTCTGACAAATAGTCTTACCAAGGAGTATCATATTACCCAGTAACTGAGTTCTGGAGATCAGATAGGCAGTCGTTCTAAAAGACTAGGCAGATTGATTGGATGTTTATAATGATGGTCTGTGATTGGATGTTTTCTATCATTTTGGAATCTAATCTACGAGTAGGTATAAGTAGATGTTACAAAACACTTACCTGAGGTAATTAATACATTCTGAAGAATTAGATCAAATAAAAAAAGAGTTTATACTATAAGTACAGAATATCAATACATAACCGTTTGAGTTCTAACTTTAGTTATGGTTATGGTACGCCTGAACCATTTTTCTGAGCAATCACACGCGGTGCACATTGCCTGTGTAAGTTACACTTATTTCAATAGTTCTTTTCTTGCAAAAAACGACTCTTTCATAGCCGGTCAAAGAATAGCTATTTAGTATTTCCACAGTATCAATCTAGACACAACCTCAGCACTTTTCAAAACTAACGTAAAAAGAACAACCTCCTCATTTTCCCGCGCTAAAAAAAAGTTTCATAAACGCCTCGTTGAGGCAAAGGACACAACAAAATAGATCTCATTTACAAAGATCGACACACAAGTCGTCAGAGGGCGACACTTTAGCAGGAAGACGGTCTTCACTGGAGTGGATATCAGGAGGCTGTAAGTGTGCTTCCGGCAAGGGCCCGCGTCAAAGCGCCCGCCGGATGTGTCAATTTGAAGACGGGGCCATCTTGGAATCTCGTTGACTTCGGGATGTGTGGGATTTGAAATCTTCTTTTATGGAACTTGACCTAGATCTTAGGGATACTGTGAAGTATTTTATGTGTTATTCAAGGAAGTTCGTCAATAGGAATTATTTTAAATTTTGATGGAGGAAATTCAGCGGGATGGAGCTTGTGGCCAAGTAATAACAGCCGCATGGGTCGATCGATCAGATTGCCGCGGTTGATCCGTGGAAAGGTGACCATCTTGACATACCAGAACCCTCTGTGCCTTGGAGAGCTCGTTAATCTGTTGGTCCCGGCTGTCATTCATGGATCTTCGACAGACGTTCGTCGGGTCGTCAGAAGTCCGTAAGTCTGACAACCAGTCTTACCAAGAGCTCCATTTAAAATACTGGTATTCAGTTGCATCCGGTTAGACAGGAAGCTAACCCCAACATAGTTGGGGAAAGGCTAGGCAGATGATGCTGCCTTTGAGTATGGTCTTCTTCTGATGTGGAGATTGCACCATCAAGATAGATGCCTATGACTGACTTATCCTATTGACTAGCGAATAAAATGATTTTGACTTTCAAAAGTGCCTGTTTGAAATGAATGATTTGACCTTGACTTTGACTTTATGATTACGTATCTGAATATCATAAATAGTTCAATCGACGCCGATAACCCATACAAAACTTATTATGCGGACGTTGCTCCATCTAACTTGACCCATTTACTTTACTTTTTACTCGATTTTTATACCTGTGCGCTTGGAGCACCCGTACGGTTACCTCCTCAGTGCCCACTGCCCCGACGCCTAAGATTATGGTCCACACAACACGTGTTGTCTCCACAGTTCTGTCATATTATTATTTAATTTGCTAGACCACATATGTACACTGCAATATTTTGACGTTGACAGGCGCACAGTGATGAAAATTGGGTTATAATTAAAACCGTTATATTCATACCTATCAATTTAAACCATTATAATGAATAGACAATCATTGCCCATTGTATACAAGAGAACAACCCTATCTGTTCGATAATTGAATAATCGATTTACTTTATAGTCTGTGCTCGAATTGGCGCCATTTAAACCTCATTCTCTAATGAAGTGTGCGACCATTTATCACGGAGAGGTGCCCCGCACTGAATTTGTTGGTTCCCGGGCATTTGTTCTCCAAATATTGTGACACGGGTATGACAAGCAAACTAATTACTTATCCGCATCTTTACGCATTGGGTCCGTTTTGATTTTTTTTTTTTTTTAATTCCTTGACGGGGATTATGTACTAGAAAGAGACATAGAAGGATAGGTAAGGAAGGAGACAGTAGAATGCAGATCTTATTATTTTGTTGAATTTTTCTGATTACCCAACTTTTTGTGACAATTACACCTATTTTTCGGTCTTTCTGAGAGTGATTTCTTGATTTCAGAGGGTGATTTCAGACCAATTAAGGCTGGTGCATACTGGCGCGACTTGACGCGCGACTCGACACTGTAAAGTTTTCTTAGAAATTGTATTAAAGTTGCGTCGCGCTGTTGTGTCGCGCCTGTTTGCGGGAGCCTTTATTAAACCTGGCTACCTCCAAGTCCCATCTTGACAGGATCAAATCTGCAACCTTGTCCGGCTGCCTAATTGAATATTGTAGAATCCTGTTGAGCTGATTATATCTCTAATCTTGTGCAGGCGAAAATGTCCAGCGCTCCTCTAAAAAGGACTGTATTCTAAAGACAATACAAGCCACAATGCAGTCTCTTATCCTAACTGCACATTATGCATACAATAGTTTCCATGAATTTGTGCCTTTGTATCCTAATAACTATACCCTAACTAATATTATAAATTACGAAAGTGAGTTTATTTGTTACCTACGCTTTGACGCTAAAGTCTCGTGCAGACCAGCGCGACTCGACAGCGCGACGCTACTCTAACAAAACAATATCAAAAGAAAATTTAATTTCACGGTAGAACAATAATTACCGGTGTCGCGTTGCGTCAGTCTACAAGAGGCTTAAATAACGGTTGAACGGATTTAGATGAAATTTGGCACATGGATACACCATGACCTGGAAAAGGACATAACGTCGGGGATAGTGCAAATCCGCATTTTCAATTTCGCGGGAATTCGTAAGATTTTCAAGTTAAATTAATCATTGGTGCCGATTCCCTTGTTCACAAACTAAACTAAATTTAAGTTTAGTGCATCTTTTTCTTTCTATTTCATTAAGAAAAGGACAGAAGATATATTTTAGTTTAGTTTGTGAACACGGGAATCGGTACCATTGTAACGGATAATCTATGGTAAAAATACAAAGAAAACATCAATTATTACTATCTAATTAAAAAAATGATGCCATTTGCCCTTAAAATAACGATAACCTGCCCCTGTAAAATTAGATCAAATACAGATACGCGGCCTTTACTTATGGTAGATTCGCGGTTTTGCACTTTCCCTGACGATAAGCTATAAGTCCGTCCTTGTATCTTTTTTTGTGCGAAAAGTTTAAATAAATAAATAAATAATAAGCCACTTTTCATCCTGAATCGCTGATGAAGTCGCGGAGTACAACAACAACTGGTAAAATAATAAAGACAAACGAACATGAGATCAAAAGTCAAGTAAAACAGTCAAAAGCAATAAAAAAGTTACGCAAATAAAGATACTCCAGCGAAGTTTGGAGTAATCTCTTTTTGCACGTACTAATATTCAGTCGAGCGAAGTTTTATTTAATTTTTTACGTGACTTCCTTACAGCACCTTGGAGTCTCAGGCCTCGAATAAAGTACAGGGTTCATGTGAGCGTAACTGCTTTTGACTTCGAACCCAGGCAGGCACTATACTTTGTGTATTTAATTTCATCACCACTGCTCTCAAAACGGTGAAGGAACATCGTGAGGAAACCGGCATGTTCTAGAACCGAAAATTCGAAGACATGTGAAAAATCAAATCAAAAGTCATTTATTCAAACTAGGCTGAGAATCAGCACGTTTTGAACGTCAAAATTCCGTATGACAGTCCCCCAAAACGCCCACCCTTCACCACTTCCTAGTGCTTTAGCTGGGAAGAAGAAGTGGCGCAACAACGCCCCAGTACCACAGCTGTCTGTGCAGTTAGAACATTTCATATAAATATACATAATATTATAACCCTAAAATAAATTAAATAAAAATAAAAGTTATAAAAACTAAAACCCAACTACGAAAAAAGCGCCAACAAAAATTAAAAATCCAAACCTCACACGTAATCTTTATATAAAACGACATGTGACTCAGGATTTATAGTTTGTCTGTCTGTGATGTCTAGTTTACACCTTTTTAGTTGGCGCTTTTGTCGTAGTTATAATAAAACAGCTTAACGAAGACATGCAGCTCTCATTTCCAAAAGCTTCCCAACACCAATAAATAAAGTATTTTGATGTAAATTTCGGTATATTTCCACACCATGTAATGTGCGTGGAAACGCAAGCGTCGGCTCTACTCGTATATCACGTCGGCTCGGTTCACACATGAAATGTTTTACAATTTACTTCACACGATAATGTATGGATCGCATCGCCCTATAAGTACAGTAAGGGGCTAAAATATGTAAGCACTTAAGAAAATTCTGAAGCAAGTTTCTTGTAGATTATCGGAAAAGTATACTAGCGAAGAAGTGAAGATGCAATAACTTAGGAGAAAACCGTTTTTTTAATTTCACTAAGACATCATCTACCTAGCCTTTTCCCTACTATGTTGGGGTCAGCTTCCAGTCTAACCGGGTGCAGCTGAATACCAGTATTTGACATGGAGCGACTGCCTATCTGACCTCCACAACCCAGTTCCTTGGTAATACATTATTTTGGTAAGACTTGTGGTCACTGGTCAGACTTTTGACCTTGTGACTACCTGTACGACTGATAAATGACAGTCGGGACCAAAGCTGAACGTGCTTCCTGCACGGCACGGAGAAGTCTCGGTGGTCACCCATCCACAGACTGACCTCAACTAGCATAGCTTAAGCTTCGATCGAACCGTGTGGCTGTTATTACTTAGCCACGAGCTCCTCCGTAAGGCAGCCTACATATGAGATTCCGATTCGATATATATCGATTCGGAATTTCGAAGGCTGCAAATCCATACAAAAGGCCGGCCACACACATAGACGGAATCTCGTTTCAGAATTTCGAATCGGAGAAAATTTCGAACGGAGAACTGTACGTATGTGATAGATTCTTAATTTAGTATGGATTTGCTGCCTTTGAATCAGTTTCGATATTTCGAAACGGAATTCCGTATGTGTGTGGCCGGCGTAATACTGCAGTTTGGTTTTATCTCGGCTCTTAGCTAAAAGGTCATAAGTTCAAAGTCTGTGATAAATATTTTAGATAATGTATTTTCGTAAGTAAGTACATTTTGATAATATTATGATCTTATCGGTTTAATGTCCAGATTCAATTTAAAGATTATTCTTGAATGTCAATGTAAACATAATATTGCAGTCAATTTCATTATAATAGGTAATGTAGGTAGGTGTGGTTCAGTAAAGTTTGAATCTTTTTGTGTACACAGCAAATTCTTCTCCTCCCCTTTTGGATTTAACTATCGTTTTCTCTGAATCACAAACTGAAAAAAAAACAAAATAAAGTAGGTACCTATTTTTCCCACTAAGGGTGGATTCGATAAATTTTATCCGCGGAAAAAGATTTACTCTGACAGTTTTCGTATGGAGAAACTGTCAAAGATTCAAAATTTATTCGGAAGAGAAGGCTTATTCCGCGGATAAAAATTCCTGTTTGGTCGAATCCACCCTTAGACTTTCTGGATGATGTCATATTAAGTTCTTGACAGTTATTTAAATAAAAAATAACTTTAATTTCAAAAATCGGTGTCTTTGATTTTGAATTTTCGTAATTTGCCACCGACTTCCGAAATTAAAGTTATTTTTAGTTAAACTTGTTTTTATTTGTATATTTCACCTTTTGGTTGTGGTACCTACGCAACACAAATTCGAATACCACAACCTGCTATGTAAATAAGTGACAGGAATTTAATATAACAATATCATCTATATAGACTAAGTGGGGAAAAATACTATCATTAAAGCCATAGAAATATAAATAACAGGCTAACTCAAAAACTACCCAAGCAAAGTTAGTGAAATTTATTTGACCACCCCTAAAGTATGAGCGACCAAACAAAAAAAGAATCATCAAAATCAATTCGTAAAGGCTCGTTCACACCGGCGCGACTTGTCGCGCGACGCGACAATTTTTATTAGAAATTGTATTGTTACAATTTCTAATAAAACTTCACGATTGAACAATTGCCGGTGTCGCGTCGCGCGACAAGTCGCGCCGGTGTGAACGAGCCTTAATAGCGTCACAAAAAAACAAAAAAAAAAACATACAGTCGAATTGAAAATCCTTTTTGAAGTCGGTTACAAATACAATATGAAATGACGCGCCATCTACCTACCTATAAAATCCAAAATGGTGGTTTCGCAAGTCTACAAGGCCTTGCTTTTTTTGCAGACTATTAAATAAAAAAACAAACCGTAAAAGGTACCTAAGTAATGGACGAATCGTGTTATAATAGCGAAAAAAATGGTACTAAGTACCTACAGGTACCTACCCATAGTTTTGCCGAGCGGCAAATAATTTTTACCCTTTTCCTTACGCAGTTTTCTTTTATTTTTCCTGTAAAACTTGGCTAAGCTTGCAGAGCCCAGTTTAATTACCAGTTCAAATTTATTGAGTCGATTCCTTAGTTTTTTGTTCGATAAAATAATCCGAGCCCATGTTTTATGCGTGCGGGCTGCTATTTGTAGTGCCGAATCGTCCAAATAACTGCAAAAAAATAATTGTATTATTGTTGCATTCTGTCATCGCATTTCGACAGCTAGGGACCGATGTTACTCCAATGTACAGTAGGCCGCACATCAGTGGTAACAACTTGACATTGACGCCGTCTTTGTGACGAAACACTTAGGGTGATTTTTGTAGTGCAAGTGTTATCACCGTAGGACAGCGTAGGAGTAAGAAAAAACATATTTCCCCTTCTACTAGAACTAGGCCAATAGACACAAAAGGACGTTTACAACTGTGAGAAGCTCAGACTGCCGAAGAACCACGGATAATAATGCGCTACTAATACCTGTAAAAGTGTGTAAAAGATTATTTTAAAGAAAATAAATACACTTCTGCTCTCAGTATCACTTTAATGTCATTATTAGTTACCTAACAACAAAGGGTTGAATATGGACAAAGAAAAGATGACCAATGTATTGAAATCCATGTTCAACCCCTGGGGGGTTGAACATGGACAACATTTAGGGGTTCAACATGGACGGGGGTAAAGATTGTGGGGGTTGAACGTGGACTAAACCAGTTGACTGTACCTAAAATTTTAAAAAAAAAACAATTACCTACACTATTACCAACTCTGGAATCGAACCCAAGACCTAGTCAGCTGTCACGTTTGCGACCACCAAACGAGCGAGGCAACACCTATGTTAATTTTTAACTTACGTAGTTTTAGACAAAAACAATTTAAGCATGCAAAAAAAAATACAACGCAAAAAAGTTAACATAAGAAATACGACCTTAGTCGTCAGTAACTCACGAAAATATTTTCCAAGACATCTCTAATGGCAAAGCAGAAATGGCATCCCGCCTCGTTTCTTTGGAAAATGTTTTAGCGCCAAAAACGAAAATTCCACCGCTGTACATTGTCAACAAGTTACGAATAAATTACAAGAATAATGTGGGTAATTTCGAAAATGGAAACAACGTGTGTGGGTACCTAGGTATATCGATCAAATTAAAAATCTGGCTTTGTGTATACAGTCTCTTTAAGAGAGGAGGCCTGTGTGTGTCTCAGCTATGGGAACATTAAAGGCTGATTATGCTATACGCGGTGGTTCAAGTTGGTCACGCTTGTCCGAAATATAGGCACAGTGCGCTCAGTATATTATAGCCAGCGAGAATATGGAAAATTAAACTTATGTGCCTTCTCAATTAATAAACCTTAGTATTCCTAGGGGTAGGTTTGTATTAATTTTTGCCAGCAATGCTGTATCTGCATATCGCAACTGTGTAAAAGTTTGAACATTCTGGTGTCCCTAAACTAGTAGGTAGGTAAGTCCCGCCACTTGTACTCTAGGGCCTTATAGTATGTATACATGTATGATCGTCAGCACGCGTAGCATGCAACCTGACACTGCAACCTGCAAATTGCAAAAAACTAAAGAAAATTTGAATTTCACCTTGGAGCATCCAGCTCCAAGGCAGCCCGCGAAATTCAAATTTTTAAGGGAGAAATTCGTACAGGTGAAATTCGTATATGTGATGCTACGAAGAGTCTGTTTTCTTTACATAAAGGCACTTGTGATTTGTAACTAAATGTGTGGGAGTTTTGTATTATTTTAAAACAGTGCTAGAATTAGATTGAAGTTTTTCAGTCAGGAAGATAGTCCTCGAGTTGGTTTTCAACTCTGATCAGGTTATTTCTGTCGTATGCTTTAAGTCTTTAATAATAAAGTCAACCTGTAATATAAAACGTTCATAATTTATTACATTTTCCACTAAAACTGCTTTTTTACTAGTGCTAGACGCTTCCACTGTGCTTAGCTCGTCTTTTAGTGCGACACTACTAGAAGACGGACAACTTTGTTGCCACTGCCATTTATAATGAGCTCATCAGCTTTCAACCCCATTGTTTTGTGAAATGTAGGTATTGAAAAAACAGGAAGGCAGCGTTAATTCCAATTTTGGACACGCGCCAAAAGAATCTTGTAGTACTGGTGTATCCGTAAAGGTAAGGTAGCCCGCGAAAGTCATTCAATAAAACAAATCTTAGAGAGATGTATTTAATGTTTCTAATGATTATAATTCTGTAAATAAATATTTGATATGGTCGCGAATCATACATTATTTTTATCAAGATACAACCTGACATTGACCTGCAAATTGCAAAAAAACGTAAGGAGACGTAGGTTTCGCGGGCTGCGTTTGCGGATCCACCTTATTAAAACATTTTGTATTAATTGTACACAGTCTAGTAATAGGATTGCTATTAAAAAAATACTAGTAAAATTGGTAGTTTAATGAAAATCCAAATGTAGGTACCTACCATTTTTATTTATTGTACAAGTGATAAATTACACTATCATTTTTTTTAATTTTCATATACATCAAAATCTAAAAGTTCTTTTATTAGTCCCTGGTATTTCTCATTCGCTGTTAGAAACGACGTGGTGCCTTTTGCCAAAAGCTTTCCTTGTTCGTTGGTGAAATACGTTTCTATCACTGAAGAATTGCCACTTTTCAGTGATTTTGTTTCAACATTTACTTTTTCACCATCGCCAGCTAATCCGATGTAACTGTTAACAAAAAATAATTATTTAAATACCTATGCTAATCAATAGAAGCCAGCTTTAAAATATTAGAAATTAAGCATTAGATAAACTTAGATAAAACTTTTGGTTGTCAGTTTTGCAATTCGTTACTGTACATTTTCAGAATTACGATGTAGCGAGACAAATAAAAAACTTAAGTTTAGTCTGCGAAGTACAAGTAGGTACCTACTTGACATTCATGCTAGTGGTCCAGCACAATCTGCCATCAGTGTTGCTGACCTGTGTGTAAAACGATAACACGTCGGTTACAGACGCAATGTATCCTCCATGGAGTGATCCTGCCATGTTGCACATAGTTTTGTCCACAGTAAATGTGCCTTGAAACGTCCCATTTGAAACAGAATACAATTTTACCTAAAAATAAAAAATATATCAATCAGCTGACTGGAAGGAACGGTATTTTGTTGTAATTTTACTTTGGGGGATTAGGTATGTAAAGGTAAACGTGGGTGATAGATATAAGGTCGGTATTCTGTTATAATTTCACTTTGGGAAACAATCGCTTAATTGGGTAGTAGGTACCTAGTGAATCATGCTTGAGTGTAACGAAAAGCATTGTACCTACATTATTTTGCTCGTTCTATTGCATACATCGCACTTACGCTGTATTCTTTAAACAACGTCATCTGTTACAGCATTAAAACTAACACCAGTAGGTATCTACCTGGTATTTGCCAGACGGTCTAGCTAGACATCCATTTGCATAATAGACTTCAGTACATTTATTAATCAAAAATATTACATCAAGTTGTCCTTCAAATTAAATTGCATTAGGTATAGATTATTTTTGTAACTTACGCTATAGATACTTGATTGAAAGATTATTTATTATATAGTTTTTTTTAACTTTCAACAAAAACCCGACTGAAAAAACCATGGTGTGATTTTGGTTTTGATTTTTGCTGTATTTCAGTCTTGTCAGTCAGTCTAAAAGTAAAATACAATAGACGTAGATATATTTAGTAAACTATACCGCTTTTCTATTCTTAAAACCCTGTAAGAAATCGACACGTGTTTCACCTCTCAACGAGGCATCCTCAGGATGACGATTGACTTGTCGCGAACCCGCACACGACGTGTTAACACGCCGAGCGCTGGATGGATGGATTTCCGCCAAGTCACGCCTGAATCAATTAACTAGTCTGAAAGTATAACCGCCTTATTAATTACCTTAGATTAATTAACATGGCGGTTATTACTTTCATAATTAAAGTTGCAACTACACTTTCAGCTATCTGTAGAATCCACAGATAGCTGAAAGTGTAGTTGCAACTTCTGTAGATGCAGATGCAGCTGCACATCTAATCATACAGCGCACTTTATGACAAAACTTACACTAATGCTATCAAACAATCATTATGCCCAAAAAAAATAGGTACCTACGTGCCTAAATTGCATCATTTTAGATCAGTATCAGTGTCATTAAAACCCAATTCAGTGAACTAAACAAACACAATGTCATCAGATCAAAACGTAACGATGCTCGGCGTTTTCTTAGTACGTTCTTACTAAGGTACCCATATTTAACTGTAAGTAAGTACCTAGGTATTTTTATACATAATAGTGAGTAACAAAATATAATATTTTTCTGTTTCGGCTACCGATTTTTATTATTGACATTTTACTTGCTAGCACTATTGTCATCAACAAGTCAATAGATAGTTTGATTATTTAATCATGCTGTTTTTTTGCAAATTAGGGATATCCAACTCGTTTCTTTTCTCTTTTGAATTTTGCTAGACATTGCATCCAACTTGTTAAGAAAAAAAAAGAAACGAGCATCTTACGGTTTACCTAAGCAACTATAAACACCACACACTATCGAATCACGCCTGAAGTGATTTGAACTTATACTCAGATTTGTCAAGAACCTGTCTGCATTGACTTGGGCTTGGCAAATTAATGTCATGTCTAGAAATGAGGAACTTCCATACCACCGATCCTGGCGATGCTCAACAGAAATATTATATTAAGCAGACCATAACATTTCTTATGACTGATATAAAAAAAGGTTTTATAATATTGGATGATTATAAATCGTCGATAAAAATGCTGGTCCTGCTCCACAGTCACTTCGGCTCACTTGAGCTTTGAACCCTCAGGGCGCGAGTCCTACTCACACTAGTCCGGTTTTTTATAAAATAAATAAAACAGATTTTTATGATTCTCTCTCAATTATAATTATTCATTTTAATAACACCAACTATTTTTAATACCTACTCTAGTGCCACCATTGACTACGTAATATCTAAATGTTACAAAGGTTATTTTATCACTTTATAATGTACCTAATAATAACTTTGACCGAGTGGGACGAAGAAACCTAGAATTATTAACAACAAAAAGTTTCCCGTGATTAAATAACTGTTTTCTCTTGTTTCTTATCGTATATCACCTTCAATTCTACCATTGAAATTTATAGACGAAATGTTACTTCAAGATACGGACTATGACTATATTACCAATTCCCAAAATCTCTTGAAAAGAAGAATGGAAACAAAAAAAATGAAACACGTAGGTACCTACCTAAATCTTTATTTCTTACCAAACATTAACATTTGAATTTTATTATCCCTAACGAAATGCTGCGTTTCCCATAGGAACTTTCATCACCCCCTTTACGATTATTTTTGAGACAAATAGTAGGTATCCTACGTCCTTCCCCAGGATAGATGGAAACATTTAATTTTATTTAAAAAATCATGACTGTATCGTCTAAGACATCGTCAGATTTAATTACATTTTATTGAAAGTAAAGAATAAATGGAATAAAAATATCGTACCTTGCTGAGAACAGTACTATAATCAAAATTAGTACTCTTCCCTAAAAGTTCCATTGCTTTTAGAAGACGAGAAGCCCTGCCGCTGGCTGCCATTTTTTGTAAGCACTTCAAAAATAAGCGAAAATGTAAACCATTTGCGTTTTCGCGCTATTTTATATATTTACCAAATCGAACATTTTGGTGTTGCTACTATTCTATTTAGGATTTATAAAAAAAAAAATTAGTAACAACATGCATATAATTACAATATATAAAATACGTTATTTCAAATAAAACCTAGCTATTTTATAATATTTTTACTTTCTATTCTGCCTATGATGAAAAGAACGCAAATTATTTATTATCTGTTTTGGTAGAAATTATGTTACAGCAGTCTGGCAACTCAGGCTGGATCAACAAGCGAGCGGTCTGCTTATGTCGGTTTGTTCGCAAAATTTACAAAATTATAATTTTCCGAGTAGTTTCCCGCGTTTTGTTATAATCTCAACGTGTATTAGTTCCAGATATTCCATTGTGTTATATCTATATTTATTTATCTACTTAGAAATGTTTGGAGATTCAACGTAATCTAAGTGACAGATGTTACGGTGTTAACTCGCGCCACTTTTGGATCAATTACTTGTTTTTGATTGAATAAAATATGGAAGAAAGCAAGGATACCATCGTTGAAATGGAGTGTAACCTACCAGAGTCAGGTAACGGTATTATTCATTCAGTAATTGCCTATTATTTTCACACTCATGTTTGACGTTCGTCCGTATAACCCGACCGAAATTAAAATGCCGTCATGTAACTTTCAATCCAATAAGAATTATCGTATTTTTTCGCAGTTACTATCGATTTTATATGAAATTTATATACCAATATTATATTTTTGATATTCTCTTCTTATGTATCCGAGGATAGTCATAAAATTATCAAAACTGTTAGATTAACATAATTATGACTTGCCCTCGTATTGACCTATTTTTCATGGTCGGTTTATAATCCAAACATCAATAAGGTTTTGTATCTATTTTTGAGTTACAAATACATTTCCTTTTATCTTCGCTTTTGTTGAATCTTCTAAGAAATGGCAGTAGATATTGGTCTCTGATGAACGTTTCGAGATATTAAGCGTATATCTAAACCAATTTTATTTGTGTTTTATCTTCTTTTTTTAGGTTATAATGAAAGTTGGACTCATTGTGCCAGTTCTGTATCATAGAATTTGGTTTTCTTTTATGAGTAGCTTTTTATATAAATTGGGAATAACTTTTTTTTTTTGTATTTCTGCATTGAATTTGTTAATATTTATCAGAAATGCATAGAAGGCTTTCACACATTTCATGTATGTGCAGTAACCCACATACATTGATACAAGTCACAATGAACCATATTTTAAGATGGTAGAACACTAGCATCCATTTAACGTCTTGCTGCTAAAAAATTTAAACATAAATAACGAATGTTATGATTAAATCTAAATTACAATTAATGACTACCTAGTTAATTGATTCTGTTAAAATCATGTAAATGGATTAAAAATAATTTATTATGTATTTTTATGGTTTTATAATTTTAAGAAATTTGAATTATCTGATGCTCTAGTTTGATTTACGATTTTTCAAATAGAAATCTCTTTATAAATGGCAATATTTAAATGTACTGGTCCCAAATATGAAGGTAACTTTAAAGACATACTAAACCATTACATTGTCTCTCATTAAAACTTAAAATAATAATCAACAAGGACCTTGAACATAGAACGCCGCTTCACATTTAACACTGGCTCCATTGGGTCCGTTTCAGACAAGTTGCAACATGTTCACATAGGAACTAGTTTAGACAAAAGTTATATTGATAACTTCTAAAATTTATGGGCCTCTTGAGTGCTGTATCCTTGATAGTGACTAGCCAGTCCGTTAAACCTCTTGCCTTTTTTTTTTTTGAAAAACAACCGTTTCTATTTCCTAACTAATATAATTATTATTATAAATGCGAAAGTTTGTTTGTTTGTTACGCTTTCACGCTTAAACGGCTGAACGGAATTTGATGAAATTTGGCACATGGGTTGACCATGACCTGAAAAAGGACACAGGATACCGTTTATCTAGATATTCCCATGGGATTGAAAGTCATGCGTTGGAAACCGCGGGGCATAGCTAGTTTAAATATATAAATGAGATAAAACATTTTTTTTTTTTTGTTTAATATTGTGATTAGAAACTTGCGTAATTTTAATATCAGCCTAGAGTTACTAAACGGAACAGATAGAATCAAGGTTTTTGAAAAAATGTAATGTTAATTTAAAAATCATTATATCTTCTGACTGAATTATTGAACTTATATGATAAGCCAAGACATAAAAATTGCTGTAAAATATATATTTTCACATTTCATTTTTATGAGTATACATTCATAAATAGGGCTGTCAGATGTACCCTATAAATAAATAGGGTTATCATCAGTTAATGTATCAGATACATCTCTATTTGATAGTTTTACTGTTGTTATAGATGGCTCCATGTTTAAACAAATATATGACATTAAATAATATTGGAAATTCTTTATTTTTCAGAACCTATCCCTCAAGTGCCTCTTGTGGATGCTGCAGGAGACAGTTTGGGGACTAAAGAAAATAAGGATGATTCTCAAAATCTGTTCCCAGATAGTCCTGTTTATGAACCTGACGATGATATTGTGGTTTGTTTTAGTTTATTTTGAAAAATATAAATTAATTTTGCTCGTCATGTCGACTTGCACGTAGTGCGGAGAATCTTACTCATATCGCCATTTTAAATGAAGGTACTTGAAATAGATACTGCAAGTTCGCCACAACTCTAATGTGACGTGTGGCTCCCGCCTTTACATAAGAATCTATACGTATTATTAATTATAGACGCTTTTCGTGTTTGCCTGTATGAACGCGTTGTTCTTCTAAACCACGCATCTTTTAAAGAATTTATTCCGGCAGGCTTTTGTGTATAATACGTTAATATTAAAGTTAAGTACATACAACTAAGAAATCTTGATATTTTGACAAGTCGTAAAAATCATGCTAAGCAGGAGCGGGTCGCTAGTTTCTTTCTAAATAACTGTATGTTTTATAACTTAGTGTTGTGCAAAACAGCAATTATAAATGTTGACATGTAGCGTATGAAAACTTTTGTTTTATTGGGTATATTTTTACATTTTCAGACTATTAGCAGTGGAACTGACGACATCAACGTTATTTCGTCAGATACAAAAGGTAAATTGACAAAAACAAAACCCTTTCATATTATAATTAAATATTCCCTTTGTACGTATTTTTCTTTTCTTCTTGCCTGTTTATATATGAGTACATAAATGGTTTAATAAATAAATATTTAATAATATTTTTAATAAATTACAGAAGAACCAACAGCCCAACCTAAAAGAAAACTGTCAGACGACCCTTCAGATAGCAGCGCTAAGATCCAAAAGCTAGAACTGACCGACGATGAATTCGCAGTATCCACTCAATCACTGGACAACGAAGTGTCCGAGATCACAAGCTCAACCAATCGAAAGCTCGAAGATTTGGAGCTTCCGTCAACCTCCCGCGTTCGTACTCCCGTCCGAGCAAGCCCAAGGAGACTTAAAAGATCAAACAGCGCTGAATTATCCAAACCCAAAACGCCAAAGACACCAAAATCCCGACCAGCCAGCGTCGACATCACCAAGTCCAGAAAAACACCGCGCAAAGTACAAATAGAACTGGCCAAAGAAGAGCCAAAGGAAGTCCTAGTTGTCTCTGACAGTTCGAGCTCGCGACCCAGCATTGAGTTCGTCGCCGAAATACCGGCTCCAAAGGTCCCAGAGACAATTGCCGAAGAAAATTCGGAAATGGACGACTCTCAAGGTTTTCATCTTGAACTTTCGCCGACTCCCGATAGCGCAGAAAATGGCGATAAAGCAAAAACTCCGAGCAACAGCGACCCAGTGCTTGTTAGGAATAGGGATGAAGAACTAAATCCTGGAAAAATAAGTGGACCTAGAAGTGAAGGGTACAAATACTCAGACCAGGGCAACTTCTCGCAACCAAGATCAAAGGATTGTAATATAGAGAAAACTACAGACCAGGAAAGCACTGATAGTGTCGGGTCCCTTAACTTGGAGAGCCCAGAACCCATTATGCCAACAGTCGCATCCAAATTAATCTCGAAACTTTCCAATGGAGACTCATCTACTCCTTCTGAGATTGTGGAAGGCAAGATAAATAGTGAGGACAGTGATAGTACTCCCGATATGACGAAACTTAACTCGAATAAGAGCAAGAGAGGGAAGAATGATTCGTTCCGATCCAGCAACAATGCTACTCCGTCGACGATTTCGCCGCTTGCGAACGGACATTCTTTGCCTATCAACACCCCGCAAATACCAGTGTTTGACGTCCATATCAGTCATAACGAGGAGAACGAATTTCTGTCTCTTTACGTCGTGCGAACAGATAATGATCTTGGTATGGACATGTGTAGGGAATACCAGAGGATTTCGAAACGGTTCACGATAGACCCGTACATGGCTGATGTGTCAGTCAGCAATTCTCCATCAAGCGTTACCAGTGGCGGAATGATCAATTTGCCTAATAGAACCTCTTTCGCATCCACAGTAAGTTCGACGTCAACTTCTAGCAACCGAACAAGTGACGGCGCATTCGTTGTACCGCAACCGCCGCGAAAATCCATCTCGAACCCAACAACATCAGTCAAGGGATATGAAGCCTTAATGAAAAAGCTACAAGACATATTCTCGCATATCCGCGACTCTTCAGTAGATGAAGGTCTGAATGATGATAAAGTATCCGTCGGTATTCAAACATCTGTTTCTAGTGATAGTGTCATGAGTAACGGTAATGCTAGTCCAGATGAAGTAAATAAATGCGATAAGGCGACGCCAAAGAGCTCGTTGAAAAAGACTCGGGTGCGTGGTCGACGGCATATAGCCGGGAAAACTAAGCGAGCTTTGCTACCAACCCAGCCTGAAGAACCGGAATATATGCACGGAATGAACTCTCCCGAAATGGTGCCAACTAACGGCGAAAATGGGAAAGAATCGCCAGTAAAATCTCCTAAAGACGAGAAACCTCTATCATCTTTGGTTGCTACGCCAAAATCAGTGAGCAAATTGAAGACTAAACGACGACCAACGTCACCACGACCGGCGACCCCAGTAGAAAAAGCAGTCGTCAAGCCCGAATACCCAGGATTTGCTCCAGACACGGTGGTGTTGGCCAAATGGGTGGACAAACGTTACTATTCAGGCAAAGTGTTGGAGATAACTGAGCTAAACAAATATTTGATCAAATTCGACGATGGCCAAAGCAAGGTGTTGTTGGACGATTTTATCATTTTCGGTGATATGAAGACGTTGCCTTTAGAGGGTCAGTCGGTGTATGCTATGGTTGATGAGGAGCAGAATTATGAACCAGGGTTGGTACTTGGTGTTGAGGAGAATGATAGTGGAACTGTGACTTACAAATGTACTACTGATGGGTGAGTTACTTTACCTCTACGTTTTAATTTCTCATTGCAGTAGATTAAGGTGGATGCTCCAAGGTAGCCCGCGATATTCAAATTTTATTACGTGTTTTGCCATTTGCAGGACAGTATCAGGTTGTATGTTGATCTAAATATGATTTGCGGCTGTATCAGATATTTATTTATAGAATTATAGTCATAAAAATCTCTAAGTTCATATAATCCTATTGAATTACTATTTCATGAAACCATGACATTTGAGGATTATTCTAACTTAAGGAGTTTGCATTGCTGATTCTAATGATTATAATTCTATAAAGACATATTTGTTACGGTCGCAAATCATATTTTAATAGACATACAACCTGACACTGACCTGCAAATTACAAAAAACGCAAGAAAATTTGAATTTCGCGGGCTACCTTGGAGCATCCACCTTAATTTTACTAATAATAAAGCTGAAGAGTTTGTTTGTTTGTTTAAACGCATTAATCTCTAGAACTACCAGTCAGATTTAAAAAATTCTTCTTCCTAATAATAAAACCTATTTTACTTCCAGCGACACCCTAGTTATGGTAACAGCTAGCGAGCTGTACCTGACAGAAGACCAGGCGCGCTCGCTCAAGGAGTCCGCGCGCACGCGCTCGCCCTCCGCGCCCTCCACGCCGCGACGCCGAGCCAACAGAGAGCTGGACCTCGATAATATTATACAGGTAAATATTCTGAGTTACAAACATTCATACATTTTGAATAATTATAGAAACAAGAACAGAGTAACCAGAAACACATACGAACGAAGCAAGAGTAGTGAAGATACCTTGTTCATGTCATCCCAAAATGGTAATTGTTTTCTAATTTATACAAGACTAGCTGCGCCCCGCGGTTTCACTCGAATAAGTCTCGATCCCGTGGGAATATCGGGATATAAAGTTTCCTATGTGTTAATCCAGGTTATAAACTATGTGTGCCAAATTCCATTCAAATCCGTTCAGTCGCTTTTGCGTGAAAGAGTAACAAACATCCTCACAAACTTTCGCATTTATAATATTATAAGGATGAATGTCGTTTGTGAATTATTATGCCCCCAGCCAAAGTGTGGAACTCTCTGCCAGCGTCTATACCCACAATAAAAAAAATAAAGTCTACCCTAATCAAATCAAAAGTCATTTATTCAATCTAGGCTAAGAATCAGAAGTTTTCGAACATCAAATAACATAAGACAGTCCCCCAAAACGCCCACCCTTCACCACTTCCTAGTGCTTTAGCTGGGAAGAAGAAGTGGAACATACTATATTCAACAAACTCCCCAGCAGCACAACAGTCTGTTAGAAAAACTTGATTCTATACAATATGATTCTTGATTCTCGATCTGAAAATATGTACTATGCCGAACTGTTATCTAACTAACTTGCTTGATCGTTATATATCTCTGTTATTATTTTGGTTGATTACAGGGTCCCCGCAGCGCTCGAAGCCGAGATAAGGGCAGTTCGAGCGCCCGCAAACGTGTCGCCTCACCAAAGAGTCCTAAAGCATCCACATCCGGAATTTCAGGTAAAGAATGTAACATATATTATAACATCATACATGAATGTTACACAGAGGTAAAAATAAAGGAAAAAAAAATTGTCATAAAAACACGTGCTTAAAAAAGACAAATTAACTAGTACCTAAAACAAAACAGATCTATAATTACGAGCACAGAACAGAAAGTACACCTTTTTCGCAGATTTAAGTTCCATGTGATATAATAGAACACGGAAAAGAAGGTTCGCCTAGAGCTACAAAACAGGCATAAATACGGATAAAAAAATACGGCAAATTACATGAAGAAAAACATAAAACAAACTTTGCTAGACCTGGGGATCGAACCCAGGACTTCACGCTTAGCAGTCTTGCTCGAGACCACCAAACCAACAACACACGAAACAGTTCAGTTTTTCTTTATTTATTCTCTGTTCTATAAAGACTGCTATTTCGGCTTCCTTGCTACGGCCCGGATAGCTCAGTCGGTAGAGCATTGGACTTTTAATCCAAGGGTCCAGGGTTCAAGTCCCTGTTCGGGCGGCTACTTTTTTAATATTTGGTGTTTTATTTTGCCTCAATAAGGTGTAATATTTTTATGAATATTCAATAGTTTTTAATTATCAGCATATTGATCATGGAGGAAATATTATCACAAAATAACTACAAATTCCAAATCGCAATTTTTGTAATTGTGAAATAATATTTAAAAGATTTTAAGTGGATTTTAAATATTCTTTATTTATTTACAAAATAAAATTGTCTTATACGAATTACAGTGAGAAACAGTGCCAACATTTCTTCTGAATGACTCAGCCAAGGTTCAGTAGACAATTCAAGTAGTAGATATTGTACTATATTCAACAAATATCCTTCATAAGGTAAAATAATGTTTCACTAAGATAAAGTAATACCTAATAATAGATATTTAGATAAGCATTGCTCTAGGTCAAGAAAACTAAGATAAGTTAACATGACAACAGAATGGTAGTAACGTAGTTAGTTTTCAAGTGGGTATACAAATATTGTATGGGCAAACATTATGATAGCATTTATCAGTTATTGATCTAATATATACCAGGATATCCTGCTGTACTATCATTAAGTAGTTTAAACTATTTGTTCACGTGTATGAAATGAAATGAAATTGTTTATTCTGTAAATAGGATATTGGAATCACTTTTACACGTCATGTTAAAAAAATATTAGAGCTAAGCTAGATGAGGTCGGCGTTTCCTATCTGGCTACTCTGAGAAGAAAGGCCGAAACAAACTCAGAGGTCACAGTCTCTTTTAAAGTCCAGACATTATCTTGGTCAGGCCATATGAGGACCATGTAGATAGTGTCTGAAATGGTCTTTTGAGGAAAGAACCACACAGATTTGAGTGGACCTGTCCAGTCAGTGCAAGCAATTGTCAGTAATCGAGGAGTATGTACATACATACATAAACTCACGCCTTTTTCCCATGGGGCTAGGCAGAAACTACAGAACGCCACCTGCTACGATCCTTACAAACTCCTTTTGCCTTGATAACGTTCATACATCTGGCCATACACGCACGCCGGTTGCGAGTACTACGCACCTGACCTTTCTGAAGATATAATAAATGTATCTGTGTTATGATAATAATATCTAGCAGAAAGAAAGTGTATATGAAATCTGGCCACCCATATACAAACATTGAAGTACATTTAAAATTATAACTGCCTGTTTCACTATCGCAAATTTCGAACCTAGTCTACGAGTACCTACACTAGTTTTTTCTTTTCTATTTCTTTTTATATATTTATTTCTAGATGACAAATCTTGTATACATTATACAATCTAACACTAAATTAAATTTAAAAATTAAATTCTATAAAATGGAACAGACTTTGTATAAAATTCTTACAAAAATTGTGTTCAGCCAAGTTAAGGGGTATGCGCTAGCTAGCCCGCGAAATTCAAATTTTCTTAGGGTTTTTGCAATTTACAGGTCAGTGTCAGGTGGTATGTTTATTAAAATATGATTCGCGACTGTAACAAATATAGCTTTACAGAGTTATAATCATTAGAATCACCAATACAACTCTTTAAGTTAGAATAATCCTCAAATGTCATGATTTCATGAAATAGTCATTCAATAGGGTTATATGAACTTAGAGTATTGATGATTTTTATGACTGTAATTCTATAAATAAATATCTGATACGGCCGCGAATCATATTTAGATCAACATTTATAACCTGATACAGACCTACAAATTGCAAAAAACGTAAGAAAATTTGAATTATCCAATAACTAAATAAATAATCATCTATACTAGTATCTATAACTCCAATTCCTTATCCTAGGTGCAAAAACTAAGAGCACGCCGATTGGTCGCAAACGCTTGGCCAGCGAAAGCAGTGAAATGAGCGAGAGTAGCAACTCAGCGCCTCCCGTCAGGCTGGAGGAGGTGGCCGGTGTGGAGCCTGAGGTACAGCGCACGCCCAGGAAGATTGACGGCGTTAAAGGTGAGAGCATAAGTGAGAAACCAGTTCATTATTAAAAGCCTTATTTACCTGAATCTGAATCACATAATTTCTTAGGGCGAATTTCACCAATAAAACTGAACGCGATCAGCATACATACGTACGTCGAGCGACAGCACGTGTTTATTTTTGTAAAAATTACAGGACGGGCGAAATTTTGTTTTGTTTTCTATATACGGATGCGTCCAATATAATCATATCCGGCTACTTTGAATGTAGTAATATGCTAAAATAACGTCTTCGTGGTCCGACAGCATTGTTAAGGTTCAGTACGCTCGGCTGCTCAAGCTGTTCGGCGTATTTTGAAGCGTCTATGAAGCTACGATTCCGTGGACAGTGATACTTAAGAGGGTGCATTCGGAAAGTTGGCAACGTCGCAAATAGATGTCAAATATAACGCTGTTTTGATTAATTTGGCAATATTCCTGTATGAAAATATGAAATATGGTCAATTAGTGAACTAGAATATTGACTATGAAATGCAATAATAAATATCTTAACACCGAATATTTAGTTTTAGATGTAAAAAAGTCATTTGGAAAGTTTCCAAATACTTTTTTGTACTTTTGTACTGCGGCCTCTATGTGGCTCCAACGCTGTCATAGGAAACGAGCAATTGGAACCGTGCACCTAGCTTCTGATGTTTCATAATTGCCCATGTAGGTTTATGAGTTTTTTTTTTTTTTTTTTTGATTTCTTAAGAAATCCTACCAGCGCAGCTTGCAGTATAGCTCTATTGTACGTTCACCATCTTTGTAACTCACCCGTTTGTCAGCAGTGTCACTGACACAACATGAAGAAAACTAAGATCCAAAAAACAAAAACAAAAAAGCAGCTATGAAGTTAATCGGTATTTCGTTTCAATCAATAATCTTACTTACCCTCTAAGAAATAAGTCACAAAATTACTTAACATTACCTCTCCCCAGCCGGACCATTGCAGCTAAAAGGCGCTTCGAAACAGAACATTGGCAAGAAGAACTCCAAGCTGACTAAGTTTGAGAATGATGAGGACACGGTATCTAAAATGGGACCGATACCGGGACCGGATTCCAAGCTGTTTGCGGGACTGCACTTCTTGCTGACCTGTACTGAGACGCCAAGACGGACGCGTACCGCTGCTACGACTGACAAGGTAACATTAGAAAAACCGGCCAAATGCGTATCGGACAACGCACAGGGCGAAGGGTTTACGAATAAAAACAACAAAGTGATCCTTACAGGATCGGGTTCTGTTCTTTCCTTTCGAGGTAACGGAACCCTAAAAATACAATTTTCGGACAATTTTCCTTTACTTGTGCTGAGACTTTGCTTCTTGCTAAATTTCATGATTCTTTGTCAACGGGAAATACTAGTAGTTAAAGTTAAATCTTTGATTATGTTATGTTGTGTTAGTTACGATAACTTTTTGTTCTACTAAATGTTGTTTCTTTTTTTTCAAGGCTACCCAAAGCGCGGAAACCCGCCACTATTCTTCCGAAGAGGACGGCGAGACGACTTCCTCAGTAGCCGGCACAGACACTGAAGACCTGGAGTTCTGCGACCGACCCTTCAACAAGGAGCGCCTCAAGGAGCAGCTGGAAGCCGGTGGAGGGACTGTGTACAGGTAAATTACACATCAAATACCGAAAACAATAAAAGAACGATGTGCCTACAAATGGAACTGTTTGAAGTGAATTAAATAAAAACAGGCCACGTGCGAGCCGGACTCGCACACAAAGGGTTCAGTATCACCCTACAGTATCAAGCAAAAAAGCGCTGAAAAAAAACACGTTTCTTGTATGGTGACGTCTTTTCATTTTAAATTTTGCGTACGGGTGGGAATACTGGTCATTGGATCCATCCCAGCTCCTCAAGGAAGGCCAGCAACGCCTTGATGTTCCTGACAATCTCACAACTGTCTACCTATTACGGATCATGAGATAGACAGCCCGCTGACAGACAGGCGGACAGCGGATGCTTAGTAATAGGGTTCCGTTTGGCACCTCTCGGGTACGGTACCCTAAAAACCAAAGTTTTTCTGTTTCCCTTCATGTGTTGTCATTGGTGTAATTTTCAACTGTAGTTGAGTAGAAAGGTTTGTCGTGATTCTATACAATGTATTATTTATTAGAGATAGGAGACCTGTTGTTGATTGTAGCCACACAAAAATTGAGGTGGCCTATAACTATGATTCGGAGTTCTGTTCACAAAATACGAGAAAGGAAATTAGACAGGATTTTTCCATTTTATTAGACAGGATTTTTCCATTTTACGCAAGCGTGACCTCTGAGCCTTCGTTCGATCTCCGGGTGGGGTAAAGATTTCTACGAGAATTTTGTCTGTATTTTAAGTTAAGCAAATCAATGACCTCCACTGAGTTGACATAAATCTTAATTTCTTTGTATCCCATCTTCCCAGCCACTTCGACGACGTACCAAAAAATAAATACACCGTCTGCAAGCTCATCGCGCCTCGTCCCTGCCTCACAGCCAAGTACATCCAGTGCCTCGCAGCGGATATCCGTTCAGTATCGCACGGCTGGGTCATCATGAGTTGCATCGAAAACACTCTCCACGACATCGACTCGTTCGCTCTGCCGGCTGGCTGGTCTATACTCAAGCAGAGGTTTATTAACTGGGTAAGTAGTAATATAAGTACATCCAGTGCCTCGAAGCGGATATCCGTTTTGTGTCCATCTTATCGATATCTTGCGTATAATAAAAATTTAATCATGATCGCGTTGGTAAGCGCATCATTTCAGAACGGCTGGGCCGATTTGGGAAATTTTTGTTTTAAAATATTCGTAATATAATATAATAGAAATCTGACTATGCCTAAAAGCCTTACACCAATTCTTAACTTATACCATTTCACCAGGTGCCGCCCTCAGGCCGTCGCAACGCAACATTCTTCAAAGACAAGATCATCTTACTATGCGGGGACCAGGACACCTTCGTGAAATTCTGGGAGCGAGTATGCACTTTAGCTGGTGCTACAACTCGAGTGGTTAACGAAGAAGACCTCAACATGTCTGGCGCCCTAGCATTGGTGACAGAATGGGACTGCCCCCACGAAGTACAGAACAAAGCCAATCAAGACAACATCCCTCTCGTGTCCACTACGTGGGTCGTGCAAAGCCTAATAGAGGCCCGCGTCATCGCGCCAACCTCCCACGAAAAGTTCTCATTTATGTTCGCTGAGCCAGAATGATCCTGGGACTTCAGAAAGATCCTCATAATACGTGAAAATTGACACTTGAGGTGACGCGATAGTGACGCTTAGTGTTTAGTGAAGTGAAATAGATGAATTACTTACTTTACTAGTGGTTTAGGTGGTGGTGGCGATTGTACATTCGCCTTACGAAAACGTGAATGTTAGGACTTTGTCACATTAAACTCGTTACTTGTCGATTGATATAACAGCCTTGCATTTTTCTTCGTCGTCATTTCCACCATATAATGTGACAAAGTTCAAAGCATGGTCAAAGTTTTCATACGCCGATTGTACAAGGTTGTTAAAGTACAAAGTATATTGGTTACGCTAGGCATAAATTTACAGAGTATATAATAGACAATGTATGGTGACAGCTTACAGTGTTTAGAGGTTTATAAAGTATACAAAAAAAAACATTTAAACGCTTTAGCTTCCGATGTTAAAGCAATATGTTGCTATTTTTGTAAAGAAAAGTTAGTCAAAATGAAAATATTCTATTCACAACCTAAAGTGCTGCCTATACCACTAGTTAGTAAGTTTTCAAAGTGAAATAACAAATGTTTAAGTGTGAAACTATAACTGCAAGCAAGTGCAGGTGAAAAAACTTGAGGTTTTTTTCTAAAAATGAAAGTCTTTGTGTTAATAGTGTTTAAGGAATGTGTAAAGTATTCGTAATATGGATTTATTATTGTCGTTATACAGTGGCGTCGCGGTTGTTCGGCCTATATGGGATATGTAAGTCATTACATGGACTTGGGTATTCTGTTCATCTGGCTGAAGTAAAGGTTACATGTGCCGGCAGCTACATAAGCTTAATTTTGAGCATCCCAGTGTATTTCAGTATGGTGGCTTTGCTGACCGCATTATCGCGACGGAGGTGACCATTTGAGCGCCTGTTGCGAATCATGAATGTGAGGTAAATGGCTTCGTCTGGAGTAGGATCGAATTGGCCATAGTCGTCATCGGGTATTGATGAAAAATTTGATGTTCTAAAGTCATATATACTAAGATAAAATAAATTCTTTACTTCTAAATTAAAAGGTTCATACGGCGACTGATTTCTAAACTTATGTCTATTGCAACTAAAAATATATACTTAAATTCTACTCAAGGCCTGGATTTCTACAAAAATATGGCTTATCCCATTTATAAATGTTAGATATTGTTAACTTCTAATATTTCATTTATAGGGTGAAATAAAGCTGTCGAAATGGGTTAAAGCCTAAAATAAGTTGCAGGAATCATGTATTTTTAATAGTAAGACACTAAAAAGTTCAAAGACTTGCTGACTTTAAAAGAATGATAATATAGGTAGCTAAGTATAATCTAATAGAAATAAATTGGTATTCAATTGTATATGGTCTCATTTAGCATAAGAATTTATAAAAAATTGTCATTTCTGTGAATAATTGTGTACAGCTGATACAGTCATCAATTAAAATTCTATCGATTTAAAATCGATGTTTAGCCAAAGTGAGCTAATAATATGTTTAAATTACTATCTTGAACAATATATTAAGTATCATGTCTTTTTGTTATTTATTTTTTATTGATTTTATTTCATTCTATATTGAGTATTAGGTATGTATGAGGACTTTATGAGTTTTATTTCAATTAAGCTGTCATGTGGAAGTAGGGTAGGATTGAATAGGATCAATAAAATCAATTTGTTATTTTTTCTTAATTTTTCTTTAAAATTGACATTCGTTCCTTTAAATAATAATATGATTGAATCATGGATTTTCGACAGTATTTTGTTTTATAATTATTTGACATGTAACGTAGGGTGTCACAAATTAGAATTAAGGTGGCTCTATGTTAATAATTGTTTATTTCTAATTCTCATTGACATTCTGTTCTATTTGGGTTCCCAATTTTGTCTTTGATGTCGTTCAAATAAGATTATTTTTACTCTTTGATTAAGGGCGGATTTGACCAAACAGGAATAAATTTTATCCGGGGACTAAGATTTACTTCTGCCAGTTTTCATAAAGAGAAACTGTCAAAAATTCAAAATTTATTTATTATTATTCCGCGGATATAATTTATTCCTGTTAAGTCGAGTCCGCCCTAAGTGCAAGTAGTATTATTATAAGAAAAATAGTAAGAAAACTCACAACAGCTTTAGACAACTTGATGGACACAAGCAATGACGGAAGACTGTTACATGAAGGCATTCATTCATTGCCATAAGGCACATATTATCAAAAATGATGACCAATCCTCGTCTCATTAAGAAATACAAGTAATAAGTGGCTGCTGCTGTTACTTGCACTACTCAAACTGTAAAAAATCCTAATATGTCTCTTGTAAATTATTTCTAAGTAAACTATGAATGAGATTATATAAAAAAGACGGTGGGTTAGAAGTCGAGGGATTGGCAATGCTAGGAAATACCTGATAAACTACAAAATAAAAGAAATCAGTGTATAAGTAAATTGTGTATGTATTATTAACAAATTCGGTGAAAAGTTCACTTGTTGATCTCTGTGAAGGGAGCAAGAATGATATGATTGGTCGTTTAAAACATAAGGGGAATACTGGAATTATGTACAAGTAGGTAAATGTTGAACTTTAACATAATTCGATCTGACTTTGTACATAGTAATTGTGATGTTTTTCTAATTATAGCACACACTAGTTCTTCATGATTTATGACAGCTGTTTAGAATAATAAAATGGTGTTATTGTCTATATAAATAAATATGTGTTTGCGTGAACGCGGCGTCTACAGTTAAGTGTAAAAAGAATTTACAATTAATCTGTGTTCTACGCCAAATGCGACCGCAAGTGCTGCGGTTTGTCAAATAATTCAATTTTTTGTAAAATTACATGTTAATAGTAATAAATGCTCAGTATATACGGTGACTGGTACAGTTCGATTCAAACTTAATGGCGGCTCGGAAGTTAGCTACTCGCTGCGCAATACTCCACCCCTCACCCCCGCGGACACGTAAAATTGTTACTGCGCAGTGACTCGCCTCATGTTCCGAGCCGCCATTAAGTTTGAATCGAACTGTAATTAGTGAACGATATTCACACATGTGACTTTTCTCATCATTATGAACAATTTTTACTATGGGACCAGAACTGAAATCGCTAAAAATGTTTAGCTGTGCCTTACATTTATGTTCGCATAACTCGTCAAAATGTAGGGAACAGCTGATATTTTTTACGCGATTTCCCCGTTTGGTTCCATAGTAAAAGTTGATCATAATGACGCCAGTCACCCTATATAAAATGATTGATATCCGTATTCAAACAATTAACAGGCTTTGAGGCCAGAAATTGTATTACAAATCCCTGCCAAATTCTTGTACATTTTGCAATAGTAATGGGTGGCCAATAATGTTATCCTGAAATATTAATGTATAGTCTGCTGTCTTAATGACAGTTTAAATTAATCTTGTACAGTAAAGTATAATCTATTCTAATCTGAATGTGTACATAATACTAGATTTGAATGTTTTGGAACTAATTAGTCTAATTATATACAGTATAGAGAATATTCCTGTGTTATGTAGGTGCGTGGCTGCCAATAGATATTGTGCTAAAATCTAAAAAAATCAACGTAAATAACTGAGGGCTAGTGTGTGCCAATCAAAATTGATGTTAAATTTCTTGAACTGACCTTTAGTGTGTAAGTGCATTTTTTTGTCTGTAACAACATTTTTTTACTACGTACATTTTGTGTCGCATTTTCTTTTTGATGTTTGTTTTTTTTGTTATTCTATCATTGTATCTTCGTTGTTAAGGAGTCAGATAGACATGTAATGTGTAAACTATAAATAAAATGATAGAAGTAAATATAGTTTTGTTTATTTTATACAAGCGTTCGCACGGGTGCGATCCTATGCAATCTGTTGTTGTGGCGAGTGTGGTGACTTTTTAAAACATCGCGTTGTCTGGGCTATACTTACCTACAAGATTTTTCAATTTCATTATTTTTCGCCTAGAATGTCTAGTTTTTAAGAAATTTCCTAAAAAAAAAGGAGATTCCAAGTTATTCATTCTAAAAAAACCGACTTTGTTTCTGGTTTGGTGGAACGAATAATTTTTGCTTGCACTTCAGCCGTCAAGTCGGTTCAGCACCATGTGCGATTCGTGACGTGAGGAGAAGTGCTGTCAGAAGGCGCCACATCGATTTTTCAACAACACTTCAGTAAGATTTTGTTGTGTGGCTGACTCTGGCTTGGCCACCATCAGGGATTTTAATTTGAATAACACAAATATTTAGTCGCTAATTAGTCGAAATTAGTCGCCAAATATCAGATTTAGTCGGTCACTGGTTCAAAAGTTAGAAGGGTTTATAGGTGGCCGATCTGGAGAGAGTCTCCCCAGCTTGGCCACATTTATATCTAAAAAACTAGGATACCTAACGAAGATCTGTTTGTGTGGCTGACTCTGGCTTGGCCACCATCAGGGATTTTAATTTGAATAACACAAATATTTAGTCGCTAATTAGTCGAAATTAGTCGCCAAATATCAGATTTAGTCGGTCACTGGTTCAAAAGTTAGAAGGGTTTATAGGTGGCCGATCTGGAGAGAGTCTCCCCAGCTTGGCCACATTTATATCTCAAAAACTAGGATACCTAACGAAGATCTGTTTTCTCCCAGATTTAGTCGCTAATTAGTCGAAATTAGTCACCAAAAATCAGAATTAGTCGATCACTGTTTCAAAAGTTAGAAGGATTTATAGATGGCCGATCTGGAGAGACTCTCCCCGGCTTGACCACATTTATATCTCAAAAACTAGGATACCTAACGAAGATCTGTTTTCTCCCAGATTTAGTCGCTAATTAGTCGAAATTAGTCGCCGATTCACAGATTTAGTCGGGTCTTAGTTTAGAAGATAAAATGAGTTCAACTTTTAAGGTATAGTCCAAGAGCTAGATCGAAAAGATAACGAAAAATTGCCAAGATAAAAATATTTCTGTTAATATGTGTAATATACTTCTCGTTTTATCGGTCTAAAGTCATTAGAAATGTCAGAGAGATATAAATTCTCAATTAAATAATTTTGTTTATGTTATAAATTGCTATGTTAGAGTAGGTTAATTTTCTTTGAAAACATTACACCTGGCTCTTGGCCTATTTGGTGTCAAGATGTACAGTCGCATACAACTGTTTTACCAAATTATAATGTTAAGGCCTAAATTACGTTAGAATAATAAAACTTCTGTTGCCAAATAAGAATATATGATGTATCTACCTAATACTATGCTAGCACGGGGACCCAGCGCTCTTAAATCAAAGATGTATATACCTATCTATATATTTAGGTTTATTTAGAAACAAACATTCCACCTTAAGGCGATCCCCCCGGCAAAACCGCGTTTTTTGTCGTTATTCAGAGGCTATTAACTCAGTAATGAAGCGTAATTAACTATATCTAAAAGCACATTATTAATGTTCGATATCTTGTCATCACATTGCACATTTTAATTTATTTTTATGTGTTATAAATACATTTAAAATCTCCTTGTAAAAAATGTTCTAAAATTATTGATAGCATGCTTCTTTTGCTAAAGTTGACGTTCTGTTAATTTAAGAATTACACCAATGGATAGATAATTTAAAAATCTAAATATTCCACATTTTATTTTATTTGAAAAGATCGCTTATCTTTTTTTATTAAAAGAATTCCAATTTTATTGTGGATTTTGTGATAAATGCGCGGGCGGAGTGAGCGGGACAGAGCGAGACTTATCAACGGGACAGAGAAGGACCGAATACTCAAGGTCGTTTGGTCGGGGTAGCGTCTTAAGACATAATAGGTATTGTCTAGAAACTACTTAAAGTGTTTTGTACTTGCTTGTACCAATGTATGGAGAAATTTATTACTTTAATATCTTTTTAATTACACACCGACTAAATCTGTGACTCGGCGACTAATTTCGACCAATTAGCGACTAAATCTGGGAGAAAACAGATCTTCGTTAGGTGCCCCAGTTTTTGAGATATAAATGTGGCCAAGCCGGGGAGAGTCTCTCCAGATCGGCCACCTATAAATCCTTCTAACTTTTGAACCAGTGATCGACTAATTCTGATTTTTGGCGACTAATTTCGACTAATTAGCGACTAAATCTGGGAGAAAACAGATCTTCGTTAGGTATCCTAGTTTTTGAGATATAAATGTGGCCAAGCTGGGGAGACTCTCTCCAGATCGGCCACCTATAAACCCTTCTAACTTTTGAACCAGTGACCGACTAAATCTGATATTTGGCGACTAATTTCGACTAATTAGCGACTAAATATTTGTGTTATCAAAATTAAAATCCCTGATGGTGGCCAAGCCAGAGTCAGCCACACGATTTTGTTGCATAACGTTGCAGTCGGTGCTTCAGTAAAATGCATTGTTTTTATAGGTTTGGTTTTTAGGTAATGCGCGCGCAGCTCCTAGTAATTACTGTGGCTACGAGGGTGACCATAGAAATTATATCTTTGAGGGTGACACTGAAAGTTCTTACATTTTTTGAAAAACTGACAGCATTTTGGAGCGTTCGAAAGACGGGGACAGAGATGCGCAACGTGACTCTAGTGGAACAATTTCTTGCCAAAAACAAAATCTGCTTCCAACTGAAGAATGTAGTACATTATTGAGGAAGTATAACCACTACTGAATAAATTAAAATGTTGCAATAAATTGGTACGACTATCAAAAAAAAAAAAAAAAAAACTAGATGAGTTTTTATTTCTACAAATGCAAAAAGCCAACGTCACGTGGTGTTCCCAGGCGGTCACCCATCCAAGTACTGACCACGCCCGATGTTGCTTAACTTCGGTGATCGGACGAGAACCGGTGTATTCAACGTAGTATGGACGTTGGCGAATACTGGATCAAACTTTTCGTTTCGTATCAACTCTGTGACGTCATATTTTGATAAAATAATCAGACTTTTTTCTTACATTTAGAAAAACTGACATCATTTTGGAGCGTTCGAAAGACGGTTCCCTTGCACTTTGCGGTATTTTAAAGTCTCCCACAGAGATGCGCAAAGTGACTAGTGGAACAATTTCTTGCCAAAAACAAAATCTGCTTCCAACTGAGGAATGTATTGGAATAAATTGGTACTAATAACACAAAAAAAAATAACTTGATGAGGTTTTATTGCTAAAAATGCAAAAAGCCAACGTCACGTGGTGTTCCCAGGCGGTCACCCATCCAAGTACTGACCACGCCCGATGTTGCTTAACTTCGGTGATCGGACGAGAACCGGTGTATTCAACGTAGTATGGACGTTGGCGAATGGTAAGTCGATTTTTTCGTTTTGTATCAACTGTGTGACGTCATTTGATAAAATAAACAGACTTTTTTTCTTACATTTAGAAAAAGTGACAGCATTTTGGAGCGTTCGAAAGACGTCCTACAGAGATGCGCAACGTGACTCTAGTGGAACAATTTCTTGCCAAAAATAAAATCTGCTTCCAACTGAGGAATGTAGCATGAACATTAATTAATTGAGGAAGCACTACTGAATAAATTAAAATGTTGGAATAAAATTGGTACTATTATCACAAAAAAAAAAATTGTAACTTGATGAGTTTTTATTTATAAAAATGCAAAAAGCCAACGTCACGTGGTGTTCCCAGGCGGTCACCCATCCAAGTACTGACCACGCCCGATGTTGCTTAACTTCGGTGATCGGACGAGAACCGGTGTATTCAACGTAGTATGGACGTTGGCGAACTCTTGATTTAATTTTCCGTTTCGTATCAACTTTATGACGTCATTTTAGTTAAATAAAATCCTTGAGCGGGAGCGGTGCGTTATGTTGTATAAATTGGATAAGTATCTGTCCCTAAGCTATAAAATGAAATGATGTTCGTTGGTAAGCGCATATATCTTCAGAACGGCTGGAACGACTTGGCAAATTTTTGTTTTAAAGTGTGTTTCTATGGGAATTTTGTATGAATTATTGAAATTTGGACAGGACTACGTCTGTCGGGTCAGCTAGTCTACGCTGATATTAATAAAAATAGAGAAAATATACGTATTTTTGTTTGTAATGAATAAACTCAAAAACTACTGGACCGATTGAAAAATTCTTGTTGAAATAAAATTGGTACTGTTTCAAACAGCGCCATGTTGTTTAGTGAAATAGGAACTTTGCTTTTAGCGACATCTAGGTAGTGGATTATTTACTACTGAAAGTACAACTAGCACTTCATCCTGAAGTTATTTTAAAAATTCCCTAGATGTCACTAATCCACAAACAACTTGTAGTGTTTCCCAATAGATGGCGTTAGTGTTCTGTTATTTGCATCGGAGAAATATTTTGTTTTTTGTGGTTTTTATACACCGTCCTTATTAATTCTACGGCTCGTCTTTATTTTCACAGGTTGCTCATGCACATGTCGACATGGTGGATAGTAGTTCCCAACTTGGTATTGTTCCTGTTCTACTTCCCGTACTGACACTTACCTGTGTAATGAGTACATAGGTACAATTTTATGGAGAACACAGTGCATGCATCCCACCGAGTACAGAATCGTAAATCGTTGTTATAAAACCATCTGAGTATTAATTTATCCTATCATCAGATTAGGTAGGTAAGTATCTAGGTTGTTACAAAAATATCAATGTATTGAGCAGGTAGCTAAGTACCTGCCTGATGAAAGCAAGATGATAATGAAAGGTTTAGGATACTTGTCCGAGTGGAAGGAAAATGCGCTCAAGGCAGAGCACCGGCACGATGGTCAGACTCGATCAAGAAAGCTGTTGGAGGCAGTATTTACCGAGCAATCCACACTGCAAAAGACCTGGAGAAGCGTCGTATGTGAGCCTTCCTCAGCACTGAGGGATCCAAGTACCTATGTAATACTGATGCATAGAACAGACGGAAATTCATGCTATGTAATTTTCCATTTCGATAATAATAATTCATGATTCATGTGTACCGACTTTCTGTACAAAGATACCCTTATTAAACAAGTCAATGACATGAGATAAGGGACGACGAACTACTCAACGATACCTAATGAAGTACCTATATAATTCAGACTAGCAACTTATTGATACATATATTTGTATAGTCAGCTTACCTAACCGATAGCAGAAGCTACAGTTGGTATAAATAATATAATGCAAAACTTTAGAAGATCTTACTTCATTCTGTGAAAAAATAACAGGAATCTTTGTAGGATAACTAGAAAATTGTGTCCTACAACTTTCACCAAGAAATATTTAATAAATAATAATACAAAAAAAAAACTTTAATTCCTTTCAAAAACAACACCGACCTCATTGAAAGATAATGAATAAAAAGCAAAACTCATTTATCATGAAACAATACACAGTCAGTATGTCTGACCTGGGGTTGAATGGTAGATACCGTGAACCCACAGCAAAAGTGTATCATTATTAACCCTAGGCCAGCATAGGGCCAAGCTTAAGGTTACCTATATAAAGCATCTTTAGAACGTTTCGTCAATCCAGTTAACTTGAAACACACGATATTGGTGGTCGTTTAGGGGATGGTTGCGAAAAAAAATTCAATTTTAAAGTTTCATCAAATTAAAGTCATGTTTTGGGATACAGAAAGACTCTGGTTCAACGATATGAAGATACCAATTAATAAAATGACGGTATCTGACAATAAATGAGGTTGGCTGAAAGATGGTTGACAACCCTTCAAGTGGATAAGGAGTAACTTAAAAGTGCAAAGGATTTTGTGAAGTGAAATCTTTCATGCTAAGGATTGCAGTGCGGTTAAGGCTTTGAAGATAGCCCAGGATATGGATGGAGTAGGTACCTAACTATTTATTAGAGGCTTTTGTGGAATACAGGGTATTCATTCGGATTGGTTAAAGTTGTAGTGACAACCATATCATGTGGTTTAAATAGGTTTTTATTCTTATTATTTTATTTATCCTTTATATAGATTCCTTTATATTTTGTGAATGTGAGAACGTTGTAGGCTCAACAGACTGTCGAATTGCAGACTATTTTCTATTTTGTTAAGTATCTTGTTGACATGTCTACACTGTCCTCTCAAATTGAAAACATTGTTAAACCCATTTATTTTTCAAAGAGTAACCGTGGAGTTTCTTGCCGGCTCTTCTCCATAGGAAACGACCAATTGGAACCGTGCACCTAGCTTCTGACGTTTCGTATTTGCCCATGTAGGTTTATGTGAAATAAAATATTTTTCATCCCACCATCTCGGAAAGAGTATTTTTAATCTTCAATATCTGAGTGGAAAAGCCGTTTTTATTCTCTAGAGGATAAAGTAAATTGAATTTAGAACATCGTGTGCACTAAGTTTGTGAATTAAAAAAAACATTAAACCTATTTACTGCTACCTCTATGGTGCCGAATATATCATACAACTTTTTTTTAATTTGTTAAAAACTCAGACTCGGAACCTTCTTGGTGTTCTTTTTTCAATTTGCTTTGTACGCGGTTCTTTACGCGGCATTTTTTCACGTCATTGTTAAACCTTATATTAAAAACAAGAAACTTGAAAACAAGTGAAAAAACTAAAATGAGTGATTCTAGCGACGAGGAAGTTTGCTTGACGCCAACAGAATTAACTGAAACTGTTAATAATGCGCAAATGAGCTTTCTCCCTCAACAATCACGCGAGAAGTATTTAAAACAGTACGATATGTTCAACACGTGGCGACTAGCAAAAGGAGCCAAAACTTTCTCAGAAAACGTTTTGCTGGCATATTTTATAGAATTATCCGAGAACAAGAAAGCAAGCACTCTATGGAGTACGTATTCGATGCTAAAAGCAACAATAAAGATGAAAAAAGACAAACATATCGATACCTATCCTAAATTAGTGGCATTTTTAAAAAGAGCCTCATCTGGTCATCAACCAAAAAAATCGAAGGTTTTCACAGTATCTGATATTGAAAAGTTTCTTAACGAAGCACCCGATTCCGTATATTTGGCGGCAAAAGTAAGTCAGTTGCACATTCAGTATCTACTTAAGTATATTAATCTCAATTAAATAGTATACTTAGTAGATGTTGATAGGCATAATTATGCGTTCATATCAATTTTATTCATTTATCTACTACAATACTCTTTACGTTACAGGTTGTTCTTATTATTGGAATAAACGGAGCATGTCGAACTAATGAACTAACACAACTTAATGTCAAAAACATTGAGAAACATTCAGATGACTTACTATTAATTAATTTACCTAATACAAAGACAAAAAGAGACCGCAACTTCGTCATTCGCAAGGAATACGTAACGATTGTTGAGAAATATCAAGCCTTACGCCCGCCTAACACTCCAATCAATCGATTTTTTCTACAGTATCGCAATGGAAAGTGTGTTAGACAGCCTATGGGTACTAATAAAATTGGCAGTATCCCACGAGAAATAGCAACATTTCTTGAACTTCCAGAACCCCTGTTGTACACGGGTCATTGTTTCCGACGAACTTC
This sequence comes from Eupsilia transversa, assembly GCA_914767815.1. NCBI lineage: Eukaryota > Metazoa > Arthropoda > Insecta > Lepidoptera > Noctuidae > Eupsilia > Eupsilia transversa. The sequence continues at coordinate 3,672,138 of OU611888.1, forward strand.
AGCCACACTTTTGGCTGATTCCGGAGCTGATCTCCTGTCCCTTAAGCGCCACGGAGGCTGGAAGTCCAATGCAGTTGTAGAGGGATACATAGAGGATTCCATCCAAAATAAGTCTAAAATATGTGAAGGCATCGTAGGAGCCATTACACTGAAAGAGCCTCAATCGGATCCTTGGACTGGCCCTTCTACATCAAAAATAAGCCGTTATGAAACACCTAACCATCTCCCTCTCTCTCCAACATTCACGCCAAGGGAATCCGATGAATCGGTACAACTATTAAGTATGACAGATAGTTTACCGAAAAACAGTACACAAGTGACTAACACCAATATTACAGTACCAAACAAAAATATTACACTCAATTTAAATAACTGTAGCAACGTTACTTTAAAATTTTCTTAATTATACCTTAGTAATATTTTGTTATAATTTAAAGATTATTCTATATTACTTACCTGTCATAATGTAGTAATTAATACCTAAACTGAAATAAAAGTGTACCTATCTTGTGATTGTAAACGTTTTTTTTTTTGCATTTAGTCATTTCCTCGCTGAGGTGGAATGAAAAGTTACGTGTTGCACTCGAGTGCAAAGATTTTTCACCTCGTGCTCTTTTGATTCCCTCGCTAACGCTCAGGATTCTAATTTTGAATCACTCGCTACGCTCGTGATTAAATTTTAGAATCCTTCGCTTGCTCGGTCATCAAAATTGAACACGCGGTTAAAAAGCAACTTTGCACTCTTGTATAACAAATAACTATTGATTTTGACCTACTATTTGCTTCGGGTCACCAATAGAATGTTGTCCATTATCTTGATAAAATGTTGCGAAGCCTGAATGAAACAAGCTGCTTGCAATGTGGAATCAAGGTTTTTGTGTTAAACCGATTATGATATTTTAGAATCTGATATCGGCTTCAGGACTACAACTTTTTCAAAATAAGCTACATTGTTTTGTAATGAGTGTATAACCTATCAAAGGCATACGAGTATTTTATATTATCTTATTGTTCTCTTTTTACTTTTATTATGTATGTACTGCTGTTGGTGTGTAAATAAATAAGTTGTTAATGTAGCTAACCCTTCACCACTCCGCATTTTAGGTATGAAGCTACAAGTAGGTACGCGGTGGGCTCGAATAAAGGATGATTTCCATCAAACGGCTCGCCTCGCTTCGGATTGGAAAGGATGCGAACGGATGCGGCGACAGCCGATCGTGTCCGGCAGGATGTCGACGCATACAATCGGCTACCGTTACGAACGTATCCGTTTCTGCGCTCAGTCAAATAGTTTCATTCCTATCATGTGGCAGCTGAAAGGATCTGATCGGATACGAACGGAGCCGATCGCGCGTCATATCATACTTTCGGCTACCATTGCGTGTCAAGCCGCTGTCCGTGGCTTTGTAATATAGACTATAAATGCTGTGTACACGATTTAATATCGTTTAAAGATTGTAAAATCCGATCCGATGCGATGCGACCTGTTTGGTGGAAATCAGCCTGTATTCATCCGTGATTTACATGAACTAATTGCATGAGTATTAGGTTCTTATAGTTTGTATTATTAATAATAGTACTTTTTTTTTAACCCTCCCAACTTTGTTTGCATGACCAAACTTTTGTGATATACTTACATAAGTAAAGAAGTTATTGAGCTGCTGTGCTCAATATAAATGCCTACGCGCAGTACATTTTCTTACCTAATTATTTACATTATATACCGTACCTACTTGCTGCTATCAGACTACTGTCAAAGTTTATCACGCCCGTTTATTTCAACATCAGTCTTGTGACTATCACGTTTGTGTTTTAATTGGGACATTTAAATATTGCTCTGTATTATAAATAAACTTTTAAACATTACAAAATGCATTCTGTCTTATTTACTTACCATTATCATTTATTTTTCCAAGTAGGTTTGTTCTAAACGAAATTTTGCTTCTTAGCAAAAGGGACTAATTTGGCATAGAGAATAATTTATTGTCACACAGATTTTGCTCCCAGAAACGAACCAACTGTATGACCAGAGACAAAGCCGTGGCAAAACAAGATTTGAAAGCCATTAAGCAAGAATATTAATGGGACTTGCAGGAGGTAGGTACTCGCGTAACACACTCACACACATTCCCAATACATTTTGACAGTACTTTACAACATTATTAATTGGGTTACGTTGTCAGCAGACGAATTTTCAAACATATTATAAGTACTACAAAATGTTTAGGATTGTGATTGCAAGTGTGTTACGTGTTCAGGGTAAAGGGCTTAATACTAAAAGGCACCTAAAGACACCACAAACAGGCGGGACAGCGCGACGCGGTTTTAATAATACAATTTCTAAGAAAACTTCACGGCAGAACAATTACCGGTGTTGCGCCAGTATGCACGAGCCTTAACATGGTTTGGACATACCTACCCAAAATTGAGAACATTCATTTTAGTTTTCAGCAGGTGCCAATGAGTATTTTCAGTAAGCAGAAGAGCTGCCAATCGACGCACAGAAACAAAATTATAAAAAAAAAACAACTTCATTCCCCAGACATCGCCAAGGGACGTGTCCTATCCACAGATAAGCACAAGACATGTCAGTAGCAAGATAAAAGCTTTATGGACGTTATAAATGTTATAACGAACAGTTGTTTACGTCCTGTTATCGTTCGTGATAAAAACGTTGAGATCATACGTTTCATATAATAATGTTGAACGATATCTAGTAGGTATTTTAGTTGAGTTATGTTTCCTTCACTATGTGGGGAGATGTTTTAGAAGGTTGAGCTGGTCACACACTCTCACAGCCTCCAGATATGGCACTATCAATCAGCTAAATTAAAAACGATTTTACAATATTATAAAAAAAAGCGACTCCAATAAACACTAAAATCAATCTGCCTAGCCTTTCCCAACTATGTTGGGATCGGCTTCCAGTCTAACCGGATGCAGCTGAATACTAGTATTTTACAAGGAGCGACTGCCTATCTGACCTCCACAACCCAGTAACTTGGTAATACGATACCCTTTGGTAAGACTGGTTGTCAGACTCTCGTGCTTCTGACGACTCGTAACGACTGTTAAGATCTACGAATGAACGCCGGGACCAACGGCTTAACGTGCTTTCCGAGGCCGAAGGTGTCTCGGTATGTAAAGATGGTCACCCATCCACGGACCAACCCCGGCAAGCGTAGCTTAACTTGATGGATCGACCCGTGCGGCTGTTATTACTTAGCCATGAGCTTTATTATTCTTTATTAGTCCTCCAAAAAACACTACAAAGTGAAAAATAACTTTAATTTCGGAAGCTGGTGTCTTTGGTTGTGTATTTTCATTTTTTGCCACCGAATTCTGAAATTAAAGTAATTTTTTAGTTTTTAGTGTTTTTATGGAAGTCATTTTAACTGTGGTAACCTACTCCACATAAATTCGTATGTCAAATACATACCACTACTTGCAATGTGAATAACACTGACAGAAGATATTATAAAATTATCATCAACATACACAAAGTGGAAAGAAATACGTTCCTATTATTGAAGCTTACTCAAAAACCACTCATCAGAACTTGACCAAATTTATATATAACCAATCTGGAAGTACATGTAAGTACTTTGACTAAATAAAAATATAATTTCCAAATCGGTTTATAAATGACCGAGTCCTGAGGAAAAAAAAATGTAAAAAAAAAATGAACTTAGACTTTTTGTTCAAAAGGCGAAAAATATTGATCCACACCATCCATCAATTTTTCCAATCTCCACCCATCAATGCAGTTCGTTGTTGCTAGCTACAGAAAGATGGTGTTGCTCATCCTTCCCTTTTATGACCCTAGGAATATTTTTATTACAACCACAGAAGAAACAACCATACATAAAACAACACAACTCTGTTTTACTTAGATTTAGGTTTTCTTTAATCATAATTTCAGTTTCCCGTCCATAAAAAATACGTCAAAACGCATAGACAAAGCACATAATATATGGCGTCAACAAGTACCACAGATAAGAATAAAATGGTGTTAAAAGAACCCCCGAAAAAATCATATTCTGAGGGATAGTGTCCCTAGAGAATTAACAGTGACTCCTATCTCTTACCATTTGGAGCACTGAAATATATTGCGGCCATGATAATAAACGGTTTTTTGTTGCGGGAAAAGATATTCTTTACAGATTGTAGTTTTTTTTGGTTTCTTCCTTATTATGTAGTATCAGAAGAGCGTATTAAATAAAGAAGGAAAGAAAGAAAATACATTTATTTGACACGGACTAAAAGGCACACAATATATCAAACAAAGTAATGTAACAAATTGTAATGAATAAAGTCAACTCACTAGAACTATCGGGATAAAAAGTATTCTATGTCCTAACCTAGGTCATGGTCTACCCATACGCCAAATTTCATCCAAATCCGTTCAGCCGTTTTAGCGTGAAAGTATAACAAACAAACAAACAATCTCCGGGCTGTTACTGAGAAATTCCAGAAGGAAAAACCCATTAACAATTACACACACGCATACCATATAACTATATAAATATTACATTCGATTTTGTCGCCGTACTGTAACGATTAATACGGGACCTGAACAAGTGTATAACAAGGTTTATTTATTCAATTCTATACGAAATCGTAATCCCTGAGTATGTGATCTTAAACTCGTAACTGAAAACCACCTAACATAACTGAAAGCCCATGAAATCGCTGTCAATGTGTGTGTGTCGTTTCAGCCAATGGTGACACAGCCCGGGTCGTGACCCCGCGTCATTGGTGGGGTCACGCCTTGCGTAATTACTTACTGAAGCCGAGACTATGCCTCAAGCATGGAATTAGTATGTACTATATAGTACAACCTCAAGCTTGCTAGTAGAGGATGTATGTAGGTAGGTAAAACTTGAACTGATTTATTACCCATTTTCTTCGATGACGGCCGCTGTTTACTGTTACGTGGTGCACCAAATTGAAAATTTAAACCAAAACGACATTAATTCATAAAACTGTTTGTATATTAATTTTATTTTTACAGCTAAAGAATATTATTAGCATATCTGGTATGTACCTAGGAGTATAGTATAAAAAAGAAGAAAAAAAGGAATTAAGTACCTACTGTTTTTTTTTTCTTATTTTGACGGTTAAAACTCCGTCGTTTCACAAAAATAATAAAACGTTCTTCTATACTTAAACTTATGACTGTTTACACTTTATAATTATATACATACATGCTTATAAATTATGTATGTTAAGGAAAATGCACAATCGTATGGAAATGAGCAGTGTCAATTCAAGTAACTTAACCCTACGTTATTCCATTGCAATAAGGGTTATTTTAGCACAGCTACTCAACACGGCTTCGCTCGGTCTTTAACCTGCTACGCACATAATGAGTAGAGGAAAAGAAATACCGACTTAGCGAAGTAATTTAATGTATATATTCTTATTTTTATAATTGTCATTCAACACGCATTCCTATATAAAATAATGAACATACCAGTGTTCATTATTTACCATAAGAATACTAGGTATAGTATATTATATCTTATGATTAGCTGTCATCCTTGTTCGATAGACCTTTGCCATACAAGGTCTGTGATGGTGAAAGAATTTTTTAAATCAGTCCAGTCGTTTTTAAGTTTACTAATTAAAAACAAAAATATAAAATAAAAAATATTTATTACTGGAAGAATGGGTACAGTAAATCTCCATACAAATGAGGTCTTTAACAAACTGCACTTAGGTATCAAAGGAGTGCTTTGGCACTCTTACTAGAATTACCCTATATCACGAATGCCATCACCTTCCTCCGGACAAACTAGTTCTTTATACTTACAAAATAAGTTCAAAAAAATACAAAAATGCAAATCTTTTCTGTTTATCATATTAGTGTAGATAGTGTTGTGATACTGAAAAACCGTCCATTTAGCTTTTACCCCGACCTGCAATGTCAAGGTGGAGGCGCTGACCGCGTGTGGCGCGGGGCGGGGTCACCACCCTCGCTCTATTGATTTTCAGCAAGACGCCGCTTTCTTGCTACTTGTCCGCTGAAAACGGCTGAAAATTCGCAATCGTATAGTGTGGGAGGTTTTCGTAAATTGAGAAGCAAGTTTTTGAAAGGTTTTAGAGGTAGGTAAGTTATTTAGATTTGAGCAGGTTATTTGCTAAGCTATTGTAATAAAATAATAGGTATTTCAGTTGTTATATTATCTACCAGCTTACCTAGGAACACTGTCGTTGTTGCATTTTTTAATTAGTCGATATTTTTCATTCATATTCTTTATGGCACCTCTTTAGGTCATGAGCTATGCGAATATCAAAAAAATATTTGACCTAGGTCTTAAGAGGTGAGAATTGATTTGCTGTTACAATGAATAGTAGTTTTCCGAAGTATTTTTAACCCCCGACGGAAAAAAGAGGGGTGTTATAAGTTTAACGTGTGTATCTGTGTATCTGTCTGTTATCTCGTAGCTCCCAAACGGCTAAACCAATTTTGATTATAATTTTTTTGTTTGATAGGTGTCTTGATCGAGAGTGTTCTTAGCTACAATTCAAGAAAATCCGTTTGAAGATTATCAGCTCTTTTCTAGTTGACGATTTGTGCGCATCTTCCACAGGCCTGATCGAACCGATACTGCAGCATCACCTGGAATTGTGTCGGGAGTTATTTAAATTTTTAATTTTCACTTGTTACTAGGTGTGTTGGATGTCTAGCCACTTACATTTACAATTCGATTCTAAAACAGAGTTGGTTCGCTAGTTTTGCTATCATGGCATACCTATCTAAATAACATTCATCACAGTATGCAAGAAAAACTTACTTTGTTATAAGCAGACTTTTATATCTATGACTTAGGAAAATTCTATGATAAATAAGTAACAACAATTTCATGTAAAAGGATTTTCTTTAGTTGTGAGATGATTGATTTCTTTGCGAAGAGAAACTCAGTAGCATCAGCTCATATTCCAGTTTATTTGGGGAGGGTGCAGCATTTTTTTTAAATACAATAATCGTCATAAAATTATTGAAAGACGAACACTCGGATACAAATGGTTTCATAAACATAAAGCCACATACAAACCAGCGTTTACAAAACACGAAAACGCTCAAATAATAACAGCTCATTCACAAATGAGTCTGAACTGACATCAAAGATAACACAGAGCACCACCCTCATTAGACCTTCTCTTTGATCTCGACCTGCTGAATGTAGACATAGCATACGCTTATGTACACCGTTTACACGACGTGTGTGGATAAAGCCTATGTGCTGTTGTATTTACTTTGAGAGTCTCGGGTTATTTTTTTTGTAAAACAGGGAATTTAGTTGACTTTTTAAAAACAATAGTCTGTGTTGTGAGAGAGGAGCTCGTGGCTAAGTAATAACAGCCGCACGGGTCGGTCCATTAGGTTAAGCTACAATTGCCGCGGCTGGTCCAAGGACGGGTGACCATCGTTACATATGTCGAGACTCCTCCATTACTTGGAAATCACGTTAAGCCCTTGGTTCCAGCCGTCATTTGTGGATCGTTACGGGTCCCGAAAGTCTGACAACGTATCGTTTTACCCAGTTACTGGGTTGTGGAGGTCAGATAGGCGCTTCATGTAAAATACTGGTATTCAGCTGCATCCGGTAAGACGGGAAGCCGACCCCAACAAAGTTGGGAAAAGACTAGGCAGATTGATAGATTGCGAGTCTGTGTTGTGGGAAGTAAGTTGAATGTCTAAGTATGAGCAATGAAGTAATATAAGAACTGTTTGTTGTGTTATTTATGGGGAGCGGCCATAATCCACCACGCGGGCCCAGTGCGGGTTGGTATATGTCACACTTCGAATTTTTGGTTCAAGGACATGCCGGTTTTCTCAAGATGGCTTCCTGATGAATATAAAAAGTAAAGTTTAAAACCTACAATACTGAATCCTTTATCATCGAGTTTATGAATTGAATATAGAAAAATTTACCTTGAAAATAAAGTTCTGAATACTACTTTATACGGCTACCAGGCGAAACCATGAGAAAAAAAACTGAGAATATTACAGAAAATTTATTGATATTACATATATTATATACTTATACATACTAAATTTAATTATTTAATATAATTTAGACTTACCTATAACTAAGTGTGAATAAATATTATGTTGTTATTAATAAAGATTGTGCGTATACAGAAAAAATATTGATTGAATTGACTGACAATCATAGTTACAGATTAACTCCAAATCTGAAAATTTTAATCTAGTCACTTTATTACTTTCCACAAAAGATAAATGCCTATATTTTAATCAGCTCAATCAGTTCCAGTAACAGGCGAGCTAAGGTTGTAAGGGGATGATCCGCTTTCATCCGTTCGGCCCCCATTCATCCCCCATTGATGCCGTTCATCCGGCCCGTCCTTTGATCCGGCACTGCTGTACGGTTGACGCAAATTGTAAGCTAGAGAGCTTATTGGAAAATATTGGAGGATAGGAGGATTACCTGCGGTTTTTATATATAGTGTTGATATATGTATATAGTTTGGTAAATGTAAGTCTTTTGCTGTAGGTGGAAATATTGCTTCGTTTTTTAAAGTTTCAAGTCGGTGCAAAGATTTGATATTCTCGACAAGAAACTAATTAATGATTAAATATTAAATTAATAATTAGAAATTAATTAAATATGAAATAATAATCAACATAAATGAAATAATTACTGAATGTATTTAAAAAAAATACAATTGTCTGACCTACGCCTGGCTACGGTAACGCTACGGCGTAGCTCGGGCGTTACGCGAGTCAATGCGTCAATGATTAACCCATTTTGGTTTCTTGTGGCTACGCTTATGTTGATCACACTTCCTGCAACAAAATATACATCCCTTATTAGTTAGTACTTAGTTCAATATCAGTGAAATACTTTCAACTTTCTGAAAGTATCCACATTCCACACACATTTATCAGTACTAATAACACACAACCATTGTACAAAACAATATGAAATCAGTATCCGCTGTTAATTACGGGAAGTGAACCACGTTCGTGGTAATTAGTGAGACAGGTTGACGCGCCACAAACACTGCTGTGTTGCCAGACTAAATATTGTTGCAGTTAGAATTGTAGAGGATACGGTTAGAATAATACCCAGTAGTGTTTATTAAAGTGTTTTAACTTATCACAGTGGGCCAGCCTGGTGATCAATGCGAGCTCCCTAGCTCTTTGTGTGATAAGGAAGAAAGATAAAAAAAAATTATAAAAAAAATAAAAAACAACTGAAACAAACAAGTCAGTTTAAAAAAAAAAAGTTTTGCATCAATATCCGTTCAGCCGCTTTCACGTGATGCGATTGAACAGACAAACAGACAAACAGACGAAAATTCTAAAAAATTTTGGAACGTGTTCTGTTATCGATTCTAAGTATCCCCAGCAATTTTTTTTCGAATATCTTGCATGTACAGACTTTCGACCCTCTTCAGCTTTATTATGTGTATAGATAGTTATGTAATAAAAAATAAAAAAAAATAAAAATTTATTCTCTCTTCACAAAGCTAATGTGTACAAAAAAATGTCTCAGCTTATGCAACCTTTGTGGCACCTTTTTGGCACAGGCAGGCCACGATATCTCTGAAAAAGCTAATTCTAGCCGTGGACCCCTCCACGGCTAGAATTAGCTTTTACAGAGATACCGTACAAGAGTCGAAGTTATTATAATATTATGTCAGTTCCATATGAATCTTTATAACACAAAAAAAAACAGAATAAACTGCCTCGTTGGTCTAGTGGTCGCAAATACGACTGCTGAGCGTGGAGTCCTGGGTTCAATTCCCAGGTCGAGCAAAGTGTTAATGGGTTTTTCCATCTGGAATTTCTCAGTAGCAGCCCTGAGTCTGGATTTGTGTCCGGTTGATGGCAATAGGCTCGCCCACTATTACATGGGACTTAAACATAACTTGCGTTTGGGTGTATATAAGTGCTTATACGTACTTATACTTATACTATAGGTGCAACTCTGTCAACCCTTTGGGGATCAAAAAAATTATGTTATGTGTGCATGTTGGTGTATTTCAAATCTGGAGACGGTAAGGTGCTTGTAACCTTGCTTGGTTTCCGTACGTCTTTTTCGGGTGACCACTTAAAATCAGCGTTGTGTTGTGGGTTCCCCAACGCACAGCATTATACTGAGTGGAAACCTTCTTGCCACAGTCATGACATACAGCTGCCGACTATGTATGTTACATGCTCGAAAATTACTTACTGTAGATCTTATATTTTGTTAAATGTTTCTGATTACCCATATTTTTAACCCCCGACGGAAAAATAGGGGTGTTACAAGTTTAACATGTGTATCTGTGTGTCTGTGTATCTGTGTATCTGTGTATGTGTATCTGTGTATCTGTGTATCCGTGTATCTGTGTATCTGTGTATCTGTCTGTTCCCTCGTAGCTCCCGAACGGCTGAACCGATTTTGATGATTATTTTTTTGGTTGAAAGGTGTCTTGATCGAGAGTGTTCTTAGCTACAATAAATTCAAGATAATCGGTTCAGCCGTTTGAAGATTAGATTATCAGCTCTTTTCTAGTTGATGATTGGATGTGCGCATCTTTCACAGGTTTGATCGATTCGAAATTTAGTATTCTGCTACTTCAATGATATTAGAAGAACATAGTAAACTTGAACCGATACTGCAGCATCACCTGGAATTGTGTCGGGGGTTATTTAATTTTTTTTTGTATGCACATGTTTCTGTGAAAAATAAACCTATTTTTCCTTCTTTCTTTCTTTTATAGTTTTTGTCTAAATCCCAAGCAAAAAATATTGTCCTCCACCATTCGTACTGAAGTCTGTGCCCCACTCAAATATTAGCAAATTCGCCTAAATAGGCGCGCAGTTAATTAGCGGGATTGAACCGCGATACCCGCGCTAATGTACTAACACAACACGTCAGACAGACAACCAATATGCTGGACTAACTAACTACTGAAACTACGAACTGCAGTATCAAAATGTGGATGGTACCCCGCAGTACGTCTGGTGGTCCGATAGGGAGAGGGAGATAGTGGGATCAGGTTGCACGGCACGATGCGGTACACGATACTTCAATGACATCCTTCCTCTGAATACGTTAAGGAAAACTTGCATCTGATCACCTAAACTATTTTGTACCTAATCCATTTTTTTAATGTTCCAAAGTTTCAAAGTATTCCCAGTCAATGTCGTTCGGTAAACATTGCTACTAATTGAACGAAATATATTAGCTCTTTATTTGTGATGTTAATTTGTGACTGATTGTACCCCATATCCCATATAAAACCATATAAACTTTAAATTATATCAATTGTAACTCGTGGCTAAGTAATAACAGCCGCACGGGTCGATCTATCAGGTTAAGCTACCCTTGCCGGGGTTGGTTCGTGGATGGATGACCATCTTTAACTCTTCCGTGCCTCGGAAAGCTCGTTAAGCCGTTGGTCCCGGCTATCATTCGTGGATCTTTGACTGTCGTTACCGGTCGTCAGAAGCCCGAAAGTCTGACAACCAGTCTTACCAAGGGGTATCGTATTACCCAGTTACTGGGTTGTGGAGGTCAGATATTCGGTCGCTCCATGTAAAATAGCTGCATCCGGTTAGACTGGAAACCGACCCCAACATAGTTGGGAAAAGGCTAGGCAGATTGATATTGTACTATAAAACGTTGCCATAATTACTCCATGTTATAATTATCGTGTCACCCTCGAAAGAAACGTATGGAGAAACGTTTCAAAGTTTCATTTATTCGAGCTAGAGTGAAGATACGGTTTCCTCGAAGAGCGGTGGCAGCTCACATAGCGGCGAATGACGTCACTGAAACCGTTATTTATGAAAGTAACATATACTTTCCTACAGCCCGGCCGTCGAGACAATGCGTCTTGACACTTGTCAGTTTCATATTAACGAATATGTGTTTTCAGAAATTGGTCCTTATTAGTACTAGAAGTTGTCGAACCGACAGGTGTCAGGAACTCATTCTCTCAACGGCCGGACTGTAGTGAGCGTTTTTTGACACAGTAACTCAAAGTAAAGTCAATCCCCGCTGCCGCACCGCTCTTCTAGAAAACCGTACCTTTACCTAATGCTTTCACGATAACAACAGCTCCATTTAAAATCCCGAAAAGTAATCACACATAACACGAATGAAATCCAAACATTTTAAGCACAAATAAAGATCGGATAACAAATCGGAACGGGGTGTCGATAAGTGGTGTAAAATCCGTATTATAGCAAAACCATTATAGTATGACCTGCACCAACCCACCGAATTACCCCTTCAGTTCCTTAAAATTGCATAGTAGAGGGGAACAAGGGGGGTCATTGTAAAATGGTTGTCGATTACGACTCGGATTGTCAAGTCTTCGAGTGGCAGAAAATCGCATCAGTGATCGAATAGGGATGGGAATCAAATAGGGATGGTACTCGCGATTTTTTCGGATCTCGTTTGCATTTCGATAGTGAGAGGATTACTCGTAATGCGATCAGATTGCCTGTGTTGTGTTTGTGTATTTTTATGTGAGTGTGTGGGTGTGTTAATCTTGTGCGAATGCGTGATGATGTGATTATGTTTGTTAGGTGTTGTTCAAGAAGATTTGGATGGGTGAGCGGGAAACATTGTGGCTTGCGTGGTAGCATTAGGTTCTTATAAGAACTAAGCGGAATTATTAGCTGAATTTCGGCTTATTGGTGATTCGCCCGAATTTACTTACCCGAAACGGGCCAATCGACACTTTAATTGTTTTTTTTTTTGTGGCGATTCCTACGTTGTTAATTTAATTGTAGGCGAATCGATTTCTGGAGTTGTCGAATCGCCTACAACTAAATTCACTTCGAGAAAGAAATAAAAAAAATTAAAAAATGTTTTTTTTTGGTAAAAGTATACCTATATACTTTCATACGCATTTAGTAGAAAGCTGTTATTTTGACATTACAAATATAAGATATCTAAATAAGCATAATTTCTGATACATCGTACGACTCACTCAAGACTAGGAATAAAAGCTAACCATTTTTGCTATTCCATTATAGTATGTAGGCGCGGGTTTCCAGTATATTGAAGAATTCTTTCTCGACCTATTTTATGCAAAATAGATGTCAATATACACAGCTCTTTGCCTACCCCACAACGTTAACTGTCGTGATAGTGTAAGTCTTGTAATCTGTAGATTAGCGGCTGCTCAACCAACGTATCGGGGGACCGGTAAAACCCTCCTTATCTTAACCCTTCGTGATGACAGCTTAGAACAAATGCTAAAGTAATTTTTAAATAAAGAAGCTTAGGTTTTTAAATATTTGAGCTTCTATTATTTTAGAAGGAATCGTATTGTTGAATCGAGTGACCAAAACTAATTTGAAAAAAAAAAATGCAGTCTGTGTTTTCTGGAGTTGAGTCCTTTATTAGGTATAGATAAACATTGCACGGTTGTCGATAATCTATCAAATATGCCTACTCTTATTGCCTATTGTATAGAAATTATTACCCTATTACAGTATGCACAGAGCTCAAAGCATAATGCACAACTTCTGCCAAACTGCAATTAGCGACATTTGTTCTAGAGCCGAACGTCAAATTAAAGAAAGTTATTTTCAATTCGGAAATCCTTGCACAGAGTGAGCGGAATTCATACAAAAAGTACGGAATTCCGAGGGGCGGAACCACCTGTGCATAATCCGCATACTTTCACGGCTCTATGATACAGGCCGGTTTGAAAGTTTGAATTTGGAATAATTTTAAGAATTAGGCATTCTTAATCAAAAAATTTCTTGTTGGAATTACCTTGCAGTTCGAAATTGGAAAATAAAATATCAATTTAGCTAGTCTAGGTTCAAGTAACAAACATCATTTTTCTAAATAGATAAATTATGTGCAATAGACAACGCGCGTTATCTTGTTGTCAATAATCATCTTCATCATCATAAATTATAAAAAACATAATTCAAACCTTTATTAATCATTAATTCAATATTAAAGGTACCGAAAATCATAAGTAGGTACTCGTAACACCACAATTGTTTCCTTGAGGTGAATTCACTATTCACCTTAGATAATAACCTTAAAAATAGAAATTGCCTCTCTCAACATCTCACACCCTGTATCCCGCAACTCGATCCCGTGGGAGCGGTAGACGCATCATTTCTACCAATATAGTACCTTAACCAGGAAATAACTGTTTTTGTTGGAGCATTGGGTAGAGAGAGTAAATCATACGAATCTTGTGAGTATTGGAACTTGCGGTCGAGTATGGGAATTGGTACAGTAAGTAAATAATAAATGTCATACAGTGAATAAATAATACCTAAATGTCCTTCTTTTTAACCCCCGACGGAAAAAGAGGGTTGTTATAAGTTTAACGTGTGTATCTGTGTATCTGTCTGTTCCCTCGTAGCTCCCAAACGGCTGAACCGATTTTAATTATTATTTTTTTGTTTGAAAAGTGTCTTGATCGAGAGTGTTCTTAGCTACCTACAATTCAAGAAAATCGGTTCAGCCGTTTGAAGATTATCAGCTTTTTTCTAGTTGATGATTGGATGTGCGCATCTTCCACAGGTCTGATCGATTCGAAATTTAGTATTCTGTTACTTCAATGATATTAGAAGAACATAGTAACCTTGAACCGATACTGCAGCATCACCTGGAATTGTGTCGGGGGTTATTTAAATTTTTAATTTTATAATTAAGACTTGCTAGCTTTATTGCCAAAGTTTCATTATATGGAAACTACTTGATAAACGGTATGTGTCCTTTTCTGTTCCATTTTCTACACAACCCACGGTAGTATGAGTAGATAGCTCTTTATATCAAACTTTGATTAACGTCTTGCTTACAAATGGAGCAATGGACTTTATAGTTAGTTCAACACAGGAATCTATTTGACACTAATAAGAATAGATACGTTACAAATTATTATTTTAAAACTCACAATTATCTAATTTACCATAACCAATAATTACTAGTCCCGTAACAATCGCCACCCCACTTATTAGCCACTGTTTGTCTATGGGAATGTTGTCCAAACTTTTTTTTCCATTTCCTGATGCGTGATTTGTACGCTGTCAGCGAAAACATTTGGTTTTCGAACGTCACCTGTTCGCTGGTTCCCACGAAATGGGTCGCATGTGTTCCAATTACAAAATCTGCATAGAATTCGATTATTTGAATTTTCTTACATTGTTTTTACGTTTGAATCGATTTGGACTTCGGATTTCGAATTTGGGTCAACTGTTGTTTGGGGTGTAGACATTTAGTCAGTTAAATAACTTGTAATTTATTGTTTTCTACAAGTTAGTTGTTTCTTATAAATTACTTTAAATCCTAAAATATTTACAGTGTCTAATTACTTTGAAGAAACCCAATGTTCCAATTCGACTTAATATAATTTCGGTTACGAAGCTCTAAATTCTCACCAAAAAGTTTTTGCCTATAAAAGTTTAATAGCCCACAAAATATATTTAAGTGTTTTTCCAATATTTCAATAAAAATAAGTCATAAAACTTAAACAAGGTGGTTTGTTACTGATAAGGGGTGTTAAACTTTATTTATTGCGACGTTTTCTATGAAGACATGATATCATAATGTCTTAAACATTTAGAAGACAGTTTATACGCAAGCCAGAAACTAAGATACTTAAGTGTTTTAAGGATCCCGCAGATAGGGGCGACGTGACTGGTGGAACAATTTCTATGAAAAATTCACGGTAGAACAATTACCGGTGTCGCGTTGCGCCGTCGTCGCGTCTCGCCAGTCTGCACGTGCCTTTAAATGTGGGTGTACGATAGGTACCTAGCCTAACCCGTCGGGTAATACAGGCGTGATGTTATGTTAGGTTTGTTAAGAATTTACATTATTCACTATGTAGAAAAAAATTAGGTTACTAAGTATTGTGTTCATTCATATCGACTATGCTAAGTGAGTTGATTACTAAACGAATAGGTAATATTTTTTGTAAGTTGGCAATTTGGTCGAAAAAGGGAGTCTACCTATGGTGGACGCCCGGTGAAGTCGATGTTTATTGATTTTGGTAAAGGATCATTGGAAAATATAAGTGTTTTGCGGGGACACCGTTCAATTCAATATAGTGCGTTTTATTCTAAAAGGTTGTACAGGATTGTATTGGAATCTGCAAGCACCTTAATGTAAAAGTAACCCTTCCATAATCAAAGATAGTCTAAGAAGCTCAGGTGCGATAATGGCTCTGTGAGGTGCAATAAATCATTGTCTGGCTGATGGCAAACGATCGATTAATTTCACAGAACGCTGTCAACTTCGTCTTACAGTGTTTTAGGGTTTTATCCGGATTTTTGTAACTGTGCGAGCTGTCAATGTCAAAATAACACTTAACAAAAAATCTTGTCGCTAATCATTTTCCATAACCATTTTTCTATCTTCATGTTTTCAATCTATTCCAAGTCTGAAAACTTTGAAATTCAGTAGAACTAGAAGATCGTACAAAAAATCTAATTAGCCAACCAAATATCCAATTAGTCTGAAAAATTAAGATTACTCACGAGACAGTTGTTAACACTTCATTCATTGTACAAGTAACATCCGTGCCCAGACATCAAAGTGCCGGAACACAACCCACCCACATGTCCAGGTTTTCCACGACAATTGTACAGAAATATCCATAAAATTAATTGTTACTAATGTAACTACTTTCACACGAGACACCGCCCGAAATTACCGTGACACTACCCGTAATGTCCAATGTCTCTTTTATCTCAAATTACCACCGTAATATTTGACACCAAAAACAAAAGAACACTGAAAAATATACCCTGTAGTTGACATGATAAGAGCCAATGTTAGGAAAGACTGGCCGTAAATAAAACATTGTCCGAATTTTGACGTCTCAATACTCATTGACAGCAGCGGTCAGCCATTTTGTGTTTTTTGACAGATTTACGATGTCCACCCACATTTGGCATGCGACCAACTTTTTATGGGGATATTACATGGTCATTAATGTTTTCCTATTGTTGATTGTATTGAAATTTTATTATTATATTGTGGAGGAATATTGTGCAAGGCTTGATAGGCGTTTAATTTCGAATGATAAAATGTTTTTTTTTTTTTTTTTTAAGGCGTAAAATTTTATTTACCGTTACAATGTCTAATAGATTACCAACTTAAAATATGAAGGCATTACAATCCAAAGACCGAATCTAATTATGGCGAAGCCCTAGAACTATCTCTAGGGCACGGACCTACTTACTACCTACTTGCACGACTATCTTTACAATAGAAAAAGTTACAATTTCGTTTCCGTCTTTCGTGACTTCCGTTTGCTTCGAGGCTTCTTATTAGAGTGACCAAGTAACTTGGAGAATCTTGGACTTTTTACTTGGAACTGCTGTGTCGACAGTTTAGGTATATCCAGGAAATCTGAACAGAGCAGAGCAGGTTGTAGGTCGTAGCTTCGAACCCAGGCAGGCGCTTTACTTTGTGTAAATAATTTCATCACCACTGCTCTTAAAACGGTGAAGGAAAACATCGTGAGGAACAGGCATGCCCGAGAATCAGAAATTCGAAGACATATGACATGTGGTACCAACCCGCACTGGTCCAGCGTGATATATTGCCCACTATCTCTCGAAGAGAGGAGGCCTGGTTCCAGCAATTGGAACATTATAGGTGATTACCGGAGACGGTTAGGTTACGTGGGGCTTGGCACCCACTAAAAACACCGCCGTGAGCCTACTATCGCCTTGGCGGATTAGCCGCGACAAGTTCTCGCGGCATGACGTTCGCGACCCATTATGCAGGAATTTTAGAAGCCAGGATATTTTAGTTTAGTCAAAGGGCACTAGCGATGCAGCAGATGCTGATGCTGCATAACATACATCCGAGCCATCGGGATACTCTGCGTTCCAAGCCTGAACATGTAGAGCATCTACAAATCTTTTTGCGATGTAACAAAGACTGATTCCAGCTTATAGGTAACACACGGAACACCTACTTTCTCTCTCAGAATAGCAAGCCAAAAAATGCTACGCAGATGGTGATCTTACATTCTTTTGTATATGTACCAGTGACTAAGGCTTTTATCTCACTAGGACACCATGGTGTAGCAACCATGGTCGGGCTGCCAGCAAAATATACAAAGCTTTATAGTGGGTATCTCACTAGGCGTCGGACCGGCAGACCATTGACGGTTTCGACAGTCCTAGTGAGATATGGTCCTAATATCCAGCGTGGTCACCTCACAATCACAGTAGTAGTCACCGCAATAGTATTACATGTCAAACGCAATCCTCTTACCCCCCCTCCGCTCCCCCGCTTACGTTTGCCCGTCTTTAACCGCCGTTAGTAAGGCTTCACGCAAAACTTGAGGAGTTCGTGGCCCGAATATTTTTTTTAAGACTGTTGTGTATTCGTTCTGGAGAATGGGTCAGGTATTATTTGAGGAACCAAAAAAACAATGCCCAGTCATAAAACTATGGCTCAAACATCGGATTTCGATCCTTGAGGTGCTCGAGAAATTAAGAGTTTTTATAATCTAAGAAATATCTCATATTTATGTAAGTATATCTCAAAGTTCATTACATTCAGACTCCATTATGTCCGCTCTCTCCCTCTTTTTTCTGTCTCTTAGCCAACCAATAATACCAAAAAGATCAAAATAAATAATGCATTAAATAAATTATCAACAAGAAGAAGTACCTACAGATCCAGATCCATTTCAGTTGTTTTAATTTACTCTTCTTGAAGTTTTATCTAATCTTCTTCCTGCAAATGATGCATTGCTAACATAATAATATTTAATTATCTAATATGTTTTGATAATTTTATCATCATGAGCGTCTTCAAAACAGATGCATGTTTTTATACACTTCTTACTTAACAATTCCTACTATTTTAAACCCTAACTGAATGTGATTACAATTTAAAGTCCTTTAACAAAACTGCATCTACAAAGCGTTTTGTTATAAACGATTTTAAGCCTTATTACTATTGTAACTTAAGTTCAATTTTTTTTCATCGATTGTCTTAGCCAAAAATCATGCGATTTTCAACCCAAATGAAAAAACTTTAAAGTTCATTTTGAGATGTGCTGGATTTTCAAGTGATTTATGAAGAAAATGAACTGAAACTTATTAATAAACTACAAGAATGTAGGGGTGGAAGTGAGGTTAGGGGTGAGTTCCGCCATTAGGGTGTTTGAACATGTCTAATGGTTCCTGAAAGATATACCTTGGGGTAAAGGTGACGTCACATTACGCACGGAGAATACCCATATGCTGATAGGTATTTTCTGTAAGTTATGAGAATAGGAAATGCAAATAGTGTGCAACGAAGGCCAATGTTAACATTCAAGTCGAAATCTGACAGTCAAAAACTTTGGTAAATTGATTGTATTTTTGACAGAATGCGAAAGAAATGCGAATGCGAACGTTCTTAAAAATACGGGTATTGCCCTTCCGATCAACATATATAAGACAGCAATCGTTGGGTAGTTGCCCGCCAGACACGGCACCCGTTTGGTCAGAGGATCCTCCTTTTTCTATATAGGATGATTGAACTTTACACTCTGTTCCTCATGTCTCTAAAAAATCTAAGTGAACCTAGCGTTTACTATTCGATAGGGACTGAGAACAGCGCTTGAGAGAGAGAATAAAATAGACTTTAATACAAATTATAATGAATACAGTATTTATCCAGGTCACTTAACCAAAAGGAAATACAAGTAGCCCAACAGTAAGACACTCCCCGGATATCCAGTGGTAACTCAACACCGTAGGGGACACGTGCTACTTCCTCACAGGACACTTGACAACTGAGACCACTTCCACACTTCCACTGGTCAAGGGTACTTCACCGTGAGTCCATGATAAGGTGTTTGTGTGCCTAATAAAATTGTCTGAATCAATCATTTACAGTGGTGCTCGGGTTTTTTAAGGCGGCAAGCGCCCATTACAGCTGAGGAGCTCGTGGCTAAGTAATAACAGCCGCACGAGTCGATCCATCAGGTTAAGCTGCGCTTGCCGGGGTTGGTTCGTGGATGGGTGACCATCTTTAGATACCGAGACTCCTTCGTGCTTCGGAAAACACATTAAGCCGTTGGTCCCGGCTATCATTCGTGGATCTTTGATAGTCGTTACGAGTCGTCAGAAGCCCGAAAGTCTGACAACCAGTCTTATCAAGGGGTATAGTATTACCCAGTTACTGGGTTGTGGAGGTCAGATATAGGCAGTCGCTCTATGCAAAATGCTGGTATTCAGCTGCATCCAGTTAGACTGGAAGCCGACCCCAACATGATTGGGAAAAGGCTAGGCAGAATGAAGCGCTCATTACAGCTGCAACGGGCTGCAGTGCAACACATTTTCTTACAAAAAAAGCTCGGTAGGGCCGCCTGTGCGTTGGTTCATAGAAAATGTAGGAAAGTGAAGAATTAGAATCTTTGCAATTCGTTGCGTTGCGACGCGGCCTGCTCCATCCGTAGTAAGCCTTAAAGATACCACTCACCCGACAAAAACAAAAAGTCGGGAGATGTCGTGGGACACCCGGCTGGAACGAAGTTCCTTTCGCTATATAATATGTATTAATACAGAGCCATCGAGTATGGTCTCAACTTACTTTCGGGCATAACGTTTTTTCATTACGTGACGATTTCTGTCAGTTTACTCCTGCCGCAAGCCGCGTTAAAGAACTTCGTTCAAAAAATTTCTCACCAGCCAATAAAAATCAATTGACATAAAATCTATTGAATTTAATTTTGACACATTGTTTGGCTAATAACCATCTATTCACTTTTCAGAAGTCGGGTGGCATTCAAAGATTTAAATCTTAGATTCGCCGTATACAATGTCGCAGAGAAGACTTGACTTGATTGTCATGGCAGCCGCGACTTAGTACAATGAGGACAAATCTAACGATTTAAATCTTTGGTCTTACTTACTTGTCTTATGCGAAAGCGACTCTGGTTGCAGCATTGGGATGACCTGATCTCCAAATTATTGAACCATATGATACTTATTAAAAGGAGTATGTAAGGATCGCAGCAGGTGGCGTTCTGTAGTTTCTGCCTACCCCCATGGGGAGAAGGCGTGAGTTTATGTTTATGTGTTTGTGTACCTACCTACCTACCTACCAAAAAATATTTGCATATTTTTATAACATTCCTAGAATGTCTTAAATCTATTAAAAATAAAGTTAATAGCCTCTTAATGATCACATGTGAATTAATTGATGTGGTTTTCTCAGCAATTTGATTCCAAAAAGCTTGCATTTTAATAATTAAGTGCCATAAAACTATAGGAAATGAAAAATACATTAAAAAATGGACCACCTAATGAAATAAATGTGTATGATTTTACAAACCACATAAGTAGCAATAAAAATCACATAAATTCTTTGGAAAATAAAAAAAGATCCTACAAAGAAATAGCATAACGCTTTAGTAATAAATGTTGTCTTAAAAGCTACCATTAAAATTCATTGCGGCTGAGCATATTTCCCTGTTTACGGAGTTGCCAGTTGTGAAATTTAAAATTCCCTGTGACAAACTGATGGTAATAAAAATAAAAACTTTATTCAGTCCAGAAAAAACAGGGTACAATATTTAAAAATCTCGTAACAGATTACCTTGAGTCTTAGGTGCTAGACTTATACAAATTCCCTGGACCCCACACTAGGATTACCTGTGTCGTGGGGTCCAGGGTGTGAGTTTAATAAATAAAATCAGTAGCCACCAAGATGTCATAGAAAGAAAAGAAAAAAAAAAACCCTTATAGGGATTTATTGAGTTAACTAAAAGTTTAGTCGGTTAGCTTGTGTTGTGTAGTTTTTTTAAATTTTGTGTCTACGTTTTATGCAATAACTTGGAATAGATAAGTAGATATGAATAGAGTCCAATTCCAATAAGTAAATGAAATAAATTTAAAACTTCCGAAACAACACAATATTCAAAAATACTAAAAGATCTAAAATAACCTGAATTTTAGCAAAAATTCTTCACAACTGGCAACACACGTTTTTATAACAAGACTATTCGTAGTCTTCGCGCCATATTATTTCCATACTTACAGACACAATGACAAAGTTACAGATGCTTTTCAAAAACATAATATGAATGCAAAATTAACCTTATTCACTTTCTAATAAGGCGAATTTCAGGTTCTCTGAGTGTAAAATGTAAGTTTGTGATAGTGTTGCGATATCAAATCGCGAAGACGGGGGCGAAGACGAAATGTGTCAGTTTTATAACCACATTATAAGGGAAGTTGGTATAATTCTGGCCCGAATAATGCCAGAATAGTTAAATTTTGTTTTATTCATGATTCCGAAAAACAGTGCTGGTTTAAAATTGTATTGGTCTGTTAGCGTGTAATATCTAGTTCATTATACTTGAACAATAGTTGGTCAATCAAATAAAACCAAAGTTCATTTATAAACACACGCCTTCCTAAAACGGGAGATTTAAAAAAAACTATTACATTTCTGATCATCACATATTTTTATCAGGAAAATTTCGGTTAGGTACCCTCATAAATAAAGCTTCAGCCATGCAGATTCGAACGCTTATAATTCTACGATGGTGTGTAAAAAAGCCTAAGTATATCTCCATAAACCGATACCAATTTGATTTACCGATTTTACTTGAAAGTTACATCAGCTAACCAAAAAGCTCTTATAGCCTAGCAAAACGTCTGCATTAAATCGAGTTACATGCGCAATATATCGTATTCCGCGCTCAATGTAGCGGAACGCATCAAATCCATACATGTAATGGGGCTGCGTTCCATTTTTAAAGTTATTACGATTTATTGCTTTATATTTGCACGGTTTCTGAATTCAAATATTTTTGCCTCCCCCCACCGTGAAGAATTGGCGGGATTTTAGCAGATTTATTGAAAAAAAATGTCGTAATTTTTGCCTTGTCCGCCAAGTCCGGTGGAAACTGGTAATCAATGTTTTTGCTATTGTACATTTTGACACTAAATCATTTTATGTTTCAATTTTCTAGGCCAAAACTAAATTTGGAAATCGTTCGCAAAGTCTTTTATTTGCCGAATTGATACCACCAATATCCGTTCATCGACCTACACCTTAGATATTTTCTATTCAAGCCATGAGTTTACAAAAATATTATGGGCGTTAAAAGAACTGTATCAAAATTAAAACCTCAAAGTTTTCTAGATAACCCAAATACAGACAGCCAGACACAATCGAGTTTAATATTCTACGAAGATTGTGTCTCTCTAGTATATATATAGTAGTCTATGATTGTGTCTGAAACACACCACAAACTCCAGTAGCCGAAAGCTTACGATAAGATTACTCGTATCTTAAAACATTCACTAAGAAAATAGCACTAAAGTTCAGATTTCTGACAGCTGGTATCAGTATTCGGTATCCATTAACTCCGGTCAGAAGTCATGGACGAAAGATCTGGCGGTTGCGCGGTTTATTTTTAAATTTAGAATGAATGAGTGATGTTTTGCCAGTGTCTTTTTATCAATGGGTTGTCTGAATGAGTACTTTTTAAATGCAGTTCGAATTAATGGAAGGAATAAAAAATAATTGTAGAACAACTCATTTTTATTTTATTTTAAAGTGTTTATAATTAAAAAAATGAGTTGCGACATTTAATGTCGCACTGTATATCTGACCGAATCGATAACCTTGTGCTTTTTTTAAAGAGTTTAGAGTATTTTTAGATTTTGCTGTTGTATTCGAAACCGCATAATGCATAATGTATTTTACATATTATACTAACATACTACCAAGTACGTAGTTTTGCCAAAACTGCCAAATCAGACAGCACATAGCTACAAAACAATCTACCACTCATCTGAAAAACATCGCAAGACTGAGGTGACAAACTGTCTGTGACATTATTTTCCGTGTTCTTTTGTTTTGAGCAACCTGTGACGAGTCCAATCAGAAATAGACGGAGACATACTGTTTGTGTTTTAACCTATGGGCTCGTCCTACTATTTTATACCTCAAAATCTTCCCAAAAACCGTATCTCCAGAAATACATAGCCCCATATGTATACAGTCACGGAGGGAACATTATCCGCTCCGTAACTCCGTTTCCTAAAAACCCGAAGTTTATTTTCCTCGAAAGATAAAATGTCCCATTAATAGCACTTCGGCCACCTATCTGAAGCTGAAAGATCTCTTACAGTTTAATGGGAGATATTTTTTGTGCATGGGAGGGGTTAAAGGTGACGGACCAATGGCGGCTCGTGACGTCATGCAGATAAAGAAGTGAGATAGAGTGGGATGAGAGATTTCTATTCTTGGAGCGTCTGGTCGGGGTACAGGCGGTAGGTAAATTGATTGGTGTTGAATAAACTATGAATTGGAAGAAGTAGAGTGTTGCTAGGTTAAAAAAAAAATCACATTCAAGTCGCAATCTGTCAAACTTATCAAAAATGATTGTATTTTTGACAGATTGCGAATGAGATGCGAATGCGAACGTTCTTAAAAATACGGGAATTGCCTCTCTGTTCAATTGTGTTACAGGGATATTTATTAGGAAAATTAAGGCTCAAGAGTAGTAGCTGTAGAGCATATGGCTAAGTAATAACTTCCGCACGGGTCGATCGATCAGGTTAAGCAGCGCTTGCCGCAGTTGTTCCCTGGATGGGTGACCATCTTTACATACCAAGACCCCTCCGTGCCTGCGAAGTCGTTAGTCCCGGCTGTTATTCGTGTATCTTTGACAGTCGTTACGGGACGTCAGAAGCCCGAAAGTCTAACAACCAGTCTTACCAAGGGGTATATATTGATTAGTTAGGTATAGTTCAACGAACACTCGCGCACTTTTGCATGTGACTGTACTACTTCGGTTTATTCTCGTCGACTGCACGTGAAAGCTGAGCGTCGGAGCCGGAATATGTACTACCAGACTTTATATATAGGTATAGGTAGGTAGGTCTTATAATTTATTGATATCCGGATATGGAGCTTTACAGTGAATTCATGTCTTTCTTTTCATTAATATATTTTCAAATCTTATCCTCATCATTACGAGGCACCGGGACAAATTTCAATAAAATAAGTAGTCAAACACTGTTACGCTTAAGCTTACCGAGCGCTTACCGAGCGCCTATGTTTCAATTGAGCCTTTCTGATTAGCTCGGTATGTGTCGCATACATATCGACCTAATCAGGAAGGATCAATTGAAATATAGGCGCTCGTTAGGTGCTCGGTAAGCTTTCGGTACTGCGTATACCGAGCATGCTGATGTCGCACCGCTGCTGTACAGACAAATCTGAAAAGGGCCTTAGACTATCTATAGTGACTAAACTATTGGAGATCTTTGATTGAATTTGCGTATGCAGATTGGGAACGTCCTTAGATATACGCAGTTTAATTTATTGTTGTATTGTCGTCTCCACCTTGTATAAATAAATTTCAATTACGTGATAAAAAACCTGTTTAAGCTCAAATCCTTCTTGCTCATGTAAAGAATAAAAAAGCAGAAATAAAAATCGATTTGCGAAAAGGACCCATCTCACTACCTCTAAAACTATAGTGCCAGCAAAAAGCCATTTCACGACACCCCATCCAAACGTCAATCGTAAACCGTCAAAAATAAAAACCAATAAAGAACCACAATTGTTTTTTCAAATTTCTAAATCGGGCCACACTCATTTCGAATATTTCACCAAAAAATCTGTCCCTAGCGGGCCATATTTAGTAGTTCAAACGTTTATAAGAGACACTTCATTTACACATCACAGTCGACTGGCAACGAAGATCCCGCAATAATATTTACTGTCGAACAAATCACTGTGGAAACGAAAATAAAAAAAATACACATACAAAAAATAGAAAAAACTCAATTAAAAAAAGCTCTCTGTTATTTAGATTTCCATAAATACTCTACGCTCGGCTAACGTTTTTGAGATACATCTTCCTGAATGGTTTTTTGAGTGTCGACCGGGAAGTTTCGAGATCGTGTCGAAAGTTGAAGCGACAAGCTTTCGCTTCATATTTTTGTAGAGTTTTCAGGATATTTACTTATAAATGTTATTTAGTTAACTTATAATGTTAGTAGGTTTAGGTACTGAAAAGAGACTGAGATTACGAGTACATTTTGTACGTTTTTAATTACGGGAATTACTCTTCTGATAATGAAATCCATATTTTTACGACTGTAACAAAAAACTATCGCTATCGAAAACGCTCGTACTTCTCCACATATCCACCTCATTGTATTTATTTGGGTTTCTAATCCTCACCACAGTTTCTGTCAACATAAATCGTGAGCGCGACATTTCCGACAAATGTGCGCTTTGCCACGCTAACGACGTTTTGTTCACGATTGTACTTTATTATTTTGCTAGGTTATTAAATGTTTTAAATGAGTTTATGCGTGATAGTACTTTTCTGACGCCATTTTCGAATAAAAGTATGATTTTTATGGTTTTAAAAAGCATGCAATACTTTTCAGTGATGATTTGCAATTAATTTCAGTACCTACTGAACAAGAAAGTGTGCATGTAAACACGGTATAAAATAAAATATCATACTTATCGATCTCTAACTAAGCCCGAATTAAAACATCAAAAATATCCATTCGCACATAATATTTCGAAATAGCCACGCACCATGACAATAGCTTGGAAGGTGTTACATGTCTGACTCAAGGTAACGCTGGACACATTACAATGGCTTGGCTGGACTGTGCTTCCCATTGAGGGCTTGACAGTCGAGCAATGTGGAGAAAATTGAACGGAAAGCGAGCCGAGAGAACCAATGAGTTTAAAATAGGAACCTATGAGAAAAGTTAGTGACGTCACATCAGTTTTTCCTCTGTATATCATTGACGTAAAAAAAATCTTGGGAAGTTTATTGCAGCCAGTGATTACAGTTCTATTTTTAAAATTGCATGTGAATGTGTCATCGTCTACTATTCCGAGTGTAACATTTTTTTTTAATCACACGGGGTCAAGGTAACAATAAGAAAATCTTATTCAAATCTAACGGACATATAGGCAATTAATCATTTCCACTGCATACTACAAAAACGAAACTAACCGGAAGGTCGAGTCCACAATGACCAACAAGTGGACGAAGTTCTCAAGGGCCCCTTATCAATATTCAAGAAATTCTACTTTTTCTATTCACGCATAAATTGTGTCCGCGACCATTATCCGCGAATTCGGACAGAAGGACTTGCAAGAACATTAATTATAAATCCTTCGCGAATGACTAGAGGTCACGTTTGATGCGTGAGAATGCGTTCGGCTCAAAGGACCCTATTTGAATATGCCCTTCGGTGAAAGAAAACATGGCTTTGTGAGCCATCGGTCAGCCATTGTTGTGCAGTGCAGTGTCACCGTATTATTATTCAAATTTAAGCAGGTGATGCAAACAGAACTGACCTATGGCTATTTTTTTATTCGCAGTAAATTTTTATTTACAATACGCAATTATTGGGTTGCGTGAATTCGAAGTTTGATTTTATTAAAATTTAAATTCATCGCAAAATTTCTTTTATACCGAGACCTTCGTATGTTGTATAATTATGTTCTCGTTGAGGTCTTTTCGACAGTTTGGCTTTAAAGATTTATAAAAATCTAAAAAATGAGAGCCAGTTTGCACTTTGGTTAGATTTAGCCCTTAAAATAATGAAAATAATCTAATCTGTATTTCGTGAAACGCCATGAATGCATGCCATAAATACATCTACTAGATTTTTTTTAACTTATCAATTAATTTATTTATTTCATTTTGCATTCTGGTATTCGGGTTAGACTAGAAGCTGACCACCCCAAGAAAGGTGGGAAAAGATGATAAATTTTTAAAACGTTGTACTAATTCATACTTTTTTTAATCAATTTATTCAATACCACAAAAATCTCATATCGCAAACATAATTCATCAAATCTACTTCAGGTCCGCAGTTATTATGCCCGCCCCTGTTTAACAAAGATTCGGGAAAAAATGGGAAAATATCCGCTATCTGGCTGGTCATCAATCAATGTGGATTACTGAACGATCGCTATTTTAATCATTATACCCTCGAGGATTGAAGTGGATGTAGGGATATAAAGATGTTCTGGACGGAATATTGTCGGGATATCTTTCTTTTTTTCCATTTTGGTTGACCGCATTTATAATGAATAATGAATTAATCGACGTTAATATTACTATCTTTCGATGTAATATTGTTCGAAAAATTTACAGTTTTCAGTTTCATTTCCTACTGTTTCAGCTTGGGATCACTCATATTTCCTATGTAACTAAAAAAAATTACAAGATTCTTTGAATTCTACACACTTTCAAAAGCTCAGTTCAGTTTTGAAAGCTTTGAGTACTGTATTGTGTCGAGTAGCTCAATTTGACGACATTATTTTCATTTACTCTCTTTACTATCTGTTATACATTGTAACAGCGAATCAATTTTCACGTCTCCCCCTTAAGACCTAGGCCAAATATGTTTTGATATTCGGATTGCTCATGACCTAAGGAGGTGCCATAAATATGAATTAAAAATCTAAAAAAAGAATCGCGAAATTTCGCGGGTTAAAGCGAGTGTCAAGACAAAGAATTAGAATTAGGTACATGACGTAATAAGGACTGTTTGCTCTCTTCACTCCGCAAAAGCAATGAAATAAAAAGCGACTCTTGCTACGACACAATAAAGTGCAATTCAGGTTGCACAGTGCTAATTACCTATAGTTAAATTAACCTAGAAGTTGCCTCTCTTAATAACGCGTAACTCACTACGACGCGTATTTTATTTATTTATTTATTTCGGACAATATCTTCATATTATATTTTATACTCAGTGAATTGGCCCGACAAGTCGAGCCCGCCGCGTATTTTATTTATTTATTAGGTACAACAACAGCAGTGCATACAAAAAATTAAAACGGAACAGAAATAAAATAAAATTGCGGTTAGGTATGCATGCCTATTACAGGTATACACAGCAGTCACAAAACAACATCGTTATGAACCAAAAAGAAAATAAACATGAAAAAGTAAAATACAACAAGTAATAATAAAAATAAAATCTAAATAAAGGCATTACGTCTTGTACTAAAAATTCACAAAAAATATTTAGTGTACTTGTAGCTTCATACCTTAAAATGCGGAGTGTTCTTTCTGTACTATTCTCTGCTTTTGTATCATCAAGCTTCGGCCAATATGAAAGCTGTAAAGTCTCGATACACCACAAAACTCTATGAAGAACACTTACTTCCTATTTTTTTATAAGCAGCATCTTTACCATATTGAAGGGGAGTGTTTAGCTCTGGTTTAAGCGTCAGTGATAAAATTTTACGAGTTCTGCGAGGGAAGAAATCAGTCAAGCGTTGGATTGTGTCCATTATAGAGATTGGATGGACGGTATTCGTGGCGTGAAGGTATTTAGCGTGCTGGTATAAGTAAGCTGTTTTTAGAATATAAAGAATCATGTACTTATGGCTGGACTGGATTTTTTTAAGGCACAACAGCCAACTTGACGGCACGGTTGATTCCCGCACGGAACAAATATTTGTATGACCTACATGTAGCTGTTCCGGGTCTGGCTGTTTGTGTATGTCAGTTTAAATGTTTGTAAACGCACCCACGATACAGGAGAAATTCCTAGGGTGCTCCAACGTTTAAAAAACATAAAAAAATTGATGACGTTGGCTTGAGAACAAAACGGATGTCTGGTTGGCCTGGTACGAACGCGCGAAGTAAGTTCGATCGATTTTTCAATAGAAAGTACATCTATTCTATAACATTTTGGTTTAAATTTGTGTGACAAGCACAATTCGTATCACACACAAATATGAATAGTCTTAAAACGAAATAAATATTGTGAATAAAACGAGTATTTCCAATTAAAAAATCCTTCGAATTAACGTTACGCACGCCGTCATTCGTCCTGATTTTCTCTTCGATTTTAAATTACTATCATTAATGTAGTATCTATTATACAATTTAACAGCGAATCAATTTTCACACCTCCCCCTTAAGACCTAGGCCAAATCTTTTTTAACCGACTTCCAAAAAGGAGGAGGTTATATGTTCGTAGCGTATGTATGTTTTTTTGTGTATGTCCGTCGATATTTTCGTCAATTGTGGACGGATTTTGAAAATTCTTTTTTTGTTTGAAAGGGTATGCTCTCAAGGTGGTCCCATATAAATTTTATTAACTTAGCTTGAGTACTTTTTGAGTTAGCTTCATTAATACGTATTTTTCGAACTTAGCCTATATGGACGATCTTTTAACATTTTCCTGTCACTGTTATTTACATGGTCGTTATATTCGAACTAGTAGGGGGTAGGTACCACAACTAAAAAGTGAAAAATAAAAACTTTTTACAAAAAAAACCAACCGACTTCCAAAAAAACACTAGAAAGTGAAAAATAACTTTAATTTCGGAAGTCGGTGGCTTAAAATGAAAATTCAAAACCAAAGACACCGACTTCCGAAATTAAAGTTATTTTTCACTTTCTAGTGTTTTTTTGGAAGTCGGTTGGTTTTTTTTGTAAAAAGTTTTTGATATTCGGATAGCTCATGACCTAAAGAGGTGACAAAAATTAAGAATATGAAAAAAAAAATACGTGAAATTTCGCGGGTTAAAGTATATAAAATAACAGTAATGAATGACCAAAACCCATCATATTTTTGTCTTCATTCCCATCATGACGGACAGTATAAACAGTCGTACCACCATAGACAATGGACTCGGACCCTTCCGTGCACCGTCAAAGGGTTGTCCACTGATCCGTTGAGCCGGCCTCCTATCGCGATGGCGTGAAGATAACACATGCCATATTTATGCCACATTAATGCCACTTACGTAGTTTAGCGGATTTTTTGCCAGTTGCCAGAAAGTCGTCAAATTTTATGGCATGGATTAGTTGGCTGTTATGGTTGTGGTGAAATCAATTCGTGA
Organism: Eupsilia transversa; assembly: GCA_914767815.1. Classification (NCBI taxonomy): domain Eukaryota; kingdom Metazoa; phylum Arthropoda; class Insecta; order Lepidoptera; family Noctuidae; genus Eupsilia; species Eupsilia transversa. The sequence continues at coordinate 3,702,980 of OU611888.1, forward strand.
TAGTTATCAACGTTTTATGGAAAAGTACGAAAGAAAAGTAAAAATAAAGAAAAGTAAAGATAAAGGATTTTATTTCTGTAAGTAGGTTTTGTCAATCATATTTCACAAACTAGGTGAGGCGAACTTATCTGACTACTCTGAGAAGAAAGGCCGAAACAAACTCAGTGGTCGCAGTCTTTTTTAAAGTCCAGACAAATAATCTTGGTCAGATCATGTGAAGACAATTTGGATTGGTATCTGAAATAGTCTTTTCAGGAAAGAACCACACAGATTGAGTGGACCTGTCCAGTCTGTGAACGCATTTGTCAGTAATCGTGCAGCTCAACTCAGAACTTAATGAGCTCAACGATTCGACGAACAATACCAAAGATAGGACATTTGGGTACGTCGCATATAGTACTCAAACTGCCAGACTGATACCTACTATACTGACTGCACAGAGCAATGTGTAAGGTCCAGCGCACACCGAACTGCAAAATGCTCGCGTATGGTCTTGACGTGTATTTAATTTTGCAATCTATGGAATTGTCATAAGATTCATTTTTCAGTAGTCTCAAAAAATGCTCTGCTCTGCTCTTAGTGTGCGCTGATCTTTAAAGCTTACTTAGAGCATAACGAATTTAATGTTTTCATTTTATTTACAGTTTCCACTTTATTATTAAAAAACAATAGCTCGATTAGACTGTAAGTATTTTCGGGCATTTTGTAGTTACGATATAATATTTGGTCCTTTCGTCCGGATGGAGGAAAAGAAGTATTAGGATCGTAGCAGGTGGCGTTCTGTCGTCGTCTCTGCCTACCCCCATGGGAAGATGGCGTGAGTTTATGTATGTATGTGTGTATGTAAGTCTGAATATTTTCAAGTTAAACAACAATATCTAAGTAAATATAGCAGGAATATCTTACAATTTATTTATTCATGTGGAAATGAAATGTATAAAATGCACATAGAGGAAGTATTAGCGGTTGGTATTCGATGGGTGGACCTTCACGATTTATATTTTGATATCCATACCGGGTCCGAGGGCTACCGCGATTACTATCCAACGGACCTGACGAATGCAAACTGTGGAATGGATTTTTTTATATTTTTTTAACTTTGGTGAAGAACGCGTTTATGTTTTTTGTTCTAAAAAATGATAAAATCGAGAATCAATATTCGTAGGTGTTTGTAAATCGTTCCAAAATAATTAAATATTAAATTAAGAAATCTCATTTTTTTGTTTTTTCTTCATTATTTTTACAATAAAACTAAACTTAAAAAGGTATGTCATTCACTTTACTCAATCGTATATGAATTCAGTCTCTGATGATTCTTTTTATTATTACTGAGCGACAAAAAAACAAAAAATATCTAAAACAAGATTCCACTGCCATCTTAACCCTCAACTACGTATGTCCAAGAAATTTTACAGTGCAATTTTATTTATAGCAAAATTATACGCTGGTGGCTACGTCCGTGAGAAACGTACAGCGGGGACAACGGGGAAGCCGGACAACGGCTTATTCTTATAGATTTAAGGACATTTGAATAATGCACCCGATAGTTTCAAAAAAATAGGGAGATTCGCTATGATAGGGCGAAACGTTTTTTTTTTTGGTTTCGTTGCAATACTGGAGATTTATGTTCTAAATTCTCAAAAGATAATTGCGAGATTTTCGTGTTTTTTTTTAAATATCAACAATGAGTTTGGGCTTTTCCTAAAACTAAAGAGTTCCGTATGTCGTGCATGAGATGACGCTAACTGCTAACTTTAGAAAAAATAATACATAAATAGTGAGGCGACCATTATTATTGTAATAAGACCATTAATAACAAAAGAGTTTTCAACAGAGTTCCTATTTATTTGATTCAGTTTCGAAAATATATGGACTTAACAATATTTTATGCATTTGTAGGTAAATGGATGTTTATTAGGGAACTAGCTTCTGCCCGCGACTTCCCCCGCGTGAAATTTCTTATTCCCCGACCCTCCCCGTCTCATCGCATTGCATGCCCGCGCTATTACTTCGTTTTCGCTTAGCGTTCTTTCCGACTTTTTTATCTTTTGCTCGGCTCCTAAGGGTCCTAGCGTGATGTTAAATAGCCTATAGCTTTCCGCAACATTTGGACTATCAAATAATTTAAAAAAAAATAAGTCCGACAGGTACTGCCAGAGGTTAGCGCGTTCAAACAAACAAACAAAAAAACAAACTCTTCAGCTTTATTATTAGTAGGTAAAGATGAAATGCATCATATTAGGTACAAATAAAATTATAACCAGCAGTGGTGGCCCAGTGGTAACGTCCGCGACTTACTAGTTGTAGATCGTAGATTCGAACCCTGACAGACGCTTTACTTTGTTTAAATTATTTCATCACCACTGCTCTCAAAACGGTGAAGGAAAACATCCTGAGGAAAGTACATGGCCTAGAACCAAAAACTCGACGACATGTGACATCTCCTTACCGCCACTGGGCCAGCGTGGTGGATTACGGCCCACACTCTCTCACTAAGAAGAGGCTTGTCTCCCAGCAGTGAGAACATTAAAAAAAAACTGATTAAGCTAAACTTATGATCAACTTGAAAGAGTTGATATGCATGATGTTTCATCTGATAGTTACTGTGACTCTCTGAGTTTATTTCGGCCTTTCTTCTCATAGTAGTCAGATAGGAAACGCCGACACCTAGCTTATTCTTTATATTTTTTAATAGGCCCTGTAAAAGTGATTTCGATATCCTATTCACAGAATAAACAATTTCATTTCATTTTTTGTAGATGCTGATGACATGGATGTTACATGGATGATATCTAACTTCAATGCTTTCAAGTCTGAGTTTGTTTCGGCCTTTCTTCTCAGAGTAGTCAGATAGAAAACGCCGTCCTCAACTAGCTTATTTTTTTTTTATACGACGTGTAAAAGTGATTCCGATATCCTATTTAAAGAATACACAATTTCATTTCATTTTTTGTAGATGCTGATGACATGGATGCTACATGGATGATATCATTACTTCAATGTCTTTCAAAATGATCTCGCTTTGAACATTTTTCTAAAGAAAGGAATTTTTAAAGGAAGCCAAGACTTTATGCAAGCATACTTCTATAACGTATACGTAGGTAAGTACAAGGAGGGTCGTCTCTGTAAATATTAATCTCGTAAATTTTATGTCAATAGTTTCCCTCCTACCCTCTTTGATGGATAGGGGTACGATATTGATGTAATATATAATAATATTTGCGCTAAAATGCCTCATTTTGGGGTTAATATATTCATGGTTGATTCTTTATGAGTTTTTGACGAAAATGTTTAAGTCAACGGTGTGTTGTGTGTTCAGACGCCTTTTTTAATTAAAGAATGTATAATTTCTTTTTATTAAAAAATATGGAGTGTCCAATAAAAAGCTCTGTTGAGTGTCAAAATTAAAACATCACACGCTCAATTTTTTTTTTTTAACACTTTTTTTTTATTTCCAGACCAAAAAAGTGAAAAATTAAATATAGAACGACAGTAGTGGGATCCAAAATAATGAAACGTGTATTTTCTGAATTAATTAACTTTGTAACTAACAGTTAATCATTATTTACTTTAAGATTGCATCGACTTTCATGACCTGTGGGTATTATCTTTTACAGTGTAAATGTAAAAGACCTACACGTAGGTAAAGAGTACTTCCTTAGACAGTTATTACTTACATAGCGCTAGAATTTACTAAACATGATCATTAAAATAAAATATCTATTAAACTAATTAAAGGCGCTTTTGAATTGTCAAGGAGTCAGTCAGTCAGTCAGAAAGAACAAGCTACAGTTGCTCACTTATGTTACAAAAATATTTGTTGCATAATTCATATTGAAATTATAACATGGGAGAACGATGTAGAAAAACGAACAATGTAGAAAATTTTCGCTTAGGTACTCAAAATCAAAATATTTTATTTCACATAAACCTACATGGGCACTTATGAAACGTCAGAAGCTAGGTGCACGGCTCCAATTGGTCGTTTCCTATGGAGAAGAGCCGGCAAGAAACTCCACGGTTACTATTTTACTAAACATGATCATTAAAAGAAATAAGTAGGTACCTAATCATTTTTTAATTGAAATAATTTTTGTACGTAATCTCTCGAGTAGCCAAAAATGGTGACACATATCTACCCCAATTTAAACATACCTGACAACAAGGAAGGTAAACATTTTTTTATAAAAATCGCCATAAATATTTAATCCCTGGACGCACATCTAAGAAAACAACACAAAAAATGTTTTCACAGCCACTCACAGTGAATAGCTTGCCAATTTGCCTACCTTTTGAATTTTTTTTTATAAAAAAATTTATGGACTGACCACTAACAAGCTCTATTTAAAAGAGAGCATCACGCCCTGAGAATTTTGGAACGCTTTCCCTATTCTTTACTTTTTTTTTGGGCATTTCAGATTCTTTGACCGAGGCAACGGGTACAAAAAAAATATGCCAGCTGTGAGCGTGAACCTCGCTGAATTAAGGGAAGTTTGTTTTTAAACGTAAAAACGTAATTTTATAACCACCTTGCTTGGTAAATCCTATTTGAAAATAGATTTTGTTAACTGCCGTAACCAAGTAATCTTTTTTAAGATAGAACCAAATTACTTATTAACATTTTAATAATAATCTTCTGCGTACAAATCTAGGAGTTTCAATAAATGCAATGGTCGCGCCGTATTTTTGGACGTGACCCTACCTAGTTCTAATCCAAAATTCAAATAAACATTCATACGTTCGCCGCCAAAGTTCCAATTTTAAAAGATAACGATCTAATGTTCCAAATTCGAAAGCAAAACACGTCGGCATAATAAAGACGGTGCAGACGACCGCACAAAAGTGCATGCATGCATTGTCCGAGCTCCTTGCATAAACTTGGCACAAAATATAATTGCCTTGGCCCCCTCGGCCATTCACGCATTACGGGATTTAAAAAAAAAGTGTACAGAAAAAAAATTGAGATGACATTTCGTATTCAAAACATATGTCATTTTCTGTATCGATGTGTCCATTGTTGCGTCTGGACGAACCTTATTAGCGAGGCCGTGAAGTTGCCGACGTTTCCCATGACGGCTAAATTCTATATTCGAATTATTTTTACGATTTACGGATTTCTGGACGACATAACTTTATTGTTGTTACTTCGGAAGCGATACGGATTAGTTCCACGTATGCATCGATGCACGTTTATTATTTAGAATAATACGATTTTGTATTAAAGGTAGTGTGAATTTGGGAATTTGCGTATGTTGACTCATTTATATCTTGTGTCCCAGTGACATTCTTTTGTTAATTCCGACAGATGCAGGAATTAAGAAAGAATTTTATAACAAATTACCGGGACAGATTTGATATGGATACTGAAGATGTTGGGAAGTTCACGATAAACATAAAAACGACTGTTAGGATTTTCAGTAAATGACATATTAAATCTTCAAAACAAAACAACAAATATTTCGCTCTCAACAAACGTATGTTATAATATAACAAAAACCACGTGTGGGTAAAAACGACCCCATCATTTAATAATCCTCATCGATATGGCTCTGATTACGTCGACAACAAAAGTCTAGATGTACCAGATAACCCGCCACTGGGGTACATTACACCCCCAGGGTGAACTAGGGTTGAACGTAAAAATGAGTTGCATTTACGCGTTCATCATACTGACTAAAATTAAAATCCTTAAGTTATAAGTTAAAAATCATTAGTAAAATGATACAAGATGTATAGAATTGAGATTAATACATTATATTCGTACATAAATGATAAATATTGTCAAGTTTGCGAATGTTTTTTTCCTCAGTGCAGTTGATTTAAGGAATAATTATTATAATGAGCATTTTTTATCTTATCAGTCTGAACGATTAACCTACAATGCAAAACAGTTATTTTTTCCCTTCACAAAACGTCCGCTTTCAGCAAAAAAAATTAAGCCCACTTTTTTTTATGAAATATTTTTATTTTGGCAACCCTATTCCTACAAAAGGTGACTACAGTGAAAGCCCACGCAATGAGTGACATAATAACCAAACTACAGATCACAGATAAGCTATTAATTTGGCTCAAGTATCCTTTTCCATATCAAAATTATGCCCCTAACCCCTAATTTATATTTCCTACTTCAACCATTCACATCAACCTTATTTCTGTCGCATAAGGTATATTTTCGGGTGGATTTTGGTTTTGGAGCTGGAAATATTAATATGGTTTTTTAATCACCAAGAAATTGATATGAAGCTCTTTTATGTGGCAGCACAAAAGCTATATTGTTTTCCCAGCGTTTGAACCGCGAATATGTTACCCTTGATTGAGGCGAGATTATGTAATATGGCAACCCTCTGATGATTGATTAAAAGGGAGATCTGAGAGGACTTCATTTGAGAAAAAATAAAAGAATTTAATAAACGCGTGCAACGTATTCTATACTGTTTTACATATTATTTCTATTCCGTTTCCAGCCTGCGTACGAAAAATTTAATAAATAAATAATATCCAATAGTTTAGTCACTATAGATAGTCAAGATTGGCATAACCCATAGTCGGCGCATCACTACTATTTAGTTTGTTAGAAAAAAACACTTTTATAAAATTTCAATATTAGAATTTTATTTGAGAGTACCTAAATACTGCCAGTATTTTCATTTATTGTTGTATTGTCGTCTCCACATTGAAGATTAGGAACACTTATGCAAAATTTCATGCTTCTAGAGCCAGCGATATTTATCAGTGCAATGCGTTGTTTATCAGTGAATGAACGAATTTGAAATTTTGATAAAGTTGAAGATTCTGCAGACGCAAACACAGGCTTATTATAATTTATGCAAAACAATTTCAATTATAATTGAAACTATTTATCTCAGGGTTAATAATTATGTTATGTTTGTAAGTAGATGTACATTGTTAGTGGGGTCATCTGATTGGAGCCAGTTCAGAGTTATAAACACTGCTATAATATGTCTAATAGTGTGCAAAGGTCTTGCTTTATGTTTTGATGGAACGAGGTCGGCTCTTATTAAGTGTCGCACATCGTATAGTTGTATTTATTATCTACTTAATAGCATAAGCATAATAAGCCTATAATGTTCCCACTTCTGGACACAGGCCTGCCTCGCTGTGAGAGGAAGTGGGCCGTGTAACACCACGCGGGCCCAGTGCGGGTTGGTCGATGTCACGTGTCTTCGAATTTTTGGTTTTAGGACATGCCGATTTCCTCACGATGTTTTCCTTCACCGTTTTAAGAGCAGTGGTGAAGAAATTATTTACACAAAGTAAAGCTTTGGTTTGAACCTACGAACTTAACTCGTAAGTCGGGGCCGTTCCCAGCACTGCTCCCTAGTGTCTGGTATAAATGTCTAAAATGCCACTTATATTTTAAAGTAACGGTAAAAACAAACCCTCTCGATGCCGAGGCGTGGTCACATTGACAAATTTACGACAGTTTTTGCTAATTTTATACCTTTTTTTGTTTCTAAAATTTTATGTTTCCCGTAAGTGGCGAATGGTTTTGCGGCATTTTTTTTTTGTTTTGAGAGATTATCAACCTGTCTTGAGGTGTTAAGTAAATCTTATCGGGTCCTTGGTTCGGACTTGACAGGTTTTTGTGATAAATAACGAAATTTTTCTTTGAGTGTAAACAAAATTGATGGTTAGAGTTATTTTTGGAATGGTGCAGATTTTTTTGTGTAATACTCAGTCATTAACGTCAGATATCGAATGCTGGAACACATATAAAATTATATAGTCTTCTTCTCTAATTTAATTACCGAAACACGTAACGGTTATCAAAATGTTTAGCATGCATTAAATAAATGTTAATATCCGGGTTCGATTGCCAGCGGGGGCAAAATTTTCTGCTCGGTTTGGTTGGTGGTAGGGCTTGTTCTAAGTCCGCCTGGCTAGCTACCACCATCTTATCTGAGTATGTCGCCATAACAACAATGCTAACAGCATTGGTGTGTTTCGTCAGTTAGAGGTAAGATAGCCAGTTCCTCTGTGGTTGAGGATTCCGAGTGAAGCTCGCTTCCACCTTCGGCCTGATCATCACTTATCATCAGATGATGAAGGTCAAGAGAGTCGAGGGCATTAAAAAAAAATGTTTTTACTTTTTACAATTGTTCTGTATAAATATGAAGCCTCGTACAGACTGGTGCGACGCGACTCTAACAAAACAATTTCTAAGAAAAGTTCATGGTAGAATAAAATAGTGTCGTGTCGCGCCAGTCTGCATGAGGCTTAAACCTTTTAAATCTAAACTTATGAACAAATGTGTACGTATGCAGACGCAGTAACAGGAGTCTCTTTGACATACAAACTTATTTATGACACCCACAGACGTGTTTTGCTATTCCGCAAGTTAATTAGAGACCTCAAATAATCACATGGAAGACGTTAAGGTCACATGAAAGTCATAAACTTGTCAAAGAACATTTTAAACTGACTACTGTTCCGTTCCGTTATGTTTAACGTTGTCCAACTAATATTATAAATGCGAAAGTTTGTGAGGATGGATGGATGTTTGTTACTCTTTCACGCAAAAACGACTGAACGGATTTAAATAAAATTTGGCACATATACAGTTTATAACCTGGAATTACACATAGATACTTTTTATCCCGATATTCCCACGAGATCGAGACTTATGCGGGTGAAACCGCGGGGCGCTGCTAGTATATTATATTAATTTATGTATTAAATCGTTTTAAAACTAAAATTGAAATTTTCTGACAAATTCCTCATTTTAATAGGGACCAAAAACATATTTATAATAAATTTATTTATTCGAAAGCTCTGTGATTAATAATATCAAACATGACTCTCACCAAAAATCAACAAAAGGGGTAAAAGCACCCTGAATTACCTACGCTAAAACCAGATTATAAATATTTCTTAAACCCGTCGCCTCGTGCCTTTGCGCAGCATCCAACCCTACCGCTGCCGCTGTTAACCCGAGAACGCGTGCCGGGATCAATACGACCCACCTCCGAGATACCTCAACCCCTATTGTACCCGTTTATCTCGGGCACAATCCCTTTTTATCCCTTTTACAGGGCTAAAGGGTACATGAATCGTGCGCATGGATTCTGTACTTATCGCGTGCGTATTGTTAAGATGGAAACGAGATGGTAACCCTTATTTTTTCGGAGACTTTTTGCCCCTTTATGTAAAAGTAAGTTTTTATCTTTTATTGGGTATAGTTTTATTCTTTTTTGTTTTACATATACAATTTTTTTGAAATTTTGAAATTTTGTCAATCCTGAGTTTTTTTTTTCTAATAATAATAATTTAATTCCCAGTGATAAAAATGGTGACTTTAACGTCTAAGTTCCCAATGAAATAATCCAGTTTTCTAAAGACGCTTCAGTTCAAATCAAGTTTGAGCGCGATCCGCGATTCTCAGAACATTTGGAACACGTGAACCCACCCCGTGGGACCACACATGCGTTTGAATGAAACTTCTACAATCTTCAATATCCAAAACCAGATTCCTTTCTTCATCAATATTCACAATATTAGAAGAAGCCCCTTTTTTACTTATCTTTTTTTCTTTAAGGGTGTTCGTAACGTCTTTTTTCTTTGGACGAAAAATACGATGGTGACCCATGACCTGAGGACCCTTTGAATGTTTGAAATCTAGTTTGTATGAAAAAAGCGTGTCTGGCTGTTTTGTTTGGCGTTCACAATGAAGTGAATACATGTCCGAGACTGATTGTATGTGGTCGGGGCAGTTTGCGTTCTCCTATGTGAGTAACAGTCGTTAGATTCTATGTAACGTCCTGGCAGTTTTTTCTGAATATAGCGGTTTATATTATAAAGTACGTTCATATTAGATACCTATATAAAACTGTAATTATCTGGGAACGCTTACTTTGATAGTTAGATTTTGGGAAAAACAATACTGCTCTTTCACTTACTATAACTTAGAAAGATTAATGATTTATAAAAGAAATATCTACAAAATGCTAAATAAGATGGTAGTGCTAACCATGATCACACTTCGAGATGACTTCATCATTAATAACTGCGAATTATCTAAGATCTATTAATAATATTTCTAATCGCAATAAACTCGTGCCAACCGCCTCTTTGTATCACGTGTTCCAAACTTAAAAAAAAGTAACAACATTTTTGTTAAAAACTTTTTTTGCAAAAAATCCCCCACGACACACAATAGAATACGCTCCCGTTAAGTAACCCAATTTTTACACCATAAATAAAAAGAAAAAAAAAACGTAAAAGGTAACGGTCTTCCGTGTTTCTTTTTTTAAGTAAAAAAAGGTCCGAGTATGTAAGAATTAATTTATGTAACGCCTCAATGCTTACGCAGAAAGTGGGTATTGAGAGCGAAAATTAGGCCACATTCATAGACTTTTTTCTTAAAGTTTTTTTTTATTCTCTTTTTTACCTTTTTCATAATGTTTTGTGACAATATTGACAGATCAGGCCCCGTTGAAGCTTTGACGTTGAGTTCGAGGATTTGTAAATAATCTCATTGAAAATTAATACCGTTTTTGAGAGTTTCTTAGAGGCTGATTGGCTTCATTGTTGAATGTTTTTTGTTGGTGTCTCAAGTTTTCAGTGGCTATGAATTTTGATGAGATGTTTTTTCACAGCTTTTTTAGTAGATTCGTGGGACAAATAATAATATTTTCTTGTGAAATGTAATGTAGGTGTAGGGGTCTTAAATTAACTTTTTACGGAGTGTGTATGACACGTCTGTTACAGTACCTATTCAGAGTTTTTTTTTAAAATATATTATAAGTCCGTTATTTTAAAGTTTTTTTTTAAATATTTTATGTTGGTATAAAATCTCAGAACGTTATAGCTTTATAGAAACTTCTCAAAGATTATATTTAAAACCTACTTTAATTCTCGTGAACTTGTATGTGATTCTTGTTTTTTTATCATCTCTTTTAACCCCGCCCTAATCTTGTAACTCCAAAAAACGAGTTCTTTACAATAAAAAGTCACAGCATCCGTAACCGTTTAAGGGTTAATAATGGTAATGACAACCATAACCCTTATCCACGTGCCGAGATGAGGGTTAAGTTAAAAATGTGAAGATGACAGAAAGGGTGGCTTTACGTAATTGTTACTTAAACTTATCTTTATGAAATTTTTTATGGGTAAGGTAGAATTCTTGTTTTCTCAGCTCGTGGCTCGTGGCGTCAGCTGAGGAGCTCGTGGCTAAATAATAACAGCCGCACGGGTCGATCTATCAGGTTAAGCTGCGCTTGCCGGTGTTGGTCCGTGGATGGGTGACCATCTTTACATACCGACACTCCTCCGTGCTTCGGAATGCACGTTAAGCCGTTGGTCCCGGCTGTCATTCGTGGATCTTTGACAGTCGTTACGATTCGTCAGAAGCCAGAGGTCGATAGGCAGTCGCTCCATTTAAAATACTGTTATTCAGCTGCATCCGGTTAGACTGGAAGCCGACCCCAACATGATTGGGAAAAGGCTAGGCAGAATGAAATACCGCTATCAGCTGAATAAGAAAATTGACACTCGCAGTGGTCTATCAAACACGGGATCACTCTCGCACGGATTTACTGCTTGATTTCGAATGTCATTTGACCGAAGTCGAGATCGAACGTCCGAATAGCCGAAATTCCATAGCATCGATGTACCAAAATCTCGAATCCGTTCGAGATTTTGGTCGATAGAAAAAAATCGAGCGTCCGTTTCGTCGAAAAATCATTGCAACGATAGTCCTGCATAAGGTTATGTATTTTCGTTACGTTTACATACTTCGGGATTTGGAAATAATGTCCAAATGGTAAAAGCTTTATTATGGTAAACTTTACTTCTGTTTTAAGGCTCGTGTATACTGGCGCGACTTGTCACGCGACGCGACACTGGTAATTGTTCTACCGTGAAGTTTTCTTAGAAAGGAGAATGGGCATGGATGCTAGGAATTTGGTCCAAGAGCCTCCAGTAATGAGACTTGGGGGAAATTCAAGTACTTATATGTCTTATGATCCTGGCAAAATTCTATGAGATTCTGCCCCGGGGTTATATTGTTATGGTCATGTTTATATGCTGAATATAAATAATTATGATTTTAAGTTAAATGCCTCGTTGGTCTAGTGGTCGCAAGCGCTACTGCTGAGCATAAGGTCCTGGGTTCGATTCCCGGGTCGGGCAAACTGTTATTGGGTTTTTACCCGACTACGGCGAAACAAAAAGGAGGGTTATGATTTTAACCGGTATGTTTTCACAAGTGGGGCATCGTTGTAAGCGTCTCGGTCGTCCGCTAGTTATAAGCTATGTGACGTCACACTAAATTAACTATATCGCCCTCTAGAGAGGACAAAAAGTCTCAAAAAAGAACTAAAAAAAAAGTTTTTTTAATGGTGCCATGTTGGGTATCAAATGAAAGGGCTTAATTAGCACATTTCAAAAATATATATATAACTAGCTGCTGCCCGCGGCTTCGCCCGCGTGAGTGTCGGAAATTACCCCATACATCCCCATGGGTTTTAAGTATAAATATTGAGTTTCGAGTTAATCGGACAGCGCGTTAAAATTCTTCCATACAAACACTGACACCCCCCAATCCCCCTTTAGGGGGTAATTTAGAAAAACAAAAAACTACAAACTTTATAATTTATTTAGATAACTATTCGTGCGAAGTTTCATGTTTATTACCTCAAGGAATAAGATTTTTCATACAAACTTTCATCCCTTATTTTACCCCCTTAGGGGTTGAATTTCGAAAAATCCTGATACACGTTATTCTTAATTTTTGGGTTTAAGTATAAATATTGAGTTTCGAGTTAATCGGACAGCGCGTTAAAATTCTTCCATACAAACTTTGACACCCCCCAACCGTAGGGTAGGATACTTTTCCGGGATAAAAAGTACCCAGTGTGGTGCCCAGGATATTAAAGAATAATTATACCAAGTTTCATCGTAATCGAACCGGTAGTTTTTGCGTGATACCTGAACAAACAGACAGACAGACAGACAGACAGACAGACAGACAGACAGACAAAAAAAATTTTAATCACACTTTTGGGTTCGGTGTCGGTCTAGTAACACCCCCTGCCATTTATTTTTTTGATATTTTCAATGTACAGAATTTTCACTTCTACAGATTTATTATAAGTATAGATTACCCCAAAATAATTTAAATAAAAGTAACTATAAAAACTACTACGCCATATAGTCAACTAAAAAGGTATAAACAAGTCATCTCAGATAGACAAATTAAAAATCCGGTGTCACACGTTATTTATTCGAATTATCCCCTAACACGTGTGACTCCGGATTTTTATTTGTCTGTCTGAGATGACTTGTTTATACCTTTTTAGTTAACTTTTTTTCCGTACTTGGGTTTTAGTTTTTATACTTAGTTTTATTTTTATTCTATCTGGAATTTCTCAGTAGCAGCCTAGATTTGTGCCCGGTTGATGGCAATAGGCTCGCCGTCTATTACATGGGAATTATATTATGGGAATTATTTCGCCAGTTATGTTATAACTACGGATAGGTACACCTCTGCACAACCCTTCGGGGAAACAAGGCGTGATTTTATGTTGTTGTGATTAAGCATAGCGATGCAATGCGAATCATAATAAGCTCAACGTAGGTAGTTGCTAGATAAAATAAAACAAGATAGTGGAGGAACAAATAACATTTATTTTTTCCTTTATTTTATTTTCAATACTGTTTATTTGGTCGAGGCTTTCCGCTATTAGGCCATTAAACGTAACGATTATCAGTACAATGATTGCAGAGTCCACGTCCAACAGCTTTCACGAGATTGTCGTCAAGATTGAAGGTCAGCGATATCGTCGGTCTATCACCACAATTTCAGGCTTCACAATTGGCTAAAATAGTCCTGTCAGTGATGATAGATCAGTACCAGTACAATGTGGTATAACCATTCTTGAAAACTGGGTCGGGCACATACCTGTAGTATGGTACTTCGGACTCGGCCGTGCAGTACAACCTTGTTGTACTGCACGGCAAGTTGCTGGTGGATAATCCTAGCCACTAGATTGTGTCTGTGCAAGTCATCATCCATTTGTTCGAGATTTTCAAAATCATTTCTTTTTCTACTTTCTGCAACTTGTTTCACCACGTTAATAATTTCAGTTATTTGTTCACTATTAAAACTGTGACTAATATTTGGTGCTCCTAATAATTCTTCCCAAACATTTGCTTCTAAGTGAAACTGACACACTCTTGCAACAGGGAACATAATAGTTGTTATCCATCAGCAATCGTTTTTTTGTAGCGTCTGAATGGCGACGGCGAGTTCTGTGGCGGCAACCAAAAAACATACAAGCATTCGACGTATTTGGTGGCCGGGAATAAGTAGGTAGCTCTATCACTGGAGTTGCTTCCTGATGTTGATCATTTTGATAATTATCAACAAGTGGAGGGTCGGCGATGTTTTCAACATTTGGTGGTTGTTCTATGTCACGTTGCTGATGAAGGCATCCTAAAACTCCTACCCAGCAAGGTCTACAAATGTATTCAGCGTTATTAAATAACATCTGAAACAAAAAAAAAAACAAGTCGTAGTAGTAAATAGTTTAAACATTGGCGTGGTTTAAAATACATAGATTTACCGTTAATTATTAGTAGAGTCTGTTCGGAAAGAGAGCCGCTCACTCACATTCATTCAGTATTATTTCTTTTTTATTAATGATTATTATTGACTGCCTCGTAAGACTAGTGGTCGCAAGCGCTACTGCGGAGCATGAGGTCTTGGGTTCGTTTCCTGGGTCGGGCAAAGTTTTATTTGATTTTCCATCTGGAATAGCTCAGTAGCAGCCAGGAGTCTGGTCTTGTGCCCGGTTGATGCCAATAGGCTCGCCCCATATTAAATGGGACTTAAACACTGGAGAAATGTGGGTGTACTATAGGTACTAGGATATTTCTGCCTAACCCTTCGGGGACCAAAGGCGTGATGTTATGTTATGTAATAATGATTATTCTCCATACCTGATATGGTTGCAGATTTTCTGTGATAATCACAGCAGATCCTGGATTTTCATCAAAAAGCGTTTGGGTAATTGTCATTTGTGTTTTACGTAACACAGAATGGTTACACAGTAGACAGTAGAGCGGAAGTTCTCCGCTTAAGGTCGAAACATATTGATAATTATACACTCACTATAACCAATCACAAGGAAAAAATTATCCGTTGAAATCGGTTATAAAGACAAAAATCAAGTCCCGTCAAAAGCAAATGTCGGTATTTTCAAAAATCGAAGATTACAACACAAACTTTTTTTATTTTTTATTTATGGGATTTCGCAGGTCAACCTTGGAGGTTGTCGGCTGCTTAACCGGCCTTTCTTTATACGCAAAATCATATTATTTATAGTCAGGACAAACATGACCATAACAATAGAACCCCGGGTCAGAATCTAATAAACTTTTGCCAAATTCATAAGAAAAATAAGCACTTCCATTTCCTCTAAGTCTCATCAGTGGAGGCTCTTGGACCACTTTCGCCCATTCTTCTTTTATTTTATTAACGTCTTGTCGCACCTGTTTGCTCAGCCTTTACTTTTGGTAGTTTTCTGTAGATATGTTTCAGTCTATTTCTTTGCTTAACGAAAACATTTTGCCTTTTCTAATGGACCTACCATTAGAAAAGGCAAAATGTTTTCGTTGTTAATACTGTTCAAAAATCTCCATAATAATATAAAAATAATAAAATAAAAAGCTCCATAATACTGCTCAAAAATCTTTGGCGATCGGTAATATCTTTAAGGGCGAATTCTTTTTATCCGCGGAATAAGCCTTCTCTTTCGAATAAATTTTGAATTTTTGACAGTTTCTCCATACGAAAACTGTCAGAAGTAAATGTTATTCCGCGGAAAAAAATTTAGTCCCGTTTCGTCGAATCCGCCCTTAGTAGATTACCGACTTTGTAATTCCGAAACCCAGAAAAGATCGAATCACAATATTATGGAGTGGTTAAGTACAATAACTTGTGCATTGATTAATCCTGTCTCTAGGGAAATATGATGTTGCCAAGGGTGATCCGTACGATTGGAATTGAAGGAGGCCTCTTGATGATAAAGGTAATATAGGCTTATTTATTTAATAAAATATTTTTTAAATATATACTTGTACTACTAAAATTTACTGTGGACCAAAAAGTTGTCTTTTAAATATATGAATACTAATAAATAAGTACCATAGATAAAAATATATGCCTTCCTTTATTTTTATGTCTCACACAAAATTTAGCTCCGGAGACATGCATGTTTTTCTACAAAATGGTATAATTTTACATAATCTGTCTTTTAGATTGTCTTTTAATCTTTCTCTGAGATTTTAAGCAAAGTAGAAATTTTTCTTCTACATCTCCATCTCCATCTTTTTTTTCTATTTTTCTTCTTTTTTTTTTTTTTTTTTGTTCGCGCTGCCAGCAATTTACACAGCTTTAAGGCTTCTATAAACAGACGCGACGCGACTTTAATAGTACAATTTCTAAGAAAACTTCACGGTAGATCAATAACCGGTGTCGTATGCACGAACCTTTATGGTGGGTAACCATAAATTTGACAGTGCGATCATGGTTGCGTCGCGACTCGTGTCCTAGTGAGATAGGGCCCTTAATCTTAACTTGAGAGGCAGCCACGTTAAGCAGCGCTTTTTAATTTGTCTGTCTGTCATGTCTTTTTTCTACCATTTTAATTGACTTTTAGTTTTTATAACTTTTATATTCTTGAAGTTATTTACCTACTCACAAATTCTTAAACTCCAATCATTAGTAAAATCATCCATCGCCACCCATTCAATAGGGAGGTTCTCATCCCAAAATCCAATATCGTGCGTAACTAGCACCTCTGGATGCACTCGACTGCCTCTCTTTGAGCTCAGCCGCGAACCAACAGTCCCCGCTTAATCGTTCAGATTAAGTGGCATTAACGCTCCCACACAATCCCATCACTTGCCAACAAATCTCATTTCGACTGCACTTTAATCCTATACCACATCCTGCACTATGAAACTTGCTTAATTTTTATTACGATAACCATTGCTGCGTTAAAACTGTAAGAGTTTATTTCGGTTAAACAGATGCGGTAATGTATGACGGATGCAGTGAAATTGTAGCTGATGGGTATCGCTTCCCCCAAAAGCTCTCGCTCGCTAGTCAATTAAGTGATCAGCCCAGGGGTTCTGCACAATTGGTCGCCTCCGTACAAAGCGACAGTGGCGCCGCGCTACGATATTGTATACAACTCGCTACGGTTTTATTAGACGGATTGTGAGGGATGACGCTTTTTTGAAGGATTATAACTGAAGCATATTTGTGGTATTCATATTGAGGGTATTACGAAGCTAATAATGCACGTATTGAATAGATGCTAATACGCGAATGCACATTAAGTGATTGTTGTGTTTATACGAAACAGTTTAATCGAATTCTGTTTATAATTTGCAACTGAATAGCTTTAACCCAATATTTTTCAAAACCGAGCCAATAAACTTTCAATTAAAACAGAAAAACAGGAAAACACATAAAACTCAGATTTCTTACAGTAAACTCCGATTTATTTCAACCAGTCCATCTTTCAGTTGAACTGAAACAAAAAAGCCAACCGGATCTATTTTTATCGCAATTTTTTTCGCATTGCAGACGCGGCGAGTCGTCGAGCCCCGGGCGTCCGTGCGTAAAATCGGATCATGAACAAGTTACTCGCGCGCGACCAATAGTTGAGTACCTCTGACCGAACCATGGATTTTAGAATTACTTTTTTCCGGGAAACTTTTAGAGTTTTAACGCTCCGCATGAAAGCGTGGATTTCTGTGTAGCCTTTATGGATTTTAGTCAAAAAATGAGCGATGTGTATGTTTTTCGGGAATAAATAACAACACTCTTTTATAATTTAAGGACATGACTGTGTGTAACAAATAAAAAGCTAGACGGAATACAATAATGAGTCCTAAAACTCGAAGATTAACACTATTTTTGCTTGAGAGGTGTTGAATTGTAGAAATACCTTGAAGCATGATCAGTATAATATAATGTCTCACTGCTGGGACCTCTTCACGATCAGCGGGAGTGGGCCATAACTTTGAAGTAATATTTAAAAAACAATGTTCCGTATTTAAAAAATAATATAGAACGCAAGACAGGGAAGAACATACAACAACAAAGATAAAGCTTGCATGGAGCCACCGCGTGAGGTTGGCAGATAACCTTAGACCGGAGTCTTATCATTGAAGAAAAATAACCGACCGAGTTCTACTGAGGAACTGTAGTAGTATCGATGTGTTTTAATATATTATGATATATCGAAATATTCGTTTTTTTTTGTTAAAAAATAATATGGGTCGAGGTATACCTTATCAGTCGTGTAGTCTACCTTTTTAAACACGACATTTACGCAGGGTGATTGAAAGCTGGATGCAAAGCCTTAAGGGGGTGATCGTTGACACCATTAAGAGCATATTGAGCATGTTTAAAAAAAATGAACGATTGGGGTTATTTTATTTTTTAAATGAACTAAACTACGCAGCTTTTCAAATTTTAAAAGACGTATTCTGCGAGTAACGTTAAAAAAAAATACATTCGAACTTTGACGGGGCGCTGGTGGCAATAATTAACAGTCAGAAATTGGGATAATTAAAAGAAAACTTAAAATAGCACAAATTCTTCTTAGACATCTAGGATAGGGGTCAAAATGGTCAAAATAGTGTCAAGCATCACCCCTTTAATGTTTTGCACCCTGCTTCCAATCACCCTGTATATGGATTTTGACATAAGAGTGGCATTAGAACCGTTGAAATAACTAAGTTTTTTTACTAAGACCCAGTCTCTACGCTTTGACCAGATGGTTGTTAGAAAGAGAGGTGATTATAGATAGTAGAATGATGTCATGAATGTATGAATAATGAATGATGCATCGATATTCTAATAAATACTAGTGCCTATAAATGTAAGGGAAAGGCAGATAATACAAATTAAGTAAAGAATGTGTAATACACTGAAGTGCTGATGAGAAATATACAGATTTTTAAAGTAGTATTAATAAGATACAATACAATTTAAGCACGCTCAGCTCTAAATTAAAACACACGACCCAAACTGCACATGACAGAAACATTAACGGATGCAGCGCCAAAAATACATAATAAAAGGTGATAAATATATCATTTTTACAAACAAGACCCGACAAGACACATTGGCAGACGGTCTTAATTTATCCAGTAGCACACAAACAAAGAGGCAAGTGGACAAACAGACGAACAAAACAACAAACGCGTGATTTAACGCTGACATACTCGATTCTTGTTTGTCGTTTTATCGTATCGATCTTAGTGTAAATTGTAATGGGGACTGATTGATTTATTCAGAGCTTTACTGGGAATATTTGAAATTGTTGTTCAAGGTATATTTAGGGTTGTTTGTTAGTGCTTGTTTCGTGGTGGTGACGTCAGGTTTAGCGAGTTAGTCTTGCGAAAAGTATTGTTGTAAATGGTTTCAATATCATCTTGTTTATCTACTGTTTTTGCTATAGAATCACATGCCATATTACCGAAACGAATGACTATCTCTTTTATGATAATGCTGTCTTTCATTTCTCGTTGTTTTCTTTCAAATGGTACATGTATTATTATTAGTAATAGTTAACACTGCTTCCCATACTCCACTTTATACTTTATGGACTTGTGTGAAGGTTCATTCCTCGTCATATTGTAAAGTATCTAAGGTCAGTTTTTCTATTCTGCCTTCTCCGCTTATTTTTATTCCATGCTGTAGAAATAAATGGAGACGGGAGAACGTCGAAAGTGATAACTTATCAGGAATTTAAATGAAATGAAATAGTTTATTCTGTTAATAGTATATCGGAAACACTTTTAAACGTCATGTTAAAAAAATATTAGAGCTAAGCTAGATGAGGTCGGCGTTTCCTATCTGACTACTCTGAGAAGAAAGGCCGAAACAAACTCAGAGGTCACAGTCTCTTTTAAAGTCCAGACATTATCTTGGTCAGGCCATATGAGGACCATGTAGTTTAGTGTCTGAAATGGTCTTTTGAGGAAAGAACCACACAGATTTAAGTGGACCTGTCCAGTCAGTGCAAGCAATTGTCAGAAATCGTTGAGCTCATCTCAGAACTTAAAGAGCTTAGCTTAAGTCCTCCAGCACCAATAGATGCTCAAGAAATTCATACACTCCCAAACCAAATGTCTCTGCTACCATTACATTCCGTCGCGAGTAGCCGCTGAATGGCAAAGCTATCTCAAAGTCTGACGATTGATACATGTGACATTACAAGACAAGTCTTTCTGTGCTTTTTATTTGACAATTTATGTGTCCCACAAAACGTAAAGTACTTTTGTAATAATGTGAATGTCTTATAGTTTTTATTTTTTACGGTAAGTGAAATTTTTAGTGTCCATGTCGTTTCGGTGGGGACCGCTTTGGGTTTTAAGCGGTGACGTGTTGATTTCTTTTTTCAGATGTAAAGGTTTAAATTGGCGTGAGGTACGGTCAAGCAATTGCTTGGAATGGCTATTTCTATCGTTAATTTGTTCTTCCTTGGAGATTAGCGTAGCTGTTTTTTGCTTTGAGGTTTTGGATTTTAACTTACGACATGAGTATTGCAATCAAGTAAATCTTAAGTTAATCACCAACCAATCAACCGATTCATTAAAATTACTAAATTCATCCATATTTTTATTTTTATTTTGAGGATAAGTGGAACGAATAAATAAAAACATTAATCTAATAAGCTCGTTTCAAATCTTAATTTTATGAACACAAATATAAAATATAACACCACAATTGTCACACAGAAGCAGTTTTCAACAACGTCCTAAATTAAGAATCTAGCCCCCAAACTCAACACAAGCACAGCACAAAGAACCTCGAAAATATCCTGAAAAAAAGTAAAGAAAGAAAGAACAGCGCGGTCGGGGGACGTCTCGGGCACTCGGGTACCTGCACCCAATTACTCAGTCACCCAAATGGGGGGAATGGGGGAAGGGGGATGACATACAGACACCGCTGTCACGATCGATGATAACTCCGGAGATAAGTTTACTGCGGCAAGTCGGCAACCGCCTTCGAAGGAACGGAGAATATGGTTTATTTGAGGAAGAGGTTTTATTAAGGTTTGTTCGTTATACTTTTGGTAGTGAATCTAAATAGCTCCAAGGTTGTTTTTAATCTAATCCTAGTATCAATTTTATTATACCTACAGTAAAGAGTTATTTCAAATTATTATTGTTAGACAAATGTTTTTTTGTCCAAGGCAATTTATTAGTCCAAATTCGGTAATGTAACGGTTATCAGCGAGGTCAAAGAGAAATAATTAGTTACTTTGCAAGCATAATATTGATGTGAGTGACTATAATTTGGTGGCTGTTAATTCTGTAGAAACATGTTGTTTTGGAAAACAGAGTGACAAATGAAAAAATAAATTAATCTCATCAGAAATAAAATAAATAAATACCCAGTAGTCATAGAGTAGTCATAGAGTAGAGAAAGTATTCAAATTAAAATAGCCAAGTAGACACTACCAGTGGGTTCCTCACGACAACTCATCTGGAACGGAATTGAACACACGACTTCTTGATAACCAGCCAACGTTTTAGACATTGAGCTATGGTTATACTTCTAAAGAAAGTACCGTACCGTACCTTAAAGAATAGAATAGAAATACTCTTTATTATGTACTCCACAAAAACGTTGATCACTTTTAGACTTTGTTACAATAAACTAGTAACAAAGGTTTTTTTGGCGCTCGAATGACTTTTACATGGGGGCGCTAGTGGTAAACATTGTTTGCAATTGTTTTGTGAAATGTATTGAAAAAACAAGATGGCGTCGTTAGTTCTGATTTTGCCCACGCGCCAAAAGAATATTGTAGCGTATACTTGTCAATTGACGGATATGAATTTATAACTTTTGACATTTCCGATGTATTGTATAACACCAGAATACCGGCGAAATTTCGCATTGTTGCATAACTTTTTAATTAGTTGAGATTTTTTATTTATATTCTTTATAGAACCTCTTTAGGTCATGAGCTATCCGAATATCAAAAAATATTTGGCCTAGGTCTTAAGGGGGAGGCGCGAAAATTGATTCGCTGTTACAATGAATAATAGATGACGTAGACAAGGTTTTCACACCCGACTATACACGAGACAATAACTTACGATTCGAAGATGTCTCTTCAAGACATTTTACTCACACAGGACCAATAATCTATAGCCTTTAAGTAACAATACTTGGTACACATAGATATGCGTAGGTGTGCGGGGCGGGGTCGACCTCTGACCCGCCCTCGCCACCCCCTCACCTCGCTCACTTCACCCCCGCTCTTTCACCTCGGGGGTGAAATCCCAAGCTTTCTTGTTATTTATTTTTAAAGGGAAATTTACTTGAAGCTTTGAGGCGGTAAATGGCTGGCTATGTGTATACGTAAAAGGCTTTTTTACATGCAGGGGTGGGTAGAGATGCTAATTTCAGAAAATAATTTAGTTTGGTAATGCTTGGTGTATCCATAGCGAGTCTGCTAATATGAGATGGGAAGACACAGTATATACCTATGTTTAGGTCATAGAACAATGCCTACTATTAAATCACGCCTTGTTTCCCTGAAGGGATGGCAGAGGTGTACCTATAGTACAGAATAGTTGTTATGTTTTAAGTCGTATGTAATACTCTGGGTCATTACAAAGTGCAAATAAAAAAACTCCCTTTGCCTTACCCGGGAATCGAACCAAGACCTCATGCTCAGCAGTAGCGCTTGCGACCACTAGACCAACGAGGCAGACTAATGCCCAATTCTTTAAAATATTCTACGATGAATGTTTAATCATCTAATCTTCTCTAGACCCCGAGAACTTATTTTAGTGCTACTTACTTCTTTCAATAATTTCCTCGCCATAAAAATACTACTAGCCTTAAAACTGACTTTCTTGTCTAATGAGCGCCTCAAAATATCTTCTGCAACTGCAAGTTGAAGACGTTAAAAAGATTTGTGTCCACTAGTATCGTATTTTGACTATATATTATGTTCAATGCATCATAAAATTATATTATTCGTGATTATAATGTGCCAACCTGTATCAGTCACTAGTTTATTCATCAAAGCTTGTCTTAAATGAGAACACTATCTCACTAGTGAAAGAACACTATCTTTTCACTTCGTCATTGCTGCATAGTTATTTTAAATAAATTATAATTATATTATATTGCAGTGATATTTATTTAAGAAGTATTTATGTAAGTATATTCTCATATTGTTTGTTTATATTTAAATGAGTGAATTGTTTTTATTTATTTATGTATTTTGTTTTCTCTGTTACTGTTTCATACGCTGTCTACTATGTACTTTCCTATCGCAGGTATGCTTGAAGAGATTTTTCTGTCTCTTTCTTCTTGTCGGTTTATATGTGTGTGTGCATAAATGGTTAAAGGCGGATTGGACCAAACAAGAATAAATTTTATCCGCGGAATAAGCCTTCCCTTCCGAATAAATTTTGAATTTTTGACAGTTTCTCTCTCGTCTTCACAGAAGTAAATCTTATTCCGCGGATAAAATTTATTCCTGTTTGATCGAATCCGTCCACCAGCACCATCCACCAAAAGTCATCTATTGAAAAGTTCAAAAACACAATTGTACCTACTGATGGGTAAGTTCAGTTGCTAAGTCCTTCATTAAATCGCGAAAAAAAACGGTTAGTCAAAAGATTTTGGCAGAAATTCGCTAAGAAATTACATTTTAATCATCTTTATTCAGTCTCAATGTTCTGCTGTCCATTAAAATTGACTATTGAATTCGAGATCTTTGAGGTATAAACTTTATGATTGTAATTTGATCTTGCACCCTAATTGCGTAATAGGTACACGATCAATCATAATCTGAATCATTTTGAAACAGATTGCTAACCCATAGCTGCATAAGTTAAAAAAAAATCTGTTCGATAACGTAAATTATGCAATGAATGTTGTTGAACTGTGAAAATGAAAAAGATCTTAATCGTTTACGTAAATGTGTTACGCAACTAGATAGCTGATCAATTTATTAATATTGATATCGTTCCTGTTTCTTGTAGCCAGTCGAGTTAAATTAAATGGATGATATGTAACAGTCACCAAACATTGATCGAAGATTCTAATTTTCTAATTTAATTTTATGTTTTGGTAAGTTGTAGAAACTAACCTCTTTTCAGTCTAAATTCAGTAAGTAAACATTATCGTTCCTATTAACATGTGGAATGGCAACACTAGATTGATTAAGACTGTGTTATACCTACTAAAGTATTTAATTGGAGACGTAACTAAATCTAAAATAGAAAAAGGTATGAACGATGTTAAAGTAGAAAAAGATTTTTCGTATTAGAATTGATAGTCTAACTAGCGTTAGTTAAGAATTTATTCAATGAATTCATTATCAAATGACGTGCTACGTGCAATGTAAAATTCTATTGTTACCGTCACTTAAAGTGTATTATATCTACCAAAAGAAAATGTATTTGTTTGATAACCTACTTTATGCTGGTAACATAAAATCCTGCGAATGATTTCTGAAAGTTTTTAACTGAAAACATTCAAATCAGTTTAAATCTAAAACATTAACCCTTAACTCCACATCATTCAACATTTAATTAATAAAAAATCATGACTCAATACCCAACCGCAAACGCAAAACGGCATAACTCGTAAAATTATCAAAAAAATTGTCGAATCATAGTGTCGCGTCGGCGATGCGTCAAACTGCGTCGACGTCACGCTGACAAGTGCGCGGGAGTGCCGCCCCCCCTCCCGCGTGAGGCCACGCCCCCGGCGCACGCGCCGCCTACCGGCCATCTAGATTGATCTAGATCTAAATAACGTAACTTGCGACTCAATGTGAGCCATTGTGCTTTACATGTATTGGTGTGGAAATACAAATATTCATTCAACGAAGTGAATATTTATTAGATTACTTCATGATGTGGTATTGGTTTTCAATTTATTTCTATTGATTTATTTTTTATTCGGGCATTGACTCGGCCGATCATGCTACTCAATGTATGTTTCAACTAATCTACCTGTCTAATTTTGCACGTGAAATGATAACCTAAATCACAAATGTGATAACCAAAAAGTGAACATAACCTAAAATCATACAGCTCCACAAAATGCTAAAATAACAGCCATAATAATACATACATAACAGTTATAAAAGGAGAGCCACTTGATCACCTGTATGTGGATAGTTAAGTATACGAAGTGCCTATCAGCCCGCAGAAATATGGAGGCAGCGGGAAAGTTGATACAAAGTAGGATTTTCAGGTACAGTCTGCGCCGCAAGCACTGAAATGTCGACGAGATTATTTTTATTAACATATTGTAAGAGAATGTGTTGAGGTAAAGGAATACTGTATGTAAAAGGGTTTACATAATGCGTAGTATGCCTTGAAAAGTATATTGGAATAAAGTAGACATCTAACTTGAATTGTATTTGTATTAAATGCTGAGAAAAGCCTTATAGTGTGTGCGAGTGAAATACGCGAGAACATAAATGATGATTAAAAAAAAATACAAAAACAAACGATAAAATCGTTATACTAACGTCCAACCTATAACAAACCAGTTCACTCTATTCATAAACAGAGTTAGAAAGAGACAGCAACACATTACATAATAAGACACGACTCTTCTAAAAACGTTGCACAAATAAACAAAGCCCAAACCGCCCAACAAATTTTCTTACCGACGGTACTCGGGTATCTCGGCTGAAAGATTTCCACCCCGCGTCCGGGGGGGGAGGGGGGCCGCGGTCGAGGTGGCGGGGCCTTCGCTCCCTGCCCCTGCAGGCCACCGGGCCAATGGCGGAGCGGCGCGCCCTGGCCCGACCCGGCTCAGTCGCGACTGAACCGCGACCCTTGACACACAAGCGCGTCGCGCGGTCTCTTGCCCTGTGACGGCAACCGGCATCATCACGCACGGAGCGCTAGTTTACGGCGGGGTCGGAGGCCCGGGGCTTTGCCCTCCGAGAGCCCCTGACCTCCCGCCTCTCGAACTCGGCTTTCGCGGCAGCTGGCGGGAAGACGAGCTTCTGCCGTCTACGCCCGCGAGCCAGGCCGCGTCGACGCAGAGCGGGTCCTCTGCGACGGATAAGGGCCAGAATGTGGAGTGTGTGGTCTGCGGCGACAAGTCGTCGGGGAAACACTACGGCCAGTTCACTTGTGAGGGTACGTAATCTTGTGTGAAGTGAAAGTGAACTAGTGTCTTAGCGACGGAAATTAGCCGTGTGTCTGTGCGGTGTCCCTTTGATTTGAGTGATCGAGGACTCTGATTCTAGCCTCTTGGTTCTTGGTGCGTGATTAGAATTTTCCGCAAAGTTGATTAGTATAGTAAGGGCAGAATTAGGTTACCTAAGTTATAGGAAATGGGACAAGACCATAATTTTACCAAACTTTAGAGTTAGCCAAACTTTGCTTAATCGCTGTCAAATGATGCGTAGTACTCAAAACTTTTAAGACAACTTGAAAACTCGTGGTTTTAAGTGAGAAAAACTCTAAATTCGCAAAACAAAAAAGACCGTCGATAGTAGATCAATGACTTGATACTAAAAACTAAACAAGTTACGATACGAGACGATTAGTTAACTTGATTGATGATCGAATGAAATGCCAATTATCGTATCAAACTGAATTATGACTACGATTTTGCCCATTTTTACCGTGGCTACAAATTGTATACTACGCAATGTTCCCAATTTGTGCCTCTTGAACCCGTCATGAATTTATAAGTTAATTTCAACATACGCTGTAGGTCTAAGTATTTTGACATGTTAATTCTCATTTTTCCCCTTTAAATGTTGTTGTTGATACAACCAAAAATCTTGCTAAATTAAATGTAATAAAGGCTTTAAATAAAACAAAAACTGTAAATTCTTGCCCCCTTTGACCTCTAAAATCTCTATTACCGGGACTCGACTCGCGACATTTCTAATCAGAATGCAATAAGACAAAGTTTTCACAAAGTGTCTGTTTCTAAAGATAAGGGGTTCCTCACTTTTATGCAAATTACCGTGAAATTGTTGTTTTTTGAGTTATGCCGTTTTGATTTTGTGGTGAAAATGGGCGTTAAGATAACTTTTATTGTAGGTATTGTTTAATCGCATTTTGAATTGTGATTTTTAATTGCTTTTCCTAAACTCTAGTAGGTACAAATCTCTAGTAGGACTAATGAAACCCTAGTTCACAAAGAAATTAAAATTATTAAATTAATTTAAAAAATCACACAGAAAATATAACAAAACTTAAAAAAAGATCCTAATAAAATCACAGATAGTTGAATAAAATTAAAACAAAATCTTTTTAATTCCAAATTAAAACAAAATCACAGCAACACTAAAACTAAAAAAAAAACTAAAATGATAAAACATCAAGTGAAACGTGTCTTCGTAAACCACAATTACGGGTGCATGTCACCAAATAATTATGTTCAAGTGGCGTAGATGACCGCAAGCGATGTGCTTGGGAACGCCGTCTTTACACCTTATTGTTTCAGAAAAACTGCTTTCTATACAAAATCTGATTACTTTGTTAACTCTAGACTGTTAATCATAATAGTTACTACAATTATTTTTTATAAACAGGTTTCACTAACTTAAGGTTTTTCAATTTTTTGCGGATTTTAGGAGTTAGAAGGTCTATCTAGACGATGTTCTCGTTGTTATTTCCATTTGATAGTACCTTTCGGCTAACTTTTGATAGAATGTTTGATGAATATTGATAAAAAATATACTTAGGCCCGTATAACAGAACCTCACTCAAAACTCAAGCATTACTTGATGATGATGAATCTTTTTGCGTTACTCGACAGCTCGTGCCTGGTTTTAATTGTAATTGATTGATATTATTGCAAAAATAATTGTGCTCTCTTCTTATAACAATTGCAGAAATTGTTATAAGCGCTTACCTACACCATAGATTTAAAGGGGGTTTTTGTTTAAAGATGGACCCAAACATTACATTATTAATTATAGCTATATAGCTACCTACTTAGTAACTAGTGAATTTTACTATTTTCTTCTTTAATTATATTTTTATAAAATGTTCGAACATACAATAAGGTACTGAAAATTCACTAAATTAATTTTGAATCCGCAAAAATCAAAATAAAAAAGCGCCACAACCACGATAGTAACCCGACCCGGTGATGACATAATAGTTGGCATCAAGTGTAGTCATTACATTGGTCTCTCAGCCTTGACCCTCGGTCCTCGGGTGAGCCAACCTGCATGAACCATACTTTCGTGATATGCGCTTGTAAACAAAACGCTTTCAAAAGGGACGCTCTCTTTGTTGTCGTTGTTTTTTTACTTTTTAGTTTCGTAACCTGATATTTTTTTAGTTGATTTGGCATTCACAACACAAAGTGCAACTAGTTTTTGAATGTCACGCTGGTTTTTCGTGTCAAAGTCAAATTAAAAAGAAGTTTAGAGAAAAAGAAATGTATGTACATCTTACCTTTTTCTATTTTTAAAAACCACCCGGAGTAGATATCTCCTGTTCTCTATTGGTTAGATTTGACTGGATCATCATGAATTATCATAATCCAAGGCGTACTGCTAATAGTTAAAAGATTTGCGCACAGGGTCTGATGTTCTCAACAGCATCAAAGAGCATATTCACACTGATCGATTGGCACATAGAGGATCCATTAGTGACTTGCTACATATTTCCGTAATTTCTAATTTTTGTTCACATGACATTCTGCATTCTGCAAAATAACTAACATAACAGTCTGTATGTTATTTTTTTACACTTCAACAAATGCTAGCACATAATACGGGACATTAATCATATTTTTTTCGTCAAAGCTGTTTCAATTATCAACCTACATATAGACTAGAGTTGCTACTATTTGAGAGAGTTTTATGTCCAACAGTGTAGTCCACTGCTGGACATAAACCGAACTACGACAAACAAGTCAGCCAAAAAGGTATAAACCAAACATCACAGACAGACAAATTAAAAATCCGGAGTCACACGTGTTATATAAATCAAACAGATTACGTGTGACTCCGGATTTTTTATTTATCTGTCTGTGATGTCTTGTTTATACCTTTTTAGTTGATGGAGGCTTCCAACGATACCCCATTTGTCAAATTATGATGTGTTGTGTAGTTTAGAAGTTATAACGAAACAGATGAACATACAAACAAACATACCGGTCATAATCATAACCCTCGTTTTTGCTTTGCTGTAGTCGGGTTAACATTTGCCAGCATTTTATTTGTATAAAACAACAGCTGTAACCACAAATATTTTATTCACAGCCTGCAGCTTTCGGAGATAGATATTAATCCCATCTTCACATAACTAGCACCCACTTCAACAAGCTACAAACTGCCTACTTACATATACGCCATGCACATACTCTGTACAACCATTGCATTGTCTTTGTAACGTGTCAGAATTAAAATTGTTAATTCACACAATAGTTACTCTTGCCGGTATTTTAGCTTTTGTTGCGCAATCATGTTAGCTGGCTTACAGGTTGTCAGTCAACTTTCAAAAGAGGTTATGAAATGTATTAGGGATTTTGTAAACATAAAGATATAAAGGAAGAAGAAGGAGGTGAAGATATAAAGGGAGTAACAGCCGATGATATTGTTAGGTGTAAGGCTTAGAATTAGAAGATTGTTCGGTTATGTAAGGGGTTTTCGTTAACTTTTCTTGTATAAACATTCTTGTTTAGCTAATTGATTTCCTTGGTTTATAAGCTCGTGTGTATATCGGTTTACTTAAATATGACTACTTCCTTAATTGCAAGATTTATATTATTCTAGTTAATTTCTCTCGGTAATTCTCACCAGAAGCTTTATTTATGGCTTGCAATTAAACCAGGATGTTCTATTTAATATGATATGTTAATATATGATAATGATAGTAAGTACTGACTTTTATTCCACACTCCAACAAAATAATATTACAATCACAAATTCTCCGTATTTCAAATTCTTTATTCCATTCATTCCGAACTTATCAACGATATATTCTAATTTAACTTGACTCCGCCATTCACTTCACCGCTTTTATCACTCCACAACAGAGTTCAAGCTTAAATTATTCCAAAATAAAGCCAAGTATCCGGTACATTTTTTACAAAACTAATTGGTCGCAAACTATTTTCGTCATGTTTTCGATATAGGCAGACCTGGCGCCAGTAAGGTCCCGACCTTTGATATCAAACGCCTTGGAACCGATAAATGTAATTTAAACTAGAAAATTCAATATGCTTTGTCTGTCATCGGGATATGATTACGTAATTCTGAAAATGTCACGAGTATTGTGAATGAGAGTGGCAGGATGTTTGGGGATTTTTTTGTCTATTTTGTTAGCATGCTTTGTAAGTTCAGTAGCATCGTTATGAGTTATTTCGTCTATAATGTGGATAGTTTCTGTTTGTTCAATGAAAAATGTGTCTGATATATTCACTACTTAATCAAACTACTTTTAGTATTTTTGATGTCTATTGCCACCAGTGCTGATGTCCTTTTACTTCGTTTAAATATTATCTTGGTCTTTGGACACATCCTTTCCTAAGATATTGATATCTCCTGAAAGCGCGTGTGAAGCTTTTGTCTTAATTGCACTTCTTAATTAAACGAATTTCAGTACTTTTGATGTTTAATGCCACCAGTGGTGATGTCCTTTTACTTCGTTTAAATATTATCGGGTTCATTAAGCACATCCTTACTTAAGATATTGATATCTCCTGGAAGTGCGTGTGAAGCTTTTGCTTATTCAAAAACTTTACCGTGGAACCGGATTTCATTACTCTCACTGTATTCTGGTTATTTGATATTTCTTCACATTTGAAAATTACCCATGACAGATAGGAAATATGCATTATGCAGTCCTAGACACCATTAACATTCAATGGCTACCATCCAGGTAATACGATTTGTTTATCCACTAAATATGTAAAAATCCAACTAAATGCGTACGTTAATATACCACAAATCTACATAAGTTGTACAATATTTCAGCTCCGCTATCACATGATAACTCCCTAAGAGTGTATCGATAAAGCGCATTAGTGCTGTGCTCATAAAGTGTTATTTTGATGTCGACAAATCCACTTTATTAGCGCTCGGACCCCCCGCTGATGGAATTAGAACCCTGTCGAAGTCAGACCGTGCAGTCTCTGAGGTCAACTTGTACTAAAAGTGTTTATAGGTGTTATAACGACAAAGTCCCTGGCCGAAGCGCTTCTTTTGACTTAAATGCTCGCGTCCGTGAGCGACAATGGTGATCGCAGTTGACACCTGGGTTAAGAGATGTGTGGTGTCGATTAATTGTTTTTGTCGACACTTTTTAAGTTTTTGAGTACTGTTTTACTAAATGTTTAAATTGATTGCAGTTCATTTATCTTACAGGTCTATTAGACTTTTCATAACAGCTAGAAAAGTTTAAGATACTAATTTTTTCTATCTTAAATTCCCCATTATTTCCATTTGTTTCAACATTTCGGATTTAAAAAATGTAAGCTGTCTTGCCACTTAAGATTCAATAGATTTTCAATCATAAAACATTTACTTTATTATCTTTACTTTGATCACACACCTCGTAGATCTTATTTCGAAAACATCGCTTTGTACTGACGCAAAACATGCAATAAATTATTATTTAAATTTCATTATACAAAATAAATATCGCAGCAATGAATAACGCCGTGTTGCTATCGACAAGCGGTGGCATCACTATCGACCACTACAACCGGTCAGTTTATGGTATGTTTTGTCCGGCGATACCGTGGCAGTTAACCTTATCTTTACGAGCGACTCTAAACATAAGTGTCTTTCCAAACTTATTTATTTTTATCTCATTCCACTTTTTAAATTGAATCCAAGTTCGGCGCGTGTGTGGTTCTCCTCTTTCCACTAAAACTGTCAATAAAACGCTCGAACGTCTTGAATCATGTCGCCTTTTAATGAAAATTTGACTCTTTTTAATATATTATTTATGTGAATTAAACAAGTAAGTACTAGCTACACCTTAATAAGGTAAACATTGGACCGTGTGACGTTAACGACCATTTTCGAAATTTAAAAGCCGCCATATTGTTAAAGAGTACGCGTGTTTGTCACGTCGTTAATCCAAAATTTATATTTTTTCTTCTCGATAAACGTGAGTAGTTTTATTGGGAATTTATTGTGAATTAATTTTATTGTTGATTTAAAAAGAAAATTTAGATGCATAATGTTGATTGATTAAGAAAATTATTTATCCGAGTTTTACGATAAAATGGATGTCGTTGTCCGACTGTCGATACATTTATATGTAAATCATCAGCCCTGCGTTACGTTCCGTTTTAAATAGTTTATTGTTAAACTGTATTAATATTCATTATTTGTTTCATTAAGCGCCTCAGGGTAACATAAATTAAAACTGAGGTGCTTTTGTGAAGGAAATGCAAGCAATGAAAAAAAACTAATCAAAAAACTGTATCGTAATCTGTTTCCGATACATTCTAAAATACAATCCCGTCAGGTTACAAAAGGGGAATTAATTTACAATTCAGATTTTTATTCAAATCAAAGTATTTTGCTATACGAACACTTGACGATATACAAAGATATTTTAAAGAATTTAAAGACTTCGGTACCTATTTCCATAAATCACGTTACCCAAAAGAATCGCTTATTATTATTCACTTCAAGTTACAATGCTCTTTTGTTCTTATTTCTATATAAAACTATTCTGGTCAAGTGTCCATCTACATACATTAAAATTAATAACAATTGTTCGCTAACGCGAGCTTCATATGTACGTGTGTGTGCCGATACATTCTCAAGAACAGGACCTAGATCATTAAGGCGATCCGATGGGTCATTAAAGCGAGTAATTTTTCATTAGACTCCTTCTTTTGTGCATTCGTGTCTTAATGAAATGATTAAGGGAAGTTGAGTATCGATATGTATGTTTATGGCCATACGTGTATGAGCGTATCACTATTTCGAATGCATATTTTCATTTTTTTCAATTTACTTTTGCGATGTTTTAGTTTTGTTGCTTTAGTTTCTACAGATATCACATTACTTTAAATTCCTTATTTCTTTCTGGACTTTTGCCTTCATAACTAAGACCATCATCAGCACACTCGATAAATTCTTCATCATCGAAATCTCCCTGTTTCTTTTATTTTGCTATTAAATCTCCTAAACCACAATATCCATTAAACCTAAAATTACAGACATTAACACAAATAATTCCATATTATTTTGCACCTGTATTACCATGTCAAGGCCAAACCTACCTTAGAATCAAGAACTTGGCCTTATAGCTAATCGAAGGCCCTAACGACCTGAGTCCTAACTCAGTGATTGATGGATAGCATTAATGACCATCTCGAATAATTGATTTACTTCTAATTCAATTTTAAGGGTCTGTACGATTTTAATGTATGTGTTGGTTCATTATGTGTGTGTTTAATTACTAGTTATAACTAGTTACTCGTATTTGGCAAAACTGTGATAGTTCAAAAACAGGTTTCAAATGTACGTATTGCGATCAAAATAATATAAATACCAATCCTTTTGCATGTGGGCTGATAATCTAACGTATGCAGTTTATATATTATATTATAAGCCTGCGTTGTTCTACTGCAGGGCAAAGGCCTCCCTTCCCTCTTTAAGTATGTAATAAATGAATATAATTGTGAGAACATGGTTTCCATGAAGTTAAAGTCATATTTTTTCGATTCGGATACGTACACCGGCGCAACGAAATTATTGCTCTGAAGACGCTAGTATTCTTTTTTTATCTAAATAGTAGAAAAACATTCAAGCTATCTACAATTAATTATCTCCACTACTGCCACACATCCATAAATCTGGGAGAAAAGCGGAAACTCTTGTCTTACAAGACAACAGCACTGGCCACTAAATGAAGATTTAATGGCGTTTAGCTATCTTTATTTATTACACTAGCAACACCGACAGGTGCTGTAAATACCTATTATATCAAATTAGGCTTCTTTTTATTTAATTTTTATATATTGTTCGTTTTAGAAAAATAATGTAGGTACTCAGATTTTGTGTTTGACAAGTGATTTTTTAAATTTTTATTAAGATTCAGACTGCCAAAATATTTTCATTTACAAAAGTTTTTGAACCATTTAAAGGATTTTCTTTGGTTTGAAAAGAGAATTTCTACTTATTTTTTATTTCTTCATAATTTAGGCAACACACAAAATATGACAAAATGTTTCACAACTACTTTGTCACCATTAAAATGGCGACGTTTGCTTTCAATATGAATGTTGCCTGTTACAAAATTGCCAGTAGGTAATACATTACGAGGTCACGTTCTCAATAAAGGCATTTGAGTAGATGACTGATATTTATTAATAATCACTTTGATGGGGTTTTTATGACATCTAACAAAATACTTGCCAGCTTATAAATTTAAAATTCCACCTGACGTTTCAACTACGAGTGTTACGCTCGTCTCCGCATTTGATTTTTTGTTAATCTCTGGAGTTACAAAGAGATTCCTTATTATGTGAGGTTTTTTTCTTGAAATTACTTGGAGCCACATACCGTGTCGTGTGCATTCCAACTATTTCAATGTTGTCTTCTTCAAATTCCTTTTCGACTACTAAAAGATCTTAGACAGCTCCCTGCTAATTTAAAAAACAGTCGTTAGCTCCTATGAACACTGCTTCATATGACTGTGTAAGTTATTGATTATGCTGCTCGTTGTTATTGAAAGACCCTTCATCTATATAAGATACCAGTAGAAGTCTGATTCCGTACATATACCTATTTACCAAGCCAAGTGTAAAGTGACTTGACTCAAAACATTACTTCATTTTCACGCACCATGTCGACCAGTGGTCGATAAGCCGTAGTGCGTTCTAAACTGACAGGCAGTAAATAATGTTACCGCTTTCCCGACAAAACCATCCGTTACCTTCATTCTCTCACAAGCTTCATTCATAAATCACAAGACAACATATGCGCATAATTGCAATTTTAATGAACCTAAATTCTTCAATGAATCTCTTCTATAAATATCAGCAGTACAACAATATTCAATTGTGTTTATGGTACAATAATGTCGCACGTATGCCTGGTCAGTCGCAAGTCGTATTGCGCAACAGCCCTGCGACTTTTATTGCGGTGATAACTCATTGTGGCTATAATATTCGCTAGTGAAGTCGTAAATGTGATGCATGATGCATGGGATGGGATACCAACCTGCCACTTACACTTTTTCGAACTTTGAACCCGACTGGTTATAAAATGTATAGTGGACAGAGCTCGATAGTTTTTGTAGTATCAATTTGTTGGTTAAAAATAATAAGTTTCACATTGTAAGTGCCAAGATTCATTTTTCCAAAGCAATAATTTGTCATTACGATGCTTATTTCCCAAATTAAATTAATAGTTTTTGAAGCACTATCGCTAGACTTGAGCCAATACATAAC
Source organism: Eupsilia transversa (assembly GCA_914767815.1). Lineage (NCBI taxonomy): Eukaryota > Metazoa > Arthropoda > Insecta > Lepidoptera > Noctuidae > Eupsilia > Eupsilia transversa. The sequence goes on from OU611888.1 coordinate 3,738,420, forward strand.
AAATTCTGATTACTTGCCATAGTTATCTCAAGTCCTTCAAGTCTTAAGTATCTTCTTCCATGTGGGAGCAGTTTTAAATTAGTCTCAATAGTTCTCGCAATATTATCTTTCTATGAATGCTGAATGTTGTGAGCGACACCATATCTTCATATTCTAAACTCCCATGCACACCATTTAGCTTCTCATTTACCAGAATCCCAACCAAAATTTTCTCGTTTCCATCATCTAAGCTGCCATTACGGTCAAGCCGGTGTTACGTCATATCTCGTGCAATATGTAGGTCAGCAGTAACCTGTAATCTAGGCGTCATTAGTTCGCCAATAATTGTGGACACTACACTTAACTGCCGATGGAGTTCCGCATCTGTATACTTCTAAAGTTTTAATATTTAGTGCTGGTTTATTGTTAAGATTACTTTTATGACTGTTCTTGGTTTCTTTCTTTATAATTTTGAATCTCGGTTCACCCTTCTTTTGATCTAGAGAATAATATAAATACGTGTTACGATTCAGATGATTTATGCTTTTTCGTTTACTATGTCACCTTCTTGAATGTTAGTAGGTACTTACGGTATTAGTTAGTGCTAATGAAAGTTTCATGTTTTTCTCATTGTTATATTCTGGCTCTTCGAAGCCTCTTGAACATCTTTCGATACTTCAATCCATACTCCAATACCAGTATGTTTTGTTTCATATACTGAACCCAACATAGCAGTAATAATCGCTTGACGAGTTTATTTCTTTATAATGCGTCAACCATTGCCAAGTTGACATTCAAGCAACCTGTCGGTTTATTCACATTTCGATTGTATTTAATGATTTCATACCTAGTTCTTTATTTTACCTACTATTAGTCACCTGTCGAAGATTTAGCAAAAATATTGTTGTTTTTGCAAAAAAAATTGTCTTTGTATCTTTAAGAGGTCTTTGCCATTTTAACTTTTACTAGTTGTCCATAAGAAATTCTTTATTTAGTCCTTGCTAAATGGTATCATTGAGTTTTGCAAAGATTTTTTAACTGCCTATAATACAGCTGGTATTTTACTTTCTAATGTACAGTACCTAATGGTTGCCTGATTAGTTCAAGCACTGTACATCATCATCTGCCTAGCGTTTTACCAAATATATTTGAGTCACCTTCAAGTCCAGTAGTGGAGGTCTGATGACCCAGTAAAAACAGCTCCGCCTTACGAGTAGTTGATCGTAGTTTTGAATCCAGACAGGCATTTAATGTAAATTATTTCATCACCACTGCTTCTAAAACGGTGAAAGAAAACGTAGTGGGAAAATTGGCATGTCCTAGAACAAAAAAATTGAAGACATGTGACATCCACCTTCCTGCACTGGGCCCGCATCGTGGATTTACGGCTCGCTCCCTCTCACAGAGTAGAGGAGGTCTGTTTCCCAGCAGTTGCAGAGGGAACATTATAGGCTGATTATGCTTATGCAGCTTCCAACCAAACAGATCAGAGACCTATTGAGTCAATAATACAAGTGAAGTGCTTTGCAGAAGAAATGCTTTTCTTTACACCTTTGATTCCCTTTTTCTGTATAACCTTTCATGAAAATCATGCTGTGAACTATGAAGCCTTTCAATTTCAAGTTCATTGGTACAGAAACCTTTACCCGCCATTAATACAAGTATGAAAGCACGATACCTCCATAAAATTTCTCTTCCTTTAGAACACCAGTCTTAAATTATGACCACTATTTCAATGATTTTAATGACAGTTCATATTAAACAGTTATTTATTCCCTTCTATTATGAGAATACTATTAATTTATAGTTGGTATTCAGTTTATATTAGTTTGCCGATTGGTCTTGGTTATTTATGAGAATTTAAGAGATATAATCTACCTAATGTTGGTTGCTAAGATGTTTGTGTACCTACATTAATTTTAATATACTCTAGTAGTGCCATTTCCAGCCTTCATAACTGCTTGTAAAGATAAAGAATCAGAATCTCACCAAACTGCACCCATATAGCGTATCACATGGTCAATCACAATCTGTTTCATTTTGACACTTCAACAACATTCATTGCGTTATTTACGTTGTTGAGCAGACAAATTTTTCGAACATATGAAGCAATGGATTACCAATATCCTACAAAATGATTCAGATTATGATTGAACGAGTGTTACACGTCTTTTAGCCTTTTCATATCAAGAAACAGATTTAATAAGAGTTCTTTTCCAAGGTTGTTTGCATCTACACCTTTATAGATACCCTAAGTTTCTCCCCCAAGTATACTATAAATTCTTTTCGAGGAACAAACCACACTCTGGTTAGCCGCAATGCACTATCTGTTGCCTTCCAGTTCACTTTCTCAACAATTCCCGGGATTTATGTCAAAGAATCTAAGCCTGTACCATTGTTTTTATTTTCACTTCAAATCGTTGTGTCGATGCACTCTTTATCATCTCGCGTGGAATACAATTTGCAACTGCTGATGTTCCCAACGATAAGTGGTAATTGGGAGGCAGTGTTCCCGAAGAGGTAGTGTACGGCGCTAGCGGGAAAACGCTGCGGTTTGAACGCGGATATGCCTAGGGATAACAGAATATAGGATGTGTATTTTTGGAAATACTTAAATGAAATGACATGATGTTAATATTCTAACCGTCACATTGTTCATGAAATTAAAAAATTAATTTTTTTTCAATTTCAGTGAGAGTTCCGGGAACGTGAAAGTTAAAAAAATACACAAAGAACTAATAAAAATATTTAAATCAAAATCATAACCTACACTTAAATCATCACTAACATTATAACAAAACGTAAACGTTAATCCAAAAAACCACTACCATTTTCTAACGAGCGTCTAACCCGCCGCACGTACCGACAGCCTGCGCTAACCGCACAGCGGCTTATCTGCGCACTGGGTACGTGAGCAAACCTCTAACGGTATCGCAACTAGCAAGAAACCTCGCAAGAGCTGCGCTTTGTTGCCTAAACACGCTGAATTTTCAGTCGCCTAGCTGCTCATTCTTTAGTATCGTCAGGCTGTTTAGCGATATTTTTGAGTTATGGTTTTGTTATGTTTTTGAGAGTTTGTGATAGCAGCTTCATTATCTATGCCAAAAAGGCTGTCGTTAAATCTTATCCAATTGTCTTGAGGTTTATCATCTTTTTTTGTTTAGCGTTGCAGAATCCACCTTCCTGCTCAAACTTATTTAAATATCTATTTCTTTACCAAAAACATCCTGAATAATAATAATTTCATTACTATATTCAATTTTCCTGTCTATATTGGCGTCTAAATGTATATTTAGAACAATTTTACCGTCGCCTTTAGTTCACCAGACATCTTCCAATCTATGGTCACGATTTTGAATGGTGAGATAATTATAATTGCTAAGTGCACTTTGCCAAAGACAATGTTCAATTAAATCCTTATATCGATCCAAATTTATAAAACATCAAACAAAATGGCGAGTTTATGCCTCAAAATTTCCTCCGTAAATGTTCATTGACTACTTCAATAGGTATTAGTATAGTTTCAAAAGACTATTTCCTCATTATTCATTCTGAATAACAAAAGCCTTGGGACTGCGAACAATATACAAATACTCAGTAAATACTTACACAAGAATAAGTAGGTACGTAGAAGAAAAAAACAAGATATTGTAGATAAGACGTAGAACACTCTTAACATTTTGCTTGTAACTGGCTCTATAAGGCTATAAGGAACAAAGTATTTGTACTTTGACATTAATGTACGGACAATTTGCGCAGGTAAAATATTATTAACAGACCGTAACAGTATGTAAACCGTAAACAGTACGTAATTTGTAAGTATAAGGAACTCTTTAGGTGGGAAGATAAAAATGAAAAAGAATCTGTGGACAACACTATTAATTTGCATAATGTTGGACACTAATAGGTGATACGATTTTAAGATAATAAAATATAGGAAGTTCATACAAAAGTACTAAAAAACATTGGTGTTATTCGCTATAAGAATTACAATAATCTAGGGTCACTAACTCGAGAACATAATATGCTCTCAACAGTAGCACCGTTTTTTGTACTAATTCAACTTAGACGCAAGCAGATACTTAAAAATACCCTAATTTTATTGCCATATCAAGCTCCGCATAAGAAACCTGATAGCCATAATTAAATGAATAGTAATTAAAATGAAGAAGTTTACTTTAATTTAAAAATAAACGATAACTTTTATTGCTCTGATTTTATTTCGGAAGTCAAAACGTTTGAGTTATCGAGTCATTCGATTGTAATCTAAGATCACTGGTTCAAATCAATAGATCTGTCTGTGCACGATTTGTAGTAGTATCGACTTTCTGTGGGTTTCAAATAAAAGAAAATGGGTGCCTAATGTAACTTGAAACAACTGTAAGCTTGGAGTGTTGATGGGACTGGAGGAGTTAAAAATAATTTACAATAAAGCCAATAGCAGGTCCACGATTTTTTAGTCTACTAAGTACCAACACACACACACACATACACAGAGCAGGTGACGTGATGTTATAATGTCACTATTCACCAAAAATGTCTGTCAGTCGTCTCTCAATATTTTATTAGGTTTTTTCTGTATCCACATTTTAAGTGTAAATGCAAATGAGTCCAAGTATAAAATTCTCTCAGATCGTCTATTAGATAATTCATTTTCTGTATACCTACACATTTAATTTTATTGTCAATGCATTTGCGCCCAACAATCAAAATTCGCGTTCTTACACCATTTAGGTCGCCAAGATCACTAAGTACCTCTTAGATAAGTAGGTACCCCAAACAAGCAGGCTCTCACAGCCTGCCGAGGTAATAAGTAACAGATACAGCTCCCTTCATTTGTAGATAAACATGGATAAATGTCTATGATATTTAAATGTACTACTACATAATGATTAGATGTTTGCATAACTTCCTTACAACCGCACGGTGTTGTCCAATCACAGTATTTTATTAGTTTATTTATTATCCAGCAAAACACAATTTGTACTCTGAATTCTGAAAAAGCATGTATATGTAATTTAATTGGTAAACTTTTGACTTCTAAAGCTTGATCTAACCATACTGGTATAGGTAAAGGTAATATACAGTTAATACACAGTAGTAATATACCGTATACATTGTAGTAAATATAGGGATAATCAAACGAGAAAAGAGGAGTAATAGTGGGACTAGTATTTACCATAAATGATTGCGTTCATATGACAACCAAGATGTTTTTCTAAATAATTTACTGCGATTCGGTAACCGTAAGATTGTTTATTGAAACTACGATTTCTTTTCCTAAACGTCGAACTATGTTTAACTATCTCATTGTGGAACATCACACGATTGTCAACCTTAATGCCATCTAAATTCCAGCATAGTTTATTGTATTTTGACTAAAGGCGCCACGTAGCACATTTCAAAGAAAATTGTTTCTTATTCTAATATTTACGCATAATATATTCATGAGATTGGTCTTAACTGTCTTAGGATCGTTAAGTTGGTATTTTAACTATTTTATAAATTCGTATATATTTCGCTTCCATACAAATCGCCGTATTTCGATATCGAGTAGCCGTTGATATATGGTATTATGTTAATAGGTTTAAGCATATTAACAAAATAGGCTAACAAGTCATTACTACCGACAATCATAAAGTATAGTAAATTATTGGGATATCCCCATGTTTGCATACGTTCACAAAATATGGAAGCTTGTTGACAGTCTCGAATATTTTACACGCTGATGATGATATACGAACAAACTTCCGAATTTTAAACACGCTGTCGCATCGAAGCCAGATTTATGAAGTGATTATATCGTAAATAGAAATAGAAGTCAGAACCACGTTATCAAAACATTTTAAATTATTCTCAATGAAGTATTTCCAACAGATGATGTTCAAAGTGAAAGTGTAAATAAATAACATTACAATTATGAAATCTCTCCCACAGGTTGCAAATCCTTTTTCAAGAGGTCCGTGAGAAGGAATCTGACGTACTCCTGCAGGGGAAATAGAAACTGTCCAATCGACCAACACCATAGGAACCAATGCCAGTACTGCAGGCTAAGAAAATGTCTCAAAATGGGCATGAGGAGAGAAGGTGAGTCAAAAATATTTTGAGAAAATTTATAAAAATTTGAAGAAAGTCAGCATGAAATTTTCAAATTGTTTACCAGGTCAAAATTTTGGTAAATACATACTAACAAAATTGGCAACGTAGATAGAAGAGCAACTAACATCCATGCCTATATTGAGACATTTCATACGCGTTTTAAACTGAAATTTTCTTTTGTTCACCGGTACTTTTTGTCAGTATGTAAGTATTAGGTGATAAGATACTATAAATTCGCAAGTTTTTTTGCTTTAGTATGATGACAATATGAATGTTCTCACACCAAATCCTTTACATTTGCGTATTTCGTAGACATTTTTTAATAATTTGCCCTTTCATTAGATTTAAGTTCTATTGAACTTTCCCTTTTCTTTTTTATTCTAGTTTTGTTTAACTGCTTCATTCCTTTTTTTTTAAACCTAAATCTACGTCTACATTTAATAACCACATGGAATTAATTTGATTGAATCGTGACCGCATATTCTGTTACAATTACAACAAAATTATTGGGTGCTACTGATAAATTACATAATACATCAATAATAGAATATGCGGTGTAACACAAAAAGCTCGCTTTAAAGATACATTGATTGTCACAAGTATAATTAGTGAAATCATTAATCTTGTCGAGTCATTAGTGGAGAGACTGCCCAAGGGCACTGCTCTAAGTAACTGTTGACGATCAATGTTAATATAAAGTTATGGGCTGTAATAGGTTATTATTACGAGAGAATTAATATCGCTGGTTATTGTTTTAAAGACAGCGCTGTGATTGATGGTATTCAGGAATTCGTGTGACCTCGTACGTTTCAAGAAGTAGTGATAACAATTTTGAAACTAACAGCAAACTTAATGATTTAAAGTTTGTTAGTTGATGGAAAAAAGTTTTTCTTTTGTTTACTTAAATGCGTAATATTTGCTTGTATTCATAGTTTTGTGTCAGGTCAAGGCTGCTCTGAAATGAGTGAACCTTGACGAACTGTCAGATTTATGATGTGCGACAATATTGCTTTTAATAGCCCATTGAATACAACATTGTGAAAACACTGACATAAAGGTGTTTCTTTGATTTTTAACGAACAAAGGAAATTGTAAACTACTGCAGCGTAACTAATGCTTTTCGCTTTTCCAAATCGTCCAGCAATAATAAAAAATCGAATATTTGCCTGTTTCACATAACGTAAAAGTTATTACGCTCTTGATCATTTCAAAACATTTCATGACCAAAAACACGCGTGAAGCTAAAATTATTTACCCAAAACTCGGAACGGCACAGGTGCACATTTTAAAAGATAACACGCGACCAAAGTAATTTCCTCATGTCATAAAGGAAACGGTCTTGACGGAGGGCACCGAGGTTGAAGAGTTCATAACGTGGACGGAACACCCGCTGAGGCACTTATTATAACCCATATAGCCTCAAATGGCACCCGTTTGACGACCTCTAACATAAAATTTTTGTTTCAAATTTTTTTTTGTTCTTCGCAAACTATTTCGGCAGCTTTAACATCACCTGCCGATCCTTGGTCTCGTTATAGCCATCCATAGCATTTATTATTTTCCAAATATGATCACCGACTTCATTATCGTTCTCTGTATCTGTGAGTCCTACAAAACTTTTTACGAGTCCCACCTTTTCGTCATTAGGGTTGCTCCCTTTGATAATGCAGAGGCCAGCTCGTACCGGAAAGGACACGGTAACCCGCTGCTCTCATCAACCCTTGAGGACAACATTGAGTCTCTCGACCCCGTCATATTTTGGGCAACAAACGATTTGTTTGCCCTCAGAACAATAGAAAGGTGCGAACTCCAGTCTCCTTTTTATACGAGATTAACTGTTAATAGAAAAAAAGTAAGTGTGCCCCTTTTGTCGCTTTGTAATCGTCTTAGATATCAAACTGGTAGATGCGGAGATTAGAGAAGATCTTTTGTACTTTTTTTATAATATTGTTTCACAGTTGGTGGATGTTTTGTAAAACGTTTTAGCTTTGAAAAGGTCCATTGAGGATGAAGCTACCACCTAATACGTTTAATTGTGATAGAACTTGATGTAAGAGATACGTTTTTTGTGTGATGTCCGTTCTTTCGTTTATGTAACCGTTGCAAATGAGTGGTCAGTTTTGCTTTTAACCTTTTATACGTGTTAGTTATTTGTTTGGATTTGAAATTCATTTGTCGTCATCACGATATGAGATAATAATATATGAATTGCTCAATTGTGTTATTCTGATTTAGCTTTCCTATTTTCTCCTTAACAATACATCCTTTTCTAATTACCAGTACTTACAATTCTAACGGTCGATTATTATTACTTGCAGCCCATTCAATTTCAGTCATTAATCCTGGTACATTATTAATCCATCACAGGAGAATGGGGCATAAATGGTCCATAATTTCAGTACAGTTATCAACTCTATGCAAATGCAAATGTGAGACAAAGCTTACATATGGATTGATTAATTAAACGCATTAGTGGACCGGTTTATTAAAAAGTGCATAAAAGGTGAACATGTAGTATTTCTCGGGTTTGCTCGTCAGTTGAACAATGGACAAGCACCTTTTGTTCACGGCCCATCAATCACTTCTCATTGTTTGCTATATCTTAATAAGTTTTTGTGTTAGGCCGGTCATTTAGAAAGATTCCGGGTCCCCCAGGCCTGAATTTTAATGGGTGATTTTTGCGGGAAGATTGCAAAGTATCTTCCGTGTTGTTTTTGGTAATGATGAGCGGTATTTTGGAATAAATTTAATTTCATTAGTAAGAAAGGAGATGGTTTCTAAATCAATATTATTTTCGTAATTTATAATGCTTCTTAATACTTATGGTCCAGATATTTTACATTCACAGTCAGTTCTATTATTGAGCTCGTACATTTATGCTCACATAAACTTTAAACTCAACATTTCTTAACCCATAAACAGTTCACTTAGCAACAAAAGTTTCAAGCTTCCTTAACCTTTCGCTTCGACTGCCATCACAAATGTATCCATGCACAAATGACCACTGACCATACACAATATGCATTGTCCTGAACATGTCAAAAATATCATCTTTGCGTTCCCAGGGCATGATCGAAGGGGCAATATTGCAATATTTGTCCCTTACGCCTTAAACACGCCTCTAAGTCACAATGACGTAGGTTCTTAGAGGGTGGGTTTTCGGACACCTGGTTATTATGGGTCAACTGACCGTAAAGACCGTATAGACCGGGTTTGTTTGGATTAGACCAGTCCTAGTTTTGCAAATATTGAAGCGTGAGAAATGTAACGTTTTTTGCTTTTTGTTACTAATGGATTGTGGTTTTGATTTATGGCACGGGATTATGGGTTGAAGACTGGAACTGATTCCTTTAGTTTTGGTTGAAAGTGTGAGATTGAAGATGAAAGTGTTTAAGTTTTAATGATATGGATATCTACAATTAATACGTATAGATAATTACATGTATTGGTTCGGTAAATTCAGTTTAGGGAAACACTATAGTTACTGATATGAAAAATATTGATGAAAATGTAAAAAGGAATTTCTACAAACTGCCACTAAGAATAATATAATGTTAAACCAAACTGACCTCAAAGATAACACATAGCACTTACAAATAACGTTTCATACGGTTTTACCCACAGATTGATCCAACTTAATCGTGTCAACAATCAGAACGAACGCTCTGGACTTGGACGAGAATAACTCAGCACATACGGACCGCCTCTGTGTGCGTCATAGCCGAAAGATTATATCGCTTCTAGTGAGCATAATAACTGTGACATGTCTTACGACGCTCTCGTACTGCGTGTAATGGTCTCTTTCTCGGAAAAACAGCCTCTTACCAACCAACATAAAGATACAATCGTAACGCACGCTTTCCCACGGAACGTCGCGAAAACACCCCATCCCTACTGGACACTGGTCAAAAGTTACAACACTACCAAAACATTAATTAAAAGGCGAAACATAAACCAGTTTTTGGCAAGGTGCACGACCCTTCGATACCAGCTAAGCTAATTATATTTCCGCACGTTTTATCACGCATTTGCATGAGAATCGGGGTACAACTACAATAGAAAACGCCACGCTAATCTCTCCGATACTAAAGGTTTTTGTATGCAGGTATACGGACGGGTCTCCGCTCAATAGTTGTTGGAAACTTGATAGGTTTTCACTATAAACATTGGCTTTACAGTGTACGGTAGTGAATATTAAATTTCACATTGCGATGAAAGGAGATTTCATCGAGTTATTGTGCCCTTAAAATAGATAGGCACTTAAATAACACAGTCTTTATGTCACGCTCGTGCACTTTTCCTCATGGTGTAGTCCAAAGTAGCACCATTCGGAAAGTGGCAGCATGGGGTCACGTACGAAGATATTGGATTTAAAGATTGCAATTCATAGTACACAAATACTCAGGTCAAACTTCACAATCGACAAAACCGTTCGAAATAGACTTTTACAAAATCATAAACTCGGCGTAGAATTACTCATTGAATTTGTTAACAGTATTAAAATTACTTTTACAATATAAAAGCTAGCTTCGACGGCACGCTTCCACACAACCTTTATTAAATCTAAACCCATTCAATATGATCAAAAGGCTCTTTTCACATAAAAAGGTAGTCAAGTCCCAACAAATTCAGGTGTACAAAATCCATTCCGAACAAATCGTAAACTCCGAAGCGAAATGGCATCACAAAAAGGAATCAAAGTGTAAAATCATTTGTGTCGGATTAAAAAAGGAGCTAGCGAACGAGCGTGAGATGTATACCACTATCAATCAACCGGTGATTTATATTCGTCCGTATGATGTATCGCCGAGCGAGCCACACGAAATGGTAAAAGTATCCGATAATTAACTTTTTAAAATTTGACGGACGCCTTCATCTCGGCAGGGAAATAAACCTTTTATTTTATTAAAAAGATGAACCAGTATTATCGCCGAATGTGGCAGATTGTGAAATTCCTTTGTCTGTGTTGTAGATGATGAAAAAACCTGTTGCTTACGACAAACACGCTGGTATGCGGAATGTGTCTATAGTATCATTTCTAATGGCGCCAACAAAAGATTTTGTTATTTAATTATTTAAATATGTTTAAACATTATGAATATTACGTAGTTTTAGCATTATATTAATTAATTGCTACATTTTTGACGGTGATTTCGTCCAATATGGTGTGAAAGCTGATATTAATGTTATCAATTGTGTGATCAGAGGCGATTGACTGACCTGTCAAATGATGTAATCTTTAAACTTGGTAGTTGTTCGCAGAAGATTATTAATAATTCATTGGCATATCCTTATTAGACGAATTAATAATCAATTAGAAGAATTCCTTAACCATAAAAGGAGTTAAAATCGACGAAAGTGCTGATGATAATTTTGAAGCATCAAGATAACTTAGAAGAAATTCCAAAGCTTTAAAAAGAGCAACGAATCGTAAATTCACCATTCATCAACCTGTACCCAACATGGCACTGTATGGCCCGTCAAAATATTCTACAGGGGGTTCCTCAATAGCGTTCCACTTGCCGGCACGGGATCGAACGTGGACCCCCGCGGCGCGCAGCTCGTTCCTAACGAACTGTGTAGGTGATTTATCTGTACGTACTCTCACACTCTCGATACTAATTCCTTTACGATGTGTGATGTTGGCTCATGAAATATATCTGCGGCAGATTTTATATCTAATTTACGTTTATTGGAATGTATTTTAGTGTTTAGTTCTTCATTTTATTTAAGATTGAATTAGATATCAATGGCAGCACAAATTGCCATATGAATAACATATTTAAATTCAGAAATTTCAAGATTATCTAAAGTTTAAATCAAATTCCAAATCAATTGGGTTCAACATCTTTGTCGCGTTACTAATGATAAAATTCTAAAATCCTGTTCCTTTTCTTCAAACATCTATATGTCAACCAAAAGCTCTTACTGTAGTTGTGCAGAAAACAACGTAAAACATTTTACTCATACCAAGCCACGTGAAAGGTCGTCTAAATCAACATTGATAGGGCTCGTACAGGTGAAATTTTCTCACAGCCAACTCGTTCCGTTCTAACGTCGTATAATCTTGAATACTCGAGAGTAATGCACGGTCTGCATGTATATTGGTTACTACGTTAGTAGTCTCAGCAAACCTGTTCCGTCTGGTCGTGCCCTCTGTACCGTATCCAGCTATACCACATCTGCATCCAACATTATAGTTTCACTTTATATTTAAACATTATTGCTTATGATTTTATAAACTTCACGTTCAGAGTCTGCCTCGGAATTCAAAATTTCCATGTCATCCGGCCAGATACTAATCAAGGTCACAAAATGCCAACAAATGCGGATTCTTCCAATTATATATTGCTGACAACTTAATGGAATAGCGAAGCTCCCATCAAAATTATAGATTGCGGACAAATAAACACAACAGATCGAGATATCTAAAAACAAAAACTAATTTAATATGTTAATGTCAGTGATGGCTCAATAAAATTAACGATAACAGTCCATAATAATCATGACCGTATTTAAAATTGAAACAACTTTTTCTCCCGACCTGTCGCTTGGAATTCATCTAGCGTCCGCATCTCTATATGTCAGTCCGTCTGTACGTCCGTCATTACACGTGAATCATCCTCGGTATCGTGCGCTGAGAATTTCGTGAGGTCACAGTTTACTATAGCGGTTTAGGCGCCCTGCGGTCGTTTGCCTGACAGAGACGGCGCCATCCAACTGTCCATGTGCTTGAACAGGATACCGTATGTCTTCTCTGTCTAACGCCGACCGTTTCGTGACCCCACAGCTAATCACATATCTGCAAGCGTATTATGATTATCGCAAGGCTTCGTTTCGTCTTCGTCGTTTGTACGTTGTTGTGGTCAGTGACTCTGTGCATGCTGCCTTCGTTTTATTTCTTTCTAACATAATTTTATATGCACAATTTGCTTTAAGATATCTTGGAAATTTATTATACTCCTTAGGAGCTTCTTGTGGATTTATGAATGCGCTTTTGTTGTCAGACATAAGTAAATACGGATTAAATAAGGATTACTGTCGTTTGTTACGTATTAACTAATACGCACATTAATGTCATCGTCAGTTTCCGATACATTTGCACGTTCATTTATCAGCGCATGGGTGTAACGAAACAGATTTACCTGTTGCCGGTCTGACATAAATCTCTCGCGGCATTTAATAAGTCGATAATTACAAAAACCCGACGCGAGCTAATGGGGTTGTGGAGTGCTCAACAGGAATGCGCTTAATTCTCAGCACGTGCCTCCCAATAGCTTTATTATACAAATCTTTAACGTTTCCCAACCAAATTTATCTTTACGATAACTTTAATTATTTGATTTGGTACTGTTTTGATGTCTTCCGTGTCCGGTTTTTAGTGTTCATTTAGATATGCAGTTCTCGGTGGGCGGCTTTGTTTACATTCCTTAGAGTTAACGACTTTCTATCGAATGTCGATATCGTCTCCGACATTCTTTTTCGCTTTAGAGAATCTATATCTACCGCTGGGTGCAACAAATCAAAATCGTACGTTTATCGTTCCATGTCGCAGTAATCGAGGTTCTAATCGTGTGTCCCATCCGTCATTGACTTTGCGTCTACTACTTTCTACATTAGTAACAGACAAATCTCTAATCTGTATATTAGAAACAATATTTCTCACTGTCGTAAAAGCCGAGAATTTCCTAATGATATCAAAACACAACCGTTAGAGCAACAAAAGGTGGATGGTCGACCATTTGTCGGTGTTCAAGAGTCGGGCGACAAGTCGCGTGCTAGGTTCTTGTTGAAAAATGTCCGACATAAATAACGGATTATCAAGTTGTATCGAGTCGTAACGAGATAGTGGCTAACAACTAAAATAAATAGGCGAACGGTAAATGAAGTTGTGTACCAAACTTTACAATTTAAAACGTACGGATGATGTATAATATGTATCTTTTAAAGTAAGTAATGACTGCGAGTTGCCTTCGTTAATGTTACAATTTATTGCTGGATATTTATACGTTGTTGGTCGTTTTGTGAGCCATTAGCCGTGAAATGTTATCTTGATTAGTGTTTACGTATTGATGGACGAGATAACTTATTTGGATGACGTTATTGTCTTCAGTTGTAGTTTTGTTCTTTATGAGTGTTTATTCTGAAAATGGGAACCGTCGCAAATAGATGTCAAATATTTCGCCGTTTTGACTAACTTGGCAATATTACTTGTATGGAAATATGGTTAAACTATGGATTGTCGAAATGGAAGACTTCTTGCCAAAGTTGCGTTAACTTGTGGCGTGAATTTTTATGAAACCCTAATTGTGATTCTTAACCGTAGTGATCTCGCTGCTATGTAAAACTAATCTATCTTAGATGACGCTCTCTGAATCTTTGTAACAGATAAAATTGTTTCCTCGTATACTTATTAGTGTCAAGTTTCTTAAAGCAAATAGTAGGTATATAGGTATCATTCACACTTACTTATTCAAAGCCTTTTTCCTTCTCCGCTATCTTTGTAAAGTCATAAAACAGCTAAGTTTTTATTGTTAAAGGAATTAAAATTATTACGTAGAATTATAATAAATATTATTACTGCTACTTCTTGGGAAGTAATTAACATAGTATATATATATATTTATATATAACATAATTCATTCTTTGTCACTTCGCCTTGTCATGAGGCACGTGTTATTCATGTTTATATCTTAAAGGTCAGTCTAATGTATAGCTTGTGGTGCCAAGTATTAAACTTCTTTCATACTGACTGCCTCGTAGGTCTAGTGGTAGCAAGCGCTACTGTTGGGCATGAAGTCTTGGATTTGATTCACAGGTTAGGCAAAGTGTTATTGGGTTTTTATATCAAGAATTTCACAGTAGCCCCGAATCTGGATTTGAGCACAATTGATGGCAATAGGCTTGCCCCCTATTATACATGGGACTAAAATATAACTGGCAAAATCTGGGTGTACTAAGGTCACCTGTGCCTAATCCTTCAGGGATAATGGCGTGATGTTATGTTATGTTTTTTCATTCTGAAAGCCTTAAAGATTCTTAAACTAACTGTTATATGGGTTAATAGACTGTTGATGTATAGACCATTTTCTATATAGTTAAGTATCTGGTACTTGCAGTTGACAGAGCTACACTGTCCTCCCATACCTAGTAACGCTGCAATTTGAAAACATTGTAAACAGTAGGATTTTTAAAAGAGTAACCGTGGAGTTTCTTGCCGGCTCTTCTCCATGAAACGGCCAATTGGAACCAGGCACCTAGCTTCTGACGTTTCATAATTGCTCGTCATATAGGTAGGTTTATGTGAAATAGAATATTTTGATTTTTGATTTTGATATTTCAAACCAGAATTGCACTAGCTCAGCGGCTAGTGCAAATCTGGAGACTCATTCGATTTATCGAGTTTGGTTAAACCACGCTCGGATCGATGCAATTCATTCATTGATTCATCATTCATTCATTCATTGATATCTAAAACCAGAAAAAGATTTGGGCAAACCAAATAACAACCAATTTGCTATGAGTTTTTATATTCTGTATGCTCTATAGGTTTATTGACCGTTCATCCGAATCGATTTTGTAATTATTACAGAAAGAGAAGCTCTTTCTGTAATAATTACAAAATCGATGGACAGTAGTTTAGGTAAGTCTGTAGATCTACGAGTTACTATTTCTAATCATGTTTCCTAAGCGTTGTTTATGGTATTTCCTTCTCGTTTAAGTAGTTTCCTCTACTGAATATGGTCTCATACCTTAGAGCAATCGTTATGCTGTCACTTCTACTCTCAGTATATTCCAGTTGTCAATTCCAAAGACATCATGACATTGAGTGACTAACCCTTTCGTATCGCCTACTATTTGTTCAGGAACAAATTCATAATTTGACATCAGTCTGTCCTCCGCATTCCGCATCCAGTCTCTCCCAGCCACCTTTTTAAGGTCGTCGGTGAGTCTGTCATCCGCATTCCACATCCAGTCTGTCCTAGCCACCTTTTGAAGGTCTTCGGTCAGTCTGTCCTCCGCATTCCGCATCCAGTCTGTCCCAGCCACCTTTTTAAGGTCGTCGGTCAGACTGTCCTCCGCATTCCGCATCCAGTCTGTCACAGCCAGCTTTTTAACGTCGTCGGTCAGACTGTCCTCCGGCTTCCGCATCCAGTCTGTCCCAGCCACCCGTCAGTCTTAAACTTACAGCTTTATAATTATTAAAAAGTTGGGATGACAATGAGCTTTTGTTTATCATTAAGACATAATTTTTGGAATCTATCATCGATTTTAAATAAATTAATAATAACACATTCTTTAAATAATTCACTCACCATTTGGAAATAAACGTAATTTTGAAAGATTTCTCTATGATTAAATAACCATAACTCGATTTAATTTTTTGCTAAAGCTGTTTATTTAAAAACACTATAAACGGTAATACGCACATTTTTTAAAACAAAATAACATAACTATTACAAACATGATTTTGAACGATCAACTCTATTAATGTAAATTCTGGTTCAATTTTTGACGAAGTTTTCAAATCTTCGAATAAGGACTTAGGTCGTTTTACTTCTTAGTACAGATTTTGCGTGATATCAAAATGTTGGAATCTAAATTGAATACCAGTTTAGTTTTATTAATACTATGCAAATACAAGTTTATTGAGAATCAATTTAATAGTTAATCTTCTTGGCATCCATCAGTTCACTGGAACAAATTAGTACAGGGCCGGTAATTTAGGGTTGTACAAACTGGAAAACGTCAAAATGATTTAAATGATATACTTAGATGAAGTCCTGGGTCACGTCTCTCCCTAAATCTCATTGTGTTGCAATGGCAAAGCCATTCATTTTGACAGTTCAACAACATTCATTGCGTCATTTACGTTGCTGAGAAGACAATTTTTTCAAACTTAAGAAGCAATGTATCTGAAATTACATCATCACCATCTTCATCCTCATCATCATTGGTAGCCTTTTTCTTCCCACTGCTGAGTATAAGCCTCCTCCCTTTTGTAAAAAGCTTCCCTAGTCTGTGCGAGTCTCGTATAGACGATAATAATATAATATTATAAAGAGAACATATATGTATCGGATTTCTTGTATGTTTGTTTGTTACACTTTAACGCTAAAACAGCTGAACGGATTTGGATGAAATTTGGCACATGGGTAGACCATGACATATGGGATACTTTTCATCCCGATATTCTCACGGGATCAAGACTTATGCGATTGAAACCGCGGGGCGCAGCTAGTCGTTCATATATTGAAGTTCAAAGTTGATGAATATTCCATTTAGAAGGTCAGCGCATCTCCTTTCTGTTACTAACCTTTTCCCTTTAGCTGAGGTACTATTATAAGTTTATTTATACTCGATTTCTAAGTCTTAGCGCGCTTTATTGTTTAAAGCTCTCGTATCTTCACGAATATCAAAACTAAGCTTAGCCTAAGTTCCACTTTCCATCCTTTACAAGACTATTGGGAAAATCTCCTTACAGAGCTTTTTCTAAGTACTATGTTATTGCCAACTAGGGTAAAACGTCACTCCAATGCCCCATCATCTGCCTAGCCATTTCCCAAATATATTAGGGTCGGCTTCCAGTCTAACTGGATGCAGCTGAATACCAGTAATT
Organism: Eupsilia transversa; assembly: GCA_914767815.1. Lineage (NCBI taxonomy): Eukaryota > Metazoa > Arthropoda > Insecta > Lepidoptera > Noctuidae > Eupsilia > Eupsilia transversa. Next base: position 3,756,118 of record OU611888.1, read on the forward strand.
TACATGTTTATTCCAATTCGCCTATTACTACTTATTACTTACCCAGAAATTAACCTAAAATCAGAATTCTGCGAGATGACAGAAATTGGTTGATTTTCCAACACTTCAACAAGGAACTTTAATGATCGGTTTCTATAAACAAAAACGAATCGTTTTATTTACCAATGGTAGCATTTTTTGTTGCCAAACTGGGGCATATGAATAGATTCGTAAGCTAATTTTACCTGTGATACCTACTTCCGTATGGGAGGGTCTTCTATGCGAGGTCTTTACTGCATTATTGGTAAAGATACAAGAGTCTTAACTTTAACCAATAACGGTTCGTAAATTATTGGAATCGGCCGTAAATAGCGTCTTGCAAATGAGTCAGTAATTGCAACTAAGCTTAAATATCAAAATGGACTGTGCGTTTTGACAGCCCTGCCATAATTGCTAGCCGTTTAAATACTTACAAACGATACACTAACTATAGTTACGTTATCCTTATGACAATCGTTAATTGTAACAAATTATACTTTAGAATAATGTACTTGAAGACGTCGATCAGTATTGAGATATTGATTCAATAAATAATACAACGATTAGTAGAATCAAACGTATTGTGGTGCCCTAGAACTTTCAGTACATAGCCCATATTTAATAGGAAAAATGAAAGAAAAGCTACATTAGAGCTTCCTAAGGGCGGATTCGACCAAACAGGAATAAATTTTATCCCCGTATTATGCCTTCTCTTCCGAATAAATTTTGAATTTTTGACAGTTCTCTATACGAAAACTGTCAGAAGTAAATCTTATTCCGCGAATAAAATGTATTCCTGTTTGGTCGAATCCGCCCTAAGTCGGTTAAATCAGAAGAAACTGCCACTAGGGATCTTTACCTTTATGGTCTGTTATCGTCAATATGCTGTGAATAAGCGTGCAAGCAAACAAGCAAGGCTTAAGGCCACTTAGTCCTGAGGCATAACAGAACGGCAATATTTAATTTATGATAATTTTGCATGTGTGTGTCCAAGTTGTTATTCCAAATACTAGCTATAAGTTAGCTGGTGGCGGGCGGGAGCGAGATTGGCTGGACTAGATCTGCAGCAACACCTCGCAGATCCAGTGCGCTGACCACCAGCAGTGTCCCCTTTGGGGGAGACTCTGCTAAGGTTTGCATCCCACGTTAAGGTAACTGGGTACTTTTTGAGGGTGTTATGTTTGGAAGATGAGAGGTGCGCTTAGTCGTAAATTTATAGACTAGATTTTTTTTTCATTTAGTCAGAACAAACAAGCAAAAGTTCTATCGAATCTATAGTTACTAGTCTCACAATAAGTTCATGACGTGTGCGGTGTGCCGGTCTGTCGTTGGTAGTGAAAAGGCCATAATTTTACGAGCATAACAGTTTTTCTTTATGGCGCGAAAATGATTTAATGTATTTTTATTAATGTTATATTGGCGCCAGTTCGATATTTAAACCGGTTATTTGTATTTCTTTTTTTTCAAGAGCCCTAGAGAAGGATACAACGATAACCTTTCACCTTAGGCTGCCAGCATTGTTGACCGCATTCTTTAAAAAAAAACATAACTTTTTATGTTTTATTTGAATTCTACTAGTACTTGTTTTGATAACCTAAGTTGCATGGTAGTGTAATAATATGCCTGAAACAAAAGAAAATACGGAAGATGGCCTTTTTTAGCCTAAAATAAATTTATTATTTGAATATTATTGCGGTTCACTGCTAAATAATGTCCGTAGTTGACGACCAATTTAAATATTTAACTTTTTTAAATATTGCCAAAGTTTACACGCATCAAGATTTAATTTATCTTCATACATTAATTTCATGCTTTTTGTTTAGTAAAGTATTATTGAAGTTTTCGCTATAGAGGTGTCAAGCCGTCAGTCAAATGGACATGAGTGTTATTGTATGAAAAAAAATTAGGTAATTATGCTAGGTTTTTTTTTTACTTTTTTAAGTTGATAATGTTTTTGATGAGAACTGTGTTTTAGCGAATTATTTAATTAAAGTAAAGGAGAGCGCTGTTAATTTTTCGCTTCATGATTAGCAATAAAATTATTAATCGGTTCACGAGTAGGTCGCAATTTTCTAAATACTTACCTAAATAGGTGAGTATGACGTATGTAGTTATTAAATAAAGCAATTCTAACGTTTAATAAACCTTTTCTAAGTTACACTGCAGTCGTCGCATCTCAGAAATGACATGACAGATTGTTTCCTCAACGCAATCTGTGTCAAGATCACACTTGGCCAATCACAATCAATCTTCAACCACCCTTATCTTAAGGCCATAAGGTCGAAAATTCTTTACATAAAATGAAATAATAACTTTGTTGTGATCTGTGTACGGATCTCGAATAAAAACAACGTAAAGAGATCATTTAGTGTGGTCTCCACGTAAATAGGTTGGACGTGTCATGATTTCTGAGTCTTGTGTCGCAATTTTATAAGATATTTCTACATTTTACCCTATTAAAGAAGATCCAAAACAATAACAATGTTCTCCTTTCAAATTAACTTCAATCTTATTTTTATAAACACGACTGCTTTCGCTCGTTGTCGCTGTTGTTGCCAGTCCAGCAGAATTCTTGTCCATGACTCACCTTTGACCATAAACAATTATAATAAGCTCTTTCCTTTCATATTAAACAAAAAGTAATAACTATTTTTTATTTACCAAACTGGCGCGTTATTAACTGAACCGTTATCAGGTAGCTATTTAATTTATAATAAACACTTTGCTAATTTTCACTTAATCCCGCGAAGTATGCGCCGAGGATGCCAAACGATTTAATCAATGTTATTTATACAAGAGAAATCCGAAATGAGACGTAGTCTTATGCAAATCACAGCTAATGGACCTAGTTGTATTAACCTTACGGGAAGCCCACTCATATTAACGCTAATTTACATTAATTTCCATTCATAAACTTCCACCTGTCAATGGCTAGAATTGATTCTCTATACTTAAAGCAAATTAAGAAAATATTCAGTTTGAAATGACGTTTTCGCGCGTTCGAAATCCGAATCGTAATTAGTGTTGAACGCGATCGAACAATCGCTTTGTTGGAGTCGCGCCGAGTGGTCATCGATTATACGAGCAGATAGTGATGTTCCGTCGATGTCGAGACGTACCGGAGATGTATCGGCAGATAGTGTAATGACGCGCTATTAGGCTAGGTGTCGACGCGGCGCGGCGTGGGAGAGCCCGCGGCCTACATTTCCTTCTGAAACCGGCTAATCACGCGCGCAATTACTCTAATTCAAACGGAATTATTCCGGCGATGTAACACTTTAATTGAATTGTTGATGCGAGCCGTAATTCGTGAATGCGTGTTATTTCGATGATTGGTATCGTGATATTTGGTTGGTAAATATCGATATTGAGCGAAGGTATGAATCCGTATGTAATCGTTGTAATAATAACCCGAATCTACGAAATCAAATGTCATAACAATTTATAAGAATCAGAATTTACTCAGTTTTACTGTGGGAAGCGCTCGTTACGAAAGAACCGTGGGGCGAATTCCAGTCATCTTGTCATTCAAGGAAAAAGTAATAATACAACCTGTTTACGCGTTTTATTTTTTTCTTACTGCACTTTCAAGAAATAAAAAGGCGGTACGCGCGTGCGCGGGCATTCGCGCCGGCCCGCTATGCGTTCCCGCCAAAAAACGTGGCGCGCTCCGAATGCTTGGCGCGCTATACATTTTTGTACCCCTGTGAGCATTTCCGAATGAACGATTAGAAGCGACGATTCCGCGTTTTCACGTCGATTCGTCTCGGATCGTATCGATGATTTGTGGCGTCACGATCTTTGAAATGCCTCGTTGTACTGAGAAACAACAGGTTAATTCTTTAACGTCTACGTCTGTGAAGCTGACTCGTAATTTAGAATCGACTAAAACAAATGTTGCCCATTATAGTAATAGATATACTGAGGTTTTGGAATCGAGATTTTTGCATTTTTCTGATTGCTGTCGATTTGTAAAAGTTTGTTTTGAAAAAAAAAAACCGTTACGTGCGGTTTTTTATTTGAATTTACAGTAGGCTTCACTTATTTGCATGCTATTCACCTGTTCAGCAATATCATGATCGTGACACCTACAAAAAAGCTTAGCAATAGATCGTTTTTTTTTTAAACTGAGTGTGACGGTTTCTGAGCAGGTATTTGAATTTGGAAACGTCAATGGCTTTTTAAGATTCATGAATTAAAACCTTTTCGGATCGACATTGACGTACGTATGTAGTAAGTACCTAAACGTTTAATATATTTTTTTATAAATTAATGCAAGGCATTACTTTTTCAAAGCGATAGTGAAATTATAATTTGGCTCTTAGTACAAGACCCAGGGATACCTACACAGATGTTTGTGACTTTTAAGTATAAATAAAGAAATTACTTATAAATAAACGCTAAATAACTATAAATAAAAGAAAATATAAAATTATAATTTCCTGTAATGTTCCGCATGCAGGTCTGAAAAATGAAGAAAGAAAGAAAAATTTTTTTTTACTGTCACAGAAACGCGTAGAAAAAAAAAGCTTGAAGCAAGCAAGCATTGAAGCAGTCTCCTTTTGCAAGGGAAAACTTTGAATCTTTAAATTTCTCTTCATGCATATGACATCATCAACTCCATCGCATTTGTCTCAATTTTCTAAAATTAGACCAGCTACTGATTCTATCTTAACTAATTTTATGCACTATGATAATCTAGTTTTTATTCAACATACTTACTTAAGTAAATTCATTCTTATCTCAATCTTGAAAATTAAGATAGAAGAATTAACATGAACAGTCATTTGGCAAAGTTCGTTTATTTTTAAATTACGAACTCAATCAAGATAAAAAACAATTTATTGACATTGCAAGTTTAATGAGATTATCGAAATCAAGTTTAAACTCTAAATAGAAACGACCGGAAGTCGTTTGATAAAATTAACTAATATGCAAGACTTGGCACGCGTAAGAAACTACTGTTGTTTTTACAATCTTGAATTGGTAATTAATATAAAACCTACATAAAATATAAAACAGAATAAAATATAGAACAGAGAATATCTCTATCTTTTAATACTTGAAAATAGATCTCTATTTTTGGTTCTGTTTAAAAAGTTCTTACGAATAATTAGGTTCTTTCAATAAAAGCTGCTTTGGACGCAATAAATACCGTATTAAGTTTTCTACACCTCTTTAATCATCCCTCTTTCTACCCTCTAATTTACCCAATTCTGGCCCATTTGTGATGAACGTCATTCAAACTATCAGGCAAGCGCTTCTAGAAGTATGCTACGGACAATAGAATAAATAACGCAGAATCGTAGCCTTCCATCCCAGAGCTTCTTAAGATGAATCATGGCTGGCCTGAACATAGGCTTTCTGAACTTTCGCGCATGTATACACTCACTTACACTCGCCTCGTGTCACCATTTGGTTCCCAAATGTTATTGTACAGCCTACAGCGCAAAGTTCACGGCTGGCCATGATTCATCGGCTCTATTAAAAAAATAAACACTATTTTCAACTATTATACAAACTTCGAACGATTATTTAAAACCTACTGTTTTAAATAATCGTTCATCGATTGATTACCATTTGCAAAATCATCAATTCCATTTACAAATCTGTGTAAAACACGCGCTATAGTGTTGTAAACAACTGGTATTTACTAAGTATCGATAAAATACATGCACAAACACTAGTAGGTACATAACTACATACCATTGTGAATATTTACGAGTAATTCACAGCTAATAATAGTCTGTGAACGAATCAATCATGATTGTCATGTAATTATTGTTTAAGATAATATTTTCAGTTTGTTGGTTCAAGATTTTCCTTGTCTTTTAATTAGTTTTTGAACCTCGTGTTTTTACTTTGTTAGAATGCTTTTTATGAGTAGGTGTCCATAACGTAGATGAAATATACATATGGCTGATTCCTATAATTTACGGACTGTTTACGTTAAAATTAAGACTCTTGTATATTTACCAATAATTAAGCAAAGACTTCAGCTTTGTATAGTAGACCCTCCTATATGGAAGTAGATATCACAGGTCAAATTCGCTTACGAATCTATTTATATATCCAGTTTGGCAATAAAAGAGTTACCATTGGTAAACAAAACGATTCGTTTACTGTTTTTAGGGACCGAGCACTAGAGGTATCAACGATTTAGGGGTTTCGTGTATCCTAGTAACTGGGATAACTGGTAACTGGGATAGCCAATTGCTCCATTTAAAATACTGGTATTCAGTTGCAGCCGGTCACAGTAACTGGGTTGTGGAGGTCAGATAGCCAATCGCTCCATGTAAAATTCTGGTATTCAGCTGCAGCCGGTTAGACTGGAAGTTGATCCGAATACAGTTGGAAGATTAGGCAGATTGATTGATAGGCATCAACGATTCTGCACGAATAATTTGCTGAATTAGGAAAAGAAACGGGCCTCTTGTAACTGGTGTGCTATAAAGTAGTGATAATAAAGGGTGCACCATATTAATGTCACAATTATTTTTACTTCGTAATTCTTCAGAAGGGTAGAATAATGATGATTCCATTCGTAAACAAGCAATGTTTAGCTTTCTAAGCATAAATGGTCCATGTACCATCGCGGTGACGCATATCTAAACACTTTGAAAACAAAATCCCGTGCACCCGATGACCTCATCGGTTTACCGTCGCTTTTTCTTGTAGGTAACAGTTATAGCGCTGCAAGCAGAAATAGTTCTTACGGTGTTCAGATATGCTTGTCTGCGATAGTACTTACAGATTTACATTTGTTCAAAGTTTGTAGTAGCTATGTCCGTGCATACCAAAGAATAATGAATAATATTGCCGACAGTTCAGAAATCGATAGATCTTTTTGTCATACTCGATTGACACCAAGGACGACTCGATCATAAGCGCTTTTCACACCTCCCACACTTCTTCTGTAACTCTCATTATTTCGTAAGCCATAGAAACTATCAATGCGACCAGCTAGTTGTATAGTTATACTAACTATTAAATATGTTATACCTAATAGTGTTACGAACATAGTTATTTATCCTTGGTCCGGGGTCTTTTACATGAGATTTAAACATAACTATCGACATGAGGTTGTACTGTGCATTTCTGGAAAAGTTAAGCCTCGTGCAGACTGGTGCGACACAACAACACAACGCGACTCCGGTAATTGTTCTACGGTGAAGTTTTCTATTGTTAGAATGGCGTCGTGCCAGTCTGCACGAGGCTTTATGCGAATACCGCACTTTCTAACTGTTATATTTATAAGTACTGTAGGAACTGCCTCTTACGGCCAATTATTAAAGTCATCTTTTAAAAGTTAATAGAAAATTCTTTGAAAATCGTGTTTATTGGTTGCATTCTATTAAAGTTATCACTGAATATGAGGTCTGGTCATAAAAGGTCTCGGCAAGAGAACTGCCTGCTGTTTTAGCGCAAATTATGTATTTACGGCTTCGACTACTAATTGCAAACATGAAGTAATGAGCCAACTAATTTATAATATCGTAATTATTATTTGTAAAGGAGGAACTGGTAACATTATATCGAATGTTATACTGCTGAATTATTGGGTGCGAACTCCGAGTTCAGCGAAATGTAATTGAGATTTGTGAGAACATAATGTGGTCGTTTAATGTAGTTAATGGTGTGAGAACTTCTTGGTCTACTGCTTGATAAGTGTTCTTTTCTGCTTTTGAATCTAGAATGTAATCCCTAACGTGTTTTATTTTTCTTTTGTTGCAGCTGTACAAAGAGGTCGAGTACCCCCGACTCAGCCGGCGGGGCTCTCTCTACCTGGCCAGTATGCGCTGGCCAACGGCGACCCCTCAGCCGGCCTCAACAGCCATCCCTACCTCTCTTCCTACATCTCTCTGCTCCTCCGAGCAGAACCCTACCCCACCTCCCGGTACGGGCAGTGCGTCCAGCCTGCTAACGTCATGGGAATAGACAATATCTGCGAACTAGCCGCGAGGCTACTCTTCTCCGCCGTCGAATGGGCGCGGAACATCCCCTTCTTCCCCGAACTCCAAGTGACTGACCAGGTTGCGTTGCTAAGACTCGTCTGGTCGGAGCTGTTCGTCCTGAACGCTTCCCAGTGTTCCATGCCCCTCCACGTGGCGCCGTTACTGGCGGCCGCGGGACTCCACGCGTCGCCGATGGCGGCCGACCGAGTCGTGGCCTTCATGGACCACATCAGGATCTTCCAAGAGCAAGTGGAGAAGCTGAAAGCGCTCCACGTCGACTCGGCGGAGTATTCCTGTCTGAAGGCCATCGTCCTCTTCACGACAGGTAAAATTTTAGACAGTCTTTTTGGGGAGGCGCGGTTGTTGCTTTACAGAGTGGCGGGAGCTGGCGGCTCCGTGACTAACTACGGAGAGTTGCTTGTTTTGGTGAGGACGCACTTGGACGCGTACGCTGAGGCAGCACGCGTGCAGATACAGCAGCCGCCAGCTCCGCAGCCGTCTGCCGCTTCATCCGGGTATTATTCCACTTTGGACACGTCTTTGGGCGTCAACTCTTCCCTGTCTTACGGGAGCTTCCTATCTACCCCTTCTAGATTACCACCTAACTACACTAGTAGTCCTAGAATGCCTGAGACTAGCACATCATCACATTTATCACCTTTCAAACTGTGGGAGGGAAGTGGGAAGCTTCCCAAGACGGATCAAGGAGGTTGACGTGTTACCGTATCGGTTACGGGTCGGAACTGAGGTGTCGGGTTATGACGGAACGCTTGGCGTATGTTCGGAGTCACTCGCGTATTTAACCCGTTAACGTATTGCTAGAATATGTTTGTATACGGGGATAATAACTCTCGCTCCCCGAAGCGGTCGGACTCCATGCGTCCGGGGAGTACGCGACTTATTGTTCTCGAATCGTTCTCGCGTATCTCGCGTTATTGTAAATATTACGTATAAAATACGTGATATATAGGCTTAGCTTCGTTGAAAACGATTACTAATATCGTCGAGACGTCTTAACGTATTAAGTTTAATTTATTTTCATGTAGATAACTAACTTTTAATATGAATACACGCGCGTAATTTATTACTAACTACTTTCGTTTTATTTTCGTTTTATGTCTTTTACCCTTTTTATTAATTTAATTAAGCTTTCGATGATAAATTTGGATTAACGATGTTTTATAAATATGTTGATTTTGGCAAAAAATATTCGTAATTGACAGTAATTTATTGGATAGATGAATTATAAATCAAATTACTTTGGTGTTTATAGTTGGTTAGCAACAGATTTATGAAGTCTATGCATCGTTTAGGGGATTAGTGGACTACCGAAGTTACAATTCATGTCTTATTTGATAAATGTATCGCTGTCTACAGTTTTTCGAGAAATATATAGACTTTAATTTAATCTTTATAATAAGGAAGTTAAGAAATTTCTTGTTTGGAATGTGGTCTAAAATGATTGCGTCAATATTGTGCAACCAGAAATGAATCAGTTTTATAATTAGAAAAGAAATAACTTAAAAACTTAGTTTTGGAATATTTTTGCCATCATTGATAAGATTTGAAAAACTTCACAAAGCGCAGGCAACACTGGGAATGAAGCGAAACGAATATAAGTTCGTTTAGTTTTCTTCCGCGTATTTTCATACTTCGATTCACACCACGTACTGACAGAGTACAGACAACCAGTACTTTGCTGTCGACAGAGCCAACTTCAGCTGTCGACAGAGGCAACTGCAGTTGCCGCCATTGGTCGGCGTTTGCCGTCGACACGTGGACAGTAAACTCCGACCAATGGCGACAGCTACAGTATGAGGTCGACTTCAAATAGACCGAACGTTCACGCGTTAAAATGACGTCAATGCTGACGACATGGTGGGCGCCAGTCGACGTGTCGAATACTGCAGTAGTTGCTTTTGTCGACAGTAGCAGTTGCCTCTGTCGACAGCTGAAGGTGGCTCTGTCAACAGCGAAGTGCTGCTCGTCTATTTGAGCGAAACGAAAATGGCAGTATGAAAAGCTAAACGAACTTAGATTAATTTCGCTTCTATTCACAGTGTATACCTACTGCTCTTTATTCATGAAAAAGCTGTGGAGGTGCGGATTACCTATATTTCTTTTAAAAAAAAAGGTTTTATTTCATTTGAATTAAAAAAAAATACATTACACTAACACAATACACACATACATTACATACAATGACTTGAAAATCACTATTCATATTAATTTATACGTATTTTAGATGAGATAATAGACTGTCTTGTTGGTCTAGTGGTTGCAAGCGCTACTGCTGAGCGTGAGGTCCTGGTTTCGATTCCTAGATTGGGCAAAGTATTATTGAGGTTTTTTATCTGGAAATTCTCAGTACCTAGCATCCCGGAGTCTGGATTTGTACCCGGTTGATGGCAATAGGCTCGCCCCCCTATTACATGGGACTTAAACTTAACAGGAGAAATGTAGGTGTACTATAGGTAAGTACACCTCTGCCCTACCCTTCGGGGAAACAAGGCGTGATGTTATGTTATGTTATAATTAGATTATTAGGTAAACCTAATATTATATTTCGAAAAATTCTTGAAAACCTTCTGATAGATACATAAGAAGCTTTCATTTTTTCATTTCAAGGAAAAATTCAAGAAAGCAATTCTCACGGACTCAAGTAAAATTATAATCATTGTAAAACCGGCATATTATTAAACAAGTAAGTACTGCACAGTAACTTAGCTAGAAATTAATACAGAAATAGGTAATAAACTTTCGCTTTCCCAGGCTTACGATCGCGAAATTTCCAGTTTTACAACATATTAAAAGTCTTTGACAAATTTTAATGGCTACTTGTATAATTTTATCCGACATTAACTTTTAGGGTTGTAATCGTGGCATAATGCGGATATTTTGCGCGAATTACGCGGATTTTACTTTCTTTGTGATTATTGAAGTTAGGAACGATTACTAAGTAATTATGTACTTCGGAATTATGATCTTACTTTTTATTGGTCATTATAAATTTTATATTCTTAGTGTTTAATTATTGTTTTAATATACTTAATAGTTTTCTAAATACGATTATTACGTGTAGATTTCATTTACACTTAGGTAAAATTAACTTATAATAGGTAACAAAGTTCTTTCTTAGATTCCTATAACCTTACATTTCCTTGTCAAATTTAACATCTTCTACTAAATCAGACTACTGTTAGCTCGATGACATTAAAACATCATAATTAAGGCCTCAAATAAGATGTAAACAAATTCGTAAAACAAGATGTTTCGTATAATTAATAAGTTTGTATTTATTAAAAAACTGATAATTATACGAGATCACATCTCACGCGTGGATACATAAAAATTCGACTATAAATGAGACACAGGTACGTACAGAAAATTAATGTAACATTCAATCTATACACTATTGTCCGGTAGAATTGTGTTGTCTATTTATACGTTGTTTATTTATATTTATTTAGTTTAACCCTTTAACCACTACTTATCAATTCTTTCCTGGGCAAAATGCGCCTGAAGACCATTTAATTTGCAAACACATGTCCCATAGAAAAATTAAACACACCTACTACATTTTCACGTATAGCGTTTTATTCAACGTCCCTCAACTTTACCGTATTTTGTACCGTCGCAACTAACCGTCCCCTACGATTGTCCGCACAAAACTCGTCCCGCACTCGTCGGCTAGTCGTACGATAATCTCTCGAGCGCGTGACGAGACACTTCCGACGTGACGACGACACTTTCGCCACACACAACGTGTTAGACTTTTGATAGCAGACCAGTAATAGTAGCCTGTATAGATTATTGTTATTTTCTGTGTTTGTCGGTTTGGCTTGATAGGTGAACTGGAAATAGCAAGTTTTGATCATAAATTATAATAATAGTAGTATATAAGGAGTAGTAGTGTGTAGTATTTAGATTAAGCTTAAAAAATATTTTTAGACAAACTCGCTTTTAGCTCGCGTCCTAATACTTAAACATAATTGTTGACATGTGGGTATACTATAGGTACACCTCTGCCTAACCCTTCGCGGGAATTACAGGCGTAATTTTATGTAGAATTTAGACTTTTTAAAGACATCCTATAAATACTTGTATCAAATAGAGTAGTTCTTTAGTGCGACATATAAATTATTCAAACACTAGCACTAAAATAACAAGCAATTGTCAATTTCAATTACTAGTCCGATCGTATGGCACGTCTCTAAAATTCAACTTCACTACCTCAATAATGATTATAATTTAGTGGTGTATCATAGTTTTAGTGGTAGTTCGCGGCTTGTGGTGTAGTCAACGCAACGGTAGTAAACAGTTGAATGCGTAAAGTTAGTAGACAGGCAGTGATTGAAGGATATTACAAGTTCGGATATATCCGAGATATATCTGGTTGTCAAATGGGCATCGCATTGAAAGGGTTGGGCCCGGATTTCATCGTTCGAATTTTGAATGTGACTTTTGAAAATTCGAAGGGCGTCTTTGGCGAATAAAGTTCTACTTCTATTTTCGAATGTCAAAGTATAAACTTGTAAGGTAGTTGGTTGGTGGATGGTTTCAGATAAAAATTGATGGTTTCTATTGAGTTTAATCGAGAAACCCCATAAAGAAATTAACCTATTATCGATAGAAATGCTTGGTATTTTGTTTTTATTGATCGATTTCTTTGAGAATAAAGTGATGAACATTAAAAGTGTGTTGAATACTGTATACTTTAGTGTTCTATTGTAATTTAAACGCAGCATGACAGGTGTCGTGACTTCGATTTTTATTAGAAAGATTGATTCGTCATTTTCATTTAGTATACTTGTGATTGATCGGTAATTTTTTGTATCAAAATGTTGAATTTAATACTGGGTCTGAAATCGACCATTATTATAAATGCATTTGGCCCAGAAATGTCAGTAGCGTTAAATGACACGATTTTTTTGGATAAAACTGTAACGCTACCCTGTCTACCACCTGTATCCTTGCCTTATAGGTAGTTACCATTTTATTTTTATAAGCAGAGGTTCGCGTCATGTAACATAGACAAACCTCCTCACTAAACCAAACTTTTTCCCAATCCTTATCGCGATAATTTAACAGCTATAAGTACGACACCTAACACAACACTGTCACTACTCTAAACTGAATATAAAACTAGTTACCTAGTAGGTACTGAACGACCAATATACCTTGAGCTTCCTCGTCCCTCTCTTCCTACAAGGAAGTTTTAAACAGGGAAGATTTCGCTCCTCCATAGAGGGGTCTAGTATGAATGGTTCGGTATTACGCCTGGGGGTACGATGAATATGCAACACCAATAAATGTAGTTTTATCCACGCCGGCTAACTTTCTCCGACCACGGGCACAACTCGACTCGGTCGGGTAATAGTTGTAGGAACTAACTTTGCGATGTAGTTGGATTATCGCAGATTGATTTTTTAATTTTAATTGTGCTGGTGGGTGGCTAATTGTTTTCAATTAAAATTATTATTATTTCAGTAGGTGTTTAAAAAGGCAAAGATGTCAAAAAAAATCAAAATCAAAATATTTTATTTCACATAAACCTACATAGGCACTTATGAAACGTCAGAATCTAGGTGCACGGTTCCAATTGGTCGTTTCCTATGGAGAAGAGCCGGCAAGAAACTCCACGGTTACTCTTTTAAAAATAAATGGGTTTTACAATGCTTTAAAAAATGTACAGTTTGAATAGGTATGCGAGGACAGCGTAGGCCTGTCAACAAGATACTTAAAAAAATAGAAAATAGTCTGCAAATCGACAGTCTGTTGTGCCTACAACGTTCTCACCGTTCCCAACGTTCTCATGTAAAGTCCCTAGTGTCTTGTCATATTCGCCAACCGTCAAGAGATATAATTTATACGTATGACGCACGGTGTATTTTCCAATCTATACTTATAATAAATCTGTAGAAGTGAAAATTCTGTACATTGAAGATATCAAAAAAATAAATGGCAGGGGGTGTTACTAGACCGACACCGAACCCAAAAATTTGATTAAAAAATTTTTTGTCTGTCTGTCTGTCTGTCTGTCTGTCTGTCTGTCTGTTTGTTCAGGCATCACGCAAAAACTACCGGTTCGATTACGATGAAACTTGGTATAATTATTCTTTAATATCCTGGGCACCACACTGGGTACTTTTTATCCCGGAAAAGTACCCTATCCTACGGTTGGGGGGTGTCAAAGTTTGTATGGAAGAATTTTAACGCGCTGTCTGATTAACTCGAAACTCAATATTTATAGTTAAACCCAAAAATTAAGAATAACGTGTATCAGGATTTTTCGAAATTCAACCCCTAAGGGGGTAAAATAAGGGATGAAAGTTTGTATGAAAAATCTTATTCCTTGAGGTAATAAACATGAAACTTCGCACGAATAGTTATCTAAATATATTATAAAGTTTGTAGTTTTTTGTTTTTTCTAAATTACCCCCTAAAAGGTTGGGGGGTGTCAATGTTTGTATGGAAGAATTTTAACGCGCTGTCCGATTAACTCGAAACTCAATATTTATACTTAAAACCCATGGGGATGTATGGGGTAATTTCCGACACTCACGCGGGCGAAGCCGCGGGCAGCAGCTAGTATTGTAATAAATCTGAATATGACATAATTATCGTGTTTTACAAAATAATTCATCACATAAGATACATAGGTCCAGTATCCTAATTGCGTAATACACTTCCAATCACAATCTGAATTATTTTGAAGGATATTGCTAATCCATTGCTTCATATGTTGGAAAAAATTGTCTGCTCAACAACGTATAAAACGCAATGAATGTTGCTGAACTGCCAAAAGAAACCAATGAGCTACTGTAAATGTGTTACGCAAATACCGCGCTGCTCACCTATTGGTAATCGCGTAGGTACCTAGGTCCAAAGCCATAACTTACCTACAAACGTAGGTATAAATATAATATACATTTTATATTACAATATTGCATGCGACCGCCACAATTTATGTTTGAAACTGAATGAACAGTGTTTTTATTGCATGACTTGACTTTATTATTATAACAACAGGAAAACAAACTAATTATGAGATACGACATTATTACAGACTGAGCAACGCTTAACAAGCTTATCAATTATTTTTTTCACAGAAAACAGACGTAGGTAATTTATATAAAAATTTACATAAACGCCAAATTCCGTTGAGAATTCAATATTTTATTCTGAAGCTAAATAATTAACGTGCGAAGAAAAATGTAGTTTTGTTGTAGATGATTAATATTATCAGATATTTGTCGTGACGGCTGTTTATGTATATAAATAGAAGAATTGCGTATATTGTAGAAAATATTGTCCTTATTTCAGCTTGATAAGCCGTAGGTAGGTAGATACCGAATATTCGGCTAAATTTCAAAATCAAACAATTTTTCTAGCCTTTTCGCAACTATAGGTATTGGGGTCGCCTTCTAGTCTTACCGGGTGCGGCTGAATACCAGTATTTTATATGGAGCGACTGCCTATCTGACCTCCACAACCCAGTTACTGGGGTAACACGATAGGTACCCCTTCGTAAGACTGCTATTCGGCAAAATTTCGGTTGTCGTGCCAAATACCGGATGTGCACCGAATATTTTGTCTCATCTCTATTAATTTAATTTTAGAATGTGTTAAGTGATCATTCATGGTGTCAGTAATAAAACAGTTAGCAAAATATTCGAACGCTGGTAAAATGTTGTGTCGTGCAGAATTTTAATTTATTTTTTCGTGACAGCTTATTGAACGAGTTTTTATTAATATACTTGAGCCGATAATTTATAGGTTGTTTGATTAAATAAATCTAAATCGATCTGCTTGGATTTAACACTTAGTAATCAATAAAAATTTAAATAAAAAATGCATTGGAATAAACACTATCAATTTATTTTAAGCATATAATATTCTCATCGTTTCATCTTAACTTTTCTCGTGACAATTTCTCGTAAATGTTGTAGTAGAATATTTTAATTTTGTGCATCGTTTTTTAAACAATTATTTCAATATTTTTAGAAAAAAGGTCGATTCACCAACTTATAATTACCTATATAGGGTGGGTAAAAAATCGTGGATCAAACGAAACAGGGCGATAGTTGGGTTTGTTTGCAGTAAAAAAATATCTCTGTGGCAGACCCCTAACTTGATCTGCTTAAAAGTTATAACTATTTGAGTGCATTTTTAAGAAAATACCTTTAAATTATAAATTAAAGGCGCTTTTCATGTGTGACCGTGTCGTTGCGTATTTTAGAAGAACTATACGCAACGGATTTTGATGCGGTTTTCACCAATTTAAAAAAAAAAATCCAGATGATAAAAGTGTTAAATACATTAATATTAAACTTAAACATAATAAAGAAATCTCGGTTTTTGACAAGACGTTAAAACCGTGCGAAGGAATTAAACAATTAATGATGTAATTAATTAGTCTGTATAATAGGTACGCTAAAATGTTAATACAGAAAACGAATACATTCCATTCGAGACTACAATGTAACAAACTCGACCAATCACTGCACCGTAACCATGACAACGCACTTTGTAACGGAAATCACAATTACAACTTATTATAGACAAATCAATAATATATCTATAATTATTCTTATGGCCGACCACCTTAGTTCCCATACAATTTATAAGAGGTTATGTAATTTTCTAAGTGCCGTAAATTGTATCGATGCCTGCCCAAGTGCCCATTGAATTGTATTTAAAGGGCCTCACACACATTTCTTTTGGGCATTCTGTAAAAATCTCAGCGTGAAAACCTAGGTGAAGTGAGCTTGAAGTGAGCTGTCAATAGTGTCAATCCCTAGCATCAGGTGAAATGACAGCTTACTTCACCAAGTTTTTTACGGAATAGACCGGCTGCACGGGCAATCGGTGTATTATCTACACTCTTAGGTAAAATAAAGTCGTTTGTAACAGACATAGGTAGAAATAATATCGGAATATCGAGGCATGTCTAGATAAGTTATGGCTTAGGCTACTTTCACAGCAAACGTAGATATAGTCAGCCGCCGACAATGAGCGTCAGGTTCAAAATGAATGAAAAATCAACGTCAGCAGCCGACTGACGGCTTGTGACGACTATCTATCGAGTGTTACGTTTAGTGTGAACACGGCCTTAGATAGAACATTTCCTATGTTTTTCTACTCTCAGCAGCTCGCAAACTGAGTCAAACTCAAAGTATTTATTTCAATTAAACCATTAAAAGGCGCTTGAATTGTCAAGGAGTCGGTCAGAAGCTTGTTGTCCGTTCTAAAACGTAGATCTCTATAAAAAAAACGGGCAAAAAACTCCATGGAAACTCTTTTAAATCAAGATATTTCAAAATCCTGGGCACATTATTCTTGTTGGTTGAGTATCAACTGGAGGGGCAATTTTGCCCATAACTTGGGCTGTTTATTGCCCAATCTAGTGCCATAGTAAGGCCGACTCTTTAGTTTCAGTTTAGGCTTAGTCACGTATTACGCGTGTGACTATATTTTATTTATTTATTTTTATTAGCATACCTATGAATTTCGCCTACTGTCCTTTTGTTTAGCTTTAATCGTTTGCTAATAATAAACGTTTTGTTTTTCTGGAATATCCACGTCTTTTTTTCTTTTTGGATTATATTTACAACTAAATTCTGCCCGCGATTTCGTTTGCGTGAAATTTCGGCCCCAGACACACCACTTTGCATCGCATCGCCCGCCCGCGCTATTACTTCATTTTCGCTTAGCGTTCTATCTGAGTGTTTTTTTCTATTTGCTCGGCTCCTAAGGGTTGTATCGTGATTTTTATTTATATTAAGGTTTATGATATTTATTCAAATAATAATATTATTGTTATATCTACTTAAATATTATAGTATTGATACTTCGGATACCCATCGTAACTTATCATCTATTCACTATTGCATCGTCACCATGGTTCCTGGCATTTCAACAGGTGCGGTTTGAGTATTACAAATTCTTCGGTACTAAACGTCGTTTTTTTCTTCAGTATTTTAATGCTTCTCTCTGCCTCATAGGCACTTCCTATAATGATGTATGATAAACCTCTTTATAGGTTTTCCTAAGCGGGGATTCCCAGGTCCCAACACAATTCTATTTTTAAATCCAAACCCAGTTCCGCATTGAATATACTATTTTTAATACGTTAACACATCAAAAACAAAGACTGTTCCCTCAAGCATATCCTTCAGCCTAAAGGCGGTGGTGACAAATACAACTATCTCTTTCTTACTGTAGGTACAGCCGGTTAGTGTGAGTGGTGTGTACGTCTGGATAACGGTACACAGTTCGTGACGACGAGGCCGCGGGACGAGTCACGATTTGAAAAAGTGTCGGGCCGACCGGGACGAAGTCCCTGCGTTCCGAGATGATATTGCTTGGTGCAAGACGTAGGCTAAATATCTTGGATTTGAACCATGTTGACCTATGACCCTATTTAGATCTATTGAGTGTCAAATACTGCCAATGATTATGCTTGTGAAACAAACAGGCAGGCAGGAAGATGGAAGGGAAGGCGCAAACGTTTGTGTTCATAATCACTAAGTTAAAAACTAGTTCTTCCTGGTTCTGACAGTACTTCAATCTTGAATTACAATCCGGGTCTACAACTAGGGCTATTACTGTCTACACTGTTACACCGCGATTCAAACTTGATGACTGCTCGGAACATGAGGCGAGTCGCTGCGCAGTAACGAATTCATGAGTCAGCGGGGATGAGGGGTGGGGTATTGCGCAGCGAGTAGCGCACTTCCGAGCCGCCATTAAGTTTGAATCGAACTGTAGCTAAGCACCGTTATGAAACGTGTCTTGTAAGCAATGTAGCAGACCAATCCGTACACCTCTTTGTATGTATGTAGCTTACTCTGTCAAACTTAAAAAAGCCACCATATGAAGTCTATCAAACGAAATTTCCCCTTCATCAAAACATCCCCCTTCATGACCACCAAAGTCATAATAACGCTAAAAAATCTCCAATATCTTCACATTTTTCTAACCATTTTTTTTTTGTTTTCTGGGTGGAAAATCCTCATGGATGTCCTCCGCCCTGGGTCAAGCGAATGGGTCTGTCAGACTCTTACCGACTTAAAACCTCACGGGTGTTCCATCTCACACCTACGCCGTGGCTCACGGAAACGTACGAATCTTCCGCAACACAGTTTCTTACCTACCTTACCCTCTTCGTTCCTAACTTAGACCACACCAACCAAGCTGCATACTGCAACAGTACTACACGTTCTTTACA
This sequence comes from Eupsilia transversa, assembly GCA_914767815.1. Taxonomy (NCBI): domain Eukaryota; kingdom Metazoa; phylum Arthropoda; class Insecta; order Lepidoptera; family Noctuidae; genus Eupsilia; species Eupsilia transversa. The sequence continues at coordinate 3,775,324 of OU611888.1, forward strand.
TCAGCAAAACTTTAATCCATGAGACGCTCGCAACATTGTGTACTTAGGAAAATTCACTGCAAACTATTTTCAGCTTGGTTATCTGAAGATACGGTTACAGCACGCGTAGTGTGACCACCATGAAACGGGTTTTGTCTACGGATGAATAGAGAAAATGACAGATTCATAATAAGAATCTGTCATTTTGTCTATTCTTCCGTCGACAAAACCCGATTTATGGTTTCTATGTAGTTCATGCTACGTGTGCTGGAAGATATTTTGTGGAAGGATGATTTCCACCAAACGGCTCGCACTCACTATATATGTACACACGGCTACATATCCAGCTACACATTTCCAGTATAAGCTGACCTCGCATTGTATAGGATTTCCGAACAATGAGAGGTCAGCTTATACTGGAAATGTATAGCTTGATATTATGTAGCCGTGTGTATTACGTGGCACTGACCTGCAAATTACAAAAAACGTATATTTAGATAATTTCAATCTCGCATGCTACGCTGGCACATCCATAAGCATTTTGTACTCTTCGATCTATTTTGTCTTGTGAATAATTAGTTGTGCAGGTCACATAATTAACGGATATGTTTTCACCAGCTTTTAAAGTAGTTAAACATAATATGTTATTTTCTTATAAAAGGTGAAATTGTTTACTAAATATTACAGATGATAATAAACAATCATTTGTAAAGCTTCTCACTACTCTCTTCTACACATCCCAATACGTTGTTGCATAATAGCAATAGTCCTTAACATGTCACCACTTAGCCGATAGCCGATGGTCTATGAACATGTCCGTGGCCCGGACGATAGCCTCCGAGCCTTGGAACCCGTTCCCGCGGTTAACTTTTAACAAATTGCGCAAATGTACTGATATTGAGTTTGAATGTAGCTTCCTTAATAATTATAACGACCCTGTTCCCAATACCAGTGGGCTACAATTTTTTTATATTTAAAAATGTTTTTTTAGTAAAAATATTTAAAAATGTAAATTATATGTTTGTAAATAAAATGAAGGAAATAATAATAAGAACTTAGATAAATATAAACTGATGGACCCCTATATGGAAGCAAAAAATGATGTGATGATGTTTTTGGGGTCAACGAGCGCAGTAAGTGTATTCACGTGAAGTATGAGTTTAGAAAATATGTTTTTTTATTGTTTTATCATGTTTGGATATCAATATACAGGTCTGTGGAGTTTCGCTACCTAATTTAATAAGAGATATTTGCAAAAAGACTGGAAAAAGATGTAGGAAAATCATGTTCAACGTTTATCATGTTCCAGGATGCATCCACCATTTCCTTACTAACATTTTTATTATACTTCAATAAGATGATACCTATCTACTGTGAATGACCTAATTGTGCAGAAACAGAGTATTTAATTTTAAACCACGAATGAAACGGCATTATTTTCATCTGTTATTATTACAAAGTAAACCTAATAACCTCTTTATATTATACCACAGGCCTACAAACTCCTATTCTAAGCGCCCACAATCTGAATGACAAATCAAAAACTTTTTAAAACCTCAACAATACCATTACAGCGTCCAAATTTGGCTTATTGTTGGAACCAAGATGGCAACCAACCAGCTTTCCGAACGCTTCCTGACCGCAGCAATCACCAACCTATTGTACCCAGATTACTTGCAAATTCTATTAAAATATACCGAAGAAATTTTCGCAAAGCCAAAAATTTTAACAACCATTGTAACTTTAGTACAAGTCATTGTAAAATGGAAATAAAGGAACCGCGCAATGTATATGGTAGTGCAAAATAATTGGATAACGGCAGCCCAACATGTGGTTTTGTGGTCAAGATATATGGATTCCCTATGACTATCGACTTTATGATTGAAATGTCAGTTACACGATGTATGATAGGAATTTGTTGAGAAATTGATTGTAGGACCATTATTCTTGGCTTGTCTTTGCATACAGCTGGCCAATACAAATATGCAGACGTCGTAATAAATATTAATATACGGAGAAAACAGAGGGAATTTGCATTAAGATGTTATCTGTAGAGTAGCAAGTATCTTCCTAGCTATCGAGGACTGATTGTGAAATAATATTCAAGCAAAGATACTAACACCTTCCCTGAAAAATCTGTCTTTCGGAGAACTTTTATTCGTATGTAACGGATTTTGCCTTCGAAATTTCCAATATGTTCGAATCACAAACAATTTCCGCGAAAAACACAATAAACAATATGAAATGTAACAAAAGGGAGACGAGCAATAAAACATACACAGATGCGTACCGAATTCTGAGGTCACACTCGTTGCATAATATTAATATACATCAAAAAACACAACAAATATAGGAAAAATTGATATTCGCCCGTTTCCAATTGGACCCTCGTCACGTGTCAAAGAATCAAACACTGAATCATTGCAATGTCCCAGACAAGACAAAACGCACTCTAATTTCTAACACACAAAACGCAATTTTGTTCAACTTAATTTATTGAAAGAAATCGACGCCAATCCATCAATCGAATAAAGTCGTAACTTATAATCCTGACAATTAGATAAAGACTTTATTAACACGGAATAAAATTGCAATTTGAATGATAGAAAAATGTTAACCCTAAAAAGATGAGTGCAAATATTAATCAGGATGATAAGTGTGGGGTGTTACATTCCTGTTCGGATTGCGTTTGTCTGTCTGTTTATCTGATGACACTGTGACGGGTTGGTAAGGGTTGTAACAATAACACGTGCACGTTTTATCAGTGACCAAAGATAATTCGCTTCAACGCTTGAAATAAAAGGACCTTTTTGCTTTTTGGTGTTGTGGATTCATTCATCTTGTTCACCTCGTTACACATGCTCTCAAAATATTTATTTCTTTAAAGCGTCTTTAGGTTCTTGTGGAGTCGAGGGTGGGGCCATGCTTATTTTTGCTTATTTCATTTATTTGAATAGAAAAATTCTTTTTTTTTTACTTTTAAAATATTTTTTGTAAAGTAATAACGTTTATGTGTATGACTTCCCAAAATAAGTCCCCAGTGACTGTAGAATTACTATTTCCGTTACCAAAAATGCTCATCTCGTAAACTCTCCTTCTAATCTCTCAGATAACGCAATAGGTTTCGAGTGCCCAAGCGACCACTCGAAACCAAATAAAGCAGAACATTAGTTCGTGCAACCAATATTAATTAGCAGATGGTTATCTTGTCTTATTTAGAGTCTGCCGTGAGCATGTCCGCCTGACCCTGCCTAGGTCGTCATATATACCGCTAGAGGGGTAAACCACGGAATAAAGTACAAAATGTCTGGTCGACTACGCGGTATTGGCACGCACACAATGATGACGCATTTAATTTAATTTAGAATTTTAAATGACAGTTTTATTTCTGAAGTAGTTTACCGTACCTAGTACCTACCGGTCTATCCTGTAAAAATGTGCTTGAAGTGAACTGTCATCCTACCTGACGCTATCTAGGGATTGACAGCTCACTTCAAACTCACTTCAGCTAAGTTTTCAGGGTGAGATAAAAAAGTGGGTGTTTTTAAAAAATATTTAAGTCAATAAACGCATTTTTTTATCTTTTGTTATGTATAAAACACATAATGTATAATGTAATAATACTGTATAAATCGCATTACAGATACTTTTTTTTCTCTGTCGTCTACAATGATAACACAACGACTAGTCTCCAATAATGCTTGTTCCTTACACAAATTGGCGACACAACAATACAAATTAGTGTAGTGTAGCCATTTTGCTAAGCCACTAATGTTCGCTTGAAGATGAAAATAGGTATGGTCCGTATTGACCTTTTAATGGCGTATTAGTAGATATTTACTTTGTATTGTTGCTTGTTTTCGTGCTAAGTGCCTATAGAGTTTATAGGATTAGTGTTAGGTCTTTAATGGCGCATCGTTAGGAATACAGTTATTTTGAAACAGGTTGTACTTACGTTGGATAACCGACATAGCAGCCGGTCTATTCTCTAAAATCCCCACCGTGAAAACTTAGGTGACGTGAGCTTGAAGTGAGCTGTCATGTCCTAGGGATTGACACTATTGACAGCTCACTTCAGTAAAGTTTTCACGGTGAGATTTTTAAAGAATATACTGGGTTTGGATTAGGATTGATTACTATCTCTACTTATATTATATACTTTAAGGCATCCTCAAAATACCAAGAGAACAAGAAAGCTTTACAATATTTGTAAATTTCCATTTATTGGTGCATCGAATTATTTTTGTAAAATATAACTATAAACAAAATATAATCGGATTGGATACGGCATGTGTTCGTGAAGTGAAATATATTGAATATTTTATCGACCATTGTTTCCAGGTCAGGAATATTATGGACAATTTGATGTTTTTATTTGTAAAATTTATATTATTGTAAAGAAAATAAACTGACCACGAGTGTATCAAGTTCAACGGAATCGATGTTTCGAATCACCATTTTATTCCCCAATGTCACCTTTTTTAAGAAGTTCAGTCATCTCAAGCTAAGTTAACCGCCATGAAACCTGTAATTAATGGCAGTTAACTAAACTATAACCATAATAAATTACTGCTCAGTTAACCCTAAATCGCGCTCGTACGTGATAGGTTAGCAACCTGTCTGTTCTCGTTCGATCTTTAACCTGAATCTAATAGATCTGCCACACAATGGCGGATGACGTCTTTTTGACATAAGATGTAAATCAATTCGCTATTTATTTTTGGAACAGCTTGTATGTAAATCGACCGATTGTCGTCTACGTCTCATTGTAAAATTTATAATAGGACCAGCTTTAGGCAAATAGTACTAATTCCGTCTAAATTTTACGCACAGTCAATCATACATGATCTGAAAAAAAAATCTTAAATAGTTTTCCTAAAATAGGCACTGTAAAAGTATATTAGCTCAATTCATTAATCTCCTCTAAGAGATCAGTCTGTGTCGAGTTTTGAATGCTACATTAAAAAATAAACTTTCACAAATAAAAATAACAACACAGTCCACAAACACAAATCAGCATAATTATCCATAACCCATCAACTGCGATCGATAAATGAGAAGCTAAAAACAGTGCGTCAAGGGGTCGGCGGGACCGAGACAATGGCGTAGGGTTGCGGTCACAGATGTCGTTTATCGGACGCTCGCCTAATCTTTAACCCTCCTAGCATTTGAGGGTTGTGTTTACGAAAACGGTAAATGAATTTGATTGGTTTTTTGTGGCGTTTATATTTATTATTCGATATTTTTTGTGCCAAGAATTTTCGCTCGGTAGTAGCTCGGATAGTATGATGTGTTTCATAAACGTAAATAAAAATTACAAAAAAACCGTCTCCTTATAATCCTCTGTCTTCGGCGATGATTTCAAGCTGTTCACTTTCAGCTGGCAAGCTATAAATCAGACATTACAATAATGTCCTATTGCAGGACTTCCAAAGCTACAAAACTGTCAATAGTTTTGCTTTTTTCAGTAAATAAATAAGTCTTCAACATCTCAAATATATTTTTTCTAATCATCAAAAACTCAAAGAAAACTCGTCCCAATAATGTTCAGTTACCCCTTCATTCTGTAGGATATGTAAATACCCCACACAATGATAGTGGTATAACTTTTTAGACCGTGTTTGTTCAAATCACTCTGGTAAGGGGGTGACCACATTAATTGAATTACGTGTCGCTTCACATTATGCCTGCGTCGGGTGTACTATTTAAGTTTACTTTATGACTACTCACACAAATTGGTGTAAGAACTTCCCTACTTCCATGATGTTATGATTGTAAGTAGGCGTTTTAGTTGTGAGGGAAATGTGGTAACTTTAATTTGATGAAGAAAATATTACGGGCCATATTCTGAAAAGAAAGCGTGAGCAGATAGATCGAAAAAAAGAAAATAAAAAAATTGGGACACGCACAGGAAATACAAACAGTAAAAAGGACATTTAAAATTAACAAATAATAAAAATAAAAAATAAATCAAAGTATTGGTTAACATGAAAAAGAAACCTCCGAATGCATAACCTCCTCCTTTTTTTGAAGTCGGTAAATAGGTTTGAGCGGAGAGAGGTCCGAAACGAGTATTTGAATACAGGTAACATCATTTTAGAATAAGAATCACACAATTTCTCAAAATCTTTAGTAAAATCCTGACCATTTTCCCACAATTCTGAAACACCTCAAAGAATAAGCTGTTTTGCTATCTCTTGACAGCAAACACCCTTTTAATTCACACCGATTAGATGATTGTACGAGCTTACCACCCCACTAGTTCCGAGCCAAACAATCCGAACGGAATGATTCCGCCCAAAGTAAGGACAGACGTCACCAACTACTTGTATCTTGCCATTGTCTTCGACCGCCGAAGTTCGGGTCTGATAAGGAGATGGGCCCACAATGTATAGGTCCCAAGTTTGTTAACATGGGGATTTGAAAAGCCGTTGAAACCGTTTAGACGTTGCAAAAGCGACAGGTGAAACGCTTTTCTTTGCTTATCTGTGTGTTTACTCCGATAAGTCCGGAATAAGGCGCCCGACGTTTCTGGTTTTAACAACGTGTTCTATTTTCGAATTTATTCTTTGTTGTCAGTAAAAAAATAATTGTGTGTCGGAATAATTTTACATTCTATAAATAAATAGAAGAATTTAGTTGCATTACTTTTGAGAGAACTTTGAACATCAAAATGTCTCCGTAAATAACAATTTTTTTACGACGCCGAATTTCATTTCCCATATCGAAAACGACAAATTACAAAACGACAGTTTACACTTGTCGCTTAAAAATAAATTAGAAAAATAATTGGATTCGGTGTACACATGTGACAAAAAATAGTAAAAAAAGCCACACATATCACAAACTCGTAATATTCTCGTAAAATGTGTGTATAACAACAGTTTTGAGTCGTAAAAGGGCGTAGAGTGAAGAGTGGGATACTTTACGAATGTGCTCGTTGACGGCACCCCGCGGCCCGCATTAACACCGATATTACTATTATCGCGGTGTATTCGTATTTAATGCGTCGAGATTACATTAACCAAACTACCGGCCGGCGACGGGTTAACACTTAACACTGTTTGAGTTTGTTAAGAGCGCGGTTGTTTAACGCGGTGTGGTTGTGGTTCACTATTTAATTTGGAAATATTTTTCACTTTTCATTCTTATAAAAAAGATTTCCATAATAATCATTTTAGAAAGTAATAAGTGTAGGCATGTTATCAATAAAATAACACTATTTTTACTCATTCCATCTGAAGATCATTTAGATCTTCAGATCTGATCAACAACAAAAAATACCCTTGAAAAGTAATCGTTTTACTATCATAATCATTACAATTACAATACAACAAACCACCTGTCCTGTATAATATCCACGAAAAAAAACAATGTAATAGTTAAATACAAATCTGATAACCAACGACTTAAAGATTGTTTTTTTTTTAATTAGTGTTTTAGTTTTTTAATTATAGTCTCTCAAAAAAATCAATGTGATAGGCGGTAAATCCATTATAAATTTGAAAAAAAAAAACACGTTCAATGTTCACGTTTTCGCCAACCCCCTGTACCAGACTATGTTCAGCCCATTCGCCGGTTACACAACACAGCATTGTTCGCGGGGGTCGAGGTCCAATGTTTAGCTGACCCTTAATTGATTTGTGTCGGGCTTAAACACAGCTTAGCGTCATTACGAGCTAATCAAATGATAGTTGTGCTTATCGCTGTAATGATGTTCATTAGGAATTAGGGATCGTTGTTAGTAGGAAATGGCGACGTAATGTTTAGTAGGTACCCACTTATGTGTTAGCTTTGTAGTGAATAAAGGGACAATTTCTTAGGAAAGCAGATTTTTTCTTTATTAGAAAAAAAACAAGTGCTTCCTTGTCTTAAAGAGTTTAAAACCGACAAACAAATTTTTTTTTTTTAAATGGTACTTTTACAATTTTATTTACCTTTTAGTTTATTAATTATAATTTATAATTAAATTAAATATTCATTTTTTTTTTATCGGAACCTATCAGTAGTGTCAATACTTGGTTTTTAAAGGTAAAAATAATGTTTCCATGAATCACTGTTTACTGAACCCAAAAGAGCTCATTAAACACAAAATAAGCAAAACTACCACACACCACTAAAAACAATTTTCTCTCACCCCAAACCACTATCCTAATATTTCTGTACCTGACCACACTGACCACGTAAACGACCATTAAAGGGTTAACAGCCCCGCACGAAACAAGAATAGCTACAAATCAGTGAGATATTCAATCTCGGGTACAATAACATTAGAATATCGGCTAAACGGCTAAACTAAGGGGGTTTAGCGACATTGCGATAACTAAGGGTTTTAAGTCTAATGTTAGGGCTGGATATGACATTGTTTAATATGTCATTAAAGATTATAATGACGGCTTCTGGCACTTTTTGAAAAAAGAACAGGGATAAAAACAAATTGAAAAAGACGCGAAAAGTTTTAGTCCCACTTGCAGCACATATCACTCATCGCATTTAGCGATAAACGAATTTAAAACATCATTCGAATTCTGTCCATCGTTTGAAAATAACAGAAAAAGAATAATGTTTTAAATATATTTAGCGTTAAATACATTTAGCGATTTGTGGTGCAACTGGGCCAAAACAAGAAAAACTGTAAAAAAAAAATTTTTTTTTTTGTAAGATTCATTTTCTATTCTTTCAGTTTGCCATAAATTTTAAATTAGAACTTTCAACTCTATTACGCACGTTAGTAGCCTAAAATTCCCAAATCAAATCAAACACAAACAACCATTATACCACCACAAAACTAACATATTCGTTGCTCATCCAGCTCCACTAATTCCTTACTTAACGATCTGTAAAGGGAGACGGAAGGGATAAGGTGGAAGGGCTCCGAACAAATTAAGGGATCCTAATGGTTATCGGCGGGATCTACGGTGGGCAATGTTTAAACTGGCCCTTACACGCGCTGGATGAATTTTAATGTCCCCAAGTGTAGTGTGAGATGTGATCGCTGATATTTTGATATGTATTACAAGATGGCGGATGTATAATAGTGTTTATAGGGCTTTTGAGCGCGTTTTGAATTGTTTAGTGGCTGTTTTATGTTTTGAAGACATAGAAGTGGTTCTGATTGTTGTCGCTGTGTGATATTTGGTAGTTTTTGTCATTGTGTTAAGGTTCCTCCTAATCTTAGATCCCCATTAGTGATAAACAGTAGCTGTAAACTTGCAGATTCGATACTAATCTCTTTTCGGACCCAGTTTTAGAGAGAAGTTAGTGTCTGAGCATCGTTTTTGTATACTATGTGAAAACTACAGGGCAAAATCAAAGAATTTCAGCTAAAATACAAATTAAAGGTAATAATGCCATCTAGTAGCATTTGTACGTGTAAACTGTAAAGTTGATTCACACTAAAGTAAAAAACCAGCAATGTTTTTGACTTTAGTGCGGGCGCGGTTATTGTGGTGTTTCTTGGTTAAATACGCTTGTTTATTTATGATTGATTAATCAACTAATAAAGTTGAAAAGTAACATAAAAAAATGAAAAATTATATAATAGTTTTTTAGGAACTGTGTCCAAATAAACGTTTTTTCTTTCTTCTTTCTTTCTTTCTTTCAATAATATTAGGGTGATATTGAAAAGGCAAGAACAATGAATGTCAATGACATTTTGACTTTTATTTTTAATTTATGCAAATTGGCTTTCTTCTGATTTTCCGTGCTTTTCCTCTTCAGTCTTCTTAAGAGAATAAGTATAAACTTAACAGTCGAACTTTAAAGTAAACTCACCTTTGACCTAATAGACCTTTACTCGACAATTTTATGGCTGACAATGTAATTTTCATTGTTGTATAGCAGGATTTGTATCACAGTAATTCTCAGGGATTTCCTGCATGCTGTACTAACAATGTGTCAATTTACCCTTTAAAAAGTGTAAATTAATATATTTATTTTCTCATCACAAAAATGTGATTTGGACAGGAAGTGCTTAGTTTAAAAAATTGGGTAAACTTTTGTGAGAGACTGGTGCCCGAAAAAGGCATAAAATACCTGTGTTACGGGTCACCTGGCTCATAATATCTCAGTTGGAGGTCCAGTTATCCGGGATAACATGTCCAAAGAATTAAGAACAGCATCACTAACACTTCACAGTAACCAGTTTCATTCAAATTTAGAAAAAAATCTTTCGCCGCCATCTTAAGAAGCCATAAATAATTGTCAGCGATATTAATTACGATGTTGTCTTTATTTTAAGACGTACGCGCCATTCATCTTCTAAGTCTTACTCTCGTGTGCCGTAATTATTCAAATTATCTTCTTATCAGGTCAAAACAGTTTTCCAACACCCTCCTGAAATTAACACATTTTATATCAATATCAACTTTATGACTTGTGAAGTAAGGTTGATATTCCATTAGTGTGACACACGATTTTTGTTTTGCAAATGTCTCCTTTATCAGTCTCGCTTTTGATATTTTAATTTGCAGTTTTGTTTTAATTAATCTTTGTTTTGGTAGTGTTATGGTTTCGCTTTTGGTTCTACTGATAATTTAATTTCGTTTTGTTGTTTATTATTTGGCATGCCTGCATAAGTGCATTGCCAAAGAAAGTAATTATAAGTTACTAGATACTGCCCGCGGCTTTGCCCGCGTGGATTTCGGGAATTATCTCACAGGATCGTATTACCAAGACAAAAAGTATCGTATGTGTTAATCCAGGTTCTAAACTATCTGTGTGCCAAATTTCATCTAAATCCGTTCAGCTGTTTTTGCGTGATTGAGTAACAAACATACAAACTTTCATTATTTTTTAAATACCGCTTTTCTCAAAAATATTGCTTCGTTAGCTCAAAAGCTCTTTCTAATATGCAACACCACATTTAGCATCTTATCTACCTATTGATAATCTCAATAAAATTCAAAAATCTACAGAAAGTCCTAAAAGAACTTCTTAGATAGTACCTATGAGTACACGCTACTTTCATAACCTCTATCTCCACGACACAAAGTCTAAAATCGAACACCACTTGAACGTAATCTCATTTGTATGTTAAATGCAAGTAGCCTGGACATCGAGTATCTTAGGCCATAAGTTACACCCTACCGATATCGAGATATCGATCTAATCTATCGATGCACGTTTATCGAGTCGTTTGAATCTATACAAACTTATCGATACCGCATTTGTCACGAACACTCAGTGCGTCGGGACAAATCTTGTTAAGGGGGGGTGATTCCGTTAATTGTAATTTGTAATTGGTCTAGCTTGCATGCTAATGTAAAGTAATAATGATAATATGGAATATATTTTATATAATAAGCATAATATATATTATGCTTATTATATAAAATAAATATAATATATATTATGCTTATTAAAAATAATGGTTATTATGGTTGACTTTGATGGGGCTGCCCTGTTTCTGCAGGTATGTTTGCGAATCGCCTGAAACCCAGGTCGGGTTTACTAGCAGACAGAGTGCGGGAAAGCCCCATCAAAGTCAACCCAGGTCTTGACCATGGTAGCCAGGATAGAGCCTGAAGACCATAGCGGGGAGGTACGATTCTCCTTTGTTAGGTGATGTTGTTCGAAGATGAATTTCAAATAAAAGACTTGTATCTAAATAGATAATAAGTTTAGTAACATAGGTATAACTTATCTTTCTGTTTACTAACCCATAAGCATGTTTCTTATCCGAAATAAAGATTATTCTTATTCAAAAACCTGCCCAACCCTTCGTGGATTACAAGAGTGATGTTATGTTATGCAAAAACGGTCACCCTCGAGTGTGACTTCCCAAATCTAACTCAGTAAAAAAAAAAACTTAAACAGAGACGTTCCAATTTTCATTTTTCCTACATAAAATTACATTTTCATTAGCTTTCTAATTTCTATTTAGTACTATAAATTTGGATCGCAAAAAAAAAACTGTCTCAGATTTCTTTGCATTTTTTTTTTGTTTTCAAAATAATACTTACCCTATAAATGAAAGAGACACAATCATGATCTCATAAGAGTTTCCTCTTAAAATTGACACAAAGAAAGAATCCTAAGATATATCTAAAGACACCGCTACGATGTAGATTCAATCGATCGGCCATTGTTTCAATTTATTCGATTTACCGATCGATGTAACGCGAGCATCTATAATAGTAATACAGAGCGTGGGAAACTCGGATCTTTCATTATTATTTTCATATAGAATAGTATCAATCTAATCTGATTTGAGATATTTTGCGAAGAATTTTACAAATACTTTGATGATCCAATATTTTTTGCATGTTCTTTGTACAGTCAAGGAAGTTTAGCCTTGGTCATATTGACACACTACGTCAATTCACCATGTATTTCATGTGACTGAAAAGGAATGTCGTGTTTTGCGTATCATCTTTGCATTCTAACACAAAATGGTACTTAGTCCGTTCAAATTATTTTTCTCATAATTAAAATAAGATTCAAATGGCGAAATTGTAGATATTTTATGCAAGAAATAGATATAAAACCAATCTATTTTTGCTAGCAATTTTCTGTATCCTAATTTAAATGAACTAAACTATCACATTTTTCTTTTCATTTCCTTGTCTTCAAGTTACAATTTGTGTACAAACATCTGAGTGAGCCGGGCATATCGTAACATACGTAACGAATTTCTAAGATAACTCCAAGTTAATTACTCAAAAAAACAACGTTATCTTATAGATCAGCGCATAGTGCCCATGTTTTATAGTTTTGGTTTGAGGTACGATCCGAGCCATAAGCGGGAGCGATTTTGTTAAATGGGCACTTGAAGAAAAAAAAGGTTCCGTGTTGGCGACTGCCTGCAAATTACATTTTTAACTGACGTACAAAAAGGGCTCTTGACTTTAATGACGAATCTCAAATACGCAGTATAATTGCACGTTCATGAAAACTACGCTTCTGCATGTATATAAAAGTTTGTATGCATACTGAAATAGGTAGTACTCTTCATAAATTGGCCTCTAAATTATCTTTATAGTCAATACTGGAACGAAATCCATAAGAAACTTTGTAAGAAATAGAAATGCAAGTTGCGAACCTGAATTGATTGTAGAAGTAACGTGGAAAATATTCCTATTTTATAGGCCCAGTACAGAACCAATAATTCCTAGTCCCGATACAGTGATTTCGAAACTTACAGATAAATTGCTACGTGTATGTGCATACCCATCAAAAGTTATCGTTTACGACAGATTGGAAGGTAATGCGATGCCAGGATGAAGAAATATTTTGGTATAATACTTGGCTATATCTCGCAATTGTCTATGCCAACTACGTTCTCAGATAAGAAATCATTATTGGTCCTTCTAAATTGTCTTCTGAACAAGGGATGGAGTTGACTTACGCCATTGAACACTTTCACAGTGCATTGCTAGACTATCCCAAATTACAGAAAAACACCCGTCTGTTGCCAGCTCAATTGCAATTGCTCAGCAGTTGCCAGTTTTCATTGCTTTCCGTATTCTGATCTTTCCGCATTCGCTGATGCATGTAGTCTACTTATAGAAAATGTATTTAGGTAATACTAGACTAGGCAACGCTCAGCTAAGCAAAACAATTCTACTAGTGTAAAGTTTAACATCAAACGAAAATAATAAAAAAATACCTTTCTTCTATTAAACTATTAACATAACGACCAAAAAAAAACCTATAAAATTCTCTACCCTTGCACTGGAGGCACCACACGCCGCGTCTGTCCGTCTGTCAGAGCAACGTTGACAGGTGTTAAATCGTACGCAGAGCGGTGCGCGTACGCATCGTAATTAGTTGAGTCATGGCTATTAAGTAATACCTGTTTGGCTCTCAGCGGGGTACGGAAATGTTGAGTGTCTTTTTAAACTAGATTTTAAGCATTATAAGGAAAACTATTGTAAATGGTGACGCTACCAAAGTATTTTATAGTAAAAAATAACTCCAAATGCAAACTTTCTGTCAACCATGAGTAATTATAAGTTATTTTTGGAACATAACACAAGTATTGTTAATTACTTACTGATCCTGCCTCAATGTTTTATATTTTGTAACTACAATAGATATAATAAACTTTTTTAAATGTATTTATTGATACCTCATTATAACAACTAATCTAATTGCTCCATTATTCTACGAAAGCTTCACCGAGTCACCTTTCCATGTTCTGCTCCTTCTATTTAATATTTCCCTCTAATGATGAATCTCCAATTTGCTCTTCCATTAATAAACCCCTTCAACACTATTTCCTTAACTTACGATGAAACTGATATCTTCACGTTTTCTTACATAAACAGCGCAAGATTTTCACCCGTCTAACGGCTTATACCAATAAAGCGTAGATCAAATGAGCATATCTGAGCGTAGAGCATCCATTCACGCTGCTTGCCTATTAAATCAATGTCCACCGTATATGTATTACAGTACAGTCTGTCTGTCTGTCACGCGATACGAAGAAACATTGGCGCTGGGCGAGCCCCTGACTCGAACAGATGTTTTGACTTTATATTTCTGTTTTGTTGAAGAATTTCAAGAATTATTGCCGTGAAACACTACCAAGTAAAATAATAAATAATTTTATGGACCAAAAGAATATACAGAACTCTTACAAGAACTGATTTACGACTCTCAAACAGCCGTGTAATCCATTGAACCAATGATACACTACAATTTTAACAATAATATACTATCTTCTAAACCGTAGAACAAAAGGCGTGACCCAATATGAATAATCATAAAACCACATTAAGGAATTAGACGTTGCACGCCCAATAACTCTATCTTAACATCTACAACGCGACCGATTGAAATAGTCATCAACAAACAAACAATATAGTACACCTGACACACCAACATAACAGAGCAGGTTAATGTAAGTTCACACGTGAACCTAAGGTGAGAGCGATCCACCGGCGGCAAGGCCGAGAAAACCGATCAATTTAAAATGAAACTTACCTGACACGTAATAAGGTCAACATTCCCACGGTCGATGTTTAAAACACAATTAAGAAAGTATCCAATAAGGCTCGGAATGTGTGGTTGGAATGTGGACTGTATTAGAAAGAGGTAAGGTTGTTATTGTGTGGGTCGTTGTTCGCGAACCGGTTGGATCGGTCGCGAACTTTTACCTATAAATTTGTGCCGGCTAGCCGGGGCATGCGGCAGGCGTGCTCCGTGTCTAGAAGCTCTCGTGTAGTTGCGTCTTATGTTATAGGAAATTAGAGGAAACGAGCTGAAAGTATACAAATCATCTATAAGATTCAATTACATTGACATTTTGTGGCAGCGGAACAAATAGAGCTTGTTAGTTCTCCTTCTGATCGAATACAACTTGATAGAACTTGTATTTTATTACCAGATCCATTTCCACTAAACAAAACAAAATTACCTACATCTCTCTTAACTATCATATTATGAACACTTTTGGCATAATTCCACACACAATAAATGGAAATAAAATTGCCAGTTATAGTATTTAAGGAGGAGGAGTGCAGAAAGCTAATATTTTTATATAGTATGCATTAGAAATAAAGTAAATTAATTAAAATAAAAAACATTATACACACCATTACAACTTGCGTCAAACGCATGGTAGTGACCATGCGTTTGACGCAAGAATAATGACATCAGCATGGAATTAGGATGTACCAACTATCATGGCACCATGGAATTAGTATGTACTATTCAACGACCACAGGGCGACTACTATTGTTATTAAAACGGCATAACAAACGCTTATTAAAAATCGCTCCCGCTTACACCCGCGCCCTACCCCAAGCCAAGGGCTGATGCATTGCCAAACGAGTCAATTAAAGGAAGCATCATTATCGTAATCTGTTTTTACCGAGCACGGCTAAATGTTAATACTGTTGCACTTTCATGCAACACCGTGACAAAACGAGACATGTGTCGAGAAAACTGAACATTTAATTACATTTTCTCTGTTCCTTGTCGAGATGCGACAAAATTCTTGAGACTTCTCTTACTTACTTTCATCATGCGATCTCACCACTGGAAAATCTGGTAAATTGCGTTAAAAGTTAGATTTTTAATAAGCATTTAGTTTTCAGCAAGGCTTCCCCAAAACTGCGCTATCTATACTTCATTTAGTATAGCATTAGGATGGAGTATAGGTAGGTACAGTGGCAGTTTCTTGTTATAAGTATGCTTTAGTAGAATTCATAGAAATAGGGTTTTGTTCCATTATGTGTGCTAACAAAAGTAGTAAATTCATTTGTTTCTAACCGACTTCAAAAAAACGAAGAGGTTATCAGTTTGTCGGAATGTTTCTTTTTTAGTTCAGAAAACCCTTTACATAAGTACGTCATCATCATCTGCCTAGCCTTTTCAAAACAATGTTGGGGTCAGTTTCTAGTCTAACCGGATGCACCGGACTGCCTATTTGGCATCCTCAACCCACCAACTAAATTATGGGTATTTCGATACACCTTACCCTTCTGATGACCAGTAACGACTGTCAAAAACCTTCACGTATGTACGTATAAAGTTAAATGTATTGTTAAGCAGATTGGCACACTGTGATCAGAATTGGGACTATTTAAGTTGTCACTCATTTGTTTAACAATACGTTTTCCTAACTGTTCATTACTCTCAACATAACGATGTTCAGAGTTCACGATATTTGAAATCATTAACAACTTTGTTGCTCATACGTAACTGGCAAAGCTGAAAACAGATTTGTAACATCTTACTCTACTAAATCCTTGCTCCACTAAATCCTATGTCTTATTATCCACCCGACTATTTACCACGCGTCTTTTGTGCCTTGTTACAAGTCTGTTCCGAACTTTCAAGTACGTAGGTACTCTATGACCTGGCAGATGCTGTAAACCTGATTACAAGTACACTATGACCCGGTTACGGTCTTAGATTATTATAGGCAATAATTGCCCGATATTATGGAGCTATAAACCCATCTGTAAATGGCAGAGTTTAGTTCGTTAAAGTTACAATAAAATTATGAGTTTGGATTGAGAAAAACGATATTGATCTGTGAGATGGCTTAGAGAACCACCAGAAATTATTTATAAAAATATAAGTTTAATCAGTAGGACTAATAAACATCGCATAAGGTTTACTAATGAAACACCCGATTTTTTTTTCCAGTTAACTATAATTAAAATGCTCTATGCTATGTTCGAATCTATACCACAACACAATGGACTTAGAAGATTTTAAGCATCCCATTATCTTCGTGCCGGTTGCCAGGACCAACCTTCTAGCCAAAGCACCATTCACCCGCGCAATTCGGGTTATTTAACGATCTTCACGTGACGATCGATGTATTTACATGCAGTTTGAGTGAATTCGCAAAAATACTGTTGTTTATTTTATGTTATAGTGTAGATTAGAGTAGGCTATGTGTTGTGTTTTATTTTAATTTTTTTATTTTAAATATTGTGTTATTTTATTATTTTTTAAGTTTTTTATAGTTTTAATTAATTGTAAGTATCGCATTAGGTATACACCTGTAATGATAGTGGTAAGGGAGATAAATAAAGAAATAAAAATAAATAAATCTTGATGGATATTTACCATATCATGTATACCAGTGAGGTCAGAAATATAGCCGTTCTATCACACCTAAAGTATTAAATATTAGCAAAGATTCAAACATTTCCAGTAACGAAACACATTACATGGGCTACTTGATACACTACTTAATCAAAGCGTTGCAAACACAGGTGAAATACGGCCCTGCATCTTCATAACGTATTCCCTGCATCTAACAGAAAGATTTAGTGCTAAAAGATGCACTAAATATCGTCCTGTCAGGTTATCAGCTGGTCTTAATAAAAACTACTTTGCATTTTCCTATTTCTTTGTGGAAATCGCAGAAAAAAACAAAAGACGGTCTTCATTACCAAAACAAAAAAAAATTAGATTACTATTATTATTTTTATATAGTATTATGTTTTGCATGCAAAGAACTTGTCACTTATTAATTCCATGCTTTGACAAGCTTATCTACTTTTCCCACCAAAATCCTGCTTGTCATAATTTCATTGACCCTGCCATAGATGTAAGTAGAAGTTTTTTTATTGATTTACACAGATTTACACGTAAGGCATAGATTATGAATTTATAATTTATACAGCCTACATAATAATATTTTAATACAATTTAAGAAAGAGCCCTTCAGACTTATACATGCAGTGTGAACGCACTTAGCACTAAAAGCCTAATTCTTTATGCACCCTTACGGCTTTTTACCACCAGACGCCATTTTACTTTGTCCAAGTGTTCGAGTTATTTATAGCAAGGTATTAGAGTATTCGCTAAGAGATTGTCAGGAAAAACTGTTGTGATTTTCTTTATAGAGTATATTTTTTCAGATAATGAAAGCAGGTTGTGTTTAATTATTTTGATTTAAGGATTCGCGTAAACTATCCCCATTTTTACACGACTACCGAAAAAAACCGTGTTATTTTTTGTAATTTACTTAGGTTCAATAGGTACACTTTTTAATATACTTAAAATATATTAAGAACCTATTATCTACATTCATTTTCTAATAAGTACCATTAAATTAACAACATAATTAAAATTCGAGCCTAAAATTTATTAACGAACCAAATAAAATTATAAAATCAAAAAACAAAAATTATAGATTCACGAATTATCCCAAGAAATTAAAATCTCAAATTACGAATTAATGAAGGTGGCATACGCTATAGGCCGCCGTAGTTTGTTTTAATTATTTATACCATTACTTTATACAATTTACATAAAACTGTTACAACTAATTTATTTATACATAAAATAAATAAACTAATCAACGCAGGAACATTATCAAGTTATCATTTAAATTGAGAGAGAGATTATGGCCCGTTGTCACCGAGCCAATTAAAACAGCTGGAGAAAAAAAATCGAATTGAACAAATTGTATTAAATAAAAAGTGATCATTGGTTTGGCATTTATGACTTAATACATTCATAACATCACGCCTGTAATCCCCGAAGGGTTTGGCAGAGGTGTATCTATAGTACACCCACATTTCCCCAGTTAAGTTTAAGTCCCATGCAATAGGGGGCGAGCCTATTGCCATTATCCTGAAAAGAAAAGAAGAAAAACTTCTTGGTGTTAATTATATCATAATACAACCATGTTAACATGACATACTGGTATTCAGCTGTATCCGGTTAGACTGGAAGCCGACCCCAAGATAGTTGGGAAAAGGCTAGGCAAATTGAACCAAGTTAACATGACCTCCAAATACAAATCTCCATGTTCTAGTACCTTTTAGCTTTAGTTAGATTTGCTATAAGCCTGCTTAAAAGCAGCTGTGATATCGTATTTCAAGGATTCATAATTTTATTTGAATAGGCAATTGGATGTAATCTTGCAATTACCAGTTTGTATTTATTGCATCCTGAACTGGAAACTAAGTACATACCTGGTGTATCTATGCAGTATTTTAGCTAATAAGTAGGTGTGTTGACTGTTAAGCTGCAGTCAATCACAGGTTAACTATACTATGGGTCACTTTCAATTTTCAATTAAATCTTTAAACATACATCTAAATAAAATTAAAGTGTCTGTTGGTACTGTCAAAACAAAAGCTTTTTACTCAATGAAACTATAAACAGTACTTATATAACTTTTATTTTTGTTTGTCTCTTTGTTCGGGCTAATCTCCGAAACGGCTGGACCGATTTTGACGGGACTTTCACTGGCAGATGGCTGATGTTATAAGGAGTAACTTAGACTATTTTACTTAGACTACTTTTATTTTAGAAAAATAAAACGGTCCACGCGGGCGAAGCCGCGGGCAGCAGTTACTCTTAGATAAGCTACCTAGTCTCTGTATTATTAACAAAAAAGGCGTTCATTCTTAGTAAATCTAATTAATTTGGCACGTAATCTTGACTACCTACTTACAAAAACCTGGCCAAATGACCCTTTTCAAAGCAATGTTACGTAGGTAGTGGCTAGTAAAACTTAGGGTGAATCAATTTTATCAATGAAATTGAACGTGAACAAAACATCTAAACTGTGTTCAAGAGCTGTCAGTGTCATCATTGTTGTGAAATATTGACACTGACAGTGACAGCTCTTGAACGCGGTTTAAGTGTATAATCGCGTTCAGTTTCATTGGTGAAATTCGCCCTAAGTCATTCGTGGTACCTAACTAACACTGCTTGTGTCTTGTCAACTGCCTACAACCAATAACTTTATACTTCCTATCTACAAAGACAAAGGAACAAGAGTATGCCACATACAGGCTCTATAAAAACTACTGTATTTGCCATCTCGGTCGGTCCACTAGCGCTATTGCTATTGACGCGCGCCCATTGATTTATACGCGCCAACCCCCGGAATGAATAAAGAACTAACGGCCCCGAGCGGCCATTTGTCTCTATCCTTTATGGTAAATGCGAGATTTAGGAGTTTTTATTTACTGGTAAGAAAACTCGCCAACAATAAACACAGAGTTGAAAACAATGGAACTTTTACTTCTCTATAATTTGCAATGCAGTTCCGTTCATATAGTAAACATAAAAAATACATTTAAAACGTCACACACGAAAAGAACTGCAGATTTTTATGAAACAAAAATGACAAATGGTGTTGGCAGATCGCCTATATTTCATCAAAAGAACATTTTTAAAACTGCAATACCCAAAAACATTAATAACTAAGTGAAAATATAATGTCCCCTCGCATTCCGCGACTCCCCCAAACTATATTCCGAAAAACAAGAGGAAACTATTTTCGTCGAACAAAAAATGCTTCCGGCAGAAGATTTATAGGCCACCTTACTCACAGCATAGGCCCTCTTCGTATAAAACGCGTGAAATGAAGTGTTTCCCTCCCCCTTTGGTTTTTTCTTCACTTTTTCCTTAGCCACAGATTTTTTATTGCTCAATTAATCCAATAAATTCGCGTTGATGTGCGTTTTGACTCGTGTAACAGGGCTTTTAAATTTTATTTCTTCTTTTTGGTTTGAAAATGGAGCGGTGTTTATACAGATCATTAGCAGCTGTCACATTCAAACATGGAATTAATTTTAGCGTTTCATTTGTTTTGGTTTAGTTAATTAGGCGTGGTCAGTTTGCAGCAAACGACATGAATGCAGCTAACGGTCTACGTCGGTAGGTAAGCAAAATGAACACATGCGGCTTTAATTTAAAGTAGTTTACATTAATAGTTATTTCAACTACGTAATACGGAATTCCCCCTCAAAAAAACATGTAAGTAATACTACCCGGGTATGGGTATCAAACTTTCAAATATCATATGGTCAGTCAATAAAAAGGTCCACCAATGGACATTCGCGTCACGTTCGCCCTCACTTGTCGCTATGCCCATTGCTGAAATTGATATACATCACTCGCCAATATCCGATACATTTCAAATAACTCTTAACACAATGGAATAAAAGCCATGTTAGTAAAATTCGCACGCAGACACGAATTGGCCGCCTAACCTATGCCCAAAATTGGCTGACCTCTCTAGTCCGAGTTCCAATGGATGAACATGGAATATCCGGAACAGTGAGAAAGGTCTTATTGAAATGGTGTTCTTAAGCTTGACCGCGCACTTTCTTCAGGGCTCTGGGCGCCTGGTACCAATTGCTTGAGAAATATTATTAGTATGAAGGTCTGTGGACCGTCCAAGTTGATAAAATAAAAAAGTTGGAATTGAATTGTCTTCTTGGGTCTCAAGTAAGAGGGTGTTGGTTACTTTTGAGTTTTTCCTTTTCGAGACATTTTAGTCACTAGTTTCATTGAGTATTGTACCTAGTTCGGTAAGAAAGAGGCTACTTTACAATGGATTAACATAACATAACATTACGCCTGTGTTCCCCGAAGGGCTAGGCAGAGGTGCACCTATAGTACACCCACATGGATTTCCAACTGCTAAATCACAGCCTCTGCTTCGCAAGAAATTCATCAAAACTTTGCCAACTTTAATAACCACATTAACAATCAAAGTCCGTCGATTCAACCCGTTCGTTGCGACGATAAAAGTCGCAACGTTAACATTAACAGATTTCGTCCAAAGATAAACATTATGGACACGACGTAGGCGGCGCCGGGGGCGTCTCCCTGTGATATACGATACCCGACAACGATTGTATCGATTCAATTAATTAACATATCTATATGTAACATATTTGTATTACAAATAAGCGTACGAATTAACTTTCTTTAATTTATATTCTACAATTTCTGATAACGAAATGTTCGAGGAATTCTGTTTGTTACCTTTAAAAAGCTTTAGTTCGATATTTTAGAGAACTTTCCAATAAAATATTTAAGAGTATCATAATTACTGTCAAAATAAACATAGAATTAAAAATACTGCTCTTTTAATTTTCGATTAGTGTTATTAACATGGAAACGATTTTATTAAGTCTCCTTTTGAGTAAATATAGGAATATTTAGTCACTTTATTGTCAATTTAATTTCTAATTATTAATTCATATCGATTAATATTGTATATTTATTCAAGAATATTGACAATATTGAATAAATTAGTCAGAAAAAAAGTTTTTTTTACAAATTTTATGAGAACAATTTATTGAAAACCTGTTTATTTTATATTTTCTCTAAGATATAAGTTTTAAATTGATTTGTTATTTCCTGTGCCCTATTCTTTGTGGATAATTTATGCTCTATTAAAAAAACCCTATTTGTGAAAAACATTTTCTGGGTTTATATAACCTCTATTTTTGATAATTGGATTGGATCTTCCTTACCTAATGCACAACGCAAAATGCGTGTCTATTCGTCGAAATACAGCGCTCATGACCAATCGCATTTCAGAATTATCACGTGAAAAATTAACAGTCACAGATTTGCTATCAGTCACGATAATTTTTACGGTCGCATTTCACGGTTGACGTAAGATCGCCGTGATAAGCGATGTTACTTAAAAGCTAGTAATTGATTATAAACAGCGTGTTTAAAATAATAGGTTATAAGAGCAACTGTTGCTTGCGTGATGAAATAACAGTTGCAACTGAAGTGACATTCTACAGTTTTTCTATCTATTCTGTAAAAATCTCACCGTGAAAACTTAGGTGAAGTGAGCTGCCAACTGATGCTAGGGATTCACACTATTGACAGCTCACTTCAACATCGTCTCACCTAAGTTTTCACAGTGAGATTGTAAACATCTCACTGTGATTATGTGATTGAATACATCGGCTGTTTTGACTTTGGTGTTGGGGTTATTTGGGAAAATTTTGAACACCTTTTTATTACTCATCATGTGCTTAATTTGTTCTTTTACAGACAGTTTCAAATTGAAATTCATTACAAATTACAATAGTACAGCTGCGTGTAAAAATATGACAATTTGCGAAATACACATACGGTTTTTTTTTCATAACGACCATATTATCTACAAGAAATTATTATATTAATGTGTTACCTACATAATATCAATATTGATAGCTTTTAGAAGAAAATCACACTTCGATGTCGCTAACTAAATTGATAATAGTTACTTATTTTTACACATGGCCGTACTTTTTTTTTTAGTTTTGCTTTTGCATGCATTTCATGTTTCTGTTTTCCTTCTGTAATTCACACTCTGCATGTCCTAAAAATAAATGTGGTGACGGTTACTCTTGGTGGTGGTAAACTGTTAAAATATCATGATAACACTATACTAACCACATATTCTTTCTGTTGAGCATTATTCACCTAAAGTAACCAGTCCACTGTAGCACTGTCAATCTGTCACCTGTCACTAACATTCCACCATTGGAGCTTCGGGTACAATCGACCATCATCATGACGGTAAGTAAAAAGCACTAACTCAGTAATACAGGGTTGGTTGAAGCGAATCGTTTTAAGAGGGTTTATCCTGAAAGTTGGCAACATCGCAAATAGATGTCAAATATTTCGCTGTTTTGATTAATTTGATAATATTTTTGTATGGAAATAAGAAATGTGGCTAACCGATTGACTAGAATATTGATTATGAAATGCAATAATTAATATCGTAACACCGAATAGTTAGTTTTAGATGTAAAAAAAGTATTTGGTAACTTTCCAAATGCCTTTTTTTCACCTAAAACGGGTACAACATCAAATTCAATGTTATAATTGCAATTCATTATTAATATTCTAGTCAATTGGTTAGCCACATTTCTTATTTCCATACAGTATTATTTCCAAATTAATCGAAACAGGTAAATATTTGACAGCTATTTACGACGTTGCCAACTTTTAGGATGCACCCTCTTAAACTGTGTTTGTCATAAATTGTGTTAAGCCCCATTTACACGATACATGTGGCTTACAATAACATTGAAGCAACAATTGACTTGCATTGTCTAAATACTATTTAGACAGTGCAACTTTTATAGTTGCTTCAAAATAAGGTATGCCAGAGGCAATTAAATCGTACCGTGCAAATCAGAAAGGTAATTGCGTAACACATTCACAATGACAATGCCTTTAATTTTGTCAATTCAGCAAATTCATTGCTTATGTTGTCGAGCAATTTCGTTTAAAATTCTTCGGATTGTGATTGAAAGTACGTTATGCAATCGGGATGCAGGTTTTATTTGGTAAACCAACATGGGACACTGAGATTTCGGAAGATGAAAATAAAATTGGGTTTCATTCTCAATCTTAAGTCATTGCACAGAGCATAAAGATATGATTCGCTTCAATGAACGCCAGGCCTATTTTTAATGATTATGTCATTGTTAAATTTATTTTAAGTGCAATCTGCAACACTTATGTAATTTTGATTCTTAACGACTTATTGTTTTCTTGCCTTGTAAAAGAATTTCGAATGCGTTATTTTTCTTGTACTTAATGTTACTTATAATAGATAATAAAGTTTTGTAATAAACAAAAAATTTACTAGACTGTAGGTACAAAGCTTTCAAGATAATTTGCAGATTGCATTTATGATAAAATGTATTTAGTTATTTTATTTATGCTAGAATCTTTTTTATTATTTCAATTGCACTTTTTTAATTTTAATTCAGATTCCACCATTTTATGAACACCATCATAAAAATCATGTTGAATTTTATTTAAATTCGTACTAAAAATACTAACACGACAAACTAACCCTATTTTGCGGTGGTGGGTCCGACGGACCCCGGTAGGGAGACGCGGCTAATAAGTGAAACAGAGATTTATGAGTGCACAGATATGCAAATAGAAATTTGCGGTCCCCCGCCGATAAAAAGACGCCGGGGCCCCGCGGGGCACTGTTTGTCCAAATGTCGGGGGATGACGGCCTTCTAATTATTTTGGATCATATAACTATGAAGTGTAGAAAGCTTTTTATGTTTTCTATGTTTGTTTGATTTGAAAAGACTTTTGAAAAAGTGCTTAAGCCGGAGGTTTATTTTAAATAAATAAAATATCAAAACTCTCCAGAAAATTAAACTGAACTCGATACCGTAGACGTTTAATCTGGGTTTAATTTTATACAACAAAGTGCACATTATTAGAGTCTAAACAACGAAAATCTCTAAAGAGGCACTTCACGTAGGCCCCTATCTCCGCCCATAAGTTGACTCATAGATTATTTAGTATTTAGTCTTACCTCTAAACTCTGGTTGCGAGGTGTTAACTCGAAGCTATCTCAGCAACGTATCAGGAATCCTTGTACTTAATGGTTTTTATCAAACACGGCCTTATCTGCTGAGGAGGTTATCGTGTAATTCGTGAAACTTGTTAAGCCTAGATTCAGTTATCTCGCTCAACGCTCTTACTTTGTAAGGGGATTGCTAATTATTCGCACCGCTGGTGGAAGGTGACGGCGTGCCTAACAAGATTATGTTATTTCATTCGTTCGCGTTAATCTCGTTCCTGTTTTGAAGTACGGAAGTTTTAGTGTTAGATTAGATGGTTTGAAGTGTTTTGACGGTGTTTCTGTCTGCAGAAGTGAATTTAATTGGTGCTTGAGTTTGTACTCGAAGATAACGAATGATTTTTGGGGGTTGTTTTAAGCACGTTTAATGATAAAAGATAAAATAAATTCAAAAATATCTCCGTAGGAATTAGTCTTAGAACAATCAATAATGCTATGTAAAATGGAAAATTAGCCGTGTGCCTGATAAATTTTGACACACACTAAACGCTACAAAAAACTAAATCAATAAACAAAAACCAATTACTAATGAAATAAAAACAAACTTCGCAATTTTAGTAAATCAAAGCGGATTCCGGCAAAGCAAACACCAAGAGTGCGGTAGACCATACGATGCATGTCCCATGTCCACGTTTGAGCTTGTTTGCTCATTAGTGGCAGGGAAGGGAGCATCGGCCTGTCACCGTCTGTCACTCGGAGACTGTCACCTCTGTGGATGTATGAATAGTTGATTGATATGTGGAATTAGATTGCTCGGTGTTTTAGGGTTAAAGTTGGACTTAGTGCTTATGTTTTTAAGTGTTGTAGTTGATTTTCTTGTAGTGTTAGCGGCTTAGCAGAATGTAATAAATGGACATATGAGATTTAGAAACTGAAGCTCTCCTTGTTAGTATTTTGGTCCATAATTTTTACAGTTATATTTCTCATTCACTTAATTTGAAACTGATCATTTCACAAGGCGTATTCTAAAACTCCTCACTTGTTAACCCCCACAAATCGTTATTCCGGCATCCGTTGAACTTTCACACAGATGCAAATTCCGCCCCAACATAGGTATACATTACAGCTCCGGTGTAAAACTCTAGTAACAAATAAATCCGGGATTCTGGACCCCTCAGCGACAGATTGTTAATACTGACCGTCGACGACCTAACGAGCTGTGACCGGCATGAATATGCAGCGGTCGTGCGCTACAAGGACGAATTAATTAAATTTGTCCACACCTAGCGGTGTATCGTAGTTAAAAAACGGATTTTTAATTAAATTTGTGGTCAATGGAGAGGGTTTCAAAGTTGAATAACTCTTTGGATTGGAAGCAGAAATGGCAGTTAAAGCGTCCTTATCTTCGCTGGTCTGATCTAAATTTAAACTGGCAACTGTTTGGAGAATTTTTTACTTATTTTAGAAAAAATATTATTTATTATAAATTGTATTATTATTATGTATTTATTTTTAAGAAAATATTCGTCTGCGAATTCTATCTTATAAACTGCTAAGGTATATTAATAGTAGACAATTTAAAAGTAGTTAATTTTAGAAAGTTACGGTAAGGTAACGATAATTTCCATCGTGGTATCTCGGTAATCATTATAAATGTATATTAAAGTTTCCAAGGTTCCTTAATGTGCACAAATGATGGTGTCTTATCGAGATAACATTGCCATTACCGATAGATAAAAAAAACCTTGCTTCTAATTTAAACTCATAAAAGTTCCAAGTTTTATATCTTCAATTACATTATCTCTAACTTAGAAAAACTATTTTTGTTACAGGTTTAATATATCGAACTTAAAATGTGTCACAAATCACAATAATAAACAGTAGTGGCAAACGTAGGCGGTACTCTTTGTCCGAACAAAAACATAATAAAGCATGCGCCCGCGCAATTCCAGTGGCGGCGCCGCCAGCGACATCTGTCGGTACCCGCAATTATGGCGGATTTATAAGTTAATCGCGCGTTTGACGCGTGAGATTAATACCTTGTGAAAATAATCACATGGTTTTTTGTCTCGAGTGTAATCAACAGTAAATGGAAAGCTGTAATTTTTTTTTTGCGCGCTCTTTTTGACGCGTGCCCTGCAGCGTAGGGTTACTTGATCACTGGTTGCGGAGTTTTTTGTTGTGGTTATAAGTTACAGTTCCCCTACTGAATTCGATGTTTTATACTACAGTTCGCAATATTCAATTTTACACCTACTTAATAACGGTTATCTGAAATGCTTTTGATAAGTTTTTTGATCAATGATTAGTGGTCAGAGTGTAGGGGTGTCAAGTCGACGTGTCGCACTCTAGTGACGTGTGTGCAGATATGATTATCCTCACCCCTAAGGGTGACGCGGGTAGAAAATGCATACGTGCATGCGTAGGTCGTGGATAAATCTGATGAAATTACTCACAAACACTTGAGTATCATTCGTAGAATGCTTTTTTTTTTGCAAGAGTTTCATGTATTTTTTGACTAATTTTGGTAATGGTCATTTATAAGGTTTAAAAAAGATATTATTAATATGGATTTTGTGCTTTTTAATAAAAATACCTATGCGCTTAAATAGACCACTTACCTTATAAGACGCTTAAAACTTTTACACTACCGACATAACTTAGGTTGTTTTATAAAATAATAATAAAAAGTAAGTTTTTACACAAACAATCTTGTATTCAAACCATCATCAGATTTATCCTACTTGTAACACCCATGTGTCAACCCACCGGATTGTAGAGCCAAAAGTCGCGGTAGATACGAGATTGCGTCGCAACCGCGGGTCGTTTAGACCCGAGGGTCGCTCCCCGCGTGTTAGGGTTACAAGGTTTGTGGCTTGTCACACTTTAGGCATTCGGGTTATCCTATTGAGGAATGGGGTTTACGGCTATTTTAGGGCTAACAGAGATTTTTATGAAGTGAGTTTTGGAGTTGCCTGTGAAATGTTGTCAATTTTAATCATATTTGTTTCGAAGAGAATGACTCGCGTTTTTTTTTTAATTATTCATAAACACGTCAGAAAATTATAGTTAAAAAAAAATGTTCCATCGTTTTCATAACAAAAAGTTAACACCCAAACTCCCGTCTAAACAAAATTCACAAATAAAATTGTCTAAAAAGCTCATTAAAAGTATCATCAGTGTAATATCGGGTCGTGATTTCCGTTGTCGTCGAACTTCTTCTTTTGCGCTGTTTAATTGTGGAGCTACACACAGCGAATTAACCAAATGAGGCCGATACACTGCTGTGGTGTTCTCCTTGGCTTTAGTACAATCGAAGGGAGCCCGCTTAGCAGAAATTGGAAATATTCTCCCGTATTTGGGAACTCAGAATTGTTTTCTGTGACTGTCATTTGGTTTTATGGTCAGTTTTTGTTTCTTTTGGTCGCTCATTGTAAGTAGGTTCAGCTCTATGAAGCTAATTTATGATAATTATGCATATTTTTATTCGATATAAATGTTTCGGTAGTCTTCTCATTAGTTTTTATAATTTATCACGACTTTTTCAAATAGAGAAATAAAAAATATTATAAGACTATAAAATATGACTCCGCAGTTCGTTAACTCCGAACTAAAAAATAATCTCCAAAATCAGGTCCGTAAAACAAAAAAATCATATTCTATTTTACTGACGAAAACGAAACATGATCTCACATGACACTAAATCACCTTATAAACCCATAATTAGTACTAAAAACTAATGCGTTTGCCCACACAGGGGCTTATCCGAAGCCCATCTCTTTAGAACTGTACAATTAAACAAAAGGACTTTCGTGATCGGCGCAGGCGCTCACGAAGCCGCCATTAGCGCAGCACCGTGGGCGTAATTAAAAGAGTTACAATACAGTACTGGCGAATTAAAAACAATTAACTGGGACCCGAATTGAGCACAATGGTCGTCCTGTGCACGACTTACACAGAATGTTCAGCCGTACGGCTGGCGAACACGGCCGGGACCGTGTTCCCGCGTGAAATGCGACCCGTCCGATGCGGAAGACGCGTTTGTTTGGCGAAATTAATTTTGTAATTAGTGAGCTTTTTGACGCTCGCGGAGGAAGGGGTAATTTTATGATTTTTGTGACGTATTGATTTGACGTATCGTTGAAGTCTTTTTGGTGAAATATCAAATGATTTTATCTAGATTGAAAACCCTCCGTCGACCATGGTAAACGGAGAATTACATTGGTAGCTACCACGGACGGTTTGTACCACGAAAATCAATCATGTGACGTGATTTGACGTGAATCAAAACCCGACTGTGCTAATCGAGCCGTCAAATTGGGTTTTCAACGTATAAGCTTATTCTGCAAAAGTGCTGAATCGCACTGACACCCCACGCCAGCGCCACAGGGCGAGGGTGTGACGTCACTGGCATTTTTCTCTTTTTTCACGGTACTGCGATTCTATTACCGCCTCTTAATCTACGAGCCCGCATTGGTCTACTGACGTCATTATATTTAGTCACGCTTGACATTTTTATTAATTTTCAAAATTCGAACTGTGATACGGTTGGAAATATTTTTTTATTTAATTAAGTGGCAACTCTAATGAGGGTTGTGGCCAGTGTCGTATTTCGTTGTATAGAATTCAATTTTTGAGGGTGCTTGAGGGCAACTCTTATTGTTAATGTCCCTCGGTTTAAATTATCGGTTATCAGTGCTGTATCGTTTTACAGCTGGTAGTGGGTTCTTTGTTGTATAAATAGGTTTTTTTTTTACATAAAAAACTTAGCTCGCGTGCCATATTGACGATCTGTTTACTTTCATTTTGAAATTCAGACACAATACGGAGATTTTTTAAACAATTTTTTCTGGTTATAAGTACACCATGTTCGTATCATTTCTCATGAACATATCGACACGAACAATAAATTATAACATCTCTTCAAAGCTAGACAGACGGTCGAAAAAGCGAACAAAACCTCTTCAATAGTCTGGCGAAAAAATCGTGCACTACATGCATCGTGTAGTACGACAACGCGACTTTTTGTCGGTCCGTCCGTGGCTTTTTGAACTGGAATTTTTTCACTCCATTCGGTCGACGGGCAGGAGAGCTTTATTTCACCCCGTCAGCGGTTAGGGTTGATAGCATTTTGTTTCTTTTGTTTGGAGATAGATACGGTGCTAATTTTTGAATGATCAGAGGGCCTATTCCCGTATTTTTAAAGAATTTTCGCATTCGAAAACTGTCAAAAATACAATCAATTTCAATTTTTTTTGACAAGTTTGGCAGATTGCGACTTGCACATACGTAATTTATAGAAGGTCGTACAATGTTACCAAGAGCATTCCAAAACCCTTTAGAAGTTTTCCTTGTAATTATTTTATTCATTTTACATTTAGCTAATTTTGATATTAGCCATCGACAACTATGGTGCCTTCAGCTACGAGGGTTTAAGGAAAAGCTTATTTTCGATTTCCGGTAAGTTAGTAACTATTCTACAGCAGTAGGAAAAATAGGAAAAGCACGTAGATAAAAAATAATTGGCAACCCTAACCGTGCATTAGTTTCCAACTCGGACAGTAGCCGTCCTCCCGTTCCGTGTAGTACAGTCGTGTCCAGCTCAACGCTAAGTGTTGGCAATGTCACAAATGAAACTGTACACTATTCAAATATTACCTACCATTTTTGCTTTTCATGATACGAACAGTTTGCTTTAAAGGTAGGTAGTTATTGAAAATACACGTAGAAAATTCACTTCCAATTTAAAAAAAAAAACCTCTGGCAGGTCTTCAGGAATCGTTCATTCAGTCCAGGTCACAATCATTCCATATCCAATATGGCGCTCATTAATGTCATCAATAGATACCTACTCTTGTTCGCAAGTAGACCGAACGTAATCGATTGTAAACCACTATTCACGCACGTAATCAGTTCAAGTTACATCATAAAAAAGACAATCCACTTGTTAATTCCATTAAAAAAACACAATAGATAATTCCCAATAAGCAATAATCGCGTTTAATCTTTAAATTGAGCAACAATTATGTCATTACTGAACCGATAATATCCGATCTTAAACAATAGCTACAACATTTTTGTTGTTAAATTAAAAGCTTAGTGCCATAATAGACGGTTCAAAAGTATCGATAAAGATCGAATCGAAGCACGTGTTACACGTTTTAGACAATACGTTAAGCTGAGCACTTTCGATCCGCTTGAAGTGACTTTGTCAAGAGGTATCGTCGGTGTCAAGTGCGCACTGATCTTCGTCGATCGCCACTACAAAGCTTGTAGTACGTGATTAAACCGCGAATGTCAAAGTGCAAAGATCGGCCCTTTGTGGAACTCCCATCAGTCAATGCTTCCCGTACTGATGTGTTCATTCATCAAAAAATTGCTCGCGGCAAGTAATATGTGTATATTTTATGGGGGTTTAATGGAAACTTATGACGGAAAAAGATTTACCAAGAACGATATCTATGTTTATTTTCCCTCCGGCAAATATTGCTGTTTCCAAGAACAAAGTGTCTATTAGGATGGAGATCGGCGGTGATAGTTGCTCATTGACTTTTCAGCATAGGTACTTTAACACACGCGCAAGGCGCACTGTAATTTGCTTTTGATTGTAAAACAGACCTTATTACAGGGGATAAATCAGAAAACAAATAAAGACCATTACTTGGTATTGTCTTCTTATTCATAGTTCAGCTTATGGTTCAGCCCAAAATATATGTGCATTTTTCTGATATAAAATCTACTGACTGGCTAGGCCAGCTATTCATTACAAGCTAATAAATTCTGGCTTTTAATGCCTTTATTCTGATTCGCGCCACATATCATAATCGGTGGGTCGCCCCCGAACACGAGCGTGTGTCAATCTTTCGTTTTTCCGCCACGAGCGCGCGGTCAGACCTCTTTGTTATTCAAATTAAACACGCCCAGATGGACAGACGCGCACGGGGGAATAATTAACTTGTGTATTTTCGAAATACCTTTTTACTACGTTAATGGAAACATTTAAGCATCGAAATTGTGAATTAAAGAGGATTTAATGTATTCACGAGGGTGTGTAAATATTTTCAGTATTAATCACCGCTTTGATATTGTTCTTACCGGACATCAAATTCTTCATGGCAGTGAACCACGTGTAAACGACATAAAACAAGTTTTCTATACGTCGTGTGATTTAAGTTTACTTTAAATTTAATCTCACTACTAAAGCTAGGTTCCAGCCTAACAGGTGATTTACTCCATCGTTAGTGAAGGCTAATTCTTCCGCGTTCTCGTATCTGCGTTGTTTCTTTCTATCTCGCTCTAGCGATGCGGGGCAGGTTTACGACGTCATTAATGTTATCACAACGATGCGATGGGACGCCGCGCGCCGCTACAAACTCACAGCGTACGGCACTTGCGTTAGTTGGCGTTCGACTATGAAAATAAATAATGTTAGGAATCTTATTTCGGATTTCTTGTACACTGCTGCTTTTTTCCTACTTTATTGGATTTGGTGTGGTAGCAATGGAATTTGTAGCTAATCTGCGTTTCGTTTGATTTATTTTTTCGCTATTTCTGTTTCATGCTCGATATTACTTTAGATTTTATGTTTAGGGCCGATTTTTCAATCTTCAGATAACTTTTATCTGAGGAATAAATATGGCGGTTTGACATATTTTCTATACAAAAGCTGTCAAAACATCAAACATAGGTATTCCCCTGATAAAAGTTATACGACGATTGAAAAATCGGCCCTTAGTTGAATTATTCTGGTTACCCATCTTTTTGTATTCACGTATTTCTATGACAGATAAACAGATTTTTCTTAATTTATTTCTTTCTATTGGTCCTTCAGTACAAGATGTACGGTTTGTGACACTCGCTCGTTGACAATTTATGCGAAAACGATAGCCCGGTTTATAGTCTCAGAGTAGTGTTGTTTGATTATACGCTATTTGTATTCGTTCCGTATCATTAAAGATAAAAGTTATACGTTTTAATATAATGAAAAGCGGAATTAAACAGAATTATTTGATTTAATGTTCATTTTCAAATTGATTGGTGCTATTTACATGTATACGAGGTGTTTACAACTTCCCTTTGATGGAGTATAAAAGAAAAAGGTTTTATATTGCCTACCATAAAACTGGGAAGTGGGTTATTCTAGATACTATGATTATCACTGGCGGTAATAAACTTTCTATAAAAAACGCTGTCGCAAAATAATCTAATCTACGAACTTATATTATTTTTATTATTTGATTGGTTTATCATAAAATTTATGAATAATTAATAAACTAAAATATGTAGCGGTGTGACGTGGTATACTGGAACCCGTTGCAATTTAACAAATCATAATTTTAGAAATTATTATGACAAATGTAAAAACATAATTTTATCATTCTTAATAAATATTTGACAACCGTTTCTTTAATTGACTATAACTTCTGTGATACATCAGATAACCTAAAAAATATATTTCCAATATTCTAATCATCATAAAAATCGAATCAATCAGATCCAATCAACGAAAACTGATTAACCTTTCATCTGTTTATATACAACATAATTAATTATTTAAATAAAATGGCCCGACTAATTACCCTATCAATAAATACCCATAATAACTTATTGGATTTTCACCCGACTGCCACAGAGCTGAAAGGTTGACTAATGGTTTTGACAGTTCGTATGTATGTATGTATGTGTAAGAATGTTTTCTCGGAGATACCATCTTATCTTTGGATCCACGAACAAATAAGGCTCTCGATTTATCGTGCGTGTTCTTGATTTTTCCAATTACGAATAGAAATAATTGTATTTTTTTCTGATAGATAATATCTCTACCTACTTCGATATAACAGAATATATTGGCCAAATATGGGTTTTATTTTCTCTTTTTGCGATAGTAAGTACTCATCGATTAGGTTCGCGCCAACTTCAATTTCCTAAAGAAAACGCTACGGACTAAGGCAACATACACACTGACCGCATTCCGTCTTGCGTGGTGTCAGCTTGCCATTATGCGGGACGAACTCGGGACCTCGCTATCAGTGACGTGACACCGGGCCAGTGTTGTGAACGACTCCCTGACCCACTTGGGAACTGTATTGTTCTTTTGTCAGTCAAATGACTGTTCAGGAGGATGTGCTTTGTAGTGTGACGTCGCGTGTGACCTGACGGGTTACTTCTTGCCCTTTTAGAGAATAGGCAAGTGTTTTAGGGAAATGTAATGAATTTTCAAATCGAAATGAGTTGGAAAATTATATGTACGTTGTTAAGAAAGCAATTCCAAGTTGTAATTATGTGAGAGAATTATGTTCCACTAAGGCATGTACAGCAGGACCATAAACTGACGCCAGTTCCTTGCTGTTTACTGGAAACTTAAATGTGCTGAATATAAAATTAAAGTAAGCACAGTCCTGTCAAATAAATTGGTAGGTACTCGTTACCTCAGCACTGTAAGTCGTTACGTACAGACTAGAGCTTGAATTTTCTCCAAAATTATCAAGTCCCGTTACAATATGACTCTATTAAAAAGACAGTTCCACGATAACTGCGGCGCATTCTCTGCATATACATTTTAAAATTATGTAGCTATGTCATTCAAGATACCGTTACAATATCATTATGTTTAAAGAATTCACATAAACGCCGGAAAATATTCTTCAACAATTTTTGTAATTTCTTCATCGAATTTAATTTTTTACTTGGTAATATTGTGTAGGTACCGTAAAAGTCGGTACGGTAGCGAGTATTTTTGTGACGTCGTAAAGTGTAGTTGGTACTCGGCGCGTTGGTAGCGCCACCCGCCGCGTAGTTTATGCCGCGCGATCGTGCGATATCGCACCAATGTTATGTGCACGCACCTTTATGGTATTATGTTACGTGCCTTAGAAGTTATATGCGATTTGCCTTAAGTTATTCTTAATCCGTATTAGGTAAATCTAATTTGCAGATTGAATTTACACTATGAGGTGTATTCTCGTTTATGACGTAGCCACTTAAAATATTATACAATCTCGCGCCTAAAATGGTAAGCGATCGCTGACCATGGACAATAAATGCCTTATTAGTATTATTTATGGAATGCTTACATATCAATTTTCCGTAGACGATTCTAGCTTCCAAGATTAAACGGTTTTTGTCTGCTTAATACCTATCAAGTTTAATTTGATGACTTTTTTATTATGATTTGATCTCGCTTTAAATATCTTTGTGTGAAATAGGAGAAAAGTGTTTGAATTATACTTTTTTTACTCTATAATTTATGATAAGCGATTAGTCATTTGATGGGAATAATCTTCTTTCGATTTAAGTAGGTATGTACCTAATCGGCTAAGCTTGATCTGTTTACATTGATTTTTAAATTAAAGTCAATTTCATCATAAAATGGAATCAATAAAGAAATATGTTTAGCCGATCGTATGTGGGCACGAAATCCAGGTAAACTGTAACTACAAATTATTATTTTTTGTCACGGCAACAACACAAATGCCAATAATAAAAGCACGTGGCAACATTACGAGACTGTCAGACAACACCCCCGCAGGGAACCGTTGTTAAAAATACCATTGTAATAACAACAAAAACCTATTTACAAATACTCCGCTAACGCCCACTCAAAAGGTGTTTATTTAAAATTTTATTTCACAATGCTAAAATGTCACATTTTTTCACTTTTCGCGCCATTTGATGCTGTTTGACATCACCAACTTTACAATACATTTATCAAAATATCTGCCAAATAAATTACATCCTTCTTCCTTCGTTTTAAGAATGACAAAGTTCGATTTTCAATTTTCATAACAGTAAATACATACAACATTGTTCGATAAGGCTGGCCGTCTCTTTTTTTTTCTTCTTTCGGACACGTGTCTATGGTTCCTATGGACGTCCAATTTGTGTCTATTGATCTATTGTTAAGAATCTTTTGAATTTAATACTTTTCAATGTTATTAACTGTCATAAAAGTAAGATGTATTTCTTTTATTCATTGAATCATTTTGCCGATGTCTATGTGCTAAATGTCTGTTATAACAAATGAATATTACTTAGCAGTAATTGCATTTTCGGATAGCTTACGGTTTTTTCCATTACAGTTGGCTACTGTTCAATAAAAGCTATTAATTTATTGTCTAGTTCCCATTGGAGTTATAGTGCTAAAAGTGTTCTATGCCTAACGGTCTTTGTAGGTTACTAATTAGGTTTTTCAAATCTCCATTAACTTCGTTTTGACAGATCGGAGTTTTAGTTTTAGCATATGTAAGAATTTTCTACATTTTCTTTGAGGTAGTTAGGTAGGTACCTAATGACTGAAATAGCAATGACAAGCTGATGAATATTTTTATCGAAAGCAACCAACCATTACCACCAAAATAAGCAAAGAAAATAACCTAATTGTCAGAACAAAGACCATTTCCACTTTCTCACAGTAAAAATTACTCAACTCACCGAACAGAAGACGCAAATATAACATACCTATATTTACAGCACATTATCAACGTAAATAAACATCTCGTAGGTACCAGATAAGAAGGGTGTTATTCTCAAGATCCCAATCTTGGTGACAAACACCACGGGCCTATTGTGGTAGCTAAATTTGCTTCGCTATTTCCGATCTACTTACAAGATTATTTTATTATTGTAAAACGGTTCGAGATTATATCGGGTGGAGCGTGCCCAAAATGGGTGTATTGGATGCTTGAGGCGCCGATAACCGACTTATATGATTATATACTGAAGATCACGTATAAATGAGTAGTGTTAATGATTTGGAAAAAACATATGTTAAATTAGAGCATTGTTTTATTATCTTAATCTGTGATAATTTTAGATTATGTTAATATTATATGGTGTAATTAATTTATGTCTAATTATCGCGGATAAAAACTGAGAATCACGCAAAAATTATCAAGTGTTTTAGTAAAATACTTTTGTTTTATGTATAATAAATTAATAATGCATCTAATTTATGCCAGCGCTCCTTGATGGGCGATTCCTATTACTGCTTGGACGTACGACGCGTTGCGTGAGCTGAGCACAGAACACGCAAGCTAACCACTCAAGGCCATTGGCATATATCTGCGTCTTAAATAGGTTATGTTTCTTAAGAGAGTATCGGTTACGTTCGTAATAATTGTATATTATATCCAGGTGCTAAACTGAAAACAATGTCAGTTTAGATCATCGTGATCAAATGAAACAAATACTTTTGCAGTTTCTCTCATATTTTGGAAAAGCGAACTTTACAACTTTCGGGTCTACCTCTACTATCATGACAAGTATTATACTTAAGGCCTCAGTTATAATATAACTGATTGATTAAAAAATGCATCACGATAGCCTACGTAGAACATTCATTGATAAAGCCTATGTTTTCAAATTGTTCACTAAATTCTTGAAGCATCTGTGTACTGAGTACCGCTTCGTGTATTGTCGGATATGCTTCGTCCATCCTCGGACGCTGAACAAACATCTGCTTTCCGCCTACAGTTTGCAGTTACGCCTCCTTGCATTAAAAGATTATAGATTTCTAAAGACGGCTGTTTGCTCTTTCATTTTGTGGCCTTTTTATTACGTTTATGGTCTGTAAGGATTAATAGATATTTGTTATAATGTTATAAACTTTTGTTGGTTTTTAAACGGATTATTGTGTTTGTTAGGTACTTTGTGAGTTCCGATTATCTGTAAGCTTTTAATAGATTTGATATTGGTAAAGTAAATATCAAAATGTTGGAAATTCTTATCTTGAGCACCTCAAAGTCTTTAACGTAGTCGAGCGTACAGTTCAATTAGTAACGGCCAATACCAGAATCATTTAACGGCCAATTACAATCACTATAAACTTCCAAATGATAAAAAATGCTCCAATCACTCAGAGAATAAACCAAAAAGAAAACAACACAAATTAAATACAATCAACGGAACGATGAAAGTTAAAAGCCATTGATATAAAAAGCGTGTCACTATAAACACCCGCATAACCCGTAAATCGACTAATGAGCGACGATTATTTTATTTTCATAAACGATACACTCGCCATCGATGCGGGCCATCGATTTAATTCTCGATTATCACCCTTTAGTCGAGTATTTAATGAGAGTCAATGAGATTCGTCACACCGAAATCTGGAGGGCAATCGGTTTGTGGAATAACGATTTATTTATATTCTAGTTGGTAATAACTTAGGTCTCTTAAAAGATTTAAATTGACGAAGAGATTTTATAAAGCCGAAGGGTTGTTTAAAAAGATGACGAGTTCGAAAATATTAAGCTAAACTAAAAGGTACACACAATTTCAAAGCTGTAAATGTACATACAAGTAATGAAAACGAAGCCAAAATCAACAAAATTACAACCAACTGCTTTAATGATGATTGATACATTAAATTACCTACTCGACTATCTGGCTTGCTAACAAACAATTGTTACGACCTCTGTTTTTATGTTAAATTACTCTAAATTTTAGCCATTATATAATAGGTATCAAGTATATTTATATTGTAATCATCATAGTTTAAGTTAGTATTGACTACTGAATGATTTATTTCATTATCCTTCTCAAAATCATCATCTAAAACACTTACAAAGTGACGGTTATCTTCTGGGCTTATGCATTCTTAAATTATTGTTCACACAACCTTTGAAACATCACTGATATTATAATCCTTAGCTCTTGTACATAGCATCGTTTTTTCATTGTCACTTATACACTCTAACTCGTCACCATCGCGTGGATATATTATACAATGTGGAGACGACAATACAACAATAAATGAAATCACTGGCAATATGTTGTAGAGAATTTAGGAACTATCACATAAATCCTATCATTGAAATTAACTAAGTGATTTTTTCTCTCATTCTAAATAGTTGTGATGGGCCGACTATGGGTTTTGCCAATCATTGACTAGCTATAGTGACTAAACTATTGGAGATCTTTGAATTTTTAAGTATGCAGACTGGGACCGTTACGATTAGATATACGCAGTTTAATTTATTGTTGCATTGTCTTCACCTTGTATACCTTCATTAACTTTCTCATTTGTTCTTCATTCATAACCTTTGTATCATCTATCTCAAAGTCTACCTCTTCATTATCAATACCCATACAAAGAACTTCAACCAGGCTATCAATAGGTACTTCAAACTGAGCCCTCGACTCATCGGCGCCAAGAGGCAAAGTTATAAGTTTATAAGCATTCATTGGTCATGATAGAACATTGATTCACTGGGTCAAATCTGTTGACACTACCATCAATACTGTTTAAGAACTGACTTCGAATCATGCGCATGCAGGGTTTATTAGTGTGCGCTGTCTGTACCTACTGGGTTTATTTCAAATGATTTTTTGGGAAGATGATTAAGGAAAATATTATTTTGTTGGATATTTACGGATCAGATACGGTTAAGTTTTTCAATTCAGTGAAGACAGGATTTAGCATCATAAAATATACATAATACACCAATTTTTTTTTTAAATGGTCCATCTTTGTATTTGTGTTGTTTGTTTCATTTCATCAAGAACCATCATAAACTTGGCCGGCTTGGAATTCAAGTAATGTGTCTTAGAATGAAAATTGTTTAATTACTCCGTGGAAAGTCTTGGACCCCAAAAAAACATGTGTTCCTTGGCAAAATAAAACAAGCTCCTTAAACATATCAACATCATCACAATCAACAATTAGACAACTAACGAGTGACGTCATTCATTCAGAACCTACTTTAAAATTTAACACGACACTCCTTCATCCATTCAATTAGGTCCATTCGTTCATTCCGACCAATATTTACTGCATCTACGGCGGGGTCGTTTCAATTAAAATATATTACATTGTTACGATGTCCGGCGGGCGCAGGGTTAATTGCTATTGCACCGTCTTTGCCTGATCTTTGGTCTTTTGGATCATTGTCGTACACCTTTCGATTTGATAGCGCAGGGTTGAGATTGCCTGCCCTTGAATTCTTTGGGGAAATTAGAATTTCTGTGCGTTTTTTTAATTGATTCTTTTTTCATTTTTTTTTGTGTAAATAAATATAATCAATAAAAATAAATCATTCCTTTATTTGTACAGAATACAGGTGTCTCGAGAATTCGTCGAGAATTATGAGCTTTTGTCAAATTCCCCTTTTCTCAATGCAGATTTCTACTTTTAGATAAATATCACTTGTATTAATAGTACATTACTGTCGCGGCCAACAACTCAAGCATTGATGGATGATCGTGAAAATGTGGGCCGAGGCGTAGCCGAGGCACAAACACATACGTGAATCCATCAATGCGTGGTTGCGGCCAAGGCTTATATAGTACTTTTCTCAAATAATGCGCGGAAATTCAAACAAAGTAAATTAATTATAAAATACAGAATCAATGACGGAGAACGATAATTTTTTCACGCGCCAATATATTCATTTGTTTCTTCTATACGTTAAACAGTACCATTTTCAAGCGAAACCGAAATTTAAATAAAATCTTTGATAAGTTACCTCCTTGGTTGTAATAATAATATGTTGAAGTAAAAATGTAGTTCCATTTTAAATAAAGCGACAGATATGAGTTTTCATAGTAATTTATTTGGCCGCTACACAGGACAGAATTACGCATTTTCATAGTAGTAATATTGCCGGTCGCATAGTCATTTGTTTTTGACCAGTACAGCAATTTCGATTTATCTTGAAGAAGGTTGTCAAAATAATGCTGGAATTCCCAAGCATGTTTGAGAAAAAATAGATATTGAATCAGCTTTGTATTTATTAATCGGAACACATAATCAATTTACTTTGGGGCGCAAAAAGTTCTAAGACGAAGAGTATCCTTTAAGGCAAAATTATCTTCCCTGTAGCGTACCTCACCAACGAGATTAGTGTTTCTTGCACCACAGACTGCTAAGCTTTTATTTTTTCCTAAAATAACAATCGTTTAGTCTTATCTATGAAACCTTTTTTTTTAAGTTTCCTTACTTACTCTTAAACATATAAAAACCTTATAGATTTGCCTGAAGTTAGCATAAGGGCCGGCGCAGCGCAGCGCGGTCGTCACTGCTAAACAAATATCGACCTTGCCTCACTTAAAATAAAGTTGAGAATCAATAAACTTCCATTAGCTCGAAAGCGTATCTAAGCGGGAAAAGGTGCGCGTCTCATGTTATTTATTTTCGACTTTATACTAAAGTACGCAATGTCGATAGTTGTTTGGCAGTGACAACCGCGCTGCGATGCACCTCGTCAGATGTGCGCCCTTATGCCGGCAGAAGATCGCTCTATTAAAGCTATTAAGAGTCAGTTGAACTGAGCAGCCACCTGCTTCGCTTGCCTACTCTTGACCTCCTTCGTGTGGCTTTCAATCGTCGTAGTTAACTATCCTAGTTAGTAGAGAGAAACTTTGTTAAATGAAGGAATGTAATTTCGAAGAGTTTATTTATGAAGGATTTTAAGCAAGTTGGTCCTTTTCGTACCAAAAAATGACTATAAACTTAATTACATGACATTATGTCACTTTTGTTTTCCCCGAGCAGAGGTGTTCCTAATAGTACACCCACATTTCGCCCGCTACTGACAAATTTCAGATGGAAAAACCTAATAACACTTTGCTCGACCCGGGAATCGAACCCAGGACCTCATGCTCAGCAGTAGCGCTTGCGACCACTAGACCAACGAGTCAATTATTATCATCTCTAAAATTATTCGACTCGAGGGTTTTCTAGTGATAAGTGCCTAAAATAGATAAAATGTAACAGAAAAATTGCTTTCAATAGAGAGAAAATGAAGGAGAATATTATGCAAAACCATTTCGTATAAATCGCTCTAATCGTGTTCTCTTTTTGGCACAAAACTTACGTTTGATTTTTTTTTTTTTTATTTCTTTTTTGGTACCTATTTTAATAGTTATCTAATGTTTATGAATATCGTCTACCGGTCAACCTTTTATACAGCGTTAATACTTTTATAACGCTGCAACCTTTTATATAAGCTGCTGGTCAAGATTTGCACATTCAAGCCCATATCTTAAAACTACTCATTTGCCATACTAAGCCATCTTTCTCCGTCGTTTTGCGCGGAAATGCAAATTACATAACTTATTGTCCAGCTTACAAACAAACGCCTCACAACATCATTCAATAAGCTCAAAAATACCACATTCAAGTTTCAACTTTAACACTGCAGCTGAAACCTCAAAATCGTTTCTACAGATTTTTGTGTTCTTTTCTTTGACATCTCCCAATCAAAAACCAACATTGGCATTATAAAGATAAGGTAGAGTTTCTTTCGTGCAGACCAAGTGTATCAATTATCAAGCAGCTGTCACCATTTAGTGGCATCGCTGGAACAATTAGGACAAGTGACCACAATTATGGTCCCAGGATTGCGTCATCGTGTCCCAAGACGCTGTGAAGCGTAGACGCACGAATTAGAATTAATAGTTGCCTTCTATTGAATGAAAATGTAGGTTGTTGGAGCTTCGGGCCTCCTATGACGTCATTTTGGTTGATAACATGATATAGTGGGGCGTTGTTGTGTTATGTAGTGTGATCATCAATTTGATCTTTGTTAGGTGCTGCAGCTATCTTGGACTTAGCAGACAATAAACTGACAGTTATCTTACCTTATCATTCTTAATTTTAGTCATTCTGGTAGCCTTGCAACTTTCTCCTGTTCCCTCAAAAGTATCATTCATCAGCTGGAAAGATTAATTATATCAAGAACAATACAATGAAAAACCCAATAACACATTGCCCGATCCGGGACGCGCTTGCGACCACTCCATCAAACTACCTATATATGAGTACATAAAGGAATGCTACAAGTGGATAAGACAATTA
The DNA here is from genome assembly GCA_914767815.1 of Eupsilia transversa. NCBI lineage: Eukaryota > Metazoa > Arthropoda > Insecta > Lepidoptera > Noctuidae > Eupsilia > Eupsilia transversa. The sequence continues at coordinate 3,818,610 of OU611888.1, forward strand.
TCTATTTGTTAATTCAGGCTTATATTCAAAATCAAAATCAAAATATTTTATTTCACATAAACCTATATGGGCACTTATGAAACGTCAGAAGCTAGGTGCACGGTTCCAATTGGTCGTTTCTTAAGGAGAAGAGCCGGCAAGAAACTCCACGGTTACTCTTTTAAAAATTAATGGGTTTTACAATGTTTTCAAAAATGTACAGTTTGAATAGGTATGAGAGGACAGTGTAGGCCTCGACAGTCTGTTGCGCCTACAACCTTCTCACATTCACAAAATATAAAGGAATCTATATAAAGGTTGAATAAAATAATAAAAACCTATTTAAACCAAATGGTTGTCACTACAACTTTAACCAATCCTAATGAAAACCCCGTATTCCACAAAAGTCTCTACTTTAAAGTTGAAATTTGAATTGTAGGCATATAATGTCAAATAATGAAAATATATGTCAATTAGTAAATAAAAAAGTAAAATAAAATACATATCGTAATTTGGGAGCAGTTAATAGACATTTACATAACTATGCCGTTAATGAGGTACCGGCACTGGTACATATATCTCCAGTATAAACCTGAATTAACAAATAGATAATTGTCTTATCCACTTGAAGCATTCTCATCGCACAAGTAGGTTAATTTATAATTACCCGTGATGATTACTTGTCAGTTTTAATGTTAGTTGAACATACAACTTGTTTTATTAGATATACGTAGGTTGATAAGCGTTTTTATAACCTTGTAGCTGTGAGAAGAGGTTTCCGAACATTATTTTGATGTGTATCCTTTCTTATTTTTGGTAAAATAGTAGATATAGTTAGTAACCTATTCCGCTTAACTATTCCTAAAGAGTCATAAAAAACCTTGTAAGAAATCGACACGTGTTTCACGTCTCAACGGGGCATCCTCAGGATGAAGATTGACTTGTCGCGAACCCGAACACGACGTGTTGCCACGCCGAGCGCTGGACGCTGAGTTACTAAATACATCTACATCTATTGTATTTTCTAATGGATTTCCGCCAAGTCCAGAAGTCACCCGCGGTCAAGCTGCTGTGCGCGGCTTGGTAATATAAACTTTAAATACTGTGTACACGATTTAATATCGTTTAATAATTGTAAAATCCGTTCCGATCCGATGCGATGCGAGCGGTTTAGTAGAAATCATCCTTAAGAAATACCAGGGGCCTAAGTCTACTAATTTATAAACGTTACACTGGTCTCTCAATGTTGAGTTTTTGACAGTAATTGTTGTATGGCAAATCTGTCAAAAACTCACCATTGAGAGACCATTGTAACGTTTATAAATTAGTAGACTTTGGCCCCTGGTGATATCTAGGCTACACATATCGCAAACCATCTTTCCCCACCCAAAACAAGAGACGATCCACACTAATCAGCTCCGACATTCATAACACTTACCCAAAGCCACTGAAGCAGACATCTGGTCGAGCTCATAACGACGTTGTTGTTTACCGAGCCATATCTTAGTATATAACAATAAAAAATATTAATGTGCCTCGCCAATGTGCCGGGGGCCTAATCGCATTACGACCTACGGACCCTACGTCCCTGCAAACATTCACGGGTTATTATACTTATTCGTTTTTATTTGAGGGTAGCAAGGATTAATCTTTTCTTTGTTTTCGGTTAGTTCCGAGCTTCCTTTAAGATTTTGGGAACGGTTATTTTTTGGGTAACGGGTTGGACGGATTATGGTTATAAATCATTTATGCATTTTGCAAAGACGTAAAATACTTGCACACTAAATAGCACAGTAGAACCAATTTTTTTGGTGACTTCTATAACTAGTAGTTAATTAATTCAGGCGTGACTTGGCGGAAATCCATTATAAAATACAATAGACGTAGATATATATAAACTTATTCCGTTTAACTATTTTTAAAGAGTCTTAAAGAACCCTGTAAGAAATCGACATCGTAAATCGTCATCCTGAGGATGCCTCGTTGAGAGGTGAAACACGTGTCGATTTCTTACAGGGTTTTTTAAGACTCTTTAAGAATAGTTTAGCGTAATAGGTTACTAAATATATCTACGTCTTTTGTATTTTACTACTATAACTTTTATTCCGAATGAACTTTTTTTCCATTTTAATATTTATATATTACTGTTTGATAAAGGTCACCGGCATTGGACCTCTCTTTATTCGTTTTAAAATCTATCCATTATCCAATACAATATTTTCCAATGACATATTAACTAAGACTTAACTTTTACAGTGACTCAACACCATGTTTATCATGGTTTGGACCCAATTTCTTCACCTCGCCATTAAAGACAACAATAAATCATGGATTTGTTTATTTAATCTTAGGAAATCCTCAGATTGTATAACACGCGGCAAAATAACCGCGCGTTGGAAGCACTTTTCCAGTGATTCTCATGCAACCAACACTCACTTTGCAAACTATTAGGTATATGTATAGAGTTTCAAGTGCAAACCAATTTTCTTTTCGTATTTAATGATGTAGATATAGAATTAAGGCTCGTTCACACCGGCAAGTCGCGCGACGCGACTTTAACAATACAATTTCTAATAAAACTTCACGATTGAACAATTGCCGGTGTCGCGTCGCGCGACAAGTCGCACCAATGTGTACGAGCCTTTACTGTACCCATAAGGCTCGTACACACTATCACGATACCACGGGCGCGACGACGCGACGTTAAAATTAAATTAAACATTTTTTCTATTAAGTTTATAAATAAATAACAACTTATACGCATTCAATTAATAAAAATAACAATATAATATCCTTACATAACTAAAACTATTAACAAACTAAAATATGCCGTCGAAAAGTTCCTCCGCATCGCTGGTGGTACCCAAGAGACTATGGCAATGCTTAGCCTCTGACCAAGGTTAGTCAGTCCTAGGCTCACACTGTTCCATTGTTCTCATGTAAGTGACTGTGGCTTTTTTAGAATAATTATCTTTAAACCTAAACCTAACTAGTTTAGGTTTAAAGATAATTATAATAAAAAAAGACACGAGAGTCACTTACATGAGAACAATGCGTCTAAGCGTAATTATAAATATAAAGTTCGTCAAAATCGCCACTACATCAATTATGATACTTACTTAATTATGACAACATGCGATTTCCGCGATAAACACACCATAATAAGTCAGTTTATACCCCATGGATTCATCGAATTCATCGTTAAGAAATAACTTAGGTAATACCTTTGACGCCTTGGTGCAACAATTTAACACATACGTGCTAATAGTCTGAATACAAAGCTTTTGCGGTAACATGATGAAACTCGCAGTTAATACAGGTTTAAAACTCCAACTAACAGTTAATTAGGATTCCTTAGAAGTTCTTACAACACATAAAATAATAATGAATGCATATTGGATGCAGGTTATTATACAAACTGTTAAGTATTGCAATATTTAATTGAGTGTTAACTGACTAAGAAAATAGAATTTAAAGATACCAAAACATTGCTCAGTTTAAGTTTTATTTTCATTTTTTTAAAACGCGCTTTTAATAAGCTGGCCAATGTGCCAGCACCCTTAAAGCTTAAAGTTACGCTAGTCGATGATTCTTCTATACAAACGCAGTATTGTGATTACTCGTCTATTTGACGGTGTACGTTCATAAAAAATATTGGTTTAGAAGTATCACACTATCATAATAACTCATCTTTGTGCGTAAATAAATAACAAAGTAGTATTTAAATGACAAAATAGAAACCGTACAGGTACAGATAATTTATTAAAGTTCAAATAATTTTATTTTACATTTAGTAGTTTTCCATAATATCTAAACGCCCAAAGGTCTGTTCATGAAATTTTATGCGCTGATTTTCGTCATAAGTCTTCCTCTATTTCACTAAATAAATAAATAAACACATAAATAAGTAAAAATTAGTTAAATAAATACTGAAAAAATAAAACTAAATAAATAAATAACTATACTAACCAACGAGTTCGAGACGTCGACTAGGACAACCTTAAGAGTTTATTTTATTGACAAAACGTAATATTAAGCGAAAATAACCAAGTTAAATGTAGCAAACGTTTTTCTATTACATTAAACCTTTTTTTGATGGCAACATTAGTATAAGCACAGGTATTTTCGCCGTTAGAGGGGCATAAAATAAATTTATGACGCATTAAAAACAATAATAAGAGATTATGACGACAATTTGGAGAAACAAAGGTATAACAGACAGGAAAAAGGGAAACCCGGGGAAGAGGTGGATAACTAACAGTTAAGATAATATAAAACAAGGATCTCTCTTTAGCATTACCCTCACAGAGTCCGTCTGTATATGTCCCGAAGTCCAAAATTCTACTAATATTATAAATGCGAAAGTCTGTGAGGATGGATGCATGGATGTTTGTTACTCGCGAAAAAAACTACTGAACTGTTTTGAATGAAATTTGGCACACATATAGTTTATAACCTGGATTAACACATAAGATACTTTTTATTCCGATATTCCAAAGGAATTGAGACTCACCCGGAGAAAGCGCCGGTCGCAGCTAGTAAAACATAAATATCAATGCAAACAACACCTAACCTGTTCCTTTCTTCCTTCCAGATGCGTGCGGCCTATCCGACGTGCCTCACATAGAGAGCCTACAGGAAAAGTCTCAGTGCGCCCTCGAAGAGTACTGCAGGAGTCAGTACCCCAACCAGCCCACCAGGTTCGGCAAACTCCTACTACGACTGCCCTCCCTACGGACAGTCAGCTCTCAAGTCATAGAACAGCTGTTCTTCGTGCGACTCGTCGGCAAAACGCCCATAGAGACCCTTATCAGGGACATGCTACTCTCCGGAAGCTCCTTCTCTTGGCCTTACATGGCGACCATGTGACATACGATGTGGAGGCAGCTGGCAGCGGCATGATCCACGCCCTACGGCTTCCCGCCGTACCTGCCTAGCCAGCGGTTCGACCCCTTCCAAAGGTACCAGCGCGACGCCCAGCCTGAGGATGCCGTGACCTCCTCGAGCGAATTCCACGAAACAGAAGCGAGCGAAGAGTACTTCGGGTCCAGAACCAGCAGGGAAAGCGAGAGAGCCGATCCGACCTTCGATCCCATATCAGCTTTCTATGCTCCGAAATCGAACGAGGAGTTCGAAACGACTTCGGAGACTCAGAAAAACGCGCAAAAATCCCTGATGATAGACAATCTGTTGAACATACGACAGGAGTGTAGCATACCGGATATGAAGTAACGTTGTTCAGTGGGGTCCGTAGTGTATTAGTTCAAGTTTTTTGTTCCTCTGTAAAAATAGTTTACTATTTAATATTGTAAATAAAAAATGTTTTTATTATTGTAAATTGATAGTTAAGAGTTTTCTACGATGATGGATGTTTTTTTATTATTTTATATATTATTTTTTTATTCTTCCTGTGTAGAAATTGAATGAAAAGCAATTTTGGATTGATAACGCAATAATATGTACATCGGTCGTGCAATGTTGGTGTGTAGTTATATGTATTGAGTTAGAAAAAGATTTTCGAAAATTGAAAAATCTTTTTATAAGGCTAAGTAGGTACGAAGCATCCTCAAGTTTTTTAAACTGGGAGTAGGACCCGAGGGCATATCAGAGGAAGGAAGAAGTGTTCAATCATTTATAAAAACGAATCTAAAAAACCTGGTGATCTAATAATACTTCTTGTACATAAACTTTTTGTTTTTCTTTATGCTAAAGTTGTTTTCTAAATGTTTTTTCATCGGATAACATTCCCAGTTTAAAATCATAAATAGGCAGATATACAACAAATACGATTGGACGAGGTTCTTTCTTTTTATTTTCGACTGGTGCTGTAATAACTCAAATATTTACGTAATTATACGTATTTTATTATTTACTGATTCCGCAAAGCATTTATAGGTATGTATCGTTCCTTTATAAAAACAAATTTTACAAATAATTTTATTCTTTTTAGTAAAAATGTAAAACATATTTGAGTAAAATTGTTTTTGTTCTTTTACTTATTGTGTGTCTATATGTATAAACAATAGTGAGAAATACAAATTATATAAGAATAGTAACTACAGAAAAGTTTTATTTATAAATTATAATCTATAGCGCAACGATTTTTTTAAATTAAAATATACCTATTTTAATTTTTTCGTATGACCATAGTCATTTTAGATATTTTTGAATTTGTAATTGATGCAAATAATGGAATTGTCATGGTAATCTTATAAGTTTGAAAAGAAGAACATTTGCTTGTAACGTAACATTATTCTTCCGCAATGGTACTTTATTGTCGGGTAGAACAAACCCCTAACTTAAAGATGGGTGTGATAGACAACGACCTAATTATTTAGCAGCTCTTCCATAAATTATTAATCATAAGACAAATCTTTTTAATGTACTAATCATGAATAAACTATGTTATCAAACCGTTTTTAATAATTCAAGAAACAAAATGTTACTTTACAATCAATTGTTTACACATCGAGCAATTGTTTTAATTTACAACAAAATAAAGAAAAATATAAACATGCAGTCAAAGAGAAGCAATGTATTTATTCGCAATAATATGTACAGTGAACGGTTGTAAAATAATGTCGGTGTGTGTATGAGAATGTACGGAGTTGTATAAAAAAATTAAATATTAATGAGGAATAAAAGATGTCTCTCTGGATTTTGATGAATTTTGTTTTATTGTCACCGAATTTTGAATCACCTACTTTTACCTAAAGAAAACAAAAAAAAGACGAAAATATAACAAAAATAAAAAAGTCGATAATAAAAGTAAATCTTTACAGACTTTTCAGCAATTTTGGTTTTCAGCAACTACTTTGCGCTGACTGAATGAACCAAGTCACAAAAAATACATATCTATCACTAAAATAAATATTATGACACTGAAAAAGTCTACCTTAACGAAATTAAGAAATTAGGTAACTGCAAAGTCAGACAATCTTATCCAAAATCACTTAACACTAACTACTAAGACTTAGGATTCCAATAACCTAAAACGAATCGCTTTGCTTAGCAATGCTAGCATTTTTTATTGCGAAACAGCATATAAATAGATGCTACTCCCATATTGGGTCTACAAAGCTACGAGGCTTCATTATTGGTAAAGATAGAAGAGTCTTAATTTTAGCCAATAACGGTGCGTAATATATTGGAATCAGTCATAAATCACTAACATCAATCTAAACACCGAACAACCCTACCTTCAACAAAATCAAAAGTCAAAATCAAATCGCTACACACGGAAGCGGTCATTTACACCAATCAACCAATTATGACGAACAGGAGTATATCCGGTGACGGTGTCGTCGTGTAAACACAACACAATACAGAAAACCCAGTTTGAACGAAACACAATAAAAGTAAGGGGTGCTTAAAAGATAGAATCATTCGAATGAGTTTTTTTTTTCTTTCTATTTGGTGTTACTTGGAGGTATTTACTGAGTTTAATGGGGAACTTGTGATGTTTGCCGGGATTGGTCTGTGGATGGGTGACCATTTTTACGAAAAAAAGGAGGAGGTTCTCAAGTCGACACGTATATTTTTACATACCGAGGCTCCTCCGTGCCCCGGAAAGCACGTTAAGCTGTTGGTCCCGGCTGTCATTCGTGGACCTATGACAGTCGTTTCAAGTCGTCAGAAACCCGTCTGACAACCAGTCTTACCAAGGGGTATCGTATTACCCTGTCACTGGGTTGTGGAGGTCAGATAGGTAGTCGCTCCATGTAAAATACTTGTATTCAGCTGCATGCGTTAGACTGGAAGCCGACCCCAACATAGTTGGGGAAAGGCTAGGCAGATAGAGTGGGGAACTGTGACGGTATCTGCTTAATTCAAATAACATAACAGCACATTAAGCTAATTCATCTAAATTAAGAAGCACCCTAGCTGGACCTATTGCGCTCAGCGTTCTTACAAGATGGATCGATTCTTCTTTTCACCGGGGCATCTAAAGTATTGTTTCAGTGCAAAAATGGGATACAACAAGATGATGGACCCGCAATAAATGTAGAACTCTTCTGACAAAAGTAAGAAGTTTTTTTTTTACCGAAACGGGGAAGCTCTTGGCCTGATTCTCACCTGATGGTAAGTAATGATCAGGCCGAAGATGGAAGTGAGCTTCACCCGGAATCCTAAACCAAAGACGAAATGGCTATCCCACCTCTAACTGCCGAAACACAACAATGCTGCTAACATTGTTGTTATGGCGATAGACTTAAATAAGATGGTGGTAGCTAACCAGACGGACTTAGAACGAGCCCTACCACCAACCCAACCGAGCACAAAATTTTGCCACCACTGGGAATCGAACCCGGGACGTCGGCGTCGGTTTGAGACAGGTGGTCTGACGACTAGACCACAGAGGTGGTTAATTGTTTTTTTTACATGGAGTTTATCATATAGTTTGTCACATCCAATATCGCCAACCGTCCTATATTTAAAAGATTTAATTGATTTGTGGGTGACGGCTCTGAGTGTGGATATTGTGACTAGGTACATTGTTGTATTGGGTGGGACCTGTAAAAACAAACATATCTTCACCCTGCACCAGTCGGCGATGCCAATCAAACTGAGATGTTCTCCAATCAACCATACCATTCTTGACGATGAAGTTAGTCGTTGGGCCTTCTACCCTATCTTTTAGTACGTATGTCACCGTGTGAAACTATAAGTGCGCGTGAGAGTGTTGTCCGTCGTGTGCGCCTGCGCAGGTGGGCAGCGCACGCGATAGTTCTGTTTACGTGGGAATGTACACTTGTTGGGTAATTAGCTCGGCGCTGATTGGTGCTGTCCATTTGTGGAAAGTGAAATTAAGGTGGTTGTGAGATGAAATGTCCGGTGGCAAAATGATTTGTAAGTAAAAAAAAATAGAATAGAATATTATTTATTGTTGCCACAGGTATTTACAATAAAAAAATGTGAAAAAAAAATCGGCTGCTGATATAATCAAAGCAACCGAAAATGGGCAATGTACCAAAACCACAAAGTGGGAGTTGGCTTATTGGTGACTCGCACGAATTTACTCGCCCATTATTTTTTCTTGAGGTGATTCGCACGACGTTAATTTATTTGTGGGCGAATCGACAACTCCAGAAATAAGTATAAGGCAATTGGCATATTTTGAATTTTTAAGCAGTAAAGTAAGTGTACTTTTTTCTTAACTTTATTGCATAACATTAAAAATGTGCCAATTGCATAATAGCATCAAGAAAAAAAAATATAATTTATTAAACTGTCGTTTCGAGTAAATTCTATGAGTAAATTCGTACGAGTCACCAATAAGCCTATGAGATGAGGTATTTAATGGTAGGCATATCTATAGTATATCTAAGTAGTTATTAGCTAATGATAAAAAATAATGATAAATTAATACCTACGTTCGCTTTAAACTTCACTTCGGGTAATCACAAAAATATCAAATTCCCATAAATGACAAATCACAACTGCTCTACGGAAGTCAATAATAAACAGCCCTTTCCTCACACCTGTTCCAGGGTTGACTGCGGAAATGTGCAGAATCACGGCAGGAGACTCCCACGCTACTGTGTTTACTGTATGGATTATATTGTGAAGCTTGTGATATTGTATGTTTGAAGGATAAGGGGATTAGGTGGGTAGCTGGTACACTAGGAATAACATGCTTTGGTATATGATCGCCAAAGTGGTATGATGCAGCTGCATGTAATGACATTGGTGCGAATAATTTCAGTCGTTGCTGATCGTGCATCTCCCAATCCCACGAACAGTAAACGTAAAAAGTTAAGGCTTGCAGTTTTTCAGTACGGTTTTTTTTTATGTATGGGAAATTATTGTAATATAAATTCTCCCGCTCTGGGCGGAGCGGGAAGGCGTGTCAGACTCTTACTGGCTAATAAAACTCACCCGTTGTTTCTTCAGTTGCCTGTGTTTCCAGGGGCCACGGTATCCCTTTCGGACTTTCCCGCAACCCCAGCAGGCATCGGCCCTAGCGGGCCCCGTCTTTGGTGCTGACATCTCTTTGAAGCGCGCGTGGAACACAACGCGCCGTCGGCCCGGGCCTGGTCTTTATAGAGTTTTTCAGTACCTGCACGTACAGTTTCTTAAGCCTGATCCGATCACCGTAGCCGTATCATCCGTATCGTATCGTATCAAGCTCCGTATCTAGTTGTGGACGCCTTATTGTTTACTCCGTATCATAACCGTCGCGACGTATCTTCAAGAATTTTCATGATAGCGTTTTGATGATCGGACAAAAACCGACTCGACATGGATCGGGCCATCGTATCAGAGCGCCGTATCGAGAATGCGTATCGTGGTCGCGTATCATCACCCGTCCACATTTGCGATCATGATACGCGTTGATGATACAGATACGGTGATCGGATCGGCCAAATGATACATATCTTGACTCGGCTTTATACGATTTATCACAAAGCTTCTATGCCGCAACCCACAAAAATAAAAATAACTTCTTCATACACATTTCCATTTTACATGATCACATAAACTTCATAAACCTCTAATTTCTTTTTATTTTGTCACGGCGGGTAGTCTGTTCAATCACGCGACTGACACCTGCAGCCCACACATTATGACGTGACCAACTTTTTTAATACTAGAGCTACGATACAAATCACTAGAGGTGAGCCTTTTCATTTTAAATACATGTTTCTGTAAATTAAATGCTTTGGTGATTTGTAAAACAAGACTGTTTATTATGTGTGTGTTTTGTTTATAAGGTACGTGTATTTTAATGTGTTAGGGATTTAATGTACCCTGCAGGAGGTTTCACGGTTTTGAAGTTATTAAGGTGTCGAATGGTAAGTGTTAAAGGTATAATTCGTTTAGCTTATGAGGTCGGTTTTTTTATGACGTCTTTGCTATTTATGTGCGACGTTGCGTTGCGTTTTTGCTACTATGTAAATAATAAATAATTATGGAGAAAACGGATTTTCTGATACGGATTAGACCCTAAAACGGATTTAGGGAATCTACAAGAGTATGTATAGGCTATACGTAACTATGTAATTTGTTAACAACTTAATGGCGCTGACAGACGGCAGGTGGCATTAGGTATAGAAGAAGATGGCCGCCAACCCTGAGCATGCACGGAAATCTGATTTATTTTGATGAAATAGGTATAATGTAATTATTAATATTGACTGCCTCGTTGGTCTAGTGATCGCAAGCACTACTGCTGAGCAAGAAGTGCTGGGTTCGATTCCCAGGTCGGGCAGTGTTACTGGTATTTTCTATCTGGAATTTCTCAGTTACAGGCCGGAGTCTAGATTTGTACCCGGTTCATGGCATAGGCTCGAAGACATAACTGGCGAAATGTGGGGGTACTAAATGTGGCTCTCAATACTCAATACTCAATACTCAATTCTTTATTCGCATTCCACAATGTAGGCTTAGGTGGCTTAGGTGGTTTCTCTGCCCCATCCTTCGGGGAAACACGGCGTAACTTTGTGCTTGTGTGTCTATAATGTAATTAACAATGTAATAGTGTTTAGAAGTTACCCAAAAATCACAACCTCGAAAGTTTCGAGCTGAAATCTCAACAACCAATAGAGCAAGCGCCTGACTAACCATATCACGCTGCGTGATATTGACACACACAAATGAAACTGACATTTGACACGCACAGCGTGACAGTGACCCACCTTTAAAGCAAAAAGTCATTTGACAAAAAAGTATCAAGTCATCAAGAACCTTCCGTTCTGAACAGGTGCATGACGATCAGTGCAGGAGGTCAGATGTCACCAACTGTCAGTCACGCGAGAAACGGATGGTCAACGGTACTCGCGTTATTGAATTGAAAGTGGTGTTGTACAGTGGTGAAGATAGTCAAATCAAATCAAATCATTTATTTCTTTGCAAACATGGGCATAGTACATAGGTGTTTATGAAATAAAGTTCTCCATATTTTACCGTCAATGTGGGCATGCAAAGGTTTACATTAATAATTATCGCCATTTTGTTTCAGCTGTGATTATTGGAATAGTTGTAAAAAGCAGGGACCGAAACCGGGTATTTTTTCGTTTACAACATTTATATTTTACACAGGTATTTTTAAAGGTTACCTTAAATTGAATACAACCAGTATCAATACCGGTTACCGAAATAAAAATTACCTCTATCTTATATACGTGCCGTCGGCATTAGGGAAAGGGCACGCATCGCCTGTGTGTGTGTAACCGGTATTAAAACGGTAACCAAAAAGAGGTAAACATGTTTCTTCTTCTTGGGTTACACAGATAACGGTAGCCTTAGTCGCCAGTTATGTTTAAGTCCCATGTAATAGGGGGCGAGCCTGTTGCCATCAACCACGCACAAATCCAGACTCCGGGCTGCTACTGAGCATTTCCAGATTGAAAACACCCTATCACAGTTTGCCCGACCCGGGAATCGAAATAATAATAATGTTCTTTAATTTTAATAGCTAATTAGCTCAACTGAAGACATATTTTATTTATTAGAGATGGCCCGCTGATATACTTGAGATGTAAATTTTTCCCGTCCTTCAAAACTGATTGGGCAGCATAAGACTATACTGACGCATCCTGTATTCAATAATCCAAGGTCATTTGAGAAGTTATCAATAATCACCACACTTGGTATTCACATTGGTGCCACCGACACGTCGCTCCTGGCAAGTTTACCTACCCAAACGAAGAAACCTATCATCAGCTAGAAACTACAAGCCTAGCACCCATAGGGTTACATGCCATTATAATATAAATACGCTAACCAATAACAAACAAAACTCAGGTATATTCTACAGGAAAACTAACACAAAACTGATTGTCCTTGTGAAACAATACCTACAATTGGATACTGTACTGAAACTACACAGCGTGTTACATTAAAGTTGAAAATATTGTTGTAAAGAGTTGATAAGCTGGGCTATAACACCTTTTAAAGTATATTTCAGCTGGTAATTAAATCTTCAAGAGAACTTAAAGTGTCACAAGTTTTCAACAGAATCAAGTAACCATTTACCTCTAATCTTAAACCTACACATAATATACTGAAATTGTCCTCATGCCATCCTTCTTCGGTGCTTTCAGTGAAGTTTCAGGGAGGTAGAGGGCGGGAGGCGTGTCAAAGGTCGCCCAATAAGGTCACAGGTCGCGACCCCCGACCTCCCGGGCGACCCGCGAGTTCGCGCATACTCCTCCGCGAAGTACGATTGATTCGTGCCTGGTTTGACGCCCCTGTGCTGTACGTAGGTAGATATAGATTAGAAGTTAAATAGCTGCGCGTTCTTAGGTGGAGTTTCGCTGACGAGAATAATTAATTATATTTTGTCTGAAGCAGCTTAAAACTGGTATAATTTCTCCTAAATACCATTCCGTAGAAATAACTTTTATGAGCAGGTCAATGGTTACTTAGAAATAAAATGCGACTTGCTCGTTTGCCAATCTCATTTTTTTATTGCTTGACCAAAGCTTACTTTGCTTTAACAATCTTCTAACTAATATTAAATTTTATTCAATGAATTGAATTGCATTAGCTTTGTACATACCTAATCTTATACAGTACAACATTTGGTAAATATAGACCCGAATCAAGAATCAGAATCGTTGATGTTCATAAATTAAAAGAACCTTATTTATTTATTTAAGAAGAAAGGAACAGAAAAATACGTAAAGGCAATGCTTATTTCTAAAGAAATCTCTTCCAGCATACCTGCGATAGGAAAGTACATAAAAAGATACCTTGTTACTACCACACCTAAACATGTTATCCCAGTTTGTGTTTATCTATATTATCCTATATTTATTATCCGACAGGCATCTACTACTGGACATAGGGCTCCACAGCTTGAAGTCACTGTAGTTACAATAGACGTAGATATATTTAGTAACTATTCCGCTTAACTATTCCTATACAGGGTTTTTTATGACTCTTTAGGAATAGTTAAGCGGAATAACCAATACATATTTCTACGTCTATTGTATTTTATAATGGATTTCCGCCAATTCACGCCTGAATTAATTAACTGTTAATGTATTTTATCTACACCCATGCTATAAATCCTCTATAAAAGTTTCTGAATCAGTTAGCTTATTGCCAACATTAAATCGACCAGTGTCATAGTAACCATTATATCATCCAAACGAATGTTATAATGTTATACTAAATTTCATAATGCAACTCGTCTGCTCCTTCGATTCCTTGCGGTCAGCGGGTGCAGACCCCCACGCCGACACATCTGACACATTTTCCAAAATACGATACGTCACATTTGGCGGGTACATCCTACAGTCGGTTTAATGTTGGCAATAGCTAACTGTTTCAGAAACTTTTATAGAGGATTCATATCACAGGTGTAGATAAAGTGTTGTATGCAACTGTATATAATTAGGTATTAAAACACTCATGTGATACATACCCCTTATTATACAACAGTTGCCTAAATAACTATAATAAAACTACAATCTACTATATTAAGTACTACAACTTACACTTTGCTACTTAATTTAGTATTTCAATTCACAGAGTACCAATATGGTAGACATCTTGAATCTACCGTCACTGCCAGCCGCCCCTGCATGCTACACAAGGACAGCTGATCCGAAAGCTTGATCCGATGTGCAACAACACTGATCTGAGACTGTGATCCGATATAGTAGGAAGATTCTGTTGTTTGTATCTGTTGTTACGACACTGTGTCGTTGTTGCAAAACATACAACTATATTGTCTTGATCATTGTGAAGATAATGATCAAAGGAAAATGCTCAACTATATTAAAAATATAAGGAACTATCTGGAGGGCGAAAGTTTTTTTTTTTTTAACCACAACGAGGAAGGTCTTCGCCTAAATCTCACCTGATGGTAAGTGATGATCAGGCCGAAGGTAGAAGTGAGCTTCACCCGGAATCCTCAACCACAGAGGAACTGGCTATCTTACCTCTAATTGGCGGAACACAACAATTCTGCTAACATTGTTGTTATGGCGACAGACTTAGATAAGATGGTGATAGCTAGCCAGGCGGACTTTAAACAAGTCCTACCACCAAACAAACCGAGCTCGAAAATTTTGGCCCCACTAGGAATCGAACCCGGGACCTCTGGGTCTGAGACAGGTGGTCTAACCACTAGAGCACAGAGGCGGTGTAGTTTTACCTGATTCTTACTAACATAGAAGCTACTATGTAATATACACTCACACAAGGAACGCAGTTTAATGTGTAACAAACCCATGTCTTTCTGGTGGCCTTTAGACTTTCCCAGGGTACCTAACGTGTCTAACGCATTCACGTTCCAGATCAAACCGATCTTTCGATAGCCCTGCTGTTCTATGAACCCGTACTTTGGCAACACCTTCAAAGGCTCACCTATCCATCGGAACTCCAAATTCGCACAAGACAATGCGCCAACCATCACCTTATTTACCATACCCGGATCAACATACCAGCCGTAAACAATACCTAACTACGAATGGTTAACGGTAACTCAAACAGTATAATGTGGAAATCAAAAATATTGTTTTCTCCATCCATTGTGAGGTGTGGAGATAGGAGCGATAAGACGGACAGACAGACAGATATCTGGTAAACGTGGTGCTTGTACACCTAGATGATTGGGAATATGGGTGGCGTGGAGTCACGTGTTGTTTATTTTGTGGCTTCGAAGTAGATCAATTGTCTACTCAAAAAGTATAATTTGATTTATGTTGTGAAGGGAACCCGAAATATTGAAGTTTTGCTTACTGAATTGGTTAAACTGGTATTCAGATGCCTGCGGTTAGACCGGAAGCCAAACGCTAATTGTTGGGAAATGGCTAGGCAGATAATGCTCGATCTTACGGTTGCTTTCAAAGAATGAATTTTTTTCTGATCATTTTCTGTGTTGGTCCCATGGTTTTCATTTTCAGACATTTTTCCATGGATCTACATGGAAAAATGTCTGAAAATGATCACAGAATGGATGCCAAGTCATCCGGTAGATTTAAGAAGTATAACTCTGAAAAGCAGTTTCAGAGTGAACCCAAAATGAAGATAGACAAGTTACAACTACTGAAACGCTGAACATTTACATACCCAAACTTTTTTCAGCTTATTAAAAATATAAATTATATTTCTAAAAATACCATTAATTTTTATCGACTCCACTGCTTTCTTATTCACTATCCCGCGCCTAATCGTGCGGGTGGTCGAGCTTGATTGTGATTGACAACACAACGTCACAGCATCGCATTCATTCCAACACTACCCATACAATTCCACATAACACACCATACATTACCGCTCCAACATCAACAATGAACTTACAGCTTTATAGAAAGCAAGTAATGTATGTTGTTATGAGAATTTTGGTTGGTAAATAAATGGGTGTTCAGACGATAGTAGGCTTTCAAATGTGCCTTTTGAATGTTGGTTGCTTGAAAGTGTCGGTGCCAGTAACGCGTGAGCCTGACAGGTCAGTGAGACTAAAGAGTTCCCTAGTGAGTGCTATAGTTAATATACTTATAGAATAAAACTTATGTATGTGTGTCGGTTTGTGTGCCGACGGAACCCTAACTGGCGAGCGAGAGGTTTTTTATCCACTACGGGGAAGCTCTTGGCCTGAATCTCACCTGATGGTAAGTGATGATCAGGCCGAGGGTGGAAGCGTGCCTCACCCGGAATCCTCTAACACAGAGGAACTGGCTATCTTACCACTTACTGCCGGAACACAACAATGCTGGTAACATTGTTGTTATGGCGACAGACTTAGATAAGATGGTGGTAGCTAGCTATAGATGTTAACTTACTCCTACGCATATTGAACTTGATTACAGGAACAATCTTAATTCGACCTAACGGTCAATCAATCTGCCTAGCCTTTTCTCAACTATGTATGGGTCTGCTTTCAGTCTAACCGGATGCAGTTTATATTACCTCTTGAATAACACCTCATTTGTCAAAACTGGATGATAACTTCACGAGAGTATCGTGAGGATCCATTTAAACTGTTCTTTAATGTATGCAATGGCTTTAATTTAGTGTGGGATGAGATGTCGTTTTTTCTATGACTGCAATAGAGTCTGTTTCCTTTTTTTTAAATTCCAATCCGTTATGCCACGAACTCCTCATTCAATAACTTTAATAACTGTTTCATTCATCTTGAGAAAAAAATTAAGTGACATGAAACTTTTGTTCTTTGGTTCCCATTGATATAATTAGTTTCAACAAGTTAAAATTAAACGTTTAAATAGCCCCCGACACAAATCCAGGTGATGCTGCAGTATCGGTTCAAGGTTACTATGTTCTTCAAATATAATTGAAGTAATAGAATACTAAATTTCGAATCGATCAGACCTGTGGAAGATGCGTCCAATCATAACTAGAAAAGAGCTGATAATCTTCAAACAGCTGAACCGATTTTCTTGAATTGTAGCTAAGAACACTCTCGATCAAGTCACTTTTCAAACAAAAAAATTAAAATCAAAATCTGTTCAGCCGTTTGGGAGCTACGAGGGAACAGACAGATATACAGATACACAGATACACAGATCCCTCTTTTTCCGTCGGGGGTTAAAAACCAAATGACTAGTTTAATTCTAAACAAGCTAATTAAGCTTATTTTGACGACAAACAACGAAAAAAAAAAAGGTTGTAAATATTCATGATATCCAACAGATGACAACACAGAAAATGTTTATACAGATTACGTAATAACATAAACTCACGCCTTTTTCTCATGGGGGTGGGTAGAACCTTCGGAACACCGCTTGCTCCGATCCTTACATACCCTCCCTTTTGCTTCGTTTATAATCAAACTAAACTCTTTACAGATTTCATATTTGCAGAACAACTTAGAACTGGACAACCTATAATATTGAAAGTTATCAACCAAATACGGATCAGAACACTGCATTCAACTGTAGTGGTACTGGGTGATCGTACTAACACAAGTTGTAATTTAGAACACAATGATACAGCGGCGATGCTTTTTGTATTCCTGCGCCATTTGGAGCAAAAGACATAGTAATATTTGTTGCTGGCAGGTAAGCAATGTTTTCCTTTATAGGTATGGTTGATACTATGTGTCATCCAAGCAAATAAGTATTTTAGAAAGAAAAAGAAAGATTTTTTTAATTTGGTTTACGCACTGGAAAAACAAACAGTAAAAGAGGAGCATTTAAAACTAACAAAATTAACAAATTATCAAAAAAAACGGCGATTTTTTACGTGAAGTGACTGCCGTCTGTCTTAATTTTTTTTAATAAATAATATTAAAAATTTATAAAATTTTATTTTAAATCAAATTCTTTATAATAAATTAAAATTGGGCAATACGCTATTTGAAGGATTAAACTAGCTGTCAGACCATCAGAACTATCTCTAATGTCGAGATATATATGGTACTCTATACGAGGAAAACATGTCTTGGAATTTTTTGCAGTGACCGAAGATTTCCCGTGCTCTCCGAGGCCTAGGTTCTAGATTTGAAATGAACGGTTAGCTGCACATAGACGGATCGGGCCGATTGATCTTATTAAGCCCTGTGATCCCCCTTCAAGTGCAATTAGTCCATAAATCACGTATCAACTAAAACCCATCATTAGCCTCTTCCCACATTTTCTAAAAACCACATAATTTCTCCCTTACAGCCAAAAAATCCCAAAGAAAACAATAAACACTTAGGAGAAACAATAAAACTGTTAATCCGGAGCACTATCGACGGTGACAATTTATAGAGAGGCCCTACGCCGCCCTACGCCGCCCGCCCAGGATGGTTTACTGCGACGCGCGACCCTAATGAAATTGACGAGTTATGTCGCACAATAGAAATATATCCCGAGATTTATCTTATGAAACAAATAAGGTAAGTTATACACATAAAACTTAACTATTAATTTTAAAATGTTTGTTCAGAGACAATTTATTTAAAGACCTACTAATTCAACCAGTTGTACAGGTCCTGCAATAATTTTGTAATCACTTTACTATTTAGATTGAACATTATTTAGAAATATGAAGTGTTTTCAACCACAAATCATAGATGTTCTATTCGATTCGACGAAATTCTATTATTGCTACCTCATTTACTTCGTACAAACAAAAGTGAAATAACATCATCACTCCGTTACAGTCAACATCCCGTATAACAGTAAAACTAGATTTACTCCAAGTTTACCGCTTCGCTGGCAATAAGTTAGTATCGACAGTTCAAGCCTTGAGGCAGTTGCCACACACGAGAGCCACCGGTTTACATAATACCACAGCTGAGTCTCAGTACCATACTAAGTGTAGGCAAACGTTTATGTTGTACTGCTTGGAACTACATATATGTTACTGTGGAATCAGCTTGGGTTTGTTAAAATGATATGTAAACTATCGATGAACGATGATGGATAGCTTGATATACCAACCAATTCGCGTCTTACAATAGAGTTAAGACTCGTGCATACTGGCGTGACTTGTTGCGCGACGCGACACCGATAATTGACAACATTTCAAAAATGACACGGCCATAAAACAAAAATACCATTTCTTTATTTTCATATCCTGAGTTCAAATATTTTTTTTTTATTTTTTTTTATTTCTCCATTTCTGAGAAAAAAAATAAAAATAAAAAAACACGTCATGACGTCATAGAAATAGTGGAATGAGGTAGTTACCTTTGCCTAAGCATTCCAATGTATTAGATGAAAACTTGACTTGTCAAACAAGACGTCAATGTCAAAAGTTTGTTTACAATCTTTTTCTTAGGAAATTAAACTTTAAAATATACACGCTGCTTACTGTAAATATTGCCAACTTTTGATTGATATTTCGCCAATGAGGATAATAACACTTGAAAATAAGAAAATTTACGAATTTAATTGAAAACAAACAAACAAGTTTAGGCACAACGTGTTTGACACATTTGACAAGATGACACCAGTGACATCTAATAGTTTTTTTTTTTGACGATCATAGTCAAGCAAAGGTTTTAACGCTATTCCACTATATGTTTGACGTCATTTGGCGCTTACGTCTTTTTAGAATAAACCGAATTTCAAAGTTAAAACTATGAATGAAAAGTACATCATTTTGAAAAACGGAAAAATACCGGTGCCCTAGTTTTGGATTTACTTTTATAAAACGTAATAATACATGCAGGTTAAAAATATGAAATGTTGTCAATTGTTCTACCGTGGAGTTTTCTAAGAAATTGTATTATTAAAGCCGCGTCGCGCTGTCGCGTTAATTAATCTTAGTTGCATTGTTTACGTTTCTCACAATCATTCTGCCTAGCCTTTTCCCAATCATGTTGGGGTCGGCTTCCAGTCTAACCGGATGCAGCTGAATACCAGTATTTTACATGGAGCGACTGCCTATCTGACCTCCACAACCCAGTAATTGGGTAATACGATACCCCTTGGTAAGACTGGTTGTTAGACTTTCGGGCTTCTGACGACTCGTAACGACTGTCAAAGATTCACGAATGACAGCCGGGACCAACGGCTTAACGTGCGTTCCGAAGCACGGAGGAGTCTCGGTATGTAAAGATGGTCACCCATCCACGGACCAACCCTGGCAAGCGCAGCTTAACCTGATGGGTCGACCCGTGCGGCTGTTATTACTTAGCCACGAGCTCTTCTGTTTACGTTTCTCACAATACAATTGCCTAAAAGTACTGCCTGGCTAGTTTGCCATGCCTCCAAAGAGCCTTTATATTTATCCTGATCTATACTTATAATAAATCTGTAGAAGTGAAAATTCTGTACATTGAAAATATCAAAAAAAATAAATGGCAGGGGGTGTTACTAGACCGACACCGAACCCAAAAATTTGAAATTTTTGTCTGTCTGTCTGTCTGTTTGTTCAGGCATCACGCAAAAACTACCGGTTCGATTACGATGAAACTTGGTATAATTATTCTTTAATATCCTGGGCACCACACTGGGTACTTTTTATCCCGGAAAAATATCCTATCCTACTATCTATATTTATACCTATTAATAAAAAGACAAGTCCTGACTGACTGACTCATCAACGCCCAGCCCAAACCCTTGGACCTAGAAAGCTGAAATTTTGCACAGAGGTTCCCTTTATAATGTAGGTAAGGAATAAGGAAGCATTTTTTGAAATTCAACCCCTAAGGGGGTCAAATAGGGGATGAAAGTTTGTAGGAAAAATCTTATTCCTTGAGGTAATAACCATGAAACTCCGCACGAATAATTATCAAAATAAATGAAAGAGTTTGTAATTAGTTGTTTTTCTAAATTACCCCCTAAAGGGGGGTTGGGGGTTGTCAAAGTTTGTATGGAAGAATTTTAACGCGCTGTCCGATTAACTCGAAACTCAATATTTATACTTAAACCCAAAAATTAAGAATAACGTGTAGCAGGATTTTTCGAAATTCAACCTTTAAGGGGGTAAAAAAAGGGATGAAAGTTTGTAGGAAAAATCTTATTCCTTGAGGTAATAACCATGAAACTTCGCACGAATAGTTATCTAAATAAATTATAAAGTTTGTAGTTTTTGTTTCTCTAAATTACCCCCTAAAGGGGGGTTGGGGGCTAAAAATTAAATAACCCCCGACACAATTCCTACTATGTTCTTCTAATATCATTGAAGTAGGTAACAAAATACTAAATTTCGAATCGATCAGACCTGTGGAAGATGCGCACATCCAATCATCAACTAGAAGAGAGCTGATAATCTCCAAACAGCTAAACCGATTTTCTTGAATTGTAGCTAAGAACACTCTCGATCAAGACACCTTTCAAACAAAAAAATAATAATCAAAATCGGTTCAGCCGTTTGGGAGCTACGAGGGAACAGACAGATACACAGATACACACGTTGAACTTATAATACCCCTCTTTTTCCGTCGGGCGTTGATTATCACACTGTAGCTTTTATATAATTATAAAAGGATATATCTCCACTCTCCGCCCTCATGTGTAGCCGGCCACATTCACAAGAATTGGCGCGGACGTGTAAAAACAAACGTCTCGTCCCTTGTCCGCTTATCCGCACTTTTTGCGGACATCCGTGACGTCATCCACTTAACGTTAAAATATATCCGCACTTTTTTAGGGCGGTAATAAGGAAAACCTGTTGGCTTGTGGCTTGCTCGCGTTACCACTTACTATAATGTGGGAGAGAGTAGGTAGGTACTATAGAAGTAAGTTTTTTAGAGATATATACTTTTCTTGCAGCTTTTGCAGCTTTGCTCCTGGATTTTGAGTCTGGCTGAGTGTAACTATTTAAATAAGTAACTATTTAAACATGAGTGCTATTCATTCTGCCTAGCCTTTTCCCAAACATGTTGGGGTCGGCTTCCAGTCTAACCGGATGCAGCTGAATACCAGTATTTTACATGAATTTTAACATAAGTAATATACCAAAAAATAATTAATTAAGTTTGAACACACTTTTCTTATCTATGAATATATTCATGTTCAGTATCCGCTTATGCTACGATATTCATTCATTAATAATGATGGTACATAAGTAACATAATAATATCATCATTATAAGCATGCAGTCAAACCATAGAAAAGTCTAAATCATACCAACAAATTTTTCTAAAATTCCAAAAATATTCTAAAAGTATTGCTACACAATTTCCAATTTTATCGTTTCATTCACGTCTCTTCGCACCTTAATAAACTGGAAAATGGAACGTAAAAATACAAATTCAAGAAAAAAAAAACAAAGAAAATCAAGAAAACCCCACTCAAAGACATCTGGTGCGAAAAAATAAATTTTACCTTTTACTTTAGCCAACCTTTTAGCTAAATTCTGAATTCTGCGGTGAATTGAGCCAATTTACATAGTCATAAATATATTTGATTCCCGACATTGCATTGTCTTTTCCGTGGGGTGGGTGGGCACCCCAGGGGTTTTTTTACCCCAAAGATAAGACATGTCAAGTCTTGACAGATGTCGCCGTGTTCGTTGGGTAAAACAAGAGATTGTCAGTTGTTAACTTTTCCTTCGTTGATAAAAAGTTCGGAAAAGTTGTTGATTTGATTGTTTGAATTTTTCGTGACATGTAAGTTTGCTACTGTTATTTTGATCACGTTTTTTATATAAGCCCCGGTATTTAAAAACGTTTCTTAAAGTAAAGAGAGTTTAAAATGACAAAAAATTAAAGTTAAGCAGACGCTAATCATTACTTACTTATAATTATGTAACAGCTGGTGTACACATGAATGCAATAATGAATTTGAGTTTGAGTTTACTTAACTTCAAAAAACTTTTATTAATACCCCTTATTAATAAAAGTGTGAAACTATCTAAAACGATTTTGAAATTATTTGTTTTCTGTGAACAACATCCATCTTTTTTTTTTCAAAACCAGTTCTAACTTTAATCCAAGTTTAAGCCATCGGCATCGACCTATTTTTTGTTTTTCGAACCGAAATAAGTTGAATACGAAATTGACAACTTGACTCGGGTTTAAAATTAGTTTTTATATTTAGAATATTAACTTTGTCGGAATAAAGTTCGAAATTCAAAAATGTTTTGTTATAAATATAAACTTGAAAAACTTGAAGGCCTCATACGTTTTGTATGTTCCAACCTTAGTTCCAACTTAATTCATCTAACATGTGCATAGTGTGCTTTTCTTAGAACCTTCAATCAACCCAAATCTTGATCGGTTACATTTTATTAGATGGCCTTACACAACACTGGACATCTATACGGGTTGATGATGGATGATAGGAAACATCATGAATTATTTTATAGTCACAATTTCCTACAGGATCTTCCCACACGTCAATATCAGATCGACACAAAACTATTATGTCTATCAAACCAAATATAAATTCGTTGACACAATAGAATATACAGCAACGGTACCAAAACTTTCACAGCACAATCACCTATCCTGCTAAAGAAATAAGGTTTTAAATTCTATAAAATATCTGTTTAGAAGTAATTTCTCGTCACCACATTCCCATATTTGCTTAAAGCCAGAAAAAAAATTTTGTCAAGATACCGTCCGAGCTCCGAAATCTTTTGATTAATGATATCAACCCGCCACCGCGAGCGGGGTCCGAAAGACCCCGAATAAGAAAACAAACGACGAATAAAACGCATGTATTAATGATACGTGTAATGCGTCCAAGTAATTGTTGTTAGAACCATTAGCGAAATAAACGGTTCCCTTTAAGAATGACCTGTTTGCTTTAGGATCGCCAGTTGAACAAATATTGCTGTCGCGACATCATTAATTATTGGCTTTGTTAACCAATATTCGCACGGATTTTGTAGGCGGCTGTGTAAGATCCGTTAGCACCCTTCCTTTTGATGTTATTTGTCGGAAATCATTTAAAACCTTCCCTGCTATGAAAGTAAAAGCTTATAAGCTGCAATTGTTGCCGGCTAAATATACGACCATTCTCAGTATAAAACTGATATCAAATAAGTAGAAACTAAACGCAATCCTCCAACTCATGTCGATTAGGTTCTTACGAAACGCTTAAAGCTAAATGCATGCACCCTTCAGCACCTTTTATAAGCCACATATGTCTAATGTATTCAGGAGTTACAAACGACTTATTGCCTTGTACGCCATACATCACTCCTCCATCACGTTAATAGAGAAAAACGGTGGCAATGTCGAGAAATGGATTGCAAACGGAACATTCTGGACTGAAGAACGACACGTGTCTGGAACTCTGGAAGTCGCACAGCCCTTGTTTAAAACCACCAAAACGACGAGAGTTGTCATCAAATACGCATCCTTGAGGGCGGGAATCAGTTTTAAAAGCCATTAGAGGACGCGGGGGACGGGGGATGTAATTAGACTGCGTTAATATTTAACAAGTGCGACGCCACACAGATTAGCGTAATGCCGTCCCAGCTGCGTCCGGGGCCCGGACACCTTCTGTGACTCGGGGTTTTAAAAAAGCCACTCTGTCAGCGGGATCGTCAAAAATTAATTACGTTATGTCCTACTCTGTAAAAAGGAGATTTTGAGCTAATGGCTTTGTGATAACCTGCAGTAAAGCGAACACTGAAAGAATAGCAAACCATTTTTCGTTCACAAATTAATTCAGCGAAACAGAATCTAATATTTTCCTTCCATTACAAAAGATTCAAAGTTACACCTTTACGAAAATATGGTAGCTAATTAATTCCCAAAAAGTAAGGTACGAAGTTAAAACAGATTCGGGTAAAATCGGGCAAGTGTAATCCTTACACCCTTTCTGTGCAATTAGAATTAGAGGCAAGACGGGCTCGGCATCTGCGGGTTAACTAATGGCGAATGCATTATTAAAGCCGTCCGTGGCGCGCAAAGGGTTGGGGACAGATTATGTTATTATAGATTTAGGTTCTGTTTAATATGCTGATGTGTTGATGATGGATATGCAAGTAGATATAATATGTATTCAATAGCTTTGCTTATAAAAAGTAATTGCTAAGTGCAGTTCTGTAGATATTTACTATTTTACTTACAAAACAAATACAAATAGTTTGTAAATGGAGTTACAGTTCGAAATTCTGTAAACTGACATTGCATTTTATGAAATAATACAGTACTGCAGTTGGGCAGAACAATTATAATAAAACGCATCACGAATATGAACGTTTTGATTTTTTTTTACGAATTTCCGCCGCTGCCGCTTTGGAATGGGCAGCTAGCTAGCTTCATATTTCTGACTGACCGACTCCTTGACAATTCAGAAGTGCCTGTGAATGATGTAATTCAAATAAATGCTTTGAGTTTGAGTTTGTATCATTTATTTATTTAGTTAATTTTAAACTTATCCAGTTTTAATATTAGATGAGTCCTGTTTTGATTAAATCGATAATTTTAGTAATAATAGCAGTCGCTCTATTAAAAAATAAGTATGAATTATATAGATAACATAACAACTTATAACTACCAAAATTATGTACTAAAATCAGTAAGTATCTATCTAAGTAACATTATGGCAATCTTATTCTTACAGCGGGTTATTAATCGTATTTCTTACTTCCCACATCCTAACAGGTTTACAAAGACACAATATACGAAAATTTGTCAAGTCATACACCAGGACTTTCTCATCATTACTGACCGTCACCCTGCCATGAGAATCTCAGCACCAATCAGTCACACTTCCACCCGGAACCAAGATTAGCATACGCAAAAATAACAATGGCAGCTTCAAGAAGTTAATGGGATGTCCCTTGGGTAGCACAAAAGGGTTAAACAAAGCCATAGGTATAAAAAGTTATATTAATGTGATAGATGGATCATGCGGGGTCCGTTAGACCGGTCGTGGACATTCTAGTGTTAAGTCCATTAACCATTAAGGTAACTTTTATAGTTGTTTGTTTAAGTTATTATAATATTCTTGGTTAGAGTTTAAGATTTATCGGTTACGCTAATTTGAATTGTTTTGAGGTGTGACGTTTATCGTTATTTGAAAAAGTTAAGCTGTTCTTTTAAGGACTGTATGATACGTGGGTAATATTATGTCACTTCAGATTCTAATAATAAAAGAATAGTTAACTAAAAAAACAATTATGTTAACCCAACCTTTGTTCAAAGGCATACTATTCTATCAACAGACTACTCTCAAGACAATGTTTATGTTCTTTCTCCAGAATTAGTTTTCCTACGTACGGATATACAGGCTGACTTTAAAAACATGCGACAAAATTTAAGGGGGTGTTCTACCCATCAATATGAACAACTTTTACTATGGGACCAATTAAGAATTCGCAAAAAAAAATCGAACTTCTTATACAAAATGGTCCAATCGGTTATACCTTTATACAGAAAAGTCGATTTTTACTTTTGCCTTGTCATTAGTCTTAGTCGTTATTAGTCCCCTTTTAAATGAATAATGTTAGAGTACCTACCAAATGTTAATGCAAATAAC
Source organism: Eupsilia transversa (assembly GCA_914767815.1). Classification (NCBI taxonomy): domain Eukaryota; kingdom Metazoa; phylum Arthropoda; class Insecta; order Lepidoptera; family Noctuidae; genus Eupsilia; species Eupsilia transversa. The sequence continues at coordinate 3,845,381 of OU611888.1, forward strand.
TGTTCAGCAACCCCAAGATGGGAGAAGGATCTTCTTTCCATCATCAAAAATCTCAATGATTATGTAACAAAAGTTACCAATACAATAGAAAGTATTCTTTAACTGGTAGAAAATCGAACAAGTCGAGACGTATCAAGTATCATTATAATAGGCAATTAGTACTGTGAAGAACAACATTACCTACCAGGGACCCATGACCTTCCTGAAGCTCCCAACTTTAAACATGAAACATACCAAGTTATACTGGACGAGACAACCAGTATAACAAGAACCGCATGATCAATGAATATGGGAAAAGTTGTATGTCCCACTATAATGGTTGGGACGAAGATGGGGTTGCTACTTATTTTAAAAAGGGCTATTTGTTTTCATCCGTCACTTCTTAGTAAAACAAACAATGAATAAATACGGAGGACTTTTGTACTGTTTCCCATAGGTCCTATTGTGTTCATTGTCACCTTTGTGGACTATTGTAGACATTTTTTGTTATCTTTTGTGTGGCAACTGAAATTGTGTGGCTGTTTGATACTACTGTTGGTTAATTAAGGAGAATACAAGTTGGGTTCAGTAACAGTTCTTATAGCAGCGAGTGGGCAATAAAAATCCGATGCCCCGAGCTATCGATAATCTTACTGCTCAAGTAGTGGGTAAAATTGATCACCAATTGGAACACATGTAAATTCTATAATTCAGTACAATATGAAATATAGTGTGCAATTTGAAATAAGAACGAATGATTGGGTTATAATATGTTTGATTCCAAGAATGTCGAAACTGGAATTAATTACTCAATAAAATTGTTTGGATGAGACAGTGACATCGATTGCATAAAAATAAATAATAAAATCAAAGACGGTGTAATTTATTCACAATAGTTTTCTATATTAATTAATGATTTGCATATTCACACCTATTGTCAAAAATGCCAAAAAATACCTTATTCATATTCATGAAATATCCCAAATATTACAGTAGTTCTAAACTTCCATGACAATTAGAAAACATAGTTCGGAATTCTCCAAATTTCTCCGGCTGCGCGCGTCATACAAACGTCAATCAAGAACCGCGCTGGGTGGCAGAGGTCACCGATCATCGTCTTCTACAAATATACCACCTCTCTGGGTACCCAAACAGAATTATAAACCAAACAAAACTATTCTTTATCTCGTAGCGTCAATATAAAAATTAACCTCAACGAGCCGCAACGGTATCTTTGTGAACTTACTACTCTGTATCTCCCTTTTTTGCTTCTAAACATTCATGTCATTCTGTAGAATAAACAAGTCGGCACAAAGGGCTTAGTCACTATCCCTTTTTATTAATATCGTTGGCTGAATGGACACAAAGGGTTTTGTACTCATTATGCGTAATCGGGACAACTCAGGTGTTATATTATAGCAATAATGGGCTTATAGATAATAGACCGCAAATGAAGGGATAAAATTTCATGGGTGGTTTTTCGCTTTAAAGTTTGATGAAGTGGTCAGTTTGGGAAATGTATACTTAGATGTTTACCTGTAGATAGCATAATCAGCCTATAATGTTTTAACCGCTGGGACACAAGCCTCCTGTCTTTTAGTGGGAGTGGGATTGTTATCCACCACGCGGGCCCAGTGCGAGTTGGTAGATGTCACATAATTATCTTCGATTTTTTGGTTCTAGGACATGCCGGTTTCCTCACTATGCTTTCCTTACCTTTATATGTTTTTTTTCGTAATTAAGGTTAATTTACCAAGGCTTTGGGAATTTGGTATAGGTAGATTTGGTGGGGAATCATAAACTAATAATATTATGAACGTATTTGAGATTAAGCTTAATATTTTCAATGAAAGTAAGTTTACAAGTCCTGCTTAAATTCGTAAATGATAGACAGATACAATTACGAAATTGGAAAAAGTGCAAAAAAATACTTTACAACTATGATTCTAGAGTTGTATTGGTAAAGATTTATTTGTAGAGAACCATCCATAGAGAACTAGAATTAATTATCGTTTGTTTTTATTATGAGGTAAATTATAAGTGACAGGTGAGGTATCGTTTCGCGTTCCAAATCATTATTTTTGTTACGACTGTCATTCACAAGAATAAAGCTTTAATTTTTAATCAGTTAATTTATAATAATGTAAATACCAAGTAAGTAACAACTAGGAATCTTTATAACTAAACCTATGTTTATAGGTTTAGAGAACAGCTTTTATGCTTAAAGCCCCCTAAACTATCTCTATAAACAGCTCAGTCGCAAAATGACCAATTATTCTCAAAATGTCCATTTCTCAGAATTTCTCTTTCGCAAAATGCCTACTCGCAAAATGTCCGTACACTACCAAAACAATGTAAAGTGGTATGTCGAGAATATTTAGGAAAGATAACCGTTACAAGTTCTTACAGAGTCGGACCCTCATTACCAATGCTCACTGCTCTTTAGCAATAAATAAAATAAAACTTAAAGCTTGTGTACTGGGATAAAAAACCCAGTATACATAAGCTTAGGATTCCGGGCTGAATACAAGCGTATCATCAATGATTAGCCTTCGTAAAACAAAGAACATCAAAGTCACGATCATAAAACTTTTCCAATTTCTATCCAAAAGAAGCCCTCAAAGAGATTTGCATGAGGTCCACACAATGAACGGTGTATTTTGCAATATTTTCAATACCCCAGCATGGGTCCAACTACTCGGGGGTCCTTCTTTTGTCCTCCACTTTAATATCTGTGGGAATGGACATACCGACTCCATTTAGGTAATTTATCATTCTTAAACGAGTGAGGAGACTATCCACTATTATCCTTCGCCGTGTAGTCTTTCTAGTCTTGAAAGGGCGCAGTCTTCGCCCTTTGTCCGGACTTGTTCAAATTAATGACGTATTTGGCCCCAACGGGTTTTGGTATTAGCGATTTTGAGCACCGGACAGGAGTCCAGTGTCCGATATTTATGAATTATTAGCTATTTCGGGTTCCCATAAAATCTATGTGCTGGTATTTACGGCGCTGGACAAGGGTCAGTCTTCGAAAATATTATTACTTTGATTTATTTTTTCGGACCACAAAATAATGTTCCTGAATTTGCATAATTTGAAAATAACGGGCCGTATATCTTAATGAAATGAGTGTCCAAAATTATGACATGAACGATGAAATTTATTCAAAGAGCCTAATTTAGTTTAAATATGTCAAGTAGATATATAAAACGACTACAAATTTTACAATCAATGTCTCTCATTCAGAAGTTAAACTGCGTAAAAAATGCGAAGACTATTAAAATTAACATATCAATGTAGGGTCACTATAAAAAGGCGAGATGACCACAGCATCCCTGGGTCAAAGGCCAGATGTACCTGTACAGGTGCCACGAGCCTAACACGCTTTCTTTACAAATTCCCAATAAAGTTGGGGATGACGTAGAAATTAAGATGTTTTTTAATGTCCAGTAGTGACAGTGGACACGAGGCGAAGTAAAAAATGGGGAGATGAACGAATTTAAAAGTAAAATGTATGTGATGCGGGAATTATAACCGATTGACATTAGCATAACTTGAACGCTGCATGCTGCGATTTGTAAAATGGTAATGAAACTCGACATTTCTGAAAATTTATTGTTGCGAGATGTTTTTCTTGCTAAATATACATGTAGGTACAACTTAATTTTATACAAAACCTGTATAGAAATGAAATACCTAACTTAGAGAGAATATATTTGGAAGAACCAGGATAGAACATTTACGAACACCGATAGTAAAATATAGGTAAAATAGGTAGCAACGAATGCATCGCAGTCACCAATCATAAAGCAACAAAAGAAAATTAATGAATATACTCCAGACAGTAATGAGAAAACAAATTTAGCGTACATTAATGCTTCAGACAGATCTCCCAAAGAATTCAATGTCGCATGGAAATTAATGATTATCCACGCTGCCGACCGGTCGGATTGTCCGTCCGTTAATTTATTACACGTAAACACTTCCCAATGACCGTTATGCCATGATGACGGATAGTAAAATTTAAATAGAAAGTAAACAACACTTGGATAAATATGCACGTTTTATAAAAGTGTCAAAGCTTATATTGCTAGTGTTAAATTTATATGCAGCTAAAACGATGAACTCGAAGACTATTTGTGGGATGTCAATTTTTTGGAATGTTTACTGATTCTTTTATATTACCTTCTTTTATTAAACTTATTAGTCGAATATATTTCGTTTTTTATGCTTTCTATTAAGAATATTTGCATATCTTTTTTAAGTGCATAGTATGTAGTAGCTCGTTTTGTGTAGTTATGATTAATTTTACTCTTTTATGATATTTTTCAATCTTACACTGGTTTGATCTTTGACTTCAGAATTTACTACTTTTGAATTTTTGTTCCTTGTCTCTGTTCAGTATATTTTTTCCTAGCCAGATCTTAGACAACCTTCTCTAACTCAATTCTACAATAACCTTAATTGGATCCCCTAAATAGGGTCTTCTGAATTCTTCTTTGCATAAATCAAATATTTCTTCCTATATCAAAAACACGGCACCATATTTCTCCGAACTCTTAGCATCACAAAGCGGCTGATTTTCATCAGCATATTGCAGCATAATGTTGTATAATACTTTCATTAGCGTGTCATGTGAGTTGTGTCATTTGTCAACCAGTTAATCGTGGTTGCTGTCACAGCTTTTGACTTGATTGGCTCTTTTCATGGTTTGAGGGAATTTTGTTTATTTACCGTGGATTATATGGTTTCGTTTCATTGTCAGTGATTTTCATCACTAATTGTAGCTGATCTAATTATTTTAAATCTCTTTTCTGCCTTCTATCATATGTTACATTATACCTCAGACCAATAAAAAATATTGGTTTGAGCATTATACTTACATGGTTCTTTCTATAAGTTTCAGTTATTAATCTACCGATCAGATTTAAGATTACACAGCGATGCATTTTTGCCAACAACTACTAATAGTATCACAAGTTGCATATCAAAGAAAGGAATTGACAATACCTAAGTTTATACGTTGGTCAGACCCTACTTAATCTATCGTAGCTACCTATATGTCAACCGTCCATTCTAATTTGCAACACACCATGACAGTTCAAAATACGCTTCATAAACTCGGAACAAAGCGCAGATGTTCCGTAAAAATAAACCTATCAAATATCAGTCGTCGATACCGACTTACGCGACTTTACCGACTCGGACTTTAGACCTCACTACCGTGCGCTAAGGCAAATCGTAGAAGATTTTATCGCAGGATTATCTTGGGTTATCGCACATCTGTCTCTTACCAACGAACATTGCTTTACTTCCAGTGACCGTAACTTATAGCCCCCAATCCATTGCCTTCCCATATTGACTCTTCAACTACAAATCTAGGATCGAACACGCAATGTATGGCGATATTTTTCGGTTCATCGTTGTGTGGTGTCTTCGAAACGCTTGCAAAAGATTAGGACGATGGAAGCGTGATCTTAGTTACATAAGGTATTTATGTAAAGCTGTATCGTCTGAGCGATCGAACGTTTCGATAGTAACATTGTCTGAGGGAACTATTGGCATTGTTCGCTGTACTAGAGCAGATGTGAAGTGATCGATGATATTTCGTTGATACAGGATGTGGATATCGGCTACCGTTTCCTTGGATATTAGTGTTTTTGTTATTTATACAAGGCCAGCGATAGACAGGAATATAGTATACTCTTTATTATGTACACCATAAGAATTACAGATATAACACCACGCCTCTATTCCCCGAAGGATTAGGCAGAGGTGTACCTATCGTATACACACGACCACACACACACAGATATAGATGTAGAATTTCCATTTGATTCGATTCCGATAATCAATTAGAATCTTAGACATGGTAGCAATAATTCTTCATAAAGAAGATATCATTTTATTTTGCATTTAGCTAGATTTTTTCATTTCCTTCATAACTTCCTACATAATAATATTACTCGATATGATTTACTGTTGCGATTAACTTTAATTTGGCACGTTACATTAATTTATTGCACAATATCTTGAATATAATAACATAGTTATAAATCCTACAATTCTTTTTCTAAATCAACCACGACAAAAACACCAATAACCACTTCTCAACTCCGAATTTGTTCCCCTAATTAATATAACCACGAAACCCATAAAACAGAAAAACAAAACAAAAGAACATCTTAGGACCAATCGTAAAACCACTCAAGAAGTTAAAAACAATTAGCTAAATAACTGGCTAGTTACAAAACCACCCTTTTTTAAATTTTAAACAAAAAGATTAAAAAACAATACCTATAGGGGGAGAAAAAAAGTGGAGTAAAAAGTTGTCTCTGAATTTGTTCGCTGACAACATCCATCTCAATCAATTTTAGCCTCATCCCTGAGGAGTTAACCCTTCCCTCCCCTGAGGTAACCCTCTGTAACCCAATTAATGAAGGGTTTCGTGTGACCGCAAAAAATTCAAATTGAAATGTTAATTTGATATGTGAGGAGCAAGATGTGGTTGGCGTCGATTGGGGAAAGTTTGCTTTAAATGTGAAAAACTTGAACATCGACGATATTGGGGTCTTTGCTGCCTAAACTAAGGGCTGAAAGCGCATTTATTTATTTTACTTCGATGGTCCTAGTTTATCATTTTTGACTTCCAGTTACAGCTATATAGGTATAGTAATATGTAAGCCGGCAAACCCTTTTATGCCTGGAAGCTTTTATCTAGATATTAAGTTCTGTTTACGTTTACTTTATTATTTCTGCTTGAGTATAGTTCTCGATGTTTTGCGTGCTATATTAACGTATGCTAGCTGACTTAAGGCACATATACAATAATGTAATGTATATTTTGTATTGCGTAACGTAAATGATTTTGCATACTATTGTATAGTTTTTTTGTTTTTTTCTATCTAAGCAGACAGGTGTGCTGCAGGGGAGTTTGTTACGCCAGTTCTTCTTCCCAGCTACAGCACTAGGAAGTGGTGAAGGGTGGGCGTTTTGGGGGACTGTCTTATGTAATTTTGACGTTCGAAAAGTGCTGATCCTCAGCCGAGATTGAAAACATTACTTTTGATTTAACTATAAATCCCTTCATGTTCAAGATCTTGACTCTTGTATTCAATTGCATTAAAGTAAACATTTTTTTATGAGAACCTTCTGCCAATAAAATTGTCTTAAATATGACCCCAAAAGATAAGAAACCATTCATTCGTCTAATCTTCGTTCACGATAGTCGGATCGGAAAATGATAGTCTGGCTCAAAATTCAATTACTTAAAATGAATTATTAATCATACCTTTACTTAGAAATAATTTAATGCATTACACTTAAATGGCAAATGTTAATAGAACATAAACCGTCTAACTAATAGATAAATTAATGATGCATAATTACAGAGTGTGACATATCGCAACACGCTATGAAACCGGTAACAAACATTTGAATCTGTTATTGCATGCAATCACGGGATATAAAAATGTAATATACCTAAGTGTCTAGAATATTATAATAATATGAAAATACATCACAGTATCAATCTCTAGATAAGTACTTTATGAGAATAACGCATCTCCATACCAATTATCAAACCGCTCCGTACCCATTACCATACATTATCAAAATATTAATACACACTATTATAATGTGTATTTTAGGGCATATGGCTAATAATTTAATGTATGTTCTGTATTGCGTAATGTAAATGATTTTGTGTATTATTATATTTTTCTAACTAAACAGACAGCTGTGCTGCTGGGGAGTTAGTTGCGCCACTTCTTCTGCCCAGCTACAGCACTAGGAAGTGGTGACGGGCGGGCGTTTTGAGGGACTGTCTTATGTAATTTTGACGTTCGAAACGTGCTGATTCTCAGCCTAGTTTAAATAAATGACTTTTGATTTGGCACATTTCTCGCAGAACGGACGGCCGATAGAACGAAAATGAAATAGATTAACTGGACTGTTCCTCAAAATGACACACACGTAAATAATTCATAACCAAAAGAAAAATAGTATCCAAAACAAGCTATTGTGTGATATAAAACACGCTCACATTAGCATAAACATAGAAATAAAACATAAAACCAAACGCTGTTAACATTTATCTTATTTTTGCACATGTTTATGTTATCTCTTGAATAACACCTCATTTGTCAAAACTGGATGATAGCTTCACGAGAGTATCGTGAGGATCCATTAAATGTGCTCTTGGCTTTAATATATTATGGGATGTAATGTCGTTTTCTCTATGACTGCAATAGAGACAAATTCTTGTTTTTTTTTTTCCAAACCATTATAACGCTGTCCACGCTCTTCAATCAATCTGCCTAGCCTATTCCTAACTATGTTGGGATCGGCTTCCAGAGGCTTCCAGGCTTTTTTCTGATTCTGATCTTTATATAGGTATTAGGTATGCACGTGTTTCTGTGAGAAATAAACCAATTTTTCCTTCTTTCTTATCTTTAAATATTATACCAAAACCAGACCCAGACTATTCGCTAAAGATACCCTATCACCATACCACTTACATATCATTCCCACTTCAACACAATAAGCGTAAAGCATTTATACACCATTTATAAAAAGCTGCGCACAATAGGAATTGATTAGCGATGATTGGACCCAGTCCGGGAGGGGTACTGACCCGATAGAATTAATTATTCAAAGTATGTCCCGACGAAGGAACTTGTTAAAGATATTGTTTGTGGTTTTCTTACATTTTTGATGTGACTGCCATGCTGATGGTGGCATTAATTGGTTTATGGAGGCTTGCAATCTAATTTAATAGGAATTAAGGACTGCTGCTATCAAATTAAGAGGCATATTCTTATTCTAATAACAGCCGCACGGGTCTATCCGTCAATTTAAGCTACGCTTGCCGGGGTTGGTCCGTGTATAATGGGTGACCAGCTTAACTTACCGAGACTCTTCCGTGCCTCGGAAAGCACGTAAAGTCGTTGGTCCCGGCTCTCATTCGTGGATCTTTGGCATTCGTTACGGGACGTCAAAAGCCCGAAAGTCTGACAACCAGTCTTACCAAGGAGTATCGTATTAGCCAGTTACTGGGTTGTGGAGCATAGGAGATGATAGGCAGTCGCTCCATGTATAATACTGGTATTCAGCTGCATCCGGTTAGACTGGAAGCGGAACCCAACATAGTTGGAAAAAGGCTAGGCAGATTGATTGCAATTCTTATTCTAACTGGAGAAATGTTGGTGTACTATAGGTATATCTCTGTCTAACCCTTCGGTGATTACAGGCGTGATGTTATCTATCTGTTATGTATTCATTTTCACGCTTTGGTGACATTGCACGGCGGAAACCAGATAACCTTGATAAGTTGGTGGTGATGGGCAAGGTAGATGGGAAAAGACCTCGCGGCCGGTCACCTAACCGCTGGTCGGACCAAGTAACCGCCCTCACTGGACTCTCTGTTACCAGCGCCCTGAGAGAAGCGGAGATCCGAATGAAGTGGAAGAACATCACGCATAAAGCCACAAAGGCCTTTCAAGGACACGACCTTCAGTAATGAAGTATGCAACCAAGAAGAGATTCTACTCGTATTTTAATATCTATCTTTTGAAAGTTTACTATTTGCTTTGGATGCTCGTTAGGTAGTCTTTAGTTTAGCAAACCGTGTCCGAGGTCGTCATTTACAACTAGACTTTTCAATGACCTTTCTTCACTCACTTACAAATGTCAGGAAAATTCATGTATAATAAAGTCAAACCCTTGAAATCACATTGACTGATATTGATTTTCTCGCCTTTGCCATTTCTCACATGCGTTAGAAAAGATTGCATTGCAACCAAGCCAATACTCATGGTAACCTACCTTCTATACCTTCCAAAATCTACAGATAAGTACAAAAATCACACCTTCTTCTCATGGGGGTAGGCAGAAACTACAGAACGCCACCTGCTACGATCGTTACATACTCCTTTTGCTTCGTTCACTTTCATACATCTGGTCATACACGCACGCTGGTTATGAGTACTACGCACCTGACCTTTCTGAAGAACATCACCACTAAGTTCATAATAATAATATGTCCTTCTAGGCCGTCCCCTCCCGGGGTCCCACAATAGAATGTATTAAAAATGTAATTCACAAAACCTACGTATATACTTCCTACATGCGCTTAGTAACGTAGGTACCTTTACTTACCTTTTTTCACCCACCTCGTATAATAAATACCTCTAAGCAGGACAAACAGAGAGGCCTCCCCGGGCCACAAAGGACTCAAAGAGCGAGGCCCATATTAAAATTTCCTTCGAAATAATCCGTACACAACACAATATCAAAATTTAATATCATTTTAATCTTAATTCTCCTTATTAATGTTGGCCAAGGAGGGTTGTGCGTAGGGCTGGCGTTTTTCCGGAGCACTTTACAAATTCAAGAAAAGAGGAAAGACGGAAGAGGATTATGATTTCTTTATTTTCAGCACACCTTGAAGCGTAGTCTAGTAAATATAAGCCTCATTACATGTCACAATGACCGTAACTATCAACGGAAATACTTTCGACTCCACCCACTTTTGATAGAGCTTCTACGCCATGCCATCATACTTATTGGAAGTGAACCCTCCAGGAGGGTCACCGGCATTCCGCACTACTAACGCATATACTAATAAATGTTGTCACAATACACAACTGATTTAATTTTACAGTTTAAAGTGCTGTATTCGCTAAGAAAAACCTACATTTAAAATCTGCTAGTGCCCCCGTAGTCCCATATATGCGACTAGAATGAGCACTCCAGAATGGCTCCCGGCATTCAACGTGTTAAATTGAACACTTTAAGTACTAAAAAAGAATGATTACCATAGATGAATTTCCTGGTCACATTACCATTCAATATTTTCTAGTTAAGGGTAAGTATACTAAAATTAATTGAATTATAAAATTTTCTTTTTATGCTATCCCAGTGGATTCTAAGGAAAACTCCGACAGATACAAGTGAAATACTTTAAGTTTAAAAAATCTGTTTTTATTTCAGGTAACCCTACAACATCGCGAAAATCTTCGACTCTCAGTCCTTGACAAAGGATAACCAACTCTACCACTCAAGCCACAGCGTTGAAACTCACTTACAAACCCAAGTCATTTCCCAGCAGAAGGTAGAAAGACATTCAAAAGCAGGTAAGTTCAAAGATAACGCTTGTCTTTGGAATAAGGCTTAATTAGGTCGAATTACTTCCATCGAAATCTTTGGAATTAACATTTTATGATTCTGCATAATGTAAGGACGGTTCAAACAGACAATGGCGAGATTAGCGCTGAGCGGGATAATAAAAGATCTCCTCGAATATTTCCAAGGTCTTCTATAAGCACAGGTAAAATTATCTTAATACCAGTTTTGGTACGATATCAGGATTTTGGGCTTACGAGTCGCAGGCCTGGATCGACCCGTGCGGCTGTTATTACTCCACGAGTTCCTCTACCTGCATCATTCATTCATTCTGCCCAGCCTTTTTCCAACCATGTTGGGGTCGGCTTCCTGTCTAACCGGATGCAGCTGAATACCAGTATTTTACATGGAGCTACTGCCTATCTGACCTCCACATCCCAGTAACTGGGTAGTACGATACCCCTTGGTAAAACTGGTTGTTAGACTTTCGGGCTTCTGACGACTCGTAACGACTGTCAAAGATCCAGAAATGACAGCCGGGACCAGCGGCTTAACGTGCTTTCCGAAGCACGGAGGAGTCTCGGTAATATGTAAAGATGGTCACCCATCCACGGACTAACCCCGGCAAGCGAAGCTTAACCTAATCGATCGACCCGTGCGGCTGTTATTACTTAGCGACTCGAGAGCACGTTAAGCTGTTGATCCCGGCTGTCATTCGTGGATCTTTGACAGTCGTTACGAGTCGTCAGAAGTCCGAAAGTACGACAACCAGTCTTACCAAGGGCTATCGTTTTACCCAGTTACTGGGTTGTGGAGGTCAGAAAGGCAGTCGCTCCATGTAAAATACTGGTATTCAGCTGGAAGCCAACCCCAACATAGTTGGGAAAAGGCTAGGCAGATTGATTATTACTAGGTATTTACATATCAACAGTACCTAGATACTACCAGTTCATTACTCATAAAAAGGGTGAATATTGTCAGCACGTCGTTACCAGCGAGGATTCTTTAATTAAAACATTGAAGCCTCCCCCTGATGGATCACTGGTCGCTAATTGATGGGCTATGTGTGTACGGGGTTCGAGTCCCGGCCGTGTTTAATTATATTAACTTTTACACCTCTTCTGAATGTAATTGATATGTGATCTAGCTGTAGTAGGTACCTCTATGATGTCAGTTTGTTTAAAAGACACTTAGATAATAATCAATTGCAAATTCAATTGCATAATCAATTGGAAATTCAATTGCGTAATCAATTGCAAATTCACTTGCAATTCCCGTAGATTTTAAGAACGTTCGCATTCACTTCTCATTTGGAATCTTTCAAAATTACAATCAATTGAAATTTTAAGCCTTCAGGTTTCTGGAATGAAAAACAGCGACTTAACAAAATTAAAAGCATATCATGTGACCAGACGGCCAATTCTCGTACTTAAAAAACGTTCACATTCAAGTCGCAATCTGTCAAACTTGTCAAAAATGTTGTTAAATTGATTGTATTTTTGACAGATTGCGAATTAGATTAGAAAGCGAACGTTTTTAAAAATTACAGGAATTGTCCCTCTGATTAGCTATTAATAATTCAGTCCACCAATCACAGCAATTGACACGCGTTTGACAATAAAATCAACTTAGCTAGGAATCCTTTTTTTTGTGTTTACTTTTAGTCGGAAACCGGATGTATGTATGAAATGCACTCAGCATAAAGGCTCCCCTGTTTGGGAGCCTGCTTTAACTATAAAACTTCTAAGAAAACTTCACGGTTGAACAGATACCGAAGTCGCGCCAGTATGCACGAACCTTAAAAGAGCAGGGTTTCGTGATTCCTCTTTGAATTTACTCTTACCTATTTGGAATGTAGAAACTTAGCTGGCACATTCAATCTGGACACTTGGGTTTTCAGGATAGGATATATCCTTGTCTTTGGAGATTGTAAAAAAGAAACTGATAAACAATTTTTTTTTTCAGGGAAAAATCTTTCCACGCCTTAAAGCAGCCGCGTATAATTATGTAAGGACCACTACTTCATAAAAAAGCATTCTTAATATTGTTCCGAAGAAAAACAGCACAAATACCAACACGAAAATCATATAAAAGTTAATCAACCCCGAAAAATTGTGGCGCACGAACGCGGAACATAAGGCACTTTCCACATTATTGCTGGCTGAATGGCGATGCAGACAAAACGCGCGTTATTAAAGAACCCATCACGACACAATGCTCCGATGACAAAACTCTTACTTTGAACTCCTTCCTAATCGCAGGGAAAACTTTATTTTGTGGGGTAATCCTTGCGTTAATGTTGAGAGATTCGACACTAGTGTACCTGGATTTTTCTGTGTTCTAAAGTTCACGAAACAAGTAGGTACTGTTTATTTTTATTATGCTTCATCTGGTAATGGATGTCATATAAAAGAAAATTTATACCGGTAATCCCTTCGTGATTTGGCATGTTTTTAATGTCTGCAACTGAAAGCATAATTATTTTTAAACATTGCGTTGTAATTTTTCATCCCTTTAACTGCTCCTGGCAAAGATAAGATTTTCCTACCGTATGCGTCTTCAAAATTCTTCTATAAACAAATAAACATCTAAACAACAGTATATTAAAAATCACTTTTATGATAAGTAAATTGTACCTAGACAGGGTACTATAAATCAATCACAGTTAATGGACACAAAAAGTGCTATAAACGAACATCAGCGTATAATATCGTCGGAGACATTGATGGTCACTGTGGTCAGACCACTTTATTGGTGTCACATCGTAAAATAATAACTACTATATGTTTTTTGTTTTTATCGAGCTTGTGATTGTAACTGTATGTAATGATGTTCAATAATGTATCTGTCTTGATTTATAAACAGCTACATGTACCGATATAGACTTTTGAGTTTGTGGATCTAACAGAAAGTAGGACCATACAATTATAGAAACCAAATTAACGCCATTTTGGAACAATTGAAACACCTACTAATAGTGGGTGCAGACAGAGGAATCGGAATTACTTAATAAGATTAATTGTTTCTTATAAAAATAGTCTTTATAAATAATTCTAATTAGCTACACTAACTAAGCAACGACTATTATTTATTGTGAAAAGACACTGTAATTATGTATGTCCTAGATACGAAACGTAATACCTAAGTTTGAATGCCTACATTTTAAGGCTGCATTCCAATCAGAGATGGATAATTTTTTCTTTATAATTGTAATGAAGCATATTATTATTATTCAAACCAGTATCAATACACCAACCTTACCGCGACTGCACCAAACCGCAATGGTTAGAAGACAATGGCACCATGGTTTTGTTCGACATCGGAGAGGGGCGAACGGTAATGAAAAACATGGGAGCCTCCGCCCCCATGTCCCGATTGACTTGCATATCGATTCGCGACTCGATTCAATGATTTTAATTAGAATTTTAAAAGTGTGACTTTATTTGGAGAACGTACGTGTAATTGTTACTTGGCCCTTCCAAGTAACAATTACACGTTTAAAGAAGGGGTTTATTGAAACGTTTCATTTTTGGCAATAACCTAATTCGACGACGATCCTTTACCTGCTACGTGAACGGATGGGTGGAAGGTATCTTAGAAAGTTGATAACGACATGTAACAACTCAAACTCAAAGCATTTATTTCAAATACACCAAGTACAGACACTTTTGAATTGTCAAGGGGTCGGTCAGTCAGAAAGATGTAGCTAGTTGCCTATGGAGATAGGTACCTATGCAGAAGAACGGGCAAGAAACTCCACGGACACTCTTTTAAAATTAAAATATGGTTACAAAATATTGGTTACACCATTCATGTTGAAATTATACATGTGAGAACGATGAAGAACGTTAAAATCGTCTGTAATAAAAAAACAACAATTCCAAAATTAAATTACAATAAGCCGTGGCAGCTAAAATATGACCAGTCCCTACTGACAGCGCCCGTTCACGAACCTGACACGTGGATTAGCACCATTCAGCTCAACCATTTTGAAGTAAGCTAAATGATACAACACACTCGCCACCATCAGCGAGACATTAGAGTGAGCATGACATACTCTCTCGTTTTTAATCGATAACCAAATAATTCTCATTTTGGTTTCCTAAAAATACTAATCGACACGCTATTACCTATACTCGACCGTCTTTATTTTGTGTTGTGCCCTAAACTTGTAACTAATTGCTGTTGTTAAAAAAGGCGATCACCATTAGAAGATAAACATTTCCCGGTGTTAGAGACAGCCTACGTTCTTGGCTGGTCTCAAATCAAATTAAATTATTTATTTTCACGTTTGGAATACAATTAGGTAAGATAAATAAACAGATGTTACAAATAAATATAAGTGCTTTGTATCACTACCCAATATGGTGTACACATGTTTATATTATTGTTAATCTTCTTAAATAATTATTAAAATAACATTACAAAATTAATATCCTAAAAAAACTGATTAGTACAAATGTCAAAGGTTTAAAAATAAAAGTTGTCAGATGAATTTTATTATAAATATTATAATACATGTAATCAAATCAAATAAATTAAATAAAAATATTGGTCCAGATTAAAATAAAATTATACAGATGTCAAATAAAATTATTATAGCATGTCACACTATTTGTATTGTCATATTATTATTCAATGTCAATAAATTACTCTTACTATAAGTTAAATCAACATTTTTTTCCTGTAAAACCTCTCTCATCTCATTAAACCTTTTCATAAACCACTGTAAGAAATTAATAGGCAGATATTATTGTCTCTATAAGTTGTTAAGGGTGGATTCAAACAAACAGGAATAAATTTATTAGCCTTCTCTTCCGAATAAATTTAGAATTTTTGACAGTTCCTTCATACGAAAACTGTCAGAAGTAAATCTTATTCCGCGGATAAAATGTATTCCGTGGTCGTATCCGCCCTTACTCGTCGAGTCGGATAGAGTTTTGTTTCAGAATGTGATTCTTTCAATTTGAGTCTACATTCATCGGGGGTGTAACTCAGTGGTAGAGTGTCTGCTTCGCATGCTGAAAGTCCTGGGTTCAAATCCCAGCACCTCCAACATTATTCCTTTTTTTCGACTATTGCTATCCAACCATAGATTTTCTTTAGAATTTGATTAAATAGCAAGTAGGTACATTACAGAAGCATTGTCAGGACTATTGTCTGTAGATCTATAGACAATTTTATTTTCTTTTGTTTTGTTTTATTCTGTTTTCTAGTCTAGTCAAACTCAACACTAATGGAATGGATTCATCCCTAAGAAGTAATGAAAAAAACTGAAAAACCACCAAAATAAATACCCTATTTACAAAAACAAGGCATTCTTACATGACAACATCACTCGGTCTCTCATATCGAGTCGAGTGTATCGAGTGGAACAATACTCGTACAATGAATGTTTGTGGCTGTATATCATCGCGGCTCGCCCGAACAATGGCGCCCGCGCAGCCGGCGCTAGCGCATGCCTGCGGGAGGAAGTAGTTTTGATACTTTGTAATGTACTTTTGAGGAATATGCCACTACGGCTGGCATGTAAGTGGTAATTCAATAAAACTCAACTTTAATTTTCCGAAAATACTCTTGTATACCTACCTACTGCAGGTTCCTTGATTTCTTCTTCAATCAGACATTGTGTACCTAAATGGAATCACATTTAAAAAAAAAGCCACGTATGTATGGTCAGCAACGAAAACGACGTTCAAAAAAGTTTCATGATGAACATTAAGTTAAACTCTCAATATATTATTGTTTATATTCAATCCATAACTATAAATTTTTATAAAATAATTAATAATATTATTTTTCAAAATAAACCAAAGTATCAAAACCTCCTCTTCCAACAACTACCGCTAAATACCGCGTTATAAACTAACCGACAATGTCCGTCGGTCAATAATACATTCAAGCTTAAACACTGAAAACACACCCTCACTTCCCATGACCCACGACATTGTCCCACAAAACAATTGAAACTGTCTCAAAAATACCACCAAGATCACCAAACACCCCAACAATTTTAAAACCTCCCACAAATCCTTATCACAAAGAACTAAAATCTAAAGTTGCACAACTTGGGGTTTCACAGCTGTAGATGTATCTTTGTGAGCAACAAAACCTCTTTTGTATAGCAGCGTGTAGTAGTCCAAACATATGGTAAGGAGGTTTTGTTCCAAGGGTCGCTCTTTGGTCAGCCGCGATTTATTAGATGTCGTAGGCGCAGGATTAGTGTTCCGATGTCCTTAAATATTATTTAAGTATCGTGGGAACACGGTATTGGCAATAGAATGGTGATCTTTTGACAGTTAAGATGCTAAATGGGTCGGAATGTGAGCTTTGTTGTAAATTGATTCAAATGTTGATAATAAAGATGTTGTGGTCGTAAATGAAGTGACCGTTAGCGAATTTTGTGACAAGGTAAACATAAATTGTAAAAATAACAGAGCTCTTAGAACAGCCAATGACACGAAAATAAACATGGTTACGAGAGCAGCCTGTATGAAGTAATAAAAAAAATAGGCACTCCTTCAAAACAGTGAAGTGCCGTTTTAATTATCTAGTCAAAGTTTTGTCTGAAATATTAATAAAAAGATTATGCAGGTGTTTGTCATTATCCTGTTAATATTACGAATATAACAAATGTCAAACCTACCCAATTGAATATTATGCACATTTGCAGATTTATTACATTAGTCATATGCGTACCTAATAAATGATATTGCACCCTCACTTAATGGAGCACTTGCAATTATTCAGTGGGATCACTTGCTGGGCATCGATCCACAGGGCGCACTTTTATTAACATCTGTTCGTTTTGATGACCATTGCTTATACACATAAGTATACTAACTTTACTGCATAAAAATTAAAAAATGTGCCAGTTACCTAATAGTTATTTCTGGAGTTGTCGATTGGCCCACAGATAAATTCGTGCAATCGCCTCAAGATTTTTTTTATTATTTAAAGTGTCGATTCGCCCTTTTCGGGTGAATAGATGCGTGCGAGTCACCAATACGCCAACCTGCTATTACTTTTTACGTTAAGTACTAATCTACGTTTCTTAAAATGTTAACTTTTCATCTGCTGATTTTGTGCTAACCAATGTACCATTTATAACGCATATGGTCAGGTCAGGAAGCTTTTGCACCCTTGAACAACATTCATTCAACGTTTAATTATAAGTGCACAAGGTAGATAATCTGTAAGCATGGTTTCTTTAGGAAACCCAAAGAGTCGAAAGACTGGGTATCATTATTCTGTATTTTCGCTACACCTGCCAACTACAAGAAAATTCAATTTATGTCATTTTTTTATGGCTATTATTATTTATAATATATAAGTTTGTTTGTCTTATCATTATCAAGTTCGTCATCGCAACTGGTTGTAACATCCTTCACTTATCATTTAACTTACTAACGCCATTAACATTATCATCTTCACCCCTATACCTTGACACTTCAATAAAACAATTAACCACTACCACTTCCCCCCTCCCCCTCTCTCTCAACATGTAAATGGTATAATTCATCAATAGCCCGCGGCTCTCGCTAATTGATTTCTATTTGCCCCTCTTTAATTGTTGCGTGTGATTCGATGGTCTCTGAATTATTCATTCGACTGCACTGTTATGCATACATGTTTGTGAGCAGTGCATTTGGTGGCTGTCGACTGATTAGTACCATATTATTAAGTATTTTAGCTATGTGCAATGTCGCGATGATTTAAAAAGTTTTATGAGAAGTTTCCATATTTTTTTGGAATACCATTATTAAAAATACCACTACGATTCTTGTTGGAATTTTAAACCATAACATAATTCCGTCAAAAACCATAGTCTGTTATTATACCTAGATTTTAATAATTAAAATCCCGATTCCTACATGAATTCCGATTCCTATGAATCAAAGAAAACCAAAGAATTGAAAGAAGCACAAATAACCGAAATCAGCCCACAAAAATCCCCTCGAAAACTTAGACCATCTAATATTACTTACAATACTTACTCAAAGACGCAGAACTATTCGAAAAACTGAAACTATGCCTGAGGGGCGGACACAAAAATTGTTATTTTATTGCATCCGGGGCCACACATGTCATATTTTATTCTCCACTCGGAATTTTGTAGATTTGCAACTTCCTTTTCATATACCATCACGAACTCCTGATTTCCCTGCCTTATAGTCCTTATTGCTTTGTAATAAAGACTTTGGTCATCATCTTCTGGGTTCTCGGGGTTATTTGAATGTTTGTAAATGACGTGCGTGTCGTCATACGCACGGATGACTAGTATATCATTTTCTTTGTACAAATGGCTGGTGGTATCCTGTGAGGCGTCCTAATCTAGTGGAATATAAACAATGGCATCGTCTGTCTGTCTGCCATTTTGTCTATGCGGGAAATGAGGTGTGATTTACATTTGAAGACATCTTGTGTTTCAGAATTTTTTTCGTGACTGGCAGTTTTGTATACGCAAGCCGCTAGATCTAGCGTATATTATAAACTAAGAATCTACTATCTAATTGCGTAACACATTTTCGTAAACGATTAAGACTAACCTATTTCATTTTCATAGTTCAACAACATTCATTAGGTTATTTACGTTGTTGAGATTTTTTTTTCGAACTTATGCAGCAATGCATTTTTATTAATCTGTTTCAAAACGATTCAGATTGTTATTGATCATGTATCAATTAGGGTGCTGGTTAAGATATTTGAACAATATTTTTTGTTATGATTTCAACTATATTCAGATTTTCTTATTGGATTTATGTACCTATCTATTCACAAAGATAAACTTATTGTTCCATTTATAAGTAAAAATAATAATTATGAACCATTCGGAAAATGATTCTAAATCATTTTGTACTCATGCTTTTTCGATTAAAATCACAATTAAATCGCTTGGCAAAATACTCGCAACGATCAACTTCACACTTAACTTACATACAACATGTAAGTAATACATTTCTACCGTCCATTCATCAGGCTATTTTTACACAGCCGGGAATCGAAGCCACGACACCGCTCGTAAATCACCAGAGGTATAAGCACTAATGTCGTGGAACTAACTCTGCATTTCACGCACCGTCAGAACTGTTAATGTGGCCCAAATAATGTTTTGCCGAACGAGAGCCATAACAATTTCTTATTGGAATCAAATTATTTATTTTTGAAAACAAAAATGTTGATGGCAAATTGACGAGGAACCTTTCGGGGTTAGGGAAATAAAACCTGGAATTTCGGACTTTTGTAAGGAGAGTCCTCGCTCAGGAACTTTGACCACCGGTAGCTTGGACCCTGTCCCCGATGCTAGTGAGTTCCTATTACCCTTTTACCCTTAATGATAGATTATACTATGGAACTAACCTTTAAATGGAACCTCAAGCCCCTACCTACACCAAACAGACTGTCGATTTGCAGACTATTTTCTATTTTTTTTTTAAGTATCTTGTTGACAGGCCTACGCTGTCCTCTCATACCTATTCAAACTGTACATTTTTGAAAGCATTGCAAAACCCATTTATTTTTAAAAGAGTAACCGTGGAGTTTCTTGCCGGCTCTTCTCCATAGGAAACGACCAATTGGAACCGTGCACCTAGCTTCTGACGTTTCATAAGTGCCCATGTAGGTTTATGTGAAATAAAATATTTTGATTTTGAAAGAAGATATAGTAACTTTACTTATACAACGTGTAACGGAAAGGGTATATAAATATCAAGTGCACGGCTTCTTTGGATGATAACAAACTATGTGGCAAGGGTTTTAAATTCTTATTTCTACATGTTACGAACATGATGAGAAATTTCAGTACATCATACCAACCGCGCGGTACTATTATTTATTCTGTGCCGCTCGCGCTTCTCCGTATTTTCGGCTTGTTCGATCCCGTCTGATCCAAGTAATGCCACGTTTGTTATGATTTGACAATCAATTTTTCATTCACAATTCAATAAACTTACGAAACCTAAAATTTGGTATAAATTCTTTGAGTAATTTATTTTGAGCTGAAACTTTGCATAGAGATTCTATACCTAATGTAATCTTCACCCCTTTTGGATAGATATACCCTTTCCATTACACGTTGTATAGTAACTTACTTATCTTATTAGAACGGGAAGGAAAACATCGTGAGGAAACCGGCATGTCCTAGAACCAAAAATGCGAAGACATGTGACATCTACCAACGAACTGGGCACGCGTGGTATTACGGCCTGCTCCCTCTTATAGAGAGAATGCTGAATGAATTACTGGCTGATTATACTATCTTATTGCCCTATCTTATTTACAATCAATTTACTTGGCCTACACCATTCCACGGCTCAAATGAGGTTCTTTTCAAGTACACTGCTCGAAAGAACATTTGGCACTTGAATGACGTTAATGTGGAGGCGCGGTTGGTTAACATTTGTGCAATTCATGTGCAATTCTTTTTTGGAATGTTTTGAAAAACAAGATGGCGGCGTTAGTTCCGATTTTGCCTACGCGCCAAAATAATCTAGTAGCGCTTTATGAAGATGCTCACATTCCGGTTCCCTGCCTTCTGCATCTTGCTTGCCCTTATTTACTTTTTTTTTGTCATTGGTCTGTCCGTACTTATTGATCCTTTGGTCAAACAGTCAAGTCTTATTGGTTTTCGATGACGCATTTTGACAGATTTAAAACCTACGCAAGCATAGATTTAATCATCGTACCGTATTGTACTGTAAGCATAAACGTGTCTTCTACCCGTCCTAGGCATTTACACATAAAACAATATCTATAAGAGAAACATCTTCACCGATGTGTCCTTTCCCTTTCGCCTGCACTTAAACTTCAAATCATTCATCAATTTCGCTATTCAAATAGCCTTCCGAATTGCTGTAGCCGATCCCCAAATACCACCATAGCCCATAGGCCATAACCCATAGCCTAAAGCCCATGGCCTAAGGCGAAGTCGCTATGAACCCATAACATCTCACCCGAGAGCGTTCACCCCTGACCCCTAACTGCCTCTGGTCATCTCGAGACGTGTGCTGTCTCTTTCAGTATCGTGCTGCCATGTGTATAGCTGTCCTTGTCCCGCCGTGCACGATCCGATGCGAGTGGATCCGGGTATCCTCAGAATTGCAGTTGGTTGCTCGGTACAAGAATTGAGGATTTCAAAGTTTTGTTGGGGTTTCACATTGAGTTCTTGTTTGTGAGTTACATAAATGGTGATATTACCTATTTAATGTGCCTGCAATGCTAATCTAAGGTTGATGATTGTATGGAAATCGGTACACTGCCCTTCTCATTTCTTAAGGCAGATGATCTTATGCTTTTCCGTTTAGGTCTTATTGCCCATTTAATTTCGCGGAATTCTGGGCAAATCATATTTACATATCCTAATGCAGGTAGTTATTGAGAAAACCACCCAATGCTGTCTTTTGCATTCATAAAAATACAAACTGTAAGATTGGAATTTCTCGGAAATTTGAATTTAACTAACCGCCGCGCCGACCGCCTGACAGTAAGGTAGATATATCTAGACTAATCTGATGGTAGTTATATCTAGATTAAATAGCTAAACTAATATTATTATTAAAATAAAAATAGATATAAACTATTTCTGTGGACGGTCCACCAAAAAGGTTCTCGTCAAAAATATTTCGTAATCATACCTACAACAGTAGAAGTTCTGTTAGGTTAGGTTATTGTAAAAATTGGACCATGAAAACTTTAACAAAGTGGGTTTTAACGGTGTGATTTTTACAAAATAGACCTATTGGACTAAGCTTTAGCCAGATTGAATTTATTTCTCCAGTCATTTAAGACACTTTGTAAGAACTCAGCAACATAAAAAATCCAACTATCAAACCTCCTCAATCACTTGTGAACCGCGTCACTATCAAAACTGAAGACGCGCTTACCGCTCGCTCACACATACATATTAACTGTACACCCAGTTTAAACATACCTGTATGTACACTTATTATATTACACTAGGAACTTATAATATTTACTAGTATTCGTCGTCGTACCTGTAAAATATTGGCTGGTTAATAGTTTTATAGGTAGTATTCTAGTATTAGAAGTGGAACGATAAGAAGTGGTGAAGGGAATTTGAGGACGGATTATTTAGACTAGTATTAAAGTTACCGTACGTAAGAAGTGGTGAAGGGTAGTCGAATTAGAGGACGGATATTTAGTCAAGTGCGATAGTTATCGTACGTAAGAAGTGGTGAAGGATAGTCGAATTTGAGGACGGATATTTAGTCAAGTGCAATCGTTATCCGTAGGAAACAGGACCATTTAGCAGTCCTAAGGACTGATTTTTTATGGTTTGCGATCTTTCCACCTGCACGCCTAATGTAAAGCGATGATTATGGTTGACGATAGTTCCCGCTTGCTTAGAAGCAGGGACCGAAACCGATATCATCAATACGGGTGTTTTTTCGGTTACAACATTTATATTTTTACGGGGATTTTTAAATTGAATACAACCAGTATTAATACCGGTTACCTATCGAGATAAAAATTACCTCTATCTTAAACGTGCCGCCGCCGGCATTAGTCACAGGGCGCGCATCGCTTGTTTGTGTAACCGATATTAAAACGGTAACCTAAAAGAGGTTACATGTTTCTTCTTCTTGGTTACCCAGATAGCGGTAACCTTAGTCGGAGAAATAACGAAAGTTCTTCGATAACTGTACCGTAATTTATAAAGGTTATGCGGTCTCTGCTTAGAAGTCGCCTCTATTCACTTTTTGCATGAACATAATAACTCAAGAAGATCTACTAACCCTAAGATTTTCGTAAGAATATTGGATAGGAGAGGCATATTTTTATAGTAATGTTATGTTTGACTAGCTGCACCCCGCGGTTTCACCCGCATAAGTCTCGATCCCGGGGAAATATCGGGATAAAAAGTATCCTGTGTGTTAAGCCAGGTTATCCAGGTTATAAGCTGTAATGTGCCAAATTTGATTCAAATCCGTTCAGTCGTTTTTGCGTGAAAGAGTAACAAACATCAATCCATCCATCCATCCTCACAAAATTAATAGGATTTTAAATTAGACCCTATCCCCCGAAAACTGAAAGCTTATTTCAATAATAATAAATAATTATAAATACGTTATTTTCCCCACCACATAATGAAAATTACGTACAGTACATAAATGTGTATCCAAAAATACATTGATGTTGTGGAGACTGGAGCCTGCACTAGGAATACCTGCTTTACAGGTCTCCAGGACTCCCAAGTACCCGGACAATTCACAGTTATCTATTAAACAATGCAACAGCAAATCAATTTTCTCGCCTCCTTAAGACCTAGGCCAAATATTTTTTTGATATTTGTATTGCTCATGACATAAAGAGATACCAAAAAGAATATGAATTTAAAAAAAAAACAATGATTTCAATTTGCTCAACTGTCAAATCTTTTGTTATTTTTTTGTTTGTTTGTTGTTATTTTGAACAACCAATTTGATTGGCAGCAAGTTAATTGATCAAAGATATAATCAGGTTTTCAATAGAAGTACAGGGGTGGCCTCAAAATCAAACCAATTTATAACTAAATTAAATACTACACCTATTAAAACTGTAGCAGCCATAATGAGACAGGCCGGGTGCCCACCACTGTGATTACGTCATTGACTGACGTAAGGGTTGAAAAGGGGATGCTATTGGGAACAAAAGAGGCGCGCAATGATTTTTTTGTGATTTTCACGCATCGCCGGACAGGCACAGGAAATGTTGTAATGCCAATGTTTTTGTGTTTGATTGTGGTTTCTTTTTGCGCTGATGAATTTTTTATTAGATTTTTGGATAATTTAAGCATCAGCTAAGTATCGTTTTTATTAAATGATAGGCTATATATATAGCTGTTCTAATGGATCTATTTGTACCAATGGGCCAAACCATAACCTAACCTAAACATTTTTTTCTTCAACCTGTATTTTAATAATAAGTAGGTATATATATATGTATATAGAAGTATTTATATATAGAACGAAGTTCATCCTATAAATAAAAAGCATAAAGTTAACCGTGTGTCGATGGTAGGCTCAGCTCGTAGTCGTAAAAAGGTAACGCGCTTTTCATAATATTTTTGCACCCAACTACAACTCACACTACAGAATAATGTTTATATTATGATAATCATTCATTTCACCCCGAATCTTTAATATTTTCACTAGTTAATTAAAAGGGAAGCTCTGTAAAAACAGTTCGCATGATAATACTGAACGCGCTGAACAGTTCGCCGGTTTTAATGGCGGACTGATTAAATCAACAATAGCGCCATCTAGCGGATTACATGAGAGCTAATAAACATCTGTTACCTACTATTAATTATTATTACTGTTTTATTATATGTAATTATATAATAAATTATATTGTAATTAATTTTTGTAATAACACAAATACTTAAAGAAACTGTATCTATCTACCAATCATCTGAATTAATAATGCTTCTAAACAAATACTGACAATCACTTATCAAAATGACCACCCACTTTGTTTAAATTACTTTGATGATGTCACTTACGAAGATACTAATTGACTATTTCAACTTGATGTTCACTCGGGGATGTAACTCAGTGGTAGAGTGTCTGCTTCGCATGCTGAAAGTCCTGGGTTCAAATCCCAGCATCTCCAAACGGTTCTTTTTGCAATTGTTTTTTTTTTCATTCTGAACATTTTTCTCACCTTTACTTGAACTTTTACACCTATCTACTAACATGAAGCATTTATTTTCCTAATTTATTTTTATTAAAAAAACTACGATCTTTTACATCTTAATTAACAATTCAATAAGTACGTATTTCTACGCAATATAACTTTTAAATGGATGCGGACTCGTAGTCACAGATTTTAACACCAGTTTGACTAACAAGATTTTTTTTCCTGTTTGTCTAAAAGTAATTTTTCATGTTGGTCATCACATGTCATTTTCAACTAGTGTGGTGAAATATTTTTTTGTTTTAATAAAAACTATTGAATTTATTAACATTTACGCATTAAGACCCTAAAAATAACTATTCATACACAATCACAACTGTCCGTCTGTCTGTCAAATGTCTTCACGCGCCAATAGAGCGAGAAACCGCGACAGACACGTGGACACACACACTTTGTTATTAGAGAATCCGTGATTGGCAGCCACCTGGACAATCAAATCTAATGACTGACGAATTGGTGCAGTATTTATTTTGAGTTTTTAGCACGTGCTGTACTGGTTACTCATGTCTTTATTCATTTATTTTATTTTTAATAGGCTTTGTCTGCACGGTTGACTTCGTATGACCGCTTGAACAGCTGTCTGTAGGTATACACTTATATTATAAAGAAAAAAGATTTGTATTTTTAACTGAATACCTCATTATTGTATTGTAATTTTATTAGTATTTTTTTTTAATGATAACAATAATTGTGTTCCTATTTAATTCATTTATTTTTTTAATTATGCTAATACTCATATTTTATTGTTGAGCCCGACAGGGTTCATGTGAACTATAAAATTATTCTAAGACCTTGTAAACACATGTGATACGCAATAAAGATTTGAATTGAAGTAATAAATATATTAAAAAAATTAACGACCTCTTTGTTTTTTTCCTGTAAGTTAGCTCATATTATTGTTACTCCTTAAACCAATCGATCTGCCTAGCCTTCAACTATATTGGGGTCGACTTTCAAGTCTTTATAATACCAGTACTTTACGTGGAGCGGCTGCCTATCTGACCTCCACAACCCAGTTACTGGGTAAGACGATACCCCCTTATTGCCACTCCTCATATAGATTCCTTAAACCGGCCTCAAATGCCACGGCATACACCTCAAACGGTATGTGAAGCCAAGTCAGAGGTCCACATGGGCGGCATAAAAAGTCTGACACCAGGTTAGTCACTAAACCACACGAAAAAGAAGAAGGAATCAAATATAGAAAATACATTCCCAAATAAAAGCCAACAAAATGTCAACCAATTAACACAACGCGAAAGCAATCAAATCCCACCACTGCTCAAAGGTCAGACCATCATTCTATCAGGTGGTAACAGTGGCCTCCACCATTCTTAATGGTAAACCCCACTAAGTAGATACAGCGGCCTAAATGAATAGTTGATGGCCGCCAAAATGTCAGGGCAAATGGAATAACATATGAGGGACGGCTTCATCAGACGAAATGGTGATCAATATTTGAGTGGTGATTATGGATTTCCTGATCAAATGCCTAGCTAACAATGACTTGTGTTTGGTTGGCACGTGTGCTCTGGACTTTAGTTAGCAGGTTATGGGGCAGATTTGATTTCACATATAAAGCACAATGGATCATGATTGATTTTTAATTTTTAAGTACTTTTGTGGTACCCTACTGCTATCGATATTGTTTACCATATCATGCCTCGTTGGTCTAGTGATCGCAATCAGAGCATGATGTCCTGGGATTGATTCCCGGGTAGGGCAAAGTGTTATTGGATCTTTCCGTTAGTTTCTCAGTAGCAACCCGGAGACTGGATTTGTGCCCGGTCGATGGCAATAAGCTCGTCTCCTATTACATAGGACTTAAACATAACTGGTGAAATGTGGGTGTACGTACACCTCTGCCTATCCCTTCGAGGAACAAGGCGTGATGTTATGTGTGTAAAGGAGAGACATATCATATCGTTGACAATCGACATCCATTCCGTTCTTCTCCCTAAGTATCTACTACGCTTTGGAATGGGCAACAAGCTTCATATTTCTGACTGACCGACTCCTTGACAATTCAAAAGTGACTGTAAATAGGCTAATTGAAATAAAAGCTTTGAGTTTGAGTTTGAGGCACTTTTGAATTGTCAAGGACTCGGTCAGTCAGAAATATGAAGATAGCTGCCCATTCCAAAGCGTAGGAGCATCACTACTATCACAAAAGTTAATTAAAATCCCTCGAAGAGAACACCCTGAGCTGACAAGTCTTTTTATCAACGCCCAGTATGAAATTAAAAAAAAAAACCCCATCCACGGATATAAAATAACAAAAAGGCAAAAGGTGTGATATTGTCGAGATTTCCGCGCGGATTACCCGTAGCTGTGGAAATTGAGTCGCAGCTTCATTTCCTGAGCCGAGCAAAGTTTTCACTTGCTGCGTTTGCGGAACATATTTTTATGTGGGTGCTAATCTTGTTTCAATAAATGGGTGGAGTGGTTTTACAAATGATATTTGCATGGTCTGTGGAATCTTATTGTTAGTAAGCGTGGACAGTAAAAATAACCTTTTATTCAGGATGACTTTGCGCTAGCACCTGAGGCCTTAGTGTAAGTTTGCAAGTGATATAACGTAACTATCGCGTTTGCGTTAAGATTTGACTAATAGATCATAATGCTAAGAATATAAAGGTGAGAATAAAGATCTTAACGCAAACGCGATAGTTACCTTTACTCACTTGCAAAGTTGCAAACTTTACACTAAGGCTGATAACACAGTGACGATTGACGGTGCAGTTGAAGAAAAAAATCCTAGCTGTTGTAATTATCTGAAGACACCGTTTGTTATGAAGATCGTCGTGAAAAAAATCTTCTCTAGATGGTTGTCGCTGTTTTCATTTTGTGTATTTTCCATTAAATGTAAACTTTCCTTTTTACATCGCCGCCCTGCAGATACGATACGGCAGAATACTTAGGTTTAATTTTTTTTGTTCAAGGGAAGCGCTATAAACTGTATGTTTTCATCGGGGGTGTAACTCAATGGTAGAGTGTCTGCTTCTAACGCTGAAAGTCCTGGGTTCGAACCCCAGCACCTCCAAGCGTTTGTTTTGCCTTTTAGTCGTATTATTGATATGAGCATGCAAACTTCACTTTGTGTATTAGATACAAACTACAAACATTGTCGTTGTAAATATTTATACCTTTTATTTATAAACATTGCTTTGGTTCTAAATTATTGACGTTTATACGTCTCTTGACTTTAAGCAACGTTTTTATATATCCTTTAAGGCACCAGCAGTTTATAAGAAAACTTCGCGGAAATTGTGGTAACGGTATCGCGCCGCGCCGTCGCATAGCGCCTGCTGCGCTCATCTGTCGATTTGCCTTTAGAAGACAATTAAACTCACAAAGCAGTGTTCAGATTTTTTTTTAAATCGTTTTACATAAAAAGTGCAAAAACAAAACCATTTAAAGGCGAAAGTCGACTCGTTAAAATAACAAAATCCCAAAAAATCGCGCAACATAATAATACCTACACAATAATCATAGAAGTTTAATAAATACATCAAAAGAAATTCTTTACAAATCTAAGATACCATGAAAATACCGTCAAAATCCACCAAGTCTATCAAACACAAATAAAAAAATATCTTTCAAAGAAATCTCGGCACGTCGTTTGTGCATTACCGATAGGGGGCGCCACTGCTATGATTGACAGCTAATAACCGCAGATTTCCCATGGGGACGTACAATTTGTCCCCTACACCCCATGGGTTTTCCGCGGAGTCATAGAAAAGCTATGGTTTTTGAACATGTAGGTTATAGTAGTAAGAAATTTTTTTTTCTTCTAAATATGGGTAACCTACTGATTGAAGGAGGAGGAGCTCGTGGTCATAAGTAATAACAGCCGCACGGATCGGTGAGCATCTTTACATATCGAGACTCCTCCGTGCCTCGGAAAACACGTCCCGGCTGTCATTCGTAGATCATTGACAGTCGTTACGAGTCGTCAGAAACCCGACAGTCTGACAAACAGTCTTACCAAGGGGTATCGTATTAAATTACCCTGTTACTGGGTTGTGGAGGTTTGATAGGCAGTAGCTCCATGTAAAATACTGGTATTCAGCTGCATCCAGTTCGACTGGAAGCCGACCCCAACATAGTTGGGAAAAGGCTAGGCCGATTGATTGAGGGAAACACTGATTGGCCTCAAATATTTCCGAGGAGGACCGTGAATACTCCTGTTATTTGGAATAATACGAGTTCAGGCTAAAAAACGCCTTCCTAAAAGGTAATAGCAAATATTAAGATCATCAATTAAACTAACTACATTTGATTTATTTTAAATGTACCTAACTTTTTCTGAACAACTTTCAATCAATATTAGAAGATGTGGCGGCATATACAACGCCACATGCGAACTACACATCAAACCGAAAACTAGCCGAGAGCTTCGGCTCTCCGATTGTACAGCAGTTTGTGCGGAGGTTGATTTGTACTACACTACGGTAATAAGTTATTTTGTGTATGTTACTAACACTATATGGATATTTGTGTCCGAAATAAAGAGATTCTATTCTATTCTATTCTACATAAGACCTGACGTCACACAAATCCTGCATCGCGCAATTACAGCAGTTTACCACGCGATCAACATATTTCGATTTATTTGGGCAGTTGCCCACGGTCGGAGGATCCTCCCTTTTCTATAGAGGATGATTGAACTTTACATCCTGTTCCTCATACCTCTAAAAACACCAGTAACATAACAGTTATTTTCATCGGTGGTGTACTCTGTGGTAGAGTGGCTGCTTCGCAATCTGAAACTTAGGGTTCAAATCCTAGAACCTCCATAGTGCCTTATTGGAAAAAAAATCATTTCGAAAGAACGCTTTCTTAATTATAAGAACACACACAACATCACGCCTTGTTTCCCCGAAGGGTTGGGCAGAGGTGTACCTATAGTACACCCACATTTCGCCAGTTATGGTTAAGTCCCATGTAATAGGGGGTGAGCCTATTGCCAACAACCGGGCACAAATCCAGACTCCGGGCTGCTACTGAGAAATTCCAGATGAAATAACCCATTAACACTTTGCCCGTACCGGGAATCGAACCCAGGTCCTCAAGCTCAGCAGTAGCGCTTGCGACCACTAGACCAATGAGCCAGGCAGCAAGAAAAACAAAAGACCCTGTATACGAAAAATATCAGTTCGCTGCTAGTTATTTTAAGCCAATTGAATAAAATACATTTGAATTAAGTAATTTTGCAAATGGCTGATGTGACTATCTTCGTTATGAAATACCTATACGCTATCTATTATTACTTTTTAGTTATGAAACGAAACTAACAGTGATCTCTCATAAAATGTCATTACTTACCTAGGTGTTCCCTAAAATAGAAATGGAAATCTCGCGCTACGCTCATAGAAACAGCCACCCAACCAAGCCACTTCCATATCCCGTACATCCACACACTCCAACTACTCATAAGGCACTGATTGGGCACAGACGCACAGCGATAAATCCAAGTGCCTTCACTATAACTCACAGTGAGAACTACCCCTAATTAAGGGTAGCGGTAAAAATTATTACCTGCCATGTTTCTACTGGCACTGTATTCATTTCATATTGAGATATCTTCATGTTGGGCTGAAAATAATTAATAAGTGTGTAATGTAGAATTGAAAATGATTCGTTTGCATCGACAAAATAATATTTGGTAATCTCTAACTTTCTTAATATGTCAATCAATTAAGACAGTGGTCCCCATATTTGTATGGGGACCACTGTCTTAAGGTTCATGCCCACACGTCAGTCACGTCAACGTCATGTAGCCGATCAGTCACGTCAATTTCAGGGACGTGTATGAACAGATAGTCAGTCAGTGAGACACAGTCACTTAATCAACTTTTCTTTATCCATGTTTCGTTCGTAACAATACAAGTTTTGATTGGTAGAGATGATCGGTGAGATTTTTACGGAATAGATGGGTAGAAATCCTGCCTAATTTATTTTTGTAGAAAGTCTCCAGCCAACCCTTTGAATGCGGTGGTATTTATTGTATTAATAAGTGACGTACCTAATAAACAAGAGTTTTATGTGCCATCAAAAGTGTAAAGAGATAATAAAATATTAATGAGACAAATGTGTATCCCAAGTAATACGGCCAGAAATTAACACAAATTCCACATACAAAGCAATTAAAATAGAATAAAATAATTTAATATTCAGCTTTATTAACAGTCATTTGTAGCAGCCATCAAGTCAACCCTTCTTTGCTGCGTATTAATTCTTGTCTAAATTAACATGAATTTTATGAGACAAAAATTAAAGAGAATATGCTGGCTTTTTCTGTAACATACACTAAAAAAAACAGTAATAAGAGTGACTAAGAGTTAACGGCAGATTTAAAAGTCTTGCTAGCCAAAAGATTAAGCCTGACGATTTATCTATCATTTATGTATATCTACAGCTATTCAACATGCAACCATCCAACAATATTTATTTGCAACAAATTTGCCTTTTGATGTCCATTGTGTACCATGTATGTACCCCATCGGCCATCGGGCACAAATTAATAGCAACATATAGCATAGCATTACATCATAAGTTTATAACATCAGTCTTCAATGACAACTATCCAACCCCTTCGTCGCCATGTTTTAATTACTGACTATGTCTCACGACATTTGACAAACAATAAGATGTCCTTGTGTTTGTAGCAATTAGTCTATGAATACATAAACGCATCCTTTATATCATTGCCGCCTTGTTATATTAATCATTTATAGTCACACACCCTTCGCCTTTGTTTTCCTTTTATTCGTGGCTACACAAAACAACAGTCCTATCATTTTTCTCAAGAAATTAAATATCTTAGAACATCTTTGTTCCAATTAGTTTTATTTTAATTAAAGTACCTGTAGAATTAATAAGTGTCTTTTTATAATAGCTCATTGAAGAACTTCCTAATTTCACCCGAAAAATTCTCTTCCAGATTCCGCACCTCATTCAGTGGCTTCATCATCATATTATATTATCTATGTCATAATTATCTTGCCCTTTTGCCAATTTATTTTTGGTCGTCAACATATAATTTTCTTCCATACTTCTCTATCAGGGACTACTCACACTTATTCAGCGTTTGCCCATAGAAAACAACGATTTTGTACGAGACGCGTACGCGTTCTTTCAGCTGCGGATAGCTGAAAGGACGCGTATGTAAAATCGTTGTTTTCTATTGGCAAACGCTGAATAGAGCTGAATAAGTGTGAGTAGTTCCTTAGTCGTCATCTCGGTAGTCACCCATCGTTTCTTCAGTCTTCTTCTACTCTTTTTTTTTCTATTCATACTCAAATGTTTCCTCGCGACATTTTCCTCATTCCTCATTCCAGATTCAGTGGTTTCATGCAAGTCAATAATGAACATACACGACACAATTAAAATCAACTTAACGCCGACATCGGCTCATAACATCGGTCGTTTGTAGCCACTATCAACCCTCCGCCGCCGTGTATTAATTGGTGGCTCTCCAAACAACGGCGCG
The DNA here is from genome assembly GCA_914767815.1 of Eupsilia transversa. Taxonomy (NCBI): domain Eukaryota; kingdom Metazoa; phylum Arthropoda; class Insecta; order Lepidoptera; family Noctuidae; genus Eupsilia; species Eupsilia transversa. Next base: position 3,878,676 of record OU611888.1, read on the forward strand.
ATAATGTTTGATTGATACCGACGATACGGCATACGGCCGTAAGGGGACGCTCATGTGGGCAGGAAATATTGATGAGATTTGATAGGTACTGCGGCTGATATGGACTTTTATGAATGAAAACGTTTAACTTTATTTTTTAAGCTGTTTTCTGTGGGTCTATGCTTTGTTTTGATAATTGGTGAAAGTACTTTCCTAATCCACAGAAGAAAGTAAGTTAATTTATTACGTAAACAATAAATATCAAAGATAAATCGGTGGTCTATCTGTTTCTGGAAGGTAGGACATTTTTCATGAATGTTTGTTCAATTTATATGTCCTTTTATGGTCCCGGCGGTCATTGGTGGATCTTTTACAGTCGTTACGGGTCATCAGAAGCCCGAAAGTATTACAACCAGTCTTATCAAGGGATATCGTACTACCCAGTAACTGGGTGGTGAGGTCACATAGGCAGTCGCTCCATGTAAAATACTGGTTGGTTCATATTCAGCTGCATCCGGTTAGCCTAGAAGTCGACCCCAACATAGTTGAGAAAATTTTAGCAGATGACGATTCAATGCGAAGCGAAAAAAAAAACTTAACAACCGGCTAGAAATTCAAAGGTTGACAGTTTAACAAATTAAATAACTTATAAAAAAAAAACAAAATGAATTAAAGTTAGAACTAAGGCTCGCTTGCACTACAAATCAGTCAATGCGTTTAGCGCTTAACATATTTTAAACTTCATTCTGTCTCAATCATCATAAAACGATACACAGAAACAGAGCAATGTTTCAAATATGTTTAGCGGTAAAACTATTAAGCGATTTGTGACAAATCGCTATATAGTTTATGGGCTTAATAAAATTCTAAACTTACGACAATCCTAATCCCGTATTTTAATAATCAGATAAAAGCTCTTGCGACTTTTAATCGCAACATCAACAGTCCAGTGCGCACGTGTCCTAACCCTACATACCCACAAGGATATTCCGTTACACGCGTCATTAAGGGATGGTAAGCGTTACACAGAGCATGGGAGGGTTATCGACTCGACATACTCTTTGATTACCGATACGTAATCAACTATTATGTCAGATTAGTTTATGTATGTAAATGTAAACGCGGCTTGTTTATTATAATGGTTGTTGGGTAAAGATGCAGGTTTCGAATTTGCAATCAACGTGTATAGAATGAATGAAAAATGATTTTTTATAAACATAGAATGAAAAAAAAAAAAAAAAAATTCGCTATTACTATTTTCAAGAAATTAACACTTCCACGTGGATTTTTCGACCCTGTGAACATAATTTTAAAACATGTAAAATTTCTTGAAAATAGTAATAGCGATATTTTCTGAACTGTTCAGAATATCCCGGTTTCTTTTTTTTTAATGATAGGTGGACCCCTTCGCTTTACCTCATTTGCCTTTGGACCACTACGTTTGAGACAGCCTGTATAAGACACTACCCGACATCAATCGTTGGGCAGTTGCCGGCCAGACACAACACCCGTCTGGTCGGAGGATCTTCCCTTTTCAATAGAGGATGAGTGAACTTTACACCCTGTTCCTCATACCTCTAAATTGGTGACACCCAATATGAACGTCAGCGCAGCCTTCGTGCAACTACTTTAGCGTGACGTCATCAACATCACTCCCGCAAGCTTTCGTGAGGCGAGTCACACAGCCAGCCAGCACCCACGGCTTCAACCGGTATCCTGACCACTAGAGATACCTGTGCACCAGCACTGGTAGCGTTACAGACAGATTATGCTTTACTCCGCTCTAATTTTAATGGCATTCAATATTGATACTTTCCCTAAAACAGTTAACACAAAATTAACAAAAAGGTACCATGCTAATGCGTCCTCCACCATTAAGGTGGATGCTCCAAGGTAGCCCGCGAAATTAAAATTTTCCTACGTTTTTTGCCATTTGCAGGTCAGTATCAGGTTGCATGTTGATCTAAATATGATTTGCGGCTGTATCAGATATTTATTTATAGAATTATAGTCATATGAATCATTAATACAACTCTCTAAGTTCATATAATCCTATTGATTGACTATTTCATGAAGTCATGACATTTGAGGATTATTGTAACTTAGGGAATTGCATTGCTGATTCTAATGATTATAATTCTATAAAGACATATTTGTTACGGTCGCAAATCATATTTTAATCAACATACAACCTGACACTGACGTGAAAATTGCAAAAAACGCAAGAAAATTTGAATTTCGCGGGCTACCTTGGAGCATCCACCATAATGGCACCATGGCGGTCTAGCAGAAGGTACCATGCCCTAACTTATTACGTTAGTAGGTGTTTCGTCAAAAGTTTATAAAATATCAAGTCCTACAATCCTCAATATACCACTATTGTGTCAGAACATCCCAAAAGTAACTAGACCACCATTTTTAGTTACATATTTACATTCAACAAGCATGTCATTTGTCACAATAACAGCAATTAAAGAGAGACATGGAGGACTGAAGTCACGCCATCCTTGAGTATCAGCCTTAATATGTTAATTTGACTATTAATTATAATATGAATATGTTGGTCGACGGCCTACGCGTATTTGTAATTAGTGGGATCAGCAATTGTTGTCAGAAGTATGTGGGATGTGGGCATTTCATCTTGGGGAAGCACTTAGTCTTAATACTGAAATTGCTTGCGAAAGTTTTGGTCCCTCGAAGCTCTTATTTCCACCGTCAAAAGGAATTTCTCTATTCCAATGAAAAGGTATAAGTATTTGTACAGTGTGAAATGTTTGTCGAAAGCATTGATCCTATACTTGTGGAATCCAATTTTATAACATGAGGAATTTATTTTACTTACAACTTAGATTATTTTTGCATACTCACTTGATCTTAATAACAATGCACTTTTAACACACCATGAAAATACCTACAAGATTCGTCCACAAATTAATTCTGTATCGATAATACTCGTACTACCCCCAAACTCCCAAAGACATCGTACCCCACATACATGTAATCCCCTAATTTGATACTGGTTTTAATTAAACAATTTAACGTGTCGGTCTCGTAGCGCCCCCTTACCCCCTACCTCTGTCCCCAGTTATAGCGCCTGTGATTTATTGCTCAGACACCTGGATGCTGTGATGTATTAAACAAAAAGTGTTATTGGATTTTACCATCAGAAATTTCTCAGTAGCAGCCCGGAGTCTGGATTTGTGCCCGGTAGATAGCGATAGGCTCGCCCCATAATACATGGGACTTAAACAGTGGCTACATATTGGTGTACCTACTATAGATGCGCCTCTTCCTAACCCTTCGGGGATTACAGGCGTGCTGATATGTAAGATGACGTCATCGTTTGTCAGCAATACTCATTGCAGGATTACAAACAAAGATAATACAGCCAAATAATCTAGGCTATTGATCAGACACAACAGGCTTCTAATCAAAGGCTACAAGATTCTTTGACTGTGTATAACATAAGGTAAGACATAGAAAGCCCACAATACCTACCGTTTGGGGAAGGTCCTTACACTGAGGAGTGAAAACTCTCCCTGGAAAACTCTGTGAATGCGACCCAATGAGCTCGACCCGGCCATCTGGTGGACGGCAAACTTTGTTTTGATTTCACCTTCATAAAAGTAATAAAACTCTTCTTCATCTATAAAAATCAATGAGAAAAAAAAGTGTCACTGTCAAACCTACTTACGAAACATAATTGTCATTTTGTGTCGCGTGTATTTTATAATAATTTATTTTGTAAAATTTTGTAATCGATATACAAACATGATATTATATTACTACGCATGCACCATATTTATTACGGTGACATGCGAAAGCCTTCCACTTGATAGAGAATATGCACCTAACGTGGGCACAGTGCTGTTCTCTGCCAGTGATATTCAAAAAAAACAGTGGGATAAGAGCAAAATAGGACTTCTGCAAGCTAGAAAGTTTTTCCAGAAACTTCTCCCCCCACCAATCTTCATAAACACGTTTAATGAAGATCATGTCAACAGTCTACTTGGATACTTCAAAGACGCTTATGCTGCCATCAAAAAGGAAGCAAAAGATCCTGAAACTGATACTATAATGACAACAGCACTCTCGGATGCTATCGGAGGCTACCTTAAAGTATGGATTCTACCCGTCGCAAAATTAGACTACTACGGAGGCACAATCTCAGAAGGCAACGTGGTCAAATTATTCCAGTTTTACAATGAAATAAAAAGATACTTAGACACCAATGGCGATGGTTGGCACAAACCTGATGAGAAGATCCTCAATTCTTTGACAATCAACGTTGCCCCTCTTCAATTATTTTCGAATACTAGATTTACGGACGACCCTTGTGATAATTTGGCGTACTTTGAAAAGTCCTCTACAGGCTTAACTATACCAACCCCACACGTGAATTGGAAAGACAAGTCGAGCACGATGTTTGTGCCTCTTAAGAATGTATCCTTAATATTGATGAAAACTCCAGATACATCTCATAATCTCATCAAATACTACGATGCAGCAAAAAGATGTATTCAAACCAGTAACCCTGAACAACAGGAACTCTTTGACAAAAAATTCCAAAAGTGGCTGATAGACGAAGTTGTGCCGCACTTAAAAGATGAGAATTTGTATCTTGCGCTAGGTAGTGTTCTTACTTTAGTTAATAGGACTCAAGCCCTTTGCAATAGCGTTTTAGACTTATACGTGACCACCGACCTCAAAGTCAAGCCAACGACCAAACCAAAAGTCAAGTCCAAGAAGAAACCAAAAACCAGCGCACCATGGGATATATCAAGCAAAAAGATGTGGATTATAACTATAATACTGCTCATCGAAATAGCCTGGTGCATACCAGCATTAATTCTTGTATTGTGCTTTAAAAAGTTTAAAAAAGAAGACTGTAGCAGCAACGTCTATCTTTTTATAGACAATGATAAAAAAGATAAAGATAAAAGAAAATCTAAAACCAGTCGCTGTGAGATTACTTCAGAGAATACTTTAGATAATGTTCCAGATGACCCCCATATAATTCGTAAAACAAAGTATAGTAACATAGAGCTTATAGGCCAATATCCCTCTTCACAGAAAAGGAGTTCTATTGATACTGGAACCGTACCATATAGAAAGTTTTCCCCCAAAACGTGTTTAGACAGGGTCCGTGAAACTAAACAGCCTCAAATGTGTGATGTTTCGGAAACATCTTCATTAAAGGAATCGTGTTCTATACAATTTTGTAACTCTGCACAAATGGTGGCCCTGACGAGTCCCGAAAATTTCGGCTCGAAACAAAGTGTAGGCAGCTTTGCGACTGTCAGAGCAAGGTTTTTTCCACCCGCGGTAGACATTCCAACAAAGAGTAGAATAAAACGGGACAACGATGGATATAGAAGACACGAAGACCGTAAAAGATCAAATGACAGCTTCAGGAAACCTACTGAAAGTAGAATATCCAAGGATTGTATAAAACATGCAGAACCTCCTCAAGCTGAAGAACGTGGGAAACTACAAAAACGAAGACACGCTGACGAATATAGGAAACTACAAGAACGAAGACAAGCTGAAGAATTTAGACAACTTGTAGAACGGACACAAGCTGAAGAATTTAAACAACTTGTAGAACGGACACAAGCTGAAGAACGTAGGAAACTTGAAAAACGGAGACAAGCTGAAGAATATAGGAAACTTGAAGAACGCAAACAAGCTGAAGAATGTAGGAAACTTGAAGAACGGAGACAAGCTGAAGAATGTAGGAAACTTGAAGAACGAAGACAAGCTGAAGAACGTACAAAAGCTGAAGAATATAAAAAAATTGAAGAACGTACACAAGCTGAAGACGATTGGCAACCCGAAGAAAATAAACAATCTAATGAACATAGGATACTTGTAGAATTAAGACAATCTGAAGAAAACATGAAACTTGAAGAAGCTGAAGAATGTATGATAATTGAAGAACGTACACAAGCTGAAGAATGTAAGATACTTGAAGAACGTACACAACCTGAAGAATGTCCGAAACTTGAAGAACGTACACAAGCTGAAGAATGTAAGGGATTTGAAGTACGAAGACAATCCGGAGAAGGTAGGCAACCTGAAGAAAATAAACAATCTGAAGAATATAAGAAACTTGAAGAATGTTGTCAAGCTGGAGAATGTAGGACACTTGAAGAATGTTGTCAAGCTGGAGAATGTAGGACACTTGAAGAACGGAGGCAAGCTGAAGAATCTAGTACACTTGAGGAATGTTGTCAAGCTGGAGAATGTAGGACACTTGAAGAACAGGGACAAACTGAAGAATGTAGGACACTTGAATACAGCATGCTTGAAGAATATCGGAAATTTAGCAAACTTGATGAACGTAGAAAATCCGATGACAATAGAAAATTTGATGGGCTTAAAAAACTTCAAGACCGCAAAATATGCGATGACAGTAAAGATAGAAAACAAGATGAAACTGAAGTCGATGAATGTATGAAGCTTGAAGAGCGCAGAAAACTTGAGGAATGTAGGAGACGCAAAAAAGCTGAGCTTTATAAATATATCGAGGAACTCCGAAATCTCGATGAACGTGGGGAAGTCGATCAATGTTTGGATTTCGATGAAAGTAGAGAATACGTAGAATGTAGTGAATTCAATACATGTGTCGGAAGCTATTCAAAAACTGATGATTCTTCTCTAGTTAACGAAGTAAAATATGACAACTTCGAAACTGAGACAGATAATATAGATGATTGCAATGCCTACAATAATTATGATGAACTAACGTGCAGTACAGCAATTGTTACTCAAGAAACTTCCTGTTGCCCACTTTGTACATGTATAGGATGCGTAAAACAGAGTTCTATCGGTTCAAATTCGAATTGTTGTGGGATGAGTCTTATCGATAAAGTAAAAAAAGAAGTAAAGACAAAGGAGAAGAGGAAAGGAGATTCAAAATTTTATTCCGGAAAATCTTACCTAGAGATTACAATTGATAGGCCTGGTACAGAGATATGCGTAGATATGAGTCAGTGTAGAACACATTCTTCGCCGTACAGACCAAGCAAGATCCCTAAACCTGCTACCTGCAGTATCATACAGCCAGCATCAGGAAGACAATCCACCTGTTCAAGTCCTGTCCACAGACACAAAAGCTTAATTCCCCAGCTCAAGAAGGATTTGGCACCGTGCCATTGTCGAAAACCGACAGAGCGCAAATTAAACGATTCATTTTAATGAGACTTATTCCCCATTTTTTTTTCAAATTCTATCATTTCGAGAACTCTCTACGAATTAGCTATATTTTAGTTCCTATTTTACTTTATAATTTTAGTTGTTATGTCCTTGTTATTATTAATTTGATACTGTTCTTAATATAATTGCTTTTCTTAGTTAAAAAAATCTTTTATTTCGCTCCTGTTATGTTTAACACCGCTTTAAAGGTTAACAACAGAAGATCCCACTCTACACAATTCTACTGAACCGATACAAGTTTTGTCCCTTTCAATGATCTTAACCGCGTTCAAAAGCTGTCAGTGTCAATATTCCACAACAATGATAGCACTGACAGCTCTTGAACGCTGTTTAGATACGCTGATCGCGTTCAGTTGTATTGGTGAAATTCGCCCTAAGACAGCACTGCATGAACGCAACATATACTCATGATGTAACTTGAACTTCCCAAAAGTAACCATACCTGCAGTGCTATTCTGTAACCATCTCACCGTGAAAACTTAGGTGAAGTGAGCTGTCAGTCCACCCGATGCTAGGAATTCACACTATTGGCAGCTCACTTCACGCTCACTTCACTTAAGTTTTCACGGTGAGGTTTTAACAGAATAGACCGGCTGTAGCGAAGCTAGAACTTCCATTAGAGGGAAGCCGAAGAAAATATTGTTCAGCCGGTCTATTCAGTAAACATCTCACTGTGAAAACAATGTGAAGTGAGCTTGAGGGGAGCTGTCAAATTGTGTCAATCCCTGTGGAATGACGGTCACTTCACGCTCACTTCACCTAAGTTTTCACGGTGAGCTTTTTACAGAATAGAATGGCAGCCATTCTATTCTGTAAAAAACTATATGACAACCATAACGTTGTATCTTTTAAGCCTGGTTTTCACAAGCCCAGAGTCTGAACACCCAGTAGTCAGCAACTGTACATTCTGCTGTATATACAGTACTTTCCCGACGTGTTCTCACTACTGGGTCTGCATAGGAGATAGCAGTACACAGCTACTGTGTTACTAGTTCTGGCCTGGTGTTTCTGACCCACAAGTGGGAGTAGGGGAAGGTCAGTGGATAGTAGAAACCATTTTTTTTTAAATAGCTGACCGACATCTACTGACCGGTCAATACTGGCTCAACTTTGTTTTCACTGACCCAGTAGCTGCCAGACAGGAACTGCCCTTCACTGTCCGCCAGCTAATGGGCGTGTGGAAAATAGGCTTTAGGCTCTAAACAGTTAGCTGTCAGTTCACAATAATGAATGCTAAATGGAAGCTCGCCTCTAATTTGAACATTGGCAACGAGAAAAATTGGAAATCTTGTTTAGTGCAGTTAATTCTTTATAAAAAAGATGTCAATCGGTAAAATAGGCGAGTATAATGTGCAAGCCGGCAACTGGTTGGCGTAGATTGAACGCATAGAAATGTACTTAATAGCTAGCAATATCGGTAACGATGTGAAGTTACCCGCGCTTATTTCGCTAATGGAGGAAGAAACATTTGAGTTATTATCTAGTATATCGACTCCATCAAAGCCGTCTTCTTTGAAATACGAAGAAATTGTTAAATTGCTGCAAGAGTTAAACGCGGAACGATTCAGATTTCGTCAACGAAGACAGTTGGCCTGTGAGTCTATTGCCGATTACATAGCCGACCTTAAAAAGCTTTCCCGATTCTGCAATTTCAATATAGTTTAAAAGACAATTTCAGAGGGCAATTTGTCTGCGACTTAAAAAGTGACTGCACCAAGCAGCGATTATTTGCGGAAGACCATCTTAGTCACTCAAAAGCAGGAACTTTGGCCACAACTCGTGAGGCGGCGGAAAGAGATGCCTGCGCAGTAGAACATAATATCGGAAGGTGGTGACGAACGCGGCAGAATTAAGCGAAGGCATACAAAATTATTTAGCTGAACAAACATACTTACATCTCGCCAATGAAGCACCCTTTTTAGTCTCCAATCTTCTAAAGAAGAAGACTTCTTCAGATTTTTGATAAAGAGATTTAACTCATAACTCTAGAGTTAAATTAATGACGGTTGGCCGCAGGAAGTACATATGAAGGGGCTTAAAACTTAATGTTAATCGCAAAAACTAACTTTATTCGGAGCTAGGATGTCCTTTGCGGGGTCACCGGGTTGTGATACCTTTAGCTTGTAGGGATAGAGTTCTTAAAAGAATTACATTAGCCACATATGGGAATTGATAAGACAAAAGCTTTAGCAAGAGGTATGGGGATTGACGAAGCTGTAGAGGCGGTCTGAAGAGTGTGCAAAGTATGCGCTGCGGTGGCAGATGCGCCTCGCCAACATGGTCGTGGCCAAGTCGCCCTTGGTCAGGAATACACATCTACTTTTTAGAACCAGTGGCAGGACTAACTTATTTAATCATTGTTGATGCTTGTTCAACGTGGATTGAGGCTATTCAAATGAAACGCACTACGGCACAAGCGATTATAGCGGTTCTTAGGGATATTTTGGCTCGGTTTGGTCTGCCGAGAAAACTAGTGAGCGATAATGGTCCACCGTTCACTAGCACTGAATTCAAACATTTTTGTGCAAAAAATTGTATTGAGCAAATGTTCTCCGCCTCTAATGGCGCAGCAGAGAGTGTGGTACATATATGTAAGCGGGTAATAAAAAAAGCACTTAAGCAAACAATTTATCCAGATACAGCATTGTGCTGGTTTTTTTTAACTTACAGGAATGTTGAACATCACACGATAGGGGCCGGCAATCATTTTGCGAGGAAGAGCACACTAGTCTGGACGCTTTAAAACCCGATCGGGAGGTGCGTATACAATCGCGACAAAAAAAACCGGAAGGTGCACATTGAGAGGTCGCGGAGGGGGATAATGTGTGGTATAGAGACTATCGTGGTCCAGACAAATGGGTACCGGGACAAGTCTTGGAGCAATTAGGTAGGACTGATTATAATGTTCCATCTGATTTTGGAACCGACACCCATCGACATATTGATCAGTTGTACGTTTGTACCTCCACCTAGTAATAAGATGACTAGGAAGTCACGAACCTTACTTATTTTTCCTGAAATGAAAGAGAAGTCGAGTGGGACAGTCAATGGGTGACCCGATGTGCAAGAAACGGGTAATGTTATTGAGTCAGGTACGGCGACCACGTCAGTGGACGGCCTGCAGGCAACGACATCCAATATTCCTTGGGACAGTGATGTGAGAGTCTCAACTGAGGTACCGTCACAGATATGAGCGCCGATAGTCAATCTGTCGGTGGCGGCGCGCCGACTTTTTGAAGTCGGCGGCGGCGGCATCGGCGGCGTGACATACATACAAATACCGTCATTCAAAAAAACATTAATACAATAATTTACGTATAATTAAGATTTATTATAATTTTGACGAGACATATTGAATTGCCAAGAAATTAAAATAATCTGATATTCAGTAACTAAGCTTAACAAAAACTGTGTTTGTTTGTTGATAACTTGGACAACACAGAAATTGTAATGTCTAAGAGTTTCGCTCGGAAACGGCGCGCTGTCGCCTATGGTCGGCGGCGGCGGCGCGGGAGGAATCACGACGGCGGAGGCGCGCCGGCGCGGCGCTCATATCTGGCGGTGGTACATCAAAGATCAGCAAGAATTCGTAAGCTTCCTAAGATTGACTAAATAACTATATTTTTATTACTTATAGGTATGTGTTTAACCAAGATAGATTTATTGGTTTATTAAGTGATTGATCTGATCTAATTGTTGCTATTTACTAAGTTTGATTTAATTTATTAGGCTATGTGTTTGTTTATTTAGTTTTTATTTAAGCGTGAAGGTGTTATTTAAGACAACCATAACGTTGTATCATAGACTATAAATAGTTAGCTGTCAGTTCACAATAAATGTCATATAGTCGTTTACGTCAATAAACTGTGATAGCGACCGTGAGTAAGTATGTTCCTTGGCGACCGTTGCTATTGATATTTTCGTCGTTCAGTTCATAGACTAAATATATTGTATAATAATTATTCAGTTTGCAAAATAAATAAAATATGGTAATAATGCTTTTATTAAGTATATAATGTTTTGGGGACCGAATTAATTAAACAAGCTTAAACGCTCCCGAGCCGCCTTACGCGGAGTTCTAAAAGGATCTAAGATCATTTTCAAGAAATAGAAACCTTTAAAAACACGAAACGGCTGACGGTCTACCTTCTGCTCAACAATATAAACGACCCAAAGATGAAAGTATACACACTGCTGTCAACAATTCCACCTGAATTACACGAGAGGATGCAGGATCTGTGCTCCCCGGAGGATCCCATAAACAAACATTTTGATGAGCTGACCACCATCTTAGATAACTACATTGACCCAAAACCAAGCGTGTGGGCTTCACAACACGGATTTATCTCACGTTTACAGCAACCGGAAGAAACAGTCGCAGTATACACAGCAGAATTATGTGAATTCAAATGCCTGCATTGCGTGAAATCTACGCTTGACTCTTTCTTGTCACTGCAATTTATTAGAGGCCTGAAGAAAGAAAGAAAAGAAAGAAAAAGAAAGAAAATACATTTATTTGACGCAGACTTAAAGGCACACAATATAACAAACAGCAGACAAAAAATATGAAATATAAAGTACCAGGAAAGAAAATTGACAGGGACTGTGCCTCACGGCAGGACGAAGGACGTGGAAATACATACAAAAATTCTCCAAGAAAAACACACGACAGCATTCCCCAAACTAATAATTACACATTGCCACGTCTATGGAAATGAGGAAAACAGAAAATATAAACATGTCAGTACGCACCAGCAGATTGGACAATGATAACTTTTCATTCATTCAATTTCAAATGCTACCAGCATAGCTCAATACATGCCGAAGGTCAAGAAGGCCACCGACGCGACGTCAATTCGTGACCTCAAAGGTAAATGTTTTCGCTGCGGCAAAGACGATCACAAGGCGAATAAATGCGGTGCCCTCCAAAGCACTTGCCGCAAGTGGCAAAAAGAAGATCATCTGACTCGAGTCTGCCTCCAAAGAAACCAACCAGATGAATGATTCGACATCGACAATCGATAACGACAGCTCTGCTGATATAAATCTGATAAAGAGCGAGATCTCAGAAAAAATTACATTACCAATCGATTTAGAAGGTCATCATGGAGTTCGACACGGGGGCAGCACTCTCCACTATATTATTAAGAAACTATTAAGAGAAGCTGGATATCAGCAAGAAAAACCACTATGAATCTAAGAACCTAGCTAAATTCTACACAGGGGAAGTTTTTAAACCCATCGGCGTAATTTACGTCAAATGACGATATAAAAAACCAACATTTTATGGAAAATTGAATATTATTAACAAAGATATTGATCCCATACTGGGAAGAAGCTGAATGAAAGAACTCAATGTCAAACTCGCCGATATCATAACCGCAGAAGAACACCAAGAAACACCGAGGCTCGACCAATTATTAGAAGAATTTGCTACTACCGTATTTAACCGAAATCTAGGCAAAATCCCTGACATTCGAGGCCACTTAACTCTTGAAGAGAATACGCAGCCAGTCTTCATCAGACCACTAAGAATCCCCCCCGCACTTAATCTAAGGTAGATAATGAAATTGACCGCCTAGTTGAAGAAGGCGTAACCACTCAAGTTGACCACTCAGACTGGGGCACCCCAGTGGTTCCCATAATCAAACCAAATGGGAGCATAAGACTCTGTGCGGACTACAAAGTCACTTTAAATAAAGTTATTAAAGACGAACATACCCGATCCCGATTATCTATACTTCTATACTAATACTAATATACTAATATTATTATAAAGAGGAAAGATTTTTTTGTTTGTTTGTACCGAATAGGCTCCGAAACTACTGGACTGATTTTAAAAATTCTCTCACCGTTAGAAAGCTACTTCTTTACCGAGTAACATAGGCTGTATTATATATACAATGTGTAACGGAAAGGGTATATCTATCCAAAAGGGGTGAAGATTACATTAGGTATAGAATCTCTATGCAAAGTTTCAGCTCAAAATAAATTACTCAAATCATTTTTTACCAAACTTTAGGTTTCGTAAGTTTATTGAATTATGAATGAAAAATTGATGGTCAAATCATAACAAACGTGTCACCGCATTACGAAGATCAGACGGGATCGAATAAGCCGAAAATACGGAGAAGCGCACTAAATATTTACGTACACCGAGCGGTTGGTATCATGTACTGAAATTTCTCATCATGTTCGTAACATGTAGAAATAAGATTTTAAAACCATTGCCACATAGTTTGTTATCATCCAAAGAAGCCGTGCACTTGATATGTATATACCCTTTCCGTTACACGTTGTATATTCAAAAAAATTAGAGATCCCTACCTAAAATGGAACAATGTAACCCAACGTATCAAAATGTTGCCCGGCAATATACTGACAGAAAAAGGAATCGTTTGTCGCCAGAAAATTTTCAACTTGTTGTTTTTTTATTAAAAAAATTACATAAAGTTAATTTTTATGATTAAATTGAATGTAAATATTTATATTGCTATTTCTTTTCACCTTCTTTGACTAATAATTGCGTGCAGCTATAGGAGAATCAGGTATTCGTATTACATATTCGGCGAATAGTACAATCGGTATTCGTATTCGTAAAAGTTGTATTCGTTGTATAACTAGTATTTCTCATATAATAGGACCGATTTGCATCAAAAAAGTTTTTGTGAAAACTGCCCATTTTCTTGCTGACTGTACATTTTTTCAAAATCTATGAATGCAGATCAAAAAGTTAAGGACAGTCTCTTATGGCCATTTTCCTGTAGCTACGACGGTTAAGCTTGCCTGCCCTTATTGCTCCGTCTCAAAAATTTACCCTGTATAGGTATTATCGATTATAGTTTTATTTCTGAAGAGAATATTACAAATATATTCTAAAATTATGTTAAACTGAATAAAATTCGAGGGAACAGGTGAAAACAAAATACACGTGAATGTATCTGTTAAGAAATCAACATTGGAACATTAATCATTCTATCAAGCTCTCTTTTCATATAAAAATTATAATGTTTTAAAGTTTCAAAGCTACAGTTTGGGGATGCTATCGACGTCTCCGTCTTAACTGAGGAGTGACACTGACAACTCTCTCTGGGAAACTAAGTGAAAGCGACCCAATGTGGCTCGACCCGGCCACCTGGTGAATGGCAAACTTTGTTTTGATGTCAACTTCATAAAACTACTAAAGCTCTTCTTCATCTAGAAAAATCAATGAGAAAAAAAAGTGTCAGTGTCAAACCTACTTACGAAACATAATTGTCATTTTGTGTCGCGTGTATTTTATAATAATTTATTTTGTAAAATTTTGTAATCGATATACAAACATGATATTATATTACTACGCATGCACCATATTTTTTACAGTAACGTGCGAAAGCTTTCCATTTGAAAAAGAATATGCACCTAATGTGGGCACAGTGCTGTTCTCTGCCAGTGATATTGAAAAGAAACATTGGGGTAAGAACGAAGTAGGACTACTGCAAGCTAGAAAGTATTTCCAGAACCTTCTCCCCCCACCAATCTTCATAAACACTTTCAACGAAGATCATGTCAACAGACTACTTGTATACTTCAAAGACGCTTATGCTGCCATCAAAAAGGAAGCAAAAGATCCCGAAAGTGATACTATCATGACAACAGCACTCTCGGATGCTATCGGAGGCTACCTTAAAGTATGGGTCCTACCCGTCGCAAAATTAGACTACTACGGAGGCACGATCTCACAAGGCAACGTGGTCAAATTATTCCAGTTTTACAATGAAATAAAAAGATACTTAGACACCAATGGCGATGGTTGGCACAAACCTGATGAGAAGATCCTGAATTCTATGACAATCAATGTTGCCCCGCTTCAATTATTTTCGAACACCAGAAGTATAAAAGACCCTTGTGATAATTTGGCGTATTTTGAAAAGACTCCTACAGGCTTAACTATACCAACCCCAAACGTGAATTGGAAAGACAAGTCGAGCACGATGTTTGTACCTCTCAAGAATGCATCCTTAATATTGATGAACACTCCAGATACATCTCAAAATCTAATCAAATACTACATTGCAGCAAGAAGTTGTATTCAAAGCAGTCACCCTAAACAACAAGAACACTTTGACCAAAAATTCCAAAGGTGGCTGATGGACGAAGTTGTGCCGCACTTAAAAGACGATAATTTGTATCTTGCCTTAGGTAGTGTTCTAACTTTAGTTAACAAAACTCAAACCCTTTGCAATAGCGTCTTAGACTACCACAAAGTCAAACCAAAACCAAATACCAAAATTCCATGTGATACATCAAGCAAAAAAATGTGGATTATAACTATAATATTGCTTATTGAAATAGCGTGGTGCGTACCAGCATTAATTTTTGTATTATGCTATAAAAAGTTACAAAAAAAAGACTGTAGCAGCAACGTCTACCTTTTTATAGACAATGATAAAAAGGATAAAGATAAAAAAGAATCAAAAACAAGTTGCTGTGAGGATACTTGTTTAGCATGTTTAGAGAATATTCCAGGCGGCACACAAATACTTCGTAAAACAGTGTACAGTAACGTGGAGTGTATTGCCCCACCTCCGTCGTCTCAGAAAAGGAATACCGTTGTACCTGGAACCGTACCATGTAGAAAGTTTTCCCCCAAAACGTGTTTAGACAGGGTTGGTGCACCTATTGAAACTAAAACTTCTGAAACGTGTGATGATTCGAGAAAATTTTCATTACACAAATTGTCTTCTACCCAATATCGTAACTCTACACAAATGTTGGCCCTAATGAATCATGAAAATTTCGGCTCGAAACAACGTGGAGCAAGCGATTTGACTATTAGGTCAAGTTGTTGTATACCCGTGGTAGACGTTCCATCAAGGAGTAAAATAAGACGGGATAAAGACGGACATAGAAGACACGAAGACCGTAAAAGGTCAGATGACTGCTTCAGGAAACCTAATGATCGCAGACAATCCGATGATTGTATAACACTTGAAGTACGTACACAAGCAGAAGAATGTAGGAAAATGCAAGAACGAAGACAAGCTGAAGAATGTAGGAAAATACAAGAACGAAAACAAACTGAAGAATGTAAAAAACTTGAAGAACGAAGAGCTGAAGAATGTGTATGTCTACAAAAATCTGAATTGAAGAAACTTGAAGAACAAAAACAGGCTGAAGAATGTAGAAAACTTGAAGAACAAAGACAAGCTGAACAATGCGTATGTCTACAAGAACGATCTCTAAGTGAATTTATGAGATTTGAAGAACGAGCACAGGCTGAAGAATGTAGAAAACTTGAAGAACGGAGACAAGCTGAAGAAAGTAGAAAGTTTGAAGACCGTAAAAAACTCGATGAATCAAGGAAACTCGATGAAGATAGAAAACTAGATGAAACTGAATTCGATGAACGTGAGCTTGAAGAGCGCAGAGAACTTGAGGATTGTAGTAGATGCAAAAAAGCTGAGCCTAATAAAAATCTCGAAGGAAAAAAAAGAAGGAAACTTGAAGAAAGAAGGCAAGCTGAAGAAAGTAGGAATGTTGATGAACGGAGACAATCTATTGATTCTAGGAAACTTGATGAACGGAGACAAACTGAAGAATGTAGGAAACTTAAAGAACAGAAACCAGCTGAAGAATATAGGAAACTTGATGAACGCAGACAGACTGAAGAATATAGGAAACTTAAAGAACAGAAACCAGCTGAAGAATATAGGAAACCTAAAGAACAGAAACCAGCTGAAGAACATAGGAAACATGATGAACGGAGACATACTGAAGAACGTAGGAAATTTGAAGAACAGAAACAAGCTGAAGAACGTAGGAAACTTGAAGAACAAAGGCAACCTGAAGAATGTAGGAATCTTGAAGAACGGAAACAAACTGAGGAACTAACACTTGAAGAATGTAGAATGCTGGAAGAATTTCGGAAACTTAGACAACTTGATGAATCTAGGATACCCGATGACAGTAGAAACGAAGGGCTTAGAAAACTGGATGAGCTGAGAAAACTTGATGACCGTAGACAACTTAATAACCTTAAAAAACTTAATGTGCTGAGAAAACTTGACGATTGTTGTAAAAATCAAAATCGCAAAGTACGTGATGAAAGTAAAAAGTTTGAAGACCGTAAAAAACTCGATGAATCAAGGAAACTCGATGAAGATAGAAAACTAGATGAAACTGAATTCGATGAACGTGAGCTTGAAGAGCGCAGAGAACTTGAGGATTGTAGTAGATGCAAAAAAGCTGAGCCTAATAAAAATCTCGAAGGAAAAAAAAGAAGGAAACTTGAAGAACTCCGAAAACTCGATGAATGTTTCGAAGAACTTCAAAAACTTGAATTAGGGGAAGACGATGAAAGTAGAGAATCCAATATATGTGCGGGAGGCTGTTTATTAAATGCTGATAATTCTTCTCTTGTTAACGAAATTAAATATGACAACTCCGAAACTGGGAGAGATAAGTTAGATTATTCCAATGACTACAATGATTATGATGAACCAATTTGTCCATGTACAGGATGCCTAAAAGAGAGTTCTATCGATTCAAATTTGACTGGTGAAATGAGTCTTACCGATATGCAAGGTCCGTCGGACAAACCAGTAGATACAAAAATTTCATGTTTTAAAGTAAAAAAAGAATTAAAGACAAAGGGGAAGAAAGGCGATACAAAATCGTATTCCGGAAAACCTTACCTAGAGATTACAATTGATAGGCCTGGTACAGAGATATGCGTAGATATGAGTCAATGTGGAACACATTCTTTGCCGTACAGACCAAGTAAGATCCCTAAACCTGCTACCTGCAGCATCATGCAGCCATCATCAGGAAGACAATCCTCCTGTTCAAGTCCTGTCGACAAACATAGAAGCTTAATTCCTCAGCTCAAGAAGGAAACTGCTGATGACTTGAGTTTGGCACCGTGCCATTGTTCAATATCTTCAGAGAGCAAATTAAACGATTCATTTTAATGAGACTTATTCCCCAATTTTTTGTCAAATTCGATCATTTCGAGAACTCTCTACGAATTAGCAATATTTTAGTTCCTATTTTACTTTATAATTTTAGTTGTTATGTCCTTGTTGTAATTAATTTTATACTGTTATTAATATAATTGGTTTTCTTAGTTTAAAAAATCTTTTTCTTCCAACTACGTAGTAATGTTATCATTAATCACTACAAAACCGATGACAAAAGAAGTATTTTTTGCTTAGAACCAAAACAGTGCAGAAATATTATATGAAATCTCATTAATGCACTGTTTTACATTAATGTACTGTTTTGTGTTCGTTATTGTCTGGAGAAGGTTTGTATGAAGAAACATAGGTAGTTTGTAGGTAGGGTAAGTGGGGTACCTACAAACTAACTACCTATCTTTACCTAACTACCTAGGTAGGTTGGTAGATCGGGATGTAAGTAGGTAGTTAAGTAGGAAGATAGGGTAGGTAGGGTAGGTAGGGTAGGTAGGGTAGGTAGGGTAGGTGGGGTAGGTGGGGTAGGTGGGGTTGGTAGGGTAGGTGGGGTAGGTGGGGTAGGTGGGGTAGCTAGGGTTGGTGGGGTAGGTAGGGTTGGTAGGGTAAGTGGGGTAGGTGGGGTAGGTAGGTACGCCGTAGATAAGTACTTAGTGCTACCCGTGCGAAGTCGGGGCGGACAGCTAGTTTAGATATAAATTTACCACAGAGGTTTAATGTCTCCCATTAAGTTTAATATAAAATGTATGCATTAGATCAAAAAGATAATGGCTGAAAAAGAAAATAAAAATCGGCTGAATAAAACCGACTTCGTGAAATTAAAAAAAAACATAAAATGGCGCGCATTTTTTACTATTAATTAACTAACATAACTCTCGTGCATTAATTACTCACTTTGCGCTCGATGCAACAATCTACTATTATTTCACTCCTGTACTGTTTAACCCCACTTTTAAGGTTACATAACATATAAATATTGTTTTAAAGCCGAAAAACACAAAAAAATTGGTAGACTCACATGATTTGTAATTCTTTTTGTAAATGCTTACTAGGTACTAGCGCACTTTATTACCGTCAACATTCTTTCATCTCATTCCAGCTACAACGCTTAACATTTCTCTTTCACAACAGAGGATCCTACTCCACACAATTCCCTGAGTACTACACTAATCACTGTGACGAATTTATTGGCTCGGTCCGGGTGAATTAGAAGGGATCCTGAGTTATTGCATATTTTGGCCAGATCAGGTGGCCGACCGGCCCACTAATCTGTCATTACACCGGCCCACTTTGCGAATTGACTGTACTGGACTTTTGTGTTCGGTGTTTCGGTTAATATTAGGTACTGGGTTTGTGTGTTTTGTGAATAGCCAAAGTTAAAATTCACTGTAACATAAGTTTGAATTTTGTATAATTTTTTTAAAGAATTAAAATTTTGTTTAGAAAAATTATCATTTGAGAATACACTTATGGTCAAATTTACAAAACCCTACTTACAATAATAGTATTTTTTCCTTTCGAAAGAAAGAAAAAAGCGTTTATTTGGCACAGTACCAAGGAAAAAAGTAAAGGAAGGAAGGTAAACTTTAGTTCTATTATAAAATAAAGAACAAAAATAGGTCAGTTAGTTCTTTTGACACTACACCTGTTGAAGAACTTTTTAACTTTTATCAAGCAGTCTTTTAGAGAACAAAGTATTTTTTGTAGTTTCAATTATCGTAAAGTGGTCGTGTGGACACTAGAGTATACATATTGCCTAAAATATTTATTGAAACTATAGGTTTATTTTGGCTTAAAGGTGATTATAAATAAAAACATTAAGTAAATTACAAAAACCAGTTGACTTATGAAGTTATGAGTTACTTTTAGAGATTTTGCTCTCATATTAGTAAGGGAAGGTAAACCTCTCACTACAAAAAAATTTCACGCACCCCTCACGAGAAAACCTGACCACCTAAAATCATTTATAACTAAATACCATTGCTCAAGAGTTAGAGAGAGACCAAAGGCATAGGGTGACCAGCCCCCAATAAATACTGGACCTAGTAAATTGGTACAGTGTTGTGGGATTACCACATTTACCACCAATTGTCCGGATAATCCCCGATCGACGGGGATTATCGGACAAATTGTCCTTGTTCTCTTGTCTAATTTATGTGTGGGTTTGAGGTGATTGCAGACATCTGTGAGGAAAATAAAATAATGATAGTGGATTAAGAATCGTTCATTGATTTGTCGGAATAAATTATTATCTGCAAGGTTGGTCCAAATTGATCCGAAAATTAATTGAACCCAGTACCTAAAGCATGCCGTTCATGTACTGAAGAAGTTCGTATGTTTGAACCCAATACCTAAATCATGCCGGTCAAGTCCTTTTAGTAATCAATAAACTTACTTTAACCTGAGAACAATTCTCTTATATATAAGAATGTTCGCATTTATATCCCAGTCTCAATCTGTCAAAATACCTCTAGTTTGCTTACATTATTGTCAATTTTTTTACATTAATCGTTGAAATAAGATTGCCACTAGTTAGGGATCCGTACCCGAAGGTTGCCAAGACGAACCATATTACTAAGCCTCCGCTGTCCATCCGTCGATCCGTCTGTCTGTCAGCGAGCTGTATCTCGTGAACCGTAATAGACAGACAGTTGAAACTTTCACGGATTGTGTATTTCTATCGCCGCTATAACAAAAAGTAATAAAAAAGAAGTATATAGAGTGCCGCTAGCGGCATTCAAGCTTCATTATATCACTAGGATAGAATGAAGCTTGCGGCACTCCATACGCTACCTGATAAACATTAAATAAAGTTAGTAATTAAAGGAGGACCCTCTTTATTTATTAAATTTATTTAATTACATTTATAAAATAAACGTGTTTTTACGGAGTTTTTTGGTCGATCTTATGGGATTTGCCCATTAATACTAGCCCAAGTAAAATATTTAAAAAAACATACATTTTCCAATATCCTCATATGAATTTAACATAAATTGAAACACTTAATACTAAGAGATTAATACGTCTAAATGAAATAAACATAATCCTTCAGGTTTGGTCGAAGTTCAGGTCTGATTTATAGCTGGTCCTCAAACGGACTGCGGACCCGGGGTTTATAATGTCCAACACTAATCCCGCTGATAAAGTACTTTGGGTCCGTTTTGTTAAAGTATGACAAATAATTATTGCTGGGCTTGTTTTTCTGGGATGATGTGTAAAATATAATGTTGAGTTTAAAAGGGATTTCCTTGATTTTGTTTTGAGTGTTTACACAAAAAAAAAGTAGGTAAAAATGTGCTGTGTTTCGTATGAAAATGTTTCCTGACCCGAATATTAAAAGGGCAAAAAAAAAACAAAATTCATATCACAGCAATCAAAACAAAGCGTTTATAATTCCTATCCCCACAAAAAGAGTAATGAATTTATGAACTCCTCTTATCAAGACGCAGCACAAAGAAGAATATCTTAAATTAACCCGTTGACAACGCCATAGCCACCCCTGTCGGCGACTCGAGACCATAACTTAAGGATCCCCCTTGTTCACCGAAACCCAAGATTTTACACTGATACCCGTTCTGTAACCCCTTATCGAGCTGATGGAGTGCAACCAGGAATGGGTGAAAAAGGATAAGAAAAGGTTTTTGTGCTTGTATCAATCGTTGTAAATAAATGATATGGCTAGAAAGGGGGTGACTACCGAGATGACGACTAATGGAGAAGTATGGATGAAAAAGACGTTGCACCGACCAGAAATAAATTGGGATAACGGCAGGAACATCACGATGATGATGATCATTGGTTGTAGTTGATAGAAGTCTAAGGTATAATGGTGTCTTAGAACACGCAATAAAAACGTATTATTCGCATTAATTGTAAAATTTATAAATCAATGGCAAAGTGGAGTAAGTACTTGCGACCGTCGTAGTGCGTGTATGACCAGATGTATGAACGTAATCGAAGCAAAAGGAGAATGTAAGGATCATAGCAGGAGGTGTTCTGTAGTTTCTGCCTACACCCATGTGAAAAAGGCGTGAGTGTATATATATATATATGTATAGTGGCAAAGTGAACTCAACTCTATAGTCAATCTGGCAAAAAAACTAGTTCCTGCGTACTGTATTTCTCTCGTACTGTATATGTCTCGAATCTGGGAAGGGAATATCGGGATAAAAAGTATGTGTTAATCCAGGTTTTAAACGATATGTGTGGCAAATTTCATTCAAATCCCTTCAGTCGTTTTTGGGTGAAAGAGTAACAAACATCCATCCATCCTCACAAACTTTTGCATTTATAATATTATAAGTAGGACAGGATGAGGTGTTTTTTTTTCTCCGATGTAAAGAGAGGAATCTCCACGTAAATGGTTGGGCTAATTAAATTGATGATATAATATATACATAATTTGACTAAAAGTAATTTAACACCAACTTATCCCAATCTTGTCTTATCATATTCTTCGTAAACCGCACAAACCGCCACAGGCCGCCATTCACACCGTCGCCAACGATTCCGGGTAAACAAATAACTCTTAGTTTCTAATTGAAGCAGATAGGTGTCCCAGTAATTATGGCGGTGTAACAAGCTCCCAGGGGATGGCTGAGATACCGTCAAGATACCCTCCCTTACCAGATGCCGCGTGAAAAACGAACCGCATGATAAAACGGTCACGTAGTAGCTACCTTGGATTTGTTTTAGGAGAATACGGAATTAGGGGTCGGGAGAATTGCATTTTCAATTGTTTTTAGAATTTTGAACAAGTTTTAGGACGAAATAGGGACAGATGCTACCGATTTTCAAGCCAATTTAAGAATGGAGACTGTTTATTTGAAAACGCTATATACCGAGACTTCACAATATTTGTTTATCAGGACAAACAGCACTTCTTGCGATGAGTGTCCATTTTCTTTGGATGAAAACTTGCTAGGACATAATGCCATAATTAGGACAGAAAATCACCATGCAACCTTGTTAAGCTTCTCTTTTTTCTTTGAACTATCACGCTTTAATAATTTCATCAAATTCGTTCAAGCAACCAGCTTCAGAGTCATCGGAGCTAAAGAAACAAACACGTTTAATTACTTCTCAGCAAACATCTCGTGAATTTCACTATTTATTGAGCTCCCAATGTCAACTAACCAAATAAGCAAGGAATTTTAGGAGCACACCGACTATTTTAACAAGACCCCTCTTTTTCCACACCTTGCCTTTTCAAATCTAGACTTTGTTCGTAAAAAGAGGGGTGAGGGAGGTCAGGAAATAGTTGTTGATGACAAATTACACGGTGGGGGAGTTAAACAAATTAATCACGGAGTCCAATTTAGCGGAAAACAATGTGGGGCGATGGGATGGTCGGATTTTGTCATGGTATACCATGTCGAGTGTGTTGTACTCGCAAGAGATAAATTAGAAACTGTCTAAGGAACGGTGGGAGGTACAAGCGGTTGTCAGTTATGTTCTGTGCTATATCTAGGGAAATTACATAGAGACAATTTTCTTGTAAAAATTGGAGTAAGTTAGTGATTATGTGTTTTCATACGAGACTTTGCTGCTTTTTGTTTTGTTGCGTAATTTTAATAATACCTTTATTTACTGACTGAAGCAAGATCTATCCTATATAAATCGTCGGCAGTCACTTCAATGCCAATTCTCAATAGAAAACGTTCACATTCAAATCGCAATCTGTCAAACTTGTCAAAAATGTTGGTAAATTGATTGAACTTTTGACAGATTGCGAATGAGATTAGAATGCGAACGTTCTTAAAAATACGGGAGTTGCCCCTGATGTCCACCAGATACAAATGCCCACGTAGGGTTGAATTTTTAAACCTAGGCATAAGACTTAAGATTAAGACCAGGGGCCTAAGTCTACTAATTTATAAACGTTACAATGGTCTCTCAATGGTGAGTTTTTGTTAGATTTGCCATACAAAAAATGTCAAAAACTCACCACTGAGAGACCATTGTAACGTTTATAAATAAGTAGATTTAGGCCCCCGCCCCGGTCACCTGTCATTTCTGCTTCTTCCTACTCTTTCTTACCAATATTTATCTACTCTACCATTACATAACGAGCCTAACCAATCTGTATTCCAACTATTTGAGCCAAGTCTGGCGGTAATGGATCCCATCCTGTTTGTCACCGCGTTACTATAAAACTTGCGTCTTGTTTAAGACCTGTTTGATTTGTATTTCCTGCTTATACGCTTTTGTTAAGATTGTCTCTTGTTATTACTATTTGTCAAGCTTATTTCTTAATGGTGATTACAATAGTTGGAAACAAAAAAAAACCTCAGAGATCTTATTATCTACTAGCTGCTGCCCGCGGCTTCGCCCGCGTGAGTGTCGGAAATTACCCCCATGGGTTTTAAGTATAAATATTGAGTTTCGAGTTAATCGGACAGCGCGTTAAAATTCTTCCATACAAACACTGACACCCCCCAATCCCCCTTTAGGGGGTAATTTAGACGAAGGAGGAGGCGGAGCGCGTGAGGGAGAGGCAAAGTTCGCGCCCTCACGCGCCTAGCCGCCGTAGGAGACGCCCTGGGCGTCGGGACTCCTTGGAGGATTCCCGGCCACCGTAGGCGCGGGCTTGCGGGCGGTGAGCAATGGGTAGCTCGCCCCCGATAAGGACCAGGCACGGGTCGACGGCGCGTCGTGTTCCACGCGCGCCTCAAAGAGATGTCAGCAAAACTGACGGGGTCCGCTAGGACCGTTGCCCGCCGGGGTTGCGGGCAGTCCTAAGGGGAAACCGTGGCCCCTGGCATGGCAAGGGAAGGAACACGGGTGGGTTTTAGTCAGTAAAAGTCTGACACGCCCTCCCGCTCCGCCCAGAGCGGGAGAAGTCATTGGATGATTTCCCACCCAAAAAAAAAAAAAAAAAAAAAAAAAAAAAAAAAAAAGGGGGTAATTTAGAAAAACAAAAAACTACAAACTTTATAATTTATTTAGATAACTATTCGTGCGAAGTTTCGTGTTTATAACCTCAAGGAATAAGATTTTTCATACAAACTTTCATCCCTTATTTTACCCCCTTAGGGGTTGAATTTCGAAAAATCCTGATACACGTTATTCTTAATTTTTGGGTTTAAGTATAAATATTGAGTTTCGAGTTAATCGGACAGCGCGTTAAAATTCTTCCATACAAACTTTGACACCCCCCAACCGTAGGATAGGATACTTTTCCGGGATAAAAAGTACCCAGTGGGTGCCCAGGATATTAAAGAATAATTATACCAAGTTTCATCGTAATCGAACCGGTAGTTTTTGCGTGATACTTGAACAAACAGACAGACAGACAGACAGACAGACAGACAGACAAAAAAAAATTAATCACACTTTTGGGTTCGGTGTCGGTCTAGTAACACCCCCTGCCATTTATTTTTTTGATATTTTCAATGTACAGAATTTTCACACTACAGATTTATTATAAGTATAGATATGATTCGGAATTACCACGCTAGAGAGAACTACGGACAGTAAATAAAACATCCCAGTCACATAAGCTTTTAAGAGAAATTTCGTTTTTAGAAGTAAAAAATAAAATTGGCTTGGTTTTTGGCCTGCCTTTCGTAACCATATTGGTGGTGTCTCCCTAATCAAACCCAGCAGTAGTCTGCAAGCATTACCGGGGTCCATTTCCAGTGATAACGCCTTTCAATTGAAGCAATATCTTGGTGTAAGACTTACCGTGTTCATCACTAATTGCACCTATACTCCATTTAGTATAAAATTAAACAAATTTATAACGGTTATCACCCTTTCGTTATTTCGATATAAACGTACCTATAATAAACTCCGTGAATTCACGATAAATACAAAGCAATGTAATCTATTAACCATTTACATTTAAAAAATAACTCTAATGTGCAGTTATTTCAACAATATTACACAATAACCGTTGTTATTTAGCCGCTATTTTATTTATTTATTTGTCTAATGCTAAAATAAAAATGGAGCATAGGTTTTCTTTAAAAAAAACTCTTTGCATAATGTGTATCTCACAATCTGTCACTTTGTCTATTCTCCCTGAGATTCTCCCTGTGTGCTACGTTTACCATTTTGGGGAGTTGGATGTTTGTACATTTCATACTACAAATGAAGGGAGCAGTAAAGGCTATATTTATACTAAATTACAAAGGAGAAACGTTACTGTAATTAAATGTTCAATGTACATGAAATGTTCAAAAATCAAATACTTATTTACCACACCTGGCGGATGCCAGTGTGTCAACTTCAAACAATGCAATAATTTAAAAAATATCGTGCGGAAGTAAGTTCCGCTCTGGTAGCCGCTTCCGCTTGCCATTGGCCGACACCTTTGACCCCACCCCACGTGAGGGTTGGAACACCCTATGGTGAGCACTCACGTGTGGTGACGTCATAAATAGCCCTCTTCTTTATTTATTTTTAGTTACTTTTGTTTTTGGGAAAAATTGGAATTGTTCTATATGTGTGACTGTTAATAAGAAGCGGAAAATTATTGAGCAGTTCCAATTTTCTCTCCGTATGTAACTTTCCGTTGTAGGTAAGTGGATAAGTTCGAGATTTGCTAAAAGATCACCTACGAGTCTTTCACTTATGTAAGAATCGGGGTCTTTTGTTTATTTATTTTTTATACGAAAAAATGCTCACTTACCATTTTCTTATTTTTTTGCAAAGAACCAGTAGATATACATTCATACAATACAGTATCTAGAATTCAAAGTAGATAATATTGTCTAACATTCCTCAGCCTCTACTAATCGACTTCAAAACCTAATAATAGAATTTAAAAGTCCATTTAAAAACTTTCCGAAGCGTGCTCTCAAAAGTGCGTGAGATAAAAACTTCTTAGTTCAAACGTAGGGATAACAGTAGAGTGGTCATAAATCTGAAGAAGTGATAAACAAATTAATAGAGATATGATAGTAGAGGTTCATAATTCATTGTGAGATAAGAAGCTTGTAACTGTTAAAGCGGCTATTATGGATTTTGGAGCTTCGTATGTATGTCTGGTCGGAGGACTGGAAATAAGTAGTTTTTTTCACCCCCGACGGATAAAGAGGATTGTTATAAGTTTAACGTGTGTATCTGTGTATTTGTCTGTTCCCTCGTAGCTCCCAAACGGCTGAACCGTTTTTGATTATTATTTTTTTGTTTGCAAGGTGTCTTGGTCGATAGTGTTCTTAGCTACAATTCATGAAAATCGGTTCAGCCGTTTGAAGATTGTCAGCTCTTTTCTAGTTGATGATTGGATGTGCGCATCATCCACAGGTCTGATCAATTCGAAATTTAGTATTCTGTTACTTCAATGATATTAGAAGAAACCTGGAACCGATACTGCAGCATCACCTGGAATTGTGTCGGGGGTTATTTTTATTTTAACTTGTTTTTAATTAATTTTAGAACTGCTTCGGTCTAAAACTTCACTGTTATAATTACTATGTTTGAATACAAAAAATAGCTAGCGGAAGACATGATCTACCTACCTTGTTTTGGAACCTATTGATAAGCCGAGGTACAATTCGATACGCAGTAACAATTTCATGAGTCAGCGGGGGTGAGGGGTGGGGTATTGCGCAGCGAGAAACTCACTTCCGAGCCGCCATTAAGTTTGAATCGAAGTGTAAGATGAGCTATTTAGTGTGATCATGACCATCGCCACTCACCACTAAACAAAAACTCGCCAAAAAGTCTTGTGCTACTTTGAAATGACGATTGATATCACTAATATGGCTAAATTGCTAATGACTTCCACTAATTTATTCTAGCAAAGAAATAAACTAGTACCTAATTGGTGGTTTAATTAATAATAAAAACAAGCAATTAGCACCAGAGCTATCTGTGAAATACGCTCAACTTTATGGCAATGTGAAATGTACGGAGCACGCGGCTATTAAACTATTCCTTATGGCACGGAGCGCATATTTCAAACAATTAGACGGTCCAATCGCGGCCAATTTGAGCCTCCAACGACCGTCATCGTGTTGCAAGGATTAGTGAGCAGTCGCGACTTTTGGAAAATTTCCTGAAACAAAGACAAAATGAAAATTAAGGGCAATTCGCCGTATTTTTAAGAACGTTCGCATTCGCATCTCATTCGCAATCTGTCAAAAATACAATCATTTTAACAACATTTTTGACAAGTTTAACAGATTGCGACTTGATTGTGAACATTTTTAAGTACCTATAAATGGCCTTCAGAAAGTTAATGGTCAGTTTTGCTGACATTCATGCTGGCTGATGGATGACAGTCAACTTTTCCCGAAATAAATACACCTATCTCTTTTGCAAACAATTTTTGTGTCTCGTTAATAAAGTATTAATTTAACTTAAATAGGAAAATTGATTGCAAGAAAATTTTTAAACATTGAAAAAGAATATGGTGCTCATCAGAAAACTCTGTCATTCATTATTTATTTGGTAACTACAACTAGATAATTTTGTTTAGGTCTGTTTGTAAAATCTCAACTCATATCAAAAACCAGACATTCTCCGAACGTCCCTATTCCTTCCTACAATCTATCTATCGACTACAACCACGCCGTACGTCCAGCGGCTATAACTCAATGAACAATGGCCAGCATTCTAATCCAGCCGGCCGTCCGTGGCCTGCTGGTCGTAATGAAATTCCCGGGTTATATGGCCCGGGGCGGGGCAGGCCACTGTCATCAAAACAATTAGCTGGATTACTGGCTGACACCCGACAGTTTGAATACAAGTGTTTTGTGTTGCATAGATTTGCGGTAGATACAAGTTATTAGTACAATTTTTTTTAACGATATTTTTTCTTGCCGAAACTCTAAGAATAATCGCAATGGAAAGGAAACGCCGTGTGGTATGCATTATTGTAAACCTGACACTCTAAACGTCTTGAAGATTCGCTAAAAGCAATTATTTAATTTACTATTAGGTATTTAGGCAACATGTCCCGGAATTAACGCACACCACCAAACACCCCAATTAGAATATTATGTTATATAATCATAATACATTCACTGAATTTTGACTATTATGTATAAAGAATTAATTAGATAATACTGATTGTGGGGGAAAATTGTGGTCACATTACAAATCTACGCGCGCAGTCGCACACGTGTATGGGTCTAGCGTAGTAGTAGTACTTCGTCCATTTTGCTTTGTTTTGACTGTACAGCGGAAGTGTGACTGTAATTTACGTAATTTTCATTATTTTTGGGATAAAAAATTACCTATATTGAAAATGATAGAAATCAATTCTGGACCAAACTAATTTCATAAAATGCATTAATTCAGTTACACATTGTATAGGTACACCTCTGCCAACCCCAGAAAACAGGCGTGATGTTATGTACTTACCTATGTATGTATATTTAGCAAACTAGCAAACTAACTTTGAAAAGTCAAGCACGTTTTCTAAATTCATTCAAATGACTGTCATTAAATACAAAACAATAATACCTTTGAATGAATGAAGTATTTCATTCAAAACATTGACGCGTGTGGCCCACCTCCTGTTATACTCTTAATACATGCCTCAATTGAGGCCTCACTGTATATTAAATATGAATAATGATCACCCAAACGCTGCAGGAATACTAAACGCATTGCTATGTGCGTGTCATCAACACGTAATCACTAGCGATGCGACCTCATAAATTTTGAAGAACAATCGTAATTGGTGTAAGGACTAGTCCCATTGTGACAGCGATATAAGAAGTGCAATAATATTCCAGTGTATCATTGTATCCTTCTGCTTTGTAACTGAGTCCTACATTTTTGACAGATTAATTGTTTTAATGTCTGAACCAATTTTATCTGTCAAAAATTAGTGAACAAAGTCTTTGAAAGTACAGATATGTTTTCGCAACACTAGGTAGGTACTATCCCTAAAACACCTATTATTTCAGAAGATGTTTTTTTTAATAATACTTCGTTGAAAATAGGGTGGCTTATTTAATAACTAGGGACAAGTTAATCAATCATAAGACAAAGTTAATTAATAAACCATACACTGAGTAAGAAGAGCCCGAATCGATTTTGCAAAAAAACATAGTTCACCGCTGTCTGTCGCGGAGAGGCCCTGTCTCAACTTATTTGTTCTGTCTGTTAATTTTTAACACTTGCATCTCCCTCTCACATATCCATATATCACGGAAGAGAAAGAGACAGAGCACTTGTAATTTGCGCGACAATGAAACTGGATCGTTCACCAGAGATTTATACGCTCATTTGTAAATAATGAAGGCGCCACTCATTGTGATTGAAGCCCCATTGATGGCGACCTAACCACACCCGTATGTAGGGCTGCCACCTGCCACTGATCTTGAGGCTTACATTCCGATCATAAATTAACATACATCTTCTATAGTTTCGTGGCTATCAATGAAATAAGTCACGTCCGGGCTGGAAAATGCAAAGGATTTTCTTCACTCCCTAAAAAATACAATAGACGTAGATATATTTAGTAACTATTCCGCTTAACTATTCCTAAAGAGTCCTAAAAAACCCTGTAAGAAATCGACACGTGTTTCACCTCTCAATGAGACATCCTCAGGATGACGATTGACTTGTCGCGAACCCGAACACGACGTGTTGCCACGCCGAGTGCTGGACGCCGAATGCTGGACGCTGAGTCAGCACCAGCTGGATTTCCGCCAAGTCACGCCTGAATCAATAAACTACTACCTACAAATTCGCTTTAAACTGAAAGTTGTCTGGATACCGCCATGTATGCTGTCAATTGATGCTGAACTTTTTCTTTCGTTGCACATAAGTGTAATTGATGCGTATAGAATTAAATACTTAAATTATTTGTAGAACTTTCCCCAAAAAGAATCACCAAATTCTTGTGCACATTTTTCAGATGGACAACAGAAAATCTTTACGATATGGTTTCATGATTATCCATGATGAATTTTGTAAGTATTCTAGTTTTTCTTTCTTCTTAAAAGGTCGAAGGGTTTTCCAGCAGGTATAGAGACTTCAAGTTAATTTCTAAAAGAGAATAGCATTCCTATCTCTTGCCAGCCCTATCCTAAGGCCAATTACTTAAAGTCAGTATGCATAACAGCCTAGACAACTACACCTGCCATTGTCTGTCGCTTAATACGTGGCGCCC
This sequence comes from Eupsilia transversa, assembly GCA_914767815.1. NCBI lineage: Eukaryota > Metazoa > Arthropoda > Insecta > Lepidoptera > Noctuidae > Eupsilia > Eupsilia transversa. The sequence continues at coordinate 3,909,903 of OU611888.1, forward strand.
TCTGCAGACTCTTACTGACAACTCTTATGAGCACTTTGTACAATTAGCAAGCTATTTTAATAAACACATGGGAAGAAGCGTATTTCAGAGTAATTTACTGTAGCTTTTGAATCTTTTGAGATTGAAATTGTGAGGCGACATTTACTTTATCATGTATTTTTTTTTCTTTTTTTTAGTTTCATGATTTAACTGCGTTCATAGCTTACAGTTTCAAAGTCAGAATGTGTTGAATGTGCCCTTAGAGGTCTATTGTAGAAATATAGTGTATTTATGTCGTAGGATGATTTGATAATTCAAATTTTCGGGAAAACCCTAGGGGATATTGCCAAAACACGGATAATTAGACAATGGTAAAACATTTCTCAATCTTACTGGAAAAAGATAGGGTTTTTGCAAAAACAGGAGACGCTCTAGTAATATTGAATATTTATAACTCTGATTGGCTAGATTTTTGCTTACCGACTAAGTGTAACGAGTAGGAGTCTTCGCTACGAAAATATTTTAAAGACGAAAGTTTCTGGTAAGGCCTGATTATAATAATGTTTAAATAATTATAGGTAAGAGGTATTTTACTATTTTGATAAAAGTTCATTGGCATTTAAATACTAATGTTATCTCACCCAATTTATTGGTATTACACATTAAATGTATTCTTAGTTTCCTACCTAACGCATTACACAATAATGTAACCAATATAATCGAAAAATGACGTTTCCTTTCTCTGAGGTAAAGGTTGCTAAAACGATACTTAGTAAGACAGAGACTGACTTGTATTTTTTTTTGTAATGTATAGAGTTTTTGCGTTACAATGGTCAGTCCAGCGAGCTGAGCCGCTCGATGTGAGCGCCGGATCCTCCACGCGACTGTTGACTGTTTCATGAATTCCTTTGAAACGGAAATATGAGAAACGAAAATTTCATGGTGCTCGAAGCGAGCGTTCGCCGTGTCTTGTGTATCACCGTTCTGTAAGAGGACTCACAGCGAATGATACATTACAAACAAATGTTATAAGTCAGTCTCCGCCTTTAAGAAAGAGGTCAAATTATGAACAAGTCGATTGAAATGAAGCGTTTAGAAAAAAATAATGCTAAAAAAGTGAAGCTGAAGAAATGGTTTATTTACTTACTACATATTATGACATTTTAAATGACGATTTACATTATTAATACCGATATAACTAAAATAAAAAGGCGTAGGTAAGTATCATAGTTTACAAATAAACAGTTTTGCCGGTGCTACGCGCTACGCTTTACGTAGCGCTACGAAATAAGAATTTAAAAACCTTTTTATACTTTTAGAAACTCACCTTCTTACTTCATCCGCAACATGAGTCCGCCTAAAAGCCCGCGAAAACTTATCTATGGCACATTAAAAAAATTCCTAACTGATTAATCCACAGATAAAAAAGAACCCTCTTTAAAAAAAATATCAACAAGGAACGAGGTGCGTATTCTCAAGTCAACAACGTCTTAAAACGATTACCGACAGTCTTCAAGGTGTGAAGGGGGACTGCTACACGTAAATCGCATTAGGTATGTTAAATCCCGGCCCTCAGGGGGATGTGAGGCAGTTGAGACGATATTTTTATTCGTATCGCTTACTTTCGTGATTATTGTTCGGCGGCCATTTGCATTGCGAGTTGTAGTGTAGTAGGAGCCCCTAGTTTTGATATTTTGAGAATTTATTTTAATAGGTCACTGTTTTTATGATCATCGTAGAGGCTAGTAATAATTTATTGTAATTTTGTTGTTTTGTTGTGTTTCCATGTTCTGAAATAGTCCTGCACCAACCGGGGATTGTCCTTGGGTGCATTTGCATAGTGCATACAAGGATATTTTTCGGCTGGGGCCTCAACACTTAAAATTGTCTAAGTGGCCTCTGCGAGTTAGCTTCGGCCCCTCGTACGCCTTCCAAAGTTTAGGTACCCAAGGGTCCCGAGATATATCAAGGACATTTAAAATTGATTGTTTTGTTTATCTTTAGAGAGCGCGATGATTTACTTTTTGTCATCTTCCTTCATGAAACTATCGAAATGTAAGCAAGCAGCCTAAAACAGCCAAGTAATACTGGAAATACCTATTGATTTAAAAGCTGTATTTATTCAATGAATTTCAATACCTACACCAAAGTCTGCACAACATGACTAGACTTAATAAAAGTTCAAAAAAGAAAATTAATATTTCTTGAAACAAAAACAAAACTATCAAAACCTTTCCACTCCTCTTCACAGGTGACATTTCCATGATTTTCCCGCCAAAAGCGTGACGTAAAAAAATCCCAAGACGCAAAGCAAAGTCAACGACTCCGCAGAATGTCGGAAGTGAGTTTTTTTATTCAGTTTTATATTTATTCAGTCTCGTTGTCTCTCTTGTCAGTTTGGGAGTATCACAGATCTTTTACTTACGACAATTTGACGACTCTTTGTTGTGACTGTTGTGAGTGAGTGTTTTGCTGAGAGTAGGTTTGTAGGCGCTTGGCAAATCGAAGGACAATTTTTTTAGTAAATTATCTATTGATTCGTATTTAAGAAGTGCTTCAAATGTACTTTAAAATATTGAGTTTAACGTTAAGTTTATTGATATTGAGAGTTTGTTTAATTTAATATCTTTTGTTAACGTCGTGGAGTGATTTCGTTTTGATTTCAAGTATTATACTAGACTCAGAAGTTCGCCTAACTGAACCGACAGCTGTGCTGCTGGGGAATTTGTTGTGTCACTTCTTCTCAGCTAGTGTTTCAGCTGATTCCCCAGCTAAAGCACTAGGAATTGGAAAAGGGTGGGCGTTTTGGGGGACTATCTTACGTAATTTTGACTTTCAAAAAGTGTTGATTCTTAGCCTGGTTTAAGTAAATGACTTTTGATCTTTGTTTTTTTAATCATTTGATTAGGCTGTACAGGATAAGAATTGATTTATAAAAGTGCAAAAAAACTCAATACCTAAATTCGGCTTACAAACCCGACATCATTAGCCAAAATAAATAATACAAAAAATAAAATAATCAACATTCTCATATCTCCCCTCAAAATACCTCTGAGTGATATTTGCTGTTTTTATAAGTCGTCGCCGCTCAGATATGTACAGTCGAGTAAGTACCTACACGATTTGTTCACAACCCCCTTACCCCTTTGTGTGCAATCAGATAGACGGAGCTCACCATTTCGATCTGACTCATTGTTAATTTTTCTTCGTGTATTGTGGATTAATCGAGCAAAAATATTGTGATCTAGAATTTGTGAAGGTGATTGTGATGTTGACTGTACTTGATTCGAGATTTTTTTACTGGAATCATTCGTTCTGCCTGGCCTTTTCCCAATCATGTTGGGGTCGGCTTCCAGTCTAACCGGATGCAGCTAAATACCAGTATTTCACATGCAGCGACTGCCTATCTGACCTCCACAACCCAGTAACTGGGTAATACGATACTACTACTTACCCTTTACTTTTTTACTGGAATCGTTGAATAACAATGTGTGGTATTTATTGAAATTGAATAAAAATGCAGCTTTGAAATTTTTCTAAATAAAAGTGACACACTGAGAAGACATGTTTATCCAACCCATAGTAATTTGTGCTTTAACTTGGAAGAACTGAGGCCGAAGAAATGTCAAAATCAGGGCTATAATTATAACTCGGTCAAACTTACTATTCGCTGTTCGTGATTCGTGAGTTCGTTTATAACAATTTAGGGGTTTATATTTTATAATCATTGTTTAAAGTTAAGTGACGTTCAAACGTCAAAAATGTATAGTTAAACAGTCGCTAATCATTACTTAACTTTCTATAAATAAACCCCATTATGTTTACAACACAAAATAAGACCAAACGACACCTCATCGGTTTCCATTAATTTTATTAAGGTGCGTCCAGACAGTGCGAAGTATGGACCGCATAAACATTTTTTTATATTTCATAATGTCTCAACATATGCATACATCTCATACGTGGCAAATGCCTCGCATTTTACTTATAATTTTAAACATCTGGGTATAATAAAGAAAGAATAACGTTTATTTGGGCACAGTTCGTGAAACACAAATACAAAAACCAAAATAAAAAAGTGAAAATAATGTTTAACAACAATAGTATGTGCCTCGCGGCTACGCCAAAAAGGTGATAGAATTATGAATGATTCAATTATAATAATCTCGAACCAGTGTCAGCGTACCAACACCCTCATGATATAAACATAAGTTTTATAATAAAGGCAACACCACCACACTCAGTAAGGATAAATTATAACAAAAGGAATAACAGCAGTAAAACAAAAGTGCCGTATTTTCCTATTTCATTCCTTGACTTAGCCACAGGTGCCCGTAATTATCTAAAAGAAAGGGTTCTTTCATGATCCCTACAATATCAACCTTCCATTTATGATAACCACCCTTATTGTAAAGAGTGTTAGAGGTTTTATTCCACTGATCAAAATGTCGCCAATACATTCCTTTATTACTGACATAACCAGCGTAGAAAGATCTATCATAGACCTTCTGATCTCCCTTATAATGTCAGTTTTGTCTATGTAAAACGGGGGGGATGGAGATCCATTTTAAATGGTTTGTATTTAATAGCAATGTTAGTACAAATTCCAAGTTAATAGCACAGAGTGACGGTGTTTTTAATAGCATCGCGATTTATGAAGATAATCTCGGTTTGTTAGCGGCAGAGTGTTACATATTACTGAATGAAGAATTCAAGTTTGTTTATATCTGTTGGAGACAGGTAGCAATTACCTATGTCCTGTCTCCAATAGACATAAAAAAACCTGAAATTTCTATTGCAGACATAGGAAATAATGGCTGCATCCGAGTACACGTTATTGTAGATAATCGTCTACTATGGTGCGCTCCATTCATCGGAGACGTTATGTCGTATGTATCTACCTGATTGTGTAGATTATAGCATCACTGTCCCAAAGCCATTCATAGCTATATTAATGAGGGTTTTATGCCGAATGCCTGAACCTGAACCTGCAAATTGCAAAAAACGTATGAAAAATTGAATTTCGCGGGTTAGCTTGGCGCATCCCCCTTAAGCCACTGACCTATACCATTCCTATTTCGTAAGGCAAGCACCACTTTTCCCCATAAGTTGTCAAAAATGTCACTACTATTAAAGAGACCGAATAGATTTTATGTATTTGGCGCCCTTTGCGGAATCATCACCATATCGTCTGAAAGGTCGCGACCCCATAGCCAAATGTCGTGCCCTTTGCGCTTTGGCCCCATAGGAATACCATAAACATCGCCGCTAAACACAATTGTGTGAAAGGTACAGCTATGTTTCTAGAACTGATTCGGAAAATATAAGATTAGACTAATTCTGTATTCTTGCGTGCAACTTATAGTGTCATTTTGAAAAGCTGATTTTTATTTTGACAGCTCTTTTCTTGAGATTCCGCTCTCAAACTCCATTTTGAGGATGGTATAAGACGGGAACACGGGACTCTTAGAAGTATCAGAATAAACGACAACTATGTATATTGGAAATTATCGAAAAGGACAAATTATTGAAAGTCTCTATCCATTAAGATAGACTAGATATACCTACTCTTCATTTTAACATACTTTTTGACATCACGACCTATTGGTGACTGTACACAATACTCAAAATGAACCGCAAACCTCACAATTTCGAAAATGGATTGCGTGTAATTCGAAATTTAAACTGTCCAATGTCGTCCCTAGCCCTGATGACGTATGGCACCCGCGGGGGTGATCAACTCCACTCTAGATTGCCAAATTTACATTACAGTTTGAAATGAGGAAATATAGACTCTATTTTTGTCGTATTAAAGGTTTTTAGGTGGTATTAAATATTGGCAAGTAAGTTGTTGTATGACGAATCTGTACTGTCAAGGAGCTATGCAATTATTAATGTGGCGTACGGTAGGTGGTAGACAAAGTCACATGTAGGGATTAGTGAACAAGTGTTGTGGGTACAGAACATTAATCTCTTGTTTTGTTTGTTTTGAGGGAACGATTCAACTTCTGAAACTGTTGTTCGACAAGGGTGCTAAGTTTTGAAATCATAGCACCTGCATAGGAAGCAGGTAGTGCAAGAACAAAAGTACTCGCGAAAGTTCGAATATTTGGAAAATCCACGGAGTAAATGCGTAACACACTCACAATGCCAAAGCCATTCATTTTGACATACCTATATCTTCTGTGACATTTTTTGTGGATAGTGCCCATGGCAGACACCGTAAACCCGTATTTTGTTAGAGCTAATAAAAAAAATCTAGACGTTCTGCTAATCAAAAGTTAACTATTGTCACGACCCTCTGAACTTAGATTTTCGGCTAGGTTTAAAAGGAAAAATGAGAAAACAAAAGAACATCTTCTATCGAAAGAATAATAAAGCCAGGTTCAGCCATATGAAAGTGAACACAAAACAGTATCAAGTGCAATAATTATAATTAGTGGCAATAATTGGATGGGTCGCGAGGGCCGTCCTCCATCAGAGGGTAGTAATTCAATAAAACGGTATGATGGATCGCACCCGCAGACTAGTTGAGATGAGAGGTTATTACGTGTGAAATGTATGTGTTTTTTTGTCTATGGTATGTGTCTGGATCTGTGCAGTTCTTGTTCACAAAATTTTGGACGGAGCAATTACGATAATAATGCTTAAACTAATAGGCTCATTCCTTAAAGACAGTATCATGTTAAATTCTTTGTCCCTGATATTCCCACTCAGATATTCCTTTAGAATTAAATCTGACAGACAGATATTTATGTTATACTTTTTATTAATTCGAAGCTCAATTATTGTGTCATGTCGAGGTTTCAGTGGAGATTCATTCTTAAGAATACCTACTGGCCTTAGAATTCGAATTTCAAAATCATTTTTTTTTCTTCTCATCCTTACGGCCAATACGTACTTACATTTCGTTTAGAAAAATACTTGCCATTCTTCAGTACATTTAAACCATAAAGAACATAATAATACATTGAATTTTTAAACGATAAAACGCGTTCAGATACTGTATTCGTGCGAGGGTGGTGTGTGTTCTATTGTGCAGCCTTCACATGACACTAAAGGGGTTTTCGAGTGTGCTTTTCAATTTGCCTCAGGCGAGTAGGACAGGGAAATCCTTTGAGTCTCGTGGTATTCATATTTTTTTATAAATATTCTATTGTAAAATGGTCCGGTTTGAGGTTGGTCAGGTTCTATGTTGACTGTTAGTTCCTGTAACCCCCTCAAGAGGCAGTTTTTGGGCAGCCATCAGTCTGGCATTTGAAGTGACATCGGATAACAGTAGAAATAGGACCTATAGTTATCAGTTCGAAAGAAGGAGAAAAAGTCGAGGAAGGCCCGGCGGCGTTGCAATAACCTTTGTAGAACTCTCTATATATACTTTTTATGTAGCTAAAACCTAAAAAGATTATCTTGACACACAAAAAAATGATTTAATATTAAAAACACAGGTCTCAACAGTTTTCCCTATTCTTGGTCAAATCAAGTTCGTGTAATAGTGAAACTTTTTTTTTACAATGAATCCGTTCAAAAACCTCTCGCACCGCGAACAGAGTGCAACGGAAATGAAACGGAGCATGTGTCGATGAAATCGGCCAGCGAACTATTGTCGTGTGCCCACGTTCCTGAACGAAACGACACTTGTCAAACGTGGCGGGAATTTAGAAAAAAATATCAACGTCATCAATCGAAAAAGGAACGCACCTGTGTTGCTGTTGTGGTAAAAAACGAAATTGAAAAAAGAAAGTTGCATTGAAAAATAAAATTGAAATGTTTTTGCAACTGATAACACTGAAAATGAAACGAAAAAACTATGCGCCTGTAAAGTTTGTAGCCGAATTGTAAGCTAGTATATAGGTAGGTACCTACCTAATCCTATAACAATAGTATTCTTAAAGTTGTGTTATGGACTAATAATTCTAGAAGGCTCTGCAAAGACCAAATTAGTTTGCCATTCTAATTTATTTACTTAGTTTAATTCAAGAACCATTGATAAAACTTCAAATATACAGAACTCATTAAATCAAATCAAACAACTAGGTCGTATATCACACTTGTTTTGTTTATTAATTGCTGCTATGGTTTTTTTTCTATTTCTCGTATACTGATATCAACTTCAGAGATTTAGCAAAAAAAAGGTTAACATTTTCTATTTCTTTTCAAGACACAGACGCACACAGACAATACTAAAATGCTGATTTCTTTGACGAAATAAAAATAAAGGAGCCTCTTTGTGAATTTTATTTTTCATAGATAGGTACGCTCTATGAATAAATATGGGGACATTTCAAGGAGACAACCTGTTTTGTGTAGAAAATAAAGTTTTTGAAGAAAGATGTAAGGCAGATTTTTTACTTAAACTTTGCTTAGAAAAAATAGGGCTTTTTTCTGTCCTTTATGGCGTTTTAAAGGCAAAATCCGGCGTAATAATATAAGACTAAATAGTTTTTGTTCTCGAAAATCTTATGAGCACCTATTTCAATAGTATTAAGATTAATTTATTGACGACATGATTAAGATAGTACAACAAGTCCACTTCCTTTATTAAAATTCTTACTCACAAATTACAAAAACAAAAAACAGAAACAAATCACAACATTAATTATCTGTCGCACTAATTTACATTTAAAAAAATGAACCCTCAGGCCAAACGTGCATCTAAGTTTAATGAGAAATTAGAAGGAAAAATTGAAACGGCCATTCGTAAATGAAAAATTAAAAAAGTCCCCGCCGGATGCGGAAACGCGGCCATGTTTCATGGAACGGCCTTAATTACGGCGACAAACAAACCGACGAAACATTTATTGTTTTTGATCGAATTAAAAATGACTTCGGCTTTAGTTTTGCGGGATATTGTTTTTTCGCTTTTGGTTTCTAATTAAGAAAAGTTTGTTTCTCACTATACGTAATTATATACCTAATATATTAGCAGGGATAGCTTAAAATATAATAGGTAACTGAAATTCTACATCCCCACACAATACTAACACTATATAGCTATAAAAATTACTAATAAGTAGTTAAATGATTCGCGACCACTGACTACAAAAGCATTAGAATGTTATATAACCTAAAGGGTGGAGACCTGGTGTCCTGAAATACAAGCCCCAAGCCTAGTTTAGGCACCGGTCTCCCACAATATACTTACTTTATCCACTTGTAACCTAGAAACCATGTATTTAATGTGTATTGTGTCGAGAAAATAAAGCTTATTCTTATAGTGGTGTGACCGTCGGTCTGCCAAGTCATAGGTCTTAAGTTCGAACCTCTGACTTTTCGGATTCATGTGCGTATTGTATAATTATCACCTGCTTCAAAAACGGTGAAGGAAAGCGAAGAAACCGGTAGGCATGAGATATATTTCTCAGCGACATGTGTAGCCCAGTCAGAGGCTCATGGGCGGCAGGAATACTCTGACAACCACCAGGTTATTCACTAACCACACGAAAAAGAAGACTATAATAGCTATTTCGCATTCATCATAATAAGTAAGCACATAATCAGTGTAGAATCCTGTTGATCCCGTATTTAAGCTGATTATATCACTACACTGTGGCGTCCTGTGCAGGTACCACCTCACTTTCAACTGTTTCCCACTTTCCCGCCATTCGTGGTGAACTGACAGTTGTCATTAGTGACAGCGACCTCACTGCTGACGTGCATGAGATTGTGTTTACATAGCTATTAAATAGATAGGTACACAACAATCGGTTTGACTGCTGGTTATTAATAAGTGCTCCTGAACAGCGTAACACAAAATGGCAATCGATCGCAATGCATTTCATTTTGACAGTTCAACCACGTTCATTGCGTTATTTACGTTGTTGAGCAGACGATTTTTTCAAACCTATCAAGTAGTAGATGTCAAAATGTAAGATATTACGATCGTTTGTATTTTCTTGTGTTAATTACACAAGTTTCCTTAGCTCTACCGAAAAATCTTACTTGAAGTTAATCATCCAAAAAATTAAAGTTATAAAAACTAAAACCTAACTACGACAAAAAAGGTATAAACAAGACATCACAGACAGACAAATAAAAAGTCGAATAGATTACGGATGAGGAGTTTAGAAGTACTATACCGGTCAAAATCATAAACCTCCTTTTTGCTACGTCGTTGTCAGGTAAAAATTTGGATGTCAATCAGATGGGATGTTTATTTTAAAGTAGGTACTTAAGTAGGTAATTAATTGTTAAACAAAGTATCGTTGCTCAAATAATCCGTGGTAGGCTAAGTTTCATTCAACACCAGTAACTAATGTCATCATGGGACACTCATTGTAAATACAGCTGCATTGTGATTATGTTAATAATATTTAAGTATCATGGCAACTAAGGAAGCAATCTCAGGGGCTTCGCTTTGTTTTATTCAGAAGGCCAAATCTCGTACTTAAAAAACATTCACATTCAAGTCGCAATCTGTCAAAATTGTGAAAAATGTTGGTAAATTGATTGTATTTTTGACAGATTGCGAAAATTGCCCCTCTGATGTGTATCTAACGGTGTTAGCTCACAAAGGTATCCTACATAACTCTATCGCACAGAAAAAAGTCTATTGAAACTAAAGGCCCTTATAACGGCTCCCGCAGACAGGCGCGACGTGACACCGGTAGAACAACCTATTTTTACACCTATGTTTACAAATAAAAACTTTGACTTTGACTTTGACTTTGAACAATTTTCGTGAAGTTTTCATAGAAATTGTTCCACCAGAGCCGCTGTATGCTTTTAGTCTTATAAAAGTTAAATTTAAAAAGCCCCAACAAAAACAAAAAGGACTAAAAAGTAAAAAGAGTATTGGGCCTTAAGTTTAATATAAGTTTAGGTCATATTATTATACCAGCGCGGTCGTCGCGTTGGGGGTCGAGGGAAGAACATCGGTAGGTACCTAGTCTAACTTATTTTATATTCACTTCACCATTTAACCCTTTACTTGAAGTACTTAACAATATAAAATAAAAATAATTTGGAGGGTAGGTGTAAATGAAAGTGCATTTTGTGTAGGTACATGTCGCAAGTGCTCCCATGACTTCCGTCGACACCGGGACACTACACGCAACCCAGTTACCGCGTAGGGCTGCCACGAAAAGGAAACCCTGAGAATACTGGAAAGGAAAATTGTTTTGAAAATGTCTGCAGTTTGAATAGCGGGGTGATTGCGTAACGCACCTACAGTAGCAATGACTTTCATTTTGACAGCTCAACAACATTTATTGCGTTATTTACGTTGTTGAGCAGACAAATTTTTCGAACATATGAAACAATGGATTACCTATAGCCTTCAAAATCATTCAGATTGTGATTGATAGATATTACGCAATTAGGGTGTCGGTGTGTTTACAGTAGGCACCTTGTAGATTTAATTATTCAATTACTCTTTGTTCGTCCCCATTATTCAGCTGAAAGACATTCCACTGCTGGACAAGTGGACATAGGTAAGGTAGGTCCCAAGCATCGCCAAATCGACCGCTTCTTGCATCTAGCAGATCCTTAAGTAAACGATTAAGACTAATCTGTTTCATTTTGACAGTTTAACAAACATTCATTGCGTTATTTACGTCGTTGATTAGATTTTTTTTTTCGAACTTTTTTATTTTTATTTTATTTATTTATGAAAAGAGTTACACAAGTGGGTATTACACGAATCTTCTGCCAAACTGCAGGACAGTTTATCGGCAGTTTACTTATGAAGCAATTATTTTTGCAATCTGTTTCTATACGATTCAGATTGTGATTGATTGTGTATTACGACATTGTGTTGCTGTCCCCAAAGGATACTTCATTAAAAAAAATACTACACAAATGGCATCTGCGCTCGATGCCACTAACGGTATAAGCCTTGACATTCGGCAAAAGACGAGTGGATAAATATCTATTAGGTATCCATTCTCAAGCGCTTGCTGGTCCTGTTTCTTGCATTGGCAGGTATTATTGTGATTTAAGACTGTAGACATTAGAAACAGGTATATAGACCCCGGCGCCAAGCAGTATTTTCCGATGAAAACTGAATGTAGAGTCCTTCAGCACGATTTTTCTAAGTTCCTTTCCTTTTTTTTTTCTTTTTCATCAAGCGCCAACCCTAAACCAAAGACATCATTATTGTAATGGATGTCACGGGCTGCAACTCCACAAGTGCTCTAGAAAGTAGTGGCTTTACCAACAGCTGTTCCCCTAAACAGGCAAAAACCAACTTTACCCCTACAGAATAAGTTGCAAATAAAATGCACCACAAAGTTTGCAGTTTCGAAGACTAGATGGTGCGACAATCGCGAGAGCAACACATTAGCGACATCTCTCGGCGAGTGAGAAAATTACAGAGAAATTACGACGACGTTGGCGAGTGTCGGAGCTTTCAGCATGAAGCGTGTACTATACTTCAGTTTTTTTTTTAAGTGCCACCCTCGTGGGTTTGGTCGTAAGGAAGTATTATAGGCTAGAAAGTGTTGGGTAGATTTTGATGTGCACTATTGAATTTCGCGCCTTCATTGACCATCATGGAGACAGATTGTATGTCGCCTTTATTGACTGTATTTTGCTTGTCACGACAGAATACTCACAGCAGTCACAGCTCGACCTCTTTGCTAGTTTCCTTCATATTTTCTTTTTTCTAGAGCAGAGGTCTTACAAGCATTGACTGTCTTCCATAGTTCTTAAATACACGGAATATCCTCATCGTCATCAGTCGCCTGCCCGAATTTAATTTAATGTTCATAGTTATACCCATAGAAATATCTTTGTTATATCTATGGTTATATTATAACCAATCTACACTAAGGGCTGATTTTAACAAATTCAGATATCTGACCGTGAAATAAAATTAACATCTAACAGCTTTTGTATAGAGAAACTGTCAGAAATTCAAAAATTATTCGGAATATTTGCTATAAAAGTTTGGTCGAATTCACCATATTTTTGATTGTAATTAATAAACTCATAAAATAATTGACCGATTCTCAAAATTCACCAGTAGAATGCTACGTAGATCTCGCTGAGTTACATAAGCTATAATTTATAATTATATAAATACTCAATACCCAAACGACCAAAAACAACGGGTACTTATTCAGTTACCTCAGTTTTCGTGCGTTGGTAGAACTTAAACTCAAACTCAAAGCATTTATTTCAATTAAACCAATTACAGGCACTTTTGAATTGTCAAGGAGTCAGTCAGTCAGAAATTATGAAGGTAGTTATTATGTAAATCTTGTTTGAACCAGAATTTTATTAGGGACGAAGTACTTGATCACATAGGTGCACTGCCCTAAATCGTCCTTCATCGAATGCTTAACAAACTAGTCATTCGTCCCACTCCCACATAACTAGAACCTTTCTAGAGTACTAATAAACACCGGTACCAATCAGACCGGATCACAGCATACACATTAGCATTCATCAATCATACCGGTTGTTAAATGCGTATATACTGCGCAGATCTCAATAAAATAAATGTGGTTTTTAGGGGTCCGTAGTCAACAAGAAGCCCTTATAGTTCCGCCATGTCCGTCTGTCTGTCCGCGCCTTAGCTTAGAGACCGCTAGTTATAGAAAGCTACAATATGGCATGGATATACTTACACATATTATAAAATCATGAAAAAAACATTTTTTTAGGGTACCTCCCCAACACGTAAAGTGGGATGGTTTTATTTTCTCGTCTATCCCGTGGTGTTGGGTGTCCGCCCCCCCCCTTTCAGCTAAATGGTTGTTTTTGGATATGTGAAAAAAATCGCGCCTGCATTCTAAATAACGAAGTTAAAAAGAAAACTCTAACAGTAATATAATCGACCAACTTACATTTGCAGTTGGAATGTATGGGAGAACATTTTTTTCAACTACAATGTTAAGTTTGTTCTTGAAATAAATTCATTTGGGATGAGTTTACTTATTAATCGTAATACGGAACTCTTCATTGTGCGTGGTCCGACACGCACTTAATGGCCTTTTATGTTTTTTTTATTATTATTACTGTGGTGTTTTTCTTTATTAGCTATAATGTACTAACTACTACTAACACGTAAAGTGGTGTCATGGTTATCTTCCACGCATATTGTAATTTCAACTATGGTTTTGTTAAGTCATTGCGAAACTCTTCGGTTAGGTACCTTTATTTCTGGCTAGCCCAAACCTTCCATTCATTTTCAATACCACATAATTGTTTCCTTCACTTACTGGTCGGTTCGCGCGAATATACACGCCCGAAGCGGGTGAATCGACGCTTTTAAATACAGTATTTTTTTCTGTAGGCGATTTGCACAATGTTCATGTTTTTTTGTGGGCAAATCGACAACTCTAGATGTATTAGGCAATTGGCATATTTTGAATTTTATGCAATAAAGTTATGAAAAAAGGACACTAGTTGTCCAAGTTTATATTTTATTCAGGAAATGTTTAAGTATGAGGAAATATAGAAAAAAAAAAAATTAAAGGGTCGACTCGCCCGTTTCGAGCGAATAATTTCGTGCGACCAATAAGCCTTCACCTTGGACCCGTTCATAATTATTTTTGCATTACTTATAATTTATACATACCTACCTAGGAACCTATTATGTGTATGAATTATATGGCCACGAGGCACAATAGCCACGAGGAGGCCATCCGTGGCTCAGTATAATAACAGCCGCACAGGTCGATCGAGGTTCAGCTACGCTTGGCGCTTTCGATCCGTGGATGGGTGACCATACTATCCTATACCGAGACCCCTCCGTGCCTCGGAAAGCACGTTAAGTCGTTGGTCTGGACTGTTATTCTTGGATCTTTGACAATCGTACCGGGTAGTCAGAAACCCAAAAGTCTGACAACCAGTCTCACCAAGGGGTATCGTATTACTTACCCAGTAACTAGGTCAGATAGGCAGTCGATTCATGTAAAATACTGGTATTCAGCAGCATCCGGTTAGACTGGAAGCCGACCCCAACATAGTTAGGAAAAGGCTAGGCAGATGATCAATTGATACTACACGTAGCTAAAACTCGTGAACTTTATATTAAAACCGACCGTAACTCCTTTAAAGGTACCTACCACGTTAAGGCAAACTTATGAACTTTAACGAGGCAAAAGGAGTTTGTAAGGATCGTAGCAGCCCAACCAGCAAAATGTGGTCCTATAAAAGACCATAGAACGTTTCCTAAAAACCAATGGGTGGTGAAATAAAGGGCCTAAGAAGGTGCACCTACAAAGAAAGTGGCGCAATTATATCTCCATTCGGCTCTAAAGTGGAACTATAGCGGCATCAGGCATCACAATTTTGGCCTATACGGTTGATGTAATAGTAGCGCTATCTCCATTTGGTGATATACAAGCCACCACAACGCTTCTAAAGTACCTTTTTGTACTTTAAAAGAGTTTATGATTCCATTACTACACTATTAATTTATCATTCACTCGTATTTCACTCGTTCACGCTAAGTTCACACAGCTGGAGTGTTTTTTAGAAAATAAATAATAAAAGAAGAATACGAGGATATCCTGGTAAGTTAAAAATTATTTTGTAATTAAATTATTCGTCTCTTACGTGTGTAATGATGTGTGGGAAGGTTATTTTACTGAGAAAACATAGGTGACATTACGAGAATATTTTAATGCCCTCTTCGAATTATTGAGATTTTATTAAAACAATTATGAATTTAAAGTCATATACATACTTTTAGCGTCCTGAAGTCCACTACAGCACTCGTCATTACAGACCACAGCCACCATTACATGAAATTAGGGTTCCGTTTGTGCTTGTTCTAGTGCCATACATAAATGTGATATATTTTTATTCAATTTAAAAAATACGCCTTTGTTAGAATAAAGTGTTAAGATCAGCTCTCTTAAGGCGTTAGGTATTTTCCGATATAGATTACGGGATACTTACTTTGTTAATATTGAGTTTTTTTTTCTTTTTCAGCGCATTGCTAAGCAAAATGGTTGTCGTTGTAGATATTGATAAGTTTCTTACTCGTGACGATTTCAAGCTACTTGCTGAAGCGGAATGGCCGTGGGAAATTACACATTTTCTCTTAGCTACAAACTGTATTAACTGTGGTTTACAGACCCGTTCATCTTTACCAAGGCACTTCGCCATATCCAAAAATTATTTGGTGTCTTTATTAAACTTCACATTTTTCTGGTGTCGGGGCTGCAGTATTATGTCTGTTTATGACCACTATATCTCCGATGAATGTTATAACTGTGATTATCAGCTACCAAAATAAGGGTAAAAGGGAAGATAAAGGGCAAAAAGTCAAGTGTGAGTATTGGTCCCACCCAACCTGTGTTGAGTCCGTCTGACCCTATACCAGGCACACCAGAACAAGGTACCGAACCTACAATAAATCCACCTAGCTCATCACAGGGATATTTTCCTTCGTTCATGATTGCCAAAATACCTACTGAGTCTGATTTTTAATTAAGATTTAACATACTTTATAATAATAATAATTAAGCTTTTGTTGCTACTTAACTGTGTATCCAAAACCAATCAGAATTTTAAGTTATCGTTATTTTGACTTTTGAGATAGTTTATCATATTAAATTTAAACTTTTGTTCCTGCTTAACAGTGTAACCAAAAGCAATCGTAATTTTAAGAAACCTTTTTTTTATTATTTTGAGATACTTTATAAACAATCTTCTTGTTTTGTTCATGTTTTGAGTTTTACATTTATATATGTTCAATACATTTATAAATGTTGTTGAAGAATCACTCCTAGAATCACTGTCTACATTCGAATTGTTCTCTAGTTCTTCGTAAGCAAAAAATGTATTTGGTACGGAACCACTTTGTACAACTTGGTCTCTAACTTGGCTTTGACTAGTAGGGACTTGAATACTGGACGAAGTCACTGTTTCCTTATATTGTCTTTTCACTTCTCGTCTATAAGTCCCACTGCGTTTAAATCTTTTCCAGGCTTCAAAATCCATTTTTTATTATTTCTAAAAAACAAAGGTGTTTCATTCGTTATACGCAAAATAAAAATGGCGATTAGGTATAAAAGAGTGATAGAAATGCCTTTACAAAACTGAATTATCGTTTAAAATTAATTAGCGTACTTTTATATATCGTATTTATGTTTTAAAAGAGAAAGAACTCCTTTTATAACACTGTGGTGTAAAAGAAGGACTATAACAGTAATAAAATAACAATCCTGGTCTAAAAAAGTGTCTTTGTGACAATTTTAACACTGGAACTATAAAGGGCATTAGCAAACCTTTATAGGACAATTTAAGCTACATAATGGTAATTTGAAACTCGTCTGTATCACGAAATAGCTCTTTTGTAGAGTTTTTGTGCTCACTATAGTGCCATATGCTGTAACGGCGTTCTACAAAACCACAATATCACAATATCGCCCTATTGTAGAGTTTTTATCTCTACTATAACGAAAGACCTATTAAAGTACATTCAGAACCTTTATAGCGTAAAACAGCCACGTTATGGCGACAGTAAACACTAGTATAGAGTTCTATCGCTGTATACTGGTCACATTGGAGGTTGCTTTAACATCTGCCTATAACAGCTATATAAGGTGGCGATGTAAGCCTTTACATCACTGGATAATAGGTCCTTCTTGCTGTATAAACTTATAGAGCTAAACTGTATTGTCAAACGCTATTATACAACCTTCGGTCACCGCTAAAACCTTTATACATCGCTTACCCAGCTTTTTTGAGGTATAAGGATTTGTTATAGGGCAAAATTGTTGGTTGGGAGGTGGCGTTCTGTAGTTTCTGCCTATCACCATGGGAAAAAGGCGTGAGTTTATGTAAGTATGTATGTTAAGGCAAATAAAATCACAAGACATTTATTCAAACTAGGGTCAGAATCAGCACTTTTGGAACGTCAAAATTACACATAACAGTCCCCCAAAACGTCCCCCTTTCACCACTTCCTAGTGCTTTAGCCGGGAAGAAGAAGTGGCGCAACAAACTCCCCAGCAGCACAGCTGTCTGTTCAGTTAGGAAAACTTGAATCTTGAATGAGTTTGCAAAACGTATCTTATATCATATCCTATCATTTAAAGTTGTCTAGGACCTAGCTCTAAAAACTTTGCTCTCTAAGTATTCAGTGCTAGTTCTTAGGTAATATACATATTATGCTTCTTTAGGAAAAAACCGGCCAAGTGTGAGTCGAACTCGCACACGATGGTTTGCGTACTGAGGATCGAGCAAAAAACGCCGAAATAACTTGTATCAAAATTAAATAAAGTTAGTAATTAAATTAAATAAATTTAGTAAAATTGCTGATTCTCAGCCTAGTTTGAATAAATGTCTTTTGATTTGATTTGACTTGGAAGGGGGTCCCCCTTTAATTACTAACTTTATTTACTTTTATCATTTGTTGTTATAGCGGCAGTTATTTAAATACCTACACAAACTGTGAAAACAACGGTCTATCTATAGATACACCCTGCTGACAGACAGACGGACGGGCGGACAGCAGCTAGTGCCTGTGCACACCACGTTTTTTAAACGCGCTTTTATCCTACAGAAAAGGTCTGACTTGCGTGCGTGCGTATCGCGCCTGTATCGCTACAAACGCGCGTCGAAAAACGTGGTGTGTACAGGCCCTTAGCAATAAGGGTTCCGTTTGCACTCTTCTGGAACGGAACACTAAAAACGTGCCTCTTTCATTAAACATATTCTCGAATGGAGTCTAGTCAAAAGCCTGGGTTTTCTGAGCATCTAATTCCTCAATGTGCACGGCAAACATCAAGACTGTATCGTAAGGTAATTTCGATCCATTTTGTTTAAAAAAAAAAACATAACATCACGCCTTGTTTCCCCGAACAGTTAGGCAGTTTTCATAAAAGTAACCACAAAAACGAATAAATTAACAGATGAGCAGCTCTGTGTAAATAATATAAGAATAATTGATTCAAAATGACATACTTAAAGTATAATTAAACTATTATGGCTATGTCAAATAATATATCTACTTAAGATAATGAGTCCCAAGTGGACACAGTAACTACCTACTCTCATGAACAGTTTCCATAATGAAGCAATTATGCTAATATCGGAAGACAATAAAAGAAAACTATGATAAGAGTTTATCGACAATTTCTAATCACCTCTGTGTGTGGGATTGTTTATTGTATGAAGGTTTATAATACGATGTTTATTACTATTTTTAGTTGTAGTCCGCGACTCCATCTGCGTTTATTTTGTATTTCATCATTTTTTAATAGATAAGTACAAATATTATTCAGGATGAAAAGTAACCGAAGTCCTTCTCCAGGCTACCTATTTGTCAAACTTGACGATTGGTTCAGTGATTTAGGCGGGAAAAGGTAACAAATAGACGGAAAAAGTTACTTTCTAATTTATTATAATATAGGTACATAATATCTAGTATAATATATGGATATGGACGGTTTCCATTAAAACAATGATTGAACATAAAATTAATGGATTAGGCCCATGCAGTATTGAATCCTGCAACAGAAGCATTGTGGTTAAGCGGTTGACTGCTACGCTGCGTGTCGCGGGTTCTATTCCCGCATGGAACAAATATTTGTATGACCTACAAGTAGTTGTTCCGGGTCTCTCTCACCCACAATACAGGAAAAATTATTCCTAGTGTGGGGCAACGTGTTTAAAAAAATTAAAAAAATTGTGTGCTTCCGGCAAACTGTACTAAACTCATTGAGGTATTATTATACTATACAATAATACCTCAATGTCTAAACTCAACAATATCCCAGTAAGTTAAAAAACATACACTTTACCTAAAGCCCACTATGTCAACATTCACTTGAATAGCATAGACTAAGAAACGAAGTTAGGCCGAAAATTCACAGGTCAACGTTAATGAAATAATAACTATCTAAAGAGATAAACATGTTTACTTTTGCAGTTTTATGTTTACATCTAAAGATAAACATAGTAGGTACTTATGTGTGTTTTAAATTAATTAAATGATGTAGAAAAAAACAAGACAGATGTTTGTAAATATTTTATTAAAAAT
The DNA here is from genome assembly GCA_914767815.1 of Eupsilia transversa. Lineage (NCBI taxonomy): Eukaryota > Metazoa > Arthropoda > Insecta > Lepidoptera > Noctuidae > Eupsilia > Eupsilia transversa. The sequence goes on from OU611888.1 coordinate 3,929,827, forward strand.
ATTTTCACAGGAAATCAAGGCTGTTACGTTGACAATCAATACATGACATTAGTTAGGTATTCCATAAATATTTCGGCATTATTTTCATACAAGTTATATCGCCGGTTTTCAAAGATTCTATTACAGTTTCACTTCTCAGTTTCATGGACGACTTGTGGCTTATAATCTAATTCGAGTACCTTGCTCAGGCTGTTGACATACATATCCAACCGCTGCGTCATATAGTAACAGCGCCTGTCTTTAATCTGCCTGTTCTTGTTCAGATCCATCACACTGATCAGCAAACCATCCCTTGTGCGCGAGAGGCCTGGGCACCTCACGCCATCAGGAGCGGTGAAATAACTTGAACCGTAGAAGAGACCTATGTCCTTGTGGGCAGGTTTCCCATCAGCGGATGTGAACTCATTAGGGAACTCCTCATACCCAACTCTGTTGATAGCCGCCGTGTAGTAGCAGTTGGTAATCGCAGCATTCCTTGCCTCGATGTTCCACATGTACTCACTGCCAGCTTCAGCAGCAATAGTACATGATGGGTTGAACACAATCTCCGCTCCGTTCTGCCCGAACATCATCCAGTTCAGCACGTGATGACGGCCGAAGCATATGTTCACCGCGATCTTACCGTACCTGGTCGCGAAGACTGGGTGACCGGTGTTGCCTTCCATGTAGTAGTTAGATTCGTTGAAGTCTCCTACCCTCGGGATGTGGTTCTTGCGGTGTTTACCGATCACGCTGCCAGTGTCGCTGATGATTACGGCAGTGTTCCACAGAATGTCGGAGTGGTTCTCGTCTCTTTCGAGTATAGAAGACACGAATACCATTGCGTATTTGACAGCTAACTCACTCAGGAATCTCGTGGTAGGGCCGTCTTCAGCTGATTCAGCGAACTCGCACCATGGCTGCTTCTCCCTCGTGCAGAAGGCAAAAGGCATGTTCCACAGCTCTTGAAAGCAGATAATGTTGACTCCTTCTTGACCGGCAACGTCGATCATCTTCTTAACTTTTTCGAAGATGGCTTTCTTCTGCTCGTTGACTGGGCGGTCGGTGGGTGCGCCGATGGAATTCTGGATCACACCCACCTTCACAATCCTGGGAGGTCTGGTCTGTTCTTTCTTGGCGGGGAATGCGTACGCAGCGATTTCGAAGTCGGCTTCTTTTGCTGCTGCGATCGACGAATCCTTTAGCTTAACTTCGTGGTTATCAATTCTTCCATAGTGGATTCTGTTGAACTCGTCAAGATCACGACCACTGAGGTTGTTGTTGATGATGGCTTCTAAGCTCAGAGTTTCGTTCTCCATTTTTGAAATATTTAATGTATATATGTCCGCTCCCTTGGATAACCCGTCAAAGACTGCGCTTTTCAGCCTGCGCAAGCGTTTAAATACCTTCGAGGTTGTTAGTGATGCATTGGCCGTAAGTTTGTTTGTTTTATCTGTGTGGTCCGGCTGTTGTGAGCGACCTTCGACCCTTCGCGATAAGTTTAGAAGCGAGTCTGAAAAATATTTGGTTATCTTGCTAACTACGTGACCGGAGAAATAAGAAGAATGATAGTGAATGTGGAAATACATACTGATATTACAATATCTAGTTGGTAACTGTTGTTTATTGAATTATTTGTTTGTTTGTTATTTTTGAGGTTTATTTTTAATCTTCTCGTATAGACGTTGATAAGAGCGTGCATGAACTTTAGTCATGTGATTTTGTTTACTTAGGTACAGTCAAAATTTATTTGCTATCGTTTAGGTAGGTATAGTACCTACCTAACCATGTCGTTAGCGCCGTCGTACAGAATCTATACCTACATTTGTTGACGAAGACTGGTGGTCTTCAACGACCTTTGATCCTTCTACAAACATGGCCACTTGACCACCATAAGGCACCCAGGAGTTAGATAGGTATTTATACCCTAAACCTGATTGGCCAACTACCTATCTGAAAAATGCATCTTGTGCTACATTCAAGTTCAACTTTTAAGTCTAAAATTATCTGGCATTAAACTTAGATGGTCTGAGTTTAATGATAGATGTGCTTAAGAAAGCGGTTTAGATAGGTAGGTTCCTGTTTTACCCTAAAACGAAGATAATTATTTATTTAAAAGAGTGTCCGTGGAGTTTCTTGCACGTTCTTCTCCACAGGTACCTACACTACCTACTACGCTTTGAAATGGGCAACTAGCTTCATAATTCTGACTGACCAACTCCTTGACAACTCAAACATGCTCGTAAATTGTTTAAAATGAAATAAATGCTTTGAGTTTGAGTTAATGTTTTTTTAATTGTTTTAGAAGACTACTTATTAAACTCACAGCGAATATGGTACCTACTTATTCCTTACAAATACCTTGTTTGGGGGCGAATTCAGAAAAATATTTCATACAATGCAAACTGCAATTTTGCACTGTGTAAGAAGCTTTTCTTTTTAGGTTTCAAAATAGACAAAGTGTATCAAATATTGCGGTTATGGCAACTTAGACGACCATATTATGTGATACAGTAACCACAGGCCGCCCTAGATTGAAAGAAGGCTTTAATTCTGTTTATTCTTATTAGGTACTATAGCTGATTATTGGCCGATTCATATAATTTATGGACCGTTAATGGTTAATATTAAGACTCTTGTATCTCTACCAATAATGAAGCAAAGACCTCATTCATAGCTTTGCAGTCGTCCCTCCCTTATGGAAGTAGCTATTACCTAGGTACAGGTAAAATTTGCTCACGAGTCCTATATAAATGCCCAGTTTGGCAAAAACATTTTTAGGAAATTTATAGGAACCGAGTCTGTAAGTAGATATGTGAATATTCAGTCAATACCTAACTGATTATTAATTGATAGGTACGGATACCACATGGATACGGAACCGATTTTTATTTAAGTATTTATATATTCAATCTACTGAAGGAATGCGTGCATGTACACTTATATTTATATATAAGGTGCTATAAAAATATCTGCCACGGCTTTAATGAGAGGTAGTATTGTGTTTAAAGATAACAATAGTGAAGAAATTTCGTACAGTTAAATCAATTTGAGAAAATAAAGTAGTTAAATAAACATTGACTCTACTCTGCATAACGTGGTTCACAAATTACGCGCGAAGTGCACTTCGTCAATGAAAACAACTGCTATCTCTTTCCATCTGTTCTGTGAATGAAAACTGAAATCAGCTGACTAGTTCGTCACTTGCAAATTTAAACGTACAATTTTTTGTATGAAAAAAAATATGACACATGATCAATAATTTGTCTTTACTATTGTAATCTATAAACACAATACTATATATATCTCCCATTGCAGCCGTGGCAGATATTTTTATAGCACCTTATATAAGTACCTACATAAATAAGTTTATGCAATCATAAATGAGTTTTTAGTTATTGTTCTGAGAGTTTTACCGTGCACCAAAATCATCGACCACATAACTTTAACGAAAACAACAACGAGGTTAAAAGCAAAATTTTTGTCTATTACTGACGACCTAACATCGGCAAAAAAAAGTGGTGGAGGAATGTGATTTAGATTGATAAAGGTCACTCCAAAAAGTATGTTTCTAGTACCTAATAGTTAATACACATAGGTACACATACATAAACTCACGCCTTTTCCCAAGAGGGTAGGCCGGAGTATTATGTTTTGTTATGCTTGAACCAGGATGGATAGGACTATTAGTCTGAGGGATGGATACTAATGGATAGTTGCCCATAGAGCGTTGAAGTCAAACTAGGGATGCAAGAAGTGCCAAAAAGTATCGATATATATCGTAAAAAAATGGTTGATATCATTTCGATATATAAGGTGCTATAAAAATATCTGCCACGGCTTTAATGAGAGGTAGTATTGTGTTTAAGGATAACAATAGTGAAGAAATTTCGTACCCCGGCACAGTTAAATCAATTTGAGAAAATAAAGTAGTTAAATAAACATTGACTCTACTCTGCATAACGTGGTTCACAAATTACGCGCGAAGTGCACTTCGTCAATGAAAACAACTGCTATCTCTTTCCATCTGTTCTGTGAATGAAAACTGAAATCAGCTGACTAGTTCGTCACTTGCAAATTTATACGTAAAATTTTTTGTATGAAAAAAAATATGACACATGATCAATAATTTATCTTTACTATTGTAATCTATAAACACAATACTATCTCCCATTGCAGCCGTGGCAGATATTTTTATAGCACCTTATATATATATCGAAAAAAACATCGACGTATCGGTGAAATTTTGTAAAAAATATTTGTAGTTTAAGAAATTCTAATACTTAAGGTTTGTTCTTTATTCATTTATATACCAAATTAACACCACCTGCCTCAAACCCAGATATCCCGGGTTCGATTCCCAGTGCGGGTAAAATTTTCTGCTCGGTTTGGTTGGTGGTAGAGGGCTTGTTCTAAGTCCGCCTGGCTAGCTACCACCATCTTATCTAAGTCTGACGCCATAACAACAATGTTATGGTTGTGTTTCGGCAGTAAGAGGTAAGATAGCCAGTTCCTCTGTGGTTGAGGATTCCGGGTGAAGCTCGCTTCCACCTTCGGCCTGATCATCACTTACCATCAGGTGAGATTCAGGCCAAGAGCTTCCCCGTCGTGGTTAAAAAAAAAACTGAGGACATCATTTTTGACGTAAAATCTTGTATCTAGTAAAACATTGATAAAAATAAGTCTACTGTTTTACGAATTCCGAATTCGGCCGCTTTTAGTCAGTGGCGACAACGGTGTTGATATTGGAAATATACTGGAAGTACTTAAATGTACTGTGTGTTGTATTAATTGATTACATTGCGCCAAACTGCCAATTCAGCAACACGATAATTAAATAATGACTGTAAGACCTATCTTATTTCCAAGTAAAAGTTGTAGGTAAGTATGTATCTTTACTTAATCGTAAGTTTTAATAATTAGTAGGTAGGTACATAATCAACTTACTATTAAGTATAGTAAAACAAGCCCTCTCTAATTAAATTAAATAGACAAATTCGTTGGCCTATATCATCGGTTAGGTACCAACCTAAAGTACCTAATGAACATAAGTACCTACCTACAGATACCCCAATACTCCTGTAGGTAGGACTGGACTGGGCGTGACAAGGAGAACCATTAGGTAAACGGGTTCTCCAGCTTGTCCTGTTTTTAAAGTTGCTAAAAAGCAATCAAGAGGTATCTGCTCTATTAAACAAGCTAAAGTACTGATCTTTGTAATTATATTTTAGTCAAATGTTGACCAATCTCGAATAATGTACCAGCTATTGTTAAAAACGTCGATATGTTAAACATCGATTATTTACAGTTACACAAGCCACGCTTAATTATATTGCACTCAACATTACGTAAGTTATCACTTGTTTATATACCGAGCTATTTATAGGTACCTATCATTTAACTACAAACATGGACTCCCAACCAGTGCGAAGTTTGGACGAAATTATCAAAAATAATTTGAACTCGGAGCAGTTGAAGGAGTACAATCGAATACATTATGGAAGAAGTGATCATTGTGAGCTAAAACTTCAAGATTCAACATTAGCAGCAGGTAAGGTGCATGATTTTGAAGTCGCATCCTTTTCTTTCGATGCTGCAAAAGAGGTTAGAACTCCGAAAATCGTCAAGGTCGGTTTAATTCAACATTCAGTTGTTTTGCCGACTAATGAACCCATAGACAAACAGAGAGATGCTATTTTTTATAAAGTGGAACAGTTAATTGATGCTGCAGCTTCGGAACGGGTCCAGATTCTTTGTTTGCAAGAAGCATGGTCCATGCCATTTTTCTTGTGTACACGAGACAAAGAAGAATGGGAAGAATTTGCGGAGTCCGCAGATAATGGTTCAAGCTTCCAGTTTCTAAGTAAATTAGCAAAAAAGTACGAAATGGTTATTGTATCACCAATTTTGGAAAATGAAGACGGTGTATGGTGGAATACTGCAGTCGTTATAGATGAGAATGGAAAGTTCATGGGAAAACACCGCAAAAACCATTTACCCAGTGTTGGTAGTTTCAGTGAGACGTTTTATTATTTACCTGGCAATACTGGTCATCCAGTTTTTGAAACGAAATACGCTAAAATTGCTATTAATATTTGCTACGGTCGTCATCATGCATTAAACTGGTTAATGTTTGGTCTCAATGGAGCAGAAATCGTTTTCAATCCTGCAGCAACCATTTCTGAATTTGGAGAATCGTTTTGGGGCATAGAAGCCCGTAACGCAGCGATTGCTAATGGCTATTTCACGTGTAGCCTTAATAGAGTTGGTACGGAAGATTTTACAACTAAAATCAATCAGAAAAACATAACTAGAAGTTATTACGGATCGAGCTACGTCACAGCTCCTAATGGATGCAGAACTCCTGGACTATCAAGAGAAAAAGACGGTCTTCTCATTGTCGAAATGGATTTAAATCTTTGTCGTCAAGTAAAAGATCATTGGGGATTCAATATGACGGCTCGGCTGGATGTGTATGCTAAAGAAATAAAAGATGCATTGCCCAAAGCACAAAATTGAGAAAAAACTATAATAAAATTGTTATTGTACCAATTATTCCGAAGTTTTACTTGAGAATATGAAGTTGATTGAGAAAAGTTCCTACTTTTCCAATTACCAAACATCCCTAAGAGAGATCCTCGTTTTATACAGTCGATTAGTCGATTAATTAAAAATGCACAAATGGTTCGCACAACAAGAGAGGCTGTACTTCTCGCCCCTAAGACCCTGGCCCAGCCTTATTTATTTTTCTCGAGAGCCACGAGCTCAGAACAATGACTATTATTGTTCTGAGGCCACGAGCCACCACAGCACAGAACTATATCTATAAGAATTCAGAGACTTCAAAAATTGTCCATGGCAACTTTTGGTTTTAATTTTTTATCTGTGTCTGTGAATCAAATTGTCGCCGATGAATTGTCACTTTTTCGGTTTCCCGTGTAAAGTTTATTGCTGTGTTTTTACTACAAAATAACTGGATTTATTTACATAAAGCAAAATGGTAAGTATATTTTTCAAAACTAAACTCATAATAGCTGTTCTAAGGCATTTATTTTGGGAATCCTATGAATATTGGTTATGATAGCGTCACGAACATTACAAAGCATAATTTGTATTTTGTTGTAAAACAACTTGGTTTGAAGTATTTGATAGTCCTAATAGCTTCACATCCATTAGAAATTCAAATATTCTCCAATATTCATAACGTTTTACGGTATTATTTCTTATATTATCCAAAATAATGTCGGTGTTCAATTCCCTTTTTCTCCCTATGGTTTTCAGTCTATTTTAGCCTACAATGGAGGCGCGGTGGTCGCAATGAAGGGAAAGGACTGCGTGGCGATAGCTACAGACAAACGTTACGGTATTCAGGCTCAGACTGTGTCGACCAACTTTCCGAAGGTGTATCAAATGGGACCCACGCTTTATGTCGGCCTCCCCGGCTTAGCCACTGACACACAGACCGTGTTCCAGAGATTAAAATTCAGGTAAGGAACTATTGCTAACATCTTTTGGACAAAATTCATGTCATTTCAATATGTGAAACTAATCTTTACCATATCAAAAGTGCTGTGTTGTCGGTAACACAAATATATTATTGTCTATCATGTCATAAATATCATTAATTTTCTATGCTTCATAAAAGGAACAATTGATTGACAAATTAAGGATATTCATTCTCAAAAGTTTACTAAAAGAATCTCATATTTGTACAACTATGCCACATAACCCCTTGAAGAAGTTCTATTATGTTAACCAGAGTTATGTCTGTAATTCCAGAATGAACCTTTATGAGCTGAAAGAGAACAGAATTATGAGACCCAAGACATTCTCCGCTATGCTGTCCAACCTGTTATATGAAAAGCGCTTCGGACCCTACTTCATTGAGCCCGTTATTGCTGGACTGGACCCTTATGATAACCAGCCCTATGTGTGCAATATGGATCTGGTAAGATTTCTAGCATACATACACCAAGTAGTTGTAAATACCTTATTTAATATTTCACTTATTCCTCTACCTCAAAAAGTGCATAACATTTACAGCATTTCAGCAAATTGTTGTGTCATATTTTATCCACATTTTAAGCTACTTGCGGGCCCTTTTGTTATCCATACTTTCAGTGGCTTTATCAAATTATCTTCAAAAATGAATTACTTATTTTGTTTCGCAGATCGGCTGCCCCAATGAGCCTGAAGACTTTGTGGTGTCAGGAACCTGTTCAGAGCAGCTGTATGGTATGTGTGAAGCTCTGTGGGAACCCAACCTGTCACCTGATGAGCTCTTTGAAACCATCTCACAGGTAAGATTATAATTTAACAAATTACTCAACTTCTATGTTGAAGAATCTAAAATAGAAGATTTCTTTCGGAAAGAGTCCAGAGGCCGTATTATGACGTATTAATGTCACCATTTTTCCAGTGTGATATAGAGATGGAGCTATACAAGGCCGATAGCACCATCCTTTTTTCGCAGTGGAATAATGATGGCATTAATACTTCATAATAAGGCCCCAGTCCAGGGAATTAATACCAACCAACTCCACCACATCTGTAGTTAACCAGCATTTGCTGTGCTCTGATTTGAAGTGTATGTGTCCCAATAATGGCAAATGAGACATTTCAGCATTGCCTTAACCTGCCATTTTTCTCTATACTAAACTACCTTTTGGAAACGCCACCTAGAATCAATTCTTGTAATTTTTGATATTCAAAACTGCCTTTTAATGGCCTACTTGAAATAAATTATTTGACTTTGACTCCAACTCACCTGGCCACCCAAAACCAGCTTGCCCCTAATGACCGTCTTTTTCCCCAGTACAACAAAAATACCTACATTGTTTCTTTTCTCAGGCGCTAGTGAACGCCGCTGACCGTGACGCGATCTCCGGTTGGGGCGCCATCGTCTACATCGTTGAGAAGGACAAGATCACTGAGAAACATGTCAAGACGAGGATGGACTAGTTTGTTGTAAGATACGCCGTGGTCGGGGAGTTTTTATTAATAAAATTAATCTAAAAGTTTTGCGTGTTTTATTAATTATGCCTTGGAGGCCCCACCACCCCATGTATTTACCATGCTACGATTTCTTTTCGCCATCTGTGCTTTAATTTGATTAATTGTTATCTACCTACAATCACAGCGTGTTAGTACACGTCTTGGTTAAGTATATTAAAAAAAACTGACTTGTGCTTATAAAATATATTTCTTTTCTTCTATACCTACAACACTAACGATGTTTTAGTTTACGACGAACTATAGCTGCCTTTATATGAGCCTTAGACTATGGAAAATTTTCAGACACGTTGGCAACTCTAGGGCTAGCATACGTGATTTGTAACGTAATTCCTTGATATAAAAGCAGGGCAAATGCTGTAATGACAATGATGATAACACATGTTACTGCAATCACGGCGCCTTTTTCCTGACGAAGGATCTGGCCCAACGTTGGCTGGTTTAGTGGGTTGGAGGGCGCGACGGGGCGCCGCCGCCGCACTGGAATTGGAGGCGCTTCTTTTTCTAGCTCTTGTTTCAAGTCGTTTGCAGTCGGAGCCTCAGTCATCTAATGAGCGTTTTATAAACAATATTTGACTTCTAAAGCAAAACACAAATCCAATTGTAACAAATTATATGTCAACAGTAACTCTTCCTGGCTTTTGGGCTTTTGTGGCAGACGCTTTCGGATTACTATAAAATTATATTATTCGATAAACCGAGACACCACAATTTGCCAATAACGTGCCGGTCGTGACACTCATCATAGACTAGTATATTATGTAACCTTATGTAACACCCATTTGTTAGTTGACACATAGAATAAATACTTTTATAGAGGGTTGACCTGTTCTGAGGGGTTGACCGGCTATCAAAGCTGAAAATGTTCCAAAGAGTATGTAGGTATATTGAAAATTGTTAACCAGCCCCGGATCTAGGGGGGCGCAAACCGAGGCACCCGCGCACCGGGCGGCAGTTTCTTCAGGGGGAGCTTTTATAATATTTTAAAATTTAAATTGGGTACCTAGGTATGTTTTTAAATGAAATAATAAAAAATAAGTTTGAAACGAAAAAACTTGCTTCACAAAGCGCCTAGCATCCAGCGCACGTTCATTCGTTACTATAGATACCTCTTCGTGACTGGTTGTCCATAGCTGTTAGTGGTCTTGCAACTTACTAGCGGAGAAAAATACCACTCATTATGTATTTGTGAGTTTTTTATTTTTACAATTTAAAGAGGGGGCGGTACACGTACATACGCTCGAGTCAAGCTCGACGGCTCGCATCGAGTAGATGCGAAGGAAATTACATTTATTTTATTCCATCGAGCCAGCTCGATGCGAGCCTTCGAGTTGTGAGTTTTGCGGTCCACACGTAGATTTATACTCGGTTTGGAGTAAAACTATCGAGTTATACCGAATGTGAGTACGGACGAAGTAACTCTAGTGTGTAACTCTTCATGTATTCAATGTGGTCGAAGGAGTAATGCACACAACACATGCACTATAAGTTGCTAATACCTGGTATCCCAAACAAACTGATGTATTATCAATTAGAAACATTCAGCTACTTTATATGCCAAAATAATAAGCGCAAGACACACCACCAGCTAGCGGGCGGGCGGGCTAGGCGGGCGAACATCGTTTCACCTCTTTACATGGTTAGTCGGTAGCTCGCGGTGTGAACCGAAGTATGTAAAGAGGTGAAACGATGTTCGCCCGCCTAGCCCGCCCGCCCGCTAGCTGGCGGTGTGGCCTGCGCTTAGGTTGCGAAGGAAAGGGATAAAGAAAAAACTTTTTTTTAATGCAGAATCTTTATAAACCGAATATTTTAAAAATTAAGTTTTAATTTTTCATACATATTTTTTTGTCTTTACAAGAGTAGTAGACTAGAGAATTAACATTTCAACCGTGTTGCTTACATGCCGAATATGTTTGTATGTAGCGAAGCTATCGTTTAATAAATATATGCCGTACACTGAGGGCTCGTCGCTTCAACCGTCACCGATAACAAGATAAAACCTATTCGAAATAACATAACTACAAATTAAAATACAATTACCGACCTAAACAATGGCAACACATATGACATAATTTGAATCATTTCATGACTAACACATTGTTCAGGAATATGTAGACAGGAGTTCAGGATAAAATTAAAAAAAAAACCTCTTCTCTAAGAGGGTAACAAAGGATTTCTAATCACTAGTAAAGTTGACCACCCTGTAACAAAATAGTACTTCACTTCGTTTTTTTAAATTTAGAAACATGAAGAAGTGGACAACTCGAATCTAATACAAAATTAATATCTAAAAGTAAACAATATCTATCACAAAAAAAACTATCGTCTGACAAATTATTTCAAATCGAAGGCGTACCAAATGGAGCCCTGAATACTGATTTTCATGAATAAATCTTGTAATATTTCCCCGATAAACAGTCAAAAGTTAAAAATTATTACATGAAGAGCGATATAATTATTCTGAGGTCAGCTAAACATTCGATATGGCGTGTTCGATCACGCTAGTCGATGGCGCGAAGGAATCGACGCCGAAAAAGTATAAAATTTACCAATATTATTAGTACACCGTAAACGGCACATGAATTTTCACAGAATAAATCACAAAGACTTCATAACAATCCAAGTCTTATTCGAAATATAGAATAATAAATAACAAAATCTTACATCGTATTAAAAACACTACTCTAGACAGAAACTAAGCGAACTAGGTATGGGTATATTGGCAAAAACGACAGTATGTAATGGCACAGATGAATACAGAACGTTCACTCCGCAAAATCATTTAAATAAAAAGCGGCTCTCAAGTCAAGTGCAATTCCGGTCGCACAACGCTAATTACCTACAGTTATATTCGGCTAGAAGTTGCCTCTCTTTCTATCGCTTAACTCTCATATCTGCTGACTACCTTACGCTCACTGAATTCGACAAGTCGAGCCCGCCGCGTACATACTTATAACTTCATACTTAAAATGCGGAGTTAACCATCTGTATTAATCTGTGGTAATGGGTGAAATACCGACTCTTAACAATGGCCGTTTCTTTTATACAATTTTGGACTCAACGGTCCTTGTAATAGAATACATAGTTAAATGTTAGTTAACGAGTACAATACCGAATACGAATACACTGATAAGTCTTCCCTGGGAAATAAACATTATGAGGTTTATTGAGTACTTTAAGACTACGAGATATTTGGGATTATCTGTCCAGTTTTAATACACATTTTAATATTTTCAATCAACAATAGACCTTATGTATTCCTCAAAGTATGGATCGAAACAAATCAATTTTTATTAACAACATTTCACGTCTAGATTCCCTACTACTTAAAATCAAAATTCAAAATCGTTTATTGACAATTTCATAAGTTAGTTCTTTGAGTCGATCCATACTCCCCAAGGGAATATACTCACAACTTTTTATTATGAACAAAACATGTATGTACTTCAAACAATATACAATATATCGAAGGCATTACAATAAGATATACAATACAACGGCCAATTATAATAGTATACATGTAATTTCATTGATAAATTTAAATTGGCCATCCGTAACACGTCAACATCCTAATTCAATGATATTTTAACATTTTTATTTATTCATTATAATTTTTCAATACTAAACTACGCTTTAGCGGAACATTATAAAAAGCTAATAACGAGTTATGAAAATTATTGCGAACGTGCTTTGAGGTTTTATTATAAGAGAAAGTGTTATGACTGCATTGCGACTGCAAATTACATTCGGATAGACTGAATGCTGCCATCTCAACTGCATGCTGTTTGTAGTCGAAACGAAGTCTGTACACCATGTTTAGATAGTTATATTACGTATACATTAGCAAACACGTCCATTCGAATAAATCAAATACAATAGACGTAGATATATTTAGTAAACTATTCAGTAATCCTCTTTATGTGAGTTTGTCGGGCCGTGTGGCTCACTCAGCGTCCAGCGCTCGGCGTGGCAACACGTCGTGTTCGGGATGACACGTTGAGATTGACACGTCGATTTCTTACAAGGTTTTTTATGACTCTTTAGGAATAGTTAAGCGGTATAGGTTACAAAATATATCTACGTCTATTGGATTTTATAATGGATTTCCGCCAAGTCACGCCTGAATCAATTAACTATCTTCGAATAAATCGGCACAACAACGGCTTGTATGTAATGCAAGGGCACGGCTCACAGATGTATTTAAGCTCCTTGGCGGTGACCTGGCTGTTAAAAATGTTTACAAACATTTTCTAACACTAATACATTTACTGTTTCTAATACATTTACTAATGTTTGTAAACATTTTTTAACAGCAGTGTGGGAGCACCATAACCATGACATTTGCGTGGGTGATGCGAATTTATATTCGCGTGTTTGCCAACGTGTACGAACTTTAAAAAGTTCATATTTTGAATCGCTCAGAATAATGAATTTCGTTCGAGATTTAAACGAAAAGATATGAGCGATTCATAAATTGAACTACAGTTTATTTTAAATGGATATTTCATCGGGTATTGGGGGACAGTGCGTAGTAGCTTCATTACTGAATTCGAGGCTGCCTCGAAACGCTTTTTATTTCAAATACAAAGCTCACATCGCAGATTCGTAACTTACCTTTCTTAATTCAATCTCACATCACTCCATCTTAATCTAACTCGTATGCGTAACGTAGATGTACAACCGCGGACATTGGCGGTTGACCACTTTTCAACCTTATACCCTTAGAAGTAAGGTTGAAAATTGGTGTCACAATAGCAATTTTATTGTGAGTTGTGTGCAAAGGACAACAGTCTTAATTCCAAACATGAAAACTCACTTATACAAACAAGGCAGCCTTGAATTCACCAATACAATAAGATTAAAATAGCACAAAACAGGGACTCATGTGTGAGAATAAAATGTGAATATTGTCAAAAAGGGTCCGCTTATTATTATTATTATTGCAAACATCAAGACGAAAGTGTAGAACATTATTAATTGTAAAAATATGGGTCCCTTTCAACCCGTTACCGTCCCTGTTTCGGATAATGATCGACCCGGAACTTTGAATCAGGCTATATCTTGGAATGCGCGACCCGAGGCAATAACTTACGTCGTAAATACAGCATTTCGTATTTTCGGAAAAGTTCGGTTTCTTTCGGTCACTTTAAAGACTTGATGTGTCATATTTACGCTGTTACTGCAGCGTACCGAGCTACGTCCATATTTTTCAGACGAAATTCCGGGTTCGTGCTTTCCACGATATAGCAAAGAACAGCCTTTAAACGTGTCTATTGCACAACTGTGTAAATTCGCACGCAAAGCGAATAAAATACGATATTAATTTGATAAAAACGACAAACTTTTCGCCGAACTGTCCGATAGTTTCACATAATCGCTAATATCAATTACATGCCTCCTCACTACGAATTTTTTTAACATTATGAATTTTATTTATTTTTCCATTTATTTTCTCAATAAGAATCGACGTTATTACACTTACTGTATCGTGGGACTTGTCTTGGACAAGATAGGCGTGCTACGTACTTGTTTGGGTTGGCATGAATCGGCCCAGCCGGGCGGATAAATATATATAAAACTTTGCCGCCCGGCTGTGCCGAATCATGGCGACACAAAAAAGCGTGTAGCACCCCCTTATAACAACATTTAAGCGGTGCTTCTTTCAGTACGTAACTAAGTGGAAATAATATACGTCAAAAGTCACCTATAATTTATCGTCATCACCCGATTAACGCCCACATTAGGACATGCCCAAATCAGTATTAACCTTTATCTCTATCCCTTTCTGACACTCAGCAGTGTAATTCACTAGAGCGAGAAGTCCGTTCGCACGTAGGAACACTCGCACGAACGCGTGCGGGTTGCGGACTTGTCACTCTAGGAAATGGCGGCTCCAAGTGACATAAAGAGAAAGATACAAAAAAAACGCTGATACATGCGTCTATGATTTCACCACTGACATTAGCCGGGTAAATTGAGTAATTATTTTTAACTGTCTAAACTGAAAACGCGTCTAAATAAACTACCAGCCCTTTATAATCTACGTCACCCTGTAAACTCCAATTATTTAATAACAAAGGATCATGAGCGAACTTAATTAGGTCTAATAAATGAGCTAGCGGGAACTAAACGATGAATGTAGGGAAAATATTCGAAACTTATTGCAAATCGTTCATACATTATTACCTTTATTACGTTATGAAGTAACGTTGTATCCATACTGATCAAAAAACTACAGAAGAAAAACTAGAAAAAATTGTATCTTTTCAGTCCAAAATATTCGTTAATGAAGGCGCTACAGGTTCTTGAGTAACTTTAAAAAAAAAAGTGTAACTTAAACTTTAACTTTACTAAACGTTAACTTTTTAAGTTTTGTGTCTCTCAAACAAGGGTCACTTTTTATGGTGTGTGGATATCCTCATGGATGTCCTCCGCCCTATGTTTTTAAAGTACAGAACCCAGATATATCTAAAAGCAAGTCTGTCAAAAGAAACTATAAAGTAAATTTTGCCGATCATAAAAAATAATTATAATTTTAACGTTAGGCAATGTTTTCAACCCCTCAAGATACAGTAGCGCCATCTATAAGTAGTATAAACACAGAATAGTAACCCAATGGAGTGCTAATGTGCGGGCAAAAAGTATTTATAGTAGCAGTATTATAGCAGAGGTATTGCCAATGTGTTTGTTGGTCAACTTTTTAGTCAGGTTTACAATAAGATGAACATACCGTTTGTAATTCCACTAAAAAGTTATGTCTAGATTTCAATCGAAGCATCCGCGTGATTCTACCTCTTTTCAGCGATTCGTAACTCGTACTTATGACCATCGCACACAGTAATGACTCAACATCAAAATCGTAGCCGACTACGTGCGTTGCGTCGTCGCACCGCAGGCTATGGTATCAACCAACCGAGTGCCACATGAGCAATGCGGTGTCGCAACGCACGGCGTCGGTTCGTTGATATCGTAGCGCTGCGGCGACACAACGCACCGGCAACGCCCGTGTGGCATCGCCCTTAGTGTAAAGTAATTTCCGTGTGCGACGACGTTTAGAATGCCATTGCTAACCAATATACACCCTTAACTTGGTTGACATTAGTTCTCCATTTGCTTACCACTCCATGACGTGTACTAAGTACTAAAAGAAGCACCGGTGTGCGCTGGGCCCGCCTAGTTGCCCTCGATGGCCTTAGCTACGAACTCTATGAACCTCTTCCCGTACTGCTCGGGATCACAGGTCGATATGCCGTCCACGTTGCTGCCGTATTTCACTGTCTTCGCTGCTTTCGCCGCCTGAAAACAGGGATTCAGTCGTATATGGTTTTAAACTCAACGCTCGTCCCAGTAATAATTCAAGTATTCATCTATCTTTAACCGCCTCTGTGGTCTAGTGGTTAGACCACCTGTCTCAGACCCAGAGGTCCCGGGTTCGATTCCCAGTGGGGGCAAAATTTTCTGCTCGGTT
Source organism: Eupsilia transversa (assembly GCA_914767815.1). Classification (NCBI taxonomy): domain Eukaryota; kingdom Metazoa; phylum Arthropoda; class Insecta; order Lepidoptera; family Noctuidae; genus Eupsilia; species Eupsilia transversa. The sequence goes on from OU611888.1 coordinate 3,946,286, forward strand.
TGGTTGATGGTAGGGCTTGTTCTAAGTCCACCTGGCTAGCTACCAACATCTTTTCTAGTCTGTCGCCATAACAGCAATGTTAACAGCATTGTTGTGTTTCGGCAGTTAGAGATAAGATAGCCAGTTCCTCTGTGGTTGAGGATTCCGGGTGATTTCCCCGAGACTTGTACAAGTGTTGCCAGTTCGATAAATTAGAGTAATGAAATAGTTTATCCAACCAATTCTGTTTTCGCTGAGAAAAACATGGGGTATAAATTGTTTAAATGTGTCATTGTTTACCTGTTTCTTGACTCCATAGTGCGTCAGTACATCAATCAGCGCAACGAAGTAAATCTCCTTTTTGGGAGCACCTGAAAAAACATCGCAAAATAAACACATTATTTGTCGCTCTTAAACTATATTATTTACTCTGCTACCTAGTAGTATGTATCAAAGGCTTAGACCCAGTGGCGTAGCTAGGCGTGGGCGACTTTACCAAAGATGACTAATTAATTTAAAAAATTAAATCACGCATGTAACAAAATAAAACTTTTTTTCAAATCTACAAGCTTTTCAATATTCTCCCACCGCGCACATTTATATTTTTCCATTATCATGAGTAGGTATGTCGTGTCAAAGCATTTTTGGTAGGATAGATCTGTTGAGTAGATCGGGAACGAAAGAAAAGGGGCCTCGCTGATGCGACTTCGCCCACGTCTATATTAGTCCACTCTACGCCTCTGCTTAGACCAACAGCTCGGTTAAAGCTTATTTCAGGTCCTAAGAGAACCAATCTTGATATCATCAACAAATGCTTTGGTTGGAATGACTAATCTTTAAGAGTAGGTCTTGCCAATGAAATAAAAGAAGATTTAATTAATTCGTTTATAATTTCGACTTACTCTCTTGGCTAGGTATGGCGTATATGTCGAGCTCGGGAATGATGCCCTCGTATCGCAGCGACGACTGGCGAGCAAAGCCGCGTGGACTGTCCGGCGGAGTGTTGTAGCCCCATCTGTGGGGGAATAATTACAAATATTAAATGCTGGGAAAATAATAATAAAGCCTCGGATTCAGTAGGGAAAAACTGCACCCAGCATGCCGCGCAACACTGAGGACGGATTTCATCAATGAAACTATATGCCTACAATTCAAATTTCAACTTAAAGTAGAGACTTGAGGAATACAGGGTTTTCATTCGGATTGGTTAAAGTTGTAGTGACAACCATTTGGTTTAAATAGGTTTTTATTATTTTATTCGACCTTTATATAGAGTCCTTTATATTTTGTGAATGTGAGAACGTTGTAGGCGCAACAGACTGTCGATTTGCAGACTATTTTCTATTCTTTTTTTTTTTAAGTATCTTGTTGACAGGCCTACGCTGTCCTCTCATACCTATTCAAACTGTACATTTTTGAAAGCATTGTAAAACCCATTTATTTTTAAAAGAGTAACCGTGGAGTTTCTTGCCGGCTCTTCTCCATAGGAAACGACCAATTGGAACCGTGCACCTAGCTTCTGACGTTTCATAAGTGTCCATGCCCATGATTTTGAAACTGAACGCGATCAGCACATCTAAAATGCGTTCAAGAGCTGTCAGTGTGATCATTGCTATGGAATATTTGACCCTGACACTGAACGCTCTTGAACCGCAGACGAAGTCGCGGGCAGAAGCTTTAGTATTTAATAAAATAGTGTTACCGGTCGCCATGATGCCTGGTATCGGTATCGCTGTCGGTATCGGTATCTCCGTTGTCGCTGTCGTTCTCAGCGTCTCGTTGTCTCGCCGCCTCGGCCTCCGCCTCCCCGCGCCCGCACTCGTGCATGCCCAGGAGCAGCGAGTAGTCCATCAGGTGGAGTTTTGTTAGAAACTGGAAATGAACATGTTTTATTAATAAAAATAATACCAGCCTATTTTTAACCGACTACGGCGAAGCAAAAAGGAGGGTTTTGATTTTGACCGGTATGTACGTATGAATGTATGTTCATCATCTGTTCCCTCATAACTTCTAATTTACTCATAATAATTGGAATAATGAGGTATAGTTAAATATGTACAGACAAAATGAAATGAAATGAAATGAAATGAAATGAAATGAAATGAAATTGTTTATTCTGTAAATAGGATATCGGAATCACTTTTACACGTCATGTTAAAAAAATATTAGAGCTAAGCTAGATGAGGTCGGCGTTTCCTATCTGACTACTCTGAGAAGAAAGGCCGAAACAAACTCAGAGGTCACAGTCTCTTTTAAAGTCCAGACATTATCTTGGTCAGGCCATATGAGGACCATGTAGATAGTGTCTGAAATGGTCTTTTGAGGAAAGAACCACACAGATTTGAGTGGACCTGTCCAGTCAGTGCAAGCAATTGTCAGTAATCGAGGAGCTCATCTCAGAACTTAAGGAGCTCAGCGACTCGACGAACAATACCAAAGAAAGGACATTTGAGTAGGCCGCATAAAATACTCAAACCGCCAGAACATCAATAACACTAAATGTAAAATAAAGAAATAAAAAAATGATCCACATAGTCCTCACATTCACAATATTTAAAAAATAATATAATACTTAACAAAGTAATCATGTCATTTTGTTATAATATTCAACAATGTCAATGTGTATATAAAACTGGTATTTTTTCATGATTTTACATATTTATTATTAAAGTGGCAAGTTTTTATGGTTTTATCACAAATTTTAGCAGAGCGAGCAGCTCACTCCCAAGCTTTTTTGTCTTCTAAATAATCAGAAATTTTATAGTACCCTTTTTTACAAAGTTTAGTTTTGATACAGTTTTTAAAACGTTTAATGGGTAAGTTTCGAATGTTAATGGGAAGTTTGTTGTAAAAGCGTATACATTGGCCCATGAACGAGTTGCCTACTCTGTGGAGGCGAGTTCGATGTACGGCAAGATTGTGTTTATTCCTGGTATTTAAACTATGAATATCGGACATTTTCTTAAAATTTGAAATATTTTTGTGTACATACAATAGGTTTTCAAATATATACTGAGAGGCTACAGTCAGAATATCTATTTCTTTGAACTTTTCTCGAAGGGAATCTCTTGGACCTAGGTTGTAAATGGCTCGAACAGCCCTTTTCTGCAAAACAAAGATGTTATTAATGTCCGCACCGGTTCCCCAGAGAAGAATCCCATATGACATAAGACTATGAAAATAACTAAAATAAACAATTCTGGCTGTATCCACGTCAGTTATCTGCCTAATTTTTTAACAGCATAGGCGGCCGAACTAAGTCTTCCTGACAATTTTTCTATGTGTGGGCCCCATTGTAATTTACCGTCAATCGTTATTCCAAGAAAAACTGTCGACTCAACAGGGTCCAACTCTATTCCATTCACTTGAACATTAGTAGTTAGCTGCCTGACATTTGGCGTTGAAAATTTAATAAGTTTAGTTTTTTTTTCGTTGAGTAGAAGATTATTTACATTAAACCAGTGCACAACTTTAGAGAGGGCATCGTTAACTTGTTCAAAGTTGACTAACTGACGTTTGATTTTAAAAATGAGGGAAGTGTCATCTGCGAATAATACGATTTTGTGATTATCCCTAATGTGGTAAGGTAAGTCATTTATATAAATCAGAAATAAGAAAGGACCTAGAATTGAACCCTGCGGAACGCCCATGGTAACCGCAGATCCTGCAGATCTCTTGCCATTAACATCGACCCTCTGAATTCTGTTGTTCAGATAAGAAGTCAGAAGATCGAGAGCCTTGTCCCTCATACCATAGTGGTACAATTTCCTGATGAGTGTGTCATGATGTACGCAATCGAAAGCCTTGGACAAGTCACAGAAAATGCCAAGAGCATCTTGTGACTCCTCCCAGGCCTCGAATATGCTCTTCAGTAATTCCACGCCCGCGTCTGTAGTTGAACGACCCTTTGTGAAACCAAACTGTTTCAGATGCAGTAGATGATTTGCATCGAAATGTCCTAACATTTGTTTTAAAATAAATTTTTCAAAGATTTTGCTCAATGTAGGTAATATCGAAATAGGCCGAAAATTCGAGGGATCAGTTGTGCTGCCAGATTTGAACAGTGGAATGACTTTGCTAAGTTTCATCAGATCAGGAAATACACCAGATGCAATACAAGAGTTAAAAACAATTGCTAAAAAGGGTGAAATAACATCAATTATTGAAGACATAGTATGTACTGATAAGCCCCAAAGGTCGGCAGTTTTTTTTACATCAAGATTTTTAAAAGATTCTATAATGTCTTTAGCAGTAATAACTTTGAATTCAAATAATTTGTCACATTCTGGTACACATTCTTTTAGAATTGAGTAAGCAGACGTGGAGGACGACGATGACAGAGTTTTGGTTGTTAAAACGGGAATATTAGTAAAGAAATTTTCAAACTCATTTGCCACCTCCCCGTCTGCCTTAATATCTACATTATTGATTTTTAGATGGAAGTCACGATTCCGTACTGTCGTTCTGCCCGTTTCTGAATTAATAATATTCCAAGTAGTTTTAATTTTATTTCCAGATGATTTTATTTTATTTTTAATGGTTATGGCTTTTGCTGAGGAACAGGCTCTTTTAAAAGTATTTGAATATTTTTTAACAAATTCTTTAAAAGTTTCATCATGGTTATATGTTTTTTCATAATACAATTCAAATAACCTCTGCCTACTTTTATAAATACCTGGTGTTGCCCAATCACTAAATATAACACGGTCACAAACAGGTAATGTTTTTGAGGTGAAAACCTTTCTAAACTCACAATTGATGAGGTTAAATAATAGAGTATAAGCTTGATCCGGATCGTTGTGATAAGGCAAATCCGGTAACTTTTCCATTAAATTATTTCTAAATTGTCCTAAGCGTCTTTTGTTTACAGGAATAAAACTCACTAGTTTTCTTTGAGCTCTGACTATTTTCTGAGGGAAAGTGACTAACTGGCCACAGTGATCCGATTCCAGCTCATTTATAATTAAATGGGTATGGTATATAATTAATGGTGGTTTCAATAACTCGCTCAACAGAGAGGCTCACAATATCCTTACGTTCTTTAAATTTCATATTGTTACGAGCAATTATTAGAGAGCCACCACGTATCATATTAACTCTGCTGAATGAGCTGGCAACCTGGTGGTTGTTAAAGCTGAACATGAACTGGTGGACTTTTAACCAATGTTCAGTTACACATAGGATATCAACATAACTACAGTTCATGAACAGCTCCAATTCTAATTCCTTACCTAATACACCCTGTATATTTTGATGAACGATTTTTAAAGTATTATTATTATTATTACATTTATTTAGGTTACTACAATTTGATGGGTGAGATATTAAAGAACTTTTTGTAACATGATTTGAACCAGTATTTAAATTTTCTTCATTTGTTAAGCAAGAGGTTTCCTCTATTGTCCTAATTTCTAATTTAAATTATAATTAATGTCATTATTTGTTGCCAAATTATTGGCAGAATTATTTAAAATGTCATTGCATTGCTCAAAAGAAGCAAGTTGTTTAGCCAAGTTTTTGGCTGTAATTGAAAAAAAATATGATAGCGACACAGCTATCTGTCTTTTGTAATAATTAGAAAGATAGTACATAACAATATTATACCTATCTCTTGTCAAATAGAAATTATTACCAACATAATTGTTAGTATCAACTAGATGAAACAGATTATTATTAAATGACCAGTTATGCAATGTCATATTTATTTCAAATCTTAAGTTATTTTCTTCCTGTGGCAAACTGTTACTATAAGGGAATGTAAACAACACAATTTTTCTTAAACTAAGATTACACAGTGTTCTATAATATTGGAGCAATTCTGCTTTGTTCACATTTCCCCTATTACCCATAAAAATTAATAGTGTAGTGTTCTGGTTAAAGTTACATTTAATAATTTCTTTCATAATATCAAATAAAGAACAACCAGGCATGCAATAGTTTATTATGGAGTGGCCTGGATAATAAATGACGGATAAACAATCACAATCTGTTGTCTATTCTTCCTTCGACAAAACCCGTTTCTATGGTTGTCATGCTACGCGTGCTGTATGGAAGGAGAATTGAAAAAAAAGTATTGGTTTTATAGGTATTATGTATATGGAGCGTCGAAAGTCGCCCGCCTTTGTGTTTTTGAGTGCGAAAAGTTTAAATAAATAAATAAAATATAATCAAAATCGGTTCAGCCGTTTGGGAGCTACGTGGGAACAGACAGATACACAGATACACACGTTAAACTTATAACACCCCTCTTTTTCCGTCGGGGGTTAAAAATATTTCAACACAAATTTTAACTCATCTTTGAGCGTAAATCCTTATGTAAATAATTTATGTAGTATGAAAATGTCATAATAGAAACCGTACAGGGATAAATTTTTCCTTTTATGTTTGTTGGTTTAAGAAACTCGCATGTTTTTCTCTTCTGTTCTTTTTTCGACGCAAACGAATTGAATTGAGTCTTACGGTATGGCAATACGGTTACGATTTGCTTGTAATTGGGCGACGACAATAATAGAAAGCAAAATAGATGAATGTAGTATACGTAGGTATTTTTGGGGAAGGCCTATCACCAGCAATGGACATCCTTTGGCTGAAAAAATTCTAATTATTAGGATGATTTGGATGAATTACCTCAACATCAGCAGTAAGGGTCTCCAACAACTTCTCTTTGGCGGCATCACCGATGTCGATGCGAACTCCTTGTTTGATGAAGTCGTTGTCTTTGAGTGTGGGCAGGTCTTTCTCCAGCTCCTTCTCCGAAGCCTCGCGGTCTACTGTCGAGCCTTTTAAGTCGTATTTCCTAGAAAGAGAGAGATAGAGTTAATTATTGTTACTGTGGCGGCATCTACATCGCCACATGCGAACTGATGTCACGCAAAATCCAGCATCGCTTAAGAGATTTCACCGTGCTACAAGCATATGTACAACGTCCCGACAATAATATTCGGGCAGTAGCCCACCAGACACCATTCCCGTCTGGTCTGAGAATCCTCCCTTCTCTATGGAGGATGAGTAACCTTTACAAGCTGTTCCTTATACCTCTATATTACTTTGGATTTACGTATAGAGGTGGAACCAAGTTATAACGCGATGAAGAGAAGAATTTAGCAAAAAAACGTAGTAAACTTTTAATTTAATGAGCTCTACTATACCTTGAGCTTAACTATAAACTATTGGGACTAATCTCTTCCTCAACAGACATCCCTCACAAACTAGTTAGACTGCATTGATTGACTGCATCAATGATTAGAATCATTGATGACAACACATGATTTTGTTATTTATGTTAGAAATACATATACAATCGTAACGAAAGAAGAATCATCATTTCATTTTACTAGTTACATAGGTAGTAACAATTGTGTTCCATTTTATTTTACTGCTGAATATTGGTCACTTTCAATTGGTAATTGACGATAAATGGCTACCTATATATTCTTTGTTTGATTCTATAACATCTGAGACTCAATATAATAATGTACCATACCGAAACAAAATCACAATTTCATGCAACCGAATACAAATGCACTAACCATAGTGATTTACATTTGATTAAGTATCAACTTGATATAAATACTATGATAAGAATTTTCCTTATCTATAAGGAAAACTTGCGGGTAGTCGCTAATCACCGTAACTAGTTAAATGTCACGGCTGAAAATCCTGAAATAGCAACCCACGCTTGGCGGAAGTGGAACAGACCATCAAGTCTGTCTTTTCAGAGTTCAGACCAATGATGATTATGTCAGTTATTGGCTAGTTCTTACCCGACTTGTTATTTTTTTTATTCCAACAAACTGTAGGTCAACCATTTTGGTGAGGGACTCGTTGCAACAAACCAATTTAATTTTGTAATAGATTTTGAGCAGCCTCTTTAAATTCTCAGAAAGGACAAGAATAAAAATGTTCATATCCTCAAAAAACACCTTGTGCCATATGAAAGGTTTAATGTGATGCGTTTTTTAGGGCAATACCATTCTGGAATACTCCGACCATAGCTATAGTTCTTTTTATATTTTCGTATAGAAATAGTTTTATTTTAGCTTGGGGGGTTTAATCGTGCGATAAAACAACGTTTTGAACAATACCTGTGTATGTTGAGGTGGTTAGAGAACACGTTCCTTGTAGCGACGAGGTAGTGCTCGATGCCGTCCACCGTCAGCCGGTACATGCCCAGGTACTGAGGCAGTAGGGTCTTACCGTGGCGCTCCACTATGTACTGGAAATATATATTGTGTTATTTAGACTCATGCGTAAAAGAAAAAACATTATTAAAGAATATATATTTGACATGCATTGAGATGAAGTACATCTAAATGCATCATGTATATGTCGTAGGATGATTTGATAATTCAAATTTTAGCGAAAACCCTAGGGATATTGCGAAAACAAGGATAATTAGAGAATGGCCAAAACATTTCTCAATCTTACTGGAAAACATAGGGTTTTTGCAAACACACGAGTCGCTCTAGTAATATTGAATATCCTTAACTCTGATTGGCTTGATTTTTTGCTTACTGACCAAATCTTATTCTGATGCCGTGCGCGAATGATTGACACTTAAAACGCCAACCAATCAGAGGAGGTCTTGCTCCGACCGGCCAATCAGCGTTCTTATTTCATAATAGCTAACGTTTCGTTTCGCAAAATCTATTCAGGCAAGTAGAAAAACGCAGATACAGTTTGTATCATTCAGTTTACAAGTTTAAGAAGTACTTATATCTTTTTTTAATCACGAATGGGATATCATTTGATGATATTTCTACAAAGATCGTGTAAAAATCCATTTGTCTTGTGAACATTATCTGAAAAACGAACAATAAAGTTGTTTATTTGACTCGTCCTCACAATACTTTGCAAACTATTTTTACCCATAGTAACTAACCGCAAATAGAAACGGCCTATATTCCTCTGAAACTAAACCAACCTGTCTTAAAAACAAAGATAACCTGCCTTACATTTACAACAAACAGTAATTTACACAAAATTGTTCTAAATTATTCACACAAGTGACAAGGACGCTATCTTTCATGACATATTATCGGAAGTAACACATATAACGTACTTTCTACGATTAGATACGGGGAGACTATCATTTGTTTACACGCCGATTGATAACTTGTCAATGATGTTACTATCTCTTAAAATTTGAATAATGATAAATTAAATTCGAGTGCATGGTCTTATGATGGCTTGCTGCATGTAGACATATCAGTCATAAGGTATGATGCAGGAACCGAAAACCTTTATAAATTACGGTACAGACATCGAAGAATTTTGGTTACTACTACAACTGAAGTTACCACTATCTGGATAACCAAAGAAGAAGAAACATGTTACCTCTTTTAGGTTACCGTTTTAATACCGGTTACAGACACACCGGCGATGTGCGCCCTTTGAATAATGCCGACGGCACGTGTAAGATAGAGGTAATTTTTATTTCGATAACCGGTATAAATACAGGTTTTATTTAATTTAAGGTACATACCTTTAATACCTGTAAAATATATAAATGTTGTAACCGAAACAATACCATATTGATCATACCAGTTTCGGTCCCTGATATAAGGACAACTTGGACCTGATAATAACCACGATTGGTGATAGTTGATAGTATGATACTGACTTTCTTCTTGACGTCATTCTTTATAAGCCGTTATATCGCCTTTTTTGACACCCAAAGCTGGCAAAAAAAACTACAGAATGATTGCCTTAAATTCTTGCAGATAATTATTATGTGGTTTTAAAATTACCTACGTGAAAACCGCTCATAAATAGTAGGTACATTGTTTGTTACCAAAATGACTCAAACACTTTATTTGTCAGGTGTCGTTTACGACTCAAATGCATGAATAATCGGCATAATGAATGACATAATGCATAAGGCTGCGTCTATATGTGTGCAGGCTATGTGCAGGTTTCGAACACGTTTCTGTCTGGAAAATCTGTCCAAAAACTAACAATGGCGGAAGAATTGTAAGGTTTTTAAATTAGTAGACTTGGCCCCCAGTTCACTACGCTGCACTGACATCGCCCACAAGTGGTAGTTCACAATATCATAGAAATGCATACTACACCACTACTGATGATTACCAAACCGCAAGTCATACATCGTACACAGCCTACAGATTACGTGGTAAGCAGAACGCATAACGGTTCTTACACACTGGCGCAACAGGCAGCGTCGCGCTCGCGATATCGCGCCAGTGTGTACTAGCCTTAATAAATGTTTGATTCTTCAGAAGCGTAGAGAGAACCTCCGTCTACTACAAGCGTCAGGCATTAAATCCGCCTTTGTATAGTGTGTTTTTACTAGTGCATAAGCTTTAATAAATTAATAAATATATCATAATCATAATCAGACTTTAATCTTTTCACTGCTTGGACGCAGTTCTCCTCTCATTGAGAGGAAGTGGATCGTAATTTACCACGCGACCCCGCGATGCCTTCGATTATTTTGGTTCTAGGACATGCCGGTTTCCTCACGATGTTTTCCTTCACCGTTTTGAGAGCAGTGGTGATCAAATAATTTACATAGAGAAAAGCGCCTGTCTGGTTCGAACCTACGACCTACAACTCATAAGTCGCGGCCGTTACCACGGGGCCACATCTGCTCCTAAGAAAAATATTACTCGAATAAGTAAAGCACATTTTCTACAGCATACTGGTAATACTCACGGGATGGTATTGTTTAAGGAACGAGTGCATCCTCTCGACCTCCTCGGAAGTCAGGGTCTTGAGGATGAACAGGCGGTCGTAGCTCTGGTAGAACTTCGCCCCCGACTTGCCAGAGGAGTCGTCAGGGATCGGCTGAGATCTGTCGACAAATTTCCGTTTTTGTTTAACTTACTTCCTCAACATCTATGGCTGCTCAAATACCTCCACTACCTGACACACTTTTCCGATAACCTTACTAGAACCATGTAATGATATGATCCCCTTTACCCCGCGTATGCTGAAGTCTTAATACACCGATTAATGGTTTACCCAACAACCGCAGTTTAGCGCACTTTTTCAATCACCTTACTCTTGAACCAAAGCCACTCCTTATACTAAGTCATAAGTGAATCTATAGTCAAATCTTGTAGTAACAAGAGGAGAACACTGAACAAGTATGTAAACCATCTATCTATGTAGGTACCTACTATGCCCATGTTTGCAAAGGAGTAAATTATTTGATTTACCTTTGTTCTTCATTTGGTCAACTAATTACAACAGGTTACATTCGACAGCTATTTTGTTGGTCAAGACTTGATCAGATAGCATTGAAAATAAATATCAGGGCTAGATACGTTACTGAAAACGACTATAAGTTGAAATTCCCCTCAAAAACATTCAAGAATTCAATTGATTGTCCACAATTTGTTTTCCATAATACAGACCAGGAGACTTAATCAACTTCTGGAGGGAGGCGGGCTGGTTGGAATACCCACCGATGGCCGCCATGGCCCACGCACAATGGGCCATCTGAAGGAATAAGTGCAAGAACCAAACCCCATAACATAAAACATAATATACACTGTATCAGTGTGTAGCTACAATGAAGTACCCGATGTGTCTTTTTGGGTTTACCCATTGATTCAATTTCATGGAATAAATATTGTGGACAATGAAACGAATTAATGTCGATGTATACATCTTTCTGCGGCTAACTGTGCACCATACAAATTCTATAGGTTGCCCTAAAATTCTGGAATCTAGAACGATACCCAGTCAAGCATCTCTTTCAATCAAACAAACTAGACTAGACTATGAAGTAGAAACTATTTTTAAAACCAATTCATGACTGGGTATTGAATTATTGATCTAGAATACGGGCCTGAGTGTTCTATGATGATTAATGCAATATGAACACCTATGTAATTGCTAAATTTATATTTATGTCTGTGTTATGGTCGCTATAACAATACACGAGGTAATTCTATTAACAGAGTCATCAATTCGACTTGTTCTACGTAAGTTTGGTTTTTGGAGCTACCCGCTTAAAGCCGGCGCTCGCCAACAGTCACCAGGCGGCACGGCGCGGCAAGGCATGGCATGGCAAAGGGTATTCATAAGCGGAAATGAATTTGAATCTTATTTCCATACACTTAGCACTCACATTTCGTTGATATCGTTACAAGGGGACTTGACCATATCGCGGGAGACTGTGGTATGCCGCTGAAGGCGTTAGGCCATACAAATGTTAATAATGTTATGCCATGCCATGCCCCATCGAGCAGTCTAGTGAGCGCCGGCCTTAAATACGAGTGGCATTGTGTAGTATTGTAACTACACAATATAATATATTCAATATTAACAAATTGTTATAAAGAGTCTGACTCTTTACAACAATTTGTTTGAGAATTAAAGGAAATTGATAGTAGTCCTTCCCGTTTAGGAGACAGGTTTGATAAAGGACGTAGTATTCGGGCTATTATCACCTAGAATGGCGGTTAGAAATTCTTGTATATTCTTTACGATTCCGTAACCGAAGGGTGCCAAACGGAACCCTATTTATTACTAAGCCTCCGCTGTTCGTCTGTCTGTCAGCAGGCTGTATCTCATGAACCGTAATAGGTAGACAGTTTATTTTTTGTCAGATTGTGTATTTCTATTACCGATGTAACACAAAATTATAAAAATAAAAAGAAGATAGAAACTAAAGAGGGTCGCCACATAAGAAACGTTGCGTTTTTTGCTAAATATTGTACAGTGGCACGGAACCATTCGTGTGCACGTCCGACTCGCACTCAGTTCAGCCGATTTTTTTGTGATATTTGAGTTTTTTGGGTTCCGTAGTCAACAAGGAACTATTGTAGTTTCGCCATGTCCGTCTTTTAAGTCTATTAAACTTTAAAGTGCTCGGTTTTTCAAGTCGAGTCAAGTGCCCCCCCCCCCCCTGTCATCTAAATGGTTGGTTTTGGATATGTGAAAAAAAATCACGGCAGTAGTAGAACTATCACAGCTAAGTAGGCTCTACAAGTTAACGAATAATAATCGACCAACTTAAATTTACAGTTGCAAAAACATGTTCTCCAATCTCCAATACATTCTTGACAATTCAAAGGTGCCATTGAAATAAATGCTTTGAGTTTGAGTTTGATTCCGTATGGCAGAACATGTTTTTCAACTACAATGTTAAGTTTGTTCTTGGGATAAATTCATCCCAACTACGGAACCCTTCATTGTGCGCGATCCGACACGCACTTGGCCGGTTTTATTTTTTGTATAGGTACGATGGTAACGTTAGTGGCTTGGTAGTAAACAAAGACATTTTTTTTAATGGATTAATAATTTATTATTTAGAAAATTCTAGTCTAAACTGCTGCTAATGTCATGCTACCATGTAAGCTGTGTGTGTTGTAAGTAAAGTTCTACTGATATGAAAATAATTTCCCATTAATACGAAAGCTAAACAAAACACGGTACTGCATAATTATTTTAATGTATTCCTAATGCTTATATTTTCGAAGGACGGGCTGGCGACCAACAACTTATAGTTTTATTTTACTTGTGTTTTTTTTTGTTTCTCGGATATGTCGTCATTGTCTGGGAAAAGGCCAGATATGGTTTTTATAAAAATACTGGGTAAAAACGTCTATCTTTCGAAGAAATTGGCAAAGTTTTACGTTGATTTTAAGACTAAATTGCACAACTCGTTGATTGTTTGGAGTTTCTGGGTTTCAAAGTTGATGATGTTTTGGCGGCACTGGATGCGACTACACACAGTGGGTGGCGTCCAGGGCTTGGCATAAACTGGTACCTACTCCTGTGTCGGGCTTTGTGATTTCTGTGGCTTTGTTTTTGTTTTTCTATGTCTACGTCCAAAATAAATGTCTTTATTATTAACACTAGAGGGTAAGTAAAGTTGTTACTAACCCTATGGACTTTGTCTGAAATTAAGTATTATATTTAAACTAGATGCCCGGGTAAAACGGCTTCATACTGCGCTCACGATTAAGTTTCCAAATATGTAAACAAATAAGTGATTTAGGAAAAACAACTTTAATCCCCACACATAAAGTTCAGTTTGCGCTACAACTTCAACTATTTTTATGATTTGTTCGATAGAGGACTATCGAACAAATTTTACAGTTATTTTGAAATCAACTTAATTTACACAGGCACAAAGTTAATATTCGTTTAAGTGGAAATAGCGTCAGTTGGATACAAGGACTTTATAAGACTAAGTTTACTGTTCTATAAATGCTACGTTCTCTTCGGTCTACTAAAAGAAGGTGTTAATTTAACACTAAAATGTATCGAGTTCTCGAAACCTATAAAACATAGTTGGTAAACAAAGAACACTTTTATCAATGACTCACGAGATTTGTGCAAATATTATAATAATCTTACAAATCTAAGAACATACCAGCATTAGTCAGTTTTTATCGTACAATTTTAATATCAAGTTAGTTTTTCCTTTGTGTCAGGTGCATACGTTCTTACATGACACTATCGATAAAATAAAACCCAAGCTATTACTCAGAATAATAAAAAAGATACAAGATAAAACTAATATTGCAAAGATAAATTCTTCTTTTCATGAATTGACAACAAAGGACCTAATGAATGTCGTATAGCTATGGCGACATTGACGACTTTGCCTTGACCTTGCTTATAATTGAAATTAAAGAACAAAGCAGTCCTGATAGCGTTGCTGTGATCTCTTACAAACCCTATTGAAATCTAGTCAGTAATTTTTGACTATTATACCAAATCATAGAAAAAAAAATATATACTTAATAAAAATCTATAAGTATATTATATAAAAAATAATATAATATAAAAATATTATATAAGTACTATTTGGAGACGACAATACAACAATAAATGAAAACACTGGTTTAATATTAATGCATAGGAGTATTTAGGAAATATCAAATAAATCCAAACATCAAAATTAAAAAAGTGATTTTTCTAAAAGTAAATAGTAGTGATGGGTCGACTATGAGTTTTGCCAATCTTTGACTAGCTATAGTGACTAAACTTTCGAAGATATTTGATTGAATTTTCGTATGCAGACTGGGAACGTCATTAGATAAACGCAGTTTAATTTATTGTTCTATTGTCGTCTCCACCTTGTATAAGTAGGTACATACTTTGTACACAGGGCCAAATAACATTAGTTTATACAAACTCCACCGACGTGATGGGTCTAGTTATCATGTTTAGATGTCGTTCATCCCGTTTGTGCAGTTTGGCTAGCTAATTTTATTTGACCCTGTATAAGTACTCGGTCCCACACACTAATCTACTAACTTAGGGGCGTATAAAACACCCACCATTTTGATTGCAATCCAAGTACCTACACACGGCTACATCACTATTCTCCTGCCCTTATCCCAATTTAGTAGTGGTCGGTGCAACATGTCTTTTTCTTCCATACTTCTCTATTAGTCGTCATCTCGGTAGTCACTCCCTTTATAGCCATATCACCTTTCACGCAGTCCATCCAACGTTTCTTTGGTCTTCCCCTACTCTTATAGCCATCGACATTCATACTCAAAACTTTCCTCACGACATTTTCGTCATTCCTCCGCATCAGATGCCCATACCATGCCAACGGATTTCCGCACAACTTTTCAAATAAAATCAGCATAAGATGATCGCGCATTGTATAGGATTTCCGTACAATGAGAGGTCAGCTTATACTAGAAATTAACATTTTCTTTACATATATCTACAAAATGCACAGACTGATGTGGAAACTTTTTGTTATGAAAGTAGTGTTTGTAATTGATCCCTAATTATAAATTAATATCATTTCACGTGAGCAGAACCTGAGCATATCTTAAAATCGTATAAGTGCCTACACAAGGCACTATTACATGATGAAACTGAATTACTTTACATAGTTTATGGCTATGAAGTCAAAGTGTATGTAATTACAATCAACAGTGATTTGTGACTTGTGAGTGAGATTGTGACGTTATTTCTTGCACACACCCTAACAAACAACAAATTAAGGACACTCAAAGAAAATTACAGGTCTTAGAATAAGGGGCTACACAGACGACAGACTTTTTAGGAGATCGAAATTCTTTGGCGCATGAAGTCTGCGAGGTGTGCATACATTTTGCGTGTCGTATGAATATTTTGATGTACAAACAGTACACAGCTGATTGTCTGTAGTCTGCGTCGACCCTAAGAGGAATAAAAAAATAACACGCGAACGTTCCACAAAGGTCAATCTAAGTATTCACCTTAATGTCATAGTAATTACCTAGGTCCTTGAATATCCTTTCATTAGTCCAATATCACAATGCTAGTTGATTCATGTGACGTCTTTCTCATACATTTCTATTTCGTGTTACGTGCGAAAGAGATGCGCATATTAACATATTACTTACCAACCGGTGAAAGTGCACATGAATGTGCTTACAGCATTAATGTGCACATGTAGTGTTAATGTTAAAGAAAAAATATATAAACGATATATTAAGTAACCGAGACATACGGGACAATTGCGGAGGTTAAGGAACGTTAATGGAGGTCACGGTCAATCAGGGATCGAGGTACTCTTGACACCCATTTAACCTAAACTGGAATGGACAACAGGACAGTAGGCATACAAAAACCAACAAAAATCCAATTTCATATTCAAACTTTTGGGACCATCTCTCATAGAGGCGGCATTTCAAGCGGTTAAACAAGGGAAATGACTTCACAATACAGCCAGTGATCGTGAATGCTTATGCTCGCCGTGTCAGTTCGAAAGGCACACTACATACTGTTATTTGAGAAAAAAAAAACTGAAAAAAATCGTACAGCTGCTTAGTAAAACTCCGCTGACCTCAGGCGTTTTATCGTGAGCCCTCGTTTCACGAACTCGCTTGCATCGTGGAATATGCTCTCTTGATGTGTTTCGTTTTTCAGGTTGGCAACCCCGGTGGGCGCCGTCGCCGAGCGCCGCAGCATACTGCAAGGCCTCTTCTGAGCCCTCGAGCACAGGTAGTTATCTGGCTTTCTAAACCTAGGGACCACAGGATGGGATGTGGGATCGAGGATGCCAGATAATACAATATGGGGATAAAAATAAACATAAATAAATACATAATCAATAAAGATATAAATTATCGTTAGCGTATCACTCGTGCCAGTCGAGTTTGACTTCGGTATTGGCTATGGTTGGGTTTTATAGTTAGGATTGTACCTTGTGAGTGATTCCTTGTAGTCAATATCGTCGATTCCGAACCTCTCTCGAAGATTCCTGAACACAAGAGGGCAGTACTCCTTGACCTTGAAGTGAGATGGCATGTTTTCTCTGAAACAATGGATTCATATTTTATCAACCTTTCATAAAGGGGGCAACCCTACCGAGTCTTAAGGAAAACACCTGTATTTTTGCCTCATCATTGAATTAACATAATCCATTACGATAATAAGAAATGGAAAAGTAATTTCTGAGAAAAGATAACTAAAACAAATACATATTTATAAACAGGAGATTGATTGTGTTTTTGCCTAATCTAGGAGAGAGAATATACTGTCTTAAGATAATATCATATTAAACAAAGTAAATTGCCTTGTGTATAATTTAGATAGGTACCACAATAAATGGTATAAAGCTATTAATATACCATTAAGCGAATCATTTAGCTCTATCAATTTTATTAGCATTGACGAACCATAGTCGTTTATTAGCAACGAGATTATAAAATGGTTTAATAGGATCTTAATAGTCTACAGATTAGTGTCTGTATGAGGGCGTAGAGTTGCTATTTATGTATAATAATTGACTATAATAACTAAGATAATATCATAGAGCAAATTAGTGATAAAAAGCTTAAATAGCAAAGTCGAAACTTGAATGTATACAATTTCGCGCACTCTGGGAAGGAAGCCTCTCAACCATCTATACTTAAGTTTAGAATCTCAGATATTTGATTTTTTGGAAGTTGGAACCATAAACGTTATGGTGACAAAGTTCAAATTCCATTGCAGTCAAAAAGTTTTAGGCCCAATCTATTGACTGAAAAATGAAATTTGACTACTTAACGCTAATGTAGATAATCGAGGAAGTGGCAATAACCCAAAATTATCTGAGATTTTGAATTAAAGAATAACTGACAGGCCTATTATACTAATCACAGCATAACATAAACTAATTGCATTCTGCGGAAAAGCAAAAGTGCATACCCCCTGATTGCAATTTCGCTTGCGTCGAGGGTTGAGTATCGTTACTCATTCGCTTTATACATCACTAGCTTCTACCCGCGACTTCGCCCGCGTGAACTTATAACCCGAACCCACCGCGTCGCATCCTATCGCCCGCCCGCACTATTACTTCGTGTTCGCTTAGCGTTCTTTCCGACTATTTTTCGTTTTGCTCGGCCCCTAAGAATCTTAGCGAGTTGTCACATAGCCTTTAACCTTCCTCAAGAATTGGGCTATCCAATGCAAAAAGTGTTATTTAAATCCGACTGGTGGCTCCAGAGATTAACCCCTACATACATACTTACAAACAAACAAGTTTTACCTCTATAAATTTAATATAGTATATATAGTATAGAAAAGATATGTAGATAAAGTAGTATGCCAAGTATTAATGACGAGTATAGCAGTGGCTATGATAATGATACTAATTTTCTTGAAGATTAGTCTAAGTGAAGGAAATGTTTCCAATGATGGAAAAATTCTAGTAGTAAGAAGATGATTCATTCAGTATATAATTTTAAACCAAGTCAATCCAACCTAGACACACCTGGCCCACCGCCGCAGCGAGGGCGCGACGACGATGAGGAATTACTCACTGGTATGCGTATGTACCAAGTGTGAGTATCTCAGCGAGTGTTCTGCCCGCCAAGCGAGCGTCGCAGAACAAGTGCTCTCTTTGATAGCTCTTGTCGCAACGACAAACGAGTACTCGCCGGCGGTGTGAACAGTCAGCAATCAACTAATTATATGTATCTCTTTTACTTACACGGGTCCTACAATCTATTGTACGTTTCTTGAGCGAAGAAAATCTTTGATAGCTACTTGCTTCCTCGAGGGTGGGACAGGTGCCGTGATTTCCACACAGTAATATTTATTTCGGATAGAGTGTGATATGATTCTAACTAATATTATAAATGTGAAAATGAGGTTGTTTGTTACGGTTTCACGGCTAAACCGATTATGATGAAATTGTTATGGGGATACTTTGAACCCTGGGGAAGGGCATAGGCTACTTCTTATCGACATACCACGCGGGCGAAGCCACGCGTAAGCTTGTTAGAATATAAGGAAACCAGATGACCCAACTTTGTTCTTATCAGTTACAATTATTATTTTTATCCTTAAATTGAATTTAATAACAACTATAACAATAATAATCTTCTAAAAAATTCCTAATCAAAATAATAGTGATTGATTAATTTAATTTGATTGAATAATAGTGAAGTTAAGTAAGTAAGTTCACAGTGCTGGGGAGTTTGTTGCGCCACTTCTTCCTAGTTATGCACTAGTAAGTGTTTAAAGGTGGGCGTTTTTGAAGGACTGTCTTATGTAATTTTAAAGTTTAAAAACTGTTGATTCTCAGCATAGTTTGAATAAAAAACTTTTGATTTTTTGACAGTCATATTATTTTATCATCATCTGCATCTGTGTCTTTATTTACTTTTGAATTAAATCTTGAATTTTTAATTAGGCTAAAGTGAGTTTGCTGGGCAATGAAGTATCCTAAAAATTGCTACTAAACCTGAAAAATGGAATCTATTGGTAGTGCTGTTTAATGATACTCAAAGCATGGGAAATTGAGAAGTTTAAAAAATATTACTACATATTTTACTCTAACATTGAATCAACTACACAACAATTCTTTATTTTTTAATTTACAGTTATAAGGTAGTAGTATGTAGGTAACATTACAGTTGACTTATTTCCAAATACTTGCAAGAAATCCTAACTAATATTATAAATGTGAAAGTGAGTTTGTTTGTTTGTTTGTTACGCTTTCACGCTACAGCGGCTGAACAGATTTTGATGTAATTTGGCACATGGGTATACCATGCCCTGGATTAGGACATAGGATATTTTTTATCTCGATATACACACGGGATCAAAACTTGTGCGGTTGAAACCATGGGGCGCAGCTAGTATCAATAAAAGGACACAGTAAAATGCACTACAACGGAGTAACAATAGAATAAACTTACTAATTGTATGCTAAATATGTAAAGTCAGTCTGTGGCAGACTTTTTGTTAGTTTGGGTTATTTTATAATAAAATTAAATAGCTGAACTGATTTTGATGATTCACAGAGAGATAGCAGGGTTTCTATAGAAGTGAAATTTGACTGGTGTAATTGTATAACTTTTCAATCGTAAAGCTTGCAGTATTTGCATAAATCTATTAATCTAACCTCATGACTATTTTTCTATCTATATTTCTAGTCTGCACATATTTTCATCACAAATGACTAATGTTGCACTAGAAATCAGTTTCCTTGAAGGAAAATCTATGTTCTGTTGCAAGACATTGTAAAACACATGTGCATATAGCAATAACTAGTAAGAAAATTATCTGTTCTTGAGTGTCTACTTTGTTCACAGTACAAATTGTGAATCCTCTCAATTTGGTTTTTAAAAGAATTTCAATTTTGAACACAATATCTGGTATAATGTAACAAAAGGATTATGTTATTGCATTTTAGATTTGAACTCTGACTTCTTTTGTAATAAACTATTGTTACAGGAAATACTTTTAGCTTCATCACAGTGATAATAACAACTGAAGATCATCTAATCATAGGTTACAAGGTTTCTGAATGTATTATTAACATTACTGCACATGTCATCATTATCTTACAAGACACTTTTATTAACTTTTATTTCATGTAACTTTTAATAGTTTTTATTCTACATAAATACTTCACTACGTGGACTTTTTGGTCGGAGCCTAGTTTCTAATTAGAACTTAGGGATAGTTTTGGCAAATTCTTACTTGTTAAATAAATGGTTGTCAACTTTGAGCTTGGAGTAAGCTCTGAAGTCGTCCGGGAGAAGCATGACTGGTATTGTGACATGACTTAACTCATTTATCTGAAAACGAAAAATACTATTTAGCTATCAACACACTACTCTATGTAAATTGATGTTGATGTGACCACACATGCCTAAATGTATTGGACCTGTGTCCAACGCAATAAAGCTTATTAGTCTATTTATAATCAATGGCAAGGAGACTTATAAAAACATAATTTATTGACAAAGTGCCAGAATTTACGATAGGATTTGGGTGTTTTAATAAAGATTTTTTGTTAAGTTAAATTTAAATGTAAACATTGTAAAACCACAACAAACCAGTTGTGTGGGAAATGACATAATAATGATGATGCTTCGCTCGCCGAGATCGTTTCAAATAGGATTATACACCCGCCATACTACTGCAATTAGTGCATAAAATATGAAGTAATTACCGTGTGATTCACACCCCACATAAACACAGATAGTAATGGTTCATTTGCACGAAACAGTTTCACTTTTTGATGTTTTACACGAATGTGTTTCTTCTTCAATTTGCTTAATCCAGAGCTAGGAACGGACATTTTGGATTTGTTTACAACTTCTACCAGAGTCAGAGAACAACCACTGTACGTAATTTATAGCGCGAGGTAATAATTAAACCATTTTTAGATAACGGGGAATATATTGAATCACAAAGAAAGACGATTAAAATGAGAAATTTATAGAAACTCGACACCCATCAACAGCAGCAAACGGCTTTTGACAGGCAGACACAGAAATGAGAAATTCACAGAATGAAAAAGCAATACGAACTTAGTCGCCTAATTAGAGAAGAACCATTCTTTTGCTTTTAGTCGATGGTAGTTTATAAAAATAATAGTAGAATTCAATGTTTTAAAATTAAAAGGAGACCGAGTCACTGCGTGTGTACCTAGCTTATATAATGAAGATAGATATGTAGCTTTGACGCACAATTTCCATACCTTTAATTAATGTATTGTCTGAAACTGAATGAAACTGAACGCGATCACCACATCTAATGGCATGATTGATAGGGAATATTTGGAACTGTTCAAGAGCTGTCACGTTCTACATTTGTGCTGATCGCGTTCAGTTTCATTGGTGAATCCGCACTCACTGAAGCCAGATTTATGGTCTAGGGTCTAGATTCCCATTTTATAGTCTGTTGACTGCGTGTGCAACGTTCTTTTCTTCAACATTCCCTGTACAATCTATATTGTTCGATTTTTATTCGTGTAATATATTTTGTTTCATTTGTCGGCCGTGTTTGTTAGTTTTTACGAGTTGTTCAGACAGGGGCGGTGGGAGCGACAGATTAGGGTGCGTTCATACTTGCGTGATTTTTTTAGGCGTGACAACAACGCACGTGTTTCTCTCTCGCGCCACTAATTACGATCTGTGTAACGGAGGCCACCTCAGAGACTTTGGAATTCATACTTTATGCATCTTGTCATACCGTACATATTCTAAATGTACGCACGCCACGCATGCTCAGCGCCCGAACAGCAACCGCATCGCACACGCGCTTCGATTGTGACGTCGACGTGGGTGTTTTGTTTTACTACCATTTCATATTAAAAAAAAACTACTAGAAAATGAAATCAATGAATCTGGCTTAAGCTGACAACACCCTAAGCCGGTCGGCTGATAGATTGACAGGTCAAAAATATTTCACTTTTCTGAAATTATTGGAAAATAACGGTTCCACCAGTAAAATCTTGGTTTGTTCTGGTAGATTATTTACAACGGTGTGCTGTGAATTTGTGTGAGAGACAATAATGATCATCCCGAGCCCGTTCGTTTACTGGGCACAAACTGAGAGTGTAATATCATTGAAAATAGAGCTGAAAAATGTTGTAGAACCTGATGTGAAAGTTCTCGAGAATAACTTGAAATTCTCGGCACAAGGCGTTGGCGCCCGTGGCGAGAGTCTTTATGAATTTAATTTGGATTTATTTTCACCTGTAAAAACAGTAAGTATTAGTGCACTAGTACAGTGATTATTTTATCAAGTAGTGAAACGCCGAATTTAATCCCTTTTATCAAGGAAGATAGGGTGTAATTACTAGTCTGTTGTTACTATGTGATTTCAAATAGTTTATCTATAAGATAATTATGATTTATTTGTATGAATGCTAGCACAACACAAATCATTGTTGTGGAAAAACAATTGATTAATTTCGAGACATTGTCCACGGATCTAAGTAAACAATCCTTCCAATGTTAAATCGCGAAACATGCTACTGTATGCATGAATTGGCTCCTCTCGTCAACTCAGTGAATCATAATACAATAGTAATGAAAATCTTAGAAAAAATCTATAAAATATATACATTAAAACACTTTATTGGTACTACTATTTTAGGAGTGTTTGATCAATGTGCCATATTTTCATTAATTTTGTATTTAAATATTATTAGTGTAAAATATTCTAAAATAATATAACTTATGTTATAAGTTATATTTTAAGACCCTGTTCACCTTGAAAACTGGTAAAATATAATATTAGACTGCCACACTAGCATTCGTACCGAAGCTATCATTTATGAAAGTCTATTGAAGTCTCTATCTAATTTATTTGTGTGTAGTTTGTGTTGTAACTACAAAAAATTTAAGACCATGTAATAATAACTTTGGTATAAGTAACCAGATTTTTATAACTGTGCGCGTGTCAACATCAGAATATAACTGTGTATGTGGTTCAAATATTAACAATAATAACTTCATGAATAATATGGCTTAACTATTTGGACAACTCGAGTTGTGTAGACCGTATTTAGTGGAGTCAGGGCACCGAGGAACCTATGACTATCACGACTCCGGGGTTGCGGGAAAGTCCGAAAGGGATACCGCGGCCCCTGGCAACACAGGCAACTGAAGGAACACAGGTGGGTTTTAGTCAGTAAGAGTCTGGCACGCCCTGCCGCTCCTCCCAGGCGCACAATTATAAAAAACAAGATACAAATGAAAAATTTAATTTGAAATGTACCTGAGATCTGAATTTGACATTATATCTGCTATTAATTTGACATTATATTTATTTGTTACTTGAACCTTAATTTCAATCAGGCTCTTAAATTAATTGTTTCTGTATGTGATAATTATTTTTACTATGTAATGTTCATTGCTAATGAATAAATAAATGAAAAATGATAATATGAAAGACCCATGGCATATTAAAGACAGTTATTTTATTTTATTAAAACAGCATGCATGCTCTGTGTATTGACGAACTATAATAATTATTAATTTTTACAGGCTGAAAATGATCATATTACCACAGTCCGTGTGTTTGAAAACAGAGTGGAACTTATCCTGCAGAAGGAAAAGCCCGCGTGGTGGCCCCGACTGACTGCTCAGCCACAAAAACCTGCATGGCTCAAGGTAAGATACTGCCTATAAGAGCTTTTTTTCTGAACAGAAATAAACCCCGGACCATTAGAACTGAACAATAGGCCAATTCCCATAATTAAATTCTTTCAAAATCTAGTCTCAATCTCATCTCAGTTACAATCAATGTCATAAATGCAGGGAAATTTGAGGTATTTTTGACAGATTAGACTGAGATTAGAATGCGAATGTTCTTAGAAATATGAGAATTGGCCTACAGGTAGGTAATCAAAATGTGTCATAGTAATATTTTGTGAGATATTGAACATAAAAAACATACCATCATGCCTGTAATCCCTGAAGGATTACTGTAAAGCTTTTTCACTCTGAAATGACACTCCCCACTACCGCATTTTACGCATAGCGTAATGCGGTAGTGGGGCGCCTCGTTACCGTAATGGGGCGCTACAGCTATAGTACATCCCATTTCACCAGTTATTTTTAAGTCCCATGTAATAGGGGGCGAGCGTATTGCCATCAACCGGTCATATTAATTATTGGTGTAAATCTTTCATCACCATTGTTAAGAGAATTTATTTCGAACGTGTATGATACATTAATATTACATACTTGGATAATAAAGAAATCTTTTTTTTTTTCTCAAGCCATTTAATCACAAAAAACGGTGTGAAGCGGCGGGCGAATGGGCGGGTCGCTATCGCTAATAACTTATTAGATCGTATTTTATGATTCATATAATCTTTAACTTATCTATCAACAAATGATTAGTGCTGTAACAATTTTAAATTATCATAAAAAATTTAAAGTATGTAAAAAAATAAAGATTATAATATACCAGTTTCACTCAACCAAAATGCGATTATATCCAAATTTTTATATGTATACATTCATGTTTTTTGTTTTTTTAACAATCTCTAGAACTTATACTTGTAGCCCTTGAACTTCAGCCCTTGATAATATGACAATGGATAAATTAATTATCATTTTTAATTCATTGTTGTTCCATTGTGTCTAGCTAATTTAATGCAGTACGTACAAGATAGCTAGACAGTGCTCACTGCAGTTTACAAAATAGTGTAATACAGAAAATTTTAATTGCATCGATATCTATACATATTTCGTGTCTGTCCGTGTGACCGCATTGTTCTTTTAAACTATGCAACGGATTTTGCTACGGGTTTCACCACCATCATTTTTTTTTTCGAAATTATTCTGGAGGTTTATGTGTATAAATACTTACAGTAATATTTAAATAACATGTAATAAAAAAATCTTGATGTTTTAAAAACCTTGCGAAGCAGTGGCGGGTCGCTAGTTCATTATAAGCATAATAATTATAATATAGAGTAAACTCACATTTGTACGCAGGAAACGGCAGAATATTGTGAATGTTTAAAACTATGTACACACTTAAATGTAACAATATTCCGACAAATAAGACTCGTGCAGACTGGCGCGATATCGCGGGCGCGACAAGGGTCGCGCTGCCTGTCGCGCCGGTCCTCACGAGCCATTACTAGTACTAAAACAATCCATTGTAGTTAGAGCAACACTAACACAGTTCTAGAATTCTTATTCAAAAGCTTTTGTAACTTTTACAGATAAACTTCGACCTATGGATGTCAGAGGACGCTGCAGACAGTGAAGACGAGAAACGTGACGTCATGAAGGACTATCCTGGAATGTACGACAAACTGCACAAAGAAGAAATGGGCTACAGAAGAGGTAAGTTTTTAAACATTCTCACTGGTCTTCAAGCCATTTTATGAAAACTTGAACATAGTAAAGGCACCGGTAAAAGTCAAGTTTTCTTAGCAATTGTATTGTAATAGTCGCGTCGCGCCTGTTTGTGGGAGACTTAACCCGGGATATCCTTGACACCCATTCATGGTGATTAAATAATAATAGATTACAAATGTACAATTAATGTGAAGCGAAAGATCAATGTTGTTACCTATTCTTAGAAGCAATAATTAAATTATTGATATCCTTGTCTGTCTTGTCTGACTGTAAACGATTTTTGTTGTCGACTGAGAGATAATAATTATGTCCTTCTGCAGTCACTGGACAAAGATATCTCTTCTCTCAATAGACAAGAGTGTGTGTTTTTACTGCCCATTCAATTCCAATGCCTAAATAAAAGTGCGCTGTTGGATTTTCAACGCAGGTGATTGGTATCCCCGGGTGTCACCATTGTGTGGATCGCCCAGAGGACACGGTGGAGGTCTGCCCGGCTTGGGCAGAGCAGCGCCGTGTCCTCGTGGAGGCGATCGGCGGCGTTGATCTCTCGCGACCGGCCCTGGTCCAGGCCATAGTACTGAGCGAGAGGGCATGGGGAACAGTCACCTTCTTCTGCGAAGCAGTAATGCTCGCGAAGGAGTAGGCGGAGCTCATGAGGCTAATTTCGGGCCCTCACGCTCCTAATTGCCGCAGGAGACGCCCTGGGCGTCGGGAATCCCAGGCCGATTCCCGGCTACCGTAGGCTCGGGCTTGCGGGCGGTGAGCAATGGGTAGCCCCCGATAAGGACCAGGCCTGGGTCGACGCTCTTTGAGGCGCGCGTGGAACACAACGCGCGCCTCAAAGAAATGTCAGCACCAATGGCGGGGCCGCTAGGGCCGATGACTGCCGGAGTTGCGGGAAATTCCGAAAGGGATACCGTGGCCCCTGCAACACAAGCAACTGAAGGAACACGGGTGGGTTTTAATCAGCAAGAGTCTGACACGCCCTCCCGCTCCGCCTAGAGCGGGAGAAGATAATTACTAATTTCCAAAACGAAAAAATAAATCAAAATGTGGTTGGTGGATCAAACCCATGTTGTTTATACGCAAACGAAGCCGCGGGCAACAGCTAGTCTATCATAAAACATTCGTCTGTCTGTTTATTCAATGTTAATGAAGCCAAACATTTCAATTCAAAATGCATTTATTGGTAAACTTCATTGAACCATTGCATCGATGAAATGTGCATTACAACACGTCATTTGAATTGAATGGTGTAATGAATAATGTGTGCATAACTACTGATGTCGATATTTATTTTTGTTTTGAGTCATTGAATGCTGTTATTTACGTACATAAGTATTTATTTATATGAGGAGGTCATGGCTAAGTAATATCAGCCGCACGAGTCTATCCATCAGGTTAAGCTACGCTTGCCGGGGTTGGTCCGGGAATGGATGACCATTTTTGCATACCGAGACTCCTCCGTGCCTCGGAAAGCACGTTAAGCCATTGGCCCCGGCTGTCATTCGTGGATCTTTGACAGTGGTTATGGGTCGTCAGAAGCCCGAAAATCTGACAACCTGTTTAACCAAGGGATTAACATATTACCCAGTTACTGTGTTATGGAGGTCAGATAGACAGTCGCTCCATGTAAAATACTGGTATTCAGCTGCATCCGGTTAGACTGGAAGCCGACCCCAATATAGTTGGGAAACGGCTTGGCAGACTGATTGAATGCTGTTATTTACGTGAACATCGAAACATTCTCTCAAAGCATAGATTACCTACTACAGACGGTTCACTCCGCAAAATCATTTAAACAATAGGCGACTCTTGCTAAACAATTAAGTACAATTTAGGTCGCACAGTGCTTAGCCCCATGTGCATGTCGGAAATTATACCATGGGAACAGATAACCGGGATTAAAAGTATCCTATGTCCTAATCCAGGTCACTAAACCAAATCATGGCCTGCCCGTGTGCTAAATTTCATCCAAATCCGTTCAGCCGTTTTAGCGTGAAAGCGTAACAAACAAACTCACTTTCGCATTTATAATATTACTATCTGCGCCCCGCGGTTTCACCCGCATAAGTCTCGATCCCGTGGGAATATAGGGATAAAAAGTATCCTATGTGTTTATCCAAGTTACAAGCTATATGTGTGCCAAATTTCATTCCAATCCGTTCAGTCGTCTTTGCGTGAAAGAGTAACAAACATCCATCCATCCATCCTCACAAACTTTCGCATTTATAATATTAGTAGGATAGTTAGGATATTATAATTTATAAGTTTAGGATGATGCTTTGTTTAGTTGTCAGTTCCTGAAGTTACTGTCACCATCTCCCATTCCAGAGGACCTCAAAAAAGTATACCTGAAGCTATACAACCTGTTCCAATTCGTGGGCTACACTTATGTGCTGGCTGTCATAGCCGTCAGATACGCTAAGCTCGATTATGAATCAGTTGCTGATACGTATGAGCATGTTGGACCAGCCATGAAGTTCTTACAGCTGCTACAGTATCTTGAGGTTATGCATCCGCTGTTTGGGTATACTAGGGTGAGTAGAAAACTTGAAATACTTTATTCTATAATGACATAATTTGAACCCTATGCTCATAAACATAGAAGTCATGAAAACTAATACATTTTTTATAGTTGTTGAGGTTGAAAAAAAATGAAAATTATTATCAAACCAACTTGCTTGTCATGAACTGTCATGACATGCAAGTTGGTTTGATAATAATTTTCATTTTTTTTTTCTTCTCTTTTGCCTTAGGAGAAGAAACATTCATGTTTAATTTCTTGTCAAATTAAAAAAGTCAATAAGAACAGAATTTTGTATGACAATATCTGCCAGATAAGTAAATGTAAGTGGAAGACCAGGCTCTTTTCGCATTTTGAAGACACCTCCAAGCAATTTAGTTTTTTTGACATATGTTTTTTTTTTTAAACTACGGCCTGGCTTATTGATATGAGCTACGGGTGTGGTGTAAAAGGGAAAACATCTTGCAACGTTAGTTAACAACAATAAAGTAAAGAAAGTCGTTTCATTGTTTGTAAAACAGTTTTTATAATATCTCACCTGATCAATAAATTTTTTAACATGATTTCAGGGTGGTGTACTCGTTCCGTTCCTGCAAGTAACCGGTCGAGCGTTTGTCCTGTTTGTGATGATTGAAGCTGAGCCACGCATGCATTCGAAACCTGTGGTCTTCTATCTCTTCGTCATGTGGAGCATGATTGAAGTTGTTAGGTGAGGCGACCTTTACAATAGCCTTTTTTGAGGTTCATACCTGTCAATCCCCAGACCAGACCCATCAATGGCAAATTATCAGCTAGCGAACATACCTAATAACACAGTTATTTGGATATATTGGTAATATCTAATTATTTTGAAAAGAGTAATGATGGAGTTTCTCGCCGGCTCTTCTTCATGGGAAGCAACCAATTAGAACCAAGCAGGCATTCACGTTTCATAAGTGCCCATGTAGGTTTAAGTGAAATAAAATATTTTGATTTTGATATACCTTTCCATTCCTATACTTCTGCCTGCATTACAGTACTGATAGACTTGCCTAATGTTCGGTGGTGTTCCAAATGCTACTCTAGCTGATATATTATGTATTTGCTTGTTGTTTCAGGTACCCATATTATATCTCACAGCTATACAAAAAGGAGATCTATATACTGACTTGGCTGCGCTACACAATGTGGATACCTCTCTATCCTATCGGCATTATATGTGAAGCTATAGTCATTCTCCGGAACATACCATACTTTGAGGAAACTAATAGATTCACAGTTGGGCTGCCGAATGAATGGAACTTCGCCTTCCATATGCCAACGTTCCTTAGAGTCTACTTACTATTCTTGACATTCCCAGGAATGTACTTCGTGATGAGTCACATGCATAAACTCAGGACCCATAAGCTGAAGCCAAAGATTATCATTAAGAAGTCCAAATAGTAAGTAAGGCTGAGTCGTCGTTTCCCACCAATATTTAGAGAAACGGTGTGAAATTATTAGGTATATGGAAAATAAACCCTTATAAGTCCACTTTTAATATAAAAAATATTAAGCATTTAAAGCAGGGACCGACACCGGTAAAACCAATACAGGTATTTTTAAAGGTTACCTTAAATTGAATACAACCAGTATTAATACGCCGACTGGACACCGAAAAAAAAATTACCTCTATCTTACACGTGCCGTCGGCATTAGTCAAAGGGCGCGCATCGCCTGTGGTTGTGAAAACGGTAACTTAAAAGAGGTAACATGTTTCTTAAAAGAGGTAACCTTAGTCGTAGAAGTAACCAAAATTCTTCGATACCTGTACCGTAATTTACAAAGGTTTTCGGTCCCTGATTTAAAAGAAAGACTTATTTGTAATTGATTTAGAAAACTGATTATTTACTCAAATATGTACTGTGCACAAAATGTATTATGCATACCACTTAGTGTAAGTTTCATTTCAGAATACTATGTAACCAAAGAACACAGAATTATAACTGTAGGTAATAAATATTCATATATTTAAATATTTACCTCAATAGTTAGGTAGAACAGTTTCAGCCATTTTTCCTGCCATGACTACTTTAATTACATTAGCGGTAAATTCGCCTAGCTTTGTAAAATATAGCCCACATCACAGAACTCAAACTCAAACTCAGACTTCCAAAAAGGAGGATGTTCTATATTCAACTGTTTGTGTTTTAATTTTCAACCTAAAGTTTCAATGATAGTGAAATTATAAGGCCATTTAAGGCAATTTTATGAAATATAAAGCCTCCTTCACACTGACACTAGGCGATTAGGAGGACATAAACTGCCTTATAAAATGATGCGTATATTGTGTAGGGTAAAAGTCTCGAAGTACCGTATAAAATATTAGCCCATGTACGCACGGGCGTAAAAATATCGCGGCGGGATATTATCGCGCCATGGAATTTCAACTTTCGGTATTCAGCCGAGTATTGAGAATCCAACAGAGTGCATCCCAGCGCCTCAAAAAATACATTTTTAACTTTCGGCGCTAAGCAGTGCGTCGAAAATTCAATGCGCGAAAATCGCTCCGGGAAAATATCGCCCGTGCGCACCTGGGCTTACAAATGTAAGACTTATTATTACATTTGTTGTAATACTTGTTGTTTTTCCAAAACAACAAAATTCCAAAACAACGGGTGTTTTGGAATTCAAGATCGCATGTCACATTATTTTTAACTAGCGGTCGCCCGCGGCTCCGCCCGCGTGGATGTCGGTTACCGCTGCAAAAAGCCTACCCAGGAAAGACACGGTCAGCAAAATGATTCCCAGGTCAATTCACAGACACCGACAGTAACATCGACGACGCAGTCATTATCCGCAGGCTGCACAGATTGTCTTTCTGTGTATGTTAAAGTTGTTAATGATGAAAATATTTAAATGTAATTAATACTAAGTTTTCACTTCTGCCGGCAGTCCCGGAGCGCAACCCGTTGTTTTAGGATAGATAACTAAAGCGATTATTGTAGAGCCGCGCGAAATCGTAATATTTTAATTTCGCCATAACTTCAAAACCAAACGTCCAATTTTAATCATTCAAAGACCAAATATTATCTACATAAACTGTACTTAGTGATGAAATAATTTATTTTGATAAGGATTAATAGCATGAGTAAAATAAACGCGTTTAAATGTAGTCCAAAAAAAATTCAAGATTTTTAATAAAAAAAACGGTTGTTGTGCCTCACTCGACATACATAGGTATAGTGTGTCGCGGACTTTTTTGTAGATATTTATAAGATCTACAATTAATTAGAATATTTTATGGTTCTGTCTTTTATGGTTTAGGCAGCGTACGCAAAATAAGTAACTTTTCTGGTTGATTTTTTACACCTTGTGTCCGAAAAACCCAAATATCTTACGGAACCCTATTTTTTTCCAAAATAAAATATAGCCTATGTTACTCGTGGATAATGTAGCTTTCGAATGGTGAAAGAATTTTTAAAATCGGTCCAGTAGTTTTTGAGCCTATTCATTACAACCAAACAAACAAAGTTTTCCTCTTTATAATATTAGTGTAGATGGTGCTATCGACCGCCCTCGGGCAAAACAACAAGTATTACAACAAATGTAATAATAAGTCTTACATTTTTGTGGGCAAAATATTAAAAATTTGTTATTCTTAGTACATTGTGAGATTATTTACATAGTAATCATACGTTTGGTTCACATAGATTATGTTGCCAGCCTAGAAGTACTATTCTATGTTGATGCAGTTGAGTGGCTGTAGCATCCATTTAAAAATCCCTCCTTAGTTTCAATTAGTTTCCTATTGGGGTAGGTATTATCAGTTCTGTTATTGAAAAACAATTAGAAATTAGAATAGAATAAAAGTCTTATGTCCTTCTTAGATAATAAGACTACTTACATAAATATAATAAACTTAGATTTAATATTTGTACATTATTTGTTGCATTTTACGGTTGCGCGTACGTAAATCATTGCAGTTTGAACTCTATGTCTGTGCAATAAAGCTGTAAAATGCTTATGCATCACGGTGAAATGCAACCTCTTTTCATGAAATTGGTGGTTAAGGATGAGCATTTAATTTGCAAACTTGTTTTTTGGGGGTGTTCAATTTATTTAAATATTTGTTTGTTTATTGAATTGAAAATTATGAATTTTCATTTCAATAAATAAATTATAAACTTGTATGAAGTGATTATTTATAAGAATTATGTTTACATTTTTGTATAATGGATGGTGAAAGTAATAAATGTTTTATTTATAAAATGGAGAAGTGGTTTTTGTTTATGATTAATTGTCATGTTTCTGTTGAATTGCTTTCAATGCTTAAGACGAAGAGACGGGGTCTGTGAGGAATTTGAAAAATAGGTATTTGAAGAAACTTTTGCCGTTGCGCAGCGCCCGCGCCCAGACCATCACGAAAATTTTGACGAGAGACGTTTCGTAATCTCGAAAACTGAGCTGATTCAATATTTTTTTACATTACAATTTTAAGAAAGAGTATGTCTAGGTTCTTATAATTTGCTTTTATGTTAAAAACTTTTCGAATTTGTCTCGTAGTGCTTTAATCATGATGGGGCATTTTTTGTAATTTTTGGGTGGTCATATTTTCTTTACTAATTAGGTTCTGAAAAAAAAGGAAATAACAGAAACGTGTGTTATAAACGTCCCAGAACAAAAGTCAGAACAAAAGAAAGAAAATCAGGGCCTGATTTTCTTTCTTTTGTTCTGAAAAAGAAATGATTGCTCTAGAGGCATTATTCAGGATGAAAACAGGGGAATACACTTGTATGGAGAATTGCAGGCCCTGTTCCCTCTTGTAACTTGTAAATAATCCAAAATAGCTGGTTTTTTGGCTAGATTAAAAGTGAGGAACCAAGGTTGCATAGTTCACATTTATCACTGCCCCACAGAATAAACTGGCCTATGTATTGATAGTACATTCTGAAATACCTTCATTCCATCATCATTCTCTCGTCCTTATCTCAATTTATTTGTGATCTGCGCAACATGTCATTTTCCATACTTCTCTATTAGTCGCCATTTCTGTAGTCACTCCTTTTCTAGCCATAATTATCATCTTTCACACAGGTCATCCATTGTTTCTTTGGTCTTCCCGTATTTGTATTTTCATAAAAATAAAACTCACCATTTCATACTATCCTTTATTAAAATGAAATCACCTACAGACACAGTAACCGCACTTTGTGTCACCAGTAAAAATAATAATAATAAACTGTAACTTTACACCAACGAGGCTTTTTAGATCACAAATGGCATTATGAGCACCATGTCTTTGCCTCCTTAAGAGCGCAGCTTCAAGTATGCGCGCCGGAACCAGTCCCAGGAACTAGAGTGGGCGTAGTACTCATGGAAGATGGGGTCCACCAGAGTATCAGGGGGGAGGAGTTTGTATACCTTCTCACCGTAGTAGGTGCCAACCTGGAAACATAGGAAATTGAACATCATCAACCTTGTCAGCCTTTAGAAAATCCTTTATAAAAAGATACATGGAAAACATAACCCTGTCTTCGGTTTGTTTTTGGGTAATAAAAGGGTATTACATGTTTATTGATTTATCTTTAGTTTCATTTTTATACTTAGAATCTACACTGCTAAAGTCGCTGCAATTGAAGTTGTCAGGAAGAAAAGGATACAATCCTGTTTACTTATAAACCTATTACTACATTATAAACATAACTGATAAGTACATAATAATTTTCACTTTACAGTACTTGTTCATAATAAACAATTGAAATAGGCTAAAGGAACAAAACTAGGTACCTACCTATTTATACAAATAATAAACTAAACAATGACAATGGTATTTTTTGTAAAAAAATATTGTAGCAGAGCCTTCTATGTGTACGGAGTTGCCCTTAAACTCATTTAATAGACCCAACACACACTCTGAGAATAACTTTCCTGCAATAAGTATTTATATTTGAAACAATATCAAATATAGGTGTTGTTAATTCAACCTAAATTAGTTCAATATAATTATTTCCTGTAGGCATCTTTATTAATATCCACAAAAAGAGCAACAGAACCCTTATAATATGTGAGTTTAAGTTTTATGGTTACTTTAATATAATTATATTAATTGTCTAGTGTTCACTCCTGCAGAGCAATTATAGGGTTTATGCATCTGGAATTTCTCCCCTATTAGGTACCAACATGCGTAGTATGACCATTGTAGAAATGGATGTTGTCGACAGGAGACTAAACAAAAAGACAGGTTGTGAATTGTGATTGTTTATCTGTCATTTTGTCTATTCTTCCGTCAACAAAACCTGTTTCTACTGGGAAACATTAGTGGCAAAATGCAGGTGTACTGTAGATACACCTCTAACTAATCCTTCAAGGAATACAGGAGTGATGTAATGTTATTATAAAAAAGCAGCATTTACCTCCCAACAGGGAACATCCTTCATGAGTTCAGCCTCAGCGTCACGGTTTATACGGAGCTGCTTCAAGTATGCCCTGTCCCTCTCAGCCAGCAACATCGGGAATATTGCCATCTTAGCAGACCGCATCTCAATCTGGTCTTTGGTTATTTGCTTGTAGGTCTTACTATACAGATACATCGCAAATGCTGTGATGCCAAAGTAGCCAGCAAACATAGTATACCCTGAAAATTAAATGATGACTTTAGGCTTTAAATGTTAGTCTTTCAGTATACCTATGCAAGACAAGGCTTGAATATCGACAATATCCTTTATTATTTATTTTACAACAAATCCAAGCTTAGATACAACAAACAAAATAATAATCGATAAATTATAGGTCATGATTAGTGAATGCAAAACTAATTGTTTGATGTTTTCGTTACATTTTTGAACATAATATGTGTTAGGGGTTGGCTTGTGTTCATATCAGCAGTAGAACGATTAAACTGTATAGAAAACAACCTAACCTATAAACGTCAGTTACATAATCTGGTATTAGTCTCGATTGCAAATCAAAATTAGTGAAACTATTATACTACTTACCGCTAAATAATGTTTTTGCAGGTATCCTTTTATATGGAATCGGTTGGTAGCCCCCCGGAGGGGGCAAATCTTGTTTACGGACTACTTGACAAGCCATCTTCCCGATTTGAGTTTGACAAAGCCGATTTATGGATCAACAGCGGAATGACATTTAGAATTTTTTGACGTTAGCGTTCCAATTCACCAAAGCTGGGGTTGAGTAAAAAAGTACTCTGTCGAGTGTCGAGTAACATTATTATTCGTATCCATAACAACCATACCCTTTGAGTATATTTTTCGCGTAAAATAATTTAAT
The DNA here is from genome assembly GCA_914767815.1 of Eupsilia transversa. NCBI lineage: Eukaryota > Metazoa > Arthropoda > Insecta > Lepidoptera > Noctuidae > Eupsilia > Eupsilia transversa. Next base: position 3,982,082 of record OU611888.1, read on the forward strand.
TGAAGTTTAGAAAAACATGAATCCAGCAGCTACCGATGCTGGTGTTCAGGCAGATATTGAGGAACCAGAAAATGAAGAAGAAACACTGAAGATAAGACCACTAGAACGAATCAAGCTCCATCCCAAAGTTCCTATTGAACCGTCTGCGTATGGCAAAGGGAGGAATTTCAGCCGACCATGGATTCTACAAGATGGACGCGAAGCTCCTGATAAAGGGAGCGAGATGCGCCGCTGCTATAAAGTCCCCAAGAAATCAAAATACGGGCAAGGTAATTTAGTTTTTTAGCCATTCGTTTTTTTGCAGAGGCTTTTATAATGTTCAGCAGTTCATGCTCAAGTCTGAGTATTCATCTATATAGGTTTACTTCACGTCAAAATAAACTTTTACTTCTAGGTATCCGCAGGCGAATGCTAACAGATTTCTTTTGGGAACAAATGCTGGACGAAGTGATCGAAGAGCTGAAGACATCCCAGCCAGTCTCCGAGTATTGCACAGAATATGACGCCAATTACGTCAAGGAAGATTTTGAGCCACGCAATTTGGAAGTGACTGCCGATAAAAACGTAAGTCTGGTTCAAGCTCCCTCAATCTACCTACTTATAAAGCTAGTAACTAGCTAGGGTTAGGCCCAATTATCTAGAGCCAATGGTTATATTGCCAGTTATTTCCTTGTTTCAGATGCACCTTAAGTATCCCTTGTATGGCACTGGATCCAGCGCTATTACTTTTTACAGCGAAACTACTACTAAGACTGGGCCTGTAAGTAACAATATCCTCTTAAACTCTTATAAAGGGCCCTTCCGCCCTTCATTGTAGGTACTTTATCATAACATCGCCCTGTTGCGCAAGAGCTTTGCCTTCTTATTTTTTAGTAGAGACGATTCCGATCTCATATCGACCCCGTTATTGTTACAGGGAGAAATTTTGGAGAAGTTCCGAAGATGCCAATACTTTACTCGGCCTATGGCGGAGAGACTGGATGACGGCTGGGTTTTGTAGATTATTTATATTCTCTTAAATAGTCTTGTTTAAAATTATAATGAATTTATTAAAGTCTTACAAAACTTATCGCTTTTATATTTCAAGTTTAAAATCCAGTTGTAAAAGCATATTCCTCTTTTATAATTTCTAACAGCCCTTTCACACGGCAGTCCAGTTTTTTGCAGGATCCCGTTTTCTGCAGGATCCCGTTTGATCGCAAAAGAGATTATATGCTAGTGTTCACACGAGCAAAGCGCATGCAGGATCCTGCAAAATGCTGATCCCGTCGATTTGTGCAGTTCGGTTTTGTCACCGGAAACTGGATCCGTCGTCCAGTAAAAACGGGATCCCGTTTAATGACACATATATTTCGGTGTGCGGTTTTTTGCTGGACACTGTTTTTTGCGGGATAGTGGAGTGGTGGCAGCCCCCGCCCCGTAATCCATGCCCAAACGTATTCACACGGCAGTCCAGTTTCGCGGGACCGGCTTTTTTCTGGATCCTGCAAAACTGAACTACCGTGTGAACACAGCGTCCGTTTTTGCAGGATCCAGTAAAAAGCCGGTCCTGCAAAACTGGACTGCCGTGTGATAACGTCTACGTCACGCTATCACGATAACAAAGGGAACTAAAATGTATGGAAATATATAAAGACGTTAAAGTTCACGTTCACGTCACTTTATCACGATAACACAGGGCATAAAATGTATGGAAATATAATAAAGTTGATTTTTCCGTCAAGTCAACCTTATAACGTTCACGTATTTCTATACATTTTATTACGTGGACGAGGACGTATCCACGATAATATCGTCACGTTAAAATGATAAAAGCGAAGATTGGGTAGGTAGGTACTGTCGATTGGAAACTTGGCCTGGCCATACTGATTTTTAAACCAAGTCAACTCATAGCTTCCTTTTAGAAAGTTATCAGTTACACTTTTATCATAGAAGAAATTCAAATTCCTCGAAATCTAGAAATCAAAATAACATTTGAGTTGTCACATGAATATGTAATAACAGAATGAAAAATATAGGAAATTAGGAGCGCATTCAACAAGGCTAAGTGAGTGAACAACAAATGAAGATAGGAAGGTATGAATTAATTTGATACAAGGTTTTAGGTGCAATTAACTTTAAAACAATAGATCGTCGTCATCCCAATTGTGGGGATAACAAACAGGCTTGAAGTCGCCAGAATCCGTGGTCATGGAAAGTGTGGAGGTGTACGTCAGAATACCGGTGAGGCACTCTATAGAACGGCGGCGAGCGGGCAACGTGAGCTGTGCAGGGACGTCGAGTACCTCTGGGAAACGAAATTCCGATTATTCCTGTACCTGCTACTTTTAGGAGAGAAACTGATGTTCCTGTTTGATTATTACAGGGAGTCTGGCTAGTAGCTATCTGCCACTAGGCACACTACAATATTTGAGTAGTACATGCCTTGAGATTCGCCGGAACCAATTGCGCTAGTGGATTTCCGCAAGATCAGGCGCACTTGAGTTCTGACCTTCTTCGCTTTTAACATTTTCAAACGGTGAAAATCTTCCCGCTCCTGTTTACAAATAATAATGCATTTCTAAATTCAGATCATATCTCAATGATGTAAGCTTAAGCCGTAATTTTTGGTGCCATCACTGATAGTCCTTTGAATTTAAAAGCTCGTGCGAATAATACCGTCTCGAGTGTAATGACCAACACCGCACACTTGTAAGTATCATAATGTATGTAAAGTATGGAAAAATTGTTACCCTTTCATCCATTTCCGTCATAATATATAATTCAGTGTTACGTAACTTCGGCATGATGACTTTTTCGATACCATTTACCTTCCTGTGAAGATCAATACAAACAGATCACTTGGAAGTGTTGCTATCATGCTATGTGACAATAATTTAGAAGAATTCTACGGTTCTACCTTAATGTCGACCTAATAGCTTCGTCCAAGAGTATGCAAGTATTCCTTAATGAGGCAAACTTGACGAGTATTCGCACGGATTCCCTGAAAGCTTTCTTAGCTTCACCGGTGCGGTGGCCGCCCGCGCCCAGGCCTGCGTAGCGCATGGAATCCTCGACACCAGTCTCTTCTAAAGCTTGAAGAGATACTGTGGAAACTCCTGATATGTTCTCAGGTACACGCTGAACTCGAACTTGAGCCTGCATCGGTGTAGGATAATAGAATTGTGAATTTAAAGTTCCTTCCGGTATTTTTAGTCAGGTGGGCAAGTTGCCTTATTTGAATTTCGCGGAATACCTCAGAATAGGGGCGTTCCCTATATTCTAAGCCCTTAAGGTATAAGTACCGCGAAATTCAAATTTTTCTTATGCGTTTTGTAAAGTTTGCAGACTGCAGGCATGTTTAAACCCCATCCGCCACAAATTGCGATAAGTAGGGTCACGTTTCGATCGGGACTTGGGACTTTATTTAGAACGTATAGTTAAAGAAATTAACTTACTTGGCCAATATTCTCAAGCACCAAAGCATTTGACTCTCCATTCGTGAACTTGATGGCTGCCAAAGTTATGTAAGCTTCTCTCAGAGTATGGCCCAAAATTGCCTGAGTTGAGGCCAATTCTGAGGCAGTTTGTCTGCCCCTGTTGCGTAGGGCTTCAGCCTTGCGTTTCAGGAGTTGGAAACCGCGGTTTACCTGCTCCTGCCTATGTTTTATTTCTTTCAACATGAAGAGAGATGCCGTCACCGGGTATCGGTTCTCTGTATTCATTGTTGGGCTTTTCTATGAAATGTTTTATAGTTATGTTTGAAACACTTTTTGAGATGATTTTAGTGAAGATTTTAGTTGACCACTCAATGTCAAATTGTGATGGATAATGATGACGTTTGGCGAGAAAAATAAATCGAGCATAGGGCTTACTTTTTGTAGAATACAATCTTTTTTTTGTAACAATTTGGTAAAAGATGGCAATACCCATGCTACAGCCCAGAATACCCACGTACTGCCGAACGATATGATAATAAGCGTGGAATGGCGTTAGCAATATCCATGGAAGTGGACTTAATCTAATGCTGACACTCCATTTGGCGTATTTATGAAATGATTTGAGTTTTTTTAGCAAGTAAAAAATAAACCGTATTGGTCTTCAAATAAAGTTCATGCTGTATTAGCGAATTAACGCAAATACGCTAAGTGTAGCGTCACCGCCAGGTCACGTCAAGTTCTATCAAGCAGTAGTGGCCGCTAAATGCTATTGTCGAAAGCTTTCGCACATTTATTATGGGTAGATACTTTATTTTACGGGGGACAATTTAAATTTTTGAAGGTAAGGGGGTGACATCTTGTTTTGTCAATACAGTTTCTGCGATACAATTCCACAAATGTTTACCAAAAACGCCCCCTGGTCACAGTCATTCAGGGGCCCACATATCCTTGTAGCACTATTATTCTATAGGTCTAAAGAAAATTGCTTGAAATAAGAAATAGATCACCATTTATTCGAGGCTGTGCACGTGGTAGTGGCCTTGGTACTGTCTAAATTCTTGCAAAATTGTGCGTGGACAATAACGTGCCAGTTTAAAAAAATATAGGATTCACTTCATTTACTATAATACTAGGGCCACTCTAACACAACGTCTCATGGCATGGGAATGACGCTGAGACAAAATGCTACATTGCACAAATTATAAACGTTTATCGAGGTTTACGTTAGAGTAGCCCTGCAATAATAACAACCATTTCAGTACATTTACATCTTTAAAAAAACATTTCGACATGCCTACAATAAAACAAAAAAATATAGGAAATATTCATTATTTGATCTAAAATCTAAAATATTTCTTTACATTTCATAAATGTATATTTATAAAGCAGTCTCTCTTATTACAAATTATTTTATAGCTATCACTGGTCAAATTCAGTCCCAATAAAACACTCTAGATCTCAGCTATCCGGCCAATAGTTATAGTTACCTGAGGGGGGAGGAACGGGCATGGGAGGACCGTTCGGAGGGGGTCCTGTCCCCGCACTGTAAGGTGAACCTTGTGGGGACCCATACCTTGGCCTGAACCACGGCCTACTTGTGTATTGATACTGGTTACTCGCGTAAGCTGCCAAGTTCTGTCCAGTAGCGTTTGGGTATGGGTTTTGTGGTGTCTGATTCGGCGCGAAAGCCACATTGGGCATGTTCGGAAGGTTGGCAGCAGGATACGTCTGTGGCGCTGGCGTCGTAGACGGAGAGAAGCTAGTTTGCTGCGAGTTTTGTGATGTTGGTGTACTTGGAGGCGCGTAGGATTGATTAGAAGTCTGATTCGACCCGTTTGTAGGGTTGTAGGTGGGAGGAGGTTGTGTCGTCGTCGTCTGACTGACGTAAGTTGCAGTTTGGCTGCCATTCGATGACCCGTACGTCGGTGTTCCAGTCTGATTGGTCGGCGTAAAGCCTGTAGTCTGCGTTGATTGGCCGTCTGACGTAAATGTTTGCTGATTTTGCACTGTACCCGTCAATGAATACCCGTTATCTTGTGATGAAGATGTGATGTAATTAGTTTGGTTGTTAGCCCCGTTTGTTTCAGTTTCCGGGGATGTAGATTGTCCGTTGCCATTGTTGGAGGTGTTCTGAGTGGCTGGTATACTGTACTGCACCGTCGGGTTGTTAGTGGGTACGGTGATAGTACCAGAGTTTCCTTGCATCATATACTGTTGGGGCATCCCTGTATACTGTGACGTGGGCGTCAGAAAAGAATTGGGTACTATTTGGTGTACAGGCGGTTGTGACCCAGGGATCGTTTGCCCAGGGTTTGTCATAGGAGACGACGGCGGGGGAGCTTGCACAATAGGGATCGTCCCTAAATTAGGATTCAATTGATGTCCCGCTAGAGCTGCGTTCAATTGCTGGGCTGATAGCTGCGTATTAAAGTTGAGTCCCGTAGGCATATACTGCGAGGTCGCTGGCATGTTCATTAAAGGCACGTTGTATTGAACTCCTCCCGGCATACCCAACTGGTTAGGTTGCATCACTGTGACATTCTGACCTGGTTGGAGAACTTGTTGGAACCCTGGAGGTAAAGCACTCTGCATGAGGTTTGGATGGTTTGCAGGTATCATGTAGACCTGGCTGTTTGGCTGCCCCAGCATTGTTGGAACCTGGCTTATGTTTAAAGGGTTCTGTAACACAGTCATGCCTTGAGGTACTGTGATCATTTGCACGTTTTGCGTGGTATTCTGAACTTTGCTGAGGTCTTGCTTCTGTCCATCTTTGCTGGTTTGAATCTGTATCGCGTTTCTGTCGATTTGGCGGATGTACATTCCTGTACCATCTTGGCCCAATCCGGGGGATGAGACACTGTGAAGAGATATTTTATAGTTAGTACAAATCTTATATTTAAAGATGTTGCGAATACGGGACGAGTTTGATTCCTACAGAAAGAACTGGCCGTATAAGAATGAAGAAAAAAAAAAGTTAAAAAAAATTAAAGTTAAGGAGGCCTTCACCGTGCAGTTAAACAATACAGGTCAGTTATAAAGTTTTTATGTTTTCGAATTTAGAGTCAAAATTTTAGTTTCTTACTTCGTCTGCTGTCCCGAAGACACTTGTATAATGGTGCCGTGTGCCGGGTTAATTTTCATTCCCATACTGACAATGGTGTTGTCCTTAGCTGGAAAATAACATAAAGTTATAGTACAAACTCTGTTAGTTTTACAACGCTTGGCTCTCTACGCTTAAGCTTTGCAGGAGTGAGGTATGCTGTTAGTGAACTAAACAGTTAAAAAGTGCTACATTAAATTACGCATTGTAAAGATTTTGGATCTCGTAACTCCCCATCGAAATCTGTAAATAATTATTTTAATTCTTCTAGTCTACTACATAGTTTCTCGGCGTCATTTATCTTCAGGATGTGGTATACTTACGCAGGCATAAATATATTATTATAGCATAATCAGCCTATAATGTTCCCACGCTGGGATACAAGCCTCCTCTTTTTGAGAGGGAGTGGGCAAATCCACCACGCGGGCTCAGTGCATTGGTGGATGTCACATGTCTTAGAATTTTTAGTTCTAAGACATGCCGGTTTCCTCACGATGTTTTCCTTCACCGTTTTGAGAGCAGTGGTGATGGAAAAATTTACACAAAGTAAAATGCCTATTTGGGTTCGAACCCACGACCTACAACTCGTAATTCGCAGCCGTTACCACTGGGCTATAATTGCTCTATATATTATTTCAAAGTATAAGAAAGTACGCAAAAATGAAAAATATTTTACGCAACGACGCAAAAGGGCAATAATTTAAAATCAATCAACTAATTTTATCGTAGTCCACTTCCGCACAATTATACGCTTCGCAAACTTGAGTATTAAATCAACGTTAGTAATAAGTATTTAGAAGACGACTCTTCGCTTTCTTACACTGGGTAGATATTCCACTGGATTCTGAGTATTTTGCCATTGTGAATCGTTGAAGATATTCTGCAAAGAAGAAAGTCTTTATGGTTGAAACAGGTTTTGGTAGATATCGAAGAAAAAGCCCTCCGTTGAAGTTCCTCGTCAACGTTTTTTAAGCTGCAAGCTGGACAAGAAGTAATGGTCTAATTTTACGCTAGGTACGCCACAGCTTTCGATTAATTATCTTTATTAATTTATATGTTTAGGTAACTTTGATCACGTCTACTTAGTTTTCATTGATTACGCTTAATGCGTTTACGCCTTTATACTATTACGCTTAGAGTTAGTGAGTGAGAATCAGAGAGCGCAAAGCTATAAAATGAATATATACGGTTCGCGTTAGAAAAGTTTCGATAATAAGAAAACTTAACCCATAATAACATACGCTAAATTAGTATTTACGCATTCCGCATAAGCAGTGCTCAACCCATTTGAAAAAAAGGTCGATAGGGCCCGCATGCGGGGTGCGAGAGATTTCTGGAATGACTCGATCGACCAATGAAATTGCGCCATTAATCACTACCCCGCCTTCGGGGAGTCCCCGCATGCTGTATATCGACCAAGTTATCGACTAATCAAAATGAGCCATAAGTCTGCTTAAAACACTGCTCAAAAAAATCTAATCTAAGGGAAATTTACTGTAGACCTAAATTTTTGGCTTCGTCCTAAGCTGAACCGCTAAGATCTAAACTCCACTAGGCAAAAAAGTCTGCAAAACTCGGCCACTTCATTGCTGCACTTGGTGAAAACACGATTATTCATCTACCCAAAAATATGGCGTATTTTTTTTTCCTATGTTGCATATGCGCTTAGGTCTTCGGCGATTAATTTGAAATCCATCATAAGGTACAGTGTTGATGATCGATAATAGTGCATTTTTTCATCTTAGATTGTGTCCAACTTCCAAAGTTTTCCTGCCTGGCTACTGTTAATTTGTCTGCTTGCTCTGGACCTAGAATTGGCCGTCGAGGACTTCCCTAACGCAGGCACCGCACTTAACAAATATGACCGAAACGGAGTAACTCATTTTGAGAATAGACTGTCTAAAACTGCTTCCGGTCTCCCAGTCTTCTACAAATGCCAGGAAAAAACAAGAAAGAATTAGTGCATGGCTCGCAGATTTTTGAAGACAGCTTCAGGGAGTAAATTTTCCTCTCCAATTTGGAAGCTATAAAAAATATTTAGTAAATTTGGTACGCAGATACTTGCAATACTAGGCTACGCTATACTAACTATAATGCTACAAAAAAATGTTTAGTCTGAGATGTCTTGACGTAGTCACGTAGTTGGTGTGATGTGGTGATGAAGCCTTCAGGCTCCACGTCGCACACAAGGAAATCTGCTTTAAAATGCTGATAATAATTAAGATTCTTCGCATGTTGTTCGCCGAATAAATCTTGGGAAAACGCTTATGCCTTAAAAATAACATATGTAAATAAATACGCAATAAGCCTTATTTATTATTGGTAAGTGGTAAGTAAGCAGGTGCTGGTTACGTTATAAAAATATTTTAAACACGAGATGACTTGAACTAGTTGCCATTAGTAAGCCTGTTCACAAATTAAAACTTTTATCTACGCAGAAGAACTTTATTATGATAGGTAGTAGTTATTACGCATATAGCCGAAGTTCTTACTTTGTTACTGAACAATCTCAGTAATATAATTCTATTTTTACCACGCAAATTGTAACGAAAGTAAAGTCATGCACCGATGGTGAAAGCCGCAACTACCTCTTCTGCGAAAAAAATGCCGCGTCTAATATTTGCCTAAGGATTTGTTAATTTTTACGCCATTGCTAAGCCTTTCCCAACATACAAATAGTACGCAGACGCAAATTATGCATATTTATCGCACGTTGCATGTGAACTAGGGCTAAAAGCAGTGCTACAATCAAGTCATCTCGTATAAAAACAGCAGATAATCTTCAATGTACCTGGTGCCGCGGTCCAGGTGCGCGAATCTCTCGTGGAGTTCTTGTCATGGCTCACATGCGACCTGGAGCATCACATCGTTTCAATACACGAACACAAAACAAAAACAATTTGAAAAAGGAACTAGAGTTGGAAGGTGTTCTTCATTTGAATTCTTCCGAAAGACGATGGGTATGAAGGTTCAAAGAACTGTAAAAGTCATTTTCTGTAACGAGAATATCTTCCGTGATTCTTCTTTTCTTCTTTCTTGTAGAACTGGCTGATTTGTATTGATTTTGAGAAACGCGTTGAAAACAGAACCTCCTCCATTTCAGAAGTGGAATAGAAAGCGTGTTCCATTACTATTGTGACCTAAGGGGTGAACTTATTATTATTATTTTGAGATGTATTGAAAAATAAATGGGTATAATTAGAGAGGCTTATTTTGAGACAAAGGATAGTCAGAATAGTAATAAAACAAAAATAAAACAAAAACGGAAAAAAAACATCTAGTGTCTTCATTTTTCATTTGTGGCGACTTTCTTCTTAAAGCTTCATTCGTCAGGTTTGTGAGAGAGAGAGATTTTAATTTTTGCAAGAAAAGATAGGATTATCCTTATCGTAACGCCAATTGCTTGATTGACCCCTTGTATTGATTTTTTATGCTGATTGTAATTTATTACATTAATTCCATGTCCATGTCTTTTCAGCAAATATTAAAATCTTGTGGAAAAGATAGTTGCTTTATGATAAGAATAATTGAAAAAACGAAGATAAAAATAATAATGAAAACTTTATCTATGTAGGTATGTTACGGAATACAGATAGCAAATACCTTTTCTCATACCAAAAATAATCTGAAAGAGAGTCAAAATTAGTATAACTAATTTCTATTTAACTTACACAGCGGGAGCTATGGGTCTTAGCTGCAACTGACTTGGTGTCCCATCAGACAACCTCTTTTGACCACGAGATTCCTGTCCAACACTTTTTGAAGGAGTAGTCGAGTTCTGAAAAACGAAAATATCTTTGAGATGTACTTGTCATTTGAAAGGACGACCGCGCTAATAAGGGCAGAAGCAATTGTTATTTTATATAATGGTTTGAAAAATAGGACACAACGGAGAAATTAAAGAAGCAAATGAATTCAGCAGTGGCATAGCCAGACGACCAATTGGATCTTTTGTTCGTTACAGCCGCGGCGGGTCGCAGCGCAATGCATTTTCATACAAAAAAGTGCGGTGCGGTGCGGCCCGCCAGAAGTATACGTTGGTTCATTAAAAAAATACGAAAGTAGTGAAGGAGGATTTCTGCCGCGTCAATCTGTCTTTAAGGGTGTTTCAGGGGTTGAGAGCTTGTTTCCAAATAAATGACTTCATCATAGCTATGCCACTAGAAAGGGTTAAACATTAATGGAAAAGAAACATCTATTATACAATGTTTTCTAACAAAACAACAGCTAAAAGTAATGAACGAACGCACAGTACATAAAATACAGGTTTCAGCAGGGATGACGACAAAAGAAATGGCTAAATAATCTGTGAAAATAAAACCCTAGACCAAACACCAAAGGCTTGTGAGGTTAAGCATCATATTAGTATGTGCTAGTATTAAAACCTAATGCTCACTGAAATAATTTGTGGTGAAGACGCTTGTCCAGTTGATATAATGTTTATCAAAGAACCACTGCTTGCTATAGGCTGTTGGGAAAATTTAAAACAATATCAATGTTACGTCTTAGCCCCGTGTTTATATTTTATTTTACTCTTTATTGTACACCAGAGGAAACATAAATTAACTGTACATTTGCAGTAAAAAAAGTGTATTTCATTCATGTGAATTACATTACATGATCAAATACTTATTTCTAAAACAATTTATAGCATAAAAAAAAATGTCTACAAATATTTATTTATTATTATTATTAATAAATCATAAAAAATAATGTTTTGTAGTTTCATAGAAATTCTAAAGCCAGTAATAAAAATAAGAACTAACTTTATATTGTTGCTAAAAGTAAGTTTATTGTTATAAGAAATAAAGTGTTACCTTTTGGTTCAGCTGCATGAAAGTGCCAGTGGCTTGTAGCTGCTGCAACTGACCTGCCGTTAGAGGAAGAGATGTTTGTTGAAGTCCACCAGCTGGGGCTATCTGTAAACATAAATGATGGATTATGCAAAAAGGCAACGCTAAGGCTTTTCATACAGAACCTCACTCAAAACTCAAGTTTTACTTAAAACTATAAGTACTCCATTTAGTATAGCATTAGAAAAATAACAGCCAAATAATAATAGTTATTCTGTAATATTGTCATGTCACTATCACTACATGTCAGAGTTACTTTTAAAATGTAAATGATGAATAAATTATGTTGCTTTATATTTATTGTTAAATAACAGAACTTAGTTTATGTTTATATTGAAATACTGTCATCAACTTTTTGAGACATTTTAATCTGCATTAAAAGATTTTATAAAAAAAATGACAGCAAAATGGGTAGTTTTCATCAAAACCTTTTTGATGCCAATTGATTTTTTTTCTTATAAGGATCAAAAACTCTGTAGGACCAACTGAGGTTTGAGTTCTAGAAAAGTCAGAAATTGCAAAAAAAACTTCTCCCATACATTTTATCGGAAAGAAGCTCAAACTTACATTTTTATGATGGGCATATATGGCACTATTTAGAGACTACCTTTAAAGTTTGAAACATACAGATAATGGTTCCTTGAGTTGGTTTAATAGATGATCCTTCTGTGCAACATAGGCATTATGTGATACCTATACTTTCATTTTCAATTTGTATTTTTAAGTAAAAACAACAGAATAACTTACAGATACAAACTGTTGAGGTTGAAAGTTGGTCAGTCCTTGCTGACCTGCTGCTAAGTCCTGCAGCTGTTGGTAAGGAATCAACATTGTCTGAGAGCCAGGCATCGTCCACTGCACAGTGTCAGCCCCTTGTATGTGATACTTCACTTCTTTGTCCCCTTTGTCAGTGCTATACAGGATCTTCTGACACGCATTAGTACTCTGAGCAGCACACACAACAGGTGTAGAAGTAGCTGTGCTTACAGTAGTACTGTCAGATGTGGAAAGACTCGCTTGGGGAAATGATAACCCATTTGGTAAAATCATTGACATAGAAGACGGCACACCACTCAGCCGCAACGGAGTCACATTCACCGGCTGCATACTAGATATATCTACTATCTGTGTCCCAAAGTTTGGCTGCTGCAAGCTCAATGTTTGACCAAGAGGCAGAGATGTAAAATTAGCATTGGAAACTTGCATCCCAGGTTGTACTATAGGTATTAGCTGCCCATTCTCTTGGTTCAAGACATACTGCTGCTGAGGTTGGAGTAGTTGTAACATAGTGGGTTGACGAACTGTCATGAGAGGAGCTGTCGCAGGCGCCACACTGACCACTGGGGGGATGACGGTCGGGTGGGCGGTGGAGGTCTGAGGAGTCGATAGCGCCGCTGTCACGACAGGCGGCGGCACGGCGGGAGGCGCGCTAGTTGTCGTTAGCGTCGGCGGAGGCACATTCAGCGCAGGTGGCGGCCCCCCAGCCTGCGCCGCGCTCCATTGCGCCAATTCAGCCCTTATAGTCTCTATCAAGTTCTGAGCGAGTGACCTAGCGCCTGCCAAAGCTTCAGATCTCGTATGATGCAGAGCCAAATGCAAAGGCTCAATTTTATCACTTTTTAAGACAGCTACCACACCAGTCTCTGACCTAATATATTCCAAGTTAGTGCCATTCTGAAATAAAATTGATTTTAATGTTTTCTATGCGGTTTAGAATGCGGAAATAGAGTCCAAAGATACAAAAACTTACGGGTCCCAGAATACGTCCTTTTATATCAAATGCGGCCGGCGCATTATCCAGACCGATATAAACTTTATCTATAAGACCACCGGACATCATTTATAATCGTTTTTTATAGAATTTTATAGCATATATTTGCTTTTAGTGAAAAGCATCTTTCTTACACAGGAGGGAGAAAAAGCGCTTTTGACATTTATGCGTTTCGTTTCGTTCTAAAGTAAATTGTAAAGAAGCCACATAAGAAAACATAATTTTGTTTTCTTAAAAGTGGAAATCGACAGCATAGTTGCAATTTGTTAGGAGGACTATGCACTAAGACGATTATTTAGCAAACAAAAATTGTCTTTTCTGCTCCGCTAGCTCCAAAGACTTAATAATTATTGCTCGCTCAAACAAGAGAGACGTATCGTTTTTGAACGATTTAAAATACTGGGTTGTTATTCTCGTCGATGCAGTACCTATCGAAAACCTTTTCCGAAAAGGTGAAGCAGAAAATCTCGTAATAATTCTGTACATTTATTTCTTGTAGCATTTTTTTGTTTTGTAATTTTAAAAATATAACAACAGTAACACTAATGTAAATTATACTAACAGACCGAGTTAGGAATACGACCATCCGTTCCATCACAAATATAGCTGATGTCACTTGGAAAACTGCTACGCTACATCTGCCGCATCTCAGACGACCAAAGTGCCAAACATACGACCCCTGGGTCCCTCTTTATGGCAAGTGACACGTCCAGACGGAGATATCAGGATGAGCTGGACTCCTTGAACAAGAACTGGTCCTTAGCAGTTTTAAACAGTTTCAGAGAAGTGAAAAGAGAGTAGGGAGGTGTTGCCCTGCAGTGGGACATCATTGGCTTTTAATATTTATGGACGATTGACTAAATCCTTTGTTCTGTTCAACAGTTTGACAAAGGACCACTGACAACCTGCGGACGATATTGACACTATTGACAGCCGCGAGATACGATCCAGAGTAAAATAGTTTCTGTGGATACGATAGCTCGGAGAACGGCGGGAAAATTAAAGTAAATATTTGTTTTGTTAAACTTAATCATTTACCTGTGTTGTATTGGTATTTTTTTTTATCAATGATGTTCACTACGAATGACGGTCTAGTCTATTCGGATTTCGGAGTGAAAGCTCAGAGTAATCACGGAGGATCATCATGGTAGGTAACTAGTAAAACTTTTGTTCACTCTCATACTACTTACAGGGTTACAGGACTTTCTCTAGCACCGCATGTAGGCCCGTTTGTACCATGATTAACACATATCATAAAGTTTGTTTCTAGTATGTACTAGGTACTTTGAACTTTGTTAATAGTGCTTCTAATTTAAATGGTCATTATTTAACAATAATTTCCAATCAAAATCAGAATCAATCAATAGACATGTAACTATCTTCTTTTGGATATTTTTTATGTGTGTGTAAATAAAATGCATTCATATTAAATTTGCATATGTAATATCAATTTATATTTCTACAAAACATGATATGCTGTCTCTATATTGTTAAACATATGAAAAATATAATGTTACCTCTGACTTTAACATGATTTTTTGTGTACACTTTTATTTATAATATGAAAGAATTATATTTGTCATGATTTCTCACAATCTTGTTACAATTTCACAGATCTATTAAGTTATACATAAGGTATAGGTACTTATTATATTAGACAACAGATATTAGTAGGACAGACGTTTGAAAATCAACAATTAGAGCGAAAACATAAACAACATGATCACACTATGCAACTGATTTTTTAGTTTTTTAAGATCAGTAATGGATTAATCACTGCGCTTATTACTATCACATTAACAACTAAGTATTCTATCATATGGGACTAGAAGATCAAAAATTTTATAATTATAAAGGCTGGGTTTCACCACTACTAAAAAGCACATTGATGAGATATTTAAAACATTTATTGTTAGGAGAGTCCATAATTTCTCACTTCAAGTTCACTTTTTATCTCGCTCCCACACTACTGCTCGCGGACTGAGTGAGAGCGAGACTGAGCGGCGGGGAAAAGGCTCCAAGGCGACGATAGTTTAGATAATGTATTTTTATGGTGAAAATAATGGTACTTAATTTTTTTTTTTTTAAACATGCTGTCTGCTTTATATTTCGTTCAGTTATTAAGCAAAGTTTCATGATCTAATGTAAAGTATTTTTTAATACTAGCGTATATTTTTCTATCGAGAAAATTTTAAGGAATGGCCTGTTCGTCAAACATAGTTCTTAGTATTGGTATAAAGCCATAGTCATGCTAACAACAAACCAATGGCAATCATCGACTATATTAAAATGGTTTCAAGCTGTAATAATAGGAATAAATTTAATTAATTTCGGAGCGTCATTTATTAGCCAAATAACATTAATCTTCGACTTTAACATATACCTATTTATTTCACAATGAATGCTGAAGTATTTTCGAAATAGCGGAGGATCACGCTAAGCAATTTGACGTATTAGGTATAGACTTAGACAGTTCAGCAGTGGTAAAATAAAGCCTAATTAAAGTTTTTCTTAAACCAGCAAATTAAGGACGGAGACGAACTCCAAGCTCGTTATTTTTATATTGCAGAGGATATAATTACTAGTTATTATCTTAGGAATTTTAGTGCATCGAAATTTTTTACCCTGAGTCCAAAATATATCAGGCAATTATGGCTGAGTAAGATACCAAAGTGGTTTTATAAATATATCCTATCAGACAGAATGCTGAAATTCGTCTAAAAACGGAAAAACCAAGTTTTAAAACTTTTTGTGTATTTGTGAATGGCGTATTTGTTGGCACTAGAAAATGAAAGAAAAATAATTTATCACGTTACCAAGTTTTGTTTTAAATAGTATTATAATAAAAGGTATTGCTGGAACTGTAATGGAAGCACTATCTTCCACCATAGTATTTCAATCAGCCATAGTATTCTATTATTAACACTAAATTGCTGCATCAATGAGGTAGTCGGATGATTTAAATGAAAAAATATACATCTGTCTCTTCTCTATTTGTACATAACCTCTAAATCACAATTCCACAAGGCTATGGTCAGAATTTAAGCTGCAATAGTTCCTACTTATAGTAGATATATCACTATGATAATTATTTTCGTAATAAACTCTTCCTAAACATTTATAATAATTGTAATATAGATGATAAATATAATTTATAACATTTTGTATTTTTTTTATAGGTATAATATGTTTTTTATCATCCTCTCTATGTTGTTAAATAAGTCTGAAAAGTTTAGCCGCCAATATATTTAAACATTTATTACTAACACCCTAAATATAATCCTCAATTTAAAATACAATAAAAATACTCATGGTACATTTTCCAATGCGAGAAGACACGATTATAAAGGCAACATAATTTTAAGGTAAGTATACACTGTTGGTGTCTAAACAGATTTTACCCTGTTTTATACACTGTCAATTTTTTAATACAATTTATTTATTAAACAAATGTATGAAACACATCATAGTCGCCGTATTGTCCAAAATTTACTTCCCGTTTCCAACCTGGCACTGAATTTTGAACACATTTGTTACATAAACACTCATAGACATTTATATCCTCCAAATACTTTTTTAAAATACGTTTAGAAGCCACTTTTTGGCACTTGATAATATAACAGTCAGATAGATCATTCAGACCACAGGCGCAGATAAAGGGATAAATTGTGATTGATATTTTTATTAAAATGGTTTTTCTTCGATATTTGGGATATTATTTTACTATTATTTGGTAAGAAAATGAGAGATCCACATTCATTGGTCATTTTTGTTTTAGTTTCCGTTACATGCCCATGGTTGGTTATCCAGGTAATGACAGTAATAATTATGATATAATAATAAAATCACAGATATTATCTGTGCTTACTTATGTATTATGCATTATTAATAATGGTGGGGCAAACACAAAGGTGACTTACTAAATCTAAGTAACAATAAAAAAATATCACCCACGCAAACGATAATATTACTTTTTTAATAATTATTAAAGTAATAAGCCTAATTCGAACGATATTAACGCTTAACATAACCTAACATCATGTTAGTATGAGAGACGAAAGTAGTCGGGCATCAAAAATAATCGTAAAAAAACAAAACAATTTTCAAATTTTAAGTTCGTACTTAAAATTCAGAATACTCGACATATAGAATATTTTAGATCAAGTTTTTATTAAAATTTGATAAAACATAGCTTCGCAGGCTGCTAGCCGGACTAACCTAATTCTCCGAAGAGTTTATCACACAGTCTGGGGTAGAAGGCGGTTACTGGAGCCGCGAGCATCGGGAACAGTAGTCCCCGTTAGCGGGACTGCCGTAGTACATGCACAGCGGAGCGCGACACGGCGCGGGCGACGGCGGGCGGTCGTCGTAGAACGTGGAGCGGCTCAGGTACAGGGTTCTGTCGACGGGAGCTCGACCAGACTTATTGGATGTGTTCGTAGCTGCTCGAACTGCGTCGTGAGCGGGTCTCTCCGCTTCTGCGTAGAACTGTGATCGGCCAGTGCCGTAGCGAGGTTGACTTGGGACGACGACTGGTTGTTCCTTGCGATTTTTTTCAGCTGTGTACCTGGAGTTTTTAGGAAAAAAATTATGACCTTAGAGCTCATACCAAAATAACACTTAACATCAAGGTTAAGCAGAGGCGAGAATATAACCCCGCGTCCTAACCAAAAGATCGTTTGTATGGAATTATGACATATAAACGAGACTTGATTGATTGCCCGAGTATGTCATAAAAGAGCGCGATTATCGCTTTTGGCTAGGGCGGGGCCTTTAAGGGCGAGTCTATCGTTATTTGTCAGCTTCAAATCCAGATTCCGGGCTACTATAGGAAAAATAGGTGTAGATATCACAATATATGAATGAAAAATTAATGCAACTCACCCAATCCAAGCCTCATTAAGATAATTCTTGACCATCTCCTCTTGCACGGGCGCCCTCGCCGCTAACACACGACAGCACAACACTTCACACGTTGACTGTGTCCTCATCAAACTCTCTTCAGGATTGCTATGACTCCCACTGCTTTTACCCGCCAATTTCGCCATTGAACCAAAATTCTTCTTCAATTTACTGCTCATAGACCTTCCAATACTTCCGAATTGTTTGGCTACTGAGTTCAGCTGCTTCGAACTTTTGGTTGATAATGCGTCGAGTGATCTTCGCAGCTCTTCAGGCGGTTGGCTAAGTGAGATGCATTCGATTGGTTCTAGGTCTAAGTAAGCTGCCAGCATTGAGGAACGTTGGTATTCATCCGGTAGGATGTTGTTTATGGTTTTTTGGTCGGGTTCGACGTCCCAGCGGAAATCTTCGCCGGGATCTACGTTGAATCTGAAATGAAAGGTACAGCTATTATTATTTTTATGTCAGGATTGGGATCAGAAAAGTACCTATGAATGGATGATCATTTAGCGATAGTTTAGTGACGGCACAAGGAAATAGTTCAAGGTCAATCAATCCAATCTGCCTAGCTTGTTCCCAACTACGTTGAGTTCGGCTTCCAGTCTGCTGAATACCAGTACTTTGCATGGAGTGACTGCCTATCTGAATTCCACAACCCAGATACTGGGTAAAACGATACCCATTGGTAAGACTGGTTGTCAGACTTTCGGGCTTAAGGAAGTAGTTCAAAGTCAATATTATAGATAAATGCTAGACGTAATTGTTATATTATCAAGTACGAGGGTAGGCAGTAGGAATCCTTTTGTTTAATATCTGAACTTTTTTTGGCACTGTTTTTTTTCCGACTAGCTGGTGCAAGTGTTATTGTGACAATTTTTTTTCTTTTTTTCTTACCTGATAGGCATAGGATTCCCAGCATGGTCTTCTAACGGCACTCTAGCGCCGTCAGTAGGTAGCGGCTCACATGGCACGAGTGCGGAGAAGTGTCCCGCGTCGTAGGCCAGTAGGATGGGCGTCTTGCTGCAGGCGTCGGGCGACAGCTCCAGCGGCAGGTACACGCCGCCGAACGGGATAGGGGCTATTGGGTCGCCGCGGAAATCCTGCAATATTTATTTTATTTTATGGAATTGGCATTTTTATAATTTTTCACGTGACGATACTATCGTAGACGTGCATGGCATCACGATAACATAGGGTAGTAAAATGAATGGAAATATATGAAGAAGCTTTTTAAAGATAAAGATAAATTTATTTGTTAAAACATGTGTAACAGGATACATGACAATGCACATATAGATGGAAACATAATTATATTGGACCAACATGCTTTGCCTCACTCGGCGTACAAAATGTTTGTTTGTAATTTTATTGACAATTATAAATGAAATAATAATGTCAGTTTCATAATAATATACTAAATTTAGAGACAGGGAAAAAATATTCAATAATACAATACTCAATATTAATTGCACATAAAATATGTTAATAATATAATTATAACGAAAAATTAAATTCAAAACGATTAAATCAACAATAAAATTCAAAACTTATCATTTAAAAAATCAACAATGTTATAGTAGCACTTATCAGTAAGTAGTTTTTTAAGTGTTTTCTTAAATAAATTAAAATTCAATTGCTTAATGTAATTTGGAATTTTATTGTATATTGTCGGCGCCATGCACACAACACTTTTTCTTAGAAGTGCTGTTTTGGCCGAGGGTGACTGTACCCAAAGCCTATACTTCTCACGTCTATTTCTGTCGGAATTATTTGACAAAAGAGGAAACCATTGAGGATTACTTTTCACAAATACAGCTATTTCCAATATGTAGAGTGACGGAAGTGTTAAAATTCTGTGCTTTATGAACATTGGTCTACAACTATCCATAGTTTGCAATCCAAACATGGCCCGCACACAACGCTTTTGTGCTTTGAACACTGTGTCTTTGTTCGTTGAATTGCCCCAGAAAATTATCCCAAATCTCAATAAAGATTCAACAAGTCCGTAATAGGCCGTTAGTAAGGTGTTTGAATTGACAGTAGGAGCTAGTTTATAGAGGGCATACGACGAGCTGCTGATTTTTTTACTCAATACATTAATCTGTTTTTTCCAATTTAATTGCGGATCAATGATTAATCCCAGAAATCGGGCTGCATCTGCTTCTTGTATATTATTGTCATTGTAAGATAAATTGAATTTAGATAAATTATGGAATTTGTCCCGTTGTCTAAAATGCATTATGTTAGTTTTATTAAGATTAATTTTCAAATTATTGTTGCTAAGCCAGGTTATTATACAATTTAATGAATTGTTTGCGTCAAAATTATAGTCAGATAATTTATTGGATGCTATAGTTACGGTACTGTCATCAGCGAATAATGTCATGGGTTCTTTAGTTGCATTTGGTAGGTCATTAATATATAATAAGAACAGGGGAGGGCCCAATACACTTCCCTGGGGCACACCATGCGTAATAAGACGCTTATGAGAGGAGAAGATCTGTGCCTTTTTATCTTTAATATTGAATTTAGATATTTGTGTTATTTGATGTCGGTCTGTTAGATAAGATTTTAACAATTCCAAGACATTTCCTCTTATACCGTAGGCTTCAAGTTTATCTAGCAGAATATTGTGGTCTACATAATCAAATGCTTGGGACATGTCACAGTAAATAGAACAAACAGGTAAAGATTTGTCAACGTGTGTTGAGACAGTGTATATAAAGTCATAAACTGCCATATTAATGTTTCTATTTTTTCTGAAACCTTTCTGTTCATCACATAGGATTAAATGTTGTTCTAAGTATTTATTGAGTTCGTTATATATATATTTCTCAAATATTTTTGAGAATACGGAAATTAATGCTATGGGTCTATAGTTCTCCATTAAATATTTATCTTCTTTTTTATATAAAGGTTTAATAATTGTTAACTTGAGATCTTTTGGAAATGTCCCACTTAGTATACAAAGGTTCATGATATGGCTTCAAGTGTTGAGAAATATTTTCATTCACTGCTTTGATCACGTTCGTTGAAATACCATCATACCCTACACTGCTCGTGTTTTTAAGATTTTTTATAATCTTATGCATATGATAAGGTAGACTTGGTGATAAAAACATTGAGTTGGGTTGGTGATTGATTAGAGATGTGGAATCCTTACCAGCTCCTTGGAGAGGTTTTACTTTTTCAATAAAGTAGTTATTAAATGCATTGGCAATTTCTTTTGGATTTGTTGTCAATTTATCGTTAATTCTTAATTCTACTGTCGACTCCTTAGGTATATTTAATTTATTATTATTTATAATTTGCCATGCCGTTCTACTTTTATTGGTCGATGTATTTATTTTGTAATTGTTTTGTGCGCACTTGGTAAGATTTATAATTTTTTTAAGCCGTTTAGAATAGAAAGTATATTTTTGTTTATTAGTTAATGATGGTTTCCGTCTGAACTTCCAGAGTAATTCTCTTTTATTTTTACTACACACTTTAATCCCGCGCGATATCCATTTTAGCTTGGTATTTACTTGCACAGTGATTTGAATTAGCGGAAAGCACAAATCGTAAAGTAATTTAAATATTTCAATAAAATGATGATACGCTACTGATGGATCATCTGTTTTATATATTTCATCAAAAGAAAGGCTTTTTATATGATTTTTAAATTTTTGTATGTTTTCTAAACTGTAATCCCGTTTCATTTTACGCCAATATTTTAATTTAAATATTTTCTTCATTGGTAGCTTTATTAATTGGGCAGCATGGTCAGATAAGCCAAATTCCAACACATCCGTCTTACACTTTTTATTAAAGTTATGGGCAAAGTTATCTAGACAAGTATTACTGGATAATCTTGTGGGCTGTTTAAGTGCTAATGTCAGATTATATTTTAACAATAAACACTCGAAATCTAGGGTTACATTGTTACATTTCATCACATCTATGTTGAAGTCACCAGCTATAACAGTATTATGATTTTTTAGTCTAGAAACACATTGTAATATCTTGTCAAGCCTACCAAAAAACAATTTGAATTTTTAAATTTCCATTCACGATAACGTTAAAACGCGTCCACGTCCACGATAATGGATGCAGAATTATAAAAGCGCATTTGTATATTGACTTTGTACGCATTTTTTGAAAAATAAAAATCCTACTTCCTGATTCTGATAAAAATCTAATTTTTTATTGCCAGACCGTATTTTGTATCCATCTTTATGACTCTTCTGTGAAAAGGTCTCCCCTAAGACTTCCACATGTTACTCTCATTGCCGTCTCTAATGAAATCCATTACGGAATAATGTAGTCGTTACTTGGCCTGCTTCAATGACGATACATAAAACATAATTTATTATAACCAATTAAAATAACCACGAACCCTCAGCGCAACATCAGCGAACACAATGACCGGGCGTCGCATGACATGTGCCAACGCGAACACATGCAAGTGTTCGAGCGCAGCGTAGTGCGGGGCGGCCGCGGGCGTGGCGCGCGCGGGCTCGGGCGACGCGGCCGTCACGCACTGCGACCACTCGCGCTCCCACTCCGCCTCCGACGGGGTGAGGCCCGCTGAGCGTAAGGATATGCTCTCTGACCAACGCCAGCGACGTTTGATTGCATCTGGAAAGGGGAGAAAATATGCTAAGGTTGGTTGACCGAGATAAGTAACTTTTAGACTGTCTGTCATATCCAAGGAGACTACCATAAGATTGCATACAACTGTCTCAGTCGGTCAAGGGTGGCAGCAGATTTTGCAGTATTTTCAAACTCTTAAAAGAGACCGTGTTATGTAAAACTACGTTATAAGCATGCACCTTAAGTTCAGAAGACCTTACTTAAAGCGCTTTGAGTAGTAATTTGAATAATGTGATAAGGGTCAGACATGAGTCTTAAAAACAGTTTGAGGGCCATATCAGACTCTATTAAACCACTGCTGGTCTTAGGCCTCTTCAATAGCACGTCACTGCGCTGGATCCTCGGCCTCTTACACCATTACCAACCACTCCCCGAAAATTACTACTCCACCTGGTCTAAAACTTAAAGGTAAATTGAATAACACATACTAGTCAGTACTTCACCGCCTTCTCCAGACAGCAGCGCCTGAACCTTAGTTCTCAGTGCAAGTAGTCTGTCATGAAAGCCATATGCCGCGAGTGATGCAGCATGCGGCAGACAGTTGCCGTCGCCCGAAGTGGCCAGTGGAAGTAAGCGCGGGGCACCCGGGACGCGACCGTGGCGCCACCAGTTCAGTATGTTGGCGGATTCTAGGGTAACTAGTGTCGCAGTCTCTAGGAGGTCCTTTTCTAAGAATGTTCTGGAAAAAGTATAAGTAAGGATTGGATTAAAATGTTCGAAAAATTGTATCTAATATAGAAACAATTTAATCGTTTGGAACTCTAGTTATCGAAACTACCAAAAAAAGTGAACTACTTCTCAGTGATTTGATATACGTGCCTAATTAGAAGTTTTCCGAAAATTCCAATCTGATAGGGAAGCCCAACAATTTTTTTTTACCATACTGATTCTAATCGGGACGTGAAACATATTTAATTTTTCGTTAACGTTAACCATGAGAATATGTCAGAATTCGAATTCCATCTACGCCAAAATCAATGTGGCCAGTGTCGAATTCATGTGTCCGAAACACGAAAAGGTTAAAGAACGGTAAACAATAACAGAAAGTTCAACGGCAACAAACGGTCTGGTTGCGTGTGCGACGATAATGAATATTGGCTAGCTGCCGACCGTACGTACGCACCAACAACGGCCATATACACGTATACGGGTCTACCACTATATTTGTCATTCGTGACTAATTTAAAGGGCATCAATCCAAAAAAATGCAAAATGTTGAGCGTTGGCGTGCGGGCTGTGCGCATGACATCCTTTTATTTTTCTGAATA
Source organism: Eupsilia transversa (assembly GCA_914767815.1). Lineage (NCBI taxonomy): Eukaryota > Metazoa > Arthropoda > Insecta > Lepidoptera > Noctuidae > Eupsilia > Eupsilia transversa. The sequence goes on from OU611888.1 coordinate 4,006,030, forward strand.
GCAAGTCATTCCCAAATTTTGTGCTAACATTCACCAAATGCTCCCCTGATGAGTTTCGATTTGTAAATAAACGAGCGATAAATCAAATCGAACATCGGTTTGCGGAAATCCATTTGGTAATCAAAACAAAGGCACGCGGAGTGCTCCTAATTTTAGGCTGTCAGTGATGAGCTGTCAATACATGTTTTTCTTGAACATACCACTGTGGCCTTGCGTCGAAAATATCCAAAAGGCAATCCACTTTTAGTACCAGATTAAGTCTGACCTTAGTCTGTTCGCATAATATTAAATTACCAAGATTAAATGCTTACCTAAAATCAGGCGGGTAGACAGAAATATCTGGAAGCAGCAGTATGTGATCGGAATTGATTGTGTTTGGCTCTGGTTCTGTATTGTTGCGTAACGCCCACACGAGACCCTCGTTGTCTGTCGCACGGGAGATGCCCCGGGATAGCTTTCGACCTGGTAGAAAAGGAAACTGGTTTTCAAGCTGCATGTCAGGAAAATTTTGATAGGATTAGAAGATCTATCTAAGTTACAATCCTCCGTGGTACAATCCACGGAGGACTGTTACTTAGATAGATCTTTAGTCTACTAGAGTCTGCCGTCACTGTCGTTAATAAGGCTCGTTATAAAAGGTTCGGTTTCGTAGACCTTCGTCTTTGTCAGTCATACTTGTATGGCAGTGTCTTTCTAAATCGCGATGGGCCATATTAACATACAGTACATGTCTTTTCGCTTGGACTCTACCGTACTCTCTCTCGTAAGGTAGTGTTCAAGGAAACTAATTGATCTCCATTGATAAGTCTGTATAACTCACATTCAGGAGCAGGTGTGAGTACCAGGTTGGAAGGTGCTGTGAACGACATGTTGAGGTCGAGGGTGCCGACAGAGCGCTCCGGAGAAATGACGTCACCACCAGCCCGCGCCTTCAGCGATGCGCCGTGCACTCTCTCTGAAAGAGACAATCCATGATAATATAACGCATCGGGTATTACGTACGACTATTTATAAGACACACTGATTCATATTATAAGTTTTAGTCTGCTATCTGCGTAGGTAGGTATACATACATGGGTTTATTTTGAGAATGCCCGAGTTTCGATATTCCAAACATGTGCTAAATTGAAGCTAAACTGCACTTAACTTATGCAACTAACTAAAACATACATACTTGTCTCGTTACTCATTCTGACGGTCGTCTTTAACAACTTAGAAAATTAGCACTGACCTATTGTAAAACTAGGTGGCTATTAGAGAATTGGTTTGACAATACTAGTCGACACTCAAATACACAGTGACTGATTGAACATTGCACACAATGCTTAGTGCATTGAATACTAAATTCTGAATAATCGAGAAACTGGAACGGAAAATGACACCTGATTTAAAAACCCATACAATTCATAATTAACTAAAAAAAACCCAGGATAATTATGATGATGTTATTTCTATGGTTAGTAATGACGATAACTTTTCGAAGCTGACTGTAGATAAGTCACGTAAAATGTATCGCAATGGCGACTATTTGCATTTCCTGAAGGGAAGTGTGTCACGAACAATGGATCGGGTACGACTTTATACGCTTGATTGGGGACAGTCCTTCAACTGGAGAACGATGGAGTGCTGTATTTGGGAACTTTGTATTCGAAACATTTTGGTAACTGTGTGTGCTGTTTAACATTTAAGTCACATTCTGTATCATGATCATCATAGCAGGCATAATACGGAAAGTAAATGAGATGAAAGTATGAAATCGAATTTAAGAATAAAATAATTAAAAACATGAAGAGAACGTCGGATTTAATTTGATTACCTATATCATAAAATCCACACCGACGCACCATCAGAGCACCACCGAAGCACCTAATTAATTTGGCTGTTGAAAAAGCCGCACCTGTCTATTCACATACCTACCTCCGAGTGATTATTGCTCGATTGGTTGCTATATGGAATAGGAAACGGTGGTATGTATTATGGTATAGCTACATGATGATAATCACTAATCACCCCAAAAGCATGTAATAACAAAACCTAAATTGATTGATCAGTGGCGCTACATCGCGATGTTTCCGATATTCAAATAAAAATCAAACACAATAGAAGCGACGGAGCAAGACCGTACGATTCGATTGACAACATCAATGGCCAATCTGAATAATGGCCGCCATTCAAAGTCATCGGATTAAGTTACGCTACATTGAATCTTTGTAAATCGTTGTTTCAATATTAAATGCAATTTGCACTTTTAACTTTTTTCTCTTTTGTCTATTTGACAGCGCGTTATTGTTACATGATAAGGTTTGAAACTGTCAAATGTCGAGGAAAGTATATTCGCTATCAGATAGATGATGAATGGTATAAGGTTTCCAGACACTCAACCTCGAACTGGGAGGAAGATGAATCTATAGCAAATCTTACACAAAGAATAAGACAAATAATTATTATGTGATTGATAATGAGAAAGCATGAAGACATCAATGATCGAGGGATTCGAGAGAGTTGTGTTGTAGGATTCCTACCACTTCGTTGTTGTCCGTTTTAAAAACATAGGCAGTAGACACATTATCAATAAGTGTGATATATTCACTTGAAGCGTATTTACTTTTCAGAATGTATTTAACAATACAGTGAATAAATACAAAGCTATAAATAATGATGCAGTAAACTGGGCACAGGAAGACCAAGACACTAGACAGAAGTTTTCAAGGAGGGAACCGGTTACAAATCAAGTCCGAAGATCAAAGCAGCGTTGTCCGGCTCTGATTTGTGTCCCGACAATTTAGTTTCCGTTCCCGCAAATTAGGTAATTCCAACACAATTTTATGGGCTTATAGCCCGCAAGCTAACTGGCACATTGGGTTCATGTAAAATAACTAAATAATTCCTGAAACTGTATTTGTAGAAAGATTTTCAGTAGATAACCCTAACTGCAGAAAACCTGAGACAGTTTAAAACATTGCTACAGTTTTACAGAAATCAGGAATAGATTTTATCGACACGTTCCGCACGCGAGAAAAAGAGGCTTATCAAATTTCAATCTAATAATAAATCTATGAAATACGTTCAACGACAGTCGTAATTGAATTGATAACGATCGAACCGTCGCGTCGTCCAATAGCAGTGATATTGATAATGATAATCGACTATTGTGGTCATAAACAAACATGATTCATATTATGCCTGAAAAATGTGTGTTTATAACTTAAGTCAGACATTGAGATAAAACAGGGACGTGCCCAGACTACCCAGTATTTATAGCGTGGCATCAAGCAGACAACATTTGGGCCAACGACTTTGTGAGCGAGAGTAGAAAATGGGAGGCAAAGAAATAGGACGATATGCGTCAAACGGGACATGACTCGCCTGACACGTGCAATATAGCACAACACGCTATTCAGCGCCCTACACGGTCAACGACTAACAACGACAGCTAGTATCAGTATATTTCAAGATGCTCTATAGAACCGATACGCAAATGCTTCTTTTTATGAAAGATTTGGAAAATCATGAAATAAACCAAGCATTTACATATTTGTGGTAAAAATATGTAAATGAACACGCCTACCTAAATAGCTACGAATTCTGAATAGTTCTAGCGTTATTGTGGTAAGTGCTCCATAATTTACTATCTGGCAATCATAAAGACCTCGACATTATTCAATTACAGACCTCAGTTCATTATGCATTCAGAAATTCAATAAAACTTCGAAATAGGCGTGACGACAAAATTATTGGAGAAGAATCTTCATATTTACCATCAGTATGTTTGCCAGCAATAGGGTCGGCTTCCATCACCATCCCTGCTTACCTACCCTGCAACAAAAGAAATTCTTCAAATCCAAAGTTTTATAAAAGGAATACTACGAAAATGTCACAAAATGTTCAATGTGAATCGATAGGACCACGCTTGCCAACAAGCCAACTGCGTCAACCACATGTACACAAAACACAACTCGAATAATATTTCGTTATTTATTAGATAAAAAACAGTGTTTACAGCCAAATTTGCCAGCGTGGAAAATGACGAATTAAATCCAGAAATATCATCATGAGCAATAATGACACGTACCACCACCCACACAGGGTTTTAAATAGATTTAAATTGCCAGATCTGATCGTCAATTTAATTGTGTTCTTGGACAAACATGAATATGGCTTACGACGCTTTGTTTAGAAGTCAACAAGACGGGTAGGACGGTCTTTATGAACTGGTTTCTCTTATGTTTACATCTGACGTTGATTATGGTGACGATATCGAACAACAAACCTCATTAGAATACCTAATCGAACAGGTAAATGCTCACTAATGTTTACTTATCGTATCTTTAATCTTACAGCCAGCGTAAGGATTCTGTGTTGGCGTATTATGTAGTGTTATAATTATGGTCTAAGGAGTGCAAACTACGGCGTAGCAGATTTGCTACGACGTAGTTGGGTGATGGATGATTAGGCGATTACCCATAATTGTATAAATGACAATTATCGCGTAATCATAAGAATTTGCGCCTCTACCTTCATCATCTGTCGTCTCTGTGTATGGAGATGGTTCGAAAAGAGCCGCAACTGCTTTGAATTTGCAGTCAAACACAGCTGCAGAATTTACTTAATACTAAATTAACATAAACATGTTTGTGATATTATGTTTTACATTTCACATCCTACACTAAACGACACCTACCTACATACATTAGGAGCTTGCTGTCAATGGCCATAAAAGTAGATCTTGACAAAGATTCGTGTAGGTATCACGTCTCAGTACCTGCCGTTGTTTTGTTACATAGACTAATGTTGATTAATACCTACTTGATAAGGGGACATTGAAAACGGTTGGTATACATATAAATGTAAACATAATGCATGCATGTTTTGCAACGATAAAGCTGTTTCAACAGAAAGAAGCCCTTGCATTGTATGCAACAGTAAGATATTTGAGGTTTTTATCCGCGGTTGAACGATAACTTCGCATTCTATTGAAACATAGCATGCCGTAGATAAGAGAGCGATTGAAACAAGGCCGACTGAGATCTAACCATGACTCATGTTTGTATTCGTTTCGTCGTATCAAAACATGAGGAAATGAACCGGCGTTACCTTCCTTGAAGAAAAAACAAAAACAAAGCAATAAAGGAGGAAATATGGAGGTCAGTTTTACTAATTACTCAAACTGAAAGCGATATATTTCCCAAATTAAGCAATCTGACGCTCCTGACTGTGCTTTTGTTTACTTAATTAGCACTTAAGTGCTAAGAATGTGGCTGTAGAGAACATTATCACATTTTACATCACTTATGTAAGTAGCCGGGCTTCACTTGTAGCAAATCTAGGAAGTACTTCACTGTTATTCAATTTTTCAAGGTGTTTGATAGATATAATATTGCAATCAAAACAACATAGATATGGCATATCAAGAGTTGTTGTTGTTGGTACCTACTAACTAAACTAGCAGGCCTTGCTATTTGCTAAGCAAGGTTAGCTTTGTTTATAATTCGTTAAACCATTTGATAGTAAAAATATCACAAAGGTGCTCCTTCGATTACATATTACGGCTTTTCTCCCTGAGTCTCCCATTATACATAGTATGATATATCGTGACGTAGTCGGAACTTGGTAGCCGTAATCCCATACAATAAAAATATTGAACGGGATGACGTATATCGCCGGATACGTCACGGCCAGATTAATATGCGGTCAACCCATGAATGGGAATGACATTGAATTCACAATGGGAGACATAGAGCGGGATATTACTTTATATAGTGGTGTGGTAGTTTGAATATTAATGCAATGCAGATGATATTGACGTTGTGCTTCAGTGACGACACCCAGATATGTGGGAACTGGGAATGGAAAGTTTTCTCTTCAGAATCAGAAACACCACGTGATATTGCTTGAAGTTAGGGAGTGTATTTTTATACTTTTATATTCGTTGCGTTACGTGTCTACTGTCTACGGCAGCGAGGATGGTTTTATTGTCTGCGTTTGGTTTTTGTGTTTTATTTTTAGCCCGCTCCGTTGTTCCAGCTTCCAGCCGAATAAAATTACATTTTGGCCTTTGTAGGGAGTAGGGAGTGCGTAGGAAGTACCGTTCGTAACACCAATGTTAGTTATTTTTAAGATATATTCTGTACACTTGTCCAAAAGTAATATACTCAGAAAGAAAGACGCAGAAAGCGATAATGCCGCCCAAGCCCATTGTATGTTTTGTAATGTTATAATTGTTTTTTACTTAGTATGTATTTTCTTGTGTACAATAAAGTATATATAAATAAATAAATAAATACTCATATGAAACTGTAAGCAATAAGAATCTATGTCTACTGACTAATTACCTTACGATGCCTTGGTATAATATGTTTAATTAACTTAGCTGTAAGTATTGATTTTTAACATGCGCAAGCAAATCGCTTTACAAAAATTCAACCTTGCTTAATGAATGCTCGAGGGTCGACGAATTTGCCGTGAACGTACCTAAGAACAAGTGAATGCCTTCTAAAAAACCCAATGAAATTACTTTTTTTTCGACATTCATAGTCAATAAACTATTGTCCAATAGATCCATGTTCATACTTGTAGATTGAAATACTCGAAAAGGATACTTCAGTAAACTCCAAGACGCTATTCACTTTGTACAGTATCACTTCGGGAAGTATCTTCAAACTTTGGCGCTCTGCCAAACTTTCATCACGAATTTTATGGCAATAACCACCATGACTTTCAGATATTTCGATGTCATCGAGTCATTAGATTGAACTCGTGTTTTATTTAACTCTTTATCTGTACCAGCGTTAACACTTTCTCAATGTTTTTATATCAAAATCTCACGCGGTTTTCATTCTCACAGTTAAATAATGGCCTCATATTGCACATGCAATCGAATCGAAAACACTCCTTTATATTTTACTCTACAATATACACGCTATTCTCAGTTCTAGGGTTCTGGTTGATCGCACTGTAGGAATCTTTGACCTTATTATGCATGGCTTGTCACGGCCGAATTTTGTTTAGAGTCTAACTGGGAACTAGCGCTAGCAAATCTAGCTCATTAGTATCTCATTGCTAGATACCTGAACTGTAATCATTCGATGTCAAATTCATCAAAAATCTTGCTGGGGTTTTCTAGCCCTTCATGCAGCATTTTGCTCGCCGATCCTGTGAAGGGAAATCTGGATATATTTTCAATCCAAGCTCTGTGCTGTGCTCAAATTTAATTGACAAATGTAAAATACAAGGAGTATATATTGGCCATTTGGCGAGTATCTAAGTTGACTTGCCAATGGCACGCGACCATCCTTAGTAATCCTGACAAGGCTGTCCTGTACCCTAATTCGTAACACACGATCAACAAGAATTTTTTTCATTTTGACAGTTCAACAACATTCCTTGCGTTATTTACGTTGTTGAGCCCACAAATTAGCAAATTCCTTCATCATGATTCAGATTGTGATTGATCGTGTGTTACGCAATTAGGCTGCAGATCTTAGTAAATTATCTCGTCAAATTCACAGCGTGTACGATTTAGGAGCAAAAGGTTTTAATGCCATATAGGTAGAGGTTGGCCATCACCTACCTACGCTACAGTACAAGTGTAAGTCTCAGCGAGTTATCAATACGAACAACAACTTTCGCATCGACTTTTTGTGAAGAGCGATGGTTATTGCGAACCGAATAGTATTTCTACACAACATGTCATTGCACGAGAGAAAGTTGTATTGTATTAGGCAGTGGTATGCGGCAGTTCGAACGTGGTAAGTACCTTCTAGTAATTTCTACTGGAAGTCGTCAAAATACGAGGGTATTTGGATAATGTTTTCATGCTCATAATTATATAGTTTTGTAAACGCATGTGAGTAAAAGAGTGATGAATATAAATGTTGAGGGATGGAGAGGGAGAGGAAGGCCAAAGAAAAGATGGATGGATTGCCAGGACGGTTTTGTCATTGTGACGGTTGCCAGGGGAGAATGGAAGAAGAAAACGTGTTGCGCTGCGCCGACGCCAAGTAACCTGGGATAAGCAGGAAGATGATATAGTTTTGTGATGGTTTAGGCCATGGAAATTTTAATCATATCGCAATTTATTTTGAGTCAACGTCGACCTCTCATTCTTCCATACATAAGTACTTACGAACCATCTATTAGCCGTCAGCTCACGGTTCAATCCTTCCTATATAGTTCCATATTTTTACCACAATGGAATTCCGGCCTAATGTTTTTTATTTATACGGATTATTATTTCTACCATCACAAGAGTTGATTGGAGATAACTTCTTCTTGAATGACGATGGATGGAAATATAAACATGAGCCAGGGAGATTTCTATCAGCATTGTTTCACTTACTATCAAATCTACCAAATGCTGTCTCTCTGCCTAAATCTTAGTCGTGGTTATAATGCAAGGGCTTCTTCTGTATATAAACAGCTTCATCCTTGACACACATAATGAAGAGATCTTGAAGCTCAAGCGGTTGTGTTCCAGGGATTTTTAAAACGCGGTCTACCTAGTTGTCGTTCTGGGACTTGGGAGTCTTTGACAATATTAAGGTCAACATTCAAGCAAGGCCGGACCGCGTCGGAAGGTTTGGCGCAACTTGGGAGAGGCCTATAGATCTGTGTCTAGTAGAAGATCTGCAATATGTTGACTTAAGGTATTATTCCAGTGGTAATAGCCAGTCTTAAGCGGGCGCTGTATCAAAATATGTTGGCGGCCTTTTTTACGCGATTGTGGCGAAGTTCAAAAGAAGGGTATTTATTTTTACAAAATAAATAAAATAGTACCCTTTTTTGCTTACACTCGTGGTTCTGTAGCTTGGGGGTCCCATACCATTACTACGGCTGATACGGTGTTAGCTACGCCCCATCAATCGTTGTTAGAAATCTTCAAACTATACACCCTCATGTCGATGTCTCATTAAGGAGGCGCCAGTGTGTACGACGAGCCGTAATTCGTGACGAAAAACGTGAAAGATAAGTATTAAGACTGAACATAAAATAATCTAATCAAACGATTAAAAAGGGCGAGTTGTTATCGTTAACTTCATTTTTAATTCTTATCTCCATTGGAAAATACTGAACGATTTTACTCTCTTCAGGAATGTTAAGTTGAATAGAGTATCTACTTAATAATTAAATATAATCAGCACCCTAATTGCGTACTACACGGTCAATCACAATCTGAATCGTTTTGAAACAGATTGTTAAACCATTGCTTAATAAGTTCGAAAAAAAAATCTATTCAACAACGTAAATCACGCAATGAATGTTGTTGAATTGTCTAAATGAAACGAATTAGTCTTAATCGTTTACGAAAATGGATATTTTACGCAATTAGATAGCAGAAGTTAGAAGATATCGAAGTTGGTTTGATATTAGTTGATCGTACAAAAATATATTTATATTAAATATCCGAAAGCATTCTTTAAATATTTACAAAAAGGTAAAAATAAAAATGAGTAAACAATCGATGACAAAGAGTGTTCAAGTATAAATAAATAATTTTAAAAATATGTTCTGACCAACTCTGGATATCGCCAGACACTTTTATGACGAGTGATAGTGACGTCAATTCTTAGATATGCAAGATTGTATGCAGAAAATAATGAAGATTAAAAGAAAAAAAAGAACTGTACAATACTGTTCCTTTTTTTGACACAGATGTTCCTTTGTTTGTTGTATGTTACTAATGTTACACATAAGATAAGAATAATATCAGTTGTTGTTTACGAGGTTTAGGTTCTTCTGTAACTTGCTGATGCCATAAAAAAAAGAACAATCTATCTAAATAAAAATGAAATACTGTATGTTGGTTGGTGGTAGTCTGGATTAGGTTTTTATGAAAATAAATTTTCGTTGTTTATTCTATGGGATTGTATGAAATTATTGATAAGTAATTATTTCCTTTATTTCATTAACATATAAAATTTACGAAAACATTGAAAAATATAAAAAATTGATAATTATTATTAAAAAAAAAAAAAAAATATCTTTATTACTGGAAGAATGGGTACAGTAAATCTCCTTAAATACAAATTTGGTCTTTTACAAAGTGCACTTAGGTATCAAAGGAGTGCTTTGGCACTCGTACTAGGATTACCCTGTATCACGAATGCCATCATAATTATTATGAATAATAATTATTAGAGGATCTGTTGAGTCAGCTAGTTTAAAATAAAATTTACGTATTTTATACATACTGAACATTTTTACCTTTAGTTTGTCTTTTATTTACCTTCATCATTATAACTTGCCTGGATGACCTATCTAAAGTTAAAAGCAAAAAATTTTTTGAGGCATCCCTTTTTTAAGGTACTGTATGGTTTACTTTACTAGGTACTTTCCAAAATTATGCAGGTGTTTGCATGTTTATCCAATATTATAAATATAATATCGAAATAGTAATTTAAACCACATCATAATCTTAGTAATAATATAATATTTAACCAAGCTTATCAGGACTCGGTAGGTACTAATATTTGTGTACTACTTTTTTACATTATTTGCTAGATAGTTAAGCCGTGAGTGATGGTTTAACACCTGACGCATCATACCATTGCCTGATAAGAAGCCTTATCTTTACAGCTGTGCGTGGACAAAACAAATGATGCTTTTAATTTGAATTGAAATATTTTATTTTATGCTGCAATTCGAGAATTATAAATTCTAATTTATCTTCCATACTTCTATACTAGCCGTTGACTCTGTAGTCACCCCCTTTTTAGTTATATCATCATCTTTCACACAGTCCATCCAATGATTCTTTGGGAAATTATTACTTATTATTGTTAATTCTTCAGTGGTGGTATTGATTTGTTTGTTTAAATCCCAACAGATTTTTTATGCATTTACATAATGTGACAATTTATTCATATGTTAAAGATTATTACCTAAATCTTCTACACAATATGATCTTAAACTTGAAATATTTGAATGTTAAAATTATTACATAACTCGGTCATTAATAAAACCAGTTTCTAACAGACAAAAACAACTGCTGCTGCTAATAAATATGTAAGTTTAAAAATAACGCCCATGTAATAAATACTTGTAGTACTAACATAGAATAACATAATTCTATGACCAGATACAGATCCTCTCTTTGATCTATTTATTTTAGTAGTTATCCCAATTGCAAAATAAAAGTTAATACTTGTTTATTTAAATTAGGTGGTTGTGTTTTCTAAAAATAACAAAAGCAAATAAACAAAGGAGGTGTTCAAAGCAACAGTTCCAGAATTAAACATTCTGAAACCACAGAGTATCAATATCGTTTATTATGTTACTGGCCAGCGAGAAGTTGCAAACTCCCTAGAAATAATAATAATAAATATATTTTAATCTATCAAGGTAGGTACAAGAATTTCTTAATCTAATAACAATTTAAATCTTAGCTTAGAGGTTGAATGCTATCACATAAAATTATGGAATTCTCTAACTCCTAAACTAAGTCAAACTTGTATTAAACGAGTTAGTGAGCTGTTGACTTACACACAAACTTGAACTTAATGTAGCGTGTAAAATATAACAAAGATATTGCTTAGTAAGAAATAAAGAAAGACAAAAAAAACAATAATAATAAAAATAAAAATGAGATTTATTTGATTTTAATTATGTCCGTTGCCAGTTAAAATTGTCCAGCAACTATTTTTTGGGACAGTTGATTTTTAGTTAAACAGTAGATTTATAATCTACATCATATTTCCCTGCTGAACTTCAAAACCCTTTCGTGTCATTTGTACATACACAACTAAATGGTCAAACTTAAAGTTGAGCTTACTTTGTATTATTGATATAAAAATTTGTGTTAAGTTGTACAATTTTCAAAAAAAGTCAAAAAAGAATTCATTCATAAATTTTCTTTTATTTTCTCTAAGTAAGTAATTTTAGAATATGGTGCTTTGCTTGTGAATGTTGTCTACACCTGAAACTGTTATACATGATTGGTATATAATATATACTGTTGGGTTGGTTACCTATTTTAAATAAATAAACAAAAGAAAAACATAAAGAAACAAAATTATGAAACTGGTTTATTATTGTTTACTCAATAGTAGTACATGCAGTCTATAAAAGTAATTACTAAACCAAAAGCACCAAAGTTTTGTAATACCAGGCCATAATACATATGTCAAATTTTATTAGGGTAATTAAAGGCATCAACCTACAAAATCATCAAGCAATGTACTTAGTTCTACACTGAAACTGATGATAATGTACCAAAGAGGTGTAATAAGGTAGAAAAGTCTACTTGTTTAAAGGGGGTGTGAACAATTCGGTCTGTGGACTGCTTAAATGACGATAATCTTTTCTACTATTCAATACAAACTTAGATTGATATTTTGATTAGGGAATCAGTTGCTATAAATCACAAAAAACACTATCATTAAGTAATAACTTGTTTTTATGATGATGATTACCTATTTCAAAAGTAGTGCGGATTCTTTTGTTACAGTTTTAGCGCAAGATAGACATATGAAACTCTTTTTAAATTTGGAACATGAATTTTATATTCTATTGACAAACAAGAGAATACGTAGGTACAATAATAAAACGTTGTATAACACGTGCGTGCTAAGTATTGCTTCTTTTCTTTACAAGTACATACCCGAAGTATTACGTTGTCTTATAAATACTTGTAGGGCACAAGCATAAGGCCGAATTAGACGATGACACTCCACTTCGCTCACTCAAGGTTACCCGAAACAGCGCAACTGGCCCACGTTCCAGACAAAACAACAGATTTAAACTCATTACGAAATTATAATGACCCTATATTTAACAGTGAATTGCGTTTGCATAAAAATTACGTACGATACGACAGGTGTTTGATCATCGTTCACAATTAACTCACCTTATAAAACGCAAAAAGTCCTCAAAATATACTGAATTTCCATAAAACACTTGCACTTCGATCAATATCACAAATCCAAAGATAAAACACTGAAAATTATGAATATTTACAATTTTACAATATTTACAAATAAACACCACTTTCTACTGCGCGCAGCACTTGTAAAAACCATAAACAAAAATAGACTGGCCGCACTCAGCACTGACAGTTAGACGTCTAGTGTTGTTGACACTATAATAAATTGATTTACCAGTCGATTTTAAATATAATCGAATACTACATCTGAACCACATTAGTGAAAAATTAAATGATGCTTATTAGATTCACCAGCTTTAGCGGATACCGAAATCTAATATGAATGAAGTACTCTTTACAACTATCTAATAATTGGTACTTGACGATGGGAATAGACCATGACGGGCATGACGTTATTGCCTTGGAAGGTGGGTAGACCTCCGGTGTGGGACACAACTGTGTTCAAGTTCCAAGCACGGCTGGCTGTGCTACTGCCGTTGTTGCGGCTGCTGAGACCCTCAACCGCGCTGTAGTTAGGTACCCATAAGGTACCTGGTTTTGAACCGTTTGGGGTCGAAACCTTCGGTTCATGCGACACGAGTGCGCGTCACATTGCCGACTGGTTGGCACTTCACGTGACCAGAGGACTGGCTTGTTCTTTGACCTAACCAAAGTATTAACATTGCAATTCAACGAAGCAATGCTGCCAGTCTTCTGGGCACGTTTACGGTTGATAGCAATATGGACGAGTACCTCGACTCCAAAGTGTCCTTTTGTTTAAGTGTTTATTTGCATGGGTAGTCATTTAAATTAGTACCTAGTGTAAATAGTTAGTTATTTTATATTGTATATAACTATTTTAATATATATACTAAAAAAAAACAACTATAAATTAAATTTTATAATATTGGCCGAGTAATTAAATAGTAAAATCGTTATCGTAATCGTTTCATTCGATTTTGCATGGTTTTCAACCATTCAAATCGATTACTCGTTGAAATAGATTTTAGTATCGTCTATGTCACAGCGCAATGTCTATGAACAAATGTTGCCAGTTTAAATGTTTCTCCATTCATATGGGGAATGTTATTAAAATTTGAGGCATTTGTCAAATACATTGTCCAAACTATTCCAGATGCGAAATCGAAAGAAAGATGTTTTGACTGTGTAATATTTTATTTTTGTTAGTTTAGTACATAAAAAAATACTTTTGTGTTTATATTAGAAGCAAGCTATTAAGACACTTTAAAATATTATTAGTCGTTTAATTTACCCTGATACCTCGTTTTCAGTATGATTATTTTTAATTTTAAAATCAAACAGGAAAATAAAATCGCCTTGACGTTAGACAGCAATTTTGGGGAGACTTACAAATAAAGTGGCAACACCGATCTGAATTTCCGGGTTCCTGTCGGGCGGGCCGATATGGCTCGAAGCCTCGAAGGTCCAATCAAATCATTCAGCTCGCGATCCTATGTGGGTGATACCTATCAAAACAACATTCTGTATTGTAGACCGCGCGTGTTATTTACAAATTAAAAATTCTAAACATTGACTGAAAATATTTAGCTTTTCACGTTTACAGAAATGCAGTGATATATTTAAGTGGTATTTGTCGTAATAAGGCTTGACTTTTGACTTATTGACTGTGTGCGAATATTTATTTTGTGTCTAAAATGACCGCTTCCACGATGATTGAATTGGAATCCTGGATAATCTACCAGTGTGTGCTGAATGAATGCCATGTGTCCAACAGCTGTAAGTAGTAATTGTATCAATTATTATGATAATTAATTCATCAGATAGGTATCCACCGCACGACACAGTGCGTGCTTAATCACGTCAAATATTTTGTAATTATTTGTTTTTTTAACTAATAAAAAACAGGTAAGCTTAAATAATTTCCTCAATTTATTTTTGTATATTATTGTTCCTTTTTCCGTTACCTAGCGGTATACTTTTAATTGTCGTGAATACTGTGTGTATCAAATACTTACAATTAAAAGTTTACATGTAGTTATGTAATAATATTAATTTATAAAAATATATTTCATTAAGTATAGAAATCTAAGCAAAGCCTGAATAATGAAGGATATTATTTTAGAATATTTATAGCAAAAAAAAACCTTTTATCTTTTAATTCTTTTAAACTTAATCAAAAGTAACAATAAAATTACCTACTTTCGATTTTAGTAAGTAACATAACAAATTAGTACCTATGTTTTATAGCTCGGTACGTGTTTTAGCATTTTAGTCTTACTGAACTGTAAGGTACCTACAGGTTGGGAATTACGTCCTATGACTCACATCAACATGGATTGGAATGAATTAATTGTATTTGAAATTCAATTTTATTCGTATAGGCATAATCGTCTTTCATTCGTCCATTTATGTACCTACAATGGATTTTTGGATCGAACTAAGTGATCTCATGATGACCAACGCATAACATTTTTACGACAAGAAAACTAGTCCGAATTGTTGCTGAAGATTAAAGAAAGATTCAGGTTAAGGAGGTGGGAACAACTTAACAGCTTGGGTGTTTATGGGGGAGCCTAGTACAGACCTACTTAATAAGGAAAGAGTGAACATTTTCGTAAGCTCTTCTTCCTAGCTTATTGCCATTCACGTGAAGTCTTGTTATCCTTAGTAAAAGCTCTCTGAATGGCCCTTGCCCTAAGGTCTAAGGTACCCTAATATTTGTCATGTTTTATGCGAAGGATTGCCTAAGCCATCATAATACCATATTACATATAGGGTCAGAATTCTGTCTAGGAACACCTGCGTCTTCGAGAATAGGCACGTGTGACCTGCGGGCTATTCCCATAATTTTTAAGAACGTTCGCAATCCGTCAAAAATACAATCAATTTACCAACAATTTTGACAAGTTTGACAGATTGCGACTTGAATGTGAACGTTTTTTAAGCACGAGAATTGGCCTTTTGAACACTACATATACCTAGAAAGAATATCATAGGTACCTCTCACGAAAGATATTCTTCCTAAAAGTGGTCTGGCTATTACGATACTATCATCGAAACGGCAATCTCAATTAAAATCATGACCACAAAAATAGTCACAGCACAAACAAATCAATCACGAAACGAACCATACAATCTTTATTGAATTGTTCTTCAGTTATGAGGCGTCTCTGAGAAACAAGTAACGATCACCGGTAATCGTGAACGCTCGAACGAAACCCCTAATTAACGTTAATTGCTTACCATCTTCATAAATGAACACATGCCCTGTCCGAAACGGTGTCTGTTAGTCCTCAATGGAGCATGAGCGTTTGGAAGCGTGCTGCTATAATAATACCTACTTGGAATGCAATTTTTGTTTCTGTATTTTGGGAGCATCTTTTACGACACAGTAGGATTTAATAAAAAAAAGTAAATGTTAAAGAATCTAAAATCCGACTGCGTAAAAAGTGAACCTTAAAAAATATGGAAAACCAAGATGACCTATTTCTGTCTCCAATCCCGCAGTCAGAGGTCTCAAGATTCTCAAAGAGGAAGAGGAGGCGGATGTTCTTAAGAAGACCTATTGCCTCCGACTGCATGAGATTATTGATGAAGAGGATGATGATGACATTTGACTTTTCAAGAAGTCTGTCATTTAGTCATAAAGTTGGCTAAGAACTTGGTTGAAACTACCAAAGCGTTTCCAAAGGAAAGAGACAAGAAATTCCATGGTCTCTAATTTCCACAAGATTCAAAAAGTAGTTCCGAAAATGGATTACATATAGGAGCATTAAATTAAGGCTGAGATAAGAAACAACAAGATCGTTAACAGTTTGCAACAAGTACACGAACAAGTTGCCCGGAAGAGGCTTTTACTCGGACCCAATCACGTTTGATCCCAATCAGCAACATGCTCTCGATGTCGAGCGCGTTACCATTTCCTACACTGTCTTTATGTTCAGATAGTAAAAATCTGTGTAACAAAAAAGTTGAGCGTGTAAAGCAGCTTTGCTGCCGGGAAAACCGAGTTTGATTTATGTTTCTGCAGTCAAATAGTTTTCTCGCTTTCGGGATTTTTCAAATTGACTTGTAAAGTTGCAATCCCGAAAAATCCTCTCCGCAAATAGAATCTTACTCTCGAAGTATGTAATAGATAGATCAGTTTCCACTATAATAATCCACCAACCCGCACTGGGCCCACGTGGCCTGTGTCACAGCATTCTGCTATATAACAGTTTTGCCATCAGAGTAGATTCTGCTAACGTTTGTCTCTGTTGTGTACATAAAATGTTTTGAAGGTAAACTGTGGATCGATTGAGTCTTCATGACACACAGGAGCTCTATGAAGGACGTGTCCTTGGTCGCCAGGTCTTTACGACCCGAACAACGAGGAACATGTAAAGTATATAGCGTTTTGTGTTTGTGGCGTACTCAATAAATACGCAATGTTATAGTAGGTACAGGTTAGTACTCTGTTGTTGAGACCACACACCCCTTTGTTGACTTTGTGCTATGCATATGACTAGGTGGAAACCTACTGACAACATCTATAATATGACGCATTTTCCCCATTACATCGTGGTAAGAAACTGCGTTTTGCCGCCAGTTACGCTTCCTGCAAAAGATGCAAAAATGTGGAATCTGGCGTAAAAGGAATTTATGCCAGATTCCAAATTTTTGCATCTTTTTACACCGTTGCTAAATCTCTGAACTTTCTTACAGCAAGAACATCGGAACATCATCTGATGTTCTTCTACGCATAATAAAGTTACCGAAACATTAAACGAAAATGTTTTCAGGAAAATAAATGAGTTGGTATAAAATCATATTCAGATAGACGACCCGCGTGGTTCAACGAAGGAATTTCCGACATTGATCAAGGAGCGCCGCCTAATAATTACGATACTTAAACCTAATGGAGAACTTAATTATCCAGCAAAATAATTAAATACATTTACGTGAGGAAGTTTATGGAATAAATCCAGTCTTTTGCGTAACATACCGGGTTTATAGTCGATCCTTATGTTACAAGATTCATGCCGAGAGCTAATAAAGTAATGACATCGTTCAATTTTGTTACAAAAATCTGGAACGTCTAGAAATCTGAGAAGTTAGCTGAAGTTACAAAGAAAAAATAATTTTACAGTTTTCAAACTTTCTAAAAAACGTAAATTGCAGACAACAACTTTAAAATGGCTTTTCTACAGTCAATAGGACTGTAACAAACTCAAAATTAAATTGCAAATTTTATTGTAGTCGTTGAGGAAAAATCGTGACTGCCATAATATTTAATAAAGTTATTTTTAACACTGCAAGTCATAAAACCTTAGTGATAGCATACATTTGCGGTTAGAGTAAAACGAAAAAATATTAAAATCGGTTTATGTGTTTTGGAAATGGGCCATTACCTATACGTATCTAAAAACGAATTGCGAATTAACAAAGATTGATGCTGTAAAGTGAAATATTGTCCTCAAAATCATATAAACGACTTTAAACTTTACCCATGGATGTCTCGAAAAAAATTAAGATTATGTCCCGAATTTCTAAAGTGAACCAAATGGAAATGTTGTGCCAAATGGAAACGTCGAGTGTTTGCAAACCTCCTTCAGTTCTCAAGACACGGATTAGAAGTTCTTATAGAACACGTTTCTTGTTCTAATTAAGATTCGGTTAAATCTTCTTAAAAATGACCATTTAATGGCTTAAATCTTCTTTTGGTAAGGGTGGGGTGCTCCCCTTAACGTAGTTAAACATCGTGGACACGACAATGGGACAATAGATGAAAACAACGACTATACTAATGCATAGGATTATTTTGAAATCTAATAAATCCTAACATCGAAATGAAAACGTGATTTTTTCAAACAAAAAAAATAGTAGTGATAGGCCAACTGTGGGTTTTTCCAATCTTTGACTATTGGATATATTTGGTTGGATTTTTGCATGCAGACTGGGAACGCCAGTAGACATACGAAGTTTTATTCATTACCGCATTGTCGTCTCCAATTTTTATGTTATCACATCATTTTCATTCTAGCTGAATTCATGTAGATAATTATCAATTACCGCGAACTCAATGTGATATTCGTTCATTAAAATAAATTAGGACAACAACGTGTAATTGGGTGTAGCAATACCAACAAACTCAACCATGCGAGGACCGACTGATGCTTTGCATGATATAGAAATAAGCGCATGAGTCTACACCTGCTAAAGATTTTGAACCGTATTGAAATGTTCTTTGTTATTATTTGTATTACTGCTGGAAGATGGTGGTTATGAAACAGTCTGATTTTGCAAACAAAGATACTTGATATAACTAAGGAATAGCCTTCATAATCGGCTTTTCCAAAGCTGCGTTTTAGTTTTAAACTTCTTTTCCCATCTCTTTGGCCACAAAAAAGCAAGATTACGCTGAATGAATATCACAGTTCAGCGGCTTGACCGCAATTTACCAAAGTGTTCGGCCAAGGATTACTCTGAATTCCACGTGTGGAATGTGGAGCCCGAAGGTCACGAGCTTTTGTCCAGTATTCGCACATCGGAATATCGCCACGTAAGGCCGACCTGCATTCCCTAACGGTGGGTTTTATTTACTATTCCAAGTATTATCATGTTTATTTAGGCACAAAAGGTCGTCGAATGTCTTTATTTTAACTTATTTCAATCCCTTTATACTGCGTAATAAATTGTCTCACGTTTGTTGTGTCCTCAGTTTTACAAGATGTATCTCGATAAGTTAATAAAGAAGGGTAAAAGTATCGTAAGGACGTTGAAACGTGAGGGAAAATGTTTCTTCGTTCAAAGACCCCCTTCGTTTACAAGAGTCCTTATCGGAACTAAATAATGCGTCGGTTCCTTGCTCAGCTGTTGCGCGGCAGGTGCGCTCCCAGCTGCCCTACCCATCGTTGTAACGGTCGCCGGCGAGTGCGGCCCGCCATTCTTCTTTCGAATTCAAACTAAGAAACTGTTTGCTTTTAAAAATTCAATGCTTGCAAAAAGTACTAAGGTGAAAAGTTCTTTCTATTTTTTTATACAGCCAGGTTGGTTTTTTTTTCTCTTGGCACTGCGACAGTACCATGACTAAGCGGGTATGAATTTCAATTGGAATATGGCCGCCTCGCGAACCTTGTTCGATAAACTGAGGATTGTTTAGAATTCGATCTCGATTCTGCTTACCTTTAAAATACTTGTGTAAATGAGTTAATTTAATGTTAAGAACGATAAGGCAAAAGAAATCTGTGTTAAGAATTTCTGTTATAATCTTAATTAGAATAGAAAACATTTTGAGTTAAAATTCATGTGGACAAGGCTCAAATCCTTTCATTTCCATCTAAGGAATTTGAGGCGTATATACTTACACATACTATGTTAAAGACAAAATTTCTCTATGTACGAGGAGTTATTTTGATGTCCTTCTAGTCATTAAAAATGTTTCGGTTCGGTTCATTCTACAGATAGACAAGAATCCCTAGAATTTCGATATTGGAACTATCTCTTCGATCCAAATGAAAGTCAAGAAGCTTTATTGTGCCCAACTGCCCAGATATAATCCGAGCCATGCCATGTTGGTCCCTTAATTAAATAACTAAGATCTCGTCCATCTGTCGGCTAGGCCATTAATACTGGGGTTTAATGGGAGAGTTCTATCATGATGGATTGCTTGTAGACATCGACTTCGTCTCAAGACATTACGAAGTTAAAATTGGTCCTTCTGCCCAAACTCTGTTAGGCTCTACAGCCTCAAGCTTTCAAAATCCGCTGGTTACTTCAGTAGGAAGCTTTATAGCTGATAAGAAATCTATTGTAGGAGCAGACAGCAAAAAATTAAACGTGTGACAGCTTGGTAGATTGCTTCATGACCCAATAATGATCGCGGGTCAGGGTCGCCCAATGCTCTTATAAAATCAATAACGAAGATCTATATATTATATAACATTGTAGGTACAGCTATTACGTGACTTGACAGAATTCCCAACTAGCAAAATCAGTACTTAAAACTATCTCAAGACTACTTTTATATTCACTTATAAGAAACTTGTATCATCCTACAAAGCTGGATTTGGGCGCAGTTATAGGAGCGTTTATTTCTATAACTATCTTATAATCAACTTTTAAAATGTTACTAAGCCCTATAATATACTTGACGAAGCGCAATAGCTTCTATAATGATATGAGACTACACAATTACAAGCACAAACGCTCTTGTTAGTATCTGATATAAGTATCTTACTAAAGCAATCTTGTTTATAATGCACTAGTAATGTGCTTACTTACTAGTTATAAGTATATTTTAATAGAAGTTATCTTTGTTGTTGCGTCGGCTGGTGGTTCCTGTTTTGTGTTAAATACAAGAAATAAAAACTTAAGTTTCTATTACTATTATTTTGTATTATTGTAGAAAATTAATTACTAATATATATTGTAAATATAGTATATGAACTCGTGGCGAAGTCATTTTTACTTGAAATGTGTACCGCAATTTAGTTAATTTCACAATCCCCTCCGAAAAATAGCTCATTAGTATATTGTTGTAAATAAAATATTTCATCAATTCTTATGAATTTCGCCATGTTTTGAAATTGCTCTTCATTAAGTAATTTGTAGAAGCAATGTAGGTAAATTAGTACTTGTAGCAGTTTCATTCTAGATTACTCGCCTCCATTTAAAAACAAATTAGGGTTCCCTTGGAATATGCCTGCTAATGCTAAATTTACATTTTTTAAGATCTAATTCACAAGATGGTTGTTTTTCTTGATGTCGACTGTTTTTTGACCAAATATTCATTGATTTTACTGACAAATATGAGATGGCCTTGGACTAATACACATTTTGTGTTATCCGAAAGCTGCAATGGGTGTGGATTTCCAGTTTCTTTAAATAATATGTATAGACCATTTCATTTGTAGTCAAGAAAACATAATAGTTTTATTGCATCAATTTTTTTTTTGGTGCCCTACTTGCTCCCAGTACAGCATATATGACCATTACATCGAAGATGAATGCACAATTTGCTACTAATTTTTTTCATAGTCAGTGGTTTCTTCGTATTCTTCTTCCCAATTTTCATCTTCTTCACTTTCTGAGAGGTGGGCTAAGGGAGAAAAAATATTTTTGGTCGCGGAACCAGCATTTACTTCATCTGCGTTTGCGCTTGACGTGTTTGATTTACTTCCTGATCCTGTTGATATTATTCCTGAAGAACCTGGCTTCATTAATTCTTTATACCTATTTTTCACTTTTCTCCTGTAACCACCACTCCTTTTCAATCGTTTCCAATCGCTTAAATTCATGTTCAACTTATTTTCTCAGGACGAAAGGGAACACCTGAATCTCAACAAAATGGCTAACGTTTACTAATAAAGTTATTGATCTAGTAGCTTATAAGCTTTTTTGATCAAATAGCGCTCTTACTAAGTACTATTAGATTTAAAAGAATCTCGAGCAAAACTATAACGGCGCAAACTTATAGTGATCTCAGGTAAGTATGTTATAATTTCTTGTTTTCCCACAAAATGCTACTATAGGATCAAAATATTATTCTGTATTATTTAGTTTTAATGTAAACAATTATAGGAGACTTATTCCTAAAAGTGTCCTAAAAAAAAATCTTGTAGCTAACTAGAAGACTGAGTTATAAAAGCAAATGCTCTTGAGAATATCTAAGCTTGTGAAATGCTATTACTAGTAAATGTGTCCTATAAATGTTTTAGAGGTCAGTCTTGTAGCGAACTATAAGATCGAGATATAAAAACGAATGTACTTGAGTATGTAAAGGCTTGGCTAATGCTATTACAAGTTAAATAGTCTACCGCAATACTTTATAAGAACGTTATTAGTAGTGACAGACTTATAACCTTTCTTTATAGGATTACTTTGCTAGTTGGGTTATACACCATGTTGAAACTTAAATTTTCTGTCGATGACTTTAATTTTCTGTCGTTCCCTACATTTTCTGTTTGAGAGCCCTATGTCCTTAGTGCTAAGTTAAAACCATGTATAATATCCAATTCCTAGTTAAACATAGGAGGTTAGGAGCGGCTTGTGGCTAAGTAATAACAGCCGCACGGCAGCCGTTCAGGTTAAGCTATGCTTGCCGCGGTTGGTCCGTGGATGTGTGACCATCTTTACACACCAAGACCCTCCGTGCCTAGGAAAACACGTTAAGCTGTTGGTCCCGGCTGTCATTCGTCGATCTTTGACAGTCGTTACGGGTTTTCAGAAGCCCGAAAGTCTGACAACCAGTCTTACCAAGGGATATCGTATTACTCAATAACTGGGCTGTGGATGTCAGATAGGCAGTCGCTCCATGTAAAATACTGGTATTCAGCTGCATCTGGTTAGACTGGAAGCCGACCCCAACATAGTTGGGAAAAGGCTTGGCAGATGATGTTGAGTTAAACATAGTATGAACAAACAAACAATAATTCACATTTGAAATGACGACAAATTCATAAGGGAATGGCGCGCCAGCTATCTATATAAATAAAATTCTTGTGTCCGTCTGTATCGGAACATAATAAATTCATTGTCACGTTCCCGCGTGTGGAATATTTCGTAGTGAATGATTAATAACGAACTAACTGTGCACGTTTATGATATTTCACATATTGACGATGTTTTATATCAGCATGCAAAATGCAAATGCGCCTGTGTAATTAGTTTTGCAAACCATGACTTACTTACTTACCTTTTCATGGTTGTATTCAGGAATATTCTACTGTTGAATGGCAGCTTGATCCTAAGCTCGACTAAAAAACAAAAGAGTATCGTCACTCCTTACTCCTTACACCATCGAAATATATAATTGTAACAGGATCAATTGTACCAATTGTGTTAAATTAATGAATTAATGAATGAATGAATTGCACCGATCCCAGCGTGGTTTAACCAGACTAGATAAATCGAATGAACCCCCAGATTTGCACTAGTCGCTGGATTCTCATGTTTCATGGGGCTACAGAGGCCATTGCATATCAGGGAGAAGACCAGGTGGCGCGGGTAATGGTAGGGAAAGAACGTGCCCTCGGGATAAGGAAGGATTACCAATTGTGTTAAAACACAAAAATTCACTAAAAAAGCTTCTTCGAGAATGGAAGGAATGGCTAGTGAGAAATACGTTAGACAGACCCATATAATTATATTACCAGGGAAGTCATCCTTTTAGTTAAAGCCTAAGACTGAAAAACGAAAAAGAATGATAAATACAACTCCTCAAGGCTGATTGGTAATCGGTATGTCCATCCATTTGATTTAATATAGGTACCTCACTCGCCTCCTACTAAAGTATTTAGGCCAAGTATTTACGTGGGTGGTCCAGTTTTCTTTGAAAATTTCTTCGCCCTTCAGCCACCTAAACAATGACCCTTAGAAATACGTCAAGTACGGTACGGTTCTTGAGGTATTCTTTAATTAAAGGTTTTTGCATATGTGCACACGATAGTATTATATTCTCAAGTGACCTTCACTTAATTGACGTTCATGTTTTAGTCTACAATCTGATATTTAAGCATGAATAAGTCCAATAGAAGCAGAAGACTTTTTAAATGGAGCATTAAAAATGAATTCTTTGTTACCTTCAAGCCATTGTCATTTGCGCATCATTGTCCGCTGCCCCGAGGTCGTCTTCTAGTGTTTTTCCGGATTTCAGGATGAAAGAAAATCGTATATTACTGCAGCGGCCTGCAAAAGGGGCATTGATCGACGATCTTGAAAATCAATGCCTGGATGCAGCTAAGGCTTTTATAGTACTTTTCTGTAATATTTATCCTCTGTCGTGTTATTCGGCCACTAAACACGACAGATGATTTTCAGACTACCATTGCCGGCCGGGCCGTCACATGTATTTGGTCAATTCAGCATTTCGAAAAAGTTTGTCAAAATAATGCTCGAATTTCCAAACATATTTGAGAAAACATCATTATTGAATTCAAATGTAGTCCATGTTTTTTCGATCGTCCATTGTTTATTTCTTGACCTTAACATTGACCTGACGACTTTCAATTAATGGTCCTGTTTTGCTTTTAATTATTCATAACAAGGTCCTCAAAATAGAGTCAGAGACAAACTATTAACACAATTTCTTGGAGAATTGTAAGGCTTTGGAAAGATATTTCAAAACTCAATCGTAGTTGGCAAACAAAAAGTTTGATTGGTTTCTTCACGAGTTCTTAACTTCAGCAATCAGATCAGATGGCTTTCCTCGCTTAGACGTTATTGAACTATCTTTAGTGCTAACTGATATTCAGCGGAATTTGTCTTTACTTAGTTGTATTTGAAGAAGATTTGGTAAACAACAGAGAGTTGGCTAAATTGTATTGTATTTAATTTTGTTAATATTTTTGGAGTCTCTAGGGAAGCCTTCATGTGGTGAATGACATTGGTCCACCTTTCTTTCTTTTTTATTGAATAATTATTAGAAACCACAAGGTACTCGTATAATAAAAATAAAAATATGTGGTCATAGCGTTTTATTACAAAATAGTGTTCGTGCAAGTTTTGGCATTAACTATTGCGTTTCATATTGTACTATCGCAATAATCTTTTGCAAAAATATCAAAAGTGAATGGTTACGTAGTGACATCATTTGGGTTATTGTTTTCATTTGTTATTCTTGCGAGTCTATTGTTGTTTGCAGCTGTAAATAAAACACTTCTAGACACAGGTACTAGTAGGTGCCATTCTGAAGATGGTGCCAGTTGATGGAGAAATAAGAATCAGATATATATATATAGGTAAGTTCTTATTTCGTTGGACGGATCAAGAGTTTATGTCTATGTCTCCTAACAAACACAAACATACATAAAATACGTTTCTGAATGGATCGTGCTATCTGCATTACTCATTATACATGAAGCACACTGTACAATAATGGTGAATATGTTCGCTTATCTGCAAGCGAAAAAACCGAGTGTGTCTCAACGGGCACAATGGACGAAGCGAATTACTAATATGGTTTTCTTTGCTGATAATTAGTCAACAATTCATCATTACTATATGACTTAGACACAGGACATGATACTTAATATAATCTTAGCAATGTTATATCCTTGTAACTCTCAGAACATAGCCACGGATGCTCCAGCCTTTATTGCAAACTTTGAAGTCAAGATGTTACTGTGAGAAACTTTGCTTATAATAGTTCTGTTGTCTTGTTTCTATTTGTTCTCTAACAACAAACATGAGGACGCAATCAAATCGTTACCGCACTGTGAGGATCTATATTACCCACCAAATTCGTCATGCATATACGAACGAATTGTTTTTATACCTCTACTTCACATTAATCTGTCAAGGTGTGCCAAACAGGTCCGGTTTTTAACCGTGAACCGATATTTACGTTTTTATGAACAGTATTAACACATATTCCGTCTAGTATAAAGATAAACTTAGTCGAACCGATCGATTTTATACGCCTACTACCGTTGTTAAACTTTGTACTTACAATCAAAACTAAAAATAAATTGATTCCTTACATCAATTTATTTTTAGTTTTGATTTGGTGTGTCTTTCTTCTTTGATCGAAGATTATGATTTATAAATGTCTGTCGTAAAATTAGATACGCTAGAACTCTAAACGTTTTTCCTTGCTTCAACTTTGGTTGTTACAGTTTCAACGGTTTATTGAATTAAATATTCAATTGTCCACCGACCAACAGTTGTTTCTACTGTTCCAAGAATTGTGCCCTTAAATGGTTTTTCCTGCATCAGGTGTCGTGGTCTACCGCCACTATTATTAACTTCTGTATTGTCATGTCCAGGATTTTAGGGTATTGTCATGTTCAGGGGAATTCTCGTTCCCTGACTATTGTCGAACTTTCTACCAAGGAGCTTCAATTAGATTTAAATGAATTTGTCACGATATGACTAATTCTGGAGATGTTATTTGATAAAACGAGCAGTGACTATAATTCGAGGAAGCAAGGCTTGTACTGACTAATCGCAAACAGCTCTACGTAAGTTCCTGCTTGCGATTATGAAGTACCTACCCAACTAAATCTTCTTTCCAATTATTGTTGCAACATTTAGTATCATATTGTCTGACTGCATATATATTTTATTACCAATCGTCGATCATCTTAAGTACTCTGCAACAAGACTATAATGGCTTGTCAATTATTCAAATGATAAATAATAGTCCTCACCTCCATACAATACAGGCATTATTTTGCAATCTTTCAGACTATCTCTAGAGAAATTGTGGTCCTTATTGCTACTTGCTGAGGAGCGATAATGCGTAGGCTGAGGTGAGGTTAGGCTGACAAGGTCGTTAAGTCTAGTCTCCAGACAGCCTGTTTTGCTAGCTTTAATGATATGTTTATGCTTGAGTTATAAATATTAGCGGGACATTTAGCGGCAAGCCATGTAGAGACATTTTAATAAACTGTTTGAATTTAGTTCTAAAACATTAATTATGTATGATTGAGTAGGTATTCATTTTATTACACTGGTTTTCAAAATGTAAATCGCGATGTTGCTTGTAAACAAGATTCTGTAACAGTAATGGTAACGGTAGGTAATTTTTGGGCCGCGTTGCGCCCGCGCCGGTCTGCATAATTGGTTATTCCGCTTCAGTATGAACAGTTTCGATGCTTCTGTGAAATTGACCGCTGAATTCGAGTGTCGTGTGTTTTTTTTGTTAATACTTGCACATGTTCGGTTTTAATTTGCTTGTTTTTGTGATCTGGCGCCTGGCGTACTTGGCAATTGGATTTTAATTTCATGGAGTCATGATTAATGGATTTGTAAACTTGAAAGGCTTTGCTGTTTATATTATTTTGTAAAATTATTGAGAGTGTTTTGAGAAGTTACTGTCTTTTATTTGGAACGTTAATTTTACTTTAGGTGTCAAACACCCATAAACACTCATTTGTATTATCAAACATCCTTTCTAGAAAGCTTGTATCCAAAACTACCTATTGTCTGCGAATCTGAACTAGCCCTGTATCCACATTACACAACATACTCGGATACTTGATAGCTCCATTGTCACCACAATGTTGGCCTTTGTTATGTGAAAGATTGTATTACAATACTGTAAGACTAGTCGACTTGTTCCGGGTTGCCGATCCATGACACACTTCCGAAACAAAAGACTCTTCAACGACGATTAATATCCCGTTCAGTTTTTAATTAAGTTTGAAAACTATGCTTATTTTGATCTTCCGTTGTGGTATTATCCATATTTATTACAAATTTTACTGTAAATTCTCCAGTTTATTGTGGACACACTTTATTATAAGCGTTAACGATTTTCCTTAGTTTAATTGGCGGTCCAAGCAATAGCCAATCAATGACCCCCATTCCGGTTTCTTTGCTCAAATAATTCGAATCTGTCCTCTCGTTCCTGGTCCTGCAGAATGACGTCAACTTCAAATTAAATTTAGGCTGATACCAGTTTATTAGTCATACAAATTAAATCCGTAATATGAAAAAAGCCTACAAGATGTCGAGCTTTAATTTGCACAAGAGCAAACGTTTTTGTTACTTCTAAACAAATTGGGCCTAAATTATATTGTCCATTTTACGTAAGTACCTCCTATCCAGTAATCCTGTCATCTTTTCAGAATTTCTTTCGTGTAACATTTTGATTAAGTAAACGGGAAATCGTATAACAGATGGAATGAATATACATCCTTGTACGATATATCTTTCAATATCTGTCAGCTTGCAAAGTTGTATGCGCTGGTCGACTGAATCTGTTTGCGCATTTTATTGCTGACATAAAACTAGCGCATTATGATAACTATTTCCTATTAGGCGGCAATTTTCTGGTATAGTATTTAATAATGAAATAGGGTCTTTGTGGCCTTGTGTGTAGGGATGTTCTTTGTATAAAGGGACTCCATTAGAGTTATATAGGGAGCGTAACATCGTTTTTATTTGCCGGTAGACTTGCTTTCATACGCTTTTAAGTCTGGGACAGGATGTCGAGGGAAATGTTTGCGTCGCGTCGATGTCACGATTCTGAGAATCACTAAAGTAATTTACTCAAGTAATACTGCCACATATTTTAGGTTAAGTGATTTCTGTTGGTAGGGGACATGTATGTTCAAAAGCAGGTAGGTACGTGTAGCTTGTCAGTCTCAGTCGCCTGTAGTGTTCTGAGAAATCTTGTTGGTAGTTTTAATGAATCATACCGTAATGTTATCTAACTTTGTGGATTTTACGATATTGCCGTTTTATGGAACTTAATCTTCATTTGCTTTTTACTTAACAGTTTGTTTTTCTAATCTTTTTATTTGTTTCGACAATCGAAAGTTATCTTTACGATTATTCGCTACTACTAATAATACATTTATTATTACTAGTATTTTATAGAGGTTTATACATTCTCTAAAGATGGTCTGATTCGGTTCGCTAGAAATGTCTAAGCAAATAAAAAGTAGAGAGAGATACTGTCTCGTTCTATTTAACATATGTTAGCAAGAAGCGTATTAATGTCTGCTATAATTGCAAGCGCGTTGCTCTTATGAGACGTAATATGAGCGGTGGCGTCGACTGCTTATTGTTCAACATCTCTCACGATTTTACTTGTTTCTCGAAAGTCAGGGGAAATGATTCATTTATTATGTTTATACTCCACAGTGTTTCCGCTGTTATTTAATTGACAGACTGCGTCTTCGCTTTCGATACGATCTCCTTGTAACCAACTAATTGACTAGATTGAGGTTTATTGTTAGAGTTAAAAGGCAATAACTGTTTATTTACTTCGACTTGGATTGAAATTGGTGCGCCGTGGTATTTATTTCTAAAAGTCAATTAAATTCAGGAACGTTTTCCCCTACTCTTTCTAGGCTTCATATATTTCATCATCTGTACTTTCTTTGTGTAACCTCTCAATTACAGATTTATGATATTTTAATTTAAAAATTCTATCACCCAAAAAATACACGTCTGCAACGTAACACAATATTCAAATGCGTATCTAATCTCATTTGCATACAACCACAAGAAACTTGTCACTCCCCATACAGTGGAACGAGTTTTTGCTCCACATCAGGCATTGACCACGGGAACGATAATGTCGTAATTAAATATGCAGTAAAATCTTAAGGACGGAACATCTATATTTGCCGAGAATGAAACCGGAACGGTGTGAGACGAGATCGTGGTATCGAATGTTCTCACGCACCGCATTCTAGCTCACCCCGCCGCTTTTACACCGAAAGAATAATTATGAATATTGTTATTGAAAGTTGAATAGCCAGATGTAAATCTTTGTAGTTTAGTGTTTGGGGCAGGAAGCGAAATGGCAAAACTGGCTTTGGCAAATATGAATGTAAGCACAACTTATATTTTATGATCTTTCTATTAATGGAGCTTTTTTTACATTTTCTAAATCGTTGTTGCTTACAGGCGTAATTAATCCCAGCCTTTTTTCGGGGTAGGCCGTCCGGCTTAATTTCTTCTTCGCCATCTAATTTATCATTCATGTTATGCTTCATAAGTCCATAACATTATAAACCGAAAAAAAAAACTTTTACTCTTGCATTTGTCTTATTTAAAATCCTCAACAGCTTCAGCTACTCAATATTCACATTGTATTCGATCACAACAAGTTCATATTTGTTCATTGTACATGATGTGTCAATAGGGGGCGCTATATTCTACGTGATCAAAGGAATAGGAATACCTATGTAATTGGATGGGCCCCTATTCAACCATACCGTTGGGTCGGTATTATGTGTCCATAGGCGAAGGGATTTCCTCAGGTGCCTTATTGGAGCCTGTTATTTCGTATTGATCGTTTTGTATGTTGAATTCGGATTGGTTTTCACGTTTTTGTTCATTGTTCAGTTGCCTGTGTGAACCGTTTTTAAATTGTTTGTTTTTTTGTGTTTTATTGCGAATTTCGATTAAAAAAACAACTTTTCGTCTTCTCGGTTCTTTCTCATGGCTGATGTACGTACTAATTTCTTCATAAATGGTACAATGAGTGCCTGCAATACGTGGGAATCGAGAGCTTTCCATCTGGACAATATTCGTTGCATCGTTTGCTGTATGTTAGTAATATTTTATTATGAAATAAAACAATGATCTACCATGCAACAGTCTCAGTGACGTGAAAACGATACCAGTTACAGAAGCTGGGATTCAAGAAAAAATAAAACAAACCGCAGAACGGCCGTGTCGATGTTGTTCAAACATTTATTAACACCATGATTCAATTAGCTCTGTACAATTACGTAAAGTAAGATGGAGACTTTATTTTATTGTTTAATTAACGCCTGTAATGACAGTCTCGATGGTCTTGTGATCGCAGGACGACTGTTGAGGTCTCCAAGATTATTCAGTAGTAGCACTATTAGCTCCCGGTGCACACTTGAGGGTACACATGATGGATTGAAGTTCGCCTCTTAGTCCAACATTGAAGTTAAACAGAAGTGGTGGTCTTACTTAACTTATTGTTTTTTTTTCTTTTTATTACGGACGATTTTATCATTCACGTCTTTCTACATTGCTCTCACATGTATAATTTCAACATGAATGATATGTAACAAATAAAAACAATAAAAAAATGATTTTGTCCGTGGAGTTTCTTGCCTGTTCTTCTCCACAGGTACCTACTACGCTTTGGAATGGGCAACTAGCTTCATATTTCTGAAAATGGCTTTGAGTTTGAGTTTTGAGCTTAACTTCTGTGATGTGATGTTGATGATGATATTATATTATACTTAGTCTACATATAAATCATGAAGTGTAAGGAAAAATTACCTATGAATATCCAGTTAAACTAATATGGTTTCCTTATTGTAATCATAATGTATTGCGTTGTAAACCAACCAACTACCGACTAGGTGGGACGGATGCAAATTTTCTTTTAGTCTTGTTACGAAGTATTGGTCGTATGTAAATTGTTCGGTTACGCATAAACTATGCAGGTACTGATTCTCGTGGGATCTCAGCATGTGACTCAAGTAATCCACCTTTACTTATAGTACAGTATGATTCTCTGTAGTGAGTAGGTTCAATGGAATTACCATCTGCGGCTTTCAGTAAGGACATGTTAACGTTGGTCGTCTCTTTATATTCGTCTTGTTTTCATTCATTCTGTTAATTACCTAAGAAACACACCACACAATTAAACGTTTTACAAGGAAAACGATGACCCCAATAGTGTTCATCGTACGTTAAACCGTATAAAAATAACAACAAGCTGTACAGCGCAATAGTGCGAGATAAATGTTCAATTCAAGGATGGTGTAAACAATGATTAGGTCACCGTTAACCGTCTGTTCAGCTATGAGTCAGAATTTGTGTGTTCGTTTGACTGGTGGCGTGCTTTTGAAGGCTGGGAGTTTTGAGAACCG
The DNA here is from genome assembly GCA_914767815.1 of Eupsilia transversa. Classification (NCBI taxonomy): domain Eukaryota; kingdom Metazoa; phylum Arthropoda; class Insecta; order Lepidoptera; family Noctuidae; genus Eupsilia; species Eupsilia transversa. The sequence goes on from OU611888.1 coordinate 4,038,169, forward strand.
TGAAATCTTCTTCGTAGGTCCTACGTCATATGTGTGGTTTCTGGTTATTCAAGTTTGAAAGTTTAAAGGAATCGTTGTTAATGGATTGTATCCAAAAAGACCATCGGACGTCCTTGTCGAATTGTTTATAAGCTAGTTGACGTTATTTTTACGAATTTTTGTTACGAATTGGGCTGTTGGGTATTATTTTTTAGATTAGATTTTTTGATTTGGTATTATTTTTTAGGTTTCATTATCTGTCTGTATTGTTTTACCAATGCAATTTTATCAGTCAAGTTGTCATTTATTACAAATAGTTGTGATTAATGACAACTTAACTGATTTTCAATTTTTTTTTTAAACCTTACTCTATTATTTAATTGTTTTTAAAAGAAAGAAGCCGTCCGTCTATTATGATGACTGAATCATCGTGCGTTTGTCTGTTTTTGTGTTTATTAACCATTGTATGCATGTACATTTTGTGTGTCCAGTCATCTGAGACGCCTTTGTTTGTCTTCAATCGGTGCCTGAATATCTAGCCATAAACAGCATCAGTCGATCTTGATTATTTTGGACTGCTGAAGTGTGAGTGAGTGTGTGTCTGTTCTGTTCTGAGGCCTTAGTGTAAGCTTGAAGGTGAGTAAACGTAACTATCGCGTTTGCGTTAAGATTTGACTGATAGATCTTATTGCTAAGAATATAAAGGTGAGAATAAAAATCTTAACGCAATCGCGTTAGTTACGTTTACTCATTTGTAAACTTACACTAAGGCTTCTGGACTCTGGTAGTTTAATATTAGTTGTTCTTTTTTTGTCAGACGACAAATCAGGCCATAGAATAATAATAAGCAAGCCAATTAGTCTGTTTCGCTCACAGCTTTTTGGAAGCTTTGCTTTAGTCTGTAGATAAATATTCAAAATGAAACTAATCTCACAGCTTCTGCTCTGAATATAAAAGTTTGAATGACATTTCACACGACTGAAATACTTCGAGCCATTTTAACATTTATGTCTTTCTCATAACCCATATATTCCCATGAAGTAGACGAGGTTAAATTGTCGTGCACTGGGATGAAACTTTACCAGCATATATCTTTCAGAAGTTCGCTAATGTATTTAAATGATTGTGATGAAATATTATGGACGGCTTCAGGAACATTTTAGAATTCCATCGTATTTTTAGAGCTTCAATCGTCCAGAGAATTTTGGGTCAAATAGATACCATTGCGATTTTTCGTTTGGTTGCTCACCGTTGTAGAGTTCAATGACATCTTCTACAAGGTCAAATTAAATTTGTTAGCGAAACTCCTCAGACGTTTTGGGTACCGATACGAACGTAGCCAGTCTAGCTTGAGTCTACCTATCTGCTCTCACCTATTTTGTGCTGTTCTCCACTAAGGTCTGTGGCGGTATTTACAACGCCACATGTGAACTTAGCATCAAAGACCTGACGTCACGTAAATCCTGCATCGCGCAAGCACAGTTTACCGCGCGACCACCCGACATAAATCGTAGGGCAGTGCCCGCCAGACACAACACCCGTCTGGTCGGAGGATCCTCCCTTTTCTATAGTGGATGAGTGAACTTTATACCCTGTTCCTCATACCTCTAAAGGTCTATGACGAGAATAGGACATAACATATTCAAATTCAAGTCAAGCAATCCTTCAAAGTCTTTAACCATGCACTGAAACGTGGTCGCTCACAATGGGCTTCATTAGAAGGCTGAAAATCACCAAAAGGGCAATGGAGAGGGCTATGTTTAGGATTTACTTAATTGTGATCGAATCAGAAATGAAGAGATCCGTGGGCGAACCAGGGTAACCGACATAGCCCAAAGAATTGCCAAACTTAAGTAGCAGTGGGCAGGGCGCACTGCTCGCAGGACAGATGGCCGATGGGGCCGAAAGGTTCTGGAGTGGCGACCGCGTACCGAAAGACGTAGCTTTGGAAGGACTCCCACAAGGTGGACCGATGACTTGGTGAAGACCGTAGGAATCCGCTGGATGCGAGAAGTACGTGTTGATGATGATAATGAACGAAATCTTTTAACAAAGCTAGGTATGATTAGGGGTGTAGGTAAATAGAATAGGACTCTCACGTAATATAGTGGCAAATGAGATCGTATTTAATTTCCCTTATTTACTCGGCTAACAGACCTGAAACCCGGTCAAGTGTGTATCCGTATCTACATTGAGAGCCAAGTGACTCCGAGTGTCACGTGTTTACCAATTGAAATAGGAGCTTGTTGTCTCGTTGATAAATATACATAGGTATATAACGTGTATAACAGGCAATAATGAATAAATAGATTGAAAAAATCAGATAGTCAGATACGATTCAAAATACAAACACGCGTTGTGCCGTTAACTAAATTGTTGTGAACCGTAAGAACATAAATATCGAGGATACATAAAACCAGACTTTCAACACGTGTGAATGTCAATAACCTATTCAATACTACCGGAAGCTGACAATTTTCCGTTGTAACATAAGTAACATAAAAAGCGCTTTATATTTCATGTACGTATGTATACTGAGTTAACACGATAAAGCGATTAAGCGGCTCTAGGCATCTGTCAGAAACTGCGTCGCATATGGCATCGACCGCAGGGTGCATTTTCTTTTTTTTTTATACCGTGACCACGGCATCCGGACGCAACTGGCGACGTGCGAGATAAAAGGATTTTAAATATAGAACGGGGAAAATGTAACGGCTATTTTGTTACTCATGTGGCTTGTTAGTAAAAGCTTGGATTACCACAAAACGTTCACTGAAGTGGTGCAAGCGAGACCATACTTTGTACTGTCTGGGAACCATTATATCGTTTAGCAGATAGTCAATAGAGACACTAATTTTTGCCTTGCCATTTTAGACGACTCATAAATAATGACAGTTGTTATTTGAATAATACGGACATATTAAGTTGATAGTTGCTGAACAATCAGGGGCCTAAGTCTACTAATTTATAAACGGCACAATGGTGTCATAATGGTTAGTTTTTGACAGATTTGCCATACAAAAACTAACCATTATGACACCATTGTGACGTTTATAAATTAGTAGACTTAGGCCCCAGTTTCCCTGATTGCCTACACATTGTATTTTGCTTTTATCAAATGTGTATTTTAATTTGTAGCAACACTGGCAATATGAAAGTCATTTGTGAATCATGTTTGTTGTTTGTTATATTTTCGTTTGCGGTGTTTACGTTTCAACTGAACGTTCAAATGGAGACTGTCTGTGTGATTAAACGTTCTGTAAATGAATGTAGAGTAGCTAGAAATTAACTTAAAAAACTAATTTGTTTTGGATTTTGTTTTGTTTTGTTTTGATTACCCAGAAATATATGCGACCGTTTCTAGTCAATATATTTAAAAACCACATTTACATAGGTACTTATTCTTTTACTTATATCATTTTGTTTATTTTTATTTTCTTTTTTTAATTTAATTTTTTCTTTTTCTTTACAGGAGCTGGATGTGTAGCTGATATTATAATTTTTACCAAAAGTTTCTTTAAGTTTTCTTCATGGTATCATGTAAGTTTTATTTTATTTTTGTTTTTTTAATTTTTATTTATTTTACTTTTTATGTTAATTTGTGTTACTAACAAATTTCTCAACAGAAGCCAAGTAACTAACAAATTTCTCAACAGAAGCCAAGTAACTAACATTATTTAATAACATAAGGACCAATAATAACCTTTGGTCCTTTGCTCCGCCATTTTGCATAAACCAAAAGATTATCATCATCACATCACATAACACCAGACTCATATCCTCAATATCCGGGGCATGTCACCCGGAATTTTTCCATTTCCGTAAACGGACATGTCACTGGTCCTGTACGGGACGCAGGACAATTCAATTTGACGTTATTTTCCGTATGTTTGACCTTAAGCCCACCCTGACGAGAAATGCCGTAAAAATAATCCGGTGAATCGGGTACGGTATCTCAGCTATTTGAATCTATCCACGGATAACCGGGTTCCCGGAAGGTCTAGATGTGGAATTTGCTGTAGATTTCTTTAGGATATGCGAAATATGGTTTGAGGAATTTGGGATTTTTGAAGCGTCGCAAATTCGTAATATTGGTTATTGATTGAACTGCCATGTTTGTCATGGTTTACTTCTAAATAACAACAGTTTATTTTTTCCTTAAATGGCACATTTATAAGTAAAATCAAAGAAATTTGCTTATTTTTTAACAATAGTAAAAAAAAATCTTCCATATTAGCCTTCTATCACCACATAAATAATTCAATTGTAAATAGTTCAAATCACCACGCAATACATACAACGAAACAAAACAGAACGCCTTTAAAAAGTAAAAAACATAAAAACAAAAGAGGTCCATCGATTCCCTTGCATGACACAAGCAATACGCGTTCAGTAATTTGTGAACATTTTATGTTGACCATAAAACGTCCCAATTCCAAGGTGTCTCCTTGGACGGGTACCAAGGTAACCGAGTTCCACCCGGAAGGTCCAAGGTCATTGCAGCAATGTGGCGTATCTACTTCCTCGGAAAAGAGCATAAAGTTATTCGCATGATTTATCGATCCTTTGATACAAATTGTGGGTAACTAGTGAGTAATTGCTAGTTTGTATAGAGCGGAAGAAAATCTTTTCCTCATAAGGTATAATATGTTATAACCAATTCGACGAAGCTTTGCCGGACTTGGTTATCTTAGAACAAGTTTTAATGGCATAATATAGTTACGTCCAATTAAGATTTGCATAGGTAACCATTTGTATCTCTCTATCTAATATACACTGCCTCTATATTTCATGCCGTACGGGTCGATCCATCAGGTTAAGCTACACTTGCCGGAGTTGGTCCGTGGATGGGACACCATCTTTACATAGCGAGACTCCGCCGTGCCTCGGAAAGCACGTTAAGCCGTTGGTCGCGGCTTTCATTTGTGGATCTTTGACAGTCGTTACGGGTCGTCAGAAGTGCGAAAGTCTGACAACCAGTCTTACCAAGGGGTATCATGATACCCAGTTACAGGGTTGTGAAAAATACTGGTATGTAGCTGCATATTTAATTACTTTAGACTGGAAGCCGACCCAAACATGTTGGGAAATGGCTAGGCTTTAAGGCCAATTTATTGCCGTTTTAGCCACAGTAAAAACTTATTAAAATTGATAAAATATTCTATTAAATCAATAATCCGCTTCTTCAGACCACATCACTGATTGTATAACATAGTTCGCAAAAGTATCGAAATATCTGACTGTGAAAGAGCTTACGAGCCTCCTTGAAACTTCTTAAAGCAATTAAGCTGTAATTGCTGACGCTTTTTGTCTCGATAGTGGTGCCTTTATTGGGCAAAACATCCTTTCAATATATCAGCAGAAATCTTCAATACCTCATAACAGTTCATTAAGGGAATGAAAATTAATACTGAAGCGGTAATGACATGACTGCTATGCGCTTTTTCCGTTCTCGATAAGATCTTGCAAAATGAAACCCACTCGTTTCAAAGACGATATGTGATCTTATAGATTGTACAAGATACAATGACAACATTCCCATTATATGTAGATACTTACTACATTGCCTTGACAGCTGTGTTTCCAGTATTCCAATTTTTCGTCAAAAAAAGCATAAAGTATCGAAGCTTACCAAGGACCAAAGCAAATTTTTGTGATTTAAAGTCTATTTAAATAATTACCCTTTCTCACAAGGTAAAACTTCACATACTGCAATTAGACATTCTTGGCTAATAAATAACAGTTAGCATGGTCCTTGTATCCGAAGGTCTGAAATACCTAATAAGTGGAGCAGCATATCCTTGACACGCCCTAGGTGACCGCACCACATGTGCGAAGGAAATATACGGCAAACATTGATATGGTAAATGGTTTATTAAACATGCTTTAGGGTTCCCTTGGGCGGTGGTTCGTAAAGTTGAATGAACTGCGACCCACCTAACAAAAACCTCCAAATTCGGGACTCACCTCTTGGCTGTCATGGTGAAAATAGGGGAATACTTAACTATATGAATGAAGGCCTGTTCAAATAAGAAAAAAAACATTCCTTTACAATCGAACAATTTAGTACTTAATTAAAAGTGCTGTTTCAATGAGAAGGATGTATTTGTTTCCTATTTATTATCAATACAGCTTTAGCATCAACTTCAACTTTAGTTACAATGAGTTTGATACGTCCAATTTATTAAATGGTATTTTGTTTTAATTGCTGAAAATCAATTTTTCAAGGCTTACCCACTGGTTTCCCAAACTATGGGTTGTGACCCACGTGGGAACCACTGCTCTAGGGGTTGTGTCTTCAATTTACTTGAGTTCATACATTAGTGGAACTTCCAAGTGGGTTTATGATTTTGATTAATTATTAGTGTTCTCGAAGCAGTCCACTGCAGCCTTTCCAATTGATCGCCATTTTCCGCAACCCTCGGCTTCCATCCAGCTGCTTACCAGCCAGCCACCCTGCGAAAATTGTCAACCCCAATCACTGCTACTTCAGCTTGCTTATGCAAAGGGCAAAGTCGAAAACTCTACCGATCTATTCTATAAAAATCTCAGGTGAAGTGAGCTGTCATTTTTAATTGACACTATTGACAACTTAATTCGCCTACAACCTTCATCGGCTGACGTTTGTCGGATCATCTTGTCCCAGATTTGATCCCTTATAGCGACTTCATATTATATAGATGACGCCATGCTCTTTCCATAACTGCCTACTGCGACTTTGAATTCCAAGCAAGTTGCAGGTCTTACAAGTATGTAGATCATAGAGATAAGCAGCTGATTAGAAGGTTGTTCTTAAGCAGGATATTACCTTGTCCTGCTTGTATGTTAGTCAATTGAATGCGATGTTAAATTGAAGGTTTTTGATACATTATTCAGTCTTCCTTGCAATTGTAAGATAACTTGTACTACCAAGGTTTAACGACTGCTTCATGAAATATACTATAATACCAGTCTATAACTGTTCCACTGCAGGGCAAAGTCCTCTTCTCATACAGAGAAGGCACGAGCATTGATCACCACGCTTGCTCAAAACAGGTTGGCGATTACAGCCGGTCTATTCTGTTATAATCTCACCGTGAAAACTTAAGTGAAGTGAGCGTGAAGTGAGCTGCAAATAGTGTCAATTCCAAGCTTCGGGTGGACTGACAGCTCACTTCACCTAAGTTTTCACGGTGAGATGGTTACGGAATAGCACTGCAGACTTATATTAACTATAAGTTCAGGTTTCCTCACGATGTTTTCCGTCACCGATGTCAGTAATGTCCAAAATAAGATTTGAAAAAGTCACATTGGTAGTTAGATCGGGCGCGTGGCGGTCCGGACCCGCACCGGGGTCCGCCATTTGGTGACTTTTGCTTTTAAAGTTTAGGTTGCTGTGGAGCGCTTGATGGTCGGAGAAATCTCTGAATCGCAAAAAAAAAAGAAGCGTCCGTGCAGTTTCTTGCCTGTTCTTCTCCATAGCACCTACTACGCTTTGAAATGGGCAACTAGCTTCATCTTTCTGACTGACCAAGCCTTTTGACAATTCAAAAGTGCCTGTAATTCGTTTATTCGAAATAAATGCTTTTAAGTTTGAGTTCGGACATTTCTCGGAATCCTCCTAGAAAACAATCATATTTTTTCTTTCTATTTCATACTGACCGAACCTGCTTGAATATATGTTATAACAACAATGTGTGCAAGACTGTTTAATTAAAGCTATGTTTGCAAATGCAATCTACATTTCAATCGACGAAACCTTTGTTTTTCTTGCTTCTTATAACATACTCTGAGCTCGGAGGCAGCATTTACCAATTTAATTTACTTTGATAATATTTCACAGACGAATGCTTTTAATATTCCCGTCGCACGTAGAAAAATGTGAGCAGTTTTTTATGAAGGAGGCAAAATAAAAGCGGCTTCTCCTCTTACGTTATAATATAATCCGAAAAAATTAAGTGTACAAATAATATTCTCTTGGCTCGGCGTAATGTCTTGTGGAACATGATAAGGCTTTGTTGGCAGGTCGTTAGGGTATCCTTGGAGACTGGGAGCCTCGAAGCCAGGTCGTGCAGGGTTAGATAATGCCTTTACGGGTAGATAGCAGCAGATTCAATTAAATGTGGCGTTTTTAGGGTTGGGTGTTTGGTTCTTATCTCGAGCGGATCGTGAAGTGAAAGAATGGTTGTTTGCGATAAACTCTGCCTTGCAGCCTTCTTGTCTTCTATTGAAAATATATTCTCTGAAAATGAACTTTTAGTTTCTCGATAGGTTTTGCAATGTGTTATACTTGACAATATCTATACAAATACATTATGCATACATAGAAATACAAATAAATAAAATTGAAGTGTCTGTTTGTAATGTCAAAATAACAGATTTTTACTAAATGCATACTGTAATATATAAAAAAAACTATTTAAAAAAACTGTCTGTCTGTTCCGGCTAATCTCCGAAACGGCTGGACCGATTTTGATGGTGCACGTGGGCGAAGCCGCGGGTAGCAGCTACTTTGTAGTAAATTGATTAATATTCTGTTGTGCCGAAATAACGTTAGTAAGTCAACAATTTATAACTCATTCCAAAAACTTACATGCAATGATGCATATTGTACAATGTACAGTTTCCTTCTAAAAACCGAACCCATTATCTATTCCATTCATAGTCATCTATAGCCTTTGTTATATAGCCCATAGACTTTGTTATATATAGACTCTCAAATGACATTACGTCGTACGTGTTTTATCTTGCATCAGGTACTGAACCTCAGACTTAGAGCATAGGCACTCGCACACTCAGCCAAAACGTATATACCTACGAACATACGTCCATACTATAATAATAATAATATTATAAAGAGGTAAAACTTGTTTATTTGTTTGTAACTTTGTATGTAGGGGGTAATATCCGGAACTGCCAGTCGGATTTGAAAAAATCTTTTTGCATCGGATAGCCCAATTCTTGAGGAAGGTTATAGGCTATGTAACATCACGCTACGACTCTTAGGAGCCGAGCAAAAAGAAAAAAAGTCAGAAAGAACGCTACGCGAAAACGAAGTAATAGCGCGGGCGGCTGATAAGATGCGACGCGGTGGGTCGGGGGTTAAAACTTCACACGGACGAAGTCGCAGGCAGAAGCTAGTAACACATATGTCTGTGGAAGTCTCACAGCGTAGGAAAGCTGATTTGAGTGATTAACCTTTCTCTAATACGTTTTTAACTACAGTTTGTAGGCAGAGCACTAACGAAACAGTTCCTGCATAGTTCTCATGTCATTTAGAAAAACCGGCCAAGTGCGTGTCGGACCACGCACAATGAAGGGTTCCGTAGCTGGGATGAACTAATCCCAAGAACAAACTTAACATTGTAGTTGAAAGACATGTTCTCCCATACAAAATGTATGGTAGAACATGTTTTTGCAACTGCAAGTTGGTCGATAATTACTCGTTAACTAGTAGAGCCTACTTGGCTGTGATAGTTTTCCTTTTAATTTCGTTATATATATACTACTACTGTGAATTTTTCCACATATCCAGAACTCACCGTTTAGCTGGCGGGGGGGGGGGGACACGGGGACTCGGACGAAAATGAGCACTTTAAAGCTTAATATTTCGAAGACGGATCCTTCAATCCAAAAATGGTTTTAATAAGCTCACAACATTTTTGAACTAACTTCTTCTAACGATACCCCACACCATGGGATAGACGAAAAAAAAAAAGATATCCCCACTTTACATGTAGGGGAGGTACCCTAAAAAAAAATATTTTTCATGATTTTATTTTACCACTTTGTCGGTTTCATTAGTATGTATACTCATGCCAAATTACAGCTTTCTAGTACTAACAGTCTCTTCGCTAAGCGGGGGACAGACAGACAGGCGGACATGGCAAAACTATAAGGGTTCCTTGTTTACTACGGAACCCTAAAAATGACATGAGAACTATTTCGTCGCTCAATTTCGCTGAATCATCTTTTTCTATTTCATAGTACGATTAAAGTAGTGAGGCTTATAATTGGACACGTTAATAATAAATGCAACATGTGGGCAGTGTAACGTATTGATTTTTCCGGCCATTCATGACAAAAATACATTTCAACTATGTCACAAAGAAACAATATCACGAGGTAAACTTATCGAAACAACCGCGGAAACACGAAATTAAACAAGTGAAGGTAAATAAAATCTATAAATATTCAGATGCATGTGGTGCAATAATTTTACCAGCATTATTAGTGTCCAACAAATCAAATGAAATCGTTTATTGTAATCCATAATGTATACAGGTGATTTAAAAAAATAGAAAAAACTATAGACTCTGTCGGGCACAGCAAATTTTTAAATAAGTTTTTTTTTTTTACCACCATGTGGAAGCTCTTGGCCTGAATCTCACCTGATGGTAAGTGATGATCGGGCCGAAGACGGAAGCGAGCTTCATCCGGAATCCTCTACCATAGAGGAACTGGCTATCAAATCAAATCAAATCTTTATTCGCTAATGTAGGTTACAAAATATACGATTTTATAATAATATGGTCAGTTCACTACGTTTTACTCGAAAGCATACGAATAAAGGCTCGTTCACACCGGCGCGACTTGTCGCGCGACGCGACTTTAACAATACAATTTCTAATAAAACTTCACGATTGAACAATTGCCGGTGTCGCGTCGCGCGACAAGTCGCGCCGGTGTGAACGAGCCTTAATAGTGAAGTTATTGGTGTCGAATATATAACTAGTGAGAGGGAGATGCAACTGCAGGGCAAAAGCCTCTTCTCATAAAGAGAAGGCACGAGCGTAGATTTAGTTTTATCGTTTTATTTTTATTAACCTATGTTGTCCCAATGGTGGGCGGCAAATGTCTCCCCCCATACTTTTTCAGTCCGCCATATGCTGTGCCCACACAGGACAGTACTTATATGAGAGTTTTAATTTAATGGTTCCGCTGAACAATGTGCAAAGTCTGTGCAAACACATAGACTATTTAGCTATGCATAACGAAGACTTTGACATTAATCTTTCTGAGCATAAATTGGACAAAGTATTGTAACATAACTCATCGTAGAATTTTAATAGCGTTTTTCCGTGAATTTGTAGTCTAGTCAAGTAGTACCAGACTTGCTTATTTATACTCCGCAGTGTTTACAAGGTTTTATTAACTTTTTAATTGGTTTGAAGATAAATCATGATGCAAGGCCATGAAAGGCACGACGCCTGTTCCAAGTTTAAAAAGCTTTTAAGAAATTATTGGTGAAAACTGTTAGATGCGCAGATAGATACAGTACAAAATCAGAACAACAACCAACAATCTCGTGGTGATTCTTGACATTTACAGGGATCGTTAAAATTGTTTAATTAACTTTAAACAAAAACATTTTTATCTTCTTGGCAAGATGTGGGATCTTGGCAACAAGATAAAAATGCCCTCTAACCGAGAGGAGGCCTGTGTCCCAACGGCATAGACTGATTATGCATTATGCTTATGCTAAGATCCATCAGGGCTATCCAACAGTCCGGATTTCGGGAGAATCCGCTACTGACACCTGTTAGTTGGACAATTTCTGGTAAGTAATAAGGATCAAATTCACAAAATACATATTCTTTCGTTTGAAACTGACAGGTGTCAAGAACGCATTCTACCGACGACGCGCGACGGCCGGACTGTATATAAGTAACTCGTCATAGTTAGTCTTCATAACTATATCTTCATCATCCTCTTGCCTTTATTCAATTTTTTTTATATGTCGTCATCTAAGTATTGGTCCCCTTTCTAACTATAATTATGTCACCTTTCTAACAGTGGCTCAATAAGTAATATATGTCGTTTCTAACGTTGCCTTGATATACTTTTCTCAATTCAAATTCGGTATGTCTAAAGTTAGTTTCTAAATCCCAGATAGTAATTTGACATTCGAGTTTGACATTTGCAGCCGTCAAAGTACTATCTGGGACTATAAAACGAACTTGATTTTAATTGATTGATGATGATAGAGAACCAATAAGTTAGGAGTTCAAAGGTAATTCGTAATTTTATGTCCAGAAAATCACTGTCCATTCCAAGGTTGCCTGGAAGAGATCGCAGTAAGCGATAAGGCGGCCCATTGCATATTTTTGTATAACTTTTTTCTTTTTGTAATGTCAAATTTTATTACTTTTGACTGTTGTATACGAGGATTTTGGCTAATTTGTAGATGAATGTTTTGTGCAATGTGGGTTTAGTTTGTGCAGAATAAACAATTCTGGTGTAAATAAAGATTTTATCACTTAAAAACAACTAAAAATCAAATTGGAATTATCGCCTCTAAGCCTTATCGGCCAGTGTTACCTAAGAATCCAGAATATCGTATTTCTCCTGTGGCGCTGTCGAGGCACGTTAATAGTACCTGTCTTAGAACACAATTGAATTTTATACCGTCACGTAACTAAGGATCAAAGTGGCTTAACTTCGTTGAATCGAATTGTTACTGGAAAGTGCTGGGAAAGAATACCTATCTAATGTGATTTGGTGAAGAAATTTCAAAGGCCAACAACGCAATAAAAATACCTTTTAAATAAAATTATGATAGGTGATCAAGAAATATTTTTCTGAAAGAGTGTGTGCCTCGCGCCATATTATTATAAATGTCATCCTTAGTAGAGGCAGAGGATTTGATACTTACTTCATAAACACACCTCCCTGTGTTTATTATTCTAGCGTATGGCACTCGTGGGTTGCAGCTGAAAATCAGCGTCAGGTGGTACACTTTGTGTTGTCATCTGACATTAAGCTGAGCTGAGGCCTTTTTGGCATTATAATCATTGTTTTCTGTTATTATAGTTTTAAGGTGTATTTTTCTGCTGTAATGCCAATCAACGCATTTTTCTTTCTTTCTTTTAAGAACAACGACTACTTGATATTCCATTTACTAAAAACCATTTAAAACCTTCAAATATACCGAATTCAAATGCGAAATTGGAAATATAATTTCGTTAAATATTCCTGTACAGAGCAGACTGGTACTTACTTTGATAAAATCGTTTGTACAGCAGGAACGGTTCTCTTTGGGGTAAATCAGGGAAAGGAGTATTTGAGGTCGTCGACCCGGCATTACTCCCTGTTCCTGCTTCCCCGGGTACTATTACTTTGCAAAATAAATTCGATGACAGAGCTTTAAATTCTATTAAGCTTTTTTCGTTGTTTTTCGTAATGACATTCTTTCGTATAGCTGTGTTACTTACAATGTAGCATATTTCTTATTTCTTTTGTCTACCTTCAAAGTATCTATAGAAACAACGTTTTCATGTAGGTATACCATTATTTGTTGCATTTCATCTTTGAAAAATTATCTAGATCAATTCAAGTTCTTTATCTGCAACCAATTTTCACTCACTGTTGGTATTGGGCTCCTCGTGTGATCTTCAGCCCATGTTTGTAGCTGGCTTCGTCCTTGCTTCACCAATGATTTTGATTGATTTGCTTTTGTTTTTGACAGCACTACCGAACACTACCGAAGCGGAATATTTTGCCTACTCATTTTTTCCTATAACATCCCTTAAGAAATTGTATTCTGTGGTTTACCCGCTTACTAAAATCTCCGCCCTTATCAAACATGCGCCATATTTTTAGATTACCTTTAATCTGATACAGGGATGATTGACACGAAGGTCGAAATAGCCTTTAGCACACGCACCTAATACCAAAACTACGTAACTATTTACGTAGGTAGAAGATCTATTATATCAGAAATTGGAATACCAACGAATTAGTTAATAGATAAATATAAATTACCTGCTATGGATTCCAACCGCGGTTGTTCCTAATTATCAACACGATAAGCAGCCGTGCACCTGTCTGTCAAGAACAAATTAAAATGGTTGAAAACGTGATACATAGAAGACGGGAAAACTGGGAGTTAAGCCTTTTTAGAAAGAATTGGTTATAGGATGAGACGATCTGACAAGCCTTAATGTAAAAAAGTTTTGAATACTTGAATAAATAATTAAATACCAACAGTACCACGCTTGACAAACGTAAATGTACCACTTACAAGTACACATGTAAACCCGACCTACCGACATAACCTCACCAGCCTTTTACGGCACCCATGGGAAATGTATGGGGTATTCTATTTTTAAACGAAAACACGACACAATTCAACTACAGTTAATTCAATCTGCCTAGCCTTTTCCCAACTATGTTGGGGTCGGCTTCCATTGTAACCGGATGCAGCTGAATACCAGTATTTTACATGGAACGACTGCCTGTCGGACCTCCACATCCCAGTAACTGGGTAATACGATACCCCTTGGTAAGACTGGTTGTCAGACGAGAGATTCTGACAACCCGTAACGACTGTCAAAGATCCGCGAATGACAGCCGGGACTCCTTTTGTTACTTCCAAGCAACAAGTGAAAAACTCTTTATGATTTCTACAAGCCCAATAGGACTGACAATGTTACAACAACAAAAATAACCGATGGAATTCATCCATTTGTGGTCGTGGTGAAGAGGAATGTAAAATAAGGTAAAAAAAAGTTAGTTAAAAATCTTAGGTAGGTACTATTAGAGACATAGGTATTTTTGTTGGTATTTTTTTAGGACGGCTATAATATATATTAGCTATTTCAAGGTTATCCATTCTTTACCGTACACCCTATATGTTTATAGTTATGTATTGCTGTCGTTGTTTCTATGGTAAATACATGTTAACAAAGCCTCAAATAACTTAATGAACACAAGCGCCATGTTTTTTCGTCCAGCAGGTGCGGTAAATGTCATGTCGCTCGTTACTCGTTATACCGACTTTTGCGATGTTAGTAAGTAATAAGAACGACAGCTTGTTTACGCTTTTTGCTTCAATGAAGCGCTCTAATGAATGCTACTGTCATTCGAGACAGAAATCTAGGTTGAGTTTTTGAAGAGGATTTGCCATCCTGTGGGGTTTAATTAAATCCTTTTGTGGTGGTTTTGAAGTATGTGCGTTGATTTACGATCAAAGCCAGACAGATAATTGGGAACAACTGGATTTGTTGAAGAATCTATTGGGGATTAAGGCTGATTGACTAAGTACATGCCAACTTATTATAGCCATTTATTACGCTCTATCAGAAAGAACTCATAAACAAAAGAAATAGAACTTCTCTTTACTTTGTGGTTTCAGTGGTTTATTTTGTAAGTATTATAATAATGCGATAGCTTATTTATGTAATGTTTTGAGTCATAGTAAGGACATGTCAATGTAAGTGATATGTACTGGTTTCGTAACTCAAGTAGGTACGATAGCTATCAGTAACAGAGCGAGGGTTGGAGGACACATAGATATGCTCACATTGTCGAAAACAATCATGTCAAAAACGTTAATAGAGATACTCCTAGAAACTTCTGAAATGAAGCCTGTAAGTCATTGAATGCGACAAGCCTCGTGCAGACTAGCGCAACGCGACGGCGCGACGTGACGCCGGTAATTGTTCTAAGTATCGTGAAGTTTTCTAAGAAATTGTACGCGTCGCGCCAGTCTGCACGAAGCTACATTTAACGTGTTCACTAATTCAGCGTGTGCATGTCCAAAATACATTTTGTTAAGTTAATTAAAAGTGTCCGTAATTAGGACAAGAGTGTCCTAATTTCAGACAAATATAAATTAGAGTTGTGTCTTACCGAAAACCACAGCAAAAACTCAAAAGAAAAAATAATGTTTGAGAAAAAGATCTGAAGAGAATGTCCCATCTTTTTCTTTTCTTTGTACAAAAGAGTTAAGAAATAGCAATAAACGAAGGTGTCGCATCCATCACCCAGACTGCCTGACGACAAATGGGCTCAGACTAATAAATGAGCAGACGGGACTTAGCCCTCGAACCCACGGGCGTTTATTTCCCGTTGTCATTTTTTTTGTGCACTGGATTTTCAACTCTATTTGTTGAGCCGAGTATTCAAAATCCAAGGGGATACATCCCAGCGCGTCAAAAAAATACACTGTTAGATTTTCAACTCTCGGCGTTAACCTGTGCGTTGAAAATCCAGTGAGCGATCAAAAATCGCCGCGGGAAAAAATCGCCTGTAGGTACGAGTGCTTACCTTTGAATATTTAACTTGTTCGAGTGAACAAACATGTTGTTGATGTTGGCATTAGAAAGTTCTATTTTGTATTATCTTCTATATTGCTCAAATTGACGAATTAGGCCAAGGTTTCCAGTATTGTAAGTTGAGGGTTGATGCTTCGTCAGTCACCCTGCGACTCTTTTGTCACCGCTCTGTCTTATGTCTACGAACTCAACCACAGTCAACTCCGACAATAAGTACCTCAATTGCGTAAAACTATCTCTCACAATTCAAAGAAGTTTGAAAGAAATTCTTAATCCATTGCATTTGAAAAATTCATCTACTCAACGTAAATTAAATAACGCAATGAATGTTGTCGAATTGTCAAAATTAAAGGTATTGCAATGGCAGGGAGAACCGACATTGCCGCCATTGCGCCTTGGTGGCGCTAGTGAGTTTGGAGGTCATAATGTCATAATCATAGTCATAATCTGTGGTCATAATTTGAATTTTTGGTGAAAACTTCGTCGCTCCAAATTATCCAATGTTTGACAGCTCGCATGACCCCCAAAACAGCCAGCGCCATCTGCTTTGAGGTTTTCAGATTACCTGCCATTGACTGTTTTCATGAAAATCCACCTGACCAGCTGGCGCCACTTTGACAAGAGGTCTTACTTTTCGACAATGAATATAAAATATATGATAACGTTCATCAGTCGTTTCATTCAATCGTTCATTATTCAGTCACGACTAAAGAAAATTTAAGCACTTTGACACTTTTGACAGGAGCCTGGGCCTGACGTCTCAAGTGCTGCCACCTAGTGAACGTCATTTCAGAAAACCCTCATTACCCCACTGTTTATGTTTTTGCAGTAGCCATAATTATCATCAGCCCTCCTAATTTCAGCCGAAAGGCGTCGACTGCTGGACATAGGCCTTCCCTAAGCGCCGCAACTTCGTCCGGTAAATAGCCATGTCATCATCATCTGCTTAGCCTTTTCTCAACTACATAAATGTTGTGGTGGGCAGCTTCCAGTCTAACCTGATACAGCTGAATAGCTACTTACCTACTAATTAAATTGAATTATTTGTATAGCTACTAGCTGCATTGTTTATATGTTGCCCAACAATAGTCTTATTTGTGTGATTTAGCTGTAGTATGTTCATCTGCAGAATTCATTACAGATAATTTAAGACTGCAGACATTGGTCTGGTGATTGCAAGCGCTTCTGGTGAGCATGAGGTCCTAGGTTCGATTCCCGGGTCGGGGAAAGTGTTATTGAATTTTTCCATCTGGAATTTCTCAGTGGCAGCCCGGAGTCTAGATTTGTGCCCGGTGTATGGCAATAAAGGCTTCCATGGAACAGGAAATATTTCAATTTAATTGTTACCCCTGTTATTTGAGATTTAAACATAACTGGCAAAATGTGGTTTTACTATGGTGCTCATCTGCCTAACCCTTCGGGGAATATAGGCGTGATGTTATGTTGATGTTAAAAAAGACGTAGGTACTTAGTTAAGTGCTGCTTGTTGGCTAGAGTCAAGTGCATCAAAAGTCAGTTAGTCAAACTTAGTAAACCGGTCGAAACGCAGACATTGGCATTTTATATTTGCGTTTTGCAAACAGCTGCAGTTGTTTCACGTTTACGGCTATTTTGCGAACTTTACGACTCTTTACCATACAAAGTATTACAAAGTATGGGCAATTCGGATATTTTTATCTCCAGAACCGACAGTGCCATAACATTTTACTTATATTTTATGTCTTTATTCAAGAAAAAGATTGATTGATTCAAGTTATAACTTACGATACTTCAATCAAATTCTGTATTTTGTGAGTGGGAGGAAGATATGATTGGCCAATTTAAACTTTCCTTTTTAAACAACGTAACAAGACAATTATAAACATTTTGTTTAATTACACAGGAAGTAAAAACAATACTACTTTATAATTATACCCGCGAAACGAGAATTTATATGTATACATATTAAAGTTATTTTTTTGAGGAGCTCGTGGCTAAGTAATAACAGCCGCACGGGTCGATCCATCAGGTTAAGCTGCGCTTGCTGGGGTTGGTCCGTGGATGGGTGACCTATCTTTACATACCGAGACTCCTCCGTGCTTTGGAAAGCATGTTAAGCCGTTGGTCCAGGCTGTCATTCGTGGATCTTTGACAGTCGTTACGAGTCGTCAGAAGCCCGAAAGTCTGACAACCAGTCTTACCAAGGGGTATCGTATTACCCAGTTACTGGGTTGTGGAGGTCAGGCAGTCGCTCCATGTAAAATACTGGTATTCAGCTGCATCCGGTTAGACTGGAAGCCGACCCCAATATGATTGGGAAAAGGCTAAGCAGAATGATATATTTTAGATTTTTAATCCATAATACACTTACTGGAACCTCTTTAGGTCAATGAGCTATCCGAATATCAAAACATATTTGGCCTAGGTCTTCTCGTGACAATTAGATTCGCTGTTACTAAGTATAATTGATAGCAATCAGTAAATTAATTAGCCAAAATAAATTAGGTAAATAAATTGCTTTCCTTACTCACTGAATATAATCGGAAAATACTTTCTACGGTATACAAACGTTAAGTAATGATTTCCCCTCCCTTAAGGCCACATGAAAGACGTTCAGGGTCATGACCATGAGGTCAATCACTTCCATGAAAGTAAAAACGTGTTTCTTTTGATGAAAACATAGGTATAATCTGAATTTTCCGTGTAACGCGCAAGCTTTTATGTTTTTTCCATATCCGTTTGGCGTGTTTGCGATTTTATCGAAAACTGGACGTCTACTCCCTAAGCACGAAATTCGTAGTTTCTGCCGAATTTACGAGCGAATCCTACTTCGTATCACCTACGGGCATAAGATTAGTTTGGGGCCCGATCTAAAGACTTTGAATTTGGCAACTTTGCAACTTTGGCAAAAATTTGCATGATTATATATTTTAAGCTACTAACATCATTGTAACACCTTTATAACCATATTTATCTGCAAATAAATCTTTGACTTTGACTTTGAAAGTCCCTACTCTCGATGTGTTTTTATCGATCCGGAAAAGTTAATTAATCGAGTGTAGGGTGCACTCCGAAGTTTCGAACTACTTCTGGACGGGCCCGTATCTTCGTTGACGGTATTGAGAGTAGACTCCCTGATGTTTTTTTATTTCACTTTGTTATTTTTGATGAAGTCCCAACTGGGTTGTGGAGGTCAGATAGTTCTTCATCCATGTAAAATACTGGTTTTCAGCTGTAGGTACCTGGTTTACGGTATACTGTAACGTTCACTCATCCTCTATAGAAAAGGGAGGATCCTCCGACCAGACCGGGTGTCGTGTCTGGCGGGCAACTAACTACCCAACGATTGATTTCGGGAAGTCTTATATATGTTGATCGCGCGGTAAACTCTAATTGCGCGATGCAGGAGTTGTGTAACGTCTTACGTCAGGACTTTGATGCGTAGTTTGCATGTGGCGTTGTAGATGCCGCCTTATATATAATTAAGCTTTCGCAAGATTTTCAAACGTTTGGTTTTAAAATAGCCAATTCAAATGATTCTGTCATCATAGGAGCCTTACTTACTACTTAGATAAGTTAATCCATTAGTCATAGACTATTTCAAGTCGGTGCACAAGTCTATGTCCCGTCCAATTAGGTTAGTGGTGAGCCTACGACGTAATCGGTCTCTTTGACACATACCCATCAGTCACACTGTTTATATGTTTAAAGAATATGAGGGTATTTTAATTTGTTTAAGGGTTTACTGAGAAAGAGGGCGTAGTGTCGATGTATCATCCGCTGTCTATGTCTTGTAAATGGGTCAGTAAAAACAAGCGCACATTTAACCGCAACGTGTTTTCATACAAAAAAGTACGGTGTACGCCTGTAGCGTGCGTTGGTTCATAGAAAATGTACGAAATGAAGGTTTTTTGCAATGTGTTGCGTTGCGGCACGGCCCACCCTATCTGGGGCCTAAGTCTACTAATTTATAAACGTTACAATGGTGTCTAAATGGTGAGTTTTTGACAGATTTGCCATACAAAAACTGTCAAAAACTCACCATTGAGAGACCATTGTAACGTTTTTTAATTAGTAGTCTTAGGCCCCTGATTTGAAGTGTTGATTTTGTCACCTGCAAGTTTTAAAGGGTGGTTCTACTGGCCATATTGAACAATTCACCCTATATTAATGTTCGATTAATAAAAACTACTTTTTATACTGCCACTAATACTGTAACGAGACAATAACGACTCGAGTAATAAACATTACGATGGGATATAATCCTCATTTATTAATTTCACTTAACTAATAAAGATAATATTAAATACCACTAACGATACACCGGCAATTATAGTGATGTGCATCATTTTCAAACAGTCGATATATCCCATAGAATATGAATATCCGTTCATGTCTGTTTATAAAAGTTGAGTCGTAAAGCATGAGGAACCACGTTACGGCTGTTTTTCAATAAAAATAAGTAATAATGTGAAGATATTAATATTATATTCCTCGTAAAACTAAACAAGAAGCTTTAATACGAAATAATCCAAGTAATATGATAGCTAGGGTGATCCTGAAATATTGTGTAATAAAAACCAATGGTCGTTGTACTGTCATATCTAGATAAAGGGGGTTTCATATTTGTGTGAAGAGAGAGACAAAATACTGATTTTGGGTCTTCAAAAACATGTAGTCTATTGTTGAAAAATGCTCAGTAAGCTGACATTCTATCTACTGAGATATCGCTTCTATTCTATTCTATTTTTTGTTATGGCAAGCAAAGCTGATGTCGGCCAAACTGCCAATGTCTAAGTGAATTTGAAAAACAAGTGTGTATTGCAAAAAAAAAAAAAAGTAAAGTTGAAAAAGTAAAAAAAAAATTGTGTCATGACGCTCGCATGACTGCTTGAAAAGAGAACATACAGTACATCCCATATTAGTTCTCTATTTCGCCATAAGAACAAAGTTACGTCCACTACGCATTAAGGCTCGTACATACTGACGCGACATGTCGCGCGATATGACACCGGTAATTGTTCTACCGTGAAGTTTTCTAAGAAATTGTATTGTTAAAGTCGCGTCGCGCCTGTTTGTGGGGGCCTTTAAGTCAATTATAAATAATAATATGTGTGCCAGTATTATAATTTATAGGTCATGTTAGAGTAATTATAATTATTATGGAATGACGTTTGCGCTAGTTACTTTGACATTTGATTCTATGAGTAATGTAGCTTTACAATGTTCTAAGTATGTGTGTTTTCATAAAAATATCAGTTATTTTATTAGCCACCTACTTTCTGACGTAAGCATGATATTGAATATACTTGGCATTACTTGGAAATCTCTTTGAACAGTATCACAATATAAGTAATTTCTCAGAACTTAATGATTAAAAAAGTGCTTGGCAGTAAGCTTTTTTGGGAGGACCGTCGCGCTTTCATGGAAAATGAAATTGATGTAAACGATATGATATTATTACTTACCAAAATAAAAGCCATTTGGACTTACGGCTCGTACACACTGGCGCGATATTGCGGGCGCGACAGGCAGCCCTACCCTTGTCGCGACCGCGATTTCGCGCCAGTGTGTACGAGCCTTTAACCTTAGTCGCATTTTATAAATGCAATCTATAAACGTTACGCACTTAGCACGTACTTTGGCTAAGCTTTATCCCTGTCACATTCGCACAACTGTCAAACTACAAGTGCAAGATAGAGACGGGAAATGTCTAAGCCAAAGCACCTGCTAAGAGTAACGTTTATAGGTTTATTTATTTTAAGTTATCTTCTACTGCATTATTTAAAAATACGGCACATTGTTTAATAACCTTCGAGGGGCTCGTGGCTAAGTAATAACAGCCGCACGGGTCGATCGATCAGGTTATCGACGCTTGCCGCGGTTGGTCCGTGGATGGGTGACCATCTTTACATACCAAGACTCCTCCGTGCCTCGTAAAGCACGTTAAGCCGTTGGTCCCGGCTGTCATTCGTGGATCTTTGACAGTCGTTCCAAGTCGTCAGATGCCCGAAAGTCTGACAGCCAGTCTTATCGAGGGGTATTTACAAGGGTTTGCGGAGGTCAGATAGGCAGTCGCTCCTTGTAAAATACTGGTATTCAGCTACATACGCTTAGACTGGAAGCCGACCCCAACATAGTTGGGAAAAGGCTAGGTATCTGGTGGTATTATATTAAACCTTCGATATCATTACAAAGATCAGGTAAGGAGGAGGGGGCCAGGATCAGCACTACTACTACGATTGGAGCTTTTAATAGGCATCTGTTTTAACACCCTACGGTTGACTTGCCTACCTATAGCGGTCTTTATAAATAAATATATTTTATATAATTTACTTAGAGACAGTTTCGTTCTGACGTGAACACGTGGATCGATATGGTGGCGTGTGTCACGCAGCTAGTGATGTAGTAGGTATACCTAGTATCCATAATTCCGTATTCATATCCGAGGATATCAACGGATGTCCAACGAATAGAGATTCGTATCGGTATCTTTTTAACGCATTTTATAAAATGTTTACTTAAACCTTAGGTAATGGACGGATATTCGCTTTGTTCTGATAGGTACGAGTTAAGCCTCGTGTACACTGGCGCGACGCGACTCTAACAATAGAATTTCTAAGAAACTTCACGGTAGAACAATTACTGGTGTCGCGTCGCGCTGTTGCGTCGCGCCAGTGTGCACGAAGCTTTATGCAGATTGAGTAGCAGTATTTCAAATTATGACTGCTTATGCATGATTCTTAAATAGATACGATTAACGAAATGTGTGATACGCCTGTAGAAGCTACGTTTAGTTCATCAAGCTTGTATAAATTGTGCCAAGCCGTATTTTACGATAAAAACGTTAATTCTCGTATCTGCGGATTTAACTTTTCGTTGCATCGCGTCCCTATTTGTAACACCATTGGTCGACACCTAGCCGTGGATGCCTCTAATTTACGCTGTTCTCGAATTACTATGTGTACTACAAAAATCCCTACTGTTTTCTAGACGTTATTCTGCATAATTATGAACGAAAAGCTTTTAGCTTAATTTTAAAAACTGGAAAGTTATAAGTAACTAACTAAATTCAATACTATGTCTATTCATAAATAAGCTCACAGGAAAAACTATATTCAGGAAAAAAAACTAATAATACAAGAAAATATAAATCATTCTACATGAATAATACGAGAGGACCGAGGGACCTGATAGAGCCGGACATAAAGACGAACAGAACCACGAAATAATATCTTTATGCTACGAACGCTAATAGAATACCAAACGAGAATAAAATAATACCACATTTGCCTGATATTCTATTATTCATGAACACAAATTATGTCTCACAGGAAAGCAAACCTATATTGAAAAGTTTTTAAAAGTAGAGCGACTGCCTTTATTTTTTAAAGTTCTATTTTTTTAAAGGGATTGAAAAAAAGAATGATGGACACACACACATTATGACTCACAAGAAAGCAAACCTATATTGAAAAAAAAGTATTTAAAAGTTGAGCGAGTGCCCTTATTTTTCAAAGTTCTTTTTCTAAAAGGGATAAAAATAAAGAACGATAGATTCGCTCATGGGGCACTCAAGACGACTACTTTTCAACACTTTTCATACAGTTTGCGATTAGCCGTCGTCGCGGTGAAAAGTATGAAAAGTGTTGAAAAGTGATTTTCACTGACCACAAGTCCGTGTCAACCTTAAGGGCGTGTAGAAGACAGTTGAGACTGCGTTATAAAATAATAAATATCTGAGCACTGCGGCTGTCAGGCACATTGTCTGTGAATCATTCATGCCCCAAGAGTTCTTGCCTCTTTTTTCTTGTTTTTTGTCATAAAAATATACATTTTGTTACGTAAATTGAGTACCGGAAAGTTTAGGCCTTCTTTGTTATAAAGTTTGTTCTTTGGGTCATAAGCGTTGAGCGTAGATTGATTCGATGTTTCTTTGTCATCTATTATTCAGAACTGTCATCGGTCCAAAATTGTCAGTATCCTACATCAAACATTTATGAAACAATTATGTTTTGTATCGAAATATATTGTGACGTAAAAGTCGGAGAAATTAATTGCTAAGCACATTCACTACCACTTTAAATTGTCCATAATTATATTCAAATCACAACTGTCATTATTTGACTGTTGAATGTATTATGTCGTAGGAAGATTTGGTAATTCGAATTTTCGCGAAAACTCTAGGGATATTGCGAAAACACGGATATTTAGACAATGGTGAAAACATTTCTGAACGTTTTGGGCGCTCCGACCAGCCAATCAGCAATCTTATTTCATAATAGCAAACGTTCGCAATATTACTAGAGCGACTCGTGTTTTGCAAAAACCCTATCTTTTTCCAGTAAAATTGAGAAATGTTTTCACCATTGTCTAATTATTATCCGTGTTTTCGCGAAAATTCGAATTTTCTTCCTACAACATATTTATTATGACAAATTGACGATGTTTTTTTTGATAAACAAATTGTTCACAATTGAAAGAACGTTGTCATTTAGAATGTTTTCTGTATCTTGCCGGGCTCAAAATGAATATACGAGTACGTTAGAGAGATGACTCTCAGACCAGAAACTTCTCTGTAATGTAACATTAATATCAGAGAGCTGTTTACCAAGTATCATGAATAAGATAAAACTAGGTCATGTCAGGAACTAGTTTCCACCATTCATGGTAACCCGTCTGACAAGCGAGATATAAACAGCGACATTTTCCGGTAAATATTTACTTTATGAATCCTTGTAAAGAACCTTACCTTCGCAATAAACAGCTAGACACACTTCAATCAATTTAATATAGATTTATTGAACAGGAGATGAGAAATCAAATGTTAAGATTAGATCAACATTTTCAAATTTCGCTAAATCGAAAAAAACCGGCTAAGTGCGAGTCCACGAAGGCTTCCGTGCCGTATTTAGATCGAGCAAACGCCGAAAACCTTAATTCTTTATTTATTTTTTATTATTTGCAATAGAAATGCACAGTCTGTGAAAATCCCAACTGTCTACCTACTACGGTTCATGAGATACAGCCCGCTGACAGACGCGCGGACCGACGGACAGACATCGGAGGCTTAGAAATAGGGTTCCGTGTGCCGCCCGTCGGGGTACGGAACCCTAAAAAGGTTTGAAAAAATAACGTTTCTCTCTTCGAATGGTGTTCATTGTTTGCTGATTGCCTGTTCCACATTTCGGGAGTAGTGGGAACGGCCCTAAACACTTTCTGTTAAAGATCCCCGAATCAGCATGAACTTTGAATAGGTCCTCTAACGAAACTCTTCGATATCGCAGACGATGGCGTCTTTCTACCAAACGGCTCGCATCGCATCGGATCGGAACGGATTTTACAATCTTTAAACGATATTAAATCGTGTACACAGTATTTAAAGACTGTATTACCAAGTCACAGCAGCTTGATCGCAGGCGTCTTCCGCGACTCGCGATCGTAGCCGAAAGTATGCTGCGACGCGCGATCAGCTCCGTTCGCCCGTCGTCGTATCCGATCGGATACTTTCGGCTGCAACACGGTAGGAATGAAACTATTTGACTAGGCGCAATACGTTTGCAAGCGACGGTACGGAGAAAAACGTAAGCGTCGAAATCTTGCCGGACGCGATCGGTTGTCGCCGCATCCGTTCGTATCCTTTCCGATCCGATGCGATGCGAGCCGTTTGGTGGAAATTATCCTTTAAACTTGAGAGTAAATATTTCGTGGTAAAGTAGAAATGTATGCAAATCACTGAACTAGATTTATATCTCAACAAGACGTATCGTATAAGCTAATTGGTATGAACCAGTTACTACAACTTCCTAAGCACCTTATCAGTTGATTTCTAGATCTCAAACGGGACTAACAAACGTTGAATTTGTTCCAATTAATGTACTGTTAAGTTTATTGGTAGGAAAATACCGTTAAGATACTCATAATTATTCATGAAACTATAGAAAAGAACTTGTAAATCAAAATATCAACAAAGACCCTAGTCTTACAGCAGTTGACGACAAGTTTCGCTAGGTTATGTCGAAAACTTAGCGAAAGCCGAAACTTTCGCTATCCCGACTCCACGGGAAACGGTGAGGGATTTTTCCAAGTTATGGACTAAAAGTTATTCACTTATGAAAGTACCATAATTATATTGACATTGAAAAACTTTTTTAAGTTTGCTGCTGAAGTGCTGACATAAATGAGTTTCGTCTGAAAAGTTTTGGAAAATTACACGTCTTGCACCGACATTACCTAAGACTTATGTAAACTTATTAGACCTCTAAGTACTTAGAAAAAATGCAACTTATAATACCTATAAGTACTTACTTAGAAAAAATGCTTCATAAGTCAATATCTACCTTGCTTAAGATTTAAAATGTAGCTTCATCTTTCTGCCTGACCGACTAGTTGACAGTTCAAAAGTGCCTGTAATTGGTTTAATTGAAATAAATGCTTTAAGTTTGAATCATAGATCGTCAGTTGGAATGCCTTCATCAAACGATATTCCGCTTCCATCGTTTGGCATTTGTTTTCACCAAGCATCAGCCGTCCACTTGAGTTTCAATGTCTCACTTACTCCAATTAACAAAAAATTGTTCATAATTGTCTTCTCGGGCGAGGTCGTTGACCTAGCCCTCTAGGGCTGTACAGTAATGATCCATTGTTCAGACTTGTTCCGAGTTGTGTGTATACTCCAAATCTCAAATGTCTTTGTGCGTAGATAACGATTGTTTATCGATAACAAGGTGGAGTTTGGAAGTTAGAGAGGATTCCGCGAACAACTTTTAATTATACTGGAATCGTTGTTTGGAAAAGAATCACTTCGCTCCACTTAACATTTTTAATGACGCTTGTTAAGGTGGATGCTCCGAGATAGCCCGCGAAATTCAAATGTTCTTACGTTTTTTGCAATATGCAGGTCAATATCAGGTTGTATATTGATTATAACATGATTCGCGACCGTATCAAATATGGCTTTGCAGAATTATAATCATTAGAATCAGCACTACAACTCCTTAAGTTAGAATAATCCTCAAATGTCATGATTTCATTAAAATAGTCATTCAATAGGATTATATGAACTTAGAGAGTTGTATTGATGATTTTTATGGCTGTAATTCTATAAATAAATATCTGATACGATCGCAAATAATATTTAGATAAACATACAACCTGATACTGACCAGCAAATGGAAAAAAACATAAGAAAATTTGAATTTCGCGGGCTACCTTGGAGCATTCACCTTAAAAAAAGTAATGAGTTCTTTGCATACAATTTTGTCAATATAATGGTTTCTTAGATTTATATCAAAATACCTACTAACATATAAGTAATCTTACAATAATGTCCTGCGCTTACATCACACTCACGCATTGTACGATGTATAACACTTGCGATGAAGGAAGATACAAAAACGGCCGAGGACCCTAAAAGAGCAAACGTTGAGTGGTTCACATTTATGAGTCGATTCCATCAATTCTGCTGTGTGGGGTACGATGACCCTACAGTGTTAATTTCCGTAATAATTAATCTTTGTATGTACATCGTTAATTATGGTCTCGCTAGTGATGACGGGAGGGCTTAAAGAATTGTGTGATTTTATTTGAAAGCTCCGTTCCATATACATTTATATTTATTACAGAATACCTTTTACACCATAGTTAACATCAGTCTTACAACGGATAGAAGTCTGTTTTAAAACTATAGAACATTATTTTACCATAAACTTTCGTCACGAGGAAATTATAAGTTGATACACACCCGGAGTTATTATTGTAGCTCGCACAGAATACTTTCTTAACAAAACACAGGTGTTTGATTTAATAATAACTCCACTGTAAGGAAAAGGTAACCTTTTATACTTTCTTGACACGTGCATGTTCGTTTCTTCTTTGAGGAGCATATATGTATATTTTTAACTAGAGATTCTATTAGGGCCGTAGGGCGATAATATCACTAGGGGGATTCTAATTCTGTAATCAGATTACCGGATGTAAAGCCGGAAATGACAGGTAGCTGTGAGGGGTTAGCTGTCAAACTATACCTTACTAGGCAGTCTTTTCTGACAAATCCCTGAATATGTAAATATGACAAGCTTGAGAATCAATACAAATGAAGGTTCTCGGGGTCCCTGAACTCAGTCTGTGTGGCTGAGTTCACAATGTAAACGGTACCTATCCACCGCCGTGAAAGAACTCCCTTCGTGTGGAAACCGTCTTGGTACTATTGTGGTTTTTCAGGTAATTTTGAACATAACACATCACATCATGCCTTGTTTCCCCGAAGGGTTGGGTAGCGGTGTACCTATAGTACACCCACATATCGCCAGTTATGTTTAAGTTCCTTGTAAAATGGGAATAATAACTTTGTATCCGATCTTCTTCTTTTATCTCGAGATCTTTGATTGTTTGTCTGTTATCACAGAAAACAATTGCCTGTTGTGTTTGATTGTCTGTTGTTTGTTGTCTATTTTAGATAGAAAACTATTAGTACAGATGAAGTCTTGGCAAAAACTGCAGAAGTTTACCATTCTTAAGCTTGGTTTCATAAGAAATGGGACAACGCCGTCACACAACACGACTATGAGCCGAATGCAGAGCGTTTTTTTGACACATTAATATCTTAAACTGGTGAAAATAACAGATTTTCATGACGGTCGTTACAAGACGGAACCACGTACCTAGAAAACCCAAGCTTTATTGAAACCGGTCTACCATAATATTACTTTTTTAATAATAAAATCAAAGTTTTAATATCATTTTCAGTTTAAAGCTCTGAAAAGTAACCCTGATTGTTCGCTCGAGGTTGAGAAGAGTATCAAATTTAATTTCCCTTGTAGTTATAATGAAAATGCGGCTTTTCAGTCATTTCCGAGCTATTTAACAAAGTTGAACGTTGCACTACTGTAGCTGTAGTTTATTTCGCAGATAACAGAGAAGCCTTGAATTAATGAAGACTGAAAGTTATGAAAGCTGACGCTTTCAGGGAAAGTGACCTTCTTATTGGATATTAGCTAGTTCAAGCTCCAATTACTTAATTTATATTGGCGGGTTAAACGCAATCAAAATCAAAAGTTATTTATTCAAACTGGGCTGAGAATTGGCACTTTTCGATCGTCAAAATTACATAAGCCAGTACCCCAAAACACCCACCCTTCACCACTTCCTAGTGCTTTAGCTGGGAAGAAGTGGCGCAACCAGCTCACCAGCAGCACAGCTTTCTATTTAGTTAGAAATTCTTTTCTTTTCAATCTTTTAAAACATAGGAAACTTTATACTTACTTTAGATAGGCATAAAAACTTATGATTTCCTAACTAATGTTATCCTAACTTTTATATTATAAATGCGAAAGTGAGTTTGTTTATTTGTTTGTTACGCTTTCACGCTAAAACGGCTGAACGGATATAGATAAAATTTGGCACATGGGTAGACCATGACCTGGGTTAGGACATAGGATACTTTTTATTCCGATATTCCTACGGGATTGAAACTTATCCGGTTAAAACAGCGCTAGTATCCTATAGATTTTGGATATTATCTTCAGAGTAGCCTTGGTCCAACAGGACACTACAAAAGCCGCAGCTGATGAATTTCTAAATTAAAACCACTGACGCAGAACAGTATGACATCAAATAAATGACCTATAGGAATTTCATTAGAGCTCAAAGATCTATCAAAATAGTATTAAATCTCTCTACAATATTAGGGGATTGTAGTAAAATTCCTTACACTACAAATACCCTATAATTCTCGGCACAAGTTTGGAACTGTGTATGAATGCATTCAAATGCATTCAAAATCCGTAATATCCAATACCATACTAACCGATAAACTATCTGCTGTTTTCAGCGGCGTTACCATGGTTACGGGCTGTTATCTATACGTATTATAAATTAAAGTCGTTTTTCGTGTTTGTCTGTATGACCGCGTTGTTCTTTTAAACCACGCAGCAGATTTTAATGATGTTTTCATCTTATCATTTAGAGAATTTATTCCGGAAAGTTTATTTGTATAATTTCTTTCATATTTAAGTTACATATATAACTAAGAAATCCCGTCGCTATCAACACTAGTTCCATTATTTTCAGATTCTATTAAAATGGAACTAGTGATAAAAAAAAAATTGTTCTATTGTTTTCAGATTCTATTAAAATGGAACTAGTGATAAAAAAAAATCAACAGTAGTTCCATCATGGAACTGTTTATGGAACTAGTGGCAACGAAGCATACACACGGCTACATATCAAGCTATACAATTCCTGTATAAGCTGACCTCTCATTGTACGGTAATCCAATGCGAGATCAGCTTATTTATACTGGAAATGCATTGCTTGTTACGTAGCAGTGTGTACAAGATATAACTTTGTTTTATACCTGTGTGCATGTATGTAATAGATCTTGATATCTTCATGATATTAAGTTTTGAGAAACTAGGTAGTGAAGTTAAACGTTTTAACTTTGATATAGCGAAGTATAGAGTTACCTAGTGTAAGTTTTGTAAATGGAAAAGCTAGGCTAAAAACCACGTAGTTTGTAAATGGTTTTGAAGTAGACGGCTGGGTCATTTTGTAAAACTCACTTCTATAAATAGGTATGTTATAGATATGATATTGAGTTTTAATTAATACTACTTTAAATAGTTATTATTATAAGTGTTTAGTAGATACGAAAACCCTCTTAACCAATGTTATTAGACATAATTTATACTTGAATTTTTGTCTAAAATTTATAATATTTGTATGCCAGTCCATGGCGAAACATGTAAGATCATACTATATTAATAAGCCCTTAATGTACCATGTTTTAAAGCAAATAAATATATTCTATAGGTACCCTATCTATTTTCCTATAAGTTCTCGCTCTCAACAGCAGTGACAACAAGGTTTTGCAGAATAGAACTGCTGTTCTGTTGTGTAATGGGAAAATCGAGGTATAATATAAAAAAGGTTTTGCATAAAATATTTTCAAAAGCTGAAATCTCTCTAGGCAACAAGGTACCTTAACACTCCGATGAACAACATAAAAAGAAGTTTTCTCCTCCACCAGCTGTAAATTATAACGATAAATCCCTTCTTTATCGTTTTTCTTTTGAAGGTAGAAAAAGTAATTCCGCCGTTTAGTACAAGATTCTTTTTGCCTAGAGCGGTTGCCGTTTTAAGGATTTATAAGATCACTTCGTTTCTTTTTATGAGAAAAAAAAAATGTACATTATTGAGGAATCGTTTGTGAATATTTTTAAACAGAAACCTTTTACAGCACTGCTGAACCATTTTTTCTGCGCGCCGGTGTGTAGGAGCCTTTATATGGATTTTTGATGATTATATTTTTGTATCATAATCTTGAGTTTCATTAAAGTGACGCATCCTAGTTTGGTTCTATTAAATTCGAACTAATTAGTATTTTTTATAAGCACGTGTTTCAAAACATTTTTTCTTTCTTTTATAAATTCCGAATAAAAACGGTATTTTGGTTCAATCGTGCAGATAGTGGTATTATTAAGGAGTTAACGGCTACCCTAGGGAGCTATTTCCTGGGCGGGCCACCAAGGTCGACTGCGTATAATGGACGAAGTTAATGTACCTGTGTTACATATTATTAATATTGACAAAGCTTTGACTACACCCTGTCTGCTAGAAAAGGTAAACGCCGAACAACAAAGGCTTTAAAAAAAAACTTCTTTTATCATCCCAGCCAGCTGGTGCCAGATGTTTTCTATAATGTACCAAAAATCTACTTAATAAAAGTCTTGGGTTCATTCATTCATTCACTGACAGATAACGTGCACCCCAACCCACTGGGTCTAGAAGTATGAAAGGACATGACCAGTTCCAGCCTTTGAATTCGGGAAAATGTGTGCAGGGTTACGGTTTTTAAACTAAGATTAAAAAATAAAGATCTAATTTATCATGGTTATACTCGTATTATTCCGACTAAATCCCAGGTTAAAATGTGTGAAAAAACAGTATGTTAATTGCTTAAGCTTTTCTCTTAGATGCACTTCCCGATTTTGACGTTCAATTGTATGCATAATCATCCGATAATAACCTATACATAGTATGGAAACAATAAATTAAGAACTAGCTATTTTCGATCAAGTGAATTTTAATGACAAGGAATATTTAACTAGGTTTTGTTTACAACTATTTATTGACACGCCTACAGGTTAGGTTAGGTTAGGTTTTTATTGACAAGTGTGTGTAATTCTAAACTGATGAGTTTCAAAAGCAAGCACTAAGGCCCTTTTCTGATTTGTCGGTACAGCAGCGGTGCGACATCAGCATGCTCGGTATACGCGGTACCGAAAGCTTACCGAGCGCATATTTTAATTGAGCCTTTCTGATTAGCTCGGTATGTGTCGCACTCCCGCACATACCGACCTAATCAGGA
The DNA here is from genome assembly GCA_914767815.1 of Eupsilia transversa. Lineage (NCBI taxonomy): Eukaryota > Metazoa > Arthropoda > Insecta > Lepidoptera > Noctuidae > Eupsilia > Eupsilia transversa. The sequence continues at coordinate 4,070,533 of OU611888.1, forward strand.
AGGATCAATTGAAATATAGGCGCTCGGTAAGCTTTCAATCTGTCATCCGACGGACTGCATCGCAGCAATCGCGCGCAGTCGGACTGCGTGCTGTAATAGCTATCGCCATTTGTCAATCGCAAACGCCGACCAATGGCGATGGCTACAGCGTGCAGTCCGACTGCGCGCGGACTGCCATACACTCCGTCTGATGGCAGCCTTAGGAAGAACTTTTAAAAATTCATACCTACATAGGGGTTGGAAATTCGACATTTTGCTGATAGAATATTCCATCGAGAGCATGGCTTGTATACCATGATTATTGTTTTTATTCTTACTGTGATGTAATAAACGTATGTTACTATAGGTATTAACACTAAAGAATTTTTCAGAAATAACGTCATTTATTATCATGTTTATGGGTATTTTGTATTGAATTAAGCCATAATTAAGGTGATAGATGATACTATAATATTTTCCATTTATGGTATGCCTACAGGAAAATTATAAACGGAAAACTAACTTACAAGAACTTGAGCGTAAATATGACATATAGGGATAGAACTAGTCTACCATGCACTCGGGGTGTAGTGGCAGAGACGACGCTGTTCAAAGCTGAACTTTTTCCAAAACTCGGTGAGCTATACAGCTCAACTAAGCCTATCGCAGTCCACTGCTCGGCATAGGTGTCGGGCTGCACATTACCACACTGTCCTCCGTCTTCCGCATCAAGGCTCGTCGGCCGAACACCTAACTGTATGTACCTATATTGTTTGTATTCATCGATCACTAATAAGTTCTTTATTAGTGATCGATGTTTGTAATACGTAACTATTCTTCATTTGAAATTTTGAAATAAGATTAGACATTTAAATAAACCTTTTTTTTACAGTCCGCTCATCCGATTTTGACTTCTATTGCGTTGGTGGTATGACATAGGTATGGCAGCTACAGTAACCAGTTGGTATTGTAACCACTTTTGTTGCTTTTAATGTCATCCTTATGCCTACGGTATAGAAGTCAAAATCGGTTGAACGGGCCATAAAAAAGGTTGATTTAAATGTCTAATCTTATTTCAAATGGAGTATAGGCAGCAACAAGAAAATTTAAAAGGAAAAAAACAACACCCTATTCGTTCTTAGCGTACACTGTTATTTTTTATTCAGCCTCGGAAATCGCAAAAAGGGTATCCTAAAATCTTACACGGTATATTCTTCTGCCAAAATACATTATCTAACATGTTTAGTACAAATAGGGCTTTTAGAGCTTGCCAGGGTACCGAAGAGCCTTGAAATGTCGGCACGAAGAGGTGTCGAGGTAGGGATTACGTTGGCTGCCAACTGCCCATCACATCGAATGAAAAACTAAAGTATTCGTGTATAAAGGCTTTACATATCATTAGGCTGATGGTAAAGTAATCAAGTTATTTGTGGAAGATTAGTTTGGCAGTCTGGGTTTTTAATAAATCTTTTTTTTGTCATGAGTGTATGTTAATGCATGATTTGTTTAAGCTTACATAATTACCTGGTAAATAAATGGAACATATATATACAGGCTGTCCGTTAAAGAATGGATAACCTTAAAATAGCAAATAATAAACATTATAGCCGTTAAAAAAAAAATACAAAGTATATATAATCCCAAGTAGTACATAATATATTACAACAGCAAATAACCGATGGAATTCATTGTTTTGTGGTCGTGGTGAAGAAGAATGTAAAATAAGGTAAAAGAAGTTAGTTCAAAATCTACTTAATGTGCTTATTTCTTTTTGTTTTTTTTTAGAACGGCCATAAGGTCTATTATTTGTTATATAAATGTTATCCAGTCTTTACTGCACACTCTGTATATGTATATAAATCGTTGTCATAAAGTTAACCAATCTTTTCTCCTTGGTCCCATCATAATCTAAATTAAATTCCTCGCAGAATTACCCATCGGTATTTTCAGGCAAATATTTAATTGCCCCAAATGTTTATTGAGGTTCAATTACAACACATAAAAGCATCAATAAACAAACATGGTACTTCATTAAAATATCCATTAACTCTCTATGACTTTATTAGGCGGTAGCAGAGTATCAATAAAGAACAACACGGAAGGGAAGCCACTCAAGAATTTGACCAAATTTTTGTTTGTTTTCCGCAATGTTTGTATTACCAAGTGTTTATGGGGGTGACCTTTTTATTTTATTTGCCTTTAACACGACCTCCGGCTGTTTGCTGGAACCACTGAGTGCGGAAATAAAAGCTTGGTCGCAAAAAAACATGTTAGGGTTTTTTTTATTGAAAATGGTCGCGGTTGGTCACTATCTCGCCATGGTATAGTCAACGATGGTGTCCGTTAGGCCATCTGTTACCTACCTGGGGCCTAAGTCTACTAATTTATAAACGTCACAATGGTGTCATAATGGTTAGTTTTTGACAGATTTGGCATACAAAAACTGTCAAAAACTAACCATTATGACACCATTGTGACGTTTATAAATTAGTAGACTTAGACCCCTGTTCATTAGCTATGCATTAAGATTCAGTTTGAACTGTGTTGTCCTATAAATGAACTACCGCAATACCTACGTTTTACCTGACGATCGGGCATGTCGTGACATATATCACGTACCTAGCTATGTTCTACTATGTACTTCTTCTTTTTTTCATTTAAAATGCGTTTGTTTTCATACTGATGTCACATCGTGGACAATAGTGTGGTTTATTATATGTTTTTTCGACTGTAATAAAACTACTTTTTGTAAATGCTGTTATGTATAACTGTTTTTTGTCCCAAATAAATAAAATATTCGTCATACAAATATAAAGGGTTCCTACATGGTAATATCATGTCTTCTCACAAGCCTAATATGGACTATACTCCAATAAACAATATTCCCCAATATTTTTATTCTAATCTAAGATTTAATATACTTGGTTTATTGATAAGAAGTAATCCCTGGTATTCTATTAGTAAGGCGCAGGATTGTGTGTTGATAGATCCCTCGAGGCAGGAGGACAAATCAAAGACAAACATTATGCTATTTAAAAGTTTCCTAACAACTCGATTTTCGTCTAAAACAGGAATTAACCGAGCACTATCATCATAACATGCTCGTACACTGGCGACTGCAAAACATCCGCCTCATATGTAAACAATTAACAGGGTTTAATCCTGGACTAGGCAGGGTTGATGACAATAACATGCTCGTAATAAGAGCAACAGCCGGTGCTACGGTAATCTGTGTGAGTTTTCCTTATACTTATTCATAATAACATTTCAACGATAAGGAGATTGATTAATTGCCTAAATGAAATTATTTTAAATCAATACAGATTACTAGAGTAGTAGTAAATAGGTCTAAAAATTTGCTCTTGAGAATTATTTAAAAACATTTTGATTTTTTAATATTCATTTCGAAAATCAGTATAATTTAATGTTTAAATACTTTTATATAAAAAATATTTAACCGTAACACGTAAACCGCAAACACATCTTGTTGGTATTTTATACGTATTTGTATCTACTTTCCTGTTTGCGCCCATTGGTGCGTATGCGCCTGCGATTGTTATTCAAATACGTTTGTCACAATACAATCCAAGAGCCGATCGTATCGGCAGCCGAGGGGTACTGATTCTGTAATTAGAATACGCCTATGTAATGCGTGATTACACTTACATGTGTTTGAGGTAAATTGTAAGTACATACAATGGATCAAGGAGCGCCGAGATTCAGACTACTGTGTAGTTTTGGGCTCACTAGCACATCAAAAAACTAGGCTGAGAATCAACACTTTTCGAACGTCAAAATTATATAAGACAGTCCCCAAAAACTCCCACCCTTCACCATTTCCTAGTGCTTTGGCTGGGAAGAAGAAGTGGTGCAGCAAACTCCCCAGCTTTGTAACCTGTAGGTAATATTTTAAGCTGCTCAGTCGTCTCAACTTGAGTTAGTTCGGTACATTCTTAGTGGACATTAAACTATTTTCTATTTAAAAAGATCAGTCAATCTTTCTTGATATTTCAGTGCTGAAACCTGAAAATGATCCACTTTATGATTGATTTAAGATATTTTTGATACGCAATGCTCCAAATATGTTGTTATTATTATTTAGATAGGCTTGAGATGAACGATTTGTGAGATCACTAGCGACCTAGACAAGTGGAAATAGCTTTCAAAGCGTTTCGTATTTCTACACCGACTTTCAACCGTATTGACATAAGCTTTACGGTATCTTTTGTCAATCCAATAAATCTCTGAAGTTTCCCATCATCATTATCGCTGGTAGAATGTCATTTTGAAAAGGCCTTCAGGTGCACACCATGTTGATGCACGCTTGCTTAGAAATAATCTAATCACTTTACTTATGACTTGATTTTGTAGCGGCATCTACAACGCCAAATTCGAACTACGCATCAAAGACGTCACACAAATCCTGCATCGCGCAATTAGAGTTTATCGCGCGATCAACATATATAAAACTTCCCGACATCAGTCGTTGAGCAGTGGCCGCCAGACACAACACCCGTCTGGTCGGAGGATCCTCCTGTTAAATTGAGGATGAGTGAACTTTACACCCTGTTCCTCATACCTCAATAGATTCCTTCCCTACTCTTCAACCTCGATGTAAATTGAAATCAATAAGTTAATGTACCAAACTACCCATGTAAAACTAAGCTTTTCGTAACTGACGGCTCAATAATAGGCTATAGTTCTGACGCGGTACGACCTCCTATGCCGTCTATATGCGGCATGCCGTTGTGCCGGTGGCTTTGTGCTTTTCCGGCTTCCAGATTACGCGATTGTATACCATTGAGCTATAAATTTATAAGCTCTTGTGCAGTTAGACAACTTCCAAACTGGGCTTGTTCTGTAGCCGCCAGCATCGATGTTCCTACCTCAATACGTATGGTCGGACTCCATTACTCACCGGACTTTCTGCCAGTCTTTTTTAACCGACTTCAAAAAGGAGAAGGTTCACAGTTCGTCAGAATCTTTTTTTTTTGTATCGTGAAAACTTAAGCGAAGTGAGCTGTCATTTTTTTTCATGTCATTGTGTGTCATGCAGTGTCATTGGCACTATACACAGTTCATTTCAAGCTAAAAATAAAAATCTCATCGTAAAAATCTACGGTATTTCAGAAATTTAGTTGGACTTTGATGAAATAGTCAGCTAAAGTCGGAAAATTGGATACTTAACCATTCTCTTCCATTAAGTTTTGTTGATAAGAAAATAGCTGATATTTTTTTACTTTAATTTAAAGATGATTTAATGTTATATCAAGCAGTAATTGCACGGTTTCGTGGGAAAATCTCATTATCATAAATTATATCTACAATCTAGACTGAAACGTAGAAAATTTTGGGCTCTGATAAAAATCGTGGCGTTATTGGGGACAGAGGTCCGTGAACACCTTTAATATAAGTCATAAATAAAGGGTAGGTTCTGCTGTTAATGAGGTTTCTAACCCCTGATACACATAATGCTCTTTCAATACGACCTATATGGATTTTGGACCTTTGCTGTATAAATATAATAATAATTGCAGATACTTTTTGGACATTAGTAAATAAATAAACTAAATGATTGCTTATCAACGAAGGGATAACCTTATTTATAACTAATGCATAATTAATTATAAATAAGGTTATCCCTTCGTTGATAAGCAATCATTTCGTTTATTTATTAACTAACCTAAGGTTTATGTATGGCATTTAATTAACAAAAATATCAGCTTTTCCCGCGGCTTCGCCCGCGTTGAGGTCGGAAATTATAGCCCCGAAAGGTACTACCGTAACGTGCACGCCAGCACGCCAGTAAAGCTTCCAGTCGGCAAGATTTTTTCCGACATCTTCAACAATCATCGTCATATTTCAGCGAATTTACACAAAACCTTAATAAATTATACACCTAAACCTTCCTCATGAATCACTCCGTCCATTGGTGAAAACTATATGAAAATCCGTTCGGTATTTTTTAAGTTAATTGATTCAGACAGACAGACGCGGCGGTGAGGACTTTGTTTTATAATAGGTGATATTACAGGGATGAAAATGTAGGGTGTAGTTTAGTATAATTTGGATTCCAAGACGTCTGGCTAGAGTGGTTAGGCCTATTGGAGGTAGAACCACTTGACAAGCACACTTGGTACTGGTCGGAAAGCATAAATCAACTGATTCGAGTATACTGGTGTTCTGCAACCACATCAGGTTGTTGTGCGTGTCAGATGTTAGATATCTCTCTACCGTTTTCTAGCACAAAATTTTCAGTGAGGCATTGTTATTATACAGTGTGAGTCTTCATAATGTGCACATATCGAAATGAGGGATTCTATGCTTAATTTGACAAACGGAAAAAATATTAAAAAAAAACTATTTTTATTTTTTTATTTTTTTTGTGTTTTTTCCCCAATGTAAAAAAACGGTGTAACTTTTAAATGATCTATCGCGATGAAACAAACTCAACTCCATAATGATTGGTAGTAATTAAGTGTTCTTATAAAATGAAAAACCCCTCCCAATTAAACCCAAAAAACCCTCAATTGAAAATAAACAGGTATTTCGTCCAAAAATCTGTTTTTTTAATCAATTTTTACAATAATCGTAAAAAAAAATCAATAAGACGAATTTTTTTAAATAAAAAAAAATGGAAAAAAAAATGTATTTAGATTTTATTTTTTACTTTTTCCCCCATTTCGATATGTGCACATTATGAAGACTCACACTGTATATCCTCTTACAAATAAGGCTAGTTTGATTGAGTTAGCACCTGGGCCCAGGAAACTATGGAGCCTTCCCTTCTCTTTTGTGTAGACCACACAAGCAACTTGTAGGGCATTTAAAAACAAAAGTTTTTGCGGGTCCGATTTATGCACAGTTTTGTGTTACCGTTTTATTAAAACCAAGTACCTACCCATAACTCACTGCTGACATGGTTAATAAATAAGCTATTAAGTACTACTTTTTGGCACACGGGTAGACATGGAGGACATAGCAAACTTTTTATGCCGATATTTCTACGGGATCAAGATTTATGCGGGAGAACCCGCGAGGCGCTAGTAGATGTATAAAGCTTCGACACTAGTTATTTTCTCCTTACATAAACACAACGCTAAGATCCTTCTTAACCGAACATGACCAAAAAAAAGCTCAATACACCTCATACCGGTAATCTAGCCGCACCGAAACCCATTAACATCGGGATAGGAGGGTATGTTACGTAAGCCGTTATCAAGATGACCGCCCCAAGGTCTAGGCCAGCCAAATCAGAACATTGACATTGTCGGGGCGCGTTTAGGACTTGACATTGTGCCCAGAAAACAGTGGGTTCAGTTTGGCCAGTCCTTAGTTGCGCTTGTTTTGGAAAGTTTGTAAGGTAATATATTATAGAATAGAATAGAATATTTTTTGGTGTACATAATAAAGAGTATTCACTCTTTATTATGTACACCAAAAAATAGAGTAGAGTTATAGAGTTTTTTTAGCCACCTCAATTTACAATAGCATCCTATGTTCAATAACTATTTATTATCTTCTTCTGCTAAAGGCTCGTACATACTACCGCGACTTGTCGCGCGATAATTGTTCTACCGTGAAGTTTTCTTAGAAATTGTATTGTTAAAGTCGCGTTTCGCTGTCGCGTCGCACCTGTTTGTGGGAGCCTTAACAAGTAGTGCTCGATAGGATTTTCAACGGCAAAAATGACGAACTCCATACAAACTTTCACCCCTACAAAAAAAATACAAATTATAATAAAATAACAAATTAATATATATAATATATAGGTATTTAATTTTAATATTTTTTATAATTTTAATTTATATTTATATATATTTTTTAGCTAGACCCAGCTATGTAGGCTGTGTGTATTCTGTCAGTGAATTAATGATAATGAATAGAAGATTTTTATTATCTAGATTGCGCAAAACTAGTCATATTTCTGCTACAATACTTAAGTCTCTCCCTTACTCTAGCACATAGTACCCACGCGTTCATAAAATGATATAACAACATTGTCCTCTCTGTACTAAAACCTAGCTCATAAGAAAGTTTCACACCTCATAAACTCAGGCAGACGACCGCATATGTTTCATCCCCTTATAGCAGGTCTAAACTACTGCAAATGACTCCACCCTGGTATAGGTAGAATATTTGGCACCCCTCCAATCTTCAAGGCTTGTGAAGCACGCTATATGGTAATATTCGCTTATCAGTTTCCGGCGGGAAGTGCTACATGGGAGCGCCATTTTTATACATATACACGGAGAAAATTACTCGCTTAGTCATCAGTTTGACTAAAGCACTTTAAGTTCAAGTTGCAAGGCTGTTACGTTGTCTTCAACTTTCGACCTTAGCCAGTCGTTATAGGTTTACAAATTGCTTGTTTTTTTTTGTTGAAAACAATTACCTAGTAGATACTTAGTCACTGTTACCAAGGTTAGTCATTGTTTGATTGAGTATTTAGAATTTTAATTTAGTCTTGTGATTCATTTGGTTTACAAACAGCTGTCGAATATGCTTTGTAAATATTACACTGCTCTTATAATATTATATTTATATTGACCATTATGATTTTATCTAGAGAGGTGAGTGAACTTCATTCCGGGGATAGGCAGTGGTGTAGTGGTAGGCGTCATACTGTAGGTTCCATACGATTAGCAAGTTAATATAAATCATATATTCTGATGGTTCAAAAATCGTTTATATCGTTTCAGTCAAACAAGATATTTATTATACAGGCAAAATAATTATTCATCCTACTACAATGTATTTTTTTTTATTGTGTGCGTAATAACTTTTTAAGCATAATATGGCATAAGTACTTAAAGTGATATAACAGAATTGACAACCCAGCAAAGCCTGTATACCAAATAGCTACTTGTTAGCAACATAACTTTTTAGAAAAAAAACCATTATTCTTTGAGAACACAATCAAGGAAAGGAAAAAAAAATGTCCAATATCAGAAAATGGCTCTATAATTATAACCGTTTTACCTTTCTACAGGCTGGATATTTGAATGTAAAATAACAGGTTAATTTAACTTTTAGGCAGCCAATTTCTGAACGCGATTCATTTCAATCAGTCGGGTGCTCTTCACGCTTCGGATTTTATCGATAATTGTGATCTGATTCTAAAGAATTGAAAGGTACCTTAAATTCGAGGATAAAATTATAAAGAACAATAGCAGGATTGACTTGGAATCTTGATCGTAACTCAGAGTAAACTCAGATGATTTCATTTTAAGATTTAGAAAATGGGTAGGTTAGTACCTACCTATAAGTTTGTAAATTCTCCTTTTCACAAAAAAATAATTAAATACCTACTTGAATACTACGCAGAGACGAAATAAGGCTAAGTAAAAATAAAATGAGTAGCTTCAACAATGCAGCAAAATTATCATGCAAATCATGCACTTCCAACGAACCGTTATAAAACCACTTTAAAACTGAATTTGAAGAAGTTTCGACGAGTAATCTGATAATCTGCATGGAAACTGCTGGAAATGGACTAGACTACACATAAAACCTAACACTCACTAGGTACCTATCTTCAAAGTAGTTTCTAACTTTATCGATCTTTGCCTTCTATGCGTAGAGTTTTTAGTTTAATGTGAACACTGTTGAAAATGACTTTAATCATGATTTCTTGCCTTTGATCATAAGTTAAGCTGCCATACCATATCTGTGGGTTTGCAGGGGATTGAGACAGTCCCCATAAATTCGCAATCCACTGCTGGACTTCACATTACGCCATAACACCAGCACCCTGATTGCGTAATACACGATCAATCACAGATTGCTAAAGCATTGCTTCATAAGTTCGAAACAAAAAATGCTCAACAACATAAATCACGCAATGAATGTTGTCGAACTGTCAAAATGAAACGGATTTATCTTAATCGTTTACGAAAATGTGTTACGCAGTTAGATAGCAGGGTTTCCACTTTCCGAGTCCAGATCGTCCCAGCTGTCTGTTTAACGTCTTCGGTTATTTATGATGCTACGATTAATTCCTGTATTTTGCTAAAGTTCGTCTACTCTTGACTAATTTACGTCGCCTAAAAGGTGATAAGTTTTTTAATATAGAAACCACTTATGTTGAAAGCGATTTCGATGCCCATTAAAGTAACATGATTAATCTATGTGAATGACAAATATCATTAAACGATAATAATGCGTTCGCAATCAACTCGATAGCTGTGCCCGTCCTTGGTCGTATTTTTGACAATGAACTTTTGAATTCAAGTGACTAAGCAATGCTGGAATGACTGGCTGAAAAACATAAAGCAACAAAGAAAAAAAGCCTTGTCATTCGCCTGCAAATAAATAAATACGAGTGCCTGGAGGCACCACTTGCTGGCACTACTGCTGAGCATGAGGTCCTGGGTTCGATTCCCGGGTCTGGCAAAGTGTTATTGGGTTTTTCCAACACGATTTTTTCAGTAGCAGCCCGGAGTCTTGATTTGTGCCTGGTTGATGACATTATAGGCTTGCCCCCCCTATAACATGGAACTTAAAATATAACTAGTGACATTTTACCTCTTTATAATATTACGATTAGTATATTAGTAGAGAGTATAGATAAATACAAAAACACCATCAACATAAAATACTGTTTAATTGGAAAATAAGGAGGAATTATTACCTAAAATTCTCTTTTGAAAAGTTTTTTTAAATAAATGCAGGTCAGCATGTCACATATCCAGGGGTCGTAGCAGATGGCGTTCTTTAGTTGTCTGCCTATGTATGTATGCATATATCCAAATTCGTTGACATGACGGATTGAAAAAAAAATAGAGATACTGATTTAACCCATCCACCTATCTTAATACTATTTCTCCAAATTGGCAATCTCCAACCCATTTACGCGTAACAGACTCTATACGAGTCCAATACTTAATAAACCAAACTACTGTATGGGCCAATTTCACCAATAAAAACTGAAGGCGATCAGCACATAAACCAAGGTTAAGAGCTGTCAGTGTCATTATTTTCTTTGGAATATTGACACTGACAGCTCTTGAAATCGGTTTAGATGTGCTGATCGGGTTCAGTTTCATTGGTGAAATTCGCCCTTAGTCTGCAACAGAGTCCGTTTACACGATCTCGTTGGACATTCAGCCGGCATCCTTCAGCTGTACAGTAACCAGTGCTGCCAGTACAAAATATTATATCGTGTTTGGCAACACTTCAAATGTTTGTTTCTACCCTCAATCGGTTTTGATTTTTGAGTACGTGAGGTTTATGTTTAAAGAGCTAGTATTTTTCACCTGTTACAACTTCTTGCACTCAGTTATTATTCTGCTCAGTTTCCCATCTATCGCCATTGTTCTTTCTTGCTTACGTTTAAAGCTATCCTGCATCTCTTGGACTTGTCACAACATTGAATTTTCTTCACTTCTATTGTTATTATTGTCCATTCAAACCCGAGTTATTATTGACTTACTCGTAGTTGAGGTCATGAAATATTTTTTTAAATTATATTACGTAAACAATTGTTCAGTCTATTTATGCTGCTTGTTTGATTATGACAAACCATTTAGTTTAATGCTCTACAAGCTAATTGTAAGAATTAACAGCTGTTGGTTTTAGCAGCTGCAATTTCAGCTGGTTTTTATGTTAATAACATTCAGCTGCTGTAAGGTCAACATGAATGACGAATTAATATACACTTTTAGAAAGACACCGTAATATATGTGGCAAAGTGGAAGCTTTACAAAGACATTTTTTTAGACTCATTTGTATAAACTCACATTAGGAGCCTGTACCATACCGTAGGTAACCGTATATTCTATCTCGGAATATATTCTTTATCAAACAGTCACCAACAAAAAAACTACCTATAAATAGATTCGGGATCATCATGTAACAGGCCATTTACAAGTTGAAGCACTGCTCGAGTAAGGCTGTCTGAATCTGACGGGTTCGGGTCCCTTCGGATACAATCGCAATATCCGACGACGATTTGTCTGCTACCGTTGCGTCGGTTGTCATGGTAACCGACGACAAAGGGATAAGCTTTCTTGTTTACAGAAACCTAAGTTTACTGGTAGTCTATTGGATACAGCAAGTTTGATAACATTAAAATAATATTTGAAACAGTTTGACCGAAAGTTTTAATTGACCACGACGTTGTTTTGGAATTAACTGATGGAAGTATTTGGTAATGTAATATTACGTGTTGTCATATTACTAATTCATTAATATTATTTTAATTTTCCTCATTGGCACTAGAATCTTGTGTTGCTATGGAATTAAAACCAGAAACTGATTGAAATTCATCAATGTGACATAAAATAATGTATCAATGTAATTAGTTTAGTGATATTCCAAATTGCCCTAAAAAGCCATTTCACCTCATGAATAATGCACATAAAGTAATATCACATGATAATATTCATGTTGATGTATCTAAATAAACAGAATATGCAATGAAAGCAAGCAGCCTACAATGCAATGTCCTAGTCAATTGAAAACACTATTGTTCATTGCACATAATTGAAATAGATTCCTCTGTGCCTCGAGGAATCTATTATAAGTCCAGATGACAGATGTGGGCAGATGAGATACTGCATAAATTAATATCATCGCGAATGAAGCGAATCGAAACAAAACTGTTTGATCTAGTATTTAAATTGCATTAGCTTTCATATATCGTTCATCATTAGCTAGTTTAATTTGGGCTATCGAGGTCACCATTTTGTTTTAGAGTAAATTATCGATCCTATGATCATCGCTCTCTTTCAATTTATTAGTCCAGATTTTGGTTTGCTAGTAATTACGAATAATCATGAGCTATTGAACGGTGAAATTGCAAAAAGTTTATTCTTATGAGAACGGAACGTTAGAATGCTCTAATAATGGCGTGGTATGGCTTATCTTTAAATCGTTTACATTAAATGCTTTTCTTTTATCTTTGCTATGTTGGAAATTGTTTTCGTATTTTCTTTCGTCTATAACATTGTTTTATTTGCGTCTAATAGGTTTCTTTATTTTTTAAAGTATAATGGATACCTAACTTCGTTTGTACTATAACTACTATAGCATCGAAACTAAACTTCTACTCTAAACCAACGAACCTTGATTCATTAACATCATAGTTCGACTCATACTAACGGTTGTGTGTTGCTTGTCAACAGCAATGGAGGGTGGCGCGTGGTGCGCCCGCGACATCTCGCTGCGCGCGCAGAAGAAGTTCCTGTCACGCGTCGGCGGCACTGCAAGTGCGCGTGCGCTGGTGCTTGACGAGCATGCTGCTAAGCTGCTGGATCAGGTACCACTTGTTTTTTATTTATTTTGTACTTAGTTTCAGACCTATCCAAAGTTCGATGCTTTAATAAAGAGATCATATAGCAAACCAAAGATGCTGGCTATATGGTCTACAATCGACTGGCTCATCAGTCGATTGGTGATCATAAAGCCAGCTTCTTGCACATTACTAAATGACTTTACTGACATAATTGTTAGCCAAAGATCCAAATTCTTCATCTGTACCTAAGTTAATTGTGACAGAGTAGACTCATGAAGTCAGGGTATCGACAAGTTTATTTATTTAGCAAGTAGACCTAAGGAGTAACAGTTTTTATTTACCACCTGCCGTTTTAGCTCGATTGCAGTCCACCGCTAGACATAGGGCTCTCTGCCTTACTTCTAAACTTTTCACTTCCAGTTCCTGACAGTACTCCGCGAGCGCGTGGAGAAGAGGGAAGCGGAGAAGTTGGTGAAGCACGTGATCAAGTCAGCCGTGAAGCTGGGCGTGCTTCGCCGACATGGTCAGCTGTCCGCGGCTGACGAGCGAGCACTGGCGGCTTTCCGCTCTAAGTTCCATGTAAGTATTGACACGAGCGAAGTTCGTTATGGACACTAGTAGCCTACAAGTACCTACTTACTTATCACTAATACTTGGCATACAGCCCAGTGCCTTACCTTACTTAAAACAGATAAATGTGTATTCTAGCATTAAGATAGGAGTTTAAATGTTATGACTTTCTTAAGCAAGCATCAATGTCTGTTCTCTCAATTTACTTTCAAAACTCACCACCAGTTCAAATACTTACGATTTTCTATATTCTCTGTTTTCCAGACTGTGCTAATGGCGGTTGTGTCGTTCTGCGAAGTTGACTTCTCATACGACCGTGGATTCCTACAGGATGCACTGCGCGAATCTCATCAGTCCCTGAAGTAAGTAATCATTTACTAAAAGCGGCATGTTACAGTTGATAGGATTTGGAATTGTTAATGGATACTTTGAAAACCGTCGTGCGAATTTAAACAATTTTTAAATCAATGTTGTTTTTAATTTCCAGGGCCGTAGTAGAGCGACATCTCACAGACAAGTCAGTATCTAGGCTCGCTGGTGTGTTCGCCATCGCATCTCGAGGAGAGCTTCTCGACTCACTATTCGCCGGTCAGGTCGATGAGGATGTGCTCAAACTATCCAGGATGTTGCGCAAAGAACTGGACAGAGGCCTTCTATAATCTCACACTATCACACATCCTGTGCCGTCCTTAACCAAAGCTAGACGTACCAACGTATTTGGACGATTTTCCTCTGACGAGGCTTCATGTCGTCGGGACACACGTCCCTGAAACTCGACTATGGGAACACTTACAATATCGTTATCTCCACAAATGGAGATTTGATTTTTTATTATTAACAATATTTCTAGTTAGATTGTATGTAAATACAATTTGCACAGTCGGTGGTTCGATTATGTGCCGGCTTCGAGTTTGGCTTGTTTTAAAATTGCAATTAAAATTCGATGAAGAATTGAAATAAATTGTTATGCATGAAATGATAATTAAACATTTATGAAAAAATTTCAAAATGACAAATCGTAGATGAAACAATTTGGATCGAAAAAAAAAATTAAAAATTTATTACAATTAATTTTACCACAAAACGTATACTGATAAGATATGACAGAAATAGCATCATTGGAATCAAAGCCGGCACTGTGATGTAGGGCATTATCGCTTCAGCGTTCGTTTCACTAATTGCACACAAAATGTTTCATAAAAACGCCAGTCAAAAGCTCTCTCTGTCTCAATTCTACACGGCAAAGACGTTCGTGATTCTAAATATTATGGCGTTAGTGGCAATTTACAAGACTACTATGAATACTCAGTGAGTTTATATTGATATAGGATGTATTTATTTATATAATATATATATATATTATATTAATTTATTTAACAAAAAATATTGTATTGACATTATGTTTGGATCTGACTGCGGGGTATCGCCAAATGCCATTGTTTTGATAATGTTTGCTGGATGGCGTTAACGTTTATTGCATGAAACTACAAGTTAATGATTACTGTGTGTGGTTTGACACCAATGATTCATAACGACGACACTTTTAAAATAGGTTTAGGTATTTTTATATTGACGACTGTATGAGTGTCAACAGTGAAAACACTCTATAATATCATTCATATGTATTTGACCAATGCCAACAGTTTCATATAACTCATATACTAAATTATAGCGCCAGTAATTTTGAATATTTGACTGCTTATATTAGTAATCTTTCTTTCCAATATAAACTTGCCTGCCGTATATCTGCCAATTTTAACGATTGATTTGAAGAAGTAAGGAGTATGTTAACATTCACGACTATGTCGAAACATATTATCTTGCCTTGTCTTACGACTTTTAAGATGATTACACAGCATTATTATTTTAGAATGCATTTAATAGTTTGTATATAATACATATTTTAAGGTATACTCGAATAATTTAATTTTGTAATTATATTTTAGTTTTACGCAATAGATGTTAAGAGAACAGTTACCAGTAAGGTAAGTCGTTCTTTTAAAATATCAATAATGTGGTTTTAAACATTTTAACATTCAGATCCGTAAATAATAAGTCAATCAATTTCTTGGTACATTGTCATGTATGCTTCTAAAGGAGAAATTACTTATTTATGGATCTGACTGTAAAGCCTTGAATTGTAATCTACTGTTAACTTATGTAAACGAAAAAATAGACTTAAACAAACATATTCAAGCCTACACATCTACGAATATACGGAATCTATCAAACTAAGGCCCTATTGCATTACTCAATAAAATCAAGTCATCTATAATTAACTTGGTCATTTGGAGTTTGTACTTTTCAGAATATGTATTGGGTCTTGTATTAATTTACATTACCAGAATGTTTGATTTCGTGTTTTAATGTTACAATAAATAATTTATAATCAAATCTGGATCAAATAAATATACCTATCTTATTGTATTCTTCATATCCGTAAAATTATTAAAGTTTCAACGATGTATGTTTAAAGGTTT
Source organism: Eupsilia transversa (assembly GCA_914767815.1). Lineage (NCBI taxonomy): Eukaryota > Metazoa > Arthropoda > Insecta > Lepidoptera > Noctuidae > Eupsilia > Eupsilia transversa. The sequence continues at coordinate 4,086,799 of OU611888.1, forward strand.
TGTATAATTAAATTATCATTGATCAGTACCTTATTAAGAACCTACTACTCAGGTATTCGATTGAACACAAATCACATCAAATTTATCTTAAAAACATCGGACTCTTGCAAAATTTTATAAAATACTTTGGACCAAAACTTTAATATCTACACAGTTCTAACATATCTGAACTAGAATTCATATCTTAATTATTTTATTAGCAATAAACTTGGATAGTCATAGTTCGTAACTATATTGTTTTGTATAACTACTTATTTGTAGTCGTAGTGTGGTACTCTCACTATAGAACGCACATCTCTAACTCTCTTGCCTAATCGTGTCACTGTTTAGTGTTTTATACTATTTGTGTTGGTGTTATGGCGTTTTCCATTTAGAGAATACATATTTACCTATTCAATTCAATAAATTCGCGATTATTTTCAAGGGCATTTTTGTCATGGCCCTTGACCAAACCAAAAGGTGTGTGACTGGTGAGATACATGTCGTTTTGTAACGTAATGTAACGAAGCGTACAATTCTATTTAAAAAATAAACTTCATCTGTGAATCTAGTCCTTTCAAAGATCTCTAGGTAATGCGTAGTTTCTTATGTGCATCTCTGAATGGGAACCACCAAATGTCATAGCTAGATGAAATCAAAGAGACGTCCAAGTAGGGATTGTATTAAAAAAAGACAATATCAATGTGTAATATAATAAATGTTGATTTCTAGACGACTCTCTACGAGGTGTTACTGGATTGATGTGAAATGAATGTTTAAAGTTAGTTGTTTTTTACAAAAAAACTGGTGTGATTTATATGTTAGCTATATGTTAGGAGTTAGTTTCTCAACTTTTGAATGTTTCATTGTAATTTATGAAGATGACGTTCACCTCATTGAAATTACGTGTTTTAGGTGCCTATTCTTCTTCTTGAGAATCGGTGGCTAGTTTGAAATTTTGGTCAAGTCATGTCGGCGGAAATATAGCTAATTTGGTTCATGTTTTGAGACATTTTCATGAACCTGACTAAAAGTGGCCTGTGGGTGAATTGAGGTGAGCGTTAGTTCTTCAATAAAACCTACAGTACATTTACATACACATACATTTGTTACACAAGCACCACATGCCTATTAAAAAAGGATTTAAATGTTTAATACAATGTCGAAACCACAATGAATGAAATGTTAAGTATCAATCAAGTTCTATGGTTGAGTTAGGCTTTAAAATGAAACCGCAGTTTTTATGAGGTATTTTTAATTAATTAGTTAAACAAGTTATAGCCTCACATTGCAACTTTGTTTCAGAACACATTAAATGCAAATATGACAGTGAAGCATTTTATGACACAATGATAAACGGTATTGAAATTGAAACGACTAATATTTATTTTCTAAGTACATAACTATTTTCTTTAAAATGAAATATTTCTTCATCAAGTCTAATTTGTTTATTTGAACACTAAACTGTCTGTTATTTTTGTATCGTTATTTATTTATTGTTGATTAGTTATATTTTTAGATGAACATAATCGCACACCATAATTCTTTTTTTACAATTTCAATACCGTTAAAGACTTATAATTCTATTACCGAGCACATAATGGCACGTACATGACATTTTACTGATCGTAGGTCTATTTCACGTTACTTCTCAGGAACGTCCTCAATGCGTTTGAGACGTGTCGAGCCGGAAACTTAAATGTAATAATTTTTGTTAAGCTGTGTTATTGTAATAAGATTTGATATCAAATATACAATTGATAAGAGTTTCTGCGTATTTATTTCAAATGCCATACAAACCCTTCTTATTTTTTGGTTGTAGTAAGTCGAGCACAGACTATTTGACAATAGTCGATCTTCACATATTAACCATCAATGATATCAGTCAAATCAAATTCACGTTTAACTGGATGCGGTACGATCCGGGGAATATTATCAATTGACTCGGGGGTAACTCCGTCAGCCTGTAATTCGTACCGAGAGAACAAAGTTGCTATATCTAGTTTTAACATTATTTGCATTCTAATTGGTAACTTCTTAAAAGATTGAGCATAGCTCAGAAAAAAGTGTTCTACCCCGTCCATTGTAGAATTTTCATGATTCTTTTTAATGCTATGGTTCTCTTGTTCATCTTCAGTTGATTCTTGTTCCGATTTATTAGATTGATCTATTGAGGAATTGGAGCTAGTCATGTTTTCAGTGGGTATATCCAATTCGAAATTACTAAGACTTTGTCGTTTGGGATCATACGCTTCTCCTCTAGTTTTAGGTATATACTTTGGTATTCTTCTACTGCTCAAGCAATCATCTAGAAACGTCAATTTTTCAGCCCAGGGCCAGTTTTTGTAGTTTTTATAAGTGTCGGCGTGGGCAGGTTCCGAGGACTTCTTGAACTTGACAAAGTTGTCTTTTAGACCTTTCCACTTGACAAACCAAATGTCCGCTAAAAATGAAACTGGTTTTAGTAGGTTTGTTTTAAACAAAATAGTCATCTTATTTTCTAGTATGTCCCATTAAACGAGGACGGAGGGTGGCAACCCCGTTTTGTGTGGAAATAGCAGTTTCTAATCCACATTTCAAAGATTTCTGAAAGTCTACAAGCTATAAAATAACATCAACTTCGTTTAAATAGAACTTAGCCCAAACGGTCGCGTTTTAGTTAAACTAGTAAAATAAATCATGCAAAGGTTATAGTTAGGAACTCTTTGCAGAAATATTAAAAACAAATCGACAGCTAGGTATACCTAGCTGTCGATTTGTATTTAATATTTCTTTCGTGGCAGCATTGACAGATCATATTATTGTTGAAAAAAAAAAAAACAAGGTTTGGGGTTGGTCAGGCTCTAAGATTAAACAACGCAGTCTTGAGGAGGTTTTTTTATTACAACAAGATAAATGTTTTACTTATAAATGTATAAGAGATATAGACACGCACACGACATCTTTGTTTTGAGTCACATTTTATTTAAAAAAATATTAGCATTTTATTACACAATGATAAACGATACCTATTGAAACTGAAATGATAATTATTTATTTCTGAAGTTGTGAGAACATTTCTTCAAGACGCCCAATTTGTTATTTCAGTCACGAGAAAATTCTTCAGTTCTATGGGCGTTATTATTGTTGATTAGATAGAGATATCACACACAGATAGATGTTATGTGTGTGGTCACAGTCATATTTTAAATGTCAATGTTATTAGCAAAATCAAATTCACTTTTAACTGAATTCGGTACGATCCGGGGAATATTATCAAATGACTCCGGGGTAACTCCATCAGCCTGTAATTCGTACCGACAGAACAAAGTCACTATCTCTAGTTTTAGCATTATTTGTATTCTACTTGGTAACTTCCTAAAAGATTGAGCATAACTAAGGAAAAACTGGTCTACACCGTCCATTGTAGGCTTTTTATTCTTTTTAATTTTATGGTTTTCTCGATCTTCTTCAGTTGGTCCAGTGCTATGTATATTTCTCTTTCTATTTTCCTGTGCCTCTTCTTTCGGTTTATCTGACTGGTCTTCTGAGGAATCCGAGTTAGCCATCTTATAATCTGGGATGTACAATTCAACCGTACTTTGTATTCTTTTAGTGTTCGTGCAATAATCTAGAAACCTCGTGGATTCAGGCCAGGGCCAGTTTCTGTACTTCTTATAAGTTTCACCGTGTACAGGTTCCAAGGACTTCTTGTAGTGAAGGTAGTTGTTTTTCAGAATTTTCCATTTGGCATACCATCTGTCCGCTAAAAATGAAACTTATTTTAGTACGTTGAACGATGTTTCGCAATAAATTGAACATTAATGCCTCCTCATTACTGTTCAATTTATTACACTGCACTCATCAGAGACAGACGGAATTTAGAAAACATGTTAAAGATCGCCTTGTTTTGTGGTTATAGCAGTGTTTGAGCTTTAAACTTTTTACAAAAAAGAAAACCCAAATTCGGAATAAAAAGCTTATCGAAAAAGAGATAACAGAGTGAACAATAATTATTAGTTAAGGAAGTCGGTGGCAAAAAAAAAACAAAATCAAAGACGCGACACTTTAATATGGTTGAGTGAGTCAGACTTTGAAATGAAACGACGCAGTCTTTATGAAATTTTAATTAAACAAGATAAATGTACTATTAACTAACTTTTCTTAACTTCGTAAGTTTTGGTTTAGGCCGAAACTAGAAGAGGAGCCGAAGGTTCGGTTTCGGCGGAAAATCGTGTTTCGGTCGAACACCACACTTACTATTACATTTTTTAGGCAATGGGTACTAGCACATGAGCCAATGCCAACACATTGTAAACAATAAACAGTTACACAGCATTGTTGCCCGATTAATCAAATGTTTAGCTAACAACAATATTTATTGAAATGCGATCTAAAAAATTGTTAATTTATGCGAATTTCTTTAAATAATTAATTAAATGACATGATTTTCAGAAACCTGTCGTTTTTGTAGATTTTTTACAAATAATTTGTTTGACACCCTCAGCGCCACCCATCCTGTGGACGTTCTTTCAATTAAATGGACATAGAGAACGTGTTCCTACAAGATACACAGCGCTTTTACCAAACAGAAAGATGAATGTACTTTTGGTTACACGATGTTCCAGAGACTGTGTGTCAAAAAGATACACATGGCGCTGAAGGGTTGAAGTATCAGATTTCTTGTATCCAAAGATTTTAAGAATGATTTTTTCCAGATTTGAATGAAAAACCTGCGGCTGAAACCTGATTTTTTGGCCGAGACTGGCCTAAACCGAAACCGAATCTTTGGTCAAACTCTTAAAAAAATGTTAAGCCGGGCGTTGTCCCGCCCTCTTTTGTGCGAACGCGGAGCACGCGACACGCCAAGCATTTTGTAACATTAAATTTGAATAAACTATTTCAACTATAAGTAGCAGTAAGTAAGTTTTAAAACACAATGCAATTATAACAGAAACGTCATAAGACACAATGTTACAGTCTAGTATGATTATGATTGGTTTTCCGTTATGAACAGTAGTTTTATATTGTTTTTTTTTTTTATGTATCGGAATTAATTACTATTTTTATTTATTTTTTACAATTTGTTTCTTTAGAATAGTTTGTATTATTTAAACAAGACGTACACTGTTCATTTTGTTACATAAAACCAAAAAAATATTCTAGCTATCATTTTGGTAACCTCAAAAAACACCTAGGGGCTTTCACACAAGATGCTTCATCATATTCATACGTAACCACTGCTTGTCCAAAGTTTGTCGCTGAGATGTGGTGTGCTGTGGCACATGTGTATGGACCCTTAGGTAGACACCGAACATCGCCTGAAGGACTTCAAGCGATGTTATGCGATTGAACACTTTTTATATTTTAAGATTGTACATTGCGCGAGAAACAACTTAGAAGAGTGAATATAGGCTGAAGCTGCTATTTTATAATAATGGCTTATCACATAATAAAGTCACATTTTAATCGTCAATGGTATTAAAGAAATCAAATTCAAGTTTAACTGGGTGCGGTACAATCCGGGGAATATTATCAACTGACTCGGGGGTAACACCGTTCGCTTGTAATTCGTACCGAGTGAACAAAGTCGCTATCTCTAGTTTTAACATTATTTGCATTCTACTTGGTAACTTCTTAAAAGATTGAGCATAGCTTAGGAAAAATTGGTCTACTCCGTCCGGTGAAGAGTTGTTATTCTTTTTGATTTTATGGTTGATCTCTTGATCTTCTTCACACGGTTCGGAGTTATGTCTCTTTCTTTTTCTTCTAACTTCTGTTACTTCTTGTTCGTCATTAGAATCTTCCGTGTTAACATCAGCAGTGCTATAAGTAGGTCTTCTTGGTGTACATCTTATTCGTCTGCCGCTGGAAGAGTTGCATTCATCTAGAAACCTTACGTGTTCAGACCAGGGCCAGTTTTTGTACTTTTTATAACTTTCGGAGTAAGGAGGTTCCGAGGACTTCTTGAACTTAGTGTAGTTGTCTTTCAAGCCTTTCCACTTGGCACTCCACGTGTCCCCTGAAAATGAAATTTATTTAAATAGTTTGAGGGTCGATTCATATTTACCATGCGTCAGACTAACATCTTGACATGTTCGTCGAGGACGGTATTTAGGTAACGTGTAACGGGTACTTATGTTCATTTGTTGCTGTTTTTAAGTCTGAATCATACACATGGGTCACTGTTAATTTCCTCATAACGACGCCTCATTGGTCTCCGGACGGATTGCCGTACCATCGGACTATGAGGGTAAGGGAGGAGAAGGCATGTGCTTGCGCATACAGGTGCACTGCAATTGCGTTTGTCTCCGTTGAGATTGGCGGCAGCGCGCCGTGACCAGGGGGACAATTCCCGTATTTTTAAGCGCGTTCGCATTCTAATCTCATTCGCAATCTGTCAAAAATACAATCAATTTACCAAAACATTTGACAAGTTTGACAGATTGCGACTTGCATGTGAACGTTTTTTATGTACGAGAATTGGCCTTCTGAATTGGTCAAGAGCACAGTAAAGAGGATATTATTTGTAACCTGTCAAGAGGATATTATTTTTAACCTTTCAAGAGGATATTATTATTAACCTTTCAAGAGGATATTATTTTTAACCTTTCAAGAGGATATTATTATTAACCTGTCAATCAACTCTTGACTAAGACTAATAGGACACAATTAATTATTTATTGTAACGTTATTCCTTGGCGCCACACATGCAGACACGTTAATTAAAATCGGCCAAGTGCGAGTCGGACTCGCAGACGAAGGGTTCCGTACCAACGTACTATATAATGTAAAAAAAAACACGTTTCTACAATAACCTATTATGGGCGGATTAGACCAAACAGAAATAAATTTTATCCGCGGAATAAGATTTACTTCTGAAAGTTTTCGTATGGAGAAACTGTCAAAAATTAAAAATTTATTCGGAAGAGAAGGCTGTTTGGTCGAATCCGCCCTTAGTAATCCCTTACAAATATTAATGGAAGACAGTCGCTCGTTTACACAGTCTTGCTTATTCTTGTTTAAGATTTCTTCATTTGTAATGAAATTAAGAAATCTAAAAATGTGAAGTGAGAGAAAATTTTGTTGGTGAGTTCTTAATTACCATGACCAAAGACAAATCAAGGAAATTTATAATAATTCAATCAGTTTCTCTACCCTTCTCTAGCAGTTTTTTCGTAACCAAATTAATTTTAGAAAAAACCGGCCATGCCGGCCGGTGTTAAGAGATCGAGCAAAAAATTTCGAAAAAAAACGTTTCTTTAATGGGGATCCTCTTTAATTATTAACTGTATTATTTTTTTATTAAGTATTTGTTATTATAGCGGCAATAGAAATAGGTACACAATCTGTGAAAATTTCAACTATGTACCTATTGCGGTTCATGAGATACACTCCGCTAACAGACAGACGGACGGATAGCGGAGGCTGAGTAATAGGATTCCGTTTACCAAAGTAGGTATGGAGATACACAAAGCATACGAACATGGCCTTGGTAGATACAAGATACCTAGGTACCTAGTTTTATAGACTTTGGGGTTTATTTAAGTATAAACATTGTTAAAGTGACGTTCAAACGTCAAAAATGTAGGTTAAACAGTCGCTAATCATTACTTAACTTTATGCAACGTTTATAAATAAACCCCTATATCGTAAAAATATTTGCCCTAGTGTCATTCATTATCGAAGGAAAAAACAGAGTAGGCAGGTCGTATTGGAATGAACAGGTTGGCATGGCAGGCATGGCAGGTTGAATTGAAATGTTGGCATAGGTCATGGATTATGCCAACATTGATCGTATGCCGTATGTAAAATAAGTAGATAACAGCTAATGTAAACTGTTTATTCTAATCCATTCCGATTACATAAGTACCTACTAAACGAGACTATCGATTGCATTAAAATAAAATACCTAAGTGCAGTCCAAGATTAACTTTTAATAAAAAAGAAATGAAAGCAGGGTTTGGTTTTGAATTGACTGTCATTGGCTGGACCATAGAATGATGGAAATACCTCTTAGGACATTTTTTCGCTAAGTCATAAGTCATAATTAAGTCATTTATTTCATAACAATATGGAAACATTGTGTTGAAAATACAAGCACGCATCAATTATTCGAATTTATACCTTATTTCAATGAACAAAGAGTCACATGACGTGCGCTTGTCAATTGCATTATCCAATAGACTATTCAAATCCATGTTTCCGTACGCTTATTTCTACTAAACAAACTTAAATTTAGTTCCAAATGCATTTTGTTTTCGACGCTCAATGCTGAATAAGAACGAAAACACCGAATTTTAATAATGAATGAGCTACCTCGGGCTGTGTTCAATCAGCAATCGTGTACGTTTATAATTTACACACTAAAACATAGATGGCGCTGTAGAAACATGCGCTGTAGCAACGAGTTAAAAACATGGGGTAACTTACCATTGCCTGAGCCCATTTCACTGGCGATTTCCTTCCAAGTTGCTAGTCTCTTTGGTCGATTTTTGTGTTCCGGATCATTCTTATCATATAAGCAAGGCCTTTCTCTAACTAAATCAATCAATTTTTCTGTTTCAGACATGGCGGCGATAGCGGTGTTTACGTCAGCGGGAAGAAACGTAGAACGCAGACTACGTGCGTTCCTATTGACCGCCGCGGTCGAACTGTCAGCTTGCGCGAAGTTTCTAGAAATCGGCTGCAGGACAGAGAGCGCTGAACTCCTATCGCGGAACGCGTGACCGCTCTCTCTTTCACACACAGAGGTTATCTTTTTATTATGATAACAACAAAAGAGACTGGTATAAATGAAAGAAATAAGCATATTTGTACTTCGAACGAGTTTTAGTTTTCGTAATAGCAAACGTATGGTTATAACATTTACAATAAGGTATTTATTTATAAGTAATGTGATATTATAGGAACATACTTACCTAGTAAGTAGGGTTGCCAACCATACTTTATAATAACGTCTATCCTACTTTATTTTTGGTATTTATACTTTATACTTTTGCATACAAATAAAGTATGTGAAGATACTCTATTTCCAAACTTTACTGGGATGCGTAAAATAAAACACTCATTATGGAACAGATGACGGAAACGATTTATAATGGCTGTATGGGCACTGTTCCCTTTGCCTACTCGTAAGAGTAAACCAAAAAAAGTGACAGGACAGCTGGTGACATCCTTGATCCTGACATATTTTGTTTGTCACAGTCACAGATGTCACTATCGACGAAATTGTATACAAAAATTGTCCGCTGTTTTTTAAATTAAAAACGAATTAATATTTTTTTAGAACATAGTAAAAAATTGTTAGCATGTGCTAAAAGCACACAAAAATACGTTTTAAAAGGCAAAAAAAAACATGAAATTAAAAAAAACCTTTTTTTCTTACAAATACTTTTTTTTTTACTATTCAAACCATTTTACTTATACGTTTTTTTTGTCAAAAAAATTGGCAAGCCTACTAGTAAGTTATACCTAAACTCATTCGAGCGATAGCAGATAGGCTCTTACTTAAAATAAAACGTAATACATAGAACGTTATGTGCAGTTTCTACTTACCAGGGTCAGGGACCAACAAAAAAGGTAGACGGAGCGCTGCTAACATCAAAAGTGAAGCCACCTTTTTATCTATGTGTGTGTAAAAAGGGTTGTCATTTGTTAAAGTTTTTCCCTATAATTTGGGGAATAATATTTTGGGTAGGATAATATTGTACGAGTAAGATATTGTTGAGTATGGTTACAATACCATACTCAACAATTGTAAGGAAGGATTCCGAAACAAAACCAATTTTTTACACAGAAATAATATTATAAGAAAACAGGAATATAATTACTCAAAATAAAACAATATCGATTGGAGAAATTCGAAATCATGTCATGGCAACACTTGCATTTATAATGTCACTGTTTTCGTTCATTCATTCGTAGTAACCTAAAATTCAAAGTTAACTAACTAATGTTATTTGAAGTAATTACACGTGAAAAGTGATTCCGTGAGACTTTTTATGTGATTTGCTATTGTTTTTATAAGTTTTCACTACACAAGAAGGCATGATTCTATTTTTTTTTATTGATGTTTTCTAGACGACGACTCGTGAGTTCGTGACGCATTAGGAGCGATGAGCTTAGTTGGAGTGTAGGTGTGTGGGTGTCTGGGTGAGCCTGTGTATTTACTTACAGGAGCTTAGTTTCGTGGCTTCACTTTTGATGTTAGCAGCGCTCCGTCTACCTTTTTTTGTTGGTCTGAGTTACCAGGTAAGTATTTTATCTAAACTCGTGCAATAAAAACAAGTGCCTATCCCAACACACTTAATATACACCACGAGAAACTTAGTGAAAACCGCATGCGCTGGTACGGGACAAGTGATGATACGAGATAACGAGATAATGACCATACGTTTAAAAGAGTCATGAATATAGAAGAGTGGACGACCACCAATCACTTGGATACGAACAATAAAAAATGATATGATAGCATTGAGGTATTAGGTATATGCTAACGTTAGTACAATAATACCTCAATGTATGATAGCGAGCAACGGAGCAGCACAACAAAATGACAACCCAAACCAGTAGGTACGGTGCCGCGTAGAAATACTAGAAGGGCTGACCCCCAATAAATTGGGATAATAGCCAGGAGAAAGAAGAAGAGTAAAGTTTGGCCAGCGAGTCATGGAACAAGGAAATGGCGGAAAATTAAAAAAAATCTTCAGTACTAGCTTTTTTTTTATGTTAATTGTTTTGTTGATATGAGTAGAACTGTACGATTATGATAATTAGACTATATTTCATGTCGCCAATCGCCAGCTGATTTTTTTTTAATTTCCCGTCTATTCCTTGTGCCAAGACTCGCTGGCCACGACGTAGGTCTAGACGTAGTCGCAAGTGTGACTACTGATCAACTGGGTTCTTTTTACCCGACTACGGCGAAGCAAAAAGGAGGGTTATGATTTTGACCGGTATGTATGTATATATGTATGTATGTAGGTATGTATGTTCATTTGTTCCCTCATAACTTCTAAACTACTCATCATAGTTTGACTAATGGGGTATCGTTGGAAGCGTCTCTGTCGTCCGATGGTTATAGGCTATGTGACGTCGCATTAAATTGAATATGGCGCCCTCTAGAGGACAAAAAGTCATGAACTAAAAAAAAAGTTTTTTTTAATGGGGTCGTGTTGGGTATCAAATGAAAGGGCTTAATTAGCACATTTAAAAAATATAGGTACATATTATAACCCCACGTGTTTAGGGGATAAATCGAATAGATTACGTGTGACTCCGGATTTTTAATTTGTCTGTCTGTGGTGACTTGTTTATACCTTTTTAGTTGTCTTTTGCCGTAGTTGGGTTTTAGTTTTTATTATTTTTCAATAAGGAATTTTTCAGTAATAGCCCGGAATCTGGATTTCCACTCGGTAGATGGCATTAGGCGCGACTCCAATCGATCGACAGTTTCTAAACTGCGCAAAACTGCATCTAAACTGTAACAGCGCTCATGGCTAGGAGGAAAAGTCAAACAAAAGTAAGAAATAAAACAAACGATTATTGTGAAAGCACCAGTCAATAAATTTTATTCACTAAAATTCCCTTAGTATACAAATCTGATATTGGTGATGTGGATGACGTGGTCTATATACTACAAGTGCTTGTATATCTGGTTATCTGATGCCATTCTCACCAAGACATTATAATTTAACTGATCCTTTTGATTGACACAGTTCCAAAAAGCAGACAAGCTGGGCCAAATTGTGCCCAGTTTGTGACAGTCTCCTGGTTTCTGGAACGGCTACCGAAGTGTCCAAATAAAACACATGTCAAGGGATCTGATTGGCTATGACCTGTGGGTAATTTAGTCAACCAGTCACAGGCCACAGTAGGTGACATATGTTTGAATATTTGTTAGATTTTTATGTGTTAATTTTCGTTTCAGAAACCGGGTTTCTGTCTTCTGTGGCGTGCTGGACACAACTTGACTCATCTTCTATTCCTGTGTCTATGTGCTAAGAAGAAGAAACGTTTAATATCGTTTTTCGAGATTCTCCTTGCATTTAAGGCATGTTTGTTGGGTCAATGGCTGACCATCCTTTTCATTCCAATTCTTATATTTTCAGGAACTTCATCAGCTTATTTCATAATGTCTTGGTCAAAATAAACTTAAATATATTATTAAAACCTAGGATCTGTTTCATTCCTTCCACAAAATCATACAAAAATTATATTTCGTCAACTTTTCTAATTACTTACAGCATATCCTAGTAACGAAACAGACCATAAGTCATTAGCGATAAGAACCAGTTTCGCATGGGTTTCATCTACTACACATGAACAATTATTATGAAAGTATACAAATAAAACATACGAGATCTTTAAAACAGAAACATTTAGTGATAGTAAAGTATTTACGTCTAATTATAATTTCTTATTTTAACAATTAGAATGAGAAAGCGGTTTATCGATGATCAAAGCAATGACTATTTACAATTTTACTTATTTTTGGAATGTTTAAGTATGGAGTAAGTTAAACAAAGGGATAGTGATGTTATTAGTAGTAACATATAGCTACAACGCTTTAATTTCCACTACGAGAACGAAGTTAATTAATTCAATCGTTGGTTTCAAAATCGGCATACATAGTGAGTGACTGTACATAATATATTATGGAAATACTTATAATATTATTTTGTAATTCGTATATTGTCACTACGATTTCTGCGACATTATAAAATACATTACCAATGAATAAATAATATATTCCCTACAATATCCGACAATTTCAAAAATATGTATATCAATGAAGTGAGAGCATTAGTGAAAGCGCCATCTATGGTGACACAGCGACACTATGAGAGTACATTACGAGACAGAAAGCTCGAAGCTTCGTCCTGAGCTTACACATACCTAAACGACTATCAAAGTAATTTTAGGTATAAAATAGATTTATTTCTCTAACCTATAAACTATACATATTAGGTTCTAGTCGACCAATGAGTATTACTTTCGTCCAATCCTGCGCATGCTTGTATTTGAAAATTGAATGTTTGTTTCCCGCCTAAAGCATGAACAGTATTGAATGCACTGACTACATATTGGGTGAATGATTAAAACCTCGATTTTTTGCTTCTTGGTGTTTAACTTGTCAATCAGTGTTAGGTAAACTTACCTGGAGCCTAAGTCTACTAATTTATAAACGTTACAATGGTCTTTCAATGGTGAGTTTTTGACAGATTTGCCATACAAAAACTGTCAAAAACTCACCATTGAGATACCATTATAACGTTTATAAATTAGTAGACTTAGGCCCCTGTCAGTGTGTCGTTAGCACAATGTTAACTCTTAACAACTCTAGAATTATTGGTACCGAGATAATTAGCCACCAAGTTACCTGTCTGATAATCTTGCTCAAATATATAACATTTGATGTCATAGTCAAAACAGACTCAAAATCGAATGACCTTATTTGAGATTTCGTAGAGACCATCACTGGAATTGTTTAGAGTTAAAATTAAATATTTTACCCGAACATTTCAACCAAACATTACACTAAATCTGACAAGTCAGCGAAATCTGTACATATACCTAGAGCGAATTTTTACTTTGCACAGTACACCTAGATTTTGTCAATAGATTTCCAGAATCTTTAACTAAGGTTGATGAGAGCTAGACTGAAAATAAACACATCTAGGCTTATGAATAGTTTGTCAGACATTACATAAATATCCATAACGAGTGAATTTCCATTACATCAAGTGTTCTTACATTTAGATATGTAGAGTAATTAGAAGACATTGAAACGGGAGAGATTGGTTTGTTTCATTGAATAGCGGCTGTTGAGTTCACAATAATTTTGAATAGTTTTGAGCATTCTGCGTAAAGTTTTCAGCAGACTATTGGAGAAGTTTGAAACGGTGCAGATGGTACAGTTATACGTAACATTTCTATGTACTCTCTTCTGTTCAGATTCTTTCCTTCTTCTCGACCGCCATCTTTTCACTCCCGTTTCAAAACATTAAGTTAATCTACATTTGAATAAACACAAGTTTGCACTGTGTTCTGTGGTTACACATTATACATCAATGTTTTACAACAAAGGGGAGGGGAGGGGACGCTGTGCGCTTTCAAACATATACGAAATATTTCACGCGAATAAATTCCAAATAATTTCGTCTATCTAATATACAATATCATTTTTAGTTTACAAATTAACGCTAAAACAAACTCTTCGTAATCTCCGCTGGACTTTGGCTTTGCCATCCTACTTCTTACCGTACTCTGTGCAATAATAATAAGTGAGAAAATAAACGAACCAAACGATTATGGCCGATGTTATTAGGAAATTAAACGTGAGTGACCTTCTGTGTCAGGTCTCTCTGACAATATGATTTAACCTTTTCTACACCAAAATTAGATGGAATTCTAGTGAGCTATAGACAAGAGACTCGGACACTCCTTGAATATATCCCAGTTCAGCAAATTGAGTGATAATTTTTAAGAGTTAAGATCTGTACACTAGCTGTTGTACTCTTTGAAGATATCAAGTTTGAAGCTCGATATGCTGAACATAGAAAGGATTACATAAGCGTCTAAACCGTTGAATAAATAAAAAATGTTGAAGGATGAAAGGGAAATATGTGAAGCCCTTGCTGATACTGCACATGCTTTCTGATTCTGCATGGTAATAACTGATTGTGGCCATCTGTTTTTTCTTAATAATTTTATTGGCCAATGTGGTGGTATCTGTATTTATATAAAGGTATTATCTCAACGTTCTCATAATTTAAGAAGAAGATGAAAGTAATATCTTCTATCTGCTTATAAAATTGTGGAGGCCGTTAGATATTGTTCCTCGTATACTCCCTGTTACAACTGATGTCTTTCGGAACCATTGATCGTCATTCGGTTAGCCGAGCGAGATCTGCGACGTGATCTTTTTAGAGACTGGTTAGACGGTTATGGACGACAAAAAGGAAAGAAGGAAGAGTAGGCTCACTCTTGTCATCACCACATTCTGAATCAAATCGAATTCAACAGAACTAAGTGACAAATCAACATTAGTTCGAATTAAATTAGATTTGTTTCTGATACAATGTTGTCGGGAGTAGGTAAGCCAGTTGGTTCCGAAGTTCAGCAGTGCTGTATTGGCTCGCTTGCTACAGGTCAGTAGAGTAATGCAGTATGAACATGGGACGGGGATGGGACCGTGGGAGTGTGTGTGGTGCTGGTTCACTCCTTGAGCTTGTGCCAGTCGGCGATCTGCCGGCGCGGCGCCGCCTGCACCTCGCGCCAGTGGTGCCGCGCAGAGCCCGCGCCCACCGCGCCCAGCTCCAGCCGACCGATCACCTGCACAACGAACACTTATTGTAACTTCATAGGTACTAGTTTACACATATAAAAAAATTATTGAAAAGTATCTTAGTAGATCTACATAAAGAAATAAATCATTTTATTTCAAAGAAATATCGTAATCTGAATAACACAGGCTGATGAGTGTGAAATAAACAGTTGTGCTCAGCTTGATGCGTATGGTCGAAAACGATATCCAGCAGATTTGAATTATGAAAATGTGCATAGCCCAGAAAAATATATGGATCACGTTAGTTGTAACAGTTTAAAAATCAATCTTGTTTATTTTCTGTTTACCGTATACGCTACTATTTGTTTGAAATGCTGGAATATTGCATTTCAGCAAACGCAGCCTACATTTCAGTGTAATGATGCAACAAGTCTGGAGTAAAGTGAGAGGAGCGTATGGCTGTCGAGTAGTTGTATACTTTTGTTACTGTACTTAAATAATGTCTTTAACTAATGTACGTTGGCCTTTTTATTTTAAATAACAAAGAGAAAGTCTCTCACCTCATTCTTAGTAACCCTGTCCCAGTCCAGTACGAGCAGTTCCAGCGACACGTGGTCGAGGGTCGCGTTGGGCGCGGCCGGCACCTCGAACACGAACGACTCGTTGAACACCGGGTTCAGCGTGCGCTTCTTCACGTGGGTCTTCTTCTTGGCGATGCGTTGGCCGTTGTATAGCAGGTACATCTTTACGTAGCTGTGGAGAGGAGAAAAGTTGGGTTAGTCTTTGGCTACGTTGCATTTAAGTAGAAAGCAGAAAGCATTTGCAATTGCATTTAAGCAGAATTAACTTCGGTGAAGATGAAAGATGAAAATTAAATACAGAGAAACTTTTGCAGTAAAGCTGGGAATACATTATCGGGCGCGTTCGTAAGAAAGAAAGAAAAATGTGCCTGCCGTGTGTGTATGTGTGAGCCGTGGCTCACAGTCGCGAATGATGAGTGTGTACCGTACGCGGACGCTCCAGCTCCTCGGATAACATTTCCCTTTCATTCCAAAATTCCTATAGGTACAACTCAGCCTAACCATTCGGAGAATAAAGACGTGATGTTATGTTATGTTCCAAAATTGTCAACTGGGAACCATGCCGAGCAGCGATAGTGAAGACGAATTTATTGAATTAGTGGCGTTAATACTAACGGGTCAGCAAGTCCGGTGACGTCCATCTTGGGCAGGTTGCGTGCCTTGAGCAGCACCACAGTGAGGCGAGCGGCTGCCGGCTGCCAGCACAGCGACACCAGCACCTCGCCGCGACCCACGCTGCGCATCTACAGGAAGAAGGAGAAAATCTTAAGATTGCTAACCACTCCGATAAAGGTGATGTAAGACAAGAGTGACAGTTGCATTATATGTATAGAAGCTAGAGTAGAACGGCAGGTGGGTCACAAACGGAACGGGAAGTAAGTGAAACAAGTTCGCATCTCGTGGATTTCGAAGTAGCACCACCATGAAGTGACAACACTCATTTGTTTCTTTTGCTACCGTGCCAAAAACCGTGATATTGCATGGTGTTGACGCAAGATTAAAATCCGTACATTATAAAGCTGTACAAGTTTGGC
This sequence comes from Eupsilia transversa, assembly GCA_914767815.1. Lineage (NCBI taxonomy): Eukaryota > Metazoa > Arthropoda > Insecta > Lepidoptera > Noctuidae > Eupsilia > Eupsilia transversa. Next base: position 4,103,664 of record OU611888.1, read on the forward strand.
AAGTGGTCAAAATCGGAACTAACGCCATCTTCTTTAATCAATACATTTCACAAAACTGACCATTAGGTCGTGTCAAATGAAGTTTGCTGTCTACCTTGAGACTGCGTGGTTGTATCTCGCGGCAAAGCGCCATGGCCTCGCCACTTTGTAACTGCAGGCTCGTCAGCGGGGACACCACCTCTCCAATTATCTCATCACGGGAATATCTGGAACATCAAGTTAAGAATCTGAAATCCAATTTTTTTGTTCAAGCCTTCTTACTTTCTGATAATTTCGAGCTTGCCAACAGTATAGTTATAGGCGCAGGCCACATATAAATGGCGTCAGGCTCGGACATGGCACGGGTGGCTTTTATTCCATTCAAATTTCATACAAAATGCATGGAAATAAAGCACAATTTAGGACACACGGTATGTCGTTGCTCTGACGTCTGACCAACGACATACAAAAACTACAAATTACCTACGCTTTATTTCCATGCATTTTGTATCTAATATGAATGGATTAATAAGCCGCCGGTGCCATGTCTGCGCCCGACTTCATTTATATGTGGCCTGCGCCTTAGCCAGACAAAAACTGAACGTCGTTATCAAATAAAATACGGTACAGTTTTTTTTAGCGTGTCGATGGCCATTCAAATTGATTCGGCCCAGAATTTTGCTACGGGTTTGACACCATCAGTACGATCCGTCAGTTCCTGTAATGTGCAGGCAACAGGACGGTTGCTGTTTAGGGCAAAGTATAATAAAATTGTAGAAAATGTTGCTTACCTGTCAAAGCTGAGTACGACGAAGTGCAGGGTGATGGCAGCGATCTGGTGCGGGGCGATGCCGTAGAAAGTGAAGTCCTCGTCGTATACCGGGCAGCGGGTCTTGCGAACAACTCTGAAAGTATTCAACTTAATAATTAGTAAAGCAAAGAAAGAAAATGCGAAGTTCTAGTTATCAAAAAGTTCTTAGGCGTCTGTCATAAGAAAAACATGGCCGAAAAAAAGTCCAACCTTTGTCATTTCAATTACAGCATTTGCGAAACAATCTTAACTGCCATCACGTTATCATAGCGCAGATGATGTTAGTTAGTGTCTATGATCAAAAATAACATGTTTAGTTGTTTCTCTGTACTCAGATAATTGGTCCAAATGATATAGACTCAATTTTTTTTTTTCTAACTGCTATCTAATTGTGTAAAACGTTTTCGTAAACGATTCCGATGAATTTGTTTCGTTTTGACAGTTCAACAACATTCATTGCGTTTGTTTTTGTATTTACGTTGTTGAGCAGATTTTTTTTCCAACTTATGAAGCAATGGATTAGCAATTTGTTTCAAACCGATACAAATTGTGATAGATCGTATATTACGCAATTAGGGTGCAGAACAGTAACTTGTGCTGCTGGGGAGTTTGCTGCGCCACTTCTTCTTCCCAGCTAAAGCACTTGGAAGTGGTGAAGGGCGTTTGGAGGACTGTCTTATGTAATTCTGACGTTCGAAAAGTGCTGATTCTCAGCCTAGTTGGAATAAATGACTTTTTATTTGATTTTGATTTTATTTGATTTGGTCCAATTCTTGTGACGATGGGCGTCTATACATTTAACAGATAGTTAAAAAAACAAAATCGCTTTTTGTGTCTGACTGTGTGTGACCGCGTTGTTCTTCTTAATTACACAACGGATTTGGATCACAGAGTATTTACTACGGAAGGTTTATACATAATACTCGATGATTTGTTTTGTCAAGTCATAAAAACTTTGCGAAACAGGGAAGGATTGCTAGTATACCTAATTATAAAGGAATTGTTGTACTGACCGTGTCTTAACCTTATGCTGCTTGTCGGGCAACAGCTGCAGCTTGACGTAGGGGTCGGGGCCGGCGGGCTCGCGACCTGGCAGACCCTGGCACGACACCACCGACACCACCAGCGCGTTCTTCTCGTTCTCATAGCTGTGGATGAAATAAAGGCAAATTAAAATTATGAATCTATGATTGCCTCGACTGCCTCGTTTCTGCTCGGTCTAGTGGCGCTACTGCTGAGCATAAGGCGCAAGTGATATTGGGGTATTCCATTAAGAATTTCTCAGTATCAAGACTCTGGAATCTGATTTGTTCCCGGTTGATGGCAATAGACTCAGAGGACTTAACTATAACTGGAAAATGTGGGTGTAGACATAGTACACCCATATTTTGCAAGTCATAGGTGCACCTCTGCCTAACCCTTCGGGAAAAACAGGCATGAATTATCAACATATTGAAGTCCATAGTTGGGTACAAGCGCTGGTATTTAAGTTACTGTCTTGGGTGTTGGAAGTCAGTAAAGTCAGTTTATTCCATCCAGGTCAGCCTCGATCGAATAAAAATATTCTGATAAGTTCACCAAGCTTATTTATTTTAATTTCTTGCAAGGCACAATTTTTTCTAGAATTCAATGTCTGTCCTATATTTTGATAAAACCTCATTTGCGGTTCGGAGCGCAAAATGTACTAAATTGCTTCTAAATAACGTAAAGGGAATTACTCGTTACATAATTTTCTGCGAGGTAGCTCTATGTAAGTTTATTTTCGCCAGATGTTTAAAAATTACTTTTGAAAATAGGAACGACTAGAAGTTGTTAATAGTTTTAGTTGAGTAAGGATATTATATAGTTATTTTTTATTAATACATAGTTAGTCTGTTAGTTAATTTAGTTTACGAAGTTTATCCACAGTAAATATTTTTATCGTACTAATAAATTCCTGTTTATAAGTAAAGTTACAATTCCTAGTCTCGGTAACTAAACATGCTAAATTCCGACGTATACTGTAACTCCATATAACTCCGAAAACAGAACATCACCAAGTCGTTATATAAATCAATACACGAAAATACAAATAGAAATTCGTTTCATATCTTTCACCAATACGACTAAGTTGCACGGAAACCGATATTCGCCATACACGAATATTCATTACTTTCCAAATGATGTCTGGTATTTGTTATCGATTACGCCCCGTCGTGAACTAAAGCAATAACCCTTGTAGATATGCGTTAGCTCTAGACGTAAACTAGGTCATATCGGGACACTAGGCCGAAATACAGCCAATATTGTATATAATACTTGTTCGGATTTGTATCGAACGGTATCGCTACTAAGAATTGTTATTTCTGGGTTAATTCTGTAACTTTTTTGCTTTTTCAGTTTATTCTTCAAGATTTTCGCATATTTATGAGGATGTAGCTTTAGACTTTCGTAAAACCAACTTTGAAATTCCGTCTTCATTTATAAGAATAACAACTGTTTTCCATTATTATTTACAAAATGTTTATTTAATTAAACTTCTCGCACACAAAAAAGATACAAATTGCTTAGGAAGTTCCGCCGTTATGTCGAAACTACTGCAGCATATTTTTTTAAATAAATATATGCTAAAGTTGAGGATTAATGTTAGCGACTATGTTAGCCGAAAACACGATTTCATAAAATTTTGTCGATAGAAAAAAAAACCAAAGTTACCTCCAAACCGAACAATAAACCGCTGTTATTCAAAAAATACTTCAAATTACATCATGAAACTTGGCACACTTACTGAACTAACTATAAAACAGCGACTATGTTTTTTATTTTTTTGTAATTACCATTATTTTCGCCGTAAAAAGCAATTACCTAAACTTGCCGATTTGTTGCCGCCTCCGTCTCGCTCGCACTCAGTTCGCGAGTAGTATGGTGCGAGCGAGATAAAACCCTGAGGTTGGGTGGGCTCTAGGCATTCTCTGCCAGTCAACCAAGGGTGGTGAAGATATTAGATGGCAAGTGCTCTGTTCGAGACGACTAGAATCAATTCAATATTTTTTGTAAATTTTGACGTTTAAAAGTGCCTTAAATGTGCCTATTTGTAATAAATTATTTGACTTTGAGAGGAACATCAATCAATCTGCCTAGCCTTTTCCCAACTATGTTGGGGTCGGCTTTAAGTCTAACCGGATGCAGTTGAATATCAGTATTTTACATGGAGCGACTGCCTATCTGACCTCCACAACCTAGTAACTGGGTAATACGATACCCCTTGGTAAGTCTGGTTGTCAGACTTTCGGGCTTCTGACGGTGTACCGACTGTCAAAGATCCACGAATGACAGCCGTGACCAACGGCTTAACGTGCTTTGCGAGGCACGGAGGAGTCTAAAGATGGTCACTCATTCTCGGATTAATCCGTAGCTTAACTTGATTGATCGAGCCGTGCGGTTGTTATTACTTAGCCACGAGCTCCTCGACTTTGAGAGGAACGTAATAATGAGAAAAAAAAAAGTCATAAATAAAATAGGTACGCAAGTACAATAATAGGTTAGACACGTATAACTACATACATTTAATGTTACAATTTATCCAACCTTACAGTAGATATTTTTTTACCAAAACACAATTTCGTAATCGAGTGGCCTCTACAACCCGAAAACTAACTTTCTATTTGGTGTCCACAAATAGATAAGGATACTTCTGTAAACGTACGTGAGCCCTGTAACTGGAGGTACAGTCAACCCTAACAATATATTATTATAGCATTTATTTCAGGCTACGCCCATAGTGCTAGTAATAATGTTCTTAAAAACTAGTGTTAGTGTTAGTAGACATACAAGTTTTATACAATATGTATAAATTGATTGTTTTTTTGACAGATTGCGAATGAGATGCGAATGCGAACGGGCTTAAAAGTACGGGAATTGCCCCTCTGATCACTTTGAAAGGCCTGCTGTTCCTATATTTTGGCCGCTGACTGTACTGTACTACGTGACTGAATAGGGGTCGAAAGAAATACGTTACAAAGTTTATAGAGATGGCGGCGGAGCGGGCGCGGGCGACACTTTCCCGATATTTTACGATTAGACCTCTAGGGACTGGTTTAGTTTACGGTTTATTGGTAAATATATATGGGAGGGTGTCACGTTACGTATCGGTATAGTGAATCAATCAATTAATGTCACATGTCGAAAGGTGTTAATGTGAATGATGGAATTTAAAAAAGTGGCGGCCATAAAGAAAAGATAGATATAATATTCTTACTGCTGGCATGCAGACCTCCTCTTTCTGTGAGAGGGAATGGACCGTGATCCACCACGCGGGCCCAGTGCGGGTTGGTGGATGTCACATGTCTTCGATTTTTTTCTTCTAGGACATGCCGGTTTCCTCACGATGTTTTCCTTCACCGTTTTGAGAGCAGTGGTGATAAAATAATTTACACAAAGTATAGTGCCTGCTTGGGTTCGAACCCACGACCTACTACTTGTAAGTCGCGGTCGTTACCACTGGGCCACACCACTGCTTAATATACATGTTAGGAAGAAACTCTGATAAGACAGGAGACAGGATAGCTAATAGAGAAAGTCATTGGCTGACCCCCAAATAAATCCTCCTTTTTATAAGAAGGATGATGACTATAATATTGATACGTCACCTGCAGGAAAGAACTAAATGAGTTATCATGATCGTCATTGTGTTTACTCCCACTCAAAGGCTTTATGTCTAATATAAATGATTAAATTAGTCGGCACCTACGTTAGTACATAAGTAACAAGTCAATCAACATAGCTATTTAACGTTAAACGGTAGGTACACAAGAAAACATTTATCATTGTTAATATTTGGAACATATTAGCGAGAAATTTGGTAACTAAGATAAACTTCTTGTAGATAGGAAAAGTATGACAGGAAAATCTCGTCGTATTTACTTTCAGGAAAAATCCAATAATTAAACGACTTTTTTATCCCGAAAATAAGATACTTCCTTTACCTACAGATGCTACCTTATTGGAGAACGAATTGATTATAATCAAAATATTGTAGTCTTACCAACCTTCAAAAGTCGCCCGGGGGTGTGGGTTTTGGGCGTCTGGGATTTTTATCTCACTAAAACAACCCCGGTGGTCACCAACTTACATCAGAGAGCTTTATATTATTCATAAGTGATTCACCCACATTCGTGAAAACATAAAAAAAAAACTTACCGAACAAGTAAATAAATACCTTTTTTCGTACGTCAACCTACTTCCAATTTCTCAAAGTTGTTATCAACAAAACAACCCGTAAAACCTTTACAACAACAATAATCCTGCAAATAGTTGATTTGTACCTGATAAGAGAAACATTTCACAAGCAGCTGACTATCGTAAAACGAATATATATTCAAGTTTACGGCCTGTGCCAGACGCTACGGCAGTTTATTATTAAAACACAGTAAAAAGGCTTAGATACCATTAAAGGCTTTTATGCTCCGTGTAACAAAACACCCCCTAGGGCTGTACAAATGGATTACTTTTTAGTGAGACTAGAGTAATATTCCGAAAGGTTTAGTGCGAGCGAAGTTTAGCGAGAGAGGTGAGTTATGATGATGTACAACCCTAATAGCGGTAAAAAACTTGAATGTATTATTTATGTAAAGCGGTAAAGTCTACGGTTGTGCTCGAGTTTAATATCAATTTAGTCTCGGCTGCTTATACAACGAAAGTACCGCATTTTTCTAAGAGCTTTAATCATGAAAAAGCGATTTAAATCATTAGAGTAGGTGATATTTTGTGAGTATGAAACGATATTTCATTTAGAGAGACGAAAGCAATAAAATGGTTATACTCAACAAAATTTTACGAATCGGTACCTACTTACTTTACTTAAAGCGATCAAATCCCCAAACCTGTAGGACTTAGCAGTACAATAGCTTTCTAAATGCGATTAAAAGCTCAAGGAAGCTTAAAAAGCTCCGTAATTATTTAAGAGATAACGCTTTACATGAATAATTCTTCCGTGAAAAACGCTTAAGGTTTATAAGGGCATTTACCTACATTAGATTTTATTTCTTTAAGTAACTTAGGAAGCGTTTTTATTATTTTATTTTATACAAAGAAACGTGTTTTGAAAGAAAACATTATATTATACAACGTTTAAAGTTAAATGCGCAAAACCTGAAAATAGTTTGATCAGAATAACGACCACTTTTTAATCGGTCCTTCCCCGCAGTCAAACTATTTTATCCAACTGATTTGACCACAAGGAATTTTGACCATGGATCTTTCCTCGTCGTCAAACTACATTTTTCAAAAAATCTTCATTAAAATCGTTGCCGTGTCTATTATTAATAGGTCAAGCCATCACGTCATGCGCAAACCCGCCAAAATAGGAAAACAAACACAAATTGTTGTCGACCAATTTAAATTTTCTCATACTCATAATAATAGCGTTTATTTCAATGCAAAGAATTGCCAGTAAAACTAAAACAGCACATAAAACCTTTACAATTTTTTTTATGATTTCAATTGAATTAAAAATCAGTTGGGGTATCTGAGGTTTTGCACATTTAACATTACACGTTGTATATCCTACTTGGTTGAATAGGATATAATTTTATGATTCCTAAGTAGTTTAACTACTAACTATAACTACTAACTACATGTAGATCGGAAAATCCTACTTTGTAAAAATACAAGTGACCTCTCAGCTGTTGTCAAACTGAAAATAAGACCAATTAAGACCTATTAAAAACACTTCATTATCACTGTCAAAACCACAGCATAATTATGTCTTCAAACAAAGATATTAGGCAAAGTAAACTAAACCAGGGAACTCAATTTGATCGCGGCGGGCGTGAAGTTACTCCAGTCTTCGTTATAATGACCGCGGGGTGCCCGCGGCAACCGCAGACAAACATTGTTATAAGTCCGCAAATTACCGGAACTCCGTAGACTTCGCAAATTACCGGAACTCCGTAGACTCCGCAAGTTCCGGAGCTCCGGAGTACCGGCGCGTGACAAACAAAACGTCGGTCGCCGGTACGTAAACAACCGAAACTATTTAATGAGACAATTTAACTTTGCGAAAAGTTAAGGGTTTGCTAGTGCGTGGCGATATGCGAGTTTTACTCCCAATTAAAAGTCGAGAGCTTTCGCACTGAATGATGAATGCAAAACTTTTTGTTACCTACGAAATACATCAACAAGACTCTAACGAGAGAGAGAGACATGGGAAAAATATCTGTGTAATACTCTTATACTTACTTTGAAAATTGTATCTAAGTAAATAGGTATATATAATCAGAATATATTCTAAATGTCGTATCTAATATTATAATTTTGTTCCAGAACCTATCATCCAAGTGTGGGTATGTATTTCGTATCGAAAGACATTCTGTTAGGACAAAAACTAAGTAAATTAATACAGAGAGAAAAATCTGCGACTAATCTTAGGTCAAAAGCGACATAATTTATCGACCTTGTCTACTTGACGCTGAAGAATACTTGACCCTCGAAAGGTTATACTCTGAAATACCCTTGAAAATGATCTTAGGCCGTTGTAGTACTTCTAAAGTTTTAAGAAATTGTTATCTTTATGATCACTACTCGTCCCGAGTCGAGTTTTTTTTACCTCGCAGTGGGACGATTACCTACTGGGCGGTATTCAGAAAATCATGAGATAAAAAAAAAAAACGCATAGATTAAGTTAGGTTCTATGTATCAACTGTTTATTTATCCTCTTAGGAATCAAAATCGAGATTATAATTTATTATGACTACATAAATATTACCTACAAAGTAATGGCATAATCTAAAGCTTCTATCAGAAAACTATTCAAAGAATCCTTCCTCTACTCTCTTTATTCCAATATTCCGTCCTCATTATCTCGTCTCGTATAATCATCTCACAGATAATACGGCTTCCAGTTTGATCCTTCCAGCGCTAATGAGAAATGATGGACATAGCCGGGATTCTTTCCAAGAAAATAAGGAGATTATGGACGTAATATACCTTTGTAAATACGGGTAAAGGAGACTGCTGTGACCATGGGTGATATAGGGACACAACCGTAATTACGATTGTGGTTATTTGCATGCGGTCATCTTGGCTAACTGTGAGATGTATTTTGGAATTTCTGAGATACTGACATACGTTGCCTTACTTGAAGAGGCATGCTTACAGCAATGGATTAAAGTGAAGTTGATTTAGGTATAGTTAGTTCTTAGCTCAAAATCTCAAAAGAGTAGGTATCTATGTCCTAGTATAGAATTTCATGAAGTGTTCGACCATTTCATGAAATGGCCAGCTAAAATTGACCATATTTAAACGTCAACGATTAATGATATGTCCAGTCGACGTTTGGCCATGTTATCATGAATTTAGGGTATTCATGATTTAAGGTGTAATAAAGAATATTGCTAACTGGGTTTTGTTTAAAACAAAACCCAACTAATTATAGTTGGGTTTTGTTTTAAACCGCTTTTATGTACAAGACATATGTAAAGAGTCACCTCTTTACATATGTTAGGAAATGTGCCTGAGTCTAAACTAAGGTTAAGTTATGGTTTAATGGAGTTTAATTTGTTCAATAAGTTATCCGCCTAGGACACTGTCGTTTCTCAGATTTGAGATTATTTTGTTGAATTGAATGCTGCTTATATAACATAATAATTATCCTTCACATTCATTGGTTACAGCTTATTGCCAAGGTTAGCCACTGACCGTGTTCGTGGCAGGAGTGCATGTCTAGCCGAAGACCTTGGACGCATAGCGGTTTCCGCTAGCATTTCATTTGTTTTATATCACACGGCAAATCTGTGTTGCCCTAAGTGCATTAGAATTAATTTACGGAACTTTTGTGTAACTGAAACACATGGAAGGAAATTGTTTTCTTTCCAGTACCTATATAGTAGTGTGTGTTTATGGTGTACATAATAAAGAATATTCTATCTATCTATATACATGTTTGAATAATCTATTCCTACTTCCAATTAAAGCAGTTACTTTAAAACAGTTCAATAACAGAAACGCGCGTAAAATAGTAAATCATTCAACCAAACACAGCAGTTTACGCAGTACGCTTTTGTTTTACTTTACGCGTACGTTTGACAATTTGTCATATTCATTTTTCGCAAAATAATTTTCGTTCGAGAAACTGGCCGTAAAACCAGAGCATGGTGTTAACCACTGAAGGGTTGATTATTGATTCATATTTGGTAAAATCCTTCTTATGGCACTTGCCATGAGATGGATTTTATCCAAAATCAAGCTTACGAAGGGGGTCTCGAAACCACAAATAAATAAATATTTGTACGAAAATAGGAATCTATAACACAATTACTGCCCTTTGCAGAAAACTATTATTTTCCTGAATGACAATGCCAGCCGGCTTCGGAAGCCAGTTCTACACCGAACAAAGGTACGTTATCTACAATTTATCGTGAACAAAGACTTGCCAATACAAAGGCATACTTCATGAGCATACGTTACGACAAAGCGTCGGCATAAAACATATCCTGTGTCGTACGTCGTCGTGCGTTGTCGTGCAATGTCGTATGGAATCGTGCGAAGTAATTGTTGGCGACGGGGCAGGAGGGCAGTTATTGATTCGTAGACTTTCCCATTACATGGAGTGGTGACATGTCGATAATGTGGGAATATCGGCTTTGTAATGCAGGGTTTGTAAGTACTTGAGTGTTGTGACAGCTTGTCGACATGAAATACTAAGTGAAATCGTGTGCCGATGTAATCGTTTCGTGAGTCATAAACAGGGAAGCTAGGGCAAAAATGAATTTCCATATTGTGCGTGTTGTCAAGAGATTTAATATGTATTTTTCATAAATATATAGGTTTATAATATAAGTAATAACTTCGTACCTATTATTATGTTAGCTTGCTGTCTATCTAGTCTATCCTTTCATCTAAGTACTCAATGAAAATTAATAAGAAAATAACCTAATCACAATTTATGATTGGCAGAGGACATTCGCAAGCAATAAGTAGGTACAAATTATCACAAGTTAAGGGGGCACCGAGCTTTGTATACATAAAAACACGTTTTTATAACGCTTGTTTGAAGTAGTAAACAATTAAATTAAAATGTAGGAAAATTTATTGGTATTTTTGGGCTTATATACTAGACAGTATACACGATGGAAACACGATTTGATCAATTTGGCTCGATAGAATAAATTCGCAAAGTTACCTCTTATCGAGTATTTTTTTTCTCTATTTCCTTACTTTTCTATATATAAGTAATTTTATATTATGTTACATTTACTAAAATAAAGTTCATAGTTGAATGGAGCGTTACACGATAGTTTTTTATTTAAGAGCAATATGATGAAAATAACAACAAAAAACATTTAAAAAGGGCAAAAGTGTGGTTATTTTCTTTACTCTTTACACGTAAAGAAAAAGACAGAGACAAAGGCAAATGCTCGGTGCGCCCTTAATACAATCTTACGTTATATCTAGTACATTAATAAGTTAAATTCCAATTAATAGGAATAAACAACAAAGTGTTTTTCTAGAAGCAAAAATAGGACAAAAGCAAAACGCTGCTACGGATACAGAAAAAAACATGACTCAGAAATAATAGCACTACTCCACAGCAGTTTTATTCTTCGTACGTAGTCATTAAGTATGGCGGATACATTACATGGCGCCTAGAGCCGACCGTGGAGCAATTAATTAAGAAGTTACTTTTATAATTGCGTTGACCCCTAGTTAGTCTCGATGAGGTATCAGGTTTCTACTAATTAGGAGTCGTTAATGGCCACTAATTCTATAATATGTGTAGGTAGCTGACAAAATTACAAAAGATATTTATGCCGAACCCAAATTCATGTTGCTAGGTACGCACGGCTACATATCAAGCTATACATTTCCAGTTTAAGCTAAGCTCTCATTATACGGAAATCCTATACAATGCGAGATCAGCTTATACTGGTAATGTATAGCTTGATATGTAGCCGTGTGTACTAAATAACATTCTAGAAAAAGGGATTTCGGGAAAGCGTAACAAACAAATAAACATACAAAAAATTTAACATTTTCTTTTTATATTGTTAAGGTTATACAAGAAATTGAGATAAGAAATTAAAACGCTCCACAATAAAAAAAATTACAAAGTTTATTAATATTAAACGAAAAAGAAATAAGAGAATACTTGAATAAAACGAAAAAATCTCTGTAGCCGATTACATTTTGACGTATCATATAAATTCCCGGCGGACTCCCGACAAATTGAATATTCATTTAATATTTCACGAAGAGCGAACAGAATCCGTCAGTTCTCGACATTAAAAAAAGATGTCGGAATTCATGAAAATGCTGCTTTTGATAAATTGAGGAGTAGATTAGATGAGGGACGCATGAATAGCGCACTTATTGACATTGGACGTTCAGATTGATCGGGTGTAACCGGATTATAACCGAGTCTGCGACGACTTGGTACGTAGGTGTACAATATGTAACCGTTGGGAATTCGATCGGATAGACCTCTATTTACTTTGTGTTAGAGATTTTCAAAGACTTGCGATCCTGTTTAAATAGGTGCTCTGTAAATTGGATACTACGATTAAGTAGAATCTCAAATTGGATGGCTTTGCAGAGCGTATATAAAGCGTTTAAATATTTAGTTTGCAGTATTTACTTCTGCGTGGGGTAGATGACAGCCCACTCCCTCTCGAAGAGAGGAGACCTATGTCGCAGCAGTGGATACATTAAAGGCTGATTATGTATGTATGTATTTACTTCTGCGGCCTCAAGATCCACACATTGGCGATTTCAGAATATGTATACAGGCTGACTTTGAAAACATGCGACAAAATGTATGGGAGTGTTCTACCCATCAATATGAACAACTTTTACTATTATGACCAATTCGAATTCGAATTCGAAAAAAATCGTCCTTCCTTTAATAAAGGTATAACCGATTGGACCATTTTTTATAAGAAGGTCGATTATTTTTTTGCGAATTCTTATTTGGTCTCATAGTAAAAGTTGGTCATATTGATGGGTAGAACACCCCCTTAAATTTTGTAGCATGTTTTCAAAGTCAGCCTGTATAGCCGATTTATTCCGTAAAAAGCTCAGTTTAACCAAATCATAAAAAAGTCAATTGTGCAGGTGGAATGACCGCTCATTACAAGCTCACTTTACCAAAGTTTTTACAGTGAGATTTTTACATAATAGACAATTATAAGGGTTCCGTTTTTTCATTCGGAAATATGGAAGCCCACAAAAACAGCTAAGAAATAAAAATCGATTTTGCGGAACGAACCTATCTTACCACCTCTGAAACTAAAGTGCCAGTGAAAAACGATAAATCTATTTAAGTTACTTAATGAGAATACAAAACGCAAAGGATTCAGTCCGATCCGGGTTTCTATATTTCGGAAAAGTGGTACTTTTCCGAAATATCACTCAATATCAATCTGGAAAACTGCAACCTTTTTATGTCAATTTTGAAGTAGTTAGGGTTTTAATTTAGTACCTAGTGAACATATATATTGTATAATTATTATTTTTTAAATTGTTAACTGGTAATGGTATTAAACCCATTACCTGTTAACAGTCCAATGTATTTGATGAAATAAAGTTAACAGTACAGACCTGTAATTTCGAGGGTAATTTTAAAATCACTTACCGCAGCTTGAAATGCAGGTCTCCTAGACGTCCGTCATTGATCTCTGGTTCAGTAGTCTTGGTCTTCTCGGTGGCATTAGCATCGGCGAGCTCCTTGCTGAGCGGGGTCGGCTCGGTCGGCGCGGTGGGCGAGTGCGGGCTGTTGCCACCAGTTGGCTTTATCGAGAAACCAGTTCATTATTACACGTGTTTATATTGTTCCCTCTCCCTTAAACCCTCTTCTTTTTATGATAGAACAGGCCGTAATCCACCACGCAGGCCCTTTGCGGCGTGGTGGATGTCAAATGTCATGACGTCTTTGAATTTCACTATCTTACTAGACTTTGAAAATTTGAGACCAAAATGCTTCCTTAATGCTGATAGATAATATCTTATCACTACCAATTAGGAGCGAGCATGGGAATTCCTACACCTGGCAGTACGGACATCAAACGAAATAGAATGCCTAGTAACCGTTATCGTGTTGCCATCGACAATAGAAGTGGTAAGAGAATTTGATCACCAAACAAAAAAAAAAACACGTCAACAAAAAAACAAAAAACGTTGCGTTGGCCTTGCACAATGTCTGTGCTGCACAATAAAGCGCTAGTAAGGGGTGGTGGGCGTTTTGTGGGCTATCACAAAAGATATCCCACGTTGCAGAATCAAACTCAAACAATCATTTATTGAAATTAACCATTTACGGGCACTTTTGAATTGTCAACCATTGCAAAGCGTACTAGGTTCCTATGGAGAAGAACGGGCAAGGAAATCCATGGACACTATTTTAAATCAAGATCTTACAAAATCGCGGGTATTTTATTCTTGTTGCTTCTATTAGGTGAGAGCAATTTCAAAAATAGACAACAATTCAAAATATAAGATTAAAGTGCCGTTAAGAAATAACGTCTTAGCTGACGACGCCATTCAATAGATCAGCACCATTCAACTCATCCATTTTGAAAGGAACCGAATCATCGAACAGTATATTTAACTTACCGTGGTAGCAGGGTTTATGGTCGGCGGCTGCGGCGTCGGTTGTGGCGGGGAGGCGGCTGGCGGCGCGGGCGCTGTCGGTGACGGCGACTTGCGCAGGTAGTGCGTGGCGGAGCCCGGCGAGCGCACGGCGGTGGCGCGACGAGGTGGTTGGAAGACCAGAGCCTTGTCTGGGCCGCGCTTGCCGCCTGCGTAAAGGATTAGTAAGGAGTAAGGTCAAGGTAGGGGTAATGGTATTATGATATTTTATATACGCGTTACTGTTTGAGCAGGATGTAGACGTGACGTAGGTACAGCTACCTTCTATAATCGAAAGAGTATTTCGTATTCCTAACTTTTATATTTCTATCACTGCAGTGAGTAACTTTGACGACTGCTAGATGGCAAAACAATAAACAACTTTAACAGTGTCATGGTGATTACAGTTGGACGTCAAACTGGTGAAGGTCGTGGGAAACTTTGAATGAGGATCTAGGGGTATGAGGAACAGGGTGTAAAGTTCAATCATCCTCTATTGAAAAGGGAGGATACTCCGACCAGAAGGGTGTTGAGTGGCGGGCAATTCCCCAACGATTGATGTCGTGTATATGTTAATCGCGCGGTAAACTCTAATTGCGCGACGAAAGATTTGTGTGACGTCCTGTGATGCGTAGTTCGCATGTAGTGTTGTAAATGCCGCCACAAGAACAACGCAGGACCGAACGTACAGCGATGCTTGAGGGAAGCTATGTATAACAGTCTTTCGGCTGAAAGAATGAAGGCGAATTCTGGTACACTTTCCTTACCTAAGTTTTGGGTGAGTTCCTGCCAGCCAACCACCAGCTAACGTGATATAGGTACATTACGTTATTGCTCTATGTGTTTACGTACCTAGTTTGTGGGCGAGCGAGTTCCTGCGACGTGCGATCCAGCAGGCGAGGGCGCCGAGCGCGGCCGCCACCAGAGCTGCGGCGCCGCACACCACCAGCCATAGTGTAGCGCCATGCAGCTCGCCAGCTAGAAAATAATATATTTTTTTTATTTGGGATTACAAAAAAGTTGCAACAACACCGCGATTGTCTATAATCGTGATTGGCAAAAATGTGTTATTATACATTAGTTCAATTCATTACTAATATTTTAATTAGCGATATTTCATAATTCCTTCCCTATAGCAATATCACCAAATTGATCAAAATAGCGAAATATTTTACAGCTATTTGCGACGTTACCAATTATAGAATGAACGCGCCTAACATTACTTATAATGAAAACATAACCTGCTTTTCATTCACACTATACGCACATAAGAGCGTTACCTTTCATCGATCCATTGAATCTACTCATTCATATGGTGATAGCCTATTACCGTGATTTGATGAGCCGTTCGCATACGAAATGAGAACAACTATCCAATAACCGATCAATGGGCACGTTGTTATATTCATATTATCGGTTATTGTGGGGAGGGATATTGCCAAAGTTTGCCTGTAATAGTAGTACCTATGTACTCTCAGCGAGAGAGATCAATATGACTCACAGTTCTATTTGAGGTTGTATTTCTGTAAATACACTGACAGACTAGTTGTATGTTTTTAAGACACTAGGTTATAAGTATTTCATATCATAACACAATAGAGTCAGTGTTTTCATATTTCAATAACCATTGTCATCAAGATATAGACAGAAATATCAGTTGCCGACCTAAAACTACTTCTTTAAAAAAATTATGGTCTGTATAAGACTTTACAGGTAAGAGGAACAGGCTGTAAGGTTCACTCATCCTCTTTAGAAAAGGGAGGATCCTCCAACCAGACGGATGAAGTGTTTGGCGGGCAACTGCACAACGATTGATGTCGGAATGTTATAATTATGCTGTCCGCACGGTAAAGTAGCTTGCATGTGGCAATGTAGATGTCGCCACAAGACCACCGTGTTTTGAAAGAAACTGTAAACATTTCATAACTCGTGCAGTACAAAGAAAAATTGCAACCCTTTTGAAGTTTTATCCATTAGAGCCATAGTTTTTAAATATGACTCATCGCTTCGACGCGGAAAAACACGAACATTTTAATAAACCAGTTGTGAAACGTTTACATGTGTATGTATAACCGAGGACAATGGTGATCGACCAATTTTCACCCTTATACTCTTAGTAATAAGGTTGAAAAGTGGTCCATCACCAGTGTCCGCGATGGTACATAGGTATGTGGTATGTACAGGCGACCGCACATCGGTCGCTTTAACCTTCAGCTGGTCCAGCGTAGTACGGAGTTTCAATATTACATGAGGGCAGTTCATACTGGTTTTCGGTGCTACTGACGTGCTGCCTGTGGCCTGAGGTTACTATGTGTACCTAAGTGTGTTGTATACTTTGTTCCTATGTGTGTGACACGTGTATTACTAACGCGTGCTCGTTAATTGTTTGTTTAATGAACCATAACATAATAGTGCGGTTAGTGGAAGTGCTCAGGTGCGGGTCGGACAAGTTCTGTTGAAATCAGTGCTCTAAGTGGAATACCTCAAGTAACTCACTAATTTGTTACGAGTAGCAACGATGTTAGGAACTTTGTCTTTCTTCATCTTTACAGGGGCCCAAGTCTACTAATTTATAAACGTTACAATGGTCTCACAATGGTCAGTTTTTGACAGATTTGCCATACAAAAACTGTCAAAAACTCACCATTGAGAGAACACTGTAACGTTTATAAATTAGTAGACTTAGGCCCGAAGACATAATTTTTTACATGAACAACAATAGTGTACTAACCATTGTTATATGACTAATGTAATGACAAACTAACAAATGACTCAGAGGCAAGCGTATTATTAATAATTTAATTGTATAATTTTAATTTAATTTATATCAGTTAATTAATTATTTTTTGTATATTTACTGGGTTTAAATTTTTAATTCTACATGATCTAAATGGATTGAAATAAATGTGTTTTGATTTGATTTGAATAAAAAGCAGTAACAAAAGTTTTTCTGTTATTTTATTCATGGTGATGAATATTTTTTTATGGATTATTATGGCATTCAGTTCAATTATTTTATTAGATAGGTATCTCGAAATTCCCCAAAAACGTACACCTATTTTAGGTCAAGTAACTGCGAATTGCTTTATCAGATACTTTTCCATACATCTTCAAAAGATACAGAAAGAAACGAGACGATATAAATAAATAAACTACATTGGATCTCTACATAGAGTCCGCAGTGCTTTCACAAAAAATAAATAGTTTTATAGAGAAAATCCGAGAGACGTCGGCGCCCTAGTTCTGAGCTATACATTTTTTATACGAACTCTATGTAGCGGCTAGATCTATGTAGAGTCGGGTAATAAAATATTCTCCGGTATCCGGTGAGGGGAACTTCTATGTCAATTTAGGTTAAATAAACAAAAAGCTTGAAGGTTTAAAATGACTATACTCCGGTGGAGGTAGAGATCTGAATAGCTCTTTCCTCTGGCTGTTTATTTTAATATCTAACATTTGTAGATCTCGAGGTCTATTTAACTTAAAATTCAAAGCGAATGGTGCCAATTTTCCAAGTTCAAGTTGAAAGTGGGTCTTTAAAATTCAGTTAAAAACTTTTGAGCTTTTCTGCGAACTGAGTAATACGAATGAAGAATCGCCGAATGACGTAATACCTTGAAGGCCAATTCTCGTACTAATAAAACGTTCGCATTCAAGTCGCAATCTGTCAAACTTGTCAAAAATGATGATAAATTGATTGTATTTTTGACAGATTGCGAATGAGATGACTCAGGCTGCAGTATTTTATTATTTAAATTGTGTTTCGAATATTTTATAAAAAATAAACGGGAAATGTCAACTCCATTTAAAATAACCATGCAATGTATTTATTTAATCATAGCCATATTTCAACTACGTCAAATATAAATTATCACACAAGACCATTTCAGATACCAATCTACACGGTAACACATTTTAATAAACTATTAAATCGTCGATGTCCCTGCCAACCTGCACCATAATTGCGTAATACACGATCGAATACTATCACAATCTGGATCGGTTTGAAACAGATTGCTAATCCATTGCTCAATAAGTTCGAAAAAAAAATCTGCTCAACAACGTAAATAACGCAATGAATGTTGTTGAACTGTCAAAATGAAACAGATTAGTCGGAATCGTTTACGAAAACGTTTTTCGCAATTTGATAGCTGTATAGTTTGTTCCTTTACGTTACCTGTTACATGTTTTGTAAAATTGTCTGCAGTTCACCCTACTCTCATTTATAGTTTAGCACTTAGTAAAGTCAGGGGTAATTAGTTGTTTATGAAATGGACTAGGTACCAATATCTTAAATTGACTTTATAAATAAATCTATGCATTACATGGGAACCCTACTATTACATAGGAATTAAACGGAACTGGCGAAACTTGGGTGACCGCCTTGTTTGCCTCTGCGGAAACAAGATGTGATGTTATTTGTGTACCTATTCAAATCACAACTGTCATTCTTTGACAGTTGTGAATTTAATATTAAACGTAGCAATGTATTGTGTCAATGTGATAAATAATGTACTTATTTCCTAGACCATAGATATATTATTTAAACTAGCGGATCTATGTCCTGGGCTGTAAAATGGCAACTTCAAATTATGTGCCCGTTAATATGGAGGTACCAAGTCTTGGATTTCAAACCTACCTGCATTAAATAAAGATACAGAATACATACCTAGCTATTGTACAGATCCCACCTATCTTCATTCCTACTCCCTGCCCACTTGATCTGTGTGCAATCGATATATCGGGTCTAAAAAAAGATCTAGGTCATATTTCGCTGTCTGGACCAGACATAAATATCGATTGGGATATGCATACAACGATAGCTATACGAGCAGTTTTAATATACGTTTCAGATGAGTGTATATTTCGACAATATTATTATGTACTTTACTCCATCGTAAGTTTACTAGATCAAATTAAATTAGCTAGGGAAACTCCAGAGACGTGATGGGTATCGATATCTTAACACGATGAAGGCAAAAAATTCAATATTTAATGGGGTCAACGACAGCTAGTAGTGTAGTTACTTAAAATATGAGTTGATGAGTTGATAAGTTGAGTTGTTGTTTCGATATCGATACCCATTACTTCGTGAAGTTTACACAAAAAAACAAATGTTCCAAGTAACTACATGTGGTCGTTGACCCAAAAAATAAATTTCCTCAATTTTTTTTTTCTAATGTTTACATTCATATAGGTACGCATCACATCTGCGGAGTTTCGCTAACTAATAGAATTTGACCCTGTGTAGGTACAAAACCGCAATTGTCCACTTTTTGGTGTAAGCCGCTGTTGTGTAGCGCGATTTTCGCACGAACCAAGTCGCAACTTTATAAATTATTGACTTTATTAATTTCGGAAGAATATGAAAACGACATGCTGCTTGCTCAACCGGAGCGGAATTGACGAAAATCGACGCTTTATAGCTTTATAGCCACTATTTTTTCCATGAATTAAATTATTATGATATTGATGGTCTCTCTCATAAGACACAAGATCTCACTTTTCATCAAAACAATCGTGCTAACATTTAAAACAGCACACGTTTTAAACATAAAGTTCAGTAATAAAATAAAACCTACAATGAATTCAAATATAATTAGCATAGAGATTACAGTGAGATACCTACGCAGAACCTACAGAACCAACGTTGAGTTAATTCAAGGATCAAATTGCATTACCGGTGACGCACGCAATGGCTATAACTCCCCTACCTCCCCTCGACCATGGAACGAGCAGATTTCCAATAAGCCCCGTTCCACCCTTTCCGTAAACATTGTCTGTGACGGTCCCAAATACCCTGTTTTACTGGTAGACGGGTTAACTAGAGGAGAGAGGGGTAAACGTGACATGGTTTCGTTTGTTTTATAGTTAGATTGAGGTGGCATAGAGTTTCTTAAGCTGAGGCTACATTAGACCGCGACGCGACCTGCGACACATGAGCGATAAAAACAAATAAATGGATGCTCATGTATGGCTACGCTTGCCGGGGTTGGTCCGTGGGCTTGCCGGGGTTGGTCCGTGAATGGGTGACCATCTTTACATACCGAGACTCCTCCGTGCTTCGGAAAGCACGTTAAGCCGTTGGTCCCGGCTGTCATTCGTGGATCTTTGACAGTCGTTACGAGTCGTCAGAAGCCCGAAAAGTCTGACAACCAGTCTTACTAAGGAGTATCGTATTACCCAGTTACTGGGTTGTGGCGGTCAGATAGGCAGTCGCTCCATGTAAAATACTGGTATTCAGCTGCATCCGGTTAGACTGGAAGCCGACCCCAACATGATTGGGAAAAGGCTAGGCAGAATGAATGAATGCTCATTTATGGCTACACCGTACATCAAATATTACTAGCGATCTTTGATTTCTTTATGCGATAGGAACAACATTACTGTAATCACGGCATCGGCTACATCAAGATATCAGCGAAATTGAAGCGAATTTATTATAAAATTTCTCACTTGCATGACTAGTTCCATAGTGCTACTAAATATGCATGTTACATTATGCGTATAGTAAACCGCGACGGATGATGTGTACTGTAGCCACTTTATCGCCGAATATCCGCCGGATTTTCGCTTATAATGTAGCCATACCATGTTTATCTCGTTTCGCTCTTCCAGTCGCATCACAAATCGCTGCCTACTGTAGCCTCAGCCTTAGTGTTAGATGATGATCTTGAATCATCATTGTTGACTTGAGGGATGTATTTTATTATTGACTTAACTACACAGAAAAAGTGTTGATACTGAAATCGATAATAGGTTTCTATAATTATTATAAAAACTAGTTAAATATGCACGTTGACTCGACACAGCCTAGATGGAAACCATACCATTTATTGTTTCACAATCATACGATTACTTATCGAATAGGTATTCATCAAATAAAATCAAACGAGCAACCCAAGTAATAATCATGTTAAACTATATTTTATCATAATTACCATCAGCCTTCGTAAGTATGTAGGTCAATTCAGGGAAATTTTATGCAAACTGTGACAACCAACTTAATTAGTCCGTAAGTAAACACAAGAAAAGTCTGCGTGCGACTGGTGGCGTTGGCGCGCTTATTTGTAATATTTAAAATATTAATATTAGATTAATATTATATTATATATTAAGATTATATTAATAATACATTAATATTATATTAATATTACGTTAATATTACAATAATATTAATAAACCTTACATAAACGATAAGACGGGGCATACTTATTAGTTCCGATTTCAGCCGCGGCAGACATAACTTGTGTTTATTTTTCGTCGAGAAAAAAAAATGATTTTCTTCTCTACGTTATTTTTTAATAATCTTTAGGTATTTTCATCTTCACGGTGTTATATTTGGCTGTTCGATAAGGAGTTTCCTTTTACATCCGCTTAAATCATGTTATAATACGTAAGTACCTAAAGTATTCAAAGTTCGCAGTTTTTTTTTTTGTGAAGAATTACAGTTGTATAAAATGGCTGTAACATGCCAAATTGACGTAGACTGTCAAATTGTTCACCATTAATTTGTCTGAGTTTACAAGAACGCTCACGCAGGTCCCTACATCCACCAAATGAGACTAGTTAGCACGTCATGACGTCACTCTCCCACCGTCATCGTTCACAATGTACTGAGCGGCTCATTTCCACAGGAAATTGTTATTAAGCCGTCAGGAAGGACGTGCGGGATTACACGAAAGAGCCGCGTTATGTTTCTTTTTAGAAGAAAGTGTCTGTTCTGTTTGCTGAGTTTCATCTAAGGGAAGAGTGGTAATAGGTAAAATGTGGACCCTATTTGTATAACTGCTTTTAATTTTTTTATAAATATTACTTGATTTTTTTCATTACCTACCTACTTTGGCAAATATATGAGCGATTCCTGTTTCAATATATGAATACAGTCCAATATTTTCCAGTAATGTATTCGTCATCCGTTGCGTCTTAGACTCATTTCGGAAAAATATGGATTTTAAACTGCCAAAGTCATAGGTAACTCTGACTTTTCGGATTAATGTGCATCGACATTACAAACAGACACTTAAACTAAAAACACTAAAAACAACAGTGGAAGTTTCGACACTTTCCTTTTAAACGTAATCTTTTAAAACACAAGAAGACAAAGAAAAAAGAAAGAAAGAATAATATACATTTATTTAACACAGACTAAAAGGCACACCATATAATATACAGCAGATAAAAAGATAGAATAGAAAATCAAATAAAAAGTATACATAAACTAAGATAAAAGTATTAGTTCAAAACTTAACTTAACTTATAAGTCTATAAAGTACATTTAAGTCGTGATCACTAGATAAGAGAGAAACTAAAAACTTATAGTGTTTTAGATTACTAGAAAGTCTAAAACGTGTTCACTGGAAATAAAATCTTTTTATGTATATCAGTGAATAAAAAGGTAGTACCTACATGACGGACATTTTAAGACTTAAAAAAAAAAACTTGAAGTGAAAAATAATGAAAGTTTTATGAAGTCTAAAATCACTGGATAAGGAGAGGATCTTCAATGTTTACTAAAAGCGAGTAGTGACAGACAGCTTGAAGCAATAAATCTCGGGAAGCACTTATTTAAGTGCGTCCTTGCCCTTCTCAAGTGCGACCGCCCCCGCGCACTTCACGCTCAACTTGATGAAGACTTATAATATGAAAGTGAAAACCTACTGATTTTTTACTGAAGTGCTTTTATAATTTAATTTGTTGGAAATCTTCGTTATATATATATTTTTTTGTTTTAAGATTTGAAGATCTTTTCATGATAAAGTTACACAGAATGACAATTTTCGTTTAGGGGACCAGTTTAAAAAAAAAAATAATGTCTCGTATATTACATTCCTGAAAATTCATCAAAGCAGCAATTATTTCCGTTACAACATTTCTCAGTAGGTACTAGGAATGTCAACAGGAAAATTTCTCGTCTCTCAATAATATTACCCGAACAAACATAATAAATTCAACGGAACATTTTCTCCATACACCTGGACATATTATATTTCGAAAACGTGTCACAATTCTGCGAAACGACAAAATTAATTTCGTAGATTTAAGGCACTTGACGTCAGTTCCTGTTACCTAGAGGGGTTCAATAATTCCCGTCCCAGTAATTTTAGTTTCAATTTAAAACTTGGGCGAAAAAATACTGTTTTCTTAGCGTGCCAATTGCAATCTAGACAGAGAGAATTTGGCTACTAGTACTTAACGAGCTGATAACAGAAGCCCAATTCTCGTACTTAAAAAACGTTCCCATTCAAGTCGCAATCTGTCAAACTTGTCAAAAATTTAAGTAAATTGATTGTATTTTTGACAGATTGCGAATGAGATTAGAATGCTAACATTCTTAAAAATACGGGAATTGCCCCTCAGGACGTACTTACTGGACACGATATTAAGTGTTCCATTGTTTGTGGAACACCACCACATTTACCTACGCTCCAGGGCGAAAATACTGTTATTTTTTTCGCAAGCTAGAGTAATTTGGACACTAATTAAGAAATTGACGAGCTTCGGACTACTAATACTACTTTTAATTACACCTTTCGGATATCTAATTTAAAAAATAGTTGATAGATATATCTACACTCTACACAGGAGCGCTTTGAAGGCTTTACTGTCAAAGGAATTAATTATTACGATATGATAGTTTTTATTAATTACGTAGTAGTCGAGATATTGGTTCGTATTTTATACGTTTTTAATTAATAATGTATGTGTTAGGGGAATACAGATGATGGATATTTAATTTACATTAAACATTGCTCACTTTTATTCCCAAAGGGAGCATGCAGAGGTGTAGCTATACTGTTGATGACTATAAGTGGACAATAACAACCTCTATAACAGGGGAACATACTATCATTCATTCATTCTGCCTAGCCTTTTCCCAATCATGTTGGGGTCGGCTTCCAGTCTAACCAGATGCAGCTGAATACCAGTATTTACATGGAGCGACTGCCTATCTGACCTCCACAACCCAGTAACTGGGTAATACGATACCCCTTGGTAAGACTGGTTGTCAGGGGAACATACTATATAATATTATATTATATCTAGTATTATATTATTAAATATATGTAATATTATATTATAGTATGTTATATAAAACCATTACGATAACTAATTGTAATTGATTATTCTTTATTGATTATTGTTTTTGTTATTGATTGTGTTTTGTTGTTGTCGTTCATTGGTTCAAAATCAAAAGTTATATGCAAACTGGGCAGAGAATCAGCACTTTACTCCGGAAGTGACCTACACACACTTACATTTCATAGATACCCATCTGTTAGTTTTCACGTGTGTCGGCGTGTAATTATAACGTATTAGACACGGTTAGAACGTATTAGACAATCAATATTATGTTAATTCGTCACAAAGTAATGGCGCACATAGACAATGACATAACTGTTACAAAATGGCCGCCAATTATCACTGGTTCACGGTATTGATTATTCATCCTAGAATAGGGTTGGGAAATACGCAATGTTTCCATTTATTATAGACTTTATTCGGTCTTTTCTAGACCCTTACTTTTATTGTTATTAAGTCTATGTTTAAATTAATTACGCAATTATAAGCCAGAATTGTTTAGCAAATACCGAAAGACTACTAAATAGAAGAGTGGCTCCTAATCGCCCGCTAAATAGTGACATCATCTGCCTAGCTTTTTCTCAACTATGTTGGGGTCGGCTTCCAGTCTAACCGGATGCAGCTGAATACCAGTATTTTACATGGAGCAACTGCCTATCTGACTTGCACAACCCCGAAACTAGTTAACACGATACCCCTTGGTAAGACTGGTTGTCAGACTTCGGGCTTTTGACGACTCATAACGAACTGTGAAAACTCCACGAAAGACAACGGCTTAACGTGCTTTCCGAGGCACGGAGGAGTCTCGTTATGTAAAGATGGTCACCCATCTGCGGACCAACCCTGGCAAACGTAGCTTAACCTGATGGGTCGACAGCTGCCGTGCGGCTGTTATTACGTTCCTCTAAATAGTGACGTAGACGATAATAAAACCTACCATGGCCACCACTACAGATAGATAAATGGGTTATCAGTTAATCACAAAGAGGTCACCTACTTAGATGTAAGAAGATGAGAGAGCAGCTAGTGTATTCTCTTCGCATAACTCCATAGCTACCTTTTACAACACTTTATCGGTGTCATTTTCAATGCCGGGCAATACACAATGAAATGAACTCGTATATTCTGTAAATAAAATCAAAATCAAAATATTTTATTTCACATAAACCTACATGGGCACTTATGAAACGTCAGAATCTAGGTGCACGGTTCCAATTGGTCGTTTCCTATGGAGAAGAGCCGGCAAGAAACTCCACGGTTACTCTTTTCAAAATAAATGGGTTTTACAATGCTTTAAATGTACAGTTTGAATAGGTATGGGAGGACAGCGTAGGCCTGTCAACAAGATACTTAAAAAAATTGAAAATAGTCTGCAAATCGACAGTCTGTTGAGCCTACAACGTTCTCACATTCACAAAATATAAAGGAATCTAAAATAGGATACACGAATCACTTTTACACGTCCTAATAAAAATAAGCTAGATGAGGTCGGCGTTTCCTATCTGTCTACTCTGAGAAGAAAGGCCGAAACAAACTCAGTGGTCGTCTAGTGGTAGTCTCTTTTAAAGTCCAGACATAATCTTCGTCAGGCCATAGGTACCAGAAGGCCTTAAAAAACGTACTTAAAAAACGTTCACATTCAAGTCGCAATCTGTCAAACTTGTCAAAAATGCTGGTAAATTGATTTTATTTTTGACAGATTTCGAATGAGATGCGAATGCGAACGTTCATAAAAATACGGGAATTGACCCTCAGGACCATGTAGATTAGTGTCTGAAATGGTCTTTTGAGGAAAGAACGACACAGATTTGAGTGGACCTGTCCCGTCAGTGCAAGCATTTGTCAGTAATCGTCGGGCTCAACTCAGAACTTAAGGAGCTCAGCGATATACTGACATTAGTTGCAGATAAATTCTGAAATATAATGTTATCATCAGTGGTATACGGGGTGGCAGGAAGACCGACGCGAAAACGGCTAGCACATATGCAGTACATCATACTGAGCAGAAATTTCTATATAGACATTTTTGATCGGTTATTAAAACAAAAATCTGCAGTTTCTTACAATATGCAATACCTACACGGTCAAAATGTATGGACAAGCAGATTTTTTTTTCAATAACCGGAGGGCTCAGAACGATGCAGTGAATACGTGGTAACCGTTTTCGCGTCGGTGTCCCTGCCACCCCGTATTGTATATTGGCGTGTGCTAGCTGACGTATGGCAAATAATTTAATTGAATGTTTTGTGTTTTGAATATTATGCATACTATTATATAGAATCAAGATGTTCTGAGAACGGTCAGCGGTGCTGCTGGTTAGTGGTGAAGGGTGGTCGTTGTTTAACCAAATGACTTTTGATTTTATTTATTTTGAGTGTTGTATAGAACCAGGCCGTATTGTGTGATAGCCTCTGTCCATAGCTAGCTGTGCAATATTAGGCCTGGGTTCTTTACGTATCAATACCCAAGAGATCACATCACAGCTCAAAAAAATTCAGCAAGAGTTTGCTATAAAATCCAGTCAAAATCTCCGAAAGACACTCTAGCACTCAATAAATAAAGAGAAACAATTTTCGAGGGTTAGAGGTATCCAGATTTGTTATTCATAGTTTTACCTACACATGTATCCTTTGTTATAAAGTAGAGAACCCTTTGCAACGACCCTCCGTGTATATTTGATGGACCACATTTAGGATTCATAGCCATCTTGGATATGATTTATACAGACTGACCTGTCACCTTATGAATATCTTATCGCTTAACTTACGCGTTCTTCCCAATGGGGGTAGGTAGAAACTAGAGAACACCAGATCCTTACATACTGTTTTTGCCCCGTTTAGGTTCCTACATTCACTCCGGTTGCGAGTACTACGAAGGGGCTTATACTTTGTCAATATTGGCGGTGTATAAAAAAAAATGTTAATTGTATTTTATTAACGCAACCATCTTCATATTTCTAACTGACCGACTCCTTGCCAATTCAAAACTGCCTGTTAATGGTTTAATTGAAATTAATGCTTAAGGCATATTGCAGTTTGAGTTTATTATTGAGTTATTGTCAAAAAACATTATTGATCGATGTATTCCCGAAGGGGTAGCGTTGGGCTGAGGTGTGTCACTTATTGTTCGGAAAACCAGAAAACGCCCTCTGTCGGCGCGATGACTCGTTTAGGTTCACGGGACAAAAAAGTTACATATTAACGCGACGAACTCGTATTCGCGCGGGGATCGCCTTTACGCGACTTTAAAGTAGCTCATAACTTAAGCTCATTCAAAGTTTCATTCACCCCGTGAACCCTGCAATCAAAATAACAAAATTCCAAAGCAAGATAATCCCTGTTCTAAAAATATCTTCTAACTTAAAACACGCCACATTTGCGCACGTAATATGAACAGAGATTCAAGGGTCGTTTGAGCAAGAAATAATATTGGTTACACTTACTAAAAACATGTTAAACTTTCGCAGAGCCTTTAGGCTTTTACTAAACATAATTTTGCAAAGAAGTCCCCTCGAAGCTTTCAAATGGGATTATCAATAGACCTAAAGGTCAAGTATTCAACATGTATTTTACGAGTAGTTATTGCTAGAAAATTCTCTTTGGAATACTGTAGGAAACTATTTATATTCCATGACGGTGAAATTGCCTCTTAGCGGAGAAAAGGTTAAGGAATAATTGAGCTGTTTGCGAGTGACGTGTGATATTACATTCTTAGGGGGGAGATCTTGGATGCAAAATGACTGTTCTGAAAGTTTAAGCGATTAATTCAGAAAGACGAATGGCAATTTCAAGTGGGGTGACATGATAATCTAGACGAAAACAATTGTATTATGTCTGACAGTTTTTTGTGGATCGCCAGCATGTCGTCAGAAAAGCAAGTGATCAAATATGCATTTCGCCAGAAAACGCATGTTGACAGAAACGCATCTCGACAGATTTACACCACGACAAAGACGCAGCTCGACAAACACGCAAGTTGACAGGCAATTAATAAATCGGATTAAAACGCATGTAGTTTTTATACGCAATTAGTCAAACTTTGTCTTTTTGAGATCATAACATTCTTATTCATGTAAATAGAATTATTATAAAGAAGGAGAGACAAGTTACTCATTACAAAGTGTTATAATAACGTTACTGCCTAAATAAAATGCGAAAGGCGACACTGAAATAATAAAACACGTACACAACATTATTATGCTAGCCACATCTGAAGTTACAGAGCCTAAAGAAGTTCCCCAAAAATAAACTCAAAAAGTAACAATGAAAATGATCTCATTTAAAAACGGCTGTGTTTACAAAGGGGAGTTTTGTGGTCACAGGTCACATTCCGTGGTCACGTCTGCGTCCCGACCACAGGGTAATAAAATTAGGTCCGTTCGGGATCGCGTGGGTTCCGATGTTGAGTTGGCAACAGACGGACCCGTTGTTCGTAACATGCTCAATTATGAAAATTTATGAATGTCTCTTGAAGGGTAAGGTCAGGATTTTTTATGAGTCTGTATTTTTGTAGTGAAAGAAACTTGGAAAGTCTTTTAAAGAGAGTAATTTAGGCCAAGTAGTAAAAGCTCTTAATTTTTTTTTATCTGCCTATAATTTCATTCGCGTTATAAGAAAATATACCTTTTTTTGAGTACTTTTTAATGAACGTAAACGTTGTAAAGCTGTATAACATTTTTGTATTCCTTTGAAACTACTGGAGTATGTCATTATAAAATCCTCTTTGCTACCCTAAACTCAAAGGAAGGTCTTTTAAATACAAGTAGCGGTTGGTATCCGTGTGGTTTGTCCCTCACTCTTGCTTTGTCTATTAATTTACATAGGTATGTTACAATACAAAATAATATGCATAGTTCTGTTATAAAATATCCTTATGAAAGATGAAGTTTTTATAGTCACATTTGAATAAAATATAAGTAACTAGCTAACCCAGCGCGTCGCATTCAATCGCCCGCCCGCGCTATTACTTCGTTTTCGCTTAGCGTTCTTTCTGACTCTTTTTCTTTTTGCTCGGCTCCTAAAGCGTGATGTTAAATAGCCTATAACCTTCCTCAAGAATTTGACTAACCAAAGCAAAAAGAGTTTTTCAAATTCGACTGGAGATAACCTCCTACATACAAACTTACAAACAAGCAAATTTTATCTCTTTATATTATGTATATGTATAAATGTATAGATTTTCTTGTGAAAGCCCTCCTGCTGAGCAGAGGTACTGGGTTTGATTCCCTGGTTGGGCAAGTTATCATTGAGTTTTTCCATCGGGATTTTCTCAGTATCAGCCCGGAGTCTGTATTTGTCCCCGGTTGATGACAATAGACTCGCTTACTGTAACATAGGACTTCAAAAATAACTGGCGAAATGTGAATGTACTTACTCTTATAGCTACACCTCTGTTTACCCCTTCGAGGAAAACAGAGGAGATGTTTTTTAGCCGACTTCCCAAAAAGGAGGAAGTTTTAGAAGAATTAATTCGGTTGTATTTTTTGTTTAGGCTTGATTAATCGTCGGCTATTAAATTAAATATTCAAAATTAATTGATTTCAAAACTCCTACACTTATTTATACGAAAATCTCCTACCCAAGCAGATTCATCATTGTCCTGCCTTTATAACGCGCACAAAATAAGCTTCCAAAATACGTGAAGTGGTGAAGCCATGCGTTCTGTCCCACTCGGTTACAGTCAGCGTAATAGAATAATGTCCGCTCCATTGAGCAATGCTAGACATCTGGACAGAGTTCCTAAGTGCTTTAGTTTGCTGACCAGTCAGATTCAATAGGTTTAGCTGAGATTGTTGGCTAGAAAACATGTTTTGAACAACAAAAATTTTTGCAACAAAAAATTGCAACAAAAATCTAAACTTCAACACAAAAGGCAAAGATATCAAATAACGTACACAACATAATATCAAAGATAACTACTACGGCGTAGGCCGTAGCGCTACGCCGTAGCACCTCTACGACCAAACGACGATGTTATTATTGTATGAATGTTGCGCCTACATAATATGGCGTAATATGATTATCATAGTATAAAATAATACTGGCTATCTATATAATAAAAATTAAATGATGTTGGACCCATTACAAAAAAGAAATCGAGAACACTGAAAGTGCATTTTCTATCGGCGTTTTTTTTAAAATGAATTATTGCAACGTCTGTCGGGTCAGCTAGTTTTTTTAATAATATTAAAATAAATTATCGTTCATTTAGTTCTTATGAAAATATAGAAGAGCGTATGTATGTATGAAAGGGGGAAAAGATGTTTATAGGCACGTAAACCAAGGAAGATAAGCTAAAGAACAACAGATATAGGTATCATATATTTTAACTTCACCATTATATCTTTCTTGTCAGATTACAGTCTTGGTAATCACGGTTCGTTGATAATAGCAGAATAAAACAAAAACCGGCTGTCTATTCTTTTTTTAAAACCTCTGTCGAAAAACTTGCTTAAAGGTACTTGTAACAATGAAACAAATGAATACCTCCCTATATGCTTTTGCTATATCGATTTCTAGAACCGTTTCAACTCCAGCTAATATCTTTTGGCAGCCGGTCAGAATGTACATACTTACAAGCACGGATAACATAATATTAGTGTAATAGTATAGGATTTCGTTTAGTGTAATGCGTTCAGGTCGTTCACCGATCAATACTCTGGCCCATATCATTACAGCTGAATTGTATTGAATCTAGGTATCTGTTCTATGTTTTCCTTGTGACCTTTGGAAAAACTTTTAGCAGTTTCTAGATATATCGGGAGTCGGTAGACAGGGACCAAAACCTTTATAAATTACGGTACAGGTATCGAAGGTCCGATTAACTCGATATTTATACTTAAAACCCATGGGGATGTATGGGGTAATTCCCGACACTCACGCGGGCGAAGCCGCGGGCAGCAGCTAGTCATGTAATAATTGAACTACAATGCATTGTAATATTGCTATGGTTACCTGAAAATAAATGATAATAATAATAAAAACCCCTTATGTTTAGAACACCGATACAGAATTCAATTGAACAAGAGAATGATAATAGTGATAGGATAAAGAATTCAATAATTACCAGGTCATCTAGCCTGTGACCAGTAGTGTTCTGTTAATGCAGTTTAAATGTAATTACATAATATAACATCACGCCTTGTTTCCCCGAAGGGTTAGGCAGAGGAGTACCCATAGTACACCCACATTTCACCAGTTATATTTAAGTCCCATGTAATAGGTGGCGAGCCTATTGCCACCATCGATCGGGCACAAATTCTAGATTCCAGGCTACTACTGAGAAATTCCAGATGGAAAAACCCAATAAAACTTGAATGTAATTAATTGACGTTATAAACCAAATTAGCTCGAACTCACTCAAGGTTACATTGACACTATCACACCGATTCTAGACGAAATGGTAACCTATCGGGTTACATTGCTAGACTGAAGGACGTCGTCTGTCTGTCCTTAGTCTGCTTAGAGCTGATTATTGTATCAACAAGACTTGATAAAATCCTTTCTTACGACACCCAAATTGGAGGAAAGAGGTCGATTCTTTACATAACATAATACGCCTGTAGCTTCCCAACTGGTAAGACTCAGGCCTTCTCTGTGAGCGTATGTTTATTAACCTATTAAAACCAAATCACATTGTTGTCACTACAACTCCAACCAATCCGAATAAACACCCTGTATTCCACAAAAGCTTCTAATAATTAGTTGAAATTAGAATTGTAGGTATATAATTTCAAATAATGAAAATATGTGTCAAGTAAGTATGAAAAGGAAAAACAAAAAGTAAAATAAAATAAATATCGTAATTTAAATTTGGGAGCAGTTAATAGACATTAACATAGTTAATGAGGAGCTCGTGGCTAAGTAATAACAACCGCACGGGTCGACCCATCAGGTTAAGCTGCGCTTGCCGGAGTTGGTCCGTGGATGGGTGACCATCTTTAGATACCGAGACTCCTCCGTGCTTCGGAAAACACGTTAAGCCGTTGGTCCCGGCTGTCATTCGTGGATCTTTGACAGTCGTTACGAGTCGTCAGAAGACGCGAAAGTCTGACAACCAGTCTTAAAAAGGGGTATCGTACCCAGTTACTGGGAACTGGGTTGTGGAGGTCAGATAGGCAGTCGCTCCATGTAAAATACTGGTATTCAGCTGCATCCGGTTAGACTGGAAGCCGACCCCAACATGATTGGGAAAAGGCTAGGCAGAATGAACATAGTTAGTGCATTAGTGATGCCAGCTTGCTCATAGTTTTTACCTTCTTATCCTTCTCCATTAAGCAGTGTTGATAAAAGAAATTGCACAACTCGAAATCCGTGTCGTTACTACTGGGTCAATTCAAACGCGTACGCATAAGCATAATCAGCCTATAATGTTCCCACTATTGGAATTGGAATACAGACCTCCTCTCTGTGAGAAGGAGTGGGCTGTTATCCACCACGCGGGCCCAGTGCAGCTTGGTAGATCTCACATGTCTTCGAATTTTTGATTCTAAGACATGCCGGTTTCCTCAAGATGTTTTCCTTCACTGTTTTGAGAGCAGTGGTGATGTAATAATTTACACAAAGTAAAGCGCCTTTTAGGGCTCGAACTACGACCACCAACTCGTAAGTCGCGGCCTTTACCACTGGGCCAGCACTGCTCTCCATAGTAGATATATCTCTGTCAATATTCATGATTATATCGTTTACATTATATTAATAATAGAAACACAATAATACAAAGTACGTGAAGCTTATTGTGTAACGGAAGAAGGGGGTGCCAACTGGAGGAAACGCGAGTTCCGGTTGATGTCGCAATGAGCTCGCTACGTGTTATCTCTTCATTATTCTCCTTGTTATTGTTATAAATTAGTAGGTCATTTAGTTCATTCGTTTTTATAAAAAAGGTTTTTATAATAATGTATTGTTGGAACCGGTTTGTAGCAACTGCCGTTTATCTTCCTAGCCTAAATAGGGGTTTTATTAAATTCCTAAACCCATTCTTATTGTGTTATTAATCGTAACTTACATAAAATCATTAATATTTAACAACCCTATTGATTTTTACACCGTCTACGAATGACTCATGAATAGGAACTCAGCCTTTCCGATATTACGATCTAACCAGTCATGTAAGACATAAAACCCTATTCGTCAATACTATTATACTTGTAATAAATACAGGGATATATACCTCTACTCGACCTCTGAGAGGACAAGCCAGGTCTAATTGTATTAGCGAAGAGTCGCCATCTGGCGTAGGCTCACGTAACTAAATTAGTTAATTTGGGTCCAAAAGCTACGCATTAAGGCTCGTTCACACCGGCGCGACTTGTCGCGCGACGCGACTTTAACAATACAATCTATACTTATAATAAATCTGTAGAAGTGAAAATTCTGTACATTGAAAATATCAAAAAAATAAATGGCAGGGGGTGTTACTAGACCGACACCGAACCCAAAAATGTGATTAATTTTTTTTTTGTCTGTCTGTCTGTCTGTCTGTCTGTCTGTCTGTCTGTCTGTCTGTTTGTTCAGGTATCACGCAAAAACTACCGGTTCGATTGCGATGAAACTTGGTATAATTATTCTTTAGTATCCTGGGCACAACACTGGGTACTTTTTATCCCGGAAAAGTATCCTATCCCACGGTTGGGGGGTGTCAAAGTTTGTATGGAAGAATTTTAACGCGCTGTCCGATTAACTCGAAACTCAATATTTATACTTAAACCCAAAAATTAAGAATAACGTGTATCAGGATTTTTCGAAATTCAACCCCTAAGGGGGTAAAATAAGGGATGAAAGTTTGTATGAAAAATCTTATTCCTTGAGGTAATAAATATGAAACTTCGCACGAATAGTTATCTAAATAAATTATAAAGTTTGTAGTTTTTGTTATTCTAAATTACCCCCTAAAGGGGGATTGGGGGGTGTCAGTGGTTGTATGGAAGAACTTTAACGCGCTGTCCGATTAACTCGAAACTCAATATTTATACTTAAAACCCATGGGGATGTATGGGGTAATTTCCGACACTCACGCGGGCGAAGCCGCGGGCAGCAGCTAGTTTCTAATAAAACTTCACGATTGAACAATTGCCGGTGTCGCGTCGCGCGACAAATCGCGCCGGTGTGAACGAGCCTTTACGGGGTATTAGATCTTTCTACTGATTCTATTACGACCGTAATTAGTTTATGGAGAATTGTTTTTTTTTTGGGTGGATAATTTAGGTTGATGCATTGTTATTGTTACCGTGAAAAAACGAAATGAAAACACGGTAAATCTCTGGATAGAAGAAGATTTTTTTACGCTTTCAACGTGTATCTTAAACCGAAGAGTGATACCACACTCTAATTTCAATTAATTAAGAACTAATACTAGTCGTACCTAAAGAAAATTTCATTGAGATAATTTCCGGAAGACTGGTCCTGCACATAGCCTGGAGAGAAAGAAAAACTGTTCCTTGTAGTAGAAGTAGTGTCGTGATGCAGTTTTTTATATGGAACAGATGTAGAAATGTGGTAGTAAAAATATTTAATAAAGAAAAAATATATACAATGTGGAGACGACCATGCAACAATAAATGAAAACACTGGCAATATTAATGTATAGGAATATTTAGGAACTATCAAATAAATCCTAACATTGAAAATTAAAAGTTACTTTTTCTAATAAACTAAATATTATACTACTAACACAAATAGTAGTGATATGCTTGATTTACTCACGTTTTGCATTTAAAACCTTTCTTCCTTTCTTACGCTAACTTGATACTACGTCCCGGTGACGGCGATCGTTTGACGGATGACCTGGTGCCTTGATACCCTAACTTGTAACTTAACAGGCGTTCTAGAATATATAGTTTCAGTTTGCCTCTGTAACATCGTCATCACATCAATAATTTCAGACCAGTTTCCAGAAAAATAATGCTCTCTCTCTCTCTCAATAGCGCTTTCGCTCTCAGTGGGTGGTCCGACAAGGGGATTATATTAGGCCTCTGCAAACGTTTGAGATAATAGGATCACACGAGTAATCCGGCTGACAGGTGCATAGACCTGTACACATAAATCGGTCATGAATGTAATATACAGTTATTGAATGGGTCTAGGACAGTCTGGTCCTACGATCGAGAATATACTTACTTAGAATGGAAGAAAATTGCTTGGAAAAATGTTCGAGTATCACACAAAACAAAAACAATCAGCATTACCATAAGCAATCAAAAAAATTCAAACCAATTGAAGGGAATAATATCCAGACTTCAGAGCAAATAAACTAACTAGGACTATAATGAATAAATCCAGATTTTTCACACTTGTCCACACAATTTTATCGCACAACTCAATCTCCTCCAAATTGGTTTGACATTTTAAAAGCGAGGATGACTGATGAAACCATTTTCAATCATGATTAAATTCAATTAACCGAAGTGAAGTGCATTCAGCATATAAAATGAGTTTCCAATTAAAGCGCTGTTGTCTAGATGCTGGATAGGTATGTAGGTCATCACATCTGTGCTAGCTAATGTCATAAAAGATGACAGAACGTACCAGGATGTTAATAATAATCTTATTCAAGAAACAGTCTCTCACAAACTAACGTCACGTAGTTGTAGCTTGTTTTAAATAATATGGGATCAGATTTGATGTCTTTGTTTCTGAAGTATACAAGTTTCTGTAGAAAAATAGGTAGTAGGTACGTAAGCCCTATTTCTCCCCTATTTCACCAAACGTAACAAAGTGGGACTAATGGGAATTAAAATTATTTCCGTTCGTCCCACTAGTGTGACGAACGGGAATTTATTTATTAATTAAATTCCCGTTTCCCGTAAGGACGATGGCAGTGGGACGTACATAAATACACGATAGATATCTATCGAATAAAATAGAAATCACGTAAAACGGATTAGTGATTCTCGAGTTGTAAGCGCATTAACGGTTAGAGGTTAGACAAAGTTAGACAAACAAAAAGACATTCTGTTTTACATTTTGTCTGCAAGGATAGTATGATAGGATCAGTGAAACCTATGGGAATGACATGAACAGTTCACGAGACGGCTGAAAACTTACATAAACTCACACCCATGAATATATACAGACTACAAGCTCCATTCCACGTGCTACAATCCCTATATACCATATATCCACGTTTATACATGGAGGTACACGCGCCAGAGTAGCGAGTGCTACGCCTGACCTTATCAATCATGAGAACTTGTGTCAATCAATTACATTAGCGCCTGGAATCGACACGTGCACTAAGTACAGGGTACCTACAACTGGGGTGCAATTTCATTAGTGG
Organism: Eupsilia transversa; assembly: GCA_914767815.1. Taxonomy (NCBI): domain Eukaryota; kingdom Metazoa; phylum Arthropoda; class Insecta; order Lepidoptera; family Noctuidae; genus Eupsilia; species Eupsilia transversa. Next base: position 4,140,412 of record OU611888.1, read on the forward strand.
TGGAGGTTTAGCGACGTATTTTTTCCATGGTGATCGGATATGTTCAAGGAGTTCTTTAGAAAAAGATCTAAAACTAATAGGTACAATAGACGTAGATATATTTAGTAACTATTCCGCTTAACTTTTCCTAAAGAGTCATAAAAAACCCTGCAAGAAATCGACACGCGTTTCACCTCTCAACGAGGCATCCTCAGGATGACGATTGACGGACACGACGTGTTACCACGCGGACTCAGCGGACTCAGCGTCCAGCCGCTCGATTCTGTAAAAATCTCACCGTGAAAACTGAGGTGAAGTGAGCTTAAAGTGAGCTGTCATTCGATCCTTATACTAGAGATTGACACTATTGAAAGCTCACTTCACCTATGTTTTCACGGTGAGATTTTTTACAGAATAGCACTACAGCACTCGGCGGTAACACATGTCAATTTCTTACAGGGATTTTTATGACTCTTTAGGAAAAGTTAAGCGAAATAGTTATTAAATATACCTATCTACGTCTATTGTATTTTATAATGGATTTCCGCCAAGTCCCGCCAGAATCAATTAAACAACTAAATAGGTACTTAAAAGATTTAAAAGAGACGGAAATATTGAAAGTGAATCGTTTGTGTTAAACAATTGTTTTTATAGTTTTAGAGAACCTATTAAGTCTTCCAGGCTTTTGTAATTAAACGGTAAATCTACGAACTGAGTCTTAATTACCCGTTGAATTATCCATTAGAGAACTTAATTTCGCTTCAAATGTTATTAAATGCCTTTAAATGTGATAATGAGAAATACTAGTTACTTTATTTCATGCGGTTTTATTCCACGTAGGTACCGAATACAGAAACGCTGTGATTGATATTCCTTTAATTATTAATTGTACCCAGTTAATCTATACTTATAATAAATCTGTAGAAGTGAAAATTCTGTACATTGAAAATATCAAAAAAATAAATGGCAGGGGGTGTTACTAGACCGACACCGAACCCAAAAGTGTGATTAAATTTTTTTTTGTCTGTCTGTCTGTCTGTCTGTCTGTCTGTCTGTCTGTCTGTTTGTTCAAGTATCACGCAAAAACTACCGGTTCGATTACGATGAAACTTGGTATAATTATTCTTTAATATCCTGGGCACCACACTGGGTACTTTTTATCCCGGAAAAGTATCCTATCCTACGGTTGAGGGGTGTCAAAGTTTGTATGGAAGAATTTTAACGCGCTGTCCGATTAACTCGAAACTCAATATTTATACTTAAACCCAAAAATTAAGAATAACGTGTATCAGGATTTTTCGAAATTCAACCCCTAAGGGGGTAAAATAAGGGATGAAAGTTTGTATGAAAAATCTTATTCCTTGAGGTAATAAACACGAAACTTCGCACGAATAGTTATCTAAATAAATTATAAAGTTTTTTTTTTAGGACTACCCGCAACCCCGGCGGGCAACGGTCCTAGCGGACCCCGTCAGTTTTGCTGACATCTCTTTAAGGCGCGCGTGGAACACGACGCGCCGTCGACCCGGGCCTGGTCCTTATCGGGGGCGAGCTACCCATTGCTCACCGCCCGCAAGCCCGCGCCTACGGTGGCCGGGAATCCTCCAAGGAGTCCCGACGCCCAGGGCGTCTCCTACGGCGGCTAGGCGCGTGAGGGCGCGAACTTTGCGTCTCCCTCACGCGCTCCGCCTCCTCCTTCGTCTAAATTACCCCCTAAAGGGGGATTGGGGGGTGTCAGTGTTTGTATGGAAGAATTTTAACGCGCTGTCCGATTAACTCGAAACTCAATATTTATACTTAAAACCCATGGGGATGTATGGGGTAATTTCCGACACTCACGCGGGCGAAGCCGCGGGCAGCAGCTAGTCCATAATAAAATGTTGTAGACCTATAAACACCTCTGCCTAACTCTTCGGGGTGTGATATTATTGTCCGCTATTAAATTAAATAGTAATTCAGTGCTTTCAAATCTGCAAAAACAACAACTGGCGAAAAGTGGGTGCTTATATTATTTTTCTCTAACTACCTCTTTGGAGAACACGGAGAAGAACCGCTCAACTGTCGATTTGCCTTTAGAAGTCAATAAAAAAATAACGATTGTTTCTCGTTACTGACAGTTAAGCTCTTCAAGCACTTCACTTTCTTTTATAACTACTTTTGGTAAACCAAATGATACAAGATTAAATAGATAATCATTTTTCCTTGCATCTAACTAGAGTTTAATTAAGTTTTATACCGTTTGCCCACCGCCGTTAACGGGACGTCAACGAGAAACTAGATTATTCGTACCGATTGTGACGTCCCGGTGAAAGCCTGCGATGTTAAATATACGTATCGCTACTTCGGCGCCGTCATTTCGTTCTCGTTGACGTCCTGTTGACGTGGCGGTGGACAAACGGCCTTGGTCTTAACAAAATAGCTCATAAAACTCGCTGTCAAAACAAACTCCGGTAAATGCCAACTAGGTGGGAACTTATTAATTAATTATTATAATATTTTTAGCATAAACATTTAACATTTTGAGTATGAATGTCGATGGCTATAAGAAACGATGGATAGATTGATAGAATACTTACTCTTCATTATGTACACTAAAAAAATTATAAACATTATTAATAAATAATGTGGATGGATGGACTGTGTGAAAGATGATATGGCTAGAAAGGGGGTGACTACTGAGATGACGACTAATAGAGAAGCATGGAAGAAAAAAACATGTTGCGCCGACCCCAAATAAATTGGGATACGAGCAGGAGAATGATGAATGATATCTTCTTAACATAAGCTCCTACTATTATTTATCTGTCAAAGCAGCAAAAGAATTTATAGAAATTAAATTAGCGAAGTAAAGATAGCCGATAGCCGACGGGTCTCGTCGACTCGGGCTTTTATATTTTGTGCTAATTGAGTCATGACTTGTAAAGCTGATGAATATTTATAGATTATTTCATTAGAGACTTGATATTTGTCGACTCAACATGATGAGGAAATACCATATTTTTCATACAGACCCATCACCAAGACATTTTCCCTAAAAGACATCTTCCCTCATTTAGCAGATAAAGGTTTTTCATGTTATCAAGTCGGAAGAGAAACATAATATTCTCATTAGCATTATCCTGATAGCCGACGAGACGTACCAATTCTATCATTATTTTATTATTTAATCTAAATGATTAATAAAAAAAACTGATGAGCAGACGTTGTGCAGCGCCTTCAGCAACCCACGACAGATTAAGCACATATAGACTGACACATACGTTTGTATTCATATTTATTTCCAACCACATGCCTGGTCACATAATACCTAATTGCGGCGGACTGAAGACGCTGCACAACGTCTGCTCATCAAAAACAAACGACCAGGGCCCTAAGTCTACTAATTTATAAACGTTACAATGGTCTCTCAATGTTGAGTTTTTGACACATTTGCCATACAAAAACTGTCAAAAACTGACCATTGAGAGACCATTGTAACGTTTATCAATTAGTAGACTTTGGCCCCTGTGGTCCACTTTAGCAATGGATCGCAAGCACTGGAAGTCATGGCGAGAGGCCTTTGTCCAGCAATGGGATACAAGCTAACAGTAAACGATCAATAAAGCCTCGAATATTACATAATTATTCCAGAAATTAAACTAATAACTATTATCATATTTGTCAGATAAGAGCCCCTAAACGAGACATAACATCGACTTTAGCCGATAGCCGTCGGGTCTCGTCCACTCAGGCTTTTATATTCTGTGAGAATTGACTAATGAGCTGGAAAGTTAACAGAAACGGATAAAAGCTTTGTTTATTTTTACTTCGAAAACAAAATTACTTGCCCTGAAATTGTGATTTTCAACTTCCTTAAAGCAACTAAGTTGTATTTTCATTTTTATGTAAACGAGAGAAAGAATTAGCAATCCTCAATTATCTGCGGAACCGAGTTCAATCCTATCACTTCCTACCTGTTTATTAATCTAAATGAACACCTCAAATATTATATTTTCCAAAGACAAACAAATAATACCTATCATAATATCTGTCAGATAAAACACAAAACATCCTCGTTAGCCGATAGCTGTCACGTCCAATTAGGCTTTTATATTCTTTGAAAATTTACAAATAAGTCGGAATGTTAACAAAAATAGATCAATTGCGACTATAAATTGTTGCATAGTTTTACTTTAACATTCTTCTTTAATAAAATATGTGCCCTGAAATAAGAATAATGACTTTCAACTTCCTTTACAAAACACCTCAATCTACAGTTATGTCACATTTTCCTACAACTAATGATGATATCATGATAAGAACTTATCTAAAATAATCGAGAAAAAACATGAGACGACGTGAACGTGTTCAATCCTTTCGCTTCCTACATAATTTAATCTAAACGACAAACTAATAACACCTCAAATGTCATATTTTCCAAGAACAAACATATCATATCATCATATCTGTCAGATAAGGAACAAAACATCCTCGTTAGCCGATAGGCTAGAGATAGGGTCTCGTCCACTCGGGCTTTTATATCGCGTTAATTGACTAATGATTTGCAAAGTTGATGAAGATTTATGGAGGCGAGATGTGATGCTACTTTTGATTGTTATTCTGTAGTTTTTATAACAAAAATGTCCATTTGTGCCTTTTCTTCCCCTTCCCTCTTCAAATCCCGTTCTTCCCTCTTCAAATGCCATTATGTCCTGACTCTATAAAACGTGTTTTTTTATATCCCATAAATCTAGGGTTATTTTGTATAAGTAAAAATAATACCAAAAAATCCTAGAATATGTATCTAAAGGCTTCATTTTTTGCGGGTTCGGAAAAGAAAACGAAAATGATTTTGTAGACTGTCGCGTAAACATAGAAAAAAAGATATGTACCTAATATTTTACAACAAATAGCACCTCAAATATTGTATTTTCCAATAACAAACAAATAATATTGTCATATTTGTCAAATAAGAGGCAAAACATCCTCGATAGCCGATAGCCGATAGCCGTCGGGTATCGTACATTGTTGCGATGAGAAAGGTGCTAAATATTTTAATGTAAATACAGATTTGTTACGATCGCGAATCATATTTTACCCATCATAAAACCTAAATTAATACTGATCTTCAAATTACAAAAAACGTAAGAATTTTTTTATTTCGCCGTGTACTCTGAAGCTTTTGTCCTAATACGAACAACTAATAACACCCATTTTCCAAGATCAAACAATAAGAATATGATATCTGCCAGATAAGAGACCAATCATCTTCGTTAACCGATAGCTGTCGAGTCTCGTCCACTCGGGCTTTTATATGCCGTTAATTGACTCTAATGACTTATGAAGTTGATGAAGATTTATGGAGGCGAGATGCGATGCTTTTCTTCATTATTATTCTGCAGTTTTATGACAAAATGTCCAATTCTTCCTTTTTCTTTCCCTTGCCTCTTCTAATCCCAATGTCACTAATATGTCCTGTCTCTATATACAGGGTGGCCGAAACATAGACGTCCAAAAATAAAATGTAGTTCCCTCATATCGTTTCCTCAAATTCTCAAAAAATCAGAAAACAGTTTCATAACTCGAAAACCATGTAAAGTCGCGGAACATACATGGGGGTGATTCGGATACCCCATGATACGAGGGACCTAAATTTTATTTTTGTACTTCAATGTTCCGACCACACTGTATTGTGATTCTAGATCGCATTTGTTACTCTTATCAAGCGGGGAGGAAACATGACGATATTTGTGTATATGAGTATACGTTTGCGTCGCAGTCAGCATCTCATCAACTCCTCCTCCTTCGGCTTCCAGCAGTCTAAACGGCTGCAGATGAATATCAGTTTTTTAACATGGAGCCACTGCCTATCTGACCTCCACAACCCAGTTGTGAGCCCGAAAAGATCACAACCTGTCTATCTTCTGACTACCCGTAACGACGCGACGGTCGAAGATCGAATGACAGAGGGACCAACAGCCTTATGTCCTATTCTCGACATACATCATCAGTACAACTATAGGGCCGCCATTCCCCTGTTTCTTTACTTTATGTACCGCATAGAGGAGGTTACACTGTCAAACTTTAAGTAGTACAAAACAGAGAAGGGTTGACAGAGTGCAAGTCATTGCCACAAAATACATCAAGTTGACGTTTCCTTCTAAGTTATTATTTACTTAGAAGCTTAACCTAGAAGTTTATTCAATATCCTGAATGATAGTAACATTTAATGTAATGGTATGAAGCTAAAAGGAATTATACTGCCTTTATTTAATCTTAAAATAAATAATACCGTCAACCACATACCTACGTAACAGGTGATGGGTTATTTCTAAACATTGTCGCCAAATTGGGTCTTTACACAACATCCTCTACTATTAAACAAGCAATATTTGTATATAAATATAAACTATATATATAAATATACAGGTTGTCCGGTAAATAATGGATAACCTTGAAATAGCATATAATAGACCTTATAGCCGTTCTAAAAAAAATACAAAAAAATATATATCGCAAGTATAGTACCTAAGATAAGTTTTTATTTTTTGCCTTTTCTAGTCACATTATTTACTGCTTCTCTGTCGGTACAGTCAACGTACAATATTACAACAACAAATAACGGATGGAATTCATTTATTTGTGGTCGTGGTGAAGAATAATGTGAAATAAGGTTAAAAAAGTTAGTTAAAAATCTTAGGTACTACTTGTGATATAATATTGTTTTGTATTTTTTTTAGAACGGCCATAAGGTCTTTTATATGCTATTTCAAGGTTATCCATTATTTACCGGACACCCTGTATATATATTTGTAATCACGTTCTCGAAAACGTCTCCAGCGATTTCGATGAAAGTTGCAATATACGGGTTTACGGGGGCGAAAAATCGATCTAGCTAGATCTAGGAAAAGTCGTTACCTCTATTTTCACCCGAACAGAGCTCAGTCGCTCGGCACTGTATGTAAAATTCCCAAAATGCCCACGGAAAATACCCACACTAGCTCCAAATCAGCTTGTGTGGGCACATTATAATAGGACCTATCTGGTTTTTATCTGTGCCCGAGTGGGTAGCAGCCCTTAATGATGCCTCGTTCAGCGCACAATTAAAAATAACAAAGCTATGTTATAGAAAAGCGCCTCCAAGTGTTTATAATTATTTTGCTCTTCAGAAGAAAGCAGGATGCCATTTGGCAGTTTATTTTTGTATTTATGCGGAGTAAACAAAGGCGGTGACATTTAAAAAGAAACAACAACATGTTTATAGGAAAAAACAACTTTATGACACTTATACTACTACATGTTTTTTGAAAGGGTAAGTAGAGATAGTACACCTATTATGTTATATTATGTAAGTTCCATGTAACAGAGGGCAAACCTATTACCATCAAGTCCAGACTTCGGAGTATTTTTATATAATTTTTTCTGTAGTGGAATATTGATGCAATTTTTATGCTAATGAGAATGAAAATTACGTCCTGTGACACAAATAAAACTACAATACAAACGTAATCATTACGAATACTGGTCTAAACGATCACAATTAATTTTAAAATATAATATAACAAATGTTTTAATACTTTTCCTTCCTTCTCAAAAATAAACTCACAAACGTTGCAAAACCATTATTTTTAGTTAAAACAAAGGAGATTCCTGTTGTGATCATTTTATATCTAATATCAGGTATTCGATCATCGCTGTATAGTGTCATATAGCCGTCATTTGAAACTGATATAATCAATATGCGCTTAACTTAATAACTAGAATGGAGTTTTAATTATAAACAATGCAAATTGAATTTAGTGAGTCAATAGTGTAGCGCAAGAGAGCCTTCTAAATTAAAAAATAATGAATAATCATATGTTATGTTAACTGTTGACATAATTATTAATAAAAAGTAAAACAAAAGTCAGGACTCTATATACCACTGGCTGGAAAAATTATGGTCCATAAATAATTTTCTACGGGGCACAATAATATTAGGAAACATAAATATTTTATATGTGCTATAAAGTTTAACATCATATTATTATCCTTTGATATGTTTATTTTAATGCTATCCATAAATATGAGATCATAATAAAAGGACAAAGACCTGAATATAATAATATCTAGATTGTATCACTGACTGGACCATACCTATCCATCTTATGCACATAATATATAATATAATTATGTATGATTATATATCTCCGAAAACATTGGTCCTTATAGGAAGGAGGTTGCGTAAGCCTTCTGCGTACTTCTTGGCATAAAGGATGAAAACATACATCCATCCTGAGTCGAATAACGTATCCTCTAAAAAACTTAGATTAATCTTGTAACTTTCGCAATTACTAAATCTCATACTTTCCTTCCTCATAGGAGGTTCAAGATGCCTTCAATAGTTAGCTACTAAAACTAATCATTACATGGTATTTATTTATAGGGTGTCGACATAACAAAGCCCCTTTTCCTATATGTTATGTATTGCGCACCAGGTATTTCGCTCATAATATTACTTTCTTACTAAACCAACGGCAATTTAGTTAAAATATTGGTGATTATATGTCAGTGTACATAATATGCAATTATAATGTGATTATAATGATTGTTTTCCACTGACCTGAGTCGACTGGCGCTATGTCGGGGCCGTCGTGGGGCGCTAGCATCTTCATAGTGATGGCTCCAGGTAACACGCTACTTGACACCGACACGATGACGAATTACTTCACAATTTCACCGAAAAACGACGATTTATCGGGAAAATAAGGGAAAATAACTGGAGCCCAACAGGCTGTTTCGACACTGCACTATCGATCTGGTTCTGAGGGTAGTCACGCATGCGTGTGGCGGCTGTCCTTGCGCATGCGCTCTCCCTCCGCCGCCATGTTAAACCGGAAAAACGTCATGTGACAGTTGACAGTTTTAAGGCGCGTTTCCGCTGTTAATAATTGACGTGCAATCTAATTTTCCGATGACTAATGTGTTTATCCGGCTTTCAGTAGGAAAATGGATTGTTATAATAAAGCTGTTTTGTAATAGAATACGTGTTATGCAAATACGAGGCTATCAAATGCAAGTTGTCTGGGTGGGAGTTTAATGTATTGACATTGTTGGGCATAATAAAAAACATCATCTTTAACTTGTTTCAAATAATTTTAATATCGGATGTATAGATGTAGTGAACATCACCACATTCTATGCCTACTTACTTCTTTTGAAAATAGAACAGAGTTTTATTAGAAGGTTTAAAACTTTCTAACAGCCTACAGCAACATCTTTTTAGCTTTGCCATTGAGCTATCTGATAAATCTTAGAGCGTTCTGCAGACTGATAAGGCAAAATGGAACATATTATTATTTTGAAATTTCTTTTTCAACTTCCATCATACTCTGGTGAGTTGCTTTATATATTTTTGAAGCCCAACTGCTAGAACAAGGTAAGCCTGGTTTCAAGGAAAACCTGCCATAATTTTCTGAGAAGAGAAACAACAAATCCAAAACTAACTTGTTATAAATTAATTTTATTGAAAATCGTAAATAAATTTACATAAAATATTAATAAATATTACATCACGTGTACAAACGTATTTGTTTGTTGTGTTGTGTGTCTGTGGCGGTGGCAGCGGACTGCGTGTATGTGTACGTGTGTGTGTGTGAATGTGTGGAAGGAGTGGTGTCTAGTAGCCGGCCAGCTCGGCGAAGGTCGAGTCCATCTCATCAGCCAAGCTCTTGTATCTGTCCTTGTTGATTCCGAGCTCATCTGTTAATAGATAACGATATTAGAATACAAATAGTACGTGAACAGGTACGAGGAGCTGTACCATTAACTTTCAGTTTAGGTAGTAAGTACTGAGTATCCAAGCTAAGAACTGGTCCTTTTTCTCAACACAGACCAGTCATGAATCTTGAAATGTCATATTTCAAAAGTATTGGTGATTGAATAGCAGTAAAAGTTATTGATAAGCCCCTTGATTTAGTCAACTACTGTGAACTAGGAGAGGAAAGATATTGTCTACTTCTAAAATGTAATTCTTCAGAATAGTATCAGGTTACCCAAATAAATATTAATAAGGTTGAAGAAATAGTGTCAATAGAATTAGAATTGTTACTTTTTTACCATTGTAAATTATATTTAAGTGATAATGTTCTTTAATACATATTTATGGCGAAGCGGATAGCTTTATAGATCATTTTATATAGAAAAATTAAGAGATTACCAACGTTACCTTAGAAGCATTGGTCCGCGACGGTAGCAGCAAAGCGATAGACATGTTAATCACAAACAAAAAAAGCAGGGCTCAACACAAGATGTGTAAAGGATTATTCCAAAGGCTTCGTAAATATAAATCTACGCTTTTTGTACAGAGACAATCCTACACACATCTAGCAAGAGGTTAGGCGTTAGAAGAAACAGTTTAGAGAATCTGAAAACAATGGTTGAACTCGTTCTTGACAGCTAATCTACAGTCGGACTAAACGATGAACTTTGTAAAGGGTTGAAGGCAATGCAAGGTGACGTATCAAAATGGACTTTAGGGTGAAGTGATTCGGACGGTTTTGACTTAAACTATGTGCTGTAAGGGCTGGTTAGTATCCTGTCAGCTCGGCGAATGTGCCGTCCAAGTCATCGCATATCGCCTTGTATTTCTCCTTCTCGCTGAATACTGCGTCTGTTAAATTTTGTGATTTGATAACAACTTATGAAACGAACCAACTTTATCCCGGCCTGGACTTAAAGATAAGTAAGAAAATGAGTTTTTATTAGAAAAGTTTTGATTAAGAAGCTTTTGCAATTGAGAGAAGCAATAGTATTCTCTTTTTGTTAGAATAGTTATAGAAGACTTCGTTACTTGATATTTAGATTTGTTTTAGTTGAATCTTTGAAATCAGAAAAAAAAACCTTAGTTTTGTTTCATTTAAGTTCATCTTATGTTATTTGATTAGGGAGGATATTGGTTGGAGTCATACCTTCGAGCCTGTCGACTTCCTTCTGTAGTTTCTTGACAGTCTTCTCTGCGAACTCAGCGCGGGCCTCGGCCTCCTTGAGCTTGCCGGTGAGGGTCTTCAGCTGTTTCTTGAACTCCTCGACACGCTGGTTGGCCTTCTCTTCCGATACTTCCAGAGATTTGAGGGAGTTACCTACGACCTGGATGACAAGTTTCGTTAGTAGATATTTGTAGGTTCTAAAATTTACTTTCGACTCATTGACTAACTCCTTAGTCCTTACTACGGAAGCAGCAATGTGCTTTCTCGCAGTCTAAGCATACGTGTTAGTATATATTTACCTACATAGTTATGCATGCCATGGTTTTCTATATTCCTTTGACAATTAAGTAGTATTTACCTTTAATTCCTCCTCAAGTTCCGAGATCTTGGCGTCTCCAGACTTCACACGGTCCTCAGCGACTTCGAGCTCGTCTTCAACGAAGGCCAGCTTGCGGGATACCTGGACATCATACGTTATCATTTTAGTACCTATACGTTTTAGTGTTGTAATTCATGTTTATGCATAACGTTAAATTGTGTTTTCTTTGATTTCCCATGGATGAAAATTATGATAACGAGGCCATAATAATAATACTACCCAAATTATTATGAGTATAAATTCAAAATTATGTTCAGAACAATAATCTGTTTGTTCTGCTTGTTGAGTTGAGTTTTTTTTTTGTTTTATGTTCAGAACAAAAATATGCTTGTTCATTTTTATGGCACTGGACAGGACATGGCTCCGAAAATTAATAATCATTCTAACTACAGTATAAATATCTGAAGAACATGTTGTGAGGATAGTTTTGAGTATGAATGTAGATTTATAAAAGTGAGAAAGATGATAATGGCAAAAATTGCGGGACTACTGAGATATATTATTTATAATATAGAAGACTTGGAAGATGATGCTTACCTCGTCGGACTTGCCGTCAGCGTCCTCAGCGAGCAGACGGGCCTCCTTCAGCTGGTTGGTGAGCTGGTCCATGCGCTCCTCGTCTTGCCGTGCCCTGTTCTCCAATACTTGGCACATACTGGAACAAACGATACGTCATACATTAGGTAAAGTTACACCAAGAGCTTGATGTTACGGATGAAATTATACCATGTCTTCTGAACTGGACTGATTAATATCATAGTAAATATCATATGTCTACTAAAAATCAATTTTATCTAAGCTATTTGAATATTAAGAACCGATTCAGTGCAGTAAGTAGGTTGGTATAGTAAAAAATAATAATCATAAATGTATGTTAAAAAACGAATATGATATGTGTAGGTACCTACTTTAGGAGACGCGTTTGTATGTTTGAGGAAAATACTCTCAGTTACTGGAAAATTCATAGTAACATTTTCGTGTGATGTAAATTAACTCAAATAGAATTACATAAACGAAAACATTTCTGTTATTTCACGAAATTATAATATTCCATAAGCTAATCGCCAATTCACACCATGTTTCTATTTTCGTGCCTCACGTAATCCAACTGTTGCTTTAATAATTAATCTAATGCGGCCGGGAAAATATCTACGTCTAAGACTAAGATTTAGAAAAAAAATATTTTACTCGTTTGAAATAGTCATGATTTTATTCATAACATGAAACTGACACCAGATATGAAGATTACAAAAAAAAAAACCTGTACCAGTGTACTTTAATGATTAAATTTCCAAATTTTGAAGTGCTTAGGGGCCCGGGTCTCTAAGTCCGGGCCTGGAGACGTGAAAGAGAGATGTGACTTTCCGTCTCTTAACCTGGACTTACTTATGACATGTAAGTAGGTTATAAGTATTCATGTTTGCTATTATGGAATAAACGCCGGAGATCTCGCAATAGTCAAGATAGAACTCTTAGAAATGATGTAAGGTTACATCAATTTTTTAGATACTCTGAAACGGAGAACGCATCAAACAAGTATGTATGTAATGTATGAGACAATATGTTTACCCATGCGTTCTCCAATTGAGAAGTCTTTCCCAACATCAGCAGTGGGACGATAATAGGCTGGTACTATTAATATTTATTATGATTTTTTTAAAGTATATCTTACCGGTTGTTCTCGTCAGCAGACTGCTGGGCCTCAAGCAGTTTCGCCTGGGCGGAGCCTGACCTCTCCTCAGACTTCTCGAGGTCCTCCTCAATCTGCTGCACCTTCCTGTTGAGGGAGGCGACGTCAGCCTCGGTGGCGGTTAAATTCTTCTCTTTCTCTTCCAAGTCCTTGTTGGCCTGTTCCAACTTGTTCTTGTTGAAGATCAGGTCTTCCTCCACCTGGGCGAGCTTCTTCTGGAGCTCACGGACTTCCTCGTTGACCTGGAAAGGGGGAGAGATTTTGGAGTTAGAATCGGCAGCATCGGGCCTAGAATAGTCCCTAGAGGTACCCATAAGTTGGGTGAACAATTTTCCTGCAGTCGAAGCCTTCTGAAGAATTTTTTAGGGGTACACTTAAATTCCGCTGGGAAATACCTCCAGACGCTTACAGAGTTCAAGAAAACAATAAATAAGTATGTTAATTTCAATCCATTCCAATGAAAGTTTTTAACAAAAGAACCGAGATCTTTTCTCTCACATAAATTCCAACTAAAAATACATTTAGCGTGGGTACAAATGGGACAAGTCTCTTAGGATTTAAATAGATTTATCAATTGTGTTTATAGAGGCCTAGAAAAACGTATATTTAACTTGAAACATTCAGAAATATTGGTTGTCTTTATGTTCTTAGAGTGAGTACATCAAATGTGACCCTCTGACCTCGATTATCCCAAAGAGATCAGCGGACTTATCCAAATACCAATTTAGTAAAGGAGGTTACGAAATGTTGATTTTGTATTCATATTTTATGTCAGTACTTGAGTACCACGATCTATAGGGGAAATAGAACATTTTGATCTATTACTTGATCTAAATTTTAATTGCTAAAGAGAGCTTCGTTTCTTTTTTTTACTGAGAATTAAAATTAAGATGGATTAATAGTCAAGCAGGGCAACATAAAATTTGCGATTTTTCAATGGAATAAATTAAAGAAGGTTTCACGAGGTCGCAGTACTCAGACCGGAAGCCAACTTAGTTAACTGCTGACTCAGAATAGAAGTTTGTCAGATACCTACTGAGCGAAAGTATCTAGTTTATACTTCAACTCAAGAGGCTTGTGCCCAGTTGCCTGTTGCTGAAGATTACGAAGTATTCTTCATATATTAGGGAAGCTAATTCCTAGTTCTTTGTATGATGGAGGAGGATGAAGGAGGGGTGGGTAGTTCCATCAGGAATTTCTCAGAAGTAATCCAGTGACTGGATTCGTACCCAGTTGACAGCAATAGGCTCGCCCCCCTATTAGTTTGGACTTAAACATAACTGGCAAAATGTGGGTGTAGTATAGGAACACCTCTGCCTAACCCTTCAGGGATAACAGGCGTGATGTTATGTCATGTAAGTGCCGTACCTTTTCGGCGCGGAGGTTGGCGTCCCTAGCCTGCTGTTCACAGGTGTCGGCCTTGTCCATGGCGTTGTCCTTCTCCAGCTTCATCGCTTGCATCTTCTTCTTAATCGCGTCCATGGTGGCGGCTTTGTGTCTTCTACGGTCCGGTCAAAAAATACGCCAGTTACGGCCTGAGAAAAAGAGAAAAACTTATTTTAAATGTTTTCGACATCTAAAATTTCGATAACAGCTATCTAAATTGAGTATAAAAGAGTCTCAAAGAGAGTATGGCTCGGAATGGCATATTTTCGTAAAGTAATTTATTCGTCGGAGAAACACTGTATACATAGGATGTCCATACATTACGAAAATTTCTGACATGTTTCACCATTAACTGGTACACTAATTTTTGTTCAAGATTTAAAAAAAATGAGTCTTTATGGATAGAATTAGATAGATTTAGAAGTTTTTCAATTATTTTTAATCCAGACACAAATTCATCGTCGATATTGCAGCGAGTATTTTGATTCGCACACAGCTTTTCCTCCGCACAAACTTTTTTTTTACGTTCCATAAGTAAAAAGGAAAGGAACTTACAGGATCAATTGAATTCAATTGATTTAAACCTAGGAATGGAACAAAATTCAGTGAACCGTTCTCTCTCTGTGTGTGACATAACCTCCATTGCAGCAGGGTTTAATAAAGCTACTGCTACGGTACTACACTGATAGCGAAGTTAATTGAAATCGTGACAATGCAGTTCGAAACGCTCGGCGCTTTATTGTGCTTTTAAAGGGAAACTCATAACACGATCGTTCGCTTCTTGAAATTGTATTGGATGTTTAGAAAATACACCTCTGATCTACATATTTCAAATAGGAAATTTGTATTCACTGACGTACGAAATCCTAAACGTTTTTTGATGTACATATTATAAAGAACGTGACATAGGCAAGATTGCAGTGATAAGTTCCACAAATACCTATTTGAATCAAACCTTGCAGATGACTTTATTGAGTGTCACTATGACAAAACCTCGCTTTAACACAAAATCTATCGATGTATCCCACACCACAAATAATAAACGCTTCCTATATTCATAAATCTTTATCACGAACGAACTTCGTTGGATAAAAGCGAAACATTCCTCTAAACTTATTTAAAAATATAAACTATTCCAATTTGAAAAGTTTAACTCTGCCATTCGATATGGCACTCTGCCAGCTTGCCAGATGTGGCAGTGCATAATTATTGGGTCTACGTTCCTGATACTAAATTATATTCCAACCTTATTACGAAGGGGCATGGCACACTTGGCTTGCTGAAATATTCGTGCTAAAACACTCCCCTATTTTGGGAGTTCATAACCCTTGCGGGAAAAAGAAGAGAAAATGGAACTAGGTATAAGTCTGCTACGTATACTTGCAATAGTCTTGGTCTTGCAAAAGCCATAAAATAAGATAATTTAAATAAAATAATTATAAGCTCAAATCAGGAGCAAAAAGAGACAGTTCCTGTTCTTGCCTTGTTAAATAAAGTGTAATGGTTTACAAAGTTTTTATGGGTTCATTTTTTTTTTCTGTTTTAAAATGTGACCTGTAGGTCCCTATAGTTTTCCGAATCAACTTTGTATCCAACTCAACTACAAAACACCAAACTCATTCCCAAATACAAAGTTCGTGTCGAAAAATAAATGACGATAAAGTTATAATTTTATTTAACCCTTTACCCGCGACTTGTGGTAGTTTGTTTTACCCTTTACTGTGTTGTAATTCAATATAACAGAATTTTGGGGCCCAATTGTTTGACACGAAATAGAGACTTTGTTTTCTATTTTCCCTATTGTTTGGCTCTAGTAATTAAATCTTTGCACTGCACAGTATTGGCAGGGTTAAAAATATTAGCTGCTGCTATGGGTGGGTTAAGCAGAGTGGGTGTGAAACTATGGTCTGACGTCATTAATGGCGTCTGTGTTTACACATTTTATGTGAAAATGTATCGGGTTGGGAAATCTTTTTAAATAGACTAAATCGTCGACGTCTTCGTCGTACATAGAAACTCGTAAATCCATTTTTTTTCGTAATTTGGTTTATTATGGTAAGATGTAGGTATGTTCCCGTTTTAATCCTGACGTGGGTAGTTATGAACTTTCGTACTTCCAGTTTTCTAATGACAGAATTTTCTCCCTTGTGATAGCAATCATTAATTTATAAAAATAATAGGTAATTCTAACCAATCCCCACTTATAGACTTCGTTTGTTTTCTCAATTTGATCATCAGAAAAGATATAGATATCTTGTTTTGTGTTTATAAAAGTATGAATAATGATTACTTTTTTCGTAGAACGGCCATGGCCGATTTTTCCTCGCTGCACCATATTTGTATTGACTGGTTTATGTGTTGAGAGCATCGGCAGCTCAGTTTGTTTACAATATGTGAAAGAAAATGTAGCTCAGAGAATGTGTGGACTGAAATAACGTGCTGGAGAATTTTTGAAGGGCATTTTATTCGCGAATGTTACGTAAATGATGATATGTGAGCTTGTAAATGTTGTGTTCAGATTTTCGTGTTAGTATTTGAAACTTGTCTAGTTTTGGTTGAATTTACCGCGGGAAGTGTATTATGTCCTCTGTATGTGTGCGTTCTTTGTAATGTTCTTATGTAGATTGTCTAAACTCCAATCACTGAGAAGCTTCTGCAAAACCGGATCATTTCAGAAATACACCTAGCAACGGAATAAACGACCATACATCAATATTTTACAACCATTACTTGCCGCTATAAAACTTTGAGTTAAACGAAACGGAACAAACGCCGCCCGCGATGGCGAACTGGCGAAGTTGCGAAAATAACGCGCGATGACGTGGTGCTGGCGTTCTGACAACGCCACCGACATATTGTTCACAAAAATAACCGTGTTTTCACATCACTACAGCTGTTGCAGGCCGGAGACTAAATATAAGTCCGGAATTTTAGAACGAACGCTAATTTATGTATCGTTTACGCTTTTTCCTAACTTGGTTGGCACAGCAGCGGGATTATTAGTATTGCTTACATGTGCCTATCTCCTTGATTAAATATGACACATAGACCTCAAGAGATCCCTAGAATAAAAGAGGATAAGCGTGGCTTTTTTACTAGATATTTTAGGTTAATAAAGATACAGAAAGTTCATGGTTTTGTATCACTTTCCCATCTTGTATTTCTATTTTTTCAATTTAAACCATTATCTATGTCATTATTTACTAAGCTCGGGCGTTGCCGAAAGCTTTAGCAGAATAAGAAAAGCTTTTTTTGGTTGTAAAATAGTGATTGTATGTTGAAAGTAATCGTTTCGTGTAGTACTTTTCTCTACTATCAGAGAAAGGAAGGTTTGTTCAAAATAAGTAAACTTGTGAAAGATACTCGTATCTTCTATACCAAATCAATAGTCCTATTAATTTCGGTTAACTTGTATATTAACTTTCCATTGTTAAATAATTAGGTACTTATAAAAAATTTCATTTGCCTAATATGTTGAGCTAAAAACTAGTAGCTTAAATTTGACTAATAAACTCGATTATTCAATCGCAAGGTAGTGGTGTGTACCTTCATTTTCAAAAACTTTTATATTTTGACTTTAATTAATTTCTGATAAAAAATAACAAAAGTCAATTAACAAACACTACTTCTTTGAATCTAATCCTTATGAAATTATCTTTTTGAATTCAGATAATGTTTAAAGATTATCGACTTTTATGAAATTCCTATGAAAAAGGTTTTCAATTGAGACTATCCGAACTTGATAAAAGAGTTTCATGATGTGACATTCATTGATATAGTTAATTCAATTAAGTCCAAAGTGTCAGTACCAACCCTTAATTCAAGGGCAGAGTATACAATGTGTCACTGTCTACGTCACTAATTCAACTATGTATCGACTAGTTTTCAATGAACTTGAAAATGAACTATCTAAACAATCTTATCCCGAATCAAATTGTCCAGATGAACGCTTCCAATCAATCGGTTGTAATCCTGAACCCGAAGATAACTCGCTTTCTAATAAGTTTTGAAGTTCCTCAAGATTCGTGAACAATAACTTATTCACATTTGAATAAGCAAAGTTACATAAAGTTGCTGCAAGTTTATTCAAAACTGATTGCCCTGAGAGAAGTGTTCGTGTTCATGATTATTGTATCCACGCTTTTGGAAGCTTCAACTTGAAGAAGAAGCTTCAGCATGAAGTCAACGTCACCCAGAAAAGTTGGCAAGTTCTTAATGTAAACAATAACTTGGATGTTGTATTGTATAGTAAAGAAAATTTTAAGTAAATATGTATTGATTTTAAAAGTAGCGAAAGATTACGTAGAAAGATATGCCGGTAAAGATAGCATCAAAAAAAATGACAAAGGATATAGTTTGGATGGTCAAAGTTATGGATTAAGTAATGGTCCATTGAACGGGTTGGCGACCAGATGTAACATGACAGATGGCGTCAGTTTCACGAAGTAGGTAATTAATCATTGTGATAAGGTGGATTTGGGATGGATAAATGGGCAGCTTAGCGAAATAATGTCCACGATGTATGAATATATTCGACTGATTTAGTTTATAAGGTGACTTAAGTCCGAAATGAAAAATATGCGAAATTTTTTAATTAGGTATCGAAAAGTGCCAATTGCAAAAACGATTACTGATTAAATGTTTGCTACGTTATAAAAGATGATCCAAATATACGACACGATGTCACACAGTATAAAATAGTCAACATGAAAGCTATAATTGTAACTATCTCCCGAATTTCAGGGATAGTCCAGTTTGTATGTAACAGTAGGCGCTTTGAAGAGGTGCCAACACTCTGAGTTCCAGGCACGCCGGTTATCATGACTCGTTCATATGACAACCGTCATCTCTTATGCTTTAATCCCAAGATGATTTATACTTTGAGATGTAGCTTATATATTAAGCGTGTTATCTTAAATGTTAATGTTGTAAATAACTATCTATTAATAAGGCTCTACATTGTTATAATAATCTATTTAATATGCTATTGTTTGTTTTAAAAGAAAGTGCTAAGTCTTTTCTCTAACTTCTGAAATGTCTGCGGTGGTTACGTATTCATTGCGAACATGTAGTGGTGTTTGTGTGAGTTTTAAATATAACAGCTTTTCTAAAAGCTATATTATTTAAACAATCATTAACAATTAAGTCAGTGACGTCCCAATGTCCAAATAGCTGGACAGTCAGAGCTGTAATCGGAAACCGAACATCAGTAAACAACAGAGTTGTGGACCGAACGTTCTAATTACACGATATATGGGCCACGACTGAGGCTAAATAAAAATTGAGATGAGTTTCCTCATCTCGCTAAATAAATACTGATATTCGGGCATGCCGCAAATAGGTTACAAGCGGTGTGAGCGCGCGGCGTGGGCGGAGCGCGGGGGACTCACTATTTTCAGCGAGGACGCGCGAGCGATGAAACCCGAGTCATATCCATGGAAAACGCGAGCCGCGCACGCACACCGCCCGTCCTTACTCGCTACAACTGACACTCAATACACACTGGCGTACTGCCGTACTAACACGAGATATGCCAACCCGAGCCAGAAAATACAGAACAACGTATCACAGAACGAAAGCACAGAATCGCCGGAATCAAAATCCAGGAGCTTGGATACTCCACACATGATGGCACTGATGTGTCACTGGCACAGTCCTGGGCCGCGGCTGGGTGTGGTGACTGGGGTCCAGGTGAAGTATCCAAGCTGCCGGCGTGGCGGCGCGCGGCTGCACTCACCTCACGAGCGGGCTGTTCAAACGGCGGAGCGACACGCACTGCGCCGCGCCCGCCCTCGCGGTTTCGCCGCGCTCCCACCCGACTATTTTCGGTGCCAAAAATCCAGGATTCCGATCCAGCATAGCAATCGCAACGAACATGCCGACCGCCACCCGTCACGCTCCCACACACAGCTACTTCACTATTTTTGCCACGATCGCTAACAGACGGACCTGTGACGACGTCGGCGGATGTGGATATCGAACAGATTGATAGATCGATGATATAAAAACACGCTCGCTGTCAATGCCGGCTAAATCGATCAGGTGGCACTGTCCCGCTCCCGCGACGCTAACATTCGTGTTGCAGATTTCCCAAATTCCGAGAGCCATCCGGCTGGTCGACCCTACTATATTTAGCGTAATACCTAACTCATTGAGATCGACACGCGGCTTTCATCTGGCTATAACTAATAACAGCAAACTATTTGCATATTGGTCCACTCAATGATTCATGTTTGTTTGGCTGTTAATTGCTGTAGGCATATTTCATTCATTACATTCCGGAGATCTCAAATAAGACAGAGGAGAAGTAATAGGATACCTTTCCGCTTACACCATTTGACGTCCATTTCTGAGCGTGGGTCTCATAAGACCCACACTACCAAAGATTTTAGACGATATTGATGTGTGCTACAGCTACGATCATTATAACTACGACTACTTTTTTACATAAACAAAGTACCATGGAAAAACGAAGTGTGCTGTTTTATTGAACATTCCTCCATTCATTTTCAAAATTATATTTGAAAGCAGTCCACAAAAGCTATCTAACTGCCACTGCCGTCAAACACTAACTTTACCTACCCCACCACTCGGACGATCGACAGAGTGCGAGATAAACATCCAACTTGTTACCCTAAATACTCACCACGTTCAAGGGCAGCAACAGCAATGTCACTAGTGCGAGTGGGAAGACATATCTAAGTAGTTTCCAAGCTGCTTGTATATATCGATTTGAAAGAAAAATAAAATCAGAGTATATCACAGAGATTTTCATAGTAGGTACCTAGATAGACAAAAAAAATAGGAATGTTTTTTTTCTTTTTCATGGAAGATTTTTTTTTTAATAATATTCTGGAACGGACAATGAAGCCTTTTCATTAGTTTTCCACCTATATTTCCAGTATTCTAACCACACGAAAATTTTGGTTACTTTATTTTACTGTTTTCTATGAAATTTATATTATTTTGTATTTTTTTCTAACATTTTAGTTTGTTTGTTTATTAATTGACTATTTGTAAACGCTGTTTTGCAGTTATAATATTTGACTTGGAAAGGATAGTGGTAACTTGGTAAGCAAGTTGAATGCATAATTATAATCCATTTATTATAACATTAGACAAGTAACGGTTATCACCCTTTCGTTATTTCGATATAATCATAAAATAAACTTCGTTATTTCTCGATAAATACAAAGCAATGTAATCTATTTACCATTTAAAAAATAACTCTTAAAGTGCAGTCATTTCAACAATAGATATTACACAATAACTGCCGTTATTTAGCCGTTATTTGTCTAATCTTCTATACTTATAATAAATCTGTAGACGTGAAAATTCTGTACATTGAAAATATCAAAAAAATAAATGGCAGGGGGTGTTACTAGACCGACACCGAACTCAAAAATTTGATTAAAAAAATTTTTGTCTGTCTGTCTGTCTGTCTGTCTGTCGGTCTGTCTGTCTGTCTGTCTGTTTGTTCAGGCATCACGCAAAAACTACCGGTTCGATTACGATGAAACTTGGTATAATTATTCTTTAATATCCTGGGCACCACACTGGGTACTTTTTATCCCGGAAAAGTATCCTATCCTACTATCGATATCTATACCTATTAATAAAAAGACAAGTCCTGACTGACTGACTCATCAACGCCCAGCCCAAACCCTTGGACCTAGGAAGCTGAAATTTTGCACAGAGGTTTCCTTTATAATGTAGGCAAGGAATGAGGAAGCATTTTTCGAAATTCAACCCCTATGGGGGTCAAATAGGGGATGAAAGTTTGTATGAAAAATCTTATTCCTTGAGGTAATAAACATGAAACTCCGCACGAATAATTATCAAAATAAATGAAAAAGTTTGTAATTTGTTGTTTTTCTAAATTACACCCTAAAGGGGGGTTGGGGGGTGTCAAAGTTTGTATGGAAGAATTTTAACGCGCTGTCCAATTAACTCGAAACTCAATATTTATACTTAAACCCAAAAATTAAGAATAACATGTATCAGGATTTTTCGAAATTCAACCCCTAAGGGGGTATAATAAGGGTTGAAAGTTTGTATGAAAAATCTTATTCCTTGAGGTAATAAACATGAAACTTCGCACGAATAGTTATCTAAATAAATTATAAAGTTTGTAGTTTTTTGTTTTTCTAAATTACCCCCTAAAGGGGGGTTGGGGGGTGTCAGTGTTTGTATGGAAGAATTTTAACGCGCTGTCCGATTAACTCGAAACTCAATATTTATACTTAAAACCCATGGGGATGTATGGGGTAATTTCCGACACTCACGCGGGCGAAGCCGCGGGCAGCAGCTAGTACTTATAATAAATCTGTAGAAGTGAAAATTCTGTACATTGAAAATATCAAAAAAATAAATGGCAGGGGGTGTTACTAGACCGACACCGAACCCAAAAGTGTGATTAAATTTTTTTTTGTCTGTCTGTCTGTCTGTCTGTCTGTCTGTCTGTCTGTCTGTCTGTTTGTTCAAGTATCACGCAAAAACTACCGGTTCGATTACGATGAAACTTGCTATAATTATTCTTTAATATCCTGGGCACCACACTGGGTACTTTTTATCCCGGAAAAGTATCCTATCCTACGGTTGGGGGGTGTCAAAGTTTGTATGGAAGAATTTTAACGCGCTGTCCGATTAACTCGAAACTCAATATTTATACTTAAACCCAAAAATTAAGAATAACGTGTATCAGGATTTTTCGAAATTCAACCCCTAAGGGGGTAAAATAAGGGATGAAAGTTTGTATGAAAAATCTTATTCCTTGAGGTAATAAACACGAAACTTCGCACGAATAGTTATCTAAATAAATTATAAAGTTTGTAGTTTTTTGTTTTTCTAAATTACCCCCTTTTTTTTTTTTTTTTTTTTTTTTTTCTTTTTTTTTTTTTTGGGTGGGAAATCATCCAATGACTTCTCCCGCTCTGGGCGGAGCGGGAGGGCGTGTCAGACTTTTACTGACTAAAACCCACCCGTGTTCCTTCCCTTGCCATGCCAGGGGCCACGGTTTCCCCTTAGGACTACCCGCAACCCCGGCGGGCAACGGTCCTAGCGGACCCCGTCAGTTTTGCTGACATCTCTTTAAGGCGCGCGTGGAACACGACGCGCCGTCGACCCGGGCCTGGTCCTTATCGGGGGCGAGCTACCCATTGCTCACCGCCCGCAAGCCCGCGCCTACGGTGGCCGGGAATCCTCCAAGGAGTCCCGACGCCCAGGGCGTCTCCTACGGCGGCTAGGCGCGTGAGGGCGCGAACTTTGCGTCTCCCTCACGCGCTCCGCCTCCTCCTTCGTCTAAATTACCCCCTAAAGGGGGATTGGGGGGTGTCAGTGTTTGTATGGAAGAATTTTAACGCGCTGTCCGATTAACTCGAAACTCAATATTTATACTTAAAACCCATGGGGATGTATGGGGTAATTTCCGACACTCACGCGGGCGAAGCCGCGGGCAGCAGCTAGTGTTATAATAAATGGAGTATAGCTTATAAAAGTTGGTAAGTTATATAAATGGAGAAAAGCTGTCGTTTCAAAAATTTTAGCCCGAGGACTAAAAATATCAGACAACGAGTTTTCAAACGGAAACAAACAATTTCAAACAGAGTTTTCAGTGCTGAGACCAATGACGTATTATATATAGACACGTTATCAACAAACATCTCGGCGCTTAAAAACGGCGAAAATACTAGATAACTACTTATACGCGTAAAGAAAGGGAAATACGTAATATTACGTATATATAATTATAATTATTATTATAATAGGGAAATATGTAATATATAATTTATTTTTATCGTTTTCACACACGATATAAATTAAAAACAAACGTAGCGTCGCGCGACAGGTTGGTGCGTGACTGAGCGCAATGTGGCCAATTGGCTTCATTTCATGTTGCCATTTTAGAGTGCGGACAACGTATCTATAGTTTTATACATCATTGGCTGAGACAACTTTGTTTTAAAGTAAACCCCCCAGAACTGCTTCTGAACGAGGGAATGATTCTCTCGTTCCACGAACAAATTATTCATAAAAAATACTGGTGAGTCAGCAAGGTGGTCGGAGCCGGCTGTCCAGGGTGCGCCAGACGGACATTTTAGGATTACCACTCATGAAGGCTATTTTAATGCACCCGGTGGCGTAAATACAAAGGCGGATGCAAAACAGACAGCAACTGTTCTGTAACGCAGCCGCGTCCCTATGGATAAAGTATACAAACACGATTACATCACAGTCATTTGAAAACTGTCTGCAATATGATCGAAAACGACTGCAATTCAGCTTATAAGTACGCGCTCTGTCTACCCTGCAGGTATCAAACTTGCTTGCGACGTAACGCACATTGCGCTAATACTAAATAGCCTGCCCAGCTGCGAGCAACTTGGAAGTAGCGCGCGGTTTGTTACAGTTCTAACCTAACCTTACCCAACCCATTTCAACCAATACACAATTTTTCTACAGTTTTCTAACGGAAATAATACTATGGATGTCTGCGTTGAACCCGCCTTTTCATTGCCATAAACAAACAAATGCGGCTGCACTAAAATAAACTGCTGTGTTGCAGGTGGGTTCGGACGGACTATGGGTATCTGTGTTGCATCCGTCTTTGTATTTTCGCGACCCAGTGGCGCTACCGTACTGGCCATTGACGCAAATTCGCCTCTCCGCTTTTGAGACACGTTAATCACAGTAGTTTTTAGAAAATGCCCACTGTCTTAAAGCAATCTTACACCTCAGCGCCTTATAGGCGCCTTATAGGCAGTCGCTTTGCTCTGTTATCCAACCGTGAAGTTTAGAGCAAACCCTGATGTTATTTATATTGGAAGTGACAACAGCATACTGTAATCACTAAACCTTTTGAGAAACTCAAATATTTATTTAAACTTCCATGCTATTTATTAGTACCTGTCTATGAACGTCCATGCAATGGCATTCAAACAGACCTACTTATACATATACCCATACATATAGATGGCTGATCTTTGCCTTATGCTCGTGAACGGGTGCTGCACCCTAATTGCGTAATACACGATCTATCACAATTTGTATCGGTTTGAAACAAATTGCTAATCCATTGCTTCATAAGTTGGAAAAAAAATCTGCTCAACAACTTACATACAAAAACAAACGCAATGAATGTTGTTGAACTGTCAAAATGAAACAAATTCATCGGAATCGTTTACGAAAATGTTTTACGCAATTAGATAGCTGGTCGTGGTGAGTGGTCGTCTTGCTGTCCATGGTTTTGTTATTGTTATTAGTAATTAACTGTTTATTTATTTTACTTCGTTGGTTCTACTTTATCATTTTTGTGACTTCGAGTTCCAGTTTTAATAGCTTTATGTAAGTGGGCAAGCCTTTTATGCTTGCATGAAGGCTTTAATTCGATTAAGTTCTGTTAACATTTTTAATATTGTCTAAGTATAGATTTTGATCGTTTTTTGTGGGTATATTGCCGTGTGCGAGCTAACATAACGCAAATAATTTAAGTTTGACGTTTTTGTGTTGCGTATTGTTAATTATTATGTATACTATTGTATAGATTCCAATTTTTCTAACTTATCATACAGCTGTGCTGCTGGGGAGTTTGTTCCGCCACTTTTTCTTCCCAGCTAAAGCACTAGGAAGCGGTGAAGGGGCCCCCCCTTCACCGCTTCCTAGTGCTTTAGCTTTAGTTTTGGGGGACTGTCTGATG
Organism: Eupsilia transversa; assembly: GCA_914767815.1. Classification (NCBI taxonomy): domain Eukaryota; kingdom Metazoa; phylum Arthropoda; class Insecta; order Lepidoptera; family Noctuidae; genus Eupsilia; species Eupsilia transversa. The sequence continues at coordinate 4,166,487 of OU611888.1, forward strand.
TAATTTTTTCACATTGAGGTATTATTTTACTACGTTAGTACAATAATACCTCAATGTTTTTTCATACGTTTTTATCGCTAAACTTTTAAAGCTTCCTCTCTTCTACTATTTTACTGTTCCCGACAGGGTCCATAGTGATCTTATAAAATTTTAAGTTACCACCTAAGCACGCACACATTGTGGAATGCAATAAATGATTGAGTAGGTATCGGTGCAGCATCTTTTACCTATTGAAAGACAGTTACATAAAAAGATTTATCCTAATATTTATAAATCTTATAGATACATTTTATTAAATTATGGAAAAGTGGTGATTCTCAGCCTAGTTTGAATAAATAACTTTTGATTTTGATTTTGACATAAACACCTTGAATTTTTTTAGTTTTTTTCTTATTTGTATAGCTTCCTTTATTTAGTCACTAAAAGCAGTAACATGTAACATATCCTCGTTTGATTCAACCAGTCTTGCCAGTTTCTACATCTCAACGAGCTCCTGTAACATTTCTAGTGACGCATTTCTCGCAATACATACCCCTACATTTTTAAAGATACTTATTTAGTTCTTAAAATAGTTACATGGCGCTGTTATTTCTATAGTTACCTACCAAATTGTCGACAGCAAAACTAGAACGATTTATAAACCATTATATTGCTTGTTCATAAACCGTATTCTCTTCTAATTCACAGCGCTACGACGTTTTGTAGCATTTTCGTAGCGTGGTGTAGCACGTAGCGCAGATCTTATCCGCTAACGTAGACCCACCGTAGACCTCTATTGCCTTCTTATGAACTGCTATCTAATACGTAACAATACTTTCGTACACTACATAAAGACCAGGCACTCTAAAATAATTTCTACGCAAGCTCCGCCACTGAGAGACCGGTTAGACCGCTATGGTGTTAGACGCTAACATAGACGCTAACATAGCCGTAATAAGGTTGAATACCGCGTGCGCTCTTTGATCGCGTTCGAGCTCGTCGAACAAAATGTCGTAAGTCTCAATTCTTATTTTGTTTATAACTAAAGTAATAATTGATCTAGAGAAAAAATATCTTGTGGCTGGATAGTAAACTATATTTTCTTACTGTTAACATTTATTTTAGACATAAAGGCCAAGCAATCTTGAAAAAAAAAGTAATAATCTTTAAAAAAGACATGATTTTTGAATAAAAAATGAATCGAGCGAAAATGTTACAATTACGTAACTGTCTTGTACATGGAAAGAAAAAGATCCAATGAATCATTATACTAAAGTTCCATTTTGATTGTATGTGTGACTGTTTCAGAATATTAATGCAAATTAACATACAATTTAGGGAGCCTCCTCTTAATCTGTTTCATTTTGACAGTTCAACAACATTAATTGCGCTATTTACGTTGAGATGAGCAAATTATTTTTTTCGAACTAGTGAAGCAATGGTCAAGCAATCTCTTTCAAAATTAATCAGACTGTGATCGTGTATTGCGCAATTGGGGTGCTGTTTGCCATTACGAAATAACTTAGTAAAATATTATGCACCTTAGAGGCACCCTTAATTTGTAGATCACTTTATTGTAGACTTGTAGAGGTACTTCGCAAAATATGAATACTATGTATGATAATCGTGGTTTTAATATCTTTCTTCCTCATACGTTTTTATTGCAAAATTTTAAAGCTTCCTCTCTTCTACTATTTTATTGTTCCCGACAGGGTCCATAGTGATCATAAAAAAATTATGTTATCACCTTTTAGCACGCACACATTGTGGAATGCAATAATAATGATATCTATACAAATTTTATAAAGCGAGAGTGAATTTTGTCGGTTTGTGTTTATGTGCAGGGTAATCTCCGGAACCAAAAATCAAAAATACTTTCACCATTTGAAAGGTACATTATTCCAGATGGGCATAGGCTATATATTATGTAACTATATAAAAAAGAAGTACTTAATAATACTAATAAATTACTCTAGAATTCATGCAAGCCTTTTTGTTAGTTTACTGTTCAAAACTTATGCACAACGTGTCGTGAACAGAATATCGTCTTCACATGTAAATTGCATCTGTGCGAAGACGGGGCTGGTCGCTAATGTATAAATAAAACACTGATTAGATTTAATATAAATTTATTTTACAAGAGTGAACAGTTTAAAGCGCTGATAGGTACACTTCCTCAGAAGCTGTCATAGAAGGACATTCCGGTATGAAGAAGGGACGTAATGGGAAGTATGAAGCGTACATAGAAGATACAATAATATATGACGGTACAATCATATTGTCGTACAAAATCTAAGCTAAATGAGTACAAACAAGTACAAAAGTTCTCAAACCTATTAATGATCATAATATTACCTATGTGTAATTGGCTGTCTTAATCACACTTTGATTCTGGATGGATAACTCTAATTTTAAAGATTAAACTGTTCAAACTTAACCTACTGGGATAGCTGCATTCCTTCGTCTGTTAAAAGATATTGCTATCTATATTTAATGTGACGCAAAATGATACTTATGGCTGGCCGACGAAATTCTATCTTCGATGTATCTCAAAGTGTGACCAAGACATAAAAATAGTGCCTTAAACTCAAACAAAAACTCGTTACACATTTCATAAGATTATGTTTTACACATCATAAAAAACGATTCTCGTAAAAAACTCGCGGCGAAGATACACAAAACTCCGGCAGTGTTTTGAGGCGCATTCAATGCTACATAAAAGTGAGCTTTGAAGTAATAAAATAGCTGTAGATATCTATATATTTTTTCTTTGCACAAACTCAGTTTACGACAGCGTTTGAGCTAATCCGAAGGCGAATCTATAAGGAACGGAAGCAGTAGTTTCACGTTACATGATAACATACTCTTTATTTTATCCTCTCTGTAGCATAGACGTTTTTTAATTTTATTTTAAGAATAGAACGGAAACGAATACATTCTTATCCTTTTTGTTCAACACAACTTTCACTACGACTTTACACAAAACAAACGACTCACTTAAGCCGTGTCTCCTGCGCGTGTTTTTTCGAAACTATACACTACACCGCGCGATTCCAACAGTCTAATAGTGTATTCGAGGTAATAATGGCAGACACGACAATCAATGTCGGAAACGATACCGTGGACTGCAACGACACAGAGTGAAAGTGTTTAGTTGTATGAAATTAGCACACCGACGATATCGTTATCGTCAAATGTGAAAACGACAAAGTTGTGATAAATTGACGATGGATTGGAATAGACATACTGTTTTTCACTTTTTAAGCACGTCTTCCTCGTTGGAACTCATTACAAAATGTGTTATTAATCTAAAAACATTTTAATATGCAGGAGACAGCTTGTGTATGAAAACAAATGTTTATGTGTAAGGTTTTTTATGTAATGTTTCGCAGGAGACACGGCTTTAGTAAAATATTTTTAGTGAACTACAAAATGTACTGTGCATGCACACTGATTCATAATTAGTTTGGTTGTCTTTTAAACTAGACTGGTAGAAATAATCACGTTACGAACAAGCTTTATACCTACCCGAAAAAGTCAGTTTCAAAGTCTCGGGTTTTTTTTAAATATACAGAGCCATCTGGTAAAAGTTATTAGCTTCTCAAAACGAATAAGAAAGAAGAAGATAATAACGTAGGAATACTAGATGGCTCTGTATTCATCTAACCGGGTGTTCCTTGTCACCGGCACTCGACTTTTTATACGGTAACAGGATGATCCAACATACCTAGTGCTTCACATTCGTAGAGACAAATGATTGTGGAATTAGTTCCTAACTAGAGCAAATAAGCCCAAAAATGTTTTAGAGACCATATCAAATTAATTTGACAAATTAAAGCAATTTAGATTACATTTAATGATTTTAAGTATAAGTACATGAATATTTAGAATGATAGGTAGTTTTTATTCAACACTACACTACATTGTTGTACAATTCTCAAAAATATTTATACAAATAGATATCTTGATACGTAACAACTATAATTCTGGACATCCTAATTTTGAATTATGCAACTGTTTCTCTATAATTTTAGCAACGTTTCTTTTTAAACTTGAACATTTAGGTAGATTTCTTAAGAGATCGTTTCGCCTGACCGTAGTTATAGCAATGAGGCGTCTGAATGAGAATAAACTACATTTTTTTACATCATAAGTAGGAGGAATAGCATTACCAGACGTCTAAAGTAAGGCATAAAACAGTTCGCGAGAAAATTTCTTAGGTAAGCGTTAACTCTTTAGTAATGCTGAATATTGTTTCATTGTTGTCTCTTTAGCACATTATTCATTTTGCGACTATACTGACCAACTTCATACGAGCCTTTAAATGCAAAGATGTCATTTTCTACCAACAGAATCCACATAATTTGTTAGCGTGTAGAGAAGTAAGGTAGCAGGTAGCTACTGTTCAGTCCAACATATTTCGTTACTTAAAAATTTAACGGTACCTAATTAAGCAGTCTGGCAGAATTAATCAGATACAAACCATCCAAATTGAACTATCGTTTAAGTATTTTGTCTATTTCTCAACGTGAGCTCTGTGCAAAGAATATGGAGTCCATTATAAAGTACAATACATGAAAACTGTTCTTTGTTTTATAATTAACCAATTTGAGTATTATTTTAAGGCTTCATGTGTTGTTCTTTCACAATAGGCACGTTTTCGAAGCAACATCCACCGCGTGCGCCCGAAGTCTTCCCGCCATTTCTCCGCAAAATGGCGGCCGCCCAAACATGGCCGCTTTCAGTTTAGTATCCTGACATATCAGCGAACGTCTGGTCCACTTCCTCCGCTATAGCTTTGTATTTACTGCGCTCTTCGACCACCTCGTCTGTTAGTAATGTTAGTTGGTTAGTAACATGGATAGAAAATAAGTAAGTCATTAATTAGTTTAAGTATTTGTTTTAAAAAGGGTCAATCCAGGGACGATGGAAACCAAAATATGTTTCAAAAGGTCAGTTCTTGAGCCTTTTCTAAGTTCTCAGTAACCTCATGATACCAAATCTCTTTTGAATATAGTGTTGCAGTGCGTGCAACTTAAAATTAACACAAATTTTTATCTACTTCAAAAGTAAACTCGCTACTTACCTACTTACCCAAACGAAGCAGTTTTACAAGCACTATCTACTGGAATCTACTCAGAAAGCATGGTGTTCAGTTTTCAAGCATGGCTTTGGCAACAGATACTATATTATATCTTATTTTGATTCGATGTTATCCAGTATTCTCAAAAAACTGATGGAGATATTTTGAATACATACTGACTGTTTTTTTTTCTTCAATTTATGTTCTTTTCATGTTTTTTTTTCCGATTTTATCTCACTTTCTTACCTTCTAGCACTAGTCAATTTTGCAGTAGCTTTTAACTACTTTTCCAGAAAGAATTTACAAAGTAGGTAAGAGGTGGAGTTGTGGATAAAAGAGTTGAGACAAATCAACCACCAAATTATCAGATTTATTGTTAACAAAAAAAAAAAGTTGTATCATCAGTTAGTGTTGTTTTAGTTTGCGGATAAAATACAGATAATTGAAGCCAAAGCCGACAATATTGCAATAACATCACCATTTCTAGATCAGCAGGTTTCTACACTACTCAGATCTCCCACTATTTTAGGTACAAGTCAAGGTAGGTGCTATCTACATGAAATAAAAAAACCAGTCATAAGTAATAAATTAATTTATTATATTACTCGAAAATAAATACCGCCATAAAGCTATGGATTTTAATACTTTAAATTAGGAGTATAAAATTATAAAGTAAAATACATGTATTCGGATATTTGAATGGCGGGGAGCTGGTAGTTGCCGCGTGGCGGACGGACCCGAACATTACCGAACATGACCGAATGCGCCAGTTTATTCCTTGAGGATAAGCTCCACGAAAGCGGTGTCCAAGTCGTCTCCGATGTCCTTGTACTTCTCCTTCTCGGCGACAAGTTCGTCTGCGTATTGGACACAACATTACATCATTTGCCCAAAAATTATAATACAGTATCTCAAATAATATAACATCCTGTCTTAGATTCCTTTATATTTATGTAGAAATATCTCTTTCCTAAGTCAAGTCGTTAGGAAAATTAGTTTCAGCGTAATGGCGGTTACAGACGGTGCGACGTGTTGCATGGTCGCGACTCGCAACTGTGCTGTGCGCAAGCGCATTCTTTCAAAGCCTCATGCTTGATGATTGTAAGGCAATGATCTGATCTTAGTTTCCATGTTCAGCTCAATATGATGTGCCACTATGACTGACTGCTTGCAAAATATCCGTCTGTAAGCGCACCAAGAGCAGCGGAGCGGTAGTAATAAAAATTAAATGCTTACATGTTTAGATCCTTGTTATTCTGAAGCCATGCGTCGGTCGCACTGGGTTATAAAGCTTGTTTGTTTTTGCATCGATAATGAAAGGTTCCGATTCGTCGAAGAGAAGCATGCAAACTCAGTTAGAAAGCTTTCGGTAGTAGTTTTGTTATGGTTTAATGATTGACTAGAATATCAAGACGCGTTTGTCGTGTAAAGTAAATGCATATGAGCGTGGTTTCGCGCGCGGCGTCAGTGGCAGCACGTGCAGCGCTCACAGGCGCGCCCGGGCGTCGCGGCCGGTGTACGCAGGCCCAGATCGTCGAACGCGCAGTCCAGCTCGCCGCCGATCTCGTGGAACACCTCCTTGCTGGCGATCAGATCGTCTGCGGACAGCGGCGCGGTCACTCGCAGCGGCACGATACATTAGTGCCACACTCACACGCATGCAGACGCGAACCCGGCGGGGGCAGAACGGGGTCAGAAATTCCATCAGCTATAGTTTCAGACGTTTATTGCCAACATAAAAAATAAATCTCCGGGGGGATGTCGCACTAGATTTCCACCGGGACCACGACCCGGGACGCGGTAACAGAGTAATAGAGAGTCCGAAAGTAACGAGCAGAGGGTCGTCGTATTTAAGAGGGCGGCGCGGCTTCGGCAGGTGCGGCTGGGGCCGCCTCGGCCGCCGGCACCGCGGGGGCCGGGGCTGGTTCCGCGGGAGCGGGCGCGGGCGCGGGCGCGGCTTCTGCTGGAGCCGGGGCTGCAGCCGGAGCTGTATCGGCGGCCGGCGCGGGGGCTGCAGCTGCATCGGGTGCCGGAGCAGCAACGGGTGCCGGTGCAGGTGCGGGCGCAGGGGGAGCTCCTTCCACAGGGGGTGCAGCTGCCGGCGCACCCTCTGCGGGAGGCGCGGGGGCGGCTCCCTCTGCGGGAGGGGCTGGCGCCGCTCCCTCTGCAGGTGGAGCAGCGGGCGCGGTGCCGTCCGCGGGGAGAGCGGGGGCCGCACCCTCTGCGGGAGGAGCGGCTCCCTCTGCTGGCGGAGCCGCCGGGGCTGCGCCGTCAGCAGGAGGAGCGGCGCCCGCCGCCGGAGGAGCGGCTCCATCGGCGGGAGGAGCTGCGGGGGCTCCCTCTGCCGGTGGGGCAGCTCCGTCAGCGGGTGGGGCTGCGCCCTCGGCTGGTGGAGCTGCACCTTCGGCTGGCGGTGCGGCGCCTTCAGCCGGGGGGGCTGCGCCCTCTGCCGGGGGCGCGGCCGGGGCTCCTTCAGCGGGAGGCGCGGCTCCGTCGGGGGTTGGGGCGGCACCCTCGGGCGGCGGCGCGGCAGCTTCGGGCGCGGGTGGCTCCTGTGGCGGCGGCGTGGGCTCCTTGGGCGGCGGCGTGGGCACCTTGGGGTGCAGCCTCTCGTACTCCTTGCGCGCGGCCTCGCGGATGGCGGCCATCTGGCGGTCGTTGGGGTCCACGCCAGGGATGAGCTCCACGAAGGAGTCGTCGATGTCGTCGCCGATATCGTTGAACCTCTCGGTCTCGGTGATGAGATCATCTGCGTCAGGCGGCGCGTGAGAGCGGTGTGTTCGCATGCGTTCGTTACGGCGCTACTCTACGGGGACGTGCAGGGTCCTCTCATGCCGCGTGCCGCCACATGGTAATGTACAATGCTTCGAGACTGATGACCTGCTCGCCACCGAGCTTTTCTTCATGTTGTGCGAAAAATTTTGGTTCTCCCCGAACTTCCCGAAATTATTACCGGATTGCATTTCAATGATGATGAAGATGAATTTATATTACATTAATGATCGACGTTATAGCTGATAGAATCATCGTCGGGGCGTTAGTTGAAGGGCAACCACAGGGTAACACACGAGTTAGTAAAAAAATACAACGGGTTAAAAATAATAATATATATTCATAAACACTTTTATTAGAATACTCTTAAAAATCATTAAATTATTTTTCACGAACTTATCTATCAATTCATTAATCGATAATATTAAAAAAGACGGACTCCCTACGTTAAGGTATCGTCCGTACGGACGTACTCTATGTACCGGGCGCGTGCACGTCACACGTCACACGGGTGAGCATGCAGCTAAGCCGCGGTGTTGCCAGCGCGAGCGAACAGACGATGCGCGAACATTACAACTTGGAATAGTCGCCATTTATTCATCGATTAATTTAAATAAATAACAACAAACTCAATTATGACACGAGAAAATCATCCTTCAAACATAATAGAATATCAATTATTTCCAATTTAGCAAGAATATTCCTATAAATATCATTATTTATTGTATTACCGTCACTCTTGAATAAAAATATCTAATCTCTTCACTAACATTAAGTAAATTAAGTTCATAATAAATTGCAAACAGTGCATATGAAAAATATAGCATACGACGTATTGTATGCACTATCCCCTCGAGTGAAATATAAAATTATCGAAACAGAATACAGCGACTAATTTGTTCTACAAATACATAGAGAATTTAAATATTGTACAAAAACTATGTGCATTTCTTTATAATTAATGCAAATAATGTCTTTTAAAGTTGAGTGTAAAATGCATAACATTTTTGGACCCCTTTTGGAATGTCGATACTATCATTTTATACCTTACACTAGAGTGCTAGAAGCGATTACTGCATACGTCATATAAATATCGATCATTGACATAACAGGCACGCTCGTAAAGTAATGACTATAAAACAAATTACACGTTTCAACTATACGGACATAAATATTAGTAATTTGTGGATGAAATAAAAAAATTGCACATGGCAGTGCTTTCGTAGCAAACACTTGATTTTGAAATTACATTAAAAAGCGGCTGGCAATTATTCTATAGCTAATAACATCTAGGCGCCCGCTCGGCTCACTTTCTGTAGTCTCGAAATAAAAAGAAGTTGGAAAATATGTCAATTAAATAAAAACTTCTTTCGTTCTAGGTCACTGCACAACATAGATGGCGCCTTTTAAATATTTTCGCGGTGGCAACTCTAAAGTGACAGGTGTCAGTGTTGTGTCAGTGCTAGTGCTGCGAGTGAGCGGAGCGGGCGCGTGCGGGAGTGTTCACATGTTCTGTATGTCGTGCAGCGTGGCCTCCATCTCCTCCTGCAGGAGTTTGCTCTTTTCGCGCTCGGACACCAGATCGTCTGCAAGGGCGACGTGGCCACGGTCAGTAGGACACACAACAAACAACCGTTTGGTCCAAACGTTCAAATCATCGGATACCACATTTAACTCCCTTTTCTGAAAGCCTGTTCCATATATTCTTTTGTAATATCTCATATCATTTAATTTGATTGGAGTGAGATAGGACATTAGATGAACAGATCAGAAACTTGATTGGTCTTTTCGAAATCGGGTGAAAAGGGCAGGTGACAACTAACACGCTAATGATAATTTCGCAATTCTTGGCGGCGAAAAGGTACCGATTTTGACATTTGAACCAAGCAGCACAGGCAAAAAAACAACATCAATATAAAACCATGCCAAATTACAGAAAAAAAAATCACATCAAAGGATCGAGCAGTCTAGTAGGAGACACTTAAAAGTCATGCTAACAAAATATATTGCACAGAACAGAATTGAATTTGAGCCACAAGAACCAAAATAGTGAGGTGGAAGAAGTTTATAATAAGATGTTTTTTTTTTTAAGATTGGGTGAATGGGTTGTGAATTTAACAAAAACAATCCTGTGTGCAATCAAAAATAAAACTCTAACATTGTTACTATGAAATTAAGATAAAAAAGAAGCTTGAGATTGTAGCAGAAATAACAGAAAAAAAGCTTTAAAATCTATTGTACAGCATTATAACTCGTTATGCCAGATCTAATGACGGCTGATATGGTATCGTTTATGTGCGTAATGTCCAAAGCATTGTTATTTTCAAACATGTTATTTTAACTTGACTTGTGAAATATTTGAATTTAAAACTTAACCAAACTGCTGTACGTTGTATATTCTGTAATATATCTGGAAACCCTTGAAAACTTGGAAAACTAGCATCAATAAAATGTTACCAGTACAAATCATTTTGACTTTTGTGTCTTTCTCTAAAAATCATTAAATAAAATATGGCTACAATTGTATATTATTTTTCTTATATATTTTCTATGGAGTGCCTCTTCGGGCAAATATAATATCAGATTGTATATATTTGTAAATATACGAAATGATAGATTACCTTCAAGCCTGTCGACCTCCTTCTGGAGTTTCTGCACGGAGCGCTCAGCAAATTCAGCGCGTGCCTCAGCCTGAAATCATTTTATGTCTATTTTAACATCTGTTCTTGAGGCAAACAGCCTATTTTCTGCTTATCATTGTTCTTTTTTCAATACGTCATTAAATTTGAATACAATACCGATACCATTCGTTATCTTTAAAATATAATTTTGAAAAGTTTCAACTTTATTTCACAATATTATTTTTTCATGTAAAATATTATAGCTCTACTCATCAGAAAATAGACTGTTTTACTACAAAATTAGGCATGCAATGAATTTACTTTAACTGTTATTATAATATATTTTTTCAAAACCTTTTATTTATTAACAAAAATTAAAAAATATTGACAATTTAGTACAAAAAAAAAACTATGTTATAAACAATTAAAGCCTCACAATCACCATGCATTTTACCTTTACCGAAAGCGGCTAAGTGCTGAGTGGTGAAACTAAAACACTAGATACCAAATACCATTTTACCCAAAGTAAAGAAATAAGTATAAATAATCGTGAAAATATATATAAAAACACATTACCAACAAGTTGCCCTGGTCGCCCATAGATAATGTAAATAGAATATATTTTCAAGTGCATATTTAGAAGTGGATTACCTATAACGTTTGTACTTATAAATGGCAAATAATGGAATGATGACTAATATTAATCTGAATTGATAAATTTGTCCTTTACCTATAAATATGAATTCTATGAATATCACCTTTATGCAATAAATAACTCATACCCAAGTTATGTGTCACGGGTTTAACGTTATTTTTGTTTTTCGTTGTCATGTCTTTTTTTTTTAGGTTATGTATAGAACGACCAGAACCCCCTGCATCGAGCACAACTTACTTGCGATAGTTTCTGCGAGAGGCTGTGAATCTTATCCTCGACGTGGTCGCGAGTCGCCATTGCCTAGCCACACAGGACGAATTACTATCGGCAAGCCACCGACATGCCACTACCGTGTTGTGAATGTACTATTTATCCAATATGGAGTATAGAAGAATGTAGGAACCATAACATGCCTGATTATTGTGGAATTGAAGGCCGGTATGGCGTTGTTCAACCCAAAAAATGTTGTGGTGTTCTTCATCTGGTGTAACGGGTCCACAATACTTGCACACCAGTGTTAAGATTTCGTTGACCATTGTGACGTTTGTGGCAGAGAAAACTCTATAATTTCAGAATATATGATGCATTGACAGTTTGCATCAGAAGTATAAATAGATATAAGATATTGAAAGTGTACACGAACAGAATTCTTGATGAAATCACGTGTAATACAAAAGTTCCCGAAGTAAATAATCAAGGGTTTCTCAAAGAAACGAAACAGACTAAAATAAAGCAGGGATACAATAGCAAAAGGATTCCCATCACAAATTGGACATATACAAGACCCCAAACTAATAAAGCGTACAATCACAACACAGGCATAGTTCTTACAGCTAATATAGAAGTAATTAATACACAGGTAGGTACAGAAATAGGAGATAGTCTTGTACATAGATACATAGATGAAGCACCAACCGCCGTCAGCCACTCGACACTAGGACCTACACCAACGAACGTAGCCTTTACGAAGCTGAATCATGAACGCACAAAAACGACCACTTAATAGTTTCTTATGATAATGAAGCAAAATGTAACGTTTCATTGATAACGTTTCATGATTAAGTGGTCATTTTTGAAGCCCACGGCCCAACATACTCGTACTATCCCAAAACACTGAATGGCAATGAACATGAAACGAAACTACAACCGAAACCGTCTATCTACGGAAATCCTCCGGTCCGGCTGTCCTTTTACCTCTTTGAGTTGAGCATCCAGCACTTTTACTTGACCCTCGTATGTCTCTTCCCTTTGCGTAGCCTGCGAGTATTATTTGTTAACGAAAAAACACAAAACAGCGAAAACTGAGTCATGCGGCATCGCACAGAGTTGCAGTTACTACAAACAACGCTGCACGACACTAAAGTAAAAATAAACGGATATAAAGTACGCTAAAACTATATTACAGCGACATAACTGTTATAGAAAGAAAACATTCAAACAGCAAACAAGAGGGAAGTATCAATATGGAGGAAAACTGAACACGAGTTATAGACGCACTACTCTCTAAATCCTATTTACCATCACCAAAGTCTGGAGACCAGTACATTGAATGGTAAATCAGATAGAGAGACTAGACTAGAGGTGTGCAGCAGAATGCAGTTAGGCAAGCTAACATAAACACTCGCTATATGAACCGATCTCGTTCGATATCACACCTCCTTTAGGCGGGTGGTGAGGGTTTTGATCTGATTTTTGTACTCCTCTTCGCGTTGGTTGGCCTGTATAGAACGTCACTTGGTTACTCTTGGCGTACATAATGTCGGATAAAACAGTCAACACTTCATTCACTCGTTCATTTGCATCTTACATACAATTAGCATTACTTAGAAGTCCAACAGCTTCGGCCTAGCCTTATTCATTACAATGGAGTTCAAGACAATCTGGGAACTTACTGCGATACTTTGAAAGGATTGCAAAGGTTGGTGCATCATTCGGAATATTTCATCCATTATCATTAACATCACTAACAAGATATTTGTCGATTTCTAGGGATTTCGATATCATCCCTTGAATTGGATTCCAAGCTTATTTTTTTCTAGCCTAAATAGTCTAGAGTATAAAATCACAGAAATATACCTTCTCCTCGGAGACTTCCAGGGACTTCAGGTTGTTACCAACGACACGGAGCTCTTCCTCAAGCTCGACGATTTTACTGAGGAACAGAAAGTGAAACAATCAACTTCTACTGTAATCAAAGAGCCAAATAAATCATTTTTATTGAAACTTCTAGGGCATGATTTTGTAATTTTCTGATGTTCTAATTTGGCAAGTTACAGTTCAGTTTTTTCCAAACTCCAATTAAATATTTCGACAAGATAAATACAGTCATTATGTTCAACTATTTGCTCTATTTAACTCGAAAATTTAACAGCTTCTAATCAATATCAATTAACTGACAGCCACTTGACCAGTGACCGACATATTTGACAATTTAAAGTGTGTCGTCTAACATCTATTTATAATTGTAATAAATAAAAAATAAGCATGCATGTTAGGGTTAATAATAATTAAGATGAACTTTGTTATTTGAGTAGTTGCTTAATTTCCTAAAAATAAATTATTACTCATCACAACAGTGATTGATAAGGAATCAAGCAGCTATCAAACAACACAATCATGCAATGTTGCAAGGACGATGGATTTAGGTGTACCCAACTTTTTAATCACAAATCTCAAGTAGGCAATCCTTGAGTTGACTAGCTCGCGATACAATTATCAACGCCTCAGCAACTTACGATATATACAACTTATCAGCATGTATCAGTGAAAATAATTCAAACGCATACAGATAAGACTTTAATTTGCAATTTAATTACGTCAAGCTAAGACTTTCTCGTTTTCACTGACACGTACTGTTACTATAGCATGATCTCGTGCATCGATGTTTTTGTCAAATTCATTATAAATTCAACAATATCATGTACAACTATCCACAGCAACAGGTGAACTGTTGATATCAACAGTTCTTTAGCTGCCTACATCACAAGGTCTTCTCTTGTTCAATGAAAGCTGAAATTCTATGGGGATCTAAATCATTTAGGTTTTGTATAGCTCCAATATTACCAAAAATTTTATCATGAACAAGAGTAAACTTGAGGGCAGTAGCTGGAGAGCCGACGACGTGTTCTGTTTCTTCAGCGTGTAAAACCACTCGTGTATTCGGCTTCAAATTATTATTTCAACAGGTGTTTACTTCAAGCAACAGTTAACGACTATAAAAATCTGTTAAGAATTCATTCCGAGATAGATTCACATTGATTGCAGAACATGTTGAGCCGAGTACACGCATGGTAGCTAACAGTGGCCACGTGGGCTCTGCCAGTCATGAAGCGCTACTCACCAGTCGCTCTGCTCCGATCGCTCCTCGGCCCGCTCGAGGTCTTGCTCCATCAGCACTAGTTTGCGCGCCACCTACCAGCCGAGCGTTAGTACACGCCAACGCACACACACACAATACTACAACTACTGATCCGGGCACCGCTCTCCACGCGCTTCGCAGTGCAGTGCTACATACAAGTGTCCAACTTTGTGACAACGTTTGTGTTTCAAATGCAGGTGAAGTGCACCAATGATTCTGTTCAGCTAAATCTTTTAAAGTCACCAGATGGCTTACAACAATTTACTAAGTGACAAGTAGAAAGTACTCAAGAAAATGAAACCTTACTACCAGTGTTTACCGAGCTCTTTCGAGACTCGCACTTTATGTTAATGGACTTTCGTCCGTAGCAGGTGCACGTATGTATCAAGTGCAGACATTTGTAAGTTAAGTGCAGAAATGAGTATCCTGGTGATGTCCTGCTAAAACTAAAAAGCAAAGCAGTGGTACTTGAGCAAAAACACAAACAACAAAGTCAGAAAGGATCACACAAAGCATGGGGAGTCGAGAGCGGTGTCAGAACTCATATAATTAAAAAATAAACGAGGGTTGTCCCAAAACATTTAGTTCTAAATATTACTTTTTTCAATAAAACATTATTAATTATCTAAGTGCTATCTAGTGCATTATCGTATTCATTAGGTGATGTGTGCGCTTGCATATGTGCGGCACGCATACGGCCAGTAATTCTGGTGTAATGCGGTGCATATCTGAAAACGAAAATTGCCCTATACCACACATATTTCCTGACATCCTAACCTATAGCCACGTTTAAGATTTATACACACACTGAAGACAGAAGTTTAGTCGACACATGGACATGATAGTTAACATTTGCATAAGAAATATCCATGAAATGGGGCAACCCTTGTTTTAGTCTGATAGAGAACAGCGACGCTCGAGTGCGACGTCGAGGGTCACTGATCTGCACCGTGTCCTTATAATTAAGCAGTTCTGCCGGTTCAATCAACAGCATGAGCCGGCAGCACCGAATTAATGTCATGACAATGCAAATTAATTAAATGTCCTGTTGAACAGCTTCCCTCTGGATCGCGACCTAGAATGGGGCATGCAATAAGAATAACAGTGAGAGCCGATGTTAGAAATACCTATGGAGGTAAATCGGGTTACTGTGCAGAATGTTAAGAATGCAAATGAACAACCATGCAGAACGGAGGCGAAAACTTGCAAAACAACGCGTCGGGACCACCGCGCTAACGACCAGTATTGCGTGACACACCGAAATAACAATGTCCGACTGAGACGCGCAAAGGAAACTTCGTGTCATTCTTATTTCAGCGCAATGTCAGCGTCGCAACTCGGCGGTAGTCCGTTAGCGCTTTGGATTGGAAACCTACGATTCGCCGGACTCAGCACGCTCCTCCGCGCGCTCCAAGTCAGCCTCAACCATGGCCAGCTTACGAGCAACCTGGAGATACCATACTACGTTATACAACCAATAATCACAACTTTATTGACACCAACAAACATGTATGTCATTCGTTAAGGTTTAATGTCTGTCACGGCGCAGTCTTGAGCAAGTACACCCTACATATATGGAAGTAATGCTTATGTAACAACATGTGCGACGAAGGAGGCAAGTCCACCATATAAGGCGAACGGAGCAAGATCAGGCGCGATACGATTCCTTCTTGGGACGCTGGCTTTTACGACTGCCTTCACTTCACCACGCAGGGTCATATGTCAGGGGAATTAGGACATATAATAGCTCTGCTAACCCGGCTTCGAAGCACGGTGACTACTTCTTCAAAGAAAACACGTCGCAGATGGATAGCAGTATCTAATCATGATGCGATAATACGTCGCTTTCGAGAATCATCGCTGTATATCGTGACTATTTGCTCAATGACGTAACGAACACGAAATCAAGCTCACACGAGTTAATTTGCGGGGTTTGGTTAATATCACTTCGAAATTCACAACTCAATGTTTAGTAGGGAAGATTTTGAATTTTACAAAGGGTTCATTGGGGATTTTCACGTTGAAAAACATCAATGGAGTTATTTTGAGGGAAAAAACAAATTCAGTAAGTGGGAAAACAAATTCAACACTGGAAACGCAGCTCGTTCACATGAACTTAGTCATTCGGTAAACACTGAAACACATTGACCGAATATGGAAAAATAGCGATGTGATTATTCAAGACGATGCAACAGATGGCATCTCTATGAAATATTCATTACATGCGTATTGCAAGCAAGACAAGCCAAACCAAACGACATCTAAACTCCCATATAAAGACCTCATCGTATTTCTTGTCGGCTTCCTCGGCGAGGAACCTGGCTTCCTTGAGCTGGTTCTCCAGGGCGTCCATACGCTCTTCATCGGCCAACGACCTGTTCTCGAGGACCTTACGTGCGCTGGACCACGAAATACAACTTTAGTAAATGATCGAGTGGTATCTGTAGGTGGGGGCGAGTCAAGGGTAACCCATTTGTTAGAAGACATGCAAGTAACGAACACGCTAGAGAGGAACATATAAAGCGACAAACAACCTGGAACCGGACAGCTGAAATATAAAGTGAACCGAGCAATAGTGAGCTCATCGCCGTGTGTGTGCGATGTTTAGTTTATTGCCCGTTTCGATATAAAGTGGCAAATGAAAACCCGTGGCAGGATTTTAATTTGCTTTAAAATGCAAACGTAACTTTGAGCATTCCGAATATTACATACAGGCTTGTCCTTAACGTTTTGATAAGACAAACTGGTTTCGTTAAAGTGAAAGAAAATTCTTATTAGAATTAATGCTGAGTTACTTTCATTGCAACTTATTTTACGTAATTTAACCTTTTCAAAAACTTCGCTTTCTGCAGTATTCGGAATTAACATTTAAAACCCAATAATCTAGGTCTCTCTTATGTCATAATGTGAATATGTTGCGTTTATAATAATTACGAACTCCCAATTCAAAACAAGATTATCAGGTTTTAGAATGCTATAAATGTAATGCAGTTTGTGTTATTACTAATATTCTTATCAACGTGACACCAAAACTCTTCAATTTATTCACCCAAGTTTATTATAAATCAATTTGGTACTCATTTTGTATTTCGACACCGATTAATAATGTTTTAGATTAGCTTGAAAACTACAGCTATCTTTTTAATGGAACCTAACACATAACTGTTCATAAGTCATGGTGTCACAGTAATTTGAATATGGAACACATCCCCCTCTCCAATGATGACTTTTAACTTAATTATCACGGCACGACTACGGTGCTAAAATATGCTAATTTTTGGTGGTACAGGGGACAATGCTCGTAATAACAGGTCATTGATGTCAAAAGAAGTTTCTTTTCCAGTTTCGCATTCCATTACGGTTAAGCATGGAGTGTTTAAATTATGACATGACAGAAATACCGTAATGGAATGAGAAAATTTGAAGGAACTTCGATTGGCGGATTCTATAACGAGTTGGACGTTGGACAAGCATTCACCTCTTCGTATTTCTTGTCGGACTCTTCGGCGATGAGCTTGGCCTGCGACAGCTGTGCCTCCAAGATGGCGACGCGGTCGTCCTCCATATTGGTTCGGTTCTCCAACGCCTTCCGTATTCTGGTTAGTGCGGGGTCAAACACATGCGTGTTATAACATCGATAAAAACACTCGTTATGAAGTATGTGGCTCTTTTGATTTAAATTATCCGTTTTGAAAATCATTTATTTTCAGTGGCAAATAAACAACTTCCAAAATTATTTCAAAAACAGGTTCATGGATTTGAACAGAAAACAGATTAGGAAAGACAGAAATCGTGGAAATAGTTGTAATAATCAAGAATATGGTGGTTATGGGCATAAAAATAAAAACAATAGAAACAATCATGCACACAGTTATATAAAAGGATAAATATTTACAACAAAACATAAAAATAGAACTATATACTCTATTGGTAATCCAATTTAGCTTTGAATTTGAAGAAGCCACTCAATAGGTTGGTATGTATGTATGTGGGTTCAATGTCGTTGTCTTGTGTTACTAAGGACGGTTGGTTAAATCCTTCTGATATGAATGTATTAGTACCTGACACGATATGAGATAGCGTTTAGATTTGAAAGAGATTTTATATACTTCCGGTATATTTCCTTAGATCACTACTTAAATCTATTCGAAATGGTTTCTTCAAATTCATAATAATTTATAACAAGATTTAACTCTTTACGATCAATGACTTTCAATTTAATATTCATCTACTGTTAAACGTTTGATTTGTATACACACTTCGTGGCAAATAATAGTTATAATTTAGGATTCGAACCTGGACATATATTCAAATCTAGCATTCCAGTTATGTGTTGATGTGGAGTCACGAGTGAGCGTAACATTCTATATCCTCCATTAAACTAAGTGGCCGTCTGTTATGGCGTGGACTCACCGTTCCGACTCATCGGCAGCCTGGCTGGCCTCCGACAGCTTGGCGGTGGCGGTGGCGAGACGCTCCTCAGACCTTTCCAGGTCTTCCTCCAGCAGTTGGATGCGTCGGTTGAGGGCAGCCACTTCGGATTCGGCCTGGATCAACGAAAAAACTGATTAGAATTTTGTTTAGAGCGTTGTAGCAAATGGGATCAATCAGTTTCAGTAAAAAAATACATATGTATCCTCGTATGTGAAAACATATACGAATACCAATACATCATATCTATGTTGGAGTCCAAAGGTTCAAAACTTCTAAATACCTTATAATATACCTTCCTCTTTACAACCTATAGTGCAGGTAAAGTCACCTGCAGATATTAAAATATATTTCGAATATTGCCTCAAACTAAAAACATAGACTACCAATATTTTTATTCCAAGATTTATGGTAAAGCCGTGAGCCCCCAAATTCCAGGAATTTTCTATGCTTAGCTTGTAACTTTGTAACCCTATCTGCATTGGAACTCAGATAAGGCTACAAATCTTGGTAAACCTATGCTCACAGCTATTTATAGTGATGCGTGTAATTCTACGGATTCTTATGTAATTTCAATATCGGCTCATTACGTTTGATGTAGAATTTATCAGGAACTGGATTAGCTTATATTGGTAAAAATGAGTCATAAGAACTATTTTGGAACGTCAAAAATACTACTAACATACTAAATTATAGTATCCAATAAGGGAATAAAGGAATATTGAAATAAGTTAATGCAGACACATTCCATGCTTGTGCAAGCAACGTAGTCAGTTTGAACATTGTGATAATTTCGGTTTCCAAAGTTGGCGACCGATACACAGCTACTTTTGGTTGTAAGAATGTCAATGTACAATAGACATTGTTAAACGTTGGAACACTATACGTGTCAAGAATTAACCATAAGACATAGGAACATTTTGCGTTACGTTATTTATATTCAGTCACTGCATGCTCATGACATCACGCGTCCTTGCCGCGAGGAAGCACTCCCGAGTCCCAGTTTCTCCTCCTTTTATCCTGTGTCGTCATCAGTACGTGAATGCTAATAATAATCGTGACGGGACTAGCCAACTAAATCAGTTTTATTCTAATACTTTTCTTCGCACGCGATATTAGCAACAATTAACCAAGTCACCAAGTGTGTCTTTATAAAAAAGACCTCCATTTCTAGCGAATTAGTCGACAAGAAAATTAAAAGTTCGATATATATTTTTTGTTAGGAGAACTCAAGATAAATAGGTGTCTAGTCGTGGACTCGAAGTTATGTATTAGAGATCAGTAGCCAAGCGTCACCTTGAACTTCGAGTATAATTCAAATTGACGTTTACTTGAGTCTATTTTAAAATTGATGAGTTAAGCTTCTTATGGAAAGTTCGACGACCTTTACCTTTTGATTAGAGGAATTCGGAAAGCATGTATCATCATTTTTTTGTTCATAAATCAATTACTAGATGGTTGCAGACTTTGATCTCTACAGGTGCACGTATTACCTGTTTTACTTTCACCGATAACCAAATACATTGTTTAAATTTTGTGGGATCGGTTAGGGCGGTGGCATTGTGTCTATTGAAACGTCGAACACAAAAGACTAGCCCTAGCAAGCTCCATAAATTGTAACACAACACCGTCACGCGAAGGGTCCGTAATTTTGGATGCCATGTTGGGTGCAATGAAACGAATTCATTATCGTAGTTAGTTCCTGTTGCACTTATCAGGCATCAAACATTTTTCGTTTTTATCATTGTTACATTCTCAAAATCAGTAAGATAATATAGTACAACTACAAGGTTCTTGTAATAAGAATTTCAATGCCTTGTGCAAGTTAATGAGTTCTAATTTGATAACTGTTTAACACTTCACTTTGTTTGAAGAAGTTTATAATAATGAACTTGTTTTATAGTTTTGTCTTTTTACTTATATTTTTTTATGACGATTGCTTTTTGTTTATATCAGCAGGTATTTTTTTTTTATAGGTATATTTGGCAACTGTGTTATTTTCCCTAAACTGTTTCCTTTGAGCAATATGTTTAATTGACCTCAACTATCAATGTTTAAACAGCGTCAGCTCTCAATGTTAGTACACGCCCACGTCGTGTCACAAAAATTGTCTAAGTCGTATTTGACTAAACGTTTTCCATTTACAACTCTTTAGCCAACATTATTTATAAGTTCGCTTTTTTCCTCGATTAGTAATTACTCTTTCACGCTATCTCATTTTAACAATTTCCTTATCATCGTTTTGATACACTTAAGACGATAAGACATGTAGGTAATGTTCTACGAGATATTACTAACATAGCCAAGCATAGATTATGGGCCACTCATAGAACGTGGACAAGCGTGTCATCAATTATTTGGGATTGAATGAGGACTAAAATATTCAATTGTTAAATGTAGTCTATTTGCAGGTGTTTATGATCTGTAGGAGCATTACTGGCTTGTGGAGTTACGTCATACAACGATAACGGCGAACAAGTCGGACACGCCTTCACGGCGCCAGCGGTCCTTCGAGGACATCCGAACAACAGGAATATACTAAAGGGTGTTAAGCTTCACGAATCCAGCCGGCTCGCTCTACATGTGCCACAAAAGACCGGTATACGACCTCCAACGCAACAAAACCTGTTACTTGTAACAGAAACTGGCGCTCAACCAAGCACCAATAAAATTATGTAAAGACACATTTCAAGAAAACCTTCACATCCCTACATAGATCTGAGAAGCAACACTTTTTGGAAACAACACTCTAGTCGACGAAAGGAATCGTATTCAACGCAAAGAATAATTATTCGCCTTCTCTTTCTGAGAGATTAAGCTGAGATGAATCCGAAAGAGAGGTCAATATGCGTACGTTGCTTGCACACCTAAGTATGGCCGGACATTACTCACTATAGGTAGATAGTACAAGACTGATAACTCTCATATTATGACCCAATATGAACTCAACACAGGTAAGTACACATAGGAACCGACGTTTCACAAAATTCACAGCACAAACTAAAAACACGTTTTCTTACTTCTTCTCTCCGCATTATTTCCACTTGTAAACGTTTGTGATACTCCTCGCACTCGTCCTTATATTTCTCCATTTCCTCTTTTGTCTGGCGCATTTTTCTTTTCAGAACGTCCAGGATCGTTCCTTGCTGCATGTTTGTCGTCATTTTATGCACTTTTGTGTTTAAATGGAATGCTTCAATGCTAAAAACTAGAAACACCTCCGCTCTACTCGCGAAAATGCCAACTGACTGGCCCCGCTCGTTATTGCCCCGTATCGTCGAGATGGGCACGGCACGAATGAACACAGCCGGCAAATAAAATGGCCGCTACCGAACCTAGTCGCTGCAACTTTATCGGAACGGTGCTAATTAGCTTCGTTTCTAACTTACACAACCGACTAAATAATCAGTAAACGATTACGAGCAATTAATTGGTATTATAGGTACTAATATTTCACTCAATTAGACATTCTCAAAATGACTTTGACAGCGAAACATGGACAGAAACGTCACCCGCGCGGACACCACGAACAAGATAAGCACAATCGACCGTACTGCCTGCAGGGCAACTAGCTCCACCTGTTTGGTTTCGTCGGAAACTACATCCGTAGGGTCAGAAGCGGTGTTTGGGAAGAAAACCCAAAAATGTGGGATGGGCGAAACGGTAGACTGACCTTATACAATAAACACTACGGAAGTGGAATTTTTTAGATTTGGTGGAGGGCTATTACCGCTTTTGTATTCGAATCATGGGAAATACGAAGACTGTCATGAATAGGATGAACTCGGTCATTTCAAAATAGAGAGAAGCATGGATAACAACATGATTATTCTGATTCCTATAAATAAATAAAATTATTTCTATGAATTCGAGTTTGCAAGTATAATAATATACTTGCAAACTCGAATTGAAATGGAATAAACAGCGCCATCTAGTTTCAAATTTCGCAACTAAAGGAAGTTGTCTACAGCCAATGATAGAACAGACAATTTACACAAGACTGCCGAAATTGTATGACGTCATTTGGAAAGTATGTGCCTGTTTTAAATTCCGTTAAGTAACCGAGCGATTGTAACAAAAAATCTGTCGGTAAAGCAGCTAAACTGTACTCCCACGAGGCCAGTGATAACTAAAGTGAAATTCAGGTACTAAACTCGGTCGAATTAAACTTTTACAATGCACAGGTAGACGGGTTTTTTTTGCAATGTTTCACTACCGACGAAACTTTTCCATTTCGACGATTTGGACACTTAATTTTTCTGTCTCTCAAATCTACTCCTTGCAGAAACAATAACCGACCAACATTTCGTACCAGTCGTTATGCTTTTTGAATACAATGGATAATATGAATAGATGATTCTAATACTCGATTGTAGTTTTAATTTTATGCGACATTAACTGAGCAATAACCTCTGCAAAAGTGACTCATTTTTACATCAGAGAACAAGCGCAAAATATGTGCACTAATTTTATTGACCTTGCCTGTTTTCAGCGACACGGTATACCTACAGTATCTTTTATACAGTAAACTCCATCTTCTTATTACTGTACATCGAAATAATCTCGAGCTCAACTGCTCCGATTTAGATGTGATAAAAAATGGTCACACCAACCGATTCTTATTCCACAAAAAATCTTTGAAGAACTTCGAGAGAAATGACATCATTAGCCATTCTTGGTAACTTTGCTATAGGTTTCGTAATATCAGTGTTCATTAACACTCCTTCAGCTGATTGAGATACTTCATTAAAAAAGTCAAGGCACGTTTTCCCAATATGAGATGCTTCCATATTTATACCAGGTAGAAAGTTGGTCATCCGTCTGTCACTGCCATATGGTCAGTAATAACTTATTGAACCTGAAGGCTATAGCGTACATGGGCATGGCCATACGGTCGAATGCAATGTAATTACATACTTCTGTTATGATACATAGCCACTCTCAATAGGCTCAGTGTGACGTGCATGGACATATGTCGGCTATAGATAGATTACGGAATGTGGTACATTAATTGAATTACATAAATCATGACGTTTCACAGATCCTTGGGTTGCTATGAAGTTTTACGACAAATTGTTACATTTTGAAAAAATCTCGAGCTAAATATCATATTTCTGGGAATACCAATATGTAGATATTTTTGGCACAATGTGCTGCAACAGAGCATTCTAAGTCTTATAATTTGGCAGCATGCACAAATATTGTTAAACTATTTGCAGTAGGCGGCACACAATGAGCGAAACGCCTTCAGTAATTTATAAATAGAATGTTGTTTGTTGTTTTAATTAGTAACACATTAAAAGTCTTGGCAAGTTGGTTTCCATTTTAACACTTTCCTGGAGACTAAACGCTCATAGAGGTCGTATCAATAAAATTTATATTGTGTCTCGTCCAGTGTCCCGGAAAGTGTTAAAAACTATGCATTGTTGTACTCCTATCCAACACGATTATGCCCCCAAGTTGTATTTCCCGTATCTTTTGATACAGAACAATTTGAGCAATACTTCAGACCGTTGATGGTCACTTAGTCATCCCTTTATTTTTTACAGGTTACGTAACTACCAGGTACCTACTTTAATTCAATGACCCGAATTTCTTTAAAATTTACTGAAGTATTAAAAATATCACATGGCTGAACAGCAGTAGTACTTTCACCTGTTAATTGAACAAAGATTGGCGATTCTAATAAAACTCTTACGTGATTTGGTATGGCCAGCACAGCGAAAGACTTGAGCAAACAAACAGCAGTTTTGGGTATAACGGGATATGAGTTTCAATATCGGTATGAATCGTAACCATTGCACGTCTTTAACTAGTGTAAGCACGCAACAATATTGGTTGGTAAGGAAAAATTGGTCAAAAGCGCATCGAACACGAATCATACTTTGTAGGGTTCCAGAATTGACTAATAATGCTAAGACACGACTTTTTCCAATTGACGTAGCGCCAGCTCTTCCTAAGGAGTGGTAGAATACTTTTATTGAATAACAATAAGAGACATATTAAAAGTGATGAAGGTGTTGGATTTTAGAGCATCGTAATTTATGAAATCGTCGTTGAATAAAAATTAATAAATATAGCGATATGTAGACAATGTTCTTTCATTGCATGAAAAAAACAACGTTGCAGCTATTGTAAATAATGTGAAGTAATTGTTTGACGTTTATAAAGTGACCAATAAAAATGCAAATGTATTTAATGTTACAAGTAATATAGTACAATTATAATAGTACGAAGTTAATGTGTTACAAAGTCAGTTGTATCACAAAAAGCGTGTGGTTTAATAACAGACATGTGTCTATTCGTTAATATGGCACTAATTGCTAATGTTTATCTAGCCGTTTCAAGTGTTTTTCGTCTTAGTTTGCATATATGCTTACTTTCTATTTTCATTTACGTTTGTACCTACTCAACATCAGTTAGAATATTAATTGCGGGTATCGCCTGCGCAGACTTGTAGCTATATTTAAATCAAGATTTCTTTTCCATACAATAGTGTTTGTGTTTCAGGCTTGACTGAGTCTAAAGTTATTGCAAATATTCTGATGATGATCTAGTTTTTATTCATATATCAAAGGTTTTCTTAATATCATCATTACAGCCGTATTCTAAACATTATAATTATATGATAAAGTTTATGCTTCAATTTTATAATTTGTTGTTAAGGTTAATTGTTTGGCATAACCGTTTGTGTAAAACATTGGTACGATTATGTTCTAATATCAATTCGAAATTTTACGCCTTGTAAATGCGATTGCCCATCGCAACGCATTGTTCATGAATAATTTAGAAAGTTGTAAAGAATAGAATGTAATATCAGGCGGAATGTAGATACGCGCTAACTATACTTTAATTGAGTAAAAGCTAACAAGTCTATTAACTAATTGACTGTACTTATCTTCTTCTTAATGAGTTTAGATAAAAATGATAACGATGGTTCTGTCTGAACGTCTACCAAGACATTTTTGTCGCTTTTACGATAATAATATCGAATTATACACATGCTTATCATCGAGAAATTCTAGTTGGATTTTGGTGAAAAAAAAGTAAGATAAAAAAATTAAAAAAACCACGTAATATCTGAGGCATCATAATCACAAAATGAAGCAATTGCAATGAGTTATCTAAACATAAGGCAAATAAAAATTAAAAAAAACTCGATAAGGAATTGAATTTGTTTCGAAAATAAGGGCAAGGGCTGGCAGGTAAAAGCCACGTGCGCCTATCGACAACAACGACATCTAGCGGCGTCATGTGTAATCGTCCGAGTAAACATGTCAAATGGAATGTCAGTGGCTCAGCTGATCACCACGCGCGAGATGTGCTGCCTCTGCCTCGCTTCGTGGAGCAGATTCAACGCTTTCCCGACGGTACGCGATTAAAAATAGTTTTGTGCGCATTTGGCCCACGCCTGCCTCACTCACACTACCGAACAGAAGCATAAATAACATAGGACATTACCCTTTTCAGTGCAGTGTTCTTAATGTTCTGCAACTCATTCTTGATGATGGAAAATTTCATCATAGTGTCCGAAGAGAATATAGAGCTGCCGAACGCCAAACCTGGATAGTCGGCACATCTTCTCCTCCGCCTGTTCTCTCTTTCTGCCAGGACCTCTGTGCACTCACTAGTACACCTGAGCTTTGCGAGTTCTGCTGTCTCAGGGTCATCATCTGATACATCTGAGGCGACAATCGTAATAAATTCAGCGCCGTCTCCCGCCGTCCGCTCTTCTCGAAACGAAAATTCGTCGTCCGAAGTATCAAGCGACTCAGGGTCCTGTATTCTAGGTTCGAATTCAATATCATCGTCAATATTCGCATAGTCCTCAGTTATATTATTCTGATTCGAAAGTGCATCGTCACTATTCGTCCTTGTCACTTCTTGAGATTCACTAACACTATTGACACAAGGCACAACA
Organism: Eupsilia transversa; assembly: GCA_914767815.1. Classification (NCBI taxonomy): domain Eukaryota; kingdom Metazoa; phylum Arthropoda; class Insecta; order Lepidoptera; family Noctuidae; genus Eupsilia; species Eupsilia transversa. The sequence continues at coordinate 4,193,307 of OU611888.1, forward strand.
TCGTCTGTTTGTAAGGTCACTTGTTTGGACGGATCAGTGTTCAGGGGCGCACCGGGGGCGGGGGCGCGCTCGCCCCGCAGGCGCGGGTGGTGCTGGTGCCCCCTGCGCCGCACGGGGGCGCGCCCGTGGGCGTGGGGCGCGGACGCGGACATTACTACGCTCGGCGCGGTCCGACCGGCCGCGCAGCGCCGGCGGCCATGTTGACTGACTGACTCTCCTAATGAACCACCGCAGCGCTGTAGTCGCACCTAACTTGCTGCCATCTTTTGTTTTTATTACACTGTTTTACCTACTGAGCTGCGCCCATTTGTTTATTGTTAGACGCGGGAATTTTAAATGCCTCCTAAATGTTTTCGTATTTTAAATAATAGTTTCTATTTGTTATGCTTTGCAGGGATTACATATATTTAATTGAAATAATAAATAAAAACCTTGACAATTTATATTGTATTTTACCTATTCAATTCTTTAATGAATTTATTTACCGACAGTATTTTTTTTCTAAAACAGTTTTTAGAGAAAATTCCATAGTTTAGCTAATGTAGGTGGCTGACGTATCAAGTGAGTCCAGCGGCTATTTTTACTGAAACACCGGGCAGCGGGCCCATATTAGGTGCCGAGCGCTGAAAATAACTCGGTGCGCACAGAACGCAGCCCCCTACCGCGCGGCATTCCGGTATACAGGGCATCTGGTATTACTACACGTGTTCTATTGAAACTCTATTAGAATAATATGACGTCATAATATTGAATTTTGATCGAAATAATTATAGTTGACAAGCAGAGTAACACTGGAAAAACGCAACAAAGTAAATCAAATTCTTCTACGGTGCAATTTTGAGTTCATCTTTCGTTTTGGTACATTATTAGTAGTTATTCTTTGGTATTTGGTTTAACCATATCTTATTAGAGATCATATACGTATTTCTTTTGAATAAGTCTCTTGAGTGATCTTGATTGTAATAAAAGATAAATCGACTATGACAATATAATCAATATCATCTTCAAAATTAACGACGATCGTAATTCAAGGCTACATATGGCGCATGTTGTCTTTCCTCGTTTATTTTTGTTGAGGAGAGGCATCACAATGGTATTTTGTCTTCATTATGTCGATGATTATTTTCATCGCCGACCATTCAACTGATCGGTGGCCTAATCATCACTTAGATATTTGCTTGTCAATTGTCATTCAGTCTCTCTGCCAATCGGCCAAGGTTTTTGGCTCGCATCCTGATCTCTGTATATCATTTGTTTCATTATTGACACTTGCGTGATCTAATTTAATACTTAACTGGTAATTCTAATTAAGTATTGCAATGAGATCATTAATTATTTACAGTTGGCACATTAAAAAAAATCGTTCTAGAAATCAATCAGTAGGTTTTGTTTTGCAATCCTATTTCTTGTAAAATGATAGGAGCCTGAATAGTTCCGTATAACGTAGGTAATACCGCCACCTACCTACTACAAATCTTTGGTATAAAACTTAGCATGACAACAATTTATGTAAATAATACGATAATTCTGCAGAAATTGATCTGGGATTCGGAGATATTGATCTGGGAGTCGGAGATATTGAACAACTACTAATTTACTCTTACTTATCTTATCTTTTCCTCATTGACATGTTTATTTCAATTTAATGAGACTTGACAAAAAGGCCACTGTGGCTGTTCCTACCCATATCAATAGAATCAACTTCGATTAACATGTAGACTTGGCCTTATACCACAGTTTTGTTTTCTTCCTTGATACATACAATTGCCAATGTAGTGGACACCGTTACGTTTTATGCTAAAATATCTCCAGATTTTGTGCTTAAACATCTCCGGATTTTGCGGGTCATGGACACGATCCTAAGCAATGAAGTAGAAAGAAGGATATTATGTATTTAATTAACAAGTAGGCCGACGATCTCGATTTATAAACTTGCAGATCAAGTGGATGTTCCTCTTTTCTATAGATGACTTATTTATTTATGATGATCATAATTATAGCAACTGAATGACGGAATATGCAATGATATATGGAAATTGAAATCTTCGTCAACAAATCATGAAATAACATGTAGAACAACACGCTAATCGTAACTTAATGACAAAATTATAGAACCTAGAACCTTTATATTTTGGAATTATGGTTTTTTAACGAAGAAATTAAAACCAATGGACTCCAACATCCAACAGGAAATAGCTCTATATAAACAATATCAGGACAACATAAAGTACTCACGTTCTGAAGAGCCTTCTCCTTCTCCTCAAGCTTGGCGTTGACCTGCATGAGAGCCTCCTGGGTCTGATCCAGGTCGTTCTCAATGGTCTGGATCTTCTTCTGGAGCTGCCTCGCCTCTTCCTCGGCCTAGGGGAGAAATAAGCAAATTGTTGTTCATCAGAGGTTACTGGCTGAATATGATGAAGGACTTCAACATTATCATCATCCCTCTCAAATTCCATATATTATCTCTAGTAGCTATCATCTCAGTAGTCATGCCTTTCTTACCAAATTTATCATCTTTCATATAAGGAATAAGACGTAAGCTAAGCATCATCGTAAAATTTTGCTATTGTGTACCTTTAAGAAACTGCTTTCTAGTTATTTACTTGATTGACAACCCAGGTCACCGCAATAAAAAGTCTAGTTAGCCTATGTCCGGGATAAAACTATATAGGACAGATACATTTTACGATTACAACGCTGTTTTGCAAAATCTTTTTCGTGTAGGTACTAAATTCATTCCTTAGTTCTCACGATGAGTAACGTGAAAATTCTTTTGTCAATAACAATGCCAGCTCTCATTACAAATTCATTCGAGATAGTAATTTCTGAATTTATTTCAATAATTTGTACAAATGTTACATTATTTTATATCGTCTTTAATGTGAAGTCTTATTCATTAGCACAACGTGTGCTTACCTACTTTGGTACAGGCTCGCAATGTGCATCTGTGCTGCATTATGCAGATATACTAAGTTATACGATTGCAAGAATAAGCGCATAATGCAATAACATACATACATACAGACAATAATATATCTAACTTGTCAGAGGTTGCTATCCTTAGCCCTGACACATCGCCTGTGGTCAAGGTTTCCCCCTGTCACACGGCAAATCGAAAAGCGAAATATTTGTCTCGTTTTTTATTTTATTATAAGCCTGTGTTATTCCACTGCAGGGCAAAGGCCTAACTTCCCTCTTTCAACTTTTCCCGGTCTACTGCGATTGCGGGCCAATCCAGAAAGGGTCCAGCTATCTCTTCTCTGGGCCTTTATTACTAAATTATACAACTGGCCTTGAAGAATTTCTTAATTTACAGCTGTTTCGAATCTGTTTTGAAATATATAGCTTTATTTTTTAATTAAAAGAAAATTGATTTCATTATGTACAGTATTGTCTCAATAATAAGGTGTGCGTACATAATTATGTATTACTAAGTCAAGAATACGTTATTTGTAATGGATACTCGATCTACTTGTAATTAGATCCCAACGTGAAATGCTTTAAATTAATATGTTTTTTACAAAGTTCAGTGTCCTGCATTGCACTTGTAAAAACAAAAGATTTTTCACGCTTGACACCAACTAATAAAAACGCGTTGCAAAAAAAATATTTAATTGCAGATAGATCTATACTTTTTGCTGAAAGTTCTTCAGCAAAAAGTATAGATCTATCTGCAATTAAATAATTTGTTTGCGATACCTTATAAGTTTCATCATTTGTAAATGTGTGAATATCACGCAAATTATGTCTTAATTTTAATAGTGCAACGATTTTGAAATTAATTATTTTCATAACATTCAAATTAAATCGCAAAACTAATGATTGTTTCGTTTTCATCTTCACCAGGAAGGTCTTTCTTTGACTCAATTTGCACACGCAGCTTTCATGGGTTGTTTTTTTTATATCTCTCATACTAGTGATGTAACTGGGTTGCCAATAATCGACTATTAAAACTGCACATAAAGTAATGTGCACACGGTGCCCTTTAACCATAAACGGTCAAGTGTGTCGCGTACCTTCTCGGCACGGAGGTTGGCGTCCTTGGCCTGCTGCTCGCACATGGCGGCGCGGTCAAGCGCGTTGTCCTTCTCCAGCTTCATCGCCTGCATCTTCTTTTTGATCGCGTCCATTTTGGCGGTTTGTGTTTGTTTACTCCTCTAGATGCAAAAGCTGTAACAAAAGATGATGGTCAAAAGTTGTTTTTGAAAGTATCAACAGGAATGAAGGTACTCTTTGCTGTCCTCTCATTCGGACTGTGTTTGTAGGGCATTGGCAAGCAGGCTATAGGTTCCCCATATCTTATATACCTTCTTATATTAATAGGCCAAATTGAATAACTTTGATCATTTCACGACTTTAGGTTCAACATAATATACATTTCAACGCCCAACTATTGGAAAAAAAGAGAATATTGTTGCTGCCCTGACTCAGCATAACATTTCTGATTTATTGTATTATGTATTCTAACTTAACCACGACTTTTTTACAACACAACTTTTATTCAACGCTAAAACCACAGCACCTCAGCGCGAATCGCCAAGCTGCTACAAAAATAAACAACCTTCATTAAAACGTGTAAAAATCACGAATAAGTCATGTTTTGCGACCTGCCTGCCTTATGTGTGCCTCATTGAGAAAATTAAAAAGAAAAGGCATAAGTGCCCGTGTACGAGTGCCTATGTCAATAAGTTTGTGGAATGGCTCTAGCTATTTATGGAACCGAGGGTGCATTGATCTTGAGTGCAGGGATTTACTTTTGGTTTAGTTGTGTTTGTACCGTTTCATTTTTGCTTTGATGCTCGTAAGTTTAAAAATGTTTATAACGATTAAAACAATTTTGTATTCTATTCATTATTTGGGATTTTTTTGTGATCCGTTACCAATCACATCAAACGTGTTCTGCCTCTAATTAAAGACATAAGTCTTTTCAGAAAAAAATATGACCAACAAGAAAGCTATAACAATACAGGCAACTGAACTTTGAAAACTACCATGTAAAAGCAACAAAGTAAGTAATCTAGATTCATGACAAAAAGTTAAAATCACAGCCAGTACTTAAACGACTGCACAGAGTTATTCCAATAAAGTGAAATAAGTCTACCGATTATCGGAATGAGTTAACAAACCATTAACTTTTTTCTAGTCATTACAGCAGACAAAGGTTAAGAACCTCTGCCACTAGCTATATTACCGGCAAACGATAGAACGGTAATGCTTCACGACGATTAAAAAATAAAAAACGATGCGAGAACCGATGTTTTAGATCACTGCGAAATATTTCCTTGTTATGATGCATTTGTAGAAGAATACATTTTTATGGATGACATACTATTATCTCTTGTTGGGCAGGTCACGAATTCCTTCACGTACTGTTAAATGCTGTACATGCAAAAAAGCGACGTTCATGAGAACGTGTGTTATCTATCATAATTTAATTTGGAAGTCATTCTTTATATCTCCAGTTTTAGGCGAATCATCAGAATGAGCAGTAAGGATGGGGAGTTTTTGGGATACTTTTTAAAATTCGAACAGCATCGTACACGCATGTCCCATGTCAACGAACAAGCCATTTAAAAAGTACCGATAAATCCCATTGTCTATGTGTTCCAAATCTTTATTACGGGGTCATCGTTCTCCTTACATAGAATATTCCTTCATAAGGGATAATTTGAATTCAGTGAAACCGACGGTCTAGTAACATGACAGTATTTTAACGATTATGATACGTGTCTTGGTGTCTCAATTGCTAAAATAGTTAAAACGGGACTCTTTCAGTAAAAACCTTAGTAGCTCTAGATAGAGAGAAGTGGAAGGAAAGTAGGCCATTGCCATGCAGTAGACTCAATAACTTAAACTTTTAGAAGTAGTATAGAACCATAAAACTAGGCGAGCAAACACGAAAACGTCTGCGAGGAATGAACCAGTTCAGTAACATCCCAAATTCCATTAAAACATATTCATAACGACAATAAACCATACTCAAACAACATCCTTTGTTTTACTTATTCACACACCTAAATCAACATCATCTCGTAAAATCCTGCGTCGCCCGTGTGTGATTCAAAAGAAAAGCATTTGCGCGTGAGTCACATTTCGCGATAAATTTCAAAGGTTTCGGTGAGCGGTCAATGGACCAGAGGCATTAATGAAATTCTTTAGGCCACAAGGCACATCTTGTAGAATGATGGACCTTTTTCTCTTAAAGAGGTACTCGCTAAGATATTAACAACATAGCTAAGATATTGGCAACTTATTTTGAATACATTTGGACAAGATAATCTCCTTTTATTTTATGGCCAATGCCTGTATTGTCCTTATTATAAGTCTCTATCGACTCGACGAGAACATGCAGAGCCATATTGTTATTGGTTTATTAGTTACTTGAAGTTCACAAATTGAAGTTGTCTTAGCAAGATTGATGAATTTCGACATGCAAATCCGGATCTTAGTTGCTTTATAAATCTAATGGGATTTTCGTGACTTAATACCCAGAAAACATATAGCTATTTAGTTCAAGATACTTAATACCATCTATGAATACACATGATGTTGCAAAATACAATAAAAAGTATTTCATAATGCATCCATCGAACAAGTTGTCACGATACAGCGCACGCGCCGAACAAATAAACGCATTCTCGCCATATTTGCATTCTCTAGATAATGCAGACATTTGTTCCTTCATTATACACGTTGTAAGTTCATATTGTTTATGTTTGTATTCACATTCCTTGCAAGCTCGTTCTTGAACGCACGTCATGCAAAATTGACAGGGTTAAATTATTTGGACAGCTTTATTTTAAAGAGCAAGTAATAAATTGTGAATGGTCTTGCAAGGCTTAATAAACTTGGTCAGAACCTTCAGATAAATGGACTTTTTTTAATGTAGTTCCTCGCAAAAGACTGGAAAACACAATACCAAAAACGACCTTACAAATGAATAAGATTAACGATACATAGGAGCACGTCTTTGGTAGCATTGAGCGATTATAATATGTAGCTCATTGTTTACAATTTAATTGAAATATTAAGGTTATGTGTGCTATTGTTTAGAAGTACCAATGACGTCAGACAACAGTTTTTGGCGCCAGTCCAAAAACATTAGATAGGTATACTGTAACAAAGTATGCCTTGACCGGCAAGTCGCCATCATCATGTTTGGTGAGCACACTATCAGACGATAAATTGATATGAACCAAGTTTGAAATTAACGAATAATAAACATCTCAAGTCAATATAAGAGGGCTTTTCAACTGGGTTGATTAGGGTCAGACTTCTGCCTCAGTTAATACAATCGTGGAAAGATTTGAAGAAGTAAAATTAAAAATAAACTCTTTTTGAAGCTTCCGAAACTGTTATTTCATTATACAAGAGTCAAATTTCGTGCCTAATGCCAACTTTTGAGATGTAGACTAAATAGAAGAAGGCTGAAAATAAAATACCTATTACCAAATGAAGTTTATGTACGCTCTAGTGGCAATGGCAATCCATTCTTGAGGAACATCCGTCTAAGAATTGTTTTGGGATTTTGGGCTCAACTGGCCCAAGTTTTTAATTTCATTATTTCATGAGGGATTGAACTACTACAGTGCGCAACCGTAAGATAATTGGAAAGAATGGAGGGTGGCCTTTGGCCAGCATTAGTACAGTAGGTACAGTAGTACATATATTCCTTTTCGTAATCGTAATTGTAAATTAAACAAAGTGATTATGATTGAAATTTAAACACAGTCTCGAACTTATGGTGACAATAATTAAAATTCGTCATAACCTTGGCTTTCTTTACAATCGACTCGGGCTCAACGCGGCCATCAATTTTCCGGTATTTCAAGTGTTTCAATGTTTATTGTGAAATTGTTGACTTTAGTGTACTATAGGACGCCTTGTTTAAATAAATATTATGTATTGAAACCAATCAATAATGAAATTGAAAGGTGTCGGTATTAACCAAATCATTTGAGTACGGATTTAAAAGAACAAGAATATTTAAGACGTAGTATAAATTTAGTTTACGAAATAACAGAATTAAACATACAATTATTAAAAGAGGAAGCTCCGGTATGCGCTCTCTAAAAAAAATATAGAGCACCAGCTGGCTAGAAATTTATATCTGGTCTAAATATAACATAGAAAAAAAATAGGCGAACTGGAAGTTTGACAGCGCGCGCAACCGCGCATGCTCGTCAGCCGCCCCCACATCCCGCGCTTGAACGCTATTGGTCGGCATCTGGCAACCTGCCAAAAGCGCGGGAAAACTTCAGCGTAGCCCACTCCTATTGGCCTACCGAAAATGAAACCGAGCACCGCGATATTCAAAAATAGAAATGGAACACGATTACAAAACTGCTGGCATGTTAGGACACGTATCGTAGGTCAAAGTAAAAAGTATTTATACACCATAATTTTTTAGCAAAAATGCTGGAAAATAATCGCTAGGCTTTAATCAAAAGCTCCGCATTAATAATTATGTTTATAAATATTTTATCTTAACGTTTAATCCCGTCAAAACGAGTTGAACAGAATTAACTTTGAAGAATTACGAGCACATAATTGTAAATTACCGATAATTGCACCATAACATCGATAAGCACTGCACTACCACCCTACTTACCAGGACGGACAATGAATTAACGGACGAGGAAAGATCAATGCACCTTGGCTTTATAAAAAAAAAACACTTTATTTTTTTCACTTGGTACACTATGGGGCACTGACAGAGCGTAGTCGTACTTACATGTCGAGTCGACGCGTGCTGTGGTGCGACTGGCGAGAGTCGCGGGAGTTCTCGCGGTGTCGCCTTACCGCCGCGAAAGGAGATGAGGCGCAGCTGTCTCACCCCGCTCCAAGAATACAGCTCTTGGGGAAAAGCCTTCGAAAACTTTAATTTTCGAACATGATTAAAGGATGCTTCCAAGGCCGTACCCGATTTCAGGTACCTAACGGGGTCTTGCGGTATGTCGACCTGTTTAAGAAGATGCATTACGAATCTTAAGCAGTAGTTCTAGAAGATCTCAGAGGTTTTTTTCCAGAAGTCTTGTGTATTGAATATTAGATTTTGAAACTTGATTTTCATTACAATTAACATTTCTCTAGTTAGTTCAGAAGTTTTGTTTTCAATTTCTCTCAATTTCTGCAGTTGCAAAACCAAACCGACACAAGGAAGAAGGCAAATATTGATATATCCATAACTTACATGTTCTCATTAAATTCTAAACTGATGTTGATAAATAAGGTATCATTCGGTGAGAATCATTTGTGGGATAGCTAATCATTGTCATTCTTCAGTTTCACGAGTTCGTGGCCGAGAAATCATTGGTGTCATGAGATTTCTAATAAACATGTGTCTATACTTAAATGTTGCCTATCTCCCATCATGGTTGGCATATAATATTAAGGTTTTGGAAAACGTCAGGAGTTTTAAGAAGTTATCCACAGAAAAATTGTGAAAAGTTGAAATAGATGTGTTTTTGAGATTCAGGGCAAGCACGTTAGGTAGATACTGGGATCGAGAAAATTATCCAGGGTTTCAGATGGGAGTCGTTGTTTTGAGGAAGGTGCAGTGCAGTGGACATTATTTTACCAGATTTTATTATATTTTTTAGCACCCCTATGGCCTAGATATTACTGAAGAAAAAGACCAGCACGCTTGGCATGACCACAACAGAAACGGGTTTTGTCGACGGAAGAATAGACAAAATGACAGACTTTTTCTATTCTTCCGTCGACAAAACCTGTACCTATGGGTGTCATGCCAAGCAGAAGACCTAGGATGCTAGTTGATGCATAGTATCCTGGGATATATATGTTTGTGTAGTATTTGTATGCTTAGGAACTTAATTATTATAATATGAATATATTAGGATGAATAATATAAGTTTGCTTTCGGTTATAAGGCCTTGGGCCAATTCAAAATTCAATTCATAATGTTATAAACAATATGATGTTATGAACGCCATAAACGTTAACCTACCTAATATGCCTATCTAATGTACCTATTATGTGCAGTACCTGGTAGTCGATATGTACCTATTACGTAGTACCTATTTAACGTTAATTCTAACCACAATAAAACCTTGGTACTGTAAATACGTCATGCCGTGAACTCATGACCTGATAACATCCTAACAATAACCCGAATTCTCTGAATATGTTTTCTGGTAAAACCTTATTTTCAGCAAATAAATTATTCTTATACTGAAGACCGAAAAATAGCAGAGAAAAGTGTTGTTGCGACTAGGCCTGGCTTTTTAGGTTTTTTTGTAAAATCTTAAAAACACTTTTCATACAATTAACTCAGGGATACCATTATTTGAATTGATGAATTGTTAGTCTTTCGATTTGAAGTAGGTAAACTTAACCCAATCAAAAAATAAATCCAAGTAATTAAATGACGTACAGCTAAATTATGAAGAAATCACGTCGATAATAAATTAATTTCGAAATAATTCACCGTATGTCGATGAGTCAACATGTGCGTGCCATTTTATGTAAACTGTTGACCCAGATGGCTCTTAAGAGTGCTACATAGCTCACCATAGATCACAGTACCACAAGTAACTGACCTTCGTGGTCATAGGCTGTAATTGGCTTATCTACACATCGAGGACCATTATTGTCCAAATCTGTTTGTTTTGTTTGTTGTTCGGTAAGGTTAATTTTTGGAGGTCTTTAAATACTTAGTCCGTGGACCTAAAGGAACTTGCATCGTGAACACATTCATAAAAATATGTCAAATATGTTTATGGATTTTTGTTGATGTTACAAAATGAAGGCAGCAACGAATGAAATCGTAAAGCAAGGATTGTTTATAACGTCAGATTTTTTCGTGCAAGATTGAGTAAACAACGGATTCCTGCTTCGGGGCACGCACATGACAAAATCGTTACTAATATGTGATCACATCAAAAAAGTATGTCTAAGCCTACGACAGTCAAAGAATACTATATATACACATAAAATATATAACATAAACATAAAAATATAAACATATAAACTGTATCATATTTTAACATACCAGAATAGCCGACTTTATTTATTTTTATTCATATTCTATAAGGCACCGCTTTAGGTCATGCTATCCGAATAAATAAAAAACATATTATGTGGGGCGTGAAAACTGATTCGCTGTTACATTGTTCAATAGATATTAATAACAAGTTATTTCTAGTAGCTTTGTGGCATCATTATTTTAAAGTTCTACTTCGCATTTTTTTTTGTTTTTAGCTGCAAGTTTATTGCATTATTAGTTACAGATATCATGAAAAAGCCGAGAGGATCCATCTCTTTCATAAGCCTTGTATCCTAGTGAAGAACCTGATGGAATCCGTAGGGCACCATCGTTGATATTTAATTTTCCTTTTTTTTCTTGTTTGATTTTTCGGCTTTGCAAAATAATGTGAGTGGAAACTACATACAGTGACCTTATTGGTGATGTTCTTCAGAAACGTAAGGTGCGTAGTACTCGCAACCGGCGTATGTAGGTATATGGGTATGATGAACGTTAACGAGGCAAAAGGAGTTTGTAAAGATCGTAGCAGGTGGCGTTCTGTAGTTTCTGCCTACCCCCATGGAAGAAAGGCGTGATTTTATGTATGAATGCTATCTGTTCAATAAATTAAAGTCAGAATCTAGACTAGAGGTGAATTTGGAGTATTTTTTTTAAATTTCAGTAGATATTTCTTCACTTTCCATTATCAACAGCTCTATAAACGCTCCATTAAACCGAGAACCAGTTAGTAAGTAGGCTATCTATCAAGCTAGTCGCTGTCGAGTAAGCAGTTGGCTCGACAAGAGCACATGTTCGCCAACGCGACCCGACACCGGCTACACTGTTACTGGGTCTAGGTTGCTGAGAAGGGATAGTCAACTTGTTTCTTTCACGGGCCGCATAGGTAGGAGTGGATAATTTCTCTACTACACACCGGCTGCTATCAACAGAAGAAGAACCTACCAAGTTCAAGAAATTAGTAATTGAAGGGTTCCGTGCCGTATTAAGATAGAGCAAAAAACGCAAAAAAAAAAAAGGTTTCTTGTATCGGGACCCCCTTCAATTATTAACTTTATTTAATTTTTATTATTTGCTGTTATGGTGGCCATAGAAATACACAATCTGGGAAAATTTCAACTGTTCACCTATTACGGTTCATGCGATAGACGGACGGACGGACAGCGGAGACTTAGTAATAGAGTCCCGTTTGGAACCCTTCGAGTACGGAACCCTAAAAACTGAAAGGCAAAAATTTAAGATTATTAGATTAGCTCTTGAAAGATACAGTCAACCAGTACAGGATAGAAGCTGCCTTGTGCTATCTGAAACCTAACTGAAATCTATTTTCCTGGTTAGAACCAACAATTCTATTGTTGAACATGACGTTGCCTCGTCATTTTAGGTACGAGTTGAATCGGTGAACTACAAGCTCAAGAAAGTCAAGCGGCGCGCTAGTTGAGAACCTGTGTTATGGATTCATAAGCTGCCGCTTTTTCTATCGATTCTACAAGGTTGGAGTTATCAGCTTGCTCTAGACATCCTATTTATATTCAGGGCCTTTCAAAACGTCGCAGATAAACACCTAAACACTATGTGTAAAAGTCAAGAACCAAAAACGTTGTCTCAAGACCAAAGGTTATTAAAAAAAAATAAGAGAGGTAACGGCAGATGGTACCTTATGACAGTTGTGGGCCTGCTCGGATTATTAGAACCTTTTTATAGACCATTAGAAACTTCATGTAGACACTCCAAAAGAAGACTGGATGAGTTTAAAAAACAAGACTAGCAAGAATCTATCTACACTTAGGAAATGAAATGAAATTGTTTATTTTGTAAAAAAAGGATACCGGAATCATATTTACACGTCATAATAAAAAATATTAAAAAAAAGCTAGATGAGGTCGGCGTTTCCTATCTGACTACTCTGAGAAGAAAGGCCGAAATGAACTCAGAGGTCGCAGTCTCTTTTAGGTGAAGGAAAACATCGTGAAGAAACCATGCCTGAGAGATATTTCTCCGTTTGTTCCCACTAGTTCTACTGAACAGTTCTACGGTAGGACTAATGGGATTTTTTTATCTCACTAGTACTACGATATTAGGTATAACAAAATAGTAGAACTATTCGGGTGTGTGTGTGGATCGAGTGCTCCTTTTTAAAAGTTAATTATATTTTTACGAAATCAAGGAAGGATTTAGGAAATAATTGTGAAAACTTAATTGACCCCGACTCTCTCACCATACATTTCACAATTTTTTTATCTTATCCATGAAGTTTTCACAATTATTTCCTAAATCCTTACTTGATTTCATAAAAATATAATTAACTTTTAAAAAGGAGCACTCAATCCACACGCACACACTATTGGGATATCTCTTCCCACTTGTACTGAACAGTTCCACGGTAGAACTATTGGGAGTTTTTGCAACTAGTGGGAGTCTCTATTCCCACTTGACCTGTTCCATCGGTAGAACTAATGGGGTATTCTGTTCTCTATAGTACTACGTTTTGATAGGTTCTAGAAATGGAAGTAAAGTACCAAATATGCTAGTCGTATCTCAATATTAGGTTTAAAAGACACTTAGATATTACTGGACACATGACAACACTATTAATTAAAAGACACATTATTTATATAATGGTAAATATTGTAATAATATATATTTAAGACACATTGATTATGTAAAAGAAAATATAAATTGTAGGTAATATAAAAATGTCAAATGTTCTACATCTATATCCATAACATAGGTGAAGAAAAACATCGTGAAGAAACCATGCCTGAAAGATATTTCTCGACGGCATGTGAAGTCAAGTCTTATAAAAACTCTCCACACCAAGTAAGACACTCAAAACAAATTAAAAAAAAGTGCATAATCTGAAAGATGAGAACGTATTTCTTCGTATGAGCTGGTGACGTCGTGACCTACTACCACAAAATATGGCCTAAAGCGACATGCAACATCTGTATAAATATGTGAAATATTCCATTACAACAATATTAATTTTCTTTTGAGGTGAATTATGCAATGCAGAAATAAATTAACGGCTTGCATCTGATATTAATACGAAATATGCATTTTTGCATAATTTTGTAATTTCTTCTCGTCGTTTAGGATGCAATCAATAATAAATCCACTGCTGAATAAATAGAAAGAGTGAAACATGGTTTTTTAGTAACAGAAACACGTGCATAGAGATATTAAATATTTGAACTGGAATGCCGAAACGTGGATCCACACGAGACACAATGGATTTTTTTAATATTGTGTCTGTATCTGTTTTTTTATTAATTATCGCATACAAAGGGTTAAAAAATAAAAACATAAGAGTTACCTATAAACATGGAACACACAGACATGGAATACCTACTTACGTTGGCAGGTGCACGTTGGTGGTTGTGACAAGAAGGCTACCACTCAGTATAATGCCGTGCTATGGCGGGAACCATAACACTACGACAGCTTTTATAGACCTACAGGAAATCCGAGTGTGTGGCCTTTGTCCAAGAAAACTAAAAGTGTATCATTTGGTGTTCATTAATTTATCCACATCCCAAGAGAAAAAGGCGTAGCCCTATATTTTTAACTGGTTACTGCTTATCAAACAGATACCTAATAATAAAAAATATAAAAAAATAAAGGTCATTTACAATAAACGACAATCTACTAGGGACTGCGTAATTAGCCACATTATTTAAGTACACAAAACATTACCAAGAATAAGAACCATTTTGTTATCAGGTGTTTTACTCATAGCTTCGGACATACTCACTACTAACAAGTAAGTAGATAGGTACCTGTTTACGCAATATTTTCATGACCGACCAGCCATATGTAACGGACACATGGCATCTGGTACCTCAACACAATACGAAAAGACGATGATTCATGGAGGCTAATGAAGAACATTTTGACTCACAATAGGAAGTAAGATCGGAAAGAAGTTACTCAACTCATCGCAGACGCATCGAGTTGGTATTTCGAAGTTCCAGTTTACGACACGGAGAATTTGGAATTTTAATGTAGTCTGATTGTTTATTTCGATATTTTCACGCTTCTATCCGACGACACCGCTGATCTATAAAATCTTAAACTAAAATAGGTACTTAGTTATAGAATACCAATAAAAAATTCACAACTATTTCACTAGGCATTTCAGTTGCACAAACATTGCATTTCACACGCACAACCTACATACTTACTTATACGAATATCTACCAGTACCTACCTACTGGAAAACTTTAACGTAATCAACTCATCTTCCGGTGATATCGACATAGCACTAGTTAAGGTAATGAATGCTCAAGGCGCAAGGCAGTATAAAAGTGTAAGTATGAATGTGCATGGCCATAAGAGAAGAGGCAGACCAAAGAAAAGATAAATGGATTGTGTGAAAGATGATATGGCTAGGAAAGAAGTAAACTGTGACATAACGGCGAATGGAGATGTAGGTAAGTATGAAAGAAGAATGCTACGCCGATCTCAAATAATTTACCCGAGTGCCCACCTAGTTTGTAAAAACAACGAGGATATTGTGTGTATTGTGCTAGATGGCCTCACGACCTTAATAAGGTGGCTGGGACAGTCGGGATACGGAAGGTGGAGGACAGGGTGTTGTGGAGTCGCCTGGGAGATGCCTATGTCCAGCAGTCGACTGTGATAGGCTGTACCATAGATGCAACCGAACCATAAGCGTAAGAATTTAATAGGCGCAACTAACATAACATAGCATTCCAGGATCAAAATGTTTAGTTCGACTATCTACGTTGTTAGAAGTATCGCGTCTAACAAGAAACCATCGACCGGAATACATTCATAAATCTTCACTTTGTTACTGCTCAAAACGGAATGGAAATGTGTATATTAGCAGCACATTGACGTCTTTCAGACGGACATGTGTATGAAGCGCTACGAGCATCCAATATATTGGCACTGTTTTGCAGGAAATTCTACTTCCTCAGAGTAATAGGTATCCGCTATGCGCCAATTTTTTCATTATAGATTTTTATAAAAAAAGCTTCAGGCTTCAGATATTCAGCTATTGCCATAAAAAATAGCACTACCTAAGTGGGTCAATAAAATCCAAATTGATATAAATATTCCAGAGGAATCAACCTTGACGAGATCCTTCCCCTCTTTTAAAAAGTATAAAAGAAATCATTAGTTTATAAAATAATCGCAGCTCATCCATAGAGAAAGCAATGCAGCACATGTAACATACGACTATTTTTGTCTGCGGGCGTGCTCCGGCGCATGCCTGAAATAACTCGGTTTCATCATATCACACAATCGACTTGCCTACAGCTTTTTATTTTCATACTACACGTTCTTGTGGCGGTTTAAAAAACAGGGTAACGTTTGGCAGCTTGGTGAATGAAGAAATGTTTAACATAGGACCTGCTCGAGAGGGAAGATTTTTTGTTGAAAAGTAAACCAAGGCTCGACACTAACAAAACTTAAGATTCTAGAGAGGATTTTGGTTGGGGTGAGACGTTGATTTGATAAATCTATTATACATTGTAACAGCGAATCAATTTTCACGCCTCGCCCTAAAGACCTAGGCCAAATATTTTCTGATATTCGGATAGCTTATGACCTAAAGAGGCGCCATAAAGAATATGAATAAATAAAAATCTCGACTAATCAAAAAGTTATGCAACAACGCGTAAGAGTTTTTAGTGGGAATTTGTCTGGTTTTCACAATTTGGAATACTTTAGTTCACGTGCCTTGCGTTATCGGGTTACAGACGCAAGATGAGCTTATAGGTATCTAAGGTATCCACCCACATCTAGAAATTCATTAGCTGCCCAGCTGACTTATTATAAAACAAAGTCCGCCCGCCGCGTCTGTCTGTCTGAACGCGATAAAGTCAAAAACTACCGAACGGATTTTCACCAATGAATGGGGTGATTCGTGAGGAAGGTTTATAGGTGAATAATTCATTGTTTTGTGTGAATTGGCTGAAATATGACGATGATTGTTGAAGATGTTAGAAAAAAAACATGCCGACTGGGAGTTTTAGGGCCGCGTAAACCAATAGTTATTTGAAAACAATGTTTTACGGAATTAATACATTATTCGGCTGGATTAACGCATAGGTTACCTACTTTTAATCCCGTTGGTATGTATGTTCCCGTAGGATATTTTCAGACATCCACCGTGGGCGAAGCCGCGAGCAAAAGCTAGTAACATTATAAACATGCATTTAAGAGCCCAATAATACCTCAGCAGAGCAGAACACCTCAGCTCAAAATCACTTTTTATCTCTTTCGCACCACTGCTCGCGGACTGAGGTGGGGTGCTGATGGCTCCAAGGCACCGATAGTTTAGGAAATTGCTGTTAACGGTGAAAATACGGTAATTAAAAAAAAAGCCTAGTATCTGCTTTATATTTAGTTCAGTTATTATGAAAAGTTTCATGATCTTTGAAGTATTTTTTTAATACTCGCGGTAAAGTTACCTCCAAACCGAACTATAGTTCGGTTTGGAGGTAACTTTGTTTTGTACCTACATAACGAGAAAAATTTATAAAATTAATGCTGCAATATAATCGATATAACGGACGATCATGCTAAGCAATTTGAGGTATTATAGACTCTTAAGACAACTACCGCTTCATTAAGATTTCTTTTCGAATAGTTAGCAATAGCATGCAAATTCATCGTAGCTTGAGGTAGCTTTGCCTACTAATCTGATGTCAATCATCAACCAATTATTCAACCAACGCGTTCCGTATAAATCTCAAAAAGGCAAACATAAAAATAGCACCTCTATTATCATAAATAATTCATCCAGACCTTGCCACGATACTGACAAAGTGCTATAAAAGTGCTGTGGACAATGCGTAATGTTGCAAGTGACAATTAATAGCAGGCAGGCTGGCGGCCGCCTCGGCGCCGACCTCCGACCGACTGGCGCGAACTCGACGGAATGTTTTCTACCATTTATGGCACTCGCAGACCCTGATTACGTTTTCACAAGTATGTACCGAGTGTTAACGGCTGTCAGGTTGCGTTTTAATCAAAATAATTATCTCATAGCAGCACAAAAGCTTGGAGTTGGCGATCTACGTGCGCATAACCACGACATTTTATGGACATAAGTCAAGACCAATAGGCGATTCTACTAAAAGCGAGATATAACTACGTGCACGTGGTGAAAATAGTACGAAAAGCAGAACCTTTGTAGGCTGCGAAGACTGTAAGATGAAGGGAATGTTCAAGACGAAGGGAGCCAGATTTAGACATGGATGGCAACTTGTTACGCTTTTGATAAAGAGCTTACGGTTGGTACACTTGGTACCAGACAGCCGCCCCGCTTGGACCGCCATACAGCTATCTAATTCTGTTTCATTTTGACAACTCAAAAACATTCAATGCGTTATTTACGTTGTTGAGCAGATATTTTTTTCGAACTTACGAAGCAATGGATTAGCAGTCTGTTTCAAAACGATTGAGATTCTGATTGATCGTGTATTACGCAATTAGGGTGCCGGTTAAACAAGGGACATACTTTAAGGGTCCATCCCCCTTAAAGTATGTCCCTCGTTTAAACCTGCATTTAAGAAAATGAACCACTTTTACTATCGGACAGTATCGGACCAACACTAAAAAAAACAATCTGAGAGATCTTCATAATCTCTCAGATTGTTTTTTTTTGCGATTTCTAATCTTGAGTACTTGACTCAAGATTAGAAATCGCAAAAAAACTCTTCTTCTTTCTTGAATAGGCACAACACTCCCTTAAGTAGGCATGTCCCTTCTATAACCTAGCATCCTGTAGAGTTACCAAAGAATTTCAGAATTTTTGCCAATTAATAATTTATTTTATCGCTACAAATGCGGACAAGGCGCCAATATAATTTACATTTGTTGTCATACTCACTTACATAATTACACTTAGTAGGTAGTTCGTATCCTGTTTACTCAAGCATATTGTTAACATCTCGACGTTGACGCTTGCAACCATAGAAATATAACTTATATCTATGCTTGCAACACATACATTGCAGCCATATGTTCTAGAGCCTTGTAAAGCTTTATTTAGTTAATTTAGTATTATTGTACTGTCAACTAGGCATGTGGCGCGAGGAGTTGCCAATCATTAGATTACCAATCATACGATGACTAAGCAGAGAAAACATTTTCTGTTTTGTACTTCTGTTTTGTCGAGATTATGAAGCTAATGTAACGCGATAACTCTACGTGTGTTATCTCTGTAAAATATCTCTAGTTTTATCTAACCCAGCGCACGGGAATAGCAAGCACTATTTTAATAATCAGCGCCTTATTTAAATAAAAATCCAAGCGAGAATTCAATTATTTTTCATAACTTCTTCATTAGTCATTTACAACAGAAATATCTTAGTGACGCGACGGCTTAATAATCCAAGTTACTGTTTTTATTTCAATTTAAAATGGTTACGATATCATCAAAACTTTTAAACTGCTACTGTAATATGGGTCGGGCGGCCATGTTCGGCGCGGTCGAGTTTTTCCCGCGCTGACTCACGACTCGGCCAGCTACCAGTCTTGTATGGCATTTATAAACGTGTATCAATTAAAACGCAATATTTAAGTATGTAGAGGTAATTATTTATCCCTCATTTTTGTAATAAACACCTACTTATATTTTTACGTTTTACTAAACTGATCTCGTTATAAAGGTGAAGTTGAGTATCAGTTACTTTCTCATTAAAATTAATTTATGTTTTTGCTGAATAATTTTTTTTACAGATAATTAAGTGGCATAATTATACTTGCATAATATTGGCAGTACTTCATATAAATTACAAAACAATAAAACCAGTATATTGAAGATTCAAAGTCATTTATTTAAACAGTCAACTTAAAATAACTATATCTACTACTGAATTTTTCTATGATATTCAGGCGTCGCATTACCGTAGTCTTGCAAATTAAACAATGTAGATCTATTAGTCACCATATACTTCAGAAAGTCTTGTATATGCGTCAAGACATGTTGCAAAGATTTCTCGTCTAAAGCCGTATACGCCAACATTGGTCCCATCTTTGCAAACAATCTCAGCAAATGTATGGAGCCATATATTTGGCCCATTGGTGTGTCAGGGTATTCTGTTAATATCTCGCTGTACTGAGGTCTTTCAAATTTATACAGCAGTTGCGATCCTAATGTCGCGTTGAAGTACTCCTTGATACCTTCTGTGATGTCTAGTAATACTGACTCCTTCGCTTGGTTGTGTGATTTGCTGGATTTCTTAAAAGCTAGATAATTATCCACAATCTGTGACACAGTGAGCTTGGCAGGCAGAATAGCCAGTTTCTGTTGCCGTGTGATAACGTCCCAGTCATCGACGAGCCAAACCTTCAGTTCTTCCGGTATTTTGATCTTCACTTCGACCTTTGCTAGGTATTGCTCTTCCGATTCGATTGATAAGTCCAAACGGCCGCGCTTTTTCCTGATAAAAAGTATAATTATTGATTATCATCATTCGCATGTTGATCTAGGAATGAAAATGAGTGTGTTTTGCATGTAATTAATTGGGCTCATACTTAATTAAAATAATAGATTGAAAGGGTAAAAAAAACAATAATTTGGGAAACAAATACTTGAAAATGGTAAAAGAGTCACCTGAAAATTGATTTATAATATGGTTTCAGAGAAACATGCAAGTAAGAAAACAAGCGCTAAGCGCATAAGCGCGCATGCAAATTAGATGCCACCATATGAAAAGCAAGCAAGCATGCTAAACAGCCTTTTAAGTATGCAAACAGGCAATCAAGCGAGAAAACAAGCATGCAAATGAGTGTGTGCTCCGCCAGAAGAACTGCCTCAGATCTTTTGCGAGCCTTGACAGAAAACTCACGATGACTTTACGAGACCACTAGCGCCATCTATTAGCATTTTTTGAAAGTTTATACACAAAATCAATATGATGATGACCTGATTTCCTGATTCGTTGTTTTAAATTTTAAACCACGTTATGATTTGTTTATACAATAACTTATTTAACATGTAACATGTAATAAGGGCGCATTTTACACACAAAATATCACATGCACAAACAGCCAAACCCGAAACAACGTACTGCAGTGCGCGCGGGTGTCATTAGTACTAAATATCTAGGTACTACTAATACTAAAATTACTCATTTCATTTTCATTCTAATATCGCAATTACTATCTATCCAGCTAAAATATTTTTAATCTAGGGTTAAAAATAGGATAATCGTGTTGCTAACTCAATTAATTCTATCATTTCTAATGAACTCGCGAGCATACTGTATGTATGTAAGTAGGTCAATTTATGAAGCAAGGTTACCACAACAGCCATTATAGGAACAAATATTAAGAAAGCAGAGAGCACCAAAAAATTGATTGAAAAAAAAGGTTATTCCTGTTGTTAGTTCCATAAAAATCCACAAAACCAGATACATGATTGCTACACAGTGCCACTATAACAAACAACTTACTTGGGCTGATCAGAGCCAGAGTCCGCCGGGGTATCTTTACTCTGTGTCTTGGTGGCTTTAGCCGGTACTGGAGTGGTTTCCACTTCTTTGCCTGAAACTGAACAATTTAAAACTTTGTTTTGTTCTAGGGGGTTTACTATTGTGATAAAATTATTATCTTGTATGGCGATTAGTTGAAACTATACCAGACAAATAAGAAAGTTATAAAGTATATAGGCCTCCAAATTTTACAACCACAACTGGCTCTGTATAGCCCGTATTAAATATAAACACCATATTGTTCTCTGTATGACAAGTTATTTGGGATCTATAAATCATTTGTATTAATCGACAGGTATAAAGTAGAACCCTTTCGGTCAAAAATATTACAGAAAAAAGCATTTCAATTTTGTTGGCAATGGTGTTTGATTGGTTTTTGGGTGACATGACATGTCCAAGTGTGGCAATTGGTGAAATAAACCAATAAAAATAATTACCAGCAGGTGTGGAAGCCCTGGACTCCTCCCTTGCTGGTGTGGCACTTGCCGCTGTTTCTGATTTACGACCCTTAGCAGGGGCTGGAAAGTTAACAAATATAGGCCATTATAATATATACGCAAGTTAGTACAAAGTGCATTACAACATTAACCTTGATAAACATAATTATAAATTAGTGATAAGGGAAGTTGCATAAGGAGCCAACAAATTAATAATATATTCATTAATAGCTTGTATAGCAATCATAGACACAATCAAATTTCTAATGTGTCTTGTGTAGATAATGCCTTTAGGTATACAGAGGTAGGATAAGAGTAATAAAATTAATGAAGGAACTTTACTAATATTACAAAGATTTGATTTGTAGATTTTTTTTCAACCTGTGACTGAAATTGATATTTTGTCTGAAATTGATTCACGATTCCTTTAAGTTTGGTGCCATGTTTGACGATAACAGTGGCAAGTATAATGTATGCAAGCGTCAGTTAATGTGGCCTTGTAGCATAATTATACCTAATGTATGGAGGCTTACTAAAACAATGATTAAGTTTGGTCTATGTAAACACGGTAACATACTTTTTTTTGTCTTGGTCGGTTGCGCAGAGTGTGCCCTCTGGACCTCCTTCTGCCGCTGCACATTCGCCTCATTGTATTTCAGCACACGGCTTTCAGGAACCCACTCATCCCAACTGAAATTACATCATAGCTTCTTTGTACAATAAATTGTTAAGGTTACAAAACTGAGGGAGGAAGTATACAATAATCACCAACAATGTGCAAAAGTCTACGGATTACTTACTTTTTATTCCAGCCGGCATAATGTATGAGATATCTTACATGCTTATCCTTCGTCACAGAACTTTTGAGGCATTTTGCCTCGTAAATTAGAGGGCCATGAAAACAAAGCACTTTTTCACCTGAAATTGTAAAAGAATATTACAACAAATGTCATCTATTAAACAATACATTAATTAGTTAGTATTTTACACAGCAGTAGGACTTTCTAGTTATAAATTACATTAATCTTTACCGTCGGCAAACTTTAACTTCGGTGCCATGTTTATTTTTATTTATTTACAGCAAAAATTACAAATGGCTGCGCAGCAGCGGGGTTGCCAACTTCAAATTTGAACACAGACTTAGTAAATTTGTCTTATCTGTGGTGGATTCGGCAACACGACTAAAACTAGAAATCGACTAATAAAGTCTTTCTAGTTTTAGTCGATACTGTGCCGGAGAACAAAAGTTTGCCTGGGAAATTCAAAACTTTCGAAATCTACTCGCTCAAGTTATCATTGACTAAATATCACAATAAAAATACATTTTATTCGATAGATAACGTTGTTATTATGAAATTGCCATTTTCTCTGGATGTGTGCGGCAGGCGCGGTCGAGATTTACAGGTGGCTCAGTATGGGTATGGGCGTTATGGGCGCCGCGCCGCGCCGCGCCGGCAGGATTGTGTGTGTGATCTGTGATAAGATTGAGTGAAGCAATTTCTAAACCCCTCGTCGGATATATTGGGTTTGTCTATTCATACAAAATAGGAGTTTCTTTGTTAAATAATGCAGAAAAGAACAAGGATGTAAGATCATAACTGAAACGGATTGGAATTTAACCATATTATACCTTAGCCCTTCGAATTCCCGAGTATGCTAAGCTCTAAGCTCGTATTATTGTAAGTACCAGTTTTTTTTGTGATTTTATAGGTCTTATGCTTTAGATTGATTAGTAAAATAAATAAATAATACAAAGAATTATTTCGGGGGGTCATGACTACCGGGACCCCCAGCCTGGGACCGCGCGTGGTACGCGGTAAGTACGGGTTAAGAACCGGAAGAACTATTGAATGAAGAAGTACAGTGGCCAGCACATCAAGCTACCCAAAACTGTCAAACTTTCCCAATCAAACTTGAACCTAATGCTTTAGCGATAAAGTTTAAAATCTACTAAAGAAATTTGACAGATTTTAGTAGCTTGATGTGCTGGCCTCTGTACATAGAAGCAGAATGTAAGGTTGGCAGCATTGTCTGTCATACTAAGTAATGCACAGAACACTAATACCCTGGCGAAGTAATGTTTTTGTGAAACTGCCTAATGCAAGATCAAAAGTTTTGGTTGGAGTTGGGTAATATAATTATGTCGTTTTTGTACTTAGACTGTATTTTTTTTTCTTCTGCTAGGTATATATAGGTACTCCTAAAGTACGCGCCATTACGTTTGTTTGCATAGTTTTAGAATTATGCCGGGCAATTTCTGAGGAAAGGGCTGTTAAAAAGCGTCGAAAAGAAGCCAGACAGAAGGCTCATCGTTCCGTGGCTCGCAGAAGCACAGCTGCCCATCCATCATTATGGGGGCGTACAATGAATGCGGAAACCCGCCCCTAAGATGCCCCTCTGACCCAGCGACGTACCTACCTACCTACCACCCACTAATACCTAATAATAAATACCACGGGAGCCCTAAGCTGTTTCCATTTCAAGATGCTATAATATAATATAAGACAGCTATGCGTATGCAGAAGAGTTGATTAGATGATTACCAACAGATAACGGTATAAGTAACAATTTTAATCTTTATTCTTTTATGACTTACCATGCACCATTAGAAGCCTCATAAGGCAGTAGGCACCTGTCCCACCTGTCACACTGTAGCTATCAACGATTTTCCCGTGTAAGTAAAAAATAAAAGTATAAAAACTAAAACCCAACTACGGCAAAAAAGTCAACTAAAAAGGTATAAACAAGTCATCTCAGACAGACAAATTAAAAATCCGGAGTCACACTTGTTAGGGGATAAGTCGAATAGATTACGTGTGACTCCGGATTTTTAATTTGTCTGTCTGAGATGACTTGTTTATACCTTTTTAGTTGACTTTTTTGCCGTAGTTGGGTTTTAGTTTTTATACTTTTATTTTTATTTAAATTATTTTGGGGTAATAATATATATATATTTGAAATGTGCTAATTAAGCCCTTTCATTTGATACCCAACATGGCACCAAACAAAAATCTTTTTTTTTAGTTCATGACTTTTTGTCCTCTAGAGGGCGCCATATTCAATTTAATGTGACGTCACATAGCCTATAACCATCGGACGGCCGAGACGCTTCCAACGATGCCCCATTTGTCAAAATATGTTGAGTAGATTAGAAGTTATGAGGGAACAAATGAACATACATACATACATACATACATACCGGTCAAAATCATAACCCTCCTTTTTGCTTCGCCGTAGTCGGGTAAAAAGAGTTACATCGCTGACTGTTCTGTCTGACACCGCCGGCGAGTACTTACTCGTTTGTCGCAGCGACAAGACCTATCGAGAGTAACTGCTTGAGAACTGCTTAACTGCTGCATGATTTTATTTTACCACTTTGTACCGCGTAATTAATATGTATACTCATGCCAAATTACAGCTTTCTAGTACTAACAGGTTCTGCGCTAAGCCGGGACAGACAGACAGACAGACGGAGATGGCGAAACTATGGGTATCTTGTTGACTACGGAACCCTAAAAATGCGTAAACTATTATAAATCGGGAAGTTAGAGGGATGGACTATTTTTGAGTTAGTACCAAATTCCTCAGTTGCTTTATAATTCAACTAGAGCACACTTACACGCCTTTGTTGTAATAACTGGCGTAATGTATGCCTGCCTATCCCTGCGGGGAATAAAGGCGTGATGAATATCGTTTTTTCGTGTCAAGCTGCAATCGCCCACAATATTGTGGGCCATGTATACCATGTTAGGTAGGCTTGTACAGTAGCCAGCACATCAAGCTACCCAAAACTGTCAAACTTTCCCAATCAAACTTGAACCTAATGCTTTAGCGATAAAGTTTAAAATCTACTAAAGAAATTTGACAGATTTTAGTAGCTTGATGTGCTGGCCACTGTACATTGTTTGGAATTCTCACGAATTAAGATTCAATTCGAAGACTCGGGTGGCACCTGCTGGAAATCTGAATTTCGTCTCACGATTTACTTAATCATTATTTTATTAAGCCTCAACTTTAAATCGACCTCCTATCAATAAATCTACATTCCCCAAATTGTTTTTTCGATCCCGAAATACAAAACTCATGCCCGAATAGCACTTTGCGCGACCTCGATAACAATCGGACATTCACAATCTCTGATCGTCGAGTACACGCCCCCAATTCTGTCTGATAACAAATTCGTAAACAAATAATATCACAAACTAGTTGGTTCTTACATCATTCCGCCGAACTGCGAAAACAAGCAACCTTCTTTGGGAGGCACGGCCAACGCCAGGCAACAAAATAAGCTTCAGTCGGTTGCCGGCAGCTGGCAGAACATCACGTGTATTTTGTTAAACTGTTCTATATTCACACGTCACCATGACTGAGCGAGGCCCGGCGTTTGACGTCAACGCAATGACGTTGACTCGATGGGTGCTGCACCAACAGCGGACAGCACCAACAGCTACTGGTGACTTGACTCAACTCCTGAACTCTATCCAGACCGCTGTCAAGGCTATTCAGTCGGCCGTGAGGAAAGCCGGCATCGCTAAACTGTTCGTATATTTTTTTTAGCTGTTATTTCAATTAGCACATTAATGATGTGTTATGTTATCTCTTAGAGAAAATAACATAATTTTGATCATCACTGTCATCTACACTAATATTTTGTAGAGAAAAGATTTGTATTTTTGTTTGTGATGAATAAACTCAAAAACTACTGGACCTATTTTAAAAATTCTTTCACCAGTAATATGCTATAATATCACTGAGTAACATACGCTATAATTTATAAAGATGTCATGCGGGCGAAGCCGCTGAACCTCGAACAGATAACTGTATTTGAGATTACTATGTGCACTTGGTATAAAACTTTCCCGCCGGTAAAGCCGGTCTTTACCTACTTATCTATCGCAGCTGTATTAACTAATAATTATAGATAGATATCTCCTTAGGTGCTGCTCTAGGCGTTTAAGCCAGTTATGAAAGTAAATAATGTAGGTACATAGCTATGTCAAGTGTACCTATATTATTTACGATAACCACGATAACAAAATGCAAATGATGAAAACTTGACCTTGTACCTATGACTGCGTTCATTGAGCTAAAATGCAAACAATTGACATTAAAATTAACGATATCTCCGAAAATAAACTAGTGGGTAGGTATGTACCGAGACATTATAAAAGCTATTAGAGAACCAGTCAAATAGTATTTCTCATTGATATTGGTTGCTCAACGCAGTTTGGTAACATTGCAATGCCACACCTCCAAAGTCGGGCAATACGTAATAGACACACCCACGACTGGCCAAACGAGTTCACTAATCAAAACTAGTTGTAGCTTTTGAATGTTATCTTTAGACAAGGAAAAAAACTCCGAATAATCGTTAATTAATTAAAAACTAACTCTGCTGCTAAAGTTCCAGGATACAGTCCGAAAGTCCGTGTACCTATCCCGAATGATAAATCCAAAAGATTTAAATCGATAAATCCATAACTTTTCTGTCAAAAGTTTTGCACAAACACCTCGTCCTCATCAGTGCAGCAGAAGTCCACTAGTGGACATGGGCCTCTCCTATCGACCGCCCTTGCAAACTATCAACTCAGATTATCACAATCCACTGAATTCTTTAGTTATTTTGTTGCAGTCTTCAACCAATAGTTTGCATCACAATGACGTTGTCCATGCATTGCATTATTTCAACTAAATAGGTATTGTAATAGTTAAACCAAGAATTCCTAATCAGCAGTCCAATTTTGGACTTCTCTGAAGTTGCTCCAAAACTTTCTCAGGACTGTAGGAACTATTTGTTTTCATCAGGCATGGCATATCCGGCGACACCAACGTCCAGGGCGAGCAGGTGAAGAAGTTGGACGTCTTGTCCAATGACCTCTTCATCAATATGCTCAAATCTTCCTTCACCGCGTGCTTACTGGTCTCAGAGGAGAATCCCACCGTTATAGAAGTAAGGAATATTGTTATGTACTTACCTAATTGCACCGCCATTTTCGGACGACTTTGATCGATTTTTTTAAGCATGACCAAAGAATGGAAAGAAAATCTAGCGACTTTACACCTGTAATTGCGTAACACACAGTAGCAATGGCTTTCATTTTGGCAAGTCAACAATGGTATTCATTGCGATATTTACGTTGTTGAGCACACAAATTTTTCGATCATAAGAAGCAATGGATTAGCAATATCCTTCAAAATTATTCAGATTGTGATGGATAGGTGTGTTACGCAACTTACGCAATTAGGGTTATTAGTATGCATATCGAAAAA
The DNA here is from genome assembly GCA_914767815.1 of Eupsilia transversa. Classification (NCBI taxonomy): domain Eukaryota; kingdom Metazoa; phylum Arthropoda; class Insecta; order Lepidoptera; family Noctuidae; genus Eupsilia; species Eupsilia transversa. Next base: position 4,221,494 of record OU611888.1, read on the forward strand.
GTAGCTCAAGTTACGCGGCTGAATCCACTTAACTTTATAACGAGGTGGCAATTAACGAGAATTAATAGGATTTTAATTAGGTAGGTACCGCTTGCGCTTTAATAAACACAGCTGTAGACTGTAGATAACATTATGTCTACTTCATGCTGACCTCTTTATATCTTGCCCTTTACACTAAGTCCTTATGCGTCTGTGCATTATTGTAGCGAACTAATGCCCGTTTCCACTACCTAAATGAATGCCTAAATAAAAACGCTCTGTTGGACTTTTGATTCAACGCTAGGCTTAGCACCGAAAGTAGAAAATCCATCAGCGCGTTTATATTTAGGCATTCGTTTGGGTATTAGTGCAAACGGGCATAAGATTTCAGTAAATTCTTCATATCGTAACTAAATTATTTAAGAAATAATATTAACTGCTACTTTGATATTTTTATGTTTGAGTTATCAATCAGGGTCAAATGTAGCACAATGAATGAAGATACCGCGCCGCCGCCGCCACCTTGAGTAAAAACAAGGTTAAGTTTTAAACTGTGAACCTGTTAGTTTATTTTGAATCTAAAACAATATAAAAGTAACCCAAGTTGTGTGAGTTTCACGCCATCTAATAGCAGATAATCATAATCTGAGATAAGTATAGGTAGTCAAGTAGTTTTTTCCCTCAAATGTCGAGGTCGCCTACCTTGACATTTGTAGAGAAAACTGTCCAGTTTAACCAGATCCAGTTGAATCAATTCCGCCCAGACGAATAAATATCGTACCTATATCTTGTTTTTTCCATTTTGAAACAACTTTTAAACAAAATTCGCTCTTTCATATATCTTCCACTTCTATGTCTACAGCCAGTCTGCCTAACGCGAGTGTGCGCGACTCCTTAGATGAGTCCAGTTAATGCTGCCATGTTCCTTAAATTGGACCTAATAATCAACATCAATGCACTAATTTATCTTATTTGTTTCCTAGGTAGAAAGTGAGAGACGTGGTAAGTATGTGGTGTGCTTCGACCCGCTCGACGGTTCCTCCAACATCGACTGTCTGGTCTCAGTTGGATCTATCTTCTCTATTTTCAAGTAAGTAATAATTATCTGAAGTTCTATATTATATGCTGTGCCATGGGCGTACCCAATATATTTTTTAGGGGTGGGACAAAAGTAAATAAACTCGTTATGTAGTAGGAATTTCTCTTGATAAAACTCGATAACTGCTCATGCGCGTTTGATTCATCGATACTGCATTGTTTCGCGCGGTAATTTTGAATTATAGCAAAATAATTTTGTTAATAAACCTAAATTTTTAGCTTCGAGTCAGGGACCAACCGTCCGTCGTAGTACGACGATGTGCTGTAGTGTATATCAGAGCTCTTTTATTTATTTTTCGACCACGGCACTCCCGATTTTTCTGTCCTATAGGTAACTTAGATTATTGCAAATAAAACAAAGCCATAACCGCAGCCCGTTTTGTGAAGCACTTTTCAGGAATTAAAAATAACTGGCTTATGTGGGTAGGTAATAAATGCTGCTTGGCAACGAATATCTGCGATCATACACCGGGCCTTAGGAAAGTAAGCCTTGGCGTCTTTATGATACTTAAGTTCATGGAAGCATCCATTGTATTGAAGCGTAACCACTAACCATATATGTAGGTACAGTGGCCAGCACATCAAGCTACCCAAAACTGTCAAACTTTCCCAATCAAACTTGAACCTAATGCTTTAGCGATAAAGTTTAAAATCTACTAAAGAAATTTGACAGATTTTAGTAGCTTGATGTGCTGGCCACTGTACCTACCTTACCCTTGTAAATAGCAGATAATACATACAACAATAATCAAATATACACTGATTTCAAAGGTTTATAGGCAATATAAGATTAGATACAGGTAATTGCAGTTTAACACCATCATAAAATGTCATAAACTAAGAAGTATACCACGTGTTATCTATTGTTAAATTACGATAAACGGTTACTGTGTCATAAACTCCACCTCGTGAAGGGGAGAACCACGACAATAAATCCGAAATTCTCTAACCGCAATAAGGGGAAAACGGAAAAAAAAATATGGTAAAGAATATATTTATAACCGCCTCTGTGGTCTTGTGGCTAGACCACCTGTCTCAGACCCAGAGGTCCCTGGTTCGATTCCCAGTGGGGGCAAAAATTTCTGCTCGGTTTGTTTGGTGGTAGGGCTTGTTTTAAGTCCGCCTGGCTAGCTACCACCATCTTACCTAAGTCTGTCGCCATAACAATAATGTTACCAGCGTTGTTGTGTTCCGGCAGTAAGAGGTAAGATAGCCAGTTCCTCTGTGGTTGAGGATTCCGGGTGAAGCTCGCTTCCACCTGCGGCATGATCATCACTTACCATCAGGTGAGATTCAGGCCAAGAGCTTCCCCGTTGTGATTTAAAAAAAAAAAGGTCCCATGCCTATTCGTCCATGGGCCTCTTCGATCGAATTCGAAATAAAGCAATGTTTTTTTTTTTCTAGAAAGAAATCTAAAGGCGACCCCGTCCTAGCTGACGCCTTACAGCCCGGCAGCGAACTGGTGGCCGCTGGCTATGCTCTATACGGCTCTGCGACCATGCTGGTCCTGTCCCTCGGCAAAGGAAAGGGCGTCAACGGCTTCATGTACGATCCTTCTCTCGGAGAGTTTATTCTCACAGATCCTAACATGAGAATACCTGAGAAGGGGAACATCTATTCTATTAATGAAGGTAAGAATTTAACACAGAAAATCATGTTGGAGGTAGTTTGTTGCGCCCATAGAAATATAAATATAAATCTATGGTTGCGCCGCTTTCCAGCTCGAAAGACTGGAAAATGGTGAAGAGTGGGCGTTTTGTAACTTTTGACGTTCTAAAACTGCTGTTTCTCAGCATTGCGTACCAAAACATATTTATTTCGAATTTTCCAAATTTTATTAAAAAAATATGCCAGACAATAATAAGCAGGAAGACGCAGCTAGTTAATAAAATATGTGTAAACATGAATAAGTACCTATTTAGGTAGGCATATAGGAAAAGTTATTGAAATAGATAAGTCTGTACTGTGCCTGTGTGTGTTAGTGTACATGTACTCCAAGATCAACGAGACAAACAATACAACGGATACCTAATAAAATAATAAATAGTACAGTAGGTGGTTTAGAACAATGAGCTGTAGGTAACTGCCAGACAATCTTAAAATGAATAGCCTTACTTCACCCATAATACACGTAGGTTCACTATTTTATGATTGGTGTAGTTCCTTCTAACACTTTTGTAACCACTATCTACCGGGAAATTACTGGACATAACATAATCGAAACGGTTACAGTTTTTAATTATTTATCTCATTAGCATACCTAATCGAAATCTTACATGGAATGTACTCATTATTACGAGCATGTACTGATTCTATCACTGTTTGTCATGCTTTTAAAACCACTCATCGATAAAAGTCACTTTATCTCAGAAACATTTTGCATTATGTAGCCATGGTTAGCAAATAAAGTTCAGTATCATTATTACTTTCACGATATGTATAGAAATAATACTTCTTATAGATGCGAAAGCGTGTATTGAGGTATTTAGGTGGTTATACTGGTTATTAAAAACAAATGTCCTAATGGACATTATTACCTACAGACACCACTTTTAAGCATTTCATGTAGGTACGAGTTTTTTTTTTCTTCTACAATGTAATTGTGTTCGGTTATGAAATGATTTAAATAAACTGAAGTATTATATGAGAGTCGTTACTGACTGTACAAAATGCTTCGGTAAATAACGAAGAGTACGTAACTACTCCGTTTATAATCTAATCTATGGACTCAGGAAATGAATGCCGAATATTGGTAGGTATATATCTATGAAATATTTTTACAAAATCGCTGTGGGTGTGTCGAAACGAGTTTATGAAGTTCAACAACTGACCTTTGATTTATTTCCAACTTACTTCGAAAACATTTTAAACCACATTAAAGTTATCTAAAAGAAATATTTGATGATAATTGGACTGTTTCTATAGAGATAATGAGAAACAACCAATACGAGGGTCGCTAGACTCCCGCGAGTTCTGTTATCGTTAAACTTATTAAGTACAGTTGAAGTCTTGAAGAAGCTAAAGTTAAAATTACTTTACGATCCTTTCATAGACTCACACCTTTTTCCTATAGGAGTAGGCATAAACTACTCTCCACCAACCACAATTATTATACACTTCTTTTGCTTCGTCCACGTTTATACATCAGCATAACTATTTCAATACGCTTCAGTTCCGAATCGAATATCAATCAATGTTATCAAAAGGGACCTCTAAAGGCTGTTAAAAAAATCAAAACCAGAAAATGTTTCCGTTTAAATCAAATAGACGACCGCCATTCTTCCGGCAGCTACTTGCTGTCGAGGGTTAGCGACTAAAAGGTTTAATGAAACTGTTTTTTGTCTATTGTGTTGTAATGACAAGTTCTCTGAGTTTTTTATTTATAGCAATTTAATGTGCCAATATTCACGAATACAAAACACCAAAAATCATTCGTGTACACTAAATTTGATAACTATGCCGACGTCTTTACAGAAATTGGCCGTGTCCTTTCTAATTGAAAATATGTCATTTTCGATTCGACAACCTGTCGAACGGTTGTGAATCTATACTGGTCCTATAACCATAACTATGCGCAACCGGCGGTTGCGGTGACCTACCTTTTTGATCCCACCAATAAGTTCAGTGTAATACAAAAGAAATTAAACCTAACCATCACACCATTTTCCAGGATATTCCGCAGAGTGGGAGGAAGGTCTCAGACAGTACATAGAAGATAAGAAGAACCCCAAGACCGGCAAGGCGTACGGCGCGCGTTACGTCGGCTCCATGGTCGCTGATGTGCACAGAACTATCAAGTATGGAGGCATCTTCTTGTATCCCGCAACTAAGTCTGCGCCTAGTGGAAAAGTAAGTAGAGATATAAATTGTTTAAACCCATTAACTGTAACTTCGAATTTTAGAACAAAAAAAAAATTTATTTTTGTTCTAAATTGTTGTTTGTTAATACTATGTGCGGTGTCTTTTGATCGGCTATTAAAATATAAGCTAAATCGAAACAATCGGAAGGTCAGATTGGTTTGACCCCAAGGGCATGGATTAACAATATTAATGAGATATGAATATAAAATTCTATAGAAAGTCAGATAGACAGCCAGAATAAATTCTACAAAACAGAATCCACAGCTAAGAACTTTGATTCCATAAGTGAGCAACGCAGTGAAAGAAATAACTTTGCATCAGACACAACGAGGGTTGCCTACCATACTATACAATATAGTATCCTGATAGATTAAAGGCCTACATACTATATTTGTAAAGAAAAAATATAATTGGTGAAACTACTATATTTTTATAGTGTAAAATAGATATCGAGAAAAAAAAAGTGTTAGAAAAGTGTTAATAATAAAGGTTCATAGTAGCAAAAAATATACATATTTATTGAATAAAAATGTTTTTGAAACATACCTACCCTACTGTGTATATATTTTTGAATTTTTTCGCTATTAACTATATTTTTGCAGGCAATGGCTTCAAAATTACTATATTTGATATTTAAAAAAAGTTGGCAACCCTAGTCACAATATAGTCTTGACCCCGTATATCTGAAAGGGCACCGTTTCTTTAGTAGCTATGGTAAACAATTACGACACTACTGTTCTTGATACGAAAAATATACAGTTGGTATATTTGTATATTTGGTACATACGAGGTTTAGGTATAATCGGAGTTTCGATTTGAAAATATATTGATTGAATCAAGTACATTTTGTTTTCTCAAATATTTGATAAGATACCTAAGATTACCTAGCTATATAGCTTAGGTAAATCTGCACGCTTTGATGATGGCCATAGGAAAATGTTAAGATTCTAGGTAATCATTTCTATTCATCGGAATTTTGGGTATGTTGAGCTGGTATCTCACAAACTTTTAAGTAACAAAAGCGGCCGTGCTAGAAATCCACACATCAATACCAACTTCCAATCTAAAAAGTTCTCCGCAATACGTAGTAAAAATAACATAAATTTTTATAACTCTTTTTAGCTCCGTCTACTCTACGAATGCCTCCCCATGTCTTTCATCGTGACGGAAGCCGGGGGCCTGGCCAGCAACGGCCTGATCCCCATCCTGGACATCGTACCCACGGCCATTCACCAGCGAGCGCCATGCTACCTCGGGTCTAAGAAGGACGTTGAAGAACTACTCTCATATTTACAGTAGAATTGTAGTATATATGTGGCGAAAATTGTATAAGAGGATGTTTTTATAAAATGTTAACTATTTTGTTTTATTATTATATTGTGTAAGAAGACTGATATGATGTTTTTGTTGATACTATGATTAATATAAAAGGTTATAAGAATAGATTTCCCATTCCGAAACCATTTAAAATGACGCAATAAACCACAGCCATAGATTACATGGCTCACTCCGCAAAATCATTTAAATAAAAAGCTAGTCTTTCTACGACATCGACACAATAAAGTGCAAACCATTAAAGTGCACAGCGTAAATTACCTAGTTACTTAGAAGCAGCCTCTAAATCGCGTAACCCATCTTCTGACTACGTTACGCTCACTGAATTGGCCCGACAAGAGCCCGGTGAAACATCTGTAGTAATTTGTTTCACAGCTGCAGAAGCAAAACTGAGTTTCTCAAACGCATGTCACACAGCCTCAGGTTTTTATCTCGCTCGCACCATACTACTCGCGGACTGAGTGCGAGGGAGATGGAGGCGGCTCCAAAGCGACAATAGTTTGGGTAATTTGTTTTTACGGCGAAAATAATGGTAATAAAAAACAGTCGCTGCTTTATAGTTAGTTCAGTTAGTATGCAAAGTTTCATGATCTAATTTGAAGTATTTTTTTAATAGCAGCGGTTTATTGTTCGGTTTGGAGGTAACTTTGGATTTTTTTTCTATCGAGAAAATTTTATGATATATCGTGTTTTCGGCTAACATAGTACTTAACATTAATCCTCAACTTTAACATATTGATTGCAAATTAATGCTGCAGTAGTTTCGATATAACGGCGGATCTTGCTAAGCAATTTGAGGTAGCAGAGCTAAGTGCGTGTTTGCATACTTCGGTTCACACCGCGATCTATGAACCGAAGTATGAAAAGACGCGGTAGCTACATGAGCGAAACGAACTTAGCGTCGAACTTTGAAACACTCAGTTTCGCTTCCTTACGAAGCGTTATTTCCATTTCTACATAATAAAACACCAAATTTATTCAACTTAACTAACATTTATTTACATCAAAATAATAATACATACATTACTTATACACCTCGTTTAGTGTTATCTCAAAAGGTGCTACACCCAGTCTTGACTCAATATTCTTAGTCGAACTTTTAAGAAATAGGTTTACAATACATCAAATTGGATGTAGTAGTCTTATATATTCATATTTTGGAAGTTAATGGTCTTGTGTACCATGACCAGCATACGGGTTGCTTTTAGTTGTTTACAAGCAAAGATCAAATTGGCGTGAGCAGTAAGGAATTCAACACAGGTAGATGGGAGGGATAATATAAAACTGGTCATGGTAATAATAGTCTTATACCACGCAACACTTATCACATAACTGTTAACGCACCATTACTTTGTAGCAAGTTCATAAATATTAATCAAACCTTGAATATATCTATGGTTAAGTCTATTTTCCTTTATAGGAGAGTTGCGTCCTGAGATATTAAGGATGACGAAACTGTGATCATGCTAAAATTTATCGAGGACATAAATAATATATATCACCTTTTGCCTTCCAATTAGGCACAAAGTAAAGGAGCACGCGAGATATGCACGCGAAGCATGACTACAATGGAAAGGGTTTTGTCGAAGGAAGAATAGACAAAATGACAGATTTACAAAAACAATACCCAACAGAATGTGTTGGGTATTTTAGTATTGCAACACCAACATTAAAATGTAAATTATTATGTTATCTGTGGCAACGCGCTCCTTACAACTGTGATACTGGGCCAATACACACGTAGGACAATTTGCCCGTCATGTATTATTCCTCGGCACCGTCGCCAGCACCCACCACACAATTACACCACTGGGGGTCAATTCCCGTATTTAAAAGCTTTTAAAATCTAGTCGTACGGTGATTCTATACTCTACAAAAGTTGGCTGGAGATACTTAGAATCGATAACAGAACACGTTCCAACAGTTTTTAGAATTTTTGTCTGTTTATCAGTTTATTTGATCGCGCATCACGTGAAAACGGCTGAACCGATTTTGATGAAATTTGGTACGGGAATACTTCGAACCCTGGGGAAGGACATATTATGATTTTGGACTTTTTATCTTCTTATCTATCTTTTCATTGGACTTTTTATCGACATACAACGCGGGCGGAAGCTAGTGCTTATAATATTTAATAAATATAAACTTGAAAAAATAATCTAGCATACAGTTTCGCCAACTCCATCGTATTATACTGGACAACGCCTGGTCATTTATACCTATTAGAAACTCCGTTTGTTCTCTTAGTCCTACATATCTAAGCGGTGAGAGCGATGAACTGATGGAAAACGTCGAGGATGTGAGGGTCCAGGTCTTGGGTGAACAGCAGCGTCTCCAGCGTGCTGCTGTACTTCTGGACTTGTTCGTGGTGCTGAAAGAAAAAGGTTAATTTGTAAATAAATATTACATACATACATAAACTCACGCCTTTTTCCCATGGGGGTAGGCAGAAACTACAGAACGCCACCTGCTACGATCCTTACAAACTCCTTTTGCCTCGTTAACGTTCATACATCTGGTCATATACGCACGCCGGTTGCGAGTACTATGCACCTGACCTTTCTGAAGAACATCCCCAATAAGGTTACTATAAATAAATATTATATACTTAATATTAAAAATGTATTTGCTTGTAATTTTTATATTCCGGAATTTGTGCCTTGTGGTGTCAATAGGCTCGCCCCCTATTACATGGGACTTAAAGGAATAGTTAAGCGGAATAGGTTACTAAATATATCTACGTCTATTGTATTTCTTAAACTCATAAATATTCCACTCACAATCAAGAAGACCTGTCGCAGCCTGCCGACAGTGCTGCGGTACCAGTGCGTGTCGGGGTCGCGCGCGTCTGTGTCGCAGCGCACGAGATGCTCCGATAAGATCATGATGAACCGTTGGAATACGATCAGGAATAAACGCTTCTGGTCCATGTGGGCCGCTTCTAAGCGTTCCTCCATACGCTCTACGGCCTGGAACGAGGAAAACGATTCGGTATTACTATTGTACGGCTGATATAACTTAAAAAATATCTAGAAGCACTCCCAAATTAATTAGGCTATTAACGTTTCAGAAATCAGACGTCGCGTCGTTGACGAATTAGTTCAACATAATTGTAGGTAAATAAATCAATGATGATTATGTCGAGAATCTATATATAAATAAAAGAAAGAATTAAAAAAAAATGTACTTAAAAAGTACTTTTTTTTTTTTTAATCATAATTGGTTACCTCTTCAGTAGGTTTATCCTGGTCCTTCTTCTTTTTGCTATTATTTTCGTCTTCCGAATCGGAACTGCTGGAATCAGCTCTGGCTAAGGCTTCCCTCGCTTCCTGGAGCTCACCGCCTGAAAAAATAAACACATTTTTATGACAATGTTCCAATAAAACTTGCTTAATAAATAGTTAATTCAATACTCAATATCTATATTGCTTTACCATAATGAGTACTTAGAACTATACACATAATTTAGATCGTTATGGACCATGTCGGGCACAGCAAAAGGGTAGGGCGTTGTTCATCGCTCGCAAGATTCTACCAGTAAATGAATATGATATTGGTCCATAATTATATTACAATTTTTGGGCAACCTTCACCTGTCATAGCATACCTATTTTCTGATTTGTTTACACATCATTAATTAAAATTGTATTAACTGTAGATTTAGTTTAGAATAGTTTAAGTTATAATGCCGCTGAGACACCACTGTAGATAAAAACCTCCTATAAAATGTATTATACCCCATTCACAATATGATTAGACATTTAAACAAAACGTTTTACCATCCGTTCAACCGATTTTGACTTCTATTCCGTAGGCATAAGGATGGCATTGAAAGCAAAAAGGTGATTATAATACCAACTGTTTACTGCAGCTGCCATTTGTCATGCCACCAACGCAAATAAAAGTCAAAATCGATTGAACGGACTGTAAAAAAGGTTGGTTTAAATGTCACATCTTATTGTGAATGGGGTATAGACTATAGTTGCCTTTATAAATTACTAGCTTTCGCCCGCGGCTTCGCCCGCGTGGAGGTCGGAAATTGTCCTACAGGAAAGTACTTCCGGGGAAAAAAGTAGGTACTTTATCCAGGTTATAAATCATCAATTTGCAAATTTCATCCAAATCCGTTAGCCGTTTTTGTATAATTGAGTAACAAACATCCAAACACACAAACATACAAACTGTCACCTTTATAATATCAGTAAGATTACGTCATTATTAAGTTTTAAGTGGGTATATTACTGTAAAGTTTCTCAAAATCCGTTCAGTAGTTTTTGCGTAAAAGAATAACAAACGTCCATCCATCCATCCTCACAAACTTTCGCATTTATAATATTAGTAAGTAGGAGCACTCCCGAGGAGATATTTAGGACACTGGCAGCCTCATGGATGACCAAGGGCATTGAAGTCGGTAGTTGGAGGTTGACAAACCTCCGATTTGTCGACGACATAGTACTTTTTTGCCCCCACAGCTCTGGAACTACAGACTATGCTTCAAGACCTAAGCACGGCAAGCCTCAGGGTTGGACTCACGATGAATCGGTCTAAAACAAAAACCATAACCAACAGCACTAAGTGTAGTTTCGAGGTAGATGGGCAGGAAACACATGTCGATGAGTACATCTACTTGGGCCAGTTAGTTGCTTTCGAAAACCGGTAACAAAAGGAATTCTATCGCTGCATCGAAAATGCCTGGAAAAGGTACTGGTCTCTGAAGACGGTAATGAAAGGCGATCTGCCGATCTCGTTGAAGCGAACACTCATCGATATGTGTATTCTGCCTGTCCTAACCTACGGTACGCAGACCTGGTCACTTACCGAGTCGCAAAAGTTTCTTCTTGGGGTTTGCCAAAGAGCAATGGAACGAAGCATTCTAGGCGTAAAACGAACTGACAATTATCGAAACTCTACGCTGCGCTCTAAAACGGGGATTCTTGATTGCATTTTAGCTTGGCAAAAAGACTGCCAAGCTAAAATGGGATTGGGCGGGTCATGTAAGCCGCATGCATACACACGCATACATAACAGTCTCCACACGGCGGGTGTCTGAGGATGGACGGCGCCGCCGAGGCCGGCCTAGGAAGAGGAGGCGAGACGACCTAGACGCAAACCGCAAGGGTTGGATCGAGGAGGCCCTGGAGAAAGATGCTTGGAAGTATTTGGGGAGGCATTTGCTGAGCAATGGGACGGTGTAGGCTAATCGATAAATATAAAAATGTCGTGTCACGGTGCTTGTGGTCGCACTCCTCCGAAACGGCTCGACCGATTTTTACGAAAATTTTATGTTTATCTGGTAGGTATGACAATAGGTCGTAAAGAGGTAGGTATGCAGGTAGGGTAGGTAGATAAGTAGATATGATAGGGTAGCGTAGGTGGATAGGTAGGGTACGGTAGGTGGATAGGTAGGTGTGCCGTAGATAAGCACTTAGTGCTACCAGTGCGAAACCGGGGCGGGAAGCTAATATAAAAACAAAAAAATATAAATTGCAATATTACTGTGAAGTTTCATCAAAATCCGTTCAGTAGTTTTTGCGTGAAAGAGTAACAAACATCCATTCATCCTCACAAACTTTCGCATTTATAATATTAGTAGGATAATATAAGTAATTAAAATAAAAACCAATTGCGTAACACACTATCAATCAAAATCTGAATGATTTTATGGATATTGCTAATCCATTGCTTCATTAATTATTATGTTCGAGAAATCTGTCAACAACGTAAATAACGCAATTAATTTTGTTGAACTGTCAAAATGAAACCCATTGCTATTATAAGTGTGTTACGCAATTACCCCGTTGATATAGGACATGTAACACGTTCCTGTGGGATAATTTCCGACATTCACGACGTTAATTAAAGCATAAAGAATTTTAAAACTAACCGTCATTCTTAAACTAACAAAAAAAGAAAGACTTCTAATATCTAATTAAAATAAAAACTACTATAATATATTTCTACTTTAAATACTACCAAAAAATTGTTATTAGACCATGGCGCGTCATTATCTGGCCCACCGCTCACCCCCGCTTAATTCTTATCGTTGTAACTTTTAAACTATTCTTCCAAATGTCTTAGTGTAAAAGACAAAGTTTATCTACATTAAATACCGAAAGCGATGAAGTTATTAATTTTGATAAGAATTAACTAAATACTCCAAAATGTGCAATGTAAAAAAAGTCTCCATTTTAAATGTATTTATGGCTCACTATTTTAGCTATAATGGCTTCCACATAAAAGATAGATATATGCTGTCGCGGACTTTTATTTAGAACTATTTTAGACAAACAATCCCACGATACATTATCTTCGTATAACTCTAACGGTTTAGGCAGCGCACGCCAAGATAGCTCTCAGAGGGCAGAAATTTTTCCGACTTACTTCATACTTATCGTTATATTATGGCAAAATCAAACAAAATCATTATAAATTGTAGCCTATGTGTTATTCTGATGTATAAGCTAGATCACTGTAAAGTTTCATCAAAATCCGTTCAATAGTTTTTGCGTGAAAGAGTAACAAACATCCATACATCCATCCATCCATCCATCCTCACAAACTTTCGCATTTATAATATTAGTAGGAAGTAGGATAGCCTACTAGCAGCGCCCCGCAGTTTCACCTGGATAAGTCCCCATCCCGTGGGAATATCGGGATAAAAAGTATCCTATGTCCTTCTCCAGGTCATGGTATACGCATGTGCCAAATTTCATCAAAATCCGTTCAGCCGTTTTGGCATCAAAGCGTAACAAATAAAGTCACTCGCATTTATAATATGAATTATATATTATACTTAGGATGTTACACAGCGATAATAGCCCGCATTCTACTAGTGAAAGCATTGTTTTAATCGCTCCAGTAGTTTTTGAGTTTATTCATTACAAACAAGAATATAAATCTTTTGCTCTTTAAAATATTAGTGTAGAAAAGTAAAAAAAGATTCTATTCTAAAATACAACTAAAAAGAGAATCAAAATAAAAACTCGTATACTCACTTAATTTCGACACATGCTTATTCATTTTATCAATGGTCAAATGCAGCACTTCCCACAAGTAGTTATGCGTGAAGAATGGCGCCATTTCCTTGGAGAACAGCCATGTGGCCACGGCGTTACACTCCACTATCTGAGTCTTGAGCATCTTGTCTACTAACACGCAGACCATCTGCGGGTGGCGCTGCCATAGCTCCCATACGTTGCGGAGAATGCAGATCTGGGCTTCCTCGGATTCGGCCAGGATCTGTTAAATTCGAAACATTCGTTTTATTACTTTACTTTCATAATTGACAACATTTCATATTTTTAACCTGCATGTATTTTAAACGTTTTATAAAACTAAATCCAAAATTAGGGCACCGGTATTTTTCCGTTTTTTAAAATGATGTACTTTTCATTCATAATTTTAACTTTGAAATTCGGTTTATTCTAAAAAGACGTAAGCGCCAAATGACGTCAAACATATAGTGGAATAGCGTTAAAACCTTTGCTTGACTATGATCGTTAAAAAAAAAACTATTAGATGTCACTGGTGTCATCTTGTCAAATGTGTCAAACTCGTTGGCGCCTAAACTTGTTTGTTTGTTTTCAATTAAATTCGTAAATTTTCTTATTTTCAAGTGTTATTATCCTCATTGGCGAAATATCAATCAAAAGTGGGCAATATTTACAGTAAGCAGCGTGTATATTTTAAAGTTTAATTTCCTAAGAAAAAGATTGTAAACAAACTTTTGACATTGACGTCTTGTTTGACAAGTCAAGTTTTCATCTAATACATTGGAATGCTCAGGCAAAGGTAACTACCTCCTTCCACTATTTCTATGACGTCATGACGTGTTTTTTGTTTTTTTTTTTTTTCTCAGAAATGAAGAAATAAAAAAAATTAAAAAATATATATTTGAACTCAGGATATGAAAATAAAGAAATGGTATTTTTGTTTTATAGCCGTGTCAGTTTTGAAATGTTGTCAATGTATGGATTGGGTCCATACACATTAATTGACGTTGGTTGTTTGACGAGATCCCACAGGCGGCTCACACATGACATGTCTTGATAACCACATCCATTAGAGATATCCCTGCTTAGTATTTACTTTTTATTTATTTCATAGCTTTTTACAAAATGATCACTAACAGCGCCATAAAATCGTATTATCAATACCAAACCAAATTCTAAATTAAATCTTGTATCCGATCATTTCCATGTTCTCTTGCAATTTGCTTGCAACATTCATGGTAAGTATAAAACTTACATGAAATCTCAACAAAAAAAACTTCAACTAACCTTAAAAACATAATGAAACTTGGAAATAGCAGCAAAGCTATGAGATATACTCTTGCTGCCGAGATTGAGCAGCGTCTGCACAAAGACATCGATCTTCAGCGGGTTGTAGGCCGCTGCTTGCGCGGTCGCTGCCTGTTCGCCTTCACGAAGAGGGTTCGGGAGGTCTCGGAGAACGTTCAGCGCTTCCTCCGGAGTACACTTATTGCGAACGCAGACTACTAACTGGTGAGCTGCTTCAGTGCCGGGGAGTGATGCTGTAAAGAGAACATAAAGTTAGCAAAAGGCTGGTCCCATGACCTAGGGAAAATCGAGGGAAAAGCTTAATGAGGGCATCGCAGGAACGGACGTTGTAGTGATGCGTAGGCGAAGCACTTGTTTAGCAGTAAACGTCTTTCGTCTAATGAAAATTATCAATAATTTCGGCAAATGATTAGAAATGTAACTTAATGCGTTTATTCAACAAAAATGTTACAAAAACAAACACATGACACGGTTCCGTTTCAACTTTATTACCAGGTAAACTAGAAAAATCCATTAGCTATTAAAAAGTGACAAAAATAACAAAATTTTCTACGTAAAGTACCTAGCTACTCAACAAATTGCACCCAGTGTGCTTGTATGACCGACGCATCAAAAGGAGTTTATTGAGCACGTAACGTTCTGCAGTTACAGATGGGAAAAAGGCAATAAAACCTGATTCCGCCATACCTACAAAATTACCCAACAACACCATGCAATTCTTCACTAGTTCAAGCGATAAAAGATATAATAAGAGGGCGAGCTAAGAGCATTATGGCGATAATTAACGTAGATTCGGTGAGATAACCAACGAACAATACCGGGGTATGTTGCGCAAACGCATCGTTATCGCGCGCACAGAGATCATGAGAACTGGATGGGATTCGGTGGCAGTGTGGAGTGCAGCGATTTTTATAAATATTTGTTATTTTATTCGTTTTAGAAAAAATCATTTTTTTATTTTTTTGTACTTTCTCAACATCATTAAAGAAGTAAGTAAGTTAATACTTACTTAATTTTGTAAAGATCCCAACTTAGTTATGAAAATCTTTTTACTCAACGTTTCATTTGTAGTCGTTATTACTTTGTAATGTATTATTTTTTAAACCCTATACCGGTGATTTCGAAGCATGCATACATTTATTTCGTCACTATGTATTTTTCTAGCCTATCATCTACTAAAGTCCGCGAATCGAAACATTCTCATTAATTAAACGATCATAAATTCAAGAAAAATAAATCATATTTCGTGAAATAAGCATAAATTTCACAGTTAACAAGGAAAGCAGTCGGATTCCCTATTCGTTCATGCATAACGTCTCATGTTCTTCGTTTATTCAACGCAAACCAATAATAAGAATTACTGACAAAGTAATATGTGCACTTGATTTCAACACATCAACAAACAATTTGCAACCCTATTTATAGACCAATTAAGTTGAAAGTTGTAACAAAGTTTTTGAAATTAAGAGACCGCTTTATAAGGCAGACTTCAGACTAGCGTTCCGCGTGCAATTGCGAGTCGTGTATAAAAACGGCGAAATGTTCACGAGATGGAAAGTGTGCACGCAAAGTAGGAATTTCACTCGACCACCCCTCGCGTGGAAGATAATAGTTTTTCAACGGATGTCATTTGTAAAAACAATCATAACATATTGTTGATTGGAAAAGTGGGGACGTAGTTTAGAATATTATGTAAATTGCTCATCATTAATAGACAGCCTTTTTTGGAAACAGTCGAGCGTAAGACTCTCTCTTTTTTTATATGCTAATGTGTAAGAAATTAAGAATGTCATCATCTGCCTAGCCTTTTCTCAACCATGTTGGTGTCGGCTTCCAGTCTAACCGTATGCAGCTGAATACCTGTACTTATTTTAAGCACATGGAGCGACTGCCTATCTGACCTCCACAACCCAGTTACTGGTTACTACGATACCCTTGGTAAGACTGGAAATAAAGAATGTATTCTTTCTTAATACGCGCGGTTGCCTATCCTGAGCTCTGCAAATAGGAAAATGTGCAAGAATGTCACAATTAAAACTCGTTGATATGTGTAATTTTGATTGACATAACTATGAAAGGAGTATTAAAGGTAAATCTGGTATAATCAGCCTATAAAGTACCCACTGCTGGCACACAGGCATCCTCTCTGTGAGAGTAGTGGGCAATGATCCACCATGCAGGGCCAGTGCGGGTTGGTGGATACTATGCCATCTTCGTACGCCGTGTTGCGTAATGTAAATGATTTTGCATACTATTGTTTAGATTTTTTTTTCTATCTGAACAGACAGCTGTGCTGCTGGGGAGTTTGTTGCGCCTCTTCTTCTTCCCAGCACTAGGAAGTGGTGAAGGGTGGGCGTTTTGGGGGACTGTCTTATGTTATTTTGACGTTGGAAAGGTGCTGATTCTCAGCCTAGTTTGAATCAATGACTTTTTGATTTTGATTTCTCAAAACCATTTTTATAAAATAGCACTGCTCTGTTAATATTGAAGTTTTTCATCGTATTTAGCGATCGAATTATACGATAAATCGCAATCTACTGCTGGACATAAGGCTCTCCAAGTTACACGATAGCACTGCACAATTTCGATGAATATCAAGACACTTTATTATAAAAATGGCGTATTTAAAAACTCGTTAACGCGCGGATGTTCTGCTAACGTTACGTCGGTTTCCTTGTTTACAAACAAAAGGCATATGTAAAGATAAGTTACATTCATTGTGAACTTCCCGAAATTACATATTTAATTATGTCTGAAATAAGCCGCAGCGATCCCAAGCTACACATAATTCATATGATGACAAAAGAGTTGACATCAACTTAACGGTTACGGCTTTACAGACATACTCTAAGGCCCGTATTACAGAACCTCACTCAAGACTGAAGCATTACTTAAAACCAGTTTCAACCAATCAAAAGGCTTTAAATGAGTTTTAAGTGATGTTTGAGTTAAGTCCTGTTACACAGGCCTAAGAGGGTCCAAGTATACCTATGTGTGGGTGGACTATCAGGGACACCTCTGCCGTGCTCTTCGAGGATTACAGGCATGATGTTATTTGCGTGTGTGTGGTTAATTATACCATAGAATGTTAATACAGGACGAGAGTAATTAAAATGGCTATTCCTATAAAATTTTATATTAAACTTATAAACAAGGTGACACAAGGAAGAATCAATAGAGCAAGCTTTCAATTCAGCACATGACGTCATACGATCGTGCAAGCTACGCAACATTGAAATTGAAATGTTACAATTTTTCAATGCGACACTTTCGAATGCGTTCCATAATTACTGCCGGCCAGTAATTCATATTGATCGCGACACGTCATTTTACGTGTTACTGTCCATAATATTATGCTAAAACGCCTTTGGACATCTAAAAAACCGGCCAAGTGCGTGTCGGACCACGCACAATGAAGGGTTCCGTAGCTGGGATGAATTTATCCCAAGAACAAACTTAACATTGTAGTTGAAAAACATGTTCTCCCATACATAATGTATGAGAGAACATGTTTTTGCAACTGCAAATATAAGTTGGTCGATAATTACTCGTAGAGCCTACTTAGCTGTGCTAGTTTTCCTTTGAATTTCGTTATATATACTACTGCTGTGAATTTTTCCACATATCCAGAACTTACCACTACTTACTTACTTTCTATGTAAATAATTGTCTTTGGTCTCTGACCTTGACATTGACATCAGGCAATGTCAATTTTGTTTTGTGCAGTTGAATATGAGGCTTTTGGCTAATTTTGTAAATGTGTGTTTTATGTAATGTGCGTTTAGTTTGTGCAGAATAAACGATTTTTCTTTCTTTCTTTCTTTACCATTTAGCTGGCAAAGTATTAATTTTTGTTAGAGTCAAGTGTGGGGGACACTTGACTATAACAAAAATTAATACTTTAAAGCTTAATATTTCGCAAACGGATCCTTCAATCCAAACAGTCGGTTTTAACAAACTCACGATATTTTTGAACGACCTTTCCAAAGAAACACCACCATGGGACACACGAAAAAAAAACCCGCTTTACGTGTAGTACCTAGGTACCCTAAAACAATATTTTTTTCATGATTTTATTTTACCACTTTGTCGGCGTAATTAATATGTATACTCATGCCAAATTACAAATGTCTAGAACTAACAGTCTCTGAGCTAACCCGTGGACACACAGACAGACAGACAGACATGGCGAAACTATAAGGGTTCCTTGACTACAGAACCCTAAAAACAGAACAATAAGGTATAACAGAACTCGAGTAATTGTCTATTGTATTACTTATTGTCCTAAACTGATTTTCGAATCTCCGTTCACAATTCAGTGAACATCATCCCGTTAAAGAAATAACAAAAAGACAAACATACTGCAGTCACCTATTTGACCTGTAAGCATTCATAGTCCCAAGTTTACCAGTGATAAACGAGAATACTTTAAAATCGATGTAAATAGATACTTAAATAAACATTTTTGGTGCAACAACACGAATAATAACCATAAAAAATCAAAGAAAAATCAGTGTAAAGACATTAACGAATTATCTACTACAATAGATATTGATATGGTGTCCATTCCGTGGATGTGGAGTACGGTGTATCATAGCTATGAATGAAGGTTCTGGTTATTTTGGTCAACTGTTTCGTACTATTTGATTAAACCCATACCATAATTTAACCAAGGCAAACTCATGCCAGAAGCCTGAAATAATCTCAGATGAACACGAAAAGTCCTAGGAGAGACACCTTTATATTGAAACTCCGTTTTCTCTCCAATAAAATCCTTATCTGTTTTTAATTGCATATAATTAGATGTAACATTAACATCATTGATTTAGGAACTTGTGCCGTTTTATCCAGAAAATCGCTGTTATAAAACACTTTTTTTTACTTAGTTCATTTTGTGCTCTAAAGTTAATAATATTGTTAAATTTTAAATATTTTTTAAACCAAAAAAAAAACGGTAGTTTTAATTTTACCGATTTGGAACTAAATAAAGGAATGTTGATTTCAGTTATCCGTGAAAGAGATGTTTCGTGGTAAGGGTGGGTGGTACGAGGAGAGTTTGAACGCCGGACGCCAGTAAGCGCCGCCAGTGCGCTCGAGACGCACCAGTAGTAGTCGACACAGTGGGGAACTATCGTGCAGTGCCGTGATACAGTGAATCATGAGATCCGCATTGATATGCGTTTTCTTTACGCTTGTTGTAAGTATACAACCTTAGATAATAATGTTTACAAATAAAAAGGGATCTTCAACATAAAACAAAAATTGCGTAACCTTGAATGAAGCCGATGTTTTGTAACCAAAACTATTATTATTTCCTTTTAATTTCCAAATAAATGAAAGTTTGCCCAAGGATAGCTCAGTGACACTTAAATAAAATATTTTAGATTAGAAACCGGCCTGCGATCCTACGAATTAATTGACCAAAACGTGAGACGATATGCGACTGATTTTCTCGGTTCGTAATTGCAGTATCTCTTAATAATAAATTCTAATAAGTGGCATCTTGTTATTGTGCTAATTCCTTAATAGGTTGTAGGAATGTGTGTTAACAAGTGAAACTAATCTTATTTTGCTGTGTAGCTTAGCGTAATCTCTAACTCAACTTTAAGATATGACATTGATTAATTATTGATTTAAAAGAGTGTCCGCGGAGTTTCTTGACCGATCTTCCCCATAGGAATCTACTACGCTTTGGAATGGCCAACTAGCTTCATATTTCTGACTGACCGACCCCTTGACAATCCAAAACTGCTTGTAAATTGATTTATTTGAAATAAATGCTTTGAGTTTGAGTTTGATAAAATCAAGTGTTTTCTGAAAAGATGGTTATACCATTGGTTTTTTTTTCCGTACAATCCATAAGAATTTTTTTTTAAATTAATAGACTCGCCTTTGCCCGAATCTTACCGAATGGTAGGAAAGCTAAGATGCTTGCCTTGATGAGAGTGATGTGAAACATTGATTACATGAAAAACATGCATTCATTGTTCTTAATTCACACACAATATCAAACATGCTCATAATGAACACTCATGAAATGACATAATAATAATCAACGAAAATAATAAGTAGTATAACAATATTACTAAACAAATTATACAATATACGACCTAGAGGTACCCTATTGTTACTAGATGAGATTTTCCCATGGAAGTGGAGCAATCAACTGCATCTAACACTATGAGAGCGATTTCTGCGTAGAAAACCATACTACTACACGCAATAATGTTCAATTAAAATAGACAAAACAAAGGTTTTAAAGGCGATAACGGCCTGGGAATGTTAATGGGATTTTTGGTCACTTTTGTTCTTTAAGTGTGAAATTAAGCGTTGATTGACATAAAAATTTGGGTCTCAGCTGTGGTTAATTAAATATATGGTGCGGACAAAAGAATTAGGTTTGAGATGGCCTTACTAACAAAGTCAGGTCACAACAGACAGAAATGTGTTACTAGAAGATCAAATTAATAAAGTAGTTAAAATAATTGACATTAATACAGTTCATTCATAACTATTTTTTATAGCTACACGGAATGCGCATTTATTCAGGATTAGCTGATGCCCGCGGCTTCGCCTGCGTGGACCCACCCTTATTCTTTTTCCAAAATAAAAGTAGTCTCCCTATAACATCAGCAATTTCAATACCATCATTTTTTTTCTTCTCCATAGGTTATTGCTGCATACGCTTTTGAATGGGCACTCCCTGACAATTAAAAAGTGCGTGTAAATGGTTTCATTGAAATAAATGCTTTGAGTTTGAATGTATTTGTATAGATGATGTTATTATAATTTATGTACCAAATTCGTGTTTCAATATTGACATAAAGTTAAAATGATCTTTACGTTGCGTCATACTAGCATAATGTCAAGTATTATGTAAACTTTCTTCATCACACTACCATGGACAATACATTACCATCTAACACATTACCATAGACTTAGCTAATCTATTATGTATTTATGTATGCATATTATTAATACATAAAGTTCGTGATGCATCTATAAAGCCATTAAAGTTTTGTGATACACTTTCAGATGTTAAACAGATTACAGTTCGATTCAAACTTAATGGCGGCTCGGAACATGAGGCGAGTCACTGCGCAGGAACAATTTTATGTGTCAGCGGGGGTGAGGTGTACTGGGGTACTGCGCAGTGAGTAGCTAACTTCCGAGCCGCCATTAAGTTTGAATCGAACTCTACTTAATTTTATGAAGACCTTTGTCTTTCCTAGGTCCTTCGCTCAGTTTAGAGTTCATACAGTACAAAACGATGTCTATTACTATATTTATTACTTTATGGAACACCTTTGCAGAGAGTCTACAGGTTTAAGTATCTTGGTCATATATTGACTCCCAACCTCAAAGACGATGATGACATTGAACGGGAGCGGAGGGCGTTGTCGGTTAGAGCGAACATGCTGGCTCGCAGGTTTGCACGATGCGCACTTCCCGTCAAAATCACACTTTTTCGAGCCTACTGTACTGCTTTTTACACGTGCAGCCTGTTGGCTAGATATACGCAAAGATCGTACAACGCTCTCCGCGTTCAATATAACAATGCTTTTAGGATACTGGTGGGGCTGCCTCGTTTCTGTAGTGCGTCAGGGATGTTCGCAGACGCGCATGTAGATTGCTTTTACGCAGCAATGCGTAAAAGGTTCAACTAAAAAGGTATAAACAAGTCATCTCAGACAGAAAAATTAAAAATCCGGAGTGACACTTGTTAGGGGATAAATCGAATAGATTACGTGTGACTCCGGATTTTTAATTTGTCTGTCTGAGATGACTTGTTTATACCTTTTTAGTTGACTTTTTTGCCGTAGTTGGGTTTTAGTTTTTATACTTTTATTTTTATTTAAATTATTTGGGGGTAATAATATATATATTATTATTTTAAATGTGCTAATTAAGCCCTTTCATTTGATACCCAACATGGCACCATAATTTTTTTTTATTTTTTTTCATGACTTTTTGTAATGTGACGTCGCATAGCCTATAACCATCGGACGGCCGAGACGCTTCCAACGATACCCCATTTTTCAAATTATGATGAGTAATTTAGAAGTTATGAGGGAACAAATGAGCATACATACATACTGGTCAAAATCATAACCCTCCTTTTTGCTTCGCCGTAGTCGGGTAATAAAATTAATAACATGCCTAAAACACAGAGACCGTCCATAAAACTATACAGTCAATGATTAGCTCAACTTAGTCCCACGCTATCTGTAGTCGAATCGTCTGAATGGCCACTCATGTGAATTAAACCAAGTTCTTAGCAATTACTATGTATTTGTATTGTTATACACTAAATACTTTAGAACAAAAATATGTTTTGTTCATATGTTTCATTATGGGAAATAAACATAATCGTTGAGCTTCTAGGAGCTCGTGGCTAAGTAATAACAGCCGCACGGGTCGATCCATCAGGTTAAAGCTGCGCTTGCCGGGGTTGGTCCGTAGATGGGTGACCATCTTTAGATACCGAGACTCCTCCGTGCTTCGGAAAGCACGTTAAGCCGTTGGTCCCGGCTGTCATTCGTGGATCTTTGACAGTCGTTACGAGTCGTCAGAAGCCCGAAAGTCTGACAACCAGTCTTACCAAGGGGTATCGTATTACCCAGTTACTGGGTTGTGGAGGTCAGATAGGCAGTCGCTCCATGTAAAATACTGGTAT
This sequence comes from Eupsilia transversa, assembly GCA_914767815.1. Lineage (NCBI taxonomy): Eukaryota > Metazoa > Arthropoda > Insecta > Lepidoptera > Noctuidae > Eupsilia > Eupsilia transversa. Next base: position 4,244,744 of record OU611888.1, read on the forward strand.
TCAGCTGCATCCGGTTAGACTGGAAGCCGACCCCAACATGATTGGGAAAAGGCTAGGCAGAATGAAAATGTTGAGCTTCTTACATTCTGAGTTGAGCTGCACGAGTACTTACAAATGCGTGCACTGACTGGACACTGGACAGGTTCACTCAATCTGTGTGGTTCTGTCCTCAAAAGACCATTTCAGACACCAATCTACATGGTCTTCACATGATCTGACCAAGATTATGTCTGGACTAAGAGACTGTGACCTCTGAGTTTGTTTCAGCCTTTCTTCTCAGAGTAGTCAAATAGGAAACGCCGACCTCATGTAGTTTAAAAAAATATGACTGACGTGTAAAAGTGTTTGTACAAATCTACTTACAGAAAATAAATCATTTATCAATTAACTTATAGGTCCACCTCTGCCCAACCCTTCGTGGAAACAAGGCGTGATGTTATATTATGTAAAAATACGTTTTTTTTTTTAATAGGTTCCATACTTTCAACTATTTTCATGTTTTAGGTTCATCAAAGGATTATAAAATGTGTTTTGTTAGAATTCAAAGTTCACAAATTAGGTAGCGCCCTAGGTTAAGTATAGGCGATATTTGCAAATTGGCGCTGGCTGTAAATGTGACATGTAATAAAATTAGAGATGCTAAAATTATGAATGAAATGAGATTTTCAGAAAGAAGATGATTAAATTATAAATACTTATAAAACACTTAATAATAAATAAGTATTTTATTTTATTTTATTCTGTTCGGGAAATTTACAGCTAACTTATTACAGTGTTCTTAAAGGGTTTGAAAGCCATTATCAAATTTCTACATTACTCCATAAAGGCCTACTCAGACCGCGACGGCATAGCAAGGGATTTAAATTTTTACCAATGAACATTCAAACGTATCGATATAGAAATACGACGCTTCTCTACCCCCGCGTCACACCGCGCATGCACACCATTTTCGCCCGCGTCTCTGACGACAGTGTACGAGAATTTATCATGCTTTGCCGTGGCAAGCCGTGGCAAGGCGCTGGAATGCCTCGGTATCTAAACGGCTAGTGTGCGCTGACTGACGGCAAAATGCTTTGCAATCCCGTCCCGGTCTACGTTGAAAGGGAACTCTCCCAATCTACTTAAACGACAGTCCGGCCGTCGAGAGAATGCGTTCCTGAAAATCGTCTATTAGATAAAGTTAAATATAACAACATATCGCCACGGTTAATGGATATTTAGGTCTAGATCAGCCGCAGAAACCATTTTTAATCCGTCCGTATATTGTTAGACGATACAAAGAAATTGCTAAACGAGAGATTAGGATCGCGTTGTAACGTTATGAAATCTCATAGACTCGTACGCACAATATGATTGTGTTTCTGATAAACGATTGTTTAACAAAAATGCTCACTATTGAGATATTTCAAAGTAGCTTCCCTTTTAAACCTAATTGATTGTTCTATTGTGAAGTGCTAGATTTTTTTTTAAGAATCTGTTTCTTTGGTGTGTTTATAAATATAAATGCATTTAATCGATTATAGGTAGTAAACAATACCATGATTATATCTCACAATCAAAGTATTTATTTAATTTAAACCGTTTTCAGCCACTTTTGGCGTCGGCAAGTCAGGAAGTCAAAAGCCGATTGATTGACTGACTAATTCTTATTTTGGATCTAATCATCATCCCCAGAAACAATACAAAATATTAGTGATCAATTTTGGGAAAATTCAATTCATATAAAGAACAAATATTTAGTAAGATTCGAGCCAAATAAGTTGGATTGTACTGAAATTATTCAATTGGAAACTCATCGCGGAGGGGTTGGATCGTCCGGCACGCAACCGATTTGTAACACGCCAACGTCTCCGGCGCACTTTCCCGCCCACCGCCATTTTACTTTCAAACGCATACTGAAATATCCACATTTTTTTTTTCGACAAATGCAATTCTAATTATAGTCGTTGCCGGCCATTTAATTAACGTTCGTTTGATTTGTCAGTTCATGTTTATTAAGAGATCATTGCTCGCATTACAGGTGCAGAGGGACGGAAGTAACACGGCAATCGCTGAACATGACGAGGATTTCAACCCTACACCGATCCCGCTCAGCGACTGGCCGCGCAACCCAAAAGAGCCTGCAGAAACGTTACAGGATATCTTCAATATTGAGGAACCTGCAGCAGCGGCTGCGGTGCCCGCACATTACTGGGAAGACGCGCTAAGGCACAGTGTGTATCTAACTCTAGTCAGAGACAAAATAGATCAGCTAATAGCGAAAGGAGACTACATATCGCCAGACAGCAAACCAGAAAACCTTATGGCGAAAGAAATCGACGATCACGACCTTTGGGATAAAATTAAAACAGCTCGCTTTGACAGATTGAAGGAAGAACCTATTCCACCGGGCGATGTTACTATATTAGCAAGAGGTAGACTGCTCGAAGATGAACAGGGGTACCGATTTATTGAGGACGATGCGTCGCAGAATAACTGTAGTGATATTCAATGCGCAAAAGGAGCCAAAGTGTTGTGGTCAGTAAAACGGATGAGGCAAGGAGAAACTTCGCCCGGGAAATACCATTACGAGTTAACATTTTCAGTGACCTCGCAAACATCTAAGGTGAAAAAACCTTATGAAAACCCAGTCAGAACTTTCACTATTAAAGAGACCATACCAACCAGTGAACGCCAAAAACTTTATCCGCGCGGTAAAATCTACCAGGACAGACCTCAAAGGGCCATATGGGTTCATAGGAATATAAATCCTATCCCGAGTTACCAAAAGCGACCATCACCAAACACACGCGGCTTAGACAGAATATTTTCGTCATTGTTCTCTGATGACGAAAGCATCGAGGACCCCTATAAACATAAACCGAAGACTCACATGCCTAACGTGTACCTTCCGCAGTCTAAAGTAGTAAACGACCGAGAACGATACCATCAGAAGAAACCGTTGCCTTACCCGATACTGAAGCCATACAGATACCCGCACGCTCCCATCGTACCTCCACCTGGTGCGTACGAACAGCATCCATACTTAAACGTAGATTCTATAGGGAAGCACCCCCCATACGTACAGGCGTACTTCGACAACAGATTTCTGCCGTCGAACGTAATAAAGACAACTAGGCCAGCTGTTTTGCCGACACCCATCACAAATTATCCACTTCTCAAGGAATCAACTATCGAGGTACCTATCAAGACTAGACTGGACGCCACAGAATATACAACAAAAGAACCAGATGTTGTAACGACTTATAAAATGTATCAAAATCAGAAACAATCACCAATGAAGATCAGCTACGTGAGCGACCACATCAGACCGCCAGTTTACAACGCCCCGCCGGGAATTTTCGTTACTATGGATAAAAAGCCTTTCAAACCAATGCCTCCGCTAAAGTATTCTCACTTGAACAAGCCACAAAAAGCTAAGCTTCCAGATTTCCGTCCGAGCCCACAAGTACTTGACACTCAATTCTCTGAACAGGATTCGTCGGCAGACACTGCATTCAGACCCATAACTATGAATTTCACAGAAATTGCCGACTTTGAAGACGAAGATATAATCAGCAAAAAGATTAATAAGAACGTTCGAAAGCCGGGTGCAGCTAAAAAACCGTCAAAAAAGCATGAAAATATAAAATCTGCTAGTCTTACTACAGTAACACCCGAAATAATAACAGCTGTGAGTATAACAACTGAAGACGGTGTTGATGATGATAATGAGATGGAATGGGCTAATCTTTTGGGAGCTTTTACCAAAACTACTCCGATGGCATCACACAAAGAACAGAGTACAAAGGAAACCCTTGACCATATTACGTCAACAACGCCTATATCAACTACGACAATTATTTTAGACAAGGTGGAATATTCCGCAGATTCCTTTGAAGAGGAGATTCCATCAAGGACTTCTACCACTACCACCACGACGACAACCACACCTAAACCTAAGAAGCGAACACGTCCACCACCAAAGTTCAAGAAACCAGAAAAGATCAAAAAACATAAACGCGTGACGTCTACAACCACAACAACACTCAAACCAACGCGGATTTACCCTTTAAAGAAACAAACGGATGACTTGACGCCTCAAGCCAGCTCTGCTGCAACCAGCGTAACTAACTCTATATTTGAAACAAAGACATACAGGGCGCCTGCAAAAACTACTACAAGTAGTACCACTCAACGACCTACGCCGACCATTAAACTTACAACGAGTACTTCTAGCACAACTACTACATCGAGCCCCACAGTGGACACCGAACAGCCGGTTGTAACCACGCAACCGAAGAGTAAAAACCGTTTCAGACAATCCACATTGATGCAAAAAGGCACATCGGTGAATCACGACAAATGGTCAACAAGTACACTCGACAAGATCCGAACGAATAATGCAAACTCACAAGTTTACGCACTAAGAAGAAAAGCATCTAAATTCACAGGATATATACCTGCGAGTACCCCTAGAAGTCCAGAAGTTGAGAGGGATAGAGAGGATCATAGAGATCACGCTTATAATTTTAATGAGGAAAGTATTCGTAGCAGCACTACAGAAAAGGTAGAAGAAGACATTCTGGTAAAAATACTACAAACTACTCTACCGACTTATGAAGAGCAGGAAACGAAAGAAGAATTACCGACAGAACATGATGATGAATTAGAGCAAGAAGATGAAATAAGTGAAACTGATTTAGAACATACAGACACTTTAATGGACGTTCAAGAATCCAAAGACGACAATGAATACATCTTTCCAACTGCATCCGTAATTCAAGAAGTCAAAGAGTATATCGGTCTAAATGATCAAGCAGCGACCACCGAATTGACCGTTGTTGCATCGCCATATTCAGCTACAAAGAATAAGACGAAATGTAAAAAGAAGAAACATAATAATCTTACTATTGAAGGAGCTTTTAAATCGTCAAATGAGTCAGAAGCTACTGATAGACCTGAGACTCCTAACACTACTTCGAACACTGCAAGCCCCGACATATTCAATGAACTATTCGGAGGGTTCACAATGGATGATGCTACAGAGAAACCTGCACGAGAACGCCCAACACCAGCGCCAGAACAAAATTCAAGCGAAAGCGAGAATCACGAACGTTACTTGCACCTCGACGATGACCTTGAAGACTTCCTGCATTCCCTAGATCAGAAAAGTAACGCACACGATGATGATTCAGACGAAGAATATGACGATGAATCAGACGAGGAAGGTTCACCTTTCAATATTCATGAAGATAGTAAACAATTTAAGGATGATTACAACGAAGATGTTGAAAATGCTACAGATGCTCAAGAAAGTCAAGATCGGCCGTTTAGCTTACTAGACTTAATGGACATTAAATAGACTGAATGTTGTCCTAACTTAATACTCATACTCAGTGTTGTAGCTTTAAATGCTGTGTCAGTCATTGATCTCTGAGCACTGGCAGTGACCAATGAAAGCTATTTATTCAATGTGAAGTGTTTTGATACAAATAATTTTGAGCATTTAGCGCCGAAATTCACTTGAAACTTTTCTTTGTGAAACCTTCTTAATGCTTTCGTAAGATTTTATTCAACTAGACTGCAATGTTCAAACAGGAATCAAAACCTTTTACGAAAGCAAGAGTTTCGAGTGTGCCTTAAGGGTCATGTGACGCCTAGAATCTCAGAGTAATAAAACTTGCACGAATCCTATTTTCTGTGTTACCGGAATGTAAATATTTAAGTTCAATTAAGTTTAAATTAAGATTAATAATATTTTTGTAATAAATTATTATAAATATGGTTTATTTTATAGTTGGTTCTCACCTGCCCCTTCCATGGAATACTTGTAGATAGGTTCTGGTTTCAAAGGTACAAATGCTGCAAAGGATTCTGGAACCATTTCTTTTATCCTCTGCTGGTATGACAATCTACAAAGACAAAAGTTTTATATATTAGGATATATATACTTAATTAGAGAGAGGCAAAAGAGAGCCTTAAGAACAAAAAAAAATTGAGCATTCAAAAACATTGGCCAATAAAAAATGAAATGGCTGCTATAATAAAACTTTTGAGTTCTCTTGTTTAACAAATAATTAACTTTACGTTTCTATTCTGCATTATGATCAGAGATCGGAATCTTGGTGTCATTCCAGGGCCGTAACTAAAAAATGTATTAATCAATTGAATAGATTTTTCAATTAATTTGAATCCTACAATACTTTTTAAATATGTAGATAGTCTTAATCTAAAAACAACTATTTCGTACCAAAAGATATTAAGTACGTAATGTAATGCCGAAATTTAATAAGATGAAATTGTATCACCAAATAAAATTAACTGTATGGTTCTTAATTTACAATAATAAAAAAATAGATAAGTTTAAATTTTTGAATACCATAAATGAATACCAAAAAATATTCCGATCCCCGATTACGTCAAATAATTCAGTTTATACCTAAGACATTTTCCAAGCACTTCTCTCGCAAATCGTGGTTTAGGATGATCAATATCCAACTGAGTGCATGCTTCCCAATCTTCCCAAGACCAGCGGTACTGGAAGTTGCTGAGATGGTAGGAGAACCAATTGACAAACCTGAAATGAAATGGTAAAAAAAATGGTCAAGTAACAATATTCAAACATTTACCACCTGTTGTTGTAAGTTTCGATTTACGGGGAGTTTTTTAAAGTGGTAAAGCAAATTATGATGTTGATTATACACACCCAAAAACCATAAACTTCTGATATTATGAATAAATTAGGCTTAATAGGCTTTGGTATTTATATGGTGTATATAATAGAAAGTATTCTATTCCATTCTTACCTATCAAAGCAGGCAACATTCATAGTATCAATTCTCATGAACAATATTTCTGTAGCCTGGGCCAACACCTGCGGCATTGTCGAAGGCTGGAGCTTACACAACTCAATCAAAATAGACCCATAACAAATCTCTAAGTATCTAGGTCTCGGCAAGTTGAACAATTCAGCAAATATTATTTCTACAATACAGTATTCTAACGGGATCTTTGCTTTGTAAGGAAAGCAGAGTAACTGTGCGGCACATTCCTTGCGTTCTGCATGGTATGCTTCTAGGATGTTGTGAAGATGTTCTTCAATAAGGAACCTCTCGATGGAATGTGCTCCTGGCAGTACGGGACCATCGGGACAGTCGGTGTAGTCAAACATGCGGAATATGACCCTTGGCATTGGGTATGTGTCCGTATCATTGTGGGGTGGTGGCTGGAAACAGATATTTTTTGTTTAAGTCAATATATACATCACATGTGTTAAAATTGATGATAACAAAATAAATGCAAAAAATTCAATGCAAATACTGCAAAATTTTCTTATAAGAAATTGCCTTTTTTGTATGAGATTTTATAGTTGAAACTAAAGTGATAACAACGCAGTAACACCAGAAAACAAAAATGTATACTCTTACCTGTATTGCAGGAAGTTGATGTTGCAGAGCTTCACACAGGATAGAGTCAAAAGCAAGGTAAGGTCTTGGAATGTGCTTCTCTGACCAGTTGTCTTGCTTCAACTTTTTAATTTGAGCCCACAGACAATCCAGATACTCTTCCTGAAGATGAGGAGTGTCAGTAGACCACACCTTTAGTGCTGGCCAGTGTTTCTTACTGCGCTTGTTTAAAAATATGTCAATAGTAGTTAACAAATGATCTAGTTGAGATTCCTTCTTCTCATAGAGCTCTCTGCCAACCCATGGTAGTGCTGATAACACAGCAAACACAAACCAATCTCGTCTAACTTGAGGTACTCCATCCTCATTGGCACAGTCCACTAGAGTCTCCAACAATGTCAACAAGGAGGAAGCAGCCAACACGTGGCAGTTCACCAGGTCGGCTATGAACCTTAGACAGTATCTCGCCGCGTTCCATTTGCCAATCTTCAGGTTCTCTTTGAAAGTCTTAACAATGTAGTCAACAAATTCACCACCAAAGTTATAGTTCTTCGCGTTTAGTAGACCCACTAATGTAGCATATATGGTGCATTTTTCCGGCATACGAATAGCACAGTCAGTGAGAATACGTAAAATCTTTACACGAAAGGTACTCAAATCTGCCTCCAATACGCTTGCTAAACCTTCCAAGTTACTCTCTAAGCTAGAGCTACTTTTCTCTCCAACCCTCAGTATCAGCGACTCCAACCTATCCTCAATCTCCTGGTTCTCCGATACACGACGTCTTTTGCGATTGAGACGCTCTAAAACAAAAGTTAAACAAGGATCATCAAACGAATCTAGTTTCTAACCTACAAAATACTAAGCAATTTTTTTCTTAGCCTACCGTATCCATCTTCATCATCATGGGCCCTTCTGCGATTCATTTTAGAGAGTTGGGTTACACGAAAAGTATTTCGAACACTGTAATATTGCAGTAATTTAATTTTACGAAAATGCCAACAAACAAGTCAATGAACGACGACGGACGAAATCGAAGTTGACACTAGCAGCCACAGAACACATATACTCCTAACCACAGAACACATATACTCCTAACGGAGCTCCTAACGGAGCTAGCAGCTAACTAGTAGCCTCAGAACAATAACTTAGCTATGGTAGAGTTGTTCACTGTCTTGTTCTTGATGCTCAAGTGTTGCTCCATTCTATTTTTCGGGCCTTTACAAAGTCTAACTTAATCGACTAAAGAGAAGACTTCCAAGATTTGATTTGATTTAGTTATTGGGGTTTTCGAGCAAAATACTAAATACTACGATTAACCACAATAAAAAAGGCGATCGTTTCTCACTTTTTACACAGTTACCATTTCTTTTTTTCAGATTTCTTTCTGAACTGAAACAAACAATCGATCGTACAACCGTACAACCAGGGTTGCGTTCCGAGTTACAATGTAATCGATTTGAGCGTGCTAACACCCGTTCCGAGTAAGCGTTAGCGCGGTAACGCCGACCCATGAAACGACATAGATGACGTCATGACATGCGCCATCTTGCGATAACGCCGCGACCATGCCTTTACTAATATCACCGTGATCTCTGTCAAAAATGACAGTTGACTGAACTGTCATTTTTGGCAGCGCTGTAGTTTTGAGTCGCATATATCTATAAACTAACGTGGCTTTTTCTAAATTGTGCTTCTGGCTACCGTCGCCACTTAACCAAAGAAGAAAAAGACATTTCTGATGTTTATACAAAGAATTTAAGTAATGTTATAAGTTTTGACGTTTAGCAAGCACTGTAGGCGCGTTCACGAGCGTTCCGAATTGATGACAGACCTCAGCTGTCATAATCGTAATATCTAAATCGGAACGCAAAAAATTGATGTCAGCGCTGTGAGCGATTATGGCCTAACTCGGAACGCGGCCCAGGTACAACCGTACAACTAACAACTGTCACTGATGATGACAATTGGTCAAAGATAAAATAAATAAACTTGATCGTCTTGTTGTGGTTGGTTTGTTTCATTGTTTGTGTACCAAGACTGAATTTAAAATTAGTTAAATTCGCTAAAGGTCTATGTTTTCATCAGAATGTCTTGCAATTATGCTGACGGATTATCTCCGTATGAAAATAAAGGAGTCCTAGGAGTACCAGAGGTTAACGAGCCAATATTTTTTTAGTTTTGCTCTCGTGTTATTTTTATTAGAGATTTGCCTTTGTATGATACATTTTTGCATATTTTTACATACGCTTTTATGATTGTAGAAATTCGACGCGTTGGATAAGTTTGACAAAAAGTGTAAGCTGTTGGCTCAGTTAATAAGCGAAGCTAAGCATGTGGTTGTTCACACTGGGGCAGGCATTAGTACTTCAGCAGGAATACCAGACTTCAGGTAAATATATTGTCAGTGAAATTTAAAGTATAGTTTTATTCAGGATATAAACAAATATTTGGCTAGGGAAGCTGTAGAATGTAAGATTGTACAGATGTCTGTGATTATTGATCTCTGTGGTTTTAAATAAACAATTATAAATCATAGAGAAAAGTAAGAGAAATAAAATAAGACAGTTTAACTTAAAAAGTTATATGTAACTCTTTTCAGAGGTCCCAATGGAGTGTGGACTTTAGAAAAAAAAGGCCAAAAACCAAACATAAACATCTCCTTTGATGACGCTGTTCCCACCAAGACCCACATGATACTGAAGAAGTTGATAGAATGCAAGAAGATACACTACATAGTCAGCCAGAACATTGATGGTCTTCACTTGAAGTCTGGCCTGTCTAGGAAGCACCTGGCTGAGTTACATGGCAACATGTTTATTGATGAGTGTAATTTGTGTAAAAGGTCAGAATTCTTTCTTTGAAGGTTCTTTTAGACTAGAATATCCCCAAAACCCCAAAATATTGGTAATATGAAACTATTTTGTTCTTACACTGGCTCTTCCATAAACCTGCCTGATTGACAGAACTATGTGAAATTATTCTGAAAAACATAACTACTTTTCCTGCAACTCACATAGAGACTGAATTCTTTAGATAGTAGTTACAAGATCAGTAACCAAGTGGATATGGGTACCCTCACTCACTAGAAAGAGCAGCTCTTTGAAAGTACACATACTTACATAAACTCACACCATCTATCCATGGGGTAGGCAGAAACTACAGAATGCCATGATCTTTACATACTCCTTTTACCTTGTTAACGTTCATACATCTGGTCATACACGCAGGCCGGCTGCATGTACTATGCACCTGCCCTGAACATCACCAATAAGGTCACTATATGTCCTCCTAGGGCATTCTTACCTGCGTTTCCACTCACATTTGCCTTGTAAATAATTTTTGTGAGGCGCCTTTCATTCATTCAAACCATCTAAACCATCTTCAATTACTTTAAAAGTACATACTATAACATTAATTTCAAAATACAATGAAATAACTTTCAGGCAATTTATCAGAGGTTTCCCAGTAGAAACAGTGGGCAAGAAGTGCAGTGGAAATTCGTGTCCGGCTGAATTTACCTCATCCAGGCCATGCAGGGGGAAGTTATATGATGGAGTGCTGGACTGGGAGCACAGCCTGCCTGAAAATGATCTCACCATGGCTGAGTTGCATTCCAGGTAACTATAATTTTTTACGAGGATAGATAAGTAGAAGAGATGTCGGACAAATTAAGAGGTGGTTAGATGAGCTAAGGAATAGCACTGGGCCACTGTGGCAAAAAATAGCTAGAGAAAGAGATCAGAGGATAGTGCTAGAGGCATTTGTGTTGCAAGGTCATGCTTCAAAGAGAAATGCTAAGTGTGTAGTTTATTTAATTGTTGTATTCTTTTAGTGAAATTTGAATTTATCTAAGAAATATAACCCTTTTATTAATAGACTATTACAGAATGCCAAGTACTGTTATCCTGGCATACTACTTTCTCTTTTAATGCGAAAGTGAGTTTGTTTGTGACGCTGTCACGCTAAAACGGCTGATCGGATTTGGGTGAAATTTGGCACATGGGTAGACCATTACCTGGAAAAGGACGTAGGCTACTTCTCATCCTGGATCGCAGACGAAGTCGCGGGCATCAGCTAGTCTATCCATAATTTTCTTGTAATGAGGACTTTAATTTTATCATAAAATTCAATAATATTTAATTATTTTGTAAAGTCATATTATAAGCTGTGTTTCTATTTCAGTATTGCAGATTTAAGTATCTGCTTAGGAACAACTCTACAAATCGTGCCAAGTGGAAATTTACCCCTTGAGACAGTCAAGTATGGGGGCAAACTAGTCATTTGCAACTTGCAACCCACCAAACATGTGAGTAAAATATTATTTATATATATCTTTCCAATAAGGCGACAGTTAATAAAGATTTATTGTCGCCTAATTTGTTTGTCTTCTTATTACACATATTTACATCTTCTTATTACATTTCATCACATTGGCATCTTGGCTTCTCGCTGTTGCCTTATTGCCTGATGTCGGATGTCGGAAGAAATGCTGCGCCGACCACAAATAATTTGGGATAAATGCAGGAAGATGATGCTATATTCAACGAATATATTCAATACACGTCAAGGCTCGTGCATACTGACGCGACACCGGTAATAGTACTGCCGTGAAGTTTTCTTAGAAATTGTATTATTAAAGTCGCGTCGCGCCTGTTTGTAGGCCTTTAGGAAGCTGGAATATGCTAACAGTCTTTAAATAAGTTTATTTTTCGTTCCAGGACAACAAAGCAGACCTAATAATAAACTACTATGTAGACGAGGTCCTAGAAAAAGTAATGAACATACTTGACATAGAAATACCAACATATTGTAAGGACGAGAACCCCACACTGGAAGCATTGCACCAACCTCTTGAATGGACGATCGACCGGCGCGACGTTCTACAATTAGAGAAGACATTTAAAGCTAAATGCAAAGGCGTTAAGAAGAAAAGAATATTAATAAAGAGTAAAAGAAATAGTACTGAAGTTAACTCCGTGAATGGTGTTACAGACGATAAAGCAAAAATAATCAAATTAGAAGTTAAGGCAGAGCAAAATGATGATGGTGTTGAAGTTAAGCCTGAACTTTTAGATAGTATTATTATTGATTAACTGAGGAGAAGCAGCAGTTTTGCTGATGAGTCCTACTGCAGGAAAGTCTTAGGGTACCACACACTTTTATGGCTCGGCATGATTCGGTACAATTCGCCACAGCCGAACGGAGAAATATATACAGTGTACTGTGTAACCTGGATAAGTGGGATCTCAATAGACCTAGGATTATTTAATGTATCAGTTAAAGAGGTTTTTCATTTACCCAGTTTCCCAAATAATCAGGTTTTAAATGAAAGTTACACTTACAGAGGCCCCTGCACCAGAGACCAGCACCCTAATTGCGTAATACACGATCAATAATAATCTAATCCATTGCTTCATAAGTTCAAAAGAAAAAACTGCTCAAAATCGATGAAAATGAAACTGATTAAGTAGTCTTAATCGCTTACGAAAATGTGACCAAAAAAAATAGAGGTAATCTAACAAATGCATTCTCAATTATAAAGGTTTAATTATTCTCAACAACGGGTTATTTCAATGCAAAAGTGTAGGGAATTCATAGTAATTATCAGTATTTAAGGTTTCTCACATATCCAGGGCCTTGGTTACACTGTATTCGATTTTGCCGCCCGGCTTTTGAAAAATGCCGACCCAAGGAAGTGTTCAGAACGCCTTCTTTCTTACATATTTTAGTTTAGGTATATGACCCAACGAATTATTGTTTATTTAAAAGCGCAAATGGTCAATGTGTTGACAAATAAATTCATATAATTGTATTAATAATGGAAAATAGTAGTTGACAATGCAAAGTTTTACCGAAAGTTTTAGTTAGTAAGTACGTACCTACCAATCATTCCACGACGGATTATTTATTTCCAATTTCGTATTAAGAATTATGTTTCAACAGAACAAATACAAATGTAAGAACAATAATCATGTTTTGATAAATAAAACACTCGAAATGATACAGTAAAATAAATTATTTATTTATAAAATTATCTTCTTATTTACAAAATATTATGGCTACTCTTTGGTAACATGGAATGTAAAATGTCATCTATCGTTCTTCCTTCTTTTATATAATTTAATCATTTTAAGGTAGAATTAAAAGTCTTACACTACTATTGTAAGATTTCTAATTCTTGTATAAAAATATAAAAACATCTAAGTACCCAATTTCCACCAACCAAATAAATTATACAGCGTGTATCAGAAAGGTACAGATCATCAAATTGAACAACTTTCTCCATCGGACCAACATCGTTATGGCGAAAAAATTATCAATTATCCCTTATAAAACTTCAATACCTACTCGACCCAAAATATGGGATGGCAGAGTATTTTTTCGAAATATGACCCCACCTTTCTGATACATCCTGTATATTAGTATAATTATACCTACACTGAAATGCATAAACTAAGCTAAAGGAACATACCGTTTTATCACAAACAGTTCAAACATGATAGTAAATTTAGTCTTTACACGGCGTCGCTGCGCCGCGCGCCGAGAGCATCTAAAGATGGCAGTACTAATAAAATTCGTACCGTCGAAAGTCCGTTAAGCTCACAACTTCTATCACGGACCGCCTTCAAAGCGACCGCTGTATCTGTAAGTTTCTGTAAGTCATTTTTGTCGTAGTGTGACTAAACGGTGACACGCTTGGTGACAATGCCGCTTTTAGCACCGGCCGCCGAGGCGTGTCCGTACTCTGTGTGAACTGTACAAGACGATAGCAAAATGTCATAGACATATTCTTTTGGGTTCTGTACCCGAAGTCGCCTCCGCTGTCCGTCCGCCCGTCCGTCTGTCTGTCAACGGGCCGAACCGTCTCATGAACCGTAATAGTTGAAATTTTCACAGATTGTGTATTGCCGCTTTAACAACAAATAATTAAAATTAAATAAAGTTAATACTTAAAGGCGGTCCCCATACAAAAAACGTGTTTTTTTCAGCAGTTTTTGCTCGATATTAAGAGCTAGACCGACTCGCGCTTGGCAGGCTTATTTCTAATTTTGCTTTGATAACCCAGAAAAAAAAAATCTGCTAATAACAAAATATTTTAGTTGGTTGAAATGCAATCAGGGTGACTAAAGGTAGTATCAAATTGTCCACTTGATCTGTTTTTGCCTCCACGAGTCCTGAAATGATTGCCGTGAATCCGACCCTTACTACAGCATTCGGTCCCGGCAATAAACCTGTAAGTAAATATATAACATATCATCACGCCAGCATTCCCTGAAGGGTGCAGAGGTGTGTCTATAGTACACCCACATTTCGCCAGTTATGTTTAAGTCCCATGTAATAGGGGGCGAGCCTATTGCCATCAACCGGCCACAAATCCAGACTCCAGGCTGCTACTGAGAAATTAGAGATGGAAAAACCCAATAACACTTTGCTCGACCTGAGAATCGAACCCAGGACCCCTTGAATCAAGAAATAGAAAAGTTGATATTTTTTTGCCAGTGAAAGCTTACTGCGTTTCTTGTCGCCAAGTGTTCGCCGACCACGGAGTAAATTTCCATCCTAACTAATATTATAAACACGAAATTGAGTTTGTTTGTTTGTTACGCTTTCACGCTAAAACGGCTGAACGGATTTGGATGAAATTTGCCACATGGGTAGACCATGACCTGGAGAAGGGCATTGGATACCTTTTAACCCGTTATTCCCACGGGTTCGAAACTAATGCGGGTGAAACCGAGGGGCGCAGCTAATACTATATAAATCCGAAAGTAACTCTCGTCTGTATATTACCGTTTCCCGCCTTAACAGCTGAACGGATTTCGATGAAATTTGGCACACAGGTAGACCATGACCTAAGTTAGGAGTCAGGACATCATAGGATACTTTGTATCCCGATGCGCGCGAAGCAGTTAATACAGTATACATATTTGCAGATTTACTCTATGAACATTTTATTTACGTACCAACGAGGTTAAGCGCATACGTCACCGCCACTTGTGATAAAATGTTGAATCCCGTCCCTTGTAATGATTTGTGTCCATCTGCAACAGAATTTGAACTTGTCATGACAGTCTGCCGAGACTTTTCCCAACTACGCTGGGGTCGGCTTCCAGTCTAACCGGATGCAGCTGAATACCTGTATTTTACATGGAGCGACTGCCTATTGGGCCTCCACAACCCAGTTACTGTGCAACACGATACGCGTGGCAAGACCGGATGGCAGACTTCCGGGCTTCTGACTACCCGTAACGACTATCACAGATCTACGAATGACAGCCGGGACTCGGGACCAACGGCTTAACGTGCTTCACAAGACACGGAAGGGTCTCGATTATCATTTAGCCACGAGCCCGAGCTGAACAGAGAGTTAGAACTTGTCTAAACACAATTTTTTGTACTACACGCTGTTTATATAGGCTTCTACCATCTCGCTTTAGATCAATTTGAATTTGGAAGAAGAAAGGCCGGTTACAATCCTAAGAAAGGCGGTCGTCATAAGTGCCCGATTTTTGTAGGTACGCTCACAAATTTTGTAGGTATGGCAAGTCATAGGTTTATAAGTCGTTGGTAAACATTTGTGAAATTCTATTTTTTTACAACGAGGTGACGGCGTTAATTCCTATTTTGGCCACGCGCTAAAAGATCTTTGTTCAACTATACATATAACCAACCTGCCCACTTATTGAACCCATACTTGGATCCGAACCAGCTGGCGGCGGTATCTCCAACGCCTATCGACAGGACCCCGCTGAGCAGTTCCAGCTCGAACCCCGGATGTTCCGGGACCAGCAGCAGCGGGCACGCCAGCCCTACGTACAGGTACATCGGGGTCATCGCGAAACAACCAACATCCTGGAAAAATAAAAAATAAATGGAACGAGGATAAAAAGTATCCTATGTCCTAACCCAGATCATGGTCTACCTGTGTGCCAAATTTCATCCAAATCCGTATATCCATGAGGCGTGAAAAGGTACTAGACATACAGACCGATGTTACTCTTACTTTCGTATTTATAATATTAGTAAATAAATATAATAGGACTACCTTTTCATCGCTATACACATCAAATGCAGCCTGGAGTGGTGGTGATACTTTTTTTATTCCAGCTTTTCTAAGTGCCTGAAAAACAGAAAATAAAAAAAGTTTTTAATTTAAAGGTTTGTTTTCCATGTTCAGTTAGACCGAAACTACAAAAAACATATAATAATTATGCTATCTTCTTAAATTCTTCTTTCGCTTCGTTCACGTTAAAACGCACGCCGGCTGCAAGCTCTAATTTCTATTGTACTAGCTTTTGCCCTCGGCTTAGCCCATGCGAGGGTCGGAAATCATACCACGGGAACCCGCTACCGGGATAAAAAGTAATCCGTGCGCCAAATGTCATCGAAATCCGTTTAGCCGTTGAAGTGAGAAAAAATAACAGACAGACAGAGTTACAGTTCGATTCAAACTTAATGGTGGCTCGGAACATGAGGAGAGTCGCTGCGCAGTAACAATTTTATGTGTGAGCGAGGGTGAGGTGTGGGGTACTGCGCTGCGAGTAGCTAACTTCCGAGCCGCCATTAAGTGTGAATTGAACTGTACTTTCGAACTGTGGATTACTAACCTCAACCAATATCATAAGACCAAACCCGACGCCAGCCGCAAGGGTCATCAAATTGATGTCGGACAAGATGCCAGAGAAGAACACCATTGATGCAAGGATGTGGAATGTCTTGCGGGTAACAGTGCTTGCTTTGACATTGAGCTGAGTGCGGATTAGCACCACAAACGTTGCTATAGCAACCAGGCAGATCCAGAACAGGAAAAGTTTCGCCTGAAAATAATAAAAGAAAATTATCTACGTGTCAAAATTAAACGCGAGCCAAGTTCCGATTATAGTATCCTATTGGCTGTTGATAAATCAGTCAATCAATCATAACAGTTTACGGGTGCTTAAGAATATTGTAGCTAATTATTCTGTTTAACCAGGTTTCTGAGCCCTGGTCACACCACCTAATTCCAAACTCCGGGCTACTACTAAGAAATTCTTAATGGAAAATCACTTTGGCTGGCCTGGGAATCGTACCCAGCACCCCACCCTCAGCAGTCGCGCTTGCGACCACAAGGCCAACGGGACAGTTAAACGGTCAAGTAATGATCATAAGTATAAATATCAGTAGACCATAAAATTGATTAAAACTACTGGATATCTGTATTATTATTGATAGGCTCACGTTATTTGGACCACTATATTCACCTCATGTTAAGTGAAGATTCAGTTCCCAAATCACCACTCCGTGTTTATGGCTTGTACGGGTAGGATTTCAATCATAAAGCATAATGATCTGTGCTTTTCATAGAATTTATATTTTGACATCCTATTAAATAAATGTAATAATGATCAAATTACTCACTTTTATAACATCCATCAGGACATATGAAGGAATTGCTACTATACAATCAATTCCAAGTTGAACATGTAAGATGAATAATGCATATATCCCGGTTACACTTACTATGTATGCAAGAGTTCGAATGTTTTTTTGTGAATCATTCAAAACAGATAATGCTGTAACAATAATTCCCACTGAAGATAATATGGTCTGAAAATAGGTAATATTTTTTTTTTGTGATTAATAAAAAAACGGATTATCTTTTGTGGCAACTTGGCAACAAATCACCACTGATAGACTGTTAAACATTCGGCTAAACCAAGAACAAATTAAACAAAAACACCACAGAAATAAATTAAACAAAGTAGACATCACTGTACTAGTGTTCACACAGGTGTCCACATTATTTTACCAAACATTCCCATAGTGATTCATTCTCAAGTACAAAACAAGAATGTGTTTTAATTATAATTTTACAGTTAAGTTGAAATTGTTTTTAGTCAAATTTTCATTGGATAATGTTTTTTCAGTCTTCTGGAATACTTACAAAAATAACAGAATTTATAAATTTCATTTCTTCATCTGTATTATCATCCATATTGAAGAGTATCTTGCTGATGGCCATGACACCGAACAATACAATGCTTTGTACAACAACCATCGCCTCCCCTATTGTGAATGTCTGGGAGCACTTTGTCAGGGCCAGTCTTAATAGTGCACTGAAGGAGTACACGGCGGCTAAGGAGTATATAAGAGAAAAAAATAAACCTGGAAATGAATAAAATAAACATGAACAAAATAAATTTCATAAAATCTAGATTGTTGTCACAAAAGTTAAGCCTTCATATTTATAGTTTGAGAAAATTTTGTTATTATTTTAAATTATATACCTTGCTCTTGAAATGCATATAATAACAGTGTCGCTGCAAGGCTTGATGCTTCACATCCTCCATAAATATTCTCTTTCAGGACCAAGCAAGATATGGACAGAAAAACAATAAATAAGAAGCAATAACACAGTAGTCCAATAGATATGAAAGCCAGTAAAGTGTATAGTTCTGAGACTTTGTACAAGGTTGAATATAGCACAAGCACTGTTGGCAGAAGGACACAACACCATAGCCCATTTGTACCAGATGGTCTGAAAAACAAAATAATTTTTCTCATAAGATACATAATGATGAAGATAAAAGTTAAACAACCCGGATTAAATACAATGTTCAAAGTTCAACATACCTTGTAGCAATTTGACCAAATATTAAATTTTTCGTTACTTGCTTATCAACGGATATGAGAATTCGTATGAATTTTGTATCAAGTATTTTCTGATGTAAGCTTAACTCGCTTATTTTATCCATTTTATCTGTAATTTTATGAATAAAAGTTTATAAAAACTACTATTTTGAAACCAAGCACAAACAACTGACAGTTATTTCTGAATTCTTATAGTTGACAATAATGACACTTACTACACATTGACACATCAGCAGGTGTTACCATGACAGTATTAGTAAAAGCAATCTAATTTCTATTTATATCACAGATTACTTTAGTACCTATTTGTAATGTATGTACCTAGTGTGTTTTCACCTTATTATTTTATAGGATTAGTAACACCGGTTCCCCCCAGTACTGCATCCGGTTAGGGATGACAACCCTGAGTAAGTTGTATCTGTCATTCCCCTCTCATTCCGAATACATGTACGATTGGACCGAGCTGCGTTTATTATTGCTCCCATCACCTGGTTCCCCAAGATACTTCAGTGGCGACGAGAACAACAAAAAAAACCCCAAAAATCAGAGTGAAGCTGACGTGCAGCTCAAGTAAATAAGAAAATAAGATGACCATCGGCAAAGTTGGCGAATTCAGAGTGGCGGATGACTGGAGATTATACGTGGAGCGTCTGGAAAATTATTTCGTGGTCAATGAAATAAAAGAGGAATTAAGAGTGCCGACGTTAATTACATTAATGGGAGCGGAGAGCTACGAGCTATTGGTCAATTTGTGTACACCGGACAAGCCGGGCACTAAAACTTTCGAGTACATAACCGCCATTATGGAAAAGCATTTACAACCCAAGCCGAGTGTATTAGCCGAGAGGTACAAATTTCACCAACGGAAACAAAACACGGGTGAGAGCATAGCTGAATACATGGCGACACTCAAGAAAATAACTAAATCATGTGAATTTGGATCGTGGCTGGAAGAGAGTATTCGGGATCAATTCGTATGCGGTTTAAGCAGTGAAATAATTCGGCAACGATTATTCGCAGAGGAAAAGCTAGACTACGGAAAAGCTTTTAGTATGGCCATGAGTATGGAAGCGGCCGAGAGAAATGCAGCTGTTGTCGAGGGCAGCATGAAGTCCACGGTTAAGGCGAGCACGGTGAGCGACTGTTTGGCGGTGGTAACGTCGACTCAAAACGGTGGCGGCGGCGGGGCGGAGCACCTAGCGGCGGGAGCGCGCAGTGAAAGGCGCCCATGGGCGCGGAACGTACAGCGACGTACAGGTGGGCGCAAACCGCGTCATGGCGAGGATGCAGCGACAACGGCCGGACCAGGGGAACGTGCTCGGAAAGATCAACAGTGCAACGCTTGTGGAGGTCAGCATGACACGGCATGGTGTAAGTTCGCGCGATATGTTTGTCGTGTATGCAACAAACAAGGACATCTGCGTCGTGTATGTCCGTTAGAAGTAGGACATCATCATTTGGAAGGAGTTCAGGCCTCATCAAGCATAATATCAGAGGGTGAACGAAGTGATGAGGTAAGGGTGGTCGAAATTAATAACTTTTCTTTAACACAGTGTCCACCAATATTATTGACATTAAAAGTGCACAACAAAGAAATGAGTATGGAGTGTGACACAGGAAGTGCCATATCTTGTATTAATTATGAAACATACAAACAGCTGTTCAGTGATTTAAAAATTAATTCATGTAATTTGGTGTTAAGATATTATACAGGGGAAATAGTAAAGCCAATTGGGGTCATAAAGCCAGAAGTTGAATATCAAGGTAAATGTAGTAAATTAGATTTGTATGTCATTAAAGGAGGTAAAACTACATTAATAGGTCGACAGTGGATGGCTGAATTGAAAATACTAATTCCCAGTTTAAAAAAGGAAGTTGTGTCAGTAAATAATGTACAATATAAGGAGTTTAATATGTCGGAATTTAGTTCCAGATACTGTAAGGTGTTTGAGGAAGGCCTGGGGCGATTCACTGGTGGTGCAGTAAGCATCCATGTGAAGGACAACGCGCGGCCGGTATTCATGCGAGCGCGCCCGCTGGCGTATGCGCTGCGCGTGCCAGTGGAGCGTGCCCTGGAGCAACTGGTGCGGGATGGCATCCTCACACCTGTGCATCGCTCTGATTGGGCCACACCCATCGTGCCAGTGGTAAAAAAGAACGGTACTATCAGAATTTGTGCTGATTACAAATTAGCATTAAATAAGGTTTTGGAAGTTGACCGTTATCCCTTACCGCGAGTAGAAGATTTGTTGGCTCGTTTACATGGGGGTGAGCACTTTAGTAAGATTGACTTATCTCAAGCATATGCACAATTTGAATTAGATGAATCAAAGAAATATACTGTTATAAATACACATAAAGGTATGTTCATGTTTAATCGATTAGTGTATGGTTTAGCATCCAGTCCAGCAATTTTTCAAAGATCTTTAGAGCAATTATTTGCTGATTTACCTAGTGTTGGGGTATTTTTAGATGATATCATCATAACGGGAACTACCACTCATGAACATATTAACAATTTATGCAAAGTCTTTGATCGTTTACAAGCATATGGCCTCAAGGTAAATAAGGAAAAATGTAGTTTTTTTGCAAAGAGAATAAGCTATTTAGGCCACATTATCAGCAAAGATGGGGTGCAAACATGTATGGATAAGGTAATGGCTATAAGTAATACACCTGCCCCTACAAATGTATCAGAGTTGAGAGCTTTCATAGGTATGACAATGTACTATGCGAAATTTCTTAAGAATGTCAGTACCATTCTTTCACCGCTATACAAGCTGCTCCGAGTAGATGTACCTTTCAACTGGTGTGGTGAATGTGATGAGGCATTCAAGTATGTTAAACAACAACTAGTTTCAGGTGAGGTACTGATACATTATACACCAGACCTACCACTAGTGTTGACCGCTGATGCAAGCAGCGTAGGGGTGGGCGCAGTGATATCGCATCTCACTGCGGCCGGGGAGCGCCCGATAGCATACGCGTCGCGATCATTAAGTTCGGCTGAGCGGGCTTATTCACAAATAGATAGAGAAGCACTCGCGATAGTTTTCGGTATTAGAAAATTTCACCAGTACCTATACGGGCGTAATTTTACACTAAGGACAGATCATAAACCATTAACGCATATCTTTGGAAAAAAAGTAGGCATTCCGGTAATGGCAGCGTCGCGGCTACAGCGATGGGCGATTCTGTTATCGGGTTACAATTATGAAATAGAGTATGTGTCATCCAAGAAAAATTGTGCGGATGCTTTATCGAGGCTGCCGCAGGGGAAACAACCGAGCGTGAGTACAGAAGTCACATATTTAAACTTTGTCGAAGATTTCTTACCAGTGACTAGTCACGAGGTTAGGAAGCAAACAGGGACTGATTTACTACTCAGTAGAATTATGCTTTATGTGCAGTCGGGTTGGCCGTCATTATGTACAGATGAACAAGTGCGGCCATATTATGTTAGGCGGAACGAATTGTATATAGATTGTGGTTCTTTGATGTGGGGCTATCGTATAATTATACCGATATCATTACGGAAAATGGTACTGGCTCAATTGCATACAAGTCACATGGGAATCGTAAAAACAAAATCAGTAGCACGTAGTTACGTTTGGTGGCCGAACATTGACAGTGACATTGAACAACTATGCCGTAGTTGCGAGACTTGTGCGATAGAGGGCGCTGCACCACCACGAGCTGAGCCACAACCCTGGCCGTATACGGTGCAGCCATGGAGTCGGCTGCATGTAGACTTCTTGGGCCCTTATCGTGGTAGCACATTCATGATTCTAATAGATTCTACTTCGAAATGGCTTGAAGTGTACGACATGGCACGCACCAACGCAACAGAGGTGATTAAGGTTTTACGTACTACCTTTGCCAGATTTGGCCTTCCAGTAGAATTAGTTTCCGACCAGGGGCCCCCATTTACGAGTAAAGAGTTTAGCGACTTTTTGGCAAATAACGGTATTCGCCAACGGTTTTCACCAGCATATCACCCTTCTTCGAACGGCGCGGCGGAAAATGCTGTAAAATTATGTAAAACAGCTATTAAGAAAGCTTATAGAGACAACAAAAACATTGATGCAGCTTTACAAACTTTTCTACTTAGCTATAGGAACACAGTTCAGAGTACGACAGGAGAAACACCGGCCATGTTACTTCAACGAAGGTCATTACGAACGCGATTAGATCTATTACGTACGGATCGCGCATTAGAGGATCGAGTTCAGGCGGCTCAACAGCGACAGACAATAAATTCAGGAGGGGTAACTCGAGAGCTCGCTCCACAAGATACTGTGTGGACTAGGAATTACGCAAAGGGCGATAAGTGGCTGAAGGGTGTAATAGAGGCTAGGGCAGGCACGCGTGAATACATAGTGGATAATGGTGACGGTCAACTTACAAGAAAACATGTAGATCACATAAAACGCAGATCTCGATTATCAGATTTTGCATGTTCTGATGGTACCACTTTTGACATGGCTTTACCAAATCCAACACAGGCTGGTGGGGATGTCATGCCGGGAACAGGAGAGGCGGTGGATGTTAGTATTAGCCCAAAGGTTAAAATAACGGGTGAGGAACCTGGGGGTTCAAGCATAGAAAAACCTGACCATCCATCACCACTCCCACCACCGCCACCGGTGGATCGACCCAGGCGTAATCGTAGACCGGTTGTGAGATTTGAATTTGATTGATTAAATAAATAATCATGATCATAGTTAGTGGAAGAGGCTGCCTTGGCCGCCCCTTCCGATCCCAAGACAATGTCGCAGGGCTAACTAAAGGTAGCAGAACTTTAGCGTTTTATTAAGTTAAGTTTATATACATTTAATTGTGAGGCTTTAATTAAAACTTATTTTACTGTACTGATGTAGCACGTAAGATTTTAATTATGATAAGGAATAATATGTTGTCAAATATTATAAACTTAATTAACCGTTAATTAAGTGGGGAGGTGTAATGTATGTACCTAGTGTGTTTTCACCTTATTATTTTATAGGATTAGTAACACCGGTTCCCCCCAGTACTGCATCCGGTTAGGGATGACAACCCTGAGTAAGTTGTATCTGTCATTCCCCTCTCATTCCGAATACATGTACGATTGGACCGAGCTGCGTTTATTATTGCTCCCATCACCTGGTTCCCCAAGATACTTCACTATTATTCCACGATAGTAATCTATGATAGCAAAAATAGCAACACAACTGCACCTCGGGGGTGTAGACGGCAGACGGGGCCCCAAACTACAGGGCACCGAAACCCAAACACCCTCACGTGTGTAAGCAAACATTCGAAAAATAGTGTCCAAAACCTCAAAATGTTGTTGATAGAGACACTTAATAAATAATAAAATATAACGAATAACGAATAAATACCTGATGAAAATATTTGTAATTTCATTGTAATATTATTTTATTCATTACCATTCTGTGTTACCATTACTGACGCGGTCCAATCCTCTTGCTTTAAACTTAGGCAATTTACAAAAATCACACAGAAAATCTAACCCGAGTCAGGATGCTCAGATTTCTAGAATACTCCAATTTTTTAACTAAGCGAGTTTGAAAATTGGATCATTCGAGCTGGAACATCATTCTTCAATTTTTATGAGAAATGAAGGAGACACGAAGGAGAGAAGTAGAGGTCGATTTTTGTTCTATCAAGTAGATAATTCGCTAGTTATTTTTCACCACACTCTATCAAATCAATAAGTAAAACGACTTAGTAACGGTATATATAGCCCATGGCCAGCCGTGTACAGATATTTTTCAGCCGAAAACACAAAACCCTCTGCCACTCTGGTGACCCAAGAATCTACTCTCAGCATACGATTTAAGGGTACAATAATAAAGTCACTGCGGCGCGCGGCGTGCATGATGTTCTGTGACAATAATATCGTGAAATTGGCTTTGGAATGTTTATCTGTGCCACAAAAGGAGCTCCTTATTAAAACTCCAGTTGGTCATTTTTATTGTTTTTCCACGCTAGATGTAGAGAATTTTGTAATAATAATAGTAGTAGAATTCTAGTAGTAGTATAGTAGTAGAGTATGACAAACGCACTTCAATCCACAAATCTGCAATCTACAAAACTGTGCGAGTGGATTAGCCTTGAAGTAGCGTAATGGTCTAATCAAGCATAAAGAGTTTTATTTATAAACGATGCTTGTACTGACTGACCATACATTTTAACGCCTGAACGTCACATAACTACTATAAGCTCAAGCAACATTTGTGTATAAACCCCTTAATCTACATATAGTAGCGTGCAAAGGCGCTGCGGTAATCGGTGTCTGTTATGGACTGTGTTGTTGCCTTACTACACTTCAGGCGGCCTCTTTTAATCAGCGGACGTCGAGCAGTGTGCGAGAGAGATCGCGCTAAGTGTAGATCGCAATTTCGCGATAATGTGGCCGCAGCATCAGAAGAAATAACCGGCTGAATGCAATTTGCCCATGTCAGACTGCCAGTCATTGGCCACAGTACTACTTAGTCTGTGTTGGCCACTTTCCGAATTAAGCCTTAATCACCCACACACAGCGCTCATAACAATAATTTGCGTTCCGATTTAGATATTACGATTATGACAGCTGAGGGCTGTCATCAATTCGGAACGCTCGTGAACGCTCTAAAGACGGGTCTGCTGCGCCATGTTTGGATGTTTTAAAAACATCAAACACAAGCCAATCAAGCTTCCGCAAATCAAACACGAAGAGATTTGATTGGTTCGTGTTTGATGTTTTTAAAACATCCAAACATGGCGCAGCAGACCCGGCTTTACAGTGCTCGCTCAACGTCAAAACTTATAACATTAATTATTTCTTCGTGTATACACCACAAATGTCTTTTTCTTCTTTGGTTATGTGGCGACGGTAGCCAGAAGCACAATTTCGAAAAAGCCAAAGGTAGGATGCGACTCGGTATATTACTTTCCTCTATGGATGCGACTCACAACAACACAGCCAACTGTCATTTTTGACAGCGCTCACGGTGTTAACAATAAAAGGCATGGTGGACGTTATCGCGCTGACGCTTATTCGGAACGGGTATTAGCACGCTCAAAACGATTACATTGTAACCCGGAACGCAGCCTTAGTCTGTGCTCAGTGCTCGGAACGCAGCCATTGATGTCTTATGTCAGTTGTCACCAGTTGTCACTGTCTGTCTGTCAGTGACTGAAACTTCAAACTATAAATTGAAAAAAAAAGGAAGAGTGAGTGAAGAGGCAAGCACGCGTCGACTCTCGCGGGAACTTGGAACTTTGCCAATTTTTCCATTCCAGTCCGGTGTTCGTAACAGTACAATTTACACGTATTTATCGAGATGTTACGACAATTAAGCAAAGCGGCTCAGCAAAAGGCAAGATTCGCCTCAGCTGCTGCTGCCCCTGCACCGAAAACAAAACCTGAGATTCTATACACCGGGGTACGTAGGAGCTATATAAACAGTTTACGAATAAATATTTAAAATAAATGTTGTGATTGGTATGATAATTATGTATTGTACTTATGTGATAATTTATTACGATCAGCTTGGTAACATGAATGTACTCTGTTGTGGCATATAAGGACTAATCGGCAAATAATAAAATTGTGAATGTGTTCCACGAAGAAATTAGCAAGGTCTTAAATTATTAATTTTATTGTCACTTTTGGTTAGCCGGCACTCGAATAAATACCGGCTTGGCGATCTAGGCCATAATTATTTTAGTTCAATAGTTGTTTCTGTGATATAATTTTCATAATCAGAATTATAATACTATTCAGTATCTAATTTATTATGAATATGTACTCCTAGCAAAAGAGCAATTAATTAGGTATAATAATTCTTGACTACTTACTTAATTTTATAAGTTTTTCCGAAGGTACTACTTCGATTAAATATTATATAATTATATACTTAACATAATTTAATAGTTCACTAAACAATCAGGAAGTAAAAACTGGCTTGGAGTGGGTATTATTTTTATTAGAATGAATATTTAAGTACCTATATTACCAAGGTTAAAATGAAATACAAAAAAACTTTCGCATGGGTAAGCATGGTACTTAATAATATAAATATGGGGTATTCAGATTTTTAATTTTTCTTATTTATTAAACTCAACCTATTTTACAATTTGATTTTAACCACACAATGAAAACCTCTGTGTTTATTCGCGTGCTGGTGAGCCATTCATTTAATTTTAACAAAAATGTTAATTTCTACAACCATATCTGCCTGCCTGCCTAGAATTTTCCCAACTATGTTGGGATTGGCTTTCAGTCTAACCAGTTGCAGCTGAATACCAGTATTTCACATGGAACTACTGCTTATCTGTCCTCCACAACCCAGTTACTGGGTAACACAAACAAATGTTCATTACTACAACAATACATCTAATACTTTTATAATTAATATATACATACATTAGGAGAAATTATGTTATAAAGTTTGGCACTGCATAATGATCTTAACATTTCATTATCTTTATTCTCCTGCCTTTATCCCAATTTATTTAGGGTCAGCGCAACATTTCTTAATAGTTGTTCTTATAAAATAGTTAAGGGGTTTGATCAGAGCTGGTAAGAGTACCAGGAAGTGCTGTGGGCCATGGCAGTATCAGCTAATAATAATAAAAAAAGAGATCATTAAAAGTAGGTATAACAAATATTTTTTGCCACATTACCCACATAAGGCTTTGTTGATATAATGGTGACACAAGGAAAACCACTTGTTTATCAACTTGCTAGCTGATCACACATTCAATGCATCAAACAATCAGCATACTGATAACATTATAAATGATGATACACACTGGAATCTCTACTGTATTATTAATTCAATATTACTCATTTATCCACCATACAGGCACAATACTCATTGATTGTATTACCCAGTAACTGGGTTGTGGAGGTCAGATAAGCAGTAGTTCCATCTGAAATACTGGTATGCAGCTGCAACTGGTTAGACTGAAAGCCAATCCCAAAGTAATTGGGAAAATGCTAGCCAGATTTATTAATCAGTTTTAGATACTGATAATAAAATGAGCAGAGCAGTGGTGGCCCAGTGGTAACGACCGCGACTTACGAGTTGTAGGTCGTAGGTTTGAACCCTGACAGGCGCTTTACTTTGTGTAAATTATTTCATCACCATTGCTCTCAAAATTTTGAAGGAAACTGTTGTGAGGAAATAGGCATGGCAAGGCAAATCTACCAACCCATACTGGGCCCTCGTGGTGGATTACGGCCCACTTCCTCGGTAAAGTGCGTATTTTGCGTGCCATTAAAACTGTGTCACTGTTTAGCTTCATCATCTTGGCATGTCGATGGCAAAACTGTTTATATTTCAACTAAACTATCTGTAATATTTCAGCTGTTCATCAACAATGAATGGGTGAAGTCATCAGATGGCAAGACTTTTAAGACAGAGAACCCCACCAACGGCCAGGTTAATGCCGAGGTCCAGCAGGCTAGCAAGACTGACGTGGACAAGGCGGTCAAAGCTGCTAAAGATGCCTTCAGGTATTTGCAATCAGGATTAAATTCATAGTAGCACCAGCTTAGCAAAAGCATAGCATAATCAGCCTATTATGTTCCCACTCAGCCTATTATGGTCCAAACTTTTATTTCTCAAGAACACAACACATTTGTTTCCTCACGATGTTTTGCTTCACTGATTTGAGAGTAGTGGTGATGAATAATTTCAATAAAGTGCTTACCTGGGTTACAACCTTCGACTTACAACCCGTAAGTCGCGGCCGGTTGACCACTGCAATACCAACAGTAATTTTATTTGCCAATCACAGCCATACAAAAAAATGAAATTTTACTTTGTTTATGAGTGCCGATTCTCTTGTCACAAATGCGTCTAAACTATTAGACTAAAAATCACCAAAATGTTGTTTCATTAGTTTGACAGCACTAAGATGGCACTGCGAGTTATTAATTTAGTGATAATGGCAATTTTGGTTGCCTGGCCTAAAAGTGGCTATATCTGACTATTTTGGCGATCTATCTACCTACAGCTTGAGGGCGTATGATACGCCAAGTTACAAATTCTATGCTTGTATTTTTCTTTGCCTACGAAAGTTTGACGCAGGGTATCGTATTTGAATAATAATAAAATTATGTTATTGCGAACGCCAAACACCGCAGCGTCCTCTTTTCCCGACTAGGAGTAAATACAAATTAAGTACTTAATTTTCTTAACAGGCTCGGCTCACCATGGAGGAAAATGGACGCCTCAGAGAGAGGCTATCTCCTCAGCAAACTGGCCGACCTGGTCGAAAGAGACATGACATACCTGGCTGTAAGTATTTATTCCAAAACTCTTTTTATTTGAGGCGAAAGCGCCCGGTTAGCCCTCCAAATTTAAATTTTCTAAAGTTTTTTGCAATTTCTCCGTCTGTCTGTTTGAACTCGATAAACTCAAAAACTACGTAACGGATTTTCATGCGGTTTTCTCCAATAGACGGAGTGATTTAGAGTTTAGGTGTATAAAGCTGTCTGTCTACTGGAACGGAGAAGAGAGGAGAGGAGCGGAGCTGTGCCAATATTAAGCAATAGAATCTAAACTCAGACAGCCTTATTAAAGGTTTTGTTTTGTTTTATCAAGCTTTAAAAATCGTACGATGGGCGGGTCCCTAGTAATCCTAACTAATATCACAGATAATATAATACTTCTAATATTATAAATGCGAAAGCGAGTTTATTTGTTACGCTTTCACGCTAAAACGGCTGAACGGATTTGGATGAAATTTGGCAAATAGGTAGAATGTGACCTGGGTTAGGTCGTAGGATACCCCGTTATTCCCCCGGGATCGAGACTTATGCGGGTGGAACTGCGGGGTGAAGCTAGTAAATAATAAATAGCTTACTTAAAAATGTAAAATGATTTGTTTCTTCGAATAGCTCAGAACAGTTAAATATTATTATGAACAGCGGCAAGATAAAATTATGTAAGCGGCTTACAAAAACATAATATCTAAATTTATATCTGCTTATCATAACCCCTGATAAGGCGTGACATTACGGACACTTCCAAACACGTTTGATAACTTAATGCAAATTAAATGTTGCCTATATGAAATCTTTTTAAACATTACCCTGTCTTTATTGTCGCGCAGTCGAGTTAAAACTGCCTATAGTCCATTTATTATAACACTAGCTTCTGCCCGCGACTTCGTCCGCGTGAAATTTCGGCTCCCAGCCCACCGCATCGCATCCCATCGCCCGCCCCCCGCGGTATTACTTAGTTTTCACTTAGCGTTCTTTCTGACTGTTTTTTGTTTAACTCGGATCCAAGGGCCGTAACGTGATGTTACATAGCCTATAACCTTCCTCAAGAATTGGGCTATCACATGCATAAAGAATTTTTTAAATACGACTGGCTGTTCCGGAGTGATGCGCGGTCAAATAAACAAACAAACAGACAAAAATTCTAAAAACTGTTGGTACGTGTTCTGTTATCGATTCTAAGTATCCGCAGCCAACTTTTTTCGAATATCTTCCATGTACAGACTTTCGCCCCATCTTCAGCTTTATTATTATGTATAGATTAGACAAAAATAACGGTTATAAACACGCTTACGTCTTTTCGATATAAATGTATAACAAACTCCTTTATTTTGCAATAAACACAAAGCAATGATTACTATTTACATTAAAAAAATTACTCTAAAGTGCAGTCATTTCAGCAATAACAATAGTTGTCGTTATTTAGCCGTTATTTGTCTAATGCTAAAATAAATGGAGTATAGTTCATTAAGGTCTATAAATAAATATTTGATACGGCTGCGAATCATATTTAGATCAACATACAACCTGATACTGACCTGCAAATTGCAAAACACGAAAGAAAATTTGAATTTCGCGGGCTACCCTGAGGCTTTCACCTTAAGAGGGGCATTCGGAAAGTTAGCTGTAAAAAAGTCATTTGGAAAGTTTCCAAATACTTTTTTACATCTAAAACTAAATATTCGGTGTTAAGATATTTATTATTGCATTTCATAGTCAATATTCTAGTTCACTAATTGACCATATTTCATATTTTCATAGAGGAATATTGCAAAATTAATCAAAACAGCGATATATTTGACATCTATTTGCGAAGTTGCCAACTTTCTGAATGCACCTTCTTAATGAAGATCTCGGAGCGTTGTCCTAACTTGTGCATAGGCAATACAATGAAAGAGTACTTCGTAGTTCGTACAAGTACACCTATAGGCAGGCACTTAGTACATGGTATTTGTACAGGAAAACCAGGTGCTTTGCTCTCGACATAGGGTCATTGAACGTTCATTCAACCTCTCATTGCAAGCATGATGCAGTAAAACTAGGTACTTATCTGCAAGTACCTAGGTAGCTATAACTAGTCCCTATATACACTGATGCTCTTGGCACAAAGTATAATTGCTACGAAGACGCAGGGAACTATTTCTTGCCCGTTCTTCTCCATAGGTACCTACTAGGCTTTGGAATGGGCAACTAGCTTCATATTTTCTGACTGACTGTATCCTTGACAATTCAAAAGTGTCTGTAATTGGTTTAATTGAAATAAATGCTTTGAGTTTTTGAGTTTTTTTTTAATTTTTATTAAAGCTTTGAATCTCCTAGTTGTTTTTGGATTGGAATTCTAGCCAGGTTCATGATTCCCGCAAAGTACATATTTAAAGGGAACTCGTGCGTAGGGATGAAAATAACCTTATTGTTAAGGACTTGTAGATTGTGAGTTGGCATATTTTTCAAATTAGAGTTTATGATTCTTATCTCGGCACTTGATGTAAGTCTGTGGATTCTAATAGGCCAAAGTAAACGTAATTCATTGATAGATTTGTTTTTGCATAACAGACCTATCCGCGTAATTAATATCGTAATATCAAGCCTGTATTCCCGAAGGGTTAGGCAGAGATATACCTATAGTACACCCACATTGCACCAGTTATTTTTAAGTCCCATGTAATAGGGGCGAACCTATTGCCATCAACCGGGCACGAGTCCAGACTCTGGGCGGCTACTGAGAAATTCCAGATAGAAAAACCCTATTACACTTTGCCCGACCTTGGAATCGAACCCGGGATCTCATGCTCAGCAGCTCCGCAAACCCGCTCTGTAATTAATAATGTATCTGAATCCCAATTTCAAGAGTCATGGTCCCGATTCTTGTTTATGACCAAGCACCTAACCACCAACACATGCATCAAGCTGAATGAACCTTTCATTTATACAGAGTCTGGAAACCTTGGACAACGGCAAGCCGTACACAGCTGCATACTACGGCGACGTGCAAGCTGTTATCAAGAACCTACGGTACTACGCTGGCTGGGCAGACAAGAGCCACGGTTTAGTGCTGCCCACAGATGGGAAATACTTAGCGTATACTCGCCATGAGCCTGTCGGTAAGTTGTTACAGTTGGAGTCAAACTTAATGGCGGCTCGGAACATGAGGCGAGTCGCTGCGCAGTAACAATTTCATGGGTCAGCGGGGGTGAGGGGTGCGGTACTGCGCAGCGAGTACCTAGCGAACTTCCGAGCCGCCATTATGTTTGAACTGAACTGTACAAAGATTAAATCAAGACATTCCAAAACGCACGTCAAAAGTCTCAGATTTATCATAACTCGCGTTAAACGAAAATTATGACCCAAAAATAATACCTGCTATCTAATTGTGTAACACATTTTCGTAAACGATTAAGGGCGAATTCGACCAAATAGGAATAAATTTTATTATTTTATTTCTAATCAACATCAATACAAT
Organism: Eupsilia transversa; assembly: GCA_914767815.1. NCBI lineage: Eukaryota > Metazoa > Arthropoda > Insecta > Lepidoptera > Noctuidae > Eupsilia > Eupsilia transversa. Next base: position 4,277,508 of record OU611888.1, read on the forward strand.
TACGACTAAAGTTGACAATGCAGTAATTCAGTCCATACCTTTTAGCTATTGTGAATAATTGAGTAAGGTATTGAATTGAAGCCATCAACCAAGCTGGCGTGACCGGATGGGCGCGCATACAATATCTTTGTTATCGGAGTTGAGAAGTAAAAAAGAATACGCAGGCTAAAAAATTCCACTGGATTTAATTGGAAATACCTAGCTTAATGCTTCATAAATACTAGGATGTGTGGACGAATACCAAGCAAGACATAATTATAGCACGTCATAATAATTACTGAATGTCCTAATAAATGGGACACATTGTAAGAAACAGAAAAACAAAAAAAAAATTGTTGTAAATATCGCTAGTCAGGGGTTCTAAAATCATCAAAACTTAAACCTACTGCGATATAATTATACAATGTGTAACGGAAAGGGTATATCTATCCAAAAGGGGTGGAGATTACATTAGGTAGGTATAGAATCTCTATGCAAAGTTGCAGCTCAAAATAAATTACTCAAATATTTTTTTACCAAACTTTAGGTTTCGTAAGTTTATTGAATTATGAATGAAAAATTGATTGTCAAATCATAACGAATGTGTCACCGCATTACGAAGATCAGACTGGATCGAATAAGCCGAAAATACGGAGAAGCGAGCGGCACAGAATAGATAATAGTACCGAGCGGTTGGTATCATGTACTGAAATTTCTCATCATGTTCGTAACATGTAGAAATAAGATTTTAAAACCCTTGCCACATAGTTTGTTATCATCCAAAGAAGCCGTGCACTTGATATGTATATACCCTTTCCGTTACACGTTGTATATGTCCATAAATATGTACATGACCTTCGCATGCCTTTAGGAAAACAAAGTTGGTAAATTATCAGTCTTATGGAATATACTACAGTGTAGTAGGTATATTCCGAGTGTTAATTGAAACAACACCATGACAAAGCAAGAGTATTATAAAAAACAAGCAATCGCTGAATAAGAGCCGTGTGTAAAATATTTGTGTATCGATGTTGTATACCTAAGTATTTGCATAAAAATGTAAATATGCAGTATATATCTAGGTAAGTAAATCAATCGATATTATCTTTTCGATCAAAATTGATATCTCATTACGTACTACACCCCGTTTCGAATATTTGATTTTCATGTATCTTGTGCTAATCAAATGAAGTCGTGTGAAAACTGATAACTTTTGCAAACGTCTCTTTTAGATACCAATGTCCTCTAAGAGCAAAAAACATAATATTACGGTGTGTCATTCCGATAAACTAGATTTCGCCGTATCATTCTGACTATACATATATATCGCGGTGTAAGAGTCAGATAAACGTATCTACATTTTCTCAATTTTACAGGAAAGCAAAAATACTGTGAAAAATCGGCTCTTTAAACTTTACCAGCTTTTTAATACAGATAAAATACTAGCATGGAAAAAAACAAAAAAACTATGTATTGCCATACTCTTAGAGCTTTGAAAAAATTAGAAATTATTTATATAAATATGCTTACATAGACGCAATATATATATTTTTAAAATTAGGTTGACATACGTTAGTGTGGCCCTTAATTATTTCACACTTATGTTGTTATCAAACTTAAATACGTCATTTGTGAAGTTAAGTTTTATTATGTCTATAGTGATAAAATGAGTAATAAATAGTGATAAAATCTATACTTATAATAAATCTGTAGAAGTGAAAATTCTGTACATTGAAAATATCAAAAAAATAAATGGCAGGGGTGTTACTAGACCGACGCCGAACCCAAAAATTAGATTAAATTTTTTTTTGTCGTGTCTGTCTGTTTGTTCAGGCATCACGCAAAAACTAGATACCGGTTCGATTACGATGAAACTTGGTATAATTATTCTTTAATATCCTGGGCACCACACTGGGTACTTTTTATCCCGGAAAAGTATCCTATCCTACTATCTATATCTATACCTATTAATAAAAAGACAAGTCCTGACTGACTGACTCATCAACGCCCAGCCCAAACCCTTGGACCTAGGAAGCTGAAATTTTGCACAGAGGTTCCCTTTATAATGTAGGCAAGGAAAAAGGAAGCATTTTCGAAATTCAACACCTAAGGGGGTCAAATAGGGGATGAAAGTTTGTATGAAAAATCTTATTCCTTGAGGTAATAAACATGAAACTCCGCACGAATAATTATCAAAATAAATGATAGTTTGTAATTTTTTGTTTTTCTAAATTACCCCCTAAAGGGGGGTTGGGGGGTGTCAAAGTTTGTATGTAAGAATTTTAACGCGCTGTCCGATTAACTCGAAACTCAATATTTATACTTAAACCCAAAAATTAAGAATAACGTGTATCAGGATTTTTCGAAATTCAACCCCTAAGGGGGTCAAATAAGGGATGAAAATTTGTATGAAAAATCTTATTCCTTTAGGTAATAAACATGAAACTTCGCACGAATAGTTATCTAATAAATTAAAAACTTTGTAGTTTTTTGTGTTTTATAAATTACCCCCTAAAGGGGGGTTGTCAAAGTTAGTATGGAAGAATTTTAACGCGCTGTCCGATTAACTCGAAGCTCAATATTTATACTTAAAACCCATGAGGATGTATGGGGTAATTTCCGACACTCACGCGGGCGAAGCCACGGGCAGAAGCTATTTTAAAATATATATGTTTATTGTCTTCTTTACGATACTGCAGCCATCTTATTTTTAGCCAGTTGACAGCATTGCCATCACAGTCCACCTTAGCATTCTTAACTAATATAGTTTTTAGGTTTCTCCTAACTTCAAATCAGGGGGCTCCCCGCACTGCGTGTTTCAACTCGTTGAGACCTTACATCAACTTTTAGGTGCCAAACTAACGTAAGTTTATATTTTGTCAATAGACTATAATACTAATCAAACAAAATAGTACTGCCACAAAAACGTAAATCGTAATACATCGTTTTGGCCATTGACTTGTATTATTTATCTAACAAAAATGTTTGTGCCAATAAAACGTAAATACACAAACGTTACACTGGCTCTTTAAACTAAGTATCAAAACAAAATTTTGTAACGACCAAAATAACGTATAAGCTTTTACGTTCTTATGGTTTGTATAATATTGCCAAACAAACTATATTCTAAGAATAAAAATATTGTTTTTAGAAATACGTTCCTATAGCTCTAAAGAGGTAGGAAGATAATTAGAACTATTTAAACGGTATTCATAATACGTTTTTCTGGTTCCATTGAAAATGATTCTTAAGCTATTTCGTTTTTTTGGAATTTGATAAATATTGACTTTACCGTTACGTCGTTTTGGCAATTCATAAAGGACTATATTGTGAACCGTTTTATGAAAAAAAACCTTTTTTGATTTTTTTGTAGATACGTTCATCTGGTTCTTATACCGCGATATATAATATTATAAATGCGAAATTGAGTTTGTTTGTTTGTTACGCTTTCACGCTAAAACGGCTGAACCGATTTGGATGAAATTTGGCACATGTGTAGTCTATGACCTGGAAAAGGACATAGGATACTTTTTATCCTGGATTGCAGACGAAGTCGCGGGCAACAGCTAGTTTTAAATAATTTGAAAAACATTATTATTTATGATCAATGGGGACATTCATGTGATTTGTACCACAAGTTGTTTATGTCTCATTAATATGGTTCATCGTTAGTAAGTTATAAATAAGTTCTTCCTTAATGGCTGAACAAAAATAAATTATGAAGTTATAATTCCGTACATCTATGGAATCGTAACAAACTCTCTTTCACATTTATAATATTACAAGCTGCGCCCCGCGGTTTCACCCGCATAAGTGTTGATCCCGTGGGAATATCGGGATAAAAAGTATCCTGTCCTAATCCAGGTCATGTTCTAACCATGTGCCAAATTTCATCCAAATCTGTTTAGTCGTTTTAGTGTCAAAGCGTAAAAAACAAACAAACTCAGTTTCGCATTTATAATAAATTAGGTAGGATGACAAGGCATATCAAGGAACTTTAAAACCTCTCATAAAAAAGTAATTACTATTAAAATCAATAAAACACACATGGACACTATTAGCAACTTTTTTAGCCCACACGCGAGATATTTATTATCTTTTTATACAGATTCAAGGTTAACTTGAGGCAAAAAATACAATGCCATTTAAAACCATAAATTTTATTGTTGTGGTTTACAAGAATACCTATATGTATACAGGGTCTCATACTGCAAGTGAGGGCAGTACCTACTCATGAAAATAGGATTTTCACAAGTGGACCAACTCTGTAATATGAAGAAATAATCAGCTGGTTTTATTTTTCGTGATTTCAGTATTGATAACATATTGAAAGTTGTTCATTGTCGGGAGCACTACACTCTCTTTAAGTATGTACCACGTTTAACCGAACACACTGTATGTTCAGGAAAACTTAAGAGCACATACAATCTCAGGTTTTTATCGCACCATACTACTCGCGGACTGAGTGCGAGCGAGACGGAAGCGACTTCAAAGCGCCAATAGTTTAGGTAATTGCTTTTAATGGCGAAAATAATGGTAATTTAAAAAACATATAGTCGCTGCTTTATAATTAGTTCAGTTATTATGCAAATTTCCATGATCTAATTTGAAGTATTTTTTTAATGCTAGTTTGGACTTTTTTTCTATCGAGAAAATTTTATGGAATCGTGTTTTCGTCTCACATAGTAGGTACTTAACATTAATCCTCAACTATAACAGATATTTATTTCAAAATTAATGCTGCAGTAGTTTCGATATAACGGAGGATCTTGCAAAGCAATTTGAGGTATTATAGGCCCGTTCAAGGCTACTCTACTCCACATAAAAACGTGTTCCGGTTACAGCTTGTTGTTGCTAAGGGAACCTTCATACCTACATATTATTACTATATGTAATGTAGGTACTTAGGTAATCAATAGGCACGGATATAAATAAATTGCCAGCAAATAAATAAGGCGTGCGCAAAAAAAAATTGAGCACCGTGTGGTTTTACTTCAATGTCACCGTGTGCATCTAAGATTGTAATGTTAAAGATACAGTGATCGTAGAATCGACACAGATAATCAGATGTTGTTCTAATTTAATCGACTTATTAGATCTAGATATCATAACTGATAATATACAGTAGCAACAAAGACATAAGTACCATTATTTATATAGCAAATTCATTCATTCATTTATTTATTTGGATTCATCATGAATAACGTCAATTTATATGTTCCAAATCTCATCATCCCCTTTATCTATACAAATAAATAAAATTTAAGTGTCTGTTTGTAATGTCAAAATCAGTGCTATTTACTAAACGCGAAGAACGGTCTATACCAAAAGAGGAGATATCCAAACTAAAATTGCACTCAGAAATGAAAACAGATTAAACATACCAACCTCACGATTAAAAATGCACTCTTGGAGCACATTTGTAAAGTCCATTAAAATATACAATAAGTTACCAGAATACATCAGTCATAAATAAAAATAATATCTTTATCAATAAATTAAAACAATTCCTAATTATCAAAAGCTACTACACTATTGACGAATACTTTAACGATAAATTTCAACAACGCCTTCATCCTCTCTCCTAAATTAACTTTTGCTGTGCCCGACAGGGTCCATAACTGATTCAATATTAACATATCAACAACTATGTACACATTATGAAATGCAATAAAGTATTGAATACGGTAAAATAAAATAAAAATTGGCTGTCTGTTCTGGCTAATCTCAAAAACGGCTGGACTGATTTTAACGGGAGATAGCTGACGTTATAAGAAGTAACTATTTAAGAAAAATAATTAGGGTCCACGCGGGTGAAGCCGCAGACAGTAGCTAGTAAGTTAAAAAGAAAGTTCATAGGTGCCTACTGACAGCTATTATTGAACCCTTTGTTCTCATATTATTACATTCGCAAAATATTATATTCGCAAAATATTATATTCTCGAATTATTATATTCTCAAAATATTAGAAGTACAATCAAACACAGTGAAAAATAAAAATGAATTTATTTAAATCAAAATCTTTAAAATCTTAAATAAAATTAAAATCTTTATTCCAATACCTAGGCATCATGGAAACACTTTCGAACGTAATACAATATTAAAATAAAAAATTATTGCAGTATCATACAGTATTGCAAAATTATTTGCATTTATCATTAATAAAATATAATTAATAATAACTGAAACTAAACAAATCCAGAGTGATCAAGTGCATGCAAGTTTTCACAAGTGGCATCTGTTTCCAAGCACGACGATTAGTACAGCCGCTCAACAATAAAAATTGCAAAAGTATATACATCATGGAAAATTTATGGGAGCTTATTCAACGCCGCTAACATGTTTAAGCATTCTATTGATTGAATTTTGTTGGATAAACAGTCTGTGATAATGCAATTAATTTTTCTATCATTTTCAATGTATTTTAAAGATCTTTTTTTATCAGGGCAGTGGAAAGCACTTTTTAGCAATCTTTTATTTTGAATTTGAGCTTCTACTTTTAATGCTACTAAAAATTGGAAAATGGTTGGTCGAGATGGAATTCGAGAGTTAATTCTTCTGTGCCATCCTTCCACTGCATTCGTAGTGCGGTTCTTTTCACCATAACAGCTAAAAATATCTTTGGTAATGGTTTGTATCCACTGGTTATTAAAATAGTCTAGAAATTTCTGTGAAACTTCCGTCTCTGGTGCGATTTCATATATAGCAAGATATGCTTCTGGAATTAGATTGGGTGGTAACAGAGCCAAACTTGTGCACAACTGTGTGATTTTGCGACCTAAGTGAGTTTCGTTGAAATTCAATTTTTTACTCATTCTAAACACAGCATTTAAAAAATGGTAATAACAGCCTTTTACTTTTATTTCTGGATATACCTCACGCATAGCATTAATTGCAGCAATTTCGTAATCGCATTTGTATGAACTAATATTCATACGAAATTGATTTCTAAGTACAGAAAAGAACCTTTTGTATGTATTTGTGTTCTTATTTGGTAATAAGCCATAGACAATAGGTACAAAACTAATTGTGTTTTGGTCTCGTGCGATATCAATATGTACCTAAGGTGTACAATTGGTAAAAAGGCGACGGTGTCACCTTGAATGTACCATCTCCGTATACAATATCAATTGTCTGGAATAATTCTCGTAGCTTTTGAGCAGGTAACATCGAAAATATTATAATTCTATCATCCGTTTCACCATCATAATCATCAAATAAAAAAAAGTCTTGCACAATGTGGTGTGGCAATCTCACATTACTTGTAGTCTTTGATGTACCGACATTCAAAAAATTCTTTCGTTTCCTGTACAGCGTATCCTTTTTGGACGTAAATGATGGGATCAGATACTCTTTATTTTGAAAAACTTGTTTTCCCAAGAAGTGCTTTTCAAATATTTTTGGAATGGGTTCAAAATTTTCGCACACTTCTTTTTTGCACTCCTCCATTGCCATATCAATTATATTTCTTTCAAAATCAACGCTGCAACTATGTTTGGGCTGTCTAACGACTTTCTTATCCGAACTTAATGTAATCGAAGTCTTGCACTCCCTTTGGTTGCAACATCTCCAGTTGGTTGTACCATTTTTATTTTTCATGAAGAAGTTGTATTTGTAACCGTTATATAAAAAAACAGACTTGCCTTTTTGACTCGTTATAAACTTGGCTTCACTATCTTCAGACATTTTTATTTTAATATTTATTTATCAGAATGCAAAATTTATTCCCAATAAATATTTTTCACAATGTCACATTATACATCAAAAACAATTGATAAATAAAAACTGACACAAACATAGGTTTTTCATTGTAATCTGACAGGAACTACTAGCAAAGAGTTTATCTATTAAAACTTCAATATAAATGCACATATCTTCAGGATTACCTACTACTGGGTGATATAAAATCATTAGTTAGATTTATTTTACAGAAGGTAGGTAAACCTTAAAAAAAGGGGTTGTAAGTTTGATTCCCATCCGAGACAAATATATGTGATGAATAACCTATGTCATGTGATAATGACAAATATTTATTATTGTTTCCCTCAAATTAAAAACATTTTTCGCTGTGATTGTTCTTTGTGTAATATTTTGATAATATAATAATTCGAGAATATAATATTTTGCGAATATAATATTTTGCGAATGTAATAATATGAGAACAAAGGGTAACGCCCAGGCCTAACCTAAGTATAGTAATCCTAACGTTGTGCAAGCTCTAAAAACCTTTCTTCTGTATATTTAAACCCGACCATTTCGTAGGAGTATGCGGTCAGATCATCCCCTGGAACTTCCCTCTCCTGATGGCGGCGTGGAAGCTTGGGCCGGCGCTGGCGGCGGGCTGCACCGTGGTCATGAAGCCCGCCGAGCAGACCCCGCTCACTGCGCTCTACCTCGCTCAGCTCGTCAAGGTACCATGATAATAGGCCCTTAAGTACTTTACTACCAAGAATATACGGGGTCAAATTAAATTAGCTGACGAAACTCTGTAGCCGTGATGGGTATCGATATCTTAAAATGACAAAAAAAAACATACGCTACGAACATAATAACCTCCTCCTTTTTGGAAGTTTTTCTAAACTCATACCTTCGGTCTTTGACCACAAACGAATTAGTAGTTTATAATATGACATAGATCGAGGTGGCCCTGTAAAAGAATACTTGGAAGGATTTGGGGGAGGCCTTTGCTCAGCAGTGGGACAATGTAGGCTAAAAAAAAATGACATGACACATGACTCACAATCACAACACACACGTCGCCTGTGACTTTGGATGGATTCCACAAGATGAACAGATTTTGTGAAGGCCGCAGGAATCCGCTGAATGCGAAAACCATCGGTCGATGTGGCGACGCTTGGAGGAGCCCTAGGTCCAGCAGTGGACGGCTTTCGGCTGGAATTAATGAATATGACACTTCTCATTTAGTGGTTCGCGCTGCAGCGTGACTTGAGATACCAGCAGCTTCTGAAAGCCTATTCGGAATTTCGGATACATGGGACTTAAAAATAACTGGCGAAATGTTATTGTACGGAAATTAGTAAATCCTTTATGCACGATGCTTTTTTTTATTTTGAATGAGTAGTCATTTGTTGCCGAGACAGTTGTTTTTTTTTTGCTTTTTTACCTTGTACAATCGCCGTCAGATATATTGTAGCAGGCAAGGTGATCAAATACTTCTGAACAATTTAAAATGTCAATAAGTTCCATACACTAGAAGTTACCATTAATATCTGAACATTCATTACTCCATTATTAATATCTGAGCAGATGCTTGTCAATAATTTCTATAAACACAACTAAACAAAAATATCTGAACTCGTGTTTGTCTGCATAGATACACTTGACGTTGTAAATGTTAAGATATTTTTCGTAATATATGTTAGTTTTACGGAGATGAATTCCGAATTTTATTTCCCAACCATTCCCACAATTTTTGGGGTGCACCTCTGCCTAGCCCATCTGAGAAACAGGGCGTGATGTTATGATGTTTATAAAGCTTTCCTAATGTGTTCCTCGTGTATCCTCCAGGAGGCCGGTTTCCCGCCGGGCGTCGTGAACATGTTGCCCGGCTACGGCGACGCGGGCGCCGCGCTCGTCGACCATCCGGACATCGACAAGATCGCCTTCACTGGTGTGTACTTTTTTTGAGTACTTTTATGTACTTTTTTTAAGGTCATAAGTGTCGGATTTAAAAAAAAAGGAACCTTTCTAACATCACTTTTTTGTCCATCTGTCACATAAGCTTTTCTCGAGATCTAATTTTAACTGAGAATTTGAATTTTCGCATAATGTTAGGTCTCGGTAGCGTGCACACAGATCGGCAGTAAAAGACTATTTTTTTTTGTTTTTTCTTTATTTGAGCGGTCGCTTAGTGGAATTGCCCACTCAGATCATTTTGTTTTCCTTGATATACTATGTATTGCGTTATTGAAGAGCGTGCGTCATTTCTCATTTTCAATTAAGTTAAAGCGCACATATACCACTCAATGTCAAGGTCGAATAATTTATTTCATACACTTACCATCACAATCACACACAACATACATACATACTTGGCTATCTACTTATTTCTTAGTGTATTAGTTTTCTTTGTGAATTCGTTTTTATTGTAGGTTCCGTTTCTAGTAGATTACGAGCGGATTATATGAAATGAAGGAATTTATTGGAATGTTTTAAGAGGGTTTACATTTTCGAAAAATAGTGTTCCAGACAAATTAGACCAATTTAAAATTTTCCATAGAAACAGAGATTTTCAGTTATCTGTTTTTAAATAAGACATTTCGAAAATGTTCTTAACTAAGTTTTTAGACCTTTGTATCCTGCATATGCGTATGTAGTTTCATTAAAATCGGTTCAGTCATTTCGAAAAATAAGGGCTTGAAAGTTTGTATGAAATGCCGTTCGGCGTAAACCCTCTTAAATACTTATTACATGTTCTTGTAGCATAAATGTAAACGGAACGAAGGAGCCTGGATGTCACGACACAGGGAATCCTAGTGTGAGTTCCAGGAATCAACGCAATCTAATGTAATTTCTTAAACAATCATTTATTCTATTCTGTTTCAGTTAGAACATTCCCTTACAAAAAAAATATACAGTTTTGTATGGAAAAGAATGCACATGAAATAATATCATGCAATGCAAGCATTTTGGCAAGTGTTGACATAATAGCTTGTCACAACTGCTACTGATTACATTGATAAAGTTTAATTTACACAAAGTCAAGTCCATTTATAGAGCTAATACCTTTATCAGCTTGTTTATGTACTTGTTATTACATAAACTGATACAATGAAGGATATATGCATTTGTTGCATAACCAGTATTTAATATTTAGAACTTTGCACTAATTTGGCAAATTCATAGGCTCAACCTCTCAAAAAGAATCTGACAAACTCTTGGTAGAATAAAAGCAATTTACACGTCGCAACGCAATGACCAAAATTCATAGTCAACACACATTTCCTTTTGTTAATGACTGTAGAAGTATATTTACGAACTATATAGGGTGGATATTTTTCGTTAAACTAAGTACTGGTGGTCAAATCAGTTTGACCATTAACTTTGACCAAGAGGAAGGAACGATTTCCTACAACTCTATGGTGAAGCAAATTGCCAACAAAATCTTAATCTCCTCCTCTATTTCTGTCTCCCAGGTTCCACCGAAGTAGGCAAGATAATCCAGCGCAATTCAGCGGGAACTGTGAAGCGCATCACGTTGGAGCTGGGCGGCAAGTCGCCGAACATTATCTTCGCTGACACTGACATAGAAAGAGCCGTCGAAGCGGCTCATTTCGCCTTGTTCTTTAATATGGGACAATGCTGCTGTGCTGGTAAGAATAATCTATTCATATTTTACTGAACTATTTACGTTGGTAGAGAACGACATCACAATTTCAGCAAAGACTGAAACACCATGAAATAGCCGTGGAATGCTTATATTTTACTAGCTACCCGCCCCAGCTTCGCACAGGTAGCACTAAGTACTTATCTACGGCGTTACCCTACCTACCCTACCTACACCTACATACCCTACCCTACCCTACCTTCACCTACATACCCTACCCTACCCTACCTTCACCTACATACCCTACCCTACCCTACCTACACCTACCTAACCTACCTATGTCCGTCTCCTGGTTCTAAGCTACCTCCCCACCAATTTTCAGCCAAATCGGTTCAGCCGTTCTTGAGTTATAAATAGTGTAACTAACACGACTTTCTTTTATATCTATACTTATAATAAATCTGTAGAAGTGAAAATTCTGTACATTGAAAATATCAAAAAAATAAATGGCAGGGGGTGTTACTAGACCGACACCGAACCCAAAAATGTGATTAAATTTTTTTTTGTCTGTCTGTCTGTTTGTTCAGGTATCACGCAAAAACTACCGGTTCGATTGCGATGAAACTTGGTATAATTATTCTTTAGTATCCTGGGCACCACACTGGGTACTTTTTATCCCGGAAAAGTATCCTATCCTACGGTTGGGGGGTGTCAAAGTTTGTATGGAAGAATTTTAACGCGCTGTCCGATTAACTCGAAACTCAATATTTATACTTAAACCCAAAAATTAAGAATAACGTGTATCAGGATTTTTCGAAATTCAACCCCTAAGGGGGTAAAATAAGGGATGAAAGTTTGTATGAAAAATCTTATTCCTTGACGCAATAAACATGAAACTTCGCACGAATAGTTATCTAAATAAATTATAAAGTTTGTAGTTTTTTGTTTTTCTAAATTACCCCTAAAGGGGGATTGGGGGGTGTCAGTGTTTGTATGGAAGAATTTTAACGCGCTGTCCGATTAACTCGAAACTCAATATTTATACTTAAAACCCATGGGGATGTATGGGGTAATTTCCGACACTCACGCGGGCGAAGCCGCGGGCAGCAGCTAGTACATAATATATAGATAGATTGGTCCCGATGCTATGAAATATCATCTAAAGTTAGATTCTACCAACGGATACGAGATATAGATACGGCTAACAATGTATTTATTATAATAATGTCTTTATATGCTTGTTTTGTTTCGTGCCTTGCAGCGAGATTTTAATTAAGAAACTTGAATATCAATGCTTTTTTCACTTTTAAATCGAATTTACTAGCATCATTTTTAGGAGAAAATGAATGGTGGTAGTTACGAAGACCATCTTTCCGAAGTCTTGACCACCCTGTACTTTGTACCCTGTTCCTGTTTTTTGTACCATAATAAAATAATGATGATCGTCGTCTATTCAGGTTCCCGCACATTCGTTGAAGACAAGATCTACGACAAGTTCGTGGAGATGTCGGCAGCGCGCGCCAAGCGACGCGTCGTCGGAGACCCCTTCAAACCTGAGACCGAGCAGGGACCACAGGTATATCATACTTACATACTTATTATACTATAGTAGTTACTAGAAATTTTAGTCCAACCGAATGTGATTACCTTACGTAGCCCAAGAAAGAAACTTCAACCGCTTGTCCGGGGTACCATGAGTCGGACGTTCTCATGAGTATACCAAAACATGACACCCTTGTTTTGGGATAGTTGTGCAAAAAGTGAGACCGAAAAGTGGAACTCTATCGAGGGAATGAGGGACGGAGGTATATTGTTGTGTTATTTATAACTGACTTCCATCCGGAACCCAGCCCAGTTTGTTACTATTGTATTCTTGTAGAATAGATTAGTAGGAACTCTATCACAGTGCCACCTCACATCATTCTACCTAGCCTTTTCCCAATCATTTTGGGGTCGGCTTCCAGTCTAACCGGATGCAGCTGAATACCAGTATTTTACATGGAGCGACTGCCTATCTGACCTCCACAACCCAGTAACTGGGTAATACGATACCACCACAGTGCCACCTACCGGGTACAATTGTGAATCTAAACAATCCAGGGATCCATTAAAATATACACACAAATCGGTCCAGCCGTTTAGGAGGAGTTAGGTGACAAACACATGTACAGAAGAATTATATATATAAAGAAGATTTAACACTTATTTTCCAGATCGACTTAGAGCAGCAAACCCGCATCCTGAGTCTCATCGAGAGCGGCAAGAAGCAGGGCGCTACACTAGTCGCGGGAGGGAACCGCGCCTCTGATACCGGATACTTCGTAGAACCCACCGTGTTCAGCGACGTCAAGGATAATATGGATATCGCTACTACTGAGGTATTGAATTAATGTCATTTATTTATTTAGTTCGGGAAAGCAAACAATTAATCAATATCATAATGAACAGAAAGTGAAAAACAGAGATACAATTCTTATTGTGTATCTTACGATGTGTGGACAACATCGACAAAATTATAAGAGTGATCTTAAAAGGTATTTCTTAAACTGTATCAACCTTGGAAGCAAATGGTTGAAGGAGTGTTTACAAACAGAAATCTCATCCACATGCACAAACTATATTAATGGAAGGCTAGAAAAAAAAATGGTCCATGCTTTTCCGAACTCGCAACCGTTAGCGCCGAAGCTGAGTCACTGCGATAATGAAAAAAATTCGTCTTACTTACTCAACTCAAACTCAAACTCAAAGCATTTATTTCAATTAAACCAATTACAGGCACTTTTGAATTGTCAAGGAGTCAGTCAGTCAGAAAATATGAAGCTAGATGCCCATTCCAAAGCGTAGTAGGTACCTATGGAGAAGAACGGGCAAGAAACTCCACGGACACTCTTTTAAATCAAATAAATTGTTACAAAAATTGGTTACATCATTCATGTTGAAATTACTTATACATGTGAGAACAATGTAGAAAGACGTGCATAAAAAAAAGCGTCCGTACATAAAAATAAAAACAATTCAAAAATTACAAATAAGCCATGGCAGCTAAGAGATGACCAGCCCCAACTGACGGCGCCCGTTCACGAACATGACGCATGGATTAGCACCATTCAGCTCAACCATTTTGAAGGGAGCTAAATGATCCAACACACACGCCACCATCAGCGAGACATCTGAGTGAGCATGACATACTCACAGCCGCCAGGGCACATTCAAGTCAATGAAAGACATAATATTACCCGGTAAATGGTAGCTCTATAGTACATAGTACTCACATATGTGCTATGCAATTATATAATGCAAAAGAAATTGAGTCTATACAATGCAAAGATGTTCTTACAATCTTCAGCAGCTCCAACAGACTTTTCGAATGTTAATCAATTAGTTGTGGTTGTGGAGCAGGACCAGCATTGGCCCAAGCATTTTTATCAGTGATATAATCCCCTAACTTATAATATGCCTGCCTGCATAGTGTGCGTTTTATACATGTTTTGAATCTCGTCTCATTCAGTTGAAGTATGTGGGGAGGAATTTTATTATAACATTTTAAACAGTACCCCATGAAAGATGAGTCTACTTTAGCCAGTCTGAAACCTGGTTGAACTAATAGGTCCCTATTTCTTGTACTATAATTATGTCTATCACCTCTTTTACTAAAAAGATGTAAATTTTTTCTTACATACATGATGTTTTCATAGATATATTGACAAGGTACCGTCATGATGTTAATATCTTTAAACAGTTCCCTTAGAGAATCACGCCTGCGGAGATGATATATGGCTCTGATCGCTCTTTTCTGCAGAATAAAAATAGACTCGATGTCTGCAGCCCGTCCCCACAGTAAAATACCGTAAGACATGATACTATGAAAGTAACTAAAATATACCAGTCTCGCGGTATCTACATCAGTAAATTGACGGATTTTTCTGACAGCATATGCTGCTGAACTTAGCCGTCCTGCAAGAGATGTTAAATGAGGACCCCATTGTAGCCTTGAGTCGAGCGTGATCCCCAGGAAAACGGTTTTATCGACGAATTCTAGTTTCTCTTGATTCAATACTATCTCACAATCATTACTTTTTACATTTGGTAAAGAAAATTTTATGCACTTAGTTTTTTTCCCATTTAATACTAAATTATTAGCAGTGAACCAATTTTGGACCTGCAGTAGGGCGTTATTCACGTCGTCAAAATTTGTAGCACGTCTATCTACCTTAAATATTAATGAAGTATCGTCAGCAAATAACACCATTTGTGGTTGATTTTTTAATAAATGGAGTAGATCATTAATATACACTAAAAAGAGGAAAGGACCCAATATCGAGCCTTGTGGTACACCCATTTTTACTTTTAAACCTAGTGAATTTATACCGTTTATTTGAACTTGCTGTTGTCTATCATTTAAATAAGATTTTACTAAACTGAGCGCAAGTTTTCCAAGTCCGTAATGCTCTAGTTTCAAGAGTAAGGTTTCGTGATCGACGCAATCAAATGCCTTGGAGAGGTCACAAAAGATTCCTATGGCGTCTTGGGCCTCTTCCCACGCGTTAAAAATGTGTCTTAATAAGGTAACACCAGCGTCGGTAGTACAACGTCCTTTGGTGAAACCATACTGTTGATCGTGCAGTATTTTATTTGTGTTAAAATGATTGAGCATTTGATTTAGCATTACCTTTTCAAACACCTTACTGAAAGCTGGCAACACGGATACGGGTCTATAATTATTGGTGTCTTTACTGTCCCCGGATTTGAAAAGTGGTATAACCTTACTGTATTTCATTAAATCCGGGAAGACTCCTTGATCCACACATAAATTAAATATTAAGGCTAAGTAAGGCGCTATGGTCTCAATTATGGAGGTACAGACTTTAATGGACATTCCCCAAAGATCTTCGGTCAATTTTATTTTGATTTGCTTAAAAGCTTTTATTACCGTTAAGGGGTTAATATGCTTAAATTTAAATACAATCGGGCAGGCTGAAACGTTCTTCTTTACTAAATCAAAAGAAAGCGAGGGCGAGGAATTTAAGGTTTCAGTCGTTTTAAGTGGGATACTGGTAAAGAAATTTACAAATTCTTGAGCAACTTCTTTGTTAGTACTTATGAGGCCACGTGAAGTCTCTAGTGTGAAATCATTATTATGTCTTTTATTCCTGTTTGTTTCGTCATTGATAATATTCCAAACCGTCTTTATTTTATTATCAGCTGATTTGATCTTGTTGCTAATGTACAAGGCTTTAGCTAACTTACAGGTATTTTTAAAAATTTTAGAGTAATTAGCAACGTATGTATTAAAAGTTTCGGTGTTAATATAAGGCTTAAGGCCATACAGCTCAAACAATTTTTCCCTACTTTTCCTAATACCTTTAGTTGCCCAGTCACTGAACAAAAATTTTGGGCAAATAGTTTTTGTCTTCTTTTTTAAAGTATTATCGAACTCAGTGCGCACTACCGAAAAGAATTCCTCATATAATTCATTTACATTGTTTAAAATATTGCCAGGTAAACTTAATTGACTAATCAAGTTATTATTAAATCTACTTAAATTGCTGGGTGTTATTTGTCTAGATTGTATCTGAATCCTTTGTAATGGTGTGTTGGACTTGAAAGAAACGGTTTGACCGCTGTGATCAGAAGGGAGATAATTTACAATGTCTTTATCAAAGTAGTCACAGCAACAAAAGACATTATCAATACATGTAGCTGAATTTGTAGTTATACGGGTTGGTTCTGAAAAAACATTTGACAAATTGAATGATTTAAAGAGACTTAATAATCGACTACTATTTGAACTATTCTCTAATATATTAATATTGAAGTCACCACAGATAATTAGCGATTTTGTACCAATTGTAAGTTTTGCTAGAACATCTTCCATTACTGACTCAAATAAGGAGTAGTTTTGATAATTTGGGGGTCTGTAAACGCACACTATAACATGCTGATCCAGCTCAACACAAGACAGTTCAATGTTATGTTCAACCGACAAATCAACTATATCTTTACGAGTTTTAGATTTAATAGAATTTTTGACTAAGATTAGTGAACCACCACGCAGCATAGATGTTCGGTTAAAACAACTGCCCACACTATAATTTTTGTAATTAATTAGCATTTCATAATCTTTCAACCAATGTTCAGTTAAACAAACAATTCCGAGCATGGTTTTTTCTAAAAACTACTTCATACCTTTAATGTGTGCATGACCGAAACGTCGCATATAGTGTGACATACACACCATAAACATAAATTCACACCACCATGTAAAACCTATATTCTAACAAAACATATCATTGAGTTTTTTTTTAAATAAAGTCAACCGCAAGTCAAGTGCACTACGAAAACAGCCCTAACGTCTACGACATAAAGGCGTTATGTCATGTTTTTTTCTATACCTCTCCAGATCTTCGGTCCCGTGCAGCAGATCCTGAAGTTCTCGCAGGTGGACGAGGTCATCGAGCGCGCCAACAACTCGGAGTACGGACTCGCCTCCGCCGTCTTCACGCAAGACATCGACAAGGCTAACTATGTTGTGCAGGTATGTGTATCATCCATAACCCGAAATACCAGACACATTTTCGATTGAGGTTCGTTAATGGATGGTACGGAGAATTTTGGCTTGCTGATTTTCAACACTTTTGTAGAAGCATGTTCAAAGCAATGAGAATTAGTGTGTAATTAGTGAAAAGCAACTCGCATCTTTGACGTGAAAAAACAAATAAAACACAAATTAATTAAAAAGACAAACAAATAAATGATTAATATTCAATAAAAAATATAAAAATCTATTTTTGTCTCTCTATGCGTTCTTAAACCATTGATTAGATTGTGATGGAACTTTGTTAGGGTGTTCTGAAGACGCCCGGGTTTCTTGTCCATAAAATAAATATAAAAAAGTGGCATTGCAACTTATAACGCATGCCACTTGTTTTTGGGAGCAGCTAGTAAAGTATATCTTCAGCTAAATTCTGACTGACTTTTCCCCGGTTTTCAAAAACTTGATCAAGTCTGTTAGTAATCTTTGACGGCACGGTTGGCGCAGTGGTTAAGCCATTGACTGCTGCGCTGCGTGTCGTGGGTTCGATTCCCGCTCGGAAAAAATATTGGTATGACCTACAAGTAGTTGTTCCGGGTCTGGTTGTTTGTGTATGTGAGTTTAAACGTTTGTAAACACACTCACAATACAGGAGAAATTCCTAGTGTGGCAAAACGTTTTTATTAAAAAAATTGTAGTCGAATTTAATGTAACTTTGTAAGCTCACACATATTAGAGATTTGATAACAGGTCTATAAACCTGGGATCTTTTTGTCTTGTTTGGTCTCAAATTATAACTTTAATATAATTTTCATCGACAGCGACTTCGCGCCGGCACAGTATGGGTCAACGACTACAATGTCCTCAGCAACCAGGTTCCCTTCGGCGGCTACAAACAATCCGGCATCGGTCGCGAGAACGGACCCTACGGCATTAAGAACTACACCGAAGTTAAGGCCGTAATCACTAGGCTCACTGATAAGACTTCGTAAATGCTTACTTAACCTATGGAAACGAATTAGTAGGAAATGGAGTGCTCTGCACAGAGTAAAGGGTATTATAACTTTATTTTCACTGTCATTGAGTGCAAAGTTGTTTGGGCATAGACATCAAACAGCTTTTTGGGCAACCCAGAGCGCGTTCGTTTCCACTCGTACGGCCCTGATAATACTGTTTTAATGAATGTTTCAATACTCTGCTTTCTGCTGGCATTCTTTTCAGTAAAATCGTATAAGTACTCCATTTCTTATTACTCCGTATGAAGGCGTATTTTCATATGGAGTGTTATGAACTTTCTTAATTTGTTTTATAACTTTATGCATTTAGAGAAGAAATCATTGTAATTTGCACAAGAATTAGATTAACAAAATAAAACTAGCTTTCTTGCTCCCTGCATTATCATGATGTAAATTCGCAAAACTGTTTT
This sequence comes from Eupsilia transversa, assembly GCA_914767815.1. NCBI lineage: Eukaryota > Metazoa > Arthropoda > Insecta > Lepidoptera > Noctuidae > Eupsilia > Eupsilia transversa. Next base: position 4,296,733 of record OU611888.1, read on the forward strand.
GTTGACTGACCATCTGGTTATTTTTTATTTTAGTTTTAATACCAGCTATCTAATTGCGTAACACATTGTCGTAAACGATTAAGACTAATCTGTTTCATTTTGACAGTTCAACAACATAACTTGCGTTATTTACTTTGTTGAGCAATGTTTTTTACCGAACTTATGAAGCAATGGGTTAGCAATCTGTTTCGAAACGATTCAGATTGCGATTGATCGTGTATTAGGGTGCAGTTTGTTGATGTCAGTTTTGCCATATTGTTTACAGATTATTAGCAACAATACAGTTACTTAAGTCTACATAGAATTGTAAGTTCTAACGTATCGCGTTAATATAGTTAACGTTTAAGATGTTATGTTAGAAGATGAGAAATCATTAAATATTCTGCATTTACAACCAAAAAAACAATATGTAGGAGGCTACAAAAGTAGACCCAAGAAATTATATTCTAAATGTCTTCCAGTATGCGTAAAACGCATGTATTATAATAAGCACAATGTATATTTCCATAATCTTTGAATAGTGCCATTTACTGTTGCTTTTTTTCTATATTACTTTATATTTTTGTAAAATAAAAAACAGCAATATAAGTACAAAGTTTTATTTTTAACAGTTACATCTAAAATCAACCACACATTGAGTAACAATAGCATTTAAAATGGAAACTTTAGAAATCACATAATATTCATTTTATAAATCAACTTACTCTTTAGAAAATCAAAGGATCATAGAAAAGTACCAAACCAGGCAACTTATTAACCTTTGGGGTATTCAATACAATTAAAAATGATAGAAACGAAGAATAAAATATTTGAGATAGATTAAAAGTGCTAATATTAAAGTATAACAAGGCAATACCTTCATAAGGTGCATCTATTCTAAAAATCACAACAGTGGAATGTATTGGTGCCACTTACTCTAAATCACATAGCCTTGCACTATAATCACTAAAAACGATACAAATTAAAACACGGAAACAATCTAAAAATACAAGAAAACCTATGAAAATATCTTTGGGTTTTCTAAATGCGAGTACAAATTGGACGGATGAGTAACATCAGTAACATAATTGTGATAGTAACAACATCAGCGACATAATTATGATTGAACAATAAAAGTGTAATACAAAAAGCGATCAACTTTGTACTGGCCAAATTGGACACTTTGAATACAATTGGTGAAGAAAAAATAAGTTCTTCCAACGCCTCATCACGCAATATTGTAATTTGTACTTATGGCTTCAACATTAGTGTTACAACTAAACAAAAAATCTTAATTCTGGATCAACAGAATTAATCAGTCCTTATCCTCGTTCAGATTCAAGAGGTTTTCTTCGGATATCTTCGGTAAGCCGCTGCCAGACATTGGAGATTTCACACTCTTACAGCTGTTCGCGAGGTCTTCTTCTATCTTTCTCTCAAGAAACTCGAAGTCATCGTTCTCCGCTTGGCACTTTAGACATTCATCGGATGAAGAGTCTTGGTAGCTCAGCACATTCTCAATGTTGACCTCAACTTCGTCATTTTTGTCGCATGTAGGTATGGATGGGCTACTGCTGCTTAAAGTTCGAGATAGGCTAGATTCAGTCGGTATTAATATTTCTGATTTAGGTCGTATTCTGATGTGCGCAGGTTTCGGTTTGCGAGGGAGGGGATTAAGTGAGCGTTTTTCTTTGGGGAATATGCGCTGGATTCTCTCTTCGACTAGTGAAATGCTTCGTTTGTAGACGACGGTGTCTTGTGGGCGCTGGTCGTGCGCGCAGCCATCGATGGCGTCTCGTGACTCTGTGTCGGAGTTGTCGCAGCGGAAGTAGATAGTATCGCAGCCATTTTCCTGCTTAACCTTGATGAGGCAGCAGTCGTCTTCCTTCTCGCACAATATCTCGTGCAAGGAGCCGTGCAGCGGTATCAGTTTCACTTTACCGCTGAAAGCGTCTTGCATCGTTGATAGGTCGTCGTCTATGTATAAGTCCTCGGTACTTCTAGCTTCCTGTTGGCAATAAAAGCAAATATTTTATTAGAAAAAAATCTATTTACATAAAAACCTCAGCACAAATAAGACAACGTTTACCTAACAGGAAACTTATTGTAACGAGAATAAATATCTCTGTGATTTTAACAGCGATGCAAAATCAGGTTGAATTAAAAAATCAAAGGCGTAATGCATAGACGCGCATTTGTTTTAACACGCTTGGTGTACGCCTGCTTACTTACATACAAAATTCTGAAGAGCGTATACTGACAAATATTTGTATATAAAAATACGTATCTAACGAATGTGAGCCTTCGTGTTAGTCTACAAGCCTTACCTGTAAAGCGTTGAAAGCCTGGCATCTCTTCAAAGCATGAACATGAACATCCTCAGTCAGCGTGTCTTCCATTGACTGGTTCATTTTGTCCTTAGTACTCGTGTTGTTGTTTGTACTAACATTATTATTACCTCCGTCACAAAAAGTGACATTCACACAGTTGTCTAGGACTTGCAGACTATTCTCTCCAGAACGTGTGAAAGTGATTTGTAGAAGAGGTTTGTTGTTCCCGTTGATTTTGACTCGAGAGAACGATTTCATTGGTTCTTTCTTCGTGGCTCTCGTTTCTTCGGCATTGGTTAAAGACTCCATGATATTAGCGACTCCTTTGTTGACGATATCTTCGTTCTTAGACTCAGTAGAGGTCTCATCGGATATTTCTTGCAATAGATGTTGGAACTCTTTGCGTATCATATCTCTGATGTAGTCTTCGATGCTTCTCGTGTCTGTTGATTGGTCGATCTTTAGCTCGGATTTTTGGTTTTCGGTAAATGTTCTGAAATATAAAAGTTTTTTTTCAATACCAGTGCAATAAAACATATTTATCTACCGTGTAGACCATTGGTAAAAGGTAGTTTTATTATCGTCACATTGTCACAGAACATTCTGTGCGTAATGTAATCGTCCAATTGTAGGTATTTCATCATTTCATTTTATTGAGCATCCAAGCTCCATAACTAAAGAAAAGACAATGGTCAACGTCTGCAGTGAGATACAGGTTAAATAAATTACTTTGAAAAGGAAACATTCAGTAGCCTCCTGAAGCAATAAAATATGAAAAGCAAAAAGCCAACGTCACGTGGTGTTCCCAGGCGGTCACCCATCCAAGTACTGACCACGCCCGATGTTGCTTAACTTCGGTGATCGGACGAGAACCGGTGTATTCAACGTAGTATGGACGTTGGCATACGTAACACCGAATTTTACGTTTATCTATGTATTTAATCTATGACGCCATTCGGTTGAATTTAAAAACACGTGCTTTTCAGTCTATTTAAGAAACAACGCGAACTTGTGGGCACTCATTCCGCATTTCGACAAAACATCAAAGGAAAAATGTTAATAGCCAAAACGAGGGGTTGTTTTATCAAAATTTTGTTATGATACTTTAACAATTATCTATCTTATTTCTGTGGATGACGTTAAATCATTTGTCATTAAAAAGCACTATTGAACGTCGGAATTTACAAGAAATAGAATTGATGCTAGGGTCGTCTAACATCAATTCTATTTCTTGTAAATTTCCAAAAGTTGTTTCGTATGGAGATGAATTGTCATCAGTTCGCCCTTTAATGTGACTCAATAGTACAATACTTCTATTATCCTTGTGTACATAATATGTATGCTTTTCAAATTGTAAAAATAAACATTATTTTTATTTATTAATGTTATAATGGGCAAGAAACTCAGTAACTCTTTAAAATGGTTTAAAATATTTTGTGGAAGGTACATTAGTTAAAATTATTGATTACCTACATATTAAAAAATAATTATATAAGAAAATAACGTAAAAATCAGTATAAAATGCAAAAAGCCAACGTCACGTGGTGTTCCCAGGCGGTCACCCATCCAAGTACTGACCACGCCCGATGTTGCTTAACTTCGGTGATCGGACGAGAACCGGTGTATTCAACGTAGTATGGACGTTGGCGAATGCTGTATCGAATTATTCGTTCAAAATCAACTTTATGACGTCATTTGAATAAAATAAACAAATATTTGCTTGCATTATGTAAAAATTCGAGCGTTCAAAAGATAATTCACTTGCGCGGTGCGGTATTTATGTTTCCAACTGAGGAATGTTCATTAATATTGGGGAAGTATCACTAATATAACTGGTACATACCATTTAACACAATAATTTAAATGGCTTGACGAGTTTTTATTTTTAAAAAAATGCAAAAGCCAACGTCACGTGGTGTTCCCAGGCGGTCACCCATCCAAGTACTGACCACGCCCGATGTTGCTTAACTTCGGTGATCGGACGAGAACCGGTGTATTCAACGTAGTATGGACGTTGGCGAAAGCATGGCAATAAAACATGGTCTATTGAAACGAAACCTCTATGATGATATTTACAAATAAATCAAAATTGTAAGTGCTTTTGTCATGTCAAAATAACAGTTTTTTGCTAAATGCATATCCGCCTTTGTACCTTTTTGTGCGAAAAGTTTAAATAAATAAATAATATATACCGGTACATAATTAATATAATTTTATTATACTTAACAAAAAAACTTTTTTTTCCCTGTCTGTCTGTTTGTTCCGGCTAATCTCCGAAACGGCGTGACCGATTTTAGCCAGTAATAGAATAATTACCCTCGTTCCGATTCAGCCCTCCGATGTTGAACTTCAGGGCTTCGGTGTTGAAGTTCAGGGCTCCGGTGTCGAAATTCGGGACTTCGAGAAAAGTTGACGCTCTTAGCGATTGTATCCCGCGCTTGACAAAATTGCTCCCATTGGTGCCCTGTAAAATATATTATCATACAAGTATCAATAAAATATTAAGTTATTTCTGTAGTCAATTTTAACAAAAATTAGGCCAAATAGTTACACAATTTTACTACGAGAAACTGCTATCTAATTGAGTAATAACTTTTCCTAAACGATTAAAACTAATCTGTTTCATTTTGACAGATCAACTTCATTCATTGCGTTATTTACGTTATGATGCAATGGTTTAGAAATCTGTTTCAAAACGATCCAGATTGTGATTGATCGTGTATTACACAATTAGGGTGCTGGTTATAATTCTGCTTCATATAATAGTTTTCTAAAGCAGTCCGTGAATAATCAACCCTGCAGAATGAAATAGGGGAAGGCGCACTGGCGAAAATATATCAAATACACAAATAATACTTACTTTCAAGACGGCTGTCCAGCTATTGCATGTCAGAAGGAATGAAGTATTGTTAGTACATAAATTAGAAATAAAAGCCTCATGCAAATATAAGTTTTTAATGTGCTACCAACACAATGCAAGTGATAGTATAAATATTAACAGTGAGTATTGCAATGTTAAAAGATAGATTATGGTTTAATTGAAAGCAAAAAACGAGGGTGTTGTAAGCCTTAGTTCGTTTATGACGTTGCCATCGTAGCGCTATAACGATTAATTAATATAATAATAAACCGCCAAGCCGATTGCAAGCGCGTAATAAACAACAGTAAGCATTCGAAAAGGGGAGGATTTGCAAACTAATGTATTTTGCGAAACACTCGTTTTGTCAATGCTGAATACGAATACCGTTTTTGGTATTTATGCAATCAGTAAGGAGCCGAATTTTAAATGGCATAATGGCAAATAGCTTTGCTCGGGTAATAGAACAAAAAGTGTGCACCCAAATTCAATTTATTAAAGCAAATTTTCATATTGTAAGTATTAGAAGCTTACTAAAAATAATGTTATATCTTAAATACCTACGGGTAACAATACAAAATATGTTTACACCGATCATTAGTAGTTTAAATGGTATTATTTAGTGGCCACTGACCATTTTTTCCGTTGCTGGGTGAGGCAGGACGCGTGCGATATATTTTATTCCCTTGTTTCTTCATGTTCAACTGGGGTAAAGATTTCTGCAGTGTATCTACACAGTGGGATGCCGGCTTCACCGCTGCTATCTGGCTCCTGAATCAAAATTAAATAAGCAAACTTCACGTGATTTTCAACTTGTTGAACTACTGACTAAATATAAATAACACGAACTTTTGCCCGCAGCTTCGCTTGCGTTGAGAACGGAAATTATCCCACGGGAACATACTACCGGGATAAAAAGTATCTTAATATGTTATCGTATGGTATATACGTGTGTTAAATTTCATCCAAATCCGTTTAGCCGTTAGGGCGTGAAAAAAAAGAAAAAGACACCGACAGAGTAACTTTCTCATTTATAATATATTAGAGGTATATGAAAAAAAAAATGGTATTTAACACAAAATACAAAATTAATTAAATGACTTGATGAGTTTTTATTTCTATAATGCAAAAAGCCAACGTCACGTGGTGTTCCCAGGCGGTCACCCATCCAAGTACTGACCACGCCCGATGTTGCTTAACTTCGGTGATCGGACGAGAACCGGTGTATTCAACGTAGTATGGACGTTGGCGAAAGCTAAGTCGAATTTTTCATTAAGTATCAACTATACGACGTCAATTAATAAATATAAAAATACAATTGTTCAAATATTACTTAACATCATGGAGCGTTTGAAAAGTTAGTAAGTTCAACTGAAGATTGTAAATAATAACAGGACTGGGGCATTGTTCTACCGAAGCTGAATAATTTAACCTAAATAATAAAAATAATAAAAAAAAAACATGTTTTGAGGAGTTTTTATTTCTAAAATGCAAAAAGCCAACGTCACGTGGTGTTCCCAGGCGGTCACCCATCCAAGTACTGACCACGCCCGATGTTGCTTAACTTCGGTGATCGGACGAGAACCGGTGTATTCAACGTAGTATGGACGTTGGCGAATGCTTAGCCGAATTTTTCGTTTCGTATCAACTCTGTGACGTCATTTGATTAAAATAAACAGACGTTTTCATTCATTTAGTAAAAGTGACAGCATTTTGGAGCGTTCGAAAGACGGTTCCCATTAGAGATGAGAATATTGGTTGAAATTGTTTATTGGTTAATAGTTAGTTTAAAAAAAAAACGATATTTTTATTGGTTGAAAATATTAGTTAATATTTATTTATTTATTCATTTATACATACTTTATTGTACACCAGAAAATACATACTTACAAAAACAATTATAATATTACAAAACATACAATGACAGGGGGGGACAGTGATTTCGTTGACATCAAAATGGGGTTGTTATTGGTGCAAAATAATAAGTATACAATATACTGTAATAGACACATAGATTTATTTAAAAGTTATATAATAGATACATAAATACATACATAAGCTTTATAATAGATAGCTATTTAACATTTTTATTCAAGTTGCTAATGCATGTTGAAATTGTTAAGTTATCATAATATCTTATCAACCATTAACCGACCGAAATATATTAGTTAAAAATGTCACTTCCATTGTTTAGAATAAAATATTCCCAACAGTAAATGTGTTTTATCGTAAGAAAGATAGAGCATACAATTGAATGCACGTAACGGAATAAATATTTTTACTGGATGCAACACGACAGTGAAGAAGTTGATAATGATATTTTGTTAATTTTGTTTATTGAATATCATAGTTAATTTTAAATATTAGTTTAAATTTAATGATTGATGGATATATTCATCATCTCTAGTTCCCATGCGCTTTGCGATATTAATGCTTCCAACCGAGGAATGTAAATTAATTGAGGGAGTATATCCACTACGAAATAAATTACAATTTTGGAATAATTTGTAACTGTTATCACAAAATATAAAAAATATATATAAATTGATGAGTTTTTATTAAAAAAAATGCAAAAAGCCAACGTCACGTGGTGTTCCCAGGCGGTCACCCATCCAAGTACTGACCACGCCCGATGTTGCTTAACTTCGGTGATCGGACGAGAACCGGTGTATTCAACGTAGTATGGACGTTGGCGAATGCTTAGTAGAATTTTTCATTTTGTATCAACTCTGTGACGTCATTTGATTAAAATAAACAGACTTTTTCGTTGATTTAGTAAAAGTGTCAGCATTTTGGAGCGTTCGAAAGACGGTTCCCTTGCGGTTTGCGATATTAATGCTTCCAACTGAGGAATGTTAATTAATTGAGGGAGTATAACCACTACGGAAGAAATTAAAATTTTGGAATAAATTGGTTTCACAAAATATAAAAAAAATAATTGATTAGTTTTTATTTAAAAAAAATGCAAAAAGCCAACGTCACGTGGTGTTCCCAGGCGGTCACCCATCCAAGTACTGACCACGCCCGATGTTGCTTAACTTCGGTGATCGGACGAGAACCGGTGTATTCAACGTAGTATGGACGTTGGCGAAAGCTCAGTCGAATTTTTCGTGCTGTTACCAACTTTGTTACGTCATTTATAAATTATTATTAAAAATGGCTAAGCATTCTGGAGCGTCTACGTCGCGACGGCTCGTTTGCACGGTGTGGTTTTTCGGTCGACTGGGAAATATCTAATATACATTGTAACAGCTAATCAATTTTCACGCCTCCCCTTAAGACCTAGGCCACATATGTTTTGGTATTCGGATAGCTCAAGACCTAAAGAGGTGCCATAAAGAATACGAATAGAAAATAAATAAAAAAGCTTTTCGCGGGTTAGCACTTTGACAGCCAAGCATTTTGTAACGCGCATTTCCCTATACCGGCCGGCCATTTACGGCATTTTTGTAAAAATTATATAAAATTAACTGAAAAAGTTATGCATTTGGTTCTTTTGTATAATATGTTAGAATAACTAATGTTATTCTAGTAGGTTGTCGAGGATTTTCCACGAATCTTTAATATAACTAATTAATTTTTATAATAAAAAATAAAACAAAGTATATGATTTTTTTATTAAAAAAATCATATAATTTTAAAATAAGTTTTTTTAAAACAAAAAACTTACATACACATAATTCCTTGATTACGTGTCTTGAACCGTGTAATCTGCCTGTCTATGAAATTTTTCAAAACAGGGATAGTGGCAGAGTGGCACATCGCAGTCCGGACAGTAAAAAGATGTTTCCTTTCTTCCCCGTTTGCCTGTCTGTTTTTTTATTGTGTCCGCGCAAACTTTGCAGACTCGTGTGACTATAGTTTTTGTCGCTGTCGGTGGTATACGCCTGTGGAAATGTCTTCCCACCAACCTGGTAGATTTCCCAGTGAGATGTGGGCCATGAGATGGTCCAGCACTATCAGCTGCATCACCAGACATTACATCTGCCAGGAGAGCGTCGCCGCAGGTGTTTAGAAACTGCGAAAATTTTGGTGTCCGTGCCTGTGTTCTTGATTTATTATAAATTATGTACGCGTTCACCGTTGCTCTAGCCACTAAATGGAAAAACATCTTCTTCCACCATTTCATGGACTTCCTGCGAAGGGAATAATATGACACGTACTGGTCGTTTAGGTCGACCCCGATTTTGTGGACATTGTAATCCAAAATACAGTCAGGCTTGATTCTTTTTGTTAGTCCTCCTTTAGCCTTTACTGTGACCTCTGTCCAGGAGGCGGCCTGCTTTGTTGTAAGGACGTGGACATCCCGCTTGTCTTTCCACTTACAGGCTGTCAAATTTCCGCGGTGACAGAATGCCATTTCGTGCGTTTCTAAAGGCTGCTGACGCCATTGCTGCGGCAAGCCACGCTGATTTGAAATCACAGTGCCAACGATGCGTGTGTTTCTACGCCAAAACAAGTCAGCTAAAGTAGGGCTGGTGAAATATCTGTGCATGTAAACAGTGTGCCAGTTGTCGAAGTAAGGCTCGGCGAGTTCTGTGACTATCTGAGTGACAGTTTTTGAGTCGCCAACGTAAGGTATCATTCTCAAAATATAGCCAGTCTCAGCGTCGCACAGCATGTAGATCTTCATGCCGTACTTGTCGGGCTTGACTTTGTTGAAAACTCGGAAATGGATTCTTCCTCTGAAACCACACGTTCCCTCGTCGATAGTCAATTCTTCACTGGGGTAGAAGCTCTCCTCACACAATTTACTGAGCTCATCGAAGTATGGTCGCAGCTTGAAGAAGGCGTCGTAGTTTGGTTGACCTCGTGCGACGTGCTTAGTATTATCGTTTAGATGTAAGCAACTATAAATAGCCCTAAACCGAGCCCTTGACATTATCTTGCCAGCAAAGGGTGTATGAATAATTTCTCTGGTTGACCAGTACGAATCTAAAGTTTCTTTCTGAACTAAAGTCATGTGAATAATTATGCACAAAAACTTTTTCATTTCTGAAATTGTGACCAGGTTCCAGCTGTGCAACATGGTCCCTGGTTTTAGCAAACCCTGTCTCGCCTGCTTCGCTTTCATTTGACCCGCATATCTATTGGTTTCTGTTTTTAGTAGGTTCCAAAACGAGTCGGGGAAAAAAATTCGAAAACAATCCAATTCGGATGAATTCTCGTCGATATTGGGGGCTAAAACTTTGTTTACCTGTTCGAAAACGGGATTTTCAGGAGGCTGTTCTCGTGGTGTATACGTCCACCCGTTGGCTTCATCCATTTCTTTTAGGCTAGTTGAGGAACGCGACGATCGTTCTTGAGTAGATGGTGCGACCCGCCCACGCTGACTTCGTCGACCCCGAACTACCCTCCGTGCTCGTTCCCGAATACGACCTTGTTCAGGTTCGGGTCTAGAAACATCCATCGGCATATTTTCAAGATCCTCCTCTTCTTGGAGATCAAAAACCTCAGTCGCTAAAAAAACAAAATAATCAATCAAACGAACTCATTCAAAACAACAAACAATTTTTTTTCGCGCTATTTATTTTTCATTTACTTACAAAAACAATTAGTACTTATATGTACCTATTTATAACGAAATTTACCTTCAATTTCCTCCTCCACACATGACTCCACATCCGAGTCTTCATCATCGCACAGGGCTTCCAAAACATCATTCGACGTAAGTCTGTAAGCTCGTCGCAACGAAATCATTTCGCGCAAAAATAACAATAAAGTACTTAATAAACACACCAAACGGAGTCACCGCGTGTCCGCGAATGCGCCGGGCGGTTTGACACATTCCTTCCAATCCTTCCCCTTGCACCCCACGGCACCTCCTTACGTAAACGAATCACCAATGTGTGTGTAGCTAAAGAACGCACCTACAAAATGCAACAAACGCCGATCACGAGCGTAGCTATACTCCATTTACAATAAGATTAGACATTTAAACAAAGTGCATTTAAACAAAACTTTTTACAGTCTGTTCAAAAGATTTTGACTTCTATTCCGTAGGCATAAGGATGGCATTAAAAGCAAAAACGTAATTATAATACCAACTGTTTACTGCAGCTGCCATTTGCCATGCCAACAACGCAATAGAAGTCAAAATCGGTTGAACAGACTGCAAATCTCATTGTGAATGGGGTATAATATAATGTTTTAGAATAAAATCAAGGAATTGCAATAACGCGCTGGGTTCGTGATCGGCGCACGGAGCAAAACTGAGCGTCACGAGTTCACGACCACGAGGCAGGTTCGTGATCGGCTTTCGAAGTGTTAATGCTAGCTAATAATACGCTTACGTTGCTAAATAAGTTAAACTTTCTAAATACAAATAAATGGGTACCTACTTAAAACAAAATAGCTAACAAAAATACTATGATTTGAAGAGTTTTTATTTCTAGAAAGCAAAAAGCCAACGTCACGTGGTGTTCCCAGGCGGTCACCCATCCAAGTACTGACCACGCCCGATGTTGCTTAACTTCGGTGATCGGACGAGAACCGGTGTATTCAACGTAGTATGGACGTTGGCGAATGTCAAACCAAATTTTTTATATACTATCAACTCTGTGACGCCATTTTATAAAAATGGCGGAGCATTCTGGCGGTTGAAAGACTGTTCGGAATCGTTCAATCGGTTAATATTGAACATTTATTTCGAAATTTTCCAGTAAATATCTACTTGAAGATAAATAGATATGGATTAAATAGATATAGTCCCTACTTAATCTATGGCTCGACGCGGAGCAGAAGAATTTCTAACTTTGAACTCTTATTATTAGTTCATTAAAAAGCAAACTATTTGATATAGACTGCGACCCTCTTTGTACAACTAAGCACTTTATGACATTGATATTCAAGTTATTCAATTTCAGCACAAGCGTCTTTGCTACACGCTGCTCGTAGTCAGTTATTACCCAAATAAGGCAAAGCCAAAAGGAAGGGTTATTTTTATACAATTTTAGATACATACTTTTAAAATCAAATCATTTTTTTCAAGTATTCCATTAAAATGCACTTTTGAACGTCAAAATTACCAAGAAAATAAAATTGATTCAAGACGCCTCAAAAGGTATTAAGTTTCATATGTAGTTAAATGTGTCGGAAACTACATAGTTACTATTATTTTTCTTTTACTATATTTTGTAGTAATAATTTTATTGTGATTTTATAAGAAAATAAGGTAAAAATCTGTATAAAATGCAAAAAGCCAACGTCACGTGGTGTTCCCAGGCGGTCACCCATCCAAGTACTGACCACGCCCGATGTTGCTTAACTTCGGTGATCGGACGAGAACCGGTGTATTCAACGTAGTATGGACGTTGGCGAATGTCGAACCGAATTTATCATGTACTATCAATCAACTCTATGACGTCATTTTTTTTTAAATGGCGGAGTGTTTGCAAGACTGTTCGCTTGTGCGGAGTGGCGTTAGTGCTCGACTGAGGAATTTGTAAAAAAAACTGGAGTATTACTCATTAGTATTACGCAGTACGCTAACGATACCGAATAAATAAACTGCTAAATATAAATCGGTAACTAGGGACTACAGCAAAATTTTCAAAAAGTATGGTTAAAGTACTATCACCACTACTGAATAAATTAACATAATGAAATAAAATTGTGACACAAAATGTTCAAAATGAAAATGGGTTGATGACTTCATTTTAAAAAAAATGCAAAAAGCCAACGTCACGTGGTGTTCCCAGGCGGTCACCCATCCAAGTACTGACCACGCCCGATGTTGCTTAACTTCGGTGATCGGACGAGAACCGGTGTATTCAACGTAGTATGGACGTTGGCGACAGTGATGCTCAAATAGTTCATCATAATCAACACATTGTGATGACGTCATTGTTATTAGACTGAGATTACTAACCTGTTATCTTCAGGCAAGGACATAGACCGGCAAGTTTTTCGGTTCGCTTCATAAATCCACCTCTCGTGTATCGCGACTAAGGGCTTCACGTTGACACTAGCCAGGATGTCCTCTTCCACTTTAGACTTGAGGATGTTTCGATCTTGGTTGTTTGACTTCAGAGAGCAAGAACTCATGCGATCTCTCACTTCATAACATTCCGGCGAGATGAAATCTTGAGGTGGATTTATTCTGTAAAATAGAAACACATTTTCATTTATAAAACTAATATAAAGAATTACATTTTTAAACAAAATTTGTAACCAGAATATTAATTAGCGCCATCTATCGTTATTAAAATAAAACACGTAGGATGCGACGCAACACATTTTTGTCGCAAGTTCTAAATTCGGCCGTAACATTAAGTGGCGCTACCTACTGAGTACCTAATACATAGATGTCGCCTTTGCTCAAAGTTTTAGCAAACAACCTCCTTGTATAATCTGCAGCCCTAGTACTCTCAACTCGGGATTGAAGTCGAGCAGTCGAGCCGTCGGTCGATGCCGTGTCAAGCGGTGAACCCGGGAGGTGGTCACCTCAACGCGCTTAGAAATAACAATCGTTATTCGAAAGACTACTAGACATATTGTTTATTCTGATTATATGCTTATTCATTTATTAATGATGATCAAACATATTTGTGGTCACATTTATTTATATAAATTTTGAACAAAATAATACTCTTTTAGCTTCCAACTCCGGAAGCAACTTAATTTTTAAAATAACGCTAGATTATTATTACACGAGTAATTATTTATTCCATACATAAAATTACTGATTGTTTCTTGATATAAATGATATAGTTACTATTCCTAGGATACTGCGCGCTCAGGTACTGTGCGTAAACTTCGACCTAACTTTCGCCAACGTCCATACTACGTTGAATACACCGGTTCTCGTCCGATCACCGAAGTTAAGCAACATCGGGCGTGGTCAGTACTTGGATGGGTGACCGCCTGGGAACACCACGTGACGTTGGCTTTTTGCATTTCTGTCCCATTTTTTTAAATAGACTGAACAAAAGAACTTGGATGCCAGTGTTATTAAAAAAATAACTAAGGTTAACAAAAACAATTAAAAATACAAAAATATTCCTCTACTTATAATGCTGACTTTACATTAAAACTACTTTCAAAATCGTACTAAACTAATAAAAAAGAAACAAAAAGCCAACGTCACGCGGTGTTCCCAGGCGGTCACCCATCCAAGTACTGACCGCGCCCGATGTTGCTTAAACTTCGGTGATCGGACGAGAACCGGTGTTTTCAACATGGTATGGACGTTGACGCTTTCAAGGCTGAATTAGCAGATTACTATCAAACTGTTAACAAATGACGTCATAATATACCTAATTGATCAATGCATTTTAGGCAAAGGACGGTATATTACCACGAGATAGGCCTTTTTATAACGAATTCAAAGCAAAAAAAAGTTACTATTTACGTAGTTCTAATGTTATCGATAAACACGAACTAAGTATACATTATATTGATAGAGCGTTAAGAACATAAAACAATATTGTATTGTGGAAAGGGTTAAGCAAGCAGTATTGTATTAGTGCATAGAACTCTCGCCAGTTTTTTTTAATTTTAAATCTCATGGCAACAGAGAACATTCTTAGTAAGAATATCAGTGGGCTAATGCGTCATATAATAATAAAAAAAGGCCTTACTTCCTTAATCCAGTACAGCTGTCTCGAATTATAGTGTCGATACTTTCGGGGGAACCGTTGACAGGAGTTGCGGGTTCTTGGTAATTATTGTCCATATTATTTGTTGTGTTCTCACACGATGTGTTCATAGGTGTAGTCGGTGCCTCGGAAGATGAGTCGTTCGTGGTTTTACGTTCTAAAAGAAAATGGTATATGATTACTACATGGAAGTAGGACAGCTGGACTGCAAAAAGCAAACGCAACTAAACAGAATACTTAACCTGCAATATCACTTGACGACATGAGAGGTCCCCGACTACAGAGACCTTTACGACAGACTTACTTTCAAATTATAATAAAGTATACTTAAAGACTTTTCATGATTCCTACCTTTCTTAAGTCCCATGTAATACGGGGCGAGCCTTTTGCCATCAACCGGGCAAAAATCCAGACTCCGGGCTGCTACCGAGAAATTCCAGATAGAAAATCCCAATAACACTTTGCCCAACCTGGGAATCGAACCCAGGACCATGCTTAGCAGACACACAACACAGCACATAACTGGCGAAATTTGGGTGTACTATAGATAGACCTCTGCCTAGCTTCGGGGAAACAAGGCGTGATGTTATGTTCCTACCTTCTTTTTCCGGCGTTATGGGAACAGCATTAGTTTTTTCTGTTGCACTCAAATCTCCGGACAGCCACGCATTCTTCCGAAGTTTATTGCTGCGTGCAATAGGTGTATTCGGTAAACTGTAGTTCTTTATATCGAAGTTATACGTCGACTTTTCATTGCTATTCCTATCTTTCAGTAAAGGTTTGATCGAATCAAAGTTGAATTCAGGAACTTTTATGTGCAGTGGTGTGTAAGATTTAGGAGTGAAACTTCTACTGAGTTTTGTATTAGGGCGTTCAACGCTTTGGTCGTTCGTACCATCATCGTTTACAAAGTTAACAGTACGGTTCGGACTGAAAATGCTACAGTATTCGGTAGAATCACTCCTGTGTAAACTGCCTGGGGTGTCCATTTCTTTAATCCTAGCTTTTATTTTAGCTATAGGGGTAGAACAGGCACTGGAGATGTCTTTGTCTGGTAAATGTTCGTATCTTATGATCGGGGTATGATCGTTCTGGTCATCGTCGGAGATAAAGCACTTTTCTGCGACCGACATGGAGTTAAGACGAGAATTTCTTATTGTTTCGTACAGAGGGCTCGCGTCGCTTTTGCTGCATTCTTTCTCGCTTTCAGTGGAACTTTCTCGAACGTTGTGGATGACAGCTTTGTGTTCCACATTTTGTGGGCTAAGACATTCGGAGTCGGTTGGGGAAGTGGTGTCCCAGGCTGTAGAACTGAATGTGGACCTTTTGGTTTGTAGACGAGCTGGGATAATTATGTAGCCAAGCTCGTCCAGATTACGCTGTAATATAAAATAATAAGAATAAATCTTACATAAATATTTGGAAATTATGATTAGTTCGGAAAAATCAGCAAAAAGCCAACGTCACGTGGTGTTCCCAGGCGGTCACCCATCCAAGTACTGACCACGCCCGATGTTGCTTAACTTCGGTGATCGGACGAGAACCGGTGTATTCAACGTAGTATGGACGTTGGCGAAAGGTAACTCGAATTTTTCGTGTACTTATCAACTTTGTGACGTCTTTTATAAAAATGGCTAAGCATTCTGGAGCGTCTAAACGACGACGTTTCGGTTCGTTTGCGCAGTGTGGTTTTTCCGGTCGACTGAGGAATATAAATGATACGCTAACGGTGCTAAAAAAAAATTACATTTTCTAAATACAAATAAATGGGTACTTAGCACAAAATATCCAAAATTAGGAAAAAAAATCTATGATTTAATGAGTTTTTGTTTCTAGAAAGCAAAAAGCCAACGTCACGTGGTGTTCCCAGGCGGTCACCCATCCAAGTACTGACCACGCCCGATGTTGCTTAACTTCGGTGATCGGACGAGAACCGGTGTATTCAACGTAGTATGGACGTTGGCGATAGAAGTGATAAAATAACAGTTGAGTATCCTCGTCATACATTTAAGCTCGTTACTGTAAATCAAACAGTATCTAATAAATAAGTTTTTATATTAATAAGTTTGTTTGAATGTTTGATATCTAAGTAGGTACATTTTTTATCAACCATTTTATTGAGTAGGAACGTCATGTTTACTACAATAATAATTATGTGTACTTTAAAATTACTTCTAATCCAATATTATGTATTTGTATTATTTCGTATAATGTGGTTTTCATCAATTATATTAACCACTTTACTGACATCAATTCTTATTTTAACACATAAAAAATGGTATTGTAAAATGTTTTACATAAAAATATGCATTTTAAAATATGGTATAAAGTTATTTATTGGCTGAAACCGGTAATTTTGCTGTCAGACTAATTGAAAACTATTGACATACCTACTGATTGTAGAGACTATAAAATAATCAATCAAGTTGGCAATGTAAATATAAAAAAAACAACAACATAAAGCAATTCTTTTTGGATGTTTCAACGTGTTCAGTCTAGGTCAGCTGAAGTTGTCAGAGGCGAATCTATAAAATATAAAAAGTAATTACGGCTCTATGTGAATTAGCATAAAGTTTATTATTGAATGAAAATCCTGTGCCTTGCGCCGAGCTTAAAAATGTACCAACGTCAAGGCCAACGACACATGCGTTTGTTTATTTTAAGACATGAACTTGTGGTTTTATCGGACTTCTCATTTCTACAAGCGATCTACGTTTTAAACATAAGTCGGAGTTGGTGGAGACAGAAACGAGCGATTTTTTTTTGTACTTGTTAAATCTATATTATTAAAAATAAAAATTAACTATGAAATGCAAAAAGCCAACATCACGTGGTGTTCCCAGGCGGTCACCCATCCAAGTACTGACCACGCCCGATGTTGCTTAACTTCGGTGATCGGACGAGAACCGGTGTATTCAACGTAGTATGGACGTTGGCGAATGCTTAGTAAAATTTTTCGTGTACCTGCTTATCAACTTTGTGACGTCATTTTATAACAATGAAGGAGCATTCTGTAGATTCTGAAATACGGTTCGCTTGTGCGATGTGGTGATTGGTCTCGACTGAGGAATATAAATAACTGGAGTATATACGCTTACGCTACCGAATAAATTAACCGCGCTGTTTTAAATATAAATAGGTAAGTAGGTTAGGCAGGTTAGGCCGCGTAGCGTAGGGGGGGCTGAGGGGGACCCTTGGCCCCATGGTAGGCATACCGTATGCCTACCATGGGGCCATCTCTAAAAAATCATGGCGCTTGCCGCCGCACCCTTTCGTATGCCGCATACGAAAGGGTGCGGCGGCAAGCGCCATGATTTTTTATATCGGAAATATAAAATAAAAATACTCCAAATCACGCAATATTACGTGCGTTACTGATTTACGAGTTAAAGAAATAAAATGATGGGCGGCCCTAGTTGGCTCTTGTCTGTCCCTTTTTGCAATACCTGTAAAGTTTGCTAAGTGATGAGCACTATGTACAGTGGCCAGCACATCAAGCTACCCAAAACTGTCAAACTTTCCCAATCAAACTTGAACCTAATGCTTTAGCGATAAAGTTTAAAATCTACTAAAGAAATTTGACAGATTTTAGTAGCTTAATGTGCTGGCCACTGTACAATTTAAGACTATTATACACTCAACTGGCACATAAATACTTGAATACTTGTTATTATTATTTATTGTTGTATGTACGTATTTTTAAGTTAATATAGTTATGCCTTTTAAAAATTCTGACATTTTAAAAGATAAACTTCCTGTGGCTTTCTTCCACTATATGCATGTGCCTTCCGAAACAGGAGTAGTTTATTTTGACTTTCGATAAGTTCTATGATGTACATTAGGTCCGTTGAATAAAATATTTAAATGTTTAACTAATAATCGATTGAGGGACACTGAACTGCGTCCATTTAAACTATCTATAACTACCTACTTAGATGTGTAATTAGATTGTATAGACCAAATGTTAAGACGAGCGCTAATCCTGCCGACAAACTGTCATGCAGTTTGGCAGGTTTATAAAATGTACGCAAGTGTTTGGTCCAAAATAAATGTTTTTTTAATTATAATTAAAATAGGGGGGCGGCGAACCACGCTACGCCACTGAGGTTAGGTACTAACTAGAGTCCTACCGAGAATGGCTTTAATAAAAACGAAAACGAAATTCGGCCTGATTTGCATATTGGGGCGAAAACCGAAAACTAAAAAAAAATGCAAAAAGCCAACGTCACGTGGTGTTCCCAGGCGGTCACCCATCCAAGTACTGACCACGCCCGATGTTGCTTAACTTCGGTGATCGGACGAGAACCGGTGTATTCAACGTAGTATGGACGTTGGCGAATGCCTAGTCGAATTTTTCGTTTCGTATCCAACTATGTCGTCATTTGATTAAAATAAACAGACTTTTTTCTTACATTTAGCAAAAAGTGACAGCATTTTGGAACATTCCAGAGACGGTTCGCTTGCGCTTTGTGATATTAATGCTTCCAACTAAGGAATGTAAATTAATCGAGGAACTACAGTTACTACTGAATAAATTTAAATTGTTGAATAAATTGGTACAATTATCAAAAAATATTTAAAACAATATATAACTACATGAGTTTTTATTTAAGAAATGCAAAAAGCCAACGTCACGTGGTGTTCCCAGGCGGTCACCCATCCAAGTACTGACCACGCCCGATGTTGCTTAACTTCGGTGATCGGACGAGAACCGGTGTATTCAACGTAGTATGGACGTTGGCGAATGTTGAACCGAATTTATCATGTAATATCAACTCTATTTCGTAATTTTTTTTTAAATGGCGGAGTGTTTGAATGACTGTTCGCTTGTGCGGAGTGGCGTTAGTGCTCGACTGAGGAATTTGTAAAAAACTGGAGTATTACTCATTAGTATTACGCAGTACGCTAACGATACCGAATAAATAAACTGCTAAATATAAATCGGTAACTAGGGAAGTCTACAGCAACATTTTCAAAAAGTATGGTCAAAATATTATCACCAATACTGAATAAATTAACATAATGAAATAAAATTGTGACACAAAATGTTCAAAATGAAAATGGGTTGATGAGTTTTTATTTTCAAAAATGCAAAAAGCCAACGTCACGTGGTGTTCCCAGGCGGTCACCCATCCAAGTACTGACCGCGCCCGATGTTGCTTAACTTCGGTGATCGGACGAGAACCGGTGTATTCAACGTAGTATGGACGTTGGCATTTGCAATACCAAATTTTAGTTTCACAATAATTACCAATTTAATATTAGTTTTTAAATACTGGTATTCAGCTGCATCCGGTTAGACTGGAAGCCGACCCCAACATGATTGGGAAAAAGCTAGGCAGAATGAATGAATAATTACCTATTGCGTAGAGCAGTGGTTCCTAAACTTGTCTGAACCATGACCCACGTCCACAAAAAAATACAAAATTCGGGGTCCACCCCGCACGCAGCGTTATATTGTTGCTGCAGCTTTTTCTCGTTAATACATTTATATACAAGGTGTTATTTTTTTATATCCCATAACTGTAGACCTAGGGTCTAGAGTTATGGGATATAAAAAACTGTATGGCATACGAGTTTAATATGGTGTCATTCATACCCTAAAGTCTAGTGTATGAACGAGACCATATCGAAGAATGGCTTATGAATGTTTTTTTGTTTTCATTTTTCATACAAACAATTCGACAAAGTCACGATTATTAAAATAAAACACCCTTACGTGAAATATGACAATGTCGCATTTTCTTAGCTTTAAATATGAATGATTGGTTTGAATGAAAATGATTTACTCGTACTTTTCAATGAAACTTAGAGACACACATCGAGAGTATAGTGTTATGTTATCTTTGAAACTATGCATTTTTGGACAACTTTTTCATTACTAAATGTAAGATGTACTCTATATATATTTCTTTTTTAAAGATAAAAATATAAGATAAAAGATAATTTATTTGTTCAAAACATAAGTACACACACCCATGGCATTCAAGATGTTATATGGGAATACAGCACAGTCATGTTTTGCCTTAACGGCGTACAAAAAATATAAACAGGTAGGTAATTTTTCTACTGGTATTTTTCTCCCATTTTTCGAA
This sequence comes from Eupsilia transversa, assembly GCA_914767815.1. Lineage (NCBI taxonomy): Eukaryota > Metazoa > Arthropoda > Insecta > Lepidoptera > Noctuidae > Eupsilia > Eupsilia transversa. Next base: position 4,317,593 of record OU611888.1, read on the forward strand.
GTAATTAGGAGTCAAAATGTACATATTATTTCACCTAAATTAGATTATCTCAATGAGAAGAATGTTTCTTATTTATTGCCATTACAGCTTTAGCATCGACTTCGATTTATCACAGTTCACGAAACGATCAGCTGACGTGTTACGAGTTTGCGACTTTCAGTCGGTCGTCCTATCAGTTATTATGCCCAATCAATATTCGCTCGCAACCCAGTACGACCCATACTTTGGGAAGGACTGGTGTAGAGTATAAAGTTATTGGTAATATTATAATAATTTACCTTCACATTTTGTAGTGTATTCTGTAGCATTTCCAGATCTATCCTCTCATGTCGCTGAATTGTAAGTCCAGATTCAAGTAAGGAAAGCAAACATCCTGGGTAGGTGCCATCTTTTGGCAGTGGTATGCCCGTTTTCCATAGTGCGTATTGTTCCTTCAATTTGTCGTAAGTGAGATTTTTCCATGGCATGGCGGCTGAGGAAAATAAACAAAAATACAGGCTTCCTTTTTGTTTGAAAAAATCCTCAACCTCATTGTGCTCATAGTTATGAACAACTTTTACAATCGGTCCAGAAATCATGAAAATAAAATCGGTTGTCGCGTAAATTTTGTCGATTTATGTGAACACAAATGTACTGTACAGCTGATTTTTTTGCGATTTCAATGTTACACCCATAGAGGCTCCAATAAGAAGTTTAGAGTAAACAAAAACTAAGGTTGCATAATTAATTAGAGCCATGTACTTTTTTTTGTATGTTATGTATTGAAAATTGGATCTAACAATCAGAAATGTAGGCTACTCTTTACTTAACTAGGAATACGATTGAAGCATAAATTGTGGATTCCATGGTTGTAGGAACAGGCGGGATTCGACTTTATTATATGTCTCAATAGAAACAAGAATGGCTTGTAAAGTGTCGTCTAAATTAACGATTGGTTACGTTACTCCATCGTTATATTGCTTCCCCTTTTTTCCTGGTGCTGAGGGGTATTTCAACGTTACTATTAAAACTGTCTCACAGTACCAGACATACAGAATATGCGTCACTCTTCGAGCATGGATACACCAAGCCTTCGTCATCCGGTACAAATAACTCAGGCGCCTGCCATCTATATCGATCAGACTTCTAGAATATAAGTTTACCTACCATTACAACTCTCCCACAGTACTAGGCATAAAGAATATACGTCACTCTTCGAGCACGGATACACCAAGCCTTCATCATCCGGTACAAATAACTCAGGCGCCTGCCATCTATATCGATCAAACTTCTAGAATATAAGTTTACTTACCATTACAACTCTCCCACAGTACTAGGCATAAAGAATATACGTCACTCTTCGAGCACGGATACACCAAGCCTTCATCATCCGGTACAAATAACTCAGGCGCCTGCCATCTATATCGATCAAACTTCTAGAATATAAGTTTACTTACCATTACAACTCTCCCACAGTACTAGGCATAAAGAATATACGTCACTCTTCGAGCACGGATACACCAAGCCTTCATTATCCGGTACAAATAACTCAGGCGCCTGCCATCTATATCGATCAAACTTCTAGAATATAAGTTTACTTACCATTACAACTCTCCCACAGTACTAGGCATAAAGAATATACGTCACTCTTCGAGCACGGATACACCAAGCCTTCGTCGTCCGGTAGAAATAACTCAGGCGCCTGCCATCTATATCGATCAGATTTCTGATACATTTTGTAGTCCTTCGAGGTAGCATTGGACGAGATATAAGTTTCTGATGGATGCGCTGATATTAGAGGCTCGAATTCTGCAACTTCTGCTTCACGGGTATCTGTAAAAAATATTCAGATAACATTAAAGCTTTTATCTACACCCATGCTATAAATCCTCTATAAAAAAATCTGAATCAGTTAGCTTATTGCCAACATTAAAACGACCAGTGTCATAGGAACTAATTATGTCATCCAAACCAGTGTTATGATGTTGTACTAAATTTCATAATGCAACTCGTTTGCTCCTTCGATTCCTTGCGGTCAGCGGGTCTGACACATTTTCCAAAATACGATACGTCACGTTTGGCGGGTACGGGCTATGGTCGGTTTAATGTTGGCAATAGAGGATTCATATCATAGGTGTAGATAAAGTCATGTATGCAACTGTATATAATTAGGTATTAAAACACTCATGTGATACTATTAACCCACATTCGCGTTGTAATACGAATACCCCTTATTATACAACAGTTGCATAAAAAACTATTAATTGGTTGGTTTTGAAGAAAGGAAATAAAAACATATAGCCAATGTCACGCATTATTTTCAAACCCATATAATACAAAGTTGTTTGAACTGTTCGAACAACAGTTACAACATCAATGCGAGCACAAGCATTAAACGGCTCCTCGGTCGGTTACCGCGCTCATTTGCACTTTATGACACTGAAATAAGTTGTGCTATTTAATGACATAAATAACTCCTCGGTTCTGCCCCTCTTTAGTACGCGTTGAAGCTGAGTCTCAAGTAGTAAGAAACACAAAATTTCGGAGAAAAGGAGTTTTTTTATTACTTTAAAATCATTGCGAATACAGCAAAAAGCCAACGTCACGTGGTGTTCCCAGGCGGTCACCCATCCAAGTACTGACCACGCCCGATGTTGCTTAACTTCGGTGATCGGACGAGTCGAATATTTTTGACTTTATGACGGCATTTAATAAAAAAAACTAAAATCAATTGTTCAAAAATTTCTTAGCATCATGGAGCGTTTGAAAAACGATTCGCTTGCGCAATGTGGTGTTAGTACGTTCAACTGAAAATGTAAATCATAACTACAACTGGGGCATTTTATCCTATCGAAGCTGAATAATTTAACCGAAATAATAAAAATAATTAAAAAATAAATCATGTTTTGAGGAGTTTTTGCTTCTAAAATGCAAAAAGCCAACGTCACGTGGTGTTCCCAGGCGGTCACCCATCCAAGTACTGACCACGCCCGATGTTGCTTAACTTCGGTGATCGGACGAGAACCGGTGTATTCAACGTAGTATGGACGTTGGCGAAAGCTTAGTAGAATATTTCAATAAGTATCAACTTTATGACGTCATTAAATAAAATAAAATAAACAAATGTTAGAAAATTACTTAGCATCGTGGAGCGTTTGAAAAGTTAGTAATTAGTGTTAGTACGTTCAACTGAATATTGTAAATAACAGATCTGGGGCATTATTCTATCGAAGCTGAATAATTTCCCCGAAATAATAAAAATAATTAAAAAATAAATCATGTTTTGAGGACTTTTTATTTCTAAAATGCAAAAAGCCAACGTCACGTGGTGTTCCCAGGCGGTCACCCATCCAAGTACTGACCACGCCCGATGTTGCTTAACTTCGGTGATCGGACGAGAACCGGTGTATTCAACGTAGTATGGACGTTGGCGAATGCTTAGTCGAATTTTTATGTCGTCATTTGATTAAAATAAACAGACTTTTTTCGTACATTTAGCAAAAAGAACGGTTAGCTTGCGCTTTGTGGTATTAATGCTTCCAACTGAGAAGTGTAAATTAATTGAGGAAGTACAGCAACTACTGAATAAATTTAAATTGTTGAATGAATTGGTACTATTATCAAAAAATATTTAAAAAATACTATATATTTTAATAAAATGCAAAAAGCCAACGTCACGTGGTGTTCCCAGGCGGTCACCCATCCAAGTACTGACCACGCCCGATGTTGCTTAACTTCGGTGATCGGACGAGAACCGGTGTATTCAACGTAGTATGGACGTTGGCGAAAGCTAAGTCGAATTTTCCGTTTACTTATCAACTTTGTGACCTCATTTTATAAAACTGGGGGAGCATTCTGTAGACTTTGAAATACGGTTCGGTTTGCGCGGTGTGGCGATTGTGCTCGACTGTGGAATATAAACAACTGGAGTATTAACGCTACCGAACAAATTAACCGCGGTGTTTTTTTAATATAAATAGGTAAGTAGGTTCGATACTAACTAGCCCTACCGAGAATGGTTTAATAAAAACGAAAACGAAATTCGGCCTGATTTGCATTTTGGGGCGAAAACCGAAAACTAAAAAAACTGCAAAAAGCCAACGTCACGTGGTGTTCCCAGGCGGTCACCCATCCAAGTACTGACCACGCCCGATGTTGCTTAACTTCGGTGATCGGACGAGAACCGGTGTATTCAACGTAGTATGGACGTTGGCATACGCTACACTGAATTTTACGTCGACTAACAACCTGATGACGTCATTTACAGAAAAACAGTTCAGTTATCTTGTGAGTTTGTAAATCAGTGTGTACTTTGTACCAACTGTAAAAGCGCTGTTTATTCGGCGTTGAAGCGTTAAAAAACATGAAATGAATTTTACGGAACATTTTAGATTTTATAATGGTAGGAATCCCACGCGGTATTCCGCGTATCGCGAGGGCTGGTTCGAGATGGCGCGGGAAAAGAGTTCCTGGTAGGACTGTGGGGAAGCCTTAGCCCAGCACAGGGCAGTAAAGGCTTTTTTTTTTTGCATTAACCTTTATTGGTCCACTGCTGGGCAAAGGTCTCCCCCATATTTTTCCAGTCTTCCTTGTGTTGTGCCTTCTCCGGCAAATCGGTTAGGAACGAGTCTAAATCGTCACGCCAGCGTTTTTTAGGCCTGCCCCGGCGACGACGCCCGTCATCAGGTACCCACTGTATGACGCAGACTTATCGCCAACATCGGCGACGCCTGTCTTGGAGCGTATTGTGGTGTTGCGAATTTGGTCAGTCAGTGAGTTTAATTTTTAAAATGCTACGCTCCATTGCTCTTTGGCAAATCTTGAGTTTGGACTTCTGAGCCTCGGTCATAGACCAAGTCTGAGCGCCATAGGTTAGGATAATAGCAGTAAAGGCTAATTATAAAAAATAAAATGTTGGGAATGTATGATACCTACCTAGTTAATAAAGTTGTTCTCCACTGATAACCATTAGGTGTACAAATGAATCGACTTCTTCATCCATTATTTCATCTTATTTACAGACAGATATTGTTCTATAAGAAGCCAAGAAGCAATTTCTTCAAACATGGTAAGAATGAACGTTGGCAATAAGATTCTGTTAGGTATACTTTACCGTTCTGGCTAGACTATCAAAGGCATTGATGCTGAAGCAATAAAAAGGCAGTAATTTTTGTATTGGTTAATTGGAGAAAGCTTTCAGTCACTAACAATAAATATGTCGCCTTCAACAATAAATGATAATGCCATTACATTATGTACAACGTATAAATGCGGGTATTTTCAGCAAACGGTGTACAAAATTACCACATGAAATCAAGCTGCATACCAATAAAAAAAAGTAAGTATCGGTGGCGCAATAAACTCCCCAGCAGCACAGCTGTCTGTTCAGTTAGAAAAAATATATATATGTCGCTATTATAAGTCTTTATAATGACTGCTTTATCCAATTTTAGCAAAATTAAATGTGTCGCCTTGAAGTTACATAGAACAATGAAAATGTACTGGCAATTGCTTGGATGCTTCCTTTAGATCTTTTCTTAGATACAGCAATGATGGTCTATTGCCCGCTTTCAACTTTAGACGCTGAGCCGAGCGTTGAAAATCCAACATCACGCTTTTATTTAGGCATTCATTTAGGTGTTCACTTAGTGTTAGTAAAAATGGACACGCGTTTTTTTTTCAGCTATGTTGATGTGTTAACAGCTGTTGTTTACTTGGCAACTATGCCTAATGTTGTGTTTTTTGTACGTAATTTCTAGATTGTAATAAAACTCGCTATCATTGTTAGCTTGTTTAGGCAGTGTACCTTGTGCGCGCATTCAACTTAGAACTTAGCGAACATTGAACTAGAAACCAGCTGGCTAGCTAGACCTATTTTTTTTTTCATTTGACGTGTTCTCAAATACGACTCGCCTAACGGAAAGTGGTCACCGCCCGTTTAGACAGCTGCAGCAACAAAGGGTTTACCGATGCGTTACTTACTAGTAATAAATACAGAATTACTGACTAAGTTAGAATGTGTCGTGTGAATTCGAACCGAAACATCGCAAAGATACAAGGCCGCAAAATAATATATTGTGATAGAACCTACTCTACAGAAGAGTCCTTTCAAAAGAATCTTTTCTATGTCTATGCTTGAGTTCAGAACCTCAGATAACTATTTACATTCAATACTGCTACTACCTCAACAATCTACTTTAGCGTTATTCAGTCTAAGTTGGTTTTCGAGTGACAAAAAATAAAAAGGTCTTAATTATTATTTTTAACTTTGCCATGTAGGTACAACATGGAGTTCGTAGTTCCGTAACATGTCATTCCGTTGGAATTAAAATGGTCTTAATACTTTTTTTGGACTTTGCCATGGAGCTTGTAGTTCCATAACATGACAATTATCTGGAATTCTAAATTCAAGTTTACAAGATACCAAGTATTTAATGAAACTCACCTTCAATATTAACATACTGTGGTTCAGGCGAGTAAATCTCATATGGCTTCGGCATCCTCTTCTCTGGTTTCTGCAACTTAGCACAGGAGCCCACATCTGCCAGTTTTGCCGCATCATGGCTTGTTATCATCACACTAGTACTGCACAGTTCTGTGTGGAGAAAACCTTGCATACGCAGGAAGACGAGAGCGTTCGCTATGTCGAGGGCATATTGCACTGCTGTTTGCGCACTTAGAATGCGACCCTGTAAAATTAATCGTTTCAACATCGGTTTTTATTACGGTGAACGACTGAACGCGTTAATTTAAAAAATACCATGGATTGGTAGAGAGACGTTTCGTTTTATAATAAGGACCAAAGAGTCTTTAAATTAAATGCTGACTTACCAAGATACAATAGGTACTATGCAAACTAAAGTTTTAGCAGATAAGTGGTCTTTTTTTATAGGAAATGGGTTATTATAGGGCAGTGCATTTGTCATCTGTATTAGGGTGAATTCGACCAAACTTTTATACCTAGTCATCTCTTCCGAATAAATTTTGAATTTTCGACAGTTTCTCCATACGAAATCTGTGAGAAGTAAATCTTATTCCGCGGAAAAAAGATATTGAATTTGGTAAAATCAGCCCTTAGAGTCATAATAATCAGGCAATGATTTAAAAGTTACCTGCACATGTAATATGCCGAAGAGGGAATCAACGCATCTTTCACAGATCAAGTGCACATTGCTGTGAATGTCCGGATAAATTCCCATTAGAAGTATTATATTAGGATGGCGACACTTTCTGAAACAAACGAATAACTGTGAAAACTTTTCTTCCCACCTTCAACTTCCTTAACGATTTTGGGCCCACTATATCTTATTTGCAGTCGGGTGTTTATGAGACATCTAAGCTTACCTCACTCCATTAAAAGGACATTGACATCCAAAAACACAATTCAAGAAGTGCTAAAAAGGCTTTACGATCTCAAAGAATGATGTCAGAACCTTACCTCAATATATTTATCTCCGTGTTACGTTTCTTCCTAACATGCTCAATAGTGACACCAATTAACTTCTTTATTTGAACGGGCACCACGCCCCATTTCCCAAGATTCCATGTTTTATTCCTGTCTACATTCACGTCGATATTGCTTGCACTTGCTATCGGCAAGCCGTAGGCACTCGTATCGCTCTGAAAGTAAGAACCAAAGTAGGTATTAAGACAGGAAATCATTATGATCTCATTTCCGACTTGAGACTAAGTAAATGACTCGAAGAAACGTTGTTAAGAAAATAATCTTTTTTTAATTTAGCATAATCAGTCTATAATGGTACACAGGCCTCCTCTCTGTGATAGGGAGTGGGCCGTCATCCACCACGTGGTGCCGGCGCGGCGTGCGTGTTGGTAGATGTTACAAATGTCCTCCAATTTTTGGTTCAAAGACATGCCGGTTTCCTCACGATGTTTTCCTTCACCGTTTTCAGAGCAGTAGTGATGAAATAATTTACAGTAAAGCGCCTGCCTGGGTTCGATCTCATGACCTACCACTCGTAAGTCGCGGCCGTTACCACTGGGCTACCACTGCTCACGCTGCTTTACGTTTACGTTATACCTACAATACCAAACTAATCGCGTACAATCATCTGCCTCAGTGAGTATCTAAAACTTGTGGCTAGTGCAATTGATTCCGTTTTGTGTGAATTGACTAAAGTCAATCATGCAAAAAAAACTAAGAAATAAATGGATTCAGCCGGGCGTTGCCCTGACAAACATACTTTACTGTCGTCGGACTTGCTTGTGTTCGGCGACCGCACCTGCAGTTGCTCGTCCGCCCATTGATCCAAGTTTTTCAACTCGCTCATCACTTCCCATAGCTTATCATCGGAATCATCCTTCGTGGGACTCATGGAATTATTCTGACTAGATAAATTAACGTCTCCCGCTGCCCTCAACCCATCGACGTCATCTTCCTCACTCTTATGCCATTCCAAGAAGTTCTTTACATCAAAAGGAAGAGAGTTATTCTTGTAGAACGCAGGTGGAGAGTCCGCCTGATCATCCTCTTTAAATTCTAAATGCTTTTGAACTAATGAGTCCATGTCTGGAGATCTATTTATTCTATGGCGTGATATACGTTTGATTTTTTGCGGTTCTGATAACGAAGACGTCGGGAACAGATTCCCAGGCATGAACACCTGATTTTGGAATAAAAACTGTATGTTCGGGACGCCTCCGTAAACTGTTCGTTCTGGGGTCGTACTTCGAGCGCGTTTATGCGATTTCTTTTTGTATTTAACGCCTGATTTCTTCTCATAATTGAAAGTTTTATCGTGGTCTGCGGTGCAGTCGGTACAAGAGACGGGTAAAGAATGTCTACCGCATTTTTTCTTTACAGGCGTGTCTGGTAGTTCCTTGTTTACTGAGGATCTTCTCGCTTGAAACTCAGCTAAATCTCGTTTGTATTCCTCTGTGCGAAGAGTGCCTATTTGTGTGGTGCTGTGGGGGCCCTGTTCTTCGGGTGTAGTGGAGATAGTGGAGATGGGGTTCACGCTGTGATGAGTTGTCACAGTCACGCGCTCCCTGCCAACAAACATAAAAATATATTTTCACCAGCCCGAAGTCCTCTCCAGCGAAACAAGTGTCTCCTAACAGGAACAGTGTTTTTAGGCCGAGTTTGGACCAGCATACAGCAAACTCCCTTGGGGAAAAGTGGTCCATTGCTTAACAGAAAACTCACATCATGCATTCACTGTCATCGAACTTACTACGAATTATTCGGTGATCTCTCAATGAGGCCCATTCTCCGAATCTTTTTTTAAGGCGCTAAAACCAACAATGGTCTGAGAAAAAACCTCAACAATTCAAAAGTACAAATAACAGCAACTAATGGTAGTTCAAGCAAAAGCGTGGGACAGTCGCGGGTCACCGGCGCGAGGCAACGACGACATTTACTCGAAATAAGTGGAATTTCGTATTGAATTTAAATTGTAACGCTTTGATAAGCGTAAGAGCTGCAAAAAGTATTAAAATCTTAAATCTACGAATACGATGCCGCTCTTGGTATACTCCTATTTAAAAATAGGTACTTAACAGTTAACAATTTCCGACACATAATAGAAGTGTTATTGTTATGACGTCTTAAATATAAAAGAATTTTCAAAATCGGTCCAAAAGTGACGAAAATATCGATGAACATATATAAATATATATACAAACGAATTAAAAACCTCCTTTTTTTAAGAAATCGGTTGAAAACTTGTCTAAATGATTACCACACTGCATTGTAAATCCGTTACTCTCAAGCTTAGCAACAAGACTTCGATTAAATAACACCTGGTAGAAAAAAACCAATGAACTCAGTAGATAACAGAGCAAAGTAAGAGGCGATCATAATCACCAGTACCACCAACGCGGGACGATCGATACACTTTTACCGATTAGCAATTTGATCAGGCTCACAAATTTGTTCCCAGGCATTGTGCACCTGACATCAATTTGATCTCTTGAGAAACAGCTCCTAGATTCAATAGACTGATAGATCGTGTCTAACAAAGCGTAGTTATAAAACTGAAATGTCTAGTACTAAAATTTTGAAAGAGAAAATTCGGCCATTCTAGATATTGCCACTTTGATACTCTATTTTTGTCACGCTTCAAGTTTTTGTCAACGAAAGCGAGTGGAGAAAGGAATTTTATTTCCTTTATATTTTGAAGTAATTTAAAAATCATTTAAGAAGTGTAAAGAGCTTTTAAAGGCTACTTGGTGGTTAAAATGGTGATCAATTTTCGCCAATCAGTCAGACCGATGCTGGTAAGTTTTTTTTGCGATATTTTCAGTTATCTTCCTGTGGGTATCAAGGGGATTTCTAGAGATTTGAGACAAGTGTTGGGCAGCATCCATCTTTGCATCAACTATTAATTATTTTTACATATCTTTTTTACCTAAAAGTAAAAGTGCTCCGTTAATTAAGGCACTTAAGTCTCATGTGACCTATTGGACACCACTTAACAGTACTTTCCAGTTCGTGGCCTCTACCATACAAAACAGTTTCAGCAACTCAGCAACATTTCTGCTTTGTTAGCGAAGTCTTTGTTACTTATACCAGAAAATTTTAAAGACATCCATTGTAATCTCCGATACGCCGGAAGTTATAACAAAGCTTTATTTTTTAATCTCGATACAAACAATACCTACATTACGTAATATTGTAATTAAACTAGAAAGCACGTCCCAGCAGCCCATATCTACTGACACGATGATAATGCTTACATAAATAAGAAGCTGTCCAACCAACAATTTTGGTTATTTGCAAAGCAATAAGAGAATCGTACCGCTTGGCTATCACAAATAAGTTTGGTGAAAGTGAAATTTCAATAACACTGTTTTAGAACCATTGAAAGGCTTCAGATTGAATCGAACCAGTAATTAATGGAAGCATCAATCACGATTGAGTACCGCGAGGTATTCTTTTGTAGTTACTTTTTCGAAATTACTCAGTCGTGCACAATGAATGAAGCAATAAAAAACATGGACACCATTTTTTATAAGTTCCTGTGTGTTTGATTTGAATAAACGAAAGTATTGTGAGCCTTAATGTAGCAAAAGCACCTGAAAGAAAGCTCTTATCTTGCTTTATTTATTAGCTTTATTGAATCTTTCGGGTTAGTACTAAGATTGATAGTCTCGTTAAAAGATAATGTGGCTAACAGTGTCGCGAATTCAAGTGGCGGCAGTTGGTTACTATGTTCAGTTCAGTTCAGCCGATCTAGATGTGGGCGATCATCACCACGATAAGAGGAAATTGGCGGGACGAGAAAACAGTACTTCAACAATGCCAGATTTTAGTAAGCCCGACTAGACATATTAATTTTAAAAAGCAGCAGCTACCCCAAGCTTTCCACATATCATAAGACCATCATTCTCCCCTTAGGCGCTGAGCAGACGATGAACAATTTGTCCACGGACAATTTGTAATCATATGGAAATCTAACACGCACGCGGACAATATTCCGGGATTTCCATACGATTCAAAATTGTCCATCGTCTGGACGCGTTATAGTTTTTCATGCAAAAAAAGCTACTAACTAAACGATTTTTGATTCGGGTGAATTCGGGCGATATATTCTTGAAACCACTTGCAGGAAAGTGGTGCACTTTCGCTTCCGCGCTTTCAATAATTCACGACTTCGACCCTTGATGTTGAATTACGTCATCTACAAAATGCCTTATCTAATTGAGCAGTCTTTTACGAGCCCCATATTTTTGCTCCCTTGAAAATAGTGGAGGTTTCATTACTTTCTTAGTCCACATCATGCTTCCGTCACGGCCTTTTTGAAGCCATTAGTGTAAATTACATGTTTATCCTGGAATGTCTTCTACGATTCTTAGGGCCTCGGGGTAGAAGGTTATTGAACTACAAGCTCTGGGAAGATTCACATAATCAGATGATGAGATGACTGACTCAGTGGAGACAATTAAGAGACCGAAGGGGACATGGTAATGGATTCGGCCGGCAAATGATGGCAGATAATTTGGGAACTTTGTAGTAAAGTGAGTATCTTTATTGTCCTATTGACTGACTAAAGATAACTGGTGAAATTCATAGATAAAGATTTATGTGCCGACAGTTAGGTAGACATGGCGAAGACTATTTCGAATTTTTGACTACCCTACAGTTGAAAGTTTCGTTGATTCACGAAAGATAATACTTTTTTTTATTTTTTATTCTTTGGGAATTAACAATAACTTTATCCAGATACAAGAGACTATAATCGGCGATAATTTTAAGCATCTAAGGATGAGTAGGTATCCGTGTAACCTCCGCAATCCTTGGAATTTGAGGCAAGTATCGGAAGTCGTCATCTTGATTGGTGCCATCTGACCTTCCCTTTGGTGGGTACTGGGTAGGTTAACTGTACGCCATGTCTAAGTCAGGTGCACTGTTTAGTAACAGTGCTACTCTAACATGAAGATAGTTAAAAACAAAAATCACACACGTTTTTTCTTATCAGATTCTTAATAGACTTACTGGACAACTGCTAATAAATAAATAATTAAAATCATATACAAAAAAATACATTGATAACGTTATCATTCTGTAATACTAACGTTTTGCTAAGTTTTCGTTCCTTACAAAACTTTAGGCAATAGATAAAGGTGACTAATGTTAACGAACTTATTTCGAAAAGTCAATGAACTCTAGCTTTCGACCTAATTCAGGCAATGGTATTTTCAAGCGTCAGGTGAATGTTCGATATAGAAATTAAATGGGAAATAATTATTAAATATTTACCATTCAATGAGGCTCCCAAGATCCACCTGTCCTGAAGTTCAGAAATGACTAAACTAGGTATAATGGTTGAACTAGATTTTGTTGCAATAATTAACTGCATTCATCTGTGATTTGTATTGGCAATGGAACACAAAGCTTCTGGCCTGTATTGGAATGAAATCAAATCTATTGTGGGTACAGTTCCGATGATTCAACGTTAGATGGACCACTTACATCATCCTGGGACATTGTCCATATCTGTTCTATTGTGATCGACATTTTGTTGAGTTTTACGGTCTAAAAGTAACTGTTTGTGCAATCGTCTGATACGAAATCGAATGTTTTATTGAACAGATTTTTAAATTACGTACGATTTTTGCACTGTTGTAAGAAAATATCGATGTAAATTAGCGCCATCTCAAGTCAGCTGTCTATCTATAAGTTTACTTGAAAAAAAAAAGTTTTCTTTGTAAACTGAAAGATGCCGCAAAATTTATACTGAATCTATTTTCTTACACAAATTCTGGTCGGTGGGTCGTCTTAGGGGCGGATCTACACAATACCTACCGTACCTAAAATAGGTATTATAATTAATGAAAAAACAACAAAGTTCACGTACTCACCGGCGCAACCACTTAAAAACTCCCATGTCCTGCAAAGAATCCACTTTTTGTTCGAAAACGGTAGCACAGTAAACAAGCCGTCTGCAATTATTAGTAACTAAATAACATTTATCGAATATAAATAAGTTTATGAACTAAAACGGAAAGTCAGTCGATGCGAGGAACACGCGGAACATTACCGGCGCATTAGAAGTCCGATCGCTACAAAAAACGACTAGCAACAATGACCGCCGATATATTGTGCGGTCAGACAAAACATCACGAACAACGCGGCATTCGCAATGAGTTGAATTTGGTTTTTTGTACAAATTACTTTTCGTTGCGCTCCGGTGATCCACTTCATGCGCGTTGTCGAGCGTCGGCCCTCCTCAGCTCTAGTCTGCTGCGGTCACAGGCGGCTCGTCAACCGTACAATGTGCCTACTACCGTACAATACCTGATTATAATTTATGTAACACTTTTAGGGTAGATAAAAGTAGCTAACAAGTCGATGAACGATTGTTTACCTTATTGCAGTGTTTGTTTCTGATTGACTCCGACCTTTTGTAGTTTTGGATTTGTACTCGTATAAAAACTTCTTCATAATGGATTACCTGGGTTTGATCTAACTTAATATCACACATAAGATTAATGAGACATATTAGGTAGGCATAATTTATAAAATAGTTCAACATCCAAGAAATTCATCCAAGAAGACTCAAAGTTGAAAAGTGCTGTCATTTTAACGGAAACAAAACAAGTAAACAAATTCAATGCAAGAACTTTAAAAATATCTTCGAAGAATTGAACCATACGTTCTTATATCAACAAAATAAAATAACAACACATTACTTTATCGTTATTATTGTATTATAAAAATGCACAAAACCATTACAATTAATTAAAGGAGCATTACGTTATTTTTTGTTCTTAACTTCCGTTTTCATGGTGGATATTTCCGATATTTCTGTAAACATGATAGCAACTTTTAGGCAAACTGTTCATCAACTGAAAATGCTGAAAGCTGGAACATAAATGAATAATTATCAATAGTATTAATTAAACAAGGTGTGATGGCTACAAAGGATTTTAATTGGTACGACCGTGCTAGGCTAGTTGTTCAGTTTTATTTTTTAATGGCAACACACTTTCCTTACTTTGTTTAAATTATGTTTTAGACAATAATACTACGCCCTCGACTTCGTCCACGTGGATTTCTTAATTTCTTGAAATTCAACCTCCAATAGCAGGTACTTTTCAAAAATTTATCATTGCAATCTTTATTATTTTCGAGTCAATTGTCTTTAACAAAGGAAAAATAATTTCCATCAACTCAAACCAATAGCATAGTCTAGGAGTGGGTCAGTTAAGCCGCGTCTGCTGCGCCATGTTTTGATGTTATAAAAACATGAAACATCAAACACGAACCAATCAGGCATCCGCAAATCGCTTCGTGTTTGATGTTTCATGTTTTTAAATTAAAACATAGCACAGCAGACCCGGCTTTAGTCTGAAAGTTAAAGGTAGTTGCTGATTCCAAATCATAGATCTCTATGGAAAAGAACGGGCAAGAAACTTACATTATTTTTGTTCCTTCTGTGAGAACAATATAAAATAGTTCAAAATATAAGAGCGAAGTCCTGGCAGTTAAGATATGACCAGGTATAACTGACGGCGCCCGTTTACTGATATGACGCGTGGATCAGCATCATCCAGCTCGACCATTTTGAAGGGAACGGAATGATCCAACACACGTGATGAATGATCCAACAAATATTTGAGAGAGCGCAGTCACATTTATAAAAGTGTAAAATGCTTCAAAATTATACAAAACTGCAGTTTTCAATGTATTTGAAAGATTAAAATTGTACATACTACCAAAAAGAAAGAAATTAAGAACACCTCCCCCCTAGCAGAGGTGGATGTAGCATGCAACACGCAGTCATATTCTCGTCTAAATACTGAATTACCCCTTTTTGCCCCGTTAGAGGTCGATTTCCAAAAAATCCAAATACCTACTCTTTTTTTTCTATCAAAAGTTTGAGTACCATGATTCGAGTTACTAATTGGACCTCTGATTCTTCCATTAAAACTACGCGCCAAATTGATTTCGGTCAAAAGAAAAATGTCTGCGTTCTCCGTGGAGTTCTCTTTTTGAATATTTAACCCCTAAAATCCCATTGAGTTTTGCATTATTAATTTTGAAAAACGAATAATGCCTTTTATAATTTATTGCGGATTTTTTTCGTGCCGAGTTTGTAGTTTTATTCAATGAATAAGATTATTCATACAAACAAAATCCCCCCTTTTCACCCCCTTAAGATGGAATTTCCAAAAACCAAAGAGGGTTTTTGGAAATTCCATTTTTGCTAACTTACATTATAAAAGCCTCGCTTACATGGGAATAAACTAAAGGGACTTATCCTAATCCCAGTAGTTTAGGCTATGCGCTTTTATGTCTGCCCGTCTGGCAGTGCCTTTTTTTATATATATTTAGATAGAAGATAGGTTTGCAACACCGGTGTTGATATGTCATAAATGTCATCTTTGATTTTGGAAAGCAATGTTTACAGTTGCGTTTGATTTGAATTTTTATAATATTTTGTTTTATTTCAAATAAAATATTGATGGACGAAATACGAGGACCTAATATTCAGATAGTCCTGCACGTGAAAGAGGGTATACCTATTTTCAATTTTCATATAAAACAGCCTGAAACATTATTGGCATGAACAAAATCTTTGCATGAACATTGTTCTAACTTTCGAATGTTTCTAGGACTTGGATTTGGATTTTTACGTTCCCCGTTTATTGTAAGTGGATCTCTCAATGGGTATATGTTAGAGACGGACCCTGTTGTACCATCACATGCTCCTATTTTTGATGCTGAACTTGTTTGGGAAGCAGACAAAAGAAGGTTTCGAAGGTAAACAAAATTTTGTTTTACATGCATAATTTTACTATTCCTTTAAAAAACGGCTACTAGCGTCATTAAAACCCTCTTGAATACACAGGCTTGCATTTTAGCAAGATCACATCCTGAAAGATTCATTCAGTTCTTTACTGACAGAATCTCAAGTCTGATTGATCTCAAGTCAATTGATCATCTTCTAGAATTCAGGAACTCATTTTTTTTTACAATGTTACAGTTTACGAGTCCAGAATGTGCCGGTCAAAGTGGAGGTCTACACAACTTGCACGCAGGGACGCAAGGACAAAGTGGGATACTTACTCCTGAGCTTACTTGGAGCACAGCCATGCCCTTCAAATAAGATTGTAGAAGTATGACCTTGATATTGTTTTTAATCAATGTCCAACCTGACTTTGTCTTTGTTCAGTTTTGGCTTGAAATGACACTCAGTTTACAGCTGTGAATAGAATAATGTAATCTTTGTTTCATTACCTGCCAATTTGTAACTAGTAATAAGAACATTATTGTCAGAATCCACAGTTTTCTCCCATATCGTCTGCAACAGAACTCGCAGATTAAGAATCAATATCACATTTTACAGTATAACCATTTCAATGTGTGTCTTACAAATGAATATTCGTTTACTATGATTTGTTTCCTATCAGTGACTGTAACTTAATATAGCTTTATATTTCCAGATCAAACACTCTTGGCACAGGCTACTTGGAGTGAGGTCTGATGGGAAATGCTGTCATCCACAGTTGATGATGAGCCTTTCAATCGAAGATAGAGTTAACACACCAACTCCTGTAAGCATACATGTGAATGTAATTGATAGAACTTGTATCTTCCAGTGCGTAATCATGTTTTACTGAAAAGTACTATGTCAGTATTATATTCAAGGTGGTGATGGGTGTATATCACTAGACCCACGAAAAAGTTCCAATTGGTCTCCACTAACTTGTACATTACATTATTTTTTGTGTTGACTCTACAAGATTTATTAATAACCAACTTATATTCACAGACTACACCACACATACAAGTTATTGGTCAATGCAAGTAGACACATAAAATTATGTTTTAGTTTTATTTTTTCTAACTGAACAGACGGCTCTACTGCAGGGGAGTTTGTAGCGCCACTTTTTCTTCCCAGCTAAAGCACTAGGAAGTAGTGAAGGGTGGGCGTTATGGGGGCCTGTCTTATGTAATTTTGATGTTCGAAAAGTGCTGATTCTCAGCCTAGTTTGAATAAATGACTTGAGAAATGACTGATACCATTATAAAATATCTTCAGTCTTCACCATCAACATTTTCTGCACACCCTTTCCTCGGGGGACTTCAATCGTCAGTTCCTGTGTCATACTGAAAATAATTAACACCACTTTGATAGTCAGGAAACAATACGTAAAAAAGCCCTCATACTTATTCATATATAATTTTGTATTGCATGTCTGTAATCAATGTAATCAATTAACTTGTCAAATCAATATTGTTTTTGTAAAACTTGTTTGAAGTTTTATCGCTAATTAGAAACATTGGAATGAGGAACATACTGTGTTTGATTGAATTGCGATTTATTGA
This sequence comes from Eupsilia transversa, assembly GCA_914767815.1. Taxonomy (NCBI): domain Eukaryota; kingdom Metazoa; phylum Arthropoda; class Insecta; order Lepidoptera; family Noctuidae; genus Eupsilia; species Eupsilia transversa. The sequence goes on from OU611888.1 coordinate 4,335,369, forward strand.
TGCAGCTCTATTAAACCGTAATAATTGGTTTAAATCATTGTTATACTGTTATACTGTAGATTCTACAGTACACACTAATGTTATAAAGAGAAAATATTTGTATTTTTGTTTCTAATGAATAAACTCAAAAACTACTGGTCCGATTTTAAAAATTCTTTCACCAGTAGATTGCTATATTATCTAAAATTTATAAAGTTATCACGTGGGCGAAGCCGCTGGCGGAAGCTAGTATAAAATTATATTACTTATAGCATCAACTGGTATAGATTGTCTTACTAAACAGTTTGAAATAGTAGTACAAATGGAGAGCTTAAATCTAAAGTTACAGAAACAGGATTCATAATCTGCATTGATTTACTCTTCTTTTCTGTGGGAACTTTGTTTTAAAACTAATGTAGGTAGCATAGCATCCTATATCTTAATCTTGCTGGTAAAAATTAAATAAAACTAGTAACAATGTCAGTAATTGGCAGTAATTACTCCATAATATGCCCTGGAATGAATGGATGTATGAACATAGCAAAATGAGTATGTAAGGATCGTAGGTGGTGTTCTGTAGTAGTAAGGCTATTTTTTCATGTAGTTTTTGAACTAACATTTTGATCTTGTATGTAATTCCAGAGGAATGAGCTACGCATGTTCCACAGCAATGAGATAGCATACCCACCTGCCGTCTCAACATCAAATCTGCCCACTGCCAAATCTATGACTATGACTTTGAGTAAGTATCTTTTTGATCTACTATGATTTTATTCTTTTAAACTATGTTTATCGCCAAATAATAAGGCATATTTTATCTAAAAACAGTGGTGTAGTATGTGAGAGAATTTCACCTTTTCAATCCTCTTGTTGCGTTACCTAGAGTATTTACATTGATATGCAGCAATAAAGTTGGTATAAGTTATAACAAAATAATGCTCTCTTTATACTATATATCATGACATGAGTATTATTTGAATTGGCGATTTTGAAACGTTATTTATGTTTTTTAAATTCTCCTTACACAATAGCCACTTTCGAATGCTGGTGGTCTAGGCTTCATGGCCGTTCTTCTCGATGTTTTGCCTTTTCAACACTTGAATAAGTCTTAAAGTCTACAACACAAATTACCTATATAATTTTGGCTACTATCCTTTATAATAATTATTGTTATTTGCAGAGGAGTACATAACAGAAAGCAAGAAGTCTGTGTCATCACTGGATCTTCTACCTAAGCTGCTATGTGATGAGGGTCTCATTCAGGTTGGCACTGGCAAACAGCTGTTCATTCTCAGCTTTGTTATCGGCGCAGTTGAGAATTTGGATTTGGTAAGAATGATTCAATACCTATACTCACACATTTTATATCATAGTATTTATCAGCCGCCAGCCGCGGTTGCTGGCCATACCGCGCGCGCGAACTAACTTGCTAAGGGAGGCGCCGCTGACGAGCGCGCTCCGCACTCTCAACCTCATTGCCGATGACGTCGACATATTCTGTTGCGCTTTGGGTGAATTTGGAAGAATAGCTACTTATAAAATTTGTTATCGTACAAGCAGTGGAACTATTTAATTTTTAAGTGTAAGTACTACAATATCGCATTGGGTCTAGCCTGTAAGGATATTTGTATGTTTGGATAAATAAATAAATAAATAAATCAATAGGCGTTTCATAATACTGCTGGCGTGTTTTGTGTGCTAAAAAATGAGTTGATTGTTAGTGGAGTGTAATTACTAGTGCACAGTAGAATGCTATCGACCATCTTCTTGATATAAACAGTGTCCCTATTTCATGAAAAGAGGAGGTGGCAATTTTTTTTTTTTTGCGGCCCTTTTCCCGCGCAATATAGGTTATTATGTTGAATTTAATTTGCCCCTACTCATGTCTCGAGCCGCACGTATTATTAATGTTATTACGGTAGCGGGGGATATATTGGGGAAAAACCTGCCGATGGCACAAACACACAAGTCTGATATTATAAAAGTTGTCATGTTTATAATAATTTTTATATGACTACTAAGTCAACAATTATTATAAACATTTTTTTTTTTTTTTTTTTTTTATATATTTATAAACTAGCGCTTGACTGCGATCCCACCTGATGGTAAGCAGTGATGCAATCGTCGATGGTGAGGCGCACTAGCTTATTAAGAGCCTATTCAGTCTAGCCTTGAAGACACCCAAATTATAATCGGACGGAAAAACCGCAGCAGGCAGATTGTTCCAGTCCCTCGATGTACGCGGTATGAACGACGAGGCGAAACGCTTAGTCCGGACCGTAGAGGTTTGGACAACGAAAGGATGGATACCCGCCGTACGACGGCTTGTCCGATGGTGGAAAGGGGATGGCGGAATTAATTCATGCAATTCCTGCGCACACTCTCCGAAATGTATCCTGTAAAAAACCGAAAGGCTGGCTACCCTGCGTCTGTGCTCAAGGCTTTGTAGTTTGGATTTAGCTAAATCTGGATCCCCAATTAGCCTCTTTGCACGCCTTTCCACTGAGTCCAAAGCTGCCAGGTGGCATTTTGCAGCTCCAGCCCATATGTGGCAGCAGTACTCCACACACGATCGGACCTGTGCTTTGTATAACATTAGAAGCTGTCCCGGTGTGAAGTACCGCCGGACCTTTGCCAAAACGCCGAGTTTTCTAGCAGCAATCTTGGCCTTGGACTCAATGAACCGCCCAAAGTTAAGATCGGAGGAAATTTCAACTCCCAAGAGCTGAAGGCGGTCGGCGCATTCCAGGGATACATTCCGGAAAGCAGGAGCCAAGGTGAACGGGCTCCTTTTAGCGGTGAATATACACGCTTGTGTTTTGGTGGCGTTGAATCCCACCAGATTGGCTTCGCCCCACTTGGAGACTGCCTGAAGTGAGTCATTCGTACGCTCTACCATAGCCTCTCTTTCAGACCGGATTAACTCCTTACTAGCCTGAGTACTCGGCAAGTATCTCTCTACAACTGTGCTATCATCTGCATACCCATAGATACCGGGCATCAGCAGATCGTTAATGTGGAGCAGGAAGAGAGTTGCAGAGAGAACAGACCCCTGAGGAACTCCGGCATTAGTTATCATGGGCTCTGATGAGCATCCGTCGACAACAACTCGGAGGGACCGTTCACTCAGGAAGTCTTTTATCCAGTTAATCAGGCCAGGAGAGATGCCGTACGCTGGAAGCTTACTCAAAAGGCTAGCGTGCCATACCCTGTCGAAGGCCTTCGAGACGTCTAAGGAGACTGCAAGTCCTTCCCCATTCTTCTCGAGGGCCTCGCCCCACAAGTGAGTGGCATACACTAGTAGGTCCCCAGTAGACCGATTGCGACGAAACCCGTACTGTCGGTCACTGAGGAGATCGTTACCTTCCAGGTATGCCATGAGGCGCGAGTTCAATACACGCTCCATAATCTTCAATCTTGAATCTTGCTTTGGGGGATGAGCTGCTCGCGTCCGTAGGACTTACTTGAATTTCGACCACCCTACACGTGTCCCCTGGGTAGTGCTAAACGAGCAGCAATCTGGTGGTAGGCCATTGCATCGGCTGCCGGCTTAAAAGGTTACCACCCACCAGACAAAGCCATGCCGCCAAGCGATCCGTCGTGTTCCGGCATGATGTTTGGTGAAGCCGTACGGTGGAGGATGGGTCTGAGCAGTTGTGTTGCGATGTGTACCGGGTATGATGCACCAGCTGTTGTTGTGTCGGATGTTTGATCGTGGAGGGTAGCGGGATCCGAAGCACGGTGCTCCGCTGGCCGACCGTAGACAGTTGGGGGCCCAAGTAGTGTGCTAGCCACACACGAAAGGCTGCCCCGCCATCTGCGAAAAATCCCAGGGTGGCCCCATCGTGCCGGTTGGCGACCGGATGAGAGGACCCGATGGCGATCCTTGGGGGGGTTCGGGCGTCCCCGCAGTCTCCAGATCAAACCTCCATTGGCGCAGCAATTCTGAGTGTGTTGTTGGGTCTAACATCGCATCACCTCGCTCAACTGCTATCTTCCACCACTCCTATTCGCTCTAAACCCATTAACAATTATGAAAAAAGGTAAAAAGAAAAGCAGGTGTCGACAGCGGTTGCACGTCCTCCCATTCCAAGTGCATCTCTCGAATATTCGAGGGATGCACTCCAATATCAATGCGGTCCACCACCATCTCGAAACCGATAGGCCACATTTGCTTTTCTTGACGGAGACGCAGATTAGATGTCCGTCAGATGCGGCGTACCTCAACTACCCGGGATACTCTTTGGAGCATCATTTCCGGCAGCGTGCCGGGGTCTGTGTGTACGTCCGCAATGACATCTGCTGCCAGCGACTCCGTCACCTTGAAGACCCCGATTTTTCAACCTTATGGCTGTTGGTGGACACCGGTATGGACAAAATTGTCTATGCCTGTGTCTACCGATCGCACAGCGGTGATCAGGAGACAACTCGGCTATTTGACCACCTCAGTATGGCCGCCGATACGGCCCTGCATCGGCACCCTGATGCGCAGTTCGTCGCTCTGGGGGACTTTAACGCCTGTCATCAAGACTGGCTTTTCCCATACCAGAGGACTGACCACGCTGGGAGAGAAGCGCGAAACTTTGCAGTTTCAATGGGGCTCTCCCAGTTGGTAAAGCAAGCGACAAGGGTGCCTGATATTGCTGGTCATGCTGCCAATTGTCTGGACCTTCTGCTGACAACCGATCCAGACAGATGTATCGTAACAGTTTCCTCACCACTCGGAACTTCAGATCACTGTCTGGTGAAGTCTGTGACGTCCTTCTCGCCACCTGACTGCGATTCACGCGGTGAACGGCGAGTATGGCGTTACAAGTCAGCAGGTTGGGATGAGATGCGGCACTTCTTTGCGTCTTATCCTTGGCAGCAGGTCTGCTTCTCTTCGGAAAATCCGTCGAGCTGTGCGGAGGCAATTTCCGATGTGGTGCGTCAAGCTATGGAGTATTACATCCCATATAGTGACGTACCCGTCGGTAGCTCAGCCCGCCCATGGTTCAACGCCGACTGTGCTGAAGCTGAAAAGCGAAAGCACTCGGCGTTTCTTTCCTGGGTTGATGCTCGTGACCGCAAAGCTCCGGACCTGAGTTCAAAGAAGAGAGCCTTCAACCATGCTGCCAAGTCCTACAAAAAGGCACTAAGGAAGGCTCGCTTCGATCGCATTTCCCACATTGGCCAGAAGCTATCTGCACAACCGTCCGGTAGCAGAGCGTTCTGGTCCCTTGCCAAGTCGGTCGAAGCGAACTTTTGTCGGCCCACATTGCCTCCGCTGGTTCGGCCAGATGGAACACTAGCTCATACGGCGAGAGAGAAAGCAGGTCTCTTTGCATCTCTGTTCGCCCATAACTCTCGTCTTGACACTGGCAGTGCTACTCCACCGACTCTACCTCACTGCGGTACCTCGATGCCCGAGGTCCGTATAAGGAACAAAGAGGTTCTGAGAGCACTGTGTCGTCTAGACGTGAATAAAGCTAGTGGACCAGATGGTATTCCAGCGATTGTTCTCAAGGCATGTGCGCCCGAGTTGTCTCCTGTTCTGACACGCTTGTATCGCCTCTCATATAGGACTGGTATAGTACCCAAGTCCTGGAAGCTTGCCAACGTGCAGCCCGTGCCCAAAAAGGGCAGTCGTGCCGATCCTGCCAACTATCGGCCGATTTCAATGACGAATGATGAAGATTGAAGAGCTCAAGATCAAGCTCATCTCCATAAACATGACAACTTTTTTAAATAATTCTGTTTACTTACAGGTAATTTTATAATTTTTTTGTTGTAAAGTGTAACTGTAAACATTGTGACTTACTTTTAACATCGCTTTGGATGAGTCTGTGAAGATGTTATAATTGTGATTTAAATAAATAAATTTCTGTAAATTTTTCAGCTGCTGCCAGACCCGAATGCGCCCAAAGAAGTAGACTGTTTCGTCAGCTATTCTGTTTTTACACATAACATTATGACAGATAGGTATGTATGTTCAAATCTACGTACATGATCCTGAGGGTGATCATGTCCATGCTAGGGTAACCAACTCAAAACACAATGAGTACAATGACGCTGGATCATATTAGATCCATAATTCGGAGCTAATACTTAGCCATTTTCAGAAATTTCTGATTATAAATACATACATTTGGAATTTGTATAGACCAAATATTTGTTATGTGCGGGAATCAAGCTATTTACCTGCACGTTGATGGAGCTAATGAACGCTAATCATTATGCTGTCATAATTTTGATTCGTCACGATAGAGGCTATCGTTCTTGCTAAGATTATTTGACTTATTTAATGCTTCTCAGTGCTTGTCATTTTGGGGGTGTTGCCATAAACGCCAGGGGTTGGTGATCACAGTATGGCATTAAAATGTATAGAGAACGCTGCTGCCCATTATCTAGTGAGACCCTTAGTCACCTATTACGACTCCCACGGGAAGAAATAGGATGGTACAATTTTTTACGTCCGACGGAACACCTCCAGCTCCTCACTTGGCCGAGGCCGGTGTCCAGCACTGAACATCTTTCGGCTGAACTGATGATGAAATGCTCCTCAGGATGTCTGCGACCTCAAGCAGCTCCGGCGGATGTAACGTTCAGTTCAATCAACGCACATCGTTACGACTGCTTTCTGATCTCACATCACTGGGAAGGTACTTCACTGAATGCCCGCATCTGGTCACCAGGGTGTGTGCTAGTGAGAAGGATGTGGGTATGTTAATATATTATCATATTCTATTCGATGTTAGCCCCTGCCGCGCTAGCGATAATGGCAGTCAGTCCGTTTTGCATAGTTTCGAGTATTTGGCGCTCGAAAGTTTTTCGTCACATTTTTACCTTTTCTGACTTGTTTTTATTGACTTATTTAAATTATGATTTCTGAAATGTGTAACCTAATTAACAAACCAAACCAAAAAAAGTATTATTTCATTGTTAATCATTAAATATGTATTTCTATTAGAATACTTTTAAATGACAAAAACCACCACAAACCGCAGTAAGTATGAAGTTACTGCTCATATCATTAGCAGAAGTAAAATATTAATGATGATACCGCACTTAGAAACTCGCCGTTACTTACTGCTGTTATGCCAAGGAAAACTTATCATAAAATCGAATGACTGCCGTTATCGAAATTAAAGGTTACCGTTATGATACTAAAATGGCAGTCACTTCAAATAGTACAGTTTATTGCCACGGTAATATTATCTATATTCTGAATCTAATCTATGTTTAACTCAATTTGGACAAAATCTATACTTACTGCAGTTATCGCAAGCGCAGCAGTATGAACCGGTGAGGTTCTGGACAAAGATGCCATATCTATAGTTACTCGTAAGTCAAGGCGAGGCGACAGAGGGCCATGCCTTAGATTAAAAAAATTATCAACGAAGTGTATATTTTAGAATCTTAAACATACTATGCACTCCTAATTACAGTAATTACACGATAAATAATATAAGTTCTAGATTATTTATCGTGTATGAAATTGGGAAAACTTAAGCTAAAGAAGGGGTCACATGGCATGCAGTATTAATCTTCTTTCACACAGATCGCCTAAGGACTTTAAAAAAGTGTGAAGAGTACAAATCCTGAATAAGTTTGGAGTAAACGACTTTACAGTAATAAACTTGACTTGTTCAAATTTCAAATGACCCATTTACCGCCCTTTAGGAAAGAAAGAAAAATAGGTTTATTTTTCACAGAAACTCGTGCATACAGAAAGATGGGTAATCAGAAAAATTTCACAAAATATCAGATGTACAATAGGTAGTTTAGGACCTGATTGATAGTGTAGTTTCTTTTGTGTACCAATGATAGCTTTTTGATTGCCAAACTGGGCATACAAATAGATTCGTAAGAAAATTTTACATGTGATAGGGTCTACCATGCAAAGATATGAGGTCTTTGCTTCATTATTGGTAAAGATACAAGAGTCTTAACATTAACCGATAACGGTCCGTAAATTATAGGAATCGGTCTTAATACTTATTTCTAACTTAACCCCTTTTACTTCCCAGGAATTTGCAGCATGGATCTCCGCAAGCTCATCCCAACAGATGACACGCGACATTTTCTAGACAAATTCTGTAACTCTGACAGAGCATTGACGATACATGAACGATGTTTTATACTACGATGTGACGATACTCAAGCGGTAGAGTGCGGAAGACGACCCTTTGTGGATGTCGAGATGAGCTTGAAATATGTTGGAGTGAAGAAAGATAATAGTGTACAGGTAATGGTTACACTGCGTTGTGTTTGTAGCGTGCTGAATCTGTTATCTGTATTAGGAACAGGATGTGAAGTTCACTCATCTTCTATTGAAAAGGGAGGATCCTCTGACCAGACGGTTGTTGTGTCTGGCGGGCAACTGCCCAACGATTGATGTCGGAAAGTCTTATATATGTTGATCGCGTGGTAAACTCTAATAGCGCGATGCAGGATTTGTGTGACGTCAGTTCTTTGATGTGTATCGTGAGGAAACCGGCATGTCCTAGAACCAAAAATTCGAAGTTATGTGATATCTACCAACCCGCACTGGGCCCGCGTGGTACATTACGGCCCACTCCCTCTCACAGAGAGGAGGCCATTATTTATGTATGATTTACTTGAATGCCCAATAATACAAAATTTTGCATAATACTTATAGAAAGCAAACAACCTCACAGCCCGTAGCGCGACACACTTGGACAGCGCAGGTCGTCGCGGGGCGGTGCCTCAGGAACAGATCGACTGCCGCGCCGGCAGTTGCACCAACTTACCGCAAGATGGCGGAGTAGGCGCCTATACTAATATAGCTGCTAGCAATACTGCCAGGTGAGTTGATTTAACGATATTTGTGCGAAAATAAAACGGTTAGTTTGAGTTAGACAATATACAGTTACTCAAACCATTTATTTCTATAGGAATCATGCCTGGGGAAATAAAAAGAAGAATTTAGTCCGCCAGTCAGATAATAAAAATATTAGACACATGTTTTTTGCTTTTTTGTCATTCATGTCAACTATACAACACTTCCAAGTCTTTATATTTGTGTTCGTGACCGAAAAAAAAAAACATAAACAAAATTTTTTCATGGAATACACATAAATAATAATAATGAGGAGCTCGTGGCTAAGTATTAACACATGGGTCGGTCCATCAGGTTAAACTGTTCCGTGCCTCGGAAAGCACGTTAAGCCGTTGGTCCCGGCTGTCATTCGTGGATCTTTGACAGTCGTTACTGGTCGACAGAAGCCCGAAAGTCTGACAAACAGTCTTACAACCAGTCTTACCAAGGCGTATCGTATTACCCAGTTACTGGTTTGTGGAGGTCAGATAGGCAGTCGCTCCTTGTAAAATACTGGTATTCAGCTGCATCCGGTTAGACTAACCTTTACAAACCATAAATTCGAATACAACCCATTAAAATACTCTTCCAGGTACAAAACAGCTTCCGGCGACTCAGTCCTCCAATCCAGCGCGATAACGGAACTGATAAAGAAGATGTGTGACTCGTTCACTCTGAGCCAGGAGAAGCTGCTCGCCTCGCGCGTCAGGCCTGTGACGGCTGACATGCAAGTACAGTGCGAGACCATGCCAGATGTGCGGGGAGAGAGCAAGAGCGAAAATGAGCCTGTGTGTGGGAAAGAGATGGGGATAGATAGGTGAATATAAAGAAAAAAATAATTAACTAATTAATAAGGAACATCCTAGATGAGGCTCAAAAAGACTCCAATTTCAGTTCATAGTTTTTTTTTAATACGATTTTGACTAGCGTTCTGTACGTTGTTGCGTTGATTAGATGTTTCGAATCTGAACCAATGGATTAAGAATATCTTTCAAAACACTCAGATTATGTTACGCAATTAGAGACAAGACCAGCACGCGCAGCATGACCAACATAGAAACGGATTTTGTCGACGGAAGAATAGACTCTCTCAATAGACGATCTGTCATTTGTCTATTCTTCCGTCGACAATCTAATTCTGGCTACGTGTACAGTACGTCTTGAATACGGTCTCGCCTGTATATAAGTGCTGCAATATCATTAAATTTCATAATGTTTCGTCAGTTTCTAATAGGAGAAAGCCTATTGGCCTTATTGGGCCTAAATCCAGACTCCAGCACGCATAGCATGAACACTGTAACGGATTTTGTCGACGGGAGAATAGACAAAATGACAGCTTGTGATTGTTCGTCATTTTTTCTATTCTTCCGAAGACAAAACCCGCTTCCACGGTGGTCATGTTGTGCGTGCAGGAAGAATAATAAAAAATAAAAATAAACCAATGACTGCCACGCACTGCTTGGGTATGTAACCCAAGCTAACATTCTCAGAAGTTGCGATACTGACCACTGACCACTATGCTTTTGAACGAGTTATTGTTAGATTTTTTTTATTGTATTTATAATCAGTGGGCATGACGGTACTAAAATCCACCAACACTTTTTGTTCTAAAGACGGCCAGACTTGTCGCCCGATGTTCGCTCGTAAGTAATAGATAAAAAATTAGTTTAAATTATGTGGTCGATGATTTTGGTGCACGGTAAAAATAAAATGCAAATGGCTGGTGCAAACATAAACTGCACCAGCTTATATGTATAAAAATGAAAGTGTACTACTGAATAAATAAAATAAAAAAAATTGATGTAATTTTTTTATTGTTTATTTCAGACCAATACCAATTGTAACGAGCAAAAGTGATACCTACATCACACATAATGAAAGAGGTGAATAACTTTCTATATTCTATTTAATTCTTACAAGTTTATAGTACTACAAGCAATATGTACCCGATGGGATTTGCCATCGGCATAAATGACGAACTTCCATACAAACTTTCATCCCCATTTAACCCCTAAGGGGATGAGTTTTCAAATATCTATCCATAGTGCTCCTTTTTGTTATTCAGGGTGGAAAAGGTTTTCGTGATTTCTGTCTTTTCTAATCTCTCTTCCTGTCTTTTCTTATTTCTGTCTTTTCTCTACCTTCAGTTGGTCCAATAGACGTTTTTTCGATCATTATAAGAAACAGGCTCGAATGGCATCAAAACAAGTTTTTCTGAAAATTGACCATTTGTTTGCTAACAGTACCATTGTTTCAAAATCTGTGAATGCCGTTCAATTTTTTTTTCTGTATCTTCATCGACTATCAGCTCGTGTACATGACGTCGGAGACGCCCCGGCGCCGCGTACATGTGCCACACACCCTGAGATATTGTTTTCCCACGTCGCGCCCGGCGCCGGCGCACGCTCGACATTCCCTCGTATCCGTGCGTCTCCGGACGTCTCGTGTAGGAAGCCTTACTGCCCCGTCTCAAAAATCCACCCTGTATAAGGAACTCTTGTGAATGTGTTTATGCTGGTCGTTGTGTGTCAGTCACTGAATATTAAGTAGATATTACAAAAATTATAATAATATTAACAGATGTGGTGAAAACGGCTATTCCCGCAATAGACCGCGGCTCCTTAATGCAGAGGTTTGTTGACGAGCTCGAAGATTGGAAAGAGCAACAGCAAGAAATGTTTAAATGCCAAGTAAGTTGTCAAGAAATTGCATATATAGTACGCAGCTGTTAAGGTGAATGGGTCAGGGTAGCCCGCGAAATTCAAATTTTCTTACGTTTTTATATGCAATTTGCATGTTGTATGTTGATCTAAATATGATTCGTAGCCATGTCAAATATTTATTTATAGAATTTTATAATCATCAATACAACTCTCTACGTTCATATAATCCTATTGAATAACTATTTCATAAAATCATGACATTTGAGGGATTTCTGATTCTAATGATTATAATTCTGAAAAGCCATATTTGTCACGGTGGGGAATCGCATTTTAATCACCATACAACCTGACACTGACCTGGAAATTCCAAAAAACGTTAGATAATTTGAATTAATTTCGCGGGCTACCGTGGCGCATCCCCCTTAGTACACCTTTTGTAACGGTTACTAGCTGACTCGACAGACGTTGTCCTGTGATCCTGTCCAAAGTTCAATCATTCATACAAAAATCCCATAGAAAAAAGGACATCGATTTCTTTGTAATTTCAGTTAAAACGCAAAGAAGAATATCACCTAGAACTCCTCGCTAAAGAGTGGGCTAAGAAGCAAGTAGACTTGGAATGCAAGCTGAGCAAAGGTATAGAGCAGTGTCGCAACCTCGCAGCAGATCTGAGTCGCGCTACTGAAGACTTTAGGCTCAGGGGGTACCGGAATACGGAGAGGGAGAAAAAGGTATGCTGTACTGTAGAATAGAATACAATAGAAATACTCTTAATTATATACACCATAAAAATTACAGACATAAATTTTGACATTTTACATAGGGTGACACAATGGGCGGTCTTATCGCTAAAAGCGATCTTTTACAGACAACCTTTGGATGGATTCAACGGAGAAGGAGAGACAATACTGCAGGTAGTCAGTGGTGTACCATGTGGTGTAGAAATGTGATCTGACGGCCCAGTGGTCAAGGCCTCGCCTCTCAAGCCCTCTCCTGCTATTTGGAATCCACTGAGTGGTGTATAATAATATAATAGTATTTTTTTACGTGGAGCGAATGCCATTTATCTCAATACTGTAGTGTCCGTATCGATATCTGACTTCTTAAATATCAGAAGAATTAACCTTATAACTTGAACAATTTTTTATATATTTTAGTTGCTAGACGCAAAGAAAGCTCTAGAATCTCACTACACAGCCAAATACCAGGAGTTACGGGAAGCCTCACAGAAGATGGAGGATGATATGAATCACCAGCTCAAGCTGAAGGATATGAGGGTCGAGGAGTTGGAAGCCAAGATACAGCAGCTCCAGAAACAGGTGGATTTGCTCAAGGTAGGAATACGGATTAACAGGAATATTTAAAAGTGGCGTTGATAATATAATCGTTGTTAAACAATGTCAAATAACCACAATTATGAAATTCAAAGATATATATAGATACAAGATAAGAAAACGTTTATGAATACTGGCTTTATATTACTGTGTCGTGTCGCCTTCTGACGCAGTCTTAGCCAATCAAAACTCGTTGTGCTTTGACGTAGTCCCGAACAGATTCGTTTCATTGGTGTATCCCGCGTCACGACACAACACGACACAGTAATGTGTTAGCTTTAGTTTGTGAAAAGCTATGTTACTACCTTGTAGATATGTTTTGCTCACTTCGAATTATTTATAAATGTATTTCAGAACAATATAAAGAACACTGAAAAGGAATCTGAGAATCGATATTCCGGCTTGACTAAAGATCAAACTGCGAGCCTAATACAGGAATTAGTAAGTATTATATTTGAACTCTTTAATTATCCGATTTCTCAATCGCCAGAAAACTTTCATCTGAGGAATAAATATTGCAGTATAACAGCTTTTCTATAGAAAATATGACAAAACGTCATGATTTATTGTTGGGGTGATTATATAAAGTTACCTGAGGGGCAATTCCCGCATCTAATCATGTTCGCAATCTGTCAAAAATACAATCAATTTACCAAATTTTTTGACAGATTGCGACTAATGTTTAAAAACGTTCGCATTGTAATCTGAAATATACAATCAATTTACCAACATTTTTGATAAGTTTGACAGATTGCGACTAATTGAGAACTAGAAAACCAACCAGTATAGTCTGAATCCAATAATCAATAGGCTGTATTGATAACTTACTCTTCTATATCTATACATATTATAAATTAAAGTTAAAGTCTACGTTCGTATCTATCTGTGTTGACGGATTTTGATGCGATTTACACAAAAAAATTGAGATTTCATTCCAGTCGGTGTACGTGTTAATAATACATTAATATTAAAATAATAAATTATAAAGAAATCTCGAATTTTTTGTCAAGTTGAAGAAACCGTGCGAAACGGGCCGGTCGCTAGTTCTACAATAAAACTATTTTTTTACAGCGCTACTTGGAAGAGAAACTAGACAGCGCGGTACAATCCAAGTCGTTCTTCAAAGAGCAGTGGGGTCGTGCCGTCAGAGAGCTGCATCTCGTCAAACTGCACACGAGGAAACAGATGTTGACACAACTGCAGCAGGATCGGCGGGAACTCGGCGAGATGGGGTATAGTTAATTGATTGAAGAGTGACTTGGCGGAAATCCATTATAAAATACAATAGACGTAGATATATTTAGTAACCTATTCCGCTTAACTACTCCTAAGTCAATCGTCATCCTGACGATGCCTCGTTAAGAGGTGAAACACGTGTCGATTTCTTATAGGGATTTTTCGTTTATCGTTTTTTGAGATGGGCTATGTTACTTTTAGATGTAGTTACTAGGTTAGTAGTAGTAGAGCCTCGAAGAGCACGCTATGCCGTCAGTCCTCCTGCGCCTGATCTCTCTGCGGTCGTGTCGGATTGCCGTCCAATCGGATGCTATGCTATGCTATGCTAATTATAAACCGCTTCATTTTGTTTCAGACTAGACCCAATAGACGATCAAGAAGAAAACAGCATGACTCAAATGCCCGTTGATTTGAAGAAGTTAAAAGATGATTTCTACGTGGACATACTCGCGAACACGCCTGCACTCAATACTCATTCTTTGATAAGTCTGTTACTCTTTTTTAAACTGCTACATAAAGCTGTTTTCACACCTAATTCGTGGTCAAAGAGCAGAGAGGCAATTCCCGTATTTTTAAGAACGTTCGCATTCGCATCTCATTTGCAATCCGTCAAAAATACAATCAATTTGCCAACATTTTTGAGAAGTTGTGACAGATTGCGACTTGAATGTAAACGTTTTTTAAGTACGAGAATTGACCTTCTGAAAGCCTGATATGACTAGCTTGATAGAAATTAAAAATATTATTTTATTTCAGATCCTGCTGGTCCCGACGATTTAGATATGTTTAACGATCTAAAGTAAGTATTCATTCAGAATATTCCAGCTGTGTCGCGACGATTGAATATATTTGCCGTGATGAATGTGTTGTGGATTTTATAAATGGAACTTTTCACATGCTTATACGACGACACGTCATTGTTAACTTATTATTTAAGCCGAGACCAATTATTAAAAATATATTCACGACAATATGGGTCTATAACTGTGGTTTGAGATCATCGCAGTTGTTTTCTAAGATAGTTCAGCAGGAAACGTAAAATTATTTCTTAATATTACAGGAACGCGCCAAAAAATCCGATGAGCGAAAGAATCAACGAATTGATAGCGCAGCGCGACAGACTCGTCCAAGAAGACAACCCGGACGAAGAGTTGCTCAAACAATTGAATCACGAAATACGAAGCATGCTACTGAACTGTGGCACATGAAATCATAACCATACGGACTTGTACTACTGCTAACATTCAACTTTACTGTAGCCTTTGTCTTCTGTCGGTATAACTAAGCAACACAATTCTTTATAAGCCTGCGTTCAGAAGAGCTTACTAAAACGTGCTTGGTATTTTGGTGTATACCGGCAAATCGGGAAGCTACCATTACACAGCTTCGAAAATAGAATGTAAATTCGAATTCGAAAACGCAAGTTCTAAAACCCCAGCATGTAATATAAGTTTTAATGACGTCATAAGTAATGGCGTGTCGCAGTAATCGATTGTAGTTTCAACCCGATCTTTACCGAAGCTATAGGAACACGAATGAAACGAATGACCCATGCAACTATGCATTTATGCAAGGGGCGTTTTCCCGAGTCGAGGGAGGGGTTCTGACAATCGACTTGCGTTATCTATACCACCATTTAGAGCAGATTTTTCAATAGTCAGATTTTCAATAACTTTTATCGAGTTTCACAGAGACAGATTTTGTTTAGAAAATATGTCAGTCTATTCTGCAGGTAAAATTGAACCTGGCTATTGAGAAATCAGTCCTAGCTATAAAAAATAAAATATTTAATTTTGGCTCATTCACTTAAACCACAGCCACACCACATCGCAGCGAAAAAAAATGGGCAAACAGTGTTAACAAGATAAATGCGATAAATAAGACGAATGAGAAATTGCGTTTTGACAGTTCGAGCAGCAGACGCTTCGCATTATGTAGTAATTTGGCAGTTGAGTTATAATAATTAATATTTATTTTTATAAGTATGTTATTTTAATTTCTTATGAACTAACGTTTATTCCGGTATAAATTTTACGTAATAATATTAATGTAGTAAGGAGAAATTTACAGTTAGTTTTGAGAGTTTTTTTGTAGTTTTATGATTTTGAATGGGATTTTTCTTTAGATATTCCATACATATTTCAACATTCTTGGGCCACAATGAACTAAACCACTTTTCAAGAGATATTATTATATATTTTCCATTTAATTTGCTTATGTAAGTAGTTCTCTCGCTGCATCATCTTGTAGTTGCGTTGTGGTAACTAATACAAGATTGTGGTCAAAATTATGTGAACGTCTGGACCGCGGGACCAAGTCAACATTTTGAGTGTTGAATAGCATAAATAAATAGTTAGTAATAGTACCTCATTGGTGCTTTCAATCAAATACCTAAATACTTTCACACTGTTCACTTGGACGGCAAAATGTCGTCCGTCTGACTAAAACTGTATTTTCATACGTTCCTGCACCGACCCACGTTGTTGTTGTGGTTGTGGCACAGTCAACCGCATGTCAGTGGTAACAACTTGACATATCGTAACAGTCATACTACGGCTACAGTGCAGTGTCGCGATAACCCGAGCTAGGTACACTTCGCGCGCTCTGTGTTGTACAGCGAGAAGTCGAGCGGTGTGCGAGAGGTGAAGTGTACAACTACACTTCACCTCTCGCACACCGCTCGACTTCTCGTTATCGCCGGAATATAGCCGTAGCGTAAAGGCGATTTCGTAGCGCAAGTTCTGCCACAGATGTGCGGTTGACTGTACATGTGAAAGCGCCCTAAGTAGCTAAATGTACCGCTTAGTTGAATTATAATTGGTTGATGTTATTTATTATCATGTTTCGTTGACTAGATATTAATTACTTAATGGATTTGTTAAATTTGGTGACTGACAATGATATAAGATAGAGATTTTGTTATATTTTAAAATAAACATTTTAGGAACTGTTGATTTGATTTTATGTATCCATTATAAAAATTATAAAGGAGATCCGCCAAATCCCATACAAAAAACCCCAGGCCCGGCGCAAAAGAAATGTATCTAAGATTTCAAAGTAATAATAGTAGAAATACATTCATACAGCGATATCACGTACCTACTTATTCGGTATCGCGTACCGATGCGGTATCTCTACCAACCGCGGCAGCAATATCGCTTATAACTGAACAGGCCTTTACATTAAAACCAACTAAACAATTGGCTGACGAAGCTGAGGCGTCTTTTCATTTCTTTTTCCTGTTTGGTCGAATCCACCCTTACAGCGGATTCGACCAAACAGTAATTTTATCCGCGGAATAAGCCTCTTCCGAATAAATTTTGAATGTTTGACAGTTTCTCCATACGAAAACTGTCAAAGTAAATCTTATTCCGCGGATAAAATTTATTCCTGTTTGGTCGAATCCGCCCTTTGTCAAAAATTCAAAATTTATTCGGAACAGAAGGCTTATTCCGCGGATAAAATTGATTCCTGTTTGGTCGAATCCACCCTTGAGTCGATGAGAAACGAGAGATTCGCGATCAACCTGATGCACACAAATACGCAAATCGAGACGCGCATCGATCGTTTATATTACGCTATGATCTAGAACCAAACATTTGAAGACATGATTGTGAATTTGTGACATTCACCAACTAGTAGTGGATTATATATTATGTCCTGTGCCCCAGCAGTGGGAATGCTAAAGGGTGATTTTATAACTTTGAACTGATTTAGTATGCCAGTCTTCAGTAACAGGGTCTTTACTAGTCGATTTTTAAAAATTTGTTACTATTTTACACACCTCTATTCGAATGACGTATTTTCATTGCAAATCATTTGACGTATTATTTTATTTATTCGCGATTGATTCCGATCGACCAAAAAATAAGATTTGCGGACTTTAATGAAGAATTAATAGTGTATGATTGCAGTGAAACTCATTTAAATTACATACTAAAGTATTTTATTGTTGTTGTTTCGTGCTAAGTCATGGCAAAAACCAAAGTTACAGGAGCTACGAGCAGACTAAAGCAAGATTACCTTAGGCTTAAAAATGACCCCGTTCCGTATGTAACAGCGGAACCAGTGCCGTCTAATATTCTAGAATGGCATTACGTGGTCAAAGGACCAGAGAAGAGTCCATACGAGGGCGGGTACTATCATGGAAAAATCATATTTCCAAGGGAGTTCCCATTCAAACCGCCGTCTATTTACATGATCACCCCTAATGGTCGGTTTAAGACAAACACGCGACTGTGCCTTAGCATCACAGACTTCCATCCTGACACATGGAACCCAGCATGGTCAATATCCACAATCCTCACTGGTCTACTAAGTTTCATGCTAGAGAAAACACCAACATTGGGATCTGTTGAGACTTCGGATTTCCAGAAGCGTTGCTTGGCGGCGGAATCTTTGGAGACAAATATTAAAAACAAAATGTTTTGCGAGTTGTTCCCGGAGTATGTTGAGGAGATAGAGCAGCAACTGAAGCTGCGTCAGGAGGCGATGCTACAGGCAGAGAACACCACCTCATGTGAAGGTGAAGTGATAACGGAGCAACAGTCCAATATGTACTATATTTTGACCAATTTATTTGTGTTGGTAGGCTTTGTTTTTCTGGCATACATGGTTAAATATGTGTTAGTCTCAATATCCAATGATTAGGCCAATATGTAATGCTTTATTTTTAATGTAAATATTGTAATTTATTTTGTAAATACATTTATTCCATTAGAGGCAAATTTTGAAGTTAATTTGACGTTGTGCTAAGCATACTGAATTGATGTAGTGTATAACTCATTCATTTGACTAAATGTATTGACTTATTCAATAGTGATTCCAATATTGGCAGAAGAAGCAAACAAAATGTGATTTCATATTCATTGCAAAAAAATATTTTTTAAGTTAGTTATCACAATTTTTTAAACTATTTAGGTATATATCATCTGCATAGTTAGGTACCAGCTCTTTAAATTGTTTCTCCCATTTTATTCTGTTTTCAATTATCAAATTTTTTTTCTGCCTCAAATGTCTAGTGGTCGCAAATACTACTACTGAGCATGAGGTCCTGGGTTTGATTCCCCAGGTCTGGTAACATGTGATTGGGTTTATCCATCTGGAATTTCTCAGTTGCAGCTCTGATTCTGGATTTGCGCCCGGTTGATGGCAATAGGCTCGTCC
Source organism: Eupsilia transversa (assembly GCA_914767815.1). Taxonomy (NCBI): domain Eukaryota; kingdom Metazoa; phylum Arthropoda; class Insecta; order Lepidoptera; family Noctuidae; genus Eupsilia; species Eupsilia transversa. Next base: position 4,354,568 of record OU611888.1, read on the forward strand.
CCTATTACATGGGACTCAAATATAACTGTTGAAATGAGGGTGTACTGTAGGTACACGTCTGCCCAACCCTTCGAGAATATAGGCGTGATGTTATGTTATATTTTGTTAGGAAGGCACAGTATGATATCCTACGTTCCAGTGCTAGTTCACCTTTTTGCTGCTTTGTTATAATGTTTAAATTATGTAAATGAAATAAAATTATTGTAGCGTTAAAAAAAAACCTATAGTTTAATTTATAATAGGTACATGTTGAGTGATAATGCACTTTCATTATTAACCATTTTAAAGGATACACACAATCATAGGTTTAGATATTCTTTGTGATGAATAGCTAGGTAGTGTGTTTCAAATTAGAGAAAGGATGTAGTGATATATAGTTTTTCACTCTAGCAAATATTCTCAGTAAAGATTGCAAATAGCTTTTAATGTGAGATCAATTTGTCAAGTTTATAAACTTACTATAGCAAGTAAATCTAATCTCAACAAACATTGATGTATTTCTGCTTGTATGTTTGTATGCCAGTAATTTGTTAAGTCAACATTGCTATTCCAAATATGATGGTTAAAGTATTTCATGTTGTATCACATCTAGCATTAATTTGACAGCTACCAATGATAATCATGTATCGTCTCATCTTAGGAAATGTGTAATCTTTCAATGTTTATATTGAGCCTACTACTGCATTTAAATTGTGTTGTCCCTGTAGCAATCTTAAGAAATATATTAAATATATTTAAACTGAAATATGAAACTGAATGTTAGAAATAAAAGAACACTAGCTAGTGTTAATTTTTAAAGTGTGTAATGGCTTTTGTTATGTTTAGCCATAAAGGCAGTATAACATCTCTGTAGTATTCAATTACATTTATTATTGGAAGTATGAAACTCATTTCATTATTCTATTGGTATGTCTTTACTTAACTTCTTTCATAAATCACCTTATTTCTTGATCTTGTTTATATAAATAAAAGTACTTAAGTTGAACCTGTTCTTCCATATTGCCTTTACATAACTAGCTATATTTACAGTTCTGAAGTGGTAGGTAGCTCATGTTTTTAACTAACAACAAAGTTAAAAACTTTGTAAATCCTATAAATCGAAGTGGTTACACAAGTCATAAATACAGTATATGTAAGGCCAATAATATAATATTTTGCCATGTAATGTTGCACACATAAATACAAATGTGATTATAATTTATAATCGTCGTACCTACTGTTGATTTTAGCAACTGCAAATTGTTTAAAATCTAGTAAAATGGTATTTTTCTATGAAATGTTGTTTTATTTATGGTAAATTAAATAAAAAATATTGACTATTATCAACCCATTTATTTCAATAACTTCTATAGGTACCTACATAATCAGTATCATTTCCATAATTTTGTGTTACAGTAATTGTATGAAAATGTATAGAAGACAGAATTATGTACTATAATGCTTATTTTCTTGTATACAATGTATTCTGTAAGGTTACAGGAAAAAGGCAGGCACGAAACATTTAACGAGGCTGCACCGCCTTTTTATTTACCATAATACAACTAAGTATAAATAAAGAGGTTTTAAAAGTACAAGTATGTATGATGTCATCAATGTTTTATAAAATAATTGATAAAATAAGGGAATTTACTTTTACATTACACACCACCAAAGTACATAAACTCATTGATTTTTACATGATATATAACTATTTACTTAAAAATCTAGTAGTACTACTTATATCTAAGTATTTTAAATATATTTCTATCCAAGTTAATTAGCAAATTTTCGATAGGTAAAATGTGTTGTCAGAAATAATATTTTATTTTCCAGTCTCCAATATTATATTTTTACCCATCATTTTGGAAGATTCCAGTGTCTATTAGCTTGCTATTCATTCCTTAATTTCCTCCTCATCATCATCCCAGTCACTAACCAAGCTTTTGATAGTTTTTGGGACTTCTTCTGGAATTTCTGGTGACAAAACACTAGTATCTTTTGGTGACTGTTCTGTCGTTGGATCAACATTTTCATTGCCAGTAATCATTTCCTCTTGGGAATCATTATCTTCCCAATCATTTAGTAGTGACGATAATTTCTGTTGTACAAGTGGATTTGGTACAGCAGTATGAACCGGTGAATCATTGAATGGAGCTTGTTGCATTTCTTGGCTTGATGAGTCTTCTTCTTGTGAAGAAATAGCACTTTCTTCAGTTTCGACATCTGCAACATTAGGAAGGTATGCAGTTGCAGCCGCCTCTACTTCAAGATCTGCACCCGCCTCTGCTTCAACATGAGCAGCCATTTGTTTTTGCATTTCTTGTTGAATGTTTTCTATTGATTCTTCTACTTCTGCTATTTCTTCAACTAAAGGTTGATTTTGAGAGACTTCATTCGAAACAGATTTAGCAGTTCTATTACCATCCTCTGCAACATCATATTCATCCTCAGACCAATCTAAAGTTACATTTTTTATCGTTTTCTCAGAAACTTTAGCATATCCAGGTTCTTCATCATTGGTATGCTTGATTTCTACAATATCATCATATGCTTGTGATTCCATGAGTTCTGGTTGCTGGCCTTCTGATGTGTCATCCTCAGGTTTTTCAACTTCTGAGTATTTGTTAATAGTCACAGAATCTACATTGTGTTCTTGCGGGTTTTGGGAGGCAAGAGATGGTTTGATTATACATTCTGTTTCAATTGGTTGTTCTATTACATTTTCCCTTTCAACTGGTTGTTCTATTACATTTTCTAATTCTGTTGGTTGTTCCATTATGTTTTCCATCTCTACTGGCTGTTCTATAGGAGTATCTGTTTCGATCGGTTGTTCTAGAACATTTCCAGTGTCCACATGTTGTTCTACCATGATTTCTGTTTGTGCTGCTTCCATTATATTTCTCGTTTCTACTGTTTGTTCCATCATATTAGCAGTTGTTTGGTCAATTTCATTTTCCAGTGGTTTTTCCATCACCATCAAATTTTCTGTTACAAGTGGTTGTTCTATGACATATTCTGTTTCGATTGGTTGGTCTATTACATTTTCTGTCTCTATTGGTTGGTCTAGTACAATTTCTGTTTCCGCCGTTGGTTGCTCTAATATATTTTCCGTCTGAATTGGCTGTTCTTGTACAATTTCTGTTTCCATTGGTTGTTCCATTTCATGTTCTGAGGGTGGTGGTTGTTCTAACATATTTTCCATTTCCATTGGTTCTTCAATGTTTTCATGGTTAGTTTGGATGTCAGGCATTGTTTTTGCTTGAGGAAGAGTTTCAACAGTCTCAGTTACAGTAGTTTCATTTTGAATCAAACTCATGCCTGGGATATTTTCTTCTATAGTATCTTGCTCAACCTGTTGATTTATATGTTCAATTGTTACATCTGATTGATTTAGGTCAACATCAGTTTCACCTGGAGATAGCCTTTTTTGAGGTTCAGGTACTAAATGTACTTCAGGAAGCTCATCTAAATTATTACCTGTTGCACTATGAATTGCCCCAGTTACTACTTGATTAGAATTCAGCATTACTGTGTGTGGCGGTAACTGTATTTGTTGACCTTCTAAACTTTGAATATTATTTTGCCAAGTTTGTTCCACTTGAGCTTCTATACAATGTGTATTCATTGCTGGCGTAGTGGTAGTTACAGTTTCATAATTTTGTGTTATGATTGCAGAGGACTGCACAAATTGTGCTCCTATACCTCCAGTAGTCAGAATCTGGAATTGCTTATTTTGATCATCAACGGGGTGACTGTACACAACTACAATGTTAGAATTTTCAGTAGCTACAGCTTCAGAGACATTCAAAGGATATTCATGTGGAAGAATCATCATTTCATTTCCTGGAGTATTGTCTAAGTCTATTGCAGTTGTCTCTATTGCTTGGTTGTGGTGAGGTGCAGTTAACACAGTCAGGGTCTTGTTTGTGCCACCATCGTCAAATATAATGGGGTGGTTAGAAGCCATCAAAGCTTTGTATTCTTCTTCATTTGATACCACAATTTGAATTGGTTGATTTAGGTTTGCTGACTTCTTTATTACCATGCTGGATTGTTGCTGTACATTTTCATCAATGCTTGTATTTTGAATATGAGTGTATTCCATGGAAGTAGTAGGTTGTTGAATAGTCTCCAAAGAATCAGGTGCAACCATATCTGAAATGATGTAGTCTCTGTTGTCTGGCTTCCGTTTTTTAGGAATAAGTTGATGATCTCTCAGGATGTATTCATTGTTGTCTATTAATACAATTTCTTCATCCTGACTGTTGGATAATTGATCCACTGGCAATTTGATATCTTGGAAAAAATCATTGTGTACAGATTGAGTATGATTGATACTTTTACTTGATTTGGCCTTTACGGCTGGTTTTGGAGTACCAAAGCCAGGATTTAAAATCTTTTGCTTTGCATTGGAGTTAACATTATGTAGTCTTCTAGCTGGAACTTGTTTGTCAGCTGATGGTCTGCGTTGTATTGGATACTGTAATTCCACCTCTTCATAATCATTGTCATAGCTTGTACTAGGTTCAAACTTGATGGCACCTTTTGCTCTTGGTCTTTCTACTACAGTTTGCTTTTCTTCATCTGAGTCGTCAATGATGCAGTCAGTCTTTGCTTCTTGTTTGTGATGTGTTTTTATGTGTGAATAAAGGTTTATCTCTCGTAAGAACACTTTCATGCAGTAGATGCATTGCAGATTAGATTTTTTCTCAGCACTGTACTTGTGACCTGTGTTTTGTATGTGTTGTAGTAGTTGATTAGAAGAAGAAAATGCGACAGAACAAACATTACAGCGGAAGTTCTTAATATCTTTATGGCTCAATTTGTGTTTTGTAAGCAGTGCATCAGTTAATGCAATATAAGTGCACATGTTACACTTAGGGAAATGATACTGAGGTGGCGGTTGTACACCATGTTGAGCATAAAGGTGGTGCAGTAAATAATTTCTCTTCAAAGATCTAAGGCCACAGTATTCACAAATGTTAGCCACTGGTTTTTCATTGTGCACTTCTACTAAATGACGCCGGAATTTATAGTATGAATTGAAATGCAGAGCTTTTCCTGGTGTGCCACAGATTAAACATATCCAAGGACCTTTAGTATTATCTGCACCCATTGCAATAAGTTTTGCTGCCTGCTTAGAATCAATAACATCAGTTTCATAAGTAAAATCATCTTCTTCTGTTTTTAACTTTAATGGTTTATCTTCTACATAAGTAGGAGCTGTAGATTGTTTTTGCTGTTTTCTACCTTTACTAGGAACAGAATCCAGAATCTTCAATTTTATATTTTTATTGCTTTTAACCAAATGAGGATACTTTTTTAAAACTTCACTTATTATCCTTGCATGGTCTAGGTTAGAAGCAGCTTTACTGTCCTTAGTTTCTATTGTGACTTTTGGACCACTATTTCCATCATTAGGGTCCAAGATCTGATCAAAAAGCTGATTTGGATCTTTTTCATTGTTCATATAGGAAGTATTGAACAATTCAGTTTCATCATTAAAATTATGCTCAGTGGTGCTATCATCAAATAAACTATCATCTTTAGATCTTATCCTTTTACATTCAACAATATCAATTGTTGACAAACCAGACATCTTCTTTGAGCCTGATGCTTCACTGAATACATTGTTTCGTTTAGCTTTATAGCGCTTGACTGTATCAGGATGGACCATTAATGGCTGGGAAGTATATGATATACTGCAGAATGAGTTGTCAAAGATGTTGTCATTATCCAGCTCTTCAGGTACTTCATATCTTGTTGGGCGTGGATCACTTATGACCAGTTTCTGAGAAGTAAAAGTGTCTTTCGATATAGGAGATGGAGGACGATATGCACTATTATTAACATTTTCAGTTTTAGTAACAGATTGATAAGTTTTTTTATCTCTGTATACTATATTATTGTCGAATGCTTTGCTGTAAGAGCGTTTATTACTGGTGCTTGCAGAAGGTGTGGTTATCTTCGCAGGTTTAGGTTCACTTTGCCTAGTAAACTTTTTGATACCACTATAACTGTGAGCGGGTGCTTTAGGGGCCAAGTTGCGATGTGACTCGAGTAGTTTACTTAACACTGGCATATTGAGGATCTGAGAAGTTTGATACAATCTTTCTAGTATATCCATCTTGAATTCTAAATGTCCCGTGTACATGAAGTTTACAATCGGCACGACAACATCCGCCTGCAGGTCGTCCGGCATCACAAGACAGTCTTCGTACATTTCACATGTTCGCTCCAGGAGTTCGAAGTACTCAGTGCACGCACTGAGTACTAGTCGGTGTACTTTCAGCTGGGCATTGTCTTGAAACTGAAGCGTCAGGTCACAGTAGTCCGTTCGGTTAAAAAAGTGCTTTAGCCTTTGGAGAAAATATATTCCCCAGTTGTCAACTTTCACTTGCTTCACGTCGGACATTGTTGCGATTTAACAGGCCATAATATTATCGACTATGTAAGCAGCATACCGGGCTCTGAAACAGAAGTTCATCGCCATTAGAAATAAGCATCAACAAAGTTACACGCGATTAAATGCGGCAACTATTGATCCAGAAAACGTTTGACATATTATTTCATTGTAAGTTTGACCGGAATGATGCTATACACCCAGTTTTACCAACGGGGTTTCACATTTTGCTTTTCACTTGAATTTTCCGCCACATATTGCAGTGTTTTATTCTTGGTACTTACCGATATCGGCCAAACGGAATAGTTTGTATTTCGTTAACTTGTTCTCGTCACAATCAAACACAAAATTACTGCACCAAATTCAACACAAGTTGACACGGTGGACGTAAGATGGCGGTGTACAGCGGCGGCCTCAATACGAAACGCGAAGCTTGTTTGACGCTTTGATGGAGATGCTGTTATGTTGTCATAATGATTACCAAATTATTATTTTTTACGCAAAAAAAAAACTTTTGTTAAGTAACTTATAGCCATAGAATAATTAGGTCCACCATCAATGTAATTTTGTTATTTTTGGGCTTATTATATTTTCTTTCATTAAAGGTTATTGACATGGCTGCGCACAATTGCACAGTGTCGCCATCTGCGATGTAGTTTTATGAACTTATTGATTGCGCGCGTTCTAATTTTACTCGGCGGTGTTCACACAGCGGGAAGTGAAAATGACGCATCGAAACGGAACCCACTATGGTTGTCTATTATTACATAAGGTAACTAAATAGGGCAATAGAGGGCTCTGATTACAGCATTATTGTTTCTTATTTTATTAGACAATGACATGTGCATGCGGTAATGTATGTCTGTGTTTTCTCAATTTATACCTAGTAAAATTTTATCCTTTTATTTATGACCTTGGTTTACACCGCTCAGCATCAACGGTCTGCAGGGCCCCGACTTAGGGACTACTCACACTTATTCAGCTCTATTCAGCGTTTGCCCATAGAAAACTACGATTTTGTTTGAGACGCGTACGTCCTTTCAGCTGCGGATAGCTGAAAGAACGCGTACGCGTACAGCAAACGCTGAATAGAGCTGAATAAGTGTAAGTAGTCCGTTATTCTATGAGGGCCACGGTCAAAGTCAAACCGTTTGTAGGCAATTCTGGTGGTGGATCTTGAAATAAAACACGCATTATAAATTGCAGTTTAATTTTTATCATCGGGGGCAGCAGTTTATCGTCATACTTTATCGGTGACCTTTACAACACCCACACAAAGATGAAGAGTACCTACCCACCACTCAGCCTATTAATTGCCCGTAACTGCATATACGGCGGTGTAGTTCATATTTTGATTTTGGCTATTTACGACGGTAAACATAATAACAAATTCCATACAAGGTACTTACTTAGGTGAGTTACCCGGATCGAATTCGCAATGCAACTATTTAATAGGTAAGTAAGTTCTCTCGGGGAGACAAAAGTAAATGGGGCACACAGCCCAGGAATCAATGTCGATTATTTTTTTTAACACTTTAGAGCTTAATATTTCGCAAACGAATCGTTCAATCCAATCGTCGAAAAAAAAAAACCCACTTTACGTGTACCTGTCTATGAAGGAAGGAAGCTATCTACCCAATTTTTTTTTTTTCTTCCTGATTTTGTTTTACCAATTGCTCGGCGTAATTATTAGTATACTCATGCCAAATTACAGCTTTCTAGTACTAACAGTCTCTGAGCTAAGCCGCGGACAGAAAGACAGACAGACGGACATGGTGAAACTATAAGGGTTCCTTGTTGACTACGGAACCCTAAAAACGTTTCCTGTTACTCTCACTGACCTGGCAGGGCTGGTAAGTATATTATATTATATATTGAACAGTCGAGTCTCCAACTTGGTAGCTGCCGGCGGCGGCAAGGGCGGGTTAGGTAGGATCCTAATAATATCGCCAGGACAACCCGCTAAATTCAAATTTTCTAACGTTTTTTTGCAATTTGCAGGTCAGTGTGAGGTTGTCCTTCTATCTTTCTGCCTCGCTTTTTCCCAATTATGTTGGGGTCGGCTTCCAGTCTAACCGGATGCAGCTGAATACCAGTATTTCACATGGAGCGACTGCCTATCTGACCTCCACAACCCAGTAACTGGGTAATACGATACCCCTTGGTAAGACTGGTTGTCAGACTTTCGGGCTTCTGACGACTCGTAACGACTGTCAAGGAATCACGAATAACAGCCGGGACCAACGGCTTAACGTGCTTTCCGAAGCACGTAGGAGTCTCGGTATGTAAAGATGGTCACCCATCCACGGACCAACCCCGGCAAGCGCAGCTTAACCTGATGGATCGACCCATGCGGCTGTTATTATTAACCACGAGCTCCTCCGTGTCCAGGTCAGTGTCAGGTTGTATGTTTATCAAAATATGATTGGCGACCGACTTTAGATTTTTTATTAAGTTAACCTATGTTGTCCCACTATTGAGCACCTTACGGAAATATTTCTCGGGATCAGAATTAGTTATTATAGGTACTTTTAGTTTTTATATTTTTACTATTTCATGTCCCCACCCAAAAGATACTACAGCGAGCGACAAGACCCTAGTTTTTTGACAGTTTTTGTATGTCAAATGTCTGTCAAAAACTCACTATTGAGAGACCATTGTAACGTTTATAAATTAGTAGACTTAGGCCCCTGGAAACACTATTTTACTTCGTTTTACAGTGTTTTATAACACATTTCAAACAATGCCGTTGACCTTTCCGCGATGGTTAACTTTAGCGCAAAGTAATAAGCATGAAACTATGAAAAGTAGGTGGACTTGAAAGTGTTAAGGGTTCCGTTTTCCTTTTGAGGTACGGTGCCCTAATGAAAATAAAAGTATAAAAACTAAAACCTAACTAGGGCAAAAAAAGTCAACTAAAAAGGTATGAACAAGTAATCTCAGACAGATTATAAATTAAAAATCCGGAGTCACACGTGTTAGGAGGGGATAAATCGAATAGATTACTTTTGACTACGGATTTTGACTACAGGGAAGCAAAAAGGAGGGTTATGATTTTGACCGGTATGTATGTATGTATGTATGTATGTATGTATGTATGTATGTACGTTCATCTGTTCTCTCATAACTTCTAAAGTGCTGATCATAATTTGACAAATGGGGTATCGTTGGAAGCGTCTTGATCGTCCGCTGGTTATAGGGTATGTGACGTCACATTAAATTACGTGTGACTCCGGTTATTTGTCTGTCTGTGATGTTGCTTATACCTTTGTACAGTTGTAGTTGTGTAGTAGGCGCATTTATGTCGTAGTTGGGTTTTAGTTTTATTTTTTACATGTAGCGAGTACCGACTGCCTATCTGACCACAGCAACCCAGATATTGGGTAACACAATACAAGAATTTCGGGCTTATGACTACCGAAGATCTACGAATGACAGCAAGGACAAACGGCTTAACGAGCTTTCCTAGGACCTATCTAACAAAGACAATAAGTAGGAATTATGTAACCTCTTAAACGAAATCTCAAAACGGCTGGTTGACACTTCCCGTGACCCAAGTGCTGGTTTTTACCTCGGCCAGAGGCTAAGCATTGCCATACAACAATGCCGACAGTTTCTTGTGTACATTACCTACCAGTCGACAGCGATGCAGATTTTTCAACGCAATATTTAAGTTTGTGAATAGTTTTAGTTAAGTTAGTACATCATTTTGTTATTTTTATCATTAAAGAAAGTGTATAGAGTGCCGTGCATTTCTATCACTATCGGATAAAGAGCCGCAATTTGCGGCATAATAGTGGCGCCTACCTAGAACCGTAGTGCCGTAAGGATTTGTCAGACACCACGACTCCTACAGGTTAGCTCGTGGTTATATATTTTTTTACCATTCAGAAATAGGAGCCCCACGAAGCGGGGCTTCGTCGACTACGCCGTATTTTTGCCGTTTTTTAGACAAATTTAGACCCGCTACGTGATTTTCCCTAAGCTTAATACTCCCACTATCTCACAAATCTCGAAAGAAACTGGCGATTTTTTTTTCGGCACCTATAGTTTCGCGCACTTTGGGGTTTTCAAATTCACCCAAACCCCCACTTTTTACCACCTACTATACCTAAGTAATAAGATATGTAGGTTCATAGCCATAGCTACATCTTCAATGGTGTTTTCTAATTCTTAAACCTTAAGAAATTAAAATATTTTGCACTTAGATCATTTTCCAATTAAGTTTAAAACCTGTCAAGTACAAAACTCCGAACAGATAATTTTCCATGAAAATGTAAGCTAAATATAATAAAGAGATCAACTTATCAAATTCTATCATCCCATTTCACATACCTAATAAACATACTATCTACGTACTCACTCTGCAACTTAAGAACGCGGTAACTACCATCTGTATTTTGCCCACTTACAGATGACCAAAGCTTCTTGGCATGGGAAGAAAAGAAGTTGAAACGAAGCTGATTTGCGGGTTCCCAGTCCCGCCCAGCCTTGGCCCCGCCTACAGTGCTGGGCGGCTGTCGCGAAATCCTGGATTTACTGCCAGTATGCACTGAGCCGTCGAAGAGAACGCACCGTGAAATTGCTAATTAATTGTATTTTAGTTTACGTGTGGACGCGCGGCTGGTGGAACTGGAAACAGGTGTGTAGGAATATTTTGTTTGTACATTTTTATTTCGGTTTGAAAAGAAAACAGACTTTGATTTTATGATTATTTTCTTTATTTTTGTGGAGATTATCGTAAAAACAAAACATATACAGTACGTTAAATGTATAAGTTCGTTTGTGGCAAATGTAATTCTTCCGAAAGTTAGCAGTATTTTTTTCAAAATACTAATAACTTCTCAGAGTTATATTTTGCTACTTTAAAAAAGTTGTGGGCGTGTTGAAATAATCGGTTCCGGGTTTCCCGTTAAAGAAAATAGTCCTTTTGTTCCGTTTTTCCAGCAAAAGCGATGATGTCTCAATTTTTGTACAAGATTGTCTGGTCTGGGTATCCATTCCTTTGTATGGTTGGCAGTGGACATCGTTTATTTTTGAAGTTAAGATAGGCAAGTTTGTTTAAAAATGTAGTAGGTAGGGTTCATAGGTTTTGACCGCGAATCGGTAAACGTAAGGACGCCCTCAGGCTAGGTGGAGCGACGATCTTTACAGGGTGCCTGGTAGCAGCTGGGTGAGAGTTCGAGACACTATCTAAATATTGTTTACAAACAGAAGAACAATAAATAATGACGTCTATAATGATCCCAACTTAGATTAGGAAAAATGTGTCGATATCTAAATGAAATATTTTAAATAAGTAAGTAATAGGTCGTAATAGTAATTTCTAGTTTTAACCTATTAAGGTTAAATTCGTCTATCATTTAAAAACGCAACTAAATCAGCACCGTAATTGCGTAGCACACTTTCATTCGCAATCTGAATGATTTTGAAGGATATTGCTTCATAAGTTGAAAAAAATGGGCTGCTCAACAACGCAATAAATGTTGTTGAACTGCCACAATGAAAGCCATTGCTACTGTAAGTGTGTTACACAATTACCCCGCAGCACGCGTAGCTTGGCAACCGTAGAAACGGGTTTTGTCGACGGAAGAATAGACAAAATGACAGATTGTGATTGTTTATCTGTCATTTTGTCTATTCTTCCGTCGCCATGCTACGCGTGCTGGACATAAAACAAAAATCAGTACAGCACAGCTATCAAATATTCACGCAGCAAAAAAGTTACACCTACACATAGCTACGATAAAATAGAGTGAACGTCGCCTGGCAAGCGCCGTGAAAAAGGGGGGAAGTGCACAATTAAATTATTAAGTGACAGCTGTGGTGAGCCCTGCGGTCTTGTGGTTACAGAGAGCGGTTGGTCGCGGTTCGATTACAGGGTCGGGAATTGAATAGTGTGGGTTTTTGTGTGTGAAGGTATTTTTGATTGATGGTAATTGGCGTGGGCGTTGACTGTAGGGTAATAAATGAGTGTCATTTTAATTTAATTTATGTAGAAAACTAATGCGTTTTTACCGTTAAAAGTATCGGTTTGCAAAATCGTGTTTCGAATAAGTACCTCTCAGTAAATGTACAGAATCCTTCAGAATTGTATCAATGTTTTCAAGTTGAAAATTTTAACTAAGTGACAGATCCGTGAAACTCGATATCTTTTTAAAAAATTCCTTTGTCAAAGACAAAAGGGGAAACAGTGAAGTTACGTTTAAAATGAAGCGGGACTTTTCTACTTATTTTCTGAAGTCTCCGGGGAAGTTTTTCCATATTTTTTGTCCTCGTTGACAATGGTTCCGTCGCTGCTTCTCATTTTACAATTAGGCTTTTCAATTTTTTCTGCATAATGTATCGCAGGTATTTGAAAAGACTTTGATATCGGATTTTTTTCGCGTATTTTGTACAAAATCAGTTTGGTTTTTATTTTTATGTTCTCTATTTATCGTCATAATAAAAAAAACAAATGTAATTTTAAAATAGAAGGCCTCAATTACGTCAAAACGCTTCGCTGTTTAAAAAAAAAATCCGTTTTATAACAGGGAAAACGAAAACTAAATGAATAGATACGCTACCTTTCCAATTAAAATTTTCGCTTTGACCGCTTTGACATGACAATACTTTTTCCTGTATTATTGTAATGTGCAGTACGCAATCACATAAACTGCAAATAAGTATTTTTTGTTTTGGCTGAAATTATTTTGCGTCTACGGCCTGGACTTATTTTTTAATGAACTAAAAAACTGTCAAAATCACAACTTAAAGTGAACCATTTCACATACGCGACGTATTCCCTTCGGCATTAATAACAACAAAAGATAAAAATTAGATCGGACAGTATGCAAATGAAGCCCACGGGCAAAATGCTAATTTCCGTGGGAGAGCCGTCAAACTTTTTAATCTCATGTGACGTCACTCCTCCCCCTCCGCCTCTTCGCCTCCACACGACAGTGTTGTCAGAGGGATGATTGAAAGCACCTCATTTGTGTTTTTATTACTTTTTAATTTTTCCCATTTTCTCGAGTGGTTTAACCGAACTTTATTTTTTTCGTTTGTCTATTTTGGTAATTGGCTTTAATACGAGTCGCCGGTGGATCATTCACGCGTAGGTACCTAGTAATGTGGATCGCATTTTAGTATTTTCAAATACATATTTAGTTCTTTAGAGTGAGGTACTATAAGAGAAGCATGATAGATTAAGGAATATATTATTTGGAATGGGACAACAGATCAAATTAACGAAAAAAAAAACATAAAAAAAATCCGGAGATATTAGATACCAAGCTAAACTATGAACTCCAGCTTTCGGGAGGATGATTACCTATTGTTAACCATACCTTATTTTTTATACTCACGACAAAAACCTTTAATCCAATCATTCTCAACCAAGCGGAATGAATGCACAGAATCAGCGAATGCACTTCCCCCTTTAAACGCAAATCGCGACCCTGTCAATGTTGCTATTAGCAAAAAAACATATTCACTTGGACATTGTAATTTAAACCTTATTTTTAAGTCGATACAGGTTGTAATGGTAGTAATGCGTTGTATTATTAGTTGCGTATCGCGTGTCATATTATCTGATACAGATGTCAGTGGCGGCCATTGTGTGATGTGTATTGTCCATAGTTGTGACCTGTCTTCTCATACAATGTGTAGCACAGATTTCATTCATGTAGTGCATTTTGACGTGATGTAACTTTATACCGCGTTTATAATAGATGGTGAATATAATTTTGCTCTAGTTTACTGCAGAAATTATTAGATTGGACGTTGTGCAATGCATGCATGATGCGTCATCATATGCCATATAATAGTTAACTTACGTAGATAAATAAACTATATTATCTTTTCGTATCTATACATTCACTCTAAGCATGAGAACATAAGAAAAACTATGAAGTGTTTGGATAACTGTTAAATCTTATCCATGTAGTTACTTAAATCGCCACCTGCAACAGAATAATGGATATAACAACACACCTGAAGAACCTAAATAGGTGTATTTACTTATTGAAAGCTTTTGACATGAATCGAGAAAAATAAATTTATATTCGCACATGAATTGGAAATCTTTTTGAATGCGGTGTACAGTTTTGATGAAACAGAAAATGCATTTACGCGGTTATTCATCTGAAGCATGTAGAGATTTTTTCCCAAGTGACTTTACTTTGGAAATTTAAGATAACAAATAAATGTATAACCTGTTATAATCATAAACCCTAATTGCGAAATACACGATCAATCACTATCTGAATCGTTTTGAAACAGATTGCTACTCCATTGATTCAGAAGCTCGAAAAAAAATCAGCTCAACACGTAAATAACGCAATGAATGTTGTTGAACTGTCAAAATGTTATGTGTTGTGTTACACCTACACAATTATATAGCTGTTATGATGGCTATGCCTTCGTTGAGTCAAAATAAAACCAGCTAAAAACTAAAATCTTGAAAGACAGCTTCAGACTTGTCCAGTGAAGCAGTATCTATTTGATACTGACTTTTTCTCACAATAGACAAGATTAGTCTGACAATCTTAGTACAGTGTGACTTCTTGTTAGCATTGTTATACTAAAATAAAATAGTTCTAATACCTACCAACAGTATTCGAAATAGTTACTGAGCTTGACATCTTGGGTTTGATTCCGGGGTCGCGAAAAGTGTTATTGGGTTTTTGCCATCTGGAATAAATTGTTCAGTAGCAACTTGTGCCCGGTTGATTGATAGCATAGACTCGCCCCCCTATTACATGGGACTTAAACATAACTGGCTAAATGTGGGTGTCCTATAGGCACACCTCTGCCTAACCCTTCGGGGAATACAGGCGTGATGTTATGTTATGTATTCGAAATGATAGAAACAGAAAAGCCGTCGATTAAAATATAGAAAGTATATCTAATCTCTATTTAAAGACTTCCGAACAATTATTTTATGCTTTATATTTCAATATCGAAACACATTACGTGGCTTATTAATAGGGTGAACGTGTAAATTGTCGTCCGTGTGACATTTCGTCGCCCACACAACACACCGCGACGGATCGCGCTCGTTACGCCAATTATCACGACACTGACATTTGTGTGGCTTGGGGACTTCTGATATTACTGACATTACCGACCCCTTCCGACGCCCTTCGGATATAGACGCAACAAAATACTTATAATGCATATTGTTAGATTTGGAATACTTGCAAAATATATTGTTATACTTTAACCAATTATCAGCTTTACCTAAGTCATCATCTATGCAGCCTTTTCCCGACGTTGGTTTCAGCTTACAGTCTAACCAGATTTAGCTGAATACCAGTACCTATTTTACATGGAGTGACTGCCTATCTGACCTCCATAACCCAGTTACTGGGAAATACGATATTCCTTGGTAAGACTGGTTGTCAGATTTTCGGGCTTCTGACCATAACGACTGTTAAAGATCCACGGATCCACGGGAAAGTCCGACAACCTGTCTTACCAAGGGGTGTTGTACGTATTACCCAGTTACTGGGTGGTCAGACAGGCAGTTGCTCCATTTAAAATACTGCAGGTTCAGCTGCATCCGGTTAGACTGGAAGCCGACCCCAACATAGTTGAGAAAAGGCTACGCAGATTGATAGATTGACCATCTATGTAATACAGGAATGCAATAAAGAATTGAGAATTGGGGTATTGAAACTATTTCTAAAGTTGTCTAGCATTGTCCTGATCCGGTTTGAAAGGTATTGGGGTTTCATCGCTGACATTACAGGCATAATTATGAAGCGTATGGACTTTATTTTTAGGCTGGATTTAGTGCTCGACCGACGTCGGTCTCGCGTACTAAGACACTGACGAATTGACGATAAATTGACGTGTATATTGTAGCACCGACGATCAACGTGTGGAAGGCCATATAATTATATCGGCACGCGTCCGATGTCGGTTAACTCGGTGATGAGCTGACCGTCGGTCGAGCACTAATTCCACCCTTAAGGTAGGTTTTTGGCCCTGTATCAATTAGCAGCGGTAACAGTTGATCCGTCGGTAATTTCTTACAGGATTGAAAAATAGCTTGTCGTGAAACAGTGTTTTAAATGCAGTTTAGGTTGAACAGTATATGTATGACGTAGGTACCTACCAGTCTCTCTACATGTTTTTTTTACTAAACTATTTTTGGTGGCGTTTAATCTTGCCATGCAGCTTTTAATCAATATTGCTTGGCGGTAAATATTAAGAAGCGTTTATGAAAAAAAAAATATGCTGCTCATCAAAAGATAAGAGACAGTTAAATGAGACTGGTTAATGGATTTCTTTGACAACTGTCATATGTTATTACGTAACTTAATTATGATAATACTGGCAGCAAGGACAGATAGTTAACGTGTTCTACGACCTGTCGCGGCTGGCTCGCCAACCAAATTAAAATTGCATTACAACAGTCACAAAGAGAACACATGTCTAAAATCACACACTGACTTGTTTCTGATAAAATTCCCGGGGACTGCCCATACTCCCCTGCACTAAACACGGGGTTACAACTAATATCATTATTACTGTGGGGTTGAAATCATTCAGCATTCAACCCTCATGTGTTAAGGCTAGATCAGACTTGCGACAACCACAACCACAAAATAATCGGAGTTGTCAATGAAAAGTGTGATTTCGGTTGACAACAAATTAAATTGGTAATTGTAAATCGATTTAGTTGTCTGCGGAAAAAAAATTAAGAGAACAAAAGTGGACTGGATTGGATTGGTCTGGATTGCGTTAGACCATGGAATTAGTATGTGGTACTGTAGATTAGAGTGAATTAAAACTGATTCTTGAACCGCCACGTCAGGTGTCGGTGTTTTCGTAATGGTAACAATATGGTTGCATGTTATTATTCTGGATATCGCAATAAAAAATAAGAATAGCAGAGGAAATAATTAAGATATGTTGAGACAACATAAATGGTTCCGAAAGTTTTATTAAACAATCGTTTTAATATTTTGTACTTATTTTTTTGTGACTGTTGTGTTGTGGTATGGTGTGTGTAAATACCCTTATAACGCCCTTCGTAGTACTGTTCTATACCTTATAATTTCGTTCGATGAAGGTTGACGTTTCGTCGAATATAATAAATATAATAATGTAATCATCGTGCGACATATGCAAGAGTCGTGTTACTGCCGCAGATGTTGTGGTGGTCAGTTGTTTGAATTTTTTTATAGAATCCAGTTATCGTGGTTGGATTAAAAATATATTTTGTTAGATACCTTTATATTATGTACTATGTTTTTGGTCCCTACTGTCGTATTATATGGGGTGCATAAGTCTATAGGATACGAAAGTCTAAAAGATTTGAAAAGTATGATGACACTATTTAAGTATTAAACTGAAACTGCATGTATGTAGGTAGGTATGAAGATTTTCGGGTTCTACATGATTAATTGAATACACAATTAACCATTGATTATTAATTGATTAATAGACTGCCTCGTTGGTCTAGTGGTGGCAAGCGCTACTGCTGAGCATGAGGTCCTGGGTTCAATTCCCAGGTCGAGCAGTGTTATTGGGTTTTTCTTTCTGGAAATTCTCGGTCGCAGCCCGGAGTTTGGAATTTGCGCCCGATGGTGCAAGTGGGGTTAAGTCGCATGTAATAGGCTCGCCTATTACATGTGACTTAACACATAAATGGAGAAATGTGCCTTGCCCTTCGGGGAAACAAGGCGTGATGTTTTAGATGCAAATTGAAAATCTCTGTGAATAAAAAAAATCCGAAAAAAACATTTCCAAGTGTCTTTCTCCGCGCAAAACTTTAAAACAAACGGTACAATCACCCTGCTGGATATCTTTTTAAAAACAATTAAGTACAATCTAATGAAAGGGATCCGGATTGTTAGTCTGTCATTAATTAGCATTGAGTCGACGGTGACTGATATTAATTCCTCCCCTTCTTTGATTACCTCAGCGGCTCGGCGGAATAATGTTCTTTTGAACAAATATAACTTTCCAAATGGTGGATTTTGACGACTTGGACAAGGCGTGTTGAAGTAGCTACTGGAGATAATTTTTGGAATTGACAAAGTCACATTATATATTTCGCGATACTGATGAATGATGATGGAAAAGTCAAACATTTATATTGAATACAATAGACGTAGATATGTTTAGTAACTATTCCTAAAGAGTAATAAAAAACCCTGTAAGAAATCGAAACGTGTTTCGTGTGAACCCGAACACGACTTGTTGCCACGCCGAGTACTGGACGCAGAGTGAGGGTTACTATTGTATTTTATACTGGATGTCCGCCAAGTCATGCCTGAATTAATTTACTCCTGTTGAAAGTCGTTGTGGAAATACCAAAGACTTTGGAAGCGATTGCCACTTGTCCAGGCCCTAAGATCCAGAGACGATATCGACGGAATTTCAGAGATTCAAACTGTTTTTTAACCGACTTCCCAAAAAGGAGGAGGTTATCAATTTGGTTTTTTTTTTTGTTCATTCAAATTGAGTTGTTTTAATCAATCATTAGGTAAGTCGTCGAAAGAAACAAAAGCTTTCCGAAAGGTCGCTTTCAGTTTCAAATGTCAAGTTTCAAGTTCTATTTCTAGTACCTTGAAACCACCCGTTACAAACACATCATAATGGCCAGTGGTTTACGAATTTTATTTAAAAGATTCTAAAAATAAAAGCAGGAAAATAAGACAAAATTAAACACAAAATCAAACCACAATAAAAATTTCCTCAACCAATAAGAAAACCCTTTAAATTTTACAACCGAAACTTCTTGCAACAGGATATGTCCTAATAAAGCGGCCATATTGTTTTCCGCGGATTAATGGCGGGAGCCGACGCGCCGTCTCAACGGTCTGGCGAAAAGAATACCGCTAATTAATCAAAAGTCGTCTTCCCTTGATTTCCATAGAGAGTTTTTCCATAGACTTATTACCTCCCGCGAAGTTTATCCGCTAATGGTCTCTTTTGTAAAGCAGTTTGGGATTGAATTTTTGTTTTTGCGTCTCAACGATTGTATTGTTGGCTCTTCTGGGGTTCGGTAAAGTTTTAATCCCTTGTTTATTACGTTTACTTGGGTATTGACATGGATTTTTTAGGGTGGTTTATATCTGTCTGTATAGTGCGTTGTTTTGATCATGTGGTATGCTTTACCCTGGTACCAAATGAGCATTAATTGGTTTCAATGAAAAACAACAACTTACTTACTGCCGAAAAGAAACATACATTATAAGTAATAGGTACTTTTCAAAGGCGTATAGAAAGGCACTGTATCAAGATCTTTGTTTATTACTTTTTAATAAAAACACACAGCTTTTTGGAAAGTAATACCAAAACACAAACTAATAATACTTTACTCAAACAGTTTGAAAACACCCGCAGCGCATGAATTATGAAATCTTTGATTTATCACTAAGATGGCGGCAACAACCAAGAATATTGCCTGAGCATACGTCACCGCAAACTTACCTCTTTGCACAGCCTTTATTAATAAAACCAGAGATTTATGCGCCAACTTTTTAATATTTATGGCGCAGCAATAAATTGTTGGCGAGGAGTTTCGGGGATAGGGTTGATTATTTTCGCAGTAGGGGAGGGATCAACAAGTAAACATTGTTATTTTCTTACGATTTTTACAATAAAGTTAACTTTACACGAGGAACTAAAATGTTTTTCGTGTCAAAAAAAGATCATTGCTACGAAATCCGTGAATGGAATTGTACATAGTCAATACTTTGTAATTAAATAATCCATATAATTTCAACCTATTGTTAACTTTGTGTTAATTAGGTATTCATGTAAATTCTTTTCCCCTTTAGTTTTAACTGCACGTTGTCGCTGTGGCGAATAAACAACTTTTGTTTTATTATTTTGCATCTATCACCTGTATTAGTGAGCCCACTATGGCCTGACCCAAAGCCAACAAGTTATATAGAAAAAAATAATTTAATAACATAATTCCACACCAGCAGTGTCTTACCAAAGTCCAATTTCTACACCTCCATTTACCGAGAATCTTCCCTGTATCTTCTGTCAAACTAATATATCACCAAATTGAAAACTGGAGCAGTGAGTGAGGTTGGTAGAGTAGGTCGTACGTCAATGGTACAAAACCAGTATAAGTTGGCCTCTTATTCAATGAAAACTCCGTACTATGCTAGGCCAGCTAAAGATCAGTGTTACTAAGACGTACGGTAGACTGTACGACCAGAGACAATGGAAGATAAATCAACAGCATACGTCAGTGGCCGCGGGCACTTGTGTCTGTCTTAAGAGCCGACTGTGGGACCATTACATTAAATTAATATTTGAAGGATGTCGCCAGATTTTGGATAGATAGATTGCAGAAGGTTAGTTCTCATTAAAATGAGATTTATAAATGTTTCGTAAAGATAAAAATAATAGCAAGAGTATGTTATGGTCTGCACCACGTCTTCTGTGGTTTGCACTGTTCTCACAAGGATAGTTCTCTTTAAAATGAGATTTATAAATGTTTCGTAAAGAGAATATATCAATGTTTCGTGAAGAAAATAATAAAAGCAAGAGTATTTTATGGTCTTTACTAATTTATAAACGTTACAATGGTCTCTCAATGGTTAGTTTTTGACAGTTTTTGTATGGTAAATCTGTCAAAAACTCACCATTATTGAGAGGCCATTGTTACTTTTATATATTAGTAGGCTTAGGCCCCTGTTCTGTGGTTTGCACTGTTCTCAGAAGGATAGTTCTCTTTAAAATAAGATTTATAAATGTTTCGTGAAGAGAATTAGCAAGAGCATGTTATGGTCTGTTTTGATAGTTCGGATTATAGCAACTTCTCTTATCGTCAAACAATGTTTAGCAATGGATATTTTTGGTTCTTATTGTTGTAGATATTAGCATTTCTCTGTTTTCAAACTAAGCTTTTCTCTATGCCAAAGTTAACTATCATTATGTGCGAGTAGGCTTCACATAAACATGTCGAGCACAATAACTACCGTTTGCTATCAGCAAAATTATTTAATTTTAATGACATTATCAATATCTTGCACTTGTGGTAAGTCACAAGCCTACTATAACTTATTTGCACAGTGGTTAAAATCACGTTATTAACGGTAGACAAAAGCCGAGAGGGGTGTCCGAGGGAGAGAGGGGGGAGGGGGAGAACGGGTGCGGATTAAGATTTACTCCAGATATTTGCAGATGAGATTTGAAAGGTATTCAGAATTGTCGCATTCATGGCATCCCTATTGTCTGCGGGCGACGCTAATTTTGTTCAAAGACTGATTGGTATTTTATGAATTAAATGTAGGGGAATATTATTGAGATGGCTATATTTTGCTTAATATAGGTATTCGATACACAAGAGCAAAAATCGCTCAATGCTCTAAACAAAATTAAACATTCAGTACGTATTAAAACACTATAGCTTTTGCCTGCCGCTTCGCCTGCCATGGCTGTCGGAAAATATCCAACGGGAACGTAATACTAGGATTAAAAGTAATATATTAATCCAGCCGGTCTATAAAGTAAACATCTCACCGTGAAAACAAGGTGAAGTGAGCTTGAGGGGAGCTGTCAAATTGTGTCAATCCCTGTGGAATGACGGTCACTTCACGCTCACTTCACCTAAGTTTTCACGGTGAATTTTTTACAGAATAGAACGGCTGGTTATAAACTATCTGTGCCAAATTTCATATAGATCGGTTCAGCTGTGTTTGCGCCAATCCGGAATATATAATTATATACATCCAGACAAACGGACAAAAATTCTAAAAACTATATTTTCCGCATCAGGCGCGGCCCCTCGTAGCAATTACTTTTTTTCAAAAATAGTCATTGTGTAGTTTTAACTTTATTACTATTTTATTATACCTATAGATAAATACAGAACTACAGAATCCATTACGTAATAACAATTATGTCCCAAGTTTCCATTATAACCCCTTCACTACGTGATACTTCAAACAATGATACTCGTAGACAAGTGCTACGAGCAAGCAATATAATGTAGCATCGTGTAGCAATTCGTAGCACTATCGTAGCAATCGTAGCGTGGCAATTTCGTAGTCTTGGCGAAGCAATGTCGTAGTCTTGCTGTAGCACTTCTATAGTTTATTTATTTTAGTATAATTATGTTAAAAAGGCCTAAATGCGATACATAAAACATAATACAATAAGCACATTCAAATAGGCAACCAAAGCTTCCATACTTATAAGAATGGTAAAGAAAGACGTGTTTAAATCTGTTTATTTTAGCTTATTTATAAAATTTTAATGCTGTTGAAATATTGAAACTGTTAAATGGGTATATGGAAATAAAATAAATATTGGAAAACATAGAATTTTTCCTTTACTTGTTTTTTTTTAAAGGATATTTTTTTATGCAATTTGCAGTGTATAGTTTTCATTTTAAAAAGGCAGGAAAAAAGATTGATTCTGCTGTCATATATTTAAACCCCCTTTCACCGTGGGAGGTATATTATGTTGACTATGCAATTTTAAAATCCTCGCAGCCATTTTAAAGCGGCATTATGACGATCTCTTTCATATCTTGTGTGTGTGGCGCCCCCTGGTGCATAAAGCTGGCTTCCCACTGTCAATATTATGTTTTTCGCTGTGGGGTAGCAATATTCACCTACACTTTTTGGAGTAGTAATATTCACTTTTTATCGATATAGTGGAAATAAATGTGAAATATTTGCTTTTACTTACTTACTCTAGCTTTTTTCTTGATTTTTTTGTTATCCTTTCTAATTTACGTAGATAGGTACTAACAACCACGTTCACGTTTTAAAAAAAGAAGACTAAATACAACTTCAAACCTAACTCTCAAGGTGGGTACTGACCGGTGTTACGGACTGTAATGTACCATTCACACCGAGCATGTTACGTTACGCCGTGTCCTAAAATCCGTGTGCTCGTTTCGAACTCTTTGCTCGCCCGTGCTCCTGATTCGCAAGACACGGTCAGTCAAGATGTCTGACGAAGAGTGCTCGTGACGAATTGTTGCGGCGTACTGACTGTACCGCGTAACAGTCAAAGGGATTCACCAAAAAACCGACAGAGGGCGCAGCACTCTCCACCCTGCTCTTTTCCACGTATTGACTGCACGAATGCTCGCTTTGTAACATGTTACACTACGCCCCGTAACACCGATCAGTATCACCTTAAAAAGCAGTTTCAAAACTGTTCCATATTTCGGAATTTTCCATCATCAACCAAAAGCAAAGCTAAAGCCAGGTATACACACGGCACAAATAAAGCCCCGTCCACACGCGCCACCGCGCGGCAAACAATGCGTCTACCGCTTCCGTGACGCCGCCGCCACGCTTTTGTCGCAACAGAGCATCCCGCTCTGTTCATTACAGAACGTTGGCTTGACGGATGTGAAGAAAAAATGTGTTCCCAGTTTAAATAGTATTAAGGGAAATCGTTTTTAGTTTTGGCTTTGGACGAATGATATGGCTACATTGGCTACGTAAAAATATCAGTTCGTTCTAATGAGTCAAAATAAATACAAAACGAATGAAGGAATTCCCTGATAATTGTATCTAGGTGGATTGGTGAGCCAAGATAAGTATCAAACTCACCATGTAAACTGCTAGGTAGGGTTGATTTACTTCGGGTCACCGACTCACCTAAACAATTATCTGGGAATTTCTTGATTTCATTTGTTATTCTAATGAATTATTATATTAATTATGCTTTCTCTTTAAAAAAAAGCAGTTTTAAAAGCAGGCTTATAATTTATTTTAATTACTAGCTATCAGCCTCTGCTTCGGACGGTTCTTTTGACTTTATAAAATATCGAGATTTCATTATTAAAATTATACTAGCGACTAGCGACCCGCTTCTGCTTGGGACGGAGGGCCACCTATCGGGTCCAAAACTATCCTATCATTCAAGCTGGAACCAACCATACACATTCACAAAATTTAATTGAAATCGGTTCGGAAATTAGCGTTTACTTACATAATCAAAATCCTTTGCGTAGTTCAGAAGAGCAACGCGATCATACTTACAGACATGAAAAGCTTATTTAATTTATAATAATTTAAGGATAAGGATATAGATATGTAAGTATACAGGCCTATAGAATAAGCTTCCCGTTTTTAAAATAAAATATTCCGTCCCAGAATTCAAATGTAAAATCATTACAGTCCCATTCTTTTCAAGTCGTTCAGAACGTGTGTCTATTTCATCCACATCGCGTGAACAATGCGTGCTTCAACTGTTTCCCGCGCGTCGCCGCCGCCATTGTCGCGTCCGCGTCATCCGCTGGGGATCGTGTACCCGAGGTTTTAGGGATGCTGTCTGATGGTTCTGTGTGTTGAACGATGATGGAGATAAAAATGGTTGGTTTTGATGTGCAGATAATCGTTAATTGTCGCAGAATCAAATTACTGTAATTGTTTGTAGCATAACACGCATAGGTACAGAAATCTTGATAATAATTTACTTTAATAGAAACTTTTCTATAACTTACACGTGTAGTTGTAGATGGGTTTCTTCCAAATCTGTAAGAATTCCGTTATCCTTAATCTTTAAATTTTAGTGACGTTAGAAATTCCCTATAAATAAATTTAAAAAAACTAAGTACTTTCTTTAAATAATCCTTAGATTTCTCTTAAATCTTCCTGATACAGAGTCAACAAAGATAAGTATACAGACTAGTATTTGTAAAATACTGTCAAACTCTGTACGGAACCGTTGGCTCGAATTTGAATGCGTTAGTACAATTTGCGTAGTGACGTAGGTATCTCTCGTAGGAATCGCCCAATGTTAAAATGAGAGCTTTAAATGAATGTTAGCGGAAACCGTGTGGGCCATAGACATTGTTTATTTATACTATAGTTTATAGAAAACAGCAGTACCTATGCCGTGAGAAAGAATGAATCCCAGTATTTAACTCGATTTTAGGAATTCTTGGCTTATAGATTATTTTTGTATGAGCGAATCAAAATTTAGCTATACCTAAGCTATAGGTTCAAGAAGGGGTTATCAAAACGTGTAGATGCCTATAGCTATATGATATTTTCCCAACTATCTTGGGGTCCGCTTCCAGTCTAACTGGGTGCATCTGAATACCAGTATTTTACATACAGCGACTGCCTATCTGACCTCCCAAACCCAGTGACTGGGTAACATGATATCCCTTAGTAAGACTGGTTGTCAGACTTTCGGGCTTCTGACGCCCCAAAACGACTGTCAATGATGCTTTCCGAGGCACGGACGAACTCCGGCAAGCAAAACTTAACCTGATGGATCGACCCGTGCGGCTGTTATTAATTAGCCACGAGCTCCTCAAGCCACCCTGCGAATAAATTAATGAAAAAGAATTTATATTCTTTGGCTTCGACAGTACCTTTTAACTAACATATTATATGTACTTACATCATTTATCTATATCTATACTTATAATAAATCTGTAGAAGTGAAAATTCTGTACATTGAAAATATCAAAAAAATAAATGGCAGGGGGTATTACTAGACCGACACCGAACCCAAAAATTTGATTAAATTTTTTTTTGTCTGTCTGTCTGTCTGTTTGTTCAGGCATCACGCAAAAACTACCGGTTCGATTATGATGAAACTTGGTATAATTATTCTTTCATATCCTGGGCACCACACTGGGTACTTTTTATCCCGGAAAAGTATCCTATCCTACGGTTGGGGGGTGTCAAAGTTTGTATGGAAGAATTTTAACGCGCTGTCCGATTAACTCGAAACTCAATATTTATACTTAAACCCAAAAATAAAGAATAACGTGTATCAGGATTTTTCGAAATTCAACCCCTAAGGGGGTAAAATAAGGGATGAAAGTTTGTATGAAAAATCTTATTCCTTGAGGTAATAAACATGAAACTTCGCACGAATAGTTATCTAAATAAATTATAAAGTTTGTAGATTTTTGTTTTTCTAAATTACCCCCTAAAGGGGGGTTGGGGGGTGTCAGCGTTTGTATGGCAGAATTTTAACGCGCTGTCCGATTAACTCGAAACTCAATATTTATACTTAAAACCCATGGGGATGTATGGGGTAATTTCCGACACTCACGAGGGCGAAGCCGCGGGCAGCAGCTAGTTTATCTAATAAACTTCTAACAAGTATCGATGCCTGTTTTTTTTTTAACCACAACGTGCAAGTACTCGGCCTGAATCTCACCTGATGGTAAGTGATGATAAGGCCGAAGGTGAAGTGTGAGCTTCACCCGGAATCCTCAACCACAGAGGAACTAGCTATCTTATCTCTAACTGCCGGAACACAGCAATGCTGCTAAAGTGCTACCATTCTTGTTACAGGGACAGACATAGATAAGATGGTGGTAGCTAGCCAGGCGGACTTAGAACAAGCCCTACTACCAACCAAACCGAGCAGAAAACGTTGCCCCCATTGGGAATCGAAGCCGGGACCTCTGGGTCTGAGACAGGTGGTCTAACCACTAGACCACAGAGGCGGTTAACTAAATCTAGATTTTCATAAATCTTTCATTCACGGAACGTTTTTTAAATTAGTCAGAAATGCATACGTACTGTACGTAGACAGGTAACTCCGCCTAAGTAAACCTCTCAATTTCGTTCCCGATGTTTGCTCATTAGACTTACCGGATTTGCGGCAGACTTCTCGTTTAAATATCTAGAACGTGTGTGTGTGACAGACTTATAGACAGACAGATGAAGAATAAAATGAAAAACCGGTCAAGTGCGTGTCGGAACCCGCACAATGCAGGGTTCTGTACATGCGATGAATTTATCCCAAGAACAAACTTAGGCTTGCAGGGTGATTTGACTGTAACACTTTACATCTTAACATTTCGCAAACAGATTCAATCCAAAAATAGTTTTCACACACTCACAATCTTTTTGAACGACCTTTCCAACGACAAGACGTGAAAAAAAACATCCCCATTTTACGTGTAGGGGAGTTACCCAAAATAAATATTATTTTAATTAAAAAAAAAAAAAACGATTTTATTTTACCACTTTGTCGGCATGATTAATATGTATACCCATGCCCAATTATAGCTTTCTAGGACTAAGTGTCTCTTAGCTAAGCTGCGGACAGACAGACAGACAGACATGGCGAAACTATAAGGGTTCCTAATTGTTGCTACGGAACCTTTTCATTATGCAAACTATAAAATACAAAGAAAGTCACGCTTTCTTCCCATGGGGGTAGGCAGAAACTACAGAATGGTTGCTAGAATCTTTACTTAATCCTTTTGCTTCGTTTACGTTCGTTCGTTAGTATTTTTTCAAAATAATATCATTTTATATCATCATTTATGTTGCCTTACCATCAAAGTCACTCTTAGATACAATTCCAATTATTGTACGTACAATATTTTTTATTTTTCACTTCATTTGGTTGTACTGATAACACCGTATTGGATACGCATTCGAGCACGTATCGCCAATCTCCAATCGACTCGAAATGGAACACGTCTCGATGTCTCACAAAGAGGCATATTTAATATGATGTGCGTCCGCCTTCCATTCGTATTTTGTAACAAACAAGTCGACTATGGAATGAACATGTCTCAAAGGTAGACTTTGGGAAAACAGAACAGATAGTATGTCACTGGAATAGACACGAATTCTGAACTTGGTTCAAAGAAAACTGGCATGCAGCTTGTGAAAGCTAACTGACACATAATTAATAGATTCAATCTATATTCTCATTTTTTTTTCCTTTTTAATGTAAATGAAACTCGATCAAACACAGATGGTGTACGTGTATGCCTACGGGTGTGAACTGGCGTGATGTTAAGTTTAATGATAAAATAAAAAAAGAACTAAGTGTACAGAATTTTTGAAGATGTTAACAATAGGTAGGTTCTTAGAACTTAGTTGCCTGTTAAGGCATTGCAATTTAAATGGTTATAAATATTTAAAAAAATATACATACTCTAATATCTCTCATAATATTACAGTTATACAAGTAAAATTATATTATACTAGCAGTGCCCCGCGACTTCACCCGTATAAGTCTCGATCCCATGAGAATATCGGGATAAAAAGTATCTTATGTGTTAATCCGGGTTATAAACTATATGTGTGCCAAATTTCATTCAAATCCGTTCAGTCGTATTTGCGTGAAAGAGTAACAAACATCCTCACATTCCTCACAAACTTTCGCATTTATAATATTAAGTAGGGTAAATAACTTTGATTTAGTGTACCTAGCCTAACTTTTATAGACTGCTAAAACAATGCTTATTGCACACTCTCGTTGATTTCATATTAGAAAAAGTTTTATCAAGCATGTCCCATGTTCCGATAGGCACGGAACGTGTACCGAATCCGACGCGGAGTAATATTTAAATACGTGAGTGGGTTTGCGTGTACATCTATCGGGATGCAGTGACACGCTGTCGAAACGCGATACTCCCGCCGCGCCGCGGTGCGATCGCCATTTTTATTCACGTTACGAATTTGAAAATTCTAGTTGGAATGTTGAGTTTTGGTGCAGGTTACATTGGCTGTGATTTAGATGTGGAAGGTTTTTGGTGTAGAAATAAATAGTGAGATTTCCGTCTCTAAATTAAATAATGCAGATATATGTGTTGTAGATAAAAACAATTGAAGGTCGTCGATGGTATGGCGGGGCTTGTACACAAAACTGAGTTGCGACGTCGCATCGCAAAAATCAGCGACGTGCTTCGGGAAGTTCCTAAGAAAATCTTAGGGTGCTGTCGCTGATTTTTGCGATGCGACGTATTAACGCAGTTTTGTGTACAAACCCATAAACGGATAATTATTCGGCTCGATAAGGTGGTAGGTTTCTACAATTCTATAAAAAAAACAGAAAAATTATAACGGTCAATCAAGGTACAGTAGATTTTCTAAATAAAGGGCTTTACGTACCGTGGAATGGAAAACGAAAAACGCATAATTTCCATACGTTACGTCCTTTTTAGGTAGGTACTGTAAAAGAAAAATGCATAAAAAAAAGTTTGCATACAAACTGACTCGTCATTGAGCGGCGTGTGTCTACGCCGTAGCGGTGTAGCCTCGTAGCAGCGTAGCACGTAGTCGTGTATCTTTATTGCCTACGACACAAAGAAACCGCGCTACGAAGCTTTGAATAGAAAATACAGGGATGTAAGAAGCACAGATTTAGGAAGTGGAGGTGACAATAATAATACTTTTTTTAGATAATAATACTTATTGTGTGTTTGTAGTTTGAATGGATATGTTATGACCAAATAGGAGATAAGTAGATGCAATAATTGGCCGTATTAGAATATTAAATAATAGAAGTACTGTATCTTTGGAATTGGTGCTGATGATTATTTTAATTGATTATTTTTATGCTTAAATCTTCTTGTTTTTATGTTATCTTAACTTAATAGCAGTTAGGTTTAAATGATCTGAGAGTTTTGACAAAATTCACTGCGCCATTTTCTATTTTTGTTTCTTAGTTTTATTATTACTTTGTTTGTACAAAAGTATTTTAACACACTAAACATAACATCACGCTTATTTCCCCGACGGGTTAGGCAGAGGTGTACCTATAGTACACCTACATTTTGCCAGTTTTTTTGAAGTCCCACGTAATAGGGGCGAGCTTATTGCCATTTACTGGACACGAATCCAGACTCCAGGCTGCTACTGAAAAATGTCTGATGGGAAAACCCAATAACTCTTTGTCCGACCTGGGAACCAAACCCAGGACCTTATGCTCAGAAGTAGCGCTTGCAGCCACTAAACCAACGAGGTAGTCCAAACATATTATGATACCAAATACAATGATAATTATATATTAAAAAACAGTAATAACAATGTCTTAAAATGTATCAAACAACAGATAACTTATCAAATCTTTTCATAGCTTCTTGTCGTTTGCTTTGACGGAATGTAAACGTCGGCATGGCATTGTGTAGCGATACGATAACGCTTTTATTATTATTAGCCGCCGTGGGGTAGGCAGTAGTCGGCACATCATAAAAACATCGTATAACAAGAGATTTTGAAAGGTACTCTTTGAAAAGCGACTTCATAATATCATTTTGAGTTAGTCTACGAGTATCAGAATTCTCTCCTCAATTTTTATTTTCTGCTCGGTTTGGTTGTTGGTAGGGCTTGTTCTAAGTCCGCCTGGCTAGCTACCACCATCTTATCTAAGTCTGTCGCTTTAACAAAAATGTTAGCATCATTGTACTGTGTTTCGAGAGTTAGAGGTAAGATAGGCAGTTCCTCTGTGGTTGAGGATTCCGAGTGAAGCTCGCTTCCACCTTCGGCCTAATCATCACTTACCATCAGTTGAGATTCAGGCAAAGAAGTTAACCGTCGAAGCTAAAAAAAAAAACTTGAAATTCGGCTCCTCGATGAACGGTGATCGTTGTGAACCTTAATTATAAGGATCAAGTTTTCATTTTAATGTCTAGATATTTGTCATTGTATTTGTCAGACACTGGCCTAGCTGAATTACAGAATACATAATTATTACTACAATAGCTACGTATTTTTTCCACACCTACAAATATCACTTGATTTGTTTAAATTTTTTGTATTATGTTTTGCACAGGCCCCTAGTTGCCTATTAACCTTGTCAGAGGCTTTAGTGTAAGTTTGCAAGTGAGTGAACGTAACTATCACGTTTGCGTTAAGATTTTTATTGTCACCTTTATATTCTTAGCATTATGATCTATCAGTCAAATCTTAACGCAAACGCGATAGTTACGTTTACTCACTTACAAACTTACACTAAGGCCTCAGTATACAGTAACTGTATACAGTAACTAACACATGATACTGCTTCATTATAACAAGTCACATCTT
Source organism: Eupsilia transversa (assembly GCA_914767815.1). Lineage (NCBI taxonomy): Eukaryota > Metazoa > Arthropoda > Insecta > Lepidoptera > Noctuidae > Eupsilia > Eupsilia transversa. The sequence goes on from OU611888.1 coordinate 4,385,678, forward strand.
GTAACAACGTTTTTGATTGAGCAGAGGGAAGACATCGCGAACTCATTAATATTACACTAAGTACACACAATTAACGATGTGACACTCGCGTGTGGGGGAGTATGTTATCGATAATGCTTTATATTACCCCTCTCTATTACCAGAATGTTGCTTCGTCTTTGATTCGATAAGCGTAGAAAACAGAAATCAATTAAAAAAAACATTTGTTTCTCTTAGACTGAAATTACGAAGGCCCTGAAATATAGACACCCTGTGATTTTTTTAAATAAACATCAATAGTCTATAAATACTTTAAGTTTAAATACTTCGATACAAAATTAAAACTTAAACCTACAAAGTAAAAGCTAGTAATTCCATTAGAATGTATATTTTTAAAACAATAATTAAATATAGGTAAGCCCATTGGCAATAACCAATAAGCTATACAAACTAGATGCAAATAAATGAAGCATGTTTCATCAAAAAAATCTCCATACATTGTCACAATCACACGGCAAAAAAAAAATCTCAAAACGATCCACGATCGTTCATTCAAGCGTCATTACATTCATTCGTTCATTACATTCACTCGGTCATAATACAGTCGTTATCTGGAGATGGATCTGGTTAGGAAATTGGATACATTCAGCTTTCTGGTCGACTGGTCTGCTTGATTACTGTGCCGTAGTTCCGGGTCCAGCAAGAGCGGGTAATGGACTTTTTGCCAATTTTTAAGCGGTGAACCTCGGTGACGCATTGAAAATGGAAATGGTGTGAAAATTGCACTTGAATGAATCTAAAAATGATGATGATTAAAACAATCTGATACTAAAACCCGATGTCTCAAAGCTGGACAACACAAAAAGTCGAATCTCACGTATGTACATTGCTGTTTCGCTGACTGAAATAACAATACGCGATTTAATCTTGACATCAGATAAAATGTGACATGAGATTAACTTCAGCTATCAGAAACCGTGGGATTAATGGGCCGGTGTCTGTTTTTAGCAGCATTTAAAAGATCTATGCGTCAGTCACTACAATTTTATAAAACATAAGTATTAAAAAGTACTAAAAACTTCACCATTCTGCGTGCCTTTTAAATCCTGTGAACCACACTCGACGCAGCACATGCGGCCTAAAAGCAGTGCCAGTCTCCCAGTCATTAAACATGTACACCGTTTTTTGTTTTTATTTGTGAATGGCAACCAGTGATGGACGTAAAAAGAGACATGTTTGACAGTTTGTGTAGCATTTGAAAAAAAAAAATGTGGATTTGAAAAAGGAAATGCATTCAATATTTTGTGTACGGCATGTTATTTATATTTGTGTAATGTAACCGGATGCCTATTTGAATGCTTTGGGAAACCGTAATAAAATTGTTTATTTTTGCAAACGAACAATAGACTAACGATGTTTTATAGCAAAACATATCTGTTAGAAAGCTAAATTGCAATTCTTGTGCAATAGAATATGTTTTATGGTATACCGCGACTGCGTCGTCGTATTCGCGGGCAGAAGCTATCTTAAAAAAAAAAAATGGTTTTTAAGATGTGATCTAGACCAAAATCTTAAAAAAGAACTAAAACATCAATTAAAGTCTCAAACAGAACTTACCACCCATCAATCAATTCCCGAAAACTCAAACACATCCAGCCATCCAATAAAATCGTCATAAAGAAATTAATCCGCGCACAATGAGGTAGCAATAAATCATACCTCTTTGGAAGCGCACTTGTCGGGATAATCTGTGCGTTTTAAAGCCGTCATCGGCTTAGCACCTCCCTCCTCGCCCCCCTCACCCTCACCCCCTTGCGTCAGAGGTACTTCACGTGCGTTTTGACGCGATTATCATACCCCGCCGGTATCTGCGCGCAATATTGTTTGTGTTACCGAGTTGTGTACGGTTGGATGTGGTTTTGTGCAGTTTTAGAAACCACTCAGTACCTATTTTTGTTGTTTTTACACTCGTGGAAAGTTTTTGTGGTAAGCGTTATACATTTGCAAATGCTATTTGAGTGTCAATGTAGATTTCTGGGCTTATCCAACTGTAATATTATGAATAGACTTTCGTGTTGAGTTGAGACAACTAGTGAGACAAATATCAAGTAGAATCTTTGCAACAACACAAAATCATTTACCAATATTAGCAACTACTGTAATGTACCTATTCATTCAGCAGTTACAAAATTTTTCATCCCAAGATTTTCCGCATCAACATTGCCACATCTCTTTTTGATTCCCATTTTCTTCCCACATCCGCGCTCCTCTGTCACCGCCCGCGGAGCGGTTTTTGAATCTGCTTCCTTTGTGACGGTTTTAATATGGAAATTAACGTTCGCTGCCGTGTGACGAAACACCTCCACAACCATATTATTTACCATTCTCCACTTATCTTCACCACCCTTATTCCAAAGGACGAAGGTAGTATTTCCTTTGAATTTTCCTTGTTAAAAAAAGTGGTTTTACGCTGAACGTTGGGCGAATTTGTCGCTAAAATCCACGCGTTGCTGTGAGCCGCCTAATTGAATTTTTTATGTACCTGCTTTTACAGTGGCTTTGAATTTTTTTTTCTCTGTGAATTCGTGTGTTTAATTCGTTGCTGGCGGTTTTCTCGATGGCTTTATGTTTGTGCAACTTTTCAATCCTGTTTACTTAATAAGCAATTAAGTTCGTCTTAATCACTAAGCTTGGCACTCAATTTGGTGATCGAACTGGTGCTGGCTGCATATATAGGTTTAAAGATATTTATTCTCAAAAGGACACAAAGTCACATATATGAGAAAAATACTTAAAATAAATTATATATGTAGTTCGTCACAGACATCACGGTTGCAATTTATTATGATAGACCCATCCAGTGCATTCAGCTTTTAGGAAGGGTTTAATTTGTGATTAAGTAATCAGCATATTATCTTCTGAATGCATTGAATGAGTGTATCTTTTTTATACATGAGGGTTTTTTATTGTATAATTTTTTTATGCTCCTATATTCGCTTAGACATTTTAGTCTTTTCGTCATACCTCAAATCAAAGCGAGAAAACTTTAATTAGGATGGATAAAATCGCTTTTCGCAATAACTAAATTAAAATAAGAGCGAAGAAATACTAGGAAGTATAAAAGAAAATAACTCACAGGTACTTCATACAAGTGTAATATAGCTATATGTCTGTTATGTTTATTTTTGTTTGCTGTACAATTTTATCCTATTCAGAATATTTCCGAGCTATAGAAACGTAACGATTCCAATTTTATTTCTGTTTACCTTTGTTCCGCATATCATGTACCTGTGCGCCTACGCGCTCTTTTTGTTTGGAAGCCTTCCGAGATTTTATTTTTTAAACTAATATTTATGTCTACATTCTACATAAATAGAGACTGAAATATACCAAAAAGTGAATGATTACATAAATCATGTTTACCGTAAAAGTAAGTACCGAAACTTTATTAAAAACGGTTAAATAAAAAAACATATATAAAATGTACTACGTCATGAGACCCCTATATGTATATTGTTTAAACGGGATCAGTCCTGTCTCTCCTAAACACAGGCTACTCAGTAGCCTTCACCCGCTTACCAGACTGTGTATTATTCTCATGTCCCAATGTATCTGTACTATAATCTGGTCCTTGTAAACAATAAATAAATTTTATCTTTAAAATTTTATCTTTTTTATCTTTATTATAATACATTTTTGGCGTAGCGTTGGCGTCGTAGCGCTAGTGTAGCGTTGTCGAAGGTTAGCCGTAGCGCTGGCGTAGCCTTTTTGTAACATTTCGTAGCATTGTCGCAGCTTGGCGTATCGTCGGCGTAGCGTTGTCGTAGCGTTTCGTATCGTTGTGGCAGCGTTGTCGTAGCGTCTCGTGGCATTGGTGCAGCATCGGCTTAGCGTTGTCGTAGTGTCGTAACGTCTCGTAAATTAAGTTCTCGTAGCGTCTTTGGTCAAAGTACTTATTTTTCGTTAACATTATGCCATCAGCCATGCAAAAGTATCCGTAACATTCTCCCAACATCAAATATCATCCTATTCACAAAAAATACAAATGACAGGAACTTATTATAATATCAACAATATACACCAAGTGGAATAAGTGGAAAAAATACAGATTATAATGAAGCGAACTCAACGTTAATAATTTATATGGAACCATTGCGCAAGTTTTATCTACCAAATGAAAAAGAATTTTCAATTGACTAAAATATCGATGAACATAGGTACATAAGAAATATATATGCAGATGAATTGAGAACCTCCTCCTTTTTTAAGAAGTCGGTTATAAAGTAACAAATCCCTTGTCGTCAATATTAAAAACGTTATACGAACATTTAAGCGCAGACTTGGGGCTGTACCCCGTCATGTTTGCTCATCGTCGCGTACGTAAGATTCACGCTCCGTATCCACTGTTTGAATAGAGATACACCACTCTGAATTTATTGTGAAAATCTCCCCTGCCTCCCCCACACCCACGCTATATTGTGGCAAATCCGATATATCGCTTTCACTTCAAACTCAGTGATATGGTAATGTGACATTTAATTCCTATGCCACCCTTATTAGAGAAGTCCTTTGTTGTTGATTCAATATAGTGTGGTGCTGCGATTAAAGGATTGAAAATTAATTTAATGGCTGTATAGAGGTTTCAAAAGTTTATCTTCAGCGTGATATATGTATATGCATTCAATTGACTACAGCTAATATGAAGTTCAAACAGGAAAATCAAAAAGACTGAAAAGCCGAGTTTAAATTGAAAGAAAATGCCAACGTTCGCTTTAAAAAAAAAACTTAAAATTATATTCCGTCGGGCGAGCCGCATCGAAAAAGGAAACCAAAAACAAATCCGCACCGAGCTATCGGAATGCGGATGTATCGTCATTCGAATATTGCCAATAAAACACCGATGAGCTGAAAAATCGATGTGGACAGACGAACCGACACCGCGAATGTAGAACGTCACTATATCATTCGCAACGGTAGAGGCAGTTTGAATTTGAAATATTTTGTTCTATTTTGATGGTGTGTTGTGACGTCATGCGTCACTGCGTTGTTAGTTAACATGTCGGTAATTAATCTGTGCAAATAATGGCGCTATCCTGTTGTTTTTTCTACATAACTGCGATTAATGAATGGATTTCTAAGTATCGTAGCGTAGACCTTTAAACTAATAAATTTCGTAGGGTCTGTCGTGCCATTGCAGAACTTATATTTTAATCTTTTGTCCTATTATTTTACTTAGCTGTAAGACACCTTTTTCCATCTGCATACCTATCCCTACGTTCACAAATATAAATTCTATCTCCCATTCCAGAGCAGACAAAGCGTATCCTTTACTTGCAAGTACGTAGTCGCAGTGGGTATCTCATCAACACAAATGCAGTACTTAGACATAATAGCGTCGGACGCATTGTTCGCGGACGAGGAGCCGCGATAATCACCGGCCGACTGTCTCGTTCACTCGTTCAGTCGTTCACTCTGCACTCACTGTGCGCTTAGCAAGCTGGCGCGTTTACATCGTGCGATTTTATCTCTGGGATATGAAACGGAATCGTGTCGTGAAATGCGTGAGTTTCAGAAAACGATCCACGATTTTTGTTACAAAAGGGTTGCTTTCATTGAATCACCTGAAATGACATAGCTAGGTATTGGAGATTCAGAAGGATTTTTTTTGGCTACTTGCAGTATGAATATAAACTTTGTTCTTTTTTAGAGGCAACAATACAGGCTGGATTTTTGAGATGGGGTAGTAAGTGCAGGTACCGTGCCCCTCTCAAAACTCCAACCTCTATATAATTATGCTCTGCTTTGTGAGACTAGATCCCTTACAATAACACAGGTATTGAATATTAAAATATCACACTTCTCAAGTCGTGTCGTACAGTATAAAGTGCGTCAAACTCCCCTCATTGAAGTGCATCGCATCTCATTCACATCACGATCCCCGGCTCACTCGCTCATTTGTGAATTGATTTAGATTGTAACACGGATTCTTTTGTTACAGGATGAGTTCCGTGCAGGAGGAGAAGTCTCCTACCGAGGGACCGAACAAGACACATGTTCGAGAACTGAGGAACACAGAACTGGTGTCCCGCCTCCTGGCTGCCACACCACCGTACCTCTACAGCGCTTTACCGCTTCAACCACATGCGTTCTTCTTCAGCGAAATGCTGCGGTCTTTCGTCAACGCTCGACACGGTTGTAGACCTCCTCACTACCATCGTCGCTTCAAGCGCCGCACGCACAAATACTTCGCTGAAAACGAAAACGATTGGCGTCGTGAGTGGCCCAAACAAGAAGAAGAGAAGAAAGAACCGGAGACACGCCCAGAAGTACCTTTGGAACTGACTGTGGATAAGCATTCCAGGGTTCGCGAGCCGTCACCAAGGAGGTTATCGCCTAAGGCCGAACAAGCGAAGCCAAGTACTAGCCCAGGTCCACCAGGGAGACAGTCTTCCTATGTTGACGTTGGAACAGAAGAATTGCCAAAACCCTCACCTTGCATTGGACGAGGCGCTGAGACTTCATCAGTACCACAATCAAATTTAATTCTTCCACCTCCACCGCCGATGTGGTATCCGCCTCTCTACAATCCTGGGGGTTTCGGGGTAGATCCATTAAACTTCTTCATAGATTTGCGTGTATCCGGACACATTTATGACAGAAAACGGGCTTTAGCTGAAGGTATGGAGAATAACCAAGAGACGAGGGAAGATTCTGGGTTAGACAAGAGGCTTGGCCGAGATTTCGGGCAGCGACCTCGGCATGTGTCGGCTTTCTCCGTACCTGTTCGCTCAGGCAACATGGCCGCCGAATCAGAGAAGTATCTCGATCACTCTGGTTCAAAACCAGCAGGTAAAGTGAATGGTACTTCGTATATCATGAGGAATCTGAAACGGGTGTATGAGGATCTTCACAATTTGCAAGATGTGAAGGAAAGTGCTAAAATGAGCAAAGTTGATGATACTAAAGCTGAATCGTCTGATGTTGATGATGATGACATCATCGATTAAAACTATTTAAAACCAATTTTAAAATGTATAGCTTTTTATTAAATTATAATGTGATAAATGTTGAAATATCATCTCCTTTGCGAGAGCTTATAACAAATTGATCTCAGTGTCTAGTCTGTATTTTAATGACCTTTTAAGATAATATACCTACTAATCTTAAATATGAAAATGTTGTACAGTGGCCAGCACATCAAGCTACTAAAATCTGTCAAATTTCTTTAGTAGATTTTAAACTTTATCGCTAAAGCATTAGGTTCAAGTTTGATTGGGAAAGTTTGACAGTTTTGGATAGCTTGATATGCTGGCCACTGTACCTACATATGATGAATATTCTATTAAAATTGATCCTTGTATTCTACACAGTGTTTCATTGAGCGTTTCTGGCAATGCAAATGAGAAGAAAAAGCCTATACCTATACCTACATTCCATTAAAAGTTAAAAATACTGTAAGTTGAACGTTGTAAGTTAACCAGTATTGATAATTTAATGACCATGTTTAATTACAAAAACTTGAGATTCTCAGCCGCCTTCATGTCGCATACTACCTATCTTCTCTTTTCGACGAGCATAACACTGATAGTACTGGCCTAAATTTCTGCCACATCCTATAGTGCCCGCTGTCCCGCATGATAAGAGAGAAAAGCAGTCGATCGTAGATGATCGGCCAAAAGAGTGATCGACCGCTCTTTTTTCGTTTGGACGTCGATCTATAATAAAAATCTTAAATTCATCCATTCACAGACGCACAGCCTAAACCGGTCTAGAAGCATGACATTTTGAGCAAGAATTCCTTTATAACGGATTACGCACCCATCGGCAAAAATAACGAACTATTGAACCCTTACAAAAAATACTTTTTTTCGAAAATTATCCCACCCGGCACACAGCTTCTTCACGTCATAAAACATCAGAAATACATAATAATAAGTATTTTGATAAGTTACACAAAACTGATGAACCGCTTTCTTGGCTGACCTTAGTTTGCCTACTTCAACATATTATGTTAAAAACTTTTATGTTTATGTTAAAAATTATATTAAAGTTTTTAATTTAATGTAATAATGGAGTAATGTAGGTAATTAGTATTGACCTTTTTAGAACCTTTCCTTCCATTGTTAGATTTGCAGGGTCGGGTAGGTACGATTCCTGGCATACCTATCAACAAAGGAGCAATAAAAAAAAAAGTTCTGTTTTCTTTTTTTCAACATACTACACACACATACATAAAATACATGCGCGAATGACAGCCAATGGTCCCGCCTGTCATTCGTGGATCTTTGACAGTCGTTACTGGTCGTCAGAAGCCCATAAGTCTGACAACCAGTCTTACCAAGGGGTAATTCATTACCTGGGTTGTTGAGGTCAGATAGGCAGTCGCTCCATGTTAAATACTGGTTTTAATCTACATCCGGTTAGACTGGAAGGCGACCGCAACATAGTTGGGAAAAGGCTAGGTAGTTTTTTTTTTTAATTTTTTCAACAACTCATGGTAGCGACAAAACTTACCAAGAAAACTTTTTAGAAGTGTACCCTGCTTAACTACCTACAAGAAACAACTTTTCTGAGAGGCTTGTCTTTCTACAGTGACCTTAGAGAATAATAGATTGACGAATAGTTAGTACCTAAATAAGTATTTATAAGCTATCGTAGAAGAATCAATTTGCCATATTTTGTGGTTAATGGAACTAACTGCCTAATTACTGGCGTAGGTGTGATATATGTATATTGTAAGAAAGTCCCTGGTGCAGTATTGCTGGGCAGCCATCTACTTCCAAGTTGTGATACTAAAGTCGCTCTTTTACCGCCATCTATTGGCTGTTGCCAGATCAATACATTCGCGTGTCGGTGTGCCTGCCCACCTGCTATAACATCTGAAATGCTACTTTCAAAAATGTTCCTGAGATGATTTAGTAGATCCTTTAAACGTATTTTTTTTAAGTGCACTCAGATTCAAGAAAAAAGATTTAATTTTGGTGTTGGCAATTAAGGGATTTGACAGGAGGTTGTTATAAGTTACCAGCAAAAAAAATGATATTTAATAAAATACAGTACTAAAATAATTATTAGAACCCTATGTTGAATTTATTTCATAGTTGAAATAATATTGAAATACAAAAGAAACTATTACTTTTATTCTTTTCATTTACATCAACCAATTTTTTTTATTTTTGCAAAAAAAGAAATGCGTGACTGTCAAAATTCTTTATTCTGGCAACAATTTCAGTCACCACGCGATTTTCGTGAATCTCTTGAAATTCTTAGATTTTCTGGAAGAAATAATTTGAGTCACGGAATTTAGTTCAATAAAAGCACTATCAAAATGTACGGAAACCAACCTATATTAGTGCTCAGTAAGTATAAAGACTTATTTACTGTGTTCTTGTAGTTGTAATCTGGGATTTCATTCAAGTGGTTTACCTATTGCAGGCCAAAACACAAAACGTGAGTCCGGCCGGAAGGTTCAACTGGAGAATATAAACGCTGGAAAGGTGAATTGATGCAAAAATTACTTGTAATGAAACATTTTCATTAAAATCAGTCAAATGGAATACAAAAACTTCTTTTATCGGGTTTATTTTAGACGATAGCCGACGTTATTCGAACATGCCTCGGGCCTCAGGCTATGTTGAAAATGTTGATGGACCCGATGGGAGGCATCGTGATGACCAACGACGGCAACGCTATCCTCCGTGAGATCACCGTACAGCACCCGGCCGCTAAATCCATGATTGAAATCGCCAGAACACAAGATGAAGAGGTTAGAAAATTAACTGTCTGAATGATTGAGTAGGTTTGATGTCTTTGTCTTTTGAGAAAATATCTGTTTTGATCTCTGGAAGATAAAAATCACAATTTCATACTTAGGAAAATGAAATTGAGATTTAAATTAAATTATAATATTCTTGGTTTATTTTGTGAGTCATTTTGTATTTGCTTGTGTGGGAGTAAAATTTTAGATTTCATTTAAATGGCAAAGTACTATGCTGTGGAGTACTTTTTATCCATTACTTACTATACTTGCAATTTGTAAATAGTTACCCTGTGTTTGTATTAGCCCATATAACAAGAAGGAAGAAAATTATTTTCTACAAAGCAAAAAACGTTTACACAAACACAAAATACACAAGTATTTGCACATTTAATAAATGTATTTTGTGCAACTGCGAAAATTCCTGCTTTTTTAATCCAGCACGTGCCTCCAGCTTTTTATGCTGAGCTGAGGCCCTTTTGGCATTATAATCATTCTTGGGATTAGGTGAATTTTTCTGCTGTAATAAAATACATGCATTTTTTTTTATTTTGACTACATGCAGTATTCATAAAGACAAGCCTAAAAGAGAAAATACTGAAATATCCATATTGTAATAAAACCTAAACTACTTACTACTGTTGCTAGTTACAGTGCTTGCAGTATTCTAAATAAAGATTCTGCTACCACCAAATATTTCAACCACAACAATACTAATAACGTGTAAAACTAATCTGTAAGTGCAGCAAGCAATTGTTATGATATAAATAAATAACTTCAGGTTGGTGACGGAACAACATCAGTCATCGTCCTGGCTGGAGAGATGTTGGCAGTGGCTGAGCAGTTTCTGGCACAGAATATCCACCCCACAGTGATCATCAGGGAGTACCGGCAGGCGCTTGAGGATGCCATCAAGCTTCTGCAGGATAAGATCTCCATTCCCATTGACTTGAATGATAAAGACAAATTGAAAGAAGTTGTGAGTATTTCATTGTATAAGTTTTATTTTTCAAGCAACATAAAATATCACCTACCATTTTCTTTAAAATAAAAATGGTAACCAGGCCATTTAGTCAGAAGTTAGGTGCAATTAATGAACCCCAGACAAGTTTGTGTTTCGTGACCATGTTTCAGAAATGCTAAACTAATAAGATGTATATTTAGATATGCTGTTGTAAATGTTCAGTGTTAGAAAAGTTATCATTAAATGCAATGCTTTACACAATAACAGCATTAAGTGGTTTTATAAACACTAACTTATTTTTATTTTGCTTAGATCCGTTCATGCGTGGGCACAAAGTACATTGGTCGCTGGGCTGACCTTGCTGTAGACATCTCCCTTGATGCTGTCAACACCGTCACCGTCAATGAGAATGGACGCGTTGAAGTTGACATTAAAAAGTAAGTTTTTAATGGTACAGTGCTCTTCTATATATGTATATAAAAAATATAAAAATCAATTTATGTCCGTTATGTTCACCTCAATACAAAATTAGGAAAAACCCAAAGGAACAGCCAAAAAATCTAAAGATTTGAAATTCTGTCTCACGTGGTAAGAAGTTCACCGGTTCATCTAGTAAATGACCAAAATAAAACAATCTTTTCAGTCTAGTAGGGAACCTAGATTTAGATTTCCAATTTACATATTTTGATTTCTGTGGATTTGCAAGCTAGAGTTGGACTTAAATATTCTGAGACATGTACTGACTTAAGATAGCTGCCCTTACTGTCCCATCTCAAAAATCCAGCCTGTATATAAATTCCTTAGATTAAGTATGTAATATAACTTACACCTAAAACTTTCAGCTACGCCAAAGTAGAGAAGATTCCTGGCGGTACCATCGAAGAGTCTCGTGTACTTAACGGAGTTATGTTTAACAAGGACGTAACTCACGCCAAGATGCGTCGTTACATCGAGAACCCGCGCATCATTCTGCTCGATTGCCCTCTAGAGTACAAGAAGGGAGAGAGTCAGACCAACATCGAGATCTTGGGAGAACAGGTACGAGTAAAACCATTCACGTGTCGGCTCGAGTTAGGGCGATGCCACACAGGCGTAGGCGGTGCGTTGCGTTGTCGCAACGCAATGATTTCTTCGCAGTCAATGACGCACGAGCGCTGCGTCGGCGCTGCATCAACGCAGCTATTCACCTTCGATATGCTATTAAATACTGTGCTACCGCTCCGTCGTTTCAACGCAGCTCCATTCCCCATCTCGTCTCCGTCTAATCCTTGTGCGTTGCGTCGCCGACCGTCATTTTAATGCATCGTGGCTTGTCAGCATGTTGCTCAGTCGACGCAGTGCCAACGCAACGTACAGACGACTCCCATGTGGCACCGCCCTTACGCGACGGTAGGGCAACATTAAAAGCTAATAGACAAGATTAGTAAAAAAAAAAACAGGCAGTCACGGAGACTGCCGACAGAAGTGAAAACTTAAAACTGGTATTAGCGCCATCTATGTTTTAGGTAACAGCACTACGGCGCGTGGTCACGCAAATACTTAAGTTTACCCCCTACCAAAAAATCGCTCAACGCGGCTAAAAAAGTTTTTACTTCTAAAATGCAGCTGCTTCAGCAGTTTCAACCTATGTTGTGTTCTGTTTTTTGTCCTTCCAGTATGCATCAAAGAATAATTATATTATCTATCATCAGCAACATTAATAATTGAATCGGTGCCAGTGGTGAGCTCAACATACAATTAGACATTGTCACATTGTGTAGAGGATTATAATGACCACTGAGATTCCATCACCCCACTGAGATTCACCAGTCCTAGACAAATTCTCAACTAAAACATTTTACATTTATAATGTTATTTATAATTTATTTTCTCTTAATTTCATTCATACATTTCTCAACTGCCTATCTTCCTGTACAGGACTTCACAAGACTACTACAGTTGGAAGAGGAGCACGTTCAGCGTCAGTGCGAAGAGATCATTGCTCTGAAACCTGACGTCGTCTTCACTGAGAAGGGAGTGTCCGACCTCGCGCAGCACTACCTCGTCAAGGCTGGCATTACGGCTATTCGCAGGTAACGAAGAACCCAGACTTTTCTGTCTAAATCTACAGGTTCAAATTAAATCAGTTAGCGAAACTCAGTAGACGTGAGGGGTTATATGGTCGATATTTAAACATGAGAAAATAAAATATGATTGAAAAAATCTATGGTATTATAATAAATTGAAGACTTAGATTGTTTTTTTCTTTGAACGCTTTCTCTGGAACGGTCGGGAACGATAGCCCTATTCTTGAGGAAGTTTATATAATATAACGCTACGACTCTTAGAAAAAAGAAAAAAAATGGCAGAAATAACGCTTAGCGAAAACGAAGTAATACCCTGGGCTGGCAATGCGATGGGTGGGGAGTGGATGAACGTTAATTTCTATATAATTTTGTTGGTATTATGAAATTGAACCTGCACCTTCACAGCGGCTGATATCGGCTTTAGAAAATAAAATAACCCTTTCGATCAGCTGAATTCTCAAAATATTGAATCTCTATTTCTATCCTGCAGACTGCGTAAAACCGACAACAACCGTCTTGCACGCGCTTGCGGAGCCACCATCGTGAATCGTACTGAGGAGTTGAAGGAATCAGACGTGGGCCTCGGAGCTGGCAAGTTTGAGATAAAGAAGATCGGCGACGAGTATTTCACCTTCGTTACTGAGTGCAAGAACCCCAAGGTATGTTACACCTGTTTAATGACGTCATAGTATAGTAATATGCATGATTCGGACGTGCGCACTGGCAAGTTTAGGTCAAGAAGATCGGCATCGACCCTTACAATGAAAATTAATGTTTCTTCAGCAAGGAAAACAAAAATAGGATATAATTATGCATCAGAACATTCTAGAATATAGAATGTTGCTAAAGGCGCTCAAGAAAATAAAACCAACAAACTACAGTCTTCAGAAAATTCCATTAAAACTTGAACCCCATGTCCGTTTTCTCTTACTAACTCTGTAGGAACGAAAGTTAGGACATGTCCGCACAGTCCCTTGTGACACAAAGATGAACAGTGTAATATTCTTATTATGTTTGTTTCCCAAGATGCCATCAAATGGAAAAACAAAACGCATCATGGATAAGTTCAAGTCTTGTCCTGCCAAGCTAATGTTTCCTCCTACAATAATACTTGTTATTTTACTAATATATTCGTGTATTCCAGGCGTGTACCATCTTACTGCGCGGCGCTTCAAAGGATATACTTAACGAGATTGAGAGGAATCTCCAGGATGCTCTTCACGTCGCTAAGAATTTGGTAAGCAGACAGCCGACATTGGAACTATTACTGAGATGTTTCATTATTTTAAAAATGGAATTGAGGTTTGAAGTAGAACAATGGCGGAGTACCTTTGGAATTCAAAAAAAGGAAATTCCTCAGTTTGCTGAGTTTTGTTCAAGGAATTGGACATTTTTGTTAAATATTAGCTTTTACTCGCGATTTTGTCCGCGTGAAATTTCTAGTAATATAGCACCGCCCAACCGCGCTATTACTTCGTTGTCGCTTAGCGTTCTCTCTGACTATTTTCTTTTTGCTCGGCTCCTAAGAGTCATAGTGTGATGTTAAATAGCCTCTTTAATTGGATCTTCTTTCCTCAAGAATTGGGCTATCAAATGCAGACAACAATTTTTCAAATACAACTTTTAGTTTTAGAGATTAGCGCATTCAAATAACCAAAAAAATTCTTTTATTATATTAGTATAGATAATACAAGAGGATGCTTTTGGGGCCTATCTATTCGTAACCTTTTGCAGAATCAATGAGAAGAATAATTCTAGATTTAGGACTTACAACGTCGATGTTATACCTTTGAAATATATGTTTGTTCCATGCTTGATGATATAATATGTCCGTGTGCAGGTACTGAACCCGCGCCTGGTCCCGGGCGGCGGCGCGGTGGAGATGGCGGTGTCGCAGGCGCTGTCGGCCAACGCCGCGCACAACACGCCCTACCGCGCGGTCGCGCAGGCGCTCGGTAAATATTATTTGTAACTTTATTTTAAATCACTTCAATTAGTTTTTAGAAGTATGAGGAACAGGGTATTTAGTTCACTCATCCTCTATTGAAAAAAGAGCATCCTCCGACCGGGTGTTGTGTCTGGCGGGCAATTGCTCAAGGATTGATGTCGGATAGTCTTACATAATTATGTTATATCGCGCAGTAAACTCTTATAGCGCGATGCAGGATTTGTGACGTGAGGTCGTACTAATAATACGATCAAAAACTCCCCCTTTTGCAACTCTTGGGATTGCTTAAAGTTTGATTTCTACAAAGATCAATTGGTGACTATACAGGGTGGCGATTTGGTCACCTACATCCGTCAAGGGGGTCATTGATTCCACCCGCCATACCAAACAACTTTCGTTATGACACATCAGATTCGTGAAAAAAAAAACTATTATTATTCATCCTTAGACAGACTATTTCGATGCATATACGAAAATGTTTCAAAATTCTGACCTCCAGATTTTTGGTAATACGATATTCCTTGACAAGACTGGTTGGCAGACTTTCGGGGATCCGACGACTTGTAACGAGGACAATTTGGCACACTGGTAGACTATGAAGGGTTAGGTCATGGTCAATAAAAAAAGAGTCCTCAAGAGTTGGGCAGAGTTGTACTTATAGTACAACCACATTTCGCCAGTTATGTTTAAGTTCCATGTAATAGGGGGCGAGCCTATTGCCATCAACCGGGCACAAATCCATACTCCGGGCTGATACTGAGACATTCCAGATGAAAAACCCAATAACACTTTGCCCGACCTGGGATTCGAACCCTAGAACCCTCATGCCTAGCAGTAGCGCTTGGGACCACTAGACCTAACGAGCCAGTAGTAGTCGTTTTAGTTATTTATTGCTTGTTTTTAGTTATCTGAGCAAGAACATAAACATATTCCTCTTTTCTTTCTTGCAGAGATAATCCCCCGCACGCTCGCACAGAACTGCGGCGCGAACACGATCCGCACGCTCACGGCCCTCCGCGCGAGACACGCGGCCGCCTGCAGCTCGGCCGGCATCGACGGCGAGACCGGAGAGATCGTCGACATGGCCGTCAAGGGCATCTGGGAGCCGCTCGCTGTTAAACTGCAGGTATGGACTACTGATGTTTTAGCATTACCATTTAATGGCTAGAGGGAAAGTTATCATCGTCGATTGCATTTGCTGAGAGATTCTTATCAGACAGTACTCGGATGTTTTTTAGATTTAACTGACACTGGGCACCTTTTGAAAGTCATTAGTTATTAAATGCAGCCCCCAAAACTCCATACCAACGAAGGTTTGAAGTTTTGGGGGCTGCATTTATAACTAATGACTTTCAAAAAGTGCCCAGTCTTTTTAAGATTATAGCTTAGATGCAATCTCCTCAGAATCATACCTGTCTGCTCTGTGTCTGTCTAGATCTCTCTGTGTCTTTAAAACTTAGCATGTGGGATTTCAATATAAGATTTTATGTTCATGTGAAAATTTAGTTAATTCTATCAATACTAATAATAAAAATACGCCTTAAAAAGAAGAACAGTCGCTTGCATCATTAGTAGTACTTTATTTTTCCCTACAATATCTCACTATATTGATTAAAGCCAATTGACAAGCCAAGATAAACGAAAGCTGCAAGAATGCGGGGTGCGTTCTTGCAGCTTTCGTTTTTACTCCACAGATTCCTGCCGTCAGCGTGCTTAGAATCATTAATCGCATAAACTAAGATCACTTTTACTACATTTCAGGTATATAAAACAGCAGTAGAGACAGCGATCCTGCTCCTCAGAATCGACGACATTGTCTCCGGATCCAAGAAGAGGGACGGCGGGAACGAACCGGCTACACCCTCACAGATGGCCGGCATGGCAGGCATGGAGTAATACTAGACTAGTTATAACATTCTAATTAACATGCTCAAGGACTAAGTCTGTAGTGTATCGGACTTTTAAATAGATGCTATCTTTTATTTTAATTATATGCAACTCAGGCTTTATCGATTGGTATTGATTTTCTTTTAAAAATGGTAAATATAAAACCGCAGAAATAAAGTTGTGCAGTTATCTTAATCTGCCTAACCATTTCTCAACTATGTTGGGGTCAGCTTCCAGTCTAAACGCTCCGGTCAACTTAAACCGGATGATAAAGTGTGTGTTGTATGATAATTTGAGATTAAAGTCTTTGTCTATTTTCTTTGGAGATATTGTTCCAAAGATTGGTTCAGTTTTGTGTAAGCTTGGAGTTGGTTGTTTGTCTGTCTACAATACTCACAATAAGTGAAGATTTCTTATTATAAACATAGGTATCGTTAGCCGGTATCACAATGTTGCTTATAGGCCAGTTTTAGGTTGTAACGGTGCACGCATAGAACGCTAGCCCACCCAAGAGCACCATAGCACACCATAGTTGACTCGAATTCATCCAAAAATGTTACTTATAATATAGTTTCTAAGGTATGAGATACAAAGACAGGCCTAAAGGAGTATTTCCAAAAGTTTTAACTACAAAGTTAGTCCTTGATCATGTCGGAACCGTATTAAAAATTACTAGCTTTTAGTTATCTTGTAACTCGAGAGTTTAAAGACCAGCGGGGTAATTACGTAACACACTTACAGTAGCAATGGCTTTCATTTTGAGAGGTCAACAACATTAATTGCATTATTTATGTTGTTGAGAAAACAAATTTTTCGAACATTTATAAAGCAATGGATTAGCAATATCCTTCAAAATCATTTAGATTGTGATTTGAAGTGTGTTACGCAATTAGGATGCCGTTCCGCGATATGGTATAGATAGCTTTCGCATAATCTAGTGCTAACGATGCCTTATTTATAGCGTTCCATCACTTTATTAAAATAATATTTTCTAATGTAATAACTACTCTACGTATTTCTTGTTATTTATCACATATGTTTCGTCTGTACACAAGGGTGCATTTAAGTTCATTAATTGCTATTTTAAAACTGAACAACAATAGTAATAAAGTTTTATATATCTAATGTTTTGTTTTTATTTTTTCTTCAATATGTATTTTATAATTTTCAAACTTTTTACCACAAAAACCTGCTTTAAGCTGGTATTATGTTAATTTAAGTAAACCTCACTGCTGCGAAATAAGAAGTCATTGAATACCTATTAATTCAGTTTCTATATTTCATTAAAACCCATGGTAATTTATTATCAAGTAGTTTTATTTATGAAGCAAATTAATCATGGAATAGATTTTGAATTACTTTGAAATAATTGGCGGGTCTATGGATACACTATACGTATTCGTGAGTAATTACCACCTTATATCGAAATCTGTACCTACTTTTATAATATATACAATGTATAATAGATTGTAAGTGCGACAGTGAGTCACAAACTGTGTATTACCTTTTCTTGTATTAACGGCTGAACGGATTTCGATGCAATTTGGTACACAGGTTGACCATGGGCTGGGTCATGCTCAACAAAAAAATAGATGACATAACGTCACATCACGCCTTGGTTCCCCGAAAGGTTGGGCAGAGGTGTATCTATAGTATACCCACATTGCGCCAGTTATGTTTAAGTCCCAAGTAATAGGCGGCAAGCCAATTGCCATCTAACGGGCACAAATCCAGACTCCGGGTTGCTACTGAGAAATTCCAGATAGAAAAACCCAATAACACTTTGCTCGACCCGGGAATCGAACCCAGGACCTCATGCTCAGCAGTAGCGCTTACGACCACAAGACCAACGCAAAAATTTGATGTTATATCCTAATTAGGACAGGATCTATTTTTTTATCCCGGTAGTACATCTAGTGGGATAATTACCGAACAAGCCGCGGGCAAAAGCTAGTTAGAAATATACCCGGAGTATGAACATTGCGATTGATGACTATGAATCGTCCTTTGTTGGTATATTGCAGATTCCGACGAGTCTGAATACAAATACTTAATAAATTCAACACGGTAACCATGCCAACAATGATAAAAATACAGATTACAACATTAAAATATCAAAAGTATTATGTGAATACTTCCGCGACCTATGGGGAATGTTTTTGACCAAAATGTTAGATAATCTCCGCGCCAATCGCAGATGGGGCTCGGCAGAGAGCGCGGTGGTGTGACAGGCGACACGCTTCCACGTGCACATTGTTACTAACATTTCAAATGTATCTACAGTTATTTTGTATGCGTTTCCATTGATGTAGTTATGTGAAATATTATAATAATTAATTAACTCAAATATAAACGTCATCAGTTGTTCGTCGCCCTCTCATTGGGCAGCAACAAAGTGTGCTAACTATTTTGAGTCCTATGGCGCGGTGAACTATGTTTTTAAGTATTTTTAACTCTGCAAAAGGCAAATAACTGACTGCTAAATAAAGGACAGCTTTTGTAAAGAAAAAATTCAAACTGCTACATATTATTATTCTTCAGGTAAAAGTTATCTGAATATTCTGAAGTTATATGAAATCAGCACTCAACAGGGTTTATTTATATTACAGTTCGATTCAAAGTTAATGGCGGCTCGGAAGCAGCGACTCGCCTCATGTTCCGAGCCGCAATTAAGTTTGACTGTACTTGGCGGAAAATAATATAAGTGAATAAGTGAAAAAGCAGACTAATCTTATGCCCACTTTAAGCCAAACCGACCCGGCGAGATTTCTAAGTAAAATGGCAAAAGTAATCCATACACACATCTGCTTACTCCTCATTCAAAAGCCGTAATCAACCTACATTTTTCCATCAACCGTATCACATAGATTTTCGTGGTTTACAATGGAAACGGTGTTCAATTGTGCTGACAAACAATATGGTCGCAAGCCGTGACCGCTGATCGCTCGGACCCAGGCGGCATTAGCCTGCCGAACTTCGACCACGCTGGTGTCTGGTGACCGGATTATGATAAGGTAAGACTCATACTACTCTCACTCACTCAGCTAGCTGAAAATTTTATAGTTTTCCGGGATAGTGCCATTTCAACCGATTTTTTTATTGTTTTGATTATACTAATATTTAACCCGTCTTGTGCAAGCGTGGTGATCAATGCTCGTTCTTTCTCTCTATGGGAAGAGCCTTTTCCTGCAGTGGCACATTAATAAGTTGGTAAAAAAATATGTTCCGTGCGGGAATTGAACCTAATACACATAGTGCACCGCCGGTCAAAGGCTCAATTAGCCACTGCGGTAACTGTGCCGTCATTTCATGTCAGGCTGAATTTGATGACTACCCATGGACCCATAGCATCACATTGCACTCACTTTAGCTTGACAAACATACAATATTCAAACTTATGCATTTGTAGGATAGATTATTATAGTATTAGAGACATGTTTTTCCATCTAGGTTTTTAATTTAGACAACCAGTTGTAGAAACCACTGGTTGTCGAAATATATCACGATAACATACAAAATATGCCCAGTCAGGACTTTCGAAGCATTAATCCCAAGCTTTGTTTATACCTTCAGCTCCTCATCAGAAACCGTGTGCTTGCAACTTTTCCTTTGTTTGCCCTTTTTGGTAAAGCTAATGTTAGGAATGGAAGGTACCACCTAATAATCAAGTTGTTCTTGCCCAAATCAACCTAGGAAAAACAAATTGACTGCGCTAAACGCAAGTCAATTAATTTAACGCTACGCACTAGTATAAATTGATCTGAAGATTTATCGGAAACAGACAGAGGATTGACCGGCTTCTGAAATAAACGTAGTAATACGTCGAATTTGTTAGCTATTCATGCAATAAGTTCTATTGGTCTCGTAGGCCTATTTCTCGAAAAATTTAGGGGTATTGTTCGCCGCTAATTGAGTTTGGGGCACGCTTCAACATTCCATTTCTTTCTGTGTGGGTAGATATATTATGAATTAATGCTGTGGAAATGCGTTCCTTGCGAAGCATGTGTGGGGTGACTATAAATGATAGGCTGGGGAATGATGTGATAAGGCAACGGTGCGGTTAAAAAGAAGTTGCAGTGACAAACATTGAAAAGAGTATGTTTATATGGTTTGGTCATGTTGAGAGGATGAATGACAGGCGACTATCAGGCGACAAACAAGGCAGATGTTAGTGGAAACGAAGGACACATACCTAGTAACCTTATTGGTGTCATGTGTCATCGTCTATGGTTCTTCAGAAATTCCCAACCGGCGTGCGTGTACCTATGACCTAGCTATCTAAT
The DNA here is from genome assembly GCA_914767815.1 of Eupsilia transversa. Lineage (NCBI taxonomy): Eukaryota > Metazoa > Arthropoda > Insecta > Lepidoptera > Noctuidae > Eupsilia > Eupsilia transversa. The sequence goes on from OU611888.1 coordinate 4,406,562, forward strand.
TGCGTAACACATTTTCATAAACGATTAAGACTAATTGGTTTCATTTTGACAGTTCACCAACATTCATTACGTTATTTACGTTGTAGAGCAGTTTTTTCAACTTATGTAGCAATGGATTAGCAATCTGTTTCCAAACGATTCAGATTTTGATTGATCGTGTATTACGCCATTAGGGTGCAGATGTATGAACGTAAACGAGGCAAAAAAGAATGTAAGGATCGTAGCAGGTGGCGTTCTGTAGTTTCTGCCTACCCCCATGGGAAGGTGTGAGTTTAGGTATGTAGGTACTTATTATGAATTAAGTGGTAAGTTTCAAAGGGTGGGTCCTACGATGATAAACTATTAACAAACTACATTTAGTAGAATGTGAATCGCTAATGCTTGCTACTTGTACCTACGCGATCTTGATCACAATTATGGAATTGGTTAGAAAGGAGCATTACTGACTGAACTACATATACTCGGTTTTTGGAACTATTTACACCCGTTGATACGCCTTACAGTACCTACCTTCTGAATATGTAGGTACCTAAACGTGAGAATGACGTATTAAAAAATTTAGTTATCAAAAGCGGTGAAGGGTGGGCGTTTTGGGGGACTGACTGTAATTTTGACGTTCGAAAAGAGCTGATTCGCAGCCTAGTTTGAATAAATGACTTTTGATTTTGATGATTTTGATTTTGGCCAAGTGCGAGACAGACTCGCATGCGAAGGGTTACGTATAATATTAAGATCGAGCAAAAAGCGCCGAAAAAACACGTTTCTTGCTGTACCTAAGGGGACTATTTTTATTATTAACCTTATTTAATTTTTATTTTTTGTTGTTATAGCGGCAATAGAAATACACAATCTGTGATTTCAACTGTTTACAACGGTTCATGAGATACAGCCCGCTGACAGACAGATGGACGGACAGATAGCGGAGGCTTAGTAATAGGGTTCCGTTTGGCACCCTAAAAAGTGTTGTTGGATTGAACATGGTTACCTAGGTCTTACTAGGTAAAGAGTGGCAAAACAATCAATCAGCCTATCGGATCGGCTTCCAGTCTAACCGGATGCAGTATTTTACATGGAGCGACTGCATATCTGTCATCCACAACCCAGGGGTAATACGATACCCCTTGGTAAGACTCGTTGTCAGACTTTCGGGCTTCTGTCGACTCGTAATAACTGTCAAAGATCCACGAATGACAGCCGGGACCAACGGCTTAGCGTGCTTTCCGAAGTACGGAGGAGACTCAGTATGTAAAGATGGTCACATATCCACGGACCAACATCGGCAAGCGTAGCTTAACCTGATTGATCGACCCGTGCAGCTGTTATTACTTAGCAAGACATTATCATAAATTAAGGAACTCATGCGTGTTGAGATTTCATACTGATTTCCCAAAGCTTCTTTTAACTAGGGTTTAGCATGTTAGAAGTGTCTTTTCGCCTTCTTTATGTCGTCTTTATCGATCGGCAATTCAGTTAAGATCTGTTATGTTCCATTGTTTCTCTTAAAGTGACCTAGGTTTTGTTCCTTTGTTTAGGCAGATGGATTGAGCCGTTTTGTTAATTAGAACATAACTTAGAACATTATCATGTTGGACTGATCGGAATTCTATAAAGCTTCTTTAAAATACCGATATGAGGTCGAGTTCCATTTAAAACAACGCGGTTCTCAAGAGACCATTGGCAAGTTGTGGCAACCAAGCAAGTGACCAATTTTGCCATTAGAAAAAAATAAAATAAAACCTGGTAGATCTTTCATGGTTCCTTACATGACGATTTTTAATGGTCCTCATCTGGGTCAGACCATCATCGTGGAGAATCCTTATCATGCTCTCGGAGGAATATGTAAGTAAATAAATTAATTTGACGTAAAATGTACACAGATACAGACACTTAATTTAAACGAGGAAATAGGCTGGTACAAAATATTAATCAATGACCCCCATGCTAGGAAAATGGATGAATGGAATCGTCTTATTGTAATTTATCGGTTAGGTACCATTTTCCCCTTAGAAAATCTTTTGATTTCCTACCCTCCATCTAGTGAAAACTGAGAATTGACCACGTCGAGGCATGTACGAGATTGTAGAGATTAAATATCTATTAATTTCTTTGCTTTTCCCCGAAGAGTTGTCAATTGAACTTGATTGATCCCTCTGTTCAGCGAATCCGTCAAGATTTCAGTACCGACAGTTCCCAGGTCATCTGAATACCATGATCTGATAATCATGATACACAGGGCTAACGACCATACCCTTAACTAGGCCAGTGCCATCAATGGGCAGGATAACGGCATCGATACAATTGTCAGCTTTGTGGAGCGGAACATCAGTCTGTCACCAAATTGTCGTGTCGTGGGATCCCCATGCACTATTGTTGAGTTTGATGGCTATTGTGACGATTTTCTTTAGTTATTTTCGGGGTTCGTCGACTTTGTGCAGGTACTTTATGCAGATTAGCATCTGAAAGGGGAACCTTCTATTTACGTGCGGATATTTCGTTTATGGTTGTCGTTAGACACATAGATTCTTCACCACATAGTTACAATACGGCCGATGAATCATGGCCGGTCTGAACTTTGCGCAGAAGGCTGCGCAATAACATTTATTAGGAACCCAAATGGTGATAATGAGGCGTGTGTGAGTGAGTGTACTTTCGTGACAGTTCGGAGAGCCTATGTTCAGACCGGCCATGATTTATCGGCCGTTTTGTACCTACTGATTCTTTTGTTATTCTTCTTATTTTATTCTTATTATGTTATTACAGACATTAATTATACCCATGTAGTCGTCATGTCGTCACCAGACAATGTTATGCTCTCTCTTTCTGAGGTTAGTATTACATAAAGGCGACTTTGGCTGAAAAAATGAAAAGCCTAATAGGCAGCGGCGCAACTGTAACTTTTTCATTTGTTTCACAATAGTTCAAAGTAGTGATAGGTTGTTAAAAACTAGCTTTAACCCGCGAAATTATCCTTTTTTTTAAATTCATATGCTTTACAGCAAATCTTTAGGTCCGAATATCAAAAATATATTTGACCTAGGTCTTAAGGGGGAGGCGTGAAAATTGATTCGCTGTTATAATGTATAATAGATAGCCAGATTGATATCTAGGTATTTCATTTCCTTTACAACCTTTTACAATATGTAAAAATTGAATTATTGGTTTACCTATTCCTGAGTAGGTACCTATAGACAGTGGATATAGTCGATTTACATAAAAGTGCGACATTGAGATTATCCTCCAATTATTTGGGCCTACCTAGGTATTATGAAGCAATAATAGTAGTTTAACTATTTCTATGTCCTTGGTATTCAATGATAGTCATCATTATTTGCTCATCATGCCATTGACATGGTAGCTATTTGTTTAAATGTAACGTTTTCGTGTTCATTTTGTTCGTGTTCGTGTTCGCGTTCGTGTTTTGCAAGAGCTAAACATACTGGACGGAGGCCATTTTCCCTTGAATATGTAGGTAATATAACTTGGGTTCCTAATGACGACTTCGCGATTGACTAAGTTTGTTATTCGAGATTGAAATTTAGACTTAGACTTTTCTGATACTAATCATGTATAGGTATGTTCCTCCGGCTTGATTACTACTTCAATAGTGCTAGGTTTAGACAACAGCACCAATTTTCGTCTTATTTTATGAGGTAGGTAGTCACCTGTAGGCTATGGTAGCTATGATACTTAACGCAATTTAATTCTAAGTGAGAATTGTTCTTACCGGAGTTCTAAGAATCAAATCTTGGACATTATTTGGTAAGACATCTTACTACTTATATCTGTAGATTAAATAAACTGGTTAAGAATACCTACATGACATGACTTTCGACTTTTCCATAATCAAAAATTGTTTCCAATTTCCAATGAAAAACTTAGGTAGTGAAATGCCAAAACACGAGGTCGTCCAACCAGCTCGAATGTTTGGCGTAGAACAGATAAGAGTCACGCTCGGCCGCCGCGCTTCCGACCGATTTCATCACACTTCCGACTGCCCGCGGTCACTGCACCAAATGTATTTTCTTTTATATTATATTTTTATGTATGTTTTTTGTTGTAGAATGTAAAGTATTTACGTAGGCCATGGGAACTGACCAAAATAGGAACGCCAAACTTGGCGGACCTTTCCTTATTTATGTTTGTATCAAGTCTGACTAAATATTGTCTTTACATCCTAAGGGACAAAAAAAGGTTGCCTGTGCGAGAGTGGCAATGCTGCTGGTGTTGCTACCCTTCGTACAGAAACATATTCGCGTAAAGGATTTCCACCAAACGGCTCGCATCGGATCGGATCGAAACGGATTTTACAATCTTTAAACGATATTAAAGCGTGTACACAGTATTTAAAGTTTATATTACCAAGCCAAGCTGCTGTGCGCAGCAGCTTGACCGCGGGCGTCCTCCGCGACACCCGATCGTAGCCGAAAGTATGCTGCGACGCGCGATCGGCTCCATTTGCCTGTCGTCGTATCCGATCGGATCCTTTCAGCTGCAACACGGTAGAAATTTGACTAGGCCCAGAAACGGATACTTTCGCAAGCGACGGTACGGAGCCGATTGTTTGCTTCGACATCCTGCCGCACGCGATCAGCTGTCGCCGCATCCGTTAGTATCTTTTCCGATCCGATGCGATGCGCGTCGTTTGGTGGAAATCATCCTAAACAGAACGCAGCCTGTAAATGTCTTAGCTTTTCATCCATATCTTGGTATCCATTTAATTTCACTCTATTAAAATTCAAGTAGATCAGCTGGCTGATCGATTTCAGCAGTAGCAACTTTCTCACGAATCTCATGCTATACTATACTGCTATACTTTTCATGTCTCGTGCATAATATTTCAGAGAACAAGTCCAGCATCAACCATGAGGTACTCTAAGGCGATCCTGCTGTGTTGCGGGATCCTGGTTCGCGTTGTCTTCCTTATGGAGGTACAGCACGAGTTCGAGAAACATACCGAAGTAAGTTTGCAAGACAAAAACAGAGAAAATGTATTTTTGTATGGGCCACAGTTTCATAGAAGAATTAGGGCGAATTTCACCAATGATAACTGAACGCGTTCAGCACGTAAACAACGTTTAAAAGCTGTCAGTGTCATTATTTTCTTTGTAATATTAACACTGACAGCTCTTGAACTCGGTTTAGATGTGCTGATCGCATTCAGTTTCATTGGTGAAATCAGCCCTGAGTTTAAAAACTGAACGGGATCAGCACATAAACCAAATTTAAGAGCTGTCAGTGTCATTACTTTCTTTGGAATATTGACACTGACAGCTGTTGAACTCGGTTTAGATGTGCTGATCGCATTCAGTTTCATTGGTGAAATCAGCCCTGAGTTTAAAAACTGAACGGGATCAGCACATAAACCAAATTTAAGAGCTGTCAGTGTCATTACTTTCTTTGGAATATTGACACTGACAGCTGTTGAACTCGGTTTAGATGTGCTGATCGCATCCAGTTTCATTGGTGAAATTCACACTCATTCGTCGATAATGAAAGAAGAGAGTATAAGTTAGTAGTTATAGTCAGAATTTTAATTCGATTCCAGATTTGACATTAGCTACTGTCATTTTGTGAAATAATGATACCACATATAATAGTGTAGTGATGAACACAAAAATCGATTTATTTGTCATGTTCCTTCATGATCACATTTTTTTATTTATTTCACACACAATTATAAAAGAAAAGTCTCAGATCGTTAATTAATCGTCAAAACTAAATTATCGGTTCAGAAATATTTAATTTCCTGATATACTTAGTTTACGAGAGTAAAATTATAAACGAGAAGAATCGATCCGGAAATATTCCATTTCCATATCGAATAATTTCGCAACGTCACTATTTAGTACTTGTCAAATCTGGAATCGAATTAAAATTCCGAGTATAGGTTACATCAAAAACGGTTAAAAGAAAACTTTGGAAAATCTCCCAGCAAAGACCAAACAAACTCAAAAAAACCTTATAAACAAATCACCTAATAACTCTTGTGAAAAGAGAGAATATTAAGTACTAATTGACACGAATGTAAAGCTGTTATCGAATAGATTAGCGATAAATAAACTGTGTGTCCTAACATCGCGGTTCGCACCTGCTGGCTTCTTGTTCATATCAGTTGCGACCACATAACCTAGCCCGGGTTTTAATAATAAACAAGATGTTCTGAAGAGTTATTCTAAAACTCTATCGAGATCACTGTTTTATTTGCAATTAAAACATCTTTAGCAATGTTAACGGTTCTGTTAAAACCCACTATCGAATGCTTGCACCCTTATTGCGTAATACACTATCAATCACAATCGTTTTAAAACAGATTGCTCATCCATTGCATTATAAGTTCAAAATAATAACACAGTGATTGTTCTTGAACTGTCAAAAATCGTTTACAAAAATATGTTACGCAATTAGATAGCAGTTCAAAGTCAATAAAAGACAGCAAATCCTCACTATTTGCACAGCCCCAAAAACTCTGATTCCTAATGTCTTTCAGTAGATATTTTGTTTTACGGCTCATGCAGACCGCCGCGATATCGCGGGCGCGACAGGCAGCGGAACCCTTGTCGCGCCCGTGATATCGCGCCAGTATGTACGAGCCTTTAACCCCAAAAGGGTTAATTTATTTATTTATTCAATTTTCTTGCACAACATTACAGAATATTCTTCCAATGCAATGCTTTAAAGGCTCGTACATAAAAAAAAACACATTTCTTTTTTACAAAGCGAAGATTGTCAATTTGTTATAAGTCTTTTCTTATCATCATTTTTAAAAATGTATACGAAGAAGTAGTCCTGCAGGCCAATTCTCGTACTTAAAAAAGTTCACATTCAAGTCGCAATCTATCAATCTAGTCAAAGATGTTGATAAATTGATTGTATTTTTGACAGATTGCAAACGAGATGCGAATGCGAACGTTCTTAAAAATACGGGAATTGCCCTCTCTGGTCGAGGTGCAGGTGTGAATCTGCAATGATGTACTCAATTTAAAAAAGAACAATTTTTGAAATTGAGTTCAATTCTGCATGCGGTCACAGTAGGTCAAAACGGACTTACTATAATTTACAAGAGCACTAACTGAGTTTATACAGAATAACAGCACTTTCGACGTAGTAACTCGTGAGTCAATGTTTACGTGTACTTAGACAGGTCACAGAGCTACCACCTACGAGATTCTTCACAACCCACCTGCTTAAATACAGCTGTTTTATAACCAACAAAAAACTGATGAAAATTTGTGTTTAGTACACAGATTCGTCTGTGAAATGCAAGAAAAAATCTAGCATGTAGCAATACCAGCAGTTCAGAATGTCGGTATTATATCTACTCGTGGAACGAAAATAGGTTTTGTAACAGAATAATATAAGTCAAGAATTTCGCTAAGTAAGCGAAAAAGTAATTACTAAACAAATGTTTGATAGCTGCGGTCGACTAAAAATTTATGGTATGACTATTTATTGAAATATACACAGCGTGATATTTCTTAAGCTGTTTTACACTCTACTGACATTTAATTTATATTTATTCCTATTTTAATAATTCCAGATCAACCTGGAGTCCGATTCCGTCAGGGGTCGACGTGGCGTGATCGAAGAAGAAAAATACTACAACATGCAATCCCATCACCAAGAGACTAACATGAACATGAACCAGCCCTGGATACCAGGGCCCTTGCCACCCGAAGACCCTACGACCAAAATATCTATCACCAATGAGGTTAAGGAAGTCCTGCCTCTGTATCACACTACAGAGAGAGTGACTGATAAGCCTACTGGTCGAGGAGCGAGAGCTTCTAATGAGAACTGGATTAAACTTCCATTACCTGATCAGAGAGATCAAAGGGATCAGAGAGATCAACGAGATCAGAGAGATCAACGAGATCAGAGAGATCAACGAGATCAGAGAGACCAGAGAGACCAAAGAGACAATATCCTGACACCACCTCAACCTTCAGGTGATCTTATCAATTCCCGAATGCCAAGAGTCAACTTTGTCACTCAAAACAAAGCTTTAGAAGCTTCAGAGTCTCGTAATGACAAGGAATCTGTTCAAAGAGCGACAAGAACTGACGAACTACGAACAGAATTTGTAAGACCTGACGAAGATAGAGACAGATCCAAATATAAGCCAGTGTTCCCACGTCAAGCGGTCTATAACCCACAGATTCCAGAAGAATCCAGAAGATACTTCTACGATGATAGGTACTACCCAGTCCCAGATGACCTGTACAGGCGGGATCCTTATTACGACATGATCGACCGAAGGCGTTACTACCCTTACTATGGTCCAAGAGTAGATCGATTTGACGAGACTTACGATAACATGGTACCGAGGAAACCAAAACGAATAATCTATTATGCACATTTGCCAGAAGTGGTTCGTACTCCACCTAGTGTTGATCTTAGGTATAGATATTCTGTAGATCCTTACAGGCGTTATGATGATGACATGTATGCAAACGCGAGGACAGGAAGGTACGACTATAGATTCAGAAGCAGGTACCCTTATGCTCCTCTAAGAAAAGACGAGAGGAACTATAGAGATCTGGCCGGAGCCGGCACTGTTGCTAAAGACAAGAAAATTGATGACAAAGTTACACCTACTCCGATCCTGCCACAGAAAGAAGACAAGTTTAAGACGAACATGAACGCTAATAGAAATCTTATAAACAGTCACCAGTATCATGAGAGCGCTGATACTTACCATGAGCCGATTGCACACAAAAGTTATCCAGACATAGTTCGGCCGGACGATGGATATCTTCGATTTGATGATGCCCTGTTCCATGGCCCAGTCGATGAACCGTATCAAAGGAAATATTGATCCTATCAGTAAGTAAACCGGCGTTTCTGGCTCGATTTTCAAACGAACCAATTTGAAAAAATAGCCACAAACGACGCAACACGTTTAAGCTATTAACTTTTGAGAGCATTTAAAATATCGGTGTAGTATTTATTATTAGAATCAACCTGTAATATAAAATGGAGATTTTACAACTATTTGTGTTGCTAATAAATGTAATAACTGATGGCAGTGTTTTAATTACGAGGGCTGTGTTCGCGACAAATTGTACAAGTAATAAATCGAGCGTTTAATTTAAAACACGACCGAGGGTGAAGATGAATTTCATTAAGAATTAATTAATGTCATTCTTAAACCGTTCTTGTTTTTCCACGGCGAATAAAAAACATCTGTCGGAGATGTTGAGCGCGACGCGTTTTCTTGAGGTAATTAAGCAATAAATTTTGTGGCTGGCAACATCGCGAGGTGGGGGCAATTACAGTAGTTAAGAAAATGGATGTTCTCCACTCGAGAACGCGTACAAAACCGACGTGACTAATTAAAATGAGGGCTTAGGAAAAATCCTACGACGTGACAGCTTGTAATCAAGGGGATAGATTTTTTTGTATTTTTCTTGTTGGCCAGAAGTTCGCGGATTAGTGTCGGCGATAAATTACGGGTAATTAAATGTCTTGGGGTTTAAACGACGGCTTGAGGTTTTTGAAAGGCGCCATTTTGTTTGTGCATAAATCATTTTTGAACAGATTTTCCTGTTCTTAGAATGTTATGATTGTCAAAAACATAAATATTTACCCTTATTTTTTTAGTAAAAATGTTCGAGTTTTATTGTTATTTATACAGATCCTACTAGTAGTCTCCTAGACCACATCAAGACTCCATTTAGTAGGAGGACCTGAATAAGCTAATTAAGCTATAAAAGTCAGCCTAGAGAAATGGGTTATTTAGTTAAATGACTGGAACGCGCACAAAGGCGGATAATTAGAAAATACAACTGAAGTTCTATTATCATCTCTAGAGCCTACGTCGAGACGTACAGGGATTTATTAAAACCCCAGTAGCATAATTATATTGCACCTCGTTTTAAATTTTACCTTCTGTATGTGTCTGAAACTGTCTTATAATTCAACTTATACGATTAAAGCGGTATCTACAGCTAATAGTACTACTTACATCATTATATCTGTTGCTACAACATTAAAAATCCCAAGATATGATGTTTACTCTACACAAACTATCCGAGTTAGACGTGTGGTCACAATCGACCCTTGATGAGTTGAATTATTTATACAGAGTCGCCGCGGTGTCCACGCGATTTGTTGATTGCGGATAATTGTCCCAAATTGGGGACAGATATGAAAGTACGACATGGTGTCATGTGATTTGAAGTGTAATTTAGTGTGAACATCATTTCCTGGTATTACGAATGGAATATTTAGTCGTTAATATAACATATGTATGCTACAATCGAGCATGCAAAGAGGGTTATGTGTTTGACCTGTATGTGTGTATGTATATTTGTCTCTATGTTCCCTCGTAACTACTAAATAGCTGAACCGATTTTGATGAATGATATGTCGTTAGATTCGTCTTTATTGCGCAAGCCGGTAAAGTCTTGGCGCCAAAATGAATATGGCAAAAAATTTTTTTTTTAAAACCTTGTGACTGGGGATAATAGATTCACTTTATATGTTTAAATGTAATTCCGAAAGAAAAACGAAAAAGCGAAAAAAAAAAAAAAACTAAACACCCAACTGAAAAGAGACAAACAAGCATTATAACTTATAGAATTACACACAAAAGTAATAGCATAATTATATTATTTCATGATATTGGTTGGACCCCGCCTGCAATACCAAAATTCTAAAAACTTTACTGCTTGTTTTTCTCTTTTCAGTTGGGTGTTTTTGCAGTCGGGTAAAAAACTTTTGCGGTCTTTATTATTATACTGAAATAGTATACACCTAACATTGACTATTTCTTCACGGTATTAGACTAAACCAATACAAAGGCATTAATAATTAACAATTTAGAAAAATAAGACAAAGAATATCCACACTACAGCCAACTCATAGCCACTCTACATCAAAGGGTTGTGACAGATGGCACGTAGCACAAACAGTAGTGATGTCCTCAGGCGATATTCATTATCTTCAAAATTGTCTAACATCCTCCATCCCGGGATCACGGGATTGCGGAGAAACGGTGCGGAGGAGCGGAGTTGCGGGTTGCGTCGCTAATTGGAAGCTTGTTACGTAAACGGATAAAGGGTTACATTATAATTTGATTTAATATCGAAAAATGTATTTGATATTGTTAATTTGTGCCGTAAAAGGCACCCCAGATTTGTGGTTTGTATTGAAAGCCAGGGGCTATATAACAATACATAGGTACCTATGTGTAATTATGTATTCATTCATTTTCGTACAGCGAGTTATGCCTAAGCCAGACAGAATACTAGAATATTGCTGTGTAGATAATTTCTAAGAATAGGTAGCACTTCAGTCGATTCTTCTGTCTTTTGCTAAGAGGTCTAGTACCTACTCAGTGTATTATCAGATGGAACAGCCCACAAAATTGCCAGAATTCGAAATTACCGTCAGACGTTAGCACACTGCGTTTAAGGTTTTATAGAATATAAAAGTGTAAATACTGACGAATTAATGTACCTAAGTCCATACCATAATATACATAAGCCTACATGATTATTGTATAGGTTCTTAGGTAGCTAAGTAGCTATAATAAGAAACAGTACAATATTTTAATGGAAGGCAATTGTCAAAATGGCGCTGTCGTAGGTAACTAGTCCCCAACACAAGGTGTGAGGTGGTTTTATTTTAATTTTCGAAAATGACGCGTTGTTGTGTTCCTAAGTTCCTTTTTGCAACATCCATTTCCAAACGACATATTATTATTCATCAAAATCGGTTCAACCATTTAGTAGTTGGAATGCATCATTTCCCGAAATACCCCCTAAAATTAGAAGATTGTGGTTTAAAGCTATTCGTAGTTTTAAAAACAAAATAAAACTGAGTTCGAGGTTATGTCGGAAACATTTTGAAGAAATTGATTTCAAGGAAATATTTAAGATTTGAAATTCTGACACGTTCCATGTCAAATACTTGATTGAAAATATTAGAATCACCAAAAATAACGTGAAAATAAAGAAATAGTGAAATAAAACCAAAAACTCATGAATTAACACCGAATGAAATGTCAGATGTATTGTAAAATTAAAATCAAAGTATTTTATTTCACATAACCTATGGCACTTATGAAACGTCAGAAGCTAGGTGCACGGTTTCATTATGTCGTTTCCTATAATAAGAAACTCCACGGTTACTCATTTAAAAATAAATGGGTTTACAATGTTTTCAAATTACAGTGTGAATAGGTATGTGACGACAGTGTAGGCCTGTCATCAAGTACCAGGTACCACCTACCTACTTATTTACTTAATAAAATAGAAAATGGTCTACAAGTGTAGGCCGTAGGGACCTAGCGAATATCACGCCATCTACAATTAGCTTTGCCCAATCTTCCCCATTATCTAACAATACCTAAATTCCGTTTTTAAATGAACATAGTAATTACCTATTTATTTTATTCAAAGTAAAAGTAATTTCACCACATAATCCACACTAAGCCCAAATAAAACACAAACTTCATAACAACATCATACAATTATTACCTACAATTCAATTAAAATAATTACAAACAACTTAACCTAAAGCGCGCCAGTGTTGCCATATCTTATTAACCCTTCGCGGGACATGTCATAATATTTAACATGGCAACTCTGGGGCGACGGTAGCGACATCACGACATTCAAACTATTAACATGTCAATAACAATTTGCTGAATTGCTTTTATGTTGTACTTGATATGAGGCCGGAAGGGAAGGGGTGGGAATAGGGTTGTCACAGGCGCGAATTGGGAATATTTTTTGTGATTGAAATTAGAACTCGATATGAGACATGGAAGGCTTCATATTTTGGTGTATAACGTTACAATAATGTGGTCACTGGTCAGAAGACCAGCTAGTCTCAACTCTGTTGTCTTGATTGTCAGGGTGACGTTAATAATAGGATGACAGTTTAAGGACTGCAAAGCGATGGTCAGCCTGTTATTGAGACCTTATCCAGATGAGAATCCAACGACTTTATACATCATGAATTAGATCGTTTAATTTCAGCAATAGTAGTAAAAATCAACCAAACAAACTGCGAACTTCCACAATTAATTATAGTCTTCAATGTCTTCCAACAAAAAAATATTACTAAAATAATTAAACTCAACAGCGACAACCCTACAAAGTCAAATAATCCCAAAGTTAAGGGTTGTCTGTCCCGATCCCAGGACCCCGGGACCCGGGGCCCGCCCGGGAAATTGATAATTTTCACTACACGGTGGTCATACAATAATTTATTCATGTCCGAGATATGATCCTGACCGAAATTAATATTTATTAGCCATTGTCCCTTTATGTCCCATCAGCAGAATTAATTCTAAAGTTGTTTGGATTGTAGAGAATATGTGAAGAACGTTGATAGTTTGGTATTACCATAGTTGGCCGGAATTGGGCTCTATTTACTTGATTAGTTTTGGGAATTGACTTATGTTAAGGATCGTTTTGGCTTACGGGATTAGCGGAATATTACTCGGTTTTGGAGGTTGTTTCGTATTACTACAGCAACAGCTTTTTAACATAAAGCCTTGATGCGCATGAAAAGATAATCCTTGCATTAATACCTAGTAGAATTTTCATCAAAACATGAAACACAATTTCTGTTTTATTAAGAAAGAAAAAGTCTCATAATAGTTTATAGTGACACTCGCTTTTGCCCAGGACTTTGCTCGCGTGGAGGTCGGATATTATCCCACAGAAACGTATGACCGGGATAAAAAGTATCTTGTCTATGCCTATGTTGGTATACCTACCCAGGTCATGTTCGACCTGTGTGCCAAATATACTAGAAATCTGCCGGTCTATTCTGTAAAATTCTCACCGTGAAGACTTAGGTGAAGTGAGCTTGGAGTGAGCTGTCATTCCAACTGATTCTAGGGATTGACAATATTGACAGCTCACTTCACCATAGTTTTACACGGTGATATTTTTACAGAATAGCACTACAGTTCAGCTGTTAAAGGTCCCGCAGACAGGCGTAACGTGACGGCGATGACGACTCTGATGGAAAAAAATCTATGAAAATTTCACGGATATTGTTTTACCGGTGTAGCGTCGCGCCTGTTTGCCTTAAGGCGTGAAAAGTCAACACACAGAATTTATTTCTAATGACGTCACAAGATACTCATCTCTACAGATTTTCCAGATGTATCACCGCTAAATACTAAACATAAAATAATACAAAGTATACAAATATAATAAGACGCGTACACATAACTCGACGACAGAGATTCTTCTTAGAAACCGAATATTCCCTTTGTTGTAAGTCCTTAAGGTTCTAATAAAGTGTCACATAAAGTAGTATGAGTAAGTTGGCCAGTGAGAAGATATCGGTAGGGCTGCCAACTGAGAGTTTTCTTTGGTAATTTTTTTGATATTATGCGGGAATCTTTACAGGCTCTTGGTAAGAATAGAGCATTGTCACAACCCGAAAGTCTGACAACCAGTCTTACCAAGAGGTATCGTATTATCCAGTTACTGGGTTGTGGAGGTCAGATAGGCTATCGCTCCATGTGAAATACTGGTATTCAGCTGCATGTGGTTAGACGGGAAGCCGACCCCAACATAGTTGGGAAACGACTTAATGTGCTTTCCGCGGCACGGAGGGGTCTCGCTATGTAAAGATGGTCACCCATCCACGGACCAACCTCGGCAAGCGTAGCTTAACCTGATGGATCGATCCGTGAGGCTCTTATTATTTAGCCACGAGCTCCTCACGTGTGAATAATATCCTAAAATTATTATCATTTGATTAAAAAAACTGGTGACCCTAAGCCATAGCCTGTTTGGTCTCCGGTTCTAAGAACACGGCGTTACATTGTCGCGAATGTCGCACTTAATTTATTGGGTGACACCCCCGTTTATTGCTTTTTATTATTAATTTTAGTGTTTTATGACCTACCTCGGCCAAAAAATATAAAAATTTGATTTACAGATAAAATATAAAAAAAAGCTTTCAAATTATTGACTTAGGACTTGCGAGTTGGTCTTTAATTTTTATAAGTTTAGCTGAGAAACATGTTTCATTACGGATAAAGAAATGAACACCATGTTCCAATGTATGTTCTAAAATGCGTCTGTAAAGTGAATCATTTTCGAGCAAGCATTCAAGATTGTAGAATAAGCAACGTTTACATTTAAAACGTAAAATTGAGAAGAACTATACTCAGTCACTTTTCTCGCACCGCATAAAAAATTGGACGGTCAATAGTGTCTTAAAAACCATTGCGTATCTGCAGAAAAACCCAGGTGAAGTTGGCGAAAATCCGCTAGAAGTGAAGATAGAGGACGATGTTGTGACAATGTTTGGGGGTTGTGTCATACCTATGTGACTATGCCCAGCAATAAACGTCTGACAGATGAAACCTGATGGACAGAAAAACTGGATTCACATTTCGGTACGTGAGTAAATATCTCACGGACTTCACCTCCTACCAATCAAAACCCATCAAACATTCAACACCATTTATCGCTTCCAAATTCAAAAAAATCGCACTACAAAACAAAACACAACCGGCGCGAATGTTGCTCTACTCGGTTTTCCGTGTCGTCCGATGTCGCGGCGATACGGCTGATGTACGGGACCGGCAGCCGGCGGCTCTACGACAAAGGCGCGCGCCATTAACTGATATGACATGACTATAAAGTAACCTCACCGTGGGACGATGACGGCGGCTGTGAGGGTAAGTGGCTCTACTTTGTATTTTGTTTAGTTTGTTAAAAGATTAACACGGAGAAGGACTTTGTTTGAGGGTTGAGATGAAAAAAACTTAAAACTCTGACTCAACCTTACTTAGTTCCCGTCCGTCGATTACCACTGAAAATCAACGCTGAAAAAAAAAATACGTTTATTTTCATGACGCAAAGAAAGAACACAAAACAAAAAAGAACAAGTTGTGTGAAAATCGGCGCTGTGCTGTGAGTCCCAAATAGCACAGTATCATGTGGAGTGGAAGTCTTATTGTCAGTCTGAACATGCCACTGCTGGCTATTTCTGTTCTGTGCTCGTGATTATAGATCTGCCGGGCCTATGCTGTAAAAATCTCACTGTGAGGTGAAGTGAGCCACCTGTAGTGCTATTCTGTAAAAATCTCACCGTGTTAAAACCAAGGTGAAGTGAGCTGTCAATATTGTCAATCCCTATTCAGAACCAGTTGGAATGACAGCTCACTTCACCTATTCTTTCACGGTGAGATTTTTACAGAATTGACCGGAAGTTTAAAAAAAAAAAATGAATTACCTATTTTTTTGGTTTCATGTGGCTTTTTGCAATTCACTCGTTACTAGTCGAAAGTTGTACGTACAGTGGTTGTTCAGGCTTATAAAATTGTTGACCAAAAATCCTGAAATGATGACACGTTTTCATATTTCCACAATTTATGCGCTTTATGAAAACTGAAAAAATCTAACTTATATTTCCCGACAAATGTAAAGAAATATTTGAGTTGTCTGACATTTTAAAATGGGAAGTGGAGCCCTTTTCCCCCCGATTCAGATCCACCACAATATTTTGCACCGTACACACATTACGAACGATCATTTCACATTATATTACGCTCGCGATGTGTCGGACGCGTTTTTGCGTGAACCGGGTATCGAACCCGTGTCGATGAGGGCCACTAACCATAAATATGTGTCGTGCCAACACGGCTCCACTCATAACGTATCAATTGTCTTTATGATCGCAATTTTTATTATTTATGTGCAACATTTAACGTGTGAAGATTTTATCAGTGTGTGGACTATTTTTTTTTTGAGATGGCTCTGATTTTTTTGTTTGTGGACCTTGGTAAGTTCTGTCAGTTCTATGAGATCAACTGAAATGATTGTTGATATAGAGAGAGACTTCTTCCAAGCGATTGGATCGACTAGGTCCGAATCTCTTTCCAAGATCAAATCTGCCTAACCTTTTCCCAACTATGTTGGCGTCGGCTTCCAGTTTAACCGTATGCAACTGAATATCAGTATTTTACATGGAGCGACTGCCTATCTGACCTCCATAACCCAGTAACGGGGTAATACAATAACCCCTTGGTAAACTGTTTGTCAGACTTTCGGGCTTCTGTCGACTAGTACCTAATGTCTGTCAAAGATCCAAGTATGACAGCCGGACGGCTTAACATGCTTTCCGAGGCATGGAGCGGTCTCGGTATGTTAAGATGTTGGGTGAACCCCATCCACGGACTGACCGCGGCAAGCGTAGCTTGACCTGATCGATCGACCTGTGCGGCTGTTATTACCTAGCCACGAGCCCCTCTAATATCGTTGCATGTGTAATTTTAAATGATTTAACCTTTAAAAACCACACACTCAAAAAACATTTCTGTCTTCATTTGCTTAATGCTGGCTTTCCCCAAGATTTGCCGCGTCTGTTCTATTTCCCGAGTCCATGCATAGGCGTGGTGCTGACTCCAAGATTACTAAACTTGTCCATTCACTTTACCGATATCTTAAAGATAGTATTCACTATAATAACTTCTAAGATAGGGTAGAGAGACAGCTTCTGATTCATTCATAGGTTGTGCTAGATATATCGATAAGTTTTGATAACGAATAGTAGTTCGTGGACTTAGGAAACCGTGTTTAATTGGAAAGCAAAGAAAGCAGCGGATTACCACGTATTGGGACGTTTGTGGTATGGTTAATGAAAATTCATGATTTTTACAAAATTCTATTTTGTCACTCATTTGGACATTTACTAATGCTAGGTGGCGCATAAGTAATCACCTGATTTCCTGAGGTTATCATTTTTTTGTAAATAAGAAAAATCGTTCTACGCGACTCATAATTATGCTCGGTTTAGGTCCAAAAAATAAAATCTGTTAAGAGACCGGCGCCAGAATTGACGTACAGCATTTGGGCGCGTTTTAGAGCATTTTGAATGCCTTTTCTCAGCAATTCTGGCGATAGATTCACTTCTTTTATGTTCTTTTTTAAGGCAGCCAAGGTCTGAAGCTTGTTCGCAAAAACGTGTGACTTCAGAAAACACCATAGAAAAAACATCGAAAACAATGGGACAATTATTCCGCATATTTGTAGAGTATAGCGCACCATGATTTTACGATGTTTATTTTACATTAAGGTACCATTCCGTAGCCGACCGCAGGCGACACGTCACCGCGACTCTCCTGGTTTCCATGTATTTCTATGAAATACCATGTGTAGCTGAGGAGCTCGCGACTAAGTAATAACAGCCGCACGGGTCGATCCATCAGGTAAAGCTGCGCTTGCCGGGGTTGGTCCGTGGATGGGTGACCATCTTTACATATCGAGACTCCTCCGTGCTTCGGAAAGCACGTTAAGCCGTTGGTTCCGGCTGTCATTCGTGGATCTTTGACAGTCCTTACGAGTGGTCAGAAGCCCGAAAGTCTGACAACCAGTCTTACCAAGGGGTATCGTATTACCTTGTTACTGGGTTGTGGAGGTCAGATAGGCAGTCACTCCATGTGAAATACTGGTATTCAGCTGCATCCCGTTAGACTGGAAGCCGACCCCAACATGATTGGGAAAAGGCTAGGCAGAATGAAAAAATGACCATGTGTAGCTGGCGACACGTCGGTTTCATAGAAACACATACATACGAAACCAGTTGTGTCGCGGCGACACGTCGCCTGCTGCTGCCGCCTACGGTCGGCTACAGAATGGTACCTAAGTTGTGTACTTCACAAATGTCAAAGACGGACTAAACATTCCATTTTCAAAAATGAGAGCATCTTCCATAGAGGTGATAATCTAAGTTCCACCTATTATTTAGAACTTTTTTGAGCCCGCTTAACTTCGATCACATCGCTTTGTATACGCTCGCTGAACAGCGGATTTAACGCCAAAGAACAAGCACCATAAAGCTTCAATGCATCCCTGAAACTGTCGTCATCCTACTTATACTACATCCGCTTGCATCGATACATGTGACAGATATAAATAAACTCTCCCTATAGTACCTACCAATATCTTCCATAGCACTTGAAGTACAGTACCCAGTTAGAATATAGAACAGCAATACATGACGTACAACACGTTGGGGAGCTGGCATATATCATAAGTTTTTCCCCACACCTGAGGAACTTCGGCTTCCGAGTCGAAGTTAACAAACTATTTGACACACCAACTCAGAGTTGGAAAGTTCCTTTGATTTATGCGTTCTAGGATTTTTTGGTGAAAAGATCTTGGAATGTTATGATATTTTTGATTTCTCATTTACACTTATAGAACTTTGCTCAATATCTGTGATATAGAGATATATTAAGTTATTAGGTATTTTCAAAGGTCAGGTACCAGGCAGGCGCGGATCTAGCCCTCAAAAAAGGTTGTGGTCATAAGCCACCAGAAAATCAGTCAAGTGCGAGTCGGAGTACGAACTCGCTCATGATCGTTCTAGTGCATTTCTACAAAGGAGATGTTTACAAAATATATGACGCCCTCACCAAGATTTTTTACAGCGTATAGTTCCACGTGGGCAAAGCCGTGGGACGAACACTAGTAAATTCATAAACCTGTAAAATTTAACTTTGTTCGCTCACGAAAGTTACAAAAGTAATGAGCTAAATATTTTTTTTTAAATAATTTGAACTAAAAGTGTAAAATTCCTTGAAAATAATAATAGCGAAATTTTCTGAACTGTTCAGAATATCCCAGTTTTTATTTTTTTTAATGATAGATGGAACCCTTGGCTTTACCTCATTTGCCTTTGGACCACTACGTTTGAGACACCCTGTATATCATCGGCCTATCGACCTCAATAGACCGTGATAGTGTGACATCACAAGTCTATTAGGGTTGTGGGCATGCCCATCGTGCCCACAACGGTGAATACGGGCTTGGTACTTGGTCTTAAAGTTAAAACTAACATGATCTTACTTTTAGAAACGGGTTAAGGGTACTGTAGTACATGTTCAACCAACTACCAAGTCCATTATTTAAAGCGACAAACATTTTAATTTAATTTTAGATTCTGTAAATATAAAGAAAATGAAATTAAAATGGTGTTTTCGTGGTCCTGCTAGCAGTTACCCTGTGATTGACATAAAACGTGGAGAGGGTTGTTTTTTTATTACAGACATTTTTATCTGACCCCTACCAGCAATTTGTAAATTCACAGAATTACACACATTGATAAACTCAAACCGAGTGTTAAAAAAATAATCAATCACTGGTCAAACTCGACCAGTTATAGCACTTTGACGATGAAAAATGACTTATTTGTCAATTACTTTTCACCAGAACCAAGGGTCACTTTCAACAAACCAATACCTCACAAACAATCAGAGCAATATATTCCTTACTACCTTAAAAATAAAGATTATTTTATTGCAAAAGCAGACTTGGCAAATTATTGCAAAATTTATCAAGCGTTGATGCACGCTGAAATAGATCGTATCAACTGAAAATAAGAGCTATGGCGTGTGTATATCTAAAGTGGTGATGCGTAGGGTGGCAATAAATAAGGTGTCGGAATCTAGGAGTATTGGTATCGGTCGCAGCTCGCGACTGATAAAAGTCCTCTTTCGCACGACCGACTTGTGATCTTTTGTTAGTGATGTGCGCATTCCGTTTTATTTGAGTAACCGTGCAAGACTCTTATTGGATTGCGTTTCCGCGAATTTTAGTAGGTTTTGGTCCTTGTCTCGTCAGGAATCTTTGAAGCTGACTTGAAAACGAGATCTAAGCATTAAAAAGTACGTGTTATTTTGAAAAAACTTATAAGAATTAGGTACAGCTGTATTTAAAATCAATATTTACTGTTTATAAATAGTTTATTAAAAATTTAAAGCGATTGTCTTTTGAAGTGTATCATAGATTATTAATTTAGTTACTTATGGGTGATTTAACAAACTAATAGGAAATCGATTATCGATACCCAAACACCAATTTTCCCAATCGATACTCCCATCACTATTATTACTTAGTGTTCCCGGCACGTTCCAGTCAGCTGAGAGCCTTTTGTCTGTTTTCTTTTTAATTACCTCCAATAAATAGCCACTCAGCAGGCCGCCGCCGCTATTTAAGATAGGGGAGACACCGCTCTCTTGGACACTGTGCTTCGATTTACAATGATACTGGATACTGCGAAAATAAACTGTGGATTTTTGATGAGGTATGTGTACGTAGATTGAATTCTGTTGTTCTTTAAAGTCTTGACACCGTACTTTTGACCCGATTTTGGTTCTTTAAAGTTGTGTCACCGTACTTTTGAACCGAATTTGAAGAATATGTTAGTGAAAAAGCAAATTGCTCAGTTCAAAGTTGTTGTGTCAACAGATCTATGTCAGTATTTGTGTGTAATATTTCGAGAAAAAAAAAGATAGTGCTAAACCTATCAGTAAATGTTAATCCTAATAATAACTTGAAATTACGATATTTATATCCACAAACTTTACAATTTTTTTAAAACTATTTTACTACCTAACCCATGAAATACGAATAATATCCTGACTTTATGTAATGTCGACAAACCTTACTAAATTCAGAAACCACTTCCTGAATTTTTCACACGATCCGAGTGATTCCCGTGCCCCACCATAATGTTATGGCAATAAAAAGACACGGGTAAATGTGACTCCGATGTGGTTGCGATGGTCGTTACCACAATAAAGTGTCCCATTAGAGAACAGGGATGGATTTAAGGCTTTATAGTTTCCGGAGTGCTGTGGGTGGAAGGTAGGTAGAAAATGAATTATGTTCTCCATACCATATATAGTTTGATTAGAAACGTCCATTTAAAAAACCAAAGTTCCTAGTTAAAAAATAATATCAGCCGCAAATAAGGAGAGCTAGGTAGGTACTTGGTTTTTTAAATTGAACTTTTTTATGAAATTAGATTAATTCATTATACCTAAAAGTTATGGCACACTCTGGAAGAAAAAAGACTACTACGCTCCTGTTAATGGCATGGCTTTAAGCTCACAACTTCTAACAGCTTGAAACTAATATTTGGACTAAAAACTTTATAACCAAGCTCGAAGCACTCCACGTCATCACATAAGATGGCTATAAAAATTCTATTCAGATGACATGAAGCAACATCGTAAAAAAAAACCCACAATCCAAGCTTTTCAAGGATTTCTCACACGCACAACCCGATTTTCCCTCTCCGCCAATAAAAAGAACATGAGTGAATGTAAGTCTCGTAACGCACAAACATGGCCATTACAAAAAAATAAAGTGTCCTACTAAAGGGCAGGGCTGCACTCGAACGCGTTAGTAATTCGGGAGCGAGCGAACGAGTCCCAAGCGTGGTACTTGGTGCTTGTGTTTTATTGATATTTTAGCGTTGGAATGATTTTTCGTTGCGACTACGAGTCTCTTGGGGTGGGACCGTTAGTATTGATGGTTTGGTGAGGCGACGGACTTGGCAAGAGGTAAAAAAGTTCACTTTTCTAGCATTTTTTTGTTTAAAATTTTGTGTTTTTTTTTAATGTAAAACATTTATCCACCAGCATCAGGATAGACTAGGACTACTAACATACGACATACTTATGTGAAAGTCGAAATAAAACTTAGTAGTAGCTATTACTCTTTGAGTAACTGTTGTTAAATCTAATGTTAGCAGTTCAACCTTTCTGTTAGTTGACCAAAATAAACCAACATATTTTTACCTTTTTAACTGCTGTGTTGGTCTAGCGTTAGCAAGAGCTACTGAATGTCCCGGGTTCGATACCCGGCTCGGGCAAAGTTTCATCTGGAATTTCTCAGTAGCAGCCCGGAGTCTGGATTTGTGCCCGATTGATGGCAATAGGCTCGCCCCCTATGACATGGGACTTAAGCATGACTGGCAAAATGTGGGTGTACTATAGGTACACTCTAGCCTAGCCCCAGAATACAGGCGTGATGTTATGTTATGTTATTTATACCGAATTAATTGGTTGACATATGACTACACACATTCAAAAGAAACTATATGTAAGTTATGTAATTGTATTGAACGGATTGAATCTACCCCTTTTTTAAGTTGTGCAGATTTCGTGGGCCCGGATCTTCGGAGTTCCGGATCCGCACTAAATCCCAAGTCCGTTCCCTCTCCGTTACAGGACATATCAGTATCTCTGTGTACCAGGACATGATCGACATACATCAGCCACTGAAAAATTCACACTAACGACACGTTACGGTAAAAACACGGTTATGATTGGACCGCCTTTTATGGACCAACCGTTAAACTTACGGATGGTTATCGGTTTTTTGGGAGTTCGAGTGATATCTCTGAAAGGGATTTGATAAGTACTGGCAGTTTTGTTTTTTATGAGATGTGAGTGTTCGATTTCGATTTTCATTTGTTTTTCATTGCAGTTCTTTTAAGAGTAATAAAATTGATTTGAAAAATTGAATGCTATTTTTTCTCATAATTGTTAGACAAGGATAATTCAATGGCAGAACGCGTTTTTTACATTTTGAATCAAATGTTTAAATGTATGTAATGCATACAAATATCATTTATTAGGTTTTATTGAATGAATCCGTAGCTTGTAAAACCATGACTTGAAAAGTGTAATTTGTTAAACCAGATTTACAAAATGATTCTACATCAAATTCATGAAACGAACACTTGAATTATAACTTAATATTAAATACGACTTAGTATAAACCCCAATGTTTACATGTGATTTAAGTATTATGGATCTGTGTATTATTTACTAGCTTCTGCCCGCGGCTTCGCCCTCGTTGTATATCGATAAAAAGTATCCTATCCTATGTCCTACCCCAGGGTTCAATGTATTCCAAATTTCATGAAAATCGTGTCAGCCGTTTTAACGTGATGCGCGATCAAATAAACAGACATACAGACAAACAGACAAAAATTCTAAAACATGTTTGAACGTGTTCTGTTATCGATTCTAAGTAACCCGAGCCAACGTTTTTTTCGAATATCTTACATCTTCTTTCTTCTATCTTATATCTTCTTCTAGTGTCTTACTTTCTACCCTCTTCAGCTTTATTATGTGTATAGATAGATGTTAAGAACGAAATTGTACCAACACTTATCGCAAATAAATTGATTTGATGTTATCAATTAATATAATTATCGAGTGCAAAGTCTTTACCTACACTCAGTATTAACTAGTAAAAAACCAAACACGAATAAACATCCTCGTCGTGTTCCAAGACTTCCAACAAACTGAATATTAAATTATTCTCGCGTTAACTTATACCCAGTAAAGATGTGAACTAAACATCTTAAATAAGCTTGTAACAAAACCCTGGGGTGTCCCGGTATCCACATGAAGGATATTTCATGAGACAATGTGATAAAGATAAAAATACGCGAAGGCGACATGAGCTTCAACAGATATTGTCAACATCGTAAATCGTAATTCGATAACACCGGAGTGTACCGAGAAATGCAGACAATATTGTCACCCTACTATAACTTTATGACTTTGTTGTACATTGAAGCATCTGTGTTTATTAAAATTTGTGCTGGATATCGAAAAGGAGCAATGTATTTTTTTTATTAATACGTCTTTTTATAAATTACAAATGATATTTATTTCTGTAAAATGATTAAAAAAAACACTTTTCTATGTCAAAAATTAATTATGCGTTGACGTTTCCTATCCGACTAATCGGAGAAGAAAGATCGAAACAAAATCAGAGGTCAGTATAGTCACTAAATAATTCGTATCAATCGTTTTCAATTCAGAAATCAATCAATATAATATCTCTTTATGACATAATATAGATTTATAGAGGAACGTTTCTATAAAAAAAACAAAACAAAAGCACTCCTTCTAAAAAAATATCAACGTACTATCTCGCAACAACTCTTCGGATCGCATCTATCAGACTAATCTACGTAGCATGCGGCATTCTGCTCATAAATCCGCACGGCAGAACAGCGCGGGCGCCGCGTAAAGCAACCACCTTGTCGAACAAGGATGGCCACTCAGCGCAGATAGCAACAACGGATCTTATCGCCGAGGTGACAATACTGCAAGTTGTGCATTGTTGCGAGAATTAATGTATGGTTATATCGTGTGCTGCTATGGTGCTCTAGCTACGAGTAGATTAAAGGAGGTTTTTATAAATTTTGTTGCAGTTTTCAACAAATCGGGGTAGTATCATTTGAGACAGACAGAAATATCTGTCTGTAGTCGTACACACCGCGTAGGTAATACTATTATTTATTCTGTGACACCGCTAAGTTAGGGACTACTCACACTTATTCAGCTCTATTCAGCGTTTGCCCATAGAAAACTACTATTTTGTATGAGCCGCGTACGCGTCCTTTCTGCTGCGGATATCTGAAAGGACGCGTACGCGTTTCGCGCATTTTCTATGGGCAAACGCTGAATAGAGCTGAATATGTGTGAGTAGTCCCTTAAGGAACATAATTTTATGAGGGAACCTGCACCTTAATTGCACAATACACGATCAATCACAATCTGAAACGTTCTGAAACAGATTGCTAATCCATTGCTGCATATATTTAAAAACATACTGCTCAACAACGTAAATAACGCAATGAATGTTGTTGAACTGTCAAAATGAAACAGATTAGTCTTAATCGTTTATGAAAATGTTTTACGCAATTAGATAGCTGGATTTGATCGTTTGTAATCTCAGCCATTTCAGTGAGCAATCGCCAGATGCTCATTTGTTTTATTGTCGAACAAGGATGGCCACTCAGCGCAGATAGCAACAACGGATCTTACCGCTTAGGTGACATTACGCCCTTTTCTGATTTGTCGCTACAGCAGCGGTGCGACATCAGCATGCTCGGTATACGCGGTACCGAAAGCTTACCGAGCGCTTACCTACCTACCGGTATGTGTCGCACACTCGCACTCCCGCATATACCGACCTAATCAGGAAGGATCAATTGATATATAGGCGCTCGGTAGATGCTCGGTAAGCTTTCGGTACTGCGTATATCGAGCATGCTGATGTCGCACCGCTGCTGTACCGACAAATCAGAAAAGGGCCTAATACTGGAAGTTGTGCATTGCTGCGGGAATTAGTGTATGGTTATATAGTGTGCTGCTATGGTGGCTCTAACTAGATTATTTTGATGTCGTTTTGTTATTTTTAGCTCTAGTTTTTACAAGAAAGCTACTAGGACTACCTAGGTATATATTATAAAACGCCTGGAGAAAAATTTGGCAAAAACTTTTGAGTGAGTTCTAAAGTTGATTTTTGACATCATTGAAGTTTCTTGTTTTTACACTAGAATGGTACTGGCTCCTAATCAATGTAGCAAGCCTTTTCCCAACTATGTTGGGGTCGGCTTCCAGTCTAACCGGATGCAGTTGAATGACTGAGTTTGTTTCGGCCTTTCTTCTCAGAGTAGTCAGATAGGAAACGCCGACCTCATCTAGCCTAGCACTAATTTTTTTTTTTATTATGACGTGTAAATGTGATTCTGATATCCTATTTACAGAATAAACAATTTCATTTAATTTCATTTCATTTGGTATGGTACTGGCTTCCGCCAATGGGTAAATAAATTGATGTCTTCCTCGAATACCCAAATTATCTCGCAATTAAAACAAATAAACAGTATCAACTTTTATCCCAACTTCACAGCAAAGTTTTCACAATTCGTCAGCTGCGAAAACTTCAGCAACTAATTCCCGTTCTCGTTCCCACCAGTGGCTTAAAACAAAGTGTCGTAATTAGTCAATAGGGGAGGCAGGGCAACTCCTAACAAGTTATTTGGCACGGCCATTTCCTAGCCGTGTTTATTATCCCCGGTGTCCCCAACTAATTTATTGGACCCTTAGCGCCCTTGCCCTTAGATGGATCACCTAATTTAACATTAAGGCTACCTACAGGTGCTTTATGGCATTTATAGTCATCATTTTTGTTTTGGAAGGTCCTGTGTTGTCTATGGTGTGGGGTGGGGTGTGTTGCTAATTTGTTGAATTTTAAAAGAAAATTCTGCAAAGATGACACACGTCCTATCATACAAAAAAGAGCGTTGGTCTACATAATCCACGTTTAAGAGCCATTGTCAGCCACTGTCATTATATTGACACTGACAGCTCTTGAACTCGGTTTAGATGTGCTGATCGCGTTCAGTTTAATTGGTGAAATCAGCCCTTAATCTTAATTCATAAATAATTTTGTCAATCGGCTGTCCTCTGGAAGTGTGGGAGTGGGACTAACTATAAATAATTGAAATGCTGGCAATGTCTTATCTACTATCAATGAGGCAGTACATCTATTTTCTAACCCCAAAAACTTGTTATAATTTCATCATAGTTAATTGATTCAGGCGTGACTTTACGGAAATCCAATAAAAAATACAATTAGACGTAGATTTAGTAACCTATTCAGCTTAACTAATTCCTAAAGAGTCATAAAACCCTGCGTCTATTGTATTTTATATTTCGTCTTGTTTATTGTTATGAAAACCCAGTTCTAAACGAATTATTAAAGGTACAGGAATTCCATAACCTTCGCAAAAAAAAAAAACAAAAAAAAAGAACCCCCAAGGTTGCCACTCGCAAATAATTTTGTCACTGGCCCCAAATAAATATGGTGGTTATTTATCGGTCACGCAAGACAATCGTACTTGTAATTACTGGGAGGACAGACGGAGGTCCTGCTGAGAGGTCCCACGTACACGCATGAGGGTCGGCAGATATGTGTAGCTGTAGTGTGTAGCGTGATCTTTTTCCGTTTAGAGAGGAGTTTAGTAATTAGATATTATTTTGGAAGGAAGAATGCTTGGTTTTGTTGTACCTATTGTATTTTTAATAATAGCTAGCAGCTTGTTCATTGTCATGGTTTTTTAATTTTATTGAGTACTTACTTAGAGCTTGTGTACTCGATAATATGTAAGCTGTGGTCTGTGATTGAGTGTGCATTACAGGATAATTAATACTGTACAAGTTTATATTGTGTAGAAGATAATAGTAATGTATCTCTTGTTGAAGTTTTTGCAGCTTTGGAAAACGATTTCTGTGTTGTCACTTATTGATTGGTCAAGATAAAATTGTTTTGAATACATCATTAATGCGTTGATCATCATGGTTATTTCAATAACGAACATCACTGCTGGATTTCAAAACATGCTATGATAACCATGCTTGGCAGCGGATTGATCTTCTTCTGAGGAGTTATAACTGCTATGGATGTCTGGAAAAATAAAAAAATAAACCCTCTCATATCAAAGCTTATGAACGTACAAAATACTGGCATGTAGTAATGTGGCGAACAACTAAATGAAAAATGAAAACGTCACCTTCGTTTTTTCTTATAATCTTTTTTGGTACGGATACTACAAACTAAACAAACAAACGATGCTATTTGTAATTAGCTCTCCTATACTTAATGTTATGAACTCCTAGTACGGCGTTGTGGTCAGCGTCTAGGATCTCCCAGGGGGTTGAAGGGGGTGAAGTGAGGGGGCTGGTCCACAAGACACGTAACGACGTCTTCACATTAATTATCTTGGCAACCCGCGCTGAGATTCGGACGTGGCAATCTTTGGCTTGTTTTGTTTTTGTCCAGTATGATATTTTTTGTTGTTAGTTTAGTTGTGGATTGCAGAGTATTTTACTTAAGAAATGTTTGGAAATACGAGCTAAATTGATTCAGGAATTCATATTTGATAGCAGCGACACAGTTTTTAACTTTTGTAGCTATCATAGTTGCCATTGTAATTATGTTGTTGTTCCAAAATAATACCTTTTTACTTTACTTATACCTATTTGAAATCGTATCGAGGGGTGATTTGCTGAAGGAAAAATTACATAGACACAGTAAATATCGTCAAAGAAGCTGACTCGTCTTTTTTACACTCAAATTTTCAGTTGAATGCAGAAAAACGTAAGAAATACTTGCAAAAATTACCTTCAATTTAAATATTGTTCAGTTCAAGATATTTTTATGCCTTACGCTCAAGGACAATAAGATCATTTTGGTTCATATTGGAACATCCAAAAAGGTCATTTTTGTTACGGAGTTACCCATGTTACGATTTTTGAAACAAAACATACCATGTAGTATGTTAAGGGAAATTATTTAAATTCACCCATAACGACCCTTAAGAGCTGAAATTATAGGTATTATCAGATTATGGCGGTCACATTATGTTGCAAAAATGTTATGTTGCTATTATTTTTTTAAGTTTAGTTAGGCGATTTAAAATGGCATAGTAGAGGCGAAGGGCAGAAGTATAAGTAGAGTATACTTTTAAAAAGAGGTTCAAGCATGACGTTGCGGAGCACCCTGCACTAACCTAAATTCTGCCTCGCCTTTTCCCAATTATGTTGGGGTCGGCTTCCAGTATAACCGGATGCAGCTGAATACCAGTATTTTACATGCAGCGACTGCCTATCTGACCTCCACAACCCAGTGACTGGGTAATACGATACCCCTTGGTAAGACTGGTTGTCAGACTTTCGGGCTTCTGACGACTCGTAACGACTGTCAAAGATCCGACAGCCGGGACCAAAGGCTTAACGTGCTTTCCGAGGCACGAAGGAGTCTCGGTATTTAAAGGTGGTCACCCATCCACGGACCGACCCCAGAAAGCGTAGCTTAACCTGTTGGATTGACCCGTGCGGCTGTTATTACTTAGCCAGGAGCTCCTCTACATGTACCTGCGCTGCTATTAAATCACACGAGAGAAAAAGTCCTCTTCGTTCATTTGCCTTCAATTGCTAAGCCGTATGTTGTCTTTAATATGGACTGTGACGAGGTCCCGAGATCTTAGTGTCCACGTCTGTGTAACCTTCATATTATGGAGGTTTTATAAATGTCCGCGTCTGTGTCGCCTCCATAATATGGAGGTTACACAATGCGTCATATTTGACTGTATGGAAATCTCGTGTAACCTCCATATTATGGAGGTTTTATAAATGTCAACATCTGTGACGCCCTGACAAATAACCTGTCACAATTTTCACGTACTAAAGCCTGGCCACGTTCAGGACCACATACCAAATTATTGTTATTGTACTGACTTAACCTACTGCTACATGCCTCTATGTTGACGTTAGTATGGACGGGATGCTGTGACGAGGTCCCCATCAATAATAAGCGCAGGCCCACGTTCGCGGGACACACTCCAAATTATTCATCGACTTTGTAGGGTTGATACTGAAACATAAAAATATGGCCATTTAATGATGGTTGGAGCAGATATAATAACGTTACATTTCAAGAATATATTTTATTTTAAGAGATTGAAATAAAGTATAGTTTAATGTTTTTTTTTTTTAATGATGCTTTAGTTTGTGTGTTAGCTAATTAATAACGTTTTTTTTTATTCAATAAGAACACCAACAGCATGTATATGCAGAGTAAAGCATATCCATTAGCTTAAAACAGAATTTAGTATAATGTATACACGGTAAATAACCAATGGGTAGGTTTGTAATGGAACAGGATTTACATGTTATCAATTTGAATAGAATTTACGTGCACTCATTTACCAAAGTCTGCGTTATCTAAACCTAAAGTTCCAATGCATTTCTCTCGCAATCCATTTTACTGCTAACCCTATTTTAAAGCGGTGTCAAGAGTGACCGTACGTAAATTATTTGTTCAAATTTAGAACGGGATCGGTTAAACGTTTCGGGGCACCAATAAGTAATATGAACACCAGATTCGAATGACCTTCCCGCCTCCCCCGAGCAACTTAGAATAGCATACACGAGGGGTTGATTGGTATGAAATCAGGGGTCGAGAGATTCTGGTGGGTGTGTGGCTGGATCGCAATTACTCGGACAGTCCGTTCAGTGACAAATGTTTATGAGTTTGTCACTTGTTCGCTGCACCGAGGGTACCTCGTTCCCCATACCTGCCCCAGGGAGACATATGAGTTTCGGTAGAATTCAGTTTAATGATCTTTTAGATTGATGTACGAATATTTTGTTCAAGTTAATTGTTCGATGTTATTGATGGCAGAGTCGTGTTTTTAATTTAATTTTGACGTGCTTTTATGCCGTAATTTTTTGGGTTCTGAGTTTGTCATTTTGTTCTCATGGGGTGTTTATGAGTCACACGATGGTTTTAAAAATTAATTATGAGAGTTTATTTTGTTGCTTAGCTTCCGAGGTAGTTAATTAAATACTCGTGAGTATCTCGTCCTTAATTAAGACGTGTAATTGGAACAGCGGATGGGGGTTATAGTAGATATCGTTTTCTCATTTACTATTTTGGTTTGTATCTCTCTAATAAACAACACATCATTTTAAAATCTTTTAATGTCAACTTCAAATTAGAAATGTCTATCAATTTTTTATTATAACCATAAATGACAATTCTTATCATCAATATAAAATCTAACATTAAGTTAAATGACTAACAAATAAATACAAGACGTCGCCATCGACGTACTCGTCCGCACTGCTGTCATCCGGAAACGTGCCCAGATAAATGGCAGCATTGCCATGTTGAACGGCAATGCTGCCAGCAATGGCAACAAATAATTTAATTTCCGACGATGTTTGACTATGACTTTTGATATATACTTTTTCAGACTGAAACTACGGTCTTATTGTTACGTAATCAGCTGAAATACATCAGAGGATGATGCGTAAGTACGTGTCTATAAATACATGTGGGAACAGAGTGTGATGTGAGTTGTTGTGCGGACAACAAAATGAACCATAAACTAGTTGTTGTGCCGACTGCCGAATGACATTACCGAGTACGTGCCTCCTCTGTGCGGCCATTACCATGGCGGGTAAGAAGACTCTCCCAGAACATAATAATTAAAGAATCGAAGACAAGGACTAAAGTCTTTGGTGCTTTCTCCATAGACGAGAGAATTGTCGACTCATTCTTGTTTTTTTTTTTTTTGTGATTATTATTTTAACCGTGAAAGGGTTTTCCACCCCTGAACTACGGACCTTCTGACCTCCATATTTTTTTGAATATAAAAACATGCTTGAATTACAAAACCAACGCGTACATGAATACATCTTGTTAAAATATACAACTGATTTTATTTTCACAGTTTATAATGCTGAACTCGTTAAGAAAAACCTACGTTTAAAATGAGCCCTCCGCGAGGTCTCCCTGAATCCCATATGCTCCTTAAGTGTACCCTCCAGGGGGGCTCTCGGCACTGAACGTGTTAAACTGTTATAGCTGGTGCAAATCTGGATCAAGTCAGACATTCCTGAACTCCTTAAGAGCCTGCAAGTAAACAGGAATGCCACTATACAGTTGAACCAAGTTTCAGCAAAGCTAAATCTTGTGGAGGGTCAACTCCAATTTTCTTAGCCCCGCTGTTTTCAAAGCCTACATCGTCTTAGTCTATGCTCAGAGCGTCGTTACAGAGCGGCAATCATTCTCTCGTGAGCAGCCGCCGACGATCGCACGTAATTAACCAATGTCCGACCGTCCCCGCATACAGTGAGGTTGGGGGACTAGATGTGGTAGTCTAGGGGTTAAACAAACAACTACCTATGTGATATTTTCAACAGCTCCTCAACACACATTTACATGAATATTATACATATAATAAGTAAATATCAATTATGTTTAAGGATTAAGGCTTGTTCTTATAGCGAATGTGAGTACCAATACAAATAATTTCTTGTGTAATGGAACAAAATGAACCTGTAATAAGACTATGCATAAAATAAATAAATAGGTAATAATAATGAACCTTACTGACTAATTTATTTACCAAGGCTTTATAATAGATTGTTATTACTTAAGATTTTTCTAAAACTGGTGGTGCTGACACGAAAGTAGAAAAAATTACCATACATTAATAATTCACAATAAGTTTTGGTGTGGTTGATTATTTTAATTTCTGGGTTTTAAAATAAATGATAACTTCTAATCAAGGCATCAAATATCGTGTAAGTGATTGTGACACGTTGGCCAAAATACCAATAATACATTGTTTTAAACATATTGGCAGGCTTTTAATAACCGGAGGTCTTACCAACTCAGTAGTTAACCAGATAAAAAACCAACAGACATCTTAAGAAGATGATTTCGTGGCATCAAAGGACCACGAAGAATATCGTGATGATTTCATTCTGCCTAGCCTTTTCCCAAGCATGTTGGGGTCGGCTTCCAGTCTAACCGGATGCAGCTGAATACCAGTATTTCACATGGAGCGACTGCCTATCTGACCTCCACAACCCAGTAACTGGGTAATACGATACCCCTTGGTAAGACTGGTAGTCAGACTTTCGGCCTTCTGACGACTCGTAACGACTGTCAAAGATCCACGAATGACCGCCGGGACCAACGGCTTAACGTGCTTTCCGTAGCACGGAGGAGTCTCGGTATGTAAAGATGGTGACCCATCCACGGACCAACCCCGGCAAGCGTAGCTTAACCTAATGGATCGACCCGTGCGGCTGTTATTACTTAGCCACGAGCTCCTCTACGAATACCGTGATGATTCATGAAACAAAAAAAAACATTTAAAAACTCATTCTTATTTTCTTTTCTAGCCACATCCAGCCACCTAACATCTGGTAACCCTATTGGTCGCACCCTGCCAATATGGCTGCTTCATTAGCCAACCCGCCAAACGACCTCCTCGGGTCACCGGGTCCAGAGGACAAGGAAACTACACTTATTGTATTTTTGCTCCACGTGATGGAATGGTCTGTCATTTTGTACCAAACGAGGAAATAAAGTGGCGGTGGACGAAAGTTTGGGACGAATTCGTTTTGCTTGATTAGGTGGTGTTGTGTTTAGGACATACCTACTTACATATAGGTGTAGCTGTGTTGGTGTAGCACTTTTGTTTTGATATAGGTAGATCTTTGTTTACCTTCTATTTGCAATAAATAGTGAAAGTATTTATATTTATTATCAATAGTTTTTTTTCCTCAGTATTCCTCTCAAACAGAGCACCTGCCATCTTATATCTTCACCACCCTTGGTTGACTGGTAGAGAATGCCTAAGGCATTAAGTCCGCCTTTGTACCTTTTTTTGAGTGCGAAAAGTTTAAATAAATTAAGTATTGTTTGGCTCGTCTCGTCCGCATTTTAATCGTGTCTGTGGTCTAGTGGTAAGACCACCTGTCTCAGACCCAGAAGTCCCGGGTTCGATTCCCAGTGGGGACAAAATTTTCTGCTCGGTTTGGTTGGTGGTAGGGCTTGTTTTAAGTCGGCCTGGCTATAGCTACCACCATCTTATCTAACTCTGTCGCCATAACAACAATGTTAAAAGCATTGTTGTGTTCCGGCAGTTAGAGGTAAGATAGCCACAGTTCCTCTGTGATTGAGGATTCCGGGTAAAGCTCGCTTCCACCTACGGCCTGATCATCACTTTCCATCAGGTGAGATGCAGCTCAAGAGCTTCCCCGTTGTGGTTAAAAAAATAAAAAAACCGTGAGAAGACATCTTCATACTAAAGGTAAACATATAATTATGTTTTAAGATTAAACCTTGTTCATAATTTTTTCGTCTTTGTAAATTTTTTGACTTTGAAGGAGACTTCAGAATATATCAAATAGTATAGATAATAACTTTTCAAAGTTCTTACTCACAATAAAAGCGCAATTAAAAAGGAATTTCCATCATTTGTTAATCATTTTAAGTTAAAAAAAAATCCACATTAGAATGGGAGCAACATATAAAATGAGAACTTTATTTCTCAAAATAAAGATGACTTCACACGTCGCGACAGCTGCACGCATGAACACAAGACAAATAAATCGCGTCGCATATTAGCCGGGCGATTGATTTCACGCAAAGTGTGATACACGCTCCGTTTATTTATATCCTCTATCCTCCCTGCAGCAGGAAGCGGAAATGACGCGAGCGGTCGCATCCCCGCCGGATGTCGCCAACCTAGCGCCACTACGGATTAGTTTGTGATGCTGTCAATGCTGAACTATCTGTAAAAACAGGGAAGGCTATGGAACTGCATGAAAGTGGAGAGGAATGAAGAAAACTTTTGTAAAAACATCTGATGACATTTACTGAGGTCCTTATCGGGGATTGGGCTCGTGAGGGTGTGTTTTGAATTAAATTCTTACGGTTTAGAAATGGTGATTTTCACTAAGGCATCGTATCTAAATCTTGAGTAAGGTTCGGAATGCTAAACGATATTTGATGGCAAAATCATAAATTATTACGAAAAACATAATTATGTACTCGTCTTTTTTTGATTACGTTGAGAAA
The DNA here is from genome assembly GCA_914767815.1 of Eupsilia transversa. NCBI lineage: Eukaryota > Metazoa > Arthropoda > Insecta > Lepidoptera > Noctuidae > Eupsilia > Eupsilia transversa. The sequence continues at coordinate 4,441,595 of OU611888.1, forward strand.
AATATTTGTTATTGCATAAGTATTCATTCAGTTCTAATCCTTAAAATAAGAACAAGTCATCTCAACAATTTAAACAAAAGAATGCAAAATAACAATCAAAATATATACCTAATCCCAAGTTGACAAAACATTCTTCATCAAAGAAGAAAACAAAAAACAAGATGGCGACAGAGATGTAAAATTAAAATTAATTTATGCGCACAACGCTGGCAAAGAATGCCACAAACAAAAGACTGGGGAAGTTCTGTTATTTTAATGTTAGGCGAAGCCTCCAGGGTATGATGGGAGAGAAGCTGCATGTAAGATATTTATTGTGCCTGAAATTATGTATTCAGGTTTATTGGTTATATATTGGCAATCCGTTAAGGGTAGGAGAGGTAATTTTCATGTCAACCATTTTCGAGTAATTTTACATTTTTATTTTTTTAAATGAATAAAAATATAAAATGTCAAATGATTCGAAAATTGTTGACGTTTGCATGGGAGTCTAAGGCCGCGTTCCGAGTTAGGCCATAATCGCTCACAGCGCTGACATCAATATTTTGCGTTCCGATTTAGATATTACGATTATGACAGCTGAGGTCTGTCATCAATTCGGAACGCTCGTGAAGGCGCCTACAGTGCTTGCTAAACGTCAAAACTTATAACATTACTTAAATTCTTTGTATAAACATCAGAAATGTCTTTTTCTTCTTCGGTTAAGTGGCGACGGTAGCCAGAAGCACAATTTAGAAAAAGCCACATTAGTTTATAGATATATGCGACTCAAAACTACAGCGCTGCCAAAAATGACAGTTCAGTCAACTGTCATTTTTGACAGAGATCACGGTGATATTAGTAAAAGGCATGGTCGGCGTTATCGCAAGATGGCGCATGTCATGACGTCATCTATGACGTTTCATGGGTCGGCGTTACCGCGCTAACGCTTATTCGGAACGGGTGTTAGCGCGCTCAAATCGATTACATTGTAACTCGGAACGCAGCGTAAATGTGTCATTTGGTTGTATATAATGGTCCTATATTAGATTCAGAAGATGTTTATATCATTGATACAAACATAAATGTAATGCATGTAAGTGGAAAGTTAGAGAACATTATTCTAACTAGAATAGAAGGTGCTTAGGATTTTTTAATTTTTTATCAAAGACAAAATAAACATCAGACAGAAAACATTTAAAAAAACCAGACATGTTTTTAGCGCTAGTGTTACATGTATAGCTTAAAATACCGAGATATTAAACAAGGGTGGCAAATTTTATATACAAGTGAATACCAACTCTAGATAATTGTTATATGTGTGTTATTTGATACCTATCAAATTTATGCGCTAACTATAGCTTAGCTGACACTGATACACAAGCTTGAGGAAGTATGAAATATTATCTGTTTAAAAGTTTACGTGGTGAAAATTTCGACATTTTGGAGCAAAGCCACGACATTTGCGGGATGCCAGACAAACTTTTGACAGGGGAAGAAAAAAGTCCTTTATTGTTTGTTCCTCTGGTACTGTTCTGTTAGGGTAAATGGGACCGGGGTACTTTACTTTGTGTGTAACTTTTTTTTTTTACTTTTTAGTCAATGTATAGTTGAAAAAAAATTACTGGTGGGTTAGGAATAGTCTATTTCGGTGGATAGTTTAGTTTCCAAAGCCAGAGCCCCTTTACTTTAAGTTTCCATTGTGTGACACCTAAACATAAACAGCTCAACAAAACCTGTAGCGATTGTCGATGCTTATACGACGATGTAAGTTAAACTTTCTATTCAAAATGAATTAAACACATAATTCGCAATAATTTTAATTTATCTGTCTAAGGTACACCCAATATTAGCTGCATGCTACCGCGGTAAACACGGCCTCCTGTCGCGAAGATGAATCCTTACCCACGCGACTACAATTGGTAGATTCACCCTAAAATGTTTACAATACTAATGCTGCTGTTACTAAACATACCAATTTGAAATTAAAGCCTTATACGCTTGTAAAAGAAGTGAGTTTGCATTGGACGCTGCTTTTTGTACAGTAATGTTAAAGTTGTATAATTGTATATTTTGGTGTTTTTTTTAATATAGGTGGCAGACACAAAGTCCTGTTTATGGCAATTTGTTTTCGTAGCGTCGCCGTCGTCGTCATATTAATAAATTTATGGACAGTTTTTGGCGTTAGCACGAAATTAATGAGAGATTTTGGATTTATCATTAGCCTTTATGAAAATTTATTGAAAAAAATGTTGGGATATTGACAATTGTTTGTTAATTATGTTATGATTTGTGCTTCAATAATGTAAGTAACCATTTAAAAAAACAGTGAAATGAATGGGTACTTAATTTCAAAATTAAAAAACAATTAAAACACATGAGGTAGGTAACAGTTAAACTAGTTGTTCTAGCGATGCAGTACAACCGATTAGTCTTAGCCTCAAATATGTATGGGAATTAGAAATATTTTTATTTTGACAAGATTATTTTTGACTTTGTTTAATGGATGAGTCTGATTATTTGTTTTTACATTCTTTATTTGATATACATCATTTTATAACATCACTATTGTTATTGGCATTAGATTATACTTTTGACATGTGTAATCTTAATTTATTTGGTTTGTTTTTTTTTTTTTTGACATTTAACCTACTATTGTAACAGGAGGATTATAGAATTGCAAATGTTTTACTTTTTAATTAATTTATTTTGATTATTGTTTATTTAATAATGATTTATATTGTTATTCATTTAATTTTATAATAATTTAGTGTAACATTTCGACACGATGACAAAATCGTTTCTGAAATAAATGAAATAAATGAATAAAAAAATAAAACTTGAAAAATAAAATCCCCTGTAATTTCAACATTCCCCCGTCTTCAGAATACTTCAAGTTACTCAATTTGACGTTTGACCCCTGTCCTCTATCAGCTTACACACGATTTAACGTTCGCCACACAAGTGTATCGAGATCGGACCGCCACTAATCTACCGTGTGTGACCGTCCTTAGAAATTCAATTGAAAATTTCCGGATTTCTCCCGAACAGGGAATTCCTTTAAGTGATGTTTTTCGAATGGTTTCCGTTAGATTAGACATGGGGTTGACTTGAGTCAGACTTGTTGGTGGAAAAAAGGGAGTTTTTAATATTTGTTTAGTCTATTTAAGGGGTATTTTGATGATACATAAGTATGTATCTACCTTCATTATGGACGTATCTATGTAAAAACGACCGAGGCATGAAAATGAATAAAAAAATAATGTAAAAAGGCAATATTATTATCCATTCTTCATCCATTTTTTTTGTTGTGTGCTAATGAAATATATTGCCTGAGTACATACTAAAAAAATATGACTTTAAAAATTAAAAACATAATTAAAGAATTAATTTAATTGAAAAATGGTAAATACTTGTGAGATTTTCCACTTTTCCACTTGTATGCAGCTGCCATAGAAACGTTAAAAGAAAATTATGAATAAAGCAGATTTTTCTTAGTTTAAAAGACAAATAAAAATTCTATTAAAACCCATATTTAAGTTCAAATTCGAAATTTTAACTAAAACTTATTTTTTGCAACTTTCAGCTCTAGTATACTTTTCTCGCTGACTTTAAAACTGGTCCTTGTGAGTCTTCCAAGACGGTGTTCCCCCAATAAAACTATTAGAATGTATGTCACGGCAGTCGATGAGCCACATTTCACCGACAACGAGGGGAGGGACATCGAGTGGATTTTAAAGTGTTTCCCACTGATACGGGATCTTAGGAAACGAGCTCTGAATCAAATGTTATGTGAATTGAAAGTCATTGGTTTACGGGAAATGCTTGGTGTTTTCTTTAGGGTGTGTGTTCCTTCTGTATCAAAGGACCAGCATATCAGTATTTATTTGAAGCATATTATTGTGTACCTACCTTTATCTACCTTTGAGAGATTTCGAGACATTAATATCAGGTTCTGAAAATCATTTCAACTAAAATTGGAAAGTGAAAATCAATTATGTCAATAAAAAACAAGCTCAATACTTATTCCAATTGTGCATTTGCTGATATAAGCAATTCATAAAACCAATACGACTAAAGCATTGAACATCTCTGTTTAAAAAATAAAAGGTAGTATTCGCAGTACAACGGTCAGAGACACTAGGACACAGGAGAGGCAATTTTGATCTCGCAAAAAGGTCGAAAACAGCCCTCTCCAATTTCACAGAGAGCCCCTACAAAAGATCACTCACGTTAACTATGAATGAACCAAAACAACCCAGCAGTCCGAATGCGAAAAATTAAAAAGTAAAACATTCCCGAAACGGAAATAGGAATTGAATTTAAGTACATTTTAAACGAACCCCGGCTTTGACTGGCCCAAATAATAGAATCCCGGTTCGAACGTGAATGCCTTTTTTGATCTTTTTAGTGTTGCATCCCCTTAATGTCGGAGGCATTTGCGCCGCGCGACTAAATGGATTATTTTCTTCGTGTGTTCTTTTTTCAAAAACAATTTCAACCTTTTTTGAGCGTTCCTTTATTTCAGCGGCCATTTTGTTTCGACCTTCCTCGTTTCTCTTGACGTAACTTAATCGTTCAGTAAAGGGGATACTATTTGTTTGTTTAGGGTTCTTGTTACGATGGTGGGTTATCAAAAAGAGGAAACAAAACGTTGACAAGGACGGGGTGTGATTGAATTAAGGAGGGTTGACTTTATAGTCGCGACTCGGTGCAATTTGGAAATTGACTTTCGGAATCTGTTTATGTTGCGGTTCGATTCTTTTTGTTTGCAGCATTTGGTGTCAATTTTTTACCTCTATCGAATTTGCATTGCTATTTGGCGGATTAGAATTGTGACGCTGCGAGGTCTTTTATTTGGTTTTATTTGCATCTGGAAGCAATTTCGTGGCCATATTTACATTTATGCTGTGTTTGTTGTTTCTGTTTATCCCCTTAGGAATGGCTTTCCTTGAACATCAACATGAAATAATGATCATTTGTTATTACCGTCATTCAAAACATGTCTACCGTAATTTAAATGAACCATTGAACAGCGAATCGTTGAACTACCCAAAATAGTACACTGGTCCTTCTTTAGGTATTAAAAATTCAAAATTTCCGAAAAACGAAACTCGTCAATTCCCAATCTCGCCAGTAGTAACGAGGCGTGAGGGAGAACATTAATTTCGTCTACAATCTTTACTTCGGCTCCCTCGCGGTGACAGATCATTTGTCATAGACAATCGTGACGCGATGACGTTGCAAGATGGCAGCTTTAATTGTAATGCAGTGATAGAAGAGTGGTGAAGTATTGTTGGGGTTGATTTTGGAACGAATCTTTGTGTAGCTGCTACGATAATAATAACTAGGCAAGGGTAAGTTATTCGTAGACGTGTTTTTTGTATTTTGTAGTCGCCTATTACAATAACATTTAAAATACTATTTAAAGGCAGGGTAATCTGGTAGGTTAAGTCGGGTCCAGATATATCATTTGCCCGATCCAATCACCGTATCCGTATCGCCTACGCGTATCATGATCATGATCGCGTATGTGAGCGGGTGATGATACGCGATCATGATACGTAGTTTTGATACGCCGCCCTGATACGATACGCGATACGACCCGTCATCTATGTCTAGTCGGTTTTTGTCCGATCATCAAAGGAGATACGAAGATGCGTCCACAACTATATACGGAGCTTGATACGATACGGTGATCGGATCGGGCCAATGATACATATCTGGACCCGGCTTTAAGTATTTTTGAAATTCGGAACTAGTCATAAATAATAATATGTAGTTTAGACAGTTCTAATGAATTTTCTCATAATAAACCAGGAACTCCCACTGGTCCTCCGGTACAAACACAACCGATACATTAAAAACTTTATTTCCATATATTCGGTGGCTAACATGGCAACACCGAGGCTACATTAGCACAACAAAGCGTACCGATCCGTCATACCATGACTACTGATATATTTTAATGGAGATGTACTTTTGATCAGACGGTGGACTGTTAAGGGTGGGGGATTGGATACCAAAAATGCTTAAAAGAGATTTTAAAAGTTAACTCATTGTAAAATAATAATTATATTTTTGGGTATTAAAGGAATTGTTTTTGTGTTGCTATAGTTTTATCACGTAATAGTTGTGCGAAATCGGTTTTAATTCGTGTTTCAAGCATTAAAAGAACTCATAATAAACCAAGAAAAGAGCATGGCTCGTTTTGTACCGCTCTCTACGACTTCGAATTTGCGGACGAGGCTAAAATCAGTATATTATAGGTACCTATAGAAATATTATTATCGCTTCTTTTGAAGAAGGCTCTCTAATACAAAAGCAGTGCTAATATTTCCGGAAACCCTTTTGTTCCACTCTCAACTTAAGGTGAAAGCGTAAGGGTAGCCCGGGAAATTCAAATTTTCTTACGTCGTTTGCAATTTGCAGGTTAGCATCAGGTTATATGTCGATCTAAATATGATTCTCGGCCATAACATATATTTATTTATAGAATTATAATCATAAAAATCATCAATATCTCTCCAGGTTCATATATTCCTATTGAATGACTATTTTAGAAATCATAACATTTGAGGATTATTCTAAGAGTTGTATTGCTGATTCTAATGATTATAATTCTGTAAAGCCATATTTCTTACGGTAGAGAATCATATTATAATTAACATACAACCTGACACTGACCTGCAAATTGCAAAACAACGTAAGAAAATTTGAATTTCGCAGGCTACCTTGGCGCATCCCCCTTAATAATATGTATTCAGCATCAAGTCCACAGACCTTAACGCGAGTACAGTGAACGACGGACTCTATCAATCACTTACGGAAACCTATCAGGGCATATCCATTATGCAAGAGATAAGTTTGCACAATAACTTGTGGAAAACTTGCGGACCCTTGGAGAAAATATACTTATTGTAGGACGACATTACGTAATAAGGTTGAATTTTTGGATAAATCGAAAAGGAATTATGGAATTTTAACGAAAACAGATTAGAACTTAACTATTTTATTTTTAGTTTTTTTTTGTGGTCCCAAAGAGAAAAAAAAAACAATTATTTGGCAACAGTTCGTGAAACACAAAATGAAAAAATTTATAAATTGAATCTGGAAAATATTTCTTTAGAAGTAGGCAGAACTTGGCCTTTCTTTTGCAAACATGGAGCACTTTTCACATCAATTTATTGCGTTGTAAAAAAAATCTTCATTCTCATTTATGAACCATTAAGTGTGGGGATAATTTTTTGAATTTTCATAAGTGACAGATCAAGATAATTTATTTGTCATAGCTTGCGTTTATATACAAAATAAGAATCATAAGAACAAGAGCTGCTTACCATAATCCTTGCCGAAATTTATGCTAAGCCTAATAGCTGATTAAAAAAAAAATCGCATCGAAACCATGCCATCTAATATTCACACTCTTCACGCCAAAGAAGAAATCTTCCAGTCGCAAAATAAACTATTTAACACTCCCAACCATTCTTACCCAAAATAGTTCAACAATTTCCATTCACGACATGTCCTTCAAAGACCAATCTTAAGGCCAAGCTAACTGCCAAATGGCTCCAAACATCTGTTGTACACGACTTCCCAACCCTCTAACCCCATCCAAATGGCATTACCATAACCTTTATGGCAAGGAAAAAATAATGGGCACTTGGAACAAAATGCCACTTCTAAGGGTCAATGTGGATTCTGTGAGTCCCCTTCGCGTGTGATGAAAAGCGACAATCTAAATGACGGGTGACATATACGTGGGTTTTGTGGGTGGGATTCAGGAGTGTGTGGGATGGAAAGCCTTTTTGTGGGACACATTTTGTTGGAAAGAATGAGTGGGTTCTGCGCCGGCTATCGCTGAAAACCAGCACTGGGGCTCAGTCTCGCATAGGGTCGCAGCATTATGCTGAGCGATGGCCGTTTTGCGTGGATGTGACGCATATTTTCCCCCAAATTATTATTTTAGTGTATTTTTTCTTTTCGTCATGTTTGTTGCAAATAAACGTATTTTCTTTCTTTCTTTCTAAAGGGGGATTATTGGACGGATTGATTTTCTATACTAGGAAGAAATACTTTCTTAATTGTGAATAAAAAACGGAACTTAAATACACAGCTGCTGCTGCTGTTGTGCTTTATAACAGTTGCGGAAATCACAATAATTTGTTGCCTTCTAGAGTATAGATAGAACATTGAGAAATAGTTCAAGAAAAGGAGCATCAAAAGATGAAGCCGAAAACATAGTGAGTTATTTAATTCCAGTTTAAGTGCCAGTACAAAAACTACCGTCAGTACTTTAAATTTTTAGGCAATGAAAAAAAATACAATAGACTGGTTCGAGACAAGTCAATCGTCATCCTGAGGATGCCTCGTTGAGAGATGAAACACGTGGCGATTTCTTACGGGGTTTGTTATGACTCTTTAGGAATAGTTACCTAAGCGGAACAGGTTACTAACTATATCTACGTCTATTGTATTTTATGATGGAATTCCGCCAAGTTACGTCTGAATCAATTAACATGCCATTATTTTGGCAATGAATCAGAAGAAGCTCTGAGTTTTTGAAAATGTAAACAGAAAAAAAATCTAACAATAGCTACCGCAAATTTTGAAAATGTTACACATTTTTTCAGCTGGATTTATAAATTTACACAGAAAGCTAGCCAATCTTTTCGATCGTGTGTGATACACAAGAAAAAGGGTCTCAAGACCCCCTCAGAACGTTCTCAGACACGTCCGGGCGTTTTGGGAATTCTCCGGACGAAGCTAGTCCGGTTGGGGAAGATTGGGAACGGTGGGAAAAATCCTTGGTTCAACGCTTTGCAAATATGTACGGGTTCTCAAGCATGTGGATGTTGTGGTTTTGTGAAGCTTAAGTATTTTTTTCCTTCAACGTCTACTTAATAAAAATGTTTAACTCATTCTTATCGTCATTCATTCTCTGACAGACAAAATCAATCTGCCCAGCCTTTTATCAACTATCTTGAGGTCAGCTTCCAGTCTAAGCAGATGCAGCTAAATACCAGTATTTTACATGGAGCGACTGCCTATTTGACCTCCACAACCCAGAAACTGGGTAATACGATACCCCTTGGACTTGGTTGTCATATATGTCATACTTTCGGGTTTCTGACGACCCGTAAAGACTGTCAAAAATTCACGAATGACAGCCGGTACCAACGGCTTAAAGTGCTTTCCGAGGTACGAAGGAGTCTCGATATGTGAATATGGATCCGTCCACGGAACAACAAATAGATATATCGACCCGTGTGGCTGTTATTAATTAGCCACGAGCTCCTCCCATTCACTGACAGACATCGAAATTTTGCACAATGGTTGAGAGTTGTTTGAGATTTTGAAAATTCAACCCTTAAAGGGGTTGAAAAAACAGAGGATGAAAGATTGTTTGGAAGTTCGTAATTGCCATTTACCGAAGGAAAACCCCATCGGCCACTTGGTTTATTTTTTCAATAACTATCTTTCAGGAGTACATTACTTCAGGACACGACATAAATATTGGCAGATCCAGGATCCAGAATTCTTCATAAAGAAGTGGAAATGTGGCACTGATTAGAGCTTAGCTCTTTAACTGAAGAAAAAAAGCTGGCCGACTTCTTTAAGCTTCAAAGCAGTACAGTTTTTTTTAACAAGCTTATTATAAACTTGCTTCGTTCGTGTGTGTGTGTGTTCGTTTGACCACTATCTCTCGATCGATAGTAAGCTATGATTTTATTCATATTTTCATAAAAACAAAAAACGTAAAAAATAAATCTGAACGAATCAAAGCCTTGAGTGAATCGGACATAATCATTGCTTCGGTTATTTCATCCATATCCGATTACATTCAAGTACTATACCTACCGATCACATTAAGTTCCGCCAAACAATACCAAGGTGGGTATCATCGGGTTATTAACAAAAGTGCGTATCGCACATCCACCTGTGCATTAGCATACAAGATTAGTGTTCAAAACATCTCATTTCTTAATTATGGAGCAGCAGAATCAAAGCTGAGATTTTCGAAAAACCTGTTATTATTCTAATACAGAAGATTTTGGCGGTTTTTCTGTGTATTGCCATTAATGCATGATCTCTACGCATCGCGTTTTTACCGGATGTCCTATTAAAATAATCGTCGAATTTCAATAAACAACCGTTTGTTGGTTGCTCGCGTTATCTTTGTGGGATAGTGTGAGCATTGTGAGCGTGGTTGATACTTGCAGTTCAAGGGTAAAATAATACTGAAAGCTAGCTAGGGTTAAGATTTAATCTTAATCACAGACTGTAAAATGAGCAATTTTTTGGCCATTGTGGGCGTGGTTGATACTTGCAGTTCAAGGGTAAAATAATACTGAAAGCTAGCTAGGGTTAAGAATCATGACCAAAAAATTTCTCATTTTACAGTCTGTGAATAAGATTAAATGCCACAAAACCTGACTCCGAAATTTAGTATTTCGTTATTTTTTGTTTGTTGATCTATTGTGTACGGAAACTTATATTTTTAACACAGATGTACTTGACTCCTCTATTTCCTAGTGTTTTATTTCTAATCAGTTTTTCTCCATTTTCTATAATTTTAAACAGTAAGAGTCAGGCACTACTATACTACAACACATTCTGATCACAATGAAAATGTTACAGTAATCTCAAAAACAACTAGTCTTTCATACAATATTTTGTTACACAAGTATCAAAACCTCTCAATCCGTGCGGTTGCGACCAAATTAAATGATTGCCGGCTACCTGTTTTACGCCCAAGGATATGTTTTATTTTGTCTGCCCGGGGATGCGTATCGCATGCTAAACCGCACTAAGCATCCCGAAGCATCCTAAAATGTACTGAACATTATATTTAAGAGTTATTAGCTATCATGTCTTGGAGTCGCCAGTGAATGGGAATAAGTGAAAGTATTGATTTATTATTGAACATGTTTTTCCTTAGAGTAGTTCTTAGGGTTAAAGTGCGTACATTCTAAAAGTTGGCAACGTCGCAAATAGCTGTCAAATATTTACTTGTTTTTATTAATTTGCTAATTAATATTACTTTATGGAAATATGAAATATCGCTAACTAAAATATTGATTGTGAAATGCAATAAATAAATAAAGAGGACCTTATCAATGAAAAACCCCACAAACAAAACCACTTTAAGGATTAAAAAGGTGACAAACGGAGTTTTTAATTACGAGTCTTCAGATTTATGCCTTCAGCTAATTTACAAAACACACACAAGTACGGTAACGAAACCCTTTTTTCTTTTTATTACAAATCAGTTCAAAGCTTTCCACTTCCCCACATCTAAAGGAATCGACTAAAACCACAAACCCTATTTAGTTAATTGAAAAAATACTAAAGCGTTGGCATCGAACGTGTATTTTATCTCACCCCTTTCTGAGGAGGTCAGGGCCTCCCTAGAGACCTCCCGAGAGACCTCCCGATTGGTATTCTTTATTACGGAACTCGAACCCCATGCCTGTTTGGCACTCGCCTCGAGTAATTGGCGAGATATTACCAAATATTTGTTACTGAACAGTTACCGTTTGGAAGTGAATTAGGGAGTGTCTCCCGTTTTTTTATTAGGTCGTTTTCATCGTGTTGTAATGCCAGTCTACATGACAGTATGTAGTTATTAGCAGATTGTTAACTTCCGTTTTGACGACTTTTTAATGAATCTTCTAAAATGTTAAAAATAAAAAATAAAAAATAAACGTTTGTATCGAAGGACCAATTTTTTTTCTTGTCATTTTAATGTAGTAGACAGCTAGTACCAACATATTTTCACAAGAAAACAAAACTGAAAAATAAACACAAAGAAACGTTCTAAAACAAATTACACCTGTTTCCATAAGTAATTTGAAAAAGGCGCGTAAAAAGTAATGGCGAGCACAGTCATGTAGCTACCGAGTTGTACCGGCACAATCGTACTCGTAAAAACAGCGACAAGCCCCATCGAGTCCCGAGGCGTCTCGACTTCGCTTTTCAAATATTAAAATTTAATCGCCCGGTTGTCGCGAGTCAAATTAGCCTCTCTTGAGGCAGGTCCACAGAGTAGGAGGAGATTTGTATCTGTTTAGAATGGACGTGTAGGTAAAAAGGGTACTGTTTAAGTTGAACGGTTTGGTTTAGCAGAGGTTTCCCATAATCTAGAATGTGAGCCATACTGTTTTTTTGTGCACCAAATAATCTTGGCTTCGTAACGTTTGGCATCTTGATAATAAAAAAAAAATAACAAAATGCTATTGCAGGTGATGAGAGATGTCAATCACTAAAATTCCATACCTACAAATCAAGTTGGCACCTTGGAAGTTCCTTAAAATATCTAGTTTAGTCAGTTTAGATGTCTCCTATAAACTGCTGTATTATATCCGACCGATTGTCGTGCCTGAAATATAAAGCAATTTGAGACATATATTTTAGTAAAGCATTAAGTCATTATTAAAATATTTTTTATTGTTCCAAAAATAGTTATTATTTTCCACCAGTTATTAATTAATTAAGCAAAAACTATTCAATACAATATAGTTCTTAACTGTAGTGGAAAAGATCACCTATATCCTGTACTAGTTAAAAAAAAACTGTAAAACAGGAGACAGGGCCTCCCCTTTAAAAATAATTGATTAAAGAAAATCAGCGTTAGTGGGATAATGGTGCCGATTCCCTTGTTCACAAACTAAAAAAAAATTATGTTCAGTGCATATTTTCTATGTATTTCATTAAGAAGAGTACAGAAAATTAATTTTAGTTTAGTCCTGTCAAATTAATCAGCGCCTGTCACTACTCCTTTTATGTTTAGATGTGATTAAAAACTTGCCTACTAAAATTACGTCAATTTACGTCAGGCGCTGATTAATTTGACAGGACTAAACTAAAATGTATCTTCTGTCCTTTTATTAATGAAATAAGATGCACTGTACTTTTCAGTTTAGTTTTGTGAACAAGGGAATCGATACCAATGTCGCTTCTGCCAACTTGCTCAAAATACTCTATGCCTCAATCGCGCGCAGTGATACGGACAACAATGTAATTGCCGAAGAGACGAAGAAAACAGTTATTAATATCATTCGCGGACAAAATGCTGGCTCTGAATGATTTAGAAGACATTCTCCTTTCGTGTATTAGCTATTCTAAGTTAATATTCTCTTTGATTCCCCTCGGTGTCGTTGGATTTTATTTTGCGGAGTGACAGCCTCTTTTATCTATGTTTTGAATGAATTAACGCCTGTTCTTTGTTTAGGGAATTTGAAGTATTTCTTCCTTGTTGACTTGTCTTCTTAATATTACGACATGGGTATTTTGTTTGTGATCTTTCGTTGAGTTTCTTGAAGGGTGACCCGCGTCTTATTTAAATGCGATCGTTGCGCGAATACACGATCGTTCGAACTTTTTTTGGTGAACCTGAACTCGTGGTAGCGACGACAGAGGGCGCTTTCCGGTTTTCCGATCAAAAAGTGACTTATGCACATTTTAATAAATCGGATGCGGCTTATTGCGATTATTCATGTCCTGTGGACGCTGTGGCTCAGCGCATTTACTGTCTGCTGGACTTAGGTATGCGATTTTGGTCCTTGTGTGAAACAAAATGTTTATAAGTCTCTCGAATTTTAAGAAGAATACTGAAAATGTGTAGCGCATTAAATTAATTCATAATAAAATTATTTTGAATAAATGCTTTAACTATTTCTGGGAAACTATAATCTTCTTAAATATAATATTATATTTAAAGATTATTTCCAAGGAACTGTTGCTTGCTTGCGGTAAAAAGTCGCTAAGAATCTCTTAATTTCACTCAGAGAAAATGTTATTACATTTTCTTTTTGTACAAGTATGGCTAACTGTTTTAGTATAATTATCCCATCAATACATTTAATTATTGAACTTTAATTAACACGGTTAACATCCAATAACAATAATTAAAGGCAGATAAACATACACATTGAAAAGAAAATATAAAATGATAATCACTGAATGAATATTACCAAAATATATTCCCTATAAAATATATTACATTTTTTTTAAATACTTTTTTACTTTTACTACAGGATTTTGTGTTTTCCGGCTACCGGACTGCTCGAAATGGAAGGAAGAAGTTTACTTTACTCTTCCGTTGCATTCAAGATGTTGATGGAGGCTATTTGCTTAGTAAAGTAAAGTAATCGCAAAATAATGTTATTTTTTCTTTATAAACAATATGTTTCACCGTTTGTCATTTTTGCGAACTAATGATTATAACCATTATATTTATTTATTTATATATTTGTACTTTTCTGTACACGACAATATTAAATAACAAAAAATAAATAAAACACTACAAAATATACAATGGGCGGCTTTATAGCTTTCCGCGATCTCTTCCAGGCATCCTTAAGATTATGTTTCCTTCAAAACGCATTTTAAGTTTACAAACGGCCTTATTACAAAAGACTGTTTATCTTTAGGTCTAAACAGCACCCTAATTGCGTAATACACGATCAATCACAATCTGAATCGTTTTGAAACAGATTGCTAATCCATAGCTTCGTAAGTACTGAAAAAAATCTGCTCAACAACGTAAATAACGCAATGAATGTTGTTGAACTGTCAAAATGAAACAGATTAGCCTTAATCGTTTACGAAAATGTGTTACGCAGTTTAGAGTGTAACTAAACTATCAAGCCATTTTTGTTTTTCCAACACTATAGGTATAAAAAGGAAAAGGTTTACATAAAATTACTCAAACAGTGAACCTTACTGCCTATACTCTCCCATTCAATACCACTACCACCAAATCTCTCGCTCAACGCTACCGCTTATCGCTGCCCGCTCCGCTCATCACCAAGTCACAATGCCATCGATGTGACCCGGCCATGTCGCCGGTCGCCGTCCGTGGATCGATACAGCCTCCTGCACTTGAGCTTTTTGCTACCCCGCCCGCCACCCGTTCCCGCCTGCCCTAACTCCCCCGCCCGGTCTTGGGCGGTATATTATGTTGCTATTTTTATGTTTATTTTACTTTTATTTAGGTTGGGAGCCTGATTATGGAAGATTGTCATGTCTATAGCTTTTAATCAAGAAGTGTGCTTAATCTTTCGTACTACAGAATTATTAAAAAGGCACTGTATCTCGCTTGGATCCACGATACGAAAGGATAAAGAAGATATAGAAGGATCTTAGCAGGTGGCTTTCGGTAGCTTCTGCATACCCCTATGGGAAGAGGTCGTGAGTTTATGTACGGTATGTGTATAAGTTCATTTTATTTTAATCAAGAAGTGTTCGATATTTCGATAGGTGAAGTGTGAATGAACTGATAGTTCGGAAGTATTAATTGTAGTGAACTTTAGATAGTGTTTCAATTTCTAGATTAGTTGTTAAAGTTCGTGTTAGTTTTAGCTGATCCTTAGTTCCGAGTAGGCAAGTGTGCAAGTTGTACTGGAATTTAAGTTTAGAATAGCCTTTGTTGCCAATCTATCGAGGATTTTCGTGAAGCATTTTAGGTACTGAAATCGTGCCTTAACTAAAATAATGTAACATAATCAGTTTTTAATGTTCCCAGTGCTGCGATACAGGCCCCTTTATGTGAGAGGAAGCGGGTTGTAATCACCACGCGGGCCCAGTGCGGGTTGGTAGATGTCACATGTCTTCGAATTTTTGGTTCTAGGACATGCCGTTTTGAGAGCAGTGGTGATGAAATAATTTACAACAAAGTCAAGCGCCTGGCTTCGAACCTACGACCTACAACTCGTAGGTCGCAGCCGTTTCCATTGGCTTACTTGCTGTCAACTAAAATAATAATAGTAAAATACACTTGGATGACATTGTACTGCCGGAAAAATGCCAGGAAAAATCCTTACAAGTCTCTATAGGTACCTAAGATAATCCACCCTCTAAAGCCTTCTGTCACATAAGATTCGGTACATAATCCCATACCCACCCTATGGAGGCTTTTTAAAGGCTCCACAGTGACAACGCGACGTTGTCTCTCTCTGCCACGCCCATTGGCGACAAAACCGTCGGCCACGCCTCAGGCGACACTTTCCACCAATCAGGAGACGGACTGAAAAGTTTTTTATGTCAACATTGCGTAAGTGGGAGGCTTTAGTGGTACTAAAAATTTTAAAGGCGTGGTGACTTGGCTAGATAATGGAAAGTTTAATTTAGCAGTGTATGTAGGTACTTACCTATGTGTGAGTATGTTCTTATAGTGAGGTACTCTAGGGATATCCCTATTGTAACTCACCAATATTCGTATAGTATGTAGACTCTGGTAGAGTATAATGGGATCGATTTTTTGGTTATGACTGAAGTATGGTATATATAAGTCTTTTCATTGTTTAGAACTAGCTTTAACTCGCGAAACGCGTTTTTTTTTAGATCTTTAATTCATATTTTTTATGGCACCTCTTTAGGTCATGAGCTATCTGTATATCAATACATATTTGGCTAGGTCTTAAGGGGGAGGCTTGATGTAATAAGGTTTTATAATTCGAGAGAGAATCTTTTGGAAAAATCGATGATTGGTCTGATTCGAAATTATAAGATTTGTATTTTGAAAAAGGTTTTTTTTTTTTTGGTTATTTACCTATTATGTATCAACACTGTTTTATCACTACAACCTGTATCATTATATCATCTCTTCCAAGTCTTAATATTTTCCATTTTCACAAACCAAAACATTAACTTAAATTAACATATCCCCCTCTATGTATATCCTAAAAATATTTTACAGCCTCATCCACGGCTTCTCCCTAAGCGGTATAAAACCATAATGACGTATAAACGACAAGGCAAGGCGCATCTTGACCCCCCACTGGGGGGTAGGATGGGAGGGGTATGCCTTCCTTACTAACCTCGCCTTTGTTCACTTCCCTGAAAAAGTATTGAAGCTCAACCTTTTCAGGTCAGGTCTTTTTTTGTAAAAGCGTTTTTTTTTCTGTATTACGTTAAAGTGGACTAAGGTAGGTTGGAGATAGTTGCACCTGTGAAGAGAGTCCTTGGTTTTTAATCAAAAAGATGACTGACTTTTTGGACTGATGTGCGTATTGTATAATTATCACTTGCTTCTAAAACGGTGAAGGAAAACATCGTCAGGAAACTGATATGCATGAGAGATATTTCTCGGCGGCTTGTGAAGCCAAGTCAGAGGCCTAAAAACATAAAAAGCGGTATAAAAACTGTGCCACCAGGTTAGTTACTAACCATGCGAAAAAAATAAAAAGTTCAGAGATTTTATATTAAAGAAAAATATACTTGTAATTAATATTAAATCACTCCTATATCTTTCAAAGTTTGAAGATATGGGAGTTTATTTTCTGCTAATTTCATCGCACTTTACACTATTATTACTATTGTGTGCATTTTAGTCTTTGCTAAATAAATGTATTTTCTTTCTTTCCTTCTTTAATTTACAAACGTCTTGCTATGAACATTGTTCATACATATCAGGCACTAGGGTGTTTTTAACCGACTCCAAAAAAGGGGGAGGTTTAATCTATGTTCAAATGTATGTTTTTCGGTATTTTCATCTATTGTGGACCGATTTTAAATTCCCAATATAGAATTATAGGTATGTATAATAAAAACCAATTTCATCAAGTCAGAATTAAAGAGCCAACTACTTATCGTTTAATTTAGCATAACTTACGAGCCGCTAAGTAACTCCAACGACCATAATCAAAAAGTCCCAAAAATTAAAATTTAAGCCCTCTTTACGCAGCACTCACAGTGTTATTAAGTAACATCTCAATTCAATGCGCCAATATTGTGTACTTAACCCTCCAACTGCGCGCGCTCACAACCATTCATTTATTTTCGCTCGGGGCCCATTCAACCACCTACACTTAATTTGTATATTTTTTACATTATGTAAGCAAGCTCCTTTCTGATAAAAGGATCCATTCAGCGGCGATACATTTATTAAAATGTATACGTGTTGGATCTTGAATACCGTCTGAGTGGGTCGTTTGTAGACAGGTCTCAATTAGAGTGCTGGGTCAAAAGAGCCCTTTCAGAATTTTTCGAATAGAGCTTTTTGTGTATGCGATGTCTCGGATGTTGTTAC
This sequence comes from Eupsilia transversa, assembly GCA_914767815.1. Taxonomy (NCBI): domain Eukaryota; kingdom Metazoa; phylum Arthropoda; class Insecta; order Lepidoptera; family Noctuidae; genus Eupsilia; species Eupsilia transversa. Next base: position 4,459,605 of record OU611888.1, read on the forward strand.
TTGTGTCTACATTCGCAGAGCTTGCGAGCTTAAAAAATACGCGTCTTTTTTCAGTAGTCTTCGTGTTTTAAAGTGAAAAGATGCGTATACAGAAATGGAATTTGTTACATTTGGTATAAATAGGTAGGTTGACAAGCCTACACTGTCCTCCCATACCTATTAACACTGTAATTTGAAAACATTGTAAAAGCCTAAACTGTGGCCTAAAAAAGCCTAAAATTTTTAAAAGATAAACTGTGGAGTTTCTTGCCGGCTCTGCTCCAAAGGAAACGTCGACGTTTAATAAGTGTCCATGTAGGTTTATGTGAAATAAAATATTTCGATTTTTGTTAATTGATTCAGGCGTGACTTGGTGGAAATCCATTATAAAATACAATAGACGTAGATATATCTATACACGCCGTATTGAGGCGCCGTATTGACATACACCGTTGAGAGGTGAAACACGTGTCGATTTCTTACAGGGTTTTAAAAAAAAGCGGAATAGGGTACTAAATATATCTACGTCTATTGTATTTTATTTCGATTTGTATTGAATGTTCGCTCTGTTTTGATGGCATTAGTAAAGGTTGTACCTGCGCGTATTTTCGTGGGTACTAGTAACTCTACAAAATGTTGGGAAAAGCCGTTTTTTTTCGCGGCTTCAGGTTTGGTCCCATAGTAAAAGTGGTTTATAACAGTACAATGACCCCTTATGAAGTTTTCAGTTGTTGCAATATTGTACCTTGTAGTATAATTAATTGGAAATTAAATAAGCTTCTTTTATAGTAGGTGCTATTATGATCTGCATGTTTTGTGGCATGCAACCTTTTCTTCTGTAATTATAAGATAATGGCATAAAATTATGAGAAAAACGGTATACGAATTTAGAAGGCAGAAAAAAGAATAAGGTGACATTTTTGAAAGGCGTTTGTCAGGAGATAAATATGAAAGCGTAAAACGATTTCGTAAATATAGTACATTTTACTGTCGCGGCCTGCAACTGGTGCATTGATGGACGATCGTGAAAATGTGGGCCGAGGCGACAGATATGCATTTTCGTAGTAACATTGGCGGCCGCATATTCACTTGCTTTTGACCAGTAAAGCAATTTCGATTTATCTCGAAGAAGGCAGTGAACTATCGTTCACTGGAAGAAGGTTGTCTAAATAATGCTCGAATTTCCAAGTATGTTTGAGAAGAGTATAATTATTTAATTCCAAATTGTTATATCGATGTTCTCCCACAGTACATAAGCTTCACGAACATGACTCTGTACCTTTACCTTAACGTGGCTTTTGTAACCTCAAAAAAGTAAGCAAAAATCAATTATTCGATACTTAACAACAAGACCTACCACTTTCAGTTCTAACTTTCATTTTCAATTCAGCGTGGAAATGAAGTACCTACTTACTGATTTCGGTTACAAGTAAGACATTATGCACGGTCATAAAACTTGGTCCTATGGCCCATGATAGCTGCACACTGGTCGCAATTGGCTCTTCTCAGAAGACATTGTGACCTGATGGCTCGAGGCACGCGCCTACATTAAAATGATTGGGTGTGACAAATGGATAGACACGGTAAAGGAGAAATATCGTTATTTTAGTCTGTTATGGAAATTAGGTACTAAACGGCATAGATAATATGTATGATACAAATTGGTTAGGAAACCATTTCGAAAACTATAATATTTTTAAAAGGGGAATCGCAAAATACTTTCAAAATTATCATTTTATTGAAGAAAGATATTTTTTATATACAAGGTGGAGACGACAATACATCGATAAATTAAACTGCGTATATTTAATGACGTTCCCAGTCTGCATACCAAAATTTGATCAAAGATCTCCAATAGTTTAGTCACTATAGCTTGTCAAAGATTGGCAAAACTCATAGTCGGCGCATCACTACTATTTAGTTTGTTAGAAAAAAAAACTTTTTTTAATTCAACGTTAGCATTTATAAGATAGTTCCTAACTACTCCTATGCATTAATATTGCCAGTGTTTTCATTTATTGTTATATTGTCGTCTCCACATAGTGTAAGACCACGCTTAACTTTTATTCCTATTAGACAAATACTGCAGCAAACAATTTCCATAACGATACTCGATAGAGATAAAGATGCAGATCGATTGCGGAACATCCTCTTAACATCGCTCGCTAATTGGTTAAGAAAAATTAATTCTCCAAAAGGGTTCCCTGTCCCGAACGAGGCCCAAAGGACCGCCATTAAGGTTCAGTACGAAAGAGTGAGTGTACACTCAAATAATTGAACATCGTACACAAAAATATGTAAATGAGTTTTCGCTCCGCGAAAATTAACTTTTTCATTATGAATTATGTCCTTGATGTTGTCTTCGAGACGTCTTTTGGGAGTTTTTCGAGATTTTACAGCTTTCTACGTGAAGGGTTAAAGGTAATTTGAGCGCGAGGGTCGAAAAAACCCCCGCAGTTTGGAAGGGTTAAGTGTTTTCGAGTTCTAAATAAATATTGAGTTTCCTTGAATGAAGTTTTGTCGTAAAGGTGATTTAGAAACAAATGAAGTGTTGTTTGTTTTAGTTAAGGTTTCCTGATAGCTTGATTTTGGAGATAGAGACATTTAAATGCTTCAAATGAAAGCTAAATATTCATCTACGATTGTGATTAAAAATTTGGTAGATTCTAAAATCGAATACTAAGCATTCTTTATGTTTTAGTGTGTAACGAAATCTTTGACAGTGCTTACAAGTCAGAAGCTCAAAGTCTGACAACCGGTTCACCAAGGGGTATCCTGTTATCCAGTAACTGGGTTGTGGAGGTCAGATAGGCAGTCGCTCCATGTAAAATACTGGTATTCAGCTGCATCTGGTTAGATGGAAGCCGACCCTAATATAGTTGGGAAAATGCTAGGCAGTTTTTTATGTTTTAGTGAGGTTTAAAGCGAATCATTGTGTTAAGCCTCGTGCACACTGACGCGACGCGACACCGGTAATTGTTCTACCGTGAAGTTTTCTTAGAAATTGTTTTGTTAGAGTCGCGTCGTGCCAGTCTGCTCGAGGCTTTATGTTCAAGTACAACCTAACTTATAAAGACGATTTAGTTGCCCACCAAAGAAGGAAGTTGGGTATTTCATGAAATTATATTTATTTCTGTAAGTAGATCTTCTAGAACACTTCTACCCGTCAATGTTTTGGTCAATTTTAAAAAACAAGATGGCGACTGCTTTTGTTCTTCTTTAGGTGTCATATTGCGTGTAATGTCAACTTCAACCACAAAATAAACCTCAATTAAGTAATAAATAAATAAATAAAATTAATTTAATTCAGTCAAAACCCATATCACATAAAATAAAATTCCACAATACTGCAACAGAAGATTAAAATATCAATGCAAATAAAATGTAAGGTACAAATTCTATAGGGGGGGAGGGGGTAATACCTATCATAATTGGCAATCATGTTCTCACGCTGACTCAGCTCATAATTATTTGAGTGCACCCAATAACACAGAGCTTGCAAATTACAATACTTGTACAGTACCTACACGTTAACTTAACGTCTCAATCTCCCGTGTGGGTGTTTTACGGATTACTGACAGTGACTGTTCGAAAATGGTCGCAAATATTACCAGTCAGGTCACATATGGGTTGGAAGAAGTGACTAGAGAGTATGTGTGGTGAAAACTGGAAGTATAACTTCCTTTAGTGATAATAAAAATACGTTTTCATCGAAATGGCAAAACTGTAATTATTTATATTTACCCAGTGTCATTTATCTCTCCCCGTATCTTATAATATCGGTGTCTATTTTCGTGTATCATAAAACTATATCAAAATGTATAATATCCAGTGAACGCTACATTTCATATTTTTGTTAACTGCTAAAGCTTATTACGGACTGCTGCCATTCTATTACCAAAAGTACTAGAACCAGAAAGATCAAAATATTTATATTAATTCTGAGCCCATTGTAGATGCAATTTGCATAAATGGCCAATAATTGTAGATCAGCGACAGAAGATCGACAAGCGATAGCTCGCAATAGTATCGTTCATTCAATACGTTCAATATGGCGGCGAGTGAATGAACGAATGAATGGATGATTGAGTTGTTAGCACCCGCAGATTGTTCGAATATGATGAGAAATTAACTTTTAAAAGATATCGATATTGGAACATGGGTACAATTTTAAAGGCTTTCAAAAGGCAATGGGGAGGTAGATACTTCCACCTTCATATGATGGCTGCCAAGCTGGTGGAATTACTCATTCATAAATTAATGTACTTATATTTTATTTGTAACGTAAAATATAACTTAATTAAAAAAAAAATTGAATAGGTATATTCCTGTACATTATCTTATTAAAATAAGTACATACCTATTAGGTAAATGTGTAACTAATTCGCTTGCCCTAAACTGGCAAAATATGGACTGTACAATAAACCACCAACTTCGACAACTGACACCTGTATTTTCTGCGAATAAATGATTGTTATTCTTATTAATTTCAGCTCATCGGCAAAATCTAAGATGTTGAGTCTAGCGTACCTAAGTACCTACATAGATCAATGATCTGCGGGGTAATCCCTTACAGTAGCAATGGCTTTCATTTCGATAGTATAACAACATTCATTGCGTTGTTTACGTTGTTGATTGATATTTATTTTAGAAGTATATAGCATATTGTATGTATAAATTGTAATTGTATGTGTAAAATAATAATATAAAAAAAAATATGTAAGTAATTTGTATGTACTAGGTTAAGGTTTCTATGGGTCTATCAAAATCAAAAAAAAAAAATCAAAAATGTTTATTATAAGCTTAAATACCTTACGCTAGTTACAATGAGGAGCCTCCTATTAAGCAATTAATTTGCTTGTGTCAGGATGCTCCGCTCTTCCCAAGTTACATTAATATTGTAGTATTTAGTTTTTAAGAAATTTGACAAGTAGGGTATTCTTACAATAATCCAAGTAACAAAATAAAGTATGTAGTATGAAAAAGATTAACATATTAAGCGCGCTAGTTATTGTGGATGAGTCGGGTCTGGAAAGTGTGTGTTGTGTGTGTGTGAGTGTGTGTGTGCGTGTGTGAGTACGTGTATGCGTTTGTGTATGTATATATGAATCTGTGCGTATATGTCAAAGAAAGTGCATGTTTTAGAGAAGTACACGGATTTAATGTTATGGTATAAAGAGGAAAAGTCTCGTAGTTCGGTGTTGCGAGTGTTGCGAGTTTACCCTACGACTGCTCTTGGGATCGGAAAATGATGTAGGACACCATTTTCCATTAACCGCGTAACACCCCTTACCCATAAATTAAGTTATAATTACATTCTCATCGATTTTATTAGATTTTCCACTTCGTCATAAGTCTTTAACTTAAGCCATTTAGTCAAAGTGTTTTTACATTCGCGGAAGGTTAGTGGATAGATGTCAAGTTCATTGTTTATAGTATTATACAAATAAGATGATTGGCTAGAGTATTGTATTTTTGCAAATGCCGACCTTGTTAGGACAGTGGGAGCAACCACGTTCTTTCGTCTACCTTGTGTCTGAAGAGGCTTATAAGGTAGGGATTTATGTTTAGATAGGACGATATTAAGAACATAAAGCTTTCTAACGGTAAGGAGATCAGATTCCTGGTATAGGCTCTCTGTTGAAAATCGAAAGGGTTTAAAAAGCATGACTTTCAGTAATGATCTCTGTGCTCTCTCAAGGTCCAGAAATTTTAATTTTGTTGCGCCTCCCCAAACCGGAAGGCAATATGCCAATACCGATTGAGCTAGTGAGATGTATAACTGTAGCAAAAGGTTTTTAGAGGTCACGTGACGAAGTGTTTTAAAAGTCCAGATTAGTTTACGCACTCGTTTCATAATTAGTTCTGTGTGCGTGTGCCAAGACAGCCGTTTATCAATCATAATGCCTAGATATTTGGTCGATTCAATTCTGGTTATTTCTGTGCAAGAGCAATTTAGGTTAGGTGAGACTTGGCATTTGTGGATTTTAATTTTGAAATCAGAAGAGGGTTGAGTTATATTATATTTTGAGAAACAGATAAAGTTGGTTTTGGAGGTGTTTAAGGTTAGAAGGTTATGTTCCAGCCACGCTGCTATTTTTATCAGACCGCGTTCGGCACTTACCTGGACATCATTCCAGGTTTTGCCACTGAAGACTATAGCGGTGTCATCCGCGTAGGAAAAAACGTGACCTTCTTCTATTTGCATGTTACATAGACTATTAATATAGACAAGAAAAAGTGTCGGTCCAAGGACAGTGCCTTGACCGACTCCGTAATTAACGGTCTCTTCAGAGCTAACGACACTGCCGATCTTAATTTTCTGTTTCCGTTCACTTAGATAGTCTCTGAACAGGGCAAGTGGGATGCCTCTTATGCCATTTGATTCTAATTTGTCAAGCAGAGTGGGCACAGATACCGTATCAAAAGCCTTTTTTAGGTCTAAAAAGACAGCCAGACATTTGCCTCCACTGTCCACTTGACTGGTAACAGTGGAGGCAAGTGCCAGGACTGCATCTTCTGTAGACTTGTTTTGTCTGAAACCAAACTGCGATGACGAAAGTAGGTTGTTTTTATTAAGATAAGACAAAAGACGTGAATTAATTAATCTTTCAAGTATTTTAGATATTGACGGTAGCACAGAAATAGGCCTGTAATTCGACGTATCAGCTCTGTCCCCACTCTTGTGAACAGGTGTTATCAAGGATAGTTTTAAGGCATTTGGGTAATTAGCGGACTCGAAGCATAGGTTTGCCAAGTGGGTTATAATAGGGACAACAAGAGCCTGAGCTGACTTTAGAAAGCTGACAGTTATACCATCCCAGCCCGGGGCACTATCGGTTTTCAGGGACATTAAAACGCGATGGACCTCGCAATGGTTAGTATTTAAAAGTACAAAAGACGAGAGAGGAGGATCTTTATGTGTGTCATGACTATTTTTGCTCCAATTGGTGGGGTTAGATATAATTTCATTTGCAAGAATATTACCTATATTAGAGAAATATTTGTTTACTGTATAAGCGGACTCCTGCGGGGTAGCCTTAAGTTCTAGTAGTTCTGTAGTGGGGGTTTTTCTAGGTTTCCTTTGAGTGATAGTATTAATAGTTTCCCATAGTTTTTTTGGGTTTTTACGAACTTTAGTTAGCTGATCACGATCGTATTTCCGTTTTACTTTTTTAATTATACAGTTGCAGTAGTTGCGGTATCTTTTGTAAGTAATCGTTAGTATTTCGTTAAAAGGTTCCATCTTTAATCTACGCTGCATATCATTTCGATTGTGGATACAGCGAAGCAATCCGATGGTCATCCAAGGTTTTATTAGTCTATATTTATGTGAGATTGTTTTTATAAAGGTATTATTTATGAGACAGTTTTGTATTATAAGTATTAATTCGTCACAAACTATGTTTGGATTAGTTACGTTTATTAGGTTACATAATTCAGAATTACTTAGGCTTTCTAGTGCTTTTATAAAATCAATTGTAGTTTTTGTTTTAGCGAGTTTATGTTTATATTTTTTATTCGATATTTTTAAGAAAATCATGAAGTGATCTGTTATGGTAGTGTCTAATATAGCTATGGTCGCTGTAGTATGTAACGGGTCAAGTTTTATGATGAAGTGATCTAAGCAGTTTTTGCCTCTAGTAGGTAGCGAATGCCCCGGGAGTAGCCCGTGCATTACCAACATATTTAAGTAGCTCAGCCTATTTGATCGATCGTAAGAGTGTTCAGTTTCACTATAAATTAGATTAATGTTTATGTCACCGGTGACTATTATGTTTTTACTCGAGGCAATAGTGGTAAGGTGATCATTAAGTGAGTTAATAAAGTCGTCTGCCTTTGGGATTGAGGGGGTCCGGTAAATAGCCAAAACGATGAATCCTGAAGCAAAATTAATTTGAAGGCAGGATGCATGTGATAGGTTTACTTCTTTTACTATGGTTTTGTGTGTATTTTTAATATAGGCCACAACTCCGTCGGCCTTGTTAACGTGGTTAGTGGTTTGGTAAGACAGGTAATTGTTTATTTGGGGTATGCGTTTGGAGGGGTCGAGTCTGCATTCACTTAGTAATATTAGGTCAATCTCAGTTTTCTATGCCAGTCTATGCCACCCGAAATAAAATTTAATAATAATAATAAATGAATTAGTGAATGTTTTTTTTCTCTTCTACTGTTACATACGTTGTCTACATCTCTTTTTATGTACTTTCCTATCGCAGTTATGCTGGAAGAGATTTCTTTAGAAATAAGCATTGCTTTTATACGTATTTTTCTGTTCCTTTCTTTTTGTCTGTTTATGTGTGTGTGCTTATAGTTATATGGTTAAATAAATAAATAAAATAAAAGCAAAATATTTTATTTCACATAAACCTACATGGGCACTTATGAAACGTCAGAAACTAGATGCACGGTTCCAATTGGTCGTTTCCTATGGAGAAGAGCCAGCAAGAAACTCCACGGTTACTCTTTTAAAAATGAATGGGTTTACAATGTTTTCAAATTACAGTGTGAATAGGTATGAGAGGACAGTGTAGGCCATCAAGATACTTAACAAAATAGAGAATTCCTCATAGTTTTGGTTAGTAGGGCAAACTGTAGTTGGGAAACTCATAACAGCTTTGGCTAACGTGTTAGTTTTCGTTTAAAACTCAGCGGAGGGCACTTTCCAACCGTGGCGTGAAAATGTATCGGCATACACGCTTCAATTGTAATCCGCCTATGACAATGAGCTATGAAGAATAAAAAAATTGTAAATCCCATTTATTTTTACAAGAGTAACCGTGGTGTTTCTTGCCGGCTCTTCGCCATAGGAAACGATCAATTGGAACCGTGGCCCTAGCTTCTGACGTTTAAAGTGTCCATGTAGGTGAAATAAAATATTTTGATTTTGGTGGGCAATTTATATTTTTTTATATTTTTCAAGTATTTCAGGAAAATATAATCGTTTACTTGCGACAAACTTACATGCCTACCAAAATAATACTGAAACCAATAATTTATCTGTATTTTGGAAAGTATGTATACAATTAATTTCACTGGAATTAATTTAACGTAACAAAATTTTCCTTAGATTGTTACTGGGAACATAATAATATCATTTAAAAAAAAATCACATGTTTGTTTCAGGATTGCTCGACTAATTTCGGTTTTCAGGGCTCACTTTCACTGTCTTGTGCATTGGAATCATTGACCTATCTATGCGATAGCCTTTTTTTCTTAGCGCTAAGCTAAGAAAACTTAGCGCTAATCTAAGAAAACTTAGCGCTAAGCTAAGAAAAAGAACGCTGCATAGATGGGTGATTGAATTGGGCATGATAAGAATTTACAACATACATTTTTGTATGTACGAAATAGTAAAAAGGCTTCCCAAATAAAAATAAAACATTTCCACTTTTCGCAGCTCCGTCCCCCATCAATATGGTAGTTGGTTCAGCCGAGTATTATGCTCGCTCACCGGAAATAATTACAAACAAGTAGTTACCGGGTTAAAAGTGTTGCCGCGTTGTTCACAACTTTGACGTCAGTTCCTACTGTGGAAGTGCGGACTAATAGAGGACCAGTACCTATAGTTGTATAGGTAGGTATATAGGGTCACATTAAATTAGCTAGCAAAACTCCGCAGGAAGACTTTTTATTTTGTTGTGTTTTGACATCGATACCCATCACGGGTATCGATACCTGAACACGACACAATAAAAACTATTTTTTTGGGGTCAACGACCTTTTGTAGTGTTGTTACTTGAGGTATGAGTTGAGAAAACTAATATTTAATTAAACAACACTGCGTTGACGCTCCCAAAAAAATCATCATTTATTTGTTCGGATAAAGGCTCGTTCACACCGTCGCGACTTGTCGTGCGACGCGACACCGGCAATTGTTCAATCGTGAAGTTTTATTAGAAATTGTATTGTTAAAGTCGCGTCAAGACTTTTTCGTCGTCGATGTCAATGTCGAGTCAATGTTTCGTCTTCGTCGACCGTGCGGCTGTTATTACTTAGCCGCGAGCACCCCTTAGTCCCTAGTAGTAGTGGTATAGTATTACACAATACTACTATAGTATTCCAGTGAACTCTAGACTAGCGACCTTAACAATGTGAACTTCTAACTTGAAGTCAGGGGTGTCTGAATAACGCATGTGGTTCATTCTCACGTAATTAAGGTAACCATTTCGAAATTTGAAAAGTACTGTCTAAAACCAACATTTATGCAAGAAACTCAGAACATTTTATTTTTTCATATTAATTTTTTCGGATGTCATTATTTTAACATTGTTACATAACATAATATAACGCTTTGGGTTCTCGAAGGGTTGCAGAGGTGTACCTATAGTACACCCACATTTCACCAGTTATGTTTAAGTCCCATGTAATAGGGGGCGAGTTTATTGCCATTAACCGGGCATAAATCTAGACTCCGGGCTGCTACTAAGAAATTCCAAATGGAAAAAGCCAATACCATTTTACTCGACCCAGGACCCCAGTACCTCATGCTCAGCAGTAGCACTGGCGACCACCCAGCAGACCCACGTGGCACTTTAAAAAAAAAAAATCATTGACATTTTTTTATTTTCAAAAAATGTTCGTTCTGGACAAGGTTCGAACAAGTCCGGACAAGGGGTCAAAAAAGTCGTACATCTTTGGAAAAATCAGGAAGGATGGTAACTAACTCTACACGTAGTGAACGGTAGTCGTAGCCTTAGTAGTTAGTGGCTTTATCAACTTTACCTATTATGTATGTTCTTGACGACTGTTTGAGTTAAAAATGCATTGAAATAGGCTAAGTTTCTTTAACTATGTGTTGCTGGCGGGTTAATTTGTGGTGTAGGTTAGTTATCTTTAACGCCTTACAAGAGCAAAGAGTGTAAATGGTGTAGTTAGGAAAATGAGGGGTAAAAAGCATCCTTTTCTCGCTTCGAGGAAAAGCACATCAGTCTGTCACCAATTTCTTTAGTTTGCACCGTGATTCTTCTTCCCAGCTAAAGCACTAGGAAGTGGTGAAGGGTGGGCGTTTTGGGGGACTGTCTTATGTTATTTTGACGTTCGAAACGTGCTGGGAATAAATGACTTTTGATTTTGATACGTACAAAGGTGCGTATTTCTAAAGAAATCTCTTCCAGCATTGCGATAGAAGAATAGATAAAAAAAGAGATGTAGACACCGTGTGTGAGTAGAAGAGGAAATAAAAAAGACCTAGGATACCTAACTTGTTTACTTTACAACTTTATCATTCTTAAATCTGCCAGGCATAGTCGATAGTGCCATTGATTTATCACTTTTGGTACCTATACGTAATATTAGTCTAATGACATTGGACGCCCACTTCAGCAATATGTCTTTACTTATCGCTTATCACTCAAAACGTATCCAATCGAACAGTCGTTCCTCAACTTTGCCCATCACTGTCCACTGTGTATACGGCCACAAAAACCATCTAACAACTAAACTATAATGAGTATTTGTCGCTCGGCCATTAGACACTCATTCCTGCCCGGGCCCCCTGGGAATGCCTCACATGGTTTATTCAGAACTCGCCAGGGTCCCCTCTCAGTCTTTACTGCTAATTTAGTAGCACGTAGTTAAGAAGTGTTGTTTATTTTGTGTTTTATGTTGGGCGAAGGCTTTTGTTTGTCTCTGGGATGAAGAAAATGTGAGGTGTTGTTAGTGAAAAAATACAATAGACGTAGACATATTTAGTAACCTATTCCGCTTAACTATTCCTAAAGAGACATAAAAACCCAGTAAGAATGACACGTGATCCATCTCTTAACCAGGCATCCTCAGGATGACGATTGATTTGTCGCGAACCCGAACACGACGTGTTGCCACGCCGAGCGTTGGATGCAGAGCCAAAAGTGACAAGTCAATCGTCATGCTGAAGATGCCTCGTCAATCTCAGCGGAGACCAGACACTGCAGGTGCACTCACTCTCACAGACTGATGGGATGACAATCTGACATGACCGGAGAGAGATCACTGGGCCTTTCCAAGACACAGGACTATCACACCTGCACCGCCAATTTCAAAACTCAGGGCTGTTACTATGAAATTCCTAATGGAAAAACCCAATAACACTTTGCTCGACCCGGGAAATTAACTCAGGACCCCACGCTCAGCAGTCTAGGAGCGCTAGTGACCACGAGATCAACGGGGCAGTCCAAAATAAGAATACGACGACGCCGAAAACTTTCGCTTTCAAGAAATGGTGGAAAATCCGTGCCTATCTTCAGGTATCTGCTTTAGTCATTCGAGACACCCAAGGGAAGAAAAAGTGTGGCTTATTCTTCGTCTAATAAAACCCGTTTCATCCCAATCCACGTGTTGTCTTTTTTTCCATTTATCATTTTCCATTTTTCACGTTAAGAGGGTGCATCCTAAAAGTTGGCAACGTCGTAAATAGCTGTCAAATATTTACCTGTTTCGATTAATTTGGAAATAATACTGTATGGAAATAAGAAATGTGGCTAACCAATTGACTAGAATATTAATAATGAATTGCAATTATAACATTGAATTTGATGTTGTACCCGTTTTAGGTGAAAAAAAGGCATTTGGAAAGTTACCAAATACTTTTTTTACATCTAAAACTAACTATTCGGTGTTACGATATTAATTATTGCCAACTTTCAGGATAAACCCTTAAAATTGTCTTTGGTTTACATTTTCTAGAGCACCACACATTTCTAGTTACATCTTCTAATAAACATTAAACTAAAAAAATCAAACTCCATGATTTGCATTAGCCAGTATAAATGATATTTATGTTTACCCAATCCTTGTCAAAGGATCAGAACGGTCAATGTTTGCGTCCGCTTGATCACCGGTTTGCCTCAGGCGCAGCCAATCAGAATCAATCGTTGATATACACCATTATTATTTTAATTACGAGTTAGATATTGATGCTGAAACTGTGATGGTGCTATGAAACGACAATATTTAGAATATTTAGTATTTTTTTTCAATTTAAGGTCAAATGTAAAAACCCTCCTGATCACAAGGTCTAAGTAGCTAAATGTCCAACAGGGCGAAATGTCTAACGTGCAGTAAGTCTAATGAGCAAAATGTCCATGTAGCAAAACGTCCTGCTATCAGATGGTCTGTATAGCAGAACACCTATTTAGCAAAAAGTCCTTTTTTAAATGTAGATACCTACTTTCTTTGAGTTTGAAAAGAGAATGGAAGATTCCAAAAAAAGGGAAATGGTGAGGTAAGCGTTATAACGGCTGTTTGATATTATATTGGATTAATTAACCGAATTTATTATCAGTAAAGTTCACTATAGTAAATTGGAATGAACAAGTAGGTAGGTACTGCTGCTAATGCTGCCGCAAAAGTACCTAATTTATAAAAATAAAAATAAACTGTTTTGCTTAAAATGTACTTCCTATCATTATAATTATTGTTATTTACATAAGTCTTACAAATAATGTATTAATCAGGGACTAAAAAGCATGGTACAAATATTTCAGCCACTTTTGACAGTCGACTTTAGCTGTTACTTCAAATAAAGTCACTCAACTTTTATCAAAAATACATATTTTATTGTACTTTTGTAAGAAGAAAATTGCCTCCATATTTCCTTGTGTTGTCACACAGTTGATAACTCATGACACCTTGACACGAATGATGTATGTCGCGAATTATAATGAACGGGAAAATCCACGTGAAAATGTATGGGGTTGCAGGAATAGAGTTGTAACTTATTCTGAGTGTGCCCTTGGAAAAGTGGTGGTGTTTTTTGCATAGTAAAGATAATGATAGAGATTTTTGTGTAGATATTTGAACTTAGAAAGTTATAATGAACTATTAAGCATTTAAGAAAAAAATAGTTTTCATAATGTAACTGTTTGCTATTCTTCTTAATAAAAATTAAAATAAAATAAAATGAAGAGTAAATACGGACTGGCTCTTAATAGATAAAATCAACTTTCTGGGTTAAGGTTTAATTAATGATGCTCTTACAGGAAGTTTCTTCATTATATTTTTTATAAATATGTGTTAAACTTTACAGTCTTTATCAGATATAAATCACAACTCTCAAATTAGGTAACATTCCTTAAACAACGAAGACCTCAATTGATCGTAGCTAGAGTAACCTTTAACCACCTCTGTGTTAGACCACCTGTCTCAGACCCAGAGGTCCCGGGTTCGATTCCCAGTGAGGGAAAAATGTTCTGCCCGGTTTGGTTGGTGGTAGGGCTTGTTCTAAGCCTGTCGCCATAACAACAATGTTAGCAGCATTGTTGTGTTCCAGCAGTTAGAGGTAAGATAGCCAGTTCCTCTGTGGTTGAGTATTCCGGGTGAAGCTCGCTTCCACCTTCGGCCTTATCATCACTTACCATCACGTGAGATTCAGGCCAAGAGCTTCCACGATGTGGTTAAAGAAAAACTCAAAAAAAAAGAAAAAAACGAGTTACAATCCTTTACCAACCCTCCGCCAAAAATATTCACAAATTCAGATATGCGTGGCATAAGTAACTGCCCCCTAGAGTGGCATATACCTCGCATGCATAATACTGCCTCTGCTTGCCCACCAGAGCGCACACCGTGAATATATTCCGCTTCTTACCTCAGCCAAATCGTTCGTGAATTTGTTTCTAACATATAAATTATATGACTTTGCACGATGTGTTATGAATATTGTATGAGAGGCAAATTGATATTATGCCCTCGTATGTTACGCATTGGCTTTATATGCCTTTTTCGCCCAAAATTGGTTTTTTATGCCCCCAATATGAATTGTGACCGAAATGTGTAAATTGGGAGCGTAATGAGTTTGAGATAGGGTCTAATTTCAAGGATGGTTTCATGTGTGTGGATAATTTTGGTGAATTAGTGTAATGGAATGTGATTATGGGTGATAATTCTTGTGTTTGGCATAGTGCAAAAGTGGTTATTAAGATGTTCAGTGTAGGACCGAATAAGAATTGAATTGGAGAAAGAAAGAATGAATGAATGGAGTTTTTTTTTGTCCCTCTGCAGGTCAGGAACGGGTTTGAATTGTCACGCCAGTCTTTTTTAGGCCTGCCCCGGTGGCGACGCCTGTCATCAGGCACCGACTGTGTGGCGATCCCGGCCCATCTGCATGATGCATCCTGTATGTGTGACCTGGTCAGTCCCATTTCAGCCTCGCCGACTTATCGCCAAAATCGGCGACGCCTGTCTTGGAGCGTATTTATGGTGTTGCGAATTTGGTCGGTGAGTTCGATTTTTAAAATGTTACGCTCAATTGCTCTTTGCAAACCTTGAGTTTAGACTTCTGAGCCTCGGTCAATGGGCAAGTCTAAGCCCATGTGTTAGGTTAAGTTATTATATTTTAATAGTTTGTTGGTTAATTTAGTATAAGAAGTTTGTGCAGGGTATATATTTTTACATAAGTAAATATTTAGGGCATAGTTTGGTATAAAAGTAGTTTTATCTAATTTAAATAAAGAATTACCTAGAATATTTGATTATGTGCGGATTTCACCAAATAAATTGAACGCGTTCAGCACATCTAAACCGTACTCATGCGCTATGAGTGTCAAAACTGCTGGGGAATATTGACACTGACAGTTTTTGACGCGATTTATAAGGGCTGATTGCGTTCAATTTAATTGGTGAAATCTGCACTTGTACAAAATAATTCTAGATCATTCTTTATTTAAATTAGATAAAACTACTTTTATACCAAACTATGTCTTAGAATTCCAAATACAAAATAGAGCGGTAGAATCCCTTGAGAGCGTCCGCTAATTCGGCTCCGCGTCGGCCGAAGCCGAGGCCGAACATAAATAAAGGCCGAATCGCCACAGTGACCACAAAACCGATAGTTTAAGAATATTCCCGCGTATAAATTAAACAGTACTCGCTGCCGCGCAGATTTCCCTAATGGTTGACTGTGGTGTAGAAGGGAGGGCAAAGTTTGGTACTTTATATTTTTGTAGGCGAAACTACTTACCTACTCTACTACTCTAGACTCATATTTACAATACTTTTATTTTATTATATTCAGGTAATAAAGACCTTATTTCGATATTATTACACAGTTTATTTAAATTCTCGTATATTTTTATGGTACAGTTACAGTTTATAGAGCTGTTTGAAAGGTAAGACGACTGTAACTGCACTGTACGGTTCTGTCGGTGCAGTACTGGCGCCTAGAGCAGTATTAATTAATTAACTTGCATAGAGCTTCAAGGCTGGTTAACAAAATAATCGATAAACCAATTCCACTTTATCCATAAACCCATTTTTCAATACAAGTATCAAAACCATAAGCACCGGTGTACACGACACGATACATCCGGGGAGCGGTCAGGCCGGTAAAGACAAGATGCATGGCTGGCACAAGACAGCGGCTGTACACCAGGGATACACAGCTATGTTACGTGTATCTAGATTTCTTGTATTAATGGGGTTAGTTACGATGGATATTGTGAAGATTTTTCATTGGTTTTCTCCGAGTTAAACAGATATTATAGTGGATTGAAGCAAGCTATGCTAATCAGCATCTTTAACGAATAAATGCAAAGCATTTTTGATAAATTAAAACGGGGTTTATTGATAAACCTATTCCCCCGTTTAGCAAGTATCAAAACCACATGCACCAGTATACATGACACGATACATCCGGGGAACGGCCGGGTCGGTAAAGACAAGACGCATGGCCGGCACTAGACAGCGGCCTTACACCAGGGATACACAGCTACAACTACGTAGATACCAACTGTGGTACGTGTATATAGATTTCTTATATTAATGGGGTTAGTTACGATGGATATTGTGAAAATTTATTATTGATTTTGTTCTAGTTCAAAATATATTATGGTGAATTGAAGCGAATCATCTTAAACTGAAAAAAATCAAAGCATTTTTGGTAAATGAAAACATGGTTTAAAACCTATTCCCCCGTTTAGCAAGTATCAAAACCATATGCACCAGTGTACATGACACGATACATCCGGGGAGCGGTCGGGCCCGTAAAGACAAGACGCATGGCCGGCACCAGACAGCGGCTGTACACCAGGGATACACAGCTACAACTAGATAACAGCTGTGGTACTTGTATATACATTTCTTTATAGGTTTATGTGTTAATGTTGGACTTGAGTACAGGCAGATTTTTGGAATTAGGGTAGGTACCTAATGATTTTCGTTTTTTTTTTTTGTTTTGTCTTTGTTATGTCATACAGTGCACCTACTCAAAAATACATGAAACATGACAATGTGTGACGGCAATTGACATTGTTTTTGGCATTGTCTTAACATTGAAAGTGCTGAAGTTAGATTTCATATTTGGAAGAAAGTCGACAAAAAATGATAAGAAAAATGGAAAACAAGTTTTAAAATTAACACTTTCCAGATAACGTACCTACCTAGGTTCTTTAAAATTATAAATTTCCCTTTTAACGTCAATAATACATAAACTATAAAAACGAACGGCGCAATAAACGTCATAATTTCTAATTAATAAATGCATTTTAATATCCGAAAAAAATATTAAAAAACCAACTAAACAACCCTCTAATAGCCGGGTGGCTATCACACCATCCTCCATTTACCAAATTGAGTGAAATATGCATCCCTAAACACCGCAAGAGACATTAAAAAAACGCCTACGAAACTTTTAATATTCTAATAAGACTTTGATTTAATTTCCTTTTATCATTATTTATGTACGGATCCGCAATGTAAAGGCGATAAGTCTGTGTTATTTTATTTTTTTCGGCGAAGATTTTGTTCGCCCCCCTCTACTTTGCGTATCGGAGGGTTGAGTCTGTCACAGAGTAGGAAAATGAGTACAGTATCATTGTCATACTGCAGATTTTCTTTAGTAATGATTCGATGTTATTTCAGTCTGTGGCTTCAGCTGATAGGTACGCTTTACTAAAACTCAGTCTTATCACTTTCGAAATAGAGTTAAATGTCCTTTAAAATTGCATTTCTCTGTATTTCGTGGTGACAAGCGTAACAAGGGTTTAAACAACTTGTTGATCGGTTTTGTTGCGACATGTCCGGCTATTGTGAACACCTTACCGTACAATGGCAGTGAATTGGAACTTTCAGTCACAATGCTTTTGTTGGAAAATATAAGGGAAAAGGAGCGATGTTTCTTTCAGGAAATGGTAAAAGGTTGAAAGTTACATTTGTATTTTCCTTAAAAAGGAAAATGCTTCTTATATAAAAACAGGAAGGTCTTTTATATCTCAGTTTTAGCCTGGGCTTTTGATAGGGTTGCTTAGCCAAAAGAGAACGGTTATTCGGCTTATATGGAGTGGGTGGTGGGCAATCAGAATTCTGGGTGAGTTATGCTGATAATGAAATCACAGTTCTTTTATAAAACTTCTGTTACCCAAGGATTCTCTTAAGGTTATTTTTATAGTTACTGTCCCATGTCATATTTTCCTAGATAGGGAAGAAAGTATACTATATTTCCATGGAGAGACCCTGGTAACCGATGAGAGTCTTAAGGGGGTTAACGATTTAAGGATCAAATGGCCACAAGATTTTCTTCTTAACCTCAGAAAAATAACAAACAAACGAACAGCCTTTAAAAACAAAATATCCATATTTTTGTAATCAATTAGGCGTTTTAATTTAAGCGTCCCTAGATGCCCTTAATCCGGCTTAGTCACGGTATTACGACGTTTTCGAAGACATTACGTCATAACTGCTGTGTTCCCAACGCATTAGTGGGCAAGATGGCAAGTAAAAATGTTTAGGAGGACAAGTGATGGGAGAGAAGCGGTTTAATAAGTGAAGCGGATAGCGAGTTTTTGGACAATGAGGGCACCGTGATATTGGGCAAACATGGTTTTACATTTTCGCAGTCAAAATATCACACTTTCATTTTTGGATTCGGTAAACTAATCGTGAAGTACCAAATGATTATTGTACTTTGTTTAAAGAGCCACAGCGACATTCATTTACGGCGAATTACACCAATGAAACTGAACGCTGTCTGTGTCAAAATTGTTGTGGAATTTTGACACTGACAGCTCTTGAACATGGTTTAAAAGTGCTGATCGCGTTCATTTTTATTGGTGAAATTAGCCCTTAAAAGCAAAGCAAAATAGTGTGTCTAGCAGTTCAAGCCAACAGAGACCCTCTAAACCCACGTCCCAACAAAAGCGATCGATCGCGCGAATACTTGATTGTTTGTTTTTTGGTTAGGACGCGAGGTAACATAACATACCGTGTTCAGGAGATAGCTTTCTGTTAAGTTTCTGACCAACGACACGACGAACGACACACTGTACAGACAGTTAAAAATAATTAAGTGATCACTCCAGCTTAAAAGAATTTCACTTGTCAACAATGTCCCGCTCCTCTTTTCTAAATTGGACCACTCACAAATCCGATAGTCAACGAGGGTGATATCCTTAATGTGTTTGCATAATGTTCGTCATTAAAACATTTATTTCGAGTCAGTGGATACCACCCTTAAACGACGTATTTTTTTGCGTTTTGTTTTTAGAGAAAGCGAAGTATGTAATTCATTGTTAAAAGACGTTCCTTCCAAGGAGAAAATTGTCCTTTATTTCCTAGAGCTTTAACACGGTTTGCATCTGCAGGAACTGTCACATACAAACCATCTACTCATTACTCAATACTATATTTATTGCTTCCACATGACATGTGAGCTTAGGTGGTAGGTTTTAACAAAATATAATCATTGTTTACCCTGTGGGGCACAGCACTAGTAGGAGAGAGGGGAGTATATTCTGATACCAACCCATACCACTTACTTTTTAAAACAATATCCAGTCATTCTGATATCAAGCCTGTACGTATAGGTACCTACAAAACTGTTTGGACTTTTTGCGATGTAGTCATTTTGCGACTTAGGTATTTTGAGATTTAGACATTTTGAGATTTGGACTAAGAGCGATGTAGTCAATTTGCGATCCAGTCATTCTGATACCGACCCAGTTTTTCCATACGAAAACTGTCAAAGTAAATCTTATTCCGCGGATAAAATTTATTCCCGTTTGGTCGAATCCGAATCGAATCGAATCGAATTAGTTGTTATTTTTTATATTGTTATTACTTTATAAAACTTGTCATAAAATTCCAAAAACACCAACAAATCTTTTTGTTCATCTAAAAGCACAGGTGAAATTATAAACGAAATGCAGTATATAACATAACATCATGCCTGTATGTCTCGAAGGGTTAGGCATACATGTAGTAAACCCATATTCCGCCAATTATAAGGCCGATGTATGAGGGGGCGAGCCTATTACCATCAATTGGGCTCAGATCAAATCCAGACTCCGGGTTGAAAGCAGATATGTATAAAGCCGCGGCTAGGAACTCAGCGGCGCGGCGGCGGCAGCAGCGCGGGAGCGGCGCGTTCAAATGCATATGTTTAAATGGAACTGGCTTCGAAGGCAGCGGCGCGGGGAGAGTCGCGTTCTAAGGCGCCGCTACCCGCGTCGCCGCCACCGCCGCCGCCGCCACCGCGCCGCTGCCGCTGACTTCGTGGCCGCGGCCTAATAAGTAATTTTTATATTACAGAAACTGACCTTCTACCACCATAAATTGCTCTATTGCTATCAATTTTAGTTTAGCTACGCAGTACGCTTGTCAGTTGTTACGGGTTGTCAGAAGCCTGAAAGTCTGTCAACCAGTCTCACCAAGGGATACCCCTTACCCCGTTTACCCAGTAACTGGGTTGTGGAGGCTGTCGTTCCATGTAAAATACTGGTATTCAGCTGCATCCGGTTAGACTGGAAGCCGACCCCAACATATTTGGGAAAAGGCTAGGCTGATTGATTGATTGCTGTGCTATAAATTTTAAGTGATACGAGAAAACTCAAAATGCCTTCTAAAACCATAACTTCTATAGGTTTCAAAGAATATTAAGAACTTTCCCGGTTTGCTAAAAGCCGTCACATTCACATAAAATCTAATGATTGAAGACTTGTGCAAAAGTCACAAAGTTTCACAAATAAAATTAGTTAACGACTTAGTTAATGAGTGTGTCGACGCGAAATGAAAAGTAGAAATGTCGCGAGTAAGTGCGACAAAATAAATGATGACAGTGACTTGTGCTTTTGCTAAACGACAACCTTTTAATGAACTTGGGGTGTGTTGTGTAGTGCAAGATATGTTTTGAGGAGCGAAATGCTATTTTTTGCTAATTGATTGCAAAGTCAACAGATTACCACAAGACACAAGTATTATTGTACCTTACTGGGGCTGCCTCAATTTATATGTGATACAATGTTAAAGTTGTTTTTTTTTTTATTGAATCACGTAGAGTAATTTTCTTTAACTTTCTTTTTGGTATATTCTTCATGAATAAATGTTAAATTTTGTGTCTTATCACTCTGTTTTTTTTTTTTTTTTTAAATCTTATTTTATTTAGGGGCTTTTATCAAAGACATGTCAGCCCCATAGTACCCTTTTACATCAATTGGCTTACCCAAACAGTATTAGATTATAATATTTTCGATGGTCTGTGAATTAGAGTTATTCGTGTAGGACCATAATTAAATGACACAACCTATCACTCTGTTATTATTTAGTTTTTAAGGATCTTTCAGATCCCGTACTGTTTCCAGTTTTCTTGCTGCTGCAATCTTGAGAAAATCTGTATCATATAGCAGATATTTTCGACCTGCTATCCGCTTTGAAACATAAAAAAACAGCATTTTGACTAGTTACTACCATGATTTGAAGATTTTGTATGCGTTTTTCCGGCTTTCCATTACAGCTTAAAAGAATTTATTGTCGGGAAACATTTTGTAATGTAACCTATAATATTTGCATGCTATGATATAAGCGAAACATGTATGCTCTATTATGTCTTTTTATAACAACTTTATACACCATGTTTTATGCAAATAAATATTATTTCTATTTCTATTAAGAGCTAGCATAGCCCCCGCTGGATCCGAACCTATTTTCGCGTCTCCAACGTTTACGACATGCAACCTCTTAAAACGCACAAGCAGAAACCATAAATTTTCACGCCGCCGGCACATCCAACACAGTCATTGTGTAGGGTGGCAATTTGTAGCATTACAGATGAATTATATGCTAAACTTGCGTTTGGTAAGAGGTTTTGAAAATGTTAGAAAATACAAAGAAATGGAGATGTGCACTTAGACTTTGCATGCTTTAAAGTTTGATGGCGTCATTCTGAAAAATGGTTAAAGGGAAAAGTAAATGTATGCCACATTCAGTTTTACATTAACTCGATGTTACTAACTGTGCCCCTGTTAACGTCAAAATATTACAGTGAATATATATATAATAACAATAACAACTTAATGAATAATATGACAGAACTGTGCAGACGACACGAGTTGTATAGATTATACTAAGAGGCGTCGGCAGGGTGCTGAGGGTAAGGTAAGGAGTGGGTGAAATTAAATGACAAGCTACCACTTTGACAGCTCCAAGCGCACAGTCAGAAAAAAACACACAAGGTTAAGCCGTTGGTCCCGGTTGATTAGGATCTTTGGCAGTCATTATGGGTCGTCTGAAGGCCGAAAGTTTGACAACCAGTCTTACCAAGGGGCATCGTGTTGCCCAGTAACTGAGTTGTGGAGATCAAATAGGCAGTCGCTCTATGTAAAATACTGGTATTCAACTGTATCAGTTTAGACTGGAAGCCAACCCCAACGTAGTTGGGAAAGGCTAGGTAGATTGATTGACTAGAGATAAATGTAAGCATCAGAACAGTAGGCCAATTTCCTTAATTAAAAACGTTCAATATCTGGTCACACACGTTATTATTGACATTGAAAATGTGATTAGAATGGAACGTTCTTATTTGGGGGAATTGCACCTCCGACATAATAAAATGATGTCCAGACTCCAATGCTATAGATGAAGAAAAACCCATTACATCGTCACAAAAAAATCGTCCCACACCTAACCACCCCACAAATCCACAAGACAAGTGGACATACCGCATGCATCGCGTGCGCGGGAGTACGCTCGCGGGTTATTGCGCAAGCACCGCGCTGCTTCGCTGAACAAGCAGGCCTCGCCTGAATCACTTCCTCTGTGTGTAAATACGTCCTCGCCTTGCCGACAGTTTACTCCACTTGGGGCGGATTGGTTTGATCTTCTGTGAAAATTATTAATATTTCAGCTTGCGGGTTTGACAATGACATTGTTTGATCGGTTACGTCACGCATCAATCAATCAATCTGTGACAGAAGTGGCGGTAAGTTTAGTGTGACAATATTTCTGCCACTAGGATCTAGGTATTCTACAATCAGCAGGTCCTAAAACAACCAAGCTGCTTTCAGGAGTTTTCATTTTCGTGCTAACAATGAGTGAGATGGTATGTTATTTTCTCATAGGGAAGATTAAAAGAAATTTCAGTCGTTAGCCTAGGGGTTTCCTAAATGGCCTTTATGGAAAGGGGATTAACAGTTTCTATTTTAATTTAATTAGTCATCCGAAACTAGATGAAACAGATGGTCATGTATATTTTTGATGACATTGTTAGCAGTGTATCCGTAGTCTGTGTATGACGAAGTTTTATTTTACAAAATTGCATTAATCCCTATAAAAAATACAGCTATTCAACAGCCCCAAGTGGAACCCAACAACAACGCGACGAAATCCGCGATGTATCATTGCTTTTACTTGTAGCATCCGCAGGGGCGTTACACGGCTCAACTCCCGCGCCGCACATCGAATTACTTAATAAAGTATCGTACTTATACCTAACTCATTAACAACCTTAACACCTTCTGTTTAAGGTTTAATTTATTCAAATATTTTTTTGCAGTTTTTAAGTAAGGATTGTCCTGTCATTATATTTGGAGGTCTGATGGCAAAGGATACGATTTCGTTTGGCACCGTTTTTCCTCCGATAATTTCGTAATACCAGCTGATATACTTGGGTGATATATTATTTCCTGTGGCGGCGGATTTTGTCAGGGGTTTGTTGTTAGTGGCGGATTGTGAGAATGTCGACTAAATAGCTAATTACTTTGGTAATTATGTAGATTCCCTGTTGTTGAAAATTTAATTATAGTTTTAAGTTCGTGTTTGTTTTGCGTTCGAGAACACCTCTATGCATGTTGATACTGTATGTAAATGCAGAATAATATGGGCAGCCATTACCATTTTCCTGGCAAGTATTAGAAATATTGCATCATCCCGTAACCACGACTAACGAGATCTAGTTGCCGTATGCCAGCAACTTTCCAGACTGTCACTTCAAACTTTTTCATTTCAAAACCGTGCTTTATATTTCAGTGTTTTTTTTATAGGCGGAGAACTTCGGAGGAGTGATTATTACAGGAGGCTCATATTATAATTGGCTGAGGGTAGCTGAATGATGAAGCAGCAATCAGCTAGTAGATAGACCGTTTGTCTGGTATGTAACGCTTTGTGGTATTCAGTTGAAGGGATTGAACCTAATTAAGTGAAATTGTCAAATAAATCTGCCTAGCCTTTTCCCAACTATCTTGGGGTCGTCTTCCAGTCTATCCGGATGCAGCTGAATACCAGTATTTTACATGGAGCGAGTGCCTATCTGACCTCCACAACCCAGTAACAAAGTAATACGATATCCCTTGGTAAGACTGGTTGTTAGACTTTCGGGCTTCTGACGACTCGTAACGACTGTCAAAAATCCACGAATGACAGCCGGGACCAGCAGCTTAACGTGCTTTCCTAGGCACGGAGGAGTCTCGTTATGTAACCCATCCACGGACCAACCCCGGCAAGCAAGCGTAGCGTAACCTGATGGGTCGACCCGTGCGACTTTTTTACTTAGTCAACGAGCTCCTCACGAAGGCCGCTTAGGGACACAACCTTCACTAGCTGATTGCTGTTGGGGAGTTTTTTGGGCCACTTCTTCTTCCCAGTTAAAATACTAGGAAGTGGTGAAGGGCGGGCGTTTTGGGGGACTGTTTTATGTAATTTTGACGTTCGAAAAGTGCTGATTCTCAGCGTTGTTTGAATAGAAGACTTTTGGTTTGATTTGAGTAATGAAGTACGAAATCAAGAATAGAGAAAGAGTTGACAGGAAAATTAGGATCTGAGATACATACACAGCGCTTTGCAACTCCAATCATGTTCACACTATCGTACCAATAATATACCGATTACTCATAATATTCTTTGTTCGAACAACCAAGTCAAGGATATATCCTCGCGTGCTACCTCACACGATAACAACGCTCTGATTGTCAAGTAGTACGGATTTCGGCGGCGTCCATCTTGAAAACTCATGTTTTACTTCAGAATTATGAATTTATGAAGCTGTTAGCATAATGTGTGTTTTTAATTGACGTTTGTTGAGATTTTTAAGAGGTTATTTATGATAATGTGGTTTTGGGTGCGGTAAGTTAATAACAAACTTGTTAAGTTAAGGATTTAATTAAACTGTAAGGTGACCTCTATATTATGTTGTTCGTAGAACTAGTATTGACAGTATTTTATGATCGACATTATATGCTCTTAAAACCAAAGCTGGGCGAAAACGTGTATATTATTAATCATTACATTCCATACATTGTCCGTAAAAATTACTTATAACTATGTTAGTAAATTATTCATTATTATTATTACTCATTTACAATTGAGCTATTTAATATTATAAAGGGCACCTCCAGATCCGTGGAGCAGCACAAAATGGGCAATCAACCCTACCCAATAGGGTATTCAGAAGGCTGTTGGTGTTGCTCCGCACGCGGCGCATCAAGGAGGTCACTCTTTTATATACCTACGTATACCTACCTTATCTTTTGTATACCTAGAGATAGATCCGTTTGGAAGTATCTAAGCTGGTCTTATAATTTTTTCACTTATATGAAAAGCTACAGTTTCATTAAACGACTCCAGATAACGCTTTCCTTGTCTTTCGGTTTCGCCAGCGAATACAGTAGTTGCCATGTGTATATTTAAAAAAACGGCCAAGTGCGTGGTCTGACAGGCACTTGGCCGGTTTTTTTCCTTTGGAGGTGTGGAACCCTAAAAACAAACGGACTAAATTAAATTACGCCGAGCAAATCAATCCATCGTTATGCGATAGGTAAGTACTTCGATAATAGAGAAACTTAGCCTCCAACTGACTGATGTATAATCAATCAAAATAAAATGTAGGTTTGGCAGGTACAAACCCGCATAACCACGAAAACTTACGATTGATTAGACCGTTAATTTACAGTTTACCCAAACAAAAGATTAAAATCAAGACGAAGATAATGACACAAAATTACTCATAAATACACAAAAACATAAAAATCATTACAACCAGTCAGTTACATTGGCGGAAATATCAAATATTTTCATGCTGCAGTTCCACCGTTTTTAAAACAACCTTCACAGTTTCCACGAGATTAATAAAAATACATCGGAGGAAACATCGATTTAATGACACTGAACACGATACTGATAATACTTGAAGATGGAAAAAACGCAGATAGGTACTTGTTATAATTTCCGTTTGTTCAGCCGGATGTGTGGTTCAAGCACGCTATCCGTGCCCACAAGGCGTGGGCAACGAAAGTGTTATGTATTGGTATATTGCTTACATGTTTACTGAAGACACTTCCATGCTAGAACAGTTGAGGAAAGGAAATGTAAATCTGTTGTGTTGCCTTCAATGTTCGAAGATCGTAATGTCGTGATAGTTTGACACAAATATAGTCTATAGATTCATTCAAAACCATGGGTCATCCATCTGCTGGAATATCCCAAATGTCTGTTCTCCTGCACGCTTGATGATGTGAACAACGCCTCTGCATAATGAGCCTATAACGTTCCCACTGTTGGGACTCAGGTCTTCTCTGAGAGGATGCGAGCCGTAATCCAACACGCGGGCCCAGTGCGGGTTGGTGGATGTCAAATGTCTTCGAATTTTCGGTTCTAGGACATGCCGGTTTCCTTCAGCGTTTTTGACAGCAGTGGTGATGATGTCATCAAGTTACATAAAGTAAAGCGCCTCCTTGGGTTCGAAGACACGACCTATAACTCGTTAGTAGGGTAGTTAATTGATTCAAGCGTGACTTGGCGGAAATCCATGATAAAATACAATAGACGTAGATATATTCAGTAACCTATTCCGCTTAACTATTCTTAAAGAGTCTCAAAAAACCCTGTAAGAAATCGACGCGTGTTTCACCTCTCAACGAGGCATCCTCAGGATGACGATTGATTTGTCGCGAGCCCGTACACGACGTGTTAACACGCCGAGCGCTGGACGCTGGTTTTTTGAGACTCTTTAAGAATAGTTAAGCGGAATAGGTTACTGAATATATCTTCGTCTATTGTATTTTTAGTTAGTAGGAGGCGATACCACTGGGCCACCACTGCTCTGACGCCTTTAGCGCCGCAATAAACGTAGCCATCTACAGGGTACAGCGGTATATAATCGAAGTCATTGAGGTCATGTAGTGTAAGTGAAAAGAAGAAGGTGGTTTGATTCTACTAGCAATATTTTAGGGTGTGATAGCAGATAGCAAGTTATTAGTCGGACCGTTGAATACTCGGTTCCTATCAACAAAAACGAATCTTTATGCTACCAATGGTTTTTTTTTTATTGCCAAACTTGGCATATAAATAGATTGGTAAGCTTATTTTACCTGTGATAGCTACTTCCATAAGGGAGGGTCTTCTATGGTGGGGGGAGGGTTTTAATTTTAACCAACAACGGTCCGTAACTTATAGGAATCGACCATATATGAAGAAATTCGAGCCACATCTGCTCAGAAATCTTTCCACAATGGAATCAGCTATGTGAGAACAGCTCATGCCCTGAGAAAAATATGAGCCGGCCATCAAAGCTTATGAAATGAAATGAAATTGTTTATTCTGTATCGGAATCACTTTTACACGTCATATCACGTCATATCGTCGCCTCATTGGCTAACCCTTCGGGGAATACAGGCATGATGTTATGTTATTAAAAATAATAAAAACTAATTTAGATGAGGTTGGCGTTTCCTATCTGACTATTCTGAGAAGAAAGGCCGAAACAAACTCAGAGGTCGCAGTCTCTTTTAAAGTCCAGACATAATCTTGGTCACGCCATGAGGACCATGTAGATTAGTGTCTAAAATGGTCTTTTGAGGAAAGACCACACAGATTTCAGTGGACCTGTCCAGTCAGTGCAAGCATTTGTCAGTAATCGTGGAACTCAACTCAGAACTTAAGGAGCTCAGCTTACAAAACCATGCAGGGTTGGCAGAACGTACCTATCTACTTCTCTCTTCTTTTTCTTCTTTGTATGTGATCATAAAGGCTCTTTTCATGTCCTTGAAAAACTCTGTCCGTGACTAAAGACGTCATCGCTATACGAGTACATCATTCACATGTCGACCAAAATAAACAGCACGCTGAGCACGTCAATCCACACGCCAAACATAATTATGCCATTCCAACAACCAGCATTTCAATGCAAAACTACTGAAATCTCAACCTTCAAGATGTTCTGCTTGACATACAGAATAATCGTCTCAAGATTCCAATCTACTCGACCTATGTGCGTCACAGGCCACAAAAAAGTATACAGTAAGTCGGCACGTGTCTACAATTTTGTTTGCCAGTTTTGTACAGGGCGATACTTCGTACAGTGTCGTGTGCAAGTGTAGCCAGAAATATTTTTAATCCAAACAAAATACGGCGCTCTTCAAAATAAATATGTCGGTCGGATCGAGTTAGGAGGGTTGTACATTATTCTGGCCGGTCGTGTAATTGGAAGGATTTTGCTGATACTACAGCTGTAAAATTAATTCAGGAAAATAAATTAGTACGTAGAACTATGTTCATTTTTCAGCGTCACAATCTAAATTGCCCATATATCTGAGATCACCAAATGATAGTTGACGTTTCAGCTAGGGAAAGCACTCAGGCCTATGAATTCTATGAAACACTATAATTATAATAAATTTTATAATAAAAATAAAATTTATTTTATTTACTACCTTTGGAAGACTTACAGCTAAAAAAACAGAATAAGAACTTGAAAATGTGACTGACAGCCAATTATAAGACATCACATAATTTAACAGAATAATATTAAAAAAAAAAAACCAATGTTACAGTTATTAGGTTATACCATAAAGCTTAACTTAATGTCGATCTGTGACTGTTAGCGATCTTCATTTTGATCTTTACGTCGATCCCCAAACTAGGCGGCGCCGGCGCCTTTATCTTTGGGACCAGCACCCTATTGCGTATATCTTCCTAGGTTTCTAGGAAAAATACAGAATTGCCAAAATGAGAACTCTTACTGGCATACTCCACACTTATAAAATATGGCCGAAAACCATTTAAACGTAAGTTAATAATATAAATAACATTGGGAAATAAACGCTGTGATGCACTTAAAAATTTAAGTTCCAAAAATGATAACAGATGGCGCCACTTGTACCTTGCTACGCCGTAGGTGTAATGAATCATTATGCAGATTCGCTTTTATTTTGATGTGCAGCTCAAAAACAAATTACAATCTTGTATAATTGTGGCAGTCGCTTAGCATTTTAATGGGTATGAGTCTAATTAAAATTTACTGTATGGAGTAGGTACCCTAAAGAGTTAAAAAAAATATGTAAATTACTGATTTTTTTGTTGGTATAAAGTTGGAGCATTCATTAATAAAATTGATCTATGGAAGCAAGCATAAGTTAGGACATTTTATTATCAGATCTAATGTCATAATTTTGTTGGTTCCTAATTGCTCATTGGAAAAAAAAAATAGACAAGACAAGGCAATATAAATAATCCATCAGAAAGAAAATCTGTGAATTTTATTCGTTTTTTCTTGCTTGAAAGTTTTAAAACTTTTATCAACGACACCCAAAACCAAGTGTGAAATCCTCTCAAGACGATATAAAAATCAACGTTGACCAGAGGCGGATCACTTAGGACAAAAAGAGATCTTGTTTATGTTACGTACCGCGAAACTGAGAGTATAATATGGGTGACTGTACTCCGTTGCAAGTTATGAGATACCAGCGGGTTATAATCAAGCGGACTAGACTATGTTATAAGCGATAGCGCTTTGTGAAATATGTATCTCCAGGTAAGGGTTTTTTGTGAATAGGTATGGATGAACACGGTCTCTAAAAAAGCCTCTGCATACTGGCGCGAGACCAGTAATTGTTCAACCGCGAAGTTTTCTTAGAAATTGTATTGTTGAAGTCGCGAAACGCTGTCGCGTCGCGACTGTTGCGCGAGCCTTAACTTAAAATACTTATTGGTTTGGAGATATGCGTAAAACAGGTAAAAAAGGTACCTATAACTTTTTTATCGATACCGATATGGCCGAAGATCTTTATGCACTGTGCAATTGCATCTTCCTCTTCTGTGTATCTTCTTGCAACGCACTGTGTAATTGAGTTAATGGCATTATAAGTTATAAGCTTTCGCAGGTATTATCACGGCATCTTGATTTAAAGGAATAAATATGAATATTGTTTTTCTTAATAGTTATTACGATGTTGTAGTGGGATAACTATACTGGCAAAATTTTGCGGAAACTAATTTGAAATCTTATTGGCATTCGATAAGCCTGGTATTCTTATAAGTTTGTAACATAAAAAACCCTAGTACTTCGGTCTACAATAAAGTCTCGTGCCGACTAGCGCGACGCGACGGCACGACGCGATGTTCGTAATTGTTTTACTGTAAAGTTTTCTTAGAAATTGTATTGTTAGAGTCGTGTCGTGCTGTCGCGTCGCGCGACTGGCGCGAGGCTTAAAGTGTGGACTTTAGAGGGTGGGTGTAGAATAAAGGCGTTATGTTACGCTTGTCTCTTATCCATGTACCACACAATAAAAGCGCTCTGTTTACGCGTGAACCGCGGAACGATACTCGATTGTAACTGTTTCCGAGATGGAGAATAATCGAGCAAGCGCGATACGACATCGACCAGACGAACGAACACATCTGACGGTTATCTCGCGTTAAAGAGAGGGATTGGACCGATTCCGGCTTTACTTGCGATTGGAGGAGCGTTTGATTATTTTCAAATAAAATAAAGTTTCGAATTAGAAATGGGGAGGACATTGAGAAAAGTGGATCGAGGCGTGGTGGGGAAAGTTTATTTCAATTCGGTTTTTTTTGAGAATACTAGCTAATTAGTATAAAGTAGTTTAATTTTACGACAGTGCAACCAGCACTGTCGTAAAATAAAGTTAAACGACTTAAAATTGGCCATAACCGTTCACATCTCTTTAAATAATTCTAATAGGTAATGCACGATTCTAACTTGAATGCAGATAAAAAATCCTGATTAAAATCTACTTGTGAATAGAAGGTAAGTTAGTTTTAAATTCACATACAAAACAACACTATTAAAATCATAATCCACTACCGAAAACCGTTCGCTCAACCTGTTTGATGGTCAAACTCAAAACAATACATACGTTTGATTTGTATAAAAAACCTCCTTGAACATCAAACAAAAAAAAAACTTAAAGAAAATCCGTTATTTTATTACAACCGCCATTCTTTGTTTTTTAACACGTTCCAAAACGATTTTAAATATAGAACAATGATTTATTGACATGCATGATCCGAAGATGAGTATTTTCATTGCTGTGGTGTTTAGTTCGTTACTAAAAATATAGATGGCGTTAGTAGTATGAAAGCTCAGGCGCAAGAGTTAAAAGTAGTTTTGTAATGTTTATTTATATTTTGTATTTTGTAATCGTATTTGTTTTAAGATTGAAAAGTGAGAAGAGCTTACTATAACAATACTATTAGATACCTGTGAAAACAATTGTTTCGTTTATTAATAATTTAATATTAAAATAATAACACAAAAATTAAAATTAAGTTGGCACCTACTCAAAAAACTATATGCATTTATTGTAAGTAAAATATATAAATTAGAAGATAATAGGTTGATTTACATACCTAATACATCTAAATCTGCAATAAGCACCGTTGTATACCTACCCATAACTTACAAATGTTTCCGGTAAATGGCAATAAGTTCCCCTTAATAAGCAAAGTGCAACTTCTTAAGTAAACATTAAAATAACCTTCAAAACTTTAGTGTACGTCGAGCTGCCTGGTATTCTCTACCCTTTAAAGGAAAAGGCGTAATGTTATGCAAATATTATGAGTACCTATTTGGAAATTAACACCCGTCGTAAATAAAAATCGTTGCACAATATCCAATATGTAGTTAATTTTAATTTCACTAACATAAAAAAACTCTCTGCTTACTGTAAAGTACCTATGCTCTTTGCACGACTCTAATCACCTATGTTAAACGTCAAATGAACACGATACAAAACTAAGCGCACCTACCAGGGTTTAAAATAATGTTCACATAGTTTCTAAGAGCAGCCGAAACGAATCAAAAGAACCCATAGGATAGTTGAAAAAGTAAAATCTGGTTACTTACTAAAATGTAAAAAAAAAACAACGCTTTTTGACTATCAAAAGATTCCAGTTGGAAATTGGAAATGAAACGTTAAAAAAACTGGCTGAATATATTTTAATCGTATCTCAAAACTTTATAATATTTTTGATTGTAAATATTACGGTATAATTTATTCAAAAATAAATATTGTGATACAGTGTAATCTGGTTAAGTAGGTCCTTGATATGTGAGAAATCTCTGTTACTGGGAATATTTAATACTTTTATAACTGAGAATGCATTTGTGTCAGATTTCGATTTTTCAGATATTTACCTCTATTTGGAACTTCGCAGTTCAATAGCCTTTTTATGTAAGACAAATTATAATACGTAATGTATAATTTTGATGGTCTGGACAGGTCGTGACACGTTTTTAATGAACATTTTCACCTCTTTTAATGAAAAACGGTACATTTCGACCTGTTTTAGCGGGGGCCTCTTTAGATAACACAACTGTCATTTAAAACCTGACTATTTGGGAAACTGGGTACCTAATGAAAAGTCTCGTTAAGCGATAAATAATCCTAGGTCCCTTGATATCCGACTTATCCAGATTACTCTGTACTTTAATAGAAGTTTCAGCGCTCCACTCTTTAGATTACTCTATTCAAGAGTTCACGGTGGAGCTTCCAAGAAACGCTTTTCGCGTGAATTGCACCGTGTTTATATTCTCCCGGAACAGGTAAAGCCGACGAGTTTCTTTTTGTGGATTTGAAGTTTGTTGCAAACAAAAAAATGATCTTTTTTTTGGGTGTTTTATAGTAAAATTATGCGAGTATTACGTACTGTTACGGTTTTTAGACTTGTTTATGGATGTCGGCGATCAAAAAGAAGTTAATTCTAAGATTCTTGTCCTTTCCTTCACGATGAGCAAAGCGCTCGACATCTCTATAATTAAACACGGAACCGAGTCGGTATGCAATCGTTCGTGTATGGTTATGTGCAATAGTGGCGTATGTGCCTCGTTACGTAACATGCGATGCTTTAGTTCTCCAGTGTTTACAGTGGCGGAGTGCGCGAGTGTCGCGAGTCCCGTGTCCCCACCGCATCGATCCGCTCCGCCCAGCGCTGGCCCCTCCCACCTGCGGCAACCCCCCCGCGCCCCCGTCCCCCGCACACCCGCCGCGCCCCCTCACACCCCCGCACCGCTGGCCTTTGTCGCTTGCCGCCCGCGCTCGGTCACCTGTGTCGCACGTCCTCAGTCGCAAAGCGGCCGCGACGCGCGCCACCCGCTTCGCACTACGCGCGCATATTATGACAGTGACGTGATGGAACCCAAAGAGTACGGTGTGGTTCCCGGCCTACCCGCCGGCCTGGACTATTTTATGATGCCTCGAGTGACTCAACCTGCGCCTCAGTTCGATTTCCGCAAGCTCGGTGCCAGCTTCAGCGGCCGAGATGACGACAAGAGCGACGAACGACGGTCGCCCGAGTACCCGCCGGACAGGCGCGACCCGCCGCCGGCCCCGTGGCCTCTCGGCCTCGGCGTCCAGTTCGTCAACCCCGCAACTGGCAAGAAGAGAGTTCAGTGCAACGTCTGCCTCAAGACTTTCTGCGATAAAGGCGCGTTAAAAATTCATTTTTCGGCGGTGCACCTGCGAGAGATGCACAAGTGTACAGTGGAAGGATGCACCATGATGTTCAGTTCGCGACGGTCGAGAAACCGGCACAGTGCTAACCCGAATCCGAAGCTGCATTCGCCGCACGTGAGACGCAAAATATCGGCACACGACGGTCGATCATCACAACCGTTCCCGCTGCTGCCTGCTCTGGCGCGGCTACCCATACCTCCTCACGGGCTGCTGCCGCCTGAGCTGGCAGCTCGCCTGCCACCATCACTCAGCGGGCCTCCGGGACCTACTCCACTTCCTCCGCGTGTGCCCCTCGACGATCTCCGCAACTTCAGTGAAATTGAGAAAATGTACAGAAAGCTTCCACATTCGGATGAATATCATCACCGCAGTGCACTAGATCTTGCAAAACCTCATATTATGCATGAAGAAGAGTCCAATAATTATAGTGAAATTAATGATGATATCTCCGATGATGATCATAAAGATAAATCTGATGAACGGACTACATCTCCGGTTGTCGAAAGATTGAACTACGAGGATGAACCTGAAGATTTAAGTGTGAATAAAAACAGAGACGATACCAAACCCGTTGTTGTGAAACCTGATAGTGTAAACAGCCGCGCTGACCCCACCGCCTCGGACGATAAGACGTCGTCCCACGTTCCTAACAAACGTAAGAGGAAGAGCGGCAACCCCACCCGGTGTTCACAAAACAATGAATATAACGTGTCCGATGAAGAATATCATGCGGATTTATTTAGAAACTTGTCAACTCCCAGCTCGAGTCGCGCTGAGGAGGAACCCTTATCGCTCAAGAAACAAAAGCCAGAAAGCACGGAGTCATTTCAGAACGGTGAGGAAGCTACTGTGGACTCGGAATCGGTGACGCGTGTTAAGGCTGAGAGTGAGTCGGACGATGAGTCGAGTGCCCCCAGCGTTGTTCGTGAAGGACTGAGATTACGTTCCGATCTGTATACCCCAAGCGACAGCGGGAGTGACTTACATGCATTGGAAGAGCGCTTAGCGAGGGCCCGCTCCCCGTCAGCCAGCAGTGACAGGACAGATGACAGGTCAGATATCAACGACCTAGAAATACCCATAGACGACGAGAACCCCGACCGATGCACCGCTTGCGGGAAAGTATTTCAGAACCACTTCACGCTGCGCATGCATTACAGAAACGATCATTTGAAATTGCTTCATCCATGTGAGGTGAACGGTTGTGACGCCGCCTTCCCTTCTCGGCGGAGTCGAGACAGACACAGCTCGAACGTTGACCTGCATCGGCGGCTGTTGTCCACCGGCTCACCGGAACAGAAACCAGCGTTCGAAGTCAACGCAGAACTCCTTAATAAATTATATGCAGATATAAAAGGGCTCGCCTCAACGCTAGAGAGCCTGCGGTACGGTGGCAATGAGGAAGCATCTCAGCTTCCCAGCTACGTGACTGAAACTATGAAATTCTACAGTCGAAACTTGACTGCACTGCAAGCGGGGATGTTTCCACAGTTCAGTGAGCGGGGGTTTTTTCCGTCCCCTTTTCTGATGGGTAACGGAGTGTCGCAGGCAGGTGGCGGTCCGTACGGAGCGCCGGCGGGGGCACAGTCTGCGCGGGAGTCGCTGTCACCGCTTTCGGCGTCATCCCCGCCGGTGATCTCGCCCGGCCGGCTGGATGCGGCGCACGCACGGCCCCGGGATGACGCGAACCTGCTTTTTCGCGAGACCTCCGAGTCGTTCAAGAAGATGACCTCGCTGTGCGAGCGTCAGGAGCAACTGTACCAGCACCACGTGCCGGTGTCATGACGCTCCCGCCACCCGCGCTCACCCTGGTGATATCTCACATCTTGAAGCGACACAGACTCTGTATATTTAATTGTTAATAATTTTAATTGTGTTAATTCTATTTCGTATTTCGTTTTTGTATTTTCTTGTGATATTTAGACAAATATATCGTAATTATCGATCCCACGAACTGTAAGTTAATAGGGATAGCAGCTTGGGTGTTGAGTTGGCGTTTGTGAAGCGAAGTGCAATACAGACTCGAATATTATAAATATTAATGGAATCGGCGTACGACATGATATCGTGTAGAGTATTCGTAATTGATGTTGAAAGTAAACGTTATATGATCAGCTTCATTTATTGTTCTGCCGCAATAAACTCATTGAGGAAAAAATATACAATTGTTTTTATTTGTGTGGTGAGTGTGCCGAATTATTGACGAGATAATCTGGTTACGCTTGTTAATAGCAATGGCGTCCGTTGTGGGGAGCTACTCAACTGGAAACATAATAAGCATCTGCCTACACAGTTTTTGTACCCTGTTCACGATAACAATGCTCGGGTTTTAAGTAAAAGTTGCTTTGAAGCTTGATTGGATAATTGACTAACCAAACTTTTTACTAATTCTTGAGCTTTTAACTTCAATGGTGATTTGTAACCCGTTAACTCGAATAGGTACAATAACAATATGTTAATGTTAGCATTCAATTTGTAGCTATGAATAAATCAATAAACTAGTTTGTTTAATGGCATACATCTAAGTTCACAGTAGCTGTATGAATAAATTAATGTTTTTAATATTATTTTATGTTATTATTAATTAATATTCTGTAATTACGGAGAAAGTAATTATGTATCGTCAGGTGACCATTTGAAATATTTGAAAGAATTATTTAAATGATGTTACTGACTTCATAATAATATTACACGAAAGATTTTATCACTTTATTATTTTATTGAGCTGCGAAATATTTTGTGCCAAATCATTTGCAATCTCTTTTTAAAACTAAAAGTCGAAAAGTCTTTTTTTTATTATTCTAAAATTAGCTTGAAAAACTTGTTCTTCTGACTTTTTTCAATTTAAAACTTTGTTTTGTAATAAAACAACACAATTTAAAACTAGAGTCTATTTTATCAACAAATTGTTTAGTCATTTTTGAAACATTTAAAAAATAAGTTAAAAAAAACAGATTATTTTTTATTTAACAAAATACCTGAGAAAACCGTGGATCCTATCAACACAAAAAAATGCACTTGCATAGATACAGGGTGGCCGGAACGTTGACGTCCAAAAATAAAATTTAGTTCCCTCGTATCGTGGGGTATCCGAATCACCCCCATGTATGTTCCGCGACTTTTGATAGTTTTCGAGTTATGATTATTTTTTCAGAATGTTTGACAATCTTGGACCTGAACAATTTAAAAAGACTTTTACGAGATTATTCTTTGCAACTGGATCTTCATAAGTAGTTCTATGATGCATAAAATAATTAGCTTCGAAACTGTGATGAAAATTATGGAAATGTTGGTCTGAAGTGAAAAATTTACGTTTAAATTTAAAATCCTAGTAGTTTAATTTAAAGTTGAAAATTTAAAATTAAAACGTGAATTTTTCACTTTAGACCAACATTT
Source organism: Eupsilia transversa (assembly GCA_914767815.1). Classification (NCBI taxonomy): domain Eukaryota; kingdom Metazoa; phylum Arthropoda; class Insecta; order Lepidoptera; family Noctuidae; genus Eupsilia; species Eupsilia transversa. Next base: position 4,496,909 of record OU611888.1, read on the forward strand.
TGTTTAGACCAACATTTCGTAGCTCCTCTTTTATTAGGTAACATTTGCATAGCTGTTCCTGTAAAGAACAAGCACCATCAACTAACCTGCAGAATGCTACTATAACGGACGGTGAGCTGTGCTACGGGGACAAGGCAACATTTACTTTTTCGTAAGTAATAACGAGTCGTCAAAGTAACCACTAACGCTTGGTAGTGTATATTGGAATCCGAAATAACGCATTTAATTAAATAAAAATCCACATTACTTCTATATTAGTACTAATTACATAACATCCAAATCACATAATAATTCATTCTAAACATTCAAATCCTTTTAAAAACTTGACCTTACAGTAATTACTTTGAATTTTTTTTCTTAAAATAATATTCCTGTTTTCTGAACATTATAATTATCTTAGTCACCGGTCCATCGGTGTGAGAACATCACTAATTGTTACACGGGCCTCCATGATTTAATAATAGGGCCATGCGGACGCACCAAATATTAATAATTTAGGGTTCCCTAACAAGGGTTCGTGATTTCGGATGGCTTGCGTGCACGGTTATAATATGATATGGATGCAACGGAAATTATGGAATAAGTGTTATTGATAATTATGGAAGTTTAGTTTAGATATTATTGAGGTGGTTTGAGGAGCAAATTGCAGTTAGGTAGGTATTATTCTGAAAACTGTTTAGGTTACTCTGGATGCGAGTGTCTACAATGATACGTCATAGTTCAGTTCAAAGTAATTATACCGATAAAAAACCTTCAGTTTTAACCAATTTTTTTCTGATTATGAAATTAATGAAACTGTTTATTCTGTAAATAAGATATCGGAATCACAGTTACACGTCATAATATTAAAATAATATTGGAACTAAGCTAGATGAGGTCGGCGTTTCCTATCTGACTACTCTGAGAAGAAAGGCCGAAACCAACTCTATAAGAGATAGATACTATAAGAATAAGTGAGTGATATATCAAGTAGGTAAGTAGGAACCTATAAATAGGTAGGCACGAAACAAATTGCCTGTACTGATCCCAATCACTGGAAATAAACTTCATAATTAAAAGAAGTGTATTCAGAACATTTAATTTCAAATTTACTGATTGTCACTATAGCATTTTCCCCGCTAATTAATTTGTCTAAAATACAAAACAATTGGAAACATTATAAAAGTCTTAAAACAATTAGAAATTAGACACCTAATTGAATTGTTTTAAGGCTCGACTTGTCGCGCGTCGCGACACCTCTAATTGTTCTATTGTGAAGTTTTCTTAGATATTAAAGTCGCATCGTGCTATCGCGTCTCACCTGGCAAATCTGTCAAAAACTAACCATTATGACACCATTGTGACGTATATAAATTAGTAGACTAGGCCCCCTGTTTGTAGTTTTTAATGTAGGATTTAATATTGATAAGTTCTTAACGTTTAAGTTTTTCATGTTCCTCCAATAGGTATACCTGCGTAGCACCATGTACCTACCATGAAGTTAAATTTAACGTACAATTTTAAATTTGGGAATTACCTGCGCTCTTTACCGTAACAGCATTTTTCAAAGTGCGTCAACAGATAGCGCCACCGGGCATGTTAGACACGAAACGTCGAACATTGAAATTGTTAATGTTTGGTTTATTACAGAAATGAAGAAGTAATTTCTATGAAATAAAACAATAATAAAAACGGTCTGCAATCTGGTGAATGCTAAGCCGAGAAGAAAATTAGGTAGATAAGGTATAATAATGTAAAGTCACAGGGGTGGTTGGTTGATGACTGACCACATTAACGTAACATGACATAACATAACATAACATCACGCCTTGTTTCTCCGAAGGGTTAGACAGTGGTATACCTATAGTACAGATGAGATCTTTTGTGATAGGTATCTGTGAAACGAATCACTTAAAACTCCCGAAAAGTATCTTCATCTCAGTTGTTTTTGTTTTTAGAATTACGTTCATTTCAAACTTCTCAGAAAAACAAGAACTACATTTGTGCTTATAAACATGTAAGGCCCTTTGTTCAGACATTTTTCTTGGCGCGAAAAACTACGGTTTATTCCCCGTGTGTAGGCACGGTCGTCAGTGTTGTAAAGATCACTATGGACACTTGTTGACAGCGCGATTTATACGCCATAGGGTGCTCTATTACACCATAGGTCCATTCATTCCATTCTGCCTAGCCTTTTCCCAATCATGTTGGGGTCGGCTTCCAGTCTAACCGGATGCAGCTGAATACCAGTATTTACATGGAGCGACTGCCTATCTGACCTCCACAACCCAGTAACTGGGTAATACGATACCCCTTGGTAAGACTGGTTGTCAGACTTTCGCGCTTCTGACGACTCGTAACGACAGTCAAAGATCCATGAATGACAGCCGGGAACAACGGCTTAACGTGCTTTCCGAAGCACGGAGGAGTCTCGGGGTGCCCTATTACACCATAGGTATTTTCTCTAAAATCAAAAGTGACAAGAGACATAATCTCCTCAATCAAGAGAGTCACACTAGATTCCCCCCCCAAAATCTTCCAAATTGTCATCCCACGCAAACAGTATTAAATTCCCGAGTTCATAACTAAACAAAGGTTAGACGGAGGGTTGAACCGCACAGTTTGTCAAACCTTAATTAATAAACTAACCGTTAACTGTGCACAAACAAACTAACTCAGCCCGCGGCGGTGTCTGTCTACTGCTTATTACTCTAACTGCTTTATTAGGACCGAGAGTTGTTAGTACAAGGCACGATAACTTAGTGTGATTGTGGTTTGATTGAATGTACTTCTTTTTCTTCGCTTCGCTCTTGAGAGAGTCGTGGTCACGATGAACTGTGTCCAATCGCAGGTGTAGTCGTTGCCCGCCTCACGATCTCTCTCCATCTGGTTCTGTTACATGACAGTCTGGTGCATTCATTAACAGGGCCTCCAACCACGGATTTTATTTGATCGGTCCACCTCATCGGTGACCTCCCGCGTGGCCTATTACCACTACTACGGACTATTACTTACGGAATTCTAGTCGTAACTATTCCGTAGCTTCTAGCTGCCACAATCCATATCTATACTAATCTATAACATTTATATATGTAAGAGGCAATGGCCGTGCATTAGTCTCACGAAAATCGGAAAATGGCTCGACCGATTTCAATTTGTTTTTTTTTGTACCTATAGTTCGCCTGAATCCTGGAGTGATTTAGGAAAGAAGAAAATTAGGAAAAACCCAAAGGAACAGCCGTGAAATATCGATCTCACGTGGTACGAAGCTCACCGGGTTATCTTATTTATTATAATGAAATTAAAGTAATGGTTCGTGTCTGGTCTGTGTCATTGCGTTGTTCTTCTAAATTGCGCAACGGATTTTGATACTGTTTCCACCATAATTTAGAGCATTTATGCCGGAAGGTTTATTTACATTATTATACTCCATTTACAATAAGATTAGACATTTAAACAAAACATTTTACAGTCTATTAAACCGATTTTGACTTCTGGCGAAAATGCGGGCAAAAGCTATTATAAGTATATGACAGCAGCACAGAAGCTTATGCTGAGCTTGATCATGAGCTGGTTTTATGTCTGGCTGAGCGACCATCCCAAAAGCCAATCTTTTGGGATGGTCAACGGGTTCGATTCCAATTCAGAAAAAAAATCTACACGACCTACGGGGATTGATTTCGGGGTTTAAAAGTTTATGCCAAAATAGTGTTTGGAATGTCATCCACGACACACGATTTACCTTTTGACCCTTGCAGAGATACGTTTGTACGTAAATTATTAATAGCCAAAATCTCAAAGTACCTATAAGACACAATGTAAGCACAACTTAACTTCAAAGATAATCTCTCATTCGCAGATTACAGTATAAGGCACGCAGTTTCTTAATTAACGTTTTGACAAAGTGTACAAAGACGCTTTGCCCCGGGGTAAAGATCTTAAGGATTTGCGCGGGGTGAAGGGGGGTAAAAATTAGTAGCGGGGTAATTGTGCAGGGTAATTTTAAGTGGTGGAGGAATGTGCTTTTTGGATGATAAGGTAAATATTATAGAAATGACTTAACCTAGTAGAAATATCGAGAGAAAGGTGTTGTTATTGAACTGAATAAAAATATATTAAAGTCAGAAGTGGTCTTTTCATCTTTGGAGAGTCCTTTATTCATTAATTTATAAATAATAATAATACTCCAAACCGAATTTCGTTCACGGCGGCTAATTTTAACAGAGGACTACGCAGGAGATATTATAGCACTAGTGTGTTTGCAGACCCACATTGTCATAGTCCGATGGGACGAGATCACGTGCATAATGGTAGGTTCAATTTAATACTTCAAGCACAGAAATGTACGGAGGCGGACTTAATGCCATAGACATTTTCTACCGGTCAACCTTTGGGTGATGCAGAGACAAACAGTGGTAGGTGCAATTACGAAAAATAGAGGAAAAAACAATTATTTAAATATAATGATACACATACCTATTGTGTATTGAGCATTTAATAAAGAGAACTGGAAAATGCTGCTCTAATAATGTATCTTTATAGCTTTTCAATTGGAAACGTGGCAAAATATTGTATTTGAATACTGTAGTTGCCTATAGCCAGCAGTGCTTGAAAGGCTATGATCATAAAATAAGATTGTCAAGAGGAAAAATAACGTAAATTATCTACGTTCAAGTATCCACAGTGATTCAACTCAAGTATCAACAATTTCTCAGAAACTCTGTGTACCTAATTAATTTATCTCGGAAAATGCTATCCCGGGAAACATTCTGAAGAAGCCAAATGCCTGGAGCGTGGCTTTAATCTGGCCTGTCTCTTTCAAATGCTTCGTCCTTCAAGTGAGAATATATAATGATTCTTTTAATCTCTTTAGGAATTCTTAAAGGAGTTCAAACGGATAATAATTATTAGCTCAGTAACGCTCCAGGGCTGTTACTTGTACTTACTTATGTATTTTTTAATGGGGAATTTTGTTTTCATAATTATTATTCTTTGTTGTAGCTTTGTAGGTATTTTTAGAAGAAGTTTTGTTGAGTTTTTATGCTCACAAAGTTTGAATGAATTAAATGACCTACTTTGAATGAATGCATCGTTGTTCTAGTAGTTGAAAGCTTGATCAAATCAAAGAGGATCGAAACTCATACTCAGCAGTTAAGCTCAGTCAGAATCAGAGTCAGAATTTCCAGAAGCAGCCGAGTTTTTCTTGCAATTTAGATTTGGACTAGAGCGAAATGGCACTGGCTTTCCTACAATTGCAGATGACACATCTGTCTACCTCATCGAAGATTGTAGGCATGATGTTATGTTATGCCGATTTTAAAAAGCTGAGTCGTTGATCCCGGCTCTCAGTTTTGAATCTTTGGCAGTCGTTTCTGGTGGTCAGAAATTGGAAAGTCTGACAACCAGTATTACCAGGAGGTATCGTGTTCCCATTAAGTTGTGGAGGTCAGATAGGCATTCGCTCTATGTAAAATACTAGTATTCAGCTGCACCTGGTTAGACTAGTAGCCGACCCAAAGGTACTCGCTCATAGCTTATGGCAAAGACTTTTCCCAAGATTTCCATGTCGACATTTTGAATAGTAATCGCCCTTTTCACTTACTCGAGAGCTAGATATGACGGGTCGTGACATTTCAACTTTAAAATGGTACGAGTTTCACTTGTCGCGCTGCCCTTATGATGCGAATTCGATTTCACTCCGACCTCTATGACAGAGAGGTCACTGCTGAATATTTACAGAAGCGAATTCTTTTGTGCCTTTGTACACTATGAATACCACATAACCAAAAACCTACTTTGACTTCTATTCCAAAGGCATAAATAAGGATGACATTGAAAGCAAAAACGTGATTATAATACCAACTGTTTACTGCAGCTGCCATTTGTCATGCTACCAACGCAATAGAAGTCATAATCGGTTGAACGGACTGTAAATAAAGTTGGTTTAAATGTCTAATCTTATTGTGAATGGGGTATAGGTACCTACTAGGTTTATTTGAGGGCTTAGATGAGAGTCAACGTTCAGATTAAAATAAGTTCAGGAATTAAAGTGAGTAGAAAGAAGGCGACCTTCCAACTTCAGAAATTATTAGTGCAAACTAGTTTTTTTCTAGATTTTGTAAAATTATCTTTGCAAGTTTTACTCTTGATTTCAAAGTTTACTATAGTTCCACTACGGAACAATACCGGTCCATAAACAATTCTAGTCATTCTTTCCACGTACCTGATCTATGAACTCATAGGGAGGGGAATCGTTGAATAATTCACGTACCTATTTGTGATCAAAGACAATTGAGCCGTCAAGTGTTGGGCTCGGGCCTGCCAACCGTCACACGTCTCGTCATGCTTTTTATGTTGGCAGCACTGTCAGCTTCGGATTTACATGTTCTAGATATCACGGTTACTTTTGAATTTTTCTATGGAAAACGTTGATAGTGTTTTGTTTTTTAAATCTTCACGCAGCTCTCTTTATTTCAATTCCATAAAATAATGTTATATAGTGCTACGGTTTGTGGCTCAGTAATAACAACCGCATGGGTCGATCGATCAGGTTAAGCTACGCTTGCCTAGGTCGGTCCGGGGATGGGTCACTGAGTTATATACTGGGGCCCCTTCGTGCCTCGGTAAGTACCTTAAGCCGTTGGTCCCGGCTGTCATTCGTTGATCTTTGGCAGTCGTTACAGGTCTTCTGACGACCATTATTACCTACCCAGAGTTACCCAGTAATTTGTGCAGGTCAGATAGGCAGGCTTCATGTAAAATACTGGTATCCAGCTGCAACTGGTTAGATTAAAAAAATCAGATTTAATGTTATCTATCAATAAAAAAATAAAAATAAAAAATACTCTTTCAAGCTACCGGAAAAATTCTTAAAAATAACAAAGCCATGAAGATAAGTAGATAAAAAAAAAACTAATAGGTAGGTACTTATTTGATCAACTGTGGTGATCAATCATATATTTTTGTGAATTTGTCTGACAGTTTATGTTAGTAAATATTAATTACCGTGGTCATGTCAAATTAAATGTCGAGGTGAATTGCCTACCTACTCGTCCAATGTGAGGTTAGTTCTAGTATGTTCTTCTGGTCAACAATAGTGATGGGGCAAAGGTAAATATTTCGATTTTAAAAACCAAACTACACTTAATGATATTATTATTATAAGAAAAAAAACTATTTGGTATTTGTACAGCGTATATCGCTGTACAAATACCAAATAATTGTAATTCACCGTTTGATATTTGGAGAATTTTCACTTAAATAAACTAAAAGCTTTTTCGTACGTTACGTATGGAAAGGAACAAATATACAAGGAGAAAATAAATATGAAGAAAATATAAATAATCTCCTGGGAAAAATGGTAGGTAATTAATTGATTATGTCTAGCAACATCTTTTGACAGTAAATAAATAGTCATTTTGTAGTTGGGTAGTTAATATTATTAGAACATTTGGTTTGTGTGAAGTAGTAAAACAATTCTCATAACATTTCATACACAAAAGTGGGGTTGTAACCCAAAAAATATAGGAACAGAGAGCATGCATATTATAAAAGGCATCTACATCGCTACATGCGAACTACCCATCACACTGAGGTAAAGCGAAATCCTGCATCGCGCACGCAGAGTTTACCGCGCGATCAGTATATAACTTCCCGACATCAATCTTCGGGCAGTTGCCCTCCAGACATGACACCCGTCTTGTCGGAGGATTCTCCCTTTTCTATAGAGGATAAGTGAGCTTTACACCCTGTTCCTCATACCTCTATAGAAACTAGATTCTTATATTAGTTAGAAAATACGTAAGGTAAAATATCGATACCCAAAAGCTCGGTCCATCTCTATTCACTCATGATTTTTAGCAATCAAAATACAATATTATTGGGATAGATTTGGATACGGTGACTGTTTGTTATGGCGAGTTTCCTGAGGTCTGCGATTAGAAGTGGTTCCTCAAGGTGAAATGATATAAAATGATGTAATGTGTGCTAAAATCGTTGACTAATTAATTACCGTTTAGTGAGGTTAGACAAAAGATCGTGATGTTTGATTTGCTTATGAACTTTATAGTAAAATATATGTTTTTACCTGAATCTAATGGTCAGCTCGTTAAATATCATCATTATAGAAAATAATTATTTTATACGTTTTAAAACAAAATCTTAAAGCTTTGCACCTGTTTTCTAATCAAGATAGCCAGAATGTATCTAACTTTTTACATTTGAAATAACATTTATATTAAAAAAAAAAACATTTTAAATAAAATATTTTTTATCATTTAATCAGCCGCCGAAAAAAATCCCTTTTTCCGCTTGTTTATGGTAAATAGCTAATTTAAATACAACTAAATGTAACAGTTAATACTATATCATTCACCACTATTCATCAACTTCATACTAAAACAAAACGTGATCAACAAACGTCACATTTTAGCACAAGTGTTTACGAGTCCCAAAAACAATTGAAAGTTTTGCGCACCGTGAGAATCCCTTACTATCAGTTCTCGCAAATCGACAGATATTGACTTTATCTGAACGCGGCCCGTCAATTAGACTTTATCGGGTGAGTCACTTGCGACTACTCGCACTCACTTTCCACTGGCGGCGTCGTGAGAACTGTAGTACGGGGGTATTACGCATACGAGTGTGTATTGTTTCTTTACATTGTATGAGGAACTTGGAGCATTTTATGTAAAACAAATTAAAGTTTTGTGGTGTTGATAACTTTTTTTAATAGTTTGTCATTTGTCGTTATCAATTCAATTCATTTTATTCATTATCAATTAACATTGTGTTTTAAATAATTCTCCATTATAAAAAAGATGACTCATAATACATACCTACGTAAAACATTGGTCATTTAATAATTTAAAACATAACTCACATCATAAACTAAAATCATTCAATGACAACTTACTTAAATTAAGAATAGAAAATAATTTAAAAATTAAATCCAAAAAAAATTGTTCAATGTCTGTGTGTATTCTGGATAAGGTTAGTGTAACAAATTCCTATAAGTTAGCACGGAATACCCCATAAACGTAACAATCACGTCACTAGCACTGCACCTAATAGGTATATAATTAATATCTAAGTTGAAAAACAAAATCAATAGGAAAAACAAATCAGTGTGGTTCTTTCCTCAAAAGACCATTTCAGACACTAATCTACATGGTCTTCATATGGCCTGACCGAGATTATGTGTGGACTTTAAATAGACTGTGACCTCTGAGTTTGTTTCGGCCTTTCATCTCAGAGTCGTCTAGCTTACCTCTAATATTTTTTTAATATGACATGTAAAAGTGATTCCGACATCCTTTTTACAGAATAAACAATTTAATTTAATTTCAAAAGAAACAAGTTTAGTTTCAAACCCACATCTAGTGAACTATTAGTCCTATTATTTAGTCACAACTCAACGGATCCATCACTCAAATATGACACTTACATCCTTCAGTTAGAACTTAATTTGCTTTTACAATTAACCATAATTTGTTGATCCTACATTTACATCAATATTTTCGTGGTAACTTAGCTTTACTTAGGTATTGCCTAAGAGTTTCAATAATTGTTTTAAGAATTAAAGACGGAAGTTTTATTGTGAAACTGCAGAACGTCGAATTCCGGTTGCAGCCATAATTTGAGGATATCAAGATTTTCCAACTAATACTTTTGCTGTTAACAAGAATTAATTAGTCCTAAATAGGTATTTACAAGCGGGAGATATAGAAATCAAAGGAATTGTCTAATAATTACAGTCATAATTACCGCTTAATACCTAATCATAATATATAATTTATACGACGCATTATGATATTTCCGAAGTTTTCATAAATAAACAGACAAACTTGTTAATAACGTACACTTACACCCGGTTTCTGAATTGAGTATTTAAAGTTGCGAAATTCCCGCGAAATTCAAAATTTATTTGCAAAAAACGTAAACAGTTTCGAATTTCGCGGGCTTCATTGAAAGAATTACCTTAAGCAATGCTACATTAAAATTATTCTCAATTCAGAAACGGGTGTTAGCGTTCATTTTCTCGACATAAGTTAAGTACATAATTATGCCAAGAAAATTTAGATCCTTTTTTTACCATAACGGGGAAGGTCTTGGCCTGAATCTCACCTGAAGGTAACTAACTGATGATCAGGCCGAAGGTGGAAGCAAGCTTCACCTGGAATCCTCAACCATAGAGGAACTGGCTATCTTACCTCTAACTGACGAAACACAACAATGCTGCTAACATTGTTGTTATGGCGACAGACTTAGATAAGATGGTGGTAGCTTAGGCAGACTTAGAACAAGCCCTACCACCAACCGAACCGAGCAGAATTTTTTGCCCCTATTGGGAATGGAACCCTGGACCTCTGAGTCTGAGACAGGTGGTCTAACCACTAGACCCATGCGATTAAATCAAAGCTCTTTGTCAATGTGCTGATAGCGGTAAAAAAGGATGGAAGTGGATATACCTATTAGATTTAAAAAAAAAACTTGTACCTACCTACATTGAAAATTATTACTTACCTACAACATTACCAAACTTCACGTCTTCAAAAAAGGGTGACCAAACCAGCCGCCGAAAATCACCATAAAATGCAGATAACCATAAAACCACGCCATAGAGTAAGGGGTGAATGCGATAAATCCCATAAACGTAGCGTTAGTAAGCATGGGGTTGGATGAGTGTTAGGATATTATTATTATCGCGTTTTCATGAGTTCAATGTGGTGATAGATTTTATTCCAGTTTTCAGTGTTCTCGTTGGTCTAGTGGTCGCAAGCGCTTCTGCTGAGCATGAAGTTCAGGGTTCGATTCCCAGGTCGGGCAAAAATTGGTCTTTATCCATCAGAAATTTCTCAGTAGCACCCCGGAATCTGGATTTGTGCCCGGTTGATGGCAATAGGCTCGCCCCCTATTATATGACTTAAACATAATTGGCACACCTCTGCCGAACCCTTCGGGGAAACAAGGCGTGATGTAATGTTATGTTTTCAGTAGTTGAATGTTGTTTTATTCAGGGGTTTAAATCTACTAGTTTACAAACATTGTAATGTTCTCCATTGCGAGGTTTTGACATATGTTGTGTGGCAAATCAGCCAAAAACTCTCAATGGAGATTCGTTTGTAAATTAGTAAACTTGGCTCCCAGGACTTATTTAATAAGATGAGTAAATCACTTTCAATAAATTCGTGTAATATAATATACGGCTGTTGTGTCACACACGCTGCCGCGTGTCTAGATATTGTCGGTTGTCACTCATATGCAGCTTTTGAAAAGTGCTCGAAATATTACGTAAATGTTGTTGAAGTTATTTCTGAGATAAAAAGAAGCTGTGAAAGAAGAAACTTATGATATCAGCTATGCTGATCTATTTAAATCATTCGATGAATACTCGGAACTGAAGCACTTTTTATGTAAGACGCCAGCACTTCAAGCTACCTGAAACTGTCAAACTATCCCAATCAACCTTGAACCTAATGCTTTGGCTATAAAGTTTAAAACCTACTAAAGAAATTCGACAGATTGTAGTAGCTTACTGTGCTGGCGACTGTACAAAAAAAAATACTTTTAAGAATGATTAAGATTGACATTTCAATTTTACTCTCAAAAACAGAGATGAACCTGCAACCTTATCCAATCCCAGTTAATGAGGCGTCAACCAAACAGAGCAACATTACACGTATTTCCTGCAACACATCCTGTTTAACAATACGAAACAAAACAGACAGACGGACCTACATTCTATACACAAACAGGGTTGTCGCTTGTCACATTACCGCCCCGCCTGAAGGGTATTCACATGCAAAATTCAACGAACATTAGAGGCAGCCCTAACATGCGGAAGTGATATTTTTGACATGTGCACCACAGAGTATAAATTTCTATGCTTTTTACTGAATTGGTGTCGTCACATTATTTTCAACGTTTGAAAGACATGTGAGGGTGACGGAGGGGAGTCTCTATTGAGGCTATTGTTCGTTGAATGAGGTAAAGCATTCGATCAGTGACATGGTGAGGGGATAATATTTGACTGTAACTGTCTGTTCTTTAGCTTATTTTGTAGGATGGTTATCTGAGTAAGCTTATTTTCAGTAGTATTTAGTTCTATTAAGTAGGCATTTTGCAGGAAAATAATAGTTAGAGTTAGTACTTTGAAGTAAGGTTCTTATTGATTAGGTACTACTGTACTCCTGCATTAAATTTTCATAATTAAGCACTATTGTATAACTTTGTTATATAAGGCACTACGCAAACGTAGACACTCTTGTGTCTTGTTTTTTCATATAATCATTATGAAATCAACCACTCTTTACGCAGACGTAGACACTATTTGTGTGCAGTTGCTTCCACTTGACACATACGGATTCCAAATCATAAAGTATTCGGTGTAGTTAACTGGAAACTAAAAGATGTAACAAATTTCGAAAAAAAAATACGGCGCCGCGCAGAGCAACTATGGTTTCTTGTGGTATGCCGTGTCGGTAACAGTCAACCGGCAACTCTGTCCGATTGCTGCTACCGGACACAGCAAACACGGTTTCCTTTGATCATGTGCCGTGTCGGTAACAAAAATGTGTCTAGGTTTGCCCAGCGCCTAAGGTTCCTGAGCTAATAAAAATAACCCGTTTCATTTCCTTGTCGTGAATATTTGTAATAAATCTTAGTCTTTAGCAAATATTTTGTCAGGTATCACACACCATTGTGTCTGCAAATATCAATAAACAAACCCAACTCTAAATTTACATGACATTGTCGAAGAATACTTCTATTGGCACGAAAATGCACCGGCGAATATTTTTGTGTGATTGCCGACATGATGGTGGCGCAGTAGCCAAAAATAACAGTTATACGCTGGTTATGATATTCTGTTTAGATCAACAGGTGACGATAGTGTTAGAGTAAGGTTGGAGCATAAAGATATGAAGATAGGTGTTTTCTAAGTGTCGTACTCTAGAGATATATTTAAATAAAGAAAATACATTTAAGTAGGTACTTGCTTTTTTGACGCATTACAACAAAAATCAATAACAAAAAAAAAACGAATTCTAATTATTTTATTTCATCATATTTCACTTATGAATCGTCAGAAGCTGTGTGCACGGTTGCAATATTTTGCGTTTCCTATGGAAAGGAGCCATCAAGGACTTCCACGGTTACCTACTCTTTTAAAATAATTGGCTTGTTTGTTTTCATATTACTAGTGATAATAGTTATGAGACATGTAAGAAACGACAGTGTAGGCCTGTCAACGTGTACCAGGTAGGTACCTACTTAAGTTAATAAAGGTATGATAATTATTTATATAGTTATTGTCGCTCTTTTTTAATTGGAGTTTTAATTTAATTAATCTGCTGCAAAGGAAATTAAGTAAATTAAATTTAGTTTTTAAAGAAATAACACCTCAGAGACATTGGTTTCCCGTTTTAACGATGTGCTAAAAATCTGTCATTATTTTTGCGACGTATAATGGCAATGGACACTTTGAGAAGGAATGAAATCGATAATTCCATTTTCATGTAACAACATTCTCGTTACGGCAAAAATAAAATTGATTATAAAGCCACCTTATCACGGTATCAATCAATTTCGAGCAAGTTGGTCCTTTGTCGCGCACTACCTATCTGTCGCAATCTGTCACGGTTGCGCTTGCGACGCGAAGCATCGTGATCGTTACATAGATAAACATCTCTATTTTTCTGTCTCGTGACTTGGGGTCTTTATATTTTTTATTTTTCACTTTTTTATTTGTTTTTTTCGGCGCGTGCGTGTCGCTTGTTTGAGTAATCAAATATCTGTTAAGTGACTTTCTTTTGAAAGTTAGATGTGGTTTGTAGGATGTGATAGTGTTGGGATGAGATTGCAAGTGCATTGCATTTCTAAAATTTAGTTTTAGATACCAAAAATATTCTGTAACTAAGTGGTATGTTACAGCGACCTATTATTTATGTCCATTATTATATTTTTGCAATTTTAACTGTAAAAACGATACATTATATGTAATTGTAACGTGTTGTGATAATATTCATATTATTTCCTGGATACTTACGTTTGAAAAAGTTCTGTAAAGTATTTCTCGGAATTAAAATGGCAATCTCTAAACCACGAGATTCTAAAAAGTTACAAGCCCAAATTAAAACACTACTTATTTCCAGTTAATCACAGCAAACCACAAATTCTAAACACCATTAAAACCAACATCACACTTAGCCACTATTAATAACCTAACAAATCTCTATACAAAGCCCACTGCGTGTCTTAACCTAAATCTAAAATAGTTTTTGAAAAATCCATACAAAAACACACATTGCGCACTTGTTTACGGGACAAAATCTATGGCGATAGAGGGGGGAGGGAGCGGTGAAAGGGGGGGGTGGTATCGGGCACACCACAGTCGCAACAGAAATAGAGTTTGACGTTTGTATCCGCGGTGGCGCCTGTTCATTGTCAACATTTACAGAGTAGTGTGAGGAACAGAGAGAGGCGTTGAGTTGAAGGTGCGTTATTACAATATATTTTTATAAATTCAGATTTGGCTATTTGAGATATTGCTTTGCCTTTTGAATTACCTATAAGAACCATCGATTAGGTATGTAAAATATGGTGATATAATACCTAATAAACTTCTGGAAAAAAAAATGTGTGCGGTCTGGGGAACCGGGGGAACGAAGTTCCATATGCGATACTCGTACGCACACACACACTCGTATATGTAATAGAAAGAGACAGGGAGGGAGAGAAAGTTGCACCAAGGGGGCATATCGCTTTTTCCTTACGTGACGATTTCTACCAGTCAATTCCTACCGCAAGCCGTGTTGAACAACTTCGTTCCAAAAGTTCGTCGTAGTTCGTCATTAAGATTAGGTAAGAAATCAGTTATCTTTGCTAATAGGACGATTTTTAAAGAATTACAAAGTCATAAAGTTGACATTTTTATTTACTGCCGTGGTATATAATTATTTGAATTATAATTGTTTCGTCAAAATAACCTAATTTAAACTTGTTGTTCAACACAAGCTCAAACCATTTCTTTAAATTAAACCATTTACAGGCACTTTTGAATAGTCAGAGAGTCAGAGAAAACATTTAAAACAAATATCTCAATAGTGACCGCCTCTGAACACTTCCACTACTCTGAACACCTAAGGAGGGCGCGTTAAAATTGAAAATAAATTCAATATCAATTTGAGCACGAGCCAAGTGCTGTATCGCGTTTGTGTCGATACGTGACGTTTATGTGCCCACTCGACATCGACGGGCTAGGGCTACCTACTTTAAAGTTATTATATTATATTATATAATATTATATTATATTATATTATATTATATTATATTATATTATATTATATTATATTATATTATATTATATTATATTATATTATATTATATTATATTATATTATATTATATTATATTATATTATATTATATTATATTATATTATATTATATTATATTATATTATATTATATCGTTGCTCCACCTAGGAGCGACGATATTCGTAGAGTGGCTGGTAGCTGCTGAATGAGAGTTGCCGAGAATCGAGCTTAATGGCGTACCGGCTGCGTGGTCTGCAGGCTGATGATGATATTATTGTAAGATAGGTACAGGCTGGTAAGTTGTCTAAAGGATTGGCGTCAGATGGTGGTAGATGTGATATAGGTGGGAAGTTTGTTAATGGGACACTTCTTCAACTTATGAGCTATGGAGCTCCTAGCAACGCTCTTGGTCTGCATGTGTGTGGCAAGCGTAATATCAGTATTAGTAATTTCTTGATAATTTAACACATTTCTCGAAGAAGTTTTCTTGTTAGTTAGGAAATGCAGTCGTTGAAGTAAGATCTTTCTGTAAAAAAAAAGAGTTCTGCTAACGCTAGATTTGCTATTCTTTTGTGTTACAGCACATTATTATATAATTGTCATTTTACCTGAGCGTCACACAAGTGGCAATCGCTTTAAAGCGTTTCATATTTCTACAACGACTTTTTGACATACGATTTACAGTAGGTAGCTTATTTCAAACTGATATTTTTTATCTTTTTCATCATCGTTATCATTTGGCTTACGACCTCTGATATCTCTGAGATGCAGAACCAATATGTACAAAAGAAAAAAAAAAGTGTTAATTCACATAAATATTTTTTTTAACAGGTTACATTTCCTCTGCCGAACTGTAAAGCGGTTTGGTGGCAGACTTATGTCCTTTTTTTAAGGGTTGTACATATTTTACATTTTTTCACCTATCCACCTGCTAAACTATCTATGCATTCCTTAAATTTTATCCAGCTGATTTCAAAACAGACACTCAATGAAGGGTCATTCACTTGTGTGTGACCATTTATGCTAACCTTTCAGACACAGAAATTTTGTTTTTCTTATCCTGCCAACCCTGTCACCAATGTAGGTTTAATTTTAATAGGAATTCATCGTTTATCTATCGTCATACATTCTTTAACTAAAACGGAGATTAAAATTTATTGGAATTCATTTGCCTTTAGACAGCAACTGTCAAAATAATGTAATTCACTATTGTGATGATGGTCGTGGTCTAATATCTTTTTATATGTTGATGAAAAATGTGGAGCAAAGAAAATATGAACGGGGCAATTTTTGGGGTAATGGTAACTTACAGAAGCAGATTTTCTTGAAGACAAAGACTTATGAATTAAGTTTGAGGCATAATATTATATGACTATGAATACTACACAGTTATTATGGATTTCTACGTCATCGATGTAATGACTGGCATAAAACTTTTACTGCCCACTGAAAGTCTGTTGTCAGAGATCTTCAGTCTTCATGTCTCTTTATAGTATATATAAAATTATTATGTTACATCGTCACATTGCTGGATGCAAAACTTGCTTCAATGTGAAAGTGTCAGGGTATCCGCGAAATTCATTTTTTTTTACGTTTTTTGCAATTTACAGTGTCAGTATCACGTTGTATGTTGATCTAAATATGATTCGCGGCCATATTAGATATTTATTAATAGAATTATTATTATAAAAAAAATTAGAAACAACTCTCTAAGTTCATATAATCCTATTGAATGACTATTTCATGAAATTTTAGGATTATTCTAACTTTAAAGAGTTGTATTGCTGATTCATGACCACAAATACTTCTAAACTTCCAGAGGCAGAAAAGAATGTGATCTATTCTTAGTGTCGACAATATTTCAACATAATACATTTGAATATTACATTTAAAATAATTTATTAAGCCGAATTAAATGAAAATCTATACAACCCTAATAACACGGGCTTAGTTGAAGATCGATGCGTATTGGAAGATGTAGGAGCAGATTTTATTTATAAGAATGTATCAGAGACGTCCGGATTGACACGGCGTTCAGACTAACTTCATGTCTCAATTTAGACGTATGGAAATAAATATTCTGCACAGGAATGTTTATCTTGTATTATATTATTTGTCGGATAAAACAGGCTATAAACATTGCAAAAATACCTTAACAAGTGTGGCAGGTTCAAGGGATGCTTTTGCTTACTAGGTGGTAGTGTTTTGAAATAGTTTACTATTAGAATATTTCAAGAAAAAAAAACCACCTGTTTGTAGAGGGCCCCATATTTTAAAGTATAGTAAAGTTTTGAAGGAAGATTGTCATGAAGCCCCAGTGTCAGCAGAAGACGAATAAGGGTGTCAGTTCCACAAAAAAAACCTCAAGTTTTACAAGATTTTGACTGTAATACTCGTCGATTTCCAGTAAAGTAAATTCCTGTAACTAAAAACCGGATCCGCATACAATGAGTAAGCCACAGTTAATGTGTCCAATATAAACATTAAACAGTTTTAAATCTCATGAAACACTTTGTTCCCGGAATACTGTATAATGTACAGTCAACCGTACGTCAGTAGTAACACTTGAACTACGAAAACAACTCTTATTGCTATGGAATAAAAGCACTGTCGATGTCAAATTGTAACAATGGACGCGGGGAATACTGTAGCCAACAAAAGTCCTGTGGTGTTGTTTTAAGATGATTAACGATAATTGCTGACGGTATCAAGGTTTCTGTGTGTTCCATCAAGATTGTTTGTGTGGTGACTGGTGAGTATTCAGTGCGATTCCTTTATGATTTCAGAGAATTAAATCCGGTACATTTAAGAACTGGGCCGGACATGTTTGCCGCATGTCGGATGCATTGTGGGCTAAGACCACCACAACATGGGTTCCTGAAAATGTCCAACGGCATCGCGGTAGACCCAGGCGTAGATGGCGGGACGAACTTGACGTTTATAGGGAGGATTGGTCCGTATTGGCTCTGGATCGAGTTGAGGGGAAAAGGAAAGGGAGGCCTTTGCCAGTTTGGACAATACAGGCTGATTATTATTATTATTACATTTAAGAACGGTACGCATTCTAATATCTGTGTCAATCTGTTAATAAGACCTATAGTTTGAAAAGTTTTTGACTGATTGTCACTGAGATGAGATTGTGAGGACGTTTTTAGATACGGGAATGGGTCTCCATTGGAAAACAGGACATATCTGATTGAAAGCGGTAAAACTTCGCTTAAGTACCTGCAAAATTCAGGGAATTTTCAATGTGTTGCTGATTAGCTGCTTCGAGGCTGCTTGATAACAAAATTAGGGAGCCCCATGTTATTCGTGAAACGTGTCCTCTGAAAACCCAGCGAACTGGTAGGTACTTAGACAAATAAAACGGTAAGTAGATTTTTTCTACTAGATACTGTGAAGACAACAACTTTTTACAACACAATTCAACAACTTTTTTTTTTCTTACAACTTTTTTGTATCCTATAGGAAATACCTTTATTGTAAGCACTGTCGCGTCGCGCTGTCGCGTTTCACCTGTCTGCCTGGAGCTTGAAACTACTGAAGCAGTGCTAAACAATGGCTCAAAAGTGGTATCATAGTTTAGCACAGTGAAAACGGTTCTAAGAAATATAGGGCTAATCTCAAACACTACACTTGGCAAACGGATAACAGAACGCAGAATATTGTTGACATAGAACACGAGAGGATGTTGCTGTCAATTTCCTATGCTTGTTTGACTGTGCTAAATAGTTTCAGCCATCACACAATTTAACTAGAAACCATGTAAACATTACAGTCAGCCAATCATGTTCATACATACATTGTTATTGTTACAATTTTGAATTATAGTGGTTAGAACATAAATCAATGGTTAAACTAACACATGATTGTATTGATGAAGCTCAGGTACAGTAACTAAACTGACACACTTTCTAATAGACGTAAATCTCGACTATGAATATGAACATCCTAAGCATAGTGGAGTTAGGTCTGTGTACCGAGTTCCTTATGTATTGTGTTCACATTGAGCATGCGCATGCGCCTCCTAATCTAATAAGTCCTAGAGCAGACGTGGCCCAGTGGTAACGGCCGCGAATAACGAGTTGTAGGTCGTGGGTTCGGTCCCAAGCAGGCACTATAACTTGTGTAAAAAATATTTTCATCATGAAGCAGTGAAGAAAAGGAAAAGTGACAACAGTGAAACAGTGAAGGAAAACATCGTGAGGACATGTCCTAGAACCAAAAAAATCAAAGACATCCAAGCCGCACTGGGCCAGCGTGGTGGATTATAGCCTTGACACAGAGAGGATGGGTGTTTCCCAGCAGTGAGAACATTATAGGCTGATTATTATAATTATACCCAACAGGAAAACATATATGTATCTATACATAACATAACATCACGCCTGTATTCCCCGAAGGGTTAGACAGCGGTGTAGCTATAGTACACCCACATTTCGCCAGTTATGTTTTAAGTCCCATGTAATAGGGGGCGAGCCTATTGCCATTAACTGGGCACAAATCCAGACAACGGGCTGCTATTGCTGCTGCCAGATGGAAAACCAATTAACAGTTTGTACGACCTGGGAATCGAACCGATACGACCACTAGACTAACGAGGCAGACTATCTATTTATATTTATTTATATAACAGTATTAATCCATTTCTGCTTTGGGTCATTTAGGTTCATAATAATCTCCAAATTTCATTTGATAAGCTAGTTCTGCAACATCAATTTGATGCTAGCTAAAAAATTGTTTAAACAAAACTGTATTTTATGTTGAAGAATCAAATAACCATTCTAGGGCGCTATGTTGCGTTAGATTTGTTGTCGAGTCCTGATTCCTGTTAGTAACTTTCGAGCCTCTTTGTCTAATTAAAGTCCCATGACGATAGGGTTAACGACAATAGTAGGTGCAAAATTGATCAAAATCTAATAAGGAAATTGTCTCCTCCGCCAATTTCCCTAAAACCCCAGCTGTACGGTGTGATCTACGTGCCGGGGTCCGTCGCCATACATAAATAATGAGCTTGTCCGTCTGATGGTAATCGCGACCTCCGGAGATTTAACACTTTTTGTTGCGACTGTCCGGTGAGGTACAGGGTGTAAATTTTTCGGTGGTGTTATTTCTTTTTTTTGTTCCTGATAGGTATAGTTCATGAAACTATACATAATCGCATTATCATCATTTAAGTTTTAACATGACATAATATGTTACATACGATCATTAATTAATTTATCACATCAATAATTAATTATCTCACAACAAAAAGATATCACATCAAAAACTACGTTTTGGCAGCTATACTCAATTTATTACTAGCCAAATAATTTATAATTTATTTATTTTATACATTAGACTAATAACGGATAACACCCGTATGTATTTCGATATACATGTATAAAAAAACCACGTTATTTAAAAATTAATACAAAGCATTGTAATCTATTTACCATTTACATTAAAAAAATAACTCTAAAGTGCAGTCATTTCAACAACATTACACAATAACTGTCGTTATTTAGCCGTTATATAGATGTTAACATTGCCTATCTACGGTACCTATCTACTTGTACTTTGACGCAGGTACGAGGGCAATCATCAATAAATGTTGTAATTTCTAAGTTAGAGAGTATTCTTCAGTAGTTAAGCAACAGTCCACCAATCGGACACAAAGGAGCCTTTCTATTTATTTATCATAATATTTATATCAAAAATATTTAGCAATGTTCATACCAAAGAGCGTGTGTTAGTAACAGGCAAACCAGAAGTTGGATATCGGTTTGCAAATATCAAACCATGAGTCAAGCTATTGAAACAGTAGGTGTGTCAGCAAGGTTCTAAGCTGCATGAAGTAGGAACGTGCTGGGCTAAAGTTCATCAGTAAATAAGTAATGACAGCCATTAGCTCATAGAAATATGTAGGTATTTATTGGATTACATAATGATGTGCCAGTTATCTTCAAAAATGATGAGAATTCCATACATACATGCATTTTACTCTAACATAGAAGCATCTTAATTTAAGAAAATGTATGTCATAATTTGTTTCGTTACCTACTAAGTCCATTAAATCAAATGGATGAGGAACAAAATCACCTTATTATGCCATTTACCACTTATTTAATACCCTCTACAATACAGAAACAGAAATGGTCACAGGAATTTAGAATAGACTTCATTTTCACATCACAAACATATCCATATCTATTTTATCCATTTACCATCCATCCATCTTCCTACACTCTAAAAATAAAAATTTACGACCATTCAAAATATTCATACAGCCGTCAAAACTGACAGTTCACTTTGACATCATCCTGTAGACATTGTAGGGTTGCCGCAATGTATCGCGATAATATGGGTATATTTCAAAGACACCTATTTTATTCAGTAGCCAGGATATGTGTTCGACATTGATTTATTTATTGTTATCTGCTGCACCCCTTAGTGATAGGGTTTGAAGACAGATACTTTTGAAAGTATTGAGTTCTAGAGGGTTGGGTCTAAGATGCAGGAAATTTACTTAATAAAAATATTTAATTCACTGACAGTCATCGCTCAGAATAAACCCATAGGTGCATGACATTTTTTGCCCAAGAGTTCGGGAAGGGTTTTTGAAAACTCATCTGCTAAAAGGGGTTAAATACATGATCATCATCATTGCGGGGGTGAAACAGGGAATACAGTTTCAATGAAATATCTTATGATTTATAAACTTGAAAATGAACCCGAATGATTATCACAGTAAATAATAAGGTAATTAAAGGGAGTAATTAAAGCATCATCATCTATCTGCCTCGCCTTTTCCCAACTATCTTGGGGTCGGCTTCTAGTATAACTGGATGCAGCTGAATACCAGTATTTTACATGGAGCGACTGCCTATCCGACCTCCACAACACAGTAACTGGGTAATATGATACCCCTTGGTGAGACTGGTTGACAGACTTTCGGGCTTCTGACGACCCGTAACGACTGACATAGATCCACGAATGACAGGCGACTAACGGCTTAACGTGCTTTCGAATTTAAATTTGATAAATCTTTTAACCGCGGAGTAGATCCGCGTATCCACAATCATAATGCGGGGCGCTTCCATGGACGCTCTCCCCACCCCCTAGATGGACCGACGACCTTAGAATGGTGACTGGGACAGACTGGATGCGGAAGGCGTAGTGACGGTAGTGTGGAGCAGTCTGGGAGAGGCCAGTGTCCAGCGGTGCTGAGTTGATTTGTTGATTGAAATCTTTTATTAAAACAGACTTGCGTCTCACAGCGACGCATTAAGGTTCGTGCAGACTGGCGCGACGCGATACCGGTAGAACAATTTCTATGAAAACGGAAAGTGTTCTACCGGTGCCGCATCGCGCCAACCTTTATGACGTCTTGTTGCATACAACAGACATGGCCTTTTATCAATGAATATTCTTCCTAAAAATCGTACAAGTAAAGAATAATAATAAAAAACCTAACACAAAACTACTTATTAGCTAACATAAAAATTGATTACGAATCTTCGTCTAAACATAATAAATAACAAACAAGTAGATATCAATCAGCAAAAAGAATGCGTTAAGGAAGCTAAGACGTCGACAGACGGTAGTTAATAAAAATGTTAGCGAATCGATCATTTTAATGGAAACGTGAGGTTTATCACGAGATCCTAACTATTATGCATTATTATATTTTGTACAATAGTAGATTGTCTGATGGTCACTAATTGTATAAGAATTTGTCCTCCAACTGCATTCGTGAGCGTGGTAGCTTGTATCTTAAATTGGCGTTTACTTGTACTGACTAAAAGGTTAGAACGATCCGTTCCGATGGTTGTAAATTGATTTAAAATGTTGGTAAATTAAGCCTCTTCTATGTTACTGATTAATAAAATCTAGGCACAGATTACTCTAGATGATTCACTCCGCAAAATCTTTCATAAACACATCAATAAAGTGCAATTCAAGTCGCACGGCGCCAATTACCTGCAGTTTTTCAGATTCACCTAGAAGTTGCTTCTCTTTCTATCGCGTAAATCTGTTATCTTCTTACTACGTTATACTCACTGAATTAGCCGACAAGACGAGCCAGCTGCGTACTTCATACCTAAAATGCGGAGTGAACCTCTGTAAGAATCTGTGGTCTAGGTCATCTATTATCTTGCTAGACTCTTCGAATACAACAGTTACTTTCTCATCTTAAACCAAATTCGTTTGAGTATATCTATAAACCACCTTGGCCACCTACTTATTATTGAATATAAGTTCCATTGGTTAGTCAAACTCCGTTCCTGGACGTAATTGTGCAAGAATCTTAGCACCTGACACAACAATACTTGTTCCTAGATCAGCTCCGATTACATCAACATTAAGAGATTTATTACCATTAATAGTATTATAATTGATTCCATTCTTGTTAACAATACGGTTCACGCATATCATTTCGTGCCATTCATTCAGTGAGATCACTTTATCACAAACTTTTTGCTTTACTGGAATATGTTTATATTCAATGATTGTATGGGAATAGAGTTAGTCAGTACTTCGTGATTTAGTCATGATTTGATGACGTATTCGAGTCCCGATCGTTGTATAATTGCTGAGAAGTCGTGAACTCTTCGAGTGTTACTTTTGCGTAAATGGCTGATTGTGTTGTGACTAATCGGGGGTTTGTTTCCATTGTTACGTTTTGGTTAGGAATGTTTTCTTTAAATATTAGTCTGCAGATATTAATGTGTTTTTTTATTTTTTTATTTGCACTAAAATCACTTTTTGTATCAGTTCAGTTTATTCAAGTAAACTATTTCAAGTTGCAGTCAGAATGCAGCATGATTCATTAGACTCTCATCTGTAGAATATGATTAATTTACTCCAGCAAAAATTAACTAAAGAATCAATGAAAAGAATGCTAGAATGAAGTTTGGAACTTTCATTGGAAAATAAACTTGGTACTGATGAAATTTTTGTCTGAAAAAAAGTTGATGATTGGTATAATTTTTTTCTCCATATGTATCAGAAAAAGTAATGATTCCGAGCTTTCCATGACAACCAAACAAACTTGAAACTAATGACATTGCATAGGTTGATAACAAGTTATATTAACAATAATGATAAGGTCTTTAATAAACAATATCGTATCGTCCAACATTGGACCCAAACCCCATCTCAGCGCACGTCCTTTACGCCAAACGAGGACATTCGCACGTCTCACAACATTATACACAGTATTGCTATTAGCATAGCGAATGCATTATTACATGTCATGTGCAAGTCTAACTCGTTGATAAATATCTCTAAACATTTGATAGCAATAGCGATTTGTTCCTTACTAATTGCTGAGTGATTCGTAATTCGTGCTTGTTATTATAAATTGTGGTTGTTGCTTTTGGTTCAGATGTAGATAATGTAGCAGTGTTTTGAGCACGATTGGCATTAATCCGGAGAATACCTAGTGCTTATTCACGTTAGATGTTCCGGCGAATCTGATTGTCCATCGATCTGACGTGTCCTCGTCCGTCGTCTTTAAGGGAACAGGTGGGATTGTAGGTCAAGAGTCTTAACACTCGATGCTGTCGCCTCTCTCGGTATCGCTAGAATTGGAAGGTTCTTCATCTTCTGATATATTGACAACGCTTGGTAACCATCACTATTTATAGGAACTGAGCATGAGATTGTTGTTTTTACTGTAGCGGCATCTACATCGCTACATGCAAACTACGCATCACAATGACGTCACGGGAAATCCTGCATCGCGCAAGCAGAGTTTACAGCGTGATCAGCATATGTATAACTTTGTAACATCAATCGTAAAGCAGTTGCCCATCAGCCGCAACACCCGTCATGGTCGGAGGTTCCTCTCTTTTATATAGAGGATGATTGATTTTTACACCTTGTGCCTCATACCTCTGTATTACAAAGAGCCGGAAATATTCATGCATATTACGATGTCTGAATTTTTATTTGTCCTGAGAATTAATTTTAAGTATACTTCATATTACTTGACAGTCACATCGTCTTCATACTAATGAGATACGCTTTTTTTCATACAAATTATATACCTACCCACGTAGTCTTCATATACTTACAATAATTGATGACTGTCTGTCTGTGCGTTGATTACCACTAGACGAATCACACCATCGCAACCTTTGACCCAATGCTTGACAAATGGCTTTAAAATTGTACTATTATTTCAATAGAAGCCTACTGTCAACCCGAAAGAAACTAAATTGAATGGGAAATAGAGTTGAATTTGGTGTAGTGAGTGGCAATTTGAAGTGTTTTATTTGAGAAGTTTTTTGGTTGATAGATTCTGGTTTGTTAACTCTCTTGATTATATTCGATTATAGTCTTGTTATTGTTGTTATGAATAGCTTACGGGAAGTTTATCTTAACAAGTCCGTCTCATGTCGTCCGTCTTTCCTTTCTCTCAAGAAGGGAGGAAGGAGGGGATCCCTTCTTGGGAGAAAGGGGATGACTTTTCTTTGGGTCTTCAGTGGAATATTTAAACAAGAACCCAATAGAAGGAATGCACAATAAAAAGTTCAACAGCTGCCATAAAAAAATAACTTTTATAACCCGACGACTTCCTTCCACAATGTACTAATCAAACCAGAACAAACCACAAAAGATAAAAATCCAATTTATATAAGAAGACAATTCTCACTTAAAAGGTCCCATGATAAAAAACCAAGTCATCCAACGCGGGACGATAAACCGACTTTCGTATCATCTATCAATCGTACATGGAGAAGCCAGCAGGGGATCTACTATTAAATTCGTCATTTCCCACCAATGAACACACTGAACACGGTAAAACACAGAGTAACAATCTCTGTACAAAAAAATACAGGTAGGAACGACACGGTGTCTGTAGTTGGAACAGTGTCTATCAACAAATAAAAAGAGACGCCTACGACATCTTAAATAGAAAAAACAATTACATTCATGACATCTCACAGTGGTTTTTTTGGACGCCATCTTGATCTGGTGTTTCGACATTGAATGACAGTATTAATTTCATTTTGTATTACCGCATGCAGAGCGCCTTATAGACTATAGTGGCTTGGGTGTGTAGGATTCTCCCAACTATAGATATAATAAAGGAAGTCGACAGAATAATAATTCTGATGCTACGTTAGTAGCAACTCCTGGATGTAAATTTGAAATCAATTAAATTCAGCTTTTGGGACCAGACACGGTAAACGCAATAGTCACACGTCAACAAGCGAGATGGGTGGATGACGTGAGGTTTACGGCAGGACACTACTGGAGAATGGTAGCGCAAGACAGAACCCAATGGAAAATACTAGAGGAGGCCTATGTCAAGAGGCACTCTGAATAACGTGATATTCTTTAGAAAAGCCTCAATAATGTCATATATGAAACGTTAACCTCGATATTTAGAATGAAGGGCTTATTATGCTATGGAAGTTTCAGAAAGATTCAGAAGTAGGTTCTCTAAAAGTCTAAATAATGACAGTACGTAACAAAAACCAGGGCCTTTTTTAACATTACAACTGAAAAGGCAACATATTTATTAAAAAAACAATAATAACTGTCACATTATCACGACAGATGCTGTTAAAGCACAAAATGTACGAAAGAAACTAAAATTATCTGATTGTCAGATTTTCGCCTGTCACCTGTCGCTTGTCGGTTTTATTAAATAAGCCCCAGGACAACTATGATATCTCTATGACAGTTAACGGTTATCAAAAACCGATACCACTTAGGTACTACACAGTCGGAAAAACCAGGTACCGAATACTACTATCAATTGGACGGTGAAGGGTGTTTTGGGGGACTGTCTTATGTAGTTTTGACGTTCGAAAAGTGCTGTTTGTCAGCCTAGTTGGCGCCCATTAGGCAGCCTGGCTGCGTTAGCCGGAATATAGACACAAATCTTGGCTGCCTAGTGCGCGGGCTCCAATTAGACATCATATGTTTAATTGGCTGCCGTAGCCTGGTTGGCGCTGTCAGGCTGCCTAGTGCGCGCATTTGTCATTATTGAATCATTGTCATCGCGGCCTAAATGAATTTTGATTAGATTTGAATTACTACACAGTGACTAGCATCGATGGGAACCAATCAGGCCATCATCACAAGTCAACACACCTTATCGATTGTCTCCACCACACTAAAGCGAGTCATTTAACAATCCCAGGTGAGATGGAGTCACGTAACAAATTCGGAATGGTGCTTCTTTCTAATGAACTATTTAATGTCAAACGTCTCGATGGTGTACGTAAGGGATAGGCGGTAGCGATTAAGGATTCTGTTTATGTAATTGACTGGCTTATTAACTTAACTAGTTTCAAATGAAAGAAAGAAAGAAAGAAAAAACTTTTATTTGCGGCAAACATGACGCAAAGAAAAAACAAATACACGAAAATAATAAGTTGGGGGAAAATATGCGTCACATCCACGCAAAACGGCCATCGCTCAGCATAATGCTGCGACCCTATGCGAGACAGAGCCCCAGCGCTGGTTTCAGAATGCTGGTTTTTCAAATCAGTGATTTATGCTCCTTATTAAACCATTTGGAAAGTATCGCCTTTTCTTTGATGAAGGTTTTTTTTGCATCGTCATGAGGCCGCGATCTGGCAATGAAATATATAATTAGAAAGTGTAACACTGACAAGAAACGTTTCAAACCTCTTCCTCCTCCTCAGAATTATCACTAATGTTCAGATACCACCTGATAATGGAAAATAATACTCTATATTATAAACTCTTTATTTAAATTACAGACATAAATGTGGATATTTTACCTATGCTGACACAATGGTCAGTTGGGATGTTTAAAATCTTTCTACAAAAAAATGTATTTTTCCCGTAATCTCATTCCTCTCATCGCTGGCACCACACACGTTTGTCGTCGACCGGCGCCTGCGCCACCGTGTCACAACAAAATAAAGCCTGTCCCGACCCAGTTCCCACAGTAGCCGATACTTAGACATGTCACTAAATATTGACAAACAGAAGGCCAATCTCTTTTCTCATCTCTAATCTTCTATTTCAAAAATTAAACGGGGTTCAACCTCGCTTTCCTGATTAAATTTTAACATTTACTGCTACTGCCTCGTCAGAATCTCTTTTGTTGACACCAGTGTCATTGGCCATCAGCAGCCCTGGAAATGGCCGACTCGCTTATTTATACGAATATATTTCCACACCCACCATTCCCAAAAATGACAACTAATTACAGCTAATTACACCTGGGGAAAGGAAAAGAATGTCCTTTTTCTAAAAGAGTAACAATTGCAACCACAAGATTGCCGCTCCCATAAGGTCGAAACATTTCGCTTAACTATTCCTAAAGAGTCATAAAAACCCTGTCAGAAATCGACACGTTTTTCACCTCTCAACGAGGCATTGTCAGGATGACGATTGACTTGTCGCGAACCCGAACACGACGTGTTGGCACGCCGAGTGCTGAACGCAGAGACACAACACAACACAACACACACGACAGACGCTGCACAATCCATTTGTTGTCAACACGACCGCGACAACTGACCAGTGAGTGGGAATTCTGTACTCATCTCCAATGTGGATGTGTCGTCCGAAATTTTAAACTGGTTAAGTTTTTTCTCAACACGCTATTGAAATAACTCATGTTTTAAATAAGTTATCGAGAAACGTGTCGGTATTAATACTTGGTTCTTAAAACTGTTTTTCGTAATGAAGATTGATTTTGAGAAGTTCTTGGCCTATGATATTCGGACTTTATGCGATATATAATGTCATGTGAACTTGTATTTTGTCTCTTGGAGAATTTAATGATGAATTAAAAAAATATCCTCTCGAATGTTTCTAATAAAACCGTTTCTTGAACCGAAGTATTTTAAAGCTTTTTATCTGACTGTACTAGACAGCAATAATTTGATGGTATCCGAATAGTCACTGAAAAGTATTGAAATTAAAATGTGTCAATTCGGACACAGTGTCCGAATATATTGTGTCCCTATCGTCCGCAAGTCAAGTCTTCAGGGTTAGAAATTATATGATATTCGTTTGTCTTTCCATTCATGCAGGGTCACATGAGTTTGTACCTACCTCCATGCAAAAAAGGCGTGTCGTAATCTGTCTTCTTTTGCACATCAATGAAAGTTCTGTCAAAACCTGTTTGAATTTCAAAGACTAGAAATATTCCATGACACACGATAAGTTTTGTGATCGTACTTTCAAATTGTCGCCGATACGGTATCGTGAGCAATTGTTGTAAAACTTGTTTAGCCACCAATTAGTAGATATTAGGCATAAAATGTTTTACACGCAAAAAATGGCGTTGACTCCATGTGAATGAATGGGACAATTATAGTTTTGTCACGGGTCCGAAGAGACTTGTCGCAGAAAAGCATGGAATCATGAGAGAGAGAGACATGACTGTTACATGAGAATCCAACAGAGACTTGATTATATTCTGTTCTTGGCACTACACTAAGTATCTAGCAGAAAAAAAAAAATAGTTTTAATTAGCTGCGCCCCGCGGTTTCACCGGCCATAAGTCTCGATCCCGTGGGAATATCGGGAAAAAAGTATTCTATGTCCTAACCCAGGTCATGATCTACCCATGTGCCAAATTTCATGCAAATCCGTTCAGCAGTTTTAGCGTGAAAGGATAACAATCAAACAAACTGACTTTCGCATTTATAATATGCGTAATTATGCGTCACAATCGTGGTTGGTTGTAGGTCGTCATCATCCACAGGCCAACTTTTCCCAATGCTGGCCATAAACTCTCTTCTTGTGCCCAAACCACGCTCCTGAGCGAGCCTCATCCAGGTTCTACCCACGATGGTAGGTACCCATGTTCCAATCAAAATGTAAAAAAGCTAGAACATGGTACAATTTATATGGCATGCGGCATTGCCTTCATAAAGAATATATTTACTAAACATTATGATTAATAAATTCGGAAATATGTACCTAAATGCTAATTTTATTATGTCTACATTCCAAAATAGAATCGAATAATTAGAAAATATTAACACTACTAATCGGTTGTGGTGCATACAAAAAACTAATTAGCTAAAAACTGTGATTTATTTCTTCCTTTGGTTTCAACAGTTATAAATAAATAATCCTTTAATTAACATAAGTGGTAAAAGATACGAACAGAAATATATATTTAATAACGGGATGCAGACGAGTCACGGTGTTCTGAATAGTATAGTTAAAAAACTGCATAAAATTTATTTATATTTATATAAGAATCTTTATTGTACACCAGAAAAGAAAATAAATTAAACACTAGGGCCTTATCGCTTTCTGCGATCTCTTCCAATTCTTGTGTAATTATTTTTTTCCGTGAAACGTAATATTTGCATTAATTATCTAATAGCCAGTTTACAAAATCGAAATGAATATTATGGTGACCTTTGCCAAAATAAAAATAAAAACAAAATGGCGGACAGAAATGTTTTGGGTATTCTTTTTTCTTGATTCGTGACTGTCAACAGCGAATCTCAATTTTGCAATTACGATTACAACTACAACTATCCATTGTATGGAACAAAAAATTAAAATATTCGCCAGCGAGACGAATGTCAAATTATATTAATTGCAATGACACCGTGCAAGCGTGTGAATCCCCAATTTGAAGGAAAAGGACGTGACGTAACGGTTCGCGATTTTTGTGCGCACACGCACGATGTCTACAATAGAATTTCCATTTGTTTTTTTTGTTTTCTTCCTGCATAGAAGCAGGTTCTCATCTGCGGTATTACATGCAGTAATAAGGTTCTTATTGCTACGATCTATGATTATGAATTTGATACTATAATTATTATTCTACTGGTCAGTTTTAGAGAAGGATCTCATTTATTATTATGTACGTACAAACGTACATAGGTACGACTAACATGTATTTTTGGCCGAGCATTATCTATTGTGATGTTACTTTACTCGTAGAGCCATACCTCACCGGGACGCCATAGCTGCGCAGCCAGGTCGCGTCACCAACTAAATGTATGGATGCATCCACTGTATAGCTGTATACATTTAGTTGGCAGCGCGAATTGGCGACGACGTTGTCATGGCGTCCCGATGAGGTATGGCTAGCAAGATTATCTCTACAACATATAATTTAAGTTATTATAACCAATGACGTCAAGTTACGTAAACAAACTTGTTAGTTGTTTTTCCCACTATTTTTAATTCTTGTCACACGATTTTATTTTGCATAAAATTAATTCTAATTAGTTAATTATTATGATGTCGCAGACATAGGGAACAAACTCTTGGCAAATATACGTTTTTTAATCTGACAAATTATAAATCATAATAATGATATAATCGTTTGATTAAAGTAAGTTAAATTCGCATCAACACAGTTACGTAAATTAATTTTGTTTATTGGATTTTCACACCTTCGGAGGTGCTATACAATCAATGGTGGGGAATGTATTATAAACAAATAAAAAAAACTATACTCATTTGCTTTGCTCATAATCTCTCATACAATGTAACAGCGAATCAATTTTCACACCGCCCCCTTAAGACTTAGGCCAAATATTTTGCGATATTAGGATAGCTCATGACCTAAAGAGGTACCATTAAGAATATGAATATAAAATCTCGACTAATTAAAAAGTTATGTAAGAAAACGTGAAATTTCGCGGGTATTCTGGTTAGATACACTCTTTTAGGCAATTGTTTTGATGCGTCCAATCATCCTCTTTCAAATAAAAACAAAATCGAAACGACAAAAGTTGACTTGACAATAAATGTCAAATTATAAAAAGGTCAGTAGGTACTATCAACAAAAACAAAAAAACAAATCTTATGTGACTGCATTGCCTAATCTTTACACGGATTAATCGTAATAATGTAACCTCTTCACACATAAATCTATCGCCACACTCAACATCTGTCCTCGATGCGAATTACTTGATTTACGACATAATAAATAAAAAAACTCTTGAAACAATATTGCGTTACTTCATCGTGTACATACTCAAAGGCCATTCCAATTAAAGTAATCGACATTTGCATAGAAAATGCGCGTATCAATACGAATTTACGGATGAGATAGGGTTTTGGTGTGGTGCAAAGGAAAAGCATTTGATTTTATTGCAATTTATTAAGGCTGTTCTTTGTAGCGGTCTTAAGAGGGTGCATTCGGAAAGTTGGCAACGTCGCAAATAGATGTCAAATATATCGCTGTTTTGATTAATTTGGCAATATTCCTAAGTCATTTGGAAAGTTTCCAAATACTTTTTTACATCTAAAACTAAATATTCGGTGTGAAGATATTTATTATTGCATTTCATAGTCAATATTCTAGTTCACTAATTACCCATATTTCATATTTTCATACAGGAATATTGCCAAATTAATCAAAACAGCGATATATTTGACTATTTGCGACGTTGCCAACTTACCGAATGCACCCTCTTAAAGCCAAGCCTTACATTCTGTAGTGGCCGGTCATACGTCGAGTAGGCAGGAGACAGGAGACAAAACGGTGACCTGTGTACTACATTCAATAAACAAAATGTCTTCTTACGTTCGAGCTTATCGGATGTAGGTAAGACTTGTAAGATAGCGGCCAACTCGTATGTTTGCAATTTTTTTACTTTCTCTAATTGCAGTGGCCATCTACAAAAAAAATTACCTTTGCCATCGACTAGAAGTAGAAAAGTAGAAGACTCTTTCTAATCTATAGCTCTGCTACCTGAACGACGTTGAAGATTATATCTATATCTTCAAAATCCACTATAAAACGATTGAACCCATTCCCCGCTACATCTCTTGCCTCACCTCCGTACAATGTAACTCGTCGTCACCTGATTAGCTCGCCGCTCACGGCGGTCGGTTTTCCTCTAAAATTAAACAAATCCACAACGACGGTGTTTTGTCAACTCGTGACTATTGCCAAGGCCGCGGTGATCATCAGCGGTTTAGGGTTGACAGTTGTATGGATGAATAGTTTAGTTAATTATTCTCGTTGTTTGACTGCTGTGCTAGCTTAGTTTAATGAAAACTTCATTTTTGTTGCCCTGCGGTTACACCCGTATACAAGTTATGATGCTTCTTTTCAATGTAAATGACTTCTTATAAACATATCGTTTCTAAAATATATAATTATGAAATATATTGACGATGTTTCAGATATGTATTGTTAACTATTTATTTTATTTACTCTTGGGTACATTACCAGTCGACAATGTTGCGTATGAATTTTTTGGTCGCCATATTTAGTTTGTGAATAGATTTAGTTAAGTTAGTAAGTCCGCTTCGATAAAATAACCTTTTCAAATTCTAATTAATTAATTTAATGTAAATCTAAAAATTAGTCACCAAACATTAAAAATACATGGCGGTGTCGTTGATATTAAAAATAACACGATAAAATTGATGCAAATGCATTATTGAATATGCAAAAGACAGATCATATTCAGTCTATTATTTTATTGATTTTAATTTGCCAATTAGTTAAACTAATAAATCTTCTCACGCGAAATCCATTCAAATCAAATCAAATCAAAAGTCATTTATTCAAACTAGGCTGAGAATCAGCACTTTTCGAACGTCGAAATTACATAAGACAGTCCCCCAAAAACGCCCGCCCTTCACCACTTCCTAGTGCTTTAGCTGGGAAGAAGAAGTGGCGCAACAAACTCCCCAGCATTAACTTTGTAAAATGCAAATAATGTTTGTTTTGTCTGCATAGGTATTTTGATGTTACCGTGAAAGTACTTTTTATGAATGGGATACTAATTATAATTACCGATAGCAATATTCAATTCTTCATCAATACATGACATCATTGTATTTCTACCTAATTGTCTAATTAATTTCATAGAAGAGAGACATTTTGACGACTTTTCAAAGTGGCATGGAAATTATTTTGATAGATTTTTTGTCCGTCTGCAAAGTTACATTGCATTGTTGCACTGCAAATGTTTTGACAAAATTACAATAGGTATCGACTCAGTACAAGTCATTTAAGTAAGCCTTAATTTTTCATTATAATATTTTAGCTGTGCGAGAATTTTTTCTCACATCAAAATTATTACCGTAATATTAAGTCTTCTATTAGCTAGCTTTTGTTTCATCAATTGCAGAACATTAAAAAAAAATGATCATCCTCGCCCGTAATTTGCAGTTGACTTGTCAAAATTATTCCTTTACAAACGTTGCTTAAATTTAGGAAACAGACGTTTAAAGGACATAAAACGTATGATTAAACAGACTTTAATCATTACATAAATAAACCCCCTTTTATAATACTGAATGTATAATTCAACTGTCAACATGTCAACAGCTATTGTTCACGGTTGTACATTTAATATAGGTAGGTACTTACAAAGTTACTAACGACAGCTATTTTTTCTCTTAGATCACTCCACATTGTTCAAATTATCTCGTCATTCCGTCCTTTTCATCCAAATCAGCTTTAGGGACTAACAACAACAAAGGACCAGTCACTTCCACAGCCAGCCCTAGAGTACTGATGACAATTGCGGGTAATCACGGCTGATGACGTCACGCGGCGTGCAGCGTTGCAACCTTCACGCCTGTCAACTGATTGCGAGACATTCGATTCAAGTTAGGTACTACACACACTAGATGAGCTGTGGTCGTGCGATGCGTAACGCGTAGTACTAAAGGTACTAGGTAGGTACAAAAAATCACGATTTCCGTGATAGGAACATGGTCCAGGCAACATTGTAAGCAAGTGCATTATGTACTGATTTAAATACAAGATCATTTGTGAACTAGAGTAAGATCTATTAGTCCTACAGACCGAATTTCGGACATGGCGCCCAATCTCAGCGGAGACTAGCCATCGCGCGGAGATATTCTATTGCACAAGTGTGTACGCAGGCAGACACAGGTCCACTCTCTCTTCCCACAGTGTCAAAGTCCGGTGGGACGGAAATTCGACCGGAGAGAGATCAGGCGCATGATAACGTGCTTCAGAGTAAGATCTTCGATTCGACGGCACGGTTGGCGCAGTGGTTAAGCGATTGACTGCTGCGCTGCGTGTCGCGGGTTCAATTCCCGGACGGAACAAATATTTGTATGACCTATAAGTAGTTGTTCCGGGTCTGGCTGTTTGTGTATGTGAGTTTAAATGTTTGTAAACGCACCCACTATACAGGAGAAATTCCCAGTGTGGGGTAAAAAAAAAAAAAAACTACATTCACACTGTAGTATAGTTACTATACTCCAGTGTGAATGTAGTTTTTATCTGACACCCCTTGGCAAGACTGGTTGTCAGACTTTCGGGCTTCTTCAACGACTGTCAAAGATCCACGAATGACAGCCGGGCCCAAAGGCTTAACGTGCTTTCCAAGGCACGGAGTCTCGGTATGTAAAGATGGTCACCCATTCACGGACCAACTCCGGAAAGCGTAGCTTAACCTGATGGATCGACCCGTACGGCTGTTATTACTTAGCCACGAGCTCCATATGATAATAGAATTAATAGTACAACGTACTTCCCAGTCTGTCTAGCAGGAGATTTTCAAATACGTATTTCACTGTAATTGGGAGACCCATCAAAGAGGCATAAACGGGCTGATGTGGATGACAGTCGCTCTTGTGTAGTCGATTTTTAACCCCCGACGGAAAAAGAGGGGTGTCATAAGTTTAACGTGTGTATCTGTGTGTCTGTTCCCTCGTAGCTCCCAAACGGCTGAACCGATTTAGATTACTATTTTTTGTTAGAAAGGTGTCTTGATCGAGAGTGTTCTTAGCTACAATTCAAGAAAATCGGTTCAGCCGTTTGAAGATTATCAGGTCTTTTCTAGTTGATGATTGGATGTGGGCATCTTCCACAGGTCTGATCGATTCGAAATTTTTTATTCTGTTCCTTCAACGATATTAGAAGAACATAGTAACCTTGAACCGATACTGCAGCATCACCTGGGGCCTAAGTCTACTAATTTATAAACGTTACAATGG
The DNA here is from genome assembly GCA_914767815.1 of Eupsilia transversa. Classification (NCBI taxonomy): domain Eukaryota; kingdom Metazoa; phylum Arthropoda; class Insecta; order Lepidoptera; family Noctuidae; genus Eupsilia; species Eupsilia transversa. The sequence goes on from OU611888.1 coordinate 4,533,103, forward strand.
TCTCACAATGGTGAGTTTTTGACAGTTTTTGTATGGCAAATCTGTCAAAAACTCACCATTGAGAGACTTAGGCCCCTGGAATTGTGTCGGGGGTTATTTAAATTTTTAATTGTATTGCTCCGCCATATTGTTAAAAACATTTGACATTTTATTGCTGTGTTACTTAACCCGTAAAATATTGGACTGCGAGTGATTTGTGTGCCTACCGCGACCTCAAATCTATTCAGTGTGTGTAATGCTTTACTTACGTTGACATTGTTCGTGGTCACATTAGCTAAATTAAATCATAATTCAGTACAAAAAAAAACGACAATAAAAACACTATTAGGCGTAATGTAAAACGTAGAGTGTTGCTATTTGATTACAACGTTTCATAGATTAGTTAGGCTTAATGGCGACCTCCATATTAGTGAATTCGGACATTCTTCGACATTGTATGTAATGCACACTTAAGTAGTACTAACTTGACATTAGCCACATGGTTTCCTAGTTCAAAGGTTAATTTAATTTTAACCACCCGTTGTTCAACTAGCGTGTTCATCATCATCAACAGCTTATATAAGTTCAGTGCTGGACATAGGCACCTCCAATTATACGCTAATTAACTCAATCCTGCAAAGATCATCGCTTCAGGCAGCCTATGGTCCTACCCAACACGTGTTGTTTCGCGGTCTGCACAACACGTCTACGGTCTGTTCCAAAAGTATCTTATGAAAATGTAAACAAATGCATCAAATCGTTACCTGTGGATGCCAATTTGTAGTGCCACTTACAAATTAAGTGCTTTAATTTGATTATTTAATTAAATACTGGAACCCGAAATTCTAATTTTAAATAATCTAAAAGATGTTTTTCATTTGACAATTTTTAACTTAATTTTGTAACCTCAATTTTCGTTGATGATTTTTCAATGAATTACATTAGTAATGTTATTCAAACAATAATTCTTGGAAAAAGTAGTGAAATATTAAGTGGAAACCTTCTAAATACAGATGAATGTGTTAGGTACTTATTATCTTTAGTAAGTGATTGCGTGAAAATTTTATCTGAACTAAATTCGTTTACACTTTCGTAATTTACTTTTGTAACAGACATTACTCCTGATGTCGATTTTCCGGAATATCCTGGATACCATAATTAAAACCGGTCGGGACATTTATTAATGAGTTTCAAAGTCGCTTACTTACCGATTTCTTACGAATACCTAGTTTTAAAGGTGACAATGAAGATCAAGATTCGTGCCTAGTAAGTAGGTAGGTATTATTGTAGATCATTGCGCTAATCGTGCGCAACGTTGTTCGTCTTTTGTTTGAAGGTAAGCATTGTTTTGCTATTGTCTAATACTTTGATTGCTATCAGATATTGATCATATTCATGATGAAATCGGTCCGTCTGTCATGCGAGTAGTCGTGTGGGTTCCATCATTGGGTAGTGAAAGTAAAACATGGTACTAATCAGCATCATTCTGTTCCTAAGGTCTTTGACAAGCGTTTTAATAATACTGAATAAAGTATATGCTATGAGAGCAAAAAACGACCTACCTAACTTAGTGTTAAGGCTCCTGCATATTGGCGCGACCTGTCGCGCGACGCGACACCGGTTATTCTTCCACCGTTAAGTTTTCTTGGAAACGACGCGTCGCGCTGTCGCGTCGCGCCTGTTTGTGGGAGCCTTAACTATCAATTTCATGAATACTTATTTAGAGTTTTACTCACCTACATATATTAAAAGCGGTTTTCCCCGACTAGTTTCGACTTCAAGCGGCATTTTTGACAGAAGGGGTTTAAAGTTAAATAAAAAGGAACGTCTTTACACTACGAATTAAAATCAGACCAAAAAAAGAACACACTAGGTACAGGTCACTGCTACTAATCTGAATTTTACATTTGTTTACATTACATTTACTTACACATAACTACATAGATGTGTGGCTGGCACGTAAATATCTTCTTATCTACTTAAATAACAGTAACAGCGCCGGATTCTACATAATGTTCATCTAACAGCTTTCCAAAACCGAAATCATCCAACACCTTCAAAATTCTCAATTTTCCTGGGGCCTAAGTCTACTAATTTATAAACGTCACAATGGTGTCTTATTGGTTAGTTTTTGACAGTTTTTGTATGGCAAATCTGTCAAAAACTAACCATTATGACACCATTGTGACGTTTATAAATTAGTAGACTTAAGCCCCTGCAAAAGAAACCCCGTTGTTAAGAGGGTTTATTCTGAAAGTTGGCAACGTCGCAAATAGATGTCAAATATTTCGCTGTTTTGATTAATTTGATAATATTTCTGTATGGAAATAAAAAATGTGGCTAACTAGCGAACTAGAATATTGATTATGAAATGCAATAATTAATATCGTAACACCGAATAGTTAGTTTTAGATGTAAAAAAGTATTTGGTAACTTTCCAAATGCCTTTTTTTCACCTAAAACGGGTACAACATCAAATTCAATGTTATAATTGCAATTCATTATTAATATTCTAGTCAATTGATTAGCCACATTTCTTATTTCCATACAGTATTATTTCCAAATTAATCGAAACAGGTAAATATTTGACAGCTATTTACGACGTTGCCAACTTTTAGGATGCACCCTCTTAAAACCACCCACTAATTACATTTCGAAAGTTCTCTCACAATTTCCCATAACGAACCTAACTTCATTATTTTAACAGAACTTATTCACAGACCGCTGCAGTGAACTATTTTTCTTCAATCAACACGTATGCATTAAAACTTACAGCAAACACTAGCGAGTATTACGAAAAAAATAATGTGAAGTGAGAGTTTGGGGTTATGGGTGAGAGTTCCGTATACATTGGAGATTATATTCTTGTTAATGATGAAATAGATGAATGAAAAGTGAGTGAATATTAAAGTGAAAGCGTTAGGGTAACCCGCGAAATTTAAATCTTCTTACGTTAAAAACAAATATATATTTCTAGAATTATAATCATAAAAATCATCAATACAACTCTCTAAGTTCATAAAATCATATTGAATGACTATTTTATAAAATCATGACATTTGAGGATTATTCTAATTTAAGGAGTTGCATTCCTGATTCTAATGATTAAAATTCTGTAAGGCCATACCTATTTGTTACGGTCGCGAATCATATTTTAATCAACATACAACGTGACACTGACCTGCAAATTGTAAAAAACTTATAAAATTAGAATTTCGTGGGCTACCATGGCGCACCCTCCTTAACGTGATGGCTGACAAGGAAGAATAGAAGAGGCAATCATTTTCTGCAACTCTAACAACAGTAGCATGGGAAAATGTAGGTAGAAGATGAAGTTGATGGTTACCGGATTCTAGAAGATGCAAAGGCATACGAGAAGGAAAATGTTTGGTTTTCAGTCGCAACCTCAATCGAAAAGCTTGATAAGAATTAAATCACCGCTGCGGAGTTTGTTGCACCACTTCTTCGTCCCAACTAGCACTAGGATGTGGTGAAGGGTGGGCATTTTGGGGACTATCTTATATATAATTTTGATCCTCAAAAAGTGCTGATTCTCAGCCTATTTTTAATAAATGACTTTTGAATTTGATTTTGATTTGACCAATATGAATCACCAAGGACTGCAGTGTTGTATTTACAGGTTCGTTCGCCAATAAATCTCTTAATCAATTGGAAATGCAATTTGGAATATAAGTCTCATGCAGCAGACTGTGATGGGCTACGTTCTGTGTTTAAAATGATACAAAACAATCCATATATCCTAAAATGAAATTATATTAAAAATATCAATCAGTTATGAACGAAAAAAACCAAAGATTTGTAAACGGAACCCCAAAAAACTAACAAAATAAACAAACAAACCAAAGACAATGAGCGTAGCATCATGAATCATAGAGTTTGGCAATACACGCTAATGGTACACAGTACCATAGACTAATAGTTATGAAACTGTACTAAAATGTGTTTCTTAACTTTAGTTCATTGATCAAATGTAGTGCAGCTAGATTTTTGCGAGGTCAGGATTGAATTCGAGTCTAGATTGTGTCTGATAAGGCTCTAATTGATGATTTTTTGCTATTTCATTGTTGTGCAAGAGATGTTTCTAAAGGTCTGCAATATATGTATGTCAGACCTTTAGAAATATTATCATCATCATTTCTTTTAATCATAATAATGTTCCCTATAATGACCCTAATCCACCCCGCGGGCCCAGTGCGGTTTCGTCGATGTCACATGTCTTTGAATTTTTGGTTCTACGACATGCTGGTTTCCTCACGATGTTTTCACCGTTTTGAGAGCAGTGGTGATGAAATTATTTACATAAAGTAAAGCCTGTCAGGGTTCGAACCCATGACCACTGGGCCACCACTGCTCTTATGGAATATTTACTTGATATCAATTTGGCTCTTAAGTAATATTTACTGGTAGGTATTTACTAAGGGTTAAATAGCTCAGATTTTTGTGTTTTATTGTGTGTGAAGATTTGATTATCGTTTTACTTTATTTAAAAAAACCAGGACTCACTACATGATAATGTTTTAAATGCCAAATGCAGATTTTGACTACTGCCAACTAATTTCAATTAAAACTAAAATTGTTGAAGAATTATCGAGAAATGTGGTACTTAATGTATTTATATAATTACCAATTCCAAGTGAATCCTACGTTGACAAAAAAAACAAGGAAAACGACACAAGAAATAACGGTTGGTCACCGTTGCGACATCCCATGAGAGACAGCACAACAGTGACCAACGTACATACAGTCCAGGCGACTCGCAACCATGCTTAAGACACTGTTGACTGACACCAGTATCCTGTATCCTGATATGATGAATGCGTAAATAAACCTATAATGACCAAATAGCCTATGTAAATCGTAATCATTTAATTGACTCCTCTGGAATGGCCACTTTTCTGGAAGGAAAAATAATGTTATAGGAACAGGAACCAATCTGCAATAAGTAACAAAAACCTAAAGTAGATATTATCTTTATCATAGACCTCAGTCTACACAGTACCACTATACTATTTATCCTCAACAATATCAAGATAGTTATTATAATTTTGCGTCTTACAAATATTAGCATAAGTGGCCTTTTAGAGTAACAGAGGCGAGCAGAGGTCAAAATACTGACTTAAAGGCTGTAAATTATATAAAACTTTTGTCACCTAACTTATAAAGACATGCTGTGGGTTTGTGATTTATGTATTTTAGGATTATCTTGAAGAAAACTATGCTGTGGTGTTAAAAGGTTAAAGATTATGATTGCTTCGTTAAATTGGTAGAAAATATAGTGAGATAGAGGCAAGTATTACCTACTGGTGAAGTATAGTTTAGCTACTGGTGAAAGGGGTATTGTGTTACCCAGTAACTGGGTTATGAAGGTCAGATAGGCAGCCGCTCCATGTAAAATACTGGTATTCAGCTGCATCCGGTTAGACTGGAAGCTGAACACCAGTATTTTACTTTGGTCAGTAAGCAAAAGTCTAGACAATCAGAGTTAAGGATATTCAATATTACTAGAGCGATTCGTGTTTTTGCAAAAACCCTATCTTTTTCCAGAAAGATTGAGAAATGTTTTCACCATTGTCTAATTATCCGTGTTATCACAATATCCCTAGGGATTTCGCGAAAATTCGAATTACCAAATCATCCTACGACATATATACGGGGAAGTTTGAAAGTGGCGCTTGTGACAGACAAGTTGAAAGTAAATCGTTTGGCTTGGTATGGGCATATGATGAGGAGGGACGAAACGAATGTGATTAAAAGAGTGATGAATATAAATGTTGATGGATGGAGCGGGAGAGGAAGGTCAAAGAAAAGATAGCATGGCGGTTGGCAGGGAAATTGGAGGAAGAAAACGTATTGCATCGACCTCAAGTAAGATGGGACAATGGCAGGAAGACGAGTAACGAAGGTAGTAAACATATCATTTTGGGTAGAACTTTGACACCGATTTGTACGACTTGCTGATGACTCGGACACAGTGTCCGAATTCGATTTTTATTTTCACTGATGATTCGGACACCGATAAAAAATGCTGTTTTGTATAGATAGATAAACTTCCAACGATACAATAATTGTAGAAATCCGTCATCCGCCTAGCCTGTGGTTGTAAAAACAGTTTTTAACCTATTTATAAATAATATTACAAACCCACATACCTAATAGATACGCACCTGTAATAAAGTCTATTATGGTCACTTACAGTGAAACACGTCCACAAAGCAACTTATTACCGGAAGATGCTGCCTTAAAGCCACCTTAAAAATGTTTTGGTAGGTAGCGCTTTCTTCCACATATTATATTTAAAAAAAAATTTACCTGAATGTAGTGAACAGCTTCAATAATTTGATAGTGTCCGAATTGTAAGTGAAAAAATTATTGAAATTAAAATGTGTTACTGTGTCCGAATAATTATATTCTGTCCGAGTCTTTTGTACATATCTGTGAATTCAGGATGCCTGTGAATCATTGCAGGATATAAACAGACCTACAAAATAAGTAAATCCGCTCAGTTTGCTGAGAAACAACCTTAATATATTCGCATTTAGCTACCGCATAGTATTCTACATAAATTAACAACCTCATAAAAGGCAAGGATTCTCAAGTAAAGTTTACAACCTAAAACATAAATTATAGGCTACATTTGTCCATTAATATGATTGTCTGATCATCAATAAATACGTATGTTTACGATAAGTTTCGTATTGTCATCAAATACTGAGTTGAACAGAAGGTTCATTCCAAAAGTTACCAGATTTTGCTAACGGTGATGAGAGCTTTTTACATGTTCACCTTTTCTAGACGCTTCATTATTCTGCTAAAAAGGTATCTAAATAAATAAATATCAACACATCATGATGAAATAACAGTCTGCAGTGTGTTTATTACTAGCTCGTGGAGTTCGTGGCTAAGTAATAACAGCCGCACGGGTCGATACATCAGGTTAAGCTACAGTTACCGGGGTCCGTGGATGAGACCCGGACTCGAGACTCCTCCGTACCTGGGAAAGCACGTTAAGCCGGTTGGTCCCGGCTGTCATTAGTGAATCTTTGACAGTCATTACGGGTCGTTAGAAGCCGGAAAGTCTGACAACCAGTCTTACCAAGGTGTATCGTATTACCCAGTTACTGGGATACGCATGGGTTATTATGTTAAAGTTAAGTGTAAGTTATGGGATACTCAGATACGCAGTCGCTCCATGTAAAATATTGGTATTCAGCTACCTTCGGTTAGACTGGAAGCCGACCCGGAATCTCAATCTGCTTAGCCTTTTCACTGACAGCTGACACTGACAGCTCTTGAACTCGGTTCAGATGTGCTGATCGCGTTCAGGTTCATTGGTGAATAGTGAACCTTTTGCATTACCTATCGTCTTCTTCTGTGGTAATATTGAAATGAATGTGATCGGCGGCAAGTTCTGTCACTTGAAAGGATATTAATATTCATAGTGATGACCGAAGAGATATGGATATCCTTGTTCATCTGGTATTTGTGTAGAGAATGTGATGATGATGCAGGTGGCTACTGTACTTGTTCATTTAATTTCCTGGAGAAAAATGTGTAAACAATGTGTTCTATACGGTGAAAGTAGTATGCTTAAATGCATTTTCTCAAACATGCTTGGAAATTCGAGCATTATTTTGATAACCTTCTTTGAGATAAATCGAAATTGCTGTACTGATCAATAACAAATGACGACGCAGCCAGCAATGTTACGAGCAGTAATAGAAATACACAATCTGTGAAAATTTTAACTCTACTTACGGACGGCCGGACGGACAGCGGAGGCTTCGTAATAGGGCGTCGTTTGGCACTCTTCGGGTACGAAACTCTAATAAGCTGAGCAAACTCAAACTCAAACTCGAAGCATTTATTTCAATTAAACCATTTACAGGCACTTTTGAATTGTCAAGGAGTCGGTCAGTCAGAAAATATGAAGCTAGTTGCCCATTCCAAAGCGTAGTAGGTACCTATGGAGAAGAACGGGCAAGAAACTCCACGGAGCTGTTTTCTGAAAAAAAAATGAGAGTTGGATCGTTTACAGAGACTTTATAATATTGATCCTTAGAACAGCAATCTAAGTTTAGAATTATACACAATAGACTCCTTGAAAACCTTGTGAAACATAAAGTTGTTTTTTTTTGACAAACCAGAAGTTAATGACATAACCATAACCTCAATATCCAGCTGTGACACAAAAATCCAGCTTAAACTACACGGAAACCGAACCCGCGACCCACAGCCCAGACATTCTTTCACAGTGCCATCATAGCGCGCCCACTATTAATAAAAATGTCATCATTTTCATCATTCTTAATAGAATTAAGATTAAATACCGGTAGCTTACAATGATTTAAAAGTGAACGGTTTTTATGATAAAAACATTGTGGATATTGTGATTATTCGAGGTCAAAAGTCAATGTTCTTTCTGAAGGATGTGCCAGTTTTTGATGATTTAATGATTGGTTGGTGGATATGGGGCTTAACTTTTTACAAGCTTTTTATTAACTTACTTCGTTCGTATGTGTTTCCAATTAGGTACCCAAATTGTCATCCACCGCATTGCGCATTGTAACCGCTTCTGTGGTCTAGAGTGGTTAGACCACCTGTCTCAGACCCAGAGGTCCCGGGTTCGAATCCCAGTGGGGGCATAATTTTCTGCTCGGTTTGGTTGGTGGTAGGGCTTGTTCTAAGTCCGCCTGGCTAGCTACCACCATCTTATCTAAGCCAGTCGCCATAACAACAATGTTAACAGCATTGCTGTGTTCCGGCAGTTAGAGGTAAGATAGCCAGTTCCTCTGTGGTTGAGGGTTCCAGGTGAAGCTCGCTTCCATCTTCGGCCTGATCATCACTTACCATCAGGTGAGATTCAGGCCAAGAGCTTCCCCGTTGTGGTTAAAAAAAAAAAAAAAAATCTTACACTTCCTGGCATCCGGTTGAGCTGCAACTTGGCATACTTAAAAATATGATACCATGGAGCTGGACTGATGATGGAGCCAGAAGGTGAACATAGGAATCCCTCAACAAAACAAGATAGCACAATCGTTTTTGGACTCATTGGCTTTGTCTTGACAAGTGCTATTACCCTAGGAGGTGGCTCCAGGTTTTTCTAAAATTAAGACCGCGTTCCCTCTTAAGGATCTCGTGCAAGTCGATTTGATTAAAATGCGTATGCTTAATAGATTGTTGCCTATGAAAAGAAAGTTCGAAAAGATGAAGAAATAAACGAAATTGGTGGCGATAGATGATTTACTATTTTACGCAGTGTAGTTTACAGGGTGTCTCAAACGTAGTGGGCCAAAGGCAAATGAGGTAAAGCGAAGGGATCCACATATCATTGAAAATATTAAAAACTGGGATATTCTGAACAGTTCAGAAAATTTCCTTACTTTTAGATGAACTCGTTACGTCGAAAATTATGTTCAAAGGGTCGAAAAATCCAAGTGGAAGTGTAAATTTCTTGAAAATAATAATAACGTTTTATGAACTGTTCAGAATATCCCAGTTTAAAAATAAAAAAATGATAGGTGGACCCCTTCGCTTTACCTCATTTGCATTTGGACCACTACGTTTGAGACATCCTGTATGTAGAAATACTTAGCAAATAAAATAGCTACCTAAAATCAATTTATTTATCAAACTCCAAACCTCACTCACACAAGTAAATATAGGAGTTTATAATAATATTTTATAATGATCGTCAGTGAACGAGTGAGCGCCACATAAAATGTACCATTGAGCAATATTAGACAAGTAATATAATTTAAAACATAGCTTTATTGAGCAATTCGCGACAAAATTAATATGTTCGTCTCTTGCCTTGAAACTCTCTGGCGAAAGGTCAGACCGTTGGTACAGTTCTGTACAACAGTGGGCTAATGGGATGATAGGTAATAACTGTTTTGCGTGATTGTACCGCGGGTCAGATGTTTGTGTAATAGTGTGATGTAATGGATGCATGAATGGATTTGTTGGTCCAATCTCTTACAAACTTTTGTCAAAAGAATAATAATAATTACCAATAATTATCTAATAATTACCACCACAATTATTAAAATTGATTCCTATGGTGTATTAAAAGACACCGTTCCGTGGGATAATTTCCAGCCCCCGCGTGGGTGAAGCCGCGGGCAAAAGCTAGTCAAAAATAACATAAACCTCTAGATAACCAAGCCTACACATACAAAACACAAATCACATCTAACAATTATAGTGATTAGTCAGTTGATATAAAAATTTATCACCACGCTTCGTGAAGGTCTGCAACCGTCACGACTTGCGACCACATACGTTGGTAATACAGCAATTAGCCGTGATTCCTTTCCGCATGCATTTTCCTTTATTTTCAATTGGATTATTCAGTGATTGGATTTTATGGATACGGTAGTGAAGGGGGAACGCGTGTGGCTATTAACATTATATGGATATGAAGGTACTTAAATCTAATCAATTAGCAAAGCAATTATTGTTATGGATATTTTTATAGTATTTTGGTGTGCCTGCATTTATTTGCCTATTTTTGTTAATATTCTAATGATACCATAATTTTATTTCTAATCTTCGTATCTACCTTGCTGTGAGCAGAATGTCCTAGGTTCGATTCCCATGTCGACCAAAGTGTTATTGGGTTTTCCATCAAGAATTTCTCAGTAGCAGCCAGGACTCTGGATTTGCGAAATGTCCCCGAAGGTTCAGGCAGAAATGTATACCTACATGCAGTTTTTTTTTTAAACGTTGTCCCACACTAGGGATTTCTCCTGTATTGTGAGTGCGTTTACTAACATTTAAACTCACATACACAAACAGCCAGACTCGGAACAACTACTTGTAGATCATACAAATATTTGTTCCGTGCGGGAATCGAACCCGCGACTCGCAGCGCATCAGTCAATCAAAAGTAGTGCACTACTTACAGGGGCCTAAGTCTACTAATTTATAAACGTCACAATGGTGTCATAATGGTTAGTTTTTGACAGATTTGCCATACAAAAACTGTCAAAAACTAACCATTATGACACCATTGTGACGTTTATAAATTACTAGACTTAGGCCCCTGGCGTGATGTTATGTCTTCGTATGTATTCTTATTATGAATATTGCTTATTAGTTGGGCTGGATGTTTCTCTCAACTTTTACTATAGGTAGTGATCACAAATCTATCCCAGCCTCCTAACATCGACTTATAAAATCGATTCAAGTACTATTTCAAAATAAATTGACATCGGTTGCTGTCAATATATTTTGAAATAGTACTTGAATTCACATTTTGTCCCACCAGTAATCACGACGACAATCTTACATCAGAAATTAAACACTACTATAGATCACCAAATGACTCACCCATTCAAATCCACAATTCACCGTAAGACCAGCATTTAAGGAGAATCCACAAGTTATTACGCACTAACTGGACAACTAAAACGTCCAATAAACTCTAAATATTCATTGAACTGACTGTTATTGTGAAATTGTCAATATATTACGACCTATAACTACCCACGTTTCATTACGTTTTTGATAGACATTTAGCATTAAACTTAATAATGTTTGCACAATATTATGATTTCTGGGAATTGACGTGCTTAGGTTTGATGACAGTTGCATCAAGTCTAAAGATCAAGTTAAGGCCCGTTGTCCACGACGCTACTCAGAAGTGTCGCAAATGGTAGGTACTATGGATTGCCCTGAACTGTTAGGCAGTGTACATTTTGCAGTTTGTAACTACACACTGCAAAATGTTTCTCAAACCTATCTTGTTATTCCCTCTTGTTGAATAACAAGAGGGAATAACAAGATGGTCCCTTATTGGTCTTGTTGGTCCCTTATTCCAAGTCCGCGTACAGGCAGAATTCTTTACTAATCCGTGAGAGTAGTAGTTTTAATGAACTATCTAGTGAACATAATTTGGATATATTTAATGCTAGTGTTTCTAGGCATAAAGCATTTTTTGGTGAAAAGTTTCTTTACGGAAAAGTTATTGTTTGCGTCTAAATGAATTTTAGTTTGTTTAGTCGATCGTGTACTATTTATTTCCTAATTTATGGATCGGGATGCTGTAAGGTTCTCGAATTTAATAAAATAAAATAATTGACCAGTTTCAAGCTAGTTAATAACGCGCTAGCGAACGCTGTTGAAATATTCGTACTGTGACATTCTGGGTACTCATTAGTGATTTGAGTTTGGAACTAGTTACTCTTGAGCAGCGTCGTGGACGATGTGCCTAACTGTGACAGACATAAGGAAGTCTGTAAAATAATTAAGATAATCAACCTAGATCTTCGAAATTGCAGCGAAGAAGTAATAACCATTGAAGCCATCCGCTGCGTTAAGCGGGTGCACTGAGCGCCCGCCTAACGCTGTTTTCTAAGGGCCGCGTGCGACGGGAGACGCACTCACCGCAGACGCACAGACCGCCTCACGCAGTGCTGCTCTAAGGATTAAAGAAAACAGCACGCCGCGCGGGCGCCCTATCAGTGTACCCGCTTAACACAGCGGTTGGCCTAAGATAGAAAGGTTTTGGAATGGCGATAACGAACTGGAAAACAGAGTGTGAGTGTGAACCAGGAAAAGATGGACAGACCCTTGTAAACGTAGCGGGTAGCCGTTGCAAATAGGTCGGAAATGGACTTGTGAATTCAGTACATGTTTCTAAATAGCGTAGAAACTTTTCATAGGTTATTTTGAAACAGCTCACAAATTCCATTAAAAATACAATCTGAAGCTAGACTACAGAATTATATGTAATAATTATCAAACTAAACTTAATTTTTTTAATGCTATAAAAGCTTAACCTAAAATATAAAATCAGACTTAACACAGAATACTGTATTAAAGCAGAATTTGTATGGAAAAGCCGTATTTTTTAAACCGATTAAATATTTCAACGCCTGTGGGTAAGGGTACTGATGTCTCCTTACATCCTCTATAACATAGCAAAAGCTTTCTACACCAAAGTGTCACAGTAAACGGCAAACCTAAGTTTTTATTATAGTATATCTTTACATAACCTTATTGACATTTGAGTATCATTATGATATTTTTCTGTAATTCAAACGATATGACATTCATTTGTATTTTGTATTATTATATTTTCCTAATTGTTATTTAAATTATAATATCATAAAATTTAATTTAAATAATCATATCGATGCCCCCAAGCAATAAGTCGGTAATGTGCTATTATGGACTTTTTATTGTTATGTCAAATTCGGAACCTATGGGTTGGGATACATCTTAGTAATTTATTTCACATTTTTCGTAGTGATATTTACGAAGATATCATGAAAAACACTTATATTGTAGGGAAATTAAAAAACGAAATTATGTCGAGAAAAGTATCTTTACGTATCAATACAAACGAGTATTTCGTATTTAATTTTGGTAAGTTGCTATTACCGACTTATTGGCTTGAATGAATTTCGTGCAGTTCTTGGTAAACGCTAGCACGTTGTTGTTGTCGAATTATTTTGAGTCGGCTCAGACCGTAAGGGGAATCAATGTTAATAAATCACTAGGAAAATTCCAATACAATTCGAAGAAGGAAATGTAATAATGACTTTAGAGACTACGGTCATAGCATGCCATGTCTCTTGACAATTTCTGATTGATCTGCCATATGACATGTACAAAGGAATCAACTAAAGTAATGAAGAATGAAATAGATAAACGATTAATATGATACTCCTTTCAACTTTTGGTTTGTTACGCCACGCGCCACAACATAGAACTGATTTATTAATATTCTTTTAATGTTTTATAGTTCTTACAAACACATTCACCGTCTCAAGCTGTCGCAGTTCGATAGCTCGAGACCTCCGTTCATTGTCTTAAAACATCAATAAATAATGTCTTCAAGACGATTCTTTATTCGCAGGAAGCTACTGTATTATGTAAAGTCCCACCTAATCACTCTGTCAACTATGACCAACTGTCCATCCGTCCGTCAATCAAAGCTGAAGGAAACATATTACTTAATTTCCATCAGTTGTCAAATGATAATAAGTCTTATTTTGATGAATCTAACGTTTTATCTGAAACTTTTAACACGCAGCCATTATATTTGTGCGCGCCGACCTCCCCGACGGCGTCAGCGTGGTTTGCTACGCTGACGACACGTTGGTCCTGGCGCAGGGGAGGTCGCACCAGGCGGCGGCCGAAATTGCGACACGCGGGGTTGCGACAATCGTCGACAGGATCCGGCAATTGGGACTCGAGGTGGCCCTACACAAGTCCGAGGCCATGTGTTTTCATGGTCCTCGGAACGCGCCACCTTTGGGTTCCCAAATAACGGTAGGAGGGGTTCACATCGGCGTCGAGTCGACGATGAAGTATCTGGGACTTGTCCTCGACAGCCGGTGGAACTTCGTGGAGCATTTCCGACGTTTGGCTCCCAGACTGGAGAAGGCTGGGGCTGCTTTGAAGCGGCTCCTGCCTAATCTGGGGGGTCCAAACGCCTCCTGCCGGAGGCTCTACGCGAGGGTCGTGCGGTCCATGGCCCTTTACGGGGCTCCTGTGTGGGCGCGTTCTTTGAGGCTGCGGCCAGCCCGCCGGTTGAACGCGTCCCAAAGGGTCATGGCCATCCGGCTTGTACGGGGATACCGCACGGTCTCGGGTGAGGCGGCGAGCCTCCTTGTCGGATTGCCGCCGTGGGATCTAGAGGCAAAAGTCCTCGCGCACATATGGGAGTGGCGCGAGGAGGCGAAACGCCGGGGCGTAACTCCGCTGCCGCGAGAAGTCGTGGCACAGCGGACAGAGCTTCGGCGGGATCTCATGGCGACATGGAGAGTGCGATTGTCGCAACCCAGTGCTGGGCACGCCACAATTGCGGCGATAAGTCCCCTCTTTGAGGAGTGGCTAGAGAGGCGCCACGGCGTCCTCACCTTCCGCCTGACACAGGTCCTCACCGGACACGGTTGTTTCGGGAGGTTCCTGGGGGAGGAAGACGGGAGGAAGCGCCCGGGTGTCACCATTGTGTGGATCGCCCGGAGGACACGGTGGAGCATACGGTGGAGGTCTGCCCGGCTTGGGCAGAGCACCGCCGTGTCCTCGTGGAGGCCATCGGCGGTGGAGATCTCTCGCGTCCGGCCCTGGTCCAGGCCATGGTACGGAGCGAGAGGGAATGGGGAGCCGTCACCTCCTTCTGCGAAGCAGTAATGCTCGCAAAGGAGGAGGCGGAGCGCGTGAGGGAGAGGCAAAGTTCGCGCCCTCACGCGCCTAGCCGCCGTAGGAGACGCCCTGGGCGTCGGGACTCCTTGGAGGATTCCCGGCCACCTTAGGCGCGGGCTTGCGGGCGGTGAGCAATGGGTAGCTCGCCCCCGATAAGGACCAGGCCCGGGTCGACGGCGTGTTGTGTTCCACGCGCGCCTCAAAGAGATGTCAGCACCAATGGCGGGGCCCACCAGGGCCGATGCCTGCCGGGGTTGCGGGAAAGTCCGAAAGGGATACCGTGGCCCCTGGCACCACAGGCAACTGAAGGAACATGGGTGGGTTTTAGTCAGTAAGAGTCTGACACGCCCTCCCGCTCCGCCCAGAGCGGGAGAAGTTATTTGATGATTTCCCACCCAAAAAAAAAAAAAAAAAAGGGGAATTAACAAGGTTTTTAAAGTAAATAATTAAAAGTTATTATACTCATCATCTACAGTCTTTTCTTGTAAACCTAGACATATTACACTTTAAAAATTCGATTAAAAATTATTAGTACTGGATGATTACACAAAAATATTTTTCAGAATTTTCCTCCAAAAACAATGTTCTGTAACGATACTGTTACTGTGTGAATTTAAAATAACCACAATAACACCCGTAATAGCCAATTACGTATCGTCTTCAAGATGAAAAATTACGCTGGAAAAGTCCGTATTGTAATGTTACGTATCAACATTGTTTACAAATTTACTGCAATAATGGCGTAAGTGTATATTACTTAAACAATTTACCAAATATATTTTTGTAATATTTATTTTCTTAAATTGCAAGGCTTTTCACGCAAAAAATCTAATGTTAAAATAATCATTGAATTAAACAAAAAATTAGCTTTCGTTTGATGTATCAATAACCTCACTACTTCGACTCGTTGAAAAGCTATTCAACAAAAACAGAAAAACATTTCTCCTGTAAAATTTTAGTTTTACGATTACCGACTTATTGCTTGGGGGCGTCGATATGATATAATATGTCCGTGTGGCGGTAGAAAATGGAGGACCCATGTTTGCAAACCCACAGGTAAATGATTTGATTTAAACGTCATGGAGCCAAAGTTTTATTGAGGTCACTACTTTACTACTTTCAAGGAGATATATATGATTCTCCTTTTGCCTAGCCTTTTGTTGGGGTCGGCTTCCAGTCTAACCGCATGCAGCTGAATACCAGTATTTTACATGGAGCGACTGCCTATCTGATCTCCACAACCCAGTAGCTGGGTAATACGATACCCCTTAGTAAGACTAGTTGTCAGACTTTCGGGCTTCTGACGACTCGTAACTACTGTCAAAGATCCACGAATGACAGCCGGCTTAATGTACTTTCCGAAGCGGAAAGAAGACGGAGGAATCTCGGTATGTAAAGATGGTCACCCATCCACGGACCAACCCCGGCAAGCGCAGCTTAACCTGATGGATCGACCCGTGCGGCTATTATTACTTAGCCACGAGCTAAGTAATAATACAAGGAGGATAGTTCAAGGAGATATATACCAACATCAAATTATTGCTTAAACTTTCAGCTCCCATCTACCAGAAAAGGGGGCATAACCCTAATTCTCTTTCAACTCAATGAAGCCAACAGCTCAAGGCACCGCAAATTCAATACGTTATTCAATCTTAAACAATTACTTAATCAAAGACAAGTAATCAATAGTAATTAAATAGTATTTCTTGATACGAAGTGTCTGGTGGAAGGCCGCGTGGCTAAATGAGTCATCAACCTACTAGGCAGTAAAGTGTGAACAAGCTTTAGAATCGTTGCGTTAAACGGGACGGTGAGCGTTTTATCATTGTAATGAAATATCTGATAGTTCAGGATTTTGTTGAGATTGTAGTCCTGCATCCGTTGGAGTGATCTGCTTTTATCGAAATATTGACCATATTAAAAATTGAGATTGCTTTCACGAAGTTTCTTATAACTATGGTGTTTGTGAAACTAGCTTCATCTTTCTGACTGACCGACCCCTTGACAATTCAAAAGTGCCTGTAATTGGTTTATTTGAAATTAATGCTTTGAGTTTGAGGTGAGTTTGAGTTTGAGACAGTGTAAATAAAATTCCAATTTCACAATGTATCTGATACATTATCATAGCACTAGGATTATATTTAATTGCATTAGTCACCATAAACTGACAACTAGTGACCAACCCCGCTACCTATGAGATGGTAGCGATTGGTGGTGCTAAGCTCGAGCATATTATACCGGATGACTTTTTTTTCCGTCTCGAATAAAAATGGGTATATATTATAGTATATGGCATACTTAGTTTTTTGTTTTTGGTCGTCCAACCATTTTTAATAACTTTTCAGTAAAAAAAAAAAAAAATCTGCTGGATCAAATTCAAGGAATGCATTGATAGTTTAGCGTACCTACAGGTGAAAAAGTGTAAACTTTGTTTTTTTTTTTTAAAGTAGCTAAATCTGCCAACAAACTGTTTTGCAGTTTGGTAGAGGTAATATAATCTTGTTAAAATATATTTTTATTTATTTTTTTAACACTTTTTCATTTTCATTTTCATCATTGACAGACCTCACTTGTAATTGGTAAAGATGGAATAAACAACTTGAAGAAATCATAACACATGATAACATACTTGAACATAACAGCAACATGACCATTACGACGAAGTACCAATTGACATGCGTCTAAGTACGCTCATTACTATTAAACAGAGCTTATTATATGATTTAACTTAATGTTACTTAAGTGTCCCCATGGGCTAAGTAAGGTGTGGTAAGTGGTCGACACCGTTGTGAAGTGTATGGTCAACTTATTTGGCATAGTGCGAATACATAAAAAGAAGAAAGAAAGAAAGTACGTTTATTTATGGCAAACATGACGCAAAGAAAAAACAAATACACAAAACAAAACTAACAAGTTATCCACGCAAAACGGCCATCGCTCAGCATAATGCTGCGACCCTATTTTAGATAGAGCCACAGCGCTGGGTTTTCAGCGACAGCCGGCGTTGACGCGATGAAATATAATCTGCACCGAGTGATCCACTGCATAGATCTGACGACTCGTAATGACTGTCAAAGATTCATGAATGACAGACGGGACCAACGGCTTACCGTGATTTCCGAGGCACGGAGGAGTCTCGGTATGTAAAGATGGTCACCCATCCACGGACCAACCCTGGTAAGCATAGCTTAACCTGATGGATCGACCCGTGCGGCTGTTATTACTTAGCTACGAGCTCCTCCTGCTGCAATCCTCTTACATTTCAGACTTAAAATAAAAGGTA
Source organism: Eupsilia transversa (assembly GCA_914767815.1). Lineage (NCBI taxonomy): Eukaryota > Metazoa > Arthropoda > Insecta > Lepidoptera > Noctuidae > Eupsilia > Eupsilia transversa. The sequence goes on from OU611888.1 coordinate 4,551,542, forward strand.
TCCATTTCATTTGTGGCCAGCCGCGATCTCATCTTACCATCTCAGTCCGCATATAAAAATGACTTAAGGCTCGTGCAGACGGGCGCGAGAAGGGTCGAGTTGCCGTAACACGATAATGAAATGAGAATAGTTCCCCAACGAATGTCTCTGTAGATAGGTACTACCTACACTCTTTTCTAAAGTCTACTTTTAGAGACACAGAAGGCTATCAATTAAAAGCAAATCTGAAATAAGTAAATAATCTTAATCGCTGGGTGACCTAAAGAGTCGGATCGGATGTCAAACTCCGTAGGCGTGTTGACACAGGCGAGTCAAGTGTCGGTTAGCACTATCTTACAACACTAGCTTCCAATGCCCACGTCACTGACTCACACTAGTGCTAATATGGAGTGAAGCACAATGGATAGTGACAATTTAGGTTTAATTAAATTAAATTGTTGTCATTTAAATCCGCTTGTGGGCTTAGCTGCCGGAGGAAGTCGATATAATCCTTATTCAATACAATATTTGGTAAGATTGAATATAATATTGTGTAGTTGTATGTATTCTCTATTATCTGTCGTGCTGAAGTATAATAAAGTCATTCATTATAACCCTAGCTTTACAAGCTATGCCTATTTACGTAGGGTTAACTACTGGCCAGATTTTAAATCATGGTAGTCTAGTTTTAAGCCTCGTGCAGACTGGCGCGACGCGACACCGGTTTTTCTACCTTGAAGTTTTGTTAGAGTCGCGCCGCGCCAGTTTGCATGAGGCTTTACATGGAACGAATTGACCTCTTCAAATGAGTTGGCTAATTGTTCTAAATTGTTGATTCTAAAATCAAAATTATGAAGACTGCCTCGTTAGTCTTGTGGTCGCAAACGCTACTAAGCGTGAGGTCCTGGGTTCGATTCCCAGGTCGGGCAAAGTGTTATTCCATCTGGAATTTCTCAGCAGCGGCATGGAGTCTGGATTTGTGCCCGGTTGATGGCAATAGGCCGCCCCTTTTATAACATGGGACTTAAACTGGCAAACTGTGGATGTACTATAGGTAAGTACATCTCTGCCTTACCCTTCGGGGAAACAGGGCGTGATGTTATGCAATGTAAAATCAACATTATGACCATTATTAATAGACATTATTTTAGTAGTTTTCTACCCACACGCTTCAAACTAACTTAAGTTTACTTGTGATTGAAATAGTTACCTACACGTCAGTTTTACTCCGGCTGAACTAGCGACCTTTTGCTCATCAGTCGTACACCTTACCCGTTAGGGCCGAGTCACACCGGAATAGCAGCGTCCGGTAGCGACGCATCGAGCACTTTTACTGTGTGAAATAATTTTAAACTATATCTATACTTAAAGTATCGCTTGAATAGGTCGCGAGGCCGCCCGCGTAGAAACTAAACTAGCTAAGAGGAGACTAGGCGCGTGAGGTCTGCAGGCCGCGCGAGACCCACTGCCGGCCACTGCCATTCCGGTCTGACTCGGCCCTTAGGCATCTACCGCAGTTAGAAATAAAAACTAGCCCATAAGCTTTAAAGAGTAACTTCATCCGCTTGCAACATTGTCGTCTAAAGCCCACGTCGTTGAGTCAGCGTACCCAAATAAGCTATCGATGCACATTGACAATGAGTACTATCGTTCATTAGTGTATAGAATTAATTAGGTACACAAACACCTACGCACTACTCGTTCATTCACTGGCGTGGACTAGCGAGTCGAGTGACTAACACAGTGCGGCCTTGACCCTTATTTTGAACGAAGCTTTTGTGATCTATTTTTGGAGGAATTTAAAAGTTTCTAGATTTGTGATTCTAATCAAGATTGTTCAGTCGTCATAGCGATTTGAGACCTGAAGCAGCATCTGCTAAAGTAACTAATTGGGTTTTCCGGTTTGACAATCTTGTGGGGATTACCTTCATTGTACGTCCTTCAATGACGTCTTCAATATTTTGGTCAGCAAAAAAGTGACTTTTTACGGAATTTCCCACCTAATGTTTATAGCAATTTGAGCGTAAAGTTCAACACTGTTATTCCTATCATCATCATAATAATACAAATGACTGTGAAAATGTCCTCATGCCTCTAGCAAATTGGAATTCGCCAGAAGACCATCTAAAACTCCACAATTTGATCATTAACCCATACTTTCATACATTCCACAAGATTCTCCCACACGCGAATACAATTTATGCCATAAATCACATAAAAGACACAGCCTAAAAAAACACAGTCACACAATCTGTGCGACTAGTCTGCAATCAGTTGTAATTGTCTCAATCTGTGGTCAAAGCGCCCCAGGACACTATTAACATCATGCAGCGAAGGCAAATAAACGTGCGCACACACTTGCCTTACTGATCGCTGCGTTTAACATTACATGGTAAATGAACGTGATAAGTTATGTCAAGCAATTTGCGCGCTGATGACGTGCTTCGGAGTGAAAGTGATTGTCCTGTATTTGTTTGTTGATGAGTTAATGTTACATTTTAAAATGTACAAGACTTGGTATTTAGGTACCATGTAAGTATTATGATATGGCACAGTAGAGCACCATTCAAAACCAAGACTTTAATTAACGCTGCACTTTCGTAATTCAGGATCGTTTCCAAGTTTATCATGGCATAAACGACTATTGCAGTCTCGATCTATTAACTAAAAGCACAGCAATAACTATCCAAGAATGTCACTAAAGCGATAACAATCAAAACTATTAATATTCTCAAACGACCACGACGATTTCGAATCTATTGTGAACGTCACTTTACAACCTTGAACTATGACAAGTCCCGCCAAATAACTATGGTCACGCTATTATCACTAATGTGGGCAAAGCATGACACACTCAGAACCATTGTTGCCCAAAAATATCACACTGTACATCCTAGGAAGCATTTTTTGCTTAACTAACCGTAATTAGGCGAAGCAAGGACTTGATCGCCGAAGATTGACGAACATACCCGAAGTGTTATAGGTACTTATACGTTGCGTAATAAAAATTATAGTGATCTGAGTGATTCGAATAACAGAGGATTTAACGGTTAGGTAAATCGGTAAAGGAAGCATGCTTTCTGCTAAGCGGGTGATTAATCAAAAAGCAATTAGTTTGTTTTTGGGGATCCTTATGTGATGATAAAACCCATTAAGGTTTAGTTTCGTGATGTCCGTCTGTTTGCCTTTTTGTGTCACATGTCTAATGACAACCTGTGATATTAAATCAGCCGTTTGCAGAACGGTGAAGGAAAACATCTTGAGAAAACTGGCAAATCCAAAGATATGTGAAATCCACCAACCTATGGCGCAGGCCATATATAAATGGCATCGGGCGAGGACACGGCGCGGACCACGGAGACCGCGCAGATAACCACGTCCGAGCAACGACATACCGTGTGTCCTAAATTGCGCTTTATTTCCATGCATATTGTATGAAATTTGAATGGAATAGGGAGCCGCCCGTGCCTCACTCACTCTCTCTCACTCACTCCGCTTATGTTGTTCACTCCCTCTCACAGAGACGAGGCCTGTTGTCCAGCAGTGGGAACGTTATAGCCTGCTTATGCTATACAAAACAGACAGTACACTTTATTTGTTTACACAGTAAGCTGATCATTCATCTTAAGGCTCCCGCAGTTAGGCGCGACGCGACAGGGCGACGCGACAGGGCGACGCGACACTACTAGAATAATATTTCTATGAAAAGTTCATGGATATTGTTCTATCTGCAGAATCGCGTCGAACCATCGCGTTGCGCCTGTCAGCGGGAGCCTTTACTGTCAAGACTTCAAGAGTGCAGATGCACTTATTCTTTTCACAATCTCGCTGCGTTACCGTGTTGTTTTTTTTTCTTCTTTTAAACTAATTTTCACAAGATGCTTTCCACTGCGGAACCCACGGATATTTTAGGCGCAAACTACCAGTATTGTAACGGATCTTCTGATTTTATAAGGTAGTGTTTCTCATATTTCTATATCCGCTTTTGCTAATTATTAATGAGAGTTCTCAAGTTAAGTGATACTTAAGACAGGTATGGAAATTGTCATGTTGTTTTATCAACTTAATTAATTATAGGCTGGCCTTATTCATAGTTGACATTTGATGCAAATAAATATGTTTATCTATACTTATAATAAATCTGTAGAATTGAAAATTCTGTACATTGAAAATATCAAAAAAATAAATGGCAGGGGGTGTTACTAGACCGACACCGAACCCAAAAATTTGATTAAATTTTTTTTTGTCTGTCTGTCTGTCTGTTTGTTCAGGCATCACGCAAAAACTACCGGTTCGATTACGATGAAACTTGGTATAATTATTCTTTAATATCCTGGGCACCACACTGGGTACTTTTTATCCCGGAAAAGTATCCTATCCTACGGTTGGGGGGTGTCAAAGTTTGTATGGAAGAATTTTAACGCGCTGTCCGATTAACTCGAAACTCAATATTTATACTTAAACCCAAAAATTAAGAATAACGTGTATCAGGATTTTTCGAAATTCAACCCCTAAGGGGGTAAAATAAGGGATGAAAGTTTGTATGAAAAATCTTATTCCTTGAGGTAATAAACATGAAACTTCGCACGAATAGTTATCTAAATAAATTATAAAGTCTGTAGTTTTTTGTTTTTCTAAATTACCCCCTAAAGGGGGGTTGGGGGGTGTCAGTGTTTGTATGGAAGAATTTTAACGCGCTGTCCGATTAATTCGAAACTCAATATTTATACTTAGAACCCATGGGGTAATTTCCGACACTCACGCGGGCGAAGCCGCGGGCAGCAGCTAGTATAACATAAATACCTAGATAAGCTAACAGTTTGTAATGTATTTCAAATAAACATACATACATAACCACAGGCCTTATTCCCATGGGGGTAGGCAGAAACTAAAGAACGCCACCTGCTACGATCCTTACATACTCTTTTTGCCTCGTTTCGTTCACACATCTGGTCATACACGCACGCCGGTTGCGAATACTACGCACCTGACCTTTTTGAAGAACATCACCAATAAGGTCCTCCTAGGGCGTCTCCTCCTGGCGTTTCCACTCACATCTGCCTTGTACCTTATGCTAGTCGCCTTTCATTCATCCTCTCAACATGACCAAACCATCTAAAAGAAGATGTAGTGACAAAATGTTTAAAGAGTATCTTTTATATTTTTGTCACTACATCTTCTTTTCAAGTATTGTATTGTATAGTAATTAATAAAATGCGTAAGCAAGTATTGTAGTAATTTTGTGTTTATTAAAATTGAGTGAATATGCGTTTATAATTTTTAAAGTGTCGATATATTCGTGGACGTGCATGTCCATTTAGGGGTATGAGGAACAGGGTGTAAAGTTCTCTCATCCCCCATAGAAAAGGGAGGATCCTCCTACCAGACGGGTGTTATGTCTGGCGGGCAATTGCCCAAGGACTGATGTCGGATAGTCTTATATATATGAATCGCGCGGTAAACTTAAATAGCGCGATGCAGGATCTGTGACGTCAGGTCTTTGATGCATAGTTCGCATGTGGCAATGTAGATGCCGCCACATCACTCCCCTCCGGAGACCGGAGGTCGATAGTGGGCTGAGTCTTGTATCTTGCGATGCTTGCCAGTGCCAGTTGAGGTTCCAGTGAGTCGGAACCGGGTGCCGCATAGTTCACAGTGGGTCGGAACTGTCTGCGGTGATTGAGGGTGCTTTGAGTTTTTGAGTTTGAGTTTTTGAGTTTGATTCCCCAGTGAGTCGGGGTGGCGCTGCGTTGTGATCCAGTGCGTCGGATGTGGTACAGCGCCGGGTTGCTGATGAGGCTGAGGGTGGTGACCAGGAATGCGCGTTGGCTGCATGCTGGTGGTCAGGATACCCGTTGAAGCCGTGGGTGCTGGCTGGCTGTGTGACTCGCCTCACGAAAGCTTGCGGGAGTGATGTTGATGACGTCACGCTGAAGTAGTTGCACGAAGGCTGCGTTGACGTTCATATTCGGGGTCACCAATTTAGGGGTATGAAGAACAGGGTGTAAAGTTCTCTCATCCCCCATAGAAAAGGGAGGATCCTCCTACCAGACGGGTGTTGTGTCTGGCGGGCAATTGCCCAAGGACTGATGTCGGATAGTCTTATATATATGAATCGCACGGTAAACTTAAATAGCGCGATGCAGGATCTGTGACGTCAGGTCTTTGATGCATAGTTCGCATGTGGCAATGTAGATGCCGCCACATCACTCCCCTCTGGAGACCGGAGGTCGATAGTGGGCTGAGTCTTGTATCTTGCGATGCTTGCCAGTGCCAGTTGAGGTTCCAGTGAGTCAGAACCGGGTGCCGCATAGTTCACAGTGGGTCGGAACTGTCCGCGGTGATTGAGGGTGCTTTGAGTTTGAGTTTTTGAGTTTGATTCCCCAGTGAGTCGGGGTGGCGCTGCGTTGTGATCCAGTGCGTCGGATGTGGTACAGCGCCGGGTTGCTGATGAGGCTGAGGGTGGTGACCAGGAATGCGTATGTGGCGGTGTAGATGCCGCCACATCCACGCCATGGCATCACGATAACACAAGAAAGTAAGATGTATGGAAATATTAAAGATGCTTTTAAATCTTCGTGGCCAATAGCCTTACAACGTGTACGTATTTCCATAAATTTTATGGACGTGGACGTCTACGATAATATCGTCACTTTAAAAATTAGAAAATATAAAAGCGCACAAAGATTTAAATACTTGGAAAATTCTTTGACTTTCCCATTGGAGATTGTTATCATCTGTTATCAACATATCTACAAGAAAGAACCAATTTTCTTCACATTTTCCAAAGACTTGTCAGGTGTAGCCGTGCAGCAGAATAAGTTCACTCTCTCAATGGATAATTCACGGTGAATGGCTTAGCCCACAAGATCATTCATTGCTGTGAAGTATGACCATTGAAAACCGTGTCTATGACTAATAAACCTATTTTTATTTCTTGATTTTACATCGAGGATCTGAAATGAAGATACTCTCTTAGTAATTTTTGCGTCCACACGTTGTCCAATTAGCTAACTAAACTTAGACATAACAGATATATTATATAACATATCATAACATCACGCCTTGTTTCCCCGAAGGGTTGGGCAGAGGTGTATACCTATTATAGTACACACACATTTCCCCAGTTACGTTTAAGTCCCATGTAATAGTTGGCGAGCCTATTGCCATCAACCGGGCACAAATCCAGACTCCGGGCTGCTACTGAGAAATTCCAGATTGAAAATCCCAATAATATAACAGATAGAATCCAAGTTTATTGCAACTTTAACCTGTCAAGTGCAACACTAAAACCTCAAAAACGATTATCAGAGCAATCAATAATAAACACATTTAATAACAACTGTTGTAACTCACGAACTAAATCGTGGGATTGGTCCCGCGACAAACTCCCATGAAACATTGCATCAGGTTGAATTTGCTCATAAAATTTTAGCACTCCGCCCACGAGGTGTCCGAGTATATTAATAAATGATATCTAATTTATTGCTAGGCTTCAGCGTTAATGCGACTGTCTGATGTGGACGGATGATGAAGGGAAATCGGTGCAAAGCGTGGACGCATCGATTGCGGGACATTTGCATCAACAGTGTGCACTTTTAGTTTGTGATGTAGCGGAAATATGTAGAAATAGTTGCCCCAAAAGTCGTTCTTTCCAGTAGGCTTTTTTTGAGTCAGCCGACGCCGCTTTGCCTTTAAATTCGCCCCAAAATAATCTAAATCCGATCCAGCTTGTCCCTTGCTGCCCTCCCCAGCAACGACATTGTTGGCATATTGGCGTGTGCCGATCCAGCTTGTCCCTTGCTGCCCTCCCCAGCAACGACATTGTTGGCATATTGGCGTGTGCTTTTAATTTGGCTAATAATTTAATGTATGTTTTGTGTTGCGTAATGTAATGTTGTGTTGTGGCCATAAAACATCGGGAGTAGGGACAACTGTCAAATCGTGTTGTCACTCATTAAGTTCGTCCCCGAAATAATCTTGTCCGTAGGAGATACGGATTTGGAAACGCCCGTAACTTTTTTTTTTTTTTTTTTTTTTATCCACAACCGGGAAGCTCTTGGCCAGAATCTCACCTGATGGAAAGTGATGATCAGGCCGAAGGTGGAAGCGAGCTTCACCCGGATTCCTCTACCACAGAGGAACTGGCTATCTTATCTCTAACTGCCGGAACACAACAATGCTTTTAACATTGTTGTTATGGCGACAGACTTAGATAAGATGGTGGTAGCTAGCCAGGCGGACTTAAAACAAGCCCTACCACCAACCAAACCGAGCAGAAAATTTTGCCCCCACTGGGAATCGAACCCGGGACCTCTTGGTCTGAGACAGGTGGTGTAACCACTAGACCACAGAGGCGGTTAGACTTTAACTTCGGCTGAAACTCCAGATTTTGTGCTTAAAGAGAAGACCAGAGATTAGAAGATAATCCATGCATTTCGACATACGTTATTTCAGTTCTTTCATTTATCGTTTATTGAATGAGTGAGAGTAGCGATAAATATACTTAAAATTAATTAATTAGTCTCCAAGATTAACCACGTCATTAAATCTAGAACTTAATTATACCAACTATACTGTTTAATTAAAACCAACTGTAAAACATTGTAAAATAAGTAATTAATTTAAAAGTCCAATCAATCTAGACTCCTTAAATGCAATAAATAACTATTTTTTTCTGATAAGCATCTACAGAACTGACAGATTCCTTTTATACTTTTGCGAACAAGTCTATTAAACTGTTATTAATTGGACAGATAAGTACCTATCATTACACGAAAGACCATAGTATTCTCGTTTTATTCATGCCCGGGTTACATGGGGCTAGTCAAAGCTAGCATAGCAAGCTTAAACGTCAGTTTACTATCCTGGCTGGCTGTCCTGCCTTGGCACATGCCAGTGCTGTTTACATGATGCCAGATAACTTTAAAACCGTATAGTAAAACCTGGGTTGCGGTAAGAAAAACAAAACGTAGTAACTGCACACTAGCCAATCGAGTACTAACTTCACAGGCCACATAATAATACACGATCAATCACGATCTCAATCGTTCTGAAATATATTGCTAATCCATAGCTTCATAAGTTCGAAAAAAAACCTCTCATCAACGTAAATAACGCAATGAATGTTGTTGAACTATTAAATAAAACTGATTAGTCTTAATCGTTAACGAAAATGTGTTACGCAATTAGATAGCTGGATAGTAAAATCAGTGGTGATGCTATTAGTTAAGAAAAAATAACCCCATACTATTCAACTATTCTAACTTGAGACGCTTGCTTACTAGCTTTCTCACTAACTTACTAGCGTAGAAATTAAGCTAGTTCTGTATACACGAAACCAGAGTTACTAGCTTGCTAGTTTACTAACACTAGCTTACTCTCCTGGCTTGAGAAACTAGCCTCGTCTATCTCGGGCATAAGACTGGGACTTCGTGAGTCTACGTATGTAATCGTGTAGTTCCGGCTGCGAATCGTTTTTCCCACGAATGACGTCAGAGCTGACGGGTTAGGAGTTCGTACCTATTCGTGAGATGACCAGCAGGAGATGTAAATGTAGTGTAGTCATGTTTCTAGTGATTGTAGGAAAAGATGTAGTCATCTACATCTGTGTATGACATGTGACATCGGCTCAATGATGACGTAAACATTTTTTTCCATTCTTCCGGAAAATGGTTAAATGTTATTTTTAGCTTGGCTCATTTTCTAGCTAGAATTTAGTAAACCGCTTTCATAATTTTGTATTCGGCTTCTTCTTCGCTTAAGGCCTCAAATAAAATATTTTTTTTGTTTATTTTCGGTATATCCATCGTGAAAAGTACGTTGGAGTCTCATTTCCTACGAAATGTATGGAATAAGTTTTTTTTGCGATTTCTGACTTTTCTATGTAGTACTCAAACCTCAGTTAGTCCTATAGAGTATTTTGATCCTTAGAAGAAACAGTAAAGATTAGCATATTTTTTTTTGGGAAAACTGCCCGTTTTCTTGCTTCAAAAAGTAAAGGACAGTTTCTTAAGACTGTTTTCCTGTAGTTACAACGGTTAAGGTTCATTGCTCTTACTGCCCCATCTCAAAAATCCACTCTGTATATTATATCATAAGTGTAAAATACTTAATCTGTTGGATAGCATTTTGACTGTTTCGTAGAAATAGGAAGCACGATTTCAAGTTTTGTTCCAAAGATTATTAAGAGTAAATTTATTCTTTGAATATTTATTAAACTGTGGTAGTTATAGGTTAAACGTGCTAGTGTCGCGAACAATTTATCTTTGTCGCGGGTATCAGTTGCACAAATAGTGACGTACCAATCAGTTATCGATTTGTTAGTGTACGAAATTGTGGATGAATATTTATTGTCTTGTAATTTGTGTTGTAGCGATTGTTTGTGTCAAAATTTATGAGCTTTGGATGAAGTTTTGTTTCTTAGTGTGAGTTGCAATAATAAGTGCGTTTTTTGTGAGTGCATTTTTAACGCATAATTTTTTTATGAAAATCGGCTAAGTACCTACCTTGACTACCGGTCAGTGGGTCTTATTAGGGGCAGATAATTTTGAGTGTAATATTATTGTGCAAATAAACATAACTTTTCTAATTTAAAAGGCCATGTATAACCTCCAAATGATTTTAAACTCATTTACAATCTCCATTCGCATACAAGTTAACATCATAAGACTAGCAACCAGTAATTAGTGCACATAATTATTCGTCCATTACATTGCTCGATATTTCTATGCCGAAACCCGTCACCTTTGAAAACCTGTCCCATCCCTACCTTCACCTTATGTCGTGTCCTCCGCTCGGCAATCCACATAATTTGACAAATTCGTAATGCAGCTCGTAGATTGGGTGCGGCCGTGAGAATTTCGGCTTTCGGCCTTACTTTGGCCTCTAACGGTGATTGCAAACATTAATTTCTTAGCTTTTGACACGAACGTTGACTGAACGAACGATTATCACTTGTTATTATAGATTGTTCGCTGTTGGGCTTAAGTCATAGGAGCCGGTTTGGTGGGAAATGGACTGTAAGGTGACGTTCTTTGCAGTGTGAATGTAATTTTTGGTAATGAATAAGCTAGGTATTTGAAAATATCGATAGAAATTCATTAACAAGCTACTGAATTGGTGTCACTAAAATTGTGCTAATACATGTAACTTGCGTCTTATTGGCGATGGAACTCTTTAGGATATTACTTATCAGTAATATCAACGTCTATGTAAACAGTGTGAAATTAACAACAAACAAAATGGGTATCACTTTGATACCCACTAAACCTACGGAAGATTTCAAAAAGTCTATTCAAGGTAAAACTCATAAATCCAGTTATTCGCACTTGCTACGATGCCGTAACAACAATACAACAATCAAACTTAAAAAAACAACAACATATACAAGCAATAAAATTAGTAAACACACTTGCTACACGCTGTATAATACCTTCTTGGGCTACAGAGTAAAAAAAACAGTCTCCCACGGTCGTTACAAATACTTTATCTTAGTGCTAATTGCACAGGTTAACTTTTTGTCCAATTTGTGACGTTACATTCAACACATTGAGGAAATCAATTTGCAATAATGGAATCCAATTGTTCAATTGATTTAGTAGGAAAAAAAAACTTAAAAATTCGATTGTAGGAACTGAAATTTCCTAAGGTCAGGTGCATCATGATTTGTTTGTAAAGTGTTACTGTATATTATGTATAATCGCGGTGTTGCCAAATGTCAAATATTATGAGATTTGTGATGGTCATCGGTGAGCGGGAATCGATCGGCGTTTGTTTTTAATCGATTATGCAATGCGTGCTGCTTAGAGGACCACGTGAAGTCGTGTGGGGTAATTGTTGATATCATAATAATTATAATATCTGATACAGTGGATATTGATAGCTGTAGGGGTCATTTTTTATAAAGTTATTTGCATGTTTATTTCCGTGAATTATTCCGTCGATAACGACGCATGGCAAATAACCCGTACAGTACCTACAATACCTAAACAAAAGATTTGTGGTCAAATTACTATAAATATTAACAGAAACTGCCTGGGTATGGTAGGTACCTACTTTATTTCGTGCGATTAATAAAACCCACATATAAATAATCTCGAAAACAATTGACGACACCAAAGCAAAACCCACCACCTAAAAGAACAACCATGCAAAGTCAGATTTGAACATATAATTTAATCAAAACATCACTGAACTTTACTTTAGACAAAAAGTTCAAACATTCTGGTCCCGTTCAAATATTTCGTCAAAAGATATTCGTGGCTCTGTGTCAAAGCATACTTGATCCGCTTCTGTAGATAAATGTTAACGTTAGTTCGAACAAAAGGGGAAAAAGGAACAAATCCATGGGAAAGTCCTGGCAAATATTTGAAAAGTTCGCGAGATCCAAACGCCACCTGCGGTCAGGCTTATTGTCCACTCGACTGTATGTTTATGGAGTGGTTGTAACCGTTGATAAAAAAACATAATAAGTAAAAAATTACACGATTCATGAAAATTGCCTCGGATTGTTAGCAATTAGAACTGAACAATCTATAAATTAAGAAATAAGTAATTTGAACAGACAGCGAGCATTTATTTATTTGAAGAAAAAACTAAGCACTAAATCCAAAAAATCTGACACTAATATGTAATTTTACTTGAAAGTCAATCTATACTCACATTATTAATTGCATTAGGTCTATGTATATAAAAAAAAACAATAATGGTTGAATAATTTTTCCATTTTTGTGCTGTCAATACAGGCATTTTTTTAAAAGAAAATCTACTCTATACACATCCCTAGTCCAAGAATTCACCCTTATTTTATTTCGTGACTCAATACGTTCTCTATTTTGGGTCCTTCGCCTAAAGTGTTTGTTCTTTTCCCTTCGTGGCTCGTGGCTCCTAAGGGTTGGTGAGAAGAATACCGAATAGCCCTTTAGCCTCGAGTGTCGAATGGCCGTTTCTTTTGGCTATTTTATTACTTGTCGTGACCGAATTGTAATTGTGTTAGCCGTACGTGGACATGTTAAGGGGAGGATATTTATTTATTGGGGTTATTGTTTTGGTAAGAGTTATTTTTGTGCTGTTTGAAGATATTTTTTCAGTGTGCCAATCATAATGAGATTTGCGACATAGGCTTATTTTATTTTATTTCATTTTTATTATTTTATTGATATTAGTTAATTAATTGTTTTTATTTATATTCATAGTGATTATCATTTCAAAATTAAAAACAATTTTTTTTTTATCTTACTTGGATAAATGATTTTTGAAAATAAATTAAAGACATTATTATTCTTTGTTTACTACGAGTGGTCTAGTGGTCGCAAGCGCTACTGCTGAACATGAGGTCTTGGGATTCCCGGATCGGGCAAAGTGGAATTGGTTTTATCCATCTGGAATTTCTCAGTAGCAGCCCGGAGTTTGGATTTGTGCTTAGTTAATGGCAATGGACTCGCCCCGACATGGAACTAAAACATAGCTGTCGAGATGTTGGTGTACTATAGGTAAACCTCTGTGTAACTCTTCGGGGAATACAGGCGTGATGTTCTGTTAAGATCATCGTTCATCATCGACAGGTCAACTTTATTGTGACCAACAGGGGATCATCGTTGACCCTGTTGGTCACAGTCAAGTTATCCTATCAGTATGCTAACTAAGGTGACAATGTAATGTCACAGACTAGGTAAAATATTGTGGTCACAATATTTTACCTTAAAAGATTTTACGTAACAATAATTGACTGTTTATTGTTAAATAACATGAGACAGTTTTATAATATAACATACCCATCTGTTACAACGACGATGTATCGTAAGGTGTGAGAACAGGTTTCTCAATAAAAAATTGACACATTAGAAATATTAATATTAAAATGTTTATGATTAATGTTTCTATTATGGTTATAAATCTAGCAAATTATTAAGTATTTGTATGGAAACTAGTTTTTATAACAACACTACATTAATAGCTTGACACTGTCATTTGTTGCGGGTGTTTTGTTATTTTTTATAACTTTCGCTAGTTATAAAAATGACATCATATTATTATTAAGTACTAATTTGTTCACCTAAGTTCCAAGCATCTCAAGCTTTCTTTCTTGTCAATATATTTGAATAATTAACAATAAATTATATTGTAATGTTAACAAAATGAAGATGAGAATATTCAAGCAACAAAACTTTTGTTCAGGACACTTACATTTTGGTCGATCACCTTGTATTTTTTTTTTTAATCTTTTTTTGTTGATGATTTTTTTTGTCTTTGGCAGAATAATATTTTCTAAACAAAGTGTTTTTAATACTAACTATATATTTTATACTAATGTATGGATTTACAAGTAAATAAAAACAAATCTAAATCAAAAGTCATTTTATTCAAACTAGGCTGAGGCAAAGTACTTTTCGAACGTCGAAGTGTTTTTTATGTTTCCTTAAAACTTAAAAAACTAGATTTTCAAAAACAAGCATAATTTCTCCGTCATATTATTCACATGTTACCACGTATAGTTACAGTTAATTACGCCTAGACTATCAGCACAAAGTGATCTCTCTTGGAGACCATTTTGACCCGCCTTGGGCGTCGCGTCGTTTCCTTGCCTATGACTAAGCTTATGACCATAGATTATTTTGCAGACGGTACTTTAATATTATGTCATTTGTTTGTTTGTTTTTTTTTGTTTTTATATTATGTTTTTTTTTTGTATTTTTTTATGTTTTTTTTTTTAAATAATAAATAAAATAAAATTATTATATTAAAAAGAACAATGCCCAACTCAAAATACATACAAAAACGTTGTTCCAGACTTCCCAAAGAAAGTTAAATAATTAATTGAGGAATTACAAAAAAAAAAATTAAAGGAATTATAATGTATTATAGCGAACATAGTGAATATAGTGAGTGGGAATTATATAATAGTCTATGCCCACATAATACTTATGTACTATAAAGCGTGGAGGAAGGGTGAAACGTGTGTGTATGTACTGCGTATATGATGCCATAAATTGCTCAGTTTCTTCATGACAAGGATTTAAGGATGGAGAGTTGGTTGATTATAATAGTATAATAAAATTAAAAAAAAAAATAGGAAATTATGTAGGAGGAAACAAGTTTTTAATTTATTAATGAGCCAAGCTTCCATCAGCTGAAAATTAAATTTATAAAGAGTTGACATTATAGTTCAGCTTTAAATCTCGTATTATTTGGGAAATAAAGTTGTACAAATTTTGTTTTAGCAACTTGTTAGATTTGCGGAAAGCGAATAAAAGTTGCACAACATTATGTTGCAGGAAACATTGTAAAGCAACTATTGCTCAACTTTCTTTCCCAATAACTAGGAGCTTAAAGTTGAACTCGAACATTACCCGAAAGTTCACGAACTTACCTGGATTTTTTTTTAAATAAATTAAACTTAAATAATCTTCAGCTCAAATGAGAATATCTAGCATAAAATCACTTAATTCTCTTTACCTCATTTCACAAAACCATTATCCTCATTCACATTTCCGACATACGACCCTTAGGCACAAAATGTGGTAAAACTATTAATCTATGCAACTCCTACGCAGCTCTCCAAGCTAAGGGCTTTAGCTTCGCAGCCGTGTCTAATTCCGAAGACAATGCCAGCATTTAGATATTGTTAAATATCATAACGTAGCGCAATTTGGCTAAATAATGTGCCACGGTTGAGTTTGCTCGGGTTGATATAAGTAGGCGTTACATGTAACATAGAGGGTGAAATTAAATTAGCTAGCGAAACTGTAGCGAAACCCGCAGACGTGACGGGATCGATATCTAAACATGATAAAACTAAACAGGAATTATTTTGATGTAGTTTTTGGGTCACCGTGCAGGCAGTGCTAGAAATATCAGTTTAAAAAATCTGTTTTTTTGTGTAAAATTCATAGGCGTGATCAATATCACACGATAAAACCAAAAAAAAAAACGATTTTATCAACTCATACTTCAAATAAAAACACTACAAGCGGTCGTTAACCCCAAAAAAAATCATGTAATCTTTTTAATTTTAATTTTATTATGAAATTATTTGACGTTTAACAATACTACAACGTGGGAATTCCTCAAAATGTAGGCTCTGTACTGGTGGGTGTTGAAAAATCAACTAGTATAAGGTGAGCCTTTTTTCTATTTAAAACGTAAGTAACACTACCATAATTAAACCAAATGGCGCGTAGGTTTGTAATGATACCTTAAGCATACAAATGTCCCTATATGAGTACGCTGCGGTTATAAAAAAAAAAAAAAACTTTATAACAGACCTCTCTGAAAATTCTGAAAGATTTCTCTAGGAAATGTAAACCTAGATGTTTTTTCGGAATTATTTGTGTTGTTAGGTTGTAGGTTTGTTAATTTATTATCCTTAATTAATACACAAACAACTTCTTATTCCGTGACACACCACACAATCAATAATTCTGCTTATCCAATCTATTCTTAGAATACTCGTAGACCGGAAAAATATTATCTAACAATAAGAAAAAATCTTAATTGCTATCTTTCGTGTCAGATGGACGTGCGAAATCGAATCGTGCGCACAGCCCGCACATGCGCAGTGCGCACGCGATCGTCACGCCGAAGTGACAAAATGGCGTAGCCTACATGTGTTGACAGCTCCATGTTTTTCCGGTTCATGTTTCCGCAAATTGAACTCTAAAATGTGTTACAATGGTCATTTTGATTGATTCATTGACAATTTTCATTATGAAGATATATAATTATGAATTAAAATGAATTGAATTGATGAATGATGAATTGAATTCGTCCTCTTCCATCAGAATTCGATTGGCG
This sequence comes from Eupsilia transversa, assembly GCA_914767815.1. NCBI lineage: Eukaryota > Metazoa > Arthropoda > Insecta > Lepidoptera > Noctuidae > Eupsilia > Eupsilia transversa. The sequence goes on from OU611888.1 coordinate 4,568,315, forward strand.
AATCATAATTATCGATTTGTTGCAATTATAATTAACTATATTACTTATGTGCAGTTTGAAACTTCATTATTATGACTTTAGAATGGTGTGACCACGCCACCATTAAGGTATTGGTCGGCTCATGTGCCACGCATGATGCCAAATGTGCCACGACGTTTAGTTGACATCTTACAAGATTTCAAATATATACAGAATTGTCACAGTATTTTACATGGAACGACTGCCTATCGGACCTCCACAACCCAGTAACTGGGTAATACGATACTTAATACTCAATTCTTTATTTTCTCGATACTTCTTGGGTCAGACTTTCGGGCTTCTGACGACCCGTAACGACTGTCAAAGATCCACGAATGACAGCCGGGACCAACGTTGTTACGCTATCACGCTAAAACGGCGGAACGGATTTGGATGAAATTTGGCACATGGGTAGACCTTGACCTGGGTTAGGACATGGGCTACTTTTCATCCTGGATCGCAGACAAAGTCGCGGGCAACAACTAGTTATGTAAAAACTAACCTTTTTCTCTTGTAACTAGTTGTGTTAAAAAAAAACAACAACATCAATATTGTGCATTAAAAATACTTCCACAAAACGACCTACGACTGCTACCTACAAACTAAGGGCTGATTTCACCAATGAAACTGAACGCGATCAGCACATCTAAACCGAGTTCAAGAGCTGTCAGTGTCAATATTCCAAAGAAAATAATGACACTGACAGCTTATAAACTCGGTTTAAGTGCTGATCGCGTTCAGTTTGTATTGGTGAAATTGGCCCTAAAGGATCAACGGTTTCCCGACGTGACAAAGTCTCAGTGCTCTATCACGTCTGTTCAAAATGTCTTCCCTTCAAAATGGTAATAATACCAATTTGCCACTGCTTGCTGCGCTATAAATAATTAAACGTCGTGACGCAACGCTTAGCTTGACATTATAAAAACGACCTAATTTTATGGCGTGCTTAGAAAGGTCGCTCGGAAATAAATACGGTTTTGTTAAAGCTTCTACAAGATTTGGATTTTAATGGTGCAAAAAGTTTCATTGAGATCGTACTTACGGATACCAATGGAACGTTAGTTTATTAATTTTCATAAGGTGTAGGTCATGTTTGTTATTATAAAAAAGCATTCATAGAAATATTTAAAAAGTCTGTTAAAGTAACTTAATTTCATTGCTATATTCTAAACGTGATTCTCATTATCGAATCTCTACAACACTGCAACACTAGGTAAGTGTGTTCTTTATTATCATAATATCAAGCCTTGTTTCCCCGAAAGGTTGGGCAGAGGTGTACCTGTAGTACACCCGTCAGTTATGGTTAAGTTCCACGTAATACGAGGCGAGCCTATTGCCATCAACCGGTCACAAATCCAGACTCCGGGCTGCTATTGAGAAATTCGAGATAGATAAACCCAACAACACTTTACTTGATCTAAGAATCGAACCCAGGACCTCATGCTCAGCAGCGCTTGCGAACACTCGACTATCGATACTGTCAAATTCTTTTTGAAACGAGAGAATTCTTTTTCTCAAACATGCTTGGAAATTTGAGCATTATTTTGATAACTTTCTTCGAGATAAATCGAAATTGCTGTACTGGTCAAAAACAAATGACGATGCGTCCGGCAATGTTTTATTGTATTATACTAAAACATTTGGAACGTGCCTCCAACCGTGTGTGGGATACTCGCCTACCCTTTCAGGACTAACGGTACCACACCGCACTGAATGGAAAGCCACTACGTCAGTGGGAATGGCCGCTTTTAATCTGTACTTAAGAATCTAAGTATACACCATTATTGTAATACAAAACAATAATTCCCTTCAGAGCGCATGACATTAAGAAATTATTAGGTTGCGCCGCATCCGCGTAAGGGTTTCAGCTCGCGGCTTTTAAGCTGGTTGCAGAGTTGCTGTTAAAAGACAGAGGGATACTTTGACTCTGACTTTAACTTTGACTTTGCCTTTGTTGGTTTTAATTTCGATTATCACCAAGTTTATTGTATGACCATTCCAAAAACTCATTTGAAGGAGATCTTAATCATTTATTTCTGAGCGTTATTCTTGATTTCTTGTCACTACGGTATGAGTTTTTTCACATAAAACTCGTACCCACAGGCGAAAAGTGAGATATCTTCTATCAGTATTCGATTAATAGTGCTAATCTAACCGAGTATTTACCGATTCTGTAACATGTTTGAGGGTTCCCATTCTCAAACTAAAACTCAAAGCATTTATTTCAATTAAACCATTTCAGGCACCTTTGTACTGTCAAGCAGTCGATCAGCCAGAAATATGAAGCTAGTTCCCCATTGCAAAGCGTAGTATGTACCTAAGGAGAAGAACGGGCAAGACACTCCGAGGACACTCTTTTAAATCAAAAAAATATTAAAAAATATTGGTTACATCATTCATGTTGAAATTATAAATGTGAGAACAATGTAGATGCATATTAAAAGCGTCCGTAATAAAAAGATAAACATAAAAAACAATTCAAAAATTAAAAATAAGCCATGGCACCTAAGAGATGACTAGCCCCAACTGACAAAATGTTGACATTTGCAACCATAACTTTCTAATATATTATATGAGAGAAACGCTGAAAAAACACGCCTACCTTGCAACAAACGCCCCTCATGCAGCCAGCCTAATCTCACAGTTCGTAGCCAGACAGGAGACGTATAAGCCCATCTGAACGTGGGCGCAGGCCGCGGGCAAACTGTTCTAGCATTTCACTTGCCTTCAGATGCATACGAGGCCTTTTTAGTGGATCGCCGAAGGTAATTAATACGTTGGAAATAGGATATGAATTATATGGTGGAGGTTCTACAGAAATTTTAAGCTGTGTGAAAAAGCGATTTAGTTATTTATCAACACTGAACATAATTGTAAAATGTTGGTCTTATTTATTAGAAGTTGGTGATATAATTAGAGTTTATCCACTTGATAAAACCTACGGAATAAAAGATTTAAGTAGTTGATCTTTATTGTTTTAGTTGTGTATTAAAAATAAATAAATAAATAATTTTTGAAAAGAAGAAAAAGTTGAATTATTTAAAGAATATATATTATTATCACATATCTTATAACAACTCTGCCTAGTCATTAAACTTGTTGTTTAAAGTTAACTAAATAAGAGGTTGAAAAAAAAAATAGGAACCAGAGAAAGTCCAGATTGTTTTGAAATTTTTCTTCTTTTAAAACATCAAATTATAACCGGGGTTTGTGGTCCATCACACAGCACGTAGCGGTAGACTGCGATGCACTGACTTGCTTGATTGATTTGCACCACTCATTTGCATATACTGTCGCTGTAAAAACTGGTGGCTATTCAGCTGCATCCGGTTAGACTGGAAGCTGAAGCCGTACATAGTTGTGATAACACTAGGTAGATAGATTGATTTGCACATAGATACTTTATTTTTGTCATTTTTTATTTTTTTTATTTTTTATAGGATTCTGACATTTTAATAATTTTTTGTCAATTTTAATAATTATTTTTAATGAGTTGTTAAATATTTAAAAATTAATCACAATTTCATTTTGGATTTTTATGAGTTTGGAATTTAAAATAGTTAATAATTTAAATGTACAAGTGTAAAACTATGGAATATAATTATTTCTGAAATAAATAAATAATTATTATTATACCTACCAAGTTTTCAACCCGCAACCTTTACCTACTTTAAAGGGGGTTTGTCTAAACCCTCAGGCCACCACGATCTAAACCTGCACTTACATATTTAACAAACTATCAAACATTCTTCACCAGATGAGCTAAAGAATCTGAATACCATCACAGCCATTGTGAGAAGGCCTTGAAAGGACTCCTGTAGTATACAATATGATCCCTGAGAAAGATCGCGTCGATTACAAATACATTAATAGCTGTGGGCGTCGCCATATTGTTATTTAAAAGCTGGTGAGCCATTAAGTACTTGTATCGGTCGGAATCGTCACGACGCGTTTGTTCTAGCGGCATTGTTAGGTTACGTTACGTGGTGGGATTGTTGCGAAATTAAGTGCGAATTAATTAAATTAAGTGCGAATTTCACCAATGAAATTGAACGCGATCAACACATCTAAACCGAGTTCAAGAGCTGTCAGTGTCAATATTCGAAATAAAATAATGACACTGACAGTTCTTAAACGTGGTTTATGTGCTCAATGCGAAATTTGCCCTTAGTAGTAGAGTAAGATATTTAGGTACTAAGCAGTTGGTGGAAATAGGCTGTCAATGTCGATGATGCTTGGAATATTAATAACTTAAAATCTTTGTACTTAAGTCTTTAAACCTTTCCAGGTTAAATCAGAGGTAATGCAAGAGAGAAAACAACAGAAAAACGCCAAAATTGAGTCCACTAAAAGGTGCAAATGTTTTATGTGGTTTTGTTTTGTTCAAGATAATGTATTGATAATGGACCGAGTATTTCATCTCGCATCCAAGTATCTATCCTCTCTATGGGATTTAGGAGGAAAGTTTTGAAATACCAATGAAGTCCACTATATTATAATCAAAGAAAATGACACAGAGATTGACCTTTCAGTATATCTTTCAGTAAACACTCTATCCTTATCTTTTATTGACCCTTGAAACTGTTTTTAATTATTTTTAAACAGTTCCAAGTTTCAATTATTATTATTTTAAGTCTGTTAGTATATTATAATATATAAATATTATTTGAATAAATAATATTAATAAACAAAAGTATTGGTTTAAGGGGTCAATAAAATTTATAAATAGTTTCTAAAATATTTAAAACACCTTTGCAAAAATGCAAAATCACAATATCATTGTCGTTACGTCACACTGTAACATAACCTTAATGTGTTTATTATCTTACAGTTTTACATCAATCGTTTCTATGTATAAAGTAGCTTTTAATATTTTATTCATAGCCGCTATTAACTAATTGTTCCAGGCCGCTCATTGGTTGATGGATTATTCTTTTCTTTTCTTTGATTTGTATGGCAGTTTCGAAATTTGCATTAACAATAGTCATAATGTAATAGAGATGCCTATGTAATAGAATTTAACATTAAGATATTTATCTGGGACTAGATGACCCGGTGAACTTCGTACCACGCGTTCAATTGCCATTTGTTTGTCGAGTTTTCGGCTGTTTCTTTGGATGGTCCCACATTTTTATTGTTTTCTAAACCACCCCCCAGTATTGAGGAGACTAGAAAAAAAAACAAAACGGTCGAGCATTTCTGAGTTTTTGTGAGACTAACAATTGGCAATTGATTTTTATAATATTATATAGATATATAATAGATGATAGATGAATGGCCTATGCACAGAGTTATTTGGAGTTTCAAAGCATGGACAAATTAAAAGCTCCTTCTCGTACAGAGTAGGTATGTATATAATATACAGCAAAAACCCTGCCCGATCCGAAAGGGGGCATAGGTACCGCAACAACAACCGCCTCTGTGATCTAGTGGTTAGACCACCTGTCTCAGACCCCCAGACGTCCCGGGTTCGATTCCCAATATGGGCAAAAAAATTTGCTCGGTTTGTTAGGGTTTGTTCTAAGTCCGCCTGGCTAGCTACCACCATCTTATCTAAGTCTGTCGCCATAACAACAATGGTAGCAGCATTGTTCTGTTTCGGCAGTTAGAGGTAAGATAGCAAGTTCCTCTGTGATTGAGGATTCCGGGTGAAACTGGCTTCCACCTTCGGCCTGATCATCACTTACCATCAGGAGAGATTCAGGACAAGATATTCCCAGCTGTGGGTAAAAAAAAATTAGTAATCTTCTTCTTCTTCCGTCCCTGGTTCCGATATTTGACGTCGGATCTCCTCACTTTAGTGAACCTCAAACTCAAACTCAAAGCATTTATTTCAATTAAACCATTTACAGGCACTTTTGAATTGTCAAGGGGTCAGTCAGTCAGAAAAAATGAAGCTAGTTGCCCATTCCAAAGCGTAGTAGGTACCTATGGAGAAGAACGGGCAAGAAACTCAACGGACACTCTTTTAAATACAATAAAATGTTACAAAAATTGGATACATCATTCATGTTGAAATTACTTATACATATGAGAACAATGTAGAAAGACGTGCACGATAAAAGCGTCCGTAGATAAAAATAAAAAAAACAGTTAAAAAATAAAAGTGCTCCAAGTCATTCTGTCTTGGGTTGTCGGTTCTAGCGATTGGGCTTTCTTGAAGTCTCTTTTTATAATTATTTGACCAACACGTCAATGGGGGGCAGCCTCTGTCTCTCTTTTGTTCCGGCAGATATCATGATACCTAACAGCGTTTTTATTCCATGTTACGGATAGAGATATCCACGATAATTATTTCTCAAAATTTTCTATTTTGTTTTTTTGAAATGAAATGCTTTAAATATGACTGTCATATGTCAGTATACTCACTCTTTGGAACGGAAATTGTCAATCATGATATTTATCAAACTGATTTGATATGATTAGGGACCTTTTAAAATGCTTGTAGATAAGTTACTGTTAGTTTTTACCTTCGAAACTGTGTAAATTTGCTAATATCATGCTCAATTACACCAGCAAAGCGAGCCATTAAGTAAACTCTGTTTTCCCACCATTTATAAAGAAATTCGATGCACAAGTAAGTGTCTTGCCATAGATGGCGTATAAACGAAAGGGTCGGACTGTCTATCAAGCACTTGTAATTACCTTTCTGGGGAGTAAGGCGAATTTTCGATGTCATGCCATATGTCCTTCAAGGGGGAACGGACTTGGGAAGACTGATTTTAGGTTTTACTTGGTAGAAAATGTGTGTTGCCATTGTTTAAACTCACAAAAGAAATAATGTAATGTAACATTACATTTGCATGCTCTTAATGGGCAATATATGGACTGTATATTAAACCACTTAACAACTGGTAACACCATTAATTTATGCAAATAAATTATTCTTATTCTTAAAAATGAGTCCCTGATTTTTTCCCCGTGGGGGATATAAAGAGATTGTATAGTAGGTACATAATGGCAACAGCGTCTTTTCGTTTGCTCTTTCGTATAAGGAGAAAAGAAAATGCGAATATTGCGACTATTAGTCTGATAAGCGCAAGGAAACAATCTTTAGTCACAAAAAGGCTTTATGAATTATACTATCATAACAAAAATACTTTGTATACTATACGATCATTTAAAAATAAGCCACTCGTTATCTATCTTCCACATAACCTAGCCTAACCATAACTAGATTGTAATGAAAAATCCTAAAAGCAATTTGGCAAAATAAATGCAAACACAAACAATCATGACTCGATTTCTTCCACCTAATTTCAATCAAAACAATTCAACCCAAAAGCAGACATAAATATTTTGACAATCGTACTACCCACACAACAACAACCCGAATTTTAATTCCCACGAAACTAATTCAACATGAAACCGCAATTTTCCGAGAAACACGAGAATAGATCTTATAAATTGTTCCATATAACACCTGAGGAAAACAGGGAAGTGATTTGAAGGAAAACACAGAACAGTAGCTTTCGTCACGTAGGAAAGAAAGATGGCGTCATTTATTTAGTAATACGTCATCGTAATCCGGCCCTGGCTTGTCGCCCCATCACTTAGTGAAGGACATGCTCGCGTTTCTTTGTAGGGAAAAGGTCGGGGCCTAGGTACTAGCGATTTGTGAAGAAAGTGTGGAATTATTGAATAATTTATTAATTTAACGGTTGAGGAGTTGTTTAAGGAGTAATTAATCCAATAAGCCTTTTACACCGATTTTTCGTCGTGGGAGCTGTGGCCGACCACGTTGTAAAATGATATTACATAAAGAAAGAAAAAATTAGGTTATTATTATTTTAAAATATAATACCTAAATCTACACAAAAAAATTAAATATAGACTGCCTCGTTGGTCTAGTGGTCGCAAGCGCTACTGCTGAGCAAGGGGTCCTGGGTTCGATTTCCGGGTCGGGCAAAGTGTTATTGGGTTTTTATATCTGGAATTTCTCAGTAGCAGTCTGGAGTCTGGGTTTGTGCCCGGTTGATGGCGATAGGCTCACCCCCTATTATATGGGACTTAAACGTAACTGGCGAATGTGGGTGTACTATAGGTACACCTCTGCCTAACCCTTCGTGGAATACAGGCGTGATGTTATGTAATTTTATGTGTTATACTTCCAAGGGCAATCTTTTTACTTTATTTCAATTTGTTTTTCGTTTAAAATATCTACTTAGATTTTATCTACTAGATTAGCGTTAGGAGGGCGTATAAAGCAGGCATAAAATCAACTTTCACACTCGCAACCCTTACCTACCCCTCTCATCGAACACGAAGAAAACAAAACACAATCCCTTCCCGCCAGCAGAAACTTTTAGCCCGGCGTTTATCTAGGTATAATTTGAATCTTCTGTAGTAAGTATACGCAAAATAATCAGATGAGACGACTTCAATTTACCTCCCCGCTACCTCTCCCACCCCACCCAGCTAAGTACTTGATACCTGAGTACCTCACGGACGACATCAAACGCGCAAGCTTTTCCACAAGTTTTCCTGGATGTATCGCCATTTGTGCCAAATTGTGCGGAAGTACCGCCCGACAGGTTAATTTGCTGAAGATCCTTCAGGGATTTGGGTTGAGTCTCCACCGTTTTGGCCTTTTTGTAATGCATGAGGTTTTTGAGACAGAGAGAGGCTGTAGTTGGTAAGATTTGATACAAACAGGATAAGTAATAATTTTACGCATTAATAAGAAAAAGGACGCGCCACCACCAACGGTCTCCTGAGCATGTTCTCAGATCTGTGGGACTCCCCTCTGCTGCGCCACTGGGTAAGAATCCCAATACCAATCTTACTGGAAAAAGATAGGGTTTTTGCAAAAACGGAATCGTTCTAATAATAATTATTGCGAAACGAAACGTAAGCTATTTATATTATTTATAATAATATCGAAACCCATCATGTCTGTGAAGTTTACACAAAAAAACTGTTTTTAAGCGAATTTTTCAAGTGACTACAATAACTACGGTCACTGAGCTCACAAAAAAAAACCTAAAATTAATTCCTTTTTTGTTTTATCATGGTTAGATATCGATACACATCACGTCTGAGTTTCGCTAGTTAATTTAATTAGACCCTGTAGAATGTCTCACAAAGTAAATCCCGTATTTCACTCACGTGACAAGACAGCATTCGTCCTCCCTCCCCACAAGGACCTGACGAACTCAAGACACAATTACAGGCAACTATATGTAGGCAGGTACTTAAGTATGATTTCCACCATACGACTCGCATCGCATCGGTTACGGAAAGGACACGAACGGATGCGGCGACAGCCGATCGCGTCTGGCAAGAAGTCGACACATACGATCGGCTCCGTACCATCGCTTGCGAACGTATCCGTTTCTGCGCCTAGTCAAATAGTTTCATTCCTACCGTGTTGCAGCCAAAAGGATCTCATCGGATACGACGACAGGCGAACGGAGCCGATCGCGCGTCGCGCTGCTGTGCGCGGCTTCGTAGTAAAGACTTTAAATACTATGTACACGATTTAATATCGTTCAAAGATTGTAAAATCCGTCCTATCCGATGCAATGCGAGCCGTTCGGTGTAATTCAGCCTTAAGGTATACCTTCAGTCCAGAGTAGGGCAGGGGAGACAACGATGTGACAGGAATGCATTCCGGGCATGCTCCGGGCGGCCGGGATTTCTCGAGACACACCGCGTTATTGGTTTGCTTGAAGAAGATCTGAGGTTGAAGTTTAAGTGGTTTAGTGTCCTTTGTCTGTGATTTGGTATTATCTATTGGTATCTTTAAACTACACTAAAAGTTTTTTAGTAAACATTAGAAAAATTAAGTCCGAGCCAAAATCACAATGGAAAATCTACCTATAACGTAAAACGTAAGAATAAATATTCTTACGTTTTACTACTTAAATTATAATAGGTAATTAATTGTGTCTCATTAATAAGCGTAATCTGTCCAAGTTACGCATATCCATATTTGATTTAGGGCGAATTTGACCAAAACGGAATAATTTTTATCCGCGGATTAAGATTTCTAACAATTTTCGTATGGAGAAACTGTCAAAAATTCAAAATTAATTCGGAAGAGAATCCGCCCTTAGTGAGTTACATAATTATGCGATCTAAAAAGTAACAATCTTTGAAATGTTCTTCAAATCATTATTAACTTTTGTAAGAAGAGCAATCAAAAACAACAATTCACAACCCATATTTATACCAAACAACAAAAATAAACAAAAACAATTCACACCGAACCACGATAAAAATAACCAAAGACAAACGAAAACAATATCCAATCAAAACAAAACAAGTGAACTAACATTTGACCTATCTACAAGTTTTCAATCAATACCCAACTGTTATCTAAAGAGACCGAATTCCAGTCGTCCAGGGCGCCCCATAGGCACCTGTCCCACAGACGAGGAAACGACAAGCTATCGACAATTTTCTCGCTCAAAAAAAATAATATTACCACTAACATTGTTTTTACAGGTAGGAACCCAATACAACAATATAGTCACAATTAGATGTAGGTTCCGTGTGACAGTGAAAGAAATACATTATATTATTTATTATAGTTAGTTGATCGCTGACGGTTCACAATGCGAGAACAATCTCCACTAGTTTTTGGCAGCGACAAGAGCTATCAAAGAAAATACTCGATCAGCGACGCTCGCTTGGCGGGCAGAACACTCGCTTAGAGATTCGTCATGGTACATACGCATACCAGCAAGTGACTGGGCAATTATTCTACGTCGCACTAGCTCATACCCCAGCGACAAACTATCCGAACTACACACTCGCTGCCCGTTGCTCACCAAATCGTTTCTAGTAACAAAGCCCCACTCGCTTGTCGCTAATCGTCGGCGGTGGGACAGGTGCCTTAAGGAAGCCAGGGGTGCCAAAGGAGACAGGGGTGGTCAAGGGAGGGAATTAGAGGCGCTTCATTGGATCGCAATTAAAAGAGGAAAGTCTACGGATGTGATATGGAGTTCCGGAGTATGGGTGAAAGAACTTGGACTAATTCTTGATGACGCCAATCGATTTGAGGAAAACTTTTTGTGGCGTGGTTTGATGTCGTGTCGTGGCGTGGTTTGATGTCGTGTCGTGTCGTGTCGTTTATACTTAGGTACTGAAAAGGAATAGAGTATTTATTGGTTGCTATGAGACTGGAAAAGACTGAAGTTGACTGGAAAAACAAAGACATCACTCGATTGACTTAAATAAACCATTTGTTTTTCCTTTTTTGTTCCTTGATGCATGCTGCTGCAGAGGCAGCTCGAGCAGCTCGAGAGCTAAATGTCATTGCGGGGAAGATTGCCCGTTCGTCCATTATTTGTCCAATCTACTGTTTACTAAAATAGTTATTAAGTTTATTGTTTCCTAACAACTACATATTTTCGAAATTAAAATGATTATTGTTAATAATATCCAATAACTTTGCAGAATAATTCTGAAAATGGCTGTAGAAGTAGACAAAAAATTCAACGAGAATATTGAACAACTGAACTTATTAGAATTAGTGCCCATGTGGGGCAATGGCAGGTGCATACCAAATACTAGTGCAAGATTATTAGATATTTTACCAATCACTCTTGAATTCAAATAACCTCCGTGCTCCGATGACTCACAACCAAAACAGAAATGAATAACCCGTACACATTAACACACAATATCACCAAACATAGCAATTTTTATCTCACATTAGCAGCCCCAATTACATGTCGTAGGTTTAGAAAAAATAACAGCAATAAAACTGAAGCCACCAACGTGTAAGGTCCTAATAACGTATTCAAACAACATAATCCAGAGTCGAGTAATGATAGCAATCTGTTGGCAATAAATCCTTAATGGCCTATCGCTTGTCCACCGCACTTGTGGGTGATGCAGCGCTAGGAGAGGCTATGAGGTGAGACGGTAATTTTGCGAGACTGTTTTCATAGTTCGATATTTTTAAGTGTTCTTTTTCATCGTACCCGAAGGGCTCGGAACTCTATTACTACGAGTAAGTCCGTCTGTCTGTCAGCGGGCTGTATCTCATGAACCGTAATAGGTAAACAGTTGTTTACAGAGATTGTGCCGCTATAACAAAAAATAATATTAAAATAAAGTTAATTATTAAAAATTAATATCTAATTAATAGAAAAATGTGTTTTATTTTGCTCGATCATAGCACTTCCGTATAACCGGAACCCTCCGTGTGCAAGATCGACTTGCACTTGTTTTTTAAATAGTAAAGTATTTTATAGTTGAAGACGACAATGTTGCGACCTTTTTTATATTGCTCTATGGTTCTTTTACTTTTCATATTTTTGACATGTTCTTTTTTATACAAATAAAACAGTTGTGTCAGCGAATTCTAATTTTAATGTCGATGTAAAATACAGTCCACATTTTTGCCCACAGACAAAGATACTCATTAGTGATCTTTAGCTAACGTAATATTAACAAATATTTTAAAACGAGGTAGCCAATTTGTCAAATCAGTGATATTTTCTTTTATTTAATACTTTAAATAAATTGTTGCAAATCTATACTTATAATAAATCTGTAGAAGTGAAAATTCTGTACATTGAAAATATCAAAAAAATAAATGGCAGGGGGTGTTACTAGACCGACACCGAACCCAAAAATTTGATTAAAAAAATTTTTGTCTGTCTGTCTGTCTGTCTGTCTGTCTGTTTGTTCAGGCATCACGCAAAAACTACCGGTTCGATTACGATGAAACTTGGTATAATTATTCTTTGATATCCTGGGCACCACACTGGGTACTTTTTATCCCGGAAAAGTATCCTATCCTACGGTTGGGGGTGTCAAAATTTGTATGGAAGAATTTTAACGCGCTGTCCGATTAACTCGAAACTCAATATTTATACTTAAACCCAAAAATTAAGAATAACGTGTATCAGGATTTTTCGAAATTCAACCCCTAAGGGGGTAAAATAAGGGATGAAAGTTTGTATGAAAAATCTTATTCCTTGAGGTAATAAACATGAAACTTCGCACGAATAGTTATCTAAATAAATTATAAAGTTTGTAGTTTTTTGTTTTTCTAAATTACCCCCTAAAGGGGGGTTGGGGGGTGTCAGTCTTTGTATAGGAGAATTTTAACGCGCTGTCCGATTAACTCGAAACTCAATATTTATACTTAAAACCTATGGGGATGTATGGGGTAATTTCCGACACACACGCGGGCGAAGCCGCGGGCAGCAGCTAGTCATCAATAAATCAATAAAATGTTCATCAAAGGAACCCACAGCTCAACGCTGATTTTCAGTGGTCACCCAAAAAGACGTACGGAAGCCTTGGTTGCCGTACGCGTAGGTTAAACCTGTGAAGCCTGTGAGGTTGTTACCTAAAAACGAAAAAGCATCTGTCTTCTAAGCTTTATCGCGTAACTATCGTTCCTCTGAATCGCCCTTCGCGTAGGCCGTAGCCTGCAGGCTTCGACGTCGATACGCGACTGAACTTTCACCACCCGTCCGCGCCTCCAGATACCTGCAGATTTATACTTCAAATACTTCTAAGGTAAGAAGGTTAGACTGATAAGACTGTCTCTTGGTTTCAGGGTTTTAGAAATGATTAGAGTTTTATTTTTATCTTGTAAGAGTTGTAAAGTTATCTTCAGAAATAACTTTATGTGCGTCAAATCGTTTTGAAAATAACTACCTGATCGACTTTTGGCTGCAACAACTATAACTGAAAACAGCCAGGATCTAAAAAGATTATGATCATGAATCATTTTGTAACGGTTATTTATTTCAGGTAATAATAAAATGCCACAATGCTCAACACGAAAACACGCCCAATCTTCGCATAAAATCTAAAGGCCAACCACCACAAATCCAAAAACACTAACATAGCAACATAACCCCCACATTAAACTCAATAATAATGTCGTATTCCCAACATAATCGTGCATTACATCACATGCTCGACCCGGCACCGAACTGCACCCACCCAGTGACAAGCCGCGCCGCCGGCAGCTGGGCACAATGGCAATTGTTCTCTCATTGATCATTAGATAGTGGTTGCACTCCTCCTGCTAAATCGTACGTTATTATTTATGCTGCTTCAAGCCTAACGACCTGCGCTTGCGCATTCAATGGAGGGGGTATCGCTTGTTGAGTATATAATTTTGTTGTGTATGGTTTTATGTGGTTGTTGCTATGTGTAGTGACTTTGTGTAATACTGTGGTTGAGTTCAAATGTTACTGATGAAACGTTTAAACTCACACAGAATTGGTTTTTCCTATGAAAGATATTGTCTTATTCTTAATGTAATAAAATTAATGATTTAAGAATATTGTAACTTAGAGGTGGGAGTTTTTTTAAAAGAAATATTGTACAATTTCTTATAGCAAAAAGCTAAAGTACAGTTTGATGACTGACAAAAAACCTGAAAAGTTCATGACGAATACCATTGTTTATGACTAGATTCATCAACATTTTGCTGTCATCCATTCTAATCTGTCTACGTGAGACGAGTTGAACAGGATGTGAACAAGACGAATAGTTACCTACGTTGTATTTATACTGACCACACATAATCACATATAATTTGTTGTCAATCGAACGAGCGACGATCTTTGACATTGAATCAAAAATCCATCGGTAAAAAGACTAAGAAAAAAAAGACTAACAAAATAATTTGACAAAAAATAAGTCACGACGAAAAATCATTCGTTGTTCTGTGATTACGCCTGATTACTAGTCTCCGATAATGGTATCGAGCACCCATTTTACCTAGGACTATATCGCCCCTCTGAATGAACACGCAGTTAGGTTATAAAGGGAGGTAGTGTAGTTTGATTGGAGCTCTTCAAAAACTGGTTTCTGAAAGGTTACCGGGCAAAACATATGTCTGACAAGCATTGACGGTGGTACAAAAGACTACCTTGTAAGTCAGAGGCGTCACGAGAAATCACGTTCAATGATGATTGTGTGTAATTAGATTCGCAAATTAAATAAATTAAAAGATAGATTTTTTGGTAGCGTGTTGTGTAGAGGAATGTCAATGTCGCAACTGATGCGAGTTCTTTTGATACGATGATTGATCCGTGTTTGTTTGAGTATATTAACTTTATTGCTTGTCAATTAATTTAATTTTAATAAGTACTATCGTGAAACCCATCTAAACTAAGTTTGAAAAACGCCTCCACATAAAAACATTGAAACCAATCGAATAGACAAAACACCTTTTAATCCTCCACCAATTTTCGATCAGAGCGTCACCATTAAAGTTTCCTTAATAACCACAGTACCTACTTCAACGGAGGTGTACAATTAAAAACATCGAATCAAAACGCCGCTAATTACCAAAAAAACAATAAAGTTCGGAAGACATTAGACGATTGGCTTCGATATAGAGAAATTGACATTATGTCGATCAAAGGCGGCATTCGTTTTCAATAAGGCAGATTGACTAATAATGAACGTGGCTCGTAATCGGGACCGATCTGTCGTGAGAACTTCAAACCGTTAACTAAGACTTTTACAACTATTGAATGGGGCTTTGAAGTCGGCGAGACTAGGGGAGACGACTAAAACTAAATCAAACTCGAATCTCACTTTGAACTAGATAATAAAGGTAAAGAAACTATTTCAAGAAATAGTAAACAAGGGCGCAGTGAAATGCAAATTACGATGCTGAAGGACGACATAAATTAGAAATAGATACAGCTAGCATCATTTAAAAATTTGCTCCTACAGTAATTTTTTGTTTTTATTAAAGCCATGTTTTATATCAAGCTACTTCGTTATTCTAAGTACAGTAGATATTTTTAAACCTAAAAGAATAAGATACAGATCGGAGGTCAAGTGTTAATTCAAGCGATGGAGTCACACTTCGATCTTGCTATCGGATATTTGATCGCATTTTTTTCATCTCAGTACTTATTGGCCAAGAATTTCATGACAAATCCGTACATGACATCACCGAATGCAATATTAGCGTTGATACAATTATTTTATATAGTATCAATTTAAGTATAAATACCAATATATTTATTTTTAAACTGAATACCAGTTTCTATAATGATACCGGTAATTTCAGCACTGTTGTTGATGATTCTGTACATTCCATTGTGGTTCCTATTGGCATCCTTTTTTCTAGAGAAAACGCTGCTCTAAATACTAAATGATCTTCCCGTCGTCATTTTGTACTGTAAGGGGCAGCTGTTATGCGTCTTATAATATTTCTATATATCTTTCTGTAACTCTTGTTCATGCAATTTGTTCAAGCAGACAAAGTTCACAGAAACACGCTCCCGCTCTGCTATCACCCCGTTCACTGGCCCAACAACTAACAGCGACTTTTACAACAGATACACTCAAAAGAAATCCACCTATTTTGAATTCGTCACGCAATTTGTCAATCAATTTGCCGTCACCGCTCCATAGATCGTCCAAACTCCATTATATGTCAATTTATATACATAAAAAATAACTCTTTGCGTTCGCCGCTCGCATATTAATTCCTATAAAATTAATTGCGATGACAAATCCATTAATTTAAATTGCCCACAACTGGTTCCGTCATCAGATAAGTTGGTTCGTTTACAATTTTTATAGTGTGCTTTTAACATTTGATCTTTAAGTGTTGAGATGATGTGCATGGATGCAGTTCTTGTCATTGTGTCTTCGTTTTTAGATTGATTTTTATCGTAATGTGGGAGTTTTAGCATTAGTAGCATTAATACTGTTTATTTAGTTTTTGGTCTTATCCAGTCTTACTGAGGGGTAACGTACCTCCACAATCTAGTTGCTGGGTAATAACCCAGTAACTGGGTTGTGGAGGTAAGATAGACAGTCGCTCCATGTAAAATACTGGTATTCAGCTGTATCCGGTTAGACTGGAAGCTGGCCCCAACATAGTTGGGAAAAGGTTAGGCAGATTTGGTTTTTGGTTTCACACAGAAGCGGTCTTGCCATTTTTTTTTTTGGCTGTGAAATCACTTAAAACTTAATATTTTTTGCATTTTTCTGAATAATTATTAAGTTACAAAATAGTACATACAAAAAGTTTTTTTGCCATAATCATACCTACTGGCGATAAAAAACGTTTATCAAATTATAATCTCCGTGAACCAATTTGAACGAATTATAATTTTATGACATGTTCAATTTTGTTTTCCTAGAAGATAATTTTGGACCTGATTTTTTTATTTGATTACTGAAACCTATGTCCATTAGCAATATATATCACTGTGCCAATTTAAACTTAATAGCTTTATTCATTTCAAAGTAATTGAGTGTTACAAATAAATGAATATTATATGTACCTACCATCCTTTGAGTTACAATTTTTTCTGAATACTGTTAAAACGTAAAAGAAAAACTCTGTCGTCTCTTTTCAGTACCCAATTGTATTTCTATTTTTGATTCAATATATAAAATCAAATAGTTTTCCTTTAGTATAGCTGTTAAAAGCTCGCTATTTTCTCTACGATTTCGTAAATATCAATAACAATGACGTTATATTCAAAATGATATATTTTTACGAGCACAACGTGACAAGATCTTCATCTGTTACGACTATTGTGATAGACATCAAGTGTTTTACTGTTATTTTAGCCATCGACCTCGATAGAAATACCGTCACCTTCACAAAAATAATTATTTTCTAATAAAATATTTATATACCTATCGATATATCTCCTAACTACTCGATATGTCCCTATAACGATGATCCGAATCGAAACGCTTGCAATTAAGTAGCATTGACTCGATACCTATCGATTTTAACTATCGATAAAATTGTGCGTGGATAAAGGTTTTATTGGTAGGCATCATTACTATACATACCATTACCATTTTAGTTTTAAACGTTCGAGTTATTAGTTTGAATAATATTTTTAGAAAGTGCCAACACATTTTTTTTTTCTACATGTTTTAGTTAGCAGTCTGTGCAGTTTTTCTTAATAGATTAGTAATGAAGAGTTATGGGTGAATGAATCGATATCATCGATCGTTTAGTTAGAAGGAAAAATGCTAACATATCTTTTTTTGTGGTAAAGCTATTATTTCTTATGATATTCCCATAATATCGACAGCGGTCGTGACATTTTAAAAGTTTATTTTGGGAAATTGCGGTGTCTCGATTAGTTTATTTATATTTTTTCATTAGAACTGGGTTTTTGCTTTTACTTTTTTTGCACTGGTCAGTTGAAGAGACTTAGAAAAAGAAAAAGAAAGAAGATACGTATAATAATATTTGCGGTATAAGAAAAAACACAAAACAAAAAAGAACAAGCTTGGGGAAAATATGCGACATTATAGGATATTCCATCTATTACTTTACTGGAATGAAAGAATTCAAATCCATTCTAACCAGTGTTTATAGGTACTACTAGGGTTTGTACTATTTGCATCACCTATAAACACTTAGGTACTCAATACTATTTTGTAAAAAAAAATAAGTCCATCTGGCTTAGCAAGCACTTATAATCATTAATTGTCAATCAAAATTGCCTTATTTTAGACAATCGTTAAGATTTTACTGTCTTCGCTCTATAGTTATTTATAGTTTCCTAAAAAAGCGGTTCCTTCATAAATATTATAACGTATATGTGTTTTTTTGTGTAAATATTATGTTTTTTTTTTTAGTTTAATAATTTTGTAATGATATTTTAATAATTATTTAATTAGATAACCAATAATACAAATATTTGCACACCTTATTAGTTATTGATACAGAGTACTTTATATTTATTTGTAACATCTGTTTAAACCTGGCAAAATATTATTTGATTTGAAAAAAAAACGGCTATTGTTATGAAAATCTGTAGGTAATTTTTCACCAGTAGGTATTTGACAATAAGGTGTCAAAGACACTGTATTGGACAGCCCATCATTGTGTGACCATTCGCCGCTTTCTTAGGCCACCAAAGCTTTTTTCACTCTACGTAAGTCAAGTTTTTAGCATCGACTCAACTTTTATTACTTTTAGGCGTAATTACCATTAACAGCGACTATGGAAGATGAGTAAAACTATTTTAGAACATCGTGCCATCAAAACATGTTTTTCTAATAAATTTTAATAATTAGAAATCGTGTTGTGCAATCTACATACATGTCATGCGTCAATTAACTGTGGTGTTTATAAAACCAATTTGTAGAAAGTAACTCTTAACGAAACTAACGTCTACTTGACAAACAAGTCAATATTAATTGAAGTTTTCCATTTAATTTGTGATGGACGTAAACAGCTAAATATTATTCGTATTTATCTGTTATTGATTTAAAATAATGGTTAACTAGTAAAAGGGTACAACGATATCTTTCACTTACTTTTTAAATGCTTTTCTTGGGTTGATTAGGAAAGAATTCCTCACAGATTACACATAGTATAAAAAAGTCGCTTTTCCTGTCTCCCTGTGTGACCGCTTAGATCTTCAAAACTCCAAAACGGATTTTGATGCGGTTTTCACCATTATTTAGAGCATTTATCTCGGAAGGTCTTTGTGTATATTAAACTTATATTGAATAAAGATATCTCTATGTTTTATCAAATCTTAAAAACCGTGCCAAGTAAGGGCGGGTCGATAGTAATAATCAAATTTCTGGACAGAGGTATCGTCAGGAGGTTCCTCTCTCAGGAGCCCTGACCAACAGTGGCTTGGACCCTGTTCCTGATACTAGTGGGCTATTTCACTATTATATACCTACTATTTTAATATATTTTTTTCAATGTTATTTTTATTTTTTTGTAAAAAGTTTTTATGCTTCACTATTTAGTTGTGGTACATACCCCACACAAATTCGAATATCACGACCTGCTATCACTGACAGGAACTTATCATAACATCATCCACATAGGCTAAGTGGTAAAAATACGTAATATTGAAGCTAACTTAAAAACTACCCAAGCACAGTTAATAAAATTTAAATGAGACCATCTGGGAAGTACGTGTTTGTCTGCGTAGATACACTTGACGTTGTATCGGTTCATAAATGGCGGAGTTGTTAGGTAACACACATAAAAAAACACAACCGAATTGAGAATCTCCTCCTTTTTGGGAAGTCGGTTAGTAATGTATACTTTTTTTGACATTCAACCTAAATAGGAATGCTGAATGGTTTTGGTCTTTAGTATGAGAATATTGTGGAATGTTAAATCGATATTTCAATGCACTATTGTGATTTTGAATGATCAGATATCATGGTGGTTAATATAGTTATCAATCAAGTGGTAACTTGCAGCCAAGGATATCTAAGTACAATAATACCTTATTGTTCCATTTCGATTGGAATACTTGGAATTCCAGCACCTTTCATTGAAAATTGTAAGAAGTAACTTCAGAAATGTAATCGTACCTACCAATAATTGTCAACAGACTCCCTTTTGTTTTTCCACTTTTGAGAAAACTCCCAGTAAACTTCACTAAGGTTGATAAAGGCTTATTTTCATTGGTCGATATGGCTCGTATGCGGGGTGTGGGGGAGAATTCTGTAACGCATGCCAAAAGACCAATATTTAGGGAACCGTTTTCATAAGTCGATAGTGCCCGCATGCTAGAGATTTCTGTAAAGCAGATGGTATACCCACCGCGTTATCGACTTATGGCTTTTAATTATTATTAGCCCGCCTGCGGAGAGTCCCCGCATGCTGTATATAGACCGAGTTATAGACTAATGAAAATCAACCATTACTTACTGTCATATTAGTTTGAAAGCAAAAATAGTCGTTTTATGATGTGCAAGAGACATTTAAAGGTAGGGTTAGTAACGCAATTACGAGGTCCACTGTCCAAAAAACCCTTTCTTCATATTTTTCTTCATAATATAGCCATACTCTTGGTAAGTGGTTCACCAGTTTTCGCGAAGATTCATAATAAAGCCATACTATTGGTAAGTGGTCCATCTCAAAATCACAAGACACTATCCCCAGTAATTTTGCCAATTCTATTCAATAAAGGCCAAAAGGCATTGCTTTCTTCTATACGTCACGTAATCCATCAGCCTCACTTGAAATATTCCGAATTTGGGACGCTATCTACTCTTTTGTCTTATAAATTATTTAAATAGAGAACAATGTGTAGTCAGATGCGCCTTTTGTTTACTTGTAGGAGCTATTGTCGGAAGCACTTACCGTAAAATTACCCATCTAACCACCACGTATACTATGTAGTATATTATGTACCAAGCCTATTGTCTCTTGCAACGAGTCCGCATTGCGCATATTCCATTGGACGACTCCGTTCTGTCAATTACATGAAGCGACAAATTCATATACCGTAACATCCGCGGCTTATATGCCACAGCATACATCATATTCGACTATGAATATGTAGTGCCTCAATTTTTGTGATTGGCTTTTGTTCTTTTGTAATTACTCTGTGGTAAGGCTGGGTGTTCCGACAAAGTTTCAATTGCGTGTTCTAGAATCAATTTCGAAATTGTGTCATCTTTATTCTGTTGTACTTTAGTTTCATTTTTGTGTATGCTGTTGGTTTATGGATGGTAAATGTAAGTTGGCGAGTTAGTAAGTGTCAGTAGTCACGGTTAGGTGGTCGCATGTTGCTTCACCGAGGTTGCTAAAGCTGTCGTAGATAATGTGCTATGTTGATGATTACACTGATATGTGTAACGGACTATCTTTACGTGCACTGAGTCCGTATTGAGCGATATTTCTTTTATTCTGTCGGCTGTATCATCTATTATGTTGGTAGTGCGTAAATTGCAATTAAGAAGATTTGTTGAATCATATTTTCGTTGATTGGGATTATAATGTGTATCTAACTCGGGTGTATAATTATGTTGTGTGTGTTATTAGAGTTTATTAGCCAACTTAGTCGAAAAAATATTATTTTCTTCTATATTTCACTCGTCATCCAGATAACGTATTGCTTTTGGTTTAGATAAGGTTTGCTCCTTTTATTTGTAATTTATGTGAATAAAATATACATAATTATATGTCTTTCACTTATGTATGAACATATCTTTAATCTCTTTCATTTGATTTTAGCAGCAGCAAGACAAGATGTCTACTAGCTCTGTCGTGAGAAAATATTAACATTCAGACATCAAAACAAAAGAAGAAGCTAGAAAACGATGAATCATTTCAAAAATCATCAAAATTCATAACAATCAAACACATTCCTTCAACTCAAAATGGAAGACATGGCAGTAATAATCTGAATAAAACAAAGGAAAGTATTTTGTCAAAAAAGCGGAGTTGTCTCGCTTTAGGGCGCTTGAAGCGTGTTATTATGCAGATCCGACACCGTCGCCCGTGGGGACCGGCGAGTTAGAGTACCAGGCTTACATGGGGCTCAAGGACGATAGGAAATAAAGAAATGAAGACGATGAAAGCAGGGAATTGTTGAAGGAAGAGGTGGCACAGAGAAGAAATTAGGTACTTTGATAAATCAGCGGAATATAGCAATTATAATTACTCAAAGAAAAAAAAATTAAGTAACTGAATAAACAGAATTATATAAAACATAGGTACAGTCAGCTGCAGAGAAATCTCACCCCCTAACAATGAAAAAATACATTGCTAGGGGGTGAGATTTCTCTGCAGCTGACTATACAAGTACTTATATAAAAATAATCTTAAAATTAAATCAGGTCTTCATCAGGAGAGATGAAGCCCTGTTTTATCCTTTTGCTGTGCCTTACAGGGTCCATACTGGTCTAAATTATAAAGTTACCACTTAAGTACATGTTATGGTAAAGCAATAAAGATATTAACTATTGAGTATTGGAATAAGGAACAATGAATAGAGGAAAGTTTTATATAAAAACCAATTTCAATAAATCCAAGGAACTTTGTAGGGAAAACTATAATTTATCGATGATTAATGGCAATTGGGATAGTCAGTTCAATTAATAATAAAAATAATATTGGAAATGTAGATTGAATTGAAAAATGTTGGTGAACCTATTTCTGCAACATTCGTTCTCAGGGTAGTACACATATCATCAATTTGCAGGAACTATAAATTAACGAATGCAAAAGAAATAGTTAATTATGCAAATAATGCAAGAAACACTTGCTAAAGGGGTGCAGAAAACATTACCAGGAAAGCACTTGGTTATAAAATGGACATTAATGTTCTGAATGCATTTAGAACGGCCCAGTAACGCCACCTGTCAACTCAGACATTAACTATCCAGGTAACCAGCGAACGTCTAGCCTCTGAAATAATTTATAACCGACATTTTGATCGCCTGCCTTGACAAGACATCCAGTCAATATACAATGGGCAAGTACTTAAATATTTTAACTTAATTGATGTGTCTACTTGACTACATAAATATGCTAGCTTTTTGAAGTTAAGATAAACTACCAATAAGGAACTTATATCGCTCTTGCGGTATTGGGAATTAGTATATATTACTTTCATATAATTTCCTCCTCGAAATTTCGTTCAGTGGACATATATTACGAATTATTTCATTAAGAAATCTATAGATTCATCTTTGACAACGCAATACCTTGTTTACCTTTTTTTTACCATCACCCCAGTTCACCCTCTATGACTATTGAAGTGTCACTAACGAAAAAGTGGGCCAAATACAGCATCGACTGAATATAAAACAATTGAATTTCAATCATCCCTCCAAATATTCTTCTTTTGTTTAGTAAAAAAATCGCGCCATGTAATTCCCTACCAAAATCTCATCCGAAGGCGGTGACGGAATGTCAAAAATTCTGCTCAAAATGTGACCATCGCCAAAGTTATTCGAGTCTGATGGACGCCCGGGGATATCAAGTCTTCGCGTTTAAGTTCGCAGAAATATTTTTTGCATACATTATTATGAAGGTGATTCATCAGTCTCTAAGATAGTTTTAAGTCCTTATTTCACTGATTGTCGGTTTCTTAGATTGATTCAATTTCTGTGAATGGTTAGTGAAGTTATGGTTTATCTGAGATGTAATACTCATTTAATAAGTTTATTTTCTGTTTATTCGTTTCCTGTATGCTAATTTTGATTGAGTTGACACTTTTCCTTAACTACATTCTTGGAATAAAATCATGATTCTTGGAAGAATCTCAGTTGTCACAATTGAGTGGTCTTTTGTGTTACGTTTGGTAAATAAATAGGCAGCAGCAGGCACCGTTATTACGTTGATAACAATCATACTATGATCACTAATCCGCCACCCAACGGTTATTACAAAAGCCACTACAGTGGACATTTACAGCCCATAATTACAGAAAAAAACAGTACAAGCAACTCTCAAATATATTCACGGAGACGTCGGAAAACTTTTCAACTCTAATCTCTGTATCAATCTTAGTTGTTAAGCAACGTATAATAAAAGTGGTCATCATAATTCGAAATCTTACAGCGGAGCGAGTTGACCGCTACCACCACTGTGTGTGACCGTTCCACACTGCGCACATCTGAATAATTCATACGCTACGTAATTAAATGTCTTGCCAAGTAAAAAATAACGACACCTTCCTGTAGGATTTCTTAATATATGATTTACTATTACGTGATAGTTGAAAGAGTGGTTAGGAACTTACGGATGAAGAAATAAATGATACGTTGGATGAAAAAAGTGGTGCAAAAAAAGGCTGTAAAGCTATAAAAGGATGTTTTAGTTATTGGTGCTGCGTTTCCGCGAAAAGCATATTTTACATTAAAACAATACAGCTTTTACTTGATGCCTAGTGATGGGTGTTGCATATTTATTATTTGTGTTTATAGAGCGTCAGTTTTTCTATTGTAAACGGTTGTCGTTGGGCATAAATAAATGCATTAATTTCTAAATACAATATCGACCTTTAAGAACGCAGGGATGATTCATGATGAATCGAGTTAGCTACCAATATAATTTAGGAAGAAAATATGGTTAAATATCGTACCTTCTTGCATAACACAAAATTCTGATTTACTTCTGTGTAATGAAGGACTGAAACAGCTGGATTTCCTGGTCATCCTGCATCATCCCACTGCTGCAGTAATCTGAAAATAAAAAAACATATGAATAACAACAACATCTACTTATCCATTATTTGCACGTATAAATTCATGAAAACAAAATTAAGGAATGGACTCACTGCATCGGTAAAAAATGCGACCTATCATTATGAATATGAATTGCATTCATTGATAATACTGATTTTATATAATTAATATGAAAAACACTGTAATTGCATTAAGTGCATTTGAAATACACTGCATTAAGTTAAATGTCAAGTGCTCTATAGTATTTCCTTGATATTTTGCTTGAATTTTTTTGCTGTTTGATAATTAATGTTTACTCATTTTTATTTTGCACTTTAGAATGACATATTTTTTAAATAAAAAGCTTGTATTACGAGAAAGAAATGCATACCAGTGATTAGTAAAGTAGTCGACCCGCCATTTTTGCACGAAATGTTAGGTTCGATGGTGGCGAAAATTTTTAACAGACTTACCTTTTGTCCTTTATGTCATTGCTGGCATCCAGCAGAATATCAGCGTCAGGTATATTTGCCTGACACATGGTGAACTGGACTCTGGCTGCAACCTTGAGACTCACACCGCACTTTGATTGTTATTTATTTGAATTTAGAATTTAGAAGTATGTCATAGTCATAGACGGTTAGGGTAGACGTGTTCTTGGAGACCGCGAATCGGCAAACGTAAGGTAGGACGCCCTCAGCCTAGGTGAAGCGACGATCTTCGCAGGGTGGCTGGACGCAGCTGGATGAGAGTTGCCGAGAATCGAGCTGAATGGCGTGCAATTGGAGAGGCTTATGTCCAACAGTGGACTGCTGTAGGCTTATGATGATGATGATAATAGTGTCAATTTGTTTAAAAAAAAAAAATTTTAGCACCTTGTATTTGCTTTTGTGTGTTGTGCTATTTATTTTTTGCCCACTAAATAAATGATTTATCTATCAATCTACCTCCTTTAAAAAAGCCTACTTATCTTTAAGAAAAAACACTTATTACAATGTATATTTCCCGTCACAGATCATTTTATCACCGTCCGTTTAATGCAAAGAAAGGAACGTTTTTACGAACACACTCGACTGTGACGTCACGTTTTTGCTCTAATCTACGACGTTACACTTCAGTGGGTAACAACCTTAGGAACAAGTACTGGCGTATAAAAACCTGTTACATATTTATTTCAGTTTACTGGAACGTCGTATAATGTTTTTAGATTTGTTTAACGAGTACTATTGTTTTTAAATCTAAAGCTCGTGTAATGTCAAAAACATTAAGAGTGAATGTCACCAATAAAAACTGAACGCGATCTGCACATAAACCAAATTTAAGAGCTGTCAGTGTAATTATTTTCTTTGGAATATTGACACTGACAGCTCTTGAACTCAGTTTAGGTGTACTGATCACGTTCAGTTTCATTGATAAAATTTGCACATAGAATTCTACAATCTACATTTGGATTCAAAGTTCTAACAGAATAAATAAAACACAGACAGTTACTAAAATGAAGCAGAAAAAGAAAATACCGTACCTTTATAAAACAATTAAAATCCATTAAATGCTAAAAATAAATTTGATAGATTATCCAAAACTACCATAATGGTAGATATTGTACGAAATAGCCCCCTTAAATCACTGATGCTCTAATTAATGTTCGAAATTTAAAGGAATACTTATAATTACAGCAGATTCCTGGATTACGGTTGGCTCTGTAATCTTTTGCAATTTTCTCTTAATCGCTTGAGTTTAAAGTGACCAGCTTACGACGACCCGGCGTCACTTTACCACTCCTTCGCGAAACTGGTAAAAATATTCAGGGTCTCGTGGTTTATGAGGTTCATTTAAAACTGGTTGTTTTAAATGGTACCCCGAGACATTTGGACTTATGTGATAATGCTAGGGCAAGATGGTAGAAATTTGATAATTCGCGGTTAGGGAAACGATCGTTTTAATAATAAGTTGGGACGAATTGTTAGTGAATTATCCTGTGGAACAGAGAGTAAGTGGAGTGGTAGAACAGGTACCTATATATATTTTTTGTTTCGTAAATTTTATTTATAGGTGTTATACTATTTTAGTTTTGTCCATCTGCAGCATTACCGCTTATTTTTAATTAAGAGTGACTTGGATCGAGAAAAAAAACTTGATTTATTTTGTAAAAATGTTTCTACACAGCAACTTGACCTTACAACATGTAAATAAATAGGTATTATAAAGTTACAATAGCATGTACTAATTGCAAGAAATAATTGCAAACGATGAGGACACTTCAAGTTAACGACTTACTGAAAATTGGTCGTAATTACACACAGTTAAAATGCTAATTCTGTTACATCAAAGTCATTCGCGTTGCTGATTTTTCTGTAAACTAGGTACTTAGGTATTTGTTCAGACTGTGATTTTATAATGTCTCTACTTGACTTTGGGAGAATAAACAAAATGAATATGACTTGAGTGGCCGTCTCAATGACTACTCGTGAAATCCACAGTTCAGCGATTGCACTTCTAATTTCAAATTCAACAAGAAAAACGAGCGCAAAAATAAGAATTAATTTTACATTTCTCCAAAAATAATTTTCAAAGTGACCTCGGCGCGTCTCCTCGGTTTTTATGGGTTAACATCACCCAAGACAACCATTTATCATGGACCCGTCAAAATCTAATTGTGCCGCCTGGCTAACCACCATTGTGACCGTAATTACGCCCTTTATTTTTTACACAAAGAACTAAATCGACTTTAAGGATTTTTTTGTTCCACCATCACCGAAAGACGCAATTTGGTCGATATTCCAAATATTTCACTGTGATATTTCATAAAAGTGATCGTCATATTTATGATGATCCGCCAAATTCGATGATTGGATATTTTTTTTGGTGATGAAAGAAAAAATGTGGATCGTCTGAGATGAAACGATCGCGAGAAGATTAGTTTTTTTTTGTAAATCAATGCATTGAGGACACTTTCTATCCGCTGCGCGTAGGTACGCCACATTCTGGTCAAATTGTGCGCCCACTAATTACTCGGGTCGTTCTCATTCGTCAGTACAACTTGAGTTCGAAAAATATTGCTGGAAATTCTTAAAAAATATCTTTCCTGTAACAAGAAGTGTGACTGGAAGTGAAAATCAAAGTCTTTGTTTTTTTTCCGTTTACGGAGGCACAGAAAAGTTTCTATGGTTTTTAAAAGGCAGACTTTTAGCGAATGCCATATTTGTTGCTGGACACATTCTTCTAACATAAAAAGCTATAAGTGGGAGCAATCATAGGACGATCAGTATTTAATAAACAAAAACATATTTTTCTGCTATTCTGTGGTAACATATCGGCATAAGGCATATCATTAAACTATTATGGACAAAAAAAAATGCCACGAGCGAAATATCGGACAAAACTCTAAATACATTAAACATTATTAACTTTAAAGATGAGTAGATAAAAAAATACAATCAGTTAGGGGTTGGGCTGTAAAAAATCAACTCCCGCGCACGGTTTGGTAACAAAGCATTATAGTTCACGATTTCGTAGATAAATTGGTAGCCATTTTACAAAATTACATGGTTTTAATAAAAGTAAGCTAGGTAGGCGTTTCTAATATAGTATTTTTATTAAGGGGGTGTGCTTGCAACTGAGGGAGGCGTTAAGGGTCGCTATTAGTGTACTCTACCGAAATTTGTATTAAGAAGCTTACATAAGAAAGAGTGGTTATTAATGCTTTTTTTTTCTTTTTGGAGTAATATTATTATAAACCAGAACCAATACATCATAGCGTAGGTAATGTCTTCGTAATGCTCAGCGGCATAAACCAATTTCATTTATGTTATATTTTTGTGAATAATTCTTTTAGCGCAAGTGCGCTTGGTGCGCTACTTATGACATCAAAAAGTTTGGTGACATTTTCATTGCATTGTATTTTAATGTAGTACATGGAATTCCTACTTACTTTTATAAATACATTTCAAAACATTTAAATTCCTTTGAGTATTTTTTTTTCGTTTTATTATTGCATATTGGTGACAATTCTTCAGGCCATATGAAATAGTGTCTCACAGAACTAAATGTATACATCCTATATCATCTAGTACCCTATAAAAACTGATTAGAATCCCATTCCTCTGTCGTGTTCCTTCAGACTATCAATCACTCCGTGTGGGATGACTCTAATTATAGGGATTAAGGGCACTACGTAGTACCAGGTAATAGTACCAAGCCGCTCCATAATAGAGCCGAAACGCGGGACAAAAATTGAACTTTAATCAAACTTGTTATTCGTCGTGATATTAATAGTTTTTGAATATAAAAGGAATTAAAATAAAAGAACAAGAAGTGGTTGTTGATGAATAAGTTTGTTAGGATTTATATTTATTGTATCCTAACAAAATTATTATGTAGATTAGTAATCATATTAATTTTGAATTAATTATTTTGATTAATTAATAATAAACTTAAACCCTGTGCTTACATAAATCAAAAACGATTTTGATACACAAAGTTAAAGCAACAGATTTTAATGGCATTATACGTGAGTACTTAGGCAGCGACAGTGTTAATTGATGAGGTTATTCCAATGTGCTTATCGCCCGTCGTGTATCTCACCATCGCAAATCGTGTATCTCACCATCTCGAATTGTAAGTTAAGACAATACTTAGTAACACCTATCTCTAATCTATATTTGAAAATCACCAATGGATCATTTCTATTGATCCAGTCTTGTGGACTAAATGCATTTGAAATTAACCGATTCCAGGATGTAAGTTTTAAAATATAAAAAAAATATTCCGAACAAATAAAATGTACCTAAAAAAGAGCCCAATAACGCACACAATAAAAACCTAATCGATCTCAATCCACTAAAGTACGAAAAATTAAACCCCATTGGTTAAAACTCAAAGAATTAGAACAAAAAACGTATTACATGCATTTAAAGCAAAGAAAAAAGGTTTAAAATCGGAGGCACACGAGGGCTGTTATTTTTCGGTCACTATATTTAGGGAACGCACCTTGAAGGGGGTTAGTTAATTAAACATGATGCGCCTGCGCCACGGATCTAAATCTTAGGCAGGCATTACACCAGGGGTTCTCAAGTTTAGGCGGTACGTTATGGCGGTAAAATAGTTTTGAAAAAGAATATGTGAATGATTCCTTCTTGACAAAAAAATGCTTAAGATTGTCCTAAAGATATGAACATTTTGCTTAAAAATTGTTGTTAAACAGTTAACCTCATAAAAAAACACACACACACACACAAGACCTTTAGAATCGCATCTATCCACTTTAATATTTTGTAACTCGTATTTATAATATTTTGTAATTTTGTGAGCGACTTAAGGTAACATTCAGAGTTTCTAAACAAAGACAAACTTTTGCATTTCAAGACCGATTGAAATGATAATTTTTTATCAAAGACATGCATCGAACTTTGAACACCCCAGGACCCACGATTATTAATTGGGCGTATACCCCGTGAGATTGGGCTCGCCTCCTGATACAGATTCGACTTTAATTCTGTTGATTACTCGTTCTCAATGGGAACGCTTTTGTTTCGGCCAAAGAACAGTCAAGGAGAAAGCTAATTGAGAGTAACAAATATTTTACCTTTTTTTAACTCAAAATTCTCAAGAATAATTTAAATATTTAAAATTAATTTATTCTACAATACCTGCTACGAAACCACAGGAACATTAAAATGCAACTCAATCTATTGTTAAAAGCAATGTCATAAATAAGGGCTAAAATTAAACAACAAACTAAAAAGCAAGCCATCCATCGCGTCCACAGTCCTGTCAATAATCATTATGAGGAGCCAAAAATAATGATGACAAAACACCGCCGACGACACGCGTAGTTAAACGAAAGCTTTCATATTCCCAAACAAAAATAGAAGGCAAATTGACAGATGACAAATAAGACCGTTAACACCACGGTCACGGAACCAAAAACCAATGACAAGTGACCTATAGATCGACTTACAAACTCCCTCAATCATTCCAACGAAAGAGGAATCAAGAGAGATGGGGAAGATCACATTAAACTGGTCAACGATAGTAAATATTTCTACCGGGGCTAAATGTGATAAAATACATCAAGACATTGTCGTTAGAACAAGATAGATGGCCACACAAAGTCGGTAACACATTCCTTTGAACAACAAGATTGGAACAGATATAAACAAACTGCTGTCGGAATTAAGGTCTGTTGTTCAATTGAATAGGACAGCAAATGAATGAAATCAAAGAGATGTTAATATAAACAAATGCGATACAGCCCTGAGGCTATCAGAAGCAATGTCATAGTGTGGACGTTTTAAAAGATGTTGTGCATTTTGAGACAGTCGCAAATGAGATGAGATTAATGAATCTTCAATGCTGATTGACTTTTGAATGAGGAAGGTTTTTTATTGTTTTTATTTATTTTGTCTTTAATTCTCGCAGACTACGAATCTAAATACTAGATTCGTCTATGAATTTATGAATAAGCACTAATGAACATAAACTTTTTTAACAGGTATACCAAGTTTCTAATAACAATACGAAAAAATATAGTCAACATTAACGACATCAAAAAATATACTCTCAAATCTTGCAGCACTAAAATTCCTTACCTACTACCGAACACTTTTATTTAATCCTGTACGGAGTACAATTGGAATGGACTCTCGGAATGTAAAAGCAACAACGATTGAGACAAAGGGCGTAAAGGTCGACCCTTCAGAGTGCATGGGTGTGGCGAACTTAAATTTTCGCATTGACAGCCGAAACGGCCCTCAGGGACTGAGAGACGTGCTTTTAGTGCCTTTATTCGTTATGGTTAATGCGGCAACTAGTTTACGAGCTGTACTGTTATTTGTGACCTCTAAGGGTACGGTAGCTGCCTCCACTAACGGCTTTTGTGCTATGAGGAAAGGTATTTTGAGATTTTCTGCAGGTATTGTTTAATTGATTGTTTGTGGCTAGGAACTGTTTTTTATTCGGGCTCCTTTTATTTACGGTTAGAATCAGTGTTGTTTCTACTCAGGTCATACCAGGAAGTTTTTTAACTAAAATATGATGACATCAACATGATAATGTTTCTGGAATTTCAAACATATAAAAAGTCGATGTTTCGAATGAGATTTCTTATTCTTTTATACTCAAATATTTATGTGGTTGTAGATTGACTCATTAAACCTCATCATTCTTGAATCACAAGTTTACAAAATATTGACCAACCCAAATTAATCTTAGTCTCACAAAACCAAATCTATCTCAACACCCATTTAGTTGATATTAATATCATCTATTGTCATGTCCCGAACTTTATTCAAAGCATCAACGTTTGTCACGTCAACGAAGGAATGGGATTGGCCATCAATCAATGCTGTACGAAAATTAGGCTTATTGTTCCATTGCCGCTCCCTTACAAAATGAGATCCCTTTGAGTCGTCAACCTTCGATGGATGATGTTTTGACAGATATTTTCGGTTCACGGGTCATTTAGTCATTGTTCGTCAACGTTTGAAGTAGTGTCGTAATGTGTTATCTGATTTTAAATGTTCGTCTCGTCTTGAAAGAATGGAGGAGATTATATGGCTATTATGTTTTATGTACCTATTGTGGTAAGGCAAATGGCAACTGAAACATTACTGGGGCTAAAGGTCGTCTGTACTGTCAGAAGAAAATCCTTACTGTATATTGTTTCAGTTGATTGTTATGGCATTTCAGACTTTTGTTATCCTCCCCAGCATTGAAATTATTTTGCACCTTTTCAATAAAATCTGGTTGAAGTTGGAATTGATGGAGCAACAATGGAACATGATAATCAATGAAATCAAGAATTTAATTTTATAAATGAAAAACTTGTGGAACTCTCAGAAACAAACACAGAAAGAATTAAAAAAAAATACTATATCTACCACTAAAATAGTACAAAAAAGCAGTTTATCTAACAATAACAACGTACACGATACGTCACCTGCCATTAATCGTGTCGAGCTAAGCAATATTGACGGGTTCATTACGACTATTGTCTTACGGAGGGTGGCAGGGATGTCCTTTTGGGGTTTTCGAGGCACCAATATAGTGATTATGTTAGTGGTCAGGTGGTTTGGATTTTATATTGGTAAGTAATATTATTCGACACAATATTATTATTACCTCTGCAAATAACGAGATTATAGGGTACGACAGGTACGTGTCTTATAACATTTTTTTATTATTATTGTGTTCTTCTATCTTTTTAACTGTTGTTTTACTAAGGATAAATAATTAATAACTTATATAACTAAACTAAAAGGCTGTTTGTTATCTAAATTCATGCTTATTTTAGGCAGAGAAAATGTAATCAGGCCTACATATAGACAGAAAAATATGCAAATAAGAAAGAACATATAACTAACCAGTTTTATAATACAATCACAAAAAAAATCCCTTGGGCAGTTACGAAAACATAGCTCAAAAAAATCCAAAGAAAACTCCACAAACATGACCCAACACTTATAATTACAACCGCTCAAGATTAACAAAAAGCCACATATATCAAAAGTCTTCATATCAGTCTTTTCCTATGATTTACTGGTCCAATTTGGGCCCCAAGCCTTGGTGGACATCAAGTTATCTGATCAAACATGCCGTAAATAATACGCGGACTGTATTTATCACGGCACCGCCAAATATAAGTAATAGAACGATTTATTGTTCCGAAAATGATAGTGCCTGAAGGTATTTTAGTGGATAGAGGCTTTGTTTGGTTAATTTTCTTTGGTGGATAAAAATGAATTTTGATCTTGGAGCAAAAAGTGTTGTCGTTTCTTAGAAGATGTGATTAGAGGTTTTGGATAGGTACAAGAAATAAAAATGTCACACCCGTTTTAAATCACGAATATTTCTTACCATCAAGTGACGAAATCAAACGTATAGACACGTTTGATTTCGTTGTCAAAAAAAGTGGACTCATTATTATGGAGACAATATAACGATTCGTTTCTAAAACGCTTACAAATTTGGCGGATTAGGTACCTAATTTCGAAATAATAAAAAAAATTAGATATATCTTCTGTAGAAAATCTACACGTAATCATACCTACACTAAAAACGACCACACCCATGTCATGTGTATGTGTGTGTGTAAACAGGGTCAAATAAAATTAGCTAGCAAAACTCCTGAGATGTGACGGGTATCCATGACCAAACACGACAAAACAAAAAATATTTATTAATTTGATGTTGTATTTTTTTTCGGGTCATCCACCGCTGATAGTCACTTAAAATATCAGTTTTAAAATCAGTTTTTTGTGTGTTAACTTCACAGACGTGATGAGTATCGATATTTCAACACGTTAAAACAGATTTTATCAACTCACACTTCAAGTACAACAACACCACCAGCGGTCAATGACCCAATTTTTTTTTGTCCTATTAACCGTATCATCTGTGGAGTTTCGCTGGCTAATTTATTTTTATTTGTCCAGAATAAACTTTTTCTTTCTATCCTTTCTTTTATTTAACCACAAAATTTTAATGTTCAATTTTTTATTTAAATTAACATTCTACATAACAATCAGGTGACAATCAATCCAACGTAACACTGTAGCCACCGGCAGCTTACTATCAAAATAATTGATTAACACAAAGTCCCCACAAACGATTACTAGTTGAAGAATAGCCCGTCTTTGTAAAACAAATTGCTCAGCCAGCAAAATAGAAACAAAATTTATGGTAATCGTTTAGCGATTACAACGTAACATAAGCTTATAATGCCTATGACCTTTCACACGGGAGCTGACCTCTGTGACCTCAGGTTTTACGTTTATAATATTAAGCTTGTACTGAAAGACAAATTTCGTCAGGCTGAGAAAAGATTATGACCCTTGTGACGTTACAAGGCTATATTGGTCTTGAAGACAAAAATTATAGCAATGTTTCATAATAGATGTACTCGTATGCAGGCTTTGAGGTATCTAAAACCAGTCATTACTCCTCTAATGTAATCCATGTATTAAACATTTCTGATCCAGCTATCTAATTGCGTAACACATTTTTGTAAACGAATAAGATACTGTACTGTTTCATTTTGACAGTTCAACAACATTCATTGCGTTATACGTTGTTGAGCAGATTTTTTTCACACTTGTGAAGCAATGGATCAGCAATCTGTTTCAAAACGATTCAGATTGATCGTGTTTTCCACAATTAGGGTGCAGGATCCAGGCAATTTGGAAGCTCTATCGTAATTCCATATTCGGCGAATATATATCATCAAGTCAATACATAACTTAAAAGCGTTATTATTTCGCCCGAAAGCATTTCTGCGACATTCGGTGATATATAATTATGACGCACGGTTTTGATAAATTATGTGAGAGTAGGTTAGAAAAATATATTGTTTCATCTTTCGTTCATTATTTCTTCATTCGGTATGTATTGTGTGCATATTGATTTTTATGTTCATTATCATCAACTAGCTAAGAGAAGGCTCTCACCCAGGAGTCAAACATTACATTTAGGGCAAATTTTACCAACAAAAACTGAGAAAAAAAAAAAAAACCAACAAAAACTGAACGCAATCAACACATATATTACGTTTAAGAGCTGTCAATGTCATTATTTTCTTTGGAATATTGACACTGACAGCTCTTGAACTTGGCTTAGATGTGTCGGACATCAAAGTAACACAGAAGAATATTATTATCTAAAGTTGATATTCTTTACCATTTTATACGCGTTACCTGATGACGCTTAAAATCTCTCAAATACCTAAGAAAAAGATAAATTAAAATTAGCAAGATATTTCGCACACCCTCATAAGGAATTTAACATATCAAACAATTTATGACGCAAATATGACCACTAAACCACTCAAAGGTCGTTCCCACCATGTGACAAAGAAAAACTTAACCGGCGTTAAAAATGACCTGCGACAGGAAAGACGATCGAGCGATTACATTAGCATTAAAACGGTCACACAGTTACTTTGTGATTAGTGTGTCGCCGACAACTGAATTCATTAGTTCAGCTCACCTGATTTTATTTAATTAAAACGTAAGAACGGTGGGTGGTTTAACTGTAGGTTAAGTTGAGGTTAAAATGGGGTTTTGTGGTTTAGAAGTGAAGAGTCGTAGTTTTTTGCTGTTCGTGTTTTTGAGGATAATGTATGTTATGAATTTATGATATTGGGTTTGTCTTTTGTGTTGGTTTTTAATGGAAAATTTAATTGTTTGAATCTTACGTAGTGAACTTATATGTTGATCACCAATGTGATTTTTTCAATTCATAAGTACTTTCTGAGTTTATCTCGGACATTACTGACATTGATGAAGGAAAAACATCGTGAGGGAACCTGGAATTATAGTTAAAATAAGTTTGAAATCTTGACCAAGCGTGGTGATCAATGCTCGTGCCATCTCTGTTTAACAAAAGGCATCTTTGCCTTGCAGTGAGACAATAATAGGCTAGTATTATCTTTATAGACGCCTTGCTAGCCTGTCGTCACCAAAAGAATGTACCTACACCTCAACGATTGCACGCTTATCTAACACTATTACACACACGGAATCTGCATTTCACCACAAGAACCTACCTTTTAATTAACATTAACTACTCGGTGAAACCCACCTTAGCGATAAGAAGTAAAAACGCACAAGTGAAATGTCTCGACGGGCGCACCGGAGCGTTGTGAGAACCTTGTCGCCGGTCACTATATGTTAATGTTTATAATTGGACCCTACTAACTGGGCAAGTGCATTTCTACTTTTTTTTTGTATTTAAAAGTGGGTAAAAGAAAGACTGAGTCATTGGCCTGCAATTAAGATCAAAGAAACAACTGTGTACGAATTTTTTTATGTGACGAAATTGTTGGACTTCACCATTTTCTATTACTCTTTTTATTCACTTTTTAATTTTGATGTTAGGATTTATTTGATAGCTTCAAAATAATCCTATGAAAGAAAGAAAGAAAAATATTTTATTTGGGACACGCACAGGAAATACAAAAAGTAGAAAGAAAACAAAAAAAAGGAGCATTTAAAACTAACAAAATTAATAGCTAATCAACAACAAATAATAATAATAAAAAACATACAACCTGTGCGAGGCCAAAAAGGCTCCTATCTCAGCTAATGCTGCGATATTTAAAAAATACCGCAGCGCTGGTTCTCTGATAGGGCCCACTGGGATGTCACGGACTACCCACGGACAAATCCCGCAAGGGGATATAACAAAATAATTAAAACTATTTATTACAATAATTAAAAACAGATATAAATAAAAAACCGTAATTATTTGGTACAATAAATATGATTAATTAGTATTGTCAGTGATTTTATTTACTGTCCTAGTTGAAATAAAGTCATTGTCTAAGCAAGACCTAGTGCGCACGCCACGATAGAAGGCCCGCGGAAAATAGTGGAACTACATATTTTTTAATGCAATGTTATGCAATGACATAGATACTAGCGCCGCGTCAAATGGACTTTACTGGTGGCGCGGACTCTAAGGCCTATGTTTAGTCAGCAGATGACGGATGGAACGAGGCTGTCAATGATGTTGATGAGAGATTTAAGCACCAAGTCATTTAACTGTCTTAAAAGCTACATAGTAATTAGACAGAAACTCATTATTGATCTAGTATTAAAGGCGGCGCTCTTAACGAACTACAATGTAAGGTAACATTACAGATTTACGATCAACTTCGTAAGAGGGGAACACACTGCTGTCAAGATATATAAGATATCATAGATATAAAAGATAGAGCAAATTATACTGTGAAATGGACGTCATTCTAAATGTTTTCGGGAGAAATGACAACGAGTATGAAAATAGGAATATGTCGGAGACCGTCATTAGTACGGTCGCTAAACGAATCGCAAGCGCGTCATTGGTGACATCACGTGATCTACCCACACCTAAAGCGAGTCGTGATGTTTTAATTCCACGGCGAGGAGGACATTCAGTGTCTGATCGCATCGGAGTTAAGACGTCGCGGAACTGTAACTCGATTCGTTCTGCTCAGTTATTGCGATTAATTGTAATTTGTGATTATAGTGTGATTGTGATTTTAATAAACACCGTGTGTTGCACCCAGTTTTTCATTGCACGAAACCCATCTTCAGCCGAGATGATGTCCGATTCTAATGGAATAGATCCTTTTTTTTTTTTTTTTTTTTTTTTTTTTGGGTGGGACCTCGGTATAACCTTGGAGGTAATCACACACCAATTAACGTCCGTACAAGACAAATGGACGGACGACGGTACATTAATCATGTAAGGATTGGTGGTTGCGAAGTCAGTTGAAGTGCTGGGTCTTTGTGTTTAAAATTCTCGTGAAATTATTTTAATTTGGTTGCCATCTTTACATATCGAGACTACTCTGTGCCTCGGAAAGCATGTTCAGCCGTTGGTTCCGGCAACCAGTCTTACAGAGCGGTATCGTATTACCCACTTACAGGATTGTGGAGGTTATCCGACCTCCACAATCCTGTAAGTGGCAGTGGCTCTATGTAAAAT
This sequence comes from Eupsilia transversa, assembly GCA_914767815.1. Lineage (NCBI taxonomy): Eukaryota > Metazoa > Arthropoda > Insecta > Lepidoptera > Noctuidae > Eupsilia > Eupsilia transversa. Next base: position 4,606,664 of record OU611888.1, read on the forward strand.
ACTGATATTCAACTGCATTCGGTTAGACTGGAAGCCGACCCCAACATAGTTGGGAAAAGGCTAGGCAGAGTAATTGGTTATAATTCCGTTGCCATAGACATGATTTTTGTCAAAATCTCCCGTTTGCACTGATCATGTTTTGGGAATCAGTTTTGTGATTCCTAGATTAAAATAGAATAACTATGCTAGTAATTTGTCATTGCTCTAGAAAGCCAAAAAACACGTAAATTCTTATACATTGAGTATACAACGTGTATCGGAAAGGGTATACACATATCAAGTGCACGGCTTCTTTGGATGATAACAAACTATGTGGCAAGGGTTTTAAAATCTTATTTCTACATCTTACGAACATGATGAGAATTTTCAGTACATGATACCAACCGCTCAGTACTATTATTTACTCTGTGCCGCACGCGCTTCTCCGTATTTTCGGCTTGTTCGATCCCGTCTGATCCTCGTAATGCGGTGACACGTTTGTTATGATTAATTTGAATTCAATAAACTAACGAAACTTATGGTACGACTTTCTTGAGTAATTTATTTTGAGCTGAAACTTTGCATAGAAATTCTATACCTAATGTAATCTTCACCCCTTTTGGATAGATATACCCTTTCCGTTACAAGTTGTATTTTTTTTTTTTTTTTTGGGTGGGAAATCATCCAATGACTTCTCCCGCTCTGGGCGGAGCGGGAGGGCGTGTCAGACTCTTACTGACTAAAACCCACCCGTGTTCCTTCCCTTGCCATGCCAGGGGCCACGGTTTCCCCTTAGGACTACCCGCAACCCCGGCGGGCAACGGTCCTAGCGGACCCCGTCCGTTTTGCTGACATCTCTTTGAGGCGCGCGTGGAACACGACGCGCCGTCGACCCGGGCCTGGTCCTTATCGGGGGCGAGCTACCCATTGCTCACCGCCCGCAAGCCCGCGCCTACGGTGGCCGGGAATCCTCCAAGGAGTCCCGACGCCCAGGGCGTCTCCTACGGCGGCTAGGCGCGTGAGGGCGCGAACTTTGCCTCTCCCTCACGCGCTCCGCCTCCTCCTTCGCGAGCATTACTGCTTCGCAGAAGGAGGTGACGGCCTGCCATGCCCTCTCGCTCCGCACCATGGCCTGGACCAGGGCCGGACGCGAGAGGTCACTGCCGCCGATCGCCTCCACGAGGACACGGCGGTGCTCTGCCCAAGCCGGGCAGACCTCCACCGTATGCTCCACCGTGTCCTCCGGACGATCCACACAATGGTGACACCCGGGCGTTTCCTCCCGCCTTATGCGAAACAGGTACCTCCCGAAACAACCGTGTCCGGTGAGGACCTGCGTCAGGCGGAAGGTGAGGACGCCGTGGCGCCTCTCTAGCCACTCCTCAAAGAGGGGACTTATCGCCGCGATTGTGGCGTGCCCATATCTGGGTTGCGACAATCGCACACTCCAAGCCGCCATGAGATCCTGCCGGAGCTCTGTCCGCTGAACCGTGATTTCTCGCGGCAGCGGAGTTACACCCCGGCGCTTCATCTCCTCGCGCCACTCCCAGATGTGGGCGAGGACCTTCGCCTCCAGATCCCATGGCGGCGTTCCGGCAAGGAGGCTCGCCGCCTCGCCGGAGACCGTACGGTATCCCCGGACCATCCGGATAGCCATGACCCTTTGGGCTGCATGCAACCGGCGGGCTGGCCGCAACCTTAAGGTTCGCGCCCACACCGGTGCCCCGTAAAGGGCCATGGACCGCACGACCCCCGCGTAGAGCCTCCGGCAGGAGGCGTTTGGACCCCCCAGATTAGGCAGGAGCCGCTTCAAAGCAGCCCCAGCCTTCTCCAGTCTGGGAGCCAAACGTCGGAAATGCTCCACGAAGTTCCACCGGCTGTCGAGGACAAGTCCCAGGTACTTCATCGTCGACTCGACGCCGATGTGAACCCCTCCTACCGTTATTTGGGAATCCAAAGGTGGCGCGTTCCGAGGACCATGAAAACACATGGCCTCGGACTTGTGTAGGGCCACCTCGAGTCCCAATCGCCGGATCCTGTCGACGATTGTCGCAACCCCGCGTGTCGCAATTTCGGCCGCCGCCTGGTGCGACCTCCCCTGCGCCAGGACCAACGTGTCGTCAGCGTAGCAAACCACGCTGACGCCGTCGGGGAGGTCGGCGCGCAGCACCCAGTCGTATCCGATATCCCACAGATACGGCCCCAGGACCGATCCCTGTGGGACACCGCACGACATCCCTCGCCGGTTCCATTCTCCCAGGTGACCGGGGTAGATGACGGCCCTGTCCGTCAGGTAGGCCTCGACCACACGTCGGAGGTAGATCGGCACCCCGTGATACCGGAGTGCCTCTCCAATGCAACTCCAGGGCAGGGTATTGAAGGCATTGGCGATGTCTAAAGACACCGCCAAGACGACCCCACCCCGGGCAACAGCATCCCCCGTCGTGAGGGCCCGCACGCGCATGATGGCGTCCACCGTGGAGCGCCCTCTGCGGAAGCCAAACTGGCTCTCCGTCAAATCCGGCCCCACCCGCACCAGATGCCCGACAAGGCGGTCTGCAATTACTCTTTCAAAGAGCTTGCCCACCTCGTCGAGCAGCACGATGGGCCGGTAGGCAGACGGAGAGTCCGCAGGGCGCCCCGGCTTCTTAATGAGGACCAGTTTCCCCGTCTTCCATCGAAGTGGGAACTGGCCCCTCTCCAAGCATGCGCTTAGTAGCCCTCTTAGTCGAGGCCCGAGAGCCTCCAAGGCCAGGACCCATGCTTTCCCAGGTAAGCCGTCGGGTCCTGGGGCGGTATTCTTGGCATTCAGCCTACGTACCGCCACTCTCATCTCTACCTCGGTCACCTCCGGAGCATCGTCGTCGTCGTCGGCGATGTGGTCCGCAGCGGGCACCGCAGTAGGCGGGGCCATGGGCGGAGCGGTGTGTTCCCCTCTCGAGGGGAACAGAGCGCTCACCACGTCCTCCACAAGCTGAGGCCGGAGACTCTGAGTCAGCGGGGGAGCCCATGGGCGGATTTTCTCCCGCACCAACTTGTATGGGCGTCCCCACGGGTCCCTGTCCAGAGTCGCCAGCGACTCCTCGCGGGCCAGTCCCCTGGCCCGCAGGATCTCCGCTTGGAGGGCGGTCTTCGCCGCTCTGTACCCCTCGTACAACCCCGCCTGAATGGCTTCCGTATCCGGAGGGCGGATACGGAGCCTGCGGTGCCTGGCGTACCGGCGTCGCGCAGCAACGCACGCGGCGCGCAGAGTCGTCAGCTCTTGCGACCACCAGTACACCTGGCGCGAAGCACGGCCGGGCTGGACCCGGGGCATTGCCACGTCACATATGTCGGACATGGCCTCCCGGAACCACTCCGCCTCGTCGTTGATGTCAGCAGGCCTGTCCGGTGATGACACCCAGGCCTGCACGATCGAGGCTTCCAGGATTAGCTCCCGGTCCAGCTGCTTCAGCGCCCATCGCGGACCACTCGGGGCCTGTCGGACCGGCGCGCTCGAGGGCTGGGCGGAGACGTCCAACCGGATGTACCGATGGTCGGAATAGGTCTCCACCCCCTCCATGACGCGCCAGTCGGCAACACGCGGCGACAGAGCGGGGCTGGCGAACGAAAGGTCCACCACTGATTCACCCCGCATCCGCACACACGTGGGGACAGAACCCCGATTAAGGACGACCAGGCCTGTCTCCAGTGCCCAGTCCTCCACCATCCTGCCCCGTGTGTCTGTATACCGGGAACCCCAAGCCACATTCTTGGCATTGAAGTCCCCGAGAACGAGCACCGGGAGGGAACCGAACCCGACGACGACGACTCTCAACTCCGCAAGGGAGTTGTGGAACTCGGCGAGAGTTCGGTTCGGGGAGAAGTACACCCCTACCACGACAATCTCCCCGAACCGTGCTGCCACGCAACCCCGTCCTCTCTTGACAGCCTCGAGGGACGGAGTACCGGCGGCGGCCGACGAAATTAGGGTCACTGAGCCGCTCAGGTCCTCCACCCAGTCATCCCTGGGCGGGACAAAGTACGGCTCAGCGACCACGGCGATGTTAATCGACCACTGCGCCATGCTCTGGAGCAATAGGTCCTGAGCTGCAGCGCAGTGGTTGATGTTCGCCTGGAGGAGGCGTAATGGAGCCGTTATTGGCAGTCCATTTCAGCCCCCTCCCGAGCCCCCTGTGAGGACCCTGCCGCGGCGGCAACGGCAGCGACGCCGACGGTGGAAGCGGCAGCGGCGGCGCTAGTAGTGGCGGCGGCTGCGGCGGTGACGGCGGTGGCGGAGGGCTTGCCCCTGCCTCCGGCTTTGACGGGTTTGGCGCAGGCCTTGCCCCCAATCCGGTGGTCAGCTGGCTTGCCAGCAGCCGCACATACGACGCAGTGCGGCGCGGCAGTGCACGAGCCAGCCTTGTGACCGAGCTGACCACAGCGGTAGCAGTTACCGCTGCGGTCCACCTCCGAGGTGCATTTTACTCCCACGTGGTGACCCACATGGCAGCGGTAGCACCTCAGAGGTCTGGGTTCCAGCAGTTTGACCTGCGCGGAAACCCAGCCCACCAAAAGCCTTCGGCCCTCCTCGGCAACCTTTTTGGCCGCCGACACGGGGCAGCTCACCGTCACGGCTTGCATCCCCGCGAAGTCAGGACGGATGGTGCCCACCTTAACCTGCTCGGCAGAGCACCCCCCCGTCCTAGCGACAGCGGCCACGACCAGTGCCTCCGTCACCGAGTCGTCCAGGCCCGAGATGCGCATGTCAGCGCACCTGGTGGGCCTGGACACCCGGGCCTCGTCCGCGTCTATGGATGCTCTGAGCCTTTCGGCCAGAGCGTCAGCGGCCGGGCCGCTGTCCGCACCAGGGACTTCCAGCATCCGGGCCCCGGTCGCGGTTACCTTCAGCCTGAGGCCATTCTTGGCGCCGAGTGCCTCCAGGTCCACAGCCTGCCCCACCTTGGCGAGCACGCTTTGGTAGGACGCGCCCTTCTTCTCCGCTCCCGGCTGTAGTGTAATCACTACAGCCGCTGACTTCGGGGCGCGGAGCCTAGCCGCGACACTTCGCTCCTTGCGCCGCTGCCGCCTCGCCTTCCTTTTGGCCGCCCTTGCGGCCTTACCCGCCTTCTTCTTTTCTCCGGCTACTTGCCATTCGGCGTCGGCCGGAGAAGAATTAGGAGGCGGGGGCGGCTGTTGGGCTAGGGCCCTCGCCGCCTGTGCCGGTGCCCTAGCAGCCTGGGCCGGTGCCCTCGCCGCCTGGGCCGGTGCACTCGCAGCCTGGGCCGATGCCCTCGCCGCCTCTGTAGCCACCCTGCCCTTGGTCTGCCCCGACGACCCTGGTTTGGTAGGGGCAGCTGCAGTGGTGGCATATGATGCCACCTTCCGCTGGCCCGAGGCCGGCTGGCTCGCCGCTAATGGGGGGCGCAGTACAATGGCCTCTAGGGCGGAAAACCGCGCCCGAAAGGCATCCAGCTCCCGCCGCACCAAAGACAGGACCCGGTCCTCAGCAGGCAGGGGCCGCCCCTGCCCATGCTGCTCTCCCCCCTGCGGAGTCTCTCGAGGGGCGGCTCCGCGGAGCTTAGCCAGTTCAGCTCGGAGCTCCTCATTCTCCTTCCGGAGAAGCTCCATGGCGGCTGTCAGCCTGGCGAGTTCCGCCCGCGTTTCGGACATCCCATCCGACGCTGGCGGAGGCCCAAGGAGGGCCTTCCCTGCCGCCAAGATAGAGGCCGTGGCCTCGGATATGGCCCTGTCCTTAGAGGATTGGAGCCTCTTCAAGGCCACAGCCTTGACAGCGGCTCCCACGACCTCCTTGAACTTAGCCGCTGCGGCGGCGTCCGGCTCACCACTGGAAGACCCCGACAGGACCGCCCAGGTGCTGGTCCCTTCAGGGTGCCCCTCTGTGGCGAGCCTCGTCAGCTCGGCCGAGCTGGTCTGGCTCAGCTCACCGGCCTCCGTGGTGAGCCCCCTACCCGCGCCTTTTTTTCGGGCCCCACCCCGCTGGCTGGAGTGAATTTTGCGCCTCTGCCTCTCATCGGCGGACGACCCCTGGCCATCCGATTTGGAGCGCTTCCGCACAAACTCCTGCCTCCTATGTGTGTTCCCCCCCTTCTCGCGCTCCGAGCTCTGACAAGAGCTCTCCGCGCCCGATGCATGGTCGGAATCCGACCCCGCATCACTCTCCACCATTCGTCGATTTTGTTTTTTAAATTGAGTTTCCATTTAATGGAATAGATCCTGACATTCCGACAAATATATAAATGGTTACTTCCAAGGATAATTACGTCGATCCTTATATAAAGTATTAATTACTCCTAGAAGAGAATGAAAAAGTACCTAATCCGTTTATAAAAACGGCTTAGAAACGAAACCGTCCGTTATGTCGAAAATACTGCAGCAAATTATTATTTTGAAATAAATATATGTTGATGATTGATGTTAAGTACTATGTTTGACGAAAACACGATTCATAAAAAAATCTCTATAGAAAAATATTCTGGTATTCAAAAAATACTTCAAATTAGATCATGAAACTTTGCATAATAACTGAACTGAACTATAAAGTGCGACTATGTTTTTTATTTTTTCTAAATACTTACCTGTATTTTTGCCGTAAAAAGCAATTGGCGCCTTGGAGTCGCCAGTTACTCCATCTCGCTCTCACTCAGTCTGTGAGCAGCATAATGGTGCGAGGGAGATAAAAGTGAATTTGAGCTGAGGTAGTATGGGCTCTTAACAATAAGCTTTCTGCATTTTTTCTCACATTCATGTAGGTAATAGTTAGTGTCTGTCGTCAGTTTTATGTCCGTATCTAGTACCACTAATTATGATTTAGTCGCTTGTTTTACGATGTAACAAACTGAAACCTGCAGTTTTTAGGGCTGACTGCTTGGGTTTTCAATTTCTTACAAAAGCTCTGTCGGTGTCCGTAAAAAGCTGTTGCTTTTTAATTTTATTGGTTTGCCATAGTTCCTAAAGTGAAAATTACAAAGAAGTTTGTGTTTTAAGGGTCCTATGAATGTAGAAGTAGTAAAATATGTAGATAATTAATGGGTCAAAGTAGGTACCCAAAAAACCACAGAGGAATCTTGGTCATGAGAGATAGGGTAATAATTATGAACTTTTGAGTTGTATTGACGATTTTTATGATTATAATTCTATAAATAAATATGTGTTATGGTTGCGAATCATATTTCAATCTACATACAACCTGACACTGATCTGCAAATTGCAAAAAACGTAAGAAAATTTGAATTTCGCTGGCTATCTTAGCGGATTACCCTTACCCCAGTTCCTCTGTGGTAGAGGATTCCGGGTGAAGCTCGCTTCCACCTTCGGCCTGATCATCACTTTCCATCAGGTGAGATTCTGGCCAAGAGCTTCCCCGTTGTGGATAAAAAAAAAAAAAAAAAAAAAAAAAAAAAGAAAGAAAGCGACTGCTTATCTGACCTCCACAACCCAGTTACTGGTATCACGAGACTCTTTGGTAAGACTGGTTGTCAAACTTTGGGGCTTTTGACGACCCGTAACAACCGTCAAAGATCTACAATAGACAGCCGGGACCAACGGCTTAACGTCCTTTCCGAGGCACGGAGGGTTTTTGGTATGTAAAGATAGTCACCCATCCACTGACCAACCGCGGCAAGCGCAGCTTAACCTGATCGATCGACCCTTGCAGCTGTTATTACTTAGCCATAAGCCCCTCAAATAATAAATCATAATCAAACATGTTTTATGGATAACTATAGCTGTTGCTCGCGATGTTGTCTGCGATCCAGCTTAAGTGACCCGCATAAGCATTCACTAGCATAAGTCTCGATCCCTTGGGAATACCGGGATAAGAAGTATCCTATGTCCTAACCCAGGTCATGATCTACCCATGTGCCAAATTTCATCCAAATCCGTTCAGCTGGTTTAGCGTAAAAACGTAACAAACAAACCAACGAACAAACACATATTCGCATTTGTAATATTAGTTAGGATTAAATTATTGTCGGCGGCATTTAAGTCCGGTAAAGGGAAAATAAATTAATAATGTTACTGATGAAGTTATTACTAAAACTGGTTAGTTTTAGTTAGGCTGTGATAGAGAGATGCCGCCATTATTGTCGGTGTCATAAAATAGTTTATTAGACTTAATCTGAGGCGTTTAATAGGAGGCAACGATGTACTGAGGAGGATGGAAGAGGACTTTGCTAGCGGGAAAAGAAACCCTTCTACTTAAAGGCTCGTGCATACTGGCGCGACACCAGATTATTAGAAATTGTATTATTAAAATCCTGCCTGTTTGTCTTTAAACAAAAAAAAAACGATTATTAAGATTTCTTGAAAACTTAATTAGGTACTACTTTTACTTTTTTTTTTTGCTATTTTTATGTACTTTTTTTCTCTCTTAATTTTCTTTATGTTGCCTACCTACCTAATTTGTTAGGTTGTTCTTTGGTATCGTCAGATAATAAGTTCAATTAACGTCAGAATCGATAGAGTATTTTCAGTTTATGATATTAATACAATACAATAGCGCAAAATAGCTTATGAAAAACATAAAAATCATTTTAATGGGTATACGGAACACCGTAACAAGACTAAAGTCCACAACACACTTCATAAAAGTAACAAAAATACCGTGTATCGTACATTTAACCCTAAAACGGCGTGGCGTGACCGATGTTAGGTAACTTCCCTAGTTTCCTTCCGCGCCACCGGTGTTATGGACCGAGCCGTCCTTCCTTGTTGCGAAAATGCATGACCCTATTTACGGATGGTTATCGCGAGTTGTTCATATTTTGTCATTAATTTATGGCGAAAGATTTCGTGTTTATGAAGGTTTTGTTGTATTTGGTTTCATGATGGCGGGATGACAGGTGATACGTTTTAGTTTGTGTTAAGAAAGACATTTTAAATTGGCATTGCTCGCTGATACTATAAGCGTTTCTTTAACACAGGATTGTAAGTCTTTATGAGGTCTTTTCCTATTGAATTACCGAGATAAAATACAATATACGTAGATACATTTAGTAACCTATTCCGCTTAACTATTCCTAAAGAATCATAAAAAACCCTGTAAGAAATCGACACTTGTTTCACCACGTGAACGTGACAAGTCAAACGCAATCCTGAGGATGCCTCGTTGAGAGGTGAAACACGTGTCGTTTTCTTATAGGGTTTCACAAAATATAATTCCACATTCTAAAAGATAATTAAGTTTTTTAATAAACAAGATGTACGTAAGTACTTAATTATAATTTAAAAAATGTGTCATCAAAGAGTTGAATTACCTTAAAAGTCGTCACAGATGCCATGATACGGCAAAATTATTTATAATTTTAATAGGTGAGGATAAAAACAATAATTAAAGTTGACATTAATTAAACTAACTAGCTGACGTACATTGTCACAGTGGGTGATTCTGTTAGTTTAATTAATAATTCTTAAGTACATGTTAACGTTGAGCTACCTAGTCTATATAATGATTATCTAGCTAGGGAAATGCCCGGGCAATAGAACAATCAGTTTCCTTTAGTTGACATTAATGGTGACTTGCGTGGGAAGATCTGGTACTGATACTGAATCTGTGTTTCTTTTATGACTCTACTAACAATAAAGTAATGATGCAATTGACCGAAAGGACGACTAAATGACAAAATAATTTAATAAATTATTTTATTGCTAATAAAAAAAAATTTAAAAAAAAAATTGAGTGTTTTTTTTTGAAAATATATAAAAATGTAAATAATATGTTTATAAATGAAATAAAATAAAATAATAATAACTCATTTCAGCCGAAAGATGTCCGTTGCTAGACAAAGGTCTCAACAAAAATCGCTACAACAACCGATCTTGCACATACGTCAAACAAATAATATTCTATATTTTATAATGTATACAGTACAAAATCAAACATTAACGTAGTCTTTTACCGCACTATTTCACCAAACTTCCGCAAATTTATTCTTCATTTCGAATTTCCACCGTCCTTAAACCCAGAAGATACAATAACACACAAATTCTAGAAAAAAAACCCATTGAAAAGTGCATAAAACCAGTGCACAAGAGACATTGCTTTATTCTTGCCGTCAAACAAACGGTGATAGGATCCGCGGTGTACCACCTATCACTTTTTCTATTACCCTGGTACGCCATGTGATGGACATGGAAAGAAGTGGAATCGACCTGGTGACAAAAAGTTGGGTTGTAAAAAGTTCATGTTGCTGTGTAAGGGTTACAAAAATACAAGTTAGATTAATATAATGACGTAATTAAATATTTTATAATCGTTCTGGAATAAATTGAGAAAATTATTTGAATTGTATCAATTCGAGGATGCTATGCTGCAGTGGAAAATTATTAGTTAGAAAAAGTAAGTGCATAATGGGTGAAGTGAAGGCTTACAAGCCCGTTTGGTCTAGTGTAGATTTAATGCTTTTTCATATCCATAATAATAATTTAATTTTTTGTTAGGCTACTTTAAAATATTTTTCAAGTCAAGTAAAGCAGTTTATCAAATTGACGTGGCTTTTATCAAACACCTCTTCAATCCCAGTGCACCTTAAAAAATAGTCTTAAAGCGACTCCCACGTATTCCCTGTCCACAGCCATCAACAGCGCAGTACAGTTGCGCAAGAGTCGCGGTGACCACAGACCGAAACTTATACATATTTATGAGGTGACTTTAATACACAATTTCTATGTATTATCTTTTAGTAATGCAGGAAGTAGGAGTGAAGATGTTAACGGTAGGTGACTAGCTGCCTCTGATTTGGTGATATCGTTTAATTGGACTGATTATAATCTTGGTGGTTTGTGTGATACTGAAAGAATTAAAATATTTTGAAGGTATGAACGACATGACAGAGATGAACACATTCTAAGCACAACAAGCCGTAAACAAACGAGACAGTTGATATCTAGAACAAAATTAGATTAAACTTACAAAACAATAGTTTTTAAAGATTTGGTTTAGTTTTGCAAGGAGATCTACTACGACGCGGATACTAATGGAGATGCTTACGTCATTTTAAACATGCTATTAAGAATTCTATCATCAGCTACTAGAACTACAATATTATTCATTTGATACGATAACAAATTAGATACTACTACTGACTTAGATGCTGCTAAATTAACTAATGATTACAATCTATGATCAGAAAAACTCGCTCTTTAATGTCAAATACAAAACTTGTCTGCTAGTATTATGGATGACTTAACTAATAAATTAAGAGGTTTTCCATTACGAATGCTCACTCAAATTTTGACATAACATTAAGTATTCACTACGTCACTATTTCAGAGAATCATCGTCTATTAGTGAGATCGAATAGTACCGACAAAGTGTTTGATTTGACAGCTCGAGATGTACCCTCCAAAGGTAATTAATAACCAGATACAACCACTTAAGATAAGTAAAAATATTTTCATCCCGAAACTGCACCGGATATAGATCGTATCGGCATGACAAAGCGTGGCGCCAAGAAACTTTTATCTGTACTTAAACAAAATTCAACCATAACTATTATTCCATTGAGTCCAGTGTCGGTTGCACCTAATTACACTTTACCAATATCATCACCTGTCAGACTAAACTCAACCACAAGTCGAGCATCATTAAGTTCAATTTTACTCATTACTCGTTCCATTTCATTAACTTCGAGAGATTTGTCAGCAACATTGTCCTTTTCCTCAACAATAGACTTTATTGTCAAAGCTTTAGGTTCTTTTTCAGTTGTTGTATAAACTGAAGTGGCACAATCAGAATCTATTGATGCTTCTCTAAAAGCTTCAGCCATCTCAAGTGCAGGTGGTATGACTCCTGTGTCTCCGAAAATAAATGAAATGGTCATTGAGAGATAAGATTTCTCGGTACTCTGTAATGACGGATATAGTAATGCTTTGAGCGAAGGAAATTCCATTCAAGAGTGCGTATTATTAGAGTGTATTAATATTGACGAAGAATTTCAAGAGCAAATCACAGATTTTTATTACCATCTACTGTTTCATATAGTTTAAAATACAGAAAATATCCATTGATCTTAATGAACTAATGGGCAATTTCCCCTATTTTGGTTCCAAATCTCATAACAAAGAAAATAAAAAGATATGGATTTTGTCATCTAATTCCAATAGTTCAACGATGTTTTTCCTAAGGGAAGGGGAATGAAGGAGTTAAGCACTCTGTGATTGAATTTATATTTTTCCGGGATTAAATTATGTTTAATTTTTATCTAAGTTTTGTATTCCTACAGTCGTAATCGTAGGTCATAATGATGTCTCAACGCAACAAGGAAAGCGTTAAATGGAACGAAGTTATTGTTTTTTTAATTAACGTGGTTTATTAATGCATTTAAATTAAAAAGCCATGGAAATAGGAACTGATTTAAATGAAATGCACTCATTATGATAAACAAACTCATCTAGGTAAAATGGTAAATACATACTACTGAAATAATGAAAATTGATGATTTGTTCATTGTTATTGTTTTCAATGAACATGCACTACCATTTTTGGTAAAATATTTGTTCGTTAAACAAAATCATTTTGAGCATAATAATGCGTTAGGTATTATATTCCGCGTTTTGTTTTTGCGTAATTTTTTTAATTAAATCTTTTGCAACAGAAGTTGCATTATGGCAATAAAATACTGTAATATCTTGACATGAAAAAAAATAACAACACTAAACGTCAAAGGAAGTCATGCCAATTGCATTGAAAGAAATTCCTAATCCATCGCTTCATATGTTTGAAAAATGCTCGACAACGTAAACAACGCACGTTGTTGAATTGTCAAATTGAAAGGCATTACAATTGTAAGTGTGTTACGCAATTACCCCGCTGATCCTTGGAGGTTATCATTTGTTATTTTCCTGTACTTACTTGTTTTTTCATTGCGGCATGTTTTCCGCAAATAAACGTTATTTTCTTTCTTTTCTTTATCATGAATTTTGTAAAGAAATAAAATTGGAAATGCAGTAGAAGTTTTCAGTTTTTTAAACGTTTCGTAAACGTCCCTGTCTTTCGTGTCCAATGTCTATTCTTACCTCGCAATTATCTTTCTACCTACACAAGCCCGGGCAAAATTGGTCACACCACGATCGTCCACCGGGTCAATCGTCTGTAATCCGGGCTTATGCGGGTAGGCCGAACTTACGTGTGTTGTAACCGATAATGGGCAATGCCAATCATTGGCATTGCTGCCACTCCGTCCTTTGTTTTTCTTAAGGGTCTGTCAATTGTGAAGGTGTCATTAGCGGTTGATAGGGGATGTTTTTATACTGTGTTTGAATTAGATTGTGCCTGGTGGAAATAATTGGTGCATTTAATATGGCGCTCGTGGAGCTCGTGGCTAAGTAATAACAGCCGCAAGTTTCGATCCATTAGGTAAGCTACGCTTGCCGGGGTTGATTCGTGAATGGGTGACCATCTTTACATGCTGTCATTCGTGGATCTTTGACAGTCGTTACGGGTCGTTAGAAGCCCGAAGGACTGGCAACCAGTCTTACCAAGGGGTATCGTATTATACCCATTTACTGGGTCAGAAGTCTAGGTGGAGGTCAGATAGGTAGTCGCGTCAAGCAAGACAAGGTAATCTATTTAACTAAGTAATTTGTTTTTCCGATCTTTCATCATTATTCTTTTATCTACTAGATTATGACAACAGATATTAGAGTTCATTTAAACAGAGAAGATAATCGAATCGAAGACATCCTACGGTTCATTTGTTTGCTTTGTCATCTGTCACCATTAATGACGTCACAATAAGTGTCACTGAACCTTCAAGTACTTCAGTATTGTTTACACTAATTATCATTATTTTTATTGATAGTAGAACTTATGATAGACAGACATATTATTATGTGAGCACTTGCTTACCTACTAAGCACATATGGACTCTCACAGCGCAACCTTTAATTTAAGGCTATAAAGTAACCAATTAGAAGCAATCAAAATTAACAAAATTGACAGTGACAATATTCCATTTCTTATTAATTAATAGTTGATAAGTGGCACTTACAGATCTAAAGTTAATCGTAGCGGAATGTTTGGGGAATTCTCGAAAAGGCAAGGGCGAAAGCTCCGCTCGTCTTGTGACTTTGTGTGCTTGAAGTAAAGTGACGTAACTATGATATTGCACTTTTAGTGACAAGTTACTAATATCAGAGACGTGTTTATCGCTATAGCAAATAGCCTAGTGGTGTGTCCGATGGACTACCAAGTCATAGATCTCGAGTTCGAACCCAAGGCACGAATCTCTGACTTTTCGAATTCATGTGAGTATTCTATAATTATCACTTGCGTCAAAAACGGTGAAGGAAAACATCGTGAGGAAACTGGCATGCCTACGAGAGATATTTCTCGATGGCATGTGAAGCCAAGTTAGAAACCCATAGTTGGCATAAAAACTGTGACACTAGGCTTGTCACTAACCACACGAAAAATAAGAAGAAGACGAGATTAGATACTCGATGATTTAAAAAAAAAAAAAAAATGTTTTTGCAATTTTGTTTGTTTGATTTGTAACTTAGTCACAAACAGCTAGTAACAAACAGCTAGGTGATGGTTGCAAGACTTACTAGGTGCGTTGGGCATACATTTCGGTATGTCTGACGGATCACTCATAGAGGCAATTCCGCTACATGTATCAAGTCTTTTGAGGTAAGTAAACATGCATTTATCGCGGGCATTCTGGTAATGTTTATAAAATAATTATTTTGAGACTGTGTCCTGTGTTCGATTTGACTGATACCCAAATAATCGTTTTCAGAAACGTATTTCTCACGTGATTCATTATGTGACACTTAACACATACCTTCCTCACGATGTTTTCCTTCACCGGTTTTGAAGCTAGTGATAATTTAACAATGTGCACATGAATGCGAAAAGTCAAACGGCTGCCTGAGAGATATTTCTCGACGGCTTGTGAAGTCAAGTCAGAGGCCCATGGGCGGGATAAAAACTCTGGCACCAGATTAGTCACCTGGTGCCAGAGAGCTAAGTATACGACGAAAAAAACCACGTACCTTTACGTATTTAAAAGTGGTCCTGTGCAGCCAATTTAATATGATGAATGGAAGTCCACACCATAATTTCTTACATCACGTCGACAAAAACACAGCTAACTTGACTTACCCCACTTTGCGTCCCTCCCTGTTCTTTTGGACCGCAATCAATGTCCACTTGAGTGGCACGTGACACGAGCCCTTATATCCAACTAATTAGATATACTCTTACTGTGACAGACAGACACATTACTGTGGTTATATGTATGTAATTGTTGGCGAAATTATTAAGTATGTCTGGAAAATTATGATTAAGATTTGCCGTAGATGTGAAAAGATAGTAGCTGTAGTGCAACTAAGAGCTTCGGGTATTCCCGAGAAGCTCGAAGTTCTATTATAATATAGATATATTAATATATATGAATCCTCTTTAAACGTTTCTGAAACAGTTAGCTATTGCCAACATTAAACCGACCATAGCCTGTACCCGCCAAACGTGACGTATCGTATTTTGGAAAATGTGTCAGATGTGTCGGCGTGGGGGTCTGCACCCGCTGACCGCAAGGAATCGAAGGAGCAAACGAGTTGCATTATGAAATTTAGTACAACATTATAACACTCGTTTGGATGATATAATGGTTACTATGACACTGGTCGTTTTAATGTTGGCTATAAGCTAACTGTTTCAGAAACTTTTATAGAGGATTTATAGCATGGGTGTAGATAAAGAAATAAATGTCTCATGTTTATAATATCGCCATTAACCATAAGCTTTCATCAGCCATGTCAGTCGGAAAACTTCACACAATAATTTTGCAATAAGTTTGTCACAGATAGTGCTATCACGCCATCGCTGTTATCTGTGGAGGGTCCATCGATTTATTGTCATTTAATATTGTCTGTTTATCATTATAGTGTAATCACGGCACACTAAACTTGAGAACACTTGGGTGGTTCTCACGGGTGCTGTACGTGATTTTTAGGTTGTCATCATAATGATTATTGTTTGGTTTATCAGGTTGTAATAAAAAATAAAAATGTTTTATTTCACATAAACGTACATGGGCACTTATGAAACGTCAGGTGCACTGTTGCAATGTTGAGAACGGATCTGATTTTGAGTGTCAGTCAAAGTCTATAACGTCAGGTGCACTGTTGCAATGTTGAGAACGGATCTGATTTTGAGTGTCAGTCAAAGTCTATATTTTCAAGGTTCAGGTAGATTTCACATACGATCATGTGCCTCTTTGTACAAGGAGGAGAGATATGGGATATAAAAAAACACGTTGTATAAATACACAACACGTACTTGAAGCATATAGCAAATAACATAATAGAAATAATAGCAAATGAATTATTTAGATTCAAGTGCATAATTAGTTCCATCTGTAATTATACAATTGGATACAATTTCAGAAATACATGGTATGCAATAACTTGACTACATACCCTTGGTTAGACCACCTGTCTCAGACCCAGAGGTCTGGGGTTCAATTCCCAGTGGGCGCCGTTTTCTGCTCGGTTTGGTTGGTGGTAGGCTTGTTCTAAGTCCGCCTGGCTAGCTACGACCATCTTATCTAAGTCTGTCACCATAACAACAATGTTAGCAGCATGGTTGTGTTTCAGCAGTAAGGTAGCCAGTTCCTCTGTGGTTGAGGATTCCGGATGAAGCTCGATTCCACCTTCGGCCTGATCATCACTTACCATCAGGCGAGATTCACGCCAAGAGTATCCACGTTGTGGTAAAAAAAAAAAACAAAAAACAACCACAAAAAGCTACGTCACTTTTGTCATGATTCTCAAAAGCTCAATTACCATTAAATAATTTATTAAATACATACCTACCTAAACAACGTAGAACAGCATTGTAGACAAACACTTCTGCCTACAATACTTTCGAAGCTTACTTTCGTTAATATCTTAAGGACGTATGATTGATCAGCAGTTCGCAGAGCTAGACGACAGTTAATAATCGCACCCCCCTGCTCTAATCTTGAGTATTGGGTTCAAGTTATGAGAGTCAGCGGGAAATGTGAAGAAAAATTGGAAATTAAATAGAAAAATGTTGGAATTTAAAAGGTTATGTGAAAAGAACGCAATATTATTTTAGATGCCATTACACACACACACATATTACTTTGTTTTTTTTTTTATTGTTTTTTTTTTCCTTTAAATATTTAAATCAATCATCAACGGAAAGACTGGCTTAGAAAAGAAAAAAAAATCGAGAAAAGATAATTCAGGAAAAATTCATTACCTACTTCTGAAGAGGTGGTACGCTGGGGCAGTAACAGATAGTATTTTCTGTGACTGAAATATATAAGATCAGCTCTTTAGCATGGCAAAAGCGGTCATTGACCTTTCCCTAATATCTCTCCATAGGAACCCAAACAACATACTATGTATGGTTTTTCGTTATTGGAACATGTTGAAGATCCCGACAGATATTGATTCAGGACGTTAATGGAGTTTATTTCAGTTTTTTAAATAAAGAATGCTAGACAAATGTAGGTGGGTCAATAACCGCTATTGCGACGCTAAAGCGATTCGGGTATAGTACAAAGAACTCACGAATTCAATTTTCTCAAAACTTGTACCAAACGCATTTTCTATCTTGAAAATGTTTACCGTTGACACTCGAGATTAATATGGTACAGATGGAAAAGCCGAGGGGAATTGAAAAGGTGACTTGAACTTTGCTCACAATTGTTGGTTTGGAATTGTTTTCCACAAATCTATTCCGGATATTGCCTTGTAACACAGATACATGAGAAAGAACATAAATAATCTATCTGCACTCCTTCATTTTCATTTAAAATAAAAAACTCTGGCTGTTCGTGAACGCTGCAAAATGGCAATAAATCTTATTATTTTCATGGTTCATGTTTATCATGGTCAACAACAGTATTTTCCATTATATCACCAATAAAAAAGTAATTTACAAGAAAAATTGATTTGCATTTTTACCCAGGTATTTTAAATTTATATTGGCTACCAAGGACCACAATCCATGGCTCCAAGGCGCAAGACCAAAATGCTCTGCGTAATAGAATTACGAAGTAATCGTACTAATCTAACCTCAACGATCCATCCTGCAAGGAAGTTAAGAAATAATCATCTATGGACATGAAGAACGAATTTCTAAATCGATGCTGCTAAATTAAAAAGTCACGGTGTTGGTCCGAAAGCTTGTGCTGTGCGGTGTGTTTCAATTTTGTCGGGTTTTGTAGCCAGTGGGAAGATTGAAGATATAAAGTTATTTGAAGCGTTATAATAAAATAAAAATGATGAAAAAATGAAAAATGAATGAATGAATGATTATGATTTGTTGTTGTATCTTAAATCTGCAGACTGACAGTCGAAATGTATTGAAAATAATGTTTTAATTAAAATTCCATTCAAATATTGTTTGTTGCGGTACTTCTTATTGCCAGCTAAAGCACTAGGAAGAGGGGAACAGCGGGTATTTTGGGGGTTGTCTAATGTAATTTTGACGTTCAACAATGCTGATTCTCAGCCTAGTTTGAATAAATAACTTTTGAATTATTGCTTTGCCTACTGTGGCTCCAAAAATCAATTGGGTATTCTTTAAACTCAATTTAGCCAAAATAATAACTATATTTAGGAATTTAGATAATTTTACTTAGTTGAAAGTAAAGTCCCCACTTTTGTTTATCTTCCAAATTGTGACAAATGTAGACTGGGTGGAATACCATTTAGTACATTATTTGAGGTTTTAAATGTGTGTAAATTCATGAAGAAAAATCAACCTACTGTAATGATTTTCAAGTGTAGAAACAATAGATTATGCGTACGTGAGAGATATTTAAAAATACTTTCAGAGTAGTCTAGGCATAACATTTATTTATGCTCTTAAAAAACTGAGAAATATGCATAAACTCGTAATTTTAGAGGTTACGAAACTCATCCAGTACCACTACATCTAAGACAAAATCCTTTAGAAAATGGTCGTCGGTCTGACTTAGAAAATTACTTACATGCAAACCAATTCCCATAAACCGCAGGTTGGGTATGGGCGGCAAATAAACAGTGGAGTCTTTTGTCCAACCGCCACCGCAACCGAGACAATGTCTTATGCTCAGAACATTGAAACTGTGGTAGATGTGGGTGTAACTATAGATATGATCACGAGTATGATCCTTGAGGAACTAGGAAAGTTAATTAAAGAAAATTAATAAGAATAACAAAATGAGGAGCTCGTAATAACAGCCGCACGGGTCGATCCATCAGGTTAAGCTGCGCTTGCTGTGGTTGGTCTGTGGATGGGTGTCCATCTTTACATACCGATAATCCTCCGTGCTTCGGAAGGCACGTTAAGCCGTTGGTCCCGGCTGTCATTCGTGGATCTTTGATAGTCGTTACGATTCGTCAGAAGCCTGAAAGTCTGACAACCAGTCTTACCAAGGGGTATCGTATTACCCAGTTACTGGGTTGTGGAGGTCAGATAGGCAGTCGCTCCATGTAAAATACTGGTATTCAGCTGCATCCGGTTAGATTGGAAGCCGACTAGGCAGAATTAATAAAAATAACAAAATGTTACGGCCAGATTTGTCACCGATGTACGCTCGTTAGTAATAGATAACATTTTTGCTAGATAATGTTTTTGCTATAGTGTCTTTTAAATGTTTGTTTTAATGATTGTTGAAATTATGTGGTCGATGATTTTGGTGCACGGTAAAACTCTAATGAGTTTATGTTTGCACCAACCTATAAAAATTTAAGTGTACTAATGACTAAATAAAAAAAATAGCTTACTAACATTAGGTACTAAAACTATTCAAAAACTAAAACATGGCGCCAATGTAAAAGCCAGCCCTTGGGTCACGGGAAGTGTCAACACAATCTTTAATTGGACTAGATGTGCCGTGGAGGAGACATTAGAGAGTTTGTTGCACCACTTCTTCTTTCCAGCTAAAGCACTAGGAAGTGGTGAAGGGCGGGCGTTTTTGGAGGACTGTCTTATGTAATTTTGACGTTCGAAAAGTGCTGATTCTCAGCCTAGTTTGAATAAATGACTTTTGATTTTGATTTTGATTATAATACCCGTTATTACGTACACCATAAAAATTACATACTTAATTATTATTAAATTTTATTTTATTTATTTATTATTTCTCAGTATATGGTACATTGAGATATTACATTAAACACTGTATCACACACTACCATTGCTGGTGTAGAAATATTAAATAATAAGCTAGGTACATGCAAATCAGAACTAGGTAATTATAAGAATAATATAAAGTTAAGAAAAAAAATTGTTATGTTTTGAAATCTAAAATCTAAAATATAAATCATATAAATGTAGAAATTTTACATAGGGTGCACACAAGGGGCGGTCTTATCGCTAAGAGCGATCTTTTACAGCAACAGCGTTGAACTGCTTCTCTTGATAACAAACTTGAACTAGATGACGCAGATAAATGATAATACCAACAAAAAAAACATCCTTTACTTCCGCATTGGATCAAAGAATCTTGATCAAAATAAAAAATTACGAAAAATTATCTTCGGAAAAAGATCACCTGCTTCAATTTGGTGATCCACTTCGTGATTTACACGTCATGTGCTCCAAAAACATGTACAGCCATCCTTAATTACATAGCTAAGCAAAAATGAACTGTATGTAAACGAAATAAGAGCAAATGACACAAATTAAGCTAAAGTAAAGATGGTTCAGACATTAGAATGGTCGCGTGCGTAATGAACATTAACTAAAAAGTGGTCAAGTGCGAGTCGGAGTCGCACACTAAGGGTTCTATAAAAAGGTACAATATTTGACAAAAAAAATTTTTAATGCTTTTGTTAAAAGCGACGCCAAAAGAACAAGATGTATGTGGACCCCTTTTAATTTTTAAATTTATTTTATTTTTATTTTTGGAATAGCTGCCATAGTAGTACACACTCTGTGAAAATTTCAAGTGTCTACCTATTACGGTTCAAAAGATACAGCCCTGTGACGAACGGACGGACGAACAACGGAGCCTTAGTAACAGTTTCCCTTTGAGTACGGAACCCTAAAAATAGTGATGTGACCAACTTATGCAATGAGTCTCGTAACTCCAATTATATTGCCTAAAGCTAGATAATTTTTGGAATGACCGATGTGTCTCATCGTGCCTCCAAAGTGAGTTATTGGCCTGTATTTTTTTCTTATGAGGCAAGAGTTAGTTTCACACGGTCTTTTGTCTCTTGCGACATTTCAACATTTCGTGGATGTCGGATAAGATAAGAAAGGGTTTTGTATTTTTAAATGCTGTATTGTTTTAAGTTGAGAATATTTTATATTTGTATTAAGCAAGAGTTATTTGTCGTTGTGTTTGCATAATGAGTTGTTAGTTTGTTACATTTTTTTTAATGAATCGTTTGGGTTGGTGAAAGTCTTGGTTTTAAATTACATAACATACAATCACGCTCGTTTTCCCAGAAGGGTTAAGCAGAGCTGTACCTTTATTTCACACACGTAAGTTCCATGTAATAGGGGGCGAGCCTATTTTCATCAACCGGGTGCAAATCCAGACTCCGAGCTGCTGCTGAGCAATTCCAGATGGAAAACCCATTAACACTTTGCCTTATCCGGGAATCGAACCCAGGACTTCATGCGCAGCAGTAGCGCTTGCAACCACTAGAACAACGAAGCAGTTTTCAATTAAGATAAGTTAAGATCATTATTTATTTTTTCAAAACATGAATATAATACACGCATGGCAAGCAAGATGTTTTATTAAATTCTATCAAAGTGATACGGCGTACAAATATAAATAAGTAAACATGAAATAATTGAAATATTTATCCAATAAACAAAACAATTAACAATTCAAATTAGAGCTTAAAAATTATAATGTACCTACCTACTACCTACAGTATAGTGTCATCTACTCATCAAAGAAATGTATATAAAAGTACTCAATTAGATTTCAAAGTAATTAGGAATAAAATCTGTATATTTTACACAAATCGGATTCATATAACAGTCAAAAATTAGTCAGTGGTGTAATAGACTTTCTATAACAAAAAGCGTTTGAATCATCATGTTTTTTTTTTTTTTTGTATAATTCCCCCCCTCCAATATTTCGGCAACGGTGTTATATTACGTAGAAATGGCGCCATACAGAATATACTTTTATGTGGTCACATGTTTCATTCCACGAGGTGTGCAAAAATCTGTATGGTTCTGCATCCTTGCTTATTAAAAAAGAAACCAAGAAGAATTGACAATACGGGTTTTCATCAAGAGCTTGATGCAAGAAAATAACAGTCCTGGAAAAGCGTATACAAAAAAAACAAAAAAGCTTCGCCCTCGTGGAGTTCGGAAATCATCCCACGGGAACGTACTACCGTGATAAAAAGTATCTTGTGTCATAACCCAGGTCATGGTCTACCCATGTACCAAATTTCATCCAAATCCGTTCTGCTGTTTTAGAGTGAAAGCGTAACAAACTCACTGTAGTATTTATAATATTAAGTTAGGATTTGATTATCAATTTATCATAAAGTTCGCCACCTATAATATCATGGACAATATTTTACAACTACATAGTAGTATCTCGTGTCTTATATCTGGTGTAGGTAATATCACGAACAAGCACGACTAAATTATTGATCTGTTAAGTCCCCGTACAATTTGTGTTATTGTCTGATAATTGTAAAAAACCCAATGTACGAATTACGACAGCTATAAAAAATATCGTGCTAAAATTATCACGTGTAGAACTTATCAGGAAAAATACTATAATACTGGTTTTTCGAAGACGTGATAGCATCAGCATAATCAGCCTGTATTGTACCCACGGCTGGGATACAGGCCTCTCTCTGAGAGGGGAGTGGGCCATATTCCACCACGCGGGCTCAGTGCGGGTTGGTAGATGTCACATGTCTTCGAATTTTTGGTTCTAGGGCATGCCAGTTTCCTCACGATATTTTTCTTCACCGTTATGAGAGCAGTGGTGATGAAATAATTTACTATAAATTTTAATTTATTATCTGAAATAATATAAATAGTTTTGTGAATAAAAAAAATACTATGGCGGCGGATATAATATCTTAGTGGCGAGTCAAATTATATAGAATATTAAAATAATGTATTTTTAATATTTTGCGCTGCTGGTTGAGACCTTAAAGGTGTTATTAAAAATTCATAAAAAAATGGCTTACTGTACTTAGGCCAGCCCTGGAGCACTAAAGGCAAAAAAAAAAAAATGTTATTAATAAACTTTATTGGTCTATAACTGTATCTTTAAATCTTTAAAAATAGCACAAGAAAACCCTCAAAACAGTGATTACATATAACCTGTACAAACAAAAAGTTTACTCAATGACAAATAGCGTTTAATAAGAAATCAATTTCGGTGTTCTCACGACTCCAGCGCAAGGAGACGCCTACTTGATAGATTTGATTATGTTTAGACGTGACTAATCATTATTTAACTATGTTCACGATTATGTACTGCTGGGACATGCGTACCTACTGTTTTTGTTGTGATTGCATAGACTATTTGGCCGTGTGATTCTTGGCCAAGTAGAGTCCGCTTCATCTTTTTCAGAAGGTGTTATAAAAACGGATAGATTTTTGTAATTCTTTGGGCACATCTCACCAGACATGCATAGTTGAACTTGAAGCTGCAAGAATGACAAAAGTTAAGACCGATGCGTTGTCAAATACTACCATCATAGAAACGTAGACGCTGAACAAAATCCAAAATATAAAAAAAACGAAAAGGAGTAGCATCGCATTTTTTTTTACGAGAAACTTTTTGAATTTCTAATATATTAATCAGGTAACAATATAAAAATTCATTCGTACACGTAACTATACCTATTTTTTTTTACTTGTAACTACTAAAACCACAGCCACCAAAATTAATTAATCTTTTAAATTCATCACTAAACAATCTATACCTTCCCACATCTTCACCGTGACACTAAGGTCACAAAATCTGACTGATGAATTGTATCCGTGATGTCACAATTAGACGGGTCCAAGTCGATGCTATCGGGGACCTCAATGACCTATGGTCATACATATCTACATATACGAGTACCTGTCATTTTATGTATGTATTGAATTTTTTATGGGAATCAGATTGATGGGGATAAGATGTTTCATTTATGTTATGTATGGGTATCTCAGTTGATTAGATTATGTAAAATATTACTTCGTAAAAATCTCATGAAAGAGTTAGAAATTGCACAAAGGCGTTTTATGAAATACGAACAATAAATAAAAATCTAATGATATAAATGCAAGCACTAAACTTGAAAATACCTTTTACCTACCGTGTAACGCAAAAGTAACAAAAACTAACAGTGCTGTTTTAACAACAGCAATGGAGAGATTATTTAAAAAAGTAGTGTAAGGGTTTCACCGAAGGATGCTATTGAAGAAGATGCGAATTTGACAAATCACTCACATTCAAATATTAGTTATAAATAAATTTGAAAATAAATAAATAAACATCTTTATTGCAGACCACATGATCCATAAAAAACAAAATAAACAAAATTAAACATTCAAATTAAAAGTTTTCTTTAGTTATATTTCACTTGCCATGGATTTCTACTTGGCTGGGTTTGTAATGACCTATCTAACACGAATCTTATTTGTCACTATATATTTTCTTATACCAGCACAGAACATTCTAAAACAAAGCAAAGATAAATGAAAAGGCATTTAGCTCCTAGCTTCAAGCAAGTTCAAATACGGAGTTCACACAAAATGTCAACGGAGTCGCCCACATGTCGCCCCAGGCGATGCTTGAGCACCACACCAAAATCTATGTCAAGTACAACATTAACACTTCAAATAGACCAGGAAATATTTGCCAAGCGAAATTAACCTTTGTTAATAAAGCCACAAGGAAGTTTGCTCGTATAATTGGCGGCAAATTATATGAAGACGCAAGTGATTAACAGTGAATTTTGGAGGCATTACCTATTATGGAATTGTCACGAAATATTAATATTACTTCGCGTCCAATGTCACTGATGAGTTAATGAAGTGCTGGTGTTGATTTAATGTCGATATCTTAATTATTAATTAATGCTTGGTTAGTCTCCATATATCAGTCACACCTTGGATCCCTGAGGGTGTAACTTGAGGTTTACACCGTAAAGCTGTGGCTGTTTATGGATATGAAATTGCCAATGAGTAATACAATTGACATTTGCAGGAAATAATCCACAGTAATAGACTAGATTTAGATAGTGATAGGGACCTATGGAAAGAGAACATAGATACAGATAATTCTGATTTTGAAGCACCTGCTATATTTCCCACGCTTCATGCAATGAACAACCAAAGCTTACTCAGAGCTAAACAATTGTAATTTTTCATTACACGTTGACTGACTCCAAGAGGTGCTGACGCATTAAGCTTGACTGTTTAGACTTCACAGAATCGTTTATCTTCAAATAATTATCTTACTTTATGATCTTGAAATTTTAACACGGGCATTTGAAGGCTGAATATACAACTTCAAATTTTAAACTACCTATTTCAGCTAACACTCTTACGTAATCTATATTACCTGTAACAATTCGCCATGTCAAAACATTTCGAAATCCGCAGACTAATCAGATAGATGATCTAAATACACAAACAGACGTACATTACTATGGACTCAACTATGTCAAATGTAATTGAAGAACATGGCCGTACCAAATTTGACCCCGTCAAAACGAAATTTTCGTCAAGATTTTATCAGAAAACATGACATCTCGAATCAAACGACAAGTATTGTCTAAAAGACCTTACCGCTTGTTGGAGCCCACCATACGTGGGGGTTTCGTCAATCAAAATGGAACTTTAATGTTTAAAGTATTGAGTTTAGAATGTAATTACAGTGTGACAAAGGTCTTTGTGATTTCGCCGTCAGAATAGTAGCCATTATCTGAGAGAACACACGTTCGGAAATGGTAAAAAAAGGTCGAAATATGATTAATAGGGCGGCGTTGCGGGACTCGGCTCGTTCGTGTGTGATTCTTTCCATTTGACAGATTGTCTCGACTCTCTGACCCGAGCGCCCCGTTGAGACAATAATGATGTTGTCCCATCACTTCGATTATCGATATCGATAAAAGACGTCGAGTTAAAGCTATTTAAGTAGATAAGAGCTGCATAGATGAATGAGTAATGTGCTTTTTTTTACTCTGCTCTCTTTGGTCACATAAAGTTGTCACGCTATTTTGGCAAAGAATTTTGTTAGTTCCTATCATGACTTCACTATTTCATTTCGGTTCCTGACTATTTGCTAGATGATTAAATAAGCATAGTCTATAATTAACCTCTACATAATCCTTTATCTACTGCACCGTTTATCACATGCATAACAGATGACCACTGAAGTACCCATCGTGATCACGATATCGATACTTTCTCTGTTATCGCACACCCCTAGCCGCGAGGTCGACTGAGATTACTCTCAGCACGAGACTGTCCTGCGTCGGCGCTCGTTCGCGACGCTTTGACATCCCGACGTATACCACAAACACACGTCATACACACTGACAAATTAACATTAGATCTTATTGCTAACGTGATAAAGTCCAATTTGGTAGTCATTTTGAGGTTTTTAGACGCAAAAGAAGGTTCTCAGTACGTCATACGTTGATAGACGGCCCAAACAGGTCGACGTGAGAGTACAACTTTTTTTACATCAATTTTGAATATGCAATATGAAGATATTGAAGGATTATTAGTCATGTTTTCGAAGATATTTATTTTTATGTATTCGTTTGGTTCGGGTCACAGGAAAGTGTTATAACGAACTGTCATGAGATAAATGAAGCATCAATAAAAATTTGGATGCGCAGGAGTTGGTATGTGAGTAACGGCTTAGACCATAACCATAACTACCTACTGAAAATTGATTAAAAACCTGTATTTAGGTCTTAGACAGGTGAAATTATCTGTCATTAAGATCTGATGAAAAGAAAGTTGATACAAATTACAAGTCTCATTTATGTGCCGTGCAAAGAAATAATGCTAATATTTTCAATAATGTTAATCGTCATGTCATAATTATTTTGCTTGTCATGACGATTGCAAGGCGAGCTAGATATAAGATCAAACGTAAAAGATTGCACAGTGTGATTATTTATTTTTTCACGATTAATAACATAAAAGTGATTTAAAACTACTATTTGTATGGATTAAATAAAAACCTTATGGCAAAAGATATTTTTGAACAAGACAGAAGTAAAATGAAGCTAATATTTCATAATCAACATCAAAAGCATAAGCCATATGATATAATAAAAGAGCGTGTGTAAATATATTTAAAAAAAACACTATGTTTTTTTTACTATAAACGATTTAAAAACATTAAAACCCAATACGAAAGGAATTTCTAAAGAGAGAAACATTCGTCATATGACATCAAAACTAGAAATGATTTGAAAATGGTTTTACTATGCTATGAAAAAACTCATAAAGTGTAAATGTGTTTGTGAGTAAACCTCCTATAAAACAGATTTGGGACTGACGTGTGCAGATGACAAACTTTTATATTTCTGTAACCCAATGGTGAAATAGTCTGTCATTCGTAAAAATAACGTATTATTTCTGAATCAAACCGATCAATCAAAACACTTCAATATCCATTCCATTGGAATGCATGATTTTATTTGATTCGCGCATTTTGCAAGGGATTACACTAGGTCCTCTACATTTTAGTCATCAACTAAGCTATATTATTCTACATGTGGTTGAAGTTCTTAGAATTTCTTCAGGAGCTTATCCTCACTCCTATTAATTCCATAAACCAATATCTCATTAATCTCACCATATCATGTCCTATCGGCCACAATAAGAATAAAAATCATTGGGTTTAATTCCCACCATTATACATCAATCTCCTATCCACTTAACCATTGCGAAATCCATCTGGAATGTGTCTCACGTACTTTGAAGAGTGGCTAATGAAGTGCGTGGTTGATGTGTGACCCACCATCGGGGTTCCTTAATGATACGATTGACAGTACAGTGGAGCGGTCGCCGTCGGCTTGCTCGATTGTTTCTTGACTGAAGACTTGGGGCTGGGAAGTTAGCGGAGAAAGGTTATGGTTGGTGAGAAAAGTCCGTAAGCCCGTGTTTATTTGGGAGAACATTTTTGAAATCGTCAAAACAAAAATCTCCCAAAATCGTAAACAAATCGGAAACGTTTGCAAAATAATATATCAATAAAGAAAATAATATATATGATAATAATGTTGGTGTTTTTTGGTAACTAAAAATAAAGAACTTTACGAGTGTTTCAAACGATTAAAATGCATAAGTAGATAGTAGACTACAATGATACTAGACAGTCTGATTCCAGAACCACATCCAACATTTCTTCTTCGCCAAACTTCAGGGCCCCAAAAACGTGGGATACCTAAGAGAGACGTATTTAAATCCCATTGACGTCTTGTTCGTGGAACTTTGAATATAATGGCGCTTATCTGAAGGGTGTCTTTGGCATATTAAGTTTTATATTCAGCTGCTTCTATTTTCAAGGAGAATGATTCTTCCATGACTTGTGATCGACGGGTATCGGTCGGATATGTTTATTCACTGAGTTTTATGGTGATTATGGTATGAGAATGTACTACTTTTGTGGAGGAATGAGGATGGATGGCCACCCGGTAAGGCAATAAGAGGTAGAAAATTGTACGTTAAAGGCATTGTTGATCTGAAAGAGAAGAGTAGAAATTCTGTAAATAGATCATTACAGTCTATATGTCCAATTTATACCTTTTGTTTACACATACTCTAAAAACTGTATGAAAGCTTTGATATCTAGTCACATGTTTGATAACAACTAACTGCCGGAATTTGAGATTTCTGATAACTATACTGACGATACCCTGGGAGTCTCAGATGATTGGGTTCTTCGTCGACTGCGTCATCGCCTGCCTGTAAAAAAACTGGCTTTCTTTTTTAGCTTACCTACCGACAGTATAGTATGTATAATGCTACCGTCAACTTTGTTCTCATTCCCAACCACGACTAAATTATCAAACCCAATTTCCCAACACTCATTTTATTTAGCAACAGAAACGCGACTTAGACAATAAATCACTTTGCATAATCTCTAAACTTAATGGATCTCAATCTTATCGGTACAGAATCCGGGAGACATAATTTGTCACTAGAAGATTGTATTACTAAAGTGAATGAGCAAATCATTCTACGTAATAGTTGAGACTGTAGATTAGACAAGTTTACTGTGCAAGGTGCTATTTATGATGTCATAGTAGCTCCCGCGCATAATAGAGATCTTTATTTAACAGTAAAAGGTGAATTAATTAGTGATTAAAGAGATTATCGTAATGCTAGATTAGAAAGTAAAGTGTCATTTGGTGTCAAATGACTACCTACCTACATAAAATCCTTAAAAGTGAAATCTGTTTGTCTCAAAAGATTATTATAATGACAGATAAAACTTTAATAATCTTGCCAAACAACATTTGTCATGTAGGTAATCCACGAATTAGGAGTGTCATCTGCGTCAACTCGGTCTTGGTCAAGTCTTCCAAAAACCACAAATGGATAATGTAGTAGTAACGGAATCAAGAAAAAAAGAACTGCGATAATTTAAATATGTAAATAACGGTGTAGGTATACATTGTTATTTGAATATTTTTAGTAACTGGAATAACACTGATAATATAAAAAAGGCTATTTTCATCCATAACAAAGATTAACCGTGCATCCTAAATAAAATAATAAACCACATATCATAGATCATTCATCAAATTGTATGAAAATCAGCTAAGAATAAGAATTTTGATCACAAGAAAAACAGTAATGACTAACGACCAAATAAATTGATCGACGGTCCGCAGTAATTTGTCAAATCCAATCACGAAAAATTCCAAATAAAAATTTCGTTAGAACATAATAACGGGGACTTCTCTGGTTTTTTGCTCGGCATCCAATTTAAAAACTAATTACGGGTCGCGATGACTAGGCTCCCATGATCAAGGAGCACCCTACAATGCCGTCACAAAGAACATAATTTCGTCATGTTAGCGAACAGGTGACAAAAAAGTATGATTAATGGTCATACTTTGTGGTCATCACAAAAGATATGTCAGCCAAATTATACTCGTCTTTATTCACATCAGACAACCACAGCCTAAGGAATCAACACCCAAAAACAATATCGCACTTAAGGATAGCTTATCTTCGGAATGAGATTTAATTACTCTGTGCAATTCATAAATTCTTGTATGCGTCCCGTGGACATTACCAAAAAGTATTCAACGCTATTATGTGTTAGCCATGACCTTTATCGATCGTGATTTGAATCGAGAATCGGTCGTGACATCTAAATAACTGATGTTGAGGTCGCCTGCAATCAATGACGGAAGAGTATGTATGTATGACGGAAGGTAACCGATTAAACGTTTTCAACGATACGCAGGCACGACTTTTGATCGTTTAGGTGTTGAAGGCTGGGCAAGCTTTTCAGAAATTAGTCAGAAGGTCTTGGCTATAATGGGCATAATAGTTGGTTATTTGTGGTAACTGGTCAGATTTAATGTAAAGATTTCGTGCACTGTTATTTAGTGCTTTTAGTTTAAAGTGGGTGCTGACCTGGCGGGTGCAATACCACGGGAATGTTTGAACTTTTTTGCACGTTGTCTCTATACTGATTGCTGAGTCCTGACTCAGATTTATGAAATAATACCATATGAGTATTTCTCTGAATTAATTAAGTACCTACAAATATGACGACAAAGTCGTGCAGCGTCCAACGTGTCTCCCCACGTAAGTTTCGAGAAGCAATTAAGGAAAATGTCGTCTTTATTATTATCAACAGTCTGCTTAATCGGTAATATCTGAGTAATCTTTACACTTCAGATCAGCGTGATTTCTTTTATTTTGAAGATCCGATTTTTGTTTAAAGTTATCTATACTTCAGTTTTTCAGCGTGATTTCTTTTATTTTGAAGATCCGTCTTTTGTTTAA
The DNA here is from genome assembly GCA_914767815.1 of Eupsilia transversa. NCBI lineage: Eukaryota > Metazoa > Arthropoda > Insecta > Lepidoptera > Noctuidae > Eupsilia > Eupsilia transversa. Next base: position 4,637,595 of record OU611888.1, read on the forward strand.
AGTTCTCTATACTTCAGTCTTTTGCATCATTTCATTTCATTGGTTGCCTTGTCATATATAGCAACGTCAGTATTGATATTGGAGTTATCGCAGTTCATACATCATTACGATTTTATGTAACAACATATGAGTGGAGTCTCCAAAAACCCTTCTTAGGCTTACGTGTGAAATAACGATATAATGAACCAGACGGTCATTTTTGTACTATGTATTTAGTTGCTAAACAAACTGTCTTGCGTTTGTGACCTTCTAAAAAAGAGCTTTTCACTTCCAAACTTGCAACAGTGTTTGAACAACAAAAAATAGGAAACAGTTACATACAGACGTATTTATACTTTTTTCCTATCGATACAATAGATTATTTTAAAAATGACGTTCATGATTTATAGCTGTTTTTAGTGTATGAGTGCCAAAGTTACGTCGTCTGTTTTTCGTCTCAGTATAAAAGTATGGATATTAGTATGTTGGTCTCTCAATACAGACTTCGCTGAAAATAGATGGATAAAATTAAGTGACATGAGGTTTATTAAGGTATTTTTTATTATTTTCTTCCAAATGGTAAGGTACCTTTTCATTATACATCCTTCACTACTTTTGCTAACGACTCCAACGTAGCTAAAATGTTGCTTACGTACCTATAACAAAATTATCTTTTTCATGAAATCCAACCGTTTCTTCTATGTGTCACCCAAACTCAAACTCAAACTCAAAGCATTTATTTCAATTAAATCATTTACAGGCACATTTGAATTGTCACCGTTCTTCAATACGTGTCTGTAAGTACATCTACCAATAAATTGATCGTAATTCAACTCAAACCATAAAATAACGAGACGTGATACAACAGGTAGGTACTAATCCACTAATCTTAAAAGAATTCAATCAAATCGCACGTAAACGTGATGGGAGTTGGGAGACAAGTGTGGCTGGGGCCTTGACTTTATCGAGTCATGGTTTGTCAATTACCAAGCCATTGTGAGCCGATCGCTGCGGCGGCGATCTTATCGATGCTGTGACAAAAAATATGCCGCCTGCACTGTAGTATATGGAAAGTTTTATATGAAGATGGGAAGATTTTCGGTGCTGAGTTTTGATGTGCACTATTTATTAGTAGAAAAAACGACGTTTGTGAAAACTGAAATGGAATAAGATTAATCAAGGCCAGAAGAGGATTTAGAGGTAAAACATGAAATTGAATTCGTGAATAATTTATCAGTTTTCCGAATTAAAACTCGAAACAAAGTCGAAGTCTTAAAAAGTCGAAACTCCTTTTATACAAAAAAAAAGCAGACAAAGAGAAGATGGTTGGACTGTGTGAAAGATGTTACAACTAGGAAAGAAGAAAACGTTGAGATGTCAGTTATTACAGATGTTTGGAAGAAAAAGACTCCAAATAAACTGGGATATGATGTGAAGGTCGCGGGAATCCGCTGGAGCCGAGAAGAACAGGACCAGTAATGGGCGACGCTTGGGGGAGCCCTTGCCCAGCAGTGGACGTCGTTCGGCTGAAGATGATGACAATGAAGGGCGGGAGGATGATGAATCTGTAATAGCTCGAGCAACATTTTTGGTACATCTTCATCAACATTTTGCATATACTATAGCCCAGCGTTGTCAAACAGATGAAAGCGTACGCAATGATGAAGCGAAGATCGTCGCAGTAGATTGGCAATAATTATTATAAGCGTTTGTCCATCCGTCCACCTTCCTCGGACGTGTCTATCGCCATGAGGTCGATAATTAGTAATTAATGGACTATAAAATGTTGTAACTAGTTTGGAACAAAAAATGTGTCAAAGACCAAAGATATTGGAGTCGCAGTGTTTAGTTACAGGAGCTGCTGCCTGTTAAAGACTTTTTATACTCACGCTGATTCAAAAACTAATGATTAATTAACTTCATCATAACATTCATGATGAGATTGTATTTTTTTTTAATATTTACATCTCTTCTCAATAATGCGACAAAAAATCTCAAGAAGATTTTTCCGACATCCAGTCAAGGAAAAACATCTATAAATTATTTTCTTATCACCAAACAATTCCATAAACAGAGTTCCTCAATAAGATTGATGAAAAAACAAATACAATGATTTTTAATGATTGTGCATTCAAACATTATTATTACAAGGAGCCTTGACTCCTAGGTCACGATGATATCACCGATATAGTGTCCGGGAAATTGTCGTCGGACATTGATATTCTAAAAGATAACAAGAGGAAAAAAATGCAAAACAACTTGTGAAGAAGTAGATACTAGTACGTATATTGTGTAGATAAAAAAGAAGCAAAAAATATACATAGTAACACCTCTATTGACGCTGGTAGTTATTCTGATGGGCTATGGATAAGGTAAAGTTTCTTGTTTGATGTTCGAATGTTAGGGATCTTTTTCTAGCATCCAAATGTTAGGGATTATTTGATCATGTTGAATTGTAAGGAACCAACAAACAGTTTCATAATAGTTTAACAGTTTCACGAAGGAACGTACTATGGTCACCACTAAGGATACTCTTGGAAAAACTGGGGTGATGAAAATACGTAGTCCAAAACAGGCCATTTTTGGTCCATATGAATTCTATCAGAGGACAAGTCGTCAAGGTAATCTTGATTAGGTAACTGCGTTGAAAAGGTTAAATGGACTCACAGTCGGTAAATTACCCATACGCATCACAATGACCCATTAATGGTAGGTAATAAAAGAAAGATGACGGTAATAAAATTTGCATATCATTTGCCTAATCATATCCTAGTTGTGACTAAACCTAGTACGCTAAGTAATCTATTGTGAACACATCAGTAGCAACACGAAATATATTCTACAGAAGGTTTAAGAGGAAGCTGTTACATATAATTGTTACATTATGCTCAAACCGCCCTGCACTGCAGTTGAAGAATTTCGGCAAAGTGTTGCTTGACCTGACACTAATTCATGGCATAAGTGTCAAGCAGTTTGTTATTTTTATTGGTGGACACGAGGATGCTGCTGATGCTGAAAGATAGGATGACGTCGAACGATAAATAAAAAAAACAATTTGCAGTCTGTCTAGTCGCTTTGCCCAGCTTAGTTCAAATTTGATATTATCTTCTCTCTAAAAAGAGATCGACCCATATTAGGTGCCTATGTAAACAGACCTTCTGTACCTTCTAATCCACAACTGGTATCACGATAAGCCATAATTCAGTGCGACTGTCACTGAGCGCAACTCTGATTAAATTGCCGCGCGCTAACATCGTGACCTGACGTCATTCGAGACAAGATGTTCTTACATAGTATCCGTAGTCATGTTGTTTCCTTAAGTGACACTTTGTGCCTATATATGCGTTAGGTAAATGATTTAATTTGTATAAAGATCCTTTGATTTGATTTGCAGGTGTTTTGTTGTTCCTTGTGTGATTAATCTTGCTTTTATGAGTATTTCTTATTATTGGTCTAGTGGTCGCAAGCGCTACTGCTGAGAATGAGGTCCTCCGTTCAATTCCTAGTTCGGGCAAAGTGAGATTGGGTTTTTCTATTTGGAATTTCTCAGTACCAGCCCGGAGTCTGTATTTGTGCCCGGTTGATGGCAATAGGCTGGCTCCCTATTACGTGGGACTTAAACATAACTGGCGTAATGTGGGTGTACCTACTATGGGTAGAATAGAATAGAATAGAATAGAATACTCTTTATTATGTACACCAAAAAATTACAGACATAAATTTGGACATTTTACATAGGGTGACACAATGGGCGGTCTTATCGCTAAAAGCGATCTTTTACAGACAACCTTTGGATGGATTACACCTCTGCCTAACCTTTCGGGAAAACAAGGCGTGATATTCTGTTTTGTTCTTATTATTGTATGGTAGTGTCTTTTAGATTTTTTATTTTGGGTAGCATATTTTTTGCACTTCTGGAAGACGTCGACGACATAGGGACCATGGATTTTTACTTGAACTCATTCATGTGTAGATGTCTTGGTCTATGGTCCCCCTGACACCATAGATTTATTCCACACAAAGGAGTTGTTCGAGGCGGCTTTCATGGACTAATTAGTTGCGACCTTAACTTTTTAAACCAAAAAAATGAGGAGAAGGTAAAGAACGAGGAGGAAATGAAGAGGAATCCCAGTTTTTTCTGTAAATAACGTAATAATAATAAAGTTAATCCTACATGGTTTCAAAGTGAACGAACTTATGAACTTAAAAATAATCTGTGTGCAGCAGTACAAAAGCCGATCTCCTCGCAATACATTCTAACAATCCAAAAGAGCTTTAAATCTCAAAGTCAAAGAGGAAGACCAAATTGGATAGCAGTAGCCTAAACGAAAATGTTGAGGAAGTTTGTTCCATCATTGTGTCGACTAAGGTCATTCATTTGTGGCAGTACAGGAGGCGGTACCAGTCCCACTCGGACGTGTTGTCGATTACCTTCCCGCCGTATTGACTCAGCCGAAACGGAGCTCTCATCATTTACATAATAACACCTTGTACGGTGGACACAGTGGCTGAAGTTATAAGTTTTAGCGGGTAGCGGGCGAAAACTAGTGCATAAGAACTGATGTGTGAACTAAAGTCGGAAAGTGGGTCACTGTACATCAAAACAGAAATTGTTTGAAAAGAAAGGCATGCAATTTTATTTCGTAAAAGAAAAAAATCACTAACAGTATCCTATTTTGAATTTGGTGTTCAAACAATAAGGTATTGGAAAAAAAAAGGGATAATGTCATTTCTGTTATTTTGCATGGAGACGTTCCTAAAAAGTCAAAACAATATGATGATGATAGTTGCCAGCTAAATAATGTCTTAATCCAATTCATGAATATTTACACCGTCGCGTCGATGACATATTTTTACCTTAATTCTTCGTAAATGCAATATTTATTCTACTAATTAGTTAGGATTAGGATAACAGATTACAAAGTTGTATTTAAATACTTATCTGTCATTTTAAAAACTAGTTCCAAATGTTAACAAGTTCTTGACTGCATAATTTGTCACTGTTTGTGCGCCTTTCTAAAAGATTTGAAATATCAAGAAGACGTATCAATTAATCAAAATTTTGAAGATACCTACTTAGATTAGAAGACTGCAGTTTTTTATAAGGCAACACATAGCTTCTACATATTTTTTATTTAGTAACACATCTAGATAATAAAAACAGAAATGTACAATGGACATCAGCTATGGGCTAGCCAATGTCCATTGTAGTATTGTTTCTGTTTTTATTTTCGCATAATGATTGATTGTATTAATGGGGGACTTCAGTCCCTATAAATACCCAGTTACTACTTCTCATTGAATATTGCAACAAAACTTTAAGATAATTATTGTTTACCAGTTATTGTTTGATTGTGTATTTCATCTCAACCAGTTTTACCATTACCAAGTCTGAATATAACTTGAACGTTAATTTGAACTGGTAAACATCCTGGCTAGGTATCTTTTTGAACCCTCCTGAAATCTGCACAGAAATCGCTTTTACTCATCCCTTTCACCACACCCACAAAATTCTAATTTCGAACAAAGTTTCCCTTACAACGTCCATCCAAAATATTCTCCGCCAAAGACATAGATTTGTTCAAAGATATGAGGTCAAACGGCATTGTTCTGGTTTCCTGTATTATTACGGACAGATGTTCCGATATGGAACGGACAGTATTACTAACTGTTACTTTGATACCTAATAATTGCTAAGACACTTTTTATTGCGTGCTTCGTCGTAAAAATGCTAATGGACATTGGGCAAGTTTTCGCGAATTTGGACGCAATAGATGTTCTTACAATGTTTAGTGATGATACTTTGTAGTTTGAAACTTGTAATTATCCTTACATGGTTTGTAAACGATTAAATACATACAATGATTTTTTCAGTCATAGTATCATTCTACCAAGTTTAACCATGTCATGTTTTCTAAAGCAGTAAGTTGAGCATCTTTTCAGTAGGCATATTCTGACTATAATATTTAAAACTTTTATATTTCTGGTGAATATCATTGAAGGAAAAGGTCCTATACCTACCTTCGTACTATAGAATAGGTCTTTCTACGTACGTTTGCCTCATTATGATCATAATTCGCAATTTATTTTTTTGTTTTATGCAATCATAATCGTGTAACTAAGTGCTAGCAACTATTTTTAATATAGAAATTATTTATCTCAATTATTAGTGTTTAAGTAAATTATAACAAACTATGTCACTGTTCTTAAAACTTATGTTAAAGATTGTTAAGAAATCAGTTGTCCGAATAGTAATGTAAGAACTCACGCCGCCTGCGATACAGGCTTATCCTAATACAGGCATCATACTTTGTAATACCTAATTATTTCTAAGATTTATACCGTATTTACCCAATTTTTATTTTTGAATAAATGTTATTTATTTTATTTTATTTATTTCTACTGGCCGACCAGCCAGTAGACAGCCACCGTCGCGTCGTGAGGCACTATTTTCCGTGCTTATTCGACCCGATGAAATTCGAAAAACAATGAGGAACTTACGAGAGACCCATCGGGATTCATTCCAAGACGAAATCAAAACAATTAATTAACAAAAATTACGTCACAAAAATCTTGCATCAACATAAACAGCATCAAAAACGCAACCGTTCCTGTACATAACGTAAGTGACGAAACTATACATACCACCTGAGTAACTGGACATACGCGGTCATTAAATGTTGCCGCTCTGTTACTCTGTGACCAGCGATCTACGTATTGTGTAGCGGCATCTATAACTGGACTGTGAATAGAGTACATTCGTATCTGTCTTTATGCTGTGGTCTTTAGTGGTTGCGATTGGTCGAAGTCGGAGCGGTGGCGCTGTGATTGCAGGTTTTTAGAGGATGCGATTTATCGTTAGGTCATTTATGACGTTGGTTCTATGACTTGAAAAAATCATGCATCATGATACTGACTTAATTTTAATTGCCATCGACATGCTTAGAAGATCTTGTTGACAGGTATAGCAGAAAATCATGACCGTGGATGTTACATTTTTGGCAGCATGACCTTATAAGGTAATTTCATTTACTAATAATTATGATTTCTTTTCTATATCATTTGAAAAGTTGATGTTACCATTTTAGTCAGCAAGATCACGAAGCACGTCATTTTATTTAATTACATCAAGAAATCCATCAGAGGAGCTCGTGGCTAAGTAATAAGAGCCGCACGGGTCGAACCATCAGATTAAGCTGCGCTTGCCGGGGTTGGTTCGTGGATGGGTGACCATGTTTAGATACCGAGACTCCTCCGTGCTTCGGAAAGCACGTTAAGCCGTTGGTCCCGGCTGTCATTCGTGGATCTTTGACATTCGTTACGAGTCGTCAGAAGCCCGAAAGTCTGACAACCAGTCTTACCAAGGGGTATCGTATTACCAGTTACTGGGTTGTGGAGGTCAGATAGGCAGTCGCTCCATGTAAAATACTGGTATTCAGCTGCATCCGGTTAGACTGGAAGCCGACCCCAACATGATTGGGAAAAGGCTAGGCAGAATGAAATCAAGAAATCCATTAAAGTAGATGGAATCTGAGTTTAAGTTTAACAGAAGTCATAGAATTATACATTGAGGTATATTTTACTGTGTGATAATTTCATTATTATTGTTTAGTGACAAACAGATGGTTTGCTAAGTAATATTAAATAACGAATGTCTCATTAAAAAGTATTTACAAGCAATTCTGTGACCATAAAAACTTAGCTTCCTCTTATGTTTAATAAGATATTATTGACTCATTCGCTAGTATAGGTACATACATAAGTGGTTATCAAACATTGTAAGTGTCTGCGATTGAGATGTCATTTACTACTAATACTTTGAATAAATATAAATATCCAGAAGCAAAGCGTTGTTGGGTTTTTCCATTCGTAATTGATCAGTAATGAATTGGTAGAATGCAGACCCATACGAAGACGAACTTAACTCTTCCTGAAAGAACTGACCCTGAAGACGTGTGAGGAAAAGGGGAGGGAGGTTTTCGGTTTTTCCCATCAGTGGGACAGGCTAATAGATACCTATAGATAGAATTGTAGATGGACTCAGTTGGCAATACACTTCTGCCTAAACCTCTGCAAGAAAAACTAGCGTAATATTTTGTTTTGTTAAACAGAAGTTAGTTAATTGATTCAGGCGTGACTACAACAGACGTAGATATATTTAGTAAACTATTCCGCTTTACTATTCTTAAAAGTTACTAAGTTACTCTTCTTTTACGCCCTTAAATAACAAATCGAATCAGCTTCAAAAATCGCATCGTATAAATGTCCCATCGTAATTAAAGGTGCTTCGGATAAGTTCGTCCCCTCACGCGGCAGCTATCTCGACCACCATCAATAACGAATTACTTTTGTTGCTGTTGCCATACTATATTGCCAGCACATTACACTAATATAATGCTTGCTATACAATACAGATACTGTAGAGTGTAGAAGATTTAATTTCTTTTCATGTTGGCCCGGTTTGTAGCCCAGTCATTAACAACATAAAAACATTTCAAAAATAAATAAAAACAAGCGTCTTTGAAAAAACACTACTAACTAACTTATTAGAACATCATCCACATAGGCTAAGTGGGAAAAATACGAATTATTGAAGCTACCTCAAAAACTACCCAAGCAATGTTAATAAGATTTATACGGGACCACCCCACAAGCTTCCTCTACCGAATGAAAAATCCGTTCACAATTGACGAAAATATCAATGGACATACATAAATAGAAAAACATACAAAAGCTACGAACATAGAACCTCCTCCTTTTTATAAGTTGGTTTAAAATCGCAAACTCGCCTGTTGTTACGATTTTTTTTTCATGTTGTTAGGTCACCTGAAAGTAGTTTATACCCAACTGGCCAACTTTGGTCAACATGGAGCTCGAAAAACGGCGAAATTCTAGCACTTGTATCAGTTCTTGCAATTATTATTTCCTTTATTTATTTTTCATGCATATTCAATACATTATATTTAAAAAAATATATTATTTTTATTATATTTTTATATTAGCAATGATTCCGTCAGAGCCATCACTGTGGCGGTATACTTCAGCTATCTTTCATCTTTTCTTTTTTCTTCTGAACCTTTAAAACATGATGGTCCACTCTTGAGCTACTTCTAGCTTTTTCCCAGCTATGTTGGGGTCGGATTCCTGTCTAACCGAATGCAGCTGAATAACCAGTATTAATATTTTACTTGGAGCGACTGCCTATCTGACCTCCACAACCCAGTTACTTGTTAATATTGGGTTCTGAGACCAGTTGTTGTTACTGGGTTGTACCCCGTGTTACCAAGGGGTTAGACTGATAACCAGTCTGACCCCATGGTAAGACTGGTTGTCAGAATTACGGGCTTCTGATGACGATGATACAATCATAATACTCCATGATAAAATATTTTTATTAATATTATAAAATGGACACCTTTGACGACGACGTTCTTTTCATTTTTGATCTAAGTTCCTATTTAGATGCTAATGCATGCAGTAATGTAACTATAGGCTAGTTTTCCACAAGACCAGACTCTCTAACACTCAAGAAAATCTACGACATCCTCAATAATTTTATCTAGAACACTTGCTCCTAAGTTTCTCAATGTTACCTTCATACATTCGACCGCGTTGGTTTCAAAACAACTAATAAAATTAATAGTTCTGTTAGTCTGTACACATCTCAGCCATGTGTACGTCCGTAACAATTTGTTATGGCCATTAGTTTGTCCATCGTAGCCCGATTGAGCCTAGTTTCCACAGCACACGGCTAAATATTGTGCACGGTGCATGTTATACGCGTTAGCGTCTTCCATTTAAGATTACAGCGAATTTCCTTTTTGTTATTCATTGTTCATTAACATTTTTACAAAAGTTTTAGGAGTATGGTTTGCCTTTAATTAATTTAGATGCCACTTTGTCGTATTGAACATTGAATGGTTTAGAAGATCTAGTTCCTGTATGTTTTTTCATTACGTAACTATTTTATGTGATGGGTAGATACATTATAATCAAATGTCGGTTACATAAAGTTTGCAAACAGTTCCTAATTATCGAACGCTGATTATGGATCACCTCAAAAACTGTAGCGACCAATCATCCTTAGGATACGGTCATTATCATCACGCCGAAGGGATATGAAGCTAAGCGAAGTAAAGCCTGGGTCACGACAACTCATAATCAAGTGTCATGTAACGCAAATGCCACCATTGTTACAGTAATTACTCCACAGTAATGCGACGTAACGGCTGGAATTCAATTACGCTTACCAATTATCACTTAAACCATTACATAAAAAATCGAATTATGTAGCTACGGCAATACGAACTGCGCTATTCCGATATCAGTAACACATTAACATTGGATAACCGTTAATTGACGAGCGCGGTGACATTTCACCGCGGGAGCATCACACGCGCGGCCCCTTTGGTCTTCAGCCGCCATCTTGCGTCTGCCACGTCACAAAGCGTACCGCCGCGATTATATTCGTACGAACAGCAATGCGACACTCATCTATTAGGTGACCGTTGCTAGTTTTTGAGCGGCACTTTTTAGGACCCCTATAAGGTCTAATTAGGGTATTTAATAATTGTTGAATTTCGATGAAACGTGTGAGGAACTGTTTGCGACATTATATGACAGAGTATTTGAAGTATGTCGGTTGCTTTGTGGAAATTCCGCTTGCACCTTCCGTTTTGTGACTTAATTTATGTTACGTTTTATTGTTTTTTGATGTCATTAGTGGCATGACAGTATCTTGAAATGTCTCGTTTGTATTCGTATTGCATGCTTTGTTGAGAAAAAAGTGTAACATGCCGATATTTTTTAGACTAGGTTCCATTTTATTAAGTCTCATAGTTGGCGGCTCCGAATGCTCTGTCATTTAACATGTGTTTAATAACAGTCACCTGGTCTGTTTGATTATATCTATCATTGAAATTATGTATTTTACTTTTTAAGAGCTCATTAATGTCTGAGATTACCATTCCAGTTAGTTTATCTTATGCGCACCTTAGTTACCCACGTCACGGGGTATAAAACCACTCGTGAAGAAGCTTCAGTCATGATCTCGTAGCCTCTGTACTGCCACTGCGTCTTAAATCAGCTTGCCATCGGTAAGTAATACTGTACGCATTGCTGTTGCAAATTCGATACCTATACCTAAGAACAAAAAACAGATAAGAAGTCGTCTTCATACCCACAAGAACCCAGGGGCTGCAGTCTCGACATAGATAGCAATCGCTATACTACCGAATTCGGTCGCAAAGTCCTAAAGGCGTCCCAAGACGCGCGCGTCGTGCTTGACAAGCATGTGAATTTTTCGTTCTTGTCAAGCAATTTTGACCGTCTAGGGACGCCATTAGGACTTTGCTACCGAATTCGGTCGTATACCGATCGCTATCTATATCAAGACTGCAGCCCCTGTTATAGTAAAGTATTCTAAAGAACATTTTCTATATCAATATCAAACAGTATGTTATAAAACTAGTATTATTAATGATGATGATGTCACAATTTTGTTATCAGATAGACTCAAAACTGTTATATCGCTATCATCAAGAGTCACATCTTGACTCCACCAAAAGCAGGCAATGAATTACCGATATAACATTTCGTGACAGTATCTTAAAAGAGCTGAGATGTCTTAATTAACGTTGTGACGCAAGACTCTCATAACAAGCTCCTAGTTTCGTTAAATATCTATTATGATACAAGATTACTTCAAGATTGCAATCTTCAACGCTAATGAAGCACTTTGAGACATTGTGTTTCGTTTTAAGTTTTAGGAGACCGTATATGTAACCGTCAAGCTTGAATTAGGAATGAGGTATTATTAATGTGAAATTAATATGCCCTAAACAGGCAAAATATGGACTGTACATTAAACTATCAACTTTTACAACTGGTAACATTTGTATTTTCTGCAAATAAATGATTTTTATTCTTATTATTCACTTGTCCATTTTACAATTCATTATCGAGTGACACCCGACCACAGAGTAAATGATGACGCGCGTCCCTTCTTTTATGCCAGGATTAAATACCGTCGCAAGGTTCATCCTAACACGGCGTTTCCTGACACCAAGTCGTCCTCGACTTGAATGATTTGAGATTCCTCTTCAGCGAGATGATTTTGCTGCATCACAGCTCCTATCTCCGCATCAAGATCAGGCATAAACAATCTTATTCTTAGGTTTAAATGATCCATCACACCATAATATCTAGTCTGTTAATGACTATTCGATTTCGATTTCTGAGTATTCGATTTCAAATACCTACAATTAAGAGCTAAATACAACATTATTTCAGTACCTGATTTACCTTGAATTTGGCTGAGAAAGTAGTGACGACAAAATCCTGAACCCAGCCTCAAAAGTATGAGTCGAACTTGTTAACTTCTCAGCAATAATGATACAATTTCCTTATAGTAGATGCTAAAATTAATTAACTACTTGTAATTCCTTACGCAACCATCAACGTGTTTGACTGTTCTTAAAAAAATCTTTAGAACAGAATTAAATAAAGGTAGTTAATTATTTATTTCCACTATTTAATTCTATTTCTAAAACTAGTTAACAGTTAGTTATGGATTAGAATTTTCCTCGATCACACCGGTCACCAAGCGTGAAGAGGGGAAGGACCCAGAAACTGTGACATCGTAAACATTAATTTAGTATCCAAGAAAATTAAATGATAAGCTTTATTATGGAGATAAAATAATAAAGCTTTATAGCTACCAATTACATGTTCTAGTATTTCTTTGGTATGGTGAGCTTATTTCAACTGGAACAAAAAAATACTGTACCTAATGCAAATTCAAAGGCAAATATGGCCAAGTAATTGAAGCCATTGTCCACGGCTTATAACTATCCCATCTTCTTACTATAACTAAAAAAATTACTTTTAGTAAATAATTTATTTAATACAACTCGCCACTTTTCCTCAATCACTATAGCAGTTTTTGCCTCCATACAACTTTACAACCAACAATTTCTATCACAATCATCCACTCCTTGCCACATCCGTCATAGCAGCTTTGGTACGTATTGAGAAAACCCGGCCAATTACAGAGATACATATCAAATGATACGAGCATGTAGAAACAGAGACATCCCCACCGTGACCGGGTTTTAATTGAAAAACTCAATTAAGGTAATTACAGCAGTGAGCAGGTGGACGTGTGACCAGGCTGTTTTGAATCGGGTTTTGGGGTTCCGCGTATAGCTTTGATAGAATTCATGTCGATTAAACGGAGAAACTTGGATCATTTGTTTGAATTTGACACAAGTAGAAATTCCTATCTTGGTTTTATGATCAGTTTTTGCTGTGAAATGTAGACACTACAGTTTTAAAAAGATTTGAAAGAAGGACCTAATCATTGGGACGGATACAGCCGCTTATGTAAATTGCAACGATCAATGCGGTTATCATGTGTACCAGCTGTGATTATAATGACAACATTGAACACAGAACTAAGTAAAAGAGGGTAAGTATAAGTACCTATTGATTCATGCGTCTAAATACCACGATGTATCGATTTCATTACCATAATCTCTTAAACAATTACACGTGAACGATTTTTTATACGACAATTCTGTTTTTGCTACTTGATTACTGTTTACCAATTACACGTAACGTGGTTTTATTGCCCAATTTGTACGAAATATTCTACACTATGATATCCTTGAGTGTACCTACTTCAAATAACATTCGGTTTCGTCGTAAGAATTTATCGTTGTATCCAAAACTCATTCTTTTTAGTGGCCAGGCAGTCGTGGGTAGGACTAGATGACGACTAAGTCTTGGCGTCAATTTCAAGCTGTTATAAAATTATTCTTATAGAAATTCTCCCCAAAATATCAGTCTTCATCATAAACTCCATCGATACTATCATTTTATCTGCATCATTGCGAATAACGTCCCATCCATTAACAATGTCCCATTCATACGCATCCGGTGACCACACGCGGCCGGCCATTTTACGGACACTTGTCCTGTCTTTATTGGGAATTCGTGTAATTCAGTAGAACGACGCCACGCCTTTACCGGTCCACTTGTCCCGGAATGCGTTTACTTGGAATATTGTCACTTTGTTGATACAGGATGGTGAGTTGTCGCTGACTGGAAACTTTAGAGATCTTTGTGAGCTCGAAAGCAGATGTACCTACATTTGACTAGAAGTAAAAAGAGCTTCGCAATGATGCTTTATTTTTCATATATTACCAACTGATATTGAGAAAATGGGATTGCCACCTAGTAAGTAGCGTAATTGTAAGCAATCAACATTTCAAAGCGGTTTTTTGACTTGTGGAAGCAGTTAAAATACTGCTGTGCATTACCCTAGCCATGGTTGAGCACCAGGTATTTTAAAGCAAACTTAAAATGGAACTTTACCAGTAAACAATCGGGATTCCTCACATCACCGTTTGGATCCAGTGATAAATTCAAACTGCATGGATGGCTGGAAAAACACATTGGTTACGCCTGAGTTCGAACTAACGACCATCACGTAGCAAGCCAGACAAATGGGCTACTACCGTTGGTATTGGAATTACCAAACGATAAAAAGTGAGAAGGTAATTATGATGACAGGTATTCTATTAATATTATTCAACGTGCAACGGGTTTTTTTTTTATATCTGTGTGTGTGATATGTCAAACGTTATTTTCTTGTTTTAACCAAAGGTTTTACACTGATAGTGATATGTCACCAGAGTGACTGCTGGGCCAATATAATATACCAATGTTAAATAAGACCATTTTTTTAAACACAAACTCAAAGCATTTATTTCAAATAAACCAATTACAGGCACTTTTCAATTTATTGTCAAGGGGTCGGTCAGTCAGAAAGATGAAGCTAGTTGCCCATTCCAAAGCGTAGTAGGTTCCTATGGAGAAGAACGGGCAAGAAACTCCACGGACACTCTTTTAAATCAAAATATATGTTACAAAATATTTGTTACATCATTCATGTTGAAATTATACTTATTTAATAACTCAATCTGTGAATATTTTAGATTATGTTTATATTAAACAGTGTAATTAATATGAAAAGTTCTAACGCGGATGAAAAACTGAGAATCACATTACTGGCTGGATGTACGACGTGGTGCTTGAGCTCAGTACAGAACACGCCAGCTAACCTCAACTCAAGGCATATATCTGCATCTTAAGGGTAGGAACCCTATTCCCAGCACTGGACTGTTTCAGGTCTTTATTAACAACTAACAAAGATCCTTATTCAAAGTTGTCGGTGTTCATATCCTACACCTTCTATAACTCATTTGAGTAAGTTAGTACACATCTTCCTTCGCTTACTTTGTATATTTACTCGAAATAAATCAATGCAGACCGTTTAGCTTGACAGGTTTATTCCATGCTGTGCAAATACAAAATGAATTGAGATGGGTTTAGAGTTTTAGATTATTAACTCTGTAGAATTAATTTTGGTTTGGAAGATGTCAGATATTTAATAAAATATTGGGATATTAATAAAGTATTTGGTTCTGTTTCCTTTTTAGGAAAGCAGGTTTTTGTAAGGATGCTGCTATACATCTGACCTGTTGACAGTTCGTGAGTATATACGATACCAATTGAATTGACGCATATAACTGGGATAACATAGAGGAACTGCATTACGATAGCGTACCGAATAGTATATTGGTCTGGTTTGTTCCAAGTTCAAGAAATCGGTTGGTGACCGCAAAATGGTCTCTGGTTTGGGAAGATCCTCACAGCAGTGAATAATTGCAAAAATAAATAGTCGATGATAAGGCTACTATTAACTTGAGACGTGATTATGATTGATGCTTATGTAACATAAAGACGGGAGAATCAAAATAAGAATTCCAACTTAATATTTACTTCGGCCATTACAAGCTACAATGAAGTAGGTAGCTCAATTTACGTAGTACCAAAACCAGCTGATAGTACCAATTTCTGTTGCTATGCTCGCCCACCTTATTCAAATTCTTCTGTGTGTCTTGTGTAAAACTGGAGCTGCCTGAGTGTGGACTTTCGCTTACAACTATATCAGAAATAGGTAAGAGTAAGTATTGGAAACACAATAAGACCTTGTTAATGTAGACTGTATATACTTCTAACTGAACAGACAGTCGTGCTGCTGGGGAGTTTGTTGCACCACTTCTACTTCCCAGCTAAAGCACTAGGAAGTATTGAAGGGCGGGCGTTTTGGGGGACTGTCTTATGCAATTTTGACTTTCAAAGTGTTGATTCTCAGCTTAGTTTGAATAAATGACATTTTTTTTTAATCTAACCTATCTTGTCCCACTGCTGGGCAAAGGTCTCCCTCATACTTTTCCAGTTTTCATTGTTGTGCCTTCTCCGGCCACAGGAACGAGGAACGAGTCCAAATCGTCACGATAGCGCTTTTTAGGCCTGCCCCGGTGACGGCGCCCGTCATCAGGCACCCACTGTGCGACGATATTGGCCCATCTGTTTTGATGCATAAACATATCCTATAGGTTTTCAAATAAGTAGTAATAATTAGTAATTTTAAAGGAAAAAGTAATGAGGAGCATTATCAAAGTAGCTGGCAAACAATTAGATGAAGTCAGTAGTTGATTTACTTGAATACTTTTTACAATGCAAATATTTGGAAGACTTGGCTGACGGAATCAATATTTTGCCGTCGGAGCTTCCTTTATTAGACAGAATGTCTGTTCTGGATAGTAACAATCAACTGATCACTTGCCAATCTCATCATCTTAAAAACTCTTCGATTTCTATAACATTTTACAGTGCGAGGGCAGGGCACGTCAACGACCCCACGTGGTAAGCTTAAAACGCATCTATAATTAGCCAATGCTCTCGCTCTGGTTTCTGTCGTGGCCGCTGTAAAAATTAATGTAAACAAATACAATCTCTCACGCCCGGGTGGGCTGACAACCGTACAGATTTAGATGGTCATCGAGACCAATGAATTCTGAAGCATCTTGACGTGTATCCAATTTGGTCAGGCTGTATGCGTCATTGGCTATTTTTTCAGGGTACCGTTTGTCATTGTGCTTTTGTTTGGATTACCGCTGGAGTTTTTGGTGTTTCACGTTGAGATTCTTCTAACTTTAGTGAGAAATGGGATTTTACTAACGACACGACATTTCGTCGTAGAGTAAGGCAATATTGTTCCTTGTACAGGAAACAGTCATCTGTGTACCTACTGTACAAAGGTATGCGTGTATGAATGATCATAGTGCACAACAAGTTTTAGAAATGTTTGGCATATTAGATTTTCCTCTACATAAATAATTCTCTCTGTCACTCATGTCCTTGTGACCTTTTTCTAAAGCTGGTGCCATGATAGTACTGTACATTGTCGTTCTAAGATCCATAGCATTTCCCATACTTACTATAGTTACAAGAACAGATTTGCTTGTTTCAAGTTCAGCTTATATATCTTTTGTACTTTTAACTCCGTCTTGTGATGAAGTGGACGCATTTACCAGGCCTTCATCACAGTCTATAATTCAACATTATTCAAATCATGAAGTTTTTTGATCTGTAATCGACACATGTTTAATTTTAAACAATCCGAATTAAATGTCGGCTTATGTCTTGATACACTGCTCTTATTTATTACTAGTTACTAAATTTCTTTGATCTCTCTAAGTGTTTTGCTGACGGGTATAACGTCACGTTGGACGGGTACCTACCTTGTTTTTCTTTTAGTAAGAATTTTGTAGCGGCGTTTTTCTCTTTGATGAATATTGTGAATACATGAAAATCACCAACATTTAGCTTGTTTACAAGACCTTCAATAATTCATGGAAGTGCTGTAAAAGAACGAACGATGACTTCCTCTTGCAAAGTTAAGAAACTGTCTTATTTACATAACACATTGTTAGAATGGGGTGGGTGGACGACTTACAGAATGGATGGGACGCGGTCAGACCAGGGAAGCACAAACGGGCCTTTACTCAGCAGTGGTTAGAACAAACTATTAAAGATGATTGTCTGAATCAAATCAAGAGCTTGGACAATCTGACTGCTAGGTATTTATATTATCAATGCAATGTCCCTCTATTGAATAGCCGAACTAAAAACTTGTGGTTGTCGATTAATGAATGTTTCTGCTCACTTGTACACCCACAGGCAGGCACAACTCTGCCCAATCCTTCGGGGAATTTGGGGGGTTATGTTATGTTATGATCACTTGTTTCTTTTTTTATTAGGTCTTCAAACTAACCAGCGATGAGTACAAAGACTGACAGATCTAAGAAAAAAGGCTTTAATAGGAGCGGTAATTGTCATCTTAAGAACTGCATTATTGATGATGGAAAACTAATTATACTGATTATACGATATTTATGTCTTACGCGTCTCATTGACATTTCACAATACCCTCATTTTCAAGTCGGCGTGTGACACAAAGCATTCATTGGCCAATCAGCTGTCACATCAAAGGAAAACATATGTAACACTAATTATACGGGCTTGTTATATATATCAAGTGTATTGACAAATCGCTAGGAATATTCAATGCTTCAGTAACACGAAATATAGTATTCATTGCTGCTCTTACATGCCCGTCAAACATAAAACACTTAACAAAAGCAGCAATGTATTACGAACAAATTAAAAATGGCCGCTCTTGTACAGTCGTGAAAAGTTTCATATTAGATCCGCAGTACACGACACAAAACGGAAGTTTTTGCGCAATACACTGGCAGGCAGAAACAATTAATGCACCCAAGTGTACATGAGCCCGTTCACGCGTCATGCCCACAGAAGAAAGTGAGCTCGTTACGACACGCGTGTTATTTATTTTGCACTGATGTGTACTGTATTGTTGTAATTAAGTTAAAGGTGAATAGTGTTTTAATTTGATGGCACATCTATGAAATGCACAGCAGTGCAAAATGAATAAGACAGTTTTGGAATTAAAGTGCAATAAGAATTTGTAGCTGTTTTGTGCGGTTTATACACATCATGATTGTTTTTTTGAAGTACTATTATATTTTGATGAGTGTTTATGAGTTGTCTAAACAACCTTTACAAGCTTACAAGCTATGCCTATATGGTCGAAACTATAGGTTTACAATTTACATAGACGTTGTTATATTTATTCCTACTAATAGAACATTTTGAGGCACTATTAAGTGCCTTGGAGTTTGGAGTAATAAAAACTATAGTAGTCAGGGCAGGGTTAAAGGTTACAAGTTTGAGATAAGATAGAGTTTCTGCTACGTACTTACGGCTTGGCATCTGCTTCCAGAGGGGAAAAGGTGAAAAAAGCTCTAAAATAACTGAGGATGGCGTAAACTTGCTGATTAAAATAAAAGAGTAATTACGATAAGAGAGTATTTTACGGAAAAGCTAGTGAATACTAAAATGACAGCAAATAGCAAATGCAGCGCTTCACAGATGTTTGCAGATGCAGATGATTGACGATTTTCATGCCATTATGAGAAAGCGGGCAGCGTCAATTATGGGTAGTTTGCGCGGAAGCCCCAACAGCATCCTAAAAACATTGGTCGATAAGGTGGACAACCCCTTTATAAGGCACTGGATGCGGAAGGAAGTCGTGTGCCAACATGTGTTGTGCCACGTAGGTATTAGTTGTTGTTAGGTCAGTTTGTACGTTTTACTAACACAGTTTATAAATTTTTGTTAGTAATACTTTATGGATTGTATGAACCAATTGTTATGTGTGATCCGAAATAAATGAAATATATATATTATACGATCACGACACTCGTTAACTTGTGTCAGTGTTCTTCATCCAAATATGTTTTTGATATAACATCCGTCAAAGTTATCATATTGTCCTGGACTGAGGTCTTTTACACCAAACGATTATAATACTCCTAACTATGCTAAGGTAAAAAATCTTTGAATAAAAGACATCAGTCCAGGAAAATATGGATAACTTTGACGGATGATATATCAAAAACATATTTGGATGAAGAACACTGACACAACTTAACGAGTGTCGTGATATTCTTTACATATATAATAGGAATATTATCCTTAATAGTACATGTTTTTTGGTTAATTATGATAAGATAAATAAATAAAATAAAATAAATAAAATAATATTTTTTACAGAATAAAGATTACAGTGATTAAAATACGGTCAAGTCAATGTAGCTAGTACCTATTAGAATCCAATCCTATGATGTTCCCACTGTTGGGGACACACGCCTCCTCTCGGTGAGAGGAAGTGGGCCGTAATCCACACGCGACCCTATGCGGGTTGGTAGATATCACAAGTCTTCGAATTTTTGGTTCTAGGACATGCCGGTGTCCTCACGATGTTTTCCTTCACCTTTTTGAGAGCAGTGGTGATGAAATCATTTACACAAAGTAAATCGCCTGTCTGACTTCGAACCTACAACCTACAACTAGTAAGTCGCGGCCATTACCACTGGGCTACCACTGCTCTCATCCGTATCATATTACTCGCATGTAAATGACATCAATAAACAACCCACTCGGCTCTGAAAACACAATTGCAACACCCACACACCAAGAACTTGACGCTTATACACTAAACATGCCATAAATCATACAAGAAAAGTAAATAAACAACATCTAATTTAACTAAATAGTTTAATTTATTGGTCGTAAGTCGTTGCCGACATTTATAATGTGATATTTAACGCCAAACACGAATAAAAAGGCACTAATTGACTTAAATCAGTTGTGACAAACATCACAACTGGAGATGTGATAAATGCGGAACATTTCCCATTAAGAAACTTGTTAATTGAATTTGAGTCTTTAGTTTGTAGCATAGAGTGTTAATTTGTCTGGTCACAGATTGGGAGAAATGGGCATAAAATGGGAAGTCTTAAATATCTTGTTTCTTCGTTTATTATGTGTTTGATTTGAATTAATGTGGGAGTATGTTAAATGTTAAGATTGAGAGTTTAAAAAGCTGTAACTTAAGGCCCTTCTCTGATTTGTCGGTACAGCAGCGGTGCGACATCAGCATGCTCGGTATACGCGGTACCGAATGCTTACCTTTCTGATTAGCTCGGTATGTGTCGCACTCCCGCACATACCGACCTAATCAGGAAGGATCAATTGAAATATAGGCGCTCGGTAGGTGCTCGGTAAGCTTTCGGTACCGCGTATATCTAGCCTGCTGATGTCGCACCGCTGCTGTACCGAAAAATCAGAAAAGGACCTTAATGTGAAATTGAATTCTACTACATGCATAGCATACATAAATTCACGCTACCTACAATCCTTAAATATTGAATTTTACTAGTCTTTATTTTTTTAATAATGATTTTATTTCTTCTATAACAGTATTCTATTCTATGTATTTGGTCCCATTCAAAATCAGCAGAGCGAGAGCAGTGGTGGCCCGCTAGTAACGGCTCCGACTTACGAGTTGAGGTCGTGAGTTCGAACCCTTGGTAGGCGCTTTACTTTGTGTAAATATTTTCATCACCACTGCTCTCAAAACGGTAAAGGAAAACATGGTGAGGAATCCGCATTGTCCTAGAATCAAAAATTCGAAGATATGTGACATCTACCAACCCGCTCTGGGCCCGCGTGGTGGATTACAGCCCACTTTTTCTCGAGGGTATCTTTAGGCAGAGGTATACCTATCTATAGATAGTACCCACATTCGCCAGTTATGTTCAAGTCCCATGTAATATGGGGCGAGCCTATTGCCATCAACCGGGCATAAATGCAGACTCCGGGCTGCTACTGAGCAATTCCAGATGGAAAAACCCAATAACACTTTGCCCGACCCGGGAATCGAACCCAGAACCTCAAACTCAGCAGTAGCGCTTGCGACCACTAGAACAACGAGGCAGTATTTCAAATTAATTCTCAATAATTGATTTATTCACTCATAAAATGGAACTACCTCATTACCTGTATACCTGTTCCAAAAATATCACTTAATCACCAAACCTTCGTACAAGTCAGTCTCCAGGCAATCAAATAAACATGGTTTAAAAAAATAAATCAACTTTAAATCGGTGTAAAATGGACGATTGTCTTCTGTTGTTTGTCATTAATCTAAAATAGCTGCAGTGAATGGCTTCGGATTTATCGTGATGTTTTTACAGTGGGACTTGTGTTGGTGCTGTCACCACACGAACGTTTATTAAGGGGGATACTGTATACAAACAGAAAGGGAAATATTTATGAATAGGATAAGAATAAGAATAATTTATTTGTAAAAAAAATGGTAATTACCTACATTCAAAGATCTTAGAATAGATTAGAATACCTACATTTATTGTAAAACATGAGACATCAAATAATATGTGCAAGGTCTTAAAATAACAGGTAGATCTGCATGTTTTGCCATTTATGGCGTACAAAACCAAAGATTTTAGGGTTAGAATAACCCTTAAAAGAGGGTTGAGTCTACACAAAAAACTAAGAAATTAATAACTTTATCCTAATGGTAATTAAAAAAGGGGAAAAGAAGTATTGTTTTTACAGATTTGAGGGTCAAATTGTGGAAATGACGTAATTATAGGAATCCATTTAATTAATTGCTGTCATTCAAAATTTACGATAAGGTATAATAGCATTTGGCTATGAGATATACTATATTTATACCTACACTCGATAAACTTCAAACTCAAACTCAAATCATTTATTTCAATTAAACCATTTACAGATACTTTTGAATTGTCAAGGAGTCGGTCATTCAGAAATATGAAGCTACGAGTAGTTACCCATTCCAAAGCTTAGTAGGTACCTATGGAGAACGAGCAAGAAACTCCACAGACACATTTGAATCAAAAAATTGTTACATGAAATTGGTTACATCATTCAAGTTAAAATTATACATGTGAGAACAATGTAGTCTTCTTATATTAAGTTAATTTACAAACTAAAACATGGCTTCAAAAATTCTTCTGTATCGCTGTCGACTGGTAATGTACCCAAGAGACTGGCGGCATTACCACGTTGTATGGCAATGCTTAGCCTCTGGTTGAAGTAAAACCCAGCCCTTGGGTCACGGGAAGTCACCAGCCGCTTGTTGTTTTCGTTAAACAGACCTGCAGCTCATACAGAAAGCTGTATGAGTTTTTTTTACTCTTTTAATGGCTATTTTTCAATCATCAGATAACTTTTTTTGGGTAATAATGGTGGTTTTTGTCGAAAACAATATTACCTGTCTATAAAAAATTGCGTTTATATTTACTGTTCATACATTATCATTACTAATAAGTTTTTAACTAACCTGGATTTTTCTGAGCTTTTAACATGAACATTGTCGCCCATTGTAAATTCACCTTAACCCTGCCGCAGCCGCCCGCAACGTTTGTCACGTTGCCAACACTGTCAGCAATCATGATCTGACATTCAGCTCATTTGTGAACTAATTGCTGAGACCACCCTGAAACTAATGGATAGTCAATAGTGCCACCAACTTCATTAAGTTGCCAGAATTGTTTTAATTCCAATGATTACGAAATTTTCCGTTCCGCTTCCGGTTGGCAACTGGCAAGATTACAAAGCGTTTTTTTTTTAAATTTTCATGTTTGTTTTGGATATCATTTGGTCATCACAGCCTGGACTACCTACATTAGTCTGAAATTGTTAAAAAGTGATGGTGATCAACGCTTATGTCTTCTCTTGGTCCTGCAGTTGAAAATCAAAACTAAGTAGGTATTTATTTTATCTCATTTTAATTTTTATTCTACAAATAAAATCCATACACCTACAACCACTGGACAATTGAAAAAAACGTTGCAGTAAAAAAAAACTTAAATATTTTTGTTCACATCTAATTGAATTTTCATAATTTTATCTCTTCAACCGTAGATCGCGTCGTCGCGACTGCCCTCATCACTGTTTGTCACAGTGCCAAATCTGTCAACGATTTCAATTTTTTTTTCCTAAATTTCATCACACAGGAAGTTCCTTTGTTTACTTACACCGAGACCACCACGAAATTAATGGATTAGGATGGCGCCACTAACTTCATTAATTTCTTACTAATTTACCTACAAATTTTATTTAAAAAATCGTATTTTCTGTTGTAATTTCCATTGTTATCTTTTCAAATTCATTTACATTACTATTTCGTCTGAGTCGTGCTGACGTCATAAAATCCGAAATTTTCATCGTAAATGCTCCATTATTTTGTTCCATTTTCATGCTTCATTCACCTTAACCGTTTCGTCGCCGCCGCCCGTGGCACGACTTGTCACCGTGCCAACATCGTCAACAAGCCCGATCTGTCATTCGGCTCATTTGTTTACTAATTGCCGAGATACCGACTCGACATTAATGGATTTTGTCAATGGCTCCACGTTGCTAACAAATTGAACGTTTGATGTGGTTTGTCTGTCATTTGTTTATTTAAAATTGGGGGGAGGGTGACATTGTCAGGGTTTGGTTTTCGAATAAGGAAATGTTAAGTGATTTTAGGGGTAATACTTTTTACTTATATTATAAAGGAACAATATTCTATGTAATAGGTAAGTGGTAGATATTTTTTTAATTCAAAATGTTTCTATTTAATAAAGGTTACACATATATTATTGTATCTTGATTGAGGCAGAATAAATAAATACTCAACTAATAAATAAAATATTCAGTCATAAACCTTCACAAAACCGTTCCGCTTAAAATAAAAATATTAAAATGTTATTGCTGAAACGTTCTTCAAGATGTGTTTATTTTTTATATTAATCGTTCAGGGTTTTATTTAACTTTTGTTACAGTTGTAGGAGTGTACCAGTGAAATTATTCATTGAGATACTGTAAAAACTAGATGCAAACGGTTTCAATGTATCACAAAAAAAACTTAGAAAGAAAACGTTTTTCAGGATGAAAAACAACTGCAATAAACTAACAAAACAATTTCAAATGATAACTTCGCAAACACATCTGGTCATAAATTTCTACTCACCTGTCCCAAATCCAAAATTTTATTACCACCACATCTATTTCGATGGCTATCATTCTGGAGGAAGTTCGTCATCTCGTCATCCGAATGACATACGTCTGTTTCTCTCAACATAAACAAACCTGCCCTCAATCGTGTTCCGAGAAACTTTTACATCGTTTTAAAAACATTTTTCCAGGAGACACTTCTCAGGCGCTCTGTGATCGTCTCGTGGTTTAACTTTATTGTAGCTATCTATTTTTGGTCAAAAGTGTATCGAGAATGACTGGTGAGGGTACAGGATGTTCCATTGTTTGGAAAGTATAGACTTTTGAAGCTTAGCAATGGTTTTAAAAGGAGAAAGATCGTTTCCCCTTCTTGTTCATGATAATATATTACATCATAAACAAGATCATCTGTTTCAGCCAACTTAAATCCTACAGCATTCGAAGTTTCAGACTAGAAAGACGTGTTTGTTTCCACAACGCGTTCCATGGATATAATTAGAGGTGCAAGTGTTAAGCATCCTTCCTCGATACGCTTCGACGGTTGTTTGTATGAGCAGTGGCGTCCCGACGTCGTCGCCGGCGCCGCCTGCACGATTTACATCACACACCTTCGACAGGGTTCCATTTATCACATCGGAAACACACGAATTTCAATTCAGCACCACAAACAATAAGACCGATATTGCAGGCCGAGAGTGTACCTTGCGGGACGCTGTAATAGAAATAGTACAGCAAATACATGTCCAGGAAATTAGACTTTGTTTACGTTACGTCAGAAGACATACTCCTTTGTTCGTCGTCGTTTCGTCACAGATGGAAGACGGCAAATGGCTCGGAGGCGCCTCTGTCGCCTGCGCTGCACGCTTCAAATGTTGTTTATAGTAGACGTTGACATGAGCAAATTCGTCAGCGGAAGAAACCACATTTAGGACGGACGGGGCATAAATCCCGTGTGAGTGACAAGTAAAACTTTATAGCACTATAAATTAGTAGATGTATAACCGGACAAAAATAGGACAGACGTTATTGGCGTTGATACCTAGTTGTAAAGTGTGAGCTGTCGCACGCGGTGTGACTTTACGATTGTCTTCTTCCACTATTGTTGGGAAATTATGTTCTCTTCTGTACGCCTACACGTTTCAATATATTGTTACTATGTCATTGTCGAATTCCTTGCTGCTGACATGCTGAGATATCACTATTTTGATTTTAGCAATTCTTAGAAAAGTTATGTTATCAGCTCTGCCTTTATCATCTTAATTACTTACTTTAACCTCCATAGCATAATTCCGCACACTCTCTGGTCAAGAAATCATCTTTTCTGTACAGAAAACGGGCACACTACCCACACATATGCCTTCCCTACAACTCTTACCCTAACTGCACGCTTTTCTTCATTATGAAGATATATACCCAGATGGGTTAATGGAAGGCCCGGAGCGTTCACTAACGTAACTGTCACCTCATTTCATTACCTTGATGCTAATGCATCGGTTTGGTGGATTGCCAGTTTAATTTATATGCTGTTTATGCCTCGGGATGATAAATGATTCGAGTTATGTATTCTTGTCATTGAGAAGTAATGGTTTTTTTGAGCTGATTGCTGATTGTTTGAGGGTTATGTTGACTGACGTTATGATCGACTTGATTTTTAAGAATGTTAGTACAGTTATGTCCTTTTTTATTTTGGTTACATTACTATAACAACAATCAATGTCATTGAGAAACAGTACAATTTTGCTACTGAATCTATGGACACATTTGCGGCATTAAGATCAGCGCCCTGATTGAGTAACAATTACACACTTTCTATCACAATCTCAATGATTTTGAAAGATATTGCTAATCTATTGCTTCATAGGTTTGATAAACTTGTCTTCTCAACAACGTAATTAACGCAATGAATGTTGTTGAACTGTCAAAATGAAAATCATTGTTAGTCTGCTACGCAATTACCACGCTTTTTTGGTTTCAAGTTTGTCCCATAAATATGACTAAATATTTAAATGTTTGTACAGTAAAACGATTGCAGTTCTTCATTCCCTGTCTTCAGTTCTCGATGAATACCTTCATATACCTTCTTATCTTCATACTTTGAGCAATTTTTTAATACCTACAAATCTATTTTCAAATTTTTATTATTTTTACTCGTTTACACAAAGTCCTTCTCAAATTACCAAACCGTGGCCAAGTATTCACCTTAGTGATACTCTAATTAAAAGTTTATTTTAGCATTTTTCGACATTTAAAAGTCCCTTGACGTCATTGCGAATAAAAAACCAAAATAATGCACACAACCGTGGAAGTTACGACTAAACACCGGGACGTTTTATATTGTTTAGTTTTACTGTGACATGAAGCTCGTAATACATTTTTATTGCCTAATTAACTTTTTGTCAAAGCTTAACTTTTTGTTTGACGTCCTACCAGCTTCTGACAAACGTCCAAAAAGTTTTTAAACCTCTATTTTCATATTAAAAATGATACTAGTCGTCTCATATAATGTCATAACATGTTTAATACGCAGTAACACATGTGAGCTATGTCGAAACGTGTGAAAAACGTATAAAATGCTCGTAAAAGAATTAGTCTGTCCACTAAAGTCACTGTTAATGAAAACAAAGTTGCTTCGAATATTTCAGATGTTAGTGTTATTTTGTGTTAATTTATTATTTGGATTGTTTGTGATGTCTCGGCTGGTATTTATTGTAAGATTGATAGTCCGTCGTCAGATGTCTTTTGGTCGTAATGTATACGAACGGCGGACATACGGACGGACGGCCTGAAATATCTCAAACGATGTTTGTTGACACAGTGCCTGCGTTCGGGACATTACACAAGTGACAAATTTAGACATTTTTGTTACTTCACACGTGTTCTCTTGTATAAACTTGTTTACATGTTAGTTCCGTAAACTTGAATGCTGTGACATGTCTTCGTTTTTGATAAACTTTGTTTTACAGATGTCGTCTTTTCAGCAGAATATTCTTTTATCATAAAGATCAGTTGTAGTTTTTTAACATAAGGCAAACTATTATGATCGTTTGAAGAAACAGTTTCAGGAAAACCACGAAAGCTTACAATAAAATTTCACTGAATCATGCTATACGTATATACAGTAAAAGTAACAACGGTAACCACTTACCACAGTACAGTAGACCACAGCACCATACCATGTTCTCCATCAAAGAGCCCTAGACTGTTTACAATGTGTGTGGTCCCTTCTTTTATTATAGGTACTATAGATTCCAAATATTCATTCGTTTTTTGAAAAATACCTTTTAATAATTACTTACGCGTAATTCACGAGCAGGTAAAGTGCTAGTGTCAAATAATCATTTATCGTAAGCAAGAATGATTCATATTCATCGATTAATCTTAAATCGATCTGAGATGACTTACTTTCAGTTGCTGATTTCCCAAGTTCAGTATCCCCAAACCTGGAAACAGAAATTGTAATAAAAAATTACCCATCATGAACGTGCTCATCACCGCATCATACACATAAAGCTATATTTACACTAGTGTATGTCTCGGACTTGACTTACTTTGCCTTTATGACTAGACCACCCGTACTTCAATTGGTCCGATCGTTAAGACACTATTACAAGTAGCAGGCCAGCGGTTTTGGGTAATATTTTACTAACACGAACCAACAAGCCTCGTTTGGGTGTTTAACGATGCTTTGTTTTTAATTTTCTTTTATTAGACTGATTTTGGAGTGAGAATGTGTAAAGACTGTCGTTATCCTAACTATTCTAAGTTCATAACTAATATTATAATTAATGCGAAAGTGAGTTTGTTTGTATGTTTATTTGTTTGTTAAGCTTTCATGCTGAACAGATTTGGATGAAATTTGGCACATGGGTAGACTATACTACCTACCTGGGTTAGGTCATAGGATACTTTTTATCTCGATATTCCCAGTGCGGGTCGGTAGATGTCACATGTCTTCGAATTATTGTTTCTGGGACATGCCGGTTTCCTCACGATGTTTTCCTTCACTGTTTTTAGAGCAGTGGCGATGAAACAATCTACGCAAAGTCTGTTTGGATTCGAATCTACGACCTACAATTCGTAAGTCGCGGCCTTTACCACTGGGTCATCAGTGCTTTTGTTGGTTGCTCGGCTATTCACAACTACCAGCTGTAAAATTGTTTTGAAGCTGTATCGATTTCGTTTGTAGCACTTTATTAGAACATTGTTTTTATGTTAATGAATTGCCCCGAGCTGAGGAGTTCGTGGCTAAGTAATAACAGCCGCACGGGTCGATGAATAATTACCCCGAGCTATACGCTTTTATTTTAATTTAATTACACACGACATTCTGTAAATGTTATGTCAGTTAAATGGTAATGTCAACATTACTCCCACGCTGATGAATTTCATTATCGATGATTTTTTTTCTTGTATTGTCTGATATAAAAGAAACAATTAGTTTACTAAAGTTTATTTCATTTATCAGCTGTTTTGTAGTTGGGAAAAGGGTAGGCAGATTGATTGATCGTCGAGTGAATTTCGGAGGAAAGTATTATTTGGTCCTTTTTAAGTAATATCGCAAAACCTTACATACATACATACATAAACTCACGCCTTTTTCCCATGTGGGTAGGCAGAAACTACAGAACGCCACCTGCTACGATTCTTACAAACTCCTTTTGCCTCGTTAACGTTCATACATGTGGCCAAAAACGCAAAAACTTGTCAAATACATACCTCGTTAATTAGATAGATAAATAGTTTAGTTGACTACCTTGTCATAAACATACTAGATATTCCACAAAAAGTAATAAATTATTGGTCCGCTATTTTTTTATTTTTTTTTTACCCTAATGACACGTGTCTGACATTTCTAAATTCATGTCATCGTCACCAACAACGACAAAATGGCCCGACTTTCCATCTCGCCTCAAAATACTGTCACATAATTCGTCCCTTCGATCATCACGATCACTCAGGGCACTCACGATACGTACACATAATTAAAAATAAACGGAATACCTTTAACATTACTTTAAGGAAGTGTACTAATTTAGCTTCGGACGTTGAACTCATTATACACGTGTATACGATTTCGTTTTTTGTGTCGTGTGTATGATGTTTTTGACGGTGACTGTACCTTTATGCTTGTAAGATTTAACTGCTTAATAATAGAGCTCTTGAGTTATTGTAATTATCGAGGTATTTTTGTCGTTGAAATAATATGACTGGGTTTTACAACGTGTTGTGGATTATGTATGGATTTAGGGTTAGATTTAACACGTGTCTTCTTCATAACCCTTTATGGTGGGTAACGACATCAAATTTAAAAAATATAATATAGCCCAAATTATAAATTAGATCGATTTATACCTTGAGCCACAATTGCACATTAAAATGGCTTGCAAGTAAAACTTTATCCAGCATTCGTTTAAAAAAAAAAAAAGTATATAATATGATTTATTTTCTGTAAGTAGGTTGGTACTAACACGTCAATAACATTTTAATTATCATTTACTTATTTAAAATTTATTTGTATAACTATAGTCGGTTCAATTAGTCTCACACACAATAAAATTGACCACCCAGACGTTCAATAATATATATCAAACGTCACAATCATACTAGGTCGGTAATAATCTGTGATAAGGCTAATATCAAACCTAAAAATTTTTTTAGACACACGAATAAACACAAAAAATCTGCATGTGTATGCTCTAACATACACGTCATACACATCTCCCTACACGATTTTAATCTCGCCCTATAAACAAACTTAAGCGCAACAAATTAAAAACTCCCCCTGTTTACATTTAGTATCAAAGAGAGGATCAATTAACATTCTTAACGTTGTCCCTATCATGTCATACTTTCTCATAAACACGGTGCTGACTGTACCTTTGATGTGCGCAATTTAGTCGTTTAGAAGAATTCAACGATAAAAGTTCTAAAAATGTTTGTCTGTACTGTCGTGGAGATGTTAGTAAAGAATTTTGGGGTTTATTGGACAGTGATTTTAGAGGCACAGCAGATAAAATTAATTTTAATTAAAACAAAAAATTGTTGTGTCAATTAATACCTTTGGCATTTTTGAACTCAAATAAAACGAATACTTCTAAATTATGTACCTACAGTAACAAGCACATAATAATGACTAAGCCCTTCTAAAGCGATTTGTCTCCAAATTGTGATGACTGTGGTATGGTTGATGATGTCTTTCATATTCTGATGAAGTGTGTCCGGAATTTCGTAAATTAATGTTTTCGGACGATATAAAAGGTATGATATTGACTTTTGTAATACCATCCTTGCTTTTCCAGTGTTCGATAAGGCTAAAAAATTGTACAAGTTAGTTATAAGGTAGATTGCACGACAAAGCCCTTTAAATAAATAAACATAATTAAAAAAAAGGGATTTTTTTGTTTCATAATAAGTAATACAATAGGATCCAAAATACTATGTTCTTAACAACATAAAATTACAATCAATACAGTAGAAGATAGTAAATTTTAAAAGTTTTAGAAAGTGATTTTAAAAAGTTTACTTTTTTTTTTATTCGGGACCTTTAAAAGTAATTACCTTCAAAAGTAACCTAATCGGTATTTAATTTATTCATTTCGAGTTGAATTGTCCATGGTTCTAGTTTAACCCATAATATCACGTTTCACCTTGATGAACGCTTAATTAATAATAATAATCTGTCCTGTGTTAATCTTTATCCTTGAAAAATCAGTAGACAGTAAACAAGCGAAGTCTAATAAGGTCCACAAAAAAAGACGAAAACCCCAAACGGAGGCGACCACAGAAGTTGACATTTGACAAAAACGATTTATAATATCACGTCGTCATCAAAATCGTCCAATCTACCGTTTTGCCGACCTTACCGCGAACTGTCCAAGGCGTTTAACGGAAAACCATGTCACAAAACACTATCGAGAAAAAGATATTTATGCAACTTTCAACTTTATACAGAGATTATAAGAGTTGTTGGAAGATAAAATGGTTGTAAAAATTATATTGCCAATTTATATATCACCAAGCTCGAATTTACTGAGTTATAAAATAATTTTTGGCATATATTTTTTGTGTACCGTACCGTCCTTTATCGTTGGATGGATTTCGCTGAATATGATTAATTTGTGAAATTCCATCGGTGTTATGGCGATAGTTAAAGTTAAATAAGGTTTTATCAAAGCTCGTACTAGATTCAGAAACAAAAAAATACTTAGATATTTGTATTTCTTAGCTATAAGGCTTATTTACATTTCGCTTTAGATATGTAAGCATAGCGAGCTAAGTTCAAGTAGAGGAGTTGTGTGAAAACGTTAGTCTAAAAGAGATAGTTTTTCATTGTGGAGTGTCAAGTATAAACGTCAAGGAACTCGTTACATATATTACAAATATAGAAAAGAAAGAAAGAAAGAAAAATATTTTATTTGGGATACGCACAGGAAATACAAAAAGTAGAAAGAAAACAAAAAAAAGGAGCATTTAAAACTAACAAAATTAATAGCTAATCAACAACAAATAATAATAATAAAAAACATACAACCTGTGCTAGGCCAAAAACTAGGCTCCTATCTCAGCTAATGCTGCGATATTTAAAAAATACCCTACCCTTATATAAATCACCCTTTAGGTCTGAAATAGTAGATTGTTTTCCTAGAGAGCAAAATACTATTTTAAAGGCTAGAGTGTTTCTTTGAATCCAGAGCTGAGCGAAAGATTCTAGAGTAGACTCCCGAGCGTATCGAGGGATTCTAAAGTAGAATCCTGAGTGCAGCATTCAAAGTACGTCACTCGAGTGACGTGAACATACACGGTGAAATTTTAATCACCGTTTTCCTCTTAAGGGGTCATTGTACTCATCATTATGAACAACTTTTACTATGGGACCAAACCTGAAATCGTGAAAAAAAAATCAGCTGTTCCTTACATTTTGACGAGTTATGCGAACATAAATGTAAGGAACAGCTGATTTTTTTTTTCACTATTACCTCTATGAGAAAATAAGTAGGTAAGTGCCACTTATGAATAAGAATAGTACGTTAATTTATTTACATACATTATGACATAACATAGAAATAACAAATTATTTCAGTTAGTAAAATCCGTATTTGGTAAACTATTACGAACGAAGGCGGAATGCATTTCGCGCGTTTTTTATTTTTTCACAAACTTTTTTTTTTATTTCGCTCCCGGTTTACGTTATCATACAGCCTGTTACTTGTTCATACAAGTTCGTGATTGATCTCTTTGGTGATTGGAACTTTTACTAACAGTATCGAAATTCAAATCACTTTTAGTCCCTAAGGAGTAAAAGTAATCAATCCCTAGGGATTAAAGAGCTATTTTGGTTCCTGTTTAAGAACAATAAACTAGCTCTCTTAGAATAGATGTGATAAAACCTTAATTACTCTATTTAATGTGTAGGTAAAAGCTTTCGCCAAGGCATAGTAATAAAACCTCTTAAGCAACCTGCTTCTTTTCTGCTATTTTTAGTAATACTACAGAGATCTGCAGTCAAACTATCATAGCTATGCTCTCATGCAAAAACTAACAAATATTTTACAACAAAAATTCCATGTTTAAAACTTAACCACATTTAGCAGACAGATTGGCAACCAAAATGTAATTAGTACATCAACCCATAGTGCACAAAGCGTAAAAGAAAAACAATTCCACGTAAAGTCAACAAACAATTGCATGATAAACCCCAATCGACTGAAGACGGTGCGGTATTTTTTCAACGCAGGCGCAGCGGTTCCGTTCTTACGGACGCGGTGTGACCGACGCGGCCGGCCGACCGCATGAATAATGCAATATGCACTTGTGACGATCAGGTGCGGTCTTAGTGTGTCGAATTTTGTATTCTATTCTATTCTTTGATACGGTAAGCAATGCCAAAGAGAAGCAAGTATGCATAAAAAACAAATACTTTATGTTTGAATGGTAGGTAATGAATTTAAAATCAATGTTTTAAAGATAATTTTATGTCCAAACCGTTATTGGGAGACTTATTTAATTGACTAATTGAGAAGTTTAAGTGATCATTCGAAAACGACTGCCTTAATATTCATTCCAAAGTGTAAGGTTTGTAGGTCACATATCGAATTTTAATGAGCTTTTTAGTTGTGGTTCTTCGGTTAAGGTTAAGTTTTGAAAACCGGCCTTTCTCAAAAAGTGTTGGTTAGTTTTCTATGTGCTAACACTGTGTTATAATTATCAACATATTACACATACAAAATACTTAATTACTTACAATATGTTGTATAAACCACAGTAGATTTCTAACTGACAACATTAGCATAATTATTGTCAAGACTGTGTGTTTGGGGTCTATGATTGATCTTTACTAATAAAAAACAACTTTTTATACTTAGGTACCTTTTCCAACGTTATGATTACTACAAATATTAACAAAAACTTTAGTCGTCATTTGTCAATGTCACCTCGCACTTAATTTTTTTTTTCATAGTCTCATCTAAATAATTACAGCTTTTTTATTTAAAATAGTCATGTTTATTAACTTGTGAGCAATTAAAATATAAATATTGTCAAATAAAAAACATACTAACAATTTGTAAATCAAAACTGGATTCCAAGTTTTTTTTTTAAATTTGTGTTAGCAATATAGTTTATAATTTTTTTAGTTGCTTAATTTGTTATAACTTCTATACTAGCCATATTAAACGCTATGTAGGTAGGCATGTAAAAAAAAAAACAATAAAAATAATGTTGAAATAGTTGCTTCCTGATAATTCGTCGTCAGTAGCCCGCACTTGTTGCAGTGAGCGAAGAATGGTATTTATTAACAGATCGCGATTACTTATACGGCGAGTGAATCCGTCCACTGCACGCCACGTAACAGGTCCATGCGTTTAGGGTTGTCACCTGAAGAAAAGAATATTATCAATTTAATAAAAAAATAAAAAAAGCCTTCAATAATAAGTTTTCAATTTACTTAATAAAAAAATAAAAAAAGCCTTCAATAATAAGTTAAAGCTTCATTTCGGATCAACGAAGGGCGAGGCAGCCTTTTCACAATTAGACTCTAAAATCAATATTCACAAGTAAAAGTAACTCACAATCTTTATTGTAATTAATGGTATTTCTCTTCTTTCAGGTCAATGGCTTAACTTTGATATTTTTTGAGGCAATCTTATTCACTTGAACAGCACTATGTGGCTACATTTATAATATACCTTTTTTGAGTAGGGTTCGGTCGGAAAATACTATGAATATTTCCTCTGTAACCCGAATTTGAATTCTATCAAACGTTTGAGTCTTGCAATTTGAGTCCAATAAAATCTGTCACTTTTTTAATATGTTTTAAAAGTCAATATTTAACCACATTTCAAAGAAAACTTCGATAATCATCAAGTTCCACAAACATGGGATTCTGACATCCCTACTAGGTGTGCTCAGTGGATTTTTTCCACCAATTGTCGTGGAGCGTGACAAACCCGGCCGAGCGCACGCGCCGCCGCGCACCCTCACCTTGCGCGCGTCTTATACGACATTACACTTGGATGTGTTATTAGAAAATTATGTAGAGTTTTAATGTATCACAGAAGGACGATCGATATGACGTACCTATGTCAACAAAAAAACGAGCTTTTTTGTTTCTGAAGAAATGGTTTTTCAGTCAATAATTTACTAATAAAGGACCAGCCGGTCTATTCTGTTAAAATCTCACCGTGAAAACTTAAGTGAAGTCAGCTGCCATTAGGGTCAATTCCTAGCATCGGGTGGACTGACAGCTCACTTCACCTAAGTTTTTACGGTGAGATGGTTACAGAATAGCAGTGCAGTTAACAGTTTTATCGTGAACAATGAACATACATGTCCTTCTTTAGTACTTCGCAAATTCTGACTGGATTCAATTGGTTACGCCCAAAGCATACCTCTGTAAGGGTACAGAAGCGTAACGATGGCGCATCGGAAAAATAGGTGACGTTACTCAAAGAGTTTTATAAAAATATGGAAATGCCTGAATATTTTGCGTTGCGACTATGCGACGTCGGCGTCGCTTCTATCGGCAATCAACTATTATAATATCCAGAAACCCCAAATAATCAGTCAATTTGAAATAAATATTTAAATTTTTCCGTTGAGTTTTAAATTATTAGTATGTTAATTAAGATTTTTTTTTTTTTTTTTTAACCACAACGGGGAAGCTCTTGGCCTGAATCTCACCTGATGGTAAGTGATGATCAGGCCGATGGAGATGTTAAAGACACTTTAATATTCGTAGAGCATGACATGTTCTGTCATCGTGCACGCCTCAGCGCGCACCCTTATTTTGTATCATATTATAATTAGATAATACAAAAAAAATACACTTATTTCTAATGCTTATGATTATTTTTGTAATATTTTGACTTTTTTATTTTTATACTAACTTTTCCCCGCTGCTTCGCCCGCGTGGTTGTAGGAAAATATCTCACGGGAACGTACTACCGGGATTAAAAGTACTTACCCCATAATATGTTAATTCAGGTTATATATCCTAAGGGAATTTTTCCTTTATTTGACTTTTATGATATAGGTGATATCAGTACCAACTTTCAAGTTAATTAAACCACGCAGTAAAATCCTCTTCTGAAAAATTGGTTACTCCTTTTTACCCTGATAGGGGAAGATTTTGGAAAAACCCTGATACACGTTTAGGGTGTAATATAGAAAAACAAAAAATTACAAAATTTATAATTTATTTAGATAACTATTCGTGCGAAGATTCATGTATACCTCAAGGAATATGATTTTTCATACAAACTTTCATGGGAGTGAGACCCCGTTAAAAAAAAAGATAAAAAAAGGGGGTTGAATTTCGAAACATCCTTATTCACGTTATTCTTTATTTTCGGGTTTAAGTATAAATTCCCCGACTGTACCTACTGACATAGACCCACACAGTAAAATGGCCACAATTGTTACGTATGATATCAAAAGGTCAATTGATCTTAACGAAAATAATCATAAACTGCGCCATAAAATTGTGGAATCACATAAAAGTGCTAAATTCCTCAAATGACGAATATACTTAAACTAATTCTCATGTTTTTTTTTATGAAAGACTCAATTAGTTACTGACCTGACTATGAATCAGATCGCTTAAATAATCCATCAGCATCAATATACTAAATATAAAAATTGGTCATAAAAGTTTAAATTCGGGAGTAAATACTAATTCTTGCAATTTTTTATGACCATTATAACGATTCTGTGTTTGTGTTAACGGTGAGAGGAGCTCGTGGCTTAGTAATAACAGCCACACGTGTGGATCCATCAGTTTAAGCTACGCTTGCCAGGGTTGGTCAGAGGGATGGGTGACCATCTTTACATACCGTGACTCTCCCGTACCTCGGACTCTCCCGTACTACTACCAGCTGTCATTCGTGAATCTTTGACAGTCGTTACGCGTCGTGAGAAGCCCGAAAGTCTGTCAGCCACTCTTACCAAGTGGTATCGTATTACCCAGTGACTGGATTGGAAGTCAGATAGGCAGTCGATCCGTGTAAAATACTGGTATAAAGCTGCATGCGGTTAGACTGGAAGCCGACTAGGCAGATGATGATGATGATTATAGTCGGTGGAGTACTTACAGTAGCGTTTGACAAGGCATTGGTTCGTAAAGGAAAATTTTAAGGAAAACCATTCAAAGTACTAACAAAAAAGTTATTAATTCAAAAAATGTGCAATTCATTAAAAAAACCCACGTCACGTTATAAGATAGTTATTATTATGCAAATGACTAAAACAATGGCGTTTCCCAAGATGAGACATACAATTTAACACAAGTTCCTCTACAAAATCATTACAGTCCGCCCAGTTTAACTTGACACATCATGGCGGCGCGACTACCATAGACAAACGTCAACGAAGTGTCAAACGCGGAACATAATCCTTTAGTTCCCCATTCAGCCGTCTGTCAAAATATACAGGTCGTAGAAAAAAAAAAACATCACAAAAATTATTGTCGAGTTTTTTGTAAAATGTTCACATAGCTGGTATCTTCTATTACGCTGACATTAATTATTATCTTCTTGTTAGATAAGGACATTGGTTTTTTTATTGTTTACAACGCTGTGACCTTCATACTGAGTGTTTAGAGTACCATTATAATATTATTTTAATTGTTCGCTATTAAGTTACTTGAGTTTAATGACTTTATCATCTTAATTGACATGACTCTTAATCAGCTTCATCTTTTTTTGTCTGCAAAGCTGCAGAGGTCAAGAAGATAGTTCTCTTGGGAACGCGTAGTCTGATTGTCAATTAGCTCTTCAATACATGGGTAGGTTTAGTCTTTTCTTCACAAATTGACACCCTAAAATGATCAAGATCATTAATTTGAAATGAAAACAATGAAGAAACGCGAAGAAAATGGTGGTTGCTTCCATCATTTCTGCAAAAAGTTTCGTTTGTTGCCGCCATAGTCAATCTGTTTGCCAACCTTTGTGACTTTGGTAAGTTATTTTAGGTCCCAAAAATATACTCATCGTTGTACAGTTTCCCAATCAACCTTGAACCTAATGCTTTAGTGATAAAGTTTATTTACTAAAGAAATTTGACAGATTGTAGTAGCTTGGTGTGCTGGCGACTGTACGTAGGTATACAATGCCATAATTACTGTAATGTATGGTATGTTTATATTGTCTATGCCTAGTTATGGCGGGTTGTCACAGCAGATTGATTGTCATGGCTGTCCTGAATAAACCGCGTTACTAGCTGCAGTCCGGCCGTTGAGAGAATGCGTTCCTGACACCTGTCAGTTGGACAATTTTTAGTAGTAATATAGATCAAATTCGTAAAACACATAATATTCGTTAGTATGAAACTGACAGGGGTCAAGAACGCATGATCTCGACGGTCGGACTGTACAAGTTTGTTTTACTTAAATATCTCAATGAGCTATTCTATCTCAATATTCTTTGAAATGAAATGATGTATAAGTATTTCTTTAAGTAAATCTTCTAAGACAGTTTTTAAAATAAATCTTATAGTCAATATTTTAAAATATGATAGCTCCGGCATTACCTAGCTGACTGATCCCTTAGAAGAAATGCTGAAACTTTAAGAAAATATTCTAGAAAGCACTAGAAGTACACGTGAATCAAGGCTTGTTATGAAATCAGCAAAAAACCCAGTGAATCAATATCAGTCAGTAGGTAAGTGAATGCGTGACAGTATGCCGTGTGTGGCTACGATAATTATTTAATAATTAGTGATTTACTTCTTCCTAATTTCAGTAAATGTGTTACTGTTACGAGTGTACGGAAGGTGAAATTCTTTTTTGTTACGAACGCTGTGGAGTGTGACAGGCATCGGTTGTTGTCGTGTAAATGTCTTTGTTTGATGGGTGATATATAGGGTTGTTGGTCATACGCTGGCAATCCATTAAGGGGATGTAGGAGAGGACATTTACAACCGATACTCCTCCGTGCTTCGGAAAGCACGTTAAGCCATTGGTCCCGGCTGTCATTCGTGGATTTTTGACAGTCGTTACGAGTCGTCAGAAGCCCGAAATTCTGACAACCAGTCTTACCAAGTGGTATCGTATTACCCAGTTACTGGGTTGTGGAGGTCAGATAGGCAGTCGTTCCATGTAAAATACTGGTATTCAGCTGCATCCGGTTAGACTGGAAGCCGACCCCAACATGATTGGGAAAAGGCTAGGCAGAATGATGAGGAGAGGACATTTACAACCAAATGACCCCTTATGATTCCTATGAAAATTTAAAAAAAAAACGAGTCATTTGACATTTTATATTTTTATTTCATACAACTTAAAACATAAAATGTCAAATTACTGGAATATGGTTTATATTGGCATAGGGGTCACGAAGGTCATTTGGTTACAAATGACCTCTCCTATAACCCCTTAACGGATTGCCAATAACCCTGTATCATATGTTGGGAACATGCTGGGTTAGGAATATTTATTTTCTAAGTTTATTGGCAAATGAGCATGCTGGTCACCTAATAAAAGAAAGTATGTTAATCAATCACAGCTGCCCAGTATAACATCATAGTAGTAAACTGTGATGGTGTGTGTTGCTGATTTTTACTTATAGATTTATTATTTACCTAACTACTGCACGCTAGATTTTAGAATCGACCGTTGATAGAAATGAATGTCGGATGTCCATCATTTTGTTCTATATTATTAAAAATCAAGCATTTATTTAAACTAGGCTGAGAATCAGCACTGTTCGAACGACAAAATTACATAAAACAGTCCCCCAAAACGCCCGCCCTTCACCATTTCCTAGTGCTTTAGCTGGGAAGAAGAAGTGACGCAACAAACTCCCCAGCAGTAAGGTAATGGTAGAGAGTTGAAATTATCCATGTCTATAACAAGCCAAGTCTTATTCTTCTTTGTAATGCTGGTTGACGTCTAGTACTTAAGTTTAATTTAAGGGCAAATTCTCTCTCTCATGAAGTCAAACACGAACACAACAGCCGACTTCCAAAAAAAACACTACAATGTCGAAAATAACTTTAATTTCGGAAGTCGGTGGCAAAAAACGAAAATTCAAAACCGAAGACACCGACTTCGGTTGGTTTTTTTTGTAAAAAGTTTTTATTTTTCACTTTTTAGTTGTGGTACCTACGCCCTAGAAGTTCGAATATCACGACCTGCTATGTAAATAACAGTGACAGGAATATGTTAAAACGTCGTCCATATAGGCTAAGTGGGAAAAATACGTATTAATGAAGCTAACTCAAAAAGTACTCGAGCAAAGTTATTAAAATTTATATGGGACCACCTTGAGAGCATACCCTGTGAAACAAAAAAAGAATTTTCAAAATCCGACCACAATTGACGAAAATATCGACGGACCTACAGAAAAAAAAAAAACGTACATACGCTACGAACATATAACCTCCTCCTTTTTAGAAGTCGGTTAAAAAACCACATGCATTTCTACCATAAAATGTA
This sequence comes from Eupsilia transversa, assembly GCA_914767815.1. Lineage (NCBI taxonomy): Eukaryota > Metazoa > Arthropoda > Insecta > Lepidoptera > Noctuidae > Eupsilia > Eupsilia transversa. The sequence continues at coordinate 4,678,330 of OU611888.1, forward strand.
AACACAAAAGCGACTCATGTCACAAAAACAAAAAAAAATATCAAGACCTTTGATCTTTTCGCATTTTTAAATCGACCACGCCCACCTTTTTAGTAGATGGTATGCATAAGAAACCAATTTAGTAAGATCCCTACATTTCACACAAATGAACCGGAAAGTTCAGGAATTGTGTGTTACTTGAGGGGAAGGGAAGGTCTTACTAACTAGCTGAAGGGGTCATAATTGGCAAGCCTCGTTAACATTTTTTTTAATAAGTAAGCCAACAAAGTTTTATGAGTATTTTATGAAAACTTTTCTTTGTTAATATAAAGCCAATCATGTTTTTAATTGTTCAGAACATTTTTTCTGGCATATTTTTATAATTTTTAATGTAGTTTCACAAAACCTTGGGACATCATTAAGTTCCAATGTTGAGTTATTTTGACCCATAAAATATTCTGTTTATTGGTTACTACAAAATTATAATAAACTCAAACACACAGAACAAAGACACAGAACAAAGTTAACTTGAGTTTGAGGTGATTTTTTCATTTTTTTTCTTCCAATTCCTGTTCTCAAAAAACGTTCACATTCAAGTCGCTATCTGTCAAACTTGTCAAATTGGTAAATTGATTTTTTTTTTTTTTTTTTTTTTTTTTATCCACAACGTGGAAGCTCTTGGCCAGAATCTCACCTGATAGAAAGTGATGATCAGGCCGAAGGTGGAAGCGAGCTTCACCCGGAATCCTCTACCACAGAGGAACTGGCTATCTTATCTCTAACTGCCGGAACACAACAATGCTTTTAACATTGTTGTTATGACGACAGACTTAGATAAGATGGTGGTAGCTAGCCAGGCGGACTTAAAACAAGCCCTACCACCAACCAAACCGAGCAGAAAATTTTGCCCCCACTGGGAATCGAACCCGGGACCTCTTGGTCTGAGACAGGTGGTCTAACCACTAGACCACAGAGGCGGTTGTATTTTTAAGCTTGCATTTTATAATTATAGCAACACAAATTGAAATAATTATAGCGGATGATACTTCGAACAATCCATTAAAAATCTACTTTCCCATAATCAATGGCCAAAGTAGGTATACCCAGCTAATTTTACATACAGAAAAAAGTACAACCATTTCATTATTCAACCTTATTAGAACATCCATTTTGTTATGAAAAGCGAATGACATGAAAGGACCAATCCACTAAGTAGCCTGGGCATAGGATCAAAGGGTCAATCGTCCGAAGGGATATGCTTTCCAATCAATCCATCATCTTTGATCTTCATATTTGAAAATTACAGGGCAGTTTTTCTGAATATTTGTATGAAGAAATTTATCAAAGACTTATGTAAGCATTAGAATGAAAACCCCGCTAGATTTTTCGTTATTCATGTTAAGGGATCGTTTCTTTTATTTGGTTGAAGATTTTAATTAAAGGCGTCGAGAATTATAGCATATATAGTACTATCTCCTCTATCGTGTCCTAAGTACTGAATAATTGTTCATCCTGTGGTATAGATTAGCCGGCTGTCGGTCAGAAGGCCAATTCTCGTACTGCAAAAATGTTCACATTCAAGACAAAACTTCAAATCAAAATCAGAAGTCATTTATTCAAATTAGGCTGTGAATTATTACTTTTCAAACGTCAAAATTACATAAGACAGTCCCCCAAAACGCTCATCCTTCACTAATTCCTAGGGCTTTTGGTGGGAAGAAGAAGTGGCACCCCAGCAACATTGTATTGAATCTTCCCCATATGACACGCTTACTCATCTAATGAAAAAAAAATTGTTACCTCAATGTCCTCATTTATAATAGAGTTAGATACAAAACATCACCGCAGTATAACGGCACAGCGATTAGAGTTGCGGTGTCGCGTGTGCGCCGACACATCACAGACGGCAGGCAATTTCCGGCAATGTCACAGTACTGACACTTGGACTTGTACTGAGCTGTATAACACAGAACTGTAGGTATCTATGTGCAGTTGACTAGTCAGATTAATCATTATTGTTTTATTCTAGCTGTTCCAATCTTACCCGAACATAACGTGTTGCCACGCCGAGTGCTGGACGCTGAGCACTCGGCGTGGTAATATGTCGTATTCGGGTTCGCGACAAGTCAATTGTCATCCTGAGGATGCCTCGTTGAGAGGTGAAACACGTGTTGATTTCTTACAGGGTTTTTTATGATTCTTTAGGAATAGAAAGAAAGAAAGAAAGAAAGAAAGTTAAGGGGAATAGTTACTAAAAATATCTATGTCTATTGTATTTTATAAGGAATTCCCGCCAAGCCACGCCTGTATCAATAAACTATCTATACATAGGTATTATAAATTCGAGTCTGTCTGTGTGACCGCGTTGTTCTTCTAAACTACGCAACGGATTTTGATGCGGTTTTCACCATCATTTAGAGAATTTATTCCGGAAGGTGTATGATAATAATATTAATTAATAGAAGTCTCAATGTTTTGACAAATCGCAAAAACCGTGCGAACTAGGTCTATTTTGAACGGTTTCGCTAGTGTAATAAGTAATAGTGGCAAGCTGGCGCTGCTATTCGCATAAGTTTGTCCTGTAGTCCCCCAACTCGCTGTGGACGCAAAAATAAATAGCAGTGTGACCTATGACACAAGGAATCTAATTAAATTAAAAGGTTTTGATTCTGGGGATAATATAACAACACGTTAGGACAGCTCGATTTGATGGATTTTTCGTTTGTTCTTTCTTTGGTTAGCTCTTGCTCCAAACATTCCTTTGTTTGCAGAAATGATAATGTTTAATAAATTCCCCTTCATTCCGATATAAAACCCGAACTACCTACAAAGTTCATCACAAAAAACGAACCCTATGACCAATTAAAACGTCACTCATAAAGACCTTTTACACCCCTCCCAATTTGAATATTCTCGTTCTAAAAAATAGCGCCAAACCCTATCCCATTCAAATAGCTACGATTTATAAAGGAGTGACCATAAAATATAAGAAATTACCGCCCTTAGATGGCACAGGGCCGCTTGGTATTCATAAAAGAAGGATATTTATGCGATATCGTCAAAATATTTATTATTGTCCGGTAGCCCTATAGCCCTTTGTGACAGTACGGGAAAAAAAAATCGAGGGTGTGAACGAAAATAAGGGATGGGATGGAAAGATTATAGTCTATGCAACTGAACTGTCGATGAAGATAGCTTTTAGTACCTAGCAGTTCTTTTTGGATATTGCGAAGCGTTTATTTAAAACAAATAACCCGTTGAACATCGTACCACGTAAGGTCGATATTTTTAGGCTGTTCCTTTGGGTTTTTTCCTAATTTCCCTCCCCCAGGATTCAGGCAAACAAAACAAAAAAAACATTTCAATTAGTCGAGCCATTTTAGAGTATATATGCGAGACTAATGCACGGTAATCGATTTTTATATATTATTTAGATATGGATAGATAGATAAGGCTAGTTGGCATTACAGGAATGTTGAGGGACAATAGGTTTCAGATGTTGCATCATGCAGCAAGCAGGGGTTTTACATTAAACGTGGCTCATGAAGCTGAGCTATCCATACTTAGGACGCGGGTTCCAGAACGCGAAATCCTTAAAGCAAAATGTTGAGTTTCAGAGCACATTTTTATATCATGTCCTGTTCATCCAACTTATCGACACCATTCCATCCCTAGACAAGCCCCGTTATGAAATATGTGATTCCTTATACAAGAGAAGTCCTTTATGCATCCTCTGGGAGCGGCTGGTCAAGGAGGTTATCACAAGTGGCCGGCGGCGTATGAAAAATTTATGTCTCAATATAGTACAATGTTCGGTTAGGAGCGTGTGCTGCATTATACGGTATCTCGGGGGATAGTCCACAGAATAGACTAAAGGTATTGCTGTGAAATTGGTGTTTTTAGATTTTTGAGGCAGAAAACTTAATAAGCTTTTTTTGTCGCGTCTAGGGTTAGAAGTATAAGTTATAAAAGCTTGGGGATATTTTAGGTTGTATAGTGTTGAATGTAGAAATTAAATAATACTACTCTAAAGATACAAGGCTCGTGCACACTGGCGCGATAATAATCATATTCATATTCGTAAATAAGAATTGCCTTTGTACGTATTTTTCTATTCCTTACTTATTGTTTGTTTATGTGTGTGTGCATAAATGGTTAAATAAATAAATAAAACAATAATCTCAAAAATCCCGTTAACAAAACTTACTTACTGGAGATAGACGTAGACCAACAACATGACTAAGCAAAAGACAAAACAAAACACTCTAGCCCTAAAATCATTTCGCGAACCAAAATCAAAGTGAGATAGTCTTTCATTAAAACATCGTACCGATTGCTTTCAGAGATAGCATTAATATTATCATTAGGAGTAAGTGGGTAGGCGACAGAAGAATCGCAAGTCATCACTGACCACTTTACCAGACCCCTCAGATCTTACTCTCTAAAACAAAATTGTATGAGAAAGTTTAAAGTCATGGCTTCTTAAAGGTCAACTAAGAGTGGTTTTTATAAGAATATAAGATGGTAAGGGACTCAGTTGACATGTGACGTTGATTTACTATTGTCCCTTGAGATGTGCCGACGTCATCGGAGTTGACGATATCGATATTATTACTGCTTAATTATCGATATGGAGCCGGCTATGTGGTTTAATTATAGAGCTGATATTTGAAGCTGCGCACGGATGATTCTCAGGCTTGTGGTCGAGATAGCTAGTAAATTATGACATATATCTTACCCCTATGATAAAATCATCTCATCTCATGGATTCTTAAGATTTATTAACATAGGATTTTTATCTTTAGCGAAGATTGTGTGGCCGGTTGTCGGCGTTGTGATTGGTTGAACCGAGTTTTGTAAAGGCACCCAAAAACAGCTGATTGATTGAATCAAGACATTGGACTCACAATCCGTCACTAGTTTTGGGCAACAATCGCAAAAAAATTCTTTGTACATAAGCATCATCACCCTTTAAGATTCCCCATTGCTAGGACACAGGCCTCCTCTCATCGGGACGACCCAAGCTTAAAAAAAACAACTAGAAACATTGCAGATTTATAAAATAGAGGAGAATTCCAAATGCCTATAACCGTACGTATAATTTTATATCAATAATAAACTGTTTTTTTTTTCAAGTCTTGGACATGAAGACGGTGATATCATAGCAGCTGACACATTTTTCTATGTATATTTCTTTCCTTCCCAATTTTATTTTTTCTCTGTCACCTGTCACCATCTGCCGAGGCCTTTGATAACAGCTTAATATCTTTAATGAGGCCATTCAAGCCAACATTGGGTGGTCCCAGTCCAATATCAAGAATATTGGAATATCAATGACCAAACTTAACTTTGCTGATCAGAAATTAATCAAATATACTTTATGCTTAAGTGATAGAGCTGAATTTAGATTGGGGGTTGTAGCTGTTAGGTTAAGGCAAAGTTGGTATAAAATTGTTGACAAAAGAATCGATGTGTCATCTTACGATATCTTTCAATTTCCTTTTGATTTTGTCTCCATAGAAAAATATGAATATTTATTGTTAATTGAGGATTTTATATCTCTTGGCCTTATTTGGATTTGATTATAAAGCTTCAAGTTTTTTAGAAGATAGGAAGAGGGATAAGCCTAGGTAGTGTCATGCTACGTTTACGAAGTTTTCATACTTTCAACGCAGTCACATTTCATGTTTGTTATCATTTATCTATAAGACAGTGTGTCAGTTGAATTTATCAGGTTTTCAAAAAACGGGTTTTTGTTAGCTAAAGGCCGAAACAGAATAGTCAGAGTACTGTTTTACAACACTAGTTTCATAATGTAAACTCCGCTTTATAATAATGGTGTCGAGATTCAAAAAGTTTTCATTACATAATTCTCAAAAGATCTCCTGACTTTAAATAGTATATTGTAAGAAATGCAGATTGTAATATTAAATGAATAAATAAAAAGCCAGAAAAAAACTCTATAAATTCTATGCTAATAAACGCCCTTTCACCCTTACAACCTTCAAAAAATTATCTCGCTTTACTCCATACATCACAGACTTAATCAATCACATTTCTCAAGTCGCAGGCGATGAAGTTAGCAAGTAGCAAGGGTTGTTGTTACGTAGCAGGTGCAACCATCGATCAACGTCGACTGGCCGTGACAATCTGACGTATGAGACAATCCGGCCAATGCAAAATGGCGGGGACGCGTAAACGGTTTTGTTGGTGGTTTACATGAAGGTTGCTGGGTACTTGCAAGGATTATTGAAGCAAGTTTTAATGGAAATATCTTGTAAAAAAATCTAAGATATGTTTTGATCAACGTGTGGGAATAATGAAGGAAAAGTGTAATGGAAAGAAAACTGAGGTCGATAAAGTTCACAATACTAAAGAAAAAACCAAAGAAAGTTAAAATGGAGAATACGAAGCTTCAGAATAACAATGATTCATTAGAGGGTAAAAATCTTCAGAAATCATAAATTATTTTGACTTTGAAGTGAGTTACGTTTAGCAATGACACAAACAAAAGCGTTGTTTATGATTTTTTTTTAAATACCAGCGGACTAAAGTAATAACTGTCAAAAAACTAACAGCTCTTCATCGTTTTATAATAACTTCTATTACATAAAAGGAAATGTTTGCCTCGAAATAAATAATATCTAACCATATTTGGAAAGTCGTCAATGATGTCTTAGATAATAGTTTAGAGGTGTGTCAATGTGGTTATGTAGACAATCTTTTTGATGAGTATAACCTTGTAAACATATGATTGTAAGATGAGTAAAAAATAGGGGAAAATCCAACAAAATTGAGTCACGATAAATAATAAGTTTTGTTAACCTATTAAAGAGATGTTTTGTTATCAACTTGGTTGTTGCTTTCATTTAGAAAATAAATGGTAAAGAAAGTGCTCGTGCAGACTTGAATATTAACACATGTGGCACTTTCGTGATATCGCAAAATCGTCATGATCAGGAAAAGTTTTTAATATCAGTCTCCAATTAAATAACAACTTACAACTTTCAATGATCACACATCATAGAAAAAATACATATTTAAAATCCATAACTAAAATTTCTAAATTCACCTACACATCATAGAAAAAATACATATTTAAAATCCATAACTAAATTTTCTAAAGTCTCTACATGTAAACCCATTGCAATTTAACTTTGACAATTTACATCCCAAATAGATGCGAGGTGTCATGTTGGGGGTCGATCAAAATTTCAAATAGACTCTCTAAGTGGATTTTTAGGGGTAACAGTACCAGTGGTGTAACTGCGGAGAAAATTGATGCTGTCAAAGAAGGCTCATTCAATTTGCGGCTTATTAATCAACTGGTGAAGGGCGTCAATTACTTGCAGGACGAGGCTTTTGTTTGGTTAATGAATTCTTAAGTGATTTAGTGAATATTTTGAGTAAATATTTCTTCGGGTTCAACATTTTACTTTAAAGGTTTCTTATGCGTCTTTGTGTTGATGGTTAAGTCACTTAGTTCACTAAGAATTATTTTATCCATTTAGTAAACACATATTTAACCAGACAAGAAGAAAGGAACAGAAAAATACGTACAAAGGTGATGCGGATCAGATTTAGTATTTGCAAGTTAGAATCTCCTTACTTATTAATAATAGAAGAAGATTTCAAAAGAAATGACAAGTAGATAATGAATCAAGTATATTGAAGGCAAAAATAGGTATATGCAACATTCAGATTTTAATCTTTGAAAGCAGATGATCCTGTATTTGTACTTCCGCGATCAGCTTTTACAAAAAAGCTCAAACAACGAGTACTTATACACCAGCAATTTTCCGCAAACAGGCTGGCTACAATCAACTTTTTGTCCCCACAAAAAGACAATAACCAAAAAATACTTATCACTAAAGATAGCATCGTCAATTGAAAAAAAAACCTATTGATCTCTATAATCGAAATGTCATCGGTGCTCCGCCGAAAGCAATTTAGCCGATTGGGGGCCATTATTATGTATAATCACGTTCCCAACTCGCCATTCGTATTGTCATCGTAAGGAATTATGCAATCGTCTCGATGTCGATCGATTTGAACGAGCTTCGATTCGATTACAGGCGACAGATGTCGGTGAACGTGACGAATTTCGACTAAACGATTATTCGATTAAAACATCTTACATCCGTCACTATTTCCACTTAAATTCCAACTTTGTCACGCTGTGTTTGAGTTGGTTTTCGTACGTGGGTGGTTTGTTAGTGTTTTCGTTGGGGTTTCGTATTGGTAATCAGTCGGTGACCGCAAATTGTTGTCCCTCGATCAGACGTTGCCAGGAAATTACAATTTCGATTTTTATTTCATGAGCTTATGTAGACAACTGAAAATTGTCAGATAAAAAGTGATATATTTGTCTCCCTATGAATAAATAGAGGTATTAGAAAACCATAAATATCTATCTAATTTGGGAACTGTAGATATACTCGTATCCCTTTTCATCTCATGCATCGTTTGTGATCATGAAGACGTGTTTGGAGCGATTGTTAAATTCTTATGCACGTAAATTATAACTTATTTATTATTTATAGAATCATTGTATATTCGAGTTAAGACACAAATTACTAAAAAAAAATCGGAAGCAACGGTAAAAAAAAATTCATCATTCTCCTCTCAATTATCCCAATTTATTTGGGGTCGCCGCAACATGTCTTTTTCTTCCATACTTCTCTGTTAGTCGGCATCTCGGTAGTCACCCCCTTTCTAGCCATATCATCTTCCACACAGTCCATCCATCGTTTCTTTGGTCTTCCCCTAGTCATAGAGCCATCGACATTCATACTAAAAACTTTCCTCACGACATTTTCCTCATTCCTTCGCATCACATGCCCATATGCCAACCGATTTCCGCACAACTTTTCAGCATAGCATTTTGTATAATATTATGATATTATAAGGGGTTAAAAATAACATCCTTAAGTAGTTCTCCTTTTGCTGCATGTACATACTTAACAAATAAAATATTATTTAAATATTTATATCTGAACCTTGCATATACTGATAGAAGTATTGTTTTTGTGAATGTCATCGCAAGCAATGAAGGCCGGGCCGCAAACGATCGCGGTTCCCTTTGTATTTAGCCGTTGAAACGTCTGTCTAAGTTATAAGAGCAAGCGATTTTAAATTAAGCTTTGACACACCTGTTATATTGAGCAAAAAAGTATTTCGCTGGTTTTACTTTGTGACTCGATGGGTGAGGAAAAGCTTGTTGATAACGAAAATATATATAGCATTTTTTTTCTATTATTGTTTAGTAAGTAATACATACTATGTTTTCATATATTGTTACACGACAATATTAATAAATGTTGTAATATTAATGGTTTTTTTTAAGCAAAAAGAGTAAGTAGGGATCGTAGCAGGTGGCGTTTTGTAGTTTCATGCCTACCTCCATGGGATGAAGGCGGGACTTTATGTTTAAGCGTGTATTGCCAAAGTTTAAAATGGAGTATCATTATTGGGTAGTAATAATTTTAGTATCAATAATTCAAACATCTTATTTGTATTGGTCAATTATTTTTTAATCGCTGAAAGCTTCCATTTTGCATCAACAAAAATATTATTAGATCGTCAACGCGTGTGATATTGGTTTCAACGGTGCCTTCAACATTCTGTTAAAATTGTTGCTTTGTTATTATTTCCTTGTTCTTGACACCTTTTACAATTTCAATTCAGTGTCATTTAGTAAAACACACAATAAACATAAAAGATGCGTTTACTTTGAAGTCTGTTTTCTGTTAACTATAATTTTATTTTAATACGTCCAGAATTAGATGACCGAATCTTACTTACCTATTAACATCAATGGGATGGGTACCTTTAAAACCCGCCTATCATAACGACACACACGATGACACGCAGTAGCCAATAACTCCTAAAAAAAAAACCGAACAATGCAAGTCAAATCGTCGTCGACCCATCACTCGAACAATTGTTGCGGATGTCGCATCACTGGCCCATACGTCACTAAAGAAGAAAAAATATTTAAAAAGTAGAAGATTTGATTTTGGAATATCATCGTTGGATATACATCATCTTGTCATAACATTTCGGGTCAAAGGAGAGGATCGCTTGATAAATTGCATTTCAAATTCGGTTTAATGTCTTTTTCTGTATTCACCCTGGGAGAATTGAAGGATCTTCGGGGTCGGGTGTGTGACTGTCGAAAGGTAGCGGTGTTAAATAGATCTGTATTACTTAAGAAGGGTGATCTTTGTGAAATATTATTTTTGATATTGTGAAATTCGTGGTCAACTGAACTTGGGGTTGATAGTTGCTTGTCATTTTGTTTGAGACGTTCTGCACTTCTTCTGTTTATTTCTCTGTGGATATTATTATTGCTTGAACAGTTCATAACCTACTCGCTTTTATTGATTCCATTTAAAGGCTCCTACATACTGGCGCGACTTGTCAAGCGGTAATTTTTCTACCGTGAAATTTTCTTAGAAATTGTATTGTTATAGTCGCGTCACGCTGTCGCGTCGCGCCTCTTTTTAGGATCCTTAAATTCTATGTGCTATTGGTCTTCTGTGTGCATTCATTTTCCTCAAATCTTTGTTATACTTGCAGCTATGAATAAAATGCGCGGTGCTTCAGACAGTCTTGCTCATTCAAATCACATCTTCTACCACCGAAAGAACTTGGAGGTCTCAAAGTCTCTTGAAGTCAAATACTTTTTTTTTTACAAAAAATCTAGTCCACCGACCACCCAAATATCCTTTCACAAGAAAAGTAATCTAAGTTTAATACAATGTTCGGTTCCACGTCATTAGTGACGTCATTTGTCAGAGATACCATTACTTACTCCTCTATTGAAAGATTGATGACAAATTGTACGGACTAGTTGCCATAAGCCGGGATTAAGGATGTGCGTTGCGTTTTTTTACCCTTAAAAAGTGAGCGGAATTATGCGGTGTAGGCTTTGGGTACAAAAGATCACCCTATAGGATCCTTAGAATGTGGTATGAGGTGACCAATCTTTTGATCCGAGCATATTTTATGTAAGTATTGAAGATTTCAACACCAGTCCAGTGTTCAACCCATTAGAGCTCTTTTTTAAAAATCTCACCGTGAAAACTTAGGTAAAGTGAGCTGCCATTCAACCCGATGCTAGGGATTGACACCATTGACGGCTTACTTCACCTAAGTTATCACGGTGAGATTTTTACAGAATAGCACTACAGGGCTTTGCATGCGCTAGCGTTCTCCTTTGTTTAATTATTTCGATTTTTTAATAAACTAGACATAGGTACTCATAGATAGGTAACTAACTATACAGTACAAAAGTTTTAGTTTTACGATCTCAACAGAGTGCTCATCATTAAAACACAACGTTTTTTTTTTTTAACCAACAAAATATCATTTTACCTCTCTGTTACATGAAAATAAACAGGACCCTAATTGAGTAACAGACGATCAATCATAATCTCAATCATTTTGACGGATATTGCTAATCCATTGCTTTCGAAAATTTTGTCTGCTCAACAACGTAAATAACGCAATGAATGTTATTGAACTGTCAAAATGAAACATATTGTAATTGATCGTGTGTTTCGCAATTAGGATGCGGAAAACCTGCACGATCTAAAACCTGCAGTAAAAGAAAGTAAAACTGATAAATTTTCATTGAATTTAAAGGATTATCTTTTCCACTAAAAGTCTCTGTATCTCTGTCTTGACATGTGAAGCTCAGTACCCACCCTCATCCACGCAACCGCTGAACTGATCGCGGGGCTCATTACAAACTAAGGCCCATATATCATCGTCAGGGCTGCATATGTGCAAGTCATGCGCAGCCGTCATTGTGATGGCTAGTGCGGAGACGGGCTTAGGACCGCGGAACCTTTTAGGTACCGATTGATAGGGATGTGTGTGAAAGGTTTGTTTGTATGTATTTTTTTTTTCAGTGATCTAAAGGCTCATAGATACTGGCTCGACATCGGTAATTTGTCTACCGTGGAGTTTTCTTAGAAATTGTATTGTTAAAGTCGCGTCTCGTCCGCTTGCGAGAGGTCAAACATCTAACATTAATAAAGTTAATAATAAGAGATAATTTAGAACCAACGTTTTGCATTTCACATTTGAAATAAATAGAAATAGTCACTTCACATCATTTATAATTTAAATATGAAACTTAGAAGAAATTCTGCCACTTACAATTCGATGCGCTTTTCACTTTAAATTAAGACGAACCATGAACTCTTAACAAGTCTTAATATTAGATATTTTAAGTTATTTACTAGATAGACGGACAGATGTTTTGCAAAACGATGATTTAAATTAAGCACAATATGACTTTCTGTTTAATGAGTAGTGAGTGGACAGAAATTAATATATAAGGAACTATGAAATCCAGTCATGATATCAAAGAATAGCTAAACCATGTCTTCAAGCAGGCTGCTACGAATCTCCAAAAATTAAAGTGTCTAGTGTTTAGACCACCTGTCACAGACCCAGAGGTTCCAGGTTCGATTCGCAGTGGGGGCTTTCTGCTCGGTTTGGTTGGTGGAAGGGCTTGTTCTTTGTCCGCCTGGCTATCTACCATCAACTTATCTAAGTCTGTCCCCATAACAACAATGTTAGCAGCATTGTTGTGTTTCGGCAATTAGAGGTAAGATAGCCATTTCCTCTGTGGTTGAGGATTTCGGTTGACGCTCGCTTCCACCTTCGGCCTGATCATCACTTACCATCAGGTGAAAATCAGGCTAAGAGCGTACAGGCTGAGGTTAAAGAAATCACCGGGGTACCTAAAACTATAATATATTCTCGTGGAGTGTATCTAGGTAAGTTTCATTGATAAGTAAGAGTAAATCATTTTCATTCAAACCAATCATTCATATTTAAAGCTAAGAAAATGCGACGTTGTCATATTTCACGTAAGGTGTTTTACATCAATAATCGTGAGTGTCGAATTATTTTCTATGAAAAAAAAAGGACACAAATGGGTCTATCACATTCTTTCTTTCCCTTTTTGACGATTTCTTCATAATATTTTCTATATAATGGCGAATCACATACCAAGATGTTCCAGCTGTCATTATTGCATCTTTGACAGTCGTTACATCGTCAGAAGCCCGAAAGTCTGACAACCAGTCTTATCAAGGGGTATCATATTACCCTGTACCTGGGTTTTCAGGTCAGATTGGCAGCCTATCTGACCAGTAGCCGGTTAGACTGGATGATTATGATTTCCTATATAACAGTGGTGCCGAAAATGAAACCCTTTCCTCCCCAATACCAACAAAGACCAAAAATTAAAGTCTTTATCTTCCTCCTCTATAAATAAAATTACCATAACTAACAGCAAGTCGCCATCATTACCGTCGAACCGTAATTAAAAGGACAATCTCGGGATATTCAACGATATCTCAAGAAAGTCCTACATCATCGTCTGATGGGTTCCCGGTCATGAAATATGTATTCGTTACGTTTAGAGAAAGGGAATATCATGGCTCTGTGATTGTCGTTATTTTTTTTTGTTTGATATTGATTTTTGGGGTGTACTTCTCGTTGAATTGAGATGACAGAAGTGATATATTTTTCTCAAAAATAATTGAAAATTCGAGCATTATTTTGACAACCTTCTTCGAGATAAATCGAAATTGCTGTACGGGTTAAAAACAAATGACTATGCGGCTGGCAATGTTACTATGAAAAACCCATAACTGAGTAGCGGCAAAATAAATAACTATGAAAACTCATATCTGTTGTGTTATTTTAAAATGGAACGAATGCTGGTCTACTTACTTCATTTCTTATGTTTGCGATTCGACAGATAACTATGAAAAAATGTGCAACCTAAACCAATTTTTTATAATGAAACAGTGAATATCAATCAATTGGAATATATTCCAAAATAAGATAGAGCTGTCTTAAAGACCTATTAAAACCTACACTAATCAAATCCCATGGGAACCACCACGTAACCCCGACAACCTTTTACACCTCTTACCATAGTAATGTGCAGCCGTCAAACCCGGTTGTGCCGCGGTCAACAGCTCCAGCTACCACCATTAAATCCTTTTGATGCTCTCGATAAATATGAATCTGATTGGCATTGATACGAACGGCTTCCATTTGGAAGTTCATTAGAGACGATGGCTGATAGGCGGACGAAAAGCTATGGAGTAGCCTATTACTTAAATTTTTGGTTATTCATGAAATGGAGAGGAAAAAAGTAAACATTGAGATGACAGCTTATAATACAAATATTTGGACGAGAACTTAAAACATGTAGCGAGAAAAAACTGAACACTGAAATATTGATAGCATACAAAAATGTTTTTTGGATTGAGAGGCAGTGTTGTACTGCGCTTATTCTAAATCAATTGGGACAAGGAGAGGAGGATGAGAATTTCGATCCATTGTGGTTTATCCTTCTTTGATAATAGAGTAGACAATTTTTATACAAGAAAACGAAAACAGAGTGTACCTAAACATTAGTACTGCAGACCTACCGTATAAATACCTAACGTACCTCTGGTGGTACGATAGGTATTTTTAAGTTAAACGATACCATTGTTAGTGTTGTGCTGATGTAGGTACTAGGCGGACAGGAATATTGTTTAATATAATATTATATAAACAGTTATCTTGCATATTATACGTTACTGACTCATTCATTCGTTAGGTAATAAAGCGTGTCACTTTGAAGATAAAAACCTTAGGAAGTACCCACTCTTCCGAGCACTCTTCTTTCCTGGGTAGAAAAAGTCATACTGATATTAAGTACTGTATATAAAAGCGTTTGAATATGTAATACTTGATGTATACGATTTTATGTTATACACCTACCGTAGTCAGGGCGCTTTAAGGGTGAAAATTGTACTTTATCTCTCTCAAAAAGTTTCAAACTAGTCGTCTCCACGTTTTTCACTACCATCACGGGTCCCCATTAGTAGCCAACACCCTCGCGATTGACGATTCAGTCTTTTGTGGTCAATTTTTTCCACGCCTGTCGTTAATGGAGATTTCTTCGATATGCGCGGCGTATGTCAAACATGCGCAAGCATATTGTCAAATCACTGCGATCAAACGGTGCGCCGGAGTCGAAAAAAGTCGGTTTGAAAAGAGGCGCGTCAAATAAGTTGGAGTGTCCTGTCAATACACGCACGATTATTGACAATGTGAAGTGTAGGGAGAAATGATTGAAAAGTTAATAAGTTGCGGTTTGTTTTGATTTTGGGGTTTGATTGAAAGGTCTGAAAGTTTTGAAATGATTTGGGGTAAAACAAGTGCTACACGCGGCTGTTAAGTTGTGATGGTTAACGTAGACTCCAGCAAATGAAATAAGCTTCAATATTTTTATACTTTTTAGGGTGCCGTACGTCCGAATAAAAAAACATAACCAATATTGGATCACTCGTGTGTTTGTCTGGCTGGCTGTCTGTCCGTCTGTCACAGCCAATTTGATCCGAATCTACTGAACCAATTTAGTTGAAATTTGAATTTCTGTGACCCAAATAAATAAGGACGTTTAACAAAAATAAATGAATTTGAAGACGGGTGTCAATATCGGGGGAAATACAAACATAAAAAAAACCAACCGACTTCCAAAAAAAACACTAGAAAGTGAAAAATAACTTTAATTTCGGAAGTCGGTGTCTTTGATTTTGAAATTTCGTTTTAAGCCACCGACTTCCGAAATTAAAGTTATTTTTCACTTTCTAGTGTTTTTTTTGGAAGTCGGTTGGATTTTTTTTTGTAAAAAGTTTTTATTTTTCACTTTTTAGTTGTGGTACCTACCCCCTACAAGTTCGAATATCACGACCTGCTATGTAAATAACAGTGACAGGAAAATGTTAAAAGATCGTCCATATAGGCTAAGTGGGAAAAATACGTATTAATGAAGCTAACTCAAAAAGTACTCAAGCTAAGTTAATAAAATTTATATGGGACCACCTTGAGAGCATACCCTTTCAAACAAAAAAGAATTTTCAAAATCCGTCCACAATTGACGAAAATATCGACGGACATACACAAAAAAAAAACATACATACGCTACGAACATATAACCTCCTCCTTTTTGGAACTCGGTTAAAAATAAAAATTGCAAACTGTACCGAACAAATGTACATAACAAATGAAAGTGATTGTTGTGAGGATCTAATTTTTTTATAATTTTAAAAGACCTAAATACTTTAAAGATATTTAATTAAATAGATGAAAATTGACCCCTTTTCTTCGAAACTACCGAACAAAAATATAGCACAAAATAGTACTTAGATTACAGCGCGTACAAAGTTACATTTGCAGTTGGAATATATCGGAGAAGATGTTTTTCAACTACAATGTTAAGTTTGTCCTTGGGATTCATCCCAACTACGGACCACTTTACGGCTCGTACAGACCGTCACAATATCGTGGGCGCGACAGGCAGTGCAACCCTTATCGCGTCCGCGATATCGCGCCAGTATGTCCGAGCCTTTATTGTGCGTGGTTCGACACGCTCTTGGTCGTTTTTTTTATGTCTTTTAATTTCGAACAAGAGGCTTTTGGTTTCTTAGATTATTTTATGTTTATTTTTCATGTGTGACTTATTTGTGCAGAATAAATTTAATAATGTTGCTTTCTTTATTTCTAAATTGGTTGAATTTGACTTTGCATTTATTCCTATTATAATATTGCGTCGCCAGCTTAACGCAAATGAATCGACATTGTGAGCTACACGAGTGACGAAAAACAATGCGTATAATTGCGAAAAAACAAAGAAACAAAACGTCTTGCAAAACATCTAGTGTACCTAATAGACATTTCGCAAAATACCTTATTTCGCACTTCGCACAAATTAAGCGCGTTATTAGGCGGAACGGTGTTACGTCCCAATGACATATGACGTGTTTTAATTCAGCTGGTACAGTCCACTGCAGTCACTAGTAACACTTGGAAACACCACACCACACCCTATTTTTACATCTATGTTTACAAATAAAAACTTTGGCTTTGACTTTGAAAGACTGTTCTTACTGCTATAAAAATAAAAATGCTGGCAAAGTCAAACTGTTGCGCCCCGACCCTTTCTTACCAGCCTGCGCCGCTAAGTCTGTAACTTTTAAATTCGTACAAAATAATCTAGATTCCATCCAGCCTGTCTGCCCTCTACCAGCGCCGCCCTAAGCCGCGGTCCGTACCCCACAGGGGATGCCCTTAGCGTGTAGTCGCTAAGTTTATAAAAAAATTACCCGGGCTGGAGGTCTTATTAAAAAGGCATCCGCAGGATACCCTGGTTAAGCAGCCAACAACCTCCTAGCTAGGCTGATCTTCGAGCTGCAACACATAAAAAAAGTCAAACTGTTACCATGTTCGTGCGGTTGACATTACGTTCTCAGCGAAATGGATTCGACACGCGACGGACGGATCGCTAATTCATTTGGAAAGTTGACTTGTCATTTGATGGCGTGATGTCGTCATCCTGTAGTGTGTGAAAGATCGATTGGCATTTTGAGTTTGAGTCCTGAATTTGTTAGGTATTTGGAATCGAAATTATTTCTTATTCAGCATAAGTACTTACCAGTTTTTTTTTATTTCTGTCTTTCTTTACGTCATCACCTACGTCTTACAGCATTCTCTAATAACAACAAAAAGTGACTAATACAAACCATTGCTTAATTTCGTCGCCAACACCACAAGGGGCCGAACCTCAAATAAGAACATTTTACAGGAGAGCCAAAAACAAAAAGGAGAGTCAAATTAAATGTCATTTATTCAAACTAGGCTGAGAATCAGCGTGTCGAACGTCAAAATTACTTAAGACAGTCCCCCAAAACGCCCGCCCTTCACGAATGTCGAATGACATAAACAGGATGAGAATCTTGATAAACATTTTTGTAAAATTGACACAGAAATTGCATTTGAATTTATAAGATGGCGGCGGCGCAGCGTTAGTTCCATGCGCATAGCGACGCGTCAGAATATCCTTGTATACCGTTGTGTTAGATGGATTGACGAAACCGCTGTTTTAACTGCTAGCTGTTTTATAAAACAGCACCGTTATGTAAAACAGCTGCACTGCATGATATATTTTGTATAACATCTCAACATTTACATTGCATTTACTAGACATTGCCTGGAACAAAAAGGTGTTATTGCACTGCGTCCAGAAAATATTATCATGTCTCTTTAAACCGGAATACTAATATAATGTTCCGGCAGCAAATGATTTAGTGCTAATATTTTCTGGACAAACTACTACTAATTAACTTGTACAACATGCTTTTAACTTTAACATCCAAAACCAACCAATCAAATTCAAACAAATAGACTAGGAAACGATACAAGAGATTCTTGCCCTATAGGTATTACAATTTTGAGCTCAACGAGATCTTTTCACAAACATACTTGTAGCTTGCAGCATCTTCATCGCACGCAATCACACGTTCTCGACATTAAGCCGCGCAAATGATATTTTCCCGCGCAACGAGCGCAAAAGCGCGCCATAATTATAAACGCATCAATCAGATGCGCGCGCGCTTCGCCCACGGCGCATGCGCGTAAACGGTTATTAGTCGAGTTACATGGCGACGAGTGTTTTGCGGGATGTTTTTAATGTTACGTAACCTCAGGGGATTGGTTAAGCGTATGTTCGTAAGGACTGGAATTGGAATGGTGATCGTTTTGAGTGGAAAAACAAAGATCGTTTTTAACACTTTCGCTGTCGATTTTTGACTCCCGAATGTAATCAGACTTGGTATAAACAATATGAATGTGCGTAAATAAATGGTGAAAAGATTTTTCTTTTGCAGATTCTTCGTTTTTCGTGTATCATGCAATCTATTCATAAATATAATAAAGCTGAAGAGGGTCGAAAGTCAGTACATAAAAGATATTCGAAAAAAAGTTCGCTGGGGATACTTAGAATCGATAACAGATCACGTTCTAACAGTTTTTAGAATTTTCGTCTGTTTGTCTGTTTATCTGTATGTCTGTTTATTTGATTGCGCATCGCGTTAAAACGGCGGAACCGATTTTGAGGAAATTTGGTACGGGAATACTTTGAACCCTGGAGAAGGACATAGGATACTTTTTATCGATATACAACGCGGGCGAAGCCGCAAGCGGAAGCTAGTTATTGATAAAACAAGCACTTAAAATAAAACTCTAACTAATTTACCTATTAGGAGAGTTCTCAATGACAACTTTGAAAACAAAGCTTTGCTACTAGCATAGGACCGAGGAAAACTAACTTGTTGATAATCAATCAGAAGATATGACACTAAAATCTATCTGTAAAACCGTATCAGTCAATATCTATATAGTCGGCTTTCAACGTAAGTTTTAATCCTCTCATCCCAAAATACACTAAACCCTAGAAACAACGCAGTTTTATGAAAAATAAACACGAAGGGAATTCAGCTCACACCTGCGCGGTTCCACTATTCATAGGCTATGTACACATGACCGCGGGCTAGTTCGCGCTTTTCGATTATTCATAAAGCGGAGGTGTTGACGCGGCCGTGTGAACCGCGCCTGTCAATTTTGTTATCGGGAATATTGGTAAAATGAGTTTTGGGTTTGAAGTTGAGTTGAATTGATAATTTAAGTTTTAATTGGATGCTCGATTGCTAATTAGGTAGGTTAGGTATTTTAGAACAACTGGTTTAGAGGTATGAGGAACAGGGTGTAAAGTTCACTCATCCTCTATTGAAAACGGATCCTCCAACCAGACTGGTGCGTGTCGTGTTCGTGTCTGGCGGGCAACCGCCCAACGATTGATGTCAGAATGTTATATAGCATATGTCGATCGCACGGTAAACTCTGTTAGCGCGATGCAGGATTTGTGTGACGTCAGGTCTTTGATGCGTAGTTCGCATGTGGCGTTGTAGATGCCGCCACGGCTGTACTAATAACAATCAGTGATACATAAGTACCTACCTACATAAACTCAAGCCTTTTTCCGATGGGGGTCTACAGAATATACAGAGCGCCAGCTGCTACGATCCTAACATACTCGTTTTATTTCGTTTAGATTCTACATCTAGTTCTACACGCGCGCCAGTGGCGCCACCTGAACTTTCTGAAGTACTTCACCAATAAGGTCTGTCAGTAAGGTTCTTCTAGGGGTCCTTCTAGGGCGAGTCTTCTTCTTATCTTTGATAAGCTATACTAAATCAAGGTAAACCGTTGCATAAGGTAACATTACTCCACTAAACCATATTTTTCACATAAAACAAGTCACCTCGCAGTGTCTTTGTTCCTTTAGATTTGCATAGTGTTATTGTATCATATAGAGTTTCATCATTCATATAGTATGTATGTTATGTTTATGTTGTAATATGATTTGTAAGGTGTATCACCGTGGCGCTATTGTATTCTATTGTCAACATCAGATTCATATCTTGTTCTTTGAATATATTACTTAATAACACTGGCATATAATAATATGGGTCTTTGTTGGGTCGGATGATGTGCGAAACAAAATGCAGGTCGAAATATGAAGACGTGTATATTGCTATTGCGATAATTTAATAGTGAAAATGTGGTAAAAGAAGACAATTATTTATTTATCATCATTCAAGTTTATACTTAACTATTTTGGGGTCAGCTTCCAGTCTAACCGGATACAGCTGAATTCCGGTATTTCACATAGAGTGACCTATCTGACCTCCACAACCCAGTTACTGGGTAGTACGATATCGCTCGGCGAGACTGGTTTCAGACTTTCGGGCTTCTGATGACCGTCAAACATCCACGAACGGCCGGGATCAACAGATTAACATTAATTCTCAACTTTACCTTATATTTATCTCAAAATTAATGCTGCAGTATATCGATATAACGGACGATCATGCTAAGCAATGTGAGGTATTATAGACTCTTAACTACAAATATTTGATTTACTACTAGTTTAGCTTGTAGCCGTGGGCTTTCCATTGCCTGCCATTTGTGACATCAATATTTCGTTTTTGGTTTTGTATGACGTCATACAACGAAACATATAAGTACAAACAGGTACCTTCACACATAAGCACTTAAGTAGGAATGTATTTAAAAGAAACCATTTACATGAATACCTCGTCTAGCTGAGTAATCCATCACTAGGACTGCATAGACATTTACAGGCTAATGATAATAATGACAAATGTCTGCCATACATCTTACGGTTGAGTCCTACATTATCTAGGTCCATTTACGAAGGACTTGTCACTGTCATGTCACACAGTTTTACCTAATGCAACTTGCTGTAATAAATCTAAATCAAAAGTATTTTTTTCAAACTTGGCTGAGAATCAGCAATGTTACATACATATATAAACTCACGCCTTTTTCCCATGGGGGTAGGCAGAAACTACAGAACGCTACGATCCTTACAAACTCCTTTTGCCTCGTTAACGTTCATACATCTGGTCATACACGCACGCTGGTGGCGAGTACTACGCACCTGATCTTTCTGAAGAACATCCCCGATAAGGTTACTATATTATGTCCTCCTAGGGCGTCCCCTCCCAGCGTTTCCACTCACACTTGCCTTGTAAATACATTTTATTAGTCGCCGTTCATTCATCCTCTCAACATGACCAAATCATCTAAGCATACTCTTTTCAATTTTTGTCACTACATCTTCTTTTACATCGCACTGTTCGAACGTCAAAATGATATAAGACAGTCGTCCAATACGCCCACCCTTCACCACTTCCTAGTGCTTTAGCTGGAAAGAAGCAGGCGGAAAAAACTTTCAAGCAGCACAGCTGTCTGTTCAGTTAGAAAACCTTGATTCTATACAATAGTAGGCAAAATATTATGCGACACAAAACATTAAATTAGAAGAGAATAAAAAAATAGTGTCACTCTCAAGATAAAGAAAGAAAAACATTTTATTTGGGACACGCACAGGAAATACAAACAGTAAAAAAGGAGCATTTATAACAAACAAAATTAACAAATAATAATAATAAAAAACATTAAGACCTGTGCGAGGTCAAAAAGGCTCCTATCTCACCTTATAGCATCAGATAGCAGCAAATAGTGTCGTGTGGTTCCCCGGACCTCACTTCAACTCAGTCTTTAAAAGTTCACTGTATTCTGTATCCAGCCTATCCCGATCAACATTTTCATTTCATTTCATTTCAGTAATTTAAGATAATTAGGGCACTATTCGAAAACATATTCGATTGCCAATCAAAAGTTGTAATGTCGCTACAATTTTGGCTATTATTAAGCTTGTATTATTAGACTTCAACAATAAAGATGTCTCAAGCTAATTTAGATGAATGTAACTGAAGTGACGGTCAATTCGTCTTGCTTGTTATTTTCTGTTTTGTAATATCAGTAGGTACGTTTGGTGAGTATCTATACATACATATGTATAATAAAGCTGAAGAGGGTCGAAAGTCTGTACATGGAAGATATTCGAAAAAACGTTGGCTGGGGATACTTAGAATCGTTATCAGAACACGTTCCAACAGTTTTTAGAATTTTTGACTGTTTGTCTGTTTGTCTGTTTATCTGTTTATCTGTTTATCTGTTTATCTGTTTATCTGTTTATCTGTTTATCTGTTTATCTGTTTATCTGTTTATCTGTTTATCTGTTTATCTGTTTATCTGTTTATCTGTTTATCTGTTTATCTGTTTATATGTTTATCTGTTTATCTGTTTATCTGTTTATCTGTTTATCTGTTTATCTGTTTATCTGTTTATCTGTTTATCTGTTTATCTGTTTATCTGTTTATCTGTTTATCTGTTTATCTGTTTATCTGTTTATCTGTTTATCTGTTTATCTGTTTATCTGTTTATATAACATATGTCTGTATGTCTGTTTATTTGATCGCGCATCACGTAAAAAGACTGAACCGATTTTGATGAAATTTGGTACAGGAATACTTTGAACCCTGGAGAAGAACATAGGATACTTTATATCGATAAACAACGCGGGCAAAACCACGGGCGGAAGCTAGTGTTATACATAAGTGGAAAGTGGGAGACGAAAATAAATTACGCACTAATTTCGTTTAGATACTTTGTTGTTATTAAGTTGTTTGTGTTTATTTCTATGATTACTTTGGCCTAGATTTTTGGGGTATTGTTAACTACAGACTTTACTAATAGGATCAGCGATTAACAGTTATGTAGGTACCACTACCAATGTAAGAAATAAATGAGGTTGTCATCAGCAATACCTACCGAGAGAATTGGCTTACGTTTCGATATGGCATTTCCCTCTTATTCGTAAGTTTGCCTGAATTGGGTTTTCTTTCATAATTTAGCTACCTAGTAATATAGCTTTCGTAACACTGCTTTTTTGATGAAATTTAGTTTCTTCTTCAGCCTGTGTTGTGTCACTGCAATGGCAAATGCGTCCCTTTCTCCTTTCGAATCCTGTCCAAGCTAGTGTGGACGAATCCTGTCTGTAAGCGGCATGCTTCCTCGCTATCTTCATAATTTATTCACGGTATGTTTTCGAAAAATCTTCCTAAACATAAATATTTTTTTTTTTTTTTTTTTTTATTGATTTTTTCTACCTAGTTTTAATTTTTTTATATATTCAGTTTTCACCAATTACAGGCACTTTTGAATTGTCAAGGT
This sequence comes from Eupsilia transversa, assembly GCA_914767815.1. NCBI lineage: Eukaryota > Metazoa > Arthropoda > Insecta > Lepidoptera > Noctuidae > Eupsilia > Eupsilia transversa. Next base: position 4,701,838 of record OU611888.1, read on the forward strand.
CGGTCAGTCAGAAATATGAACCTAGTTGCCCATTCCAAAGCGAAGTTAGGTTCCTATGGAGAAATACGGGCAAGGACCTCCACGGATATTATTATATTGACAATAAACACTATGTACACTACATTCAGCTGCATCCGGGACTGGAAGCCGCCGACGCCAATAGTTGGGAAAAGACTAGGCAGATTTATTGATAATAAACACACTAACAGTCCAGTCACCAAACATAAATATCTAGTTACGTAAGCTAAAAAAACCCTTCTACACCTCCAAGCAGTGATTGCAATAAACGAACAAAATTCTAAGAATGCCTCTGTCGCACTCAGTCGTGACATTTTGTGTACAGCTTCAAATGTCAAAGCAATTTCGTATCGATTTGTTATCGGGTACTGCACTAGCTGAAGGCTAAGTGGACTAGCCTTGGTCGAGTAGTGTTGCGTCTAAAGTCATTTGAATCGTGACGTTATTCGGTAGAAAAGCGACGGAATCAGGGCCACTACTTATGTAGGGCTGGGATCTCGTGAATCATGAATATAAGTAGGTGGGTATTTTGTAATGAGTCAAAAGATTATTGACCCGCTAAAAGACGGATATGAACTAAAGAGATGTTTTAATTCTATGACTAATATCTAAGTCACTGCAGAGTGGTGGCAGTAGCAGTAGACCTCTGAGAGAATGTTGGAGGAAAATGGACAGTGCCAAGATGGGTCGATAATCTTTTATAGTATAAAAGAAAGTCTGTTAGTTACACTATTTATAACCCAAGAACGGTTGAACCGATTTGGCTGAAAATTGGTGGAGCGGTAGCTTAGAACCAGGAGAGGGACATAGGGCAGGTAGGTAGGTATGGTAGGGTAGGTAGGTACGTATGGTAGGGTAGGTAGGTACGTAGGGTAGGGTAGGTAGGTACGTAGGGTAGTTTAGGTAGGTAGGGTAGAGTAGGTAGGCAGGTAGGGTAGAGTAGGTAGGTAGGGTAGAGTAGGTAGGGTAGAGTATGTAGGTAGGTAGGGTAGGGTAGGTAGGGTATGGTAGGTAGGGTATGGTAGGTAGGTGGGTACGCCGTAGATAAGTTCTTAGTGCTACCCGTGCGAAGCTGGGGCGGGAAGCTAGTATAATATAAAACTTCTGGACAATATTGGATGAAAGCCGTAAAATGGAGGAGGCAGATGGGGATGAACTGAACTACGGTCAAGGAAAAAAGCATCCTGAGTGCGAATTCCACCAATGAAACTGAACGCAATCAGCACATCTAAACCGAGTTCAAGAGCTGTCAGTGTCAAAATTCCAACGAAAATAATGACACTGACAGCTCTTAAATGTGGTGTATGTGCTGATCGCGTTCAGTTTGTATTGGTGAAATTGGCCCTGAGGAATAATTGCTAACAGTAGCTGGTAAACCACAGACTATTCTTGTAAATGTACTTTATCTATGAGACAAAGGTATGTCTCTACCGATGACCTCATGTCTCGCAATCCACAGGAAATTACCATAAAAAAAGATTACCTAATCTCATTGTTCGTAAAAAAACAATGTATATACCTAGGTAGGTACTTCCATATCTCCAAATGTTACATTTTGTAACAAAGTACGTTCAATGACAAAACAGTCTCTACACCTCACTCCAACCAAAACCCAACCTTATCTAAAGACAATACGATTGAATTTTCATAGACATAAAAAGAAAGCAAAGAAAACTGTCCCCATTTGTCGCAACGGTAGGCGTGGTGATCCACTAAGAACCGAATTTATGCAATCATAACCCATACCATCTACTCCAACCTTAACTCAGAAGCTTCAAGATCTATAATTCCTTGTGCGAAGTATAGGTTATGTTGGTCAATTGTAAGAGGCAAGCGGTCAGAGCAATTTGGTTGCTAGCTATTAAAGATCTTTCGTATGTCATTATATAGCTCAGAGTGCGTGAATATAAAATCGAGGTTGCGCAACCTAATGGTCTCTGTCTTTGTTCTTTTGTCAGTGTGTGTCATTGAGGAGATGGGTCATGGCGAAATCTTTAATTAAGCTGTCTGATATTGTAAAGGTTTTAGATTTTTTGTAGCTCTACACGAGACTGTTACCGTTTACTGGGTTTTCTGTCTAACTCATGTACCATCGCGGTCACGCATATCTGACCACTTTGAAAACAAAATCCTGTGCACACGATGACCACATCTGCATACGGCCTCTTTTTTTTTGTAGGTAAGCTTTAGCGTGCCGAGCGCTGCAAGCAGGAATAGTCCTTACGGTGTTCAGATAAGCGTGTCCGCGATAGTACATAATACTTGGGTACGTTCGTAATGATTTTGTTAATAACATTCGATAGTATCGGTTTTTGGTTTTGTGGTGCAAATACCAGATATTCCTGAAGGGCTGTAAGAAAATACGTGTTTTATCCCCAAGGTGGATGCTGATTTTTTTGGCGCAACGCGATGAAATACTAAACCTGTATCGATTGTATGGATGGTCTGAAATAAGCTAGGAAGTGCGGAAACTGGCAATTTCAGCATAGAAACGTTGATATTATTCGAAGGTTATTAGAAAAAAAATAGACCTGGAACGAATAAAAAATATATTACTCGGCTATCTAACGTATGTACGTACCAAAAATTCTTACATAACAAACCAAAAAAACCACAAAACATCCACTGGTACGCGAGTCGTAATCATACGAATTATAATAATTGTCTAAGCGGGCGCGGGGGGCGTGGCCAAATGACAATCACGCGCCGCGACCTAATGAACGGGTGCGCGCGCGCCGGACAGGTGCGATCTAGTGACGTGGGAACGGAGTCGATGGTGCCGGTTTAAAAAAAAAGAAAAAACAATAAAAGAAGATACTTCACCGAATACTATGCAACAAATCAAAAATTGGTGCTGGTTGGTTATAAAAGTACAGGACAATACCTGATTGGGGTTTTAAATTCAATTCGTTTTTATTGTTTTTACAGTGTTATTGGGTGGTGAAGTGAGAGAGAATATTAAGTTTTTTGTGAATATTCTGCTGCATCTTGAACGTGATACCTTATTCTCTTTATAGGTACTAAAGGCGGCGAATAAGAACGATAATTAATAAGAATTAGAATTGTATTGAATTCAATTATTCTACTTGTTCAACCATTAACCACCAACTCACCACGCATTGCCGCAGTATGTACGCACAACCCAAAAGTACTATCGACACATTCACCAACTCATCGACATAAGCACATCCCTACACAAGTATCTAACATTGAGCCAGTGTCGCTACGTGTCGAGTCATGCATTCATTACACGTGTGAGTTGTTATCCGCCCTAGCGTCACACATCTGGCACTTCGAAGTACCTACCAAACTGGCACTAGTGGACAACTGGACAGTGTTGGAATGTGAGTGTGTTAGTGACATGTAGAATACGCACACATAGTATAACGCTTCAAGGTTATTTTGGCGCGTGGCCAGAAACTGAACTAACATCGCCATCTTGTTTTTTCAATTCCATTTTTGTGACACAATTTCACAAATGTTTACCGAAAATGGGGGGGCATTTTCGGTAAACATTTGTCAATATTATTCAGGCGCCGAAATATCCTTGTTGCACTGTAATAGTGTAGTGACATGTGGGTATAGGCTGCATAGTTTATTATCCAATGTTGTTGTTGTTGTTGTTTATTTGTTATATTATTAGTTTTGCGAATTTCAGTTTGAGTTTGAAAATCTCATTCTAATAATGGATAGCAAAAGCAATATGTTTTTCCTTTTATAAAGAGGAATCCTTGAATTGATTGAATCCTTTTTGTAGAGAGGCAGAAGGTTAGGGAAATTATGCGTTCCTGAATTTTCATGTTAAAATAATAGATTATTGGCAATATCCAATTTAGACTGGACTGCCCCAATGTTCGATTTACCCTCTGGTAAATCGGACTGGTTATAAAATAAACTGGCCTCATGATATTTGGTGGAGTAGTCTTGAATAATCATTTTATTGCAAGTAAAAGTTAGTCGGTTTTCTACATAAATAATCAGATTAGTATTATTGGTGATTTGCACGAATTAACTCGCCCGAATCGGGCGAAACGACACGCCTACAAAGCGATTCGCCTACAAATAAATTAACATCAAATCAAATATATCATTCATACATTCATTCAACATCGTGCGGATCGCCTCAAGAGAAACAAAAATAAAATAAAAAGGGTCGATTCGCCTGTTTCGGGCGAGTAAATTAAAGCCGATAACTGCGCTGACTTAGCTGAAATTCCCCGTCTTCTGCTGTTTATTCAATCTCAAAACGATTCTTATCATAACTGTTAATCCAACTCGTAATCAAGAACTGAACATCCCAAAAATTGAATAACACAATATTTGACAATCAGACCATCAAACAGAACAAAATAACTACAATTCCTCATCTAAAACAATATTACATTCAGAGATGCTTTCAAGATACCATTGTTAAAACCGCCATTGTGTTACAAAGTCGCAATTTCCTATAGCAAGTTGATATTAGACTCACAACCCTATACAATGCTGGGAAAACGCAGTAAAAATGCGCTGACAATTATTTGGTTCAATTGCCCGAAGACCGACGCAGGCCCAACGGTAGACAAATTACATAGTCTGTATGTATATGAGATGTAGTAGGAAGTTGAAAAAATGGTGGAAAAAAGTTAATTTATATGCTGTGTCTGTCTGCCTGTTTCCTGAGTCTAGTAGACGTATGAATTGGTCATAAGATGATAGTACAAACAGTATTCCATAATGCATATTAATACGGCTCACTAGTGAGAGGCTTTATTAACAAAGGAAACTGTCAGGGTTTTGCTATGTTCTTTCACAGAAATGTACCTACTATAAACATAAAATGTAAAGAGTCGCATGATTTAGGTTTATAGTCTAATAAAAATTAAAGTAATAAAAACTAAAACCCAACTACGGCAAAAAGTCAACTAAAAAGGTATAAACAAGTCATCACAGGCAGACAAAGCCTATAACCAGCGGACGAGCAAGACGCTTCCAACGATACCCCATTCAATACCTCAGTCAAATTATGATCAGTCGTTTAGACGTTATGTGGAACAGATGAACATACATACCGGTCAAAATCATAACCCTCCTTTTTGTTCCGCCGTAGTCGGGTAATGAAAAGAATCAAATGATTTAGGTTTATTGTCAAAAATGCTGCAGCATTGGGCAACTTACGAAGTGAAAAAGGACCAGGACTAAAAAAGTAATTTCTGTGAATACCTAGTTTTTATCGTCATCTCTACCTGGTGAAAATATTGCCAAACTATACTGAAGTTGGCATCAGTCAGTCTATTCTGTAAAAATCTCACAGTGAAAGTGAAAACTGAGTCGAAGTGAGTCATTCCACCTGATGCAAGGGATTGACACTACTGACGGCTCACTTCACCTAAGTATTCACAGTGAGACTTTTAAAGAATTTATCGGCAGATATGACAGTCAGTGCATCGGGATTGCTTCTTGACACAGCACTCATGGAAGCTACACTATTCTTCTTTACCCATTTTAATCCCCAACACTATCCCAAATCGTGAAGTCCAAAACAAAATGACTCCTAATTAGTAGAATCCTCACTTTAATAACCAAATCCAACAGTCAACTGCTATAACTCATGTTTCTACGTATGTTTAGTACAGTGGCAATTATCGAGTGGGATCGAACCCTCGGTTACGACCTATAATTGGCAACCAACAGTGTATAAATATAGAGTGCGGCCCATAATATTGTTTTATGAGGATTTTAAAATAATCATTGTCATACCGAAGAGGACGTCGACGCGTGGCTATGGGAAGTGGTGACTATTATTAGTTGTATGTGTTATTTATGTGAAGGTGTTTGTTTTATGTACTTTTGAGTTACTGTTTTAATTTAGGAAAGAAACAAAGGCAGAACCCCGCGCGGTCGTTAATATCTGGAAGATGATTTCAGTGAGTCCTTTTATAATCGTATGTCTTCCTGGGAAATCCGGTAATCTGATAATAGTCTACAGAGGCGGTGATGAAGAAGTTTTATAAGTCTAAAACAAATTAAAAAGAAACCGGCCCAGTGCGTGACGGACTACGCACAATGAAGGGTTCCGTAGTTGGGATTAATTTACTTACCTAATATCAACCTTGACTTTGTAGTTGAAAAAATGTTCTCCCGTACATTGATATACGTCGCGGTCAATTCTCCATTCCGTCCATCCGTTTGATAAAGCAAAAACAAAAATGATAAAACTACAAATAAACGATTTTTGGACTTTTTCCTTTACTTGCGCTGTGAGACCTTTGCTTCTTGCCCATTTTTTTTTTTTAACCGCAACGGGTAAGCTCTTGGCCTTGGCCTTTGATTCTAGTTTAACGAAAAGCATCCTATAGGTCCTGTAAATCCTCCTCTATCACTTTCGTATATTTTGTAGGTACCTTCCACTATCGCACGCTATATGCGGACCGCACCGCGTGCGTACACACGGCTACATATCAAGCTATACATTTCCAGTTTAAGCTGACCTCTCATTGTACGGAAATCATATACAATGCGAGGACAGATTATACTGGAAATGTATAGCTTGATAATGTAGCCGTGGACACCACCGCACAGTTTTTCACTCCTGCAGTTCCAATGTGCGCTTAACTTAATACACCGAGATGATGATGGAGATATACCTTATATGAACACAAACATCTTAAGGACAATCCAACGTAAATAACATTTCAATGTCCTCAACTTAGCAAATAGCCAACATATCAACCAATTACGCACAAGGGAACAAAATGATTAAAGTATCGAACGCACTGTACCCAATTATTCCATAATAACCTCCAGGAATTACGTGTAATACTGTGCCGCGGTATAATCGTCGCGTGGCTTTAAATGTAATCGCTTTGACATTTCGGAGGACATACGTGAGCTTGTGAATTCACCTGTTGAGATCTGTTTGTAGTTATGTTACGTTAATTCAATTGAATGTAAGTCCTGTCTGAAACCACAGGGATAATAAAAGAACATGTGATAGTTCGTAGTAGTATTTTTTTATTTCGCACCACAATCATACTAAAATCTAATAACAGAAGTACAACACACATAAAACAAAACACTATCATCTATATATTCCATAAAATGTGAAAATCATCAATGTTATTTTTAAATCAAAAAATTCTTTAAAAAAAAAAAAGTAACCCCCATAGGTTTTTGTGAATGAACTCATCCGGGGAACTGCTATCAAAATAAAGAAAGAAAAATGCGTTTATTCCGTCATCCAGACGTCAAGTTTTTATATAAACTTACAGATTATATTATTCAGTCATTTTACCATATAAATGTACCAAAGAAATACACTTTACCCACTTTCCCATAAATAAAGGCCATTCTTAAAGACACACTTCAACTTCCCGACCCTAAAGCTTACATTAAACACAATAAAACCATCAGATATGGAAGTCTAAAGCTCTATTGCTATAATTATCTCTATGACTACACACAGACGATCGACGAACACCTGACGAACTCGTCAAACTTTTGTAATTGAATCGACGGAACTTGCAGGGACAGAACTCTTAACGTTGTGGTAGGTTGATAGAGGAAGAGACAGGACATTATTTCGTTAAACTATTAAATACTATATTAAATAAAAAATATTAAAAAATAAAAATATTCAAGTATAAAGTAAAGTAAAAGATGTACATTAATTACAATCGAGGTAACTTTAGTTCTAACTGTAATGTAGACTCGTATTATATTCCAGGTGAAGCTCGCTTCCACCTTCGGCCTGATGATCACTTACCATCAGGTGAGATTCAGGCCAAGAGTAAAAGTTTCCCCAAAGTGGAAAAAAAAAAAAAAAGTTCAGATTAAAAACCTTAATCTTAGCTGCATGCTTAAAAAACTTTCTTCTTGTTGGAACAAATTTCTGTAGCGCAGCTTGCGGTAGGAGTTGACTGGTACAAATCGTCACGTAACGAAAAAGCGTTATGCCCGAAAAAGTCTCAGGTTTGAAGTGTCAAAAGTTTATATTTTTGAATACAGAGCCATCTAGCATAAGTTTTAAGCTTCTAAAAACTTATACGAGATGGCTCTGTATTAATACATAAAATACAGTGAAAAGAACTTCGTTCAAACTGGATGTCCCATGATATCTCCCGACTTTTTTTATTTTCTTGGCTATTATTTTGAATTTAAAAGTATACGTACTAGATCTTTTTCTAAAAAAGGATAGTAAAACAGCGCACGTGGGAACAATGGTACGTAACCGGTTAACTTCGCTAATGATGTAGTTAAATGGTTTTAGTACTCATGCACGGTTAAAGATAGTTTCTTTGAAGAAATGCTAAAGCCCAGTTTAAATTCAGCTCAAGTTAGTAGCAATTGGATTCATTATTTTTCACTGAATTGACCAATTTTTGCAAAGAGGATTTTATGCTTTCCAAAAGGCCAATTCTCGTACCTTTATAACGTTCACATCCTAGTCGCAATCTGTCAAACTTGTCAAATTTTTTGTTTTTTATTGTATTTTTGACAGATTGCGAATGGGGTGACAATGGGAACGTTCTTAAAAATATAGGAATTGTTCCCCCTCTGATATATCTACAAAACTTTTATAGTATATTCAAAAGTCATTTTTGTCCTGTCTACATTTTCAAAGGTCTATGCCCAAGCTCAATAGAGGACAAAGTTGTTTAATCGTCAGTTGATAGGCTGTGCCGTGTCATGGGGTGCCTGGTTCACCCCCCTCCCCACTTTTATTCACACTTAATTGACGCCGTTGATTAGCAGTGACTTAGGAATTAGTTATCACAGGTTGAAGATCTAAATTAAAAGACTTCAAGTTTCATTAATGGTCGTCCAGATTGCTTGGAGTTAGGACTGTCTTAACTGAACTTGTAAAGTTGGAAGTAATGGGTTATACGAGGGACCTTCTATCAGCTGTTTAATAGGGTTGAAAAGAACACTAAACACCATTGAAGATTCACCTTCTGGTAATGGAAATACGCTATTATTTATAAACACAAGGAAAAACGCCTTGGGAAGTCCTTAGAACAGCTAGCGTTGGTGAATACTTATATTGCTATTAGCCCCGTTGGTCTCGTAATCGCAACCGCGACTGCTGAGCGTGAGGTCCTGAGTTCGATTCCCAGGATGGGCAAAATTTTATAGGGTTTTTCCCTAAGGAATTTCTTAGTCACAGCTTGGAGTTTAAAAGTTGGCGGTGTGATACCCCTTTGCCTCGGAGCTGTTGTTCCTGCACCTGATCTCTCCGGTCGTGTCGGATTGACGTCCTATCGGACTATGAGAATGAGGGATGAGTTAGTGCACCTGAGTCTGCGTACACACTTGTGCACTATAATATCTCCCGCGTAGATAGCTAGTCTCCGCTGACATTGGCTGCAGTGGCAGAAATTCGGTCTGGAGGACTGTTCGCTTTACTTTGTGTAAATAATTTCATCACCATTGCTCTCAAAATGGTGAAGGAAAACATCGTGAGGAAACCGGCATGTCCTGGAACCAAAAATCGAAGACAATTGTGACATCTACCAACCCGCACTGGGCCCGCGTGGTGGATTACAGCCCACACTCTCTCTCGAAGAGAAAATACGGCCAGTGTCCCAGCAGTGCAGTGATTATTCTTCATTCATAATCCTCACATTTATTAAATTCATTAATGCGTCTCGCAAAATCCTAAACTCCTTTCCAAAAATCAACACAAACCATCCTTATATTTCACAACTTTGCGACATAAATATCGAAAGTATCTAATTGGCGTTACCCTCTTTGTTTTAAAACATACATTATTTCCCTTGGGAAGACAAAAGTCGCGGATTTCATAACTCAATAATAACCCGCTGTTTACCCGTCGCAGGAGGTAATTATATAGAGACGTGATTTCGTACAGGAAGCTCGAATTAATATCAATGTTCTTGGGCCTAGGGTTTAGGGATGTGCTGGTGGGTTGTCGATATTTTAGTCGTTAATTAAATATGTATAATATTCTTTATTTGGTACTACACATACAAGTGAACACAATCCAGTATTAGTGACTTAAAAATAAGTAAGTAAACTTTAACAAACTAAAAACAACTAAAATTAACGCGGCCCAATACACATTGGAACGTGCCTCCGTACCCAGTGCCTTATAAAGAGACTGTCGAATTTGTGTAATAATGTGTTTGTGTGAAATGAAGAAATGATTTTATTTTCTGTAAATAGGTTTGTACAAACATTTTTACGCGTCAATAATATTTTAAAAACTAGATGTAGTCGGCGTTTCCTATCATAGTCTCTTTTAGTATAGACATAAATCTTTCTAAGATGATGTGAAGACCATGTAGATTGTTGGTGTGTTGTGTTATGTTGTATGCTATGTTATTTTGTTGACCGATGTATTTATTTTTTGTATTTTTATTTATTTAGTTATTATCTAGTGTCAGGCATTCGTAACATTACATTCTACAAAAACTTTAAAATAAAACTAAAGGTACCTTAAAATAAAACTACTCAACGTATGGAAATCTGAAGATTATATTATAGGTTGACATGTTGTACCAAGTCATTGTATTTACGTATGAGTAACATCACGTGTGTTTCGTCAGTACTTTAATTTAAATGTTTTTATGTTATATTCATGTAAGAACATACATTCTGTCGCTCTTTTATTAGCTACCAAATTCAATTTACAGACAATGGTGACTTTTCAATCAATTTGCCTAGCCTTTTCGCAACTATGTTGGGGTTGGCTTCTAGTCTAACCGGATGCAGCAGAATGCCAGTATTTTACATGGATCGACTGCCTATCTGACCCCTTGGTAAGATGATGGTCATGACTTTGCAATGGTGACTTAAAGTCATCAAAACCATCGACACCAAACTCGCTCTACAATCATAACACCCAGCCCATCACTACCCTTAAGAAAATGAAGACAAATGCTAACGCCAGCGGAGGGGTCCGGGTTCGATCTCAGATGGGGCATGACAAACTGTCTATGACATACATAATTTTGTAACGGCTTCATTATTTAGTCATGAACAGGGGGAGCCATGTCTAGGAACGATATTTTGTACTAATCAATGTCACTTAACTGCGATAAAGTTACCTTTAATATCTTTGTTTTGATAGGAGCTTGTTTTTACGATATTATCGTGGACGTTCACGTCCATAAAATGTATAGGAATATGTGTATGTGTATTTCGTCGACGGAAATTTAAAAGCGTCTCCATACAGTTTACTTCCCTGTGTTATTGTGATGCTATGACGTGGACGTCCACGATAATGTCGTCACGTTGACGTGGACGTCCACGATAATGTCGTCACATTGGAAAATATTATGAAAGCGCACATTAGTGTAAATATTTTAATAATTGATAGTGAGTAGTGCGGATTGAACAGTACTAGATCATTTTTACAATGAGTCAAACACAGAAGTATCTCTGAAAACAGCTGTTTTAATTAAAATTTTATCAAAATGCATGAAACTGAGAAAAACAAAAAAAAAAAAAAACAGTCTGCCTAGCTTTTTCCCAATCATGTTGGGGTCGGCTTCCAGTCTAACCAGATGCAGCTCAATACCAGTATTTTACATGGAGCGACTGCCTATCTGACCTCCACAACCCATGAGTAACTGGGTAATACGATACCCCTTGGTAAGACTAGTTGTCAGACTTTCGGGTTTCTGACGACTTGTAACGACTGTCAAAGAGCCGGGACCAACCGCTTAACGTGCTTTCCGAAGCACGGAGGAGACTCGGTATGTAAAGATGGTCACCCATCCATGGACCAACCCCGGCAAGCGTAGCTTAACCTGATGGATCGACCCGTGCGGCTGTTATTACTTAGCCACGAGCTCCTCATGAAACTGAGAAAAACATTAAAATTAATAAAATCTCACGGTTGTTACAGAATAACAAAAGCTTCACAATAAAATATGAGACAGCAAACCATGTAGGTCGTTAATAAAAATGTTAAACCATTAACATTGTTGCTTGATGTAAGAGATATGTAACAAAGTCGCTCACTAATGAGCTAATTAGCAAACCGCAGTCTGACAAGTCTGTGAAATGCTCCGATGAAGAAATAAAAATGTACAAATTTATTTTTAACTTCAATCATTTCTGTCAACAATGGTTTATAATTCAATTAAAAACAATTTTACCGTCGAAGTTAACTTGAAACAAATTTTGGGACCCAGCCACTGGATATGTTATATATTGATATATATTGACGTACTAATTACTTGCTTGTTGGCTTTTAACAAGGAAAAAACTAATTCAGTGTCAGCACTCATTCTCAATTACAAAAAATATTACGAGGGAAAAATTTCAAATGTAAATTTTTAACCCTTGTCGCTTAAAAAAATCAACGTATACCTACGCCTTTGAAATTCTTTTCAAATAGCTTAAACACTTAAAGACAGTAATTTGGACCAAAACATCGAAATAATTCATAAAGACCATTTTCCAAGACCCCTAAATTCACTAACTTTGGTACAGAAGAGTGGTCAAGTTTTTCTGGAATGCTGTGTTGGTAGTCATAAAATTATAAATTCTACTAAATATGTCATAGCCGCAGGAAAGCCATTTCTTAGATTTGAATATTTAACAGGTCGTTAAAGTATTAAAATTCAAGGTCTTCGAAGGTCCTAAATTGTTGAATTATGATAGAATAAGGGCCTTCTGTAAGTTATTCAGATTTTTGAGTTAGAAACATGTCGTTAGATATTCAAATTTTATAGAAAAACCTCTCAATTTTTACTTTGGAGAACGCTTTGTAACCATATTCAATTAATACGAACATTGCTATAGCTATTTACAACGCAGAGTTGCTGTGTTTCATTTTTCACCTTTTGGCACAAAAGTTAGCGTTGCTTTTGGGATGGCAACGCACCTACAATCCCTCTGGTAATGCTGATTTCCATAGGCAGCGATGGCCGCTTATCATCAGATGTGCTAGTGGCTACTTGCTTGTCAATCAATCTGCCCAGCCTTTAACCAACTATCTTGGGGTCGGCTTCCAGTCTAACCGGATGCAGCTGAATACCAGTATTTTAAATGGAGTGACTGCCTATGTGACTTACCCAACGAAATAACTGGGTAATACGACACCCCTTGGTAAGACTGGTTTTCGTCAGACTTTCGGGCTTCTGACGAAAAATCCACGAACGTGTTTTCCGAGGCACGGAGGAATTTCTATATGTAAATTTTGTAACCCATCCACGGACCAACCCCGGCGCGCAGAGCTTAACCTGATGGATCGACCTGTTTTCTTTAGCCACGAGCTCCTCTATTAGTTGTGTGTGTTCCGAAAACCCACAAAATAGTTATTTCTATTCAACGATGGAACAATCAGCAAGCTTTATGTTACTAGACAAGCAGACGCATAAATTATGTTAGTAGAAGTAAATCACAATTTGATCACACGTTTGATCCTTGGCTTTGGACAAAGCTTGTGATACAAATAGGTTCAAAGTTACGTCATTTGGCAATTTATTATTATTGTAACCTCTTTTGTTGTTTGGTTTTGATATAGATTCTGTTTAATATTAGGATCATCAGCAGCATATTTCTGAGTAACGAAAAGTTTCATTTTATGTTTTTGAGTAGCATAAAAGCAAGGAGCTACCAGCAGCAGCAGGTCATGGATGGCCTCTTTACATACCGCGAGACTCCTTCGTGCCTCGGAAAGCACGTAAAGCCGTTGGTCCCGGCTGTCATTCGTGTATCTTTGACAGTCGTTACAGTCATCAGAAAGCCCGAAAGTCTGACAATCAGGCGTATCGTATTACCCAGTTTCTGGGTTGTGGTGGTCAGATAGGCAGTCGCTCTATGTAAAATACTGGATTCAGCCGCATCCGGTTAGACTGGAAGATTGTGAGCTTGGCAGATTGGAATAAAATAATAAATAAAGAAGCAAAAATGTAGATGAGCAAATTATGAAAGCTTCTGGTGTATTACAAATATATAACTAAAACTATTTGTTTGCTAAAGAAAATGATGACTCATTAATTAATAAGGGCGAAAAGAATATTATAAAGAACATAACTTCATGCCTGTATTTCCCAGAGGGTCTGCCTAACCGAGGCAGAAGTGTACTCTAAGTAAAATAGTAACCTGAATAAAAAAGAAGTAAATTATTAATTAAGAACGATGAATAAAGATTACTTGAGGCAACTGAAGTTTAAATCGAAGTATTAAGCAAATAAATATTATTATTGAACTTTTTTTTTCTATTAAGTTCAGTATCAAAATAGTAGTTCAGTGTCAATTTCACAATCACATTTCAATCCAAATTGATTCCATTGAAATTGAAGCCGAAAGGACTGCTGCACACGAATCCCATTAACATTCGGAAGCCGACCACGACCTAACACAACACACGATAACCGACACACAGTTCCCAGTTATCCGTAATAAACCGTTTGGGGACCAATCAAGCCACATCAAAGGGTGCAATAACCATTGGGCCCAATCGACGGAGGACCAATTACAATGTTAAAAGCGCTTGCGCCGCGGGGCACACATGGGAATGAGAACAGAATTTGAATTTGAAATTTTGGGACCAATTTACCTTGAGGTGTAAGGCGACAGATACCAAAACGTAGTGCCGGGAAAGCAGTGATCAGAATTTTATAGTATATGTAAATTTAAAGAAGGTAGGATTAAAATGATGTTATTGAAAATGATTTCCGCTCTACTTGCCTATAATGATTTAACTGTTGTTTATTTTGCTGTTAAAGTATCAACAAGAAGAAAACATATTTTCTTTAAAACTTTCTGTAGAAAACGGTTTTAGATGCTGCAAGTCAATAACAATACTGATTCGTTTGAATTATTATTTCTAAATCGTAAATATTTTGTTTTCTAAATCATCATACTTTATATAGGTTTTTTGCTATATTTCCCTGCATAATAACAAAATAACGCTTTGAAATGTTGATAGACATTTTTTTATAAAGACCTTGTTTTTTTAAAACAAAAAATGTACAAAAATTTGTTCTGTTTTCCTAAAATATACTACGTTGGAGTCACAATATTAATATCGGGTCGCGTCGCGCATCTCCCGAGGGGTTTCTAAATCATCCGTCCCTGTCGCTCCCTTGCGCCCGGCGCTAACTTGCACATCATAGTATGGATAAGACTAGGACTAGACTTTTAGTATAATGTATATTTTGAATTTACGACAGCCCCATTTTATGTTCAGGCAAATAACTGTCCAAGGTTGCCTGAAACAGATCGCAGAAAGCGATAAGGCCTTCCATTGCATATTTCGAAGTGTTTCATTTATTTTTTGTAATGTGATTTTGTGGTGTAGAAATAAGTGTATTATAAATAACTATGTTATTGTTGTTATGAGTCATAGGAGAATAAAGAAGGAAAGCGCTTTTTACCCGACAACGGCGCAGCAAAGAGGAGGGTTATGACTTAGACCGGTATGTAGGTTCATCTCTTCTCTTAATCCACGATCCGAAGTCCGATGGATAAAGGCTATGTACCTACGTAAAATTTATGAAAACGAAAACCCAACTACGAAAAAAATGCCAATGAGTCACACGTCGTGTTATCGAACAGGGGCCTAAGTCTACTAATTTATAAACGTTATAATGATCTCTCAATGGTGAGTGTACCTTTTTTGTGTGTGAAAAGTTTAAATAAATAAATAAATCTGTCAAAAACTCACGATTGATTTAGAAATTAGAAGACTTAGGCCCCTGATTACGTGTGACTCCAGATTTTTTATTCGTCTGTCTGTGATGTCTTGCATATACCTTTTTCGGAATCGTCCTTCAGGTTTAGTAATTCGCTGTTTTTTTTTTTTTGAACCACTTCTTTGTCAGGGTATATCCACACAACTCTAGCGAAGCCGTAGCGCCCCCGGTAACATTCGCTTTACGGTGTAATTTTTCTTATGTTATTTATTTATTTATTACGTTGTGAGTGATCTATATCACGTCATATCTTACACTCTTGTAAATGGGCCAGCATTTATTCAGAGCCGCGCCGCAGTATTCGTGTGGCAAGTCTTTTCCTTTCCTTTGTGCTGATAGATTCGTAATTGTTTCGGGTTCATATCTTTTGGTTGCGATTCAAAAAAGATGGAAAAGTGATCCTTATTAAAATCGAAATCTATTATAAGCACTCGATTCGTCAAAAGAAGCCGATATAAAACTAGCAAAATAAAGCCAGAAGATATCACGTGGTAAAAAGATAATTATTATTGGTGAAAAGTAGATGCAAAATGCAACAACACTACCGATGACAATATACCAACAAATCTCCCAGACTTTATCAAAAGACGCAACCAAAGAAATATTTTTAGCCCTAAAAATAATAGACAATTACACTAAAACTATAAATTTTACGATCCCATAAAAAAATCCATAATGGAAATATGTAAAGACAAAACCTCAGTCCCTTCGCAATTTACCTCCTACCGCTAGAAAACGTTTGAAAAATAACTTTTAAACTCGTAAAATGGAAGATGGGACTTTCAGGCTTTAGGGTTTTTAATAAATATGGTAGCAGAATAATGGGCGAAGGCCTTAAAACATAGTTTTTAAAACTTAAGTGACATTTATGTTGTGGGTGATATATCTGTGTTTAAGTTACCCATACTTAATTAATGACGTGGGTGAGGGACGGTAAAAAGACGTGGTGGGTAAATTGGTATTTTTGTTGGAATTCCTGTTCTTAAATAGAATTGAAGTGTGAGATGGTAAAGGCAACTGGTCCATTCAAGAGAAGCCAATGTACGCTTTTTAATTTCTAACGTGGTCGCAGCTACGCCTGCGTTACCGCATCATGATATCACAGGAAAGTAAAATGTATGGAAATGTATGAAGACGCTTTGAAATTTCGGCCCACGATAACGTTATAACGTGCATGTTATTCCATACATTTTATGAACGCGGACGTCGACGATAATATCGTTACGCTATAAACGGACTTTGCTTTGATTTGCCGATAAATCTGACGCAAACCCAAATTCAATTTCTACTGTTTCGCGTTAATCTAGTGATAAATTCCAAAGGACCCAGATCTGATTTAAAACATCTCATTTTTTCTGCCTAACCTTTTCCCATTCATGTTGGGGTCGGCTTCCAGTCTAACCGGATGCAGCTGAATACCAGTATTTTACATGGAGCGACTGCCTATCTGACCTCCACAACCCAGTAATTGGGTTATACGATACCCCTTGGTAAGACTGGTTGTTAGACTTTCGGGCTTCTGACGACTCGTAACGACTGTCAAATATCCACGAATGACAGCCGGGACCAACGGCTTCACGTGCTTTCCGAAGCACGGACGAGTCTCGGTATCTAAAGATGGTCACCCATACACGGACCAACCCCGGCAAGCGCAGCTTAACCTGATGGATCAACCCGTGCGGCTGTTATTACTTAGCCACGAGCTCTTCACCTGATTTAAAACAATCATCTTTCATATAAACATTGATTATGATTACATCACTCTTCAACATAGTCCACTTTTCCCCAACACCTTTGCTAATAACATCAAAGAAGCAACGCCAGGTCGATAAATAAAACTAACCAGATGTTAACCTAAAACGTGGATCGTACATCTGCAAGTTCATACAGAAACAATAGACTATTGTTGTTATTTTTTAGTTCATCAGTGACTTACTGTTACAGCGCGGCGTGGAAATGAATTATCTTCCGAGTGTACTCCAAATCGAAGCAGCATCTGCCGTAGTGAGGGGAAATTATCGATAAAGGAAATAAGTGAATCGAGAAAATTTTAAAATAAATTAAAAAACAATTACACCGTAATGTTCTGTTACGGCGTGCTTGTATATAATTACAGTACCTAGTTTATTTGCAATTCCCTCAATCATTTTGCAATTAAATACAACTGTTTAATCTCTTTTTTTTTTTACGTAGTGCTGATTTAGATTTGCCCAGAGTCTAAACTCAAAAATGGTACTTTTATGTTTGGCACTTAATTTATTATTTCTAAAGAAACTTTTTTACCCGATATAAGACACTTTTATTTGGAATCACATCAGGCAAATAGTTTTATGCAGTTGCAAAACCATACGAACACAGAGACGGCCTCTTTTATGTATCGATATGTCCACTATCGATACATCCACATCCCAAATCAATCGCAACCGTAGCTCGAGTTTTTTACAGTTTGTTAGTAGTTTTGATATTTTTTATCCTTTTTGCCCCTTTCGAGGATTCATTTTCGACAATAAAATGACCGCAGATGTAACCGGCAGGTGTTGCCACGCCAATAATGAAGGAATTGCACTCAATCGGGGTAGCTATTATATTTTTATGGATATAAAAGTTTATGCACGGTCATTTTATTTGGTGGTTAAGAATTTTCGTGGTTTGTTATACTAATTATTTTCTTTAGCAGATGCATCAGTGTTGTTTTATTTCAGAGGTAACTAGTTATTATTTTGCAGTCTGTAATCTGGTTGCAGTGTAGGTGAATACCCAGTCAAAATTACTTATTAAGAGCCCACACAACCTCATGTTTTTATCTCGATCGCACCATACTACTCGCCGACTGAGTGCGAGACGGAGGTGGCAACAAATCGGCAAAAGTTTAGGTAATTGCTTTTTACGGCGAAAATTATGGTAATTTAAAAAAAAAACACACCAAGTCTGCTTTATAGTTAGTTCAGTTAGTGTGCCAAGTTTCATGATCTAATTTGAAGTATTTTTTGAATATACAATAAACCGCTGCGGTTTATTGTTCGGTTTGGAGGTAACTCTGGTTTTTTTTTCTATCGAGAAAATTTTATGGAATCGTGTTTTCGGCTAACATAGTCGCTAACATTAATCCTCAACTTTAACATAATATATTTATTTCAAAATTAATGCTGCAGTAGTTTCGACATAACGGCGGATCTTGCTAAGCGATTTGACGACTTATAGGCCCTTAGTTTGTTCCATTCGTGCTTATTAAAATAAAAATCAAACCAACAGTCCTTAATACTACAGGCGTTGCTGGGATTTATAGGCCTCCGTCGAATTTCGATAATCGCTTCCGTTCTTATGCCCACTCGAATCCATGTCTGACCTGCAATTTCGACGTTTTCGTCACCCCATCGCACCCTCGACTTCTTTTTTCTTATCCCGGCAGGATATCGACGCATACAATTGGTTCCTCACTTGCGGACGTATCCATTTCTGCGCCTAGTCAAATAGTTTCATTCCTACCGTGTTGCAGCGATCGGATCCTTTCGGTGCAACTTGCAGCCGAAAGGATCCGATCGGATACAACGATAGGCGAACGGAGTCGATCGCAGCATACTTTCGGCAACGATCGTGGGTCGCGGAAGACGCCCGTGGTCAAGCTGCTGTACGCGGCTTGGTAATATTGACTCTAAGTACCGTGTACACGATGTAATATCGTTATATAATATCAATACGTCCAATAAATAACGATGTAATATCGTTATATATTGATTACAGTAAGTATTACTGCAGGCTGCTATGTTTCCTCCTACTCATCGGTAGGTACTCAACTCAAGCTTTTCTAATACTGCACCTAGCATGCACTTCATCAAAAGACCATTGTCCATCTGCTCAATTTCATAACTAGGTCATCTACTTCCTACCTCGACTGTACCACTTCAGTCACGATTCCCAAACGGTGCATAAATAAATTGTTTTGACAGATACACTTTCATGTACAGATAACAACAATATCATAAACATGTGTAAAGTGCTCTTATATTTATACGGGACGACTTCATTTGCATTCTGGTCGGCATCTCAAGCACTTAGCGTGAAGATATGGTCAGACGTGACGGTCTGACATGCATCAATCTTGTCACGTGACTCGATAATTATTTTCCCAACTGTACTTTTGAATTGATACCGTTTTTGTGACCCTTATGTGGATGTGTTAAGGTGGTTTCTTGTGTAAAATTTTGTTTAGGGATTTGTAGATCGCTTTGTACATTGGTGACTGATAATATTCTGCAAACTTATGACATTCACGCCTGCTAAATTATTATGATCCTTACACCTATAAACATAAGATTGTATTTAATTTCTCACGAAGTTTCGTAATTTTCAGTTACTTTGCAATATAGCAGGCGACAGTCTCACACCTTACCGTATTTGATAAGTGCCGCATAATAATAAATTCGCTCACGATTCGAAATTAGGTTAAACGTTATAGTTATAACTAGCTTCTGCCCGCGACTTCGTTGCTCATGAAATGTAGGACCCCGACCCACCGCGTCGCATCCCATTACCGTGCAATACCGCGCGCTATTACTTCGTTTTCGCTTAACATTCGTTAGATTTTTTTCTTTTTGCTCGGCTCCTAAGGGTCTTAGCGTGATGTTGTGCCTACAACCTTCCTCAAGAGTTGGGCTATACAATGCAAAAAGAAATTTTCAATTCCGACTGATAGATCCGGTGATTACCAGCTGCATGGTGGTATTCAGCTGCATCCGGTTAGACTGGAAGCCGACCCCAACATGATTGGGAAAGGCTAGGCAGAATGAGATCCGGTGATTACCCCCTATCTACACAAAATCTTACAAACAAACAAACAAATACATCTTTATAATATTATTATTATAAGTACCTATCTAAGTATAGATGAATGGTAGGCAATACTATTTTACGGTACTGTTGACCTAAACAAGTGTGTAATGGTTTTCTTCGATAGAGCTTCTAGTTGTGCAATCTCAAACGATGAAAACCTTAATGTTGAGCATTATTATAATGTAGGTTCAATGAATGAAATAGTGCTAAAACAGGTATGAATTTAATAAAATATTTCTTCAGTTCTCTAAAGTCATACTCTAATCGAAAAATTCTTGATACTTAAGATATATTTTCCTATTAGCATATCATTTGGAAAATATTATATTATCTTGAAAATTGACTATACACCTATACTCCATTTACGATAAGATTAGACATTTAAACAAAACATTTTACAGTCCGTTCAACCGATTTTGACTTCTATTCCGTAGGCGTAAGGATGGCATTAATAGTAAAAACGTGATTTTAATACCAACTGTTTACTGCAGCTGCCATTTGTCATGCCACCAACGCAATAGAAGTCAAAAACGGTTGAACGGACTTTAAAAAATTCTTGTTTTCATGTCTAATCTTATTGTGAATAGGGTATATTTAAGCGCAGGCAACACTGCGAACGAAGCTAAGTTTGTTTAGCTTCGCTCATGTAGCTACCGCGTGTTTGCATACTTAGATTCACACCGCAAACTATGAACCGAAGTAAGAAAAGACGCGGTAGCTTCAGGAGCGAAGCCAAAAGAACTTAGCTTCGTTCCCAGTGTGGTCTGCGCTTTACCTGTGTGTTTTTAACACCTCTAGTAAGAATTGTTTCATTATTAATATTGTTAAACGAGGAGCTTATCGAAAAGAGCGACACGTATCAGTAAAAAGTCTACATAGGCGTCTTAAACAATACAAGCAGATAACAAATAAAGAAAAACAGGCTTAACTTGATTACAGATGTAAGTTACTTATCAATAATTAATACGCAAAAAAACGCTCACAAAAACCGTGTAATCATTTACAAGTATCAAGATGCGTCAGTTTACCGTCAGAAACTATCGCTATATCGTCACAAGTCGTCACAGCGACACAATTAGCGCGACGTTGACTTACTTCCACCGATAGACCGTTCACACGAACAACCATAAACTTGATAAGTCCACACGCAAACTGTCGATAGTCGATAAAACGTCTTGAATTATATCGACATGCTGTCAGCTCGTCCTTATTTGCATTTAATTACGTGTTTTTATTTAGATAAAATGTAATGGATACTACTTTATTATATCATGGGAACTGTTAGTGTCGTACGCTTGTGGAATGGAATAAGTAGTTGCCTTGCTATATTCTTATTATGTATTTAGATATACAAGGTTATTGGTTATATTTAGGTAATCCGTAACCAAATGACCCCTTAAGACCCCTATGCCAATGTCAACCATTTTCGAGTAATTTAATCCGATGCGATGCGAGCCGTTTGGTGAAAATCATCCTATCGATATTGACGACGGATAAGAAAAAAAAACAAAAAGGGGGGGCGATGGGGTGACGAAAACGTCGAAATTGCAGGTCAGACATGGATTCGAGTGGGCATAAGAACGGATGCGATTATCTAAATTCGACGGAGGCCTATAAATCCCAGCAATGCTACAGGTATTAAGGACTGTTGGTGATCATTCTGAAACTCAAACTCAAACTCAAAGCATTTATTTGAATTAAACCATTTACAGGCACTTTTGAATTGTCAAGGAGTCGGTCAGTCAGAAAAATGAAGCTAGTTGCCCATTTCAAAGCGTAGTAGGTACCTATGGAGAAGAACGGGCAAGAAACTCCACGGACACTCTTTTAAATAAAAAAATTGTTACAAAAATTGGTTACATCATTCATGTTGAAATTACTTAAGTATACATGTGAGAACAATGTAGAAAGACGTGCATGATAAAAAGCGTCCGTAGATATAAACAATTCAAAAAATAAAAATAAACCATGGCAGCTAAGAGATGACCAGCCCCAACTGACGGCGCCCGTTCACGAACATGACGCATGGATTAGCACCATTCGGCTCAACCATTTTGAAGGGAGCTAAATGATCCAACACACACGCCACCATCAGCGAGACATCTGAGCGAGCATGACATACTCACAGCCGCCAGGGCACATTCAAGTCAATGAAAGACATAAAATTATCCGGTAAATGGAAGCTCTATAGTACATAGTACTCACATATGTGCTATGCAATTATATAATTTATATAATTGCAAAGGAAATTGAGTTTATACAATGCAAAGATGTTCTTACAATCTTCAGCAGCTCCAACAGAGTTTCCAAATGTTAATCAATTAGTTATGGTTGTGGAGCAGGACTAGCATTGGCCCAAGCATTTTTATCAGTGGTGTAATCCCCCAACTGAAACTATTCTTAACACCACAAATGGATATATAGAACATGTAAATAGAATTTGAAGCATGCTGACTTTGTGCATGTCAGTGAAAAAGCATTCATAAAAGACACTCTCAATCTCAAATCTCATCTAGATACTCATAACCCATATCTTGAGATACCAATCTTTCTTTCTGATTGACCGCCAAACGCTTTTAAGGTACAAAATCCCCTTACCACCTTCCTTCACAACCTACATTTTATTCTAAAAAGAAGCACATATACCTACCTGCCTCATATCGTTAGTATATATAGGTATGTCTGTCTCTCACAAACCCAGTCAGCTTATAAAACTTTATAGCAAATTTTATGTGGTTGGAAAGGGACACACAGCCCTTACGCGTTAATTAGTTCTCCGGAATTCTCTCAGAGAAGAAACAGCGTGGTCAGAAGCCTATAATTATCTAAAGCGAAACAGTTTTCGGAGAGAAACGATGATTTAGTTAAACGTTTTTTAAGATCTTGTTTTGATTTGTTACCCAAACATTAGTTGGACATGCTGCTTGATCGATCGGCCAACAATCAGTATGTTGGCAATGAAATATTGGCGATAATTAGTAACGGTCATGTTGGATTCAAAATAAACACGTTTTTTGGGATTGTGAAGACTATTTGGATAAATAAAACATTAGCTGTGGACTAAGATTTTTTTGGTGGTTTTATGCTGGATGTTATACAAGGTTTTGGTTTTGAAAAAATGGTTTTTCTGGTGACACTTTATCGTAAAGACTAAGGTCTTTTGTAGTAATAGGGTGGTCTTACAGTTAATTCCGTAAAGATAACTAAAATTGACCTCAATAAAAAAGCAAGCAGACTGTTATCGCAAAAAAATATTCCTGAGCTGATAATCAAACCTTAATAGTATGACAAAAAAATAATAGTCTTAGTATTTTTTTAAAGTTTTTCCTGTTTGTATAATAAGCTATTTAATCATTTATTTTCAAGAAAATTATATCAATTATAACTTCCGTTTGTAATCCTATCTGTCCGTGTGTATATAATTTGAGGTTATACCAAAATGGCCGGTTCTCTTGTCATGTTACAATGGGGACTAATTAAGAGCCCTCAGAGTTAATTAGCTCCGGGTTTTGGGTAATGCCATGAAAGATAAAATTTTGCTTTGTCTTCAGTTATGAATCGGGAGAAGCAATTTGTTTGACGTATTGTGAAAGAAGAGTTTCGTGTTTGTGAAATTAGTTTTTCGGAGCGATACTGCGTTGTTGTCTGTGATTTTCAGAAATTTCAAATTTATCTTTGGATTTTTTTGTTACTAAAGAGAAGTTTTATGTACATATTCATATTTATCTTATTACAAAGCAAAAGATCCTTGTCTACATACAGTATGTTTGATCGTAAAGGATAATTTCCACTCGCCTCGCATCGGATTGGCAAAGATACGAACGGATGCGGCGACAGCCAATCGCGTCTGGCAGGATGTCGGCGCATAGGATCGGCTCCGTACCGTCACTTGCGAACGTATCCGTTTCTGCGCGTAGTCAAATAGTTTCATTCCTACCGTTTTGCAGCCGAAAGGATCTGATCTATAATAAAATATAACCAAAAAATAAATATTAAAAGAAAAATCTTGTTAAGACCATTATTACAATCCAGGGTTTTTCTTTTAACATGGTTTAGGTAAATCATCGAGCCATTTTTTGTAACAAGAACATAATAAAAAAAACAAAAATGACAACTAGTCCGGTACTAAGTTCTCAGTTAAAACTTAATGGCCGCTCGGAACATGAGGCGAGTCGCTGCGCAGTAACAATTGCATGTGTCAGCGGGGGTGGGGGACAGCGCAGCGAGTAGCTAAATTCCGAGCCGCCATTAAGTTTGAATCGAAGTGTACCTGGGTCTGATGACGATAAACTTAAAAATAAAATACGGTAAAAACCAATTCAGTAGAACATAAAGTGGGGTATATGTAACACAGCCATACAATTTTGCAACCACATTCATAAAGCAGTCTACTTACCACAACTAGCCATTAAATACCTCATGACGTCACAAAACAGTCAACATAAATATGATATGAATTAATGGAAGACGGAACTCAAAGCCACCGACTTAGATCAGGTGGCTGATAAGGTAGGAACAATAGACAATCTCATAGAACAATTTGTATACAAACGGCGGGAATGAAATCTCTTAATTTGTTGCTTGTTGCTGCTTGTCTTTGTGATTCGACGTTTGGTAAGAGGAGTTTTCATGGTTTGCGGAATGGATGTGGTATAACCGAAGATAATTAGGTACGGGACGACGAATAAAAGACGAAAGAAAAGACGGAAAGACGATGAAAAGACATGCATGTTAAAAAACGTGCACGTCTTTCTACATTGTTCTCATTATATGCCAATACCTAATTTCAACATGGATGATGTAACCAATATTTTGTAGCAATACTTTGATTTAAAAGAAGCTGAAAAGTTGTGTGGGAATAGGTTGTCAATGTCATGGTATGTGATGCGGAGGCATGAGGGAAATGTCGTCAGGAAAGTTTTTAATATTTTCAAATTTTTCATCATGGGTATCGTTTTCATGGTTTTCGAGGGTGCTAAAGCCGATATTGAAGTCTGAATGATAAACCCAATAACAATGTGAATCGAATCCAGGATCTCATGCTCAGCAGTAGCGCTTGCGACCACTGGACCAACGAAACAGTCAGATTTTTATACTATTATGTACAAAGTTTAAGCAAACGTTATCCACTTTTTATTAATGATGGCCGTTTTTCGTGGATGTGACGCATATTTTCCTCCAGCTTGTTCTTTTTTGTGTCGTGTTCTTTCTTTGCGTAATTTTTACCGAAAATAAACGTATTTGCGTCGCGTCGTCGTAAATGTTGCCTTCTCCATAATAATATCACGCTTTCTGTCAAACAATAGTGTGAGATGTGGCGACACTGTCGATTAGTATCACTGTTTAGCTTGTGAACGAAATAGGCTGTTACTACATGGCCCAAAAAATCGTTATCTAAGAAGAAAAGGACGTTTCAATTTAAGTACTTACGAAACACCATACTGTCAATGAAGAGCATATCGCAGTAGTTAAAAGTTGACCACAGCTGTCAACGATGTCAAGGAAACAGAATGAAAAAGAAGATAACCCTTCTAGGTTATCTTCTATGCTTATCTAATAAACTTAATTCCGCATATTCCATAAAATACCAAAACTTGAGACATTCCGTGACCAATTTCGATAGCGAGAATGACAGACAAACCATTACAAACCAATTTCATGGCTTTTATCAAGTACACTGCGACATTTACATATTACTCCACCCATCTCAATTCAACTTCCAACCTTAAACTTAAAAGAATAAAGTGTTTTTTTAATTGGCAGTTAAAAGTGCAGATTGTATGCAAATTACAAATCAATGTTTGCCAATAAGCCGTAATTATTATAATGAGCGCGCGTTTTCATGGCCTTTAATGTGTTAATTGATCAGTTAATAAATTAATAGTGTTGATTTTATTATTATGTGAACAAAATGCTGGGGAAAAAACTTTGTAGTACTGAGCGTCGAGGGTTCGTGGAGAACTGCAAGCGATCCAACGAATGGAGCATAGAATTTTCATTTGAAAATATACAGGCTGGATTTTTGGGCAGTAAGTGCACGTTGGTACTATCGCGGACACGAATATCTGAACACCGTAAAGCCACCGACAAATTACTGTGTCGTGACGCGGGATACACCAATCAAACGAATCTGTGCAGTACACAACACAACCTACTAATGTGAATCTATTCATAGTAAATGAACGTAAGCGATTGCGTTCTGGCGCGCCCCGACACACCCCGACACAGCAATATGAACCTAGCTTTAGGACTATTGCAACGCTCGGCCGCTACAGTAACGCTTACCTACAAAAAAAACAGGGGCGCTAAACAGATGTGGTCATTGTGTGCATGGGATTTTGTTTTCAAAGTGGTTAGATATGCGTGACCACGATGGTACCTCAATTGTTTCAGCTACAGGAAAACGTTCTTATGAGGCCGTCATTAACTGTGTAAAATTTTTAGGCAGTCATTAAGAAAAAAGTAAATTCTAAAGTTTTATTTTAAAGATGTCAATCTATGCAGTTTCGTAACTATAAGGATTAAGACTCTTCAGGACCGATTCAATCTTGATTGATTTTGATTTTGATGCCCCTGATATTCAAGACTGTCCAAGGTGCTTTTCGAACTATCAATTCTCCATTACAATATTTTACTGATTAACATGAGGTTTTACAAGCATTAACATAGCAACCAATCTTTATTCTCATCTTCAGCTATTGAGCAATAAACCGTAGCATTAATTACAGCGTAATTGCGCTCCTACTTTGCATATAATGAAGACAGATGTCACTAGTAACAATTAAACTTAATTATTACCACGGGGACTCTAGTGCCATCATTTTTCTTCCGAACGGCTCGGGCAAACCCATTGTTTCTTGACCTTTTAGATCGACCTCAGATAGTGTAGTTTTATGAATTATTTCGTGTTTTGTTGCGAAATATTATGTTATTAGATATGGATCTATTTTGACAAACGTTGGAAGTGTGATTGAGTGTCTGAGTTCTCACATTATGAATGGCTTTTGTTTTGTCGAATCTTATTCGTAATATTATAGTTAAAAACGTTGGAGACAACACTAGAACAATAAATTAAACTGCGTACCTACCTATATCTAATGTCATTCCCAATCTGCATACGAAAATTCAATCAAAGATCTCCTATAGCTAGTCAAAGATTGGCAAAACCCATAATCGGCCCATCACTACTATTTATTTGGTTAGAAAAAATCACTTTTGTAATAGAATAGAATAGAATAGAATACTCTTTATTATGTACACCAAAAAATTACAGACATAAATTTGGACATTTTACATAGGATTACTACTATTTATTAGGATACTTAGGATTTTAATGTTAGGATTTATTTAATAGTTCCTAAATACTCATTAATATTAGTAGGTATTGCCAGTGTTTTCATTTACTGTTGTATATTGTTGTCTCCTCATTGTACTTACATACTGTTTTGTCTTTGCTACATTATTGTTGTCATATTGACTGTCATTTTGACTTTTTGGAAATGATCAAAAGAGATTGATGTTGAATATACATACTCGTAGATACATTTATACACATACATGGGAGTCAGGGTTTACCCTTTCTGTATGACCTTTATTCACTGAAGTCATGCGACCTAGTCCTTAAGCATTGTTGAAGGTTTTTGTATAAATAAAGATTTTTTTATTTTATTTTTATTTGTTTTTTCATCGGAAAAAGGCGTGAGCTTATCACGCCTTTTTCCGATGAGTGTAGGCAGAAATTACCTTTCGCTTCGTTTACTTTGCTGTTTTGGCTGAGATATCATAAATAACCTTATAAATCAGCCTAGGTACAATATTCCTAATGCTGGGCCTGTGCACTGGCAGGCTAAAGCCTCGTCTAGACTAGCGCGACGCGACACCGGTAATTGTTCTACTGTGAAGTTTTCTAAGAAAATGTATTATTACGGTCGCGCCGCGCCAGTCTGCACGGGTCTCTATACGATGGCATAGTGACTAGACCCAGTGACTCGGAATTTCGGACCCAGTCATTGGGTACATGTAGACGAGATGGGCAGTAAGTCAATAAGTCAGGCGGGGGAAGCTACTGGGCCCGAAAATAGATGGGTAGGTTAGTCAACTGAAAGGGCGCGAAGACAGCCCCGGACGGGATTGAAACTAGTGTCTACACGAGTCCAGTAGCAAGTCAGCGCTGGACTGACTTGTCACATTAGTGTGGTCGTATAAACTTGCACCAAAATATGAGCACTATAATCTTTACTATGAGTCAACATAAACGTGTACTTGATATTTACCAGAACTAACAGTCTGTAAAATGTATGAGGAATGTCCATGACACATCACAAAGAAATCCATCAGGAAAAATAGAAAAAATCTTTTCGCGCCACAAAAACGTTAGTTCCCAGAACTCCACTCCACAGATAAACAATAACAATTTCAAACAATGTTTACCTATAATACAAATTTTGCGCTGGCAACCGCATCCGTTCTCGCGTAGGATATCTATTTTGAGTGCTGGCAACATTGTCCCACCCGTGCGACAGAACGCGCGTGCCCACATTATAAACACCAATACTTGGACGTTCGAATTTCAAAAACATTGTGTACCGACGTGACGTTGTATCCGGTGACGTTCAGTTGCGGAATAGAAGCTGGAAGCATAAGAATAACAGTTTAGGTTGAAGGGACGCCAAGGCAGAAAGGGCTGTCGCAATCTGTAATTGAAGTGGTGAATTTATCAGTAATCAAACATCAATGGGTTCAGCGGATGCAAATTATTCGGATGTAGGTAAGCAACCATTTAGTGCTAAAATAGATTTTGAGGAAGCAGTTGGAAATATCCTATCCGAAGAATTTACTAAACAAATGACTGCACGCACAAACTGACAGAAACCCTACTCCTGCTGACCACTCATGCGGTGTAAGACTTATAAACATGATTCTTGTTGGACTGTTGGTAGAGAAATCAAGTATTTCACACAGACAGACTTCATTTCTCGAGATTATATGGTCTATAATGAAACTTGATAATGACGAGGAACCATGGGATAACATATTCGAAACGGAGTTACAGAACAGACTACAACAAGAACAAAACGCACCCAGCAACAAATTAACTGGCCACAAACGATCACAAAATTAAAATTAGAACAAAAGAAAAAATGATCGTGTCGCGACGGAACATAGCCAATGGCAAACTTTATAATAGGACCCGCAGTCCCGAAAGTTAATAATTAACTGACCTTATAGAGTTCTCTGGAACCCTCAGAGGCGGGGACACGTTATGAGTTCGGTCCCATATCGTCCTTTTTTGTCTGCAAAGCTAAATTAAATTGACTTTAGGCTGAAATATTAAGGGTTAGCCTTGGGTGACAGTCGTGTAGGTGTAGGTAAGTGTGGGCTGTTCCTGGGTGAGATTGGATGTGAGAAGAATTTTAAGTGGTTGGACATTTTTGAATGATGAAATGAAATGCTGAAATGCTCGTTGGGATAGTTAAAGTATAGCCTGGGCTATATGCATTGGTATTTCTGAAACTAGCAATATTGAAGAATTTTAGCCGTTCGCGTATTTGAGCACGCACTCATAGTGTTTTATATTGTGTTTTATATCGTGTTTTATATATTGTGTTTTTTTATATTGTGTTTTATATTGTTGTGTAGTATTTTATATTTTGAATAAGTGTTTTTTTTTTCTATGGGCATACACGAGCGGCACGTTACAGTCGACGCGTCGGCGGTTGCTATCGACGGCGACGCGTCGACGACTGCCGCTGACGAGTGTCGACGACGCGGCGACGGCTACAGAAGGCTTAGTGTAAGTTTGCAATTGAGTAAACGTAACTATCGCGTTTGCGTTAAAATTTTACTGATAGATCTTAATGCTAAGAGTATAAGGGTGAGAATTTCTTAACGCAAACGCGATAGTTACGTTTACTCACTTGCAAACTTACACTAAGGCCTCTGTTGCCTCTGCATGCCGTTGGCAACTAGCCGCTCGTGTATATGAGCACTATTAATGGGTATGGCCGTGTCGCGATCTCGTATTCGCTCGACCGATCACTATGGTTAGGACACAGGGTAGGCATATTTTATTTTAATTATAAGTTTTCACCTCAGAACAATAACTAAGGTTTTCACATACCTCTGCCAGTTCTTAGTTTGGAAGATTCCTTTTTCCTGAATGAAAAAGTCCAAAGCTAAAAATTAAAAAATAATGCTATACCAAAACCGAAGTCTGAGCAGCTTATTAAAGATTGTCTGTCCTCAAGTTAAGCAAAGTGTATAAAAGATTTGCTCACCCATAATCAACATTTTTTGCAAATAATAACAGGTTTCTAAACAGCCAAAAACCTTGTCTATCAAACCAAAAAATTAGTCCCATGAATAGATTGTCTCACAAATAAAATTAATAACAACTTTCTAGTGTGACAGTTAACCGAAAGCCTTAATTTTATTTCGTCCACCGTCAAACAGGGCGTGTTTTGTAAAAACGGCTCCTCTGAACACAACCTTATTTTTAATAATTCTACTATTCAACTTTAAACCTTATGCATTTGTGTTAAGGGTTGTTATGTAGTTTGAGAGTGATGAAATATTTTTGTAAAGGCATTCGTTTGCGTCAGTCATACCTATGCCTCGATGGGCGGACATCAGAACATTGAAATATTATTAATAATTCATTTTTAATGTTTTGAGGTAAAACTGTTTGAATTTTAATCAAGTTCTGACAAATGTGAATTTAGTAAAGTGTCTGTGTAATTAATATTATTGAAAATGTTTGTTTCGATAATTTTTATGTAAATATACTGTTGATTATAGTGTTTGTCTTTTGGGCAGTTATTTGCCTATAAATGTAATAAAATTATAATGTTAATTTGGTTGCGTTTTATATGCCTCTTACTGCCAATTATGGGTATTTTTGAATGATCTATCAAATGAGATTTGCTAACCACCCAAGCTGCCTTTTATTTAGCCAAATGAAGGTTTTTGATGGGGTCACGAATATTACAATTCATGCTGAACACTTTTTTTAAATAAACAAGCGGGTAGTAGTGAGTAGCATCATTTTTTTTTGTTTTCATTTTTCATACAAAATCATTCGACACCGTCACGATTATTAATGTAAAACACCCTTACATGAAATGTGTCAACGTCGCATTTTATTAGCTTTAAACATGGATGATTGGTTTGAATGAAAATGATTTACTCGTAGTTATGAATGAAACTTAGGTACACACATCGAGAGTTTAGTGTTGTTATCTTCGAAACTATGCATTTTTGGACCACATATTCTAGGAATTTTTGTATTATTTTTACTTAGGTATACAATATAACCCTAGAATTATGGTATATAAAAAAAATCCGGCCAAGTGCGTGTCGGACCACGCACAATGGAGGGTTCCGTAGCTGGGATGAATTTCTCCCAAGACTGTCAAAGATCCTCGAATGACAGCCGGGACCAACAGCTGAACGTGCTTTCCGAGGCACAGAGGGGTCCCAATATGTAAAGATGCAGGTCAGCCATCCCCGGCAAGCGTAGCTTAATGTGATGAATCGGCCCAACATCAACAACAACACAATTCATTATCGACATTCACAATTTCTATAAAAATTCATTGCTGAGTTTAAGGGCCTGTACACACCACGTTTTTTAAACGCGCTGTTGACTCGCGTTTGTAGCGATACAGACGCGATACGCACGCAAGTCAGACCTTTTCTGTAGGATAAAAGCGCGCCGACAACGCGCGTTTTGAAAACGCGCGTCGACGGCGCGTTTACAAAACGTGGTGTGCACAGGCCCTAAGGCTCTTTCCTCGCGTGTCAACCGTCTCTATCCCGTTATCTTTGCCCTTAGAAATTAATTACAGTCATTTCTATTTGACATTATTTGCATACTTACTTAGCTACAATTGTTTTGATTCAACAATAAATGCAATGACAATAAATTTTCAGTCATTATCAAGAGGTGAAGAGGCCATGGATATACCCTAACACTCTATTTTTAACCTTATTTCGCTCTTCATAAGAACTATTATCAATATTACAAAAAAGAATGAAAAGGATTGTCACGTTTTTCAGCCAAATTATATTTGCAGTCGAAAAAACCCATTTACATCCTTACGTTCTTTGTAATAAAAGCTGCCTGTTCCTTGTCTTGATATTCAAAGTTGGTAAACGGTAGACAAAGATTTGCATAATTTGAGCAATTAAGTTAGCATGCAAATGAAGTCTAACAATAGTGGTGTGACAATTAGTGACAGGTTGTTATTGACAATGACAGGATGAGTCAGAAAACGTAATGTTTGAAGGTATTGAATAAGGTGGATTCTCACGAATGTTTTCTAAGCATGCTCTTTAGCATTATATTAATAAAACGTAGATAAAATTAAAGAATTGTCGCTTTTGTATTGATTGCAAGTGCATTTCCAAACGCCTTTTCAACTTTAAAAAGATTTTCATGACACATTTTTCATGTACACTGGCCAGCACATCAAGCTAACCAAAACTGTCAAACTTTCCCAATCAAACTTGAACCTAATGCTTTAGCGATAAAGTTTAAAATCTACTAAAGAAATTTGACAGATTTTAGTAGCTTGATGTGCTGGCCACTGTACTTAAACAAGTTATGACTAGGTTTTCTTAATTCATTTTAACATCTATTTTATACATTTTAACGCTTTTAATTAATTTATAAGCTTTAGTTATATTCCAAACAACGTAACATTTTAACCCTAATATGCTATGCCATGACAAAGTCCATGTCCCATTGAACAAAGGCACAGTATCGACGAATTTTGTTTATGTGCAGTCTTAACATATTAGAGAAAAAAGAAAGAATGAAAAAAAAATACGTATTATTATCAATAATAACTAAGTATTTGTGTTTGGTATGAAATTATGACATCTTAATTTGTAAATGTGACATTCGATTACTTACCTAAGTTATTTTGTGAGCCTTCTGGTGGGACATAGTATGGACCAACATTTTGACATAACATCTGGAAATTCAGATTAATTCATTTTGTGAATATTAAATAGGTATGGTAAAATTAACCCTATGTTCACAAAATGAATTAATTTGAATTTGACGATTATTCCTCGTTCTTCCTCAATACCTCGACGAGTTCGAGTTCGATTTCAGTTGCTCACTGCAATACTCTCTCACCTAACAAGTGGCAACACAACCTGTCACTAACCCCATAACTAACCTTTTAATTGAACAATTCCTTTCTAGCTGACGCATCAAGCTACCTTGTAAGTCCGCTAAGCAAAACAACTGCGGTCATAAACCACTCTATAAGTCCACCATCTAGCCGAATTAACTGGCAGTAAATCTATCGAACGATCGCTTTTAGAACGAATTTATTTTATACACGGAAGTGTGACCTACATGATCGGGCGATCGGTCGATCAGGAATACACTTAGCATTTTAGTGTTATGTTTTGAACTGGTGATGGGTGGGTTTTGACTTCATTTTTAGTTAGATATTGATCGTTTCGTAAGTGTTGAGTGGACTTTTGTTGGATTAAAGGTTATTAATTATGTTTTAATTGTAGATTTGTAAAGGTAGGGACTCGGAAGTGGGTAGTAATTTCTCAGTAATTTGTGTTATAATTTAGTTATTTTTGACTAATATAATTTGAATTATGTTTTAAAATGCTTGAGTTATAGATAGGCTGGTAAATCTTTAAAACGATGATAGTAGATTAAAGGTGGATTCGACTAAACTTATATACCTAGAAAAAGTCTAATCCGACTAATAACTTTTGAATTTTTGACATATTTTCCATACAGAAACTGTCAGACAATTAGGCTTTGGTTAACTCAGCCCTAAGCCAAAAATCAGCCTTACATTAGGTTCTGAGAAAAGTAGACACTACAATTCTCTATAACAAGTTAAACTTCATAAATAAACAACTGAAAAACTACAATGCCATCAATGAACCGACCACTACCAGTTCCAAGAACAGTTTCCGAACTGTTACTCAAACGCTTAACCCTCTCGCGGCGCCCGTATTTTTCCAATGAAAACGCCACAAACGCCAACTTGTAACAATTTCAGCGACTACATTAAGACATAAACCACGCTTCGGATTCCACTGAAATTGCTCACGGCATTCTATAAATCGGACGCACTCGACGACCGTTCGGTCTATTTCGGTAAAAATAAATAAATATGTGAGCGAGCGGCCGCACTCGTGGCTGTACCCGAGATGCGGAGTTTCTGCTGGATGTGCTTAGCTGGTGGAAGAATTGCTGGGTTTTTGTACGAAGAGGCAAAGTTGGCCTGTCACAGGAAACTAACACAGTGAAGTCACAAAAGACGTATCTATCTTCAGATTTAGCTGCTTTTATTTGGCTACAGACTACGACTATTCAGTTCGTTATTACTAAGTGGTCAGCAATAGGCAGCAGCGTAAGTCTTTATAGCTACGCCTTGATTGATGTGCTTTCAGACTCGTCTTCTCGAATAAGGCTCTTTTTTTCTTCATGCATCTTGCTATATCAATAACTTTAATATTCAGTGACAGTTTTCATGATATTTATGCCAGTTAGACTGATTTTGAGCCGCACCAGATTGAAATTATCTCGTCATATTTGGGATATTTTGAATCTGATAGTAAAGGTTCAGCCTTTCAGGGAAAGGGACATCTGTAACTACGTCTAGAGAAATTAATTTGTGTAAAAAAAACAGAACTGGGTTTGGGATTGTTATCAGCGATAAGACCGCCCATTGTGTCACCCTGTGTACAACTATTTGTAATTTTATAGTGTACAAAAAAAGAGTTGGTATTATAACTATCTATCTCTCTCTATCTGGGTCTGTTTCACGCTGATATCAGCCGCATCCGTTCTCCCTACATCATGGCTGCGCGCACGACAAGTCATCCAAATATAGCGGCACTTGATAACGACGTATTAGACGAATAAATGTTTTACGTCCGCCGGTAAGTGTTCCATATTTATAATTTTGGTTTTCGAACGATGATGGAACGTCGATCGGTTAAACTTCCTGTGTCTTTGAGCCGTCGTGGCGGGAGGGTTAAGGTACTTGACAGTTTCTAATTTCAAATATAATAATCAGAATGTTATTAATGATGTCCACTACCTTAAGCTGCTATGATTGAATTTTATCGAATGTTACCGAAAAAAGATAGGTTGCGCGTCGGTTCTTGGTGCGCAATTAATGATTACATACTTAAGCTCCAAGTATTGGATCATGGGGGTAAAGGCTTTGGCGAAGAAGTATGTAAGAAGCTGTGTGACATGTATCCGATGCACAGCTAAAGTAAGGACTCAACTTATGGGGCAGTTATCTTTTAAAATGGCATAGCACGTCCAGGATTTGGATCATGACAACAACAATTAACTGTCATGTTTAGCAGAAGAAAGCAGGATTTTATATTGCCTACAGTTTTTGGGGCGTATACCTTCACCTCCTAGATAGATCACTAAAGCCTGACTGACCTGTCTTTAAACCGTAGGAAAACGATATTTTCTGTTATTTGGTGTTAGTAGACGGAGGTAACTAAATCCTCAAGCTGGGGCCTAAGTCTACTAATTTATATACGTTACAATGGTCTCTCAAAGGTGAGTTTTTGACAGGTTCTGTATGGCAAATCTGTCAAAAACTCACCATTGAGAGACCATTGTAGGTAACGTTTATAAATTAGTAGACTTAGGCCCCAGGTATTCAGCCACGTCAGCAAACCAGCATTCTTCATAAGACACCAGAGAGCCAATTCCCGTATTTTTAAGAATGTTCGCATTCGCATCTCATTCGCAATCTGTCAAAAATACAATCAATTTACCAACATTTGTGACAAGTTTGTCAGATGGCGACTTGAACGTGGCCTCAAGACATCAGCCACTTAGTAGTTAAGGTTCTGCTGCCTGAAATTCACCAATGTACTAAGTTACCACTCTTTGTACACTTGTACCTTAAGGTTCATTAGAAAACCAGCGTCAGACTGCATTGGTCTGGCATTAATGCTGAATTTTTTTGGCGCATCCGTGAGGCACACACTATTGTTGTTAAACATTGTTTTCACTTTTTTTTATTTTGTTTTTTGTGTTTTGTGTTTCACGAACTGTGTCCAAATAAACGTTATTCTTTCTTTCTTTCTTTACCAACTCCTCACTAATGAGTAAAATGCGGACAGTCCTGCTAATGTCAAAGCGGCCGTTAAATTACAACAAGCGGCGCATGAGACTTAATAATCGCCGGAGCAGCTTGTGTGACGCCCATCGCGTTATACAGACTCCCTGCTAGGGTCACCATTTGTAAAGTTGTTTGGAGGACATGGTCCTGTTGAGATTTATTCGAAATCTATAGATAATATTAATTGAAGTCGCTTTACGAGTCCGTCTGTCTGCCTGCATTGTTTTAAACTTCACAACGGATTTTGATGCGGTTTTAATCATCATTTAGAAAATGTATTTCAGAAAGTGCATAATACATTTAAACTTAGAAATAATAAAAAAAACACTTTTTTTTTTCAACATGGTGACGATGTTTTCCTTCACTGATGTCAGTATAATATCCAAGATAAACTCAGAAAGTAAGTACATAATATGGATTGAAAAAGTCGCATTGGTAACTACGTGCCCGGATATGTAACAAAAACCTCGAGAAAAAAAGGTGTAAGTATTTTAAAATTATGTTTAATATCTTACCTTCAAGCGCTATCAATATCGAAGGAACAGCAACAGGTAACGCCATCTATCCAAATTAGCTGAAACTATCAATAGCAAAGATGCATCGATTGCAACAACCTTATCCTGTTACTTCATTTTCTCCTCTTGTCTCTTAATTATCTGCCACTGCATTGCTTCAAGTAGTGTCCCATGATCTCATCAAGTCTGCTCGCTCTACTTAAACGTGGGAACAGTATGCGTATGCGCAGCCGAGGCGGCGCGGGCGTGGTCAGCCAGCGCTTTGTTTTTCAAATAATTTCCGGACGCCCGTTTTTGGGAATTACGAGTTTTCGTCCGGCCTGATGATTTATGTTTATCGGAGATACAACTAATTATCTACGAGAGTTGAAGCCCTTGTCCTTATGGGCGGGAGCTATTTGAACTCTGTGTAAGAAAAAGCTGCCTTTTCTGGAGTATAATAATACTAGCCCCGCGCCCCGTGCCCCGCGGTTTCATCCGGATAAGTGTCGAGACTGTGGGTATATCGGGATAAAAAGTAACCTACCTATATCCAAACCCAGGTCATGGTCTACGCATGTGTCAAATTTGATCCAAATCCGTTCAGCTGTTTGAGCGGGAAAGCGTAACAAACAAACATACAAAAATCAAATCGATTCTCTTTATTATTTATAAATATTAGATAACGTTGAGAAAAGTTTCTTGCAGAAAGAACGTTACATAACATAAATAATTCTTCAAAAATCGGATATCACACCAATCCCACATACAATAAAAACAAATTAGAGTAAAAACGTTATGGTTGCTTTTCGTAAACTTACCCGTTTCTGCTACTGCATTTGTAAAATCTCTCAAATTGACATTGCAAAACGTTTTATCGACTTCAAAAAAGTAAAACCATCAATATCTCAAATGAAATCACTTAAAATACCTCACAGAAGGACACACCATTTTTACTTTCATAATTGCTTTTAAAAAAAGAACACAAAGGCACCGGCCGTTCACAAAAAGGTAATCGATTAGGATCGGAACGATTATAAGTTGAATCGATTATCCAATACATTCGAGTCCCGTGTCACCCGTAACTAATCGGTGTGGACCACAAACAATGGTATTTCTTCATCACGAACAAAAACGGTGTGAGGCAGAATATGGGAATTTGAGGTATTGATACCTAGAGTTGTGTACAGGGTGTTTGAAAACGCGTTCACTCAGATGGATGTGAGTTTTAAAAACAGTTTTTATTTTTCATTTGCTAATTGAATTGGTATCAGTTTGGTTAATGTAAACTGATGGTAACAAATGGGTTTGTATAGCACTGAACCAACTGAACTGTTTACCTACCCCAAATTAAGTAAGTATATCATTCTGCCTAGCCTTTTCCCAATCGGTAAAGATCGGCAAATGTTGGGGTCGGTTTCCAGTCTAACCGGATGCAGCTGAATACCAGTATTTTACATAGAGCGACTGCCTATCTGACCTCGACAAGCCAGTAACTGGGTAATACGATACCCCTTGGTAAGACTGGTTGTCAGACTTTCGGGCTTCTGACGACTCGTAACGACTGTCAAAGATCCACGAATGACAGCCGGGACCAACGGCTCAACGTACTTTCCGAAGCACGGAGGAGTCTCGGTATGTAAAGATGGTCACCCATCCACGGACCAACCCCGGCAAGCGCAGCGTAACCTGATGGATCGCCCGTGCGGCTGTTATTACTTAGCCATGAGCTCCTCAGACCAAAAATCTGTCAACAAATTACACAGATTTTTGGTCCGTATAGCAGTTGTATTAATGATTATAAATTCATCTGACTTCGAGTCATGATCATTTCAGGCTACGATGAATAATTTTTGGGTTGGTTAAAAGTCGTTTCAATTTAGAACTCCATCAAATCTCGAAGACCAAAGCGGTTACAATCATGTCAAACCAAACTGCCACTGACTACTCACACGAACGTATTAACAAAAGATAACCATCTCTAGGTGCTACAAAGAATCTCGTGAGCCACTTAAATAACAACTGGCTTTAAAAAATAAAGGAGAAAAAAGATTGACAAGCTCTACACGCTGTATATAGCGTGCATGTCAGCGGGGGAGAGCGCTTAGTTCATCGGATCAGCAGGACGCGGCGCCGGCGCAACCTTTGTACCCGAGAACAGCCGAAGTTAGCCGAACGGTTAAGGTTAGGCTCAAGATGGACAATAGACGCAAGACATGAGGTGAATGTTTTAAAAAAAGAACATGAGTTTGAAAGGTACGTTTCCACATTGAATATAAAAATAACGCTTTCACAACCGCAATTGAAGAAGTCGCCAAATATGATAGAAAAAAAAGAAATGAACACGACACAGGGCCGGTCACCCAACACCGGGTGAAAGTCCCGGTTAATGCTTTTAAACGTGACAGAGTGACAAGCTGACACCGACGTCCGCGCGTCCGAAACGGTTAATTTAGAACGAACGTGGGTGGCATTTAAACGGCGATTTGTGATTTGGTGCAATCAACTCCGGTTCTTATTTTGAATTGATTAATTCGAATTTGTGAAACGGTCCTTCGAATGACTTGGGTTCTGCAGGATGTAGGTAACTAGCAGGGGATTAGACCTGGAAGTCTTTAATTATTGAGGAAAGAGCACTCAATACTGAGGAAAATTGGACTTCTAAGACCTCGTCTCAATCATCTGGCTACTCATATCTCAGTATTTTACATGGAATGGCTCTAGCATATTATAGCTTCCACGACCCAGTTTGTACTAACAGTTCAATAAAGTGTTACCCAGTTAATACTTTATAGAAACCTATCTGGTACTGTGTTTTAATTAAGAGACGTTACAGAGACAGCAAGATCCCTCTACAGAACTCACAATTATAATTTACAAGTGTCAAAAAGCCCTTAACAACCACCACATACCATATTTAATCCACCAACTTCAAAGGTCTACAAAAGTTCTCACCGAATCAATCCTCTAAAAAACCGACTCATCATCCCTTTGATAACACTCCCGCCTTGCACCTTCCATCATTACCAGTTCTTAATTGCTACAAAATGTCCATCTAGTGTCGTCTGGTGTCACAAAAAGTATCATTTTTGTAACATCATGATATTTGATGAGACTTTGGCTTTGTTTGCGGTGCTCTTTGATACTTTGTATCATTGGAAATGGTAATGACATGTGATAGAATGGACGCGAGCGTGTTTTGTTTGGGTAATGACAATGTTGGTTTATGCTCTGTTTTTATTGAAGTTATGTGACTAGCTTTCGCTAGCGGCTTCGCCCGCATGGAGGTCGGAAAAATACCACCAAGTAAAAAAAAAAAAAAAACATATCATTACGTGGCAACTTTTTTTTGATGATTGGTCTAACGGTGTTGGATTTTATCAAATTTATAACAGCATCCATTTTTATATACCCATATCTACTATATATTTAATTATTTGAAGTCGCTAATATTTTGATTATAGTACAACAACTATTATTTATTCTGTGATACAAACACACTCTTGTTTTTTCTTGTAATTTATTTAATGTAGCGATACTTTGCTACAGCGCTAATTTATTTCTAGAGAATAATGATACAATGGCTAACTACATACTTAATTAAACTTAAAGCTAAATGGTGTTAAAATTATGGTTTTAATTTTATTATCAATCAAACATATTACCGAAGATAAGCATCTTTTGAAATGACGTTAATTATACCTTATTTTAATCGATACTTATATAATAAACAGACACAAATCAAATTACCATACCTATTTACTTTTTTAAATGAATTAATTAAATAAATCAATTTTCTAATAAATTCCACGTTTGAGACTATTAATAAAACGACCCGACAACTGGCCATCCTACCTCTAATTAATTTTGAAACTGTTTTTTTTTCGAATCCGTTCCAAAAGTCATTTTAAAAAGAAACATTTAATTCTCACATATACGTGACATATGTAAGGAAAAAAATCCTTTTGTATTCTGCTCCAATTTCCTTCAGGATCTCCGAAGCGATGACATTGCTGATTTTTGACACCTCTACCTTACCGACTGCACTTATCATTGAATTTTCAACTTTAATCTTCCTCTAACAAGATTCAAAATCAAATAGCTAAATGTCAATACAGTAGACTTCATCTCAATTTCACGTAACAGCACTTACCTGCATTAAAATTAAGTTAAATTTCGTTAAGCAATCGTTTTTCCAATTTCAAACTAAAGTTGGTTACACAAAAGCTATCAAGGACCGTTATTAAAAAAATAAATAAAGGCATGTCCTCACACTTGTGATGACAAAAAAATAAGGATGGCACGTTAATTTTGCATGAAATGACTTTGACGATACCAGAGAAGGTTGTGAAGTGGCCATTGTTACAAGAATGATTCTGCGCATATGCTCAAATAACAGGACAGGCTGGAAGATCACACCTTATGGTTATTTTTTAAACATAAAAAACAACGGACTTTTAGAAAAAACACTACAAAGTGTAAAATAACTTTAATTTCGGAAGTTGGTGTCTTTTATTTCCAATTTTCTATTTTTGCCACCGACTTCCGAAATTAAAGTTATTTTTCACTTTATAGTTGTGGTAGCTACCACACCAAATTCCAGCTTCCTCTAACAAATGATTTTTTTTTTTTTTAAATCGGTCCTCAATTGACGTAAGCATCGAAG
Organism: Eupsilia transversa; assembly: GCA_914767815.1. Taxonomy (NCBI): domain Eukaryota; kingdom Metazoa; phylum Arthropoda; class Insecta; order Lepidoptera; family Noctuidae; genus Eupsilia; species Eupsilia transversa. The sequence continues at coordinate 4,743,641 of OU611888.1, forward strand.
GACACAGATATAAAAACACAAAAAAAAAAACCATAGGTACATACGCTACAAACACGGAACCTCCGCCTTTTTGGAAGTCGGAAAAACTACATTAAAACAGGATAAACCGATACGTGGGAAAACCAGATGATTTTATTTTAAAGTCAGCATATGGCTTTATAACGGCTTATAACACCTAGTGGACGCGCGCTACTGCTGAGCATGTGGTTCGATTCCCAGGTCGGGAAAAGAGTTATTGGGCTTCTTCATCTGGAATTTCTCAAGAAGAAGCAGCCCGGAGTCTGCATTGGTTCCCGATGGTGGCAATAGGCTCGCCCCCTCTAGTCCAATAAGCAACCAAGTAAGAATTTATTTGTTTCCATGATTCCAATAGGATCATCTTTCCAGTAAGATTTTACAACTGGGTAGGGTACTCAATAGTTAGGTAGGTACTTATTTAGATTTTTAAGAGTTAACAGCCCGGAGTGTGGAAGTTGGCGGTGTGATACCCCCGTGAGAGCACGTTAAGACGTTGACCCTGCACCAGGGGCCTACGTCTACTAATTTATATACGTTACAATGGTCTCTCAATAGTGTGTTTTTGACAGATTTGCCATACAAAAACTGTCAAAAACTCACCATTGTGAGACCATTGTTACGTTTATAAATTAGAAGACTTAGGGCCCTGATCTCTCTCCGGTCGTGTCGGATTGCCGTCCTATTGGACTATGAGAATGAGGGAAGAGAGAGCTTACACCTGTGTCTACGCACACGCTTCTCAATTCTTTATTGCATTCCATAATGTTGATAAAAACAGTTGGTAGGCTTAAAATTAAAGACACAATTATGGACCCTGTCGGGCACAGCATAATAGGAGTGAGGAGGAAGAGCGCTCTATTGAAAGTATATAATCTGGTGCACTATAAATAATATCTACCGCGCCGAAGGCTGGTCTCCGCTGAGATTGCACGCCATGGCCAAAATTCGGTGACGGTTGAGTACTGTAATATAAAAAAAACGAATAAAAAATATCATCTCACGAAATCTTTTACCGTATGTGGAAAATAGGTCATGCGTCAGTACCTAGTCGCCTAAAAGTTGCCGATAAAATATATTTCCCTTAAGACTAAACCCTTGTCTTTTGAATATTTTAATAGCAAACCTATAAACAATTACCTAATGTAGGTATATACAAAGTTAGGTACCTACCACACGTATTTTGATATCTAAAGGTTTCTCAATAAATTGTTTTGTTTCGGGTATCATCGTAAAATAGTAAGTTCTCATTTCCTACGAAATGTATGGGAACAGTTTTTTTTGCAATTTCTGACTTTTCTATTACTCAAACTTTAGTTAGTCCAATGGACTTTTTTGATCCTGATAGAAAACAGGATCGATTGGTATTAAAAACTTTTTTGTGAAAACTGCCCATTTTCTTGCTGACTGTACATTTTTTTCAAAATCTGTGAATGCAGATCAAAATGTTTCAAAAAGTTAAGGACAGTCTCCTAACCGTTGTCTTATAGTGACAAAGGTTAAGGTACCTACCTGTCCTTACTGCCCCATCTCAAAAATCCACCCTGTAATATAACACACAGCTTTGACAATACTCCAAACCCAAAAACTCCAAAAACACCACTAAATTCTAAGAAATCTATTCCCTGAAATCACCAGTTTACCTTGACCCCTCAAATTCTCCTCTTCAACCCTTTTACCAAACATTGAAACACTTACCAAGGGAGGGTCGGAAGGTCCTTCAAAACTGGTTGTATTTTATGGTGTATTGAAATCTTTGATTCTCGCGGCATCTTCTAATTAAGACGTGAGGACATAAAGTAGAAGAAGGTATAAAAAAAAACTATATAATTACCATGACAACAAGTTTATGGTCAATCTATGGTCCATTGGGTTGTATGGTGTTTATTGATAGTGTTTATTATTTTATTGTACGTAATCATTTTTGTGTTTGTATTTTGGTTAATACCTTAAAGGTTGATTTTTGGAGTGTGCAGAGTTTTAGGTGTAACAGATTGCTTGTTAGAACAAATTAAAATTAAATTTAAATAACCCCCCCGACACAAACAAAGACAATTCCACGTGATGCTGCAGTATCGGTTCAAGGTTACTAAGTTCTTCTAATATCATTGAAGCAACAGAATACTAAATTTCGAATCGATCAGACCTGTGGAAGATGCGCACATCCAATCATCAACTAGAAAGAAAAGAGCTGATTATCTTCAAACGGCTGAACCGATTTTCTTGAATTGTAGCTATTAAGAACACTTTCGATCAAGACACCTTTCAAACAAAAAAAGAATAATCAAAATAGGTTCAGCCGTTGGGGATCTACGAGGGAACAGACAGATACACAGAAACACAGATACACACGTTAAACTTATAACACCCCTATTTTTCCGTCGGGGGTTAAAAATAGGCTACGAAGGAAAGAAAGTGAGTAGGTAGATTGATACTTACTTTTTGTAGACACTTTCTGGAAACAATCGATTGATGAAATGTGCGTTTAATTTTTGCAGAATAAAGAATTTTTTTATGCCGTCGTAAGAATAATTATAGTCTACAAGCTAGTCAACAAGGTGCTAGCGAGGATAAGGTTGATATTCGAATAGCTAAAGAGGCCATAAAGGATATGAAATAAAAATGGAAAAAAAACGACATTTCGCAGGTTAAAGCTAAGTATACAATGTGGAACACCAATAAATGAAAACACTGGCCATATTAAAGGAGAATTTAAGAACTATGTGGGTGTACCTACTATAGGTACACCTCTGCCCAACCCTTCGGGGAAACAAGGCGTGATGTTATATATGTATGTTTAGGAACTATCAAATAACTCCTAACATTGAAATTACAAAAGTGAATTTTTCTAACAAACTAAATAGTAGTGATGGCCCGACTATGGGTTTTGCCAATCTTTGACTAGCTATAGTGACTAAACTATTGGAGATCTTTGATTGAATATTCGTATGCAGAAGAACGTCATTAGATATACGAAGTTTAATTTATTGTTGTATTGTCGTCTCCACCTTGTATTATGATTAAATATCGCCAATATCATCGTTATCTCACCTGCATACATGCCAACATATTGACCGAATATTTTATCCCAAACTATTTGCAATATTTGTAGTGCCCGTCAAACAGGGGATGAGGCGGCATATCACTTCCGTTTAGTATCGCGCCTCGGGCTGTTACCACTTCCGGTTCAGATCTGTTTGTTTGGTGTGTTTGTGTATTATAAACCTATGTATTTATGTTTGTGTGAATTTATAGTGTTGGTGTCCCGAATAAATTAATTTATCTATTTTTGTAGGTAGGTATACCTACCTATCAATTATCTTCTATGAAGGGGGGAAGGTTTGATGTTAACTAAATTTGAGATTATTATACCTAAATAGTTCTCCTACTTTACCTTTACCTAGGTAAAAATAATAGACTTGTGAAAAACAACATTTAAAGGCTCTTGCAAAAAGGCGCGACGCGACACCCCGGTAGAATAATTTCCGTGAAGTTTTCATAGAAATTTTTCCACTAGAGTCGCGTCGCGCCTGTCTGCGGGAGCCTTAAATATTCCTCGATATCCTATGTAAGTTCTTTAAATTAAAAATAATAATAATATGGCGCCAAGTTTTTGTATCTAAAAAAGTTCAAACATTTTGCAATAGATGGCGCTTTCTATTCATATTTTTATTACAATAATCGATAAATTAGGTTTAATTAGGTGTTACAGCTGGTGTTTCTCTGATTGACTCCGTTGTAGCGGCACGTTGGAATTTACGTTTGGTAGGTCTGAACATGTTGATCAACAGACATTAATTATTTTAATTTAAAAAATCAAAATCAATAGTCATTTATTCAAACTAGGCTGAGAGTCAGCACTTTTCGAACGTCAAAACTACATAAGACAGTCCCCCAAAACGCTCACCCTTCACCACTTCCTAGTGCTTTAGCTGGGAAGAAGAAGTGGCGCAACAAACTCCCCAGCAGTACCTACAGCTCTCTGATTTAGTTTTTATAACTAAGAGTTTTAGTTTCCTGCCCACCGAATGAGATCACACGACTGGTTGTTATAGGTTTTTTTTCTTCAGCAAACATTTATATACACTTATGTACTTTTAGCTAGGTACCTACCTCAAGCTACAAACCAAAAAAGTGTAGGTACCTACCTAGTTAGCGTTAGCAAGAATCTAAAGGCTCTCGCAGACAGTGGCGACGAGACAGCGCGACGCGACTCTGGCGGAACATTTTCGATGAAAACTCCACAGTAGAACAATAACTGGTGTCGCGTCGCGCCTGTCTCCGGGAGCCTTAACTCGTACAAACAAAACTATCTAAATCACATTATAAACTTACATTCGTTTTGTTACGAGGCGTAACCAACTGTTTTAACCCCTCAATGCAATGTCAACTACAAACTCGCTACGACGACGCGTCCTTTCGACCCACTTCGTAGTCGCTACACGAAGCTACGACAAAAAACCCGAACGTAACCGACCACGTGACAAAGGCGTGGACGATCTTTCCCGATGTCACCACGATGTCATTGGGTGCGCGCGACGTTTCCCATTGGTCGGCAGTGTCGCGAAGGCCGTGCGACATCGCCTATTGGTCGCATTTGTCACAGCGTAGGCGGAGCTTATATGTTCCAATTTTAAAATAAATAGTAGCCCACGTGGTTTAAGTTTGTTATGTTTTCTATAAGAGAGTTTTCTTCCACTTGAGATTTGTAGAACTGTGCTGGTTTACTTTTTAGACTTTTATTATTGTTAATAATAAGGATTTTAACTAATATTAGTTACTTAGTTCATATTAAAAACGTTATTCGGCTACACGTAAAGTTCAGTTCTCTTGAGGAGATAAAAGTATCTAGGTTTCTATTATAACAAGAACCTCACGCAGATTTCTGGTTCAGCAGTAATTACCTGCAATAGTAGGCATAGGTATTAATCAAATTCGTGGATGTCCCAATAAATTAGGGAGAAACTTTAGGGACAGTTGATTGTCCGTGATTTATTGGCACATCCACGAATTTGTAGTATTAGTTCTACACTGGGCTTAGCCTAAGCCAATCAAGTTCCTCGTGCAACCCAACGAATTTTACAACGCTCATCTATTAAGTTTCGCTAGCTAATTGCATTTGACCCTGTATAGGTAAGTTTAATTACATAATAGTTTTAAATAGTAAATATTTTTTACTAGGTATATAAAGACCGCACTATCACATTAGGTGATTAACCTGTAATGATGTAGTAGATTTAGGGGACTGATAAATAATTTTAAAAAAAACCGCGTATAAAGTGCCATTTTGCTGAACACCGCGAGGCAACGACAGGGTGTCGCCGCGGTATGCGGGGGGAGAGTGGTATTGATCGCGCGCCCTCCCGACACCCCCAGTCCGCCAAAAATTGTTGGCCGACCAGCGCACACATAAAAATGAGAGCTTGTCTAATGGCACCTAACGTCTAACGGTTTTATGTCCATCGCACTTTTATGGTTAATGGTACTAGTTTGATTTACTCTCCTAGGCTAGTTCTCATGATATTTTAAGAGAAAAAAAGATTATAAGCTATTTAAAGCTAATCTAGGTACTATTGAACTAGGGCAGCGAAGTACTTAGATTTATATCTACTAGATTAGCTTTAAATAGGTAGATAAAATGAAGCATTAGTTACACCATACGATACCACTACTGTATTAATTATTTCGGACATTAAACTTAGCTATTGCGAATTTCATGTCATCGCTTCAGCCAATTAACTGTCTTCAGAAAGGACATAATATTTTTCTTGTAATTTGAACTTTAATAACGTAAGATAAGGTTCGATTTTATGGCGGCGAGACTTATTGGTGACTGGTCCGGGATGTCTGTCACACCGTGGTGTAATTTTTTATGTTCTTTTTTAAAAGTTGCCTTTAAATAGTTGGAGTGTCTTGCTGAGAGATGATAAGTAGGATTCATTTTCAACGTGGGTTCTTCAAAGAAAAATATAGGGAAACACCTATTTATTTTCTCAACTGTACAAACAGAACGCGTTACACCACCAATATTTACTTAATTATTTTCTTTTCTTTTCTTAGCATGTCGGTGGCAATTTAAATAGAGTCAGCCCAGAATTGGCAACGAGTTATTAGCAGACAACAAGGACACGCTGCGACATGATAATATGGGCGAATTTCACCTACAAAACTGAACGCGATCACCACATCTAGCGCACAAACAATGGGACACAGGGCGGATTTCACCTATGAAACTGAACGCTATCACACATCTAGAACGCGTTCAAGAGCTGTCAGTGTCAAATATTCCACAACAATGATAACAGTGACTAAATGTGCTGATCGCGTTCAGTTTCATAGGTGGAATCCGCCCTGTGTCCCATTGTTTGTGGAACAGCACCACATTTACACTCGGGCGGAGTCATTCGATTTCCTTGAGTAGGTTTTCTTGCTTCAGCCAAGCTGGTTTCGGACTTCCAGAGTCTATTTAAAGACTTCCAAAGATTTATATTACTCGATCATCTTATTACACTACAGTGTCACACTCGGCCAACGTGCGAACTGAACCATAAAACAGTTCATTAAAGGCGATTGGTTCGAGTCTAGGTGGACGGTGGCGACCTGCGGCCGAATGTGGAACTAACCGCATTAGACATCCGTCACCGAGCATTCATTTAATTACTTTTAAAGCTATATCATAATGTGTTGCCGTTTTATACTGGTTCTGTTCCCTTTTAGTGGTGCCCTGCGAATGTGAAACCAACCGATTAAATTGACTTTGTCATAAAGTCTGACACATTTTATGACAAATTCAATTTTATTCAGTACAGCACGCGTAGCATGACCACTATAGAAAGGGGTTTTGTCGACGGAAGAACAGAAAAAATTACAGATTGTTATTGTGAATCTGTCATTTTGTCTATACCCGATTCTATTGTGGTCATGACGCTTGCAAGTAATCTGGGTGTGTTAAGTGCGGTACGAGGTAATATTTTAATACCCTAAAAATAATCTGATACTTTCGGGAATCACTATCTACCAATAGCGGCAAGTAGAACTGAGGCCTATATTGCAACATCCTTTCTTGTTTGAATAAATTCGAAGGAAGTAGGTACTGTAGAGACTTCAGCCTGCATGAGCAACCAAATGACGTCACAGTACTTGGGGGATACTTACACGATCTTCTTGTAAGATTTCCTGTCATCTTCATAGTTCAAAAAAGGACCATGCTTGCAAAATTCGCTCATGGCTTATATAATGATATGCAATATTTCATAAATTGGTATTTTATTTTGTCACGTCCGCGTCATTCACTAACAAGAAAACTACAATCGCGTTCAAAGGGTTAAGTTTCATTATTTTTATGTCCAAAACTTCTACCGTGGTTTTGATCAGTTTGAAGATTATCTTCACTTTTATGGAAGTAATGGATAAAAATCCAATCACTACCGAGTTCTAGAGTAATAAAATATATACAGGACTATTAAATACAAATATTCCTTCATGATTTATATTGTTTTATTTATGTCCATGCGGGGCCAAACTTGTATGGGAGCGTTATCCATATCCTTTTTAGTACAAAAATAATAAAATTACAAGAAGGCTTTTTCCTTAGTGGGTGTAGGTGCAAAAAGTTTTATAGCTAGCTTCTGTAAGTTCTATTAGAGTTGTAAAAGTATAATTAAAAGTTGCAAGATCTTTAAACTTATTTTATATTTTGTTTTCTGTAAAGACTGTTGATTGATTTTCCTTTATTTTATGGTGTCTTTGGGTTGTTTTTTTTTATAATAAAAATCATTTTTTTTATTTTTATACTTTCTTTTCTACTCTTCATTTCAGTCGAAAGACGTCCACTGCTGGACATAGGCCTCCCCCAAGCACCGACACTTCGACCTGTTCTGTGCTTCCCGCATCCAGCGGATTCCTGCGGCCTTCACAAGGTCATTCGTCCACCTTGTGAGAGGCCTTCCGACGCTACGTCTTCCACGGTCGCCAATCCACAACCTTTCGCGGCTTTTTTCAAAATCAAATTCATAGGATATAAACCAAAATAACTACTGCTTAAAGCCTCGTGCAGACTGGTGCAACGCGTAAGCGCGACTCTAACAATACAATTTCTAAGAAATCTTCGCGGTAGAACAATTACCGGTGTCGCGTCGCGCCAGTCTGCAGGAGGCTTTAGAGAGATGAAAAGTACCTAGTGGAGGTTGGCTTTGGAATGGTTTCAGCCTACCGTAGGTACATAATTAAAAATGAAATTAAGCACTATGGGCCATCGCATAGTAGCGATTTACGAGCGTGTTTCCAGCGGGGAAATTGTTTAACGAGCTCGCTGAGTGTGCTTAGCGAGCACGCCACGTGTACGCAACCAGTTCACCGCGTTAGTGGAACGAGAGCTATTGCCCTGAGACATGATAGAGCGAGACACGTGTACAATATTGTGAAAACGCGGCAAATACGTCGCGTGGTCGCGGCTAGCTCGCTTCGCACCCGCGCAAAGCACGTTCACAAATCGCTTCGCTGGAAACACGCTAGCAAATCGTCAGTGTGATAAGATAACGCTCTAAGGGCGGATTCGACCAAACAGGAATAAATTTTATCCGCGGAATAAGATTTACTTCTGACAGTTTTCGTATGGAGAAACTGTCAAAAAATCAAAATTTATTCGAAAGAGAAGGAGAAATTTATTCCGCGAATGAAATTTATTCCTGTTTGGTCAAATCCACCCTTAGTATTTCAGGATTGGAAACTGTAACTCCATATTCAACCCTACAAAATAACCGTTGCTTTAACCCCTAAAGACATGAATCCTATCACCCACAGGCATATGCAACACAATCAAACAATGGGTTATTAATAGGGGCAGATGCGCGCGGCACCTGAACGGAACACTCGCGATCACTAAATCATAATGTTTGGTAACGACACGATAAAACACCCAGTGGTATGGCTGTATGCGATGTGACTTGTGCACAAAAAAGTAAAAAAAATGACTTATGCATTGAATTAGTATGTAGTTGTGAATTATGTCATCCTCCAACTTAAACGCATGCACTAAATAATGATAGACATAATCTTGGTCAGGCCATATGAGGATGTAGATTAGTGTCTGAAATGGTCTTTTGAGGAAAGAACCACAGAGATTTGAGTGGCCCTGGCCAATCAGTGCAAGCATTTGTCAGTAATTTTGGAGCTCAACTGAGTTCAGCGGCTCTACGAACAATACCAAGGAAAGGACATTTGGGTAGGCCGCATAAAAAACTCAAACTACCAGACCATCATTAATAAACATGCACTTTTAGTGCACAATAAATTAATCTGATTCCTGTTATCGCCTAATACTCAACGTGTGATTGCATGAGGTCATCAACTTCTAGATTCTCACGATCTTTCAATAGCCTTCGAACTATTGTCCTCTTTGCTATATATGTGATGAAAAGTAGATTGATGCAATTGATTCCATTGAAGATAAATAACAGGAATGTGATACGACTGTGGTTACAAATATAAAATTCAAATGAGATTGAATTGCTTGAAGCGGAGGATTTAAGCGAACAATTACTTGAATCTATTCAGTTTAAATAACCATTTACAAATCCGCTTAGTTTATCAATAGAAAACACCTAAATAGATTCTACCAATTTGAAGGAAATGGAAAAAAATAACGACGAAGAAATCTCTCCCGGAAACTCAAAAACGAACGCAAAAAATTGATTTAAAAAATCATTTCTCCATGAACTATTAATCCTTTTTGCTCCAATATCATTAACCTATTCATTTCAATGAGCGATGACGTGAATGATACATCCCCTAGCGACACAAAAGAGGTCCGTTAGACGCATTAATATTACACCAAACAACACTATTCTATTTCCATCTTTTTTGTGCGCTGACAACATCGAAAATTTCGAATGTCACGCCTCGTTCATCGACAGCGCGGGAAAATAAACGAAAGCAGTTCTTTTTTTTAAAACGGGCGCCAGAAAAAAGTTTATTTAAGTTTAGAACATGTTTGGATTGATACCGTAACATCTTTGCCTGAATCGGTGTGTGTTTATTTGTAGAATGTTAGTTCTAATTAGTTTGAAACTTGAATTTATGGTTTATTCCGTATTCCGATTAACGCTAAACGAAGTTGGCTGTAAATAGTAGTAATTAAATGTAAAAGACGTAAACATTATGTCTGTGATTCTACGTTTACATAGACTTACTCTACTGAACGAAAAAAGAAATCAGCAATATTGTAACAAAAAACTACAAGATCTACACAATGGGGGGACTTCGTAAGTTCAATCTCACGATGAGTAGCTACTACCATACTGTTTCGTTTTTTCATCATCCTTATAGGACCGGACATAATCGAGTTTTTAACAAACAATACGCGATGAAATTGGTTCCTTTATTGGTATCCTTTTAAACTGACTGAATTGTGTTGTGTGTATGTTGTTTCTGATTTTAGATTGGTTATGCCCGATGGTGACGAGCAGTGGTGGCCGGGTGGTAACAGCCGTGAATTACGAGTTGTAGATCGTAGATTTACGGAGCTGTTGCTCTCAAAACGGTGAAGGTAAACAAGGTGAGGAAACCTTCTGTTTTTTTTTTAAACGTTGCCCCACACGAGGAATTTCTCCTGTATCGTGGGTGCGTTTACAAACATTTAAACTGACAAACACAAACAGCCAGACCCGGAACAACTACATGTAGGTCATACAAATTCGAAGACATGTGACATCCACCAACCCGCACTGGGCCCGCGTGGTTGAATGCAGCCCATTCTCTCTCACCGAGAAGAGACCCAACAGTGGGAACATTATAGGCTGATTAAGCTATGCCCGATTGTGCAGCACAAAGGTGTGGACAAAGACACTTTGCTTTTGTAAAGTTTTTGAGGCGTTTAGAGAAATCATTTAGCTTTCATTTTATTGTGATTTCGGCACATGCAACGCTTTCAATTCTTTTCCAATGCAAACTGCATGTTATACTAGATTCAGTACCGGGTTTTCTATGCGTAGCTTTATAGATATACATTACATGATCTCACGCCTTCTTCCCATGGGAGTAGGCAGAAACTACAGAATGCCACCTGTTACGATCCTTACTTTCTCTTATTGCTAATTGTTTTTTTATAGTTTTGCCCAAAGAAATGCAATTCGCACAGGTCGTTAAATTGTTTAATTAATTTTTCACTTTCGTTTTTCTTTTTCTTATTAATAATTTGTTAATTTTGTTAGTTTAAAATGCTCCTTTTTACTGTTTGTATTAGGTACCTGTGCGTTTCCAAAATAATATATTTTTCTTTATTTTCTTTCAGGGACTTTCGGCAAGATGATTTATTCTTTACCAATACAAGAACCGCTAACTTGTTTTGAATTACCGACAGAACAAAAGCATACTCCTCCAATCAACAATCGCATACAGGAGTGTCCTGTTCCCATCGATGGTAACCGCCCGTGGCCGAAACAAGGCTGTAATTACACCGATCACATTTACAAATGTAAATGCACTGGTGTGTCCCGACATAAATCATGTTGCGGTCATCTGCCGCCCGCGGCGACACTAGCACGGTGACCAGTGGAGACTGAGCTGAGATGTGGGGGCCAGATTTATTATATGGCGAAGTTTAGTTTGAACTAGGTTTAACTTATCTTGTTTATCAGTGGACTTGTAAATGGCCTTCAATTTTGTATTGTTTCAGAACACTGTATAAGTTAGAAGTAAGTTTCTCGGAAAAAACAAAGTTTACGCTGTTGTGTAATACAAATTGAGTATCTGGTCGATGTTAAAAATGTCGATTAAAATATTCGGATGCGTAGGAACGGTCTATAGAATCCGGAGGTATATTTAAAAGAAACCCAGAAGATTATTTCATGGTAGGAAATGGTCTTCTCTGTCTTTTGGAGAACTGAAATCCTGGGACTAGACTATTTGTATAGACCTAGTAGTTCAAACATTGTGTAGTTATAGAAGCTAGACTAAGGCCCAAATGTACCACAAATCGCTAAATGCATTAAGTACTAAACGAATATAAAACATCTTTACGTTTCTGTCAGTCATTTGAAGATGACAGAGATAGAATGATATTTTAAATATGAGCAATCCTTAGAGTACCTAGATAATTCTGACACACTATCGTTTACTACATAAAAACATGATCAAAAAACGTACATCGCACAGTTCAATATACACTGGCTGGCTTTCAAATGTGTATCAACGCATTATGCGTTCGTTTTTTGAATCAGCGGGCGCCTGACAGATGCAAGTAATGCCATGTGCATCGTTGGATATTGAATTATTGTTCTGGCAACATTTTGATAATATGGGGTCGATGTATTGAAGTGGGGATTAGTAGGTGGGTATATGGGGATTATAGATAACGTAATATGATATATTACGCTACTGTTACATTATAAAGCATTTACTGTAAGCTTCTATTGGATATGGGTCCTTATCTTGAACATACTTTTAAGTAAATAGAGATTCAATTTGTCAGCTTCCAGTCTAACCGGATGCAGCTGAATAACCAGTATTTTACATATGAGCGACTGCCTATCTGACCTCCACAACCCAGTAACTATAGGTAATACGATACCCCTTGGTATATGGTTGTCAGACTTTCGGGCTTCTGACGACCCGTAACGACTGTCAACCCACGAATGACAGCCGGGACCAACGACTTAATGTGGTTTCCGTGGCACGGAGGAGTCTCGATTTGTAAAGATGGTCACCCATCCACGGACCAACCCGGTAATGATGGATCGACCCGTGCGGCTTTTATTACTTACCCATCACGAGCTCCTGCTATGATAATAGAGATTGTGGGCCCTATATATGATTACCGATTTAAGAAATTCGTTGAGAAAAGAGGCAAAGGTCTCTCTGTCGTTAATGAGAAATGACATCTTAAAACCAATCCTGAAACAGTACCTACTACATCAATCAGTGCAGTTAATACTTACAGGAACTTATATGCGGCATTTGGGTCATCAAACCTGCAAAGCCATTTCTCCCTACCAGTACTGCAAAGAGCTTATTCCAAAAACAAATTTCAATTCCTAAAGCAGTAATCTTCCGCAAATTAAATCACATGTTGCTACAGAGATGTACCGATAACCGTTCCGCGAAGCCGTCGTTACGTCACGTCCGTGTCCGCCCGATGACAGTTGCGCGAATGAATGCCGTTTGAACATCGAACGTTGATTGAAAATCGCAATATGGCCGACGTTCGACCGTTGGAATTTAAATGATACCAATTTTGGATTCGGGCCTTTTATTATTTTGGGGGTTCAGATTTTTAGCGAGTTCGTTATAAGCCTGCATTTATTCAGGGTTATTGGTTAAAGGGATGTACGAGAGGTCATTTGCAACTAAATGACCTCTGATGACCCTTATGCCAATATCAACCATTTTCGAATAATTTGACATTTTATAACCAATATATCCCTGTATATACGATTGTTTACCTTGTATGTTAGTGAAACTCCAACGTAGGTACTACATATTTCCTATTCCTCGTATCATCACGAAAAAATGCAAGTCAGCAAGTTGGTAGCGGCGGGTCTGACTGCCTCATTTGTACCTAACGCCTGTTTAAGCAGCGCCACTTATGTAGGCAATTTTTATGCTGAAAAACAGTTAACAAGGAGAAATGTAGTAATCGGCATACTGACCTTCTAATTCTAGCCAACGTGTATGTTAGAGTCAAATCAATATTAAGACAATAGATGTGAATATTTCTATCGACATAGACAACGTTTTTGGGTTCGATACAAATAGTTGCCAAAAATCCTCAAACCACACATAAAACGTACAAAACTCAAGTCAAACTCAAACTCAAAGCATTTATTTCAAATAAACCAATTAAAGGCACTTTTAAATTGTCAAGGGGTCGGTCAGTCAGAAAGATGAAGCTGGTTGCCCATTCCAAAGCGTAGTAGGTTCCTAAGGAGAAGAACGGGCAAGAGACTCCTCACCAGTACATATACAGGCTGACTTTGAAAACATGCTACCTACAAAATTTAAGGGGGTGTTCTACTCATCAATATGAACAACTTTTACTATAAGGACCTTCGACCTTCCTTCATAAAGGTATACCCGATTGGACCATTTTGTATTAGAAGGTCGATTTTTTTTTTGCGAATTCTTAGTTGGTCCCATACGAAAAGTTGTTCATATTGATGGGTAGAACACCCCCTTAAATTTTGTAGCATTTTTTCAAACTCAGCCTGTATGTAAGCCATGTTATATGACAAAAGGCACATAATATGTAGGTACACATGTTCCACAAAAGCAATCCATAATCGAAAAAGTTTTTCATTAAGCAACGTTGTCATGTCAGTCGTTCAAAACATAACGATCAGATAACTAACCCTGAACAGACCCTGATAATTGAATTCAATAACTGACTAATTTATTACGTCCTCGTGGACGATAGCATCTTTCATTTTAGATGTTTTCTAAATACATGCTGCTAATGGAAAAGAAACCTTATCGTGAAGTTTTGAAGTTGGTTTTGGGTTAAAACTTGTTTGAGGTTTTGACGTTTTAAAATGTTCATCAAAAGGTTTGTATGAAGAATTGTTGGTTGCGTTTTGACAATGGGATCGTGATGGGTGTTTTAAATGACATTTCGGGTAGCTCCTACTGAATCCTACTTCGATTTCCTATACTACCTACTTTTAGTTTGGTTTTCATTAAATAAAAAGAAAAAAAAGATGTTTATTATGTGGATTATTGGTCATTCGCCCGAAACGGGCGAATCGCGACTTACTGTTTTTTTTTTTTCATAAGCGATTCGCAAGAAGTTAATTTTTTTGTAGGCGAAGCGACAAGTCCAGAAATCGATTCACCAACAAATAAACAATATTATTTAAATGTGTTGATTCGCTCGTTTCGGGCGAATCAAAGATAAGCCGTTTAGGTATGCCAACGCTTCAGTCACCGGGCAGATATCGGGGAATATAGGTACTAACCTGTGTACCTATATTTGTTCCCAGTATTCACCATTTACTCAATTAGGGATTGTGCACACGTTGAACTTTTCAAGTATCCTGACCCTATAATTTAAGCAAAAATACATAGACACAAGACTTGCTAGATGTGACATTTCAATTTAATGTAAATTCAACCATACCATTTCCTGTCCGTGTCGCAGTCTCAATTTGCCTTCATCTTGCGCTACTGTCTTTTACTCTATGCATGAAATAGATAATATGTGAAAATAAAAACAAAACGCTAGCAATGTTAAACTGAGTATGAGGACTGTTAGGAGAAGGACTACTTCCCTGACGCTCAGCCTTGTCATTTCCAGTGGAACACGCTTTTTCACAGATTTTCACTGCTTACTGGCACTATCAAACTTTTCCATGATTCCTCACAAATTCCGCTTGATCCACTATGTCACTTCCAGACAACTCCACATCAACTCTTCCTAGCTAATAAAGCTGGCTATTTACGTGCCTTCTTTTTATTTGCGTCGACCAAATTCTCGGAGGGTGCAGTGTTTGGTCGTGCGATCACGCGGCAGAGACAAAATGGCGGACCCTTGATTACAGTGGGGACTTTTAATTGATCGGCGAGATTTTTTTGAGATCAGGAGGGAGTTTTTTTTTCAGGAATTCATGTGTGTACTCTCATAAACATATAGGTACCGCAGTAGGTACAAAGCCATGAGCAAATAGCGCCCAAAACTGATCAATGATCGTTATAGATTCTGCAGAAGAAAATGAGGTTGATACATACATGAGGCGTCTTATAAACTTTGGTGATTGGTAGGCAAAAGATTTGCTTAATAATTCTTCTATACATTGTTACTAAGGATAGCTGCTGAGAACAAGCCCATATACTTTTTCTATGATACGAGTCGCAGGTATGATAATTATGACTTATTCTCTCAATTTCGCACAAAGAATGTATTGAATTTCAGCAATGAATAAAACCCGCAGTGAAAACATAAATTGACAACCTCCTCCTATTTATGATGTCAGTTAAAAAGATTATCCAGTCAGCAAGTTGTAAGTGCGATTTCCTGCACAGGTGTGCTTACGTAATTAAGTATAGTCACTTGTGGTGACTAGAAAAAAGGGCTTATTGGTGACTCGCACGAATTTACTCGCCCAAAACGGGTGACATTTTTAATCAATGTAGGTATTTTTTTCTTGACCCGATTCGCACGAAGTTATATTTGTGGGCGAATCGACAACTCCAGCTATAATATTATAGTAAGTAAATATAGTATTAGGTAATTGGCACATTTTGAATTTCTATGCAGTAAAGTTAGTTTACTTTTCTTAATTTTATTGCATAAAATTCAAAATGTGCCAATTGAAAGCTAAAACAAACGGTTCAAGCTATAACTAAAAGCTGTTTGTAAAAAGTGTTAATAAAATTCTAATTATCCTTGTTACACACGACAGATGTCCATGTAGGTTATTATGTCGCATAAAAAATGTATAAAGACAAAATTAAGAGTAAATTGGAAGGCGGGTTGGCTAATGATAAAGTCACAGGAAGTATTACATCTCATTATGGAACACTTACAGGGACTTGGAATTTGTTTAAAAAAATGTTTTAATTTAAAAGTCTGTTCAGCAAAAAGTAAGTTAACTACAATGCCTGCAGTGCTGTTCTGTAACAATCTCCCCGTGAAAACTTAGGTGAAGTGAGCTGTCAGTCCACATGATTCAAGGAATTGACACTATTGGCAGCTCACTTCACTTAAGTTTTCCGATATAGACCGGCTGTTTTGAACCCTTAGTGTGAGAGTTCGACTCGCACTTGGCTGGTTTTCTAGATATTATTTCAGGGAATCATAAAAATCAATCTAAAACCATAATCCAATACAATCAACACTTCGTATCCAACAACACAAAGTCACAAACAAACTTTCCCCGCACAAACTAAGTCCAATAAACGAACAATAATCTACCGGAAAATCAGTCGGTCTCAACCAATTTGGGCGACAATAAAGCAATTTGACGAGAAACGCGCGACACTTTGATTAATTGCCGGCGCCGGTGTCGCGATGTCGCGCCGCGGTGCCAGTCGCGTCGTGTGAACGAGGCCTTATGGCGTATGATTGTAATTTACGTATTGATTACTGTTTGTTGATGGGTTGTTTTTTTTGGCGTGTCGTCAGAGAATAATTGTTTTTTTTTAATGAATGGTAAAGTCGGAAATGTATTGTAAAATAAGGTACGATGATGTCACAATTTTACAATCTATAATTGAATTTAACTAAATCTAAAAGAACGAAATTCTTATAAGTATCTTAGTATGAAGATTAGCAGCTCTTTAGTTGGCACGTGCAACCTTAATTGCGTAACACACTATCAATCACAATCCGAGGGTATTGAAGGATTTGCAAAGCGATTGCTTTATATGTTAGGCGAACTGTCTAAATGAAACCCAATGCGATCAGTTGTCATTTTACCAGAATACCCGCGAAATTTCGCTTTCTTGCATATCTTTTTAATTAGACGATTTTTTTTTTCGACATAATTTTATTCTTCTATATAAGTAAACAAAGTATTTGTCCTAGGTATTAAGGGGGAGGCGTGAAAATTGGTTCGCTGTTACAATGTATAGGTAATAGATGTGAGTTACGCAATTCTCTTTATCTTAAATTCCTAAAGGCAAACAGGCGCGACGCGACTTTAACAATACAATTTCTAAGAAAACTTAACGGTTGTACAATTACCGGTGTATCGTCCCGCGACAAATCGCGCCAGTATGCACGAGCCTTAAAGCAGTCATATAGTAAACATGCACAGTCGCTCATAATCTCAAAGCGTTGTACACATTAGCATAAACTTAATGCACAAATATATTAAAGCCCTGAATTTATTGCATTTTAAAACTAAATGATTAACCAATTTATTATACACACTCATTTCATAACAGCTTGCATACAACAAACAAGAGAAACCTATTAGCAATAATCTTCACGCACCCACATCTGCATATTCCCAGCATAAATTGATTAATTTTTCCATTAATTGAGCATGTAAACACTGCAAAAAGTACATTGTAATTGTCACAGGGCCGGTTCACGTTGACGCGACATCGCCCGCGGCATCGCCTGTTATCGCTGCAATTATGCAAATTCAACGTTAAATTACCGCGCGGGCGTGTAATTGTTTCGGCGAGTCGCGACACGACGCGCTGGCTGTTAATTTTCTCGTTACAACCGTCACTTATATTGTGTGGACGCGGCCTAATAACGCGGTTCGGGACACTTCATACAGTTATTATGAAGGTGATCGAGTGCTCTTAAATGGGATACGTTTTATGACGTTTTAATATTATTTATTTTTGGTTTTTATCGTGTTTTAAGTTGAATTATTATGTGAAATACAAAATGTGTTAATTTAAAGGTGAATACTGATTTTAATCATTATTTTATGGAACTGGTAAAAGTTCTCTACGTTCCTTTAGTGTAGCATAACATCACGCTTATTCCCCGAAGGGTTAGGCAGAGGTGTACGTATAATACACCGACATTTCGCCAGTTATGTAATGTTTAAGTCTGCTGTAACTGGGGGGATCCCTATTGCCATTGTAACATTTAAAATTAATTTCATTTTTTACCTGGACTTAAGGCACATTGGCGTGAAAACGCGCAGCCTGTTGCGCCCGCGATATCGCGCCGCGCCGTTCTGCACGAGCCGTTACTCTACTTTTTCAATTTTAAACTTACCGAGAAGAAAAAACACTGCAGCTGTCAAACCACAAATGAATGACAATTACACAACATATTACATAAAACGTACCCAAAAGGTCACAATAAAGACTAATACCGATAAATTAAATTGATAAAAAAATAAGGCTTTCTCCGCACGCGACAATCGTATGTCGCTGTCAACCGCAGATTACAATAACGAACAGATGACGTCATTTTACGTCATATGCGCGAGCGCCGACCAGATCGACCGCTAATTGTGAAACGCAAACCACAATGTAACGTTAAATTATGTCGAATTTACGACATTTACGCGAATTATTGTCGATAATGACGACTGTTGACGATGCTTATTATATCACGCAACTTTGACAGTTTATTCTAGGGTTTATCTTTGATGCTTTTTGGCACATACCTAGTCAGAAAGCAAAAAGTAAATAAAATAAGTATGGTGGCTAAATAACAGCCGCACGGGTCGATCCATGAGGTTAAGCTGTGCTTAATCTATTATACCATCAAGTATCATTCTGCCTAGCCTTTTCCCAATCATGTTGGGGTCGGCTTCCAGTCTAACCGGATGCAGCTGAATACCAGTATTTTACATGGAGCGACTGCCTATCTGACCTCCACAACCCAGTAACTGGGTAATACGATACCCGTTGGTAAGACTGGTTGTCAGACTTTCGAGCTTCTGACGACTCGTAACGACTGTCAAAGATCCACGAATAACAGCCGGGACCAACGGCTTAACGTGCTTTCCGAAGCACGGAGGAGTCTCGGTATGTAAAGATGGTCACCCATCCACGGACCAACCCCGGCAAGCGCAGCTTAACCCGATGGATCGACCCGTACGGCTGCTATTACTTAGCCCCGAGTTCCTCCTTATACCATCAAGTATTTACCATGCATTCTCAAAAACACACTAGGTTACACAACAGGGAAGCAACATTCTATAAAACACTTCTCCTAAGTTACGTGTATAGCGAAGCACGTCAGTCATACAGTAACGGCGAACTGTTATTTAATCATAGTAAATAATAATTTCAATTATGTACTGTCAATGGGAGCTGAGATAACCTCTCTAACTCTTTGTACAGTTCGCAAACAAAGTTCATTTTATTCTCTTTAGAATTCTGCTTCAGAACTAAAGGAAGTTTTGAAGACTTAACAGTCTGACAGCGAACTAAACTAGGAAGACGTTGGCTTAGGGGAATTAAAAACGACAAACTCAGGCATTTTATGAACTACTTTAAGGTAAACTAACGTTCCTTGTAAGTCCCCGTTTGCAGGATGAAAGTTGATAGGGAGGATCCTTGACCAGGCGGGTGATGTGTCTGGTTAGGCTACTGCCCGACAATTTATGCCATTTTTTCCATACTCAACTATTTTTATTGCATTCCAGAATGTCAACATGGTTTAGAAAGACATGATCAATATTCCATAATTTAAAAAAATATTTTTCGTTACGAATTTTTTGCTAACGCTACATTCAATAGTTAAGGCGTGTACACACGCGGTGCACATCACGCGCGTCGCGTGATCGCGGCTGTCTGTCATTATGTTGAGCTCAGCTCACTGCACGACGTTGTTCGAATAGTGTGCACTTTGAAAACTGTTTGTATAGGTACCTACTATGTATATGGATACTATGGTTAAATTACGTAGATGTTATTAGGTTTGGATATTCCGGTAACTTATAGTAGTAAGCTCCAATAGTAAATAGGATTCTGAAGCAGTATTGCAAGATTTTATTGTATTTGCACATAATTGCTTTGTCTAAAAGTTCTAAATAGTGCCCACAAACAGCTTTATTTCATGACATGTCGGAACCAAATATGCAACCTTTAGGGTAAAAACACACGAGCTCACCGGCCACAACCACCGGTCGGTACTGAACTGCTAGTCGCTGGGCTACCGGTGGCTTGTTGGCGCCTAGCCTTAGACGTCAGTCATAGATGACCCGTCATTTCATACCAGTCTTCAAAATCCTAATGAACTCGCTCTCAACATCAAACCAAACAATCAAACATGCGAACTAGAATCACCACACAAAAAACCCTTTTCAGCTAATAAGCACTTATCATACATTTTTTACCAAACAACTCAAAGATTGCTAAATGCCTGTCACTTCACGTACCTTATTATTACCCACTCATGACCCCAGTTCCAACTATTTTTATGGAGGGTAGGAAAAAAATTAATCCGCCCACTTTTAATTCAGACCCCGAGTGACAGTTGACACAATGGGTAGTATTAAAGGGTTAACAAAGGGCTGTGAACGGGCGCTTTCGAAGGGTTAATTGCACGTTCGTTTCAAATATGGCGGCTTTTTCGAGTTTTTTTTTGCTGTCGTGCAGTTTTCGTTTACATGAGTTTTTATGTTTGATTTTTATTTACTTTCTAGTCGTAAAAAAATTTAGATTTCTTTAAATAAAACTTACAAGATTACTTACGCGTTGTTAATTTCTTTTAAATAAAATTATATTATTATTGAATTATTGTTAAACAACATTCGAGGAGCTCGTGGCTAAGTAATAACAACCGCACGGGTCGATCCATCAGGTTAAGCTACGCTTGCAGGGGTTGGTGCGTAGATGGGTGACTATCTTTAGATATTGAGACTCCTATGAGCCTCGGAAAGCACGTTATGCCGTTGGTCCCGGTTGTCATTCGTGGCTCTTTGACAGTCGTCACGGGTCGTCAGAAGGCCGAAAGTTTGTCAACCACTTACCACAGCAAGCGCAGCTTAACCTGATGGATCGACCCGTGCGGCTGTTATTACTTAGCCACGAGCACGGGCTTAGCAAGGGCATTTTCATAATCGTTAAAAAACAAATTGGAAGGTTTTTGTTACATATAATTCTAATAAATAAATCTAGATGTTGTCAAGCCATAAAATCCGTGCAATGCTGGGTATATCGCTATAGTTCATTCATAATATTTTGCGTCATCTTTCTCATACATTACCACCTATATACCTACCCACATTTTAATCACACACCCCTAAGGAATGACGTCGACATTCAAAATGGCGCATCTCAGCATCATTACGGTTGACTAAATATGAATCGCTGTTCAAATAATAAGGGTTGAGGGGGGGGCAACCCTAGGACTTTGAGCAAACATCTCAATTACTGCGGTTATTAATTCAGGGGTGATTATTAATCGACGTCTTTTGTCTCGGAAGCAGTGGGTCTTGCAGATAATGTTTATTTACTATTTGAGGTACCTGCAAAAACATAGTTAATTGTGTCTGCGTCCGGCGCTCAGTGTGGCAACACATTGAGTTCGGATTCGAAGTCAATCGTCATCCTGAAGATGCCTCGTTGACAGGTGAAACACGTGTCGATTTCTTACAGGGATTTTTATGACTCTTTAGGAAAAATTAAGCGGAATAGGTTACTAAATATATATCTACGTCTATTGTATTTTATAATGGATTTCCGTCAAGTCACGCCTGATTTTTTTACTATTTGAGGCGTCTGTCAAGGGACTTCGAACTTTTACTTTTACTTCTTCACAAGGTTTCTACGAGTGCCAGTATTCTTACAGATATGGCTTCACGATACTATCTTAAATCATCGACCACCTTACCTAATATGGCGAGATACAATATCAGCCAGAAAACTAAGGTGAAGTGAGCTTGGAGTGTGCTGTCAATAGTAGCAATCCTCAGCATCAGGTGGAATGTCAGCTCACTTCAATCGCGCTTTACCTTAATTTTCAAGGTAAGATATTTAAAGAACAGAGCGGCAGTTTACCTAACCAAACCCCCAATTTCACCCACACTAATATTTTGGCTCGAAAGACATTAGCTAAAGGAGTTTTGTTATCAAATCCGGCAGGTGGCGTTTCGCACGGCACGACCATTACGTTAGCACATTTATTATCTACACAGGTATCACACGACAACTAACATTCGTTGTATGGGTACTATCAAAACAATCAGCGTTTAAAGGAAATAGGTTGGTATTAGTAAAATTAGCTGATTAGGTATAAAAGCCCATAGTAGGCTTCGATAGGATAAAATATTACCCAATATTTGTAGGCTGTAGGTCATTTCAATTTGCTTAAATAGAAAGAAAGAAGGAAAATACGTTTATTTGCAGTAAACATGACGCAAAAAAAGAACACAAAACAAAAAAGAACAATTTGAGAGAAAATATACTACGTCACATCACCCAAAACGGCCATCGCTCAGCATAATAAAACAGGCAAAAATAGAGCCGCATGTGTTTAAAAGTCAGACACCCGTATTTGCAATGGTCTTTATAAATTGTCCAACAGTGATACCCACTAGCAGCTATAATAATAATAATAATAAGTCTCTGCAGCCCTAACCACCGGTAGCTTGGACCCTGCTCCCGACACCGGCGGAACACTATTTTTTATATTTTTAAATGTTTTTTTTACATATTTTTTTAAGAAATATTTAAAAATGTTTAAAATAAGAAAGAAAAATAATAAACGAAATAATAATAATAATAACGCTATCAGCATCTACTAACAGCAGCAGCAGCCTCATACAATAGTTGGTTGCCACATTAAAAAAATGTGGTTGCAATCCGTTTTACTATAGTTTTCCTAATTTTGTTTACACAGTCAAACCTATTGAATGCTTTATTACTACTAATAATCATATTTATTTGGTAATAAAAAAAGCTACCTATGGTAAAATAAACGAACAGCCGGTCTATTCTGTTAAAATCTCACCGTGAAAACATAAGTGAAGTGAGCGTGAAGTGAGCTGCAAATAGTGTCAATTCCAAACATCGGGTGGACTAACAGCTCACTTCACCTAAGTTTTCACGGTGAGATGGTTACAGAATAGCACTGCAGGAGCACAACACGTTCATTTTCAATTGAACCACTGCGCTTAAATCTTAGTATTGTTCCTGATTTATGTAAAGTACAAAATAAACTAAAGAAGATACAAAATACTTATCATACTTCCCGATTTGTGTGACAATGACATAAACAGATACAATAGTGAGGAGTTCGTGGCTAAGTAATAACAGCCGCACGGGTTAGTCCATGGATGGGTGACCATCTTTACTTATCTAAACTCGGAAAGCACGATAAGCCGTTGGAGCCATTCGTGGATGTTTGACAGTCGTTACGAGTCTTCAGAAACCCAAAAGTCTGACAACCAGTCTTACCAAGGGGTATCGTATTACCCAGTTACTGGGTTGTGGAGGTCAGACACTCCATGTAAAATAGGTACTGGTTTTCAGCTTGCATCCGGTTAGACTGGAAGCCGACTTCAGCATAGTTGGGAAAAGGCTTGGCAGATTGATATTAAATTAAGTTAGGTTAGTAATCAGAGTAAATCCTACACCATAATCAAAGAGAAATTAATCAAACCGTCTACCATGCAATTTACTCCTGAACACTATCCCTGTAAGAGACAGGGACACGCACGTTACATATCACTAATAGGTAACAGGATCAGTTCGCAATTTGCATCCTCCATTAATGAGGCCTCGTTAGTGGTGGAAAGGGGATAGATTATGAGGGATACTGTGGTGCTGCATAGATTATGGATGTAAAAGTTGAAAGGACTGTGGCGGATGTGTATCTATACTTATAATAAATCTGTAGAAGTGAAAATTCTGTACATTGAAAATATCAAAAAAAAAAATGGCAGGGGGTGTTACTAGACCGACACCGAACCCAAAAATGTGATTAAATTTTTTTTTGTCTGTCTGTCTGTCTGTCTGTCTGTCTGTTTGTTCAGGCATCACGCAAAAACTACCGGTTCGATTACGATGAAACTTGGTATAATTATTCTTTAATATCCTGGGCACCACACTGGGTACTTTTTATCCCGGAAAAGTATCCTATCCTACGGTTGGGGGGTGTCAAAGTTTGTATGGAAGAATTTTAACGCGCTGTCCGATTAACTCGAAACTCAATATTTATACTTAAACCCAAAAATTAAGAATAACGTGTATCAGGATTTTTTGAAATTCAACCCCTAAGGGGGTAAAATAAGGGATGAAAGTTTGTATGAAAAACCTTATTCCTTGAGGTAATAAACATGAAACTTTGCACGAATAGTTATCTAAATAAATTATAAAGTTTGTAGTTTTTGTTTTTCTAAATTAACCCCCAAAGGGGGGTTGGGGGGTGTCAGTGTTTGTATGGAAGAATTTTAACGCGGTGTCCGATTAACTCGATATTTATACTTAAAACCCATGGGGATGTATGGGGTAATTTCCGACACTCACGCGGGCGAAGCCGCGGGCAGCAGCTAGTGTTTAATTAAATTAAAAATTTGAATAACACCCGACACGATTCCAGGTGATGCTGCAGTATCGGTTCAAGGTTACTATGTTTTTCTAATATCATTGAAGTAACAGAATACTAAATTTCGAATCGATCAGACTTGTGGAAGATGCGCATATCCAATCATCAACTAAAAAAGAGCTGATAGTCTTCAAACAGCTGAACCGATTTTCTTGAATTGTAGCTAAGAACACTCTCGATGAAGACACCTTTCAAACAAAAAAATAATAATCAAAATCGGTTCAGCCGTTTGGGAGCTACGAGGGAACAGACAGATACACAGATACACTCGTTAAACTTATAACACCCCTCTTTTTCCTTCGGGGGTTAAGAAGTCCTAAATGCTGAGGATGGTGGTGGATGAAGGAAAAATAAATATATAGTGTAGTAAGAGTTAAAGCAAGAAATGATAATGAAAATGAAGTGATAAGTATTAGCAAGATGATTTTTTCTAAGTCAAGATTTTATGATGTCGTAACAAAAAAAAAAAAGATCCTGTATTGACGTAAGATGAGGTAATAGCGATGATACATCGATGACAAAGGTTTAGAAAAAAGATTAATAATCCAAAGAGATGTAAAAATATTAAAGAAGTAAATAAGAAACTAATCAAGTGGATAGTTTACCAATTAGTTCTTAAACAGGTACACTTAAGTTTACAGTTCACTATACCAAAATTAAAAACAATTCTTTCAGCTAGATACCTATCTAATTGAGCAAGACATCAATATTCTTCCAAGTGAATTTTAACTTGTGATTCTTAACCACAGCTTAGGCAACTGAGTGTAAAATCAATTCAGTCCCTATCCCCGGTAACCCGATACTACGGAGCACCCCGAAGTCGCGTCACCCTCAATTTGCAAAACAAATTAGCACTCCTTGACGACCGACGACAGAATATACAGTATATAGATCTATATAGATTCAAGTATAGGGACAGCCATTTTGAATTTAGGAGACAAAGGGGATTGATTTTAAGAGGGTGCATCCTAAAAGTTGGCAACGTCGTAAATAGCTGTCAAATATTTACCTATTTCGATTAATTTGGAAATAATAGATACTGTATGGAAATAAGAAATGTGGCTAACCAATTGACTAGAATAATAATAATGAATTGCAATTATAACATTGAATTTGATGTTGTACCCGTTTTAGGTGAAAAAAAGGCATTTGGAAAGTTACCAAATACTTTTTTTACATCTAAAACTAACTATTCGGTGTTACGATATTAATTATTGCATTTCATAATCAATATTCTAGTTCGCTAGTTAGCCACATTTTTTATTTCCATACAGAAATATTATCAAATTAATCAAAACAGCGAAATATTTGACATCTATTTGCGACGTTGCCAACTTTCAGAATAAACCCTCCAGCCAATATGATTGAAAATCCATTTGAAATATTAGGACTCTTTTTACCCCATTACGGCGAAGCAAAAAGGAGGGTTATCATTTTGAACGGTATATATGTATGTTCATCTGTTCCCTCATAATTTGACAAATGGGGTATCATTGGAAGCGTCTTGGTCGGCCGCAAACAAGACATCACAGACGAATTAAAAAATCCAAAGTCACACTAATCTGTTCGATTTATACTCTAACAAGTGTGTGTGTGTGTGTGTGTGTGTGTGTTACTTATTTAAATTTGTACGCCGTTGAAGCAAAACATGACCGAGATAGAATTTTATGTAACATCTTGCATGCCATGTGTGTATACTCATGTTTTGGACAAATAAATGATCTCTTATCTCTTATCTTATCTCTCTCTTATCGGGATTTTTAATCTGTCGTACTTTTTAGTTGACTATTTTGTCGTAGTTGGGTTTTAGTTTTTATTGCTTTTTTTTTTTTTGGAACTGCTTTTATCTGCATCATTTCGATAAGAAACAATTGCAGTCGTTAGATTTTCAGTGTTTTCATAATTTAATTTATATTTTCCTTTGCCAGCCAGCCATTACAAAAAGATAGATTGAAGCAACCCAACGAAACTTTATGAAGTAAGATGTGGAATGACAAAGAATTACATAGACGAAGTATAAAAACAGATCTTATGTTTTCTGACCGATGCTGGAAAAATGATACACGATTTTGGTTAAAATCCTTCAAGTAACAAAAGTAATCAATGTTAAAGAAAAACGCAGAGAGACACTCCTCTCAATTTACGAGTATTATACCACTCAACAAAAGACTACGAAACATTAAGTTTGAGACATCATAACACAGCATAATTCTCATATTGCGTGTCAAACGCTGATACAAAAGTTTCATTATAGCCACCAATTTAGCTTGACCTGCCTCCCTCCTCCTTCCTCTCATAAATGGTACATGAAAAGGGGGAATTAGTTCAAGGTGCCAGGTTTAGGGAGACTGGTTAGGGAAATGCAGTAATAGAATGTGTTCAAGTGATGGTGTTTTTAAGGCGTGTTTATAGCTTTGATTTTGTTTTGTCGTTCACGCGAATGGTTAGAATACTTTCTTTGTGTAGTGTCTAAAAGTTTTAATGAAGTTAATGCCTGTTTATATTATGTTGGTCTTATTGCGTTTTATTCTGAATCTTCATAATCATAATAAGGTTTTATTTGTGTAACATAGGTAGGTACTGAATACAGTTCTTAAATTAAAGTTCATAGGTCGCTTTGCTAGGCCAAGAGGCTTACAAATATGGTTGCATGCGAAATAGGAACAATATAGAATAATTTCTACAGTCAATGCATAGATAAATAATCTTAAATTACAATTAGTCACAATATTCAATTAGAAATGGTTTCTCCATTCAAATAAATAATTATATTTTACATTAAATTATCATCCAGTAATTCGTCAGTCGTATTCTTCAATTAATAACAGTTTTTTTTTAACTCTGTAACATTTTTTAAAGACATCTGGTAATTTAATTTCTTGAAAGTCTTAGGGTTTGATTTGTGCCTTAATTAAATTATTAAAATGGACTGAGGTACGGTGTTGGGCGTCTACATAACAGTATTTATTTTATTCGCAACGTCTGCCAAATCTGCTAGAAATTTTCTAACTTTTTTTTCTTGCTCAAACGGGTATTGTAAATTTTAATTCATAATTAAAAATTAAAATTCAACGCTATTTTTCTGTTTCAGATTTTAGGAATTTCCTCAATGTACTTCGAACTACGGAGATGTTAACAGGAACTGCTTAAACAAAACATTGATGAGTCAAAAGTGAGTTGGAATTCCACCATGGAAAGTAAGAGTAAACCCAAAATCCATGACCACCATAGACCATCACCTGACCGGAATACCTTAAACAAACAATCGTGACAGCACAATTTGACCATAAACGAACTAAACACAATAAACAGAGGACATACGACAATGACATACCATTGATAATTCTATCCTATAGTTATTTTTTCTATTACCACAACACGAAAAAGGCTGTGCTAATTTTTTCGTGTAAATTTTATCAACGTAACTCTTGGACTTCTGCCAGTGAAAATTGGACTGTGACTTTAATGTTATAAGATAGGATTTAGAGTGCTGGGGTATAAATAAAGTTGTTTTAAAAAAATACAAAGTATTGTTACCAATTGTCATAGATGTGATTTGTCACTTAGAAGTAGTGATAAGTGATATAAATGGTAGTGATAATAATATTTGAATGTGCAATAGATCATTGTTAGATTATTGTACTTGTGAAAAGATTGTATGGAGAATAGACATTGTAACGTGAGAATTATCTTTTTAGTCAATAATCTATCGTAGCGCGTCCTTTACATAATTTTCAACACGTTTTATTTAGACACTATACAACCTACTTTTTTTTTACTTTTTCGCGCTTTAAGTATATTTGAAGGATTTTTACCCGTGTTCGTAAAATACGGTATTGGGGCGCGTCATTTCAGAGTGGACAAGATATACTTATAGTTTAGCTCAAACTCAAACTCAAACTCAAACTCAAATTCTTTATTGCATTCATGTGTACACCAGCTGTTACATAAGTATAAGTAAGATCCAACATGAAACCCGGTTAGGGCACGGCAACATAAAAGATTGGATAAAACAAGCATCCGGTGAGACACTGGATTTCAAGTTTGTTAAACAAATATAATTATTATCGATAATATTACTAGCATTTGGTTTAAATGTCGTAATCGTTTAATACATAACCTAAATAAATCAATAAATTTCAGTGGTTTTTAAAACCACGAAAACAGGAGTTTATATATCTCAATTTTACCTACTTATTCACTCCAACTATCGTCCGTTTGCCAAAAGATCTACCGCTGATGCCCAACTTTCAGTAGGAAAATTGCACCAAAAGAAAAATATAAACAATTGGGCACTTTTGAAAATGAAATCGAATCAGTTACCCCAAGAAGTCACAATCAAGATGGAATATGAAACGAGAGTGGTCTCAAAACAAATAAGAAAAAAAAATGAAAACCATAAGTAAGCGACTCTACATAATGTCATGAACAGCTTATACCATAAACTCTAAACTAAACCTAATCAAAAATTCAATAATCACTCAAATGACGGCAACATCAGTGGTAACCCGTCATCCGCTGCGTGCCGGTCTCTTCGGCCCCCGGATAAAAACTGTTTTAACCCTTTAAGGTGCAGCTTAAGTGTCCAATTAGCGATGCAGTGTTAAAACGACCGCGGCGACACTTAGGGCCCGAATTTACACTCCTCGTGTACAAAGAAGTATTGATGCATTTTTGTAGGGTTAGCAAACGTTAGAGAAGATGGGAAGTGTGATATGCATTTGTTTTAATTTGCTCAGACCATAAAACGACTATCAAAATAGAGGAAAGCACAGAAAATGTACCTTCAACTGCTTTGATGATACCACTAGGTCTGTGATACTATTTACCTACTTAAACTTCCTACGCATATTGCCTCATACTGATACAGAATCAATGAGACAATTTTACATAAAACCTGACAACTTTAAAAAAGGAAACTGGATGAAAAAGCAAAAACAGAGACATAATACACTCAAATACCTACTTTCACATTCTATGACATACACACATAGGTATGCATATTTTATTTTAATGATGTAATGAATAGAATGAATTGTATGTATTTGTGATTTGTTTATTAGGACTTGCTGTCTTACTAAATAAATAATAAATATTATAATAAGTCAAAATAATTTAATCATTGTAAGTAGCGGGATGGAAATTACGAGCCCAGCCCATATTAGTTGGATATAAATTGGATGGACCTTTTTTAAAATATTTCTTGCACAGATTTTGGTACCTATTTGCCTTTGGCTTTCACACGAGACAAAATGTATTTTTAATTGTGTCTGTAATTACGGCATACGAAAGGTTATAAAGTATATTAATTTCCTAATCCCATATAATATATAAGGTGCTATAAAAATATCTGCCACGGCTTTAATGAGAGGTAGTATTGTGTTTAAAGATAACAATAGTGAAGAAATTTCGTACCCCGCCACAGTTAAATCAATTTGAGAAAATAAAGTAGTTAAATAAACATTGACTCTACTCTGCATAACGTGGTTCACAAATTACGCGCGAAGTGCACTTCGTCAATGAAAACAACTGCTATCTCTTTCCATCTATTCTGTGAATGAAAACTGAAATCAGCTGACTAGTTCGTCACTTGCAAATTTATACGTACAATTTTTTGTATGAAAAAAAATATGACACATGATCAATAATTTATCTTTACTATTGTAATCTATAAACACAATACTATCTCCCATTGCAGCCGTGGCAGATATTTTTATAGCACCTTATATTTTCTGACGCTTCTATGAGTTTCTAAGCTCCTCAAAGCGGCACCACAAGGAAGACTGTCACAGCACAATGCAAAATGGCTTCTTTGTCTGTTGTTGTCCTTTTTAATTCGTGACTTATATGCGTCAAAGTGAATCACCCGGATTTTTACCGCTCAAAACAAACTTACCGTTCACTTCCCTTACCTTTTAACTCCAACATTTTATATGTGTTTGTTTGTTTTACAACTGCAGTATTAAGTTTGTTCACATGTCGTAAAGTGACCGCTTTTATTTTGACGACAAAAACTGCAGGCGAAGGGTTTGGACATGCGACTTTTGGAAATCGTCACTGGTAGGTATGATGTAGGGTTCCCTGTGATGAGTGAATGGCTGTTATTTATAGTATTAACTAGTAGCCTAGTAGTAGTGGATCTTTGAAAGTCTGACGAGCAGTCTTACCAAAGGGTAGTGGTAAAGTACTACCCAATAAATGGGTTGTGGAGGTCAGATAGGTAGTCGCTCCATGTAAAATACTGGTGTTCAGGTGCGTCCGGTTGGACTGGAAGCTCACCTCAACATAGTTGGAAAAAGGTAAGGCAGATGAGATGATTTATAGTATTGATTACCTAAAGCAGTTTAAAATGTTTTTGTTTATTTGGACAAACATATACAAATCACAGTTTTTTTATTTTTTGTTAATATATAAATGTAATGTTTATCATAATTATATTCAACTATAGAGTACGTTTTAATAACTGCTTTAAAAAAAAAAAAAAAATCATATGTAAAACGATTAATTTAAAACCTCTGACATTTAATCAAAAATTTAACATGAATAATTTCCGTAATTACACTAAAACATGAGAATACTATTTAACTAACAATATGTAGTTATGTCTAAATTGGATTTTTATCACTTACCGCTACTTTAAAGGGTCTACCGAAAACACACAGGAAATTCAATCTTAAAACTTAAACTAAAAGGAACATTTTCCATTTTCATCAGACATAATCACGTTATTAAAAATTATAGTAACCAAGTTATTTTCAAATCAAAAAAATATTTTTCCGTTCAAACGTAATGCAAATAAGGTTCTATACAAAAAAAGTGTAATTGGAGATACGACGTTATTCTTCTAGAATAGTATCTACGACGTAATAGTCATGGGAAGGACTGATTATGTCAGAACTTAATGGTGTGCTAACACCACAGAATAGACCATAAATCTACTCTAAAGTGCCTCAGATACTGTAATTTCCTTAAACCTGGCATCTAATTTGATGTTATTATTTATTTTTCCATTCAAAGTCGCGTCTGTACTAACTCAGTAAGTTGAAAAGGGCTTGAATTATTTTTATTATTTTTAATTAAATAATAGTGAGGTTAGTTTACATTTTTAGGAGATTTTATTTCTATTATGACTTCATGAATTGTTTATCAGTAGAAAAATAGAATTGATGCAATATTGATGACGCAAGTAGTAAAGATATTATAAAATACAAAAAAAGTAGTCACGCAAATATTGTAATTACAATTCATAAGTAATTATTTCAAACACAATCAATGACAACTCTGAGAGCCCAAATCGTGATAGCATGACTTGCCATATTTCAACAAACGGTTTCCAAAAAATAAAGAAACCTACACATTAGCATGTCAAACGCAGCGGCATGTTTCAAAGTTTCACCTATCCTTTTAAAAAAAAGGCGTATATTTTTTTCCGCGTTCCAAATTCGAAAAAAATCGTCGAAGGTTTGCGGTGGCACTATCGAGACATCTATTAGCGTGGTAGAGGCAAACTGTTTAAAAGCTACCGGACTTGGCTATGTCAATGTTTGTCCTCTGCAAAGGGACTTAAGAATCCATCGGGGTGGGAAATTTTTGTTTTATTTCTGCAAATAATTCAAGTTTGTACTTAGCTTAGATCAGTGTGAGAAGTATTATTTGGTGTTCCTTTTCAAATTTTACATATTTTTATTTAATACCTACATACAAACTTTTCTGTGGTGAAAGTATCGACTACTAATTTACGAAATTCATTCATAATCACATTGATTGGACTCTAATAAAATCAGCTACTACATTATTTTTTTTACAATAAATTCGTGTGAAGAGACACAAAATATATAATTACTCGTTTAAAAGTGTTAAAGCATCATTATTTTAACGCATACGTTTATTTCACATAAATTAAAATTGACGGGAGGTTAATTGATACGAACAGATTAACTATATTCATAAAGTTACCTACGCTTCACATAAATTACAGATAACAATAAACCGTGTTATTTTAATGGGAATATTCTTCAATTCACAAATTCAAATATTACATTTTAGAATGCGAGTAAGACGACGAATACTGGTTCAAGAATCTTGCTTAACAAAAAATAATCTTAAAGCCAACATTGTGTGTCATAGCGCCACACAGCGGAGGTCCCAACCGCGTTCTAATCAGTTCTACACACAAAACCGCGCTTTGCCGCACCGCCGATATGTACACTCCTTTAAAACTTCCTATGACCCAAAACCATAACGTCGTATCTCCATACTAATGTATAAACACTTACGTCTTTTTATTTCTCAGGATGTAAGTACAGGACTAATGTTGTTTAGAGACTGCAGTGGTCAGACAAGACCACCGTGATGTGTTTACACCCTAAGCTTTTACAGATTAGTGGCTCAGTAGCTAGGTTTTAAAATAACAATAACGTTATAATGTATGTAAAAGAGTTCCGATAGTTTACATATCGCGGCTTTGAAAATGTTTGAAAAATTGTTCGATGCTATAATTAAGTGGACCACCTACGTGTAAAGCTCCATTTTTTTTTTATATTTATCTATTAACTATATAGTATAAGTATCGACTCAAATCGAGTATTCTACTAAACATATATTTTTTTTAGAGTTGAATTTCTTGTCAAACAATTGAGTCTCTTTTACGCAATGTCATTAGTTATAAAACTCATCAACAATTATATCTAAGACCACTCAATACTCACACTCTTTTACCTAAAAGAGAATGAGTCTTGAGTGGTCTTATTAAAATATTTAGATTCTGTAAAAAACTCACCGTGAAAACTTAAGTGAAGTGAGCGTGAAGTGACCGTCATTCCACAGGGATTGACACAATTTGACAGCTCCCCTCAAGCTCAAGCTCACTTCACCTTTTTTTCACGGTGAGATGTTTACAGAATAGACCGGCAGTTCTATAATCGTACCCACCTAGAATAAAGAACAGACCAATAATATTCTCATTATCAACATTTATTACAATATCAACTACCCACTTTAGCCCCAAAAATACATAACCGAACACACATAAAATCGACCTCGCTATCAACCCTGTAACATCGAAAAAATTGGACCCACCCTTTTAATCAGACCAACCCCAGTAATGAAATCTGGGACGCCATTAAGGGATTAAAAATAATAACTACCCCATAAGCGGGGGTTGTGATTGGACATGAGGGTCCAGACGGCCCTCTTAATGAGCTATTGACAAGAATTTTGAGGGTTAAAATGGAAGCAATATATTCAAGAGGACATAGTTTTGAAACTTGCATAATGAATTGTACATATTTGCGTCCGAAAAACACATCCTAATTTTTTTAAATATAATATAATTACAATATGTTATAATATTATATTATTTATATTATATAAATATATATAAATGTGAAAGTTTGTTTGTATGTTTGTTGCTCAATCACGCAAAAACGGCTGAACGGATTTTGATAAAATTTGGCAAACAGATAGTTTATAACCTGGATTAACATATTTATAAAGTTTATTATAAAGACGAACTCCATTGCATCTGAAGTACCTAATGCAAGACTCAATTTTCCATTCATGTTTCACCACACTGACCGTTTCTAAATAGGACGGCTATGGGGCAACCGAACAAACAAAATAATAAAATCAAACCTTTTTTCAAAAGCATACTATTCTCTCAACGACTATTTAAATGATAAGAATAGTTGGTCGCTGTGATTAACTCAAGACAATGTTGATGTTCTTTCTCCAGAATTAGCTTACCTACTGACAGGTTATATGAGTTCATATAATTGTTTATTTTAGTTGACTGTATAGGTCAATTTATTTTTATTGACGTAATCTACGCATTAGAACGCTTTTTATGCGCCTGGACAATTGATCATATTATTCTTGCCTGAGCAACCGGCCTCATGCACCCTTAGATGCCCTTTGATGTGTGTGATGGTGCCCTGCTTGCGGTAGCGTTGGGAGTCGGGTTCATAGAAATATATATCTATGGTCGGGTTGCTTACTTCCCTCAAATATGGCGAGGGGATAGATTCTAGTTTTCTAACTAATCAGACAGCCGTGCGTTGCGCCACATCTTCTTCCCAGCCAAGGCACTAGACAGTGGTGAAGGGTGGGCATTTTGGGGGACTATGTTATGTAATTTTAGCTTCATTCGAAAGCCTGAAATGCCTTTATTAATTAAGTTATACGATAGATTCTCTTGCATACGTCACCAGGGGAGGGGGGGACTATGTCCATTAGTGGGAGACACTAAAAGCTAGCAAAATAAAAAAAGACGTGTCCAGTATCTATACAAAAATTACACGCTGCAAATCTCCTTTTAATGATTGATCCTACACCACAGCACCCTGTTCCAATCCTATAGCCACGTTACAACACCCTGTTTGTCCGTCGTATTTAATAAAACGAGACACAGGAGCCATGAAATCAGAGCCATGGCGTCCCCTGTTTACCAATTAAGAGTTTTTTGTTTGCGCCAAACTCGTCGGGTCAGCGTTTTTAATTCAAAACGTTCGGGGGGAAGGTTTTCGATGACGCTTTTGCGATGAAAAATAAAAATGAAAGTGTGGATTGAAAGGTTCGAAGTCTCGTTCGATATTTGGATTATTGCGTGGAGAATTTTGAGCTAAAGTATTTAAAAAATTAAAGCACAGAAGGGTTTTAAAAAGGGATTTTAAAATGGCACAGTTGCCTTGCCTTGCCTTGATAAACTTACATAATGACTTATGAAGTATTTAAGTGTTTTATTTTTGACCAACCACTTTACATTCTGTAAATTTCCATTTATACAATTAATTTACTTAGAGGGATGGGATATTGGGATAGTTTATTGTTTTGTGACTGTT
Source organism: Eupsilia transversa (assembly GCA_914767815.1). NCBI lineage: Eukaryota > Metazoa > Arthropoda > Insecta > Lepidoptera > Noctuidae > Eupsilia > Eupsilia transversa. The sequence goes on from OU611888.1 coordinate 4,779,458, forward strand.
CATGGATACAATTGTAAGTCCATATTTAGCTCCTTCTTCTTTTTCTACATTGAATGCTTATTAAAATCGATCATCCTCTCCTCCAAAGTTACTGACTGGCCTTTAAGTCAAATTGCTTAGCAAGATCCGCCGTTATGTCGTAACTAGTGCAGCATTAATTTTAAAATAAATATATGTTAAAGTTGAGGATTAATTTTTGCGACTATGTTAGCCGAAAACACGATTTCATAAAATTTTCTAGATAGGAAAAAAATCCAAAGTTACCTCCAAACCAAACAATAAACCGCTGCTATTAAAAAAACACTTCAAATTAGATCATAAAACTTGGCACACTAACTGAACTAACTATAAAGCAGTGACAATGTTTTTTATTTATTTTTAATTACCATTATTTTAGCCGTAAAAAGCAATTACCTAAACTTTTGCCGATTTGTTGCCGCTTCCGTCTCGCTCGCACTCAGTCCGCGAGTAGTATGGTGCGAGCGACCTGAGGTTGGGTGGGCTTTTAATATGATTTAATAACCCTTGCTCCCATTCGATCTTTTGCACCAACTCAAAGAAAAGCTTCCTTGTGTTACTCCTTACTTTCGCCTCACTGCGTCACATACGCAAGCACGTAAGTACAAAGCGGTCTCTATACCTCTTGACGTAACGTATCGGCTGGCGCCGTGTCTGTTAAATATAACCTCGGTTAAGTCACAGGGGGATGAGCAGACGTCACCCGCTAAGCTTGTTGGCCAGAGTGCGTCACTGAGACTTGAGAAGTATCGGTATAGAGCTGATAGTAATAATTTTTTCATCAAGCGCGGATCCACCGTTGTGGGCACGATGGGCATGCCCACAACCCTAATATACTTGTGACGTCACAATTTCAAACAACAAAGATTATCTGGGCTACCTGCAGTGCTATTCTGTAACCATCTCACCGTGAGCACTTAGGTGAAGTGAGCTGTCAGTCGACCCGATGCTAGGAATTTACACTGCTGGCAGCTCACTTCACGCTCACTTCACTTAAGTTTTCACGGTGAGATTTTAACAGAATAGACCGGCTGTCCTAAATATAGGTACACAAAGATGTGAACCTGGATATCGATGAAATTAACAAACGTTTTCTCCATCCTCAGACAACCCACCTTGTGGAGACTGTTGCCCAGCGGTCACTAGCTGCAGTTTTTGGTAAAAAAGTAAAGCTGTTGATACCATCCCGTGGAAGTCGATAAAGTCGAGCTCACAATGCTTTTGCAACATCAGAAAGGTCGTGTCCTTCGTAGTGTTCGGCTCATTATGTATATACTGAACTATGGACAGGGGACACACCAAAGTCATCCAATCACACTTCAACGCAAACTCTGTACAGTTCCACTTCAAAAACGTATCCAAACCTTACGATCTTGTCTCAAATGATCCTGGATTACCGTTCACATGCCTATCGATATCTACACTACAGTTCAAAACCAACCATCCATCTTCAATATAGAGTTTAATTTCCTTTAGATCTTTTACCGAAGTCACTTTAACATCTCTTTTGACACGTGTGATGATTTTATGCCTGTTATCGTCTAGTTATCTTAAGGGGCCGATCACACTTACCACAACCACACCACATTCTAGTGACAAAATTTGCGCAAGTTGCAGCTTCTTGCAGTTGCGTTGTGTTAACTACAAAATATCAATGTGGTTGCGTTGTCGCTAGTAGTTGCGACGTGGTTACGTTGAGGCTAGTGTTTGCAGACAGACAGTTTGTTGTGTTTGCGATGTGATCGGCCGCTAGTACACGATCTCGCTGGTGCTTGCGTTATAGCTGCGACGTGGCCTTGATGTTGCCGGTGTCGCCCACACGATTTTAACAGCCAAATGTGATCCGAATGAATAAACTATTCATTTTCATACAAATTAGCGCCCCTCCTCGTGTTGTCGTTGTAGTTTGATTGTGGTTGTGGCACGTCTGATCGGGCCCTAAGAATATCTTTTGCTCGTGTCGTAATATGTTATAGTGTAACAGTTTCAGCGAATCTTATTTACTGAGATAATATTGGATCCTTCCTGTTGTATTTTGGCACGGTTTCAGAGTGTAATAAACTGCAGGAGTAGATATTGGTCTATGGCTAACGATTCTACAGGGTTAAAGCTGAATTGCTTCCTGTGATTGGCACTTAAATGCGGTGGCGATAAAAGTAGGTAAGTATTACATGTTTTCACTGCTTTCATATATATTTTTTTCATATAGTTTCGGATACCAATGGTACACTCAACCACGTATCAGTGGTAACAATTTGACTCTGACAGCAGTTTTAAGTCGTAGCAGTAAAGACGATTTTCAAGGAGCTCGTGGCTAAGTAATAACAGCCGCACGGGTCGATCCATCAGGTTAAGCTACGCTTGCCGGGGTTGGTCCGCGGATGAGTGACCATCTTTACATACCGAGACTCCTCCGTGCTTCGGAAAGCATGTTAAGCCGTTGGTCCCGGCTGTCATTCGAGGATCTTTGACAGTCGTTACGAGTCGTCAGAAGCCCGAAAGTCTGACAAATAGTCTTACCAAGGGGTATCGTATTACCCAGTTACTGGGTTGTGGAGATCAGATAGGCAGTCGCTCCATGTAAAATACTGGTATTCAGCTGCATCCAGTTAGACTGGAAGCCGACCCCAACATGATTGGGAAAAGGCTAGGCAGAATGAGTAAAGACGAGTTTCGTAGTGCCATGTTACCACTGATGTGCGGTTGATTGGACGTCGCATGGTTCTTATGCAAAATGGAAAGGTTATTCTTTGCCCACCCCCAATAGTCGCAAAAGGCTACCTACTAAGGCGTTACTTCGAGAAGTTGGGCAACAGCATCCTCTGTCTGCCTATCTTAAGTGCTGTGACCACGTGTAACACCGGCTGTTTGGCCGAAGTTACACGTCGTGATTTATGATCTTTGCCATGCCCTTTATCACCTCTAGAATAGTCTACAAATAACTCTTAATTCAAAAAAAATTAATCGCAAAATAAAATTCTGTTCATCCGAGCGTGCCATCAAAATTGCAAATCCAAAATCGCAATTGCAGCCAGTTCTCATATATAGCACCCTATGTGCTCACCCCCTGTGCAAGTACATGTGTACTAAAGGGATAGTACAAACACTATGGGGGTGTAATTCCATCATTTCCATGACAGCACCCCGAATTAAATTGAATTCATGGCCATCTCGTGTCATCGTGGATTGTACTATGCAGGATAGTGACAATAAAATTAAAATGCTATATTCGAGCCTACACTAACTTATATTTATTTTGAAATAGCTTCTGCCCGCGACTTCGTCCGCGTTAAATTTCGGCCCCCGACCCTCCGCATCGCATCCCATCGCCCGCTCGCGCTATAACTTCGTTTTCGCTTAGCTTAGCTTTCTTTTTGCTCGGCTCCTTAGGGTCGTAGCGTGATGTTACATAGCCTATAACCTTCCTCAAGAATTGGCCTGCCAATGCAGAAAGAATTTTTCAAATCCGACTGGTAGTTCCGGAGATTACCCATTACATACAAACTTACAAACAAACAAACTACCTCTTTATAATAATGAGTATAGACAAGTATAGATTTAATATAAAGAAAATTTCTTTTGTCTTGTGTTATTGCTCTGGTTTTCTACCAAGTGGATGAAAATAAATCGATACCATATTAGTTTAAATAATCAGGTATTTGTGTTTTATGTTGTATAATAATAGATATATAAGGTGCTATAAAAATATCTGCCACGGCTTTAATGAGAGGTAGTATTGTGTTTAAAGATAACAATAGTGAAGAAATTTCGTACCCCGGCACAGTTAAATCAATTTGAGAAAATAAAGTAGTTAAATAAACATTGACTCTACTCTGCATAACGTGGTTCACAAATTACGCGCGAAGTGCACTTCGTCAATGAAAACAACTGCTATCTCTTTCCATCTGTTCTGTGAATGAAAACTGAAATCAGCTGACTAGTTCGTCACTTGCAAATTTATACGTACAATTTTTTGTATGAAAAAAAATATGACACATGATCAATAATTTGTCTTTACTATTGTAATCTATAAACACAATACTATCTCCCATTGCAGCCGTGGCAGATATTTTTATAGCACCTTATATAAATTCAGGTGCTTACATTATTGTTGAATTATTTGAATTAAACTATTTTATAGAAGAAGGGCCTTTATTAATGCAAGGGGTGGTGGTTCTGAACTATATTCATGGAAATACCACAAATTAAAGAGTAACCGTGGAGTTTCTTGCCGGCTCTTCTCCTAGGAAACGACCAATTGGAACCGTGCACCTAGCTTCTGACGTTTCATAAGTGCCCATGTAGGTTTACCTATGTGTAATAAAATATTTTGATTTGATTTGATTTGATTTGAAATGCTCTCAAAATGTTGACAAAGCCTCAAAATTGTTGTCAGAGCATTTCTAAGAAGATTAATAATCATTTTGCTCGACTCGAACATGTCCAGTATATTTTACAGAACCGTTAGGTGTCTACTGCGTTACTTCAGCATAAAATCATTCACAAAAATATGACATACTACACATAGCCTTTAGTAATCCTCTCGCTAAGTGCACTTGTCAATACCGACCATGGGGCACACATAACCAGCGATCTATTCAAATATTGCTCACAAACTTTAAAATACTACCCAAAACAAGGCACATTAAACTGTATCTCACAGCCGTAAGGTTGATTTTCAATGAAGCATGTTTTGGACGAGGGTAGTTTAAAATTGTTCTGATAGTTTGCCCGGGAAAGGACTGCCATTTTGTAATCCTGACGCTGAAGTGCACTTTGACAATACTGAGGGGAATTATTACAGTCTTTTATAGAGGAGTATGTGACCGCCGGACGATGAGAAGACTTTTAATAACACAGGTTTTTTTGCCCATACTTTTGTTGTTTAAAACGTTAATATGATGGTAGGTACTTATCAACGAACTTTTTTGTTCAAAGTTAAACAGTATGAATGCCCGGTGAGAAACTGGCAAAAGGAAATCATTAAAAAAGCTTGAAACGATGGAATACAGATCTTTTTGAATCTCGGAATGCTTCGCATATCAAAGGGGCAAATCCCGTATTTTTAAGAACGTTCGCTTATTCGAATCTCATTCGCAATTTGTCAAAAATACAATCAATTTACCAACATTTTTGAAAAGTTTGACAGATTGCGACTTGCAAACGTTTTTTAACACAATTGCAAGAATAGTTACTTACTGAAATGAAGCTCAATACCGAAAAGGGATTTAATTCCTAAGTAATTTTTTTAACCCAGTTTAATTACGCTGGCCTGTTTTACACATAAAATTCTGGTCTTACCAGGCAACAATTTATTGTGTTGGGTGTGGCAAATAACAACAAACCGATTTCAAGAGCAGTATTGCAAAGATAATAATGACACTGACAGCTCATAAACGTAGTTTAAGTCCTGATCGTGTTTAGTTTTATTGGTGAAATTCGCCCTAAGGCGTATAATACATACCTACGTCTGCTAGCAATTGTGACGTGAATGTGATGTTGCCGTGGCAAAAAGTAATTTGAAAAAAAAAAAAAAAAAATTTTTAAAAGAGTAACCGTGGAGTTTCTTGCCGGCTCTTCTCTCCAATTGACCCCGAGCACCTTCTGACGTTTCATATGTGCCCATGTAGGTTTATGTGTTTTTTTTTTATTTTTTTATAAATATATAACTAAGCCATTATAAACTCAAATACAAAAGCCAAGCCAAAATTCAACCACACTCAATCAAAAATTGATCAAACAGACTCTTTAGGCAAATTAAAACGTAAAATATTGAAGTGGAAGTAAGAAAGCGAACGATTAAAGTTTACACAGCCATTAGCCGTGTTTGGAGGCTTCACGACTCGCTCTAAGAGGCTGCTACGGAATTAAATGGCAATCGATTACAAGTAGCACCAGCTATATTGGGGAAAATTAATTGCACTCGCTGTAAGAGCAAACGATTTGAACCGAATAAAATAAATGCTCATTGCCTCTTTAACGAAATCTCAAAACGGCTGGTTGACACTTCCCGTGACGTTAAGCATTGCCATACAACGTGGCAATGCCGCCAGTCTCTTGGGTACACTACCAGTCGATAGCGATGCGGATGAATTTTTTGACACCATATTTTAGTTTGTGAATAGTTTTAGCTAAGTTAGTACATAATTTTGTTATTTTTATTTATATAACTACGTATCTTACTTAAAAACTTAGCACAAATTCAAATTCAAATATTTATTGCAAAACACAGTACATTATATGCATTTCCAGGTGTTAAGTGAATGCGCAGTCCACTGTATTTACCAATTCAGGCATGCAAAATTAAAAATTATAGTTAGACAATTTCATTAAAAAAAAAAAAAAAAAAAAAAAACAATAAATAAATGTTGTTTTTTTTTATAATAAAGTAGGAAATGTCTGAAACCATGACATTTCAATAGACGGCTTTTGTTGTGTCATTTCAATTGATAAATCTATACTACTTTGGAGCAGCTTTCTATTCATATTTTTTTTTTAATCGGCTTCGCAGATTGGTTTTTCATGGGGTACCATAATAAACATAATAAATACCGCTCGAAGCAACAAAGAAATTAACATTGTTTTTTTGTCTGCCAATCCAGCCCAATAGGTAACGCCTGAAAACCAGCACTGTGGAGCATTTCTCAGTTCTCGCATAGAGTCAGCATTATGCTGAGCGATGACTCTAATCTCTTTGATATATTTTCGCCCAACTTGTTCTTTTTGCGGTTTTACTTTGCGTCATGTTTACCGGAAATACATGTATTTTCTTTCTTTATATCCTATAAAAAACAAGTTACTTATTTTGTATTTCACAACCACAACTTTGCAAAAAAATCTGCAGCATCTAATCCTCCAACCATACCGCGACCCCATAGATCTAAAGAAGGAAATATCCTAATTAAATATGGATGCAACGTAATGAGTTATGCAAATATTGTAGACGGTGGCTAACGATTGGGGAGTAAGGGGGGTAAGCACCCCCATCGAGGGGGTGAGGGGGGGAGATAGATACTTCGATTCTACGGTACCGTCGGACGAATCATTTCAAGTATTTACTTAAAACAATCTTTGGTATGCTTTCTTTGAAAATTATATTGAAAGGGTTGCTCTGAATTACTTTGTTTGCAATATTTTTAGGGGTAAGAGTTTGCAATTTGATAGAATTCGAAATGGTACAATCAAATTTGAGGGTAGACGGAAGTTTTATAATTATGTTGGGTTAGTTTTGCCCGCGGGTTTGCTGAAAGGTTACAAGTGTTGGAAATCTATGTTCCGTCTCTGTTTTTGGGGTTTACCTAATTGGCTGTCTCAAAAAGACTGACAAATCAGGCAGTAAAGAACGAACGAACCAGGCTAAAAACGCTGGCCCAGGGTCTGCTAAAGATTTTGATTTTACAACAACTTATGGTTACCAGGTATGTCTGGTACTAACTGGCATATCTTTGGTTACCTTAAGCTGCTACTAAGCAGCTTTTGCAAAAGACTTCTCGTCCATTTAGCCTCGTACAGGACTTTCTGCTTTTATTTTCATTTTTCTTTGTTTTTTTTATTTGTATTTTTTTATTTTATTATGTTACTATCAGTTTGTTTTATTTTAGTTTGTGATCTCCTGTGCGAGTCTCAATATATACTTTTCCTTTCTTTCTTTCAAGTATAACAACATTAGTCTGACGTATATTTTAAAAGTAGGTACTTTTAAACTGAGTTTTAATTTATCTACCTATACCTAACGCATGTGACATGTGAAAAGAGTCATGAATATAAATGTTGACGGATGGAGAGGGAGAGGGAGACCAAAGAAAAGATGGATGGATTGTGTGAGGAATGATATTAAAGATAAGGGAGTGAATGATAGCGAGAAGGTTGACAGGGAAGAATGGAAAGAGAAAACGTGTTGCGCTGACCGCAAGTAACATGGGCAGTAAAGTGACGAGGACCTAAAACTGTGATCGAAATAGCACATAAAACCAAAGAAATAACTGACCAATTTAATATTCCGTAAAACATCGCGTTCCATCAAGCGAGTCGAGGTCAAGAGCTGACCCATAACAAAAAAAAACAAAAATAAAATAAAATAAACTCCCGACTAAATGTGGCGATGGTGCGATATTTAGCATTTTTCTGCTCTCAGTACCTTAATGCGAATTTTGAAGAAAAACTGTTTTGTTGTTCGACAAAGTCATTATTATAATGTAAGTCGCCAGTTGGGCAGGCAAAGTTTCTTAAGTGGGCAGCATTTATACATTATTTAGTAGATGTTGTTGGTACTTTTTGAGGCTGTGTTTGTTTAATGGCTTAATATTGTTAATCTCTGTTTTTAAGATGTTAAGAAAATCATTAATTAATTATTATAAAATTATAACAATAACATAAGTAAAAATCCTTTTAAATCATGACCCAAACATGTAAGTACTTACCTAAATGTTAAAGACAAGACAAATTCAATGCATGAAATTTTTAAGGCTTTTAATATTTTAATTTTATTATTATATGTATATCAGGGTAGAAAATTAATAAAATGTTTGGTGGAAAATAACGTCTTATTATAAAGACCTAAGGGCCTAGAAGTGGCAATCGTTTTCGAAGCGTTTCGTATTTCTACAAATTATAGTGAATAAAATTGTTTTATTTTTTATTTTACTTCTACACACGTTGTCTACATCTCTTTATATGTACTTTCCTATCGCAGGTATGCTGGAAGAGATTTCTTTAGACATAAGCATTGCCTTTGAACGTTATATATATTATTTTTCTGTTCTTTTCCTCTTGTCTGTTTTTATGTGTGTGCATAAATGGTAAAATAAATAAATAAAGACTTGCAATAGGATTGACATCAGAATTTCGACAAAATCGACAAAATAACGGGTGTAAATAAATAACCACAACATAATAATATCTTCGACTATTTTTGATGATGATACTTAGCCCTGTGTCGAAGTCAGCAAAGAAAAGGTAGTCTAAAAAGAGTAACCTTTCTCATCAAATACACTGAGCCATCGCCATACCCCTATCACTTCCATTAACGAGTTATTCCTTCAACTTACACATAAATAAACATCATACTCAGAAACTATAAATTTAGAAGTAAAAAAAAGTACCTAAAAGACAAGTGCGAGTCAGACTCCCACACGAAGGGTTCCGTACCACCGTACAAAATTTAACACTACATTTTTTTTGTACACTTTAGTTTGTTAAAAACACGTTCTTGTATGGGGACCTCTTTTTTACTTTTATTATTTGTTATTGTATTGTATGTCAGTACACAGTCTGTGAAAATTTCAAGTGTTTATCTGTGTCTATTACGGTTCAAAAGATACAGCCCTGTGACAGACGAACAGACAGCGGAGCCCTATAATAGGGTTCCGTTGGCACCCTTTGGGTTCAGAACCCTAAAAAACAAAGTAAAAGGTTAACAATTTACCCAATTAAAAGATGGCGACTACAACAAATATAGTGCAATATAGATAAATGACGCAGACAAGCAACTTACAGCTGTAAAATAATAAATAGCTGTAAGGTAAATGGAATGGGGACGCAAGGTGGACTGACATGCAGAGTATAAGTATAGGTCATTTATTTAAGTAAGTATCATTTGTGTGTGGTCTGTGGATATTTGCAGATAAAAAGAACCACCCTTTGGTGTAATTGTGGTGTCGTTAGAGGAGATAATTAATAGATGTAGGTCAAACATAATATTAGACGTTTGACTAATCATTAACACTACAGTAAAATTGTCAGCTGTAAAACGCGAGCGAGCAGGGGCCTAAGTCTACTAATTTATAAACGTTACAATGGTCTCTCAATGGTGAGTTTTTGACAGTTTTTGTATGGCAAATCTGTCAAAAACTGACCATTGAGAGACCACTGTAACGTTTGTAAATTAGTAGACTTAGGCCCCAGAACTAAAATAATCATTCACTGACAATGTACAGCCTAAACCTCTTAAGGTGAATTTAGGTGAATGCTACAATTACAGCTTACACATTATCGAGTATGACGTACCTACTCTGAATACATCATTAAATTAAGAATAAATAAAAAATAAACAATATACATGCTTTATATAAAAGATTTACAATGCTAATATACCTAAAAGATTAGAAAAACACAATACAATACAACGTATCTGGATTTTCAATATATTAACTGAATTTTTTAATGTAAAAAAATATAGGAATATAAAAGAATCGTTTAAAATTTAATTTAATAAAAAAAAAAAGTTATTTATTTATTATTGGAATGATAAATCAAATGCCCTCTAACGGAAAGTACTTACGTACATAATTTCTTTTTTTTTAAGTGTTAGACAATCATAATTGATATGACAGTCATAATATTTGTTCACACAAATATCTCTTCGTTTTTTTTTTCTACGATACTACAACGGTCAGTTTGGTACGAACGGTTACATATCAAGCTATACATTTCCAATATAAGCTGATCTCGCATTGCATAGGACACCGTACAATGAGAGGTCAGCTTATACTGGCAATATATGGCTTGATATGTAGCCGTGTGTACACCCACCAACGGAGGGACTAAATTAGTTCCAAGCCAAATACTATAAAGAGCCGTCGAAACTTTCATATTCAATGTTGAATGGAAGCATAGGGGTCTAAAGTACCACTGCTGTAAAATTCATTAGAAAAGGGTTCTATAAGTACATAAATACCTATACGCTTCTACGTCTACATGTTTTTCACTTCATTATTAAAAGTTAAGATGTTTATTTTTATAGTTTTACTGCGTTCTATCCTTTTTAACCGACTTCCAAAAGGAGGAGGTTATATGTTCGTAGCGTATGTATGTTTTTTTTTTTTCTTTTTTTTCTTTTGTGTATGTCCTTCGATATTTTCGTCAATTGTGGACGGATTTTGAAAATTCTTTTTTTGTTCGAAAGGGTATGCTCTCAAGTTGGTCCCATATAAATTTTATTAACTTAGCTTGAGTAATTTTTGAGTTAGCTTCATTAATACGTATTTTTCCCACTTAGCCTATATGGACGATATTTTAACATTTTCCTGTCACTGTTATTTACATAGCAGGTCGTAATATTCGAACTAGTAGGGGGTAGGTACCACAACTAAAAAGTGAAAAATAAAAACTTTTTACAAAAAAAACCAACCGACTTCCAAAAAAAACACTAGAAAGTGAAAAATAACTTTAATTTCGGAAGTCGGTGGCTTAAAACGAAAATTAAAAACCAAAGACACCGACTTCCGAAATTAAAGTTATTTTTCACTTTCTAGTGTTTTTTTTGGAAGTCGGTTGGTTTTTTTTGTAATCTTAAGTTAGGTAGGTATATTATTTTGCCAAGGCTTTCTTGTAGAACTAATTTTTTTTTATTTATTAGGCAGAATCAAAATCAAAATCAATCTCATTTATTCAAACTAGGCTGAGAATCAGCACTTTTCGAACGTCAAAATTACATAAGACTTCCTAACCACTTCCTAATGCTTTAGCTGGGAAGAAGAAGTGGCACCTAGGCAGAGAGTGCTGCACAACAATTATTCTCGTGTTAATTAACCCAAATATTCAAGAAAACTTTCCAAATGTTCTGTTTCAGAAGTTCTGATCGATCTGAACTTTCATAAAACCATATTTACAAACAGTTAACTCCACCATATTTTACTTGCCCAAATAGATGGAAAGAATACTTTTTAATATGTCACAATAAAAATTACAGACAAACATACTGATAAATGCTCAGTTGGTACCTAGCCGAAAGGTCAACCTCTCAACACTCAACAACAAAATAAAACTCCAAATAAAGGTAACAAATTAAATAATAAAACCTAACACAAATTAACACATAAAAACTGAAAACAAAATTAAAATACCTCATTCATATAATCTACGACCACCATTTTTAATCTTAACCCTTAACCCTAAAACGCGACGTTACATTTTAATAAAATTCTTCAGCAAACATTAATGAAGTCGGGTACTAAACAAGCACCGCTATTGTGGCGCTCGCGTCGCCATTATGATTTTAACCGAGATAATGCACGGGAAATGACGGCAAAAGAAATTTAATTCGCGTAACGATGAAAGGGTTATATAGGGTCGGCTTTGATAAATAAAGCGGAGAGACCCCGAGGATATTGCTGGCCCCTTTTTTGCTCTACATATTGATATTAATGCTTGTGAATTTTGACAAAATTGCGCGTAAGCCTTTGTGTTTTGGGGTTCGGCTTGATTTTTTATGGCTGGCAAGCCTGTTGTCTCGTTTTGCGTAAATGAAATATTATGGTTGTCTTTTTGGAAGCGCGGCAGTTTAGGGTTATGTACTTTTTATATCAAAATGTTACAGGTCGTGCAAGTATTGTAAATGCGGACGATAAATTTTGATACGATGTATATTGTTATTTATAGCTTTTGGTAGGTTGAGCAGATTATATAAAGTCATATACGTACGTATCATGCCTAAAGTTATAATGTCATGTCTGTAACTACGAACCTTACGCAAAAAGTAACAGCTTTATAATTAAGAGTAAGGATGACGTCGATAAAACTATTTGATGAAAATGTTTCATTCATCGTCATCTCGTCGTCATAGGCGTCTTTTTTCTTGTGCCAAACCCCACACTGCTGTGCCAGCCTCATAGAGGTTTTGCCCGCGATGGCAACAATGTCGTCCGTCCATCTCGTCGACGGACGACCTCATCTCATCTTCCAGTCCCTGGACGCCACTCTGTCACAGCCTTACTAAACCTGTCATCACTTGCCCGGTTTCCTGCCCAACTGAATTTATGTTCCATAATACGCTTTTCGATATCAAAGACCTTCGAACATCTTCGGATTTCCGAAATCTTTTTTCCGAAATGTTTTATTACATAGACTGAACTAAAATCAATACGAAAACGTTGAAATACAATCAAATTCCTTAGATCATCATTCTTTTACCTTTTACATAGCCCAATTTATGTAGGGTTGGCGTAACATGTCTTCCTTTTCCATATTTGTTAATCGTCATCGCGGTAGTCACTCCCTTTTCATCCAAGATTCCTAAGATATTATAACCCATAATTATAATAATGTACAGAGACTCATTACAAAATTCACCCTAAATACATACATATCAATTTCTTTACCTCCCCTTAACTTCTAAAACCCGCATGCTTTTAGTCCGTCCCGTCGCATAAATCCCAAAAGTGTGGCAACTCTCAACATGTCCGTATCAGATACTTCATTAATATTTTGCCATCATCCCGGTAATTAAGCGGGGGCACCGTCGCAGTTGAAGGGTTACGTAAATATTACGGAGGTTATATTCAATATTCATCTCGGTGAATCTTTGTCAGTTTAACAAAGGTTTTTGAGGGTGGCAAAACTATTTTGGAAGGGATTTCGGGTTGTTGTTTTGGTCCTTGGAGACGAAAATGAGGTCGGGACATTGAAGGGTAAATTATTTATTGTTATTTTGTGTCTTTATAAAATTGCAATGAAAATCAGGAAGAAGTACATACATACATAAACTCACGCCTTTTTCCCAATGAGGTAGGCAGAAACTACAGAACGCCACCTGCTACGATCCTTCCAAACTCCTTTTGCCTCGTTAAAGTTCATACATCTGGTCATACACGCACGCTGGTTGCGAGTACTACGCACCTGACCTTTCTGAAGAACATCCCCAATAAGGTCACTATAATATGTCCTCCTAGGGCGTAGAACATTTTATGTATTCCTTGCTTGAATAAAATAGAAGATTTTATGTACACCTCACCAAAAAAATATATTCAATGGATATTTTTTTTTATTTTCGACGGGAGGTGGCCTACACTCAGACTTAGCATAAATTGTAATACTTAATTGAATGTTACTTTTAACAAACTTTGACTCGAACTACGTTAAAAAAATCAGGGATTCTAAAACAATAAGTGACAGTTGTTTTTAAACATATAAGTAGGTTATTCACAAAATATTGTATGCTCATCTGCATGCGTAACATAGGTAATTTCTACACGGAGGCTCGTGATTAGAAAGTATATGAAACGTTACACATTAGAATAATTAAAAACGTTTGCTGCACGACTTTGCTCCCTAAACTCAACGCTATGATTTCGTCGTCCGAATACGCACGTCTTCGTTTCGGCATTATGCTGCATGAAGAAGCAGATATATGGTCAGAAAAAAAAGTATTCTTTTGTTTTTTTGTATGTTTTTTTTTTTTTTGGTTGACAAAAAATTTAAGTATTGTATGACACTAGAATACTCGCGAAATTTCGCGCATTTATTTGCACAATTATTTAGTCGAGAATTTTATTCATATTCTTAATGGCACCTCTTTATGTCATGAGCTATTCGAATATCAAAAAATATATGGCCTAGGTCTTAATGGCGAGGCGTGAAAATTGATTCGCTGTTATATTGTATAATAGATATTTTCTCCCAATACTATTGCTAACTGACAGCATACCTATCTATCCTCAATTTTCGTATTTGCACCTATCACTGTTTGTCTCTCCATCACCCAAAGGTTGACTGGTGTCTACAAAATGACTATGGCATTAAGTCCGCCTCTGTACATTTGTGTGCTTGAAGTATTAAATAAATTAATAAATAACGTCAATAGGAAGTTCATCATTTATGATAACATTTATCTTCTATTAGGTTCCTTTTATTGGCATCCTTATTTCAAGAAGTCAGGAAAATTGATTATTTATCTAAATTAAATTGCACATAAATATATTCAGATTACAACTGCCATTCATGGCCGTAAATAATATATTACGGCAAATTAACGTAGTGTGTCAATTTGAAAAGAAATTAATTTCTCTGGCTGTACACTTCCATACTTAAAATTTATTCATAAGTACACAATACACCGTGAAAGCTCCCAGAAATAGTAGGTATAATAATCCTAGTAAGCATAAGGATAATCAGCCTATCATGGCCCCACTTCTGGGACCAGGCCTCTTCTCTGTGAGAGGGAGTGGGCCGTAATCCACCACGCGGGCCCAATCCTAGTATCAAATAAAAATCCTGAGCATATTAATAAGGCTAGCATCAAACTCAACCACATCATTAAATGGCTCACAAACATAACTTGACCTACAAAAAGAGCTAAAAAATAACGTGATTTCCGCCTTAACTCCATATTTTTACACAAAGCTGTAGCTTAAGGCTATAAAACACAACTTGTTTCATTAAGGTACCACTGACATTGCTTTTTATAGCTAGACGTAGCTTGGTGTACGTTGAAACCTTTTGTGGGGAATCCTTGAAGCCTTTGTAACGTTGTTGCGGGTAATGAGATGGACGGAAAAGATCCGCGGGAAATATATCTGAAATATACCTACCTATTTGTTAATAGGTAGGAAATATTGTTGATATCTACGTAAAATATTATGGTATACAATAAGCAAGAAAGTTTATATATATGTCAAAAAAAATACTATGAGAAAAATACTATACCCTGTCCGTAAATAATGGAAAAAAATAAAAAAAATAAAAATAGCATTTATTAGACATTATTCCCGTTCAAAAAAAAAAAAAATCGCAAGTAGTACCTAAGATTTTTTTAAATACTCTGCTAGTCTAGTCACCATAACATAGTAAACGTACAATATTACGGAATTCATTCCTTTGTGGTCGTGGTGAAGAAGAAATAAGGTAAAAAAGTTAGTAAAAAATCTTAGGTTAGGTTATTCTTACACAAAAAAAATATATCTCAAATGGTAACTTGAGATAAAAAAAAATGTATTTTCTTAGAACGGGCATGAGGTCTATTATGTGTATATGATATTTCAAGGTATAATATTCTAACAATAATAGTTATAATTACAGACTGCCTAGCTTTTAGATACCTACCCAGATAAATAATAATGTCTTAATTTGGCGTAGGAAATCAAGATTTGACTTAACAACATTGGACCTATATTTAGTTTTTAATAAATGCTGCTGTGTTTGCTTTCAAGTGGTTCTTGACGGTTGGTTGAAAGGTTTCACATAATCACGATATTAAATAGCTCAATCACATCATTAACAAAACGCAAATGACAATATTAATATTTTTAACTAACATCTTCCTGCAGCATACACGACTAAAGTGCTTATTACTAATAATTACACGTAATTAATAAACTTTTAAATAATTTCATATAATAGTCATGGACATTTTTATTAGAATTAATTCTCGATTGATGAGCTAACCATACCAGTAGTTGCGACTGGTCGTATCGTAATAGTTCACTATCAAATCCACACGATCGCCACTGAACATCTGTCACGATCTTCAGTGTACGCAACTTGTCTAGGAGGCCATGAAATTAGCGGGCGAGATGAAAATTAATAGATCTGGCAAAAAGACAGCCTTCGGGTTAAAGAAAGTTAACCTTTGCCTGCGTTTTATAGTCTGTACCACAAGGTATTTTTTTTACAGAAAAACAAAACCTAGACTTAGGTCATATTTTAACCATCATTCTGTCTCTTTCATCTACAAACGATTGACAGAAACAGAACAATGTTTAAATTCTTTTAGTGCTAAACTTGAGCTTCAAGTGGGCTTTAAAACTAAAGACCAAAACTTGAGGCTAACTTGACCAGACCATGGCACACTTGCTGAAGTGACCAAAGTATCCCTACACCTGCCCATAAGCGGAGATAAAACAAAACACGCCACTGATGCGTCGATTAACGTGGCCAGCAAGTGGGACCAAGTAATTTGACAAGACGTAAGTGCTATGGATATGAAAGAAATCTAACTTGACTCTGCTTAGTTGTGAGCTGTATTCATTGGTTGTATGCTAAAGTAAAGTCTTTCTTCTCTGGAAATCCGTTCCATAGACCTGATTTAAGAAACTTTCGATTACCTATCGAAAGTTTCTTAAATGCAGCAGGTATGCACCAAATTTGGCAACTTCTTTCTGGAGATTTTTTTGGCAGCAGACCTGCGACACCTGCAGGCAGGCAACAGTAAGGAGAGCGGTAGGAGAGGGGAGGTAAAATGTCAATGAATTTGACATCTATAATATCTTGGCAGCGATGTCAACACTTGATCGCCCGCTGTTTTAGCAGCCACGCTTAACCCGTCGCATCCACCGCGCCACTTGTTCGAACGTGCTCATAATTTTTTATACATAATCTTGTGCGAGTTATACTTTTCTATGATTAGCTGTACTTTCGTTTCAAAGATTGATTATTAAAAATTTTGTTCGTCGTTAATTATATGTTGTAGTTAATTGAGTAATTTATGGTGATGTGTTTGGTAGTTTTGAAGGAGAATTAGTTTTCGTAATTTTTACGTGTGATAGAACTGTTAAAGGCTTATTTCATCTGCGTAGCCTTTTCCCATCTATGTTGGGGTCAGCTTCCAGTCTAACCGGATGCAGCTGAATTCCAGTATTTTACATGAAGCGATCGCCTATCTGAGCTCCACGAACTAGTTACTGTATAATACGATACCCCTTGGTAAGACCGGCTGCCAGAGTTTCGGGCTTTTAACGACCCTTAACAACTTTCCCACCACACGAATGACAGCCGGGCCCAACGTGCTTTCTGAGGTACGGAGGGGTTACGGTATGTAAAGATGGTCACCCATCCACGGCCTGATCGTGGCAAGCGCAGGTTCGACCCGTGCAGCCAATTTAGCCACGAGCTCCTCAACTGTTACAGCCTAATCATCATCAAAGGAATTTATTTTCAAATCATTAAGCCCCGTGCAGACTGGCGCGACAAGACGGCCCGACGCGACTCTAACAATACAATTTCTAAGAAAACTTCACAGTAGAACAATATTACCGGTGTCGCGTCGCGCCGTCTGCACGACGCTCAATCGGTCAATCCTAATTATTTCAATTCGGTCGTATTCTTTTATTTCATTGCAACAAATAAACTAAATTAAGTAACAAGATATTAATTAAGAAGAGAATACTTGATGCACAACTGTATTTAAGGCTGTAAATGAATGTACAGTTTTGACAGTTTATTAATTATTTTTCACTTTAAGATCGATTGTCTCAAAACCGTAATAAATTATTAGACTTCTTGTCCCATCAGTCCCCATTGGTTTGTAGTTAGGTACAGCTCAATTTCTTTTAACTTTTACAGCTTCTATACCTACTCCATTTATTTTAGCACTTCACAAATAACGACAGTTATTGTGTAATATTATTGAAATAACGACACTTTAGAGTTAAGCTCGTGGCTAAGTACTAACAGCCGCACGGGTCGATCCATCAGGTTAAGCTGCGCTTGCCGAGGTTGGTCCGTGGATGGGTGACCATCTTTACATACCGAGACTCCTCCGTGCTTCGGAAAGCACGTTAAGCCGTTGGTCCCGGCTGTCATTCGTGGATCTTTGACAGTCGTTACGAGTCGTCAGAAGGCCGAAAGTCTGACAACTAGTCTTACTAAGGGGTAACGTATTACCCAGTTATTGAGTTGTGGAGGTCAGATAGGCAGTCGTTCCATGTAAAATACAGGTATTCAGCTGCATCCGGTTAGACTGGAAGCCGACCCCAACATGATTGGGAAAAGGCTAGGCAGAATGAAATGAATGATAGTTATTTTTTTAATGTAAATGTTAAATAGATTACATTGCTTTACGTTTATCGTGAAATAACGTAGTTTAGGTAACATGTTTCTTTTTCTTGGGTTACTCAGATAGCGGTAATCTTAGTCGTAGAAGTAACCAAAATTCTTCGATTTATAAAGGTCCTTGCCTGGTATGACGCTTAGGCAAGCGTAAAGATAAAGACAAAGCAAAAGATGACACATAATTTCGACATCCAACCATAAACAAACCTGCCTCCCATAAACATGGCTGCCTATAATTTTGGCGACTGGCAACACTTTTGGTGCGCGTACGCGCAATCTGCAGCCCTTACAAGCGACGTAATGATGAACAATTGCGCCAGAGACCGTTTGAGAGCACAATCACGATCGCGCCGCCCTCGCTCCTTCTACATATCTCGATGGAAGATCTTGGTGCAAGGTGGGAGATGATAGCGTGATTAGAACAAGTTAAAACTAAAAAATTAAATAACCCCCGACACAATTCCAGGTGATGCCACAGTATCGGTTCAAGGTTACTATGTTCTTCTAATATCATTGATCATAGTAACAGAATACTACATTTCGAATCAATCAGACCTGTGGAAGATGCGCACATCCAATCATCAACTAGAAAAGAGCTGATAATCTTGAAACGGTTGAACCGATTTTCTTGAATTGTAGCTCAAAACACTCCCGATCAAGACACGTTTCAAACAAAATAATAATAATCAAAATCGGTTCAGCCGTTTGGGAGCTACGAGGGAACAGATAGATACACAGATACACACGTTAAACTTATAACACCACTCTTTTTCCGGCGGGGGTTAATAAAACTTATAACACCCCTCTTTTTCCGTCGGGGGTTAAAAATAAAGAGTAATGTAAAAACGGTGCTATTCCGGATAGTGTATAGTAAGGATTGATTACAACGAAGGTGTAGGTTTAACAAACCCTCCATGTATTAATGAACAAAAAGGCTGTATGGTTCTTTCCTCAAAACACCATTTCAGACTCTAATCTACATGGTCTTCTGATGATCTAACCAATATAATGTCTCGACTTTAAAAGAGACTGGTCCTCTCAGTTTGTTTCGGCCTTTCTTCTCAGAGTAGTC
Organism: Eupsilia transversa; assembly: GCA_914767815.1. Taxonomy (NCBI): domain Eukaryota; kingdom Metazoa; phylum Arthropoda; class Insecta; order Lepidoptera; family Noctuidae; genus Eupsilia; species Eupsilia transversa. The sequence goes on from OU611888.1 coordinate 4,799,091, forward strand.
AGATAGGAAACGCCGACCTCATCTAGTTCTTAAAATATTATTGACTGATAAAAGTGTTTATAAAAACCTAATTAAAAAAACAAAACACACTGGAATCCTGAAACTACCCCTTTTTTTCTGGGTGGGGAATCATCAAATAATTTCACGCGCTCTGGGCGGAGCGGAAGGGCGTGTCAGACTCTTACTGACTAAAACCCACCCGTGTTCCTTCAGTTGCCTGGGTTGCCAGGGACCACGGTATCCTTTTCGGACTTTCCCGCAACCCCGGCAGGCATCGGCCCTAGCGGGCCCCGCCATTGGTGCGGACACACAACGCGCCGTCGACCCGGGCCTGGTCCTTATTGGGGGCGAGCTACCCATTGCTCACCGCCTGCAATCCTGCGCCTACGGTGGCTGGAAAACTACCGATCCTGAAACTACCCTGTAATAATTATATTCTTATTAAAATGCCCAAAAGCTCTTCAACCATCAGCTCCCAACTCACACCACAGCCGAACGACGCACAGAACACCTAATATCATCATTAACGACTGTACCAAATACCTAATGATTAATGATCTCTTTATTGTCTTCATAGACACGATTATACCACGATTTCTTAGTTCGGTAATTAGATGGGGCAAGATTTAGACGAGTGATGCTGCGGGCTGTGATGTGATTCGGAGATCCTTGTGAGATGTGATTATTGTCGGATCTTTGGAGTTGGGTAATAAAAATGTACGTTACGTGATTTGGAGTAGGTTTTAACTATAGAATAATACGCATTGTGGATTGTAACGTATTATTAAAACGAAGAAATCATAATGCATTGACCATAGAAAGAAATTGAAAATAGAAATTGTTCTACCGGTGTCGCGTCGCGCCGGTCTGCACGAGCCTTAAGGAGTGGAGTACAAAAGGTAAACAGTGATTTTGTCAGAACCAAGAGTAAAAATGTTGCCCTGTCCTGTCCTAGCTAATTTGTTAGGGATTGTTGCAGTAAGTGTTAGAATGAAAGGTTTTGAGTTTTCCTTTTGATTTTTTTTTTTTTTGCGTCATTAAAATTGCAGGTGTTGTTGAACACTTCTTTATTGGAAGATCAATAAAAACATCGCCTGAAGCCTCTTGCAGACTGGCACGACGCGACGACGCGACGCGACACCGGTAATTGTTCTACCGTGAAGTTTTCTATTGTTAGTCGAGTCGCGCCATCACGTCGCGCCAGTCTGCACGAGGCTTCACTCACAAAATATCATATAACAGTAATCACAGTTCCACAGCAGATGTCTACCAAAACTTGCTTATGCATACATCTGTAAGGTACTACATACATACATACATATATATAGGGTGCTTACGTGGGCGCGTGGCCGAAGGGTAGGATTCGCCGCGTCAACGCACCCACATCAAAGTTTCAGCTGCTCGGAGCCGCACATAAATCAGTTAAAGATCAACGTGACAGCCCTGGACAGTCGCGAAGAAAAGTGTTGCAGTCAAATTTTCCCGTCATGATTGTTTTGTTGAAAACACATACATTTTTTTTGTTTTTTTTTTAACCAAATATGCTTGGATGCATTTGGGAAGGCCTTTACTCAGAAGTGGGACAGTGCAGGATAATTATATAATTTTTTTTTTTTTTTTTTTTATATGACTGTGTTTTGACGCGATAGAGATTAGCCAACAGCTAGTTATTATACTGTATGAGTTACTTTTGATAATAAAAATAAAAAACCATGCTTTAAAATAAAAAAGACCTATGCCATTCGAATCTTAGTCTTTCGTATGACCTACATACTTACATAGACAATATTTTTTTATTTAGCTCTTTTTACAATCGTTTTGTGACAAGCCAAAATAGGCTTTTTAAAAACGACAATTTTCTACAAACAGTCTAAAAATCTGGAATTTCATTTTCATATGTACACAAGTAACAAATGTGTGGCAATAAATATGATACATGTGTGCCCCACTGCCTCAGTTAAAGTACAGGGAGACGATACAGTGACCTATTTGCAGGGACGCGAGGGGTATTAAATATCCCATGGTTTTCGTACGTTGCGCTGGTTTTGGGGGATGCTTCGTAAATAATTAACGGGTCTGTATTTTTGTTGGGGTTTTGTGATATTTCGTTATTATCACGTATATTATTATGTCAACTTGTTTTTATTTTTTTGTTCCAAATGAACGATTATTATTATTATAACCAATTGATTTGGTTGGTTTTCAATTATTTACAGTTAAATTACGTATCTACAATATTATTATAAAAAGAAAAGATTTTTATTTTTGTTTGTTAGGAATAAACTCTAAAACTCGGTAAAGCCATTTCAGAGTTTTTGCGAGAATTACTCACGGCGACTGATTTTTATATACAATGTGGAGACGACAATACAACAATAAATAAAAACACTTGCAATATTAATGCATAGCAGTATTTATGAACTATCAAATAAATCCTAACATTGGATTTAAAAAAAGTGATTTTTTCTAACAAACTAAATAGTAATGATGGGCCGACTATGGGTTTTACCAATCTTTTAAAATAGCTATAGTGACTAAACTATTGGAGATCTTTGATTGAATTTTCGTATGCAGACTGTGAACATCATTAGATATTCCTACGCGGTTTAATTTATTGTTGCATATTTTCGTCTCCATATATAGATTTAACTCGAAAACTGAGCAGGGTTAACGACAGCAAATTACACCGCTACATAAGAGAATTTGGTTATTTCATAAATAGTTAGGATATAAGTAAATGACTTATTGTTATTTAGAATTATTTTTTGGCCAAAGAATCAGCATTGCCATACAACGTGGCAATGCTGCCAGCCTTCTGGGCACCTTTCCTGTTGACAGCGACGCGGACGAATTCATCGATGCCCTATGATTCTTTCCCCTCCCATATTTTATATACATGTACATAGTTAGTTAGTTAAATTAGTATAAGAAGTTTATCCAGTGTATAATAAGTAAATGACTTACCTGGAACAGTCCATTCAGTTCTTCACAGTAGATACATGTTCCATCTAGTTGATGATCACCACAATCAGTAAGAACACTAAGCCGTTGGTCCTGGCTATCTTTCGTAGATTTTTTAAAGTCGTACAACCAATCTTACCGAGGGGTATCGTGTCACCCAGTAACTGGGTTGTCGGTAGAGGTCAGATAGACAGTCGCTCCATGTAAAATACTGGTATTCTGCATCCGGTTAGACTGGAAGCCGTCCCCAACATTGTTGTCGACCCCGACATTATTGGGAAAAGACTAGGCAGATTGATTTATTGATTGAGGATCACCAATCTCTAATGTCTTCGAAACAGATAACACAAATAGGTACTATACTAATCCACATCACTTGACAAGTAATAACGAAACTGAAGTACACTCTGAGCACAATATATCAATACACACTATTAAAAATATAAAAATCTCAAGAGCTGCTTGCAATATTTAAGCTCAGTACACACTACCACCTAAGGCTAAGAACACATCTGCCGTATCCGTCTCAGGATTATTATTAAACTCTTTAATAAAAGATTATTATTCAAGATGGCGGATTGGGTGCTCAAAGGGGTGGGAACGGGACATTGGTGGGACAAAATCTGAAAGGACTGTTTTTTTGAAAAAGGAATTCAGTTATGAAGTGGCCTTTAAACGGTTAATTTGATCGATAGGTGAAGAGCCGACTTTGTTTAATTTTCCTGAATTTTATGCACACTAGATTAGGTACCGTTTCATTTCATATTTCATATTCTAATTTTAAAAGAAATTGAAGCTATACTTTTATTCCAGATTTTTAACCAGCGCTGAAATGCAACAGGCAAAATCTGTTCCAATTTACGCATAGGTACTTTCTCGGGGGATAAACCAAATCAAAAATCACGATAACATCAACATTGTACAAACATGCTTTCCAAAACTAATACATAGATATATCACTAACAAAAGAGACAGTCGAAAAAAGTTAAAAGCTTACAATGTATCAAACGCTCAAACAGGAGGCGTCCATGTCCCGGTGACCGCCAAAAGGGCCCTACGCACACCGTATCGAAAAAAAAACACACAAAACGTCTTTTTTACCCTTAGGGAACCGAACAGCTGCGCTTTTGTATAACAATGATACAGCCGTGTTATTTCCACCAACCCGGGGCAATCGACACACTGGGTTGCTACCCGACCTTGTAAAAACACCCGTGCAATACTCCACACTACTTCAAACAAAGTGATTACTAAAATTGGCAGGGTTATAAACGATTGCGCACTGCATATACGTGCCCTTTGTTAAAAGTCACGCTTCATTTGGGGCGAAATTGTGTCCTTTTTGTTATTCCGAACATCGTGATGAGTGTAAAAATTGTTTGTATTGTCGCATTTTTATTCTCGTTGAATATTAAAATTTAACATGGCTGTCATATTTGAATAAACATTCTGTTGAATAAATACAACATAAAATTGCATCATCGCCATTTTGTAAATTCGAATAAAGAATACTAAAGATCGAGACACAATAGAGGTTTTATGTGCGACGATAGCAGTGACAACTTCATTTGTGTTCCATTTTCGACGCGGGGGATGTGATTGGTTGGCGTTTGGTGACAAATGGGCGACAAAGTGTCGCGCCAACCAATGAGAGCGCGGGAACACGACGACTGCTGTCGACCGGAATAATGTGATATGAATAGCGGTGGATGTCATTACGTCGTGGTGACAGTTTTTATGTAGTTACAGATGCTATTATCTCTTTAGGTACTCATTTTGTGTATATTATACGCCATGTATGAGTACTGCCTTTATATCTAAAGTTATGGATAATTTATTTTAAATTTATATAAAACTGTTTTTAATGTGCACCAGGATTTCTATTGGTTCTTTACAAAATGGTTTTTAGACGACTTAGTTTTCGTGGTTTTCATGTAAGAAGCCTTGTTCGAACTCTCGACCTCTTGACCTGTGAGTATATTGGGCCCTTAGACTGCAGATAGATTACCCATACATGCTATAATATCCAGTTAGCCGGCATCCCGGCAAGTCAACAGTCAATCAATCTGCAGGGTAATAACGCTTACCTCTTACCTATTTTTGACCGAATTTAGACTATACCTATGGCTGTGACATACCTAAGTTCGTCCCTACCTAATGCATAGGTAACTTTGATTTAGACTACCCCATGCCAAGTTCGTAAAGCAAAAACTACGATTTCCCCGACTTTCTCATGTGTTTGAAAAACAAATAGGTTAGTTATAGCGAGTGTTTACACTGTGTCGTATAAAGATAAGTACCTATTTGCCCTGTTCAAACTGTTTTGTACTAAAAATACTTTGAACGGGAAGTATATTTTATTTCTCCTTTACGATTCTGTCGTTCCGACCCAGTAATCAGAACGACCAAAACTTTAAGGAAAACAATACCTTCTGAGCTACTGTAAACAGCTAGAAACGACAGTTGTTTAAAATCAGTCTCGCTATAGTGTAAACGATGCCTTAGATTTAACTTTCATTAAATCTTATACACCTTCTATTTTAAGGTGTAATCACATCACTATCAAGCACCTAGCGTGTCGCCTAGTTGGAAAACGAAAGCGATTACAGATCTTTATGTACTACATTACACGGTAAAACTGTTTCGTTCGCCCATAAAGCCGACACTGTGTCGATCGTCGTTTAGATAAGGCTTGGCACTCAATTTCGTCAACTAGTGGGTCAGAGGTGATTATTGCTGGATACAAGGGTTGTAACGTGGGGTGATATTTTAATGTTACTTGATAATGGGGTAATAGGAAATTGTAGTGATACGGTTGGTTTATAGAGGTCAAAGGGATTTTACCATGAGGTTGATTACTTAAGTGATTAAAGATAGCCTTCTTTACTTTGTCATGCTACTGTTGGCCTACTTATCTAGAAAAAGTCTCGTGAAAGCAGGTTCTTAATAAGTCATATAAAAGAATTTTCATGCTAGGGTTAGGCTAGATTTTTTTTCGAACAAATTAGACCAATTCTAGACCGTGAAATGTCTTTCCTAGATAAATTACTCAGGGGTTGTGATAATAGAAGGGGTTGAATAACTAAAGAGTTATTTTGACTGATTGTAATTTATATTTTGTTTATCTGATATAATCTTGTTACCCAACTTGTGTACCCAACTTAAATAATTACCCGATCCTAGTTTCGACCCCTTATCAGTTACAACCAACGTTACCCTCAAAAACGTTGTTACCCCCCTTACGGCAATTACCCGTAAAGATGACAGACTTCGATACGGCAATGTCATTTGTTATTTTTTTACTTGTTGACATGAAAAACGTGTTGATTGCCGTTATTATGCCGATGGTGTGTGATAAGCAAAGCCGCCACTTAAATCATATTTTGTAAATACGGTGAAAATACAGTGTAATATATTTTATTTTGGTAATGTGATTACTTGTGGTAGTCTTTTTTTTTTGTTATGGTTGTCTTTTCGTTTTTTATTCTTTTTGACGAGCGAAAATATTGCTTGACATGGAAGTAATCAAAGAAAGGTTCATGTAATGTAAATCTAATTTAAGATACTACCTAAAAGACACTGAGATTTACTTAGCTAAAAACAGGCTCCCCTAATATTTTATATATTTAAGGACAGGGCAACTGGACTTTGAATAAGTATTGTGTTGGAATAATATTATTTGGCTATCTGGCTACCTGAAAGAAAGAGGAAAAGATGACGCTTTAAAAAAAAGAAACCATAAGCGGAAACGGACAATCCCATGCAACTTCAAACAGAAATCGATCTAATAAACGCCAACCAAACATGATTTTCTCAAACACTGATTCGTTACAAATACCAATATAGTTAGCAGGCTCTAAACATGTTCAAACAAGTGTTTCCGTGGGACTGTCGTAAGAGCCAAAACTGGGTACTATTTGTACAGACATTACCGGCACTTAGACGGACATGATGCTCTATCATTAGCGTTGCCGAGCTGGTTTGTGGGGTTGCTACGGTTGAAAATTTTAACTGCCCAAAAAATTGAATATTGGAAATTTCCCTCAGTTGTGTAATTGAAGTTAAATAAATAAAAAAGATTATAGCAATTATATATCTGATGAAAAACTTAGGTAAGTAGGTATGCAATTTTATTGAATTAAAAAAAGGCTAAATAGCCTTTTTGTTATTCCTAAGATACTATTAGAGTAGCTTACCTAGTGTTAGTATTTTAGGTAGATACTAGTACCAAACCTATTATTGGTTTGCCACCAGCAGCCTAATTTAGTAATACACGATCAATCACAATCTGAATCGTTTTGAAACATATTGCTAATCCATGAATGTTGTTGAACTGTCAAAATGAAACAGATTAGTCTTAATAATTTCCGAAAATGTGTTACGCAATTAGATAGTAGTTCAGCAAAAAGCTTGCTATCAATACACTTTTAGGATAATCCAATTTGTGCCCGTGCAAAATGTGTAATGGCAATGTGTAATGGCTTACCACATATCTCAAAATACCCAAAGTAACCACCAAAATGAGATTCAATATTTCGACTAGCAACACTGCGGTGTCGATGGTCTATTTAATTATAACTTCGTGATGAACAAGTTTAGATCAGTGAGATTTGTTAACAGCTCGCCAGTGTCAATCGGTAAGACAATACGTTAGCATGATCTTACGTGAGAGTTTTAGGTGCTTGTATAGTGGGTAAGATCGTCGTACTTGAGTTTGGATACAATATTATAACTCGGAATTGGGAGTTTCCATGTCGCATTCTTGGGTCAGTTTCGTGAAGGAACATTTTGAGAATCTTTTTATTAAGTAGTAGGTAGGTACTACCGCGGACACGCATATCTGAACACCGTAAGGACTACTCTTGCTTGCAGCGCTCACCGGCTATACCGGCTTACCTTTACCTATGTACCTTATTTGTTTTAAAAGCAGAATGTAGTATTTCATGGAGTAGAGTACATATATAAGTTATTTCAATATTATCATCACGACTCCCTATATTCCTATAAATAACTAAACGTAAAAATAATTTATAAAAACCCACAAATACTCACAAACCCACCGCATTGGTACTTCACACATCTGGCTATGTATAATTATGGTAAATAAATAAATATCGCGAGTTTATTGTGTCACAGACTTATTCTTACGTCAACCATTTTGAATTGATCCCCCACCCCTCTCCCACCCCAAAGCAAATGAGACGTATGAAGTATTTTTGTGTTTGGAACGTAAAGGCCAGGGTACACTGGTCGTGTAAGGCCTTGTCACTGTGTAAGGCGACATGTGGCACCCATTTGTTTGGATAAATAAAGCCGTATTCACAACGTTGGTCGCCCACCATATGCTGTTACGTATATTGTAGGTGTCTCACAAAACGGCTCGCCGTTATTTCTAGAATAAATGTGTAGACTAAGGAAATTGACGTCAAAATGGGTGAATTAAATGTACAAACTTTAGCAAACGTGTGGCGGAGTTTGCGGTATAAACGGGCAAAACCGTTCATTTGTCTTTTTTTTTCATGTCGTGTATTAATTTTGCTGTCGAGTTGAGTTGGTAAGGATGGTGTAACTAAGTGTGGATTGGTGACAATTTCTTTACATAATGTGACTGGTTGGTGAATATTTACACCTGTGGTTACCCACTACCTATCAGAACTTAGTCAATCAATTCGTTATTTACCTACTGTATGCAATGTATGTTTTTTTTTAATAATTTGCTATGAAGTTAAGGTAGATAAATACTATCAAGATTATTGTCATCTTTCCTCATTTCAGTATTTTTGGCAAGTTAACCAAAGTCTCGTAAAGACCGGCGCGACGCGACGGCGTGACGCGTCTCTAACAATACAATTTCCGAGCAAACTTACTGGTAGAACAATCGAATTGGCGGAAATCCAGCCATGCCGCGGCCGGCGTGGCAACATGTCGTGTTTCACCTCTCAACGAGGCATCCTTAACCTCGTTGAGAGTTGAAACATGTGTCGATTTCTTACAGGGATTTTTTATTTTTATTTAGGAATAGTTAAGCGGATTAGGTTACTAAATATATCTACGTCTATTGTATGTTTTAACTTCCTATACTATGACTAAAAGGTGCTAGCTAAGTAGGTACTTCTAGGGTATAAATCCAAGTTATTTTCACCAATCTGTCAGTTTTATCAGTCTAATAACCTAAGTGGTACTCACCACTTATTCAAAAACTCTACAAAAAAACAACAACAAAATGAAACCAGCAATTCATCAAATAAAGCGTCGGCCACACTGCGATACTTAGCGACACGCGAACGGTTAATATATTAAAATCGCAGCGACAATCGCAGGCTGTTTCACGGTGCCGATAGTAATCTAACCTCCCAGTTAAACGTGCATGAATTTACGAAATCTAGACGTTGCTTTTTCATTTTCCTGAAAAGTGTTTTGACGGAAAATACAGTCTGACTTTTTAAGAATTCATTAAATAGGGATCTACCTACATAGATTTCATTTATGATTGTTAAGAGGGTTCATTATAAAAGTTGGCAACGTCGCAAACAGCTGTCAAAAGTTTACCTGTTTTGATTGTTATAATTGTTTTTTGCTTATTATGTATTTTCTGGTGTACAATAAAGTATATATAAATAAATAAATTAATTAATTAATTTGTTAATATTACTGTAAGGAAATGTCAAAAATCGCTAACTAGTGACCGAAAATACTAATATATTAATAATATTTGACAGCTATTTGCAACGTTGCCCACTTTCAGAATGCATGCTCTTAACAGTTTTAGAAAAGTTGGGTTTTAATAGCGTCCATAAGGGATGGAAACTATTGACATAGGCTTCATTTCTGGATGTGTCATGTTTCATCCAACCTGTCATTCGTCAATCGTTTGGTTACGGGCTTCAGAAGCTATCTTTCATAGCTTTAGCTATCACAAAACATACATTTAATAATTAAATGTATGTTTTGTGTTGCGTAAGATTTTGCGTACTAGTGTATAGAACCATTTTTTTTCTAACTAAACAGACAGCTGTGCTGCTGGGGAGTTTCTTGCACCACTTCTTCTTCCCAGCTAAAGCACTAGGAAGTGGTGAAGGGTGGGCGTTTTGGGGTACTGTCTTATGTCATTGTGACGTTCGAAAAGTGCTGATCCTCAGCCTAGTTTGAAAAAATGACTTGATTTTGATCTATCTAATCGATTAATAGTAAGACACCACTGAAATCAAAATAAGTAATAAGTCACAAATTCAGCCATTATTACGAAACTTTCTATTATGGCAACTAGCTTCATATTTTCTGACTGACCGACACCTTGACAATTCAAAAGTGTCTGTAAATGGTTTAATTGAAATAAATGCTTTGAGTTTGAGTTTGAGTTTATGTAAAACAGAACCTATGTCCTGCAGCTCCACCCTCTCCCTTTCAAACTTCCGACGCAAGACAGCGACAATCGCGGACTATTTCACGGCACTGATAGTAATCTAACCGCCCAGTTAAATGCGCATAATAATCGCAGTATCGGGCGGGATATTATGCGATGTAAGATATGAGGGGTTATGAGTCTGTCGCTTTTAGGGAGGTGCGCAGAGTTTCAGGATTAATGAGCTTTCGAATTTTTCCTTCAGTTAATAAATTTCGATAAAAAATTTGGTTTCAATGCTGACATAATTTGAATGATCTCATTGGTGATTAGAGATTTTTAAGGTTTTAATATTGCGATTAAACGTCAGTGCGTTGAAACTTTTCCTTAGAATATTTATTTAAAAATCTTTCTAAAAGTTCATTAAATTATTAATGCCTTTCAAAATCTTTTTAAACATCGAAGTGATAAAAAAAACAAAAGAAAATAAAAGGCAAGGAAAAAAAATCAGGAAAAATACTTAGACATTCAACCTCCGATTTTTCCATCATATCTAAATATCATGTTACAGAGCCCCATAAATTTTCCTCCACCGAATTTTCCCCTCCATTCCTTAGCACGCGAAGGCTCGCACTTTGTATACAACTTCCGGTGGCTGGCCGGTTCCGGTCTGGACAACTTGGCCGGAAGTCGGTCGTGCAGGCTCTATGTCACCTTAAGTATGTGTTGTGATTAGTTTAAATTTATGGTTATTGTGACCAGGGCATGTAATTACGTCTTTATTTATTTATTAGGTAATATTCATGAAGCTTGAAATGGGAATTAGAAGGGGGTTGAAGATTTTAATTGCTTTTTGTTGAGTAAATTTTAATAAGGGTTGATTGAATATGTCTGTATGAATAATATACATTATTATTTTGAATGAATAGAATCGTATTTAATTTTAATTTTATAAATTGCATTGTAATCTAAATCATGAAATTATGATTAGTATTTTTTATGTTATTGCTAATTACAGCCACACGCTGCTAATATATTCACCCTCATAGGTTTTTTTTAATGAAGGAAATCTCGGTGGTCAGCCTAGGAGGTTGTAACTTCTTAACCGGGCTTTTCTGTCAGGGCAAAAACTTATAAACTAAGTGACTACATGCAAACGGCAACCCCCATGAAATGAATGAAATGAATATAATAGACAGTGCACAATTAAATCTAATAACATCCTATAACACTCAATAAAATTGTACCTAAATGTTTAGTATAAGTATTATAATTTATAATATAAATCGTGCAATAACTTAACTTAAAACCAAATATATAAAAACATATATAAAATAGAGATACTATTTTATTTAAATGTTTTCTTAACAGAAAGCGCCTTCGTCCTCTCTCCTATTGAAAATTAACTTTTGCTGTGCCCGACAGGATCCATAATTGGTTCGATGGAATCCATATATCAATACCAAATATTAGGTACACATTATGAAATGCAATAAAGCATTTGAAGTGAAACACGATCTATACAACAGCATTGAGTATTGATAAGCAAGAGACAGGCTGGACCTGATCAATATTATTTATCAGTCTCATAGGGGCCGCTTAGTCCCTTATGCATAGATATAAGCGCCCACTTTTTATAACAGTTTTTATAGTCAAAGAAAGCAAAGATTAGTTGGCAATAATGATTCAGCATCTAATACCTACGAAATCCCGTTTTAAATCATTCCAAAACGCATAAAATTCACAAAATTATTTTCTCACATTACCGACTGTTGCTTCGAGTCTTTGACCTCTATTCATAACATTCATGTCATCACAACCGTTCGCCAACTTATCATCAATCATCACCAAACCGCAAAACATTTGAATTTAAACCTTAACTTGGTGAAAATTAGGGTTATGAAGATTCAAAATGGTGGTAAAGTGACTGTGGTATTTTGATGACTTTGGTGTTTATAATATAAACAACTGGCGATCGAAAATAGATATTGTCGTTGTCACTTTAAGGCGTTAAACAAACGGACGACCGAACCGTTATGGTGTAGAGGACACTTGAGTACTATAATACTTTAGGCCGCGTCCGGATTTGCGATTTTAAGACTTTAAACGTGTGTTGTTTTAGTTTGCGGATCGAGAGAAAATAGTAGTCGGATCAATATTGTTTGTTTTACGACTTGCTGCGTCGTTAGGATTGATTTTGATTTAAATATTCGTGTAAATTCTGATAACTAACACTGGATTTAGAAAACAGATACCTTGTGTATACAATTTACGTTTAGGCTCTTAGTGTTTTAAATTATTAAAACATTTAATTACTGAAACGAAGCACTGATTGTCGTAGTAGAATCACGAACATTAATTGAGCCAATTTTTAGCCAATTGGCAACCAAATTAGTTTGTCCCTATAATTCAATAACAACTTTCGTTCTTTGAAAGTTGTATTATATGGCTATAACACGGCAAATTGACAAAGAATTAAGTTCCCTGAGTTTAAGTACATTTAAGACACGTATAATTAATTCAATTAAAATATCGTTCCATTGTTTTTTTTCTACATTTACAAAATAACCCAACAAACAAGTGGGCAGATTGACAGATAAACGGACAACGTAACACAAGATAAGAAATCGCGTCAAACAAATCGCAACTCTCTCCGCGACAAAAGTATCTAGGTTTTAATTAGATGCTTATCAGACGACCACCCACAGTGCACCAACGCAGCGACATGCTCGTTGCGACACTGCGTGAGTCAACATCTTGTCGGCTGTGTGGGAGGAGCTTTATGTACCGTTGACGGGTGACACCGCTTCAAAAGTAAGTGTGATCATATCATTGTTGAGGGCGGGAAATGGTCAAAGGCTCTTCAATATCTTCCTTAGTGACAGTATAAAGTTTGAAGATGGATATACCTACCTATGTGGTCTTCAATTTATTTGGTTAATTTTGTAAGTATTCTTTATTGTTATTTAATTCTATATTCTATATGTTTGAGCCATTTGGGGTTGATACACTAGGGCCTTGGGGTCCGAGTGCTCATTGAGCATTCCGGGACATCGCCAAGCGGCTGGTCGACTCTTCACGAGCCCAGAGGGCTGGCCTATTCTTAGCCCAAAGGATCAGCATTGCCATTCAACGCGGTAATGCTGCCAGTCTTTTGGGCACTTTCCACATTGACAGCGATGCGTATGACTTTTTTTGATACCCCATGAGCTCCTCCCCCTTTTTTAAGTTCCGATAAATACTTGTACATACTATAATTATTTTTTTATTTAACTTAATATAATGAGACTGGTTGTCACATTTTCGGGCTTCTGACGACCCGTAACGACTGTCCAAGACCCACGAATGACAGCCGGGACCAATGGCTTAACGTGCTTCCCGAGGCACGGAGGAGTCTCGATATGTAAAGAAGGTCACCCATCCACGGATCAACCCCGGCAAGCGTGGCTTAACATACATTTATTTAACACAGACTAAAAGGCACACTATATAACGTATATCAGATAAAAAAAGGATAAAATAAAAAATCAAATAGAAAGTGTACAGTACGATGTAGGAAGTTAGCGGGCACTAGCTTACACTTCAAAACATCAGAAGAAATTCACCTTGTCACCAACTTCACCAATCACAAATCCTATATAGAATCAAACAGACTGTACAAAAATGCACTACGATATCAATATGATGCATCCCATTTTCCATTAACGTCACACAACAGAACACATTAACAAATGATAGCGTCGTGCAGTCGTAAAACTATTACATTCGCCACCTTGAACCGTCGCCATGTGTGAACAAGCCATTAGCACTTACTTATTAGTTTGCAGTACTCTCAAGTTTGTTACATGATGGAATATTACGAGTTATGGATGTTGTAAAAAGTTAAAGGTGACAGTGTTGTTGCTAGTTCGTAGTAGAAGATTGTTTTTTTTAAATTAGAATTTTAATAGAATATCCCATCTTTCTTATGTTACATTAAATACTAGGCGACATTGCGGTAGGCCAAGACTTTATGTTCTTTGAGCGATAAACTTCTTTAGGGGCGTTGAGCGATAAACTTCTTTAGGCCCGCTGAGCGATAAACTTCTTTAGGCCCGTTGAGCGATAAACTTCTTTAGGCGCATTGAGCGATAAACTTATTTAGGCGCGTTGAGCGATAAACTTCTTTAGGCGCGTTGATAGATTTTTAATCTTATGGATTCGCGTCAACGACATCTTCGCATTGTTCGCGCCGTAGTATTTTACTATGGATATACCTAGATAACGCTAATACCAGTTTCTTTTTTATCCACTACCGGGACGGTTAGCTTGCATCTCACCTGATGGTAAGTGATGATCAGGCCGATGGTGTAAGGAAGCGAGCTTCACCTTAAATCCTCAACCAGAGAGAAACTGGCTATCTTACCTCTAACTGACGGAACTAAACAATGCTGTTAAAATTGTTGTTATGGCGACAGATTTAGATAAGATGGTGGTGGATAGCTAGGTGGACTTAGAACAAGCCCTACCACTAACCAAACTGAGTAGAAAATGTTGCCCTCATTGGGAATCGAACCGGGGACCTCTGGGTCTGAGACAGGTACAAATACTAGACCACAAAGGCGGTTATCTTGACTCTTGGAGTCTTTTTTAATGCACCCCACTACTGAATATATTTTTAGTAGAGCCTGCCTAACAATCGATGCGGTGGCGTGCAGCTAAACGATTTAGAGCTTGTACTTGATAGCGTACGATGTATTTAAATGCTCTAATTATACAGATCGGACTAACTTACCTAGTGACGTCCGATCCTTAATTATGTGAAGTAATCTCGTCCTCATTGTACACTATGTAGTTTGCACTCGTTGCACTACTACGCTATCACATTATTTAAAGATGAAATACTTCATCCTAAAACAAAAAATGTTATCTGTGGTCCACTCGCTGGCGGGCCCGCATGACGTCTGTCAAATCATTCTTTCAAAGCATAATGAACGGGACTTCACGATGACCGGTACGGGCATCGTATAGTCCATACAGCACAACACAACTTTTAGAAGGGGTTTAGATAAGGCAATCCAATACACATAGGTATATATGTAGGTTGATTATCTGGGAGGGGTTGGGATACAATGAGGACGAGATTACTTCACATAATTAAGGATCGGACGTCACTAGGTAAGTTAGTCCGATCTGTATAATTATGCTTCATAATCTCGTCCTCATTGTACACTATGTAGATGTTCAAAGAATAAAGTTGTGTTGGTAACCAGTTCAGCATTATTTACCAACTGAACATTATAACTTACCATGTTATTCCAAGTCTCATTATAAATGTATTTCTATTTAAAAATCAGTCTTCCATTAAGTTAAAGACATACTTAGTTACCTAACTTTAAAATTCTCTAATTAGGTACTATGAGTCCTGGAATTCTTATTCAGTCTTGAATCAACCATGTCATTAATAATCCTATACTTACAAACATCAATTATATATAAACAGACAATTAACATTGACATAAAAATGTAATAATTTTTTATGACTCTCTATAGAGCACACAGCCTGGGCAAAAGCATTAGGACCACAATAAAAAATTTGTGATCCAATCAGCAGCTCTTCTTATGACCTCAACATCGATACCTCCCTTAGAGGCCTTTGAGGTAGAGGTATGTCTGTCTATGTGAATTTAGAAACATCTATTCTACTACTGGGCACAAAAATTTTGTTTTATCCATCCACTAATGGTTAGATTAGAGGCGGCATGAAAAGATTTTCTTATGGATATAATTAATGATTTAAAATCTTGTCTTATACTCTTAGTAAAATCTGGATAGAACAAAAAGGGTTGTGGCAGGCCAGATAGATAAATTCTCTTAAAAAAAAAAAAAAATATCAAGTTCGGTTGAGATCTTCCAGGTGCAGAAGTTTCAAATATTTCTGGTATCTATAAGATCATAATTATCCTTATTATAAGAAATGTTATCTATATTAATGAGTGATAAGGTTGAATTCAATGTACAATTACAAGAGCTATTATGGTTACAATTTTTTTGGTTTGTAATATTCTAAACCAAAGGTTTAATTATGAAAGATATTAGATAACCCCGTATGTTACTGGAGTCCCAAAATTATATCATGTGTTTTTTCTTTGCTCTTATTTCAAATATAATTACCTACCCTAAGAAACCTTGATACTCTACTCATCTGTGTCAGCTAATAGTAATAGTCGGTAATTTCTCCAGTTTCAGTTATATAATTATAACTCATTCAATACCATTAGGGAGTGAGCCATAAGACAATCCTTGATTAAACTTAGTGGTTAATAATAATATCACCACGGTGAATGAGCCTGCCAATATCTTGACTCTGTCAGAAGTGAATCCACTGATCTAACAGATTCATATAGCTTTCTTGCTTTGCTAGACAAGAAAGTTAGCACTATATTAATTAAAGGGATTGGTGTTCCTCTTCTCAGGGAATCGTCCCTGATAATATTGCGGCCAATCAGTGTCAGAGACTCCTGCGCAATGGGTGTGGATGTCCCATTTTATAGTGAATGCATCTACTGAGCATGCACCTGGATCAGGGAGTCATGATGTCATTCTGACACTTAGTATTGGACTTTTTGCAAACAGGTTTAACTGGGGCTGACCCAGTTTAATAACAATTGACTAGAAAAGACCTGCAGGTCTTCCATTCAATTTCTATGTTAGGATGTCTAGATTCTAGATTTACCATAGTGTTTTCTTTGGAACTAATATAAGATGCAAGAGCTCATATTTGTCTTTCCTTGCACCATTGCCATAACTGTCTAGCTAAGCTTTAGGTGAGTATAGCAAGTACCACCCATCTTATTGATATAGGCTATGACTGTTGTGATATCTGTTCTAGGTAATACATCATAGTATCTGAGTTTGCTTGCAATTGTTTTGATCCTTACCTGCTGTTAAAAGTTCAAGGTAATTTATATGGAACTTTTTATCATAACATACCAGGCCCAGTCAGTTTGAGAAGCAACAGAGAATATTTCAAGAAAAAAGTCAAATTGTTTAATTATATTGTGGTTCGTTGAAATGTGAGACAAACTTTGCAAATAAATGATTTTGGATTTGATTCTAGTTCTATTGTATTTGCAAATAATTTATTTTGAATTTTAATCTAGTTCTATTGTATTTGATAATAATTGAATTTGGATTTTTTAATAAGAACACCTCTGCCCAGCCCTCTGAGGAATACAGGCGATATGTTATTATAAATTTGAATTATAAACCAGTTCTGGCCTTGTTATTTTCATTGTTATTCTTTAAGGCTACTAACTGTTGTGTGTGACCTTTCATGATCTTGGTGTAAAGCCCTCTACAGCTGGGCATGTAGCAACAAAGATACCTAGTAAATAGGCAGACTCTATTATTTGCATCTCCTTTTGGATGGAGTGTCTAAGTGAAATGGCAAACTGGACTGATTCAACAAGAAACCTAGATACTGGCTGGGTTCTAGGGCACCCTTTTCAGTTTCCAATATTAATAATAAGTCCTAGATTTCTTAACACATTTTGAGTAGTAGACACATTTTCTATGCAGTTTGCCTATGAATCAGCAAAGCACAGAATATTGTCAGGATATAATTATGAAAGACAACCCATGATCCCAGCGAACACACATGGTGCTGTGCTAAGCCCGAATGCGAGGCATGTAGGCTCTTACAATGTATCTTAAAACAGAAACGGGAGATATCTTCTAACATATTTTCTTCTGGGTAACAAATATAGGCAAAAAACCATAATAGCTGTCCTTAAGTCCACCAGTTTAAAGTGGTATGTGGCACCATAGTTATTTAAAGTGCCATCTGATTTTAGTAAAAATATACTGAAGTTGTTATTTAGAAGTTTGAACTGGAAACTCAGTAAAGGGTAGTTTATAACCCTTGATTCACAAATGTGTGGTTAGATAAGTAGCAATACAACCATGCATAACTTTAGAGAAATACTGCAATCCACCACTCCGTATCTGAGCCAGTGACAATCCTAGTTCTGACAATGTTTGGTGGCATTGAATTTATCTTGAAACTTAAAAATACCTGTTAGGTATCGGTGCCCACTCCATCAATTCTTTCATATCCTTATAAAGTTGGGTAGGGTTAAGGATCTTCATGTGATGCAATCATGATAAATGACACACAGTAGTCACTCCCTCGGGAGGCTATTAAACTGTTCAGGACCTTGTCAATGGACATAATGGCAGCCCCTGTATTCTGCCCCCCTGATCCTTTGTTCCCATTTGATTCCACCTTCATTCACTGTTGCCCCCCCCCCCCTTTCAAACTTTGGTGGGTTCAACAGCCCACAGATTATGGGTGCTTCAGTCAGCTTAGTCTATCAATCATAACTTTTAACCACCGTATGGCCAGACTGCAATGCATTTCCATAGGTGAACTAACCACTGCACCCTCCGAGCAGATTCTTAACACTTGAAGGCAAGGCCTGAGGTTGGGGTATAGATACCATTTTACTCTCAGTCTCCTTCCGGCTGCATTGTAGTGGAAATGAAGCAAGTACTAACACAACATATTTAACTTAAATCATATACTGTCTGTATCGAATGACGAATATCTGTAACGAATGTAATCGTATATCTAGAATTTATTATTGTTAGTATTTTGGAATTTTTTAAGAGAACATAATGTTTTCCGATATGTAAATAAACATATAACTGGCAGCATTGAGTACGGCCATTCAGTCTGGCTGCATCAGCTTCAGTCACGTGACACACAGCCTCTCGAACGTGCTTGACTGTAGTGTCTTCCACAGAGACGAACTTCGTACTCCTCTACAAAGAATATGAGAGTAAGGTCCCAGACTGCTAAAATCCGCGGCTGATAGCTCTAGGGATGCAGCGGGGACATGTTACGTGTTTTCACAAATAAACCATTGGCCCAAATTTACAGCTAACCTCTCGTGATACATTGGCCCAAATGCACGGCTAACCTCTCGTGATAGCCCTAAGGATGCAGCAGGGACGTGTTTATAACACTGAACATAATTTTATTATAGACCATCGGCTAACCTCTCGTGAAAGCTCGTGTGGTGTCGTTCTCTTGTAAGTTATACGGCACAGTTAATGTTCTCATGGTTAACCTCTCGTGAAAACTCTTGGAGACTGCTTGGGATTCAACAGGGATGTGTTTTTCTTAACACTGAACGATATACCACCGGCTAGCCTCTCGTGAAAGCTCTTGTGGTGTCGTTCTTTGTAGTTATATAGCACAGTTAATGTTCTCATGGTTAACCTCTCGTGAAAACTCTTAGAGACTGCTAGGGATTCAGCAGGCATATGTTTTTAACACTCAACGATATAGGTACCATCGGCTAGCCTCTCGTGAAAGCTCGTGTGGTGTCGTTCTTTTGTAAGTATACGGCACAGTTATTTGGTCTCATGGTTAGCCTCTAATGAAAACTCTAGAGACTGATGTGCGTATGGATCACAAGGTAATTTTCGGAAAATTATTTCAACTAACGACAAATTGGTAGGTATATCGAGAAACTTACCCGAATGTCAATGAAGACTCCGCTTTCGCGTCTTCACTCAATTTTCCAGGTCTCGCAGACGTTCGTTAAGGTCCTCCATTTCTTTTTGCCACGTTTTCTTCGATGGTTTCCCATTTCGTTAAGAAATTTCGGAGTTTTTAAACGGAAACATGATTAGCGCGCGGCACAAAAAAGTACAATGATTTGACAGACGTCATGCGGGCCCGCCAGCGAGTGGACCACAGATAACATTTTTTGTTTTAGGATGAAGTATTTCATCTTTAAATAATGTGATAGCGTAGTAGTGCAACGAGTGCAAACTACATAGTGTACAATGAGGACGAGATTATGAAGCATAATTACATGTTCGGTAAAGAAGCGCCGAAGGCCGACGTGAGAGCTAACAATCACATTTAGGACAATGTAGTTTTATTTATTGATGCCCTTCTAAAGTCTAAGTGTTGAAGCAACAAAAATATGAACTTGAATATTACTACTACTATTGTATAGAACCAATTTTTCTAACTGAACAGACAGTTGTGCTGCTGGGGAGTTTGTTGCGCCACTTTTTCTTCCCAGCTAAAGCACTAGGAAGTGGTGAAGGGTGGGCATTTTGGGGGACTGTCTTATGTAATTTTGACGTTCGAAAAGTGCTGATTCTCAACCTAGTTTGAATAAATGACTTTTGATTTTTGACTTATTGTTACTACGAGAACTGCTAAAGGACAAAATGCTAGAACATTACTACGATAGTCTTCTTTTTCTTTTTGTGTGGTTAGTGAGTAGCTTGGTGTCAGAGATTTTAAATTTTATTGCCATTGTTGGGCTGATTATGCAGCGTTATACAACGTGTAACGGAAAGGGTATATCTATCCAAAAGGGGTGAAGATTACATTAGGTATAGAATTTCTATGCAAAGTTTCAGCTCAAAATAAATTACTCAAGAAAGTCGTACCATAAGTTTCGTTAGTTTATTAAATTCAAATTAATCATAACAAACGTGTCACCGCATTACGAGGATCAGACGGGATCGAACAAGCCGAAAATACGGAGAAGCGCGTGCGGCACAGAGTAAATAATAGTACTGAGCGGTTGGTATCATGTACTGAAATTTCTCATCATGTTCGTAAGATGTAGAAATAAGATTTTAAAACCCTTGCCACATAGTTTGTTATCATCCAAAGAAGCCGTGCACTTGATATGTGTATACCCTTTCCGATACACGTTGTATACTCAATGTATAAGAATTTACGTGTTTTTTGGCTTTCCAGAGCAATGACAAATTACTAGCATAGTTATTCTATTTTAATGTAGGAATCACAAAACTGATTCCCAAAACATGATCAGTGCAAACGGGAGATTTTGACAAAAATCATGTCTATGGCAACGGAATTATAATCAATTACTCTGCCTAGCCTTTTCCCAACTATGTTGGGGTCGGCTTCCAGTCTAACCGAATGCAGTTGAATATCAGTATTTTACATGGAGCCACTGCCACTTACAGGATTGTGGAGGTCGGATAACCTCCACAATCCTGTAAGTGGGTAATACGATACCGCTTTGTAAGACTGGTTGCCGGAACCAACGGCTGAACATGCTTTCCGAGGCACAGAGTAGTCTCGATATGTAAAGATGGCAACCAAATTAAAATAATTTCACGAGAATTTTAAACACAAAGACCCAGCACTTCAACTGACTTCGCAACCACCAATCCTTACATGATTAATGTACCGTCGTCCGTCCATTTGTCTTGTACGGACGTTAATTGGTGTGTGATTACCCCCAAGGTTATACCGAGGTCGCCATTGCAATATGAACTTGATTTTAATAAATTTATTCCATTCTTCAGTCACTTATTATAATAACTTGAATGGGAAGCCTTAGTCCATTGTGTGGTCTTCAATTGAATTGGGTTTAGCCAATGTTATATTATTTTAATCGTTAAGTAAGAGATTGACATTGAAGTTATTAGGTTGTTTGTTTTAGAGCTGATTAATGACGGTGGGTCTGCAGTGGAATCATTCATAATAATTAGCAAAAAAATTGATTCACCTCGCAGGTCTAAAACGCTGCTTATAAGACTTTAGTTAAATTCCAGGCTATAGGACCTCTAAAATAAGATTAAGATTTTCTCCAAAGATTTTTCTAGACATAACTGGCGTAATGTGGGTGTACTATAGGTACACCTCTGCCTAACCCTTCGGTGATAACAGGCGTGATGTTATGTGTATGTGTAAGACCTTATTCTATTTTAATATCTCTCTACTCGTATAAGTGGACAGAACAAAATCCTTATTAATTTTAGTAATGCGAAAGTGATTTTGTTTATTTTTTGTGGAACATGGGTTGACCTTCCCTAGAGAAGGACATAGGGTACTTTTCATCCTGGATCGCAGCCAACAGCTAGTCTATCATAATTTCTATTAAAAATTCTAGTTAGAGCCAGCTCTTTGGTTAATATACAAGGTAAACTGCTGTAAAAGCGCCACTTTACCCAAAATTACTTCCATCACAAACGTCACGTTTTATATCCGTATAGCCACCCAAGTTAAAGCCCCAACACACGACTTAACAGATGCCATACCATAACCGTTTGTCCAAACAACGCAGCAACCCCCGTGGTTGACAACGCATCATGCGCCGACCACTGTAAACAGCGTTTATTATCATGCTCGTAAAACGCAGCGTTTATTAGCGCAATGTGGGTGGTCCCTTAAAGTTCATGTGAACAAATTATGAGGGTATGAAGCAAGCGGATGATGATGAGCGACGGTCATTCCTAAAAGCCAGCCCGCGCACATTAATAAGTTAAAAAAACAGGTTTTTCCTGTACCTAGAGGTCTAAATTCGATCATCTACCTAATTATCACTCAAAATCGGTTCAGTAGTTTTCAAGATATGGACTAATACCTACGTATAAGTGTGACGGCCTCGCTTATTGATACCAGCTACGGGTGTGGTGTAATATGGATAACATCTCAAAAACTTGGTCAACCACAACTATAACATGAAAAAAAAATTACAACAAAAAAACAACCGACTTACAAAAAAAAAACTAAAAAGTGAAAATACGGAACCAAAGACACCGTAAGTTTGTAGATCATCTTATTTAAAGCTGATTAAACTGTTGGCTGATACATGTAAGTTTCATGATGGAAAATTGAATTATTCGAAGCTTTTTGTACTCGCATTCTGTTTTTCGCTTCCTTACCGGCCACATGACAGAAATAACCGAGTCGAAGTGTTTAGATTTTGTTTTATATTACGGCCGCACAGAAGTTGCCTATAGTATTAGTAATATTAGGAAAATGAAGCCAACTTTCTTTAAACAAATTTTCAAATATTCATAACATAACATCACGCCTGTATTCCCCAAAAAGTTAGGCAGAGGTGTGCTTCGCCACACTCAAACTAGCAAAAGTTTGAGTCCTGAGTCCCATATGAGGCGAGCCTATTGCCATCAACCAGACACAAATCCAGACACCGGGCTGCTACTGAGAAATTCCAGATCGAAAAACCCAAGAGTACTTTGCCCGACATGGGAATCGAACCCAGGACCTCATGCTCAGCAGTAGCGCATGCGACCACTAGACCAACGTGGCAATCAGTCTTGTTTATTCAAGTAATTTTACAATAAAACTAACTGAAACAGATTTCCCTGTTTTTATTTGTTGAATAAGTTTTTGTCAGATTGTAGAAAACTTCCTGAAAATAATAAGTAATTAATTATAAGACAAATTGAAAGCTCTAGGCTTCTCATTATAAAATAACAAATATGTATGTACCACAGGGTACATACATATTTACAACGTCACCAACACCGCAGAGGCAAATATGATAATTATAATTACTTAGATGTAAGCACTTTGTATCTAATTTTAGGTGAATTGTTATTTAAGTTCTCATGAGAAATAAATTCTTTAAACCTAAATCAAAAGACAAAACCGACGTCGTCACTACAATTTCTCAGATACATCTTAGGGAACTAAATCAAACGTAGCATCTGACCATTAAATTCCTTGCACATCTTTTCCCGAATCCCTGCATAACATCTCAGAAATTTCACTTCCAAGCCTTACCTTGCAAGTAACCCAACCCAACTCTCACTTCCCCGCCTAGACCACATAACCTAGCATTTACTACAAATCTAGCTTCCCAATCACAGCCAGTAGCCGACTGTAACGCAATCAATAACAAACCAATATCAATTAAATACTCGGTTAACCCCTGATCTTCCATCGCACTCCTCACTTCAACAGCCGTCACACTAACGAGTTGGTCTATGCTTTCACAACCCATTATAATACCGAAAACCATGGGAATTTCAACCTTGTTGTGTGAGATATAGAGATGATGAGGTTTGAGGGTTTGGCTATAATAAATATCCTTCCCGATTTTATGATGACAATTAAAGCATGTTTTATAGTTTTATAACACGGTCTCATACTGTCAACTTCTGAGAAAACGGTGTAACATGAGGGTTGTCATTAAGGATTGTAAAGGAGATGACAGTGTCGTAACAAGCCTTATAATGAACGCCATTTTATGGCCGCCGGCGCGGGCGCAGCTTATAGTTCGGATAGCTCAACTCTTTATTTTGGTTCTGGCTTCTGGTATTGTTGTGTTTATTGCTCATAAAAATAGCGTGTGAAATGAAGATATCTTGGGATTTGTTGGAGTTGATTTTTCCTGTATGAGATGCCGACGACAGCATTATGCTGATATACAAGTCTGATGGAGCCGTAAAATCATAGATGTGATTGAAAATCTGGTTACGCTTGTAGCAATTAATATACGTTTGTGCCGCTTTTATCACTATGGTTATTTATGGTTTCAGAATATGTTTTTGGTTAGTACTGGACATAATGTTACTTCTGTGTGACTAAGATTTTAGTAACTTTCTGGTTTAAAACTCTATCATGGACTAGCTCACAGCAATCTATCAAAATGGTGATGAAAACATAACTGTTTTTTTTAATGACCTCAGTGTTACGTTCAGTTTCTTCAAATTCATTATTATTTTCAGTGCACTAATTTTTCTTCTCCACTTAAATGTCCATCCACTCAAACATTTGATACGATAATTTATTCCAAATTGTACAAAACAAAGTTCTCAAGCATATTTAAATCATAGGTTTTACGCCGACAGTATCACCCTGGGCAGATACGATCACTACGAATACGTTGACATGCGTAGGAGCATTCTACGCTAATTTAATAGTACAAGTTGAATCAACCTTAACACAACATCTTAGGGTCCAATTTGATTTAACCTTCCTTGCGAAAGATCTGAGAAAATTTTCTTCGATGAATCATTTTAATAGCTACTTTCTAGAGCCAACTCTAACATCTAAGCATACAGTCCTTTTTTGTTTGACGTCTAATCTCTTTTCACATCTCCACCGTTTCGCACAGCAAAATTAACAGCGCCTTCATCATGGACCTTATCGGTAAGTACATAAGGCTTATTGTTCTTTAAGTGGTCAGTTTAATGAGTTTTCAAAGAAGGTAGTGTTGCTTTCGGCGCATGAGCATGACGTCCCCAGTAGGCACACATGTGACGTGTTTCACAAACGGCTGTTGTTTTTGATCTTTGTAATGTACTATGTAATTTGCCTTATAATAGGTACTTACTGGGAACAGCACAGTATCATAATATTATATGAGTAATACATACAGTTCATGCCTCATTATCATCAGAAACTGGGAAGTAAGTTTTCTGGTAACTGTCATTGTCACTAGTGCTTCTACAAAATACAATAGACGTAGATATATTTAGTAACCTTTTTCTCAGCGTCCAGCGCTCGGCGTGGCAACACGTCATGTGTCGTCCTGTGGAGGCTTCGTTGAGAGGTGAAACACGGGTCAATTTCTTACAGGGTTTTTTTATGACTCTTTAGGAATAGTTAGGCGGAATAGGTTACTAAATATATCTACGTCTATTGTATTTTATAATGGATTTCAGCCCACACAACTGCCTCATTATTTAGTTATTTTCTATGTATTTGCTGCTTTCTTTCAATTCTTAGCGAACTCCAAGATAATCATATTAATTCATTGGAATAAAAAGCTTTTATGCTATTTGTGGTTTTTTTGGTACCTACTCTAACCTCAGTTGGTCCTGAAGAGTCTTAATCCATAATATATACGAAACTGCATCGATTGGCATCTTGGAGATAAAACTTTAGACTTGACGTTTTTCTTAATGACTGCAATATACATTTTACTGTTAGTTTTAAATAACTTAAATAAGAATTTATATTTCCACAATCATCCTTTAATAAGAAGAAAGAAAGAAAGAAAATTTGTTTATTCTGCACAAACTAAACGCACATTACAATTAATAATAATAATGTTGTTGTTGTTGTTTGTTGTTGTTGTTATAATGTTCTCACTGCTGGGACACAGGTCTCCCCTCTGTGAGAGGGAGTGGGCCGTAATCCGTAGTTGGGAAAAGACTAGGCGTATTGATTTTATTGACTCCACTTTATGCAAACATACCAATAACAGACCATAAAATTGAAAGTGACGAGGTAGTTTAATGACAGCTGCCACAGAAATTAGCCAAGAGAGCAATAAACAGATATCTTCTAACCAACCAAACGGCACAAGGTACGTAGGGTTAATTAGTCATTAGTAATTAGCGGTACCAACTAGCATGATTTAACACCCCGACGTTTATGTGCTTTGGCTCTCTGATTGGTGGAATGCATATTGCAGGAGTCACCAAATGGCGGACGGCCGATTTTGTGAGGACCAGTAAAATTTATGACTAAAACATAATCAAAAATTTTTTTTTAACTTTTTGAGTCTTGCAACTGTTACAGAGATTATAGTTCAAAGTAATGATTGTCATTTTTTACATTAATATTAAATTAACTACTTTGTTATTTTTGTTCATTAATATTTGTTTACCAATTACTCCTTATTTATTTTTCTCTCTTGCTTTCTAATAATCGTCTACCAAACGGACCGCGATAGTCATAATATTTTGAATAACGGACCCGCAATAAAACAAATTGGTGATCCCTGGCATATGACTGAAGCAAGTAGATTCATTGGCACGATGTTTTTTTTTTTTTTTTTAAAGTCGCTGTTGTATGCTAGGCCTTGGCTTTGTCATTCAGACCGCTGAGCCACGTTTTTTTGTCTAAGAAGTCGAAGTATTGATAATAGGGCTCCCTAGATTGGACTACGTCTGACATCTATCAGACCTTACTTATGATTCAAAAAATTCCATTAGATCATCATTCCGACATAATTCTGGTAATCTTATCCACCCTTTGCAACACGCTTAGCATGACCTCAATAGTAACAACGGGGTTTGTCGACGGAAGAACAGACAAAATGACAGATAAAAAATCACAATCTGTCATTTTTTCTATTCTTCCGTCGACAAACCCGTAGAAAACCCGTTTCTATAGCTGTCATGCTAGGCGTGCTGTAGGTTTGTAGGTAGGCATTCTGTCTCTTCATGTCATGTTTTACTGTGACTTTTCACGTACTGTGGCGATTAATTTATTTGGTATCCTGTCATCCCGATAAGCCTAAGAGTTCAAATTATTTATACCCTCACACACAGACGCCTAATATAAGTTATCAGCGCCCAAATTAATCAATAGACTCTCAAACATAAAGCCAGTGACACACACTGCCCGCGGCGAGACGGGTTCCGTATCAACTGTCACACGCAAACATCTCGACAGTGTACAGTATTAATAGTTAAAAGGGTTCGTGTTGGAGAGAATGAGTTTAAGGAAAACATATTTTAAATTAGTTGTGAAAATTAATAACAAATTGTGAAGCTTCATTGTCCTGAAAGTTAATTGATATGGTCGGTTGATAAGGTATGGTATGGTTGGTTGGTTGGTATGGCATGGTATGGTGGTTGGTTTGTAGGTTGGTGGTTTATTGGTACGGTTGATATGGTTAGTTGTTTGGTATGGTTGATTGGTATTGGATTGGTTTGGTTTTGTTATAAATGGTTATTATTATACAAATAGAATTCAATTTTTTCGACCTTCTGAATCTTCTCCGAAATTGTCGTTATTGATGACTGTTAAATTACTTGTATATACTATGTAAAAATAGTTATTAGCTAGCACACGTCAGCAACATTTTTATTAAATGTATGTCCTATTCTATCGTTGGAAGCATCATGTTGTTTCGCGGGGCATGGCTATGTATATGACGTCACATAAAACCGGGGTCACACGTATTTACTAATCATGTAATTAGGATTACGTGTGACTCCGGCTATACGAAAAACGAAACCGATATTAATTTTATTACGATGTAACGTTTATACTTTTTAGTTGACGTTTGTCATACTTAGGTGGGTTTTGTTTTAAACTTTTTTTTAATTTCAATATTGTTTATAAATTATCAAACAGGCTGCTTTTGCAACGGACCCTAATGATAAGTGTTTATTATCGCTTGTAGACCCAAAGATTTTTTTTTACAGCCATATCTTTACGAAACAGAGCAATCATGCATAGCGACCGAAAAGATAGTTTGATAGTCATTCCTTGGACGAATTCTCGCAAGAACATTCACCGTGAATAAATTACTCAACAAATCAACAATTAAACACATACTTCTTTTTATATTAATGTTATACATAACTAAAATGTATATCGTGCTATTACATAACCAAACAAGTTAGACGGCTGACCATCAGTTGACACATAGCCGAGGGGCGTTGGGTAGCATCGCTGTGCGCAGTAAAAGTTGTTTAGCGTATCCAACGCACATGAGATCTATGTCGTGACTGTGAGTGTTGGTGTAAGCCATGAACTCATAGATAAGAGCTACTGTATTTAAATAAAAATTGTCTCTCTCTGCTTAGCCAGATCCCATTTTATGGTCGGCTCTGCTTAAGATTCTTTGCTAGAATTGTCCGCTTTTGATCGTTGGGACATTTACTTAAAAGAAAAATAGTTTATTCTTCACAAATCAAACTCAATGGAAAGTTAAAAAAATAATATTATTATAAATATTAGCCTGCACTGTCCCTCTGCTGAGCAAAAGCCTCCCCCAAATCCTTCCAAGCATCCTTCTCCAGGGCTACCTCGATCCAACTCATCCCCCAATAAAAACTTGGGGTCATGGATTATACTCAAATCGCTGTTTGTGATGGTTAGATATTTAAATGAAGTGATGAAAAAGATCTAATGACCCTTAAAATCGGTCTACTGGGATCGCTTACTTAGGTGTTGAACTTAGAACCTCTTCTTCAAAACTTCAAAAGTAATTTTGACGTTCTAAAAGTGCTGATTCTCAGCCTAGTGACTTATGTTATCTCAACTGACTTATGGAAAGCTCATGTCAGTGTTTATCATACCTTGAGCTTATATCATCCCTTGGGTGCTAATTCCACTTTTAAAGATTCCATAAGTGTTTTAGAACACAGTTTAGGTATCTATTATTCCATTCAAAACCCGCTTCTCTTTTATGAATTAAACCGAACCATAAGTCTGACCTCTTGACAGGCCAGCTTCCAAATAGTAGACAGATTAATTTAGCCATCATTACGCGCCTCAAATCATTCTCATCATCAAATCATTCCTCACGACTACTTCGGACGCGACTTTCATATGTCCGGGTGTTATAGAGAATTTATGTTTTTGGAACGTTTTGTTTACCTTCAAATAAAACCATTAAATGGTCAGCGGATTCGTTTGAAAATTATTATGTTTCTTGAATTTTCAATAAACAATATCAGAAGGCCAATTCTCGTGCTTAAAAAACGTTCACATTCAAGTCGCAATCTGTCAAACTTGTCAAAAATGTTGGTAAATTGTTTGTATTTTTGACAGATTGCGAATGAGATGCGAATGTGAACGTTCTTAAAAAATAAGGGAATTGCCTCTCTGGCTTCTTATGGTCTTTGCAGATTACCTTTATTATTTATTCCATAAAACTTGGAAACACCAGAAAGTCAGAACAAAATATGTATGAAACAGCTTTTTAAGTTACACCAACTTAGACAAATTATACTCGTAAAGTACCTAATGAAGAATTGAGATGAAACATCAAGCGTGGAGGTTTTAGCAAGTGTCTCACATTGTGATTATACATAAAAGGGGTTATAGGTAATATGTCAGCAATTCATTAAAGGGAATGTAGGAGAGATCATTTGCAACCAAAATGCAAATGTCAACCATTTTCGAGTAATTTTATATTTGAAAATGAATTAAGTAAAAATATAAAATGTCAAATTACTCGAAAATGGTTCATATTTGCACAAGAGTCTAAAGGGGTAATTTGGTTATAAATGACCTCTCCTACATCTCCCTAATGGATTACCGACATATTACCAATAACCCACGCCTTCTTCCTATGGGGGTAGGCAGAAACTACGGAAAGCCTCCTGCTACGATCCTTACATACACATTTATTACATTGTGATTATGTAGGATTTTATTTTCTTATTATATATATTGGTGCTTCTCCATGTAAGATTTGTATATATGTATGAAATAGTCTCAAAAGTCGCAACACCAGAACCATACCATATTACTCTTAGACCATATAACAATTAATATGCAAATGATTACTTTTGACTGAATAATAAATTGGTGTCTCCAGGCAATTCTCCATAAAAGGCTGTGAATGGACGCCAAGAAAGTGTGACAGACGGTTTGGTTACATCAAAATTTAATAACAGGGCTGTCCAGATGCTCTTTAAGCGTCTAGTCACTGATTTACTAGGTCAATGAACTCAGACGCCATGATATAGACTTCTTCTGAAGTCGATAATTACGCTGTAATACTAGGTTCCGCATTTTTGAATGGGGAGATATGAGCTGTAATTTGTATGAGTCTAATGACTGATCTCTATATCAGAAAGCTGCTCATCTGCTGCAACACGGATCTTAACGAACGTGCGACGTAAAATGTACTGGATTGGAGATGTTCCTTTACGAGCATCGCTCTGCATACAAAGTTTGATATTACTTGGAAGTTTTTTTGATATCATCATGACGTGATTGTAATTAAACTAGTACTCTCACCATCACAGCTGGACCTTTGAGAAAGGGGAAGGCGCTAGGTGCCTAAAAATGTAACGATTTTGAATGCCATAAAATATTTATTTATTTATTTAAACCACAATTATAACACCTTTAAAGGATCATCCAATGCGAAGTTATATATTCACAATGCCTACACTTTACAAAAAATTAAATGACCTGTAAGTAATATAACAAAGAATTATCTACTAATACAGCGTGAGTCTTCATAATGTGCACATATCGAAATGGGGGAATCTATGCTTAATTTTATCGACGGAAAAAATAAAAAATAAAATCTAAATACATTTTTTTTTCCATTTTTTTTTATTTAAAAAAATTCGTCTTATTGATTTTTTTTTACGATTATTGTAAAAATTGATAAAAAAAACAGATTTTTGGACGATTTTTTTTTTCAATGGAGGGTTTTTTGGGTTTAATTGGGAGGGGTTTTTCCCACAATTTTCATTTTATAAGAACACTTAATTACTACCAATCATTATGGAGTTGAGTTTGTTTCATCGCGATAGATCATTTAAAAGTTACACCGTTTTTTTACATTGGGGTAAAAAATACAAAATAAATAAAAAAATAAAAATAGATTTTTTTAAATATTTTTTCCGTTTGTCAAATTAAGCATAGAATCCCTCATTTCGATATGTGCACATTATGAAGACTCACACTGTATAATAATAATTATAAACACGACAACGTTTATAATATCAGACCTTTTTCAATTATTATGTGTGCCGTTGAATATTGGAAGTTTAATAAAAAAACAGCCAGAGAATAATATTATCAATCATCGCTGAAGCTACTAGTACCTACGTAGAATCTATGACAGATCAAGCACTTTCCACCAGAAGGTAAATCCCAAAAACCCAGAGAAGGCCAAAGTATCAAGTACACAGCATCTCCGATACGGTAACTGATAATGATCAATCATATTTTTCGAGCAGACTACATTAAGCTGTCAGTCATACGAGGGGCCTTTAAGGTGCCTTCAACGTTTTTGACAAGCGCCAACAGCGTAACTTTACGCTCTTTTACGTTTACGAGGTAAGTAGGACTTGATGTTGTGTGGCTTTAGCAGAACTGACAGGTACTGGGAACTATAGTTCAATGGGTGAGACATTGTGATGTCAATTGGGAAGGTCTTCATTTGAAATCTTGTAGGTAGGTTGCGGTTTTATGATGCCTTTTAAACTACTAGACTAAAAATTTGATCAATCTGCCTAGCCTTTTCCCAACTATGTCGGGGACGGCTTCCAGTCTAACCACAAGTCTAACACCAGTATTTTACAAGGAGCGACTGCCTATCTGACCTTCACAACCCAGTGACAGGACACAGGAAACAGGTGTGAAAGGTTTTGGTAAAACCTTTGGTAAAACTGGCTATCAGACTTTCGGGCTTCTGACGACTCGTAACGACTGTCAAAGATCGACGAATGACAGCCGGGACCAACGGCCTATCGTGCTTTTCGAGGCACGGAGGAGTCTCGGTATGTAAAGATGGTCACCCATCCACGGATTAACCCCATGGATCGACCCGTGCGGCTGTTATTACTTAGCCACGAGCTCCTCTCGAGAACTAAAAATAAGTTGTGTAGTAGAATATTTTTGTAGGCACACTTATAGATAATTATCGGGTAACAAAAATAAGTTAAATCACAAATACTCGTTTCAAGAAATGAAACAAGATTTAGTTTAAAAAAATAACAGTAAAAACTATAAATATTTTCACAGACACTACAAAAAAGTAACGCAACTCTTTTCACCGAAATGAATTTCCACCATTTTCCAACCACCTGCTACAAAATAGAACATTTTTATTATATTCCGGAAAAGCTGTCAATACCGAACAAAGCGAATGTCATGCTCACGACAGCTTGACACCGGAAAACGTGAAAAGTGGAAAAAAAATGTATCACCGGATGCGAATGTGAATGGTCGGAAGTCAAGCGACGGCCCAGGGCGACGACGCGGCGACGGGCCATTGGTGAACGCTTTTTGTGTTATATGAATGGAGAATTTGAATTCATTTTTGGAACTTTTTATTTAGGTATGGAGATTTTTGACAGTTGAATAGTTGCTTACATGGTTTTTGTGTTTTACTGTTCGCTAACAATAACATATTCAAAATTCGCAAGCACTGAGCCACTGGTAAAAGCCAATATAATAATTATATTGTCATTTTAGGTTCTTACCATTGTTTTTGGTAGCTGTATAGGTACATTATTAAAAAAAATAGTACTTATCTTGGTTGATAAGAGATATGTGATAACAAAGTCTTGTAGACGCTTACAACAGCTTCTGGATCCTATAAAATACCGTTTAATAACTTAAACATGAGACTAAACAAAAGTTTTTTTTACCACTCCAAAGCCTCTGGGGGAGGGCTCTGCACGAGACAAATTAAAAAGCTAGCCATTTCAAAGAGCATACTTCTATTTTTAGCCTGCTCATTTGACAAGACAACAGCCCCTATGCTAATTGCGACTATGAACGAACATTTAGCCCGCAGAGATAATAAATAAATACCGATGCGTAGGCGGCGACCAGGCACAATCTGTGTGATATGACAAGCTGTATATTAAAATAGAATAATTGTTGTTTAATTAGGTAATGAAATGCAGATGTTCGCAAAACGCGATTAACGCTGCCTACGAGCAATATTTGGATTGAAAGTTACTGACAGCTGTATTCCAATTTTTAAAAGTCATAATTTATTAACATTACCGTGCCTTTACATTTTAGAAATTGCTCTTTTTGTTAAATATAATCGACATCTATTTTTAACTTTATCGGAAAGCAGATACCGAGATGTAGCCTTGCGATCAAAATACCAAAATTTGTTACGCACAGGTGGATATAGGACTGCTTTATTGAGGAAAAGTGTTTTTGGTATGGCACCGGCTATTTTTAACCACATTCCCAATTCAATAAAAGAGGAACCAGTAAAAACTTTCAAAAACAAACTAACTGCTCTTCTATTAAATAAATGTTACTACTCTGTATCGGATTTTCTGGCTGATAAATTTTAGTTGAATGTTTTTAATTTAGTTGTAAGTTTGTATTGTTTTGATGCTTCACTGCATCAATGTTTGCATGCCTAAATGGTAGAATGTACTAGGATTCTGTAATATGACTGTAACCATCTTATTGTAAATACCTACATTCCGAGCAAATAAATAAATATTCTATTCTATTCTATTCTATCATGATGTCAAAAAAGAAGTCGATTTGTGTAACAGATGGACAGATAATACAAGAGAAAAAGTAAATGTAATTCCGTCATTACGTACCTTTGACAGATCATGATTGGATTAATTATGAAGTCGTGTGATTTTCTAACGTTTACGCGGGTTCTATAAATCTTTTTGCAACACATTGTTCGGTCTAAGAACGTCTCCTCATTAATTAAAATCTACATAATTTTATTGATAATCATAAGTCATAAGTCATTTATTCATTTGTTTAACATAGGTGTACAATAATGGTATAATAAAATAATAAGGAGCTTGCTATGTTATGCCAGAGGGCGTACAAATGTTTGAATACAGTAATTATTGAATAATAAAAAACAAACATTGAGAAAGAAAAAACAAAAAATTTAAAATTACACATTACATAATACAAATCCAAACGTCGTCTTATAATCCAAACTTCCGAACGGACGTCATATCAGACATCAGCCGTGAAACAATCACTATCTTTATTATGACGTCCTAGATAAAATCTGAACATGATTTCAACCCAAAATATCTCCAATTACAGTAGAATATGATATATTACAACGATTTAAAGGATGCATCAACCTTTATAATAAACAGAGCGAAACTTCCAAGACTACATACATGATGTACCACCAATTTACCGAGATCTATTGCTGGTCTTCAAATTGATGTGTTTCAAGAAGATTTGGAAGAGGTGGACAGTCCATGTTACACTGGTGTGTTAAAATTGCGTAAATATTGTATAAGTGAACGTTAAATTGCTCTACAGCTAGTTTGGATTTGTTTCACTTTGTTCTGATGTATAATTGCTTTGCTACAAGAAAATAACATTTGTAAACTTGATGATGACTATATATTCTTCGTATAAGTAAGTTCGCTTTTCATTGAATAAATTCTATATAGCTATGGTATGCCTTGAAGGACCCCAACATCTTAGTTGGAAACATGTTGAGTGTCTTTCTTACACCGTTTTTTTTTCCATGTGGAAATCTTCATGGATACCCTGCAAAGTGGGGTGAGAATTAATATGATCTTTTTAAGAATCATAGGTCGCGTTCATAAACAAATAAGTAGGTACATGACGTATCTTGTTGACAGACCTACGCTGTCCTCTCATACCTATTCAAAATGTACATTTTTTAAAGCATTGTAAAACCCATTTATTTTTAAAAGAGTAACCGTGGAGTTTCTTGCCGGCTCTTCTCCATAGGAAACGACCAATTGGAACCGTGCACCTAGATTCTGACGTTTCATAAGTGCCCATGTAGGTTTATGTGAAATAAAATGTTTTGATTTTGATTTTTGATTTTAAGTAATTGTTGCATGTTTTTTTTAGGCGTTGGTGTAAACATATTTTGGTAGACCTAATTATAATAATTATAAGTAGTTTGCAACTCCTCATTTGTTTGGGTCGAGTACTAATCAAAAGTACCAAGTGCTTTAAACCAAGTCAAATACGCTACAAATTGCCACACGATGTGACAGTGC
This sequence comes from Eupsilia transversa, assembly GCA_914767815.1. Lineage (NCBI taxonomy): Eukaryota > Metazoa > Arthropoda > Insecta > Lepidoptera > Noctuidae > Eupsilia > Eupsilia transversa. Next base: position 4,834,633 of record OU611888.1, read on the forward strand.
GATGCCGTCTAAATTAATATTACGCAATGGCTGCAATATATTTACGACAAAATAATGCTGATGATGATACGCAATTAAATGTTTTGTAACAAGGCTACCTTCACCTGCTACTAAGAGCAGATTTCTTTTTACATGTAAAGAGTCTTGGCCGTTGCGGGCAGGGGCCGAAAACCTTTATAAATTACGGTACAAGTATCGAAGAATTTTGGTTACTTTACGACTAAGGTTACCGCTATCTGGGTAACCCATGAAGAAAAAACATGTTACCTCTTTTAGGTTACCGTTTTAATACCGGTTACACAAACACAGGTATTGCGCGCCCTTTGACTAATATCGACGGCACGTGTAAGATAGAGGTAATTTTTATTTCGGCAACCGGTATAATAGTAGTTGTATTCAATTTAAGGTAACCTTTAAAAATACCTGTAAAAAATATAAATGTTGTAACTGAAAAAATACCTGTATTGATCATACCAGTTTTGGTTCCTGGTTGCGGGTAGTCAGACAGCTCGTCCTTCCAAAGGATACTGTGTCACCCAATAACTGGTTGTGGAGGTAAGATAGGCAGTCGCTCCTTGAGAAATACAGATATTCAGCTGCATCCGATTGGACTGGAAGCCGACTCTTACATGCATAGTTGGAACATGCTAGATGATGTCATGAGTGTGGTAACACCATTGTCAAGTTTTAAGTTTTCATTATGAGGAAATGTCAAAAGAAATGGCAGTTCTTTTACATTTTTAATTAATGTGTTTTGAACTGGCTGTGCTGCGGCATAGGTAGGTACCTACTTTTATTTTATGTTCTTCTCAATCTTGTTTTTCTGTGTGACGTTGTTAATCCCGGCTTTTGCTTTTCTACTCATCAAACTCTGCAGAGTAAGGTAAGGTAGCTAAAGCTCTATAATTTAAATAATGTTTCTTTATTTATTTTCTTTCTTTCTTCTTAGGGCCGATTTAACCTAAGCCATATATCTGAATCATTCCTGTTATCCGTGGAATAAATAATTTAAAAAAATCTTCGTTGAATTAGACTTAGGTATACTAAGTATAAAAGATTAGTCGAATTCGCCCGTATGATCATAAATATGTACTGAGGCAAAAATAAGATTCCAAAAAGTTTAACGAGCCTCAACCTTTATCCAATTCATGTCAAAGATTGCCATAGTTACCGCGATAAACGGCGGTGACTGGCAATCTTTCAAAGTTCGGAGGAAAACGGAAAAAATAGGGGAAGTCGGGAAAAAGAGCATGCCTCTTGAGATATCAATTTAGAAGAAATTACCAGCTAATCTGTCACATCTTGGGACGCTTGGGGCAAGTAATCGTGTCTCCCCTGCTTTTTTTTCTTTTTTGGCAAACGAGGGGATGCGACGAGGGATATTCACAATCTTGTTAATTTATCAATTGTTGTCAAGCGGCAGTTAAGTGTAACAATTGTATTGTTGGCGATTAACACGGTGTAACTGGTGATTAATGACGTTTTAAGGAGTTTAGAAAAAGTTTTTGGTTGTTGCATTCGTGTTATTATTGTCATGCACATGAATATATTTTTCATAGGTGACCCATTTCCATGATGTATATCAGTGTGAAGTTATGTGTTACATTGTAGTCCTGTCCAGTGATTTATTCTACACTATGCCAAAGTCAATTTAGGAACAGGTACAAAAAATGACACTTGGTGTGGTGATAGTCTATAAAAATGACTCTTCTTGCAAGGCTGAACGGTTGAGTGTCTAGGAATTCCCACCGCATTTTACAGCCCACCTTTATCGACGAATACTTCATACTATGCATTATTTCTTGTTCACTTTCATTCTATAAAGTTTTTTTTAATAAAAACCTTTTAGCCTGCATAACATCTCATTATACAAAGACTTTGCACGCCTTAAACATTATTCAAGGCGCACAAAAATCTAAAAAATGCCACCTTAAATTTTCATAACAGCCCCCTTTTTATATCTTACTCGGGTAAAAAAGGTTCGTTTAAAAAGACAAAGTATCACACGTTTAATCCCGTATCTCCCCTCGTGCCAAAATCTTTTATCACGAATCCCGGGGGATTGCTCTTTTTTATTACTCCTCCCCTATCCCGGGGTTGTACCGACGACAATAATTGTCTCATTGTTTTATATCGGTACGTTTATGATTGTCTTTTATTTGGTCTTTGTTCGAAGATTTTGTGCTTTTTGTGGTTGAGTGCGGTGCTAATCACTTTATTAGTTCCCCTTTTTTGGTGACTTAATAGGGAAGATGCTTGTATTTTTAAAATATTTTATTTGATAATTAACATCCACGTCAATAATAGTGAAAAAATATTCAACGCCATAAAAGTAAATTGAAAACAAAATAAAAGTAAAAAATAGCCAACCGACACGGGACCTTAAGAGCTAGTTCAGACACGGCGGGAACCGCGCGATTTCAGAATCGCATGGAAATCGCGCGAGTCTTATTTGCATGAGTTATTAAGTAATCGTTCAGAAATAACCGCGCGGTTAATCGAAAAACGCGCGGTTCCCGCATGTCTGAACTAGCCCTAAAAGTCTTCCATTTTGGCGTGTTTGGTGTAACGTCTATGACAGCGATGACAACAAACATCAAGAAATCGCAAAGACTCCTACAAAATACATAGACAGTTTCTTTTTGTTATCATTGGTTGTCATAGACTTTTATGTCACGTTCGCTCTGACAAATGGCGTCGCTTTTCAATTATTTGAATTTCCCTCAGTTTTTTTGCACTTAAAAAAAAAATTACTTACTCAAAAATAAACTACTAATCTTAAATATTGATTAAGGCATAATTCTGAAGGAATAAAGTTTATAAAAAAAAAAACCCATAATTGAATCACAGGAATATTCCCAATTGTTCTTTAGTATCTATGCAATTCTGTACTTAATCAAATTGCGAGTTAATGGCAGTTGTAACCCGTCAGATTTTTTTTGCACTACCATCATCGTGGTTTTTCTATTCCATGCATCTCATTCTGTCACCATATTTTTTCAGATACTGATGGTTCCATACGGGTCCAGATTCTTTCTTCGCCGTGTGTTCTTTACTAATTATATGTTTGTAGCATAATTGTTTAGGTACTTCCCGCTCAACATGAAGTCTGTCCATTGACCTAAAATGACTAACGTCTGTCTGAATCTGACGCATCAAGAATTTGTCACATACAACAAAACAAAAGGACGGAAAACGAAATTGTTAAGTTAATGAGAGAGAGATGCCTTCTCGCAATAAAGTGATCCACCGCTGGGCTTATTATCATTGTTTTAATACTCGTTTCGTTATTGTTAAGGTAGAAGGTCCACTATATGCTATACTATAGCTAGTTAAGTGCATCAGAAGGCCAAATTCTCGTACTTTAAAACGTTCATATTCAAGTCGCAATCTGTCAAACTTGTCAAAAATGCTGTTAAATTGATTGTGTTTTTGACAGATTACGAATCTCCGAACATGCGAACGTTCTTAATAATAGGGGAATTGCTCCTCAGATTTCATGTAATCATCTATTTCTAATCATATTCTTAGCAAAATATTGGTATATTCAGACTTTCGACAACTCTTATAATGTGTTTCTGAATTTTTTTACCTACTAGCATAGTAACCGCACTGCACGCATTTCTTTACCGAGATTTGCACCTTTGGCTACAACATTTTGGACAGGCATAGTGAACATTTACTCAATTCTAGCATTGATTCTCTGTATAGCGTAGTACAACTCCGAACATTCCCGTTAGCTTAACTCTAAGAGCTAGTTCAAACACGGCGGGAACCGCGCGATTTCAGAATCGCATGGAAATCGCGCGAGTCTTTTTGTATGAGTTATTAAGTAATCGTTCAGACGTAACCGCGCGTTTAATCAAAAACGTTAATCGAAAAACGCGCGGTTCCCGAATGTCTGAACTAGCCCTTACTCAATTAATACAATCTGTTCTACAGGGCTATTGGTTATATAGTAGGCAAATAACTCCTCGCTTAACCATTTTCGAGTCGTTTGACATTTTTATTTCATACATTTTAAATATAAAATATCAAATTACTCGAAAATGTTTGACATTGGCATAGGGGTCAAGGGGGTCATTTAGTTGCAAATGACCTCTCCTACATCCACTTAATGGATTGCCGACATATAACCAATAACCCTGTATATCTTCGCCCAATCTTCGCTCCCATTACACCTCAACCTATACCAAGTTCGTAAACATTAAAAAGCTTAATAAAATAATAAATGCCGCTCGATTGGGACCGGTTCTCGGTAAGGAGCTTACGAGGGCTTAAATTGTAAAGTATCGCCAAACGTCGCCGTCGCCTGCGCCGGCCGTCGGAGCTACTCGGGGCATGTCGGGGGCAGGCGACAGAACTTGTTCGCGTTTATTTTGTTTAAATAGGATGTTTATTGGGATTAAATGTTACCTTTATTTATGTCGAATTAGATGAAGATTTGTTCTTTAGTGCAAAATGGTTTTGTTTGCATTTTATTTTTATTTGGAAACTTTTTTAGACGAAGCTGTTTTCATGGTATTACTTCTTTAAGTATATTCTATAATATTTTCGGTTGTATTCAATCTAATTTAATTATTTTTGTGTTTCTATACATAAGAGGACACTTGCTTCTATTCAGGGCTATTGGTTATATTATGTCAGCAATCCATTAAGGGGATGTAGGAGAGGTCGTTTGCAACCAAATTACCCCTTTACCCCTTTTATGCAGATGTCAACCCTTTCGAGTAATTTTACGTTTTATGTTTATATTTTATTCATTTTAAAATATAAAATTACTCGAAAACGGTTGACATTGGGGTCATATCATAAGGGTCATTTGGACCAAATGACCTCTCCTACATCCCCTTAACGGATTGTCAACATATAAGTAACCAATAACCCTGTATATTATGTAGGTAAACATTTGAATGTTTTCTTAAAATAAACTGTTGGCTTCCAAGTCTTGATATTATGAAATATCCTCCATACATGCTGATCATCCTCATTAATGTCAATAACAGCTTATACTGCTTGTCAATGTTTCAACAACCGTGTCCAATAAGCCTGTTAAAACAGGGCAAATTAAATATGGAAGTTAAATACAGATTAAATCTAAACGAGTCCTTCTAATAAAACCGAGTTTTAAACAAAGACATAATGGATTGAATAACAGACAGGTTCCGAATAAGTCACAGAACTTTAGACAAAGACAATAAAGCCTCGTGCATACTGGCACGACTTGTCACGCGGCGCGACAACGGCAGTTGTTCTACCGTGAGGTTTTCTTAGAAATTGTATTATTAAAGTCGCGTCGAGATGTCGTGTCGCGCCTGTTTGCGGGAGCCTTTATACGTAGATTAAGATATGTACAAAGTTGGTTAGTAGGTAGAGGTTCAGGACACATCCGCCGCTAAAAAAAGCATACGAATATTAACATTCTATTAATTCAAAACCTTACATAAATATTTCATTCTATTATACAAAAGTGACAATTATTTTTTGTCATATTTATTCCAAAAACCGCACTTTTACCGTTACATTTTTATAATAATTCAGAAAGAATAAGTTTACCTTTAAATACATATTATGGCTGTACATTTTATACAGCCTCTGCCTCGTTGGTCTAGTGGTCGCAAACGTTGCCGCTGAACATGAGGTTCTGGGTTCGATTCCCGGGTCGGGCAAAGTGTTATTGGGTTTTTCCATCTGACGTCAAGTAGGTAAGTGGCTACCTACTTAATATACTTACTATCGATAGTTAATAGATTCAGGCTATGCGGATCCATTAAAAAATACAATAGACGTAGATAGATATATTTAGTAACTATTCCGCTTAACTTTTCCTAAAGAGTCATAAAGAACCCCGTAAGAAATCGACACGTGTTTCACCTCTCAACGAGGCATCCTCAGGATGACGATTGACTTGTCACGATCCCGAACACGACGTGGTACCACGCCGTGCACGTACTCAGCGTCCAGCACTCGGCGTTGTAACAGGTCGTGTCGATTTCTTACGGGGTTTTTTATGACTCTTTCGGAAAAGTTAAGCGGAATAGTTACTAAATATATCTACGTCTATTGTATTTTACTTACTATCGATCAATTTGGTAAAGCTCGTGACACCCGTCAGCACACAACAACCCCTACAATATCGATTGTTTCGGGTGTTGCTATTTAACAATACATCTGCCGCGTCCCCTTCCCTGTCCCGTCCCTAACTAAAGGCTCCCGTAGAAAGACGCGACGTGACTTTGGTGGAATAATTTCTATGAAAATTTGACGGATTTTTTTCTACCAGTGTCGCGTCGTGCCTGTCTGCGGGAGTCTTAAAGCGTTGTTAGTGGACGATACCACGTGACGATCTTGAATGAAGTAGTAAAAGCATTGTGCATTTCTGCAAAAATTGTCAATCATTTGCTGAATCACTGCAAAAATACATTGATTTATCTGAGGTTTCAAACCTCTTTTAAGTAAGTAAGTAGTTATCTTTTTTTAAGTAAAATTTGGTAAGTATAAAGGTTATTACGAATATCTTAGTAGAGCACACATTCCGCCATATTACAACAGCACGCAAGTTATTAAAACATAACTATCTAGGTTTGAATAAATAGTTTTTGATTTATTTGCGAGTATCAAAATAATATGTCACATAAATTGTCATATTTTTTTATTGCATTGACTTAGAAGCTCGATTGGTTTAGAGTTTTGAGAGACCGTAGACTTGCGTATTTGATATTAATTTCAACTTTATAATTCTATGCGTTCCTGAGAAAAAGGATCTTGACAGACGGACAACGAAGTGATCCTATAAGGCTTTTAGGATCACTTCGTTTTCCGTCTGTCAAGGCCCTTTTTCTCAGGAACGCGTGGAAATAAGGGTTCCGTTTTTTTCTCTTGAGGTAAAGAACCCTAAAAATGAATTATAATTTAGCACGTATTGTTTCATCATTATAATTTACAACAAACACAGCAATCGGGGAGTAAATACCTCGAAATTCGCAAACAAAAGTCAGCTTAATATCTCGCACGCCCGAGCTCAAACAAATTAAAGAAAATCCCCCAAAATGGGGAACAAGCCGTATTTTGTAACATCACCAGTATACCTACAGGTTATATTGAAATTTTCCTGCGATGTAAATCTCGCATAATCTTTAATGTCAACTCAGAGCTTCTGAGACGGGGAATTTAGGGTGCTCACATGTTGGTAAGCGGAGCGAGATGACAATTTGAGAATAATTAACTATGTTTTATGTTGATTGTTGTTTCTAAGTTACAGTTACTTAAATAATAATCGATTTATTTGCGGACAAATACGTTAAAAAATTAATTATACATTTATGAGCTTTAAATATAAAATAAAGTCCAACCGAATAGAAATGGTTATAATGCGTGGCACTAAACGTTGCCCTGGAAATAACAGGACCAAATGAGGACATCCCGATTTCATCAAAGTCTTCATTTTGTCAAATAAAATAAAAATTGCCAAGGCACTGTTTTCACGATCTTTTATTTATCAAGTATCTAACTTCTTTTTCCTTCCTCAAATACTCTTCACCCGCTTCTTATCGCACTAAGTCCAACCCCCGAACTCCACAAGGGGTACAAACGTCCCTGTGATCTGTGACGCGTATGATCCGCTCCACTAATATTATTTAGAACTGAGCAGCAATTGTTTCCATGCGGTGGCCTCAGGCAGGACAGCTTTGACTTTTAATCAGTTAGCAAATATTTAGCCCGGCCGTGCATATTGAGGAGGCTTGTGCAATTGCATTAGAGGGTTAAGTTACACACCAGTGATCAACGGTTACGCTTCAATGGAGTGGTATGTCACATTGTAAAGGGTGGAAAATTAAACATTGTTGGGAAATGGAGTGGAAAGATTTTGGGGTTTTTATTGGGTATTGGTTGGCGGTTCTAAGTCGGCCTGGCTAGCTTTCCGAGGCACGGAGGAGTCTCGATATGTAAATATCGTCACCCATCCACGGACCAGCCGGCAAGCGTAGCTTAACCTGAAGTATCGACCCGTGTGGCTGTTATTAAATTGGTCTTTAAATTATACATTTAAAAGCCAATTAAACAATGACGCCTTTCATGATTCATAAAAGTAATTGATCTATTCTTGGCTTGAATTTTTCATTTGTAATACCAACCAAAGAAATCTAAATTCCTAAGCCCTATGACACATGAAATTAGCCACAGTTATCCATCTACCTAGGCACCAACAGTGCACAAATCTCCCACAATCCCACATTCCTTTCACAGACAAGACGGTAGCGTACATTCTCAATTACAAGAAGATTTACTCGTACGTGTCTCATCGGAGGCAAATGTACCATTACCAGGTACAATTGCGTACGCAAGTGATCGTCACGGTGGCGGCACGGTGGCGACGCTGCGTCCGTCACGGGACGCGTATTTGCGCAGTGTCGTGCCGTATTGCAGACGATTGGCGCACGTACTTGATGTCATTACTCGGACATGGACGTGGGTGACGGGTACAGGTGCCGATTGAAGTGGAATTGGAGGGTTAAAAACACGTCTGTTGTGATAAATTTGAAAAATATTTCCTGGGATATTTGAAGAAGTTATTTAGAACCATTTACAAAATTGGACAAAAATATTAATTCTGGGCTCAAATAAAAATATATGTACTCGTTACTAATTTCAATATTATATTTCGATCCACATTTGAAAGTCAACTTCTTTAGTCCCTTGCAATAGTTGTAAAATCTGTGTCAGTATGTGGATTCATCATAAAAACTCAAGCTAAGAATTCTCTCGGCGATCATACTCACGTTTTCCATTGACTTTCATGTAGTCCCTGTATTTTATGTATGAAAGATAATGAGACAATAGCCAATGGATCTCAAACCTTCGCCCATATATTCCTCTCTTTCTTTCACAAAGATACAAATCCACTTTGCTACTTGACTAATCAGTTCAAAACCACGTTTTTGGTCGAACACGTCGCAATTTTTATTACATTTAAGTTCAAGAGAAATATGGGCTACAAGTTTGAGAACCACAATGTCCCATCATCGACTGAATTAGCGACGTAATTGGGCCTACCGCTGCGGACAACTACGTAAATGGATATGCGTATGTACTGGCTAATATTTGAAAAGGATATGAAATAGGAGATGCGAATTGGATTTGCCATAAGTGAACTTAAAAATGACATCATTTGATTGAAATTATGCCGTCGGATGTCGATGTATCTGGCTCGTGGAGAGTTGATGCTAGACGTTACATAATAATAATTTATTGGTAATCATCATTTACTATATGGATTGATTTGTGTTGCACCTGCTACTGCAAGAAATATAGATTGTAGTGTACATTCAGTTATTTAGAAAGTTCATTGAGATTTGTTCTCTTATCGACTGAAACATAAATTATATCAGTTTCACCTTACTGAAAACAGACGTACCTACCTTAAATAATGAGTACAGGTTATGGGCTTTAAGTTGGCAATCCAATAAGGGGATGTTACAACGAAATTACCCCCTTTTGACTCCTATGCCAATGTCAACAATTTTCGAGTAATTTCACATTTTATATTTTTAATTCATAGGTACATTAAAATGTCTAATTACACGAAAATGGTTGACATTGGCATGAGGGGTCATTTTGTTGTAAATGACTTCTCCTACATCCCCTTAACTCATTGCCAACGTATAACCAATAACCCTGTATAAGCTAATCTATCAGACATTTTTTTACAATTTCAATCAAAAAAATTCCCAGTGTGATCACAAAACCAAAAACAATCTAAGAACAATCGCTAAAATTACATATAGGTGCGCAATCATGACAGGAATGCCGCAAAAGATGAGCCTTATAAAGAAGCAGGTAACCCTTCGCCGCTCGCTGGCTAAAATTGACACAAAGCTCGTTCACGACTAGCTAAAATTGACACTGACAACCGCGAGCCTATTCAACACAAAACCAAAAAGGAAAAATCATCCATATAGCTCCATCCTTATCCTACCCATAATGAGGGAAAGGGAAGAAAAAATCGTGCGCTGCAATCTCGACGGGTAGTACGACAGTATTCAATTCAATTTCGAAATCATGATACAATCGAGTACTTACACGCTACCAATATGAGAGGCGAAAATTGGTTGTACCCATGATAGTATGACCGAAGCTATACTTAGACGTGTGATACACGGGAGATAAGGTTGGCAAGCAGGTTGTTATACTCTTCTCTAGTTAGTACTTCTATACTTAACCATTGTTCAGCATGGGGTCAACATTTATATACATAATTTGCCTATATTGTTCTCACTGCTTATACTTAAACTGTTGGGATATAGGCCTCGTCTCTGTGAAAGGGAGTGGGCCATAATTCACCAGAGCGGGATATCACATGATTTCCATTTTTTTATTCAAGGGCATGCCAGTTTCCTCGCGATGTTTTCCTTCACCGTTTTGAGAGCAGTGTTGATGAAATTAATTACAGAAAGTGAGTAAAGTGCCACCGTGGTTTCGAGCTCAACATTTACTCCTACCAAGTTCGGTAGACTTTGTTTTTTCTTTTGGGTCATTATTTAATTTTTAACCGACTTCCAAAAAGGAGGAGGTTAATTATGTTCGTAGCGTATGTATGTTTTTTTTTTGTGTATGTCCGTCGATATTTTCGTCAATTGTGGACGGATTTTGAAAATTCTTTTTTTGTTTGAAAGGGTATGCCCCCAAGGTGGTCCCATATAAATTTTATTAACTTAACTTGAGTACTTTTTGAGTTAGCTTCATTAATACGTATTTTTCCCACTTAGCCTATATGGACGATCTTTTAACATTTTCCTGTCACTGTTATTTACATAGCAGGTCGTGATATTCGAACTAGTAGGGGGTAGGTACCACAACTAAAAAGTGAAAAATAAAAACTTTTTCCAAAAAAAACCAAAAATAAATAAAATTATGATTTACAACCGACTTCCAAAAAAAACACTAGAAAGTGAAAAATAACTTTAATTTCGGAAGTCGGTGTCTTTGGTTTTGAATTTTCGTTTTAAGCCACCGACTTCCGAAATTAAAGTTATTTTTCACTTTCTAGTGTTTTTTTTGGAAGTCGGTTGTAAATCATAATTTTATTTATATCTACAACCTTCCTATTACCTTTACTCTTGAAATTTTAATCACTATATTAATAACAGTATCCTGACAATAAACTCCAATACTTATTTTAGCAACATTTTCATGGACAAATCCAGATCGATCGCCAACCACCCAACATTTGCCCAAAATCTTGTCCAACCTTACCACCAGTATTTCACCACCCAGTCCACACCCAGAGCCTAGCTCGTGAAACGATATTGCCATATCATCAGCACCCAGTTATTTGCTCTCCAATCGTGTGAGAAAAACGTTACACAGCTATCGAACCTACAATTTGTTTCGACGGAATGTCAAATGTTGAGAAACAATTCTGTTTAAGTACGTGATCTTTTTTTTATGCGCGTGACCATCGTTGTGTGATTACTGTGGGGTCTACATGCTTATTTATTGACATTAGAATGTGTGGGGCTGTTTGGTTCTGGTGTTATAATTTAAGTTGTAGCTTATACCTACATCTATCTCTGATCGATTGATAGTGTCTGATTTATGATGATTGTTCGCTTTCGTTCCATCTATTCTTAGATTCAGAATTTTTTTCCCGTATCTCTTCAACCTGCCGTCCATTCTTATAGAGCATAAAAAAACTGTTAATTATTTCAGCTTTTACATTCGTCACATGTGTATGCGAGCTAAATTATTTAATGTCGGTTTTACAATGCTGGTTTATCCTTTGAACCTGTCGGTATTCATTAGATTTCAACTTGGTTGACCTGGGAACTTGTACCTACTGTATCTGTTCCTACTCTTAATTTTATTATAAGGCTTTATTATTTAATATACCACTGGCCAATATTCAAATCATAACCTTTGACTAAGGAATAGAATATCGTTACCTCAAACATTATCTTGTCATTATCAGTATGTAACACACTTGCTAACAAGGAGTCATCGCACATGACCGCTTTTGAAACATTTTGACGCCCGTCACTTTGAAGAAGCGCCTTATCAGACCACCTTCGCATTACAAGGGTTAAACTTTCAATTGTCAAAGGAAAATAGTTCTTACGTCTTTCAATTAAAGTTCTACTGAAGTGAATTGGTAAGTTTGTAGTGCGGTGGTCTTTTACAAAAGCCATGACGGACAGTCGCTTGACGAATTCCTTTATGCTATATGTGATATTTGAACATGTATTCAGAACTATATGATCATTGTCATAAGGTTGATTTTTAAATAGCATACGGGTAATATATTCAGATGTTTTCGCCTAAATATAATAGTCATGAAGATGTCAGGCGCGTAGTATCGAGTGACACACGGTTAGATATTTGAATATTTCGTGCTGAGAACAAATTTCACTGTTCTTGAGTAGCGTTAGACGGGCGGGTCGCGTCATGCGTCAGGCGTCAGGGTAGACACTGACGGTTTTTGACGCTGACGCTTATAGGTGTATGACGTGTGCCAACAGTGTTACCTGGGATACTTTCAGATGATGTGACGTGGAACTGAGTTCAGACGTCTCGTGTGTTTTTTTTTAAACTACTTGTTTCATTCGACCTTTACAAACGTCAGACGGCCTTCTTCTTTTATTTTGTTCCTGTGGCGCCACCAGCTAGTTTAAAAAACCATGTTTGATTTAAACTTAGCTTACTTAACGAGTGGTAAAAAGGCTCCACCAGTCATTTATTTATTTTTATTTATTCTTCAGAAAGCTTACAGTCTAATATGTATAAAGGTATGTCCAATAGCGCTTACAATTGAGGAGTAACCAATCAAAACCCGTAAACTCCATTTTGCATATTTTTGTCAGAAAAAACCGTACCTATAGCATAGTGTAAGTAATAGAACGTATTTGTATGATTTTGATCAAACCATCGACTTTTAACATTTTTTTTCAGAAGGATTTACTGGTTTTTGAAGCGGTTTGTTGGTATTGGGATGTTAATTATATATTTCAACTTTGAGAAGCGAAAAAAAAAAAACATGTCCTGGTTAATAAAGGCTTTTGTTCCGTCACTCCTCAATTGCCATTTAAAAGCTTCCACAGATTATTAGGGCTATTTTCACTGAGGCAGAGACAAAAAAGATTCTTGAAGTTAGTTTATAAAAAAAATCAGTTAGATTTTAGTGGTACAGAAGGCTTTTGATCTTTGAAGGACAGAGAAAAACTGGAATTATGAATAGGTACAATCCATGATGCCCTTACATGAAATAACCAATAACAAACATGGTGTACTTATTGCAAACGCAAATTGCGAAGACGTCCTCCTTGTAAGAATTTAAAAAAAAAAAGTCGTCCGGACACGCAGAGTCCCACCGTGAAGAGTTGAAGACATCCATGGCGTTCAATCACCATCATTACTAGACAACCATGTCGTTTGATCAAACAAAATATAAAACTAAACAAGCCACATCTCACGTCCCAAACAATCATTATAGAGATTGTCCAATCGAAAATTACCGACACATCGCTGGCGATAACTACGTGACTTATCCTCCTTCATTATTTAGCTGTAAAGGTGAGGATATGGTGGAAAGCTAAGCGAGGAATGAGCAGAAGATGGATGAGTAAGGCTTTAAGACTGTTGAGGAAAGGAAAGTGAAGCGAGGAATGAGCGAGAAATGGGGTTGGTGTTGTTAGTGAGAGTTAAATTTAGACGAGTTTTAATTGATAGCTGATAAGTGGATAACTGACTGAGATTCAGAAATGTATTGCAATGCAAAACTTAGTGTTATGACGAATTATTAACCCTGTTGCAGCTGTTTCATGGGAGTTATGACGTAACTGGCAAAATGTGGGTCTGGCTATAACTAAACCGTCCAAGAACGCAGGTTGCAATGTTACAATACTCACGAACTGCATTTTTCAGTTTCTTCATCAACTTCATTATGTGTGACTGACTGCCTCGTTGGTCTAGTAGTCGCAAGAGGTCGTGGGTTCGATTCCCAGTGAAGACAAAGTGTTATTGGGTTCTTCTATCTGGAATTTCTTTTCAGTAGCAGTCTGGATTTGTGTCCGACTGATGACAATTATAGGCTCGCCCCCTATTACAAGGGACTTAAACATAACTGGCGAAATGTGGGTGTACTATAGGTACCTACATCACTGCCCAACCCTTCGGGGAAACAAGGCGTGATGTAATGTGGGTTCTTATCTCAGTCTGCCTTAAGAATCCTCCACTCAGTCTTGTGAATCATTTTAATAAATCTGCATAGTAAAAATCTATTTTCAAAACCTCGCTCAGCTTAGCTATAAAACCTATCAACAAAGCCTCTATCTTATATTCTGTGTAGTAATATAATCCTAGGCTAGTAATGGTCAGTTTGAACAAGAAAATTGCATGTGAAATTGTCGTAGACACAGGTCCAAGTACACTGTTATATTGATTGTTGATCTTGACTGTACGTGATAGTTTTTATATTATAGATTAAGATTTTGAACGCTGTAAGAACGGTTGGTGATAGTTTCTTTAATGTATTTGAGAAGGATGCTTGCAAGCAAAGAGACAAAGTGTAAAAATGCATCGCATTTTTTTTGACTTATAATCGATATTGCTTTAAGGTGGAAGTGTCAGGGTAGCCCGCGAAATTCAATTTTTTTTACGTTTTTTGCAATTTGCAGGTCAGTATCAGGTTGTATGTTGATATGACAATGATCCGCGACCGTATCAGATATTTATTTATAGAATTATAATCTCAAAAATCAAGAAAATCATCAATACAACTCTTTAAGCTCAAATAATCCTATTTCATGAAATTGAAATGACATTTGAGGATTATTCTAACTTAAGGAGTTGTATTGCTGATTGTAATGATTATAATTACGTAAAGCCATATTTCTTACGGTCGCGAATCACATTTTAATCAACATAGAACCTGACACTGACCTGTAAATTGCAAAACACGCAAGAAAATTTGAATTTCTCGGGCTACCATGGCGCATCCCCCTGAAAGCAATACCAGGAAAGGATGGTATAATAGTGAGGAGGCCTATACTCATAGGTGGGTGGAACAAGGATGCCACTGATGATGATGACCTATCCAAAAAATTTAACGGGTAAACTAGCGATCCGGTATTAATTTAGGTAGATATGGCAAATAACAAAACACGAGATTTTATTTATTTATTTATTTATTTGGCTCAACAACAATTGAGTACACTCAAACAATTTTGGGTTACATTGAATCAATACGGGTCTAGTGTATCAATCTTTTACAGGTAAGCACATCGTGCACCACATATTGATTCAAACTTATGAAAGCTAATAAAAATATGCATGTCTCTATAAAACCTGTCACTTTCAGTTCTTCCAATTAAAAGTCACAAAGAAAAAAACATAGCAACTTGCGAGGAACACGTCTCTTGGTGACCTTTCACCCTTTAGGACCAGTTCTGATGATGAATGGCGTCCGTCTAATGAGCCATCAGCGAGACCAGCCGAGATGTCGTGACATCGATTTGCACGCTGTCTTGCGTATGCGCGTGTACTGTTATGCACAAAAGTGTTTTACAAAAATAAATTATTTTACAAAAAATCTATTCTTTGTTTGAGTCAAAAAAAATGTTTTAGTCTTTAAACAGAAAATGTTCCGATAAAATATTGATGAAAAATTATGCTCTTTTTGCCAATATATTTAATTAATTTTGCAACCAAAGACGTATGCAAACCTAAAGAAATAATCGTAAAAGCTGGCTCTAGCATCCTTCGCCATGATAATGGAAAAACCTGTACGAAACATTGTAACATTATTTGATATCTTATACTAAATACAATATTAGTCGCTGATGCAAAAGGTAATTACTGTCATAAAATTGATTGCGCAGACGACGTTGCTCGCCCAATATTTATTCAGTAAATATTTATTATTACTTCTAGTTAGAATTCCTATTAAATGCAGGATGCTTTATAGACTTGATAGAACCGTGACATTTTGTCCGCAATTTGCATGAGAGTTTGTCGATGTCTTTATTAAGTAGTTATTTTTTTTTTTTTTTTTTTTTCGTTTAACCTATATTGTCCCTTATTATTATTTATTTCGGTTTGCATACGTCTTTGGTTGCAAAATTAATTAAATATATTGGCAAAAAGAGCATAATTTTTCATCAATATTTTATCGGAACATTTTCTGTTTAAAGACTAAAACATTTTTTTTGACTCAAACAAGTAGTTATTACTTACTTTTAATACTGACATTTGATTATTATATCGGCTCATGATGAAGACGATTTACACGGATAGGTATATTTTTTTTCTGTGCAGTCAGGAGGCCTGGCGAAATGCGCTATGAGTATTTTTTTGTCCTTGATGAGATATATTCAGGTAAGGATTAAAGACTCTTCTCCTGTATACATAGGTACGAGAATTTAGTTCAAGTCATGGTCAAAATATTGTCAGTCAGCGAGAAACCTATTTATAATAATTATTTTATGTAAGTATTGGTGTAATCACTATGTACTTTTATGACCGATAATACCGACCGAAGATCAGATGATTAGAGAGCGGCGATCAGATGTGTCGCTTTTGATCCATCGATTTCTATTTTATGATCAAAACGAAGATGATTTATTTTCGGATCCGCTTTATTAATAAGGTCTTTCAATAATTTGAATTTTAATTATTACTGGTTAACTGTTACTCAAGATAGACTAAAGTGATTAATATATTATTCTTTTTGATGTAAAAAAGGTTTTTTGTAAAAAGGGTTTTTTCTATTTTTTAAGTTAATTAAATAATAGAATTATACATATAATTAATACATTTTATAAATACTCCGATTTTAAATGATTGGAACAGATAAATGAATGATTAATGTTAGAAATATTTGATTATAATAGATAATATTACAGGTAGGATATGGTTTATAGAACTTTTGTTAAATGTATTACATACCCATATTCAAGCAAAAAAATGATTTGATTTGATTTGAACAAGTACATTTTTAAAGCTAGTTCACACGCTTTTGTCAATTTAACTGTCAATATTTAATTTATTAATTGCATGCTGTACAATCGCGCACAACTTACATTTATTGCGTGTTTATAAACGTTTTTATTGATTAATTTGCATTTTTATCGAATAAATCATAACAGGTTGCGGTCTGTCCTTCATTTTTTATTATCTGCTTCACGCTAGGTCATTTATGGCGCAAGTAGAAAGGATGGAACGTTATGAGAATAATGATCTTATTTTCTTGTTTTCATTTGTTCATTCTTTGGCCCAGATAAATATCACAAACTGGTCTAATTTCAGAGTTCAAGTTTTCGCTTAGAAAACGAAGTAGGTAATAAGGCGGGCAGGCAATGCGACGCGGTGGGTCGGGGGAACAAGAAATTTTACACGGTCAAAGTCGCGGGCAGAAGCTAGTATGTGAAATATAGAATGTATGTAGGTACCTAGAAGGTATGTTCTCGAATAACTTTATTAATTTGAACTACGCACTTGGATCTTTTAAATCAAATACTACAAGCACTGAGTATAATTTAGGCAAAGTCTGCAAAAAAATTACCCAGTGGCGGCGAGATATTTATATTTTTGTTATTACCTACTTGAAGTTAAACTTCTGATTTTATAAAAAGTGACTATGAGACGGGAGGCGAGTTCTATGTGTACCTTGTATTATTCATACTCTAAGGTCCAGCAGTTTGTATTTTTAATTAGCTTGTCAAGTTGACGCGAGTAAAAGTGTTTGTTGAGCGTTCGTTTAGTACGTAGTTGGAGTGTCACGCTCGTGTGGTTAATCTGTTAATTTTATTCAAAGCTTTATATTGTCAAAATATTGTTAAACTAAGCTCCTAATAAAAATGTCTGAAACATAATTAGAATATAAATCTTTCTATGACAGCGTTTTTTTTTTCTTTTGTTATTCACTACTCAACAAAGTCTAGGCAATAAGAGTATTTGTAGTAATTATTTTAATTTTAACGAAAAAAACACTCTTTTGTTTATTAAAATTACATACAATTACATTACGCCCACATAAAATTAAATATAAAAAAATATGCCTAGCAACTTTTTAATTATCTGTTGGAGACTTCCAACAGTTTTTTTTTTAATATTAATTTTTAAATTGATGTCTGCAATTTTTATGGTGTACTTATAATTATAATAAACTATCTACTACCTATATATAACTAATTCCTTCTGTATTCTTTCTTATTATGTATAACCACAAGACAGTATGTTAATGTATAACTATCTACATCCACACCTCAAAACCACAAACAAACACACAACATTTGGCAGCCCATTTTTCTCACAAAATCCAAAGTTAATTATAATTACATAGCCGAGAAGCGACATTTTGACCTCTCGTTCATCTTCGTCATAAGATTATTATCACGTAGGTTGTGTCTAACGGGGATTTTTAATCTGTCGTTTCCCAGACTAATGATCAGGTTTATTTATGTTAATATAGGTTTAGGGGCATGAGGAACAGGGTGTAAAGTTCACTTCATCCTCTATTGAAAAGGGAGGACCCTCCGACCAGACGGGTGTTGTGTCTGGCGAGCAACAGCCCAACGATTGATGTCGGATAGTCTCTCTTGATCGCGCAGTAAACTCTGATTGCGCGATGCAGGAATTTTATGACGTCAGGTCTTTGATGCGTAGTTCGCATGTGGCGTTGTAGATGCCGCCGCATAGGTATACGACGTTACCTTCTGTTCAAGTACTTGACCAGAAGGTAACGTCAAACTCAGAGAAGGTCACCTTCATATTTTCATTCTAGTTAAAGGCAAGTATGACGTAGGGAGGACACGTCCGTTTACGTCAGCCTTCAAAGCAAAAGTGAACAGGCATCTTCTGGGCATGCTCGCAATCATAGACATCATCCATCGCTTTCCATCAGGCGAGATCAAGAACAAGACCAGGTCCATTCTGCAATAAAATAAAATAAGAAAGGTAGCAGAATCTAATTTTCCACGGCGAATGTACTCCACGAGAAAACCTACTTTACTATAAATGTAAAAAGTATATAAAAAAATACATTTATTGTGAAAAGAGAAACACATAAAGTTAGTCATAGAACTAAACATGAGTGTACGAGTGGTGGTCAAAAACATGTAGAACAGGTGGCTCCGGAACTAAGTAAAAAGATATTTGTATCTCAGGAGCCAAATCATTGAGTTTCATTCACAAAATTGAACATTCTTGGTGTTGTGAGCTAAAAATTTTCTACTTTAGACAAGAAATGCTACTGTTTAAGGTTTATTGTCTTACTATTTTCTCAAAATCACAATACGCTTCGAATGTTACATAAATCAGCCAGATTGAGAACTGCTTTCCTGCAGTTCTCAGTCCTTACCTCGAGCCATCACCAAAATCAGTTTCAAATTATTTGCATAATTACAATTAAGTAGTTCTCATTTTCAACGAGTTTTAATGAATGAAAACAGTACTTACAGTCCTTTACTTAAGAATACCTTAACTGAGAGTTGTCGAGAGGAAGATGCTGCCAAAATTATCTGTGAAAGTCTCCAGCACAAATGAGCAGCAAGCCCAAAGTACTGCAGGTGGCCAAAGGCCAACTCAAACTCGCTACAATCAGCAAATACACTTTCTTATCAAACATGGTCATCTAGTAAAGCCATGTAGCATTAATAGAGTCGGTGTAAACAACAATATTAGTTTTATGTAAGCCGTCACCTATTTGCCCAACATTGATGACATTTTGATGGGGGCTGGGCTTATTTTACATTTATTATAGCACAGCGGGCTGTTGGAACTTGTTTGAACGTGGATTTAAGGTCTCTGGATGTGGCAGAATGTGGTGCGAACTGTGAGAAATTTTACTTCTACCAGCCCTTGTCACTCCCCTGTCCTTTTTTTTTCTATTTTATGGAATTTAATTTTCATTTCGTTCACTGGCTCGATACAATTTTTTATAGGTGTCTGTTAACATCATAACATTACATCACACATGTATTCCCCGGGTTAGGCAGAGGTGTACCTTGAGTAGGTACTCCCACATTTCGCCAGATAAAAAAAAAATACGATCAATTGTATGTGTTTGTGTGTGCTCGCGTGTGTTTGGGTGAGTGCGTGAATGGGGGGGTGTGTGCGTGTGTGTGAGAGAGAGATAGACATATTTTGTTTGTACATATAAAACGAAATAAGCGAATAACATCACTCTGTGTCATTTATGTGATGTTATTCGCTTATTTAGTCACACATGTACATTCAAAATCTGTATAGTTAGGTACTACAAGACATTAACAGAACCAAACTAAAAATAATAAATGATCTGCAAAACCCATCCAGTAACATCTACATCGGAACCTTCAAACTCAATAATAAACAGGCAAAAAAGTCACGCGTCCATTGCGCCTCCGATGGTACCGATAATTTTTCAACACACCGTCTACTTATTACGATCATAGGTAGAGCATTAACTAACGCGCAGTCTTTTCAATCGTGCTCCATTCCTTCTACACGAGAACCAACCGTAACACCCTCAAAATGAAGTTGAAAATCGCCTGAGTTGGAAATACGATTACATTATCACGTCCCATTCAAAATTAGACTTTGGCTGTTGGAAGCTAAGGTTGGATTTGGATTGGAGGGGCCAGAGAAATGATGGTAGTATTTCAGCTAGACATCGGTCAAAGAATCGTGACCGGCCCGTCCCCGGCACCTGACGTCCACCGGTGTCGGTTAATGTAACTTCAACGAAGTACAAAAACAGCATTTCAAAGATACTGTTTTAAATACCAGCGTTGTTATCCGATCGTTTAATAGTTGACCAAGAATTGCTGGTTATTATGGGCAATCGGAGGATTTTAATAATGCTTTACATGTAGACAAGTATGTAGGTACTTTATTCTACAAAACGCAATAAAACTACAGCTGAAAAGTTACTCAACAATTACAGTACCTGCAAGGATAGGAAAATGGCAAAATTGACGTAAAGAAAACTGCAAGCTTTTTTGCTAACAATATAATCAATCATACGTGACCAATTGAAAATGTCCGTTTACTCGTAAGTTCCAAGTTGCAGTATATCTAGCGAATGCCGTCTCAACTACCGAACGTGCCTTCAGGGTCATAATCCTTGGCCAAATAAATGAATTTGATTTACCACCAAGAACCATGTTATGTCTTTAGATTCACCATCTTTAGTGTCAGTTAATCTTCATTTGATAAAGATGCGCACGTATACAATAAACATCAACCAGGAGGGAAAAGGATGTCAAAAATTATTTGAGACTCTGTCGTTTATTGATTCCTCTGATATGTGTTCTTGAATGTTACGTATTCAGAATGCAACATTGATAGTATCAGTACAGTACCATTGCTGCTAAACATGCTTGTATCTTCGATAAAACGTCATTTACTTCATATCTACTTACAACATTCTCTCATTTCATATGACTATAATTTTCCAGTGTTAGGTCAACGTTTAGCTTGTATTAGCATTCACACACCTCAAAATTCTAGTTTTTTTCACATACCTACGTCTTATTGACCATTGTCCTTTCTCTAGCATTCACTATGTAACGACACTCGGCTATTTGTCCTTTAGGTCTTTTTTTTTTAATAGCCTACTTTGCCCCACTGCTGAGCAAAGGCCTCCCCCAAATCCTTCCAAGTATTCTTTTCCAGGGCCACCTCGGACCAATCGTTGCGGTACGCGTCTAGGTTTAGGTCTTAACCACTAGAAATCAATTCCTCAGTGCAAACCTTTCTACAATATCATAAAAATCGATCCCACTCATCCGATGCACAAAGCAATCAACGTTTCCGTAGACAAAAAAAACTTGAATAAATATCAAATCCTGCTGCTCATATAACTGTACTTTGACTGTTAATTTTTCTACACTGTGATTAATATAAATTCTTGTATAACTTGCGATGAGCGACAGGTCACGAAGACCAGTGGCTTGCTGCTGACGTAAGCTTTCGAAATGAGGATCTGACTTCATCTGGCGTGGCATAAGTATATGTGCTGGCTTTAATTTCCGTTTCTATAATTGATCGTTAATTCATGGATCTTGTGTGAGAAATACATAAAAACGTTTTTATGGCTGCAATCATTATTTTGGCGCCAGTTGATTAGCCACGAAGATTTTGGAGCGGTACATCTTATCCTAACTAGCAACTCCGCGCATCTGATGTTCATTGATCCGGACTTTATCAAGAGAAAATATAAATGCTACCAACTTTACTTCAAACACATAAATACAGAGAGAACAAGTATGTACGTAGTACTTATGACTTTTACATAATGCATTGTCCACTACCATGAAATCCCATCAGACAGTCGATATACAACAATTACTTAGCTTGCCCGATCAGTCTCAATCTCTTCCAATTTCACGCAAAACAACAACAATAAACCTACAATTATTAGCCCAATGTCTACATGTCACCCCATCACCGATTCTTCACCACACCATAATAACCGTCCACCATACTTTTCCCATACAGAGTGGTCACAGACAACACACATAGTTCACATCGTCGTGACCACGCCATGACAGCTACTTTTTATGCCCATCTCGTCTTTTTGCGGAATTGCTCTCTTTGTCTACTTTTATTTACGTGCTCGAAGCGGCTCTGCATTCGCAGGGATGGGAGTTTGCAGATGTGGAAGAAGGTAGAATAGTCTCAGTACCATGATGATGATTGGAATAACATTAGTTAGATTAAAAACGAGCGTTTCATAAAGCTCCCTATTAAATATTGACCTTCGTATGAAAGGACCATTTTTATCATCTCATCAGGATCATCAAAGGACCAAGCGTCACATTTTGAATACTATTTAAAACACAATAGACGTAGATATATTAAGTAACCTATTCCGCTTAACTATTCGTAAAGAGTTATTAAATACCCTGTACGAAATCGACACGTGTTTCACCTCTCAACGAGGCATCCTCAGGATGATGATTGACTTGTCGCGAACCCGAACACGACGTGTTGCCACGCCGAGCGGTGGACGCTGAGTGGATTCCTTACAGGGATTTTTATGACTCTTTAGGAATAGTTAAGCGGAATAGGTTACTAAATATATCTAAGTCTATTGTATTTTACACAGATTACTTTAGTGATTACATGTTAAATTGGCGTTCTGACCTCCACTGGCGTTTTTCACGATGCCTGCCTGCCGTTTTATGAGTGATTGACAGCACAACGAAAAGTATAATGGATAAGTTTACAAACAGCATGCAATGAACAAAAACATTTTAAAGTGTCCAGCTTTAGGATTAAGCGGAATAGGTTACTAAATATATCTACGTCTCTTGTGTTTTATAATGTATTTCCGCCAACTCTCGCCTGATTCAATTAACTATCATGCAAAGTTATGCTGCATGCCCAAAGGAAGGAAATAAGCTATTTAAAAAGGCCAAATTCACACACAATATGAGAGGTCGAGAGCAAGCTTCATAAGTTAAAAGGGAGTTACCAGTTAACAGAGACAGGATGATGTTTTGAATAAGTTTGTGGTGCAAGTGAGCCTAAATGTTAGCGTCTCACCAAAGCCAGAATATACAAATTGAGCAGTTAAGACGATAGAAAGCAATTAATAAAAAGGTAGTTATGTAATAAAAAATATGATTTTAATTACCACAATTCGCGAAAAATCAAAACAGTCCCCACAATTTGCGACTCAAAGGACCACCACCTCTGCACCACTCTCTCCCACTTGTCGCTATCCAGGAATGCCATGGGAACGGGTAGCCCCGTCGTACATGACACGAAATTATTGAGCCCGTACAAGTCACTATTACCCCATTACACTGGACGTCTGTGTTTAGCCGTAATGTTCAGAGAAACTGCGTGTCGCGGAAAAATGGAGGGTTCCAGTAAATTAGTTGGCGTTTGAATTGTTTGGAATAAGTGTCTGGATATTTGTTTCTGAAAAGCATTGGTTATTCAGTGAACATAATCTGGAAATAGTAGAGTTAAACTTAAAATTATAAATGCGAAAGTTTATGTTTGTGTTTGTTTGTTTGCTACCTTTCACGCAAAAACGGCTGAACGCATTTGGATGAAATTTGGCACATGGGTAGACCAAGAACTACGTTAGGACATAGAATACTTTTTATCTCGCTATTCTCACGGAATCGAGACTTATGCGGGTGAAACCGCGGGTTGCAACTAGTATTGTCACAAAATGAAGTCACCAACAACATAAACTTTTGCAATTAACAAACGCACGTTTTGTCGGAAAACTGCTGTCTTAGAAAATTAAAGGGAAAAAGAATGAAGTACGCTATGTGATTTAGGTATATATTGTAAATAAAATCAATCAAATTAGGAAAAAACACCGATATCCCTTGAGACCACTACGCTACAAAAGTTTCAAAAATGGGACATTTATTTATTTTATAAAGTTTAAAATGAATAAGTAGTTTTTATTTGTTTAATTAAGTACTAACTAGACTATGCTATTTTGTTACTAACACTATAGACCATTGTCGTCTAAATAAATAAATATTCATAATAATAATATGTCATGTAAAAAATAAATTATAAATACCATAGTCAATCTTTTAAGTTATTCTAGTAATCTGATATAACAGTGCACCAATCAGATACTGTGAGGAAGTGCAGCCCAAGTGGCACAGTCGAAGGGACAGGCACGTGAAAGTGATTAGCTGCACAGTGCTGCGTTGTCAAGACAAGGAGCCCTTGTGTAGGGGGAGACTGGAGCTCTCTGGCACAGTTAAATCGTTTTGTGACGTGACTTTGTACTTAAATTATATAATTATACTAGCCTCCGCCAGGTACTTCGCCCGCGTGATATCTTTATAATTAATACCTATGTTGATCAGTGATAATATAGCATTCAACTGGTGAAAGAATTTTTTAAATCGGTCCTGTCGTTTTTTTATTAATTATAAGCAAAAATACAAATCTTTTCTCGTTATAATATTAGTGTAGATTTAATATTGCCAATACACAACAGATATAATAAGTAGTCTTGATTATCCATTAGCCCATTCTACCATTTCATTGTAGGTAACATGACTGACAGATCAGACAATGTTTTATTGTTTTCTTACTCATTCTAGTGCAAAAACCAATTAATAATTACAAATACCTACTCTATTCTATGTATAACAGCATATCAATATAGCATTTCTACTATTTCTAATTAAACAACATTCAATTAATTTCACTAACTTTCCTCCCACATCTCCCAACCCCACTCTCCCCCCAGAGGCGGCAATGTCGCGTGCTATCAAGTTTCACCCACTACAACGGCACACTGTCCAGGGTTACACCACAGACAAACAGACCAACAAACAAAAAAACACACGTATTAGCGGCACTTTGCGATGCAATTCCGGCCATTCGCGCTAATTACCTATACAAAAACCACTTTATATAGACCTCTGTATCTTTTATACTATTTGTTAAACCTTCTAATTTGAGAGGTCTAGTTATGTTGGTAAGAGGTTAGTGCCAAATTTCTTGAAATGTTCGGTAATTGTAAGACAATGCGGGGGTCATAAACGCTTGACGTGGTCTTGTGAAGGTGTGAAGGGATTCAATGAGGTCACGCAGTACGTTTAGCGGGTCTCTGTCTAATTACAAAGTGAAACTGTGTTTTAAACTCCTTGTGTATCGATATTTGTGTTTTGTTTCCTCATTTGGGCAGTTTGGAACGTGTGGATAAGTGGTGGTGTCAATAATGAGTCGTGGCGAAAAAAAGAAGCCATCTATAGGTACATTCTATAGTTCTATAATAATATTATAATGGTGCCGATTCCCTTGTTCACAAATTAAACTAAATTTAAGTTCAGTGCATCTTTTTCTTTCTATTTCATTATGAAAAGGCAAGAAGATAAATTTTAGTTTAGTCCTGTCAAATTAATCAGCGCCCTGTAGAACCCACACGTTTGTAAAAATAGAGTTTTTTTTTTTTAACTGTATTTTTTTTAACGTGTGCTTTGTTTTTGAGAAAATAAACATTATTATTATTATTTATTATCGAGTGTCATAGAATATATTTTATGTTAAAACAAGGAATTTCACGCGGTCGAAGTTGCGGTCGAAGCTATGACATTATAACTCAGCGGGGTAATTGCTTAACATACATAAAATGACAATTGATCGTATAGATCGGTTTTATTTTGACAATTCACCCACGTTCATTGCGTCATTAACGTCTTTGAGCAGACGAATTTTTCAAACCTATGAAGCAATGGATTAGCAATATCCTTCAAAACTCTCGGATTGTGATTGAAATGGTGTTACGTAATTGGGGTGCTGGTCCTTACTCATTAAAATATATACCTACTTAATAACCGGAAGAGAATTTAAATATTGCCAAATCGATAACAACTTAGGAACATAACAAAAGGATCAAATAAAATATTTGACCACGAAATCACAAAGCATGAAAACCTCGATAATATTTGCGATAACAACCAAATATTACAGCAAATATAATAAACGAGCCCAAAACAGGAAGCGAACCCTTGTTGTACAAACACTCGATCCAGTTTACAATCCGAATAATCGACGAGTGCATTCGATTATCCATTTACAAATAATTCTCCGAATTTTTTCCGAATACCACTCGTAACTTTCAACTTCGGACAAAAAAAACGGGCCACTCTAACTGAGCGTGAAATATGGAGAAAAAATTACGCAAGTGAACAACTGCCCTTATTGAATGCATCATAAAAATATGATTGACATGTTTCTTAATATGACATCTTTCGGGCGGTGATATTTTTTTGTCGCATATGTGTACCGGGAATGGAGTCCTTTTTATACGACAAACTCAGTTTAAACTGCTGAAGAATCTTCAACTTTCTGTAATCAACTTTAGGGTTGAAATTGGAGGGGTGGTGTATCGAAATAAGGGCCTAACATTTTGCGAACAACATTAGAAAGGAGATATTAAGTGCTCGGTAATCCAATTACATGTTCTTTGTCAATTTTCGGATGTGTATTATATTTCTATAGAGGCATGTTATCCTTCTTATATTTGTAGTTATGTACAAAAGGATATCTATTGAAGGTTTTGTCCTTTTGTCAGTTATTCTGTAGTTCATAATGACGCGGTTGAAAGACACCGCTTTTTTTTACATGTAATATTTCATAACTATGTTGTACAATTTTAATATTAACCTAATCTTCGTCAATATTTTCCAGAGCCCCTTCATAAACGTTGCATAGTATGAGCAACAATTTTGTATTGAAGGACCATGTTTTTTGTCAATCATTATTTTCTATTATTTTGCTTATACCGTTCAGGGGTCCACTGAATAATTGAACATAATTGTGAAAGACCACAATTGAAACACTTACCCGTAGCTTAGTTACACGGAAGTATGTCAACAAAATCACAAATTCTAATCAAATCAAACCAAAACAGACAACCTTTCACTCTCCACACACATCACAATTGTCAACAAATATTATCACATAAATTATCACTAATTCCTTGAAATCGGACCATTTATTACAATTTGCGACGATAGAACGACCGGAATACGTCATTGTATGACATGTCGGGCTTATTGTGTCTCTGGGTTAGTCAGATGAGTGCATAGGGTTATCAACATTACGTGCCATTAAAGACATTTTGATACGTCCTTAGTTCTTACTCATCGTGTGATATTTGCCGGCGACAACACCAGAGAGAATATCAGCTAAGAAAATTGTAGCACATCCCTCTCACATTGAAACAAGGTTGAAATTAGAATAGATTTCATTTTTGGACTGAACGAGCGAATTTGGGAAGAAGACTTCATACAATTAAAGTCCAATAGATGTGCCGATAAGAGTCACAATACACTTGAGGATGTCATAAGATTATAATAACTTTTGAATGCCCAAGGCGTAATTATACCTTACGAAATTTGGAGGATCCAAAACAAATAAAATTTAAATTAAATTGATTGAGAATTGTGATAAACGAGGCGTTAAATTTAAAGACTATACAGTTCGAAGAGACGTGATTAATTCTAGATTAGATAGTTTCGGTTGCAAGGAAAGTATATCGTGCATTTATATGGATGAAGCTACGTTCTTCGCAGGCTGGTAAAAGTTGGATGAGAGTGGCTGAAGATGGAATTAAATGGCGTGCAATTGTACTGGTCTAGGTATGTCTAGCATGGAACAGCTGATGACTGAATTTGGAAGAAGTGCGTATTTATATAACAAGACTTTTATATTTGATTCTACAGTTGAATACCTTTGCAGTCTCATACGAGTATGATCATCTCCAAACCAGCAGTGCTATTCTGTAACCATCTCATCGTGAAAACTTAGGTGAAGTGAGCTGTCAGTCCACCCGATGCTTGGAATTGACACTGTTGGCAGCTCACTTCACGCTCACTTCGCTTAAGTTTTCACGGTGAGATTGTAACAGAATAGACTGGCAGATTTTATTCTACAGGAACTCCTGGAATTTCCTGTCGAAATAGGTAATTATTTCCATTTGCGTTGGTAAAATATGAAGCATTGAAAATATAAGTAGATGTAGGTATTATTTATAAGTGTGCTTGAAAACAAAAATAATGGAACATTTAATTGAAATGATATCTAGACAGAACACAATTTATAACCATATTAACATACGAGTATTTGCATATTATGATAGATAAGAGACGTCTGAAGAGTTAACTTGATAGATTACATCATAAACAGCTGTTTACTAGAATTATGATATGTTCTTTAATCTTAGAAATGAGTGATTTAAAACTAGGGATGCGACCTCTCTTGTGAAGTGAGAATGAATAGAGTAATTATAGTACACAGCTTTTTAGGGTTCCGTAGTCCGTAGTAGTTCCGTAGTAAGCGTCCCTCCCGTTAGTTTCGCCATGTCCGTCTGTCTGTCCGCGACTTAGCTCAGAGACTGTTAGTACTAGAAAGCTGTAATTTGGCATGAGTATACATATTAATTACGCCGACAAAATGGTAAAATAAAATCATGAAAAAAAAAAATTGGATTCCTCCCCTTACGTAAAGTACACACGTAAAGGGGTCGATTAAAAAAAATCCACAGGGCATGAGAAGTGTTATGGGGTCTGAAAGGATAGCAGATGACCACTTCAGTCGACCATTTCAATTTGGCACACGATGCACCAAACACCCTGTATAACGAAATTAAAAGGAAAACTATCACAGCTAAGTAGGCTCTACAAGTTAACGAGTAATTATCGACCAACTTACATTTGCAGTTGCAAAAACATGTTCTCCCATACATTTCGTAAAAGGACAACATGTTTTTCAACTACAATGTTAAGTTTGTTCTTGGGATAAATTCATCCCAGCTACGGAACCCTTCATTGTACGTGGTCTGACACGCACTTGGCTGGTTTGTTTGAAATAACTAGAAGCTATATTTCTAAAGAAACTTGGGTCCTACTGAACACTTGGCAAGTATTCAAAGGCAATACTTACCGCACCTCAGACTTCCTTATTAAGTAAACTTCTACTTCGTCTTTTTTGATTCCATAATAAAATAAAAAATTGCTTGTAAGACAGTGATAGAATGATTTATTGATTATTTATTAATAGTATTTATAATTTTATTTAATGTGAACGCACGGTTCGCAGTGCATCTGCACTGGCAAAGTAATTTACCTTTTTTTTTTTGCAGTAAGCAACTGAGGGGTTAGTGATTAGTAAATTATAACTAGATTATATGAGACTATAAATATAACTAGAGTGTAAGATTATTATAGAGTATAAAAAATATAAAAACATTTAAAAATAGTAGACCACCGGTATCGGGAACAGGGTCCAAGCTACAGGGCTCCAGAAAGAGGAATCTCCTAACAATTCAAGCCGAGTCCAGAAGTACCGTTTTCTGGATCAATCCCTTGATCCAGGTGCTCAACGAGAGCCACTCCAGGTGTTGTTCGAGGCTCTTGGCTATAAGCCATTGACTGTCACGACTATCGGCACAGTGATCGCTGAGTCCACGTCCCACATATTGACAACCTCGCAAGCCAAGTCAAGATACTTGATTTGTTTATCTTTCTAGGCTTTCACGAGGTTCTCGTCATGCGAGACCGTTATGTCAACAAACATTGTCATTATCATTATCATTGATACCTTCTTAGAAGACAAGTGGGAAGAAAAACGACTTAGCCATCGACCCCAAACCCCCCAAAACCTAATTTAATTTTCAAAGTGTCATACAGCACTACAAAATAATTAGCTAATTGGTCACACAATACTTTACGACTGAGAAACGTTAAAACAAAATTATAATTAGTCATAAATCCGAGCGTGGAGACCATCGATCGATTCTCGATTCGCTCACACGATTATATCGATTTATTTTCTTTGTGTGCGTGTATGTGGTCATGTCTGTCTCTGTGCGCGTATAGGAACAACAGATTTATTGTTAATGGTGTCCTGGAGATAATTAAAATGGTTGATGTTTCGCCCGGCCCGCTTGGCCGACGCCCTTTGGTCAAAATGTAGAGTAGCTTATGTGAAGAAATGGACTCATAAGTTATGGTTGTTATATTTTTTTAGTTAGAGAAGAATCCAGCTTTTAAAAGGAAAAGCATGTTTTAGGAATCATAAAACGTAATGTAGGAAGGTAGGTTGTGAAAATAAAATACAAATTACTAAGTTCTATTCGCTCACCGAAAGACCCATGAGAGACCATATTAACGGTGACTACCTACCTAAATTGCAGGATAAAAAAGTTGTGCTTTTACTAACTTTAATTATTTTAGTTTATTTTATTTATTAAGAGATAAACAACTACAACATAAATACAACACATAGGGTTAACAATACTTTAAATAATAATGCTGCGGTCCACTGCATTATACGCAGATAAAACATATTTTTAAGGGAATTATGACTTACTTTGATTTAAATAAATCAGAGAACATTTAGAATTATTAAATTGACAAAGCTAGGTATATATTGACAATAGCTACCTACCCCTATTCTAAATAAGTATGTCAAACATGAGAAGGATATACGTATAAAAAAACAATATTCAAGATGCCCTCTGAATTTATTCATTACTCTGTACCGCTTAAAGTGTTATAGATAATGGTGAGCGATACCCCGTGTTATACAGCTTGTGGCGCCATCTGTACTTTACAGACCATTGTTTGATCGTCACCTGCAATTGTTTAGTGATTGTTTAGTAAGATACCTCACGGAACTTAGGGATCTCACGAGAAAACACAGTATAAAAGGCTTCAATAGTATATAAGAACTAAATGGTAATTATGATAGATAAGTAAGAAGCCAGGTTTAGGAGAATAAGTTACTACAGTCATTCATGAAAGAAAGTTTAACCCTAGCGAATCTTAAAATGTGATGTACTATCGTCGACACCCATATCTGATCACCGTAAGGACTATGTTTGCTTGCAGCGCTCGACCGCTATAGAACGCTTACCTACGCTCATCAACCAATAGCAAATCAGCATCAGATTTTTACTAAGTCGCTTGTTTTTGTAAATTAAAAAAAGACTGTGATAAATTAAACTAATCAGTTAGGTTGCGGAGATCAGGAAGAGAAGATAGCAGTCTGATCAGTATGCCATTCTGATAGAACAGCTGCAACCAAGCTCTCAAGACTCTAGAGTAAACGGCAAAGCTGACCTCAACTCAAAGAAAATTACGAGACTATTGGTTACTTAATAACCAATTATACAAAATATACCAATTATACCATCAAGTGTCACTAAAACAATTCATTTCGATTGTATCTTTCTTTTTTACTTATTCTTCAATTGGTCGAGAAACAATTGTTCATAAAAAATTACAATTATAGTGATTAATATTGGACGGTGTAACTCCTTTCAATTGATTAAAATATCTTCAAAACATTACCAATATAAATAATAAACATACATACATCTCTTTAAAAACCCAATCTCTTAGCCACATTTTTTGTCCCAACATTGTCCCAAAATCCGTCCTCATTTTTCCTCACAAAACACCAATGTCAACTTCTCAGAACCCTTAATCACCAAATTCAAAAGGTCATTAATCAAAATCGCCATTAATTATTAGACGCGAGTATTTATACTGATTATTATGGGACGTCCGAAACGCTGTGTTGTCCCGCCCTGCTATTACAGTTCGCCCTTTCGGTATTACGGACGACGGACGGTCGCTGGTCATATATTATGACCGGAATATTACTGGTGCACATTACGCGTTTACAAAAGGTTTGGTGGGAACGCGTGTAACGAAACAAGATGAGATGTGCAAGCGTTTAATTACGTAGTGGGATAGTTATGAAGTTATGGGCGTGAATATTTTACATGTCTTTTTCCGTGGCGTTTAAGATTAAGAAGAATATAATACATAAATAATATTAGACGCCATAGATAGCATGAATTACGGATCACACACCGTATAGCTATGGTTTGAATATCCGTAATTCAGGCCAGGTAAAAAGTAGCTCACGGAGTCACGGTTCATAGGTAAATTACTCATAAAAATAGTTACTAGTAGAAACTAGTTTCCCCTTGAGAAGGTCAGACGGCAAAACTAAGTCGTGATAAGCCACTAAAATAAAACAGAACTAAGCACTAAACAGTCTAAACATTTCACAATCGAGTCTAAGAACCTTCACAAGTCATTAACGACAAAATATCAGTCAATCACTAATGATAGCACATGGCGTTACCACCCCGATTTAAAACACAATCGATATTACAAATCGTAACAATCAACATTTTCAAATCGAATATTATCATCGTACAATTAATAATTCGTAAAAAATCATTAAGGAGCAAAACAGGAGAACAAAAGTCGCGGTCCTTTGAGCCGTGTATAAAAAAGGAGATGGATAAAAAAGAGAAGGCGTCCCGCGGGGCGAGCGTCGGCGGTGCGTATACTAAACCAACACAGTATGTGTCGACACTGGCCCGTATGATATTGCCGCACGCATTATATGGATAGTGCTTTAGATGATGGAGTAATGTGAAACGTAGGATTTATTCGATTCAAAAGTAGAGAAGCAAAGAAAATATGGGTCTCAAATAAGGTAGCTACAGTTATGTTTTCCTATAAGGAAGCAGCTCGCAATAACAGTCTTTCAAATTCAGGATAGGAATGGGAATGACATTAATAACATACTTGCGAATATAAACAACATTGATACTTTCGCTCTCTCTCTCTTTCTCTACAAATGATACTTTGTTCTGTAATCTTTATAAAATAAATCCCTCAACGAATCTATCATTAATTTTCTTTTTTAAATTTTCTTCACTTCTCTCTCTCATCTCAATGCTTACAAAATTTGTCCTCACACAATCTAAATAATTAATAAATAACAAATCTAATAGTATTCATTGAACTCTTCCAGCCGTTCGACACTCCACCACATTCTGCCGCCACCACCCGCTGATCCTTAGGTCCTGGTGACAGGACACGACATGTTATAACGATCGCCGATGAGTAATGAAACTTAAATTGTATTTAATTGGACTTTTAATTTGTTCTTTGAACCGGACATTGTGATAAGTATTTGTTTTACCTTTGATAAAAGTTAATGAAAATAATGTACAAAATCACTGAAAATGATTTTGGCAGAAACCTTAAGCAACAAATGAAAGAGGAAACGGTTTCATGAATCAAAATTGTCTATCGAATCCAAAAAAAGTTTTTGTCTTTGGATTCAATGTAGAATTTTGATTTAGTAAGTGACGTGAAATTATTAGAAACGCCAAGTCTTGTCTAATACATCAGCATCAACTTGGCAATATAACTAAAATAATACCAAATGTTCTTTGATATCTAACAAAAACAATGCCAGACTACAGCGAATCCCCCTTCGATTAACCATAATGAAAAAATAACCTGTCGTCATACCTTAAATGGATCCGTCACCGTAAATAAACGAGAACATTGGAGAGGTCCCGCAAGGCTCTCATCTAAGCCCTGCGTGTCCTTACACAGCCCATAAAGCCGACTTCCCTATATTTATGCCCTTTTGTCACGACACCGTCCAATTGGATGTCCCGATAATTTACGCTAACGTGACGACATTAATACACAGCTAAGGGCACCGTGATATAGGGCCTTTTAATAATCCATTCAGAGCGCGTGCTGTGACAATATTTCCCGTGAACTTATAGCGTTTTGTCTCGTACTTATTTATGTCTTATCGTTAATTGAATGGCCTTTTTTGATGTATATTTTATTTCGATAACGGTGTATTAATTTTTGTCCTCGGTTTTATATGGTGTCATGAATCAAAATTCAATTATGGGAGTGTATCCTGGGTCGATGTTGGTATTTAATTTTGCAGGCTGAGTTTTGCCACCACTGCGGCGTTGGCAGAAATGAAGTCACGAACGGGGAAGGTAGCCACAATAAAGTAGATAACACTTTCCTGATTTGAAACTCAATTGTGTGTGATTGTCCGAAGCTCAATTGTTGAAATTGCAAGGGTTACTGGAAGCCGCGAAGCTTGCGAAATAAGATGAAATGGCTGCTGTTTTTTGTCTCGATGATTGAGCCATTCGGTCAGACCTTAGGTATCTACTTTATTAGTACCTGCTCAGATTGATACCTTCGGTTTTATTTTTTCCTGGTCTATATAGCGCGTTATTGATGGAACTCATTAGTCATCTGTAAATAAGCCAATATTTTTATGAACTGTCCAACAGCAAAAAAGCTTGAAAAGATTCAGTTTATCTTCATATCGCAATCTTATATGGTAATTTTCAAGTAGGTATTCACATCAACATGATTCATTTCTTTATCATTCATCTTAATATGCTTGACATGCAAATAAGCATGTGATTTGGTAGGATTTACTGATGTTGTAGTTTGTATTGTTTGCATTTATAAATAGTTCCTGGATATTTTTTGTCATTTTGTTCTCTCGCTCTCTCTTCATTCCTTCTCCTCACATTAATTTAAATGTTTAACATTCTAATAAGTAGGTACGTACTTGTTTAGCGATGTTGTAATTTTCCTCAATCCTTTTAGGATATAAGCTTTACTTAGGTACTTTAAACATCAATTAAAGTATATATATAGGTCCTTCCAGCCTTCTTAAGAAACATCATTAGAATTAGTTCATTCATCTTTTCAATTATTTCAATAATGTTGTAAGTTAGCGGAGTTCACACAGCTGCATTTTTGAGCCAATGATGTTTGAACTTTTTGCCATCGATACGCTAAGAAAATATTTCAATACAGCACCACTTAAAAAACAACAAATCTATCAAACTACATCAATCAAGTACGTTACAGCAATCATAATTGCCTTCACACATGACAGAGGAAGTGAAGAAATTCGTCTCAGTACTAGCGATAGCTAAAGTACCAACAATTGGCCTCGACGATAACGTTCACAATTGAATTGGGGGCAAAACGACGTCAATTAAACACCGCTTCTGTTAATAACTGTTAATTAAGTTAAGAGCTTTTAACTGGTTTTGTGATAAAATAAAACGTGATGGATGATCGGTTGATACCTACGTGATATTTTCGGTGGAGGACTTTGAGGCATTGATTAAAGTTTTGATGTGTTCAGTTTTGTGGGTAACGGAAATCTGGTTGATTTATGGTCGATATCGACAGTTGATAAACATAGAAACAGATTGTTACAATAAAGTAGATGTAATATTGTATTCAGTTAGTTAAGGCAGAATCCAATCTTATCTGTCTTTCGTATATTTAACCATATCTATAATAACTTAAATAAAATTTCATTTTGGTTAAAAAAAAGTATAAATAAAAAATTACACCTTTTTAAATTCAGTAAGTTAAGTGGTAGGTATTATCTTAGAAAAAAAAGCGCAAATCACCAAACTAGAAACACAAAAGCTTCAATTTCATCAAATTCGGAAGGCATCATCAAAGTCGAAGGGGACAACCGAAACCTATTATTACGTAACAAAAGCCTGACAAACGCAACAAAAACAGAACTAATGAAGTCGGAGCTGCATTTTATTTATTTCGCCCGCACTAAACAATTCACATCGTAAATATTCGTCAGTCAAAACGATTAACACAAAAAACTGTCCCTTGAAAAAATGCAATTTTCAAAATCCTATCAAAAATCACCCTTAAACTCTTAAAAATAGAGGTTATAACGACTGCAGTTGTTAATTTTGCATTGCATGGTCCCGAAGTCAAACTGTCATAAGACAAGTTCGGTCACTTTTAGGCGATTCGATATTTTTTTCTAATTTCGTGTTTTTCTTTGGCGGCTCGTTTATTGGAACCAAATGACACGACAGGTGACGAGTTTTTTTTAGCTGAGGGTGGATAGAAAAGAATTGTTATACATTTTATTGCGTGTCCCGTCCGTATATCGGGCGATCTGAATTCGTAGGGCTAATTTGCTGGGTTTTGAGCACAGATGTCGCGATAAAGATGTCGGTGTTATTTATAAAGTTTTTTTTAAGTATTTTAATTAATATTAGTTTTTTGGTAATACTATGCCTAGATGATACATTATGTTATTGCATCTTATTGGTTGCACTAACTGATAGAGGTATTAAAGCAAAATGTTATGATAACAACAGATCACTTTGAAATTCATACTCTCATTTAGCCAAAGCTTCATATATTATGACTTGCAATTTCCATAAAACACGTTTTGCACCATGATTTATCAATACTTTATTCACCATGGCATAGAGATTGAAAAAATATCAATAAAAATACTAAGTAATATTATAGTAATAAACATAAAACAAAACAAAATTACTAGACAAAAATTAGCTTTAGGTACAACTACAACAGACGCAATCATCCCCGCCTGAAAGAAACAGCCCAAAAACTATGTAAATAAAACAGCCATTAGACTGATTTAAACAAATGACACGCGATAATCTGCGGCCATTAGCAGGCATCAGTCAAAATCCCGAAACAATAGTAATTGTTGTAATAAATAACGTCCCTGGGTTTCGTAAACCACTTGTCTACAAACGAGCTATTAAAATTACATTACCAATAGGTACTGCGGAGAAAAAAAATTAAAATGCGTTATGGAAGTTTATTTATAAATGGTATAGTAGGTAATTCAAGCGACGTCTACGATTACAATAAATTACTTACTATGTAAAATGTTAATTTATCATAAATGTAGCAAAAACCTTTTTATTTTTACTGAACTAAAACAGTAGAACGAAACGAACTAATCATGCATTAAAAAAAATAAGCGGTCACATTTAGCTAAAAGAAACTCATGATAAAGGTTATATATTTTACATCCTTAAGTTATCTAGAGTATTTTAATCACACTTTGTTCATTCATGAATTTTCAGGAATCACAATCTGCATCTAAACTCGTTCCCATCTGAATCTGTTCAGTTATACCTACCAAGAGAAACAATCATCTAAATATACTTCAGCAATGCAACTCATTTGTTTGTTTTACTGACCGTACATGTGTGGCACAAAACCAGTATGTTTGACGCACTTGTTACTAATGAGTGCCGTATTATTGAAACAATCTCAGAAACTCATACAACGTATGATTTTCAACGATTATTTAATTTACGGTGATTTGGTAAAAGACTTTTACCGTGTCCTTCAATAATGCTAAGCTTGTTTCTGAACTCTTCATTTATTTTATTCTGGCAAATGCTCAGGAATTGTATGTTTACGCCGCAAACGTAGCTTGTAGCGCAATCTATCGCCAAAATACAAGTAACATAACATCAAGTCACAAAATCTTAAAAGAAACAGAACTTGGCAACAGAAATAAGGAAAACGGCAAATGCGTCCAATTAGTTGGGTATCTGGCCAGCAATTATTAGAGCAACTGTATTTTCTAGTAAAAAATATATGTGTAAATGAATCTTCATTTTAAAAGGTCCCTGAACATATTATATAATTATCAGATGTTGATGATGACGATGATGTCGAACCACTGACCACCACCATCAACTCTAAACTCGCTACATTTAATTCGATAAAAATTTAAAATTTCAAAGTAAACACCATCATCATTTACCCAAACAATACCCGTGTACTTTCTATCCACAAAGAACGCAACAGTAATCTTATAATCACAATCAGTAACGTTGCCGACAGCTTATCCCGTACCCAATTTCACGCTACCAACTCCGTGTGGGTGGCCAGTGACATTTGCAATCCCAAAAAAAACACGAAAGGAGGTTTGTATCCAACCGATGATAATTCAACTCCTGTGGGCCACAATGTGACAAACCGAGAATGTCACAATCTCATTGTCAGGATCCTATTCTGACCATTGTGTGGTGGCGCTACTGCTTTGTGCCAAAATTGGATGAGCTATTGTCAGAAAGTCATCTTTTTTTCGCCCAAATACACAAGTGTCATCGGACAAGTGGCTTTGAAAAAGGATTCGAGTAATGAGATTTGAATTTTTTGCCTAAGGCGCCTTTTGGGAGACTTTTGTAAAATTAGGGCGTTGAAGAATCTCATTTAATCTGAAAGTGGAAAAAATGCAAAATGGACAAAACAACGAATCCAGACCCTGTTACAATTCAGAAGGCCTTTAATATCTGTCTCAAGATTCACAAAACGCGTCATCAGTTAATTAAAATTCTGTGAAACATTACTGTTTTGTGTTAAGACAAGCATCATGTTTATTTTCATTAGTACCAAAGTTTCCGTGAACAAAAACAATTCGCCTGAAACAAACAGTCAACCGCAGGACACAATTTAGCAGTGGTAGCACAAGTGCGTACTGAAAAACCCACATTTGCGCAAAAACGTCACATTACAAATCCGCAGTACGCCTCTGTTTGTGTTCATCCGGCTTTAAGTCCCTAAAAAGCGCTCGTGGTGACACCTCCCCGTCTTCCTCCCACCCCACTGCCTACATGCTCCCATCCCGCTCGCACACCCGCGACTCCGCGCCAAAAGCGACAAAACGCGACACACACTCAGCCTACCAGACGGCTGAAGCGACAGAGCACGCGCGCGCAATACTCGTCTCTACACAACTTAGTTTTAAAGCTAGCGCTCCGGATTGCGCGACACATTAGAGGACATTTACTCACCATCGCTAAAACATCCTAAGCGCCAGCATACAGTCATCATCTTCAACTCTGCGCGCTCGCTAATAGACACCATTTTCCCGTGTCATAGCTAAAGGTGGTGTAAAGACACAGTTTTCAAATGTCACGCAGTGTAGTCGTCTCTTTTCTCCGGAGTCCTGTCGCATCTGCCCGGCTCCTTTGGCATCCTTCAGCATGCATGTGTCCCCCCGCATATCTTTCATCCCGCTCTACGCCGCCTGAAGCCCAGTGTCCGGTCTCACAGACTGTTAGGCGGTCGTGTTAGCGTCGCTCTTTGTATATGTTCCACACGATATAATCACGAATAAATCTGTGTCTTGTACGTACGTAGTACATGTATAGCGTGAAGGATTAGATGTGAAATGTACTGTGAAGTGACGCTCAGTGCCGTTTGATGTTTGTTTGTGTGGAAGACAGTCACCAGAAGCATTCATGATTCAGGTTAGTTTGCCAAATTTATGTACCTTCCGACGTTTACGGCCGTCCAGAAATATTATAACACTAACAAAAGCAACTAATGGTATAATTGTAAAATTGTAGACCATGGAACGGAAGCTTTTATGAGCTAGTGTATTTTTTGGATTAAGCTTTTTATTTTTAAGATCCATTCCGATTTTGACAAAACCCCTAAAGCTATCCTAAGCTTTTCGCGACTTAAAAAATTTAACAATATTATACGCCTCTTAACATCAATACATATTTTGACGTAAACCACTTGATTCTGCGTGATAAAAAAAAACCTGTACTTGCTTTTTTTATTCGAAATAAAGCAAACACCGCCAACAGACAGTAAATAAATAATCATCGAATCAGCCGATGGTGAAACATCAATCAGCTGCTATTATTTATTACCGTAAGCCCATGCGTGGGTGTACAAAGTGGGCAATAGATAATTTAATTATAGATACGAATGTATTCATTAAGTATTGCGAAGGCTTGAGTTGTAATTAATTTTGAGGTCCCAATACTTTCGGCGGTACAATGGCAAAATGTAATGACCACTTTATTAATGAAGAGAGACATTCGAAAATTATTTGAAGAACATTTTGAAACAATATACATGAAGAGAATATTGTGATATCACATATTATAATATAAATATAAATAAAAAAATTCAGGTTGTGACATTTTGTCCGAGTGATGTGATGTGACATTTTTAGCAATCTTATGAGATTCTTGTTCTAGTCAGTTCTTAAAGTTTTGTATCCATTGTTGAATTATGGCCGTTTTAATAATATATTTCTAGGGACAGAATATTGTTTTTTCTATGTTGAATTTTAAGTTTTGCTTAATAGTTTTGGGCGATGAATAATTAACTTATTAGATTATATAAATAAAACATTATTTAAGCAGTAACAGTCAGTTCACGAAAAGTAATGCCTTATATAAAAGTGTTGTTTTGCACTGAAATAAAAGTAAAAATTCATGAATAAATGTTTCTCACATAAGTGCAAACACATTATGAAGAAAGGCATAATGCGATTCATATTTTATGCATAATGAATAATTTAAACTTTGAAGGGAAGGATTCATTTACTTTTATATTTTGTTGATTATGTTGCGTTAAATGGAACCAGTGCTGGTTGCTTCTGCGAACACAGCTGGTTTTAGTACTAACTTATAATGATTTCTGGTATCTCAGTATTAACAATAACGTAGTGTATATAAAAGCTCAACCATGTTTTTGAGCTGAATTGCTGTACTTATATTTTAACCATACTCGTATCATTGTATACTGAAATCCGACCTTATCATACTCTGAAAATTAATTGAGAATGTAACGTTTAAAACCTGTTTTTAAAATAAGTATGTACCTACCTAGTATTATACGGCACTTGATTGTAAAAACAGAACAGGAATAAGTCCATACACGCCACAATATAACTGAAGTACCCTACTTACCTACCTGTAAAGCTTGTAAATATAAATACTCCTAACCTATATATACATGTACCCGCATAATGTTGTTTCATTAACAGTAGAGTATACCATTGCATGTTGCACCTTTAAATTGCGACTGGTATCAACATCAACAGATAATTTTGATACCAAAATTAATGGCTTGCATGTCGGTAAGGCAAAACATCGACTAGTTTTTTGTATTTCTGCAATAACCTCGACTTTTATCGCCACGCATTTTACTATCTCTCCTGATGAAAAGCCAATGATTGTATGCAATCTTAGCTAAAGATGTAACCTATACACACAAGCCGACAAGCTACTAGACGCTTGGTATGAGCATTTTTCTAGCGTGGGATTTGAAGCATAAACGCTACGTAGCGTAGGCGTTGACGCGTAGACGCTGCATAGCATAGGCACAGTCGCGTAGACGCAGCGTAGCGTAGAGTATTTGTAGTGACGACGCTGCGTAGCAACAGCATAAGACCCTTATCAGATTACTCATACAAGTATAACAGTTGGGTTTACCATCAGCATGGCGCCAACTGTCTTCAAAGGATGCGTTTTCTACCAGGAGCCAATGTCATTGGCAATACTGCAACGTCATGATATCCAGCCGTGGATAATTAAACTATGCGGCGTCACAAAAGGTTATTTTCAAACTACTCGTAATAACAAAAATGAATGATTAATCAATTTTTCTTTGAACGAGGCAGTTATGCATGACTTGAAGATA
Source organism: Eupsilia transversa (assembly GCA_914767815.1). Classification (NCBI taxonomy): domain Eukaryota; kingdom Metazoa; phylum Arthropoda; class Insecta; order Lepidoptera; family Noctuidae; genus Eupsilia; species Eupsilia transversa. The sequence continues at coordinate 4,876,245 of OU611888.1, forward strand.
TATGTTTCTGTGATAACTGTCTTATATTGTAAAGTCTTATATTGGCTATCCTCGTGATGTGAAGTTCAAGACGTGCCAATTAAATCTATGAATTGATATTTGCAAAAATGTTGTCAAAGGAAGCTTGAATTTAGAAACGGGCATTGAACAGTTTAAATGTGTGTGTTTATCCCTTCCAAGGATGTAATCCAATCTTGCAAAAATATGCCACAAATGCTATACCTACTTACGAAAAAGCTTGGAAATAAAAATGCCCAATCCTGGTGTAAATAACTTTGATAACAGAATAAACGATATAGATGAAATGACGAGCGTGCGATGCAACTTTTATCTCCAAATCTAACAGAAAAAGCGACTATGTCGATGACTGGATTACTGTGAGAGAAGGAAGGCAGGAGGAGGATAATCATATATACTTACATAGTGAACAGTTTTTATTAACGAAATAGTTTAATTTATGGGGTTTTTGTGCAAAATCGCACCAGCACCATGTCAGTTTTGAAAGTAAATAAGTTGACAAAACGCTATAGAATTTGTTATAGCAAAAGTTGTTCAAACCTCTAGGTGTATTTGCTTCGGGGCACAATATCATACATAGCCTCTTGAATCTCATCTCTTCATAAAATCAATCTGCCTAGCCTTTTCCCAACTATGTTGGGGTCGGCTTCCAGTTTAACCGGATGAAGCTGAATACCAGTATTTTACATGGGGCGACTGCCTATCTGACCTCCACAACTCAGTAACTGGGTAATACGATACCCCTTGGTAAGACTGGTTGTCAGACTTTCGGGCTTCTGACTACCCTTAAAGACTGTCAAAGATATACGAATGACAGCCGGGACTGCCCAGGACCAACGGCTTACCGTGCTTCCCGAGGCACGTAGGAGTCTCGGTATGTAAAGATGGTCACCACGGACTAACCCCGGCCCGTGCGGCTGTTACTACTTAGCCGCTCCTCATGTATATTTTTGTTTAATTTTGACACAGCGGTTTAACGTCTGATTAACCTATAATTATCCTTTGGGCCGTTTTCCATCACTAGCTGTAGGCTCCGTGTGGGAGGACAGATGTTTAACTTTTCTAAGATAAAAGAAAAAAATATTCTCCGTATATTTTATGTAACATGATAATAGTCTATAATTTTATAAATGTTTTGCATATAATATGAGTACTTATTTAATAAAAATAACTCTTTATTTTTGTCCATGAAATACCGATGTATTACCTACGTGGAATACTTATAATATAAATATCATACATAGTTGTAAAACTCATCCGATGTAAAAGGAACTTGAACTGTAGTCATCAACCTAATTTGGTATAGTGTTCCAATTGCATCAGTTCAGAAAACGTTGTCTCGGAAACAATAAACAACAATAACAAATATCAGTTCAAGATTAACCAATCAACAGATAAGTTTGTGCCAGCACCCCAATACATGTCATGTTCAACACTTCATCAAAAAGCCATTTAAAAAAAAATTGATTAATTTGTAAAACAAAAAGCTCTTTTTTGGTACATACACTTCCCTGTAGGCCCATAAGTATAAGCAGTAATTGTAGGGTACCTGTAATAGCGGAAAATACGTCGCCGTGCAGGATGCGTAAACGTCGCGAGCGTGACGCCATTAGTGTAAATGTTTTGCCGCCGAGAGGCGCGGGCGCAGCTGAAATGTGTACAACGGCAATCCAAAATTAATGTTAAAAATAATATGTTGATATTTTGTTTAAAAAAACGTTACTAAGAGCATCTGAGTAGAATCCGCGCCACCACTGAAGTCCATTTGACGCGGCGATATAATGTCCATGTCATTGCATCACATTGCATATAAAAAATGTAGTTCCACAATTTTCTGCGGGCTTTCTTTCGTGGCGCGCACTTTATAAAAGATATTTTAAACTCATTTAAAGAAGGTAACAGCCATTATACACTTATGAAACGTCAGGAGCTAAGTGCACGGTTCCAACTGGTCGTTTCCTATAAAGAAGAGCCGGCAAGAAACTCCACGGTTACTCTTTTAAAAATAAATGACTTTAACAATGTTTTCAAATTACAATGTGAATAGGTATGAGAGGACAGTGTGGGCCTGTCAACACGTACCAGGTAGGTACTTTAACATAATAGAAGCTGGTCTACAAATCTACCTACAGTCTGTTAAACCTACAACGTTCTCATATTCATAAAATATAAAAGAATAAAGGATAAATAAAATAATAAAAATCTATTTAAACCAAATGACATGGTTCACTTATCCCACATCTTCTTTCATACACGCCTCATTGGCCGTCATCGCAAAATTCACTTTTTATTTTTTCTTATCCAGAATCCTATCATACAATCCGTCTGCCTCTTTTCAAAGCCATATTCAGCCAGATTGATACCTACAAGCTACAGTCACAAAATATAATTACAACCTACCTATAGAATTATACATTACAAACATTTTCTTCACTGAAACTTCACTCCACCTCAAATACCCGCCACAGTACACCCGGTGCATCTGTCGGGATGCGCATACGCCGCAAGCGTGACGCCATTAGTTCATACTACAGCCGAGCGCCGAAGGCATCCGAGAGTTGCCGAGAATGACCGAGGACGTCAGCTCGTTTAAAAGCTTTTCTTTAATATGACATGCTTTGTATTACTGCATGATCGTTTTGCCCTAATCCCAATTTATTTAGGGTCAACCCTCATCAGGACAAAGCTAGATCTCAGTAGTCACTCCCTTTCTGCTACCTAGAAAGGTAGCAGAAAGGTGTGGAGTGTGTGTGTGGGATCTTCCAAACAATTCATCATCCATTGATTCTTTGGTTTTACTCTTAAAGTTATCTACCTCCTTACTCAAAACTTTCCTCGAGACAAGTTCCCCATTCCTCTGCATCAAACCACTACACATTAAAAGTTTAATATTCAAATCTATACCTACTGTTTTTAACTTTTCATTTGCTTAACTACGAGCTTTTACTCAAATATCAAAAGCAGTGATAGCCTAGTGGTGTGGCCGTCGGACTGCCAAGTCATAGGTCTCGAGTTCGAGCCCAAGCCACGCAGCTCTGACTTTTTGGATTCATGTGCGTATTGTATAATTATCACTTGCTTCAAAACCGGTGAAGGAAAATATCGTGAGGAAACGGGCGTGCCTAAGAGATGTTTCTCGAAGGCTGTTGAAGCCAAGTCAGAGGGCCATGGGCGGCAAACTCTGACACCAGGTTAGTCAGAAACCACATGAAAATGAAAGAGTTTTGCTATCCTTCAAACATTTATTCAACTCTAGAGTCAACTCATTTATGATCGTCTTAGAAATATCTTAACATCTGCTATCCTATAAAATAAATAACAAACAAAATACCCAAGAATATCACAATTCTAAGCCCGGTACAGATGTCGGATGCTCTTGCGCCGCGAGCGTGATGCCATTAGTTCGTAGTGCCGCCGAGCGCCGCGGGCACCCGAGTCTTGCCGAGAACAGCCGAAGCTGTCGGCTTCGACGCTAAGTATTATGAAATTGTGTGAGGATAGCTGAAGAATGGGCGGTTTAAAACATGTTTTTGAATAAGATGTCTTGGTCTGATCTGGGTGGATAGGCAGAGGATGAAAGTTGTTGCTAATCTTGAAATAGCTACTAGGCACAAAAGTTCTGTAATTTTCATAAATAAAGCATACATAAACTCACGCCTTCTCCCCATGGGTAGGCAGAAACTACAGAACGTCACGTGCTATGATCCTTACAAACTCCTTTTGCCTCGTTAATGATCATACATCTGGTCATACACGCACGCCGGTTGCGAGCACATATAGTGACCTTATTGGTGATGTTCTTCAGAAAGGTCAGGTGCATAATATAGCTCGAAGAGAAACAGAAAAAAATTGAGAAAATTCTAATTCGAGTAATGTATAGTATTTACATAGAAACTTGGTCAATCTTTACCTAACTATATCTAACCATAAATGAAACTTGTGTAAATGTAATTATTGGCCTTGGCCGTTTAATGTTAAAATAAATAAACAGTTAACCGGGGTAAAGTAAGGTGACTCATACTAATTTACTCGCCCGAAACGGGAGAATCGACACTTTTATACAAATATTATTTTTTCTTGAGCGATTCGCACAAGTCAATTTATTTGTAGGCTTATCGACAACTCCAGAAATAAATATTAAGCAATTTATTGAAACATTTTAAATTTTTAAGCAGTAAAGTTAGTGCTACTTCATTCTTATTCTTTCTTCTGATTCGCCCGTTTCGGGCGAGTAAATTAGTGTGAGCCACCAATGAGCCGAATTTTGGCCATGGCAGCCAATCTCAGCTGAGACTAGCCATCTACGTGGCAGATTTGTTTATATTATAGTGCACAGTGTGTGCGCAAACACAGGTGTACTCACTCTTCCCTCACTCTCATAGACCGATGGGACGGCAATCAGACACGACCGGAGAGAGATCAGGTGCAGGATGAATGGCTTAACGTGCTTTTCGAGGCTCGGGGGTATCACACCGCCAACTTCGAAACTCCAGGCTGTAACTGAGAAATTCCTAATGGAAAAACCCAATAATACTTTGACCGACATCGAACCTACTAGCGACCTACTAACCTATACTATCTAGGTATAATACTAGCTCTACTACTACTAGAAAAGCTCGCTTGAGTTCTACATTCCTTGTCTTATAGTTAGGTAGGTATAATTTCGTCAAGTATAAACAAACATAATTTAAAAAAAAAAGGTAAGCATACTAAATCTGTCAAAAACTTTGACAATGCAAAAGCTGCTACGAGGCTACGATAAAGCATGAAGGTAGCCATGAACAAAAAGTATCTACCTATTACTGATAATGTCTCAAACCGAAAAATCCTTTTTCAATATTGTTGTAAACTTAGACAAAACCTGATCCATAACCAGGCGCTTGGTAATCTTAAAATATGACAAATCCAAACCTATACACAAATTACAATATTGATTTTTTAACAACCGCTAGTTGTCCAAGGCGGACGAACCCGCGGGGTTGAGTATAATATAATATAATATTCCCGTCCGTGACCAGACATTACCGCAAGGTGGATTATTGAAATAAATCGCGAGTGATCAGCAAAATGCATAGTTTGCGCGCCGACCCATTACGCTGATTGAGTTTCCCGGAGACTCGGAGAACATTCCATGGTTTGTTGGAAGAGTGGATTAAGGTAGGGTTGGTCTTATATGGGTTGTGTATAAATATAAAGACTATGTGATATGAGCCAGAATTCGTAGTAAGTAAAGTACCTAACTAAACTGCTGAAACTGCTATGTAGGTTAATACTGTTTTCATCAAACGGATTGGATTTTCTAAACCTTTTTCTACTTGACCATCGTATCGTTTCTCACTAGCTTTAATCGAAATTTAGCGTTTTTTTTTAAAGATTTTTAATTCATAGATATTCTTTATGGGACCTCTTTAGGACATGGGCTATCCGAATATGAAAAAATATTTTATCACTTCAGCTTCAGCTGTTACAATGTATAATAGATATCTTTGGTATGATTAATATAATGTCTCGGTGGTATTTAGTAAGATAAAGGTGGATTTGAACTATCTCTACTGTTTCATAACACAGTGTTGTTTGCTTTAAAAAATTAAGGAACAGTCTACCTCTTTTTTTAATAAGTTTTCAAGCAAAATCTTTAACCATGACGGCGTGACATAACAGACATCTAAATTCTAAATGATATATCAATATAAATAGTGTAGCAGTTGGATCTTCTATTAGCTGTAATTATTTTCAATATGAAAAGAAAAATCACCTTTAAAATCAACATGCTTCTAAAGTATTAAACATTTATCAAAATCTACGTAGGTACCTGTAAATTAATTTCCAAATCCGCATAACTGCGAGTGGCAAGACGATGTCTCTTGTCATGTTTCACATTATGCCACGACGTGTATGCAATGCCCGTCAAATACGCGAACTGACGGCTCGGATTTGATGTGAATTGTGAATGTAAATAACATGGCGGGTTGATAAAAAGCATCGGCTATTTTATGCTGGAGAGTTTGATACTTTTCATGAAGCTTCTGCAAAAAAAAAATCGTCCACTACGTCCAAATGAAAAACTGAATAGGGACAATTAATTATTATCTTGAATAAATAATAATAAATAGTCACAAACTAAACATACGGAAAAATAAGAAGTCAAACTGTGAGGTGCTTTATGCATAATCAATAATTTAAACATAGGTAAATCATAAAGCTTGTAAATATTCGTAGCATACCTCGAAAACCATAAGTAAGATTGATATTTCCTAATCTCATCAATACAATCCAGGGCCTAGCTAATTTTGAACAGTTCCACCTTCCACATAAACTCATCTCACTTGATACTACTAGCGCCATCTATTAAATATAAATAGAACTAAACACAGAACTTCTACAAAAACATTCATGGTTTTTCCCAGATTCCTTTAAAAATACGTTAAGTCACTGCCTATTATATTTTAATTTGCATTTCAAAGAATTTTTGTTAAGTAAATATTTAAGATATCACACATCATTGATTGACATACTTTACGCTTATCTATGTAAATAGGTAATAAGCGATAGGCAGATCCATGGCTTAAACTTGTCTCTGTTTGAAAAAGATCTTAGTCCTGCAGTAAATAATTTTAACATCAGAAATGATCACATTTATCATTTACATAATTTAAGTAAACATACGTATAACATTTTTTTTACGTCAAAATGAAGATGTAACGCCAGATCAACACACAACAATATTTACTCAGACTTTTGAATAAATCGTTCTGAATACCGTCTCCCATTACAAGGTCAAACGGAAAATCAATAAAGTTCAAGGTCGCTAGTTCAAGGACACCTGTAGATACTAGTGAACTAGTAAGTAGTGGGAAATCGTGATTAGAGTAACAATACTTGGTAGGTAGGATTGTAGGATTTTATAGCTATAACGGGCTGGTGACCTTCGGGTTGACTTGGTCGTGATTCTGTCCGCATGGCTTTCCAATTTTCCTATAATATGTATAATTTGATAATTTCGTAAGAGATGCTTTTCGAAAAACCTAAATCTCTGAAGGCAGAGTCTTCCAGTCTAACTTAACGCAGCTGAATACCAGTATTTTACATAGGGCGACTGCCTATCTGACCTCCACAACCCAGTAACTGGGTAATACAATACCGCTTGGTAAGACTGGTTGGCAGACTTTCGGGCTTCTGAGGGAAAGATCCACGAATGACAGCCGGGATCAACGGCTTTACTTGCATTCCGAGGCACAGAGGAGTCTCGCTATGTAAAGATGGTCACTCATCCACGGACCAACCCCGGCAAGCGTAGCTTAACCTGATGGATCGACCCGTGCGGCTGTTATTATTTAGCCACGATTATAATACCTACTACAAGTATTTAATATCAAATAGAGCCGTTAACATGTCCTCAATAAAAACATTTAACTATACCTAATAACACGGGCTACTACCTACCTTTATTATATTAATTATTAAATAAATATTTTGTTGTCACTTTGAAATCCGTCCTAAGCAAATTGTTTTTTATTGCGCCCTTTATAAGGAAGCACCATGCCTAATCAATAATATTTAATTGCTTTTATTATAGCTTATAAAATATTTTTATTGTTTAGGTTTTAATAGGACGACTCAATATAAGTTAAATGTATATTGAATAATTGGTCATTATTGTGCGAAAACATAACCATCGTTAGCACTTATAAATTGTCATGTGGGTGTTTTAAAAGTTCATAGGAACTACCATTCTGCCTATCCCTTCAGGTATGAGATATAGAGTAGCATGCACAAATGCCATTGTGCTTCGTTTGATTTATTTACGTTGGCAACACATCACTTCCTCGCTGTCAAGAATTGATACAGGTAGCGCCATCTTTTGAAAATTTTCCGAAAACACTTTTCAAAGTTGGATATTTGAATAGATAGTAATGAAATAATCAATTAAAATGAAAAAAAGAATATTTTCTAATTCAAAAGGGAATTTTCCCAATGATTTTCCCGATAGCAAAATTCTTAATTGTTATTTATTCCTTTTTTTAATTTTATTATACAGGTCTAACTTACCTCCACGGGTATAATTATACCACTTTCGCAAGAACAATAAATCACAATAAACGACAACACTAACCCTAACGAACTTAAGTTCTAACAATAGATGCGCCCACGCAACCGAATGAACTAATCGCTACGATGATCGATTCGGATCCCGATAAGAAACTATTCTAGTGAGACTGTGAGATGAGTTTTATTGTTCTGTGTTGCTACTTTTAAATTGTGATTTGGAGAATTAAATTAAATTATTGAAAGAAAATATAAAATAAAATATTTAATATTACTTTATAACATATTTTTAGAATTGCGTAGTAGATTTTTTCTAGATTTGGTCTAAAACACATTATCACTATCACTACTTCACATAAAAATGTATTTATAAAAAAGTCTCCCCACCGCGTCTGTCCATCTGTTTGAACGCAAAAACTCAAAAACTACCGAACGGATTTTCATACGGTTTTCACAATGGACGGACTGATTAAGGTTAATGTCATTAAGGTTTCGTGTACGATGTTTTATCAAGCACTAAAAGCCGTGCGAAGCAGGGGCGACTCGCTAGTTATTTAATAAAATTGCATATAAATAATCAACATTTTATTGTTTTTCAAAACGAATATTCTGCGAATTTGAATGAAATATCATCTTTATTTCTAGAAAACTGTACTATTTACAACCAGGATCTTACCTACCAAAGGTTCACACGTATTTTTTTTAATGTTGCTAGCCTTAAAAATCCTTTAAAAAAAATCAACCTGTCCAACTTTCGCTAACATTCGTGACTTTGTCAATAGCTGACAATTAAAAAACTAAACTAAAGAATTTTAACAATCGCCATTCTCTCTAGCGTCCATTCATAAAATTGATCGGAAATTCACACCTTTGGGCAATTATTTTATTAATTTATCAGGTCACAATGAAAAATTATATTTTAATGGTTTAATTGCAAAATGGCATCATCAATTTTGAATAATAACACGTAAAATATGTAAATTATTGTAAGCGGTGCGGGTGACTCGTTTTTGTCGAAGCGTGGGTAGTTTATAATTTTTTCTTGAATCTAAAAAAGAGTATAAATATTATGTTTGTGTAATTGTCATAAAAATATCACGATATCGAATTTAGCAACACAACCTAAATGGAATTCAAGAAAGAGGTTAAATGGAATTGTTACATAAGTGTTACATACCTACTACTGGGTGAATCTTTATGTTGGAAAATGTTAAAAAATCTAATATTTTGGTGACTAAACCTGCGTTGATTTAAATAAATGAAATTAACATTCGTAAAAAAAAAAAGTAACAAGGTAATAAAAATAAACTTACACGCGACTGCAACTACAAAAGTGTTACAGAACTTCCTAATTACCTATAATAAATTATGCATTTTCCATAGATTCTAAGTTAAGGCTCCCGCAAACAGGCGCGACGCGACTTTAACAGTACAATTTCTAAGAAAACTTCACGGTCGAACAATTACCGGTGTCGCGTTGCGTGACAAGTCGCGGCAGTATGCACGAGCCTTTAGCCCACCAACCCACTACTACTATAATGCATAGACCAGTAACTTATATTAACATGCTTACGTTTGTATTAAGGAAGGGAACAGTCTCCTGATATCCACCTAGTTCGGGAGGCAGAGCTTCGAACTTGCGAAGCAATACTCAAAGAATAAAGCTGAGTTGAGTTGCCTTATGACACAGTTATAGTTTTTATATGTAACAGCGACACTATGTTTGCAAATAAATAAATAAATTAATTTATATTATTTATATATTTAGGGCAAATATCACACATCTAAACCGCGTTCATGAGCTGTCAGTATAATAATTGTTGTGGAATATTGACACTAAAAGCTCTTAAACTCGGTTGCGTTTTTCATAAGTGACATTTGCACCAAATGTGTCACCAAATCTAATAGGTAGGTTAAGTCACCATAATAAAATTCTGCAATATCAGGTAAACTAGCTTTCGCCAGCGGCTTCCACCGCCTATATCTTTATAAATAATATCCTATGTTACTCAGTATTTTGTATTGATTAAAAAAGCGCTTTGATGAGTTTTTAAACAAAACCATATTCTCAAAGATTGGCCATTATGGGAGTTGGACATTTTGGGAATTGGACATTTTGGATGTTGGACATTTTGGGAATTGGACATTTTGGGAATTGGACATTTTGGAAGTTGGACATTTTGGGTTTTGGACATTTTGATACCGTTGGACATTTTCAGAATTGGAAATTTTGACCCTGAACGCTCAATAAGTCAACCCTACATATTACATAGCAAACACTATAAGTACAAACTTAGATCATAAATTAACAAAGTGGGTGATCACTAGGAGTATTGCAGCTGCAATGACGAAGTACAAAGGCAACACCCATCACACTAGGTTCCCGAGATCGTATCAACATGACGAACATAAATTACGATGTGATTTTACAACTGGTAATTAAATACCATTTTGGAACAAACTTGTTTGGGACTAGAGACTTGAAGTTTCGAAATCTGTAATAATTAGCTTTAGTCTCTCTATGGCACTAAACAATTCCTTTAATAGCACCTCTGTCACATTATATAGGCAATTAGGCAAATAACAATGCACCTATGAACACTTTAGTGGACAAGTCACAACTCTAGTCGCGAGTAATTTTAGGGTTAGGCACTAAACTAAAACTGACACTAGAAATGCTGTACCATACCCAGTGTACACTTAGTTACACAAGTTTTAAATTAAAATTAAAACTATATTACTATTATTATAGTTTTAGTTCTAATATAAAACCAAAAACTCACGCCTTTTTCCCATGGGGGTAGGGGTGAGTTTATGCATGTACTTATGTATGTATAAAACCAAATTGTATAAAGTCTAAAATTATGGTAGAAAGACTAATCTTTCTATCATAATTTTAGTTACGTTGAAGATCTTAGGCAGACGGTTCATTTATGCGCTTCCACGGATTATATTATTAATTCTAGTTTTCACTCTACCTTGTTAACACAGCAGGTTAGTATGATAAACGCATTCTAACAATTTCTAACATAACAGGAGGCGTAAACAAAGATATAAAACCCACATGAATATTTATTTCTCAGTTTAATTACATAAAACGTAATTGGGTGTGTTTATCTGTTAGGAATCGAATATTCCTTTTGCTAATAATTATCATTTTCATGTTAGTTAGCCTTTATGAGACTAACAACTGTGATTTTCATTTAAAATAGGCACTAACTGTGGAACTTAGAATATAAATAATTAGTAGTTAATATTTTGTATTTTAGGTGTATTATAATCATCAGTTCCTACTTATTTACTTTTATAATTGCTCTTCTACACAAATTAGTACTAATCTATAATATTTTTTCGCCGTCGACATTTGACTGAGATTAGCATTTATTTGTTTTTTTTTCATCATTTAAGAAGCTGAACACATTTTTTACAACCTTCAAACCCATAGAAACATTTAGACCCATCCATCTTGCCTACTCAACTTAAAAACTAATTAACCAGGTACAGTCAACTAGAAAAAACACTGTCAAAACAGGGCCAATCAATCAATTGTATAATCAATCAGTAAATGACATAGCAACGCCCACAAGTAGGTAGACACAGATGAATAAATGCCAAGAAACATTATAGAATTATTATTGCAGCGCGAAATTATAATTGCATTTCAAAATTATTAGGTGCAAAATTATATTATTGGTGGTGTGGGCCGCGGGCGGCGGTATCTGATGCGTACGCTTGCTTGACATGGTAAGTGATGAGCCGAGTGATAGAAACCTGCTTTCGTCGGGCGGGTTTGAATTATGGTCATGACTGTACCTTTGTATCGGATTTGGAATTATATAGGTATTGAGATAGGTAGGTTGCATTTGAAAGCCTTTGCTTTGATTTGAACGGACTTTTGAATAAATTCAGGTAGTTCATCATAAAAATAGATGAATAGGTACCTAATAATATTTGAATATATAGGTAATTTGACTGCCTCGTTGGTCTAGTGGTCCCAAGTGCTACTGCTGAGCTTGAGGTCCTGGGTACGATTCCCGGGTCGGGCGAAGTGTTATTGGGTTTTTCCATCTAGAATCAAATAAAATAGTTTTTATTTGATGAAATTATACTTGAATAGGTACTAATTCCAGTGTTTCTTATCTTTTCCCTTATAAATGTATGTCAACAAGACGTTTATTGGCAGTGTTAGAGGCATGCGCAAGCAATAAATCATCTCACAGCATTGCTACATTGCCCAACTGATTTTATAGAGCTATATAAATAGCCCCAGGTCTTCTTACCTCACTATTATATTTACACTTCTATGAGAACCAATTATTATTAGTTTATTGAAATTCTAAGTCTTTATAGATTTATTACTAGCAAAATAAAAGACGCCTCCACTAAAGCTAAAGTATAATAATTAATAATAGGATTAATTACCTATACCTATTTAGCATCACTACAGGCAATTTTTGTAAGAAATAGTGACCGAAGACGGACTTTAAAGTTTGTTGCAATTCACACTTTAACTTAACTACTTAAATAGTTACTTCTAAGGGACAAGTAGGTAGCGCTGATAAGAATAGGTAGAAAAATACCTAACATTAACCGACTTCCTAAAACCCGATGAATGGTACACCTACCCTACGCTCCCCATACAAAACAAAAACAAAACAGTCTCTTATCAGTAGGGAGAAAGCCCCTATTGTTAGTCGTGACGCCTCGCGTTACACTTTTATTATCTATGTGTCTCACATACGGTGAACTTCAATGGCACCGAAACTTTTTCTGGGAAAACTATTCTTTATTGTTTTGTGCACATTTTTGGCACTCTGTATTTCGCATTATCGGTGAATCTTTTGAATTTCGAATACGCTTTTCCTTTCACGCAGTCAACTAAAAGTCACATTGTGCTAAAAATGTGTTCTGGGTGGTTTAAATATTCTTGGTACCTTCCTACCTATTGTTACTCCTCATTAACCATAGGTACCTATAGTTAATGAGTAGGTACCTACGTAAACACAACTTCATACTTACTAGTCTTCATACTATTATTTTGAGAATAGTGTTTTATGGTGGGTTGCAGCTGAAAATCAGCGTCAGGTGGTACACTTTGTGTTGTCATCTGACATTATGCTGAGCTGACGCCCTTTTAGCATTAAAATAATTGTTTTCTGATTTTATAGTTTGTATTTTTCTGCTGTAATGCCAATAAACGTATTTTTCTTTCTTTCGTTTATGATAAATCATACACTACATAAGACTCATTTTTTGAGTTTTATTAAGTTAAGTTTAAATAAGCAGGACTGAGAAAGAGCATGTGAGATAAAAAAATATAACACATATTTAAATTTTTATTTCAAAACGAACTCGTGTCGCCGTCAGTTAAAATCTGCAATCAATATTTACAATACATTGCTAGTTCTTCTCAAACTCTTTACATAAATGACCAAAAGGAAGACGCTAATTATTATACGCTGAACGGAAATGCTTATTTTTTAAATTAAGCTGTTAATTATTTGCTTATTCAGTACGGCTCTTGCCCGGTAAAATAACACTTTAGTGCCAATTTGCGGGTGAGTGATTTATAACTTCCATAAATTCAAAAATCTTCTTGTTCAATTTACCTACATTTTCTCTTCATGTATTAATTTTCGCCATCATAAAAGGCGATTTAGTTACGTAATTAGAAATAACCTAAACTATGTGGCCAGCGTGTGAAGAAAAGTGAGAAATGCCTGTATTTAGCAATAGACTTCCAATAACTTAGTAAGTTTATTAGTGAAACAAATCCAATAGCAGACTTTACAAAACTTAGTTGACCGGTCAAAATTAAGCAAAATTTATTTATCTACAGTTTTATGCACAGTGGCTGAGATTAGGAAGAATTTATACATAAGGAATGATCTACCAGCCCGCCTTTGGGTAAATTAAAATTGCAATTAAATAATAAAATTGAGCCACTAAAAATGGACACCTGATCGTTTACAATAAATCCCCTTGTACAATTACGAGACATTCCATTCAATCATTCATTCAATCATCATAAACTTTTACCCCACCTCACAATAATTCGATTATTTGTTTCAAAAGACAAAACCATTAAACATATTACTGCGAACTAATTCAGACTAAGACTGGTAATAAAACTCTATTGTTAGTCCAACCAGGTAGTTAAGGGTTAGGTGACGCCTTAACCACCCCCCACCCCTAAATATCGGTGACTTTAAGGTGTTAACAGTTGTGTCACAGGATTAGTTGGATTAGTCTTGTCTTAGACATCAGATCCTACCGACCGAAGCCCAGTGACATATCGATGTCCACACAAGTGTCACTTTAGTTTAAGTGACGGTTCTATTTTCGAATTTTTTGGTTAAGTTCTTCAATATGCGTAATTTTAGTCTTATAGTGACTGTTTAGTTCGTAGTGTTAAGTTTTAAGACTTTTGGACCATGTTTTGTGAATATGATCAGTGTCCATACATCATGAGTGAGTGTAGTGAGAGCCATTTGGGGAAACTCACCCAGTTTGTGAAACGCTGGTGGGAGGATGATTATTATAAGGTTGGTCTCACTTCTCGTTTTTCAAACTTATGTTTCTCTGGATAAGTTCTGTCAAAAATTTCTGTCTTTTGCATCTTCATTTTCTTTGCAAGTGCAAAAGACGTGACTCGTATTCAGACCGCAGTCAAATTTAGAACTGGTCAGAGTCCATCGACTGATATTTTTCACTTATTTTGTGACAGTTCGTCTTTCTAATTCGCTTTTCCAATATTATAAATATTTATATCTACGCCCATGCTATAAATCCTCTATAAAAGTTTCTGAAACAGTTAGCTTTTTGCCAACATTAAAACGAACAGTGTCATAGTAACCATTATATCATCCAAACGAGTGTTAAAATGTTGTACTAAATTTCATAATGCAACTCGTTTGCTCCTTCGATTCCTTGCGGTCAGCAGGTGCAGACCCCCACGCCGACACATCTGACACATTTTCCAAAATACGCTACGTCACGCTTAGTGGGTACGGGCTATGGTCGTTTTGATGTTGGCAATAGCTAACTGTTTCAGAAACGTTTATAGAGGATTCATATCATGCAACCGTATATAATTAGGTATTATACAACAGTTGCATAAATAACTATAAAAAAGAATATTTTCGCCGTTTGTCTTATTTCTTTAAGCCTACATGATCATCGATGTCACTGTCACATAATCCACCCAATTTTTCCTTGATACTCGTGTCAAATTCCTTACGACGCGACGGTCGAAATCTTCAATCGATACTTGACCCCTGGCTTATCCAATTATTATTAATACCCATAACGACGCCACGAGGCGCCTTAAGCCGAGATTAAGATAAGACCGGGGGACCACACTGTATCATTACCTATATTAAGTTTAAGCGATACTCAGGGATAATTTTATATAGAATCTAAATTGTATCAGGAATGGGTTTAAACTTTGAAGCGTTGATAGGGTATGTGGACAGATTATAGTGTCCCTGATGTAAAGCCTGTTATAATGTTTATTTTGTGATCGTAAGCGGTGGTATGAAGAATAATGGGTGTCGTGATATTGGTTGATGGAAAAATGTGGGCAATAAGCTGTTAGTTTTTTTTCTTATTATAGATTGCAATTATGAAAATAAGCACTGCTATTCGCGTAATAACTCAAATACTTAATGTTATTTTTAACACAGAATGAAATTAATGATTAAAGGAAAAAAGGATTATACTAAAATCTACCAGAAACTCAAATCATAATAATATGTTTGCAAAGTAAAGTCTCGTACACACTGGCGCGATATCGTGAGCACGGGGGGCAAGGGTAGCGCTGTCTGTCGCGCCCGCAATATCGCGCGTGTGAGTACGAGCCGTAACGTCTGATTAAATCAAATCCAAATCCATTCCAAACAACTTAAAAATAGGTTCTCAATTGACGAAAAACAATGCAATTTGTGACGTAATGACGATGTGTGACGTAAAGGACGAGAGTCACGTCACAATAAAAACGTTACGTACTCTATTTAAAAAAAAAGATTGATAAGTACTCTCCAAAGCTTAGGGATCCACTTTCACTACAGCACTGAATCATACACAACACAGTGTAATGATAATTAAATTAATAGACATACATGAACCGGCCACCCACACAGCGATCATGCCATTGTTGAACGAACGACAAATATTGATACAATCACCGTGTTTGATGTCGAATTGTCGATGTCGACACAGACTTGTATTGTAGGAATACATTTTGTTGTGATGACAATAGTAGGGTTTTATTAGCTTGTAGAATGGATTTAACTAATGATATATATTCCTGGACGGCAATTGGTGTTTTTACCCTACTGAAAATGTGAAGTGAGAAGGACTAGGTATTTACTTTATTTTGTATTTAATTACTTACTTATAACGGTGTTCTTTTCTCTGAAAAATAAATTTAGTCTAAACTTTTGTGCCCAGATAAGCCTAATAAGTTCTAACTTCGAAGGTTAGGCCTTCGAAGTTAGAACTTATTAGTAACTAATATTACACAATGTAGAAGTACCCGAAAACGGACTAATTTTAGAGTTTATAAGAGGAAAATATTAGTCTATTTTAGGGTAAGTCTTAGGCTTTAGGGCTTGATTTTTTTAAACGAGATTTCGACATGTAGTTTAAACATTTTCAACGAATAACATAAACAACATTTTGCCTTTTCATGGACAACTTTCAAGTACTTACAAACATCGCATTAATTCACTTGCAATTATACCCCATTAATTTAAAGGGTACCTCTGAAAGTTGTAGCAAAACACCGTCTTAGTACCTACACACCTTACCCTTAATATACACACAGAAATCGTACTTTCAGACAGATGTTTCAAGTTAATAAAGGCAACATTGTTGGACATTGGTTAAGTTTACAATTGGAGCCAATTATTGGCGTGTACGGCCAACTACCAACAAATTGCAAGGCTAGCAGACACTTCAGCTAGGTGCCTACCTATGTGTGCATAATTATTAGTTACTAGGGTAAATTCGAAGTGCAGGGGTACTGGTGGTTACAGAAGCGGTAGAGATTGTTTGTGCTTGGGAACATTATTTAAGTTTTTTCTAAGCCTGGAATTAAAATTGTCGCCAATATTTTAGTTTTACTAATAGTTATTAATGTTACACTGACATTTTTATTAAATTTTAAAGTTGGTTCTTAATGTATTACGTCTTCTGAACGATAAGCAGAATGTTAATTTTAGTACATAATTCATAATTTCCACATAAAACGGTAGTTAATGGCTCAAATTTAAATTAGCTGTATAGAACTAAACATTTCCCACAAGAAAACAGCGGGGCGTTGCATCTCAGGTGCGTGCTTAAGCGGTCATTAAGCAAAATGGCAATGCGTTTTGCGCTTCACAGTACACAAACCTGTTTACTTACTTCATGTATCATGCCCTGAACAATATGGCATGTCACGACAGCGAGCCAACGAAAAACGATCGCGAAGTACACATTAAAAAAAAACAAAAAAAACCTGTCACGACCAACTGAAATGAGACCATATATCAAGGTAATAAGATACACTTTGTTATGTTACATTTAAAAAAAATGCCATGAAATATGTCCGCTTGTCCATTGCTCTGCCGGTAGGCGTGGGTCAGATATGTGCGCAAATTTATGTTTTTCACTCACAGCGGCGGAAAATAGTCTGTTTTAAGAGGTAATAAGAGTAATTTCGGCTGTACGGCTATGTTGGCGGGTCAACCACCTCGGGTTAACATCGCGACTTTGAATCATTTTTTGCTTCTTGCAACCTTTTTGTCGACTGTTGACAATTACTTGTTTCGTTCCCACAGTCAGGCGGTGACCGCCTTATAAGAAAACACTTAAAGCAAACGCAAAAAATCCCTGTCTAGACTTCCATTTTGTTTTCTTATTTCGTTGATGTGAAGGATAGGATACTTGGTAAAAATGAATTCATGATAACAATTATATTATCTAGGTATAGTTGTGGATAGTAAGGTAACGACTGACGTATTTAATTAAATAAGTTAAAAAAATCTTTTATTATTAGAATTACTTTGCACTTTTTTCTGCAACAGTACCAACCCCGACGACAAGAAATGCGTTATTCGATTAAAGAATCAAAGTAGAAGGTGCGCGTGAGTTTTACGCTGTGATTGGTTAATGATACGCTGTGGGGCTAATGATAATGATAAATAATAATCATGAGGTTAACCTCGAGTTTCGTGGTCAGTCACCGTAACGAGAGCGGTACATCGCTGAAATTAATTTCATTAATATTATAAGCCGTGTCTTTACCATTAAAATTTAAAACAGTTATCGCCGTAAAATATATATTGTATATTTTTTATTTAATCATACAATTATTTTAGTATTATACAACATTGTTAAAAAGCTTCCTAATATAAAAATAATGGTTCGTAAACACAAAATAATATTCTAAACATCTGTTTAAATTAAATCATCATAAATACGATCACTCCAATTTTCTTAAACTCTTTAAACGACCTCTATTACAGTAACGACACAAAAACAAAACCGTCTTCGGACAAAAACGACACAAAACGCAATCCCAATTTTTACAAAACGACTTTAGAAAGCACGAAACGACTTCAGAAAACTCTATATAATTATTTCTCCGCATAACTTTAAAACGTTAAACTCTCAGACGTATATTTTTCTAAAAGACACTTTATTATCCAGCGTTTATCCGTGTTGTGGCAATAGAAACCGAATCATTGTAATAATTGGTCGCTTTTACGAAATTGCCCCTGACGCGCCGTCTCCAAACGACAATTTAATTCCGGGGAAACGGATAATGATATGGCAACCCCATCGGTTACACGCCGTAATCGAGTGACAAACTGTTTTAAAAAGCGACAATCAAGTTCATTATAAGTGAATGCTGGGTGTTGCCAGCTATTATGATTTTAAACGAATTTTTGAATGAGATGTGGTTTTTTAATAGAATTTTAAGTGACGTTTTAATGCGGTTTTGTACATTGTATATGTGTATACGTAATTGTATATGTGCTTTTATATTCATAAAACGTTTCATCTTTGTATTGTGCAAAGCTCTTGCTAAGTAGATACAACGTGGGCGAATATTGTGACAACATTTACATTTTGTAACTCATTAATGTTACACCGGATTGTACAAAATTTAACAATTAATTTGTCACTATACACTTCAAGATTAGTCAGACGATAGTGGCAAACAACGTTATTTTAGTTTCAATTGTTCTAAATGTTTTGCTACAAAACATTTTCGTGTTATTCTCACGACATCACAGTAATAATTACATACAAGTTTTTCTTTGAAACCTGTTCAAAGGCAACAATAATAAGGAGTGTTTGAATTAACTCGAAAATTTAACTTTGACATCGCGAGGCGGCCCCGAATGCTTACCAAATGAATAGTAATTTAGTTTTCGGATTAAATCGTTTCAAACACGCGACACAGAACCACTTTTCTATTCTCAAGTCGAGTCGAAACCGTCATTTTACACAATTTTACCCAATTGCTCCGAGTTCTCAGAATTAATTTGATATTAGCCTTTGAAAACGCAAGGTGTGGTTTTCTGTCGGCCTGATAGTTATTTTGAAGAGGGATTTGAACAACCAGTGTTTAAGGCTTGCTCTAGACTCGATAATCTTTTAGAATTAGCCGCGCTCATTCATAATTTTATTAAATGGACTGTTTTGTAATTCGACTCATGATATGTTATTTCATTTTATAGATGGTAAACGCTTTCAAAACTCTGGATACCTACCGGAATTATTTTAAATTATGATTTCCAATTTTGCATATTCAATTTCTGCGGAACTAATAATTTGTTTAGAAGAAAATATTTGAATCCATTAAGAATATTTGCCATTAATTGCGATAGACAATAAGCTCCATCACACATTGCGCCCTCTTACCTATAAAACTACAATGATATTTATTTCTTGTTCCAGGAATCACAATCAAGTAGCGCTGAAAGATGGAGTGGTCGCGGACCAGAGCACAACATGGCTCTCCAACAGATCCTCAAGCTGCAAGAAGCGAGAGCCCTCCACAAGACCTCCCTTCTTCCCATCTACAAGAAGAATGGTCTTCCATCCCCGCCGGGAGCTAATTACGACAAGCATGATAAGAGACCAGAGTATACTGATACGAGAGCCTTCGAGCAATCCAAGCTTGAGGCAGAATTCAGAAGACTAATGGAACACTCAGGCAGAGACGTCCGAAACGATGAATCTCTAAAATACTTCCAACATATGATGGAAGTGAAACAACACTACGATTATCTGAAAAGTATCCAAGAAAGAGATACTAGAAGCAGCCCTAGAGAAAGTCATACAGAAGTCAAGAAAGAAGTAATGTCGCCCAGTCGTAATAGGTCATCTCCAGTACATCAGTCACCTTCTCACAGAGTGTCATCAGCCGAAGTATCTCCCAATCATAGCATCCGCCTATCTACCTCATCCAGTCCTCTCTCAACCACTAGTCCAATAAACTCATCGCCATTAAGTCACCTCCAAAACATGCAACCTTTTGATTTCCGAAAGCACAAAACGAATGAGAGCAACGAAAAAGAAGAGAGCAAAAAACCCTACGATTTAGCATCTGCTGAAAAGGCCACTATGGATTTAATGAGAAGTCAATTCTTCAACTTTCCTTTGCCTACAAACTTGCCTATTCCGCCAATGTCAATGCCTTCAACGTTTAACCACCAGGCAGCCATGGTAGCTGCGCTTAGTCAAAACCCAATGGGTTTAGCCTCACTTCAAGCTCTTCTACCTCAAATGTCAGCAAAACCTGTAGAACCATCAGAAAATAAAATTCATAGTAATGGTAAAGGAAGATCAGATGACCACAAAGCTGAAGATGAAAACGTTCTCAATTTGAGCAAGGATGCGTACGCTGAAGTAGCTCAGAACTCGAGGAACATGATGTTAGGAAAATGTATTAGTCCACCTAAAAGACAATGGGGCGCGTCGCAAATGCCACTGAATTTAGGAACACACTTCATTAATCCAGCTACCGGTAAGAAGAGAGTTCAATGCAACGTGTGCCTGAAAACCTTCTGTGACAAGGGAGCTTTGAAGATCCATTTCTCCGCCGTGCATCTGCGTGAAATGCACAAATGTACAGTTGAAGGCTGCAGCATGATGTTCAGTTCAAGAAGATCTAGAAACCGTCACAGTGCGAATCCTAATCCGAAATTACATTCGCCCCATCTACGACGGAAAATTTCACCTCATGATGGCAGAACCGCCCAAGTTCACCCAGTCCTAATTTCACCTCACAGGGCAGGCCTCAATATACCACCAGTGATGAACCCTATGCACCCATTTGGATCATACCCTCTTTTGAATCCACCGCATAATATGGGTCAGTTCCCATCAAATATACCTTTAGACTATAAAAATAGTATGAACATGAATTTCTCACCATCTTTTGACCACGGCCAACCAATGCGACGTGAGTCTGATTCCGTGGAAAATAAAGACCAAGATGGTCAAGGAGAATCCGATGAAGATGACGGCATTGTGGTTGTGGCAGGAGACGACGATGATGATGATAATGAACACATCGATACTAGTGATTATTATTCTACATTAAACAAGTCCATAGGCTCCATAGATGACTCAGAAACTGATTTTGATCAAAGAAGTGTTAGTGATAACAATGAAGTCACAGACAATAGAAAAGATGAAACAGCTAGTCCCGAAGTAATGAAAAGGAAACGCAAAAACCTGAATCCTACTCGTTTACAACACCATTACATTTCCGAAAATGGTACATCAAACTCTAAACGAGACCATCCGGATACAGATGAAAATGAATGCGCTGTAGATTTGAAAAGAGTTAAAACTGAGGACAGTCAGTCCAGCGAAAATAATATTGATGTAACTCATGAAGAACCTAAAAATAGCGAAGCCAAACCAGAAAAACCGGTTATCAAAGATGAACCTACCGATATGAGCTACAACATCCAAGACTTAAGAGTAAAAGATGAACCAATCGATAAACAAGAAGTGTACAAACCTGCAAATAATCGTTCTAGTGAAGAACAGTTCTCATCAGAAAATGCACTTAAGAGACTTGAAAGTTTATCCAAAGGTGAGTTTCCTAGCATTCCTAAGAAACATGATTCCCAGTCCTTGGGCCCGTATAATTTATCAATGAATGATTCGATAGATTACTCTGATCGATCGCCTTCTTCTTCAGTATCCAGTTTTGATTACAATGCCGAAGACACTCACGGGCAAATCTTTGGACATTTTGACAACGGTTTCTTTGTCAGTACAACCGATGTTCCTATGGATCATGAGAATCCCCGTAAATGCACGGTATGTGGGAAGATTTTCCAAAATATCTATGTACTAAAAACACACTACCAAAATGCACATCTCAAGCTTATGTACAAATGCAATGTTGAAGGTTGTAGAGCAGCTTTTTCATCCAAACGAAGCAAAGACCGGCACAGTGCAAACATGAGTTTACATCGAAAAATAGAAGAGTACAGAATATCGGAAGAGTCTTCGCGTTTTCTGGATAAAATACGTGAGCAAATGGAACTAATCTCACGGTACAATGAGGAAGAGCGTGCTGTACCTTACGTCGAATCTCATATATATTACCGAGCGAAAGAATCTGATAAACTGAAGAGCCAATTGAGCCAACAGCTGCCTTTCACGTCACCTTACCCACATCTACAGCTACCAGAAACCTATCTGAGTAACAGGGATATGTTTGCACAGCACTCGTTCCTTTTCACGCCATTTGGTATGCTTCCTAACTTCCCTCCGATCCCATTAGGTTTTCTACCTCCAAATTTGAATGCTTTCGGCTGTCAACCAAATTACTCCCCACCGCATTCAAGGAAGCTGAACTATTGTGTTGAGGATGAAGCACCACGACCAAATAAAGATGGTAATTACCCATGTCGGGGTTGCAAAGACTGCTTCAAAGACCTATCCAGCTTGAAACACCATTGTGAAAGTATGCACGTACAATCTCTACATCGGTGTTCCATCAGTGGCTGCAACGCTGCGTTCTTCTCAAGAACTAAGAGGAACATGCATTACGAATCTCATGTAGCCCGTCGACAGAATGGTAGGATCCCCGTCAACCCCTCGTGACCTGAATAGTACTTTTGACTGTGTAGTCGAATCTCCAGTGCATTTGTGATTTAATTTAGTATTACCAAATAGTGTTGTAAGGCAAGACAGTTTCAGTACCTTTTTATTCTCGTTAGAATGAGGTGTGTGAGGTGTTGTACATAAAGCGGCCCAGCCGCTTGTGAGGTGTTAGTGAAGTCCAAACTCTTTGCAATGTAAATATTAAAGTAGTATCGCTTAGACTTTTCCATGTGTTGTAGCAGGTTGTAGCATAGATAGTATTTAATTGTAATTCAACATTCCATAGTAATAAATCGTGCAATAAAATGTAAATAAATAATAGTGTGTAATGTACAAAGTTTTGGCTGATGTATTTAGAATTGATGATGAATGTTTATGTACTTACAATTTCGTATATGATGTAAAGTTGTGAAAATAAATGTTTCCGTCTAATTTACTTTCTTTGGTCTCTTAGCACAAATGGGATTATTTTAACGAGCTTTGAAACTATTTCATTTTGAATTAAAATAAATTATAATTAATAATGTAATTATTGTATCCATAAAATTCTGTTTTTTAATAACTAGCAAAAACGTATTTTTTTCTTAAAATTATTTTTCGTCAAAACTCGTTACAAATAATCCTACAACTAATGTAGAATAATTATTTGATCATATCTCCTAATATTTTGGTGCTAAAATATGACAAATTATTATTTCAATTTCATTACTGTACATTTCTTGGTGTTTCTCAATCAGATCTACGTGTAATGTGAGATATTAGAATACCTTAAATTGTATAAGTACCAAAAAGTATTAAAAACTTAATTGTTAAGATTGTATTATATAAATAAAACATATATACTTCCTTTTTGCCAAACGATAATAAGTATGTAATAAAAAAGTTTGGAAAAAATTATTCTGATTTTTACTTTTAGCCCTTTTAGAATTAAAAACACAAAGATGCATTTTTCACCAAAATGCCTCGAATAGAAAGCGAAGCCAATTTACACGTATTTGTTTGTGGGTATCGTAAGAGACGGCCTTTATTTTGTCACAAAGATGGATAAGTGTTATCTTGTTTACTAGTAACAACATACTGGGATTAACAACCGTTACTAATCTATATCTATATACTTATAATAAATCTGTAGAAGTGAAAATTCTGTACATTGAAAATATCAAAAAAATTAATGGCAGGGGGCGTTACTAGACCGACACCGAACCCAAAAATTTGATTACATTTTTTTTTGTCTGTCTGTCTGTCTGTCTGTCTGTCTGTTTGTTCAGGCATCACGCAAAAACTACCGGTTCGATTACGATGAAACTTGGTATAATTATTCTTTAATATCCTGGGCACCACACTGGGTACTTTTTATCCCGGAAAAGTATCCTATCCTACGGTTGGGGGGTGTCAAAGTTTGTATGGAAGAATTTTAACGCGCTGTCCGATTAACTCGAAACTCAATATTTATACTTAAACCCAAAAATTAAGAATACCGTGTATCAGGATTTTTCGAAATTCAACCCCTAAGGGGGTAAAACAAGGGATGAAAAATTGTATGAAAAATCTTATTCCTTGAGGTAATAAACATGAAACTTCGCACGAATAGTTATCTAAGGACCGATTTTTCAATCGTCAGATAACTTTTATCTGGGGAATATGTTTGACGTTTTGACAGCTTTTGTATAGAAAATATGTCAAACCGCCATATTTATTCCTCAGATAAAAATTATCTTACGATTGAAAAATCAGCTCTTAATAAATTATAAAGTTTGTAGTTTTTTGTTTTTCTAAATTAAAGTTTGTAGTTTTTTTAAATTGGGGGGTGTCAGTGTTTGTATGGAAGAATTTTAACGCTCTGTCCGATTAACTTGATATTTATACTTAAAACCCATGGGGATGTATGGGGTAATTTCCGACACTCACGCGGGCGAAGCCGCGGGCAGCAGCTAGTTATAAATAATAATAATAATCGCTTAATTTTCAGACAACTCAGACCCATAGATAAATGACACAAATAATGTGACAAAATAATAAATAACATTAAACTATTGACTGACGCGTAAAGTCGGTGACGTATTACGCTGAGACACACTACAGACCCCACACACACACACACACTAGACTAAAAGAGGGGTTATAAAGCAGCTCATTTCTTTAGTTTAAAAACGAAAATAGATGACTCTACAGTACGATCAGAAGTGGAAAGTGGCCGCAGATGTTATCAATCATCAAGGTCCAAGGAAAAATTAGTCTTTCTAGCTTTAATCGATTGCATGACTATAGATTATTCGGTTTGCATATACTAATAGGGCTTATTGGTATATGCAAACTGAATAAATCTATAGTTAATGGCATGGGTATAGTATAAAAATGAATCAATTTGCGGGGTCATTGCGTAA
Organism: Eupsilia transversa; assembly: GCA_914767815.1. NCBI lineage: Eukaryota > Metazoa > Arthropoda > Insecta > Lepidoptera > Noctuidae > Eupsilia > Eupsilia transversa. Next base: position 4,901,819 of record OU611888.1, read on the forward strand.
CACACTAAAGGTCTCTGCACACAGCGAGCGCGGCGCGGCGGGTCGGGACGGCGACGCGACGCTGAGCAGTTGTAATGTACTAGATATTACGGACGACGCCACACAGTAGCAATGGCCTTTGATTTTAACAGTTCAACAACATTCATTACGTTATTTACGTTGTTGACCAGACAAACTTTTCGAACGTATGAAGCAATGAATTAGCAATATCCTTCAAAATCATTCAGATTGTGATTGATAGTCACAATATACATATAGATAGCCAGGCCACCCCAAATGCGTCAATTTGGGGTGGCCTGGTCTATGAAAAATATGGTTTTGTGTAAAACTGAGCAAAAATCCTAAGGCATGAATTACATAGAGAAGGCGTAAGGTAAAGGCGCGGCACAGGCGCAGCGCACGCAGCGTGGAACGGATAGCTGACTTTGTTTAGTGTTGACGTTTCAGTGCACTGAAACGTCAAAGCTAATCGAGCGCCCTAAATGATTATGACCACGTGGAGTGAAAGACACGCTATCGCAACAAAGTCAGACTGTATGATGACGCATCGTAACGTCTCTTCGCCTCTTCTATATAATTTAAATCGCGTCCGTTCCACGCCTGCGCTGCGCCTGTGCCGCGCCTTTACCTTACGCCTTTTCTGTGTAATTCACGCCTAAGGCTCTACTTACTGCCAGGCTTACAGACTGCGCTATTCTTAACACAACCACCAACGGAGACCACCGACCTACGCATGTAATGCTCCTGCACCCTAATTGCGTAACACATTTTTAATCACAATCCGAGGGTATTGAAGGCAATTCCTAATCCGTTGCTTCATAGATTTGTAAAAATCGTCTGCGCATCAACTTAAATAACGCAATGAACGTGGCTGAACTGTCTAAATGAAAGGCATTGCGATCGTTGGTCGTGGTTATACATGTATGGACTTCACTGCTGTCCAGATCGAACGAAACACGCAATTATTATAACAGCCACAAGTCCAAGATAGTTAATTGATTTAGGCGTGACTTGGCGGAAATCCATTATAAAATACAATAGACGTAGTTATATTTAGTAACTATTCTATTCCGCTTAACTTCTCCTAAAGAGTCATAAAAATCCCTGTAAGAAATCGACACGTGTTTCACCTCTCAACGAGGCATCCTCAGGATAACGATTGACTTGAATACGTTGTGTTCAGGTTCGTGACAAGTAACTCCAGTAGGAAACCACAAAATCCAAAAGTTAATAACCCCACATTTAACTCATAAATTTTAATAAGTTAATAAGCAAGCAACCGAAATTAAGGACGCGATATTGCTAAACTATGCTACAGATAATAAATATAGGCAAAGAACATCTCGCAAACAGCCTGGAGCTAAAAAACTTAAAATTCCAGAAGCCTTACAACACTAATTTGCGTGATTTATGAATTTCAAATAAGGAATACCGATTTTATGCGTTTCTGAACACAATTTGATGGAGAAAGGGATATTTTAAATAAAGGGGAAGGTTAAGATGGAATATTTAGAGGAAGAAATATTTCGAAGTCTTTCACGGAAAGTTTTGGTGCCTATTATTAGCATTTTTGTTTAGTTTTGCATAATTTAGTCAACATCAGATGATAACTTCCCTTTTTTCTGAAGTAACATATCGATCAGGTCTACATTTTCCCATATTATCTGTTACCAAGATTTAGTTTGAATATTTCAAATAATTTTTGGTAAATTGGTTAACACTACACTTCAGCAATTTTTGTAACAGTCTCCACTTTTTGAAAATTACGAGAGAACGTAGGTTTATAAAGTTATCTCTCCAAGACCACTGGGCCGCTACTGGTCCTGAGGAGGTAAAGGACCGTAGCGGCCCAGTGGTAACGTCCCCAACTTACGAGTTGTAGGTCTAGAGTTCGAACCCAGACAGGCGCTTTAATTTGTGTAAATAATTTCATCACCACTGCTCTCAAAACGGTAAAGGAAAACATCGTGAAGAAACCGGCATGTCCTAGAACCAAAAATTCGAAGACATGTGACATCCACCAAACAGCACTGGGCCCACGTGGTGGATTATGGGCCCGATTAGGAGGCCTGTGGGAACATTATAGGCTGATGATGCTACAAGGTAAATTCTCGTAGTTTCAAGTTAGCTTAGACGTTATGGGTGCAAGTTTGGTCATCCTATTAGTTCAACTTCCACTTCCGCTTGAATTTAACTAGAGGAACTAACTTTTTAATGAATTGATATGACCTGGCTTCTCACAGCGACTGGCTTCCCAATTACTTTGTTAACTAGTTTGATGAACTTTATGTAAGTACCTGTGCAAGTGGATTTTTTATGTGGTTCATAAGATGGCGACCAACGGCTCCATGCAACATTAATCGAAACACTGAAGAGTCTGAAAACTAATGGATGTTAAAAAGGTTATTTAAAAACTTATATATTTTTTTAAAACTAATATTATAAAGTATTCGTTTGTCTGTTTGTTTGTTAGAGGTAATCTCTGGAAGAAATGATCTGATTACAAAAATCTTTCAGCAATAGAAAGCTCGGCAGGTAGTAGTAGGTACAGATTGTTGCAATCATGCTAGAACTGTTTCCTCCAGATCTCAAAAGTATTTGGTTCTCTGTAAAGTTTTAAAAGAAGTCACTATTTTGAACTTTTCGATAAATATATCTACTGTAGTTAATTGATTCAAGCGTGACTTGGCTCGGCGTGGCAACACGTCGTTTTCGGGTTTTTGACGTACGTCGCGGTAATGAACTTCGCAACTATGATTTAAACTCAAGCCAAGAGTGTAAATCATAGTTGCGAAATTCTTTAGCGCGATGTACGTTACTGCGTTACCATCGCGACGTTTGTTATGCGAAAGTTTACTGTCAATCGATATTCTGAGGCTGCCTTGTTGAGAGGTGAAACATGTGTCGATTCCTTACTGGGTTTTTTATGACTCTTTAAGAATAGTTCAACGGAATATATTACTAAACATTTCTACGTCTATTGTATTTTATAGGTATCTAGTGTACCTATTTGTTGAATAGTCAAAAAAAACTCCAATAAACGACGCAAAAAAAGAATAAGTAAGTATTTAAACATACAAAACTGTAAACAATACTGAACCATTGAACGACAAACTCCACAAAATAAAAACAAAAGAACATTCAACTTCTATCGCATTCCCCCTATACCGCGTCACGTGAGCGTCAAGTCGGCATTTGACATTTGCTTGTCACCCGTGACATTTACCGTGACGTCATTCACGCGACACGTCACCGTGACATCGCGTGCGGCGTCCGTTAATTTTTAAACTTTCTATTATCGCACGTTATTAGGGAAAAGTAGGGAACTTACAAATTGATTTCCTTTTTGTTTGTAGCTTCTGTTAGGGGTAAACATTTGGGTAGTGATACGGGTAAATGGGGGGATGATACATTATTAATTGTTTGAGTTGTTAGTTTCTGTACCTACTGGTGTACCGATAATGTCATTGTTCTGAACATGCATATTTAATCAATCGTTCAGTAAAGTGAAAGAGAGAATTATACTGGCCTCCGCTTGAGAGAAACTTTCCAACGCCCTAAGACTCGTCGAAAAAAATTGCGTCCAACTGTTAGCCGCTAAATAAACGCACAATAGAAAAGCACAATGACGTGACGCGAGTGTAAGACGACTGTCAGGCACACCAGCATAACAAAGGTGGCCTGTTTGTATTAGTTCTCTTTTCTATTCTTATTCTAGACATAATTATAAATAAGTAATCAAATAATAAATCCAATAAAGTCAGGGGTACTAAGCCTACCTACTGAGATGAGAACAAATCGTATTTACTCTTTACATTTCTTCATTCAATGTAACTCTCCATTCATAAATACACAAATCTAACCAAACGCTCTATACTTAAAAAGTGATAATAAAAAGGTTGCATAATGTGCAGCTACCTCGCGATCCAAACAATACGCACACAAAAGTCTCACACAAGGCTAGTCCGTTCTCATTTACATAATCAAGTCTCATCAGCCACATTTGCATCCGAAACGCAACGTGAATTAAATTCAAAATAATAACATTTCACGTACTAAATAAACCTTAACACCCTCCCTATAGAGTTCAAAATTGAAATTCTAAATGTAGTTGTACGCTGGTAACGCAGTGGTCTGCGGTTGGCGCATACGAAATTCGAACGTCCCGCTTGTCAGCAATTTGTTTTGAAGAGAGAACACTTCTAATTCGCAAAAAGAACGAGCGTTCTATGTTTAAAAAGTATCGTCACGCGAGCTAGGTTAGGCAGAGTATACACTGTAGTGCGTGGTTATTCGATTTAAATAAATAAATATTTATTTTAGAACCAACTTATTAAAAGGTTTCGTAATTTATTGTTTCATCAATCAATCAATAATCTCACAGTGTCAAATCAATCATTTTCATCTGTAGGAATAGGACTACATATAACTGGAAAACTTAGATTTTTCCATTGTATTGTTTCATATCTTTGAAACCGCGTACCGGAAGACATAGCGTCGGAATTAAGGCCTCCCACAAGGTGGACCGATGACCTTGTGAAGGGATCCGCTGGAACAGAACCGGTCGAAGAGGCGGTGCTAGGGGGAGACCCATGTCCAGCAGTTTTCGAAACTTGCTTAAAAATTACTTCTCTAAACTAGTACTGATATAATAGTGGCAGAAACTAATTTCACTATGTCTTTGAATTTTCTTTCAGGAATTTCTCGTTATCTTTTAACCCCTGTCTGCAGTGTTATTTCAATGCCTAAGTTTAATGATAAATGTAAAAGTTTCTTGATCAACGCCTCATTTCACTTGCTTTTAGCTCGAGTACGTAACTACTCAGTGAAAAATTTACTTTCAAAATGAAATACCTTAAGCAGGTAGGTAACTAACTCAAAGAACTGGTTTCATAATTCTGAGTAATTTATTCAGTCTAGTTAAGTACGACGTTCTATAACAGATAAAAGTTTTCTTTCATGTTCAGTGGGAAAAGAAATACGTAGGTATTTATTATAGACATTTTAATCAAAGTTGTGCGTTTGTAGTCTTTGACATTGCGCTTCTAAGGGTGGATTTGACCAAACAAGAATAAATATTATCCGCGGAATAAGATTTACTCTGACAGTTTTCATATGGATAAACTGTCAAAAATTCAAAATTTTATTCGGAGGAGAAAAATAAAATATTAAAATTTATTCATGTTTGGTCGAATCCGCCCTAAGAGGGTCAGTCGGGTACGTTTAAAATGTTATTTTATTCAGCCCACTATAAAAATGAGTACCTATTGACATATCTACAGATACCTAACTCTTTTGATGACTGTAATACATGGTGCTACGAATTCTAAAATTGACATTCCTGAAAAACATAGTCATCTTTACTATAAATTCAAGGTTTCTTTTCGGTTTAGATCAAAAATCATAGGCGGCCTCTGTAAAAGTTCTCATTAGACATAGACTATTATGAACGCGCCTTTACGAGTTCCAAATTTGAATTTGAAAAGTTCGAAACGGGGCCTTTCTAGAGCGTTTTTTTGTGTCGTTAATGAGACTGTGGCTTCTAAGGGAGCCAGCAATGTTATTATGGACAGACATAGTATTTTTAGGTATTGTGTGTAGTTAAATATTACGTTTGTAGTATGTACCTACAAGATTAGTAGTATTTTTATAATTTAAAATTATTTTTTGAAAGTACGTCACTACATGTATTTTTATTATTTTTGTTCATTTAGATGTGGTGTACGCCTACTTATCTAAAACCTTAGGTATACCATAGTCGATAATAAGTATAAAAGTCGATTAACACTGTCACTTTTAGTTATCATCACAATTTACACAAAATGGTTCAATAAACTGTTGCTTTTCATAAAATAGCATAGAGATAATATTCTTAAAAAAAAAAAACTGTTCCAATTATAATTCAAATATTTTGCTCTATAATTAAGATTAACTGAAGTGTTAAGGCTCGTTCACACCGGCGCGACTTGTCGCGCGACGCGACACCGGCAATTGTTCAATCGTGAAGTTTTATTAGAAATCGTATTGTTAAAGTCGCGTCGCGCGACAAGTCGCGCCGGTGTGAACGAGCCTTTAAACGACTTTTGCTGCTGAATGTACATCAACTACATTTATATAGGTAGGTTGTTCATAATATGAGCTGTTTAATTAATTTGTACCCAACGACAGCTCAAACTTATTCATCAAAACTTTTCACGAAGAATTAATAAATAAAATGTTGGAAACACAAGACAATACGAGACGTGTCGTGCAAGCCAAGAACCATAAAGTTCATTGCAATTTTCGGATACCTACAAGACCAAAAGTTCTCATTGTCTATGGTAACAAGAACAAGATCACGCGAGCTTAGCCCGGGGCAGCGTATCCAAACAATAGAATCGGACTGGCCGAATTTTGAATTTGGAAGCATCGCTGCGGGCCTCGTCGCCACATTGCACGCGATACTTACCGACAGTTTATAATTTTATTTTATCTAATCATAGATTTATTGTTCCAGCTAAAGAATTAAGAAATGATAGACAATTAGCAACTACAAAATTACTATGGAAGCGTGATTCGGCAGGCTAACATTACCTTTGAGTCAGAAAGACAGATAGGCAAGTCGTAATTGATACCTGACTCTAGCCTTCTTCTAGATCAATTAAGTTTCTGTTAGAGTAGAAATAGATGCGTGAACTATCAGCATCTATCATAAGTTTCTCGGCTCAAGGCCTATTCAGATATAAGCGATATCGCTGACACGCTCGGTAGCGATACTGGTCCAATGTAACTAACCAGAAGGCGGACCGCAGTGCTATTCTGTAACCATCTCACCGTGAAAACTTAGGTGAAGTGAGCTGTCAGTCCACACGATGCGATGCTTGGAATTGACACTATTTGCAGCTCACTTCACGCTCACTTCACTTAAGTTTTCACGGTGAGATTTTAACAGAATAGACCTGCTGGTATCGGTATTGAGCGCCACAGCGATATAAAAAAAATATAGCGATATAAGATAAATTATATCCGAATAAGCCTTTAAGGAGGATGCGTTGAGATAGCCCACAAAATTCAAATTATCTTATTATTTATTTGCAAAATCATTAACCTCATCGATATAACTCTCAAAATTATAAGAATTGATCTGAAATATCACAATTTGAAGAAATATTCATTCAGTAGAGTATGAACTGTATCTGAACTGAGAGAGTTGTATTGATGATTTTAATGATTATAATTCTGTAAATACATGCTTAATTGTTACGATAGTGAATCATATTTTTATCAACATACAACCTGATACTGCAAATTGAAAAAAACGTAAGTAAGAAAATTTGTTTTTCGCTGGTTACCCTGTAGCTTTCACCATATACTGTTGTTCTGGTGGAAAAAAATCTATGATTACCTACTTAGATAAGATGATCACTGGAACTGGACTGGACGCCTCTGGAAAATTTGTACCTAAATAATTTGATTTAAATTCTGTTCTTTACAATTTATGAAACACTCCCTTGACACTATAAAACGGTATTAATAATTAAATACAAATTGCAATTCAAAATAATTTAGTGATTTAAATAAAATGTGACGAATTTGTTGCACGTGCAGAAATCCAAAATATTCATCGAATTTTAAATTTAAATATTTAAAATACTTTTATGTAGGTATGTTGTATCCTTAGGGGTTGACAGACTGTGAGAACGCATTTTCGTGATTCCAAATTCAAATGAGACAATTCGTGATCGACCGTTTTCGAACGCTTTATTATCAAAATTTGAATTCGAAATTAAAAAATTGCAACAAACGCCATTGGGCAGATGAATAACTTCTGTGCATTACTTAACGCAAAGGTATTTTTATAATTCCTGTTATTTTGAAAGCGAGATTTGGTGAAATATTTTTCTGGCCTTAGGTATATAGGGATACAGGTAATTAGTGACCGATACTTAAACACGTGATTTTACCCATCATTATGAACAACTTTTAATATGGAACCAATCTTGAAAGCGCTAAAAAAAAATCTGCTGTCCCTTACATTTATATTCGCGAATCTCGTCAAATGTAGGGAACAGCAGATTCTTTTTAAAATCATCAGAAAAAAATGGCAGTTACAAGATTAAAAGGATTAATTAAAAGGTAATTTACGCATCAACATTACAAAAGTTTTTGGCCAGCTTTTGGAGGACCTATGCCCAGGCGGTGTGCCCAGGCACCCCGCCCATAATTTCCCATAATTTGTAAAGGCCATATAGCCAGGTATATGGCCTTTAGAAATGGCAACAACACTACTATAACAAACAGTCTCTACAATACATACCTACCATATTCGCAAAATTGCTTAGTTTTTTGAAGTCGCTTAAACTAAAAATTTCAAAAATCTTCCAGAAGCATGTTGAAGCCTGCAGCGCTATTCAAATTCAGAATAAAGATTAGCTACCTGCACTTCAAAATGCTCGCACGGAAGCTAAAAGCGAAAATTTTGAATTTCGAATTAATTTCGATCGACAGAAGCTCGTGCCGATATACCAAAATTGTTCCAAATTCGATTGTTAGAGGCACGCTTCAAAAAGAACACGCAACATATTTATTTGAAAACAAAATAAGATCAGTCTGCGAATTAAAGAATTTGTTCGGATATTCCGTGACTTCTTTATCGTCATTAACAAAATGAGATAATGATATTGTTCAAACATAATCAGGCAACTGAATCCTTTGGTATTTTTTTCGAAATTAACTACCAAAAGACTGATATTAAAATCATAAAGAAGTTGACGTCTACTACGAGTCTACAACGAACTAACTGATAGTACTGAGCCATACCTAATCGAAAATTAGTCCCCTAATAATTTTAAACTATTACTCATTTTAGTCCAATTTCGCAGAAAATAATGTTAGCACCTAAATACTACCCATGTAGTTACATTAAATGGGGCTCGTATAGCAATACAGCAGAATTACCTGAGTCTAATACCTTGTTACGGTATCGTAATAGACATTAAACATGTTGGTCGTGGCTCTCTAATTAGGATCAGTAGTTACCGGTATCACACCGTGGTATTAAATTTGTTACGCAATATGGTTCGCTTGACATTTCGATAGACCCTCTATATGGCCAGGTGTAATTATTTTGATGTATTACCAACCACAGGCTACGAACTTAGTACTTAGGTAGGCTACTTACTAATAAAACTAGGCACGAAAATAAATTTAATAAAAGTAAACTTAAATTTACAGCATTAACTATATATAGATACTGAAAGAAAATTAGTAGCAATGTCACCACATCACTACTCGTTCTAAAATTAAATTTCCACCCGTGGAAATTCGAGTGGGCGACGTAAACATCACCTGTCTCTCTCGCACTTGGAACTAGTTCTATTTAGCCATCCCTTTCTTATGCGACATGCGACAAACAGTGACATCTAGGTTGACGACCAATGACAAAAAGGTGGGCGGCCATTGGCTGAAAGTGTCACATTCATGAAACACGCTTTGAAATAGGAATGAAAATTTTCGTGCGTATGTTTATAAATCATTTGTTTTTACTAGCTTTGTTTATGTTTTCTTCTCCGCCTTCGTGATTTATTTTCGACTAGGGTACCTACATGTGATTAAATTCCTGTAAGTAGTGGCTCTACATGTGACTTTACTTAAAAAGTATGATTTTAATGCATTTTGTTTAATACCTACTACTCAAATATATTATCTCCGTAACGCATCATAAAAAAAAAAACATTAATTCATTTTATAATTATATAATTTTCTATAATTAAATATACATAATTACCTACGGTCAGGCATCTAAGTACATAGGTATTGAACAAGATAATTAATTGGAGTAATGGAATTTATAGTTGTTAAATGACTTTCATGCAAACCACACTTCTGAGTAGGCTACACAGGTTATAGTCAAGTTTCAAATTAGGTAAAACTATTACTTAATATAATTATCAATCAAGCAGTTAGTATAGCTATTTGATTTTAAATGTAAGTATTCATTTTAAAGCGTTATTCGAGAGTCGAGAAAATCTGACAAGAAAATGGATAATACAATTCAGTCACATACAACGCGTGGGCGGTCTTGAATAGCTCGTTTAAAAATGTCACCGCCTTTATCGTCGCGCTATTGGTCGAAATTGTCACCGTGTCGCCGCGCGTGACACTTCTTATTGGTTGACCACGCCCATATTCTCAATTCGAATTTGAATGTGTTCCATTTGAAATTCGTAACGGTCATGTATTTTAATAAGTAGGTAACGTGGGCTACTGTCATAGGTTACTTTCAGATTCACATAAAAAAGGCAGTTTTCCTTGGATTTTTTCAGGAATTTCAGTAAAGTGACGTTTTTTTTTTTAACAGATTGATTTTCTTTGTAACAACGGTTCTTTTCAAGAACATTAGTAGAGATACAGCGAGAATTAAAGAAATCCTTAAACCAAAATCTACCAAATAATTTCAATTCAGCTGAATATTTCAGCCATTTTCTCCTCCTAAAAGCTATCTCCAACATTATCCAGATAGAACAAAGTATAAGAAGTGAATGATGTCGTTTTGTCTCGTGGCCGGCCGCTGGGCTTGCGCGGAACTATTGATTGGAGACGCGACGGCCGACGCCCGCATGTCCTAGCACAGGTGACAAACACACTCCTTAGAAGGTCCTGTACTCCTAGTACCTACTGTTCGAATTCTAATGGAAATATTAGGAAATTCTAATGGAAATATTAGCGTTTGTACTGGACTGGTTTGTTAATTTATTTTGAAGTCACTGGCAGAGTTTCGGGAATTTAATTGTTTTACTGATCTGAGTGTTTTTCTTGGAATTTTGGTGGAATTGTGTTCTATGGAAAACGTCACGTTAACCTAACCACATTTTCATTGTCATCTGACTTTGCTAAGGAATTGAGTTGCAAATAACTTATTGCAACAAATCGAACTACGAAAAACGCGAGGTATAGGTACGAAGTTAAAATTGTTTTGATGAGACTTCTTGTATCTAAGTAAATCTTGTACTATTATGCCATTATGGCTGTAGAAACTCGCTAAAGGATACCTACTTGGTATGTATCCGAAGGCTATGCTTCAAAATCAAAATATTTTATTTCACTTAAACCTACATGGACACTTATGCAACGTCAGAAGCTAGGTGCACGGTTTCAATTGGTCGTTTCCTATGGAGCCGGCGAAAAACTCCACGGTTGGTTACTCTTTTAAAAATAAATAGGGTTTACAAAGTATGACAGTGTAGGCCTGTCAACGAGTACAAAATAAAAAATGGTCTACATATCAAGTCTTTTGAGCTTACAACATAAATGCAAAGCTGGCTCGCTGTGCTATGCTCGGCGTGTTAACACGTCGTGTCATCCTGTGGATGCATCGTTGAGAGGTGAAACACGTGTCGATTTCTTACAGGGTTTTTAAAGACTCTTTAAGAATAGTTAATTTTATACTTATCCACGTCTATTGTATTCTACAAAAACAACATTTTCTTCAACTTCAAAATCCTTTTCAGGAATAAGCTTCTTACCGAACTGACAAAATACGGGAATCAGACATGATAGTCTTTTGTTTTGTGGTGGCATCTACAACGCCACAATACGAACTACGCATCAAAGAACTATGAACACGTCACACAAATCCTGCATCGCGCAATTAGAGTTTACCGCGCGATCAACATATATAAGACTATCCGACATCAATCGTTGGGACCCGACCCTTGCTCCCCGGTGATAGGATGCCAGCCCGCGCCGATGATGCTGAGCAATTAGCTTTAAAGTCCTCGATTAATGATATTATGATCCAGCCTGTACCCGAACTTCCTATCCTCCGGATTGCGACGCCCTAAGCAGAGGTTCGTAACCCACAGGGGGTGTTAGCGAGCATTTGCATTTAGTTTAGTAAGAATATTTTTACGCCCTAGCTGGAGGCTTTATGCTTTAAACCCTTTACGTAGCCACAGGATTAGTCCGGCTAAACAGAAAATACCTCAGAGGTTAATTGCGAGATGTCACAGGTAATTACAAAAAAAAAAAAAAACTTTGATCAGTTGCTCGCCAGACACGACACCCGTCTGATTGGAGGATCTTCCCTTTTCCATATGAGTGAACTTTACACCCTGTCATACCTCTAAAGTTTTTTTTAACTAAAATCGGTGTTCCACCTTCTGCATTGAATCGTTCATCCATTCAGTATTGCACCAAAGGTATGTAAATGTGTCGGTGGTGAAATTCTACAGCTACCACCATAATATCACCCATAGAGGAACATTGAACCACTTACCCCCGTCACTAATTGAACCGGGTTTCAAAACTCGTAATAAACCTAAACCAACTCCAATTAACCACCAAACTTTAAAACAAAACGTACAAACAAACATTTTCTGTTTATTAATAGCTCATTCCGTTCCCGAATAAGACTTAACACTCAAACACTGAATCGATCTCGAAAGTTCTGAGTGCTAGTTAGGGATATTTCGACCGGGATTGTCGAATTTTTGAGTTTTCGTGGAAATTTACGGGCAGTGAATTTCGATTGCTATTCACTTTGGTAGTGAATGTCTTGTGGTTTTTATTTGTAAAGCAAACAGCCCTAGATTAGATAGTATGAGAAAATGTATGTCTGCTAAACCGAAATCTCGTTCGTAATCTCGACCAATACCTTCGAGATCTCGATCGAGATTTCAAGAACACGATTATAAATCTCGAACAAAAATTGCATTTTCTACGGGTGTTTTCTCGTGGACCTACTTTTTTGTCCTACCAGTAGGTCCACGAGGGTATGTTGTTCCTGTTGGTCCTACCAAAGTGTTGAAACCAAAATATACCTCCTGTATAAAGAAATTAGACTAGGTGTGGTTTCAGTTATCCTGCTGCCTCATTGAAAATAATAAAAAGAAAAGTTACAATATTGCTTTATTATCTTTGTTATAATATAAAAAAAACAAACTTAACATTTCATTAATATTTTAACTTATAATATTTTGTCATAATAATATGTAGATAAATAAGTTATTTCCCCAAACACAACTGATAATAATTTTACTATAATATTATAATAATTTTGATGCACATATAACAAAGACATTAATACCTTGACATGTAATGACATATTAGTCAAAGGATATTAATCAAAAAGAAGTAAATGGCTGTAAATGTTATATCAGCATCATCAATATTTTTATAAGGAGGTATGTACTAAAAGTGAGGTCCACGCCATATGAAAGCAGTATGATGACTGAAGGTCATCACTCATAACAGCACCGCTTCGACACAGCAAATAACTTGTCATTTGTCTTGACCAGACCGTTCTCCAGCGAAGAAACATCTGCAAGCCCTGGTGTGACCAGGAGGTATATTTTGGTTTCAACACTTTGGTAGGACCAACAGGAACAACATACCCTCGTGGACCTACTGGTAGGACAAAAAAGTAGGTCCACGAGAAAACACCCTTTTCTACGTGTTATTTATTTAGCGGTGTGACGTAAAAAAAAACGACGACGACGTAAAAATTCAGCTGCTTTCGATGCGCTAAACGTAGTGGTCATTACAATTTGATAACTAGGTAATGCCTACGTAATGCCGCGACTACCAAAAATTGGGTAAACAGCATAGTCTCTTAATAAAAACGCGAAAAATATATAAAAAACCCTGCAAGTAAAAAAAGGCAACTAGTGATGTTACGCAAACAGGGCTGTGCAACATAAAACTTTATGTGGGGTCGTAAAGACCCGCGCGATCCGCGGTGATATCAACAGGTAAGCATTTTAGGGTTATTGCTGATTTTTTACTACAATGTGTTACGTAACTTGTGAGGTTAATGTCTTGAAGTTAATGTGGCGATTTTTTTTACTTACCCAAATATTCCATAAACTTAATTTTATTTTTTTCTCCCTCTATCGCAACTATTTACTTAATTAAATGTTTTTCCTAGATTTTCTTGACTTGCACTTATTTTACCTGTAAATATACTTACTAGATATACAGCGTGTTTCAGAAATGATTGGTTTTATGTAAAGTGTGGTACACCATCAAACAGAAAAACTTTCTCAATGGGACCAACATCGTGAACGCCAAAAGATGTCCCATACATTTGGGTCGAGTAGGTATTGAAGTTTTGTATGGGATAGCTGATACTTATTTCGCGATTTCAAAGTTGTTCCCATGGAGAAAGTTGTTCAATTTGATGGTCTGTAGATAAATAGGTATATAAATAAATAAACCTTTTATTTTTCTCATTTTTATGCTTTTACAATAACTGTTAGCATGCAACAAGATTAATATAATAATTCATTTTAATAAAAATTTAAATTTTACATTATTTTTAGTTATTATTGATTTGATTTTTAATTTATTGTTCTTAAATTTTTTGAGAACCCCTGTTTGGCCTTCTCCATTTTTGTCCATTCTTTTCTATCTTTCGTTTTTTTGTTTCCCATTTTTGTCCCGATATATCTATGATATCGTCGACCCATCTTCTTGGTGACCTTCCACGCTTTCTTTTACGCTTAGGTCCTTCCCTAACTGCGGCACGACTCGTGCGTCAAATTTATGAAACACATCTTAGACAAGTATGACAAATTGTCTGCGACGTAGAAAATACTTTTTCAAGTAGACTCTACGTATGAAAACCAATTGGTTTTCACACTAGGGTTAGAGTCTACTTGAAAAAGTATTATCAACAAAACTGTTTAGGTACAGTAATAAACATACATACATAAACTCACGCCTTCTTCCCATGGGGGTAGGCAGAAACTACAGAACGCCACGTGCTACGATCCTTAGGCGATTAACACACTGCCACGCACCACGCAGCGTAGCGCATGAATGCGTGTTCTAACGTTGCTTGTAAGTATCTCCGTTTGTATAGAAAACATGCACAGTCCAACACACAGAAAATGCATCCACGCGCGTCATGCAGATTAGCACACACAACGCAAAACACGCAACATGCAGCGTGGTGCGTGGCAGTGTGTTAATCGCCTAACATACTCCTTTTCCCTAGTTAACGTTCATACATCTGGTCATACACGTACGCCGGTTGCGAGTACTACGCACCTGACCTTTCTGAAGAATATCACCAATAAGGTCACTATATATTTCCACTCACATTTGCCTTGTAAATACATTTTGTTAGGCGCCTTTCATTCATCCTCTCACCATAATAACCACAGTAATTTTACAGCCTGTTAAATTTATCAGCTTTTTTGTCACGACAAGACCCTTTCCCCTATCATTTTATTAGATTTAGTTAAGCTCAGTAGTTAGTTCAGTATACGCTGATTTCGCATTGTATAGGATTTCCGTATAGTGAGAGGTCAGCTTAAACTGGAAATTTAAAGCTTCATAATATGTAGCCGTGTGTACTTACCTGTATTTCAAGACAGCGGTAAGTATAAAAGTTTAGTGTACCTAAGCTGTAAACAGTAACGTAAAAGCCACTCTCTCGATGAGTGTTACGTACCTGTCTAAATGTACTTCAAGTATACCGGAGTAGGTTCCTTAGGTAATACAACTTATTTCTAGAAGTTGGCATTACTGCTTTGATGTTGTTAGGGCAGAAATTGATGTGGGATTGTTTTAATTGTTACCTGAAGAAGAAAACTATTTAGTTTCTAAAGTAATTTTACAAGTTAGTGTTTTGATTAAATTACTAGGGAAAAACCAGTGTACAAATTGGTATCGACCCCAGCGATGTTGGGGTCGGCTTCCAGTCTAACCGAATGCAGCTGAAAATCAGTATGATTAGTAGTATATATTTTAAATGGAGCGACTGCCTATCTGGTGACACAATACTTTTATAAATTATATAATAATTTATAATTAATTATAAAGGACCATGGGCAAAAATATATGGGGCCCGGTCCAATCCAACAACTCCAACAACAGTGATAAAACCTATGCCATACGAACGCTATTGGGGTACGATTTATTTTATTCTATGGCGGTTATGTTGTTAATGTTGATAGTCACGGTTCACAATGTGTAACAAACAAGTACTAAATCAATACTTACAATTCAACCTGCTTTCCAAAACAGAATCCAACCAACAAAGATTCAAGAGAACTCACCCCTCCCACTTCCCCCTTTAACCCCCCATCCGTTTATCACATCCCACATTTGCATTCCATTTCATTTGCCATCCCCCGGACACTTTTATACCTTTTTTTACTGTCTTTTTATTTTTATTATATAGCTTTTCAAGGGTTGAATAGTTTTTTTTTAGGTTTACGAGTGTACTGGACTGAAGTGTATTTAGATTTTTGGGGTTAGCTTCTGTATTTTATATGGGGGTTGATCTAAGTAATAGGAAGTGATTTGAATGGGAATTCGGTTATTTGGTTTCGGTTCAAGTTATATTATTATTGGTTTCATTGAGCTTGTGGATTGAAATACTCTACTTGGTTAGTTTATTAGGTTTAAATAGGTTTTTATTCATATTATTTTATTAATCCTATAAATAGATTCCTTTATATTTTGTGAATGTGAGAACGTTGCAGGCTCAACAGACTGTCGATTTGCAGACTATTTTCTATTTTGTTAAGTATCTTGTTGGCCTACACTGTTACCTTTTTTGAAACCACTGTAAAACCCATTTATTTTTAAAAGAGCAACCGTGGAGTTTCTTGCCGGCTCTTCTCCATTGGAAACGACCAATTGGAACTGTGCACCTAGCTTCTGACGTTTCATAAGTGCCCATGTAAACCTTTTTTTTTTTTTTTTTTTTTTTTTTTTTTTTTTTTTTTTTTTTTTTTTTTTTTTTTTTTGGGTGGGAAATCATCCAATGACTTCTCCCGCTCTGGGCGGAGCGGGAGGGCGTGTCAGACTTTTACTGACTAAAACCCACCCGTGTTCCTTCCCTTGCCATGCCAGGGGCCACGGTTTCCCCTTAGGACTACCCGCAACCCCGGCGGGCAACGGTCCTAGCGGACCCCGTCCGTTTTGCTGACATCTCTTTGAGGCGCGCGTGGAACACGACGCGCCGTCGACCCGGGCCTGGTCCTTATCGGGGGCGAGCTACCCATTGCTCACCGCCCGCAAGCCCGCGCCTACGGTGGCCGGGAATCCTCCAAGGAGTCCCGACGCCCAGGGCGTCTCCTACGGCGGCTAGGCGCGTGAGGGCGCGAACTTTGCCTCTCCCTCACGCGCTCCGCCTCCTCCTTCGCGAGCATTACTGCTTCGCAGAAGGAGGTGACGGCCTGCCATGCCCTCTCGCTCCGCACCATGGCCTGTACCAGGGCCGGACGCGAGAGGTCACTGCCGCCGATCGCCTCCACGAGGACACGGCGGTGCTCTGCCCAAGCCGGGCAGACCTCCACCGTATGCTCCACCGTGTCCTCCGGACGATCCACACAATGGTGACACCCGGGCGTTTCCTCCCGCCTTATGCGAAACAGGTACCTCCCGAAACAACCGTGTCCGGTGAGGACCTGCGTCAGGCGGAAGGTGAGGACGCCGTGGCGCCTCTCTAGCCACTCCTCAAAGAGGGGACTTATCGCCGCGATTGTGGCGTGCCCATATCTGGGTTGCGACAATCGCACACTCCAAGCCGCCATGAGATCCTGCCGGAGCTCTGTCCGCTGAACCGTGATTTCTCGCGGCAGCGGAGTTACACCCCGGCGCTTCATCTCCTCGCGCCACTCCCAGATGTGGGCGAGGACCTTCGCCTCCAGATCCCATGGCGGCGTTCCGGCAAGGAGGCTCGCCGCCTCGCCGGAGACCGTACGGTATCCCCGGACCATTCGGATAGCCATGACCCTTTGGGCTGCATGCAACCGGCGGGCTGGCCGCAACCTTAAGGTTCGCGCCCACACCGGTGCCCCGTAAAGGGCCATGGACCGCACGACCCCCGCGTAGAGCCTCCGGCAGGAGGCGTTTGGACCCCCCAGATTAGGCAGGAGCCGCTTCAAAGCAGCCCCAGCCTTCTCCAGTCTGGGAGCCAAACGTCGGAAATGCTCCACGAAGTTCCACCGGCTGTCGAGGACAAGTCCCAGGTACTTCATCGTCGACTCGACGCCGATGTGAACCCCTCCTACCGTTATTTGGGAATCCAAAGGTGGCGCGTTCCGAGGACCATGAAAACACATGGCCTCGGACTTGTGTAGGGCCACCTCGAGTCCCAATCGCCGGATCCTGTCGACGATTGTCGCAACCCCGCGTGTCGCAATTTCGGCCGCCGCCTGGTGCGACCTCCCCTGCGCCAGGACCAACGTGTCGTCAGCGTAGCAAACCACGCTGACGCCGTCGGGGAGGTCGGCGCGCAGCACCCAGTCGTATCCGATATCCCACAGATACGGCCCCAGGACCGATCCCTGTGGGACACCGCACGACATCCCTCGCCGGTTCCATTCTCCCAGGTGACCGGGGTAGATGACGGCCCTGTCCGTCAGGTAGGCCTCGACCACACGTCGGAGGTAGATCGGCACCCCGTGATACCGGAGTGCCTCTCCAATGCAACTCCAGGGCAGGGTATTGAAGGCATTGGCGATGTCTAAAGACACCGCCAAGACGACCCCACCCCGGGCAACAGCATCCCCCGTCGTGAGGGCCCGCACGCGCATGATGGCGTCCACCGTGGAGCGCCCTCTGCGGAAGCCAAACTGGCTCTCCGTCAAATCCGGCCCCACCCGCACCAGATGCCCGACAAGGCGGTCTGCAATTACTCTTTCAAAGAGCTTGCCCACCTCGTCGAGCAGCACGATGGGCCGGTAGGCAGACGGAGAGTCCGCAGGGCGCCCCGGCTTCTTAATGAGGACCAGTTTCCCCGTCTTCCATCGAAGTGGGAACTGGCCCCTCTCCAAGCATGCGCTTAGTAGCCCTCTTAGTCGAGGCCCGAGAGCCTCCAAGGCCAGGACCCATGCTTTCCCAGGTAAGCCGTCGGGTCCTGGGGCGGTATTCTTGGCATTCAGCCTACGTACCGCCACTCTCATCTCTACCTCGGTCACCTCCGGAGCATCGTCGTCGTCGTCGGCGATGTGGTCCGCAGCGGGCACCGCAGTAGGCGGGGCCATGGGCGGAGCGGTGTGTTCCCCTCTCGAGGGGAACAGAGCGCTCACCACGTCCTCCACAAGCCCATGTAAACCTACATGTCAAATAAAATATTTTGATTTTGATTACTTGAACCATCACAAAGGCTTAGGCCTAATCTACATAAACACCGATATATTTATTTTTCCTCATCCTGGTCCTGGGTTGAATTCCCAGGTCAGGCTCGGGTCACAATTTAATTATTATGATTTGGGGCTAAAAAAAACCATAAAAAACAGATGTAAACAAAGCAGTAACGTGCTAAATGACGTCACATCCTGACCGCGACAGAAACGGACATTTGAACCGTAGTAGAAAACTGTTGGGGTTTCATAATTTTTTTGAGCAGAAGTCGAATTTAACTTTGATTACTTTTCTTACCTACGTTTATTTATATTCGTGCCTTTTATTAATTTAGTGATAAAAATTATAATTACATACCTACATATTCCCTATTACACCACCCCCCACATAAGGGTCGTAATTGTTCTACACGACTACGACCACAATGTCGTCACATTGTCAAACTCACGTCCACACATGCCGCCCGGTCGCGTCATTGACAAATATTGCTAACATGACTTGTAGTTTTGTAAAATGTGAGCTCCTTGGGGCTGGGGGTGTTAACGACACAGGATTGATCGGAAAACAATCACTTTGGGGTAACACCTGATACGTAAGATTTGAACTTTACTTTACATAATGAAATGAAATTGTTTATTCTGTAAATAGGATATCAGAATCACTTTTACACGTCATATAAAAAATATTAGAGCTAAGCTAGATGAGGTCGGCGTTTCCTATCTGACTACTCTGAGAAGAAAGGCCGAAACAAACACTCATAGTATCTACTAGCTTCCGCACGCGGCTCCGCCCGCGTTGTATGTCCGTAAAAAGTATCCTATGTCCTTCCCCAGGGTTCCAAGTAGCCGTTTTAACGTGATGATACAGACTCCGGGCTGCTACTGAGAAATTCACATGAACGGAAAAACACAATACCTAACACTTTGCCCGACCTAGGAATCGAACCCAGGACCTCATCCTCAATAGTTACGTTTGCGACCACTAGACCAATGAGGCAGTAAAAGTTTGATTGAAACTTAATTGCGGCGCGGAACATGAGGCGAGTCGCTGCGCAGTAACAGTTTTGTGTCAGCGGGGGTGAGGGGTGGGGTAAATTTGAATCGAACTGTACAAACATAAATATTTGATAACAAACTATTAATTCATAAATTATTGACAATATTTGACTCAACTGCGGCGTAGGTGGATGTCACAATCTTGATCGTTTTCAGGAACCGCTTGAAGTAGACATAATGATGTTTGTAAAGTAAAAAAAGTGTAACCAAACCTATAAACAAAACAACAAACAATTTCCGTGTGTTAGTCACGCAAAAACTCAAAAATAGCTCTACCGATTTGTTTTTTGTTTTTTTGTTTTGTTTGCCTCGATACTGGGTTGGTTTAGGAAAAACCCAAAGGAAGCTTTTTCACTTTTTAAAATTTTTATCTCACGCGGTTCGAAGTTCACCGGGTCATCAAGTAGGCTAATAAAAAAAAAACTTTTCTACACCAAATCGTACATCCCATCTTTCTCTTGAATTAAATTAAACCATTTAATTAGCTAACAGCTTCGATCCACATTCTTGGCTTAAAACATCACAAAATACTTCGCAATAAAGCCACATAACATTGAAGCTCTTCCCTTGGCAATCAACGTGAATCCACAAACGTTAGCTCTTAATACGTACGTCTGTCCGTACGCCTCACCTACTGCTGGCTCTCTGTATCCCGCTGCGCTAGTGAAATTCACTGTGGTTGTTAAGGACAGGCTAGATTTGACCGATATAGATCGTGGAAAGTTGAAGACTTTATTTCAATACCAGGATGTCTGAAAATAGAGGTTAATGTTAAAAAAAAAAATTGGTATACTGGGATTAGTAGGTAGTCCATTTAAGTGGGTGATATGTTGACGTTTCAAATTATGACGAAAAATATACAAGAATTATGCAAAAATAAATGTAGGTTTCTAGGGCTGGCATTTCTTCAAATCAAATCAAATCAAATCAAATCATTTATTAAGTTCTGTAAAGGTTTTGTGTTTTTGTCACTTTATAGTGACAATAGCACTGGCCTTGCAATATTACAATAAAATCGAAAAGGAATAATGATCGCAAAATGCAATTTAGTATTGCCAATGTCTTATTTTTACTTTTAGAAGAAACGGTCAATAATGATTAATATGAAAAT
The DNA here is from genome assembly GCA_914767815.1 of Eupsilia transversa. Classification (NCBI taxonomy): domain Eukaryota; kingdom Metazoa; phylum Arthropoda; class Insecta; order Lepidoptera; family Noctuidae; genus Eupsilia; species Eupsilia transversa. Next base: position 4,923,068 of record OU611888.1, read on the forward strand.
AATTATTTGCATTTTCCTTACATCCTCGTGAAATTGATACTGTTATGTCAAAATCCAGTGCAGTCCAGTGCAAATCTAGTGAGAGCACTGGTGGCCCAGTGATAACGGCCGCGATTTACGAGCTGGTGGTCGTCGGTTCGAACCCTAGCAGGCGATTTACTCTGTGTAAATTATTTCATCAAAACGGTGAAGGAAAACATCGTGAGGGAACCGGCATGTCCTAGAACCAAAACATCTACCAACCCGCACTGGGCCCGCGTGGTGGATTACAGCCCCCTCCCTAACACAGAGAGGAGGCCTGTGTCCTAGCTCTGGGAATATTATAGGCTGATTATGCTATATAAAAATTAAACGCAAACTTGCGTTATTTTGAACCGTAACGTGCAAGTGTAACTCTGCTCTTAATGCAAAAAGACTCACTAGAGGTCAAAGCGGTTAGCAACTACATACGATAATGCAACCTTCATAAGACAGTTTAATTTATTCTGGAGTAACGTCTAATTGCGATACAATAAGTAGTTATAACTATTTTGACGCTCAGTTATTATTACATGTGTTCTGTAATTGGAATAACTTGAGATAATCCAATCTGTTTTGCCTTTTCCGAAGTATGTTGAGGTCAGTTATGAGCTTCTAATCGAAGAATTTAGTTGGATCGACTGCCATCTGGCCTCCGTAACCTAATTAGTTGGTAATATTATTATTTTTGATTCAGATTTAGGCTCACTTGCACAACAAATCACTGGATACGTTTAGCGTAAAGGCATGTACAGACATGTGTAATGTAATAACGAATAGCTTAGACGGCATACAACAGAGCACTGTGTTCGCGCTAGAAACCGCCACCGATGGATCCCGATGTTCTGAAGAGATCGAAACTTATACGGGTAAAACCGCGGGACGCACCTATAGTCGTGGATAATTTGGCATACCGTGAAGGTCAATTCAAAAGTGCGAAGACTTGGATGAGTGACTATTCTAAACTGATCTTGATAAACCCAAAACTATCGTCATCTAGAGTAGAAAGTAGGACCCCTCTCTAAAATATCTGTAGGAACAACTTTCCTTGGCCGTGGCTAGGGTTTCGGTAAGTTTTATAAAGTTATTTAGATATGTATGAACTATCCTTACGTGGAAGTGATTTTCCCACACCTACACGCGTAGCATAACATAGAAACGGGTTTTATCTACAGAAGAATAGACAAAATGACAGATTGCTATTGCTTAACTGTCATTTTGTCTATACTTCCGTCGACTAAACCGGTTTCTATTGTGGTCATACTAAGCGTGCTGAGACAATAGCTACATGTAAGAAACTGCAACGTGACAAAGTTCTAGTTTTCTCTCAAGGCCCACAGGAAGAGTAGTTCTATTCTCATCCAAGGACCACACTGCATAGTGACGATATCTTTGTCATATCCTGGCGTACAAAGGCCACCCGGTACCGAAACTAGTAAATCACACGCAAAATGAGCTCAGAGTAAGCCCTACAGTGTACACTGCACTTAAAATAATTTCAAGCGTCATTTAAACTAATGCTGAGCTAAAGAGACCGCCACCGCTTGCGTTTGGTGTTGCCAGTTTTGAGTTGGTGAAAAACGCCCATTACTAAAAAAGAAAAATATTCAGAAAAATAACCGAACCAGATCCATGAGTAATTATAAGTATTAAGTATTTATTTGCAGGTGGAAGAAGAACGATTCTACTTGCTAACCTGTACTCTATACACAGATGATCGGTAACAGCTTCACGGCAGCCAGCTCTATCATATATTTTTCTTGTTGTTGAACAAACTGTGCATCCTTCTCTTTTAAATATATATGGATACTTAATGGATACTTGTTAGTAAAAGCAATGGACGACGATGAAAAGTTTTTTTTTTGTCTTCTTCCTTCTTCCCCAAAATTCAAAGTAAGTAGTGCAACACTGATCAGTTCGTAAGTCAGAACGCTTCCATAAACAATGCCATTAGCGCGGGCGTTACGCGGCGGATTTTAAATTTGGAACGCGGGCCGCCATTCGTCATGTCGCCGCCGCGCCAGCGACACGCCGCGCCGCCGACTTCAGTTGTAGCAGGACTGGACGATCTTGATTCTTTCGCAAATCATTTTTTTTTTGTTAAGAAACAGTGGTGCAAGAATTGTTACAGAATATCGTAGTAAGGAACTGATAATACGCTAAAAGGTCATAGTTACAGTTGTTGATGATCTTTTGTTATGTCTTACCTTGTCATGCCATATGATAGATACCGACATAAAAACGTGATTGATAAGAAAAAGTGCCAAAACATCCGTGTTATAGTTTGATCGTTCGTAGACGATAAAACCTCACGCACTATAATAACATTGCGAAATTGGTTTCTCCCATAACATAAATATCTATTAAGTATTCAAAATTTTATCGATGCAAAATCCTATATCATTTCCGCGAATTTTAATCTATTTACTACGCATACTTACATACTTAATCCCTAACCACTTAGTATAAGTTTGATTAAACAATGACTTCATTAGCTTCCAGATTACAAAACCAGTAGGTACGTCGCAAATATTTATTGGATTTATGATATGAAATCAAAAATGATAAAATTAGGAAGGTATTAATCAAATTTGATTTAATAGATTTACATGATTACAAACAAAGATACTCCCAAAGTTTCGTAGGTGTTATTTTTTTTCTTAAATACCAATTTTTTAAACCAAAAATGAATTAAAAATACGATTTTTTGCACCTGAACTTTCAAAAATATAATGTACACACGGCTACACATCAAGCTATACATTTCCAGTTAATGCTGATCTCGCATTATATAGGATTTCCGTACAATGCGAGGTCAGCTTATACTGGAAATGTATAGCTTGATGTGTAGCCGTGTGTACATGTTTTCTATTAAGTTATAAACTTAATAGAAAATATTTTTCGAATGAAAAAATCTGTTGAAGAAATTAGCACTGTAATAACAAATTAAAACTACTAATTCATTTAACTACCAACATGAAATCAATGTAAATCCAATCACAATATCTTTAAGTTTAACTAAAAAAATTAAACAAGTATCAAAACACAACAGTCACAGCACACTCCTTGTGACTAATGACGTCATGTGTCCCGCACAGCGATCGCAAGCGCAAATGACTCGCGATGAATTTAAAATTGGAACTTTACTAACGAGGGAGGCGGCATGTTGCGGATTTGTGAGTTATTGTCGCCTTGTCGCCTGGAACAAACAACGTGAAACGACAATAATTTCTTATGAAAACATTCTCTTGTTGTTTTATTTTTGTTTTATTTATTACAATGTTAATAAAATGTAGATTGTTATAGTTGCAGTATATTGTAGCATCTGTATGTAATGTCTTATTCTATTTATCACACCCAGTTCTGCATTTGCACGGCTTATCGTAATGAAGTCATTGAATATCTTCAATGTTATTCAAGTTTTGATAGATTTTCCACGTTTTCATCAAGTTTTTTTTTTACAATCAAATGTTTCTTTCACGGATTGTGAAATGGGTACTTAGCCACATTTCTCACCATCCAGATAAAATATTAAGTATCGATTACGCTGTCATTTTTATGAAACCGGTGCGAATGGGCCTTTGAGTTACATTACGTTACGTTAAATAGTTACCGGGAGTCCCTACACATTATAACTGTTTTATGTCCAACAGACACTAATTACTATAGATATAAATACTGCATCCTAAATTACGCACCAATCAAATCAAAATAAACTATCAAACAGCTAAGTCCACCGCACATTTCCCGCCAACTTAGCGGCCATCTTCGAAAACAGACGCCATCGCGGTCGGATGCGTTCGCAGTTAAAAATACACGGACAGTGGCGACGCGGGTGGCCGTCAGAAAGATCAATTATTGTCTATTAACACTATAAAGCCAGGAAGTTCTAGTGTATACAATGATGTTAGTTGACTCTGTCACGTTGTTTGTGGTTGAGCTTTGATTTTCGAATTATTTTTTTGTGCGTCATTCATGTTAGTACTGTCGGAGTTATATGTAATAACCATGGGAAGAAAAGAAATTTATAATATGTAGTACTTTATTCAGATTCTAGCCTGTAACTGACACTCTACTAGGTGATACACCAAAAGGACATCAAGCACAGAAATGCAGAAAAGGACCATGCAGTGACTAAGCGTGGTGGTCAGCAAGTACAAGAGCATTAAACATCACCACGCTTGACATACTTACCGCATAACGGCAATTTCAAAACAAATTCCATGCGAATTGAGTCCAATATTTTCTCAAAATATTTTTGTCACCAAAGTCGCATTATTACGACCCCTACATTATACCTACCTACAGCTACTTACTGCTAATAGTACCTGATTTTATCAAAATGTAGCCCTCTTTTACAAAAAGTACGATATTGGCACAAGGTCCTCTCATGTGGGAGGCGAGCCTATCTCTATTTACTGGAAAGACGTCAAAGTTCATAGATAACTGAATTAGATTAATTAACCGAAAAGGCCAATCAATTATTGTTTTCCTGGAAATCTTAAGATTCGCAACCGCACTTACAATCTTAGTATAGTTATTAAAGGATAAAAAGATGGTTCGCGAAAAAAATATGATTACTAGAAAAATAGGTGCAGTAATCTCCTTAAAACAAATTTCGTCTTAAGTAATGTGCACTTAGGTATCAAAGGAGTGCTTTGGCACTAGTACTAGGATCACGAATGCCATTACATTCCCCCAGACCAACTAGTAATAATAGTAATACTTCTGTATTCAATTTAATTTTGAATAAAATAGTAAGATCCACATTGATATCTAAACTTTCCAAAAACATGATGAAAAAGAAAGGAAGAGTTTGCAAGACAACCTAGAAGCGTACTGCAAGCGTTGGACTGAGGTGGCTCTGCTATGGAATCGGATGCCTGGAAGGATTTGGGGGAGGCATTTGATCAGCAGTGGTGAAGGCTTTACAATAAAAAATGAAAAAAACAACTTAAAAGGGAATCAGGAAACGTTTAACGATACAATGGAAATTATAATCCTGCAAAATACCTGACATCGGTCTGTTTTTTTCAAAAGGAAGACTTTTCACAAAAAAATATTATGATACTTATCATTTTGAATTGAGTTTTTTAATTTTTAAAAAAATATATAATTTTTATTTAAATTTTTTAGTTAAAAATTCTACGAAATTCTTCGATTGGGGAAGACGGACGCACCAAGACCATGTTGGATTTCCGCTCAAAATGTCCTGAAGATAGCTATCATCAGGACATTTGAAACGGAACTTGGAATGCGTCCAACCCAAAGGTATAGGTTGATATCCCCCAACTTGATATAAGTACCCCAACTGCCAATACAAGCCGTGGTAATTCAATAATGGACATAACTAATTACAGAATTTAATATCTCGCATCAACTCTGATGATGACTAGCTGCTCAATAAAAATTGGGTTAATTTAACTATCATTCGATGAGCATATGACGAGCGATTCAGTTCAGAACATTCTAAAAAAAAACATGAAAAAAACAAAACAATTCCGTTCAGCCATTTTGTTGATACGCTATTGCTATTCAAAGAGTATACTACTCTAATTAATCTTAATTGCGTTTTGAGACCAGATTATGATGACCTCTACATGTTCTAATATTTTGAAAGACGATAATAGATGACAAGGGTCTTTGTTTGATGGTTAGTCTCGTGTCACGCATTGACTCACCATGGCCATAAATGAAGAAATGCAGAAGCTCCATTACGACATATGAAATCTTTACATACCTACGTAATGAACGCAAATGGCGACCTGGTGAGTTTTTGACAGATTAGCCATATAAAAACTGTCAAAAACTCACATTGAGAGACCATTGTAACGTTTATAAATTAGTAGACTAAGGCCCCTGATTGTTCGAAGTAGGCCTTCTGTAGTTACCAATTCTGTTTTACGACCCAAATCTTACATTGGCATGTTAATGACACTCATTGCCCGCCAATCAGTTTAGCGTCTGGCATTTGCTGTTCACATTATGCGATGTGTCGTGCTAAACAGCCGCCATCTTGGCACGTGTGTAAGGGCAAGTGTAGACGATCCACTAAGGTTCGGTTAGATATAAAAACTATAGCTGTGTCATAAGGCAACTCAACTCAGCTTTATTATTTGAGTATTCAAGACAAGTTGCGCATGCCAAGGAACGTGATAGAATGAGGGTTTTCATCAAAATTCACGCCACCGTTGGCGCCACTTTGACAAGAGGTCGTCCAATGAATACCTATATAAAATATAATATGATGACGTTCATCGTTCGTTTATCATTAACTCCCGACGAAAGAAAATATAGGTACGATATGAAAATGTTGGTATAAATGAAAAATTTACGTTCGGTAAATTATGACTCAACTCCAACTTTAGATTAAAAATCCTAGTAGTTCAATTTATAGTTGAAAATATAAATAAAAAATTTAAATTACAAAAGGAGATCCGCCAAATCCCATACAAAAAAACCCCAGGCCCGGCGCAAAAGAAATGTATCTCATATTTTAGAGTAATAATAGTAGAAATATTGTAAAGTATCGCTATTGCCAAATTCGGTGGCTAACTTAGTTTTTTTGCCCGGTGAAGTTTCATAAGCGCTAGATGTAAAAATATCTTTGTTCTGTGCTTAACTGTCGGAAATATGTCACTGAATTGACTAATCGGGGCGCCAGCGCCGCCACCGCCTAGCGGCGCTCGACAGAGTCTACATAACATAACGCTCGACTGGGGGTGAGCAGAGTTGGTCGGTTATAATTTTACTCGAACTGCAAACGGTTTTTAACCGACTTCCCAAAAAGGAAGAGGTTATCAATTCGGCTGAATTCTTTTTTTTTTTTTGTATGTGTGTTTGTTCACAACTCCGTCATTTATGAACCGATTTGGAAAATTATTTTTATATTTTTAAAGGGTATACTTCCCAGGTAGTCTAGTTGTCATCAAGTCAGGATCTGATCATGGGATCTTGGAGATATCGAGGGAACTCTTCAAATATTATAGGCACACCTATAGCGATTTGGGTATTTTTTATAGTAACTCATGCATTTGCTCTTGGAAAGCACCATTTTTCACAGATGCCCACCGGAACTACTCAATAATAATTATTTTATGGGTTGCGATTCGATTACTTTAATATGTTTGCCAATCAATTTATGCTAGTCACAATTCATATTATGAGCTGATGAGCCATGAGGCTATTGTAACTAAGATAAATTACAAACCGACCCACTAAAAAGCGATAAATAAAACTTTTTTACAACAAAAAAAAACAACCGTCTTCCAAAAAGACACGAAAAAGTGAAAAATAACTTTAATTTCGGAAGTCGGTGTCTTTGGTTTTGTATTTTCCTTTTTTAGTGGGTCGGTACCTCCTAAGTCTTTTCCGACACAGATATTTTTACATCTAGCGCTTATGAAACTTCACCGGGCAAAAAAACTAAGTTAGCCACCGAATTTGGCAATAGCGATACTTTACAATATTTCTACTATTATTACTCTAAAATATGAGATACATTTCTTTTGCGCCGGGCCTGGGGTTTTTTTGTCCCATAATTGACGCTGCCCGCTTTCTCAAAACGGCATGAAAATCGTCAACACGGGCATCCGCGAACATCTGTGCGCGGAAGCCCCATCAACATCCTAAACCCATAATTATACTGAACGCGTAGGACGTTGCAGGCCCTCTACGTATACTTCACCCACAAGCTGCACGTATAGAAGGTTTGTAATACTTGTACATAAGCAAAAAGTATAAAGCAAACTGTATTACATTTTTATATAAATACTGTAAATATATTCACATAGGTATGCCATATAAAAAAATGATGGGGTTGTTGTCATTCATTCATTCATTTATTTATTCATTAACAATTTACATTGTGTTGAACATAACATATTAAAAAGAGAAGTAACACATGCAGAAACAACTACATTAAGCAAATTAATACAATGTCAGCAAAATAATACAAAGACACAAATAAATACAATATCTGGTTCATAGCAGGTACAGTGTCAGATAAAAAGTCTAATTGTCTCTCAGCCATCAGCCATAGTTTAACTACTGTGGGCGTACTATGGGTAGTGTTGGGTATTGCGCAATAGAAAAACCAAATTCATTATAACCGACCAACTCTGCTTATCCCTTAGTCAAGCGTGATGTTTTAGACTCTGTCGAGCGCCGCTAGCTTTGATTGGCAAACATATTAAAGTAATCGAATCGCAACCCATACAATAATTATTATTCAGTAGTTCCGGTAGGCATCTGTGAAAAATGGTGCTTTTCAAGAGCAAATGCACGAGTTACCATAAAAAATACCCAAATCGCTATAGGTGTGCCTATAATATTTGAAGAGTTCCCTCGATATCTCCAAGATCCCATGATCAGATCCTGACTTGATGACAACAGGACCACCTGGGAAATATACCCTTTAAAAACATAAAAATAATTTTCCAAATCGGTTCATAAATGACGGAGTTGTGAACAAAACAACATAAAAAAAAAAAAAAGAATTCAGCCGAATTGATAACCTCTTCCTTTTCGGGAAGTCGGTTAAAAACCGTTTGCAGTTCAAGTAAAATTATAGCCGACCAACTCTGCTTAACCCCAGTCGAGCGTTATGTTATGTAGACTCAGTCGAGCGCCGCTAGGCGGCGGCGGCGCTGGCGCCCCGATTAGTCAATTCAGTGACGTATTTCCGACAGTTAAGCACAGAAAACAGATATTTTTACATCTAGCGCTTATGAAACTTCACCGGGCAAAAAAACTATGTTAGCCACCGAATATGGCAATAGCGATACTTTACAATAATTCTACTATTATTACTCTGAAATCTGAGATATATTTCTTTTGCGCCGGACCTGGGGCAATTTTGGCGGAACCCCTTTAAACGTAAATTTTTCACTTTAGGCCCTTTTCAAATCAGAAAAGAAAACATTTTCATAACTTTCATCACAGCTACGAAGCTGATTGATTATTTTATGCATAAAGGTAGTACTCATGAAGATTCATTTGCAAAAAAATATTTATTATTATACCTACAACGTGTTTTTTTTGATATCCCATAACTCTAGGGTTATATTCTATAAGTAAAAATAATACAAAAACTCCTAGAATATGTGGTTTCGAAGATAACATAACACTATACTCTCGATGTGTGTATCTAAGTTTCATTGATAAGTACGAGTAAATCATTTTCATTCAAACCAATCATTCATATTTAAAGGTAAGAAAATGCGACGTTGTCATATTTCACGTTTTACATTAATAATCGTGACTTTGTCGTATTATTTTGTATGAAAAATGAAAAAAAAAAGATAGTTGAAAAATAATTCTTAAGCCAGTTGATACTTCGAAATGGTGAGTTGATACTTATATTTTGTTTTCCATGACTCGGTGTTTTAAACTACGCAGGTGTCACTTTGGGAAATTCCTTAAATAATTATCTGTTCTCAATAATTAATAAAGGAATTTCCCAAAGAAAACACATATTAATAAAGATAATATTAATCAATGAAGTCAATACGTAAACAGGATAATAGAATAGATACAATAGATGCGCGACCGATTTCATAGAAAATAATTATGAATTAAAACAAATAATGATAAAATAATTGATTAAAATAATCATAATTATAGATACAAATCAACAAAGACGAGATATAGATCGATATAAATAATTGAATGTCCGAAAATAGATAAGATAATGGAATTGTGCATATCACGTTTGATATAATAAAGAACAACACGTGATTCAAAGGAAGATAAATGATGTTTAAAACGTTTTCTATGAATAACTGTTTAAAGAAGTAGGTTCTTGTCATAGTGCTGCGTCAGACTGCATTTGTCTGGCATTAATGCTGAAATGAAACTTTTTGGCGCAGCCGTGAGGCACACGCTATTGCTGTACATTATTTTCACTTTTTTACTTTGTTTTTGTATTTGTGTTTCACGAACTGTGTCCAAATAAACGTTTTTCATTCTTTTCATTTTACAGGAAACTTTTATAGTTTTGTATTGCTTGCTATTATCATGCTACATTCCTATATTAGAAGATTAATAACAAAAAGAAGTAAAAACATCCTCCGTAGATACATTATGGGATTGTTAATCATAATGTCGAATTTAAAATCAAGATTTCGTATATAATCTTTAGACAAGTAAAGGCTCCCGCAGACAGGCGCGACGCGACGGTGCGACGCGAATCTGGTAGAACAATTTCCATTCAGATTTCTTAGAAATTGTTTTACTGGAGTCACGTCGAGTCTGTCTGCAGGAGACTTAATACGTAAATCGCTTAAAACGTAAGCCTGAAAACGTTCTCAGGACAAGACGTGTAACACCATTGTTTAATTTCAAACTCTAGCCTCCATTCAACAATTAAACGCATATTCTAAAGCCATTATCAAAACGTTCAAAGGTTCTAAGAAACAAAAACTACAATTTAATTCTTAACTGTCGCTTGAGTGCCGGAATCATGATGAATAATGATTTTTGTGCGTGTTACTCTAACAGATGAGGAAGTGATCGAAGTTTACACCTCATTGGTACTGAGGACCAATTTTGGGAACTTTACTTTAGACCCGCAGTTGGTTATCTCTGTTAAAACCTCTATGGCCTGTGTTCGCCAATATTCAAACAACCGGTTAAGTATTAAACAGTTGGTTTATGTCAAATTTTCTAAGGATTCAATATAAAGAACTGATTAAATATCTAAACAGTTGATTTAAATTTTGGTTAAGACAAGGCGTCTCTTAATACAATAGACGTAGACATATTTAGTAACCCATTCCGTTAACTATTCCTAAAGAGTCATAAAAAACCTTGTAAGAAATCGTCACCTCTCAACGAAGCATTCTCGGGATGATTGCCTTGTCGCGAACCCGAAAGACGTGTCGACACGCCGAGCGCTGGACGTAGAGCGCCAGCTGAACCCTCGGTGTGGCAAAACGTCGTGTGAAAGTCACGCCTGAATCAATTAAATGTCTTCTTTACTGTTAAAGAGCGATATTTAAGAAGATACATGAAAAATTAAGGCAGGAGTCTCAGCTTTAATCCTGAGGATGACTATACTACGGTTTGTATCTGCAGGAGTTTACATTATACTTTAGGGGTATGAGGAACAGGGTGTAAAGTTCACTCATCCTCTATTGAAAAAGGAGGATCCTCCGACCAGACGGGCGTTGTGTCTGGCAGGCAATTGCCCAAGGGTTGATTTCGGATAGTCCTATATATGTTAATCGCTCGGTAAACTCTTAGACCGCGATGTAGGATTTGTGACGTCAGGTCTTTGATGCGTAGTTCGTATGTGGCGGTGTAGATGCCGCCACAATACTCCAACCGACCCAACAATAAAAAGCTGCTGGTGGCCAAAGAATGTGTAGAGACATTTTCTTTTTCACAAACTAAACGCACCCCTTTGAAGATAATAAAAATCCAGTAGAATATAGTATCCAATTCCTGTCAAATAAGTCTAGTCCTAATCAGAATTTGATGACTAACACTGTCAAATTAAGAAGAGCAATTTCATAATTGGTCACCATTTTTGGATTTTGTCACTAAGATTCTTTTTCTACTATTGTCACTGTCTACTTCATGTAACATCTTTGTACAGCTATACAACGTGCCTGAATATTCTACCTACTTCTATTGTCACTGTCTACTTCGTGTAACGTCTTCCTACAGCTTCATAAAGTGCCGGAATATTCTACTGTCATACTGTCTACTTCATGTAACATCTTCCTACAGCTACACAAAGTGCCGGAATATTCTACCTACCTCTACTGTCACACTGTCTACTTCATGTAACATCTTCCTACAGCTACACAAAGTGCCGGAATATTCTACTGTCATACTGTCTACTTCATGTAACATCTTCCTACAGCTACACAAAGTGCCGGAATATTCTACCTACCTCTACTGTCACACTGTCTACTTCATGTAACATCTTCCTACAACTTCACAAAGTGCCGGAATATTCAATAAGTAATGATGTTTATGCGTGCACTGAACAGGGAAATGATCAGACTTTAAGGTGTCTGTAATGATTGTGTCACGAGCTCTATCATTATCGTATCGGTGTAATGCTAACACTGTATTGAAAGATGAACTATCGGTGGATATAGATTTGCTAACAGTGGTTCCAGGTGTCCAAAAGGAGATGGATCAAAGACGATTTGATTCGAGTCCTGGCAAGCACCATTTTTTTCTCGAGCAGACAGTAAGCTAGTAATACGATTGGGATTAAGATAATAAGATTCTCCCGGAGAGTTCATGCATGCCTTACTGAAAAGATTAAACACAGCACAGAGTGGCTTTCCAGGGTGCGCTGGTCCTTGAGGCTATCTTATGTATATGATTGTGGAGGTCAAAGAGGCAGTCGCTCCATGTAAATATTCAGATGCATTCGGTTAGACTGGAAGCCGAGCACAACATATATAGTTGAGAAAAGGTTAGGCAGATTGACTTTTTTTAAGCCTCGCTAAGCTTAGCTTCCAGTACTTGGTTCCCTTTCTTCTAATGTTCTTCCGTATTGTGAGGTCCGTCATATTTTCAATAGCACAGTACTATAATTGTTTTATGATTGGCAGGTGCCGCGAAATCATCGCCATTGACAGCAGATACTTCTCAAATTATATTCCAGTTAAATTATTATGAGTCATGGTTAATTTTATTGTAATTGACTCTCGAACTTGTATCTTGTTGTTGACCAATATCATTCTAAAAGATAGGAAAACATGATTTATTTAAAAACATATGGGAGTATCATCTTCAATTTGATTGGAGTTACGATCTTTGCAGAGGAGCTGTAGCAGCGATGGCGGATGAGATTCTGGAATATAATTAATTGCGATTGGAGGGGCCTATATCCAGCAGTGTACTTCTATAGGACGATGATGAAATAACTGTTTCAGGATCGCAGTAGTTACAGTGTCATTGGTGTTATCTGTAAACTCTCAAAAAATCTTCAGGCTTCATTCTCAATTGCGATCTTAATATTTATAGGCGTATCAAGAAATTGCTCTTTACTTAAAACAATCCCTTACAAGCGCTAAATTTGTTAGAGAGTGTCCATGTAGCTTCTTGCCCGTTCTTCTCCATAGAAACCTACTACGCTTTAAAATGAGCAACTAGCTTCATCTTTCTGAATATCCATCTCGTTGATAGTTAAAAAGTGCCTGATAATTATTTAATTAAAATAAATACGTTGAGTTTGACTAGAGCGACGAATTGCTATGAACTGGAAATACCAGAATGACTATGTATAATATACCGGCCAGAAAACCCAACTATCAATCTTCGATGGGCCTTTATCCTGATTATAATAATCAGACTGTCTGCAAAACACTATCTAATCTTTTAATTCGCGGTACTTAAAACTTCTATCTTAGATCTATCATAGTATCTGATCATAGTTATTTAAATGACTAAACATTTTATTATTGATTGCCTATGACGTAAAAAGGCGACATCACTATCACGTGCACACGCACTTAGCATAATCAGCCTACAACATCCCCACTGGTGGGACACAGGTCTCCTCTGTATGAGAGGGACTGGACCATAATCACAGTTAACTGTTCTATATTTGTTCTGTAAGTAACTTTTTTTTTTACAATGGTGAACTGTAGAGGTTTAAAAATCGCCATCGAGAAATAGTAGTTGATTTTTACCCGACTACGGCGAAGCAAAAAGGAGGGTTATGATTTTGACCGGTATGTATCTATGTATATTGTATGTTCATCTGTTCCCTCATTACTTCTAAACTAGTCATCATAATTTGACAAGTGGGGTATCTAAAAATCCGGAGTCACCCAAAACTACTGCTGCTTTTACCACAAGCGATTATGAAAAAGTTGTTGATCTGCAAATAAAAATGGTAATTTATAATTTGGTGTTTATATGTCACGATCACGACAGGCTCTTGATAAAGGCATAGTTATAATGTCGAATTTGTATCCACTCTATGTATGATTAAAATAAAAGTAATAAAAAATAAAAGTATAAAATCATCTCAGACAGATAAATTAAAAATCCGGAGTTACACGTAATCTATGCAATTTATCCCCAACACGTGTGACTCTGGATTTTTAATTTGTCTTTTAAATTAACCTTTTCAGTTGATGTTTTTGCCGTAGTTGGGTTTTATTTTTTATTCTTTTAATTTATGTGTTTCTGTTTATGTGTGCATAAATGGTTAAATAAATAAAAAAATACAGCAAGTAATGATGATTATCACAATAAATTCACAATGATTCATTTATTTGCTTCTAATGTATGTATACAGATAAGATGTAACTTAGACTATGAGGGAGTAATCATTTTGTGTTTATCTGTGGGAGCTTGTAATTAGTAACTTAGTTATAAATATTATTGTCATTATAATGTAAGCCTTCCGAAAATAAATAAATAAAAACGGTTCTCCACTACTTGTGATTATGGCTGTTCTTCGGCTCCTTATTACTTTTGAAGTAGAAATATTTTCTAAGTACATCTTGGCATCATCTCATCACTGACATAGGTGAAAGAAAACATCGTGAGGAACCTGATTACGATGTGTCTGAAATCAACCATCCGCCTTGAGGAAGCGTGGTGATCTATTCTCATAGTTTTTTTTTTAACCACTACAGGGAAGTTCTTGGCCTTAATCTCACCTGAAGGTAAGTGATAATCTGGCTGAAGGTGTAAGCGAGCTTCACCCGGAATCCTCAACCACAGAGGAACTGGCTATCTTACCTCTAACTGCCGAAACACAAAATAATGCTTACACAGTTGTGATGGCGACAGACTTAGATAAGATGGTGGTAGCCAGCCAGGTGGACTTAGAACAAGCCCTGCCACCAACCAAACCGGGTAGATTTTTTTTCCCCCACTGGGATCGAACCTCTGGGTCTGAGACAAGTGGTGTAACCACTAGACCACAGAGGCGGTTAAACTTTCTCTCTATGAGAAGAGGCTTTAGCCCTGCAGCGAGACAGCAATAGCCTGGTACTATTATTGTTATACATTTCGGCATATGTTCAATATCCTTAAACATATCAGTGTGTGACTATGTTATTATAACTGTTGACAGTGATTGATGCCGACTATAGTTAAATAATAGTTTTTATACATTTGTCATAACGTCTCTGATTCTAGGAAGTATTGGAGGCGAAATGTCAAGGCCAATGATAATTTTAAGATACATATATCAATAGCTGTTCAATTGTTTGTATTGAGAGGTGTAATTTTATTATTAAACTTTGAACTGTCTCTAATGACTTTAATTTTTGTTTATGATGTCTTGAAATCTTCTGGAAGAATCGGTTTTCAGATGAAGGATTACCGAGATCAGTAAGTCTCAGTACTTACTTATCTTTTCCAATTCTAGGTAGAAAACGGAAAGATAAGTTACCTCATAATAGTAAAAAGTTCGCAAAGTCAGTAACGTGTTTAAAAATAAAAGCTCTCTTAAAAATGTCAAAATAATTAATGATTCAATATCTGAGAACGTGATGATAAAAAATCAAAATATGATTTTGATTTTTGATGTTCACAGGTACCTTCTAATATTTTTTTTAATACAATACGCAAAGCTTGTAGTAGTCAGCGCCTTAAGGCTGTTTCAGCCTCAAGCAGAAATACATCGAAAAGAAAAACATTATCCTGATACCCGTAACATGAACCTTTTTAAATCCAGCCTTCCCCCTTATAGGTTGTCAAGTACTCATTAAAAACTAAAGATACATCGTACAAATGGAACGCGGCGTTCTTTTTTCGAAAGGCAACGTTCGCCGTTCCCGCCCTCGAACGCGATTGGCCGATAGCCGAGTACATGTTGATGCGTTTGCGCTGATAAAGCGACTGTTTTGTAACATAGCGAGCTTTGCGTGCGTTATGGGGAAAATAAATGGGTTTAGTTTTTAGAATAAACCTTTTAGGGATTTGTGTCGAATCTTTTACTTATCTATACTTATAATAAATCTGTAGAAGTGAAAATTCTGTACATTGAAAATATCAAAAAAATAAATGGCAGGGGGTGTTACTAGACCGACACCGAACCCAAAAGTGTGATTAAAATTTTTTTTGTCTGTCTGTCTGTCTGTCTGTCTGTCTGTCTGTCTGTCTGTTTGTTCAAGTATCACGCAAAAACTACCGGTTCGATTACGATGAAACTTGGTATAATTATTCTTTAATATCCTGGGCACCACACTGGGTACTTTTTATCCCGGAAAAGTATCCTATCCTACGGTTGGGGGGTGTCAAAGTTTGTATGGAAGAATTTTAACGCGCTGTCCGATTAACTCGAAACTCAATATTTATACTTAAACCCAAAAATTAAGAATAACGTGTATCAGGATTTTTCGAAATTCAACCCCTAAGGGGGTAAAATAAGGGATGAAAGTTTGTATGAAAAATCTTATTCCTTGAGGTAATAAACACGAAACTTAGCACGAATAGTTATGTAAATAAATTATAAAGTTTGTAGTTTTTTGTTTTTCTAAATTACCCCCTTTTTTTTTTTTTTTGGGTGGGAAGTCATCCAATGACTTCTCCCGCTCTGGGCGGAGCGGGAGGGCGTGTCAGACTTTTACTGACTAAAACCCACCCGTGTTCCTTCCCTTGCCATGCCAGGGGCCACGGTTTCCCCTTAGGACTACCCGCAACCCCGGCGGGCAACGGTCCTGGCGGACCCCGTCAGTTTTGCTGACATCTCTTTGAGGCGCGCGTGGAACACGACGCGCCGTCGACCCGGGCCTGGTCCTTATCGGGGGCGAGCTACCCATTGCTCACCGCCCGCAAGCCCGCGCCTACGGTGGCCGGGAATCCTCCAAGGAGTCCCGACGCCCAGGGCGTCTCCTACGGCGGCTAGGCGCGTGAGGGCGCGAACTTTGCCTCTCCCTTACGCGCTCCGCCTCCTCCTTCGTCTAAATTACCCCCTAAAGGGGGATTGGGGGGTGTCAGTGTTTGTATGGAAGAATTTTAACGCGCTGTTCGATTAACTCGAAACTCAATATTTATACTTAAAACCCATGAGGATGTATGGGGTCATTTCCGACACTCACGCGGGCGAAGCCGCGGGCAGCAGCTAGTAATATAATATATGGAGTAAAAATATGAGAAATTTGCCTCTTGTATAACTGGAGACACAACCAGACAAAAACTTATCTTTGTAACGGCGTATGCAAACCGGCGCGATATCGCGGGCGCGACAGGCCGCGCAACCCTTATCGCGCCCGCGATATCACGCCAGTATGTAAAAGCCGTAATTCAGGATTGGTTTGTACCTTCTGTTTAGGACCTCTTAATAAATAAACAGCAATGAGTATTCAAACGATAATAATTTAATAGTTTAACCTATATTTACAGAGTTCAATACATTCACTAACCTAAATACAATTATCATTCTTTATCTCTCTGTACTAATCTCAAATATATCCTTTCGTTTGGAGTAAGCAGTAGTCGCATGGGTGTATAGTTAATTTTGTCAACCGTATTTTTCGTGCACTCAACTCGGTACTTCGAAAACACCTTCACCATACAGATTCCAAACTGGAGATGTGCAAACCTCGAACCTGAAAGAGAAATCTTTCATGAAAAATATTATACGTGAAACTACTTTTATCAAGTAACTCTACTCAGGGTTTTCATGAAAATTCACGCCAGCAGGGGGCGCCACATTAACAAGAGGTTTGCCCTTTCGATAATGAATATAAAATTATATGATAACGTTTATCATGAGTTTTATTCATTCTTTTATCATTCAGTCACGACCAAACAAAATATAGGCGCTTTGGCACTTCGACAGCACTGAGACGTCAGTTCCGGGTGACCTTACGTCTCAGTGCTGCTACCTAGTGATGAAAATCCTCATGAGAAGTGTCAGAAAACCCTCATTGAGTAGCATTCCATATGGATGAGACTAAACTTGGTAAAACCAAAAAGCTGACTAAAACAATAATTAATACACTTAAGTTTATACATAATCCTCATCAGGCCTCTCCATTCTTTAGTAATTAATGCCTGGAGTCTGAATTTCTGCCCGGTTGATGGCAATAGGCTCGCCCCTTATTACATAGCTGGCAAAATGTGGGTGTACTATAGGTACTTACACTTCTGCCCAAAAGTATCGGTAATTCCGTATTTTAACATAACACAGGGTTTTATGTTAAAATACGGAATTACCGATACTTTTGAAGTAAGTGAAATGTAGGAATATATTGCTAATGTAGTGTACTCACCAAGACAACTTCTAGGCCCAAGTCCAAACGACACCATAGCGCAGGGATGTCGCTCTCTTACGTTTTCTGGTGCAAATCTATCAGGTTTGAACTGTTCAGGTTCAGGATAATACTTTTCATCATGCTGAATGGAATACGGAGAAATTGCTACTATAGTATTTTTTTTAATGACGAAGTCTGTACCATCCAACTGAATGTCCCGTCCAACATTTCTAGAAACAGAGTTCGTTAAAGGATGCATTCGCAGCGTCTCATTGAAAACCATCTCCAGGTATTTCATTTCTTTTAGTGCTTCGTAAGAAAATTTACCATCATATTTTCGTAGGACGTTGTCAATTTCTTGTATCAATGTTTCTTGTGCATCGAGATTCTTAGCCAAGTGGTACAGTGCATATGTGGCCAATAACGAATTGTTTCCATAACCAGCGAAATAAAATATAAACACTTGTCCAGCTAAAACATCATCCGTAACTTCCATCCAGAGTTCTTTTTCACCTTCAGATGTTTTCCCAGAACTGACATTGCCTGCTCCTCTCAATCCCATTAAGACATCCATTGTCCTTATTCTATCAGCCTTTGGAACAGCTTCAAGATTGGCACCAGCTTGAATAATTTCTTTACAAAATTTTGCCACATTGTCTGGGAAAATTGATAAATTATACCTCGACAGAGTACCAGGGAATAGTAACTCTAGTTCAAGAAAGAAACTTGGTGTTTGGATTCCTGCGTGTAATACATCACATAGATCATTATCGTCATTGTAAGGGTCCACGTCAATACCAAATGCACCCATCATTATTGAGTCGACTCCATATTTTCTAAAAACTGGTAACACGTTTATTTCCGATTCTTTCAAAGTAGCATTTTCTATATAATCTATAAACATGTCTGCTCGATCGGCAAGAACATGAAAATTGGCCTTGAACTTGCTAGATGTAAATACTGTCGTTAAATGTTTCCTTAAAATTTTCATCACCGTAACATCGGAATGAAACAGATTGTCTCCCAGCCGTTCCTTGCTGTAATACAGTCCACGATCAGGAAAAGAATCGAAGTCCTTGATGAGCACTTGTTTCACTATATCAAGATCACGAATCAGCAAAGTGGGAGACGTCATTCTGTACAGGCCAACCACTTTCTCGTTGGGATATTGCTTGTAGAGTTCACTGTACAGAACTCCAACGTGCTTTCTTCTGAAGAATACATCAATAAAGTTGCCGAAGAATGGGATAGGGGTTGGTCCTTTGACATTTTTTCCTTTCCAATAGTTAAATGTTCTGGTGAAATAGTAGAAAAGGAAGCAGACAAACGTTATAAATGTTATTAAATATAAAAACATGGTTGTAGTTATCGTTACAGTGGCTATTTAGTTATTAATGAGATATGAGCCGGCCGAAATGTTATATATGAATGAAGGGCCTGCGATATGCCCGTGCACTGATAAAGGCCACAAATCGTATGAGTCAATTATTTTCTTACGCTTGACTGGCCGTGCGATTGTGCATCAACACAGTTGAATTACTACAATTCGTTAAAAAATTTGGGCAGACGCACGTTGCAAGAAACGATTGGAAAATACTCACGTGCTGTACCTACTGAAAACCGTTCGCATATTTTATTTACATTTTGCTTATTTAAAGGGAACTGAAATAATCCTGTATTGGAGATTAATAATCGAAATAATGATTCTTTCTTTCTTTGATTTTTTCTCTTTCTTTTCTATTCCTGCCAATATTAGAGAATTGTAGTCTTGGAAGCACAGCGTTGTGCCTTTTTAGCTTCTATGATATTTTTATTGCATTCTTTAGAAAACTTTCTTTTTTTAAATCATTGGTATCCGAAACGGAAATATCTGCCAAGCAGATGCGTGGTCTGCTTACTTGACTTCACACATCACCTTCAAGAATTTCTCATCTTTTTCAGAAGAAAAAAAAGCCAAGCTATAAAACCATTAAAAACGGATGACGTTCAACACTTCTTCTTCTTTAGCGAGGATCTCGTGTTTAAATAATTACAGCTGCACGGGTCGATCCATCAGGTTAAGCTACGCTTGCCGGGGTTGGTCCGTATATGGTGACCAATTTTATATATCAAAACTCCTCCGTGTCTCTGAAAGCACGTTAAGCCGTTGGTCCTGGCTGTCATTCGTGGATCTTTAACAGTCGTTACGGGTTACTGGGTTGTGGAGATCAGATAGGCGCAGTCACTCCATGTCAAATACTGGTGTTCAGCTGCATCTGGTTAGACTGGAAGCCGATCCTATCATAGTTGGGAAAAGGCTAGGCAGATTGATTGATCTTTATCAACACATGTCCGATCAGTGTCGTTCCGATAAAAAAGACAATTATATTATAATAATATATTATGATTTGGAAGTGTATTGTTGTCACAAAATTTTGCCACCTTGAGACCGTAATAAGAATAATTGATACGGAATAACACAATCACTGGGTCACTGAAATCACGTCTGATTCTTTCAAATTGGTCTTTGTCTTTATTCAATCAATTATAAATACTTAAGCATTAGAATCACGATTATCTTAATCAGATGTTCTGCCTGAATGATTTTCTACGTAAAGAGATATACACCTGTCTTTATCTTTCAATGTATGTAATTCCAGTTTGCCAATTTTAAAGATGCCTAGTTTTTTGTTGTAGATTTGTTACTGAATATGAAAATCTAACCAATCCAGGGTTGGGTGCAAAAATGTTCGAACTCGCTTTTTGGTTCTTCTTGTACCTTTCGTGTGCCTTTCTTTTGATATTTCTTGAATTGTCAAAATATAATCAAACCAATCCGATGTGGGGTGCTATAATTTTCGAGCACGCTTCACTCGTTCTTGCAGTTTAGGTTCTTCTAATCTTGAAACTTTTCCGCATATGTCGACAAAGCTACTC
The DNA here is from genome assembly GCA_914767815.1 of Eupsilia transversa. Lineage (NCBI taxonomy): Eukaryota > Metazoa > Arthropoda > Insecta > Lepidoptera > Noctuidae > Eupsilia > Eupsilia transversa. The sequence continues at coordinate 4,944,190 of OU611888.1, forward strand.
CTACTTTCGTATGCGGTGTTAAAAGAAAATGTAACCATCGCGCGGTAAACTTAAATAGCGCGATGCAGGATTTGTGACGTCAGGTCTTTGATGCGTAGTTCACATGTGGCGATGTAGATTCCGCCACATCACTCCCCTCCGGATACCGGAGGTCGATAGTGGGCTGAGTCTTGTATCTTGCGATGCTTCACAGTGCCAGTTGAGGTTCCAGTAAGTCGGAACCGGGTGCCGCATAGTTCACAGTGGGAACTGTCTGCGGTGATTCCCCAGTGAGTCGGAGTCGCGCTGCGTTGTGACGGTTGTGGTACAGCGCCGGGTTGTGGCTGACTGCTGGCGTCGACCAGGAGAGGGTTGAAGAGCTTTGCTTGTGGACTGGCCGAAGGTGCAGTGTGCTTTGCCAAGGTTGCTGATGAGGCTGAGGGTAATGACCAGGAATGCGCGGTCGCTGCATGCTGATGGTCAGGATACCCGTTGAAGCCGTGGGTGCTGGCTGGCTGTGACTCGCCTCATGAAAGCTTGCGGGAGTGATGATGACGACGTCACGCAGAAGTACTTGCACGAAGGCTGCGCTGACGTTCATACTCAGGGTCACCAATTTAGAGGTATGAGGAACAGGGTATAAAGTTCACTCATCCTCTATAGAAAAGGGAGGATTCTCCGACCAGACGGGTGTTGTGTTTGGCGGGTAATTGCCCAAGGATTGATGTTGGATAGTCTTATATATGTTAATCGCGCGGTAAACTTAAATAGCGCGATGCAAGATTTGTGACGTCAGGTCTTTGATGCGTAGTTCGCATGTGGCGATGTAGATGCCGCCACAGTTTCATACAAAAGTATCATAAAAATATTGTTCGACGAAAGCAATTGTTTATGTAGGTACTTGAGATGACTTCATAACCCTAAATTGGTGACCCCGACGTGATCACCGCAGACAGTTCCGACCCACTGTGAACTATGAACTTTACAACCTGTTCTTCATAACCCTAAAGGTGACAGGGGCCAGCAGGGGATCCGATGACGGGATCCGACCGGAATAAATCACAATTTCCTCTTTGCAATACCGGGTTTGACCACCTAGTAACGCCAGTGTAGATAGTGTAAACCCTTCTTGACTTTCCAAGAGTAGAGAGGAGTGACATAAAAATCTCGCCCAGGGCGCCAGTAGTGTCACATCTGACACTGATATCAGGCCTATTGTATCACGTTTCATTGCCGTGTGTAATCAAATTACGAACTGGGGAGAGGCCGCACTCTAGATAGTTAAATAATAAATCAAGCGATTAAATTATTTAATAATACTTTAATTTTCGCTACATATGATGTAAAGTTTGGTCACCTATTTATTTATTAGTCTTTCCAGTAAATCGGGGATTAATTTATCATAACAAGTATTAAAAGATAACTCTGATTTCCTATCGCATAAAACATAATAATCATGATTTACTCATGATTAGTTAATGTATAATGTGCTATAAATAGTGTAATATCTTACCAACCTACTGTTCTACTGTACAATTGTGCGCTTTTATAATTTCTTACGTGACGATATTATTATCGTGGACGTCCACGTCACGGCATCAGGATAACACGGGGAAGTAAAAATGTATGGAAATATAAGAAGACGCCTCCGTCCACTCGTACACACTGACGCGATATCCAGAGCGCATCAAGGGTAGCGCTGCCTGTTGCGCTCGCGATATCGCGGCAGTGTGTACGAGCCGTAACGTTGTAGTTTTTCGTAATTCGTTGCACGTAATTCCATTCGTTTTATGGTCGTGGAGGTCCACGATAATATCGTAACGTTAGAAATGATAAAATCGCACATGAAACAGGAAAACAAATGAAAACAGTATCGGAATTTTGAAACGCACGAACCATATCAAATCGATCGATCAAATTGTCAATGTATCGATGCAGCTCGATGCACCTGCATAATATATATTTTTTCCCTGATTACATTGTTTTCACGATTTATCCATTATTTTTGGCCACAAAAACATTGCTATCTTAAAACAAATCATTTGGAATTAAATGATCACGTTAATTTAAAAAAAAACAAAAGTACCTTCCTCTTTTTGAATATATTTTATGATATTATCTCTAGTAAGTACACAGCTCTCATATTTTACTTTGCCCACGATATATAGGAAGTGCCCTTACACATGAACATTTGATAACCACGACGAATCACAAATCTCTAATCACATCTATGAACTCCACATTCAAAAAATTACCATCAAATAAAATGGCCGAAAAAACTGTGTATCAAATTGGATACACCAAAGATACCGGTATCATTATGAAGAGGCTAAACGTCAGAAGAGGTTTGGTATATCTAATTAAACATTGATTTATGATGGGCCAAGTGGGAGCAATTATTGTGGGACTATTAAAAACAGAGCGTTAGAGACCTGGAAATGTTGGTACTATGATTTTGGTGGTGTTTTCAAGGATATTGCTGTTGTATGCTGAAATCAGTGTTGAGGAACAGAATGATAATAATTATCATAAATCAAAAATAAATAAATTATCATAAAAAATCATACTTTGATGATTGATTAAATGTGTTAATCACAAAAAACATATTTATTATCTTTTACGTTTTTGTATGTAGGTCGATTTTTTTATAATTCTCATGAAAGGCGGCCTAATGAGTGGAAATAGTTTATTCCTGCTGTTCCAATCCGAGCTTGTATCCCAAACAACGAGCTTACTGATTGGATAATCTATTTGCCGGCTATTTTCCACAAAAGTGCAAGCCTACGCGATCAAGATGTATGGAACTTAATATTTTTTTAGACAAACGACGAAAAATTTCAACGCAGGGGTGCAGAATCATGCATACTGAATCCATGGTAACAGGTTGTGATTCGATGTCCATGCCACCGTGAATATCTTAAAAATATTGATATTTTGGTTTCACCAACGAGATTTTATGAATCTTTTATTTACAGTATTTTCGTCTCTTAGCGGTCAAGAAGTGCTAATTAACCCGGCACAAATCCAGACTGCTATTGAGAAATTCCAGATGGAAAAACCCTATAACACTTTGTCTGGCCCGGGAATTAAACCCAGCTATCTAATTGCGTACAACGTTTTCGTAAACGATTCCGACTAATCTGTTTCATTTGGACAGTTCAACAACATTCATTGCGTTATTTACGTTTTTGAGCAGATATTTTTTTTCGAACTTATGAAGCAATGGAATAGCAATCTGTTTCAAAACGATTCAGATTGTGATTGATCGCGTAATACGCAATTAGGGTGCAGATTGCTAATCCATTGACCAATTGACAAGATAATTCTGCTCAACAACGTAAATACAAATACAAATACAAATACAAAAATACAAATACAAAATTATTTATTTCACATATTTTTTTTTTTTTACAATAAACGTTTTACAAAAATAACGCAATGAATGTTGTTGAACTGTCAAAATGACACAGATTAGTCTTAATGATTTATGAAATGTGTTACGCAATGAGATAGCTGTTTCAAACCGATCCCGTTGTGATTGTGATTGATCGTGAATTACGCAATTAGGGAGCAGGACGTCATGCTCGGCAGAGCGCTTGCGACCACTAGACCAACGAGGCAGAGTGCTACTGTTATCCTAATATGTGGTCACTCTACAAAATACTTGGCAGATTATTATGCAACATGCAATTCTAAGTTCCATATGGCACGGATCTGCTACTTTATAGCCTGTTATGGCCCACAAACCCCAACCGATCATTATGGACTTAGCAGAACTCTCTACCGTTTTTTCATGTCGAAAAAAGCCAGATAAGTGTGGATCAAAATAGTTTTTATTATATTTTTTAACACCAGTTTTTCTACCGAAACGGGTCTCCAATTTGGAATTCGAAACAATATCATTATTAGGGTCAACTAGATTAAAGTCTAAAAAATATAATTATATAGATTAATTAATTAAGTAGTATATAATATTTCAATGTATACCTAATAATAAATAGTGTGCTGTATCAAACTCATCAAAGACTTTCCAAGTAATACTCTACGTTAGTAAACTATACCACTTTTTTTTATGAAATAAAATATTACTATTACTATTACTATTACTATACATATATTATACAGATGTTTACTAAATATATTTTTTATAATTTTGACCCGCTTTTGAACTTACCTTAAAAGTAGCAAATACGGATCTACTCTCAGGTCTCTCTCAAATAAGTTCACAAAGAGTTTCGAAGTTCTCCTAAGGAAGTATACATATACCTATACTCCATCTACCTTACCATTAGACAAATAACGGCAGTTATTGTGTAATATTGTTAAAATAACTGCACTTTCGAGTTATTTTTTTAATGTAAATGGTAAATAGATTACATTTCTTTGTATTTATCGTGAAATAACGGAGTTTATTATACATTATATCGAAATAACGAAAGGGTGATAACCGTTATTTGTCTAATGTTATACTAAATGGAGGCTCACAGATATGTAACCGCGTGCTAATCAAAAAGCAGAAAGAGACTGACACCGACGTCTTACCATGAGGGGTTTGACTATTCCTATACGGAACTCTAAAAACCTAAATTTCTGCCGAACGCTGCAATTTGGTTACTAAAGAACAAAACACGTGCAATCCTTTCATCGGATGATAATGTATTGCGAAAACTGTTGTTATTTAGAAATCTTGTATTCACAACAATGCTCTTAGCCCGCGGTGAGCTATTGTTACGCTTTATCGATGTGCGCATAACATTTAAACTTGGATGTCTGGTACACCGTTGAGAACATTACAAGCATGCACGAGGCTTGCGAGGTTCGGGTGAAATACGTCTTTTAAATCTTACTTCAGTAATGAGTATACGATCAACAGCTTCACAAGGAGTTTTGATGTCTCTACGGACAAATAATTCATTAGTTCTTGGTCCATTATGTACTTAAAATAAACATTACAAAAACAATTTAAATTAATCCAACATTTATTCAAATTTTTCGTCGATAAACTCGCACGCAAAGTTAGTGTAATAATATTTTAAACAAGATTTCAAATTGGCAATAATAATAACAAAAAGTTTCATAAAATTAAACATCATATCGTACTCCAATCGCAAAAATCACATCCATAAATCTCTTATCATTTATACACAAATTACATGACAGTGTAACAAATGAGCGTATTAAGCGTTCCCACAACGCAGCGACAGGGGACGTCCGTTCGCGCCCGCTGCCGCGGGGCAAGTGGCACTTTTTGTCTTTTTTTCCTGCGGGTAGTCGGACAAGCGGGCCAAGAATGTGACCGTGTGTAGTGCGATATGAAACGCCGCTGGGCGTAAAGACACTGGTTTTTTGTGTATGGAGCGAATAAATTGCTGTTTTTAATCTCCTCGTGAGATGGTCAATGACTATAGCCCTTGGACATGGTGGATGTACTCTCAAAGTGCAATATCAAGGCTGCTTTGGAGTTTGCGTTGATATTTTATTATAATAAGAATGTTATAGCTTTATTGTCTACGTTTCGTATTAAAGAATTCTTTGAACTTACTTTAGTCACTCTAATCGAAAAACATAAGCTACGCTCTAGAGGTGGATTTGACCTGCGATGATTTTAGGGTTCGTACGTACGTGCAAATGAAAAAACGGAACCCTTATCGGATCACTCGCGTGTCTGTTACTCAGTCTGTCCGTCTGTCACGGGTAATTTGCTCCGAATCTACTGGGCAGATTAAGTTGAAAGGTACACATAATATGAATTTCTGTGATTGGGTCACAGAAATTCATATTATGTGTACCACACGGACGTATCATCATCATATTTTGGGGTCGGCTTCCAGCCTAACCTGTGCATCCGGGTAGACTGAATGCCTACCTACCAGGGTCATGCCTACATAGGCTTAACTGGAGCGACTGCCTATCCGATTTCCAGAACTCAGTTACTGGGTAATACGACACCACTTGGTAAGACTGGTTGTCAGACTTTCGGGCTTCTGACGACCCGTAACGACTTTCAAAGATCCACGAATGACAGCCGGGACCAACGGTTTAAAACGTGCTTTCCGAGGCACGTAGGGGTCTTGGTATGTAAAGATGGTGACCCAACCACGGATCAACCGCAGAAAGCGTAGCTTAAACTGATGGATCTTGACCCGTGCGGGTGTTATTACTTAGTCAATGAGTTCCCCTAAAAAACCCGGCAGGTACCTACACAAAGTCAAAACCATACGAAAATGCCCCTACAATTTACATACATCCCGAACCCTTTCCTTTCAGTTTCAATGGTAGTGCGCCCTTCCCGGTGATTATACGTAAAATCAGAGCCAATTACGTAAGCGCGGCGTCTGCGCAGCGCTGGTAATGATCGCGCGTTCCCACGCTCAGGCGCTGGGGGGAGGGGGACGTGTCATAGGGTTTAGGAGGTAAGTATAGTAGATAATTATTTGGCTTTGTGTTATAAGGTGGAATGATAAGATGTCGTGAGGAAAGTTTTAGTATGAATGTCAAAGTCTATAAGAATAGGGGAAGAACAAAGAAACGATGGATGGACTGTGTGAAAGATGATATGGTTAGAAAGGGGTGTGACTACCGAGATGACGGCTAATAGAGAAACCTACATATGGAAGAAAAACACATGTTGTGACGATCCTAAATAAATTCGGTTATGGGCAGAAGAATGATGATCAGGTGGAATGGGAGATTTAATAAAAAATAAAAGTTTAAAAACTAAAACCCAACTACAATAAAAAAGTCAACTAAAAAGGTATAAACAAGATATCACAGACAGACAAATTAAAAATCCGGAGTCACACGTAATCTGTTCGATTTATCCCTAACACGTCTTTTTATTGGTTACGGGATTATAAAAATGTTTTTGAATATTGTGCTAATTAAACTCTTTAATTTGATACCTAACATGGCGGCATTCTAAGACTATATTATTATTCGACGCTTCCAACGGTACCTCATTTGTCAAAGATGAGCAGTTTAGAAGTTATGAGGGAATAGATGAACATACATACAGGTAGAAATCAAAACCCTCCTTAGAACGCAGCATAGCTAAAAATACATTGAAATCTTTTGATGACGTTTTAATAATGATGTTTGAAGTACTTAGTCATCTATCAAACCAAATGCATTTTTAAATATTAAGTTTCATTTTATTTTATCAATCAGTTTACATGCGTGCGTTTGTTTTGATTTCGGCAACATTTTATCAAAATCAATTCTGACGTGGTATAACTGGTTTTTTTACTTTGGTTAAGGAGGCTCGTTGCACATCCGTAATTCACAGAACTTCTTGTAGTATCTTTTATACATTGTAACAGCGAATCATTTTTCACGCCTCCCCCTTAAGACCTAGGCCAAACATTTTTTTTTATATTCGGTTTGCTCATGACCTAAAGAATATGAATTAAAAATCTCGACTAATTAAAAAGTTATGCAAAAATCCGCGGGTATTCATGTTTATCACAACACAAGAAAATCATAATAAAGTCGTAAAAAGCTTTCCTTCTATACTCTAAAGCCTCTTTTTCACGGAAAGCATATTCCGAGTTGACTTTACTGGCAAACAGTTTCACAAAATAAAACTTTTTGTACTTAAAATCACCTCAGAGTGGCAGGCAACTCCATGGTTTAATATTATATGCTGTAAAAAGAAGTGGGTCACTCATCTGAGCAAACTGTATTATGGATCTCATGTATAACTAGACCACTACATAATTATTATTTGAGTGTAGCATATACAGAGTGGTTCTCGCCATGCAGGTGTAACTAGAGCCAACCAGCACCCCAGTTGCGAAGGATTTTGAAGAAAATTTTCAAATAATTTCTTCATAAGTTGGTAAAATTCGTCAGCTGAACAACTTACATAAGTTAATGAATGTTGTTGAATTTTCAAAATGAATGGCATTGCCATTGCAGCTGTGTGTTAGCGTTGCAGCAGAGTGGCAAGCAACTCTATGCTTTATTTTATTTGCTTTAAAAACTAGTGGGTCATCAATTTGAGCATCTTGTATCGCTAGGATCTCTTGTTGTATGACTAGACTCCAATTTTATACAATATACTAAACACAAAGGTACTAATACAAAGGTGTCACCCTGTATAATTTTCTTATACAATCATCGAAACTTATCACTCGGCTTCAAATCTTTCAAAAAAAACCTACAACCCTATTTCAAGTAGAACCTCTTAATCTACGCAAACGTAAAGCGAAGATGGCGGAGTTAATTGTCCCCGAGGGAGGCAAGTCTTTGTAAACAGCCGCCGGGCAATTTGCGTATCGAAGGCCGCCACGATAGCTCCGGATTATACTTACCCGCTAATTTCGATAGGGGCAGCAGAAAAATCATTTTAAAATATTGCTGGATTTCGTTTAGAACCTCATTCGTTCCACCATCTTGAATCGTCATCATTCTCTTGTTTTTATGCCAATTTATTTGGAGTCGCCGCAGCATGTTTGTCTTCCATACTTCTCTATTACTAGTGATCTCAGTAGTTAGTTTTTTCGTCTTACTCTACTCTTATAGTCGAGGAGCTCGTGGCTAAGTAATAAAAGCCGCACTGGTCGATCCATCAGGTTAAGCTACGCTTGCCGGGGTTATTCCGTGAATAGGTGACACCATCTTTACAAATCGAGGCTCCTGCGTGCCTGCGTAATCTTAGTGTTTCTCGTATTCATCATCATCACTAATAATTTCAGCCGAAAGACGGCCACTACTGGACTTCGACTTGGTACAAGCACCGCCACTTCGACTTGGTCTTTGCTTCTCGCATCCAGCGGATTCCTGCGACCTTCACCAGGTCATCGGTGCACCTCGTGGGAGGCCTTCCAACGCGACGTTCTGCGGTACGCGGTCGCCACTCCAGAACCTTTCGACCCCCTATCTTCCATCTGTTCTGCGAGTAATGTTGGGCACATTACTCAGCCAATTAAGTTTGGCAATTCTTCGGGTTATGTTACCTTGGTTCTCCATTTCCGTTTGGGTGGCTTTCAGCCTTCTAATGTGGGTCTCTCATAATATTAGCTTGAACTATAATATCAGAATAATGAATAATTGTGTAAATAAGTGAATGCCGTGAGAACTACAGTTCATTAAATCTTTGAAGATGCCTTACCTATAACTGACACTTATAAATATGATTTGAAGACTGATAAGATCCAATCTACGATGAATTATTGAAGTCGTCTTAAGATATCGTAAATATCATCAGAATGAAATGTTATATTATGTTTGAAAAGCGACTCTTTGCTTCCATGGAAGCTTTCTTACCGACCCTACCGTTCGTCCACCAAAATTGCGTTCTTATTGAATTTATTTAACAAACGACATAAATGCCAAATTGGATATCGATTCAAGAGTTTGGCAGATAGATCCCCTTTTTTTTTTGGGTCGATTAAATTGATAAAGTTGATATATGAATTTCTAAATAAAATCATATTCGATAGCGGATGGAATGCTAAAATATATTTACTTGCAGAAAATACTATAATAAGTATATAGGTACCTTGTAATCTCAAATCCTATAAAATAAGAGGGATGATAACTGGGTAAAAAAAAAACGATATAGGTACCTATTTAGTCCGTCAGTCAGATAATATTTTTTGCTTTATCAAATTAATAAAAAATACAACACATAAAAGTTGGGGAGTGGCGGCTCGCTACGTCAAAACTAAGTTTGTATAAAATCTCACAGGTGTGACTTCATGCCACATTTTAACTCATTGTATCGCCGTAATCTTTTGATTAAGAGAAAAAAAAAAAAATACGTGTCTAATATTTTTTAATAAACTACCTGATTGGCAAAGAAAAAGTGTTCTCATCCCTATTGTCACCAAAGAAAGACTTCAAAGGCTACCCTTTGCTTCATATTGGGTTAATAATATTTATAGATAGTAGGATCTATAAAGTAGGTACTTAACTATAGGTAATAATGACCCTGTTGACTCATGAACAAAAAATTCTTCAACTCTCGACGTCAGTAGCCAATAATAATATTCTTCCTAAATGCAATACTTTTCATGGTACAATTATATTCATAAAAACATACGTGCGATTGTAATAATACCTTTATTACGAACAATCTCACGTTAGATAAATATTCACTAATAATTCAATAAATATTCACAGCCACCAAAAAGGGTGCTCGTATTTAAATTTCATAGTAACAGAAGCATAAATAATTTACAAAATAGCGTAAAATTCGTACATTTTCTTCAAAACCTTTCTTTAGCGCCACTTGATATTTTTACCAACCTCTTTAACCGTCAACCAAGGCATCTTTTAAAACAACAACTGTTTATTCAATAGAAATAAGGGCTAAATTACTCTAGCAATGTTGACTTAATCTGTAGATTTATCTTTGTCGTTTCTAGCCAGTTGGGAGGTCCAGTCATCATAGCTTGTCATATCTGCCATTGTATTGCAACAATAGATATTGTTCACTGTATCGCAAAGTAATTACATTACTATAGAATAATTGATGTAAAAACGACCGATTGACATTTAAATTCATGCAGACATTGGGATTATAAAGGAATCCATTTTGTTTCTGCAACAATTTGAATAAAGAATGTTTTCGTGTTAACTGCTGTCAAAGAGTAAGCCGCTGTGTTCCTTTGAGTTTAAATGGGATTAAAGAAATATTTATGTTGAAGTTGCATTGGATTTAAATAGTTCAGTTATTAGTATTAACAATAGTAAAGCCGTGGCGCCGCGTGCCGTATGATTGTAGACTCCAAAAGATGACAATCGTAGATTTGCCCTGCCGCCGCTTCAAAAGGTGGTTGCTATTATATTCTGTTTCGTTTTGTCACCTCTGAATCTCTTACACATACCTACAATGTCGCAGAAACTTGACTTGATTGTCATGGAAACACGATTATTATTGTGACACTTATTGATTTGAATTAGTACCTACGGTGAGCGCAAATCTAACGATTTAAATCTTTGGCCAAAATTCTGTTCGACCGACCAGAAATACCAAACTTGTTACCAAGGCAAGTAAAATCGACTGGAATAAGGTTAAATGTGTTACCGATTTTAATTTAATGATTACTAGCTGCTGCCCGCGGCTTCGCCCGCGTGAGTGTCGGAAATTACCCCATACATCCCCATGGGTTTTAAGTATAAATATTGAGTTTCGAGTTAATTGGACAGCGCGTTAAAATTCTTCCATACAAACACTGACACCCCCCAATCCCCCTCCCAAATCGCGGCGATAAGTCCCCTCTTTGAGGAGTGGCTAGAGAGGCGCCACGGCTTCCTCACCTTCCGCCTGACGCAGGTCCTCACCGGACACGGTTGTTTCGGGAGGTACCTGTTTCGCATAAGGCGGGAGGAAACGCCCGGGTGTCACCATTGTGTGGATCGTCCGGAGGACACGGTGGAGCATACGGTGGAGGTTTGCCCGGCTTGGGTGGACCACCGCCGTGTCCTCGTGGAGGCGATCGGCGGCAGTGACCTCTCGCGTCCGGCCCTGGTCCAGGCCATGGTGCGGTGCGAGAGGGCATGGCAGGCCGTCACCTCCTTCTGCGAAGCAGTAATGCTCGCAAAGGAGGAGGCGGAGCGCGTGAGGGAGAGGCAAAGTTCGCGCCCTCACGCGCCTAGCCGCCGTAGGAGACGCCCTGGGCGTCGGGACTCCTTGGAGGATTCCCGGCCACCGTAGGCGCGGGCTTGCGGGCGGTGAGCAATGGGTAGCTCGCCCCCGATAAGGAACAGGCCCGGGTCGACGGCGCGTTGTGTTCCACGCGCGCCTCAAAGAGATGTCAGCACCAATGGCGGGGCCCACCAGGGCCGATGCCTGCCGGGGTTGCGGGAAAGTCCGAAAGGGATACCGTGGCCCCTGGCAACACAGGCAACTGAAGGAACACGGGTGGGTTTTAGTCAGTAAGAGTCTGACACGCCCTCCCGCTCCGCCCAGAGCGGGAGAAGTTATTTGATGATTTCCCACCCAAAAAAAAAAAAAAAAAAGGGGGTAATTTAGACGAAGGAGGAGGCGGAGCGCGTGAGGGAGAGGCAAAGTTCGCGCCCTCACGCGCCTAGCCGCCGTAGGAGACGCCCTGGGCGTCGGGACTCCTTGGAGGATTCCCGGCCACCGTAGGCGCGGGCTTGCGGGCGGTGAGCAATGGGTAGCTCGCCCCCGATAAGGAACAGGCCCGGGTCGACGGCGTGTCGTGTTCCACGCGCGCCTCAAAGAGATGTCAGCAAAACTGACGGGGTCCGCTAGGACCGTTGCCCGCCGGGGTTGCGGGTAGTCCTAAGGGGAAACCGTGGGCACCGTGGCCCCTGGCATGGCAAGGGAAGGAACACGGGTGGGTTTTAGTCGGCAAAAGTCTGACACGCCCTCCCGCTCCGCCCAGAGCGGGAGAAGTCATTGGATGATTTCCCACCCAAAAAAAAAAAAAAAAGAAAAAAAAAAAAAAAAAGGGGGTAATTTAGAAAAACAAAAAACTACAAACTTTATAATTTATTTAGATAACTATTCGTGCGAAGTTTCGTGTTTATGACCTCAAGGAATAAGATTTTTCATACAAACTTTCATCCCTTATTTTACCCCCTTAGGGGTTGAATTTCGAAAAATCCTGATACACGTTATTCTTAATTTTTGGGTTTAAGTATAAATATTGAGTTTCGAGTTAATCGGACAGCGCGTTAAAATTCTTCCATACAAACTTTGACACCCCCCAACCGTAGGATAGGATACTTTTCCGGGATAAAAAGTACCCAGTGTGGTGCCCAGGATATTAAAGAATAAATATACCAAGTTTCATCGTAATCGAACCGGTAGTTTTTGCGTGATACTTGAACAAACAGACAGACAGACAGACAGACAGACAGACAAAAAAAATTTTAATCACACTTTTGGGTTCGGTGTCGGTCTAGTAACACCCCCTGCCATTTATTTTTTTGATATTTTCAATGTACAGAATTTTCACTTCTACAGATTTATTATAAGTATAGATAAGACCGAGACATTACTGCTCACAATAGTTTCCTATACGTATAACATCGGATTCCGACATCTCGACGACTATTAAAACTAAACACCACGTTATTGTAGTTGTGTGGTCTAAATTATAAGTTAAAGCGAGTACCTACCTATGTGGAAATCCAATAGGCAAATGCAGAAGTCTAAACAATAATGTATTTGTATATATAATATGTAGGGGACGCCCGAGGAGGACATAATCGTGGGTGATGTTCTTCAGGAAGGTCAGGCGTAGCACTCGCAAACGTCGTTCGTGACCAGCACTCTAACTCAAACCTAACTGCAGCATCGAACTGTACCTACATTCCGATTCAATTTAATGGCGGCTCGGAACATGAGGCGAGTCGCTGCGCAGTAAAAAATTCATGGGGCAGCGGGGGTGAGGGGTGGAGTACTGCACAGCGAGTCGCGCACTTCCGAGCGCCATTAAGTTTGAATCGAATTGTATGTACTAATGGCTGAATTCTCCAGCACCACAGTAAGACACACAATTGTTTGGAATGTGCAGGGGTTATTCAGTTATTGTTAGATAGACAGAGCTAATAGGCGCCGTCACACAAGCACAATGAATGAAACTGTCAGTAGCGGGAACACCCATTGTTCAACTTACCGTTTTCTTATACGTGACATTTATTTATCTGCTAGCTGTTGCCCGCGACTCCGTCTGCAATCCAGGATGAAAAAAAGATTATATCCATACCCAGGTCATGGTCAATCTGTGTGCTAAAGTTGATCCAAATCCTTCCAGAGGTTTTTCGTGATTGAGTAAAACACAAACAAACAAACTCACTCTTTGGCATTTATAATATTAGTTAGGATGAATCATTCCACTTTGCCCCAACGAGCCACCCCACTGGTGGGGCAAAGTGGAATGATACATCCTAACTAATATTATATATGTCTATTTTGCAGTGGAATCTGCCCCACTAGTTCGATTGGGGTAGATATACATTTCTTTCTTTTCCAAACAAATATAAAATACGATCATACCCAACTACATAAATTCTAAGTTACGAACCCTACAGGGGCAGAATCCAGCAAGAGTTTAGACTAGTGGACCCTGCCCCATCACACCGAACTAGTGGCGCAGATTCCACAGCAATATTTTAGGCATTCCACTTTACCCCACCAGCGGGCCGGCTCAGTAGAGCAAAGTGGAATGATTCGTTAGGATTAGGATATTCATACCCTACGCCTACTGCCTCGCCTTTTCCCAACTTCGACTTCCAGTCTAACCAGATACAGCTAAATAGCTCCAATACCTCCTATACCTGACCTCCAAAACCCAGTTACTGGGTAACACGATACCCCGGGTAAGACTGGTTGTCAGGACTTTTGGGCTTCTGACTGCCCGGGCCGTAACGACCGTCAAATATCTGAGATTTACAACCGGGACCAACGACTTAACGTGCTTTCCGAGGCACGGAGGGGTCTCGATGGTCACCCATCCACGAAGGGACCGCGGCAAAGTCTTTGTATAAACCGTCAAAACAACACAATTCCCTCTACATCTCACACCGTACACCGATATTTACGAGTGTCGGTATCACCTCAGCGATCGGGCGTTGGCAAATGATGTTAATTTTCGAGTTTTACAGCGAAACAAAGCAATGGTTATCTGGCGAGGCATCGCTCACGAGTTGTGCCGCGGTATCTAGCGGTAGGAGCTTCGACTTGTGACGTAAGGGCGGTGGGACACTGGGAGGGGGGACTAAAATCCAAAATTATTTGTCCAATTTATATATACTTTTATATTTAAATTTAAATTATTTCAAGCAACCAGGACTCAATATGTTAGTAAACCTAAGAACTATGTTAGTTTATTTTATGGAGTTTAGAATAAAGAAATAAAGTGTCTATTAAATTTTAATTATAAATAAAATGTTCCTGTGGTTTCTGTGACCATATTTATTTTTATTTTTAAGTGTTTTTATCTTTAATTTTCAAATATTTCAAAATATTGTTTATAAGTAAGAACGTTTAATTAATAAAGAAAATAAAATAAGAGCCAGTCAGCAAGGTCGCTGATTGTCCCAGGTGTGAGTGATGGTGCGGCAGACATGTAAGACAAGCATCGGCACTACACATTTTGGAGTAATGTTCATTAGTACGGTCAGTACTCTCCATTACCTAACCCCTCTAACAAAGAAGAAGTGCGAAAGAGGGGTCGGGTAATGCAGGTCACTGACAGTACCTACCCTATACAAGTAGAGAATCATGGGTTGGAACTAAACCTCAAACTTTATATTCTCGGCAAGGAGCAACAAAAATTTCGTTAATAAGCGAAATCTAAGTTGCTAAGTATCTCAAAATGATGATTACGTCTTCATTATTAGGTACAAAGTAAAAAAAAAAAAAAAAAAAAGGTAAGTACATTATTAAGGATAATATCGATCTCTGACGAACAAAAAGCAGATGGCGCCAATACAGTCTTTGTTTTTCCAATATTTAATCAAAAGATTAGAAATTAACCGTGAAATCACAGATTAATAATATGATTCTATAATCCCTTATTACGGTTGATTCCACCTAATTGACTTTAAAAGTTAATCTTCAGATAAACCCTTATTGGTCATACGACCTAGGCGTGATCTTGTACTGTACCTATTCAAGATGACAAACAAATTAAAACCTGGCACCTGCTTATCTTCGTTCCAGTCTGCTGCTAATGTCCGCTTTCAAAATTCTTCACTTCGCATGATGTCAATGGACTTACCAACTTTTACTTACAACTAGATATATTTAGTAACCTATTCCGCTTAACTATTACTAAAGAGTCATAAAAAATCTGTGAGGAATCGACACGTGTTTCACCTCTCAACGAGGCATTATCAGGATGACGATTTGAGCGTCTAGTGCTAGGCTAGGTGCTAACTCAACGCGTTGCTACCAACGCGTTGAGTTCGGATTCGCTCATATATCTACGTCTATTGTATTTTATAATGGATTTCCGCCAAGCCACGCCTGAATCAATTAACTAACTTTTTGTCTTAATTTTTTTTATTTTATTTGCCAATTAATTATTCCACTTATGGCCCATAAGAAAGAAACAAATTAGAAAGAAAGTAAGAAAGAAATTTGTTTCTTTCCCAATCCGAAATCAACGCGTTGCTACGCCTAGCACTAGACGCTCAAATCGTCATCCTGATAATGCCTCGTTGAGAGGTGAAACACGTGTCGATTCCTTACAGAATTTTTATGACTCTTTTGAAATTAAAAATATAATTGTATTTACACATAGGAAAAACAAATAATAAAAAAGAACATTCAAAACCAAGGGGCAGACCAAAGAAACGATTAATGTACTAGGTATGAGAATTATTAGAGGTATGGGATAAGAAGACATGCTGCGGGGCACATAAGTTGGGATAAGAGCAAGATAATAGTGATAATGATTTCACCATCAGTCGATTATTGTTAACACTTGTGTCAATACAAAAAGTTTTTCGTTTTAGAATATTCTATTGTCTCTATTCCTCTCCCTTTTGAGTATATGTTACTTTTTAGATTATTTGGAGTTCAGAAGGTGGTCACGTTAATAGTAGCGTCAGTGGCGTTCATTAGATAATCCTAATCTTATCTAATATTATGAATGCGAAAATGAGTTTGTTTGTTAGGCGCAGCTAGTGAAAATATAAATCCTTACCTATCATTTTTGTTTTTTGTAGTGTGTTTGTCATCAATTGTCTAATCACATAACACATTGCGTTAATCTTTATCTCTATCCTAAAAGATTAGGTGATCATCATACAGGTTTTGATTACATGAGTGCTCGATCAAAGATATTAAATAACCGTGTCTCAGTACCTACAATTGAGTTCGCGTGACCTAACCAGGATATGTCGCGTCCCAAAAATATAGCAATTTTTGCGAGTCAATATTTTCCATTGGATTTCTACTTACATGATCAAAATTCAGGATATCTGATGGGAGTGCAATAAAAGAGGCTGCACGATAGGCGATAACTTAAATAAATCACATGCATCTGACCATACTTGGACGGTTCATATTTCCACCAAAGCTAGACCATTCTCGTATACCTCGTACAGAGACACTCGAGACGAAAAAAATCTCCTACCACAATTTTTCTATGCACCATTCAGAAATCAACAGAGGGGCAATTCCCGTATTTTTAAGAACGTTCTCATTCGCATCTCATTCGCAATCTGTCAAAAATACAATCAATTTAATTACCAACAATTTCAGAAGTTTGACTGATTGCGACTTGAATGTGAACGTTTTTTATCTACGAGAATTGGCCTTCTGGTAGAAAATGCCTAACAACTAGAAATACCCATTGTGTCCTACACCTAATCGAGTGCAATCGGTGTACGAACACGCACGGCAGTCGCGGCCGAATTACGGCCGGCGATACGATCTCGGACGACAAATCGCACAACGACCGCACCGCTGCCGCTCGTCCTTCGCTTCACGCTTGGCAAACTATCGGGACATCACTGAGATTATAGCTTCCCGCTTTCTTTTAGATACTGTCGCGTTAGTAAGTTATTGTTTATGGGGTAGTTGAAACTTGAAAGATTGTTTCGTTTTCCTGCTGCAAGAAGTACAACTTACAACCGCATTTCTTTTCCGTTTTCTTTATCAGTCATTTCGAGTTCATCGTTCTTGGGATCATAATTTTTCTGATTAATTATTGTTCCAGTTTCGGGTTGACAAGCACGCAGCAGCTGTCACAACATGTTTAGATATTTTTTTTGGTATTTCTGTATAACTGAACCTAACTGCGTAGTCGATATTGTATTAGGTACTTTAGCTATACAGTGTGATTCTTCATAATGTGCACATATCGAAATGAGGGATTCTATGCTTAATTTGACAAACGGAAAAAATATTTAAAAAAATCTTTTTTTATTTTTTTATTTATTTTGTATTTTTTACCCCAATGTAAAAAAACGGTGTAACTTTTAAATGATCTATCGCGATGAAACAAACTCAACTCCATAATGATTGGTAGTAAATAAGTGTTCTTATAAAATGAAAATTGTGGGCAAAACCCCTCCCAATTAAACCCAAAAACCCTCAATTGAAAATAAACAGGTATTTCGTCCAAAAATCTGTTTTTTTAATCAATTTTTACAATAATCGTAAAAAAAATTCAATAAGACGAATTTTTTGAAATAAAAAAAATGGAAAAAAAATGTATTTAGATTATTTTTTTTATTTTTTCCGTCGATAAAATTAAGCATAGATTCCTCCATTTCGATATGTGCACATTATGAAGAATCACACTGTATGTTCTCCATCTTCCTACAACACGACAGAGAAACCACATAGACGGATATATCTGTGAAAATAAGTAGGTTATCTAAAAAGCTGATGTGGTTGTTATATAGAGTATTCAGTTCATAGATAGGTATAAAATCTACCCAACCCACCACGTATCTACTTTTATCAAACCAACCCTTGCCTCCACTCTCACAAACACAAAGCCCTCTTTCATGAACCAAGACATGTTCTGCACTACAAAGCTACTCGCCATTGCATGTTACCAGCCTATCAAGCGCAGTAGTATCTGCGCCACGTTATCTAGCCCTGTCCTGTAGATGCCTCGCGATACCAACGTTAAGGCCAAAGGATACTGCCTACTTTTGTTAGTAAGGCTTTTCGTTGGTGGGAAGTTTTGTGTTGATAGTTGTGGTGAAACTATGTTGCACTGAGACTTTACTCGTCAATCAGGGGCCTAAGTCTACGTCTCTCAATGGTGGGTTTTTGACAGATTTGCCATAAAAAAACTGTCAAAAACTCACCATTGAGAAACCATTGTAACTTTTATAAATTAGTAGACTTAGGCCCCAGGAGTACAAAAATTAATCTGCGATGTCCAAAATGCTGAACCTAAGTCTCTTTATAACTGCTCTATTTAATGGCTAAATAGTTAAATGGTATTGCAAACGGATTAACATTTTGTATGCTGTAACTACAGACACAAAAAAAAAAACCATTGTGTCTCGTGTGGATCTACGTTCAAAGGTTAATAAAATCAGTTGACGATGTTATTGGTTCACAGAAGGAAGCTGTTAAAAACTACCTACACTGTGTAACTAGAAACCACTTTTACTCCCCAAAAAAAAAAAGCTTTTTTCGAACAATAAGAAGAAAAAAAGAAAGGAGGGCTGGGGGGGGAGGACGAGGATCTAAAAAAACACGACTTAGGCGTGACATGGGGCACGTGAAGCAGAATCAGAATCTAATAATCATAAGACAATTTGCATCCTATTACCCAAGAACGATGCGACATCAATAAGAAGTCAATACACCAGACCAGCAAGGACAATAATTCAGCAACGTGACCGCTCTCAGTTGATGATCGTAGTCTGCAGTGATTGTGTGGCGGTCTGTCCGGCGGTAACAAATTAGCGGGCGTCTGTGACCGTCGTGGTCACGCGCACCCGACCTTGTGAGGTATAGTCCCAGTTGGTACGAAACATTTTTGGACATTTAGACGAGCAACGGCGCAGCCGGAGCAATTTTAATCCTCGAGTTTCTGCAACTGGCAACCCAAAACTATCAGCTTATGACGTTTTTCATATAACTTCAAGAAGCTGTGCCGACTTAGACGTACCTTGTTGCAACTGGAAACCGTTAACGGAAACCTAAAACGATAACAGTTCTTCAACTAAGTTTAAGTAGTAGTTCGTTTCTTCTAAAGTTGCTAAGTATGCGCAGCACCTTGGACCCGACGTTTGAAACTAAGTACGTTAGCCCATGCCTTCATCCAAGTTGATAAATATCCCCTGAAATGTTTTGCTTTTATAAAACGTATCCTAGCTATAGGTATATATTTAAATTCCTAGACATCACACTCAAGACCAGCACAATCTTGCTCTGATGGGTTGAAAAATGCAATGTACTTCACAAAAGCTGCTCAGGCAGAAAGATGGCCTCTGAGCTTTTGTATCACTCAGCCATATCTAAAAATCATCATATCATTACCCAAATCTTCATTCGACATGATTACGAAATTGATAAATTATTTCAGTGCTTTATCCCAGAATCTAGATGAAAATAAATTAATCCAATACAATGGCAATGAATTTGGATGAATTGGATTTGGTCTTATAAGGGGCCAATAGCTACGATGTCTAATGAGTTCTGATACCATACTCGTTTGTGTGCCAATTTGAAAACAGTCATAGCGGCCATTGTTCCGGAATAGTTGAATCGAGCTGTGCTGGTAGACCAAGATGTTTACCTATTCAGTTTTTTTTTAAATAAATTATCGACAAAAAAACAATTAATAAGTACATACAAAAAACAACAAAAAAATAATCAAAACAGGCGTCTTACAAGAGTTAAAGAGTTAAGATTGAAAGTGGAATTTTAGCCATTTAGCAGGTTGTTGGAACAGTCTCAGCCTTTCAAAATACATAAAATGAAGAATTGTCTCTACTGGCGTTAGTGAAAACAGGAATTTGACAGCTAACGCAATTCTGTGTCTCGAAAAACCAACGGCCACATTTATTGTACCTTAATGATACAGTCCGAACTAGGACGAACCCTTTCAAGATCGTTCACGATCGGTTGGCGGTAGATATCGCACGATTTACTGCTCTATTGGGCGATACATCGACTGCTGCGACACCGGCTCGCTACACCCGATAGATGGCGTTGGATACTATGAGACTTGATTTATTTGTTTTGATACTTTTTTTGTTAAATGGTGCACCATTTCAGATAAAATCTGTTTAGTTGTTGGTAAAGTTTAGTATAGGTTCATGAAGTTCCGTGGGTGATTACATAGGTAAGTATTTAAGTTGGGCAGGATACCGGGCAAAGCGGGATGACAGGTGGAGTAAGGTTGTGACCGAGTAGCGTCCAAGGACTGGAAAACGAATTGTCGGTCGTCTGGCGTGGACTGGCGGCGAGATGGGCGGACGACATTGTTCCCATCTCGGGTAGAACCTGGATTGCCACAAGAATGTACGTATAAAAGAGTCTAATGCTAACAGTGGGCGAAGTCGTACTGTGGATGTTGATGATGTTACTCTCCTACCTATTTCTGCCACAAAGCGGCAATGCTGTGCCTCAGTTTGAAAGGTGGTATAAGGAATTCTACGACTCGTAGGCGTGTCGCTCGTAACAATTAAGCTAGTCAATATCAACATCTGTTACTCAAATGAATACTTAAAGGTAGCGGTAAATATCGATTAAAACATTTAACTGCCTTTAATTTCGATCTAAACTAGGAAACCACAGCTACTCTAAAGTTCATTCCACACAAATCACAATAGCGAGGAGTTACGAGCTAAATTACAAAGGGTGCACCACACGGTCGTCAGCTCTCAACTATAAAGTAGGTGAGTCAGAACACAGGCGGTCGGCTGCGTCTGCGCAAGACGGTAAGGTTGCCAGGGTAGAAAAACTATTTTTTTTCACGACTAAGTAGGTATTCAGATATGTAGACTAAACTGAGTGTTAAAGAAAACTTTTTTTCAGCATTATTGTCGACAAACTTTCAATGCTTATACATGTCGTGGCAAAAAAATGTTTTGGTACATTTTATCAAAAAAAAAATCTAACTGAACAGACAGCTGTGCTGCTGGGGAGTTTGTTGCGCCACTTCTTCTTCCCAGCTAAAGAACTAAGAAGCAGTGAAGGGTGGGCGTTTTTGGGGGACTGTCTCGGCCATATCAGAAAGTCAAACACCACATAAATAAATAAATAAGTCCACTGTCTAATAACTACAAACGGACGTCACAGCAACGAGAATAAGTCTCTAAAGATGGAATGCAAGGTAAAATAATTCCATTGACAGATATTTGTTAATCCAGTTCATTGATTCAGGCGTTACTTGGCGGAAATCCATTCTATAATACAAAAGACGTAGATATATTTAGTGACCTATTCCGCTTAAATCTATTCCTAAAGAGTCTCAACGGGGCATCCTCAGGATGACGATTAACTTGTCGCGAACCTGAACACGACGTGTTGCTACGCCGAGCGCTGGTCTCTGCATCCAGCGCTCGGCGTGGCAACACGTCGTGTATTGTATTTGTTAATCTGTAGCAAGTATCGTCAAAAATTAGAAGGGGACTACGGGGAAGGGGAGCGGATTACCTATATATAATAATAATATTAAAATGCAAAAGTTAATATTTCGGGTCACAAAGGTACCTACATCGAATTTTCCGCCATACTGGGCAACACAAGACAAAACATTTCCTTGTTCCTTTTTATCATATTATAGTAAATCTTTGACCCCTTCCTATGACCAGCCCTAGGTCCAAGTCGGCGTAAATTGAAAATCCTCGTGACGCTACGTGTCGGGATCAGATGCCCCGATAATGGCCATTGTTTGTTTTGCCTTTAGACTAGATAACTGAGATAATATAGCGAGCTGATATCTGCTACGATGGTTTGAATATCAGGCGAAATTCGCATAGAGTATAATACTTATGAGAATAATGACGGCCATATACCTACTAGGTAAACTATTATTAAGTATTTCCTTTTATAAGGCACTGGGTACGGTGGCACGTGCTAACATGTGTTGGGCCACGTCAGTTTTAGTTGTTTTTAATCTGAAAAAGTTTACTAACATAGTTTTTAAGTCATTGTTACTAATAATACTACCGGCTGACTTTCAAAACATGCAACTTTTAAGGGGGTGTTCTACCCATCAATATCAACAACTTTTACTATGGGACCAAATAAGAATTCGCAAAAATTGTCCATTCGGGTGTACAGAAAGGTCGATTTTTTTTTTGCGAATTCTTATTTGGTCCTATAGGTACTAAAAATTGTTCATATTGATGAGTAGAACACCCTTAAATTTTGTCGCGTGTTTTCAAAGTCAGCCTGTATATCGATTGTGTCTACTTGTGTGTGTAGTCCGAAATAAAGAATATAATGATTATATTATTATTAAAAGGCGACTAAAACTATTGAGCGCACAGCAACCTGATAAAGCTGCTGAGCGAAGGAATCGGTCACAAAATTATTCATCATGATTGATCACGTCTAAGAATGATTTCGCGTGAAAACAAAAACATTACAATATTGATAAGTGCAGCTTAGACGTTATGCTATTATAATGTTTTGTAAATCGACCGTAACATCCTGTACTTAACGCTCAATTTACTCAGTTCTTTATCTTTTACGTAGAAATCTATGCGATTCAACGACAAGTGAAACAAGAATATCAATTTTTTAAATTTTATTTTACCATTTATGCACACACTTATAAACAGCCAAGAAGAGAGGAACAGAAAAATACGTAGGTACAAAGGCAATGCTTATTTCTAAAGAAATCTCTTCCAGCATACCTGCGCTAGGAAACGATATCTATCAATAGGTAGATACACAAGTTTCTGAAGGAGCGTTAGTGCGAATTTCACCAATGTAACTGAACGCGATCAGCACATCTAAACCGAGTTCAAGAGCTGTCAGTGTCAAAATACCAAAGAAAATAATGACACTGCTTTTAAGCGTGGTTTATGTGCTGATCGTGTTCAGTTTGTATTGGTGAAATTTGACCTTATTGTGTTATATAAATTTCTGAAGACTTTTGTTTGGAAACCTAGTTCAGGAAGCTATTTTTTACAATTGTTTTCAACAAAAAATCACGAAGCAAACCTTTTTCTTTCTATTAATCGCCAATGGAAACTGCCTCAAACCTAACAACGGAGTCAACCATTATTTTCAAAAGCCACGATCTTCTGAAGTATTTAATAACCTTGTAACTACCTACCCTGATTTACTTCCATGAAATAAATTCATTATATAGCACAACAGATGCTCTGACTTGCCTTCTTACGCGGTGACAGGATGACAGCCCAGCTCTGCACGAAACAACGATACCACACACCCTTGTTAAACGAAAATATCTCTTATATCAATTGAGTACGGTGGAGGTGGAGTGTATAATTAAAATGGTGCTGCAGTAAACTGGAGGTTAAAAGTTAACCACCCATCTGGTTCGCGTTCGGTGCACGATAAAGTTGAATTTGATGGAAATGCCTTCGTATAGACTAACTACTAGGAGCATTATTTTTGTTTCGATATACAGAGGGACCCGATCACTCGTTTGTCATTTGATCCATTAACTTGACAAAAAAATAAAAGCAACAAAAACTAAAACCCATTTAACGAATCAACTAAAAAGGTAGGTAGGTGTCAATAAGACATCACAGACAGAAAAATTAAAATTCCACACCGGATTTTTAATTTGTCTGTACAGGATGTCTAAATTTTTTTGGGGTTATAATATATATATATTACTTTTGAAATGTGCTAATTAAGCCCTTTAATTTGATACACATAATTTAAAAAAAAAATATTGTTCATGTCTTTATGTCCTCTAGAGGGCGCCATACTGATTTTTTTGTGACGTCACATAGCCTATAACACAGCGGACGACCGAGACGCTTCCAACGATAGGTACCTACCCCATTTGTCAAATTATGATGAGTAGCTTAGAAGATGAACATACATACATACATACATACCTACCGGTCAAAGTCATAACCCTCCTTTTTGACTTAAGAAACTACGGCATAATATTACGTTAAGTAAATCTACATAACTAAACCTGATCAAAAGAAAATCATCAGTTGACGCTTCCGGGCCGGTCCGGCATTGTTACGGGGCGAGGTCGCACGGACAGATAAGACGTCTAAATTATACATAATTACTAGTTCAGGCCGAAACCTTCGCGGCAAACGGCGAAGACAAGGTCGTGGGTTCAGTACCTACTTGTGGTAATTTGTAAATTGTCATGATAAGTAACGCCTACTAAATGTTTAGTAGAATGGCGAAGCTTTATTTTCTGGGCTTTAGTTTTTATAAATTCGATATGGATTTTCCCAAAAGTATAAAATAAGTACAGAATAAGGGCTCTTAATGACCTTAGCAAGGTAGGGTTTAAAGAATAATTGTCAAAATCAAAAAGTTTGGCAGAAGCTTTGGTCACCAATGTTTATTGACTATTAGATCAATTAAATTACCACTCAGGACTATCTACAGGGTAGGTAAGTACCTCCCTACAAGCAATATTTTAACCGTCACATAAATGGAGGCTTTAATTACGGCAACAACACAGAACATGAAATCACCTGAAAAGCATTCTAATATTTATTTATTTAGTACCGGTAGATTCAGCTGAACAGCCACCCTCTTTGATTTGCGACCTTCGCTTTTCAGTGTTCAGTGCAATATTCCGAAAGACGGACATATCTCAGCACCTACATTGTAGTTAATACTAGTATTACCTACCTTAATTAACGACAATGTTCAAAAGACCAAAGCTGTGCAACTTTTCACGTTCGCCCTCATTCCTTTTTCCCAAATCTTGCGCGGACGCCGAAATGCTCACGTTTTCGTGAGTCCCAAACAATTGACAGGCGTGATGCATGGCCAATGATTGAGACAATTACTTTGTAAAAAATGGAAGACCATGTCTTTGCAAATTGCGAAACGCTAATTGGCTGAAATGTCCAAGTGATGTTTTGAATGTAATTTGCAAAGTGCTTACGTGATACCTGCTTACAATGTAAATAATTGGCCAAATTCGAGTTGTTCAGACTGCGTTCTGTACAAAATCTTCTGAGCTTAAAAAGTTAGACTAAAATATAGCATTGGATGCTGCAGATGAGCCTTTTAAGGATTATTTGTGATATTTGAAAATACAATTGGGAGGTTGGGAGGAATGATGAGATACAGCAACAGTCGGTTTAAAAGAAGATGTAGTGACAAAAATTGAAAAGAGTATGCTATGGTTTGGCCGACCCCAACATTCTTAGCAAAAGGCTAAGCAGATGATAGTTAATTGATTCAGGCTTCAGGCGTGACTTTGCGGACATCCATTATAAAAAAATACGATAGACGTAGATTTAGTAACCTATTCCGCCTGAACATTTAAGAGTCAACGTACCCTAAAAGGTGGCCGGTTCTCCCTGGGTGATAATCATCCAAAATTTGCACTTGTTATTACATAATAATTGAAAACACATTGTCAGCTTTGGTGAAAGAATTCGCAACAATGTGCAGCGAGGTCTGCGGGTCCTTCAACAGTACTCACGACTGATGGACCATTGTACAGACCACATGGAGTCATTTTTGCTATATTAAGATATTTAAAAAAATATTGTATGAGTGTTTTCTTTTGACAGGACATGCAGCAATAATTTGGTAAAAGTTGTTATTTATGTAGGTACATTTTATTAAAACATTTTACAGAATACTTAATTATTAATCTGATTACAGGCGGCCTTTGGAATTCGGAAAGTAATTTCATCCAAAAAGTTTGTAATGCGATAGCGACACTAAGCCCACTTCGTGCTTTCTTCAGTACCTAGAGAATACCGTATCACCATCATCATTTCAGCCGAAAGACTTCTACTGCTGGACATAGGTCTCCCCCAAGCACCGCTACTTCGACCGGTTCTGTGCTTCTGGGATCCAGCGGATTCCTGCGGCCTTTACCAGGTCATGGGTCCACCTTGAGAGAGGCCTTCCAACGCTACGTCGTCCGGTACCTACACGGTCGCCACTTCATGGCCCCATCGGCCATCTATTTGATATAGGTATTGCAACTAAATGAAAAAAAAAAAAACTCATACTTACTAAAAGTACCTACACTTTTTAAATAACCATATTACAAGTTAGAGGATTATATCAATGCTTGGAAACATGCTGGTCCTGTAGGTAGTGCTATTCTGTAAAAAATCTCACCGTGAAAACATAGGTGAAATGAGCTTTCAATTGTGTCAATCTCTAGTATAAGGATCGAATGACAGCTCACTTTAAGCTCACTTCACCTCAGTTTTCACGGTGAGATTTTTACAGAATCGAGGTGCTGCTCCATAGGACAATCTGTAATCAATGCAAAATCAAACACCACCCTAATATGCGTTGCGTCACTTGCGTCGTTGCGGTTTTCGGAAGCTTTTTCGATAACTTCAATATGCTTGCATAAAGTGCCGTCACCCTCTAAAAGATATACCTTTATCGTCGGTGATATTCTGAAACCGCGGAACTAACAGTGTTTAAAAAAGCGTAAGGTAGTTGCAGTGACTTTTACAGGAACGAGGAAAAACTTAATATTTACTAAACCACTTGACTTTCTATTGTTTAAACTTTTAAATTGTTAAATTATAATATTATAATTTGTTTGTACCTATCATGTGCTGATTGATGTCCGCAACTCCGCGTCCAAGCGCGTATCTTAACGCTATAACAGGCGTTAAAAACCGCAATCAAGAACATCGTTTCATTACAGAAGGTAGAAGGTACAAGTCAGTTCGGGTATACTTGTACCTACCCGAGGTACAAGTATACCCGAACAACAACAACACCCCGAAAAACACGAGTTCATTCCAACATAACAAAAATCATCCCGTGCATACCGCGTCATTACAACGCACGGTGCCTTATTGTGCGAATTAAAACAGGAATCGCGATCGCCAGCAGGCGGGTCACGAGTTGCGTTGGTGTGCAGTTGATCATACACCTGCAACGGTGCGCGGTGGGTTAAATACGGAATCTCCTTTTTTCGAAGTTAGTTAAAATTCAGTCTTTTTAGGGTTCAGTACCCAAAGGGTGCCAACGGGACCCCGGTATAGTAATATAGAGGGGACCTCATTCGTACCTAGTGTTAAATATTGCACGGTGATACGGAGCTCTTCTAGTCGGCCGCTTAGGTACTCAAGCTCTCAGCGTTAGAATAGGAATACCTACTGAAGCGTATCAACAATCAACATATTGATACGCTTCAGTATTCCCAGTCAAATCTACCTATTTCTTTACAAAAACTTTGCTATTTGATTTTTTCCTAAACAATTATCATACAAGAATTGGTAAACCTACCTGCACACGTAGCATGATCACCGTAGAAACGGGTTTTGTCGACGGAAGAATAGACAAAATGTCTATTCTTCCGTCAACAAAACCCGTTTCTAATGATGTTGGTGTCCCGTGTCTATTACGGCTGTCATGTTACGCGTTTTGTTGGAGACGAAGTCTGAACCCTGATACCACAAGGCCGTTTGACCAGCAACCGCGATTCTGCCGGCTTAGCGTTTGTCTGCCGTCCGAAGTTCAAATGAAATTCAAATGCGGCATGCATTTGAATGATCGTCTGTCCACGCCACTATTGCCGCCATATTAAACCGACGACGTGTCGCTTGTAGTTATCGGTTAAGGTCGGAACCACTCGGTCACCCTGTTTAGGGACCCTAGCTCCCTGTTTCTTATTGCACTACCCTGTCCCTGCGGCGGGCAGGGCCCGAGAAATCTTGTAATGCCTTTAAGCTTTAGAAGAGCTGTCACCGACATTAACGGCGGCAGTTACTCCAGACATGAAAATTATGGCAGCGGGGTTTGATTTTACGGTGTCAAGAACGCGCGCTCTCTAAGAAAACACACCAACGTTCTTTTCTAAATAACGTTTCAGTTACGTCATTCACCGGTAAATTGGAGACGCTATGTGGCGGCCACCGCGCTCATAGGAAACCGTGGCTTTAAGCTGGACAAACGGCTTCTGATGTCGAAAAAAAATCTTGCAAATTAAACCCATCGAATCGACACATGACATAACATCACGCCTTGTTTCTCCGCAGAGCTAGGCAGAGGTGTAACCATAGTAGGTACACCCACATTTCGTCATGTTGCTTGAAGCTGCAGTTGCGCTGTTCCGTATTGCTAACACTATATTAATAGGCACTTAAGAGGTTATTTTTCTTAACGAAGCCGTATTTACAATATATACAAAAATAAACACGAAAAAAATAAAATTACAAAGCTTTATTTCATCTTACAACTTTTCTTATGCTTCAAAATCTCAACAGGAGTCATGTACAGATTTTGTTTACAAACTTCGCACTTATACTCTTTGGCATTTGGCTTAATTTCCCGTGAAGTTCTGGGTGCTTCTACGTCCTTCTTCACTTCTTTAGCTGAGCATGTAAAGTGGGTGTGTTGTAGTCTTTCCACTGGGGAAAGGCAGACTGTTAGCTCGCAGGTGGTGCAAGTCCAGGATTCCCTGTAGGTTTCTTCGTAGTTTTTGGCGCTCCAAATAGTGTCCACGACACTGGAAGGTGGAAGAGGATTAGTGAGATGATATTATGACAACAGTTCTGTAAAAAGAAAATTAAAAAACGAAGAAAATCTTTGCAGACCGTTATTCTTGATTTGAAAAATAATTTGGAATTTTTGAGAATGTGGAATAAAATTAACGTAAGGAAACGTTAATTTTATTCCACGTTTAAAAGATAATATCTGATGTTGGGAAATCTGCCCTTAGAGCCATATTAGACTATCATAGTAATATAATCAGAGATCTATGAGTCATTTTTATATGAAGAACCTATGACGATATAATAACTAATAATAATATGATTCATATTGTCTATGACCATAGTCAAGGGATCCTATTTGAGCAAGCTAACAAATATGATCATATCCGTCTAATCACAAAAATGGCTAAATCGTTTTCCATCTTGATGAAGTATGACGTTTATATGATTTAGTGTTAAAAATTAAGAACAATATCATCATATGTCAGATATGAAATCATATTTGTATGATAAATATATACAACAGCATCCTCAAAATAATAGGGGAGGATGTTACCTCTCAAATTTTAATAAAGATGGTGAGGACAGTGATATAATAAATGCGATACTGAATCACCAAACATCGTTGTCGCTGTAGTCGCTTTACTAACAATAGTTGTAAGTCATGTTTTTGTAATTAATAACACACTGGATCTGAGTTATCTGAATAAAGAATTTTTCATTTTTCATTTCATTATACTGTAATTGGGGCCTAAAATATAGGCTTAACAATGATCTACTGCAGTCGTGCAATAGCAAATTTTTGCACTAAGTTTGCTAACTATTCTCAATCATACAAAAAGATACAATACGTACAATAGACGTAGATATATTTAGTAACCTATTCCGCTTAACTGTTCCTAAAGAGTCATAAAAAACAATGCACCCCGGACGCAGAGTAACCGACGACGACTCTATCGACGCTTGGCGTGGCAAAACGTTGTGTTCAGGTTCGCGACACGTCAATTATTATCCTAAGGATGCCTCGTTGAGGGGTAAAACACTCGCGATTTCTTACAGGGTTTTTTATGATTCCTTAGGAATAGTTAAGCGGAATAGGTAACTAAATATAATATCTACGTTTATTTTATTTTATAATAGATTTTCGCCAAGTCACGCCTGAATTAATTAACTAAAAAGATAAAAATAACACTTACCAATTATAAACAACATTATCAGTAACATAGACACCTCCTTTCTTTTCATGAGGTCTGCAAACAAAGGTCTCATCGAATGGATTAGGTTCTACACTCGGATGTGCCTCGTCACTCCCATAGTACAGGACCTTAAGGTCACCAGGTAACAGTCTCTTGATGGTATAGTAAACTTCTGATGTCATGTAAGTACTCATGTCGCAGGATAAATCATGTTGGAGTTCTTCGTACGATATTTTTGGTAGTTTCTCCTTTTCGAGCTCGCTTTCTACTGATTTCGTTGGAGTAGCATCTGGAATGTTACATTTTCTTTTCAGTTATATTGTTTCTCAAATTCAAATTCGTTATTGCGAATTAAGGGGTTTATTTATGAACGTTGCTTAAAGTTAAGTGACGTTCAAACGTCAAAAATGTATGGTTAAACAGTCGCTAATGATTACTTAACTTTAAGCAACGTTTATAAATAAACCCCTTTGTGTAAATCATTCAAAGTGGTGAAGGGCGGGCGTTTTGGGGGACTGTCTTATGTCATTTTGTTGAAGTTCGAAAAGTGCTGATTCTCAGCCTGGTTTGATAAATGATTCTTCTGTACGTGTGTTCGTCACCTAACTCCTCCTAAACGGCTGGACCGATTTGGATACAATTTTGTATTTATATTTGAGACCCACTCAAATATAAACATTGATGGTTTAGATTCACAATTGGACCCGGTAGGTGGCACTGTGATCGAGTTCTAGGAAACAGGGCAACGTCTGTCCGGTCAGCTAGTATATTATAAAAATCAATTGCCTTGTGTTAGTGTCTCAAAATCTCTAAAATGGCTCGACCGATTTCATTATTTTTGGGGTGATTTAGGAAAAAATTAGGAATCTGGATATTTTTTTTGGAATTGCCACTTTTCTTTCAATAGATCGACGTGGTACGAAGTTCACCGGGTCATCTAGTACTAAATAAAAATACTTGGCATATAATGCTCTGGTGGGTTGCTAGTTATGTGTTCTTCTTCGTCGTTCCTTCAATGCTGAGGATCGCGACCACATACGACGCGTGTCCAAGCTATGCTGTCTTCTGCTGTATGGACTGCTTGGTAAATGCTGCCTCCAACAGCCTTCTTGATCCCATCTGACCATCTTTTCTGTGCTTTGCCTTGCTAGTTATGTGGGTATAAGTAAACTAATACTAGTTTAGCTGACTTACCTGCAATTCTTCGATTAATCAGCGCATCCCACCTCTGACGGAGTTTGACAGCTTTCAAGAGTAAATTGAGTCCAGACTCGGGGTACGGAAATTCTAGCAGAAGCCAAGAATCACAGACGATCCTGGAAAATAAAACAAATTCTTCAGTAGGTAATCAAATGATTTTAGAGGGATCATTCTCGGTACACGCCGCGAAAATCAACGGCAATATGGAATGTAAAATAAGCGAGCGAGCCGTACAGTAGTCGCATGTAATGCAATTTCAACTATTTATTAGAGGCTTTTGTGAAATACAGGGTTTTCATTCGGATTGGTTAAAGTTGTACTGACAACCATGTCATTTGGTTTAAATAGGTTGTTATTCTTATTATTTGATTTATCCTTTATATAGATTCCTTTATATTTTGTGAATGTGAGAACGTTGTAGGCTGTCGATTTGCAGACTATTTTCTATTTTGTTAAGTATCTTGTTGACAGGCCTACACTGACTTACAGTGTGAATAGGTAGGAGAGCTACCCATCATCCATCCCATTCATCCACACTGTAAATTTTTGAAAACATTGTAAAACCCATTTATTTATAAAAGAGTAACAGTGGAGTTTCTTGCCGGCTCTTCCCCATAGGAAACGACCAATTGGAACCGTGCACCTAGCTTCTGACGTTTCATAAGTCCCCATGTAGGTTTTTTTTTTTTTTTTGTGTAACATCTGACAGCTTGGCTGACAGTACAACCTCTCGGAAAATGGGTTGGTACCATCTGACGGCCAACTCTAACAACGCGCGCACTCATTGGTTAAATCAAATAGCGCGCGCTTCCCCGGCTTCCTGTTACATACTTCCGTCCCTTTTCACGAAATCAATCCCACAGATTGCAGGAAGGTGAGAGGAAAGATTTTTAACATCAAAATTACCCGATAATAATATACAAAAATGTTCTATTTTAAAATGTATTTACCTCGTAAATCCAATATTAGTGTCGATAGAATGCGCTAACAGTAGCAAAGTCTGCGCAGCGGGCATGCGCATGGAATTCACTATGTACGGCTTTGTAGTCTCCAGGAGTGATCTGAAAGGAGAGGCAAATGTTATTTTTTTTTAAATAATAAATTGTTTTATATAATCATAGTATTCAATAGGTATTCAATAAATACTGTAACAGACTTAAAATTATAATATTATGTATAATGTACATGTATATAAGGTGCTATAAAAAATCTGCCACGGCTGCAATGGGAGATAGTATTGTGTTTATAGATTACAATAGTAAAGATAAATTATTGATCATGTGTCATATTTTTTTTCATACAAAAAATTGTACGTATAAATTTGCAAGTGACGAACTAGTCAGCTGATTTCAGTTTTCATTCACAGAACAGATGGAAA
The DNA here is from genome assembly GCA_914767815.1 of Eupsilia transversa. Classification (NCBI taxonomy): domain Eukaryota; kingdom Metazoa; phylum Arthropoda; class Insecta; order Lepidoptera; family Noctuidae; genus Eupsilia; species Eupsilia transversa. Next base: position 4,976,962 of record OU611888.1, read on the forward strand.
GAGATAGCAGTTGTTTTCATTGACGAAGTGCACTTCGCGCGTAATTTGTGAACCACGTTATGCAGAGTAGAGTCAATGTTTATTTAACTACTTTATTTTCTCAAATTGATTTAACTGTGCCGGGGTACGAAATTTCTTCACTATTGTTATCTTTAAACACAATACTACCTCTCATTAAAGCCGTGGCAGATATTTTTATAGCACCTTATATAAGGTGCTATAAAAATATCTGCCACGGCGTCAATGGGAGATAGTATTGTGTTTATAGATTACAATAGTAAAGATAAATTATTGATCACGTGTCATTTTTTTTTTCATACAAAAAATTGTACGTATAAATTTGCAAGTGACGAACTAGTCAGCTGATTTCAGTTTTCATTCACAGAACAGATGGAAAGAGATAGCAGTTGTTTTCATTGACGAAGTGCACTTCGCGCGTAATTTGTGAACCACGTTATGCAGAGTAGAGTCAATGTTTATTTAACTACTTTATTTTCTCAAATTGATTTAACTGTGCCGGGGTACGAAATTTCTTCACTATTGTTATCTTTAAACACAATACTACCTCTCATTAAAGCCGTGGCAGATATTTTTATAGCACCTTATATAAAAAGTTAAGTTACTTGGATGGAAAAACATTTTTTTTTAATTGTTTTGTAATCCTAATCCTAACAAATATTTTAAATACGAAAGTAAGTTTGTTTCTTTGTTTCACTTTCACGCTTAAATGGCGGAACGGATTTGAATAAAATTTGGCACTTTTTTTACTTTTTATCCTGAAATGCCCAATAGATTGAGACTTATGCGGGTGAAGCCGCGGGGCGCAGCCAATCATAAATAAATTCCCATATTTTTACTGCATTAGAAACTGACTGAAGGACCATGTCACTGGATTTCGCTTATGACTACGGTCTATGTTCACCAACTCTTGTATATAATGGTCTTTTTACAATAGCAAACGTTTAGTACCTATCTTTCTTATAACAACATCTAAACTTACTGTTTGAGATAATGATTTTCAATAAAACTTGCAGCTACATTACTTTAATTTTGATCCATTATGGATAGGTACTTTCAAAGAACAATTAGCAGAGCAACGTTTGGTTGAGTACTGCATGTGGCCTCATGAAGACTGATGGTCGCTTCGCGCGGAGAGACGCGCGCTGGTTTTAGATAGCGGGCGCGCAACGTAGTGTGGGTGCGTCGCCGGCGGCAATTTGTGTGGGTGCGTGTGTGCGCATAGGGAGTTGGCTTGAACACTTACAAATAACACAATATCTGATGCTTTGAAGACACAGGCAGTTTCCCATCGAATCCCAGACTAACGGGCAAATCTGAATGTATGTCTGCTTCAGTCAACTGTAGAATGCGGGATTGTTTGCCGAAGAACGATGTTGGATGCAGGAAGACGAAAGGTTTGCTCCACGTGTGGTATAGCTGTTCTCCTACTGACTGTGGAGTGGGAAACTGAGATATTAGTTTCTGTCATACAGCCAGTGATTGAAATTCCGTCGCGGATCTTCCGTCGCGGATCTTCCGCGTCGGAACGCCAATACATGTTATTACTTATAAATGACTAATAACGGGCACACTACGCGGAAGACCGGTCGCTCCGTCGCGGACCGCTCGCCCCCTACGTCTGTTCCGTCCTCCGCGCACTGACCTTAATTTCCGTCAAGTGTGGCTTAGGCCTTACAGTTCATGCAAAGAAGGTATACAGTTCGATTCAAACTTAATGGCGCCTCGGAACACTCGGCGAGTCGCTGCGCAGTAACAATTTCATGTGTCAGCGGGGGTGAGGGGTGGGGTACTGCGCAGCGAGTAGCTAACTTCCGAGCGGCCATTAAGTTTGAATCGAATTGTAAGAGCAATGATGTGTGTTGGCCATTTTAGATAATTATTTTGGCCATTTTGGTGAAATAAATCTTTTGCTACGATTTAACAAAACAAGAAAATATAATAAATTAATCTGAACTTTAAATCTTAACTAATATTATAAATACGAAAGTGAGTTTTTTTGTTTGTTACGCTTTCACGCTAAAACAGCTGAACAGATTTGGATGAAATTTGGCACATGGGTAGACCAGGACCTGGGTTAAGACAAAGGAAAAAAAAACAGATATTCCCACGGGATTGAGACTTATGCAGGTAAAACCACGGGGCGCAGCTAGTTCTTAATAAATTAAATTGCTTTCAGAAACACAGTGAGTATTAATGATTAATTGACATATAAGTACATTAATTATTTTAAAATAAGGGTTCCTTTTTTGGCTTTGCCGCCTTTGCCGCAGTCGGGTGAAAAGGTTGCAATGAGATCGAAATACTTGCCTTGTGATGATTAAAGCTGTCAGCTACCGCCACTTGTGGGTACAGAGCTCTGCATAAAACTACCTGAAATGATACGAAAGTATTTTAAGCATTTTAGGCCCGTATTACACGCGGCGGGCGACAGAGACTAATGTATGAATCAGTACGGTGCATGCGCATGCCACGGTCTCGAGCGGCAGACTAGTGCAGAAACCAAACTATTCGGTGCCAAATAATGAATAATGAAACTTTTATTGCCGAATACTAAATAAATAAATAAATAATTCCTTTATTTGTATAGAATGCAGGTGTTACAATAATGGTGTTATTTCATGATACATTCCCAGTACATTCTGCCTGTTGGCATACAAAAATATAGTGGTTAACTTACAATAGTTAATTAATTAGAAACTAGGAATTAGAAACTTTAGAATTAGAAACTATTAATTAGAAACTTAATTTAGAAACTAGGTATTTAAATTCAAAATGAGATCATGGATCAGCTAAATCTAAGATTATAACATAGTGAATGAGATAAAGTGAAGCAATTATTACAATTCATCATTTATAAAATCGGTAACAGAATAATAACATTTCTCTATCAGCAACGACGACAGGAGTTGTTTGAATTTTACTAAGGGCTGATCCTTAATACAATTTGGCAATTTGTTAAATATAATTGGTGCCATACCAATAATGTTTTTTTTAGGCAAAGCAGTATTATATCTACCAGTACACAATAGATTCTGATATTTTGATCTCATGGCAGTAGTTCGCATCCTCGTACCATTTAATGCAGGAAATAGATGCTTGTTAGTTTTAACGAATATAGCTACTTCGAGAATGTATATACTAGGAAAAGTTAGTATTTTGTGTTGCTTGAAAAAAGGAATGCAACTATCTGTAACCTTAAGATTGAAAATGGATCTTAAGCACCGTTTTTGGGCTTTAAATATAGACTCCCTTTCGGAACAATTACCCCAGAATACTACACCAAACCTTAGAACAGAGACCACCAAACCGTGATATGCAACCATTAAAGTATCAATGTTAATTTACTAGCTAGACCAACTCTCATAACTGCATTGACCTTTTTCTTAAGTTCTGGTTGAATATTCATAAGAACATAATTAACGATTTTTACGCTCATTCAGAAATAATCGAAAAAAATATGGATAAAAGTTGTCTGTAATCTAAATATTATGTCTTGAACCAAAAAAACGACTACTCTCCAAGTAATATCGAGATAACTTTAATAAAGACATTTCGCTCTCGATCTACCAATCCCGCCCCACCAAACGCACCGCCATTCACGACACCCGGCCCCGTGACCAGACCATAAATCATATTCTACATCATCCTTCTTACCTTCAACATAACAAGATCTCGTCCACTAGAAGCATTAGATCCCGCGATAAGCGACTGTATCCGTTGCGCGTCGTTCGTCATTCGAAACTCAACGTCTCGTATATCTATGACGTCATCGTCTTCGTTCGTATTTTCGTCCACGATCTCCCACGAGTCTACCTTGAGCCGCTTCTTGCGTTTCAGGTCATTGGCTGCTTTTTGTTTGAATTGGCTAGTATAGAAAAATAAAGAGTCTTGCTTTCTTATTTATTTATTTATTATTATTATTATTTTATTGTATTTGACATATCTCGGGACCCTTGGGTCCCAGACCTTTGGAAGGCGTACGAGGGGCCGAGGCCAACTCGCAGAGGCCCCTTAGGCAATTTTAGGTGTTGAGGCACCAACCGACGATTATCCATGTATGCACTACGCAAATGCATCCAAAGACAATCCCCGGTTGGTGTAGGACTATTGCAGAACATGGAAACAAAGCATATTGGGTTATGGGTTTGGGTAGCAATAGTGGATTGGTAACTAAGAATTATAGAAGGACTATGTACCCTAATACACTATTATTATATTAAAGCAAGATTTATTCAAGCATGGGACTCGTAACGACTGTCAAAGATCCACGAATGACAGCCGGGACCAACGGCTTAGCGTGCTTTCCGAGGCACAGAGGAGTCTTTGTATGTAAAGATGGTCACCCATCCACGGAATAACCCCGGCAAGCGTAGCTTAACCTGATGGATCGACCCGTGCGGCAGTTATTACTTAGCCACGAGCTCCTCTTCCTCTCGCAACAATGAGTATTAAAATAAAAGAAGATAACTTACCGTCTCGCATCTTTCAACTGCTTCATCTGACCATGTCTTAGAGCTCTTTCAGCCGAAGACATTGATTCAGGCTCTGGTATTTCCATCAAATTGTTAGCCTGTAATATATAAACAATAAGGGGTTTATTCATAAACATTGCTTAAGCTACACTTGCCGGGTTGGTGCGTGGATGAATGACCATCTTTAAATATCGAGACTCCTCCGTGCCTCGAAAAGCACGTTGAGTCGTTGGTCCCGGCTGTCATTCGTGGATCTTTGACAGTCGTTACGGGTCGTCAGAAGCCCGAAACTCTAACAACCAGTCTTACTAACGGCTATCCTGTTACCCAGTTACTGGGATGTGGAGGTCAGATAGACAGTCGCTCCATGTAAAATATTGGTATTCAGCTGTATCCGGTTAGACTGGAAGCCGACCCCAACATAGTTGGGAAAAGGCTAGGAAGATTGATTGCTTAAAGTTAAGTAATGATTAGCGACCAACCATACATTTGACGTTTGAAAGTCACTTAACTCTATGCAACGTTTATAAATAAACCCCTATTTTTAGTAACAAACGGACCTCATGAAAAAAGTTCAAAAGTTCGCGATTAATAAACCTAAATATGCTTTCGAAAGGAACATTCTTTAAGGCTTGTATATTCCACGCAGAACGACAGTTTCATCGTCTCATTGCTGGGTAATGAGCCAAAATAAACCTTAACTCAATTATAACAAGCTCCTAAGTCGTGCAGCTAATTTTACAATTTCAAATAGTGTTCTTCTAGTGTCTTGCGTTCTCGACCGCTGCAAGTATCCCGTTTCTATCTACAAACTAAATTGTACCTTAAGTCAGTTGTAACAAGCTCCTAAGTTGCGCCGCCAATTTTGCAATTTCAAATAGCCGTTTCAAATGTCCCGTATCTATCTACGAACTAAATTGTACCTTAACACACTTGCAATAAGCTCCTAAGTTGTGCAGCAAATTTGATAAGTTCATAATGTCGTTGTTCTTCTATGCCTTATAGTCCACACCACGCACTTCCTTGATGAAGTATAAGGTAGGCTACAATCTAAAACAAACCTTAACTTACTTGCAATAAGCTCCTAAGTTGTGCAGCAAGTTTGGTAAGTTCGTAAAGACGTTGTTCCTCTATGCCTCGTCGTCGACACCACGCTCGGCCGCCGCGCGTGTCTCGTTTTTCTCTAAGCCAGGCGCAATATAAGGAGAGTAGAGTTAGAGGGTCACCGTGGTCGGATTCGTCTGGTCTGCGGGCGTTCTAGAATAATTATGGAAGACTTTTTCGTTAAATAGGAAATTGTTTCTTTATCTTTAACCCGCGATTTTTTTTATTTTTTTTTATGGCACCTCTTTATGTCATGAGCTATTCGAATATCAAAACATATTTGGTCGAGTTCTTAAGGGGGAGGCATGAAAATTGATTCGCTGTCACAATGTATTATAGATACTTAAATAATTTTCTAATGTGTATTCCGAGATCCACGGGTAGAAAATTTTATAGTCCAACACAGATGATGATTTTTTTACATTATTTTTATTACAATAATATTTAAACCTAAGGAAATATTGTATTGTAAAAACATAATTATTATTTTATTATTTCGTTTATTAGAGGAGCTCGTGGCTAAGTAATAATAGCCGCACGGGTGGATCCATGAGGTTAAGCTACTCTTGCCAAGGTTGGTTCGTGGGTGGGTGAACATCTTCACATACCGAGACTCCCCCGTCCCTCGGAAAGCACGTTAAGCCGTTGGTCCCGGCTGTCATTCGTGTATCTTTGACAGTTGTTATGAGTCTTTAGAAGCCCGAAAGTCTGACAAACAGTCTTACCAAGGGGTATCATATTACCCAGTTACTGGGTTGTAGAGGACTAGAGGATAAGCAGTCATTCCATTTAAATTACTGGTACTCAGCTGCACCCGGTTAGACTGGAAGCCGACTCCAATATAGTTGGGAAAAGGCTAGGCAGATAGATTTTTATTTCGTTTATTACAATTTTTCAACTCACCTCGCAATCAAAAACCCGATGCGCTCTCGTGGTATAAATAGACCGTATCCCCAACGCGGCTGCAAGCGCGAGCGCAGAGTCCAGTTTGTGTGGCGGCAAAGTAGCCGCGCCCAACACTAGGGTTTTAGCGAGGCACACCTCTACTGGCAAGTTGGCTAGAGTACGCCCGAGGGCTGTTAGTTTCTCGTTTGATGTTAAGGCTCCCTGGAAAGTGAGAGTGGTTGTATTTCGATAAAAACTTGCATTTTTTTCATAGAAATACAAGATACAATAGACGTAGATATATTAAGTAACCTATTCCGCTAGCTTTTTAATAGTTAAAGCACAGAAATTATCAGCAATTTTTTAAGTAAACTTATCTCTAAAACACTACATATTTTCGATTCCTCCCTGTATACAGGCTGACTTTGAAAACATGCAACAAAATTTAAGGGGGTGTTCTACTTTTCTGTATAAAGGTCGATTTTTTTTTTGCGAATTCTTATTTGGTCCCATAGTAAAAGTTGTTCATATTGATGGGTAGAACACCCCCTTAAATTTTGTCGCATGTTTTCAAAGTCAGCCTGTATTTACTTTATGGTTCCACCTACTAGGTATATCTACCACTTACATGTTGCTTCAACTCCAGCAAAGCATTCTCTACGGCGTCTTCGGGCGGCGCGTCCAGGAACGGGAACCGTCTGACGTCACTGACGCCTAGCGAGCTCATCAGCAGTAGCAGTGACGCTAGAGGTACTCGCGATACTTCCGGAGTACTGAAGGATTCCATGTCGTTATATTGTGCTTCCGGGTATAAGCGGTAGCAGACACCGGGACCTGTGAAATGGTGGTTATGAGTTAACAAATAGGTCTAAGATAAACTTAAGATTGTTTTTTTAATATTCAGATAAGTCTTAACATTCTTCAGATAAAAATCCCGATAAAGATCCCGTAACTTAACTGTCTTTGGGCGGATTCGACCAAACAGGAATAAATTTTATCCGCGGAATAAAAATTTAAAATTTATTCGGAAGAGAAGGTTTATTCCGCGGATAACAGTTCGACCAAATCCGAATAAATTTTGAATTTTTGACGGTTTCGTCATATGAAAACTGTCAGAAGTAAATCTTATTGCGCGGATAAAATTTATTCCTGTTTGATCGAATCCGCCCAAAGACAGTTAAGTTACGGGATCTTTGTGGAAATTGGTTAATTATGGAAATGTATGGGGATGTCTTTATGCTAGGAAAGTAATATTAATTAATATTACATGGAAACTAAAGGCTCCTAAGTGACAAAACAAGAGAAGAGTGTAATGTAAAATCCTTTCTGCTTCTAAATATTATAGCGACCCTATAAGTTTAAATCCTGCTTTTTCGCATTATTGCGATGTACGTGTAATTTAAGGTATTAGTAATATGTAAAGAGTTTTTCGATGTCTCGCTTTCCTACAATCTGTGGAAGTGATTTCGTGAAAAGGGACGGAAGTGTGTAACAGGAAGCCGGGGAAGCGCGCGCTATTTGATTTGACCAATGAGCGCGCGCGGTGCTAGAGTTGGCCATCAGATGTTACCAACCCATTTTCCGAGAGGTTGTAACCTGGACGATGATGTGATGGTGACGCTGACGGTGATGAATATTATTTATATCATAATACGTCAGCCAAGATGTCAGATGATACATATCATATGCGTTTACTCTCAGGCTCGCTAGTTTTTTTAATAATAAAGTAACTATAAGCTAAATCATTTTTGTATTACCTGTACGACCGGCACGCCCTTTTCTTTGATCAGCGCTTGCTTTTGATACCCAAAATTCTTTCAACCTCTGCATTTTTGTCGTCGAATCGTAACTCATTTCTTTGACCTAGTACAACATAACATAAGTAATAATTGATCTTTTTAAAACAAGTGTGACCTCGGCAAAAAAGTGTTTAGCAATAAATTTCTTTAAAGCTATAGATGTTTTGCTTTCTTATTATTTTTATTTTTTAAATTGAATTTTTAACATCTTGGTTCTCATGTGAAATAAACTGTCGCAACTATTTTCGTTTTTACATATTCTGGGCGATGATCTATCTACCTGCAATATTTTTTTTCTGTTTTTTTTTTGACAATATTTGGCAGTATATTTTGTTCCACAGTACTTTTATACCAGACAAGCTCTAAACCTGTAATTGGCTGTCAGATTATGATTCTGTTATTTATAACCATTATATTTAGCTGAAGGTCTTCCAAAGTCAATAACTAAATAAATAATAATGTATTTTTTTTTTGTTATTTTTAAATGTTTTTATATATTTTATATTCTAATATTTAAAAATGTAAATTATATGTTTATCAATGAAGTAGAGAAGTTTTAAACTCTATTTTATACATATAAAAAGGTTAGTGGGAATTATATTGAGCTAAATATTTGTGTAACAAGATGGTGGCTTATAAATCACTGCTTACCTTGCCAGAATCAACCACAAATCGTATGCCATCAATGGTAACAGAAGTTTCAGCTATGTTAGTTGATACGATACACTTTCTAACTCCGTCTGGTGGGTAGTCAAACACCTGAAATTATTTTACACAATTATTTCCATTACAAAGATATTGTTCGGCATGTCTACGTTTTTGGATTACTGCACTGATGTATAAAAGTATCTATAAGCCATCATATTTAATCTATATTTATTACTAAGAACAGAATCACCTCGATACTCAGTTCGGAATGAATATAGAAGGGTTATTGTTAATTTTCGGCTTCAACTTCAACGGACAGATCACTATAATTCACTTCACTATAATTCAATTTATACAGGGTTATTGGTTATAAATTTCGGAAATTCGTTAATAGGATGCAGCGAACGGCCTTTGTTAGAGTGCACGCAAGATAAGACTGCGCACGACTAGAGGCGCTTGCGTGTATTTTTATACTAGAATTATTAATATAGATTGAATATTTTAAATATTACAATATTTAAAATATTCAATCTATAATAATAATACAATCTTAATATTATTAATATATTACATTATTATTAATTAATTAATTAAATATTCTCTATTTAATTTGATATTACATAAAGAGAATACGATTAGTTCCGATTTCAGCCGCGCAGAGACTTATCTTGCGCGCAGTCTAACACTTGTTCTGGTTCTATGTTTTTTTGTTCTAAACCCACCTTTAACAGGTACTATTAAGGTCGTATTTCTCTTGAATAGGGTATAGATCGAACATGTATAATAGGTTTACCTTATCCTGTTCAGCGAGTGACAAGCCGCTGTGAAGCGGCAACACAATCCAGTGTTTAGTCTTTTCTGCATACTGCTGAGCTGCGTCACATATAGCAGTTATTTCTTGCACACCTGACATAAATATAAGAAGATCGCCTCTTTCGTCACCTGCAATGAAGGAAATATTTTATAATCTGTGGATAAACAGCTTCTTTTTAGTTATTGAAAGGAGGTGGTAAATTACTTTCCTTTAAAAAATCCTTACTGCCAAAAAACCGTGTTTATGATTTGCTTAGTTAGGCTAAACAACTATTTCAATTTTATTAAGTATCTTGTTGATAGGCCTACACTGTCCTCTCATACCTATTCACACTAATTTGAAAACATTGTAAAACCGATTTATTTTTAAAAGAGTTCGTGATCGTGGAGTTTCTTGCCGGCTCTTCTCCATAGGAAACGACGAATTGGAACCATGCACCTAAACTCTGACGTTTCATAAGTGCCCATGATTTTTGAACTAAAACAAGTGTTTATAACATTAAAGTATGGAGTTTACAAAACAATGACATTAGTACTACTGTGTGCCTTCCTTACATATCCTTTCTAGATATGTAATTTTGAAAAAAATACTAATTTCGGTGTAAAAATACCTTGTTTTTCGTCATTGCTTAAGGTTCACAAGGAAACTATGCTAGAATTAATGATAAAAGAAAGATACTTACGCGGATATTTACTGTCAATAAGCTGCATGACTTGAACATAAGGTTGTGCATCAAGCCGGTCATCTCTTGTTGGCTTGTCTTCAATCAATATGGGCTTGTAATTTAATTGGATGGGAAACAGACGTCCTGGCACCTGAAAGAATTTGGAATTTCCAATGTTTGTTCATATTTTCTGTCTTAGGTTTTCTGTCTCTCTGTGTCTGGCTCTCGGCGTGGCAACACGTCGTGTTCCCGACAAGTCAATCGTCATCCTGAGGATGCCTGTTTGAGAGGTGAACCGTGTCGATTTATTACAGGGATTTTTATGACTCTTTAGGAATATTATATATTCTGCCTAGCCTTTTCCCAATCATGTTGGGGTCGGCTTCCAGTCTAACCGGATGCAGCTGAATACCAGTATTTTACATGGAGCGACTGCCTATCTGACCTCCACAACCCAGTAACTGGGTAATACGATACCCCTTGGTAAGAGTGGTTGTCAGACTTTCGGGCTTCTGACGACTAGTAACAACTGTCAAAGATCCATGAATGACATCCGGGAGCAACGGCTTAACGTGCTTTCCGAAGCACGGAGGAGTCTCGGTATGTAAAAATGGTCACCCATCCAGAGACCAACCCCGGCAAGCTCAGCTTAACCTGATGGATCGACCCGTACGGCTGTTATTACTTAGCCACGAGCTCCTCTGATGACTCTTTAGGAATAGTTAAGTTGAATAGGTTACTAAATATATCTACGTCACTGTGTCGATGTGTCATCGAAAAACATAAAATCACGATTAACTTTTTCTTACCTGTATAACAACAGCAGATTCAGCAGAAAAATAATCTTCAAACAGCTTAATATTAATAGTAGCAGACATGAGCACCAATTTGATATCATCACGAGTATGTATAAGGCACTTTAATATACCCAGTAAGAAATCCCCCATCAAATGTCTTTCATGGACCTCGTCTAGAATTATAACGTCATAATTTGGTAGGTTTTCTGAAGACATCTGAAATTTTTAATGCATAGAGAAGATTAGATGATGTCGTTATTACCACTTGCTGTTGTATTTTGAGCCTTATTGAAGTTTTATAATAGTGAGTTCAAGTGGGGTCAAAATAAAATAATTATTTCAAATTATTCATGTAAAGGTTCTTGTTATTATGTAAGTATTTATGGCCGATAAATGAACTGCAGGGCAAGTCAAACAAAAGGCTAAGCTAATTAGATATTGTTTAGGCACTGGACAAATAATAACACAGAGCAGATGTTTTTTAGGACATAGAATAATGAACCTTATTTTTAGTAGGTTAAAAAGCAAAATAGCTCGCGCTAGCGCACTTAAGGTTGGTTGAGGCGTCGTTAGATATTTTTCACGCTATTCATTCAATTTTGTACTTCATGGCACTCTTAATAAAGTGTGCAATGCTTCAAATTCAATGTCTTCACAAAATTCGTTAATGTGCCTTTTGTTAGTTAAATAAAATGTACTGTACCTGACCTGTCTAAGCAGTAATCCTTCAGTAATGAAGCATATCTTAGTATCAGCAGTCTTGCTCTTCTCAAATCTGATCTGATAACCAACTTTACTTTCAAACTGTGTTAACATTTCATACGCCACTCGTTTCGATAGAGACACACAGGCTATCCTCCGTGGTTGTGTACAGGCTGTCGACAAAAATTATAAGTACTCCGTGTAATTAGTAAAATATAAGTTTGGTTTTGCTGTTCCTATACTTATATAAACACAGAATTTTTTTAATTAGAAAACAACATTAGATTAATGTGTTTTATTTAGGATCTCCGACAACAGTTATACACATAAATAATCGGCAATATCAGGTATGAAGTAGGTGTACTCTTACACTTATAGAAGACCACAGCATTTCTAGGGTTCCGTACCCAAAGGGTGCCAAACAGACCTCTTATACGAAGCCTGTTCATCTGTCTGTCAGCAGGCTGTATCTCATAAATACAGATATACAGTTGAAATTTTCACAGATTGTGTATTTCTATTGCCGATTTATGAACAAATAACGTATTTTTCGGCAATTTTTGCTAAATACTGTATGGTGGTACGAAACCCTTTGTGTGTCCGATAAATACTTAAATGTAAGTATCAGTATCAAAACTACTTACCGATACTTTGAAACCCAGCTTCATGTAAGTACTGTGGCACTTGTGTGGACTTGCCACATCCTGTATCTCCTGCGACTACCACCACTCTCTCATTTTGAACAGCGGACACAATTTCATTTCTGAAGCAAATAAGGTTATTCTTTTTATTTGTATTGTATTATTATTATTAGTGACCAGCTTCTGCCCACGTCTTCGTCCGCGTGTTATTTCTTGAACCCCTGACCCACCGCGTCGCAACGCATCGCCCGCCAATTTAAGTGTTCTCTGTTACTTTCATCTTATTACTCGTATCCTAAGCATTGCAGTGTGATGTTAAATAGCCTATAGCCTCCCTCATAAAATGCAAAAAAAAAAAAAAAAAAAAACTAAGGCTTCAGCTTTCTTATACTAGTATGGATGAAAATAAAGGCTGTTTTAAGGGTTCCGTACCCAAAGGGTCCAAACGGAATGTCCATCCTTCTGTCTGTCTGAATGTCAGTGGGTTGTATCTCATGAACTGTAATAGGTAGATGGTTGAAACATTCACAGACTTTGTATTTCTATTGCCGCTATAATAACCATTTTTTTTTTTAAAGTACAAAGTTCATTCAAGAAACATGCTTTTTTTCTCAATCTTAATACAGTATGGAACCCTATGCGAGTCAACTTGCACTTGGCCAGTTTTTCTATTGTAATGAAAATATACTAAAATATCTCTATTTCTCTACACAAATTAACAATATGTTAAACAAGGATTAAAAAGAAATACAAACATAAGTTTCTTCTGTGGGAATCGCAAGAAATTTTATAGTAATTACATTAAAAAATATAATAGCTACCTATACTTTGCTACAGGCAAATCCTTCTGAGCTTGCCTCAATTTTTTAAGCTTTTCAAACTTCTCCTTATTCTTAAAATCAATGTAAATAGACACAATATTCATGAATGCTTGAAACAATTTTATATCCATTTTCTTTCTGTCTCTATCATAGCATACAGTGTCCACGTATTTTATGGAACTTGTAAAGTTAATGCAGTGAAATTTGGAGAAGCTCTGAGAAGATTCTTCACTGTTTTCTTCGGGTCCATATTCAACAATGGGTTTGCCGGCTTTTTTTAAAGTCGCTTCGTATTTCTTCAAAAACACCCAAAAGTCGTCAAGATTATTCACAACAGTGTTACTTTCACTACTAGACAATATTATTTTATTTAAATCTCGCTTGTAGTTCGTAAAACTAAAGTCATCTTCGATACTATTAGACATTGAAGGAACAGGGCTTGTTTTTCGAACTTTGTGTCTATCTCTATCATGGGAACGTGAACGCCTCCGTTTGTAATAATTACTTCTGTAAGGAGAAGGGCTTCGACCCATTTTTAATTTTTATTTAATTTCTCAATCCTAACAAAACAGCTCACAATAATATTTATCAAATATTTATTGGACACGGTGACACATCAAAAGTTGACATTGACATGACAGTGACACTTGAAGTTTTTCTTTTGAAGTCTTGGGCCGCTGGGCCATATTACGTACTTACTAATTTCATAACATTAGTAGATCATTCTGTTATCCTTGTCACAGTGCTGCCAGTATGTTTTCGACGTCACTATTCAGTGTGTGCTAGGGTAAACTACGGTTTCCTAAAACTGCGGTGGCCGCACTTAACGGCCGCAGTAACGGTGGTCATGAAAAATGATAACAGCGGCAAAGACCGTTTTATTAACTTTGACACCTCTGAAACACAATGACTACACTTATTTTTCATGGAAACGCTATTTAATCTTATGTGAGCTCACTTTCTCACTAAGGACACAATTTTTCTTGTGACTGAGTACGGTGAGAGCAAATCTAGCGATTTTTACTTGAACTTTTTTACTTTGGGGGGCCGGGTTTGAATTTACGGTGTCAATAACGCTTTCTCGAAAACACACCAACTTACTTTCATAATCAACGTTTCAGTATATAAAGTTACTTTACTCTTTGACGTGAGTGGCCACCGCTCTACTAGGAAACCGTAGCTTTATTTTTGTTTATTTTGACACTCGAAAATAAATTCAAACAGGGCAAATCCATGGACAAGTAGCAAGGTCACACAGCGCAAATAAATGAAAATGTCCGAAAAACATTTTACCTACTATATTAATTATTATCATAATTATGTTGTATAACTAACTTATTCAAAAAAACATTCTCAGTCACTCGCTATTGTAAGTACAAGTGAGAGCGTCAAATCGTTTCTACCAGTATGGCCAGACCTAAATAATCTTACATACAAGGAGTTTCCCACCCATGTTGTGATTGGGTTCATCCACAGAGAATCTTTTAATAAAATGGTACATACAGCCAATCGTGATCATGAATCCATCACGCAACTATATTATTGCTCATGCTGGTATTCAGTCAGACCTTGAACCTTTTATACTCTGTCTTCTTGCATCGGTTCCTGAAGAGCCAAGCAAAAAAGACTGAACCAAGTAGCGTGAATAGGTGAATACTGCAATTTATGAGACAGTTCAGCCCATGCGGTACGGGAGAATACTATGTACTAGACTTATATTTTTGATAGTAAATAATTATATTAAAAAAAAACGTAACAATTGTTGCAACCTTAAAAAACCTATACTTTAGGTTTTTTAATGTTGCAACAACAAAATATAGATAATAAATAGAAAAGTCTCTAGACCTGTCTCTGTCTAGTCGCCCTCTATCGTCAGCAAACAGTATTTTTTATAATAATTTCCGCCATTACGTTCCGCCATTTTGCTTGGTCGCGGAGTGAACGTAAAATTTATTCTCATGTATTTTATCGTGGATAACTATTAGTTAGTTTAGAATTAGTGTTTCAATAAACACTAATGGCTTGCTTAAATACACTTAAGTTAGAAATCAAAACTTTAGAACAAGTGTTTCCAAAAAACCATGAACGGTTTCAGATAATGTCAGCCAGTGTCGACGAACTGACCTGCAGATTCGTTGGCAAAAATGGAAAGAAATATGAAATACATGCCAATATTACTGTAAGTACCATATTTACCTAATAAGCGTATGTGACATAAAAATTAATGTGTTGGGCTGTGGGGTGCACTTATTGATTATCTTTAGCTGGGACAAAGGGTCGTTGTTTATGAGGGCAGGGCTGTCAACAAAAGGTTTACGGAAGTGAATATATATTTCCCTGTTGCAACTACACGTTTGTCACGTTTCTGTGTAAATTATTTACAAAACATTTATGTTTCAAACATAATCAATAGTCGCGCGTTAACGAGTTAGCTGGATCATATGTTTATTGAGCATACGGTGCCGTGTCGAATCGCTGTATCGATCATTTCGAGCGCAGAACGTCATTATCAAAGTGTTCGTGAATCATTACAGCTATTTTATAGAGAGAGTAACGTCTGTTTTGTTTGGATAACGGTATACAGGCTCGTTTTTGGGACAAAGGCTCTTAGTCATCCTCTCTACCTGCTTTTTGTCATGTAGACATTTTGTTGGACCCATTACTGTTTTTTTTTTCTGATGCAACAATGCAGGCTTGGAATGTCTTCAGTCAGTGGCCTTAGTTGGGCCATTCATTGATAACAGGTTATTAGTGTGCACCAAATGTATTTAAACATTACTGTTTACTAGGATTCACATGTGTAGTGTAAACATATGTATTGTTTATGTATTATACAACTATCAATGATAATATAAAACCAAACAACTATTACATACTTACTGTTATCAAGATTTGGTACATAGTAACCCATTGTATGGTCATTATTAGTTTCAACAAATACTTTATTGGTGTTTGATAACCTAATTACTCCTCACTTCTATTTTATGCCCATCTGGTCCTAATGAAGTCTTGATGTGCACATTCAAACTCTTGAACATAGCAATACATTAAGTATTGTTTATTTTTTGGAGCAACAGCTATGAAATACTGACCTGAATAATGTTCTGCAAACTTCACACAGTCCATAAAACAATACTTTTATGACCATTTGCTTTTTGAAAAATTGCCTTGCTATAACTGTATTTGCAATGTGTAACTACTTGTTTTTAACCATATTTCTTTCGGTTTGAATAAATTATATTGCAAACCTGAAGAAATTGTGTTTTCACTGTGCATTGCATTGTAGGATGATATAGGTATGTTTAACAATTTGATTAAGTCACATTATAAGATTTTCACGGGTCTTTTTATGTCAGCAATATAAAATGAAATACTTAATCCCGGTTTTTGAAAGCGCAATCAATACTCTCTACATTGATTCTGTTGTGATTGGTTGAGTAGAATCATCTGCCTAGCCTTTTCCAACTATGTTGGGGTCGGCTTCCAGTCTAACCGCATGCAGCTGAGTATCAGTATTTTACATGGACCGACTGCCTATATGACCTCCACAACTGAGTCACTGGGTAACACAATACCCCTTGTTGAGACTGGTTGTCAGACTTTCAGGCTTCTGATGACCTTTAACAACTTCAACGATCCACAAATGACAGCCAGAACCAACGTGTTAACATGCTTTCTGAGGCACGGAGGGGTCTTGGGATGTAAAGATGGTCACCCATACATGGACCAACCATGTTGTTGGAGTGGTGATGCTTGGGTGATGCCAATGTTCAGTAGTGGATGTCTTTTGGCTGAAATGATTATAGTGCAGTCCATTTTTGATATCAAACTCCACCTAAACAGACTGCAGGTCAAGTCACTGCTGACAGTATTATTAATGTAATGCAAGATAGCATTCTACTTGTGCCAAGTAGTAGTAACTATTGATTTTCAAGTAAGTTGTCCCTGCAAGTGGAGTGGTGTTAGATTTATTGCATACATAGGTAATTATTATTGATCTTTAATCACGTGATTTACTTATCATTGCTTGGCAGGTAAAATTGACATTGTTAATAATAATAAAAAAAGTCTTTTTGAAATCTTAGAATACCTCTCTGTTCAGTATTATTTTCAGATAATCTACCAAACTACTTTTGATGAATAAAGGCATGTTAAATTAGAAAGTTATAGGTTTTTGTCATCCCACATATTATAAATATTGCAATAAAGGTCAAGTTACATGCTATAGCTAGTTTTTACATACATAACATCATGCCTGTATTCATCACAGGGTTAGGCAGAGGGGTACCTATAGTACAGCCACATCATTCATCAGTTATGTTTAAGTACCTTGAAATTGGGGGTGAGTCTATTACCACAAATCCAGAATCCGGGCTGCTACTGAGAAATTCCAGATAGAAAAACCCAATAACACTGCCCATCAAGGCAATAATACTCTGGACTTCATGCTCAGCAGTAGTGCTTGCAACCACTAGACCAATGAGGCAGCTAGTTTTAATACCTATATTAAAACTTTTTCCAAAAAAATACAACCACCTTCCAAAAAGACACTATAAAGTGAAAAATAACTTTCCAAATCGGTTCATAAATGACGGAGTAATGAGGAAAAAAAAACAAACAACCGAAATGATAACCTCCTCCTTTTTGCGAAGTCAATTAAAAAAGAATTTGAAAATATATGATGTAATAACAGGAGTAACAAGTGTATATATAAAATAAAGCTGCAGTTATAATACAAATAACTATAATCTGGGGGCACGTGTGTGCCCCCGTTAAGTCGAGCAAGAACATATATTTTTCCTCTTCAGACAATGAGTCAAATTTTTATCAGACCGATACTTACATAGCAGCCTAGACAGCTCTGACGCATTGCTATTGCCACTTCACCCAACTAGTGCGGTTGTCCCTTAATTCTTGTGGAAACAAATAATTTCTTCTCTATGTCAATAACGCAGTCCAACCAATCACAAGCTCTGTTGCTTGTCTTATTTAAATCCTGTAGGGTTGCAGGTAGTTGTGCATGGCGGGCAGGAAAGATGATGCAACATATCCTGTGAAAGGGCTCCACAGTCATAATCCCTCATCTATAATTTCTATAAACAAATTTTTTTGCTTATCAGGAGACATACCCCAACACACCGCCTGTATGGTTTGCTGACAGCGAGGATCCCATAGTTACAAATGCTGTCCAGATCCTGACCAATACACAAGGCAGAGATAACCATGTTATAAATCAGGTAAGGATATAAAATGTATGTTACCTACTGTGATTTTTATAAAGTAATATTTTTGAACTTTACCCTGTGATAGAACATTTTTCTAGTGTGGTTTGTTAAACGAACACAAATCTGGACAATTATTATCAGTAGGCTAATATTTGTACACTATCAAGCTGTCAATTACACAAGATAGACTTCCAGTGCTTACTTCCTTCTTGAGATAGCCAATGTTTAATGAGAAAAGTTGTTTCCTGCCTACAGTTTTAATATTTCAAAGTCTGGGTTTGTTGGGTTCTTGACTAATTCATTCGCCTTTCCTACAATTTATTCGGGGTGGCGCAGCACCATCGTGTAAAATGAAGTATACTAATTCTACGTTGGTTGTATACTTCAATTTTTTTTCATAATTATATGTCTTGATTTAGGTTATTAAACTAGTCAGATATTACTCATTGTTTGACAGAAATTGTGAGTAAATTCCTGTTATATTAAAACTAGCATAGGTCAAGTCATGTCTCTCACGGTCATTCCCCTGATCATTATGGAAATGATCATAAAACAATATTACTTAGTAATAAGTATTAATAAAATAATAAGTCATACACCCAATAGGAGAAACGATTATATTGCGTTAGATTAAGAGGTAGATTATTGCTTGAAAGCATTAAACAAAAAATTCCTCATGATTTTATTTGGAAAAAAAAAAAAACTTATGTGTAGTGCGAAAATCCTGAAAAAGAATAAAATCAGAATAGCATTAAGAACTAAACTTAAATAAAGAAGGTACTTCTTGCGAATCTGTGTTGCATTTAGTGCAAACATACCTACATGTCTGATCAATAATAAGCTAAATATAGCCCTTAGGCCGGGTCAATACAACGTGTAGGGGTTGTATTGGAACTCCGACCTTTGGTTAACTGCACAGAGGACAGACGACTCAACGGCATTGTCACCGTTTACTTAGACTACAACACAAATGGTGTGTAGAAACTGAGCGCTTTGAAGGTGGTACGTGCCAGAAGTTGTTCGCTCAACGCAATTTCGGCGCCACGAATTTTATTAGTACTGCCTCTACCTTCTCTAGACGCTGCCGATGCCGGCGGGCGCGGCGATTTCATGCTCTGCAGTTAGCCGCGCAACCTTACGCGTACATTATTATTATCAAGCAGGAGTAAATAAAATGGGCACGTGCCATTTTATATATTGCCATATTGATCTGTTCTCAATGTTACGGATTTTTGAAGAATTCTATGAAGGATTTAGATAACACCAATAACATCGAAGTAAACACAGCATTTATTCTGCTTAAATTAAAAATAAATGTATAAACTGTCTGTCTACGTAGGTTTTAACCTCCTTTGTATAGATTACTTAAGACAAATGTATGGTGTTTTAAACTCAATGATATGCATAGGAAAAGAAAATGTTTGAGTACCTACTTTAAATACTTAAATTCAATTTACACTAAAAACAAATTGATTACAAAACATAATCAATTGAAAAAGCGAATAAAAATTCGATATTTTGCTAAAAACTTGCAGTTTTATCTATGCACCTACCTACGTAAAGATTGTTTGAGCACGAACTCAAGTTCAATGAACTCTGTCGGTACAAAAATAAGTGCCTACCTACACAATGTGCAAATTGAATATGCCATTAACTATTTTAAAATTTTCTGACACGTGCGAAGTCCTAAATAGTTATACACGTGCCAAATAACGCTAACAATACAATTTTAAGGTAGATAGAACACAAAAAAAGTCTTGATTTTTTTAAATCAAGGGCGAGGTCGTTTTTTCTGAAGGTGAGTTTCGGTTAGTAACATAGGAAGTGATCATTTGCCTTTCTTTTTTATTAATCCTCGATGTTTATTTTTATCAGAAAAGCGAAACGTATGATTTTAAGCAAATTAATTTTATATGTAGGTGAAGGTGATATTTTGTAGTTCTGCGGATTAGGTCCTAGTTATAACAGGCGCCCGAGGCGCGCGTCTTGTACGCTGCGTTTTGGGCGGTCAATTAAATTTTATGAATTTCTATGTAACGAATTACATCAAGCGATGCCGTCCAAGGGCGCTCTTAGAACGAACCCTGGACGCGTGGACGCAAGTTCCTATTTTACCCGACTACGGCGAAGCAAAAAGGAGAGATATACTTACTATTTTTCCTGGTCGTTTTCGCTGCATCAGTAATAAACTTAAAAGAAACATGTTATACTGAGCATGTTGAGGGTTCAAAAGTTACAACAAAATGTGGAAATCCGGTTGGGTTAGACGAGCGTCCAACGTCGATGGTTTCTGGCCCAAAAATCTATATAAACAAAATAAAGTTGCATTGTAACACATGGTGCAGCTAGTTGATAATAAAATCGCCCTTACTGCTACGACATAAAGGTGCTGTCAATGTCAAATTATTACCACTGATGCGCGGTTGATAAAAAAAGTCACTTGTATTATTACACCATCAAATAAAACAGTGTGATTTACAAATTTATAGAGCCCTTTATTTTGACCCACCTTGCTACCAAAAATGATCTTAGCAGTCACATTGGTTTAACACAATTTATCATCTGTTGTTTCTAGGTCGGTATACTGTTGAGAGAACTATGCAAGCTACATGGCGTACCAGAACCACCAGATTTGGATTCATTGTCTCTTCCAGTGCACCCAGCGCCGCAGCAGAGGTTGGTACCAACCAATAATAATATACCTACTATACTCGACTTATTAATCTCTTCCTCCATATTTCTTCCTTATAAGCTCCAGTTTTCGGGCAGGTAATCAATACTACTATTACTAAATGCGAAAATAGCTCTGTCTGATTGTGACAGCGGCTTTTCAAGTCTAAAACACTGAACCGATTGTTAAGGCTCCCGCAGGCAGGCGCGACGCGACGGTGCGACGTGATTCTTGTAGAACAGTTTCCATTTACAAATTGTTCTACTAGAGTCGTGTCGCGCCAGTGTGCGGGAGAAGTCGCGGTCAACAACTAGCGGTTGCCCGCGACTGATAAATTCTGATCTGATCGGAACACTTATAAATTCTGATATATTCTTAATTTTATCTATTAAATTAGAGCCTATATGGTGTAAAATAGGCATAGATAAAATGTAGTTTACATCGATCGGTTCTTAGCCAGCACAGTGCAGCACTGTGTTGGCTGAATACCTAACTGCAGCACTCGAGACTCTATTATCAACGTTATTTTTCATATCAAATGTAATCGACTACACTCGACACCGAGAGCGTATAATTTCCTCCTATATACGTCATCAGCCGTCTACAGCGCATTGTCATACGCTGCGTCAAGATGCTATGAAGATGTACTGGTACTGATGTGGTCCTTTTTGAACTTTCCCTTCACGTAGAAAAAACACTCAGTAACGTTTTCGATGACACCGATTAGGAGACTCCTGCCATAAGTTTTCATGCTGGTTGAAATCTAAGAATACCGTCGAATTTCTACCAGCTAGCCAATTGGGGCATCTTACTGAATATCTACACTACGTATTTTTAATTGTGAACTGTGAACGGTTTTAAAATTAAATAAATATACCTAATTTCCTCGACCAGAGACTGAAATTAATTTTGTCGACTACGGAAAGAATACAATCAAGGCCATTGCGATGTTAGCTGAAATTGTGTGGAGCTTAGTCATCTTGTTTTTGCAATTTCATATTGATGATTTTTTTAACACAATCATGTGCAATATATTCAAGGCTTTAAGATTTGCAAGCGACAGCACAGTACCCCTAATTATCACTAATTCTGTCGGTCCTAATCTTAATCCAAAATGACGAAAAATGCATTAGGTTTGTGAACATGTGGCGTCCACCAACTCACACGCGTGGTGGCCCACTCCCTCTCTCAGAGAGGAGGCCTGTGTTCCAGCAACCATCGTTCACAAGCATAATTATTATTATGCTTGTGGGCGATGATATTATGCCAGCCCGGGCCCAGAATGATAATTTATATCTCTGTCTCGATTTGTAATGTTTCAATACTATTGTTAATGTTTCAACTCTAGAGCCTACATCAGTTTAAAGTAAAGTAGCGTCGACACAAACGCCTGATCTAATTGATTGATCGACCGTCCAAGCATCACCTTTTATAATCGAATGTGCATCGTAATTATTTCTGTTTTTTTCCTGTTGATTTAAAATAAGAAATGCTATATTATCTATCAAACACCTATCTATCTTTGTAAATAATCAGATTCATGTGTGAAATCCCTTTTGGTTTTGCCAAGATCTTATAAGTAACTAGCTTCCGCCAGCGGTTTCGCTCGCGTGATATCTTTTTATATTAATAGCGTGTTACTCCGTGATAATATAGCATTCCACTGGTGAAAGATTTTTTTAAATCGGACCAGTATTTTTTGAGTTACAAACAAAAATACAAATCATTTCTCTTTATAGTATAAGTGTAGATAAAATTGTAGGACAGATATAGCGCGAGAACTGAGCATGGAGGTTCGATTGCAAATCGGGCAAAGTATTATTTATTGAGTTTTCCATCTGGAATAATTAGTAGTGCACCCCAGAGTCTGGATGATAGCAATAGGCCTGCATCACACGAGGCTTAACCATCGTATGCCGTAATTACAGAGACAATTAAAATCTATTGTGTCTCGCATGGATCCACGTTCACATACCAAAGCTTAAACATAACTGGCAAAATGTTGGTGTACTAAACACCTCTAAATGAATTAACAGAGAATATGTCTGCCTTTCTAGAGTTCCAAGTGTAACGTCCAACGGCGCCGAGTCGGGAACAGAAGAGGATGAAGAGATGGCAGCGGAGGAAGATGAATCTGAGGGGGAAGACGACTTGCCACTAGAAATGGTCGACGACGCTGGACGCAGCAACAAAGTATGTAGCATTTATATGAGCTAACCCTTCGTCATTTCACGTTTCCAGGAATCATGCGTATAAGGGTTCAACAAGATCGCGGTAGATATCAGATCGTTGGTAAAGTGATCCTTACAAGTCACATCATTAAGATAAAAGTCGTATATCTACGTCTATTTTATAATGGATTTCCACCAACTCACGCCTGAATCAATTACCTACGATACAAGTCAAATATGTAAGGGAAGATACACGTACTTAATAAAATAAAAAGTATTTATAAAATAAACACTTAAAGAAAAAATTATACTTATAATATAAATAAACAAGCCCGCCTCTCTTGTTTGTGTGCTTGAAGTATTAAATAAATAAATAATAAATATAAGCAAGTCATAATTTAAACACACGTCAAAACAATATAACCAATCATAAAATCAATTTGGTTAGGTATTACAATAATTACCAAACTTAATTCTCATAAATTTTTCAAATGAATAGAACTTTTGCTCGACAACCCATCACACAATGTCATCGATCGAATTCGGTTTAGGAGGGCCAACCTTTTTTTTTTTGGTTGGGAAATCATCGAATAACTTCTTCCGCTCTGGGCGGAGCGGGAGATTGTGTCAGACTTACTAACTAAAACCCACCCGTGTTCCTTCAGTTGCCTGTGTTGCCAGAGGCCACGGTATCCCTTTCGGACCCCCCAAGGCCCACCTAAAAGTTGTGGCAGTGGTGGTGGCTGTAGCAGTCTGACTTTCTTGAATGCTACAGTCAAACATCTGTGATACCAATTTTATCCAATCATTCATTCCCCCGAATCTATTGGTTCCTTCATTAGAGTGCACTTAAACCGCTTTCGATCGATGACCTTGTGACATGGCTTGTCGAGCAAGCCTTCTATTAATTTGACAATTTGGGAAAAACCTCATTCTATAAAAACAAATCATTGGAATCATCTACGAGTCGCACAACCGTCTCAAATCGCGGACTTCGTTTGTTTTTGCGATTGGAGACGGTTTTGAGACTGTTGTCACCGTAGATGTTCCCAATGATTTGTTTTTTTTTTGTAGAAATTTTCATATATCCCTCTCATTGTTTGTTAGTAATGTAGTAAGAAGCGATAAAGGTTGTTTCACAGATACCCATCTTTATGGGTAGCATCATTACTAAATGACAGGATATTGTAATCATAATCACCACACATACTTTTTAAACGCAATAAAACAATTATCGGTCAGTGCACATGCACAGACATGCATACTGAATGTTGCTGC
Source organism: Eupsilia transversa (assembly GCA_914767815.1). Lineage (NCBI taxonomy): Eukaryota > Metazoa > Arthropoda > Insecta > Lepidoptera > Noctuidae > Eupsilia > Eupsilia transversa. The sequence goes on from OU611888.1 coordinate 5,001,675, forward strand.
TATATAAAATGATTAATGTTACCTTTGTTGCATATTAGGAAACCCATAGGTCATAAAATAATACTTATTACTTTTAATCCAATACTAATCAAAGAATTAAATGTTTCAATATTGTTTTTGTAATAAGTAATAGTAATAGTCCATTTATTTGTAAGAATATTGTTATAGAGGTGTTACATGGTGTTCATAGTTCATAATATTCTGCCGTTTCCGGCGTACAAATACATTGTCAGGGTTTAGGTATTGATAGATAGCCATTATCATAGCAATCTGCACTATTCTTTGCGATTGATTAAAAAAAAAATAGAATTTCTTTATGTCACTTTTCTGACTGCATCTGAGAATGTTTTGTACCACCAAGCAGTATTACTGTGTTCAGGGTTGAAGAATGCTGGTGAAATTTGAGATAACGTCTGCGACTTACCGACTTGTAGGTGGGATCGAACCCAAACAGGCACTGTCAGTTTTAGCACGCGTAGTATCTGTAGACAGGGGTTTTGTCGACGGGAGAATAGACGAAATGACAGATAAACAATCACAATCCGTCATTTCGTCTATTCTCCCGTCGACAAAACCCGTGACAGTGATCATGCTACGCGTGCAGGTTTTATGTTAATCTAAGTATGTTTCGCGGCCGTATCAAATATTTATTTATAGAATTATAATCATAAAAATCATCAATACAACTCTCTAAGTTCATATACTATTGAAATACTTTTTCATCACACACATTTGAGGATTATGCTTAGTTAAGGAGTTGTATTGCTGATTCTAATGATTATAATTCTGTGAAGCCATATTTGTTACGGTTGCGAATAATATTTTATGCAACTTACAACCTGACCTGAAAATTGCAAAAAATAAAGAAAATTTTAATTTCGCGGGCTACCTTAGCGCATCCCCTTATACAGAAAACAATGATCGTCATGCTTTGACGTAGTTCATTGTGACAAAATGTACAAATTCTACATAGTATGTACCAGTTATGCTAAATTCAATGTGAATGTGACTGACCAAGTTCAAATACATTCGCGTTTTGTTTGGAAATGTGAATTTATGCAAATTTCTTGTTTATCTTGTTGTTATTCAACTGCATTACGTTATGGAAATCTGGGTGTCAATGTCGTATTATTTAAGCCATAAATATAGCTTGCTATTTGAATATGCAAGCGCAGTTCATCAATATTTACACATATTTCAGAAATATGTAATCTTCATACTGTACTCATTTTCCATTCATTCTTGTCCCTGTAAACAGTTATTTTTACTGTTCTTTTGTTTTTCTTACATCAGCCTGTGTTCTAATTATTAAACTACCGTGCGTTCATTATACCTTGTCCTGTGACGCGATTGTTAACACTGTTCTCTCAGTAGCCATTTTGAACTCTATTAGTATTGAAACTAAGCTTGACAAGGAATGGTGCCAACATGACGGTAACGGACAAGTTATAGTGAACGGTCTGTAGCGACCCGCACGGGTGTTACCTATTGATGTGACGGAATATTGAAGCATCGAGATTTCTGTGCTGTATCAGGTTGCATTTGTTTCAAAATTCACCATCAATTTTAAAATATGGGAGTTCTTATTGACTGGAATAGCACAGCTGTAAGGAAACTTCGGCGTAAACAACATGGGCCTATAAATAGACTCTAAGTAGTAACACTACTTAGTACGTACACTGTATCCTGCGGCACTAACAATCTTGCACTGAATCAGTAGAAGAGAAACATGGAGCTGATTGGTCGCAGTATGTTGTTACTGTCGCTTGTATTTTCAATACAAAATACAATAGAGGTAGATACATTTAGTAACTATTCCGCTTAACTATTCCTAAAGAGTCATAAAAAATCCTGTAAGAAATCGAAACGTGTTTCAACTCTCAACGAGGCATCCTTAGGAAGACGATTGACCTGTCTACGTCTATTGTATTTTACTAGCTTCAACTTCGCGTTTTGTTTTTTTTTTTACGATTTTTTGTTCATATTCTTTATGGCACCTCTTTAGGTCATGAGCTATCCGTATATCAAAAAATATTTGGCCTAGGTCTTAAGGGGGACGCGTGAAAATTGATTCGCTGTTGCATTGTATAATAGATAATGGATTTCCGCCAAGTCACGCCTGAATCAATTAACTATCTTGTCAATACAATCATGAACTTGCACCTTTATATGGCAAGTCCTCTCTTCATCTGTTTCATCTTTAAGAAAGCGTATGGTATATATTTTTTCATCTCCATGATTCATACGCATCATCTGCCTTCCCAACTATGTTAGGGTCGGCTTCCAGTCTAACCGGATGCCATCTGAATACCAGTATTTTACATGGAACGACTGCCTATCTGATCTCCACAACCCAGTTATTGGATAATACGATAACCCTTGGTAAGACTGGTTGTCAGACTTTCGGGCTTCAGACGACATGTCAAAGATCCACGAACGACAGCCTGGGTAAATGGCTTAACATGCTTTTCGAGCCACGGAGGGGTCTCGGTATGTAAAGATGGTCACCCATCTATGGACCAATTCGATCGAATAAACCTGATCGATCGACCCGTGCGGGTGTTATTACTTAGCGACCTAGGCATTAAATTATGTTCGTCTATTGCAGATTTTTTTTTTCTTTCTAGCCATTCAATTCTTTAGCCAAAAAAACCTTCTCTTATCTATACGAATAAATAATATTCCAGTGTCTGTTTGCCATGTGAAAATAACAGCTTTTCACTAAATGCATATGAAAGTATATTCACAGGCACTTAAAATAAAAAAAATTTTTTGTCTGTCTATTTGTTCCGGCTAATCTGCGAAACGGCTCGACCGGTTTTGACGGGACGTTCACTGGCAGATAGCTGATGTTTTATGAAGTAACTTAGGCTACTTTTATTTTAGCGGCCGCGGGCAGCAGCTAGTAACACAATATAAACATTATTTCATTTTTATATTTTCAGGACGACATGGAAACAGAACACTTAGCGACACTGGAGCGGCTGCGACAGAACCAGCGAGCAGACTATCTGTCGGGCAGCGTGTCCGGTAGTCTACAGGCTACTGACAGACTCATGAAGGAGCTCCGGGACATTTACCGCTCATGCTCCTTCAAAAACAATATGTATTCTATTGGTGAGTATTCTATCAAAAGTGTCCATGGAGTTTCTTGCTCTACACTGAAATGGGCAATTAACTTCATCTTACTGACTGATCGATTCCTTGACAGTGTATAAGTGTAAATGGTTTAATTGAAATAAAAGCTTTGAGTTTGAGTATTTCACGAACGCGCGACAATTATTATAATGTAAACCTTATGTTAATAACCTACATAAAAGTCATATGATGCACCCTCGTGACTTACAACATACTATCTGTCGGGCAGTCTGTCTGGCGGCCTAGACTCATGAAAGAGCTAAGAAATCAAGGGCAGTATTCATAGTGTGTGCTTCAGTGCTTCCGGCATGTTCGCAAAGGCGAGAATAGATGACTTTCACACCATCATGCGCAGGGTACTTGCCAGCCCCAAAAGCATCCTGAAAACTATAGACAATAGGTGGGACAGCCCAATACTGGGTCATGGGATACGCCTTCATACCACTGTGTCGTATTAATGAATATAGTTTGTGGTTTTTCTGGTAGATGTAACTACTAACACTAGTTTCTAAGTCGTGTGTATATTAACCAAATGGTCTATACTTATGGGTCCGAAATAAGGTATTTAAATTTAATACATGTATACGTAAATACTTTTGAGTTGTATAGTTCTGTTTAAGCTTCGTTCCTAATCCACCGATGCTTAAACAGATGCCACTGTATAGGGATTATCACCGTTTAGTGTTGAACTATGAGGGTGAAGCCAGACGAGTGTAATTTTTGAGTTGTGAGTCGCGTAATTTCTGCTCCCCGAACTAAATTAGCTCTGTGCAATAAGAGTTTTGTTCGGGGAGCAGAAATAACGCGACTCAAAACTCAAAAAATTGCGCTCGTCTGGCTTCACCCTTATTGAGATCATCGAGTCTTAAAAACCTGTAGTTACAATATTGAAAGGTCCAAATATGAATTGCAGTAAAACTTGTATTCACAGTGACAATGTGTCGACAAACTATACAGGCAGGGTTTACAATTCAACTTAGTACACTATGACAATGTGACCTCCAGCAGTCGTACAATCATAGGCTATTGTTGCTTAACTGTTTTGTAGTATTATTGATATATGTAGCAGTGGGTTCAGATTATGTAAAAACAATTGCATCAATACCTCGTACACACTTTGCCACAAGTTGTGATCAATAACTAAATCAGTAGATAAAAAAGTTGAAGGAACATCCTTTTGAACTTTGTCTTATTCTATTAATCTTTTTACCTGCAGTGTCCGAAATGCCTTTTTAGGGTTCCGTACCCGAAGGGTGCCAAACGGAACCCTATTACTAAGCCTCCCCTGTCCGTGCAGCCGTCCGTCTGTCTGTATCTCATGAACCGTAATAGGTAAACAGTTGAAGTTTTCACAAATTGTGTATTTCTATTGCCGCTATAACAACAAATAATAAAAATAAAATAAAGTTAAAAACACGTTCAACAAGAAACGTGTTTTTTTTAAATATAAAAATATGTTTCTAATGTTAAATATTTTACGGTGATAGGTACGGAATCTGTGTGCGAGTCCGACTCTCACTTTTTTTTACTCGAAAGACAATTTCTAAACGCCTGCGACATAGCCATTAATCATCTGTTGACCGCATTGCCAGCATAGTAACCAATCCTCTTCTCGCATCGTCGCTCATACAACCGCAGTCACCCTATCGTATAATTTTAGTGCGCATCGTACCACATCGTCATTGACGTTAATGTGAGGTGCAGTGTTTTAGCATAAACTATATTTTGCATAGTATACACAAGGATTTAGCAATGAAATACTTACATATAGAATTTTAGACCCTAACTAATAAATGCTGTAAAAAGTAATTATGACCTCAAAGAAAATATGGTAGTGCCGCCTTTTTTACACGACTACGGCGAAGCAAAAAGGAGGATTATGATTAAATAACATATGTTTATTCACTGTTTACATGAGAGGGCAAGTAAATATCCGTGGCCGTGGGAAGGCACGGCTACAGCAGAAAATCGTAAGTCTGTTTACAGTCCGACCGTCCAGAGAATGCGTTCTTGGAACCTGTCAGTTTTATACTAACGAATATGTTTTTTTTTTTCATTTTTATTTTATTTAGCATAAGAGTGCCAAGGCCAATTACATTAGTTAAAAACACAAAACATTATTTAAGTACAGTAACAAAAGTTTACAACTTCTCGACAGTCATACGCTCTATTTGATCCTTATTAAGTACGAAGAAATTGTCCAACTGACGGGTGTCAGGAACCCATTCTCTCGACGGCCTAGTATGGTACAGGACATGTAAACAAGACTATGCCAAATAAATTTTTCTTTACCAGAATACCCGCGAAACCCGGTTTTATACAGACTTTTTTTTAGATTTTTTTAAAATTTATATTCTATATGGCACCTCTGTAGGTCAGGAACTATGCGAGTATCAAAAAATATTTGGCCTAAGTCTTGAGGAGGAGGCGTGAAAATTGATTCGCTGTTACAATTTATAATAGAATAATTATTGGTTCAACGCAATAGATTTTAAGGAGCAATAGTTGTATCACAATGTACCAAATTATACTAATATTTTCCAATCTCCTTCTATTTCAGAGTTAGTAAACGATTCCTTGTACGAGTGGAACATCAGGCTGCGTTCAGTGGACCCGGACAGTCCGCTACACAACGACCTGCTGGTCCTCAAAGAGAAAGAGGGCAAGGACTCAATACTACTCAACATCATGTTCAAAGAGACGTATCCCTTCGAACCGCCGTTCGTTAGGGTCGTGTACCCGATTATATCAGGTGAGAGACAGCTTTAGTTGCCAAGCACATATCACATAACATCACACCTTCTTTCCCCGAAGGGTAGGGCAGAGGTGTACCTATAGTACACCCACATTTCGCCAGTTATGTCTAAGTCCCATGTAATAGTTGCCAAAGTTAAAATCAAATGTACTGAAAGCCTGAACATGATTTTTTTAAAGAATGTTATTATAAGAAGACCAATCTATACACACAAATAAATTAAATTAAATTTGTTTGGATTATCAACATAACAGCCTTTTACTAAATGCATATGAAAGTACAACTACAACTTTTGTTTGTTCCGGCTAATCTCGCTAAACGGCTGGACCGATTTTGACGGGACTTTCACTGGCAGATAGCTGATGTTATAAGGAATAACTAGGCTTATTTTAGAAAAAGAAGCAGAAGGAATGTGGACTAAGTTTGCTTTTCTGAAGGACGGAAGGCCTCTACCCTGCCCTGTCATGATTGGAGGCTGATTCTCTCTAGATCTCTTTGGTAATAAATCCAGTTCAACAATGAAAACAAGATTAACAGAAAAACTTACGTATTAGTTCTAACTCACCATTTAGGTCTATTCAGTTTAAATAAAAACATTTACCCAAAAAAAAACAGTGCTTTCCATTCTAATCCTTTCTATCGCCATTTTCCAGGAGGCTACGTGCTAGTAGGCGGCGCGATATGCATGGAGCTCCTCACCAAACAAGGCTGGTCGTCCGCCTACACAGTCGAGGCCGTCATCATGCAGATCGCGGCCACGCTGGTCAAAGGCAAGGCGCGGATCCAGTTCGGCGCCACCAAAGTCGTGTCGCAGTCGCAGTACAGCCTCGCGCGCGCGCAACAGAGCTTCAAATGCCTCGTGCAGATACACGAGAAGAATGGTGAGATTTATTGTTTTTTAGTAGATTTTGAGAAGGTAGGGTTAGGCGGCAGCGGCACGTAATACACTTTCTATCTCAATCCAAAGGATTTGAAATCGATTGATTGGAAAATTCGTCTTTTCGACTACGAATAATTCAAAGAATGTATAATTAATTTCTTATGAACTAATGTACTTTTATTACTAATGTATTTATTACGTAATAATATTAATTTAGTAAAGAAATTTACAGTTCATTCTGAGCGTTAGAGTTTAGAGTAGTTTTATTATGATTTTGAATTATATTTTTTTAGATATTCTTTAGGGGTATGAGGAACAGGGTGTAAAGTTCACTCATCCTCTATAGAAAAGGGAGGATCCTCCGACCAGACGGGTGTTGTGTCTGGCGGGCAATTGCCCAAGGATTGATGTCGGATAGTCTTATATTTATGTGAATCGCGCAGTAAACTTAAATAACGCGATGCAGGATTTGTGACCGTCTTTGAGGCGTAGTTCGCATGTGGCGATGTAGATGCCGCCACAATTCCATACATATTTCAAAATTCTGAGGCCGCTATGAACTAAACCACTTTCTAAGAGATATTATTTTTCATTTCATTTGCTTATGCACAGTAATTCAATCCACGAGCTCGAAAAAGTGCTGTCGCGCATTTTATGAAAAACTTGATTCGGAATAAAAGCGGAAGAAAAGCGAGGCCGCTATAAACTATACTAATAACTATTCTCCACCACTCAATAAGTCATAGTTGTCGAAGTCTTTCAGTTCTCAGAATAAGAACGCCAAAGTTGCCCATTTAACTCAAAAACCACGGTCGAAATCGAATAGGCCTCTTAAAACTTAGGGGCTCAAGGCAGTTCTTTATGCATCTGTTAAAAGGTAATTCGCAATTAATGCGATAATTTCGAGATAACAATACTAGCCAAGATTATTTTATGTCCATCTGATCTGTCAACCACTATAAAACAACCACTAGCCACAGGTTTGAGCTGATTAACTGTAAAATATTGATACTCTTTTACAACATTATTACTTGACAAGTACCTAATTATTATTATTAGTTACAGTTTTACCTAACAATGTGTTTTACGTCGCTGATATTTATAGAGATTTCCTGGTATTAGCAACGATACATACCATAATATGTATCCTTATCAATAGTTACAATTAAACTTAGTAATTTATTACATCATGTAATATTCCTGTAAAATATCACTTCTTTGGTCTAACATTTAGGCTGCTGAGCGAAATCGTCCTGCGTCTTCGTCATCGCTAAGGTCCTGGTTTAAGTTGTAATCAAGATCTGGGTCCTAAGTCTACTAATTTATAAACGTTACAATGGTCTCTCAATGGTGAGTTTTTGACAGTTTTTGTATGGCAAATCTGCTAAAAATTCACCATTGAGAGACCATTGTAACGTTTATAAATTAGTGGACTTAGGCCCCTGGTCTAAAATCTCAGAACAATACCGAGCCTGGAATGGGAGTTACCTTTATTATTTGTGAGGTAATTCTCATGGACCTCTGTCTGGGGAGAACCTTTTATTCTGCTATCATGAGCGGGTGAAAGTGTGAGATTCGCTCGCGGATGCTCAGAGCCCCCAACAGGGCGGGGAATCAACTTCATCAGCCCTGGTCAATATTTTAAAAACTAGATGGCTTTTCTTTTCCTAGCTAACTGATCTCGGAGAAGCAATGCTCAAACAATTTCAGAGGACATGGTCTTTTTTATTTACAATTGTAAACTAATGCCCAAAAAAACTAAGAGGTCATTCTATAACGTACAAATATAACAAAATGCCCAAACAAATTCAGTGGTCATGGTCCCTTTTACTTACAAATGCAACGAAATATTACTTACTAATTTGATTACAATTTTTTAATCTTTTAATTCAATGAAATACTATACTATATATAATACTCGTTGGTGTAGTGGTCGTAAGCGCTACTGCTGAGCATGAGGTCCTGGGTTCGATTCCCAGCTCGGGCAAAGTGTTATTGGAATTTTCTATCTGGAATTTCTCAGTAGCAGCCCAGAGTCTGGATCTGTGCCCGGTTGATGGCAATAGGCTCGACCCCTATTACATGGGACTTAAACATAACTGGCGAAATGTGGGTGTACTATTGGTACACCTCTGCCCAACCCTTCGGGGAAACAAGGCGTGATGTTATGTTATGTACTCTAAGTGTTTACGTACAGATAGACTGCATTTACTGCAGGCTAACGCCAACTGTACCTCTTTAGTTGCAGCCATGTTGTCGCAATTAGCAAATTGAATGCAGTCCGTCTGTATACACGCCATGTTATTATAGCTACTGACATAATTTCTTGTGTAATTCCAGGATGGTTCACACCACCGAAGGAAGACGGCTAATGCAGGCCATCTCCCTGCCGTTACATTTAAGACTAAACGTGCAACATTGACAGTAACGCCCAAACAAACAAACAACCACTCCAAATTTGACAAGTGACTATGAGTTTGCGTGAAACTTTGCATTATGATTCCATTATGATGTTCGTTTATTATTGAAACGCAATTATGTATGTGTTAAGTATGACTGAGGGACTACGTCGATATCTCGAGTATTCTACGTGTACTTTAATCGTTAAGTGCTATTGTTCTTACGATGTGCGGGCGTTCGCGAGAGACTATACAAGACTTATAGGAAATGTTTAACTGTGTAACGTTTTTTGTAATCATTAATTTTCTCAGAAAAAGTTATCCATATGGTAGCCTTAGACGTTACTGGAGTGTAAAGTTAAAAAAATTCTTTGCATTTCTTTTTAGTTATTGAAATAAAAAACCTGTGATTCTTACACTGTATTTTGTTTTCTGGTAACCCTGCTTTGGACCTTGTAATATAAATAGCTGGTTTATTTAAAATATTATAAATATAATGATACAAAATAAAATATACAATTTATCTTATAACAAGTTTTTGCTCTTTAAGACCATCATTTAAAAGTGCACTAACATAATAACCTTGCTTACGTTAACTAATTGAGCTGAGATTTGGCAATACTGCATTAAGGTTCAATCTCATCTGGCAATACTGCATTTAGCTACAATCTCATAAAGGCGTATACTGAAAATTCGACTTTGTCACATTCTTTTTTTTTTCTGGTTTCCTTTTAGTTAAGCGATATGTCTTCGATCGCATTTCTCTTCAAGAAACTGCTTTATAACTTAGCATTTATTACTTTAGATTTCTGTTGAAATTTAGTATTCGCCATCAAAGCCTTTAGTCCGTCTGAGTGCTCCTTGCCACCCGAAATGTTTATCTTTTTACAGTAATCTGTTTTATTCATATTACTGTACCATTGTTCTAATTTGGGGAATCTGGAAAATAAGAAGGCAAAACCGATTATTTACTGTTGCATTAAGAGCGTTCGTTGTAAAAGCTGGCAACGTCGCAAATAGTTGTCAAATATTTACATATTAATCTCTGGAAATGTGTAATATCACGTACTAGTGAATATAATATGTATTAAAAAAAAGAATTTCAATTATAACACTGAATTTGATTTTGTAACCGTTTTAGGTGTAAAAAGGGCCTTGGAACCTTTCCGGTATACTTAATACTTTTTTTAACATCTAAAACTAAATATTCGGTACTACGATATTAATTATAGCATTTCATAAAAGATTAAGCCAAATCCCTGAGCCTTTTTATTTATAAACAGATAAAATTCGTGAATATTGGTCAGTAAATCCTAAAGCAATGTCACCGCTAATATAAATATATTAAACTTTTCTTTCTTCTTGCGGGCCGCGGCAGTAAAGTACTATCATTACTGCCGCGGCCTGCAAAAGGAGGAATTGACGAACGATCGAGAAAATGAAAATGTGAGTGATCAAATCCCTGGTTGCTAAGGCTTGTATCTCTCTAAGAATGTGCGGAAATTCAAACGAAATAAATTCATTTTTAATTCCAGAATTGATGACGAACAACGATAATTTTTTACACACCAATATGTTCATGTTTCTTTTTTACTTTAAACTACTCTATTTGCAAGCCAAAATAAATCTTTGATAAGGTACCTCCTTGGTTGCCATGGGTCAAAGTAAAAAGCACCATTTTTTTATTGACAGATATATGAGTGATCATAGTAATTTATGCGGCCGCTAAACACGACAGATATGGATTTTCATACAAACATTGCCGGCCGGGCGCTCGCATGTGCCTATTTGACTTGGACAGTTCAGATTTATCTCAAAGAAGGTTATCAAAACAATGCTCGAATTTCCAAGCATGTTTGAGAAAATAAACTAATCAACATTACTTGTGCTACGTAAATGACCTCATCAAGGCCTCGAAAGGTAAAACATACGATACAATTAAAGATCTACGAACCTCTTTTCATCAATAGGAACTAATCCTTCTAAAGTAGCCATAGTGGAGACTATACTCAAGTCTGCAATAGTTATCACATCATCTGCCATAAACAAGTTCTCTGATAAGTAATCTTCAAGCATGGAGTATGCATCTACAATGTTCCTTATCATGTTTTTAGACATCTCTGGCAGTCTTCCCATGTAGGTCGGTGCCTAGAGATGTAAAAGAAGTTAAACATAAATTAATAGTAATATAAAACTCACAATTTTTGTCAAAGGAATCTATCTTCGCTAACACTGCAAAGGGGCGAACCTCATACAAACGGCCAAAAATCAGTTAAGTAAGTGTACAAAAATACTCCATTTGTCGAGCTCTATGTCGTCACAAAAGGGCGAAGCTCTAAGACAAATAGAAACGAAAAAATATTGACAGCGTATCTCAAAATCAGTTCAAGAAAAAAAAAAACGTTTTCACCTCACAAGCTCGGAAAGATTCTGTTTGTCATTCGAAATCTGAGTGCAAAAGTGCATTTTATCCGCTAGCGTGGAAAGACTTTTTAAAATTCGAACCTTTCTATTCAATAATTTTCTATACCGCCGGGTCCACTGAAAATGCATACCTAAATACTTATTTCATGTCAATGCGCCAACATCATTTTTAGAATAATCGCACTGGCCACTAAGACGACACACACTTCTTGCACCTAGCATTTTCCTCGCTGTAGTGAGGTGAAAAGTTGTGTGTTTCGCTCGGCAGAAAAGTTATTCTGCGTCTCGTACCTTTGAAACCTTCGCAACGCTCAGGTTTCAATACAAGTACTCGCGCCAAAAAACAACTTTGCAGCCTTGCATAACAAATAACTATTTCACCTCACAAGCTCGGAAAGATTATTTTTGTCATTCGAAATCTGAGTGCAAAAGTGCATTTTATCCGCTAGCGTGGAATGAGTTTTTAAAATTCGAACCTTTCTATTCAATAATTTCCTCCACTGAAAATGCATAAATACTTATTTCATGTCAACGCGCCAACCTCATTTTTAGAATAATCGCACTGGCCAGTGAGTCGACTGCATGATATGTTTTTCTTGCAACTAGCAGTAGCATTTTCCTCGCTGTAGTGAGGTGAAAAGTTGTGTGTTTCGCTCGGTAGCAAATTTATTCTGCGTCTCGTACACACGGCTACATATCAAGCTATACATTTCCACTATTAGCTGATCTCGCATTGTATAGGTTTTCCGTACAACGAGAGCTCTGCTTATACTGGAAATGTATAGCTTGATATGTAGCCGTGTGTACCTTTGAAACCAAAAAACAACTTTGCAGCCTTGCATAACAAATAACTATTTTTGGCTCTTCTGTAAAATTTTCATATTCGAGGTTCGCCCCTTTGCGGTGTTGGCGACGCTATGTTAATCTCGTGTCGCCGCGAGCTGTCGAGAAAAACGAATGGAAAAAGATTACAAGTCGGCAAGTTTAGTACCTAGCGGGGTTACCCCGGAGTGTGTAATCAGCAGGAAACAAGGTGATCACTTCAATGGAAAGTAGGTATGTAGGTAAGTCATACACGTATGCTTGTACTTGTATTCAGTAGTCTAGCCATTGTGCTTAATAACATTCACCAATTCCTTCACCACTTACTAAAGCACTAGGAAGTGGTGAAGGGCGGACGTTTTGGGGGAGTCTTATGTAATTTTGACGGTCGAAAAGTGCTGATTCTTAGCCTACTTTGTGAATAAATGACTTTTGATTTTGATTCTAGTTTTGTCTACTTATACTTAATGTTGTTAATTTAAATAAAAATATTACCATAACACTCCTCAGCCTTTGAAAGAAAACTCCACAGTCAAAGAATAGTCTTTGGTGAACAGTTGCACGCTTTCTGCTATCAACTGGATACAGGTGTGAATGCTCTGGTTTTCCATACTTTTCCAAAAGATAGATCATTATTGCATGGCTGAAAGAATGAAACATTTAACAATAGACCAAAAACTGCAGCAAAAACACTTCTATGCAGAGAGTAACAAGGGTTATTTTTAAAACATCGTTTTACCTGTCAGCCAACCAGAAGTCACCTTCATCTAACATAGGTATAGTTCTCATAGGATTTTTCTGAAAACATGTTTTTTTTTTAAATTAATTTTTATTCAACGGATAACTAACATCGTCTACCTACGCATTTTAATACAGCATTGGGGATTGGGTCATTGAGTCTCAGTCCTAACCGGGAGAAGTCTAATGAGACGAGCATAGCATAAAATGGCTACGGAGCTTTAGAGAAGACGGTGTTTCAAAATATACATGTTCTTCTAATTTGATGGGCACGGTTATTATAGAATAGATACTAATAAATTTGTAAAAACAAGTAAATGGATTGCAGCAATTAAAAAATAACATAATTTGATAATTAAGTCGTTAACTACCGGTTTCTGCATGAAGCTAGATTCATCTACCAACGAAAGATCGAGTCCACAGATCCAAACACATCTTCAATATCGTAAATATCAAATCAAATCAAATCATTTATTTCTTTGCAAACATGGGTATAGTACATAGGTGTTTATAAAATAAAGTTCTCCATATTTTACCGTCATGTGGGCATGCAAAGGTTTACATTAAATAATGTCAGTAATGGTTACAGCAATAAAAATATTTAGTAAAAAATAAGATAGAGTATAAATGTCAAATGGAACAAAAAGTAAGTGAACCAGGACCACAGTAATTATGTCAATCAGGGTAACAGTAAGTCAATCAGTTAGTGAATCATCATTAAGAAAATCGTGAATGCTGTAATAAGTTTTCATAATTAAAATTTCGTTAAGCGCCCTTTTAAATTTTAATGTAGTCATATTTTTTATAATATTAGGAATTCTATTATATATGAGTGGGGCAATACCAAAAAAGCTTTTTTGCATTAGTGCAGTTTTACATTTTACTTGACATATTTGATTGACGTATTGAGTCCGTATTGGATTTTTCCTGACCTCTGATAATTTTTTAAACAGATGTTGGTTACATTTCACAAATAAAGCCGTTTCCATTATATATAAACAAGGCAAGGTTAATACTTTTAACGATTTAAAATAGGGAATACAGCTATCAGTTGTCTTAAGACCACACATTGACCTGATGCATCGCTTTTGCAGCCTAATACCAGCTCCCTATCAGTAGACTGCCCCCAGAAAATAATGCCATACCGCAAAACAGAGGCAACCAGTCCATGATACGCTGTTAACAGAGCCTGACTGTTAACTTTCTTTGAGAGTTGAAACAGAGCATAAGCGGATTTGCTAAGTTTCTTGCATAGTTCTTCAACATGAGGTTTCCATGTAAGTTGGCTATCAATTATAATGCCTAAGAACTTAGCCTTATTGGCTTCTTCAATATCACAGCCCTTGTAGGAAATGCAAATGTTTGGGTTTTCACGGCGTTGATAAAAATGCATGACTTTTGTTTTGCTCAGGTTTATAAGCAAACTATTATTGTCTAACCAATTTATAATGTCACTTAAGCAAGTATTAATGTCATTCTTATAGTTATTTGAATTAGTAGATTGTATTATAGCTGTACTGTCATCTGCAAAAAGAACCATTTTGTTGGTTGTTGCTTTCGGGAGATCATTTATATATATCAAAAAAAGTGGCGGACCCAATACACTACCTTGTGGGACGCCATATTTTACATGTCTTGGTTTGTCCATATCGTTGGCGAAGTACGAGCACTTATTACCTTTTTCATTTCTGGCGCGTCTTGTTCCCGTAGCACAGGATTCAAATCCCTTTTTTCAATATGACTCAACCCTAAAATGTCGATGACCATCATCACAGCTCTAGCTGGAGGACTGGCGTCCGCTTTGTATAGTATTGCGGGCATTTTGGTAGGTATCTGTTTGTCAAATAAATATTTTATTGTTGATCCTTGTATGTATATCCGAACAACGTCTATTATCGCGGTAGGCCCGCTAAGGTGAGAGCTAAGAGCGCTCTCTTTCTGGGCCTGCCGCCAGCTGCTGATCAGCTGGACTCCTTGTATCACTGGCCCACAATCGCAGTAGACCGGGAAAAGTGGAAAGAGGTAGGAAAGGAGGACTTTGTCCTGCAGTTAGTAGACAGCATAGGATTATAATATTTAATAAAATAAATAAACGTCCATTTGTCTGTTGGTGCGCTTATAACTCGAGAACCACTTAACTGAATTACTTAGGTGATTTTTATTTCAAAGATTTTATTGTCTGTGGTGGTCTATAGGTGCGGAGCGGAGTGTCTACATAAATAAACGTACCTAGGTATCTACTTACAAGACAAGTCATTTATCTTATTGTAAAAAACAACTGCCAGCCACCCACTTCTCGTAGAATGAAACGAACCAGGATAACCTTTCATCATAATTAGAAATATTATAGGTACATATAGAGATACAAAGAAGATACAAATTATAATCTCCACGGACCGATGAAAGTTCAAGGAATGGTTGTTATAAAACGATATAAAGGCTCGTACACTGGCGCGATATCACGGGCGCGACAAGGGTAGCGTTGCCAGACGCGCCTGCGATATCGCGCCAGTGTGTACGAGCCGTAACACGGGCGATTTTATTAATGTTTTGTAAGTAGTTACCTAATATCTGTGGCCCTAGTGAAAAGGGATCTAAGTTCAAAAATGCAACTTTACAGGAGACGCAAAAAACACTGCGCGCTTCAAATTGCGTGTTTGACCTCGTGTGACATTTAAACCGCTACCAATGAAATACCTACTTACAAGTGATTTTTTTTATAGGTAGGTAAACGATTTATGCTCTATAATATTATTGAGTTTTTTTTAATGTAAACTTAATACTTTTTAAGATAGTGACATACATATACCTACTAACCACAAAATGAATTCCTTGAGGGTATAAAATAAGTTCTATGTACCCACCAAGGGGTAGGTTAGCGTAAGTTACATGTTAATTCACACAAGTGAAAAGGGATACCTACGCGTTTGGAATACTAACTGATCTCAACAGAGTAATTTTTATTTTTTCCCTTTATTTTGGTGAAAACGGATTTATGTCTAGTAGGTACCTAATATTTGCTCACAAAACCATTTTTCAGGACCGTAATGTTGCCATATACATTATACACCAACCAAATTAAAACGTGGGTAATTTATGTTACCTACCTAAGTACCTAACTACTTCATTTAAAAATGTTATTTTTCCGTTTACAGTAGGTACCTACCTAAGTAATTAAGTACCTATTAATACAAAAGTACTTGAAACCGAATTTTGTAGTTTTTTAGATCCGTTTTCTAGGGCCACACATATTTTGTTTGTTTAATTGTATTTAATTGACCTTTGTAACTAAGAGCATGAAGAAAAGAATCGCATTTTTATCTACCTACAGCAAAAAAGATAATAAGGTATTATCTTTATTTATTGTTTTCACAGGATAACACTTTATACACTTAGAGATGTTTAGTTTAGTATCAGGAACTTAACCTAAAAACCTGAATTACCTATGGTACAAACAAATCGCCTCTATGAATAACATAACCGGTCAGTCCACAAGGTACGTACCTACGGTATACTTACTATAGCTACTTACTGTTATTTGAAACCTGGTGAAAGTTATCATTGGGTCACTAGTTGCTTTCAGTATTTTTATCAAACGACCAGGCGATTAAGAATCTAATAGTAGGTACCTATTTTAATCTAACACTTACCTTCTTTCAAAGCTTTATCCAATATTAATGAGTTTGTGAAAAGTTCACTTATTTTATATTAGCATCACAAACACTGACTGCTCGAGTCGAGGTCGTTGTCATTAATTTATTTCTCTACCAGCTGATAACTTAGTAGTTGCCATGTATTTCTCATAGATGGCAGCACAGTCAAGAAAGGCGGCAATGTAATATGATAAATAATAATTAAAGACCTAAGTAGGTGAAGAAGTGCCTCTTCGTCCAAAATTCTAAGATAAATGTTAAAGGTCAACTAGAGCTTAGCAGCACAGCGGCTTCTTGTTTTTTTTATTTACTATCTGTGTTTATGGATAAGTTAGCAGAGGTAGAATACCTGCTTAAACACATGGGGAAAGTGTACGCTTAACTATTGTGGACCACAATATACCTGCATTTTGGAGCTGGCTAGAACTTGACACGCAACCTAAATCGCACCAATATTTAGCAAAGAACTGGTTCTTTCGAAGGTCTTATGTATCTCCATGATTCTTTCGGTCGATGAGCCTAAAGCAAAATAGGTAGAAATCGACTGATAAGTGTTGGAAAAATATTTTTGTTTATGTTAACGAAGCAATATTCCTATGTTATCTGCAAATAACATTTGACCTTTGCTGATGTTATCACGTCATACTGAATTTAGCGTCATTGTCCATCATCTCAGTTAATCTGGGGTCAGTGCAGCATACCATATTCAAGTAGGTATATGTCCTCTCCTTGGTTTAACCAGGGACATGACTGGTGCTCAGCATTTCCAAATGATGCTGTCAATCTATTCTGTGAAAATCTCATCGTGAAAACTTTGGTGACGTGCGAGCTGTCATTGTCAGTGAGCTGTTGACAGTTCACTTCAAGCTCACTTCACCTAGTTATTACGTCTACACGGTGAGATTTTAGAGAATGGGTCGGCTGGTACGTGCCTGTCGTTTAAATTGCCATGATCACAAAATAAAGTTAGAATCTTTACTTTGGTCTTTTTTATTGATTGATTGATATTTATCAATCAATCAACTCAGCCTATCGCACACCCTGTCCTCCGCCTTCCGCATTCAGTTTGTCCCAACCAGCTGTTTGAGGTCGTCGGTCCAGCTAGCTGGGGGGCGTCCCACACTACGCTTACCGACGATACGTGGTCTCCTCTATAGGAATCGTCTGCTCCACCAGCCATGGTCCGACAAACATGGTCAGCCGACTGTCATACTTCAGCTTGCTTACTCTGCAAGCTATGTCGGTATCTCCGGTTCTTTTCCGGATAACTTCGTTTCTGATTTTATCCATCAAGGGCAAGTCATCCAGCTCGGTAGATACAGATTTGGGAAAGAAGCCGATGGAAGGATCCAGTTGGGGGGTTGGGTAAGAAAAACTTCGTCAAGTCTTCTCGACGCCAATGCCTCAATTTGAAGAATAAGGTCTTTAACCATTGCTTCCTGCCCGATATAACATAAGGTGCTGAGACGTGGACACTGACAGTTGGGCTGGTCAACAAATTTAGGTCGCTCAGTGCGCTATGGAGCGGGCTACACTCAGAGTTTCTTACTAAATATACCAACTTATAATTAAGTAAATACTATGACCACGTTGTAGGTGTTACGCTATGTGTTTAGCGTAACAATAATCTCCGTCTATAATGAGATTACGCAGTCAGAGTAGGTAGGAGAAACGTTTGTTTTTCATTACGTTATGTTATTCAACGATCCGCCTATCTAAACTTAACCTTTATATATATATTTTTTAATGACTTTGACATAATCTCGGGACTCTGGGGTCCGGGACCTTTGGAACGAGGGGTCGAAGCCAACTCGCAGAGGCTCGTTAGACGTTTTTAATTAAATGAGACACCAACCGACGATTATCCCTGTTCGTACTATGCAAGTGCAGTAAGGACCCCCGGTTGGTATGTATAGGACTATTATTGCAGTAAATATATATGGAAACAAAGATAATGGATAGCGGTTTGGGTGGCTAAGTGAACTGGTAATCTTGAACTATGGAAAGACTATGGCCCCTGCCTAACCAATGTTATAAACGTTAATTATTAACATTGATGACCCTTCTATATCTTTCAAAATGCCTCTACATGGTGATAACTACAGGCTGCTTCTATAAGCATAAGTAAATTTTTTAATTAAGTAGACGTACAATCAAGACGTCGAGACTCGAGAGAAAACGTTCTTGACACCTGTCTTATTGTTCTCCGCGATAAATTTATTTTATTAGTTTCTACAATAGTTCTACGTACCCTGCTTTTCAAATATTCGTAATTCGCTTCTACTCGAAAACAACTTAGGTTTCACTAATTATGTCTGTTACCGAGGGAGTACCTAGGTACTGAATACTGACCAAACAAATATGGTAGGTAATTTAAGGCCTTTGAACTGTTATTAATTTTATTTTAATATTCTTATTTAATAAATGTAGACAAATAAGACACAGTACCTAAAGAAAAGAAGACTTACACGTGGAAGATAAATAACTATATTTATTTTCCTTGAAAGTGATTATGTGTGATTGTCCCGTTATGATTACGTCTTCATTTATTGCCTAAATTTTCTTAGCCTTGGATAACTGAAAATTACAAAATTACTCGGAATTTCTATAAATATATTTTACTGACAATGTTATTGATAATCCATGGCAGAAAAAAAAGGAAAGCTTGACAATTTATTTTATTTTAATTTATGGGAGAGATTCCTAGCCTTAGGTATGTAATTTAAGAAAAATAACTCAATAAAACCGAACTCGAGAGTTACCTTAGTAAATTAGATTTTATTCGCCATTGATTAATTACAAAGAAATTGCTTAATACGCTTATAAATAGTAGATTCTTAACAGTGAGTTCGAATGGAACCTTTTCAACATTTGCTATGCTAAATAAAAAAAGCTAATAACATCTTATGAACTAATACATTCTAATAGGGTACGTTTGTAAACAGATACGACACGGATTCGGCGTAATGAGTTCGTCGTATGGCCTCAGCAAGCATCGCAGATATGTCAATAGTTTTTAATTTTGGGCACATTTTCATATTAGAATCCTGAGGGATCGTATTTGTTACCACAATGCCCTCAAGATATGAGTTATTAATCTTTTCTATAGCATTTCCTGCAAATACTCCATGTGTCAATATCGCGTAAACTTTTGTCGCTCCAGCTTCACGTAATGCTTCAGCTCCCTTGACAATTGTATCACAAGTGTCGGCTAAATCATCAACCATTATAGCTGTCCGGTTTTTGACAGTACCGACGAGGACAGTGGAATCTCCTTCATTAGCTCTCTCCCTCTCCTTGTGGATTATCGCGAAGTCAATGTCAAGTCTGTCAGCAATAGCTGTCATTCTTTTCACACCACCAGCGTCGGGCGACACCATGACACTGCTCTGCCAGTCAGGAATATTTTCCTTTATCCATTTTGTGATTGCGGGTTCAGCGTACAAGTTGTCCACAGGGATGTTGAAAAATCCTTGGATTTGTGACGAGTGCAGATCAATTGTGATGACGTGGTCTGCTCCAGCAACTGATACGAGGTTCGCAAGTAACTTAGCTGTGATTGGTGCTCTGCTCTTGTCCTTCTTGTCTTGCCTGGAGTACGGGAAGCAAGGAACCACGGCTGTGACGCGTGAGGCCGACGCAATCTTACACGCGTTGATCATGATGAAGAGTTCCATCAGGTTGTCATTGATCTCTCCGCAGCCACTCTGAACAATATATACATCCTCACCTCTGACCGACTCGCCGATCTCAACATTAGTTTCTTTGTTGCTGAACTTCTTAGTCGTTGCTCTTCCTAGGTTGATGTTGAGTCTCGCAACAATCCTCTTCGCCATCTCCGGATGCGAGCTCCCTGTAAACACTTTGATGTTCGGCATTCTGGCACCAGGGTTGTTGAAACTTGTTTTACGTTGTTCTTCTTTAGGCTCCTGAAGATTGTTCTCCGGGTTCATTAGTTTCGGGTTGTGAGTGAAGACTTCCTTCACTGGCCGCAGTTCACCACAATATAAGTTGTTATTTGTTATAAACGTAGATTTATCTCGGTTCACTAAGGGGTCAGTTCAATATAATCTATGTCCCCCGCAATGGAACTGTCCGCGGTCTTATCCATTTTACTGTAAACACACAAATATAAACACTGAGAGCTGTACTTGTTTATTGATTGAGCGTCGTATTACGTAAAATGTACCGTCTATTACGACAGCGCGTGTAAGAATAGAGTACAAACACATAAGACTATTTTATTGTGTTAAGATAAGGGGGTCGTATAGATCTGCTACTAATTGCATCATTGCCGATAAAATAATTACCTACTCGCAATAACCTGTTTGTGCGTTGGCATGGATACAAATAACAATCGATAGCGTTTTGTTTCTGTTGCCAAAAGATTTAAAGAATTTATTGTGTTGACTAATGTATCTAAATAAAAATACTGTGCCTACAGTAAGTGGGTTCATTTATTTTGGAATCTAGGGAAGGTGTTTGAACGAGTAATGTGCGTGTGGGACGAGCTGAGTATTGACAACATTTTGTGATTCTAAGCAAAGGCCAAACGACGCGCGACGTACAGATTGGTAATAAGAGTCTTTTTTTGTTATTTTAGAGAACTTAACTTCGGATTTAAAAAAAATGTTTTATTGTAACGAAGTGCTTTAACACGGTTTGCGGTTGGATTTGACTGGTAGAAAACTTCACGTAACAAAAGACCGTTATGCCTGAAAAAGTAAGTTTCAAAGACTCAAGTACCAAAATTTTTAGCTTCTAAAAACGTATAATAGATGGCTCTGTATTAATACATATTATACAGTGAAAGAAACTTCGTTCCAACTGGTGTCTCACGACAAATCCGAAAATTTTGACATTTTATATTTTAAAATGTATATAATGAAAATGTAAAATATCAAAGGACTCGATTTTTTTTTAAATTTTCAGTGGTAAATGACCTCTCCTCCACTCCCATAATGGATTGCCGACTTAAAACCAATAACCCTGTAGATGAGACTGAGTTTGGTAAACCACGGTGCGAATATTTAATACTCTTCCGTTGCTTAGAGCACCAACATCAACTTTGAAACAATACAATAAGTGTTTTATGAACAAATAGACGTCATACAGTCCTTTTATTATAATTAAAATTATAGTTGAGAAGTGGCCAGTATTGACATTGATGGTAAGGACGAGATAAAGGAGCTCTTGTGAGTTCTATCAACACCTACACATCAATAAATAAGCTGTTGTTCCGTTTTGTAGATGAATTGAATTCATTTCGATATATCTATATGTCGCAGTAAGATAGTTATAGCCGTGGTATAATTATATCCCTAGGGATATCGCTTTATACCGTAATATAGTTATATGAAAGCGGTTCATAACTGTCTTATTAGGAATATAACTATGATACGAGTACGATCTAGTAATAAAACTATTAGGGCAGTCCGACCAAATAGGTTAGAATTGTGACCAACAACGCGCGAGCTGAGCGAGCGGTGGAGCAGCAGCAGCCGGCGAGCGTTACCTACGTCAAAGGCACTCCGACAATAATGAACCGCTTGAACTAGAAATATCTAAGTAATCCCATTTTAGTCCACTGCACTGTATTGCGGTGCTCTTTAATGAGAAAGAAATAAAAATTGTTTTATTACCACAGAAACATCAAGTAGTTGTATAAGTATTTATACAATGTGTAACTGAATTAAATGCACATTATGAAAGTACTTTTTTAGAATAGCTTACTGAATCGATTTCAGTCATTTTGAATATATAGGTATTTTTTAATTTTTTTATTATTAAATGAAAGTCACACTTCCACTTGCCCAGTTACTGAGTTGTGGAGGTCAGATAGGCAGTCACCCATGTTAAATAGGTACTGGTATTCAGCTGCATCCGGTTAAACACTGGAAGCCGACCCCAACATAAATGGGAAAAGGCTATGCAGGTTGATTTTGACTTCCGCTCTATAGTTAAAACAAACCAAAATGGACGAAGTACGCGTGCGTAGATTTATAATGTCACCACAATTTTCTTATACAATCAGTATAACTCATTTAATAAACGCCTTGGGATTATATTCTATAAAGACTCGTGTTTTTGCAAAAACCCTATCTTTTCCATTAAGATTGAGAAATGTTTCCGCCATTGCATACCCGTGCTTTCGTAATATCCCTAGGGTTTTCAGGAAAATTCGAATTATCAAATCATCCTACGTATACATTTTTAATAGTAAAAATTCAGTGTATCTGTTATGATTATAAGATAATATTCTAATGGGGGTGATTGGTAGAGTGCGTTAATTCCGGGACGTGATAAAGGACATTGCGCTTATTTTTACAAAGAATACTTAGAAAAATACCTCTATAAAAGTTTTATTTATCCAGACCCTTTGGGTTCTTCAAACGACGCTAATTTGAATGATCGTAGAGGAAGCGGTTTATTGGCTAAAAGGCTATTGGCTTGCGGTCAATAAGGAAAAGGATTCTATTTTTAGCGTCAGCCAAAATACACATAACATAAACTCACGCCGTCTTTCCTTATAGCCTACATCAAAGTCAAATTACCGTTGATTGACAGAGAATGCCTAAGGCATTAAGTCCGCCTTTGTACCTTATTTGTGTGCCAAAAGTTTATATAAACAAATAAATCATAAACTTTAAAGTAAGGTTTACCCGGTATTAAGGTATGTACTGTTGCTCATACATTGAATAGGGTGACTATCAGCATCTGTCGTCACAAATTGGTTGAAAAAAAATGGAAACTCTTGAAACTGTTGTCTGGCTTTTTGCTGAACTGGGCCTTTTTCACGCAGCCGTGAGGCACACTCCCCTGCTAATTTATTAAATTGTACTTTACACTTTTTATTTTATTTTATCTGCTGTGTATTTTATTGTTTGTATTTTATTGTGTGCCTTTTAGTCTGTGTTAAAATAAATGTATTTTCTTTCTTTCCTTGTTTTCTTTCCCCAACAATAAAAACAAATCACGATGCAGTGGGAATTGTGTCTTATATCTATGAAGCCATATGAGTGAAACTAGCTGTGGCCCGTGACCTTTCTTGTATACTAGCTTCATTGACCCAGACATTAATTCTAATAATCCTTTGTCATTGCTACTTTCCAGCCCTATTTACCAAGTTTTCATTATGATGAGATGTGTTATTGAATTTTCTATCAGGAATTTCTCAGTAGCACACCGGAGTCTGGATTCCTGCACTTTAATTGCGTAATGCACAATCAATCATAACCTGAATGATTTTGAAGGTTATTGCTAATCCATTGCTTCATATGTTCGAAAAATTTGTCTGCTTATCAACGTAAATAACGCGATGAATGTTGTTGAACTATCAAAATGAAACAGATTGTGATTGATTGTGTTACGCCGGGTACTGTCCGGGCGATGGCCATTGGGTCGCCCCCTATTACCATGGGACTGGGTGTAGGTACTATAGGTACACCCCTTCCTAACCCTTCGAGGAAAACTGGCATAATGTTACGTTGTTGTATTGTGTTTTGTTTTTGTTTTATCAGTGGTGGTGAAGGCTGCGCGTTGACTAACAGTGTAGGTATTTTTATCAACACGTTTCAAAATCTGAAAACTAGATTGCTCCACTAAATTGCTTCACTACTTCAGGCAATAATTGGCGTAAAAATTGCCTGTGCAAGCGCAGTTTCAATCAGCCTTTCTGTAGATGAAAAAATACGAAAATGAACACCTAAAACTACCGGCAGTTTTAGATTCGTCGATGTAGAACTAGAAAGTAGTGCACCGAGCACTACTTTCTAGTTCTACATCGACGATTACGCTATGGCGATTTATCGTACTTTTATCGTATTGATGGTATACATGGTAGAAGTCTTTAGCTTTGAATTATTGAATCAGTACACTTACATACTGTAAAACTAACTTATTTTGTAGTTGATTTCAGTAGGTACGTGGTGTCACCAAAGATATACAAGTCAATTAAAATTTACGTTTTATTATTGAACTTGTTTTGAGATACATTTCCAAGCCTTCCCGGTAGTTAAGTTAAGCTTCATAATTCAATCTGCCTAGCTTTTTCCCAACTAAATTGGGGTCGGCTTCCATTCTAACCGGATGCATCTGAATACCAGTATTTTACATGGAGCGACTGCCTATCTGACTTCCACAACCCTGTAGCTGGATAATACGATACCCCTTGGTAAGACTGGTTGTCAGACTTTTAGACTTCTGACGATCCGTAACGACTGTCAAAGATCCATGATTGACAGCCGGGACCAACGGCTTAACGTGCCTTCCGAGGCACGGAGAAGTCTCGATATGTAAAGATGTTCACCCATCCACGGATCAACCCTGGCAAGCGTAGCTTAACCTGATGGATCGTCCCGTACGGCTGTTATTAGTTAGCCACGAACTTATATTTAAGCTTCATGTTTATGGTAAACAAAAGTTTCATAAGTTTTTTTTTGTGTTGAGGAACATGATGCTTCGAACATGAAGTGTTGCAAAAAACAACAATATTGTTGCTTCCCATGGAGGATTTATGTCAGAATAAATATTGTATTCATTTTGTGCCAGCATCGACATTCTAGGTACGGAAAATTAGGTTTAGGGTCAATTTTACCAAACTGTTCATAATCGGACATTACTAAATCAGACATTAAAATAAACATCGACGTTAATGGTATTTACGTTCCGCCAGAAAAAAATAAAACCACATTAACAAACCTGCCGTTAACTGAATGAGTCATGTATCTTTCACTCTTTTATCGGTCCAACTAAGAACTTGCAGGGACAACGCCAGAAGAAATACCCGTAAAAACAAGGGTGATACATGTAGTTTAGTAAGTTAAGGGGCCTCTAGGGCAGCAATTAAATTTAACGCCTGATTAAGACATTTAATCATGGATTACCGCATGGTGAAACACTCGCTACTCTTAATGTCCCGGTAAAATTTCAACAGAAGATTAAACTAACTAACATGGTATGGTGAAACTAGCCTAAGCCTTGAATGTAACAATAAATCATTAGACCCTTCTGAAAAAAGAAGTTTGCGGGGTTTCTTCAATGTCCTACTTTTGGTGTTCAGACTATGTTTTTACCCGACTGCGACGAAGCCATAAAAGGAGGGTTATGTGTTTGACCTGTATGTATGTATGTATACCTATATATATGTATGTCCGTCTCTATGTTCCCTCTACTAAACGGCTGAACCGATTTTAATGAGTGATATATCGTTAGATCATTCGTCTTTATTTCGCGAGTTTTTTTACCGTTAAAATGTATGTTTCCAAAAAAATAAAAACTCCCAAACCTATCGAGTGGGGTATCAAAATAAAGTGTTTTAAAAGCTGATTACAAAAATATATACAAATTATATGTTTGAATGTAATTTGGAATGAGCAATGATAAAAAAGTAAAAAGCTGAAAATAAGTAATTAAAAAAAAAATCTCTTCTCAGTTATGTGTTTTTGCCGGGTTTTTTTAAAGTTTTTTATTACTTTTTTACCATTGAAATAATATTATTATGACACTCAAATAGTGTTTTCTGAAGAAACTCGCGGTTATTTATTCGACTCTAGATAAGATATCACTCTAGTTCAGTAAATTTATTTTATATTCGAAAGCAGTAAAGTTATTTTATTTATTTGAAGGTATAGATGTGAATCCTTTGAACTTCAGTAACTGAATTTGTATTCTACGCTCATAATGATGCTTCAAATTATGCACTGATTGAACAGAATTCAAGCAAACGCAGAAATAGTGTTTTATTTTTTATTGATATTTATAATAATGAGAGTTATATAAATAATACTGAAAAATGCAATGATTTGCCAAAGCACCAATTTACATGCCAATAAACGCATTTTTCTATACAAATCTTAATATACATGGCAAATACTCGTAGAACAATGTTACCCTAGGTCCTAACCAAAAACTTTTACTGCGCGAATACTCGATTATGCGATCATTTACATGAATGATGACGTACACACGGCTACACATCAAGTTATACATTTCCAGTATAAGCTGACCTCTTATTGTACGGAAATCATATACAATGCGTGATCAGCCTATAGTGGAAATGTATAGCTTGATATGTAGCCGTGTGTACAAACGCGCCTTGATTGATCGCGCGAGTACGTCATATTCATATAAACGAGCACGATGACGCTTCCGATTATGACACGGCCTTACAATATCAATCTATAAACTTATAAACGATCTCATCATTGTCTACTAGTTTGCACAAATCTATTAATGGAGTAGTATTATCAATAATTACTTTCTTTACATCATAATTATTTTCCTTTTCATCTAAACCATATATCGCTACTTCTCTGACAGTTCCCGCCCATGTAGCTGCAGCGACATTGCAAAATACTCTAAAATCTACCGTCTCCTTATATGCAGCTGTAACTGTAACAGCTGTTGCATTAGCTTTGAATGTCAGAGTCATGTTTTCGTTCATAAATAAGTTGCCAGTAGCATTACATGTTTTTACTGTATTTATAGATGCTTCTGTTGTAGTTCTAATTTCTTCAGCTTCATCCGTGTGGCCTGTGGTTTCTTCAGTGCTAATTGATATATCTTCATTAGTAGTTCCTGTGCTTATAGTAGTACTTTCTGAACTAGCATGTGTGTCATCTTCAGTGGTTATAGATTCTGTAGTACTAGTTACTTTTGTAGTTTCTGTGCTAATCGTGGTTTCACACTCAAGTGCTATTATCAGTGAGTATCCCGATTGAAGGCGAGTTAAGTCTGCCGATAGCTGTACCTCCTGAAATAAAGTTATTTTGTAAGTTATAACAAGATATACATAAAGATGTATGAAGAAATGAAGAATATGTGCCAAGGTCCCAAAGATTCGAGTAATAATAGTGATCTGATTACTATATATCGAAAGAGAAATCACTGTAATGTATATGATTGAAAGATTTCTCTTTTTGGGTCAGTGTGTCGAGAATATTTGTGCTTTGCGTCACATGGTTATTTTTTCATAAAATACTGATCTGCATACTTAGTCTAACAGTAGGTATACTCGCAAAATATACATTTTAAAATTAATCCGCTAGTTGTCGTTGGCAATTTAATTTGTAAAAAAAAATACGACAAAGTAGTTATTCGAGACTGACATAGCAATTTTTAATTAAAAATAATTGAAGTTATTGAATATTACCTTCTGCATAACAATGATGGAACCAGCGCGCACCAAAGTAAAAAAGTCAGATTCTGTCGTAGTCATAGTTACTGCAGATCCCTCTTCTCCAATGATCTTTAAACCACCCCAGAATTCATACCACGTTCCAGGAGGCATCCATACGTGGACATGGGTTTGGCTCGGTTCCAAATTTGGAACTATCAACAGATCATCTCCAACGGCAAATTGAGTCGTTGAGTCTGTTAGGTTTTCAGACGAAGGAAATTGGTAAAACATTGGCCTTAGGAGTGGACCATCTTGAAGAACTGTGTAGATGTATGGTAACAGACTCAGCCGTCTGTTCAATGCTGTTACCATATGCACTTTATCGTTACCAACAAATGCTAATGGATCTCTTGTAATTACTTTCGAGTGTATCTTGATCATCGGCATGAATGTCGCTGCCATGTACCACTTGGCGCATAGTCTAATTTGTGTAACGTTATTGAATTCTTCTGTATCGCCGCAAATTGGGGATGACCAGTACCAATGACCAGAAACGCCTCCTAAACTTGCCTCTACGAGTTCCTTTCGCAGATTAGTCCACGAAGTTGTTATGTTCTGCCGATTTATGGTAACGTTTCCATTCATCCATTGACTTGTGGATGACGTTGGGACGGCCCCTTTGATTTTTTCAAATGCACTGATAAATTGGTTTCCGTATTCGTTGTGTCTGATGAGATAATGTTCTCCTGGAAACTCTGTTTCATTAGTAAGTCGTGTGTTTCTAGAAACAGGTCGAGTAGGTCGAGTGGCATTCCATTTGGGGGTAATATTAAAAGCTGCTTCAAAATTCTGAAATCGAATGGTATTTCATTAAATTTACAAGTATAAAATATTTATTTAAATATTTATTTTAACTTTTTCTCCTGAATTCAATTTCTCTGTAAGTGGATCAGTTTATTTGAGTGATATTTTGAAAGAGAATTGTATAATCATCAGATTATTATAAATAATCATCAATAACAATGATTATTTATTGTTCTACTGGTTTTCTGTTTATCATAACTAATCCATCAATTTGAAAACCAAATTCTTCCATAATGCAGTCGAAAACCCCGCTTTTAACGCGCTCCCCTAAGTTAAAGTTCAAGTTTCGGGTCTCTGGCATAATAATTTATCATCGAGTTTCTCATTAGTATACGATGATTTATCATATTTAAATTAGCATAATTAATAGATGTTTTGAAGACTTCAGTCGTCTGATAAATTCCTCCCTCTAATCATTTTTTAACCCAATTAAATATTTTAACATTTTTTAGAATATTGTTTTGCAACTTACCTCATCGAAATACGGCAAATATTCATAAAAGGCATCACGGTCCTTTTTAGACTCGTCTAAAGGCCAATTGTTTTCCAAAACAACGGCATCAAAATTAGTGTTAAAAACCCACAAGCTCTTCATGAATTTTTCGCTTGCCCAAATGTAACCAGGATATATGACGTCATGTTTGTCAACTTTGCCTTTATATAGGTGGTATGAATCGGGATCGCGGATATTGTAACGTGCAAACTTATCGTCATCAAAGCAACGTCCGTTTGTTATTGCTTGTTCTGCTTCTGTAGTTGCTACTCCCGCTTCTGTAGTTGAATTGTCTTCTTCTTGACTTTCTTCCACTATAGGTTCCGGTGGTGCTGTGTATTTTATCTGTGAAAGTGATATCGACACATTATTTTCCACTTCTATGATAATTCTTCAGGCTGGCTTTTTTGAGGTCTTTAGGAAATTGGTTTCTTTATTAATTTATAACTTTATCATTAATAATATTTCAACACATTTAATTATCTACAATTGTTTTCTCCATGAGTTCGATAAACGTAACAATCTAATTAGTTTGGTGAATAAAAATTCCAAATGATTCGAAAATATCTGTCATGTTATCGCATAAAATTAATGATCTTTTAATTGCAATACCAATACGTGTAGTACAATATAGTGAAATTGACAAAAAGAACAATATGAATTGTGGTTATGGACTGTTATGAAAAAATATCTAAGCGACTGCAGCTAGAATACTTTTCTATAATGTTTTGCGTCTTGAATACTTTCATTTACAGTAAATCACAAAGGCTCCGTAACAAATATTGGTCCGTCGATTCGCTTCGTACAAAATAATTCTTTTAATTACATTTTTTGTAGCAAAGCTTATCCTTTATGTAAGTTCATATTTAATCATTTCTATTATGGAACGTTTAAGAAGTTATAATAATAGCACTTACATGAGGTGAAACATGGGGTACAAACTTCTTCCCAGCATTTCTGATCTGCAGTTCACTCTGGTCGACAAGATTGACCATGGTATCGTTGCATTCAGTTTGGAAGACCACAGGAACAGCGCCACAGTGACTCTCATATGGCACTCCTTGGTTAGTTGCTGTAGTTATGAAGGTCTGGAGTTCTCCTAGTGGGTCGTTTGATGTTGCTTCTCTGAAATTTTATTTTTGCTGAATTTGAGATTTATTAGAAAAACGTCAATTGAAAATTATGGAAACCCTACCATGGTCATGGTCTACCTAATGGATGATTGACTTACTGAAGTACGGGACTTTTGAATGGGATGAAGTTTTGAATGGGACAAACGACCGTCAAAATCAATGAGTCGTCGACT
Organism: Eupsilia transversa; assembly: GCA_914767815.1. NCBI lineage: Eukaryota > Metazoa > Arthropoda > Insecta > Lepidoptera > Noctuidae > Eupsilia > Eupsilia transversa. Next base: position 5,032,266 of record OU611888.1, read on the forward strand.
TTTACTTGTTTAAAAAGTTAGCTTCTGAGAAGTCCTCCATTCAACAAAATCATCAATCAAATATTTTACGCAGCGGCAAATAAAATGGTGAGAAATCTTAAAGATAACTCTCAGAAGCGTAAATTACGTATAACCTCGTCACGTGCCTGAAACGATCACGTTTTTGAGGGCATTGTAAAAGTTTAATGATCTCGTTTTATATTTACTTTTTTTAAAGTTGTTTAAAAAGGTCTTATAATTAAGTATTTATTAATATTTTCAGTATCAATCATTTCTAAATTACGGCATGTACACACTGGCGCAATATCGCGGTCGAGACAGGCATCGCTACCCTTGTCGCGCCCACGATATCGCTCCAGTGTGTACGAGCCTTTAACCTCGTCGAACGACGTGATTGGGTTCTGAACATGACTCTGAATCCCCCCAATTTTGCTGACTCACTTACTTTTTGGAGCAGTATTTAATTTTGCTGACTCACTTATCTTTTTGCGGCAACATTGATTATGCCAATACATCTAGCTCATGAAGAGATTTAGCTACCTACTTACTCTAAAGTATAATATTTTATTCCTCTCCCAATCCTCTCTTTTTTCAATAACAACTGATCCAAATGGAAAATTAATAATTAAAAGCTTTCCCATTCATTTCTTTTCAATAATAATTATAAAAAAAATCCGATTCATTTCTTTTCAATAATAATAAACATTCTAAAAATGTTCTTAATAAAGAGAGTTACTTCTTAGAAGTTGAGATGTGTCAATGAATTTGAATCAGGGTTTTCTGAAATGACGTTCACTAGGTGGCAGCACTGAGACGTCAGGTTGGGGCACTTGTCAAAAGTGTCAAAGCGCCTTTATTTTCTTTAGTCGTGACTGAATGATGAACGTCATCTTAAATTTTATATTCATTGTTGAAATGGAAGACGTCAAATTGGCTCCAACTGGTGGCGTAAATATTCATGAAATTCCTCATTTGACTACGTAAATTAGTTCGAAGATTCGGACTTGTTCTACAAGTTTGAACTTACTTTAAGTATCAGTCAATTCAACGGCCGTGACAAAGATTTGAATACTAGGAAACTTATTTAAATGAGGATGATTTATTTCTACTGGCTATAGAAAACTTAAAAGAAATTCCTGCCTGACAGGTTAAAATTATTATCGTACAATGTCCTTGCAATTCTGAAAGTAAACCCGATAAAAATCGCAATTTTTCACCCGACGATATGGTAATGCAGTTAATCAAAAACTCACCTACAAACGTGTGCTCCTAGCATCCAATATTCAAGGTTTTTTTTCGCCCCTATAGCGGCCATAACATCTTTCATGACGTCACGGGGCTTCGGTCCCACAAATAAATGAAACTTTAGTCCCAAAGTCGTGATACTGCGAAGGACCAATTGATTATCCCCTCTAACAATGACCTCTGTGGGGGCCATTGATTCAATCAACAAACCATGGTAGGACCCGTTTAGTTTAGCAAATATTAACGGAATCGAATTCAATCCACCTTTATGATTGTATAACACTTTTACAGTATCTGGTTTTAATGGAATTTCTCCCAGCCCGTACATTGTTTCATTTGTGAGTTTAAACGATATCTCCCATATATTGTCTGCAGCTATTAAGGGTCCTCGTGCTGTGTTGAAAATGTTTCCTTGAGTTGAATTTACAATGATATTTAATTCAGTTCTGTCTGGATGTCTTGTATCAGGTTCTGTTATTCTGTACGAATAATTCTTCTTTGTAAGTCTTCGGCCTTGAATATTATTGGAATGGTAGAATGTGAAGGACATATGATTAGCTGTGACTTCGTCAATAGACAGTTTGAGATTTTTATAGCTGTTTTGTGCACCATCATACGGTATTGTTAGCAGCCTTGGATTTAAATATGTGTCCTCTGTCCATTGTCCACGGAATACGTAGGAGAATCTTGAAGGGTATCTATGGAAGCATAGGTCGTGCTGGTGATCATAGCAGCATTGTTCGTGGCATTTGTCAGGTGATACTGCCTCTATCCCACATGGGAGTCTAGCTGCTCTTGGTACGAGACAGGTGCCAGGTGATAAGCCGTCAGGTGGTGGTAGCTCGAGAGTTGGGAGCATAATGAAGTTGTATACTAAAACGGGGGCGACAATTGAAGCTATTATCAATATAAGGACTATCCTTAGAGGTCTGTTGAGCAGGATTCGGTCGTACCATTTTATATCTGAAATGGAAGAAAATATTAACTTTATTAAGTTTAGGCTTTTTAAACTGAAGCTTAGGCCGGCTTCGGTAATTCAGTAATCTTTCAGTTGAAATCTCTTATAATTGTGATTAATTTTGCAAAGAAGATTAAACCTAACTAAAAACTAACTGTTTGTTACGTTTGTCGATTGTTGAGTCGGGGCAAATATATTGTTTCAAAATTAAACCCAATTAAAAAAGATAGTTAATGTATTCAGGCGTGACTTGGCGCAAATCCACTGTAAAATACAATAGACGTAGTTAGTAACTATTCTCTTAACTTGTCCTAAAGGGTCATAAAAAACCCTGTAAGAAATCGACACGTGTTTCACCTCTCAACGAGGCATCCTCAGGATGACTATTGACTTGTCGCGAACCCGATCACGACGTGTTGCCGCGTCCACCGCTGGACGCGGAGCGCAGCCCCTTGTGCAAAACTTCATGCTTCTAGATTGAAATGCTTAGGCTTTGCGTTCTGTCAGTGAATGTATGAATGAATTTATGATTTTTATTAAGTAGAATAAGAAGAATGAATAGATTTAAGAATAATATGTAAAACAATAGTATGCCTTTGCAAAAATATGAGTCATACAAAGTAACATTTTACCAATAATTTATTAGGTTAAAATTTCTCATATAACCACTTCTAGAGAGGGAGAAATACCAAATAAGATATAAAATATAAGAATTCCCATAAAAAGTTCGCATGCCTAATTTAGCATAAATGTATGTAAAAGCTTTTCGACGAATTCTGTATTACCTACGTAGGTACTCCTAAATTGTAAGGCCTGCAGAGCATTGAGTCCTACCTGCCTACATTGCGTATCCAGTAAATGTATAAATAAATTACATTCAAGATTCTTCAATGGAGTGAAAAGCTGACGATCAGTTTTTGGAAGTCCATTTAATTTTATCTGATGTGTCGAAGGAATTTTGGTCAACCAATCAGCCGCTTATGATAGCCACACACGTAACGATATACTTGCGCAAGCCTAAAATTGCGCAAGTAAATCTTAATTCCTTAAGATCTGACGTCAAATCTACCGATAAGAGAGTCGATTAGGTTCTCATTTCAAAATTCCAAAATAAAATTCGAGCAACGCCCTTTTAACAACTCTCTGCAATTTATTCTTAGATCGGAAATTCGTATTCGAAAAGGGTTCTCTTTACGGTTTATGTAAATTGCCGGATGTACATCAGACTCCATTCTTCGACTTTGACGATCCAACGTTTCATTTAGAAAATACTCATATTATACCTATCTATATTAACACATTTTTATTTGGTTGCTTTGAAAGAGTTCAACTATGTAACGATGTAGTGAGAAAAAAAAAATGCGCATGTGCTGATTGTACCATTCAAAAATGAATTTAAACCCTTATCTTGTTTGAACCTCACTTAGTTACGTTACATCTATGTATACATGTGACTTACATAGTATTTACTCCACCTATGCATTCCTAATAACTTACCTAAAGTTTATAATGAAATGACCAAGTGCAGATTTGATTCTAAACATAGTTTTTTACGGTTCCGTACCCGAAAGGTGCCAAACGGAACGCTATTACTCTAATCCTCCGCTGTCCATCCGTCCGTCTGTTAGCGGGCTGTATCTCATGAACCTTAATAGGTAGACGAAATACGAGTCGAAATTTTCAGAGATTGTGTATTTCTATTGCCGCTATAACAACAAATTATAAATACTCAATATAGTTAAAAATTAAAGGTGGTCCCCCATACACGAAACCTGTTTTCTTGAAGTGAAGTTTTTTTTTAAATATGTAGTGTTAAATATTGTACGGGTACGGAATCCTTCGTGTCGAGGCCAATTCGCACTGGGCCGTTTAAAAAAAAAATTGTTATACCTACTCTACGGTCATTCTTTACTGTACCTACTTATTAGTTAACGATCCATCAAAAAATAAATTTTTAATAAATTTTTAATTTCATAAAAATAAGTGCTTTACCGACATTAACTAAAAACCCGCAATCTTCCCTCAGAATTTTTTTCAAATGTAATTTTCATAAACACGGGAACAAAACAGTGGATTTAGTGTAAACTAGTCGGTTTTAGACTAAAGAAGTAAAGGGTAGTTAAAATTAGTTTTGCGTAACCCTCTTTTATCGTGCGTCTGATGCCTGTGGCATCCTTATCACAGTGTGTAGAACTAGGGTTGGCTACTTTTATTATATCAAATTAAAGTATTACATTTTTTTAATGTATATTTTTGCTGCTTTGAGTCTTTAGTACCAGGTTTTTTTTTGTTGTCTTGTGGCGGAATCTACGTCGCCACACGCCTCATATCTTTTAAGTCTCAACTATTATCAAACTCTAAATTAAGGTCACGAAATACCATTAATTCAGCTTTTATGAGATTAATGCTGACCCTATTGCGCTCATCTCGCCATTTTGTATTCATCACTGAAAATATGCGTTCAGTTTGATCTGAAGCTCCTGGTTGCTGGAACGAAACTTGACAAGTTTTGTTCAAAAACAGATAACGGCTGCGTTTCGTTTTACATTTATTTTAAAACCATAATGTTATTCAATTCTTCATCGAAAATATAGTAGTTTCGCCTTTTAAATATTTTTAGTATTTAGGCCATATAGTTCAAACTCAAAGCATTTATTTGAAATAAACCAATTTCAGACACTTTTGAATTGTCAAGGACTCGGTCAGTCAGAAAGATGAAGCTGGTTGCCCATTCCAAAGCTTACTAGGTTCCTATGAAGAAGAGTGAGCATGAATCTTCGCGGACACTCTTTTATATCAAAATATTGTTACATAATCATGTTGAAATTATACATGTGAGAACAGTGTAGAAATACGTGCATGTTAAAAACGTCCGGAATAAAAAAAACAATTTAAAAAATTAAAATCAGCTGTGGCAGTTAAGAGATGACCAGTCCCTGCTGGCATAGTCTTGTTAGCAAGATAATTAAATACATAATTATATTACATTGTAGGGCTGGCAACCCTACGTAAAACATTCTACGTACAAAAGGTTGTTGACATCATAAACAATGCGTTGTTTATTTTATTTACGATTCTTTGTCTATTAACAAAAGTTTAATTCGTTGGTTTCCTTTTGTAACGACAATTTTATACTTATTGGGCAATTTGGTTGGGTGGTGTACATTGTAACAGGGGTGTTAGAGCCTGCTCTGCTAAATAATCCCTTACTAAATAGTGAGTGTGTTGACCTATAAGGGGTGCTTTCGCCTCTAGCGTTTGTTGACATTACGCTATAGTTTAATACTAATTTAGCAGATGAATAATGAACACTACCACATTGTAAGAGAGGGTAACACTACCAATCAGTGTTGTTCCTTGCAACACCATAAATTATCGTACTTACGTCTATTGGTAATGTTATAGAAACTTTATGTCTGACGTATAAAGTTTGTTTGTAAGTATTTACAATTTGAAACTTTCGTCTGGAATTTGTGATGTGTCGCGCTCTGATTCGCGTTCAATTTCACGTGTTCAGTGAATTTATTTTTACACAATTATTTTTCAAAAATATTAATTTAAAAAAAAACATTTATAAAATCAAGTTCATTTATGATATTTTTCGCTCACAACCAGAACCATTCTACAATATTAAATTCATCAGGTATTTTTTGTACTTTCAAGTTATTCAGCCTATTCTATTGATACTAACGTAGTGTTGGTGAGTAAACGTCGCGTCGCGTCGTCGCGCGTCGCAGCTTCTACGTTTGATGAACTTCTTCGCTAGACACATAGACCTTAAGGTGGATTAAACCGAGGTGACTTTGGGTGACTTTGATGATTACTCGAAATGGAAATGTTTTACAAAATACCCATAAAATTGAAGTGTTCAGGCAATATTTTGTTAACGCGTTAGCTGTTAAAGGTAGTTCTGAGTGAATAAAACAACAATACAAAGTTTAACCTGAATATTCGTGGAAAACGTTTTCTAGATACTAACCCCTTATGTAACTTTTAACGGCAATGAAATAATTGGGGTTATCAAACCCTGTTCCATTTTCTCATTTATACATATTATAAATTAAAGTCACTTTTCGCGTTTGTCTGTATGACCGCGTTGTTCTTCTAAACCACGCAACAGATTTTGATGAGGTTTCACCATCGTTTAGAGAATTTATTTCGGAAGGTTTATGTGTATTACTGAAGGTATATTTCGGAAGGTTTTTAAAAATGTGTATGATTTTTGTCAAGTCGTAAAAACCGTGCGAATCAGGAGCGAGTCGCTAGTTTAATGTAAGTAAATTGTTTTCCCTTATATAAATAAGACTCCGAAGATCCGTACACATTCCATTAATCAATTTGCGTTAATTAATTTGTGAGCATGTGAACGTTAATCAGGTTTTACGGAGAAATGCAGCAAATCGTATATTATCATGAGTGCTGCCATCGTTTTAATCAAATACTGCTTTCATTGGTTAAGTTTGTGTTTGTTGTGTAAATTGGTTGTGGGTGGCTTTCCACGGTAAAGTTTTAAGAAACTAGCGACCCACCCCTGCTTTGCAAGGTTTGTATGATTTGATTTCGTTTAAATATATATTTCACATGCTTGTAAATTAGAGCATTATTTTGACAACCTTCTTCGAAATAAATCGAAATTGCTATACTGGTCAAAAACAAATGAATATGCGGTCAGTTATGTTACTATGGAAATCCATATCGGTCCTGTTTCGGTCGAGTTATTTAAAAATGGAACGAACTTTTTACTTGCAACACATGAAAACCAAGAAGATAACATAGTAAAGATTTTATTTAAATTTCGATTTCGCTTCCAAATTTATCTGTTTAAAGTAAAGAAGAAACAAATGAACACATCAGGCAATGTCAATTTTTTTTTTGTGCAGTTGAATATTATGAGGCTTTTGGCTAATTTTGTAAATGTGTGTTTTATGTAATGTGCGTTTAGTTTGTGCAGAATAAACGAATTTTCTTTCTTTTCTTTCTTCTTTCTTTATATCGGCGCGTGAAAAAACACGCTTGTTCACACACTGCCGTCGCATCGGCGCCGACCACCCTGCTTTTGTTTTATCTATCATATTATAACATACTGAACCACTGAGTTCGGTCGCTGTCACCGGGACGTCACGTTCAGTTCGAATAATCTCGTTTTTCGGTGATGCCGCGATGACATCTGCGGTGGACAAACGCCCTAAGTCCGAGTCACTTAGCTTTTGCTTTAGCTTAGACATGTTCCCGTTTCTTCTTGCACTTATAGTTTTACAGTAGTGCGATAGTGACAGGAATGACCTTTAGCCAAAGTACGCGCTAAGTACCGTTTATAGTACTCAGCTGAAGAACCTTGGATAAGCTAGCTAGAGATTACTCTAGCTAGCAAAATCAAAGCATTTTGTAACATACCAGAATCCCCGCGAAATTTCGGGTTGTTGCATAACTTGTTAATTGGTCGATATTTTTAATTCATATTTTTTATGGAACCTTCCTTCTTAGGTCATAGCTATCCGAATATTTAAAAAAAAAATTGGCTTAGATCTTAAGGGCGTGAAAATTGATTCAACAATATATAGATCGGAGATGTTTACATACTTTATGACCTAGCCTGAATGAAACGACCGGTCTTAATTACTGAAGAATAGTTACCCATTAAAGTCGCCTGCGGCCAGTCAATAGCCGCGCTAAACAGTCATTTTGCCACAAACCCGTTGATGCCTTTCCCAATTTAACCCTTATAAATTTCCCCTTTCAGCCCTTAATCCCCGTACCAGACAAACAGTTCATCAAGGTTAAGAGGTAGATTAAGCCGTCCTTTTTTATCGTTTTGGGTACGAAAACAGACTTAAACACGGAGCCTATCGCCCACTACGCTACTCAAACGTACGTCGACAGCGACCGACGTATAGACATTCATCAGGGACGATGGCCGAATGCTATGTTCGTAAACACACGCGGTCTCGCCCGATGGATAGTTGCAACCATAGATATAAGAAAGATTATATTTCTATGATTGCAACCAAGTTGGCGACGGTGGCAACGAACTTTTTGGCAAATGGCCGTGTGCCGGTCGTCCGTCGTAAGTTCGTAACTCGTAACGTCACCACACGCTGACAGTAGCATCTGTACAAGTAACATGACCACAATAGAAACGAGTTTTGTCGATGGCAGAATAGATAAAATAACAGATAAACAATCACAATCTGTCATTTTTTCTATTCTTCCGTCGACAAAACCCGTAGAAAACACGTACTGACGTTTGAAAGAACTCCTAGCCTTACCTTAACCTTTGGTTTCCTATGAAAGGTTTTCAAATTCACCTCGGTTTCCCGAAACCCTACACCACAGACCTGTGAATCTATCGTAACTATCTACCGTGGGCGTTCATCAAACGTATACGCTTCGGTAACTTGAGTTCGGTGATTTGAGTTTGTAACACATTACTTTTGGCGTTGTGGACGATCGCCCTTAGTCCTTACAATATAACTTCGGCCGATCGTGTCCGATGTCTCGAATTCGAGACGAAAATGTCTGACAGCGATAAAAAGTAAAAAGATTATGGTTCTTTTTATGTCCAGAATAGGTCACTGTGTTTAGCTTGGATTTTAGTAACTCATCGTTTTGGCCAGTTGGATAGGATTTATCAGAACTTCTGTTCCAAATATTGAAGAAAAGTAACTGCAAATGCCTTAGGGTTTAAATAATAAACGATTTTTATTTTCGTTCTGTAGTTTATAGTAACGCATTTAGGCCGCGGACACGAAGTCAACGGCGCGGCGGCGCGATCAAATGCATATATATTTATATAAGGAAGTGCTCTTGCAGCCAGCGGCGCGTTCAAAGGCACCGCTTCCTGCGCCCTCCGCCGCCGCCGATGAATTCGTGTCTGCGGCCTAACAAATATATACTTTTCAATATACCATTCAAGATACTTTGCTAGATATTTTTTTTATTTTTATATAAGCTTGGTCTAAAACGTGGGAGATAGTACAGTCAGCCTCATAAATGTGTCTTTTTTATTTTATTTTATAGTCATAGTTACAGAACGATTTACATTAAATGGACATTGCCGGGAAAAAAGCACAGAGAAAAATATAGAACAAAGCTAATATAATTATATTACCTACGACCGTTTTCAGCAAGCTTGTTGTTTATTAAAACTTTTCTTGGTTTTGCCATCATTTTGTGTAATAAACTCCAACATACCGTTCCTACTATAGAAATATAAAAAACAGGAGAAATGTCTGTGTCCGCGCGTCATGTTCAATATGCTCATGTCATAGGCAAATGGACGTCTCCGCGAACTAGTGCGCATTCGACCGCGATCGTGACAACATTTAAGAATCCCGTGTTGTTCAGTGGTTTCCTGTAAAAATTGAAGCCAAACTAAAAAGTTTATAAATCATGGAACCACTTATCATAATTATCAGTGCAAGTATTTTACTATATTTGTCTTGAAAATCATTAAAAAGAACAAATAGTAAAATATTTCTTGCCTTTACTACGCTATTTTTCTTTTCATCAATATCACAGCGACTGTAATATGTTTGCAGTTAATACATTGCTTCTTTACCGCTACCTAAGTATGTCGTTAAGTGACTAGACAAGCAATGTAAAAATCACAAAACAATACTTTATTTAAGCGGTTGCATCGCGTAGTACGGCGGCTGCATCTTGCGTCGAGTTAGTGATATGCTTGTGCAGATCCATTAACGTAGGCTATCGACAACAATGGCGATTGCTGTATGTTTGCCATTTGTCAACCGTTATAGCCCGGCTGGAAGACCGATGTGAAATCATGTTTTTTACTCATTTAGATTATCTCACATGGTTTAAAATTGTTGATTTATAGTTTTTTTTTTTTACCTACATAATGTTTATTTATAGCATATTATTATATGTTTATCGATATTTATTTATTAAATTTCCAGGAACCATAAAAAAATAATAATACTAAATATGAGGATCGATAACTTTCCGATTTAGTCAATCACTAGCGTTTAAATGTAAAATAAATGGTTTTTGCATAGCACAACGATACTACCGATGTTTTTGTGTGAGTAAGTTATACGGTGCGTGGTAAATGCACGCTGTGTTTGATGGGATAAGGTTTATAATTGATTATGTAACTAGTACGTTCTGATTTATATATTGCGAGTGTGTGCGCGACTTCGTATCCATTGATTTTACTGAACTGCATGTGTAGTTGAGGCGAGGTGGTAGCTTCATACTGAAGACATCAGGGGCCTAATTCTACTAATTTATAAACGTCACAATGGTGTCATAATGGTTAGTTTTTGACAGATTTGCCATACAAAAACTGTCAAAAACTAACCATTATGACACCATTGTGACGTTTATAAATTAGTAGACTAAGGGCCCAGGTTCCTATACGTTTTCAACTACGAGGCATATCTCCTTCTTTCTTATATCTATGGTTCCTACCTACGCTACTTATTCTACATTTTCACTTTTTGCACGAGCATAATAAATTTCTTTTGAAACTTGTGTTAGAAGCCGTACCTATTTATCAAGAAGGTATTCCGTTATAAAATAGTTCTATATTATTTAACCTGTGCTTCAAAGAACTTGAATAAGAAATTAATAATAGAATCATAATTTTCTCAGTAGCAGCCCGGAGTCTGGATTTGTGCCCGGTTGATGGGAACAAGCTCGCCCCCTATTACATGGCATTAACTGGCGAAATGTGGGTATCTATAGGTACACCACTGCTGAACCCTTCGGGGATTAAGGCGTGATGTTATGTTATGTAATAACATAAATTCTGAATTATCTTTTAGCAAAACATTTGAAACAGAACACAGATTTCAATTTTGACTGGAATTTTCATTGTTAGGTCTGTACCAGAATACCCTCGAAATTTCACGGATTTATATATATACTAGCTTTTGCCCGCGGCTTCGCCCGCGTGGAGGTCGGAAATTATCCCACGGGAACGTACTACCGGGATAAAAGTATATCCCAGATCCCATAACCCATGTCATGGTCTATCTAGGCGTTACAGAAAGGTTACAGACATGAGACAGCCAGTAACTTTCGTACGCATAATATTAGTGTGTCATAATATTAGTCTCTTTAGGTCATGAGCTATTCGAGTATAAAACAAATATTTGGCCTAAGTCTTAAGGGGCTGGCGTGAAAATTGATTCTCTGTTACTATGTATAATAGAATATCGAAAGGTCACAACAACATCACAAGCTTTTGTATAAAGCCTAAAACACACTAGATTAATTGAATTCGATTTGTTTTCACTGGGGGTGTGTCATGGTACGGTGTGACTAATTCCTTACACGAGGGTGCACTTAAGAGAGAGTGAGAATTAAATTGTTTTTTTTTGTTGTCCATACTTTACACGCTTTCTAATTTGGGGGAGTTTTTTCCCCCAAATTGGAATGCTAGTCTATCTGTTCGAGACAAGATGAGCTGAATTTGTTAGTAACAGAAATGTAATTTGCAGTTCACGCTACGTTCGAGTTCGGAGTTTTCGTGAAACTCATTGTGATTTTATGTAATCGTGGATTCCGCGTTCCAACGCCATGATATAAAGATTACCTAGAAGAGCGATGGCCGCCATATTACGGCCGACATGAAAATGATGGCAGCTGGGTTTACATTTTAGTTGCCAATAAACGTTCTCTTGGAAAACATCAACTTACTTTCATAAAATAATAACGGTTTAGTGACGTCATTCGTCAGATTTTTTTTTTTTTTTTTTTTTTTTTTTTTTTTTTTATACGTTGCCCCACACTAGGAATTTCTCCTGTATTGTGGGTGCGTTTACAAACATTTAAACTCACATACACAAACAGCCAGACCCGGAACAACTACTTGTAGGTCTTACAAATATTTGTTCCGTGCGGGAATCGAACCCGCGACACGCAGCGCAGCAGTCAATCGCTTAACCACTGCGCCAACCGTGCCAAATTGCAGACACTATGTGGCGATCACCGCTTTTAGGAAACCATAGATTTAGTGCTTTTATTCTACGCATACTATGTTACCAGAAAAAACTGTTTCTGAAAAACCGACCGAGTGCGAGTCGAAAGCTCGCACACGAAGGGTTCCGTACAATATTTAACACCACATATATTTTTATTAATTCAGGCGTGAAAATCCATTATAAAAAACATTAGACGTAGATATATTTAATAAAAACCCTGTAAGAAATCGACACGTGTTTCACCTCTCAACGAGGCGGTATGGCTCACTCTGCGTCCAGCGGTCGGCGTGGCAACACGTTGTGTTCGGGTTAGCGACAAGTCAATCGTCATCCTAAGGATGCCTCGATGAGAGGTGAAACAGGTGTCGATTTCTTACAGGGTTTTTTATTAATCTTTAGTAATAGTTAAGCGGAATAGGTTACTAAATATATCTACGTCTATTGTATTTTGCAAATAAAAACGTATTAAAAATTCTTGCTTACTTTTCACATTTTCAACCGCGAACGCTATGTCGTCTTCATCTGCACCTTCTTGATATCCATTTACGTGTGGTATCATGGCTCATATCAGCTGCACCTGGAACAAAACGGCTTTTTAAGTATATAATCAAATAAACCTGAGCAAATTACACAAATATCTACTTTAAAAGCACGACGAGAAAGTTGATTTTGGCGTGACAGGAGTATATAAAAGGATATAATTTAAGTAGATGCAATAAACTTGAGTGTAAGCCTTGAGTTTGAGTAGGTATGTTTAATTTAGTGCAGTTTTGATTTTATACCATCAGGTTTGCTCATTCTTCCTAGTTTAGTATAATTTTTTTGGAGGTGGAAAGTCTGCACAATTGCAGTCCCATAAAAAAAATAGGAAACGTTGTACTAGCGGAATATTCCTTCAGAAATGAAATAATTTACTTATGTAAATAGGTTTATACAAACACGTCAATAAATAATCAGAGAGATCAGACTTTAAAAAAAGGCGGCCAAGTGCGTGTCACACCCACCTACAGTGACGGAATTCCGTAGGTGGGATGAATATTTAAACATGCACAGTATTGATTTTACCGACCGCAAAATAAGTTAGTTTCTTATTTCTCGAAAAAAAATATGAAAAAACAAAGTTATTTCTCAGGTTGTAACTGTAAAAAGTCACTCAGAAACCTCATATCTTTTTACCCAACTACCCCAGAAGGAGGGTAATGTTTTTCCAGAGTATGTATGTATATTATGTATCTATTTCTTTGGCACGCTCTGTAGCCTAAACAGCTTGATGTATTTTAGCATATGAGGTGTCCTTAGATTCTATAGTTTTGTTTAGTGGCTCGCATAAAACAACTTATACAATTTTCAACGATATAGTGCAAAAAAGGTCTCCGAGTGAAATGGTGTAATATCTGGACGAACGAACAAACACATGACATGACGAAATTATACGGGTTCCGTTTTTGTCATTTGGCTACGGAACCCTAAAAAACACTTGGCTATGTACTTATAAATGAATTGACACATAATTTAGCCATACGATATGAGACAAACGTCATATAGGTAGTTAATTCTCAGGAATAAACTAGATTGTTCCACATTTACTTCAGAAGAAGAGGCAGCTGGAAGCAACTGGTGCATGTATAATGTAATACTGAGATGGAAACCCACTGAATCGTGGTGTTTAGTGAAATATGTCCAGTCCTTTGTGCTTATAGGTCTTATACAAAGACTGAATAATCTTATAGCAAGATTGACAGACCGCATTTGTCTTTGCTTTGCTAAGTCAACGTTAAATAGGTTATATGATATAATTTGTATATTATTATGTTCATCTATACATATAATAAAGCTGAAGAGGGTCGAAAGTCTGTACATGGAAGATATTTGAAAAAAAGTTGGCTGGGGATACTAAAATCGATAACATAACACGTTCCAACAGTTTTTAGAATTTTTGTCTGTTTGTCTGTTTATCTGTATGTCTGATTATTGATCGCGCATCACGTTAAAACGACTGAACCGATTTTGATGAAATTTGGTCCGGGAATACTTTGAACCCTGGGGAAGGATATAGGATATTTTTTATCGACATACAACGCGGGCGAAGCCGCGAACGGGTGCTAGTATTCTTATAAGCAAATTATTCTTATGAGCAAGCGTTTCATAAGAATTTGAAAAAATGTTCTTATAAAGTAAAGTCAAAGAAAGCCGTGGTAAAGTTTTGGCCAGTTAGCAAGGTTTCAGTGCCCAAGGTGCACCGTAAATTTAAGACGGCTCGTTGTGAAAGTTGGCAACTTCGCAAATAACTGTCAAATATTTCGTTGTTTTTATTAGCTAATCAATATTACTAAATGGAATTATGAAATGTTGCTTTGTGTTGTATTAAAATATTGATTATGAAATGCAATAACTAATGTCAGTGAGATTGAATATTGAAATTTGGTAGTGAAAACAAAATATAATCTTCATCTTCATCATTTAAGCCGAAAGACGTCCTCTGCTGGACATAGGCCTCCCCCAAGCACCCTTATTCATCGCTCTGGAACATGCGGCTCTAAGTGTACTGATCTACTCTTCGCATATACCGACGGAAACGGTGCAAAACGGTAAGTTGCTGTTGGTGAACCATATTTAAATAAATAAATAAAACGTACGGATAAAAATTAAAAAAACCCGACTGCAACTAAAAAGCTCTCTTTTCAAGTAGTCTGAGGCAGTTGGTAGCGAGTTTTTTAGATCTTTCATTCTTGCTGATTGGCTTATCTTTTTCTATCCTCATTTGTGTCAAGAATTATGTGGTTTTTTTCAAGCTTGCATTAATTTTGGTTTCAATTGAATAGAACAGAGTAGGTGGCAATAACCAGATAATCTAAAAAGATCAAGAATGAGAAGACTAAGAATGAACTGAGAAAAAACTATATGAATACAAAATCAGGCGTTGAACTAAATAACGTAAAAGAATTTGTAAGTAGGTATGTGAGATGAGATTTTCATTATTCTAAAAGGAGATGTAGAAAAATAATGAAATACGGATTAGAGTAGGTACGGTCTTAAAATATTTCCTTGTTATTATTAATGAGTACTGAAGAACCTGAGAAGATTCTAGAAAATACACATCATTATGTTCAACGTTTTCTGAGGTTTTGAGTTAATCATCAAATTATTATTTTTAACTAGC
Organism: Eupsilia transversa; assembly: GCA_914767815.1. NCBI lineage: Eukaryota > Metazoa > Arthropoda > Insecta > Lepidoptera > Noctuidae > Eupsilia > Eupsilia transversa. Next base: position 5,047,576 of record OU611888.1, read on the forward strand.
ATTCGCACGGTATTAACAACTTGGCAAAACTTCGAGATTTATTTATTATGTTTAAGTTTATTTGTATTTCGGAGACGGTCATTAGTACGGTCGCGAAACGAATCGCAAGCGTGCCACTGGCGACATCACGTGATCTACCCACACCTAAAGTCCACGGCGAGGAAGACATTCACGAAACTGTACTCTATTCGTTGTGCTCAGCTCAGTTATTGTGCTTAAATTATAATTTGTGATTACAGTGTTAGCTTGTGATTTTAAACGCCGTGTATCGCACCCAGTGTTTTCATTGCATAAAACCCATCTTGTGCCCACTTGATGTCTGATTCTAATGGAATAACTCTTGACTCTCCGACATGTATAATTATGGTAAGTACATAAACATTCCGAAATAAATTCTCTTAATGTAGGTGAAAACACCATCGAAAAACCGATGCGTAGTTGAGTAGAATAACGCACTCACAGGCAGACACGAGAAGTCTTCATCTTTAAGCACGTTAAGCCGTTGCTCCCGGACAGTCATTACGGGTCGTCAGACGCCCGAAAGTCTGACAACCAGTCTTACCAAAGGGTATCGTGTTACCCAGCTACGGGGTTGTGGAGGTCAGATAGGCAGTCGCTCCATTTAAAATACTGGTATTCAACTGCATCCGGTTAGACTGGAAGCCGACCCCAGCTTAGTTGGGAAAAGGCTAGGCAGATTGATTTTTTTGTATAGGTATAGATATCTCATTTAATTTATGTACAAAGATTGCGTCTATGTTTAGACTTAACAGACTGGACCCTTATCAAAATCATGAGATGGGTACATAGTAACTTCTGACAAACGCACCTCTTCCAAGTAATATGAGCTGACTTTACATAGTAACCTTTTTGCCAAAGGTCACGACCCGGACGTACCTGCCTCCGCACATTGTGTCACTTGGTGAGTTAAATTAATTAATTATTTCAATTAATTGGCTAATTTAAATCCATTCTACCACAAAACCGTGTTTATTTGTTAACTACGCTAAACTACTGTTTAACACGACATTTATATATGGAGCTTGACATAAAACTGACATCAGACACGCGTTGAACAGGTGTCTAAGTATTCTAACAATACTATTTCCTCATTTCTCCGTACATGAGGACCGTGACAATTGTCAGTTAGTACAAGTTCTGACAAATGTCCGCGCCCGCCACTGTCAGCCACCGCCTACCGCCACATAAGTAGTATCCGGAATTTACTGTTGAACGTTACTGTAAGGTTATTTATGATAGTAAATTGGTGTGTTTTCCTAGAGAGCGTTCTTTGACACCGTAAGTCATACCCCGCTGCCATCATTTTTATGACAGTTGTCACTCCGGCCGTTACTTTGCAATTTATTATATATATATATATATATATATATATTATATATACCATTTATTTTGCAATAAATGACCAGCGTTGTGTCATCGCGCTTCTCTTTCTTTTCTATGTAGTCCGACAGTGACCGCGCTTTAGCCTTCGTCAGCCTCTGTAAGTCTGTCTGTTTCTTGCATTAATTATCACGCCTCAACGGCTGAATGGATTTGGATAAAATTTCGCACACGGATAGACCATGACCTGGTTTAGGACATGGGATACTTTTTATCCCGGTAGTACGTTCCAGTGGGCCGAATATCCTACCTCCACGCGGGCGAAGTCTGGGGCAAAAGCAATTATTTATATTTCCTGTAACTAGCTAATTACGGTAAACTAATTTGCGGTTTGTTTTTATTCCGGTTATAATATAAATGGAGACAAACAGAAGTTTTTTTCTTTTGCTAACTAATAACTTAATCCTCCTTAGTTTTGTAGTCTTTGTATAGAGGTGGAAATACTGTTTCTATTTTATTTCATTTCATCTCATAAAAGATCTTAAAATAAACCATTTATTCATAAACAAGTCTGTGAAAAGCGAAAGTATCTATTTATACATCTATTATATAAGTAAATTGTAACAGCGAATCAATTTTCACGCCTCCCCCTTTAAGACCTGGGCCAAATATTTTTTGTTATTCTGATAGCTCATGGCCTAAAGAGGTATCTTAAATAATATGAAATAAAAATATTTAAAAAAAAAGCGAAATTTATTTTATTGTTCTGTTTCCACACAGACAAAATTAATAATGAGTCAAAACGATATCATTGTATAACTTTGGTTGTACAATGTCAAACAGCGGAGTAATACCTCCCAAAAGTGTGGGAAAATATCGACTAGTGCAACCTTATCAGGTAAGCAGATACTAAAAGAAACAAAATTGTTCTAAAAATGAAACAAAATTGATATCTTCTTAAAATACTGATTTCATTATTTATTATGTCGGAAGTACTTCCTACGTAATTTATACGTATGTGGGTAAAAAACGAATTACCACAGTATAACAAAATGTACCGTATATCAATTTGAGTGGTTCATCGCCTTGGATATTGACGACCTCACTCCAGACTAGACGTGACAACAACCACATTAGGTTGTTTTTGTAATCATTTTTTTCTAAAAACATCTTAGTGTTTGGCTTCCATTTCAAATGAAAAGCTGAATATTTTAAAATGTGTGATGGAATTACTAAGAGTCATTGTACTGTAAGACTAAAAAAATATCGCCATGAACGTGGTCGTAATGCAGATGTGTCCAAGTTATAGAGTGACTGTCTTGATTGTAAGGCACAAAATAGTTTGGGATATCCCGTCATCAAATTAGCCAGTAAAGTTATGAATTGTTCACAACTTATTGATATTTTCCTTGTTCGTGGAAATAAGTTGCATTTTCATATAACAAACGGATCGTGTGTGTTCAAATATACCGCTGCTTATCGCCTTGAGATAATCTTCCTGAGTCAAATCACATTTCGATAATGTCTTCGGCAATGCTTTGCGGAAGCGCTCTCTTTGGTCAATTGTTTTGTGTTATTCTGCGGTATCAAAATCAATCTGCCTAGCCTTTTTCCAACTATGTCGGGGTCGGCTTCCAGTCTAACCGGATGCAGCTAGGTATTTAGGCTTAGTGAAAGTGGGGAATAAGCCACGCCAGTCTACCTATCAGTAATCCGGACCAGGCGGGGTCAGTAGGCGTCTAAAACTTAGTTGTTTTGCATTTAGTTCAACATAAATTGAACATTCGACTAGAAACCTGGAAAAGACAAATTGATTTTCAATCAATCAAACGAAAATAATAGAATTTAACCGGGCAAAGGCTCACTTCGAGCTCAATCAAACCGGATGCAGCTGAATACCAGTATTTTACATGGAGCGACTGCCTATCTGACCTCCACAACTCAGTAACTGGGTAATAGGATACCCCTCGGTAAGACTGGTTGTCAGACTTTCGGGCTTCTGACGACTCGTAACGACTGTCAAAGATCCACGAATGACAACCAGGACCAACGGTTTAACGTGCTTTCCGAGGCACGGAGGAGTTTCGATATGTAAAGATGGTCACTCATCCACGGATCAACCCCGGCAAGCGTAGCTCGACCCGTGCGGCTGTTATTACTTAGCCACGAACTCGAGTCAGTCTGTGGTATGATATCTTAACAATAAGAAATATCACACTTATCTAAAATGAAATCTTACACTTATCTGAAATGAGACATGCAACGTTTTTTGTATTCAACTATTTAAACTTTTATGCGCATTGATGCCATTTAGCATTCTCTAAAAATCTTGTTTGATAAAAACTACATGCTAACATTTATTTGTTTTTTGTTTCTTAGGTTATACCTTCTGTTACAAAATGAGTTGAGAGTTACGAGCTGAAACTTATTACCTACCTAGTACTAAATACATACAAATGATTTAAAAATGTTTTTGTCAGTGTTAATATATGAATATAAAAGTTATTAACTTAAAAGTTTTGAATAAGTACAAGATGTTTTAGTCCTTGAACTGAGTATCTAATCGACATATCAAATGAATCGGTAAGCACCTACTTATATTATGTTTTTCCCCGAATTGCGTGTTATGCTAAAAATTTCTTTAGTTTGTCGGAGTTTCTCGATCAAGCAAAGCAACTCAATAAAATATAATGAAAATCTCTCTTCATTCAGTATAATAAAAGAAAACTCTGTCCTTTAATACAATTTAGCTACACAGAGTCCAACACATCATTCCTACTTTGTTGCCACATTAAATGAGGACCAGACACTTTACGATGCACGAGAAGATTAATTTCACTTACTTTGTTTTAAAAATCCGTACCAAAGGACCAAACAATTTCGAAATACACTTTTAAAACGACACTATCTTTAAATTAATGATTAAAATTATTTTTTAAGTAAAAACAATACAATCCCACACGTTCTTTGTGCAATAATGTGTTATCTATGACGAATATTGATTATCATAATTACTGATTTAATGGAACGATAGGACTGTTAACTGATAACGTGGATTCCTATTGAAAAGGAAGTCGATTAGATATTATATTGATATTAGTGTTATATTTTGAATATATTGATAGTGATTTGTTTTGAATCATTGATATCACTGTGTACTTTTTGGGGTGTATCACTAATGCTTGCTACTGCACAATCATTTTTAATTCTCGGCTTAGTAATTACACATTACTTGCAAATGCTATCTTACTTTCATGGAAGAGTAGTGGTATGCAAAGCGATAGTTATAAATAACGCTATCTAATTAAACTCATTGAAAATTGCGGTATATTCCGACTGAAAAAGATGTATTATGTCGTAGGAAGATTTGATAATTCGAATTTCCGCAAAAACCCCTAGGGATATTGCGAAAACACGGATAATTCGATCACGCGGGCCGGACGTTGGAGTGCTTGTGAAACATTAGTGTTCCATTCCTGACCGTTGCACCTAGTTTTTATGACGTTTTTCAGTACTTAATAGTTTCAAGAGGGGCAATTCCCGTATTTGAAAGAACTTTCGAAGAGTAACGGTGGAGTTTCTTGCCCATTCTTCTCCATGCGAAAAATTTCTTTTTACCTTTTTTTAAAAATGTCCTTCATGTGCCTATTTGAAATAAATTATTTGCCTTTGACTTTGTTCGCATTCTAATATCAGTCGGTATCGTTCAAAAAAACACTCGCTGCGTGGGCGTAACGAGCACGCCACGTATGCGCAACGTGTTTGCCGCGTTTGCGTAATGAGAGTGTACAAGAGCGAGTGACACAAGCAAGTGTGAAACCGTGGACAAAACGTCACGTAGGTGCGGTTCGCTTTGCACCCGCGTAGATAACGCTGACAAATCGCCTCCCTGGAAACACGCTGGCAACTCGTCAGTGTGATAAACGCTATTGCAACCATGCTGTAGACATTAATTAATAATTATTGTTTTGATACTGGACACTTCCTTTTATGAAACCCCATTAATTACATCGGATGTTCCAACATCAATACCAGAGCTATCTAACAGATACGGAATTCCGAAAACATTAGTACAAGCAATAACAACTAAGGGCCCTCACTAATGATCGATATATCTCTTGATTGCGTTAATGTAGCAATTATCATTTGTTTAACGACTGTTTGCTCGCCTAAATTCTGCAGGATTCTAAATTAAGTGTTTTCGTAAATTAGATAGATGAAGTTTACAAAGCGTTCGGGAATCGTACGGTGGTGAGTAATAAGTTCCACTTTTCCTAAATGGACCGAAGTCATTATTTCAAGTGGATAGGTAGAGTTGTCCTTTTATCTGCTAATAGCGATGGCCGTTTTGCATGAATGTGACATATTTTCCCCTATCTTGTTGTTTTTACCCAACTACGGCGGAAGAATAGAATAGAATAGAATATATTTATTTGGTTTAAAACATGGTACATTAAGGTCTTATTAATACAGTATGATCTTAAATGTTGTGCCATGGACCTGGCATACAAATATTAAAACATATTAAATGTATAAAACAAATATTAAGAAAAATAATTAAATTACCTTGAACCGATACTGCAGCATCACCTGGATTTGTGTCGGGGGTTATTTATATTTTTTATTTTAACTTGTTAATATTTGTAAAAAAAAAAAGTTACTTAAATTACAGTCACAACAAACTATAAAAACTTTTGTAAAAAAAACCAACCGACTTCCAAAAAACACTACAAAGTGAAAAATAACTTTAATTTCGGAAGTCTGTGAGTTGTGGTACCTACCCCCTACAAGTTCGAGTATCACGACCTGCTATGTAAATAACAGTGACAGGAATATATGTTAAGACATCGTCCATATAGACTAAGTGGAGAAAATACGTATTAATGAAGCTAACCCAAAAAGTACTCAAGTAAAGTTAATAAAATTTATATGGGACCCCTTTTAAACAAAAATAGAATTTTCAAAATCCGTCCACAATTGACGAAAATATCGACGGACATACACAAAAAAAAATAAAAAAAACATACATACGCTACGAACATATAACCTCCTCCTTTTTGGAAGTCGGTTAAAAATGAACGAACTACCTACTACCCTAGACCCTAATACGTGTGTGACTGTGTGAGTGCGTAGATTTGTATCGTGACCACAATACTTTCTCCCAATAGTTTATGTATTAAACATTATATTCTAATTGTAGGGTGTTTGGTAGTGTGTATGTATAATAATATATGTAAAGAACTATAAGATAATAAATTGATGATGAGATGATAAAAAGATAAAATAAAGAACTCTATATGAGCTAGTATGAAAATAAAGGAGAATTTTCTGTGAGAGGTTGTTTATATTACATATAACTACAACTTTTTTATCGTTGGATGGCTATTGTTCTAGCTCGTCCCACTGTCTCTTGACACGTAGGGCCATCGTCCATTTCACAGCACTAGTATTTAAATGGCGGTTCGAACGCGACGCGGCTTACGAGGCTAAGGGCGAATTTCACCAATGAAAACTGAACGCGATCGTTTAAGAGCTGTCAGTGTCATTATTTTCTTTGTAGGTAATATTGACACTGACAGCTCTTGAACTCGGTTTAGATGTGCTGATCGCGTTCAGTTTCATTGGTGAAATCAGCCCTCAGTTATCTGGCATTTTTGCTGAACTGGGCCTTTTTGGCGCAGCCGTGAGGCACACTCCACTGCAAACTTGCTAATTTCTATCACACATTAGCTTAGGGAACATCCAACCAATTGCTTCGAGAAACAGAGAACCATATTTTAACAAATAGATGGCATTGCTGTGTTTCTAAATATTTTATTTCTCAATTTCAACAGAGTGAGTTTCGGAGGTTGTATCAGTGACGTTGTTTGTCTAAGGTTAAAGGTTACTTTTGGTAAGCAAGCAATAAACAAGATGACTAAACATTTTTTTGTCCTTCTGGTAGATTATTTAAAAAATATTGAACACGAATTTTTTCTCGCGTCCCGCCTTTCTGCGGAGCCTTTAAGCTTTTATATGTATTGTTTCAACGTACTAAGCGTTTCGCCTCGTCGTTCATACCGCGTACATCGAAGGACTGGAACAATCTGCCTGCTGCGGTTTTTCCATCCGATTATAATTTGGGTGTCTTCAAGGCTAGACTGAATAGGCTCTTAATAAACTAGTGCGCCTCACCATCGACGATTGCATCACTGCTTACCATCAGGTGGGATCGCAGTCAAGCGCTAGTTTATAATCATTAAAAAAAAAAAAAAAAAAAACGTAGGCAAATATAAATTAAACGGAACTTTTCCCGTTTCGTTTGTATTTTCCTACGTTGAGTTTACACGTGTACAAGCAAAATCATTAAAAAACATTGTAACATTTTCAATTGCTATTGAGGACAAAAAGAAGTACCGCAAGTTTTAATTGTCCGTTCAGAACTGTATTGTTAGGTGTGCTGCAATATATCTATCAGACTTCTTAAAAAAGGATTAGGTTTTCAATTCTTCTGTATAACTGTATATTTATTTCTTTTACGTTCTGTTTTTTAAATAAATATACCAGGTGGAGACGACAATACAACAGTAAATTAAACTGCGTTTAATGACATTCTCAGTCTGCATACGATAATTCAATCAAATATATCCAAAAGTTTAGTCACTATAGCTAGTCAAAGATTGGCAAAACCCATAGTCTGCCTACATACATCCATCACTACAATTTAGTTTGACAAAAAAATCACTTTTTTAATATCGTTGTTAGGATTTATTTGATAGTTCCTAAATACTGCTAGGCATTAAAATTGCGAGTGTTTTCATAAGATTTGGCTTCTTTTAAGGATTTTGTTACATATGAAAAACCAAATTGCCAACGTCCAATATTCAACACAATGCGCGTGACCACAAGAGAACTCGTCTGGTTAGCGACCCCCTCTTCCCTCTCTCTTGTCACCACGCGCGGCAGACCCGCCAGGTTGGAGCCCTGAGTGTCGTCACACGCCGGTGATAAGGCTCACCGTCCTATGCTGGCATATATGACAGGGACACGTGTTCGCGTCACTCTTCATTAGCGGCGCGACATTCATACAGCTCTTAAACGTGGTTTATGTGCTGATCGCGTTCAGTTGGTATTGGTGAAATTCGACCTAAGTGTATAGTCATGAGTCTTTATTATCCAAACATAGTGTTTAACCCCATAATGGGTAAGTGTTGAACAATGTCGCTTTTATATTTTGTGTACCTACTTACCTAGGTCATCTTGGGGCGTATGCATATTTGCTCATAATCTGTTATTATAAGCTTAATATGCCTTCTACGTTAGCACGCCTTATAAAGGATAATATTGCAGGTTTCTTACAAATGCTAGCATGAAGAACACCATAATCCTCAGTGGCTCAGGAAGGTTTACTCTTCAAGCACGAAATCCGTAGTTACTGCCGAAGTTACGGGCGTTTCCTACTCCGTATCACCTACGGATAAAAGATAAGTTCAGGCCCCAAGTAAGAATTAATGACACCACGATTTGACAGTAATAAAAAGGATGGGTAAAAAAAACATGTTATTTTACCTGTCAGAAAAAGTTAATTAATCGGGCAAGGGTTTACTCCGAAGAAACAAAATACTTTCGGACGGGCTCGTTATATCTCGGTGGTATCTTCGTTCACGCACTTAGAGAGTAGGCCCCCAGTCCCCCCGAGAAGATACCTCCAGGATAAAAAAGGTTCTAAACTATCGCATTTGGTTTTATTTGAAACATTCTATATTGTAGGCACCTAAGTAGATATACATATAGGTACTTATAGCGAAAATTGGGAAACCTTCGCACAATATGGTTTGATACCGTCTCTGCAGCCTTTAGTTTAGGGCAGTTACAGGCTGTTCATGCTCCTGCCGGGGTTTTTCTGCGGGAAAGTCCGAAAGGGATACCGTGGCCTCTGGTAACGCAGGCGACTGAAGGAACACGGGTGGGTTTTAGTCTGTAAGACTCTGACACGCCCTCCCGCTCCATCCAGAGCGGGAGAAGTTATTTGATGATATCCCACCCAAAAAAAAAGAAAAAAAAAGGCTCTTCATGGTGTGAATATTATTTCTGAATAATACTAAGTACCTATCTCGTATTCTTGTGCCTTCACGGAATAGTAACATGGAGGTAATATATTTATGATTCCGGATAAAATGTATATTAAATTATCTGTTCGTCTGCTAATGTGTAGGTTGAGGTGACAGTTGCCAGTTCCTGATTATCGGTTACCGAATTTACGATAATTTGATTTCCGAATATACCGTAAGTACCTAGATACTGTAACTAGGTCGTTTATTGAAAGCCGTAGCATCATACATTGCCATAGTAACTAAAAAATCTGAAATAAAATCTTTATTAGAGATTTCTTTGCCCTAAAACTTTAGTAAAAATGTATGTTCAGGTATCAAATAGGTACTAAATTTCAGTAAAAGAGAATTGAAAATTTGGAGCCCTTACGTGGAGATTCTAAATGTGGGCAGTCATCCTAGCATCAGAATGACTGCCCATTTCCTATAATCGTTTTCTCACTTATTAATTAGGTACCAATTATTTAAACAAAGGTATCAAATAGTAGCAAATAGGTATTACATTTAATAATATTTTAAAGCTGATCATCTGTATTAGTTTATTTATTTATTTAGGATCTCCAACAAAAGATGTACACAATACATGACACATAACTAAGGGACAACTAGTTAACATAGTAAACAAAATATCTTATAAAATCTTTATTCTTTTCCCTAAAAACTTGAAAAAATATATGTTCCGGTATCAAATAGTTACTGTGAGGGCTGTGGTGTGGGTATATATATTATGTGCGGGGGCGCAAATAACACTTAGAAGACTGTTTTAGATAATATATTTATGCTATAACTTTATAACATCTTATTATGGTCTACACCATCAGCCCGCCAGTCTTAGATTGACGTTCTCTGCGTAGAACCAAAGTATATTTCTTTTTATATTCAAACACTATTCAACGTTCGAATGATCCTAGCGGCATCCAGCCGGTACCGCGAGGTCGCTCATAGCGCGCAACCTCTACAGTACCGTAAAGGCGGGTTACTTTAGCTATTTTTTTCAAATAATTTTCGAATTTGTTCTGTAGTTTGTATTGATATTATCTTTTTAGTGTTCTTATACGTTAAAAAGAAGCTCAAGGATGTAATCAACAAGATGCGAAGTGAATTTTGAAAATATGAAAAGTGTTTTTTTTTATTTTTTTTATTAAAGTTTGGGCCAAAGTTGTTCTTAGGAAAGGGTTACTTTAACCCCATGAACTTTATCGGTGAAAAATCGCACTTGCAGCTATCAGTGGCCAAAGAAACCATCAAGGGCGGTAAGATTGAATATCCAGGAGAGGTTTAATGTAAGAAAAAACTTCGAAATAAATTAAAATACGATGTAAAATCAACATTTTATATTTCAAAAAGATTTACAGTAAGAAAATATCTCAAAAAATGTTAGGAAGGCAACAAACTTTCAAAAATTACAATAATATTATCATATACGGGTTTAACGTAACGATCTTATATTTAATATGTAACCTTCGTAAACATATTTTACTTTTCAGTCTAATAAAATTATAATTTCAGTCTTAAGTAGGTATGAGAATCAACGTTTACAACAGGTACTAAGTAGCATAATCTAATCTAATACTTCACTCACTCATTCATTTCTGGAACAGAGAAAGAACCCTTTTTTTCAAATTTAGGAGGTCCAATCTTACACACTATAAGGTTCCAACTATAAAGCTGTTCATCTTTAATCGCGGGCCACCGCCAGTATGTCTTACCTCTTTTCATACATGTTATAAAGGCTCCTTCCTCGGATACTGATAAGACTTGACCTGGGTATTTGCGTGAATTCCAAGTTACTAGAACATGGTCGCCTACAACAAGGTCTAGATCAACTTTGTCTCGACAACCTTCTACATCCACCTGCATTGTCTCTCCCAGATGAAGAGCAGAATGGTCTCTATTATTCTTTCCAACGGCATCTTCAACTTGCAGTTTCGATTTAGGTTCAAAGACCGGTAAATCTAGAATTTTCTCTCTTTCACTACATTTTTCTTCACCGATCTGTACATCCTCTATGGATTGAAGGGGAGTGAAGTCTTTAAAACCATCAAGTAGCTGTTGCTCTACATCTCTTAATTGAAGAACAGGAGAGTCACAGTCCTCTACTACTTCACTCTCATGCTCGATCTGGGCTATTATGACATCTCGCTGAAAAACAGGTGAATGGAGTAAAAATCCGTCTCGAAATGCAGGTGCATCAGCATCACTAATCTGACTCACATAGTTAGCCAGAAGGACATCATCATCAGAGTCATAAGGCATTATGTGGTCTTCAGTGGAAGAAGCTAGACTGATGGTCCTGTCACTGCAGCTTGAAGATAAAGAAACGTTGCGTGGTCTTCGTTTTGTTGCCCTTTTCTTTTCTTTTATAGTTTTTGCCTGCTGTAAACCCGATGGACCTGCTTCTGCAAGGTCAGTAGCACAAATTGATTTTCCAGGTGGTACATTAAGTTTCTTTTTCCTAATTGTTTTCTGTTCTGGGCACGCCTCAGCTCGGCTCTGTACTAATGTTTGCATAAAAGAGTTTCCGATAAGAGCTGCGTTTATAATTCGATCTTGTTTGGGCAATCTAGCTAATGGTTCCTCTTTATCTACGGGGTGTATGCCTGTCTTTCTGAAACCAGCAATCAAATTCGCCTTGGTCTCGGTCAAAGAATCCAAAGCGGTTTTTAATAGTCGTGGAAACTGATCCTTAGGTGTAGTCGACAGTTTCCTACCCAGTTGACTGTTCTTCCATTGAAGTAATACTTGCCGCCACTTGCACTTCAAAGGTCGAAAATATGCCACGTCTAGGGGCTGAAGTATATGTGTTGCGTTGGGTGGCAAGCAAATAAAACTAACGTTGTGCTTCTCACACTCCTTCAAAACTGTTTTGTTAATATGTGAAGCAAGGTTGTCTCCAATCACCACTTTTCTTCCATTTTTCTTCTTAAGAACTGGCATAAGATGATTGAGAAACCAGTCTTCAAATGTTGCGCTGTCCATCCATCCGCTCTTTGTTCTATTGTATCGAGCGCCTTCGGGACCATTTTCAGTCCAAGTTGACCAGAGATGATCCGACTTATAAACGACGAACGGTGGAACTACTTCCCCAGCGGCGTTGCCACAGAACATGACAGTAAAATTAACTTTTGTAGCGTTTATTATTGTTTCAGGATATTTTGTTCCTCTTCTGCATAATATAGTCTTTTTTCCTGGGTCATCACAAAGGTTGCTTTCATCGTAGTTGAATATGTTTTCGGGTGGAACGCTTTCTAGTTCTTTGTCGATGTTTTCTATAAAATTGGAAATAACTTCTTCCGACACTTGAGCTCGAACTCTTTTAATATTGTTAGCAAGTCGCCGTGAAAGAGATTGATGTCGTGAAAGAAAAGAAGCCAACCAGTCTTTACCAGGAATGTTGTCCTTAAAAATTTTCACAACTCTTCCCTGGGATGCAAGGTAATTTTTTATTATAATTTTTAGGTCGAATGCTGTCAGAGGAAACCCATATTCCGAAAGCGCTGTTATGTGAGCTTCAAACGCCTTTTCTTCCTCTTCAGTAAATATAGTAGGTTTACCTGGTTTGTTAGGGTGCTTCCGGGTTAATTTGTTTTTCAAAGTGCTGCGAGGAATGTTAAACAACTCTGCAGCCGCTCTTTGTGTGAGCACTTTTGATTGGATTGCATCCAGACATTTTTTTAAATCTGCCTGGGTGTAGTCGACATATCGACGACTGCCAGGCTTTCGTCTGTACACGGATGGCATCAGGAATGTAGCTCTTTAATTTAGTTCTGTAACAAATTGATCAAAAATGTAAAGTTCTTCGCTAATAAACTTCGCAGGGCTACTTTGGCCCGCAGGTCCAAAGTTACCCGAAAAGGCGGTCAATGTATACCGATTTTCTAGATGGGTAATTTAAGTCTCAAAACATAACTAAATGGTATTTAAAAAACAATTGCCATACTCCTACATACATGCCTAAGAAAATAAATAACAATCCAATTGGAAAACTTACCAAAATACAGCATTACCCATCAAAGTTTGCAGCAGAAAAAAACGCCGGTGTTAGTGTCAAAACTTCAAATGGCGCGAACATGTAGCGACGTGCACTTGAGTCGGTAAAACAGTTCCACAAGAATGCGTCTCCTATCGCCATCTATTAGTTACCGAAGGAACTACGACGTTTAGTTATGTGGTCGCGACATGGTGGGCAGTTCAAACATTTTCTCAATTTGGGCCAAAGTTATGCCCTAGGGTCAAAGTAACCCGCCTCTACGGTACTCTGTAAACGCGATTTGAAATTTTGGAGCCCTTGTTTGGAGATTCTAAATGTGGGCAGGCATCCTGTCACCAGAATGACTGCCCATTTTTTAAATTCATTTTCTCATTTATTCATTAGGTACCAATTATTTAAACAAAGGTATCAAATAGTAGCAAATAGGTAGGTATTAGATTTTTGTAATATTTTAAAGCTGTTCACTATACTAAACGAGTTCAAATCCGAAAGAAACACATGAGTACAAAACCGAACAACATCAAAAACATATTTTACCTATTCATATATCTTACAAACATAATTATGTTAAGGGAGCCCGAAGTAATAAAAAATTCCTGGAAATTACTTTATTGGTTCTTAAATTTTTTATTTAAAAAGTTAAATGTTATAGGTATAGGCCATTGACTTTTAAAAATGATTTGAACTAACTTTACATTATTTATAAAAAATGTTATTTAAAAAAGTAGCCTTAGCGAGAAAAATAATAATTAAACGTATCTATAATTGGTAGTCAAGTCAAGTCAAATGAAAAAGTTTTTAAGAAAAAGTTTTTTTAGGTCATTGACTTTACAATTCCTTGAACAACAATATTCATACAATCAGAACAAATATATGCTATGACGTCACAGTCTACTGTCAAACGTCATTTGCTTTCCATACACGTCGCGTTGTTATTGTAGATCGTAGAATGCAATTTGACGCATGATACTATTTGTATGAGACATCGTGAAAGGGAGCAACGGACGTCCCATATTATGCCTTTTTCTGCTAGTATTGATGCGACCCCACGCCGATATTATCTTGAAGAGTGGGTAAGAATACTTGAAATGTACACAAAGTTTGTTTTTAAGTAATATCCCTTATCTCTCGAATGAGACCATACCAAAGAATCAACTGGCATATGAAATATTGTTCAATTATGATTTTTTTTTTGTTTTAATTTTGCATACAAAATAATTCGACAAAGTCACGATTATTAATGTAACACCCTTACGTGGAATATTGTAGGTACTTACTAAAGTTGGTGCCATATATCGGGTATAAAAAGACGCGTAACGAAGTCGAGAGTCACCTGTGTTCCTCGTCATCGTCATCATTGTTTTTTCTAGACAATACCTGAGAACCTTCTGGATACGGAACTATTGAAGGTAAGAGGTCCAATTTATTTTACTTCTTTACACGGATATAAGTTAAAAATATTATAACTTAACTATAAATACTCATGAATCATGTGCTGAATTCATGGTAACAATTTGCACGTCGATTTCCCTTTACCCACATTTCGCCAGTTATGTTTAAGTCCCATGTAATAGAGGGCGAGCTTATTGCCATCAATCGCGCAAAAATCCAGACTCCGGGCTTTACACACATAAACTCACGCCGTTTCCCACGAGGAGAGGCAGAAACTATAGAAGAACACCTTCAATCCTACCCAGAAATACCCCTTTTGCTTCGCCCACGATTGAAAAATCTGCCCTCGGTAACATACTATTTGGGTAACACATTTGAGATAGTTTATTGATTCGGCGTGACTTGGCGGAAATACATTATAAAATACAATAGACGTAGATATATTTAGTGACCTATTCAACAAGTCAATCGTCATCCTGAGGATGCCTCGTTGGGAGGTGAAACACGTGTCGATTTCTCACAATGTTTTTTAAGACTCTTTAAGAATAGTTAAGCGGAATAGGTTACTAAATATTTCTACGTCTATTGTATTTTAATAAATTTAATGCAAAGAGATCGTCGACTACTTATCTCCTGTAGGATAAGTCCTACAGCGGATGATTATATAATATTAAGTAAGTAACGAGAACAGAATATTAAGGACCTCAGTGCTATAATTTGGGTTATCATTAATAACCTAAAATAGATTCGAATTTGTTGCGAAATGTAATTTCGATTTATTTCGTTACGTGACTAGGTTAACATAATTTCCGGACTTATTCATTCAAGGAGCCCTAGATTATTTCATAGAATTAAATCATAATAGTTTGACAGACTGTTGTGCTGTGGTCGCAAGCGCTACTGCTGAGCATGAGTTCCTGGGTTCGATTCCCAGGTCCAGCAAAGTGTAATTGGGTTTTTCTGTCAGGGATTTCTCAGTAGCAACCCGGAGTCTGGGTCTGTGCCCGGTCGATGGCTATAGGCTCGCCCTTCATTATATGGGACTTAAACATAACTGGCGCAATGTGGCTGTTCTATAGATACACCTCTGCCTAACCCTTCGGGGATTACAGGCGTGATGTTATGTTAATCTTAACGGGTGGATTGTTCGTTTAGATATATTATATGATGTTGGTTTAAATAGCTGCGTGCCGCGGTTTTACCGCCATGATGATTTCCACAGGAACGGATTTTTTTTTGATTAAAAGTATTTAATTTAGTAATAGAATAGCTTTCTGTCAGTGCATTTTTTGTAATTGGATGAGTATTTCCAGAGATTCGTTTTTACAAACTTACAGACAACTTCATATCCAAAAATATCAATATGTCAGATAGATAGTCAAAGCTGTGAAGTCGTGGAAAAAGAAGCGTCCAACTATTGGCCGCTAAATGCACGCACATTAGAAAAGCACAATGATAGCACAATGACGTGGCGCGAGTGTAAGACGTAAGTAGTTGTCACGCACACCAGCATAAGTTCTTTTGCAGGGTGGCATTCTATTTAAACATAAATAATCAAAGTATTTATCATTCGTTTAAAGAAAAAATAAAGCTATTATACGAATAGAAAATAAATATTAAGTTGACATTTCTCATCAATCTTATATAGGGAATTTTGCAGTATTGCAAACCGTTTTCTGACCAGAATCAGAATATAATTTCTTTTTAATTATTAATTACCAATAGCACTGAATTTCAGATAGTAACGGACATCATCCGGCGGCTGAAACATTAAACAAAAACCTTTTAAAGCTTCACACTGAAAATGTAACGATGTTGACAGCATGATGGGAACAGCTCGAGCCATTTCAAAGTGCGAGACTCAATTACGTCAATTTAAACAATTTTTTTTACTGACTTCCAAAAAGGAGGAGGTTCTTTGTTCTTAGAGAAAGTATGTTTTTTTTTAATGTATTTCCATCGATGTTTTCGTCAATTATTATTGTGGACCGATTTTGAAAATTATTTTTTAATTGAAAGGGTATGCTGTCATGGTGGTCCTTTGCTTGGGTACTTTTTGAGTTAGCTTCAATAAAACGTATTTTTCCCACTTAGCCTATGTGGAAGATGTTCTAATAAGTTCCCGTCACTGTTATTTTCAAATCAGGCCACACCACAACTAAAAAGCGAAGAAAAAAAAACAAGCGACTTCCAAAAAAAACAGTACAAAGTGAAACATATCTTTAATCTCGAAAGTCGGTGGCAAAAAACGATAATTCTAAATCAAACACACCGACTTCTGAAGTAATTTTTCACTTTGTAGTGTTTTTTTTGGAAGTATGTTGTTGGATTACAAAAAACTAAAACAGTAGCTTTTCGTTTAATTACTAAAGGGCAAAAAATCTAATTAATGTTTACATGGCTTAAAATATTCAGGCATAGTTAGTCTAAAATACTAAAAGCAAGCAAACCTCTATCCTATGTGACAAGGGATAATTAATTGCTATTGTAATTGATTAACTGTATGCCGAAGAAAACTTCTGAATAGCTTTTAATATAATTCACAAGCTTTTTCCCGCGGCTTAACTCCCGTGGTTTATCATAAAGGAATCGTATTTTTTCTGACATATATCTTTATGAAAAAAATCACTACATTCCGTTGTTGCGGAAAAGGGGAAAAAACACAGTTTTAAAATTATATTATATAGTTAGATTTGATTTAATCCTTGATACCAACGTAGCATTTTAATTGAATAATACTAAAACCCGTTTTTTATCAATCAGTGACTGTTTTCATTCAGAATGTCTACGATATCCGCGGTCTACGTCACACCGTGCTACGACGCTACGGCGGTTACACGTCTCGTAGCGCTACGAGCTTTCGTAGACTTCCGACGCGTCGAAATAAAGTTTCGTACGGATGTTGATGGCGAATAAAATTATAATAGGATAAATAAATTAATTCACAATTTAGTTGTTATTCCTGGTGTTGTGGTGTGTTGTGCTTAGTTAAATTAAAAACAAAAACCAACTTAAAGTTTCAAATTAAGTGAATGGTGAGGTTAAATTGTAATTAAAACAATTATTGCTAATTCATAAATATGTTTTAAAACCAATATATAAGTAAATTAAAATAATTAAAGTGTAAATAAATAGGCTACCTTTTTATCTATCAAGTGAAGTGTGCTGAAGTTAGTTATAAAAAAAAAACTTATTGACTAATAAATTAAAAATAATTAAGTGTTATAAAGTTATAATGTATTATTAAAATTGATTGAAGTGTTACTAAAGTGTATACAACTTTGTGTCAATAAAGTGTTTCTAAAGATGTGAACTTCTTATCAATAAAAATAAAACTTTAACTTTAAAAAAATGTGTGCATTAAAACATTAGCACCAACAACCAAACAAAAATGACTTCAAATCCGTAAAAAAAATGTTTCAAGACAATCCACCTGATGTAGAAGTCGACTACGACCAACAATTCTGGGATTATTTCAACATGGAGGGTACTTCGATAGTCAATGTGACAGAAGTGGTTGATACCACGATACCTGCGCCGGAGCAGGGGTTCGTTGTAGGAGTATACAGCGCGCTATTGGCTGCTGGGGCAGTCGGCAATGTGGGCGTGTTCGCATCACTCATGCGCTCGCGTCGGCGAAAATCGCGCGTCAATCTGCTGATGACGCATCTAGTGGTTGCTGATATGATTGTGCTGTTCATTGTTATACCATTGGAGGTACATGCTTTGTTTTATTTATATTATATAAGTACTAGATGAGATATGACTAGATGATTAGCCCGCCAAACGTTATCCTGTCCAAATTCAATAATTCATACAAAAATTCCGCAGAAAAAGTATTTTCACTTTTTCCGGGCAACTTTTACAATTTTTCTTCCCATTAATATCGTATTCGGGCAGTTAAAAAAAACTGACCGAATCAGTCCAGCCGTTCTCAAGTGATGCGCTTACGCATCGCTTATGCGGTTACATCGCATGAAGAACAATAAAAATAATTGCACGTCATGGAAATTGCAGACAGAAAAGAAAACTTTAAACTATTTATAACAGGGTCACCCTTATAGCAACTGATATACAGTTAACATTAGCATGCCAGTGACGCGAACCCGCGATTTCTCTCAAACAAAAATCGCTCAACGTTCCACCCAAACGCGTGCAGTTGACGACATGATTGATGACATAAATCTTAAAGATGCATCCAGTTGATAAGTAATATCTGCCGGTTCACTGGTTCATCCACGGCACTTTCTATTAGGAAACTCGGCAGATGTGATGGGTATCAATATGTAATCATAATAAAACAACAAAATCTCTTCTCTTTTTTTTTTCTTTTATGGTGTTTAGATATCGTTACCCATCATCTTCGGAGTTTCGCTAGCTAGTTTAATTTGACCCTGCGGAGATAAGATCACATCAATCATTCTATAAAATGTTTTCTATTTTTGAACTGTTGTGTTATTCTGTAAGTTCAAGTTACTACATACAATTCGAAAGCGAACTCATTTGTTTTTAAAGTAATTATCCCGGATTCACAACGAGACACTGTTCGAATTTCGAAGTTATTCGTTTTTCGCAAACATGGCCGGAAATTCGAGCATTATTTTGACAACCTTCTCCAAGATAAATCGAAACTGCTGTACCTATTGGTTAAAAACAAGTGAATATGCGGCCGGGGAATGTTACTATGAAAATTCATATCTGTCCTGTTTAGCGGCCAAATAAATTACTATGAGAACTCATATCTGTCGTGTTATTTAAAAATGGAACGAACTTTTTACTTCAACACATAACCAAGGATGTAACTTATCAAAGATTTTATTTAAATTTCGATTTCGCTTGTAAATAGAGCTGTTTAAAGTAAAGAAGAAACAAATGAACAAATTGGTGCGTGCACAAAATTTTCGTTGTCCGTCATTGATTCTGGAATTTATAATTAATTTACTCAGTTTGAATTTCCGCGCATTATTTGAGAAACGCACTATACAAGCCTTGGCCGCAACCAAGCATTGATGGAGTCACGTATGTGTGCCTCGGCTTCGCCTTGGCCCACATTTCACGATCGTCCATCAATGCACCAGTTGCAGGCCGCGACAGTACTATTTAAGACTTTGCACTTATTAACACCTTCGTCTTTTTGCTAGTGACGCGAAAAGCGTGCTAACACCAGAATATCTGGAAATCCATATTACGAAAACGTAGAAATAGAGGGATAGTCTTGTTTTTCTTTGAAATTTAGGTTCCAAGGTCAGGCTTGGAATGCAAGAAGGTTATCTCAGGAGTCTCATATAATCTATACTAATAATAAAGCCGAAGAGTTTTTTTTTTGTTTGTTATCTCTGGAACTACCAGTCGGATTTGTAAAATTCCTTTGGCTTTTGATAACCCAATTCTTGAGAAAGGCTAATAGGCTATTTGTTTAGTAAAACTTTATACACAAGTAAAAAAATACTTTACAAAGGCGGCCTTAATGCCTGAGGCATTTTCTACCAGTCAACCTTAGGGTGATGCAGAGACTAAACCTGGCAAATGCAAAATAACTTAAAAAAAAAAAAACGAATACATACATTTATACAGAATAAACTTTTTCAGGAGAAATAGCGATAGGTAGAGGAGAAAACAAATCATGCAAATCAGCGCTGGAATAATTCTGGCAATTTCTTACGAATAACCCACGTGCCTTCACTTTGGGAGATCCGACACAGTTATTAACATTACGCTAGGACCCTTAGGACCTGAGAAAAAAGAAATAAAAGTCAGAAAGAACGCAGCGAAAACGAAATAATAGTGCGGGTAGGCGATGCGATGCGACAGGGTGGGTCGGGGGAGTGAGAAACTTCACGCGGACGACGTTACGGGCAGAAGCGAGTTTTTAATAATACTAAACATTCTAGAGTAAGATAGTAATAAAAAGATGGAAGGTCCATAATGAAAATTAACCCTTGCGAAGTATTTTTGTGCAAAACAAAATAAACTTTGTTCGCTTTTCTAACTCCGTGAAGAAAGAATCATTTCACATTTTCAATAAATAAATGTATTATGAATAAAGACTAAGTTGACTGCCTCTTTGGTCTAGTGGTCGCAAGCGCTACTGCTGAGCTTGAGGTCCTGGGTTCTATTCCCAGGTCAGACAAAGTGTTATTGGGTTTTTTCCATCTGGAATTGCTCAGTAGCAACCCGGAGTCTGGATTAGTGCCCGGTTGATGGCAATAGGCTCGCCTCCTATTACGTGGGACCTAAAATAACTGGCGAAATGTGGGTGTACTATAGGTACACCTCTGCCCAACCCTTCGGGGATTACAGGCGTAATGTTATGTTATGTTACAAAAAAATCATGCTAAAGGCAACGCTTTTACCGCTGAACCAGTCGACTGTACGATAAAAAGCCGCTATAAAATGTCATTCACAGAATAATGATTCACTTGACCTGTTTTTCAAGAGCCTTTAAGTATGTTGTAACCTTCTCATAAACCGCCTACACGCCTACTTGAACTACACACATATTAGGAGCATATTATAGGCACTCCATAAAGCCTAGGTTTTAGCCAATGTGTAACTGAATTAGCCTTTTTCGTATACAGGGTTATTGATAAAAAAATCAAAAAAAAAATCAGTTGTTCCTTACATTTATGTTCGCATATTTCGTCAAAATGTAGGGAACAGCTGTTTTTTTTTTTTGTGATTTCGGGTTTGGTCTCATAATAAAAGTTGTTCATAATGATGAGTACAATGACCCCTTAAGCTTAAGTTTGTCCAGAATCGTTTATTGAATCGATTTCTGTCACATTTAATATAGGTCATTTTTTATTTAAAAAATAATTAAAACTACGTAAATTACAGTCACACTTCCACTGTACAGTAAAAATAAAATAAAATGGACGAGGTACCTACTTCGCTAGACCCTTATACGTGTGCGACTGTGTGCGTGCGTAGATTTGTAATGTGAACACAATTTTCTTTCACAATCAGCATAACTAGTTTAATAAATAAGCAATGTTTTATAAATAATAGTAAAAATTCAGTTTATGTATTATGATAAAATATATTAATTTTGTTAGTTTTAAATGCTCCTTTTTTTGTGTTTCCAGTGCGTGTCCTAAATAAAATATTTTTGTTACTACCAGGGTTGATATTTTTGGTCGATTACATAAATAAAAAATTGTTCATACATTTGGACCATATTAGGTATGAAACAGCAGATTTAAAAAAAAGTTTCAGCTTTGTTGGGTCTACTAGAATAACGTGCCGAATTTATGGTAACAGTTTGTGCGTCGATGGCCCATTCACCGTGTAGGTATTATGTACTTGCTTTAGCCCGCGGTTTCGCCCACGTGGATGTTGGAAAATATCCCACGGGAACGTACTTCCGAGATTAAAAGCACCCTATGTGTTAAACCGAATATAAACTATCTGTTTGCCAAATTACGTCCAAATCCGTTCAGCCGTTTTTGCGCTTATCCGGAACATACATTCAGACAGATACGCATACACACAACACATAAAAATACATCTAGAAAGAGATGTTGTCAGCAACAGTGCAACATTCTATGTGGCCACCAACATGTTTCCTGCAACAGAACATGTTTCCTGAACTATTGCTTAAACATTCCTTTGCAAGTTTCTCATGAATATGAGGTTTTTACACACCAATTGACCTCTAACGGTTCTTAAAGCAGACAGCCTTGAGACTATCTTGGTGACTCGCTAAGCTTTTCATCACAGCATGAGCTATACGCGTGTAGGTCGTGCTCGCCCTAAGAGTAAGAAACTTTTTGTAAGACCAACACATAAAAGCCTTGTTTACTCAACCGTGACGAGTTGTATTGAAGGCTGTAAAGAACGTGTGTAAAAAGGTTTACTACCAAAACAAATGGGGTAGAAAACCAAAATATTGCGTCGCATATTGGCTGAAAACCACGCGTAAAAGGTTTTACCACACACACGTGTAAAACCATGGATTTACTGCGTGATTTTGATTGGATACTGTTCAAATAAAATCAAATCAAATCAAAAATATTTATTTGCTAGAATATGGTACAATAGAAGCTGATAGTGGTGGTGCTGATGGTGATAGTTTTTACATAATTTCATACAATTCCGGTATATGCTAAGCTCTCATTGTACGGAAAGCATTTTATTAATGAGCTGAAAATATGAAATCGATAAGTCTAAGGGCCGATTTTTCAATCGTCAGATATATTTTATCTGGGGAATAGTTTTGAC
Source organism: Eupsilia transversa (assembly GCA_914767815.1). Classification (NCBI taxonomy): domain Eukaryota; kingdom Metazoa; phylum Arthropoda; class Insecta; order Lepidoptera; family Noctuidae; genus Eupsilia; species Eupsilia transversa. The sequence continues at coordinate 5,070,610 of OU611888.1, forward strand.
GTTTTGACAGCTTTTGTACAGAAAATATGTCAAACCGTAACCACCATATTTATTCCTCGGATAAAAGTTATCTGACGATTGAAAAATCAGCCCTTAGGTATATAGTTGGATTAATATGAGTAACTACATGATATTTCAAATCTTTTTATGGAAGAGAAAAATATATAAAATACCGATCTATTCTAGTACAGTTAAAAATCTTACACTTGCTGTTTCTGTTGACAATACTTTCTGCCAGGGCGCTTTTCACATTTTCATTTAATACCCAGTACAGAAAAGCGGTAGTAGAGTTTTCTTTATGATAAAACTCACACGCAAGACTTACTACGTTCTTGATCCGAGGAAAAAGTCTGCCGTTGCGTGTTGCGGAAACTGAAAGCATATTTTTTTCTTACAAATCGGGGGTGTGCAACGGAGCGTGTTTGAGATATGTTTCCGTGTTAACACGTACTCTTATCCTGCGTGCTATTTAAAACCGATCGTCGCGCGAATACACGATCGTTCGAACCGAACTAGTTCGTTGAAAGAAAGAAAGAAAGAAAGGAAGAAAGAGAGAAAGAAAAAAAAATTTAAAGCGACCCACGCGCGATTACGTACGTCGCGGCATACTTTCGGCTACGATCTCGTGTCATGGAAGACGCCCGCGCGGCTTGGTAATATAGACTTTAAATACTGTGTACACGATTTAATATCGTTTAAAGATTGTAAAATCCGTTCCGATCCGATGCGATGTGACCCGTTTGGTAGAAATCGTCCTAAAGAAAGCGGTGAACGGTTACACAATGACGGCTATATTTATATATAGAACGTTTTTTGATACCTTTATGTCAAATACCTACTGGTGATAATTACAGATTTTTATGACGGCCGATAAAATATGAGACGCTTTTGATAAGTCTTAAGTTTGGAAGTCTTGTGACTTGAAAACGGCTTTTAGCTCGGTGTACCTACAGCGTAACTTGAACTTTTCTGACTGAAAAATACAGTTCGATTTCCATTGCCTATAGGTTACGAGATTGTTAATGCTGGAGCAAATGGTTAAACATATAAAATAAAGGTCATGTGTGCAACTATTTTTGGTAGGTCTAGTTGTTAATGCAAACGATATTTGTGTCTGTAGAGAATACTAGAAATTTCTTCCATACCATTATTATAAGGAGGAAATTCCTTTAACGCTTAAAACAACAAGCTTTAATTCCTGCCTACTCTCGCGTGGAGCAAATGTAAAGACAATTTACCATAATGAGGATATTCCCATTCATACTACGTTTAATTTTGTACCTCCATTTTGCGGATGATTAACTTCAGAACCAGTCGTTCGTGTATAGGACTGACTCAGTTCGGAGAATAGATAATTATAATATGAGATATGATAATTACAGCTGGCTGGGCCATAGCTCCGGAGATATTGTTCTGTATCAGTACAGTTGACAAGAAACATATTATGCGACTGGCATATAACGTCGCTTGGAACTGAAAACCACACATAAATTGTGTTTGTAGATAAATCTTACAGTTGTGTTGTGTTCGATTAAGCTTCTAGTGACAGACAAATTGGACTGAATCTCACCTGATGGTGAGTGATGATCAGGCTGAAGGTGGAAGCGACTTTCACCTGGAATCCTCAACCACATAGGAACTGGCTATTTTACATGTTGTTATTATGGCGATAGACTTAGATAATATGGGGGAAGCTAGCCAGGCGGACTTAGAACAAGCCCTACAACCAACCAAACCTAGGAGAAAATGTTGCCCCCAATGGGTATCGTACCCGGGACCTCTGGCTCTGAGACAGGCGGTTAACCAAGGCTAGGGAAATTGATTGATTGGGTGGGTGATTTGGGAGATACTAATTATTCATCTCGCAAAAAAAATTACCAAAATTCTAGAATAGTTCTATTTTCGGTTAAAAAACTTTCGAATTCACGTTACGTTTACGTCACGCTTTCGTACAAAGGCATTTATCCTTTGCGCTCTACAGTCACGCTTCCCGCAACTAGGCCAACCCCCCATCTAAGACAATAATGGGGTGAAATTATTATTATTAATCCTAAGTATGATTACAGTGAGCGCTCGCGACTCAAGTGTTGTTCTGTGTCTGTATTTATAGTAACAACTGACAAATGTCAGTTGCAAGACTTACACAACAAAACACTTAAGAAAATTGTGTAGTGATCTTATGTTCTGGCAGAGATTAAGTTACACACACTGGCGATATGACGCGATGGAGTGATTGTTGAGTCATAATGGAATGTAGTACGTAGGGTCAGTCATAAAAAATAAAAAAAATGCCTAGCCTTTTCCCAACTATGTTGTGGTCGGCTTTCAGTCTAACCGGATGCTGTTGAATACCAGTATTTTACATGGAACGACTGCCTATCTGACCGCCACAACTCAGTTATTGGGTAATACGATACACCTTCTGGTTGTCAGACTTCCGGACTTCTGATGACCCAGCTGGGATCAACGGCTTAACGTGCTTTCAGAGGTACGGAGAATTTTTGGTGTGTTAAGATGGTCACCCATCCACGAACTGCACACGGGAAGCCTAGCTTAACCTGATGGACTGACCCGTGCGGCTGTTAAGACTTAGCTCTACTACTCAAAAAGATGTAACAATTTAACGTATAAGAGTGTCTATGGAGTTTCTTGATCTCTGAGATCTTAATTGAAATAATTTTTTCGAATTTGAGTTTATGTATACAAGAATTTATTTGATTGCATACAATTTGTTTTCCAATTCTGTATCAATATAACTTCAATCAAGTACCCAATGTGTAACGTCTTCTGACTACATAATTTATTAAATACCTACTAATTATGGAACAAATATTGAAGCCAATTAAATGAAATCTTGTCAAAGCACACACCTTATTGAGGGTGACTGTAGGTACTTATTTTGCATCGAACTCAAACGATGAGTGATATTCAATATTTATTGGAATACGTCTCTTGCCACGTCGCTTCTCGTCGTCAATGTGTGCACGTGTCTTGCTACGTCGCTTCTTGTCGTCAATGTGTGCTTTGTGATAAGTGATTTCATTTCAGTAAGTAGGTTTGTACAAAACACTTTTAGACGTCAATCATATTTCAAAAAACAACTAGAAGAAATCAGCGTTTCCAATCTGACTCCTCTGAGAAGAAAGACCGAAACAACAACGACAACAACGTATCAACATAGTACCTGATAACATAGTTACATTATATTCTAAGTCCTGTTTATTTTGTTAATTACTTATTTGTTTAATCTGTAGAAATATTTAAACCAGACTTGGTATCCGTCAGTCGTTTTCGGGTGACCACTGAACATCAGCGCAGTGCTGTGGGTCCCCTATAGCACAGCATCATGCTGAGTGGACGCCTTCTTGTCACAGTCATGACGTGCAGCTGCCGACTATTGTTGTTCTGTGCTCGTAATTATAGATCTGGTTCATGTATTTTTTTTTAGATGCACGTGTTTCTGTGTCAAACGTATATATCCATAATTATGATACTACGTAGGTATTTGGCGCTAAGAGTAGGGTGGTAGGATATTATTATGTAAAAAGAAAGGACAGACTTTGGAGGTTACCAAAAAACAAACTGCAATCGCTAACGAGTAGGTCATGAGTTCTGTTAATGGGTTTTTTTTATTATTTATTTTATACTTCAAGCACATACAGATGGACAGATGCCGATTTAAATCACAAAAATGAGAGCTTAAATCTCTGAAAACTGTTTTGTTTGAAATGTTTTTTTTTTTAATGCAGTTTGATGCTAAAGAATATACAATAAATCCTTAAAAAAACGTATAAACTAATGCTATTGTCCATTCGTTATGATTTCGTTTGTTAAGCTGCATATTTCGAGGAGAAGAATATGCTGGAAAGGCAATGTTTATCGATAGACTATAAATATCTGAAAACTCCTCGTTTTTATTGAATCATATTAACTGAATTTTCGCATGAATTAACACAAAATGTTCGTTGTCCTAATTGAGTAAATCCTTTTGATTTTACTGACTACCGGTTCAAGGTAAATAAATAGCTTTACACCTACTATATGACAGTATTTGGAGAGCGTGCTCACAGGAGAAAGCTTTAACTTTTTGACTAATTGTTCGACTCCTTGACAATTTAAAAGTTCCTGTAAATAGTTTTTTTTTTTTTTTTTTTTCATTTTAATTAATTAATAAAAAATAAATATTCAATCCATTCACTTTGCACAATCTTTTAATATACCTGAATGAAACTTGCAGTTCTAAACAACATTTTTTATTCTTTCTTTTCTTACGAGCAATTAGATCTTATCTGCACGATTCTGCCACGATAACAAAAGTAATAAATGAATAAAGTGCCTTCATTCTCTTACCTCCAATGTATCTTCGTTAGAAGTGTATTTCATGATCAATGTGACAGGAGAGCAGTAGTCTCTTTCCCTCTTAGAGTACCTATCTCTAAGTATATGTTACGAAAGCTTTGAAAGTCGATATATCATTGGGTTTAAGGCTGTTGTACTGTCAGGTGTGGTGATCTTGCGGTAAAACAAATGGACAGGCTATTTTTAGCAAAAAAAATATTATAGGTATTTCTTTGTGAAATAACGTGCATATTGCGTGCCTCCTTATAATTATGTTCCTGTTTATTTTCTATATGATAAAAAGTTCAATGATTATTAATTTGTTTACGTACATCAAAATTAATGTACTTACTTTGCTGCTTTTAACTACGGCTTAATTTACATACATCAAAAAAAAAAAATTAGGTCTTCATGCTCGCATCAAGATGGGCGCTTATAATATTTTAAAAATCCATAGGAACAACACAAATTACATTAATTTGTGTTTTTTCCTATGGATTTTTATTGTAAATATTGTAGGATAACATTATTTAATAAAAAAATAAAAAATATGTTTTATCTATATTGAATGTGCCACCACACGTAAGTAAAGGCAAGGTCGAAGTAACTATTATGAAAAAACGGGGAAAAAAAAAACAGATACCTACCGAAGAAGCCTGCAGAAAAACCAAGAATCTCTAATGGAAAATCAAGATAGGTCGTATTTTTTCGCCGTAGCTCGAATATTTTCTGAGAACTTATGAATACGTGGATCATTTTGTTTTCCTTACAAAGTGAAGGTAAGTTGAGATTGCTATCCACCGAAAAATCATTATTATCACAGGCGATAACTTATAAATACCGTGTATTTTCGAGTCAAACTGTTCTCCTATTTTCGGCGATAAGTAGGCGTTACCACTTAGGATCAGGGTTTATAAAACAATACTTAGGTATAAGTATTCGTATTAATGTTTTCGAGCAAATGAGGATGTATTTTTAGGTCTATTTGGAGCACTTAACTTATTTAATTCCTAACACGGCACACAAAATTATGACTAAAGTGCTTTTATTAAAACTCAGTCTGTCGCGTTTTAGGATCTGAAAAATCTGTGAATATTTTCGTTGGCATTAAATAAATATTTACGTTTTCATTCAAGTTACTTTGAAACCAATATATCTAGTTTGACATATATTCTAAAAATCATTTTTATTATGAATTGCAAAAACCTTAAATTCCTAATAAGATATTTTTTTATATGAACGTTAAGTTTTACCCACCGTTCGACTTTTGGAAAAAAAGTCAGTTGAAAATCGAATTTTGTTCGGATATGAACCTGGATGTCAATCAAGTTTTCAATAGTTCCTATTTATTTATCTAACTAGAGTTGTTACACTGTTCATCCAATTAATCAATAGACTATTGATTTGCAGACTATTTTTTATTTTGTTAAGTATCTTGTTGACAGGCCTACACTGGCCAACATTTTTGAAAACATTGTAAAACCCATTTATTTTTTTCTTACCCGCTCTTCTCCATAAGAAAAAACCAATTGGAACCGTGCACCTAGCTTCTGAAGTTTCATAAGTGCCCATGTAGGTTTATGTGAAATAAAATATTTTGATTTTGATTAACACAAGCTAACATACAGGCCAAGTGCACAATATTAACCAATAGACACGGCACGCAAAAATATTATGAAAACAAAGAAAAAAGAAAAAAAAAGTTTGTGGTAATCGTTACATAATACTTAGTTACATATTTTGGTTGACTTGTAATTCAATTTAATCACATCAGTAATCCAGGCTTTGACAGAAACCTCAAGTATAATCTTACATTCCCATTATTTCCTTACATAACCAAAGACACCGACTTACTATTGTTGTAAAGGTACCGTTTACAACCTACAAGGGACACATTACGTTCCAATAAACTACTTCCCGTTATGTACGCAAGGTGAATGTAACGGACCGTTAGAGGTAGGAGTACATTTTGGGATGCCTCGTAAAACAAGTTTCACGTTATTCAAGAAAGCTTTAAGACATTTCTGGGAAATTACTACTTTTTTGTTGTAGTGCAATCGCAAACGCGACCGTTGACTGGGTTCTTAAGTTCAACATCCGGGAAATTCGGGGAATTCTTAGTAACAGCCCGGAAAAGTGAGGAAAGACGTGAAAGCACGTCAAGCCGTTGGTCCCGGCTGTCATTCGTGGATCTTTGACAGTCGTTACGAGTCGTCAGAAGCCCGAAAGTCTGACAACAAGTCATACCGATGGGTATAGTATTACCCAGTTACTGGGTTATGGAGGTCCGATAGGCAGTCGCTCCATGTAAAATACTTGTATTCAGCTGCATCCGGTTTGATTGAGCTCGAAGTGAGCCTTTGCCCGGTTAAATTCTATTATTTTCGTTTGATTGATTGAAAATCAATTTGTCTTTTCCAGGTTTCTAGTCGAATGTTCAATTTATGTTGAACTAAATGCAAAACAACTAAGTTTTAGACGCCTACTGACCCCGCCTGGTCCGGATTACTGATATTAGACTGGCGTGGCTTATTCCCCACTTTCACTAAGCCTAAATACCTAACTGAATTCCTACATAAAAGCAGGCTGTTAGATTTTCAACGCTCAGCTCAGTGCCGACAGTTGAAATTCCAACAGTTCGCTCCAAAGCAGCCGTAGTGTCTATCATAGTCAGTCTTCGTAAAGGCTGTGTTCGATCCGATTTAGAATTGCCTTTTCAGATTTCAAATTGAATTGTTTTCCCTTTTAACATTCAATGTGATTAGATCGTCAAGGTGGTGTGACGATCTAATCATATTTGAAATCGCACAAAACAGAGATTTGGAATGAAAAAGGTGAGAGTTTTGCCCAGCAGTGGGACACAATATAACCTAATAAAAATAAATCAAAAACATTCAATGTGCAAAATCTAGTTAGAATGTTTACAGATTATCAACAAACAACTAATTTTTTGTCGGATAGAAAGTTGTAACAACTCTATAGCACCACTTTCAGAATTGTTGTCGTAAGTTATCCTGTTTTTTCAGAAGATTTAACCGTATACAGGTTTAATAATCTGAAAAAACAAAGCTTAACTTCTTCGGTACATCTGTTAATGAGGACAAAGTTTTGTAATTAAAATAATTTTAATGAGGCTTCAGTCTGAGTTTGACATGATCATAAAGTTAATATCCTCATACAAGGCAGTATTTTTAACTCAAACGTGCTACTGTATTTATAATTATGTTATTTTGAAACTAAGACTGCAAATGTCAGTGCTATCAATCGCGTCACGCGTGAAATGAAATGAAATGAAATTGTTTATTCAGGGTTTATTATTTATTATATCGGAATCACTTTTATACGTCATATTAAAAAAAATATTAGAACTAAGCTGCATGAGGTCGGCGTTTCCTATCTGACTACTCTAAGAAGAAAGGCCGAAATAAACTCAGAGGTCGCAGTCTCTTTTAAAGTCCAGACATAATCTTGGTCAGGCCATATGAGGACCATTTAGATGAGTGTCTGAAATGGTCTTTTGAGGAAAGAACCACACAGATTTGAGTGGACATGTCCAGTCACTGCAAGCATTAGTCAGTAATCGTGGAGCTCAACTCAGAACTTAAAGAGCTCAGCGACTCGACGAACAATACCAAAGGAAGGACATTTGAGTAGGCCGCATAAAATACTCAAACTGCCAGACCATCATTAACACTAACTGAGAAAAAAAAGAAAAATAATGATCCACATATTCCTCACATTCACAATAATTAAAATAATATAAAACTGAAGTTGTAATGAACGCACTGTACACGTCCCTCGCTCGTGCTAGGCATACAGATACTATTGGAATTAATCTACCACAAGCCGTATTATTATAAGCTGTTTGATGTCCATATTTGACACATGCAAATTAATGCCACGTTCTGTGGCATAACAATGTAACTCTTACAATGTATAAATGTTGTAAACAATGTAACTTAAAATATTGTATTGTTCGTTTGTTCGTAGCCACCTGGAGTATTGCTCTCAAGTCTGGAATCCTAAATTCAATGTCTATATTGACCGCTTAGAGAGCATACAAAAGAAATTTTTAAGATACATTCAGTTTCGTACTGGAGCTTATTCTTCTAATTATTCTGTGCGTTGTAGAAAACATCACATACTTCCTCTTCATGTAAGGAGAAAAATAGCAGATTTAACCTTTCTAAAATCATGAACGGATCGGTTGATGTTTCTGAGTTGTTGAGCAGAGTGGGACTGCGTGTGCCTTGTGCGTTCCTACGCAGGTTTCACTTGCTTCACACGTCTAATGCAAAATGCACTTACAGACGAAACTCATTTCTGATAAGGGCTAGTCGCGCGTTTAATGCAGCTAGCCAGGAGATTGACATCGACATTAACTGTACTGGTGTTGCTAAGATTAAAAAAACGCTGAGCAAGAATTTCTTTGACAATGTATAGCTTATGTATGCACAACATTGTACACGCTAGATTTGATTTAAGTACCTATTATTTAAGGTTACTACTGTCTTTGATATATTAACTACTTTTTTTTTTTATCTGTGAAAGCTTGTAATTGGCCATCATTCAATCATTGTTTTAATTATTTTAAGTTTATAGCTGTAAGCATTCCAAAAGTGTAAAATAAAATAAAATAAAAAACTCAATGATACCCATCCCAATCATGATAGAGAGATAGATAGAGTATACTTTACTTTACACGTTTAACAAAGCTTATTAACATAATCAATAAAACAACCATATTAGCCGTTCAATTTACGTATTTACAATTGTATGTAGCTTAGGTTATTGTAGTTAGCTTATTTGATTGCCTCGTTGATCAGTGGTCGCAAACCGACCCGAGGATATAACCTGACGAGTCGGGTTCGAAGAATCCTTCCTTTTCTATTGAAGATACGTGAACTTTACACCCTTTTCTTTATACCTCTGTAGATTTTTCCATCGGGAATTTCTCAGTAGTAGCCCGGAGTCTGGGTTTGTGCCCGGTTGTCCGGCCTGGTGGCCTCCTGTTACATGGGACTTAAACATAGCTAGCGAGATGTGGGTGTACTATAGGTGCACCACTGCCAAACCCATTCAGGAATACAGGAGTGATGTTATGTTCTAAAGCTTCATCTAATTAATATCTATTCATGTGTACACTCTCCGTTCCAGACAATGGCCTAGAATGCGGAAAGACGATAACAATAACGTGCGAAGCCAATTACTACATTACATACGTGCAAATAGCGCGTTATATGTATAGGATAATATTACTTGCCTAAAATAAATGTGCAGCACGCAAATAAACATAATACACGACATTTTATTGATAATATCTGTGAATAGATTAAAACAATTTAAGTAAACACAGTAATACGTGAGTCCAGAAAAAATAATAAGACGATTTAAAATGAAAAAGTTTAAAAATTCAGTTGTAAGTTGTGTTATAATGATCTTTTGGCGCCTCAATGACATTGGCAGGTGGGCGTCGTTGTTGGTAAACATTTTTGTGAAAGTCTCACAGAAATTTTATTTAAATAAAAAACATGGCGGCGTATCATGTATACAATTTATTTACTCACGAGATATGTTACTCACGGGTTGATAAGATTCCGTACTTTTCTACAAAATACCAAAGGTTCCATTTATTTTAATTAAAGCTTAAAAGCTTAGCGATCCCAACATAGTTGGAAAGCGTCTAGGCAGATTGAAAGCTTTAAAGCTTATATAGCCGTCCGATTTTCGATCCTAGAAAATCAGACGTTTCGTAGAAATTCTACGAAATTAATAATTCCAAACTAAAGTGCTGACCCAGTGTTGTTAAAATATTAGTATTTGTTTGTAAATACATTTTATTATATAAGTTCGGGGAAGTCTTTGAACAAAATAAAATAAATGTATAGAAATTGCAATTAATACTAAACTTGTACCTTAGGTAGAGTGATGTAGATTATTTCGACCTAAGGGCCAAAACACATACACAGATAAGCCGTCGCATCGTGGCGCGTTGCGACATCCGTCGTGTCACGATGCGATGTCGTGTCAAAGCAATCAACGACGTGGAAATTCACGACACGACGTCGTATCCTGATACGATTCACGGCACGGGAAAGGTAAATATCATCGAGTCTCAGGGCTCCCACACATAAACACGTTACGACGTCGCAACGTGGCACGTTGCATTTTTTCATTATGGATTTCCAACGTGGCACGTTGCATTTTTTCATTATGGTTTTCTCAGAAATCCATAATGAAAAAATGCAACGTGCCACGTTGCGACGTCGGCGTCGTAACGTGTTTATGTGTAGGAGCCCAACTCGATAATCGAAAACAGATTTTAGTTTTACGGTTGTAGAATTTGGAATGCAGTTAGATTTCGAGGCCGAGTTGACCATGCATGATACGAATTTTCAGTAAGTCTGGCAAATCCAAGAGCGGATTGTAGGCACGAGTCATCAAAATATGCATCTCCAGTATAAGCTGACCTGTCATTGTACGGAAAGCCTATACATGGCGAGGTCAGCATAAATTAAATGTATATTTTGATGTGTCGATGTACGCTTAGACCTTTTGCAAAGCAATCAAACTTCCAGGTGTTGTAATTTCAAATATTCCAAACATGTTTGAATATTTTTTTATTTCTATAACGTGACATCAAAATGAAATGAATATTCGAAATACGTTAGGTACTGTATATTTTATTTATTTACTGCTAGATCAACAGGAGGATTATCTATTGCTTCTTATTTCAAATGGAATTTGATTTAAAACCGTCATAAAAATCCAATCTCGATCTCGATTCAATCGAATCTTGATGTAACCTGGGAAACTTATACCTGAAGGTGAAGCATGCAATATTGGCTCGAAATTAAATATACATATTATGTCACAAGGACTCATAGGAAAATGAAGTCGAATAAAATCGTCGCAGAAACGGAAGCGGGTTAAACGAAAGGCTTGTCACAAAATTGGATTTTCTGGTTTTTTTTTAAATACATGTAGAATAGGAGCTTAATGACTAATCCAGTAAAATGCATCAATAGATTAAATTCGCGTTTTTGTTGAACTAAGCCCAGATTAGCGGGATGCGGGACGCAAGTGCAGGTTCAGTTGAAAACCAGCGTCAGGCACTTAAAGTTGTCTGACATTTTTGCTGAACTGGCCATTTTTGGCGCAGCCTTGAGGTACATTTTCCTGCAAATTTCTTATATCGTATATTATACTTTTTATTATATATTTTTATCTGCTGTATATTAGATTGTGTGCCTTTTAGTCTGTGCTAAATAAATATATTTTCTTTCTTTCTTTGTTAACTATTCCCGCACCTTAGTTAAGATAACCGGCGCTAGCGAATATCGTCCTGAATATCCGGTGGGATTCACCGATGTGTTTTAAAATTAAATGGGATATTTTAAAATGAAATAAATGCTGGAATACATTAAACAAATGCTAAAAGGGATTTGCTCTTGACTTGTCCCGCCTGGAGAGAGATTAAAATAATCCTACCTCCCTGGCTTATCAATAGCCATAAGCTCAGTACAGTCGTTTACGCAAGTAAACAAACTTTTTGAATATTACTAAATTATGTTCTCTTTTATTTCATTTATAAACATATTATTTACATTTTTAAGTATTTTCATTAAAAAAAAAACATTATTATTATTATTATACTTCGTTCATTTATTTTTCATACTTATTTTAAACTTTTTTAAATATTTCTTAAAAAATTATATAAAAAAACATTTAAAAATATAAAAAATAGTGTTCCGCCGGTGTCGGGTCCAAGCTACCGGTGGTTAGGGCTGCAGAGACAGGAACCTCCTCACAATGCGAGCCGTATCGAGGAGAACTGCCTTCTGAATCAGGCCCTTGATCCAACCGCCTAACGAGAGCCTCAAAAGATGTTGGTCGAGGCTTTCGGCTTATTATTATTAAAGTTTCATTGCCAAATGTAGGTACATTTTGATACTTATATTTGCTGCTATCCGTTTTAATTATCACGTCCCATCCTTGAGTAAATCCATAACCAGATGTATTTTATATAAAACATAATCAAAGAAGAGCATTGTTTAGGGTCAGCGCACATCAAGAGCAGAGCAGAGCAAAGCTAGATAGGAGACTACAGAAAAATGAATTTTATGACAATGCCATAGGTAGCAAAATTAAATACACGTCAAAACCATACGCGAGCATTTTGCCGTTCTGTGTGCGTTGAACCTTTGTCGGCTCGAAATGAAATATAGGTCACTAGCACACGTAGAAAAAATAAATTTAGTAAGGAGTAGAAGCAGTCTGCCCATGGCCATTATGGCCATTATGGGTATGGGCTATCCAAGTTGGTAACCAGATAAGGAAAAAATAAGGAAAGGCATATAATAATATGTGAAGTCGTGTGCCAAGTAATAATGTATGAATTATGAAGTTTGTTTGTTTGTTTATCTGGACTCTAATATAATGTTAATAGCCATTGTCTTTATTAGATACTAGCTTTTAAACGCGGTTTCGCCCACGTGGAGGTCGGAAAGTATCCCAAGGCAACTTACTACCGGGATAAAAAGTATCGTATGTTACCAGGCTTTGTCTATCTGTGTGCCGTTTATCTAAGTTCGTCCAGCCGTTAAGGTGTGAAAAAAAAACTGACAGACGCAGTTACTTTTGCATTATAATATTAGTAAGTTTTTGTTTTATTGCCTCGTTGTTCTAGTGGTCGCAAGCGTTGTACTGCTTAGCGTGAGTTCTTGGGTTCGATTCACCGGTCTGGTAGTGTTATTGGGTTTTCCATCTGTAATTTCTCAGTAGCAGCCCGGAGTCTGGATTTGAGCCCGGTTAATTGTTTAAAACTTTTATTTGAGATCCTTGGTACTACGTATAACTAAAATTACCATATTTAATGATAATCAAGCTGTTATAAAACTTTGTAAAAACTTTATGTTCCATTCTAGGACGAAACATTGATATTCGTCATCATTTTATAAAACCAATTGTTAATAATGGTAATTTTGAAGTTAAATACTTAGTAATTAATATTATGTTGGCTGTCATCATTGTGATTTTACAAATTTAATTTTAGCTTATTATACCTATTCTTAACGCAATCTGAACCTATAGGTCACATCTGTTTTTTTTTATGGTGACAAACGTCCCCTTCAATTGTGTACGACTGCTTGGACAATAAATCCTTCTATTAATCTATAAATGAACCTCTCTTTGTCTGCCCAAATTTCCAACAACTGGCAGGAATACCTAGAAATAGAAATTGGCCATGTAATGGCAAATCATGACAGTTTTAGTAGTAAGCTCCTTGCGAAAGAGCTCGTTCGGGGTAGACTCCGAATGACATCTACTAACTACTTAGTAGTTACCTACTGCCACACTAGCAGCCTTATTTCACTGAAATGCAAGATAGGTACCTGCATAAGAATTTTTAGTTCGGAAGGCCACACAAATGGCGTCGGGCGCGACCAACGACATACCGTGTGTACTAAATTGCGCTTTATTTCCATGCATTTTGTATGAAATTTGAATGGAATAGGAAACTGCCCGTGTCATGTCCGCGCCCGACGCCATTTATGTGGCCTGCGCTTAAGGTGGATGCTCCAAGGTAGCCCGCGAAATTCAAATTTTCTTAAGTTTTTTGGAATTTGCAGGTCAGTGTCAGGTTGTATGTTGATTAAAATATGATTCGCGACCGTAAAGTATATGGCTTTAGAGAATTATAATCATTAGAATCAGCAATACAACTCCTTAAGTTAGAATAATCCTCAAATGTCATGATTTCATGAAATAGTCATTCAATTGGATTATATGAACTTAGATAGTTGTATTGATGATTTTTAAGACTATAATTCTATAAATAAATATCTGATACGGCCGCAAATCATATTAAGATCAACATAAAACCTGATACTGACCTGCAAATTGCAAAAAAACGTAAGAAAATTTGAATTTCGCGGGCTACCTTGGAGCATCCACCTTAAGCGCAGGCCACATAAATGGCGTCGGGCGCGGACATGACACGGGCAGTTTCCTATTCCATTCAAATTTCATACAAAATGCATGGAAATAAAGCGCAATTTAGTACACACGGTATGTCGTTGGTCGCGCCACCACCTTAAGAGCTTCTCGGGAATCATGCTCTGAGTAAATTCACGTCTATGTGTAAGTTCAACGTGCGGTGAGGATCGAAATCTCTTTGTTGATAATATCGCGTTGTTGTAACAATACATAACCTCAAGCCTGTTTTCCGCGAAAGGTTAGGCAGAGGTGTAACCCTATATAGTTATACACCCACAGTTTCGCCCGTTATGTTTAAATCTCTTGATGATTCTATGTAATTATTTAGCCAAGTTGTTGTTGTTTTTGACAGGGATTTTCTTTGTTTCCTACTGTGTAAATAGAAACCATTATTCTCTAATTCCTGGTGTAATAATATTGGAAACTTTGCTTTGTTAACATGGGATGTGTGCTCATTAGTGCGAATTTAGCCTAAAGTATAAGTGTGGTTCTAAAAACAGTATCAGGCATTTTTAAGTTCATTATGAAACAGTCGAAAACATCCGAGTTAGCATTTTTTTAACGCTTGAATTATATAAGTTGTATTACCAGAACACAGACACAGTTATTTTTTTTTTAATACTTAGGCGGACTTATTTTTAGGCATTCTCTATCAGTCAACCTTTGGCTTAAAATTACAACATTGAAATGGTCCAAACAATAAATTAAAAAACACCATTTTGTTTACGAATTTAATATTTAAATACTAATAGAGTTCATACTTCATATAGATATACTTAAAAAAATAAAGAATTAAAATAAATACAAAAATGTTCATTTTTATGAGAATTAATAATTAAGATTAGATTTAAATAAAAGTTCCGGTTTTTTCGCCACCGCTCGTTAACTTTTTAATGTATGCCAACTAAGTAAATATTGATGTGGCTATCAAACAAATTTTGACTTCATATTGCTTAAAAATTGGAATAAAAATCGTCTAAAAAACATATGGAGCACGAACACGAGGCGGATTTTAATTATAGGAAAGATTAAAAAAATTGAAGCGTGGCAACCAAACATTCTTGCCAATTAGCATCTTGTAATCCCAGTGAGTTGGTATCAAAATATGTACACAGCCGCGTTGACTTAGTCATAATCTGGCAACTAGGCAGATTATGAACATCGACCATCGGCTTACGATGGTCGATTTCATCATCGGATTGAGGAAAATAACTAGGATAATAAAATAAAATAAAAAAACGATGGAATCTGAAGTATCGATAAAAAATATTAACTATTCATAGCTCGAGGAACTACTTTATGAACTCGGATAAACATTATTAAGCCTCGTGCAGACTGGAGCGACGCGACACTGGTAATTATTCTACCGTGAAGTTTTCTTAGAAATTGTGTTGGTACAGTCTCGTCGTGCCAGTCTGCACGAGGCTTTATAGATAGTGCTAGTACTGCTTATAGAACAGTAATCGCTTAGTAGGGCTCGTCTTCGTAGATGGCGCTATCTGTACAGACACATATCAGTGTGCCAAGTACACAAGCGAAATCGCGGGTGCGACAAGGGTAGCGCTGCCTGTCGCGAGCCTTTACATCTATATCGCGCGAACACAAGAATGTCGCATTTATTTGTTCGGCGAGGACAAACGCGTGTTCGCGCCGACAGAGGGCGCCTTCCGGTTCTTCGAACAAATGACTGACATAATGACCGCGGAAACCGCATATTCGTGCGACCATTCGCTTTGGTTAGGATGGGGGGATAGCCTACATAAGACCGGCGTGTACTAGTGAGATGTGGGCGTACATCTATGTTACAGATACCGGCACGGTTCTTGCGCGCTCGGCGGAAGAGTGGGGATCGCTTTGCGCATCGTACACTTATGACAAAATACGTAAAGGGACCCAATAACTCACTTTTGCGCAGGTGAAGGCGAATCATCGGCACGATTCTTGAGCGCTGACTCAAGAATCGTGCCGATGATTGTACTTCTGAAAATATAAACGTGATTTTATGTCATTTAAAACTTTATTTTCACAAAATAAATAATTATGCTCATTAAACTAACCACTAATGGCTACTAAAAAGCCAAACAAAGACCTAATTGCTCTTTTACGTATATTTTACATTAAATAAATTGAATTGAAAACAAACTGTTAATTAGTTTACTGCGTGTGAATGACAGGTAATTAATATGATTAATGTTGTAGCAATTTTATTAATGATTCACAGAGTATCTGCCAGTTTGATTATGTTGAGAGAAGAATGCATTCTCTAGAGTAAAGTATTCTTAGCTGATTAAGTTTTATAAGAGGCAAAGGCGTTTGCTTGAAGCTTTAATAATTCAACTGCATTCTATTATGAATATTAAATATTAATCTTTCAAACGAGTCTGTCTGTATGTGTCTTGCATAGAACTTAGGTAAAGTCAGGGAAATTAATTGTTAAGCAAATTGACTACCAACTTAAATTGCCCGTATATTCAAATCACAACTGTAATCCTTTGACAGTTGTATGAAATGGCTATAACACGGCAAATTGACGAAGGGTGTCTTACTTAAAAAATAATTTTCTTAATTATACTTGCTTATTTTCTAATAAAAACTTCAGTTAGGTACCTACCTATCTCATTGCCCCTTTTACCTCTATTAGGGCAGAGTTTCCAAACCAACGTCGTCTAATCTCGAAAAAAATATCAACTGTCCCATACAAAACGTCAATACCTATAGTTTACCCAAATGTAATGAACGGGTGATAAAAATTTCACGATTATAATTTTGATCCCATGGAGAAAATTGTTCCATTTGATGGTGTCTAAGAAAGAAAAGAAAGAAAGAGAAATGCGTTTATTGGCATTACATTACCCCCTATTTTTATTTAATACGGCCAAGCATTTCGATACACGCTGTATAGCAGCGACCAAAATATTTCACTAAGCCCATGTACGCACGGGCGTTATTTTATTGTGGCGATTTAATTTCAACGCTCTGCTTAGCACCGAGAGTAAAATATCCAACAGCGTGTTTACTTGACGCGCTTGGATGCGCTCCGTTGAATTCTCAATGATCGGCTCAATGCCGAGAGTTGAAAATCCAGTGCACGAAAAAAACCGCCGAACCGAGGCTAAAACCTTCGCAGCTTGCAACGTAAACACATTCCATAGTAAGGTCTGTTTTCTTCCTAACTTCGTTGGGCTTCGTCCATTATTCACCTACATTTATTATCTTGCACCATTTTCCCTCCCCGACAAGTGTCCTTTTAGTAAAGAATTGGATTTTCCTTCATATGTCGTGAGTTTTTAGAATAAAATGATGATGTAGCTGAATATTTTCTGTTTTATTGTAAGTGGAATGTTTAAAAAAATCGTAACTTAATAATATCTGTATTTTTGAAAAGAGGAGGCAGAGTTGAATAGTATTTTCGCATTTTTTCAGTTATGTTTAAAACCTATTTAATATTGAGCCAACAAACCCGGACTCTAGACCGCTAATGAGAAATTCTTAAAGCTAAAACCCAATAACATTTTTGTCTGGCCTGGGAATCGAACCTCAGGCTAAAAACCTCAGCTTCACCCTTGCAACCCTAGGCCAAAAACGCACACGGATATTTTTCCCTTTTAAAATAATTGCAAGAGCATCTTTCCATACTGGCCTTGGAAGTGGAAGCTTGAATACTTCACTTGCTTGTCTTTTGCATAATTGGTATTAAAGAAAAATATTAAAAGATTCTTTGCACATTTTATTCTCAAAGAAAAGGAATTGTAGCAATACAAAGTTAAGCAAGAAATTGCCATTAAGAAACTGATACGTAGGTGACCGAAACTAGAGAACGACTGAAAACGGTGTTTTTATTCGGCCTAAAACGAAAATGAAAAACAGCCTAATTTAAATAATAGTTTTTTTTTTGTTTTTTGTTGTCATGTTTTTCTTTTTATTTGTTAAGTAAAATAAATGTAGTGTCTATCTTTTAATCATTATATATATTTGACCGAAACTTTATACTTATCAAAATCATCTTATAGTACTAGACTACTCACGTTTCGCCAGTTACAACAACAACATTATTAATATAATAATCAAAAAATCTGATAATATAAGAGAGAATAAGCATTTTTTCTGCGTGTTATTGTGCTTTTAGCTGTTGTAACTATGATTCTTTTCGTTATAAATGATTTGAAAGTATTTGCTGAAAGTAGTTATTTCGGCCAAAAATTGCCGAAAGCCGAAAACGAAATTCGGTCGGACTCTACCCAAAAACTAAAGCCTTGTATTTATGTGAGAGAACCCGAACGACCGAAAAAATTCAGCCCCTAAAAAGTAAGTGTGAATAGAACATTACATTCAATATTACCACAAGAATCGGTCCAACAAAAAACATAATCGGTTAAGAATCGAATACGGTATCGAGAAAACGGACTCATCAGCGTTGTCTAGGCGACAAAACATCCCGCAATTCGTGTCACCTGTTACATATCGTGATTGCGTTGGACATTGCGTTTTGTAACTTGTAACCTACCTACAATGTCCTGGTATTGTTTTCTTCCGTCTTTTCTTGTGCACATTGCGTATTACAATGATTGTTACAGACATATTCTGGAATTTTCATTTTCATTTCTTCCCGCTTTCCTCGTCCAGTGATTTACTTTACATTACCGCCTTTAGTCGCCGCCATTAGTAAACATGTAGGAAAAATTTCATAGGCATTGAAATAGAAGCCGTAACCAATTGCGTAAGAATTTTTCGAAGGATTTTTAAAAAGACCCTTCTCTAACCCGTCATCTACGCATTATGTACATCAAACTAAGTAAGTATCTGCAAAAATAATTGCTGGACTTTTATTTTTAGTGTTGAAATTCATTGTTTATGGTAGAGTGCAATGTAACGCACGCAAAACATTGTGCTTATGCGTGCATGAAACGGTCCAGAGATCGTTGGAGTTTTTAAATTTAAATAATAACATTAAATATTTATTTTCATTAAAAAAAAAGTTAACTGAGTCGGACCTTTGACCTGTCATATCTCCGTAACCAGAAGGTTCCCAGGTATGGTCCAGTTTGATGATTTCCCACCCAAAAAAAAAAAAAAAAAAAAAAAAAAAAAAAAAAAAAAAAAAGGTATGGTCCAGTACACCAAATTGAATGGCCTTCATTGCCTTTCCATAGGGTACCCAATACTTTAACGAACATTTCGATTTAACCAAATTTTCTTAAACATCAAACAGGTACGCGTAAAAGTTACAGGAAGAAGTTTACTAACTGTTTTCAAAATTCATAACGTACATAAACTTTGAAGCCAGTTATGTCGAAATTTTACAATGGTATTATGCGTACAAATTACAGAAAAGACGTCTTCATTTAATCAGCTACCTAAGGAGGTACTAAAATAAAATAATTATTTAGAGCTGCCGATGAAACAGTCGATAATGCTGGCAAAGGTCAAATTTGCAAATTGTTGAAATATTTAAAAATTGTGACATAATCGAATGAAACTGATTATACAACGTTTAACGGAAAGGGTATTATATACATATCAGTGCACGGCTTCTTTGGATGATAACAAACTATGTGGCAAGGGTTTTAAAATCTTATTTCTACATGTTACGAACATGATGAGAAATTTCAGTACATGATACCAACCGCTCGGTACTATTATGTATTCTGTGCCGCTCGCGCTTCTCCGTATTTTCGGCTTATTCGATCCCGTCTGATCTTCTTAATGCGGTGACACGTTTGTTATTATTTGACAATCAATTTTTCATTCATAATTCAATAAACTTACGAAACCTAAAGTTTGGTAAAAAATGATTTGAGTAATTTATTTTGAGCTGAAACTTTGCATAGAGATTCTATACCTAATGTAATCTCCACCCCTTTTGGATAGATATACCCTTTCCGTTACACATTGTATAATATAGTTTGTTGTTCCTTAATCCTCCGTTAATAAAAATATAATAAAGACGGTGACAGGGCAGATAATCTCTTAATTCCTCCTCTCTTAATCAAACCTTTCATTCCTTACGCAAGAATTCTTCTACAGCAAAGAAAATACAAAAGATTGTATAGTCGACTGATCGATATAATATTAAATTCCTCCGAACTCCGTTCAGCGGTCACAATAAGGCCTATTATTATTGGCCCGTGTTAGCCGAATCGCTCTGTGGGAACGCTCGGATGAGGGTAAAACCCCATTTACACCGGGTAAATTTATTGCCTGTGGTATACCATAAAATTGAAGTAACAATTGACCAACACCGTCTAAACAACACATACAATAATATTGTTGCATGATATGGACATTAGTTGCCGTTCAATACCGATCTTGGTGTCAACAGTACGTGGAATAAAATCGCATTGAATTCTGGCACGATAATATTCTATCATTCAAAGTTAAATAAAATTGAATGAAATATTTGGCAGCGCAAATACGGGATATATTATTATCTTATATATTATTATATACAACGTGTAACGGAAAGGGTATATACATATCAAGTGCACGGCTTCTTTGGATGATAACAAACTATGTGGCAAGGGTTTTAAAATCTTATTTCTACATGTTACGAACATGATGAGAAATTTCAGTACATGATACCAACCGCTCGGTACTATTATGTATTCTGTGCCGCTCGCGCTTCTCCGTATTTTCGGCTTATTCGATCCCGTCTGATCTTCGTAATGCGGTGACACGTTCGTTATTATTTGACAATCAATGTTTCATTCATAATTCAATAAACTTACGAAACCTAAAGTTTGGTAAAAAATGATTTGAGTAATTTATTTTGAGCTGAAACTTTGCATAGAGATTCTATACCTAATGTAATCTCCACCCCTTTTGGATAGATATACCCTTTCCGTTACACATTGTATAATAATAATATAGTTTGTTGTTCCTTTTAATAAAAATCTCTTAATTCCTCCTCTCTTAATCAAATCTTTCATTCCTTACGCAAGAATTCTTCTACAACAAAAAAAATACAAAAGATTGTATAGTCGACTGATCGATATAATATTAAATTCCTTCGAACTCCGTTCAGCGGTCACAATAAGGCCTATTATTATTGGCCCGTGTTAGCCGAATCGCTCTGTGGGAACGCTCGGTTGAGGGTAAAATCCCATTTACACCGGGTAAATTTATTGCCTGTGGTATACCATAAAATTGAAGTAACAATTGACCAACACCGTCTAAACAACACGTACAATAATATTGTTGCATGATATGGACATTAGTTGCCGTTCAATACCGATCTTGGTGTAAACAGTACGTGGAATAAAATCGCATTCAATTCTGGCACGATAATATTCTATCATTCAAAGTTAAATAAAATTGAATGAAATATTTGGCAGCACAAATACGGGATATATTATTATCTTATATATTATTATATACAACGTGTAACGGAAAGGGTATATACATATCAAGTGCACGGCTTCTTTGGATGATAACAAACTATGTGGCAAGGGTTTTAAAATCTTATTTCTACATGTTACGAACATGATAAGAAATTTCAGTACATGATACCAACCGCGCGGTACTATTATGTATTCTGTGCCGCTCGCGCTTCTCCGTATTTTCGGCTTATTCGATCCCGTCTGATCTTCTTAATGCGGTGACACGTTTGTTATGATTTGAAAATCAATTTTTCATTCATAATTCAATAAACTTACGAAACCTAAAATTTAGTAAAAAAATATTTGAGTAATTTATTTTGAGCTGAAACTTTTGCATAGAGATTCTATACCTAATGTAATCTCACCCCTTTTGGATAGATATACCCTTTCCGTTACACATTGTATAATATGTAATATATTTTTTATTTATATTTGAATCAATTGTACAAGGACGTGCAACTCTGTGTTTAGACAACGCAAAATTTGAATGCAATAATTGCCTTGGTGTTAACAGAAGTCGCATGCAATATTGAATGACAGAAGTTACGTTCAATTATTGTATTATAAGCCATTTTATTGAAATCGCACGCGTGTAAACACTTACATGAAATTATTGAATGACAATAATTGAAAGTGCTTTATGGCATGCGATTATTTCTAAATGAGGCTTCAGCTCAAACTTGCACCGTGTAAATGAGGCTTCAGGGTAATCAGATATTTTAGAAATATATTAGTACGTTGTTTAAATGGTGATATGAGAGCCATTTTTGTAGTTATACACTGTGGTTTTAGAAGTGTAGGAAATAAAAACAAATGAATTTAAAAAATTAGAATAAAATATTTTATAATTCACGAATTTCAATTCATGAATTTGATGTGGGCAGTATTGGACAACTATAGTTTAGTTGATTTTTTTATTTTTATTGTGTCTTTGATATATCTCGGGACTCTGGGTCTCGGATCTTTGGAAGGCGTACGAGGGGCCGAAGCCAGCTCGCAGAGGCTCTTTAGACGCTTTCAATGAAATGAGGGACCAACCGACGATTATTCCTGTATGCACTGTTGTATATATTTATAGGTTTAGCGCTAAACATAATTTTATTATAACAACATTCCCTCTCTGTCATCTTCAAATGATTCGAGAGAAACAGAACGATGTTTAAAACATATTATTAAGCCTTGTGTTCACCAAAATTTAAATCAACTGTTTAAGAGGGTGCATCCTAAAAGTTGGCAACGTCGTAAATAGCTGTCAAATATTTACCTGTTTCGATTAATTTGGAAATAATACTGTATGGAAATAAGAAATGTGGCTAACCAATTGACTAGAATATTAATAATGAATTGCAATTATAACATTGAATTTGATGTTGTACCCGTTTTAGGTGAAAAAAAGGCATTTGGAAAGTTACCAAATACTTTTTTTACATCTAAAACTAACTATTCGGTGTTACGATATTAATTATTGCATTTCATAATCAATATTCTAGTTCGCTAGTTAGCCACATTTTTTATTTCCATACAGAAATATTGTCAAATTAATCAAAACAGCGAAATATTTGACATCTATTTGCGACGTTGGCAACTTTCAGAATAAACCCTCTTAAAACCAACTGTTTAATTCGTAACCGGTGGCTTGAATGTTGGTGAACACAGGCTTAACGGACTAAAAGTTTATCTTAGGTACTAAACCGTTTAGTTATCACATTTAACAATTTATAGTCAGTAAATAGATTTGTTTGAATGAAAACGTAACTCATTAATGAACCAGGTTTCAGATTTCACAAACTTTCAATTAAAACTGACTTATTTTTAGTTCAAAGTTTTAAATAAACGGGATTGATTAACTAAGTGTTTTATTCAGAAATAACTGAACTGATTTTTAATTAAAACTAATAGTAGTTTGTATTTATTTGAGTCTGCATATAATATTTTTAAAATATTATTCTAGTTTTAAAGCACTTGCTTGGGTCGTTTATATTATGCTTAATTAACTTTTATTCGTTTAGTTTTAAAGTATTTTTTTAAATTAAATTGTAAATACATTTGTCAAATCTACACAATATACAATCTATCTATGTTTTAATTATATTGATAGGATTAAGCTGTTATCACAGACAATGGCTAAAAAAATATATTCCGGTTTGTAGTGTAGTCGACCTCGTAGCTATTGCTTTATCTCCATATAAGCCCTTTGTACACGGCACGGTTTCTTTACAGTACGGCGTATAAACCACGCCGTAGAAAAAACGTGTCAGTCAACAAGCTTCCATAGTGATTCATACAGGGCCGGATTTAGGGGAGATTCACAATAGAGACCTCGAAATAAAAAAATATTCAAATTCCACATAGTAAACACTAGTAAACAACTTTTCCTTTAATTTTTTTTCCCTGTTTTACCTTTACCTGTACTTCGTACAAACATGTAAAAATTTAATTTCAGATAACTCTTGTTTTCGATTATATATAATTATATTCACAATAAATTATTTATTGAAAAACTCGACAAAAAAAAAATTGTTCATTTTATTTGGAAAATAATTTGGGGCTAGGGGGCCTCCACTCCTTTGTTGCCCCAAGGCCTCCAAACTTTTAAATCCGGCTCTGGATTCATACAACACTGACGACCGTGCCTACACACGGCGTATAAACCTGGGCCTTGTTGACCTGTAATACGAGTTTTTTTTAATATAAACCTACTTCAGGCACCAGTCTCTCGCAAAGTTAGCTCCTTGTTCGTGCAATATTTGTCAAATACTAGCATTAAGTACCTACATAACTCGTGTAGAGAAAATAAATGTTTTATAATATTTTATTTAAATCGTAGTCACGTTTATAAACACGTTATCCATGACGTGAAACGTCATGGATAACGTGTTTACAAAGGTCCTAAGGATGAATGTCACTTGCACGTGATAAAACGACAGAGACTATTTGTCTATGCGACAGTAAGATAGTTTAAACCTAAGGGCTGGCGCACACCGGGCGAGGCGCAGCGCAGCGTATTCGTCACTGCCAAACAAATATCGACCTTGCTTCAATTGAAATAAAGTTGAATTATACAGAGACGGCGTAAGGTGAAGGCGCGGCACAGGCATGATGCCATTTCAAAAGGTTTTCATACAAAATGTACGAAGGCGACGTGCGCCTGTGCCGCGCCTTCATCTTACGCCGTCTGTGTGTAATTCACGCCTTAGACACCTATCCCACCGCCGCCGTATAACGAGAAGCGAGTGTGAAATTTTCCTCGTGAATCACTTCGCCCATTGGTGAAAATTGTATGAAAATCGGTTTCGTAGTTTTTGGGTTGTGACGAGGCGAGTGCTCATTATTTTTTAATATGTAGTGATGATTTTTGTCAAAAGTGATAAATTAATAACGATGCCAACTAAAACATACAACCGAATTGATAACCTCCTTTCTGCGAAGTCGGTTAAAAAACATAGATAGTCCGTTGATATCCTGAATCGATACACCACGCATGATGTCTCATGCGTGAAATTTCGTCACATCGTGTGTTGTTCGGATTCCTAGAAAGAAAAGAAAGATATAAGGAAGAGGTCAATGAACGCTATTAATAATAATAATATAATATAATAATATTTTTTTTTGATTATTATATTATAAGGAAGAGGTCAATGAACGCTATTGTCACTTGTTATATTTTAGTAACAAAATACCAAATGAATTTAGCTCCTTTCTGTTTCAGAAGTTACAATAAAATATGTTATGTATGTAAAGGTCTATAATTTCATACACTTTGGGCAAAAATAATTGGGTTTTATTTTTATACTTATATCAAATTACTGGGGTATTTGTACTTTTATAAACGTATTTAATTAGAAACCGCAAATTGTAACTGATTGTTGGACATTATTATTAGTTAAGTGGATAATTTTAGAAACTATTTTGCGGATGGGATTCGTTTTAGACATGGTAGTATAGAGAAGACTTTAAGTGTGTGTTTCTTTATGATCCTACTTTGAGAGAAAATCTGAGATTTTTTAATGAAATTCGTAAACATTTTGTTTACACTTTTGACTTTACCTGTTTTCATGATTGGATTTATGATGAGAACTGAGAACAATGCGCTTACAAATATTACCCGCAGTTTTACTTAACATAACATAACATCATGCCAGTATGGGAATACTACCCTTCAGGGATGAAGGGTTGGGCAGAGGTGTACCTATAGTACACCCACATTTCGCCAGTTATGTTTAAGTCCCATGTAATACGGGGCGAGCCTATTGCCATCAACCGGGCACTAATCCAGACTCCGGGCTACTACTGAGCAATTCCAGATGGAAAAACCCAATAACACTTTGCCCGACCCGGGAATCGAACCCAGGACTCAAGCTCAGCAGTAGCGCTTGCGACCACTAGACCAACGAGGCAGTCAGCAGTTTTAATTTTACATAAATATTTTATAATTTTTTCGAAATTAAATCCTCACGCCAGCGTTTCTTCGGCTTGTTTCCGTGACGAATTTTATATTACGGGAACCTTCTTTGTATTCAGCTTAAAAGTATTTATCCAGGAGATAATCTATCTGTGCACACAATTTTATCCAAATCCATTGAGCCGTTGAGTGGGAAACATCACCATCAACCTCTGCCCTCATTCCAATTTATTTAACATCACGCCTGTAATCCCTGGAGGGTGGACAGAGGTGTATCTATAGTACACCTACATTTCGCCAGTTATGTTTAAGTCCCATGTAATGAAAAGGGGGGGAGGTTATTGCCATCAACCGGGCATAAATCCAGAGTTTATTTTATTTGGTTTATTTGGGAAAATAAACGGTTACATTCATCACGTACCCATATCAGCACAAACGACTTCCTTTGATTTTTCCAATTGATCCAATTTTTTTGCCAATGATGCCACTTTCGAACTTTAACAACATAGGTATGTCATCAGTTCCCAGTGTCACGAATGACAGATGCATTAGCAGCTTTGTATTATCAGCTTGGTTCAATCAGGATTCTATTAATCGTAATGTCACTATTTGCATAATATTAAATTAATTAATATTCAATTCCGAATACAATTTACATAACTAATGAGTATGAATTACCGATTTAATCAGTGCCGATTAAGTCAACAGTATTCGTATAAATGGATAGTGACTTCGAATGTATTTTGTATGTATTGTTTTCGAATAGATTTGGTTTCTGGTTATTGGCAGTGGACTCATTAAAATAATACAAAGATCTATCATTCGTTATATTCAAAAATAACTCAAAGCTTGTAGACAGGCACATGAAAATTATGTGTACGTCAATAAGGGCGGATTCGGCCAAACAGGAATAAATTTTATCCGCGGAATAAGCCTTCTCTTCCGTTAATAAATGTTGAAATGTTGAATTTTTGACAGTTTCTCCATACGATAACTGTCAGAGTAAAATACAATCGACGTAGATATATTTAGTAACCTATTAGGAATAGGTTACTAAATATATCTACGTCTATTGTATTTTATAATGGATTTCCGCCAAGTCACTCCTGAATCAATTAACTGTCAGAGTAAATCTTATTCCGCGGATAAAATTTATTCTTGTTCGGTCGACACCACCCTAAATATTTTTTTCTTGCAAAAGCTAACATCAGTAATGCTATTCTGTAAAAATCTCACCGTGATAACTAGGTGAAGTGAGCCGTCAATGGTGTCAATCCCTAGCATCGGGTGGAACGACAGCTCACTTTAAGCTCACTTCACCTTAGTTTTCACCGTGAGATTTTAACAGAATAGCACCGCTGGTATCTACATACATTTTATAACACAGCTTAATACTATAATTTAATAAGATGCCATTTATCTAAACTCTTATTATGCGTAATATCATAACAAAATAAATGCGAATACATAAATTTTATAAAGCCATGGTTATCTTTAAAGCAATTTTATGGTAAAATGAGCATTTTATTGGTATATTTAATATAATGGCATCCTTAATATTACGGCGACATACCAAACGTTTTATCGTTTTCCTCAGTAAGAGGTACCATTAGACTTGAAGATTTGGAAACTGATCGTTGTATTTGAAATTATTCGTACAACATAGGTATAGGAAAAACTAAAAAATATATGTTAATCTGTATCAAACTAGCCTTAACCCGCGAAAAGTGTTTTTTTTTTTAATTCATATTATTTTTGGCACCTCTTTAGGCCATGTGCTATCCGAATATCAAAAAATATTTGTCCTAGGTCTTTAGGGGGAGGTGTGAAAATTGATTTGCTGTTACATTGTATAATAAAATTATCTGCTAGATAACCGTAACTGTAACTCATACGAAGTTGATCAAACTGGTCATACACTATTCAAACACTCCATGGACGCTACAGAGTTAATCAATATGCAGTTGCTACGAAGTTCGTAGCAATCATACCTACGCTTGCTACGCCGTAGCACTGGCGCTACGCAATATCGGTTTCGCGTTTTCTGTTTGATACAGACCTGCATTATTCTGACTATCAAAGTCTCATAGATTGCTTTTGAAGTTAGTAGACAAACTTACACTAAGTAGTGTGTTTACTAATAACTGAACTACTATTAGTATTAAATTGAATAAAGGTCAAATAGTTTAGGCTGAAGTTGAGGTGAATAAAGTCTATAGGTACATACTTTATTTACAAAGGCATGAGATTGGCTTTCAGAAGTACGAAGTTCGTAGCAATCATACCGACGCTTGCTACGCCGTAGCACGGCATTGGCGCTACGCAATATTGGCTACGCGTTTTCGGTTTGAAACCTGCATTATTCTGATTATAAAAGTCTCATAGATTGCTTTAGAAGTTAGTAGAGATACTTACACTATAATATAATAACTTAAACATACTGAACTACAAGTATTACTATTATTGAATAAATGTCAAATAGTTTGGGCTGAACTTGAGGCAAATAAAGTCTATAGGTACATACTTTATTTACTATGGCATAAGATTGGCTTTCAGAAGTTATAATAAAAGTTAACTTGGTTTTTTGTAGAAATATTTTATTTGCTGATTTCCCTTAGGACTAGAAACAAATCGTAAAACTCAAATATCGTATTAAAAAAAAAATGCCTAACGGGTGACCATGTGACCATTTATAATAATTTTATTGCAATAATCTAATTTATTATCAATTCTGTTATTTGAAAATGTTGCATACCGTAAAATATATCGGGACTATTAACTATATAATTCCATCTTATCTGTAGGTATAATACATTATCATTCATTCTGCCTAGCCTTTTCCCAATCATGTTGGGGTCGGCTTCCAGTCTAACCGGATGCAGCTGAATACCAGTATTTTACATGGAGCGACTGCCTATCTGACCTCCACAACCCAGTAACTGGGTAATACGATACCCCTTGGTAAGACTGGTTGTCAGACTTTCGGGCTTCTGACGACTCGTAACGACTGTCAAAGATCCACGAATGACAGCCGGGACCAACGGCTTAACGTGCTTTCCGAAGCACGGAGGAGTCTCGGTATGTAAAGATGGTCACCCATCCACGGACCAACCCCGGCAAGCGCAGCTTAACCTGATGGGTCGACCCGTGCGGCTGTTATTACTTAGCCACGAGCTCCTCTCCTCTATGTAGGTATAATACATTATATGCAACTAAATGATTTTCATTTGAGAAGGATTGTAGGGTAGGTACCTACTGTTCTATATATAAAAATATTTATTTAACATCGTTTTGAATACAATTTCTAGTGAGTGGTTCTCGATACATTACCAACGCGAATTTAATTAATTAATATTTTTATGAATAACAACGTTTGTGAAAACCAATTTTTTTTTCATAATTTTTTAACATTTTGTGGAGCAGGTGAATTAAAATGTTACCACTGAACTCTTTTGTGTTACGTAGCAATATAATTAACATTGAACGAGTCTCGAAATTATTATTTTTTATCATACCTGTTTTGTGAATAATCTTTGAGTTGAATTTCATAGAAATATTTTGAGAAGAAATTGCCTTTTTTTTGTTTTAGATTTAACAGGCGTGAGTTGTATGTTTTTGTTTTTTTTATTTGACCATTTTTTTAATTTTTTATCATGGGCTTTTCCAATCACTACCATGACACGAGTTTTATGCTTATCTACGTAAGGTTTGAATTACAATGATTGTTTCGCGTTCGTGAGAGCAATAACTTAACCGAATATGCTGACGCTGAATTTTTTATACTTCAATTTTTTTATGGAATGAAAAGCGACTGTGAATCGTATAAAAACATTGCTTCTGAAAATACCTTTACTTATTGTAGTTTTTATAAAGGCAACTGAATAGTTTGGGAGGAAAAGGGTGTGCAAATAAATGGGACTGGGTTGAGCCTGGTCGTCGCCGAGGCAGGCCTAGGAAGCGCTGGCGTGACGATCTGAACTCATTTTAGCAAAATTGACCAGAGAAGGAAATCATAAAGAGAACTGGAAAAATATGGAGAAGTTCTTTGCTCAGCA
The DNA here is from genome assembly GCA_914767815.1 of Eupsilia transversa. Lineage (NCBI taxonomy): Eukaryota > Metazoa > Arthropoda > Insecta > Lepidoptera > Noctuidae > Eupsilia > Eupsilia transversa. Next base: position 5,100,780 of record OU611888.1, read on the forward strand.
GCCAACATAGGTAAAAAAAAAAAACGATTTGTATAACATTCATAAACATATCTGTTCTCATGAACTTGAGTTTCTTAAAACGTCTTAGATAATCTTAAGGAGAAAATTTATCGATAATAATTTAGAACTCAGTCAAATTAAAGGAAGCCTTTTTTATACGGTGCCTTATAAAACGCTCTAGAGAAAGGAGATAACGTTTTTCCGCCTACGACGGGAAACGTGATTACGATTAGGATTTTCACATTTTGAAATGTTATTTCTGAATAAGAAAAAAGTTTGAAATTGTGTTATTTTTGAGGTTAGAAAGCGCCGAGCTCTGTTTTTTCCATTACGAATAACCCGAAAGTACTAGAAAGTACCTCATAAGACAAAAAACAGAACCCTCATAGGAACACTCGTGTGTCCGTCTGTCTGGCTAGCTGTCTGTCTGCCACAGCCAATTTGCTCAGAATCTACTGAGCCAATTAAGTTGAAATTTGGTACACTTATGAATTCCTGGGACACAAACACGGCACTGTAACGTAAATTATAATTTTAATAAGTACTTTTAAAGATATTTAAGAAAATTGGTGAAAATTTACCATTCCCCCCCCTCCCCTTATCTGAAAATAATACAGTTATGGTTCTTTACTCATAGATTACAGGAAAACCTGTTTATGATCTTAAAATGACATGGTAAATCTCAATATTGTGCGTACAAGCTTAGATTTGCAGTTAGTTTCTATGGAAGAACATGTTTTTCAACTACAATGTTTTTGTTCTTGGGATAAATTCATTGTGCGTGATATATGACACGCAAAAAACGCGTTTTTTTTTTCATTGTTCATAAAAATCTTGAAGTCTGAATTTGAGCTGAAGGCCAATTCTCGTCCTTCAAAAACGCTCACATTCAAGTCGCAATCTGTCAAACTTGTCAAAAATGTTGGTAAATTAATATAATTTTTTGACAGATTGCGAATGAGATGCGAATGCGAACGTTCTTAAAAATACGGGAATCGCCCCTCAGGTCTGCCATTAGGATCGCCTTTTGTTAAGAGTAAGAGTGAGAGAGGATATGATCATGTATTTGACCAAAACATGACAATACATAGTACACATGGCAATTAAAATGTTACATTAAAACTGGGCCATATATATTTAATGGGCTTTTTATCTCTGTTTATCCTTTCGTGGAACACAGGGTTGAAGTTATTGCGGAGTGCCTTTAATTTGAATTTTGTGGTAACATTGTAGCAGGTGTTCTAACTTGGAGTAAGGTCACTGGAATGTTGCGAATCTTGGGGTCGATTGGTCACGGGTGATATTGTAATTTAGTTAAAGCTTGCAATATACAGGGTGTACGTCCCTAGATAATTTTCACAAATAATGAAACACTTTAAACAAAACTCCGTTGAGGATGTAGGTACTTAATTTAGCTCTACCTTCCCGTGGAAGTATGGCGCGAAGATAAAAAAAAAAAATGGAGGAAAACTGTAAATATTACCTGCGGTTAGCAGTTTTTCCAAACATGGATCATAGGAAGGATTCCGAGATTCAGCATGAACGCTTTTTTTCAAAGTAATTAAAAAAAATCTAATTGTATCTAATTGTATATTTAAAAGATGATTAATCTATGCAAACGATAAAAGGGTAACAACCTAATAAATGGCGCACTTACAAGTTTTTGTACTGAAATATTTGTTTATTATAAAAAAGGTTTTTTTGTTTATTTTTTATTTCGTTTATTATTTTCCAATTTAAATGCCACATAACAAAATTAACTGACTAACTGAGGAACTCGTGGCTAAGTAATAATAGCCGCACGGGTCGATCCATCAGGTTAAGCAACGCTTGCCGGGGTTATTCCGTGGATGGGTGACCATCTATACACATCGAGACTCCTCCATGCCTCGGAAAGCACGGAAGTGGAAGCTTCTAGGACTAATACAATATACGAGTAACAACGTGTGGGTGAACATAATTTCTAGTACCTACCATAGATTATATGTCACGCAGCAGCTTTTCCTCCTCCAAGGGCAATGTTACGATGCTAACCCTATTATTATCGTATTGTAATTGCATCAGACATTTAATCAAATCATAGAGGCTTATGAAGGTTATTAAAACCACCCTGTATAAGACGTGGATGTCGCATGAACCCCAGTAATTAGAAACATGAATTGAATTCGTAAGTCTGGCGCCTATAATCTTATAATATTGAAGCGAATTTGGAAGTGAATTTGTGTTTGTGCTGTGCTCGCGTGGAAGGTGGATAATAACATTGGGTTCAGCCCAAATTTTACGCTTGCTCTTAACAAACGGTCACATAATTATAGCAGTCAGTTGGCATTTTTCATACATTTACAACTTTAGGGTGCTACGCTCACAGTCGGTGGCAGACTATAAGTTTATCATAAACCGTCCTGAAGTGTTCATTATCCTTGGCTAATTAGCCCTTTGCGCACCGGAGGGACTAACTAACAAAGAGCTAAGGTTTGTCCGGTGCGCGGTGTAATTACAGGCATTCAGCCTTTCCTGCGGGATGGGTATGCACCTGTAATACATGAGGTACAATAGACGTAACTAACGTATGTAACGTACTAAGTATATCAATTAGTAACCTATTCCGCTTAACTATTCCTAAAGAGTCATAAAAAACCCTGTAATAAATCGACACGCGTTTCACCTCTCAACGAGGCATCTTCAGGATGGACTATTGACTTGTTGCGAACCCGAACACGACGTGTTGCCACGCCGAGCACTGGACGCAGAGTGAGCCACACCCGACAACCTCACTTATATAGGATTACTGCTGCTAGAATAGGTTACTAAATATATCTACTTACGTCGATTGTATTTTATAATATAGTTCCGCCAAGTCACGCCTGAATCAATTAACTAATACCTGAGGTATCGCTATGTGGTGGTACAGTATCCATAAATAGTGCAAATCCGCGTATCTACCATTGGATAATTCCGCGTATCTGACAAATGTAGACAACTTTCAATTTCGCGGGCATTCCACGTAAGATCCCGATTGGCAGCCTTCTCGCTGACGCGACTTTCGTTCACCAATAGAAAGCAAGAATTCGCCCAAAAAAAATGCTGCGTATCTACAGACGGCAATTGTCAATTACGATATTAAACAGTTTTAACCTGCCCCTGAAAAATTAGATTAAATGCAGATACGCGGCATTTACCTATGGTAGATTCACGGTTTTGCACTATCCCCGACCATATAACGTAATCAGGAAACTTATATTGGGCACAGAAAACATCAAAGAGATTATCTAAAATTGACGTGTTCACGTAAATCGCATGTATAGCGATACTTTTTTTATTTTAAATTAATCTTAAAGGTATAATTATAAGTAATCCCATTACACAAAATTGTACGGCAAATCCGCTTCATAATATTAAAATGGGAAAGCGCTTCACGTATTTTATCAACTTTACGCAACATTTAACAGATTATATTACTACTCGGAAACTCATTTAATAATAATATATTTTTTATAAGACCGTTACAACTGAGTACAAATGAGCTGTTCTGTCTTATTTATCCTACCATAAAATTGTCTTCATAATATTGCCTTAGTAGCGAAATAACATATTCTATAAATTAAATGCAGGCAATTAATTTATGTTAGTATGCAAGCTAATTTCCGCTATAACGTCACAGTATCAGGAAATTTAATTATAATTTTCCTTTGATCGGATTGTTCCTAGAACTATGTAGAAGTCTTGAATCTTCCACATAATTGTTCCGTACGCGAAATCCTCTTCAACCGCCAATTAAATATCAAACCGCTAAATTGTACCGGCGTATTAATGCGGGCAGCTGGTTAGATAAGATAATCCTTTTAACATTACCTAGAGATTAACTTACATGGGTAAACTCAAACTCAAAGCATTTATTTCAATTAAACGATTTAGGTACTTTTGAATTGTCAAAGGAGGCGGATTCAGAAAGATTAAGCTAGTGGCCCATTCCAAAGTGTTTCTACGGAGAAGAACGGGGACAAAATTGCATGGACACTCTAAGATTTTAAATTAATAATAATAATAATCAGCCTGTATTGTCCCACTGCAGGGCAAAGGCCTCCCTTTCCACCAATACTTTTAAATTATATAGTTACAAAATATAGAACGATGTAAAACATTTATTCCTAAATATTTTTGTCATGTGAACATGGATTAAAAAACCTGCCAAGTGCGTGTCTGAACGGTTCCGTAGTTGATGTCATTTTAAGAATATATATAGACTTCATAAATGTTTTCCTGTAATCTATGATTAAAGAAACACTCACTGTATTTTTTTTTAAATTTTAGGCTCAATAGTTTCGGAGATCAGGGGCGCTCAAATGGTCAATTTTCATGAATTTTCTTAAATAGCTTTAAAAGTATTTATTTTAAAATTATAAAATGACATACAACCAAGCCTTATAATTGATATGTCAAACGGTACAGTTGGAAAAACTTTTGTTTTTAATTTTCCAATTTTCCCCCGAAAAGTGATTAATTGAATGATTTAAAATTCATTTATTTTTGTTACACGTCCGTGTTTGGTTCACAAAAATTCATATATTTACCAAATTTCAACTAAATTGGTTCAGTAGATTCCTGATGGATCGACCCGTGCGGCAATTATTACTTAGCCACGAGTTCCTCTGAGGTTCAATCCTTAACTAATTTCTATAAAACTATGAAGGTCAGGGATCAAAAGCGTAATAGTTGACCTACATACGTTTCACTCTAGCATCAATCTGGTTGCGACGCAATAAAGAGAGAGCAAACATTTTTGATTACTTTCTTTTTTCATGTTTAACGTTCTGAAAGACAAGACCTTGGAATGCAGACAAAGTTTCAGACGTGAATTAACATGGATGCTTAGTACAGTATGGTGTTTGCAGATTGTCAACTCAGTGAAATTTATTTTTAAGTAAATTGACTGTTTACTTAAGACCAGGCACTCTAAAATAATTTCTACGCAAGCTCCGCCACTGAGAGACCGGTAAGACCGCTATGGTGTTAGACGCTAACATAGACGCTAACATAGCCATAATAAGGTTGAATACCGCGTGCGCTCTTTGATCGCGTTCGAGCTCGAAACTAAATGTCGTAAGTCTCAATTCTTATTTTGTTTATAACTAAAGTAATAATTGATCTAGAGAAAAAATATCTTGTGGCTGGATAGTAAACTATATTTTCTTACTGTTAACATTTATTTTAGACATAAAGTTACAATTACGTAACTGTCTTGTACATGGAAAGAAAAAGATCCAATGAATCATATACTAAAGTTCCATTTTGATTGTATGTGTGACTGTTTCAGAATATTAATGCAAATTAACATAAAATTTAGGGAGCCTCCTCTTAAATTGCCCGTATATTCAAATCACAACTGTCATTCTTTGATAGTTGTATGAAATGGTTATGACAATGGTAAATTGACGAAATGTAGCTTACAAAAAAAAACCGGCCAAGTGAGTTTCGGACTACGTACAATGAAGGGTTCCGTAGCTGGGATGAATTTATCACAAGAACAAACTTAAAATTGTAGTTGAAAAACATGTTCTTCGATACGAAATGTATGGGAGAACATGTTTTTGCAACTGCAAATGTAAGTTGGTCGATAATTACTGGTTAACTTGTAGAGCCTACTTAGCTTTGATAGTTTTCCTTTTAATTTTTTTGTAATGTAGATACTACTGCTGTGAATTTTTCCAAATATCCAGAACTTACCATTTAGCTGGCAGGGGGACACACTTGACTCTAACAAAAATTAGCACTTTAAAGCTTAATATTTCGCAAACGGAACCTTCAATCTAAAAATGGTGGTTTTAACAAACTCACAATATTTTTGAACGACCTTTCCAAAGATACCCAAACCGTGGGATAGACAAATGATTTTATTTTACCACTATGTCGGCGTTTAATTAATATCTCATGCCAAATTACAGCTTTCTAGTACTAACAGTATCTGAACTAAGCCGGGGACAGACAGACAGACGGACATGGCGAAACTATAAGGGTTCCTTGTTGACTACGGAACCCTAAAAAAAGACTTTATTATAAAGTTTGTAGTAGTAGCTTTGACGTTTCAGTGCATAAATACTGCTCATACTGTATATCAAGCGACGCGGCATAGGCGAGAAAGTGGCGTGGGGGAGGCATGCGCCTCCGCCACGCCGCTTGAGTTTCAACTGTTTTAAGACATGTAACCTACGTACATTTTGTATGAAAACTTTTGAAGCAGCATCATGCCTGCGCGACGCCCTCGCCAAGCCGTTTCTGTATAATTCACGCCTTACGCCTTCTTTGACGCCTTTTATTCACGCCTATCAGCTCCTGACGGATATATGTCGAATTACAAGTAACCCTGTATATGTATATCGCTCAAATAACGCTGTTGAATACGCAAGATATATAACATTTTATGATTCAAAACATGTCACTAAACTAATAAAGTTAAATATCAAACGAACATTCTAGCTTCAAAGTTATACGGGGATGCGTAAAATAAGATTGGATATTTCTATACCACGATCTCGGCTCACATCCTGCCAACTTTTAGCCATAGAATAGATAGCCACCGATAGATATCAACAGAAGGTTGGCTCCATACGAATCTTAAGGGCCTACTGGACGTCAAATAGCTTAGCAAGATCCGCCGTTATATCGAAACTACTACAGTATTCACTTTGAAAAAAATATATGTTAAAGTTGAGGATTAATGCTAGCGACTATGTTAGCCGAAAACACGATTTCATAAAATTATCTCGATAGAAAAAAATCCAAAGTTACCTCCAAACAGAACAATAAACCGCTGCTATTTCAAAAATACTTCAAATTAGATCATGAAACTTTGCATACTAACTGAAGTAACTATAAAGCAGCGACTATGCTTTTTATTTTTTTGAAATTAACATTATTTTCACCGTAAAAAGCAATTATCTAAACTATTACCGTTTTGTAGCCGCCTCCGTCGCGCTTGCACTCAGAGCGCGAGTAGTAAGGTGCGAGCGAGATAAAAACCTGAGGTAGCGTGGGCTCTTAAGCGCACGCACTCATAGAGGCACGCTTCACGGTAGGCTTCAGGTACAGCGAGCGCCTTCATCTGGCATTTGTTCATTACAGTTTGTTAAAGTAAAAAAGTTTACCGTCGCAAATGAGACCATTCACAAAAATTTGGTACATAGATTACAGTATTTATTTATTTTTGCTATAGGTACTGTAACTGATACCCAAACTAAGCCAAGCCAGAGGCCGTATTATGACGTATTAATGCCACCATTTTTCCAGTGTGACAGAGAGACGGAGCTATACAAGGCCGATAGCACTATCCTTTTTTCGCAGTGGAATAATGATGGCATTAATACTTCATAATAAGGCCCCAGGGCTTGTATTTTGGGAGTCAGTCCTCAAACGTAGAGCATTACAGGGAGATCGTCGAACCGCTTTCATAAACTATATTCCGGTATATAACAGCCCTAGTGATATACTCGTAACTATGTATATCACAGCTTCAACCATCTTACTGCGACAAATGTATACATATTGCTCATTTAATAGTAATAGGATAGGATTATATCATATTAGTTTGTATTTGTGAGTATGGGTGCGCGCGAGCGCGCGTTTACATGTGCTTGTGCGTGGGTGTGTGTCTTTATGATCTCCGTAAGTTATACCATCGCTTTACGAAAACGTTGAACACTTTTGGACTTTGTCACATTAAACTCGTTCATTGATGCGTCACAGTTTTAACGTCGCCATTTGCATCGTTTAATTTGACAAGGTTCTAAATAGGTTAAGGGTTTCGTAAGTCGTGTGTCTGTGTCCGTGCGCCTGTTTTACCTCGTTGTATTGAGTTGGCCTTCTGACCCTATCTGTGTTGTGTTTTTATCTTTTATGATGGATAAAGTAATTACTCCACTTCCTTCGTTTTAAAGGCTGAGTATTTGTTGTTAAACGTCGGTGGGGATCCGACTGCAGTGTATAAGTATAATTGAAGTAGCCTCTTCGTTGTAGTTTATGAGAAATCTGGGACGAGCTTGAGGTCAGAGGATATTGATTGTCGTTTAACTTTAATTGAATTTAAATTGATGTAGAGAATATGGACAGAAATATCCCTGACTACTTAAAATGGGTACTTTGTGTTCGCAATATATTTTAGATAGTAGTCAAAGGTCGTGGCTGAAAACAATGAATATAATTTGCAGCCAGTCAAACTCAAAGCATTTATTTCAAATAAATAAACTAGTTACAGGCACTTTTGAATTGTCAAGTCAGAAAGATGAAGCTAGTTACCCATTCCAATGCGTAGTAGGTTCCTATGGAGCAGTAAGGTGCACGATAAGAACTTTTCTTGATTTTTCGGTACGCCGGAGACGCAAGAAAGGCTGAATACATAATCAGTCTTTAATGTTCGACAGGACACAGGCCTCCTGCTCTCTCTTTATGAGGGAGTGGGCCATAATCTACCACGTGGACCCCACTGCAGGTTGACCTTTGTAGTTTAGTAGTGACTTTAATGGCTAATCTAGGAACTTTTTGAATCCAAAATCGAGCTCATGGTTTCTTTGAAATTGTTTTTTTTTTGGGTTCTTTCTTTGCATCATGTTTACCGCAAATAAAGCATTTTCTTTCTTTCTTTGTTTGATTCTTTCTTGTTTTCTTTATTTCTTTCTTTCTTTCTCTTTCTTTAACCACTTTGTTCTATTGCCCCACAGTCTCATCACGAAAACCTGTATATAATAAACACATAAATAACATGTTGGTTTAAGGTTGCATATATTTATGTTTATTGCATTGGGACTATTTGGGCCGCATTTTAAGCACATAGGTACCTATCAATTTATGTTACAGTACGTACGTGATATTGCCAAAACCAATTTCGTGTTTTCATTTTCTAAATTAGATTTTAGAGTCGTTATTTTCACTATATTGTAATCAAGTAAATGTAAAGGTACAGTCACATCCAAAATAATGTACATGTTTTTGACTGCTCGATAAATTCTGCTTTACCAGCTCAGCATTTGCGTCGTAATGTTAATACCGTAGAATGGCATTCAGTCATCTCCTTTGCATGTCCGACCGAATGCATAATTTCACACTGTCAGACAATTCAATGAAAAAAACGCTTTGTATTTCATAAAATGGTCAGGCCGTTAAATGGGGTTTAAGTTGATGTCGGCATCGGTTAAAGTTGTATGCAATTTTGATCTTTGTTATTAAGTTGTTAAAGTATACTATGCGAACAGACTGCTCAGTGCTGTCGCTTCAAAAGGTATTATGTGTGCTGGATAAAGGAAAGAATTCGAAAACTGACAATGATTTAAAATACTAGACTGTAGGTACTTCAAGATAATTTCTAACCAAAACGTAAATGTAATGTAATGCAAGTATCCAATAACAGTTTCCGTTTCAAGGTTTTTATTTACTGTTTGAGCTTCTTATATGCTCGTTCTTAGTACCTATGTTGTATCACATATGTATTAAATATGTACCCTTTTTCTGAAAAGGTTGTAAGAACAGACTTTATTTTTATTTTATGATACTAAAGAGAGGCTCAGCCTTATTACTGTTGTTATAATAAAAATAAAATAAAATATGGAGATGATATTTTAGTGATGCAATAAAAAACATGTATTTATTACGATGTTCAAAAATAAACTGAAGATGTAGCTTAATGTATTTACTTTTAAGATTGGCTTTCAGAATAACAAGGCTATCCTTTCATAGCTTGAATAAACTTCAGTAAATAGCTTTTTTACTTTAAATCCTTTAAGGTAAAGTTAAGTTAAAATAATAAAATATAAGTACCTAAAGAAAAATGTCAAAATCAAAAGTAATATTATAAAGAGATAATAATTAATTTTGTATGTTTGTTTATACGCTTTCACGATAAAACGGCTGAACGGATTTCGATGAGATAAAGGTACATGGGTAAACCATGACCTGGGGTAGGACATAGGATACTTTTTTATCCCGGTAGTACGTTCCCGTGGTATAATTTCCGAATTCCGGCAAAAGCTAGTTATAGTATGTTATTATACCTTGCAATTGCTGTACCACTTTTGAAACAATTCCCAGTAAATTGAATAAGGTTGAAATTTTCTATCTGTCACATAGACAAATATACCTACCTTGTGACATTCAACCTTTGATTGATAAAGCAAAAGGAGGTCATCTACTAAATTAATTAAAAAAGACTTGGCGAACGGAGAAGAAAAATATATGCAGGAAATTAATTTTCTCTGCCAAGGAAATTGCTTTCATAAGTTAAGTTTTTTCTGTACCGACTTTTTCTAACATGAAGATTGTTGTAGACACTGTATTAAGACGCAGACAAGAGCTAAAGCGTGGTCACTGTCGGACTGCATAGACAATAAAGAGAAGCGCGATGACACATCGCTTGTAATTTGTTGCAAAATAAATATGAAACAATTATCTACAGGGTGTTTGGCAGAACGTTGAACATACGAAAATGGTGGATAGGTGGGGTCATCTGCTACTTACTCAGCCCAAATTTTTTTGGCCCTGGCCCACGGGATATTTTTTAAAAAAAATTTTTGTCTTTCTTCTTGTTTCACCACTTTCTTAACTTTAAAGTGTAATTTTTATTAAAAATGGGTAAAACAGGCAATATTTAGTATTTTTGCCTGTTTTACCCATTTTTAATAAAAAAAATTAAAAAAATATCCCGTGGGCCAGGGCCAAATAAATTAGGGCTGAGTAAGTAGCAGATGACCCCACCTATCCACCATTTTCGTATGTTCAACGTTCTGCCAAACACCCTGTATATACTGAATAAAAGCTTTAAAAAAATTCAAAAAGCTTTTATCATGCATTGTCACGAGAACTAAACACGTATGCCAAATTTCAGCCCGATAGATTCAGTGGAAGTGGGTGAAATATTGATTGCAATATTCCAGGACATACATACAAGTGAAGTTATTTTTTTTTTACTTTTATAATGTAATCATGCATTGTCACGAGAACCAATCACGTATGCCAAATTTCAGCCCGATAACTTGTGTGGTGAAATATTGATTGCAATATTCCAGGACTTACTTCCAGGACATACATACAAGTGAAGTTAAATAAAAGCTTTTAAAAACGAGTTGAGTAATCGATTAAATAAAAAACAACCACGTTCTCCATTCAATTATGACGTTCTTATTTTATTAGTTTAATACCAACAGACGTTGATATTTGATGGAGATATTTTGAATTGGAAAATAAGGTAAACGATTAGTTTACCATTAATTTGTAACGTGTTTTTTTTTCAAACCGTGTTTTGTAACAACCTAGTTCCGAGAAATATATTCAAGATTAACATTTTTTTTTTTCACTACCACAAACATTATAGATTTGGCTTTTTTTTTTAAAGAAAAACCTTTGAACATTTAAGCGCCTTAAATTGTCAGCGCCTTAAATTAAAGGCTCGTACATACAGGCTTGACCTGTCACGCGTCGGCACCGGTAATTGTTCTACCGTGTAGTTTTCTTAGAAATTGTATTATTAAAGTTACGTCGTGACTGCCTTAATGCTGTTCAATCTCTCGAGAATGAACGATTATCCTAAGTTCGGTATTTTCCTACATAATGAGCTTAGAAGTTTCTTGGGATAATAAGGGTTTCTTTAATTATAAGGGTAGTTGGTTAAGTCAACAAATAAACACGATGAGGTTTTCACTAGTATAAATAGGCGAGACCTTCATTTAGGGGGCCTTGCCTGCCCCGATCCTAGCTCGAGCCAGCCCGCGCCGCTGAGCCTGTAGCTTTAAATTCGTCCCAAAATTAATTAAATCCAGCCTGTCCCTTGCTGCTCTCCCCCAGCGATGCCCTGAGCTGAGGTCCGTACCTCACAAGGGGTGCTCTTAGCGTGTAGTCGCTTGTAGTTTTCAAGTTCTATACCCTGGCTGGAGGCCTTGATTTATTGAGGGAACCACAGGAAAGTTCGGTTAAGTAGATGACAACCTCCTAGGTAGACCTGCGAGATGATAATATTTAATAAAAAAGAAAAAGAAAATATTGTATTGGTTCAATGTAGGCATTGACAAAGCGTCGGCTCGCGAATGTCACATCTGTGATCGACATGTAGGCACTGGCAACGTATCAAAATATTATTTCTTGATTTTCCTATTACACTGACTTCGTATAAAAATTTACCTTTTTTTTGCATTTGATTAGTTAAGGAGTAGAATGATAGGTAGAAAAAAAAAACGAAACGAGACGAAAAACGTAGGATGGCGTCACTGAAACGCCCCGTCTTTTTTTATGGGACAGTTGATTATTTTTGGTCCCACGAAGAATGTTGTACAGTTTGATGGTCTGTACCACACCCATTAATATGACTACACATTTCTCATACACGCTGTATATTTCCGCCCAGCTGTGCCGAATCGTGCCAACCCGAACATCGTCAGAACAGGAAACATTTGCTCTGAACAAATGTTCGCTCGGCAGGGTACAGTGATAACAGAGGTTTTCTGTTTTTAACAAAAATTGGCAGAAAAACACTACAAAGTGATCACGACCTGCTATGTAAATAACAGTGACAAGAACTTATTAGAACATCATCCACATAGGGTAAGTGGAAAAATATCAATCAACCCCAATTTTTCTACCCTTAGGGGTGGATTTTAGTTTACAATTTTACATGGAAACCAATTTCAAGGAATACCCTCTCCAATAAAAAAAAAACGTTCAAATCGGACTACTCTGTAAAAAGATAAATGTGAGGTCATATCAAAAAAAAAATCGAGTCACCTTGAGAACCTCCTCCTTTTTTTTCATCGGTTAAAAACGTTCGCTCGGCACGGTAGTGAAAACACGGCTTTATGCTAGTCGAGTGATCGAGTGCTCCACAATTAGTCTTCGCTTATTATTCCTCTTCTTTTGTTTTAGTACAACAAAAATAAATATAATAAAAGCAACAATGTTGAAACACGTCCCTGGACGTGTTTCTACGTCGGAATGTAATATCTTGTTAATTATTATATTATCACTATTAGCGTTTTGCGTTGCTTATGCTGAACAAATGTATCATAGTCATATTTATTCCCGAATTTAGAACAGCGCGCTTTTATCCATTAATTAAATTAAATTAACGTCCCCGCCCTAGAAATGTGTATATATCCTTCGAGAAACGGCTTTGAGAGAGAATTTACCCTAATTGATGGCTTAAACTCGTCGGATTAGTTGCCTACCAAGATGATCTTCTAACTAACCAATCCTCTTACCTTAGTTACTTACCTTAATTAATACCTAGCTTACAATCATATACGAACAGGGCATTTTTCTATGTTACCTAAGAAGTAGTGTTATAAACAAAACACAAAACATAAACACCAAACACCCCCAAAATCATTCGACCTTAAACATTGCGAGGCTCCGGGCGGCAGATCTTTGCTTGGCCCAAGTCCTTTGCGTTAAGGTGGATGCTCCAAGGTAGAATATGATTCGCGAAAATAACAAATATGGCTTTACAGAATAATTATAATAATCATTAGAGTTAGCATTACAACTCTATAAGTTAGAATAATCCTCAAATGTCATGATTTAGTCATTCAATAGGACCATATGAACTTCGAGAGTTATATTAATGATTTTCATGACTATAATTCTATAAATAAATATCTGATACGGTCGCGAATCATAATGTAGATCAACATACAACATAATACTGACCTGCAAATTGCAAAAAACGTAAGAAAGTTTGAATTTCGCGGGCTACCTTGGAGCATCCACCTTAAGTATGTGAATTGAAAGTGGATACTCGTAGGTATGATGAGAAATGCTATCTATTTAATATTATAAATGCAAAACTGAGTTTGTTTGTTTCGCTTTCATGCTAAGACGGCTGAACGGATTTGAATGAAATTTGGCACATGGGTAGACCATGACCTGGATAAGGACATAGGATACTATTCATCTCGATATTCCTGAAGGGTTCCTTACCACCGTACAATATCTAACATGATTAAAAGAAATATACCTGTGACAAACAGACGGACAGAAGAGTCTTACTAATGGGGTCCCGTTGGCCCCCATTGGGTACGGAACCCTAAAAACCAATAATAACCATAATGAATCCAATCTTTTGGCACAATACATCGCCGCATAACGAACATGCGGTTGACACAAATCTCATTAAGAATGAATCAATAATGTATTTCACGGTCTGTAAATGTGTGACCTGCGATTGCTGCAGTTTCAATATTCAGCAGCCCAAATGTGTACATTATTTTTATCTCACGAAGCTACGTCCACTTTACTTGTGGTAACCAAGTGTCCAAATACGCTGTGAATGTACGAAAGCGTGAAGTTAACGCAACATAAATTCGAACGATTTTTTTATCGAAAATACTTACCAGCATTTTAGTAATTTTTTTGCGAAAGGTACCCTTAGTGCCCCAGTGAATATTATCTGTAAAACGATTGTTTTCAATTATAAAATCGTTCTAATTTCCTTTAGGCCCCGGCCCGATGTACACGACAAGGCTTCTTTACGGTACGGCGGCGCGCTAACCGCACCGTTGAATAATCGCTGAGCTTGTATAAACACGGCAAACCACCGGACGACGCATACGGCGACGGCGCCGTGCCGTTGTGCCACTGTGTTTGTCAACAAGCTACCACAGTGATCCATAGAACAGTAACACACAAACATGGGTGTACATACAACTGGTCTTTCGTTTAGTCAGCGGGTTCGTGTAAATTCAAACAGTGTCGCGATTTTTTCGAAGACGCGATGTTTCTTGCAAAACAAAAGAGTTTGCTATTTAACTTGTATTTAACAGTCACATGAGTGGTGAAAAAAAAAAGCAACAACACAAAATCTAAGGTCCTGTCCTGCTTGAGCGACGAATACGACGCGACGCGACGTAATGCGACGCGATGATATACGTCGCGTCTCGCCGCAGACTGCCACATAGGCCGCAATCAGGGTATACCGTTGAGTTGATCGCGTTCGTCGAGTCGCGTCGCGTCGCATTCGTCGCTCACGCAGGACACCCGTAAGCTTGATTGAAGTTTCAGTAAACTTTCCAGAAGAGTAACTGGAAATACAATTTATTCGGATCTTTCTGGCCACTATTTGGCGTGGGCATGAATTTGTCATACTAAGTTTAGGTATTATTTTCAATTGTTTATTTTGAGTAGGTGTTCCAGAATATAAAACTATTATCTATTGGACAATAATAAGAGTGTGGGACTTACTTATTATAAATAAGTTGCTCTTTAATGTTAAAATAATATATAAATAATTACCCCACCGCCGCCGTATCTACGTCACCGTCGTCGGGGGGCTTGCGCACTCCTGAACTCTGGCCCTATGCCGGTAGAGTTTACTTTGCCGATACAGGTTTAGGGTGAGGAGCCAAACCAAGAGGGATACATCAACCCACAGGGCAGCATGTGGCGAGCTGTTGGTCAGTAGCGACCCCTGTCACTACTCCATACAAGTTTAGACGTGATTAAAAACTTGCCTACTAAAATTACGTCAATTTACGTCAAGCGCTGAATAATTTGACAGGACTAAACTAATATTTATCTTCTGTCCTTTTCTTTATGAAATAGAAAGAAAAAGATGCACTGAACTTAAATTTAGTTTAGTTTGTGAACAAGGGAATCGACATCATTGTCTCTCCTTTGTCCCTTAATCCATCCAAAAGTTGTCTTTAAAACATTGCGTTTAGCGATAAGTTCTCCCATTGTATCACCTCTTGTAAAATGTCCACATTTTATATCTGTAATATTTATGGTATCTATCTCAGGCTAAATTGAACCACAGTGTCTACGGTTGAAGAATTAATATTGTCTATCACAGATTCACGGAATAATTTTCTCAGAAAATCTTTGTTGAATCCTGTCTTGAGAGCAATGTAAGTCAAGCAGAGATATCTTGTTCATTTTGCTGTCTTAAGTGGTTGATAATACATATTGTTCTGAAACTAGGTCGACGGTAAACGCTTGATATCTGGAAATTTTATGGAGAGTAGTAGTTTCTTGGGTTCCGTACTCAACAGATGACGCTAAGTAATAGGGTTCCGTTTGACACCCTCAAACGGAACCCTATTACTTAGCGTCATCTGTCTGTCAGCGGGCTGTATCTCATGAACCGTAATAGGTAGATAGTTGAAATTTTCACAGATTGTGTATTTTTATTGCCGCTATAATAACAAATAATAAAAATTTAATAAACTTAATAATTAAAGGGGGTTACAAGAAACGCGTTTTCTTCTGCGTTTTTTTGCTCGATTTTAATACGGTACGGAACCCTTCCTGTGCGAGTCCAACTCTCACTTGGCCGGTTTTATTATTTGTTATTGAGGTTTTTTACTGGTATATTATATACTTGCTCACGGCTTCTTGCCCATGGTTTCTTCTCAATCCCGTTAAACTCCCAAAAATATTGAAACCGATTAACTTAAATAATGTTGAAATATAGGACTATGTTGAATAACTATATTTTTTTTATCCGAAAAAAATATGATCATACTTAGTTACAAATTTTGCGTATGTTTTTCGTCCTTACAGATGCTTGATTTTGTGATATCGGAACGTAGCAGTATGTCTGCTCATTGATTTCCTATCTCGCTCTCTCACGACCGATCAGCCATGTTGTAAAAACCCTGTGTTAAGGTAAAAAGTCTGTTGGAAAATAAAGGCAACTTTATGGAATAGAAGTGTGATTTTAGTATGTAACAATTTTATGATGTAGGTACCTAAGATCTTCTAGACAAAAACATCCAAGTCACGTTAGGGTAAAACCCAGCCCTTTGGCGGATTATGTTCGGGTCAGACAATCTGCTTTCCTGCACGTAATTATTTGGTCCTCAATGCAATGTCAGCTTTTGACCCAAACGGAGATTTTCTAATGTAATGGGCATTATGGAATGGGCAAGGGTTGCTTGTTGTTGATAAGAGGGTAGGTAGGTCCAAGAAAGAGAGGTTTCTTGCCTTCAATGATAGATTATATAAATTAAAATGTTGAAGAGGATTTTGACTCAGTTACTTCAAATAAATCAGGTTTTTAACCAACTCCAAAAAGATGGAGGGTCTATGTTCGTCTGTCTGTATTTTTTTAAATGTATTGTCATCGACTTCTCCGTTATTACATTAATTGATTTGGTAGAGAAAGCTCGTGCGGTGGTCCCATATAATTTTATTAACTTTGCTTTGGTAGCTTTTGAGTAAGCTTCAACATCATCGACATAGGTACTCAAAGTGGAATTAAAAACGTAATTTAATTCCACTTTCTGCATATTGATGGTGTTATTAAACTTACGTCTAGGAACAGCAAAAAGTCTAATTTGTCTGGAACACTATTTTTCGAAAATGTTCTTAACTAAGTTTTTAGACCTTTGTATCCTGCATATGCGTATGTAGTTTCATTAAAATCGGTTCAGTCATTTCGAAAAATAAGGGCTTGAAAGTTTGTATGAAATGCCGTTCGGCGTAAACCCTCTTCAGTCCTATTATCCTTCTCAATAAAGATTATATGAAACAGTGAGGATTTACATCGTCTACAAAGTTTTCTTCAGGAATTTATTAATGTTAGCGGGTGAATGTAGAAATAAATATAGGGTAAGTTCGTTAATTGGGTTTCGTCCTTCATCTGAGATTTAGTTAAGTGTTTTGTTTGTACAATTTTGGCGGAAATTGTTAAGTTATTTGGATATAGATTTTCAAGATACTAGTCGGTATACCGAGCGATCAAGAGCACGAGAATTTTGACAGCAGTGTTGAAGAATGTATCCCCACGTTTCTTGGGTTGCTAAAGTCAGCAAAAGTTTGCTATGTTCCGTGTGCTAAATTAGCATTTGGTTAGGCTTGAAATCCACCTTAAGTTGGGTTAGGTTAGGTCTTTAACATTATTTGAGAAAGGTCCTTGAAACGATAGATTTTAATAGCGGGCCTAAAGCAAAATTTCTAAACGCAAACATAAAATTTTCAAGACTAGATACAACATAAAATAATAAGAGTTACTACATGATATTTCCAAGTACCTACTTCCTGGAACAGAATAATAAAATTAAAAAAAAAAAACTATAGAAAAACATTACGAAGTTAACTAATTGCCACGCATGTTCGTGTACGTGTAGGAATGTAATAATTATGCTAATGACTAGTAAGATAATCTTACTACTCAAGACAAAAAAGTATTTAATGAAATTCCTTCTTTTTTATTTATTTATTCAGCACTTTCGAGGTTCCTATTCCGATTAAGAAGTCATATTCCGATTCATGTTGCGGAAACTGCAAGCATATTTTTATATCCCAATCGGTGCAAGGGAGCGCGGGTGAGATTTTTTTCTGACTTTGTATTTAGTGTATTGGCAAATGTGTATGGCTTTAAAATACTGAGTTTTCTATCTACTTTAATATATTATAGTCTAGCCTATGGTTTCTAGTGTTTACGTAAAAACAAAGTCAGGTATTTAAATAGTAAAGGTGTCTATAGTTCACTAAAATCTTTTCAGCATTTTTGTCGCCCAAGATTTATTAAAACGAATGTCGGCAAATATTTTTTACCAGAACTCTCCTGGGTCATAATACCTACTGATTTTATTTCATAAGTTAACACCTGTTGCCTACATTATTATCTTGTTTTCGGAACACTGTTATATTCTTGTACTATTTTCTTCCAAAAGGCTTTTTGTCAAGAAGATTATTCTTATCAAACTATGACTGAATTAAATAGCAAATATCTTTTATATTTCTCACGAAAATAATTATAATGTTTTATTTTTCTATTTGTAGCGGTACTTTTATCGGTTTTCTCGTGTTGTATTGTTTTTTTTAGATTTGATTGTCAACGTTAAAACCTCGTCGATTAATTAAAGAAATTACTTTTGATAATATTGAGAATTAAAGACATGTGTCTATTGTAGGTACTGCATTCAAGGCGTCCTTCCGTGCCGCCGTTGGTCGCGGCTGTCATTTGTAGATCTTTCAAAGATCTTACTTACGATTGTCTAAGATCATCTTAGACAATCGTAAGTAAGTGTGATGACCAGCCTTACACCGGGTATCGTCGTGTAACACAGGAACTGGGATGTGGAGGTCAGGGGCCTAAGTCTACTAATTTATGAACGTTACAATGGTCTCTCAATTGTGAGTTTTTGACAGTTTTGCCATACAAAACCTCTCAAAAACTCACCGTTGAGACACCATTGTAAAGTTTATAAATTAGTAGACTTAGGCCTCAGATAGGCAATCGCTCCATGTAAAATACTGCTATTCAGCTACATCCGGAAGCCGACCCCAATATGGATGCGAAAAGGCTAGGTAGATTGAAGGCGTGGTCCGAAAACCACAATCCCTCTGATTTGTCAAGTTGGCTTGTTTATGTATGAAGTATTTTTTTTTCTTTACAGATTGGTTGGCGAACAACAAATGCGTGGCTGGCTGGCAACTTGGCTTGCAAATTCTTCCTAGTTCTAAGGGCTTTTGGTCTATACTTGTCATCAAATGTTCTGGTCTGCATATCTCTCGACAGGTAAGAAATGCTGTAGCACTAAAAGCGTTACAAGGTTCTTTCGGCGCGTGACCAAAATGAGAACTAACGGCGCCATCTTGTTTTTTCAATACATTTCACAAAACAATTGCACAAATGTTTAACCAACAGCGCCCCCCTGCCAACGCCACTCGAGCGTCAAAAGATCCTTGTAGCAGAGAATGAGGATGATGTATGATGAAGGACTATTGTATCCCAAAATAAATAAGAGCAGGAAGGTTATGTAATGTGCCTGTGTCGTTTCCATGATAATTGTGTGTGCCAGGATTTAAGAGCGTGCATTCTAAAAGTTGGCAACGTCGCAAATAGCTGTCAAATATTTACTTAGGTACAGTAACGGTCATAAGTGGAGTAGCAATTTCACAAAGCAATAGATTGACGCTTCGGTTTAACTTACGACCTTCTTATAATAAGTCATAGACACACACACACTCTCATTAGTTTAACAATTATAGTATTTCATAAATTCAACTTGTAACGCATATGTCATGATAGCTAAGTGGTTACCGTATTTGGGTTGACGCGTTCATGCGTAGAGAGTCGAGGGTTCAAATCTCACGCGCAGTGATAGTTTTTTAATGTTTTAAAAAACACTCGAATAATCACGCTATTGACTATATCCTTGTTATGTTCGTCGTGTTCACTAAACTCGCCAAAACTTTATGATTATACCCACGAAAACCTAAATAAAGTTAAATAATAATTAAGGTAGACAAACGCAGTTAACTTACGACTCATTCACCGCGAATAAATAGAACAATGTTTGTTATTGTGGGTTAGTGACGTGTGTTCAATATATTAGCGGTGTCTTAAGTTCATTTTGAAATGCAAGCAAAGAATATAGAAATGGAAGCGAATATTATTGCTCTGCGTAAAAGCGGACTAAATATTTATCACAAATATCTGATAAAACCGGACTGAGTGTGAGTAATATGATTTAATTATTTTATCAAACATTTATCTAATTAAATTATAACTGCTGATCCTGGTAATTGTTTTTTGAAACGTTTTATTTTTACCTTATTAATATTATTTATTTATTGCATAATTTAAGTAAATGAAATTGTTTCTGATCTGATTTGGTTTTGTAGCTATAGCTAACTTTATAATAACTTACTTATTTATTTCAAAACATTTGTTAACTTTAATAATGCTCGTCTAGTTACAACCACTGATCTTTAAATGTCTCATCTGTGGATAAAGTCTAAATAGAAGAAGAAATATATAATTTCAAAATAAATTTATTTACTTAGATTTTTGAACGATGAAAATAACATTTCAATTATTTATGTGAAATTTCTATTGACAATAATTACTTCTTAAACTTTTTTGTTTTAGAGATAAAAGAGACGCAGCGACAACACATGGTCAGCGAATACGGAACAAGTGGTTTCATACCAACAAGACGTTTGAAGAATTATTCAACACGTCTTTACGAACCGTGCGCCGTGCAGTCCGCGCAGAAGGTTTGCATTACATGTTACCTACTGAGTGCAATCTTTACGTGCGTGAGTGGTTAAACACCCGGAGACAACAGTTATTTCACGGCCAGCACGATCTCCTGACCTCCACCTTATAGAAAACCTATGGGGTTTGATGATACAGCGATGGGAAGCACGGAATGAGCAGTTGAAGTTGCATTGTATGGAAATATATGAATTAAAATCTAAAATGTTTATAATTATATTATAAAATTTATAGTATAATAATTATTTTATAATAAAATAATTATTATAATAATATTGTGTCATATCCGTAATAAGGATTATTTTGAGGTTTAGTTTCAATCTTCTTTTCGTAATGAAAATGAACACTTAAGCTATAACCTCAATAAGTCCTATTAAATACGATTTGTTAACTATTCGTTACACGAACGTGAGGTCTCAAACTTACTCGTAGTAAAATAAAAGTAGTAATACTGAGTAATTTATTTGTATTGTGACAACGATTCCGCATTTGTTATATTTACGTGGGTAGATTTGCGTAGATTTGCGAGTTGGTTTGTTACATTACCCACACACAAAAGTAATTAAAGGACATTATTATTTATTATTAAAATACAATATATTAGGCCTGATTGTCAAGGTTCACGGTACTTTATCTCAATAAATTGTTATTTATGGGAAAATAAACTGTTTTAATTCTACAAGTTTATTTATTTAAACTTCATAAAATGATAACGAATAAACATTTTGTAATCATTTATTAAACATTTTTATTCTTAACCCCTTATCAATAACAATATAAGTAATAATAAAATTAGTTATTAATTAATAATCTTGTTTATTAATTTATTGAATAATAAAAGAACAGATGAAGATGATTATTTAAAAGAAAAATAAAATTTTCGTTTCGTGATTTGAACCCAGACCTATGTGTTTCACGATACACTTCGATACGCTACCAGCTATCGGAACTTGATACCAATATGTGAATTTTTAGCACTAGTATGAACCGACCAAGGTCACGAGTAATTACGTACTCTGCGAAAAAGTGATGGTATGCTTTTTGTTTCATTCGACGCCAGTGTGAGAGTTCTGAGGTGTATTCTGTGTTGATACATCATTTACACACACAGATATAGGTTCGGCCTGTCGCTCGTTCACAGCAATACAATCCTAAGCGTGATAATGCACTTATGACCGCTTACTGTACCTGTTTTTATTAAATTGTAAATATTACTGTATGGAAATATGAAATATCGGTAACTACTGACATAAAATATTAATAATGAATTGCAATTATAACACTGAATTTGATTTTGTAACCGTTTTAGTTGTAAAAAGATCATTTGAAAAGTTTACTAAAACCCCTTTTTTACATCTAAAACTAAATATTTACTATATTAATTATTATTTCATTTCATAATCAATATTTTAGTTCACAACTTAGGCCCTTTTCTGATTTGTCGGTACAGCAGCGGTGCGACAGCAGCATGCTCGGTATACGCGGTACCGAAAGCTTACCGAGCGCTTAGCGAGCGCCTACATTTCAATTGATCCTTCCTGATATGGTAGGTATGTGCGGGAGTGCGACACATACCGAGCTAATCAGAAAAGCTCAATTGTGAGGTGGAACAACACTAGCACACATTATTTTAGTGTAGCAACATTGGCGTAACTTCCTGTCGACTTGAATGGCTACCGTACTCTTTATCAATAAAAGTAAATTATTACTTACCTACTGTTAGACTTCATATTCCCCGCTGACCTGACCTCCCCGAAGACATCCTACCAAAGCACAACCACGTTACAGAGATAAGATTTGTTAGTCCCCTGGGCATACGGAGCTTGCAGCTACACTATCTAGCAAGATTAGTGCTGCGAATTTAATTGAACTGTTCAGACACGTGCACAGCTGCTAGAATTTGTTTTTTTTATAGAAATAATTTATTTTCTTATGAAAATAATTTCTTCGAACCGACGTATTCCGCTGAAAGCCAATAGCAAGTCATTGGAGCGTAAGAAAAAGTTTAGTTTATTAAGAAATTCCTTGTAGAGAAAAAGAAAAAAAGCTAAAGAAAGAAAGATAAAGAAAGAAATTGAAAATTAAGAAATAAAATAAATAAATAAGAAATTGTCAGTAGAAGCTGGGAACTTTCTGATTTTCCGCAGCAATATTAAAAATCTATATTAATAAAAAAAAATATACAAAGGCATGTATTGAACCTCAAGGAATTTCCATTTTGTTTCCCTATAAATATTCTTGAACACTTTTACTTATACGTGCTGACCGTTCAAAGTTATAACAAAATAACAGATTAGATATCAGTGAATAGTTGATATGATGATGATGATCTTCTTAAGTAACTATTTATACATAACATTCAATCATAAAAATAAAACAATAAAATATACCGACTTAAGTAAACCTAATAAAGAAATAAAATATGGCGTCGTAGTAATCCTCCGCATCGCTGTCGACTGGCAGCATTATCACGATGTAGGCAATGCTTAGCCTCTGGCCAAGGTGAAAAGTCAGCCCTTGGGTCACGGTAAGTGACAACCAACCGTTTCGAGATTTCTTTAAGCTGAATAAGAGCACTCGGACCCCACAGTAGGGACGGAGGGTTTCAACCCCAAACGGCTCGAAAATATAATTTCCGACAAGGATATAATATTTTCGCCTAATGAGGATCTTCGCAGTAATTGACAATAAACTCTTCCGACTTTTATTAGTGGACATCTCATACTGTGTAACCCTATCTCCACTTCTAAGAGCACGTAGCATAATCAACCTATATTATATTACCAATGCTGGAATACAGGCCTCCTCTTTCTGTGAGAGGCAGTGGGCCATAATCCACCACGCGGGTCCAGTTCGGGTTGAAAGATGTCATATGTCTTCGAATAATTTGGTTCTAGGACATGTCGGTTTCCTCAAGATGTTTTTCCTTCACCGTTTTGAGAGATTAATTTTACAAAATGTAAAGGGCCTGCTCGGGTCCGACCCACGACATAAAACTCGTAAGTCGCGGCCGCTACCACTGGGCCACCAATGTCCCGGGCACGTGTGCGGCACGTGCTTGATGTTATTGTATGACACATTTTGATACTTTTTCCAAACAAAATAGAGGTTAAATTAAAATGAAAACTCCTACAAAGTAAAATTTAATAACGTAGGTAATCAGTTTGTATACAGTTGCATTCGCGAGGAAATGGAAGTATTATTTTTTCTATTACATACTTGCTGTTTTCCAGTAGGTTTAAGCTTAAAGTTTTGTTAAAACGCACATTGGTAGAATACCATATTATTATGTTAGTAGGAAAGCTTTTTTTACACGTTTTCCTTTTGAAGTCCCATAGCTCTAAGGTTTGGCTATGAGTAAAAATAATAAAAAAAGTCCTATAGAATAAGGTGATCCAGAAATACATAGTAAGATAACATAACACTAGACTCTCGATGTTTGTGTATCTACTTATGTTTCATTGATAAGTACAAAAAAAAAAAATGACAGTTGATTCCATGAACATTCAGGAATACGAGCCCCACACATCGGGGCTCCGTCGACTACACCGTTTAAAGGCTCCCGCAAACAAATTCTTCCACCAAAGTCGCGTCGCGCCTGTCTGCGGGGAGCCTGAACACCGCGTGCAGCTTATTAAAATGATGTACTAGTATGCCGCAAGCTGGCAACACTATAACCGATAGTGATACAATGCCGCTTGCGGCATTCTATACACTGCCAAAACGATGTATTATATACCTACTAATATGCTGCAAACTAACGGCACTATGACTGATAGTGATAGAATGCCGCTTGCGGCACTCTATACACTAGTGATAGACTTGTGGCACTCTATACACTACCTCTATAACAAAAATTTCATGGACCAAATAAAATTATAGGAAAGAATCTTTCGGTGTCACATTAAACATACATAACATCACGCCTGTATTCCCCGAACGGTTGGGCAGAGTTGTACCTATTATAGTACACCCACATTTCGCCAGTTTGAGTTCCATGTAGTAGGAGGCGATCCTATCGCCATCAACCGGGCACAAATGCAGACTCCAGGCTGCTACTGAGATATTCCAGATGGAAAAAATCATGCTGCGACCCTGTGCGAGACAGAGCCCCAGCGCTGGTGTTCAGCCCGACCCGGAAATCGAACCCAAAATCTCATGCTCAGCGCAGTAGCGCTTGTGACCACTAAATCAACGAGGTAATCAGGAGGGCGAAATTAAAAGTTATAAATAAAATTCATGAAAAACCAAATTAAAGAAGGAAATTAAAAGAAGGCCGCTTCTTTAGTCTTTGATGTGGCTTGAAGTATATAAATAAAACATCTGTTCGCATATAAAAGAGAATTCAATAGGTTATTTTCGTTTGTCAAAGGAACATTATATAAGATTTTAAATATTATGTATTTATAGCCTGAATAGCCTCAATTTATTTAGCCCAAAGGTCAGGTTCAATTGTTTAATTTTTCTATTCTCTTCTCAGAACAAAATATAAAGTGTTCCGAGTCCATTCTGTTGAAACTTTTGGCTTTAGTAAGTACCTACTTAGCGTTGATTTTGACCATAGTACATTATTATAATCTTATCAACTTATTTGAAGAAACTCTTTTGTGGTCAGTTGCCATGGGAACGGAATTAATTAACATCTGCAATCACAGACTCTCAATAACGTCCATCAAAATTTATTTACGATGTCATTATGAAACTTTGCTGATAATTAAGAAAACTTTATTACGTTTTTTTTTTTTTCTAACCTCTCGAGTCAGGGTGCCCCAATTCCCAAGCTCACTTCGCTTGCTCTTGCATCCTAAATTCTCCTAGTAGAGCAATACTGCATTTTGTACTGATCCCTTCGACATAATTTTTACGTCATTAGTAGCCATCTCATTATTATACATATTATAGTACCTCGCCTTAATATGTTCGCTACCTTAAAGTAGCCGCCATTATTTCGTTTTTATAATTCCTTGCTTATCTTCAAGCTTATCTAATATAATTATTGCTAAACTATTTAATCGCTGCCAAGTTATTTTTTTATTAGCAAATAGTTATTGTTAGTAGCCTGGAAAGTAATTAGCCATAACTAAGTTGAACCTCTATGACTGCGAGTGTAAGATTGCTATTATTAACAGAAGATTTAACGTGGGTAAGGAGACACTATCATTAAGGGTAAGGACGAGAAACACCAAGTCATTGTTAAAATAATTTAAGTCTATGGGATCTGGGCCTGCCTTCTAATGACAGATATTATCCACCTCTAGCAAAATTCTGCACAGAATAGTCGACGATTTTCACTATAAAGAAGTATTTAATAGGGTGCCTCCAGTTATTAATGTTTCCGTTTATCATCTTTGTATTGGCTTTTAAAGCCTGATTTTACCTAAAAGACGTTTAACAGGTGTTGAATTCTATTATACTTACCTATATTTTATTTATGTAAGAAAATTCTCAGTTTGGAATTTAACCCCGTAAATACTTAGGTATAGTTCAAAGAAATTGATACCTACTCGAATATTTTGCACAAATCGCTTTATTGGATTCGATGGTAACTCGAGACCACTAATATAGTCGTTTATGTCTGAAAATGGTAAATGTAATTCACCGCGCATTTGTACTTATTCACCGCTGAACATCGACCTGAGCCAACTGGCGGCCACGTCGTAAAAAGATGCCCATCCATAGATAAATATTACCCGTCTCTAATACCCCTTAACCCAACACCATACGCCTTGGTAAGACTGGTTATCACACCGTAATGTCAAAAATCTACGAATGAAGGTCTGGAACAGTCGGCTTAACGTGCTTACTGAGGCACGGAAGGGTCTCGATGTGTAATGGCTCGCCCATCCACGAACTGACCGCGCCAAGCGTAGCTTAACCTGATGGATCGACCCGTGCGGCTGCTATTACTTAGCTACGAGCTCCTCCTCTATTTTTGAGGTTACAAAAGGCTTAT
Source organism: Eupsilia transversa (assembly GCA_914767815.1). Lineage (NCBI taxonomy): Eukaryota > Metazoa > Arthropoda > Insecta > Lepidoptera > Noctuidae > Eupsilia > Eupsilia transversa. The sequence goes on from OU611888.1 coordinate 5,127,710, forward strand.
AATCAAATCAAACTACGAAAACACTTAACTTGAGTTGCTCAAATAAGACCTTTGTGCCCTCAAATTCTCATTTCATCGCTTCAACGAGATGAATTTAGAGGTTAACTGCTCATACACTGGCGTTACAAGCAGCGCTACCCTTGTCGCGCCCGCGATATCGCGCCAGTGTGTACGATCCTTAAAAGGGATTTAGGTACGTTACGTAATTTTATTGACTATGTTTTCCAGTCGTTGTTATAACCAAAATAATACATAATTAGATTGGCTTAAATACCGCTGTCTACGTTAGGCTGTATAGTTACCTACACAGCCTAACGTAGACAGCCATATTTAGCGTAACGTAACATTTTATACTAATATGGCTTCAGAATTTAGAAGCCAAGACGTAATCCATGTAAATTGAAACCAACTGTGACATAACCAAGCTTCAAAATATGGTTGCGTTTTCACACCTCTAACACACACAATGTCGCAGAGGCTTGGTTTGATTATCATGAAAACGCCATTATTATTGTGTAAGCTCACTCTTTTCAGTCTGAACACTTTTTCGCGCCACTTAGTACGGTGAAACACAATAACTGGCGAAATGTTGGCGTACTATAGATAAGTACACCTCTGCCTAACCCTTCTGGGAAACAAGACGTGATGTTATGTATGTACTACGGTAGGGCAAATCGAATGATATAAATATTTGATAAGAGTGCGTAGACGTAGATACGATATAATGTAGGTTACCGATATGAATGTGCCACAATGGCTTCAAACGTCAATTTTGTCGAATTTGATTTGATATTCGATAAGAAATTTGTGAAATGTGTCTTGTTATCTTGGAGTCTCGCCTTTTTTCGTCGAGATTTAAGGGGCAATATTAAGTTGAGTTGGCAGCTTATTATGTGAGTTCAATAAAAACGCGGCGAATTGTTTGTGGAACATCTATTATTGAAATTCGCTACACAGTCTCTCAGTACTCGTTAACAGTATTATCTATGATTAAAACAGTTCTTCGCAAGTGACAAGAAATATTCTAATTTTGAAGGTAATAAAGTGATCAAAGCCCAGAGATGACTGGTGTCAGAAACTTGTAGCAATTCATAAAGTGTAGTACCTAATCAAAAAGTGATTTGAAAGCTGTCAGTTGTGAAGATAGAACAATTAATTGTTCTTGAAACACTTCAAATGATTGAAATTATTTTGACATCTTAATTGGTACAGTAAGCCGTTTGAATTCAGGGAAAATTGTTTTGATACCCAAGTAGTAGCAGGTAGTCAAGTGGCTTATAGATTGACTCTAATGTGACTGCCTTGATGGTCTAGTGGTCGCAAACGCTACTGCTGAGCATGAGGTGAGCAGCCTGGAGTCTAGATTTGTGCCGGGTTGATGGCAATAGGCTCGCCCCCTATTATATGGGACCTAAATATAACTGGCGAAAAATAGGTGTAGTAGATAGGCACACCTCTGCCGCACCTTTCGGAGAATACAGGCGTGATGTTGTGTTATGTATTATGAACCGAGTGATTTTTTAGACCGGATTTCAAGCTTTTTGGGTAAACTATATCAAGTGATACATATAAAACGTCAAATAGGTACGTTTCAGTTCAAAAAGTTGCGTGACAAGGGTCTTATCACACTGACGATTTGCGAGCGTATTTTGCTGCGTGCGCATAGCGAGCACGCTACGATTACGCAGCGTTTTTGCCCTGTTTGCGTAAAGAGAGCGATTGACGTGAGACAAGTGACTGTATAAAATACAATAGACGTAGATATATTTACATTTAGTAACCTTAAAGAGTCTTAAAATCCCTGTAAGAAATCGACACGTGTTTCACCTCTCAACGAGGCATCCTCAGGATGACGATTGACTTGTCGCGAACCCGTACATGACGTGGTAACACGCTGAGCGCTGGACGCTAAATATATCTACGTCTATTGTATTTTATAATGGATTTCCGTCAAGTCACGCCTGAATGAATTAACTAACTAAGTGACTATTTTATATTATTGAGTAAACGCCGAGAACACGTCACGTAGTCGGGGCTAGCTCGCTTTGCACCCGCGCAGAGTACGTTCAAAAATCGCTTGAGCTCGTCACACTACGGTGAGAAAAGGGGTGTCCTAACTTTCAGCGCTGACGAATTATAACTTTTTTTTTTCTTTCAGATTCTTTGCCATCCTCTACCCACTAAGGCTACCCATAGCGAGAAAGAGAAGCAAGATAATGCTGTATCTTGCATGGATCATCGCTCTTCTATGCAGCCTTCCACAGGTGATTCACATACTTTAGTAATTAAACTAGGAAACTTAAGTAATTTATAAGTCTTTGGTTTGATTTCGGATGTGTTTTTATGGAGTTTACCGTCAAGTCTCAATCAACCAACGAGAGCATTTTCGAAGCTTTACCTCATGAAAATCTACAGTGTGTTCTGTTAAACGAGGGAATAAGTTTTTTTTTTTTTTAGCCTTTGTTGTATCACTGCTGGGGCAAAGGTCGCCATACTTTTCCAGTCCTCCTTATGTTGTGCCTTCTCCGGCCAATCGGTTAGGAACGAGTCTAAATCTACGTACTTTACGCCATAAACTTCCCAGTCGTGGTAAAAAAAAATGAAGCAGGCGATTTTTTTCCGTGATTTCTGCGTTGCCGTTGGTCCTGTTATAAAAGTTGGCCATTTTTTAACACCATTTTATTTTCGTGAGTACTATGGTCCCGTAAAGTACCTATGTCTCTGGTTTAACCTAACACACTGTGTATTCTGTAATTTTAATTTGAGCAACACATAATACAAAGTCCCATTAAAATAGATGGACTTTTAACACAGCGTTCAGTACGTCTTACCAAAGATGTCCAAACAAAAAAAAAGTGATTTTATTTTGCACCTAGCTTCTGACGTTTCATAAGTGCCTATGTAGGTTTATGTGAAATAAAATATTTTGATTTTGATTTTGATTGACCTAAAATAATAAATGGCATTGGGTAACCAACATTTTTAGTGTATTTTTTTCTTGTAAGTATCTAATGCTTTTTTCTTCTTATTATTTTTTACCATTGTCCTTATTTTGGTGGTCTGAATGATTTCTAAAAGTTTGTCCATCTATTTTAATGGGACCTTATATACTAAATTCTAGTAAAAAATTAACTTGAATTGCTTCAGGATTTTATTTTCGATATTGATGAGGTAGGAGGACGCAGCTGGCTACAAAATATACACAATCCAGTCTAAAGGGATAAAGGGCTTTTAATAAAAGTGCATGAACCGATTCGCTGAAAAACCCGTGGGCAATTTACGGGGAATTCGTAAAGGATACATTTATATAGGGATTCTTTGAAAAAGCTCTCGTGTTTTCGAATTGCCACAGTTCTGCGAATTTCATTTTCAATTCAGTCAATAATGGTCCGTATATTAAAAATTCGGCGATGGTTGCCTGTACAAAAATTTGGAGAGTGGCTATTTTTTATAGTAAAACATGTAAAATTAGTTAATCTTTAGCTACTATGAAGCGCAGCATTCTGGGCTTAAAACGAACTGACAGATTTCGAAACACCACGCTACCCTCTAATACGGGGATACTTGATGTAGGTAAAAGAACTGCTAAGCTAAAATGGAATTGGGCGGGTCATGTCAGCCGCATGTATAGTGGACGCTGGGCAACAGTCTCCACACAGTGGGTGCCTGAAGGTGGACGGTGCCACCAGGTTTAGATCGAGGTGACCCTGGAAAAGGATGCTTGGAAGGGTTTGGGGGAGGCCTTTGTTCAGCAGTGGGACGGCGTAGCCTAATATAAAAAACAATTAATACATTAATAAATTGATAGTTGCATGACATGGCTCTTCTTCGTCGTATCGATGATTCCATTTATGTGTTACTACTGTAGTGCTATTCTGTAAAAATCTCTCCGTGATAACTTAGGTGAAGTGAGCCGTCAATGGTGTCAATCCCTAGCATCGGGTGGAATGACAGCTCACTTTAAGCTCACTTCACCTTAGTTTTCACCGTGAGATTTTTACAGAATAGCACCGCTGTACTGTTACATCACACCAGCTTTTATGACAAATCCAGTTCAAGCAATACAGTTACGGATTGCCTTGCCCGTGTCGATAAAGCGTGCTCAAACTTTGTCCACTTTTAAACTTCTGGTCTAAAAACACTTCCCCTCCCCTTAAACAGCATCATTACATCTAGTTCCTTGCTCTTGTTTCGTGTTTATTATTGTGTATGTATTTATTGTATATGTACATGGTACAGCACTGAATACCTGCAGTATTGTCTCCCCTTTTCATGAAATATATCAGTCGTCTATTCTGTAAAAATCTCAACTCGAAAGCTTAGGTGAAGTGAGCTTGAAGTGAGTTGTCAATAATGTTAATTCTGCATCAGGTGGAATGCCAGCTCACCTCGCACTCGCACCTACGTTTTCTCGGCGAGATTATTACAGAATAGACTGGTTTGAAGTTCTTACGTGACGTCTTGGCTTCTAAATTCTGATTTCTGAACACATATTACTAAAAATTACCGACACAGCGGTATTTAAGCCAATCTAATAACGTAAAATTTTAGTTATAGCAACGACTGAAAGACATAGTCAACAGAATTAACGCAAATCCTTTTTGGCCTCTAAATTCACCTCGTTGACGCGATGAAATGAGAATTTGAGGGCACAAAGGACTTATTTGAGCAACTCAAGTTAAGTGTTTTCGTAGTTTGATTTGATTGTAAGCCTTTCGTAACCTTTAAAAAATAAAGGAGGAGCTCGTAGTTTAGTAATAAGAGCCACACGGGCGATCCATCAGGCTAAGCTACGCTTGCCGGTCCGTGGATGGGTGATCTCTACACATCGAGACTCCTTCGCGCCTCGGAAAACACGTTAAGCCGTTGGTCCCGGCGGTCATTCGTGGACCTTTGACAGTCGTTACGGGTCGTCAGTAGCCCAAAAAGTCTGACATCGTCGGGTATCGTATTACTGATCCAGTTACTGAGTTGTAAGGTTAGATAGGCAGTCGCTCCATGAAAAATACTGGTATTTAGCTGCATCCGGTTAGACTGGAAGCCGACCCCAAGATAGTTGGGAAAAGGCTAGGCAGAGGCAGAACCTGTAAAAAATAGAGCCACATTTTTCTCGACCATAGTTGCAGGTTTGAGCTCTCTCGCTCAACAATTGCAATAATTGTTTCGTCTACTCCATTCAATGATAATAATTGTTAGTATTATTTGTACAATTTCTCATAATCTTTTCATATTTAAGAGAATAATGCTCTTAACGCAATAAAGGAAATGAATATAAAAATCAAATACATATAAATTATAACACTGAAGTTAAAAAAAATACAAACAAACAGAAGCTTTAATAAAATTGTTAACTGACCTGGAGATAATCAAAGTATGCACTTCCACTAAAGTGTTAGCTTTGAAGAGCTTTCAATAATAAATTACTCATTAACATAATTGCTCAAATAAGCAGGTTTATGATTAGAAAAATTCATATGTGCGATCTAAGGTTTAAATGTATTTGGTCTAAATATGCTATGTTTGATAAATTAATATTCTGCCGTCCTTTAACTAGAAAGCCGTTAACCCTCAAATGGTCAATTTCTACTTTTTAATGGGAAGTTATAGAGTTCAAAATTCTCTATCTTTTTGTCTAAGAAAGATTTTTACAATATGAATAGTTCCAGAGATATGAAAATTTTGTAGGCCGTTAAGTAACATAATTTATGAAGGTTCCATCACTTGAAAGCGTCTAACCCACACTTCTTCGCTTAATGTACGTTAATATACCTTAACTACAGGATTTGATGATTATTTTCTGGTCTTCTACCTAACTACAAGTACGTTATCTGATTATTCTTGACTATAGAGACGCAAAAGGACTATAACTATATTTTAGTTAAGCATTTAAAGAACAGTTTCAGTGAAAAACTTAACTTGTTTCCAGTTACCCGCCCTTAACGCTATTTTAGTTAAGCATTTAATTCTGTAAATTTCTTACAATACTTTGTTTGAAAATAATTCTTGCCTGTTTATCGAAAACGGTGAAAAAAAATTAAATCATGCTTAGCTAAAAAGCAGCTAAGCCTCATTACTTAGCTAAAAGACAGTTTGCCGACTCTCGCGCTGGGTCCACTCCGTGAGTTGGCGGGGTGCGGCCGGCCCATCCACGCCGTCCGCCATCCCCTCTAACTCAATCTTTCCACCCGGAGTGCTGACTGCCACGGCCGTGTACAACGTAATTCCGTGTTCCCGCCAAGATTTCGATATGTCTGGGCACGACTTGACAAGGTAAGTTTACAATAAAAATAATTATTGTAGTAAACATTATTACGAGTTTAAATAATACAAAACAAAGACCTACAGCCGTTTGTTCGATAAATTCTTTTTCGTTTTAGATTATTATCAACTGAAGATATTAAGTAATTAAATAATAATTATGTTTACGTATTCGCGGGAAATTTCGTCACGATTCAAGAAATTCCTTCTGCTAGGCTATAATGTATATTCATACACATTTATACATTTAATATATTGTACCTTACATGTTGTATCATCTATCTAAATATCTGTAGATTATGAATACCTTCCTCTCCTTCGCCAGGTAAGCGAACTTGTAAGAGGCATCGAACCTGGTACAAAAATTGTGCCCCAGAAACAGACTCCAGTAAACGCAGACTAACGGAAAACTTCTGCTTGTAACCCTACGGGGATTGTAGGCGTAAGGTTATGTATTTATATACCTATCTATATAACCCCTAGCAGAAGGAATTTATCGAATCGTAACGAAATTTCCCGCGAATAGGTAAACATATTATTTAATTAATATCTTCAGTTTCGAACAAACAAAACGAAAAAGAACTTAGCGAACTAACGGCTAATAGTGTTTTTGTTTTGTATTATTTAAACTCACAATAATGTTCACTACAATAATTATTATTTATTGGAAACTTAGCTTGTCAAGTCGTGCCCCACACACAGTACAGTACACAGTACACAGCCGTGGCAGTCGGCACTCCGGGTGGAAAGATTGAGTTAGGGCTCAACATACATACATAAAGTCACGCCTTTTTCCCATAGGCAGAAACTACAGAATGCACCTGCTACGATCCTTACAAACTCCTTTTGCCTCGTTAACGTTCATACATCTGGTCATACACGCATGCAGGTTGCGAGTACTACGCACCTTTCTGAAGTACAATAAGGTCACTATATGTTCTCCTAGGGCGTCAGGGTCCCGGCGTTTCCACACACACTTGCCTTGTAAATACATTTTGTTAGTCGCCGTTCATTCATCCTCTCAACATGACCAAACCATCTAAGCATAAACTTTTCAATTTTTGTCACTACATAATCTTCTTTTAAATCGCACCGTTGTCTTATCAAATCATTCCTCAGCCTATCATTCATAGTCACACCACACATGCTTCGCAAGGAACGCATTTAAACAGCATTAATTCTACTTTCATGCTATTTTGCCGCACCCAGCATTCACTTCCATGCATAAGCGTGGGCAGCAGGCAGCAGCACACCATTGTGACCAGCCATCCGAGCCTTTTTGGACATCAGCTGGTTGGTCACAATCGCATATACAAGCACCATTCACTTTATTTCCCTCATTTACTCTCCTTTCCACATCTTCATCAATCTTTAAATCCCTCGTAAACAGATTCCCCAAATATACAAACTCACTTACTTGCTCCACACTCTTATCATTTATCATGTATCAGTCTTATTCCAGTTCATGATCGACCAGTATGTCAAATTTCAATTAAGTAAATCCTGATGAACAAACAACTTATCTCATAAACATCAAACCCAGACTTAATATATCTAAAAAATATTTACTTTAATACGAAAGTGACTCTGTTCTGTTACCTTTTCATGCCATAAGGTGAAACAAGTTGATATTTTTTCCATACAAATTTCGAGGGTGTTTTACTCCACTGTTTGACATTGTAAATTCAAAGTTTAACATGATATCGTTTGGCCTCATTATTAATTTTGTCTGTACGGAAACCGAACAGTTAAATTAAAAGCCATTAAAAAGTTATGAGCCAACAAAGATTCGTTTTTCTATCTAATTTTAACGCAACTTTGGGCGTAAATAAGTACTATAAAAGAAGGGTAAAATCACCAAAACAAAATCCGTACCGACAAAGCTCAATTATTGAAAAGTTAAATTAACTTTATTTGAATCAGATTTATGCAGTGGTTTTTTCATAAAACACGATTTTCCAGAGGACTTTTCGTAATTTTTTACGAGCTAGTTTTACTAAAATAGTTCGGAACGACTGTGGACGCATGTGGACTAGCTTCTAGCTGCTCATCACTGATACTATCTCTGTCGGACGCGGTCCCAGGTGAAATAGCGTGCTTTTTGCCCTCGCCCACCAGTGAGTTCGAGCCCGCGACTAGTTCAACCTTAACGGCTGAAAAGATTTAGATGAAATTTGGCATACAGTTAGATCATGACCTGGGTTTAGTATATTATGATGCTTTTCTCTCATGATCTGTAATATCGTAATTAGTTATTACTTGATTATTAGGTACCTATTAAAATTATATTTAGGGATAACCTTTCATTACACCTAACTTTTAAATTTTGAAATATACTTTTGATTTTTATATGAACATTTCTTTAATTTCTCACATATTCCCTCATGAATGCTAAACTATAAAGAAGTTAACCACAAGCGAAATATTTTTAGCCACCTTTTAGTTAAGAAAAGTGTTTAAGGTTTTACAAAAGTTCCATAAAAAATCGGCAATAATTAGCTTAAAAGCATTTAAAGCCCCGTAACCGCTCATTAGGATAGTTATTACATTGTAAATCAAAGTGAATGTCATGACTATAAAGCAGTTATGTCACTTAACAACTTTTTTGTTAAGTATTTCTGAACTAAATATAACAAACATTATGAAGGTTGAAATTTTTAATAAATTACTTCACTAAAAAGCCGCTAAGGTATAGTTAACGGCCTTTTAGTACAGTAATATGATACAATATCTAAGTTATATGCTTAACAAAAAGAGAAAAATGAATTTTAAAAGTAATTACTGAGAGGTTCTGGACGGAAACGATTCTTTAGGATAAGCAGAAAGAAATATCAATTGATGTGTCCAAAAATCATTAACCTAAGTAGCATAGTTTTTAAGAAACAACGATTCCCGCGTTTTTTGCCATTTTCTCGAAAACAACTTTTAGGGCTTAACGGCTTTCTAATTAAAGGACGGCAGTATTATATAATTACTTGCCAAGAAAAACATTCAATAAATTCAGTGCGTTACAATAAAATTCTCAGAAATATTATTAAAAAGAACGTCTGACCTAGATTCGGGGAAAATCTATCCGACACGTTGATGAAGATGATTAGAATATTATTCCAAGCATTACGAGATTACTCCGATTACATAATGGGATAAATACGTTATTATACTCGTATTATCGTCGACCCCAAATGATAGTAGAAAAGTAGATTGAACCATTAATAAGTGGCAGTGACATCAAAGTTGAACCTATTAATCATGGATTCAGTATAATGATTCAGTTACATTTACCTTATAAATGTAATTTGACAAAGCTTAATTTACTTTATAGGTACAACGCAAGTGCAAGTTATTTTTATTTCTGGTTTTTGTTTTATTGAAATACCAACGGGCGTATAAGGCCGCGGCGCGTCCTAATCAAAAGCGATCATCGCGCTTTTATGTCAGTTTATGTTCGGTGAACCTGAACGCGTTGTTGCACAGACGCAGGGCGCTTTCCGGTTTTCCGAGCAAAAAGTGAAATATAGACGCGACGATCGCGTATTCTCGCGACGATCGCTTTTAAATAGGACGCGGGGTATGACCAGTGCCGTAATACGAACATACGGAGTAAAGGAAACGTAAATTAAAACGATTTTAAAATTGGAAATTATTCTCGTTTCACACACAATATTACTTAAATTATTACTAATTTAGTTTAGCTTACTTATACATATCTATGGGTTATTGTGCTTGTTGCAAAAATTTAAAGCAAAATGCATGCACTGTTGCATTTTCGATATAAAACATTGCTCGAATTAAGGCACCTTTCCCACCGCCAACAAAAAAGCGACTAGCTATCAACGATTTTCTCATAAAGATACATATATTAATACCTTAGGATCGCTGACTGTTCACATCGGCGGCGAGCGTTCGTTTTTCGCAGCGACACGGCCTATCAAAGAGAGAACTCGCTAAGCGATGCTTGGTGGGCAGAACTCTCGCCGAGAGACTCACGATTGGTACACTCGCTGCTCGTTGCTCGTCATCTCGTTTATAGTTGCTAGGTCTATTCGTTGGGAAAGGTCCCTTATGTTAAATTTCGCACTCCTTCTTAGGACCTCTGATGTAAGGATTAGGGATGGGCCGAAATTCTTTTACATTCGGTTTAACCGAACTTCAGCTGTTTGAACCGTACTTCGGCATTACATTTTTTGACTAAAATAATAAAACTAAACCGGTAAAATAAAATCATACTTACACATTTATTGTTTGTACTTGTAAGATTTAATAGATCGTTTAATTGGTGCATAAAAAAGACATTGCAACATACAAAAGCACGATTAAAAGATAACTAATAACATAAATATTAGGAAATAGCTACAAGGTGTTACTTAACTAACAATTAAGTGTATTCTAAACATTCCCATCAAAATCTTGACATGTAACATTATTATTTAGAATACATTTAATTGACTGCACGGAATCTGGACCAACAGTATGGCGAAGCGATTGATTGACCTTTAAAAAATAACCCTTGAATTCCTGAAAGGTACATTTAAGCTGAAAACCATTTACTGGCGTCCTGCGGTTGACAACCCCTAATACAGAGACTCCATTATAAATGGCCTGCCTTCTGCCTCCAATTTCAGCTAAGGAATATTTATTTGTACCGCTTTTTAAATTTCACTTGGAGAAGTGGGCTATTTATTTTATTTTTATTTAGTCGTATATCATTTAGCTCTCTTTAGAGTTCAACATTAATCTGCGGGTTTATTTTATAACCACGACTAAGAAAATCTTTTAAGCAACGGCAACCAACAACGCTAAAAACGCCAAAACGCTAAAAACAATAACGCCAACGCGTCTGGACAACGCCACCTAGTTCGCCCAAACAGTTTAAGCAACATACGTCGATACGAAAATCAGAGAAGAAAATGTTTTGATTTAAATTCCTAGAAGACTAATATTGACTTTTGACAATAGAAGGGTTGGATTAACGTATTCCACTAGAATTCGATTTTTGAGTCACATTACGACCCAATGTCAAATAAGTACCTACTAAAATAATAGGTGAAACGGTAACGTTACCACATTTAGAACTAGGTTAACTTCCAGAACTCGAATACTTTCGTTACTAAAATTCATGAGATGATATTTATTTGTACAGTGGACGGGCACAGTAAAAAAAACACTAATTTAAGAAGGGGGGGGGAGCATAGACTAATACGTCCCTGCGCAGTCATACGAAAAGTTGTTTTGCAAATCGCAGCTAAGCGCGTGCGCTCCTCCCGTTCGCGTTCGTCTCCCGCGCCCTTACGAGCACTGGATTTACTTTGATCATGTACATGAAAGCTACATACTAACTGTCTGGATATTAAAGCCACCGACACATTACTGTGTCGTGTTTTGTCGTGGCGCGGGATACACCAATCAGACGAATCTGTTCATGACTACATCAAATCACAAAGAGTTTTGATTGGGTAACACTGCGTCACGATACGACACAACACAGTAATATAAATCCAGATTTAGCTGGAGCATACTTATTGGTACAATACTGGTATTCAGCTGCATCCGGTTAGACTGGAAGCCGACCCCAACATGATTGGGAAAAGGCTAGGCAGAATGAATGATACTTAATGGTACATTTTTTTTTAATGTAGGTATTTCTTTCTTCCTTCTCACAGTGGCAAGACCTGAGTCCCAGCAGTGGGGTATAGGCTGGTTATGTTTTCGTGCTGATTATACCTATATAAACAAATATCTTCTATGCCCAGCAGTTTAATTATCGGGTGGGTTACCAAACAAACTAATTCCCCTTTGTAAATAAAAACGAAGTTTAAAAAGGGTTCGATAGCACGTTACACATAACATAACATCACGCCTGTATTCCCCGAAGTGTTAGGCAGAGGTGTAGCTACACATTTCGCCAGTAATGTTTAAGTCCCATGTAATACGGGGCGAGCCTATTGCCATCAACCGGGCAAACAAACAACCGGGATAAATCCAAACTCCGGAGTGCTACTGAGCAATTCCAGATGGAAAAACCTAATAATACTTTGCCCGACCCGGGAATCGGACCCAGGACCTCAAGCTTAACAGTAGCGCTTGCGACTACTAGGCTTACGAGGCAGTCATGTAATCATGTTACACATATCAGCAAATAAAAAATAAAACGGTATTCTGGCCGACATGTCACAAGGGAAAACTGTATACAGCACTGAGTTAAAATGCTCCCTCAACTATTCGAATAGCTGATAAAAACATTGTGAACTATTCAGTTGGAATGACAATAGTATTTTTCAGATTTTTATTGTTGGAATTCCAAATAAATGGCATAGCCCATTTTTTTTAAATCACAACGGGGAAGCTCTTGGCCTGAATCTCACCTGATGGTAAGTGATGATCGGGCCGAAGGTGGAAGCGAGCTTCACCCGGAATCCTCAACCACAGAGGAACTAGCTATCTTACCTGTAACTGCCGGAACACAACAATGCTACTAACATTGTTGTTATGGCGACAGACTTTTATCTAAGTCTATCTCTTCTATCGATACCCCTTGGTAAGAACTACAAAAGGCTGCTGATTCTCATTAAATTTAATTGAATATTTAATGAATTAGATCACAGACACAGTATTGGTATTATCACGATTCCGAATCATGTTTTCTGATGATTTTAATATGTAAGTAGGTACGAAAAAAAAATCCCGATAAGGTAAATTTTTATTAAAGATGCATTCTTTGAAGTCTGACAGTCAGAAAACAAACTCCTAACTGAACAGTTGCAGTATCAATCAAAAGTCTATGAAAATGTCAATGTTTACTTTCCTTAACTAGTAAATCTTCAAGTAAATAGTTTTGTAATTCGAATCAAATTCAAAAGTCAAGGGACTACTAAGATTCAATTCGTACCTATGTAATTAGAATCTAATTTAAAGTTAGAAAACGGTATTTATTTAGTTTAGCTTATAAAGCTAGAAATACATGCTTTCTCTTTGACAAAATGTGAAACTGTTTACATTTAATTCTTTAATATCAGTTTGTAAATAATTGAATGATTATTTAGTGCAAACAGTTTCATAGTCCTGTTAATTGATACAAGTTTATAAAATTATATTGACGGCAATATGCTTGACGGCTCGTGCAGAACGGCGCGACAGGCAGCGCGACCCTTGTCGCGCCCGCGATATCGCACCAGTCTGCATGAGCCTTGAATCGGAATTAATTTAATTATGGACTTTAGGGCTTCTTTTATACCTACTTAAAAAAAAATCTATATCCCTTTTTATATTTCTAATTTTCTAAATATTTAAGATTTTTTTCATTTTTTTTTTATCCTTCTCGTATACCTATCAATATTATACTATCGCAAATCGGCGAGTAAATCTTAAATGTTGATAAAAACTTGCTTTTGCGTCGTTTGGAAGGAATTTGTCTCGATATGGGTACCTATTCATTTATTACTTGAAAAGGGTGGAAAGGTTTTATAAGGATGCGAAAGTGGTTAACAATAAATTTCCGTAAGGGTTGGTCAAGGTCGAGGAGAACTGTTACATCGATCACTAGGCGACGGTTTGCTGGCCAGCCTCGGCCGCGACGGCGAGCGTTCAAAACAACCTGGGGCCTAAGGGTGCGTTTCCATTGAAGCGGAGACGTGCGGAGCTCAGCGGAGACTTGCGGAATCGACCAATCACAATGGTTGAAATCCTCATCGCGTCACTCGTCTCGTCTGTAATTGGACGATTCCACTCAGCTCCGCTCGTCTCCGCTTCAGTGAAAACGCACCCTTAGTCTACTAATTTATAAACGTTACAATGGTCTCTTAATGGTGAGTTTTTGACAGATTTGCCATACAAAAACTGTCAAAAACTTACCATTGAGAAACCATTGTAACGTTTATAAATTAGTAGACTTAGGCCCCTGCTTCTCAGCTCACGGGCCACCTCGCCCCTCCGCGCCTACGCAGGCTTAAATTACACTCTAGGTGTAGGACAGATAGCGGAAGCTTTATTATTTCCCTTTGCATTTCATTGCTAACCACTTTCGAATCCATATAAAACATTTTCTCTCTAATCATAAGATGATTGAATACGCATCTCGAAACGAAAACCTTAAAAGCGAGGCAAAAGCAAGTTTCTAACAACATTCAAGATTAATCCGCCATTCGCGAAAGAATAATAATGATTTACGAGAAGGATAACTGCTTATACATTACTCTTAAATGTTAAGAAAATGAGAGATACTATAAAAAGGGAACAGAATATTTTTGAGGATAAAAAGGTTTTTTCAAATGAAAACTTCTTTTGGCGCGTTGAGCAATTTGTTGTAGGGGAAAACTTATGGGTTCACGTCACCGACATGCCCGCACCGACATGCCCGCACCGACATGCCCGCACCGACATGCCGTAGCAGTAAGTGAAGTTAAATTGACCAGTGAAAAGTTTAATTTGTGTATACTGTGTATTGTTTAAATAGTATCCATACATCATGTTCGTGAACAGGCGCTGTCAGTTGGGTCTGGTCATCTCATTTTTCATCTACTTTTTTCTCATTAGCTGCAATGGCTTATTTTTCATTTATTTTTATACTTTTATTACGGACGCTTTTATCATGCACGTCTTTCTACATTGTTCTCAAATGTATAATTTCAACATGAATGATGTAACTAATTTTTTGTGCCCGTTCCTCTCCATAGGTACCTACTACGCTTTGGAATGGGGAACTAGCTTCATATTTCTGACTGACCGACTCCTTGACAATTCAAAAGTGCCTGCTAATGTTTTAATTGAAATAAATGCTTTGTTTTAATATTTTAGTTCTGTTGCAGTCCCCATGACTCCCTATTTTTTAATTCAGTTTAAGCCTAACTTTCTCATCTGCTCAGATATCATTCTATCATTCTGTCTTTAGAATGACTGTCTCGTTGGTCTAGTAGTCATAAGTGCGGCTGCTGAGCATGGCGTAGTGGGGTCGAGCCCTGGGTTGGGCAAAATGTTTCACTATTAGCTTTTTCCTTGAAGACATTTTTAGTAGAAACCATAGATTATGTAGAAAAGAAGTCTGGGCTCTTGATGGCTCTCGACCCTAAAACGTTGGACCAAGCAACTTTTCCAACGCTTTCTCTGTACCCACAGGCGTGATGTCATTGTATGTAATTTGACATTTATAGACGCTCTATAAGCCCCTGTCCTTGTCATTTATATCCCAATTAAGTGAGAGGACGATATACTACACCTACAACTATATTAATTTTAACTTGAAAGTTGTGATACGTTTGTGAGTAGGTAAGGGTTAAGTGTCCCCAGTGGCACCATTCGCTTCTAAAGTTTTTAATTTCCGGGATGAAATTTATCCTATGTCATTAAAACTCTCTCCTAGTTCTATGACGCATGGTTTGTGGTGACGATGTAATTATGCGTCGGTTGCTAACAGTGACAGCTGTCACTATGGTCTAGCTAGACAAGTGACAATCGCTTTCAAAGCGTTTCGAATTTCTACAAAGACTTTCGACGATTGACTTAATAAGGTTTTCGGCAGCTAATGTAGAAAATATATACAGTGTGATTCTTCATAATGTGCACATATCGATTGCAAATGTGCACATATTCTATGCTTAATTTGACAAACGGAAAAAATATTTAAAAAAATCTATTTTTATTTTTTTATTTGTTTTGTATTTTTTACCCCAATGTAAAAAAACGGTGTAACTTTTAAATGATCTATCGCGATGAAACAAACTCCATACCTAATGATTGGTAGTAATTAAGTGTTCTTATAAAATGAAAATTGTGGGAAAAACCCCTCCCAATTAAAACCAAAAAACCCTCAATTGAAAATAAACAGGTATTTCGTCCAAAAATCTCTTTTTTTAAATCAATTTTTACAATATTTGTAAAAAAATTGAATAAGACGAATTTTTTAATTTAAAAAAATGGAAAAGAAATGATGTATTTAGATTTTTATTTTTATTTTTTCCGTCGATAAAATTAAGCATAGATTCCCCCATTTCGATATGTGCACATTATGAAGAATGACACTGTATTGATTTTTGACTTTTCCAACATCGTTATCGCTGACAGAATGTCACTTTGTCTGGGGCCTCAAATGACCTTTCAATTATTTTTTATAAGAATAGGAGAAATATAGTCTGACATTGAATACCTACGTAGGTATACGAAAAAGACTTTCGTATACCTACGAAAAACGGCAAAATATTTTTTCTTCGGCAAATGAGAATATATTTCGAAGAAAAATATATTCTCGTTTGCCGAATAAAAAGTATTTTGCCGTTTTCCCTTTCTGAAACTACTTTCTTTTCTGAAACATTGGATTTTCATGTAAGTAACGTTTAATAAACGTACATAACTTATTGATATCTTCAATATAATGTTCTCAGAACTTTTGTACGTCAAAAGCCTCGACTATGCTAATATTTACCATGATTGTATTGGAGAATTCAGAATTAGTCCTTTTGTAGGTAGTTCATCGTATATCATATGTCTCCTCGATAAAATTATCCCCGAAATGTCACCTAATCATGTGAGTCACCGAAAACCAGCGTAGGTGTCCAAAGTTAAATCAAAATAATAATTTCCGAATTCAGTTCGACCTAGTTTGAAATTCTATCCCGCTCTTCATAAGTTTTTGTCTTAATTTTGATAAGTGGATTCAGATTACCAGCACCCTAATTGTATAACATACTTTCCATTACAATCGAAGGTCGCAATCCATTGCTTCATATTATGTAAAAAAAAAGCGTCTGCTCGACGACGAAAGTGACTCAATGAATTTTGTTTTAATTGTCAAGATGAATGGCATTGACATTGTGAGTGTGTTACGCAATTAGGTACCCAGCAGGAGCCCAAGTCTGCCGTTGACACCGTAATTGTTGATTTTGGCAGTTTCGGTAATGTCCTCATTAAAAGTTGTCATTATGGTTTTCCGATGGCGTCCCACCTACACTACATTGGAAAAATTGTTCGTCTTTGGTAATCTCGTATATAATGACATTTATTTTATTTTTACACGACTACCGCGAAGCAAAAAGGACGGTTATGATTTTGACTGTTCCTCATAACTTCTAAACTATTCTACTCATAATAATTTGACAAATGAGGTATCTTTTGAAGCTCGTTTGAAGCCTTTTGGTCATCCGCTGGTGACGTTGACATTAAATTGAATATGGCGCCCACAAGAGGACATAAAATGACTTTTTTGTCGTAGTTGGTGTTTTCGTTTTTATAACTTTTATTTTGCGCTACTATGAATCTATGAGATTTCGAAACCGTATAATGGCATGAAAATCATCAGCTCCGGCCTCGGTGAACATCCCGGAAGCGCTACAAAACCGTGGTAGACCTAACAGCATCCTGAATACACTGTTATACTGGACACGCAGGGCGTTGTACATATAAAAATACAACTATCCTATAAAAATTTGGTTTAAATATATGCGGCAAGGAAATAAATATCACACATAGATATGACGAAAATCTAAAAAAATTAAGTAATGTGTGAAATGAGTATTTTTTAAATCGTTCTAATTTACGTCACTTTTTTACGCGTGTTTGTGGCAGGCGAAAAAAGGATGGTGCTATCGACCTTGTATAGCTCTGTCTCTCTATCACACTGGAAAAATGGTGACATTAATACGTCATAATACGGCCTCTGGACTGGTCCGCTTACGCGTTTAACTTAGGTAGCCATCTTAGTAGAGATCTCATCTCGAACTTATTTGTCTTTGACTTTGTAGTCAAGTATTTATACATAGAGTCAAAAATAAATAACAATAGGCGAAGTTCCAAAAGTGTCTCAATATCTCGATGAAAACTTAACATCACATAACATCAGGCCTTGTTTCCCCGAAGGGTTTGGGCAGAGGTGTACCTACATTACACCCATATTTCGCCAGATTAAGAAAACCTAAAAACTTGATTATAGTGTGACAAAGATTATAGTTTTATAATACAAATAATATTAAGTGTAGATTTACGATTACAATTTTAATTTAATTTTTTATTTACTTATGATTTTAATTTCGTTTAATAATATTATATCATCCTAAAACAAACAAGATCTTTGGTTAAACTATGAAAATAGTCATTGGGGAAATTACTCCCTGGGGTGTAATTTCATTTGCCCAATGAATATTTTCTCAAATTCAATTATTTTTTCCAATTCAGCCTATTTTCTTGTAGGTAAACGACAAAGTTTACTCAAGAAAGAAAGAAAGAAGATTAGTACTTAACTAAAATATTGGATGAAACCTTTGTCAACCCGCATTTAAGAAAATGCCTAGTCCTTTAGTTCAAAGACTAATTGTAAACGACGGTGACAGACCTAGGACCTAAGATCTAAGTTTGTATAATATAATTCCCGCGCTTTTCCAGACAAATAATGGACCTTTTTTCTCATCCTTAATTTTCTGATGACAAAGGAACTTCGAGAGGATTTCTCGCACCAATTTTACTTTTCTAACAATGTTTGTTTGGTATCACCGATTTGCTGCAACGTGGTGATTTTTGATACGAAATTGAGCACGATTCAAAGTCAGGTAAATTAATTGTTAATCAAATGAACTATCAACTTAAATTATCCGTATATTCAAATCACACCTGTCATTCTTTGATAGTTGTATGAAATGACTATAATACGGCAAATTGACGTAGGGTCTCAATTTGCTAAGATCTAAGTTTTGTAATAAAGGGGGCCCTGGGGGCCTATTACGAACTTTTAAAAAACCAGGCAAGTTCCAGGCAATTCATTTCACTGGCTGGTTATAATTCGTATTATGACATTCCTAACTCTGAACGACTTCACGCTGGGTAGTTTGTCTGTGGCTGGCTTGTAATTCTCTGCCGTAAAGTTCAGAAACACAATGAAATATTTATCGGTAAGTTACGTTTTTATTTCAATCACGTATTTTATGATAAAATAATAAGTATAATATTAAATCTAGTTAGTAAAAGTAAGTGAAAATAATAAAGTAATGTATATTGTACTATTTTATTCATTATTATTTTCTGTGTTTGTAAATTGTAACGAGAGATTCGTTACGTACCTACTTCACTTGAAGTTCAGCGGGAAATTCGACACTTTGACAGAAGTATTATCTAACAAACTAAAAAAAATCGTATTGTTTGTTTTACTTCCATTCGTTCGGAGTATAAGTATGTGCTGCAAACTCAATAACCCAGTGATTTGCTTAATTACTGTTGAAACTGTTGGCTGGGATATTGAATGATAACCTATATCACCAGTGGGGCGTTGGTAGGAGCTAGTAGCATAAAACGATAATGCTACCAAAACCTAAAATGAGAATAATATTTAGTTAAAACTAAGTTCATAATATACCTATAAAAACAAATACCTTAGTCTCCACAGATAAATCAGTGGATTTTGTAGGTCTTGACATGTGAGGTCTCAGCTCCTCTCAAAGATTCAGCACCAAGTCTTTGCTAAGTCGATATCGTTGTATGAACTGCACATCATCCATGTCGAACACATTAGATAGATCAAGAAGACATCTTCTTTTGTTCCTTGATTCATTATTGTTATGAGTAAAGTCACTTTCCAGGAACTCAAACAGTTCATATTCGTCACACATGATATTTCACTAGATCAATTTCGCCAAATATATCGAAAACAATTCAATAAAAGCTCCTCTGAAGCAGCGTAAATTGAATGGAATGTGAGGTTACTTTTTAACAGTTTTAATATTTCGAGAAACGTCGAAATGAAGGTTCGTAATACGGTATTTCCAGTCAATAGTCGGGCAGAAGTCGGCCAGGGTGTCACGTGACCGCTGACTGGGTTGTTTGACGAGTTCATAATATGAAATTGCAAGGCAGTTCTGTTCACGCCGTAAACTGCCTGGAAATAAGAGTTCGTAATACGTTTACGTACAGCTATAAACTTGTGTTAACTTTAACAGCTCCTCTGACAAATTATTTCTTTACTAGCTGAACTGACAGACTGTCCAAATTTCAATAATTCATACAAAAATCCCATAGAAAAAAGCACTTTCAGTTTTTCCAGATTTTTTTAATTTTCGGGGCAAATTTTTCTTTCTTTAAAAACCTTATTCGGACTATTACGAAAATTTTAAAACAAAAATAGCCAAATCAGTCCAGCCGTTCTCAAGTGATGCGCTTATCAACGCACATCATTACATTTTTATTTATTTATTGGGTAAGTTTCAATGGTTCTACATCGATACCAATGCAATCAGAAAGTTGTAGTTATTACAACTATACTTGAAGCGCTGTAGTTGAACTTATAGTGAAATCCACGAGTAGTTTATTATTGCTTTTACTTTTACACTAACCCGCGACTTCGTCCGAGTGAAATTTCTTTTTTTAACATAAAATATATCGTATGATACTCGGCGATACTGTAGCTTACCATTAGTTAAAGAATTTTCGGAATCGGGTCAGGAGTTTCAAAGCCCCCTGATACAAACTCACAAGGTTTACGTCTTTGTAACATTCGTATATAATAAATACTTCTTTGTTACTCTCAGCTATAAATGTAATACCACATGATGTGATTATGGGGTTCCTTTGTTACTAAAAATTTTTGCTGTCATATTTTCCTTAAATTGTTATTACTGTTTATATGAATTGTTTCTATAAATATTTGTCTTTCTCCTTCTTCTCACTATCCCACGCACAGAGGCGACTAATAACCTAAATCGCCTCTTTCATACAATAAAAACATCACCCCATTTTTGCGGTGATTTATCTAACAGTTGCGTATTATCGTTTATTACAGGGCTTATTGCTGGAACAGAAAAAATGACAATTAAATAATAATAAAAAAATGAGGGGGTTTTTTCCTGATGATTTTGAGGTCTTCAGAATAAATCCTTTAAGCTACCAACACTACTTGGAGACGATGCGAAGTGTTTGTTCAAATTTATAGCCCACGTCTTGTAAAAGTACAATTTATTGTTTAGGATACGATGGGATTGACATACGCTATGCGTAAAAGCCGCTTTATACAAAGATAGGAAAAAAAAAACAGTACCTAACTAAACTATGGCTAAATGTGGCGTGTATCTATTGAACTTTGCTTTTGTAAGATATCGCAGGACTATAAACAAAAGTAACACAAAAAATAAATGGGCATGGTTTTGCAGTTTTACAAATACAGATTGTGTAATGTTTTAAGAAACAATAAACAAATGACCTCTGCAAATGGCACCCTACCTTACTTGTCTAATTAGTAAACCTGAACTCAGTTTCACGCCGGTGCGGCGACAACGCGTGTAGCATGATAATATGCTTATCTTTTTCGCTAATTACGACATGCCATCCTATTTCCACGAGTCATCTTATATAATGTACAATATTACGTTATTTATATGTATGAGCACCATTTCTGAAGATCCTCTTTTTACTTATAATATGATTGCCTTCGCCTCTTTCAATCGTCATCTCAGTATTTCTATAACTATAAATTAATTAAACCTACGAATATCAGCTGACAGTGAAAAAATATCTGATAAAATTCAAGATATTTTTGTTATTAGACTTGTTTATTACGCTCTGCGTACTGAATACCGGCCACCCGAGATAATGGTTCATTATCCTGGAGTATGGCCTTGTATGAGACTTCATGATTATAAATTAGGTAGCCTGGGTTATGTACCTACTGTCGGGTATTCATTAAATTCTGTTGGATGGCTCTTTTAAATTTCCCTCGTAGGGTTAATTAAATATTTTCGGCATAGCGGGGTACTGATGTTAGGTATTTTTTTGCCCCGAATGTTGAGCTGTATTCATAATGTAAGATTAAAGGCCAAATATAGGTATTGATGTTATGAAATATTTGTTTTCATTATATTATTTTAGAGCTGGCATAATATTATAATATTTGTCGAAAGCTAGTTAATTAAGGCGGACATATAGGTACACGCATTTTGTCGACACGACGCTCGATTGTTTCTTGATTCGCGTCACGCCTCCGGCGGTTGCGTGTAACTTCGTATTATCAAATGTTGCGCTCGTTTGCTCTAACCCAACAAGGGACCTGTTTGCGGATGTATGGAGGAAGATTTTATTGGTATGTCAGAAGTGCTGTGAGAGGAATTTATGAAAGTGTTGATAACCTTCTTTTATTTGTGTTTTATTTTGTATATTTTTAAAGTGTGTTTTAATTTTTAGTTACTGTCATTGGTTGACTACACAACCGTTGTAACTAAATAAATAAATAATAAAGAAAGAAGGAGAAGAATTTGAGTAAGAAGTTGGCAGACATCCCAGTGCTGATTTGCTGAATTCGATTTCTGCACAAACTATTGTTATTTTATCTGATAAAATTTATATTATATTTTAAGTAAGAGAAGAAAAGCCTATGCCCAGCAGTGGGTGAAGTTGGGCTGTGGGTGACGATGATGATGCATATATTATAAGTATTTATTCTTGTATTTTATAGTTATTTTCAAGCTATCTTTACATTACACCTGCCATGTTTTGTCTTTGCATCACGCTAAGGTTGATTGTTACTGGACGGGTGGTCGACTTTTGCTTAGGATTTTTAGAGTTGTGGTGGAACAGGGTGTAAAGTTCACTCATCCTCTATAGAAAAGGGAGGCTCCGCCGACTAGACGGGTGTCGTATCTGGCGGGCAACTGCCCAACAATTGATGTCGGAAAAATATATATATGCTGTTTGCGCCGTACACTTTGCTTGTGCGATGCAGGATTTCGCGTGACGTCAGTATGACGCGTAGCTCGCATGTGGCGATATAGATGCCACCACAGTTTTAATAAATAAATAAATATAAAACGGATGGGTGTGGGTTCAATTCAAATATTGTGTTAGGTCTTCCGTAAAAGTCAAAGGAAAATAAATAAAACCTTGCGTTGCTAAGTTTGCCAAGGTGGTAAGATTATGGTAATTTAAAAACTTGATGTAGCTGCCTTTGCCTAGCCGTGGCATTTAAGGCTGCTAAAATGCATAAGAAGATAAGCTTATTATACATACACTTAGGATTCCTAAGAACTTAGACTGGAATACCTTATGATAACATAAACAACATTACACGCGTTATCCAAGAACTTAATTAAGGTAACATAATCTTAGAAGACACGAACTTTAACCTTATCCCTTTTGTTTCAGAGTCTAGTCTTCCGAGTCATGAGTCATCCGAAGGTGCCGGATTTTCAGCAATGCGTGTCTTTTGAGGCATTCGCTAACCAACATCAGGAATTAGCGTATAACGTGTTTTGTCTTGGAGCTGTATATTTTCTACCTCTGACAATAATATCAGTGTGCTATGCCTGCATTTTTTATGAAATTTCGAAGAATTCTAAAGAAAATTCAGGTGAGTTGATTTTTCACACTTTTTTTCTGATAGGTACGGTAATCAAAATTGTCGATGGAAAGTTTACTTCTCAATCAGTTTCCATCGACCTTTTTTTTCGCTAAATATTCATAAAAACTCTGTATAACATTTAACATTTGTGTAACATTTTAAGAGTTGATATTGATGAGAGGTACTTAGATATTAACTCTTAGCTGTAACATGAAATGCAGACAAGCAATATTCTTTTTTTAATAACAATAAAATACAACAGACAAAAATGGCAAAATATTATGATTTGGATACGTTTGACGCGGTAGAGCGAATCTATGATTTTAATCTTTGTATGTACTTGGGTATATAAATTTTCATTACCAACTCACGGTCAAAATAGTCATATAATAGTAGTTATTAGTAAGATTGAAGACTATTATAAGATATGGTGTAATTTAGCCACTGACGCAAGAAGATGCCTAAGGTTACACATTTTAATAAAAGGGGTATAATATAATATTAATATGAGAAGTATTTGCATTCCAACGCCCACAGGGGTTGTAACGGTTTTATTATATAAGTAGGTACCCAAGAGCACATTGAAATTTAATATGACACAGGATTAATACCCTTTAATTTTATTTATTAATATGATTATAAATAACATAAGTACGTTTTCGCATGTCATTCATGAGTTCTATTTCTGAAACACTGTTCATAAGTATGTTAATAAGCTGTGGTCACAGTCGTTGGCTAAAAAAAATAAGCTGAATGTTGTAAGAAATTTCGTTTGCTGTAAATACGCTGATGCTTAAATTAAATTTTTAAAAGACCTTTAGGAGTTCCACACGTCCTTTTCTGCGTGGTTGTGTTTTGTTTAATTTTTGAGCTGCGAGAATGCGAAAATCCTTAAGGCCTCATTTACGGAGTCGCGCGTCGCGTGCGTGCCGTCTCGCAGCGCCTCCGACGTTTGTTTAGTTTGCAGACAGGCGGCGCGCGTGCAGCGGCCCGCGTCACCACACGCGCAAACACAAACATGACGATCAAAGACTACTATAGTATACTGGCAAATGACGATGTACGATATCGTTGGCCCGTGCGACGCCACGGGCCCAGGTTTTATCGTGAACGAAAATTGCAGGAATAGCTGGTCGCAACGTTGCGTGCACCAACGCGATAAACATCGCGTAATACGCGGCTGCGATTCCATCCGCGGGCTCCGCCTGCATTTCCAGCAAACGCGTATAAAATCGCTTCCCGTAAACGCTCACATACAACACCATATGTTTGAATTTTGTGCGGGCTGTGCCGCATCTCCGTCAACGAGGCCTAAAAGGGATTATTTTTTCGCCTAAGGTTAAACCGCCTTTGTTACTATAAATCCTTTTTTACACTAGGAGTTTTGCGACCGTCAAGAGGCGACAAACTCCATGAGGAACTCGTAAGCGAGAATCCCCAAGCGGTTTATCGCCCGGCGATTTAATACCCTCGCTCACTCACCAAGTAAACTTGAAAACCATAAAAGTTAGGCTGCACCGCTTATGGTGTATGTTTCACATTATAGTTAGGTTAGTCAAAAAGCGACCTTAATGGTACTAATATAATAATCGGTTTCAGAAAAATACCATCAGTCCGACCACAGTAGAGTGATGCTGAGGAGATCCGACCAGAGACCACTGGCCAGAGCCAGGAGAAGAACGCTCAGGATGACTGTTACCATAGTGACGGTGTTCGCTTGCTGCTGGTTGCCATATGCTACGATGACTTTATGGTAAGTAATTACATGTTTGATATTTTAATCCAGTTGGAGGAAACTTTAACAAAATATTATTTTCACACATTCACTTTAGCTACTCTGTTCATGAATGAATTCATATCTATTGTTTTTTAATTACTTAACTAATTATTGTAGTGATACAATGGTGCCGATTCCCTTGTTCACAAACTAAACTAAATTTAAATTCAGTGCATCTTTTTCTTTCAATTTCATTAAGAAAAGGACAGAAGATACATTTTAGTTTAGTCCTATCAAATCTGTCACTACTCCATACATGTTTAGACGTGATTAAAAATTTGCCTACTAAAATTACGTCAATTTACGTCAGGCGCTGATTAATTTGACAGGACTAAACTAAAATATATCTTCTGTCCTTTTCTTAATGAAATAGAAATAAAAAGATGCCCTGAACTTAAATTTAGTTTAGTTTGTGAACAAGGGAATCGGCACCATTGTTTGGCTGAGAGATTATTTTAATCCAATTTTTACAACTTGTGGACTGTGTAGATCTACCAAACAAAGGTAAGTAAAAAAAAAAAAAACAATAGTTTAGAAATGAATTAAGGAGCACTGAAAGGTATGTAGCTATAAGCATTGATTAATTGAGTTTGTGTGTGGAGGCGTGTGCGTGTATGAATGGGTGTGTGTGTGTGTGTGAATAGGGGCGTGTGAGTCTATGAAGAGTGTATCTTTTCATGAACTAATTATTGTTGTGAGACGATAATAAAAAGAAATAAAAACGGAACCCTTATAGGATCACTTCGTTGTCCGTCTTTTTTCTCTGAAACGCGTGGAGGTATGACGGTACCGAGAGCTAATTGGGTAAAGTTTGAGAGATAGTATGTAGGGGTAATCTTCGGGACTACTGATTCGATTCCGAAAATTCTTTTATTAATTTGAAGTTACAATACGGCCGAGTGTCACAGGATATAGGTAGGTACTATAAGTTAAAACAAGAAAATTTACGCGGACGAAGTAGCGGGCAGAGGCTAGTTACTTAAAAACGTAATCAAGAGAAAAGACTCACTAATTGAATTTAGCTATTGTACTTCTACGAATAGTTTGGTAAAAACCAAAGTAAATAAATTTCCAGGAACCACCTAAATTGCTTTTAAAGTTTCCTCGCTTCAAGTATTATTGAAGAAGTAGTCGTTTTAAACGATATTATTGTATATGCCACCTTTCTTCACACGTTTCTTTGAAAACAGAGCTCTTTAGGAATTGTTTTTGTGCTGTTTGATTTATATTTTTGTTACGTAATTTGGAGGTGTACAATAATAATACTCACATAACATCACGCGGTTAGGCAGAGGTGTACCCATAGTACACCCACATTTCGCCAGTTATGTTTAAGTCCCATGTAATAGGGGGCGAGCCTATTGCCATCATCGGGCACAAATTCCAAACTCCAGGCTGCTACTAACAAATTCACTTTGCCCAACCTGAGAATCGAACTCAGGACATGCTCAGCAGCAGCGCTTAAATATTGTTAATATTGTTTGTGGTATTTAAAAGCGCCTTTAGCTTAACAATTAGGCTGCGTTTCGATTGGAGCGAAGAGAATAGGAGCATTGCAGAGCTAGGCATTAAGTAATGTCAGATAAGCAGCCTATGCATATTATAGTGCAACACATGCCTATCAGCCTGCTCTCTGCGATAGGGAGTGGGACGTGGAACGTGGGACGTAAACCACCACACGAGCCAATTGCGGGTGCCAACCTGCTGGATATCCATTTTTTGTTTAGAGAACTAAAATTTTGCAGACATGCCGGTTTCCTCGCAATGTTTTCTTTCACCGTTTGAATATTGTTGTTAATTCATATTTTATACCCAATGGAACAGTATGAAAAATACAGGAAATGGTATTTGATAGTACTTAGTGTTATATATCAAAGTGCCAAATACAACAGCCACAGTCAATAGGTAAAACATTTTTCATTCCATTTTCATTTTAAAAAGCACTCCTCGTTAAATGCTCTTACTTTGAAACATAAAAAAATAAAAAACACTACATGTGTGATATTGTCCTAGATCTAAAAAAACACTGTTAAATGTAATTCCCCTGTGAATCCGAATATAATAACATGAGATAAGGCAGAAAAGAGCTTCAAGCTTTTCTAAATTGTTTAATATTGTAAAGCCTGAGTAAATAAGGCTTCTTCTGCTTCCAGGAACTAAACTATTACTAATGGATTTTGCATTCTGTTTTCTGGAATAGACACTAGGAGTTTAAACAGAATCGCAAACACTGATCTAAGGCGATTATGACACTGCACCGCGCTCCGTCGCGTAGCGCGGGCGGCAGATTTAACATTATAAAACATTGTCTGCGCGCGGGACACGCTACCGCGCGTAGATTGTTTGCTGCGGTCACCCCGCATTATGTGACGGAGCGCTGTGCAGTGTGATAATCGCCAAACGTTAGGGCAAATACATCAAGTCGCGTTCAGACACCGCAATGCATGCGCCGCGAACGGTCAGCACTCATGCCTCAGGATCAACGAATAGCCACATCGCCAATCAAATTCCCCGCATCGACGAATGCTCTGGAAACACAGCATTCGTCGATGCGGTGAATTTACAGCCCGATGCACACGAGATATGAGCATGTTTCGCGGTGTCTGTACGTGGTTCACCTCAACATCATCTGCCTAGCTTCTTCTACGTTGGAGTCGACTCCCAGTCTCGATGCAGCTGAAGTATTTTTACTAGTATTTTACACGGAGCAACTGTTTATCTGACCTCCACCGTACAATCCTGATACCGGGTAATACGATAACCCTTAGTAAGACTGGTTGTAAGACTTTCGGGCGTCTGACAACCCGTAACGACTGCCAAAGATCTACGAATAACAGCTGGCACCAACGGCTTAACGTGCTTTCCGAGGCACGTAAGGGTCTCGATATGTAATGAATGGTCACCCATCCAGAAACCGACCGTGGCAAGCGTAGTTTAACCTTCGATCAACCCGTGCGGCTGTTATTATTTAACCATGAGCCGCTCGCGGCTTACCTAACAAAAGCAATAGCGTAAAAGAAAATCATAAACATCTCAGAACGTCAGTTATAGCAAAAAATACACACAGAAATATAGCAAGCGAAGAAAATATAAGGCTTCATAATTCAGGCGAGAAAAATACCTTTATAGTAATATTCCTTTCATGTCTGCGTGACACAAAAACCTTACCGAATAACATCCCGTTATTAATGAACTTCAGACAAGTTCTCTTCTGAATAATTTTCTTTGTAATCGGACTGTAAAAGAGGAAAGCTGATTAGAAGTTTTACAAGCTTAAATGATAAATGATTTATTTTCAGTAAGTAGGTTTGTACAAACACTTTTACACGTCAAGCATATTTTTTTCTGACTACTCTGAGAAGAAAGGCCGAAAAAAAGTCAGAGGGCACAGTCTCTTTTAAAGTCCAGATATAATCTTGGTCAGATCATGTGAAGACCATGTAGATTCGTGTCTGAAATGGTCTTTTGAGGAAGAGCGCTAAAAGGTAGATAAATAAACATAGAATATTGGATAACACGAGTTT
The DNA here is from genome assembly GCA_914767815.1 of Eupsilia transversa. Classification (NCBI taxonomy): domain Eukaryota; kingdom Metazoa; phylum Arthropoda; class Insecta; order Lepidoptera; family Noctuidae; genus Eupsilia; species Eupsilia transversa. The sequence continues at coordinate 5,156,562 of OU611888.1, forward strand.
TCTTTAGTAGCTGCCTCTTTCTGCCCTTCATGTCAAAGAAGTACAGTATTTTTATCTCACGAATCGACGCGTGCTTTACTTGTGGTAACCAAGTGTACAAACACGCTGTGAATTAGTGTGTAAACGCGGGAGCTCTCGGTGCCGTCTTACCTCCACGCGTTCCTGAGAAAGAGGGCTATGACAGACTGACTGACAGTCAGACAGACGGTCAACGATTTGATAAATTAATCAGCGCCTGACGTAATTTTAGTAGGCAAATTTTTAATCACGTCTAATCTTGTATGGAGTGGTGACAGGCGCGGATTAATTTGACAGGACTAAACTAAAATGTATCTTCTGTCCTCTTCTTAATGAAATACAAAGAAAAAGATGCACTGAACTTAAATTTAGTTTAGTTTGTGAACAAGGGAATCGGCACCATTTAGTCGTTTATAAATTTATCTTTCCTTTCTGCTTCTTCATCAATCTATGTGAAAGAGGTTTTCTTGCTTGCTTCTCGTAAGTTTTCAAAAAAAATCAAAATCAAAATCAAAATATTTTATTTCACATAAACCTACATGGGCACTTATGAAACGTCAGAATCTAGGTGCACGGTTCCAATTGGTCGTTTCCTATGGAGAAGAGCCGGCAAGAAACTCCACGGTTACTCTTTTAAAAATAAATGGGTTTTACAATGCTTTAAAAAATGTACAGTTTGAATAGATATGCGAGGACAGCGTAGGCCTGTCAACAAGATACTTAAAAAAAATAGAAAATAGTCTGCAAATCGACGTCTGTTGTGCCTACAACGTTCTCACATTCACAAAATATAAAGGAATCTATACATATAAAGGTCGAATAAAATAATAAAAACCAATTTAACCCAAATGGTTGTCACTACAACTTTAACCAATCCGAATGAGAACCCTACTTTAAAATGAAATTTGAATTGTAGGCATATAATGTCAAATAATGAAACTACATGTCAAGTAGTACCTAAATAAAAAAGTAAAATAAAATACATATCGTAATTTGGGAGCAGTTAATAGACATTTACATAATTATGCCGTTTTGGTCTGCTGTCCTCGTGCTTTTCCTATAGTTTTAACGACATCGTGTGTCCATCGCACAGATATGCTGGTTCTTAGCTTAAATTCCAGTATTTTTCTTGCATGAGGTCCTGGGTATGATTCCCGGCTCGAGAAAAGTGTCAATGGGTATTCCATTTGGAATTTCTCGGTAGCAACCCGGAGTCAGAATTTGTTCTCGGTTGATGGCAATAAGCTCGCACCCTATTAGATGGAACTTAAACATAACTGGAGAAATGTGGGTGTACTATGTTTAAATAGTTAATTTAATTTATGTTATATACCTACTTCATGTTAATTAAGACCTTGCCAACTTGCTAGACACTTATATGTCATCTGACACGATTTTTGAAGGTCGAGTGCGTAACTTGCTCTAATTCGTCTGTAAGAAGACACCTTTATGGCCCTCAACGGAATCTTCAAAGAATAAATTCCAATACAGTTTTCTAATACTCAATGTTCGGATAATTTACTTGGTTCCCCCATACCATACCTAATTGAATGATCCTACAATAGAGCTTGTCAAAAAAAGGGTTACAGAATCTGACAGACAAAGACGAAAAAAAATTTTTCTTGATCCCAGCTTTAACCTTAAAAATATTTTCCTAAACGATAAAACTTTCTATAAAAGAAGTCAGCATTGGAATACGAAAATATTTTTCCATTCCAAAAGTTTTCCGGTCTTTTGGCGGGTTAGACACCAGTCAAGCGGAAATTCTAGGTTGAATATTCAATTGTTATAAATTCGACCCTTTCTTGGCTTGTCTAGCTTTTTTATTAATTCTATTTGTCTTAAGTTGCTAAACTATTTTGCTTCTTCGAGATGATTATTATCATCACCATCATTTCAGCTCGTAATTACCCTCTGCTGGTTTCAGCTTTCTTCTGACGACATACCTCTCGGTTTAATGCATCCCTCATCCATGTTTTTCGACGGCGCATTTCGACGGCCCTGGTTTTTTTACCCTAACCTATTACCCATCATTTGGTTAAAGTTCATAAGCCGAGATGTTACAGACAAGTGGACAAATCTTTTATTGCGCCGCATCACCGTATTCAGCTGCATCCGGTTTTAGTCCGTCAGATTGATTGATTATTGTGTTGATTATTTTATTCACTGCGGGTTGGCAAGTCGTCAGTAGTAACAGTAAAAAACTAGACAAAAGTCGTGGCGTACCCCAGGGTTGTGTTTTGGGACCAAGAATATCTGGATCCAGACTTCCATACTATCAATACTATACTGATAATATAAATGCGAAAGTAACTTCTGTCTGTCTATAAATGTTACTTTTATGTTCACGCCTTAGCGGCTGAACGGATTTTAATGAAAGTTGGCACATAAGTAGACCATGGGTTACATGGGACCATGGGACATACGCCTTTTTATCGCAGTAGTACGTTCCCGTGGTATAATTTTCGACCTCCACAGGTCAAAGCCGCGGGTAAAAACTACTAATAATTTTATGAAACTTTAGAGTTATGATAAACAGGGTGTAAAGTTCACTCATCCTCTATTAAAAAGGGAGGATTCTCCGACCAGACGGGTGTCGTGTCTGGCGGGAAACTGCCCAACGATTGATGTCGGGAAGGCTTATATATTTTGATCGCGCGGAAAACCCGAATTGCGCAATGCAGGATTTGTGTGACGTCAGGCCTTTGATGCGTAGTTCGCATATTGCGTTGTAGATGCTGCCACAAAACCTTTCAAGTTAAATATACTACAAGACTAGTGCCAAAATAAAACAGCTAATAAAAAATCACCACAATGCGATAAAATAAATCATAAAATATTTATGGGAATCTGGAACATCTTTGTTTGTAGCCGTATTATTTTGTTAGAACATGCGATATCACGATTTTACTGTTATTTTAGGGTGAAAGGATTTCAGGGTCTTGGACATGGTTTGAACAAACGCTTTTGGGAAAAGATCGTGGCCGCAGATTTAAGACGCTTAAAAATATCAGCGAAGGTTTTATGATGTAGACGTTATTGTACGTTTCAGTATTGTTACCCCGCATTGACGGTTGATACCCATATACAAATTGTGATACTTGTTTTCGGCAAGTCTTGCAACAGACTTGTCAATAACATGTCGTGTATAAAACATGTATCAAACACAACAGACATGCATTGTTGTTGGACCTTAGTCTGAAATAAAGTTTAGTTTAATTTAATAATTGTTAACTATTTTGTTCACGTTTTTGACATTTTTGACAAGCTTTGTACATAGTATGTAGTAGGAGGATTTGATCATTCGAATTCTCGCGAAAACCCTAGGTATATTGTGAAAACACGGATAATTAGACAATGGTCAAAACATTTCTCAATCTTACTGGAAAAATATAGGGATTTTGAAAAACACGAGTCGCTCTGGTAATATTGCGAAAAGAAATGTTAGCTATTATGACATAAGAACGCTGATTGGCCGGTCGGAGCGCCAAAAACGAGACTTTAAACTATTGTTTTCGCATTATCTCTAGCGTTTTCGCGAAAATTAAAATTATCTAACCACCCTTGACATATACAACTTGTTTATTTAAAACAAGTAGTAGTACAATAGTAAACGATATATGACACAAAATGTATGGAGATCATGGCTTAGAGAGAGCTGTGTTACAATTTTGGTGTACAATAAAGTTTATTCTGTCTATCTCCATAAATTCTGAGCACTTACGGGTCATACCATAAAAAAAAAATCGGTGGGCTCACCAACTTTTTTTTTTTCCATTAAGATAATCTTAGTCTTATGAAAAAACTAGTAACTACGCCAAAACTTCTGAAAGCTTTTACTGATACGAAGGTTTAGCGAGTGAAGATGACCGCACGTCTATTTTTGTAGGATTTCTTTAATATTCGTAGGTACAGCTGAAAAAAGTGGTCTAAAATCTAGGAAAAAAATTCGTTTGGATATCATTAAAGCAGTAAGAACTACAATTCACTTTTAACATTATGTGACAAATTACCGTTACTGTCCTTATCATTTATTGTAGTGACGTCATGTACCTCTCGCTTTCCTGCAATCTGTGGGAGTGATTTCGTGAAAAGAGACGGAAGTGTGTAACAGGAAGCCGGGGGAAGTGCGCGCTATTTGATTTGACCAATGAGAGCGCGCGGTGCTTTATAGATTTGGCCGTCAGATGTTATCCACCCAGTTTTCGGGAGCTTGTTACTGTCAGCCAAGATTTGAGATGTTACACATCATACGCGACCACTGTAAGGCTCGTTCGTTTTATTTCTAGTTTAAGTTGACGGGTCAAACCTTTTCTTTAGTCATTCTTAAGCTTTGGTTTCCTAAGAAAACGGTGAATGGTCACAATTCAGACCTAAGCGGTATTCGCTACCGTCTGCGGCAGAGAAAACCCAGTGGGTTTGCGGTAATGTTACTGTTCAGACCTAAGCGGTATTCGGTACCTCGTGACCTGTACCTCTACCCACAGCGGCAGCGAATATCGCTCAGATCGCTCTAGCCGCGGTACTTGATACTAAATACCTGAGCGAAACCCGCGCGGTATATACCTCTACCCACAGCGGCAGCGAATATTGCTCAGGTTTGAATAGGCCTTAACAGCTATTCAAATATATAGCCGTTTTTTGAAGCCAGCCTAACAATCTTCTCTTCTAGAGATTCATAATCGTGTTAAGTCTGTAGTTATCAACAACGGAACGTGTCCCAGTTTTGAATATTCGTATACAATACGATTCAATTAAGAATAGGTACAACCTTGCGCCATATTGTGACGGTTTAACAAAACAGCACCAAAACAGTTTGTTTACTCATTTGGGAGCAAAGTCATTGAAGTATAACGAAAAAAAATTACAAAAACATAACAAATTCTACAGTAAACGGATAACCACAAAATTTATTTGCAAGTATATTTTTCAACGTTCAGTTGACAGATCGAGATCATTTATTTGACGTTCCTATTCTTAGATCGAATTGTACATTTCAGTGTGTGCTCGTTAACGACTGAAATACAAGAGGTACAAGTTTTCGTAGGAGCTTTGAGTCAACAGGATTACTGCTGCACATCGTGCCTGTTAGTTTACAGAAATTTTCAATAGGGGTGTAGCTATTCATTTGCTATCTCTACATATATTTTGAGATTTGAGGGACTCAAAGCTTGCTAATATCAGCGGGACAGGTCGATGGAAGGTAAGCTATGCTTGCCGAGATCGCTCCGTGGTTGGGTGAACATCCATTGCCTACAAAAGGAGACATCTCCGTGCCTTGGAAAGCACGTATGCCTGTGAAGCCCTTACGCGTAGTCAGAAGCCCGAAAGTCTTACAACTAGTCTTACTAAGGGGTATCGTATTACCCAGTACCTGGGTTGTGGAGGTCATAGCAGTCGTTCCATGTAAAATACTGGTATTTAGCTGCTTTTTGGTGTTTACTTTGTCTATCGTTGATTGTATTAAAAGATTTTCCTACTGTGTATTTTTATTCTATTTAGCTAAAACTGACCCCTCTGGTTCAAAGTTATTTATTTATTTATATATACTTTCTTGTACACCAGAAAATACATAATAAGCAAAAAACAATTATAACATTACAAAACATACAATGGGCGGCCTTATCGTTTACTGTGATCTCTTCCAGGCAACCTAGGAACGGACAGTGGTAGAGTTATTATACTTATTACATAATACCTACTATCAAAACTTCCATAAAATTAACCAGTTACTCTTCAACAGGTACATGCTAGATCGGAAGTCAGCTATCCACGTCTCCGCAAGGGTCCAGGACCTGTTCTTCATCATGGCTGTTTCCAACTCCTGCATGGATCCTTTGGTCTACGGTTCCTATATTATAGACCCGAGGACCTGCAAGAGGACTATTATGAAGATCTTCTGCATACATGTCAGCCCTTCGGAAATACCCGGTGAGATTTATTTCTTTAATATCCACAGGGTCAAATTAAATTAGTTAGCGAAACTCTGCAGCCGTAAAATGAAAATAAAAAAGATTTAATTTTTTATACCTTGTCTTGTCTATACCTTTTTAGTTGACTTTTTGTCGTAGTTGGGTTTTAGTTTTTATTACTTTTATTTTTTTGCTATCTATCGATGATTTAAAAATGCTAATAGGTAGCGAAGATTCGACAGGCCCTTGATACGGTTTGTTGAGTTTTTTAATCAAAATAAATACTTACCTATCCAACGTAGACCTACGGAGGCCTCCAATTACATTAAGGTTGAGGTCAGATCAAGATAGACGGGACTGATTCCTGTTCCTGATATGCCCAATTCAAAAATTATCATCCCAGTTTAGGCACAGAGTTGTAATACTTTTAACACATTGGATTGTTAAGATTGGAATCCTTCACTGGTTTCAGAATGGCCGATCAAATCTGATGGTTCAATCTTATTAATTACGTCAAATCTAGAATAGCATAGAATAAATGTTTATTGTCTTCAGTATTACAACTAGTAGTAGTAGGTACATTGAATATATAGATCATACCTACACAAAAGTACAAGCAAAAGGTTCAAGCGACAGCCTAGCGAGTAGCGGGTTCCTAAGCGCTGGTTTTCAGGTTAAACCAAAGATTTAAGCTGAAAACCAGCGCTAAGCAAAGTCAAACAGGAGTCGACTCCTATTTGCAAAATAATGACGTTTTAGCAACAAAAGATTAACAACATAGGGTTTATAAAATCTGACGGTAGTGGTTGTGATTGGTTCTCTGAAATTACATCAGATTATGATAAATGATTTATTTTCTGTAAGTAGGTTTGTACAAACACTTTTACACGTCAATCAAATTGTTTTAAAACTAGATGAGGTCGGCGTTTCCTATCTGACTACTCTGAGAAGAAAGGCCGAAACAAACTCAGAGGTCACAGTCTCTTTTAAAGTCCAGACATAATCTTGGTCAGATCATGTGAAGAATAATGTAGATTCGTGTCTGAAATGGTCTTTTGAGGAAAGAACCACACAGATTGAGTGGACCAGAACTCAAGGAGCTCAACGATTCGACGAACAATACCAAAGAAAGGACATTTGGGTAGGCCGCATATAGTACTCAAACTGCCCGACCATGGTTAAAACTAACTAAGAAAAAAGAAAGATCAATGACCCACATAGTCTTCACATTCACAATAATAAACAAAATAAAAATTACAGGCTTGTAGAAACTGGAGTATTTTGCTTGTTCCTTTTGAAAACTGAACTCTTACAGTCATTTCAATTTCACTTACTTCCTGAACTGATTTATGATATTCAAGAGAGCTTTTCGGATAACATTCCCCAGAATCTCATGAATTATGTATTTTGATAAGAATTATTTATTCATCTCTGTATTAAAATAAGTTCTTTACATAGAAAACAATGTCTTGCAAGAACATTATTACGGTTTTTACGTAGGTGTCCTTTACAAAAATTCTTTCGTTGAACACTTTTAAAACATTAAAGGAAACGGTTACTTTAACAAAACAAGTCCTTTCTTTACAAAGAACCAGGAAAATGAAACATGCTCGTTACTCCGAGAGAGTATTATTTTTGTGGTTCTGACATGCGGCTTTATTATTTATAGCAAACGATCAATTCTGTATTTGTACAAGATGTGTTTGTAATTCATTTTGATCTTTTGGACATTTTGAGAATTGGACATTTTGACCCTGAACGTTTAAAAAGTGTAAAAATCGTAATCATGAAAGTGAAAAACTTTTATGAGACCGATTAAAAAATAGCAAAAAGTTTGAATTCATGAGTATTTTTACACCTTTTGACCGTTATGAGTATTTCCGATGTCATAAAAGTTTTACACATAAATATGCGTTTATATTAAATACACGTTTTCACATTTGATCAGTAATAAGCAAAAGACTCTCGTGGCTAAATGATAGCGACCGCACGAGTCGATCTATACGCTTGTCGGTCGGTTCGTGGATGGGTGATCATCCATTACATATCGCTTTCCGAGGCACGGAGGGACCGTGCCTTGGAAAGCACATTAAGCCGTTGGTTACGGCTGTCATTTGTAGATCTCTGGCGGGTAGTCAGAAGCCCAAAAGTCTGACAACCAGTCTTACCAAGAGGTTTCATCATGTAACCCAGTAACTGAGTTGTCAGATAGGCCGTCGCTCCATGTAAAATATGGTATTCAGCTGCATCGGATTAGACTGGAAGCCGACCCCAACATAATAAGGAAAAAGGCTCGTTCACACTGGCGCGACTTTAACAATACAATTTCTAATAAAACTTCACGATTGAACAATTGCCGGTGTCGCGTCGCGCGACAAGTCGCGCCAGTGTGTACGAGCCTAGTCAGATTGAAGTAGTAGTAAGCGAAAAATTTGTTCAATATTTCAGAGTTGGACTCTTAGTAAAAGTTGTTTATATTCATGAGCCCCTGAAATATTGCCAGTTAATTTAAAGTCAGTCTGTTTTGCCAGGGTCAGAAAATATTGTACACACTTTTAGCGGTGTTTATTGTGTTTAACACCTAATTAGAATGAATGTCTAATGTTGCTTTATCTTAGCTTAAACCATTTTGTTCGTGTGTACTGGTTCTAACGATATGGCTCGGCTTATGTGATTTCCACTTGGAATTATGTATGTACATAACTTTAGGTACCTACCTATTGTACAATAGTAAAAAAATTACTATTGTCTACATAAATTTTGCCCCACCTTGTTTGTCATATCATAATGTGAATTGGTGATTTTTGGAATGCTATTTTAATGAAAATGAAAAATATTGGGTCAAAAAAAAAATATCGGTCAAAAGAACACCTCCTGAGTTAATGGTGAACATTTGTTCCCATTTTACGGCATTTTGAATTAATCTGGCGCCAATTTTGAGATTTCTTGTTCAGTGTTGGCTTTCAAGACGCAAGGTTTCTTTCTAGTTTATGTTGGTAAACTCGAGATTTCCAGTTGAAATCGCCAAAACGAGAGATTATTTGGCCCAGAAATTGGTGTTCCAAAATCCTAATGTTTTTTTATTAAACCCTGATTAATTATTATAAATGTAGGTAAATAAACATAATATATTATAATATTGTAAAACATTTTAAAAGAGTAACTATTTTTTATGTGCCTATTTGGAATAAATTATTTGACTTTGACTTTCAAGGAATCTGTCAGCCAGAAAGATGAAGCTGTATAATATAATTTATATAAAAGAATAATGTCTTATACCATGTTTTTTTTTACAAAAAGGGATGAAAACCTAACCTAGTTAGCGGAACGCTTTCCCTAAAAAAATATGATACTGTTTTTGTTACGAAATAAGTGAACCAAGTGAACGTTGACTGGGTGAATAATAAAACATCCAGAATCCTTAACATGAAACTTTGAGGTTCTAGACTTCGAGGAATAGCGTTCTTTAGAAGAAAGTTTACAGTAGGTATTGTTTGTGATATGTTTTACTTCTTGTATCGTTCCCTTCATGTTTCCTTAAAAGAAAGAAAAAGAAAGAAAACATTGTTTATTCTGCACAAACACTTCAATTACAGACTAGCCAAAAGGCTCGTATTCAAAGAAAAGTATTAAAAAAATTGGCATATTTTGTCCATTGCTTGATGTCAGGGCAAGAGACCAATGACCATTTACATCGTAAATTGCGTTATGTGTTGCGACACTAACATAATTATGTAAACAAACAACCAATCAAAAGATATGCCTACAGAATGCCGATTGCAGAGTGGAATAATAACTTTTGTAACAAGCAAACAACAATAGCAAGAACATTGTTGTGTTGTGCGTCGCATCTGTGCAAAAATAGGTCATTGCTCAGCTTTATGCTGTGACTTCGGACGAACCTATCGTCAACAGCGCTGATTTTCAGCAAAGACCTCGCGAGTGACGTAATGACGTCCTCCCGTGTGACAATAAGCATAGCACAATCAGACTATAATGTTCCCATTGGGACACAGGCCTCCTCTCTGTGAGAGGGTGTGGGCCATAATCCACCACGCAGGCCCAGTGTGGGTTCGTGGATGTCTCATGTCTTCGAAGTTTTGGTTCTAGCGCCGGTTTACTCACGATGTTTTCCTTCACTGTTTTGAGAGCAGTGGTGCCTGCCTGGGTTCGAACCTAACACCTACAACTTGTAAGTCGCGGCCGTTTTCACTGGGCCACCATGTTTGTTTCTTGAGAGATCATTTAAATTTAAAAAAAAAACGTGGTCACAACGTGGTCTGTGTTGTTGTGCTTTTTCAGGCGCAATGCTTTAATTTGTTTTTAATAATTTAAAAAACCTAAGGCTTTCGCATACCATAATTTCAATTGAACTTCAAGCACATCATATTATGCAAGCTTCGAGCTTTTCGTTCTAATTACTTGAGGGAAGTAAGTAAGTAGTTTTTAATGTTAAATGACCCTCTTTGCGATGCCTGGAAAAGGCCGCTAAGTTGTAAGTATCGTTATTGTAAAAGAACACCAAAACGTACACTTAGTTTGCAAATAAATCTTTGAATTTGACTTTATCTTACCTGCCTACTACATTACCTCACGCATCCATAATCAAGGATTTATTTTTATTTTTATTTAATTGACTTCCAAGCAATATTTTTTATACATTAATAATGCTGGCAAGGTAACCAAACAAAAGTATTTTTACATTTCAAGATGGCTCCAATTACTCCTATTCATCCATCTTAATAGGGAATATAAAAAAAGGCTACCAAAATACGTCACACAAAGGCGCTTCCTTCTTCCGTCACTACGTCTCCACAAGCCACAACCCACGTTATATATGACTCATAAACATTTCGGCCACATTATCTATATTAGTGTTAACCTAACCGAGCTCGTGGCTAAGTAAGAACAGTCGCATGGGTCGATCCATCAGGTTAAGCTATGCTAGCCAGGGTTGGTCCGTGGATGGGTGACCATCTTTACATACTGAGACTCCTCCGTGCCTCGGAAAGGACGATAAGCCGTTGGTCTTGGCTGTCATTCGTGGATCTTTGACAGTCGTTACGAGTCGTCAGAAACCAGAAAGTCTGACAACCAGTCTTACCAAGGGGTATCGTATTACCCAGTTACTGGGTTGTGGAGGTCAGATATGTAGTCGCTCCATGTAAAATACTGATTTTCAGCTGCATCCAGTTAGATTGGAAGCCAGCCGATCCCAACATAGTTGGGAAAAGGCTAGGAAGATTGATCCTCCTAATCGAATTTCGGTGGGGGCGGCAAATCTCAAGGGAGATTTATTAGTACAGAAGTTTATGCGCAAATACAGGTGCACCTCGCTGCCCACACTTTAATACTCTGATGGGATCCGAAATAAATTGTCAGTTTCTATGTTTGTTACGCAATCAGGCTTTAACGGCCCGAAATAATTTTAATAAAATTTGGCACCGAGGTCTATGACCTGGTTTTTTTTAAACCATAACGGGGAAGCTCTTCGCCTGAATCTCACCTGATGGTAAGTGATGATCAGGCTGGAAGCGAACTTTACCCGGAATCCTCAACCAAAGAGGAACTGGCTATCTTATCTCTAACTGCCGAAACACAACAATGCTGCTAACATTAAAATATAGGACACTTTGTATTCGGGTACATGAATAATTTTCTCTAGGATAGGTATATAATTTCGGTGACACTAGTTCACCGAATCACAATGTCTATATTCGAGACTGTGTCACGTTCGTCTTGTCACGTAACTGGCCTCGGCAGGTGAATGTGTAAACGAAGCATGAATTTCAGGCGTGGGTAGGTTATATTTTGGGACGAAATAGAAAAGTTATAATAATTGCATTATTAGTACCTGAGAGGATATGTTACTAAAATCAAAAATCAATCAGCCTAGCCTTTTCCCAACTATGTTGGGGTCGGCTTCGAATCTAACTGGATGCATCTGAATACCAGTATTTTACATGAAACGACTGCCTATCTGACCTCCACAACCCAGTAACTGGGTAATCCGGTACCCCTTGATAAGACTGGTTGTCAGAATTTCAGGCTTCTGACGACCCGTAACGACTGTTAAAGATCCACGAATGACAGCCGGGACCAACGGCTTAACATGCTTTCCGAGACACGGCGAAGTCTCAGTCACCCATCCACGGCCAACCCCGGCAAGCGCAGCTTAAGCTCATGGATCGACCCGTTACCCGTTAGAATAAATAAATAAAAATAAAAAAGCCTTTTAATCGCTTATCCACATAAATATTTACATTGCACTTCTTAATATATTAGCACCTACATTTACAAAGTGATATGTGATAGTTTTTTCAGTTGTGTTGTTTCTGTATTTCTTTCTATAACGAACCCGTCGGGTGCAGGCCTCCTGCAGCTTATTCCAATTTGCTCTTTCTGCGGCCTCCTTTTTATATTGTTTTTCTCCTACTGCTATTAGGTCATCACAGCGGGCCATATCAGAATACCAGCACTGCGGTATTTGTTTATTTTTCTCAAATATGGTAGCATTATGCTGAGATAGCAGCCTTTTTGGCCTCGCACAGGTTTTCTTTGCCCTTGGTTTATTTTTTATTACTTGTTTTCTATAATTGTTTTATTTCCTGTGCGTGTCCCAAATTATTAAAATATTTTTCTTTCTTTCTTTCTTTCTTTCATCTGTCCAGCGCTTCCTATGCCGCCGTTGCGGTCTCTTAAACTCAAAATCAAACCATTTATTTCAATTAAACCATTTACAGGCACTTTTGAAATGTCACGGGTCTCGTACCTCTGGGTCCTGTCCACCTCGCCTCTATAGTTTATCTCTTGTTGTATAACGTGCCTGGTGTCCGGCTTATTGCCAATTGAATTTAAGGGCATAATGTAGATCATCAGTTAACTTTTTTTTCTGTATTTTTATTATTTTCAGTACGCTCATTTCCACAGTTGAAGATAAAATGGATATTGTAAATGCGTAAATATTCATAGCAACTACGGAACTCACTTCACTGTGTGATGTCTGCCTTAGCCCATTTTTTTCATATTTCAGAGTTTGTTTCGTAGTAGTAAATAAATGGATTACCTATCTATCAAGTAAAATGTTTCATATATTTTATGAATAATGTGAAGTTTTTCCGAGTATTTTGTCTGGATCTTAGGATTTTTTTAATTTTCAACGAAGGGTATTTTTTTCTAAAAGTTTTCACCAAATATTATATTAACAATAAAACCTTCGGGGATTATAATTATTACTAACATAAGAAACACAAGCGTTGTAATAGGCATTAAATATGAATGCCTTTAAATATTAATTCTTGGTTAATGGGTAATTCCCATATACAAAGGACCATGTTATATCATGTGATTACCCTTTCTCACAATACCTAAATATGTAATTCCTGGATATAGCACTTTATAGTTATGAGGACATGGAACTTAAACATAGCTGGCGAAATGTGGGTGTACTTTAGGTGCGCCTCTGTCTAACCCTTCGGGGAATATAGGCGTGCTGTTATGTGTGTAGTAACCATGTTCCTCTCTTTGGTCCGTTTCCCAAACCTATTACTTTTAAATAAAAAAAAAAATTTGAAACTAGCAACCCTCCCTTACACGGTGGCTTAATGGTGTGGTAACATGTCAAAACAAAGATTTCCGTGCTATATGTATCTAAATAAAAATATTAATATGTTTTACATTAATATTTATAAATGAGAATTTATTCCAGAGGCATAAACCTTCCGGAATGAATTATCTAAATGATGGTGAAATCCGCACCAAAATTCATTGTACAGTTTTGAAGAATTAAGCAGACCAACAGACGGGTACCCTATTTGACTTCGAAAGTTGATGAAATGCGGTTTTATTGTATACTATTTATAGATATAGAAGAAAAAACGGAATAACTAAGTGCATATAAACCATGCGACACTCAAACCAATCAAGTTTCTTAGTATGTTCTTTTATACTGTTTCCTCATTCCTCTTTAGAAGAATCCGACCCATTAAATATTATAGTAGTTTATCCAACTATATTAAATCTTATTAGCTTATTGGCTGCTATGCAACTCTTACAGGAAACTTTTTCCTCGTCTGATAATAAAGAGTTGAGGAAACTCCGGTTTCTTAGATTCCACGCCTACACATGTACTATTTTTATATCTTTAGAAATTGTATATTTTTTATTATGAGTAATATCCTTATCACATTGATAATATACCTACGTACTGACTAAGAACAGAAAAAAAATGTTTCATGGTAATTTTTATCGATTTAGGGGCGGATTTCACCAATAAAATTATACGCGATCAGTACTAGTAGTATTCATCATTGTTATGGAATATTTGACACTGACAGCTCTTGAACGCGTTTAAGACGTGCTGATCGCGTTCAGTTTTATTGGTGAAATTCGCCCTGAGGCTCGAATCTCTCCGAGCCTTTCACATTTCTCTCTATTAAGGCTTTTATTATGACTATTTTATTGACAACAATTGAATTTTCAGGCTTGCATTTTAAAGGCCTGCCACATGGCTTTGGCTTATTTGTCTTGATGAATCTTACTATCCTGCAACATTACCTGTTTGAACCCACTTCAACTTACAAATCATAATACCCATTGTTATAGGCAATTTCTGTCTAATGATGAGCAAGTATACCTTGCTTGGTAGCTAAACGGTAATTGGTTGGAAAACGCGCACAACTCGCACAGTGTCTAGGAGACAGCACACGAATTGTAACGTGTAGACGACGCAGAGCACTCGCTTTAGCGCAGCGTACAAGCTGCGAATCAGTCTAACGAACGCTCACACGGATGCGATAGCGTGGGCGATGCTGTGCGTCGCTGAGCATTGCCTATTAGTAAAACTTGAATTCTGACTTCCGAAATAAAGCTTGAATCCATGTTTGAGCACCACAGGTAGGTAGGTGATTATGTACAGAACACTACACAAGCCAATGAATTTATACTTGGAGCAGAAGCTAAGCCAACAGCTTAAGACCGGCTTGTATTAGTTCTGAGGAATTCAAATTCTGAAGGATTTGTTGCCGCAACTGCTAAGCTGTGAAACGTTTTAAGCGAAACTTCTGCAGTTTATCTTCAACTCTCTGATTTATACCCGGTTCCTTAATTATTTAGAATTTGAAGTTGATATCTTGTCAAACTCTACTTTAGTCAAACTCTGCTTTGCCTTGAAATTCAAAATTTATTTGCAAAAAACGACGTCTTGTATTATTTGTCCTCAATCATGTCCTCAGTCCTCAATCTTGTGAAATGTAAGCACTGCACCTAAATGCTGTGGTGGGGGCCTGGAGATCCGTAACACAGGGTTTCCCTAGCACGGACTCCAGTCTCTCGCAAAGGAGCTTTTGTACTTATTGTTAGTCCTAAGGTGTTATTTTATAAGCTAATCTTTGTGGAGAGAGAAAAAAAAAAAAAAAAAAAATTGCGATAAAAAATGGGTGTTTATTTTTCAACAAGCTTGGCGAAAACCAAATTATTGTGTATCTTTTTGAATGTAACTTATTTTCGGGTACTCATTTTGGGGATATCATTACTCTGGTTTTACGAAAAATACCTTAACACCACTTAATGCTGTGTTATACAACTAACTATTATTTTTATACAATTTTTTTGGAATAATTAAATTATTTATTCCAATTAATAGGTACTATTAATCTTAACACTACAGATAAATTGCAAAACCAAGTAACTGAATTTTAAATGCTTGTCACGTTGCTCAAAGAATAATCGGCGCAGAAGAATAGTTCATTAAAAACTTGTGAAGCACTTTGTTTTAAAGGCTTTTCTCTGAAGTTTGCTAGCGGATCTTTAGGGCTTTGTAGAAAGTTATCGGGATCAATTAAACTACCTTATTAATCCCTTTTGACTTGATTATGGTAATATACGAGATACATAAATTAAGCATTGCCTTGGTTCATTGTTAGTTTGTAATACTTCGACTGATAAGATAATACTTATTTCCTCACCTTCACCTACTTACACATATAAGAATAAAAACGTGCATGCAAAATAACTTTAAAAAAAGTTATAGGTTCAGACATCCTGTGGATACCTTAGTAAATTAAGGCCTCAAACAACTATGCGACTACACGCTAAGGGCACCCCCTGTGGGGTATAAACCTAGGGTTAGGGCGTCGCTGGGGGGGGGGGCAGCAAGGATCAGGCTGGGTCGGATCAATCGCGCATTCGCGCGCCAATAGCTTAATTTGGACTAGCCCGAAATCTCCAACTTATTTTGTTTTCCAAAAGGGCCACACGTGCATAACCTGTGCATTTTGAGGAACTGTCTTATGTAATTTTGACGTTCAAAAAGAGCTGATTCTCAGCCTAGTTTGAATAAATAACTATTGATTTTGTCATTGACCACCAGAGGCCGTATTATGACGTATTAATGTCACCATTTTTCCAGTGTGATAGAGAGACGGAGCTATACAAGGCCAATAGCACCATCCTTTTTTCGCAGTGGAATAATGATGGCATTAATACTTCATAATAAGGCCCCTGGCCTTGATTTTTAGTCATGTCTTTTTTTTCTTGTGTACTTTTACACGAGTTCATATTTTCGTTTGATAATCTTCTAATAACGAGCCGTCTCTGTTATTATCTCACAAGGATTACCTTTCAACTTGCTTTGAGTGACGTAAATGAACTTAGAGGTGAGTGAGACTTGAGATGACTTAGTATTCTGTCTGCAATCCTTTAGTGTTTGTAGGATTTACTTAAGCTCTTTGTGGTAGTTGATTTAGTAGATTGCTATTTGTGATTAAAACAAATTGAATTTCATTGAAATACTGTTTTACCTTGTGATAAATACGACTGTTTCATGTAGCAATTTTCCAGTAAATCATGATCAATATAACATAAAAAATATCGTTCCCGCGTAGTGGATGACAGGCTACGGCCCACTCCCTCTCACCGAGAGGTGTTGAATTTTTATTTATTTATTTAAACTTTTCGCACTCAAAAAAAGATACAAAGGCGGACTTAATGCCTTAGGCTTAATCTTTCATGGACCTTTTCCAATGAAACCATAATAATATGTACATATACTTTATTGTTCTTTACTTTTTTTTTACAATAATATAAAAAAATCAAAAGGCCGTCAATCCATGTCTACTGACTGTTTCGTCTTGACAACTAGTCTTTGAAGCGGATGACAGTGTCAGTGAACACTTTTTTTATGGCACGCCATAACTTTGTTGCAGCGGCAACAGGAGGCCTAAGTCCCAAAAGTGAAATAACGCAATTTTGTATATCTTCAACAGCCATATTTTAGCAAGTACCTGAACTATTTATTTTTCTGTCCCTACAGGTATCACCGGGCCCGAAATACGAACGAAAGTGAGCATAAGACGGCCTAGCAGAGAAATTACGCAACTGGAGAACGTAAGTCCTTACTCAACCTAATTATTATAATTCACTATACGACCCAGCAACTCAAGCCTTGTCCTAATTGGCAGGGGTAATGTACAGACAACAAAAAAGATCCCTATGATTTCCACCAAACGGCTCGCATTTCACCGGATGGGAACGGATTTTACAATCTCTAAACCATATTAAATCGTGCACACAGTACTTAAAGTCTACATTACGAAGCCGCGTACAGCAGCTTAACCGCGGGCGTTTTCCACGACACGCGATCTTAGCCAAAAGTATGCTGCGACGCGCGATCGGATCCGTTTCGTCTTTTTTAATAACTTTTTTTTAATATCCGTGGAGATAGAAACAATGATGTAGTGTCCCTTACACCGTGTCTACCAAACTCTTTTGCTGAGTGTACTCTAACACCTGACGGAATACATTGCAGAGAATTATTGAATCATCGCTCGACGCTGAGCAATGTGATATTACTTATACATTTTGTTGTTCTTCCGCTATTACCACGAACTGTGCTCCAGAAAATGTATATTTGTTTGGGTTAAGCATTTCACCGAACATTCCGGTGGCCAATATTACACATTTGTAGGAAATACGTTCACTGTGTTGTTAGTCAGTAGAAGTCCATTACAACTCAAAAGTTCGTTCCATTTTTAAATAACATGACAGTTATGAGTTTTCATAGGAATTTATTTGGCCGGTAAACACGACAGATATGGATTTTCATAAAAACGTTGCCGGCCAGGCGTTCGCATGTATTCGACCAGTACCGCAATTTCGATTTATTATAATTTTATTATTATAATTCCCAAGCATGTTTGAGAAAATAGACTATTTTACAAAGACACAGAACAAACACTTCAACTAAGGTTCATCTACCTTATTATTGAGATTTCAGGGTTCCGCACGTCCGATTAAAAATTTGGAACCCTTATAGGATCACTCGTGTGTCTGTATGTCTGTCCGTCTTGAATTTCTACTTTTTAATTTTCTAATTGGCTCGTCGTAGGTACATGTAATGTAAGTAAATGAATTTTGTATAAGGGGGTCACTTAACGGGGCCAATTAGAAAATTAAAAAGAACAATTTTGTAAACTGTACCGTGTGGTATATCAAATGAAAGGGTTTATTGTGAGGCACTCAATTTTTTTATTTCTATATAAACGGTTTTAAAGTTATTTAAGAAAATAGATGAAAATTTAACGAAAGTAATGTTGGAAAAAAGTTAAAAAAAAATTACAAAAATTAGTTCTATACGCATAGATTACAAGAAAACTTGTAATGAGTATTTGGTCTTCAAATAACATGGTAAATCTCTCAATATTGTGCGTACAAACTTCCATTTGCAGTTGGAATGTATGGGAGAAGTTCATACATTCCAACTGCAAATGAGAACATGTTTTTCACCTAACGTTAAGTTTGTCCTTCAATGCGGACTTGGAAATTTATAGGCGCAGATTTGAGACGGAACCCTCAGGGCGCGAGTACATCCCACCCAAAAAAAAAAAAAAAAAGGGCGCGAGTACAACTTTTATGGAAACTTTATTATTTCTGTATAATAAATCCGCCACGCACGATAACAGACAAGATAAGTGTTTGTTTTGTAAATAGAAATATTCAAAGGCACAGTTTAAGCTCTATAAAATATACAGTAGATATTAAAATATACAGTAATGATATTATTATTGAGAAACAAATGAAATATCTGAACTTAGCACACGAGGTTGTTGACATGTGGAATGTGAGCTCAGCTGTCATTGATTAATTATTATCGTAACGGTGATTTTTAAATGTTTTTAGATATCTTTTTATTTTAAGAAATATTTAAAAATGTAATTAGTTATGAGAGAAGAGAAAATTAATAAACGACTTATTATTAAAATTCTGAAAGATTTTCTGAGAATGAATTAGAAAGGGTTTCCTTTGATTTTTTCTATTCCAAAGGGATATATTATAAGTGCTTAAATTCTTCAATAGCAAGGTTTCAAGGCGAAAAATTATAGATACTTACTATGATAGACAAAAATTAATTAACAGCTATTTTGCTAAAAATTTAATTACGAAGCTACATAATATATTCGTTAAATTAATACACAAAAAAATAAAACAAAGTTTTACCCACACTAATAGTGATTCATTTTCCTCAACCTTTTGGTGAAAATGAAATTCGTGTAAAAAAAGTCAATCGAGGTGTCGACTCTGCTCGACGTTCATAAACTTTTAAAAATGAGAAAATATTTTCGTTTATTTTATAAGAACAATGGCTTATGTGTTTTGTTTTCAATACAGATGGGTGAATATTGGAAGATGTTAAAGGTCGATTTAACCAGACGAGCGAATGAACATTCTATAGTAATTCTACCAAATTGTTCTTATGTAAACAGGGATACTGCATTCTTTCGTTGGTCTATCCATTCTGAAATGGCAATAACACCAGGCTTATTTTTTTTTTTGTCCAACTTTTACTATATTACGCATAATTTAACATTACATCATGGCTGTATTCCCCGAAGGATTGGGCAGAGGTGTACCTATAGTACACCCACGTTTCGACAGTTTTGTTTAAACCGGGTATAAATCGAGAAAAACTAATATTGGAAAACATTCACAACATCAGAAATATGCACGTAATCCAAAACTTATTAATTATTTAAATATACAAACATTGTTTATACATTGTTTGTAGTACACGTCTGCCCAACCCTTCGGGAAAACAAGGCCTGATGTTTAAATTATGTTATGTTTTCAAATCTGGTCGTGACTTCCCGTTGATTTATTGCCTAACAAACTTCTATTGTTTAATGAATAACAACCACTAATATTTCAGGGTTGATTCAATTACAGATGTCGACATAAATAAGTTAATTTCAGCTTTCCCAGGAAAACATCGCTTTGATACTTTTATACGAGTTCTTCAAACGAATTTTCCACACCAAGGTAAATAAGTGGGAACGTTTTAATGATATTATTGTAATATTGACCAAAGATTTAAATCGCTAGTTTTAGAGTTTCAATAGCAATCAAGTTAAGTCACTGTGTGCGTCAGAGGTGTCGTCAAAACGAAACAGAAACGCGACTATATTATGACGCAGTAGGGCGAATCTAACGATTTAATTATTTGATATTATTTGCATACCAAAAGAGCTTGCGTGATTTTTTAATTTCTTTTATTTTACCGTGTTAAAATTAATTTATTACACTATGACAATACTATGAAATGTACCACAAACGGAGGAAGACACTGGCTCCTGTAACACAGGTTGCTACCTAGCACAGGAGCCAGGGTTTCAATAAGTATGTAACACCTGTATTTTGTGTCAATAAAGAATTTTTATTTTATATATTTTTTATTAATTATATTTTAATGAATGCTTGAAGGAATGGTCAAACGAGCCGGATAAAGTTCTATAAGCAAAACGAATACCTATGGTGTTCGGGAGATTAATAATGTTCAATGCGTTCGTCCTTCAGATTGGTTCTCGTTTCAAACGAACATAAAGGATGGAATAGCAGTGCTGTGTAGGTAGGTAGTCAGATGGTTTACCAATGAATGTGGCTTAGTGCTATTTCATGCAATCGTTTCATTCATTTGCACGCAATCGAGTTGGCCGCAGGCGAAACGCAATGCCCGGTTTTATGCAGATATTCGGAATATGCAATCTATTACCTACTAGTTTACCTTATTTTTTCCGCTTTGTATAATATAATATCACGCCTAATCTCCTAAGGGTTAGACAGAGGTGTACCTATAATACATCCACATTTCGCCAGTTATGTCTAAGTCCCATGTGATAGGGAGCGAGCCTATAATTGTCATAAATCTGGCACAAATCTTAGACTCCGGGCTGCTACTGAGAAATTCCAGATAAAAAAACCCAATAACACTTTGCCTGATTCGGGAATCGAACCCAGGATGCTTAGCAGTGGCGCTTGCAACCACTAGACCAACGGCTTGTACATAAAGCCTTCCATACACAGGGTTATTGGCTATAATTATGTCGGCAATGCAATAAGCGAATGTAGGATAGGTCATATATGACCAAAAAACCCCTGTTGACTCTTATGCAAATGTCAACAATTTTCGAGTCTTTTTAAATTTTATATATTTTTTATTTCATACGTTTTAAAATATAAAATGTTCGATAAACTCGTAAATGTAACATTCCAGCTTTCCAAGAATTCATCTCATAAACGAAAGCTTAGTTTTTTTTTTTATCAAATAGGGAATATGCGTGTATATTTTTTTTCATTAAAGCAGTAAACGACACTACAATCCCAAGAAAAGTAAGTAAAGTTACTACCGCTTGTAGCTCAATTTTTTAAATGAAATTCCAACAATTTTGTACTACGGTTTTCTCGTGAAATAACGGGTGGAACTTTGAGAAAAGACGTGTTTTGTAATAATATGGCTTCATTTATACCACAAAATTCTTTTTAAAATTATATTTCTAATATGAGGAAAAAATCGCTTTGAACTCTTGCTTGTGTAAAGCTGCGTCTAGACTAGGCGAACCGAGCATGAGCAGAGCATGAATTTCACGTATTGTAGCCGTACTTAGGAGCCTCGAACGAGCACGCGTTACTTCGCTAATTTGTGCTTCGCATTGCTTGGCTCGTGCTTAACTCGCCTAGCGTAGACGCAGCTTAAGGTATTTATGTACGTGACTGTACAGTCGTATCTTACTTACCTAATTTAATATTATTTGTAGAATGTCTAATACGTTCGTGGTTTTTATTACGTACTAGGTGTACTTATTTGCAAATGTGCCTATACCTGTTCTATAAGTGTATGCCTTGAATAAATTGTTGCTTAGAGAGAAATTTCGACCCGACGGAGGTTAGAAGACGTCGCTTGATAATATCAAAGAAGTTGTGTTATGAAACTGCTAAAAATCTAATAGAGAGGATTTTTAGAATTTCAGTTACTGTAATGAAAATCTCAAAAGAGGTTTTCTTCTTAAGTGCAAATAAATAAAATAGACGTGTCTGTTTGTAATGTCATAATAACAGGTTTTTACTAAATGTATATAATATAAAAGTATATACAGTACCTACTCATAACAAAAAAACAATTTTACATTTTTTGTCTGTCTATCACTTTACTCCAGATATAATCTCCGAAACGGGTGGACCGATTTTGACGGGACTTTCCCTGTTGATGGCTGATGTTATAAGGAGTAAATTAGAATTATCTACTTTTATTTTACAAAAAGAACCCTACTTCTTTTTGTAAAATAAAAGTAGCTTTTTGTAAAATAAAAGTAGATAATTCTAATTTACTCCTTATAACATCAGCCATCAACAGGGAAAGTCCCGTCAAAATCGGTCCACGCGGGCGAAGCCGCGGGTAGCAACTAGTAGGAATAACATAAAACCATCATTTTGAAGTAATAGCTAGAGGCGACGATTTTTATCGCGCACGAGATTTTCAACGCACAAATCCTGTGCGCGATAAAAATCGTCGCGTTAAAAAATAAAAACTTTTTACAAAAAAAACCAACCGACTTCCAAAAAAACACTAGAAAGTGAAAAATAACTTTAATTTCGGAAGTCGGTGTCTTTGGTTTTGAATTTTCGTTTTAAGCCACCGACTTCCGAAATTAAAGTTATTTTTCACTTTCTAGTGTTTTTTTGGAAGTCGGTTGGTTTTTTTTGTAAAAAGTTTTTATTTTTCACTTTTTAGTTGTTGTACCTACCCCCTACTAGTTCGAATATCACGACCTGCTATGTAAATAACAGTGAGAGGAAAATGTTAAAATATCGTCCATATAGGCTAAGTGGGAAAAATACGTATTAATGAAGCTAACTCAAAAAGTACTCAAGCTAAGTTAATAAAATTTATATGGGACCACCTTGAGAGCATACCCTTTCAAACAAAAAAAGAATTTTCAAAATCCGTCCACAATTGACGAAAATATCGACGGACATACACAAAAAAAAAACATACATACGCTACGAACATATAACCTCCTCCTTTTTGGAAGTCGGTTAAAAATCAGCGCCGGTGCGAGGACTTAATCCTATGCAATAGTGGACAATCTATCCATCTTCAACGGGTTTGCAAAAAAAGGAGACTGTAGCAAAATTGCATTCGAAATCGTGAACAACTACAAAGCTTTGTGTGGAAACACTATTCCCAATACACGTAGCAACCAATCACAAACTAATTAGTAAGTCGTATCGTCTACGAACCACCCTTTGTTCCCACTAGTACCACCGAACTGTACCACCTGAATTAGCGGGAAATTTCATTCTCTGTAGTAACAACATTAATATGAATTAGGTAATATTAATGGTACTAGTGAGACTGTTTGTTCCTTTTGTTCCAACGGGGAAGCTCTTGGCCTGAATCTTACCTGATGGTAAGTGATGATCAGGCCGAAGATGGAAGCGAGCTTCACCCGGAATCGTCAACCACAGAGGAACTGGCTATCTTACCTCTAACTGCCGGAACACAACTTTTAACATTGTTGTTATGGCGATAAGATGGTGGTAGCTAGCCAAGAGGAATTAAAACAAGCCCTACCACCAACCAAACCGAGCACAAATTTTGCCCCCACTGGGAATCGCACCAGGGACCTCTGGGTCTGAGACAGGTGATCTAACCACTAGACCACAGAGGCGGTTACAATGTACCTCCGAACTGAACCAGCAGTGATACTAAACGTGAAATCTCGTTCTCTATAGTAGTACAAAAGTGCTGTGTCATCGTGGCTACTCATTGGTGATATGAGTTTGGAACACACTATATATATATACCCGTGACACCCGTTTTTTTTTTAGATTTTTTATTCATATTTTTTATGTCGACTCTTTAGGTCGTGAGATATCCGACTATAAAAAACTATTTGGCCTAGGTCATAAGTGGCGTGAATATTGATTCGCTGTTACAAATGTTACAATGTATATTAGATTACTTTTGAGTGCCGTCGTGGACGATGGGCCTAAACGTTTAATTCTCACATTGGGTAGTGCGTCACAGCGCTCCGATGCACGTCAAAGGGAAAAAAAGCGCAGCGCAGTGCATAAATTATTAAGGCTCGAGCAGACAGGGGTGATACGAAAGCGCGACGCGCGATGCATTTATTTCAGTAGCTGCATCCGATGTACATTGTACAGCACAGTTTGAACTGGGAAATTCTAGTTGACAGTAGTGTATTTCTCAGCAGCCGGTTACATGCTGCCATGCATATGATCGATATCTAGATGTACCATGAAGGATGAAACAGAATGCATAGTCGTACATGTCCATCCAAATGTCAATTCTCTTTTAAATGCATTGCGAAATTCGTTCTGATCGATTCCAATAAACTTCGACGCACTCAGTGAAGTTAAAATTGTACTTTACAGCATTTTTATTTTAAGTTTTGGTTTTATGACAGAAAGGTGAAAGAAAGAAATTATGTTATTTGACAAGCTTTATGGTACCTATACAATTTACAATACAGGAAAAAAAATAACTAGTGCGCAATTTTTTTTGGTGGTTCAGTATCAGTAATAGAACATATTTCCATATATATGTTTTAAATTTTATCCGACTTATTTTTTGTTTTAATTACTTCCGGTTTCGTCCTAGACTTAAAAAGTCGAACTAGCGACCCGGCGAATTGATCGAGCACACAGCTGATGCTGATAGGTACTAACGTATGTACCGTTTCGTTACACAGCGCGCCGGCGACCATAAAATCAGTTTCAAAGTAAACATCTTTCGTTAACGATAACTTAATTTTTTTGTACTAAGACTTATCTAAATAAAAAATACGTGTTTAATAAAATTCATTTAAGTTCAAATCTGTTCTAATTTGCACACTGGTTTAAAAAAAATCTTGTATGAAAGTAAAAACAATGATAATTGCTTTAAACATGTGTGCCTATAACGTTCTAACTGCTGGGATATAGACCTCCTCTCTGTCAGAGGGAGTGGGCCCTAATCCTCCACGCGGGTCCAGTGCGGGTTGGATGAATCATGTCTACGAATTTTTGTACTTCTGTGCCCTACGGCTGCAACAATAGGCCCAGTTTAGTAAAACAACTAGACCTCTTCTGCCCGCATAATAGTAAATTGGTGCATATTTTTACCAAACCAAAGCAAGTACAGACACAAACGAATCTAAGCTTATCAACGATGCAAGTACAGACCTCTAAAATAGCCCACGCTCGCATACCCACGCTTTTACATGTATAAACATTTTCTTTGACCACCCCATAAAGGCGGCCAGCATCCACAAATCGATTCCTAATGCATATAAATCTTGTATGTAACTGTCGCTGCATACTGAACAGTGTTAGGCCGGGTCGTAGTTCATCGCGACAAACGCATAACTAACGTGGAGAACAAGAAAAGATGGACTGAACTGCGACCTGTGTATATGCAACGAAACCATGGATGAGACGTGGCGCGTGTGGGGAGGGACGGGCTAAATATTGTCTCGACGATAGTTTTCTGAAATGTAAACGAAAGAGACGGGACGGTCCTCCATCGTCCCGTCTCTTTCGTTTACATTTCAGAACATTTTTTCACAACATTTTATATGAAACAATGTTTCCAAAAAAATTCGTTCCTTTGCAGCGACCTTAAATCGGTCTATGAAGGTTAAAGTGCACTCTACTACGTTCTATGTTTGTCTAGTAAAGCATTCGTCAGAGTGTTCACATGAACCTTTGATCTTTAATGAGTTTCAAAATAACGAACGTGAAATTTGAGCACTATGGGATTAGGAATGCTCTTGATTTACTAAGATCATTATTTGAAAGATAGAAAGGTAAACGGCATAAAACAAAATTATTTGACTTTTACTTTGATCAGTGTAGCTTGCGAGTATCTCTTTAATTCTTTGAGCCAGCTGATGCCTTAAAGTATTTTCTAGGAGTCAGTTTTGATGTGAAACATCTATTGGCGTGTCCTGCGGGTAAGAGTGAGTCGTATGTGGAGACGGCAAACGGCATGACGCTCTCTTATGCCGTCATGCCCCCCTTTTCACCGCCGCTCTCTAATCCCCTGTGTGTTCGTGGCTCGAATAACCATCAATTCGATGTTTATATTTTTATTTATATGTTTATATTTAAATATTTAACCATAAATAAACCAGAACGTTACTCAATTCGTTATTTCATATAATATGCTCGTGACGACCACATTTTGTTACTGTCTGAAACTTTCAGTAGTTCTTTGGTGGATTTTATAATGCATCTTTTTTCAGTAAAATAATAGAACATGACTGCCTCGTTGATCTAGTGGTTGCAAACGCTACAACTGCTGAGCACGAAGTGGGTTTGGGTTGGAATCCCCAGGTCGGGCAAAGTGTTAATGGATTTATCCATCAGGAATTTCTCAGTAGCAGCCCAGAGTCTGGAGCCCAGTTGATGACTGATATAGGAAAGATAGAGTACTACGTACAAATTACAGACTTACCACTGGGACAATGGGACTTCAACATAACTGGGAAAATGTGGGTGTACTATAGGTACTCCTCTGCCTAACCCTTCGAGGATTCCAGGGGATTAAAGGAAAACTTGTTCCATACCAAGTTTCACTAATAGGTTGACACCGTCGTGGTAATATATGAGCCTATAAGACCCTGAAAAGTATAGCCCATTTCTTCTAAGCCGTCAATTTGTCGACCGCTTCTTTCTACACAGTATCTAAAATACTGTCCGAGAAAATTCCCTTCAACGATATCGGATGAAAAAAATAAAATAAGGATCCAGATAGCTGAACACGCGGTCTTACAAATAGGACCGGTCCGTTTTTATTATCGTTTGATACGCGGGAGATCAGACAGATCATAAAAACGGACCAGTTTATTTGCACCTGGGTTCTAGTATGAACCAAAACAAATTTGTCAAATTTGGTGCAATATTAAGTCCCTTGACTTTAAACATGCCAGCGATGTGATACTTTAAATTTTTTTGGGACAAAATATATTATTTTGGATAAAAGACTGAATAATTGTACCAACATTTATGTAGTCGAGAGTTAACCTTATTTTATTGTATGAAACTTAGCCAAGCGGTAAGTGTTTGTTTCTACTGTAACGTGACACGAACGAACAGGCTACAAAAAAATAAAAAAATCCTTGCGAAAATTGAACTCGCAACACGTTTTTAGCAGACAATCGCTGCGCCAGCCATCACCAAAATGGATCAATACCAAAATGTAATTAGAATATCTCTCCCTTGTGAACAGTAAGCACAATGTATTTATTTGCAGCACATAGCTTACTAGGCAATTGGCGCATTTTTAATTTAATGTAGTAAAGTTAATTAACTTTACTTAATAAAAATTCAAAATGTGCCAATTGCCTAATATCCGTATTTCTGGAGTTGTCAATTCGCCCACAAATAAATTAATTACGTGCGAATCGCCTCAAGAGAAATAATATTATTTAAAAGTGTATATTTCCCCGTTTCGGGCGAGTAAATTCGTGTGAATCAACGAATACACCGAAAAGTAACATGAAATGTAACACAGATTTGCCGTCCCAATTTTATACAATGGAACATGAGTTGTAACACAAGAAATAGGGAAAATGGTTTCAATGTGTGTTATATTATAATGTTAGCGCGTTTGACCACCGCAGCCGTCACCGAGAACGAGTTGACGGCACCAAAGTAGCGATGGATACATTTACTATGGCTGCGTGTCCACGATGCGCCTGCTAGAACTTGACCCAAGATTGTGACTGGCCGATGTGCCACCAATACAAAACACGTTTGTTCTTGTCCATACACTACCGTCGCCGTCACCGTTCGCCCGGCTTTTGTTTTGTCTGTCATAACAAACTGAACCGATGTGGACACACGATCGCCGTTACCGGGACGTCCGCTCAGTTTAATAAGCTTGTTTCTCAGTAACGTCCCGGTGACGGCTACAGTGGAAAAATGCCCTTACGTTTCACCAATATGTAGGTACCAGTCGTTAGGAAGAACTGATATTTACTTATTTTTTTCGATTGATATGGAACAAAGGAGTTTATCCTAAGGATATTGTGTTCTTACTACTTTATAAACCACGATTTTTAATGAAAATGTAAAACGCCATATCAGTGACGTGGAAACTCCTAAATATAAATTGACATAATAGCAATAACGACGGCTATTCGAAATCAATTTTGTGGTTTCATAGCAGCAGGATGTCATTATATTTTTAATGTAACTTTAGCGATAAAAAAGTCTAATAGACAGTTTTATGGCATTTCCTTGTCGGCGGTTTCCCTAAAGGGATTTATGGCTATGTTTATGACTCAATAAAGGTTACACCCTCCATCAAAGGGTTTGGTCGAATTATTGTCATATGGGCAAATAACGCATGAATATCTGAGTCGGTCGCCTTAAGACTCAATTTACACAGAAATGGCAGCGGCTGGCAGCGAGGCGGCGAGTACTTTTAATAACAAGGCATTATAAACTTTATGTGCAATATCAAAAACTACCTATAGATACGCTTAAGAGCCCACACAACCTCAGGTTTTTATCTCGCTCGCACCATACTACTCGCGGACTGAGTGCGAACGAGACGGAGGCGGTTCCAAATCGGCAAAAGTTGAAGTAATTGCTTTTTACGGGGAAAATAATGGTAATTAAAAAAAAAAAAACTTAGTCGTGTTTTCGGCTAACATAGTCGCTAACATTAATCCTCAACTTTAACATACTTATATTTATTACAAAATTAATGCTTCAGTAGTAGTCCGTTCGATATAACAGCGGAACTTGCTAAGCAATTTGACGAAGCGAATCGGCTCGAGACTACATCTGCCGCCGCGAGGGCTCGGTACTTTCTATTCTATCATATGTGGTGTTCGCCACCATTTAGAGAACTATTCCAGAAAGGTTTTTATGTATCTATTACTAAGCTGACATGTAATACTGATAACTTGATGTTTTGTCAAGTATTTAAAACCATGCGAAGCAGGGGTGGTTCGCTAGTAACGAAAAAATCATTCATGCATTAATTACTCTTGAACGTCAATCACAAAGAGATAATTTCATTATTAATAATTGTGCTTCAGTCATGTAAGTGTAGACACCAACTTATTCTCAATTATCATTATACGTTTGCCAAAATTAAAGACTAATTCGAGATAATTAATGTCTACTAAGCAATTACTCCTTTACCTTCAATGTCAGTATTCAATCCGTTCTCGGAATTAGACTAATTAAAACGTTCTATCACGAAATGGTTATGATTCTGGGCTAAAGGAACGTGTGCCGCTGGCATAAACGAGAATCGAGTAGCGCTAGCAACTAAAAATGAGTTGGCGAGTTACGAGCAGCGAGTGCGCCACTTCGATGAGCGATTCCTCGCTGGTATGCGGTGTACTAAGAGCGTGAGTCTCTCAGGGAGTGTTCTGCTCGCCAAGCGAGCGTCGCTGAGATAAGATCAACTATTAATTTACTTTTACAGCACCTAAACCTCCTCAAGACACGTACAATGACGTGTCTTGAGTGAGAAAATAATCATAATAATCGTTGATAGCTAGTCGCGTTCGCATCGGCGATGGGACAGGTGCCTAAAAAGCTTAAACCATTCAATATAACTTACAATCTGATTGTGATTGAAAGTGTGTTACGCAATTAGGGTGCTGGCCTACACTGGCAATACATTTGGACATTTCAACGACATTTGTTGCGTTATTTACGTTGAAGTTAATTTTTCAAACCTATGAAAGAAATGGATAGATTGTAGAATAGCACTTTCCTTCGAAATCATTTGGATTGTGATTAAAATTGTGTTATGCAATATTGGGGTGCTGTTCTGCGCCCTAATTGCGTAATACACGATCTATCACAACCTGGATCGGTTTGAAACAGATTGTTAATCCATTGCTTCATAAGTTCGAAAAACAAATCTACTCAACAATGTAAATAACGCAATGAATGTTGTTGAACTGTCAAAATGAAACAGATTAGTTGGAATCGTTTACAAACACGTTTTACGCAATTAGATAGCTGGTCTTCATTGTGATCGATGGTTTAAAAATAACTTTTTCATTCGAGGACGTGGCTTGAGGTGATTGGTGTGTAATGTTACTGTTTTTTGCCTTATCCTACCACGATCCGTTCCAATTTGGTGAGAGAGAACAAAAAATACACTTTTTCGACGTAATTAGAGGGATTAAAAGAATTCCGGATATCGACATTTTCGACAATTTACTTTCGAGCGGGTAAAACCAATTATGGGGCTGGGTGGATGGAACTGCTGAAACCGCAATTAACTAATTTCGTACTAATTAGATTGACGTCAGAGCTTTTGTGATGTTAAGTGAACGTGTAATTAGAATAATATAAAACGTGAGTAAACTACACTAGTATAAATAAAGCAAAAATAAAATATCCGTGATTTAGTCTGCGTATATTTTTTATTTAAACATTCATTATTATATTAATTTTACATTTATCATTCTATTAGGTATAGATATTTTTTAATACAAATATCTAAGATGAAATTGGCCTATGCCTTTTTCTGGATTGGTTCAGTGGTTTAGGCGTAAAAAGGTAACAGAGAGTCTGGGTTTCGTAACTATATTAAATGTACGTGCCACGGCTTCAGTCCTCGTGCCACGGCTTGTATGTTGACTGGCTTGGCTGTAAGATTATTTGAAAACCTTAATAGGTATTTCTCCGGAAACGTGGGCGTTTTTACTTGTAACCACAATTATTATTATGTTGTAAATAGATATCTTTTTAAAAATATAACGAGGAAATATAAACTCCTTTCGTTTGTAGAAGAAAGGGGCACTGATTAGTATTCATTTATATATTAAATGAATACTAATCAGTGCCCCTTTCTTCTAACACATAATATTGTTAACAAAAATACATAAGGAATCACATTCTAAATTAGGTTTATTCAGCGCACGTATGAAAAATATTTAGGATTTATGCACACGTTGCCGTTGATACTTGTTACCCTTTTTCCCAGATTGTAGGACTTGTGGACTTTTTGTATACGCAGACTGCGGCCGATGTTTTTTTTTTGTATAATTTGGATCTCGCAGGTCAACCTAGGAATTTGTCAGCTGCTTAACCGGACTTTCCTGTGTGTGTCTAAATAAATTAAGGCCTCCAGCCAGGGCTTAAAATTTAAAAACTAAGCGACTATATGTTAAGAGCACCCCCTGTTGGGTACAGACCTCGGCTTAGAGCGTCGCTGGGCCTCCGCCTTTACAATATGGCCGATGAATCATGGCCGGTCAAAACTTTGCACGGAAGGCTGCGCAATTACAATGTTTTGGAACCAAACGGTGACATGAGTGAGAGAACATACTGGAAAGTTCGGGCAGCCTATGTTCAGAACGGCCATAATTCATCGGCCGTATTGTACTAAACGTTAGGCTGTGCGGCTGCCACTTTTCTTTTAATCGTTCTTTTCACTCTTTAGAAAGAGACAAAGTTACCGTGCGGCCAATACCTCATACAACTACTGCTCGCACATTCACTTTGTCTCTCTCCTACTTTTCGAAGTGTATTATTCCACAACTGCATACGGAACGCTCAGTCCATTCTCCGTCTATGATGTACCCCATCTATAAAGGCAAAGGGTACTGTCGGACTATCAGATCAAGGCTGTGTTCACACAATACGTATAATCAGCCACCGACTGTGAGGTGGCTCACTGTGAGCCCCAGAGTCAACGTTATGTCGGAGTGTTGTGAGGCCCCGTACTTAACAAAACGTAAAGTGGCTACGTGATGCCCAGTAGTATACACCGTGTCCTAAGCCTATAAACACGTCTCCAAAAGCTGTGTGCACTTTTACAAGACAGATCCAAAACCTGTTTGCACTTTTACAAGACAGAATATCTAAATGTTTCTTCTTTTGTCCTCAGATACGTCTAAACTGCGTGCGCCGTCACAAAGTTCGCTTTGAGGAGATGTCAACAGTGAGACCGAGCGTCAATTCTGACCCAATACCTCATTGGGCTGACCATTCCATTGACGAGAGGACTGTGAAAGCCTCTCACAGCTGCGAAATATTCGTCCTGCACTCTCCAAAGAGGAACTTTAGGTAGCGTTCAGCAATACCTGGAAAATTAGTCCAGGAAAGTGAGTTTTAAACTGAAATAAAAATGAGAATCTATTTTTTTTACTATAGTTGGTCGGTGTCTCGAGTGGTAAACATAAAAATATTAAAAAAGGTTGTGAACAAAATATTTTTAAAGAAAGAATATTGTACCAAAAAACTTTGAGAATGGAAACTGATTAGTTGTTAGAGTATTTTTAAGGTAGAATTGCGAGACTATGAACAAAAAAAACAACATCTTCTGACTGTTGTGGGACTCCTGATAAAAATATTATTTTGTGATTTCGCAGTACATTGTACTTTTATTTTAAGACATCTCGAAAATGACTTGAAAATAAGAAATCAATGTGATAAAAAATAGTAGTTGGAGATAAAAAAAACTCATTGTGTAATTGTGTTCGTAAAACTGTTAACTTTTTATAGAATAAAATTCATTTCATCATCATTTCATTACTTTTTTTTTCAAAAAAAACATTCTTATCCAACGCGCCTATAAGAAAAATCTTGTAACTTATCCATTGAAGTAAAAAAGATGGAGGGAAGAATGGTGAAAAAACTATGGCGTTCCTTTATTATTTTAGCTTCACAAACTGATTTCTACTAAAAATCTATTGTACTAAGCTTTTGTTAGAAGAAATCAAAACTTGGTATCTCTAAGTCTTAGAGAGACTTAGCTTCTGTTAGAGTCTAAGAGAGTACTTACCAAGGTAGGTAAAAATTAAAGCTCTCAGTAACATTTATTCACGTTTCTAGCTGTTGTTCCCTTAGACAATAATTATCCCGAATTTTCATGAAAAATACTTATTGAAATTTTTAATGTCATTTATTTTTTTAAATAATTTCATTGATATTTGGTTCATATTATTTCGTTTTAGTTTTTTTTGTCTTTTGTTGTGTTGATAAATGACTTTTGAGTAGACATTCGTGTTAAGTCACATCTTTTTTTACGCTTGGCACCATAAAATAGACAAGGATTAAAGTGTACCCAAATAAATACTCGGATAGTGTTTAGTTAAATGTTTAGTTTTTAACATTATAACAACATCCCAAGTGACAAGAAAAGATGGGAAATCGGGAACATTATATCGTCCGTCAGACTTATGGCTTTTCTGAATGCCTTCTAGGTGCTTCCATGGTGTTTCATGTTGCTCTGATTCCTAAATATAGCAGCTACAGCTTGTACGGGTTAGTAAAAAAACTAAGGTTAGTTTTTTTAGTAACCCGTAAAAGCAGTATATATCTTTTCGTGTCGATGGTACTTTCATTTTATATGTAGGAAATAGACAATAGACTATAGCGTTTAAATATTACTATGGTTATCAAAATAAATCTGCTGTTTCATAGAAAAGTGCAATACCTATGTCGTCAAAATGAACGAACAGATGTTTTTTATTTTAATAACGGACGAAAAATTTCAACGCAGGGAATTTCAGAACGATGTACTGAATCCATGTCACCATAGGTGCAAGTGAACCAATACTTGATATCCTTATTTCATTTATCCAAAAAGGATCTTCTTTTTCTCAAATTAGCTCAGATTAATCAGATTTCATTATAACCTGACATAGACCTTGTTTTTGCTACTGCAATGCATTGCTGACAAAACTGTTAAGTATAGATTTTTGCCCAATACTTAGAAAAGTTCTAAGAGTGCGTTATGATGATCGGTATCTTTTCGAAAGTAAGAAAATGTGGCTGGGTTCTGAAAGCTTTAGGGAAAATTTCACAAATGAAACTGAACGCATTCAGCACGTGTAAACCGCGCTCAAAGACTATCGGAATCTAAATTGTTGTGGAATATTGACACTCACAGCTCTTGAACACGGTTAAGGTTCAGTTTCATTTGGTGAAATCCACATTTAGGGCTAATTTCACCAATGAAATTGAACGCGAGTAGCACTCCATTCATTTATTTTTATTTTCAGACAAAGTCCATCAAGTTTTTTTATGCACTGCTATAGTAATAATGCTGATGATAATGTCACTGACAGC
Source organism: Eupsilia transversa (assembly GCA_914767815.1). NCBI lineage: Eukaryota > Metazoa > Arthropoda > Insecta > Lepidoptera > Noctuidae > Eupsilia > Eupsilia transversa. The sequence goes on from OU611888.1 coordinate 5,190,881, forward strand.
TCTTGAACCCGGTTTAGATGTGCTGATCGCATTTAGTTTCATTGGTGAAATTCACCTTAAGTGTTGAATTTTATCTGTCGTTAAATCTCGTGTCAAGTGATTTAAATGACGGTTGTTATTTCGATCAATCACAGCGGCTGATATGACATTTGACGGTGTGTTTTGTGGTCTAAAGTGGTTACAGCCGTGTGTCTAAAAGATCTCACCTTTATCCTCATCTGTACAATGTATTTTGTGCCAAGACCATTTTATAAATAAAAATATTGTACATTATTGTAAATATGAAGAGAATTGTTGACATTTTCTTCGAATCGGCAATTACTCAAAAAATATCCTTGTTGTACCAATTTGTTACATCTGTATTTCACATAAGCTCGACTGTATCATGTTATGTCGAAAATTGTATATAAATAAGTATTTGAGAAAATAAACTTCTTATTACTGTATAATTGGTTCGTATTTATTTTGTATGAAGCAATACCAATATTGTTGTATTAAATAATAATATGTGTGTCCATAAAACCAAAAAGATTTTAGAAACATATTTATACATGTGGCGGCATCTACACCGCCACATACGAACTAAGCATCAAAGACCTGACGTCACAAGTCCTACATCGCGGTATAAGAGTTTACCGAGCGGTTAACATTATATAAGACTATCCGTCATCAATCCTTGGGCAATTGCCCGCCAGACACAACACCCGTCTGGTCGGAGGATCCTCCCTTTTCTATAGAGGATGAGTGAACTTTACACCCTGTTCCTCATACGCCTAAATTGGTGACCCCAAATATGAACGTCAGCGCAGCCGCCGAGCAACTACTTCAGCGTGACGTCATCATCATCACTCCCGCAAGCTTTCGTGAGGCGAGTCACACAGCCACCCAACACCCACGGCTTCAACGGGTATCCTGACCACCAGTATGCAGCAAACGCGCATTCCTGGTCACCACCCTCAGCCTCATCAGCAACCCGGCGCTGTACCACATCCGACGCACTGGATCACAACGCAGCGCCACCCCGACTCACTGGTGAATCAAACTCAAAAACTCAAAGCACCACCAATCACCGCAGACAGTTCCGACCCACTGTGAACTATGCGGCACCCGGTTCCAACTCACTGGAACCTCAACTGGCAATGGCAAGCATCGCAAGATACAAGACTCAGCCCACTATCGACCTCCGGAGGGGAGTGATGTGGCGGCATCTACACCGCCACATACGAACTAAGCATCAAAGACCTGACGTCACAAGTCCTACATCGCGGTATAAGAGTTTACCGAGCGATTAAAATATATAAGACTATCCGACATCAATCCTTGGGCAATTGCCCGCCAGACACAACACCCGTCTGGTCGGAGGATCCTCCCTTTTCTATAGAGGATGAGAGAACTTTACACCCTGTTCCTCATACCCCTAAATACATACATACACTCACGACTTCTTCCCACGGGGGTCGTAGGTAGCAACTATAGAACGCCACCTGCTACGGTCCTTACATACTTCTTTTGCTTCGTTTACGTTCATACATCTGGTATCTAATTATGTAACATATTTTCATAAACGATTAAGACTAATCTGTTTCATTTTGACAGTTCAACAACAATCATTGCGTTATTTACGTTGTAGAGCAGTTTTTTTTTTCGAACTTATGAAGCAATGGATTAGCAATCCGTTTCAAAACGATTCAGATTGTAATTGAATTTCGATTGTAATTAGGGTGCTGGTCATATACGCATGCCTGTTGCAAGTACTAAACCTGTTTATATATCCTATTATTCGTTTTTTTATGCTCAGACGCATACCCAGACAATCGAACAATCGAAACGAATTTAAATGAGAATCTAAGATGGCCGCCGTCCACTGAGCTTTCAAGATAACGAAAGAATTTTACGAACCCGAGATGAACGAAAAAGGTTCATTCAGTTTTTTACATTCTCCTTAATATTCCAATATCGGAAAATGATTGCTGCATCAATAATTTTAATGGGAATCTACCAAGACTATCTTATTTCGACAAATAACCGTGTAGTTATGGCTTGGAATTTCTCCGTCTTATCCCAAGGGTCTCGTGAAAGGTGACCAAGGGTCAGGTACCTACAGTATTAGGATGGTTCGGACATAAATCTGGGGTCCCTATGGAATTTGAAGGTCACACGGTGGTAGGCAATCAGGCCTTATTTGGGAGTCACAAATTGTTTGTGCGTTAGACCGTTTCGCTTCTGTTTAGGACATTGGTGCCGATTCCCTTGTTCAGAAACTAAACTAAATTTAAGTTCAGTGCATCTTTTTCTTTGTATTTCATTATGAAGAGAAGATAAATTTTAGTTTAGTCCTGTCAAATTAATCAGCGCCTGTCACTACTCCATACAAGTTTAGAAGTGATTCAAAACTTGCCTACAAAAATTAATTTGACAGGACTAAACTAAAATGTATCTTCTGTCCTTTTTATCCCGAATACTTTTTATCCCGATATTCCCACGGGATAGAGACTTATGCGGGTTAAACCGCGTTGCGCAGCTAGTTAGCTATATTACTTTGCCTAATGCTAGTGTAGAGTGTGCAAAGTCCTCAACTTCAATTTCACAATTCAGAAAACAGTCTTAAGCCGTCGAATCGACGCCATAATCCCTACGGCTTAGAGAAAAGTCTCACCATTACAATATGAGTAACTATAAAGTGTTATATTCGCGATAGTTTTATGCATGCGTGTGTCTTGGGTATATCAATCACTTTATATTGTGCATAGGTAAGTACCCTCGAGAACTAGAAACAAATAATTGGAATGATAGAAACGAATGGCAGGAAAAAGTGAGTTTGTTTGTTTAATACCCGACTCCGGGGAAGCAAAAAGGAGGGTCATGATTTTGACCGATATGTATATGGGTATGTTCATCTGTTCCCTCATAACTTCTAAACTACTTATCATAATTTGACAAATAATCGTTGGAAGCGTCTTGATGGTTCGCTAGTTCCTAAAGGCTATGTGAATTCACATTAAATTTAATATGGCGCCCTCTCGTGAGGACATAAAGTCAGTTAATTGGTTCAGGCGCGACTGGGCGAAAACCCATTTTTAAATACAATACACGTTGATATAGACGTTTTTCACTTCTCAACGAGGCATCCTCAGGATGACGATTGTCTTGTTGCGAACCCGAACACGACGTGTTGCCACGCCGAGCGCCGTATGGTTTGTAGGTTGTTGTAGGATGTAGTTAAGGCAGGATCAAAAAATAATTGCGTTTACTTTTTGCAACTGACAAAGAAGAGTCAAACAACATTTTTTTTGAATTTTATTCTTCAAAATTGTCAAGGAAATAAGCAAAAGGTAATATTTTTAGAATGAAAAACTAAAATTATAAACTTACATATAAAAAACCTACTTACCATGTACTTTGATAGTGATACTTGCTCACTGAGGGCGGCACTACGTTGCTCGCGATGCATAGATATGCACCCATATCCAAACAAGATATTTTCGTTAGTGTCAACACTTCCTCCTGGTACATCGCAACTATAAGGAAAATAATAATCTTAATAAATAACCGAATTCCCGGCGATTTGGTAAATGGAATAAATTAAATGTTCATATTATATAACTCGGTTATGTAAGGTTTTGTCAAGAGAGAGTATAGGTACAACATTTTGAAGAATATCATTTTTTTTTTGTATACTGTGAAAATTTTGGATAATTGTAACAAGATTTGTACGGCTTATTCTTTTATCTTGTGACACTACAGATCGTCACAAAGATAATATAGCTCCATGTGCAATCGTATAGTTTTTCCTAACAGCGAAATTTATATATACATTTATATATACTAGCTGTGCCCGCGGCTCCGCCCGCGTGGAATTCGGTCTGTGTCAGTAAGCGGCTAATTCACCCCTAATTTCTCTCCTTCACCCCTGGAGGTGGAACTTAAAGTCAAGTTCACAGATGGACACGCTAGAGGACTGTAGTCCAGATAAAATATTTTACAATTACCACTAAGTAAGTAAAACTACACTCCAAAATCAATAGTTTTTGTTCGCCCTTGTTCTAATTTTTGACGTGATTTAAACGACATAGAGTTGTACAGATACAGTTTATCACTTTTGTATTTTTACGTACTTATCCAAGTCATGTCCATGGCAAATATCATCCAAATCGGTCCTCCAGTCAAAACAGGCTAAGCCTGGCTAGAGCGCCACTAAGTCCTATCGCGGTCTTCCTCAGACTCCTGAGATTGTGACCCTTGTAGCCTCAATGTATTGCGAGACTTTTGCCAAAGATTAGTACGGAAGGGTCTCGAATCACAGAAGATATGTATCAACACATTTTAGTAACCGAAACAGTAACAAAACAAGAGTGTTTAGTCTTAAAAACATCACAATTACAAAACTCAATAAAAGCTTTTTAAAAATTAAAAAAAAAAGCTTTTATCATGCATTGTCACGAGAACCAAACACGTATGCCAAATTTCAGCCCGATAGCTTCAGTAGAAGTAGGTGAAATATTGATTGCAATATTCCAGGACATACATACTTTTTTTTAAAAGTTTTATAATGTAATCATGCATTGTCACGAGAACCAAACACGTATGCCAAATTTCAGCCCGATAGCTCCAGTGGAAGTGGGTGAAATATTGATTGCAATATTCCAGGACATACATACAAGTGAAGTTAAATAAAAGCTTTTAAAAAGGTCACCATTGAATAACAATGGTTGATTGTTGTTTAGCATTTGTTGTTGTTAACCGCTGCGTCCCACGTCTCGCTCCCATCTGCGTAGCTTAATTCACTTTATCTCCCTCATGTTTATTTTAACGGCAATTTAATTTTCTCTATTAAGCTGTGCCAATTTATTCCTTACAGGGTATCATTCCACTTTTATATCAATGACATCATAAGATTTCAACTAGAATAGGTTCAATCTATGTGGTCATGATTCGATTCAGTCAGTTGAGTTGGCATATCAAAATTAATGTTATAATTGAGAGAAGTCGGTTAAAAATGGGACACGAGGAAAAAATCGAAATTGATGGATCTTATTGCCCAGAAGTGAACAGTCGATGGAATACTTACGGTAAATACAGACTTATCGTATGGGCGTGGATGATGAACGAAATCACAGTAATGTTCTCTCCTACCGAGATATCACATAGTGGATTTTATGCGCATGCAGCTCTGCAAACATTGGCAGTAATCTTGGTCGGGATGCCACTGGCGTATTCAGAGATATGTTTGGCTCAGTACACGAATTGCAATATATTCACCATGTGGAATTTCTTCCCGCTGTTTCGGAATGTCGGATATGGCACATTATTTTTGATTTTCTTGAAATCATTATATGTGTTGGTGTTAACTTCTTGGTATTTGGTGTACACAGTTTATGCGGCCTGGGACGTCCCGCCCTGGCTCAGTTGTGATGACTATGCTGATACCAAATGTATGGTGAAAAGGGTGAATGTTTCAATTTTCCAACATTGTATAGAAGCGAATGCTTTTTTTCAAGTCGATTGCGGAATGAAAACGGCGAGCAACTGTTTTTTTGAACGTGAAATAGGCGGAAACTGTACTGTAGAAATCGGATTAAAATGCTTTATTCCGTGGAAAACAATCTTAGCGGTCATAGCAATATGCGCATCTGTTTATATTTTTTCAATTAAGCAAGAAAGATTAATTCAAGTAGCAGTTAAACTAGCAGCAATTTATGTTTGTGGTGTCATCGTGGTTTTGTTTTGTGTTGCGCTGTCCACCAGCGGTACTTGGTACGCTACAAAGGTTGCTATGGATTGGACTAACTATACATTTCTCAATTGCTATAGCACGATTACTAGAGGGTTTCTGTCGGTTGGTACTGGGTATGGTATATTAATTTTTTTAACTCGCGACGTATCATTTCGGAGCCCTGCCACGATGACTGCTATAAGTACACCATTATTTGCACTATTTGTATCGTTTATGTTCTCACTTATTGCATTTAGTGGAATTAAAACGATGTCTTACTATCACGGTGAAGAAGAAAACGTTATAGAAGTCGGTGGCAGTTCATTTTTTCCAATGTTTGCTTCAATGTCCGAAATCATGACTTACTTTGATACGTTGCCGATTTGGGGATTTTTTTGGTTTTCCATTGTATTTTGCAGTTTATATATAAATTTTTGGATTTTGTATTTGTTTCTTAAAGAATTATTGCTTCACATGGATTTAGCAAAAGAGTACACAAAATTATCTTGTATGTTCATGTTAATAATTTTAATTATTTGTACACTTCCATTTCTATGTTCCGACTTGACAGGTATTCTTACAGATGCAACAGAAATTATTCAAACAGTTAATTGTTTTTTATTTTCTGTTTCATTGTATTGGTTTTATGGTATTAAAAACCATAACGTAGACATTATTTTCATGATAGGTATTAAAACGAATTACTTTTGTAAGCTAGCGTGGCTTCTAAATCCGATCTTTATTTGTTTTATTCTTTACGCTCGATGGGAAGTTATGAGAACATATGAATTTCAGGACTCATATTTTATTGAATCAGTTTCTATGACTTGTGATTTGGTTTTACTGTATACTATATTAACCATATACCTCGTTATCATTGTGGTCGGATTAATAGCACAAGTGATAAACTTTTATCGTCGTGGTCAACTTCATGCGCTGTTTAGTGCTAAAGGAAGTTGGGGGCCCAGAGACAAGGTACTATACAGAAGTAGGAAAATGTTCGTACCTGAAATAATGACTAGAGAGTTTCTGTACCGACAAGTTCGTATACGTGGATATGACAAGAAACAGAATCTGTTGTATAAAACGCAGGCAAAGAGAGTTTCGAGCGTGGAGTCGCTGGGTGAAGAGTTATCTTGGAGCGCTATGGAGTCAAATTAATCTATTCATAGGTTTATTTAGTTATTGCTTACCGTGCCTGAATTTTCATCGGGTCCGTATTGATCTGACACATGTATTGACCCCGGTTCTTGGACGTTCTGACCATTATGCGACACTTCTAATCAGTGTTTGTTATAACGTGAACCTGTATCGCTTAAATCGCTTTTGTATCTGGTTTTACTCATCCGACCTGCGAATTGTAATTGAGTTTTTAATTAAAAGGAAAATTTTAATTTCTAAGTATTTTTCCTTGTATTTGTAATTTACTCTGTATCTGCCTAAGTTCTGCTCTAGAGCTAAACGTTCCATGTCGAACAATTGATACTGTGAAATTCATTAACTGTTCTGCGAATTCCGGTTGGAATGCTTGACCTAAAATTATTCTGATCTTTTACTAGATATTTTTTCACTGACTTATTTATGAATTATTATAAAATATTGTCATTTTAATCTAAATTGGCGTCCTAAAATGTATTTTATAATCGGTATATTTCTCCGCAAAACCAAAAATCGATTATTCTATAAGTCTATATGTTGTTTCAGAAGTGTAAATTAAAATAAGTAATAATTTTCGAAACCTGTATTTTATTACAAAAGAAGGCATCAGTTTTTAGAAATTGTTCCTTCAAAACTACATTCTATAGAAAACTTACCGACTAGTTTCGAGGCCAGTCCTAGCATGAAAATGATCAGTAAGTATACCTATTTATGTATCACCAAGACTGCTGCAGTCGTGCCGACCGACTCTGCTCTGAAGCAAACCCTTTGTTAACCATGGGACACCGCAACCAAGTAAAATTATCCAACTAATTATATGAAAAAATAATTGAAGGTAGGACACATAATATCTAGTATCTGCGACATTAATAAGGACGATATGTTGTAGACATATACATAGTAAAATACAAGGAAATTGCTCTATAGTCTGTAAGGACTGCTTCGTTGGTCTAGTGGTCGCAAGCACTACTGCTGAGAACGAGGTTCTGGGTTCGATTCCCTGGTCGGACAATGGGTTTTTTTCATCTGGAATTTCTCAGTAGCAGCCCGATTAATGGCAATAGGCTCGCCCCCTATTACATGCGACTCAAACATTACTGACGAAATGTGGGTGTACTATAGGTACACCTCTGCCCAACCCTTCGGCGAATACAAGAGTGATGTTATGTTATGCTCTGTAGTCTCTTAACTAACCTCTTTATGTATGTACATAAATATAACTTACGACTTTACTGAATAACAAATCCTTACTTAAATTAACAAAAGATCCCCGGAGGGTTACCTAAATAGCTTGAAAACTTGTCTATTTATTTTTATTTTCTATTTTCTAAATTTTATTAGAGGCTTTTATCCTTAGTGGCCTGGCAGCCTCATCATAACACAATTCTAAACTACATCTACAAATACAATAAACATTATTAATTTTTAGACAAATCAGTAGGTTTGCTATCTCATGTGAAGGCTGCGCTAAAACTTTAACTTATGGACCAATATCATTCGTTTACTTTTATTTTACGTTCTGCGTTAAGAGGGTGCATCCTAAAAGTTGGCAACGTCGTAAATAGCTGTCAAATATTTACCTGTTTCGATTAATTTGGAAATAATACTGTATGGAAATAAGAAATGTGGCTAACCAATTGACTAGAATATTAATAATGAATTGCAATTATAACATTGAATTTGATGTTGTACCCGTTTTAGGTGAAAAAAAGGCATTTGGAAAGTTACCAAATTCTTTTTTTACATCTAAAACTAACTATTCGGTGTAACGATATTAATTATTGCATTTCATAATCAATATTCTAGTTCGCTAGTTAGCCACATTTTTTATTTCCATACAGAAATATTATCAAATTAATCAAAACAGCGAAATATTTGACATCTATTTGCGACGTTGCCAACTTTCAGAATAAACCCTCTTAATTGATTCAGGCAGGCGTGACTTGGCGGAAGTCCATTATAAAATACAATAGACATAGATATATTTACGGACTATTCCGGTTAACTATTCCTAAAGAGTCATAAAAAACTCTGTAAGAAATCAACACGTGTTTCACCTCGCAACTGCAGCTGGACGATGAGTCCAGCACTCAGCGTGGCAACACGGTCATAGAAATTCTTATGTGTAGGTACCAAATTTCAACTTAATAGGTCCATTATATTCGGAGCAAATAGGCTGTGAAAGACAGACAGACAGACACATGAGTTATCCTATAAGGGTTCCGTTTTTCATTCGGATGTACGGAACCCTAAAAACATGTATTATTACGTCGAGAAATAAAGTTTACGTTGAGAGTACAGGCAATTTATTACGAGTAAACTATCATATATTTCCCCACAGACTTCAATATTTTGATACTGTTGAAGATTATTTATTTTGTTGTCAGTCTTCTGCTGAAAACGATCGATTTAAAAAAATACTCTGTTATTGTTCTCCCTCTATTAGGTGACGTACAACAGTGATAACGGTTACAGCTTCATGCAACATAAATCCAAAAATAATGGCAAAGGTCACAGCAAGGTCAATCAAAGGACATCCATCGATCTGTAGCAACAATCCCACGGGAGTGTGACACAAGAGGGAGATGAATATTGTATTATTTTTTACAGAGGACGTCTTTTTTATGATATATTTGCGAAAAACTCTAAAAAGGGATTCCCAGTGAAGATGAAAACTTCATTATTTTTTGGGGCGCAAGTAACGAACAAGTGACATCATAAGTTATGATGTCACTTGTTTGTTACTATCCAATGTGTTATCCCACGTACCTCTCATCTTATAGCCAGTTACTAAGGCAGAAAATTAAAGAAGATCGACTTTGCGGCAGGCACACGCACAAACAACAAAATATACATATTTTAAAATACAATAGACGTAGATATATTTAGTAACGTAATGTAACGCAGAGTAACAGAGACTTTGCATCCGGCGCTGGCGTGGCAACACGTCGTGCTTGGGTTCACGATAAGTCCACCGATGACTACTTCTGCTAAAGGCTTTTCCAATATTCTATAATTTAATATTTTATTTATTAAGACATTCTTCTATCAGGTCACTCTAATTCCTCATCTTTTTCACGCAGCATGGCCTCCTCCTCCATCGTCTTTGCGAGGTAGAATAGTATTAGTGCTAGTTTCTTTCATAGAAGCAGTCAAAGTTCCTGGGTTAAGACATAGGCTACTTTTCATGCTGAATCGCAGACGAAGTCGCGGGCTACAGCTAGTTGTTATTATTAATTTTTTATTTTTTTTAAACACGCTTTAATAGCAAATCGAACTAAAAATCAGAAAATAACTTGTTAAAGAAAATTAATTTAAATATTAGTTACTTATTTGTAAACGTAGAGTTAGTAATAGAAATATGATAAAAAGCACCCCACGCTTTTTTACAATGATATAAATTTTCTTTATTAAGTTATTTTCTGATTTTTAGTTCGATTTGCTATGAAATCGTGTTTAAAAAAAAAAAATATATATATATTTTTCACTTTTTAGTTCGATTTGCTATAAAACCGTCTTTATATGTTAATCAGATGTGCTAAATTACGCGTTTTTTTCGCATTTTTTTTTTCCATAAGCTTATCAAAATATTGTATATTGTCGTCGGTCGTTGATAAGTCTACAACGTTTAAAGTAAACCTAATCGCTTAAAGTGGGGCAAAATCATCAAAATGAAGTTTTGAATAAGAATTTTGCTAATCAGTTGGTCTTCAATTGATTAAACTTTAAGACAAGGCAAACCCTTTGAATGTCATAACAATTTAGCAATCGGACAACAGTGCCTAATAGTCATAGCTATAAGTATTATTACTAGCTGTGCCCGCGGCTCCGCCCGCGTGGAATTCGGTCTGTGTCAGTAAGCGGCTAATTCACCCCTAATTTCTCTCCCTCTCCACTGGAGGCGGAACTTGAAGTAAAGTTGACAGATGGACACGCTAGTAGCTTTATTTATTATTAACTAGCTGCTGCCCGCGGCTTCGCCCGCGTGAGTGTCGGAAATTACCCCATACATCCCCATGGGTTTTAAGTATAAATATCGAGTTAATCGGACAGCGCGTTAAAATTCTTCCATACAAACACTGACACCCCCCAACCCCCCTTTGGGGGGTAATTTAGAAAAACAAAAAACTACAAACTTTATAATTTATTTAGATAACTATTCGTGCGAAGTTTCATGTTTCCCTTATTTTACCCCCTTAGGGGTTGAATTTTGAAAAATCCTGATACGCGTTATTCTTAATTTTTGGGTTTAAGTATAAATATTGAGTTTCGAGTTAATCGGACAGCGCGTTAAAAATCTTCCATACAAACTTTGACACCCCCCAACCGTAGGATAGGGTACTTTTACGGGATAAAAAGTACCCAGTGTGGTGCCCAGGATATTAAAGAATAATTATACCAAGTTTCATCGTAATCGAACCGGTAGTTTTTGCGTGATGCCTGAACAAACAGACAGACAGACAGACAAAAAAATTGTAATCACATTTTTGGGTTCGGTGTCGGTCTAGTAACACCCCCTCCTATTTATTTTTTTGATATTTTCAATGTACAGAATTTTCACTTCTACAGATTTATTATAAGTATAGATAAAATTAATAAAAACCAATTGAAAGTCTTCAAATAAACTTCGTAAAACAGTAGAATACTTGGAACGCAATGATTGATTACTGAGCTGTAAAATATGGTGGTAAGAAATATTCCCTTTTCCTGAGGGTTAATAAACTGAACAGGTTGTTGACACAATTTCTACCTTCTAGCCGAAGTATTCTAGGCAGTCAGCTTTACTAGCCTAGCTGACTGGTCAAGTAGAAATCGTTGAAAGGAAATGGAAATAGCAAAAAGGAAATTTTTCGTATAAATATTTAAGACCGTCCCAGATGTTCCTGTGTGACCGTTATCCTGGTTCTTAGGGTTCCGTAGTAAACAAAGTGAACAAGGAACCCTTATAGCCTCGCCTGTCCGTCTGTCTGTCTGTCCGTCTGTCTGTCTGTCTGTCTGTCCCCCGCTTAGCGCAGAGACTGTTGGTACTAGAAAGCTGTAATTTGGCACGAGTATACATACTAATGTCGTCGACAAAGTGGTAATATAAAATTATGAAAAATAATTTTTTTTAGGTTACCTCCCCTACATGTAAAGTGGGGATATCTTTTTTTTTTCGTCTATCCCATGGTGTGGGGTTGGGGGGGGGTGATCGTTAAAAAGCTCGTTCAAAAATATTGTGAGCTTGTTAAAACCATTTTTGTATTGAATACAATGTTAAGTTTGTTCTTGAGATAAGTTCATCCCAGCTACGGAACCCTTTATTGTGCGTGGTCCGACACGCACTTGGCCGGTTTTTCTATATATAGGCACAGTCGCCTATGTAGCCTATGTCCTTTTCAGGTTATAGTTTACCCATGTGCCCAATTTCATCCAAATCCGTTCAGCTGTTTTAGCGTGAAAGCGTTTTAGCGAAACAAACTCATTTACGCATTTAAAATATTAGTTTGGATTGAATTAAAGTTTAGAATTGAAACAAATGACAGTGGGGACTGAATGACGTCAGAGAGTAATGGAGGTGTTCGGAATAGATTGCTATGTGGGTGAGTGAGGGAACATCTATATTTAATTTTCACAACCTACATCATAGGACCTGCTACAACAATTTAGGAGGTTCTATGATGGTCTTTAGTCATTCATTCATTCTGCCTAGCCTTTTCCCAATCATGTTGGGGTCGGCTTCCAGTCTAACCGGATGCAGCTGAATACCAGTATTTTACATGGAGCGACTGCCTATCTGACCTCCACAACCCAGTAAATGGGTAATACTATACCCCTTGGTAAGACTGGTTGTCAGACTTTCAGGCTTCTGACGACTCGTAACGACTGTCAAAGATCCACGAATGACAGCCGGGACCAACGGCTTTACGTGCTTTCCGAAGCACGGAGGAGTCTCGGTATGTAAAGATGGTCACCCATCCACGGACCAACCCCGGCAAGCGCAGCTTAACCTCATGGACCGTACGGCTGTTATTACTTAGCCACGAGCTCCTCCGATGATCATCTTTATATATTTCTTAAAATAGTCCTTTATTTCAGACCTTATATGACCATTGATGTTAGTAATACACACTACTAAGCTATACGCTTATTTAATTATGTGGTAGGTATGCTCATCGATATTTTCATCAATTGGGGAACGATTTTGAAAATTCTTTTATCTGTTCTATTATCGTAAAATTTGAAATAAAAACTTCACAACGATTTTATATTTGACATACCTACTTTAGAAACACAATTAAATAGGTACCGCAATTTAAAAATAGAACCATTTTTTTTTCTCTAACATAATAATGTTAGAAAACATTTCTTTTACCGATACGATACAGATCAAATCGAAGAAGTTTATATCACCAAGGAGATTCCATTTTCTTTTCTAATTGAACGCTTAAGCGGGGTGCGCCATTTTTATAGCATTACAAAAAAGTTTTGATTCCTATTTTTACTTGTCTATTTCTTACTCTTTTAACTTTGATCTTTTATTTAATAGGTTCAATCGCAATGTACAGTTCCATTCAAACTTAATGGCGGCTCGGAAGTTAGCTACTTGCTGCGCAGTACCCCACCCCTCACCCCCGCTGACCCATGAAATTGTTAATGCGCAGTGACTCGCCTCGTGTTCGCGTAAAATTGGCGCAAAAACGGCTGAACGAAAGTTTGGCCCACATATCATAACCTGGATTAACACATAGGGTACCTACGGTAATCCCGGTAGTAAGTTTGCATGGGATATTTTTCGACACCCACGCGGGCGAAACCGAGGGTAAAAGCTAGTGCAAAATACACGCAGACGGAGTTGTGGACAAAAGCTTGTATAAAATGTGATGTATGTAAGTAACATGTGTGTTTTCATGTGAGATTTGTACATCCAACATAGTTTGCTTACAGCTAAGCAATTTATTTTCTGCCATTTTGAGAATCACATCATTCTGGTATCTTGTATGCCAAGAGGCCACTTTACATTAATCATTTAATCTACATTCATGAGTTAATTTTTACTTTTCAGTGACATCCAGTGAACTCACAATTTAAGAAGAAGAACCTACTGAGTAAATTACTACACAGTGGCGTCCTCGATCTATCAAATGAAAATTAGACAAAATTCACAATTTATTATTTATTTATTTATTAAAACTTTGTGCACAAGTACCCACAAAAAATACCGTACAAAGGCGGAATTAATGCCTGAGGCATTTTCTACCAGCCAACCTTAGGGTGATACAGAGAGGAAACATGGCAGGTGCTACATAAAGGGATTGATAACACGAAAATAACTATAAGGTGCTATAAAAATATCTGCCACGGCTTTAATGAGAGGTAGTATTGTGTTTAAAGATAACAATAGTGAAGAAATTTCGTACCCCGGCATAGTTAAATCAATTTGAGAAAATAAAGTAGTTAAATAAACATTGACTCTACTCTGCATAACGTGGTTCACAAATTACGCGCGAAGTGCACTTCGTCAATGAAAACAACTGCTATCTCTTTCCATCTGTTCTGTGAATGAAAACTGAAATCAGCTGACTAGTTCGTCACTTGCAAATTTATACGTACAATTTTTTGTATGAAAAAAAAAATGACACATGATCAATAATTTATCTTTACTATTGTAATCTATAAACACAATACTATCTCCCATTGCAGCCGTGGCAGATATTTTTATAGCACCTTATATAAAATACAAAAAGAATTACATGACATACATATATCTGACACACACCAGACACATATCCGGACATAGATATACCTGATGACTTTTTTTACAGTCTCGAAAAAAAATGAGTAAGTACCTATATTAGGTGAACAGAATAGAAGCTTACACTAAAGAAAAAAAATCTTGTGTTATTTAACTCTGGCAATCATCGCACGGGTTGATTGATCAGGTTAAGCTGCGGTTGATCCGCGGATGGACCATCTTTAAAGCACGTTAAGCCGTTGGTCCCGTCTGTCATTCGTGAATCTTTGACAGTCCTTACGGGTGTTCCACCCAAAACCAGTCTTGCTAAGGGATATCATGTTACCTAGTAACTGGGTTGTGGAGGTCAGATAGGTAGTAGCCCCATGTTCAGCTACATCGGGTTAGACTGGAAGTCAACCCAAACATAGTTGGGAAAAGGCTAGGCAGATGATAATATGAGTCGTGTGTGAGGACTACGAGGATAATTTTTTTCTTTTTTCTTTTCTTTTATTTCTCAGTTAGTGTTAATGATGGTCTGGCAGTTTGAGTATTTTATGCGGCCTACTCAAATGTCCTTTCTTTGGTATTGTTCATCGAGTCGCTGAGCTCCTTAAGTTCTGAGTTGAGCTCCACGATTACTGACAAATGTTTGCACTGACTGAACAGGTCCACTCTCAATCTGTGTGGTTCTTTCGTCAAAAGACCATTTCAGACACTAATCTACATGGTCCTTATATGGCCTGACCAACATTATGTCTGGACTTTAAAAGAGACTGTGAGTTTGTTTCGGCCTTTCTTCTCAGAGTAGTCAGTTATGAAACGTCGACCTCGTATAGCTTAGTTCTTTTTTTTTATATATGGCGTGTTAAAGTGATTACTATCTACAGAATAAACAATTTCATTTCATTTCACAGATCTATCCGATGTATTTCTGTAATAAACCTGAATAAAAAGTCTAAAACGGATATTCAAGCAAGATGACTGAGAAATAATTCAGTCGTCTTTTACAGAAAGAAACAATACCCATTCTTAAAAGTTAGTAGGCCAGAGGGTTCACCCTCAAAGAAAAGCCCTAAATTACGAGAAAATCGCCGAATTCAACCCCAATTTACATTTAAGAAGGAGTTATTTATCTAAGAAAGTCTCTTTCGAGCTTGTCCTAATTGATAACAGCGCGAGCAAGAGGACTTTTTATTGGTTTTCAGATGTAGTTGGAGTTATGGTTGCTAATCAAATTAAATGTAGGTACCATCGCGGACAGTGCCGGTGGACCACTTTGCAACCTTATTACTAAGGGCATAAGGGTGATAATGATTATTCATGGGTGGTGATGCATATTCCAGATTCCTTTGACCACTGTTGGGCTCAGTTTGATTTGCCTTTAAGGTAAGACTGGCGATGTTTGAAGTTTCGGCACCTATGAAATCATATGACATAGCCGAACAAAAATGTCACAGGAAATCATCTCTTTCATGACATTTTAAACTCTATTTAGTTGCGCTTTAGTTCATTTTATCATTGAGAAAATTGCCCGAGCAATCATGTGGCAACGAAACTGCACGAGAGACTGCATTATAGTCTTGCTGTAGTCTTGAAATCTAACTGTGACTGTATCAAGAATAATTATTTAGGGGTATGAGGAACAGGGTGTAAAGTTCATTCATACTCTATGGAAAAGGGAGGATCCTCCGACCAGACGGGTGTTGTGTCTGGCGGGCAATTGCCAAAGGATTGATGTTGGATAGTCTTATATATGTTAATCGCTTGGTAAACTTAAATAGCGCGATGCAGGATTTGTGACGTCAGGTCTTTGATGCGTAGTTCGCATGTGGCGGTGTAGATGCCGCCACAATTACAAAAAAAATACTGACTACCTTGTTGGTCTAGAAATCGCGAACGATACTGCTGAGCATGAGGTCCTCGGTCCGATTCCCAGGTCGTGCAGTGTTATTGGGTTTTTCCATCTGGAATTTTATGTGGCAGTCCAGAGTCAGAATTTGCGCCCGGTTAATGACAATAGGCTCGCCGTACGTAACATAATTGGCGAAATTTGGGTGTACTAAAGGTACCTTCACCTCTGCCCTACCCTTCATTGAATAAGGTGTGATGTTATATTATTTAAAAAAAACGCTTTTAAATGATAAGTTTATTATAAACACAATTAATTATTCTTTACAGCTTTCAATCGACTAGGTAGACTAGAATTTTATGATCAATACTTGAAAAATAAATATTAAATAATCTTTAAATAGTTTGTTAGTTGATTTAAAAAATACTCGCATTAATAATATTATAAGAACATACAGCACATTTGAAAATCAAAAATATAATGATGATGATCAATTCCGATACTTAAGATTAAATAAAGCCAATAGATTTATCATTTCATAACAAAATTCTTTAATAAAAACATAAAATATCGAGAATATACGCAACTTCCTTCATAAAACAAAAACATATGAATATCTAAGTTTAATTTATTTTTTTCATCTTTAACTGTTTATTTGCCTTTTTTATTTCCGAGATTCATGACAATGGTAAAACGTTATTTACATTCATATTAGATCTAAATAAATAATATTGTTTAAATCATTTACCTAAATATCTTTATAAAAAAATATAAACATGTTTATTTTTATCAATGACACTTATTTCGTTAATGTTCGTACAATATTAGCTTTTTAATAAAATATAATAATATTTGCTTACATCTAATACTATGATATTATTTAGTATACTATACGATATTTTACTTGATCGAACACAAACAAATTTCTGTAAATATTTTCTTTAATCTCCGTAAATTTCCGAGAAATTATATTTACCTAAGTATATTTACTCAAAATGGCGCGTCATCTAGGCAAATAAATTAAAAAACATTGGCATTTTCATAACTTAGCGTCGATCCAGTAAAATAAAACAATATTATGTTGTACAAAAGGTCACACTGAACTGCCAAATAAATTTATTTTTACATTAATACTTGGCTAATCTAGACACCAAATAATTAGTCTTAGTCCCGACAGAATTGAAATGCGTATATTTTCACATTTTTCACCCAAAATTAGTCTGTGTTTTCTTTTGCCGTATGGAACTTTAAATATTATTTCGTATTAAAAGAGTTGGCAAATGGCGCACACTCTAAAGGATTTAGTAACAGTTTTGATTAGTATGCCATCACCTCTTGAAATACATTCAAAAGGATGAACATACATACATTTGACACCCTGCGTTTCGAGAGCTGGCAGACCGCCAAACGATTCTTTTACTAAGCAAATATCCTCTTATCATATTTCTTTTATGGATGAATGCCGAGAACAACACCCTAATTATTTTATGTTCAACCTTGCAAAAAACATTTTTCGACATCAATCATCTTAGAGAATAGAAGTGTCATCCTGTACACACAAAATTTACAATTTTACTAGCTTTTTATGCAACAAAAGCCTTAAACAATAAGATTTTTGACATCGCAAACAAAAGCGAATAGCAAAAACTACACAAAAGGTCCCTTCTTTACATATATCTTTCTATATATAACTTAACCTAATTTTCCAAGCTACAAAGATGGAGAAATTCAATTCCAATTTTATTAAACTTAATTTGTAGAATAATTAAGATTTCTCATATGTTCGCTTCGTTCTTAGACACGTCTTATATAATGGCTGTCTTTGAATATTATTAATACGGAACCCAGTGATAGTTCGTGACTGTGTTTAGACACGAATTATAAAATATTTTTAGGCAGACGGAGTTTATACAACACAACATTTTTCATGATTGCATTACCAAAATTGCATAAATTATATTCAATTAACTGGAAATGGGTATTCAAAGCATTTTTTTTTCTCAATTTCTAAATCTGTGAGCGTTTTTTTTACTTGCACTTACTTGGTTATAGGAAGCAATGAACTAGTTTTTCTCAAACATGCTTGGAAATTCGAGCATTATTTTGACAACCATCTTCGAGATAAATCGAAAATGCTGTACTGGTCAAATACATGCGAGCAGGCTGCCGGCAATGTTAGTATGAAAATCCATATCTGTCGTGCGGCCGAATAAATTACTATGAAACTCATATTTGTCGTGTAATTTAAAAATGGAACGAACTTTTTACTTCGAAACATAGCAACCAAGGAGGTACCTACTTCGAGTAATTTTCGTTGTTTGTCATTGATTCTGAATTTATAATTAGTTTAATAAGTATGAATTTCCGCGCATTAAGTGAGAAAAGTACTATAAAAGCTTTGGCCGCAACCAAGCATTGATGGACTCGATTTTAAGTTCGTCCATCAATGCCCCCTTTGCAGGCCATGGCAGTAATATACTATTCTGTGCTTGTTTTGTTTTTTCTTAAGGGGTTAGCAGTTCTTAAAACATTGTTATTTTAGGGTTATAATTACATACAACATACTGTTCCCACGTACGTACATAATATTCCTCTTTAGACTGACGATAAACAAAATGTCAAAAAGATTTTTTTTGCAGTCATAATGTGACTATAAGGCTAACTCCAGCTTAGTCTTCAGCATAGTCCAGCTATTAGGC
Source organism: Eupsilia transversa (assembly GCA_914767815.1). Taxonomy (NCBI): domain Eukaryota; kingdom Metazoa; phylum Arthropoda; class Insecta; order Lepidoptera; family Noctuidae; genus Eupsilia; species Eupsilia transversa. The sequence continues at coordinate 5,210,017 of OU611888.1, forward strand.
TACCTAGTATTTTGTTTAGGTTTATGTTACGAAAGAAGATTCTATCTTCGAATGCCTGATTCCTGTAATATTGATTTGTACGCTTTGTAGATATAGCTAGCACAGCAAACGTTTGCATCTTTCAGAAGCATTTTACAAATCAAATTATCGAGGACTGGTAAAGTAACGACCAGTTTATTGATGTAGGAATTGGGCATTCTGCACATTACAAGTTCATCACAAACATTGATATGTAGAACTAAAATCAACTAAAACTATGTGACGACAGAAGTAACAGCTGTATTACAAAACAGAGCACAATATATTTTTACTGAAATATAATATTTTAACCAAAGATATAAATATGTCTATATAGAGTCAAAGCGTTGAACTCGTCGAGAAAAATAGCGTCCAACTGTTAGCCGCTAAATGCACGCACACTAGAAAAGCACAATGACGTGGCGCTAGTGTAAGACGTAGTTGTCACGCACACCAGCATAACAAAGTTGGTCTTTTGCAGCGCTACATTCCATCTAGACATAAAAATAATCAAAGATATCAACACAAATTGTTGGTACAAACATGGACGTAACAATTGAGCAATGTTTTACGTAATTTTTACCTTTTTGAACTGATGTATTAATGAAGCCCTAATTTCGAATTAGTTACGTCGCAGAAGTTTTTTTATTCAGTTTGTTTTCAATATCTCTAAATAACACCTTATTTTTAATATACAACATTGTTATGTAAAACAATTTTTTATATTATACCTGTCGCCGTCGTATTCTTTAAACATCTCACCGTGAAAATTTTGGTGAAGTGAATTTGATTTGAAGTGAGCTGTCACTCCATTTAATTAACAACGACTCACAGACAGCTCACTTTATTACATTTTCACGGTGAGATTTTACGGAATAAATCGGCTGGATTCTGAAAGCCTTTTAAATTCAATCTGTTTTTAAATCTCACGTCATGATTGGCTGTTGTATGACAACCAATTGCAGCAGTTACAACTTATCATCTTATTTATTTGACACGTTTACTCCATCTTAGATAAATTAGCATGTATTCAACTATCTACTTCAGCGTTATGTAGTCTTAGTTCATTATTGATTGACCGCATGTAATATCAAGGTCTTAACAGTTTGTGTTTCCAAAACTCGATAGGAAATTATCTGATATTCAGAATTCAAATAGACTTTCAGAAACAGGATGTCAGTTTTGAGATGATTTTGTAAAAACAACTCTTTGCTGTTCGAAGCAGAGTATTAAATTGACTGGGCAAAGAATTTTGCAAATCTCGTTAAAGAGCGATATAAACTTCGTCTAGGTAATGAAAATTGAGAGGTACATATTTACTTTTTAATAAAAGCTATTGGAGTAACTAGTTGGTTTAAGCTTTATCAGAGAAAATTATCATAAATTGTTTTTGAGTAAAAGAAAATTAACCATTTATAAGGTTTTGAAGTGATGAAATAACAGTTTTAGTTACTTTCAACAGCTAATCGTATTATCTCTTGATAAATGTACCTAATATTTAAAAGACGAGTAAAAATGTTGTACCAAATTATTTTTAAGTGAATATTTTTTAATAATTAATTATTTAATGTCACACAGTTATTTATTTACATAATATAAACCTAATTTAGAATTTCAAGCACATTGCTGTGTACTTTTCCTATATCTTGCTTTGCTTCCTGTTACTCAGTAACTGTCATCACATTCAGTTAATAAATAACAATTTTATTGTAATAATCTTATTATTATTGTGGCATAGGTGATACAGATCTCCTTGCTTGCATGGCCTTGTTATCGCAGTACGCTCTTATGTCTTGTATCGTCTGCATTAGGAATACTGGGACATCGTCATCGCGTTTCTGGAAAAAAGAAAAGGATTATTTATTTCACTCTATCGCCATTTATCTATAATGCCTCGTTTACACACACACATTATTTTAACTCTTTAGTTTTTTAGCAGCCTTGAGTCCGGAGTTTTTAGCCAGTAGCAGCCCGGAGTTTGGATTTGTGCCCGGTTGATGACATTAGGCTTGCCTCCTATTACATGGGACATAAATATAACTGGCAACTGGCGAAATGTAGGTGTACTATAGGTACACCTCTGCCTAACTCTTCGGGGAATACAGGCGTGATGTTATTTTATGTTAAGTTTTTAAATTGTTTTTTGTTTTTATTCTTTTAAGTGGGGTCCAATCCGTTAATAAAAATGTAGGTTTTATTGAATAAGTGCCTCTAGAAATAAGTGATATACCTACCTACTCACCTATTATTATTTTACACGCTACAAGATTCTTGCCTCAAGCAAGTATCTTGTATCGTATAATGACTCAGTGCGTCAATATAAAGAACACCGAATATTTAAAAGTAGGCTTCTAAAGATTTAAAATTGTAACACAGGGTTTATTCTATATTTTTAAAAATATATAATAAACCCCTATAAATGACTGCAATTCTGTTATGATAAGATTCTAGCAATTATTAAAAAAAATCTGAACATAAACTTTTAACATTTTTTCTACAAACATTTGCATAATAAAATTATTATGCATTAACAATATTATCTGCCAATTTGTTGTACAGTAGGTACCTAACGCTTCTTATTATAAAATATTTTTTCCTCTCGTAAAGGCTCCAAGGCGCAAAAAGGCGCGACGCGACAGCACGACGCGACTTCAACGATACAATTTCTAAGAAAACTTCAGGGGTTGAACAATTATCGGCGTCGCGTCGCGCGACAAATCTTACTAGTATGCACACAATGTAAAGCGTCAGGGCTGTTACCAACGCGCTACCACTGCTCCATGCTATAAAGGCTGACTTTAAATTCATTGGCAATTTTACAGGGGTCATTAGCATTGCTTTTTTATTTCCTTTACAGTTGATAGTATAGAGGCTGTCTTTAAATTCACCATCAAACTTTTAGGGGACGAAAGTACTTATGAAAACTAGAAGACCAATGCTGAAATACCGCAAAAAACTTTAACTTTTACAAAACTAATTAAGAAATATCATAATACCTACCTTATTTTTTTTTATTTCGCCTGTACAGTAAAAGAAAGCCAAGGTTTTTCACACCTACATTAATACTAAGTATAATGTTTAAAGTTTTAACAAAATAAAACAGTACCTGGAACAAAACTTCGCCTTCAAAGTAAGTCAGCTGATGTTTGCGTGTCCTTATAAGTAATCCGACGAGTTTGTCGTTGATAACTGTGTATATCTGTAAAAGAAGAGATAAAAAGTTAATTAGAAAGTAAGTAGTTTTTTTTGTGCAGGAAGGATGCTTGAATTTTTTTATTGGACTTTTAGACTTTTGATAATGAGACTGCATTTTCTTTTGCAGGGTTGACCTCTAGAACGGTGGGTTGTCGAAATAAAAAATAATGCAGAAGAAGATTGGATGGTCAAAGCTAAAGACAGAAAGGTGTGGAGGAAGATGGAGGAGGTCTATACACGTATAAAAAAAAGAAATTGTAAGAAGGACTTATAAATGGCAAAGAGAAAAAAAAATAACATAGTGAAATACCTAACATTTGTTCAGGTAACTTGTCTACAGAACATTCGGTTCCTAGTTACATTTTATTGTGTATGTTGTATTATTTTATTGTAATATTTTGCTACGAAAAGGTATTCAAATTATTTTCGTTAGGATCGCCCGTTTCAGCTCTTTTTAACGTGATTTCATGTGTATATGTACGTATATAGTGACATTGTCAATGAAGCCCGGTTGCCTAGGTAAAAGATATAAATTAAAATTATATAAAATAATAATATTTATGTATAATTCGCATTGTCGGGAGGTTCCTCTGTCTGGAGCCCTGACAACCGGTAGCTTGGACCCTGTTCCCGATACCGGTGGGCTACTTTTTTATATTTTTAAATGTTTTTATAATTTTTATATTCTAATATTTAAAAATCTAAAATATATGTATTTAATGAAATAAAGGAAATTAAATTATAATATAATTTATTAGGTATTGTGGCGGCATCTACATGGCCACATGCGAACTATGCATCAAAGACCTGACGTCACAGATCCTGCATCGCGCTATTTAAGTTTACCGCGCGATTCATATATATAAGACTATCCGACATCAGTCCTTGGGCAATTGCCCGCCAGACATAACACCCGTCTGGTAGGAGGATCCTCCCTTTTCTATGGGGGATGAGAGAACTTTACACCCTGTTCTTCATACCCCTAAATTGGTGACCCCGAATATGAACGTCAGCGCAGCCTTCGTGCAACTACTTCAGCGTGACGTCATCAACATCACTCCCGCAAGCTCTCGTGAGGCGAGTCACACAGCCAGCCAGCACCCACGGCTTCAACGGGTATCCTGACCACCAGCATGCAGCGAACGCGCATTCCTGGTCATCACCTACTAGCAAATAAACTGAGCTAACATTATTCATTTCCAACAAATTCTCCCCGTTTCCATATAAAACAACTGCAAATACATAATAATATAATAAAAGGATAACAAACAACGCGTATCCATTTCAACCCGAGGTCACAATACTGAGGCAAAACGCAAAAGGGACTACTCGATTGCCCGTTTTCACTAACACTAGGCGACACTCATATGAATGTCTAAATAAAAGCGAGCTGTTGGATTTTAAACTTTCAACGTTGAGCCGACCGTTGAAAATCCAACGGCGCGTTTTAACGCAAATGTGTTTCACACTCTCCCAAACACATTTGTTACCGAATCCTCTTCCTCTTCAGAGTTCCGAAGGCCTGCAGGCGCGTAAAAAGCTTGCCAGATCAAAACAAATATTGGGTGTATTGTCCATTATGTTTACTTATTACTAGAGAAACAATTTGGTTTGTGTATAGATATATTTTGACCACTGAAGTGACGATCAGCGGCCTAGAAGATCCCGGTCCCGCTTACACGAAATATGGACAAGTCAACCCGTTCCTTTTCTGAAATAGAATAGGCGACATAGCTTACTTAAACAAATCCGAGAGAGACTCGCAGTCACTCCTAGTTTATAAGTACCTAACTTCAGGTCTAGGACCTGATGGGATTTGAAATTCAAAACTTCTCACACCTGATTTATATAACCGTGCTGTAACCGTAACTCAACCGTGTGTGAAAAGAATTACACAATAGGTTGCAAAAGATCCCCTCCCGAAAAAACTGCGCCCAATAAAATACACCAAATGCACTTGTTAAATTCTGGTTTGTAAGTGACATGTAACCCAACCAATGAAATAAATAATTATTCTATTCTATTCTATTCACTGAAGTGGTTATGTTAGGACTAAGATTCGTCTAGATAGAGTAAGATAGAATGTAGTTCATTATTATGTAATATCATAATATCGGTATCAACATTACAGTTGCGCTGAAATCCCAGATTACTACAGATGGTTCACTCCGCAAAATCATTCAAATAAAAAGCGACTCTTGTTACGACACAATAAACTGCAATTCAGGTCGCACAGCGCTAATTACCTACAGCAATATTCACCTAGAAGTTGCCTCTCTTTCTAGCGCGCAACTCTTTTATCTTCTGACTACGTTACACTCACTGAATTGGCCTGACAACACGAACCCGCTGGGAAGTGAATAATGGGGAGTGTAATCTGTGCTGAAATTAAAAAAGACCATCATCTGCCATAGCGTTTTTCCGTCTATTTTGGGGTCGGTTTCCAGTCTGAACAGATGCAGCTGATTACTAGTATTTTCCAAAATCAGTTAAATATTATAATCTTAGTTAGGTTAACCTAAAATAGCGGGGCCGATGCCTACTGGGGTTGCGGGAAAGTCCGAAAGGGATAATAGCGGGGCCGATGCCTACTGGGGTTGCGGGAAAGTCCGAAAGGGATACCGTGGCCCTTGCAACATAGGCAACTGAAGGAACACGAGTGGGTTTTAGTCAGTAAGAGTCTGGCACGTCCTCCCGCTCCGCCCAGAGCGGGAGATGTTATTTGAAGATTCCCCACCCAAAAAAAGTTAGTTAAGATGAAAAAAACATGAGAATGTAAAAAAGGTCGCAATAATACCTATGCATAATTTGATAACTACATGCGTAATGATGATGATGTTAACATTAACGATGATACTCCCAATACGCACTGTTTATCAAATGAGATTACCCAGTTCCGGGAAAGACTAATGAGACAACGAACACCGAGAGAAATCAATGTTTGTGTTTATCTTTTCGCACGATTAGTTACAAGAGCGATTAAGAAATTGGATGAAGGTGTTTTCATAAACAGGACTCCTGTTTATGAAAATACCATCATCTATACTTTCCATCCATTAGAAGTTAGTAGCATTAAAAAATTGTGTAGGTATGGGTAAAGAGCTCAATCAATCGGCCTAGCCTTTTCCCAACTATGTTGGGGTCGGCTTCCAGTCTAACCGAATGCAGCTGAATACCAGTATTTTACATGGAGCGACTGCCTATCTTACCCCCACAACCCAGTAATTGGGTAATACAATACCCTTTAGTAAGACTGGTTGTCAGACTTTCGGACTTCTAACGACTCGTAACGACTGTCAAAGATCCACGAATGACAGCTGGGACCAACGGCTTAACGTGCTTTTCAAGACACGTATGGGTAAAGCGCTATGCTCATTAAATCGAGGGTGTTTAGCGGATAAATGTAATATTATAAGCTCCTACCTCGTTGGTCTAGTGGTCGCAAGTTTCATTGAGGGTACGGATATTACTGTACTGACCGATCATCAAGGCCTTAAGTGGCTTACGTCATTAAAGGCGCCAACAGGTTGACTAGCACGTTGGGCCTTGCAACCCTATAACCAAAGACTAAATACATCAAAGGAAGACCAAACGTTGTCGCCGACACCTTGCCACGTCCTATTTGCGATCCTACAATGGAACAAAACTGTGGAGTATGCAGTATAGTAATTGATATGCCAAGGAAGAAATCAAAGGAAATAAGAGAGGAACAATTAAAAGACAACGACAGAGAAAATAGTTGACAAATTAGAAGGAAAACGAATGAGATATCAATATTATTGGATAACGCATGGAATCTACAAGTACTACAAGTACAAATCGGAAAATGATATTGATTAATGAGTGTTGAGCATGTCCAGCCGTTCTATTCTGTAAACAACTCACCGTGAAAACTTAGGTGAAGTGAGCGTGAAGTGACCGTCATTCCACAGGGATTGACACAATTTGACAGCTCCCCTCAAGCTCACTTCACCTTGTTTTCACGGTGAGATGTTTACAGAATAGATCGGCTGGTTTCGATTTCGGGTAAGGTTATTGGGTTTTTCCATCAGGAAATTGTCAGTAGCAGGCCGGGATCTGGATTTGTGATAACTAACAAAATGTGGGTGTAGTATTGGGTACACCTCTGGCTAACCCTACTGAGATTACAGGCGTGATGTTACGTTATACATAACAAAACCGTTATATTAGACAAGTTTTTAACATTGATTTATCGGTAAGATGTATTCAATAATTTTGATGAAATCTCTGAAAATGAAGTAATACTAACTGCTAAATTATAAATGATCGTAATTCGTAACAACATGTGGGAGACGCGTACCAAGCGTTGTGACTGATATGATTAACGATTACATCACAATCCATTACTAATGGATTGCGTTCTATCCCGATTTGACTGATGGATTGATAAGCAAAAACACAAATAAATATTATTCCTTTTTCTATTGTACACATGAATTCACAGCAGAACAATGACGTGACGTTATATTAAAAAAAATAAGATATTAAACACGATTGGGATTGGACGGATCATGTCCGAAGCGTGCATCGTGACCGCTGGCCAACAGTCTCCACATGGTGGGTGCCTGAGGACGGACGGCACCACCGAGTAGCACCCAGGCCGGCCCAGTAAGAGGTGGCTAGACGACCTAGACTCTAGACGCATACAGGAAGGGCTGATTCGAGGTGGGTCTTTTCCATATGTATTATTCTACACGAGGGATGCTTGGATGCACAGACTTATAGAGAACAGGGGCCACTCGGGCACATTATGAGCCAAAGGCGGGCCTATGAATAATAAGTAGGTAAACGTCTAAAAAGAATTGAATTAGATTCCTTCCTTGTATAAACTACAATATTTAGTTTGATGCATGGTATTGCATTGACGTGACATTTTTTTTGTTATATTTGGCTCCACATTATCTACTCGTCGCCACACGTAATATTTCATACGAATATTGTAGCGCAAATTAAACTTTATGAATGGGTTGTACAGCGGTTTTCTCCAAAAACACAATGTTTGTTACACAATGTTTGTTTGGAAAATAAGGCGATCGCAAGATAAGTAATTGAAACCTTAATTAAATTGTAAAGACGTGTTGAGATTTGTGAGAAGCGATCTTAAATAATCATTAATTAATTATTAACTTTAATTATATTCATTCTAACGAAAACCATTTATCTTTTTAAATCATACAAGCAGTTGCTACAATTCAAATTTTAATCAAAGCTTATTACGATTCGAGGACGTACCTACGACTAATAGTTTTGTTAAAGTGTATTTTAATTAAATAATTTATTGTTCTCGACAAAATTGATAAGTGCTCTGTTAATGTTATTTAATTTCTGAAATGTTTAGATCTAGATTAAATCATCGTGTTAATTTCAGTGAGTTACAAAGGGCAAATAATTTAAATAATTATTTGTATCGCAAAGGAGAGGTATCTCAAAAACGTCAGAATTTCTTTGCAAAATAGAACGATAAAAGATAAATAGAATAATAGAAAGATAGATTAGTATAATTTCTCAATTCAATTTATATGTATGTCCTTAATTTGATTTGTAATTTTAGGCTTGATTGTATGATCTTAAGTTGATTGAAATAAATAAATAATAATAATTCACCAATGTCATTAAAAAAAAAAACGTATAACGGGCCTCTGCGAGTTGGCTTCGGCCCCTCCTACGCCTTCCAAAGGCCCGGGACCCCAGTGTCCCGAGATATGTCAAAGATATTAAAAAAACAAAACAAAGCAACAAAGTCAACTAAAAATCTTCTTGCTTGCTTACACTGCTCATACTTTTTTGTTTCCATATAAACTATTATTTATTTTTCTACGGTATTACGCAATGTTACGATCACTTCCAGCTGTCTGTTGATTTTATTATTCCAATTTTTTTTTACATTAATTCTAGGCATAATATGATTGAAAATCAAGCTAATGCTTGGGTTTATTTTATGTAATCTTTATAATTGAGTATATTGAGTAATGCACACAGGATAATACATTATATAATATACAACTTTAAATATTATAGAAGATAATATTGTAATGTACCTATCTCTCCTTAGTAATCCTTCATATAGAGAGTGGAATTATTTAACCTCCCCTGGAGGGAAAGAACTCTAAATACTGGAGATAGCAGATTTTACCCAAAGGAAACATTCTTTTATTTAAAAAAAAAACTGCATTCAAAGATTTTTTTTTAATTTGCTTGCTACACTCCAGAATCGAACCGCTTAAAATCCGAAAAATAGCATCCTGTAAAAGAACAGGATGTAATTCATTCGGATTTTTTTTTCATAAAAGTATGATCAAATCGTTCTAACAAATATGATAAATTAAATGAAAGGATAACCATACAATCTAAACTAACTTTGATAATTTTGTATGAATTATTGTATGGACAGGACAACGTCTGTTGGGTCAGCTAGTAAATAAATAAATAATAAATCATGTAGGTTTATAATGTCAGACTATTTTCATCAAAAGTTATTAGTATTTCTTGGAACAAGTTTTAATAACGACACACGATCCATATTTTTATCGCGTTATATCAAAGTCTTTGGAATGCAAAACATCTGTAAGTCGCTGACCTATCTCAGTAACATTATTGAGGAAAACAATTCAAAATTTAATACAAAACAGATTGATTTATTTCTATAAAACGCGTCAATATTAAAGAGACGTAAACACTGATCCAGTGCGCACTCGTGGTGTATTCCAACGTTTATTTCTGTCACGCGAATTTGTGTTTCCATATTCGGATGGGTACGGAACCAATGTGTTTATGTTAGTAATTACGCGTCATTGGACGCACTGGCGAGCGTTTGGAACGCAAAGGGTTGCCAAGTTTTAAAATGAACGACCACATAGTATACCACATTTGTCGTAATTATTTTATATTAAATTTGATATATATGATGATATAAAAGAAAAACTACACTTCTTATATATATTTTTTATAATTTTTAATCACGCACGTTCGTCGTCTTTACATAACCGTCGTCCATCTTCTTTTTACAATGTTGCCATACCCATCCTCAAACATCCCTCATACTTCGTGTGTTGCCACTTTATCTAATATCCAATCCCACATTTGAGTACATTCCTTGGTTTGTACACAGATTCGAGCGGCCGTGACTTATCATAGAAGTTGAAGCATTTGCGACCGACATTAAAAGCTTTATGGTATGTGTTTGGTTAGATCCATTACAGAGTTTTATAGATCTACCGTTTATGCTTGCTGAGTACTAAAACATCACTTCCGCTTTCATAATATCGTTATCTTTTCTCCGTTCACATCCTGTTTTGATTTAATTATTCCATGGCAACTACGTTCTACGTGAGCCTTGATGCTTTTATCACATTACTTGAGACAAGGTCTAAAGGCTCGTGCATACTGGCGCGACTTGTCGCACGACGCGATACCGCTAATTGTTGTAGCGTGAAGTTTCTTATTAAAGTCGCGTCGCGCCTGTTTGCGGGAGCCTTAGCCCTTGATCCTGGATTCATTAGGTACCTATCAATCTTCTAGGTTCACTATTAATAATGTAATGTACCATTTTTTCTACCTTCTGCGCTTGTTTCCGTCTGCGTTGAAGAAACATACAGAGCTACTTTCGCATAATATTAGTACTATGAATTATTTTCAATTTAATTTTCTATCATGGAACATAAACATAATGGGCGAAATGTGGGTATACACCTCTGCTTAACCCTTTGGGGAAACGAGGCGTGATTTTATTTCATGTTAATTTTCAATCATGTAGCACCTACGATGTTTTTTCTCTGCATCACCCTAAGGTCGAAATATATATCTAGTAGAAAATGCCTAAGGCGATTAACACACTGCCACGCACCACGCAGCGTAGCGCATAAATGCGTGTTCTAGCCTTGCTTGTAAGTATCTCCGTTTGAATAGAAAACATGCACCGCAAGTACGCGCGTAGGTGCGTTGACACGCAACATGCAGCGTGATGCGTGGCAGTGTGATAATCGCCTTAGGCACAAAGTCCTCCTTTGTACGCGCTTTGTCCTCTTTTATCTAAAGTTTTAATAAACACAAATTACACAAAAAAATAAACACGCGACCTTTTTCTAATGCATTTATTTAGTTTTGCTCAATTTCAGTTCAACCCATTTCAACACTGGTCTCTAAAGGATAAAAGCAAGTTCACATAATATCGCACGGAGTTTTGTCACACCTACTTAATTATTCCATTCAGGCAACCCAGTTTCGTTTGACTGGATTTTGTGAACCCTTTCTAAATAAAATACTGTACGAAAAACTTTGTGAAGCTAACACGAAATAATGTGAAGGTTTAAAATGAGAGAAAATCAGAGCGAAAATATCCTGTTTCATTCTATTTAATTATGAACGAATGTTTAAGATGTTTCTTTTTTTTTCAACTCCATTTAGTAGCATTACGGGTTAGATAATACAGGCATTTATCAGACTTCGGTAAATGTGATTTAGTTGCATTGAGGGAAAAAGTCTATGTTTCCCTTGAGACTTAGGAATTACCACAGAAAAGGGCATTAGAGACACAGAAAATAGCTGTTATTTATTAGTTAACCTTACAATTCATTGTTAACCTGATAACAATATTATATCGTATGGTGCTCACAGTTTTATTAAAGTAAGCGAACTCCGACATACCCCAACGCCATTTAATTTCTGGATAATTCGAGACGATTCCCACACGAGAATGGGACATAATTATCCCTCACCAACCCATCTTAGATGATCCAGGACGATTTACATACAAAAAGGGAAGGTACTCACTTAGGAGTGTATGTCATTAGTTGGACAAACAGGGGCCTAAGTCTACTAATTTATAAACGTTACAATGGTCTCTCAATGGTGAGTTTTTGACAGATTTGCCATACAAAAACTGTCAAAAACTTACAATTGAGAGACCATTGTAACGTTTATAAATTAGTAGACTTAGCCCCCAGGTGTGCAACATGTTATTGACTCCACAAGTCGTAAGGGCGACAGGACTATTCGACTATAATAGGACTTATTTAGTGGCGGCAACTATAATGCCACCTTCGCAGTGCACTTGACGTCTCACAAATCCTACATCTCGCAAACGGATTTATTCGCGCGATTAACATATTATACAGAATTTTGGAAAAAAAAAAACATCAGGCAGTAACCCACCAGATACAACAACCGTCCAGGAGAAGGATCCTCCTATTTCAATGAGGAATAAGGACATTTCCACCCTGTTCCTCATTCCTCTAAAATTCCAATAGCGCCCAAGTTAGGTATAGAACTCACAATAAGTTGTGCTTTCAAGCGTAAATGGATTGTAGTACCTATAAACGTAGCATTTCCATGAATTATTAGAGATGAATGGAGCGCATTTTAACCACAATCTCGTTTGTACTGTGTACACATCTGAATCGGATTCAGTTTATTCCTTTGAATGGCTGGAACCCATTCCAATGTAGTTCAAATGGAATTTGTAGTTTGCAGACCGAGGTCGTCTCTTTATTATATTTACTTTAAGGTACTCTGTTTGCCAGATTAACAACGTGGAACGAATCATTTCATTCCTTTGTGAAAACTCCGTAACTAGCAGACAAAAGGCTAAGCTCTGAGTGCCCATTCTCGTGTTGTTGTTTCGTCATTAAGATGAATGCTGAGATAAGGTTGAACCATTAAAACGAAGAAAATAAAGAATGCATTCCACCTGCATACTGCCAGGTAGGTATGCTACAAATGTCGGGCATTTCAGTAGTAAATATCTTAATAATTTGGACTTGGAAGGATAGATTGAAATCTTCAGCTAGCCTTTGAGACTACTACTTAATTTGTCGTTTAGAAGTCACAGTTAAAGCTAACACACACTACAAGCGGGCCACATCGCACTTTTTTGTATAAAAATGCGTTGCGTTGCGTGCGGTGCGGCCCGTTGCGGCTGTAATGTGCGCTTGGCTTTACAGGAAGGCACTTAAGTTTGTCTGGTAGAGATTGCTCAAAGATGTATAACCGCCTTTTGTTCATCTATTAAGGTGTGTGTAGGTGTGTGGTTGGATGCTCTGAGGCCTTAGTGTAAGTTTGCAAGTGAGTAAACGTAACTATCGCGTTTGTGTTCAGATTTTTATTCTCACCCTTATATTCTTAGCATTATGATCTATCAGTCACATTTTAACGCAAACGCGATAGTTACGTTTACTCACTTGCAAACTTACACTAAGGCCTCTGTGCTTTTGAATGCATCCAAATGTTAATAAAGAGATCTCTGTACGAAGAAACCATAAAGAAAAAAACAAAAACATTAATTCTTAAAAAAATCGCAGTAACTGCCAGCCCTATCATTAGTAGGTAAACCGATTCCAAATATAACACTGGCCGTGACGGAGCGAGTCGCCACGCGGAATGTGTCTGACGTCACAGACTACTAGCGGTCGCCGGTCGCCGGTCGGTGTTCCGGACCGTCCATGATACATCATGTCTCCTATGTTTATTTGTACACTTGCGCTGAATAATTCTAAGTAGTCTTGCTTCTTGATGAGTGGACAAAGGAGGACTGTTTTGACTTGCGTAGTGTATATTTATTGCACGTGTGATTCTTGGATATTTCCGTTAGTGTTTTGTTTTGCTAAGAATTTCATCCTTGATCTTGTGGGAGGTACCTCCCTACTGGTATCGCAAGGTAACGGCATATTTATGTTTGTACATTTTTCAGATTTTTTACTAAGTACAAGCCGAAAAGTAAACAAAGAAATGTCTAAGAATGATATTGGTGACTTAAGCCTAATTTACACAGTGTGATTTAATTGCCTGCTTCATGCCATTAGTTGAAGCAATAATAACAGTAGGTAGTTGCTTCAAATTATTGTATGCCACTGTCAAGAAACTTGAAATGGATTAATTATCTAAATATGCTGTAGGAAAGCTTTTTGTTGCCTAATTTGGATACATTCTTGTTATTTTATGAGAAATGAGAAAATATTCTCTATATCAATCACGTCGACGTGTAATCTATGCCTGCCCTAGTTTATAACAAATTAGTTCGCATTGCAACGCAGATTATAAAGCATTGCGTTCCAGTTTGAAAGGCCTGGAGCATCAATCCACAACAACCTTCACCGTGAAAGAATTCTTTAACCTTGTCCCACCTAAACATAGACACATCATAACCAAAGAGGTGAGGTGTATTTTTTTAAATGTTTAACAACAACAAAAGAGGTGGCTATAAACAACCACGATCGATCCAAGGTTAAGCTACGTAAGTGCTAGTAAGCTAGTGTAATCTACCTAAAGGCTGCACTTGTAAAATGCGATGCAATACGCTCGAAACAAGGTTTATTTAGTGTGTGTGTGACTGAATGGCGTCGAATATTAGTTCAAAGAAACCAGGGCCGTCCAAAAGAGCGTTGGGTTGATGATATCGGCAAAGTCGCGCGAACCTGGATGAGGGACGCACGGAACCGGGAAGTATGGCAGAAAAAAGGGGAGGCCTATACCCAGCTGTGGGTGATTCCTGACTGAAATGATAATGAGGAAGGTTATTTTAACTACTCTAGAACAAACCTGCGAGTGATCATAATTAGCTCTCACCCTCCTTTCTCTTTCAATGTCATCATCATCTCTGATGTCACCGTTTATTTTTTATTGTGATATGGGCCAGCTTTTGAACTAGATCTCGATGGATGAGGTCTATGATGGAACGAGCAAGCACAGAAGATGGCTGTTCACTCTTACTTTGAAGGCTGACGTTGCTTATACGTGGAAAGGAACACAGATTCTGGCAAAGAGTTCCAAACTTTGGCAGTGCGCATAATAAATGTAGAGGAAAAGCCCTGAGTGCGACTAGTTGGTGTATTGGCCATAGTGGATACCCAGCTTTAGATGATAGGTATTTTTATGCGACTTGAATGCGTCAACATTGTTGATAGACAAAGCTCCTACAACTTGGCTGTATAATACAATTGTTATTGTATCATGCTCCATTACATAAAATTGTGAATTAGACAAATGAAGTGTTGTTTCAATTAAATGTGACGATAAAATATTGGGTAGACAGTACGCGCCAAATACTTGAAGTCTTCTCGTTTGATTTGTGCATGTTCCTAGTTACATACATAAGAATATGATAAAGCTATGAAAGTAGATATAATATCTTGCTCAGGAATGCATTTCATTAGGTTGCCATGATCCCCGTTCGTGATATTGAAGCAATAAAATGTCGTGAAGAATCTTTATAAAGGACTAGCAGAGCCCCGCGGTTTTACCCGCATAAGTCTCGATCTCGTGGGAATATCGTGATAAAAAGTATGCTTTGTGTTAATCCAGGTTATAAACTATATACGAGGCAAATTTCATTCAAATCCGTTCAATCTTTTATGCGTGAAAGAGTAACAAACATCCTCACAAACTTTCGCATTTATAATATTAGTAGGACTATCTCCTAGGTATAGTGGTTGCAAGCGCTAGAGCTCAGCATAAGGTCCTGGGTTCGATTGCCAGGTCGGGCAAAGTGTTATTGGGTATTTCTATCTGAAATTTCTCAAGCAGCCCGGTCTAGTTTTGTGCTTGTGGCAATAGGCTTGCGTGGTATTACGTGGGACTTAAACAACTGGCGAAATATGGGCGTATTCTACTATAGGTACACCTCTGCCCAACCCTTCTGGGTAACATAGCGTGATGTTATGTTAACAGCCTTTATGTGCTGAGTGGGAGCATATTTAGAACTCTTATCTAGGTAGTAGTAGACTGTTGTCTAGACTGCAGTACTTATGTTTGTTTATTGCTGCTATCTAAATGATAAGTTCGTTCGAGTATGTTATTATAATGCATAGCTACTAGTAATAATATTACTTTAAAGGGTGTTGGTTGCATGACCACCGTCATTTCCGTAGATAGATTTGTTTTATCGGGTGTATAGGTACTACTAGACGGTTTCTTGATTGAGAACTTTAGTTTAAGGGTATGACGAACAGGGTGTAAAGTTCACTCATCCTCTATAGAAAAGGGGGGATCCTCCGACAAGACGGGTGTTGTGTCTGGCGGGAAATTGCCCAAGGATTGATGTCGGATAGTCTTATATATGTTAATCGCTCGGTAAACTCTTATACCGCGATGTAGGTTTTGTGACGTCAGGTTTTTGATGCGTAGTTCTTATGTGGCGGTGTAGATGCCGCCACATAAGCATTGGTGATTCCTTTAATTTCACGCGGAATTAAAGATTTATTTGCAATAAAATTAAGACAGTTTTAATCTTGCCAGCTACTTTGAAGGTATTGCCTAAATACTGCTCACTTTACTTTAGCATTATTTGCAAGTCGTCAAGTTCTCAACATCAAATTTTAAATTCAAAATCACCAAGGCCCTTTATACACACACGTTTCTCTTGTCGTGAAGAACTAAGGTTTATTCGCCGTGTGTAGGCACGGTCTCAGTGGTGTATGGATCACTATGGAAGCTTGTTGACAGTCACATTTTTTCTACGGCTCGGTTAAGCGCCGCGTCAGTGGTGTATGGATCACAATTATTCACAATAGAAGCTTGTTGACCGACACGTTTTTCTACGGTGCGGTTTATACGCCGAACCGTTAAGAAACCGTGCCGTGTACAAAGGACCTAACTACTTTCCTAAAATGCTTATCATAAGATATGATGTGTTTTGTTTCTGATAGGTATATCTGCGTTTTTGATGTAGAGTTACCTACATATGAAATGCTGAAAGTTGGTAGATGAGAATTCTTTGATGTATTTCCGTTTCCGTTCAGTAAATTAGTATCACTGCGCAAAATTTTATACCATTCCTATTTTCATGCAGAACATGTTTTTTAATAACCTCGTTAGTCGATTTATTTGCTTTTTTGCACGATTTATCGTCTCCTGTTTATGAATACTTGTGTAAATAATTATTTTTGCACATTACCGTCCGAATAGAATTAACGCAGTGGTTTAATGATATGAACATTAAATATGAGTAATTTATTGCACGCAGACCAGTAAACACGTATTTAGGTTTTAAAATTCTTTGGAATTTTGCACCAGATGACGGATACACAAGTTCCTATGACATATATTGTCCGTCATGCACTTCTCACCGCAACGGAGTGCTGTTTTAGAACCCAATGGCTTGGCACGCAAAGATGGGAAGTGAACAGAGGCCGGTTTGACCTATAATGCCTTGGAATATAGGCAGGCCTTAAGTATTGGATGCAACATGCGTCGATACCCTTGCACCATTACATCTCTCGTCGACGCTTCACGTAACCAGAGGGCTGGGCTATTTTTTGGCAAAACTGCCAGCCTTTTGGGCACTTTTCCTGTTGACAGCAATACGGACGAATTTTTTGATGCCCTATGCTTCTTTCCCCTCTTTTTAAAAATAATCTTTCCCTTCCTTTTTTAAATACTTTACATATTATTATTTTAAGCCTGTTAGCTTTTATAAAAAAATCATGTGGGTACCCAAATATTATTTTGTTTGAAAATTGATTATGCTATAACCTATTTGCATTTGCCGTATTCTAATAATGATGATTTTGATTTAGTAAGATCGTGCTTGAACTGTAATACAATTAACGTTTTTTTCGGGCATATCGCTTTTTCATTACGTGATGATTTCTGCCCGTTTACTCCTACCTCACTAGATGGCTCTGTATTAATACATGATATACAGCAAAAGGAACTTCGTTTCAACCGGGTGTCCCACGACACCCCGACTTTATTTTTAGTTTATTTTGCTTGAACATCATAAAAATTTACAAAGTTTTTTGTTTTTATTAAAACCTAGAACGCTGGTTCTAGGTTTGAAAACCTTTAAGTTATTTTTTACCAGTTGTACCTGTTTTATTTTACTAAAAACGACGTGGAAACTGCCTTAAAGCTTCAAACCGGGGCGCCGCGACTTTAATATAATATAATATAAATAATACAATTTCTAAGAAAACTTCGCCAGTTTCCACGGGCGTTCAACATCGAAGTACCTAGCGTAGAAAAGTTTAAATAGCTGTATGTGTATATTAAGGAAGTGTACTCGAAGGATACAGTTTGTTGATGGAAAGCGTACGGCGCTTGAGGCAGCATGAAACATATTACCAACATTTCATCTCAAACTTAGAATATTATCATATCACGCTATTATGGAGACTTTGAAACACGCACACACCTCAGAATATTCATTCTACCGTGAAAACTTACATGCGTTACCGATACACACGATGTTGTAATATTATCTATAATCATTTCCGAACGATTTGCCTTCTGCCAAGATATGTAATCCCTAATAGCTACATAGGTAGGTACAATCATCGGCACGATTCTTGAGCGCTGACCTTCACCTGCGCAAAAGTGCAAAAGCGGGTGTGCGTTTTATTTTGTCATAAGTGTACGATGCGCAAAGCGATCCCCACTCTTCCGCCGAGCGCTCAAAAACCGTGCCGGTATCTTTAGGTAGCTACGTATTAGGGATTAGATAATTACGCACCTACAGGCCGTATGCTTAACTGAGACCGTTCCTGAGGTAGCTGCGCGGTGTGGGAGGGGTGACAGTTGTCACAAGTTGACCAATCACGGAGCTCTCGCATCACGACACCCCGCTGCTTTTTTTTTTTTAACACGGGAAGCTCTTGGTCTGAATCTCACCTGATGGTAAGTGATAATCAGGCCGAAGGTGGCGGCGAGCTTCACCCGGAATTCTCACCACAGAGGAACTGGCTATCTTGTCTCTAACTGCCGAAACACAACAATGCTGCTAACATTGTTGTTATGGCGACAGACTTAGATAAGATGGTGGTAGCTAGCCAGGCGGACTTAGAACGAGCCCTACCACCAACCAAACCGAGCAGAAAATAAAACGATCTCAGTTAAGCGGTCGGCATATAGTAGAAGGCGTCTTATGTCTTTTGTTCTTCAGTAAAGCTAGAGTATCGTAATAAAACGGTGCCGTCATATAGCGGCCGCGTTGGCCATGATAATGACAGTAGTTGTTTTATTTTACGGTGTCATACTCACAACACGCTCCTTACATTCCGCGCCCCATTCTACAGTCATATCGCGGCCGTTATAAATGGCGGCACCGCTTTCTTAGGAAAGACAAGCTTACTACTGTTTTCAAAAGAATGTCGGAAGATTTGTTAAGATCTTAAACCTTCTTAATAAAACTTTAATTAAAGCGAAAGTGTCGCAAATTGTTCACAAATTGTCTTGAAATAGTTTTAGTTTAAAGTTTAAAACTATGCAGATTCACGACACCGCTAAAATTTCAAACTGTTCGCTGCAAAACATGAAGGATTTTTTCTTGTTTCGGATTGTTATACATAAATACAATGATATTATTATTAAAGATATATGTTGTGAGCGCGCGCATCGTGAAGACTCGGAAACGTCCTAATTGGGACGTATTGTGTTTAGTCTGTGTCACTCATGGCGACGAGCGATACGCTTTGTTGAAGCTGCTGCGCGGAACACTTTCTTTCAAGGCTCGTTCACACCGGCGCGACTTGTCGCGCGACGCGACTTTAACAATACAATTTCTAATAAAACTTCACGATTGAACAATTGCCGGTGTCGCGTCGCGCGACAAGTCGCGCCGGTGTGAACGAGCCTTCAGTTGTTTTGTGAGTGTATAAGGGCTCGTTCACACTGGCGCGACTTGTCGCGCGACGCGACTTTAACAATACAATTTCTAATAAAACTTCACGATTGAACAATTACCGGTGTCGCGTCGCGCGACAAGTCGCGCCAGTGTGAACGAGCCTTAACGCAGTTTATTAGAATATCATTGCATAAATCCTTATATTTTAAAGATACAATAAATGGTCAGGTACGGTAGCACCAACTTTACGAAGAAGGTCGAAAAAATGCTGCTCTTCATTTTGCACAAAAAAGGTTTTCCGTTGTTAAGATTTATTAGTGCCAACGCTTGGAGAAAAAATCTTTTGTTAGGCCAAATAGAACTTGCGTTGAATATCGATAAAATAATTTAAAAATTATTATGATGTTTTTGTATAAGTTATTTTGAAAGACCTGACAGGATGTGAGATTGTAAGTTGCGACCTAATTGATACGAGTTTATTCTTTAGGAAATTGTTTTAACTTTTGTTTGTTTTTTTTTCACATGTTTGCACACATTTTTTGTTAAAATCGAATCGAGAGGTAAAATTATAAGAATAATGAAATGCAATACAATGTTTCGAATTATTTTCCAATATTGCCAATACGGTTAAACGATTTCACCCAATTGAAATGTATTGGCTCTCATTGTTTCATAATTTTTCATTACTACCTCAATACACTGAAGCAAAAATTCCAATAGGATTAATAATGTAGGTACAATTTCTTCGAATTCGGCGTAAAGTGGATTCACGAGATTCACAAAGGATTGCTGTACATTACGTTCTTATAAATTGCAGCTTATATTCAGTTTAAAGGCAATATTATTATATAAGTATTCCTAAGAGCTCCTTAACATATCGATACTATGGAAATAATGTTTAAAGCTCTAGTTTACAAATATTTGTTAAAAGAACATTGTTGGTATTTAAGTTATACCCGTCGAGAAGCGTATTTAATTGCCAATTAAAATGAAGAGAATAACAATATTTTTCAGATTAATATTAATATTACTGCAGAGGGCTTTAATTCTGCAACGGCCAACGTAACTAAAATTTTAAAAATAGATCTACAGACACTTCAGAAGACGGATGGAATTGTTGCAGTCATTTCCTTCGATTCTAATTTAGACCTGTATAAACAAAGACTCATTCCCACATTTGCGTCATTTATTGTCAATTTTAAAACAAACATTAAAATTTCAGCTAATTATAAGACTCAACCAGTCGTATGATTCATGACAGAAGCAGTCTAAACGTTGACTCACGTTGTATAGGCTTTGCGAACAATGGGAGCTCAGCTTATACTGGAAACTTTTAGCTTGATATGTGGTCGTGTTCGTGTGTACAATAATTGGAAGCCGTAAAGATGAATCAGAACACTCGAAATATGAAACAATTTATCATTAATTCAGACAAGTTTGGTATGTGTGAGGAATCTAAACGATTCTTGATGTATAGTTTCAACGTGTATCGTGTATTGTGACTGTGCCAAAATATTTTAGATACTAGGTACTTGTATCCAGGTATGATTTTGTATAGATGATTTTATTTCTGTAAGGGCGGATTCGACCAAACACGAATAAATTTTATCCGCGGAATAAGATTTACTCTGACAGTTTTCGTATGGAGAAACTGCCAAAAATACAAAATTTACTCGGAAGAGAAGGCTTATTCCGCGGATAAAATTCATTCGTGTTTGGTCGAATCCGCCCTAAGTAGGTTTGTACAAAACTTCTACACGTCAATCATATTTTAAAATGATGAGGTCGGCGTTTCCTATCCGACTACTCTGAGAAGAAAGGCCGAAACAAACTCAGACGTCACTCTCTGTTTTAAAGTCCAGAAATAATCTTCGTCAGATCATGTGAATACCATGTAGATTGGTGGATTAATTGGTGAATGAAAACAATAATATCGTCAAACAGATATAAGTCTTAAAAGGGTAAAAATTTGCGATAATGATGAACCAATAGATAAACTCTTGTAAGTAAGACTAGATGACATTGTGAAATTGATGGAATATTTTTATCTCAAAGGCTCACTTATATGGCGTCAGGCACGAACATAGCACGGGCGGCTTCCTATTCTTTCCTACTCGGAGGTCCGACCCACGACATAGAATAGAATAGAATAGAATTGGTACTATTTATTATGTACACCATAAAAATTACAGACATAAATACACACCGTGACATACCGTGTGTCCTAAATTGCGCTTTATTTTGTATGAAGTTTGAATGGAATAGGAAGCCGCTTATGCCATGTCCGCGCCCGATGCCATTTATGTGGCCTGCACCTAAAGATGCTGTTGATACAATATTATATAACTGTATCAAAAGCAGTTAGAGACAAAATTCTTGCCTCAGATTTCAATATCTAGAGACAAGCTGAGGGACAGGCGTTTGTTAGTTCTCTATCAATCAGGATAAACAGAGTTCCGCGACTATAATAATGGAATAATTTGTCATAAGATCTTTCAGTCAGACTCTATTGAAATTTTGCGTATTCGTGACTTTAGATTGTGAAAATTCTCTAATTTAATAAACAATGTATGGGTATTACATACATTTATAATATTGACTGCTCGTTGACCTAGTGGTCGCAAGCGCTACTGCTGAGCATGAGGATGATGGGTTCGATTCCCAGGTCGGGCAAAGTGTTATTGGGTTTTTCTATCTGGAATTTTCAGTATCAGCTTGGAGTATGAATTTGTACCTGTTTGTTGGCAATAGGCTCGCCCCCTATTACATGGGACTTAAACATAGCTGGCGAAATGTGGGTGTACTATAGGTACACCTCTGCCTAACCCTTCGGGGAAACAAGGCATTATGTTATGTATGTAGGTATGTGTATTTATAATATTAATATGAACTAAGTATTATAATCTCAAAGTTTGTATGTTTGGATGTCTGTTACTCAAACTCGCAAAAAAGGCTGAACGGATTTGGATGAACTTTGGCACACAAATCAACCATGACCTGCGTTAGGACACAGGATAGGGGGTCAGTCACCTCGAGGGAAGCCAGTACTCGTCAAGCTGGTCCAAATTGGCGATCATACAGATGTTCCTCAGCTTGTGGCTAAGTAATAACAGCCGCACGGGTCGAACCATCAGGTTAAGCTGCGCTTGCAGGGGTTGGTCCGTGGATGGGTGACCATCTTTACATACCGAGACTCCTCCGTGCTTCGGAAAGCACGTTAAGCCGTTGGTCCCGGCTGCCATTCATGGATCTTTGACAGTCGTTACGAGTCGTCAGAAGCCCGAAAGTGTGACAACCAGTCTTACAACCAAGGGGTATCGTATTACCCAGTCACTCCATGTAAAATATCGGTATTCAGCTGCATCCGGTTAGACTGGCAGCCAACCCCCAACATGATTGGGAAAAGGCTAGGCAGAATGACAGATGTTCCTCACCTGTAAGGGTGGTAAGCTGGTAACGTGAAGATTATTACAAGTAATATGAAATAGATACTTTTCCCGGTTCACCGTTCCTGTGAGAGACTTTCCTACCTCCAAACGGGCGAAACCGCGGGCATAAGCTAGTAATTCAAATAAATCTGAGCGTAGTATTGTTGAAATTGCATGATCGAAGATCAAATCTTGCGAGATTAATAAAAACTCCTGGATATGATCTACGAAGGCTTTGTAAAAGTAATGTAATTCATTCGAGTTAAAAGTCGTACGCGATCCCTAAATAAAATATTATTACATAATGAAAGATAGATTAGAGCTCGGGACGAATTGACTCTGAGACGGCAATTTGAGAAGTACCCACATTAGAATATTTCGCTGAAGATATTGATACAAATAATCTACCCACGCAATGTAGAGATAAAAAATTAATGTACTTAAATCGAAGGTTTCAAATAATATTAATAATATAATTAATCATCGTCCACTTCATGTTCATATAATAGTTTTATAGCAATAATATACCTAACTATGAAATATTATGTAATTTTAACAGCTATATCTTTTACAGCTTAATAAGAAGCTGAAGAGGAGCTCGTGGCTAAGTAATAACACCCGCACGGGTCGATCCAGCAGGTTATACGCTTGCCGAGGTTGACCCGTGGATGGGTGACCATCTTTACATACCGCGTCTGCTCCGTGCCTTGGAAAGCATGTTAAGCCGTTGGTCCCGGCTGACATTAGTGGATCTTTGACAGTTGTTACGAGTCTTCAGAAGCCCGAAAGTCTGACAACCATGACTTACCAAGGGGTATCGTTTTACCCAGTAACTGGGTTTTGGAGGTCCGATAGGCAGTCGCTCCATGTAAAATATTGGTATTCAGCTGCATCTGGTTAGACTGGAAGCCGACTCTAACATAGTTGGGAAAAGGCTAGGCAGATTGATTGATTGAACTTTTGCAGCTTAATAAAATGTGTAATTTTATAATTGTTAGAATTATGATCAACACCGAATATAAAAGTAAGTTAAAACCAATTATTTTTTTGATGTTTCCATAACTTTGTTTAATAATGTTGTCCATGATGACCCAATGGTTGCCTCGCGTCTCGGGCATGGGGCTGTGGGTTGAAGTACCAATGTGACTTTTTCAATAGATACACCTGTACTTTCTAAGTTTATCCTGGACACTACTGACATCGGTGAAGGAAAAAACATCGAGAGGAAACCTGATTTTATAGTTAATAAAGGCCTTTGGCCAACCCGCCTTGAGCAAGAGTGGTGTTCAATGCTCGCCTTCTCTGTATGAGAATAGGCCTTTGCCCTGCAGTGCGAAAAATAATATATATTTTTTGTTTTTTTTCTTGTTTTTTATGGTTTTTTTTTGTTGTTTATGTTTTGTGTTTTTATCTAAAAAGAATGGGAAAAGATTACAATAGGTATATAATAATAACTTATAAAATGACAAGAATCAGACTGAAAACTTTTGTAAAACGGAACAATATTGCCAATACTGTGTACACATAATATTTTCGAACGCTGTACACACATCTCTTGCATTAAAGATCCATTAAAGAACATTGGCCTTCCCCTTGAACGCAAGAGTCTCGGGGCATATTGCCATAGCTATTACATTTGGCATGTGTTTTGAAGACACGAATATAAATAATAACGTTTTGCATTTTGTTTAAGTGTTTGCAACAGCACTATAACAGATATAGCATGTTCACAGAAGCACGACACACAATGTAAACAGAAAACATAGACGAATGTCTAAAATTGTCTTTACTCCGCACGTGTAGACTAATATTTACTGAAACGTAGTGGTGGAGCGCACTACCGGACAAACAGACACTCAGAGGGACGTAAACGAACTTACCATAACGCCTGTAATCTCCAAAGAGTTAGGCAGAGATGGATTTCGTGAGTTATGTTAAGTCCCAATAAGACTTTGCCCGCCCTGATTATTGTTAAATCTATTAAATGAGCAATATTTGTTTAGATAATATTATTCAATTTATCTCGAAAATGGCTCTAACGATTTCGATGAAAGTTTCATTATAGGGGATTACGGGGACGAAAAATCGATGCAGCTAGGTCCCATTTCTGTGAAATTTTCGGTATTTGAACCCGTACCATGTAACGAGGCATTGTATATTTCGTATTATTAGGTAGGTATGCGTGTAACATTTCTTTTTTATTAAATTTATTTGTATGCCGCTACTTACGTAGTAAAGGCCATGCGGAAAATAACACAATTTTCTGCAAAATATTTACATCTCTCATATTATCCACTTAAACTGTTACCACCACATGTCATCGCTTGCTCTAAACAAAATATGATTTTAACGTGAACATTTCAGAATTTATTTTAGTTTCGCCAGTTCGACCTTGCGACAGAAATAAAGAAAACAATGAGCTTTACATAACTTTGTCAGGTTCACAGGTGTTTGGAAGATTGATGCGGAAATGTGAGTCATTTTGAAATGAGTGGGTAGTTAAAAATATGTTTCGTTTTCTTCAACGAAAGATTTTTCATTCATCATTATTACTTCGTAACATCAATAGACAGCCTTTTGTGATATACCTGTAATAGCAGAATGAATAATGCAGTTTTTTGAAATTGTTGAATCTTCAGTTGGCTATACTTAATAGGCTGCTCTGCGCTTTAAATTGAGTAAAGGCTCCCGAAGACGGGGGCGATGCGAAACTGGTAGAACAATTTCCGTGAAGTGTTCATAGAAATTGTTCCACCAGAGTCGTGTCTCGCCTATCTGTGGGAGCCTTTACTCGATTTTTATAAAGGTTACAGAAGAGTGTAGGTATTGTTTGTTTGTTTTTTCAGTTTTCTCTGACACGTTTTTTTATAACATTTAGTTGGTGGTACGATTTTGTTTGGCAATTATCAATATGAAAAAGTTCTTTATGAGGCCAGAGGATAGAATAATTCTATCCTTTTGCTAGAACCCCTCAAGGCTCGTACACACTGGCGCGATATCGCGGACGCGACAAGGCTAGCGCTGCGTGTCGCGCCGGCGATATCGCGCCAGTGTGTACTGCACTTACAGTAAAAATCAAAGCGCGCAGCAAGCCAACAACATAACATTTAACTAAAAAACTTCATGGCATGCAAACATTAAACATAGATTTACAGCTTAAGAGCCCACACAACCTCAGGTTTTTATCTCGCTCGCACCATACTACTCGCGGACTGAGTGCGTGTGAGACGGTGGCGGCTCCAAATCGGTAAAAGTTTAGGTAATTGCTTTTTACGGTGAAAATAACGGTAATTAAAATAAAAAAAAGAACAAAGTCGCTGCTTTATAGTTAGTGCAGTTAGTATGCCAAGTTTCATGATCTATTTTGAAGTATTTTTTGAATAGCAGCGGTTTATTGTTCTGTTTGGAGGTAATTTTGTTTTTTTTTCTATCGAGATTTTTTTATGAAATCGTATTTTCCACTAACACAGTCGCTAACTTTAATCCTCAACTTAAACTTTTTTTTTTTTCAAAATTAATACTGCAGTAGTTTCGATATAACGGCGGATCTTGCTAAACAATTTGACGACTTATAGGCCCTTAACGGTAATTTGTCAAGATCCGGCTCCAGAGCAATCAGGGCGTTAAGCAGATTGATCGTCTGGGTTGTGGTGGGCTACATCCTAACCAAAATTATGGCCTAAGTACTCGTGTAAATTTCATCGAAATCCTTTCAGCCGTTAAGGTGTGACAAGGTTGTTACCTTTTCACATCCTAATGGATGACCGTATTTGTCTGTTGGCAGATAGTTGCTTCCGCATTTATAATATTACTATGGACTAGCTACTGCCCGCGCCTTCGCCCGCGTGGTCCTTCTTTTTCTAAAATAAAAGTAGCCGTAGTCACTCCTTATAACATTAGCTATCTGCCAGTGAAAGTCCCAACAAAATCGGTCCAGCATTTTCGTAGGTTGCCGGAACAAACAGACGGACAGACAGACAATTTTGGTTTTTAAATCGTTTTTTTTGTTATGAGTACGGTATGTACAGTAAGCGGTCATAAGTGCATTATCACGCTTAGGTTTGTATTGCTGTGAACGAGCGACAGGCCGAACCTATATCTGTGTGTGTAAGTGATGTATCAACACAGAATACACCTCAGAACTCCCACACTGGCGTCGAATGAAACAAAAAGCATACCGTCACTTTTTCGCAGAGTACGTAATTACTCGTGACCTTGGTCGGTTCATAATAGTGCTAAAAATTCACATATTGGTATCAAGTTCCGATAGCTGGTAGCGTATCGAAGTGTATGGTGAAACACATAGGTCTGGGTTCAAATCACGAAACGAAACTTTTATTTTTCTTTTAAACAATCATCTTCATCTGTTCTTTTATTATTCAATAAATTAATAAACAAGATTATTAATTAATAACTAATTTTATTATTACTTATATTGTTATTGAAATAAGGGGTTACGAATAAAAATGTTTACTAAGTGATTACAAAATGTTTATTCCTTATCATTTTATGAAGTTTAAATAAATAAACTTTTAGAATTAAAACAGTTTATTTTCCCATAAATAACAATTTATTGAGATAAAGTACCGTGAACCTTGACAATCAGGCTTATTATATTGTATCTTAATAATAAATAATAATGTCCTTTAATTACTTTTGTGTGTGGGTAATGTAACAAACCAACTCGCAAATCTACGCAAATCTACCCACGTAAATATAACAAATGCGGAATCGTTGTCACAATACAAATAAATTACTCAGTATTACTACTTTTATTTTACTACGAGTAAGTTTGAGACCTCACGTTCGTGTAACGAATAGTTAATTTAATAGGACTTATTGAGGTTATAGCTTAAGTGTTCATTTTCATTACGAAAAGAAGATTGAAACTAAACCTCAAAATAATCCTTATTACGGATATGACACAATATAATTAATTAATTATTAGGTATAATATAATTATTATAATATAAATTTTATAGTATAATTATAATTATTTAAGATTTTAATTTATATATTGAAGCATTTATCTGTATCTGTTCCCCTTAAATTTTCCCGTATTTCCATACAATGCAACTTCAACTGCTCATCAGACCGCTCATTCCGTGCTTCCCATCGCTGTATCATCAAACCCCATAGGTTTTCTATAGGGTGGAGGTCAGGAGATCCTGCTGGCCGTGAAATAACTGTTATCTCCGGGTGTT
Organism: Eupsilia transversa; assembly: GCA_914767815.1. NCBI lineage: Eukaryota > Metazoa > Arthropoda > Insecta > Lepidoptera > Noctuidae > Eupsilia > Eupsilia transversa. The sequence goes on from OU611888.1 coordinate 5,238,435, forward strand.
TAACCACTCACGCACGTAAACATTGCACACAGTGGGTAACATGTAATGCAAACCTTCTGCGCGGATTGCACGGCGCACGGTTCGTAAAGACGTGTTGAATAATTCTTCAAACGTCTTGTTGGTATGAAACCACTTGTTCCGTATTCGCTGACCATGTGTTGTCGCTGCGTCTCTTTTATCTCTAAAACAAAAAAGTTTAATAAGTAATTATTGTCAATAGAAATTTCATATAAATAATTAAAATGTTATTTTCCTCGTTCAAAAATCTAAGTAAATAAATTTACTTTGAAATTATATATTTCTTCTTCTATTTAGACTTTATCCACAGATGAGTCATTTAAAGATCAGTGGTTGTAACTAGACGAGCATTATTAAAGTTAACAAATGTTTTGAAATAAATAAGTAAGTTATTATAAAGTTAGCTATTGCTACAAAACCAAATCAGATCAGAAACAATTTCATTTACTTAAATTATGCAATAAATAAATAATATTAATAAGGTAAAAATAAAACTTTTCAAAAAACAATTACCAGGATCAGCAGTTATAATTTAATTAGATAAATGTTTGATAAAATAATTAAACATATTACTCACACTCAGTCCGGTTTTATCAGATATTTGTGATAAATATTAAGTCCGCTTTTACTCAGCGCAATAATATTCGCTTTCATTTTCTATATTCTTTGCTTGCATTTCAAAATGAACTTTAGACACCGCTAATATATTGAACACACGTCACTAACCCACAATAACAAACATCGTTCTATTTATTCGCGGTGAATGAGTCGTAAGTGAACTGTGTTTGTCTACCTTAATTATCATTTAACTTTATTTAGGTTTTCGTGGGTATAATCATAAAGTTTTGGCGAGTTTAGTGAACACGACGAACATAACAAGGATATAGTCAATAGCGTGATTATTCGAGTGATTTTTAAAACATTAAAAAACTATTACCGCTCGTGAGATTTGAACCCGCGACTCTCTACGCATGAACGCGTCAACCCAAATACGGTAACCACTAAGCTATCATGACATATGCATTACGAGTTGAATTTATGAAATACTATAATTGTTAAAGTAATGAGAGTGTGTGTGTGTCTATGACTTATTATAAGAAGGTCGTAAGTTTAACCGAAGCGTCAATCTATTGCTTTGTGAAATTGCTACTCCACTTATGACCGTTACTGTACTTTCATATGTATTTAATAAAACGCTGTTATTTTGACATTAACACAGACACTGCAATTTTATTTATTTGTATGTATAGATTTATAGATTGGTATGGATTATATGGGTATAATGGCGGTCTTATCGCTCATGGTCATAAAGTATCACACACCTTTAGATAGAGGGTTTCCATAGGAAGCAGTTGGATTTCGAAATGATAAAAAGGAACAACGGCTACTACTACCAGACACAAGTAGTTTTAAAACCACAGAGAATAAAAAATGAAATAAATTACCAATATCCTATTTCGGTACTTTCTAATTTTACTATGAGACCTGTCAGTCATTATACATATACTCGGTTTTGCCATTTTTAAACCTGACACGATACGATGTTGTCATATTTTGGCTCAGCTAGACGCTACACTGTCTTATTTTGTACGGTCATTGTATTACAGTTTGCGGTTGCTAAGTGGTTATTTCTTGGTAAAAATATTTCACGTCCAGATTCTCGTTAGTCTAGTGATCGCAATAGCTATGAAAGTGTAAACAAACCTTGTTCAAGTTCAACTCTTACGCATATACACATACCACTAACATATTCATAATTATGTATAAGCTTTGTGTTACCCTTTTAAAAATGCGAGAGAATTGTAGTTTTATTTTTTTACGATTTAACTATTTTGTGGAATTCTAGACTTACTAAAGTTTTATGGTATAGGGCCCTGACCATACCTACGGAGATCTCAAACGCTAGTCACGAATCCGCTTGCACTCCCTGTACCTACATGTAGTGTGTCTATGTGTGCGTGGGTTTTCACTCACTGTATGGAGCCGACCTTCTGTACCTATTCTGTGCTGCTAGTTAATTCTGATGTTTCGACCCTTTCCGTCATTGCTTTAATCTTTGTTCTTTGATTTACTACCCCCTAGGGAAATGATGATCGGAACCATCTTGAATCGAAACCAGTTAAAGTTACTTATCCCTTGATAATCTTATCTTGTATTGAAACGCATCACTGATAATTACACAGAAAATTGTCTGGGAGAGATTTCTTTGGTCCTTTGAAAAACTTGGCCGACACAGTCCATATCCTGAGATAACCTTGCCTTTAATATAAGTATTATGAGATCTTTAATATTAATGAGATGAAGCACTATATCAGGTATGGTCCTTGGCTCCACTATGAGAACATAATTTTAAAGGTATGAGGAACAGGGTGTAAAGTTCACTCATCCTCTATAGAAAAGGGAGGATCCTCCGACCAGACGGGTGTCGTGTCTGGCGGGCAACTGCCCAGCGATTGCTGTTGATGTGGATATGTTGATCGCGCGGTAAACTCTAATTGCATGATGCAGGATTGTGTGACGTCAGGTCTTTGATGCGTAGTTCGTATGTGGCGTTGTAGATGCCGCCACATGGTCATAGGGATATGTGGATACAGGACTATAACATTTTTTTTAGAGGTACTAACTCTTACTACTCCCGAGGGATCTTGTATATGGCCAGACGTGTGTATGTAGTAGCCTAGTATGACTACGATCAATATTTGTTCGGAATGTGTATGCCTAACTAAACAATGCTGGCCTCAGAATAAAGCTGGTAAATAAGAGAATATGTTCGCTGACTTCGACTTCCCAGCTAAAGCACTAGGAAGTGGTGACGGGTGGGCGTTTCGGGGGACTGTCTTATGTAATTTTGACGTTCAAAAAGTGCTGATTCTCAGCCTAATTTGAATAAATGACTTTTGATTTTTGATTTTGAGTTAAAATAATTGTAAAAGTTAATAGAAAATCTGCAGATATCAATCTTTTAGAACTTGTATTTCTAATGTACTCAAAGTTACCATGAACTTTCGCGGTTTCAATCCACTGATGGACAAAGTTTTATGAGACCACTCATTAATCTTATAACTTAGCACTTACCGTAAATAATTCCCCAAAGGAGATGACTCTGGTAGCATCTTTCAGTTCGGGAGGTAGAAGACTCTTGCAAGGTGTTTTTCCGTACTCGTTGATGATTTCACAAAGTTCTTTCATTTCTGTGTAAACTCTGGCTTGCGCTTGAGCTCCTCGGAATTCCGTCATCGAACCGGGAATGGGTCTACATAAAAAACAAAAAAGTTTATTACAATTTATTGTCTTTTAACGAAAGAAGACATACTTCAAAATAGTTTTAGCAGCTTTATAGTGATAAGATAACAGATAATTATATAATAGATAGAATACTCTATAGTGAACATCATAACAAATTAATAATTATAATAATTTCGTGTTATTTTTTTTTTTTCTCTAAATTGCATATGGCTTCCGCGAGAATGCGGTGTGAGGAATATTGGCATTTCATTCAGACAATGCTAGGAAGATCCTTATAAAGGATTACATTTTTCACTTTTATTTGGTTACCTTGATTCTCATTTTGAGTTTTTGCTCACAAAGATGATAATCTAATAGATCAGGCTATGAATTTTCACAATTTGACGTAAGACCTAATCTGCGTCAGCATCTTATCCTTACAAAGACGAAAGTACGTATTACTTTCTTGGATAATTAGCTTTCCTCTAGCTATAATAATCTCGGAAGTATTTCCAGAGATAATGGAATGCCAGTCACGGAAAATTGTGGTATAATATTGCAATCTCCTATAATAGTATATTTCTGGAGTATCCTCTACAAAGGATTCAAGCTTTGATGTCATTTCACTACAGTAACTATCTACTATCTTATCTTTAAGAATAATTATGTAAGAATTAATTCGTTTCTGAATAGTTTGTTTTAGTTAAGTTAGGATACTTTTTAATTAATTAATTTTAATTCTGAATAAAAAATTCAATTTCCAGAATTAAGTGTCCTTATTTTTTAATAGTGGCTCCTTATTTTTCGAAGAATAATTTAATAAGTTCAAAGAACTCAATATTTTTAATAATTGTTAAAAGAAATTTGATATAAAAATTTGTACCTACAGAAAGGTAAATTGAAATTAATTAAAATCTTCTGCCAACTGCCAAGTTTAAAAAAAAATTCTTAACTTAAATATTTTAGTGCCGAAGCATTAATTAAAAAAAAGTTGACAATATATTTGCTACATTTTTAAAAATGTCTTTGATTTCTGGATATATTACAGTTTATTTTATTTTATTAATCATAATGAGACAGAGATGTTAACACAATCGATGAAAAACACGCCTTTTTGGCTTAAAATAGTTTAATAAATAAAAGTCAAAACACATGAAAGAATGTCGCAGAAATCAGTCCAGATAATGTACTACCAACCTACCTAATCTATCTGCTTCCAGACTAACCGGATTCAGCTGAATACCAGTATTTTACATGGAGCGACCAATCTGACCTCCACAACCCTGTTACTGGGTAAAACGCCCTTGGTAAGACTGGTTGTCAGACTTTCGGGCTTGTGACGACCCGTAACGACTGTCGAAGATCCACGAATGATAACCGGGATCAACGGCTTAATGTGCATTCCGAGGCATAGAGAAATCTCGATATGTAAAGATGGTCACCGATCCACGGACCAACCCTGACAAGCGTAGCATAACCTGACGGATCGACACGTGCGGCTATTATTACTTAGCTACGAGCTCCTCTACCTATCTAATAATGATCTAGATCAGGACTTTGATCGAATTGAAACGAGCGGACAATATCGGTATCTCATTATTACTTAGAAGTAATGAAATCGTCCGTATTGTGAGAAAGACACAATACGGGCAACAAAAGTTATTATTGTGTTTCTGCACTGATTCCTTCAATATCTGCTGGAACTTTTGTATTACAGTAGACCAGACAAAAACCTACCGTCAATTATTTGAAAAGGATCCCAAATACTTATCGTGAGATACAATCATGCGTGCAGTTCATTGGACGATCGAAAAAAGGAGGACGAGAATAAAATTTTCAATATACAACCGGACTGTTTTGTTCAGCAGAGCAAAGGCCTATAAAGCCAAGGCCAAAAAAAACTATAAAGTAACTACAGAATTTTCTCACGAAATTTTCTTCATCATTAATCATCGTGGTGTCATAAAAATGACATTGAAAAGTCAATGCAAAAGGACGTTCTTGGAACTCCTGGCTTCTACATTTCAAAATGTTCTTAATGAGCAAGGGCAATTCGCAAAGCACAGCCTTCCCAGGAAGGTAAGCGTTTGAGCAAAGCTACGAAACTATTTGTCTATTTGCAACAGAGCTAAGTGGTGTAGCGGGGCGGGTATAATGTGCTCTGAAGATGCTCTTTGCGCGTATGTTAAGACAAACTTAGCTTCGTCGAAGCCATTTCCACCAGAGCTAAGCCAAGCTACGCTATAAAAATCAAACCACCTTATTGGTTGATATACCCTAAATAATATAAATCCGATCAAGCCCGTCTTGCTGCCCTCCTCCAGCGATGCCCTTACCAGATATCTGTAACCTACTGTCGCATAGTTTATGAGTTTTATGCCCTCGCTAGAGGCCTTAATTTATAAAGGCATCCATAGGATAGCCCGGTTACCTACTAGATTGACCTGCGAGAAGCAATTCATAAAAAAAATGCTTTGGTATTATACACATCTATCGCTACGCAGCTTAGCACATCTCAGAGAGGCAATTCCCGTATTTTTAAGAACGTTCGCATTCGCATTTCATTAGCAATCTGTCAAAAATACCAACATTTTTGACAAGTTTGACAGAATGCGATTTGAATGTGAACGTTTTTTATGTACGATAAGTGGCCTTTTGGTGGAAAGGCAGCCCTACACTAATAAGCCTTGTGTGATATTTACTCACTTGCCATATTCATCCTTTGAGAATGTAGGTTTGTGGTTTTTGTCGAACGACCCGCTGAATGCCGTCACCTTTTGTAGATCCGTATGTGCTTGAGCCTTTGTGTCGAATGCAGAGATCAGGTCTGTGAGGGAAGAGCTCTGAAAATTAAAGAAGTTAGATTTTAATATGGGAAATCCATCGTCTCGTCACGGCGGGCCATTCTACTATCTTGTGGCGAAGCCTGGGGACGTCTTTTGTCTAAAATGATAATAAACGGCTTTAGTTGACTGGTGAAAAAACCCATTAGTTTGATTTTATGATTCATAAAATTAAATGATATTTGCGGGTGTTCATTTATTTAATGCTTTCATTAACGCAGTGGACACGCGTTATAAATTAATAAATACGACTTGGCATCGACTGGGATTTAATAATAGACGTCTGATGAACTTTGTTTGTTCGACAACCAAGCATTGTATCGTATTAATAAAATATGAGTACTTGTGTTTCATCATTCGCCTTATACCAATTTGTTTGGGGTCGATGCAACATGTCTTTTTCTTCCATACTTCTCTATTAGTCGTCATCTCGGTAGCCATAACAAAAAAAACGATGGATAGACTGTGTGAAAGAGCTATGTCCATTATTGTCCATCCATCGTTTCTTTGGTCTTACCCTACTTTTTAAAAGCTACTAATTATAAATAACTAGCTGCGTCTCGCGGTTTCACCGGAATAAGTCTTGATCTCGTGGGAATAACGGGATAAAAAGTATCCTATGTCCTAACCCAGGTCAGGTCAGGACCATGTGCCAAATTTCATCCAACTCCGTTCAGCCGTTTCAGCGTGAAAGCGTAACAAGCAAATAAACAAACAAACAAGTAACAAATGAACAAACTAACTCTGTTTCGCATTTTATAATTTTAGTTAGGAATTTGGAGTACCGTAAAATAAATAAAATCTCAGCCAGAACTAAAGAGCTATCTTGGTGTAATAAATTGGACATTTTGATGATAAAAAGTTGGAAGTTTTCAGATACATACGAAATAGATTTTGATTAAGTGTTTATTATTCTTGGCAGTGCAGAACAAACACTTGCAGCCGCTTCCGAGAATGCTTTAAATCGGAAGGAATCTAAAAACTTGAAGAGTTTAAGAAAAACGACTTCGACAAGATTTATTCTTATCCCAATCTCAAGCAGTTCGTTCATATGAAAATAATACAACCCATTCCATACCTTTTGATACCTTTGTTTGAATATACACAACAAAAGATTGATGTGTTTTTGTTTTTGGAAAAAGACGCACATTCGGCATGTTTTGAATAACGAAAACGTTCTGCAGACTTAACGTATTCAAATATTATACCTTAACTCAAAATACGCCCACGATCCCCGTACCGTTGCATGCACTTATAAACAGTGTCCAACAATTGATCTGTTTTTGTTTTTCAAAAAAATGCAGAGTTGGCGTGTTTTGAATAATGAAAACGTTGTTTAGACTAAACGCATTCATTTGTTTTTCGATGTATGATTCACGAAGATCTCTGATAATAGCCTCCTGTTACTGACGTCAAGCTTTTAGGCTCGTGCATACTGGCGCGACGCGACACCGGTAATTGTTCAACCGTGAAGTTTTCTTAGAAATTGTATTGTTAAAGCCGCGTCGGGAGCCTTTAAACAGAACCACGAGACTACTTAGATAGAATAGACTTTTGCGATATCTAAACTTTTTGTTTTGACAACTTTCAGGGGATCAAACTGATTGTGTAAAGGAAACTCTTAAATGGATTTCAGATACAAGACTATCTTTTTTAATCAGTAAGTTTTTTATTATTATTTAGTAGCGGCCCGCCCCTGGTTCACCCGGTTTTCACTACTTGACAAATCGAGTTGTTTTTTTTTTTCGAGATTTTGAACGAGATTTTTAGACCTAGGTACCGAAATAAATTTTATAAATGATGGTGAAAACCGCCATCCATAATCCAAGGCAGTTTCATATAGTTTTGGCTAGATATAGTAGCAACCTATCTGCCTAACAGTACCTAGTTCATATTGCCTATTTTAATAACTATTTTTTCATTGACAACCCTGCCTGTATCCTTGACCGGTCCTATTACATTAAAACTCTAGTACCTCGAGGAAAAAGCACAAAACGCCTTTACAAGTTCAGCCTCCATCGAAAGGTAAGGGCTGGTCGTGAAATCTTTAAACAGATATTTGTCTTTGTCTAAACTTTTGTGAAACAAAAGTTAGTCAATACATTAAGTAGCTTGATACCCTTTCGTCTAAGCACTTCTCTACAACTTTATTCAAACTGCCCAAAAATGGAGCTTTTTGAACAAAAGGGAGTCTTTATTTACGGGAAATTAATCAGAGTAATCACAGGCTTATGTTCCTGCTTCATTAACTCCGAAAGTTGGTAATTATTGGTTGGGGTCGGTAAACCTTCGAAAATAACTCATTGTGTTTAATTTATAGTACCGTAATAACATGATTTTACTGACAAGTTAATTGAATGGATGAAGTTTCCTATCAACGGCCAGAAAACATAACAATAATATTAAAACAACAACATTACTAGCCTGATAAGCAAATTAATTGTTACTAATATTATAAATGTGAAAGAGAATAGAATAGATATTTATTATGTACACCATAAAAATTACAGACATTTTGGACATTTTCAAAGGGCGGTCTTATCGCTAAAAGCGATCTTTTACAGACAACCTTTGGATGGATTCAAGGGAGAAGGAGAGGATAAGGGAAGAGTTTGTTTGTTTTCTTTCAGGTTAAAACAGCGGAACGGATTTGAATGAAATTTGGCACATGGGTAAACCATGACCTGGGTTAGGACAAAATATACTTTTAATCCTGATATTCTCACGGGATCGAGATTTATGCAGGTGAAACCGCGGGTCGCAGCTGGTTATGAAATATAATAAAATAACAAATATTTTATTATATTTCATAACCAGCTGCGCTTTGTGCATATATTCGGAGATTTGATCATTCGAATTTTCGCGAAAACCCTAGGGATATTGCGAAAACACGGATAATTAGAAAATGTTGAAAACATTTCTAAACATTAATAACAAATATATAGAAAGTATTTAAACCTTTATTTAAAATTTATTTACATTTAGTCGTTTAACACCACTTAATCCCAAACATTCTAAAGAACTTCTAAGAAATCAGAAAGCTTTCAGATTTACACATCCCTAGGCGGCAAGTAAGAAAAAAATAACATTAAGTTTTATATTTAATACCTACTTAACACTATTACCACAGTATAGTTCATACAGAGTAACAACATGGTGTCAGGAACACAATTAAATAGGACACATAGACCGTGTCCTATTTAAAAGCGTGCATGTTTAAGTCACTTTGTTTGGGTAACCGGAAAGTGCCCTATGTCGGTGCGACCACGCGTTCAGGTTCACCGAGAAAAAAGTTCGAACTTGTAGACTCGGTTCAGTAGTCCCAAGGATTACCCCCTATAATACATTCAAACTCACAAACTTCTTTAAAATATTATTATTATTATTAAGTAAACATAAAGCTTTTCTAAGAAGTTCCACGGAAATCATTACCTACTTTGTCAACTGCAAAGTGATTATCTCTTAAAAAAATAAAGAGATCAAAATGATCATGAAAGTCAGATCTTGTTAGGAATTTCTCAGAAGCGGCCCTTGAGTAAAACCCAGTTACTTGCAATAGTTTTGTCCCGTATTACAAGGGATTTATTCCCTAGGGAACCTCCCACTACGGGGAATATAATATATGCGTGATGTTATAATAATATGTGATGCAGCTTTATGAAAACATTGGACAAATAATTGGCCAAACCGTAGTTTCTTAAGGAATTTATTGCACAAATCATTCGATAACATCCAAACTAAACTATTCACTATTAACGGGCGTGCGTGTATGACAAGGATGAATGAACGTAAAAGAAGCAAAAGGAGTATTTCACGATCTAAGCAGGGTGGTGTTCTGTAGTTTTTACTTTCCCTTGGGAAGAAGCTGTCAGTTAATATATAATGTATGTGATTTTATGTTAAGTGTAAGCGGCCCTATGAAAACAGTGGAAAAATAATTGCCCAACCCGTAGTTTTTTAGGAATTTATTTCACACACATGAATCATTCGGAAACATCCAAATTTTTATTTTTTTAGAGAACATTATACAACTTTCAGCGTATCCTTTACTGATGTTTAGACGCCAGCTGTTCCTAAGACATTGTGTAAACGATCTTTATTGCCAACTCTAAAGATGTTTTCTTTGTGGATTGTTTGAGTTTTTTCGCTAAACACTGTTTTGTTTTGTCTAGAATTCAATGTATGAATGGATTTGTATGAAATGTCAAGGAATTTCGCATAATTTATATGCACGATAAAGAGATGAGAAAAATGTTAGTATGACGTAAGAGAGAGTATGCATAACAACACATAACATCACGCCTGTAATCCCCGAAGGGTTAAGCAGAGGTGTACCTATAATACACCCACATTTCACTAGATATATTTAGTCCCTTGTAATAGGGGGGCGAGTCTATTACCAGCAGCTACCGGGTACAAATCCAGACTACGGGCTGCAAATGAGAATTTCCTGATGGAAAAACCCAATAACACTTTGCCCGAACTGGGAATCGAACCCAGGACCTCATGCTCAGCAGTAGCGCTTGCGAGCACTAGACTAACGAGGCAATCTAAGAGAGAGAGAGTAAACAAATGAAAAACAACAAATTCAACCATGTTATTCTTTTTTGTCTGCCTTGTTTAATTTTTGTTTTAAAGTTTGGCACGACACGATTTTCATTCTGTAGATGATAATTATAATTAAATGCAAAGATCTGAAATCAGTTTTGATATATTATCACATAGTTCAGATATTTTGTTTCAAAGCCCAGATGTTTGTTCTCCACGCGGAACCTTGGCATATTTTGTTTTGAATATAAATCCACTAACGATTATAAATGGCGTGTCACGCTGTTTTCAACTTCATTGATAAATATTTTTATTTTATAAAAATATTATAAATGCGAAACTGCGTTTGTTTATTTGTTTATTTGTTACGCTGTCACGATGAAACGGCTGAACGGATTTGGATGAAATTTGGTACATGGGTAGACCATTACCTAGATTAGGACTTTGGGTACTTTTTAACCCGATATTTCTACGGGATCAAGACTATTGCAAATGAAACCACGGGGCGCAGATAGTCGTATTTAATATCAGTTCGTTCAAAAATTCGCGCTCGACATACTGTTTATTTTAGAGATAATAAAATAAATATATAATTATTTTCCAATTTACTAAACTTATATTGATGGTAGTAAGTCTCAAAATAAATTTGTTTTTGTAGTTCGATGCTAACTTATTATCAATCAATCTGGCTAGCCTTTTCCCAACTATCTTGGGGTCAGTTTCCAGTCTCACCAGATGTTTCCAGTCTAGCTGAATACTAGTATTTTACATGGAGTGACTGCATATCTGACCTCCACAACCCAGTAACTGGGTAATACCATACTCCTTGGTAAGACTGGTTATCAGATTTTCGGGTTCGGTCAAAGATCCACCAATGACAGACGGGATCAACGGCTTAACATACTTTCCGAGCCACGAAAGGAGTGTCGATACGCAATGATGGTCACCCATCCACCGACCAGCCCCGGCAAGCGTAGCTTAACCTGATAGATCGACCCGTGCGGCTGTTATTACTTAGCCACGAGCTCCTCCTAGCTTCTTATAAATGATAATAATTATTGGTAAAGTAAATGACGGTATGAAATTGATTGAAGTTTCAGAAAGAACTATTAAACATCATTACGCTTCTTTTCACCGAAGGGTTAGGCAGAGGTGTACCTATCACCCACTTATATATCACCAGTTATATTTAAGTCCCATGTAATAAGGGGTGAGCCTATTGCCAATAAATAGAGTAGTGGTGGTCCAGTGCCATGGTAACGGCCGCGACGAGTTGTAGGTCGTAGCTTCGAACCCTGACAGGCGCTTACTATGCGTAAATTATTCCATCACCACTGCTCTAAAAACAGTGAAAGGAAAACATCGTGACGAAACCGGCATGTCCTAGAACCAAAAATTCGAAAACATGCGACATCTACCTACCCGTACTGGGCCCGCGTGGTGGATTACGCTCCAATCCTCACTGAGAGAAGGCCTGTGTCCCAGCTGTGGGAACATTATAGGCTGATTATGCCATCAACCGAGCACAAATGCAGACTCCGGGTTGCTGCTGAGAAATTCCTGATGGAAATATCACTTGCGACAATAGACCAACAGTCAGAGCGGTATACAAAGAAGTTTCGATATAAAATCAGTATTGTGTCGTCTACATAAACAACATAGCTAAAAGCGTTTATCTAAATAGTTTTATTTGGAAATAGACTGTTTTGCTAGAATATGAAACTAGAATTCCAAAATATACGGAAATGTTCCGATCTTCTTTATGATAAACGTAATACAGTGCAGTACTCTAATTAAACTCATCCAGATATAACTGACAGAAACCCGGCAGCTGTCCCAAGCTTGAGTCACGTTTAGTACAGATGTTCACAGTCTATGCCAATTTCGGATTGAATAGTGTGAGAATGTGTGTATAATAAAACGTTTATATTGACAGAATATAAATTTAAATTAATGGAATTCTTGGCTGCGTAGTTTGAAATTTAAATCCGCAGCGGTTTTAGGTTACTCTTTTTGCAGATGGTAATAAATAAATAATAAGACGTGAAGTGAACACTTTTAAGGCACCCGTCTCACCGCCGACGGACGGGGAAGAGACCAGCTATCAACGATTTTCTCGCTCAAGAAAAGTACAAAAGATTGTAGGTCCCGTGTAAGTAAAAGAGATACATGTATTAATCGCTGACTGTTTACAGCGATAAAAGCAATCAAAGAGAGGACTCGCTCAGCGACGCTCGCTTGGCGGTCAGAATACTCCCTGAGAGACTCATGCTTGGTATTAATAATAATACTTATTGTACGTGAAAAATGTGTTTACTAAATAATTACGAATATTATTTTTCTTGTCAGTTTCAAAAAGAAGTAATAGGTAACCTTACCGTAAGGTATTTTGCTTTGACAATTGGCAATACAAATACGAACGTACCTAACAATTTCTTTCATTTTATATAACTTTACATAATAATAATATAACTAACATAAAATATATAATATAACTTTACTAAAATTTGTAGCTCCATCTTATAGTTTGACACGGTACATAGCATCGATGAGCGAAATCCATTTCGATCATTGACACGGATAATAGAAAAAGATTTATAATAGATAAGAAATTAACAAGTGAGTATATAAGGACCAATATTCCTCGAAAATCAATCATATCTTGATTCATGAGTCAGCAAACTTTTTAGAGCTCTAAAAAGTTACTCAATTTTGACGCTAGAATTAACACAAATCTATAAATGCGGCCAAGTTCAAGGCGGAGTCACACACGAAGGGCTCCGTAGCACCGTACAATATTAAACACTAAATATTATTTAATTGATTTTTTATTATTACTTGCTTTTGGCCGCGATTTTGAAAATATCCCCTGTTACCCTGAAAGATACCCTGTGTTAATCCAGGTTATAAACTATCTGTGAAATATATGTATGTGTCAAAGGAGATCCGCCAAATCCCATACAAAAAAACCCCAGGCCCGGCGCAAAAGAAATGTATCTCATATTTCAGAGTAATAATAGTAGAAATATTGTAAAGTATCGCTATTGCCAAATTCGGTGGCTAACTTAGTTTTTTTGCCCGGTGAAGTTTCATAAGCCCTAGATGTAAAAATATCTGTGTTCTATGCTTAACTGTCGGAAATACGTCACTGAATTGACTAATCGGGGCGCCAGCGCCGTCGCCGCCTGGCGGCGTTCGACAGAGTCTATATAACATAACGCTCGACTGGGGATAAGCAGAGTTGGCTGGTTATAATTTTACTTGAACTAGAAACGGTTTTTAACCGACTTCCCAAAAAGGAAGAGGTTATCAATTCGGCTGTTTTTTTTTTTTTATATGTGTTTGTTCACAACTCCGTCATCTATGAACCGATTTGGAAAATTATTTTTTTGTTTTTAAAGGGTATACTTCCCAGGTGATCCTGTTGTCATCAAGTCAGGATCTGATCATGGGATCTTGGAGAAATCGAGGGAAGTTGCGCCCATATAAGTGATATGTATTATCTGGGTACACATATGTATGCCATATAAAAATATGATGAGGGGTAGTTGTCTCTTATCAGCCATAGTTTAACTACTGTGGGCGTACTATGGGTAGTGTTGGGTATTGCGCAATAGAAAAACCAAATTCATTATAACCAACCAACTCTGCTTATCCCTTAGTCAATCGTTATATTTTAGAGTCTATCGAGCGCCGCTAGCTTTGATTAGCAAACATATTAAAGTAATCGAATCGCAACCCATAAAATAATTATTATTGAGTAGTTCCGGTGGGCATCTGTGAAAAATGGTGCTTTCCAAGAGCAAATGCACGAGTTACTATAAAAAATACCCAAATCGCTATAGGTGTGCCTATAATATTTGAAGAGTTCCGTCGATTTCTCCAAGATCCAATGATCAGATCCTGACTTCATGACAACAGGACCACCTGGGAAGTATAACCTTTAAAAACAAAAAAATAATTTTCCAAATCGGTTCATAGATGACGGAGTTGTGAACAAACACACATAAAAAAAAAGAATTCAGCCGAATTGATGACCTCTTCCTTTTTGGGAAGTCGGTTAAAAACCGTTTGCAGTTCAAGTAAAATTATAACCAGCCAACTCTGCTTATCCCCAGTCGAGCGTTATGTTATATAGACTCTGTCGAACGCCGCCAGGCGGCGACGGCGCTGGCGCCCCGATTAGTCAATTCAGTGACGTATTTCCGACAGTTAAGCACAGAAAACAGATATTTTTACATCTAGCGCTTATGAAACTTCACCGGGCAAAAAAACTATGGTAGCCACCGAATATGGCAATAGCGATACTTTACAATATTTCTACTATTATTACTCTGAAATCTGAGATATATTTCTTTTGCGCCGGACCTGGAGCAATTTTGGCGGAACTCCTTTTATCCAAATCCGTTCAGCCGTTTTTACGACAAAAATTCTAAAAATTATATATGTTTGGCATCAAACCCGTTCCCACTTCCCACATCTCGTAGGAATTACTTTTTTTTTTCAAAAATATTAATTGTACAGATTTGACTTCGTTACTATAGTTTGACGTTATAGCGGCCATAGACACTCTGTTAAAATTTCATACCTATTACGTTTCATAAGACGGCTCTGTGACGGACTGACGGGCATTAATAGGGTCAGTTAGCACACTTTGGATACGGAACCCTATAAAGTTAAATTCTGAGAGCAAATTGTGATGTTTGACAATTATTATTCATCTTCGAGATTCCAATATAATTCGCGAGAAAGCCAAAAAAATATTTTTGCCATAAAACATCAAAAAGGATTTGGGTATCATACCAGCTTTTGAATGATTTATGAGCTCCTAAATCTTAAAGTTTAGGGGCAAAACTAACTATACAACTAACTTAAATGAAACTTTCATATTTTATGATGAAAGTTTTCAAAAACCAACTAAAAAGAACTGTTTTAAGTCTGGTCTGCGCATTGTCTTTCACCGACCGTAAAAAAAAAACTACTTTTACAACTATTTATTTTTAATAATGAAAATAGACCAACGTTTACCGTTCCTTCGGTCTACCAAGAAAACATAAATGGATTCCGTGAAAGATGATAATAATATGACTAGAAAGAGAATCTCTGTACTTTGCTATTTCAGCTCTACAGTATTCTGTTCAATCCAACAACCCCCTCTTATCTTAACGTTTCAAGTTTCATATCTGATGTCATCGGAAAACTTGAGACTAGAGATGCCGTTGCATTCCGCCAGTTTTTAAGACTATTGTTATGAAATGCCTTACCCGTGTCGATAAGGCCTGGAAGATATTTGTCCACTTTTAAAATTCTGGTATAAAAAAAACTTCGTCTCTCCATACATACCATCGCAGCATTTTATGTATGTATGTATTTATTGTTTAAGTTAACGGTACACCATACTACCTGCAGTATTGACTCTCCTTTTCCCTTTAATCCATTTAAAGGTTGTCTGTAAAAGATCGCTTTTAGCGTTAAGACCGCCCATTGTGTCACCCTGTGGCGGCATCTACATCGCCACATGCGAGCTACGCGTTCCACTGACGTCACGCGAAATCCTGCATCGCGCAAGCAGCAGTTCACTGGATTATAAAACAGCGCCAACCCGAATGAGAGCCTGTGCACACCACGTTTTTTAAACGTGCGTTTTTAAAACGCGCGTCGACGGCGCGTTTTTATCCTACAGAAAAGGTCTGTCTTGTGTGCGTATCGCGTCTGTATCGCTACAAAAGCGCGTCGACGGCGCGTTTAAAAAACGTGGTTTGCACAGGCCCTTACTGGGGAATCACCGCAGACAGTTCCAACTCACAGCGAACGATGCGACACCCGGTTTCGACACACTCAACAAGACTCAGCCCACTATCGATCTGCGGTCTCCGGAGGGGACTGTGGCGACATCTACATGATGTAGTAGTCCACATCGGTACATCACATCGCATCATTATCGCTGCATCGCTACATGCGAGCTATGCGTCACACTGACATAGGTATATATCAGTCATTTTTATGGTGTACGTAATATAGCGTAGGTACTATATACCTATCTATCTATCCAATATTGAGATGGTAGGTAGCTAATAAAGATGTATGGAAGAAGACATCCTGCACCAATCGCAAATAAATCGTGATGAGGGCCAGACTATGATGATATTAAAATCTCTCTTCTTTTCTTCTTTGTCGGTGCACTCTTGACAGAGCGGTCGTGGTCATCACGCTGCAGTGAGATTCCGGACAGCCGTGATTTGCCTTACGGTGCGACGCCATCGTTCTCTGTCGGCTGTACCATGCGTGCATTCGTGTAATGGGCAGCCCACTGCGGATTTTATCTGGTCGGTCCATCGCATGGGCGATCTGCCTCGTGCTCTTGTTCCTTCGACCTTTCCCTGCACTACAAGACGTTCTATGGAATCGTTTCCCCGTCGTGACACATGCCCAAAGAAATGGAGTATTAAAATCTAGAAACCACAAATCTAGACGAATAGAATGAAGACAGAAATACCAGAATTTGTCATTGTTCAGGTGAATGACAGAGTGAACGGTTGGCGTTGCGCCTGCGACCTCCGTAATTTCACACTCATTACGTTTGAATGATTGCTGTTTTGACGTACTTATGAGCTGTGATTCATGCTTCCGTCGACGTACTTAGAGTATTCACAGGAATTGACAGGGCTACATTAAGCTTTATTTCATAAAAAGTTCTGAATATTATGATTTTTTTTAAATCTAAAAATATAATTCGAATTATTTTGGAATAGCATAAATCAGCCTGTAATATTCCCTATACAAACGTAAACACAAGTCTCTAGATAAATCCTCCACGCGAGTCCAATGTAAGTCGGTGGATATCGCAGGTCATCGAATGCTTGTATGGTTCTAGAACATGTCGGTTTCCTCACGATGTTTTTAAGAGCAGTGGTGATGTAATAAATAAGTTGCACAATATATAGTGCCTGGGTTCCAACACGTGACAGCTTCTAAGTATTAAGTCGAGGCTGTCACTACTGGGCCACCATTTACACAAATAAATAAAATTGAAATATTTGTTTGTAATGCCAAAATAACAGCTTTTCATTAAATGCATAATGAAAGTACCTATATACGGTACTTAGGAACAAAAAAAGCATTTTTTAAATGTTTGTCTGACTGGCTGTAGCTTCCGCCTAATCTCCAAAACGGCTGGACCGACTTTGACGGGACTTCACAGGCAGATAGCTGATATTATAAAGAGTTACTTAGGCTACTTTTATTTTAGAAAAATTATAAGGGTCCACGTGTGCGAAGCCGCGGGTAGCAGCTAGCTCTGAGTAAAGATGGATAATCCGAAATGACGTTAGAGTATTATGCATCCTAATAAATGCACAACTATATGCAACTACATGTGCATCGAGGTCATCGTAAACGCGGATCAAACTAGACTACATGTATCTTGAATCCTTATGTTGTACAGTTGTACATAACGTATTTTTAGAACTGACTTTCACCTCTTCATTAAACTAAACTTTAAGGCTCCCGACGAAAGGCGCGACGCAACACCAGTGTAACTATTTCCGTGAAATTCCATAAAAATTGTTCGACCAGACTCGCATGGCACCGTCGCGTCGCGGCTGTCTGCGGGAGCCTTTATGTTAAAGCAAATCTTGGGAATAACTGTTTTCACACATATTAGTCGTTTTATTTAGTTCTGTTTTGAACGCTATTATTGTTGTTATAACACACAGAGCCACGAGCGACAAAATTTTGAACAAAAATCTACAATTCGTTTCATTTCACGCTGTTGTATTAAGGCTCGTACACACTGGCGCGACTTGTCGCGCGATGCGACTAACAATACAATTTCTAATAAAACTTCACGATTGAACAATTGCCGGTGTCGCGTCGCGCGACATTGTCGCGCCAGTGTGTACGAGCCTTTATCCTCTAATCGTTGACCCGCTGCATTGATAAATGCCAAACGTTTATGCAATTCTGCGTTTTAACGTTCAGTAATTATGGAAAATCGCTAAACGTCGTTCAGCTGTTTTACATAACGGAGCTGTTTTGTAAAATAGCTAGCGGTTATGTAAAACAGCGGATTCTAGAATCCATCAGCGACATACACATAATAAAGAGTATTCTATTATCTGTTCTATTATATTATTCTATGTAAGCAAACGTTCTGCACGACTCTAAACCAGTATACGATTTTATAATAATGATGCAAAAACAACTCTGTTCCGATTTACAACTTATTTAATTACCACATAACATAACATCGCGCTTGTTTTACCTGATGGGTTAGTCAGAGGTGCGCCTATAGTACATCAATATTTCGCTAACGGGCACAAATCCAGATTCCTGGCACTGAGTGGAATTTTCTAGATTAAAATATTTGTCTTAACGGGAATCGGGAATCGAACCCAGAACTATGATGAGAGTCAAAATGGCGGGTGTACCATAGCGAATCAAATTATACCAATTACCAAACAAATGTACCTAAAATGTACTATTTTGTACCTAGCTCCAAAAAATCTGTACCTCCTTCAGAACGAAATTATTTCGAAATTAAGGTACACCCGCCATATTGACATCAAGATGGCGGGTGTACTATAATATTTTAATATTTAACCATTACTCATAAAATGTAATTACACTAAAAAATTGTACCTAAAAAGTACCTCAAGTAAATAGAAACACATACTTGATCAGTGGGATAGTTCCTGAGAAATAAAACAACCGTGTCTTGTGGATAAGAAAACACGATAATTATCATGATATATTGATATAGTACAGCACCCTAATTACGTAATGCACTATCCATATTAAATTGAAATAAATTGAAACAAATTGCTAATCCAATGCTTCATAAGTTCGAAAAAAAAATCTGCTCAATTTATTTTGTCGAACTTATGAAGCAATGGACTAGCAATCTTTTTCTATTGGTTTCAATTTAAAATTGATCGTGCATTACGTAATTAGGGGACAGGATGTGACAACAAGACCCTTAAAAAAGCCGTCAACCAAGCATTATGTACATCAAAAAAGTATTCAACATTTATCATAATCGATAAACAATGTGCTGGCGCAGGCCCGGATTACCGCCTAGGCACACAAGGCACTGGCCTAGGGGCCCCACCCACCAAGTTAGTTAGTTAGCTTGCTTGCCTGACGGCCACTGATCAAATGTGTGTTTCTATTTACTTGAGGTACATTTTAGGTACAATTTTTTTGTGTAATTATATTTTATGAGTAATGGTTAAATAATAAAATATTATAGTACACCCGCCATCTTGATGTCAATATGGCGGGTGTACCTTAATTTCGAAATAATATCATTCTGAAGGAGGTACAGATTTTTTGGAGCTAGGTACAAAATAGTACATTTTAGGTACATTTGTTTGGTAATTGGTATAATTTGATTCGCTATGGTACACCCGCCATTTTGACTCTCATGAACTATGAACTATAACCACTAGACCAATGAGGCAGTTTACGAGTTCATAGCGATGATGCAAAAATAATTCAGTTCTGATTTATGTCTCTTCCTAATCTTGTAAATATTCTATTGAAGATTTCATAGTGCCTTTGTTTGTTCAATGTATAAATGTTTTGAAACTTCTAGAAGCACGTGTATGTCGTATACAAAATTATTTACGAGTTTCATTTATATTACATCAAAAATAATGACAAACATGACGGGAATCTTTGTCGATAATAATATTATACCCGTGACTACGGCCCAAGGCCAGCTGGTGGTAAATACGTGGTACCTAATACTTTTTATATTAAAGCAATTTCGTTTCCCCTTATCCAAAAATTACAATAAATAGATTGATGTTTATAAATAAGTCGAGAATAGGTACAGCCAGGGAAATTTATTGTTTATCAAATTGACACTAACACTATTTTTTTTTGTCACAACGGGGAGGCTCTTGGCCTTCATCTCACCTGATGATCAGGCCAAAGGTGCAAGTAAGCTTCACCCAGAATCCATAACCACAGCGGATTTGCCGCTGTGTTAGCCATTTCAAACAACTGTCAGATAGACAGTTGAGTTTTCTTTTTTTTTCAACTTGGAACTTTTATTCATATACAAGATTATAGGCTAACAGATTTAGGTCGTCAAACTGGTCAACAATTATTTTCGCTGACTGACCTACCTAATATATTTTTATTCAACAACAACGTTGATTATTATTCTATAAAGTCAGCTATTATGAAAATTGTTTTTGTTAGTCATTCTTTATATTTATATTTTTTCCTAGAAGTATTTCTGATATTTGGGTGGAATAATTTGCCCTTGTTCTCGAACTAAACGATCAGTGTAGGTTGACAAATATTTGTTGTTGGTATTTCCGTCTCCTTGGTATTTCCGCATCGATCAGTGAAAATCCATCTTTTATTGGGTAATATTCTTACAATGGCAACCAAAGTAAACCTAAGATAACGATACCCATTACCTCTGCGGAGTTTCGCTAGTAATTTAATTTGACCTATACGATTTATCTAAGAAGATTTTAGCCAATTTAGTTTAAATGTTATGAAAACAAATTCATTAAACTTATTGAATGGAATTTGTTTTCTTTTTTAATTAAGAAAACGATGCCCTTTGATTGTGCGAATAAATATTACTATCTCGCAGCAATATTATCAGACTATAGCTGCTCCCTGTGGTTTCACGCGCATAAGTCTCGATCCCGTAGGAATATCGGAATAAAAAGTCTTCTATGTCCTAGTCCAGATCATGGCCTACCCAATTGAAAAAAATCATCCAAATCGGTTCAGCCGTTTTAGCGTGAAAGAGTAACAAATAAACAAACAAACTCAATTTCGCATTTAGAGACTAGCTGTGCCCGCGACTGCGTGCGCTTGACTGACGGATGAATGATTATACTGTAGCGAAAAGTAGGTACATTAAATAGCCACTAATGAAAAAAACACTAGATAGATATTATGCTAGTTACACACGTAGTGACTTTATTCAACGGTTACTAGATTCGGATTTCAAAATTCCACGTCCAGATACAGATTTTGACGTCACTGGCGGCAATCGGCATCTATATTTGGAATTCTAAAATAAAATTCTTCAAGGGCTATTTATTCAGTCGCTTTTCTTAAAATTAAATAGTATTTTTATCTTATTGGAATTTGAAGCACATCATATGAAATTCCACGAGTAATGATAGGTACTGAATCCCGTTTTCACTATCACTGGGTGATATCGAATGCCTGAATATTATTGAATTCTTCAATTCAAATATTACCTAACTCTATTATTCTCTTCTTTCCGCTGAGCCTAGCGTTAAAAAACCCAACAGTGAGAATTTTTTTAGGCATTATATTTAGTGCAAACGGGCATGAGTGTTCGTCCGGCTTGCCTTGGGGAGCCAACGTGCTGAATGGCTAACCATTTTTACTGCGCCATGATTCTCTTATTTCACGATAGAAGAAAGACCGATGTTTACAAAAATTCCTTCCAAAAATATCTCCCGTTACTATCCGCACTTCATAAACGTTATTGCTATGTATCTATCTTGTCCCACTTTGTGACAATTACAACGATATCGGTCGAATCTTCGAAAGTATTCAAGAAATTCTTGGCAACCATCCCGAAGACACCGAAAAAGCTTTTATTATTACGTGTTACATACAACAGCAATTGTTTCGCGAAGTGCTAATGGAATACTTTAATTAATTGGCCATCTTTTATTTTCCGACTTTTTCGTTTATTTTTTGAATTCGGAAGCTTCGTGATTGTTGTGACGTTGTAACGTGCAGGGATCTATCGATACTTGAAATTAAAACAAAACAATAACTAGCAGGGGATCCGATCAGGGGATCCGACCGGAATAAATCGAATAGCGCACTTGGTCGGCTAGTTGGCCGTGTTGGTTCCAATAGTTTAACGTGGTCTGTGGCGACCACTGGTCGTTGCCGTGTGGTGCGCGAAATCCCAAAGCCTGGAGGAATACGTATTCCACTTGCAAAAAGGTATACATGAGTAAAGACCTAAAAATACCATTTTAGTTTCAGATACTTGATGGTACTCACAGGATCTGACCAAGATTATGTCCGGACTTTAAAAGAGACTGACCTTCTCAGGAGTAGTCTAATAGGAAATGTCAAACTCATCTAGATTTTTTTTTAATATGACGTGTATAAGTGATTCCGATATCTTATTTACGCAATAAAAAATTTCATTTGTGTAATACAATCAGACAGCACAATGGCATGCAAGCTACTTGAAAACTTTTGTGCAATTTACTGACATATTATTTATTTATTTTTTCTTAAAAAACGCTGTCCCACACTAGGAATTTCTCCTGTATCGTGGGTGCGTTTAAAAACATTTAAACTGACATACACAAACAAACACATCCGAAAAACTACAAATGTAGGTCATACAAATATTTGTTCCGTGCGGGAATCGAACCCGCGACACGCCGTGCAGTCTGTAATTGTGTATTCCTTGCTTATTTTATTTCGGTTTCAATGACGGTTTAATTTCGGAGAACAAAGAGAGATGAGGCGAAAAAAATGAACACAAGACTTTATGTTCAGCAGCAGCTCGTCGAGGCAGATTAATGAAAATTATAAATATATGAAATAGCAATCACAAATTATTAACCAGAATTCTTTCCCGATAAGATTTTATATTAGATCGGTACAAGATATTCCTTGCAACATTACATGCATGACGCATCCAAAGGTTAAACTCGATCCAACATTCCTTCTAAATCGCCGGGAAGATACGGAATTTATATGACGTCACACAACATTTGTTTCGCCTCATCTCTTTGTTCTCCGAAATTAAAGTGTCATTGAAACCGAAATAAAGCAAGCAAGGAATACTAATTACATTTATTATGTCAGTATACATTGCACAAAACTGTACAAGTAGCTTGCATGCCATTGTTCTGTCTGAATTCTGATTGTATTACATTACACGATGACAAAATGAAATGATTTTTTTTATTCCGTACCTAATTATGATAATTATATCGGAATCAATTTTAAACGTTAGAGTCGAACCGCATATTAATAATATCATAAAAAATAAAAATAAATAAATAATTATGACAACATTTTTTTCATGACAAAAAATATAATTATGTAATATTGATTTTTAAAACAGTTTCCCCGTATCTCATAATATTCTGGAGTCAGATTACCCCGTGTTAATGCTGTCCCAATTTTAGTCCCAAACAGTGGAAAATTTATTAAAATAGTAATACGTATACAAAAATCGAACCGAAAGCGGGTCGATTTAACAAAAATTCTAATTAATTGGAATTGTGTCAAACTAAATTGACAGTACCTGATATCAAATAAAGCTGAGAGTTATAAGCGGCGCGGTAACGAAACCATAGCGAGATCTAATTCGACGCCAACGCCATCTATCGAGCTAGGGGACAACTTTATTTTTCGACAGACTTCCTTTGTACGATGTTTTTGTTACGTTTTTGAACGAATGTCATAACATTAAAAATATTTTTCCCAAAACATGGTTGGAAATTCGAGCATTATTTTGACAAACTTCTTTGACATAAATCAAATTTGCCATACTGGTCAAAAACAAGTGAATATGCGGCCGGCAATGTTACTATGAAAATCCATCGGTCCTGTTTAGCGGCCAAATAAATTACACTGAAGACTCATATCTGGCGTGTTATTTAAAAATGGAACTAACCTTTTTATTTAAATTTCGAACTGTAAAAAAGAAACAAATAAACCGAACGGCGCGTAAATTTTTTTTTTTGTTCGTCATTGATTCTGTTTGTACCTACTTAATTGTTGATATTATTATTTTTCAAATGAGTTCAAGTGCATGAGTGTGATGAAAATACTTTGACGCCACCTGAAATTTTATTAAAAGGAATATTGAAATAAAATCGAAATTCTTATCCGAAAACGTTTTTCTAGCGTATTTCGGCGAACTTGCTATGGCTTCAGCGACTCTTCTTGCCGACACAGGAGCACATTTAATCACACTTAAAAAAAATGGCGGATAGTAGGCTGACCTGACTGACTGACTGAGATAGCTGAAAGTTATATAGAAGAATCGATTGAAATAATAGCAGTATTACACGCAAAATCAACGAAAGTATTCAAACTCGACCATCGACCTCCCATCAAAGCAATAAAACACTGAAGAGACTAATACTTCGACCTCGTTAGAATTATCCCAAACCAACATAATCCCCGGAATGTCCACCTTAAGATTCAAAAATTATTCAACAACTGTGTTTTCTAATAAAATGTTCTACACAGGTTTAGTTTGAGTTTCCGCGAATTTTTGAGAAAAGTACTATACAAGCCTTGGCCGCAATCAGGCATTGATGGACTCATGTATGTGTGCCTCGGCTTATCGTCCATCAATGCCCTAATTGCTGGCCGCGACAGCAATGTACTATTTCACACCACCTGCTCGATAATGTCAAATTATATGTCATGCAAACATAACATAAAGTTAGTCATAATAGCTCTGGGGTCTAGCCGGAAAATAATATTGTACTGAATTTCATTATAACCAGCTGGTCAATAATGTGTTTAGAATTTGGAACCTCAACTAAAAACTTGCATTTAACTTTTCCAAAAAAATAATATTCGAAAATCGAATTACTTCGAGACATTACACACTGCTTTATCCCCAAGTTTATAATCTACTACTTCTAATTAGAACTTAAGACTTAAGTCTTAAGTTCAAAGTTCATAAATTAACATTTAATATTCATGCATTTGTAGCGCTCGAAACGAATGAGGAAAATTAACCTCGACTGCCTCGTTAATCGCAAGCGTTAATGCTGCATGTGGTCCTGGGTTCGATTACCAGATCTGGCAAAGTGTCATTTCGCATTTCCATTCCAGGAATTTCTCAGTAGCAGCCAGGAGTCTGGATTTGTGCCCGGTTTTTTATTTATTTTTATTCACAACGGGGAAGCTCTTGGCCTGAATCTCACCTAATGGTAAGTGATGATCAGGCCGAAGGTGGAAGCGAGCTTCACCCGGAATCCTCTACCACAGAGGAACTGGCTATTTTACCTCTTACTGCCGGAACACAAAAATGCTGGTAACATTGTTGTTATGGCGACAGACTTAGATAAGATGGTGTTAGCTAGCCAGGCGGACTTAAAACAAGCCCTCCACCAACCAAACCGAGCAGAAAATGTTGATCCCCTACTGGCAATCGAATCCGGGACCTCTGGGTCTGACAGGTGGTCTAACCACTAGACCACAGAGGCGGTTAAAGGCAATAGGCTCTCCGCCTGTTACATGGGACTTTAAGGTAACTGGCGAAATGTGAGTGTACTATGGGGGCACCTCTGCCAAACCCCTCAGGGATTCCAGGTGTGATGTTATGATGATGCTGAAAATTAACCTTTCTTGACCATAAGTTGAAAACTTTCTTAGAAATATTTAACTAATTACTAAAGTTTAAGTTGAAAGTCTCTTGGCCCGGCGATAAGTTAATTACATTGCATCTTTAGTTATGAAGAGTTAGTGTATTGAGTGAGGTCCCTAGACGCAGTTTAATGTAAACAAGATTAAAGTTTAATCTAAGTTTATGATTTTCTTGGTAGTTCATTTAACATTAGCGTTTATTTAAGCGAATTCGAACAATATGAAGCAATGGATTATGATTATCAATATCGTTAACAATGATTCAGATTATGTTTGAGCGTGTGTTACGTAATTATAAACGAACCAAAAGAAGTATGTACCTAAGGATCGTCGCAGGTGGTATTCTGTAGTTTCTGCCTACCCCCTTGGGAAGAAGGCGTGAGTAAATGTATATTTATGTAAGACAATATTATGTTGTGCTAATTAAACTTTCCCCATAATAATTTGGTAATAAAATGTTCCACAAACAGCTGTTCACCTCGAGTCTTAAACATTTGTTTTCAGTTACAAACTCGGTTTTGTTTTCATTGTATAATATAAAACAAAAGTTTGAAGATAGCTCCCACGTTTATAAAAAAATACTAGCTGCGCCCCGCGGTTTCACCCGCATATATCTCCATCCCGTCAGTTACGTATGATGTTAGAAAATTAAATGTTAGCGCAGAGCTTGTCAATCAATTTGTGGGGTTAATCTGAGGATGGGCGACCATTTTTAACATATCGATATGTAAACCACCGGTTCAGGTTGTCATACGGTCTTCGTGCCTTTAATAATGACTGTCGTTACGCGTTTTCAGGATTCCGAAATCGTTATAAAACAGTTTATTTACAAGGTCTAATGTTAGAATATCGTATTTCTATTTGGGTTGTTTTAATTAAACGCTAGTTGCTCCATGTTAAATATTGGGATTAGGCCACATCGGGATAGAGCAAACCACAAAATTGGCTTATTAAATTCCCAATAAAACAAATCTGCCTAGCTTTATCCCAACTATGTTGGGGTCGGCTTTCAGTCTAACCGGATGCAGCTGAATACCAGTATTTTACATGGAGCGACTGCCTATCTGACCTTCACAACCCAGTAACTGAGCAATACGATACCCCTTGGTAAGACTGGTTGTCAGACTTTCGGGCTTCTGACGACTCGTAACGGCAGTCAAAGATCCACGAATGACAGCCGGGACCAACGGCTTAACGTGCATTCCGAGGCACGGAGGAGTCTCAATACGTAAAGATGGTCACCGATCCACAGACCAACCCTGACAAGCGTAGCTTAACCTGATGGATCGACCCGTGCGGCTGTTATTACTTAGCTACGAGCTCCTCTACCCATCTAATAATGATCTATATCAGGACTTTGATCGAAACGAAACGGACAATATCGGTATCTCATTATTACTTAGAAGCAATGAAATCGTCCGTATTGTCAGTAAGACATAATACGGGCAACAAAAGTTATTATTGTGTTTCTGCACTGGTTCCCTCAATAAATGCTGGAATTTTTGTAACACAGTAGACAAAGACTCTTAACGTGCTTATAAAATTCCTTTAGACTGAATAAAATAAAATAAAACACAGCTTCCCAGACAAGTATTAAAGTGTAATTTAAACATTGTCATGAATGAAGACATTCCTATTATTTTTGGCTCGACTTGAAAAGAATGTGAAACGTCATTGTTGATGTCTAGACATTATACATAAACATTTAACTATACCACTAGGAAAACATCACTGACGTAGATACAACAGCTGAAAAAACCAATCAATGGTAGTAAGTATGATTCAGAAATTCGTATAAAGTTATAGAAGTAAAGCTGATATCAGACGCAGACGATTGATTTCATTTTATTCATAAAGATTTTCATCGTAGCAGATTTGCCCAGCCGCGTCAAAAGTTGGTCGCGGTTCTGTTCCATTTTTTTATTAAATATTAAATCATAAATATCATTCACACTCCACCTTTCACCTTCCACCTTTCGCTGTAACATTTTATATATTATGTTATATCTATTAGTATAAGTAATGCCTTTATTTAGATTTTTTTGAGAAAAGAAAAGTTATTTTTTTTAGTTCATAACGATGTTGTTTTGTGGTGAATGCTGTGTATACCTATAATAGGCATACATACCAGTAATTTTATTTTGTTACTGTTCTGTTTTAAATTTTTGTATGTACTCCTGTTGGTGTACCAAATAAATAAATACATTTTGACACCTCTGACAGACACCATGCGCAGAGACTTCGACTTGATTGTCATGGAAACCCCATTGTTAGTGTGTGAGCTCGTTCTCCTCAGTATGGGCACTTTTTCGTGTAACTTAGTATGGTGAGGGCAATTCTACGATTGCAATAGTGAATCGTCTGATAACGGCTTACGAGTATTTATAAAAAAATACTAAAGGAAATGGCGCGAACAAAATCAGCTTATTTATTTACATTTGAATTTTATTTATGTATTGGCGTAAACCATAGTATTTCTGTATGTAGGTACGTCATGTAAGCGGATATTGCGGTAGTAAAAATTGTGGATTGAAACTATAAATGTCAGATTGAAAGAGCTATGCATGAATTTTCATAGCCAACAAAATCCTTGATAAAACGTTAAAGAATTATCAGTTTCATAATCAATACGGTAAGTATCAGAATTGTGTATTAAAATATTTGAGCTTGCATTGGCATTGTCGGAAAATCACATTGAATTCAATTACAAGGAAACGAGCAATAATTAATAAAATGAAAAAAAGGGGAGGTGGTTGATACTTTCATGGAATTAATCATTATGAATATTTAAAATTCGAATGAGCGTGTTCGTTGTCTAAGGATGCGTTTTGACATTTTTAGAGTTCCGTACCTCAAAAGGAAAAAACGGAACCCTTATAGGATCACTCGTGTGTCGATGTCGTTCTGGTTGCCTGCAGGCCGTCCGTCTATCACAGCCAATTTGCTCTAAAGCTAATGGACCAATTTAGTTGAAATTAGGTACACATATGAATTTCTGTGACCCAAACACGGACGTGTAGCGTAAACAAATGATTCCAGCTTTACCAGCCAGTATTTACTTTTGATACTTCCAAAGAGTTTTTACCGCATTGTCATTTTTTATTGAACAATCCTCGTATTTAAACAAATTCAACGAAAAGAGGTAATTGATTTAACTCTACGCCATTTATTTCGTTGATAGTCATGATAGATGCGGGAGCATGACACATATTACATGGGACTCTTGGCTAAATGAGAATGTACCTACGACGTGTGTGTACCTACGACACCTACACCTCTGCCTATCCATGCGGAAATTACATGCGTAATGTTATTTTAGAACGTGTGATACTTCACCAGTTATGTAGGCACATACATCTAATATCTACTTTATCGGAAAAACTAGCGCAATCTATAGTATTTTTTTTTTAAATATGATAGTACCTTTGGCATTCTGTCTGTCTGTCTGTCAAACATAACGATCGGTTCAGTGGTTTAGGCTGGAAAATGTATATAATAGGCTACCGTACATCCAGGATATTTATATTAAAAAGTGAAATACAAAAAACCTACACGCTGGCTACAGCCAGTATCTTCATGTCTGTCTGCATTGTTCTTCTAGACTACTAACGGATTTTGGTGCGGTTTCAACCATAATTTAGATCATTTATTCCGGGAAGTTTTAGTTTATAATACATTAATATTTAACTTACATTATTATAAAGAATACCAGTATTCAGCTGCATCCGGTTAGACTAAAAGCCGACGTCAACAAAGTTGGGAAAAAGGTTAGGCAGATTGATATACATCAAGTCGTAAAAACCATGCGAAACAGGGTTGCTAGTTTTAAAAATAAACAAGAACGAGTAATGTGAAACACTCGGGAAGTACAACGTATAGAAAACACGGAAGAAACCGAACGTGGACTTGACCGGATTCCGTACAAGTGTCAATGATGCTCCGAGTCGACAGCACGGTCGTGAACTTGGTCCGATGGGAAACATATTGCGGAATGAAACTGCTTGTAAGATGTAGGGTGTTTTGCGGTTAATTTAGTTTAGTTTAGTTACCAATAACCTTACAGGTTATTGGTAAAAACTCGTCAACCTCCTTTTTCTAAATTATTTATAAATAAGGGGTCTTTATCCACACGGATACGTCAACCCCATTGTACCTTATAATCTATTTTACACACAAATACATGTATAGGAATTATACTTTATTTTAATTACAAACTTAAACTATGAAATAGGAAAGGGAATTCCTGCCTAGGCTTCTGAATTAAGGCACACATTATGCGTTTTGTTCTTTCTGTTTTAGGGTAGGTATGCCAAAATATTTTGGATAAGTCAAACAACATACCACATGTTTAAACTAAATTCCCTAGCCAAAGAGTCAACCTCCAAGGAGATTCTTTAATTAAAAAGAGAGAGACTCTTTAATTTTACACGATCATTCCGTGTAAAATTAATGAGTTCGACGCTCTTTTAATTTTGATAGTAGATATTTTCGAATTGAGGACAATATACCAACAGAGATCTTCAAGACAGACAGTAGAAAGAAATGCAAATACCTACATACAAAAATATGTATGCGTCGACTAGAGAACATCTTCCTTTTTTTGGTGGGTTAAAAATTCAAATTAATATAATATATTTTATTAATATATGTCCACAATATTATATATACACACACACATATTATATAGACATATGTTTGTAACAGGTCTTAACAAAAAAATTAAGTTCCAATATGTCCTGCCTAATAGGTATATAATAATTATGAATTGGCATAAAATTTGGATATTTTGTGTCATGTCAAATTTAGATAAATAAATGTCAAAATATCAAAATAAAGAAACAAAAATTAATCTATGAATAAGATTAGCAGGAGTAGGTATGTGATATGTGTTCAGTAATAACGATGTCTTTTATAATCAAGACAGTAATATTATAAACATACGAGTGAATCGTATTCGTTATGAAATTAATTGGATCGGTTGTTAATTAACCACTTTACTGACGCACTGTTTTACTTATAAAGACTAAGTTCCTACCCAATATTAATTCATAATAAAGTCCGTACTCAAATAAACACGAGGTCTAAAGAACAAAGCGGTAGGTATCATTATTTACTTTGGATATGAAGCCAAGTATTTCGATAATAATGGTAGATATAAATAAATATATAAATCATTTAAAACTGATCAAATTCCGTAGTCAAAATATATTGTATAAAGCGAGCTCGTGAGAACAAAAGACAAAGTTTTTAATTAATTTTAAACGTTTTCCTTGATCCTGCCATTAAAGATGAAAAAAAAAACACAGCATGCGTAGAATCTGAAGATTCTAATACAAGAGCACTTTACTTTTGTTTTTCTGTGACCGTTTCCAAGAAATACTTCTGAATAGGCTTTCGATTTCATATTATTATTGTCAGGAAACATGTACCTACTTACATATAATCTGTTCCAAATCTAACTGAAAATAATATAAAATAATGTATCTGATGAAAATTGTAAAAAAAAACCCTGTTAATTTTTACGCAATCACTTAAAAAAGGGAATTAGTAACACATTCATCTGCATTTTCAACTTTGTGATATCACTACTTTTTTCAAAAATAATTTAAAGGTAATTAAAAAATCATCGAATTTAAGTTGAGGTTATAAAATTTACCAAATAGCAAATAAAAAACATCTATGGTGATTTAAAATTAAAATGTCGGTTTTAAGTACCTATTCGAATAATCAACTCAAAGTACAAAATTTTGTAAGTGGCACCACTTGTTTATATTTGCGTTAGATACTTTTGGAATTGACCATACCTACCTAAACTCACGCCTATGTCTATGGGGTAATTAAGTAGAACTTTTTAAACTTTATTTTCTGTTTCTTACTGAAAGAAAGTTCAAAGTTGTATTCACCATTCTATTCCCGCTTAAAAAAGAAGCTTACTGTGGTCAAGCTAACATCTTCCCGACAATTATTTCACAATATAAAACCCACTTCAGTTTTTACATTCGCATAACGCGGGAAAAAGGCGTACCTACCCGACTTTTGTGTGTCCAAGATTAATGACAAAACGATATTGGAATTCTCATTCCACCCACATATACAATCCTGTGTTTTAGCAAAACCTTGGATCTTTGCTAATGAAGTGCAGATTAAAGCCCAGTGTTATGGGGAAAAGTAAATGAAGTAATATTTGGCACAATAAGACGTGTTTCCCGTGCCAAAAGTTCCGGATTCACTCAGTCACGTACGATTTTTCCCGTTCTATTGTTGAGTCGGATGTTTTGAAAGGAAAGTATGTCTGGCTATGATTATTTTTGTGTGTTTTTATTTTATGGAAAAGATAACGAATTGCAGATGTACTGATAAGATCGATATATCAAAATATTGATGTGTGATTAGATAATTATTCTGTTGATTGCCGGCACTCAAAATATCTCTTCTTTAACTCAGAACCGATATAAAATTAGATCCATGAAGAATAAAATATTGTTTATTCAGAAAATCAACATGCGCTTATCTTTGTTTACATAACAATAGCATATGGAAGGAAGCCTTACCCTTGATCGCCTCTGAATGGGGTCATCTCCGGGTATAGTGAGGAAATTGCCGCTCATTTTCACAATGTAAAATAACACAATTTATAAAAAAAAAACACTTTGTTTTTGTAACTTTTTAAAAATAGCGCGGGATTCGAATTTCGAACGTGCGCACGCGACTGCGTTCTGTGTTCAAATGAAGTATCAAGAGTTTATGAATGGGTGACGTTTTAAATAGTTCCCCCCACTCGAGTGTAGTGACGTTCACGGTTTGTAGCCGGGCCGTGTAGGAGTGTCTGCGTTCCGAATTGTTACCTAAATAGCCTGTACGATCAGCTGTGTGTGTGGGTACTGTATGGAAAGCTCCGGTCAGTGACGGTTTACAGTCTCTGACGTCCTCGGACTGCATCTTATTGCGAAAATTCAACGGAATCCGGAGTGTTTTTTGATTTACTTTTATTGGATTTGAAGTAAAATAAATATCAGTGTAATTTGAAATGGCTCAAAGTTATAATGTCGAAAGTTTATTGGCAAAAAAGAATGTTTGGATCGACGCAAATAAATCCGGATGGAGGTTGATTACTATCCTACATGATACAGTTAGTTTTTGTTCAACTCTTTGTAATTTATATCATTGTCAGCATTTAATAAATCTTCCATTTTATAACCCCAGTAGCTATATATCGCAATTCCACTATAATTTAGATAGCTTCGCATTTAAGCGCTTTTAGGTACATTTGTCGACTAGACAATCATCAAATAATAAAACGAATTGTACGTAAAAATAATTCAAATGTACTTACCAAGATGATGCGGGAAACAGCGATTTTTAATATAAAGTCGTCTTCTATACAAGGTCACATTAAATTAGCTAAGCCCAAAAAAAAAACTTATCAAATTAATTTCTTTTTTGGTTTATCATGTTTAGATTATCACGTCTCACGTCTGCGGAGTTGGAATTTCGCTAGCTAATTTAATTTGACTTTGTATGTACCGTTGCTCACTCCAACATTAATGATGACTGAAAACTTCAATCAGACTTTCTTACTCTTTCATCCATTCTCTTGAGAAATTAGAACTTGAAAAATATCAGCACTGACCGTGGCAGACTCAGTCAATGCCTTTCCTATCTATGTCATGTCATGCAATATCAAGAGTGGAATGGTACAGTGGTAATGACATGTTGACCTATTTACCTCCTTCACCGTCACTCCTTCAGTATTGTTTTCCTCAATGAATTCATACATGAATCAGGACAATAATATTTAGGTACACACTTTTGTTGTAGTTTGCGGTTACATTACAAATGTCGATGTGACTTTAATGTCTAAGGTATCGAATAAAGTAGGTATCTACTTACCAACTTTTTTTTTTTCTTTTTTGGGTGGAAAATCATCAAATAACTTCTCCCGCTCTGGGCGGAGCGGGAGGGCGTGTCAGACTCTTACTGACTAAAACCCACCCGTGTTCCTTCAGTTGCCTGTGTTGCCAGGGGCCACGGTATCCCTTTCGGACTTTCCCGCAACCCCGGCACTTACCAACTTTAGGATCGTTTTGTTACTGACTTCACGAGAAGAGAATCATCTACCTATCGTGGAAACTTCTAAAGGCTGGTCTATAATTGGCCACAGTGAGCAAGTTTAAATCAACGTTTCACTATTATATGCGATCGATTATCACCAATATGAGGATGTTACACATGTAAAAAATGGGCGTTCTGACTGACCTCCACTGGCGTTTTTCATGATGCCTGCTTGCCGTTTTATGAGTGATTGACAGCACAACAAAAAGTACGAGTATAATTGATAGGTTTACAAACATCACGCAATGAACAAAAACATGTTTTTAGCATTAAATCTGCTCACTGTTTAAAAAAGCTTCATTTTTGGCTTAGCCAAAATATTGGCCAGATTATTATTGTATTTTAACTCTAACACAGTCAAGATAAAATATAAATTCTAATGCTCAGAGAATGATTTACCATCTTTAGTTATGCAGACCCCTCCGTGCCTCTGTAAGCACGATATGCCGTTGGTCCCGGCTGTCATTCGTAGATCTTCGACAGTTGTTACAAGTCGTCAGAAGCCCGAAAGTCTGACAACCAGTCTTACCAAGGGGTATCGTGTTACCTAGTAACTGAGTAAAAAACTTATTTAATTGCATCCGGTTAGACTGGAAGCTGACCCCAACATAGTTGTGAAAAGGCTAGGCAGATTATGGAGAACAACCTTGGAGTATTGGGGATCATAGTGGCAAAATTTTCTACTCTCTTCCACGATTCGGTGGACTCGATGACAAATAAACGATGTTAAGAATATGACAAATAAACATTGGAATACATCAACAGTTGAGTCACTGTTCCAAAGAAATAATTGACTAGGTCACGTGATCGTGTTTTTGAGTAGCCTGCCCCCTCATATCCCGTGACTGGTGACAAGGCTGGCGTATGTCGAGACGAATGTATGAGCAATATCATGACCTGTTTTTTATATATATAAATATATATAATATATACGATATCATTTCATCATAAACAAGTTAAAATTAAAAATTTAAATAACCCCCGGCACAATTCCAGGTGATGCTGTAGTATCGGTTCAAGGTTACTATGTTCTTCTAATATCATTGAAGTAACAGAATACTACATTTCAAATCGATCAGACCTGTGGAAGATGCACACATCCAATCATCAAATAGAAAAGAGCTGATAATCTTCAAACGGCAAACCGGCAAACGGCAAACGGGGAACCGGTTTTCTTGAATTGTAGCTAAGAACACTGTCGATCAAGACACCTTGCAAACAAAAAAAAAAAAAACAAAATCGGTTCAGCCGTTTGGGAGTTACGAGGGAACAGACAGATATACAGAAACACACGTTAAACTTATAACACCCCACTTTTTCCGTCGGGGGTTAAAAACAGAAAATCTTGCAGTAGCTAATAGCTAAGAACTGTTTTTGCTGGGACAGTTCTTGTTGTTTTCTTATTTTTTTGTTTTTGTGATTATAATTTGATTATATATTTATTTTTAGAAGTATATTAATTATATAATAGGTAGGTTGAAACTGTTTGTACTCCCCGTCACTTATCCCTTCATTAGAAAACCAATATCAGACTGCATTTGTCTGGCATTAATGAAACTTTTTGGCGCAGCCATAAGGCACACGCTATTGTTGTTAAACATTATTTTGTTTTTGTATTTATGTTTCATTTCACGAACTGTGTTCAAATAAACGTTGGTATTTCTTTTCTTTCAAAATTTAGAACATAAGGTAATAATAACCCTCATAATTCTCTTGCCCTTATTCCAATTTATTTGGGATCGGCGCAACATAATATATTTTTCTTACATATTTCTCTATTAGTCGTTATCTCGGTAATTATCCCCTTTCTAACCATATTATCTTTCATACAGTCCATTTATCGTTGTCTTGGTATTAGTTGGTATATACACACATTGATACTGTGAATACTTATTTAGATAAGAATATGTGCTTCACGAATAAATAACTAAGAATGTAGCTATGTAGCTATGATTCTTAACCTCTCAGTTCCGATGTGGAACCAAAGTTTTTAGTTCCGGGTTGGTTCCAAACCATATTGTCATTCAAATTCTCAGCACATATAGTTTCTTCCAGCGGTTTTCTCTAGGACTTATGAATCAGAATTTGACCACACTGGCTGAAAATATTACAATCATTGACCAAGTTTGAAAACCAACTTCCTCAACAAAATAATGCCAACTTTATATTTAAGACTAATAATAATATGTAGGTACAAGAATAATAATAATAAGGAGGTTCCTCTCTCTAGAGACCTCACCACCGGCAGCCTGGACCCCGCTCCCGATGCCGATGGACCACTATTTTTTATATTTTTGAATGTTTTTTTTAAATGAAAATATTTAAAAATTTAAATAATATGTTTATAAATTAAATAATAATAATATAGGTTCACGTACGAGATAAAGTTGCGTCAGCTCACTGTTCCCGCCATTTTTGTTTCTAGACTGTCACACTTTCTGCAGTGGCGCTGTTTTACAATTACCAATAAGTTTATGAAATTAAAAATAGATGTCGTTATATGAAAATTTCGAGATAGTCGACTATCCGAATTTGCGCAACTATCCGATCTACGGTGCCTTTCCCCTATTAAGTAAATAGAAATATTCAATGGACAATTGAATGAAATGACCTACTTTATATAAATGGAAAATTATCTCATGAACGTGATCCGGTTTTCTCAGAAACCAAACATTCGCCCACGTTCTCAACTCTACGTTGAATCTACCTTCTTAAATTAAACCAAATGGTATTTCTATGAGTTCTATTCTCGTTCTTGTCATTTATTATATTTAATAATAATAACAGGAAATTGAAACCGGAGCTACGAAGATAAACAAATACGAATCGGTACCTATCTTGTTTTTATTGGCTTTTAGTCCAAAATAGTTTGGTTTCAAAGCAAATAGATTTATTTTTGGGTTTATGAACAATGTTATTTATCAGATATAAAAGACTAGCTTCTGCCCGCGGCTTTTCTCGCGTTTAAGTCGGAATTTCTCCCACGGGGACGTGGTACCGGCCGTAAAAGCGTGATAAGGTAACAGACAGAATAAATGCAAATAATGTTTTTTTTTACTAGGGTCGAGATCGATGTGCAGGAAATACATTACTTATGTCAACGAATACATGTACCAGGGCCAGCTAGTTTTCTTCCACAACAGACAGGACAAAAAGATCCAACGTCCAGCCGAAAATGCCTGGAGAAGCTACAGGTCCATGAAGGCGCTAATGAAGGGCGACCTTCCAATTTCATTAAAGCGCAAGTTCGTCGACATGAGCATCCTGCCTACCCTAACCTATAGCGCTCAGACTTGGTCTTTGACCGAGGCCCAGAAGTCCAAACTCAAGATGTGCCAAAGAGCAATGAAGCGTAGTATTTTAAAAATCTAACTCACCGGCCAAATTCGCAGCACCATACGCTGCAAGACAGGCGTCGCCGATGTTGGCGATAAGTTTGCGAGGCTGAAATGGGACTGGGCGGGTCATACCTATAGGATGCATGAAAGCAGATGAGCTAGAATCGTCACACAGTGGGATGAAGGCGTCGTCGCGGGGCAGGCCTAAAACGCTGTCATGAAGTGTTAGATTAGTTCCTAACCGATTGGCCGAAGAAGGCACAACATACGGAGGACTGGAAAAGTAATGGGGACCTTTCTTTGCCCAACAGTGGGACAAAATGGGTTAAAAAAACAGTTTTTTTATTCTGTAAGTCTAATTTGAAAATAATAATTCATACTTTAAGTCCTACTGGCCGGACTCCCGGCGATGTATCATTAAAATCATCGCCTATTTTGATGGAGAATATTTTACAAAAACACGTAATTTTTTATTTCTTACCAAAAGCATTCATTTGAATTTTTATATCCCTAACTTAAGAAATGCTAAGTTTCGCATATCAACTTTCATCCCCTATATTACCCCCTTTAGGATTATTTTTGAGACAAAAAGTAGCTTAGGTCCTTCTTCAGGAAGCCATCTATCTGTTTGCCTTTATCGAAATCCGTTCAGTGGTTTAGGCGTTGAAAGGTAACAAACATACAGACAGACAGAGTTACTTTCGAATTTTTAATACTAGTATGGATTACACATATTATGTGGGAGGTTTGTTTGTGTTTTTTGTATTGAAGGAAAAATCTATAAAAAATGGAAGTTGAATTGGTCAGTTTTGGGTACTGCGTATAAAAACATCATGATTAAAATCTGATTGTTATCAGTACTCTTGTTGATGAATATTGTAGACTTACTGCATTTTGTTCGATAATTTTCAAGATATTGATATGTTTTCAGCAAAACTGACGCAACAAGCAGTTTTTAGCAATAAAATTGACCATCATAGCTATTCACAACTTTTCGATACGCTTCCGAACATCAACATCAAGCAATGTTATCATAAGAGTAAAGGCTGTTCAAAAATCAAAAACCATTCAGTTTAAATCAAATAGACCACCGCCATGTTCGGCAGTGGTCGTCTTTCGACTGAAATGATGAGAGAAGACCGCCATTCTTCTGACAGCTGTTGGCTGTCGGGGGGCAAGGCAATTAGTAATTGAAAATGTGTCTTTTTCGATTCGACAACCTGTCGAACGGTTGTGTAGTTATACACAACCGTTCGACAGGTTGTCGAATGCTGTAGTGTAAGCTGCAGTTGGAATAATGAAACAAAACGAAATATATTTGAAATACGGATATTTATTTATTTTTTCATAAAAATTCTAAATTCAATAATGTGTTTAAACATGTAACATTTACATATATGCATTTATACAAAGATGTATGCAATGTTAGTGATATTTAATACTAAAATTGGAGCGTAACAGACTTACAATGATGCAGATGCATGTGACGATCACATATTACACTTACAAAATAATATTTACCAAGTATTGTCAAATGGTAAAGGTTTATGTGTCAATACGATTTTTTAGTTATTATATATTTTGATGAGATTATAATGAATACTGTGCGCTTTTCTTTATACTAGCTCGAATCGCAATATCTTCATAAACACGGTTACTGGTCACAGAACTCTGCTCATACATAATAATATACTTTAAATTAAATACACGAAAAGTAATACTGATATATTTTGGTTTATGTAGATATCACACGATCCCATCAATATACTGGCTTCCCTTCACATACGGTGGAAGTTCGAATTGCAACTATTTACAAATGTATGATCCAATAATGACTTTGTTATAATGAAAACTTTTATTTTAAAATAACATTTAAAAAAACTATTTGATGGGCGTCACTATATTTTTCCAAAATATTTCCTTGAAAGCTCTATTCAATGCAGTAATGCACTTGCAACTGATAATTGATTATTTAATTACTTTATCGTGGACAAAGAATGTATTTATCTAATTCAATGGTTTACTGTTTATTGCGCACATTATTACATTGAATAGAATATTTTATTATTTTGAGATAATAAATAACAAAATAATATTTTTTAATAATTATTGTTGCAATTTTCTATTACGCTATAGTTATACAGATTCAGTCAACTCGGAAATGTAAATTAGAAATAATAAAAGTTTTTTCTATATATTATAATAAGACGAGTAAATATATAATTAATTAATATATATTATTGAGATTTGGACTAGACAAACCACATTCTCTATCTACAGATATGTAATCCATGATAAATGCTAATATTTAGAAAATCTATGTCCCGTGTCAGTTAGTGATGTGCCTACCTACACATCGTGTGCATTTTCAACGTCATCAAAGATTTATTACAGTTATACAAAGTTCTCAAAGGACCTTAAAGTTTTCAGAAAATTTCATTAAAAAACGATACAGTTGTCAAAAATACTGATTACAAAGGGGAAATCCATTCTATTATAAAAAAGTTATAAGTCGGAATAAGAAAATAAAAAGTCATATTAGGTGCACTTAAAAGAATCAATATTATTTAATTAATGCTATTGAAAATGTACACACATTATAATGTATTTATGTGACGACTTTCAAACGTGTTTGAGTTTTGGACTGTGAAATATTTTTAAGTATATTTTAATTATTATGTTAATAAATCAACGATTCGTTATTGTTATTCGCCATAATATTATAGCCTTAACAAATTATTTTTGAGCACTGGGGCCTTAACTTGGAAGGTTTTTTTTTCATTATTAATAACGAAACTTTCAGTAAAATACCTAAATGATTAACATAATAAGATTTCTATTTATAAACAGTCTCAAAAGTAACAAAATGGAATGAAATGTTACAAATGGAATGTTTCAATAGGTAACAAAAATTATTACATTATTATTATTAACAATTAACATCGGATTTATTAAACTGTTATACACGACAGTTACGATGTTACGTAATTTTTATAACAATATCACAATTTTTAATAATATACAAAAAGATTTTGGAGATTTTAGATTACACTTCAAACAGGCCAAGCTTATTAAAGTAATAGCAAATATTGTGATATACACATATATTAACATATACTTATTGTTATGTACATGTCTGTAATAAATATGGATCACATAGATATAATATAGGTCACTCAAAACGGGACACGTAAAATAATTATTTATTTATTATTTAAAAAAAGATGACATACCGCACAGTTTTATCCATTTTGTTACGCGATACTTTTTGAGGTAACATTAGGTAGTAATTTATGGACAAGTTTTATTATTCTTTGTAGTATATAAATTCATTTAATATTTGATTTCCGGGGCGATATTTTTGTCAAAATTAAAAATACGCACTGAGTGTAAGAAATAAATCAAAACAGATTATTTCCTCTGTTGATCCAGTATATTTATCGCGGAAGCCATTAGTATTAAACGTTGCGTTTGAATAGAGATATATGGTTCAAGATAATTTCTTTCTAATTCTATATATACGTACAGACGTCAAAAAGCACCGCGTAAAGGATCTCAAGAACTAATGACGGCTATGACTATATTAATTCCATTTTATATAACACTCATCACCTAAAATGCTTTATGTACTTCGCATAATCTATACACCACGCAATTACCAAAAGGAAAATATAAAGAAACGCATACCTCTTAGCACTCGGGACACATCCTCAACACTTTTACACGTAACCGACTCGACAGAAGCAATGAACCAACAAACGAAGGAAATAATTTACCTAAGGCCATATATTTTACTGTACACGTATAACGAGTAGATGATTAATTAGGTAAATAATTATGTTGCATTTTAATATTAATGTTTAAGGATTAATTCATCCGTATTTACGACAGTTTGGTCCATATAAATATTATTACATAAATCGTGGGTCAACGATGCGTTCGCGAATTTAGGTACCCAGCAAAAATGGTTGGGCAGTTTAAATTGGAAGGAAATAACTTCGCTACTGAACGATAAAGAATGAAAAAAGAGCGAAGTTAACAAATATGGTAGGCAAAGTAAATTATTGCCGTATATTAAGTTCAAGGTGTCTCTTGAGATGATAATGCAGAAGTAGCTGGATCCCTAAGTCGCGTCCGCCGCGGCGCCCGGCCGCCTACGGTCAGTCTTTTCTGCTAATGTTTACGAATTTGTGCAAAATATTCTACTATCCGCGTAACTTAACAAAGATAAATTTTATTTACAAAACGCATCTCCGTCGAGATTGTACGAAACAAAACGAACGAGCACTGACCGGGAGCCGCCGGAGCGCCGAATGTCACTTCCTTACTCCGTTGCAGTGGCTTCGTCTCTTTCGTACGCATCGTGCAGAACATGGTTCTGTCTCGCTTGCGCACATAAAACTGTTTTGAATTACTAAGGGACATCACAACCGGATCTGTCAGTCCAGTCGCAGTCTTGGAGTTGGTAGGTTGTGTAGAATGCTGTGGCACGTGGGGTTTGTTTAAATGTTTCACGCTGGGCCCTGTGCCCCGGCGGGCGTCTCGGTCCTCATCTCTGACTTGAGCTTGACGAACTCTCGGGCCACCTCGTCATTATGCCTTTGGGACAGTATTCTTAGTATCGTCCAGCCTGTCTCGTCCATCTTGATTCGGGTGCCTAAAGGCAGCCAGCACGCGATGGCACCCTGAAATTTTTGAATAGCTTGTAAGTGATTATGTTCGCGTAAACTTTATATATTTTTTATTCATTTTGTTTTCATAAAATGTACACAAAATAATATCATCGTCATCTAAATAATAATGAAATTCCGAAAACTCATACAAGTAATATTTGACCAGCATTTAAAAGGTAATCATTGAGGTGTGTACCTGTTCAACAATTTCGGTCATGCGCATGATAGCGACGCCGACGAGTCTGTCCTCTCGCGCGAAGCAGTAGTCGCGCACACACACGTGCAGCTCGAACAGATCCAGCTGCTCCGAGTTGCTAACCATGCTGGAATGGTGAAGAATAATTTTGAAAAGACTGAAATATTGGAAGCGTCTCGGTCGTCCGCTGGTTATAGGCAATGTGAAGTCACATTAAATTGAATATGGCGCCCTCTAGAGGACAAAAAATCATGAACTAAAAAATAAAGCTTTTTTATTTGGGTCATGTTGGGTATCAAATGAAAGGGCTTAATTAGCACAATTCAAAAATATATATATTTATCTCCTAACACGTGTGACTCCGGATTTTTAATTTGTCTGTCTAAGATGACTTGTTTTACCTTTTTAGTTGGCTTTTTGTTTTGCCGTAGTTGGGTTTTAGTTTTTATACTTTTATTTTTTTGTTGGTGAAATTCGCCCTTAGATTGTTGTAGTACAGAAGAGCGATTTAAAAAAATCCAAAATAATACTCACAAGTGGAAAGTCTCATTGAACTTAGGACTCCAGTTGTTACTCTTGGACTTAGTGGCAAACTTCCTCTTCTTCTCCGCGAGGTGAGGCCCGATGAGGTTGACCTCGATAAACGGACGGAACATACCGCTCGCTATCACCCACTTCAGGTCATTCGCAGCTACCACTGTAAAAAAGTTGTTGGCGGTTGAGTAAAAATATGTGTACAAACTCAAACTCAAAGCATTTATTTCAATTAAACCATTTACAGGCACTTTTGAACTGTCAAGAAATCGGTCAGTCAGAAAATATGAAGCTAGTTGCCCATTCTAAAGCGTAGTAGGTACCTATGGAGAAGAACGGGCAAGAAACTCCACGGACACTCTTTTAAATCTAAAAATTGTTACAAAAATTGGTTACTTCATTCATGTTGAAATTACTACATAATTAGATAGTCCAGCCGCTCGATTCTGTAAAAATCTCACCGTGAAAACTGAGGTCAAGTGAGCGTAAAGTGAGCTGTCATTCGATCCTAATACTAGAGATTGACACTATTGAAAGCTCACTTCACCTATGTTTTCACCGTGAGATTTTTACAGAATAGCACTACTGGTGCTTCTCATTTGCGCTGGTAGAAACTCAAACTCAAACTCAAAGCATTTATTTCAAACTAGCTGCTGCCCGCGGCTTCGCCCGCGTGAGTGTCGGAAATTACCCCATACATCCCCATGGGTTTTAAGTATAAATATTGAGTTTCGAGTTAATCGGACAGCGCGTTAAAACTCTTCCATACAAACACTGACACTCCCCAATCCCCCTTTAGGGGGTAATTTAGAAAAAAAAAACTATAAACTTTATAATTTATTTAGATAACTATTCGTGCGAAGTTTCATGTTTATTACCTCAAGGAATAAGATTTTTCATACAAACTTTCATCCCTTATTTTACCCCCTTAGGGGTTGAATTTCGAAAAATCCTGATACACGTTATTCTTAAGTTTTGGGTTTAAGTATAAATATTGAGTTTCGAGTTAATCGGACAGCGCGTTAAAATTCTTCCATACAAACTTTGACACCCCCCAACCGTAGGATAGGATACTTTTCCGGGATAAAAAGTACCCAGTGTGGTGCCCAGGATATTAAAGAATAATTATACCAAGTTTCATCGTAATCGAACCGGTAGTTTTTGCGTGATACCTGAACAAACAGACAGACAGACAGACAGACAGACAGACAGACAGACAGACAGACAAAAAAATATTTAATCACATATTTGGGTTCGGTGTCGGTCTAGTAACACCCCCTGCCATTTATTTTTTTGATATTTTCAATGTACAGACTTTTCACTTCTACAGATTTATTATAAGTATAGATAAACCAATTACAGGCACTTTTGAATAGTCAAACGACAAACTTCGACCATGCTCGCGTTGACGATAGACGGAC
Source organism: Eupsilia transversa (assembly GCA_914767815.1). NCBI lineage: Eukaryota > Metazoa > Arthropoda > Insecta > Lepidoptera > Noctuidae > Eupsilia > Eupsilia transversa. Next base: position 5,282,718 of record OU611888.1, read on the forward strand.
CGGGAAGGGCCCTCTTAAGCTGAATGGTTGACTTTTCTCTCTTGTATAAAATTAAAATATTTGTAAGACAACAAGAAGTTTTATGGTACCTATACGGACTCAACAATTGCCACTTTTGTACATATTTTATTGCAAAAATGAATGAAAATGTCTTTCATGTGAGGATGTATAAAAAAAAATGGGGTCCGCAAAAGTTTCACAAAAAAACTTATTTTTTGTGACTTATGAATATGTTCTACTTTACTTAAAAAAGGCCAACGGCCAAAGGCCTTTTTTTTTAAGAAGAAGAATGAGAGAGGAATTGAGAAGATCAGTCAAATGACGTTATAGGTAAGTACCTATAATTATATAAATCTCAGTTAGAGTAGTAAATTCTTACCTTTCACGGTGATCTTGTGTTCACCCGTGTTGGGATGCGTAAAGAGATCCACTTGCAAGGACACCTCACCCACGCTGCCTTCCTCTACGACTGCAGCATCTGAAAGAGTCACAAAAATAATGTTTTTTTTTTTTTTGCATTAACCTATATTGTCCCACTGCTGGGCAAAGGTCTCCCCCATGTTTTTCCAGTCTTCCTTGTGTTGTGCCTTCTCCGGCCAATCAGTTAGGAACGAGTCTAAATCGTCACGCCAGCGTTTTTTAGGCCTGCCCCGGCGACGAATGAAATTATAGTACATTAAATAAAATATCTGCACATAAACTTGTCCAAAAAGTGGATACTGCTGTAAACTGGTCTATGCAATAAGACTTACGTATCGTATGCGTTTGCGCATAATAACTATCCTATCCGTGTGTCTTACAGTTTAACGAGGATTACCAGTTAAACTAAATTTCATAAACCTTGAAGTAGATTTACTAAGATCACAATGGTTTTTTACTAGAATCTTTGTAAGTCATAAATTAAAACTAATTGTCCTTTTTGGTAATTTTGGGAGAACCTAATAAGCTGTTTTCGATATAAACTTTTTAACTTGTCAATAAATACTTACTCAGTTAGGTAAATAAAAACCAAAATGGCCAAAAGAACTCCGGCTATCGGTATTTTTATACGTGTATCTTAGTTTTTATTTATGTTTACCTTGGTTCTGCTGACAGCTAACAAAAGTCCTGATGAGCGTGTCAGTAGTCTGAGTGTACAGACTGAGGGCATATCTCAAGGATTGCAGTTCTGGACTCTTCTCTAGGAAGGCTTTCTTGAGTCCGTTGCCTCCTGCGTGGAAGTACAGCTTGATGGTATCTAAAGCCGCGTCTAGAACTCCACACTGCTTTGGTGTCAAACTCTTCTCGGCTGATAGATGCTGAGGGTCAAATCAAATGTTGTTAGTGTGTTATTTCGTTTTTTTTTCAGTTAGGCTAGTTTAAAGAGAATGGTGCCGATTCCCTTGTTCACAAACTAAACTAAATTTTAGTTCAGTGCATCTTTTTCTTTCTATTTCATTAAGAAAAGGACAGAAGATACATTTTAGTTTAGTCCTGTCAAATTAATCAGCGCCTGTCACTACTCCTTATAAGTTTAGACGCGATTAAAAACTTGCCTACTAAAATTACCTACGTCAATTTACGCAGGCGCTGATTAATTTGACAGGCCTAAACTAAAATATTTCTTCTGTTCTTTTCTGAAAGAAATAGAAAAAAAAAGATGCACTGAACTTAAATTTAGTTTAGTTTGTGAACAAGGGACTCGGCACCATTGTCATACGATAATGGTAAAAGAAAAGAAAATTTGGTTGACACGGTTTTTAGAAATAGAAAAACTCTTTTTACTGTAGGTCTAAAGTACCTTTCTTTTGAATTTTTGAGTTTGGCTAGTTTGGTACATTGATAGCGGCTCTGTATTTTCTTAAGTGCAATGAAACGATTCACTAATCATGAAGCTAACTGATATAAATCATCACTTCTCTCTCTCTCTCTCTCTCATGTTTTGTAAACTCAAGTCAGGAGACTAAAGATTGAATTCTAAAACGGTCACAGTCAAGTCTTAAGCCGGATTTACATTTGTCTGACGTGTTGTATTGTGACGCATCAGAACGGTATCGGTATACATTTAATAGAAGCCATCACAACAGATCGCGACACACAAATATAAATGTCACCATACTAAATGTATGAAACCGATACCGTTCTGATGCGTCACAACACAACACGTCAGACAAATGTAAATCCGGCTTTATACTACTTGTCAAATAAGGTTCTTATTCTGACTGCCTCGTGGGTCTAGTGCTCGCAAGCGGAAATGCTGAGCATGAGGTCCTCTGGGTTCGACTCCCAGGTAAAGAGTTATTGGGTTTTTCTATTTGAAAATGTACCTGGTTGATGGCAATAGGCGCGCCCCCTATTACATGGGACTTAAACATAACTGGCGAAATGTGGGTGTATTATAAGTACACCTCTGCCAAACTATTCGGGGAAACAAGGCGTGATGTTATATTTAAGACTTCTTACAATTTAGTCTTCAATGAGAACTCAAGGGTAAAACGATTGTTATCATCAAGATGAAAGGAATTTAATAACGTGTTATAGCTCACCTCTTTCGATATATCCATGACGCCGGAGAGCGCATGCTTAACGTCCTGCTTGCCCACTGTGCTCTTGAACAGCTGCGTCATGTCCTCAATCTTCGCGTTCGCTGCCAAGTTCTTGGCATTGTTTGTCAAGTTCTTCAACATCATCTGTATCAAGAAAGAAGAAGTTTATAAAGTTCTTCCAAAGGAAATTGTATTTATTTATTTATTTATCTTTCTATGTGTCTTACTTTATATTTGTGCCCTGAAAATATTCTATCAAGTGTAAGTACGGAGTATTCCAAAAAACGATTGGGTCCCAGATTTTTGCTCGGTATTTAAATCCATTTTTAGCAGTATCATGGTAAGTAGCAAACAGTCTTTAATTATTTTATATCCTGCTTATGGCAATAAACAATTTATTTTTTGTATTATTTTTTATTAGTCTTACCGTTTTATCAGTCATAGGCGGAAGGACAACAGTCTTTTCCAATATCTTCATCACAATCTTCCACAATTCCTTTAGTAGTCGTTTTAGTACAGTCTTTTCACAGGATTCTGCGTACATTGTGAGAGAACCATCCTGCAAACCAAATCAAAATCAAAAACAAGTTCTGTTAGAAAAGACCAATAAAATTAAAATTCACATTACGTATTCTCATTAATTTAGCAAATAATCACCGAGGAGACATTCTAGTGTTGTCGATTAATAATAAAGGCAAAAACATCGTTATTAATTGTCTATTATCATTGAAATTTCGAGGATTCCTGCTGGAGTACCACAAGGGTTTATTTTAGTCCTCCTTGTGATTTTTTTCTGTGTTCTATACCGTATTTATGCCCTATGTTTTATGTTTGCACGTTGTCCTCACCAATATGTCCATGAGCGGCCGCAGCACCTCGTCGGCCTCGTGGTGCACGGGCGGCTGCTGCTGGCCGGGCGCGCCGCCGCCGCCCACCTTCTGTAGTAACTCTCCCAATTCTTTCACACTTGCTGTGATTCGTGTCTCCAAACTAATAAGAGGAAAGTAATGGTTATTAATTGAAGATCCTATATTTTAGGAAACTATCAATTAATAGGACAGTTTAATTAAATCAGCGGCACTTGACTTCCGATTTTCATATTATATTAACATAAAAGAGGCTGGAGAATAAATCCTTAAAATGACATACTTTTGTAAACAGTTTTAAGGTACTATTTTAGAGGTATGAGAAACTTCACTCATCCTCTATAGAAAAGGGAGGATCCTCCAACCAGACGGGTGTTGTGTCTGGCGGGCAACTGCCCAACGATTGATGTTAGATAGTCTGTATGTAGATTGTGCTGTAAACTCTAATAGTGCGATGCAGGATTTGTGTGACGTCAGGTATTTGATGCGTAGTTCGCACGTAGCATTGCAGATACACGCTACACTATACTCAAATAGCAAGAACATCAATGTACGTATGGTCTAAACCTACGCAGTCTTCTTATAAATATGTTTAAAATTAAACAAATGAAGCACGACACCCTTACCTGATAGCAAACATGGAAGCTAGATCATCTAAAGTCCCATTCAGCCTATTCTGCAGATCTTTCAGAATATCAGCAGCATCACGCTCCAGCTTGGTGCCTCCCATCGATTCGAACATCTTCTCCAACTGGACCCGCAGTTGTTGAATGTTGTTCATCAGGATACACGCCTGTAGCATAACATTTTAAGGTTTAGAAGTTTGTGGGTATGTTAATTACATAATTATTATGTATAATTTAAGCTTCGATAAAAATTTCATTTAAACTTTATTTTCGTTGCACCATTCGAATCCATTGTAAAGATAATGTGAACATTTTATTCTTCAATACTTTTTGAATGATTTCATTCATTTATGAGTAGAAATAATTCTAGTTATATCTTCCGTCTCACATAACTTATTTATAATCGATTAGGATTTGGAAACAAACAAAATAATGAGATTGTTCAATCAATTGAGTATCAATTGAACATTTCACAGACATAAACATAAATACAACATACCACTCGTTCCTCTTTCAAATGTTCAGGGAACTCCTTCTTCACGATGTCAGCGTAAGCTATGAGGACCTTCACGATGGTCTTCGCGAACCTCTTCATGTACCTCTTCCAGATCTCAGGATCGGGACACTCCAGTTTGGAGACCACGTCGAAGCATTGTGTCAGTTGAGTGAACACGTCCACCACTGAGTTACTGAAGAGGGCGTGCTCGCTCGACTTTTGGAACTGGAAAATAATGAAGCAATTGGCGAATGAATAAAATATTGTAATATTAATATTTGTAGTAGTAGGTAGGAAGGACTTTGGATTTTCTTAACTTCTTAATTTAAAATATTATCCTATTCATTACATGTCTTTTATTAGGTATATTATTTGTTTACAAAGTGTCAAACTAATATTCTTTGATACTTGTGCTTATAAGTATTATGTTCGATCAAAGGTATTATTATCGAATATAACCAAACTTACCCCGTCTTTCTTATCCCTGTTGAACGCTCCATTCAGGTATTCTAGCGAGACGTCATCATTCTCATTGAGCCACTGCATCACGAAGGGTTCGAACCAGGCCGGGTACTCCGGCACAGCTCCACAGTATGGTGGCACGTCCTTCACGTAGTTTGTGTGGAGCCATTTCACCTATAGAAAGTTTCTTGTGGTTAGAATTTAGCAGAAGAGTAGTAACACGGCTTTCATCATCGGGAATATCGTTATTAGGACTGACGTGACATTGTTTTTGTATGGTAAATATTCAGGCCCACATGATGTCAAGTGATCGCCAATGTCTGAGATTACAAATCCAGAAGCATCGAAGATGGGTTGTCTTTCCTAATACAAAGCTGAAATGTCTCGTGTGCCTACTGTAATTGGACTGAGATCAATTCAGCACACAGCAACGCTGCCTGGTAACAGAATTAGAGGAATTGTAGGAGTACTTCCATAAGACAAGCTCTTCATGAAGAGTTCAACTAGGTACTATGATTCATCATTAAATAAACTGAATATATTAGCTTTACCTTGAAGTGTAGGTTCATGTAAGCAGAAGACTTGCAGAGCCGATGCTGTTCGTGCTCCTCCAAGGCATACTTCATGTCAACTGCGAACAGCGACCACATTGTCGCCGCAGATAACTGCAAATAACATTGTACCATACATTGAATTGTAAAATTGTTTCAATTCCATCGATCAAGCACTTTAAAAGTAAACATTAGGTAATTTTTTACGCGTCATTTACTGTTTATCTTATTTGGGTCTTATCAGCCTCAATATTACCACTGCAACTCTTGTATAAGTAACTGAGTTGCTGAGACAATGAAGCTGAATGAGTCATTGGTCAATGATTACATTATCTTGGAATGAATTTTAAAGAAAATAATATTGCAGGGATAAAAAACCATTAGGTAAACTTATTGGTATGTTTTTGGAATCTATAGTGAAGATTAGTCATGAAACCGGGTGAGTAAGTACAGAAACAAATAAATTGTAAATTCTATAAATCAATCTGCCTAGCCTTTTCCCAACTATGTTGGGGTCGGCTTGCAGTCTAACCGGATACAGCTGAATACCAGTATTTTACATGGAGCGACTGCTTATCCGACCTCCACAACCCAGTAACTGGGTAATACGATACCCCTTGGTAAGACTGTTGTCAGACTTTCGGGCTTCTGAGGACCCGTAACGACTGTCAAAGATCCACGAATGACAGCCGGGACCAACTACTTAACGTGCTTTCCGAGGCACGGAGGAGTCTCAATCCCGGCAAGTGTAGCTTAACCTGATGGATCGACCCCTACGGCTATTATCCGAGCAATAGCAAAATCCATACCTGTCCAATATTCAACTCCTGAGGAAACTGGTTGAGTACAGGAGCATAGCTGTTCCTGTCCTCCTCTATCACAGACACGATAAGAGCGATTAGCTTGTGCCAGAAGTCCACTGAATCCAACTGTGGCCCATGATCTGATGGATCCCGCTTGGCTTCATTTGGATCCACCTGAAATATAATAATGTTGATTTTAGGATATTTCTTGCAGAACTCGTCATTTTTGGTCCATACTGAGAGGAGCTAGGTTATACATAGTGGGGTTATTGGTAAATAACTTTATTCAAAAGGAGTCTCCTCTCTCTGTTCAATCAAATCTGTACGGGACTGGCGACCTTGTACCGTAGCATAGGTATGCCACAAGGTGAACTGACACTCCATAATAAAGATCGCGGCAATTCTCTGAGTGTGGCCAGTACAAGATTGTTCGCTTTGCAGCTCGGAGCCTTACGACCAGCAGTGGATGCTTTCGGCTGATAGGAAGATGGTGAACAAAATGTGAATTTAATTACCTGGAACTCTCTGTTGTACAGCTCGTAACAATTCTCGAATAGAAACTGATATGTTGATCTAAGGCATGCCTTCACGCAGTCTTTGACCACGGTGCTGGCGCGGGGCGGACTGCTTAGCTCTTGAACCTTGACGAAAAAAGGTATTTTAGTATCAAAAAGGGCTGGGGAAAATGCGTGGCACTCAAAATCAAAATATTTTTTTTCACATAAACCTACACGGACACTTATGAAACGTCAGAAGCTAGGTGCATGGTTCCAATTGGTTGTTTCCTATGGAGAAGAGTCGGCAAGAAACTCCACGGTTACTCTTTTAAAAATAAATGGGTTTTACAATTTTTTCAAATTACAGTGTGAATAGGTATGAGAGGACAGTGTAGGCCTGTCAACAAGATACTTAACAAAATAGAAAATAGTCTGCAAATCGACAGTCTGTTGAGCCTATTGATAAAGTATACAGACAATCATATTTAAAAACAAAGATATCAACTTTAAATGTAGCCATTTATTATTGAGTTTCGCATTGATTAGGTTTAAATTGAAAGCTTACCTACTTTACACAAAAGGCAAGGTTGACAAAGCAGATAATGGGTAAATAACACCCAGGTACAAAATTATTAAAAGAATATTTTATGCTTCTGATATGTTGATCTAAGGCATGCCTTAATATTGATACGACTTCACAATTGTCTCGTACGGTCCTGAGAAACTCCTGCCATACGCTTACACACACATTCACAGCGTGTTTTTACAATTGGTAACCACAAGTAAAGCGCGCGTCGCTTCGTGAGATAAAAATACTGTGCCATAACGGGGCGCATTGAAATATTGGTGATAATCGAGAAACTATTCCAAGGTTAATATACATAGCATACCTTCATCCTAAAGAATGTAATACTGGTAAGCAGGTCGACAGTAGACTTAAGATCCATGAGCTTCTCTGCACTGGATGCTGGGAAGTTGTTCCGGTACATCGACAGATCGATCCTCAGCGAGTTGTGTAACTGATCCAGCAGTTTGACGAATTTCTCTTTCTGTAGAAAAAGGTGGGTAAATGTTTAGTATTAATGCTAGCCTGTTATTGTCCCCTTTCAGGGTAGACCTCTTCTCAAACAAAGAAGGCATGGCATGAGCATTGAGCACCACGTTTGTTCAAGATGGGTTGGTATTAATCAGACTTAGGTATTAACTATACCGGATGACTTTTATTTACCGTCTCGAAAACTAATGGGTATATTAGGTGAACGGAGTGGAAGCTTATGGCATACCTAGTTTTTTTTTTCCTTTTTTCCGCAGCTTAAAAAAAATTGACCTATCATCAATTTTTTTTTTTCGTAAAAATAAGTTTGCTTCTACTCCGTTCACCAAGTATACCCATTTTTTTTCGGGACGGTAAAAAAAAGTCACCAGTTTATGTCAAGATTTTTCACGATGTTATTGATGTCCAACACCCACATTCTAAGTGGTGTCGTCCACTCCACCTAGACTCCGCCCTCATCAGTCACATTGACAGTTAAAACTTGTTTTATACTGACACACTTATTTGTTATGCCATGAATGAATAAAAAAACAGATATAAGAATGAATATTATACTGACTCCAAAGTTAGAAGCAGCAAATCGATCAGAGGCCGAGACAGCTGACGAGGCGGTGGTGTGAGCGTAGTAAGCATTGATGTTGGCCAGCAACGTGGACATGACGGCTGGAACTCCGGCGCACAGGTACTTCGTGGAGAGGCAGTGGAAGTGCCTGGAGTAGAGAAAAATATACCAATCAATATCAGTAGGTATTTATTTCCTTTTCTTTTTTTTCTTTCTTTATTTATACCTGCTGTAAGTATTTTTATAACATATTTTATACACCATAGAACGCAATAAATCAATATGAATACTTACGTCATAGCCTGATAGATGGCTTCAATCCCGTATCTCATGGCGAACTCATCGACGATCTCTTCGGGTATATCATTGAAGTACACCTTCCAAGCATCATCACCCCTCGCAGCTGGTAACGTGACTGCTCCGCTGTTCTCTTCGCAAAGGTAGTGGAACAGGTTTTCGTGAAGACAGGTGTACTGTAACAGGAGAATATTTTTTTTTTGGGATTCTGTATCATAAGAAGGCTTGAAGATCACTTTCATTTTTGAACTAGGACCAATGATTTTATCTTTCTCTCACACTCAGAGAAAAGACCTCAGTCTCAGCAGTTGGAATGTGTTGGAAGCTGATTATTATGTGACCAACACATTCTAATAATTATCATGATTAGGTACCTTCCACATTATCAAGTACTTGATAAGAGATGAATAGGTACGTTATTTAAATTAAAACATTTCATCAACACACTTATGAATCATAATAATTATAATTTTAAGACTGTTAGCATATATTATAGTTATATGCAAATATTTTCTTAATCGGAAGGTACATGGAAATGTTGCTAATATTCCGTCGAAGAGTTTTCTTAATAAACATAAGCTATAAGAATATTAAAAGCTCAATATGTAATAAAGTTACATAATAATTTAATGATGCCCTTATATTTTAAGATCCATCCGATCAATATGCAAATAGTTGCAGAGCACAGCGATAAACTTATAGAAAACGTTCGACCTTCAATAAAATATCTTACGTAAATTCAGATTTCCGAAAGAATTTTTAATATCAGTTGCAGTCTATCACATAAGAATGTTATATCGTCGATGTGGATAAATTGAGCTCAAGGATTTACAAGTTCTAACCAGTTTTCGATTAAATATCTGTTCCAAAGCAAATATAAAAAAATTAAAAACGTTTTTAGATATAAAAGTTTCCAATATTTCAGATTCGGCTGTTACATCATAATCCTAAACACAAAGGACTACAAAGTTACAAATTAAAAAACTTTTGTTCACACAAAAAAAAGTTGCCCATACGTTTATTTATATTCAATTCGATATGGTGCTTCTAAAACAAAATCAAATCCGCATGGGAAATCGCGGTGCAAACCGAAAATAAATTGAATTTCCACTCCTGTCCGACCTCGTCTGACAGTGAGATATATGAGTGAGTATTGTGTGCGTTCGAGTAATGTTTATTCCATCAGAATATGGATGCGGGTTGGCACGTTTCGTGTATTGTCGGTTAGAGCTTTTAGTGGCACAGATGACATGTTTTCTTGAATTGGGGTAGTTAGAAGAGTAGTTTTAAGGGAAATATTATACAATGAGTATAGGTAGGTACATTGTTATCAACCCTAAAATCGTCAATAAACCACTATAAATAACAACCATAAGATTACGTTACTATTTTTTAATATTGTGTGCGTTCGAGTAATGTTTACTCCATCAGAATATGGATGCGGGTTGGCACGTTTCGGGTATTGTCGCTTAGAGCTATAAACGATACTGGATGACATATTTACTTTGATCGTTTCTTGATCTAAATATGGTAAGGGGATCGTTAAGAGCATATTTTCAAGAAAATAATAAAAAGTGTGAATACATTGTATTCAACCTACCATCGTCTATTGACTGCTATAAATAACAATCATGGAAGGCGGCTATCATTGATAGAAAGCGATCAATATAAGGTAGTTATTTTTGGTACATCACTTTGACCTTTGCTTTGTGCTATTCGTAATGTGATTCACATAAATCGTTACGTAAAACTAATTAGAATGTTACAAAAAACAAAAGGAATATTATTTTTTACAAGGGTTCCTTTTTTGCCATTTGCTACTGAACCCTAAAACTTACACGGCGTATTGGATGGTCCGTCGAGAATATTTTTTTTTCGAAATAAGACAAGATTTCTAACCGTCTAAAAAGGTCAAGAAATTCTCATTGGTAACTAAAAATTGAAAAATATGAAACTGAAATTCGTTTCTATCCTCTATCCCAGAATCGTGCAGAATAAAGATAGGTACAACACGGATTCCATTACCGAGCGGATGTTGAATGTTTGGATGCTCAAAACTGGGAATTTTGTGGGCGAATTTGCGACGATACGTTATCAGACCGACATTCGGGACCGTTACCCTAATCGTGGAAAGGTTTCGACTGTAGTAGTGTAGTGTTTATGTATGTTATTTTACTTTTGCCTTTACGTTTTGGGTACTTGATATTGTTTTAGGACATAAAAATAGGTATTTTTTAAACAAAATTAGGCAATAGGCGCGCCACTTTATTACATGAAACTTAAAACATAACTGGCGAAATGTGGGTATACTAATATGTATACCTCTGCCTAACCCTTCGGGTATTATAGGCGTAATGTTATGTTAAAGGCCTAAATTACCTAAATTTTATTGCAGAAAAATGATTTTTGTTTTTAGATTTAGATTTTTGCTAAGGTATTCGGTATTGTTGTCACACATACAAACCGGTATTTATATTGTTACACAGGAAAACATAAACAACTTAAATGATAAGAATAGTACATTTCTGTAGAGGCCAGCAAATTAATGGACAAGCATTGATGGACGATTGTGAAAATGTAGGCCGAGGCGTAGCCGAGGCACACATACGTGAGGCCATCAATGCCTGGTTGCGGCCAAGGCTTGAATAGTGCTTTTCTTAAATAATGCGCGGAAATTCAAACAAAGTAAATTAATTATAAATTCCAGAATCAATGACGGACAACGATAATTTTTCACGCGCCAATGCAATGTGTTCATTTGTTTCTTCTTGGTTGTCATGTGTTGAAGTAAAAAGTTCGTTCCATTTTTAAATAACACGACAGATAATTATGAGTTTTCATAGTAATTTATTTGGCCGCTACGCAGGACAGATATGGATTTTCATAGTAACTTTGCTGGCCGCATCGTTATTTGTTTTTGATCAGTACAGCAATTTCGATTTATCTCGCAGAAGGTTGTCAAAATAATGGTCAAAATGGTAATAAAAAATAATGGTAATAATGGTTTACAGGCTTTTGTAATTGTGAAAAAATATTGCTAATCTATAACAATATTTATTTAGTTCAAAACTTTCTAAGGAAGGCCAAACGTAGCCTTACAATTCCCCCGACTCAGAATAATCTTTAGGTCACTGGTTTTCGCTGGTTTATACACTCGGCTGAATACTACAAAATGTACATTGAAATTCACAAAGTTAAGTAAATTCTCAACATTGTATACAACACAATGCCTTAATACTTTAGATTCCATTTCCATTTTTTTAAATAATTCTATAGTCCATTTAACATTAGACAAATAACGGTTAACATTCTTTCGTTATTTTGATACAAACGTATTATAAATTCCGTCGTTTCACGATAAGTACAAAGCAATGTAATCTATTTACCATTTACATCAAAAATATAGTTCTAAAGTACAGTCATTTCAATAATATTGCACAATAGCACTATCGTTATTTAGCCGATATTTGTGTAGTGCTAAAATAAATTGAGTTTAGAAAATTTAACTGTTTTTTTTACTATTCTTTTTTATACATATACGTACGTAGGGGTATTATAGAGTTGCAGGGAATCATTTATACCAACTAACTCAACTACTAGAGAAAAGTAAAAATTATTAAATTACACAAGGAACACTGCATCTCAGTTTCCATATCATCCCTTCCATGTAGCAAGGCGTGGCAAAAATATGGTAAAATTTTGAGTCTACGCAAGAACCATATAAGTCTTCCAAACAACATCATTCCACATAAATTGTCTTTAATATCAGTTACCAAGCCAGACTTCCAAGCCCCGAGCAAAAATTCCAAAAGTAATTTATTTTCCCGGAAAAATATTTAAGTAAGTACCCACACCATTTTTCTTTTATAAGTGTCTATTATCGTTAGCTCTCGGATTCCTACACCATTTGCCTTAATATGTAAATTTTGCTATCTAATCCAATTTGTACAAAGGTTGTTTGGAGATAATCAAAGTTTAATGGCTATGTTTACTGTGTATGGTAGTTCAGTAGGGGAGTTCAGAGTGTGTTATCGTTTAGTAGTTGTTACTTAGAGAGAATTATTGTTTGTTTTGACGGAGTCTAGAGTACTGAGAAATGGATAAATACATTTACTGGGATCGTTTTCTTATATTCGGCATGCTTGTAAAACAAAAGAAAAAGGAGTATGAAAAGATCGTAGCAGGTGGCGTTCTGTCATACGGCCCGAAAGTCTGACAACCAGTCTTACCATGGGGAATCGTGTTATCCTGCCACTGGGTTGTGGAGGTCAGATACGCAGTCGCTCCATGTAAAATTCTGATATCCAGCTGCATTCGGTTATAAGCTGAACCTAAAATAGCTACAACGGACTTTGACTCCCAAAAAAATGATTTATTATTTTTAAGATATCAAAACTGTCGTGTTTCGCTAGCTAATTCCATTTGACTCTTTATAAACTTGTCAAGATTTTCCAGCGAGCGATGTAGCGCAGTATCCTTGGAGTTCGACTTACCGACCGGATACGGAACAGGATACTGTGCTCTAAGACGCAAATCGTAGACGTCATGGCGTCACCCAAAAAGCAGCCAAGTGCAAATAGGACTGGGCCGGACACGTCCGCATGTCGGATGCGGTCCCGAGAACGTCCAATGGCATCGCGGTAGACCCAAGCGTAGATGGCGGGACGAACTTGACGCTTATAGGAGGGATTGGTCCATAGTGGCTCAGGATCGAGTTGAGTGGAACAAGGAAAGGGAGGCCTTTGCCCTGCAGTGGGACAATACAGCCTGATTATTACTATAAACATGTACGTGGTATATTTTGAATGTACGTACGTTTATTTTACTACAGTAAAGGCTTTGATGAAGATCTTTTGTCTTTACGTAAAGGAAGGCGACTATATTTGTAACCCAAAGGGTCGCGGAATACGGAATCTTCGGCTAAGCTTAGATTAAGTAAAGCGATATACACATAGGTTATGTGTACAGTCTTAGCATAAGGAGCGAAGAGGATAAGTCGTTGATTTACGATTTTGATGTTACAGAATATAAGATTTTGTATATTAAACACTTCACTTCACTTCACAATATTAGGTATGAACTTAACTCAACTGAGGCCTTAGTGTAAGTTTGCAAGTGAGTAAACGTAACTATCGCGTTTGCGTTAAGATTTTTATTCTCACCTTTATATTCTTACCACTATGATCTATCAGTCACATTTTAACGCAAACGCGATAGTTACGTTTCCTCACTTTCAAACTTACACTAAGGCCTCTGAAGATTTAGTGACAAGATAGAGTCTGCTTAGATGGTTTGGTCATGTTGAGAGGATGAATGAAAGGCGATTAACAATAGGTATTTACAAGGCAGGTGTGAACGGAAACGCCGTGAGGGGACGCCGTAGGAGGACATAATTATCTATAGTGACCTAATTGTTGTTAATGTTCTTCAGAAGGGTAAGGGTCAGGTGCGTAGTACTCGCAATCGGCGTGCGTGTATGACCAGATGTATAAAAACGTAAACGAAGCAAAAGGAGTATGTAAGGAGCGTAGCTGGTGGTTCTATAGTTTCTGGCAACCCCCACAGGAAGAACTTTTATTACTACTTCAAGAAAGTTATTAACTACACATTGTTTTAACAATTGCTTACGTTTATGAGTTGATATGAAAAGCAGACACTCGTTATTATTACGTCATATCACAAATACTGGCTCTCATACAATCTTACGAGATTCATAAACAGTACCTATAAAAAAAGTAATCAAATTACACGTCGGGCATTGACTTTGCGAACTTTATATAAATACATCGAAACACTGTTACCGTTAAAGTACACTTTTAAAAACTTTTATTTTATAAACATCTAATTTTATCGGGAAACTTTGAAGCGTTAAAAAGTTCGCCCCTAAAAATATTGTAATACCAATTTTCTTGAACGAATTTTTAACAAAGAAGAATAATGGTGTTAGCTTTTTTGTGTATTTCGTGGGCACATTGGGGGCTAATTAATCTTCGTCACAATTTGATTAATAATTACCTATTTATTTATGAATAAAAAAAACTTTTGGGGAAAAGGAACTGTATAACGTCATGGTTCATTGTTAAACATACCTACAGATTTGATTTTCCTAGTTCTTTCATAACTAAGACTTCATCGAGATACTCTAGACATACCGCAAAGGAATACAAGCCTTATATATATGATGCTTTAACAGTATAATTGGTTCATTTTCCCAAGAGAGGTTAAAGTTATTGTCTTCTAAACTTATAGGTACCTACTTGTACATACATAAACGCAATTAAAACTTGAACATTATCATTATTATTATAACTTTGTTGTGAGTTGTTGTCATCATTAGGGTAGACGATTTGTTTTGATACGTTCAGAATATATTATAATTTATTTATTGATGAAACAAGGTTCAGCCACGAGTAATGATTGTTTCAAGGCTGAAAAAACAAAGTCAACGTGTTGGAATAATATCAACCGATTGATATGTTGATGGTATTAGAACATGGCTGTGCTTATAATTCCTTCTCACTCGCCCATTATATTGTGTGAGTGAAACGGCGTGATACCTATGCAAAAAACAAAGGAGCTCTTTGTTCGGCTACCATTTTCAATTCTTTTAGGTATATTTAAATAATTCTGAACTCTTTTATTATTTGTGGTAAACACACTTCTTGTAACTATAGGTTGACTTGACAAACTAAGAAGCGAGGATTTTTTTATCATCAGTAAAAAAAAACTGACAATGATTCCGTAAGCATCCCAGGACTATTTTAGCAAAATTGAGATAATCCACTCATCCCTCTCGTTAAAAAATTGGGCAACACTGAATACAGCGACGGCCATTCTTCAGTGTTATTTTTTTAATATGAAATTGTGCTTTTTGCGAAGCTTTCAACGAGAGGTAGAGCATAAAAGAGCATCATTTTTTTGGAACAGCTCGCGATTTTTCCTTAAGTTGTCCTTTTTACGCAGAATTTTACCGTGTTTTAACGCGGTTTGAGCATTTTCAGGACAAGTTTTTTTTTTTTTTTTTTACTTTTCTTTGTTTTTATTCTCTAAAGAACACTTCTTAACTTACAAAAGCCGGTTTACACGGTTCGATTTGATTGCCTGTCGTATACCATTAGTTAGAACAACAATAAAAGTTGCACCCACTAAACAGTGTTTAGACGATGCAAGTTATTTTTTGCTTCAATTTTATTTTATACTACTGGCAAGACACTTGCTCTGTGTAAATGGCGTAATTGAAACCCAAAAAAACCGAACTCTTTTGTTTTCTGATTTAAACCTATAGGTATATCATTCGAATTTTGAAGTGATATTTACATGGTTACATTAGTGTCTAGGCTAAAATAAACGTTAACTTTGTATAACTATCAGCTTTAACTTAGACAGTAAATAAACGAGCGTTTATTATCATAACATTAGCATTTCAAACTTAGCTTTAAGCAAAGTCTCAACAGAAAATACTGTTATAACCAGTACTCCTTAGAATGTACCTTGGCAACAGCCCTTTTACTTATAAAATTAACACCATAGCTAGATCCTAATTATCTTAGAACTCCATTTAATATTGTTAAGCAAAAAACAAAATGAATCCTAAAAGTCAGAGCAAAGTCTCAGTCTATCTCAAAAGGTAACAAAAAAATCTTTTTCAAAGAAATCCAAAAATAGGGTAGGGACTGACAAAATTAGTTCTTACGCGTACAAATTGGAAATGGTGATATCTTTATAGGAACCAGGTGGAAGAGAGAGCTCGTTTAATAGTAGTTACGATGAAAAATATATATCTAACGCCTTGCTGAATCCGCTCGCGTCTGAGAAACGATTATCCTAATCGATACGTTGTGCCAAAGTGGAACTTGAGACGCTTCTGGCGGAAATAGTGTGCTTGGAAACTTTCTAAAAGTGTATAGAGATAGGTTTTTAGTTTGTTCTTGTGTGGGACACTTTTAAGCAATACAAAGAATGCTATTTTCTTTAAAATGTCTGTAAATGTGTGTCTGTATTTCCAAATTTGGAGTTCTTTTTTGCTGCATCAATTTCTTACACATAGTTTTAATTTGATTTTATTATAAATCTTAGTGTTTTTGGGATTTTTTATCTAGAATTTCTCAGTGGCAGCCCGGAGTCTGGATTTGTGCCCGGTTGATGGCAATAGGGTCGCGCCCTATTACATGGGACTAAAAAACAACTGTCGAAATGTGGGTGTACTATAGGTACACCCCTGCCCAACCCTTCGGGGAAAGAAGGCGTGATGTTATGTGTATAAAGCTTAGTCATCACACCTTTAACTTAAAAATAAGTTTCTCAAACCGTTTAGATCAGAAAATTTTAGATTGTCCGTCAACTATAGCTAAGCCAAGGTTTTCCAATAAACTCCTTATGCAAGATTTCCATGTCTATTCTTTCAAAAAGCATCATTGAAGATGTTTCTTGTACTTACAAAAGATCACACACAACAATAATTACAATGAATACATTCTTAAATATAATACACAATCAAGAAAATTATTTAATTAAATATAACATGACTTCTAAATACACAATGATTAAATTATAAAATTCTACATTCTGTACCTATCTATAATCTATAAATTGTCTTAATTGTGATAAACGTAAAACTTATCTCTTTGTTACAACTTGTAATTTTAAATTATGATCTCGTAATAAATAGGTGCTTTGTATAATAAATAAGTGTTTTTTATATTACTAATAATAGAATTTTGAGGTTATTGTCATGTGACTTTGTGCAAATCTAATTATGTACTTTTTCATGTATAATTTTAATTTTATTTTTATGTTAGCTACACTAACAATAATTTTTGCTGTGCCCTGACAGGGTCTACAACGGATCTTAGCTATAAGCCTTTTGTAAACATCTTTTTACCTTGTGGAAAGCAAATAAAATGAATATGAATATGAATATGAATATTCCTCAAAGGGTTAGACAAAGATTTATTTTAAATTTTTGGTGAAAAAAAAAAGTATTTGTACAAAATACAATTTATTAACCCAATTATTTTCGTCTCTGAGTAAAATATACATGTTTAAATCATATAATTTAAATAACTACTTCACGCTTAATTGAAATTCATTATGCATTAATCGCAACAGATTAATATCAAAGTGATTTCGAGCCTCCATTTAATGTTAATTGGAAAATAAAAGGGAAAACAGAGTGGATTCGGGTGCATTATCGGAAGCGGATGTGTCCGTTTACTCGGTCAGATCGTAAACGTTAAAACCAATTAACCTTTATTTAATGATGTGAAATAAACTTAAAACATACGATACGAGAGATAGGTGTTATTGGGTTCAGGTGGTAAAATAAATGGCCGTTACGAATGAACAATAGAAACTCTTTTACCGTAATTAAAACAACTAATGTCATTTCAAATGTCAGTAAAATAAAATTACAACATTACCTACCTAATACACACATCAACACGGTCTAGGGATATTTTTAAAAAAGCGAATTACTATCAATGTGTTAATTATTTATATGACATGTATATATTTAAAAGATACGTTATTTAATATTCTACCATTTTTTAATAATGGTTAAGGTACTTCGATTAAAATTTCAGGATTTTATGGAAAAAAATGAAGCATAGACGGAAACCGTATATGAATTAACTTTTAATTTATGAGTAAAAACTGAAAAAATTGAAAAATCATTTAATTTGTGTTTATAAACTTGAAGTTAGTAGTCTGAGAAAGCGCCCATGATGTTCATAACACATCGGCAACGATTCGGCATGCTCAAAACAAGGTTGTTAATGTCTTGCTGCGGAATATTGTCCCATGTCCTTCTGAGGTGCGCAAAAAGTTGACCTTCTGTAGCCAGATTTTCAGGAACTTCCTTCAGAGCTCTTCTTTGCAGCATATCCCACGCATGCTCAATGGGATTTAGATCTGGCGATTGAGCAGGCCAGTCTAAGGCCCTAACATTGTGTGTATGTAACCAAGCTGCTACCGTTCTCGCCGTGTGTGCCCGGGCATTGTCGTGCATGAGCAGGAAATCTTGCCCCATTTGTGTTCTGTGGGGCAAGATTACGGGCCCCAGCACCTGTTGGACGTATCGTTCTGCCGTCATATTGCCCCGCACCCAAACGAGATCCGTCCGTCCTCCAAGACGAATTCCTGCCCAAACCATAATTGTTCCTCATTGGTATGGGTGAACTTCCTGAGGGTTCTGAAGACGGCTCCATCGTCCAGGAACTCGCCAAACACGCGTCCTTCGTGAATCTATATGGAAGCCGAACCTGGATTCATCCGTGAACAGCACATTGGACCATAGCTCACGGCCCCAGTCCACGTGGTTCCGAACCCATTCTAATCGTCGTCCACGATTGCCTCTCCGTAAAGGTGGGACCCGGAGTGGTCTACGAGAGCATAGATTGCTTTCATGCAGTCGCCTTCTTACAGTTTGGTCACTCACAAGCACTTGGTGTTCCACTCGCAGCCTTTGGACCAATTGAGTCGCCGTTGCATTTGGTTGAGCTCGCGCAGTAATTTGCAAAAATCGGTCTTGTCTGGGGGTAGTGATGCGACTTGGCCCCCGGTGCCTCTCCGCTACTTCACCTGTGGCACGATAGCGTGTCCACAATCTTGAAATTACATTTTGGTGGGTCCCTATGGCCTCAGCAACATTACGCTGAACAGACCCAGCTTCCAGCATTCCCACAGCTCGTTACATCTCCGCCCTCGTTAAATGTTGGCGTTGCATGGCTACAATACCTCAATTTTAACTTTATCTTTCGTTTAAAAATGAAAAAAAGCTGTAACTAAACGTAATTCGTATTGTTTTCTAAATTTCGCACAAATGAAAATTCCCTCTCCTACACATCAAGACATTTTTATGCCACCGAAACAAAAGAATTTTCAAAAATTTGAATTTGGAATTAGTCTGAGATAAATTACAAACAAATCGGTGTATAAAAGATTCCAATGCGGCCAGTACTTTTCGAGTTATTTAATTGAGTATGAAATATCCCTAGACCGTGTTGATGTGTGTAGTACATTACTGTTTCGGCCTGCAACATGACGATTGTGAAAATGTGAGCCGAGGCAAAGCCGAGGCACACATACGTGTGTCCATCAATGCCTAGTATAGTAGGTAGTTTTCTCAAATAATGCGCGGAAATGAAAACTAAGTAAATTATTTAAAAATTTCAGACGAACCAGGATAATTTTTTCTCGCGCCAATATGTTAATTTGTTTCTTTTTTACTTTAAACAGCTCTATTCGAAAACCAAATCGAAATTTTAATAAACTCTTTGATAAGTTACCTCCTTGGTTGCCATGAGTTGAAGTTAAGAGTTCGTTCCATTTTTAAATAAACGACAGATATGAGTTCATAGTAATTTATTTGACTGCTAAACACGACTGATATGGATTTTACGCGGCATTTTCCTAGGCACGGAGGGATCTCAATAATATGTAATAGATGGTCACCCATCCACGAGCCGAGCGCAGCAAGCATAGCTTAAGCTTCGATCAACCAGTGCGGCTGATATTATTACGCCACGAGCCATACACCGACCGTACTCAAGTATCCATTATTCGTTAAGACTCTTTAAATGTTCAATTCTCACCTACATTTGCCTAACAGGCGTATTTTCTGAGCAGTAATTTGTCGCACCTCGTTTATCTAGCTTAAAAGCTTTTCCTGTAGGTATTTCGGGATTTGCTTCTTGGCAGCATTTTGTAAATTTACATAATTATTAGGTGTTTTCACGACCGAACCTATGCATACATATGCTACCTTCTAAGCTCGCTTAATTAGTTCAAACACGTTGACCTACTTTTTCCACCCAATTATACAACCAAACATTTATTTTTAAAGCCGCTATTTATCACGTACACACTTCCTCATTAGCGTGAACTGCAAGCATAAACATGCACGCGATTATAAATCTTATCAACATAAAAATATAAGCCCAAATGGCATAAATTTGACTCGTGGAAAGTTCCGGTTTAATTCGTTTAGGGAGGTCTCACCAATATTTTGGACTCCATTTAACTAGAGGGACCCTTAATAAATCAAGGAAAGATAAATTGGTTTAAATGGATCCCTTCTACCTTCCTAGAGGTAAGTACTAGGGCGGTGTAATTTATACGCATGTGAACCTGACCTTACCGAAGACCCAGGAGTCCAAACTTGTTTTCAATGGACAGAGAGGGAAATTAATTATAAAAGTTAAATTATTGTGTAGGTACTTAACAAAAATTTAAAACAAATATAATTTGCGGATAAAGTGTTGAAACGACCCGAATGGTGGCAACTAAATATCGCACGTTTTTCGTTCCCATATGTTTTTAAAGGTGCAAAAGAATTACGTAATAAAATGGATAACATACAGCGTTTTCAGTCTGTTAACAGAAACAGATATTAACGATTCTGAGTCCTTTCCAACAAATATGTTGAATATTCCATCGTCCCTTTTCACTATTTTTAATTGAGTTAATGATCCCTCCCTCAAAATGATGTCAATTAAAAAGGATGTCAAATTATGAAAACACAATGACTGCAGAATCAAGTAGACCAATGCAACCACGGTTTAGCAAAATGGGGAATCATAGATCCCACAGGTACCCCGTGCGAGTGCGGTGCTCCTGACTAAACCGTGTCTCACATGTTGGAGTGTCCAAAATATCAATACTCCTGCACTTTTGAGGACCTACGAAACGCCACTGATATCGCGATTGGTCATTGGATTGACCATCTTATTTAACAAGTGTGTTTACCATCGACTGGGCTGGTCATCTCTTAGCTGCCATGGCTAGTTTTAATTTTTTAATTGTTTTTTTATTTTTATCTACGGACGCTTTTATCATGAACGTCTTTCTACAATGTTCTCACAAGTATAAGTAATTTCAACATGATGTAACCAATTTTTGTAACAATTTTTTGATTTAAAAGAGAGTCCGTGGAGTTTCTTGCCCGTTCTTCTCCATAGGTACCTACTACGCTTTGGAATGGGCAACTATAGCTTCATATTTTCTGACTGACCGACTCCTTGACAATTCAAAAGTGCCTGTAAATGGTTTAATTGAAATAAATGCTTTGAGTTTGAGTTCGACTCGAACAGAAGAAGAAGACCTCAAAACAAAACGAAATTATTATATTATTAAAAAAAAAAAAATTATAGGTGATGTACTAAAAATCAAACCCAATACTAAAAATTAAACCCAATGACTTAGTACAGACATTAGGCATTGTATATACGGTCAATTTGTTTTAGAGAAAGGGTTCGATTTATGCATCATTAATTTGACAATCGGATTTAATTGGTTTCACTAGAAGGTAATGTAGCGATTATATTGAAATAGCCTGACTATTGTATGGAACGATATTAGGTACGGGGTTATGATACCAAATACCACTATTACAAATTAGGTATTGTCTTTTTAGTACTGGTAGCACTTGTTGCTTTTTTTTACATCATTCAAATAATTGTCTGCACAGTGCAATATTATTATTTTAATATTTTAGAGGAAATAAAACAAAGTAGACGTAGATATATTGGCAAAAATTGAAAAGAGTATGCTTAGATGGTTTAGTAATGTTGAAGGCAGTTGTTAGTGGAAACGCCGGGAGAGGACGCCTTAGAAGGACATAATAAATGGTAACGTTATTGGCGATGTTCTTGAGAAAGGTGCGTGTATGAACAGATGTAAAGCAAAAGGAGTACCGAGTATGTAAGGATCGCAGCAGGTTGCGTTCAATAGTTTCTACTAACCCCATCGGAAGAAGGCGTAAGTTTATGTATGAAAATCAAATTTCTCCCTGTTTGAACTCTGTGAACCATAAGTTTGGTTGTGTGTTGATAATTGTTTAACCTTTAAACGACGTTTTGTTAAAAAATTCAGGTTTCACGCAACCAGGGTTAGACTAAGGGTGACCCTTAGTTAAAAAATATACAAAACATAATTTATCAACGCAGTTCTTAATGGCAGAAAGCACGCTCTTAAGTTTCATGTTAATTTAAAGTCTTTAACATAACACACATATTTTATGTACTGTACTAGATTTCCAGTACCATAAATAATATATATCAAAACAATTAAGGTTTGGAGCGAAGATCCTCCTTTCGTAAATTGTATAACAAAACGGGTCATCAGAAGCCCAAAAGTCTGACAACTAATCTTACCAAGGGGTATCGTGTTACCCAGTAACTGGGTTCTGGAGGTCAGATAAGGCAGTCGCTCCATATCTAGGCAGATTGATTGAGGGAAATTGTAGTTACTCACAAAATAATCAGGTGTTATAATTAGTTTTCTTTTATTGAGGTTCTAATTGAAACTTATAGAGGCTCTCAAAACCAGGTTTCTATTGGAAAAACGAGATTCAATTTCAATTGATTTATTTTCACTGCGTTAGTGGGTTGGCTTTTGTGAACTGAAATTAGATTTCTAAACTTAAACACTTTCTTTCGTGGCGGCTTACTATTTATAAAAAATACTGTAACAAGTTATTTTTGAAATAATTTAACAGAAGTTTCGTTAGTAATTTAGGCTTATTATGTAAGATGGACATAACGCATTTTATTACCCAAAAATTGTTATTTTTGAATGAACTCGTTGGTTAATATTTAATGTTTCGAGTAGATGAAGATTTCATTTTTATTAAAATCAAATCCATAATAAGATTATAAACAAACTCTAGAGATCGCAAAGCAATTCTAATTTATTTATCGTCCTATCTATCTACCTAGGTATAACAAAAAAAAACTCTCAATATTGTAAAATAACATTCAATTTATTACAACCCACGAGCAATTTGTATCAATACATGAATTGACGATGTATTTCGAGAGATTGTAAATCAATTCTTTTATTTATCTACCTAGTTAGAACAAAAAACGACATTCAACATTGTAAAATAACATTTAACTTTAATAAGTTGAATGTTATTTTACAATGTTGAGGTTTGTAATCAAACGAATAGGTACCAATCTGTATCAATAAACGAGCTATCTCTGGAGATTGTAAATCAATTCTATTACATCGTCTAGCTACCTAGGTAGAAATGTAACACCCTAGAGAGTAGCCGGGTATATTGAAAGTGTCTGATCAAAGGCGCCTTTGCCCTATAACGCCTGGTTTGCCTTTCTAATAACATTAGTATCAGCCAGGAAGGTCAAAAGTATCGGTTTCTGTAAGAGGCTACTGTTTTAATGTCAGTATTAATCCTTCTTACACTTACAGTAGCAATGCCTTTATCAATTCAGGTTTGTGATATCTTTTTTTCCCATTAGAACTTTATTAAACTTAAAAATAAAACATTTTGATTGACGTACATTAACTGTTTTAACTAAAATTATATTGTATTTTTTTTTTAAGCGTAGAGTAAATTCTACGGGGAAGGTTTTAATGCGGATGACTGTTACAGTAATCATAAATCATAATCATAAATTATCTCAACATCATATTACAGGCACTGGTTAATAAAATGCATAATCTTAAATAGAGAAAGGTGTCTGTGGTAGGAGGATCCTGAGTTACAGATCAACCGGCTCTCTTAGATAGGACGCATGTTAATTTACAAAACAGTAGTCAAGATATTGTAGGATACTAAAAGTTTGAAAAAAATATACAATATAATAACAAATCAGAGAACAGAAAACAACGGAAGACTCGAACTTTAAGAAACGTTGGGTGAATTGTGTGAAATATGATATGGCAAGAATGCATGAATACTGCATATATGTCAGCTGATAGATTCGTATTTACGGAAGAAGACGACATGCACCGCCGACTGAAGTTGTGAAAGAGACAGGAGAATGTTAAGTGACAAAAATCTACATACAACGGATCTACATAACTTGTCTATAACAATTTGCTTTTACAATGAAGTGTCCAAATTAATTTGTTTGCTCACAAACAAGATACGAGAGAGAGAAGGGTCATTGATAAACTCAAAATATTGTCAGATACATTTCCTTCACAAAAAGTTAACCAATGTACTGAGAAATGCTCGTTTATACAAAAAGCCACTCAACTGTTATATTAATAAATACAATATAACATATTCTGTATGTGAATGTTGCCGTATCTTCTTTTTATGTAATCTAATCGCGTGCGGGTGCTCATAGGCACTTGTTACAAGCTTACAACATCAAAGAGGAAGGAAGAATGCGAGGATTGCTTTACACATAAATACCTACATATTACTAGGTATACAGGGTGGATTTTTGAGACGGGGCAGTAATGGTAAGTAGTGCCTTAATCGTTGTAGCTACAGGAAAACAGAAAAACGGTCTGTCAAAAGCGGTGACTCAAAACCAGGAAAGTCCTTGATTCAGAGGATATCACAACTCACAAAGGTTATCCTAGACCTTCTAGTGGCACTCAACTAAAGCCCCATTTACACGATTCAAGTTTCTTGCCTGTAGCATAATTATAATAAATTTGAAATACCATAGAATTTCTGGCATCATCTTCATCATTAAATCCCAAGAAGACATTGACAATGAAGTTTTAAGAAAATAAATAAAATGCTATATGTGCTGACAGTACTTTTAACTTACTAATAATCGGGGGCGATTTGGGGTAATCTAATATTCAAGGGGCGAGTAGATACACTTAGGCAATTAGGGGCAAGATCCAAGGGGCGAACGGAGCCTACACCATCAAAACGTAACTTTTTTTGTTGCTTCAAGTTATGGTCTCCACAGACAATTCATTACACCGTGTAAATCAGGCTTTCTTATGATTAGTTCACAAACTTGACAGTTCACTTTAGTAAAATTGAAAAAATTCAAACGTATTTTAAGACTACCGTCAATTAATCGAAACAGAGCTATCAATCAGCTGCTTAGTGGCTGAAATATACATCGAAATATTTCCCGTTAAGAGCCTTTTCGTAAGGTAGGTACTAGATACATACTACTCTATGGTACTTTTCTATTATATAGATACTACCTACCTGGGACCGAAACCGGTATGACCAATGCGGGGTTTAATTTTTTAAATGCTTTTTTAAAGGTTACCTTAAATTGAATACCACCAGTATTAATACCGGTTACCGAAATAAAAATTACCTCTATCTTACACGTGCCGTCGGCATTAGTCGGCACGCATCGTCTGTGTGTGTATAACCGGTATTAAAACGGTTACCTAAAAGAGGCAACATGTTTCTTCTTCTTGGGTTACCCAGATAGCGGTAACTCGGTAACCAAAATTCTTCGATACCTGTACCGTAATTTGTAAAGGTTTTCGGTCCCTGCTACCTACTACTGATATTTTTGTATAGTATATTAAAACGCTTGAATCCTCGTGTGATGTTGATAGTAAATAATATATATTGGCGCACACTATATATAATTGGATTATGTGCGCGAAGTTCCGCTGAGTTTGCTCCTGGAAAATTCATTTAAGCTATTAGGTACTATGACGTAAGGATGTTGTTCTTATATCACCCTGTTTGGAGTCTGTTCGTCGTGAATTAGATTTGGAACTGTAATATAATTCAATACAAGGAAGACTATTCGATATACGATGCGTGTCTGTGGGAAGATTGATTTATTTATCCTCCCAATGGAACGCCATACAGCAATTATATCAACGGAGATAGAAATTACTCCATGTGCTGCGATGGATCACGCGCGCTCACGAAGCATCAATACACTTCTCCATAGTTCCATAACTCCATCCATATTGAGAAATAAAAATAAAAAAAAACATAACATCACACATGGAATCCCCGAAGATTTAGGCAGAGGGGTTCCTATAGTACACCCACATTTCGCCAGTTATGATAAAGTCCCATGTATTAGGGGGAGAGCCTATTGCCATCAACCGAGGACAAATTCAGACTCCGAGCTGCTACTGAGAAATTCCTGATGAAAAAACCTAATAACAATTTGCCCAACCTGGGCATCGAATCCAGCAACCACTACCCCAACGAGGGACAACGAGAAACTATACTGTCGCGGAACATAGCTCTTTGAGTAACAATCTCCCATCAGACATGCGCCGATATTAATGCGTATAAATATTATTTATCTACACCCATGCTATAAGTCCTCTATAAAAGTTTCTGAATCAGTTAGCTTATTGCCAACATTAAAACGACCAGTGTCATAGTAACCATTATATCATCCAAACGAGTGTTATAATGTTGTACTAAATTTCATAATTCCAACTCGTTTGCTCCTTCGATACCTTCCGGACAGCTAGTGCAGACCCCCACGCCGACACATCTGACACATTTTCCAAAATACGATACGTCACGCTTGGCGGGTACGGGCTATGGTCGGTTTAATGTTGGCAATAGCTAACTGTTTCAGAAACTTTTATAGAGGATTCATATCATGGGTGTAATACAACAGTTGCATAAATAACTATTAGAAGAACGTCTGCTGTCCTTGGCCTCGCCTTAGCGAAACATGAAACATTTCCCCTAAAGGTTTCAGAATTTAATACAAGATTAAAAGTATTATTTTTCTATCAATCCGTCTTTCCTTTTAAGGTTTAATAAAAAATCTAATCTCGATGTTCCGTGACTTATAACCTTGAAATGTAGCTTAGTATTAAATGATTAATGGTCATGTTACTTTTTATGTTTCATAAAAACTTGAAATGAATACTGTGGTGCTATAAATTGGGCTTTTATTTATATTTATATAGAATCGTTATAGACCTGTGATTTTGTTTTATTTATCTATTTATTGGCACTTCAATGACTTACTCACTAAAACATAAAGTAACAGAAATCACATTCAGATAGTGTACAATGATTAGATTGGATTAGAGGAATCTCGAAGTTCTACAAGAGTAAGTTATCATTTGCATTATTTTTTAGAATTTGCTGAACCTATTTTGTTGGAAGAACTTCGTCAATTTATTGAGGTTTTTGCTACCGGTGCTAGTTTTGATTTGCAATCGTGTAAAAGTTAAAAAATATATTTTCTTTATGTGTAAAGAATCTCAGTGACATTTTCATGTATGTACATGAAAATGTGAAGTACAGAAGTGCACAGCACTTGCAGAGCTTAATTATTAATGTACGTAAGTAGGTACGTGATATTGAATTATGTCAGTCACAAAATAAATAGAACATAAGCTTACGTAATACGATACGAAATAAGTATAGAACTACGATGCGAAATAAGTAAAATATTTTTTACGGAAATCTTGATAATGTACAGTTTATCATAAAAGAGTTGTCAATGAAAACTTCAAAGTCGAAAGGTTTAGATTTCAATAATTATAATCGATCGACGCCTAAGTTTATTATTCTAATGTGTAATGGTATGTAGGTATAAAGGAAACAATGCACGGAATCATCCGACAGGAATCAGACCGTCATCATAGGTACCTACCTACCATCTTTACTTGGCCCAACCCTTTACCTGTTCAGAATTCGATAACTAATCACATAGAACAACAAGGGTTGTCTGGGGTAATAATAATTTATGCACCACCCACTTTCCCCCCCAGAATGTAGCGTGCAAACCATTGATATTCGAATAAATTTCGTATCAACCTCCCCTCTATAACTCTGACACTTGAAAATTGAGTTCCCAAGAGCTGAAAGTACGCATGAACTTTGACACGATGACCTGGTTTTATACTTTTCGAATATTAATTTGTTGAAATGTTACGTGTCTGTGGATGATTTCGTTCGTTTTGAGGGTTTGATGAAGTTACTGTAGGATTACTTTATGAGTATTTCATTTTACTGAGGAAATGCGATCCTTGTGATTGGTGTTTATTCTTGTTAGGCTTCAGTAAATCCTCATCCATAAAAAAGTCTAAGGACACTTTCTACTTGTCAATATATTGGCAACATTATTATAAATAAGATCATTTATTTGAGACCTAATCTCACAAAAGTGCCTATACCTACTCTTAGGTACACATTTATCTTGTTAACAGACATAAATGAAAGGACTTTTTATATGATCTTTTTATATATTTTCCAAGACAAAATGCATCTAAAAATAAATGTTTCTCTTTTAAATCCTTCAGTGCTTAACAGTAATAAAAGGAATCGCTAGCCCACGGCTTCGACGTACTCTCGAAGATTGGAACATAAATTTTTACTACTAAGTGCATGAAGCTTCATAAGGTTTAGAAGGGCTTTGAAGATCATAAAGTCGCAAAAATCATGTAGTGTCTCTGTCTCTCTGTCTTCCATATCACGCCTTAACGGCTGAATGAATTTCGTTGAAATTCGGCGCTCAGGTAGATCATTGACCTCCCGTGGAGTGAATCCCGACATTCACGCGGGTGCCGCGAGTATCAGCTAGTACAGTTATATATCGTAACGTAATAGTATCATAACTGTGTGTGTGTTTATTTCTGTGACCTTAAAACCTCTTTTTCTTTCTTTCTTAAAACCCGCAATAAGAGTAAGGATCTAAGGTCTAATTTGAATTATCGCGAAGTCCTATTTGAAACCGAAATAACGCAAATTCACACATAAATTTAGGATTAGGGTCGTTATAAGGGGCTTATGTTATACCATGTTAGGTTATGGTTTTAGCGTAAATGGTTAATTTATTCGTAGTTGATAGACAGTACTTAACTGGTATAAAAATTAGATAAATTTTCGAGATTTTATAATGAAAACTGACGTTTTTAACCTTCACATTTATATTAAAAGCTAGAATATTAAAGTATTAGTATTGAAATTAAAATGCCATTATTTTGTTGCTGCCTCGTTAGACTAGCGGTCTTAGCGCTACTGCTTTGCATAAGGTCCTGGGTTCAATTCCCAGGTTGGGCAAAGTATTATTGGGTTTTTCCAGTAAGAATTTCTCATTTTCAGTAGCAGCCTGGAGTCTGGATTGGTGCCCGGTTGATGGCAATAGGCTCGCTCCCTGTTACATGGGGCTTAAACATAACTGGAGAAATGTGGGTCTAAGGTATCTGCTATGGGTACACTTCTGCATAACCATTCGGGGAAACAAGGCGTGATGCTATGCGTTTATTTCCTGAAAATCTAATTTGAAATAGGTCCATTAAAAGGTCACTTAGCCTTAATTAAAGCCATTGTTTAATTTCTATCTGGTTTGGTCCTAATTATACTTAAATTACTTGTTCCGTACATGCAATTAACCGTCCGTGTGATGCACAGTGGTTTACATAATTATATAGTTGGACAAAGTGTGTCAACCCATATTCCCCTAGGAAAACCCGCATGGCAACATTTTGTTGCTACGAGAGAGATATATAAAATGGCGAACGCAGCACTGTGTAGATTCAAAATGGCGAGCCTATAATACAAAACCAAAGGTGTGACACAAAACATCTTATTTACATATTATAAATTAAAGTATTTTTTAGTGTCTTCTACTAAACATTCATATTCACAATCATTCATCAATCATCCGTTGCACAATCATTTGGAGTATCTGTATAATTATATCAATATTAAACTTACATAATATAACAAAGAAATCTCAATGTTTTGTCAAGTTCTTGAGACCGTGCGAAGCAGAGGCGGGTGTCATATAAACAAAACAAAATACTTTCGCACTTTACGCCCACACGTACGTTACATACGTTCGTACGTTCTGATTTCTTTGGAAAAAAAAAACAAAGTTATTGTCTCATGGCCTACCAATCTAACACGTTTTTCTTATATCTTTCTAAGTACTCGGATTTTTATTCGGCAACAAGATACGAATACAAAATTCAACGGAATATACGAAACCTATATAATATGTAGGTATGTATATAGATATTATATGTAACGTTATTTTGCCAACTGATTGTAGTGTACGGAAATGGGATTAGGCGTCGTTCTCACTATGTTATATGGTAGGTTATTTAGTCGTTTTGTTCGGATGAGTATCCTTATTGTGCCGGACCGACTGTTCGCCCGCCGGACCGTTTTAACACCCGGAAGCTTTGTGCCAATACAGTTTATTTACCTATTCATATTTGCCGGACGCCTCAGCCCTATGTATATGCTTATTTGGATACAAATATCAACAAGTCAAAATTAAAAATTTAAATAACCCCCGACACAATTCCAGGTGATGCTGCAGTATCGGTTCAAGGTTACTATGTTCTTCTAATATCATTGTAGTAACAGAATACTAAATTTCGAATCGATCTGACCTGTGGAAGATGCGCACTTCCAATCATCAACTAGAAACGAGCTGGTAATCTTCAAATGGCTGAACCGATTTTCTTGAATTGTAGCTAAGAACACTCTCGATCAAGATACCTTTCAAACAAAAAAAATAATCAAAATCGGTTCAGCCGTTTGGGAACTACGAGGGAACAGACAGATACACAAATACACACGTTAAACTTATAACACCCCTCTTTTTCCGTCGGGGATTAAAAAGCTTAATATTTGTATACAAAAAAAAGCTTACATGGATACAAACATAAAAAATACCGACTTTTTATAAAGATTATTATTTTTAGCAATATGGACTTTATCTAGGTCGGGCAACGTGTTATAGCAGCTCTGAGTCTGGATTTTTGCCCGGTTCATGGCAATTGGACTTGCCCCTCTTACATGAGACTCAAACATATAAACTGGCGAATTTAACCGCCTCTTTGGTCTAGTGGTTAGACCACCTGTCTCAGATCCAGAGGTGGTTCAATTCCCAGTGGGGGCAAAATGTTCTGCTCGGTTTGGTTGGTGGTAGGGCTTGTTTTAAGTCCGCCTGGCTAGCTACCACCATCTTATCCAAGTCTGTCGCCATAACAACAATATTACCAGCATTGTTGTGTTCCGGCAGTAAGAGGTAAGTTAACCAGTTCCTCTGTGGTAGATGATTCCGGGTGAAGCTCGCTTCCACCTTCGGCCTGATCATCACTTACCATCAGGTGAGATTCAGGCCAAGAGCTAACCCGTTGTGGTTAAAAAAAAAAAATTGTGTGTGTACTATAGATACACCTCTGCCTAACTATTTGGGGATTACAGGCGTGATGTGTGAACTTTGTATCAGCTTTGACTTATTTACTCAAACTAAGGACTTTTAATTGAAGTCTTGCTCGCCAGACATTAACCGTTGTACTGTCATGTAAACGCATTCAAAAAGACTCTTATCATTGCCAGCATTTAGGACCGTCAAGCAAAGTAGACAGGCCGTCACAAAACAAACGAGGCTTCGTCCTGTTTGCAATGGGTTATTAACCCTGTCACTAGCCCCTTAGTTAGTTCTTTAGCCATTCTCTTGCTTACAATACCCCGGGAACCAAAAGCGTGAAGTTATTTGTAACCTAGAATTATACGACCGACTTATCAGTTTATGATTTTTTTACTGACCTTGATAGTATGTAGTGGGATAGAAAGTTTTTTGGTATAAAAAGTACGGGGTTGCAACGGAATTTTTAACTTAATTTTCCTTTTCTCGCGAATTAGCACATGTTATCATTCTCTTGCTCTTATCCCAATTTATTTGTGTTCAGCGCAGCATAAATATCTTCTTCTATACTTTTCTATAAGTCGTTATACTGTATATGTAGGTATGGGTGGTGACTAGATAGTCACTATCCATACCTAGCCATTCACACAGTCTATCTATCGTTTTTCTGGTCTCTTCCTACCCTTCTAGACATCCACATTCATACTTAAAATGACTTGGCACTTGTCATGTGACGGTATCATTCAGGGGAATACGAAAATTATTGCTCTGAGAACACCATAAAATATCAGTCGTTTTCCCTAGACTATAATTGTAAGCCTGATCTGAAAGTGACAGCAATTCTGATAAGTGTTGACAAACAATTACGGTATAAGTTGTCATATTTAATGACAGGTTAAATTGAAGAAGCTTCCAAAAACGGGAAGCCAGTCCCTAAAGATCGTCGTAAAGTTGGTCCCCAGGTGTTGGCAGGTAAAGACATGCCCAAAACAAAATTTTATTAATTCCCTAGATGACGTTGTCAAGGCCCATAAATACGCGGAAGAGTCGTTTTCGAGCAATTTATTGTTTAGGAAATTAAGGCATATTAATCTTTTAAGTCCTGTAGCAACAACCATTTGTCTCGGGTTGGTTATAGCAACCAGAGCGGAAACACACCTTTGTCTTTAGAATGAATATTAAGGACTTGTTGACTTTGGGTTCTTTCCGGAAATTACAGCATGCCATTTTGATTTTTTTAAAGAATAATTATTATTATTAGAATTGGGTTTAAAATGGCAGGGATCAACAATACGAACGTAAATGACAAAGAAATAAAATAACGTTGAGTTAATTTTGAGTATTTCTTTTATGCTGTATTAAACGAATCATAAGTGGCCACTCAATCCCAACAATGCTGATTCAGTTGTCATTTAATCTTACTCAACAACCCGTTAGCTTATCTAATAATTCAACCTTACACAGTAACTCCACCATACTTTTATTTCCTCGGCGAAGCATGGGTAATGGAGCGTCGATAATCGTGAAATGCCTTGCACGCGAAGCCGACTCAGTCCCGGTATTTCTAAATACCACCCAACATTATCCCGATTTTATAAATGCTTTATACACTCACTCCCACAGAATCATCCCAGCTTTAGTACCATCATAAAACAGCTCTTAGATATGGCACCCTTCCTTTTTCCTCGTTTTTCGTTCGGTCAGCAGAAGACTACATAAAGGGAATTAGGGCTGCTCCTATATAAAAAACTGTGTTATATGGGAGTGCTGGCAATTACTGCCTGTATTTGTCTTGCATGACGCCCTACGTGAGTAACATTTTGAGTTGTGATTTTTTTGCGCACGATTTTTTAGCCTGGGTTATTCTGACATTTTTATCGGATGGTCGTTTAAAATCAATTTGGGAAAGGATGGATGGTAAATAGAAAACTGTTGTTTTCTATAGAGTAAAAATAAAGCAGTGTTATTTTAGGTGGCCGGAACTCCAGTAAAAAAACAACGTGGTAATTGAAAGTA
Organism: Eupsilia transversa; assembly: GCA_914767815.1. Classification (NCBI taxonomy): domain Eukaryota; kingdom Metazoa; phylum Arthropoda; class Insecta; order Lepidoptera; family Noctuidae; genus Eupsilia; species Eupsilia transversa. Next base: position 5,316,311 of record OU611888.1, read on the forward strand.
AACTTATTTTTTGTAAAAGATTCTTAAGGAAAAAATAACACACTAAAATGGTTGGGTACCGTTTCAAGATTGAAAATTTAAAATTATAAACGCACAGAAAACATAAGCCTTAACCAAGCCAATCAATAGAAAAAATATTTAAACTAAAATAAGATCAAGCCACAACATTTTAACCCAAACAACCGCTCAATTTTATCCCTCTCAAAAATGCTGACGCAAAAGTAAAGGCATGCATACACGTACAGGCCGTAACTAAAGAACCATCATCTTTTCAATGGGGTAGTTCCGCACGTAAAAATACCCATAGATGTTAAGTATAAGGAAAATGCGGGCGGGGTACAACATTAATCCTAAGAAAAGTAGCCCGCAAAATATCAGCACTTAAGCCCTTATTTTAGAAGGAGAAAAGAGAAGTTGTCGTCTCATCTGCCTTTCCTTTACCGTAATATATTGGGTTCTGTTTTAGTCCTACCAGATGTGGCTAAGTGTCTGGCTAGACTAGCATTTGACCTCTATTATTTATCATAACACTGTCATAACATTTATCATAAGACTCCTATCTTCATAGGAGTCTACAGTGTTCTCGATACTAAAATATTAACAACAAGCTTCTACCCGCGACTTCGTCCGCGTGAAATTTCTGCCCGAACGAAGGGTCCCCTCCCGCACGTCGCATCCCATCGCCCGCCCGCGCTATTACTTCAATTTCGCTTAGCGTTCTTTCTGACTTTTTTTCTTTTTCCTCGGCTCCTGACGGTTGATGTTACACCCTATAATCTTCCTCAAGAATTGGGCTATCTAATACAAAAAGAATTTTAAAAATCTGACTGATAGTTCCGGAGATTACCCCCTAACATACAAAAAAATTTTACCTCTATAATATTAGTATAGTTAAAAGGTACGGTATTTATTTGCAGATGAAAACGGATAGGTTACGTTGGGGTCGTCCTTAACTAATGACCACTACACGCACATAATGGCAATCCAAAATTATGCTAACAAAAGAGGCAAAGGCTTTTAGCTTCATGTCTCTCTAAAACCATCATCTTTCTCTGCCCTTATCCCAATTTATTTGGGGTCAGCGCAACATGTCTTGTTCTTCCATACTTCTCTGTTAGTCATCATCTCGGTAGTCACCTCCTTTCTAGCCATATCATCTTTCACACAATCCATCCATCGTAAAAACATCCCAATTAAATAATGTTATATCGAGCAAATTCAGTAAACGATTCAGGATGGTATAGTGTTCGTAATTAACGATCGACTTTAATCATGGCTGCTCCAATAATTTCCTTGTGTTATTTAATTGGACTGATTTACTTGTTTGTTTTCTTTAATAATGGCATGAACGTCCGTAGGTAAGGGTTATAACACTGTTCAATGAATTATCTTATGTCACAATAGCTTCCCAGTATTTTTCCTTTCCTTTCCTCTACATTTTTTAATTGGTTCGTTATTTCTTTCTTTTATTCGTGAGTTTTAACTCGTATCCTAGGTTAACTATTTCATGTTACTGAATTATAGTATCCTATGTGTTATTATTGGGTATCTCACATCATCATCATCTGCCTAGCCAACTATGTTGGGGTCGGCTTCCAGTCTAACTGAATGCAGCTAAGTACTAATATTTTACATCGAGCGATTGTCATCTGACCTTTCCTTTTTTTTTATCAAGCAAAATTTTATACTTGATTGGTTCGATTTTTCTCAGTGTTTTCACACCTTTCTGACACAAGCTGTATATTGCTCACTCTTTCTGTAATTTTACAGATTCTCTGAATTTATGAAATACATGTTTAATCTTTTAATGTTTTATACGAATTTGCAAATTTGATTGAAATTCCGTGATTGCAACGTTCTTCGTCGTATCTTTCTTGAATATTTATGATTTTAATTCATCATTGTATTAATACCGAAAGATATATTTGGATTTGCTTTCCCGATCCTCGACATAAATTACTTTTCAATTTTCACGTGATATTTCCAGGGTGAATCAAAACTAGTCTCCTCGAGTGGAAAGTGTTTAGTCGGCTTCGTAATTTCTTTACCAGTTTTGACAACAATGCGCGGTAAATTGAAACTTTACTGAGATTGAAATTATTGAACTGTGACATAGGCATTAATGTTTTATGACGAGCAAGCGACATTACCTCAGTGTGCCAAAGGAATAACGAGGTCGACTATTATATAGACGTAATCTATCCTTGCCTAATAACTAACTGAAACCTGGGACACGGCATCTGACGTGATACCTATGTTATTATCCTCTTGGGCTTACCTATTATCCAGGTCAGTCAGAACTTATCCTAACTGGCCCAAGTTGTGACTTACTTAGTCCACGCCTCATGGTTTGTTTTAGACTTATGGCTTACCATTAATTGTGCATTAAATAAATGGCATAACTAAGTATATATTTCTATATAAGAGCACATTAATTACTTTATTAATTAATTATTTGGTTGCATACATTAGCCTTAAATTATATGATACGATAAAAATATATTTCAAAACATAGTACCTACCTACTTGAATCTTAATACTATCACACATCTCTCTATACTTCACGTTTTCAGAAAACACCTATCAAAAACCAGCGATGCCCAAACAAAACCTATTACAAAGTTTCCATTGTACGTAAGTTCCGATACGGTTTTTTACACACGCGTGAGGAACCTTAAAAAGTAGGTAGGTATTACTAGCAAAGTAGGTAGCGTAAACTAATGCAATTAAAAGTTGGTAGCGTGCGACATTGCCCGCTTTATGCGGCAATTACCTCTCTAAGTGCCGTAAGTGGTTATAATGCTTGAAGGTACGCTTTGAGGTGAAACGTCGTATGTGCGTCGTTCGTAGTTTTTAATGGGATAATAGTAGTTAGGGCGCCTGTGATGGCGGGAAGTGGTGTTAGTATCGTCGTATGTGAAGGTAAAGTGGGCTGTAAGTTGACTTCCGGAGGCTTGGCATTAAATAGGTGATTGCATTTCCTTGTAATCAAAAGAAGAATGCTGCCACTTTTACTCTTGAAAAAACTTTTAAGATAAAGATAGTTTTTTTTCCGAAAACTAGACTGCTAAGTTACTTAATCCTTTGCAGGCTGGGTCTATGGCTAGACCAGCGTAACTTTTTATTTAGTTAATTTGTGAGAAATAAAAAAATATTTTTAAGTACATATATGTAGGTAGTAAAATAATAATAATAACTTTATGAGCACTAGTAAACTTTTGAAAAATATCTCTATAAGAACAGTATCGATATGGATCCGGCTCGAAGGCCCGACGTTTACTTCGTAAACCCGATTGATCTTCTACAGCGGGCCAGTTAGCCACAACCCTTTGAGTTCTAACATAGTTATACAGGTTGCAATCTTAACAAAGTTATACCTAGGTGTAACAGATGTAGTTAAATCGGTGCGGTTAGCGGCTGGATGTGGCTATCGCGTTAAGCCATTCAGACACGGTCAGTGTTAACTTTGAACGGAGGTAAGTAATCTTGTTCACCGCAATGATTGACCAAAGGACGTTTGATCTTGATCGTTGTGGAATAAAATATGACTATCGGTATGAGAGTGGTACAGATAAAAGAACGTATTAAATAACTATGTAACGAAAAATATGATACGAATAACTACGAAAGTAGGATTTAAAAAAAAACGAAATGAGCAGATTCTTGTCATTCATGTCATTTTGAAAGAACGAAGGAAAACCACACAATATCATCACACTATAAGTAACATAACAAAATAACAGAATAAGAAAGCTTGAAGTGATTAGTAGCAAGCAATAAAGGATGCTCCATCTATGTGGGGTCTTGTTGAGTATTCAAGAAAACTCTGGTAGCTGAAAAACAGATTAAGAAATAAGTACCCGCTTTTAAAAACAAAACCACAAACAATCGGATAGACTAGTCTGGACATTAGGGTCTATTGTGTATCAAGTTTTATCTTATTTCTCTTTTATTTACCCGTATAATACGACATAACGGCCATATAAAAAAAAATCCCACTGAACAAAATACATTGAATTGATGGCTAATTTAGGAATAAGTTACACAACAATACTTAGACTATACAACAATACACTACAAACAATAAACTCCAATATACAGAGAAGAATATGTAATAATTTCTATTTTTACAAATGTATCTGGTTTAATTACGTATCTCATTACAGGATGCCTAAATAAAAATACCATAAAGATCAGTTACTACCTTTCTTACAACCGTCAGTGAAAAGGTTGACCAAAGAGGCATCTTTATTCTTTCTGCACGCTTAGCATAACCACAATAGAAACGGGTTTTGTCGACGGAAGAATAGACAAAATGACAGATAAACAATCATAATCTGTCATTTCGTCTATTCTTCCGTCGACAAAAGCCATTTCTATGGTTGTTACGCTACACATGCTGGAACATTTTATACTAATAAGCGAGATACTAAGTCAGAAGGTTAAATTACCTTCCGAGTTACCGATAGCCTAACGAGAAGTACTTTGCCAAGAAATGCTAGTGAAGTACCTAAGTAAACGCCATTTATTTTCCAAACATGTAAACAAAAATATATGTTTTTTACCCGAGTACGGCGAAGCAAAAAGGCGGTTTATGATTTTGACCGTTATGTATGTAATACATACCTACATACATACCGGTCAAAATCATAACCCGCCTTTTTGTTTCATCTGTTTCCCTCATATAACTTCTAAAACGCATATCATAATTTGAAAAATGAGGTATCGGTGAAAGCGTTTTGATCGTCCGCTGGTTATAGGCTACGCGACGCAAGCTCTAGAAAACATTAAAACAGAATAGTGTTATTTTAATTTTAGTTGTATGATCAACTAAAATTAAAATAACACTATTCTGGGTATCAAATGAAAGGGCTTAAATAGCACATTTAAAATATATATATATATATATTATATAAACCCAAAATAAAATGAAATAAAAATAAAAGTTATAAAAACTAAAACCAAACTCAGAGAAAAACGCCAACTAAAAAGGTGTATTATACAAGACACCACAACAAAAATCCAGAGTTACACGTAATCTGTTCGATTTATTTTTGTTTTTGACACGACGATTTAACACGAAGTGTGTGAAAACCCAGATAAATTATGTGCTTGTGAACTGATGGACCACATTGCAAATTCCCAGTGTGGTCTGTCCGTCAAATACGCACATGAAAATTTACACTAAAAGTGCTACATAATTATTGCCAGTTTATGTGACCTAAATGTTTTATGAGTAGGTAAACAAAATCAAACAAGTCGTAAAGATTTCATGCCGCGCCAAATACACCTTTTTTCATACAGTGAACACGAAAAATAGGTGAAGTGTTAAAAACGGTTCTTCAAGCAAAACGCGATGATTATTCGCACCATTACACATGCTCAAATACCCATATTACGACCATTAGAATTCTTTGCCAACTCGCATTAAGCCACCTAGTACTAAATTATCCCGGCTTATTAAAGAATTTTTAATTAACTCTCTTTCCGTTAAAAAAGACTTTATTTTTAACGTGGGAAGATGATAATTTGTCCATTTATGTTTAGGGTATTTGTTTACCTAATGTGCACTTGTATAATTGCTAACGGGGTAATATTATCGTGGACATCCACATCCACGTTACGGCATCACGATAGGGAGGGAATTAAAATGTATGGAAATATTGTAGGAAGACGCTTAAAATTTTTCGTCCACGATAACGTTAAACGTGCATGTATTTTCATACATTTTATGGACGTGCACGTGGACATCGACGATAATAAATATCGTCACGTTAGAAGTTATAAAAGCGCACAATAATACGAAAAAAAAGTAAGACTTCAGAATTAGTAGTTTTTGAAGTAGTATGGTTGAGAAGACATGACAAATATAATAATAATGATTAGGTTATTCTGCCTAGCCTTTTCCCAATCATGTTGAGGTCGGCTTCCAGTCTAACCGGATGCAGCTGAATACCAGTATTTTACATGGAACGACTGCCTATCTGACCTCCACAACCCAGTAACTGGGTAATACGATACCCCTTGGTAAGACTGGTTGTCAGACTTTCGGGCTTTTGACGACTCGTAACGACTGTCAAAGATCCATGAATGACAGCCGGGACCAACGGCTTAACGGGCTTTCCGAAGCACGGAGGAGTCTCGGTATGTAAAGATGGTCACCCATCCACGGACCAACCCCGGCAAGCGCAGCTTAACCTGATGGATCGACCCGTGCGGCTATTATTACTTAGCCACGAGCTCCGCAAATAATAATGATTAGATATGAGTATTATAGGTAGATTTTAGTTAGTGTCAGTGTAGTAGTTAGTGTAAAAAACCATTATTTCAGGAATAGTAACTGCACTATCCTATATTAAAAGCCGGCTTATTGGAGATAGCAGTCAAACACGAAATAGAGTTTTCCCGAGCACATTGTCACGTTGGCGGGCGCTAGAAAACTTTAAGCTTAGCGTAGCTCAGAACTTTCCGAATCCAAATGGATTGAATGGTTTTCTGCAACCCTTTTCTCAACTGCAGACGGAAATAATAAATAGAGAAATAAGAGAATACTTGAAAAGTTCATCCTTCAATAGAATATTTCTTGCCAACCTACGTGAATGACTCCTACACATTTAATCAAGCATCGTTGCCCTTTCAATAAGGGCACAGATGTTTATCTTGGAGTGTTTTGCTGAAACCCGATAATGCAATTCAATAAAGACGTTCCATTTTTAAATTAAAACAAGTTGGCAATTTTATTAAAATTAATCTGAGTGCGATTATGTGACATCGAGCGGTGCAATTGATGACTTGCTGACGACTCGGACATAACATATTCGGCACAGTGTCCGAATTGACACATTTTAATTTCAATATTTTATTTCACTGACAATTCGGACATCATCAAATTATTGAAGCTGTTTAGTACAGTCAGCAAAAAAAAGTTTTAAAATATAATATGTGGAAAAATAGCGTTACCAAAACTATTAAAAATTATTAAAATTGCTTTGTGCTGTAAGTCACCACTTTGGCGTGTATCTATCTATGTATGTGGGTATGTAATATTATTTATCAAAAACCGCTGCCTTTCGTTAAACTCCCGTTAAAAACTGTTTTTTACAACTCATGGCTAGGCGGAGGACGGATTTCTACAATATTCGGTATCGTTGGAAGTTTTTTATCTGAATATAAAAAACAGCTTTTTTATTGGTGTCCGAATCATCAGTGAAAACAAATTCGGGTTCGGACACTGTGTCCGAATATATTGTGTCCGATTCGTCAGCAAGTCCAATTGTAATCTGTAGTTTTTTTTAAATATTTTTCGAAGGTTCCACATAAGAACCTTTAATCTATGAAGACAATGTAGTATTCATCCATGAATCAGTCTGTTAAAACAAAAACACAACAACAAACTTCTTCTGTTCTAACAAACTTATATAATTGGCTTTTGCAACCTAGTTAGATAATCAAGTTGTCAGAATTATATTAGTGTAGTTAGAGGTGCTCCTGTTAAAAAAAAGGGATTACATACTATGTAATCTTGTTCTCTAACTTAGTAATCTCATAGACTGTTCTTTAACTAAAGTAGAGGGTTAGATGTTAGCCTTGCTATTGTTTATATAGGGGTTTATATATACCAGTATTTTACATTTTACAGATTTATATGAAACCTACAAATAATAAAGAAATCTCGATGTTTTGCCCAGTTGTAAAAACCGTGCGAAGCGGCGACGGGACGCAAGTACAATCTGCCTAGCCTTTTCCCAACTATGTTGGGGTCGGCTTCCAGTCTAACTGGATGCAGCTGAATACCAGTATTTTACATGGAGCGACTGCGTATCTGACCTCCACAACTCAGTTACTGGGTAACACAATCCCCCTTTGGTAAGACTGGTTGTCAGAATTTAGGGCTTCTGACGACTCGTAACGACTGTCAAAGATCCACGAATGACAGCCGGAACCAACGGCTTAGCGGGCTTTCCGAGGCACGGAGGAGTCTCGATATATAAAGATCGTCACCTATCCACGGTCGAACCCCGGCAAGCGTAGTTTAACCTGATGGATCAACCCGTGCGGCTGTTATTACTTAGCCATGAGTTCCTCGCTTCCTCAATACACATCTTTAACTGATTTTATGAAGTCTTTGTAAGATTTCACTTGTTCTTTTTTATAGTAGAACATATTATAAAGTATATTTTATATATGTCCATATTTTTGTAATCTCTCTCAAAAAATCTCTGTAATAATGTAATCAATGAAAAAAAAAAATGTATATTTTTAAACAGTTTTTTGCTACACCTCGCTTAAAACAAAACCTACATCCTTTAAGCACGACCCAACATAGTCTGCTTGAGATAACCCAAGCACGCACTTAATTACCCACATTACCATGCAGGTACCACTCTATGTAGGTACAGTATCATCTCCCCTATCTATTTTCCCGGTAGACACAGCCTCGCAACAACACACCGGTTATCAAAAGCGTCAGATTAAAACATGGTATACCGTTACGAAACTAGACAACACTGACAATTTTAGAAATTTTGCTCATCAAACGCTAACTCCCTTGCAGAATACGTGAGGGAATTACAAAGTTCCTGGTAACTCATTCTGTGTTATTTGTAGTTTAGTACAGTCACGAGCAAAAATATGACAACACTACGTAAAATTCTAAAGCTTTTATTTGTTTTTCATCTTTGATGGTCACGACCGATGCTGAGCTTGAGGTCTCTTAGTAGCAGTCGTTAGTCTGGTTTTGTGTCCGTTAATAGGCTTGCTTCCTATTTCATGGGACTGGACTGCCACAAGCCAAAGATCATCACAATAGGAGGGCGATCGTCATCACGACGCACAGCATTAAGTAAAGAACTGAAGGAAGAGAACTGGCAAACTACATGATATAACATCACGCCTGTAAACTTGGGGCAAGTTTATTGCTATCAACCGGGCACAAATCCAGACTCCTGGCTGCTACTGTTAAATTCCTATTGGAAAAACCCAATAAAACCTTGCCCGACTTGGGAATCGAAACCAGGACCTCATGCTCAGCAGTAGCGCTTGCACTCGACCAATAAGGACCAATATTGGAGCCATTCTGCTCACCTCTGCGGGGAATACAGGCGTGATATTCAGAGTTATTTTGTTAGTTTCGCTCTTTATGTTACTACAGCTGTATAAAACGTACTTCAAACTACATTATTTTCATTACAAACAGTGCTTCGTTTTACTAGCTCGGAGATGAGAATAATTTAGAATAAACTCAGGCTATGAGCTCTCCTAGAACTTGTTTTAACGTTGTATTAAGATTACCAAACTGTGGTAAAGTGATAACTACTTAGCATAATGTAATTACTTGAAGTGAAGTGTTGTTTAAAATTTTCTTATGAGAATGATATCATATTTCCTTGAAAGAAAATGAATCTGTAAAATCTTATAACTCTTTGTATAAGATTTTACTATATAAGGAAATGAGTCTGTAAAATCTTATACCTACAGGTTGTATCAGATATGTGCTGTGAAATTTAAGGTGTGGTACAGACTATCAAACCGAACAATTGAGAAGTGGACATTCTGCGTCGGAGCCCTTTCTCCATAGGACATCCTAAATATTTTGAGTCAAGTAGGTATTGAAGTTTTGTATGGGACAGTTAATAATTTTTTCGCGATTTAGATGTTGGTCCCATGGAGAAAGATGTTCAGTTTGATGGATTTTAGCATACCCTTTGATTAGACCACACCTTTCTGATACATCCTGTATAGTCCCGGTTTCTAAGTACAAAAAGAGTTAGTTACCTAATCGTAGCGATTTTATTCTTGTTCTTTAAAGATTTATAATAACATTGTACACATTTGCATTCAAATTATTATATTATGTAATTAGCAACTTAGTTATATATTATTATCATTATAATGTTGTTAAAATGAATAAAATAAAAAAAATACAATAATAGCTTAGGTATAAACAACAAAATACCTATATTTGAAAACATTCCGTCAGAGAAACGGGATTCGCTTTTAACCTCATAACGTGAGCCTCCCGTCTGTCCGATAACCCAAAAAGGGTCTTTCAATATGCTAAAAATGATACGGAAAGGTTGTATATCTATTTATATATAAAAAACATAACTATGCAGGTCTGATCGGTAAATGCGTCTGTTGAAAGGTTATTGGCCTTATTTCTAGTTGGTATTTTGTAGGATAAAAACTTGCAATTCACGTAATAAAATTCAAAGTGGGATAAGTTTGCAGCGAAAGGTGTCAAAGGATCAAGGATTCTAATGCCTATTGTGTAATGTTGGTATTCAAAAGACATGATTTTATATGTAACCCTTCAAGAATGTACGTTTAGTTTGAAGAAAAACATAAGCTCGCAAACGTCAAAATAAAAAGTCATTTATTCAAACTAGGCTATGGATTAGCACTTTTCGAACGTCAAAATTACATAAGACAGTCCCCCAAAACGCTCACCCTTCACTACTTCCTAGTGTGGCAGAGATGAAGTTTAGTCTTCTTATACAAAGAAAAACGTTGCAGTTAAAAAAAAGTACTAAGTACTTGTACCTTTGTCCACGGAAAAGCCTCATTTACAAGCAACAATTAAAAATGCACTGTCCAAACAGTGTTCAGGCGATGCAAGTAATTTTTTGCTTCAATTTGATTGTATGCTACAAGCAAAAAACTTGGATACTGTAAATGAGGATTTAGGGCAAGTCCCTAAGCCGCAAACAACTACCAAACAGTGTTATTTTTCTATTAAAAATCTGAAAGCACTCCGTAAAATATGAAAAGGTAAAAGGGACTAAGCGGTCGACGACGCAACTTTTAATAACATTGGATTTTACTCTGATGGAGAGTCGAAACAAGTATTAAGAATTGTATTTATACGCTGTGATGTGGACGGGTAGATGGAGATTTTATACTAGAGATTCAAAGGTGGTGGTGAATCTAAAGACTGCGCAAGAGATTCTGAAATGGGTGAAAAAGGAACGTTATGTGGAATTCGACATTGATAATCTGTCTACCTATTCCCCACTACCCTCTAAACTTATTTTAGCTATGAATCCTCTACAAATGTTTCCCTACAGTTAGCTTATTGCGAACATTAAAACCAGTTTCATAGTAACCATTTTAACATACAAACGAGTGTTAAAATGTTGTACTAAATTACATTATGCAACTCTTTTGCTTGTTCGATCCCTTCCGGTCACCTGCTGACCCCCGCGCCGACACATGATTCACATTTTCGTAAATACACTCCGTCACGCTTGGAGGGCTACGGGCTATGGTCAGTAGGTGAATCTCTACCAGAAACTATGGGTGAAAAATATTATTAGGTGTACAGCACTACGGAACACAGAATTTACCAGTGTTTCATTCATTTATTATCTTTATGAATATAAAGATAATAAATTTATTCTTAATCAAAAGTAATTACAGTTGTAATTTGTTACCTAAAGTTACAGAATGAATGATGTCGATAGCCCTTTTGGTCAACATAACCTTAACCATTTCTGTATAAAATTTATGCAAAATTAAAGCGAGATAACTGGCAAAATTTGTCGGAAATTCAATATTAATATTCAAACATAACCCAGAACTTTGTCTTACGACTTTTGAAAGTGTATTTTGCAAACATTTAGTTGAAAAGTTGAGGGATGAACGAACATAGAAATCTTTGAATTACTGAGTGGTCCTGATAGTCTTAGCAATTTACGATCGCGCGTCGTTTTGACTCTTACGTCATTGCCAAGGTGCAATTCAGGGAAAATAATTGTTTATCAAATTCACATACTTCGTCAAATTATCGTATCATAACCATTTCATACCGTCAAAGAATGGCATTTGTGATTTGAATATAATAATATGGACATTTTTATGAATTTATGTTAGTCTGGAAGCCAACCCCAGCATCGTTGGGAAAAGGCTAGGCAGGTGATGATGATGAAGTCGATAATTAATTCAATAAGCAAGCGTTCGTGAAATGTTACAACTGTGGCGGCATCTACATCGCCACATGCGAGCTACGCGTCACACTGACGTCACGCGAAATCCTGCATCGCGCAAGCAAAGTTTACCGCGCGAACAGCATAAATATAACTTTCCGATATCAATTCTAGGCAGTTGCTCGCCAGACACGACACCCATCTGGTCGGAGGATCCTCCCTTTTCTATAGAGTATGAGTCAACTTTAAACCCTGTTCCTCATACCTCTAAACAACTATAGCATCGAGCATCTCTAGCAAATTTTATTTGCATTAACACCTGGGTCTGTTCCAGATTTAGAGGACAGACATACAATGCTAACGTCTAACTTCCTGCATATATTTACCATAAAGTTTGCTACTATACTGTATCTACGTGGACACAGTAAAATTTCTGAATGCATACAATTTGTCGTGATGTTTTACATTAATGTAATTGTATGAAAGTTTCTCTATCTCTAACACTGTATTTTGTAACTGAATTGTAGTCGCTGTAAATTCATCTTTATTGTATTTTCCTGTTCCTGCTTTTATTCTGACCCAGATTTCAGCAATTCTTTATGGATCGTGATTTTAGTTTCTCTGACCCTGTACTGACACTACAGAAAATAGTGGGTTAACTATTCTGTGTTGTCTTTGTTTAAGTATAATATTCATTAGGTGACTTCTTATTACGCCAAAGTTAGCATCTACATACAAGCATCTACATGCTTTTTGCAACATCTACATACAAGGTTTATCCTCAACCCGATTTTTTACAAACTGGAGAAACTCTTCAGCTAACCGGACGTTTTTTTTTCGTGGCTATTACTTTTAATTTTCTATAAAAACTTATCCGAAACCCATAACACGATTTCCTATAGCCAATCTTTAATAGTCTAATAATGATATCATGCAAGCTGAACCATTTTCATTAGTGTCGACGTTATGTAACATGTCATTAATGGACCAAACTTGTACACATGCGTCTAAGTAAATTAATTAAGTTTAAATTAAAATATGTCCTGTCTTGGAGGACCTAATAATGTTTCGGTATACCAAGGGCTTTTCTCGTACAGGTTATTAATTCATTGAAAGTTAATTAAAGGAAAGAATTAGGGAATTATCGATTTTTATCCATTATTTAGTTTCAGGTTTTTAACAAGGCGATAAGGACCAGGCCCGGGTCGACGCGCGTTGTGTTCCACGCGCGCCTCAAAGAGATGTCAGCACCAATGGCGGAGCCCACTAGGGCCGATGCCTGCCGGGGTTGCGGGAAAGTCCGAAAGGGATACTGTGGCCCCTGGCAACACAGGCAACTGAAGGAACACGGGTGGGTTTTAGTCAGTAAGAGTCTGACACGCCCTCCCGCTCCGCCCAGAGCGGGAGAAGTTATTTGATGATTTCCAACACAAAAAAAAAAAAAAAACGGCTTTTAAGAAGACAGTCCTTATTCGTAGTTCTAAAGAGGACTTTATGAACACTAGGCCGCATCGCTTACAACGCTACTGAAAAGTAACCATTTACAAACTCAAATCACCAAAGAGTAGTCAGAATGTCACAGCACTAGTATTTCAATGGCGGTCCGTACAGAACGTGGCTTAGTAAGGTGTTATTAACTACATAGCTTGTGATGATTCAATCCTCTCTAATCCGGCTACTCATTGGTGACTTCAGTTTGTAATTGGTTATTTTTGATAAAAAACTAAAATAGCCGAATTAAAACTATGTAAAAACATTTCACACTCCCATTAAAAAATCTCTAAACATGTACCTATCTTTAAATAAATTTCGTCTTAAATTGATTTAAAAGTGTATTTGCTTCAAATTGGAATTAAATCCAAAGTAAGTTCAAGAATTGACATCAACTAGCATTGCGAGCATACCTATTACCGATGAAATCGAGGTCTTTGTAGGTTTAATAGGAAGGATGTTATCTGGAAACGAACTTCTATTTTGCTAGTAAGAGATTTCTTAACCGAAAATCTTCGGTAGAAGATTTACTAATGGCCAATTCCTATAATTTACGGACCGTTATTGGTTAAACTTAAGACTCTTGTATCTTTACCAATGAAGCAAAGACCTCGTAGCTTTGCATAGTAGACCCTCCCATATGGACACTGCTATCACAGGTAAAATTAGCTTCCGAATCTATTTGTATGCCAAGTTTGGCAATTAAAAACGTTACCATTAGTAAGCAAAACGATTCGTTTTAGTTTATAGGAACCGAGCATTAGTGATTACATTCCCTGTAGTCTGCAGTGATATCAAAGATATCATTCAAAATAAATGTCTATCAAAATGTAACATTAGTTAGAATAGACCTAAAGTGCGTTCATTATAACTTGTCCTGTGACACGATTGGTAGCACCGTTCTTTCAGTCGCCATTTTGAACTCTATTAGTATTGAAACTAAGCTTGACAAGCAATGGTGCCAACATGACGGCAAGGGACAAGTTATAGTGAACGGTCTGTACGATTATTCTGTCCTTATATACTTCACTACCTTTAGTTACATGTATCACCGTATCGTGTTGTTTACTAATTAGCTTTAACCCGTGAAATTTTACGTGTTTTTTTTTTAATGTTTTTTTATTCGCATTTTTTATGGCACCTCTTTAGATCATGAGCTATCTGAATATCAAAAAATATTTGGCCTAGGTCTTAAGGGGCAGGCGTGAAAATTGATTCGCTGTTACAATGTTTAATAGCTAGGTACTTAGTTTTAAGGACAATGTTACCAACCGTATACGAGAGTCTTCGCTCAAAATTAAGATTTTTATTATATATAACTCCAAGATCCTATATTCCCGTTCGTGATTATTAGGCCATGGAACACCTTTTTTGTTGGGAAACAGACAGTTTTTGATTGACTTATAAAGTAAAATGTGTTTTTTATCAATAAACATCTATCTTTCCCTCAATGACGTGTGTTATAAATTGCTGTAACATTGTCTTCAAAACGACGCCCATCAAGTATCGTTTTCATTTCAGCCAAAAGACGTCCACTGCTGGTTATAGGTCTACACTTCGACCTGTCTTATGCTTTTCGCATCCAGTGGATTCTTGCGGCCGTATCGTATCGTCTTTCCTTCATATTATTGTGTTTCTACCCGTTGTATTGTTATCAGCTATTGAACGATATCATTTATTATTGTGAAGCAATTCATTGTCCGTTCAACGATTTATTGTTGTCCAATTATTATCCTTGACATTCTTTAGCTTTTGTGACGTCGCCAAAAATATAAGGCCTTGACGGTTTGCCTTATTATTTGCGACAGGTAGTTGAAAGGTTCACAAATTATTTACGGCAATTTAACAAAATTGCCGCGTCTTGTAGTTTTCAATGGAGTTTCTCGTAAATAAAGGCCGACTTGACGCAAGTTCAAGTAAGTTTATGTGACTTGTAATTTTTTGTATGAATAAGGGCGTTTGTGCACTACAGGGAATTTTACGGTCCGGCAGTCCGATTTTCGAGTAAATTTCACGTGATCCGGAAATATAGGTATGAGATTTTACATCCGGAAGGTAAAATTCTGTGTAGTGCACAAACGCCGCGTGGTTGTATTCTATATTAGTAGTAAAATTCATGTTTATTTTATCAATTAGTTTATGTAATTAATACAAAACTTATAAGTAGGTACTATAGGTAAGAAATGTTGTATTTTTTATTAAATTAAGAACAACGATATCGTTGCTTGTGTGCTTTTATCTAAACTGTAATAAACTCACCTAATCTGGCATATTATATAAATAAATATATTTAAGATATTTTCTAACTAATCAATCTTGTAGCACCATCAATCAAAACACAATAATCTTATTATCTTAAAGTTTCAATAGCAACAGAAATACGCATATCATCTTTTCTGTGACGAAAATACTTTCATTATTGTACTAAAAGCTTAAGGCGCCTAAAATTTAATGTAACAGCATTCAATTTCACTTTGTCTAGAGAAATTTTAATTCCATCAGCCATAATAAATGCTCGTGCCCAAACTTTGCTAGAAAATAAACATTAAAATTCCCAACAGAGAGGTCGCCCAACCGACATAAAATAGCCAGCTTAAGTTATTTGCATCACAAAACTGACCCCGACCCCAACACCCCGCTGGGACTGAATGTGACCAAGAAATTATACTTTTGCATTAGCTAGCAGTTTCGCTTAGTTAGCCAGTTACACAAACTTTTCACATTTATTCAGAAAAGTTGGTCCATTCAGCTCCCGCGTCTGGGCTTTAGCCGCTACCTACAACTCTACAACTAGATTTGATTGTATGCTCAATAGAACGGAAGTCAGGCTGTAGTAAGCGACCGATGTAATTCGAATTAATGAGTTATAAGAACGGTTCGATCAAACATTTTTGGGAAACTTTTGGGACTTTTATAGATTTTAATTATATCCCTGATATTGAATTGGTGGGTATCCCAAAGCGAGGAGTTTCGTAAACCTGTTATACAACTTTTGTATGATGGTATAATGTTGAAGAATTATTTCTGTCGTTTTTTGAAAGAATCTTTGTATGTAACACGTGTAACTCAATAATTATATCAGGAGAAGTGCTTTAAAAATATGAAAATGATTATTTTCTGGAATTGTAAGGAGTTACACACCTTATTATGAAAAAACTTTATGCTGAAAACGAAAATAATAACTTATAATAAACGAATGTAATTGGCAATAAAAGTACAGTTTTCCCTATAAAACACCAAGTGCTTGGAAAATAAAAATGATTTATTCGAGCTTTCGCAGCCAGTGCTACTCTTAAATTAACAAAACGGCGAAATGTTTTCGCGCTAAAATATAAAACGGAAACTGCGAGTTCCAACATTTGTTGTCAGAGAAGGCCAACAATTCATTACGAAACAATATCCAATTATGTTTGTCAAGTTCAGTAGTTGCGTTAAATAACAAGTAATTACCAGCACCGCTGGCTATAGGCCAAGGGGCATGGTGCCAATGCCCCGAGCAACCTGTTGACTTGCGAATTGGAAAACATTGTTTTTAAAACGCAAGGAAAGGTGAAACCTGCTATAAACTATATTTGCAACCCCGGTCGTTGCCCTTTCGAAACCCCTAGCTTAATATTAGCAATGTGAATTAACTGTTCCTATTTCAGTAGACATTGAAAACGTTGGAAGCCGTAAAACTGTGAAGTATTTTATTTATTAGACGGTAAAGTTTGTTTTTGATACCAAAGTTTTTCGTTTGATTGAATCTAAGACGTTCCTACGAATTTGGTCCGAATAGGAGAAATGATTCTGAAAAAAAGTTCTTCTAATTTTTATCACTGACCTGGACATGATACGGTGCCACCTTCTCCTCGCCTTTGATCTCGACGTTGATGTGTAGTCTGATGGCTCCGGATACTGCTGACTTGTCTGTTCTTTTTTCCAGGTTGTACCAGACGTCCATCTCGCCAGACAGGGTTCGCACCTATAAATATAATAATCTAATATATTGTTTGTTTTACAACGCACCTACATTCGGACACAAATCGAATCTCGTATAATTTTGATCTTCATATTTTGCCCTGTTCGTTACACAACTATGACATAGTTTCCATAGATAAAAAGATCAAAGAAATAATATAAGCAAACACAAATATCGCCACAAGGGATAAAATAACACCAAATTATTCCACCTAATAAATATTTATTACCTTTGAGACTAGACACGGCGAGAGCTTTTCATCATAGTTCACTTGTCAAGAATATGACAAGACTATGATGAATTCATGTTTCTAGATTACTTTATTTACGTTTTAGTTCATTGTTTTTTGGAAGGAACTTCTTCGTTCTTTTTATAAAACTCTAAAGAAATAAATTTTTAAAATTTATTTACCTCGATGATTGTTTGACCCAAGAAATCGTCAGATTCTCTCGTCAATTTCTGGCGCAATTTTGATTTCAAATCGTTGTCTTCATCCCATACTCTTACTTTGATACGATCCGATGAATTGTGGCATTCACTGAAAAGAAAAGTACAGAGTAATCCTGATTGAAATGACTAACATGAAAAAAATCGTTTCGATGAATAAGACGGCCTTTCATGTTCGATGTACATATGTTTATACTCACAAGTAAAACTTCTCATTCCACACAGGGTTCAATTCCTGAGGCATTGTTCTTGTTCTCTTCTTCACTTTGCTTACTTGGACGGTAACGTAGGGGTCTGAAGTTCCACTCTTATCTTTCGCGATGAGGCCTTGAGCACAAATAACTGCCCGCGAAGGGCAAATTTAGTATTTCCTAATGGCATTGCATACAAAATATTTGAAATAATAAAATTATTTAAACTACATAATCCAACTATTTTTGCAGGACCTCATACAGAGGAACTTTTCACCAGAAAGTAGATTGCTTACAGAAATAATATTTCAAATATACCGCTTCAGTGGGTCTCTACGTATAGTAATAATAATATAGCAGACTATTCCAAAACCCTCCGGTACGGTTGAGTAAATTCCAGTAAACGTATTTCTGGTAAATCTTTCGAAAGTAATATACATTCATGTTCATGGTTGTTTTATATATCTACTTTTATGTTTTCATGAAATGTTAAACTACGCAATGTACTAATTTTACATTACGCTCAGAATCTTCGCCATGAAGCATTATTAGCATATAAAGCTAGCCTCAACTTACGCTAAAGATAACCTTACCAAGCTATCTTCTACCTTACTTACCAAATTAGGCATTCTGTGCTAGAATCTCTTGAAAATCTATAAACAGGGTTTCGTGTGATCAGATCGGGTCGGGGTCAAAAGAAGACACTAGCTTCAAACTACCAAACTTTTTATCTATGCCCAAATTCGATTTCTAAAACAAGTTGAACATAGCGCCTACATTATCGCAACTTCTAATGCAAACTTCGACCAAGAAGAAAGTTTCAAAGAAGAAGTATAAAGATATGCGCGGGAATCAAGTCTAATGGTATTGGAATTTTCACGAATCGAAAAGTTATTGACAGTAACAGTAGAGAGGTAGAAATTTCGAGATAATTGGGGTCCTTCATTCGGCATGCTATTTATTCCTTCTAAAATTTCATTCACTTAAAAACGACTACTGAAGTATAGGTTTCTATCATCGTCGCACTGAAAATTAAACAGGTTAATGTTCATGATGTGAATCCCTATCACCATTCATGTTACAGTGAACGAGCTTTGACAATCCACTCATAATTGTAACATTTATTGTTAATTTGTGACTCTCATGCAATTTGTGTCAATTTAGCAGACGTGCTGCCGAGTTATGGTTTTGCAATCATTATAAATGAACGTGGTTTGAATCGTGTCGTTTCAGTGTTCAAGGAGTATAAAATTTGTGTGCGTGACAAGAATAATTGAATTTGTTTTATCATCAGAGTTGAGTAAAGTGTTATAGATTCGTGGAATTTCCTTAGTGTTTATGATCAAATCAAGCTACGTTTTTATCGATGGAAGTGATTAGAGGCGGTGCATTAACGACCGTGATTTTTCGGGTAAGTATTTGAAGTATAGATATGCAATAGATTTCTTTTTTGATATCTGCTGAAGCTGCGGCTTACAGTTACTTAAGCATTTACTTTTTTCAACTTAGCATAATTAATATACTATCTTACAACGCCTTTACGCTATTTATTATAATGTTACAAAAATCATAATTTGAAGCAGATATCAAAAACAAGGGAAAAGAGAATTCAGGCGAAGAGTCTGTCTAATAGTATCAAAATTGCGAACGTGCGGTTCGTAGCCGCAAAAGACCACCGCAAACCTGTAATGGCGATCTTGCAAGACCACTTTGATGTTCCTTCTATAGTGACTTGCTTGGCCTGTTCTAGACTGTCAATGTGAGTGTCTGGGTCGACGTTAAAAGTCCGCCTGGCCGCCACATGAAACGAAAGATTGAATACAATTTAGTGTTGTGTTTGTATTGTGTTTTTATGCCTTTCGATGTTTTCGCCTCGTCTGGTACCTAGATCCTAGAGGAGAACATTTATTGCAAACACTGTACGTCAATCGAACCTGTGATGGCGATCTTCGCGCTCCATTTGGATGTACCATCGAGGACTGATTGCTTCACTGTGCTCATGTGCGCTGCGTGAGGCTCCCCTTCGATGCTGAACACGCGTCTGTCACATACACACTCGTGTCAGCGATTGCTTTCCGATATTTTCAATTTACTCAACGGCGTTTTATATGATTATAACGTTACTTTTCATGACATCATCAGAAACAGCTCTTTTACAAGCGATTTTCTGTTATACAAAATGGATTTCAAAGGGGGTGTTATTTACGTGCAGTTTAGCTATTGCAAGTTTATGTGATTATTTTATTTCAGCTAAGTGATTCTAGGCAAAATGGTGATTAGTTTTATTATTGTTGAAGTAAATATAAAATCGTATACCTGAATCCGACCCATTTAAAGCAAATCGCCGAACAAAGTTTGGAATTTTAAACATTATCGTAAATCAAAATTGGAAGTATCATTACCTGATCAGTTCGAAAATCTCGGGTTTGTCGCGTTCGCGTTGTTTCATTCTTTCCTTCATAGCTGTGATGATGGAATTGGCTTTATCTTCAGCCCCATGTTTGGAAGACTTTTCGGCCGCCCCTGCGAAACACACTGATCAGGCAGTGCCAAAGTAGTTCTTGTTAATTGCGGGATGCGCCGGGACGGCCCCCCGCCCCGCGCCCACACCCGCTACGACCACTCTTGGCCTCAACCTGACAAGACTCCAACTTCGACATGTAAATTCAGCAAAGTTTATGTATGTCAGATCTGATCAGGTCGTCGACCTCGAGCGGCGCCGGCCGGAGCGGATCTGAGCACGGCGCCTGGCAAACAAAACTCAATACAGTTCAACGCTTTGTTAAATTATTAATTTTTTGGAGATATTGCTGGAAGCTTATTAATATTAGGTATATCAAAGGTAGGTGGGTAGGTACTGTATCAACAAGCTGCCAAGTATCTCCAAAAGGCGTTAGAACTGCATCGCTCACTAAAACACCCTCTGTATTTGTATGTTGATGTATTGTTTGTTCGTCCATTTACCATTATTTTAAACGAAACTCGTTACATATATACAAATGGATACTTTTAATCATTTAAAGCGCTGAACATCTTCAGGAATAGAAGTGAAAACATAAAGATAGTAAAATTAATACAGAAACGTGGAACTCTATAAATCAAAATATTATGTAAAATAAATAAACTAAAGGACCACATATAATATAGAAGTGGACAGACACTGGATTGCGTGCACACATTGCTAACAGGCACATCGTAACAACACGTTGCATTTGTCGGATTTGTTTGGGCGTTCGTGTTCTTAAAGCTTCTAAACCGATTTGTAAGAAAAACGGTGTGTAAGATAGTGTAAAATGTAAATTAGGGTAAAGAACAGTACATAACACAAGTAATTTAGTGTAATAGGGCTTTAACAAGTTTCGGCGCTGGGCGGGGCAACCCGAAAGGAACTAACGGATGACAGGACCGGAACCCTATCTACGTGAGCTACATGTCCACACTTCGAAAACATTGAATATTAAAATTATGTTATTAATACACAGCACAATCTAGATAAAGAAATAAATGATTAAACAATAAAAGAAAAAATTTGAATTAATATACTTACGTCAGCAAATAAGATATAACCATTCCAATATCTTAAATCATATTGAATTAAGAATACTAAAATCAAAGTGGAAATAATTAATAATCATAAATAATTAAATGATAAAATTTTATAAATTCAAATATTAATTTCAAAGTGTAGACTAGGAATGAAGATGGCGTGCAGTCGATGATCTCTATTTTGTTATTTAACAATTTGTTAAAACGCGGTTCGCCTAACGACTGCTCGCCTACATGATCGTGCAATGTCAAATCTAGAACCGAATATTATGCGAATAATAAAATTTGGAATATAACATTATGTGTGTATCTCACCGATAGCCATGCACACCGATAAAGCAATGGTCAAATCATCAATTGGGAAGGGAAAACACATCATGCTATTTGCATTATATGAGGTCAGAGTAAACATGAAGAAAAAGGGAGATAAATAAACACCACAGAAACATAATTACAACAACGATAAAAAATATAAAGAAATGTATTATTCCTATGATTGCGTGAATCCCGGTGATGTCGCTAGTTGTGTATTTCTGGCGAATGGTCCTAGCTGTGTTCTCGAACGTGAAGAATGTTTCATCACTGATGTTTAGCGATCGATTCATGCAAAATTGTTTACTCATGCATATCAACCGAACTAGAATGGCAGTAAATTTTTCTACAACGACATTCTGGATTTTGAATACCATTTATTACCTTTAACACAGACATCACCTAGAGAGCGGAATCTAACAAATTAAGTAAACATCTAGTAGACTTATATTAACATTTAGAAATTAAAGAGCGCCACTTCATAACATTGCTCAGATATATGAAAATTTACAAGATCTGAATGCATCAACTAAATCTTCAAACGCTGGAAGAAAATCTGAGATATAACAAACAATGGCTATAATTTACGAAACTGATTTCAAACAAATAGATAACTCGCATTTAGAATGATAAATCTATGAATCTCCATTATATATCTAGTTTAGACTTGATCAAAGTGCGGGCACAAAGGTCATAACTCTCGACAAGACTTGCTCTCCATTAAGTACCAGTGAAACTCTCTCTGTGTGGGAGACTTGTAGACCAACTCCCAGTTCCGACCTTTGTAACAACGTCGCTCATGCCCCAATTTCAATTTTCATCTCAGAATAATTTATTTTCATCGTTGTCGGACGTAATCTGAACACTAATAAAATCTAAAACCCGAATTTTTGTGCCGCTTTTAGATACCAAAGAATTCAAGTTAAATCCAGATAAAGCAGTAAATCTAAAGGCTTCAAAGACCTCACAATCCAGACTTACTTAATAGAAGACGAATGCCTCAACATAACGTAAATAAATAATTAAATTACATAAAACGAAACGATCCAAGCTCGCGTTGAATCGTGCTCCGTCTTGAGCGCTTTAAGTACAATGTTCTTTAGAGACTGTGCATTAAATATTGATTTTCTACTGCGACGTTGTGTATCCAAAGATCTTGTCTACAACGAGTGACCCGTCAAGTGCTTCTTGACTCACTTGAGTTTAATAAGGAGGGAACTGCGCTTCCCAGCCAACTCTAAAAACCTAAACATTTCCCGCTTCTCGAACGTTCGCAAAGGTATCTTTGAAGTGACGCTCTTTAAGATTTAGATTAGATATTTTAATCACAAGATTTTGGTAATCGTTGTCTTTGTGATTAAAAACTGTACATTGAGAGATAACAAACATAAATATATATTTTGTGATCGGTAAGTAGGAGAATATTATTCAATGGTATTTTTTGTAATTCCCCATTAACATAAGTAATAAAAAACCGGTTATTCTCATACTTGCTTACACTGAATCAGGGGTTAACAACATTGACATGGCAGGAATTCGTTCCATTCTAAAAAAAAGAAGGTTTTTCATACCTGAAAGCTATATTTTGCAGAATAATTTGATTTTTCACTTGAAAGGTAATGAAACAAATCCCTTTCACTTTGATTACAAAAAATATACCCATAGACCATCGCAGGGCTCCACTTACTCTGCAGGCAGTCAGCATTGAGCAAATCCTTGCATTTTTCGTGACACTTGACACCACATTCAGTGCACCTTACACCTTGCCTGGCGATGCCCCAAAGTAGCCCTTCACACTCGTAACAATAAGTGGGCGAAGTCGCCGTCCATAGAACGAAGTTGTGAGGCGTCGTTGATGATATTGGGTAGATAAGCGCTTGCAAAGTCTTCTTGTATACGTGCATTTTCTGTAAGCCCTTTTTAAATCAGTAATGGTATGCAGGCAGATATAAATTTTAGTGAGTGGTTATAGGTAGCAACTCACCAGTTCTTCGTCGTTCAACGTAGCCCGATGCACAGCTGACGTCAAACCTGCATTCCTCTTCGTTGCAGCCATTGTCTAAACAGCAGAAAATATATAAGTAATGGGCATAAACACCGTACTCCATCCTCAGTATGTAATGGCACTGAGTCTCGTGTCTGCTATTTCTAATCAAGCTTTGAATTGCCTACCTAACTACTATTTTGAAAAGTTTACTATTGTTAGATCTCTAGAAATTGAGAATCGTTTGATATCATTTGCAAGTTGAAGCTACTCATGCTTTGAAAAAAGCTGTTTTTAAGCCTGTCTTTTAACAAAATCTTATCTACCATCTCGAAAATTTCAGTAGTTCTTATACCGATGAAAATTTCGTTTGAATATACAAAAAAGTTATTGTAAGTGCGTGTAAAGTAAAAATGTGTGTGTGTGAGAGAGTCGGTACAACACTGAAACAGTATTACATTTGAGGGATCATGTTAATTGATGTTGTGATAAAAAAGACTTTTCAGTCGCAAAAATAATATTTGCTGTGATATTGAAGCTTCGCAATGAAAACGAAATCGGCAAGCACGTGCATGTTCCCAGTGTGGAATTCAATTTTCATTTTTATTATTCGTTTATGTATGCTGTGATGGTGTTATGCAATCGTTGGATGTATAACAATATTATGTAGCTTTACCTTTTATACGTAACCAACATCTGAAAAATGATCTAAAGCAGAAACATGCAGAGGCCAAATCAAATTAAATCAAATTTCAATGCAAGCACACTATGTACAGTGAGTGAAAAGAGAAAAATCTTGATTCAAAGTTGGTAACCAACATTTTATCTTTTCACTGTCGATCAGAACTGCATGCATAGAAAAGAAGTGTTATTGGGATAGAAATACCTTGAGAACCTGCAGGTCCGTGGTAAGGGGTAAAATGCAATGATATTATTAATTTTTATCAGGAAAAAGAGTCGTTCATTCGGTGACTATGGTTCCGCTACTGTAGTTTTTGCTCCGGTGACCCCTAATTTATCTTTTACACGGTACAGTAAGGGTTGGGTTGGTATCTAAGAATAGGTTAAAGGCCATCTAAGTAGTAAAGATCAGAAGGAAAAACACAATACAGGTAACATTGAGACATCAATGAAGAGAGAAGGGATCAAATAGGCCTTTTTTTTTCTTTCTATTTGAACAAAAAATGGGGAGTTAGAAATTTTTGTGAAACCAGTTGTAAGTTCTCAAAGCGTGAATAAATATCATATTTCACCCGCGCCACATCAGATTTTTAGGGCAACGTAGTGTTATAAATTTAAAAAAATATTTCTTGGTTATTTTTTTTCAAAATTTAACGTCCGTGATGCAATTTTCGTTAACAATCTCCCCATAAATTGTTCAAAACACATAATATGAAAATTGTCCGTGTAGAAGAAAACATTTATTACGCGCCTAAAATTACTAAGCTTCTGGAAGCGTACGTCGATGCGAGCTGTAAACATTTACGACCAGTTTCAAATATCTACCTTCCATAACCCTGAGTGCTTATAAAGGCGTATTATGCCAAGATAGCCCTTTTGTAATAGCTTCAAGCTTTCAAGATAGCGAATTGAAACCGGCCAGAGAGAAAGATAGCTAACTTCCATCGGATTCGTAATAATAGAGATAGGTTATCGATAAGAAAAAAATCAAACGTTACTTACAAGTTCTGAGACGAGGGGGATCGATTTCCTCCTAGGCCGGATGTCGGGCATGCTGTCAATGTTACTGTAGAACGGATTTTCGTTTCCTGGCGGCCTATAAAAACGTTTTAGTTAGGTTTAATTTGTTCAAAGGAAGTTTACATACCTTTTTCTTTGATAAATCTTAAAGTTGTAACTGAAAATAAGTGTTGGTAATAAATAATCCCGGGTTTTGCTATGTATTAGTAGGTATAATTGTTAGAAAGTTATTAAGCAGAATAATGATGAATGTTTCACATTATTAAATATATCTTTCATTTTAAGTACCTACCTAATTAACATAATTCCATTTAATTTGTCTATATTGTTAATTTTCAATTTAAAAAAATTATCAGTTCACATACCCATTTCCTCTGCCTCCATGCTCGTTGAAGCCAGCGGAGCCATTCTAAAAACAAAAAAAAAACAATAAATAAAACAAAATAAAAACTAAAATAAAAAGCTAACATTTCTTTATTAAAAACAAATAACAACCAACAATACAGTAATATTATTATATGATTAATTTTCGATGACAAATTATCCGAAGTCTTAATAGATGAATGCATTTCAGAGCGCAAAATGTTATAGCTTTGTTTCCATAACATAACCTTCAAATTATTATTTCGAGAAGGTGAAACGATTTTCCCATGTAGTAGAATTAGTTTAAATAACACAACATAACATCACGCCTGTATTCCCAAAAGGGTTAGGTAGAGATATGCCTACCTATATAGTAAACCCTCATTTCGTCAGTTATATTTGAGTTCCATCAAATCGCATGTAATAGGGGGCGAAATAAAATTGATTATTACGAATTCAATCATAATATTGGTACTAGTTACTGGACATGCCAAAATGAGTTTCATTATGTTTTTTTCGTAAATCTGTCAAGAGTTTTGTCATGGAAACTTAATCGTACATATTTAACACTTATAATAAAACAGCCTACATGGAGAATTAACCTCACGATAAAACACAATTTATAGTACAGTTAACAATAGTAATAATGCTTGGGCAGTTTATGACTAATGATATCTTCATTTTGAACCATGAAATAATCACTGAATTTTTCTTCGTCTACACATCAAAGCCGGCGGTCGCTTAAGAGGGTGCATCCTAAAAGTTGGCAACGTCGTAAATAGCTGTCAAATATTTACCTGTTTCGATTAATTTGGAAATAATACTGTATGGAAATAAGAAATGTGGCTAACCAATTGACTAGAATATTAATAATGAATTGCAATTATAACATTGAATTTGATGTTGTACCCGTTTTAGGTGGAAAAAAGGCATTTGAAAAGCAAATACTTTTTTTACATCTAAAACTAACTATTCGGTGTTACGATATTAATTATTGCATTTCATAATCAATATTCTAGTTCGCTAGTTAGCCACATTTTTTATTTTTTCCATACAGAAATATTATCAAATTAATCAAAACAGCGAAATATTTGACATCTATTTGCGACGTTGCCAACTTTCAGAATAAACCCTCTTAAACACAAGTTGTAGGAGCTTTCAGAATGGGCTAACCCGCCGGCACCCGGCGGCTTTTATGTGAGACACCTTATAGAGTAGGTATGAATCGGACCAAATAAGTCTTCGAAGCTTGAAATAACATTATCCCAATTCAATACAAGGTTTCAACAGTAAAAAGTAATAACTGCAAAAATAATATTAAAAATTTCGCAAAAAAATTACCTAATCTGCCCATAATAATTATAATTATCATAATTCTACGCAATATCATTCAACATCTAAAACTTTCCGCTAAATATGTTTATTACATAAAGTGCCAGCTATATTTTTATGTAGGTGTAAATAGCTATACGATTACCTAAGCCGTGTGACATCTAGTAAATACGTTACGATGTATATGTATTTAATCCTATTATGATTATTAATATAAATCACTCGATTGAAACATTTAGGTAACAATGGTAGTGAAATGTTTTCAAAAATAGAGAGCGGAATATAAACTAATAACTATTGTTTTTTGGAAGAAATCATTTATATATTATGACTCGACTACGGCTAGACATAAATATGTTATAATGTATGGATTTTTATTCATATGTTATGATGTAGATATGTCAGTATTTTATCATTGGCAGCAACAAGCTTTTACCAGAATTAAATCTAAGTGTCGGTTCGGTTCAATCAAAGATTCAAGATAAAGCAGAATAGAAATCAATATTTTTGTCCTCGCTTGATTTTGAGATCAAAGGCAGGGTGATCTGATAGAGAAAGTGACTTTTTTGGACAACGTAAATACGTTTCCTCGGTTTGAACCTATTACACTGTTTTTACTTCAAAAAATTACATTAAAATTAATGACCATTGCGTCAAAAATATGTTGTAAATAAAGTTTTCTCTAATCTCTATTTGTTTATCCGTAGTCGAGTGTTTATATTCATAACTATTGCTTATTATTTTGAATATCCATACTATGCTGTTTAAAAATAGTGAATATGTATTTATGACTGAGAAATGTTACTTATATCAATTCTCTATAAATAAAAGGAACATCTTTCTCTGATATGATATGATATGACCATGAATGAATTTTGTACGACAAAATGCTCCCCAAGCCGATACATTGATGAATTTAATTATAGACAGCAAATTCATTAGTTTAACACTAACATTATCAAACAATATCTATCAAGCAACAAACACATATAATACTGAGTATATAATTGTTTGTAAAGATTACCATTTTTCCAAGTATAAATATCGTCAAGCAAACCTTTATTAAAAATTGTATAATTGTTTGGTTGAATATCATCTTAAGCTTTATGTAAAAATCCTTTAATACATATTATAGAAAGTTCTTAGTACCCTATTGCGTTGGTTATACCTAATTATTGCCTCAATTAAATAGAAAGAGCGTCAATAGTAAGTAAATATCATATAAGTATAATATTGTATATATACGAGCACCCTATTCTATGCATTCAAATACATATTTAGCAGTACATGGAGAAAACGAAACTGGTTGAAATATTTCTCACAACCGCAGTTAGATTTTTAGGTCAAAACTACCTAAAATAAGTTCAAAATTAAATATTTGAACAGAGCCCTGCTTTTGGGGAAATCGAAGTATAGTTACTTGTGTAATGTTTCACTAAAAGTTGTTTAAAATGGACGACTATAAATAACAATTACACGTCCTACTTGCTAATCTATATAATAGGTATGTTAAATTACGAGTAACTTCATTTGTATTAGAGTTGTAAAGCGGGTTAATAATGTTAGCAATGGCTTGAGTATTTCAGTCTAACTATAAGATTTATTTTAAATAACCATGGAAGTAACCTGCAGCTTATAAAATATGTCGAAACAGCTTATATTTAACTCTTAACTCTAATTTCATGAAACTTTTGCATAAGATAACTTACACCTGCGCTGACTTTGTCCTTTTCTGCGAGCGGCGTCGTAGCAGTTGGCGTTTCTGACGTCTTCTCTTCGGCCTTTCTGTCTTTCAATGCTTTGAGAAGCTTCCATTTGCTCCCAACAGGAGCGTCCTGGTGAGGCGGAGGCTCTTCAAGAGGAAGAGAATCTTGATGAATTTGTGGCATGTCATAGTCATCATCCAGTTCGTCACCGCTTTGAACTGGACTGTCGGGTCCGGAAGTTTCTCCTGAACCAGAATCCTCAAATGACTTATCATCATCGGATTCCCTATCTTGTATATCATCTATTGTTTCTTCGATCACTGGAAAAGTTGTTATATCTTTCCAAGTATCTTTTACCGGAGATTCGTCGTATTTTTGTTTTGTTGTTGCTGTCTTTAGTTTAAGTTCCCTCAGTACAAAAGACATTTTTTCTTTTAAATATTCACCTGAGTCTTCGTCTATCTCCTCAATTTCTGGCACTTTCGGCACGGTCAGTTGCCGCTCAGCCTCTATTTGAGACTGATGCTCCATTTCTTCTAATTTCCTTAGTTCGTAACAATACCATTCATCTTCAGAATCGATACTGTCTTCAGTACTCTGTCGCCTGGAAGATACTCGGGAACCACTCCTCCAAGAATGAGTACTCCTACTGTCGTCATCGTCATGTTTATTTGGTATATCCAAACTTTGCTGATGTCGTGGTTGAAACTTGTTTGGTAGGCCCCGAGTACTTTGTATGGATGGACTTCTTTCTGGTAAATTATTAGAGTCTTCATGTAGACTTAATGTATTATTTACCACTTCAGGTGGACTTGGTTTACGAATTCTCCTTTCTTTTTGTTGATTCACATATTCTTCGCTTAATTCTTCTTGTTGTTCTGCCTCCCCTTTTGGAGGAGAAATGTCGTTTAAATGTTCATCTGAGACTGACGTTGACTTACGTAGACGATATTTACCTAAAGCTCTCGAAACTGCAAATTCTTGGGAGCTTCCACTATACGATTTATTACTTTCGCTTAATCCTTCATCAGAAACATTTGAAGTCTTTTTTACGTCTCCAATAGTAGCAAATAGAGAGCCAGGAGATTGATTATCTTCCTTTTCATCTTCTTCAAATAAGTCGACATTGGATATATCGGTGTCAATGTCCAATTTTTCTAGTTTTGGTATGTTGTCTTTTTTCATTTGACTAACACGTGCAAAATGAAAGTCGATATCATCACTTTTATCTCTGGGTATAACATTACTAGGTGCTGTTAACTTTTCCGGTTCTTCTATAATACATTCAGTGTCATCGTCACGAAATTCTATTTCTTGCTCTTGTATTCGTTCTTGTATCATTTGCTGTTGTTCTACAATTTCTTGATTGTTTATCTTTCTTTTAGGTTTGGGTGCTACTTTTGGGAACATGCTGCCTTCATGTGTAGAATCTGAAAACACGCTGTCACTATCCTCTGACTGAGCACTAGATCGACCTCCAGACCATTCTGTTTCAGATGTCTCAGGGTCTGACAGTGATTGATGACTGGCTTGCTGCTTTCGCCTTGCTTTTTGTAACAAACCAGACATTGAAGCCACCAAATGATATTTCTTTTTCCTTCTTTGCGCAGATAATATCCTTTCTTTTAATGTTTTCTCTTGCTGAGGTGGTTCTACTGCATCAACACCAGAAGGCAGCGAGTGTGATCTATGTTTTTTAGGCAAATGTAAATCTGGGAGCCAGTGACTCATAGATGACATAGCGGACTTTAGTGATGAAGTACGCTTTGGTTTTTTGGACTGTTTGTCTTGAGCCTTGCCTTTATAGTTGTTGGATATTGATAAATAGCCAGACTCAGAAACAAGTATACCACTTGACTCAACATATTGTTCTTTTCTTGTTTTACTATGTTCAGGTACAGCTTCTTTGTCGAAGCCTTCATTTTCATACATTACATTACCATTTCGTTGATCATATTGTTGCTGTTTAAAATATTCCTGTTGCAGTTGATTTTGAAATTGTTTTCTTTCAGTTATACTCAAGGAATGTGATTTCAAACTCGATGTTTCCATTGAACTGGTCGGGGATCTACTGCCACCTTGCCACGAGATTTGATCTTCTAAAGATGTTCTTTTAGGTGAATCATACCTAGTCGATGTAGGGTAATACGAGAGAGCATCAGTGAGATTGCCGGGAGGATATCCGGCGCGATGTCCTTTATAACCATTTTGATAAAAGTGTGGATCATTCGCGCCCATCGTATTAGCCCTAGTCAGGGGTCGTTTGTTGGCATTTGCCGCCGACATGACTACAGTTTGTGCATGATAACTAGGTTCCGGCGGATAAGAATCCACTGCGGGCCTCGCAACAGATTCAGAAATTTCATTTCTATCTAATAATTCGGAAAAACTCCTATCCTCAGACAACATTCCTCTCGGAGTACTATACACAGTTGTGAATATTGGTTGCCTATTTCCAGCTACGGAATATATTGAAGGGGCTTCGTTTCCGTAATAATATTCTCCAATATTGCTTATTTGAGTCATTTGATCTGTTACTACTGAATATGGAATATCGCTTTTTATATAATCACTATCCACTTTTCCTTGCAATTTACTCAAATCTCTAGAGCTAATTTCTTTCGTCATGAGATCTGTCTTTCGTAAGTTGTAATCGCTCTTTAAGTTTGTTTCTTCATAAAGATAAGAATCCACAAGCGTTTCTATATACGGTTTCGGTTCGACCTCATACGACATTCTTTGTATTGGTTGTGGGGAAGGATCTCTCATTTTATGAGAATCGTGACTTCCATGCGTAGCAATTCTTCCCGTTTTAGGTGAACCTGGACTTTTTTCTAAACTTGACCATCCACTCATAGATGATAATCCTGAATCAGATTTTGCAGCTACAATATTTGCTGAATCCCTCTTTACGTGCTTAGGCGAAGTTTTGGGTGACTTTGGAGATCTGGGACTTAACCGCATACCATCATGGGGCATAGCGCTACTTGTAGATAACATTGGTTGATGAGCAACCAGTTCGTTGTTATTCTCTATTGATGGAAACCCGTCTGTTCCATTTGGTGGAGCCGGTGGTGGAGGACTCGGAGATTTTCTTAGCCTGTTATCTTCATAGCTTAATTCATTAGTACTAGATCCGTTGTATATTTCGTGAATTGACATGGGAGAGAGTTGTTCTGAGCCACCTGATTTATAAATCTCGTTTAGAGGCTGAGATAGGCCTTTGTTAGAAAAATAATTTTGTCTGGAAGTGTCTGTAATTTGATACGGCGAACTATATTCAAATCTTTCCCTTGAAAGAGCACTAGGTGATTTAGATGCTTTAGCTGCATTTATCTCAGCATTGGCTACAGCCGAACTATATGCCAGACGCCCAGTAACAGTCGTATAAGGTTCTGTAGTAGTTCTCTCTGGTACAAACTTTCGACGAGGAGACAGAGTTGGTGGCAAATAATCTATTGTTCTATCCGTCACGTTATCAGTTAGTGACAATCTAGATGGGGATTTCTCTCTTACTATAGAATCTTTAGGCGCCGCTAACATAAAATCATCAAAGCTTTTCATCATGTCGTTAATGGCCCAATTGTCACCACCTGAATAGACGCTTTTCAGTTGTTCATTGATTATATTGCCATCTTCAACCAGTGCCTTTGCTTCTATTTCCCTGTCATGTTTCGATAATTTTGTTTCTGGACTAAGGAGCCTCGTTTTCAAGTCTTTTAACTCTCTGGAATCTTTGTGTAATTGGGTTGTCAATCTATCTAATTCATGTAATTTATCTACTGTAATTTGATCTATTGTACTTAAAGCAGACAAATGTACCAAATCTCTTTCACTAATTACAGGTCCACCTTTTAATCCACAGTAATCTTTATAGTCTGATGAACTGTAATTTTGTCTAGAGCTTGTTGGCATCATTTCTATATCTGGTTCTTCCGGAGCTTCCCAAATCATATCTAATTGTGATGGTGGCCTAGACGTTTCATCGCAAACTAAATCATCACGATAGGCTTGATTTAGGCTCTTATAAAATGCTTCGTTTGATTCCATTATCTCCTCCTGGTGGTCTAATAATACTGAACTTCGTCCAATATCTAAGCCTTCTTCTATGCCATCTTCGACAGTGCCATTTCCTAATATTTCTCTGATCACTTCTAATCGAGTGATAGGATCTCTGGCACTGACAGTTCGGCATGTGTAAAAGTCCAGTAAAGTTGATATCACACCCTGTTGATCGGCGAGCAACGTCTCCAATCTCTCGAGGCGTTCCCACATCCTGACATACTCTTGGCTGAGCAGGTCGAGCGCTCGCCAAGCATATTTGAGTTCTGTTTCGAGAATATTGAGACGTGTGCCGAGACGTTCCATGTAGTCGCTGATGATGTAGTCGCCGGAGTAGGGGGGCAGGTCGGGAGGAAGCGCGAGGGAGCCGCAGTCGTCCATATCGACCTCTGCAACCCCATTCCCGCCGTCCTCGCTTTCCTCCATCCCGCCGCTTGCGCCTGCCCCAGCATTGTCGTGGATATCGCGCATCATCTTCGGATCGGAAAGTGGGTTGCACATAACATTTTGCACTATGAGTCATCCCATATCGTTTTATTGTTTACACTTTCGACTTGAAACAGTCCTGTGCCACTGACAGTCCTCACTAAAGTCATTGTACCACGCTGAATGTTCAACACGTCATACTGTTAATTTTAAAGTTCACTTTCTAAATCTATTAATATCTGTTTTCAACACTTTTAAAATGTATACTTTGTACTTCGACGGAATGAAATTGATAATTAGTTTGCATCAAAAATATACTTTGAGTTACACTTAACACTTTACTGAAACGAGAAAGATTTTCATTAGCGGTTGTCGGGCTCCACTGGTTTGGGCATAAGACGGCTTATGTGCACACCAGTGGGTGGGAGGCAAAGGAATACCTCGGTGGAACATGTAAACTTTGTAGCCTGCGCGACCCAATTTTCTTGACGGAAATGTTCAAAATATATTATGGTCGAGTTTTCTTAAAATAAAGTTTACATGTTCCTGTGTGAGGCAGCTAAGCGGTTCGTATTTGATTCCACGTGAGCAAATGCATCTCAGAGGTGGAAGGCGTCGCTCGGCTAGGAGTGGAAATAGGATGCACCGAAAGGAAATTATAGCCGAGTCCCACCACCGCTTCGCTTAAATAAACCTTAGGACTTTTATTGGATCAGGACAGTACCATTGATACAAGTGGTAAACAAAACTCCGAAATATTTGTTGCCTACATTTATGTGTATTTACATTACACGAAAGCCACGTTTCCCTCCACACAACTAAATAAATGAAGAACGTCTATAGGGCAATACGTGACAAGTTCACTAAGGAGGAATGCCTTTGATACCACATAGAGGAATATTTGAAGGAGCGTGTATATTACACACAATACCTACGTCTACCTAAACAATGTGCGTCGACGTTTTGTCATATGATAAATACTTCATCCTAGAAATATTCCTATAAGTCTTTATGTCCGATATTATGTACGCAAATATTACATACCGTCCTTGTATGTTTTCATTTTTATTAAATACCGATGTCTCAGTTATGTGACGTAAGTATATTAGCGATGTTCTAATTCTCGAGGGTTCATCATTCCGTTTATTACGAAGATTGTTTTTGATGAAATTTTATGGAAGAGCGTCATCCAACTTTCATTAAGAGTCTTCAATTATGAATTTAATATTGCTATAGCATTTTCATCTTTGTTGGAACAGATGATAACATTTTAATACAATAATAACTTTTTCCGTGTCGTAGAACAATCGAAAGCCACCAAGCTTCCAAGTCGTTAGTCCCATCTATATAGGTCGGTACAGACAAAAAATGGGCCCTACGATCCAATAAACAATAATACCTTATCGGTAGAAGGGGGTGTTTTGATTTCTTTAGACTTTGAGTTGTTTTTTTTAACAAAATTCTTTCGATATCCGAAACCAATATTCTTGAATGTTGGTTTCAGATACCGAAAGAATTTTGTTTTTCTTTGTAACGAACCTAAATACCTGTTTTGGTTATGTAAATATGTTACGTAAAAAACATAATGAAGCAACAGTAGACCTTTTTGTTCGATTCTTTTATAAATATTTTTCACAAATCTAGAACCCACTTCTTTGTTTTGCTAATAATATCAAATAAAACGTTATGTTTGTACCTATAGTAAATTGATAATAAATAGCTGTTAAAAACTACACATTACCCTAATAAGTTTCAAACTTAACATTAAAACCAAACGCGCTAAACGCCGCGACGAACATTCACTTGGCAACTTGCGAAGACATTCCGAAACTAGAAGATCGCTAAAGTAAACCCCCAATCCGAGGAACGACGTTTACGGCCGCCAATGCAAAATAATCACCAACGAATTGTCTTTCTCCTCACGCCACAAGCTAAATTAGTGGCAATAGACCGGCACAACGTAAAACTGGTTGGCAATCACCGATTGTAACTGTTGGATACTCTCCAAAATCTACCAAGGAACTTTTGCTCAACACTAATTGGATTTGTAGACCTTTATCTATGGGAGGATAAGAATCATTGGATAGTACTTTTTTACTGTTAAAATGATGTCTATTCTACGATGTGAAGCTGGAATTTTTCGGCTCGTGAGACAGATAGTTGATTTTGAATCGGTACTTTGTAGATCAAAAATTATTTATAAAAAATCTTTTTTTTTTTTTTTTAAAGCAAGCTTTTATCTTGCATTGTCACGAGAACCAAACACGTATCCAAATTTCAGCCCGATAGCTTCAGTGGAAGTGGGTGAAATATTGATTGCAATATTCCAGGATATACATACAAGTGAAGTTAAATAAAAGCTTTTAATAAAAAGGCATGTGCCCGTAATTCATTAGATTATAATTAATTGTTTTATTTGAAAGAAAGCTCCTCTAAACGTTTTATTGTTGTACTTCCCACCTAACACACACATAAGATATTATTATATATTTTATTCACTTCATGAAGCTACCGCTTGCGCAACTCACAGCAAAGAGGTTCAAGTTCACGTGAGAAATAATCCAATAATGATCAAAGGTACGATACTTCAACTTAGGTAGTCAATAAGATTTGATGGACATACTAACATTACTGAAGGAGCTTTCGGTAACAAGCAACAATTTGGTAAGCCTTGATGCGTGCGATCAAAGTTTTGCCGATACTTCAAGCAATATTCGAAGTAAGAAGTACTTGCGAACGTTACGTGAAGGCAGTATCGGAATTCATGGGGGTGTAATACTTCGGGTATATGGCAGTCAAGTGAGGCCATGGGCTGTTAAAAACAATTATTTTCTCATGTTTTGGAAGTAATACTTCCCTTGGGTGCAGTTAAATGCGAATAAGGAAAATTGTTGCAGAATAATGAGCTTTATGTTACTGTGAATTTAGTAACATGTTACAATGATTCATCTGACTTTTGATTGTGATTATTGTGGTATTTCATCATTTTCTTTATTTAGGTTTATTATCATGACTATTTAAACATTCAGTAGGTACTCATGTTATAGTCAAGTACCTAGTCATTTTTATTATCATGACTATTTAAACAATAAATAACTTATAATAATAATTGACTTCTTCTCTTTTGAATGTGCCTTGTACGATTAAAACCCTGTTTAGTTTGAATAAAACAATATTTATGTACATTCACAACTAAACTAGGTTATTATAAAATCAAATCCTGAACTTCGTTTACACCAAAACAAACCAGCCATGAAGAACGATACACAAAGGGTTGGTGAACGATTTTCGTACAGGTGCCTTTTCAATTTCAACCCTTACCGTGGTCATACATAAATCTAACATGTCAACGTAACACACAATTTATGAGACCGTCGCTGTATTAACTTAGGGTGAAAAATGTTGTTAACATGTTATTTCAAAAATTCAAAAAGAATGTTCGAAAAAGGAAGGCGTTGAAGATACGAGTATTTCACAGTTTTACTGCTTTATTTATGGATTCAGGAATTTTGAGCACTCAGAAAGTGCTCTCTGTTAACGCGGTAAGTATTCAAGTTAATCCTGCGACGTAGTGCTTTGCTCGACTAATCGTTTTAGTGTCACAGTGTCTAGAAAGAGTAGGTAAAAGTTAATGGGTTGATAAAGCTGTAGAGTGAAAAGTAGGTGCGAAAGTTTGCGACTGTTTTATGTGTCTCACCACCATGCAAATTCGGTTTTTGTTTTAAATATTTATCTGGAGTTTTGCCTGCAGCTGCTGTCCCGTGTTGGTTGGAAATTATTCTTAGGGAACGTATCTAATACAGGAAGTAATAGTGGCATGTTCTAATTCAGGTCATGGTATATCCGTGTGTCAAATCTCTTTCAAATCCGTTCAGCCTTAAAGACGTGGAAAGAAAACAGACAGAGTTAATTTAGCATTTATAATAAATTAGTATGGATAAATAAAAACATACATAGTACCGATCTGTCCATAAAACTCAAACTCAAACTCAAAGTATTTATTTCAATTAAACCATTTACAGGCACTTTTGAATTGTTGTCAAGGAGTCGGTCAGTCAAAATATGAAGCTAGTAGCCCATTTCAAAGTGTAGTCGGTATCTATGGAGAAGAATGGGCAAGAAACTCCACGGACACTCTTTTAAATAAAATAAAAATAATTAAAGAGACCCTTAATTATACTGTTTGGATTAAATTGGTACCAGCATTTTATCACCATCCAGTAATATAAAACTAGTTTTATGTACAATGTTAATAGTTTTATTTTCTAAAGTTAGTCTGTATACTTATCGTGGTCGCGAATAATCTGCTCAACCCACAAGCGTAATCCGCAAAGTGAGTTTTAGTTTTCAAATCCATTTAGTCTTGTCTGGTAATTAGTGTTCACCGTTTTTGTGCAAAGCGAATTGGCTAACTTATTGTTCGTGACACAGTATCGTTTTTATATCGTTTTAAGCTTGAATGTTGTAAATATAAGTAGGATTAACTATATTGATAGTATTGATACATTATGTCGTTTGTTTGAGCAATATTACGGAACAAATGCAATATACCTATGTATTGATATTAGTGGAACGATCCATTTATTAATCTATATTCATATTAGTGCCAAACCTGACACACACGCATAAACTACTTATAAAATATATAAGTGTAAACTAAGTTACCTTCTATCTGAAAGAGCTTTTTTATTATTTGCAAGTGAGCCAAATGAATCAACAAGCTGCAGATAAACTTAAAAAAAACCCGGCAATTCCAAGAAAAAATACAATAAATCATAGGAGTCGCAAGCCAGTCCAGTTTCCAGCCACAAATGGAGTAGGGATTAATACGCCAACGTGCAGCTGTTGGCATTCGTTCAAACGCGGCAGATGTTACTTCACGCTTGAATTAAGACTACTGGAACGATCTGGTACACTTTATATTCACGGAAAATTAAGGAAAAATGATTTAATATAAGTGTTCACCGAAGGGTTGGGCAGAGATGTACCTGAGTGACATCCACATTTCGCCAGTTATGTTTTAAATCCCATGTAATAGGGGGCATTATTTCAAAGCGTAAAAAAGAGATAATACGGTGGTACTTAATTGAAGAGTTACGAAATATGACAATCGATTATATTGAAGATAAGAAGTTTTATAAGCTGCTATTGGATAAGCTATGAAAACAACTTAATTTTAAGCTCAACCGATAAAAAGGCGATACAAAGATCAAATAAATGGAGAACTAAATTCGGGCAACAAGTTGGGATTTAATCAAGTTTCAAGGAATATTTCGGTAATTTAGTCGTAAATCGTAGAAAAGACTGGTTTCAGAAATTCTGACCACAGTGACAGAATTTTGTTGTGTGAAGAATGAAAGAAAGAAATGTGTTTTAATTTTCTTGCTGCTTTTTTGACATTCTGACGACCTCGAACGACGGACGAGGAACTAGGACAGGAAGGAGTTCAGAACAAAATTCTGTCACTATTGCCAGAATTTCTGAAACTAATCAATTCCCAAGAGATATTTTCTCCCTGCATCTTGGCAGAAGTTCTGGCAACTTTAAAAGCCACATAATATTTCACAATTCAGACTTGCAGAACAAGTTAATCATTGCAGTTGCTAGAGATTAACAACGCGCCAGGATGCAGTTGTTGGCAGTCGTTCAAATGTAGCAGATGTCACGCGTTGCGCTCCAGATTGTTACATAGTAAGAATGTTAGGAGAATATTTGAATGTAGCAGGTTTCTGGGGTGAGGTTTTGCTGCCATCTTTGTTGTTGTTTTGTGAATATAAAATTTTATTTCCTGAATGTATAGTCACGAGCAAAAGTATGTAAACACTAAGTAATATTCTAAAGCTATTTTCTCATTTAGAGTATGGATTGAACTATTGCAATTTAATCAAAAATTGAAAAGTTCTGTCTGCACAAAACCCTATAATTTCAATAATTAATTTAAGAGTAATTCGTTCTTGAATTTTACTTAGTGTTTACATACTTTTGCCCGTGACTGTACTACAGATTAAAAAAAAAAAACCAGATGTGTGAACGTAAATGTAAGGATCATAGCGGGTGGCGTTCTGTAGTTACTGCCTACCACCATGGGATGAAGGCGTGAGTTTATGAGTTTATGTATGATTTGTTGGAGGATTGTCTAGTTTACGTGACTTGGATTTTCTTCGTAAAACCAAAACATACGTAAGCATGCAAACGCTTATATGATTATTTATGTCATATTTTGACAACAACTAACGCTAAAGTTACTGTGAGACAAATTAATTATGTAGCTGGTCTATACTGTGCACTTCTTATTCAGTTTCATTTTCTTTATTTCAAGTAAAAAGTTGTATCTTTGATTACTTAAGAGTTAATATATACAATAAACTACTAATTTAAAATAGATGGTCGAATTTGAAAAAAAAAACGCATTTGATAGCCCAATTCTCGAGGAAGGATAAAGGGTATTTAACATTTAGGACCAGAGCAAAAACATTAAAAAGGCAGACAACGCTGTTTTTATTTTATTTCATTTAAATTATACGGCGAATGAAACCGCGGGGCACAGCTATCAACTAACACTGTAAATAGGTACCAAAACCTCAACTTTCCTAAATAATACGCTTAAAAAAAAGTTTACTAATGCACATCAAACTCGATAGATATTATTATTTAAGCTT
This sequence comes from Eupsilia transversa, assembly GCA_914767815.1. NCBI lineage: Eukaryota > Metazoa > Arthropoda > Insecta > Lepidoptera > Noctuidae > Eupsilia > Eupsilia transversa. The sequence continues at coordinate 5,356,416 of OU611888.1, forward strand.
TTGTTGTTAAGTTCACCGGCGAGGGCATTTCAATATTGATTTAGCGAGTACGTACTCAAAAAGGCGTGAATACACACATTGAATAAATTATCGACAGTACATGTAAAAGGCGCTTTATCGACCTTCGGATCGTAATTCAAGGTCAAAGATGTACAGTCACGAGCAAAAATATGTCAACACAAAGTAAAATTCAAAATTGATTTTCTCATTTAGAGTATGGATTACAATATTGAAATTTAATGAAAAATTTAAAAGTTCTGTTTAAAAGTTCTGTCTGCATGAAACCCTTTAATTTCAATAATTAATGTAAGAGTAATTCGTTCTTGAATTCTACTTAGTGTTGATATATTTTTGCTCGTGACTGTACCTATTACCTAAATGTTCAATATATTTTCAAGAATTTTGTTTGCATATTTGTTTTATGTAGAATGTTCTAAGTAATTCTTGAACTAATTTATACTGAAAAGGTCAAGTTAAAGTGAACTAATAAATGAATCTTGAATCGAGTTGTACTCTAGTCTATAAGAGAAAGGGTAATGCCTAACATAATATCCCAACGGTGCATAACACAACATAACATCACGACTGTTATATAATCCCTGAAGGGTTAGGCAGTTGTGTACCATAAGTAAGAATCTGTGTAACCTGAAATATATATATATTTATATAAGTCTATAATAATAACATAGAGATTTTCCTAAAATATCATCTCGACTTAGCACACGAGGTTGATGAAATGTGGAATGTGAGCTCGGCTGTCATTTGTGCCGATTGTCGGAACGGCCAATGACCTCAAAGCCTCGACCAATATCTCTCGAGTCTCTCGTTAGGCGGTTGGATCAAGGGCCTGATTCAGAAGGCAGTTCTCCTCGATACGGCTCGCAGAGTGAGGAGGTTACTGTCTCTGGAGCCCTAACCACCGGTAGCTTGGACCCTGCTCCCGACAACAGAGGAACACTATTTTTATATATTTTTTTATGGTAAAAAAAAAAAAAACGGTTTTTCGAAAGTTATAATTTTAAAGATTTTACAAAAGTATGAACCTCTGTACTATGTACACTTAACAACAAAAGTAATAAAGAAGTCATTTTCACAGTATTCAATTGATGTTCATTCACTGCCTTATCTAAGATCGGTGAATAAACACATAAGGGTTCCTACGTGTTCGATCAATAAGATAAATGTGTGTCGACTGTTCCTATTGAAACATTTTGTGGTATTTCCTGAACATTTTCCTTTAAAGTTTTTACTCTACACTTTGCAGGCGGATGTTAAATGGGCCAAATAATGTTCTTTATGATTTGGTAGTTCTTGAAAGCACGCTTTTATATCTGGAGTTCACGTAAGTATGATTTGGTTTTATACATTTGTTCTTGTTTATGTATTTATATCCACCTTAAGTATTGTCAGATAGCTTGGTCAAAATTATAATAGTAATCAATGTCAAAAAAAATACAAAGCACTAACATTTTATTTAAAAGGTTCTTCTTTCTTTTTTGTGAATGCGCAACGAGCGTATTACAAAAGTAACAAACGCAGAAACACGCTACAGTTAGATACCTAAACGTGAAACGTTATTTGTCTTCTGTAAACCGTTGAAAAATAGACGGCGCAAATTCCACGCTCATAAAAAATCTCGCATTTCCCCGCACTGAGGCTGTTCAAATAGCACAAAAGTTTCAAACGGAAACAAGTGAAAAAAAAAACCGTTTGTGAGGTAAGTATGTATAAGCGGGGATTGTCAACAAAACGATTTTGAGCGTGAGTGTACGTCGGTCGCCAGCATATCGCCGACTCATGCCCATTTCATTCAGTCGAAACGTTTTTCACACCCAGTTTTTTGCAGGTTACGGAAAAAAAATATTTTCCACTATCATACTGATGGAATCACGTAACGCAGGATTGGCTTCTAATAAAATCCGTTTCTGGATCGAACGTTACTGTTCGGCGAAATTTATGGATTTCAATTGCGAAAATATGCGAGTATATATCCATATCTATGAAGAGGAATGTGTGCTCCGGTTTATCGATGCAATTTTTCATGTATGTTTTTGTTAAAACGATTTTTTCATTCTTATTGGTCTCAGGATATTTTGACTATCGGAACAGAAATGTTAAATTAGGGGTTGTTTATTGGTTTAGTTACTTCAATTTTCCAGCGTTTCACGTAGAAGTAGGTATGTCACATCGTGAAAGAACGTCACCCTCTCCTACAAAAGGTTAGTTTATATGCAGTTTCAAAATCGAAACCTTTTTATTATAAAAACCGAATTCACTTATAAACCGCTCGATTTAAACCTATGACATTTACGACAAACTTTTCACAAAATAAACCCTCTCGCCACGTATATAAAATTTTCCTACATTAAAAAACCTTTTTAATAAAAACGGGTCCAGGAATCGGTTTTGACACGGTGACCCGAGCTGTCAGATCCCCTCGTCCATCGGGACCCGTCCCTTTGCTGACGTTTTTCTCTATATGTAACAAACCAAGCTTCGTAACGAGGAATGTCAACAATACCTCTGAAACGGCAAATGACAGGAAACGTTTTAAACTTCGTGTTAAGAGTTGGTTTGACGGTTTCGTTTTTTCTCTATTTTAGTATCACCATAGTTTTTTTTTTTCGTTTAATAAAAACTATTATTTTCGGTTTTCTCTTTACTTGAACTGGCGAAATGTGTGGCGGGTGTTATTATAGGTACACTTCTGACTAACCCTTCGGGGATTGCAGGAGTGATGATATGTTATGTTGTGTGTGGGTTTTGATTGATAAAAACATATCGGCGGATTTCGATAGGTACCGTCTAAGTAAAGAAGTATTTATTCTAGTTAAAAACCTCCTAATAAACAATCACATCCATTCACAGACCTTTGATCAAGTCACCACAGCGAAGTGATAAGTTTCTGTTAAACATAAATTACTTTGAGATAATAAATTCCGTCCTTCTTCCCCTATGACGTAATTTGGTTCTGCGTAATTTCAGAGTAATCTATTGCTTTGTTCCCAAATTGATTAAGTTCCAGACACACTTTACCATTACAATATAGCCCAGAATTAGGACACGCCGGAATTAGTTTAGCTAAACAAATACTAAGTCATGGTCAAATTAAATCTGTGCCCAAACCGTAACTCTGGAGAGCTAACGAGACAGAAATTTATGTACCCCAAATAAGAGGAGAATGGTTTAGGCAGATACTGAAAGAAGGCACAGTTTTGTCCAAGACTTGGAACTGAAATATCCTTGTACTTTCTATATCTATGTAAAATTAAGGTCGTTTTTCGTGTCTACGCAAAAGATTTTGATGTGGTTTTCAACATCATTTAGAGTATTTATTCCGGAAGGTTTATGTGAAAAGAAAGAGAAATAGGTTTATTTATCACAGAAACTCGTGCATACAGAAAGATGGGTAATCAGAAAAGATTTAAAATATCTGGTGTAGAATAGGTACGAGCATAAAACAGACATAGTTGGCAGCTGCACGTCATGACTGTGACAAGAAGGCTTCCACTCAGCATGATGCTGTTCTATGGGGGACCCACAGCATAACGCTGCGCGCGATAATAGATTAATATGAAACCTACAAATAATAAAGAAATCTCGAAGTTTTGCCGAGTTGTAAAAACCGTGCGAAGCGGCGACGGGACGCAAGTACAATCTGCCTAGCCTTTTCCCAACTATGTTGGGGTCGGCTTCCAGTCTAACTAGATGCAGCTGAATACCAGTATTTTACATGGAGCGACTGCCTATCTGACCTCCACAACCCAGTAACTGGGTAATACGATACCCCTTGGGAAGACTGGTTGACAGATTTTCGGACTTCTGACGACCCGTAACGACTGTCAAAGATCCACGAATGACAGCCGGGACAACCGGCTTAACGTGCTTTCCGAGGCACGGAGTAGTCTTGGTATGTCAATATGGTCACCCATCCACGGACCAACCCCAGAAAGCGTAGCTTAACCTGTTGGATCGACACTTGCGGTTGTTATTACTTAGCCACGAACTCCTCTCCTTAGCCACGAGCTCCTCTCCTTTTAGCCACGAGCTTCCTGTCGGGGGACGTATTACCCAGTTACCTCGACGGGACGCAAGTCAATGGTATTTAAACAAAGTTACTTTTTGTGTCTGAGTGACCCCTTGGATCTTCTTAACTACACAAATAATTATGATTCATTCAGAGAGTTTATTTTGCAACGTTTATTTATGTGTATAATAAACTGTTTAACTTTGATACAACACAGAAATCTCGATGCTTTGACATGTCACCAGTAGATTGCACCCGGGCGAAATATGGGGCCCAGGGTACCTATAGTGACTTATCTAATACGACCACACAGATGGCTCTTAATTGCAGCAAATACCACTCTAAGAAATTCTTAGTCTTACTTCATCAGGTCCATAAATAAGTGTAAGATAAAACGTTAATTACAATCGATTGCTTCGCCCACAACTAAGAGTAGGCCACCCCATTCCGTCTCGTGTACTCCATAATCGGACTAACTGATTATATCAGACGGATGTCCGGACTCATCCAGCACATAGATAGTATCTTGTTGCTAAATTACTTAATACGTTATATCTTGTTTAACGTCTAAACCTTCTTCTTCTAAATTAATTTCAGAGGTACAAATTACCTTTGATTCAGTAAATGATTCTAGACCCATCTGCGTTGAAATTGTTCGTGGGTTATTATAAAAACATTTAAACTGTTCCATTTTGATCGCGTTATTACGAGTCGTAAATGCTCTGAGAGTTCAGTATAACAATGCCTTCAGGGTGTTGATGGGGCTGCCTCGCTATTGCAGTGCGTCAGCGATGTTTGCGGGTTCACGAGTGGATGGCTATCACGCCATAATTCGGAAAAGAGCAGCATCGTTGATGCGCAGGGTGAGAGACAGTCCTAACAGCTAACTGAGGGTCATTGCTGAACATGTTGAGAGTCCTATCTGGAGGCACTGGATTCGCCTACATATAGGATAAGTATTAGGGTTTGTTTTTGTATGTGTATATTGCTAACATAGTTCTTAAGTTTCATTGTATTACTAACATTCTATGGACAACCTAGTCTGAAATAAATGATAATAATAATAATTACGGCATTTTTGTATGAAACAGCAGTGTATTTTTTTATTGTTAAAAGTTTTATATTTATAAATTTCATGTCGTTTTGATGATTCAGTATAAGTTAAAAGTGATAGCCAGCAAGTCAAGAACAAAATTACAATTCCTGTCAAATATGTATACAAGAAACTTATTTTTAGAATATTTATTAGAATTCATTTGACTTTCAGATTTTCTTGCTGTTCTAGGATTGCTATAAAGAATGAATGTAACAGCTAGTTGTCTAGACTAGTCGTGCAAGTTCTATTAATAAAGTAGAATGGGTTGCCATGAGGCCCTCAGGCGATAGTTTAGCTAGCAACACAACAGCTACTGCAAACATTTTATGTACAATGGTTTTTGAATTGATGAAAGGAGAACTTTGAATGAAAAGTTATGTAGATGTTTTAAGTATGTTACATTTCAAATTAAATAATGTAGTCATAAAAGGTGTTTTAAAATTAAATCATAAAATCAACATCATAATGATTCTCTTGCCATTATAGCAATTTATTTGGGTTCGTGGCAACATGTTTTTTTCGTCCATACTAACTCTATTAACACAACATATAAATCCTAAAACCAGGCAATTTTTTTTTTATTGGACGTCCACATGTTCGAAAGTCCCTACTTATTTTTTATTTCACCCTAAAATTACTTCAATCGAAATTAAGTAGATACTCAGAATAAAATTGATGATACATACATACAATTCGATACGTTGACACGATAATTCCAGTCTCCAAGGCCAACATGACGAGAAATTAGTAATTTTCCTGTCAATGCATGTTATATACCAGTTCACAGAAAGTAGAGAAAGGTAAACCCACGGTATTTATTTACTTAGAAACCAAAAATTTACAAAAAATATATTAAATAATTAATTATGGTAACTAAGCAATTATAGGGAATTAAACACAAAACACTTAAACTTTTTAGAAATAAAATAAAACTTTCAGATGAACTCTGCAGAATAAAAAGATCGAATCGGGAAAAATATAAAACATCAAGACAGCTTTAGTTAAACTAGGTCAAAAAATCGACAACGAACTTTATACTGGTACAGAACAAAAGCGGTTTAACGCAGACCCTGAAAGACGAATAAAATACTAAAGTATTACAACTGAATCGTAAAGGGAACCGACCTTTATAAGCAGAGAAATAAGGTCAACAATCACTGGACTCACAATATGATAAATGGAGAATTTCAGACAAAAACAAGAGGTGAGGGAATTAAAATTCGTCTGTAAAATTATCTTTCAAAGTATTTCAGGCCTTTTCTTTATTGTCCTTTTTCCATATCATTTTACTTAATAAAATAAAGGATATTTTAAATTGAATTTGGTGGCAAAATTGATAGAATTACCTAAATCAATCATGCTTCCACCTCTTATTGTTACTTAGATTGCCAAGTTTGCACCTCGGAGTGAATTTATAATGTCTGCCGCTCTCTGAACTGCCTTGGCTGCCAAAGCGGCTATTAAAGGCCTTTGCCCCCGATTCGTCTGCCAACTATTATTCAATACCAACCAACTATTATTCCATAACTAGTACCATCTGCCTTACCTAGAAAAACTTGAAGGTAGTCCATCGATACCAGAGCCAATATTATAAAACCATTAATTAATTCTCGACAACAGAGCAGCTCAACATGGTCGCACCTTGATCTTACCTTAACAGGTCTTACAAAGCAATTTGCTCATAATGAATAATGTCAAAGGGTTTATTTTCAATTGGCGTCTAGCGCAACGTTTTCCTTCGGTCCCAAACACACACCCTTTGTGTCCCTTGCGACCGGTGCTATCTAGGCTCTGTTTTCTGTGGTGGCAATTTCATAAATTAAACCGCACCGTGTCGGGAAATGTCGTCGGTAATGTTGTACGTAACTTGATTCAGGTTGTTTGTATAACGCATTTTCTCCGAACGACGCTTGGAAGTACTTTTTAACGTATCGATTTCGTCGTCGCATCGTCTGCCTCATTGATATTCTTTTGCACTTCACTAGTGTTTCCGTGTCGTTGTTTCCAAGTGTATTGGAACGTAAGTCGATGTAACAGTACAATTTGGCATAACAAGATAGCACTCCAGAGACTTCTGCATGGAGATTGTGCTTCTAAAGTACCTAATCTTAGGTTCAGTTAAGCCGAATTTTGCGATTTCCTATATTCTATTTAAATTATATGTGACGGGAAATCGTTCATATAGGTAGCTTAGGTATGGCTTCTTAGACGAAATCGTCGAACATCTTCAAGATTCTATGCTGACGAGTTTCGCAACTCCACCTACTTTGGAATCTTTGCAAATACCGAGTCCCCAGCACAGGTAATAAAACTTTCCTGTTTGAAAAACTCGTAACATGCAATTTCCTCTAAGCATTGCTATAATTCAGTAGTGTATTACAAACTTTACGTACCTATGGGTTAGAGTGGGGACGGTTTGTGAAAGGTAAATTATTTCTGAGGGCTAAGTTTTTATCGTTATTGTGGTCAAGTTATATTACGTGCGGAGCGTATCACGCGAGCTTTTGCAAGTTATTTTACAGGGGAATGGATTTCTCGTGCTGTGTTAAGGCTCATTGAGATCGGCTCCTGTTACGCACGCGAGGAAAAATGTTGTCGTTTTTTTAATGTCTCCCGCACCCCATCTGAGTTAACGTTTCTAGGAAATTTTCTTACTTCCTCCCATGCATTTTTAACAGCGAGAAATGCGAGCTGAATATGCTTATAACGAAAATGTTTGAAAGTCAAGAGCCGTTTAATGCTGTTGCTTAAAAATTGTAACACTTTTTCACCTTTTTAATGTACGTCGCTAATGACTAGAAGAAAATATTTTTACATTTTATGTACACTCATTCGGAAAATTGTTAAAAAAACAAAGACATCAAATGATATAATATGTCCAATATGAATAATGTAGTGGTTAAAATCGTTGTTAAAATTCTTTCTCATACATTTATTAATGCAATTTAACAGAATGACGATTAATAATATAACCGGGTCACGCTTAATAGGTCAGGTCACCATTACATGTCGTTTGTATCAAACGCTAACGTAAACAAAATCAACGAACGTAACACTCCACGTTTTTATACGACAACACGGCTTCGCAAACATGTATGGGAAAGTGAAACACAAATTAATTTAATTTATTACTTGACTACGGCGAAGCAAAAAGGAGGGTTATGATTTTGATCGGTATGTATGTATGAATGTTCATCTGTTCCCTCATCACTTCTTAACTACTTATCATAATTTGACAAATGAGGTATCATTGGAAGAGTCTTGATTGTCCACTAGTTATAGGCTATGTGACATTAAATTGAATATGGCACCCTGTAGAGGACAAAAAACCAGGTTTTTTTTTTATGGTGCCATGTTGGGTATCGGATGAAAGACCTTAATTAGCACATTTCAACATATACATTTTAACTCCAAAATAATTTAAATAAAAAAGTTATAAAAAACTAAAACCCAACTACGGCAAAAACGCCAACATGTCTTTTTCTTCCAATTCTCTTGGTCGCCATCTTGGTTTCTCATCTTTCACATTATTCATCCATCATTTCTTAGACCTTCACCTACTCTTTTAGCCATCCACATTCATGCTCAAAAAATTGTGTCTTCCTATCAACCATAAATCTAATTTCATAGCGATTTAAAAAAATATACATATAACTTCCACTATTAGTTTACAGTCACAAACAAAAGTTTTAACGTAAAAAAAAACTAAGGTGGCTTCATTATAAAAAATCTAATTTAAACTTAATCTCAAATCACAATAAGCGGGTGTCAGCGTTATTCATTCGTCAGATTCTCGTTAGCTGAAGCTGAATGCCGAAGAAAGGTTTCCTAGCGGTATCCGCGAGAGGCTTTGTTCAGTAACCGGTTGGATCCGGTTCAGGCCGCTAATGAGGTACAGTCACGAACTATTCACAATCGGGCGCAATCTCGTAGTAAAACTGACCTCGATTGTTGATGAAAAATAATTTAGTGGTGTAGAAGTGTTTATTGTTTTGATTTAGAACTTAGTTGTTATTGTTTTAAATACGTAATATTATAGAGGCTGTACGCAGAGCTGAATCAAGACTATATGTAAGGGTCGGTCGACCGCAAATAACCGAATACACATTCTGTCTCCACATTACCGGATTCTTTTCGTTTAAACAGGGACAGGACATTCTTTCATTGGTTTAAATAAATTCTAGAATATCATGAAAATAATGCTCTTGCTCTTGTTGCGGCCTGCCGCCGCCGGGTGGCGCCCGGCGGGACTTTCTGTAGCCATGTCGTTGCGGCCAGCCAGTACTTCGCGCTGTCCGTGGGACAGAAGGAAGAGACAATCGTCTAGAGATGGCATATGATGGCGGACGCATTGAATCATAGAAGCAGACAGAATCAGATTTGCAGTGTAAAAAAAAGTGAAGGACGAACAGCGGCTACAGCTGGAACAGCTCTTGTTCTGGTTCTATGATTGTTTGGTCTAAACCTCTAAATGCACTTCAGATAAACTATCGCTCTAAGAAAAATGGTGGAACTCTTGCAATAAAACAAGACTGTATTTCACCATAGTCAAAGTTGTCAAAAATCTACTGACTGTTTTATTTAACTATAGCGTCAGTCTGCCAAATAGACAAGTACTATCGGGAAATTAATTAATTAACAAATTGACGCACTATGCCAATTTCCTGTTTCATATAACTTTATTTGCTAAACAACTTAATTATGTACTTTTATTATTTTTTAGATAAGAAATAGTAAGTAGTAGATAAAATAAGGAATGTAATTATATATATAAAAATAAAAAACATTAATTCGAAGAAAAAAAAAAGTTGCAAATTAAAAATAAATATATTTAAAAACCATCTCTCTATTTCAAGCATATTGAATCAAATAACTTCACTGGCTTCAGCAAAGCGAACGAATTGAATAAACAACGCTTGTACTGAAACTTTCATCGTACATTCATTGTAGCATTCCAAAACAATTAGTTTATATCCAACAGAGCTCTCAACTGGGCCATTACTTTGTAGATTTAGAACCTAGTTTAATTCAAAACTGAATTCAAGTTTTGTTTGAGAAAATTCGCTTTGGGAATTGCAGATTTTCGTATTATTATTTTACATGTAAAACTGTAGTTTGGTATTTATTATTTTTTAAATCACAGCTCATTAAAAATGAACTTCAAAATCTGATAAGGTTTTATTGTACCGTCAGCGAAATAATTTGTTAAACAAATTGACACCCTACACCGCTTTGACGTGTTATAGCCATTTCAAGCAACTGTCAAAGAATGACAGTTGTGATTTTAACATACTTACGGACAATTTAAGTTGGTAGTTAATTTACTCAACAATTAATTACCCTGACATTACTTAAGAAAATTTAATAATATAATATATTTATTATATAAAATATAGATAATTTGAGCAAGAATATTAGGTTCTGAGTTGAGCTACACGATGACTCACAAAACCACTACGCACTATTATTTACTGATGTGCACTGACTGGACAGCTCCACTCAAATCTGTATGGATCTTTCTTCAAAGCACCATTTCAGACACCAATCTACATGGTCTTCACATGATCTGACCAAGATTATGACGTCTGGACTTTAAAAGAGACTGACCTCTGTATGTTTCTGCCTTTCTTCTCAGAGTAGTCAGATAGGAATCGCCGGCCTCATCTAGTTTTTAAAAATCTGATTGACGTGTAAAAGTGTTTGTACAAACCTACTTACAGCAAAAACATCATTTATTTTTTATGAAAAATATGTCGTAAAGGGGACATGTTTTTCATAAATAATAAATTGAACACACAGAATTTCAATCTCAGAGTTCAAAGTTCGTTCACCCTAGATAAGATAAACCTTATGAATAGACACGCTGTCCTAAATAGGGCGAAGTTAAAGGCTTGTAAAATAACCCATGACATAAGCAAACTAGAGGGGGGATGACATCAGAACTTGTTTTGGACACACCTCATTAAACTCTGTAACGGAAACCGAACTTGGTATATTTAGAACTCAAACTTTTCCCCTAGAACAATAGTTATATAGAAAGAATATACTGCGCCTTTTTATTACGAAAGTTTTGCATAAATACTTCGCTTTATTTTGGAATGGAAATGTTAGGCTGACGATCGGTTACGACTGTCAAAGATCCACGAATGACAACCGGGACCAACGGCTAAACGCTCTTTCCGAGGCACGGAGGACTCGGTATGTAAAGATGGTCACCCATCCACGGACCAACCCCCGCAAGAGTAGCTTAAGCTGATGGATCAACCCGTGCGGCTGTTATTACTTAGCCACGAGCACCTCTATCCTGTATCTATTATGTACTCCTAGGTATTATCGTTTGAGTATGTACATCTTATAAGGTGAGTTGTTTGTGAGCTTATAAGTATGAGGTAATACTGATTCTATTCCGGAAATTCTTTCACTAATGGGAAGCTACAGTATTGCTGAGTGCTATATAATATAATTATGTTCAAACTAGAAATTTCGTGGCCGGGCAGAAGCTAGTTAAATTATTATAAATAAAAAAATATGGCCATGAGCTATGACCATGATGGGGCCCAAATATAAAGCAAACATCACTTATTTACATACAAAACATAAATAAGAATGACTTGCATCTTTTCTACCCAAGGTCGGATTTCACCGAGCATGTATAGAGATATCGCGACAACTGTTCATACCTATATCCATCTCATTGTCTTCAGAATGGTCAGGCCACATTAATTATACGAGGGGATCATCAATCAAGTCACTCTCCCCTACACCCCCGTTCACCCCCTACACCCTACAAGAATAATACCCATCAGTGTCAATTAGATCTTTAACGCAACGCCCTTTGAACCTTAAGAAAGCTGATAAGTTTTATTTCTTATCGTTAGCGTTTAATCTTGCGGAAGATTGTGCATATAAGGCTATCGTGGCTCGAAATATTTTCAATATGAGTTATTAATGAAAGCATTTTCACAAAAAAAACAAAAACTTTTTGATTTATCTTTTACAAACGTAGTAGTCAACTTATACCGAAAGAACACCTGGCAGAGGATAAATAGATAAACATCAATGAAACAAAAAAGGGGTAACCTGTGACAAGAATAAATAGTACATTAAGTAGGGTACTGTCGCGGCCTGCAACTGGTACATTGATGGATGCCTGGATGCCTGCAACTGGTGCACCACTGCCTGGTTACAGCCAAGGCTTGTATAGTACTTTTAATTAACTATAAATTCCAGAATCAATGACGGACAACGATAATTTTTCACGCACCAATATGTTCATTTGTTTCTTTTTTACTATAAACAGCTATATTTGCAAAATCGAAATTTTAATAAAATCTTTGTTAAGTTACCTCCTTGGTTGCCATGGTGTTGAAGTAAAAATTTCGTTCCATTTTTAAATAACACGACAGTTATGAGTTTTCACAGTAATTTATTTGGCCGCTAAACACGACAGATGATAATATTGACCAGTATAGCAATTTCGGTTTATCTCGAAGAAGGTTGTCATAATAATGCTCGAATTTCCAAGCCTATTTGAGAAAAGTATTTATTTTACCTTTAAAAGTCATCTAGGACGCCATTTCTCCGATATCAATAATTATCAACTCCATTTAAAAGCCCATCGGCATGATTTTTTGCTGTTTAAAATTTAGCACTTTTATAACAAAACGTCAAAGAACTCTTCAAGCAAATACAAGACTGCTTTAACAGGGAATTTATTTTTTGTATCATGTGACATCATGATGAATAACAAGGTTTGAAAAGGGATGCCCAACAAAAAAGTTCAGCGGAAAAAACTCTTGAACAATGTTTTTAGATCTCTCTTTTAGTAATGTTATTCTCGGTTATCACATACGGAATGAGAAAAAAGTTGCTGAATCTGGAATTGTATGTGTGGCAAATTGTATGAGAATGTCACAAAGCTAGATTCCATGAGAACATTTTCGTTTCTTTTGGTCTAAAAAGTTAAGGATTCATTACGCTGTTTCATGAATGAAGGTTTGAAAAAAAAATGGCGTCATTAAAATTATCAGATTTCTCAGTTATCTCAAATTTCAATGCAAACATAGGCCAAAACTAGTTTTTATAAGATTTAGCAAGGGTTCTGTCCGGCTGCTTTTGGATACATACTATGATTTAGTTATTTATAATATATATTATAATATTTATAACGTATAATGATTTAGTTATTTATTATATTTGTAACTATATCTGAAACCTGAATGTCACTTCCAGACTTTAGTCTAAGATTGTGTAATAGTTCATTGCCAAGCACTTAAGAGCCCACACTTCCTCAGGTTTTTATCTTGCTCGTTCCATACTACTTGCGGTCTGAGTGCGAGCGCGACGGAGGCGGCTACAAAACGACAATAGTTTAGGTAATTGCTTTTTACGGCGAAAATAATGTTAAATTAAAAAAAAATAAAAAACATAGTCACTGCTTTATAGTTAGTTCAGTTAGTATGCAAAGTTTCATGATCTAATTTGAAGTATTTTTGGAATAGCAGCGGTTTACTGTTCTGTTTGGAGGTAACTTTGGATTTTTTTTCTATCGAGAAAATGTTATGAAATCGTGTTTTCGGCTAACATAGTCGCTAACATTAATCCTCAAATTTAACATATATTTATTTCAAAATTAATGCTGCAGTAGTTTCGATATAACGGCGGATCTTCCTAAGCTATTTGACGTCCAGTAGGCCCTTAACACTATGTATAATACAATGGTTCCTAAGCCAACAGAGCAAGACAAAGCCATCGTAATTCAATCAGCTTCAGCAATGCCAATAATGCTTTAACATATCTTGCAGCTAGGATAACTTAATATTATTATGTATGTACAGTCAACTTAATGTAGGTACACTAGTTCACCAATGTCAAAATATTTTCAAGTTTTGTGCAATAGCCTTTATAGGTAAACTCCTAATAATGCATTTGTTAGTTCCTTATTGCCTCGTTGGTCTAGTGGTTGCAAGGCTTACTGCTTACTGCTGAGCATGAGGTCCTCGGTTAGATTCCTGTGTCGGGCAAAATTTAATTGGGCTTTTTCATCAGGAATTCTCAGTAGCAGTCCGGAGTCATGATTTGTGCCCAGTTGATGGAAATAAGCTCGTCCCCTATTACATGGGACTTAAACATAACTGGCAAAATGCGGGTGTACTATAGGTACACCTCTACCTAACTCTTCGGGGATTACAAGCGTGATGTTATGTCATGTAGTTCCTTATTATCATGTACTCATCAGTCAATTAATTAGACCCTGACACGGACATGATAAGAAACTTGGAGAAGAATAAGAACCATTATTATTAATACCCTGGGGAAGTCGTTTACCCTTAATACTTCTTTAGTAACTTATGACGTCACCATTACGACCTCATATTGGGGAAAATTACGTGTTATGGTAACACAGCTATTAATTCTACCAAAAGTTTGTTCTCATAGCTACCTACATGCTTGAGGGTGTTGAATTAGATTCATAGCTGGCTAAGAGAAAAATACCGTGAAATATACAGGGTTTCTGAAACATAGTGGTCCAAAGGCAAAGGAGGTAAAGCGAAGGGGTCCACCTATCATATCAAGCAAGACATCTTCCGGCCAGATTTGAACTCGTTACGTCGAAAATGTTCACAGGGTCGAAAAATCCAAGTGGAAGTGTAAAATTTCTTGAAAATAATAATAGCGACATTTTCAGAACTGTTCAGAATATTCAAACTTTTAAATTTTTTAAGGTGGATGCTTTACCTCATTTGCCTTTGGACCACTACGTTTGAGACACCCTGTATTAATGGAAATTTATTTGAAAGACAAAAGGCTTCTAAGTGCAAGACAACAAACATTGATCACTGAACAGCAAGTTAACACTACCCTTTTGTGACCCTCAGAAATGATCATGGGTAATTGTTCAATGGCCAACATTCAAGCCATTTACTACACAGACATATTCGGGCCGCTGTCCCCGTCTCAAAATATATTATGAATATATTTCTAAGCAACGTATTATCATCAACTTATAGCAGTCCATTCCTAGATATAGGTCTTTCCAATAGTGTGCCACTCTCATCCATCTTCTACCAAACATCTTACGAAGATCATCGAATCGATCTACCAATCGTCCTACCCCACATTTGCCGATTTTCTAGACACGTAATCACCAACGATGATTTTGTAGTGATATTTTAGTAAAGAAAGAAAGAAATATTGTTTATTCTGCACGAACAAAACACAAATTATAAAAAAAAAAACCTAACCTAACATACACACATACAAAGTAGCCAAAAGCCTATTATTCAAAAGCAGTAGTTTGTCTATAATTTGTGGAATGCAATCAATTATTGAGTATTGAGATAATGTTATACCTCCAACATAATTACTTAAATAAGTTAGTAGTTTAGTGTTCCTAAAAATCGTGACGTAGGATATTTAAAATGACTGTGACTTGTTCTACTATTCTTGTAATGTTTTTTCAGAGAGTTTTAACCTTGTCTGCGGTATATAGGTATCATTTACAAACGCTTAGTAAGTATAACAGGTCTTTGTAATTTTCTTGTCAATCAATAGAGACAGAAATGGAACTACATTAGTTCGTAGAACATAACATAACATCACGCCTGTAATCCCCGAAGGGTTAGGTAGATGTGTAACTATAGTACACCCACATTTCGCCAGTTAAGTTTAAGTCCCATGTAAAAGGGGGCGAGCCTATTGCCATCAACTGGGTGAAAATCCAGACTCCGGGCTGCTACTGAGAAATTCCTGCTGGAAAAACTAGGACCTGAAGCTAAACAACAGCACTTCGGACCAATAGAACAACGAGGCTGTCAGTAGTTTGTAGAAATCTATAGATATTGTAGTTTATTCATAAACGTTGCTTAAAGTTAAGTAATGATAAGCGACTGTATAACCATAACTTTTTGAAGTTTAAAAGTTTCTTAACTTTAATCAACTTTTATAAATATACCCCATCACTTTTAGACAGTGCGCTAGCTACAGTCAAAACAGTTTTGTCTGCTGTTGAAAGTTGAAATAGAAAATTATTGATAATCCTGGTTATACCTACATAAACAGGTACACAGATTATACATAAATTAAGATGTCATATGTGGCTTTTAAAATATTATCTACAGTAAGCTACATTGTAGTTGCCAGTGAGACCAAAACTAGACAGTTAAAAAAATACAATATATTTAGTAACATATTCGCCTAACCTATTCCGCTTTACTATTCCTAAAGAGTCTTAAAAAACCCTGTCAGAAATGAATTGTTTGATGACGTTTGAATATTTTTTATGTTTTATTTCTTACAGGGTTTTTAATACTTTTTAGGAATAGAAAAGCGGAATAGGTTTCTAATATATGGTCTACGTCTATTGTATTTTATAATGGATTTCCGCCAAGTCACGTCTGAATCAATTAACTAGACAGTCTGCATCTCGGGACTCCGGATTTGCTATTCAGAGTAACTATATTTAATCTAAGTAATAAAAAGTTAATATATTTAATCGAAATAAAATGTAATAATTAACGTAATGTATTGTAATAATTAGAATTAATATTATATTATGTAATGTAATCATTTGATAAGAAACATTTGCAGTGCCCTTACAGGGTGCATGTCTCAATACTGTGTCATGAAATTTTAATGCATGCCTACTAACAAGTGTTTTACATGTCAGCAAATAAATAAATAAATAAATAAATAACACGTTAACGTAGTTTTTTAACACGAAAACACAGTTTTTTCATTTCGACGACTTTGTCTATGAGACTGTTTTGTTGAATCTGTACAATGTGGAGATTACAATACGAGAACAAATGAAAACACTGGCAATACTAATGCATTAGAGTATTTTGGAACTATCAAATAATTATAGCATCGAAATTTAAAAAAGTGTTTTTTTTTTTCAAACAATCTTAATAGTAGTGATGAGCCGACTATGGGTTTGAGTAAACTATTGGATACGCTTGATTAAACGCATACCTACGTAGTTTAATTTAGTGTCATATCGTCGTCTCCACCCTGTATATTTTTTTTCCATAGAGCGATAGTCTGCAGCACAGCCTAATATACAAAATGTTGGCCAATGTAACTTGCCTTCATGATATTAAAAGGGGACAATATATTGTAAACCATTTTGGTTTATAAGACGTCTGCATATTTATGAATAAGGGTGAGTATCGTCTGCATTTAGCGAACCTCGGAAGCAGAATCTGGTCAATGTGCGCATGGCTGGGTTCTTTGATCCGTTCAGTAAAATGAATCTTGATTTATAGACTGGAATAAAGCTTAGATAAAGACAATCAGTCGCTTTTTGCTTGATATAGTAATGTAGAACCAATGTAGTTTTGATTAGTTCCCTAATAGACAAAAGATGTTAGAGAACCCTAAAATGTATACGAAATCTCTTGTTTAGAAAGATTTTTAGTTCTTTATTGGCTATTTGACCGAAGCTATTGACTTAAAAAAACGTCATACTTAAGGCCGTTCGACCAAATAGAAATAAATTTTATCTGGGGAATAAGATTTACTTTTGACAGTTTTCGTATGGAGAAACTGTCAAAAATTTAAAATTTATTCGGAAGAGAAGGCTTATTCACGGATAAAATTTATTCCTGTTTAGTCGAATCCGCCCTTAGGTGTATTGCAAAAACGTGATATTTCGCTTTATTTTTATAGAGTGAAATTTTTATACAAGGGTTGAAAAAAGCCATGGCTTTGTTTAAAATATAATTACATGCTCGGTAAGGAAACACGAATGACCTGATTAGAGACTTGAACTAATTTTCGATATAATAGCGTAACACAATGTATTAAGCGAGTAATCACAAGCCTATTATTACGCTCTTAGCTCTTAATTAGTTTTATATATAGACGTTGGTATGTTAGACGACTTCTTCATATATTCCTTTGTGGTGGCTTTCAGTATATAGGGAAATAGGTCAAAATTATGAGATAGGAATTTCGTAGAATTTATGTCAAAACGCCCTTTAATCTATGAGCCTATTCACACGCTACGGAAACTGTAATATTCACAAGTAATATTAATAATTCGCCCGCGTAGCGCTCACGTAGCTTATTTCGTAGACCAGGTGCTACGAATCGACTACGCTCGCGCTAGTTTGAATGAAACTTCGTAACGATATTAGACGGTACACATAGGTAGATAATATGAGCTCGGATAGCCGATAGTTTATAAAGTGCTAAGTTACTGTCTAGGCGGTAATAACTATAAAAGCCTTAAAAGTTTTCTGTATGCGATTTGTTGTGCCTACGCAGACGTATCGGAATTTTACTTGTAGCATATTATATGCATATATAGCATATAAACACTTTTCATAAATTACTTTTAACATTATTTTAGTACGAAAATTCTATAGAAAATAATATTAACTTTTACACGCCATAGAATGTCGTTGAACGAATTTACGCGGGCAATTACCGACACAACATTTTTTAATCTATAAAAAGCTTTCCCCTATATTCTATAGACGCCTATAGCGTTACCACTGAAAGCTTTTGGCATTACGGTCGTTACATAATTGATTAACTAATTACACTACACGGACGGTAGGTCGTCACGTCGAATTAAAAATCCTCACGTGGCTGAATTACAATTATAAACGGTCACTTCACATCACTATCACATGGGTTTTGTTTACCACAGGATAGGGTGGGTAATATGTACAGTTACGGGATATGGGTAGGTTCGCGTTGGGCGATCGGGCCGCCACGCGCGGCCGGTATTGTGGCCGGCGGAGGTCGCATGTACCAGTGTGAACGCGGCCGACCGGGCTGCTGGCGCCCGGTGCACTACTGCGCGCGCCGCCGCCGCCGCCGCCGGCGCCCGCTCGATATCCGCGCCGCGCCCCACACGACTCATTATACCACCTGTGAGCACCGTCAAAACACCGCGCCATGGTTTCGTGAGATCTACCCCGCGTCGTAAACATGCACCGCCGTATTATAGCCCAGCGTTAGGGGGCTGAATCACGTTCACAGATCTAGTGTAGGTGTCGTTTCAGAATTTCACTCGCCAAGTTTCAGAGCCGTTTATCGTGAAATGAAACTCATTAGAATCGATCAAAAGTTTCGCTTCCAAGCATGTGTTACGTCTGCTTAAATATTCTGTTTGATATCTACATAATTATTTTCATTAGGATATTAAAAAGACTGCCAATTTTATCATGGTTTTTATTGCTAGCCTAGCAAAAAAAATCCCTATAAAGCTTGTGGAAAGAGAAAAGGGGGTGAACGGGGGTTGACATAAAAATCAGATCTTGCTCGCGAATGGTTAAAAATTCCTGCACTGAAGAGCGGTCATCAATTATTTAATCGAGTATTTCAATTGGGTGGAATTAATTAATTTTTGCGGAGATGGATTCTGGCGCTTGTTTGATCCTTGTTTAAATATATTTTTGAAATACACACGCTTCCCTTCGGTCATTCATATTTAATTTATTCATGACTGACGGACCTAAATTGAAAAGTTCGAATCGATTTTCAAATCTATTTTGAACTTTTCAATTTAGGATAAGTTTAACACTGACAAATCACACACTAATCGAATCTTCATAAGATAAACACAAAAATAATGTATATGTACAGGAAATGTTTCCCCATTTTTTCAAAGCCTGGCAAATTTTTATAGCCCCATAAAAATAAAAGATGAGCGCAGACTACAAAAATAATGCCAAAGAATACTAAATATATAGGAAAAGGTAATAAAATCTCCTTCTATGTTACATTGCATGACAATATCACACAACCTATAGTGTTGTTATGGTACTTGTGACTTCTAAATCACTAGTGAATATGGAAATAGAGAAAAGATGTGACATCGGAATTGTAAGATAATCGGGTTTTATTCAAATTCAATGGTTTCATAAGAATTTAGATGCAGTTTTGCTTAACAATTTATGTTCGTTTGTTTTTAAACGAACATAAATTGTTATATTATTGTTGTTGTTGAATTCGGTTGAAGTGAATGATGACTATTTAGACTGAAAATATACGTTAACCTAAACTTAACATCACGCCTGTATTCCCCGAAGGGTTAGGCAGAGGTGTACCTATAGTACACTCACATTTCGCCAGTTATGTTTATGTCCTATGTAAGGGGCGAGCCTATTGCCATCAATCGGGCACAAATCCAGACTCCGGGCTGCTACTGAGCAATTCCAGATGGAAAAAGCCAATAATATTTTGCCCGACCCAGGAATCGAACCCAGGACCTCATGCTCAGCAGTTGCGCTTGCGAACTCTAGACCAACGAGGCTGTCTGAAAATATACCTTAATCTATATGGGAACATAGAAAGAAGGTAGATAATAATTCGTCTGGCTTGTATAATGATGTTTGAATTCTCTCCCTCACATTATTGACATGTAAATGATAAAGAAGAACAAAAAGCGTTTATAAATGAAAAGTTTCTCTAATTTAGAGGGTGCATGCTGAAAGTTAGCAACGTGATAGGTATACCTACCTGAAACGAAATATTAAAATATTATGTAAACTGTGCACTACAGAGCGATATTTCATAAATTAATGTAGTAATATTGTCTATCGCTCGGCGTGGCAACACGTCGTGTTCGGGTTCGCGACAAGTGAATCGTCATCCTGAGGATGCTACGTTGAAAGGTGAAACACGTGTCGATTTCTTACAGGTTTTTTTTATGCCTCTTTAGGAATAGTTTAGCGGAATAGGTTACTAAATATATCTAAGTACGTCTATTGTATTTTATTATGGATTTTCGCCAAGTCGCGACTGAATCAATTAACTAAATAAATCAAAACAGCGAAATTTAAGAGACGTTGCCAGCTCTCAGTATGGACCTAAAGGTGGTTTTTGTTTACCATATTATAGACATGCCGCTTATATCAAAGACCCTTCTCTCGAGTGTCATAAAAGGTGAATATATGGGATTATGTCAAGAGGATGCTGTCCCTCTACTGTTTACTACCGTATCAACTATCGAAATGAGATCAATTATGTCTTTATCAAGTGTCACTACATAATATACTTTATCACTGAAATTATATTCACTGTATTAATTTGTGTGAGCCCACAGCCCGTACAAAACAGTTTATCGGCTATATGCGGGGCTCATTTTAACAGATGACTGAGTAAACGTATTGGATTAAATCTAATAATTCAAATAATTGTCTTTTACGAAGAAATTAGCAGATAGTAGAAGTTGTATAACTCGTGATAACGGAAATTGACAGAAAAATTGTTCAATCCATTTCTGAAAACTATGATCATAGTTTTTCATGGAAACTAATTGGTATCAAGTTTCTAGTTTACATAATTACCGTAGTAATCAATTGCTATTGATAGGCCATTAATTGGATTACAAATTCCGTTATATTGTTCAATACATTACAATTCAATGCGTTAGTCCTTTCAAGCAACCAAAATAGGATTTGTATCAACATTTATTTTATTATTCAAATTCAATTGGAATGAACATGAAATTCCGCAATTATTGACCTAAAAGCCTAGATTAGATTCAATTTTCTAATCATAATACTATCAATTCCATCAAGTATCGTATTTGTGCATTCAAAATTGAACGTCAGTAATGACCTAACTTCATGAACGTGGAAATGTCAAACACGGCGTCGCTGGAAGGTGTTAACTTGCTAATCCAATTGCTTTTGCCTGCATTTCTGTTTGTGAGTTCTATGAGAAATAAATTGAAGTTGCTGTAGGTATGTTTTGCAATACGGTAGAAACAAATTCAAGTTTGTGTTAAGTAAGTTCATTAAAATGGTAAGTTTAAAACGGGTAAATTATTTAATTTATAAGTCTTTGCCAACCCGTCTTGACCAAATGTGGTGATCAACGCTCGTGCCTTCTCTGTATGAGAAGAGGCTTTGCCCCTGCAGTGGGATAATAATAGAATGGTATTATTATAATAAGGCTTCAGTCTAACGTCAGCCACACTGTAATAATAATCCATTGTTTATTATCTTAAAGAAAATGGTGACATAAATTCCTAACTTTTCATGCCGAAATGGTTCTTGCGTTCAAGTTTCCAACAAGATTCTTAGTACATTTTCCAAGAAAACTAGAACGTAATGTATTGTCACTTTGATCCATTTGGATCGGACAGAATGTCAGTATTTCAGATCTCAGTTCACGGCCTAGACCAGTATAAAAATAGAGCGAAAATCTATCAGAACTTTTCAAGATATATTTTCTGATTTTACAGCTCCATTTGGCTGAAGTATTTTCTTCGGTTTCAATTTCAGTCAAGATTTTATTATTATCGTAATAGTTTGGTCTCTAAATATTTTAGTGAATGATATTATGTCAACATTGATTCGGCTTTTATGCTGAAAATGTTTGAATTTTAACCTTTTGGAAATTGGTTCACTGAATATATAATTATTCTGAAGACGATTTTGAATTATATGAGAGTTTTTTTATGAGTAAGATAAGATGAGATTTATTTTCTCACCATAATATTAAAAAATACCCACCTACTACCAAGCAATTTCTATTGGTAAGTCATAATTAATGGGGTATTGAATAAGCTGCCAATAAACTGCTATAGGAAGTGTTATTTCAATGCTTAATGTTAAAAAAATATGATAAAATATTCATTCTTATGAGACACTATGCACTCAAATCCCCAATGAGATATTTAAAAGGCGCGTGTATCACACTCTTATATTATAAAGAGACCAGATTAATATTTTTTTATAATAAAAAAACTCGAAAATTACTGGACCGATTTAAAAAATTATTTCAACAGTAGTATGCTATATTATCATTGAGTAACATAGGCTATATATTATAAACATAACACGCAGGCCAACTCGCTGGCGGAAGCTAGTAATAAAGAGCTATAACTCTTCTTCCTAATCGCTTAAAGTTAAACATTTTGTGAGTTTAGCACAACCATAATAGGTAAGTTCTTATCGATTGAGCTAGAAGTTATTAAGCGTTCAACTTGATATTTGATCTTATTCTTGTATTTTCCTAAAACACCCTGTTACGGAGACAGTGTGTGTTAGACAAAATACTGTAGTATGAAAAAATTGGGAAGGTACTATATTGCCTAGTGGCTCGCCACGTCTTAAGATTGTGTACCTTAAATATCTGTTTAATTACAATAAACCTTGTAAGGTGTAATGAGGTATTTGTGTGATTGGTTCTTTCTAAAAGACACCCTATTTTTTACTTTAACACGATTGTAAGTAGTTTAGATGAACAGTTAAACAGTTAACAAAAACGGGTTTCCTATAAAATTCTGTAAACTACAAAGTAGCCGGGTTACAGTACTTCGGAACTACTGATCCAATTCCGAAAATTCTTTCACTAATCTGAAGCTACTACATTATCCCTGACTGTCTATATAAAAATAAAAGATAATATCCTCCTTTATTTATTTATTTATTAATAAAGGAGGGTATTATCTTTGCCCAGTAATAAAAAAATATATTTTCTGCAACATTTTCCATTCTATTGGAAAGGCGATTAATTCTTCTTCTTCTTCGCTGGCACGACAGTTATTCAAATATTTTGTTTGCCCAAAACTTTCCCACTTCTACGGCGTTATCGGTGGCAGCGCGTATTCATTAATAAAATCGTTTTCAGTTCCATTAGATTTAAATAATGTAGTCTAGGCTAGTTGGGGCTAGGCGTAATTAGAACTAAGGCTTTAGTATTCATTGGTACTATTCTGATCCCGTTGGGAGTCGTTAGTGTTTTGTTATAATTATTAGATCCTATCTATAGAATTTATATGTTACTTTGAGAATATAGTTCATAATTCATAGACTAACACCATTCGTGTTAGTCTGTAGTAGATAGTAGAGGTACTCAAATAATTATGTTTGTAACAATATAATTTAAGAGTGTCCATGGAGTTTCTTGCCCGTTCTTCTCCATAGGTTCACAACGCTTTGGAATGGGCAACTAGCTTCATATTTCTGAGTTCTTGATAATTCAAAAACGCCTGGAAATAGTTTAATTAAAATAAATGCTTTGAGTATGAGTTTACCAAGCGTAAAATATAAAAGACGGCTTTTAAAAAAAGGCAACTTTTGCTGAGCTGGACTCCCATTTTGGACACCGCACTTTTATGTTTGTTAGTTAATTATTTTAAAGTGTGTCATAGCCAATGATTTCATCACAATTAAGTCTTGTTTTCTTATTTTTTTTTGTATAATATAGCACCTTGTAGCTATTTCCTAATAAATATGCAATTCGTTATTATGTAGTGTTTTTTGTTGTGCACCAAATAAACGATTTATCTATCTATCATTTGGTAGATTTCTCCTTATAATTTTGATCCGGTTAGACGGGCAGCTGACCAGCGAAAAGGAAAGAAACGAAAAAGACTAGGCAGAAATAAACAAGTGATGGTGATTTGGACGAACTACGGCGAGCTGATTTAGTAGGTTGATGATGTTAATTTAAATTTTGACAGCTACGAAAAGTCGGTTGCAGGCGCCATTTAAAAAATGATGTCTAATAAAAGATGTTTTTCGTCCGGATCAAAGTAGCCGTTTTTTTTAACATGATCGATGGACCGGATATTATTATGTAGGTAAGTAAATCATTTAAGAAAATATTTTTAGCCCTTTCCCTCTCCTACAAACCATAAAGTTCATGGAGATCGATACAAACACTGAAAAGTAGTATTAGTTAAGAAAATGTAAATTATACTTGAAGAAGAGGTAGCATTGATTTTTACTCAAAGTTAATACTGCGTGTATGTCTCTATTTTAATTTACAAATGTTGTGGCAGAAATCGGAAGCCTGCCAAAACCACTCATTTTAAAATCACATTTATTTGCTGGCTAAACCGTTTTGTGCGACAATCTAAAAACATTTCGTTGCTGAACTTTTACAACCTACATAATACAAACACATAAGTTATAAAGTTACGTACACAAGTATTATATTATACTTTTACCCGTGTTTTGACTTCCCACATATTCGTATGTTAATATTTAAATATTAGCGATATTTAAATATTAACATACGAATATGTGGGACCTTGTAAAAGCGTGTGAATCCTTTTGTATTCTACCTTTGACATAGTATTACAAGACTATGTAATATTAAGAGCTGGAAATACATAGGCATATAAACGTATTATTTTGTGTAAAATATTCTAAACACATTAACTGTATTTGAACGTTTTTCAAAATCCAGTAAACTATATGATTTAGGGGCTGCGCAGACGACACACTTTTTGTGCGATCGAGTCTGTAGTGATGCATATAATTGCTTAGAACCTAAACAATTATATGCACAGTTTTCCCTTCGTTACTATTTTTATTGTAAGTACACAGACAGTAGTAAGTAGACATACAGATAAAGGAAGTGTATGAGTCGAAAAATATCTATTTACTTACATTAGAACCTAAGCAATTATATGCCGCACTACAGACTCGATCGCACAAAAAGTGTGTCGTCTGCGCAGCCCCTTAATCTTTAGTACCTACATACCTACACATAACATAAACTCACGCCTTGTCCCATGGTGGTAGGCAGAAACTATAGAACACCACCTGCTCAGATCCTTACATATTCCTTTATTGGTTACCTGTGTGGTTACTGATATTACCTACTGAAAATAAGAAATAACTCCAGCTCATCTAAGAATATAAATGCTTGAAATAAATATCCAAATGAAGTAGTGGTCACAGCATAACATCTTGGGGTGTTACACCCATGTTCGGTTCGGCATGATTCGGCATGATTCGGCACAGGCCAGAGCGGCAAAAAAGAATGCATATTTTTCCACCCGACTGTGTGCCGAACTATGCAACCCCGAACAAGTGTATATCTTGGCATACAGCATGCCAAGATAGATTTAAATTACCAGTCACGATCTTCACCACTGAGGAACAAGAGAATGATGTGCCTCTTTTAGTAACAATACGTCGTTTAAAACCAATATTCCATGTCACGTTCTATTCATTATTATTGTACAGTTTTTTTTAAAGAAGGAAGGCCTCCTTTATTTGGCACGTTATCTATATAAAAGTCGCGTGTTCGTGTCTGTCTGTGTGACCGCGTTGTTCTTCTAAGCCACGCTTTTGATTTTGACGCGCTTTTCACTATAATTTAGAGAATTTATTCCGGGCGGTTCATGTGTATAATACACTTGGATATAATAAAGAAATCTCCGTGTTTTGTTAAGTCAGAAAAACCGACTGAAGAAGCAAGGCCGCGTCGCTAGTAGGTTTATACGAGTAAGTCATTCCTTTTCCATCTGAAGGTATTTATTCTGTGAATAAGAGAGTTATACCTGCCTACATAACGTTCTTATTCACAAAATATGTTCAAGAAGTAGGTAGAAGACGCTACTTTTCAACGACTACGTTGGAAAGTAGCGTCTTCTTCTACGCTACTAATATAAAGAAAAGATTTGTATTTTTTTTTTTTAATTAATAAACTGATAAATTACTAGACCGATTTTAATTATCATTCACCAGTAGAATGCTATATTATCACTGAGTAATATAGGCTATAATTTATAAATATATCAAGGGAGCGAGGCCGCTGGTGGAAGTTAGTTGATTATAACAAAAAAAGGGTTCGAGCCGACACTTCAGACTCATCATCCTTCAGTCCTTGGGTGACCATCTTTACATACCGAGACTCCTCCGTACCTCGGAAAGCACGTTAAGCCGTTGGTCCCGGCTGTCATTTGTGGATCTTTGACAGTCGTTACGGGTCATCAGAAGCCCGAAAGTCTGACAACCAGTCTTAACAAGGGGTATCGATAGGATGGAGGATAGGCAGTCGCTCCATGTAAAATACTGGTATTCAGCTGCATCCGATAAGACTGGAAGCCGACCCCAACAAAGTTGGGAAAAGGCTAGGCAGACTGATTCTATCAAACGGCAGCTCACTTACTTCTTAGCCATATCATCTTTTATCCAATTCAACTATCTTTTCTTTGCTGAGACACGGTGAATTTAAATATTATGTGCACTATTTGGAAAGATTTGAATTGTTTCTATCTCTTTCTTGTTTTGCTTTCAAGTAAAAGATAGCAATACTTACACTTGAGAATAGTCAATGTCCAACAACAATACCCTCTGCTGCCCTATAATAAAGTACAAACACTGATTATCACTCTCATTAACGTTATAGTTCAAACAAACAAGTTTGCAGCAAAATAATAATGTGTTTAATATACTAAAGGTAATAACTATTTATGACGTCACAGTGTGTGCTAGAGCTTGGTATCTAAATAGGTTACGTAAGAGATACCTACGTTTAGTGCTTAGTGTCGTATTAAAGTTTATACATGCTGTAATGTGCGGGTATCGTGATAAAGGAAACTAACATTAGTCTTGACTATGTTTTACCCTTATCGATGGGTCTGAAAATTACTGGAATTAAGGAACTGTCTATGTCATTATGTTCTTATATCCTAATCCGTGTAAGGGATTTTTCCTCGGTAAAAAGTAAAATCCCTTAATTAACCCTTTTAGGGAATGTTTTTTTTTTTTCTTTTCTTTAAATATTTGTTAAAATACCTTTGTTATGTATTAGTCTCGGAACAACCTACCCTCTCACTAGGAGTCGGGCGTTGATAGCTGCGCCAGTTTTTAACTATTGCAGCTATCATCTTTTACTATTGTTAGTAAATGATTTGATTTGATTTGAATGAAAAAAAAACATTCTTTTGTGCTTCCTTTTCGTTATAAGAGGAACACTCTTTATTTGGTTTTTCCATCTGGAATAGCTCAGTAGCAGCCTGGCGCCCGGTTGATGGCAATAGGCTCACCTATTACATAGGACTTAAACATACCTGGCGAAATGTGAGTGTTCTATAGATACACCTCTGCCTAACCCTTAGGGGAATACAGGCGTGATGTTATGTTATGTTAGGAACACTTGTGAAAACATAAAATTTCATGATTCTCGACCCAGAGGTTTAGGATGTGCGTCGTCTTTCTGTGCATTTAAGTTATTTCTATTATGTAGATTTCAATGATGTTGGAATTATCTTCATCAGCATTAGCCTATAGCTGGTCCATAGAGATGCCTTTCATCATTCCCCCAGCCATGTCTAATTGCACACCATATAAGTAACTCGACTCGTTTCCTCTCGTCCAGATGCTACCCCGCGAAGATTGTCCCTCCATTAGTAGCCTAGGGCCGTTTTCAACAAAGTGGGTCTGTTGAGACGAAGTTTATAGATCTGACAATGTTAAAACTACTGCTTAATTCAACTTGAATGAAACCCATCAACTCAATCAATCTGACTAGCCTTTTCGCAACTATGTTGCGGTCAGCTTCCCATTTAACCGGATGCAGCTGAATACCAGTATTTTACATGGAGCGACTGTTTATCTGACCACCACAACCCAGTAACTGGGTAATACTTACCTTGGTAAGTCTGGTTGTCAGACTTTCGGGCTTCTGATCACCCGTAACGACTGTCGAAGATCCACGAATCACAGCCTTAACCTGATGGATCGTCCCGTGTGGCTGTTATTACTTAGCCACGAGCTCCTCAAATCAACAACCCATCATCTACTCTATTAAAAATACTAACAAAACCAGCAAAAAGTAATCGGATTATCCTTCAAAAAGTTGTCGAAATAATTCATCTTAGTCCCGCATCGAACGTTTTCCTATAAACTCATCATAACCTTCCTTTTGCCCGGCCGGATTGTGGGTCAAGGCCTCCCTGAAATCCGGATATAACTCCGTACGTACCCCTCATTATCTGATTCTTTTACAGGAAATCTCATTTTGTGAACAAATTAAAAGGCGTATATTTTACGCGCGTGTTTTTTTTAATGTGATGTGTAAGTACGTGAATTTTGTTAAAGGTTACGTATTAGTACGTTTACGTATTAGTTTCTAGGCCTGGCTTAGAAAAATATAGAAATTGTTAGATAATTAATTTATTCAGGCGTGACTTGGCGGAAATCCATTATAAAATACAATAGACGTAGATATATTTAGTTACCTATTCCGCTTAACTATTCTTAAAGAGTCTTAAAAAACCCTGTAAGAAATCGACACGTGTTTCACCTCTCAACGAGGCATCCTCAGGATGACGATTGACTTGTCGCGAACCTGAACACGACGCTGAGTTGAACTGATAACACTTTCCCCGACCCAGGAATTGAACCCAGGACCTCAAGCTCAGCAGTAGGACTTGCGACCACTAGGCCAACAAGGCAGTAGGAACTTTTTTATTTTGTTAATCAAGGTCTCCTTAGTTAAAACGCTCTACCAGCAATAATAGTATCATCCATAATTGATGAGAAAGCCAATGGGCCCAAACATGAATAACCCATTCAGCTAGAAGTCGTTAAACCGGAGGAATTATCCGATCATACAATTTATTTTCATAGTGATCTCTGAATTGGGGATAAAGCGATATCTGCTGGATATAGCTGTAGGTTTACACATTTATAAAGCTGTAGTAAGAGTTGACGATAACGATGTGACGCTCATAATGAGAGCGATGAAAGATCGAATAAACGACAAATATACTATGCTGTGATTCGAAGTAAACCATAGAATTAAAATATCACAAATCAATAAAAATAAACATGAAATGACATCCGAAAGCAAACAATAATTTATATTGCCTCATATAGACAACATGCTGATTAGGGTAATAAAATTGTGCATAGCTATTTTTACAAACGCAATAATATCTCATTTTGAATCTACATAAATAAAACACATTAGGTAAGACTTCAATAGCCACTATATATTTTATAACAACAATATAAATTGAGCAAGAGCAACAATCTTCCCATACATCACACGATGTTACAGAATAGCTACAAAAGTACAAAAAACACAAATACTCAGACGTTTCCAATATAAAAATTCCTTCAATATATATAACCCTTGGGATGATCGGGAGAGCCCGTACTATCACCCTATCCACTTGATCCCCCATATGCCTATACCGGCCACTCAACAAGATATATTACAGGGTAGGAAAGGGTTACGTTCATAATTTGAAGTAATGGCAAAAGCTCTCGTTAGAGCCTGTATGAAAAAGATTGATATATGAACAGGTTATTGCTAAATGACGTCAGACGGAGGAATGTCGGTGAAATTGTCCGACGATTATTAGTCCGAGCTTACTTCAAGAGAATGAAATATCTTTTGAGCTAAGACTAACTAAGACACTGATATCACTTGGTTACGCAACGGATCATAAGAAAAGATGAAAATATGATGTGTAAGAAAAATCAAAGGCTTCATTTATATAAATGGTTTGATTGTGATATGTCTGGCTTGGACTTTAATATTTGAATCTCGTAATGGCAAATACTAAGGAAAATAGAATAGACGTAAATATATTTAGTAACCTATTCTGGTTAACTATTTCTAAAGAGTCATAAAAAACCTTTTAAGAAATCGACACTTGTTTCAGCCTCGACGAGGCATCCTCGAGGATAACGATTCACGACGCCGAGCGCTAGACGCAGAGCTGTCAATATTACTACATTAATTTATGAAACTTCGCTCTGTAGTGCACTTAAATAATATTGTAAGTTTTAATAATTTGTAAGTTGTAGTTAAGCGGAATAGGTTACTAAATATATCTGTCTATTGTATTTTATAATGGATTTCCGCCAAGTCACGGCTGAATATCTTAAATACTAAGCAACTTAAGATTTAAGATGTGCGTTTCATTTTCATTTAAGTACTAACCATTTCTCGTTTCTTATGTACATCATTGGAGCTTACATTGCAAATTTCGGGGATGCCTCTCCGGAGATTTTCACTCGACGATGTCGCAAGCACTCGCTCGAAATAAGCACGTAAATAGAGACACACAAGTAGGTACCTACATAAACAAACATTTCTCTCTCTCAAAACTAAATGAGCAGAAGTAAAACATACGTAACAAAGGACACGAGGTAATGTTGTTTATGAACCAATAGAGGTGTGGTCAGATGTTCACATAATCTTTTTGTTGATAATGACGTCACCACACAAGACCACGAGACTTCTTGCGCCCGGTTCCAATTTAAATGGAGAAAACTGAGAAAAAAATTGTGAACGACACAGACAATTATTAACTGAGATTAAAATAAAATAAAAGTCCATAACTGAATACCAACATTCATTTGTTTTCAAAGGACTCGAATAATCACAACTCCGTTTGTTTATAAATATGATGCTCGTATTAAAAACGCAATATGCACAGCGTGCAGGGAAGTGGTGATATAATCACGCACATATTAAAATGCAATGTGATCGCAACGTACGAGAATGTGGGTCGGTCCCATTTATAAACAGCACGAATGAAATAACCAAGGCTTGTATGAAATTGAATTGCGTATACAGATTGAATAGTGATGCTGTGAAAATACTGGGGATTTATATGGATTTTTCGGATTATGCTGGTCCATATGGAATTGTGGAAATTGTGACTACTTTTTGAGGTATTTTTAATACTTATCATACTGGAAAGTCAGGCCGAAAGTTGGCTCGGTTGAGTCAGCTGTTTGAAAGAGACGTACCTAGGCCGAATATTTGTTGATATTCGGAGGTCAAATATTTTTTGATATTCAGATAGCCTATGACCTAAAGAGGTGCCATATACGTAGAATATGAATAAAAAATCTCGACTAGGTAATTAAAAGTTATGCAAAATCGTTATGTATAAGTACAAAAAACTGTAATAGGTACACAGATATATGCATATGCTACATAATAAATAGATACAAATATGCATAGGTACCTACATACTAAACTTGAACTACCTATATAAGTATCTGAAAGATATCAAGATTAGACCAAGAGATATCAAGAGTTAGATATCAAGAGAAGATAACATCCTCACAACAAAGGAACATTCACTTAATATTTGCTACCTACCTATAAAAATATTTACGGCAGACATTGAAAAACGAGCCACGTATAGTGAAAGCTAAGTATGCTAAGATATTATAACGACTATTTCAACATACTAGGCCAGATATTCTGGCGAATCTCCAAAACTTGGAAGACACGTGACTTTGTCTAGTGCCTGTTCTATTACACCATTAAGAAAGTGCTGAATATATATATATATATATATATATATTTCTTTGTTCAGACGGTCCTGTGACCTTTGTAGATTCCTAGGGTTTCATTTTTTCTGCAAACATAGCAAGGTTTTTATATTAAGTTAACACCAGACATGTGTAGACTATATTACTATATTTGAGAGAGACGATTTGGAGACCGAAACCGTCTCAAAACTGTCAGACGTCAATTTTATTCCACGGACAAAAGATAAACTGTGGTAAAATCTGCCCTAAAGCCCTAATTCAGTCAATTCTATGTAAATACTTGTGAGTAGGTCTTCTAACCGAATTAATAAAAATAATGTTAAGCCCTTAACTTAAAAGCTTAAAATCATTGACCTTTTAACCCTCACTTAAAAATAAAAGATAAAAAGACACTCAACGTCATTTAGTGTTTACACGCTAAAAATGTAATTTACAAAGTAATTAAAGAATTAGGGCGTGTTCAGACGCGCGTAAAGTTAGCGACTGATTGTCAACGTAATTGCTTTTGCCAGCGAAACGTTAACATGGCTGGCTGCGTTTGTTTCAGTGTAGACAATGTGCTTTGTATGGTGTTTAGCTGAAAATTAATATCTTTGTTATTTTTGTAAGTGTTATGTTAAATAATAATAACAAAAACTTTATTAACAGACCACAGAGGCCTTTAAAGTTCTACAAAAATATTTAAAACTTTATACATTATTTTAATGAAGCTAAGTACTTTTCGTCCAATAAAAACTATTAAAATAGACAAATCGGTCTATATCTGTAAATATTATGCTTATGAATTGTTAAAAAGTTATAAGTTATTATACCTACTATTTTATCACAATTTCCCGGCATATAATCATCTGATTATTGCGTTTTTAAATATATTCGGATGATCACAAAACACATTTATCCTACTCCAAATAGTTCTGAATACATAAAAAGTAGTTCATAACATTATTTACTCCCAAAATGCTAAACTGTTTATTCAAAATTCCGATATAAATACGATAAGCGATGAGCCCGATTTTGATAAATTATTTACAGACACAAACAGCTGTGAAAGGCATCACTGTTCTTGCTAATTAGCTGACAAAATTTTCCTCAATTAAGTAGCTGTCAGTATCACTGAATGAGACAGTGATCGGGACTGATCGATTGTTGTTGTGTGATCAGGATTATCGAAAAAGATAATGTTTGTAAAAGCTTTTTTTTTTGATGATTGAATATGTTGTCCTACACTTTATCTGAGATGTTTTCAGACTTTCACACACAAATCTTAATATACCTGAAAAGACAAATGAATTATTGGTATATTGACGGTGGAAATTTCAAATGTCGTAAAGGACAAACCATGAGAACTCTCAGGAGGATCAAAAAAAAAAATTGACCTAAAAAACGTCATAACTTTTAATTTATTAGATTATAATATTCAGATGATTTCTAAACCAATAATTGCTATGAAATTACTTTATCAAAGTATGATAAACGCAATATTTAAGAAGATGATGTTCCTTACACACTGCAATGAAGAAATGTCCCTCATGAGTACGACACATCGGAAAAAAATCTACAAAAAAAAGGGTTATATTTTATCAGCTCCCTTCATTCCACAGCTCATTTCATAATTTTTATCCAAAATATTTATAAGTACCAGTACCTTGTACCCTATAAGTACCTGGTTCAATCTCTACAGGAAACTATCTTTCCTAGTATTCCACTAGCCAAAATGATTTCAGAAAACGAAACTGCCGCTATACCAATCCACCGTCCAATCCGATTAAAACTTATCTGAGCTCCTTACTTTTTCTTCAAGATAAACTGTATAACAAATGTTTAGCTTAGCGCAACCTTAAACCATGAATTACGTAGACTGACAGATGCCTGACCTTCGGAGCCTTCTGAAAACGTAGGATTTCCCAGCGTTTATAAGGTCGCAGGTGGATTCAGCCGGCAAACTGGTTGAGATAATCCATTAGTCATTTCTAATGATACCGTTATTGGAATAATCCTCTTTGACAATTTTTAGAATTGAAGCTGAAGTTGAGTTGATTGTAGCCAGAAGGAAAAATAATAGCCATTTACCATGGCTATTATTTTTCCTTTTGGCTACCAAGTTACTAAAGACAAAGTCCAATTCTCATACAGAAAAGTCGCATTATCAACATTCAGTCGAACGGCAAAGTCGAAATTTTCTTACAAAGTTGGCTTTTAAGGAAATTCAATCATCTCATTAATAGAAAATGGCCATTATTTTTCCTTTGGGGTACATGATTAATAAAAACAAATACCTACACATTCTTAAACAAAAAGTCACGAACACTTTCACATGTTCAGAACGGTAAGTCCACGGTGGCTTTTAGGGAAATTCTGATAATCTCATTAATATTTTTTTATTCTAATCTGGGACATTGATTGTATATCATAATAGAAACACTAAGCCGATTTGCCGTGTTACAATAATTTGATATACAGCGTCAAAGAATGACAGTTGGGATTTGAATTTACGGATAATTTAAGTTGGTAGTCACTTTGCTAAACAATCACATATTTAACACCGTAAAAACTATCTTAAATCACCAGAAATCTAAATCAATCAATCTACCTAGCCTTTTCCCAACTTTATTGGGGTCGGCTTCCAATCTAACCGCATGCAGCTGAACACCAGTATTTTACATGGAGCGGCTACTTATCTGTCCTCCACAACCAAATAACTGGGTACCCCTTGGACTGGTTGTCAGACTTTCGGGCTTCTGACGAGCCTCCTTCCTCCGTGCTTCGGAAATCTAAAATCACGTTATTAATAATATATTTAATATAATAATTATCTTTAATATATTTAGTATACTTTAAAGTTAACATTAAAGTGATTTTATTTAAGAGAGGTGAAAGTTGGTATGTAGGGAGTAATTCGGAACTGCTGATCCGATTCCAAAAAATCACTAAGGGAAAGCTACGGTATCTATTGCCGAGTATCATACCTAAACGCCTATTTTACGTTAAAACAAGTTTCACATTAACGTGGTCGTAGGCAGAAAAAAGCGTAGTTTAAAATATTTATGAACATTCTAAAAACAATCTCCGTAACTCAAAATATCGCGTGTTGAAATCTCATAAAAAGCTCGTTATTACTCAATATTTGAGCTTATCTCGTTTTATACACCCCCTGTAGGGTAGACTGCTTCCAGGGTCATTAAACATAATAATTTATTAATCCCTTCGCCCATTTTGAACGGATAGTGTTGGGTGCATTTCCAGGATAGAAGATAAATCTGGTTGAAAAAATATCTGGGATATTAGGGTCCTTTTTCTTTGGTTCGTTTATAAACTGGTGGAAAACTAAACTTAAATATTTTAAATTGGCTAAACGATAAAACTGACTGTAACTACAACTCTACAGACTGGACAAAACTTTAGAGATAGGAATAATGTTACGTACGAACTTTAAATAAATTCAAGCTAACACCAACTCTCATCGAAATCCGACTGAAATAAACATACCAACTTTTATTTTATGAAGGCAAGATAGTCAAATAGTTTAATAAAACAAGTTTTATCTCCGGCCAGATTATAGTAATAGAATAAAGTCGCTTACTTGTACTTCGCAGTAAGAGATTTCATCACCCGCACTTAGAACTAACACAGGTGCCCACATAAAAATATAATCAAATTCTTTTTATTACTTGTGTGGAAAGGTCCCTCTTTCATAGCGTTTCTCCGAAACTTGTTTCTCTTTATATTCATAGTAATACTTATTGGTGTCCCAAAAGTAAAACTTTGGGAAGAAAAAATCTGACGTTGACATGACTGATTAGTTTGTTACATCAAAAGATATTTAGACAAGAGTGAGTGGAAAGTGAGGAGCATTTAATTAGGGGTCTTTTCTTTCTAGGATGTAGAATATTTGGGGATCATGATAATATGTGAGTGGAATTCTTCATTATTTTACGGTAGGATAATTGACACAAAAAATGCCTTTTTTCAGAGCTATAATTACATAACATAACACGCGTTGTTTCCCCGAAGGATTGGGCAGAGGTGTACCTACCTATAGTACACCCACATTTCGCCAGTTATGTTTAAGTCCCATGTAATAGCGGGCGAGCCTATTGCCACCAACCGGGCACAAATCCAGACTCCAGGCTGCTACTATAGGTACAAGCTTCCTGCCAATCCTAAAGGTAGCTAGACGTTCAACGCCAACAGAATAATAGAAAATCTATAGGTAGTTACTGTGTTTTACCGATTTTGCATAATTAAATAATTATTTTGACATTGTTGAAGTTACGAAATCATTATTTAATTTTAAGATCACCCCAAAGTAGGTTATTGCAATATACAATTACCGCTCAAGACATTGGTCGATCATAGTTGTGAGGTGACAAAGGTTATTTAAAAATCATGTAGGGTAAATATTTCCACAGAAATAATTGCTTAGAGATTGTGATAAAAAGCAAAATAACAACAACAACAAGGAACCGCTTTATTTAGAAATCATGTTTCTAAGTGTAAAAGTCTTAACAACGAAGTATTTTTCTAAACAATTTCTAGCTAAATACCTTCAGCCATTCCTGGAATTCCTTAGCTTTATAAAACAAACTGCGATTTTAAAACAAATGGTTTATTGTTGCGATATTTTTCGAATGAGTCGAACGTTTCAATTAGCCGCGTAAGCAGGCAGGCCTTATCTACAGGGCGACACTCTTCTGGGTCAGTACGATTTATACGCTAAGGCGGGTGTTTCATTGAAGTGTTTAATAATAGCTGGACCTAATAGTTTTGGACTGGAACTATAGTGATACAGGAAAGTTTAAATTTATAATATAGTTCTATAATTAT
Organism: Eupsilia transversa; assembly: GCA_914767815.1. Taxonomy (NCBI): domain Eukaryota; kingdom Metazoa; phylum Arthropoda; class Insecta; order Lepidoptera; family Noctuidae; genus Eupsilia; species Eupsilia transversa. The sequence goes on from OU611888.1 coordinate 5,393,377, forward strand.
ATGGAGTGAAACTGGGTACAGAATTTTGACCTTAATATAAGGATGATACTTTTTGGAGTTTATTTTAATGGATTCGGCGAAAATACTACTTCTATATTATGTTTAATTTTATATTCTAAACAAGAGTAGTTAGATCGTTGTCACCTAAATATAAGTGTGCAAACTTAAAATGTTTTAACTGCAATCAAAAGTCAAATAAAAACCAACCCAACCTTTTTAAAGAACTAACAAGTTTTAATTCTCTTCCAGTTCACAACTGATCAGACTATTCCTAGTTCAAGCCTTAAATAACAAGTTGAACAGACTTGGCGTAAACTCGAATCGATAAAGCCCGTATTAAATTAGGAACTACTAACATCTGCGGGGCCCCGACTAGCCAAGATAAGCATCCCAGCTGCCTTAGAAACATACTTGTTAAAAAAACTTTCTAAAGGAAACTTAGCCCGAGAGAAGTCCGGTGTAATAACTTGATGTTGTTAAAGAAAGTTTTTATTGGTATTTTGAGTTTGAGTAAGATGTTAGTGAGATCTTTATAGGAGGTTTTCTAAGATGTATTTAGTATATTTTGGTCTGTTTTCTTTTTCAGAGTAGCGTAGAGTTTTACATTGAAGTCCGCCAAAAAGTGCTTCTTGTTTATTACTAATTTTCAAATAAATAAATAAACGAATTGCCTCGAGGTCGTGTTTGATTCATAGGTCGGGCATTATTGGGTTTTACATTAGGAATTATTCAGTGGCAGCCCGTAGTTTGAATTTGATGCCTTTCCTTGATTTTATATCTGTGCCCGGTTGATGGCAATAGGCTCGCCCCATATTACATGGGACTTACACATAACGTGTGAAATGTGGATGTAGTAGGTACACCCTCTGCCTAACCCTTTGGGGATTACAGGCGTGATGGTATGTCATGTAAATAAACTAAAGGATATTTTTTCCAAACGTCATTTATAATTTATTGTATTTTTCAATTTCAATCCCAATATCCTGTGAAAGATAGATGTAAGCCTCCAGAGATTCATACATTCAACATTTACAAATAGATGGTCCGGAAAAGCGATTATTGAAAAAAGTGTATTACACCTCCACACCGAAGAACTGGTACCTTCCCAACCCTAAACCCCAAACGACAGACTAGGGAATTCAAAATATACAAGGAAAACCTCAGACTCAAATTTTTATCCGAAAAAATCTGTCACATAATTACAAATGAAATTCGATATTTACACAGTGCGTTTACACGTGGGCTATTTGGCATCACTGGCAACGCAACAAGTGCCAGATGTGACTGTGACGTTCGTGCCAGTCGTGGCAACGTTGCCAAAGAGCCCCCAAGTCCCCACACCTTGCCAGACGCTTTTATTGGGCTTGTTAACGGTACTGTACACACGCGTGACTTTTACGAGGCTGTAGTCTTGGCAAATACTTATTCCGGTCAGATAATATATGTTGGAAGAGAAAATACCATTGTGTTGTGTGCTTGTTCTAGGTTTTAGGTCCTAACTGTAAATCTACAGGATTGTTTCTGTTTTCATGAGCTTTCATATTTCGTTACAGTTTAGTTATAAGATAGTCTGCTGCGGTTAGTTTTTATTTTCTAATAAAACTCACATGACTAACATTTACGATACAATAAAATCCACTAAACTTAGTCCCACATTTTATACAGTACTTGATATTCATTTTGAGTCAAAAATCCAAGCTCTCACGACATCTTTCACCAAAATTCCATACCCATCAGGTAAACAAAATCTGCCTAGCCTTTTCCTAACTATGTTGGGGTCGGCTTCCAATGTAACCGGATGCAGCTGAATACCAGTATTTTACATGGAGCGACTGCCTATCTGACCTCCACAACCCAGTAACTGGGTAATACCAATCGTACTTCTGCCGATTCGTAATGACTGTCAAAGATCTACGAATGACAGCCAGGACCAACGGCTTAACGTGCTTTCCGATGCACGGAGGAGTCTCGGTATGTTAAGATGATCACCCATCCATGGACCAACCTGATGGATCGAACCGTGCGGCTATTATTCCTTAGCCACGAGCTTTTCCTATCAGATAATCAATTCCCACGAAACACCGAAAAAACAAACAGTGCCACTTTACAGCAACAATTAACTTATCAAAGCCGTAGAACCGTCAGAGCTGCCTTAATTAGTACATTCAGCGAACTACGAATAAATTCATGGACATAAATTAATTACGCAATCGGAACAACAAAGACATTGTCACGGATATCCGTGTTGCGTGACAGTTTACCACGGACTATTTAATTGGAGGCCTAGCACGAACTTTTGTGACGAGATGTTTCTTGGATTTTGTCCGATATACAGCTTTTTAAAGAAAGTTTGCGCTTCGGCAATTTTCGTGTTTCCGAATAAGCACGATCGTTGGGGCACAAAGTAGGGATTCCATTCCGTAGAAGCAATGCTTCTAAGTTTTCTACTGCCGCGCTTTGCAGCAGTGCACCTATCATTGCGTGTTTGTTTGGGGTTTTCTCTCATCGGGTTACCTACTCCAGTCTCAGATTAGCATTAGTCACTGATTGAGGAATTACATAGATTTGCTATTCTATAATTTTATAAACATGGTAATGCAAAATAGTAAAGTTCTGCCATGGTTTTAGCAGCTCTATATTAAATCTAATCATGATCTTCGAAGATAGATGATAATTTCCGAAGCGCATACTTTCGTTTGGAATGCTGTAGGTATACAGGGTGGATATACAGACAGATTTTGAAAAAATGTACAGACGAAATGAAAATGGGAAGTCTTCGCAAAAAAAAAAAAATGATTCCAATCGATCCTATTGGACCAGACCTGACGTTTGAGTACTAGAGACATAATTATGTCACAGTGGGTGATGAGAGTTATGACATGAAATTTGTTTTATTTAAGGTACTAATTAAGCAATTGAAACAAAAAATACACTTTCACGGATATCCGTGTCGCGTGACAATAATTATTGTCCAGAGTTTAAATCATAGATTTGACAGAATTTGTGAAAATGTCTTGGCTGGAGAAGGTATGTATATCATCAAGCCCGCTTGTTCCTTTAGACTTGATTTATTGGAAATGAAGAAGACCTATAATCCTTTTGGGAAATGGTTAAATACGTATTTATGCTCTATAAGTAGGATGTATTTGAGTTTGAGGCTCAGTTTGATCACTTTATTGTATTCCTGAACTAAAGGGATTTTAGTCAGATCATTATTTTACAAAAGCGTTGTGCAGGCATTGCACAATAGTAGTATTTTCATTAAAAAGCAAACAAAGAAAGTAGCCAGCCGGAATGAGCATTTTACGTAGGTAATTAAATAGTTTTGTACACAAAAGAATTCGTGGTTCTGCTTTGCAGCTCTAAAATAATTAAGACCTGAAATTAAATTGCATACATCTCAGTAAAAGAAAACCACAGTTAGGAAGTTTTGTATTTATGTAAAGTTCCGTAACTACAGCCGGATAATACGACGCAGAGCCAGTAATAAAAAGAAAGGAGGATTTAGTTTCACTAGAGTTCCTATGAATAAAGAAAACCCTGAAGAACTATCTGCTTTGGAAAATATTATTTTAAAAGTGAAGACTAAAGAAGAATAAATTCACAATAACTTTGAAATATAATACAGGTACTATTTTATGTTGCGTTTCTTTAAAGATCATGTTTGTTTACTATTTAACCAGATTATAATGATGATAGTAAGTAATACAACTAGTTATAATGCTTATGCTATATTTATTGATGCTCACATGTTCAGATTTTTAAACCTTTATACTATCCTTTCCATAGGAGCTCGTGGCTAAGTAATAACAGCCATTGGTCCGTAGATGGGTGATCATTTTTACATACCGAGACTCCTCCGTGCCTTGGAAACACGTTAAGCCGTTGGACTCGGCTGTTATTCTTGAATCTTTGGCAGTCGTTACGAGTCGTCAGAAGCCCGAAAGTCTGACAACCAGTCTTACCAAGGGGTATCGTATTAGCCAGTTACTGGGTTGTGGAGGTCAGATAGGCAGCAGCTCCATGTGAAATATTGGTATTCAGCTGCATCCGGTTAGACTGGAAGCCGACCCCAACATGATTGGGAAAAGGCTAGGCAGAATGATGACTTGAAAATGAATTACATAAGCCGTGGTAAAAATATTTGGCAGTCTGTAGGTGGTAGAGGGGCTGACTGTCCAGATAGTACTAAAGGTACATTCAACGATGGCCACCATCTACTGGTGGCTTTTTTGAAGCGTAACTATTTTGAGATTTCTATCGAACCGTACCGCTTCCGACTCCTGAGAAAACATTTCTCCAATATAGACGGTGTAATGGAATTGTACACAGATATTTAATGGAGAGTCAACCATTTCGGTAATCGATAAGACCGCTTCACGTATCCGTTTCTCTATTGATAAAACCATTCACTTGGCAGTAGGAAGCTAAATGCTAACAGTCGTACAAACTAATGTTGGCGTTAGCTTTATAGTATTGGCGCAACTGGTAGCTCTAGTATTAGTTTAAATGTAGTATAGTTTTATGTATGCATTACTGTTGACGCCTAACTCATTCTGCCCAGCCTTTTCCTAATCATGTTGGGGTCGGCTTCCAGTCTAACCGGATACAGCTAAATACCAGTATTTTACATGGAGCGACTGCCTATCTGACCTCCACAACCCAGTAACTGGGTAATACGATAAACCTTGGTGAGACTGGTTGTCAGACTTTCGGAATTCTGACGACTCGTAACTGTCAAAGATCCACGAATGACAGCCGGGACCAACGGCTTAACGTGCTTTCCGAAGCACGGAGGAGTCTCGGTATGTAAAGATGGTTACCCATCCACGGACCAACCCGGCAAGCGCAGCTTTACCTGATGGATCGACCCGTGCGGCTGTTATTTGTTAACCACGAGCTCCTAACTACGCTGTTGACGCCTAACTACGCTTCAATATACGTATTACATGGATGAGTTGGCACGCCCGTGTTAGTACCTATGGGTGTTGCTAACTTGCTAACATTACAATGAATTTAGTTGTGTTGCTAACTCAATACATTACAATGAATTAAGTTATTATTAAGGTTGGTCGAGTTGTTAGCTGTCCAATAATCTGAGGGAAAAGTGTACGTAAATTCGACTGATGTATTATAAGTTGGTGTAAGGTGTATTGTAATATTGTATTATGTTGGTGTATTACATTTGAAGTATCATACGAAAGTCACTAGTTAAAATCAAGAGAAATTTTAAACTAGTTGTGCTTATTTTACATCGGTTTTCACAGATAAATTATTTACTACATGTTCTTTAAATCGAAAAGATCTTCTTTATATCAAAAATTGATCAAAGTTATTCGCCCCAGCTTCGGTCACTTCCTGGGACCAAGCGATAGATAAATCAAATCAATGATGCAAATAATTTTCGAATAAAACACATGCTGAACAAAGGCGCATTACATGTACTGACAGGGTAGGAGCTATAAATTCATAAAGGAGGTCATGCTTACATGGATTAATATTGCGTTTATCATTCCTGACGTAAGCAATGGGGTGATTTTCCGAACGTGAACACATTGCTCGCTATATGAGCAATGGGATAATTATCATCCGATATCGACCCTACAATGAAAGAAAGTAGAATGTCATCGTAATTATGATCGTTAGATAATTTAATGGCAAAATTGGTTGCGAAAAGTTGTTGTCAAAAGTTCCGTGTTAGTCATCCTGAAAATTGATTGAAATTATGAGATTGTTCAATAAACGGGGTTGTGCGCTCTGCAAATTATTCAAATCGCGTAATTCAATTTCGGATATTAAAAATTAAGTAATTATTTTGTTTTGATTTAGGACAAAATGCTCAGGTGAAGATTAAATATTATGACGCTCCTTTCTTAATTAAAGAAAACAAAAATTAACCCCTGAAAAACCTGCAATTGTAATTTTCATATTTCTGAATAATTTATAATATTGCTCCATGAATAATTTCGAAATAATTTAATGCAAAATACGTCTTACAGCAACAACTGCACTACGGGGAATTTGGTACTAATTATGCGAAATCTCGCGAGTAATGCTCGCAAATCACTTGCAAGAACGGCATACGACGGTATTTGAATACTGAACCCGACTGAACGTAACGAAATACGTCAGCGCTAAGGGTATAATACGCATTACCTTGCAAGGCTTAAGTCTCTAAAACTTATCACGTTAGGTTTGTGACATCATTTGACAACGTTTCTGTGTTGGTGGTGTAAAAAAGTCTATATTTTATACAAAGCTTCGAGTTGTTGAAGCTTGAAAAACAATGATTAGATTTCTATGAGATAAAGACGTTGAAATAGAATAAGATTGTTTTTAATACAATTATACTGGATAATAAATATTAACAGTTCTTGAATATCAAAATGAGCATTGAACGGTATTGATATTATTATTACCTTCTCTTCACAATCCGATCGTTAGAACAATACTCTTCCAGGGTCATCCCATAAAAGCATTAAAATGAAATTGTATCCTCCCAAATGTTTCTCTAAAGGCTTTTTGCGAGTGGGCCGAGTAATAACATTCAAAGAGACCGCTATGCCAACTTGGGGGAGGAAGAATGGTTGGATACGGCGTAATTAAAATTTTAGGGACCTCACGAGTTGTTAGGAATTCCCAGAGTGTCTCCGGCCCGGCAATTTGAAAGATGACCTCGGAACATTTCGGGAGTTTCCGCCATGCGTCGGTATAATGTCGACGCAAACCACGAGCGTGCATCATGTGATCTTTATGTCATTTACATTAGGATTAAATTAGAATGCGCGTTTGTGAAATGTTACACCTACAGTTATTTTTGGTAACAATACCTACCGTGTTTAGTTTTGAGCAGACGATTTAAATGTCGATCGTCGTGAATAATAGAGGCTTATTTCAGAGAAGTTTCTTCGTCTGAAATAATAATTGTCTATTTCTTGGTATTAATGTAAATGTACGGTATTATTATCATTATCCTAATAATACACGTTCTACCGTTTATAACCATCTCTTGTTTAAACAGAACGGACATTTAGATAAAGTATTCCTTACCATTTTGAACTAATAGGTCCTCTTAATTACTTAGCAACATTTTACAATACATTTATATGTTATGAAAACAACTGAAGATTATTGTAGATTAAATAATATTATTTTAAGATAATTAATTCATATTGGTTATGTTCTTGAGAAACTTCAGGTGCGTAGTACTCGCAAGCAGAGTGCGTGTTTAGCAATAATTCCTTCTGCACATGTGGCTTCCCTGGTACCTCATTAACGGCTTAACTATGTAAATATCTATTAACTGCTCCCAAATTACGACATTTATTTTATTTTACGTTTTTTTTTTCTTTACATACTTACTAGGCATATATTTTCATTATTTGACATTATTATACAATTCTAATTTCAACTATTTATTAGAGGCTTTTGTGGAATACAGGGTGTTCATTCAGATTGGTTGGAGTTGTAGTGACAACCATGTCATTTGGTTTAAATAGGTTTTTATTCTTATTATTTTGTTCATCCTTTATATTTTGTGAATGTGAGAACGTTGTAGGCTCAACAGACTGTTTTCTATTTTGTTAAGTATCTAGTTGATAGGCCTACACTGTCCTCTCATACCTGTTCACACTGTAAATTTTTTGAAACATTGTAAAACCCACTTATTTTTAAAAGAGTAACCGTGGAGTTTCTTGCCGGCTCTTTTCCATAGGAAACGACCAATTGGAACAGTGCACCTAGCTTCTGACGTTTCATAAGTGCACCCAGTAGGTTTACCTGTGTGAAATAAAATATTTTGATTTGATTTGTGTATGACTAGCGGTATGAACGTAAACTAAGCAAAGGGAGTATGTAAGGAGTGTAGCAGGTGGCTTTCTGTAGTTTTTGCCTACCCCCATGGGAAGAATCGAACAATATTTTTTTCTCGGATTTTATTTTGTTTCAAAACTAGTTTACGTTTACAAACTAAAGCTAAAACCAATTTTCAATGTACCACCATATTTGAACGGTTCAATTGGGTCCCAATAAAACGTGTGCAGCAACTTTATTACGGGTGACTGTTGAATAATTTACCGTTGCTTCCGATGGCCCGGCCAAACTGACATGTCACACTTTCCGCTACGCTACACACTAGTGATGCGACACAATCGAAGCTATTCTCTTCACTATGGAACGAGTGAACGGATTGGAATTTATTGTCGTTGAAAATCGATGACAGTGGTTTAATTTTGGAACTGTGGAAGCGATTTGAAGTTCGAATATTTGTGTCGTTTGATAAAAAAAATAGGATTGAGTCTGTTCAAAAATGGAAGATTATGTAACGTGTTTGTGAATTTAAAGTTCTTCAAACTCTTCAGTCATAAACAACTTATTTTGTAATTCGTGTTTTAATGGAGTTCTAAAGGTATTTAATTCTGGCTATATCTAAACAACCAGTGTGAATCATCATGATGTGAGTACGTTTTTCGTTTAACTCGAACAGTTTACTTACCTGTTTATTTATGTTAGATACCTACAGCTGTCAAAACTGACAGTTCTATTTGACAGCTGCTGCAAGACATTGTGATAATTTTTATGGAGATAAACCAGGCACACTGGTTTCCCAACTCACTTTTGACATTGGCAGAATAGTCGACATCAGCTTTGCTAGCCATTTATTAAAAATATAATAAAATAGAATAATAATTATGGTGTCAATGCAAGCCACCTTCTTTGACCACCGTCCATTGACAATAAGGTTTAAATTAATTAATTAAAGAATATTTGTTAGAACTACATACATCTCTAGTCTCGCAATACAGCTATTCATGTCTACCCGTGTGTTACAGCGGTTTCCTTATTGGCGTTTGCACTGCGTTGCAATATGCCATGACCCTTGCTGTTTATCGTACACACGGTGACATACAAGCTACATATCTAGTATGTGCCGGCCTTGCATCGTACGCAAAGCCTATACAATACAAGACCAGTTTATACTGGATGTATAAACTGGTCTCGTTGACCGAAACCGGTATGATCAATACGGTTACCGAAATAAAAATTACCTCTATCTTACACGTGCCGTCAGCATTAGTCAAACAGCGCGCATCGCCTGTGTGTGTAACCGGTATTAAAACGATAACCTAAAAGGGGTAACATGTTTCTTCTCCTTGGGTTACCCAGATAACGGTAACCTTAGTCGTAGAAGTAACCAAAATTCTTCGATACCTGTACCCTAATTTATAAAGGTTTCAGTCCCTGATTCATAGCTAAGGGGATCCTTTATAGGGTTCTATAATTAGTTACTTTTAGTGAGTTGGGAAACCGCGATTGTGGGTTGACAGTGAAGTTATTTAATTAACGATAAGTTAATTATAAACTTGATTTCATACTTTGGTTATGCAGCTTTTAAAAGCCTTGCCGCTTCAGGCAAAACTGAAAGATATTTCTATCAACCATAGATATCTTTAATAGACCTCCAGACCCAATTTCGGCCATGGCGGCTCATCTCAGCGGAGACTATCCGTCGGCGCAGGAGATATTATAGTGCACAAGTGTGTGGTGGCCAGGTGCACTCAGTCTTCCCTCACCCTCATAGTCTGATGGGACGCCACTCCAACACGATCAAAGAGAGATCTGAAGAGTGCTTTCCGAGGAACGGGGGTATCACATTACCAACTTCCAAACTCCGGGCCGTTACTAAAAAAATCCTATTGGAAAAACCCAATAACCCTATGCGCGATCTGGGAATCGAAACCAGGTCCCCACGCTCAGCAGTCGCAGACCACGACACCAACGGGGCATAGATAGGAGTATTTTCAATTCAAAAAGCGTTTGACGTTTGACGTTGCGTTTACGTCACGCTTTCGTGTTAAGCCCACTGGTTTAGGTATGTTTGAGTGAAGTCTAGTTAGATTTCTACAACAGATACCAAAGTAAGACTCTCGCAAGAACCACGTATCTGTCTCCTCTATCTAAGATCAAAACGAGCAACACAGAATTGCTATTTAACCACTACCCTAAAAGCATTTACATAGTACCTAAGTTAAATTCCAACTAAACTAACAAAGTGGCACTGAGTTTTTCTATCTGGAATTTCTCAGCAGCAGCCCGGAGTCTGGATTTGTGCCCAGTTGATGGCGAATTGTGGGTGTACTATAATATGTAGGTACCTACACCTCTGCTCAACCCTTCTGGGAAACAAAGTGTGATGTTATGTTATATTTAAACTAACTAACCTGTCCGTGGCTATGATTTACGAACTATTTATTCTGCAACCCCAGAGGACGGGTTTTAGTATCACAATATTCTAAACACCTCGGGGGTATCCGGACCGAAATATAGATCTCGATTATGAGATAGTCTAAAAGAGGAATTTAAATGATTAAATTCATAAATGTTTCGACCAGAGTTTATCTTATTGAGATTTTAGAGAAAGTTATTTATGAGAGGTAAACTAAAAGGTGAACTATAGTAAACAGCGATAAGGCGTAATAACAACTTTTTGTTGTGTTATAAAACCTTGTGGGTAGGTTAAGTCTATAATAGGGGTAATGTCAGGGTAAAAGGTAAAAAAAAAGAAATTATATTTAATCCGTCAGTCAGACAATAAAAAATATTAGACACGTATTTTTTTATTTATCATATTTATAAAAAAAATACTTAGATAAAACGCATTAAAGTTGGTGAGTGGGAGCTCGCTACGTCACAGCTAAGCATAAAATCTGCATAGGCGTGTTGTCCTGACACATTTTAACTCGCTTTATCGCCGTAATCTTTTGATTACCTTACAAAAGAAAAAATAATTGTCCAATATTTTTAAACTACGTATTTGATAAAAACTTATCATCCCTATTAACACAATACATAAAGACTAGATGGGCTAGAGTGTTATTTTTATCCAAATTGTTGACAAGCTTTACTAGCGCGCCTGCTCGCACGGGTGCAATGCACTAATGTGGCGATATATCAAGACCTCGAGATTTCTGGGCTAAATCTAAGTTAAATATTAATATCTAAGTTAAATATTAATATGTTACAAAAATAAACCTTACAGAATTAATTCTCTAAATTATGAAAACCGCATCAAAATCCATTATGTAGTTTAGAAGTGTTAAGCGGTCACACAGACACGTGAAGCGACTTTTATTAATACAAACTAAAAACAAAAAGGCACACTTTTGCTGTATTAGATATGATTGTAAATAATACCATCACACGCAAATTCATGTCCAGAATTGCCAGATAATCAAGCGTTACATTTCTGTTCCTCGAAACGTATTCGATTTCCATCTGCCAATAGAGTTGGCGTGAAATTGGACCCAAAATTGTAGCAATTTGTGGAACATTGCTCTTGGGGCCAGATAGGTATTCAATAAATAAATAACTATTAGTTGAATTAAAATTTCAATGATTCGGATTGAAGGCAAAAAGTTATGAAATATTGCATTAAATAATGCATAAAATGCATGTACGTACCTACTGTTTCAATTCGATTTCGAGGCTGAGTGAAAGCGATTATTATCAGTTTCATATTTTTGTAAACTTTTTACTGGATAGTCGGTTAAATCCGATAGGTTTAAAGTATTGTGTGTGATGTTTTTTCCTACAGTTTTATATTATTCATTGAGAAAAAATATATATTTGAAAAGCTTGAGTTTCCACACGCAATCAACAATGGTGCACGTTTGCTTAGAGTTAATAATAATAATAATACTTTTTTTAATGTTTTTTATAATTTTTATATTCTAATATTTAAAAATGTAAATTATGTCTAACAATGAGATAATAATAATAATAATTTTTAATAAAAACGTCTAACGGGCCTCTGCGAGTTGGCTTTGGCCCCTCGTACGCCTTCCAAAGGTCCGGGAAAGGTCTCTTGACAAGAGACAAGAGACGTAAAAATAATAATTTTTATATACTAGTATTAAAAAATGTAAATATAATTTTAACAAAATTATATGTTTAACAATGAAATTAAGTAAATAATAATAATAACATTTTATTTTCAGGCGACCCAGGCCCATAGATAAAAAAGAAATCTCTTCTACAAAATCATCATGCAGAACCGATTAGACTTAAAATACATAAAACATTTCTGAAATTATTTGTTTTTATCAAGGAACTGAACAGGATCCACCTGTTCAGTTCCTTGAATCTATCTAATCTATCCTGAATAATACAGTCAACCTTTGACATGCAATTTTTTCTCGTAATTGAGGAAAATATTTACTGTGATGTTGTGTGTTGTGTTACCTCATCTATTCTGTTTCCCCCATGAGGAGAAAAAGGCGTAGGTAAATATAAAAATATTTCTGTTATAAACCCTGTGACTGTTTCACGTTATTTGGAGTTTCCCCTCCCTTTGATAAAGTTTCAAGAGGCAGAGTTTTGGTTTGCCTCTGATGTAGGTATAGTCAACCTCATATTTGCCTGAGCACCCTAAGGTTGAATGTTACTTGAACATCATAAAACTACCAGAAGGACAGTTTCCATATTTTCAAGAAAGAAAAAAAAGGAAATAGGCCTACTTTTTTAGTTCAGAAAAAACACGGTACAATATTAGAAGAATAGTAACATATTACGTATGAGCCTCAGGTACTAGATTCACACAATTTTAGACACATTCTCTGGATCCCAAACTAAGAACGTTCGCGTTTTAATCCTTGTCAGGTATTTTTGAAAGATTTACTTTCAAAAACACCTCTAATTTACCATTTAAGACAAGTTTTTTGACAATATTACGACTATTGAGAATATTACGACTATAATAAGAACGTTTTCAAGTACGAGATTTGGCCATAAGATGTATTTGCCGACATGACAGATACTTAGCTTCGACCACGAAATTTTCAACCTTAGATAAGTTTTGTCAAAAATGGTAAAACATTTTCGTGATCGACTATACTATACTTATGTACGGCATTTCAGACCTGACCTATATTTGTTATTTACTGTTTGGATATTGAAAACTGCATGTCAATAAATGTGTGCTAATATTGACAATCTAGCAGCGTTGTGTAACAAGTTTTATTGGATACGCGGGTTTTAAAAGGCCTATAAATATTTCAAGTTTTGGGGTAAGAAGCTTTGCCTTTGGTAGTACATAATAACAGCATTTTTTTTAGTTCATGTTAATCAGATATTCCGTGTACTTGTTAAATTATTATTTATACCGGTAGAGAAGCACAGCTATCAAGATTATTCTTAAACATAACAGATGTGTCAACTTGCTTCAAAATTATAATTCTTTTCATGCATAAAACATCTTCCTACAAAGTTTAAAAAATATTGTTCAACGTCGAGCTGACGTCAGAGTGTAACTTAAAGTTCTTTAACTAATACCTTTTTTTCAGAAAAAGTCTTTATAAGAAAAACAGAAACAGTCGCTATAAGGTTTTCGCAAAAAACTGAAATAATTTAATTGTTGTTAATACTGTTGGAATTCCAAATACTTAAAGAAATCTTCGCTAGTAGTATTATATACTGCAAAACAACGTATAAACTACTTAATTAATTATTAAAAAATAACAAATTGACGTACTAACTTAACTAAAACTATTCACAAACTGAAATATGGCGTCGAAAAATTCATCCGCATCGCTGTCGACTGGTAATGTGCCCAAGGGACTGGAGGCATTGCCACGTTGTATGGCAATGCTTAGCCTCTGGCCGAGGTAAAAGCCATAATATGACTAAGGAATTCATAGTGAAAAATTAATATTAGCTGATAGTTGCTTTTCGGTTAACAAAACAACACAAACAGAAATATAATAATAAATAATATATTCGCTTTTCATAGAACGAAAACCAAGGTAGCCAACTGAGGTCGAAGAATTGGTAAACTTAAGTGGCAGTGGGTAATGGTAGTCTAGCGGTAGACGTCCTTCAGCTGAAATGATGATGATGATGAGAACGATACCTACCTACCCACCTAACATTCTGTTACACGATTACCGAGACTTTTAGTTCTTTAGGTATGAGGAACAGGGTGTAAAGTTCACTCATCCTCTAATGAAAAGGGAGGATCCTCCGACCAGACGGGTGTTTATTCTGGCGGGCAATTGCCCAAGAATTGATGTCGGATAGTCTTATATATGTTAATCGCGCGGTAAACTTAAATAGCGCGATGAAGGATTTGTGACGTCAGGTCTTTGATGCGTAGTTCGCATGTGGCGATGTAGATGCCGCCACAGTTCAAAGAAACTCAACGCCAACGTATTCCTACGTATTACATACCTACATATATATACTCTACATCTTTTTCTGTCTTCCGAATTTCATCTCCCCTCCACCCAATATTCCTTTATCTGATAACGAAAGTCCCATTTGATGTAATCAAAGATGCGACAAGGCGATTTTATCGAGCGTCGTGAATAGAAGAAATGAATGGAGTCGCACACTGACTTATTGACACTAATGAATTTATAGACGAAGCCTTTGAAATATCAGTTCCTGAATATCTGAAGAACCAATAGGTTCTTTGTTCGCAAAGTGCTGAATTAATATCATAAAACTCTGCTGGAAATCATGAGATGCTTTTTGCGTCTCATTTTACAGGCTTATTTTTATAACCCATTATTATTTCTTCGATAATATTCATATTTTCCATGAAGAAGGAGCCGTAATAATAATATATTGCTCTATGATGTCTGTGTTTTTATGAAAAAATAGCTTTTACCCGCATATTCGCCCACGTGGTTGTGGCAAAATATCCCACGGGAACGTACTGCCGGGATTAAAAGTATCCTAGGTATACAAAGGCTCACGCAAATGCCCAACGTCACCCAAATTACGGTTAAGTAATTATTCCACAATCTCCGGAAAAAGGAATACCTAACAGCAGGCTAATTTCTCCTAGGTTCGGAGTCTTATTTTATCCTAAATATCACACAATTCCGAAAAAAATAAAACCACGCCAAAAAGTTAAAAAAAAATTAGGGCCAGATTTTCAATATTATAAAGCTCAAGTCACGTTCCATTTCAAGTAACTATCGTACTGAATCTCTAACTTGTCACTCCCTGTCTTCCGTCCCTGTACCTACACAATATATCCGTATTGTCCTTTGTACTCACCCTGTCATGTATCTCGTGTTCTGTTACTATAGCGTGTAGGTATGCCTTTGTATGTCGTCACGATATTTCCTATATAGGAAGCACAATTTGTATGTCCAATGTCACTTCTGTAGTCTGTTATGTGTTAGTGATTTGGCCCAAGATTTGACACTATAGCAATCGGTTCCCACCTCTATCATTCCATCAGTAACAACTATTAGTTGACCTATGGCATTAACACAATACGCTGCTCGATATAAAACAGTAGCGGGTATCATTCTAGCAGATATTTCTATTAAAAAAATATGAAATAAAAAGCCGCTGGAAACACATTGCAACAAGTATATATGCCAAATTTTTCTAGATGATTATGCGAGAGAAGCATCTGTCTTAAGGTGATAGAAAGATCAACGTGAGCTTTGGTCTCTAGGTTTCCAATATAACCTTCCAATTCCACATATATAAAGCAGTATCTAAGACCTCACGAATACAAAAGCGATTGAACCTACAACCTCATTAGTCAAGAAGCGTGCTAAAGGCATTCAAAAGTGATGTAGTAGGTTTACGTGTAGAGAGACATAGCATGTCTCTCTCATTTATAATTCAAGAGTTTCGTTCTATAAATACAACGAAACCGTCGTAGAAAATACCACATACACTTAGTTTCGACATTAGCCTAACATAAATTCATTCGTCTAGAGTTTTGGAGTACACGACCCTGTACACAGTAGTAATGTAAAGATTTTTATTAGGGAATGTGCATGTATTTATTTTATATTTTTATTTGATAGTTTACAACGACATTTAATAGTAAAAAAAAATTCAACGTCATAAAAGTAATGGATAGAATTTATTTTAAAAAAAAATGCCAGCCGACACGGAAACAACAAACGCCCTCCATTTTGGCGCGCTTAGTGTGACGTCATAGTCTATGACAACGATGATAACAAACAAAATCGCAAACACTCCTAAAAAACACACAGTTTTTTTTATATTTGTCACTGGTTGTCATAGACTTTTACGTCACATTCGCTTTGACAAATGGCGTCGCTTTTCAAATAATATTTGAATTACCGTATTACATGTATATTGTACAAGTCTACATTTTCCTTTTATAACGTCAATTTGCAGCTACAAAGGTAATTAATTGACGATGCATTCCATCAATTTTTTATTGAATCAATCCAACACTGAGTGACGATACAAAATTAATTGAATCGTAATTCTGTAACTTCTGTAATTGAAGAGCAATGGGGCTTTTATCAAAGAGAAGTGTCGTTAAAAGGATGGAAAATTATAATGAAGGTTCTTCTCTGATATTATTTCATAAACATTAAAGATTTTATTTGCTTGTAAGGTAAGTTGATTCAGCAAGTGTTTCTGAGAAATCTCTTGTGTACCCTACTAGGAAATACTTAAAATTACTTACGCCATTTTTCCTTATTTTGAATAAGGAAAAATGGCGAGTGCTTGGGAAAGTGAATATTTTAATAATGAATTAATTTCCGAGTAATTTTAGTCCCTTGGCGCGTGTCAGTTTTGTTTGTTTATTATGAGTAGCATTGGGTGCACAGCAGATGGGTTAAGGGGTGCTATACACTGGTTCGGGTTGCCATGATACGACACAGCCGGGCGGCTAAATCGAATACCTAAATGTAGATATCCAGGAACAAAACCGCTCGGTTCAGCTCAAATTCTGACGAACCGACCGAAATAATGGTAATAATTGTTTCAGGTCGACTTTGTGGTCCAACTAATAATGCCGAATCGGATGTATAAATAGCATTATAGATACATTATGAGAACCCAATTTGAAATGGCCTATTAGAACCAAACAGCTCACATTTGGCAGTAAACATGTACAAACCAAATTATCAAATTAAGGAAATCAAAATATAACCTTGATAAAATTTACAACTAAGTATTCAATTTGGGACGTTATTCTACCTCAGAATAAAGTTAATAATTCAATTAAATGTTGCAAGTTAAATAACGAGATATTTGCTTCAACAGTAATAACTTGTTTAATCATTTTAAACTTTGACAAGCGTTATTGTTTGTGTGAGATTAATTTGTTAGTGTTGTGATGTTATTGTTCATTTATGGGATGGTAAACAGATGTTTTAATAATAGTGGCCTTCTTGAGACAGTTCATGTGAGAGGGAGGACAAACTTTAAAAGCTGTAGCGGCTTTTCAGCCTTTGTGGCACGAGGATGTTATCGCACAAAGAGAGTCGTGTGTCGGAAACCATCTTGAGCTTGCCACCGCTCTGCGAATTTCTGGTTTCCAGTTCCCCGTTTTTTGTGGTGCTGTTCCACAAACAATGGGGCACTTATTATCGTGTCCAGCGTGTCTGTGGCTTGCACGTTACAGGAACTGGATGCTACTGAAGGCGTCAAACTCGACTCAATTCTGAGCTCACTCTATATATATACAATCAATCTGCCTAGCCTTTTCCCAACTATGTTGGGGTCGGTTTCCAGTCTAACCGGATGTAGCTGAATACCAGTATTTTACATGGAGCAACTGCCTATCTGACCTCCATAACACAGTTACTGGGTAATACGATACCCTTTGGTAAGACTGGTTGACAGTCTTTCAGGCTTCTGACGACCCGTAACGACTGTCAAAGATCCACGAATGATAGCCGGGGCAACCAACTCTATTTAGATACGCTAAGAAGCTAATTTTGGCCAGTTGTCCTACTAAAAGGTCAAAGGCCTCTTCTGCTGAGAAAGATCGAGCTTTGATCACTACGCTTGTTGCTAGACATTCCAAAACCCTTAGGTTATTTACACGCAATACATAACATCTGGCCTATATTCCCCGAAGAGTTAGACAGGTTGCTATAGTAATATACCCATTATAAAATACAATAGTCGTAGATATTCCTAAAGAGTCGTAACAAACCCTGTAAGAAATCGACACGTGTTTCACCTCAACGAGGCATCCTCAGGATGACGATTGACTTGTCGCAAACGCGAACACGACGTGTTGCCACGCCGAGCGCTGGACGCAGAGCCGCGCTGGGTCTATTTTTTTTCCATGTAATGGCGAGCCTATTGCCATCAACGGGGCACAAATCTACTATAATTTTCAGTTTTACTATCTAAAAGTACATCAAGAAATTGGTTTTATCGCCGAGTCACTTACTCTACCTGGAACTATTAAGGAAATTAACCGAAGCAATGGTTTTGAAGCCATAGGTGCCATAATGGCTTGATAAAAGGATTTGCGGTTACTGTTAAGGTATTATAATGGTACAACGATTAGATCAATTAGGTAATACTCTATTATGGCAATTAGCAATTACTTACTGATAACTATCATTGGCTACAAAGTATAGTTGTTATAGACAACAAGAAGTTTATACTCGAAAATTGGTAGGTAGATTTGAGTAGATTTTTTAAATATCTTGAGGAAATATGTTGCTATAAATTGGTAGGTAGGTACTTAAAGGGAAATATTATAAAGAGGGTAAGGTTTCTAGATTATAAGCTAGGACGTAGGAGGTATTCTCCGAAACTGCTAGTCCGATTTCAAAAAATCGTCTACTGAAAGAAAGAAAGAAATATATTTTTCTTTAATCTGCACAAACAAAACGCACATTACAAAAAAATACATATAATATAGGTACATAGCCAAAAGCCTCGTATCCAACCAATAAAAGTTTGTTAATTTTTTTCATTATTTGATGTCAAAACCGGGACCAAACACAATTATTGCGTAATTACTGTTGCAAAATTGGCAAATGACAACCGCCTCTGTGGTCTAGTGGTTAGACCACCTGTCTCAGACCAAGAGGTCCCGGGTTCGATTCCCAGTGGGGGCAAAATTTTCTGCTCGGTTTGGTTGGTGGTAGGGCTTGTTTTAAGTCCGCCTGGCTAGCTACCACCATCTTATCTAAGTCTGTCGCCATAACAACAATATTAAAAAGCATTGTTGTGTTCCGGCAGTTAGAGATAAGATAGCCAGTTCCTCTGTGGTAGAGGATTCCGGGTGAAGGTCGCTTCCACCTTCGGCCTGATCATCACTTTCCATCAGGTGAGATTCTGGCCAAGAGCTTCCCCGTTGTGGATAAAAAAAAACAACAAACAAAACAAAAACAAAATGTCGATTGTAGCGTTGACTACTTGTATAGTACCATAAGATATATATTTTATAGTAGGTATAGTTAGTTACTTTTATAGTAGGTAGCAGACGGAGTCGCGGGCAGACACCCACATTTCGCCAGGTATGTATAACTCCCATATAATAGACATGAATAGTAATAGGACTAGTATTTTTTTTTTCTAGTCAAATAAAAATATGTAAAAAAGAAATTGGCACAAACTGCGCTTTTGAAACCGTACTAAGCCAAAAGAAAAACTGCGCTTTTGTTTGACTGTTTCTCAATAAATGTCATTTCTGGTCCACGTTATGCATTATTCTCAGAATAAAGTCCCCAATTCAAACTATACTTTTCATAATGTCGCCATAATTTAAATACAAATTTTGCTTTTCGCTTGAAATCGTTAATAGCATTCAGTCGCAATCAAGACTACAATGTTACAAATGGACGAAAAGTTGTCTAATTTCAGTGATTTGGTATTCACATAAATATCAAGAACAAGTTTGAAATTGTAACTTTTTTAAAGTGACAATTTCAAACTTGTGGCAATGAGAATGATAAGATTGAAAGCCTTTTGTAGAAACAACCAGAATTGAAACAGCAGGATCGAAATAAGTATTTATTTAGGATTGAATAATAATTTTTACAGCATAACCTTAAATAACTATAGGAATATCTTCTAGTTAAAATAATAACGTCAACCTTTTTGAAGTGACTGCTCGCCATGAGCTCAAGAACAAGAAAATGAATTTTGAAAGGAATCGTTTCTGCTTAGGCGTAGACTAATCCCCACTACCTAGCCATTACCCCACTAAACCAACGGAACTTCTGACTCAGTGTTGCCAGTAAAATAATAAAGTGTGAATTATGTCTGTTATAGCCTCAAAAGTTTACATTCGGCCATCCAGAAAAACGAGTCCCTTCGTTCGTTTACAATTGAAAAAAAAAAAAACAATCTCATCATGAACCATAATCGACTGTAAACAAAACAAAAATAGAAAAAAAAATAGAAATTTTTTTTTACAACTTTCTTAAGATAAAATTAACATTAATACGTAAACAATGTATTATCAGAACGGAACAAAAATTATACAATTTATTTCTTAAAATAATCATTAACGTAACAACAAGACTGTTTGCTATAAGCTACTATTATAATACATTCCAAATGTCAAGTCCTAATCCTAACTGTTTAACCATAATTTCAGGCGGCACGCATGTGCTCCTACCTGTATCAACAATGGTAGGCAGCACTCATGTGCTGCATACTAAAAGCATCAACAATTTCAGGCGGCACTCATGTGCTCCTACCTGTGTCAGCGATGCCAGGCGGCACTCATGTGCTCCTACCTGTATCAACAGTGCCAGGCGGCACTCATGTGCTCCTACCTGATACGATACTAAATAACCAACATTTGACAAAACCAATTGCCGAAATCATGATCATTACTTTTATGGCACAACATCATTTACAAGAGGAACCTACCCTAGAACAAGTCTGGTGAAGCTATAAATCATCACTATCACTACTGGAACTACAACTGGGAGCATTGTAGCTGAGCCACGGAATTTAAAATGTGTTTAATACCTAAAGATTTAACAAATGAATCAAATTTTTTACTAGTAAAACTCGTACCCCTGTCCGTTATGAGTCGAGAAGGGGTACCGAAATAGCTGAACATATTTTTAAACGCTTTAATGCTTTCTTTCGTCTTAGTACTGCGAACCGGTGCTAAATTAACATACTTAGTAAAAGAATCGACAATTACTAACAAATAGCAATTTTTATTTTTGGTACGAATAAACGGACCCAGGTGGTCCGCATGGATAGTGTGAAAGGGGACTTCTATTTTCGGTATGGGATGTAGTAATCCTTCTTTGGCACCAGAGGGTACCTTGTGGTGAGCGCACTCAAGGCAGGCAGAGACATATTTTTGTATAAACTTCCTCATTTTCGGGAACCAAAAGTAACCACGAATTCTTTCTAGTCTTTTCAAAGCCAAAATGTCCAACGTCGTCATGGTTAGTTTTTAGTATTTGCCATCTTACACCTTTTGGTACGACCCATCGCAAGGTATCCTCGTCTATGACTCTGAATACGCGACCGTTGAGAACTTTAAAATCTTTACGTATACTTGCAATTTTAGCGGTCTCTGGATCTTCTAAAATCGCTTTTATGCGTTTTATTTCAGAATCTCCGGACTGAACGGTAGATATCCAATCATCGGTATTTATATTTAGAACGTCAATTGTGTGTATTATTGGTTCCTCTTCATCTACGACCGGGTTTCTGCTTAATGCATCAACGTGGGACATTTTCTCACCAGGACGGTATTCCACGTCACAATCATACTCAAGAAATTGGATCCACCATCTTGATATGCGAGATAGAAGATCCCGTTTAATGAACGTACTGCGTAGTGCATTACAATCCGTAACGATGGTGAATTTAATACCGAGGAGATATACCCGAAATTTTGCAAGAGCGCTGACAACAGCTAGTGTTTCAAGCTCAAACGAATGAAGCTTTTGTTCATCAGCCGTAGTCTGTCGACTATAATATGCAACTGGTCGCCAAGGATCAGAACCAATTTTTTGCAATAAGATCCCAGCGAGACCTAGTTTACTAGCATCTGTATGCAGTTGAGTTTCTGCCTTATGATCGTACAGTGCGAGAACCGGTCTCTCTGTAAGAGCTTGTTTAAGACTTGCAAAAGCATTTTCCTCAACTTCAGTCCATCTCCAGTGAGTATCTTTCTTAAGCAAATTAGTTAATGGCCTGGCGATCAAAGCAAAACCCTTGACAAATCGCCTGAAAAAACTAGCTAAGCCTATAAACCTTCGTATATCATGCTGGTTACACGGGATAGGAAATTTAGACACGGCTTCTGTTTTCTGTTCCCCAGGCTTTATCCCATCTTTGCTTATTTCGAAACCAAGAAAGTTTATCTTTTCATGGAAAAAATTACATTTTTCTAATTTCAAGGTAAGACCACTATCGCGAAGTGCTATCAACACTTCTTCGAGACGAGCTAGCCCTTCTTCAATAGATTTAGCCGGGATAAGAATGTCATCCATATAAACGATGACGTATTTTAACTTAGCTTTGTCTAAAATTTTATGCATAACCCGTTGAAAAACGGCTGGGGCATTGGCCAAACCAAATGGCATACGAGTATATTCGTATTGTCCATCGGGTGTAACGAATGAGGTCTTATCTATTGAATCTGCTGCAATTGGTATTTGGTGGTAGCCTGAAGCAAGGTCGAGAGTGGAGAAAATAGAGTGACCTGATAATTGATCCAGAAGATCATTGATCAACGGGAGTGGGTAGTGGTCTCTTTTGGTTTTTTTATTGAGAGATCGATAGTCAACACACAGTCGTTTTTCGCCAGTTTTTTTTTGTACTAGTACAATAGGGCTAGCATAAGGAGAGTTTGACTCTCTGACTATACCGAACCGCATCATTTCATCTATCATGTCACGCACATTTTCTCGCTCCGAAAAAGATAATCTATATGGTCTATATACTACGGGTTCTGAGTCTTTCAGTTGTATTACCATTTCAGTAACTGCGGTGAATCCTAAATCATGCAATCCGTGAGAAAAACAACATTTATATTTCTCTATTAAAGTTTTTAAATTATGAATCTCAATGCTAGTTAAGAGATTGCCATGCCTTAAATCGGTGTTCGAATGTATTGTTGCCACGTTCATAACTTTGACTTCTGTATTAACGTACCTAGCCCTTGTAACAAGACTATCTTTCGGAAATGTGATAGGAGTTAGTCCAATATTTTGGATTAAGACTCCGGACTCGCCCCGTCTCATCTCGTATTCTCCCGGTAATAGGTAATACTCACTACCTATCTTCCCTCTAACTGAACCACTTACATATATACTACCTGTGACTGCCGAATCCGACATAACGGGAATTGACTTTATTTCTCCTTTTTCAATACAAAGAGCACTACTAGATTTTAAGATAACTTTTAACTCATCGCTCGGTTTTACCTTTTGAAATTGGAGATCTGTAGGCGTTTTTATAATGTGAATAGTGGGTCTTTCTGTAAAACTATGTCCTAGGAGCACTGGATAATTAATTAAACAATCGTCTACTACTAACACCTCTACATCTTTCTCTATAACACCCTGTACATCTATCGTAATGAACGCCTTTCCTTTTGGAAAATATGGCACATTACCTAACCCTCGTAATAAAGGCCCGGTGCCCGTTTGCCAGTTCAATCCTATTTGTATAGCTTCTTTTTCACGGATCAACGTAGCCTCACTACCTAAATCCACTTGACATAATATTGGGTTCTGATTTATTTTAATTAAAATTTTGTACTTATTATTAGAATCATTTAATTGAGATAAATCCAAAGATGTTGGTACAACATCGGTACTGTTGGTAGCTACTTTAAGAACTGATTTTTGTGGATCGGATTTAGATTTAGTCTTTATTGGGCATTCCGTAATAGTATGACCTATAAATTTGCAATAGTTACATTTAATAATAGGTTTAGGACATTTAAAACTTACATGACCCTTTTCCTTACAGTTATAGCAGATTATACTATCGGAGTTTTGACGAGCTTTATTAGACTCATCTGAATTGGGTTCACTAGTTTTATTTGCCGCTCGAGAATTATTTGATCGAGTTAAAATCCTTCCTCTCCTAAAGTCGCTATTTTCCCTGGTATGAATTTTAACAGTTTTGAAAAATTCTAATACATCCTCAGATTTTTTAAATTTCGCGGCCTGAGCACCTAACCTTACACTCCTATCATCTATCCCATGGATAATACAGTCAATAGCTTGCTTTCCAAATAGTTTACACCGATTTAGTAAGTTTATTTTAGAGAAATAATACATTTCTAGAGATTCCCCTTGGCCCACCCTTCTATTAAGCATTTCTGTTAACAATTCAGCATAATTTTCTGTAGCTGGAAAAGATTCTTTTAATAGTTGCTTCCATTCAGACCAGGTTCGCTTAAGAGAAGGAAGGCCTTGGTACCATAATTTTGCCTGACCTACTAGTTTAGGCAGAGCATAATGTATCGTTTGTTTACTGCTCCATCCATATATTTCCGTGCACTCATCCACTTTGTTTAACCAAACAGTAATGTTTTGTTCTTTTGAAAGAGGATCAAATTCGGGGATAACGTTATTGTTCATAGAGGGAAAACTATCACCAGACCTATTTCTAAGCAATTTTACCATTTCCTCAAAAAATAATGATGTTGCGTCATACCTTGATCTATCTCTGGATCTATCTTGGGATCTACCTCTGGATCTATCTCTCGCTCTCGAACTCCTTCGTTGCTTAGAGTCTCGTAGAGTTTGTCGTTCAGTGGAATGCCGTGATTGTCGCTCCTTTTGAAGTTGGCTCTCCAACAGCTCCAATCTTTGCCTCTCCAAACTTATATTTTCTTCTAATTCCCTAATTCCGCTGCGGCTGCGTGATCGATCTTGACGTCGTGATCGATAATGCGATGTCTCGGGTTTAACACTATTGCTTCTACTCCGACGTCTATCAGGTGAGCGTCTCGACTCCTTTGTATTCATGACTGGTCGTGAGACTATGGGACTCATCGGAGCTTCTGGTGTACAATATTCATCAATATCGTCCATTGTTTCTGAAACTTATAACAATCGGAGTTATATTTTGCCAACAATTCACACCAAATAAAAATCACACTGAAAATGTATTATCTGGTAATAAGAGAAATAAATTGGAAAAATGACCAACAGATACATCCCCAGGGACTCGCCCCGGCACAATGTACCCATAGATCTATATATAAAGGATGGATAGGGATACATAGTGAATATTCAAATACGCAAGTGCCTTGAATTCTCACATCCCCAGAGGGTAGCCCCGGCAATCATGTAAGAATTCTTAGCTTTTAGTAAAACTCACACATCCCCAGAGAGTAGCCCTGGCGTGGATATATCAGTTCCACAAATACGCAACAACACGTTAGAATAGAGTGGATTGGATAGGTGTATGCAAGCGCCTTGAACTCTCACATCCCCAGAGGGTAGCTCTGGCAGTCATGTAAGAATTCTTAGCTTTTAGTAAAACTCACACATCCCCAGAGAGTAGCCCTGGCGTGGATATATCAGTTCCACAAATACGCAACAACACGTTAGAATGGAGTAGATTGGATAGGTGTATTTAAGCACCTTGAATTCTCACATCCCCAGAGGGTAGCCCTGGCAGTCATGTTAGAATTCTTAGCTTTTAGTAAAACTCACACATCCCCAGAGAGTAGCCCTGGCGTGGATATATCAGCTCCACCAATTACGAAACAATACACGTTAGAATAGAGTAGATTAGATAGGTGTACACGCAAGCGCCTTGAATTCTCACATCCCCAGAGGGTAGCCCTGGCAGTTATGTTAGAATTCTTAGCTTTTAGTAAAACTCACACATCCCCAGAGAGTAGCCCTGGCGTGGATATATCAGTTCCACAAATACGCAACAACACGTTAGAATAGAGTGGATTGGATAGGTGTATGCAAGCGCCTTGAACTCTCACATCCCCAGAGGGTAGCTCTGGCAGTCATGTAAGAATTCTTAGCTTTTAGTAAAACTCACACATCCCCAGAGAGTAGCCCTGGCGTGGATATATCAGTTCCACAAATACGCAACAACACGTTAGAATGGAGTAGATTGGATAGGTGTATTTAAGCACCTTGAATTCTCACATCCCCAGAGGGTAGCCCTGGCAGTCATGTTAGAATTCTTAGCTTTTAGTAAAACTCACACATCCCCAGAGAGTAGCCCTGGCGTGGATATATCAGCTCCACCAATTACGTAAGAATACATACTTAGGATAGAATAGGATAGGGATTGCCAACAAACTAAAAAGTAGGTAGGTAAGTACCAAATTATTATTATTATCAAAAAAAAATCGGTAAATATTTGATTTACTTGTAATAACACTCGATAACCATGCTTCATTAGACTACATGAAAACTTGGACTCATCTTTAACATTTAAATTCAAATCAACAATAAGGATTTTTTTTTAAAGAAAAAAAAAAACTGACCTTAATATTGTAGGCGTATTTATTGTTCAATCCCACTTCTGAGATGTAGAAACAACCAGAATTGAAACAGCAGGATCGAAATAAGTATTTATTTAGGATTGAATAATAATTTTTACAGCATAACCTTAAATAACTATAGGAATATCTTCTAGTTAAAATAATAACGTCAACCTTTTTGAAGTGACTGCTCGCCATGAGCTCAAGAACAAGAAAATGAATTTTGAAAGGAATCGTTTCTGCTTAGGCGTAGACTAATCCCCACTACCTAGCCATTACCCCACTAAACCAACGGAACTTCTGACTCAGTGTTGCCAGTAAAATAATAAAGTGTGAATTATGTCTGTTATAGCCTCAAAAGTTTACACTTTATTTAGCTAGAAGGTTGAATTATACCTACAATTTTTTTTAATAAGAAAAAACATTTTTTTCGAGTTTTCTATCTTCTAGGTTGAAAATGAGCATAAAGAATTGTCCAAATTAATTAAGTACACCAATGATGTATTTTTTATAATTTTTTTATTAATTATTTTATTAATTATTTTCCCACTGCAGGTCAAAAGCCTTCCTATTCTCTTAACACTTTTCTATATCTAGGGCTACTAAGAACCAGTCAATAATTTAAAATTGTTTAAATATAATCTCCATATAACACCATCACTTAAACCATATTTCCTAACAACAAAAACTACGACCACACCACAGCAGAAAAAACTCACAATAAATCCAAAACACATGACCGCAAACTTTATTCAGAGCTCATAAATAAGTACGTAGCAGGTGTAAATATATACTAACACGTAAACTTACTTTGCAACACACGACAGTTTCTCTCCCGCACACAGATCATAAAAAATACGTAACATTAGTCGCAAAAACAAAAGAAGTGCATTCCATATTGCAAAAATAACAAATGACTACTACTAAACGTCGTTTGTCGTATCTTATCAGAGGTACTAGCACGACCGGACGGCCTGAACGTAGCGTAAATTCGTTCGATTTTTGAATTGAAAATACTACTCTAAGTACAGTCGACAAATTTGAATCATGACCCACCATAAGCTTATTTTGTTACAGACATTCAAATACAATTAGGTCGACATACGCGTAAACGCCGTTTCCCTGGTAACGACCTTGTCATCTGCCATTTAATATTTAAAACGTCCTAAGTGTGACATGCACTGTAAAGGAGGGAAATCTTTGTTACTT
This sequence comes from Eupsilia transversa, assembly GCA_914767815.1. NCBI lineage: Eukaryota > Metazoa > Arthropoda > Insecta > Lepidoptera > Noctuidae > Eupsilia > Eupsilia transversa. The sequence continues at coordinate 5,420,795 of OU611888.1, forward strand.
TGACGGTTTCAAACGTTTTATCGTCAAAGTGGGTCATGATTCAAATTTGTCGACTGTACCTACTTATAGCATTTTTTTTTTTTTGCGATATCCATAATTAATGTCACCCATCAAAATAAAATTCTCTTGCCCTTATTCCAATTTATTTGGAGTCGGCGCAACATATCTTTTTCTTCCATAGTACTCTATTAGTAGTCATCTGTAGTCACTCCCTGACTAGCCATATCATCTGTCACACACTTCATCTATCGTTTCTTTGGTTTTCCCTTATCCTTATACAATTGTAAAAGGTATGAATAAAGTCTCAAAACTAAGTTAATATTATGTGCAAAACGAGTATTTTCAATTTGATAATCGTTCTAATTCACGTTAAGAGGGTGCATCCTAAAAGTTGGCAACGTCGTAAATAGCTGTCAAATATTTACCTGTTTCGATTAATTTGGAAATAATACTGTATGGAAATAAGAAATGAGGCTAACCAATTGACTAGAATATTAATAATGAATTGCAATTATAACATTGAATTTGATGTTGTACCCGTTTTAGGTGAAAAAAAGGCATTTGGAAAGTTACCAAATACTTTTTTTACATCTAAAACTAACTATTCGGTGTTACGATATTAATTATTGCATTTCATAATCAATATTCTAGTTCGCTAGTTAGCCACATTTTTTATTTCCATACAGAAATATTATCAAATTAATCAAAACAGCGAAATATTTGACATCTATTTGCGACGTTGCCAACTTTCAGAATAAACTCCACGCGTTCGTGCTAGGCCCACGGAAAAACTGTCGTATTTTTACCTGACTACGGCGAAGCCCAATAAGAGGGTAATGTTTTAGACTATACGACACACGGAACGGAAAATAACGAAGCTGATGTACCTTACCGGATTCGTGTTAGATTTATCGGTCTTGTCAGATGAATCCCAATGAAACAGAGCTAGATCAGGCTGTGGTTAGGACTTGTTTGTTACCTACGAGATATTGAACACAGGATTTTGTATCTATTTTTACTACCAGTTATAGATTTTCTCTAATACATGTCTGATACAATATGTTTTTTCTGGTCTCGGTGAATGTTGTTTCAATAATTCAATGCCTTCACAACTCTTTATATATTAAAGTGGTGAGTGAAACGTAGAATTATTGTTCTTTTATTTACTTTCATACAAGCAACTTCGGTTTAAATAATTTTATTCTCATAAAGAACACAACAGTTCACTTAAATATGAGTTTAACTAACAAAATGAGACCGAAAGTCGATAAAAGGAAAAGAAATATTTGAAACTAAAAACTTAAAACTAGGCTTCTAATTCAATCTAAAAGTTATATTAGTTATCTTAACAAATAATCAATCCATCTATTCAAATAAATACAATTGAAGTGTCTTTTTGTTATATCAAAATAACAGCTTTTTTATCAAATAGTTTTCTATGTTTTTTTCTAATATCAAGTTAAATAAGTTTGGGGGTAGTTGGTAGTTACTAAAGCAAGAAAATACAATACGTATTCAGTTCCGCGTGTTTGTTTTATGAAGGTATTTTAATTTCATATACGTTATAATTTTGGGAGGAGCCTGTACTTAAAGAACAGTATCGCAGAGGCCAATCAATGAAATTAAAACGAATAACTTGCAAAGAGTAGGTAATTGAAGGAAAATGTCGGGGAGCGTTTGAAAATTTTGATTTTTGAATTTACGGATTAATATTTTATAAAAAACCAACATCACGCCTGTATTCCCCGAAGTGTTACGGCTCGTACACACTGGCGCGATATCGCGGGCGCGACAGGCAGCGCTACCCTTGTCGCGCCCGCGATATCGCACCATTGTGTACGAGCCTTTAGGCAGAGTTTTACCTTTAGTACACCCACATTTCGCCAGTTATGTTTAAGTCCCATGTAATTAGGGACTATTTATGTATTTTTTTTGGGGAGTGGGGAATTAATTTATTTTATTATAATTTTAATGATAACTGCCACCTAGCCTACCCGTGTGTAAAATTAATGTCGCCATTTAGCGGCACGTTGTATGAAACAGTCGGAAGAAAAAACTGCTTGATATAATAATTTTCTCATCTCACAGGGACTTGAATTGAAGTCAAAACGATGACATTGCACTAGCGTTTACTGCACTCGTGTTTAAGAAAACACATTACGTACTAAAACAAACCGTAACTTAAACATCGGCCATTCATTCTGCCTAGCCTTTTCCCAATCATGTTGGGGTTGGCTTCCAGTCTAACCGGATGCAGCAGAATACCAGTATTTTACATGGAGCGACTGCCTATCTGACCTCCACAATCCAGTAACTGGGTAATGCGATACCCCTTGGTAAGACTGGTTGTCAGACTTTCGGGCTTCTGACGACTCGTAACGACTGTCAAAGATCCACGAATGACAGCCGGGACCAACGGCTTAATGTGCTTTCCGTAGCACTGAGGAGTCTCGGTATGTAAAGATGGTCACCCATCCACGGACGCACCCCGGCAAGCGCAGCTTAACCTAATGGATCGACCCGTGCGGCTGTTATTACTTAGCCACGAGCTCCCAACTTAAAAAAACTTAAACAGCAACCAACCTTAAAAAAAACTACTGCGAATAAATTTTATATAAGTCACAAAAAGAAAAGCAACAAACTACACTAGAAATACTTAAGTGCTAATCAAGTAAAAGAAAAAAATGCAAGCAGTGAAATCTACCACTGAGCTTTAGAGCTCGAATGGGGCTTAACAAGAGCGCTTTGCAAAGCATACGAGCTTCTTTGTCGACAGTGAGCACTGGCTTTTAAAAGAAATGTATCTCGTTATACCTGGTTTTGTAGATTTTATTCTGCACTTTATAAGTACCTTTTTGTAAAGTGATAATATTGTAGCAATAGAATTGTTTATTGCAGATGTATTTTGGTTACTTGCGAACTAAGTCAACGAAATACTCAGTAATGGTTTAGATAAATTGCATGGCCGTGGCATAAATAATACTAATAAGTAAATTGCGTCAAAGAATATTATAATTCACTGTGTGTACCTGCTAATTTAAATTTAAATTAAATTGAATGTAATTTAATTTTTAATATAATTTATTGTGATGTAATTTAATGCATTTTTTTTTTTGTTCTTTTTTTTTTGTTTTTTATTTAATTTATAATATTTAATGTAATATTGCTAGAGGTTGATAACTGAAAATAAATGAATAATAAAATTAAAAAAATATATAAGTAAGACTATAATTATTAACCTTATTGGTGATATTCTTCAGATAGGTCAGGTGCGTAATACTCGCAACCGGCGTGCGTGTATGACCAGATGTATGAACGTAAACGAAGCAAAAAGAGTATGGAAGGATCGTAGTTGGTGACGTTCTGTAGTTTCTGCTAGCCCCCTGAGAAGAAGGCGTGAGTCTATCTATGTATGTAATACAAGTAAAAGACGGGAGATGGTTTAACTATTCAGTGATTAAGGGCGAATTTGACCAATAAAGACTGAACGCGATCAGCCCATAAACCACGTTTAAGAGCTGTCAGTGTCATTATTTTCTTTGGAATATTGACACTGACAGCTCTTGAACTCGGTTTAGATGTGCTGATCGCGTTCAGTTTCATTGGTGAAATTCATACCTAGGCTGAAATCTATAAACGCTACCTGCGTATGTTACTTAGCTTTATTCCTTTCACTGTCGCACAACTGTCAAACTATAAGTGCAAGGTAGAGACGAGAACATGTCTTAGTCAAAGCACGTGCTAAATAACGTTTAGAGATCTCGGCCTTAGTCTTAAATAATTTCCTAGAATAAGGTCGCCTACAATCCAGTCACGTTTGACGCCATTGGCGGATGATAGTATCACGCTGTGGACATTAATTAAGCTAAATTAAAACAGCTCCAAGGGGTGTAGGTATTTAAGAATTTCTTTAATAAAATGTTATATTCTATATTTCTTCCCTATTCCTCTAGATTTCGCGATTGTAGTTTTATTCAAAGGTCCTGGTTTTGATATATCCATTTTAGGCAAAGTTTTTTCTTTGGGTAACTTCTCAGGAAATTAGATTTTGTTTGTAAGTAGATATATGTCATTCGCATAGATACAGAGTCCTCTTAAGAGATACCTAGAAGTACTTGATGTCCATTAGTCTATTGTTTACCTTCCTTCAAAGATTTGTAACAAAAGAAAAGAGAAACAAAAGAAATATATTATGTAATAAGGAAAAGCTCCCAAAGAAAACTTTTCAGAACTTTGGGAGTATTATTTAAAATGTTCCTTTTTCTTTGCACAAAAAAATATTATATTTGTTTTCATTTGAGCTTGAATAATGTTCAGCGTGTTATTATTCTTTACTTTTTAAAGATAATTTTTTGACAATTGGAATTGTGAATGATCATTTTTTGTCAGAATTTTCTAGAGGACTTGAACACTTCTATACTACATATATACATATTATAAATTGAAGTTCATTTTCGTGTCTGTCTGTGGCACCTCGTTGTTCTTGTAAACTACGCAACGAATTTTGATGCGGTTTTCAAAATTATTTAGAGAATTTTATTCAGAAAGGTTTATGTGTATTATAAATGACTATTTAATTTAGATATTTATAAAGAAATCTTCACGTAGAAAATAACCGGGACAGGTCGCTAGTGTTTTTATCAAGAATATTATCAAGTTACAAGCTAGCAAGCTTCGAGCTATCATAATATGGCGTGGCGTATTTCCTTACGAATGGAAATGTAATTTTTAGAAAACTTGGTTGAGATAAACAAAAGAAGATAGATATAAAAACATTCGGTCTAGACGCTGTGATAACAGTAAGGTCACAAATATTATCATAATCTAAAAAAAAAATAAGTTTTTAGAAAACTGCCATCTACTTATACAACCCATAAAATAGCCCCAGTTTTTTCCATGTTATACATGATGTAATACAAATAACAGAAAAAATGAAATTGCCAGGGGTCATTGTATTAAACAACTTTTAGTGTAGGACCAAAAAATCAGCTGCTCCTTACATTTATTTATTTTATTATTTATGTACACATAGTAAAATAGATACCTACAGATACGACATATATGTTTTGAGTACAAAGGTATTGGCATAATCTATACTTATAATAAATCTGTAGAAGTGAAAATTCTGTACATTGAAAATATAGATAAAATAAATGGCAGGGGGTGTTACTAGACCGACACCGAACCCAAAAATTTGATTAAATTTTTTTTTGTCTGTCTGTCTGTTTGTTCAGGCATCACGCAAAAACTACTGGTTCGATTACGATGAAACTTGGTATAATTATTCTTTAATATCCTGGGCACCACACTGGGTACTTTTTATCCCGGAAAAGTATCCTATCCTACGGTTGGGGGGTGTCAAAGTTTGTATGGAAGAATTTTAACGCGCTTTCCGATTAACTCGAAACTCAATATTTATACTTAAACCCAAAAATTAAGAATAACGTGTATCAGGATTTTTCGAAATTCAACCCCTAAGGGGGTAAAATAAGGGATGAAAGTTTGTATGAAAAATCTTATTCCTTGAGGTAAAACTTCGCACGAATAGTTATCTAAATAAATTATAAAGTTTGTAGTTTTTTGTTTTTCTAAATTACCCCCTCAAGGGGGGTTGGGGGGTGTCAGTGTTTGTATGGAAGAATTTTAACGCGCTGTCCGATTAACTCGAAACTCAATATTTATACTTAAAACCAAAAATTAAGAATAACGTGTATCAGGATTTTTCGAAATTCAACCCCTAAGGGGGTAAAATATGGGGACTGAAACTTAAAACATGGGGATGTATGGGGTAATTTTCGACACTCACGCGGGTGAAGCCGCGGGCAGCAGCTAGTTCTTAATAAATTAGTTTATTACCTCATAATATTATTATTTCTCAAATTAATGTCCGCAAAACTCTTGCAATTTCTTATTTGGTCTGATAGTAAAAGTTTTTCATAATGAAGAGTACAGTAACCCTTTTTCAGGTTATTATTTACCGATTTCAATTACACGTTGTATATTGGTAATAACTATACTACGCTGAAGAACCGGGTAGTGGGTAGTGGTTACAACTAACAATCTAAGATGAAAAATCCATACACCTTTTACTAGAACAAAGCCAATAAAACTTCCAATTAACTTGAACCTAATCAAATGTCTCTTCCATTCTATATTAAGTGGGCACTTGGACAGATTATTATTGCTGTTCCTAATTGCGTTTTAACACCAAGATCGATGTCGGCCACGCCTCAATGTCTATTGATGAGCCAATTAATCAATTTCTTGTATAGAAATGAAGTTTGGCCATCGTGAACCATTGTGTATCAGGGTATTAAACTAGCAATGACGCAAGAACTTCGCAAAGGCGCGTAAAAACAATAAGCGTCAATTATCGCTATTTGTATACTAGAATTATTTCATTAAGTTCTTACAACTTTGTTCACTCATTTCGTGAGAAAAAGTTAGCGACGATAATGCCGCGCAAATGTCGCTTTTTCGTCAAGTCTCTTAAAAAGTCTGAAACTTTCTGGAGATTAAATATTCACGCGATAAAAAATCTTTGAGGCGCCAAGTCTCGCTTAATATACAGCTGCTAAATAAATAAAAAAGACTGAATTAAAATGTCTAATGTTTAGGCGTCGTTTGCGGGCTTCTGTTTATATTATATACTAGCTGCTGCCCGCGGCTTCGCCCGCGTGAGTGTCGGAAATTACCCCATACATCCCCATGGGTTTTAAGTATAAATATCGAGTTAATCGGACAGCGCGTTAAAATTCTTCCATACAAACACTGACACCCCCCAACCCCCCTTTGGGGGGTAATTTAGAAAAACAAAAAACTACAAACTTTATAATTTATTTAGATAACTATTCGTGCGAAGTTTCATGTTTATTACCTCAAGAAATAAGGTTACCCCCTTAGGGGTTGAATTTCGAAAAATCCTGATACACGTTATTCTTAATTTTTGGGTTTAAGTATAAATATTGAGTTTCGAGTTAATCGAACAGCGCGTTAAAATTCTTCCATACAAACTTTGACACCCCCCAACCGCAGGATAGGATACTTTTCCGGGATAAAAAGTACCCAGTGTGGTGCCCAGGATATTAAAGAATAATTATACCAAGTTTCATCGTAATCGAACCGGTAGTTTTTGCGTGATGCCTGAACAAACAGACAGACAGACAGACAGACAGACAGACAGACAGACAAAAATTTTTTTAATCACATTTTTGGGTTCGGTGTCGGTCTAGTAACACCCCCTGCCATATTTTTTTTTTATATTTTCAATGTACAGAATTTTCACTTCTACAGATTTATTATAAGTATAGATATTTACTTGCTTATAGTTCATTGTTACTTAATTATTGATTGATGATCTTAAAGTGACCTTTCACGGTCAAGGTCGCGAGCGCAGTAGGTACTCTTAATTATGGTGAAAACCGCATCCAAATCCATTTGAGTAGTTTAGTTTAGTCTGCTTAGATAGCAGACATATACAAAAAGCAACTGTTTTATACAATTTAAAGACTATCTTAAGGACATAAAAAATAACATTACATTGATACATATATCCCAATTCAAAATTAAAACCTAGTTCTCTAAGGCGTTGAGCAGACGATGGACAATTTGCCCGCAGACAAAGTGCCGGGATTTCCATACTATTTGAAATCATATGGAAATCCCGGCATTTTGTCCGTTAGATTTCCATCCGAATATTGCGATTGCAAATTGGCCATCGTCTGCTTAGAGTCTTAACATCACTACAAATATCGAAATCGAGCGGTGTCTAGATGTAAATCATAATAGAATGCGTAAATACCATTTCTTAAACTAAAGCGCGAACCTTTAGAATATGTGCGATCAATTGAGTGAGGTTCGAAGTGATTTTTGGGTACAGAATAGGTACCAATCAATCTGCCTAGCCTTTTTCCTACTATGTTGGGGTCGGCTTCCAGTCTAACCAGATGCAGCTGAATATCAGTATTTTACAAGGAGCGACTGCCTATCTGAGTATTACCCAGTAACTGGGTAACACGATACCCCTTGGTATGACTGGCTTTCAGACTTTCGGGATTCTGACGGTGTAACGCAAAGATCCACGAATGATAGCCTGGACCAACGGCTTAACTTGCTTTCCGAGGCACGACTTATCCGTGCCTCGGAAAGCAAGTTAAGCTGTTGGTTGAAGTCTTGGTATGTAAAGATGGTCACCCATATACGGACCTACCCCTTAGAATAAGTACCACTGATGTTTAAGAAATGAGGTCGCTTAAGAGAGTAACTAAAATATACAGCGTAGTCTAAATGAGGTTGGAATTAGAAACTTTTAATGGAACATAGCATGACCATGAAACTCTGCAATAGAGCTTTCACGGAAAAAGAGATAAGTTCCACTTAATCCAGTTACGTAACCTTTGTGGAATAAATATCTACGGAAGTTTTCTCATATAATTTAATAAGTGTGATGCTGTGAGAAATTGATATTTAAGGTTTTAATAAACTCGCCTTAGTATCCAAAATATGGAGGAAAATCCCGGATCCTCCTACATTCGACTTTTATATTCTAAAGTCCGATCTTACTATCTTCCTCATTCAAGCTAATGTTTCAGATTTTAACTAGTCAGCAAAAAACTATTACCACATAACAGAAACATCACAAAAAAATACATAAGACATCGATAAATAATAACAACATAACATCGATAAAAAAAACATTCCCTACACGAACAATGCTACATCGCATGCAAAAAACATTTAACCCGCACAAACCACGGAATTAGTGTGATTCTCACATTCATTCCGTACTAACAGTCAGATTCCGCGATTGCGTTCTCGAAAGGGTTAAATTGCGCAAAAGTCAAACGTGCGGTGCGCCGGACTTGTGAACAAAGGTCGTTGTGTTATTGCGCGTCCCGTGTCCCGTCACTATTGTGTCCCGGTACCATTAAGCAGCTTACTGGGAGTCTGACACAATAGTCACTAGCTGCTAGTGACTCTTTCTAGGGTTAGCAGGGGAGTGATATGAGTTAATTGCTTTGATCTTCAGCTCAGTTCTAGTACTTCATGCTGATACAAAATTCTAAGAGGAATTTGAGGATGAATATTCTGTGCATGAAATTCGCAAAAGCTCCGCTGTTCTTCAGGGTACTGTAATAATAATTATGTATGATTAATATCCATTTGTTAATTTTGTACCGTTTCAATAATTATGAACTAAAACAAAATATCGCCGTAAATGGACTGCCTCTGATATTTTCACTTAAGCCGCGAGGCTCTTTCAGAATTAGGTAGGTACCCATAGAATCCAACCTATTAATTATTTTTTATTTTTTATTGATACTATTCAGGGATTCTCTTAAAAACCGAAGAGATTCATCCACACATTATTCCAACTACAGCATTTCAAAAATACGAACGTTAACCCTACGCTCGTCGAGTGACAGATGAATACGGCGCGACCGTCCGGATTTATGTTCCAAATTGGAAAATACGCCGTTCCGTTCATATCAAACGTCATTGTTACCGTGACGGTTTTTATTAGCAACGGAACTATTTTGGGACCTCACAATACCTTTGTGAATGTGGAACATGTTTTATGCATTTCACACCGAAACGGTGGAACTGACGATTGACGACGCGTTGATTTTAAGTGGTGTTTTATTGTCTACTATTTCCAGCTCAACTTTATAGTTCCAGCGACATTATTTCAAGGCTTTTACAATGTTGGGAACTATTAAAATAACACGTAGAAGTATAAAATGCGTTTATAGTTAACACTATAAATTTTTAAGGATTTCAGCTTGTTACAAATTTTAACGATACAGACTGATTTTCATATTTATTACAGTACATGACGTAGTAACTACATTGTAGCGGGATCTAGAGGAAACATTTTAATGCGTTCTTAAGTTCCCCCCCTTCTCTACCCACTGAGTTAAAACGGGGTTAAACGTACAAAGCTGTGGTTGAGATGAAGCAGATTGAGAATTACGTCATAGCGTTGTATTAAAAGGAAAACTATTCGTTACAAGCGAACTAGAATGAAATGAAACACGACCATTCCCGCTTTGAAATAAAAGCTAGAAATACGACTGTGAAGCGAGACAAATAAAATACATAAATGCAAATTTATACGTAACATAATCACAGCAAACGCGAGAAACGAAGTATACCAGATATTGGTATATCTTAAAGTTTACGACATCTTGCGGTGTGGGGCTTTTGAATCTCACGTCTCCAATCGTACCTATATTATAGCTTTTACAAGACGTCATATAGAATGTCTCAAATAATGTAAAGAAGACGATTCGTATTCATACGCGGCATTTATTTTGGCATGAAGCGTAGTCCCATATCGTTAGTAATTCACTAAAATTACTGAATGTCCTTATATTCCGATACTAAATTTCACAGACGTGCGACCTCTAACTTAGTGGCATTTTAGTGGTTTTACACGTTCTTGGAGCGCTAAAATGCCTCTTTGCATAACGCGTGCTTACTCCTTGCCTATAAAATGTAAACTTAATTAATGGTTTTAGGTTTTGCCTCATTCCTCCTCCTGGGTTCTCTATTCCTAGAACGGGCAAATTGTTATAGGGTTTTTACATTACGAATTTCTCAATAACAGCTCGGTGTCTGGATTTGTGCCGGTTGATGGCAATAGGCTCGCCCTATTACATAGGACTTAAACATAACTGTCAAAATGTGGGTGCCACCTCTGCCTAACCCGTCGTCGGGAAAAACAGGCTATGTTATGTTATGTTTTAGGCAATTTCCTAACTTGAACCAATTCTCTACAAATTATAAGATATGCACACAAAGTAGACAGTTTTTAATAATACTTAAATTCAAACAATATGATATAAAAACGGAATTCCTTTAAATACGGTCGTTACTATTGTGCCTTGAAAAGATGAGCTCTGACTATCAAGTTTACGAGATGAATTTATGTTTCTCAATGAAAGACGAAATTTATTCTTATGTCGGTAAAAAGCGATAAAAACTGATGGAAAACTTCGTCGTCGAGTAAATCTAGATGCAGAATAAACTATCTCTTAGCAGTTACAATATTATTTTTGAGCTAAGCTTTAAGCGGGTTCTGCGTCTGCGTTTTGATGTGTTCCAAGTAGTATATTTACTTAGATTGTGAAATGAATCTGTTTTTATGTTTATCTTTTTTTTTATCTCACCTACGGGTGTAAAAAACGCAACTCGAACCGATATTTAAGGCTCGTACACACTGCGATATCGCGGGTGTGACAGGCAACGCAACCCTTGTCGCGCCCGCGATATCGCAGTCTGCACGAGCCATAACTCTCTATAAATCATTTGAAACAGGGGTCTAATTTTTTTAAAGATTTTTATGCATGTTAGTGAAGTTAAGATTAGGTCCACGATTCAAAAATTTTCTAAAACCATTATCATCAAATCTCAAAAAAAACTACCAATTATTTATCGACAAACCGTCGAAATAATGTACCAAAAATACATGATCAGCCATCGATCGTACTGAAATCTGTAGTCGCGGATCGCGATGTATCAAAAATTGGCGTTGTCACCTACAATCACGATTTATTACTCCGAAAAAGGTCACGATAGCTTATATAAACGATGTTCCGTTGTTTGATCTTAACGATAAACATAAAACACGACCAGAAGTCCATATCGTACTTCAAAAACGATCACATTTAAGTCACAATGTGTCGAACTTCTCACAAATGGTTGTAAATTGATTCTATTTTTGACAGATTGCGAATGCGAACGTTCATAAAACATACGGGAATTGCCCCTCTCTGGCAATTCCTCGTGGTGAACATCAAAACTAACGCCGCCATCTTGTTTATTTAATAATAACCCATCTGTGGTCATCTACAACGCCATAATATGCGAACTACGCATCAAATACCTGAGGTCACACAAATCCTGCATCGCGCAGTTAGAGTTTACCGCGCGATAAACGTATATAAGACTATCCGACATCAATCGTTGGGCAGTTGCCCGCCAGACACGACACCCACACATTTGGTCATAGGATCCTCCTGTTTCAATAGAGGATGAGTGATCTTTACACCCTGTTCCTCATACCTCAAATCAATCAACTCAGCCGATCGTAGTCCACTGCTGCACATGGACCTCTTCCAAGCTGCGCCGCAAAACCCTGTTCTGAATTCCATCTAACGATTCTCTGTTTAGCAATAATGCCAGCCTATTATTGTCCCACTACAGGGCAGAGGCCTCTTCTCATACACAGAAGGCACAAGTATTGATTACCAAGTTTCCTCAAGTCGGGTTGGCGATTCCAGACTTATCTATACTTATAATAAATCTGTAGAAGTGAAAATTCTGTACATTGAAGATATCAAAAAAATAAATGGCAGGGGGTATTACTAGACCGACACCGAACCCAAAAATTAGATTAATTTTTTTTTTGTCTGTCTGTCTGTCTGTCTGTCTGTCTGTCTGTCTGTCTGTTTGTTCAGGCATCACGCAAAAACTACCGGTTCGATTACGATGAAACTTGGTATAATTATTCTTTAATATCCTGGGCACCACACTGGGTACTTTTTATCCCGGAAAAGTACCCTATCCTACGGTTGGGGGGTGTCAAAGTTTGTATGGAAGAATTTTAACGCGCTGTCCGATTAACTCGAAACTCAATATTTATACTTAAACCCAAAAATTAAGAATAACGTGTATCAGGATTTTTCGAAATTCAACCCCTAAGGGGGTAAAATAAGGGATGAAAGTTTGTATGAAAAATCTTATTCCTTGAGGTAATAAACATGAAACTTGGCACGAATAGTTATCTAAATAAATTATAAAGTTTGTAGTTTTTTGTTTTTCTAAATTACCCCCTAAAAGGTTGGGGGGTGTCAATGTTTGTATGGAAGAATTTTAACGCGCTGCCGCGCTGTCCGATTAACTCGAAACTCAAACCCATGGGGATGTATGGGGTAATTTCCGACACTCACGCGGGCGAAGCCGCGGGCAGCAGCTAGTATTAACTATAAGTCCAACTTTCCTCACGATATTTTGCCTTCACCGATGCCAGTAATATCCATTTTAAAAATAATACATACATATCTCTAAACACGACTGCCTCTTTGGTCTAGTAGCGCTACTGCTGAACATGAGGTTCTGGGTTCTATTCTCAGGTCGGGACAAGTGTTATTCGTTTTTTTCCATCTGGAATTTCTCAGTGGCAGCCCGGAGTCTGGATTTGGGCCCGGCTGATGGCAATAGGCTCGCCCCTTAAGACATGGAACTTTAACATAACTCGCAAAAGGTGGGTGTATAATAGGTAAGGCACACCTCTACCTAACCCTTGAATACAGGCGTAATGTTATGATATGTTCAATAATACAATTGCAAAAAAAATACCAACTGCCGGGCGCCCCCCTGCCAACGTTATTTGAGCGCGAAAAGATCCTTCTAGTGTATTTCTGTTACCGTACCGGGTATTTTTAAACTGAGTACGGTACGTCTGTCTGTCACGGGAAGATCACTCTAGCCTTGCACTTAGGCTTGCAGCTTGAGGCTCTATTTTTGAATCGTATAGCTTTGCTAGTGTCACTATAGCTAGTGGTACTATGGTAACGGTGTTGAGTTTTTTTACTGGATTTAACTTTTAAGTAATAAATTGTAAAATATTTTCAAGAATAATAGGTAAATATTACTTTCTTTTAATAGCCAAAATAACAGTTTTTAACAGGTACTGAAATTCAGTTAACCTCATATCCAATGCAATTTAATAATATAATATTTTTTAAATTTAAAAATAAAAACTTTGACACACACTAGTAACTAGTGTGTAGTCAATTGATGTTGATTGTTAAGTATCACATCATATTTTCGGTCAAAAGAAACTCAGAACCGTTAGTTACAGGCAGCTTTAGTGGATTTAAAAAGTTTGAGCTTCCAACCTTGCTACCAACACCTTTGAATAACTTTACAGAGAAATATTTTTCAGAAGCACCTCGAATTTCAGTTCAAATTGTGAGATCTTTGCAACAGGCTGGAAATAACTATCTTCCCGTTTCTGAGGAATCCGCTTCTATACAAGCTATTTAATACGCTCAGAGCTGTTTCTGATGGAGTCAAAGCTGATTAATGAGAACTACAGTTGTTAGTATTTCCCGGTGTTACCAAACTACTTCATTGAATTAACCTGCTTCCGTGATATTGAGTGAGATAAAAAACATTTTAAAATATTTTAAAGTAGGTATTTATTGTACACCTAAATAATCAGTTGTACCTATTTTTGGTTGGCTAAAACTGTAACCAGATGTGGCTAAATAATCTCTAAATATTATGAGGTTATATTAAGTTGCTTAAAATGTCTAAATATTTCATGTAATTATTTTATTTTTCACAAATTACCTAATGAAACAGTGAAGCCTTTTCCAACATACTTTGGTCAGCAAAAACTCTAACCAGATGTAGCTCTTATGCTTTGTATTAAAATTATTCCTAAAGAGTCTTGACATTCATATCAAAATCAAAATCAAAATATTTTATATCACATAAACCTACATGGGCACTTATTAAACGTCAGAAGCTAGGTGCAAAAAACCAAAATCTAACATTTCAAGTTCTCAGAATCAAACTAACACCTCTATTTTTCTCAATGGCCTCAGAATCAGTTTAATTTGAGGATATAAATCATCCGAAAATCTAGACTCATAATTCAATGAATGTGAGCAATAATGTTAGCCTTGACTTCTCCAGACAAAAAATATATATTCAGGCTCATATCTCATATTAATGCGAGCGACAGAAAATATTCAATTTAGCTGGATAAGATTGCGATACTGTAACTTATCTTTCGTTTATTAGTTAGATTTATATTTAAAATAATAAAGTAAAAATAAAACTAATCTGTAACTCATATCATATTTAATTTGCCTCTGGATTTATAAAAGGCAAGTCTTATTTTTTCTTGACAATTATTGCTATGAAACAACTGTAATTTAAAAAAAAAAACATGTTTGAGATGTAATCGTTAAATTTTTTTTTTTTCCGATTTCCCTATTAGAATGTCTGCTTGCTTAAGCCATAGTTCGCGTAGAGTTTTAAGCATAGTGGTAGCAAACCAAACCAAGGAAGTAGTTTTCTCACTAGGATCAATGCGTCTAACAACCACCTTCTTGTCATAACTTGGGTATTATACAAACTGACAGAATTCTTGACTATTCAGGAGTATCTATAGTACATGTCTTTGAGTTTTGAATTGATCGACAGCAAATATAAAATGCCTTGCTGCAATCACCCTGCTATATCTCAAGACATAACCGCCATTTTCCCTCGTTTTACTTTTACGACGTACCAAGGATGATAAGCTGCAGATCTTGCAGACTCGTTCATTCTATTTTCTTTTACTCTTATTTCTTACTGATTATTTACATTGAAGCTATTTTAAACAAAGACACATCTGCTGGAACTTCAGTATGTATTTTCGTATGAAATAATTAAACATTAAAAAACATAGCCCAGAATATTATCCTAGTCTTATTTACAGAATAATAAACACACACATTTTACATTCAAATAAAACAAGTCAAAATGCCCTTTTGTAGGTGTAATTACAAGAACAAAACCCATTTACTGTGGCCAAGCAGTACAAAACACAACCGTCTTTGTCTTACAGCTCTTTAAATTTCATACCAATGAATATTTAAAAAGTTCTTTCTTACAGCCGTATCTTCAAACAGGAAAATAGGAATACATTCCCTTTGTGTACCCAAGTACCGAAGATTCAGTTTGAACGTTGACTGTTACAATTAAAATTTAATTATTTGACTCAAAAGACTCGGTTCACGATTGGAAAAATATATGTTTTTTTTTGTTTCAGTAATTGTGTTTATTTTGCTACTTCAGCCGTAACATAAAATTTTGCTCATTTTGTGTAGTTGTTGACGTTGCTTACGACTGCGTTTGTAAGCGAGTTTTACTTTGAAGAGCCAATTACACCAATGAAACTAAACGCGATCAACCCCGTTCAAGAGCTGTCAGTGTCATCGTTGTTGTGAAATATTGACACTGACAGCTCTTGAACACGTTTAGTTTCAATGGTGAAATCCGCCGTAAGAGCGGATTTGACCGATAAAACTGAATGCGATCAGCATAAAAACCACGTACGTGTAAACAGCTGTACGAGTCATTCTTTACTTTGGAATATTGACACTGACAGCTCCTAAACGCGGTTCAGATGTGCTAATCACGTTTAATTTCGTACGTGATCTTTGTTTAAACACTGAAAATGGTAACTTTAATATTATCAGCCTTTTCCAGACTGATAATATTGAGTACAACTGAGTAAATATTTGTAATATGAAGCTGGACTGACTTCATCCCTGACCTAAATAACCATGTATTTTTATATAATCCTTAAGTTATGATCTTAAAACCCATTTGCCCAGATCCCAGGCGCACAATAAATTATAGTGCTGCGACTAAAATCAGGACAGCTCGTAAACTCCCACAAAGATTTGATACTACCCCCATTTAGTAAGACTACAAATTACAAACAGCGCATAGTTTTACACTAATGCTGAGCGCACACTCGCGCATTCTGCGTGCTTTCATCCGTCACTGCTGCGACAGACAGTTTCATTCAAAGCCTTTTTTCACAATATTTCTGCGATGCCAGCAACGAAAGCAAAACTAGAAATAGCTTGTATTTCTAGTTTTGCTTTCGAAATAGCGAAACAGAATTCCGAACACCGTTTTATTTGAACTTTTGTGACTCCTTTCTGACTTTTGTTGTGAATTAAAATCAAGTTGTATACGAGCTTGGAAAGATTTGAAGAACTTTGTAGACACACATCATGCCACCAGAGTTAATCCTGAACTTAAGCTTCAGACCGAACCGCCTAGAAAGTTAAAGAGACTCTAGGCACTTTAAATTAAACCGCATTTAATTGAGGATTAGAAATTCAGCCGCTATCTAAGTTTAAACTAAACCTCAGTACCCACACACCGATAGAAATCAAGTGCTCATTGGCATTCAGGGAGCGGCGGCAGTTGAAAATTTTGTGAAGTTTCCTTTTGCCGGGCGGCGCTCGTATGGTGTCGTGCCGTCGCCGTGCCGGTGCCGGTATCGTGCCGTGTCTTCAGTGTGCGCTCGAACTAAACCGTCACGTAAACGCCTACAGTATATTACATGGAAGTTTAACGTCCGTTGGAAGCGGACGAAGCGAGATAATTAACAAAGTTCACGGGGTTGCTCGAGTTAATTCCCTTATAGATCGTCGGTTAGCTCTCATCACTCGTAAGATAGTACACTGTTTTAAAAGGTCAGCGGAGTTTGTCCTAATTACTGTTTTAAAAGATTATTCTTGAATTTTTTGCATAATTCCTCATTTTATTACGGTAGCGCCGCTGGTTAGGTCTATGTTCAAAGTTTTAAATATTGTTAAATCCAGTCTTTTAACCTTTAATATGGCCAGAACGTGGATCCACACGAGACACAATGGATTTTAAATTGTGTCTGTACTCTGTGTCTAACTCATCACCATCAGTATACCTCGCTGAGACTCTTCAATAAGTCAAGCGTATCGTGATATGCTTGAATTAGTGAAGAGATTTTCACAAATTAAATTTTTTTATTCAGTAAGTATTCGGGGCTCATATGGAGGTACGTTTTCGGAAAAGATGTGGATTAAGAAATTAATAGGATAATTTTAACCCAGGCTTACACGTGCACACCTTTGGCCACAGTTACTGAATCATCATTCTCCTGCCCTTATCCCAATTTATTTGGGATCGGCGCAACATGTCTTTTTCTTCCATACTTCTCTATTAGTCGTCATCTCGGTAGTCACCCCCTTTCTAGCCATATCATCTTTTACACAGTCCATCCATCGTTTCTTTGGTCTTCCCCTAATCTTATAGCCATCGATATTCATACTAAAAACTTTCCTCACGACATTTTCCTCATTCCTCCGCATCACCATGCCAACCGATTTCCGCACAACTTTTCAGTCACCGGAGCCACTTTCAGACTTCCTCTTATGTACTCATTTCTTATTCTATCCATTCGTGTAACACCACACATCCCTCTGTCGGCACTGTTACTGAAATAATTCAAAATAGAAATACCAAAACTACCTCATTCGCCATTCATAATTAGCACCAACGCAAGACAATATTCCAATTACAGCTTCTGAACTAAATCCTAATTCAGACTGGCGTATCGATTAATGAACTAGTAGACTAGCATTCGAGTCGGTTACCGTTCCGGCTAAATCTCCATCGTGCCGCATAAAGCACGTTCAGCTCTAGCTTCTGACAAACTAAGTTGTCCCATTAACTTGACATAAATAAAAAGTTGGATCGATGACGTCAGAGGAATCGGAACTGGATAATACCAGTTTAGTAATTTGAACTTGTTTTTGGAGGTCACCTTGTTAAGAAGATACTGATAGGTTCATTACTATTGGCGTCAGACTTTTTCAAAACTGTGCCTCAGTTTTTGGTTTTATTGACCTGTAAAACGTTCCCGGAGGAGCTCGTGGCTAAGTAATATCAGCCGCAATCGGACTCCTAAGTCGTTGCAACGTCTCTGCTGTCATTCGTGGATCTTTGACAGTCGTTACGGGTCGTCAGAAGCCCGAAAGTCTGACAACCAGTATTAACCAGTTACTGGGCTGTGGAGGTCAGATAGGCAGTCGCTCCATGTAAAGTACTGGTATTCAGCTGCATCCGGTTAGACTGGAAGCCGACCCCAACATAGTTGGCAGATTAATTGACATGTAAAACGTTATAAATGTTCGTTACTGACTAATTTGATCTTTGAACACTTAACTATAAGTGATCGTTTTTTTGATATATTTATTTTATTTATATATTCTATACAACATATTAACTGACCTCTTAACATAGAGTACTGTGAGAATACAAATAGATTAAGAAAATCAAACCAAAGTCTGCACAGGCGTCTGAGGATGAGATCTAACAACGTTCCTTAGCAAGTACTTGGGGTTAAGGTGTTATTCATGTCACTGTCGCACAACTGTCAAAATACATGCGCAAGATAGAGACAAAAACATTTCTAAGTCAAAGAACGAGCATAGTAGCAAACGCTACTATCGTTATTTTACTTAGACATGTTAATCTTTAAGGCCGAGATCTACAAACATAGAACTCGAACTGAAAGATTACCTCAAACGTACGGACGCACAGATAGAATCAGGAATGTGGAACGGTAAAGGGGGAGATACTGACATGTTTCATGGGAAAACTGTTTGAAGTATACCCCTCCTTTAAAATGGAAACACTAAAGGAGAGAACTTTGAATTTTCGTGGAATAATTCAATCTAGTAACTAATCTGCCTTTCACTAAGATTTATAATGTAATGTTTCATAGAATCATTTGAAATGATTATCATATTATAATATAGTTCTTTACATGTATTATTTTGTTTCTTACAAGCCTAAGCTGTTCAATTTATTTTCCTCTAATCTCTCATAAATAATAAGAAAATTAAGCTGGCTTAGTACTTAAGGAGTTAAGCAGTTGTTTTGAGCTTGATAAAATGGATATTATGTCTGAATTGTATTTAAATTGTTGTGTTATATAAAATAGGTACTACGATGTTTGTGAATGTTTCCTACTTTTTAACAGACATTAGCGGCTTTTAAAAGGAAAGAAGGAAAAAACGGAACCCTTATAGGGTTACTTCGTTGTCCGTCCGTGTCTGTCAAGACCCTTTTTCTCTGGAACGATTTTTATATAATTATATAGATTGGTTAGTATTTGTAAATCACGCAGAAAATAACACATACATTTTTTTTTAACTGTTTATGAAGATGACTGTTTATTTATCGCGGTTATGCGGACTAAAACACAAAATATTTCTACTAAAAGCATAATTTATATCTTATAAATTTATCGCCCATTTTTATAGGTATTTCTTGTCCCATATGGGGGTTTATGTGAAGGGCGTTGTTTTAGTAACGCTATATATTTAAAAGGGTGGCCACACGATATGTCAAGAAAATAGCCAAATGTTTCCGATGAGACATAAAAAATATTCTTCCGCGGTTACCATAAAGGTTAAAATCGCGTAAATCTAGAATATTTTTTGACACCCCTAAATATTCATAAAACATATTTTAGCATTGTGGTTATATCTTGTTATACATCTTATGTTACTTTCAAGAAAACCACATTGCACTCAAACTTTCGTAAACTTTTCAGCTGAAAGGCAAACTAAAGTTAAAACGTCTCATTACCTCGATGAATAGTAAAATGGCTGACTTAATGTAATTTAAGTTCTTTTTCTAGCGATAAAACTTTTAAAAATTAAAAATAGTTTCGGTTTTAATAGATTAACTTTTAGTTTTAATGAAAAGTAAAACCATTAGCTGAAATGCTGTTTCGTTTTAATTATAAAGTATAATTTTATTATTCAAAGTGAATTGAAGTAAACGAGTTGCGAAAAGAATTAATAGTGGATTTTATGATATAAATATCTCTTTTTTAGAAATTATTTATAATCTGGCGTCTTGCAGACTCTTAAGTCTAAATCGACGATGAAGTAGACAGATAGTAAATCCAAACAAATTATTATAAATGCGAAAGTGAGTTTGTTTGTTTATTTGTTTGTTTCCCTTTCACGCTAAAACTGCTACACGGATTTGGATGAAATTTGGCACATGGATAGACCAAGACCTGGGCTAGGACAACGGATATGTTTTATCCCGATATCGAGACTTATGCGAGTGAAACCGCGAAGCGCAGCAATTGAATACATGAAAATATAGTGGACAACCACTGTCGATTCCAACCTTTTATTTCATCGTCGTGTTTCAATTTCAATCAATGTTCAGGTCTTTTAGGTAAAATTTTAGAACAGCTATTTCTTAACAATGTTGAGCTGAACAAACAACAAGACACTGCTTAATAAACTCCCAATCAAAATGCAAATAAAAAAGCGAATAAACATGGCAAGTGAAGGTCCATATAATTGCATCCCTGTCACTCGGAAGAAACCTAGAGAGAATGCACTTTTATTACTGTACCTCGAAAGTGGGTCAGGACGGGAATAAAACCCGGGTAACTTCGCTATCCTCTGTATATCGTCAATGATTTATATTATAGTCCTCGGCAAAGAGATGCGAGGATAGCTATTGTTATTTCAGAAAAATATGGGGTGAATTATTCTGGAACGACGGTGTAAAGTTTAAGTGTGTCTGTTAAACGGCATCTGGTTTCAGGAAATGCTGGAATTAATTGAGATGTTTCTTTGTTTAATTGGATTCACTTGTCGCCAAGTTATGTAGTTGGATTGAAGTGAAGTGCAATTTTATTGAACGAATAATATTTTTTGGAGACACAATCCTTGAATATTATTCTAAGAATATTTCAATAACATTTGCAATGAGATTGCCATATTATCGCGTAGTAACTGAATTAGTAGGAGGCTGGATTTTATTATAGAAGTCATCAATTAAAAGCAAATTCTTTTTTTAGAACAAGCTTAACATAAAACTTTATTAGAAATTATTCAGATACCTCATGACATTGAACAAAGACACGTTTACTTACCCCAAATATCCAGACTGCCCTCTAAACAAATCCTCCAGAAAAACCCACTGTCATGCATAGGCAATTAATCTCACTAACAATGGTTGCACAAAAAGCAACCTAACACAGAATGTAATAAATCTTTGAGCTGAGTCTAAAAGGCTTCGATTGCATAACTGGGACTACGATTAAAATCGTCTGGTCCGTTTTTGCTACTTATCGTAATATTACTCAGACTATTATTATTTATTATTATTCGGACTTGTTTCCTTTTTATTACAGATCCAGCTATCGAATTGCTTATCACATTTTTGAAAACACTTAAAAATCCATTGTGTCTCGTATGGATCTACGTTCGGATCCACGGTATACCAAAGGTTAATATAGGCAGGTGCTGACAGGCACAAAAAAAACTCCTTCTAAAAACAAAGTATCATGATTTCTATCTGTCTGCGTTATTATGGCAATATTGTCTACAACTGTTTCGTTTCTTGAAGTACTTTTAGAGAGGAACACACAAAGTTTACTTACAGGGTAAATAACAACCAAAATTTTAATTATAACAGCCTGTATTTTGGCAAAATTGTTTTGACTACCTAACCTTTGGTGGATCCACATGAGACACAATGGATTTTTAATTGTGTCTGTAATTACGCCATACGAAAGGTTAAGTATGTGATACTAAAAAACTTTTACACTAAAGCTTCTTTTTGTATCCAGTTAAACCCCAAAAATCTCGAAACAAAAAAAAAAACTTTTTGAACTGTGAAACATCGTGAAGATAATTATTTGCACTTTACACTTAGCTCAGCCGTAAATAAATAAGAGCAAAAAGTGCTCACTAGGGCCTTTTAATTAATAATTAAGTTACATTAGTGTTTCCACTGTATTATTAGCTTTTATGAATGAAGAAAGGCAAAAAACTTACTTTGAGTCATTTTATTTTTATTGTCAGCATGTTTAGCCTCTGTGAAAGTAATGCCTTTTGTGAAAGAAAATCTTCTATTATAAATACTACATATTATAAACGATAGTCGTTTGTCGTGTCTGAGGAGCTCGTGGCTAAGTTATAACAGCCACGCGGGTTGATCCATCAGATTAAGCTACGCTTGCCGGAGTTGGTCCGTATATGGGGGACCATCTTTACATACCGAGACTCCTCCGTGCTTCGGAAAGCACGTTAAGCCGTTGGTCCCGGCTGTCATTCGTGGATCTTTGATAGTCGTTACGAGTCGTCAGAAGCCCGAAAGTCTGACAACCAATCTTACCAAGGGGTATCGTATAAGCCAGTTACTGGGTTGTGGAGGTCAGATAGGCAGTCGCTCCATGTAAAATACTGGTATTCAGCTTCATCCGGTTAGACTAGAAGCAGACCCCAACTTAGTTGGAAAAAGGCTAAGCAGATTGAGTTGAGTCACTTTTCGTGCCTACCTTTGTGACCGCGTCGTTCTTCGGTTTTCACCATTATTTAAAGCATTTATTCCGGAAGGTTTATAAGCTTATATTACATAAATATTGAACTGACATAAAATACTATACCCACTATTTTAATAAAAATAAAATTACTGGCGAAACTACTACAGGTACACCTCTGCCTAACACTTTAGCGAATACAGGCGTGCTGATATGTGATATTACCAAAGTATCGAGCACATTGTTTGAGAAATACCTTTCATATAGAAATAGGTACCCTAAAAATAAAGAAATTACACAAAAATACACGGTTATGAATAAACTTGCGCTTTTAAAGCCTCTTGGCCTCACTAATGAGAAACTTCGTGAAGTAAAACAATAATTAAGAAACTCTAGTACGACTCACAATGGCTTTGAAAATGTTTTTCTGTATAAATTTTCTTTAAAACTTGAAACGGTACTCAGCAGCCATTCATTTTAGTTTTTCAATGGAAGGTAAATTGTATAAAGTTTGTTCCTATACTTATCGTTGCTAGGTTAAGGGGCCGTTCAAGGAATGAAAATGATATTAGTAAATTGTTCTGCTGAACCGCACTTGGCATTTTTTTTTTTTTTTAACCACAACGGGGAAGCTCTTGGCCTGAATCTCACCTGATAGTAAGTGATGATCAGGCCGAAGGTGGAAGCGAGTTTCACCCGGAATCCTCTACCGCAGAGGAACTGGCTACCTTACCTCTTACTGCCGGAACACAACAATGCTGGTAACATTGTTGTTATGGCGACAGACTTAGATAAGATTCGAGACTTAGCTAGCCAGGCGGACTTAAAACAACCCCTACCACCAACCAAACCGAGCAGAAAATTTTGCCCCCACTGGGAATCGAGCCCGGGACCTCTGGGTCTGAGACAGGTAGTCTAACCACTAGACCACAGAGGCGGTTAAAATTGTGTTTCAGTGCGGTTAGTGGAACAACTCAGGTGCTGTTCAGTCAAGTGCCTTTGATATCAGTGCTCTTTGTGGAATACTTCGAAATATCGGAGTCGAAACTGTCTCTCATAAATACAGATTACTCAGCGATCTAGCTAGGGGAGCAGCGATTCACCCAACAATTCATTGTACCTACACCATTTAATTAATAATGCATACTTTGTAAGTACCTCATGTACTACAATACCTATAGGTACCCAAATAAATAAATTGTAATAATATCGCCTACTTATGGATGCTTAAAAAAATGCTACGATCACTAATCTATGTTCAGAGCTCTGATTATGGCAATAATATCTTCAAATAACTTCTCATTTAAAGAAGATCGAATTTGCAAACGTTGTGCTCACTCAGCGGAAGTTTTATTCTCGAGCAAATTCGAAGAAAAAGATTAAGAATACTTCCTAAACATGAAAGCTAGGATAATCTCAAAAAAGTAATTTACATAATACCAAAACATTTTCATCTCAAAACGAGTTGGATTTCACTACTCTCTGCATTTTATTTTGACATAAAAGTAACAATGGAAAGTGAAATGTTTCATACAACCTTCACACAATGCAGCTCCATTTAAATATGTGGTTTAATAAAGACATTTAAAATACTAAAAGTTAAATATAAAGGTTAAATTAACAACGTAATTTGCATCAAAAGTCAATTTCGTACACAATGCACATTTTTATTCTTTAATTAAGAATTAATTGGAGAAAATTGTCATGTTCTGCTTGGGACTGTTCTGCTTGCACTCAATATTGCAATACGTTCAAGATCAATAGAACTGCTGTGAGTTCTATTATCGGGAACGGGGGGAATGTAAATAGGCTATTTGTCACTTGCAACCGAGTCGCGTCCTGGGAACGATTAAGTGGTGCTATTATAAAGTGCTGGTTGGAATAAACTTTTTGCTTCTGTAATTGGGTTAGTGGTTAGTGGGAAGTTTTTTGTACCTTTGTTTAATGTATTTTGAATTAATACAGTATAAATAAAGAAATACAAATTCAGCCTGCTTTATTACCAGTTTTATTTCTCTAGGGCTGTGCAAAGAGCAATCTCTTATTCATTTTAGGATAAAAAGTAAAATGAGAATACAGTTATTTTTTCTACTCACGGAAAAAAGGAATATTCCGTATTACGTTTCCCTTATTACGTAAAATATTCGCAGTCCTGCAAATACAACTAAACAAGGCAATTGAGTCTAGAAAACTGGTGTTATGTGTCGAGTCATAAGTGCAACAAAACTAGCAACGTCATAGGAATGTTAACCTTAACATCTGGCGAATAAAGTTGAAAGTTGTATGGATCGTATTATCTGTATAGTTTTAAAAGAACATGCACCAATATTGTATGGTACAGGTTTTCTCGCAATTTCTACGTGTGACTGTACTCTTTTTGTTGCATTTTAGCACAAATGTCCTTTCATATCTACACTGTGATGAGATCAAAGAACTACGTAACACATTTACTTAATGAAATTATCATTGGCTGACGAAAATATTATTAACTAGATGGGTACCTTCGCATGGGTACCTGCTCTGCCGGGGTTGCCGAAACGGGGCTTGCCGGTTGTTGAAAGTCCGAAAGGGATACCGTGGCCCCTGGCAACACAGGCAACTGAAGGAACACGGGTGGGTTTTAGTCAGTAAGAGCCTGACACGCCCTCCCGCTCCGCCCAGAGCGGGAGAAATTATTTGATGATATCCCACCCAAAAAAAATAATAAAAAATAATGGGTACAATCGGCTGATGTGGCGACATGTAAAAACATCGACTGTGCTGTATTAGTTTTAGTGCTAGCTTAGTTTAATAACAATTCATTTTAACACTTAATGCCTTCGGGAAAATACTTTAAATTATGGTGAAAACCGCATTATAATTATCCATTGTGTAGAAGAAACAAAGCGGTCGTTTTAGCGCTCGACCTTAGAAATAAAGAAAAGAAAGGAAGACAAATGCGTTTATTGGCATAACAGCAGAAAAATACACCTTAAAACTATAGAAACAGAAAACAATGATTATAATGCCAAAAGGGCCTCAGCTTGGCATAATGTCAGGAAAGGTGGCTGGAACAGACTGGATGCGGAAGGTGGAGGACTGGGTGTTATGACGTAGATTGGGATACACCTGTCTAGCAATGGTCTGCGATAGGCTGGGTTGATTAAAGCCTCGTGCAGACTGGCGCGACGCGACAGCGCGACGTGACTCTAACAAAACAATTTCTAAGAAAACTTCACGGTAGAAAAAATACCGATATCGCGTCGCGCCAGTCTGCACGAGGCTTAAAGCGGTCACACAGAAAGACGCAAAAACCGACTTTGTTTTGTACCTACTATTTATAGATTCAGAAAACTGCTTACTGATAAAAAAAAAAAGGTATGAAGAAAATTTGCCTATAATAAAATAAAAAATCACATACCTACTTAGGTAATTATTTTTCGAATACCATAAAAATATAGAGGATTTTTCAATTAATTAAATTTATCCGATAGACATTGCTAATTATTACGTTTCTATAATAGGCACAAATCGCGCTTTGTTTTGATTATTACGCGCCAAAGGCAAAATTGTTTCTTCCAGTAATACCCCCTAAGTAACTAACTTCTGTTTTTCTTAAGCCTCATTAATTTAATAAAAACGAAACCCCTTAGGGTAAAATGAAACATCACAAATAATTAAATTAATTATTTTTTACCTCCGAAAATATCTTAAAGGTGAGAATACACTTGAGAATTTCCATGTCAGAACGTTCTTGCGAATTAAATTTATTGTGTAATGACCGACCCGCCCCTGGTTTGCACGGTTCTTACGACTTGACAAAACATCTTGATTTCTTTGTTAGGTATATGAAAGTTGAATATGTACACCTAAACTTTCCGGAATAAATTTTCTTAATGATGGAGAAATCCGCATCAAAATCCGTTGCGTAGTTTAGAAGAAACACGCGGTCACACAGACAGACAATTTGTATAGATATAGATCGTCCTGGTTAACATTAAAGGAGTTTATCAAACCACTCTTAAAGGAGGAGCTCGTGGCTAAGTAATAACAGCCGCACGCTTGCCGCGGTTAGTCCTTGGATGGATGACCATCTTTACATACCGAGACTCCTCCGTGCCTCGGAAAGCACGTTAAGTCGGTGGTCCCAGCTGTCATTCGTGAATGATTCGTGGACTGTCGTTACGGGTCGTCTGAAGCCCGAAAGTCTGACAACCAGTCTTACCAAAGGGTTATCGTATTACTGGGTTGTGGAGGACAAGTAGAGTACCTATTCAGTTGCATCCAGTTAGATTGCAGATTGATTTTTATCAAACCATTCTTAAAGCAGGTCAATATTTGACATAAAGTGAAGTATCAAGTTATGTTGCAGTGCAACTATTAACTTTGACGTTTCCAGTGCCCAGCATACGATTATGGTACGCGCTAGGTTCGTCAAAGAGTAACACACTAGATCAGGGGCCTAAGTCTACTAATTTATAAACGTCACAATGGTGTCATAATGGTTAGTTTATGACAGATTTGCCATACAAAAACTGTCAAAAACTAACCATTATGACACCATTGTGACGTTTATAAATTAGTAGACTTAGGCCCCAGTTCGAGGTTGTGTTACAAAAAAAAACCGAAATGTGTACAAACCTTTATTCGAAATTTTCTTCTCTGAATTATTTACGGGTAAGGCTAATTAACTACCGTCTTTTGCATAAACAGTTTTCCTTATGTGTTCTTGAAAACGCGCCTTAAGAGACTATCAAGTTTAATGAGTTTCTTGGTTTTTGTGAGAGAAATTAAAACTTGGAAACAGAAAGTTTTTTTTTTTTTTTTACTATCTTCTTTATTGCTGTAGCGACCACTTATTCCTATTACTACTCGTATTATTATTACTTATTTGACATTATTTGTTTTAATTTGTTTTAGTTTAATTGTATTTGATCTTTTTTGGTTTTATCCGTATATGAATTAATTTGGCAATAGGTGTTATTTAAGTACCTGAAATAAATGTTTTTTTGTTTTTGTTTTGTTCAAATCTACGTAGGTACATGGAATAATGAGACTTATTTTTATCACGAAAGAATCACTTCTTGGCGTATCTACAAGTATATTCTATTCATTTATTTTCAAACCTACCTTTTCAGAAACATTACCTAGTAAAAATCGTATTACTTTCATTATATTTCAACAAATCTCTCCCACTCCACATTCGTTAAACTACATACAATTTTCAATTCCCAGCGCGTTTCATTTTACAAGAGTTAGGTAGAGCGGCAAGCTCGCGTCACGTGCATCCGTTCCATCTTTAGGTACGTCTCTACCCAACTCTACCCGGAAAAAGAATTTCCGTTAAGAGTGCATTAGTGCGTAAAACAAGACTCTACCCGACGGATTAAAATATTGTAATGTAATTCGACGTCGTGGAGAAATAATTTTGTAAAAGAAAGGGATATGTTGAACTTGCTTATAAAATATCCTACCCTTTTGCTGTGCCCTGCAGGGTCCATAATGATCTAAATTATATAGTTACCACCTAAGTAATTGTAGTAAAGCAATAAAGATATTGACTGATTTTAACTGAATTACATCCGTCACATCACACTTTCAGGTCCAGTTGAAAACCAGCTTCAGGCATTCATAGTTGGCTGGCATTTTTGCTGAACTGCGCCTTTTTGGCGCAGCCGTGAGGCACACTCCCCTGCCAATTTTCCTACTTCGTACTTTACACCTTTTTATTATTATCTACTGTATGTTAATTTGTGTGTCTTTAAGTCTTGGTTAAAGAATTGTGTTATCTTTCTTTATTTCTTTATACAGTGTGAGTCTTCATAATGTGCACATATCGAAATGGGGGAATCTATGCTTAATTTTATCGACGGAAAAAAAAAAAAAACTAAATACATTTTTTTTCCATTTTTTTTTATTTAAAAAAATTCGTCTTATTCAATTTTTTTACAAATATTGTAAAAATTGATTTAAAAAAAGAGATTTTTGGACGAAATACCTGTTTATTTTCAATTGAGGGTTTTTTGGTTTTAATTGGGAGGGGTTTTTCCCACAATTTTCATTTTATAAGAACACTTAATTACTACCAATCATTAGGTATGGAGTTTGTTTCATCGCGATAGATCATTTAAAAGTTACACCGTTTTTTTAAATTGGGGTAAAAAATACAAAACAAATAAAAAAATAAAAATAGATTTTTTTAAATATTTTTTCCGTTTGTCAAATTAAGCATAGAATCCCTCATTTCGATATGTGCACATTATGAAGAATCACACTGTATAGAGAATTGAGTATATACAGTATGTATACATTTCAGTGTTGCCATCGACACGATAAGAAGAAGTGTTTCTCTAGAGCGTCAATGCATCTTCGATGCTTCTAGTATAACCAGATGTCCAAAGCAAATCATTTCGCATGAGGCGGGCAATCAGTGCGATTTTCATCGAATTACATAAAAAGCTACAAAGAAAGACATTATACCAAAGTTGACCATGATTAGACAGCCGCAGTTAATAGTTATTGACAAGGTCCACTATCCAACAAAAGCTATAAAGCTATAGCTATAAACGAGCTATAACGACGTCATAACACCTTTACGATGTACTTTAATAATGTGTTACGGGCACATTAAATGCATTGCTATAAATATGGTAAGCTATAAAATGTTTAAATGGGCGTAATGAGTAAGTACTTGCAATGAAGAAATAATTAGGTATTTTTTGTCAACTTGTCGACTTGAGAACCTCCTCCTTTTTGTTTCGTCGTTTAATAACATGTCAACAAATGTCGAAAAAGACATTTTCTTTTTCGCGACCACATAATTATGACATAATATATCATTAAGTTTTATAGCCCATTAATTAGTCTCCATAGCTCCAATTAAATTGGCAACAAATTATTTTCGTAACTTCTTTAAACTACATAAACTTTTTTTATTTTCTATAGGTTTTTTATGTCCTTTTGTTTTTTGGGAATATGATTCTGTTTAGTATAGTTTGAAAAAAAAAGATGGCTGTACTTATACTGTTTTTTTCTTAAAGAATAGCTTTAAAAAAAAACATTATAAATACAGCCATGTAAACTATCCTCACTGCTTTTAGTTCGAGCAATACATAGGCCAACATTAACCCTAGTGACGATAAAGAGTTGGGCAATAAAATAAAATAGGAATTGTTCACGTTAGTGCTCAATAAATCTCATTGTCCTCTGAGCCTTTAAATGGTTTACCTTAGCATTAACCTTACTTCTTTATAGGATGATATTTTAGGTAAAACTTCATTAATTCCGTTCGATTTGTCTCTTATCGCCGAAAAAGCTGTTGAAACGTCGAGGAAGCCCTGCACCCTAATACACGATCAATCACAATCTAAATCTTTTTGAAACAGACTGCTAAACCATTGCATCAAGTGTGAAAAAAAATCTGCTCAACAACGTAAATAACGCAATGAATATTGTTGTCAAATGAAACAGATTAGTCTTAATCGTTTACCAAAATGTGTTACGCAATTAGATAGCTGGAAGGACGTAAATAGTACTTGCAACTGGCGCGCGTTTTTTATTTCATTTACGTTCATACACGTAAACGAAGCCAAAAAACACGTTAATCGAAAAACACAATAATCGTAATAATATGTAAGGACGTTCCACGTGGCGTTCTGTAGTTTCTACCTAATCCCATAGCAAAAAGGCGTACGTTTATGTAAGTACTAGCTGCTGCCCGCGGCTTCGCCCGCGTGAGTGTCGGAAATTACCCCATACATCCCCATGGGTTTTAAGTATAAATATTGAGTTTCGAGTTAATCGGACAGCGCGTTAAAATTCTTCCATACAAACACTGACACCCCCCAACCCCCCTTTAGGGGGTAATTTAGAAAAACAAAAAACTACAAACTTTATAATTTATTTAGATAACTATTCGTGCGAAGTTTCATGTTTATTACCTCAAGGAATAAGATTTTTCATACAAACTTTCATCCCTTATTTTACCCCTTTAGGGGTTGAATTTCGAAAAATCCTGATACACGTTATTCTTAATTTTTGGGTTTAAGTATAAATATTGAGTTTCGAGTTAATCGGACAGCGCGTTAAAATTCTTCCATACAAACTTTGACACCCCGCAACCGTAGGATAGGATACTTTTCCGGGATAAAAAGTACCCAGTGTTGTGCCCAGGATATTAAAGAATAATTATACCAAGTTTCATCGTAATCGAACCGGTAGTTTTTGCGTGATGCCTGAACAAACAGACAGACAGACAGACAAAAAAAAAAAAATGGGCTTTTTGGGGTCGGTGTCGGTCTAGTAACACCCTCTGCTATTTATTTTTTTGATATTTTCAATGTACAGAATTTTCACTTCTACAGATTTATTATAAGTATAGATAATAATATTTGGTATGTGTGTTTATCTCTTATCGCTTTTTTTTTTAAAGATTTCATGCTTATTTGTAACACTATCACGTGGTGTCATAAAGTGTTTTTTAATAAAATATCAGGTTTGGTTGCTTAATAACCCAAGAGTATTATTATCATTAAAACAAAAAAAAAACTTCTTAAATGGACCTCATTTCTTTATTTCAAAGTCTCTAATTCTATACTAAACTCACTCTGTATAGTTCAGACACATTTGTGGGTTTGAAGGGACAAAATATAAGTAAATGTATGCTAAGTAGTTGTGAATGAACTGGCAAGAAAAACAAGGTATGGTAATGTAGAAGGTTTTCAAGCATTTATATTCCGTATATTTTTCCTTCATTATTTTCATTAGATTTTCGTAGCAGTGGTTTATGGAGCTAATTTTTGAGAACATTTTGGGTTCAAATCTAACATGTTTTATGTGGCGAGTACCGACAGTAATACATACTTTTGAATTTTATCGAAAACATCACGAAGCCAGAATTTAATACCACCAGTCTTGGCGCAAGTCTAGTAATGATCAATGCTTTGATTTGACTCCGTATAAATAGAGGCTTCAGCCCTCCTATTATTATTTTGATAAACCGTTACCGCTAAAGAAATATAAGTATTTATATTATACCTTTTATAGTGAAAATAGACTAAAATAAAACATTTTCCATAAATTCCTACTAATATTTGCCTTCAATTTCATGAAACTTTCCCAATCAATAGTATAAGAAGAGCTTTCTGTTAAAACCCAATGAACCTACAATGCATAGCAACACGAAGGCTCAATTTTGAACAAAAAGTCTAGAATAAAAGCCACTTAATGCAAAAATTCCTCTCAGTACTTGCTTCATAAGATTTGTGTGTGTTACGTGTGGGAACTTAGGTATTTCAACTTCTCAGACCTACTTAAAGGCTCTGAATAAAGAATGAAATTCTAACTAGTGCTTAAAATAGCGAGTGTTGCGTGTGTGTTTATACTAATATTATGAAGAGATTTTTTTTAATTTTTTTTTAAATTATTATTTTGTATGAGCTTTTAATTTAATTTTGTATGAGCTTTTTGTTTTAATATTCTGTAAAGTACCTCTAATTTATTAAAGCGGACACACACTTTCCTGTGTTTTTAATTCTAGCGTATGGCACTCGTGGGTTGCAGCTGAAAATCAGCGTCAGGTGGTACACTTTGTGTTGTCATCTGACATTATGCTGAGCTGAGGCCCTTTTGGCATTATAATCACTATTTTCTGTTTTAGTTTTAAGGTATATTTTGCCAATAAACGCATTTTTCTTTCTTTCTTTCTTTAAGAGAGAGCGAACTTGTGAGTTTGTGGAGGCTATATCATCGGAAATACAGCTCCGATTTGAAAAATTCGGCTTATTCCACTTTTCCCCCTGAGAGAATCCCCCTCAGGGGGAAAACTGAACCCTAAGGAAAAAAGAATCCAGAAAGTCCCCTTGTCATTTTGAGTTATTCCACTTGAGTTCCCCCCTGAGATAATCTGCCTCAACGGGGAAAACTGGACTCTAATGTTAAAAAAGTCCAGAAATCCCCCTTATCATTTTGGATTATTCCACTTTTCCCCCCTGTCACCATTTGTGTGCGTTTAAAGCAAGCCACGCTCACAAGTAATGAATAATATTTTTGCTCCCTCGTAATATTAACCAAGAATTTTATAAAAGAAAATATTCTTTTCTAGAAATACACGGTCTAACTTCACTTCCCCATTGCATTTTTCCAAGTCTCTCATTCCAGGGTCTTGTATTAAGGCAGGGGCATCTTCCTGCGCTTTGTCGGAACATTTCCGCAGCATCTCTCTTACAGAGCAAACGTTTGTGCTCCTGTGTCGATGAAAATGTGGAGAATTTAATACAGTGGAACAATATTTTTCTCCAAATTTAGTGTTAGTTTTAAAGAAGATATTTTTATTAGTGAAGTTTTCAGTTTTAGGTTTTCTCTGTAATGCTAGAGTGGAAAATATTTCGATGAACATCACGCCTGTATTCCCCTAAGAGTTAAGCAGAGATGCAGCTTCACCCACAACCACATTTCGCCAGTTATGTTTAAGTAATAGAGGTCGAGCCTGTTGCCATCAACTGGGCACAAATCTAAACTCAGGGTTCCTACTGAGAAATTCCTAATGGAAAAAGCTCAATAACCCTTTTCCCGACCTGGAAATCGAAACCAGGGCCTCATGCTCAGCAGTAGCGCTTGCGACCACTAGATCAACGAGGTAGTTACATAACTGGAAATACGAAACCAATTTCAAATACCTACTTGAAAAAATACGTAGATATATTTAGTAAACTATTCCGCTTTACTATTCTTAAAGAGTCTTAAAAAAACGTCCAGCGCTCGGCGTGGTCGTGTACGGGTTCGCAACAAGTCAATCGTCATCCTGAGGATGCGCCGTTGGGAGGTGAAACACGTGTCGATTTCTTACAGGGTTTTTTAAGACTCTTTAAGAATAGTAAAGCGGAATAGTTTACTAAATATATCTACGTCTATTGTATTTTATAATGGATTTCCGCCAAGTCACGCCTGAATCCATTAACTATTTCAAATACTTGCCTTCCTATGAGAGCAAAATCTCATTTATTTATGCACAAAATTAGCTTCTTTGGTAAGAATAGTAATTATATACGTTTAACTACCCAATTTTGGCACACAGAACAAATCGACTTCGTTCCAAAGAGTCGGGCGCAATAAAAAAATAAAGTGACATTTCAGCCAACTGCAACGCATAAACGGAACAATAAAACCGAATCGGTAGTTAATCATTTACGATCCTCGGATAGCAGAACAGATTATAATTAAGACATAGGAGAACTAGCCAAACGTATACAAATAAATAGAACAAGGGCAAGAGAGAACGTATAAAGCTAGATAAACAGCGTTTATAGAAAACCGATAGTGTATCGATAAAAGTCGGTGTTGACGACTTAACGTTCGTTCACGGATACGTAATAAACATATTATTTTGATTGAAATCAGATGGTCCATTCTCCTGAAACCTATAGTTTCGATCTAGTCTCAATTTAAATGCAAAAAAGAAACAGAACGGTCTTAGTTTTCAATCAAACATAAACCATTGGGGCTAGCACAAAGGCTTTTTGAAATTAAAATACTAGTCCTATAGCATTTTGATTGGCCCGTTGGTCTCGTGGTCGCAAGCGCGGCTGCTAAGCGTGGGGGTCCTGGTTTCGAGTGCCAGGTCGCGCAAACTGTTATTGGCTTTTTCCATTAGGAATTTCTTAATAACAGCCCAGAGTTTGGAAGTGGCTGGTGCGATACCCCCGTACCTCGAAAAGCACTCTTCGGATCTCTCTTTGGTCGTGTCAGATTGCCGTCTCATCGGACTATGAGACTGAGGAAACACACACCCACACCGAAGGCTGGTCTCCGGTGAGATTGGTCGCCGAGGCCGAAATTTTGTCTGGAGAACTATCCATAAACCATTATAGGTAGACACAGTTGAAATTTTCACAGATTATGTATTACTATAGCCGAAAATACTCGATTTTTACGCCAAAAAAGGTAACTAGCCTTTATACGACACTTTAATAATACTGTCGTCGTGAAAGCGACACAATAACGGTGACTATACTATTTTGCAAGTTCATCAAGCTAAGGATACTGGATAGCAAAAACAAACAAAGTAAAAGTTAATAGGGGATTTTTTGACACAGTATAATAACGTCACGACAAACTTTTCGCGTGTTTTCACAAAAGTGAGCTTTGAGCATGAATATTAAAAGAGTTTTGAGTAAAACTTTTCATTTTGAAACAAAAGGCAAGTACATATTTCACTCACAAAGTATATAAAAAATACGAAGACAGTGTAAAATGAAACGAATATTTTAAAATAAAGAGGTGTGACTTTACACGTCAATGAAACGATTTTTTTTTTTAATATGAAATCAAGAAGAATCGCTTCGAACGTGATTGATGTTTTCAAATTAAGATGTCTCAAACACTATTTATTTCTTTCTCCATGTCCTAAAGTAGCTGTTATAGCTTATTGATGGCCATAGATAGAGGCACATGGGCAAAAACCACAGAGCGGGGAACAGCCGCCCCGCTAACGTACCTATAGATACTAACAAAATTCTTGGCATTCAAATTTTGCAGGTCAGTATCAGGTTGTGTGTTGATATAAATATGATTCGCGGCCGTATCAGATATTTATTTGTAGAATTTATAATCATAAAAATCATCAATGCATCATCATTTCTATTTCATGAAATCCTGACATAATTCTGTTCTTATGGTCGCGAATCATATTTTAAACAAACATACACAACCTGACACTGACCTGCAAATTGCAAAAAAACGAAAGATTTTTTTTGAATTTCGCGGGTTCCTTGGCGCATCCCCCTCAAGCGCACAAGTTCTGCCATCTCCATCATCAAAGAGGTGAGATTATTTATTTATTTATTTATCAAACATTTTGTAGACTAACAGCGTAACATATATGCTACCAGTGATATTTTACACTTAACTTATTATTATTATTAGGTACTAATGCTTAACTACATAATTATAGTGAGTATAACTGATAATATCATTACATTGTATGACAGTGTGTGAGGTGGACATTTGCCGCAGATATAATTTTTCCTAGCTTGTCAGTGAACAGCCGTTCTATTCTGTAAAAAACTCACCGTGAAAACTTAGGTGAAGTGAGCGTGAAGTGACCGTCATTCCACAGGGATTGACACAATTTGACAGCTCACCACAAGCTCCCTTCACCTTGCTTTCACGGTAAGATGTTTGCAGAATAGACCATAGGTGAAGTGAGCGTGAAGTGACCGTCATTCCACAGGGACTGACACAATTTGACAGCTCACCACAAGCTCACTTCACCTTGCTTTCACGGTAAGATGTTTGCAGAATAGACCAGCAGGTCCACATCCTGAGTAAGTATGACCGAGTTGAGGAGCGTAAGAGTGCGCCGCGTAGTTGCATTTCGTGTGGAACGGGTGCGGGAACCAGCCACAGCTATTTATACCTTCCTTTAGCCCATTATATACCTTTGCCATTTCTGTCATAGTACAAGTTAATGGTGACACGCTTTGTGTGTATGGGAAGTGTTTACCGAGGCGTCTCCGTGCCCCGTAGCAAAAACCAATTAGACTAAAGTAAAGGTATCCAGAGACAAAGCCGTTGTTTACCTCTATATTTAAGCAATAATGTACTCCTAATGTCCCCCATTTTTCTTCAAAAGACCCCTTGATTATCTTGTATAAATCGCCTGGATTAGAACATAAAGGATCTCAATTTCTGCCTAATTACGAACGTAACTCTCCAATTTTAAGATCCTATTCCGATAATGACGGCGTAAATAGAGATTAATTAGTGTAATCCCGCTTCTATTTAAAACAAATTTTAATTAATTGTGTATTTTAGATAATGAAGAACTAAAATTTTGTACCTACCTACGCCTTTATTTTTGTACCTAGTTCCCTTTGAAAATCGTTGACCTTTGTATGAGATCAGTTTTTTTCACTGAAGTGTTTTTAATTAAATTAATATGAGAATTAATAATGTATTATGTAGTGAGAGTAATCGCTATACAGCTTAACATTGAAATAAAACATCATATTATGGTCTGGATGGAATAATACGTTAGCTGAACTCATAATACCTCCTAAATTCAATAAATCGATAAAGAGACCACCGATACAAAAAAAGTTTATTGGAAAGCCTTCCATTTGCCTCTGGCCCGTGGAGTTTATCTTGACTGTGAACTTCCAAAAAGCAAACGTTCCAAATGCTTTTTTTACACCTAAAACTGTTATAACACCTTATCATTCATTATCTTTTCAGCCGAAAGACGTAAGCCGCTGGACATAGGCCTCCCCCAAGCACCGCCACTTTGACTGGTTCTGATTCCGGTATACATAACTCAATTTTATTATTGCAATTCACAATCAACACTCTAATGAATTACAGAGCCATGTTTCATAATTTAATTTAGTAATATAGACAAATTAATCGAATCTCAATTTTTTGACAGCTATTGGTGACAATACCAACTTTGATAAGCACAATTTTGTCAAAAAACAGTAAGAATTCTCAGAAATCATACTTTCTTGTCCACAAAAAACATTATCCGTCACACAAAATGAAGTGCAAACAAGTGTTAATAAGATCTCCACCACAAGTGTTACGGTTTCTAAAGAGCACAGCACTAAAAACGTATCGAAACCCTCTTAGACGGTTTATGCTCGACCCAATTCTTGACACTTCACCGTGGAACTTTATACTGTGGGCGTAATTACCGATAATAGGGACTAGTTTACTGATATGAGGAAGTGAGGGCTAAGTAATAACAGACGCACGGGTCGATCTATCAGGTTCAGCAGCAATACTTGCCGGGGTTGGTCCGTGTCCATCTACGGACCAACCCCGACCAGTGTTGCTGCTCTCTACATACCATTGGATGGACCTTTCCTCCGTGCCTCGGAAAGTACGTTAAGCCGTTGGTCCCGGCTGTCATTCGTCGATCTTTGACAGTCGTTATAGGTCGTCAGAAGCCCGAAACTCTGACAACTAACCTTACCAAAGGGTATAGAATTACGAAAAAAAAAAGTTAAAAAAGTAGATTAAAGATGTACATCCCTGATGTGACATGTTCGCGGCAGCACCAACAGTACCGCATCCCGATGTTGCGAAGGTGGATGCAGCTCCGCACTGAATTTGTATTTTATTATTGTGTCTGTACCTACTAACACTAGATTTTATATAAAATTGTTACTAGACTTATGGACTCTGTCTCATAGATAAAATAATATTTATTATTCAATCTGTAACATGTTTATCAAGTAAATTGATTTGATTTGACAATAAGAGATTCACTTTAGAAATCTTTTTCGTGTACCGATCGAAATAAAGATAAATCTTCCATCTCGATTCAAATAAATCCGATGATATCAAAATAGTAAGTATACTTTTAGAAAGTCTATTGTCTGAGACAAGGGACGCCCTTTGAGACAGCGTTGCTATCTTATCTCTAACTGATGATACGATTTATTCCGTTCTAATACCATACAACTAGATGATACGGGTAAAGTTACATAGCTGGACTAGTGGTTACTATGTTTACGTAGGTACTGAATAAAATCCAATACGTACCTGCAATAAATTCTAGGAATAGAATGGTAGATATCATAGTGTATCAGGTGTTAAATCCCCGCCCATACTGGCAAAGACTCAGATAGATATTTAGATAAGCAGACGAGGTTCCGTTACAGGCAATGGGTATATTAACGTGAATTTATCTTTTACAAATGGTGTTTTAACGACTGAAATATCACCCCAGGATTATTTTCTGTTATAATTACTGAACCAATAAAGCTAATAAAATGGGAATGAATGAATGAATGATATATTTTTTTGCAAGAAGATGGGTAGCTAACATACGTTTTTAGGAAGCTTTCACTATATTCGGCATTTCAGCCGTGCAAATATTTAGATTTACATCTTGGTTATATTTATAGCATGCAGAACACATTTAGTAATTAGCTATAACATAAAAATACTAATAATAATTGAATGATTGCAATTTTTTATGCAAACTCCAAGCAGTAAAAAAGTCTCGTTCGCAGATTAACATTGGTAAGTAATTTAAGCAAAGATTAATAAATAATTAGCGTGTTAATTGGCTGAATGTGAGGCACGGCACCTTTGTAGATTTGCCTACTAAGTCAGGAAAGTAATTACTTAGGGTCCCCAGCTTGCCCTT
Organism: Eupsilia transversa; assembly: GCA_914767815.1. Lineage (NCBI taxonomy): Eukaryota > Metazoa > Arthropoda > Insecta > Lepidoptera > Noctuidae > Eupsilia > Eupsilia transversa. The sequence goes on from OU611888.1 coordinate 5,459,848, forward strand.
GAAGTTAGAATGATTTAATATGCGTCGGGCGAGTCCACTTGACCCAGTTACTGGCGTAAGGCATTAAAATTAACGTTATCCTTTTAAGTTTAAGGGCGGATTCGACCAAACAGGAATACATTTTATCCGAGGAATAAGATTTACTCCTGACAGTTTTCATATGGACAAACTGTCAAAAATTCAAAATTATTCGGAAGAGAAGGCTTATTCCGCGGAAAAAAATTATTCCTGTTTGGTCGAATCCGCCCTAAGTTGTATTGAATTCTTTGTATATTTTGAAGGAACGACAATGTTATGTTACAGGAAAGGAAAGACACCTAATTTTGTGTTTTTTTTTAACCTTGGTTTCCATAATAGACAAGACGAATCGAACGAATTATGCTATAGAATAATATTTTTATATTAAACGTAAAAATCTTATAAATAAGGTTTTCTCGTCCATAGCGACACGTGCTCCAAAATCAATCAATCTGCCTAGCCGTTTCCCAAACAATATTGGGGTCAGCTTCCAGTCTAACCGGATGCAGCTGAATACCAATATTTTATATGGAGCGCGCATGGACTGCCTATCTGACCTTCAAAATCCAGTAATTGGGACAAAACGATACCCATTGGGAAGACTGGTTGTCAGACTTTCGAGCTTCTGACGACCCGTAACGACTGACAAAGATCCACAAATGACAGCCGGGATCAACGGCTTACGAGCTTTCAGAGGCACGGTGGAGTCTCGGTATGTAAAGAAGGTCACCCATCCAAGGACCAACCGAGGCAAGCGTAGCTTAAACTGATGAATCAACCCGTGCGGCTGTTATTACTGAGCCACGAGCTCAATTATGCCGTATTTCAAATTAAAAAAAAGCTTACACTTTTTGTTGTCATTCCTTTTCAAATTAAAGACTTTGCTTGTCTTCTTGTTGAACAACCAATTTCTATTTCACACTACGACGGTTTCTACATTTTACTGGCCCAAGGTTTTTTATAAAATTAAAGTAAAAAGAAACAGGGAAAAGATTGTAAAAGAACGAGTAAAATATTGAAATGATCAGTGAGCATTACAATTTATGGGGGAAAAATGAAAGAATCCGGACATTTATTCTGCCGAGATTTTCTTAAAGAATGGGGAAAAAGTGACTGTTAAGACAATTGCCATGTTATTGTTAATTTATACAAGTGCGTGCAGAATGTAAAATATAAAGAAGAAGGATTTTTTTTCCTGAAGATTGCAGCTAATCGATGCCTAGTTGAAATTATATTGCAGGACTTAGCTAAACAGACAAACATCACTAACTAAATATCATTCAAATGGATGATTTAAATTATTCTACTGCAAAATATGGTTTTATTTAATACAGACTATGTAATTAGTAAACAATTTGACCTCAAAATGACATCCGGATGTGTGCATTCGTAATCACAATCAGCATGCAGAGTCGCGGTCAGACGGGACACGAATAGATTAATTAATAATACTGTTTTCATGACAATAGAATTAAATCCCCTATCCAGCTGTGTCAATATTTTGATTTAAATAAAATTGTGTGTTAATTTTTATCTGTTTAAATTATTTTCAAAAATATTTTTGCTGTCGATTCAAATAATGTTATTATCTTACCACAGTAGCAAAAAATATATTAGTAGTCCATTTAAATCATGTAATTTTATTATCCTACCACATTCATGTATGTATATTGTTGGATAATTGGTGTAACACTTCTGGGGAGTTCGTTGCGCCGCGTCTTCCTCCCAGCTAAAGCACTAGGAAGTGGTGAAGGGTGGGCGTTTTGGGGGACTGTCTTATGTAATTTTGACGTTCGAAAAGTGCTGATTCTCAGCCTAGTTTGAATAAATGACTTTTGATTTTGAACAAAATAATCTATTGTTGTGTCGTAGATAATAAGGTGACGTAAATAAAAATCATCCATTCTAGTATATTTTCCTTCCTACCAAATGCAAGATCTTTTCGAGCTATATTCCAACACAATTAAGTGGGTAAGGAACATAGGACCAGTACTACAGTCTTCAGTCACAACATAAACTGTGTTTTATTTAAGGGCCTTTAAGTCGTCAAATTGCTTAGCAAGATCCGCCGTTATATCGAAACTACTGCAGCATTAATTTTGAAATAAATATATGTTAAAGTTGAGGATTAATGTTAGCGATTATGTTAGCCGAAAACACGATTTCCAAAAATCCAAAGTTACCTCCAACCCGAACAATATAACGCTGCTATTAAAAAAAATACTACAAATTAGATCATGAAACTTGGCACACTAGCTGAACTAACTATAAAGCAGCGACTATTTTCCATTATTTTCGTCGTAAAAAGCAATTAACTAAACTGTTGCCGATTTGGAGCCGCCTCCGTCTCGCTCGCGCTCACTCTGCGCGAGTATGGTACGAGCGAGACAAAAACCTGAGGTTGTGTGGGCTCTTAAATTCTTCTTACGACTGATCGCGTCGGAATTCCTAGTTTCGAGTTGAGGAACGAGGTGTCATATTATTCTATTGAGGAGCCCATCTGGCTGGAGGTTCCTTGCTTATATAGATATTGCAATATAGACGAACATGATACCCCGTTCCTCCACCTCTTAAACTCCTTGTTACAATGTATACTGTATAGTCTAGTTTGCAACATGTACTCTAAGATTAAAGTGCACAGGAAAGCAGCTTAAGTTATTACGGATCAAGTTATATTGCTGTAAAGCTTATTCGAGTTTGCATCTTAACAATATTATAATATTATAGTGCAAATATTAAACTTACGTACACATGTCACAAAAAAGTTACAAAAAATTGGTTAAATCATTCATGTTGATACATTTGAGAACAATCTAGAAAGACGTGCATGATAAAAGCGTCCGTAGATAAAAATAAAATAATTCCAAAATTAAAACAAAGCCATGGCAGCTTTGAGATGACCAGCCCCAACTGACGGCGCCCGTTCACGAACATGACGCATGGATTAGCACCATTCAGCTCAACCATTTTGAAGGGAGCTAAATGATCCAACACGCGCCACCATCAGCCGTACATCTGAGTGAGCATGACATACTCACAGCCGCCACGGCAAAATCAAGTCAAAATGGTCAGACAAAGTTTTCCCAAAGACACGGGTTAAGTCTCTACTCAGCCCTAACAAACTGATCACGAAAGATATCAAGTAAGTAACATAAACTTGTTACGAAACACAATCCCCTTTATTTGCTACCACATACAGTATCGTAACTAAATTACTGGAGCTTTTAGGTCTTACTAAGATAGTGTCGGATTTATTTGCAGCCTACAAACGACCCTAGCTCAGACTGGGTTGTAAGAAATAAATAAACGAGTTTATTCCTATTTATGGCAGAATGGAAGGTTCACAATCGATTTGTTGAAGAATAACATCGTCGTAGGTTACTGAGGAGCTCGTGGTTAAGTAATAACAGCCACACGGGTCGATCCATCAGTTTAAGCTACGCTTGCCGGGGTTGGTCCGTGGATGAGTGACCATCTTTATATATTGAGACTCCTCCGGAAAGTACGTTATGCCTTTGGTCCCGGCTGTCATTAGTAGATCATTCACAGTCGTTACTGGTCGTCAGAAACCCGAAAGTCTGAGAACCAGTCGTACCAAGGGATATCATTTTACCCAGTTACTGGGATTGTGGAGGTCAGATAGGTAGTCGCTCCATGTAAAACACTGGTATTCAGCTGCATTCGGTTAGACTGGAAGCTGACCCCAACATAGTTGGGAAAAGGCTAGGTGGATTTATCGTAGTAGGTAACTGCAAATATTAGGTTAGTAATCGAAGAATAATGTCTTACGAGACCTTAGACAAATCAAAATAAATGACTATCGATAGGGATTTCTGCCTGCTATAGCGTGATTGACTGCAAGACTTTTAGGAAAATATTGATAGCCTAAATAAGATATGGTTTCAGCTTTCAGACATTTGACTTAAACTGAGCCTTGTTTGAATATCAAATTACTTTTATCATTACAGTGATGTCAGTATTTGAGTAAGTCTGATGTTGAATCACTTTTAATATAGAGGTATCTATTATACATTGTAACAGCGAATCAATTTTCACGTCTCTCCCTTAAAACCTAGGCTAAATATTCTTTAATATTCGGGCAGCTCATACCATAAAGAGGTGCCATAAATAATATGAATAAAAAACAAAAAAAACGTGGAGTTTCGCGGGTATTTTGGTCTGGTACAATTGAAAGGCGCAAACGATTACCTTATCTAGTGTGTTTCAAAATAATCACTGGACCACAACGTTTGTGCACAAGACTGAGTAACATTTAACCTGTAAAACATAAAAGCATCACCCTTTTTCCTATAAATACACATTACTGAAAAACCTTTCCAAAAGGAGCACTGCACGTACCGTCATTATTACAATATAAAAAATATGTGGCAGGAATGACAGATTCACTGCCTCACATACAACTTGATTGTACAATCTAGAGGCCGTAATTCCGTACGTGTTGCCTCAAACGGAAAAACGTGCCACGTATAAAACATTTTTGACGTTAATCACTGACATTAGAGTGAAGATGGCAGGTTTGGTTACTTTGTATAAACATAAAAAACATGATAGGAAAAAAAGCTGTTGAAATCGTGATCCCGCCGTGTGGCATCTATAATTATCTAAACATATTAATATAATGTCGTGTCTGTATATGTGACCGCAGTATTCTTCAGAACTACGCAACGGATTTTAGTGCGGTGTTGACCATCAGTTAATAAAATTATTCCGGAAGGTTTAGAGTAGGATTAGTTTATCACGCTTGTATTAAACGAGCATGAAATAAAGAAATCTCGATGTTTCGTCAAGTCGTAAAATCATTTTTTTCTTCTTTTCGCAGTTAGTTTTAATCATGGTCTGGCAGTTTGAGTACTTCATGGGGCCTACCCAAATGTCCTTTCTTTGGTATTGTTCGTCGAATCGTTAAGCTCCTTTTAAGTTCTGAGTTGAGCTGCACGATTACTGACAAACGCGTGCAGTGACTAGACGGGACCCCTCAATCTGTGTGGTTCATTCCTCAAAAGACCAGTACATGGTTTTCACATGATCTGACCAATATTATGTCTGGGATTAAAAGCGACTGTGGCCTTTGAGTTTGTTTCGACCTTTCTTCTCAGAGCAGTCAGATAGGGCACGCCGACCTTATCTAGTTCTTAAAATATTATTGACGTGTAAAAGTGTTTGTACAAATCTATTTACAGAAAATAAAATCATTTCATTTTATTTCTTTTCAGTGCAAAGCAGAGGCTTTGGGTCTTATTGTGGCTGGTCGCTAGTAATCATAATATTTATCTTCCGAACATAAAAATGAAAACTTAATGGCAAAAAACAGATACCGTTAAGAATAACTATTGATAACTTCGTCGTTTACGAAATAGGTTACAATACTCAACACTTTTATTGCATTCCATATACGTATAGAAATATCACCTTAGTCTCTATTGCTGAGTCTAGCGCTCCCAAAGTCACACAAAACAGATAACATTAAAGCTAACAAGGTTGAAAACTTAGTCTTTTCGAGATAGGCCAAATCAGCCTGCAAATATTTTTTTTAAAGACTAGGTACTGTTAAACGTTAAAAAATGTGAAGAAAATGTGACTTGAATGAAGCAGATTTTTAAGGATTGCAGATTAAGAGGGTTTATTCTGAAAGTTGGCAATGTCGCAAATAGATGTCAAATATTTCGCTGTTTTGATTAATTTGATAATATTTCTGTATGGAAATAAAAAATGTGGCTAACTAGCGAACTAGAATATTGATTATGAAATGCAATAATTAATATCGTAACACCGAATAGTTAGTTTTAGATGTAAAAAAAGTATTTGGTAACTTTCCAAATGCCTTTTTTTCACCTAAAACGGGTACAACATCAAATTCAATGTTATAATTGCAATTCATTATTAATATTCTAGTCAATTGGTTAGCCACATTTCTTATTTCCATACAGTATTATTTCCAAATTAATCGAAACAGGTAAATATTTGACAGCTATTTACGACGTTGCCAACTTTTAGGATGCACCCTCTTAATGAAGAGAGGGTAGTCAGAAGCCCGAAAGTCTGATAACCAGTCTTGCCAAGGCGTATCGTGTAACCCAGTTGGGTTGTGGAGGCAGTCGCTCCATGTAAAACATTGGTTTCCAGCTGAATCCAGTTAGACTAGAGGCCGACCTCAACATAGTTGGGAATAAGCTAGGCAATTAAATGAGATGGATGAAGGGAAACAATTATAAGATACAACCTGTTTACGAAGCATCTAAAAATACATTCTTCGCCTAGTACATCGAACCCCATAGTCCAATGCGCTACTAACCCAAAGAAGGCATTATTAACTATTTACAAAGGTGGCCACACACCTACAAATAGTAAAAGGTTATGCCGACGAATCGTTAATTCATTGGCACGTCAGTCGCTTTCCTTAACTGTCAGTAAGACAGGCGGTAAACTCAACGGTTTTTGTTTCATTTGTGGTGAGTTCCGGGTGCTATTTCTGCCGTATTGTGCTGTTGACTAAGGATTTATCTCGCCTTGTTTATAAAATGCCTCGTTTTGTGTTATTATTGCATTATTGTTTCTGTATTGATTATTTTGTGTCCAGCAGAAAATTAAATGCAAAGTTGCTCGAATATTTTAGTAGATTGCGAAATTGGGAACTAATATTCACTACTGAACAATTTTAAAAGTTATAGTTATTAGTGGGATGATCATGTCATGTCCATTCGTTTACTATTTTTAGACAAAAACAAAATACGTTTTGCGGGTAAAACGCAAAATAAATGATGCCTTGTTTACAATGCAATGCACACATTGATCAATCAACCTTTCATAATTAACAAATCAAAATTTTCTCAAAGTAAATAAACCAAATGTTGGTATAGTCAACACTGCGCTGTTCCATACACATGCGGATTAAACTAGTAAAACACTATTGTAACTTGCGACATAAATGTTGCCAGTAATATTAACTTAAGGCCGCATTAGACAACAGTTACTGTTACACAGTAAGGCAAATATTGCAATAACTTCTTAACTTACTGTTTGCAGTTCGGATTACGATGTTCCACCAACGACGAGGAACGATTTACTCGCTCAAGAAACGTACAAAAGATCGTAAGTGCCGTGTAAGTAAAAGAGATACATTTATTAATCGTTGATCGCTGTCTGTACACACTGCCGGTGGGTGGTTTATCGCAGTGACATGAGCGATCAAAAAGAGCGACGACGCTGGCCTGGCGGCCAGAACACGGCAAGACTCACGCTTGGTACATACGCTACCAGCGACTAATCGCTCGTCGCCGTCGCGAACTCGTTGCTCGTCGCTTGCCGACTTGTGTTTAGTTGCTAGCTCTACTCATATCTCGTTAATTGGCGATGGGAGGACAGTGGTGCCTTAGGCTCAATTTTACCGAATTCAGATATTTTTAATCCGCGGAATAAGATTTACTTCTGACAGTTTTCGTAAATTCGGAAGAGAAGCACTAGGTATAAAAGTTTGGTCAAATTCACCCTTAAGCGGATAAGTTAAAGCGTGCCTGTGGTGGTTGGTTGAGACTTGCAATTTTTAAGATTTGTAGTGTTAAGAAGTAAATGCGTTTACTTATAACTGCACCTACATTCGGTGTCTGTAAAAAATGCCCATCGAGTAACCAAATAATAAGTATAGTCACTATATCCGTGTCGGTTTTTTTATACTCTTACTTAGACCCTAGGTAAACAAGTGGCCTCACTTTGACACAGGACACAATGACCTCACTTTGACTGTAAGTTTGGAGAAAAAAAAGTGAACCCCGCTCTGGGCCCGCCTTGTTGTTTACAGCACGCAGAGAGGACTGTGTCCCATCAGTGGGAACGGTGTTGGTTGATTATGCTTATTATGACAAATATATATAAAGTGCATATTAGATTGTCAAGGTCACAATATCGTTTACAATTTTCTCAACATACCTTTATTTTATTAATAAGGTCCCGGAAACAGTAAAGAATGACAAATCACTAACAACTCAAGTTCAGTATGACAAAATGCACTAATTATTTAGGAATTAACTTTAACATAAATCACTATGAGGGATCCCTTTTTTTCGCATAATGTTTTTTTTCCTAATATTCTTTGGCATAACGATTTTGGCATAAGTATTTTTGGTCTAATAATTGTTTGCCATAATTTTTTTTTGGCCTAAATATTTTTTGTCATAATTATCTTGTTGCATAATTTGTTTTGCCATAATTTTTATTCCCATAATGTTACTAGGCGTAATGTTAGTTGGTTTAGGTTAGGTTAGGTTAGAACTGTGACCTCCTACGCACGAGCCGAGCGAGCAAAGCGAGCGGTGCCGCGGCAGCGGCCGGCGAAGTGCCAGAAACTACTAGAATGATGAAAATATATTTATGCTTTAGAATATTATGCTTAATCATTATTATGGTTAGAGAAATTATGCTTAAAAAAATTATGCGTAAGCTGTTATGCGTATTTATATTATGCGGAAATATAATTATGCCAAACAAAATTATGCTAAGTTATATTAGGTCTTAAAATTTTATGCAAATGGATAGGGAACCTCACTATGAACACCGGTTCATAATTAATTCGGTTATATTGATTCGTTGTTATGTCGATAAACCGTTCAAGCCACGAAATCAGTTGCGGTTAGCCGGTGAACCTAATCCGACTGACTTATCAGTTATAGAATCATAGTTGTAGAATCAGTTATAGAATATTTCAGTATTAGGGTTGATATACGGGTAATATGGGTTGGGTTGATTGAATCCGGAGCGAGGTGATCCGACAGAAAACCATAGTTGTCGACATACCTCACAAGAATAAGAATCAATAGAATCCTCATAATATCCTCTTAGAATAAGCAAGTTAAAGTGGCACTGGACCGGCCATATTAGCCGTAGAACCGATGACCGTTGGGGTAGAGATGTTCTTGGGTGGAGACCGCGAAACGGCAAACGTAAGGTAGGATGCCCTAAGGTTGGGTGGGGTGACGATCTTTTCAGGGTGCTGGTAGCAGCTGGATGAGAGTTGCCGAGAATCGAGCTGATTGGCGGGCAATTGGAGATAGATAGACAGACAGATAGATAGATAAATCGTTTATTTGGTGCACACAAAAGACACAGCTTATCATACAAAAGCACGATAAAATAATAATACAGTAACAATAACAGTACATAAATATTAGAAAATAGCTACCTACAAGGTGCTATTATAGTACCTATCCAAAACAAAAAAAACAGAAAGTAGAAAACATGATATAATTGTGATGAGAGGCCTATGTCCAGCAGTGGACTGCTATAAGCTGATGATTATTATGATGATGAGGGTTTGTTTCATTCGTGTAAGTGACCTTAATTATATAGGGTGACTGGTAATTAGTGACCGACGTAACACGTGATTTTACCCATCACTAAGCAGAACTTTTACTAAAAAATCTGCTGCTCCCCCTACATTTTGACGAGATACGCGAACATAAATGAACAGATTTTTTTTCGCGATTTCGGGTTGGTCTTATAGTAAAAGTTGTTCATAATGATGGGTAAAATCACGTGTTAAGTATCGTACCCTTTATAAGTAGGGATAATTTCTTCTTCTATGGAAACTAAAGGCTTTGACTGAAACTGTTTGTGTGTCAAGAATATTTTGTTAATTAAAATCTAAATATCTATTGTTAATACTCATAATTGTGGAGTCAAAGAGCTAACTGATTCGATCAGTAGACGTTAAAAGTCTTATCTAAAGAATATGTCAATGATTTTTACTTTCAATTTCTTCTATTAACTTTATTTTTGTCATGATAGTGCTTCATGTTTTATTACGTCATAACCTTTATTTATCATCCGCTTTTAAAACTTTAATATCTACGACAGAATGTGACATAAACCGTCACTCACAGCTTCCATTAATCCGAGAAAATTAAACGCTAAAATATTTTAAAAGCAAAAACTTCTTAGGGAGAGTACAGACGAGCAACACTTTACTGTCAACAGAGCCAACTTCAGCTGTCGACAGAGGCAACTACAGCTGCCGCCATTGGTCGGCGTTTGCCGTCGACACGTGGATAGAAAACGCCGACCAATACGAGCTCAGCGCTACAGTATGAGCTCAGCGCGCGGGCTGCCTTGTCAGTCGACTTCAAATAGACCGAGCGTTCACGCGTTAAAATAACGTCAATGCTGTTGACTTGGTGGGCAGCTCTCGGCGTATACTGCAGCAGTTGCAATTGTCGACAGTAGCAGTTGCCTCAGTGGACATCTAAAGTTGGTTCTGTCGACATCTGAAGTTGGTTCTGTCGACAGTTTAAGTTGGCTACTCTACTCACACCAGCGTGTCACTAAAGCCGATATATATGCTTAACATTTTGTTCATTTTTTCCCGTCATTTGGCATCTTTTACTTGAAGTAAAACGTCTAAACAAAAATTGAATCAAAAGTGAAAAATAAATTCATTAGACAACCGATCCATCGATGTTGTATTTCGACACTTGACATCTTTCACTCACGTACGAAATGAAAGGAGCAGATGAACGTTCAATTCAATATAATTTTAACGGTGTCGTGTGAACGTGGAATAAACAAAAATGAATGCGTCTGATATTGGCTTGAGCGAAGCTGCGGGCTGTATGGCTTCGACCTTAGTTACGAGTATATTGCTAAAAACAGATTAGATAGGAACTCAAAACCGACCGCGAACGACTATAATATTTATTTACCGGCGAGTTGTTTTGAGAAGATACATTCTAAAACAGGATTACGTATACAGTGGCTTCCGGGCAGAGCCGGGATACACGTCATATATTATTCACTCAGTAACCTTATTCGAGCACCACTAAGTTTAAACCTCGATCGATTCAGCCTTCACGGTATGAATACCGTTTGGACGAATTATCTACGGGTTTAGGGTAGCGTACTACGTTTTTGTACGTCAAGATACCTATATTTTTTACTGGAAAGATGAAAATTTTGTGAAAAATTCCTTGTTAAAGAAAATTGAATTTTATCCTGATAGGCAAGTTTATAGGACAGTTTTCCATTTATCCACCTAAAAAATATTTTAAGCGTGTATCTCAGGACTATATTATACTACTATATTATAATGAGGGATCGTTTAATCATTAGTTTTTACCAGTGCAGACGTGGTGGTGGGTGCTGTAGAAGGTGATCAGGAAAATGTCAAGAAGATGGGCAAAAAAAACCTCTCCACTTTTCAAAAGTGGAAAGACCCGTTTATTGAACAGTTATTAGAGTGGCCTTGGACCTATAGTCCATCACGAAGATCACGAAAAAGCCTCCAATCAACGTCAAACCAATCGATTGAACCCCATCAATAAATAATTCACGAACATAAACTGTAGTCCAACATTTTCGATGTTCTCTTTTTATCAATTCAGCGAACGAGTTCCGATCTAGCCTGAGTTTACTGATTGCCTTGTGTTTGTTCTAGAAAAAATGGATTCTACGCGATGACACAGAATATATAGGTTCAGAAGGCTTACTTCGTAACAACGAGTGAAAGCAGGCGCACGCATACATAGACGGAAGGCGATCACAAACAATGTAAACAAATGACAGTCGCGAGTGCGCTTGTCTCTGTATGCAGACGCGTGTCTATTTATGTGTGTGCGTGCGTTTTAGCTCGTTGTATGCAGAACTTCTGTACCTTTCTATTATGTGGGAATAGCCTCGGGATATAAAGCTCACTCATTATTTGTTTGTCATTATCTGCTCATCAGTACCTATCTGACCTTTAAAGGCTGTGTGTACATGTGTAATTGGAAACGTGGATTTTCAAATGTCCGTTTACTTTTTGAGTTGAATTTTAAATTGGATATACGTTGGTTCTTCTACGCCCGTATTTATGTGTAATTAGGAATGGATATAAAAATGTTTGAATAAAAAAAAAACCATTTCTCCATTGATTGACATTTTGTTTAGGCATTGTAGAAATAAATTTAAGGGGGTGTTCTACCCATCAATATGACTACTTTTACTAAGGGAATAACTAAGCACTCGCAAAAAAAAAATTGACCTTCTTATACAAAATGGTCCTATCGGGTATACCTTTATACAGAAAAGCCTTTTATTTTTTTTGCGAATTCAAGTTGGTCCTAGAGTAAAAGTTGTTCTCATTGATGGGTCCAACACCCCCTTAAGATTCGTAGCATCTTTTCAAAGTCAGCCTGGATATTTCAAATAAACCATTTACAGGCACTTTTGAATTGTCAAGGGGTCGGTCAGTCAGAAAGATTAAGCTAGTTGTCCATTCCAAAGCGTAGTAGGTTCCTTTATACTAATTAGTCTAATCTTATTCAAACCGCTAATCATAAAAACATTATTATAAAAGTGACAGTTAGTGCTAATTACGGCGGCACCCGGCAACGCGCAAGGGTTGAAGACGAGACAATGATTATGACTAATGGCGACAGAAATTTAATTATGTTAATATTACGACTGCCACTGGATTAAATTAAGGGATTCGTATTTTCAGGATATTTTTGTGTGAAAAGTTAATTTTAGTTTCGGTAAGCTGGGTACTCACTTAGCAGTGTTGCATGTAACGTATCAGATACTGTATCCACCTGCAAGTGGGTACGGCTCGTCCACGGTCCACCGCGTATCTAGCTACGAGCTGCCAGATCCGCAGTGCTCGCGACGACGTCACGCCGACAACAGGTCTCAAATGGTGGCTAGTGCTGCGTTCATATTCATGTACAATATTTTAGATAATTATAAAAGCCCACGTCGTCCCACATTACTGGAGTATTTTGGTAAACTTCAATTAGATTTAATATTTTTTCTTTAGTCCACTCCATAATGAATACGTAAGTTTGTGTGAAGCTCGCGCCTACGTACTCACTACACAAGCGGTCGTGTCGCCGTCCACGAGCACAATGCGAGCCGCCTTTGTGTTCGCAGTCACTGCGAGCTTACAGCGCTCCACGCGCAAGCGGCTCGCAGCGGGCTTGTGCCTACGTACTCACTTGATACCGTATCTGATACATTACATGCTACACTGCTAAGTGAGTACCCAGCTTTACGTTTTATTTTGACCATCCTGATACTTTTTTTGGAAAGTTACTAAAGGCTCGTGCATACTGGCGCGAATTGTCACGCGACGCGACACCGGTAATTATTCGACCGTGAAGTTTTCTTAGAAATTGTGTCATAAGTAGCGTCGCGCCTGTTTGTAGGAGCCTTCATTAGGCAAAACTTAAAGGTAAAAACTTCTTGATTAAAATGTTAAGAAAACTGTGGGTTCTGACAAGCTTTTTGGCTTGGACACAATCGGTATTCTCATGGAATCTGAAGGACTTTATGGTACCTACCTATACCTTCAGATTTCGACTTTGATATTGGTAGATATTTGTAGAGATTCTAAACCTGCATGGTATTAATAGGTAACCTTTTGTAGTAATTATAAGATAATGGCATATGAATATGTGTGGCTGTTTTATTACAGTACAGAGCAATAACTGGTATATAGTAAAGTTTTGTAAACGCAGAAGCTAAAACAATCTCAATCAGAGTAGGCAAAAGCCAAATGTTACATTTCAGACGTGTCGCGTATTTTCGTTCTTGTTTACTACTGTATTTAACCAATAAACATATTGAAATAGTAATTATAAGCTAGCTTCACAGCTGACAGTAAGTATAACGTTATCATTATTCTAAAAATTACGTCACAATATATTATGTAGACAAAAGATATAGGTAGATATTACACCGAAAAATGAGCTACAATAACCATTATAATTTCATCTGTCTATAAAGCCTGGCCATATGTCGTTAAAATAAAAATCCTGGCAGCCTATACAAATATTTGTTCACGGAAAGGCCATAAAGTCAAAACGTCTATAAAATTTCACGTCCCATCAAGTTATGTAGATAAGTGTGTAATTATGTGCGTAAGTTTACGAGCTTTCGGTGAGTGTGTGTTTTTACCTTAATTTATAAAGGTATATACCTGAACAGGGGCTAGTTAGATTGTGCGTATCATTTCACGCAGGAGACATGTTTTAAATCGTAGATTTATGAGACTTTAATTTTAGAAATTGTTTTCATTTAAACATAAACCCTTTTGTATATTATTTTAGCTAAATAAATTTATTAAAAGATAAAATTGGTTCAAGTTACTTAAATATTATATTAGACGATGATAGTTCACGCAAACACATAAATAATAATAAATGTTTTAATATTTTACATGCCAATTGTTCAAGTAATATTAGACAGTGATAGCTAATTCAAACACAACTATATAACAATGAATGCAGTGATTTTTCACACGCGTTTTTCCCGTTTATTTAAAAGAAGATGAACTCTCAGGCTAATGTTGCTGAATAAGTATTTTACTCGGTTTAGAAAATAAGTAACATAACCTAGAATCCAACTAGTGTCCGATACAAGTATCGTAAAGTTACACTACATTGAGTACAATAAAAGAGCAACTCCAGGTGAAAACAAAAAAAAAACCTACCAAAATATTTTTGCGAAACAAAAGCAAAAATATCACGGAAAAAAACGGGGAGGAAACTTTTCTCCTACGCGAGTAAAAACCTACAGAAACAAAAAGCTCGTCTACACACCAAAACATACGTATCAAAACATTACCCTCGTCTTCACAGATGCCTAAATAGATAAACAAACAAAACCCAATCACTTGCGCCCTTGTTCGCCAACTGTCATTGCGCCAAATTTTCCTTATTTTCCAAAGAATTCTCACTCTATATTCATACCAGAGAAACTTGTTTGATATCGTTGTAATGTTTATTTAGTAGCTCATAACTAGTTTTCGTACAGATCAGCGAATTTTGCTTTAATACATTTTAATGTACCCGCTTAATACGGATGGAAGTTATTACACCGAATGTATGATGGGTCAGACTTACCCGGAAATTTCGGACAAATTAAAACAGTCCGGGTCAAATTGACCCAACCGTACAGACAGGGTAAAAGGTTTCGATTTCAAACCAATGATCGCTATATTGACATCTGCTTGTTCAAAATCATGGACCAAAGGAAGCGCAAAGAATCTAGAATACTGTATAGTAATCTGTTTCCTACATTGCTAGCAACTATTTTTAAGCGTCCATTATACCATAAAACTGCTGACAAAACCAAATTGAAAAGCAGACGTAAAATTTACATTCCTGACCGCTGTACGAGGTCAGGAATGTAGATTTTACTTCTGTTTTCTGTTGTTCCTTTTAATTCCAAAACAAACAATTAAGTACGTGTTAAACCTTGTTTCCAACATACGTATTACGTGTTTAGTTAGCAAGCAAACAGAAGGTATTTCTCTGTGCGTGACTATCAACAATAGAGTAGGACATTCGTATTGATCTATGTATCATTGTCATGCATTGATGTATTGCATTAATTGCATTGCTGTTAAACTTAACCTATATTTATTATGTACGAGTTTGTGTTGCTTACTGACAAATGAGCACACTGCATTACATAATTTTACTAACATAGTTTTTAATCATACTAACAATATAAATGTAAATGAAATGTAATGTATCAATGGTTGTCTGAATAAATAAATATATTATTATTTCCTTTATTTCATTAATATTCATATAATTAATATTTTTAAATTATTAGAATATAAAAATAACAAAAACATGAAAAAAAAAAAAAATAGTAGCCCACCGGTATCGAGAACCGGGTCCAAGCTACCGGCGGTCAGGGCTGCAGAGAGAGGAATCTCCTAATAATATTATTATTTTGTCGTTTATTAAGTCTTTACACATAATAAATACATTTTAAATATTTCAAATATAAAAATTAAAAAATATAGGTGTATTGGTTAACAAAATTACTACTAAAAAAATAATGGACAAAGTCTGAAATAAATTACTATGTGATACATTATAACAGCTTTATCAGTGTTCAGCTTTTAAGCATAGTACGACTACATTTATTTACCTCCATCGTGGGTTCTAGCATGTGTTAGAAGCTACTTTTCAAATTACTGAATAGAAACTAGGTATGTACGTAACTTTTTGCATCGATAGTTTCAATGTTAAAGCAAAAGATTTATTAATCCTATTTACCTCACCACCAAAGCTGAACAAACTTTGATGGTGAAATTGTCTGATGATGATCTGATCTTTTACAATCACCTCGTTCAAAGAAATATCTCACTTACTCTTCCGCAGTTTTTCTATTTTTAACATTATAACCTTGCATCCATAAAACAAGCAACCATAATAATTATGAACGAGTTCATAAAAACTACAACAACCTCAGCTTCGTTAAGAAAGACCTTGGAGGCCATGAAAGTTATTTTTCTCCAACTTAACTACTTTTATGCTCGCCAGGACTTCTATTGTAGTCCATTTCGGGAAACAGGGAGCAATTCAAAGAACATAACCGTTCCAATTAAACTTTAGCGGCTTTAGCTTTATTACTTTTCAAAGAGAAACACCGATAAATAACAGCATAGAGCGTTCTAGAGTCCAATTAAAATATTATTAATTCTCTCCCTCCTAAGATACAGAACCCAACTTAGGTACTTGAAACACAATGTGGGAAAGGTTGTAAATTGTAATCATTTTGACACTGTGATAATAAGCTCCTTGGTATTAAGGTTTCGTTCAGAAATGGCGAGTTTTGCTCGAGTTTATAAGCGCGTTTGTGTTACAATGAACTATATTATACCTACACTGCAAGCACACGTGCTTTTCATTTACGTAACTATGTTGGGGTCCAAAAGCGTGGTGTATTTAACGTTCAATGCACGAGCGCATCGACACGCGCGTTATTCGCACCAAATATTCTGAAAAAGTCTTGAAAGACCCACTTGTAAGGCCTTGATGATTAGTTGGTATTTTGTTTGTTTTTATATTTATAGGTATATATTTAAGTAAGTATATAACATTTTTAATAGTGATGTATTTATTGCCGGGGAACGGGTGTAAGACAAACGCAGGTGCTTCAAAATTATATTTAAAATTGTACTAATTAGCAAGCGCTTCTCGCCATCAAACTAGAAAGTTTGGCGAGTAAAATTGTAAAAAAAATAATTATGTACGTTTGTGAAAAATAAGAATAAAAAAATAAAAAAAATCCTTATGTTTGAATAAATATTTATTCCACAATTTTCGATATTGCAACCGACACTGTTTGTCTCTGAATCGCCCACAGGTTGACTGGTGAAAATGCTTATAGCATAAAGTCCGCCTCTGTACATTTGTGTGCTTAAATGATTAAATAAATACCAGAAGAACTTTCTGCTTTACATAGCAGAAAGTTCATTATAGCGAAGAAAGATAAAGAGCCTATTGAAGATTGTAAGGCTATTATTATGTCAGGTACAGGTATTTTCATCTATTTCTTAGGCTGTACCTGATATTATAAATGGAATAATATAATTTAGGAATAGCACGCACGACTAGTATCCGGAAACCGTTTATCGTCAACTCACTCCTAATTTACAGCCTAATTAGTTTGCATGGTTTAATCTTTTAAGTAATTATTCTACGGAGGATTGAAGCCACGGTACTGGCCTTGTTTGACAAAAAATGCCTCAGGCACTAAATCCGCCTATGTACCTTTTATGTTGCTAGTGTAATAAAAATACATATTTTTCATGTTATTTTTTGTAACTCCTTTGTAATATACAGGGTTGCCGGAACATTGACGTCCAAAAATAAAATTTAGTCCCCTCGTATCATGGGGTATCAAAATCAAAATTTACGTTCAGTAAATTATGACAAAAATTTTCAACTTTAAATTTAAAATCCTAATTTAAAATTGAAAATTTAGAAAATTAAAACGTGATATTTTCTCTTTAGACCAACATTTTCATAACTTTCATCACAGTTTCGAAGCTGATTATTTTATGCACAATAGAACTAGTTATGAAGATTCAGAGACGTCAATGTTCCCGCCACCCTGTATATAATCGTTTGAATACTTTGTAATGTCCTTCTCCAAACAAATTTTCTGCTACATATTTTCTGAACAAAAACCTACCCTTTTAAATTGTATAATTAAACCAAATACGCCAACCGCATCAAGTATTCAAACGATTATTATGCTTACAGAAACTAAGTAAAAAACTTCTAAGTTAATTCCACGGGCACTCATAAAACCGACAATTAAAGTTCTTTATAAAGTGAAACTAAAGGATGGTTTCCACGAAACGGCATCGCATCGGCTCGGAAAGAATACGAACGGATGCGGCGACAGCCGATCCCGTCCGGCAGAATCTCGACGCATTACGATCCGATCGGCTCCGTACCGTCGCTGGCGAACGTATCTGTTTCTGCGCCTAGTCAAATAGTTTCATTGCTACCATATTGTAGCCGAAATGATCCGATCGGATACGACGATAAACGAACGGAGCCGAACGCGCGTCGCAGCATACTTTCGGTTACGATAGCGTGTCAATCTGCTGTGCGCGGTTTGGTAATATAGACTTTAAATACTGTGTGCACGATTTAAAATCGTTTAAAGATTGTAAAATCCGCTTCGATCCGATGCGATGCGAGCCGTTTGGTGGAACTCCTGCTTAACAAAATGAGGTTTTTAATACGATTTTAGGTATTTAATGTGAAGAAAGTTAGGTTTCAGCTCTTCTTATTAACTGTTCGCGCATTAAATATAGAATTTATCGACTTTCATTACGTGGGTACGTATCGAACTATACTTCTTCCAGTACTCAACAATGTTTCCATAAACGTAATACAGGAATGCTACAGATATCTGCACCCTAATTGCGTAATACACGATCTATCACAATCTGGATCGGTTTGAAACATTGCTAATCCATTGCTTCGTAAGTTCGAAAAAAAAATCTGCTCAACAACGTAAATAACGCAATGAATGTTGTTGAACTGTCAAAATGAAACAGATTCGTCTGAATCGTATACGAAAATATGTTACGCAATTAGATAGCTGCTCTGAATCTGATATTGAGTTGCTTTCCAGATTTCATAGGTTATTTCACGAGATATACAGTCATAGTAATACACAGTCATATATAATACACACTTTTAGGCACTTAATTCCCCAATCACAAACTCAAACATGTATCTAACACGACATTTCATTTAATTACTTTAATTTACACAACACATAACAAAATTACAGAAGCTTAATAACATCAACACCGTTCACTTGTTGTATTATATCATTTTTATATAATTATTTGGCCGAACACTGTCTCTTAGAATACAGGCTATCCTAGTCTAAGAGGCAGGGTTATACATTTTGTTCAGATTTTGCAACGTGTAAAGAATTATTATGTACATTTTATGTGTTTCTGTATTCTTTTTTGTCAATAAAATCTTTATTATATTATTATTTCGTTTATTTAATTTCCATACTTATTTAATACATTTTTAAATATTTCTTTAAAAATTATATTAAAAAAAAAAACATTTAAATATATTATTATTATTATTATAGTTTATTTTTATTTTGTTCAGTCTGTCATAGCACAATGACTCAATTTCCTGTTACCAATTAACATAACATAACATATCATCACGCCTTGTTTCCTCGAAGGGTTGGACAGAGGTGTACCTATAGTACACCCATATTTCGCCAGTTATGTTTAAGTACCATGTAATAGGGGGCGAGCCTACTACCATCTACCGGGCAGTAATCCATACTCCGGGCTGATACTGAGAAATTCCAGATAGAAAAACCCCAATTATCATTTTGCCCGACCTTTAATAGAACCCAGGACCTCGTGCTTAGCAGTAGCGCTTGCGACCACTAGACCTACGAGGCAGTCACCAATTAAATACTATGTTACAAATTAAAGCATTTGATAATACCTACCTAAATGGCCTAAAAAAAAGTGTGTGAATAACAAGACTGAAAAGTGATCCGTAGACTTTAAGGATTACTTTTCAGTATTTTTATTCACACCCTTTTTTTCAAAAGCAAAAGCCCTAAAACCTCAAAGCATGTAAAGGACGCGAATCTATGAATCCACCAACAGTGACGAAACTACGAAAAGGTTTGTATATTATCACATAAATAGAGAATATATACATAGAAAGTCGACATTACTGTATTATAGGTACGCTTGAAAAAAATATTTGCCTCTGAAAACTGGCCTAACATTATTTAAACGGTTATCCAATAAACAGATGATAAATTCAGACAACTTTAATTAGGTAGTATTATATATATTACTAAACCTTATAAACAGCACCCAACCACACTTCATTATTGGTCCTTATGGTAAGCAACCTTTGTACAGGTCGAATGTCGAACGAGTACGTGGGCCAGCGTGGCCATTGAATGGGAATTAGTGTGCCAGCTGCTTGCCCTCCCACGCACATTATAAGGCGATTGAACGGAATTTTACTATGTAGGACACTTGATATTGTTGTTGTATTTTATTGGTATCGATACTTTGTGGTATAAGCATACAGCATTATTAAGACCTAAATATAGTAAGAACTAATCGTTTTTCAAAGCTTTCCAACGCAATTGAAAAGGGAGGTACTACTTATTTGGTGAGTCAGTGTGCTAAACATAAAAATAATTAAAAAGTGTTACATTTTTTCTAGTTACCTATTACGAAAACGAAATAAATTGATTGAATACTAAAACTTTTTTGATTATAACCAAATAGTAATAAAACGAGATCCTATTCCATATACTATGTACAGGATCCTAGCTTCCTTCCCAATTCTCCGCCCTACAACTCAAAATTCACCAACCGCATTATTCAAGGTCATTATCAAGGACAAGGGAAAAAAACGCAAAAAATGCTTAAGTAGACATGAAAAATCACACAAGTAATATAAAAAAGCTTCAACCCACATAGAGGGTACATGTTTTGGCGGGGCGGGGCATGGCTGGGTTCCTCTATTGATTTTGCACCCCCTCGCCCCCGCGATACCCCGCACGCATCTCACAACTGTTGCTTAACTCGGGCTGAAGAACAGTAGGTCAGTTAGATTATGTGTTTAGAAGTTGGTTTTTGTGGTGTGATGATGGTAAATGGAGGTTATAGGAAACCATTCGACAGAAGTATGCGGACTTGAATGATGGACTATCAAGCTAAGAACAAATATAACAACAACAAAAAAAAAAAAAATTGGGACCTTTTTTTCCACTTCTTTCAATAGTAAAATAAGAAGAAGTAAAGTTTTTAAAGCATTTGTTTTATTTAGAAATAAGTGAGTATTATTTAAACCAAATAAAAGTGTGTTCATTTTCTACTTCACCAAAAATCGTGGGCCGCCATTGTTAAATTAATCAAACCTATCCTTCTGTTCTATACTTAAGTACAACGGCCTTGGAAGAACGCCCGAGGACATTCGAATCTGTCAAAACTGTATATGGATATAGTAAATCATATTATACAGGTTACCATGACAACGGATAAGTATTAGCTGAGGTTATATTCAGTGCCTTTTTCAGCAGATTCTGTTCAAAAGTTTTCAGGCTTGCTCGTTTTTGCGCACGGCGCTTTATATGTATTTGTTTTGTTCACAGAGGGTGGCTTTGTATGGATGTGTGTGTGTCTGTGTGAGGAAAGCAGAAGTGTTGTTTCTGACATACAAATAAATCGAATTGAACAGTAATTATTAAGTAAATGCATACAATAATTTTAATTACAATCTTTATCAAAGGATTCACAGGATGGATTTTTCCTAATAACGAATTTGATAAATCTTATACGTATTATAATACTGAGCAAATAATTATTAAAAATCAATTTGTGACACTTTTGGCAATTGATGCTAAAAAGAGATAAAATTACCTACACAAGTGATAAGATAACTTCAATTCAATAAACTGAAGTCTCACTAGAAACCTCTCTGATAATTATTTATTTATTGAACTTCCAACCTACGGTAATTATAAATACGCTAAGAACTAGGTAATTCGCATGCAAGCAGGACCGAAAATTAAATGTAGTGTATGTATCAGGTAAAATACCTATAATTAGTTTCTGCAATTAATTACGTTAAGCTGCTATGCTGAACCTACGAGTACTAGAAATTTTGTTTTTTATTACGGGTATAACATTTTCATTTTCCACGTCAAATCTAAATCTTCGACATTTAGGGGCCTCCAAAACTGTTTAGTTAGTAGGATTGCCTCGATTCTGAACGACCTCAATCGCTTAGGGCAAAAATTGGGGCCTTCCAAAAAGTAAGTAAGTAATCTTTCCCAAAAATAACATAACAAGATGAAACTACCTAGTATGATAAACTAATTGAATATAAGTAATTAATCAGACACTTGTCAAAGAGAAGTTTACGCAGAATCTGTCATCTAAGCTACGATTTATCAATCATTTAGGACAGGATCACGACGTTGTTTAACTAAGGGCGGATTCGTCCAAACAGGAATAAATTTTATCCGCGGAAGAAGCCTTCTCTTCCAAATATAAATTTTAATTTTTTGACTGTTTCTCCTGAAAACTGTCAGAAGTAAATCTTATTCCGAGGATAAAATTTATTCCAGTTTGGTCGAATCCGCCCTTAGCTGGAGGAAATGGGATTTGATGTTATTATGGGTACTCATCTGTTAAAAAACTATAGACGGATTTTCAGAAGACAATGTTTCACCCCTAAAGTACTAGGCTCGCATGACCCCTAAGAAGCAATTATTTTTCCACAGTATAATTTATCCAAAAAGTATGCGTCTGAAATCGCTAACACGTAACAAGCAAAGCGTTATGAAAAATGCTCGTGTCTTCTCTAAAAGAGGCTTTGCCCTGTAGTAGGACCATAAATAGGCTGTTATTATTATTTATTCACCTTACAGTAAAAAAGCCTTTTGAATTCTGTGTTATAAGAGAGAGTGTCAGCACTATGCAAACAAGCTTGCGCACCGCTATTATATCCTGGTACTTTACGCAGATAATGTACCTACAAACTCATTGTCATTTAGCCAGATAAACCTATTATAATATAGTAATGTCTTCTTGAGGTCAGTTCCACAGTCCCCAGTCCCTAATGTGTTCTGTGGCTCTGAATGTACGTAATACAAACATTAAGTGAAATTCATGTAATGAGGGACAAACAGTTTATGAAGGAAGGAGATTCTCGTATACAAATAAACGCTGAAGTTGTGGCCGCAATTATAGTTCTAATGTCTTCTTTGATAGGAGCTGGTTTTCAACTTATTAAGAAATGAAAAACAAGGTTATTTGATAGGGTATCTAAATGATATTGAGAGTGTCGGTTACTTGACTCATTAATCTTTCTGAACCAGAAAATAGGTTTATAATTTTTATAGCCTCAAATTTTACTTCAGGTAAGTTACCGACTATTGCAAGGATAGCTTCTATTGCTCATACAAAAAATAAAGAAAAATATATGTTTAGTTAAAAAAAACATAACCCAGTCTTTGACGTCACGCAGTCGGGTATAAAATCCATTATTATATTTTATCCTAATCAGCATTCTTTCCCCTTTTATTTATACATTTAAAATATTGATATTATTATTTTTAATCTGTTCAATGAATTCCCTATTCATTATGTAAAAACTATAATTAAAACACATTTCAAATATAAAAAAACCTAATCCTACTACTCTATCTATTACTTACTAATCTATTTTCCTATAGCTTTATTAATTATTTATTTGTATTATTATAAATGTGAGAGTTTGTATCTTTGTAGGTATGTTTATTACTCAATCATGCAAAAGCGGCTAAACGGATTTGGATGGTGCCAGATAGTTTATAACCTAGATTAACACATAGGATATTTTCATCCAAGTAGCGCGTTCCTGTGGGATGATTTCCGACACCCAAGCGGGCGAAACCGCTGGCAAAAGCTAGTAAGATAAAACTAAGAAAGAAACATTGGCACATAAAAAAACTGGTACCTTTTTATTTTATAATAATGGTAACATTAGCGTAGTCTCTTTAGTGCGTATAACAAACATTTCATAACCTTTATTTTTTTTGATAAATAAAGGTTTAAAATATTGAGACTTCGTATAACAACCCTAATTACGTTTGTTTTCAAACCATAACTCTCTTTAATGTCCAAGCAGCAGGTGGTTAAATACAAAATGATTTAAAAATAACAATTACAGGTTACAGCTACGTATTATTTAAGCTATTTTTCCTAACTGAGAAAATATATTCATAACATTTATAATGTCATGGATTATTTTGTGAGCCATTTTTCTAAGAAAACGATTGTTAATAAATCAGAAAGAAATATATGTATATTTTTGATACTGTATAGGTAAAATAATGTTAGAAATGTTATTATGGATCATATATTATCATAAATATTCGTAATAGTTTTATCATTAACGTTTCTAGTAAATGGAAAATACAAACTCAGTAATTCAAAACGAAATCCTAGAAACCGAGATTGTGAACATCTCCATTTTGACAAGCAATTTCTGGTTAAAGGAAATTCTCTTCGAAGGACTTTTCAGCACATTGAATATTGTAATAAAAATTGTGTCTTCAGAAGATATTTCGTATGATACTTAGAATTTAAAATTGAATGTAGTGTCCCTCTTGTATGTTTTTCAACGCCCTTGACAGGAGCTTCAACGAAAGCGCTTTCTTTAAGAACTCATTTGAGATCAATAATGCTATTGTTTTTTTTATAAAAGTGGCTGGATAAGTAGGTATATTCCATGTCATTTTGGGGTGCACTTAGGCCGTCCGCTGCGTTAAGTGGGTGCACGGAGTGGGCGCCCACGCGACGTGCCGTTTTCTATGGGCCGCGTGCGACGGGAGACCCGCCTCACGCAGCGCTGCTCTAGGGATGATAATAGAAAACAGCACACCGCGCGGGCGCCCGCTCCGTGCACTCCCTTAACGCAGCGGACGGCCTTAACTCAAGAAAGTCTAACGTATCTTAGCCAATCAGCGTCACTACCCATCGTATAATTTCTACCGACAACACGAGTATTAATCTAACACAGTTTGTAGGCGACGATACAAGAGACTGCCTCGTTGGTCTAGTGGTCGCAAGTGCTACTGAACATGAGGTCCTGGGTTCGATTACCAGGTGGGGCAAAGAGTTATTGGATTTTTCTATCTGGAATTTCTCAGTAGCAGTTTCAACATAACTGGCGAAATGTGGGTGTACTGTAAACCTCTGCCCATCCCTTCGGTGAAACAAGGAGTGATGTTATGTTATGCTATGAGACATGACACGAGAGAAACAATATTATTCGTTAATTAATTCAAGCGTGATTTGGCGGAAATCCATTATAAAATACAATTGGTAACCTATTCCGCTTAACTACTTCTAAAAAGTCATAAAAAACCCTGTAAGAAATCGACACGTGTTTCACCCAACACGACGTGTTGCCACGCCGAGCGCTTGGCATGGCAACGCGTCGTGTTCGGGTGCTCGACGAGTTAATCATCATCCTGAGGATGCCTCGTTGAGAGGTAAAACACATCTTCAGTAGTTTTTCTTATTGATGACGTTACCCTTTATTCTAATTACTTTCCCAATTCAATATTCCTTATCAAAACTTTGTCAGAAAATGTATTTACCGAAGTAAGATACAAGAACAAATTGGTATAAATTAGTTTGTCTGGTTATAAAAGTTGGAGGTTATTTCAGGGATAGTAACCAATCGCGGAGACCTTTTATTTATTTTATTTTCAGTTTGAAAGGTTCCATTAATTTTTTTTTTAAAATTTTTTTTAGTACAAACTGGACTAACATTGTTTGGTCATGTTCAGAGGATGAATGAAAAGCGACTAACAAATTAAAGGTATTTACAAGGCATATGTGAGTAGAAACGCCGGGAGGGGATGCCCTAGAAGGATATTAGTAGTGACCTTATTGGTGATGTTCTTCAGAAAGGTCAAATGCGTAGTACTTGCAATCGACGTATGTGTATGACCAGATGTATGAACGTAAACGAAGCAAAAGGAGTATGTAAGGATCGTAGTAGGTGGCGTTTCTGCTTACCCCCATGGGAAGGCGTGAGGTAAAGTATGTATTTATGTGAGCTCTTATTGTACGGAAAGCCTATACAATGCGAGGTCGGCTTATACTGGACATGTAAATATAGTTTAATCTGTCGTCGTGTATACCTACAGTAACTGCAAATATATAAATATTTCAAAGCTGTGAACTCGTTGAAAAAATAACGCACAACTGTTAGCCGCGAAATACACGCACAATAGATAATCACAATGACGTGGCGCGAGAGAATTGTAGATGTCACTCACAAAAAAGTTGGTCTGTTTGTTAAAACAAGCAGGCCAACTTTTTGGCCAACTCTACATGTCGAAAGCAAAATAAAGCGAAAGTGTCTAGTCGACACTTTATCTAGACATATAAATAATAAAAGAGTTACAGAATAAAAGTGCTTTCGGGCCGTGTAACTAAATGAAGTTAAACAAAAACCATTTGAAATGCTCTGCAGTCATAGGTACTCAGCTGCAGAATTGTATTAAAAGAAATTTATTTTTAAATGCAAAAAAGAAAAGTTATAAAAGAGGTCGTGATTTGTGAGGTTTTGTGGTGCATTCATTATTTTTGTACCTAGTGGGTTTCTTTTTGTTTTTTATAATCATAACATCAAGACCGTATGACCCGAAAGGTGAAAAGGTGAGGCAGAGATGTACTTAATAGAAAACCCACATTTCCTATTCACACACACATAATATACATTATACATAACATAACATAACATCACGCCTGTATTCCCCGAAGGGTTACGCAGAGGTGAACCTATAGTACATACACCCACATTTCGCCAGTTATGTTTAAGTCCCATGTAATAAGGGGCGAGCCTATTGCCATCAACCGGGCACAAATCCAGACTCCGGGTTGCTACTGAGCAATTCCAGGTGAAAAAACCCAATAACACTTTGCCCGACCCGGAAATCGAACCCAGGACCTCAAGCTCAGCGGTAGCGTTTGCGACCACTAGACCAACCAGGCAGTCTACACATTAAACACATTATTCATATTTATTATTCATATATTTTTATAATAAATTGAATGGGTACCGTGAAAAGAGATAATAGGTTTATAATTTAAATTTAAAAAAATATATTAATAGGTTTATAAAACTGTATGACAGAAGTTAGCAAGATTATAAAATTTTCTCCAAAAATTGAGTCCCGAAAAACTTGTAGGTAAATCCTTTCAAACGATTTCCACGAATATTACCATCTAAACAAGTAACCGCAACATCCCATTTCAGTGAAATCGTCAACAAATTCAACACGCAGGAAAAATATAAGCAGCTTAACTCTCAAAAATAAAATACCTAAATCCTCGTTTGAAAACTCAGCAAAATCTTTCCGAAAACATTCGTTTGCAAAAACCCATAAGATCGATGTAAATTGACACATTTCCCTATGCTAACGTTAGTAGGGTCGCGGGCTGTCTGTCACACGTCAGTGACGTCACTCCTTTCTAAATGGGATGGAACGGATCATACGTCTTCCGAACACTTTACATGGCTTTTGCATTGATATTAAACGGGTTTGAATAGGGTTGGGCGAAATTAAAAACGGTTCGTAAAGGTCTAGTGATTATTTTGATTAAAATTTTGTTGACGTCATAAAAGGGACTGGCTGAGAATACTTTTTACTTTTGACATTAAATCCGCCTAAAGTACCTCTATTAAATAGAAAATTGAAGTATTCCTAACAAAAAAAAAACTATTAAACCGGTCAACTTTTTATCAATGTAGGTATTAAACTATCATCCACGTGTGAAAATACTTAAAACTAGGTATGTCTAACGCACCCTTAGGAGTTTATCACACTGCTACCTTTCCGACTGACTGATATTTTCACCCCGACATAAGCCGAGAGAAAAAACCTATCAATTCCACACCACACCAGAAATAGAGTAACAAAATCGATCCAAACTCAAAGCATTTATTTCAAATAAACCAATTACAGGCACTTTTGAATTGTCAAGGGGTCGGTCAGTCAGAAAGATGAAGCTAGTTGCCCATTCCAAAGCGTAGTAGGTTCCTATGGAGAAGAACGGGCAAGAAACGCCACGGAGACTCTTTTAAATCAAAATATGTACCAAATTTTTGCTACATCATTCATGTTGAAATTATAGATGAGAGAACAATGTAGAAAGAAGTGGACGTTAAAAGCGTCATGTAGGTACCACCATTCCAGCTGTTCCCAAATTCAACCTATTCAACCAAATTTCTGTCTAACCTCAATTGCTTTAATGATCAGATCTCCAGAGAGATCCACGGAGATATATCAGCATAATAGCAATAGACTGAGTGCTAATCGTCCAGCACAATGATTTGTCATTCAACTATAGTATCTCCAGATTCCTCCGGGGAACTGCGACTTGTGTATTTGAATGCAATTATGGGCGAAAACGGGTTTGTCTGCTGATATACTCAGAACAATCAAATGAAGGATCGGAAATCCATTACCCTTCTTTATAGGCTCGTGCAGACTGGCGCGACGCGACACCGGTAGAAAAATTTCTATGAAAACTTCACGGAAATTGTTCTACCAGGGTCGCCTCGTGCCATTCTGCACGAGCCTTATAACGATGTGTTAGAAGGAGAAGAAAAACGATTATTTCAATTCTGCTGTGTGGGAGGGTGAAAACCCGATTGGTCTCAAATGAGAGTGACTTTTATCATGTTGTCGACTGATATAAGCTGTTTGAAAAGTGGAAATCTTTTAAATATCAATTGTAGAAATTCAGCCCAGCTTAGGTAAGGACGAAAAGGTGACACCAGACACCCCGACTCCATGGTTTTCGAACAGGTATTCTCAGATACTCCTGTATCTGACCAAAATTGATCCTTCTGACCAAAATTATATCTGGACTTTAAAAAATACTGTCCTGTGTACTGTGTCAGAGGTACTGTGTGTACCTCTGAGTTTGTTTCGGCCTTTTTTCTCAGAGTAGTCAGATGGGAAAAGCCGACCTCATCTAGTTAAAAAAAATTTACTGATGCGTAAAAGTGTTTGTACAAACCTATTTGAAGAAAATAAAATCATTTCCCTTTCATTTCTGAACATAATCACAAACCCACACTCTTTCACACAATAATGACTCCAGCAAAACCTTATAACCAAGACAGATGAAACGAAATACGCAGAAACGCAAATATAGCTGCACTATTGCACAATGGCGGACGGGGAAATATAGCACAATAATTTTCACTCGCAGCCACACTAAGTATTAAAACAAACGTACGGAACCACGGACTGAACGCACAGCTACCTAATTGCGACTTACGTAATGGTGAACTATTTTGAGGAGACTTTATCTTGTAGTAAATTTTGCTTTAAATATTCTGGGAAATTCTTTTTCCATTTCAACTAAAAGTCTTGAGGTTTTTTTGTGCGATTGTGATAGAGTACCTACGCGAATAGTACATGCTGGATGTAAACAGAAAAAACACAACGCTGTGGCTGACAAAATAAATCTGTCATTTCTCTTCTGCAACTCAAATATTATTTGAAACTGGTGAAGATTTTGCATTTTTGGGATGTTCATTTAAAAGGCACTAGTCTATTTTAAGTTATATAAGTTTTGAATTTATACAAATGGACAGTTTTGGTCCGCCTAGCAACCATTTGTGATTATGGAGCAGTGAAATATTCAGAGGTAATGCTAATGAATATTTAACCACTCCGTAATTAATAAAATATTCAGAGGCATCACTCGCCTTTGAGTCACAAGGATGGTTATATTTCATCATCATTTCTACGATTCATTTATTTGTTTTTTTATTCATGTTTAAATTTTTTCATTACTACATAACATCACGCTTTGAAAGGGTTAGGCAGAGGTGTACCCATAATACACCAATATTTCATCACCATAATCATTGATTTTTTTCATAATTTGTAAACTTTTAATTTTATGTATTATGTAATTTATATGGTGTACATAATAAAGATCATTATATTATATTGCCTTGCCTAACCTTTGACAGATCAGTCACAAAATTAGGACGACGGTCTTAATGACTTCTATCTCCTACATCTGCTGCCGGCAATTTAATTAATTTATCCCTAAATAATTTAAACCCATATCCTTCATAAGCCTTAACTGACAGGCTTCAAAACACATCGCTAATAAACGTTTATTTGCCTTCAACTATAAACTATTAAGTGGTGCGCAAGACTGTTTTATAGTTTTATGACTTACCCCCTTATTCATAAACGCCGCTTAAAGTTAAGTAATTATTTTTTTTGGAATTTGAGCGCCTATTTAACCATATATTTTGACGTATAAACGTCTGTTAACTTTTTTTTTATGAAAAACAATTGTATCGCATCAAGGTCCATAGGGTGTTAGTATTACATCTTACTTTAAATCTATATTAGTTTAGTAACATGCAGGAACACTAAAAAGAAAGAAAAAGAAAATCACAATCACAGGAAGCAACTTTTATGAATAAGAGGGTATATCTATAGTAGAAATTATTGACAATCACTCCCAAAAAGAGTCCCAAAATCAAAGTTATCCAAATGTTCCTACTTAAATATCTTGTCTGACTCAAATAAGCCAATACTCGTATTTAAAAACGTTCAAATCTAGTCACGATCTCAACATAATGTTAAAAAATTAAGCTAAACGCACCAATTTTAAATTTAAGTCAAAAAACAGCTAAGACTTTGTTCTGTCTATGAAAGACAAAAACGGTTTGTCTCAGCCTAAGTCAGTTCCTAAGACAAAGTAAATTCAATTAGTATCTATCGTTAAGTGCTGCTTGTTTCAAGGTCATCGACCTGTTTCGACAGCTATGTCAATTAAACCCTATCTAACTCATTGGGACTTTAAACGGTAGGATTTGTCTAATAGCCCTAAAATCTAATTGACCTTTGGGAGTAATAGAAATTTACAATATCTAGAGGTTTTATTGTTTGAGTATATGAAGAGTAATGTAAGAGGCCATATGAAAGAAACAATTCCCGTATTTTGAAGTACGTTTGCACCGCATCCGCATCTCATTCGCAATCTGTCAAAAATACAATCAATGTAACAACATTTTTGACAAGTTTGACAGATTGCGACTTGAATGTGAACGTGTTTTACATAACGTCTTTTGTATCCCTTGAAGAAGATTGAGTTGTGGACATGAGAGGCATATAATATCAAGTAATTCAGTGCTAGGTTATCTGATGCTGGATGTGCCTACCAAACTAGCTATCAAGATACCACTAAGGCTTGTCATGGGCCAGCAATGTCTTAGTTAAACCTTTACAAACTTGGTATTTAACCCTTATAGAAGTTTGTTATTAAACTTTCACCCAAACTTTAATTTCCGGCCTACTTTATCACATTATTAAAACCAATTATATTCAAGATAAGTAGAAACAATTATTTACAATACAAAAACTCATTTCCTGCCGACTTAATTTACCTTTGACCGAACTGGGTCAAACTACTGGTTCCGCAAAATAGGTGAGTACAGAAGGTCAGCCTACATACATCATGCGAAAATGCACGCACACAGAGATAGGCTTCACGTACAGCGAGTGCAAGCGCACTCGCGACTGTCATTTGTTTGAAATCGACGTCATGCGTACGTGTCTTTGTGTGCTTGCGCTTGTTGTCGCTCGTTGTACGGAGTCGGCCTTCTGTACAAATCAATTTTGTACAGTTTGTACAGTCGCGTCGGTAAGTTACAAATGAACTTCGTTCAGCGATACCATTATTAACATTCTGAGCTCGTCCTGTTTAAGTAAATATAATTAAACGAGCAACTGTTGAGACAGTTTGCCTTATAGATGAGACTAGACGAAGATGGAACTTATTGCAATGTTGAAATTGGGTATGTCTTTTGCTTATAATAGTAATAAGTAGTAAGAAAATCTATACTTATAATAAATCTGTAGAAGTGAAAATTCTGTACATTGAAAATATCAAAAAAATAAATGGCAGGGGGTGTTACTAGACCGACACCGAACCCAAAAATGTGATTAAATTTTTTTTTGTCTGTCTGTCTGTCTGTCTGTCTGTCTGTCTGTTTGTTCAGGCATCACGCAAAAACTACCGGTTCGATTACGATGAAACTTGGTATAATTATTCTTTAATATCCTGGGCACCACACTGGGTACTTTTTATCCCGGAAAAGTATCCTATCCTACGGTTGGGGGGTGTCAAAGTTTGTATGGAAGAATTTTAACGCGCTGTCCGATTAACTCGAAACTCAATATTTATACTTAAACCCAAAAATTAAGAATAACGTGTATCATGATTTTTCGAAATTCAACCCCTAAGGGGGTAAAATAAGGGATGAAAGTTTGTATGAAAATTCTTATTCCTTGAGGTAATAAACATGAAACTTCGCACGAATAGTTATCTAAAAAAATTATAAAGTTTGTAGTTTTTTGTTTTTCTAAATTACCCCCTAAATTGGATGGGGGGGTGTCAATGTTTGTATGGAAGAATTTTAACGCGCTGTCCGATTAACTTGAAACTCAATATTTATACTTAAAACCCATGGGGATGTATGGGGTAATTTCCGACACTCACGCGGGCGAAGCCGCGGGCAGCAGCTAGTCCCCAATATTTTTGTTAAACTGCATTGGGGCAATCAGCTCAGCCCATCACAGTCCACGCAGGCCTCCCCCAGGCTGCGCCACAATAATCCTCCGCCTTCCGCATCCAGTCTGTCTCAGCCACTTATTTAAGATCGTCGGTCCATCCAGCTGGGGCCCGGCGTCCCACAAACATGGCCACCCACTGCCACTTCAGCTTGCTTACTCTGCAAGCTATGTCGGTAACTCCTGTTCTTTTCCGGATAATTTCATTCCTGATTTTATCATTCAAAGAATCACCTAGCATAGCCCAAATACTACAACTATAATTATTGTATAATCATTAAATTACCCAATGCCGATGTTTGTAATAAAAAATGTTTGGTTAAGTATAGAAACCTCGATTAGTATTTTCTCTGAGTACGCAGACAGTAGACGCTTCTAAGGCCTAAGTTCACCAACATTTAAATCAACTGTTTAGATATTTAATCAGTTCTATATTTAAAATTTCCTTAGGAAATTTGACATAAAACAACTGTTTAATACCTAACCAGTGATTTAAATGTTGGTGAACACAGACCTAATTATATTGACATTATGATTTGATTTTTTTAAAGCCGTGATTGACACAATCGAGGCTAAGTGCAATCTTTTACCCCAGCTTCTGAAGTGATTTTAGGTTCTAGTTCATTAAATAAGCAGTTTAATATAAAACCTCATTATTTTTTACCCTCTTACCTAAACAACAGAATAAAATGTCATCGTACTTATTAACATTTTAATAGCTTTCATGTCAACGAATAAATGTTGACTACTGTATAATTATCGCTATTGGAGCTATTGTTAAAACTAATTATCAACAAATAACCCGCTGTGTACCGGAGGACATAATTGTTGATAGTGTGGCGGCATCAACAACGCCACATGCGAACTACGCATCAAAGACCTGACGTCACACAAATCCTGCTGCGCGCAATTAGAGTTTACTGCTCGATCAACATATATAAGACTATCAATCGTTGGGCTGTTGCCTGCAAGATACAACACCCGTCTGGCAGGAGGATCCTCCCTTTTCTATAGAGGATGAGTGAACTTGACCCCTGTTCCTCATACCTCAAAAATAGCATTAAAATAATATTACAAACGCAAACAAACATGCGTTATTCACGCCTCATCCCCACGGGAGAAGGCAGAAACTACAGTACGCCACCTGCTACAATCCTGAAATACTCCTTTGGCTACATTGATTAAAAACTATTTAACACAATTAAAAGGAATTGTAACACAATTGTAATGAATAAACTCAAAAACTTATAGACCGATTTAAAAAATTCTTTCACCAGTCGAATGCTATATTATTACTGAGTAGTAGGCTTATTTTATAAAAATATCACGCGGGCTAGTTAAAAATAAGGGTTCTTATATTATACATGTTTTAAGTTTTTGTGGTTGAAGCTTTCTAGTGAACTCAAAAAAAAAAGAAAATTCAAATTCAAACCCAGAGACACACTTACACTATTTACTATATCTTTCAAAAACTTATTATGGTTATTCTTTAAACTTTCCAGTTGAACTGATAATAATTAAGCTTGTAAGCAAAACATACAGGTACACCTTAGCAGCCCATCAACACCTACTTACCTATAAACATATAAAGCTCAACGCTACTAAGTACATAGTTAGCGTAAAATCAGATTATCTCGCGAGGAAGACGGAGCGCCACTCATTAGTTAATGGTGGCGATCAATCTCCATCAATTAATCATCCTGCCTCTATGATGTACTGTTAACCTCTGCTTAATATGTACTGGTCTGATATAGCTCTATGAATAAAAGTAGAAGGAATATTTGGCGAAGCTAACTCTTGATATTTTTATTTTATTTTAAAATTACGCATTTGGAATAAAAATTTGTTAGTATTAAGTTTTTTTTTTACGGTTAAAGTAAATTTGAATATGAACACGATTAAGCGAGATAAAACGCTTCCGTAATAATAATTTCGCTTCCGCTTAATTGAATCACTCCGAAACACAAAACACAACGAAATGATCCCTCAAATGTCACACAAATCTCAGATTTCACATCCGAACACAAAAACATAAACAGTAACAACCATTTATTTTGTTTACATTTCGCATAACATCGTAATTATCTGGCTATAATGATCCATTCGTCGTATCATTACGACCTCATTCCCACATCTACATACGACTCTAAATACAATACCAAGTGTCAATGAGAACAATGAAATTCATGTTTTTAATCTTCTAAAACGACGCTTAAATCTGCAATTTATGAGAGAACCGTTACACCGGTTCTTTTCTCTTTGAAAATAAGATTAAAAGGGGACCAAACAAAGTAAGCAAGATAAAGGATATAACCCCAAACATTCCGAATAAGTGGCTGAACTTTCTAAATCACATTTAATTTCACTGTTTGTTTTAATCTTGTTCTAAACTCTCATAATTATATTTTACGGAATATTACCATTTTATTGGAAAAAGTTTTATTAAAGTCCAATACTTTACTTTTTTACGTTTGTATTAAGGTGCGGGGAGACAAAGGAGCTTGTAAACGGATGCTAATTAGTTGAAGATCTTTTCAATAAGCTCGTACATGGAGCCGAAAATAATATTTATAGAATTACCGGTAAAATTTGCATGCTATCGAGTTACATTGAAAACTACATGATAGCACAGGCATCTTTACGGCATGACTGAATAAGTAACTTCCAAGCAAATGTACACCATCGTTGTAAGTGGTAGTAGTCCGATTTCTATTAAGTTATATACATAATCATAACATAACATTACGCCTGTGTTCCTCTAAGGGTTAGGCAGAGGTGAACCTATGAACACCCACATTTCGCCAGCTATGTTTAAGTCCCGTTAATACGGGGCGACGCTATTGCCACCAACCAGGCACAAATCCACACTCCAGGCTGCTACTGAGAAATTCCATATGGAAAAACTCAATAACAGTATGCCCGACCCGGGTATCGAACCCAAGACCTCATGCTCAGTAGTAGCGCTTGCGACCACTAAACGAACGAGGCAGTTAAGTTATACATCGGTAATATTCCATGAATTCAGGGTTCAGTCGATGTCAAGCGAAATAAACACAGTTAGGGCTCGCTATTTCAAATATATCAACATTACCTACACGGAGGTACACACCAAAATGCCATCGTTAAAATATTTTGAGCTTCAGCAAAAAATTAAACGACATGGTCATATACAGGGGAGTACAAAATGGACGAGTCAACTTGTTAACGAGATTATCCCCGTATATATTCCAGCGGCAAAATTACATACTGTGAAATATGTGCAAACTGACATGACGTATGAGGTAGCTTACAAAAAATCTCTGTAACATAAATATTTGATAAGTACTGACGATTCTGTTTGCAGGGGTTTGCGTAATAAGGATCGCGAGAGTTGGGAGAAAATGTTTTGTTTTTGTAACATTACTAAATAGGAATGTAGTGTAAGCTTATTTTTTGGTTCAGATTCCAGCTAATTTGACAGTTTTCAGGAGTGACAAACTTGGGAGCGGGACCCTAAGATGACGCGATATTTGTTTAAGGGAAGGCTGGTAGCAGCTGGATAATAGTAGCCAAAAATCGAATTCAATGGCGTGCGATGAGAGAAGCTTGTCTTGCAGTGGAGTGCTAAACCTAAATATTGATAGAAAAAATCCATATATTTTGGTATAAATCTCTAAAAGAGGCATATGACCTTCAGAGGTCAGGAAAGGGTAGATTGCGCGTAAAATTACGGTATGCGTCGACATTAGTAAGGGTTTAATGTTGTACCACACATACAGGGTGTCTCAAACGTAGTGGTCCAAAGGCAAATGAGGTAAAGCGAAGGAGTCCACCTATCATAAAAAAATTTAAAAGCTGGGATATTCTGAACAGTTCAGAAAATTTTAATTATTTTCAAGAAACATAAAAAATTTATCTCTTTTAAATGCCTGGCAAGGCATCTTCCAGCCAGATTTGTACTCGTTACGTCGAAAATTATGTAATTTTCGATGGAATAATCCAAATGGAAGTGTAAAATTTCTTGAAAGTAATAATATCGAAATTTTCTGAACTGTTCAGAATATCCCAGCTTTAAATTTTATTTAATGATAGGCGGACCCCTTCGCTTTACCTCATTTGCTTTTGAACCACTACGTTTGAGACACCCTGTATATAAGTAATAGAGAGGCTGCTGTCTGAAAAGTTGTCCTTATGCTATGTAATTTAACTTTTCACCCGGTATCTGTGTCAGACATTGTTTAGACGACTGTTTTATAACAAAATAAAACTGAACTTATTTAAATTTGTGGGACTACATATAAGATCACTACAATAAGGGTTCTGTGTGAAATAAAGTCACTTAAACTGTGGGTGACAAAGAGTTAATCCTATCAAAAACACACATCTTATCTAAGTCTGTCACCATAACAACAATGTTAACACCATTGTTGTGTTTCGGCAGTTAGAGGTAAGATAGCCAGTTCCTCTGTGGTTGAGGATTCCGGGTGAAGCTTGCTGCCACCTTCGGCCTGACCATCACTTACCATTAGGTGAGATTCAGTTGTGGTTAAAAAAAGAAAAACTTGGTAAACGCGACTTAGGTGACTACTCATCCGCAAAATATGTAAACGCATGAATGATTCACCGTAGTAGTCGATAATAAAAAAATACTGCTGATTCTCTTGACGGATTCCCTAGTTGCCTACAATCTCCTAAAGGCCATGTCGGCAATGGTCTCTTTTGCAGCAATCAGGAAAGGCACATAAAGTTCGGTATCCACACCCTCTCCCAGAGAATAGGCCTGTATAACAGCAGTGGGGCCACTATATACAGATTAAGCTAAAATCGGTTATGCCCTAAATAGGCAGCTGTGAAACAAAATTGTATCTATATTAACAAAAAACAACCCAAAACTAATTTCATCGGACTATTTAATGACTTTCAAATCATTGTAGAATTTATCGGAACATTTCAGTTATCCTATTATGATCAGTTTGAGTATAATGATACCCAAACGTTCAACCTAATCTAGCTAAAAGGTTTGTCTGGCCGATTGCCAATAAAACACTGTTTTTGCTGTCATCCCATCTTCTGCCGACACTTTGTCTGATAATCATCGCGGTTTGTGATAAATTCGACCGCAAATAACAATAAGGAGGAATGTTGTTTTGTGAATCTAGATTAATTGTGATTTTTAAACGCTTAGGCCTGTGATCACCAACATTCAAACCACCGGTTAGGTATTTAACAGCTGGTTTATGTCAAATTTCCTAAGGAAATTTTATGTATAGAACGGATTAAATATCTAAACAGTTGATTTAAATTTTGGTGAACACAAGACTAAGCAGGACTATCTGTCTTTGATTGTGATTCCGAAAATTCTTTCACTAATGTGAAGCTACGCAGTATTGCCGAGTGTCATAAGATAGTCAGGTTATACTTCATAAGAAGTCGCGGGAAACTTACAGTAGTGTATATTTTCCTCTATAAAAGTACGAATTGCAATTCTATAGGCGTTTCTTTACGTAACATACAGAACCCGGTCTTAACAGTAGGTACCTACGCGTAGAAGCAGGAACATGCCGTTTCTATATGTAGGTGCCTATGTGTCCTACATTTGTCTATACGATGTCCCCAATTTCCACAGATCTGTAATCGGCGACAGCTTTGACACAAATAGCAATTTCCCACTCGAGCGGTAGATAAAAGAAAAACCGTTTCGACGCTCGTCATTGGCTAATACGCTTATACGAATCTGTTTTGGGTTTCACATTCGTACTTAAGGTGGTATGTTTCTTTGTATTGATTAGTAACTGGGTTTCTTATTTTAAATTTCGATTAAATGTCTTCTTTAGAAAACACAATTTTGCAGAGAAAGAGTACAGTCAACCGCACAGCACTAGAAACAATTTGACAGCATTTTTATGAAATAGCAGGAAGGGCGATTTTTATGCGATTATGCGATTGACTTCACCATAACTTAATACCGGTGAATTAATAATTTTCTTCCAATGCATAATAAATAAAAAAACAGGCAAAGTAATTTCCAACCGGCAACGCAAAAATCGGCATCGTATCCGTTTAAATACGTTTTAGCAACAAAAAAACACCCTACATTTAACCATACCTAGGACTAAAAAACATAGGTATTATTTAAAAGAACAACAGCAGATAAAATATGAACTCGTTTTGCACAATAAGCGATGTATGAAAAATACTTCATTTTTATATTCATTTTATTTCAACAAAAAATAATTTCTCTTTTGTAATTTACAAAGAGCAGATGTTACAAACATGAACATACTCTTGTTGTCATGAAAAAATAAAATCACAGAGATGGCTTTAAAAAAAAAACATTCTAAAATAATGTGAACAATTTTATTCGTAACAGAGAGGATTATGATATGCGTCATTGGATTTTGACCTTTAAAAAATCTAGGATCGTAAAATAAAAGGAAATTTAATTTTGGCTACACAATAATAATAAGATTAGCTTAGAACCATCAAATAAGGGAACATAAACTTGTTAAAAATGAATTCTCAGAAAGTAAAACGAAGTTATTGCTTCGGTAAGAAATTTATACCCTGTGGGATTACTGTGAAAACACTACTCGTATATATTTTAATAAAGCAATCAGGATTTCTGGAAAATTCTCAAAATCTGGAAATTGGAAGACTCAATTACAGAGTTGCGAGAATTTGGTTTTGCAAATTAGAAGGTATATTTTCATAGGATCCGTAAATTGTTTGTAATATAAACACAGTGAAAGGACGTTTCTTTTCATTTTCCGGGATGTAAATTGTATGTTTATAAGACCGATATTGTGTAGGTTACATGATAATGTTGGTAAATACAAAGTTTTCATATTAATCTATAAATACTTTCAACTTTGTCCGTTTTTTGTAACTACTGACATAAAAATAAGGTCGTGTGGATTGTGCACATACAAAAAATATTTATTTTATTTTATTTACAATTTCTGTAGACCTCCCCTAGATTTATGTATTACAAACCTTCGTAAAAAAATAGATGTTTCCATAAACTGTAGCTGTCTACTCTTTTTATATTTCAACTAATGATTATAAATATCATGACGTTTCTTATTTTTTGCCCATTTGATGTGAAAATGTAAGTTATATCTTCAGCAGTAGGTACACCTTTTCATTATTTTTATAGTCGTAGTTTATTATCTTTTGAATAGCGAAAAATAAAATAAACGTTTCAAAAGGAAAGATTAATGTTAAAAATATTATGGTCGTTTAATAAAAAGCTTGGTGCGAGCTTGTTTCAAATTTTCAGTTAATATTCCAACAAAACATAACTGGACTGAAATAAAATTAATATTCATGAAAGCAAATGCCAAGATAATAATCATAATTGGCCTTCAGGTACGATCCCTGCAGTATTTATTATGTTTTATATCTTTTTCATTTTAAAAACGGTGAATTTTAATTAAACCCGTTGATAAGGTTTAAATTAAAACACTTGTTTAAGTGACTAAGTAATAACAGCCGCACGGGTCCATCCATCAGGTTAAGCTACGCTTGCCGGGGTTGGTCCGTGGATGGGTGACCATCTTTACATACCGAGACTCCTCCGTGCTTCGGAAAGCACGTTAAGCCGACGTCCCGGCTATCATGCGTGGATCTTTGACAGTTGATACGGGTCGTTAGAAACCCGGAAGTGTGACAACCAGTCTTTCAAAGGGGTATCGTATTACCCAGTTACTGGGTTGTGGAGGTCAGATAGGCAGTCGCTCCATGTAAAATACTGGTGTTCGGATCATGTTGCTGCGTCCCGCTATTCCATCGACGCAGCTGTATGTGTCGTGGTTACATCACTCCACGAAGGCAGAGGAGATCGTGGAGTACATCATGATAAAGACTAAGTTCACTTTAAGAGTCGAGAACCTGGAGTCGCGCCACAAAATTAACTTTAAATCTTTTGTGGTGCGTGTTCCGATCCATCACCTGGACACTTGAAGGAAGAATTCTGGCCGAAGGGTTTCGTGTTTCAGCGATTTCGCGGAAGGCGCCTCGAGTCAACGCAATATTTGGCTGACCCAACCTACCATTTAATATTTTAAATTAATAATTTTGTATAAGTTTATTATTTTGTAAGAATCATGGGCCATAGTGGGGCCATAGTTGCCTGGCAATAAAGGAATTATTATTATTATTGAACGGGGAATATTTTAGGGCGATTTTTTATTATTATTGTTTAGCGAGCCCTTCAAAAGAAAATATCATCAATTAAATCGATGTTCACAGTTCTCACTCAATATGATCGGTAGCGCCATCAAAAGCTGTTAAGTTATTTGCTTGACATTAATTAAACTTTAACACGGCCACCGGTTCAATATTAAAAGCTATATAATAATATTTACAACAACGACGCCCCATCAATATTCCTGTTTTAATATTGGACGTATAAACGAACCATTATACTCGTATCGTGTTGAATATCGCCCGTCTAACTCATGGAAAGCGGTTTACGTCACTTTGATAGGTTTAAAGCCTGCATATTAGGACACATTTTGTGTCGGTCGATTGTAGCGTAACAATATCGCCATATTTTTTGCAAAAAAATTAGCTATCGTGATTTTAATTTGTCTTATGAGACAAATTAAAATCACGACAGCTAATTTATTATTATATAATTATTAGACAAGGAAATAAATCTATATATTTATATTTTTCACATATATAAGGTGCTATAAAAATATCTGCCACGGCTTTAATGAGAGGTAGTATTGTGTTTAAAGATAACAATAGTGAAGAAATTTCGACAGTTAAATCAATTTGAGAAAATAAAGTAGTTAAATAAACATTGACTCTACTCTGCATAACGTGGTTCACAAATTACGCGCGAAGTGCACTTCGTCAATGAAAACAACTGCTATCTCTTTCCATCTGTTCTGTGAATGAAAACTGAAATCAGCTGACTAGTTCGTCACTTTTTTGTATGAAAAAAAATATGACACATGATCAATAATTTATCTTTACTATTGTAATCTATAAACACAATACTATCTCCCATTGCAGCCGTGGCAGATATTTTTATAGCACCTTATATAATTAGTGAACGATATAACGTCCATCCAAAGGAAAGGTGGATTTGAGACCATGGATAGTCCATCCCAGCCTGCAGCGTTATCCATACAGCGAGTTCCTTCCCCCGTCAACAATCTTGAATATACTGCATTCTGGTAGGGAGAAAATCTCTTTCGCACAAAAGATTATATACGTGAAAAATGTAAATATTATATAGATTTATTTCCTACATACGTAGAGAAAAAATATTGTACCCCTTTTTACAACAATTACGTGGACGGAATAAAGTTTATATGGAGAAGGAGTGCAGAAAGCTATTTTTTTTATAAAATACAATAGACGTAGATATAATTATGTAACCTATCTCGCTTAACTATTCCTAAAGAGTCATAAAAAACCCTGTAAGAAATCTTACAGGATTCTTG
This sequence comes from Eupsilia transversa, assembly GCA_914767815.1. Taxonomy (NCBI): domain Eukaryota; kingdom Metazoa; phylum Arthropoda; class Insecta; order Lepidoptera; family Noctuidae; genus Eupsilia; species Eupsilia transversa. Next base: position 5,501,796 of record OU611888.1, read on the forward strand.
ATTTCTTACAGGGTCTTTTTTATGAGTCTTTAGGAATATGTTACTAAACAATATCTACGTCTATTGTATTTTTCATTGGATTTATGCCAAGTCACGCCTGAATTCATTAAATATCTTAATATTTTTATTTTATTTCTATTGCCTAATTGTATGGATTAGAAATAAAATAAATTAATAAAAAAAACATTAAACACACGATATGTCATAATATGACACAAGATGGCTACCTTGGCAGCATGGCATTAGTATGTACTATACAATGAATTATGGTCGAATTTCGACCACTGGGCGACCACTTGTCATAATAAATTGCTTAAAAATGTTTATGGCTTTGAGAGGAAAATTACTATAGATACATTAAAATACATCGCCTACCAGCCATCGGAACTGACTGTCTAATCTTTACATTTATAGAATCTCTTTCTCTTTATCTCTGTAACATAACATGACATCTATACATATTATAAATTAAGGTCGTTTTTCGTGTGTGTCTGTGTTACCGCGTTCATTGTTCTTCTTAGGGTGGATTCGACCAAAAAAGAATAAATTTTATCCGCGGAATAAGATTTACTCTGACAGTTTTCGTATGAAGAAACTGTCAAAAATTCAAAATTTATTCGGAAGAGATGGCTTATTCCGCGGATAAAATTTATTCCTGTTTGGTCGAATCCGCCCTTAACTGTGCAAAGAATTTTGAGGCGGTTTTCAACATCTTTTGGAGAAGTTAATCCGAAAGTTTTATGTGTTTTTTACATTAATATTAAATACATAATTATAAAGAAATATTAGTGTAGTTGCATAACATAATATCGCGCCTTGTTTCCTTGAAGGGTTGGGCAGAGGTGTACCTACATATCTATAGTACACCCACATTTCGCCAGTTATTTTTTAAGTCCCATGTAATAGGGGGCGAGACTATTGCCATCAACTAGTATAGTATACTAGTGTAGGTCATTATAAACAAAACGAAATCACTTATAATATATCTGCCAAAACAAGTAAAAATCTGTGAAAACAGAATTCTTGAATTCCTGTTTACATCCAAAACACAACCGTCCCGGAAAACACAACATCGTAAATAATTACTAACGCGACCAATTCTTAGAATGTCTGCTCAAGTTTAAACAAGTCTTCAAACATCATGTATAACTTGCGCAAGTACTTGCAAGTTTAACTTGCGGGCTCGCAAGTATGTGATGTTATTATAACATTGTATCCTCGCCAAGTTCCACATAGTTGATAGTTGAATTCTTTATGAAATCTGACCTTTGCTTGTTATGGTGTAGAAAATTGTTTAGTTTAATTAAATATGGCGTAGTAAAGCTTATGATTTAAACAGATTGGCGATCATTTTAGTTTTAAATCATGCACGAAAGGTCATGTGCAACGAACTACATAATCACAAACAAATAAAAAACGGGGTTATTAAAAGTTAAATTAGGTTCCAATTAAACATTCACAAACATAATTCCGACCTTCACCGCTGTAGCGTATAGCCTACGTCGTAGCAGATAGCCTACGCCGTAGCATATAGCCTACGCCGTAGCATATAGCCTACGCCGTAGCAGATAGCCTCCGCGTAAAGTTGAGTCGATTTCTTTAGAAAATCAACAAACAATCAATCAAACATGTTGAACTCGATAACGTAGACTTTTTAAGCACTGTCTACAAGTTAAGTATATAGATATATATAAAAAGCAATCCAAATTCACGGTTTAAAACACTGTTGTATTTAGCTATCAAGATACACAATCAATTTTCATTTCCTCGCGATGGCGGACAAGTATCAAGTTGATTTACGCCGCCCGCCGCTAGATATGCATCGAATCAATTAGAGCTGGGCTAATCGTTTCACGTACACGATACGGCTAACGATTGTGTTCCTTTTGAATTGTTTATTGATTACTTTTATGGGTTTAAAGGGAAATAGTGTTTGTGTAGATTTTTAATATACTCGTAGGTATGTGAGAAAAACTTAGTTATAAGAATAAATTACGTAAATATGGGGGTAGGCGGAAATTACAGAACGCCACCTGCTAAGATCCTTACATACTCCTTATGCTTTGTTTCTGCCTTGGAGCATGGAAAAAAGGTCACTTGATGAATGTATGTATGACGTAAATATTAAAAACCATACAATTTTTTTACACACGTCATGATCTTAGCTTTAATTTACAACATTATTGTTGTCAGTATTTTTTTCATCGAAGGTATGAGGTATTGTTGCTACTAAATCAGGCTACTAACATGTTACATCATCATCATCATTTCAGCCTGAAATCACCCACTGCTGGGTATAGGCCTCTGCCATACTTCCCGGTTCCGTTCGTCCCTCATCCAGGTTTTTCCCACGACTTTGACTATATGATTTACCCAACGCGCTTTTGTCCAAAAGCGCGTTGGGTCTGGTTGCTTTGGCGTTACAACTAAAACGAAATTAATCTTATTCATAATGTAGCCAGTAGCATAGACAATGTCGACGTGTGCTTTTAAAATACAATAAAAAAAACTTTTCTAGAAACTACATACGTGACACTACCCGTCAATTAAGCCATAAAACAAAAGAAAATTAAATTAACTGTCTCACTGAAGAAGTAACAAGAAATTGTGGAACCAATGTTCAATTCCTGGTACTGTCCTATCGCAGTGGCCTTAATTAAATGGGCAAAGTTACCCGGAATGGGTAAAACGTGACTTTGCCCAAAAAATTAGGTACCAAACGCCATTACAGTTGATAAGAACAGAATTTTATATTGGTTGTTTTACTTTTATTAGATTATCATAAGGAATTTTTAATAATGTAAGCTGTAGGTAATGAATTTCTGGGGCGGCCACTAAATTAAAAGACTCGTTTCAAATTCATTGTTTTTCTGCTACGGTTATTAAATTAAAGAGAATATGATATTATTAATAAAATTATTTAAAAAAAATGTGTTTTTGTTTATAATGAATAAACTCAAAAATCATATATTATCAAAGAGTAACTTTGTTTTTTCTTCTTTATTTGTTTTGGGGTTTTTATCTAAATAGACATGTCAACCACATCGTGCCTTTTATCATTGTAACATTAACATTTTTAATTAACACAAATACTATACTAAATAGTTAAATAGTATGTACGAAATGGCCAAGCCACATATTTTGACTAAGGTTTAGAGCTTGTGAAGTTAGAGCTTGTACAGTTAAGGCGTGTAGAGTAGAGGTCGTGATGTAGGTAAGTCTGGGTGGTCTTGGCCTGAAAAATAAAAAATAAAGAGAGGCTGGAAGTTAAAATACGATTTAATTCTTCAAAGAAGGCATAATAAAAGTAAAGAATTTATGCCAAATACGGCGAAGTCAAGAGCTGGCCCATACCACAATAAAAATTTAAAAAAAACCGAATCCCCCAAAAACCAGTACATATTATAACTTATATATAAATTTGCCCAATTGTTTAAAAAATGCAACTTGCAAGGGTAACATTGATTAATATGCCGCCGGTAACGACCGGATATTAGTAGGTGACTGCGGAACGGAAAGCAACCTAGGTAAATAAATAAATACAGGAACAGTTGATTAGGTGACTTTAGCAAGCTGGCGGACAGGACGGCAGAGGATTTTAAATTTATCAATTGAATTTAAGATTTATCCAATCGAATTATGGTATATATTACAATGCTGGGAGATCGAGCTCGGAGCATCGCAGCGCCGTTTTCCGTCGATCACCGAGCATTGTAATATATACCATAATTCGATTGGAGAAGTCTTAAATTCAATTGATAAATTCAAAATCCTCGGCAGTCCTTTTCACCAGTCTCCGCAAGCCAAGAGTGGCATTAAGGTGAGTCGATAGAATAGAATGACCTTGGTAGTCTAAGAGTATATTTGCATAAAAAGCCAAACAAAAAAATATTAAAAGATACTGACAGCCATTTAATTTCTTCCTTTGTACCGCTCCGAAAATGAATGTTTGTGAAGTTTTTGAATAAAGAACCGACAACAAAAGATTTATTTTAAAAGAGGACCAACAGCGTATTAAAAAAACCACAACAACAAAAAATGTTTGTTACTAATGACAATATAAAAATGTCCTTTACTTTCAATAAAATAACCATGTATTTTCCGTGACCCGCATACTTTGTCCAACAAGAATCTGTCAATAAATTCCATCGCTGGATCGCACATACAGCGCCATATATTCAGCATTATTTATTACAGTAAGTAAAAACACATACGCTATTGGAAAGTGCACGGAATTCACGTTTCCGCTTTATTCAGCGTGTATATCTAGATGCTTGAAGCGCTGCGCAGGTGCTCGAGCCAATCGGCTATAAAATTACGAGACTGGAACAAAATCTGTAAACGTGACTGGTCTTGTGGGAAAAAAATACTGGTTTTATGAAACTTTTTGTACGTATTATGTCATATTGAATCGCTTTTGTGTAATTTATTTACGGCTTTAAAGAATGTCTTACTTAAATTGCACTTGAAAATGGTCTCAAAAGAAAGGAAGGTTGTATCTGAGCAGTGGGAACGATAGAGGCTTAATATTTGTGTTATGTTAGATTCAAAAAATGATTCATTACTAAAGCCCTTCACGACTTTTCAATATAAACCTCTCCGTTAATATCACAAACCCTTTCGATGTGTTTCCAATTTTTGATTCACCTAATTCATATTAATTTCAACAAAGCTTTCATGACCTTGCGTAAAACCACTAATTCACAATTCTAAACGGTGCGACGTGTATTCCATTCCAAAACCAGTTCGAGACGCTCGAAACTCGAGCACAGGTGCCAGATACGAGCCCCCCAGCTTTAAAATACAAACGGATTTGATGCAAATTTAATCAGGAAGCTTTACAAGGCTCGAACCACCTGAACAGGCTACTTATAAAGGTCCTGCACATACTTCGGCCACGTGACCGTAAAGTCGTCGATCAGACAACTCATAAAGTATAGTTTGGTCGAAGTCCTAGGACATAATAATATGCCCCATACGCCAGTCACGTTGCGACCGGCGTGAGTCGGTCAACGTCGCGTCATTGACACGTTGTAACGTGTATCTTTGAACGAAAGCTACCACCTATTGACATACTAGAAAGTAAACTCTTGTTGTTTTTAACCTTTCGTATTTTAATTCTGAACGTATATCCACACGAGACACAGTGGATTTTGAATTGCGTCTGTAATACGAAAGGTTAAGTGTGTCGAATCGCTTATTTGCTAATTAAACTACGTACTATTTATAAGTCTTTAAGTTTAATTAGCAAATAAGCGATTTGGTGTAACTATACTGTAAACATAGATTGCATTTTTAATAAATAAATACACCACGTGACTGATGTGTGTGCACGTACCTTAATCGTAATTCGCATCTATACTTTTTTCCTTATGTACGAGACATTTCGTTTGCCAAACAGTTATGAAGAAGCGTTCCGCAACAAATGAGTTCGCAGGGTATTAAAAATTCACGTGTGGAAATTCGCAATTTTCCTTAGTGTCAGATTATAAGGATGTATTTCGGATCCTTTGTTACGTCATCGTGTGTAGGTACTAATTATGAGTTTGTAGACAATTAAACACTTAAAAAAGAATATTTTTTAGTTCTGGGATGAAGTTCATGTAGGGTAGTGGACACCCCACTACACTATGGGGTAAAGATCATGCAGGAAAAGAACGGGTATTTATGACCATGTCAGTCACTGGGTATAGACCATAGGTCTGGCTGGGCATAGATCTATTTACGTTATAAGTCACATACATAGACCTCGGTGTGCTGTGACCAAAACAATAATATGTTCCCGTCTCTTTCTTGATCAGCCAAAAGTACGGACTCAGTATCATTTTTAAATCTCGACCGAAGTATTAAGTTCTAGTTTTTTACACTATTAATTGTCATTTTAACACAAAAAATATGCTAAAATATTTTCGAATGTATAACATGGGTAAAATGTAGGTTTCAAAGACGTCTTCAGAAAGAAAGAAAGAAAGAAGAAAGAGATTCTTTACCCAAAGTATTTAAAACATGATCTTTAACAAAAACATGCACAAAGAATTGTGAAACCCAAACGTTATCCAAAAAGGATTTCCAATTGATTAAACACGAATTTACGGAACGGATTGAGACCACATAATCACAAAATCTTATCACCAAACGGAAAATCTTCTCCCCCACCTCAAAAGATGCCTCGCTGCAGTACTCAGCCGTTTGATCTTAATTAAATCAAAATTAGGAGGCAAAACAATTCTTATCATGTTGTCCCATCCATTAGTTTGAACTTACAACAAATCCTTAGTTCAATTAAGCTTTGTTTGTTGATATAAGTATAATCTAGATGATACAGTATGTTTACACTTATACGAGAAATTATGGTACAGGCAGTACGTCAGCTGTAACACTTTGACCTTGAGCTGACCTAGAGTTGTACCGAGTTTCAATAGAATAACAGGCCAGCTTATATTGGTTATGTTACCAGAGACCGTGTGACCTTACGTATATATCGATTATGACTTAGAGGCGTTTATGGTCAAATAAAAAAATTGTGAAGAGCCGTGCTATGCTCTATAGGCAGCGGGCACGGATTTCATGTGGAAGGCCCGCACGAGAGGCGGTTCCGGGTGTCCTGATGCAACTTGGGAGAGGGTTATGTCCAGTAATGGACTGTGATAGGCTGATTTAATTGATTGATTGATTGATTGAAAGCTATGCTGAATGGTAGATTACCTCTATTTGCATTCAGGTACTGCCTCATGAGTTGGAGATCACATGTGGTGGCATCTACAACGCCACAGGCGAACCACGCATGAAAGACCTGACGACACACTTATCCTGCATCGCGCAATTAGAGTTTACCGCGTGATCAACATATATAAGACTATGGGACATTAATCGTTGCGCAGTTGCCCGCCAGACACGACACCTGTCAGGTTGGAGAATCCTCCCTTTTCTATTGAGGATGAGTGAACTTTACACCCTGTTCCTCATACCTCTAAACAGTCATTCCATGGTCATATAGATCATTTACAATGTATAGCTTCCTAATATCTAGCAATTAATATCTATACTTTATTTACTTGGTACACATTCCATTTACCACTATGTAACCTAAATATCAACCTATATAAATTCAATATAAAATACAGTAATAATAGTGTAAGCTGCTACTATTAATATGAACGGAACAAAAACATGAAATGGGTGTTAGTTTTAGCTTCCACGCTAAATGCTATCGACCAATTTGCGCGAAACTTTTGTTCCCGAACTGTATGCAAATATAAAAAAAAAAAAAATATCCTGCGACTAAAATGTTTAAAACCTATGCAGCAAATATAACTGAAACAAGGTTTAGAATTTCTAAAAAGTTGGAATAAAATCTATGAAAATTCGAGCAACTAAAATAGTTTTTTTTATCCTTTAAATGGTAGGTGCTATTTTGATGAAAATTGCATTTCAATATAATTCTTCAACACATTTGTTTGAAAAAAGAATCGTTACTATTCCAATTCTCAAATACGCATTGCCTGAGATTAAATATCTTTCAAATGCAGTACGTTGAAATCTTATTGCAAATTCTTGGGGAATTGAGAAATGGACTCGAAGGTGTCCGCGCGCAGAGAATATGCAACTGCTATATTTTAAAAAATAATTTAAGGAGAAAATGTTCAGCTGAAAATATAACTTCTCACAGGAACGGGAACCATGGCAAAGTTAAAACTAGGTCAGTCCTAGTTTCAACTTTGTCATGATTAAATAAGTTGTTTTAATTTGAAGTTAAAATGTTATTACGGTGTTTTTATTTGAGCCTATTTTTCATGGCTTAAGGGGTAATGTGCAAACTCATAATCATATTGGTATATATATATATAAACATTTTATATATAAGCAGTAGTTACATTTTTTTAAGTTGTTGGTTGACCACTAACCTGATGGTTAGTGATCTTCGCCACCTCTAGACATCCCCAATACTAGGGGACCAATGATGCGATGAAACAAAGGTGAAATGTCTCAAATAACAAAAACCTACATAAACATCACACACGTCTTTCTAACCTCTGTTTTTTGTCCACCAACACCATTCTCTAAAAGGCAACTAATTTCAGAACAACATAATGCGAACGTGACGTTGCATCCGCGGCACTTAAAGTGCCTCGCAACAGATGTGTGTGGTACTACATAACGCGTGCTATGCTCTGCTAATCTCTAAACAACATTCTGGAACAACGGAGAATTTACGGAGGTATTTTTGCTACCTACAGTACCGTGTTGTGTTGCAGTAGGTATAAGCTTTTGTAGTTTCTTATATGGAAATGTTCGTAGTACAAATTGAAGTTGATCTTACACGAAACTTTCCTATTATTTAAGTATCAAAACTAAAATGAAAACTGTTTTGGGTTATGTCGAACCTTCACTGGCTGTCAGTGGCTGTCTGTTGTATAATTATTTTTAAATCAGGAAAAATACCAAGAATATTCAATGGTTGACTCTTCACATGACCAGAGGGCTGGCTTATTTTTTGGCCAAAGAATCAGCATTGCCATACAACGTGGCAATACTGCCAGCCTTCTGGGCACTTTTCCTGTTGACAGCGACGCGGACGAATTCTTCGATGCCCTATGATTATTTCCCCTCCCATTTTCTATATACATGTACCTACATAGTTTCTTAGTTAAATTAGTATACATAAAATTATGAATAGTAAAATATTCAATTATTGTTTGGTTTAAAGGTTGCCTAAAATTCTCCTAATCAGAGTACTCTACCCTGTCTATATCAAGAAAAGCCAAGGATTTGTATTGGACTGCGATGATGACTAGCAGTGGACTTAAATAGACTGTATTCCAAACATTGGAGTGCGGAACTGAATCCCTCTATCATAAATATTTGCATTCCGCGTCCCAACGTCCCTGCCAACTATAGGGTTGTTGCCTTTAGAAGCAATATTAAAAGATTATAGCCCCAAAGAAAACATAATTACCCCTACAATAATGTCACAATAGCAAGAACTGGTGAGGTCGGAAACAATAACCGGCCGTGTTTTCCCACAAAACAGTGGGAAATGCAAATTGTTTTACGAACCCGGCCTTGAGACTGGGTGTGCATTTGTGTTAAACGCGTCGCTTTGTGACGGAGTTATGTTTCGAGTTAACAAGATGGGTGAATATTCAGACATTGTTGCTATGCATTGTGGCTGTTTTAAAATCATTTGGACGTCGTGACAACCAGTCTTGCCAAGGGGTATTATGTTACCCAGTAACAGGTTTGTTAGCGGAGATCAGATAGAGAGTCGCTCCTTGTAAAATACTGGTATTCAACTGTATATTGTTAGACTAAAAGCTGAACCCAAACTTAGTTGAGAAAAGGTTAAGCTTATGATGGTTGTCTCAAAATTAGGGAAACTACAACTTTTTTTTTTTACTTTTTTTTTACAACTTTCAAAGTCACAGATGAAAAGTTAGAATTTTGGTAGTCTGTAGTTTCTGCCTAGCCCCATGGGAAAAGGTGTGAGTTTATGCACCTATGTAATTTATCAGACTCAAGTTTACGTTACCCTACATTGCGATTATGCAAATTAATAATATTTTGAATCAAAGTAGTTTCATTTTAGTTTATTAAACTTACTCCAAAATGAATCATTTCAAATTCAAGGACATGTCTGTTTAGTTTTTGTGGAAGAAGATAATTTGGAACCTGTAATTAAGAATTTCTAGTTGAACGGCTGAAACATTTCAAATTGTTTTTTACTAATTTAATATTCTATCTCTGAACATCTGGCTTAGTATTACTATTAACTTTTTATTATTATTTCAGGGTCAATACCTAACAATGTAAAAGAAATCTCTTTATTGAAATGCTTGAAAAAGTTAATAATAATTTATTGTGAAAGCGGTACTGCTGGACACGGCTCGCATTGTTAGGAGGTTCCTCTCTCTGGAGCCTTGACCGCCGGTAGCTTGGACCCTGTTCCCAATACCGATGGGCTACTATTTTTTATATTTTTTAAATGTTTGTATATTTTTTTAAATTCTAATAGTATTTAAAAAATATATTAGATAAGCCACTTTTAATACATCAATGTTGATAAGTATTTAAATGAAATAAAGTTAATAATAATTAAAATAATATCAATACAATTTTTATTTTATTATTATATTCTAATATTTAAAAATGTAAAATATTTATGTATTTAATGAAATAAAAGAAAATTAAAATAAACTATACAGGAGAGTTATTTAAACTTCATTGTGCAGTAATTTTATGCCACGTTTTAACTGGATATATTTTGTAAATTAAATAACTTTAAATAAGAGTTATCTTGTGTTGTAATGTATTCAAAGTTACAGTCTAAAGTTGAGCTTGTACGAGCATAAAATATGCGAATTAATGCTTAACAATATGCAAATATTGTTTCTGATAGCTTTAATATTACAGTTGGTTTTGATACAATCAAGTGATACTCTATGAACACTGACAGTTGTTCTTGAAGTAATCGATTCAAAGATGAATCGATTACTTCAAGAACAACTGTCATTTGACAACAGAAATACTAGGGTACTTCGATATCCCAAAGATATCTCAGACTTTCGAACTCCTGGATGGCTATAACGACTGTTAGAAGTATTTGTATAGAAGATTTGTATGGAAACCAGACCCGACAATTGTTTGTATTCTGCAGAGCACGATGGGATCTTGATGTGTAAAGAATGGCCACCCATCCTCGGAGTGACCGCGTCGAACAGAACTTAACCTTGTAGTTATGTTTCATTATTATCTTTAGCTATTAATTGACAGGTATGTATTATGGCTGATTTACATTGAATATAATGCTTCTTGCCTCAACAACCAACATTCATTTCATACAAAACCCGCATCCATAAATAACGTCCTTAAACCAACGCAATAAAGTTGCAATTCGCGGCGTTATAGCGGTTTTCATTAGGCATACTCGTAAACAAAGAAAACAAAACGTAACATAATGAAACAATAGGTACCTGGTACTTCTAACAAACGCAAGTCCACAAAGGAATATGTAGTGGCTATTGTGTGAGACAAATGTAGTGAATTAAGAAACGTGGCATTGTATCATTGACTTGGGTCGAAAGACATTGTAATAGGAAGATGTCTTTGAATTTATTGTCTTTGTTTTTATTTTTAACCTTAAGAGGGTGCATTCGGACAGTTGGCAACGTCGCAAATAGATGTCAAAATATATATCGCTGTTTTGATTAATTTGGCAATATTCCTGTATGAAAATATGAAATATGGTCAATTAGTGGAATAGAATATTGACTATGAAATGCAATAATAAATATCTTAACACCGCATATTTAGTTTTAGATGTAAAAAAGTCATTTGGAAAGTTTCCTTTTTCACATCTAAAACTTTGCGACGTTGCCAACTTTCCGAATGCACCCTCTTAAGGTAGCCCACGCAAATTTTCTTACGTTTTTTTGCAATTTGCAGGTCAGTATCAGGTTATATGTTTATCTCAATATGATTCGCGGCCGTATCAAATATTTATTTTTAGAATTATAATCATAAAAATCATCAATAAAACTCTCTAAGTTCATACAGTCCTATTTAACTTTGAGGTTTGAGGACTATTATAACTTAAGGAGTTGTATTGTTGATTCTAATTATTATAATCCTGTAACGCTCAATCCTGCACAATGAAGGGTTCCGTAAATAGCATGAATTTATCCCAAGAACAAACGACAGACGACGGACGGGAAGACAACGAAGTGATCCTATAAGGTTTTCGCTTTTTCCTGTTGAATGTAATGTAATTTGAATTTTTAAATATTAAATAAAGTAAAGTGATTAACCGTTTTCACATTCAATTTATTTTACAGTAACATTCAGTTTTTCCGCGAAATTTCACAATCGGCATCGCGTTTTTAACCTCCACGATGATTGATTGTTGATAACGTTTTCAGCATAATAAAAGCAATCAGTGCAACCATTTGTAATAGCTGGTTATGAGAAATAACTGCTATTGAAAATATTTTGCTTCCACTATTATTATGTCAACACCAGCTAGGTCAATCATGAAAGAGAAAATCAAAGGAAACAGGTAGTTTAGTACAAGCTTTAAGGGGTCGTTCCAAGAAAAGTACATGACTTGCTAGTATGTTTGCTCGCACACAAATCTAATTAATTAATATAGAAACAAACTTCGTATGACACATTATATTTCAATAATGTTCTTGGAAAACGGGTAATAGTTAATTATAAATGTGTAATGTAGGGTTCATTTACAATGAATATTGTAACATTGAATTCTCTACCACTTCAAATAAGATGAAACCGCCAGAATGATTTTGCTACGCCGTAGCAATCACGTAGCCGTAGCAATCGCGTAGCACTAACTCATAAGAAATAGACTCATTACTTTTCGCATTACGTCTCAAATAAAGCTTTAATTAACTGGAAAATAATGAGCTTTTTAGTAGTCAATGTAAACGTTAAATTAATACAATCGTAAGAGTAAAAACCGAACGGAGTTCTGTTAATTAATGCGCCAGACTATCATGTAACAGAACCAGATGGAGAGAGACCATTAGGCGGGCAACGACTACACCTGTGATTCGACATAGTTCATCGTGACCACGACCACTCTGTCAAGAGCGAAGCGAAGAAAAGTACACACCGGACATTATTCAAAATACCTGACAAGTTAAACATCCCGACAAAAGCCTAATACATCTCAAATATCTGGGATGACCTGAATGCATTTATTATTTATAGTTTCTCTAAACACCTAGACTCGACAAAAGCTCCTAAACTTTCCCGATTTAAGTAAAAATGAGCTAGCAAAACTTGAGTATTTATAGCTAAAGTCTGGCCTAGCTAATTCAGTGGCAGCCTGGCAACTTCAAAATTAGTTTAAAATTCGTATGCAGTACTTATTGGATGTGAAATTGACGGGGCGTTGCGCAACGGATGAATTGACGTCTTTTATTTGCAATACAGTTTTGTTTTTATCTAGAAATATTCTTGAATAGGGAGAAATGAAAACTTTTTTAATTGAATCTCATTTATTTTGTGCCACAGCCAAAATATAATATTAAAACTATATACAGGGTGGCCGGAACGTTGGAAACGCGGAACATACATGGGGGTGTCACGATACGAGGGAACTAAATTTTGTTTTTGGACGTCAACGTTCCGGCCAACCTGTATATAATACCTATGTGTTATAAGATTTATACAAAAAAAAAAGATCCGTAAAGCATATTTCATTACACAAGGTATTATTGTACAGTTTTCGTTTGTATTACATAACTACAAATATCGGTACTGGTCGGACAATTCATTGACTTGAGAGAAAGAATAATAATAACACGCCTGTAATCCTCGAAGAGGTGTACCGATAGTACACCCACATTTTGCCGGTTATATTTAACTCCCATGTAATAAGGGGCGAGCCTATTGCTATAGCCTATTGTGCCTCTCAGGCACCGCGCGGCGATGACGGCACATCTGGGCACAAATCCAGACTCCGGGCTACTACTGAGAAATTCCTAATAGAAAACCCAGTAACACTTATTCTATCTGGGAATCTTACCCATGACCCCATGCTCAGCAATAGCGCTTGCGACCACTAGACCAACGGGGTAATCGTTGAGAAAGAATAATAATGTATCTATTATAATAAAAATAAATTGACGTGCTTTAGTCTCACAAAAACTCAAACTTGGTTCGACCGATTTGACTGGTTTGGTTCACGAAAAAACTAAATTAGGAAAAACCCAAAGAAATAGACGAAAAATAAAAACGAAATTTTGTTCACGTGTTATAACGTTCGTTCACTGGGTCTCTAGTAACATAATAATTAACATTTCATCAAAGCTCAAACCAAAGTATGGTAAAACGGCCATACATAATCAAGAAACACCCACACTTCGGCAATTTAACCAATAAGTCCATAGTAACGAGCACAATTCGCACGTAGGCCATATTTTTATTTGGCGGTCATTAATATGCATGGGGATGGCACGGGATTGGCTGGGACAATGAGCCTGGCATACGTGACCTGAGTCCTAAATTAAATCCAGTTTTGTAGCAGATTTGTGCCAGTTTTGAGCTGGTTATGCTCTTAGTTTAGTGATTACTTGGTTTGCTATATTACGATATCGTGTCAAACAGTTGAATTTACAAAAAAAAACAATAACATTTTAATAGTTACAGCATGACACCAGTCGGCTACATAATTGTTCAGGAAGTATTTTTCTAGATTGATCAATCGCCTCTGGAGTTACTCATTATTTTTAAATTGACAAAGATGCTATTAAAATTAAAAAAAACGTTGTTTATATTTTTCAGATTTATGTGCGCATATTATTTGAAACTACAAATATCACTATTTTTACATCCTTAATCTATACAATACTATTTTACGTTTAATAATAATTCTCAACCAATTTCATTCTTATTTCAATGTCTATTTTTTATCCATTCAACCAATAAAATATATTTTAAACCCAAGACTTAAAACTCGCTAAATCTTTTGTCATTTTATTTCTGATCCAATCAACCGGCTCTCTAGAGCGTATTCTATCAATGAGAATAAAAAGAACGTTGTGTTTTGTTTATTCGGCGTTAATTTAAAATCTGCAAATACAGGTTCCGTAAACAAAGCTCACAAAAACATGCAAAAAACGTTTACATTGTTTTGCAAACAAGGTTTTATATAACAGCGGATTTATATGAACTGGAAAGCAAATGGCGTAGCCGGATTAGTCTATCTTTTTCTGGATAGGATGACGTGTTAGGCCTTTTAGCTTAGCTTTAGTAACATGATACAGTACCTAGGATTGAATGTAGGCTAGACTCTTGTAGTATGAGCCTATAGGTTTAATGATCTACGTGTGTGCCAACAATTATATTAATAATTATATAAATCCGATGCTTCCAATTTTTAGGCACGCATTTTTTTTTAACTTCTTATTATTAGGAAAAAGAGCTTTTTTTAGTCATGACTTTATGTCCTCTAGAGGGCGCCATATTCACGTCACATAACCTATAACAAGCAGACGACTAAGACGTTTCCAACGATACCCCATTTGTCAAATTATGATGAGTAGTTTAGAAGTTATGAGGGAACAGATGAACATACATAAATACCGGTCAAAATCATAACCCTCCTGTTTGCTTCGCCGTAGTCGCGTAATAAAAATCACTGATCGTTCCGAAAGTGAGCGCGTGTAATGCCCCGCGAACAGTGATAACTAGCACCATCTTTCTTTCAGAAAGTAAACTAGTGTAACGAGAAAAGAGACATGCCATTAGTTCTTAGAAACTTGTGTAAAGATAGATATGGAGTGTGTTCGTAATAGCTATAACTGACGTGATGCAGCAGAAGAAAAAAGGAATTTGTTGCTCAAAACCTAGTAACTATGAACTTCAAATTCATTATATCTAAATACTTCTTAAGACGATCTTGGTATAGTAAAATACCGTGCAGACCCAGGACTTATATTATTATAATGATCTGAAATCGCTAAGAGTGGCAAGCGTGGTTGTCGAAAAGTCGTATCGTACAAATGACTCCGATAAAAGTAAAGATAGTATTTTGTTTTTAAAGCTTCAAAAGTTAAAACTGTGTCGCAGCTATCAACGCTCGTCTAATCATAAGAACCACATTATTCCAGACTTAACTGTGTCATGGGTACAGTTCAGCTAACTTATTTAAATAATTGTATTTCATGTATGAAAAGAGGCTTGCTTCGGAGTGGTATAGGCCAGTATATTATTATCCATGATTAAAATAGGTAGCTGTATTTATTTCCTCTAATAGATATTTTCGAAAGAGAAAAATAAGAAACAAGTGACATTACAAAAACGCGTAAAAAATATCTTTCGTCTTAATTAAAATTAATTCAGCGGGAAGCCGTAAAGATTGCGGAGCGATAAAAGCAATTAGAAAAACACTTAAGCGAAAAGCGAAAACGACTTTTCGCGGATTTAAGCCTTTTTCATTTGTCCAATTTATTGAAACTCTTTTTTTGTCATTAAGTAATGCCTTCGCTTGTTCGGTGATTTTAATAGTGGTGTTTACTTTTTTTGCTTTATGGTAAATCAGGAACATTGATATGTAATTATATTTGAGTAGATTTTAAGTAGTTAGACGTGCCATTGACGTTCTGAGAAGTGCTATTTTGAGAAGTGCACATTTTGCGTCAAGTGCACATTTTGCGAAGTGCACATTCTGCGAAGTGCACATTCTGCGAAGTGCACATTTTGCGTCAAGTGCACATTTTGCGAAGTGTACATTCTGCGAAGTGTACATTTTGCATCAAGTGCAAATTTTGCGAAGTTCACATTCTGCGTCAAACCCGAGTCTTACGATTGGACATGTTCAAGTCATTTAAGAAATTCCAAGGCCTATATGCCTTGGAAAGTCTTAAAAGCCTAGCTACTAATGCGAAGAACTCACGAGACTTGCATGAATTGCTTTATTTACTTATCTTTATACTCTTTACAACCTTAGCACAATATGTTCGTGTTTTTGCAAAGTATCTCCCGTCTGCGTAAGTTACGAAGAAAGATTAAATAAACTTTAAATTCCATACACAGATCCAACATTTTGTGGTAACAGCGAAATAAATTTCGAAACGCAAACTTTATGATACTGTTGTCCCAGTTTTAAAGAGTAGGAACTTGACTTTGTCATTATCTTGTCTCAAAGATAAAGTTTTGTCTGAATCAGAAGGATATCGCAAGGACATTTTACAAGAACAAAGCAGAGAAGCGGAAAAACGAATGACTTTTGTTTTTGGTTGGTCAGTTTGTGGTTATGGTAGAATATTATTTGAATTCAGTGTTTCAATTGATATTTTGATTTAATATTGGTAGGGTGACACTTTGAAATGGAGTATGTTGAAATCCCGGCTAATTTGGCAATTATAATATAAATAATTGTAAAAACTGCCACGTTGGTCTAGTGGTCGCAAGTGCTACTGCTGAGCATGAGGTCCTGGGTTCGATTCCCGGGTCGGACAAAGTGTTATTAGATTTTTCCATCTGAAATTTCTCAGTAGCAGCCCGGAGGCTGGATTTGTGCCCGATTGATGGGACCCAATAGGGTCGTCCCGTATAACATGGGAGTTATATATTGAGGATTACAGGCGTGATGTTATGCAATTATAAATAACAACAAAAAAAACAAACAATGCTTCAGCATTCCAAAGAGAAGCTTTTAGCGAAAAAAAATTAGTTTAACCAAAATAAACTCAGATAACGAGTAATAAATTCATGTCATAAATCACACAGATACTAAAATACGATTCACATCACACATTTGGCCTACAAAATGAATATTTATGTGCCATATGAACACAGACTAACGTTATCATCCATGAAGCACATAACTTCTCATTAATTTGATCTTGGGAATGTAATCATTACAGTTATTAATAGTCTCTCGTATCATGAAATATTACTAGAAAAAAAGCAGTGACTCATGTATAGAACAGGAAAAATAGGTACAGGTCAGGGACCGATTAGTTTTTTAAGCGATTGACCAAAAAAAATCTTTACTAGAGAACGGTCGCGTTTCGCCTTTTCAAACTGTAATTTTCATTAAAAATGTTGGCAATGACGTTGTCGGAAAAAATATGAAGTGCAATTAATAATTAACCTTTACACATTTATTATTTGACTGTACCTATTATAAATCTGTTTTTAAATGGAGACCACGCATTGGGAAAGACAGGGTAGGATGCTCTGACGATAGGTAGAAAGGTGAGATTTGCAGGGTGGCTGGTAGATTAAAGTCTGCCCCTAGCCATGAATCGAGGGTGGAGAGGCCTACATGTCCAGCTGCGGACTGCTAACGGTCCGTGATGTTGGTCATGATTATTTTTAGTTCAGACCACCAGTATAGACTACAAATTATGATTGAGATAAATAATTTTATTGAAAATATAATTATGAAAATGAGTTTCACCTAACCTTGCTGCAATCAAAACAATTAAAAGCGTAACTGAATACTTCCCGCCTTCATTTGGCACGTAACTTAAGGAAATAGAAATTTTAATTTTGCTGCAGATATTCGGCTTCGTTTCATTTAAAGTAAATGAACTCTAACAATAAATGAATCTAAAATAAATGCTTTTACAACGCCGCATGCGAACTACGAATCAAAGACCTGGTGTCACACAAATCCAGTATCGTGCAAACAAAGTTATACGCGATATAGGTATACAACATCCCGACATCAACCCTCCAGTAACCCACCAGAGACAAGGAGGATCTTCGCTTTTCAATAGGGTATGAGGAACTTTACTTCCTGTTCCTCACACCTCTATACAATCAATCATCGTGTTTCTTTTCTTCCATAATAACCAATCAAACCTATTACTAATAGCTATATATCATAAGCTGCCCCAAATACAACTAGTGAGCAATTCAAATAAAATATCGTTCATTTCCGAATGCACACTAAAAGCATAAACCTGTTATAACTAATATCGCTAACTTCACTTCAAACAAATTTGAAAGCCAGGCTGAATATCTAAAATATTTGACTAGAATGCTTCCGATGTAGATATTAATACCTGCCTATTCGTATCATTGACAAAGCGTGTTGGTATTCCAATCTCTGAATTGCAAACTAAACATATATTCAGTTGCAATGTGACTATAAAGTTTTAATTTTATGTAACTGTGAAGATATATTTTTAGATGTACATTTGATCACTGAACTGTTAAATAAAATGAAAAACAAAAAAATCATCAACCATCTGAGAAGACGCTTTATTCATTGAATACATTTCATAGCTAACTAAAATGAATAATCTCAGGGAAAATAAACTAATACATGATTTGGTGCTGAATCCCAAACATTCAACATGGTTAAAATAGGTACATTTCCCAAGCAAAACATTTAAGGATACCATAAAGCGTAAAATATTGCGTCCTTATTTTCATCAAGCCTTTACTTTCGAGTGGAACTGTACAAGTCCTTTCAAACGAATTTAAGCCTGTGAAAATCGAGCCTACTAATCGAGTCGGCCGTTTCAGTGACACTTTCTCGAAATAATAGAACAACGGAATTTATTTAATTATATCGGGCAATGTTAGTACTTTCGCCACAAAGGACCAAAAAAAATTCACAAAATTCCTGCCCCATGTACCGTGCCTGTCACTGCATAGAGAGACAGCTGCTAAATTACGTTACTACTAATGACAATCATTTTTTCAACATTACATAACACCATGCTTGTTTTCCCCCAAGGGTTAAGCAGAGGTGTGCGCACCCACGTTTCGCCAGTTACGTTTTATTGTTTTGTTTCATTTTGACAATTCAACAACAAATCCATTGCGCCGTACGTTTTATTAATCATATTCACGACAACCATCTCAACACAATGGATGACGTCAAACTGTCAATATAAAAGCTATTGTCAATAGGAGTTTGTTACGCAATAGGTTGCTGGAAACACGATACGTACAGGAATATCGGTTTATTTCGGCCCGTGCACGAAGCTTGAAACAAAGTTTGAAGTGTCCTATAGACGAAGGCGACTATTTTGGGGCCTGAGCTTGATTGATAAGGTTAGGTACACATCACTGAACTCTTTGACGAGAATAGCCGTTGTAGCCGTTGCAGCAAAAATCAATCAGTTCCGCTAAAGGTTAGGTTAGACGGGGTGATGTCACTCGTGCGTTTATAATCTCGTGAGCTCGTGTTCGTGCATTGTCGTAACTCACATGGAAACGTAGAACCAAAATTAACTTAAATTGAACTGTAGTAGACACATGCACGTGTACACATATAATGGCAAAGTAAAACACATAACTTTAACTGAATTCTAC
Source organism: Eupsilia transversa (assembly GCA_914767815.1). Taxonomy (NCBI): domain Eukaryota; kingdom Metazoa; phylum Arthropoda; class Insecta; order Lepidoptera; family Noctuidae; genus Eupsilia; species Eupsilia transversa. The sequence goes on from OU611888.1 coordinate 5,521,596, forward strand.
GTGCTTGTGAAATGTTTTAAACTGCATTATGCATGTAAACTAGAACTCACAATATATTACAAACTTCATGCAAACTACAAATGTGTACAAAGTCACAAAAATAATTAAACTCAACGTAAGTCCCAGAATCAGTACAAAGTACATTATTCAGTAAACTAACGCTGCAAGTCTGTTTCTCTTAAGCAAACAACCCCTTTTGTTTAAATACACAAAGAAGTAATGAATCCAAAGAAAAACAATATAAAAAAGTATATATATTTAAATGTCACAAACTCGAGAAAGATGCACGGAAAAATTATCCATATATCAAAAGGCTTGGAATGTTTTTAAAATGGCTTCTCTCGCAGAAAATGTGAAATATTACAGTCAACACTGAAAAGCTACGAACCACGTTTTTCGTTAAATTTACAGTAAATTTACCTAGTAGGTATATGAATATTCATGGTACGTATCATCGAAATGAACCAGATAATATTCGGATGTAGCTGCATACGGATAGTTTAAATTTAAAACGTTTTCATAAAATGTTGATATGGAAATGGTGCTCGAATTAAATTTAATACCTACTTTCACACATAATGTGGAATTCTGTGTGTTTTTTATCAACAATTTATAGACTGCAGCTGCTGGTAGTAGTACCTACCTACATAAAAACTTGGGGCTATTCAGATCCAACAAAAATGAAATATACGACCACCAACCTCACGAAAATGACAAAGATTAAAACAACCGCAAGTTCTGCAGAATAATAATGGAGTTGCGTTAACCCAGAATACGCGCCAATAGCAAAAAGAGACCTTAACATAACCCCGAAATGATTCAAAATCAAATCGAGATCCGTGTACAAGAAAATCGCGTAAAGTATAACCCGTTCAATAATAAAACCTATCAGAAAAATCCGATGAACTGAAAGACCTAAAATAATACGAGCCACAAAATCCTAATACCTTTTTTCAGAATCCTACTCAGTTAGTGCCAAATTATTGGATATCTGCCCTCACTATTGCCATAAAAAGTTAGTACCGTCGATTTTTATGGCACTTTAGCATTTCAACCCGGAGGCTTGAAGCTCCACATTTGGCACATAAGTCGATTAAGAGAAAGCCGGGTGTATTTTTTTAAACTTATTATCGCCAGGGTATGAAAATTTTGAAGCGAGATAAATTGATCCAGATTGATCCTACCAGTCGTCTAACGCTCATGGGTGTATTGTATAATTATCATCATCATCACGTCATCATCTTAAATTCCTAAGCCCACTTGCATCATGAATCGCTTAATGAACTTAACGCTAAGGTCCATATCTCACTATGACACCAGATGGTGGCGCAACCATGGTCGCACTGCCAAAAAATTTATGGTTGGTTCCGATTGGACACCTGGCCACCATAAAGTTGTGTATATTTTGCTTTCAGTGCGACTATGGTTGCGCCACCACGTATTAAATCTTAAATTCGAACGAAACAAAAAAAAAATATCGGTTCAACCGTTAGGAAGCTACGAGGGAACAGACAGATACACAGATGCACAGATACACAGATACACACGTTAAACTTATAACACCCCTCTTTTTCCGTCGTAAGGGGTTAAAAATAGATCTATTTCTGTCAATCGTTTGAAGATGCCAGACATTAAGAAGTTTTTAATTATGTTTAGCGTTAAATGCATTAAATGACTTAAGGTGCAAGTGGGCCTGAGTCTGTTAGTTTCATTTTTTTTTTAAATTATGTTAAATTGTGTGCTGGAAAAGCATATTTATGAGACTACCCAAAATTGTTGTTTCATATAGTAAATGTATTCTTTTTTCCATATATTTCTCCAAGTATCGCCCGAGGCTTTTTGTTATTATTCTCGTTACGTTATATAATAATATCTTGTATTGTAGAGCGAACTGAACTCATGTAAGATTTTCCTAGAGTTTGTCGCGTGTACACGTGTCATAGAATTATAGTTTTTATCTTTTTTGTATTTATATTCTTAGTTCATGTTACGTTTCTCGGTAGGTCGTAAAATTATCTACATTCTACAGATTACTGTTCAACAATTTTCCTTGGCAACAGTATTTTAGTTAAATGTTTGGCACATAACATAATATGTACCGTCTCCAAACAGTTTTAGTCGACATGGTTCATTATTGATGTCAAACTGAACTCGGTGTCAACTTTTCCCGTTCGTAACAATCACAAAAAAAGAAGGGCCTCATGTCCAACACTGCTTAAAAGTAGTAAAATACAATAGACGTAGATATATTTAGTAAACTATTCCGCTTTACTATTCTTAAAGGGGTTTATTTATAAACGTTGCTTAAAGTTAAGTGACGTTCAAACGTCAAAAATGTACGGTTAAACAGTCGCTAATCATTACTTAATTTTAAGCAACGTTTATAAATAACCCCCTATGAGTCTTAAAAAACCCTGTAAGAAATCGACACGTGTTTCACCTCTCAACGAGGCATCCTCAGGATGACGATTGACTTGTTGCGAACCCGTACACGACGTGTTAACAACGACGATGACGTGTTGATTTCTTACAGGGTTTTTTAAGACTCTTTAAGAATAGTAAAGCGGAATAGTTTACTAAATAATTATATCTACGTCTATTTACGTATTATTATCTACGTATTTTATAATGGATTTCCGCCAAGTCACTCCTGAATCAATTAACTATCTTAAAAGTAGTACTTTAATTGGATAATAAAAAATATAAAAATATACATTTATTTCAGACATAATAAAAAATTGACCATAATATAATGTTAGTAACAAAGGTCTTAAAAACCGTGTTAGTATTGTAGCATTCTCGAATAAATTCACATAAAAATAAAATCCAATTAATTTCAAAAATAATAAAGATAAAAACATAAATAAAAACTTTAATAATAAGCCTTACAATGCCTTGATGTGTCTCTTTACCCATTGCAATTATTGTAGCGGTCGATTTTTTAAGTTGATATTAATAAATATTTTTATTAATATTATCAACTTAATATATACCTACTATTAAAAATAAAATTTTCATGAATCTATTTCATGAAAATTTTATTCGATATGAAAACGATTTATAGCCGCGTTTAAATTAAACTACGTTGCTTCCTACGTTGTAGCCAAATAGCTTTCCTCGTTCGCCCATCCAAGACAACATTTTAATTTTATTAAAAGCAAAGTGACACACCTTTCTTCGCAAGCTGTTAGAGGCAAGCGAGAATAAATGAGCTGCTTAATTTTAATCCTGGCAACTTTCTAGTAGCTAAACAAAATGCTAGCAACACAGCGTCGTTGCTTAAAGCATCGTAAATTTTTTAAGCCAATACTTTATTATTCTTCGTTTATGCGTCACGCCCATCGATTAGGTTAAGGCTGCTTTAAATTCTGTGGAACTGTAACGAATGTTTTGTAGACATTTCTTTCCGGATCGTCATCATTCCTTTTGTACAAGTTATAATTCCGGTATTGTATACAAATCGCTTAAAAGAAACCTCTGCAAAGGGACATAGCAGGCTAAATGAACAACTTTACAGGGGCGTAAGTCTATTAATTTATAAACGTTACAATGGTCTCTCAATGGTGAGTTTTTGACAGATTTTGTATGGCAAATCTGTCAAAAATGCACCATTGAGAGACCAATGTAACGTTTATAAATTAGTAGACTTACGCCCCTGGTCAAATCAATCTGCCTAGCCTTTTCCCAACTACGTTGGGGACAGCTTCCAGTCTAACCGGATGCAGAAGAATACCAGTATTTTACATGGAGCGACTGCCTATCTGACCTCCACAACCCAGTAACTGGGTAATACGATACCCCTTGGTAAGACTGATTGTCAGACTTTCGGGCTTTTGACGACCCGTAACGTGTGTCAAAGATCCACGAATGACAGCCGGGACCAACGGCTTAACGTGCTTTCCGAGGCACGGAGGAGTCTTGATATGTAAAGATGGCCAATTCACGAATCAACCCCGGCAAACGTAGCTTAACCAGATAGGTCGACCCGTGCGGCTGTTATTACTTAGCCACGAGCTTTTCGTGGAGGTATTAAATAGGTATAAATAAATATTTTTGCTGGTGTACCTGATTAAAAGTAGTTACCTACCGCTGCCTTTGAACTTTAGCAACACAGACCTTACCTAGAACATAGTATTTTCTCGGAGAAACTTTTTCGCAAGGAGATCTACTTCTGCTAACTACTAATCCGATTTTTTAAGGAACAAACTACCACAAAGTACTATTTCCTCATAAATCAAACCATTTCACAAAACCGTAAAAATATTTCTAGAAATCTAATCTCGCAATTGTCAAGTAATTCATTTTACTAAGCTGACTTGTCATGACAAACGATTTGGCTTAAGAATATTAATCATATTTTGTACTTGAGTTTTGTGTAAAAGCTTTCCTGAAAACTGTTAAGGTTTTATTCTTATTTTTGTTTAATATTACTATCTTGTTGATCTAATGGTGCTAGACGCTACTGTTAAGAGTCGGGTTCTAGGTTCAATAGCTGGGTCGGGTAAAGTGTTAGGCTTTCCCCGCATTAATTTCATGGGACCTGAAAGTTAGGGTCCGTGTTCAGGCGTGCACGTCTAAGTTTACTGTCAAAATGCGAGTGTATCGACTTAGACCTCTACTTATCTTATTGGTGATGGTCTTCAGAAAGGTCAGGTGCATAGTACTCACAACCGGCGTATGTATGTGTGGCTGTATGACCTGATGTATGAACGTAAACGAAGCAAAAGGAGTATGTAAGGATCGTAGCAGGTGGCGTTCTGTAGTTTTTACCTAACCCCATGGGAAGAAGGCGTGAGTTTATGTAGTCTGCGGTTTTGAATAAACTTTACCTATTTATTACAGGTACTACCAGTCTAGCGATACAAAAAACGAAATAAACTTGCTTTCTGCTGAAAAAAAATACAAAGTTTGACTCTCCATGGATCTCTGAAAGAGGTTGACTAGTCTGAGTATTCGGTTACCGACCTCTTCACTTCAAGATTGAAACATGAGAATCTCATTATTTGTTTAGCAGCCTTTAAGTGCGTACAAAACGGAAGAAAAGTTGTTGCTAAGGTAACTTATTTCTAAGAAATGGAATCTTTTTTTTTTGTTGTTTCTTTGTATCTGTTGTAATCTTTATTGACTTTTTAACGAGGTTTGTGTTTTTTTGTAAAGACGCTCTTATTATTTGCTTGATAATAAATACTACTTTGAATATTAAAGAAATACAAATAATTCGTTTTAAATATGTCTATCATATTCATTTTAAATGGGTCAACATTTAAAATGAATCATTTATTTTTAATATAAAATATGTAGTATTTGTATATGCTTTTCTGTTATGTATTACCTAATATCTATAGGTAGACTTAATTTACTATCACAGTCAGGACGTGCAGGTACTGACTATTTTTGTTATGTTCTCATGATTATAGATCTTTTTTGGGTTTTTTTTTTTTTTTAATTGAGTTATTTATCATTTTGTAAGCACGTGTGACAGATAAACCAATTTTTCTTTCATTACTTTTCTTTCTATCTAAAGCAAATATTAAAAAGTCACAAAATTCTTTCTTTACAAAGACCAGTCTGAACCTATTCGTATACCACGGTAAAACTACCATATTCAAACCTAGCTGTAAATCCGCACTTAAAATATTGACCAAAATAAGCCCAGTTTTACAACGCTTCCTATGTGAACAAACGATTTTGATTACAGAATGTTAGTTGAAACTGTTACATAATCCATATACAAATTCAACCAGTTTCGAGCAAAACAAATGGTCAATTCACTGTTGCATTAACAGCTTCATAAATTCTTCCTTTACAAATCCAGTCAGGGCCAATGAATTAACCGCGGTAAACCTCGTTATCGTTGCCATAATCACAATTAGCATAATACGCTTTAATTAAGTTCGGTTTAAGTAAACACTTGCGTTTTTAGTGAACTTTTACGTTGTGTGGCGGAGTCAGTAGTCTTTTCAGTGTGATGTTGTTTTGTTTCAGTGTTCATAGTTTTTGTAACGAAGGTTGGCGCAACATGTCTTTTTCTTCCATACTATTAGTCATCACCCCTTTTCCAGTCAAATCATCTTTCACGCAGTTCCAACATCCATCGTTTCTTTGGTCTTCTCTTCTTTAATTATTGTTTTTTTTTAAATATTATATAGGATGGTCAAAATTGTCTTTTACCGATTCCAAATAAACTTCACCGAGATTAATTTCAAGCAACTTCTAGATTCTAATGAAAAATTTGTATTTCCCTTTTTCTGTATTTATTGCTACGTAAAATAAAATAAAAATCTTGGGGGTTGCGTGACCGAGCTAATGTTCCTGTCACCTTTAATAACCTGTCGTGACGTACCCTCTCTGCTTAGGAAGTGACTAGCAACTTGCGTTATTGAGTACCGTCCACTTTGTTAGTAGATCAATCCTGCATTATATTGTGTAGGGTGTACAATAAATGTGTGAATTCTACGATTAAAGTGTGTTAAATAATGAATAACAATATCAGCATGAATCGTCACTGGGCAAAGCAAGATAAAAAATTAAAAAAGATATATAATTTAAGTTTAGTATTTTAGCTTTAATTTTTCAGCTCACTCAACCGTTTTTAAAACTCAGTAATTTTTAAATTCAATTATCCTTCGTTGATAAAATAACGGCTTTTATTTGACTTTAAGTTTTAAGACAAAATAACTCATTTTATTAAAAAGTTAAACTATTCTAGCTTGAAATCGGCTAAGTTTATTCAAAGTACTAAAGTAATTTACTTAGTAAATCATTCCTGCATTAGGTTAGGCTAGTCTTTGATATTGCTTAAAACAAAAATTCATTTTAACGTGTAATTTAATCAAAATAAATATACCATCATTATTAGAACCGTCTTCTCTAGATTTGTAATTTAAAACAATCTCGGTTTATGAATTATTCATGACACATCTATGAAGTTGAATGTGTTCATTCATTTGTGAAAATTAAGATTTCCGAAAGCTGAAGTGCTTGTTATGTAAACCGCTAAAGGAAGATTTGTTTAAAATCATAAATTTTCTGAAGGTATACCTACATATTCACTCCTTTATCCTTAACGACATGAAAAAATAAAATGACGTAATACTAAATAAACCGAGCATATAGGAAAATGTTCGAACCCTAGCAGCTTTGCTACGAAGCCGCTACGGCGTAGCAGTGACTTCATCGCGTCAGCTACGCCGTAGCATAAGTGCAATCCTCTTTGGGCAAAACCACAACGCAGAATACAAACGAAATACTTTGCCCTGACGTTTATAGCGGTCTGCAACATTATTCCTAAAGAAAAAATACACCTAAGCTGCTTATCTTTCCAAGAAAGTTGTTACAATCTACCCTCTGAAATTGGGTCAACATCCTTGTTGTGATATGTCAGTAAAGAACATACATAAGAACTACATATATTCGCGTCTTTTGAAGCTCTCTTACGTTTAGGTTTTAGGAGGATTGTAGATTCGCTAATTTTGCTCAAGTTATGAAGCAAAGCTGGCAATCGAGTGGTTGTGAGTTCTAACCCTGCTGTTGCACTTTTGTAGTGAAACATTTAGGGCGGATTCGACCAAACAGGAATACATTTTATCCCCGGAATAAGATTTACTTCTGACAGTTTTCGTATGGATAAACTGTTATAAATTCAAAATTTATTCGGAAGAGGAGGCTTATTCGGCGGATAAAATTTATTCCTATTACTAGCACAAGTACAGTCACGAGCAAAAATATGTCAACACTTAGTAAAATTCAAGAACGAATTACTCTTAAATTAATTATTGAAATTATAGGGTTTTGTGCAGACCAATACTTTAATCCATAATCTAAATGAGAAAATCGCTATAGAATTTTACTTTGTGTTGACATATTTTTTCTCGTGATGGTACATCATAATTGGTTTGATTGGTGGACTATAGTAATATAGGTGTGCGTTAATGTGTGTTACCAGTGTTTTTGAAAACAGACTCGTTTTCCATTTGGTCTACTTTTGTTTTTGTAAAAACCGCAAAATAGTAAAAATTAATCATTCTTACCACTACAAATCACGATCCCATCAGTATCATAAGCATTGCTAACATTAGAAAGAATGAAAAAAGATAGAAAAATAAGTTTATTTGTAAAACACAAAAAGATGGAAAAAAAATTGGGCTGAGGTGTACTCGAAAACGCGATGTAGGTGTACTATAATAGTACATCCACATATCGCCAGTTATGTTTATGTCCCATGTAATAAGGAGCGAGCCGACTCCCGGCTACTAGTGAGAAATTCCAATTAGAAAAACCCAATAACACTTTGCTCTGCCTGGGAATCGAACCCAGGACCTTATGCTCAGCAGTAGCTCTTGCGACCACTACACCAACGAGGCGGTCCTAATTGTCTTAAATGTCGTTCAAAAAAAAAAACAGAGTAATTCAAATAGACGTAACACTATCAAAGATTTCCCTAACGACCTCCAGATAATGAGACGCGTATAATACAATCCGTGTAATTTCCTGTTACAACTAACTTCATGGTCCATTCATGTATGTTGTATTTGGAGATAATTAAGCTCTCATAACATAGAAAATGTTTCCTGGAATCTCTAACGTAGATAATTAGCAGTAAGCCTCTGTACTGCCTTCTGTGGATCTATCAGAGAATATCTTACATGTACATGTTATTTCGGGTAATTTGTAAGTATAATTTACATGAAAATTTACATTAGAACAAAATAATATAATAATTATTTTACTCTATAGCAGGAAAACCAAATGGTTGGCGGCGATTAATTTTATGCGGACTTTAAGTAAACAGTTTTTATACACTAAAATGTAAAATAAAAAATTAAGCAATTTAATTAAGCCTACGCTTTGTATTTTTTGCCGTCGACACGACATCGGACGATGCGAGACGTATGCCGCATGCTGAAGCTGCAAATGTTTTCGGGAGTAATAGAGATAAGTATTCCACAACAAAACACAAAAAAATATAAAAGGTCCTTGAACATATATTATTACTAACACTAGCTATAAGGTATTACTAACATTATGGATCTTTGATATCCGAATAAAGACAATTTTGATTTTGATTTAAACATCTTTTAATCTTGCTAGCTAATAACCGTCTTCCAAACGAACTGCAACAGTCATATATTTTTTTAAACGAACCTCCAATCAAACTAATTGGTGATCCCTGCTCCATACGGTACAAAATATGAATTGAACAATTGAAACATGAAATTCTGACCACCGCAACCAGAATTAAAGATCATAACGCACCTGATAAAGACGAAGGGGGTTTATTTAGTATTTCCTTCTTGATAGCTCAGTCTGCCTAGCCTTTTCCCAATCATGTTGGGGTCGGCTTCCAGTCTAACCGGATGCAGCTGAATACCAGTATTTTACATGGAGCGACTGCCTACCTGACCTCCACAGCCGAGTAACTGGGTAATACGATACCCCTTAGTAAGCCTGGTTGTCAGACTTTCGGGCTTCTGACGACTCGTAACGATTGTCAAAGATCCATGAATGACAGCCGGGACCAACGGCTTAACGTGCTTTCCGAAGCACGGAGGAGCCTTGGTATGTAAAGATGGTCACCTATCCACGGACCAACCCCGGCAAGCGCAGCTTATCCTGATGGATCGACCCGTGCGGCTGTTATTACTTAGCCACGAGCAAACTATGCCCTGCAATGTATGCCCTGAAAAGCAAACTTGATACTATTAGAATAGTCGACATCGGCGCAGTCACATATTTATGCTGCCACTTGTATATGCCTTCCACAAATGATTACATATTTGCCGTCATCTTAACGACAGATATTAATGGATGAATCATAGTCCATAGTAATATTTATGCTCGTGCCTGTGCAAGCGTCGTCATTGTGATTTGACTGATTGACTTCCATTAGGGTCTTTACAGACTCATCATTCATACTGAATACAAGCCACACCAAGAATCGTCACACAAAATCTCTTGAAATACTATTCAAAGACTAAAATCAAAGTACGGATTCTCACAAACTTTTGAAAAAGGCGAGCGTCATACAGGTTCGCGAAGCATTTCCAATATCTGCCCGAGTGCGATGTAACTCAGTAGTGGCTTGCTTTTATTTGAAAAGTTCCCGTTGTTAGTGAGGAAATATTCTGTAATATTTTAGCTAGTCACGGCGCTGTTAAATAGCGCTTTGAAAATGTTGAAATACGGTTAGAGTTGGTATATTTCTACTGGTATATTAATATTGTAAAAGTGGTGCATTTTTGTTAGAGGTACTTTGGTTTTGTTTTGAGAATGTCTTGCTATTTTCTTGTGATTAGATAAACCTATGAGTATAAATGCAAAAATGTACGGATTTTTTGTGTAAATCATTGGTTAGAGACATAAATAACACTCATGTATGTTACAAGACAAAATGCACAAGGCTATCGCAAATAATTACTGTAATGTGTGCATACAGACAAAAAACCAATAAACTCACGCCAGAATTATAAATATCTACATAAAATTTCGAGGAACAAACGAACTGACTGAGCACAGCCCTGAATAAAACTCAGCCATTGCACCAATCATTAAACCTAGATTTATGACGAGCATCACTGATGACTTCCAAAGGTAGGTTGTAGTGTGGTGGTATCTACAACGCCACATGCGAACTACGCATCAAAGACCTGACGTCACACAAATCCTGCATCGCGCAATTAGAGTTTACCGCGCGATCAACATATATAAGACTATCCGACATCGATCGTTGGGCAGTTGCCCGCCAGACACGACACCCGTCTGGTCAGAGGATCCTCCCTTTTCAATAGAGGATGAGTGAACTTAGCACCCTGTTCCTCATACCTCTTAAATAGTAACACCACAAAAGTCAATTTTACATATTAAGGGTGATCAATCACTGATCATTGACTCCTCTCCTGTTTAATAATGCAAAGGGTGATAATGTACGCTTCTTGTACGTAAATCCTATAAGAAATTGGGCTGGTTTTCATTTGATGCCGAAGGATATATTGGTCTCCTTTTTAAAGCGATGTTTCGTGAGGATGGTCGGTTACATTAATAAAAGATACATTCAAGACTCTTCATTATCAGTTTATAGACTGCTGGATTCATAATCTCATTTAAATATATTGCCTCATAACTAAAAGTCATGTGTCTTAGGTTCGTCTAACGTGTGTCAAATAACAAATAAGTTTTTTTTAATAACAGTTTTGCAATTACCAAAAAATTAGTTTGAAAATAAAGGAACTGGGCAGACACACGATCAATCACAATCAGTTTTATTTTGACAGTTCAACAACGTTCATTGCGTTATTTAGGTTGTTGAGCAGTTTTTTTTCGAAATTATGAAGCAATCGATTAGCAATATCCTTCAAAATGATTCAGTTTGTGACCGATCGTGTGTTGCGCAATTACGGTGCAGGTCAACGATCACTATTTTGCTTCAAAACAAATCCACTGAACTTGAATATATTTGAGCTTTGAAATCAAGAACGTTCTATTGAAAGTTCTCGACAATTCGTTGAATTAATAGCAGGTCCCCTTCTCAATTTGTAATGTATTGACGAAGTCTTGGAAATATAATATTAGTTAATAAGGAGGTACTATATACCTACCTGTCATCAATATTCAACCGATTATCCTTGAAAGTTCGCGAGCACATTCGTAAGAAGCTGACAGTATCATTAAAATGTTAATGTTTTCCCAATGTTTGTCTTATTTGTATGTATATATTATATTAATAGTTTGTAAGGTTATATGTGATATGAGAATGCCTGTTAAACTAAAGGGTATGGAATATATAAGACCATCATAAAACCAGTCCTTATGTAGATATAAACGACAATTTGTTTTGCTGTTTCAAGCCTCGCGCAGACTGGCGCGACGCAACGGCGCGATGCGGCTCCAGTAATTGTTCTACCGTGAAGTTTTCTTAGAAATTGTTTTGTTAGAGTCGCGTCGCGCCGTCGTATCTCACCGTCGCGTCGCAACAGTCTGTACGAGACTTCAGTCTATTATGCTTATTATATTACGCTCGTTTATATTACTTTACTTTCTAAGAACAGGCAAAAAACTTATAAAACGGTTTTGATTTAGCCATACAACAACTAAAACAAAAGAAAGTTACACTAAACACACATCATAAACATTTAAAAAAATTAAACAAATTAAATACTCCCGAGAACCATAATCTGAAGAACAATTATTTACACGCAATCAAAATTAAATGCATTTACATGTTAACATTGTTATTACCATACAGAACTGTACCAACTTCTCACAAACATAAACAGGCGTTAAATCATTCTAAACCAGACTCTATGTACTAAACAAAAAAGGTTATAAATGCTGCAAGATTAGGTTGGTGTTTGAAACTCCCAAGAGAGCAATCGAATATAACCTCTAAACCGATGCAGTAAGGTCGTTCAGATATCATCAATTAAATTGTGCTAACGATGATTGCACTGCACGGTAATATGCCATTACACGGGGCTGAATAATTAAAGTGTATTTATGTCCGAACGATTACACCTTACCCTGTAATATGTGCGATTTGCGATGGGAGGTGACGATGTATTGGTGCTTTATAATTATTATAAGAGTTCCCTGTATTCAAACGGATGACTTTCACAGCAGACAATTTTTCAGTTAATGTTTTAGTCTAAACACAACTGGCGAAATGTGGGTGTACTAAAGGTACACCTCTACCTTACCTTTCGGGGATAACAGGCGTGATGTTATATGTTTTAGACTTTTTAAATTTTATACATGCTCGTTCCAGTGTAGATAAATATTCTCAGTAATGCTGAGCCTATTTTCCATTAGTGTCGGCAACGAAAAGTGGCAAGATTTAAAAACTATTTAAACTTTTGACGTTTTCTAAATAAATAGTTTTTTTCTTTCATTCTTCATTAGAAGCACAGCGAAAAGTGTCAAGATTTAAAAACTATATAAACTTTTGACGCTCTCTAAATAGATAGTTTTTCTTTTATTTGTCATTAGGCAAACTATTGAAGACAAAAAGTTAAATTGTCTGACTATACATTTCATCCGAGAATTAACAACAAAAGATAAGTACTAAAACAAAGGAACAATAAGTTAACACTACATCCCAAACAATAAACATGTAGGTGAAGTGCTACTACTACTTACAAACATTAAAAGAATCTCCGCTACTTCACACAGGATGCACTTTTACCCCACATATAAATATAAGATCTCGCGAGATTCTCCCCAATGTTTCAAAAGTAAAAATAAAAGTTCCTTCGCACTTTTCGAGAATGTTCTAAATTAACAGAAGTATATTGTTGGTCAACTTTCAAAGTATTTCTGTTAAATATAAGATGGTAGGGTCCTATCGACCGTCTGTACCCTATTTGACCCTTTAAATCGGTTCGGCCAAAGCCAAGGTCTAAAAATGCTATCTCGCGACCGGTAACGGGGTCCTCAACATTTTATCAAACCCTTACGTATGTTTTGGAGATATTTACGAAAAAATATAGTTGTGTTTTTCTCGTCTGAAGTATTTATGTGATTTTCAAGGATCAGAAGGGGTCAAATATTAAAATGTTTCTACGATTTATCAACATTTCTCACAGTACCAAGAAGCGTAAATTGAAATGAAATCCTTCAAAGATTTCGTTCAAGAAAGTTCTGTTTATTATGAAGAGAATATAGCAGTCCATCTCACATATTAGTACGCTCGACGTTCGCAGAATTCTGCACACGCGAAGATAATTTACCTCCCTTCAAGTGCGGCAGGTAATAAAGTACCACCATTTTATTTTATACACTGTCCCAAAAACGGAGCATTCTCACTAACAGTACAGCATTTTGTTTGCTAAGGAATTAAAACTTTATAGCTCCGACTCTTGAGTATAATAACAGTGACAAAAGCAACGTCAAATGTGTACTTCGTTGCTGCAACGTTGCGTCAGAACTTCAGAAACACAACTCGAGAATTGACCCCTTGGAAGCAATAAAAGATATTTTGTATTCTCCGACGTTAGCGCGATTAAAATCATTCCGTTTCCAACTCTTGCTCACAAAGTTAATATCATAGGGAGAGAGCTCTTTGCTGTAATTCAAGTGCTGAGCAAAATGAGAATCTCATCAACCCCAGCGGGTTTATACCAGATTAAGCCGGTTTTTTGCACACAAAACTAGTTTTGTGCTGCCTTTTTAAGAGTACACGTAATATTTTTGTAAAGTACTTAAGGTTATGTATAGTTATGTATTTCTATTTCAGTATTATTATATTTTGAATATGACAAATGCCCTGAATATTTTAGGCATTTTAATAGGTTGAAAAAAAAAATGGCTTACTAAAAACTGCTGCTAAAAAAACTTAAGTCTGACGTCTTTTTGGCGCCTGACAAATAATTTATATTATTTTAGTACTATCACTACAAACTGCTGACCCGCATAAATTGACATGAAACAACTACTAAAAGATTTTCGTCTCAAAAACCACATAAAACATCTTATTTACTAAAAGATCGCAACTCTAACTTATACTAACTTAACTGTCACTCAAGTAAACTCACTTACTTCTCACAATAAAATCTGTTCGCAACTAAAACTTGGTTTATTGTGTCGTTAACTTTACTGTGTGTTAAGTTTTAGATGAAAAAGTTGCTCTAACACAGTTGTAATCAGACTTTTAAATCGTAATACTACATTATTCAAGTTGTAAGATTTAGGTTTGTGCAAGCAAAGATTTTTAAATGGTAGTTTGTTTATTGTTAGAAAATAAATATTTAGGTAGTACTGCGGCATTTTTATTATTTCATTTAAAAATATACAATAGGTTGAAAACGATTGAAAAATCTTTGGTAGGTTTAAATCGTTTGAAGGATACCGGCCAACCGCAAAAGCCAAGCCTATTTCTAACCAATTCATTATAAAAACATATCTTTAGTATCTTTTTATAAATATTTACAAGTACGTCCTTCAAACAAACTTCCCACTACAATTTGTTAATAGGATCCCGTATTTTTTCAAACGACACTCATATAGTACCCACATCACATACTAGTCTGATGAAATTTCCTTTACCCCAAAAAAAACGATACACAAACATCCGACACGTGTCGTTTATCGTAATATATCTGTTAGTGAAGTTAAAGTCCCTCGGAACGTCTCTTCGACTCGGATATATCCGAATTTCCTATACCTAGGTCCAAGGCCTTAGCTAAACGTCGATAACTCTGTAAGACCGAAAGTTTTATAGGTGGGCAATAAATCTTTATGATCACTAAAGAAAAAAGCCTTGGAACGATGAGCAGGACGCTACGGATCCGTCAAAAAGTTTACAAGATTAAGATATTTAGGGAAAAACTTCGTGGCATCTTTTTCCGGAGATTTTTTTGCGGGGCTTATCAAAGATTTTAATTTAGAAGAAGTTTATTTAAAGGTACTTGGCCTCAAGAATTAAAACTTTGAAGTTTATTCCGATGAACTTTAGGTTGTTATTTTTATATCTATTTTACAATGAGAGAATTTATCTGTGACTTTAAAGATGTAATTGGCAATTCTTTTGTCTGCGCTAAAAGGCTGATACGATTTATCTACAAATGAAGAGTACACGTGTATTTTGACAAAGACAGCTTATCTAATCGTAATCCTACTGATTTCTTATCTCAATCTAAACTACCAATCAGCTTTACTGCTATGCAAATCGTAATAACTCAATATCAGGTCACGTTTGCTATCGTACCGCCAACGTACTATTGCAGTGCAAATGCATAAATTGTTTTCATTCGTGATGAAAGCCATTCTGTGGACTTGCTTGCTTTATATTTCAGAAAAGCACTCAAGTTTTATGAGATAGTAGAACGGTGTACGAGATTCCGATATATATTAGTTTGAATATCCGTTCGCCGTAACTTTTGCATTTAATGTTCGGAACTGAGAACATAATCCGGTGTTTGCACCTACTATCTTTTAGAGGATACGTTTGGTTCCGTTTTAGAAGTGTCTTCTGGTACTTAGACAATGGCTATGGCTCGTTACGGTAGCATTATAATAGTTAATTTTCGTAATTTCATAGCCACCGTTTCAACCTTTTTGAAACTGTATGTAATAAGATTTTCTCAAAAGAAAATCAAAATCAAACTAGGCGGAGAATCAGCACTTTTCGAACGTCAAATTAATTAAAATGTTAAAGTGCATAGAGAAAGCTATCTCTGAAATATACCTAGCACCCTATTAATCACAATCTGAATGATTTTGAAGGATATTTATTGCTAATCCATTACTTCTTCTTAAGTTCGAAAAATTTGTTTGAACAACGTAAATGACGCAATGAATGTTATTGAACTGTCAAAATGAAACCCATTGCTTCTGTAAGTGTATTACGCAATTTAAAATCCGAACCATTACTCTTATTTTCCACCTTGGATTCACTTCCTGTCATGAATAACGCATCGCAGTACATTATTAAAGCCTTGGCACATTCAATTGCCACCTTCATTGAAATTTACATTATGCACGGTCTCAATTTCAAATTTCGAACATGAGGAACGAAGGAATCACCTTCATTCCACGAGGCCAGCAAAAACGTTTTAGTTAAAATCCGAACGAAAAAAAAAACGATACGAAGTTGTTTTTTTTCTTACAATAATCAAAGGCAAAAACCTGCGATGTCAGTTTTTTTGGGGTTCCGTACCCAAAGGGCGCCAAACAGAACCCTATTACTAAGCCTCGACTGTACGTCCTTCTGTCTGGTAGCGGGCTGTATCGCATGAACCGTAATAGGTAGACAGTTGAAATTTTCACCGATTGTGTATTTCTATTGCCACTATAACAATAAATAATAAAAATGGATAATTAAAGAGGACCTTTACCCATACCTACAAGAAAATTGTGTTTTTTTCTGCGTTTAATGCGATCTTAGTATGGTAGAGAATCCTTCGTGTGCGAGCCCGATTAGCGCTTGGCCGGTTTTTTGTAAATTTTTATTGGTATCTACATTTGTAAGATAGCGATGCTTTCGGTGTTTCCAAGCTTATAAAAACAAAAGCTAAATTTATTCAATATCTTTTAGGTAGGTACTTAGAAAAATATCGTTCCTATTTTAACAAGACATTGAAGCTAGATTATTATTTTACTTTGAATAGAAAGCAAAAGGATCACAGAAACTACTTACTAATTACGCCTGAAGCTATTAATATCTTGCCTTGAAAATAAAATACTTGACTTTTATTCCAGAAGATTTTTATATAGGTACTTAGGGCGGATTTTTCAATAGTCTTCTTAACAACTTTTATTTGCAGAATAAATAAAATGTGGCGGTTTCACAGAATTTGTTTAGAAAATCTTATAACGGCCCTTAATGATTTAGGGGTTTATTTATAAACGTTGCTTAAAGTTAAGTAATGATTTAGCGACTGTTTAACCGTATTACATTTTTGACGTTTGAACGTCATTTATAAATAAACCCCTTAATTGCTGCACTTAAAATTCCTGTCAAAAATATAAGGCAGCAATAGAACAATAGAAGGTTACTATAATAAAACGAATACCTACCAATCCAGATATTCAACAATGAAACACATTGTTGACGAAGATAAAATCAAACGATCTCTCAATGTTCGACACACCTGAACAACTAAAGTTATCGTTGCATTAGTTGCAACAACTTAGTAATAATGTGTTCGTGATATTGTTGTTTAATGTATTACAACAACAAATTGGTTGTTTGTTGGGTTAGGATGTTACAAGTTTAATATTCTATGACATTATTTTTATAAATCAATTTAATATAGGTAAGGTACTTTTCTACTGTGTTTTAAAAAACCTTCAACCTGTAAACTCATTCTCCTGCCCTTATCCATATTCCATACTTCTCTATTAGTCGTCATCTCGGTAGTTACCCCCTTTTTAGCCATATCATCTTTCACACAGTCTATCCATCGTTTCTCGGTGTTCCCCTAGTCTTAAAGCCATCGACATTCATACTAAAAACTTTCCACACGACATTTTCCTCATTCCTCCGCATCACATGCCCATACCATGCCAACCGATTTCCGCACAACTTTTCAGTCACCGGCGCCACTTTCAGACTTCCTCTTATGTACTCATTTCTTATTATTCTATCTATTCGTGTAACACAACACATCCCTCGGAAATCCATTATAAAATACAATAGTCATAAATATATTTAGTAACCTATTCCGCTTAACTATTCCTAAAGAGTAATAAAAAATCGCCACGTGTTTCACCTCACAACGAGGTGATTGGACGATTGACTTGTCGCGAACCCGAACACGACATGTTGCCACGCCGAGCGTTTGAAGCAGAGCTCTGCAGTAGTGACAAATCACTAACCATAAGAAACAAAACGGTAATCTTCCTCTTCTTCCTTTTTTTTCGTGATTGACTAACCTGGTGTTAGAGTTTCCATGCCAACGCTGCTAGCAGCATGCTAAATCATATATCTGGTACAAATCTGAGGTTGGCAGGCAACAAGGTTTAAATTATTACCGCATAAAACCAATTTCAACAATTTGCCGGTGTTTTACCGGTATTTTACCGGTAAGGTTATGATTTAGATACGTGACCCGAGTAGGAAGTTCTGCCTCAAAATATAGAGCTTCTAAAGGTTTTAGTGCAGCACATATCCATTTACTTGCAATAACCGTGGCAGCAATTACACCGCTGCGACCGCTCATAATTTACGTGACATTTTGCCTGTAACTTAAGTTAATTTAAAGAACATGCATTACACTGTGTTGAGAATATTCTAAATAGAATTAAGTTTTGTTTTGAAAACTTAACTTTTACGTTAAATCATTAGAAAAGTATCAGCATGTAGGCTTCGTAAGACACAGTAATTCATTGGTAAGATATTCTGACAAGTCACATCATTACATTTGGATATATGTCAAATATATGTCGGAAATACGTCAGTGATTTGACTAATCGCGGCGCCAGCGCCGCCTAGCGGCGTTCGACAGAGTCTAGCCTGACGTCAGTGCGAGTCGACGAGAGGGCTACAGCAGCGTGGAGCAGCTCTCTTTGCCATCGAACATCGTACGGACAACAAGTGCCTAGAAACTGTCTCGCGTTCCGAAGTTGTTTTGTGTACCTACAGTGTGTGAATTGCTGGTGTGATTAATTTCATCTGAAATTATTATTTAAACTGCAAACTGTGTTTCTATTGCGCAATAACCCACACTACCCATAGTACGCCCACAGTAGTTAAAATATGGCTGATAATAACGAACACTCACCTACCCTTCTCCGACATATACTATTTAAGATACAAGTCAATAATAATAAAATAATAAAAGAAAATAGTAGTCAGTAGGTATCATAAACGGTGAGCCTAAAATACACGTAATACAAAATATATAGAACGTAGAGCTATAGCCAAAAATACACGCCGTTATATTTAGTAACCTACTCCGCTTAACTATTCCTAAAGGGTCATAAACAAACCCTGTCAGAAATCGTCACCCTGAGGATACCGCGTTGAGAGGTGAAACACGTGTTGGTTTCTTACAGGGTTTTTTATGGCTCTTTAGGAATAGTTAAGCGGAATAGGTTACTGAATACCTCTATTGTATTTTATCATGAATTTCCGCCAGGTCACGCCTGAATCAATAAACTATACCTACAGCTACCTGGATACTTACAGATTATTAAGCTTTTGAACACAGAGCTTCCTTTATGACACTACCTCTGTAACTAGAATATCCCTCACACACCCATCTCGTAATTACGACGCAGATCTGACCGAAATAATTCATGAGTTCTGGCGCTGTATTTGTCAACCTATCTCTCATATTATGACCCGGCAACGTCCTAATGACACGTATAGCTAACGAAGTCTGTATTTGACAGACCCAACCGAAATACACGAGGAAATAAACTTATGTTAATATTCACACAAAAAAAAAGTTACGAAACAAAAATGTTTCATTCAAACCGCAGACACTGGATTAAATTCAGCCCTTGTGGTTTAAAATGAAACGTTCGCTGTTTGTTTTCATGGTTTTATTTTTCACTTCACAAAACTAATGTAACACACCTTTATATAACTAAATTCGCGGCGACACGTTTAGAAGACAAATAGCGCTCATTTATTTCGCCCGCATTTAGAAATAAAATATTTTATCTGATGACGCAGCTAGTGGCGCCGCCTAGTTTTGTTATGACGTTACTAGGAACCACCAAAGAGGTCGGATATGAGTGACACTGGCTGATTAATGTGATTCTAGCAGAGCGACGCGTCTTCTGATGACAGAGATGATGTCAGGGGAGCTATCGTACGAACTGCTATAGTCCGGTACAATCCTGATGATATTGAAGCTGCTGAACCACTAATACCATGATCCCCCTGATCACTTCGGTATAAGTGGCGGTAATTTAAGTGTAAGTTTTAACCTAGGTTGCAGGATTCTGTTGGTATAATATTATATTGTGCATAAATTCGTTGGAATTTGAGATGCTACTATGTACAACGTTCTGAACCAAAGTGCCCGGGAATTTGTGCTCGAAATACCTATATGAATACCGAAGCAGGAGCAATAACGTTTTGCCTCTTGTTGGATAATGTTACGTATTAGTTTAAATCCTGTCTAGGGTAGACTTTTAGTGTATAATACGTACTTCTTTCTACCTGATGAATTTTTTTTATTTATCCGGTTATCCGAGCTGTAGGAAATGAGTAGATCCTTTATGTATTTTTAAATAATATTAAGTTAGTTCTACCGAGATAAATGCGAATTTAATTTCTCTACCATTCCCACAATTTTCTGATAACCCTGTTGAGAATTATGAACTTTTACTTTATGGTGATAAAAAATTAAACCGACTAGGTCCAAGGAATCCAAAAGAGTATGAGAATGTCAAAGCGTAAAGGACCATAATGCCATAGTACTCAATAAAAATAAAACAACCATCGAGTCACAGATCGAGTGCAGTACACCCCCTTTCTTAGACTCAGTTAATAAAACATCGATACTCCAACAAAAACAAAACACAATCTTACAATATGCATTATTCTGCAACTAAAAGTCGAATTCATAATAATTCAGGTACACAATTGAGACCGCAATCCCTCTTCTACTATACATTGAAGACAAAACCCTCACTGAATGGGATCCATGCAATAATATCGTGAATATTCTTTTGAATACAGAACTCATTTCTAGTGGAGAATAGACCTGACTAGCTAAAGAAAGCCTCGTAATAATATTTCATGTTATTGTTAAAGAATAGCTAGCAAATTACGTTTTGTGGTGTATGAGTGGGTATTTGTGTTTATGTAAACAATGAAATCGGTGCGATATTTGCAATGTTATTGCGTTCGAGATGATAATTAGATTATGTGCGATTTAACTCGTTGAATATGTAGTGAAATAAAACAATTTTGAGATAATTAATATTTTATCTACTCTCATAGCGTGGAATTCGAATTGTAAACTTCAAAACGAGTTTATATTGACATACTTTATAAAATAGGTACCGAAAATTAAAAATAGATATTATTTTTACCGATACGATAGGTACAGGGGAAATCCAAGATGTTAATATCATAATGGAGTTTCCATCTATTTTTTTTTCTAATGGAACGCATAATCGCGGCGCTCCATTTTTATAGCGTTACAAAAAAGTTTTGATTCCAATTATTATTTGTCTGTGGCAGCGCCCACTTTAGCGCATGCGCACTGATGTGCTGGGTTTTGGCGCTATTCATACGTTTTTTTGTACTGAAATTGTACTGAATACTAATAAAAATTTGGGATTTTTTTTCATACTCGTTTAACTTTGATCTTTTATTTACTTAGGTTAAAAATCCCAATGTATGGGATAGTAGATAAAGTAGTGTATGAAACTGCACATAACTAAGCATTTTTTTAATGCAACCGTTTTCATAATCTTCTATGTATTACGAAATAAAAATACTTGAATTCCACTTTAAAAACACCGAAAAGTAAAAATAAAATGTAAAGATGGCCAGGATTTTTGTTATGTTCCATCAATCGATATAATCCTGACCCAGATTAATCCTTTTATTATCCTTAGTACCCACAATAAGTTCAGCACCTTTTACCCCTTTAGTAAAAGAATTGTCATTGTATTTTAAAAGTTTATAGGTACTATCTTTTCCCAGCTTTAGGCCCGCAACAATGTCCTATCGGGACTATGGGGCATTGTATTCTAGATTGATTGATTGTATTGTATTACTACAATACCAGAATCAGCGCATTTGTCATATTTAGCTTAGGTACTGACCGCCCGCGCGGGTTTCTGTAACGCCATTCAATTTCATCGTAGTCAAATTATAAAGTCACGAATATGGTTATTTAGTTGCTATCATTTATACAGGCTGACTTTGAAAAAAAAACCGATTTTCTTATACAAAATGCTCCAATCGGGTATACCTTTATACAGTTTTTTTTTTTTTGCGAATTCTTATTTGATCTCATAGTAAAAGTTGTTCATATTGATGAGTAGAACACCCCCTTAAATTTTGTACTTAGCATGTTTTCAAAGTCAGCCTGTAGAGCTAAGATGGCATATGACAGCGTATAATTGCGTAACGCAATGGCAATGCCTTTCATTTGGACAGTTCAACAACAATTTTTTTTTTTTTTTTTTAATTTTATAGTTATTTATTATTAGATTAGCAATTTCATTCAAACTTTTTCGGATTGTGATTGAAACTGTGTTTTGCAATTAAAGTGCGGGTTTTCGAATAGATAATTCCATGGGTTTTTCAGAAATCGGGTTAGTTATCAAACGGAGAAAATAAAAAACCCATTTTGAATCAAAACATTGACTAGTAGCTTGTGAAAATACGAGAAGCAGAACCACTAAACTACAGACTAAACAGTGCTTAAACAAACGGCTAAACATGCAACAATATCGAATTAATTCGAGCGAAAACAACCAGTTACCGGCAGCCATCGGGCATCCACAAAGGGTGCATTCAAGCAGTAACAAGCAAATATCGCCCTTATATTATAAAGGTATCGAATCAAACCTCAAGATGGTTTGAAAATTTAAAGGCTGAACTAACTTCAATGTTGGTGAGCATTTGAAGCCTCAGGTAATCTGTGGTAATGTACAGTACACCTGGGGGCTGTATAATAAAACCACCAGGTGACAGATGACAATTTGACAGGTTTTTATCGTAGTTTTAGTGCTTTATTAAGGCCTGTTCAGATTTAAGCGATATTGCTGTGACGCTCGGTAGCAATACTGGTCCGCCTTCTGGTTAGTCACTTTGGACCAGTATCGCTACTGAGCGCGACAGCGATATCACTTATATCTGAACAGGTCTTGTTGAGATCGCGGCGATATCGCTTATATCTGAATAGGCCTTTAAACAACACCTGTCGTGAAAATATGATAATTCTGTAATTTTTTGACAAGTTGTATTAAAAAGACCTCTGGTGGTTTCCTAAGGTGAAAGCAGCAACATAATCTTTCCTAAGTTATTGAATAGCCATTGGTAAATATTGCAGAAGCCCCTTATTGCGAGTGCATTTACAACTATAAAAAATATTTAAGTTGTACGGGAATAGTCTCGAAAAACAAGTTACTACAACGTTGCCTATATCCATCATTATTTTTAAGAGTATTTTTGTACAGTTACATTTTACAAAGCCTTCCTAGAACCCTTAGCCACATCCAGGAAACAAAATCACAACATATGAGGCAGTAGTAATTCTAATGTTCCACACAAACGAATAGTTTTGAAGTGCGAATATGTATAAACCGACATGAGAAACCCACTTGAGTATGTCATCTGAATATAAGATGGGCCAAATATAGGGCACATAGTCATAATACATGAGGTGGCACAATAGGAATAGAGGACGAGAATAATAAGGATTCAGGACGCACACTGACGATCGCTCTCTCAAGGAATTCAGAGAACATACATCACGTCGTTTGTATAATATCGTCTACTGTTTATATCTTGATAATGCCAAAGAATTTCCTTGAAATGCTGTATAGAAGGGATGCATAAGGAGTTTATATCCACACGATTCTTGATTTGATGGCTACAGCTTGCCTGTATTCTTGATAAATCGAGACTGACTTGTGACGTTCGAAAAGTGCTGATTCTCAGCCTAGTTTGAATAAATGACTTTTGTTTTTTTTTTTTTTTTAATGACTACCCTATCCCGGCTTACAATAATCAATAAAAAACCCAGGAACATAATCTACGAAAATAATTAATTGAAAACTATGAAAAAATTGCATGAAGGCAGATAAGCAAAACAACCCATAGAAAATGGCTACGCAGCTAAAAATGAAAATTAAGATTGCCAATACGGCCTTAATTTAATCCTAAAACATTCAATTTCCTTTAAACTGCACAAAATCTTTCCAAACTCACATCTTCCTCAATAAACGCTGCCGATAAAGACACCAGACGGTAATTTCACAGAAGGAAAAATACCTTTAATGCATCGTCGGTATTACGAGGACCGTGTTGGCAATGTGGATCGTCGAATCCCTGAAGAACGCTGACGGTAGAACGAACACAGCGCGTAACAAATCGACCTCTATAAAAGGCAATTTATTCGAGACCTTAGTGCAGCGACACACCAGCCAAAATTACGCGGCGGAAATTCGGCGTGCTTACACCTGCAATGCTTTTAAGAGCAAGACATCAGGCGCAAATTGCGTCTCATATTGGTATTAAAAAAAAATCAAAGAAGTACAATTTTCGGCATGATGTGTCATAGCCTAGCAACAGATTTTCCACGCGACTGAATATTCGTGTTATTTGTGCCTGCAATTATCTATGCAAGCCGAAATTATGTCGCATCATAATTTTCTTTAAAAATAAAGCACGCAGAATTTCTGTCCAGTAATTTTCAGTAAGTGTGTGCTAGACTTAAAGTAACATCGAGCTACTAATTCTTGTAGAAGTTAACTGAAAGATTTTTATCCGAAGCTCTTTATCGCGACCCGTATCGTTGTTGAACGAAGGACTCAATCTCTTAGAAATACACGTTGTTTTACTCAATCTTTGGGTTAAAGAAACACTGTTTCTTAAGTTGGAGGGTGTTGTAGAGCGATTGACTTTGAAATTGAGAAAACGGATCGACTATCGCACATTATTATTGTAGATATTAGAATTCGTGTTAAAACTGTACCTACTTGAAGAATATAAGAATAAAAAAAAACTATTTATTTTCCTTTTCTCAACTTTTTGGGTCGGCTTCCAGTCTAACCGAATGCAGCTGAATACCAGTATTTTACATGGAGCGACTGCTTATCTGACCTCCACAACCTAGTTATCTGTTACTTTTGGGCTTGACTAATCCGTAACGACTGCCAAAACGGGCTTAACGTGCTTTCCGAGGCGCGGCGGGGATGTAATGGATGGTCACCCATCTACGAACCGACCACGGCAAGCGTAGCTTAACCTTCGATCGACCCGTGTGGCTGTTATCACTTAGCCACGAGCCCCTCACATTAAATAATAATATAAGAATAATACATAAGACTTTTGAGCAGCATACTAATGTTTTGATACCATTTTGATCCATCAATTATTATTATTAAAAAAACATAAAAGGTCACTCATATTTACACAAAAGATCATAAGCGCAGATTCGATGGAGCCCGATCCTCAGATTAAAAGCAGCACAATGTGTTAAAAACCTTGTCCGATATAAGTACGACTACCTACAAATGAAACCTCACCCATTCATGATCTATTAAGAACTACAAAGAAAGCCCATTTACTTCCAATTCACGACACCTGAAGAAACGACCTTTCGCCTGGCCGAATCTGCCGAGTGGCCGGTAATTATGACCCATTATTTATTCAACGGGGCATTTTCCGCAATCAGCCAGCCCTTTTACCTAAATAGGGCAGAAAATAAGGATGAATTGTTTACATTATTGTATGTGACATAAGAGGCTTAAGCAGGTTTTTTTTCTATTTGACGTCGGAATTGGAAAGTAATTTATTTTACAGTAGCTCAACTTTTGTCTCTGAGTGTAATTGCAAATGGAAATCACAATCGTAATACGTTTTCATTTTGACTGTTCAATAATGTTCTTTGAGTTTCAACAATTTGGCTTTTCAGCACTGATTGCCAAAAGCATGGGTTTTTAGAAAAAACTCATTGATTAAGTAGTAGTAAGGTATTGCAGAACTGCCCGATTGAAAGCTGTTATGAATGCAACCGACGACATCAAGGTCGGTAGCTTCACTGATTTTTTCGTGTGATAATGTTCATAAAAAATATCATCGTATAATCACTGTTCCAACAGAATTTGCGTTATTACCAAGGGCGGTAAACTGACATTAGGTACACCCAAAAACTACAGAATACAGTCATTCTATTTTCCGCAATTTTACTCAAAAGGTCAAAGGTACACTTGTTAATCATTTGCCATATTTATTCCAATAGAATAAACTTTCAAACGAGCAGTCAGAAGACCAAGAATTATTTGCAAATAACAAAGTACAAAAATGACTAAGCTTTGCGAAGAAACAATA
This sequence comes from Eupsilia transversa, assembly GCA_914767815.1. NCBI lineage: Eukaryota > Metazoa > Arthropoda > Insecta > Lepidoptera > Noctuidae > Eupsilia > Eupsilia transversa. Next base: position 5,548,060 of record OU611888.1, read on the forward strand.
TTCCATTACAAAAGGTCCTCTTGGGAGAAAACATTACATTTTTAATTAAATTAAAAACGAGCATCGTTACTGTATGTAGGTTAAATTCTTTACCTAGTGAACAGGCAATAACAACGTTTTAAAACTCTAGTTAAAGTTGTACACTGTGTTGTAACTCGTTAAGTAAATTGTAAAGGCTACATAGAAATAAGTCCTAAGCTGTGATAGCCTAGTGGTGTCACCGTCGGACTGCCAAGTCACAGGTCTCGGGTTCAAACCCAAGCCACGCACCTTTTACTTTTTGGATTCATGTGCGCATTGTATATGAAGCAAGTGTCAATAGCGAAGAAACTGGCATGTCTGAGAGATATTTCTCGACGACATGTGAAGTCAAATCAGAGGCCCATGGGCGGCATAAAAACTCTGACACTGGGGTAGTTACTACAACACAAGAAAAATAAACAAAGAATATATACGGGAAAGACTTTATGTATTAAAATATACAAAGTAACAAGGAAAAGAAACAAGGAAATAGAATAATTAATTTATAAAGCTTTCATAGAATAATTACTCGTGAGGAGGGAGGAGCTCGTGGCTAAGTAATAACAGCCGCACGGGTCGATCCATCAGGTTAAGCTACGCTTGCCGGGGTTGGTCCGTGAATGGGTGACCATCTTTACATACCGAGACTCCTTCGAAAAGCACGTTAAGCCGTTGGTCCCGGCTGTCATTCGTGGATCTTTGACAGTCGTTACGAGTCGTCAGAAGCCCGAAAGTCTGACAACCAGTCTTACCAAGCGGTATCGTATTACCCAATTACTGGGTTGTGGAGGTCAGATAGGCAGTCGCTCCATGTAAAATATTGGTATTTAGCTCCATCCGTGTAGACTGGAAGCCAACCCCAACATGATTGAGGCTTGACAGAATGAATGAGAGTAATTACTTGTGAAATGTGTTTAACCTAAACTCTCACAGTAAAAACAACTTTAAACAATACAAAAATAAAACCTACGTACAGCTACGAAAGCTTCCACTATTATCCTATTGCAATTAATCCCGTCAGTCCGCTAACTCCTTTGCCAATAAACGGAGTTCCGTAGCGAAACTGTAAAACCCTTTTTACGGCCGTGTCGCAACGGCTTAGCTAAGTGCTGATAAGGCGAAAGATTAACTTTTAGAACGTTACGATGTTTTTCTTTGTAACATTTTAAATGAGAAGTAATCTAAGGATCCATCGGCTGGAGATTGCGTGATTATCTGGGAATTTTAATCGAAAAAATAATTGAGAAACGATAGAATTGTTGTACGATGTGTGCTATTCCATGCAAGCCTTGCTCAAGTGTCAAATTCTTTCAAAGATTATTACTGTGAATTTCGCATAGAACCTCGTTCAGCAGAGATCAAGTACAGTCACGAGCATAAATACCTACCTATATATTCGAAAGCGTTGCTTTCTACAGTAGGTATTCGCAGTATTCTCAAAACCATACTATTATGAAATAGTTATTTTCTCATTTTGATTACGCTTTTGAATGTTGCGTAACTGTAAGGTATACATACACACACATATACATAGGTATAGGTATAGGTGGGTGTGTAGGTGGTAGGTCGTGACTGTACCTACTATATTACTTTTAATACCTACCGATGAGTTGAAAAAATAAATGTATGAAACCCAGACAAAATCCAAGGTTTTTCTTTATTTTATTTTTTTTCTTTAACCACAACGGGGAAGCTCTTGGCCTGAATCTCACCTGATGGTAAGTGATGATCAGGCCGAAGGTGGCAGCGAGCTTCACCCGGAATCCTCTACCAAAGAGGAACTGGCTATCTTACCTCTAACTGCCGAAACACAACAATGCTGATAACATTGTTGTTATGGCGACAGACTTAGATAAGATGGTGGTAGCTAGCCAGGCGGACTTAAAATAAGCCCTACCACCAACCAAACCGAGCAGACATTTTTGCCCCCACTGGGAATCGAACACGGGACCTCTGGGTCTGAGACAGGTGGTCTAACCACTAGACCACAGAGGCGGTTCTTACGATAAACAAACTATTCATCCCACAATCATACGCGTAATTCGACATAAACATCCCATCCTACCCTGGAAGGATGTTGACGGCCCCTGGGCTGTCAACATTTCGCGTATTCCTATACAAAGTTCACCAACCGTGTTACGTCACATGCTAGCTTACATAAATCGTGGACGCTGATTTATGTCGGACATCGGTAAAGTCATGTCACAGTGTAAAAAAATATAAAAAGAAAAAGCTCGCTTTGTTAGCTAAATCACGACACACTGGATGGATGTGGACCTAGTTTTTTTTGTTTAGGTTAATGTGGTCTTTGACACTTTTGTTTATGAATAGCGATTTTAGCTTAAACATAGATCATTTTAGTGGTGGACTGGAAGGTTTGTTTCTTTTTTAAGAAAAACTCAAAGCAACATTTGTGTTTTTTTCTTTTCTTAGAGAAACCCTGGCATTTAAATAACTGTTAGTTTTAAGAATCGTCTAAGAAAAAGTCATCCTATTAGGATTCTTTTTTTTTGTTTCCAACGATGCTGCCGAAATTCGAAATAACAAACTGTTCTTTTTTGTTAAAATTTAATCTATAGCGATTGTAAGTATGTTACGCAATCAGAAAACCGATCCTAATCACAAATTAAATAAATGTCACCTCAAGTATACAAAGCACCTTACCATCTGAAAATAACCTTTGAAATCATCTCCGTAAATATCAAAGCGATTATACCCTCTCATTCTGCTGATCCTCCCAATGAGAGAACCTATTCATAGTGTCAAGTCATTAATAGGTTAATTATTATCCCAATTAAATTATACATTATGGGTTATAAACTGCTAATGTTAAACACAATGGATTTCTCAGCTAGTTAACAGTAATTATAATAGTTATTGAAAATGACGATAATGAACTCTATTATTATGGGGTTATAATAGTGATTATGGAAAGCTCCTCTTTCATTGCAATTTGTGACGTCAAAGAACTAAAAATTATGAGCCATTTTATACGTGCGAAAGAGACACGTAACGATTTACTTGCGCAAGCCTTTTGCGCAAGTAAATCGTTACGTATGTGCCTACCTTTTGCTTCGTTTACGTTCATACATCTGGTCATACACGCACGCTGGTTGCGAGTACTACGTATTAGCTATCTTTATCGATAAACTGGTGAACACCGCAAGAATCCGCTGCATGAGAATCACAGAACCGGTCGAAATGGCGATGTTTGGGGGAGATCTATGTCCAGCAGCGTACGTCTTTCGGCTAAAATGATGATTACGATGAATTAGCCAGCGAACAATTCACAACCGTCTAATAAACAAGGCAAGGAAAACAAAGTCCCATCTCTATACATAAAAGAATTTCTATACCAACAAATAATTCCATACACCCACCGGAAATAAATCTTATTAATTCACCAACTATTCTTCCGAACATCTGCAGCCTCTGCAGGTGTGAACAATGCTCTGAATGGCGTCCGAAGCAGGCATAGTTGAGTGCTATTACGTAGCGATAGCGAGTAATAAGGGCCTGGTCAAAGTTATGGCCGAAAGGCGACGCGATATTTATGTTAATGGGAGGAACGCAGGAAGAAATAAATGCTGGCTTTTGATTATGAGGTTATGTTATTAATTCTTGGGAGTTTCAGGTTTCTAGTGCTTTGCTTTTTGATTGTACCTATGCCCATATTATCATTTACACGTATTATGGCTATAAGAGGATTTGGGGGAAATTGAATATTTTGTTTTGTTTTTTTATAAAATCACGCCTGTATTCCCCGAAGGGTTAGGCAGAGGTGTATCTATAGTAGGTAAACCCACATTTCGCTAGTTATGTTTAAGTCCCATGTTATAGAGGGGGAGCCAGTCAATTTAATAGACATTCAAACAATCTGTTAGAGAATGAATCGAATAATCTTCTGTATTGTCTTTATTACCTACGTTTTCACATTTACAACTTAACAAATTATTCTGATATTTCAAAGTTTACAATTTCAAAAGATTTAAAAGCGCCTGAAGATATACAAAATAGAACATTAGGTAGTTATTAACTTGAAAACTTTTCAATTCTCCGATGACCTTTTCATCAAAGAATCGAAAGCTTTTGTAAATTCTAAACAACTATTAATTCAAAGACTACATTAATGAGGATTAGAGAGGTAGGTAGCTGAAACTAAAACATGGCAGCCAATTTTCTTTTTTACAAACAATATCGGAATAAACAAATTAGTAGAAGTTGTTCTCTTCATTAAACTAAACTATCAAGAAAATCGAAGTAATTAATATATAATAACTTTAATATAACTGGTATTAGGTAAAGTTATTATATATTAATATAACTGGTGAGGATCTCGTGGATAAGTAATAACAGCCGCCTGAGTCGATCCATCAGGTAAAGCTACGCTTGCCGGGGTTGATCCGTGGATGGGTGAACATCTTTACATATATCGAGACTCCTCCGTGCCTCGGAAAGTGCAATACGCCGTTGGCCCCGGCTGTCATTCGTGGATCTTCGACAGTCGTTACGGGTCGTCAGAAGCCCGAAAGTCTGACAACCAGTCTTACCAAGGGGTATGGTATTACCCAGTTATTGGGTTGTGGAGGTCAGATAAATCAGCAAAATACAGGTATTCAGCTGCATCTGGTTAGATTGGAAGCCGACCCCAAGATAGTTGGGAAAAGGCTAGTAAAATTAATTGAACTATAGTATAGCTGGTAATAACTTTTTTAAAGTACCTAAAATTTATTAGAACAATGGATACGGCCATTAAATTCTAGATTCATAATTCTCATAGTAGTAACATTAAAATAAAAGCGTGATTTGAGAACATTAATACGAAATAACTCAGTTTATAGTAATGACTGTATTTTGTAATAGCTGTTACACACGTTTTGTTTAAAACCCTTTAGCTGTAGGTATATGTAATAATTCACTTTTATTTAGATTATCTACTACTAGATTATTTCATTTAACTCACAGAGCACGGAATCGGCTCGTACTCGCATTATGAACGGAGCCGTCAGGTCATACATTTCAGTAGCAATAAGAATGTGCAACGCCTTGCATTTTATCGATAGTTTGCTACCTGCTCCATAAGCTCCATCATACATGCGAGAGACAGACTAATAACAAAAATTAATGGCCCGACGACTCAGTTCTTGACGCGGCGACAATAAAATACAATAGACGTAGATATTATTTAGTTACTATTCCGCTTAACTACAACAATAAAAAAACAACAACAACACACAACAACAATAAAATAAACAATAACAAAAAACAACAATAATAAAATTTGTCGCGCCCAAAAATGCGTTGAGCGCAAATTCTGACACAGACTGTCTTCAAAGTCACCAGTTATTATACGTAATTTGAGACATAGTGTGAGTAATTGGTGACATACTTGGTTTGTAAGGAAAATGTAAAGAATTCCGCCTCTAGCAGAGGCCACCAAGGCGTCTCGGTGTTCTGAGATTTGACTATTTTGAGTTCAAACTATACTGTATCAGTGTGCCTCTGCCTCCAATGCAACTGGATCCCACTGGCAAAAGATAAGCCGATATCTACCTATCTATCTATATTACTAATAAAAAAGAAACGTCCTGACTGACTGACTGACTCATCAACGCCCAGCCCAAACTCTTGGACCTAGAAAGCTGAAATTTGGCACCGAGGTTTCCTTTATAATGTAGACAAGGAATTAGTAAGGATTTTTTGAAATTCGTTTCTGTGAGATATTTTCCGACATCTACGCGGGTGAAGCCGCGAACAAAAGCTAGTTTTATATAAGTTTGAAGAACATAGCTTCGGAGCTATAGCAGCATAGCTCGGATAGCTGAATTACGAGTCGTTGGTTTTACCGATATCATTTAGTAAGATATAAGAATGAGATCTGTCTGATCATCGTCTCTGTTTTCTGTTCATTTTGAATACTAAACATTTCTAAAACTTATACGAAAGCATTCTTAGCATAGAATTCTAACATGACCTTTAGCTAACGTAACAAAGAGACGGGATACTAATAATGATTATACGCTGGTATTTTTCTTACAAGTATGTTCTCATATTTAGTCTTATGTAATGAATATTATTTAGTCTACTAAGCCACGGGTAAAAAGGTACACCTAATAATTAACAGATATGTTATCGTATTCTGTGACTACATTATTATTAAAAACATGGCATTATCCTCAGGCCATACTGAGACAATGTCTTTCTTTATTAATATATTGTAAAGAATAAATAAAAGAGAAGGTTACTCAGAAAAGGTATCTCATTTTCCCCGACTGCGTGACAACAACGCATTGGAACGCATTTGTAAGATAACTAAAATCCTAAACGGTAAAAAACGGTTACCTCGATACAGAGAACTGAACTGCAGTAGACATTCGTACAATCGGTAAAACAAAAACAATGACTTGATACAGCGACGTTTGAACCTCACAATACGAGTAAAACATTCCAATAGTTCGCCGCGAGGTCGTTACCGCTGCCCATTTTACAATCACCTGCCAATTGTAAACTTTACAGCATTTTTCGACGTCAGAATAAAACAATTTAAATTTATTCGCTCCTGGTCAATTTCTCTTTGTGAACACTAAAGTGTGAATGCATTTATTCATTTCATTTAATTCAATTCTTTGGTGAATATTTTTTACATAGTTGACTGTAAAATGTTTAGAATAATATTTGGTATTTAGCAAGACATGGCGGTATAATTTGCACATTGTTTCAAAGATATTGTCTTGTTTAATTTAATCAAGTTCTTGCTATGATTTTTTTTATTTTTTCACAGAATATTCTATGTATATTATCTTACCCGTTTTCCTATTATGTCCTGTATCCTATATAGTTGTTGTTTTCATATATGAATATAATTACCTCATTATTTGGTTTCTTTAATTTACATAATACATTTTCGCAAGTCTTTGTGGAAAGCCACACAGAAGTTCCAGCTGAATATATATTGAAGAGATGTGAGATTCAATGCATTCTATCGAAAATTGAAACCGAAGCGGAGAATTCGACAAAATCGTCTCGGGTTCAGTCAAAAGACAAGATTTCAACGTTTCTCCTTTCTGTACCAAGTATTACCTGCTTTTTTGGGTAAACGTTTTATTTCTGTCAGAAACACTGCTTCCAATTAAGCATTTATAACTTCTGACTTCAAAAAAGGAGGAGGAGGTTATGTTCATCAGTATGTTTAAAAAAAACTGTTTTCGTCAGTCGTGGCCCAATTTTGAAAATCATTTTTATTTTGAGATGATTCATCTCAAAAATTCAAATCGCAGTCATAATATTATCATCATCTTTCTCCTGCCTATGGTCTAATATATTCGCCAAGCCTTAATGTTTCTAGGTAGGTCTGTTTACCAAGACATAATAAATAATAAAGGATATAATATAAAGGGAAATCGACATACCAAAGGTCAACATGTAAGCTGATAGTCATTTCATTTATCGAACCAATATACTACACCCCATCTTGGACTAAATGGAGCATTCCGTTCCCAATAGTAGTTCCTATATCGGTGTCGAACTAATATATAAATTGATATTGCATATAAGTATTATGTTAAATTTCCTAAAGTAGATTGCGCTTTTTAGAAACGAATGGCGTAGTTCAAGACTTTCTTTGAGAGAGAGAGATCTTAGAAATTGTTAGAAAAGTTTAAGCCTGTAAATGCAGTCCGCGGAAAGGGCAAAAACTAGGGTAGAATAAAGTTGCGTTTAAAAAAACCAGACATCTGTTCTCTCGTAAAGCAAAGGAATAAATACCTATACTTATTATCCTGAAATAGCGATAGTTCAATCCGTTCCAAAATAATAATGCAACTGTTGAAAGCCCACAAATTCCGATAATTACAATCAAAATCAAATGGAATCATCTGCTTAATGCACATCAAATTAAACAACAACGTGTCCATGTAATTGACTCACATTGCCTCAACAATGATCGAAAATTCCACTCTGCTCCGGATTTAATTCCGGGCGCATGGTCTGCTGGAATACGTAAGCATTGAACAGATTACATAAAGGTTTAGCGCTCCTGCAAAACAGATGCAGAAGGTCTGTTCCATTCAAGTAGCCAAATAGCTCGCACACATAGACACACTTCACGTACAGCTCGAGTGCAAGCGCACTCGCGACTGGCATTTGTTTGAGATCGCCGTACATACGCGTATGTCTGCGTGCGCGTGTTTTCACTCTATGGCCGTATACAGAATGAAATCTGGCAGCCTACCAGCGCTTATAGGCACCGGTCCACGCATCCGGTAACGCCGCCGATAAGCGCCGAACGTCGCCGACAAGTTCCGAGAATCTTCGACACGCGCCTGTCAGCGCTGGCGCCGCCAGCCCAAATCATCGTCCGATGAGTACGACATTTTGCTCGCTCTGCTTCAATCTGCTTGCTTTATGTAGCTGTTACCGGAATGGACCAGCGCCGATAAGCGCTGGTAGATCGGCGCCGGCTTCCAGCTTTCTTTCTGTATACGGCCTATGTATGGAACCTACCTTCTGTACCTATCTGTTAAGAGGCGCATCAATGTTGCTTTGTTTCGCTCCCAACATTACTGTTGCAACGGAATTCCAATTTGCACCGACATTTACAGATCGGATTGGCAGTAGTAACAAAATTTTCAATGTTGAGAAAAAAGTTATTGAATGGAATCTTGTCAAAGAGATGGTATTGTTTTTATTTTAACGGCAGTGACCTTTAGGTGGAATTTTATGTGTCAGATGTTAATATTAGAATTCCAATTCGCTTCCCGAGTATATTTTGTTTATGATGCGTATAAAATTAGAGACACTTTGGCCTTTTTCGAACCCGAGTCTACAAGGAGAATTTTAGTTTTTTCATAATTTTCAAACGTCTGAGGACAATTCTCGTAATAATAAGAACGTCAAAAATTGCAAATGATTTTCGACACTGAGATGAGATTTTCAACGTTTTTTATTGCACAAATTGGAATCAGAAATCGAATTTTTTGTTTCCGAAATTCTCCAGCACGAATGGGCAAGCAAAACGTAAAAAACAATTTGTATTTGTTGCTGTTTGAATAAGGCTTAATAAATCGGAAAAATAGCAAACGTAATAAAAAAGGGATAATAGTTGAAATGTCTGTTAGAATTATAATGTTCTTCGTTGTTCAGTATTCCGTTACTAATTGAGAGCAAAGGTAATAAATACAAGGAAATGTTATTTTTATGCTTTTAAATAAATAGGAAAGAGCACCGTGGAAACCATTAAATAAACTGGAAAGCGGAAATTAAACTGAACGAGGTATTAATCTAATTGTCGACCATTTATTGCTAGCTGTTTTGTTTAAAAGCATTTGAATTACATTTTTTTAAGGTTGTTATTTATCTCCTTGGGGTTTTTTATCAGCGTTATTTAACTAAGAAATTGTTAAAAGTTATGCCTCCTATTATTTTAACGATAAATAAACCTACTGAAAACAAGTGATAGCCCTTACGGCTGAGACGTTGGGTTAACAAAAGCGAGGTAGTGAGTTTGAACCTCGAGCGTTACAATTTGGACCGAATCCAACAAACAAACAAAAATTTAGAATCAGTATTTTGTCTGAATCAGGTTTTTAACAACCTACTACTGGTTGTTAAAAACCTTTTTTATTGTACCTAAGCAGGAAATCAGCTAAAAGAAGAAATCTAAAGCCGGAGAAAATAAATTGAATATTTTGCTCAAGATATTCTCGTGTGTTAGAATAGTTTAGCATTTCAGTACGGGCTACCCAGTGAAATTTGCATTCAAGTAAAATGCAAATATACGGTAACAAAATAGGGTTTAATTTAAATTCACGCGAACGTTAACTAAATCAATTTTATACCGTGGATTCATTATTGTACCATAACCGTTTTCCTGTAGGCTTTATTACAAATGCGAAAGTTTGTGAGGATGGATAGATGTTTGTTACTCTTTCGCGAAAAAACGACTGGACGGATTTCAATGAAATTTGGCACACATATAGTTTATAACCTGGATTGACCACGGGGCGCTGCTAGTAAATTTATATTTAGGTAGGTACCTACTATTAACATTATTCTACAGGGTACTTTATACTTTTATGATCAATTTTTACAGTTTTGAGCACTCGGAAGAATTATTTACGAAATCTACGGATGAAAAGACAACCAGATTCAAAGCCGCATTATTTTGCTTCAGAATTTAACTTAAAATGGTTCAGTTTATACTACTGTTTTTTAAGGTGTTAAAAAGTTTACTTTACAATCTTTATGGAGTGCTTTAGACCTTCGAATTGAATAACTTTTAAGATGGGACTAGCATTGAAATCGCGACAAAAAAACAGCTGTTCCATACAAATTTTACTAAACAGTGTAGGACAGCTGTTTTTTTCTCGCGATTTCAAAGTTGGTTGTTCGATGGTCTAAAGCACTTTTTAACGTTTTTAAAGTAAATTTTTTAACACCTTATATGAGCACAAGTACAGGAGAAAAAATATTCCTGATTTTGTACTGCAATACTCTACTCTATCGTAATTAATATTATAAATGCGAAAGCAAGTTAGTTAGTTACGCTTTTACGCTGAAACGGTTGAACGAATTTGAATGAAATTTGGCACATGGTTTGACCATGACCTAGGTTAGGACATAGGATACTTCTTATCCCGATATTTCCACGAGATCGAGACTTATGAGGGTGAAACCGCGGGGTGCAGCTAGTTAAAATATTAGTCATAACTGGCGAAAAGTAGATTTATTGTATTATTCTGTCTAGCCTTCGATACACACGGTCGTGGTGTTATTCTAGTCTATGGCACACCAAAGCTAATTTATGCTAATGACATAATACACCCTTTAACACTCCACATAACATTTCGACCCGTTAATTAATAATCGTAGCACTAATTACCTGGGTCTTAATAACGTATTAGATGGAGTAAGTTAAGTTATTAAGTTAATAGTGAAACCGTGTGTGGAGATAATTGTGCAACTGCGGGTCAGTTATTAAAAATAATGTGTTTACTTACTTCCGGGGCGTTTCCCTTATGAAAATATAAAAGACTTGGACATAGCTTAAAACTCAAACTCAAAGCCTTTATTTAAATTAAACCATTTTCAGGCATTTTTGAATTGTCAAGATCTTAAAATAAGTACTTAATTAAGTTGTCATAAATTAGGAATACCTACAGAACTTTTGTATATAGGTAAAATAATAGTGCATTTGATAAGCTAGAGTTAGCTAGCTAGTCTAGGTTCAATGTCCGAGTGAGTCAAGTAGGTACCTATTATTTGAATTTTCCATTAAAAAGTTCTGAGTAGCAGGCGCTGAGTCTGAATTTGTTAATGGAAACCAGCTCGCATCGTTATGTTTGGGATTCAAAATTGGCGAGATATAGACGTTCTAAAATTCGATTTACAATTTCAGATGGTAATTCGACATTTCAAATCTTTTTTGTTTATTTTTCAATTTGGAATTGACATTTGAACCTGTCAAATTACTATCTGGGATTAAATATGAGATTATAAACTTTTGCCTACTCTCTGGGCGATTCAGGCGTATTATAATGGTAACGCTTTGTTTATTAGTATATCGACCAAACTTACAACAACTGAACTGACAAGAACCTTTCGCACTTAAAAGAAGGCATAAAACAGGCACATTCCTATTCCGTAACCCTTCTTGTAAAACCACAATTTCACCCTCGTCTCTTACACAAGTACACAGATATTAAACCCAGTACTAATACGGAGGAACGCAATAACCCGTTCAGAAGATACTGTTGAATCGCAATCGCAGTCCGTTGCAGTTCATGATTGTGATATTTCGTAATCGAGTCGAATACTCCAAGCGAATCCGTAATAGGGAAGAACAGAAGTTACAGTTAAACTAGAATATACAGGATACAGACTTATGAACAGACTGTCAACCTAATATTAAATTAACTATTGTTATTGACTGAAAATATGGTAACGATATAGGACGCCAGTCAGTACCTACTACGTCGCCTTACGAGGAAATAAATAGGTACACCAAACTAAATGTTGATGACCTTAGAAGGGTAAGTAAGTAATACACGCACCCGAGGCACGCGTATGACAAGGCCAAAAAAAGCGAAACTCCGGGAATCGTAGAATATGGTTTTCGCTTAACCCAAAGAGGAATATGCGTGAATGTATAATTATATATTTGTACTGAGTTCGAATTTTCGTTCACTATTACTTTACATATATTCGCTGAAACCAGCTTTGACGGTTTCTTTTTTTCTAAATTCGTGAATACACTCCTACCTACAAAGTCAAATCTTTGTAGACAGCAACAGTGGTGACATCTGTATTCACCCAGCGTTATTTTTTCGTTGAAAATTCACGAAGTTTTCACTTGCTAATGCGTGGAAATTCCAATAGATGGCGCTGTTCACAAAATATAAAAATCGCGTCTTTTTATGTTTTACATAATAATCGCATTAACTTTTATGTGTAATTTACTTTTTCAAGTACTAAATTAAAACATTAAAGCCTAAAAACCAGGAACTTTACTGCTTTTTAGAGGAATATTACTGAAATGATAGCTGTTGCAAACGAAAGACCCTCATCATTTCTTAGGAAGCTTCGTTAATAAATTGTGTGCCATAAACTATGTCCTCTGTGGGGAAATAACTGTATATTAGGTACATTGTCTTTTCTCTTTATTACATACAGTGCCGATATCACGTAGTTTCAGTGGCTGCGAATGTAAGCGAGAATTTATTACTCGACGCCACACACGAATTTATATGCTTTAAATTATTGGGTATAACTAGTAATACGCCCTTTGAATGTATTTGTAATTTAGAAGATAAATAATCCATAGACTATTTATCTTCTAAATTTCAAATACATTGTAGTGTAGTGTGATTGTAGTGGCTCTTTATTTAATGAATAGGTATGGTAGGTTGATTTTAAAGGAGCATAAAGATTCGTAAGTATTATGAATATCAGAATTTTAATTACTTCTCGCCTTATTTGAGCCAAGTGTGACAGACAAATGAAATGAGTAAACAGTATCTTTTGCGTATCTAGTCAAGTTTGTAAAGGAAATCGTACTGTAACGATGTTAGTAAATATTTCAGTTTTTCCTTTCCATTGTTTCAGTTTCACTTCATTCATTAATTCCAATGTTCTTCTTGTAGCATCTCTCATAAATGGATCAACGAATTAATATTGAGTTCAATATTATATGTAGATAATCGATACATTATGTTTTGTTTTTATCTCAGTTTAGTACTTACTAAACTTACTTTAGTTTAATTTTGATTTAATTCTGATATCATTTTATTTGAAAGATTTTGATTCAATTTTAAGTTAATGTTAGTTTAATCCTGATTTGATTTTGATTTACTTTTGTTTTATTCCTAATTTAGTTTTTATTTTATTTTGATGTGTGGGTTTTGATTGTAATATTGTTAGTCGAAAAATATTTTAGTAGTATTATAATAAAACAACAATAGTTTTTTGTTGTTAAGAGGGTTTATTCTGAAAGTTGGCAACATCGCAAATAGATGTCAAATATTTGGCTGTTTTGATTAATTTGATAATATTTCTGTAGGGAAATAAAAAATGTGGCTAACTAGCGAACTAGAATATTGATTATGAAATGTAATAATTAATATCGTAACACCGAATAGTTAGATGTAAAAAAAGTATTTCGTAACTTTCCAAATGCCTTTTTTTCACCTAAAACGGGTACAACATCAAATTCAATGTTATAATTGCAATTCATTATTAATATTCTAGTCAATTGGTTAGCCACATTTCTTATTTCCATACAGTATTATTTCCAAATTAATCGAAACAGGTAAATATTTGACAGCTATTTACGACGTTGCCAACTTTTAGGATGCACCCTCTTAATGGCTACTAACATATTTTTCTAACCTCTAATACAATAAGGATGATTGCCGAAATAAATGATTGAATTGAATTGAAAAACTTACATATAACACGCGTTTGTTTTGTTTTTGTAATTTATCACATTTTAATTTGAACTAAGACGTTATAATCGACTTTAAGTAAGTAGGTCATCAAGTTTTGATTTCTATCGAATTATTTGAAAAACTGAGAAAAGTGTTTTTATTACGTGAAGATAAGTCGACAACTAATAAATGGATTTACCTAACATGTAGGTAAACCTTAGATAAGTTTCTGACAATATATTTAACTAATACGGTAAAAAGAAAACACATGTTTAATAATTGTGTAATTCCGCATCTGGCTACGTCTAGTTCAATTTAATGAACTACTTATTTTATGAATGGATAGACAATGTTCCTCATTCATGAGACAAACTATAACAACCTTAATGTTTATCTTCTTTGTTTATCAGGGATGAGTGAGCAACAATAGACTAAAATATTGTTTTTCGTTCCGTACATTTAAATAAATTTCATTGGCTTGAAATTATTGTAGTTCTTGCATCTACTTCAATATTATGTAGACCGAAAAAAAGGTAGTTTGAACTTAACACGACCGTGCGACGTTATTGTTACGTGTATTTGAATGATATTTAATCGAAAATACCAACTACGCTATAGCACAGATGGTATTTTCGATTTTCATTTTGGTAAAAAAAAAATCGACAAGTATAATTAAATATTATATTATAGTTTGGCCGAAACAGTTGTACCGCGCCTTAGGCGTGAATTATACAGAAACGGCGTGGTGAAGGCGTGGCGCAGGCATGATGCGGCTTCAAAAAGTTTTCATACAAAATGTAAATGTACGTAGGCGACGCGTCTTAAACAGATGAAACTCAAGCGGCGTCATTTTCTCGCCTGTGCCAGGTCGCTTGATATACAGTGTGAGCAGTATTTATGTACTGAAACGTCAAAGCTACTCGAGCACCCTAAATGATTTTGACCACGTGGAGAGGAAGACATGCTATGGCAACAAAGTCAGCCTGTATAATGATGCATCGTAACGTCTCTTCGCCTCTTCTATATAATTTAAATCGCATCCGTGCCTTAGCCGTTCCACGCCTGCGCTGCGCCTGTGCCGCGCCTGTACCTTACGCCTTCTCTGTGTAACTCACGCCTTAGGTAGGTATATGCGCGGCGAAATGGGGGGCAGTGCACGCCGCTCCGATTTGTGAGTCGGCCCCGGCTGCCGTCAACGCACCTGGCCCCTCACCCCCCGCTTAGCCGCGCATTCCTAAGACGCAGTACAGCGTTTTCGGTCAAACTAAAATAACATTCATAAATATGAAGAAAGTCAAAAAACTAAGTAAATATTATGTGTGCAATGAGTTATTTCAATTTACGTTTTTTTTACTCTGCGCATTCGTGCTAGTAATAGTTTGACGTAAAAATTTTCAAACAAAGTCACTTTCTTATTTTCCGATGGCGTGTGATGTCTGAAAGAGCTCAATTTATAAAACATGAAAGCCTAGCTTTTTTTACTGTATAAATATTATGAAACAATCGAATTCAAACATAAAATGTGTATTGACTATAACGTTACATCAAGTTTGTCTTTCTTCAAATGACAACGATTGAAGTATTTGGTAGTCATATGATAGTAGGACCGAGTGATGTACCTGTTTTTGGCTTTGAATAATTTTAAACCAAAGGCACAGAATAGTACAGAAGGCGCACTCCGCATTTTAGGTATGAAGCTGAAGGTACAAGTACGCGGCGGGTTCGTCGTCGGGCCAATTCAGTGAGCGTAATGTAGTTAGAAGATTTATGAGTTACACGATAGAAAGGGAGGCACCTTCTAGGTGAATATAACTTTGGGTAATTAGCTCTATAACCTGAATTACACTTTATTGGGTCGTTGCAAGAGTCGCTTTTTATTTAAATGATTTTGCGTAGTGAATCTTCTGTACTATTCTGTGCCAAAAGTGAATAAAAAGACATAACCTTTGTATATAACTTAATATTAAAACCTTTACCTTCACTTAGTTATTTTTATAAATTAAATTTTAAATTAAATGAGCCCAATAATTAAATTATTTTATTGCTCGTAAACACCGTCTAATCATGCTACGGTACCCCAAGCGGTGTGAGCTCACAATAAAACAATTTAGCTCGTATCATAAACTATAGCGATCGATCGAGTCATCGACGCGATACAGATTTCAGTGCAAACATAACAAACGTTGAAGCCAATCGACGCTCTTGAGCAAAACAAGGCAGACGGCTAAACAACCAGTAGCTCGAAGATTACCATACCTTCAACATTGTGCCACGCTTCCAATAACAAAATAATTTAAAAAAAGAACTCTTGTTTTTAAATAAAAAATAAAGCTTTATTTTTAAATTAGGAATATAAAAATGTTGTGTGAAAAAAGTTGATTACGGGATGTGAAATACAGGACAGGAAATGTATCGCAGAATAATTTTCGTATTCGCGATTTCAGTCGTCATCACACTACAGGTGAGTTTTTGTTTAATTCAATTGAAGTTTTCTTGCTTTAACGGTTGGGAAATGATGGAGAATATTTCAAAATATATATGCTGGTAAATAAATACTCTGGGGGCACAATAATGTGATAAGAAATTGATTTTTCTTTTTACTTCGTTATACAATCATATTATAATTACAATTTTGCAATTGTCATACACGTTTTTTTTATTTTTTTTTACTAGGAAAAATAAGATTACTTGCTGATTTGCCCCTTTATTTATAAACGTAGTTTATAGTTAAGTCTAAATTAACTTTAAACTTAATTCTAAGCAAAGCTGCTCATAATATGCGACTGTTTAACCAAAAAAAATTTACGTTTAAACGTCTATTAACTTTAAGCTACGTTTATAAATAAACCCCTTATTTTTTAGTTACACAAATCGTCCATTGTATTTATACCTTTCTAAAAGAAACAACTTAACCCTGCATAATGGTAGGTAAACAAGTTTTAATTGCCAATGGAACGTTTCATTTTTCATTGTTTGCCACTTTGTTTATCTTTCATTCGGAAAAACAAAAGATTAGGAGTTTTAAAGTAGGTAGAATGTGTGTTACGAATTTTGGAAACTCAACCATAGATTTTTGTACCAAGTAATGTAGAATATTAATATTATGTACACATAAATATTAAATTGAAGAGTCTGTTTCTAATTTCAAAATAACAGCTTTTTCCTAATTGCATAAGAAAGTATAATATAATTTATAATAAAAATAACTATTTATTTTTATTTTTGTCTGTCTGTCTGTCTGTTTGTTCTCCAAAACAGCTGGCCTGATTTTGACCGATGTTATAAGGAGTAACTTAGGCTGCTTATATTTTAGAAAAGAATTAGGGTCCACGCGTGCGAAGCCGCGGGCAGCAGCTAGCTACAGATAAGAATCTAGACATTTTACGAACGAACGAACCTACGGTCGACGTAGTGCCGATGGAAAATAGATAAATGTTTGCATAAAAACATACTAATCCTAAAAAAAACATGCCAAATTATCATGAAATCGATGATAAATAATGATTCCCAGTAAAAAGTCCCTAATTTTAATTTAACATAACATAATATCACGGCTGTTATCCCCGAAGGGTTAGGCAGATATGTACCGATAGAACACCTACATTTCGCCAGTAATGTTGAAGTCCCATGTAAAAGGGGGTGAACCTATTGCCATACTGGGCACGAAACTAGACTCCGTGTAGCTACTGAGAAATTCCTGATACAAAAATGACGGGAATCGAGACTAGGACCTCATGCTAAGTAGTTGCGACCCCTAGAACAACGAGGCAGTACTCTCTTGTAGTAGTCTTTTAATTTAATTAACTTTTTATCGTTTTTTTCTTACTCAAGTTTACAATTTAACGTTTCTTTAAATAAAAGTACCTAATCACACTTCATTGGCATTTAAAATATTACGTCAATTATCAAACGACCTCACACCAAATATAAACACAACCGATTTTACGAACTTACTAACAACCCAAACGTCAAAAAAACCACACATAAAAAATATGAATATAAATGTGAATCAAATATTGCGTAACTTTATACATCCTTTGAAAGTAAACCTCGCCTCATTAGCATTGCTTGTTACTGTAGGGATTAAAAGCCATAGCGTCAATGACGAGCCAAAACGAAAGAAAAAAAGGAGAAAAAAGTTGCATAATCAAGATGGCCGTTATTTTTTTAATATAGAACTTTTCTTTGCTCAGGAAAACATGCATGTATTGTAACTCATAATTATTATGAGAGGTTCGTGGTTGAAAATCACCGTTGATTGGTCAGATTACGAGGTTAAGTTACCCTTGCTGCGGTCAGTCAACTTATGGGCTTTTTTTCTCTATCCCGGAAGGTAATATGGGAACCTAATTCTGACGATAACTTATTTTATTGGTATAACCATCGATTGAGGAACTCAATGCATTCTGGGAAACGCAGGCGCCTATTTGAGAGACGTTGTATGTGGGTTAGAATGTCGTATCCAACGTAGACAAGGTGGAGACGACAATACAACAATAAATTAAACTTCGTATAACTAATGACGTTCTCAGTCTGTATACAAAAATTCTATCAAATGTATCTAATAATTGTTTAGTCACTATAGCTAGACAAAGATTGAAAAATCTTCGGCCCATCACTACTATTTAGTTTAGAAAAAAACACTTTTTTATTTCGATATAAGGATTTTTTTGATAGTTCCAAAATACTCTTAAATTCATTATTCATTCATCAGTATTCCCAGTATTTTCATATTGTCGTATTGTAAAAGTTTAAGCTACACAAACAGAAAGAAGCTTCGCCATTTCATTACCTAAAATTGGATTTACATTACAAAACTTGTTGTGCAAACTTAGTTATTCATTAATAGTTTCACGTGTAAACAGTTTTACAATAAAACGCGTGAAACTATCAATAAATAATTAAGTTTACGCAACTTGTGTCGTAATCTAAACCTGGCTTAATGGGAAAATTGATTAAGAAAAAACAAAACACAATCAAACTTGTCATTACCGACTGTCATAAATACAGGACTAATCGATGATTGAGTTAATGAACAATTAGTCGATAGTAAACTCATATCTGAGAAATAATGAAGAGAAATGGTTAATTTTCTTGATTAATGTCAGTTGGTTCTGTACTTAGAGTAATTATAAAAAATCTAGGGTTCTGAACAAATGAAAATCGGATTTTTTAATATAATAAAATAATATCACTTTCTTCTTTATATTTATTTGACTTCCCGAGAAGACAGACGCTTAACATTTGTATCGCTGTATTAGGGATTGAACTTTATTTGTTTTCTGATAGTTAACCAATAATATACATGACACCAATCTGTTAGTAATTTCATATGTCAATCAGGCAGATATACTACTATTACTATAAGATAACTCAGCATTCAGGTATCTTAGTATTCCAGCTGATATACTGACATTATATCCCTAACACTTATTATCCTAATAACAAGACTCGCCATAAACAATTATGACCTTTACACGCAGCATGAATACATTGCTAAAATGTTTTAGGTAATTGCACTCCAATACATTATACAAAATAGATCATACAATCTTGCCGTAAGTACCTACATTGTTTGAACAAATACCATTCCGTGATTAATATATTATAATAATAGTTACGTAATTATATGTGACTAACAAAAATGTGATGTCGTTGTTTTAAAACAAGTGAATAACAGTTGTTTTAAAACAACGATATCACATCTTTTGTAGAAGACAATGAGATGACTTTTGTATTCAGAATTTTTGTTTGAATAACAAACTTTTTTCTTCCGGACTTAAAATAAAAAAATGTTATGTATTAATTTTATCATTCTTCGCAATAATGATTGTAGTAAAAAATTATTATATCTCAGTTCCTTTCTTCTTACTGTTTGTGTTATAATATAACAATGGAGTTTTAACTTTACATATTACCATGTGATTTAAAACAGAATGGAGACTTTACATCAGAGAAAGTTAATTAAAGAAAGATAGTTATTATTACAAATGCTACACCTCACACAAATCTAACAGTCAAAGACTTTATTCTACTTTTGTTAGTTCACGACAAGAAAAGTGAAGTCATCAGTTGACGTTGAAGTAAAAAAATAGTCACGAATTTGAAAACAAAAATATCTATTGATTGATGACCAAAGAATAAGGTTTTACATAATCATAAACCTTGCTCATCAAATGAATAAAAAACAATAGGTAGTATAACTAACAATCAACCTTTATATTTCAGACGACAGATTTTCAAGATAATCTAATAAATGGGTACCGGTCACTGATTGCGGACATTCAGGTCCGCACACAGAAATCCCGGGAGGACATGGACACACTGGTGTCCCAAATAAAGCTGCTCATGAAAAACGAGGCGGACAAAGCTATTAACTACATGACTGTCTACCTCGAACAAATATCTTTGTACTTCCAGGTAAAGATTTTAGTTATCAGCCTTCTTTGAACAAAACATTGGCAACCGTATCCTGAATTATCTATCCATATCCTTATTTTGACGTTTCCAAAAAAATTACGATCAAATTGATCATTCCTATATCCCAAATCAAATTGATGATGGTATTACTGCACCTCGCACTGTGCCCGAGTATTGAATCCATTCCCACTTCCATTGAAAATTCGAACAATAAAATCCAGGCTTACACACCTAACGACTTTCAACAAATTGCTGCAAGCGTTCATCCGATTATAGTTGACCATTTTACTCTTCCCTAGGTGATAATACACGACCGTAAGCCTCGGAACGGGACATATTGCAAAGAGAGCATAGTTAAGCTGCTTGGCGAGAACTTGCAACTGGCCGACGAAAATGTCACATTGTGCCTTGCTCTTGGGTACCAGAGGGTACAGAGATTACCAGGTATGTTCTACATAATATATATATATTTACTATAACACACGGCCCCTGGCTGATTACATAACTATAAAAGACAAAAGCATGACAAAAAATTAATATCACAACACTCCAGATATACTGACTTAACAACGTATAATTATCATCCTTTTCCAATCATCCGCGAACAAAATCAGTAATAAAACTTCATCTTCAGTTACAAGGTTTATGAAAACAGAGTTATCAGCTTGCATTCTATCATTAGTTTTTGCTTTAGATATTATAAGATAAACATTTTGCGGGTTTGAGAATAATAATGGACCCAAGATAGCTCCCTGGGGAACATTGAGCGATATGTCAATTTTGTTTTTGAGCTATATGAGGACCAGTGATGGTTCTTTACCTAAAGGATATAATCCAATAGCAATTAGAGCATCAGAAACTTTTGAATATACTTAGATTTACTTAGTTACAAGTAGAATCAGAACACAGTGGAGTTTTCCACTTCCACGGCAATATAGGTGATATCCACGTTCAGTGTTGCCTTCCGGTAGGTTCAATGTTATTGTGTAGATAATCTGTGTTATAGTTTCGGCGTAATGAATCAGCTCAGTTAAATCAGCCTACCTGTTTGCTGGAGCATCGATTATGCTGGCACTGGGCTATATCCTTTGTCTTTGATCACGAATTTCTTAATTGTAAGTGACGTTTATTGGAGAGCATTTTACTTTGGCAGTAGATGCTAAACTGTTTATGGAGTATTTTGTGTCAAATTCATGCTAAGTGGTATGGATTGATTTCTTTTTAGAAGAATTTGTATTTTTGTAGTACATATTTCTTTAAAGTTATAAAATATTTGGGCTCTCCATGAAATTGAGAAGGGCCATATTTTACATTCGCGATAAAAATTACATTGAAAAATTAGACCGTTAATTACAAAATCCTATCTAAATATCCAGTATTACTGAAAAGGGAAGTACCGAAGTTACAAAAGTAAATAGGTTGTCAGTAAACTAGGTGTGTTTACTTTAAATCTAAATTGTTTACGGTTTGGCCGTCCGCTTTGTCAACCCACATACGGCCGTATTATTTTGGGATAACGTTCCTTGTTTATCAACGTTAACATATCCGCTAGTGACAATACAGGTAGTGGCCAAAACAAACAAAGTCAGTGTGTGCTGTAGTAAAATCCAGTATTATGATGATAAACGTGATTTTAATTATGTGGCTTCGTTTAATCCATTTCGTCGAACTAATGTGACGAAACAACAATTATATAGTATTTAAAGAGTAGGTATTAGAAGATCGTTTTAAGTGTCTTTTTCAAACATGTAAGGCAGGCTTAAAATGAAGAATAGAATGTACAGTTTGAAAGAGGCTAATTATGTGTAGCAAAAGTACTCTGCATTTTATAAAATCACACGGAAATCTTGGAATTAAAAAATATATATTTGTTATAGAAAAACTACAAGTTCACTTCGAAACGCTGGAGAATTTGAAGAAGTATTCCGCCTCAAAGCTGTTCGAATGTCAGAAACAGCAGCAAGTTGGAGGGAACTGCTCCCACGAGAGTCAAGATCTCGAGAGGACCGTTGTAAGTATCAAGACCAATTTGCCAATGCCAATTTAGTGTAAAGCAGCTGCCAACGTTCAATTTGGAGCTGTTACATTTTTACAGTTTATTGTGGATTATCTAAAACTATCAGTTTTATTCTGAACAGTCAATGACTTTTTATCCGATGTTCTACCAAGACTTTTTCCCACGAGTGTATCAAGACCCAATTGACAAAAAAAGGAGCTACCCGCATTTCCTCAACGTCGCCGACTTCCTGAGTTTCAAATAGCACGCATATAAACATAAACTAGCAATACATACTTATAACTAGGTAGGTCAACCCCAAGAGACTAGAGTAGCAACCGGATACGTGTTCCCCGGGAATTGAGTTTGTATCTACACTTGATTCAGAACAGGAAGCCCACTGGCTCTGGAATATTGAGCGTTGAAAATATTAATGGAGAGGAATTTTGAAAAGGAAAAAATTAGAGATTTGATAACAGTTTTCATAAAAATATAAATGTTCTTCTTATTGACAATAATCCTGTTTAAATCGTGGCTGACAACAGTTACGTTGAGACACTAGTTGATCATTGTGATGATATGTGCAGGTGAATAATTGTAGTAAAAGAAGTAAACAACAATCATTAGCAGATTAAATTAAATAAATCAAAGATTTTAATTAAAACAAGTGACGGGATTACTTGCATGTAAAAATATGAATCACTTAAAATATATTGAAATGTTTTATTAATATTCTCTCTCAGCATTGCGAAGTATATTTTGTTCACTTTACCTAATATGTTCTTTTTTTTTTTCAGTTTTTGTATGAAACATCCCCATTCCCGGTGGTGATGGCCGAAATAGCCATCCACGGCTTCAAAGAAGTTTCAGATCTTAGCGTGTGCCTGAAGGACATCATCTCCAGAATGATGACGCATTCCGTCAAGGTCATCGGAGACTTCAACAGATGCATCCATAACATAGAGATGCCAAAACTCAAATATTTACTCAAATTCATGAAGAAATATGCCTGATTGAGCTCGAGCCTGACGGGGTTGCCAATATGTACGTGCGTTTTTGGAAGAATTAATTTTCATGTCAATTTTCCAGTGTTAAAGTACCAATTTTGTTTTTTTGATGTTATGGTAGGTTCTTTTATATTGATGCAATACCCGGGATTTTGGCAATTTTATACATTAAGAAGTATAATTGAGAAGTTGATAATAATTGAGTGTTGTAGTTATTTTGTTATTATTCGACCTTTTACGACGTTGTTTTAGCTCAGTTTACTCTGGTGAAAAATTGTAGTTAATAAAATGGCAACCCTAGCTATGATTGAAGTATGATTTGTATGGGTTAATCAAAATGTAAATAACGTTGTCTTTTATTAACATTCGATTTATTAAATTGTAGTGAAATTAATTGTCAAAATTAATGAGATTTCCTATTTGAATAAATAAAGATAAATTGTCTTTTGTTTTATTCATTATTTACGTTAGTTTACATGTTTGCGGAAACTGCGTGTTTTATAAATAATCTGATAATTATTTTGATCGTCTTGTTTTATAAATTATTATATACGATAAGTTATCCACAAAAAATTGTGGTCATGATAGTCATTGCAGTTGCCTGGGCCCTATAACATAAAACTTTACAAGTTTACAATTCTACAAAATTATTAAAATGTAGAAAAAACTGCGTAACACAGAAATTACAAATGAAGAAAGAAAGAAGAATAAAGAAATTACAAATATGTATGAGTTACAATTTACAATCTACAATTATTTCGCATTTCTCATAATTCATCAAAACCGTAACACATAGCAAAAGGGTTATGTATACATTGTAGAATTGTCACTACAGTTGACATAATTGTAAGGGCCGAAACTGCGTTAAGCGGACGCCCGCGCGGTTCTATACAAAACTGCTGCTGCGGGTGACCCGCGCGGAGCACTTTTGTATAGAACCGCGCGGGCGTCCGCTTAACGCAGTTTCGGCCCTAAGGGTTTACCATTATAATTGTGTAGCTGTATGATACACAGACATGTAGAATTTATAAATTTATAAATTTGTAAATTGTAATTGTAAAGTTTTGTGGTATAAGACCTTGCCTACAATTTAGTCCAGCTGTTGTTGTTTTTTTGGTTTTTGTGTGTTTTTAACCAGCGACAGCATCGCAGTCCGCGAGAAGAATAGAGCGGTAGAACCCCCCTTCATACCTGACTGTACAGTGCAAACAAAATCTTAATCTTTCATTTTTTTCTGGGCAAGCAGTGCACTACCTATCCATGACTGCATCATAGGTCATCCATTTTGATACGAGCTTGTCGACAAATTTTGGACAGTGTTAGAATAAATCGGAGCAGTGTAGCAGGCATGCTCCGTAATTTAATTAATTTAATGAATAAATCACACACACGCAGTATGTAAGCACTGAAAATTGTTTGCACTCATTCTAATACATAGAGCTATTTAAATAAAAATGTAAGGACGTTGAAAATTCATGAAGTTCCCGCCATGCTGTGACGTCACTGCTTCCTTATGCATTGCTTTCTATTCCATTCAATGATTCGATTCATTGAATCTCAACACAACGTCTAGGAAAATAGTCTTGAAAGAACTTTGAAAGGAAAATAAAACGGGTCACTGACACTGAAATTGTTTTATTATCAGAAAACTCACTTATTCTTATTGAAAAGTTAAGAAATCATACTCATTTTGATCTCATTTTCAAAGAACTGTCGAGATACGTCCTCAATATTTCATACACTTGCCAACATAATAAGGTATTTTTAGTTCAAAACAACTTATGAAGATTTAAGAATCCAACACTTTAATAATGTCCTCTGCAATGAGACTAATTTGTTAAGAGGGTGCATCCTAAAAGTTGGCAACGTCGTAAATAGCTGTCAAATATTTACCTGTTTCGATTAATTTGGAAATAATACTGTATGGAAATAAGAAATGTGGCTAACCAATTGACTAGAATATTAATAATGAATTGCAATTATAACATTGATTTTGATGTTGTACCCGTTTTAGGTGAAAAAAAGGCATTTGGAAAGTTACCAAATACTTTTTTTACATCTAAAACTAACTATTCGGTGTTACGATATTAATTATTGCATTTCATAATCAATATTCTAGTCAATTGGTTAGCCACACACAACCAGCCAACAGGTTAGTTAATACATAGAGCTATTTAAATAAAAATGTAAGGACGTTGAAAATTCATGAAGTTCCCGCCATGCTGTGACGTCACTGCTTCCTTATGCATTGCTTTCTATTCCATTCAATGATTCGATTCATTGAATCTCAACACAACGTCTAGGAAAATAGTCTTGAAAGAACTTTGAAAGGAAAATAAAACGGGTCACTGACACTGAAATTGTTTTATTATCAGAAAACTCACTTATTCTTATTGAAAAGTTAAGAAATCATACTCATTTTGATCTCATTTTCAAAGAACTGTCGAGATACGTCCTCAATATTTCATACACTTGCCAACATAATAAGGTATTTTTAGTTCAAAACAACTTATGAAGATTTAAGAATCCAACACTTTAATAATGTCCTCTGCAATGAGACTAATTTGTTAAGAGGGTGCATCCTAAAAGTTGGCAACGTCGTAAATAGCTGTCAAATATTTACCTGTTTCGATTAATTTGGAAATAATACTGTATGGAAATAAGAAATGTGGCTAACCAATTGACTAGAATATTAATAATGAATTGCAATTATAACATTGATTTTGATGTTGTACCCGTTTTAGGTGAAAAAAAGGCATTTGGAAAGTTACCAAATACTTTTTTTACATCTAAAACTAACTATTCGGTGTTACGATATTAATTATTGCATTTCATAATCAATATTCTAGTCAATTGGTTAGCCACATTTCTTATTTCCATACAGAAATATTATCAAATTAATCAAAACAGCGAAATATTTGACATCTATTTGCGACGTTGCCAACTTTCAGAATAAACCCTCTTAATACGAACCTAAATACGATCACAACGCCATCTGTTTAACACGGTAGGAACTACTTAGTTCAGTTAACTTGCTACGAGTATGAAGACAGGATACAACAATGCTTATCGGACACTCGACATTATTTAGTGCTACGTACACCTACACTTCTAGAAGGCCGATTCTCTTACTTATAAAACTTAAAAACCTGGGTTCGATCTAATATTTAAATTCTCAATTTGGACGTAAATTTGCTATCAGTTCATTGCGTTTCAGCAAAAGCTTTTTGTTAAATAAATAAGTTTGATATAAATGTGAAAACCTCTCAGTAGTGTATTTACCTTTATACAGAAAATTCCATTCTCTTGACAGAAGTTAACATTGTCTCGACAGCACGCGAAGCATGACCACAATAGAAAGGGGTTTTGTCGACAGAAGAATACAAAAAATGACTGTTTGGAATGTCTATTCTTCCGTCGACAAAACCAGTTTCTATTGTGGTAATGCTACGGGTGCTGATATATCATTTGGCAAGTAGATATTACTGGGAAAAATGTTCTTCCACAGAGGCTAGAATTTGATGTATAGGTATCAAGAAAAAACACCTTTATTTACTGTTTTCCTGCCTTTAGCAACTGATTTCTGCTTATTTTGCAATATCTTTGTTGAGAAAATTCCGTATCGCCCGTATCATTATAGAAAAATATAAAGGAATATAGTTTCATATTTCTTATAGAAAAGAATATCAAAGGTTGGTAACTAATAGTGTAATACAGTGTAGCGTTCAATGGATTAAGGAAAGGTTATAAAAAAAACCTGCTTAAAGTAAATCTAGGCAACACTTTCCATTCAAAAGTTTATTTATCTAGAACGAATTTTGTGTTGCACTAAGTTTAGAAACCGCCAATCTCGCATGTGAACTTACTAGTTGTCTCTTCTTAGAGGTAGCCGAGACATTTCTAATATTCATTAGAATTTACTTTAGTTAGTAATTTTTACAGGGAAATAAACTGTAGGTATAACAAACTGATGTACTACGTCATTAAGCCATAACATAGCCATTTCATACAACTGTCAATGTATGACAGCTGTGATTTGAATATTTTATCAACAAATTGAACAAGTAGCCCCTTATTACTTTATTTTTTTGAGGTAACTCAAAATATAAGTCAATTAAAATTTACGTTTTATTACTGAACTTGTTTTGAGATACATTTCCAAGTGTTCCCGGTAGTATAAGTTAAACGGACAATACTAAGTTGGAAGTCAATTTGGTAAACTATTCATTGACTTTACATATAAACATAATAAGATAAGATGACTTCATCAGTAAACCAACAATTACAAAAAATAATGTGATTTCTTGGATTCCAAAAAGTTTACTAATTATTGCCAAATGTAAAATTTCAGCGCAATATTATAGCATTACAAAGTGAATACTTTTTCCAATCATCAAATAAAATTCTAAACTATAGTAATGCTAATTTGAAACTTGTTGCTGAGCGAATAAGTTCAAATTAAAATGACTGTGTTTCCAACACAGTGTGGTTATTAAATGCAATTTGCAGGCTTCAGTCTATCTGTCTAAGTCCACGCCCTTGGGAATCGACAGACGTCATTTAAATAAAATAATATGATTGGTTTCGCACGAATTACTTCAGTATGTCACACAGTAACTAAAGACTGGAAAAATACTGTTAAAATAATGCTATTTTACACACAAATATTCTTTTAAAGTTACATCGTTATTTCTAGAGATAGGTTAGGTTCTCGATCTTGAATAAACATAAAAATTCAAGTGACCATGACTCATTATTTCGAAAAAAATATCTTTTCGTTCTTTTATCCGTAAAGCTCTAAAAACAAACAAAGTTAAGTTACCAACATGTTAAATACTTCATTAATGTTAGCGCTAGTTTTCCAATAAAAATAACTGACTCAATAATGGTCATAATTTCAGTAATTAAGTAAGGTTTCCTCAACACTAATTGCGCCCATAAATTGTGTACAGATACTAAAGATAGGGTTACTTGACATTTTAAATTAAACGAACTATATTCTATCTGCAGACGGTCATTGAACTCTATCTATAACCATATTTATATTCAATCTTCCCACTTTAACAATAACTAGAAATATTTACGGTTACGTAAATTTACTGAAGTTTAAAACAACGAGAATAAAGCTTATCATTATCGAAAGCTTCATATTGTAGTGATACTGTCAAATGATATCGAAGTGATCAATTGATAATGAGTTAATAACGCAATTATCACCCGTCAGGGCTATTTGACAAGCTTTCACGACCGATATCACGATGCACTTGACTGATAACGATTATAAAGCTTGTCCAATATTGTATTTACACACAAACTTCACTGTAAAAGATAAACACTGGAGTAGATGTTAAGTTTTAGTTAAAGACATTTATGAGTCAAGTGAATAAATACATAATAATAAAACTAAGTGGTGCCACTCACCAGAGTAATAAGAACGTCGGCCGAACAAGGTTGGTACTTGAGCAGTCTACTGAATCTTAGCGTTCGTTGGGCCATCGTCAGTGGGCCCACGGGTCTGGACACATGGATGTGCGGCGACGGCGGCGGGCGCGGCGGTGGCGTCGACGACAGCGGCACATTCCGCCGCACCGTCTCCAACGGCACAGTCCGAGCCACCAAAGTGTCACTCCCGACAGAATTTACACTACCACTGAACATGTTCATCAAATCCCCGATAGAACCACCACCGCTCGAACCACCACCACAACGCAACTTGTCCAAATCCGTCAAACTAGATCCGCGACGCACGCGGAGGCGCGAACCGCTGACATTCGAGCGGTTTGGATATTGCAGCGCCTGCTCCCGCCGCACATCCGCCTCGCTGATCGCTTGACCTTTCCTGCTCCGGAACATTTTACGAACGTGTGATGACACATCAACGTCTACCACAACACTGAACGTTAACACCTGAGCGAAGAATTTGCATACAAACGAGTGCTAGTTGCGATATCAATAGGGCCATGGTCGCCCGCAGGATGCCACTATCGCGTCCTCGCGAGTTTCCGCCGCCATCGCTTGCGCAATGTTTCGTACCCTGAACGACACTTTCGAATTTCTTCTGATTTTTATTAAGGGGTGCGTACGCAACAAAGTCTGTTAACGGACTGAGCGGGAACGCGTAGTTTCGTATGTGCGTATGTATGGAGCAACTGAGCTGGGCTAATGAGGTGTTCGAGTTCAAAGGCGGTAGGGTCTCTGCAGGCGACGACCGCCACTGCGCTAATAGCTTTAAGAAAAACAATCACCAAGCCCTACAGTAAAAAACCTTAGAAAATAATCAATTTGTGTCTGAAATAAAAAGTAAAACTAATACGCTCACTAGGGAAGCCTTTCCCACAATTAGCCGGGAGCAGAATTAAACAAAGGATTTTTTTTGAACGTATTTGCAAAGGTTCGCAGTGTTTTTCTTTTAAGTAAACAGTAATTTAGTTATTGGAACAGTAAACATCTACATAATTTCATTTATTTATTCATGGCCTTATTCGAAGTAATACATTTTA
Organism: Eupsilia transversa; assembly: GCA_914767815.1. Lineage (NCBI taxonomy): Eukaryota > Metazoa > Arthropoda > Insecta > Lepidoptera > Noctuidae > Eupsilia > Eupsilia transversa. The sequence continues at coordinate 5,577,926 of OU611888.1, forward strand.
ATCAATAACCTGTATTTGACTTCTTGTAATTTAATTTTGTGGCGTTATTAACTTGTTTCTACTTTCTTTCTTTCTTGATTCTTCAAAAGTTTTTAGTGCAAACTCGGCCTAATAGAAACCCGTCCAACAGGTATCCGAAATAAATACTAGACTTTAGTTATGAGTCTGGCTAGAAACTTCATCAACTCCAACATCTTTTGAGTAAAGGCACTGAATTGCTGTAGATATTCACATTTCAGATTAAATGAAACATAATTAAGTCTGAAATCTAGTAATACAGCCAGCCCGATACAAAAGCTTTGAACTTGATAAAACGTTATAAAACTATGTAGACATTTTCCACGGATAATTTAATCTCTCTAAGGCTAAGGGCAAATCTGAGCGGAGAAACGCAGCGGATCTTTTATTTCAGACACAGTATCACGGTCCATAATCTATACTTATAATAAATCTGTAGAAGTGAAAATTCTGTACATTGAAAATATCAAAAAAATAAATGGCAGGGGGTGTTACTAGACCGACACCGAACCCAAAAATTTGATTAAATTTTTTTTTGTCTGTCTGTCTGTCTGTTTGTTCAGGCATCACGCAAAAACTACCCGTTCGATTACGATGAAACTTGGTACAATTATTCTTTGATATCCTGGGCACCACACTGGGTACTTTTTATCCCGGAAAAGTATCCTATCCTACGGTTGGGGGGTGTCAAAGTTTGTATGGAAGAATTTTAACGCGCTCTCCGATTAACTCGAAACTCAATATTTATACTTAAACCCAAAAATTAAGAATAACGTGTATCAGGATTTTTCGAAATTCAACCCCTAAGGGGGTAAAATAAGGGATGAAAGTTTGTATGAAAAATCTTATTCCTTGAGGTAATAAACATGAAACTTCGCACGAATAGTTATCTAAATAAATTATAAAGTTTGTAGTTTTTTGTTTTTCTAAATTACCCCCTAAAGGGGGGTTGGGGGGTGTCAGTGTTTGTATAGAAGAATTTTAACGCGCTGTCCGATTAACTCGAAACTCAATATTTATACTTAAAACCTATGGGGATGTATGGGGTAATTTCCGACACACACGCGGGCGAAGCCGCGGGCAGCAGCTAGTATCATAATAAAACTTTATGAATAATATTACATTCATTCTGCCTAGCCTTTTCCCAATCATGTTGGGGTCGGCTTCCAGTCTAACCGGATGCAGCTGAATACCAGTATTTTACATGGAGCGACCGCCTATCTGACCTCCACAACCCAGTAAATGGGTAATACGATACCCCTTAGTAAGACTGGTTGTCAGACTTTCGGGCTTCTGACGACTCGTAACGACTGTCAAAGATCCACGAATGACAGCCGGGACCAACGGTTTAACGTGCTTTCCGAAGCACGGAGGAGTCTCGGTATTTAAAGATGGTCACCCATCCACGGACCAACCCCGGCAAGCGCAGCTTAACCTGATGGATCGACCCGTGCGGCTGTTATTACTTAGCCAAGAGCTCCTCTAGTGCTGTACATAATTAACAGACGTAGCGTTGGAAGGCCCCCCTCAAGGTGGACCAATGACCTGGTGAAGGCCGCAGGAATCCGCTGGATGCGAGAAGCACAGAATCGGTCAAAGTGGCGGTGCTTGGGGGAGGCCTATGTGCAGCAGTGGACGTCTGCACGACGTCCACTGCTGCACATAGACGTCTCACAACAGTCGACGTCATTAACATTAATTAAGCGATAAAAAAACGCGTGAAATTCCGGCGCGTTTATTTCCCATGATATTATGTTCCTTGCCTTTACACCCACTCGCCATTTTTCAAAAACATAACCGTCTTACTAAATTCCTTAGCTAACGATGTGCGAAAATTAATTAACAAGACATATAAAGGCTAATGAAGTGTTATTTAACGAGTGCACTCGTAGAGATGGGTTCAATCAATTACCGAACAAGTTCAGGCCAAGTGGATCGGCTTTTAGTAAATCACTGAGTAGTGAATATATGCTAATGAAATTCATTGAAATGTTTCTAAAAAAGGTTTATATTTTTTATTTTTTTTAGAAATGTATGCGGAAATGTACGTTTAAAGGCTCGTTCACACTGGCGCGACTTGTCGCGCGACGCGAATTTAACAATACAATTTCTAATAAAACTTCACGATTGAACAATTGCCGGTGTCGCGTCGCGCGACAAGTCGCGCCAGTGTGAACGAGCCTTAAGGCGTTGTCAGGAAACGTTGAACGTTGTATGTTTGTTTGGGTAAATTTTTGTGGGAATAATCTCGGAAAATATTGAAAGGATCACGTTTATTGTAATTTTCATGTTTTCGCTGTAATTTTGGGATCGAAAAAAAACTCGAGTGATTAGTATTAAAATCTCCCATCGCTTTGATACTTCTGAATAGGTACATGAGTTTTTATTTATTCGAAAATCGTATGAAAAGGAACAGTTTACTCACACGGACCACATTTGGCCGTTAAAATCAACCGTGTGGGCGATACCGACCACATCAAGGCCACGTCGCATCCTAACGCAAGCGAGATCGCGCACTAGCAGCCGCCCACATCGCACACACAACGTAAGGTTGACCATTTGATTTCGTAGTTACCACAACGCAACTGCAAGAAGCTGCAGTAACACTATTTACACGTAACCACTGACTGCTCACATTTTGTCACTGCGATGTGGTGTGGTTATGATACGTGTGAAAGGGCCTTAAAGGGTATGCGCTAGGGGTTTTCATTCAATAAGCAAACAAAAGTAAGAATTTGATTTGATTTGTTTTGATTTAATCAATCCATTATTCTCTTCAGATTTGAAGCAACAAAATGATATTCTATTCAAACATTTATATGAACTCAATCTACGAACCCAATTAGGTGAAACATTTACAAAGAAGAATCATATTGTTTGATACAACATTGTTTTCCTGAGGGATTCAGATCTAAGTTGAATTGTGTTCTGAGAAGAAAACAATACAAATATCAAAGATATAAATATATCTACATATACAGTCAAAGCTTTGAACTCGTCGAAAAAATAGCGTTCAACTGTTGGCTGCGAAATGCACACTAGAAAAGCACAATGACAGCACAATGACGTGGTGCTAGTGTTAGCTGTCATCCAGCACAAAAAAGGTTCGCTTGTTTGTTTTAGTACCTACTTCTGCAGCGCGACACTTTATCTAAACATATATAAATAATCAAAGATACATACATACATCATTCTAAACTAATGTTATAAAAAGGTAAAACTGTCTCCTGTTTGTAAGAGGGAATCTCTGGAAGTACTAATCCGATTACAAAAAATCTAACACTGATCAAGCGTCACTATTGATGAGTGTCATAATATATGTTTTATAGTATACTCGTAGTTGACTTCAACTCAGACAGAAGTCACAGGCAGAAGTTAGTATAGAATAATGACACAAATGGTTGATAAAAATTTAATTTAAAATTGTTTGTTTAGGAAACAATTTAATTAAAAAAAGAGCGTTAATGTAGAATCCTGTTAATCCCGCATCTAAGCAGACTATATTACTACACTGGCTCATCGCGATACCAAGCCAGTGCAGGCACGCTTCAGTTTCAACTCTTTCCCTCCATTTTTGGTGAACTGACAGTTGACTTCAGTGACAGCTACCTTACTACTATGATCTACATGAAATAGTGTTTATAAATATAGCAATCAACTAGCTTAATTAATTACCCTTCAGTTAACAGCATAGCCTTTTCACTAAACGGCGACGTTCAACTAGCGCCCTGAATGATATCCATTAAAAGTTAGGTTTGAACTGTGACCACACGCGACCAGAATTGGTCGCAGTAACTATAAGCCCTGAACAAATTTGTTTAGAGTTAGATTAGAACTGTGAGCAACCACGCGCGAGCTAAGCGAGCATAGCGAGCGATGCCGCGGCAGCGGCCGGTGAGCGCTGCTTCCAAAGGCTAGGCTGTTAACTAAACGGCTAATTAAGCTAGTTGGCTGCGACATACACATTTAGCACTTTGCAAATTAAGCTTCTTGTATCTAATCTGATTTCTATGACAATCTATTTAAAGTTATTAGTTACATTATTTACTACTTCATGTAAACGTTGATATAATATGAACACAGAGTTACTCCGAATTTTGCGAAACAAAAATTAACTAGGTACTTTTTTTTTTGGGTTCTGAATTATCTAATAACTTCTCCCGCTCTGGGCGGATTAGGAGGGCGTGTCAGACTCTTACTGTCGAAAACCCCGTGTTCCTTCCGTTGCCTGTGTGTTGCCGGGGGCCACGGTATCCCTTTCGGACTTTCCCGCAACCCCGGCAGGCATTGACCCTGGCGGGCCCCGTCATTGGTGCTGACATCTGTTTGAGTCACCTACATTTCTATTATAGCCTATTTCTGGGAATCAAATTACAACCTGTGAGCAGGTATCTTAAGACGTTAGCATAATGCTACAATTAATTTCATTCTAACAGGAAAATTACTTAGATGTACGTACATCTTTTAGTTATACAAACTGACCAGTTTTAACAAAACCAAAGTACGTTTTCCGGACACTACTATGTCAGGTCAATAGATAAAATCTACATAAAACAATATATACGACACTGTAAAATAGAGAACAGATGCTACAGGGGTCCAATACTATAGATACAATCGACAAAGTTGCCGGGTGACCAGTTTTCACCCTTATGTTCTTAGAAATAAAGTTGAAATGGGTCAACAGTGAACTATGCCGACTGTACTCGATGGTGAATCGCCGGGTCATTCATGTGTTAGTAATTCTTTTACAAAAGAGACTCGTTCGAGTCGTTTATTTTTCAATACTTTACTGCATATACCCGTAATGTGACATCATTTACGTGTCACTATCTACCAGATAAGTTAAACAGAATGTATCCGGAGGTGGTGAAACAAGTCATCTGCCCTATTAATCTATGGAAATTCATCTGAAATTCTACCTGTAAAGTTTCCCATTGAGTATGTTACTTTTGCAACTTTACTTATGTAAGCCATAAAATATAGATATGAAATCATAATTATGCAAATCTCTTGACCGCCCACCATGGTTGCGAGTCGCCTGGACTGTGTATACGTAAGTCACTGTTGTGCCGTCTCTCATGGGATGTCGCAACGGTGACCAACCGTTATTTCTTATATTCTATTCCTTGTATTTTTTTTTTTGTTTAGTGTCTGTTCTTACTAACATAGTCGTAATTTTTACTAACAATCTTGTTGAGTCTTGGTTACTCTAATGAGGAAATTCTATAGGGCAGGCTGATTGGAAGTGGGGCAATTAAAGCCACCGAGAGTCCGGCAGTGTTTGCACCGCATAATCTTTGTTTCAAACTTCGGTTATTAGGACAGTATTACATAGAATGCAAGGCGTTACGAAATGGAGCGATGCTGGAGAGTTAGTGCAAATTATGGCGTCACAGTCTCATCTCAGCAAGAAAAATGTAAAAAGAAATGGTATTTTTGACTGAGATTAGAACGCGAACGTTCTTAAAAATACGGTTATTGCCTTTCCCTCAAGACAATACACGCATATTTCAGTTAGCCTTTTCTCGTTTCAAAACTACACTTTCTTTACAAGTTGAGCTTTGCCCAGGATTACCCATATAAAATTCTTAATGATGACATGGCTAGGATCTTATAAACTATAGATCACCGTGGAAACTTAGGTGAAGTGATCTTAAAGTAAGCGGCCATTCCACCTGATGGTAGGGATTGACACATTTGACCCCATTAACAGCTCACTTCAAGGTCACTTCAGCTTAGTTTTTACAGTAATATTTTTGTAGAATAGATCGGCTGGTCTCGGTCTTATTTTACTTTAAAGACGTTTTCTGAACAGAAGCATAGAAGACGTTCTTTAAAGTAAAAGAAGTACAGTCCTTTTCTAATCTTACTCGATACTTGAGCAGCAAAGTGTAGTCGTTGACTTTACTAGTTTCCATCGCTGCATAGCACAGCTTTAAGTGTACTAAACTCCGTCCAGCGGACAGTTAGAAACTACTTGACCGGACAACTTCGCTAATGCATAGTTTGCTATTCTAATGCTGGCGTGTTAATAGCTTCGTTTGTGCTACGATTGTTGGGGATTTAACTATAATGATTATGCTGGTTCTATATTCTATATATTATATATATATTCTTTATATATAACAGTATACTATCTACGTACGTATGCAGTAACTTCGCTATATTTTATGCAAGTTATGGCGAAGTAAAATATCTGCAGATGATTATGAGTAACAAAATATTTCAAAAAAATGTGTCATAAGTAATGGAATTCTATAATATGCATCTTAAATTTTCTAAAATATACCCGCTACTTGAAAGTCTCTAAGCCTAACTTTGAAAACTGCAGGATTAAAGGATTTTCTTTTCGGTAAACTCATACTTTTGCTTGGCAATATTTTAATCAACGTAATATTAAACCAATCAATAATTCCCCAATCTCCCATTTATCGAGTTCCCATTTACCCCGTTCAAGGTCGCACCCTACCGAAGGCCGGCACATTGGTACCTAACATCATTTAGCCATTTTCTTTCTCCGCCATCTTGATTATGTGCCTACCCGCACAGCGCAGCGGGGCGCAAAGCACAACGCTGTTTCTATATGCGTTTGTCTTGTTACAGTATTGTACAGGACTTTGCACTATTTGCGTACTGTGTAATGCATTGGATTAAAGTTCAGTTGCTCCACTATGCAGTGGGATTATCGTCTTGAATTTAGAATTGGTATTAAAGGGTGTTTAGCTTGTTTCGTTTTAATGTGCGTATTGTATGTCGTTTCGTTTTATGTTGAGTACTGTTTTCGTTTTAGTCGGCGTATTGTTGAAAATAAAGGAGTGATTAATAATAATAGGGGTTTAGCATATAAGTTTGATATGCCGCAATTATGTTCGGTTAAATAGGTTAATTTTTGGTTATTTTTAAAACGTTTAATTTTGGGTTAGAAAATGTAAATAGTAGAAGGTACCTACTGAAGTGACGTTTAAATTAGATAAGTAGGTACTTTATTGGTTTCATACATAAAACGACCAAAATTACTATATTGTGTAAGTATTCTTATCATAATTTCAAAGTAGGTACCAACATTTAGTTTAAAAGTAAAACACTGAACTGCTATTGTAAGATACAGGACTTTGCACTTGGTATATTATACAAATAGCTGTGTTTTGCATTTGTAAGTCGGGTTAAAGCGTAGAATGCATCGTAAATGCATACAGTACTGCAGTAATCATAGCAATATTGTGACGGAAATAAGATTAAAAACGATTATCTACGTTTATGTTATAAAAGGTCGATTTATTTGACCATTTGACACAATCTGATTTCAGCGTAAAATTTGTTTAGCGGAAAAACTGTACTAAGTTATTTTAAAATATAATTTACAAAGTATAATATTTGTATTTTGGTGGTTATTGCTCTTAACTGTTTCGTGGAAACATACCTAGAACATATTTTGATATTCAAATATAAACTCAATTTCTATACTTACCTTTCAAATTTCACCATATAATAATATAGTTCGTTGGTTGCTTTACACAAGAAAGCTTAATATTGTATTTAAACGAATAAACATAAACATTAACCAATAATCTTTTGAAAACCCACAAGAAAATTCTTACAAAATATTAGTTTGCGTAGCAACATGTTGATCACAAAATTAATATACCTAATCAACAATGAGATGGCCTCTTAAATCAATAAGAAATAATATTCATTAATGATAATCTTTTTCCCGTATCCCAACTCTCTTCACCCAATAACACTTTTGGCAACCTAAATTGGTGTTAAGATATAATTAGTGTGTCCATTAAATCGTCAGTAAGGCTTTAACACGGTAGGTGGTAACCAATGGGTAACCCCTGCTGAGCCAGACGCTCTTAGTGTATACTTATGTTTGGCACTTATCCGTACAATAAGTGCCTTGAGGATTTCATAGAGATATCCCGAAACATGTGAGAATTTATGTCTTTTGGTTAGGTATGAATTTTATTCTTCTTTTTATTAAAAAAAAAAATCAACGACAGATAAATAGTTATTTATGCAACTGTTGTATAATACCTAATTATAACAGTTGCATACAAGACTTTATCTACACCCATGATAGAAATCCTCTGGAAAAGTTTCTGAAACAGTTAGCTATTGCCAACATTAAACCGACCATAGCACGTACCTGCCAAGCGTGACGTATCGTATTTTGGAAAGTTGTCAGATGTGTCGGCGTGGGGGTCTGTAGCACCCGCTGTCCGGAAGGTATCGAAGGAGCAAACGAGTTGCATTATGAAATTTAGTACAACATTATAACACTCGTTTGGATGATATAATGGTTACTATTACACTGGTGGTTTCAATGTTGGCAATTAAGCTAACTCTTTCCGAAACTTTTATAGAGGAGCATGGGAGTAGATAAAGGTTAAATTATTTGTTTCAATAAAATGTTAATTTTTATAATATAGTCATATTAATATTGTCGTATTTATAGTGAACGTGGCTTTCTTGTTTTACTTTTGTATTTGAACATCTACAGAATAATGGTAAAACATCATTAACAGTAACTTAGTTTTACCACCGTGTGATATCTTAATATAATATTATCACAAGCTTCTATTTCGGTTTTAGCGACGACTTAATAAAATTCTTAAAATGGTTTAAATTCACGATGCTCCTATAACATCATTTAAAAAAATAAAGTCAAATTGTTCTTAAATGATAAAAAAAGTAAACCGCAGACGTATGAAACTGGAATTCTTAGTATGCCTTGATAAGCATACAAGAAAATACATTTATTTATCTATAATAGCTTCGTATAAATTCACGTCAGTTACTTCGTGTGACTTTATTGCTGTAAAAAAACCTGTTTTATTTCCCTAACATAGCAAATTATTTTCCTAATTGTACTGCTAAAATATATATTTGAATGTTCATTAAATTGGGACAATGTACGACAACTTCAACCTTGTTTCAACCTATAATTATTCAATTATTTTCAAATTTACATTCAATGAGTATGACTTACCTGGTCCTTTTCAATTGGAAGCTATAGTTAATTCTCCATGTTTAAAAAAAAAACCTTACACAAAATAGTGAAACAACATATTAAATATTAATCAGGTGACGATGGATGCAGATTTTGTAGTATTCAGTAGTATCAGTTCTATTCATTTCGGTTGTAGTTTTGTCGTAATATAATAATAAAAATAAGTTCTTAATAGAAAAATAAAACAAAGAAAAAAGTATAAAATGAAACAAAACGAAACATAAAATGAAATAAAACGCAATATAAAATGAAATAAAACAAAATAAAATGCCTATGAAACAAGTAAATCAAATTAAAAAGAAAATGAATCAGTTTTCCTCAATTCATATTTCTGCACCCATCGTTATAATCGAAAAGCGTACTCACGTTTAGCTTCATCACGATCTTGTTGTACGCTCGATGCCATCTCTGCCTCGGCGTCAACTTCGGCTGTTCTGGCTGGAAATCCAGTCTATCTTCCTGAGGCCTGTCCTGCTCCTCACGGAACACACTATCCTCTTCTTGATACGGTTCATCCGTCTCTTGAAACGGTTCTTGGTCATCAAACTTCTCCCTTTCTTCCCGAAACGTATCGTCTTGGTCATTGTATGTATCGTGATCATCACGGTACTCCTCGACATTATCGTCATATAAAGGTACAGCTTCGTGGAAGCCGTCAGTCACTTCAGGTACCTCGTGATAAGTCGTGCGCTCTTCTTGGAACGTAACTTTGGTTTTATCCGTGAGCGAATCTGCGAAATGAAGCTTTTCTGTAATTAGGTATAACCATTTTATCGGAGGTTTTGTTGGGTATCTGAAGATGATAATCACTGGGTGGACTTAGTACTTTGGAAATGTATTTTTGAATATAAGCATGTTTTTAGTAATGAATAGCGACAGTCACTTTGGCGTCTTTTACCCGACTACGGCGAAGCCAAAAATGGCGGATTATCTGTTTGTTTAAGGGAAGCAGATCTGAAAAAAAAATTAAGAACAAAAATCAGTTACCTTCTTGTGTAGTCGGGACAGCAAGTTTCTCTTCGGGGTGAAAAGAACTTTGCGAGGTTCTACGATCAACAATCGACGGGGTTTGACTATGATAGCTGTCAACTGAAGGTTTCCTTATTTGAGCCACAGTCCTCGTCGGAGACGCCTGCTTCTGCAGGCTGGGGCTCGGCGGCGCTTCCGACAAACGCCTCTCGTCTGGGACTTCTTCAAGGATGGTATCATGAGGAAAGTCGTCGTCACGATACCTATCCAAAGAAGTCCTATCGCGGTCAATTGTTTGATCGTATTCAGTCTTATGATACTCGTCCTCGTAGGCACTTTCGTCGAAACTCGACTGGGTTAACTCTTCGGGTGCGTCTGGTAACGTCCGAGTACGACGCACCGAAGGTCTTTGTATGGACTCCTGTCTCCTTAGAGACGGAGTTCGTGGTAAAGAAACTGGCGCAGACGTGGTCACAGTCACAGTAGACACTGGCACTGACGGCAATAATTCTGGGACGGATGTTGTCGCGGACACGGTACTTGTGAACGGCGTCACGGGAGCTACAGATGAAGCGAAATGGCTTGTTGGAGCTGTCGTCACAGAAACTGTGTGTGGAGGCTGGCTCACTGCTGGAGCCGACACCGCTGCGGCGGCTGCACCGAAGAAACTTCCCAACTTCTTTGCACTACCAGCCATAAATGAACCTAAGGTAGCAGCACCGGCTATTACACTTGTTTGCAACTGTTGAGCAGGTTGCTTTGCATGTTGTTGTTGTTGCAGCAAATGCTGCTGCTGTTGTTGAAGAAGCTGCTGCTGTTGTTGTTGTTTTTGCTGCTGCTGTTGAAATTGTAACTGCTGTTGCTGCTGTTGAAATTGCATGTCTTGTTGTTGTTGTTGCTGGAATGGCAATTGGTGTGCTTTCTGTTGTTCATCATGTTGAAAATACTGCTGATCTTGTAAATATTGCTGGTCTTGTTCAAATTGTTGCGTAAAAAGCTGCTGGGAAACTGGCTGTTTCTCTTCTTCCGGATACTGCGACTCGAATTGTGAATCATATTTATAGTCCTGCTGTTGCTGGTAGTCTTGTTGGTGCTGGTAGTCTTGTTGTAGCTGGTAGTCTTGTTCTTGCTGAAAATCTTGCTGTAGATGTTGTTCTTTATCTTCATACTGGCTTTGGTCCGGAAAATGTTGGTCTTGTTGGTCAAACCGATACTGTTGCTCTTCGAACTGCGAATCGACCTCCGGATAACTTTTCACTTGAAACAAATCTGGCTGTTTCGCATTTGACAGTTGTGGTAAATAAGACGAAAGTGTCGATGGCACGGTTTTCGGTAACAGTAAATCGATCTCACTAGTAATAGGGTACGTGAACTGTGATATTGTCTCTGTTTCGGTCCACGGCGTTTTTTGAGCTGGAAATTGGAAGAAAACGTTGTAAATATTAAATGAAAACTCACCACACAGACAGTGTATGAAACGAGCCGTCATGTTTACGAATAAAAAAGAACTGATGGCAATAACAAATCTATACGCCGTGCTGCGGAAGTTCTTATCTTTTATGTAACTGAATCATTTTTAATGTGAATTATTATAAATTCTTGCTATTATTGTACTGACATTGACATAATTTTGATATCGCAAACTGTTGTTATAAATAGATATAAGTTTAATGTGGATTTACTGCCAGACTCGAATGAATTGAATCCTAGCAAGATATTTTTTAGACTTTTGACCACTACTTCTCTAATACCCTCAGATATTGATCAAAGTAAAGGCAATAATGAAGGTATAATTACCAGCTGCAGGCGGAGTGGCGTGTGGCGTTTCATCAAAGAATGGTTGCATCCCATCCGAATCATAACTGTAACAAATAAGTATACGATGAGTACACTATAGAAAAAGAGAACGGTTATTTCTCAGCTGAGAATCCTGTGTCAATCTCAATGTCTAATGACTAAATGCCATAGTTGCTTTTTTCAAATAGAGAGATATAGCTACATTCTCCATCTAGTCTTTTTCCGACTATGTTGGTGTCAGCTTCCAGTCTAACCAGATGCAGCTGAATACGAGTATTTTACATACAGCGACTGCCTACCTGACCTCCCTAACCCAGTAACTGGGTAATACGATACCCCTTGGTAAGACCGGTTGACAGACTTTCGGGCTTCTGACGACTCGTAACGACTGTCAAAGATCCACGAATGACAGTTAAACCGTTTAACCCGGCAAACGGCTAAACGTGCTTTCCGAGTCACGGAGGACTCTCGGTACGTAAATATGGTCGATATGCTTGAATATCTATCCTTCTTCAACTACTTCCTAATTATACTATACAAGAAGAATTCGCATAATGTCTTTCAGTCAATGGATTGCAGAAATCGTACGACATCTGGGTATCTTTTGCAGTAACTATTGGAATAAAGGAATCTGTAGTGAGTTTATGCAGACTGCAGATAATAATCATGATTCAAATTCAAATTAGTACAGGAAACACGTGTTTCTCGATAAGTTTAAAGGTTACTGGATATTATGACTCAATGCATAATGTGATAATGCAAAAAAGTTTCTCAGAATCTGGGATGGGTTTGCATTCAGGAAAATGTCTGTGTTAATGCATTTTTATTGTTTCCCGGTACAGCATTTTATCTAGTGGTCATGAAAACCGTTTTCCACAATGTGGAATTTTGGAGCTGGCGTGATTTTGCAATAAGTTTGCAATAATCTTAAGTAAAAGATAGATAGATAGATAGATAAGAATACTCTTAAAAAAAAAAACATCGACACTCTTTAAAAAATGTTCTATTAAATCCATAGTACTAGTCCTACTATTGCGATCTCATTTAATTAATAATTGTTTTTTTAAGCGACTACATTATGAACTGGCTACTTCCTGATTTGCCACTTTCATGATCCCCCAATGTAACAAAATACTTAAATAAAAGTGGTTCTTCGTAACTATTTAGATCTTCATACATTAAGTTTCGTTTCCTCAACGGTTAATTTGACGTGATTTTTGTACTGTACAGTCAGCTCCCAAAGTAACCAGTAAACTTTTTATTGATAATACTTAACTTAAGTACTTAAGTACTTACGTTGTATTATTATAATTAGTATCTTGATACGGTTCTGTGGCAGTGTCTTGAAAGTCTTGCTGAAACCCGAAGCTATCGTAACCATAACTCACATCAGGAATAGGTTTTTCAGGTTCTGTAAAATATAATTTATCTTTAATGAGAATTTCCAAATAAACAGGCATTTTTTTATTGGAAGAAGTTGTTACTGAGGCCCCAAAGGGTTGGTTTATGTGACGCGTGTTGGTTAGTTTTTACTGAAAGCAGCTCCATATTACACCACGTTTCGCAACCTTAAAAAAGCGGAACGGAGACTCGCTCTCCTATCCAGTTAAACTATATCAGGCAATAAAATAACAAAATCATCGAAAGCATCAGCTCACCGGGTACGTAAGGCACGTGCGTAAGCGTGGAGGCGGAAGGCTCGCGCCTCGGGCGCGTGAAGCTGCCGTACGACGTCATAGATGACGTCAGCGGCGTGGGGGGCTGCGGCAGGCGGCGGCCGCGACTGCCGCGCGTCGAGCCCGACTCGCTGCCCGGCGGGACCGGCAGCGCGCGACCCCGCTTCGGGGTCGACGACGGCGTGGCTGGAAAGGATGCACGTTGATTGACGGGAAGCTAAGGCAGCATTAAGGTTTCAGACCCCTTAAAGCCAGAGGACCATCGTCCGCTCTTTTTTATTGACGCTTATGTTCGTTGGTAGTTAGGGGTCAAATCGCTGTTATACGCCGTGTATGACAATGATATCTTTCTATTTTATTTTCTCTTATTTCATTTTTAAACAAATTATCTATATTTTTAAACATTTTCATATAAAATAACATTCAAAAATAAAAATAAAATGTTCCGGTACTAGTATTGGTTATAACATAACCTTGCTTTTGGTTTGACGTCGGTATTGTTTTTTTAATATGTGTTTAATAATTATGACATATTATGTGTCTCGTAATAATATTATATCTTCTCAATTAGATCCTCAAAAAATACCGCAGCATGGAATATTTTTTTGGCATACTTAATAAGTATTTTCGGTAGTTCTAAAACCCTACCAGGGCACTGCCTGGTAGGGTTTTCAAACTTTGTCACTGAACTGAATTGAAAGCCTGTAGATAAGAATGGCTTACATTTAGACAACATAATTATATTATACTTGATTTGATATCGGCGATTTTCCTGTTAAGCATCACCACGACCAATATTTATCAAAAATTGCATTTATATTAAGCTTTCACATTTATTATAATTATATTCTTGCCGATGCTTTATATGTTAGCTTAATATTATTATAATCATAGAAAAAAGGTACAAAGGCGGAATTAATGTCTTAATCTCGGTTTGATATCGGCGATTTTCCTAATAAGCATCGCCGGTAACATATTTATCAAAAGTTGCATTTTATATTAAGCTTTCACATCTAATATCTAATATTCTTGCCGAAGCTTTTTAATTTAGTTTATTACATGGGTAACATAGAATAAGGAGTATAAAAGTTTACCTGGAAGACTGGCGGCAGATCTTCGCGGCCGCGGCCTGTACGGCGCCATCTCATTGTAGTCGGAATACCTTGAAGATGGCACCAACTGAAACATACGAAAACATGGTAACGTATTCATCATCATCATCATCATTTCAGCTGAAAGACGTCAACTGCTGGTCATAGGCCCCCCCCAAGCACCGCCACTTCGACCCGTTCTGTGCTTCCCGCATCCAGCGGATTCCTGCGGTCTTCACAAGGACATCAGTCTACCATTTGGGAGGCCTTACAACGCTACGTCTTACAGTTCAGAAGGCCAATTCTCGTACTTAAAAAATGATCACATTCAACTCGCAATCTGTCAAACTTGTGAAAAATGTCGGTGAGCTGATTGTATTTTTGACAGATTGCGAATGAGATTTAATTAGAATTATTTTATTTTGTTAAATATTATTTTATCTTGATTGTTCGCTACCAATTACGTATTCTGTCCATTTTCAAACATCACGCTAACGCAAACTTGTCTCGATCTAAATTTTAAAATAACGCAACTGGCCTGAGTTGCGTTATTTTAAAATTTCAAGATACAGGCGCTGCCTAGTTTGGGGACCACTGTTTTTAATAACTATGTTAATACTCTACTCTAGTTACAGTAAGCATACAATATTTTTATTTTTATTTTTGGAATTTATTTTGTAACAATGGACCAATAAAATTATTCTTAAGATGCGAATGCGAACGTTCTTAAAATATGGGAATTGCCTCTTTAATATTTCCTGCATTTAATATATCTTACCGGTTTAGGCGGCACTTGCGGCAACTGAACAACTGAAGATCTCCTCTTATTGACAACATTCTCGTAATCGGTCGGCGTCAGGCCTTGTCCGTCATCGTAGAAGTACTGCCCGCCGCCGCCGCTGTCCCACTGCCGAGAGTCGTCACCCACGTACGACGTCTGGTAGGGGTACGACGACGAGTCGTAGAACTCCTCGTAACTCTGCTGCTGAGATAAATGCGAATGGTCCCTGCAAATTTAAAATGTTTGTTAATAATCAACCTACTTTTAACGGCTAATCATAGATTGAGTTGAGAATGTGACACAAATATTGTGAAACAGGATAAACAGCCTTTGACACGTCATGATAATGTGCATAACCCTCCGGAGCAACTGGACAGATTCGCAACTGGACAGATTCTCAGCTGGACAGATTAGCAACTGGACAAAACGTGTACAGTAACATAGGTTGTAGACCAGACAAAACCAGAATTACAATCAAGTTTCATCGGGACATCTACATTTTACATTTTGCATTTGATTATCTATAATTATTCAGATACAATGTACCCTGGTTCATATTATACACCATAGTGATGGAGATGGTGAGACTTTAGAGGTATGAGGAACAGCGTGTAAAGTTCACTCATCCTCTATTGAAAGGGGAGGATCCTCCAACCAAATGGGTGTTGTGTCTGGCGAGCAACTGCCCAACGATTGATGTCGGGTAGTCTTATATTATGTTAATCACGCGGTAAACTCTAATAGCGTGATGTAGAATTTGTGTGACGTCAGGTCTTTGATGCGTAGTTCGCATGTGGCGTTGTAGATGCCGCCACAAGACTAACTTTAATATTTTCTCAAAGATTGGCCACAGACAGCAGTCTCATGGAAAAGTTAAAAGAGAGAAGGATGACCTTTGCATGGCAGTAAAAATAGGACATTGAATAAATAACAATGATATGATAATTGATTAGAACTTACCTCGTGTGCGTGATACTGGTGCTGTACGTCTCGAAACCATACATAGGCATGTTGTCATCGTACAGCGTGTTCTGACGCTCCAGACTCGGCCGACGCTGCTCCTCTGTAACACGAAAACTAGATTAACCTTTCGTATACACGACAGACACAATTAAAAATCCATTGTGTCTGGCGTGGATCTACGTTCCGGATACCAAAATCCACCCCGTATTAATTTTTGTGTCTGTTGTGTAATTTATTTATCACAATTTAAGGGTTTACCCTATTACCCTATTTACCCTTTGCAGTCAATGGAGGAGATACCTATTACGAGTATTATACAATGCATACATCGACGGTTTTTGGCAAAGAAATGACCCGTTTGTTTCGGCAATTGCAAGTTGAAAATCACACAATCTATGATCATCAATCTGTTAGCCAAGCGTAGATATTAAGGTATCACTAAGATAAGTTTCACAAATCAGCAGTTGGTGTTTTGTCTGACTTGTCACTAAATTAATTTTCCAAGAATTTCTTGTTATAGAGAGTGCAATAATTATGTGAAAAAAGTTGTGCTTACCTCCGGACTGCCAGTCAGCTGCGGTCCTCCAAGATATCGCTGACTCCACACTCACTTGTGCGTGCAGCTGTGACCACGTGTCTATCCTGAAATTAGCATAAGAAAAGAAACATTTCAGAAAGGAAATACCTACAGTATCGCCGTTTGGAAACACAATTTTAATTTATACGTTGGGAATGATTTGACGTGATCTTAATGTTCATACACCATCTAGGTATTCAGAGTTTTTCACGGAAAAAACCACCTGCTGGGATACACGCCTTCTCTCTGTGAGAGGAAGTCGGCCAAGCAAGACCGAGATATGCGAGCTTAAATGTAGGGAACAACAGTTTTTTTTTCGCGATTTCAGGGTTGGTCCCATAATGAAAGTTGTTCATAATGATGGGTAAAATCACGTGTTTAAATATCGTTCACTAATTATCAGTCACCATATATAACTTTTTTAACGTGGGTTATGTTATCATCGCACGGGTAGGTAGTTAAGAGGGTTTATTCTGAAAGTTGGCAACGTCGCAAATAGATGTCAAATATTTCGCTGTTTTGATTAATTTGATAATATTTCTGTATGGAAATAAAAAATGTGGCTAACTAGCGAACTAGAATATTGATTATGAAATGCAATAATTAATATCGTAACACCGAATAGTTAGTTTTAGATGTAAAAAAAGTATTTGGTAACTTTCCAAATGCCTTTTTTTCACCTAAAACGGGTACAACATCAAATTCAATGTTATAATTGCAATTCATTATTAATATTCTAGTCAATTGGTTAGCCACATTTCTTATTTCCATACAGTATTATTTCCAAATTAATCGAAACAGGTAAATATTTGACAGCTATTTACGACGTTGCCAACTTTTAGGATGCACCCTCTTAAATGTCGTCAGGTATGTAAGCCTTTTCTAATTTTATTTTTTATTCTCATTCAGAACAAAAAAGTTAATAAGATTATTATCAAAATTAGAAAGAAACAAAGAAAATTTTATTTGCGGTAAACCTGACCCAAATCAAGAACAAAACCACAAAAACATTACCCGCCTTCTAGGGCAGTCTGGTAAAAAAGAACAAGATGGGGGAACTATGCGTCACATCCACGCAAAACGGCCATCGCTCAGCATAATGCTGTGACCCTATGCAAGCCAGAGCCCCAGTGCTGGTTTTCTGTTAAATTAAAGTTCTGTCTGTGTACCTGTTGGTCCGCGGCTGACTGTTATAATACAGCGGGTCGGTGTCCCCGTGTATGTGGTACTCGTCCCTCTCGTACGAATTCTCACGAGATACCTCCAAGGATCTCTGGAAATAGAAAGTAGAGGAATGGTTAGAAAACTAGATATATCAATTAATGACTGTACTTTTATAAAACTATGCGTCTACAACAATCCATAAGATGTTACTAACACCACAGAAGAAAAATACATGATTTTGAAGTCCTTGCACTCGACCTGTCACAGACTAAAAAAGTCATCAAAAACCTTTACTAGTCAGCGGCGGCTGAATATTTCAAACTGTCTCAGTGAAGTTTCTTGCCCGTTCTTCTCCATAGAAACCTACTACGGTTTGGAATAAGCAACGATCTTCCTCTTTCTGACTGACCGACCCCTTGACAATTAAAAAGTGCCTGTAATTGCTTTATTTGAAATAAATGCTTCGAGTTTAAGTTTGACTCCTTAGTCTGACATATTTGCCACTGCCTTCCACAGACGATGTAGAAATTATATGAGAGATAACTCGCAGACTCGTAGACAGACTAAGGTTGACTGCTAGGACTTAGCGGCGAATGATACTTATACGAAATCGACCTAAATGCTCGATCAAATAATACATCTATGGGTAGGATTTATTTACTTTTTAATAAAGGTTTACTAAGACTTTCAGTTATACTATTCATCAGGTAACAATCAGCCTTCGACTTGGGCACCTGTCCTCGGCGATTAACGACAAGCGAGCTAGCAACTAAAAACAACTTGGCGAGCAACGAGCAGCGAGTGCGCGACGGCGACGAGCGATTACTCGCTGGTTTGCGTATGTACCAAGCGTGAGTTTCTCAGTGATCGTTCTGCCCGCCAAGCGAGCGTCGCTGAGCGAGTACTCGCTTTGATAGCTCGTGTCACTGCGACAAACGAGTACTCGCCGGCGGTGTGAACAGTACTTATCAACTAATAATATATTTATCTCTTTGACTTACAATCCTTACAATCTTTTGTAAGATTCTTGAGCGAGAAAATCGTTGAAAGCTAAAGCTCGTCAGCGGTAAGGGCCTATCATAGTCCCCAATTACAGGTTACTGGTTAACCGGAGACTCAAAATTATGTGACAATAAAAAAATGGCTTTATTTTGCAAGATTAAAGTAACAATGATGATGAACAGCGGTACCTGTGGTGTGTGCATCTGGTGCGCATGGCTCCGGAACTGTGACGCGCTGCAGTTGGCGTGCTGCCCCACTGGGTAGTTGAGGTCTGACGTGTAGTCTGAGTCCTCTGAATAACCAGCTGGAATAGAGGAAAAAAATGAGGTTATTGACGACAGAAATACATATTGAATTCTTAAGTGTGTGCACAAACATCAAGCAAACAATACAAACATCAAGTATTATTTGAAGTAAACACATACAGATAAGTACATTGACTTGGAATTAAGTAATAATGTATGCATAATGCATACTATTGTTAAGAATCATTTTTTTTCTAACTGAACAGACAGCTGTGCTGCTGGGGAGTTTGTTACGCCACTTCTTCTTCCCAGCTAAACCACTAGGAAGTGGTGAAGGGTGTTTTGGGAGACTGTCTTAGGTAATTTTGCCGTTCGAAAGGTGCTGATTCTCAACCTAGTTTCAATAAATGACTTTTGATTTTGATTTAGAAATTCGTTGCTCAAACGTATCGTTGATCCATACTTATGCAAACTCACCAAAATAAGTAATACCTACTCTCTATCACGAGTGAGATTAGACTAGTGTTAAGAGACTAGTCTAATCTCACTCGTGATAGAGACATATAGGTAAATAGTTAGGTGGGTAAGCCCACCTAACTATTTACCTATATGTCTACATAATATAACGCTGCTTGTATAACGATTAAGTAAAGCTGCTTTACGTCTATAAATAGATATAGTGGTGTAATACAGCTCCACACAGCTGCTAAATAGATAAACAGATCTACATATAAATTAATCTTCCTGGCTAACTACAGCTGCACGCACGATAGACTGATATGTTATAATCCCATTGGTAAATGTCAAGCTCGAGTTTATAAGAAGATTGAGGTAAGTATATACATTAAACATCACGAAGCGACGTAATAATTTTTGAAAGATAATTATTATTGACCGTCTTTTTCGTTGGTAGAACACTTTTGAAGGGGAGTTCGGGTAAAAACAAATGACGCGCACTAGACCACTCAAGGTAAGGTATTGCGTTGTCAATGGTGAGTCTAAAATAGACGTAGATATATTTAGTAAACTATTCCGCTAAACTATTCCGAAAGAGTCATAAAAAACCCTGTAAGAAATCGACACGTGTTTCATCTTACAACCGTGGACTCTGCTTCCAGCGCTCGGCGTGGCAACACATCATGTTCAGGTTCGCGACAAGTCAATCGTCATCCTGAGGATGCCTCGTTGAGAGGTGAAACACGAGTCGATCTCTTTAGGAATATTTAAGCGGAATAGGTTACTAAATATATATACGTCTATTTTATTTTATAATGGATTTCCGCCAAGTCACGCCTGAATCAATTAACTAAACGTGAGTCTGCAGAATTCTCTATGTTTCGTGATTTACTTCCGCTGAACGAAATTTCAGGGCGTCAAACGATTTTAAGTATAAGTATAACATTTATTATCATTTCAAAAAACAATCTGCCTAGCTTTTTCCCATCTATGTTGGAATCGGCATCCAGTCTAACATCAGATGCACCTGAATACCAGTATTTTACATTGAGCGACAGCCTATTTGACTTCCACAACCCAGTAACTGGATAATAAGCTACTCCGTGGTAAGACTGGTTGTCAGACTTTTGGGCTTCTGACGACTCGTAACGACTGTCAAAGAACCACGAATGACAGCCGGGACCTAAAACCTAGCCGGGATCAAAAATGTTATCTATACCTACAAAACGATATTTGCCACGACTCTGTCGGTGAATAAAGTAATATTATATTGAATATAAATTACAAAAAAAAAAAAAAAAACTCCTTAATCTGTGGGTTACACGAAAGCACCCACAATAACGTTTCATCCTGTTTCAAATCGGCCATTTTTTAAATTTACTACTTCTTTCATAACATTGAAGATTTTTTTAACTTTTTTTATATACCTACCTACATAGTATGTGTTTGTTATTTGTTTGTTTTGACCTCCAATATTTTTTTTATAATCTTTGATAATATTTTGTGCGTTTTGAGATCCGCAGCCGTATCTGAAAGCGCATGTTGCCATCTAAGACGACAACCACACAGATTGTCGGGGGTATTTCATATTCGCCTATTTTGTACTTTGGTACCGAGTCGAAAAAGTGCTTATATAGGCCACTGTAGGCCACTGAGGTTCATAATTATGACTTTTATGGTTGTAAGTAGGTACTTACAATGAGCAATGTACTGCATCTGCCTGCGTGCCTGCTCGGCCCTCTCTGCGTCCAGCGTGCCGTTGAGCAGGTCCAGCTTGCGCTGCAGGTCCGCACCGCCTGTGCCTTCTGCGTCTGGAAGAAGAAGAGAAGTCGTTTTATTAAAATTGCCTTTAAATAATAATGTTTGGAAAAGGACTGTAGTTTTGTATTAAACAAAGGTACGAGCCTACTGCCGCCAGCAGGTAACGTTTTCATACAAAAAACTCTCCTCTAAAGGACATAGAAAATACTTTTAGTCAACATGCAATTATTGACATTGAATATTATGCTGAGTTACGACAGTGTGTCTTCTAAAAGTCTTAAAAAGTAAGTTACATTTTCTGAGGGGCAATTCCCGTATTTCTAAGAACTTTCACATTCGCAATCTGTCAAAAATACTATGAATTTACCTACATTTTTGACAAGTTTGACAGATTGCGACTTGAATGTGAACGTTTTTTAAGTACCTACGAGAATTGGCCGTCAAGTCTTTTTTTTTTTTTTTATATTTCCTCCAAATAAAAAAACAAACTTCGAAAATTATTGCACACAAGATACACTATATTGAAAGGTTTATATACTATTAATTCAGGCTTAACCACCATCTCTTACAAAATCATAATCATTCCACAACCTATAACAACACCTTTACGGTACTATACGCAACAAGAACAGAAACTAGTTTGCCCGTAACATGCCATAATACTGGCAGTAACCGTTACACAGAGGGCTTTAAAATAATTTTATCCTTAATCAAGCCTATCTTGCTCCCTTAAGGTGAATACTATTACAACTCCCAATCATAGTGTTTGAACGAATAAGCCTTCGCATCATACACTAGATCATAACTGCATATTTATGAAGGGATACTCTGAGTTTGTTTCGGCTTTTCTTCTCCGAGTAGCTAGGAAACGCCGGCCGACCACATCTAGTACGGTACCTACTTAAAAAATATTATTGACATGTAAAAGTGTTTTGTACAAACCTATTTACAGAAAATATAATCATTTCATCATCATTTCATTTCATTTCATAATCATTTCATTTCATTTCGGATACCTAATTCTTGTAGAGCAAGGTGGGCCAGTAGTTACTGCCCCGACTTGTGAGTTGAAGATCGTGGGTTCGAACCCAGGAGAGGTAGGAGAGGTCATTTACAACCAAATGACCCTTTTGACTCCTATGCAAATGTCAACAATTCTCGAATCATTTGACATTTTATATTTTTATTTCATACATTTTAAAATATAAAATGTCGAATTACTCGAAAAAAAAATTCTACTTTAAATTAAAATACTAGAATTTTTAATTTAAAGTCGATTTCAGTCATAATTTACCGAATGTAAATTTTTCAATTCACAGTTATGAAGCTGATTATTTTATGCATAATAGAACTACTTATGAAGACTCAGTTTTTAAATTGGTCAGGTCGAAAATTCTCAAAAATTCAGAAAAAAAATCATAACTCGAAAACAATGAAAAGTCGCGGAACATACATGGGGGTGATTCGAATACCCCACGATACGAGTGAACTAAATTTTATTTTTAGACGTCAATGTTCCGGCCACCCTGTATAGAAATGTAGTTAATTAAGTATATATTATAGAAAAGACGGCAGCATGCGCCTTAATATACTAGGGCGACCCAATTTCTTAGATTAAATTCATTTCCCCAGCGACTGAAATCTCCTTAGATGTCATTAGCGACCTATGTTACGTAGTTGCTAATTGATAAATTAATGTTTTTAGGGTATTCGTAATACCGGGCTGCTTCTTAGTTTATCAAGACATCTATTTTTTGTGATTTTTAATTGATTACTACTTGGTTAAAAGTAACTTCCCTTTTTTTTAATACTTTTATTTATTTACTAGCAGCACCCCGCGGTTTACCCCGCATAAGATTCAATCCCGTGGGAATATCGGGATAAAAAGTATATTATGTATCAATCCAGGTCATAAACTATCTGTGTCCCAAATTTTATCCAAATCCGTTCAGCCGTTTTTGCGTGATTGAGAAACAAACATCCAAATAAACAAGCTTTCACGTTTATAATATAATCTTGTAGGATTTATTTATTTATAATTATAACCTTTATTGTACCGACACAACAGCAATCGACAGCTATTATTTTTATCACACACAAACATTAGCCCACCAACCCCATTAACTTTACTAATAAACACACATATACACGTAATAACTTACCAACATACAAGCCAATCCAATGTTCAACCCTTACTTAAGCCATGATGAATATATCCGTCTATAAGTGCCCAGTAATCAAGCCTTCGATCCAAATCTTTCTTTGAACGTGACCCTAATAGGTCATTGCACTCTAAACAAGTCTACCAAACTTGGCATCGGCAACCGCCAGTTCAAAACATAATTTACATGAAATTTCCCGAATCCTAGAACAAACAACGTCGACGAAAGATGGAAAAGATTACTAGGAATATTAAAACGAATTTAGTTTTAAACCACAACCAAGCAGGCTGAATTTCCAGCCGTATTTCCTACTAAAGCAGAAAGTAACCAACTTCGAGATATATGGAAATTTTCATTTTATTACCTACTTGTACGGAGGCTTTACTCAAAGTCCATTCGCATAAATATAAACTTTTAACCATAATCCCATCAAAAGTTAGAGTAATCACGAGAGTCTGCGCTCATAAAATTTAAAATATTTTTTCCGTGCGTATTTTTATCTGAACAAGGTCGGAATTTACATAACAGGCATGCACAAGCAATTACTTGGTACGTTTGACGTGTGCAGTGACCCCGCGAAATAATTAAATGATTTATGGGGTATGGCAGCTGAATAAAATTGTGGAGCTCAATAAGTATTTAATCGGTACAATCAGTGGTTTCGAAGAAAGTTTCATGACGCATTTTAACTAGACTTCTTGTATTTAATTTATAATTGGTTGTATACTTATGTTTTGTTTTTTGGAGATTTATATTTGTTTAAAGAATGATAAACAATCATCGTGCTGCGGTGCTTTTGTATGATTATGACGTGAACGTCGCGTAAACGCTGCGTCGTGTCATGATGTATTGATTTTGTTTATGAATAGTTGCGCTAACGTGAGGTGCGTTAGCGCAACATTTAGGTAACATAAGACTAACGTCTACGCTATAAGGGCGAATTTCACCAATGAAGCTGAACGCGATCAACACATGAAAACCGCGTTCAGCTTCATTGGTGAAATTCGCCCTAAGTGCAATCAGTGCCTTCATTTCAGTGCGTCTTACGAAATCGAGCTATAAAAGTGACATCACTTTAACTGATAGCAGACATTACAGGGCACACATTGAATAGGATGGGATAAGACGCATGTAAGGCAACCATCAACGCATAACACGCATTTTGCACGTAATGTTACGTGTTTTTCCTCAGTATTTTAATGAAATGTAATCTGTTTAATGCAGAAAATAATTACTTAAAATAAATGTACCAATTACAACCACTTTTTACTAACCCTGTTGTGCAATGTGCGTGTTCTGAGCACTATTACGTTTAAATGGTAATTTTTTTACAGTGCCTACACAGTTTTCAACATAGTGGGTACATTTTTCAAGACAAAGTATTAACAATTAATAACTTCACGAACGAAGTAACTGAGATGGCTAGTTATAAGCATGAAATTGTAATTAAGCACAATCATTTCTCAAACTCAATTGCACGCCAGCTTTAAGTCTTAGTAGAAACGTCAGAATATTTTAATTTCCTCCACGTTCTGCCGTCGTAAATAATTAATAAAATAAATGTTCTTTTCTTTTAAAATATCCTAACGTTTTAAGTAGAAACCTATTTCTTTATAATTAGCTTCTAAAAAGGCTCTTTAATAAGAGTCTCATTAGTGCGTTGCGTTGCGTCGTCGCAATGGATCAACAAGAGGGCAATGCACGTCTGATTTCCCTTCTAGCAGTGGAACACTCTCCGTCGTCGCACCAGAGTTCCGACAGCACAGCGCATCATCCTCCCCCGTGCTTCGTCTCTCGTTCGTCGATCCGTTCAAACTCAAACTCAAAGCTTTTATTTCAAATAAACCAATTACAGGCAGTTTTGAATTGTCAAGGGGTCGGTCAGTCAGAAAGATGAAGCTAGTTGCCCATTCCAAAGCGTAGTAGGTTCCTATGGAGAGAGGAACGGGCAAGAAACTCCACGGACACTCTTTTAAATCAAAATATTTGTTACATCATTCATGTTGAAATTACACATGTGAGAACAATGTAAAAAGACGTGCACGTTAAAAGCATCCGTAATAAAATTCAAAAATTAAAATAAGCCGTGGCAGCTAAGAGATGACCAGTCACTCACTGACGGCGCCCGTTCACGAACATGACGCATGGATCAGCACCATTTAGCTCAACCATTTTGAAGGGAACTTAACCGTTGAAACATCGCCGTCGCATGCGACGACGCAACGCATAATGTGGCATGTAACTAAAAAAATATCTGTAAAACTACGCAGCGTTGACGCTGCGACGACGCAACGCAACGCACTAATGAGGCCTCACGGAAATGTAGTTACTCCAATTTAGAATACGCTGCATTCTAAATTATTTAGAGAAACAAGGGTCAGGCGTTGAACTTTGACATTTGACCTTTAACTATATTTCAGTGTTGTTTTAGTAGTAAGGGCTCGATGGAAAGAGGAGATGGGGGACGTAGCTATAGTGATATCAGCTGCACGGATCGCTACGCTTGCCGAGGTCAATCCGTGGACGGGTGACCACTACGATACGAGACTATTACGAGATATTTTTATAGTTTAAACCATGAAAATTGGCATTTAGATTAAAATTTGAACGAAGTCTATAACCCGGATTAACGCATAGGCTGGATTAATCCCGGTAGAACATTTCCGTGGGATATTTTCCGACATCCAAGCGGGCAAAGCCGCGGGCAAAAGCTAGTAGGTAATATTATAAAGAGGTACAATTTGTGAGTTTGCATGTAGAGGGTAATCTTCGGAACTGCTGATCCGATTCCGAAAATTCTTTCACTAATGGGAAGCTACAGTAAAGTGTCATAAAATTTATAATGTGTCAGATAATTTTGAAAGACAAATAGCAAGCAACTACGCTCTGTTCATCTTTATTTCTCTCTATTATTTATTATAAAGCATTCACTATGCTCAATTCATTAGTTAGCAAAATTTTTACATGTTTTTATATACTTTATATTATATACTTAACTTAAAATCTTTAAGTATAATCTTAAAATCCGTTCGCATGGTTTACACACATTATGTTAACAGGGAAACCTATTATTAGCCCTACAAAATTGATTATGTTTTCTGTAATATTTTATAAGTATCGCTGTTGGTTTTCTGAATAAATAAATAAAAAAAAAAAAAAAAAAAAAATTTAAGGGCAGACGCTAGTATTAACTGCAACTGAGTATTACGGCTTAGCTTAGACGACCCTAACTACAGTGTTTAACAGTATTTTTATGCAAAAAGCGTCCCAAACATCTATTCAAATCATCCGCTAAGATTACGAATATTAAATATAAAAACATGTACAAAAATCTCAAGGACTGGACATATCTTATTACTGTATAATAAGATATGAAAATCATAAAAAACTCTCTTAAATTACATTGTCCTTTACAAAATAGCCTACTTTGAAGTTGAGTGAAGAAAGGAGACCATTTTCATGTAACAAAGTTATCTTAAACGCGAAGTGAGTGTTTTATTCGTCCGTAAACGGCTTCAGAGGGGCAGTTATGTCGTATCTAGCATCGAACGAGATATTATATTTAAGGGTTGGGACTCTCAATTCGCGAACGGATGCGAAATAGTGGCGGCATCTACAACGCCACTTGCGAACAACTCCTGCATTGCGCAATTAGAGTTTACCGCGCGATCAAGATATATAAGACTATCCGACATCAAGCATTGGGCAATTGCCCGCAACAATCGCGCATGGTTGGCGCAGTGAAAAATTGTTTGACTGGTTAAACTCGGAAAATTTCTATAGTATTAAAGAATTTATGGATAACAAATTCTCATGTTAGTATTAAGTGAACATATGCATGCTAAGTACAATTCTGGCAAAACATGTAAGATCTTTATGTAAATTATTGTAACACCATGTATACCATGTTTTATGCAAATAAATACTTACTTTACTTTACTTTACTTTAGTGGTTAAGCAATTGTCTGGTGCGCCGCGTGTCGCGGGTTCGATTCCCGCACGGAACAAATATTTGTATGACCTACAATTAGTTGTTCCGGGACTGGCTGTTTGTGTACGCGAGTTTAAATGTTTGTAAACGCACCCACAATACAGTAGAAATTCCTAGTGTGGTCCAACGTTTTTTATAAAATAAAACAAAACCTCGTTTTCCGCGCGTTCGACATATATAAGACAATCCGACATCAATCGTTGGGCAGTTGCTCGCAACAACAACACCCGTCTCGTCGGAGGATCCTCTCTTTTCCATAGACTATGAGTGAACTTTACACCCTGTTCCTCATACCTCTAAAATATGTATGTAATTACCGTTACAGTTTCTACTACGAAGGCCAAATAGCCCTGCTCTCTGTGGGCGGCAGTTGGCCAAGCAACCAATCAATTACTTAAGTTACCAACCTGAGAATTAGGTTCACATAACATCACGTCTCTATTCTCCAAAGGGTTAGGTAGAGGTGTACCTATAGAACACCCACATTTCGCTAGTTATGTTTAAACCCCATGTAATAGGGGGCGAGCCTATTGCCATCAACCGGGTACAACTCCTAACTGCAGGCTGCTACTGAGAAATTCCAAATGGTAAAACCTAATAACACTTTGCCTGACCCGGGAATCCAACCCAGGGCCTCAAGCTCAGTAGTAGCGCATGCGGCCACTAGACCAACAAGGCAGTGGCATTGTTTTTTTTTTCCTCATATACAGTGCCAAGAGTTCAGACCGTCTTTAGTCAGACTATCACACTATGTAGCAACATAGCAATAGTTTAGTCAAAAGTGGCATAAATCTGCTGTGATAACTGTTTTGACTCAAAACAAACTGTTCTGTCTTCAACAGATCTAATCATTTTGGTGTTGTTAAAGGATTTTCCTCAGAGCTTTATGAGGAAAATCCTTAGCAACTAGTGGGACGAGATTTGCTAAAACTGATAGGTGTTCGAAGTGACGCGAATAGTCGCGTGACTTCCTTCCCTATCATTAAAAGAACAAACAACAGTCGCGACACGCGCACCGCGTTGAATTCAGTTCTGTTTTAACAGTCCTTATTGCAACCACGACCTAGTAATAATAGAGTATGCTTATTATTATTTTTATTAATTATTTGAAGGGAGAATCTCGACGATAGTTACGCTGTGCCTTCAAATTATCACCGCGATGATATCGCCGTGTGGAGACTGATTTAAGAGTTTCTAACAATTTGAGTGGATGGCGAGACTATCACCGCAATTTTCTCACCCGTGGTCGTCTCCACGGGTGAGAAAATCGCGGTGATAGTCGTAGGGTAGCCTCTCTGTACCAAAAAAGGGTGAACGAAAATTTTCGCAACATTAATGTGACAAATTATTAAGCGCTCGTAACTTTGCTGTAATTGGTAGAATTTTTTGGCCAATTTTTTTTTTTAGCAACTGGCTGTATCTACGTGTCTGTGTTACTGTAAAAACAGGCAATCGTCATACAGCAAATATCCTGCAATCACTCGCTTTCCCTAGAACCGCGCCTTATCATATCGTGAACCGTAACATACAAAGTTAGAGCGTTCTGCAATAAATGCGTCCGCCATTTGGTCGTAAAACACAAAGATGCATGTGTATGGAAATAAAACGTTGTGGTCCTACAAGTTGACACGTGTATACCACGTGGTGGACCTGGTGACTTTTTAGGGGTATGAGGAACAGGGTGTAAAGTTCTCTCATCCCCCATAGAAAAGGGAGGATCCTCCGACCAGACGGATGTTGTGTCTGGCGGGCAATTGCCCAAGGATTGATGTTGGATAGTCTTATATAATATGTCTGTTAGTCATGTGCCATAGATAATGATATGCTATTTCTCGTTTGACGTCTATGGTGAACGGAATGTGAGTGTGACAAATTGACAGTTATGAAAGAGGTTATGAAATGTGGTGTTTGTTTACAATTGGCATTTAATATTGCAACTGTTGATCAGATAAGGTTGACCGCTACAACTTTAATACACGTGTAACTAATCAATCACATTTTAATCTTTAATTATTACATTTTATTCAATCCATGTTCCAAATCCATGTTGTTTTTATTAGATTTAAAAAAATCTTTTTATAAATTATTACCTCTTTTTTTGAAAATTAATCACAGATAAATTAAGAGATGCTGTATTTTACCTACTATTATTGATATAGATTATTACTCATTAATAACTACTAATCTGCAAGGTAATTTTTTTTAATACTCCGGTATTCGCATCAAACTTTGGACCCATTACACAATACGATACGCAAACGACTTCATCAAATAGGGTTATAGTTGGTATGAAGAAATAATATAATAAGTAATTTATTATTCTATAATATAATAAGTAATTTATTTATTAATTCGTTCGAATTCAGACAGAAAACACTATAAAATGTTATACATTTTAATAAACATTACTAAGTACATACTAAAATAGCCGCAGTAAGAAAACGCAAGGCAAAACTTAGATACCAATTAACACTAGTTATAAATAACTTCTAAGCTCTTACTACGTAGCACTCACGTAGTTCTCGTAGCACCGTAGCACGCTACGCCGTAGACACATATTGCAACAGAATTTGTCGTAGCACACTGGCAAAGCTTAAAAGTATTAATAAACAGGGACGGCGGGTCATAGTGACAGCTCGGAAGATGCCCTCGTTTCGTCACAATCCAACCAGTGTTACTGGCACACAGAAAATGTAAACACGACTCTATTCCAACTGTTTAGAACTCACTTTTGCTAGAGCCTGGGTCAAATTTTGCTTGATTACAGGAGGTGCGGTTCCGAGGCGAGTTTTCTATTTTAAAATGCGTGAAACCACTGAACTTTTATTCGAGCCTTAGTTTTAATGAGTTAGTTCGTGTAATCGGTTTTATCTGCGTCATTATACAGGATTTTCAACGTGTTTACTTCAATGCTTAGTGACATTTTGCGATAAAATGAAACTTGCTGAGGCGAATAGCTTAGGGTTTGAAATGCTTGTTAACTGAGTTTGAAGAATATTCGATTCAATGTTTATTTATTTATGTGCTTTTCTCTCCTTCTATCTCTCTAAGGGTGGATTCGACCAAACAGGAATAAATTTTATCCGCGGAATAAGCCTTCTCTTCCGAATAAATGTTGAATTTTTGACAGTTTCTCCATACGTAAACTGTGTTTTTTTTTTTGGTCGAATCCAGCCAAATGCATAAAAAAACTCATGACGTCTTCCCTTTGTATATCCTGCTTTGGATATATTTGATCGATTTTCATGTCGTGTTCACCATTACTGATTGATCATGACATCATTTCTAGAGAAAAGTTGAAAAAAGCGATATATCTCTATATTAAATCGCCAACCAAAGTCAGTACGGTGCACCAGTATAAATAAAACACTGTCCAGAAATCCCACTGATTGCGCCATAAAATATTAAAAAACTCTTTTTCCTTTCAACCGTGCAATGATCATTCCGTTCCTTTTATTTAAGCATAAAGGTTGACACCAAATAAAAAATGTATAAAAACCATAATATTTCACAGCGGAACACTTTAAAATGGCCGCACTCGAGTTGTAATCCCGTACATTTCAAAACAGCTGGCAGCTTTATTATTGTGCCAACAACGAAACTTTTTTTTAACTGGAAAGGAAAAAAAAAAGTATTTGGAGCGCAATTCGTATTCCGTAAACGGAGTGTATGCTTGAGTAGGTGTGCGACAGAGAACAAGTTTTGTACACGCGTTTTAAGGGT
Source organism: Eupsilia transversa (assembly GCA_914767815.1). Classification (NCBI taxonomy): domain Eukaryota; kingdom Metazoa; phylum Arthropoda; class Insecta; order Lepidoptera; family Noctuidae; genus Eupsilia; species Eupsilia transversa. The sequence continues at coordinate 5,609,318 of OU611888.1, forward strand.
CCCGCAAACAGGCGCGACGCGACTTTACAATTTCTAATAAAACTTCACGTTTGAACAATTACCAGTGCCAAGTCGCGCCCGTATGCACGAGCCTTTAAGAGGTAATTGTGAAGACGTTCAGTGTGTGTCGCTTTTGCCACCAGGTGCAGGCCAGAATTAAATAATTTATCATGTTTAAAAGTAAAATTGAAATAATATAGGTACCTACGCAGAACGCAGCATGAAGTTTGGTCTTTGTTATATAAGAAAAGAAAAGAAAGAAAGAAAGAAAGAAAATGTGTCCAAATAAACATTATTCTTTCTTTCTTTCTTTCTTTATATATATCTACTCTTGTATCATGTTTGGCTGTTACAAACACATGGGGCATCTAACTGTGAGTTTATTCGATATACGCGACTAGAAAATTGCAAGTCGTATTTTGGGGTTTTCCAGTTTATTAGGTCACTGGGCTTGAGTGTTTTTTTTTTTGTTATGGCTTGCTTCTGAGTTTATCTTGGACATTATTGACATCATCGGTGCAAAGGAAAATCATCGTGAATAAACTTGGAGTTATCTATATAATAAAAATGAATTGCTGTTCGTTAGTCTCGCTAAAACTCGAGAACGGCTGGACCGATTTGGCTAATTTTGGTGTTTAAATATTTGTGAAGTCCAGGGAAGGTTTAAATCGTGAGAAAATATGGAAAAATTGCCTTAGGTAGGGTAGGTAGGTATGTAAATAAGTATGTAGGTATGAAGGTAGGTAGGTAGGTAGGTAGGTATGTAGGTACGTAGGTAGATAGGTATAGGTAGGGTAGGTAGGTAGATACGCCGTAGATAAGTACTTAGTGCTACTCGTGCGAAGCCGGCTCGGGCAGCTAGTAATATAAGTCGGAAATCGCCAACCCGTCTTGAGTAAGCTTGGGGATCAATGCTCATGCCTTCTCTGTATGAGAAGAGGGCTTTGTCCTGCAGTGGGACAACAATAGGCTGGTCAGATAATGCTTCCATATTTTTCCCGGTCACACAATAACGGCTATCCAAATACAGAGCATTTTTTGACACCTTAATGTCAAATACTGGTGAAAATGACAGATTTTCTTGACGGCTGATTATGACGGCCAGTATAATAAGAAGATAATTTTATGAAAATATATTCCATGAAAATATATTTTGGGCACGAAACATACACGACAATAATATTTATGTAAATGCTTACCTCGAAGTTAAAACGTTTAAATTAAACTTAGTATAATTACGTTTAAATACTAACTTAGTTCTAGCTTAATATCGAAAACTAATGCGGCGAAAGTTAATTAACTCTTTACTAAACCACAACGTGAAACTAAAATAAACTCACCTGGGTATAGAAAATCTGGATTCATTCTAAACACTTTTGTGCTTTCCACTTAAGAACTGAAAACTTTTTTATATTTTCAGCACTAGATTTTTTTTAAACTCATTTCTGTTTTGTCATTGGTGAAGTTTGTTATTAAAATAAGGTGACATGTTCCGTACATTGTAGCAAGTCTATTTATTACTATTAGAAGATTTTTAAACGTGCCTTAGAACTACTAAACTAAAAACTCTCTCGAAAGCCTACTAACGATAATAAGACATTGGTTAAACCAGATTTATCAACAAGCTCATGTGATAAACATGCATCCAAACACGCAAACTTCATTATAATATGGAAGAGATAGCGAGATAACAGCCTTATCAACGAGATTGGTTCTCGAAATAGCGCGACTCCTCTGAGAGAAAGTGAATTAGGGCAAGAGTTTATTAACCAGAAAGATATGGTGGCTTGTAGCCTTCGGTCCATTTATCAAGAGGTACTCACGTGATAACCGCCGAGCTATATACCATAGTGGACAGAAAACAGTATAGTAACTGCAAACAAAACTGCCGATTTAATAAAAATAAAAGTATAAAAACTAAAACCCAACTACGGCAAAAAGTCAACTAAAAAGGTATAAACAAGTCATCTCAGACAGACAAATAAAAAATCCGGAATCACGCGTATTATGGGATAAATCGAATAGATTACGTGTGACTCCGGACAAATTATGATGAGTAGTTTAGAAGTTATGAAGGAACAAATGAACATACATACATACATACCGGTCAAAATCATAACCCTCCTTTTTGCTTCACTGTAGTCGGGTAAAAAGCATTCAGATGTCACAAAGCTTATTAATTCGCTAAACGAAGGATCGTTTAGCAAAATAAGCTAAGTAAGACAAAGGCACTAGAACTATTTATAAAACACAAATTACCACTTTGTGTCACAAACAACAGCTATGATACAATACATAATAAAAACACATTATCGGACTCCGAAGTCACACCATACTGGTCCCATTTTGTCATGTTTGTTACGAACCCTAAAACACATAGGCTCAAGTACAGCCAAATAGTAAATACTGTTCCTGAATACTTTATTAGTGACATACGTCGTACGTCGGAGCACATACCCCGGAATCGGCTGTGTCTACGAAGTTCCGCTACTGTTTACACTATACTGTGTACGTACGTTGAAATACGGCCGTGTTAGCTAGTGCTGTGTACCAAACTCGGATATATCCGTTAGGCTTTATATCTTAGGATTATGTTTAGACTGGCACGTGAGAGAAACCTAATACCTTGATGAATAAATTCATGAAAATTATGGGTATTACTTTAGTAAGGCTTTTGCAGTCTGCTTGAAGGAAAATGCTCAGAAAGAGAAAACCTATATCACTAAAGGTGGATTCGACCAAACGGGAATAAATTTTATCCGCGGAATAAGATTTACTTCTGACAGTTTTCGTATGGATAAACTGTCAAAAATTCAAAATTTATTCGGAAGAGAAGGCTTATTCCGCGGATAAAATTGATTATTTACTACCAAAGATCACCTTTGTTTAATATCATACACATACACATAGACATTGCCTAATTAAAGATCTGTATTTTTGTAATAGAGTTCGATTCCTTTTGCCATCAGCTGAAAGTGCCGATTTCTCCAGTCTCGGATTAAAAAAGTAGACCATTTAACAGATCTAGATAGAATATGCTTTATCTTTAATAATAAAATATAGGTAACATTTTCTGAGTATATTTGGAACCACTGATCGGATTTCGAAAATTCTTTCTTTAATGGGAAGCTACAGTATTGCCGAGTGACATAATATATTGTATGTTAAAACTAGACATTTCACATAGACGAAATCGCGGGCTGAAGCTATTGTACAATAAAGCACTCCAAAATAATTGTATATAGCACCCATTGATGTGAAAGATGGTGAGAAAACTTCAAAAGTACATTATACGCGATTTTTGAGATACAGGGTAGCCGCCTTAACCGCTTAACCGTTGCCGTTGGCCTTAACCGTTGTAGCTACAGGAAAATTATCTTATGTTCCTAATCACTGCCTTGCGAATTTCCGGTTCAAATTTAGAACGGGTATGGCGGCAGTTGTGTGGTGGAACGCCATCTTCTTGGAAATACACTTTCTGTACCCATAAGGATCAAAAACTAAAAATAGCTAAAAAAAAATCTTTTTTCGACAATTGCCCATTTTCCTGCTCACTGTAAATTTTATTCAAAATCTGTAAATGCAGATCAAAATGTTTCAAAAAGTTAAGGACAGCCTCCTAAGACCGTTTTCTTATCCTTATTGCCCCATTTCAAAAATCCATTCTGTATACGAAACCCATGCATTATAATGTATGTTTTTTTTTCACGTATGTATCGGAATAATCAATGGATATAATATAATAATATGTTCCGATATTCGGACGTTAAAATGCATGTATACATGAGGCATTTCCATTCGTTTCCTCTTTCATGTTTATCGATATTCCAATATTTCAACAGAATGACAAGTGTCGATTCCTTTGAGAGCTGAAAAACGTGTTACAAAGAAGATTACGATATGATAAACGGCCTGCATTCAGATCTGACTTCTGAATTCCCAGGTTTGATAAATATTTTTGGGTATTGAGATTCATATTGGAGACTAATACCGTTTTTATTTTTCTAACGATTTTTTTGGACCTCATGCTCAGTAGTAGCGCTTGCGATCAGCCTCCACCATCTCATAATCTCTCCTGTTAGTTGAAATGAATATTATAATAAAGCCCATGTTCTGATGCGATATTGTATAATTAAGGCCGTCCGTCGACTCAACCCTCGAATAATATATGCGGTATCTCGTAATCGGACCCATCTTGTCATTACCTAGAGAGCGTTGGTTTATTTAAACGGACTGCTGTGGCTAGAGAGGGTTAATGCTAAGAGATTTCTGTATTCAGATTTAAGATTAGACGTTTGTTGTAAACAAGATGTTTAATTTTAAAGCTTGGAAAAGAACATTACTTCAAGAAGGTGATTGAATATTAGATGCAATATGTGATCATTTTGAGCGTTTGTGTAAGGCTTGTCCGAGGAAGTACTATCACCTTCTCATCATCTTACCTACATATTTCCGCCATCAAGGAGCTTGCACATGAGGTATTTTACCTCTGTGTCTGTAATAGCAACGCACCTGTTATCTATACATTTTAATAAAGCTGAAGAGGGTCGATTTTTTTTCTGTTTGTCTGTTTATCTGTATGTCTGGTTATTTGATCGCGCATCACGTTAAAACGGCTGGACCGATTTTGATGAAATTTGCTACGGGAATACTTTACACCCTGGGAAAGGACATAGGATACTTTTATTGACATAAAACGCGGGCAAAGCCGCGGGTGGAAGCTAGTAACTCTAATATGTCAATAAGAAGCGTTGTTTACTTATCATCAGGATCCCAAGTCTGCCAACGCAATTGTTTTAGGATTATCGATCGTTTTGGAGATTACAAACGTTTGGTACAATATGTATGTAGTATTAGTATGATTGTCATAATAACCAATCATAAGAAATAGCAGATTTGGCCTCCAGGTGGTCTGCCGGTTTGTTTGTCACTCAATACCGTAAAAAATCAACCCTTTCATCAACTGCGGTTATGTAATGTTTTATTCTTCAATAGTGGCTCAAATAATAATGATTTAATAACATGTTATACTTGTCCGAATTCCCATACCCCAGGTACTAGTCAATATTCCAAATTCCCGGGGGAATTACCCTCGAAAATGTTCTAACCAACATCGTTTGTAAACAGGTTCACAGTTCGTTCCAATCACATAAATTATATTTACCATTGTTTCAGTAGTTTAATGTTTACAAACCAAAACAAACTTTCACTGCTTTAAATCTATAATTACGATCTATTTTATTTATTACCTGACATAGTTAGAATCGAATCGGATATAACTACAACAATTAATTGAATCAGATGACCCATTATCTTCCAAAAAAAAACTATTTTTGATCGAACACATTAAAGCTGTAAAATAATTGGTATTCTATCATATATCACGTCTATTATGATAGCATTAATAGATATTATCAATTTGTTGAACTAATTCAAAACATATGGAAGAACATTGCTGATAATGGTAATTAGTCAATAGAATAAAGAATTTTACCAGAAATTAATTATCATTATCGCAGTTTGACATGATCCTTATGATAAAACTCCCACAAATCAGAAATATAAATATAGTCTGTCGAGGCCTGTCGCGGCCCGTGCTGAGCATACCCACCACAGGCCTCATCGGATCGACGGTTCCCACGGCCTGTCGGCCTGTCCTGTCACGAACTGGCCTGTGAGAAATTGCTGCAGCATTATAAGAATGTCAGAATCAGTTAGAGGTTAGGAGAAATGCTCTAACCGCTGTAACTTGCAATTTTCAGCAGGTTACCTATCTACACAACGCATGATTAGAAGCGAGGTTGAGTGTCCAAGCTAGATACGCCTGACGTCATTAAGTATCGTCATTTGTCTGGGAAATCAGTACCTACTGAAGTAAATATCAATTGCCCAGCAGCTTCATTACCCCTCACAACGCTAAAGCCACTACACTCGTATAGGTACCCACTTACATCTTGTTTACACCCATATATAAAAGTTATCAAACATGTTTTCAACAAGTTTTGTAAAATAAAATACTAATCAAAATCATGTCGTTTATAAAACATATTAAAATGTATTGATGATGTTTCAGACATTTTTTGATAACGATTTTGTTCAACTTTTTGACATAATTAGACAAGTTTTGTATACAATAATTCTTTATAACTTGTTTCAGGTGTTAACGAAAAACAAAAGCAGCAGGCAACATGTAGAATACATGTTTTATACATTGGTGTAAACGCGGGGTAATATGTAGAACCAACGAAGTACACACACATTCAAGAGAAGGTAATTAACTACACAAAGATATCATATTCGTGGGTTGTTTGTAGTGATTTATGACAATACTTTGCTCAGTAGCTGTTGAGTACTCGGCATCAAATGACACGAATGCTCAACTCAAACAGATTTCGTAATAAGGTATTAGAGTCTCGAAAGAAGGTCAGGTTTAAGAATGAATTATTTATTGCTGTTTGTTAAATATTCTGTTTGTGTGTTATAAATGAATGAGACACAAAAGTATATTAGGACTGAAGTTTGACCAATGTCTGACTTATTGATGATGACGATGATACTGGCTTGCCTAGAAATAACCTTCACGGTATAGCAATAATTATCTTTTTTTATCCGACTACAGCGAAGCAAAAAGGAGGGTTATGCTTTTGTCCGGTATGTATGTATGTACGTATGTTTGTATGTTCATCTATTCCCTCATAACATCTAAACTGCTCATCATAATTTGACAAATGGGGTATCTTTGGAAACGTCTCGGTCCTCCGCTGGTTATAGGCCATGTGACATCACATTAAATTTAATATGGCGCCCTGTGGAGGTAAAAAAAGTCATGAACTCAAAAATTCAACTAAAAAGGTATAAACAAGTCATCTCAGACACACAAATAAAAAATCCGGAGTCACGTAATCTATTCGATTTATCCCCCCTAATACGTGTGACTCCGGATTTTTTATTCGTCTGTCTGAGATGACTTGTTTATACCTTTTTAGTTGCCTTTTTTGCCGTCGTTGGGTTTTAGTTTTTTTTAATACTTTTATTTTGATTAGACGGAGTTCACAAAAAAGGTAATGTTTGAATAAAAAAAACAAGAATAATATTTTAACATAACTAGTGCCATGTGGGTGTAATATACGGACCTACGCCTCAGCCTAACCCTTCGGGGAATACAGTACAGTGTGATATAATATTTCATCCCGTATTTTATTTAATACGAACTCAGCACACGGATTAAACGTATCGTGGGAAAGTGAACAGCCATAAATCATTTCCTCAAAACACATTGACCCGGAACACACATCGAACCGTAGGCCATTTATACCTAACCTTCATACCTACAGTGGGCCGTAAATGTGTCAAATTATTTTAGAAAAAAATGGGCTTTGTATAGCTTCATCTCTGTCACTTATTATAATATATAAAGTAACAGCCTTTTTCTGATGTTCAATGAGTAATTTAAGATAGTTAATTGATTCACGCGTGACTTGGCGGAAATCTATTATAAAATACAATAGACGTAGATATATTTAGTAACCTATTCCGCTTAACTCTTCCTAAAGAGTCATAAAAAACCCTGTAGTATCATATTTTATAGGTTCTATGATATTAATAATTAAAATGCCTCCATGATCATCGAACTTTGTCAGTCTCACAGATGGTTTCTGAATCAGGGGTATTAAATTGTATTCAACAAATGTCACGATATTTTCAGATAATAACCATGGGTATAATAAACTTACTTAATAAAACATTGCCACCTTATCACGTAGATATCGATTTTATAGGTACCGATAACCATTTTCCATGCCAATAACCCTTAATTACTCAACCGTAAAACAACAGAACGTTATAAACATTTTATAAAATAACACCAATACCAACATGAAACAAATACACAAACATGCCACTCAAACAAAAATCTATCCTACGGTAATGAACACAAAGTTATTTTTTGAATTACAAAAGCGATTTATAAGGTCTTAAAACCATTTCAGATGCAATGGGAACTGGACTGTATGTAATCAAATTTAGGTTTCTTATCCCAGGGCAAGTTAGTTCTAAATATAAACTGGCTGGAGTTCAGAAAGTCCATACTAACACTAATGTTACAGGTGTGTGTCCTTCATAAAGGTCATTATTAATATAGAACGATTAGGAATCCATATTCTTGGTATTTCGATTCATAATAATCGGATGAACATGATTCGTTGGTAAGTATTATGTTAGTTAATCTGAGGAGAGAAATATTATTGGTAGAGGCTTTATGCCTATATTAAACGGTCAATTTCAAGCTGTTTATATAATGCTTATTATTAGAAGCATCTTATGCTTTCGTAAGCTGAGTATGTACCACTAACAATTACCGAGACTTTCAACCGTCAGCCAGGGACAAATAGTTCCTACGATTTTTTTTGTACACGAGTAGTTACGTAATAAAATAATCAAATTGTAATCAGACATCCACGTCGTGCCCTGAAATGTTGGCTCAGGCCTAAGCTTTAGGCACTAGTTTTATTCTGTGTATTAAATTATGTAACTAGCTGTGCCCGTCCGTGTGGAAATCGGAAAACCAAGAGACGTGTTGTAATGTATATGTTGTAGGAAGATGTGATAATTTTATTATTATTAAACATTTATTAAACAGTGGTGAAAACATTTCTCAACGTTTTGGGCGCTCGGACCGGCCAATCAGCTTTCTTATTTCATAATAGCTAACGTTTCGTTTCGTAATATTACTAGAGCGACTCGTGTTTTGCAAAAACAGTAAGCTTTTAAAACTTTTTCCAGTAAGATTAAGATTTTTTTTCACCATTGTCTAATTATCCGTGTTTTCGCAATATCCCTAGAGTTTTCGCGAAAATTCGAATCAAGTCTTCCTACGACATATACACAACAAGAATCTTTTGGCGTTCGAATGACGTTAACAGGGAGGCGCGGTTAGTAAACATTTTTGTGCATTTGTTTTGTAAAATGTATCGAAAAAAAAAACAAGATGGTGGCGTTAGTTCCGATTTTGGCCACGCACCGAAAGATCTTTATACAACTATAAATATTTTCGAAATGAAAGGGATTGTGAGAGTGTTACGTCATTAGTTTGCTGGTCTTTATGAAGTCAGCCACGCTACCACCTTGCTGATTGACTAATAATCTTTACCACGATATTACCGATCTTCAAAATTCACATCTATAGGAAAGAAGACCTCAAAAGATTTACCCATTAACAAAATCTATTCCAAAATATCGTTACAATTAATATAAAACTCAACTGTCATAAGCCTACAAAGTACAAATTCGCGAACTAAGTTCCTTGAGCGCAAGTTAATTGGTATTATGCTTGCAATAAAAGAGAATTAGGTTCCGAAATGCTATTTTGAGTCGGGATCCTGTCTTGAATTTTGATTGGGGCGCTGAAGCGAGGGTGGTTGGCCTTCCAGAAATATTTATCTTATTTCACCCAACGGTATGCGAGTGACAAAGTAATTTTTAAAAATATGCATTATTTAAAAAATATTTTGTAGTGAAATTAAAATTGTGATAACAATTTTGGTGAATGTTTAGACAGATTCTAGTGAAGTAGAGTGGTTTGAGTATTAATAATTGAGGTTGAATACTTTTTGATATTTTAAAACGTTTTGCACCATTATCAAAAGTGTGCGATTGAGACACTTTATTAAAAAAAAACTTTAGCTATCTTTATACAAATCCAAGGACCGTTTAACAAATACTCAACTGATCCATCCAACATGAATACAGCTGCACCTAATCAAAAGTTTTATTAATAATTCTCTCAAAAAATACAAGTGTAGGCATTTGTTTGTTGAGTGCCAAGATATAAAACTCTTATAAAAATTCTCGGAAACGAAACAAATGCCGCTCGAAAAAAAAATCACAAAAACACATCTATTTAACAATTTATGTTTATATTTACTTAAAGCGAAATCCTCATATTTACCCACACAAATTCATCTTTCCCATTTCCCTACACAATATCTATCTCCCTATACCATCATCAAAAAGATGAAAAAGTAATTTAAGAAAGTAAACAAAATAATAAATAATCTCCGAGGTTAGATCAAGTACAAGCTTTTTTGTATTCATAATTTATACAAGACTTTATCGCGACTCGAAATAAACGTAAACTGCTCAACATGGTTTTCCTATAAACCATAACAGAGAATTTTGGAGTAAGTTACCACCATGGGATGGATCATCGAATTTGTCATAAGTTTGTTGGTATTGGTAAAAGCAGTAGTGGCCCAGTGACAACGGCCCCGACTTACGAGTAACATGTCGTGTGTTCGAACCCAGTCAGGCTCATTAGTTTTTGTAATTTATTTAATTACAGCAACTCTCAAAACGGTGAAGGAAACGCAAAAAAATTGAAACACGCAAGAAGAAACGGGAAGGAACATCGTGACATGTCGTGGCATGTCCTAGAACAAAAAAAATCTAAGACATGTGTTATAGTACCAACCCGCACTGGGCCCACACCCTGTCACAGAGAGGAGGCCTAGTCACCTCAGTTGGAACGTTATAGGCTGATTACGCTTGTTGTTATTTGCCTACAGGTGTACACTGCATGATGGTAACCTCATGACATGTGCTAGTCACTTTATAAAAGGTACATCACTCAGAGTTAGTTGATGAATATTTTTTCCCCGCGTGCAGTGCTTTGCGACGATTTTTCTTCGCATTAGGAACAAAAAATTCTATAGCATATAGGTAGGTACCTACATAGATCGTTTTTATGCAAGTATCTGTAAGCAAACTCACGAGTCATACACAAGAAATCCTATACCAATATGGCAACATTTTAATGCCACATACATAACTTGAAATAAACAAATGATAGATGAGCATATAACTGCGAATAGACAGCAATGAAACTATAAACAAGGTGTAACCTAGATAAACATCAAAGACCCATATCCCAAGCTCCAGTGAGCACATTAAATGGCAAAACTTTGTGAAAATGGCGTCGGTCATAATTAAACCAACATTTGTACCTGCAATACAGTGTCTAGAAATGAAAATGGCGACTTTAGTTATATTTGGAATACATTTAATTCATGAGCAACCAAATTCGGTGTCTTTGAGCGAAATTTGAAAGCGTTCATTATTACTAGGAGTTACATTATGATATTCAAGATAGTTAATTGATTCAGGCATGACTTGACGGAAATCTATTATAAAATACAATAGACGTAGATTTAGTAACCTATTGAAGAGTCATATAAAACTCTGTAAGAAATCAACGATTTCTTACAGGGTTTGTGGTATTTTAGGACATTCAATCCTAATGGTTCTTGCAGTTGTAATGCCAAGGGAATTACCAATATATTTCCGACCGTTGAGACAAATTAATGATGTAGTTACTACTAACTACTAAAATACTATAACTACACGTTTGTGTAATAACTCGTCATTGTGGAGGAGCTCGTGGCTTAGTAATAATAGCCGCACGGGTCGACCCAACAGGTTAAGCCGCGCTTGCCGGGGTTGGTCCGTGGATGGGTGACCATCTTTACATACCGAGACTCCTCCGTGCATCGGAATGCACGTTAAGCCGTTGGTGCCGGCTGTCATTCGTGGATCTTTGACAGTCGTTACGAGTCGTCAGAAGCCCGAAAGTCTGACAACCAGTCTAACCAAGGGGTATCGTATTACGCAGTTACTGGGTTGTGGAGGTCAGATAGGCAGTTGCTCCATGTAAAATACTGGTATTCAGCTGCATCCGGTTAGACTGGAAGCCGACCCCAACATGATTGGGAAAAGGCTAGGTAGAATGACACGTTTATGTAATAGTTTAATTCTTGTTCGTCTCTGGGTGCTATCCTATTATTTAGGTCCAGTAGATGGCTACGGTAGGTAATCGCTTCTTCAGTCTATCAAAAGTGCTTGAGTTCGGGCACTTATCTAATGGTTTAAAATCTAAGGATCGCCTTGATAAAATGAGAGTTAGTCGACTAGATTCTCAAACAAAAACGCAATCGACCAACTACCTAATTCGCGCCCCGACAACAGCTACTGAGCAACATAAATAATTTCTCCAACTAAATTAATACTGTAATCGAAACTGAAATGATAATGATTGTGATAATCACGATGGTCGAGAAGACTTACATCGCTACTGACTTTCTTTGAAGACGATTAATCAAAACTCGATCCCGAAGGACGGAATTACAAGGTTTCTGATTGAGCAATATTTAACGAATGTAATTTATTAGTATATACTTTAAGCCACTAGAACTTTCGAGATTGATTTTTCTGGACAGATTAATCAACCATTGGTAGAATTATTTAAAGTCCAATCTGCATCCTAATTGCGTAACACACGTCAATCACAATCTGTCTCATTTTGACAGTTCAACAACATTCATTGCGTTATTTACGTTGTTGAGCAGACAAATTTTTCGAACTTATGAAGCAATGGATTAGCAATACCCATCAAACTGATTCAGATTTTGATTGATCATCTGTTACGTAATTAGGGTGCCGATCGATATAATGAATGGGAGTAGGTAAGGTCGATTCGAAGTAAATAATTCTTCCCTGATCTTTTTGCCGTTACGCCCCGACAACAGTTACTTAGCAACGTAACTAGTTGCTAAGTAACTGTTGTCGGGTCGTACGGTACCTGATTGAAAAGATAATGATTGTGATAATCACGACGATCGAGAAGACTTACATCTCTCCTGACTGTCTTTGAAGTCGATTAATCAAGAACTCGATCCCGAAGGACGGAATTACAAGTTTTCTGATTGAGCAATATTTAACTAATGTAATCTATTATACAGGGTTACTTGTAATTCGACGTATATCCGTTAGGAGCTGATAGGGGGGCCAGAATGCAACAAATTGAACACCCCCTATGTATGGCCGAAATTCAATAGTTCTCGAGATATTTGAATTTTACGGGATTTTCGATATTTACCCAAAATTTGACATTTAATTCCAAATAAAAAAAGAACTACATATTGAATGCGTACCATTTAAGAATGATATCGTAGCTGGCACTTCAATCAAGCTATGAACCTAATTAAAAGTACTTAATTCAACGAAATAATTAAAATTATGAGCGATTTAAGAATAATATCTTACCAATATTTTCATTTTACGCTTCAAAAATGTTGTCTCGTCAAAAAAATTACTATGACGTTAATCGTACAAATAACTAAAACAACTTGCCTATTCTGTAAGCTTTCCAAAAAGGTATAAAAGTTAATTTTAAGATACGTAATTCGTGGCATGGCATGTATTTGAATCAGCGCGGGGACAGAAATCATCTGTGTTTTCAGTTTAGGATCATCCCTAAAACTACCGATTTTACTGGCGAATTTCTTCGTGATGGGTCGGGGTGTGCGCGCTGTTTTATAACCGTTGAAGAACTTATATCGGCCACATGGGAACGCAATGGGAAACGTGAGTATTCATCGATCACAGTTATTATGTACTTATTTCTTGTATCGGAAGGTACATAATAACTGTGATCGATGAATACTCAAATGTCTGGACCTATAAAATCAATACTTTATCCATAGGTGAAGTAGCTTTTATCAAGATTGGATCTGGCAAGGCAGATCTGTAGAATTTTAGTTGTATTTCAGAACAATGTTCTCCAGCTGGAGAACATCAAATAGTCGAAGCAGAACGCCAGGCCACTGAAAATTCAACTACTCAGCGAAGAACGACGAGAGATCGTAGGCTTCCAAGCAGCTACTGGGATTACGTTCTGAACTGAATAGCTGTTCTTGATAAAAGCTACTTCACCTATGGAGAGATAAAGTATTGATCTGGCAAGGCAGATCTGTAGAATTTTAGTTGTATTTCAGAACAATGTTCTCCAGCTGGAGAACATCAAATTGTCGAAGCAGAACGCCAGGCCACTGAAAATTCAACTACTCAGCGAAGAACGACCAGAGATCGTAGGCTTCCAAACCGCTACTGGGATTACGTTCTGAACTGAATAGCTGTTCTTGATAAAAGCTACTTCACCTATGGAGAGATAAAGTATTGATTTTAAAGGTCCAGACATTTGAGTATTCATCGATCACAGTTATTATGTACCTTCCAATTCAAGAAATAAGTACATAATAACTGTGATCGATGAATACTCACGTTTCCCATTGCGTTCCCATGTGGCCGATATAAGTTCTTCAACGGTTATAAAACAGCCCGCATACCCCGACCCATCACGAAGAAATTCGCCAGTAAAATCGGTAGTTTTAGGGATGATCCTAAACTGAAAACACAGATGATTTCTGTCCCCGCGCTGATTCAAACACATGCCATGCCACGAATTACGTATCTTAAATTTAACTTTTATACCTTTTTGGAAAGCTTACAGAATAGGCAAGTTGTTTTAGTTATTTTTACGATTAACGTCATAGTATTTTTTTTGACGAGACAACATTTTTGAAGCGTAAATTGAAAATATTGGTAAGATATTATTCTTAAATCGCTCATAATTTTAATTATTTCGTTGAATTAAGTACTTTTAATTAGGTTCATAGCTTGATTGAAGTGCCAGCTACGATATCATTCTTAAATGGTACGCATTCAATATGTAGTTCTTTTTTTATTTGGAATTAAATGTCAAATTTTGGGTAAATATCGAAAAACCCGTAAAATTCAAATAACTCGAGAACTATTGAATTTCGGCCATACATAGGGGGTGTTCAATTTGTTGCATTCTGGCCCCCCTATCAGCTCCTAACGGATATACGTCGAATTACAAGTAACCCTGTATATTTTGTACTAGCGACCCGCCCCTGATTCACACGGTTATTACGCCTTCACAAAATATCGAGATTTCTTTATTGTATATAGGTATGTTTAATATAAATGTATTACTTAACTCATACAAGTTTCGGGAAAAAAAAATCTAAATGATGCTGAAAATCGCATTTTTTTTTTTCATCTCAGTAACTGTCCAGAGTTTGGATTTGTGGCAATAAGTTCGCCCCATTTCATAGAATGGGACTTAAACATAAATGGCGAAATTTGGTGGTAGGTACTTAAGAGGTATGAGGAACAGGGTGTAAAGTTTACTCATCCTCTATAGAAAAGGGAGGATCCTCCGACCAGACGGGTGTTGTGTCTGGCGGGCAATTGCCCAACAATTGACGTTGGATAGTTTTATATATTATTATGTTGATCGCGTGGTAAACTATAATTGCGCGATGCAGGATTTGTGTGACGCCAGGTCTTTGATGCCTCGTTAGCATGTGGCGTTACAGATGCCGCCACATCACTCCCTCCGGAGACCGGAGGTCGATAGTTGGCTTAGTCTTGTATCTTGCGATGCTTCACACTGCCAGTTGAGGTTCCAGTAAGTCGGAACCGGGTGCCGTATAACTCGCGGTGAGTCGGAACTGTCTGCGATGATTCCCCAGTGAGTCGGGGTGGCCCTTCGTTATGATCCAGTGAGTCGGATGTGGTACAGCGCCGGCGTTGTAGATGCCGCGACAGTACTATAGGCATACCTCTGCCTAATCCTTCTTGGAAAACAGGCGTGATACTGTTTTATGATAATTTATGTTATAACTTTAAACAGTGGAGAACTTAACACTGTCTTCAAGAAACATCCAACAATAGCCGTAGAAAGATGAAGAAAAGCTTTGCCCAACGCTGAAAAGAGAGAGTTTCAACACCCAGTGCGTGTGCGGTGCTCCTTATCAGACTGTCCCATCTCCAGGATAACCCGATATCCGTCACATGCATCGTTGATAACCTAAACAACGTCTTTGACGCCGCAATAAACATGTCTCGGAATTAACGCACACCACCAAACACACCAATCATTTATTTAATAAAACTTTATGCACAAGTAAAAAAAATACTGTACAAAGGCGGACTTAATAATGCCACCATTTTCTACCAGTCAACATTAGGGTGATGCAGAGACAAAACATGGCAGGTGCAACATAAGGGATAGCTTACTTGAAAAAGAATGTTATAATTTATAACACATACACTGAATTTTTATTATTATGTATAAAACATTATTTATTTATTAAATTAGTTATACTGATTGTAGGAGAAAATTGTGGTCACATTACAAATCTACGCACGCACACAGTCGCTCACGTAAAGGGTCTAGCGTACTAGGTACTTCGTACATTTTGGTTTGTTGTAACTGTTCAGTGATTGTAATTTACGTACCTAGTTTTAATTATTTTTGGTACAAAATATATAAATAATAAATTACAGAAATCGAATCTGAACATTTTTTTTTTCATAATATGCATTATTTTATTTAATGGCCTATCTACAATTGTTACACTTTTCAACTAATTACAAACAAAAGCCAACATACAGGCCAAGTGCACAATATTAAACGATAGACACAGTATGCAAATCATTATTACATCATAGAAAACTAAAATACATTAATAACACATAATTTTTAAACAATTGTATCAAAAAAAATTAACAAGGCAGTAATTTACAATTTACAACATAACTTTATTTACAACATTATTTCAGTTATAATAATAATAATATAATATAATAATATATACTTTATTGATACAAGTCCTTACAATATGTTTAATATCTAGCTATAGTTCACAATGCTCAAAGGCGCACAAAAGTTGAAACCCTGACTCCTAAACTAGGAACACCTGTGACTTAGGTGTCAGTGTTCTACTACCACTTGGACACTATAAACCCTTATGGAAATTAAGAGCTATTAAGCTGATATTATACAAAATAATATGTGTAATTATTATTATGTAGTGATTTTACGAAAATGTTAGAAATACAAAATAAAAAGTAGAAATTAAATTAAAACTAAAAGAAAGATTTAAATTAAATTAAAAAGTAAAATGACTTTGTGATTGATTCTGAATGTGTGACTGGGAATTGTGTGTTTCGTTTACGTGCGTGTGTAAGGGGGTGTGTGTGTGACTAGAAATGTGTAATTTGTGTTATGTGAGTTTTGTATGAGGAGCCTAAGTATGTGTCGAGTGTAAGACTATGTTTGAGCTATTACGAGCTTGGTGTCTTAAGATAAATTAAAGATGTCAGTGGTTCTATTGCGTGTTATTGTGTGGAATGTTGCGAGTTATGTAAGAGTGGTTAGAAGTTCCTCAGTTTGAGCGTAGTCTAGGAGGATCAGCATGTTCTTCAGCTTATCCTTAACCTCGTGTTTGTTTACGTGTAGTTATACATTGTTGATTAACCGTCAATACGAGTACGAGAAAAAAAGAAGAGATATTTAGTGTGAATTTCACCAATGACACTGAATTTCACCTTCTAAAACTGAACGCGATCAGCACATAAAACACGTTTAAGAGCTGTCAGTGTCATTATTTTCTTTGGAATATTGACACTGACAGCTCTTGAACTCGGTTTAGATGTGCTGATCGCGTTCAGTTTTATTGGGGAAATTCTCCCTTAGAAGGTGCACCCATGCAGCAACATAATAGAGATGAAACTAAAAAGATTAGAAAGAGACTTGCGTCTATCCAGTTTTTTTGCGACATATCTCATAGGTAATTTGCGTAATTTTCCTTATAACTTCATAGTACTTACTTTGTTTTGTTAGTACAATGCAGTATAAGATTGGACCAGTCTATGTGTAATCCTGAGATGAGATATTACAAAGAGCATCCCCTCAACCTTTTTATATTACCTTCCTACTAATGGGCATTGATAAAAGAGCAACACTCACACGCATACACACACCCCAACATACACGCACAGACTCACTTTCTATCGCATATACAAGCGCCATAATACAATAATGTAGAACATAATGTACCCACACGGGAAGTACAATACATTGATTAGACGGTGCACCCTCCTTTCACCCACTTCCCTACTTTCCTATAGAGTATCTGAGGAAGCGGAGACAAGGCGGATGTCGACTTTCTTGGTACCTACCTACTTATATCTAGAAATACTTAGTTATATAGGGTGGAAAGGTAGGTACTGAAGTACCCTAAATATTGATGCTATCAATTTTTACTCAAAGGAAACATTCAATTATTTTTCTTGCAACTGCAATCATACATCCTCTAAAATTTTATTCGAAAGAAAGTAAATATAACGCTTTTTTTACACACACTCATACATACACTCACGCTTTTTTCTCATGTTTTCCCATGCAGAAAATACAGAACGCCACCAGCTACGATGCTTACAAACTCCTTTTGCCTCATTTACGTTCATACATCTGGTCATACACGCACGCCGCCGCTGGTTACGGTTGCTATTTTTACTGATCCAAAAATATATATTTTTTTATTTATTTAAGTGAGAAATCGTTTTTGATAGGTGTTCTTTTTTTTTTCTCGTGTTCTAAACGTCACGAAAATAGCACAAGGAATACCAAAACGAAAACTGAAACCCAATATTTTAGACAGATTGCGTATAAGATTACAATGCGAACGTTCTTAAAAATACGCGTTTTGTGTTTTTTTTAACCCCAACGTGAAAGCTCTTGGCCTGAATCTCACCTGATGATAAGTGATGATCAGGCCAAAGGTGGAAGCGAGCTTCACCCGGAATCCTCAACCACAGAGGAACTGGCTATCTTACCTCTAACTGCCGGAACACAACAATGCTGCTAACATTGTTGTTATGGCGACAGCCTTAGATAAGATGGTGGTAGCTAGCCAGGCGGACTTAGAACAAGCCCTACCACCAACCAAACCGAGCAAATTTTGCCCCCACTGGGAATCGAACCCGGGACCTCTGGGTCTGAGACAGGTGGTCTACCTACTAGACCACAGAGGTACTCTGGTATTTGGTACGTTAACGAGACGTTGCCAATCCAGTTCTCGTTTGGTATACCAATACCAGTTCTCATGAGTTAATGAAAACATTTTATTATGGGTAAGGATTTATTCGCTCTATTGATTTCAAAAAGATGTAATAGGCACCAATTTCGGAAACGATCGATATAAAATATAACTATTGTTCTGTGATACATCAGAAATTATTATTTTTTATTAACTAAGTTGTTATAAAGCGTGTGATTATCCCTGTATCAAACTTTTTTAAAGCTCAACAGTTTAAAAAAAAATGATCCAAGGAAATTGTAAAAACACGTAATTGCCATGCATGAAAATACAACCTTAATTATTTACACACGGCAATTTCAGAAGCCGCCTCAGTTGCCAGTGTCAAAATAATTACTTTCGAAAAAGGCAAATCTTTTCAACATTCAATCCGCTTAAACAAATTGCATAAAATAATAATTGGATCCATTTATAATTGGCAGAAACTCTGGTTATCAGAGTAGCAAAATTAAACGAAAACCTTTTTCCCTATCAAGCAAGCTGTCGGAAAGTTTGCCATTATTAAAATGAAACTGGATATTACTGTTACGAGATTCTATTTTGCATTACCAAGGGTAACCTATGGATTATCTTGAAAATATATGATTGAACTTGGAAATGTGGTTGAAAAGCAACTAAATGCTTTGATGGGATGGGTATTTAGGTAGCCCGCGAAATTCAAATATTCTCACGTTTTTTGCAATTTTGCAGGTCAGTATCAGGTTGTAGGTTGATCTAAATATGATTTATGGCGTATCGGATATTTATTTATAGGATTATATTAATAAAAAACATCAATACAACTCTCTAAGTTCATATAATCCTATTGAATGACTATTTCGTGAAATAATTACATTTGAGGATTATTCTATTTTAAGGAGTTGTGTTGCTGATTCTAATGATTATATTTCTGTAAAGCCATATTTGTAATGATCGTGAATCATATTTTAATCAACACACAACCTGACACTGACCTACAAATTGCAAAAAACGTAAGAAAATTTAAATTTCGCGGGCTACCTTGGCGCATCCCCCTTAAAAGCGCTGGATGGTGCAAAGATGCCAAACCCATATTTTACCGCTAAACAGAAAACGTTCACTCAAGAAATGTTCTTAACATTTACATACTCGTAAATACATTCAGTTCAAATTCACCGTAAAATCTTCTACAATAGCTCAACTGTCAATGTAATCGCACCGGCGACCATTTTATATCGGTAGGTAAACTCCAGAACTTTGAATCACTCCGTTTTCATTCTATTCAATGCAACAATTGTGTATTTAGATACTGTCAAAGTAAGTATTTCATTTCATCAGTTTTATAGATAAAAACAACTGAATTATGTATAGCCGACCTCGCAATCTCCTTACCACTTTTGACCACAAGTCCCAGAAAATGTATTGTATAAATTCACTGCGGTTGAAACTTGTCACTGACGAAAACACCTTGTCGTTTTATTACGTGCAAGTGACATTCAATCTTAATACAAAGCAATTAAGGTCGCCCATACGCGACTGTACTGAAATATCCACTGATAAATACATAAGGGCCTAATCATTTATATATATATTTAAGCGGTTTCATTAATGAATCGGATAAATTAATGAATGAATTTTTTATGAATGAGTTTGGGTATAAGTACTGCAGTTCCAAACAGAAATAATCGCTGGGGCGACCAAAACACGAGGCGCATAAATCGAATCCAGAGGTACAGTCAGCGACAAACATCGATTATTTCTGCAACTTTTACACTTCATCTAAATTGACTCAAAATTATTCGGTAAATTGTATTTCAGAATATTATATAATCTGGCTATGAGTTAATATTCTCTTCATCTTACTTTTGTTTCATTAGGTACATTTTAATTACTATATTGAACATAAAAGTGACATCGAGTTTTTTGGTTGACCATACCTACCTAATTATCATAGGGCCGGTGTGGTCAACAAAAAAGTCGATTCACACCTAGTAGGAACGTTTTCATTCGAAATCATTTGGTGTAAAGTACTGACCTATATTTATCTTAGGTTTACCTCTAGATAAGATAGAAAACATACACTCTATGAAAACAAAACATTTAAAACCACATATTTTATAGCTTCTACACTAAAATGGGGACTTTTATCTCCCCCTTTCCAGCTTAATCGTCTGGTGACCCTCGATTTATCATAAATATACGAGTACAGGAACTGCCTAATACGACGACAATCCATCAATTTTGACGTACGGAACCACCCCACTGCCAATATTTAGCTTTTATGCACCTCATGTTTTGTAATTAAGTATGTCTGTAATGTGGGGCACGGATTTGTTGAATGGTATTTTATGATTAAGTTTAATATTATGAAGCATGATTGCGTTTTACTAGATTCGAGGAAGAAATACCGTGAAAGTGGCGACTGTAAAATCATTAAGTATTAATTTAAGGGCTGTCCTGAACACTTTGAGTAATGGAACCCATGGAATACATGGTCTATAATTTTTCTGATCCATTTTAATTTTGGTTGTAAAAACTGATTTGTAGTTATTTTGTTTTTTTGCGCACAGCCAAAGTGTGGAACTCTCTGAAAATGTCTGTGTTCCCTACCGTCAAGTCTAACCCGTCATTACCCGTCAGCCTTCAAAGCAAGAGTGAAAAATTTTCTGGATACACTCGTTCCGTCGTGGACTCGTTCCATCATCAATCGTTTTCCATTAGGCGAGATCGGGGTCAAGAGCAGGCCCAACCCGCAATAAACGGAAATTAAAAATAATTGATACTGAGACTCCTTTCTTTCTCCGCTTTATAAATAGAACATAACTTCATCCATATTGACACTATTACGACACAAAACACACATTCAAAAATAGAACGCACAGCATTTCGCGCCAAATCGTCTACAGCCAGTCATAGACGTAATAAGGCTGTCCATTCATTATCGGTCGGGCGGTCGCCGAGTTGGTCACGTGACACAGCGACCTTGGCACCCGCGCACTGAAGCGTTCGCCCACGAGTCTCACATAGCCGCCCAGACGGCGCCTGCTGTTTGTTACATTGTGGACAAAAATAAAAAAACCGTCTCGTCCTAGTGACGACGCGTCCTGGCTGGATGTGTTTTATTTCCTACGCGTTAACTTTTTAATGGGTGCGTTCTAAAATTGTGTTCGAGTTTTGAAACGTTTTGCCGATTTGACTGATGAATGCAGACATAATTGAATCGCAGAAAAAACTTTAGCTTATATTTGAAAATTAAATTTAGAACTAAACTTTTTTCCTAACTTCTTCCTTCTAAAATACAGGATTTCCCCAAAAAATCATAACTATAGCAATAATTTAACCGTTTTTATTGCATTAAGCCTTTTAACATTAACAATTCAACAGTCCTAAAACTTTTTAATGTTCCGAAAAGATAGGGTAGTAAATGACTTTCTAAGTGGCTATTTAAGATGTGATCTCATCAGATAACGTAATGGAAAAGCAAAGAAAATAGATCGCCAGGATCTGTTACTCGAAGCTAAATTGGATTACCTACCTACTACGATTTTCTCTAACATGAAGAAAAAGTGGAGCTGTTTAGAAAACTCTTAACGGAATCTATTATCATCTAGGGTTGTAATGCTACTATCTAATTTTAACCGAGTTCAAAAAAGGAGGAGGTTGTATGTTCGTGTCTGTGTATTTTTGTTGTCATATGAGTTCAGCGATATTTGTGTGAATTCTTTTTAATATAGGTACTTTTACTAGCTGTTGCTCGAAGATTTACTGGCGGCCTATAAGGATAACTTCTTCCCGACCCCATTTAAAAGTACCCTATGATACAAAGTTGGGTAGGGTTTGGGATTGTATGTGTCTATCTGAATTTGTGAATTTAATCGATCCAATTCAGCTATTCATGGGTGATGGAGTAGGTAGCAAAAATCTTCACAAAGTTTCACATTTATAACTTATGAATATAATATATGTAGATTCCATAATGGCCTACAAAAAGTTTTTCTTTCAATGAAACGACCCGTACGAATGTGGAATAAACCATCAAGAACATTACTTCTACTTACTGTTTTGACTTAACCATAGATTCTCGAAAATCAGGACATGTAGCGTGCCAAGGCTCAACAGCCAACCAGGCGCCGATGTGACATACTTGAAATTTGTGCCAATTCGACTTGATATCTCTTTCTTCACATCTTTTCCTTTATCGATTATGGAATACGAAATATCCTGAAGAATTGTTACCTCCTTTATTTTTACGCCTCCTTGGACCAACTACGCCAGTTTTCGTGACATGGGTCCGGGTCACAATAATGTTTTACCGTTGAAGTTTTACATTGTTTCAGTTACATTGTGACTCTGTCACCCGTCGTTTGTCAGAAAGAGACACAAGATCAAGGGTGCGGGAATGTTTATGTGCGTATGTAATGTATGTAAGTTTCTGAGCAAATAAAAGTTTTAACACTTCCTTATTATTAGTTCTTGTTTCTTACGTCTAATGCTCTTAGGTACTAACAACAAAACTAAACGTTGAAAAGACGGTATTAAAAAGTTAAAGGATAAAACTTGCTACCTTCATTACTCCGGAGCACGTAGACAAAAGCTCAGATAGCTAAATTAAACTTAGCAAATTCACAACAAGGTGCTTCGTTAGTCTAGTGATCGCAAGTGCGGCTGTGAACTTCAGGACCTGAATTTGATCCTTAGGTGGGGCAAACTGTTATTGAGTTTTCTATTAGTAATTTTTAGCTAAGCGTAGTTTTGGACGCCAGCCAGCTTGATGGACCAACGACATTAGAAAGGTGGCTTGGACAGACTAGCATGACCACCGTAGAAACGGGTTTTGTCGACGGGAGAATAGACGAAGTGACAGATTGTGATTGTTTATCTGTCATTTTGTCTATTCTTCCGTCGACAAAACCCGTTTCTACGGTGGTCATGCTAAACGTACTGGATACAGAAGGCGGAAGACAGGATTTTATGGCGCAGCCTATTTAGGAGAGGCCTAACCCCAGCAGTGGATTGCGATAGGTTGAGTTGTTTGAATTTTTCAGTCGCAGCCCGAAGACTGTACTAGTGTTTTAGTAAATGGCAATAGGCTCACCATCTATAACATTGGGTTTATGGCATGGTGCACCTCAGTGTACCCCCACTGAAGACACAGGCCTAATGTTATGTTGCGTGAAATTTGTTATCCAATTATAATCCTAAAACGCTTACTATAAATGTTCTTCAACAAAAATATAAGGGTGTTAAATATACAAGGGAGTGTATATCGAGATAATAAGACGCGATAATTAAGCTGAAATTGGCGTTAATTATGAAAGCCTTTCATAAAGTATCAGGATTACTTTAATATTGTCATATAAATTATGATGGAGTGAACAAGTAAGGGTTATCTTTTGTGTTCGCTTTAAATAAAGTTTAAATCGTCTTCAGAAGTTATGCGTTTTCGAGACAAGAGTAGGTGCGAATATGTTTGGAGGAGCTCGTGGCTAAGTAATAACAGTCCCACGGGTCGATCCATCAGGTTAAGCTACGCTTGCCGGGGTTGGTCTGTGGATGGGTGACCGTCTTTACATATCGAGACTCCTCCGTGCCTCGGAATACACGTTAAGCCGTTGATCCCGGCTGTCATTCGTGAATCTTTGACAGTCGTTATGAGTTGTCAGAAGCACGAAAAGTCTGACAACCAGTCTTACCAAGGGGTATCGTATTACCCGGATACTGGGTTGTGGAGGTCAGATAGGCAGTCGCTCTATATAAAATGCTGGTATTCAGCTACACCCGGTTACACTGGAAGCCGACCCCAACATAGTTGGGAAAAGGCTCGGTAGATCGGTAGATTGACGCGGCGAATATATTTGGAATATATTTTTAATTTAATATCTTTGAAACATTTTGGGCCAGTATTTACGTACAGAATATTTTCCTCGCATCTCATTCATATAAATATCCTATGAAATAGTTTTAGAATTATTAATTATATTATTTTATATTTAATTTGTATGTTGCGCTTTACATTTTTTATAAGCGAAAACATCAGGCCGTCAAAGAGAGACGCCGCAAAATTCATAAAATTTAATTATTTAATCCAACAGCAGATTCTGCAAACAAGTAACACAGTTTCAGACTGTAATTAATGATGCGTCGTACTCTATTCAACGGCTACTTAATATCTTGAATATTTACTTGAATAATATTTCAAAAAGAAAATGTAAAACGTTTATTTTTTATCTCCACCAACAGAATATTTCCGCTATGGAAGGCTTAAAGGAAATCGTCCCCAAGATACATTGCTAGAGAAAATCGTCGACTTTGCGTAAACCCTAATAGCCAATATCCTATTTCATTTTATCTAGGAAGTCTGAGAATATACTTTATAGGGGCTTTACTTGATTGTATCGTTATCTAATGGCAGAAATATACACTTACTCAAAACACATGCACACTGTCGTGCAACATTGTCGTTTTTACGTGACGATATTATCGTGGACGTCCACGTCCATGTGACAACATCACGATAAAACAAGGAAGTAAAATGTATGGAAATAAATACACATTACATTGCTGTTCTCGATAACGCTCATACACGTATTTCCTTCCATACATTTTATGGAAGTGGACGTTGCCGTCCGTTTATAAATTTAATTAATCAGCGCCTGATGTAAATTGACGTAATTTTAGTAGGCAAGTTTTTAATCACGTCTAAACTTGTATGGAGTAGTGATAGGCGCTGATTAATTTGACAGGACTAAACTAAAATTTTACTTCTGTCCTTTTCTTAATGAAATAGAAAGAAAAAGATGCACTGAACTTAAATTTAGTTTAGTTTCTGAACAAGGGAATCGGCACCAATGTGGCACACCCATGTTTTAATGACACTGCTGATGTTATGACACAACAGCAACACACACTTTTGAGCTTTTGAGTAAGTTACTGCATGGCCGTGTGTTTGTATAACCCTTGGTATTAATAGGAAGATAATAAATATTGAAGCACTGTGATATTGAGTGGTTACCTAATATTTTAAACAGAAATATAGGTTTTCGCAACAGTAGAAACGTATTGTGAAAAAAACGTTATTCAAAAAACAATGTGTAAGCCAAGTATGTCTAAGCTAAGTAGCACAATAACCTCAATGTATGCGATATTATGAACAAAAGCTGTGTTGCAACAACTGACGAAAAATGCATGGACAATCGTATTGTTCTGCGTATTTTTCCTGCACCATAGCTATTTGCAACACAATCCGTTTGTTTCCCCCATTTTACCGGATCCGCTTCTACTGCACCCGAATGGAAGACAAAATTTGACAAACGACATCGAAGCTTTTTAAAATCTGACGTATATAAAATGACGGAAATGACCGAACATGAAATGTTCGAAGCCGCGAACAGCTGTTATCAGTCATCAAGTAATCATACACATATGTTTTCCAAGTAGAAATGGAACTCATACTGTGTTTTTAATCCCCGACGGAAAAAGAGGGATCTGTGTATCTGTGTATCTGTCTGTTCCCTCGTAGCTCCCAAACGGCTGAACCGATTTTGATTATTATTTTTTTGTTTGAAAGGCTTGATCAAGAGTGTTCTTAGTTACAATTCAAGAAAATTGGTTCAGCCGTTTGAATATTATCAGCTCTTTTTTAGAAGAACATTGTAACCTTGAACCGATGCTGCAGCATCACCTGGAATTATGGCGGTGATTTTTTATCTTTTTAGAGGTCTTTGTTTGTATCGGGGGTTATTTTTATTCACACGTAATAAGCTCATATGCACAGAATACACAATTGTAGTTATTAATTAATGAAAGTACTTACCGAAGGGCGGCTCGAACCTGCAGTCCAGTAGCAAGGCATTGCCAGTGGGGCCGGTGGTGCCGACGACAGCGCCACCTCGCATCATCACCTGCGCCTCAAGTTCCACCCACCGCCCCCCACCGTCCGACTAGAATAACAATGATTAAATGATAAATGATTTTATTCTAAAAGTTGGTTTGTACAAACACTTTTACACGTCAAAAATAATTTAGAGAGCAGTGGTAGCCCAGTTGTAACCCAGTTCGAACTACTAAGTTACTATTTTTTTAATTATTTCATCACCACTGCTCTCAAAACCGTGAAGGAAAACCGGCATGACCTAGAACCAAAAATTCGAAGACATGTGACTTCTACCAACCCGCACTGGGCCCGCGTGTTTGATTACGGCGCACTCCCTCTCAATGAGGAGAGGCCTGTGTCCCAGCTGTGGGAACTTTATAGGCTGATTATGCTATCCAAATAATCTGTGAAGAAAGACCGAAACAAACTCAGAGGTCAGTCTCTTTTAAAGAGACTATGAGATGAGAGACTTTGTCAGATCAAGCGAGGACACCGTGGTTTGGTTAGTATTGCCATCAATGGTCAATATCGATAAACAAGTATCTCTGATGCAAAAGTTTTTTAGTTAGGTTTACACCGTCACAATTTTGGGAGATTGGATAAAATACGATTAGTTGAAATCAAAAGTACATCTTATAAGAAACTTTTATACGTCTAACTAGTTGCTGCCAGCATATTCAAGCTGACTGATCCCTGAGAAAAAATGAAGACGCAAAGAAAAATGAAGAAAAAGATGGTCCGATACACGTGTGGCAGATGACACTTCACTTTTGTTTAAACGTCAGCATATCGACTGCATGATAATTAATGGTGCCGCTATATGACGGCCGCCATAATTCATTATTAGCGGTGCTGTTTCATGACGGCAGTCATTGCCGCAAAGGTTATAAGTCAGTCACCAATTTCACGACGGTCATCTTGTGACGGCCAAATCTATCTGAGGTTGTTGCCTACTGAATCTATCACCATCAAAAAAATTGTTAGGAGGAATAATTAGGAGGCCCTTTAAAATGGCATCAAAAGTAGAGAGAGGGAAATAAGCGAAAAAATAGTTCTTTTAAAAACTTCATTGCTTTTGTACTTAATGACAGACATCATCGGCATCATCTGCCTAGTCTCTTCATAACTATGTTGAGGTCGGCGACCAGTCTGACCGGATGCAGCTGATTACTAGTATTTTACATGGAGCGACTGCCTATCGTACCTACACAAGCTAGTTACTGGGTACGATACCCCTTTCGAAAGATTTGTTGTCAGACTTTCGGGCTTCTGACGACCCGTACGGCTGTCAAAGATCTACAAATAACAGCCGCGATCTACAAATAACGTATCCTCCTTACACTTCATGAATCATTCATTCTGCCTAGCCTTTTCCCAATCACGTTGGGGTCGGCTTCCAGTCTAACCGGATGCAGCTGAATACCAGTATTTTACATGGAGCGACTGCCTATCTGACCTCCACAACCCAGTAACTGGGTAATACGATGCCCCTTGGTAAGACTGGTTGTCAGACTTTCGGGCTTCTGACGACTCGTAACGACTGTCAAAGATCCACGAGTGACAGCCGGGACCAACGGCTTAACGTGCTTTCCGAAGCACCGAGGAGTCTCGGTATGTAAAGATGGTCACCCATCCACGGACCAACCCTGGCAGCTTAACCTGATGGATCGACCCGAGCGGCTGTTATTACTTAGCCACGAGCTCCTCTAGCCGAAAGTTCTCCTTACACTTCATGAATATGAATAACAAAATTTTCTATAATTCCCTCTCATTCCATTTACGTGAACCAATTACCCCGCAAGAGTAAATGGGTAAGGAAATGCAAATGCAAACACTCCCGAAGGATGAATATTGTGCTTTTATGCTGGCCTCCTGGTTATACGAACAGAACCAAAAATACGCAGCGAATAATACGCTTTGGAACCATTTGGAACCGAATATTTTTAATTCACCGTTTAACTTAGGCGTTCACCGTTTAACTTAGGCGTTCACCGTTTAAGCGTTTCAGGGCGAATTTCACCAATAAAAACTGAATGCGATCAGCACATAAACCACGTTTAAGAGCTGTCAGTGTCTTTATTTTATTTGTAATATTGACACTGACAGCTCTTTAGCTCGGTTGAGATGTGCTGATCGCGTTCAGTTTTATTGATGAAATCAGCCCTGAAACGCTTGAGATACGTTTTGGGGATTTTGAATTAAGGACTCTAAAGTCTAAATTAAAGGAAAGTCAACAACAAACTGCGATCACTAACACCTTTCAGACGATAGACGAGATATTTATTGCAGCACCCATCGGAAAATGATGAGTGAAGGCCATTTAAAATTACTAACCTCTATGACTTTAATCTTCAACATAAACCTCACAATCCGTCCATCGCTATTCGCAAAGAAAGTGAAATAACTAGCAAAGTACTGGAATCAATCAGTCGCGGGCTCATTAGCGTGAATACCGATTCTCATTAATATTTCAGAAATAATCTGAGCAATTGACTGTTGATGACTGGGTTGCTACCGACTATTACGTATTGACGCGCATCGGTCTGACGTTCTGACGTAGATACGATTTTTTTTTAATGTAGGTATTTGTAATAATTTTATAAAGAGACATTTTCGTTCTGTAACGATACCGGTTTTTATGTATAAGCTTAATTATATTGTCGGTATGTATGTAATCAATGGACAGTTTGAATAAAAGTATTTTTGGTTTTTTAATAAACAAGAAGCACAATTTTGGATTTTTTAAAATATGTAGTGTGTAATCTTCCCAATACTGATCCGATTCCGAAAATTCTTTCACTAATGGGAAGCTACAGTATTGCATTTTGTCATAGGATAAATATATTGTATGTTAAGAAATTTCACGCAAACGAAGTCGCGGGTAGTTGCTAGTTATTGCATACATTAATTATATATGCAGCTTTTATATCTCGACATGCAGCAAGACGTAATTTGCAAAATCGTACATTATTATAATTAATATGATTTTAATTATAAAAATATAAAATTTGATAAGCTGGGATGGGCAAATCCCGTATTTTTTAAGAACGTTCGCATTAGCATCACATTCGCAATCTGTCAAAAATACAATCAATTTACCAACATCTTTGACAAGTTTGACAGATTGCGACTTGAATGTGAACGTTATTTTAGTACGAGAATTGGTCCTAAGTAAAATACAGATAGGTATCCCAAAGATTGTCTCATGGAGATAACATTTTAGACATTATTTGGCATATTGTACGGGTATGTAATATTTTATGCTATGCTATTTATGGTTGTGAAGTCATAGTTTCGAGCGTTTCAAATCCACGATTGAGTAAAGTAAAACTCACAAAAAAATTGATTATCTGAACAAAGACTAAAGGCATATTTCACCAATGGAACTGAAAGCAATGAGCACATCTATATCGCGTTTAAGTGACAATATTCCACAATTATTACATAATGAAACAGATAGCTCGTTTTATTGTTGAAATTCGACCTTAATCAGGTTTTTAGAAACCGATTTACTTACATTAAACTTTATTTTCAACATCCATTCAACATCCACATTTTTACAACCACCTTTAATATTAAACTGGGTTACAACCAGCAACTTGTTACTGTATTCATTAAAAATCTCGTCCGGTAAGCGGTTACCGTGTTAACAAAAGCGGTGCTGTGTCGACGCCACGGAAAATCCCGCTTACAGCCTTTATGTATGCAAATTCTATACAATTTGCGTACCATAGTAAAGTAGATACCCCATATATCGATCTTAACACTGATTTCCATAAAAATTAACATCCATTGTTCAGTAAAAGCTTACTAAACGGGAGTTTTAAAGTTTCGTGGGTTATTTAATTACCGCGGTCCGTTTTTAAACTTTCCCTTCGTCGTGTAGGGAGGCTTGAAACAAAAGAGTATTTATTACTCCTTTGTTCTTCTTGATCTCATTAAATCACTCAGTAATTGTTTGCCTCAGTATTTTGTTTCAAATCTTTACCAATTACTGTCTAAACCTATTTCTGCCGTCAAACAGTTTTGACGCAAAATACATTTTAAAGAAATGTATATTTCCTGGTTAACTTTGAACGCGTTTGAAACTTTCGAAACGTTCAAACTAGTCCTACAAATTATGATGGGTTAAAAATTTTACACTCCTTGAAACTGTAGGTTTATAATGCCATTTTGAACGCCCTCAGAGTGCGAATTAAACACCTATTCGAAGTGTAATCTTTATCTAAGACCTTTTCCATTTTCATTATCTCGTGAGCAAGTCTCACGATTATACCTATGTATGGTTCCAATACATACATATTTGAACCATACATATTCCAATACAATCAAAATAACAATAGAAATGTCTTTTAATACCTACTACTATGATACAGACCTAAAAATCAAGCACAACGTTCTCATTAACGAAACCTCATTACACACACTACAAGCAATCACAATCAATACCAAAGAATTGGCTTTCTCAAGAATTCAAGACATTCCACCGACATGGAATACCGTATTCTGAGCTAAAAATACGTATTGATTTCTACTGAGTACAAGGCACTGAGCTGCGGTAGTCCGCTTATTATATTCTGTGGTACTTACCTACTTATTACAAGGTAAAAAGACATATACACGATTTTTTCTTAGTTTTAGGGTTCCGTACTCAAAGGGGGCTCAACTTGACCCTATTACTAAGGCTCCGCTGTCCGTTCGTCCATTCGTGCGTCCGTCTATCACTGGGCTGTATCTTTTGAACTGTAGACATTTGAAATGTTCCCAGAGTATGTACTATTATAACCGCGATAACAACAAATAATAAAATAAAGTAAAAAATATTTTTTTAAACAAAAATTGATGTACTATAGGTACACCTCTGCCTAACCCTTCTGGAAATACAGGGATGATGTTATGTTATCTCCAAAGGGAACATTGGTTTGTATATTTTAATCCTTTATCAAATTGCACATAACACTCATAAACAAACTATATCCCATAAGTTTTTCGTTCAATAGCAAAGATTTAAATCGTAGATTCGCCCTGCCGCGTCAAAAGATGGCCGCGTTTCTGTTTCCTTTTGACACCTTTGACACACACAAAGTTGCAGAGAAAGTGACTTGATTATCATCGAAATGCCATTATTATTATGTGAGCTTGCTCTTCTCAGTATGGATACTTTTTTGCACGACTTAGTGCGGTGAGGGTAAATCTATTGAAAGCTTTGTTCAATAGCATTACATGAAAACGTACTATCCCCAACCCTTTCATACGGCCCTATTCCATTCTTAATATGCCTAAGTCAATCTGCCTTGCCTTTTCCCCACTATATTGGGATCGGCTTCTAGTCTAACCGGATGCAGCAGAATACCAGTATTTTACATGGAGCGACTGCCTCTGTTGTCAGACTTTCGGGCTTCTGACGACCCGTAACGACTGTCAAAGATCCACGAATGACAGCCGGGACCAACGGCTTAACGTACTTTTCGAGGCACGAAGGAGTCTTGGTATGTAAAGATGGTTACCCATCCACGGACCAACCCCGGCAAGCGTAGCTTAACCTGATGGATCGACCCGTGCGGCTGTTATTACTTAGCCACGAGCTCCCCTCTTAATATACCTAAGTATAATGTAATATACCAAGGACTGCGCAACGAAGCCCCTTTACATTTAAGGAAACATTTAAAGGCTCGTTCACACCGGCGCGACTTGTCGCGCGACGCGATTTTAACAATACAATTTCTAATAAAACTTCACGATTGAACAATTGCCGGTGTCGCGCCGGTGTGAACGAGCCTTAAAGTGATTGCCCATTTCAAGGGTGTCTCACTGTTTAAGATAACACCAGCCAAATACTGTCCCTCTGCAAGGAGGCCTTCTCATACAGAGAAGGCATAAGCACGATTTCAGACTTATATTTAGGAACTATAAATCCAGGTTTCCTCACGATGTTTTCCTTCACAGATGGCAGTAATGTCCAAGACAATGTCAGAAAAAAAGAGATAAAATTGAAACTAATCGTATGCCGCGGACTTTGACAGTCGTTACGGGTCGTCAGAATCCCGAAAGTCTCACAACCGTCTTACCAAGTGGTATCGTATTACCCAGTCACTGGGTTGTGGAGGTCAGATAGGCAGACACTCCATGTAAAATACTGGTATTCAGCTGCATCCGGTTAGACTAGAAACCGATCTTAACATAGGGAAAGGCTAGGCAGATTGATTGAGCATACACAGTTTGTTGTTTACAGCCAATATACTCACATGAAGGTATCGTTCCTAACTCAGTTAGTTTACTTCAGTAACTTATGTAGGAGCATAAACTACTTGCACTCAATTTTACAACCCGTAAACTTTCAGCGCTGAACACAAACCCAATAATCGGTACATGGAATAGTTTAAGCGGGAATTGCCTTAATCAGCGTATATTGTGATAGGAGTTTGTTGTTATTTGTATTTAAAAATACGGTTTTGTCTATCTTTTTAACACAATACGTTTATGTTACAGATACCCACATGTTGGGGTAACCAGTATACTTTTCCAAGATCTACCTACCACTTAAAAAACCCACCCCTTCTTCCCATTGAGTAGGCAGAAACTACAGAACGCCACCTGCTACAATTATTATTTTACCTTCTGGCTTCTTTTACGGTCATACACGCACTCCGGTTGCGAGTACTCCGAACCTACACCCTAATTGCGTACCTACACGATCAATCACAATCTGAATCGTTTTGAAACAGATAGCTAATCCATTGCTTCATAAGTTAGAAAACGTAGTTCAACGTAAATAATCCTAACATTGAAATAAAAAAAGTGTTTTTTTCTAACAAAATAAATAGTTAGTGATGTGCCGACTATGGGTTTTGCCAATCTTTTCCTAGCTATTATGTAGTGACTAAATTATTGGAGATCGTTGTATTTTTGTCGCCACGAAATGCCATTATTAGCATACGTAAGACTGGTGACCATAAATATTACACAATGCTTTCAGTGTCGCGCTGCCACTGCAACATATTATTTATATCTTTTACAAAACTATATCTATCTCTTTCTATCTTACCTCGTTATATGCGACGGAAGTGAGAGGCAGGTAGTGGTAGCCGAGCGCTTTGTCCCAGATGACGCCTTTGTTCCACACCTCCACTAAGAGACCCAGGTTGATGTCATTGATTTCACTGTTGGACAAAAGTTTTTGTATTAATTAATAATATAACTAGGAGAAAACTCTAAAATACACCGTAATATTTGTCGTCATTTGACTTCTCTTCCGAAGTAGGTCCAGTCAATGAAATTAATTGTTTATCAAATTGATACACTAAATTTTGTCGTGTTATAGGAATTTTACACTACTAGCAAAGAGTAACAGTTGTGATTTGAATATAAAGGCAATTTTAGTTAATAGTCAATTAGGTTTTTTTTACACATTTTCCCTGAAGTTAAGTCCACTTTCCTATATTAACGACGTTTTTCAACTTTAAATTTAGTTTCTCATTAAGTAAATTATTGTTAATTCTTAATGAGGAATAATAAAGTTCTTAAACTATGATGAATTGAATTTCTTTTCGCCTTCTCCTCTGAATCTTCCACTATTCTTTCCGCTTTCTCTTATCCCAAGGTAAATAGTTCTTCTGTCATCATTTCCAAATAATAATCAAGTTTGTTGACTTTAAGTACTAAATATAAAACTGAAAGTATGGGATTTGCCTCAAATAATTTTTGTATCAGTGTATTCATAAAGTTTAAAAATGTCTCATTTGACAGGAACCGAAAAAGTACTGGTTTTTCTAACGGAACGGACATTAAGTGTGAATTTCACCAATGAAACTGAACGCGATCAGCACATCTAAAACGAATTCAAGAGCTGTCAGTGTCACTATTCCAAAGAAAATAATGACACTGACAGCTCTTAAACTTGGTTTATGTGATTTTGATTTTGATTTTGATTTTGATTTTGATCGCGTTCAGTTTTTATTGGTGAAATTCGCCCTTAGTCTGTACACATCGGGATTAATACTGTGAAAACTGAGTCTCAGACATGACATTAGTGCAAACGGATACTAAAAAGCAGCTTGCAATCGAATTTGACCTCATTAGCCAGACGAGACATTGCGGAAACTCTTTTCTAGAGTGCTGACATAGGAATCATTTGATTTCTGAAATATATGAAATTGTTTTTAATTAACTTGACGTTTAGTCAATATAAAACAATGACGATAAAATCAAAATACAGAATAGTAACATAAGCAGAGAAACAGGCAGACGGTAAAGCCAACAATAACATTTTGAATCGCAATAAAAAACCAATCACAAAGCAATATGGCCGCCAATCTTCAACATGTACCTGCCAGATCAAAAAAACAAAAAGCGACCGCAACTAAACGTAAACAGTCCATAAAATCAGCTCCGGAAGATATAAAAGAGGTTACTCCGACGAACTTGCTACTTGACGAAGGTTCGTCGTGCCAACGTATAAACCACAGAGCACGGAATCGCCAGCGGCAGCATAGAGACGACAGTACCTACTAAATTCGTGACGCCGAAAGTGCATTGAACGCTCACTTGTCACGTACCGCCTTTCAAAGCCATTAGATTCTATACGTCATTTGTATCTTAGGTGCGAGTAAACGGTGCACACTTGGTTTGTACGAACTACGACAATAAAGTCAATTAAAATCACAGACAGAAAAATTAAAAATCCGGATTCACATACATAGGGTGTGACATAAAGCGAACAGATTACGTGTAACTCCGGATTTTTAATTTGTCTGTCTGTGATGTCTCGTTTATATCTTTCTAGTTGACTTTTTTGTCGTGGTTGGGTTTTAGTTTTTATAAGTTTTATTTGGATTTAAATTACTTTGGGGTTATTTTTTTTAAATGTATTTTGATTCTTAACATGGCATAATTTTTTTTTTTAGTTCATCACTAAATCACATCACAGATTAAATTAATACGTCTAGAGCCGTATTCATTGAATCTGAAATAATGTCAAATTATGAGGAGGTGTTAGGAAGTTATGAGGGAACAGATGATCATAAATACATACCGGTCAAAATCATAACCCTCCTTTTTGCTTCGCCGTAGTCGGATAATAAATAAATCACATAGCTCCTATTTTCATGCAGTAAAGTAGCACTGAAAACTTTTCCGGTTTTACCGAAATTTATGTGTTTTGGGAGAGATGTTTCAAATTGTTGCAATTTATAAGACGGATAGGATGGATGTGGTGCTGCCGAGTATCTCGTACCTACTCTCAGTATATTATTTGAATATCTTGTTATTAATGATATAACTTGGTAGAAAGTAAGTAAGTAAATAAACAATTATCAACGTCAAAATATAACTAATTTTTTTAAATGTTTGGTATACATTCACAATTATTTCACCCCTTTCTTGTATTATTTATTTGTCAATCTACTCAACGCGTTCAAAATTTTGGAACAGAAGGTAAAAAAACCCAAGCTGTCAGAGTATCTTGGTAAAAATCTTATTTTACTCGCTCATGCATTTTTCATGTCATAGATTTTATTTTGATTCATTGATTACATTAATCAGGTAAAGCTACGCTTGCCGCGGTTGGTCCGTGGATGGGTGACCATCCTTACATAGCGAGACCCCTCCGTGTCTCGGAAAGCACGTTCAGCCGTTGGTTCCAGCATCTTTGACAGTCCGAAAGTGACTGCCCGAAAGTTGACAACCAGTCTTACTGAAGAATATCTATATTATCCCAATAACTGGGTTGTGGAGGTCAGATAGGCAGTCGCTCCATGTAAAATACTGGTATTCTGCTGCATCCGGTTAGACTGGAAGCCGACCCCAAAATGGTAGGGAAAAGGCAAGGCAGATGCTGATGCATTTTCATGTCAATGAAGCAGAGTACCTATAAGAGCCTACATATCTTTAGAGGTATGAGGAACAGGGTGTAAAGTTCACTCGTCCTCTATTGAAAAGGGGGGATCCTCCGACCAGACGGGTGTTGTGTCTGGCGGGAAACAGCCCAACGATTGATGTCGGATAGTCTTATATGTTAATCGAGCGGTAAACTCTAATAGCGCGATGCAGGATTTGTGTGTCGTCAGGTCTTTGATGCCTAGTTCGCATGTGGCGATGTAGATGCTGCCACAATGACATGTCCATGCTAATTTAGGAGAACGAATGTTTTTTTTTTGAGATTTTCTTGAAGCCCTACGCAGCGTCGATCATCGCAGGGTGGCTGGTAGACGCAAGATGAGAGTTGCCGAAAATCGCTGGATGGCGTGCAATTGGAGACGCCTTTGTCCAGCATTAGACTGCAGTAGGCTGAAGGTGATGATGAACCAATCTTCAAGTTTTTTTTTTTTTACCACTACGGGGAAGCTCTTGGTCTGAATCTCACCTGATGGTAAATGATGATCAGGCTGAAGGTGGAAGCGAGCTTCACCCGGAAACCTCAACCACAGAGGAACTGGCTATCTTATCTCTAACTGCCGAAACACAACAATGCTACTAACATTGTTGTTATGGTGACAGACTTAGATAAGATGATGTTCATTATTGCGAAATGATAATATAAAATCAAAATTAACACAATTTTAATTTTACACCACTCTACTAACAACAGAATTAATTGTTAAAAAACTACCACTTAACCATATTTATGATATAAACAAACTATTCCTAATTATAACAAGGCAGAGACACGCCTTCCGTGATTCACCACCGCTCCCTGTTTCACTAAAACTTATCAAAATATACTAATATTTGCTAGGAGAGCGATGTTTTTCTTTTTAAATTTGTTTTCTCAGCTCGAAGTGACGGAGGCAAGAAGTTTGACTTATATTCATCTGAATAGAGGTAGGAAAAAATAAAGTTTTATGGGCTAATATTTTTCTTCGAGGTAGTATTTCTCATTTTCTCGGTTCAATTCTAAGTTTTGTTGTAGTTTAATGGAAGTACTCTTGAAAGCAAATAAAGTTATAACTGCTCGTATTATAGATTAACTAGTTTTAACACAGTTCATCTTTCTGTGGGAATTAACAGATAAAGCAATTTATCTTGTGAGATGACATAATTATAATTAAAACCTCATTTCTTACTGAGTTGTGTGAGTTATGAATAATAGTGTGGGTTATACGTTTTTCGACTGTAATATAACCATTATTTTTTAATGCTGTAATGTATAACTGGTTTTTGTATCATATAAATAAAAAAGTGTGTTTCTCACAACGATAAAGCTATTCAAACTTCTAAAATAATATTTAAAAAAGGCAAAATTGTTTGTTTGTTTATAAGAGGTTATCTCTGGAACTAATGATCCGATTACAAAAATTATTTTAATAAAGCTAAACTATTGCCATATGCCGCAGGATATTTTTAATGGTATCGTTGCCTTCCATGAGGGCGGAAGTCGCGAGCTGAAGTTAGAAGTCATATATATTTCAACAAGGTACAAAATGCTTAAAAACATTTAATAAAAGTAAGTCCGAAAACCGAACAAGACATAGAGGATATAATATTATTATTATAATAAGGCGGATTGTGGACGACGCACGCCTTAAATATCGTCGCCAATACGTGAAATTAATAATAAATATTAATGTTGCAAGGTGCGTGTGGTTCCGGCATAAGTCGTTCTTGCCAGCCTATTTTTTCTTTTTTAGTCCTAGCCTCTGGTCTCTATGAAAAAGTAACATTTTCGCATTTTCTTAAAAATCTTGTTGGTAGATAACTGTTAGTTTTTCCGAAGTCTTGGAACCACCTGTACCCTCCAAATTGAGTCTTATTGACTGCGTTTTATTTCGCATCTATCGTTAATAAATGGTCCTAGGAAATGCTTAACATAATTCCAACCATCCAAGTTACCAGTGTGGATTGTGTGTGGTGGATTATAGCCAACTCCCTATCGAAGAGAGGAGGCCTGGTTCCCAGCACTGGGAACATTATAGACTGACTATGTTAAGTAAATTACCAAAACAAAACCATTAGACCTTAGCAAGGTTTTCTAATTCCTTTGAGAAAATGCCATATTAACAAAAGCAGTAGGTAAAAGCACATTTACTCTTTCCTCTCTTAACAGTTAATCCATTTACCGTATAAAGAACAACCTTTGTTCTCGTAGCAAATAAAATTGTATTCTTTTCATTCTAGCTGTGCACTCGCCTAAGAAATAACTGACGAGAAAAATGTACTTATTGTGGTATTGTATATTCCATGTATTTTATCTCAGGAGTCTTGTTTTGTGCTTTTCAGTTCCTTTGCTAAGGTATTTGGCTACTCGCTTTTATATATATGAGTTTTTAAATAACACATACATCACGCCTGAAGGATTAGGCAGAGATGTAGCTATAGTATACCCACATTTAGCCAGTTATAATCGGGGGCGAGTCTATTGCCATCAACCACATATCCAGACTGTTACCGGAGAAATTCCTGATAGAAAAACCCAATAACACTGCCCGACCTACAATAAATAGTTAACTGCCATTATCATCATTTGAATAAGTGAACTATACATATAAACATCTATGTTTAAAAATAAATTTAAACAAATAAATAAAATTGAACTTTGAAACTGTAATGTCAAAATTCCGGCTTATCTCCGAAACGGCTGGACCGATTTGGACAGGACTTTCACTGGCTGCTGATGTTGTAAGGAGTAACTTAGTAACTTACTTTTATTTTAGATAAGAAGAATTAGGGTCTACGCGGAGAAGCCGCGGGCAGCAGCTAGTCAGCAACAAG
This sequence comes from Eupsilia transversa, assembly GCA_914767815.1. Classification (NCBI taxonomy): domain Eukaryota; kingdom Metazoa; phylum Arthropoda; class Insecta; order Lepidoptera; family Noctuidae; genus Eupsilia; species Eupsilia transversa. The sequence continues at coordinate 5,648,657 of OU611888.1, forward strand.
ACAAAACAACAAATAGTAATGTCCCAATTGGCTCATAATAAATGAACTTGCTTGTTATAAATTACCACTCAATTTTCTCCTCAGTTCTCGAAAACTTACAACAGTAAAGTAGTTATCAAAAGTTTCATTACTTTAAACTATACACTGAGTTTTTTAAATGGCCAAATTTCGAAGGTAGTTGTACTAACTTGTTAACATTTAAGAAATTTTAAATGTAGATAATAGGAGTTCCTAACAGCTTTTGTATATTTTTCCAGATGTACTTCCAGTTCTTGACAGACATGCTGATTATCACTTCACTTTCGTCGTGTTTGACATCTACATGACATCAGACATCAAGTTATTCATGTCATTTATATGTATATAAAATATCCATAGCCATACCTAAACATACATCTATACATATTATAAATTAAAGTTATTTTTTTTGTATGGCTGTTTGAGCGCGTTGTTCTTCTAAACTACGCAATGGATATAGATGTGGTTTTCACCAACATTTAGAGAATTTATTAAAAGTATAGTGTGTTTTATTTTCGTTTTATTTATTAAGTTAAGTAAATTGTCTTTCGTCTCTGGCCCTGACATCTAGCAATGGACATTTTTTTTTTTCATTTTTTTTTTCTTTCGGCTTGTGAATAAGAGGCTTTTGGCTAATTTTGTAAGCGTGTGTTTTATGTAATGTGTGTTTAGTTTGTGCAGAATAAACATTTTTTCTGTCTTTTTTTATATTTTATTCCGGAATGTTAATGTGTATACTACATTAATAATAAACTTGCATCGAATGGAGAAATGTCGTTGTTCTGTCAAGTTGTAAAAACCGTGATAAGCAGGGTAAATAACGCATTGCGTGATATGGTCAACCATTATTTAGAGTTAAGAGAAAGGCTTTGAACACGACAGAAGTTTTTTTTAAATAAAAAAATAGTATTAAAAAAAACGAAGTAAGACTATCCGAGGGGATTGCCACTGATAGCCGAAATACAGGCTCTGTCTAGTTCGGCTACAGATGCTTAACTTATTTGTACTCAAAACTAGCCTTGGTTTAATTTTTTTTAACTCTAAGTGAAATAAATAATTTGATTTGATTTGATTTTGAATCTCCCTTTACGAACTCATCAAGCTATCCAGAAAATTAATCTTTTATAAGTTTTGCTAATACAAGAGTGGACTGTCACCGTATTTCACTGATCTCCTGAATCAAAGTAATGGATTTTGCATTTTAAATACTTTTTGCAATCAGAATGAAAGCTTTTCTTAATAGGCTGATTAAACATAGGCAACAGCGATATTTTAGAAGCCGTTTGGTTGTAGCTTTTTCTTCTTTTCTTTTAATTAAAATCTTCACAAGATGTATGTGTGATATTATCGATGTGATATTATGTTTACAGAAGTATTGTCATCTTATAAATATGATCCAAAGAGTAGTTTTTCTTTTCTTTTCTAACTGATCAGACAGCTGTGCTGCTGGGGAGTTTGTTGCGCCACTTCTTCTTCCCAGCTAAAGCACTAGGAAGTGGTGAAGGGCGGGCGTTTTTGGGGGACTGTCTTATGTAATTTTGACGTTCGAAAAGTGCTGATTCTCAGCCTAGTTTGAATAAATGACTTTTGATTTTGATTTTGAGTAATATAAGATTTCGTTTCAGACTTTCAAACTCTTTCATGCATCTTGGGACACGTGACTTTGCCTGCAGTTTTTACTAAATAATTCTTCACCCACTCATAACGTTTCTTTGCTTGTTATATTTTCACAACATTGCATTGCAATCCTGTTCTGAAAACTGTCTTAAAATTCTACCTCTAGAACTTCTGCTGTACAGCCGGACAAAGAGATTGGTATACCGGTAGCTAATGGGCCTTTTATATGTATAATTGGCTATATTATTGTGGAGACTCACAACAGAAAAGTAAAATGTATGATAATATATGAAGACGCTTTTAAATTTCCGTCCACGATAACGTTCTAAAATACACATATTTCCATACATTTTAAGGATGTGGACGTTCACGATAATATGGTCACGCTAGAACTGATAACAGCACAAATTATTTATTGTTAGAGTGCTGAGCAGTCAAATCTTTTAAATCTAATAAGTACATCTTAAACATTTTAAGTTATTTCACACACAATAAATATTGACAGACTAGTGGAAAGATTAATATTTTTATTTTAAATATTTATTTAATTAATAATTAATGTTAAAAAAGCTTACAGACAAATATCAAACTTAAATGTCAAGCAAAGGTAAGGTTTGCTAATTACAAGCTTGTATAAAACTTTACCTGTATAACTCTGTGTGTGAGTCGTACCTAGTATGAAATATATATAAGTACAGTGTACACGTACGGGAAGTTTCATCCTTCCGTGAATCCTGCTTCCGTGTACGAAACTAAATCAGCACATAAACTCCACCTAATAGATGGACTAGAGTTTATAATTGAGAATTCGTAACGTACAGTGCAGCGTAGAAACTTATATAGTTGGTCTAATAATACTGGCTTTTAACTTTTAAGTAAGTTAACCAATTTCATATACAAACCTACATTTATTAGTTAATTGATTCAGGCGTGACTTGGCGGAAATCCATTATAAAATACAATAGACGTAATTATATTTAGTAACTATTCCGCTTAACTTTTCCTAATTAGTCATAAAAAACCCTGTAAGAAATCGACACGTGTTTTTCACGACGATTGACTTGTTGCGAACCCGAACACGACGTGTTGCCACACCGATTGCTGACTCAACGTCCAGTACTCGGCGTGGCAACACATTGTGTTTTCATCCTGAGGATGCCTCGTTGAGAGGTGAAACACGTGTCGATTTTTTTTATGACTCTTTAGGAAATGTTATGGGAATAGTTACTAAATATATTTACGTCTACATCATTATCATACCAACCTATACCGACAATCAAATCATTTCAAATCGACATTTTAACTAAACACGCCTATGGAACCGTGGACCGCATCGGCAGTACAATCATCGCAATAACGATAATCCAACTATAAAACAGATGAAAAATAATTGCCTTGAGAGACTTAACTAAAATCACGACTAATCCGTATATAGGCAAAAGCTTCGTATTTTGGCCCGAAGTCACCTCTTTCGTCTATAATTGCACCCACTAAGACCGGACAAAACGACTTTATGCCCCATTATAACATTAATGACCTAAATTCAAGAATACAGGGCGAACACTTAGCAAGCCAACTTTGAATTTAGCTTTTGTGTAGTTGAAATCAAACTAATGATAAAAATATAAACTAATAGGTGCGAAATTATTGAGACCCACGACCGGGTTTTTTTATTTGTTTTGGTTGCTAAAAATGTGCACCTGATGGAAAATGTAGCCACATAAAGCGTGTATCATTCGGATGTACTTCAGCCGTAAGGGCGGTAAGGTTACTTCTACATTTATCAATTACATTCACGTCTATAAAATAAACAATAAATATTGTATAATAAATAAATATTGTATAATAAAATTTATATAATTTTCTAAATAAATTTAATACAAATTAGAATGATTCATTTTCTAAATGATATTATCTAATTTAATTTAATGTTTAATTTTAATTATTTATCCTTGTTACTTATGTTGCTGTGCCCTGTATGTTCCTGTATGTCCTGGGTTCAATTCCCGGGTCGGGCAAAGTGTTATTGGGTTTTTATTTCTGAAATTTCTCAGTAGCAGCCTGGAGTCTGGATTTGTGCCCGGTCGATGGCAATAGGCTCGCCGCCTATTACATGGGACTGACACATAACTGGCGAAATGTGGGTGTGCTATAGTTATACCTCTACCCAACCCCTTGGCTTTACAAGGCGTGATGTTATTTTATGTAGGTATGTTATTCTAAAAATATAGTACTTATTTTATAATTTGATACGGTCTATGTAAAACTTCTCAAAGCACTCAAAAATATGACTGATAGTATAATTCTCGAGGTGTACGCTCAATCAGTACCCAAGTCCTGAGATAAATCGTCTGACATCACGCATTATTTCAAGAGCCATTTCAGGCAGGCTTAGCGCGAAACGAGCACTGAATCTCGAGATATCCTTTATCAAAATGGAACTCAGAGACGTCTAACTGTCTAACATCGTAGGGATACCACAGACATACGTCTGAGAGACGTTTGAAATGAAATTGGACGTCTATTGGACGTGGACCCCGGTCAGCCTGTACTTGTGATCTCACTCACTCAATCGACAAGGCCACAAACGAGATGTGCCGAACTCTGTGGTGATGACGTAATGATTCTCATACGAAATTCCCACTATTTCCTTGTGTTCGATTTATTTTTTCTAGAATCGAAATCGTAAATCGGAAAAAAGGTACGCAAAAGATTTGGTTGCGAGTTTATATGTATTTTTTGGTATTTCCTGCAACAAAATGTCCAGTCAAACAAAAACCAACTTTCGCTACAATAAATGAAATCAATTAAAATGTTAAATAGATCGTGTAATGAAACTTACTAGCTAAACTTCATTTAACATTGAAATCACCACTTCATTTAATTCTAGCAATCAATCAAACTCATCGTTGGAATCGATTTTAAAAGCTCAAGGTTTACACGCACTAGTTATCGAGAATCGATACACAATAATGTGCCAACAAAATACTCGTTTGCAAAAATTGGTACTACCTACGTAGCACAGACTTATCATATTAATAACTTGCACATTTGATAAAAATCTAGTGCTTATTTTATCGATCGGTACTTCGGGTGATGTTGATATAAACATCCTATATATATTTTATTGAGTTCGTTATCCGCTTATCCGAAATACCCCAACAATCGCCACTTCGCCCGATTCTGTGCAACTCGTATCTAGCGGATTCTTACGGCCTTCTCAAGTTCATCGGTCCATCTTGTGGGAGGCCTTCCAACGCTACGTTTTCAAGATGAACATATATTTTTTCCGCTACCAAAATCTATATATGTTTGGCATTTTTTTTTAAAGTAGCCTACTTAATACACTTGCCTCTCGTGAGCGCCTTAAGCACCTAGAGCATCTAAAGATACCTTTGATCTCTTCAACAAATCATAATGATATATAGGACAATACAACACAGCTTCCATTATCTTCACTCACGCGACACATTACGTCTGAAAGCATTACTATCTTTATTAAATAAAGTACCAAAAGGTTTATATTTAGACGAACAATGGCAACCCTAGGCCTGCCTGTGACGTATGTCATCTTTTTAGGGCAACACTCTTCATTCACCTTGACTAAATCTTGAGCCTTATTTTTCGTTTTTTTTCCATCAAAATTCTCTATTATTCTCTCTCTCACTCATTTCGTAAACGACGTACCGCCACGAATTATTTATGAAATGATTTTATTGTAAACTAGTTTTTTCCGACGGATTCGCTCGCGTGGTTGGCGTGAAAAGCAGAATATTTTGTTTTACGTCTGTGTGATAATGTATTACAGTGCCACAACTGCCACATCTCATTACGATTACCTAAAACATTACATTATTAATGATCATTTTGAAGGATATTGCTAATCCATTGCTTCATATGTTCGAAAAATCTGTCTGCTCAAAAACGTAAATAACGTAATAAACATTGTTGAACTGTGAAAATGAAACAGATTGTGATTGATCGTATGTAACGCAATTACGGAGCAGGGAATCGCACCCACTACCTCATGCTCAGTGGTAGCGCTTGCGACCACTAGACCAACGAGGGAATATTTTATTTAATAAAAATGTGCAGCAATCCCAACTTTATATTATAAATGCGTTTGTTTGTTACGTTTTCACGCTAAAACGGCTGAACGAATTTCGATGACATTTGGCACATGGGTAGACCATGACTTGAAGAAGGGCTGTTCTGTATTTATCCCATGATTGGTCAAATTCAATTTTGATTGTCTATGGACGCTCGCCAAGGCCGCACGCGATTGGTCGGTTTCCATTCCCGCCAAAACGCACAATTCGGCGACGTTGCAAAAAGCGCGCCATCTACAAGACGCGGCTGCCGGCCAGTCTCCGCTTGAACACCAACTGCATTTGAACTCCGTGAGTCAAAATCGCTAAAACAAGGACAAATTGTGCAATACCGTGTTTTTGTACTCGTGTCGTGAACTAGGTGAACAATATTCCAGTTCCACTCAAAGGAACGAACACTAAGAAGCGGCCGCAGCGGAGAAAAGGTGAGTCGTACTTAGACTTTTCTCAGTTGAATTTGTATCCTTGATTGGGAGAACGAGCAGAACTCAGTTCCTACAGAACTACCTAGTCTCTTTTTATAACCAGCGCTATTCATTACATACAGTCCACTTCTTTACCTCACATGCTGGTCATTCGAGCACGAATTCTCTTTTCATTGTTTTAAAATCCCGCGTCCAAAATGGCGGAAGATTTAGAAACCAAACGTAAAATTTTAATAGTGAAAAAGCAATATTTATTCACTAAGATTCAAAAGCTTTATGATCTTTCTAAAAAGTTGGGAACTGAACCAGAAAAATTGCAATTATTTACGTTATTATTATCTGAAATGGAAAGTGTCCGCTCGAAGTTTGAATCCGCCATATTTGAATTGTACGAAATAGAAGTGCAAATAAAACCTACTGCAAAAATGTCGATTAGTGAACTCGAAACATTTGACGAAATGTTAATTACATGTCAATTAATTGCTAAGGAACATTCTAAATCAGAATCTGATTTCTTATCCGCCGGTTCTGCCGCAGATAAAAATGATTTAGTAGTACCTGCGTTACCAAAGATATCACTATTTCAATTTGATGGTGAAATTGAAAATTGGATAACCTTTTATGATACGTTCTCATCATTAGTTCACGAGAGAAATTTCTCAGATATCGATAAATTCCATTATTTACTTTCATGCGTTAAAGGTTCAGCTTTAAATATTGTTAAAAATCTACCTATAACAGCCGCTAATTACACATTAGTTTGGCAAAGTTTAATTGATAAATATCACGACCACAGAACACTAGCATGTAGGTATTTCGATAAAATGTTGAATTTTGCACCGTTAACTAAAGATACGACGTCGAACTTAACTTCATTTATAGAAACCTTTGATCATTCACTTAAAGCGATTCAAGCATTGAAAATTCAGAACTTAGACGATTTCTTATTGTGTCATTTGGCATTACAAAGACTCGACCCTCATACGCGAAAATTATTCGAAGAAAGTCGGGATCAAAAGTTGATACCTACATTTGCGGAACTAGTTAATTTTGTAAACAAACAGATTAAAGTTCTAGAACACACTTTTACAAATAACTCTTCAAATAATGCGTCGAAATCTAGTAATACCCAAAATAAGAATCAAATAAAGTCTGCGTCAAAGTCAGTTCTCAATACGGCACGAACTCCGTACAATAATAACAACCGTAATAATAATAATTCAACTTGTGTGATTTGTAAACAAAACCACATATTTTATCGATGTGATCAATTTCGTAAATTATCTGTCGATGAAAGAATGAACCGTGTTCATTCACTAAAACTGTGTCATAATTGTCTTAAATCTGACCATCAGTCTAAGGATTGTAAAAGTACAATGACTTGCGGAGTATGCGCAGCACCGCATCATTACTTATTACATAAAGATAACGTTAAAAAGGATTGCGAGGGAATATCGTCCGTGGCGAACACCCCGACCATGCAGTCGTCTCTTTCACACGCGCAGCAAGCGCTTGTGTCGACTCACTTCGTAAGTGACACAGCTGATTCACCCGTTCAGCAAGCATTAATAAGCAATAACTGCGAATACGGAGTAGTGTTAGGTACAACACTTACGCATGTTATTGATTGTGTTGGTCAATATCAAGACTGCCGTGCAGTCATCGATTCCGGAGCTCAGAGTTCCTTTATAACTACTGAATGTGCTCAGAAGTTAGGATTACAACGTAAAAAATGTCCTTTCACCATTCACGGTATAGGTGGGGGAATAGTCAAAAATCAAGGCATGGTTACTTGTACATTAAAACCAAGACAGGCGGATAGTCCAACCTTTAGCGTTAATTTAGTGGTCGTTTCAAAGGTGTCCGCTGATATGCCTAATGTACCTTTCACAAAGAATGTTATTAACGAGTATAAAACTTATAACTTAGCGGATCCACTGTTTTTCAAGCGTTCGCGAATAGATATTTTGTTAGGTAACGACATAGTTCCAGATATTATCAGAGATAAACCGTTGGTAATTAACCATAGTATTCCGAGTGTCATTAAAACGGTTTTCGGTTATGTTATTAGTGGAAAATTATATCCTACGAATAACAATAATAATTGTTCACAAAATATTAATTTATCTGTTTCTTATGACGAAGAACAATCGATTGAAAAAACGTTACGCGATTTTTGGGAAATTGAGGAAGTGCCGTGCACACCTTCAATTAATCCTTTGGATCAGTTAGCCGAGGAGATATTTTCTAACGAACATACGCGAGAGTCGAACGGACAATACGTCGTTCCGCTGCCGTTCGCGCCCGACCACTCAACGCTCGGGGAATCACGCGCTGCGGCTGAGCGTCGACTACTGTACACTGAACGCAAACTCGCGCGTACTACGGATTTAAATAATAAGTATAAGGAATTTATGCGGGAATATGAAGTCCTCGGTCATATGGAACTTTATCAGGGTAACAAGCCTAGCAAATACATTATTCCACATCACAGTATTTTGCGACCTAGTAGCACCTCCACTCCGCTACGTGTAGTGTTCGACGCGTCAGCGAAGAGTAGCAATAACGTGTCTTTGAACGATATTTTATTGGTCGGCCCTAAGCTGTATCCGGATATTGCGGCAATCATTTTGAAATTCCGACTATTTGAATTTTGTCTAGTGAGTGATGTTTGTAAAATGTATCGTGCTATCGCCTTGAGAAAAGAAGATCGCTTATATCAACATATTTTATATCGGGAGTCGCCTAACGACCCAATTAAATTATACGAATTAAAAACCGTGACGTACGGACTTAGTTGTTCACCGTTCTTAGCAATTCGGACGCTACTTCAATTAGCGAACGATGAAGGAAAACGTTTTTCTTTCGCTGCTCAGGTCCTCCGTGAGTGTGTTTACATGGACGATATTCTATATTCATGTAATACTTTTGAGCAAGCTTGCTTAGTACAGGATCAATTAATTGGTATTTTTGAAAGTGCTAACTTCACTTTAAAAAAGTGGATGAGTAACAGTGAAAAGTTACTACAACGCGTCCCCTCTGAAAATAGGGAAAATTCTGTAACATTCGTTAAAGCTGAAAACGATAGTACTATTAAGGTTTTAGGTCTTAAATGGATTCCAAAATCCGATAATTTTATTTTTTCAGTTAATTTGACAGACAATGAGTCAACTAAACGATCGGTACTAAAATTACTAGCGTCGATTTACGATCCCGTGGGTTTTATCGCACCATGCACTTTAGTAGCGAAGCAGATCATGCAAGAGCTGTGGAAGCTAGGCATTGGATGGGATGAAAAGTTGCCGGTTAACATAAAAAAATCGTGGCAAACTTTTATTTCTGAACTTCCTCTGTTAAAGGAGTTACGTATCCAACGTCACATGCTATTACCAGGGGAGACGGAATGTGACTTAGTCGGATTTTGTGACGCTTCATTGCATGGCTACGCAGCATGCGTGTATGTGATCAGTCGCGGACAAACACGTGACGTAAAAGTTCGCCTAGTAATCGCCAAATCGAAAGTTACACCAATAAAACCCGTAACGATTCCTCGGTTGGAGTTAATGGGAGCGGTTTTGTTAAGCAAATTAATAAAGTTCGTAGTTGACACATTTACTCGCGTTAAAATTAACAAAATAACAGTTGCCTCAGACTCGACAGTCGTACTGTCGTGGCTTCAAACGGAGCCTTATAAACTAAAAACCTTTGTCAGTCATCGTGTTACACAAATTATTGAAGTCTTGCCTCCTCATTTTTGGCGGCATGTGTGTAGTGAACATAACTTAGCCGATATTTGTTCTCGTGGAGCATCTCCGGCACAACTTGTTAGTTGTAATCAACGTTGGTTACAGGGTCCTGATTGGATGTATAAAAATTATATCGATTGGCCCATGACGGTGTTTGTTAATGAGAATAATAATAAACTACCGGAATTAAGAGCGTCGGTTAATTTATTGACTGAAAATCAGAATAATGATAATTTCAATGAATCTAAAACGGAATTTTGCGAAAGAATCTTTCAACAATTTTCATCATTTTCCAAATTGCAAAGATCGTTTGCTTGGATTTTAAGATTTCTACACAAACGGAGTGATTTAACTACTCGCAAGTCAGGAATATTGTCAACCATCGAGTTAGGTGAAGCTTGCGATAAATTGATAAAATTAGTTCAAAATGCTTACTTTGAAGCTGAGATTAAACTGATTAAAAATAAGAAACACGTACCATCCTTGCGAAAATTGTCTCCATTTATTGAGGTTGATGACTTCCTCAGGGTAGGGGGTCGCATCAGTCATTCCGAACTTCCGTATAATGCTAAACATCCGCGTCTTCTTCCGAAAAATAGTTTCTTTACCAAACTATTGATCAATCATTTACATAAAAAATATTTACATGTAGGTCCGCGAACATTACAAAGTATTATCAATGAAAATTTTTGGATATTGTCGGCTCGTCGCGTCATTAGATCTGTTTTATCTAAATGTAAAACGTGTTTCAAATGTAAACCGACTTTACTACAACCCGAAATGGCACCCTTGCCACCAACTCGGTTAATACCTAATAAGGTATTTTCTAACGTCGGAGTTGACCTCGGAGGTCCATTTTTAATTAAAGAAAGCTTACGTCGTAACGCTAAAGTGACGAAAGCGTATTTAGCACTGTTCGTCTGCTTTTCCACAAAAGCAGTACATCTAGAAGTGTTATCTTCTCTCTCCGCCGACTGTTTTCTTGCGTGCTTAGATAGATTCGTAGCGCGTAGAGGGCTATGCGCCGTTCTTTATTCTGACTGTGGCACAAATTTTATTGGCGCAAGTAAACATCTATCTGCAATCCAAAGGTTCCTACGTGAGAGTCAAAATGACATTTCTGATGGCTGTTCAAAAAGGCACGTCGAATGGAAATTTAATGTACCCAGCGCTCCACATATGGGCGGTCTCTGGGAAGCTGGTATAAAGTCAGCAAAATATCATTTAGTACGAAGTGTAGGAGAAAAATCCTTAACGTTTGAGGAACTTTCTACCATATTTTGTAAGGCAGAAGCCATTTTAAATTCGCGTCCTTTATGTCCACTACCCGCTAGCGATAATCCCGACGAATTTAATGTTCTAACCGCCGGACACTTTCTCATTGGTCGAAGCTTGATCTCTATACCCGAATATAGCGTTCAAGAGGTGAATATTAATAGATTGTCACGTTGGCAGTATAGTCAGAGATGTTCCCAACTTTTCTGGAAACGCTGGAGTCACGAGTATTTAAATACCCTTCAGCAGAGAGCTAAGTGGTTTACATCCTCCTCTAACCCAAATGTTGGAGATTTAGTTATTATAAAAACTGATAATGTTCCCTCCTGTAATTGGCCTCTCGGCAAAATAGAAAAACTACATCCAGGTCCAGACGGAATAGTTCGGTGTGTTACGCTGCGCACCGAAAAAAGTGTCTTACAAAGACCAACCAACAAACTCTGTCCATTACCTTATACCAACTAGATTCAAGCGTCAAAACGTTTTTGTTAGAGATAGGTATCTAGCTTAGGATTTATTTTAGGTTTTTTTTTTTTTTTTAACTATTATAGGTATTAAGGTAATATTAGTTTCCTAGAAACCATCATTATGGTTTCGGTAGGGGGTATGTTCTGTATTTATCCCATGATTGGTCAAATTCAATTTTGATTGTCTATGGACGCTCGCCAAGGCCGCACGCGATTGGTCGGTTTCCATTCCCGCCAAAACGCACAATTCGGCGACGTTGCAAAAAGCGCGCCATCTACAAGACGCGGCTGCCGGCCAGTCTCCGCTTGAACACCAACTGCATTTGAACTCCGTGAGTCAAAATCGCTAAAACAAGGACAAATTGTGCAATACCGTGTTTTTGTACTCGTGTCGTGAACTAGGTGAACAATATTCCAGTTCCACTCAAAGGAACGAACACTAAGAAGCGGCCGCAGCGGAGAAAAGGTGAGTCGTACTTAGACTTTTCTCAGTTGAATTTGTATCCTTGATTGGGAGAACGAGCAGAACTCAGTTCCTACAGAACTACCTAGTCTCTTTTTATAACCAGCGCTATTCATTACATACAGTCCACTTCTTTACCTCACAAGGGCATAAGATCCTTTTTATCCCGATATTCCCACGGGATCGAGACTTATGCGAGTGTAACCGCGGGGCGCAGCTAGTATAAAAATAAAGCCACCTATTATAGGTTTCACTTTTATATTTATGTTTACATCATTCATATGGTTGCCTTATCCAAATTGAAAGGCATAAGTGACTCGTGTACTTCCGGTATAAGTAAGTAAGAGATTGTCCAGATGACGCGATGTACGCGCGAGTTGACTGGCGCGTAATAATTTGCACTGTGACCAGATGGCGTGTTACGGGCGACTGCATGAGGACTTTTTTTAATAATAACAATATTTGTATTCCTATTTACTTCATTTATAATCATGCTACTATTTATATTGTATGTATTTGTTGTGCCTGACAAGGTCCATGTGAGCTATAACTTTATTATTAAGACCTTGTAAACACATGTGATACGCGATAAATATTTGAATTGACTTGAATTGACGGAATGTAATGAACGACCAGTACCTCACAATCGCTCGATTGTCTACAACTCGAGTCGCGCGTAAATCGCGTCATCTGGACAAGCTCTAAGATCCAAAGAAAACCTATGTACTTATTGTTATTCAAACTACTTTCTATTAGCCTACTGATATGATCAGAATTCCATTAACAACTCTGTAAATAAAACCTGTTGAACGTCTTTTAATGTACTTTAGCACTGCGAGGTGCAAAGTAATGGTCACTAGATTGCTATCACGCCATCAACATACCTTCTTCAGTCGGATATAAGACAAGACAAGAAAGATGGTGTAGATGCTATCTCTTTCTTTATCCAGCTACTAGCAATTACCCTGACTTCATTTTGCATACAAACTTAAATTTACAGTGGTATATCAATGAGGGTTTTCTGAAATAACGTTCAATAGGTGACAGCACTGAGACCTCAGGTCCCTGACCTATGTCCGGGACCTGTCAAAAGTGTCAAAGAATGAATGAAACGAATGAAATGTAATGAAAAATGAATGAACGTCATCATATATTTTATATTCATTGTCAAAATGAAAGACCTCTTGTCAAAGTGGCGTGTTCGCGTGAAGTTTCTTTAAAATCGAATATCACTTCACACATTCCATTCATCGTTTCTTCAGTCTTCCTCTATTCGTATATTCATCCACATTAATTGTCAAAACTTTTCTCACCACATTTCATTGAACTGTTTTTTTATAAATATTTATAGGAGACGTCCTCATAAAGATCGGATCTCCTTTTACATAAAGCAAGCTTTTAAAATTGGCTACAACTTTCTAAAAATAGACACAAACAATCCTAAATGCAACATATTTTCTCCCCTCGACAAATCCCGTGTTCCCATCAGACGTCACACCGCAACACATATTGTGACTTTACAACGCTCAACGCTGTACAATGTACAAGCGACAGTGGGGGGTAAAATGCAAATATAATACAAATTGTAGTCGCCAGTGACAGGGTTGGCAAACTCGGGATTTCCTGCTCATCTCCTCAATTCTGATGTTTATTTAGAGCTAATATTTCAATCTTATTTGACCTCGTAATTTTTGAAACATTGTTTTTTCAATTTGAATAGCTTCGCCCGCGTGGTGGTCGGAAATTATCGCACGAAAGTGCGAATAAAAATTTTACGTCCTAATCCAGGGCATTGTCTATCCGTGTGCCAATTTTTCTCCAAATTCCTTCACCCGTTATGGCGTGAAAAGGTAACAAACAGACAGAGAGAGTTACTTTCGCATTTATAATATTGCTATGAATGATAATTTGTCTATTTTAGACACTTTGCTGTCACTTATTTGGAAAAAATTCTAGTAACCATAAACGGCTGATTTTATAATTTAGTAATAGAACTGCAGGTCTGTTTGGGTAACTACTAAGTTTACGATGTCCACACGTGGTGACTCTTAACTTTTTGATTTTGACTCGTAACAAAGACTTTGGTCACTCAATGAAATTCGTATGTGTGTAACAAGGCAAATTATGCACTGTGAATGAACCACCAATTTTTACATAAAAACCTGTATTTTCAGCAAATTATTTGTCATCTTGTATAAAATAACAAAAATTTTTTTTTTTTTTTAAAGTACCTTTTTTCAGTACCTTCAGGAATACAGTGTTTATATATAAAGGACAGTTTTGGACTATATTATACACGAATTTTATACCTCTACCTCAGAGGTTCCTCTTTTATTACACTTTTACCAATAAAACAGAACCATTAAAACTCCCACGACAACTCACACTGTTCCATCTACCAAGGAATACGAAACGAAACAAGATGTGTCAGCTATTTACTATGCAACACCAGCTGTAAGACACAATTGAGATTAATGGCCCACGGCCAGGGACCAAAGTCTTTGGTATTTTTGGCCTACGGGTAAAGGATCGTACCACACTAATGAAGCGCAATGAAATCTTTTATTCAAATTAAGCTAATGTTTAAAGGTTTTAAGTACTTCCTCCGTTAGTTAAAGAGTTAAGTACTGGTTAAAACGTAAATGCTTTGGAAAGATACAGGATGCTACTGGCAGGTTTCACTGCGCTGTTGGATTTTCAACGTTCAGCTCAGCGCTGAAAGTTGAAAATCAAACAGCGGGCTTTTATTTAGGCATTCATGTCGTTGTCGCCTAGTGTTAGTGAAAACGGGCACAAAGCTTGTAGTCCCTCTCTTATTTTAGTCCTATTTTACCGAACTGTTTTTTGTTTTTTAAATTTTGCTAAAACCAGAACAAAATATTATTATCAAACAAAGAAATGAATTTCTGATGGCGTTTACACATTGACAGTTCTAAGTGACCTCTCAAATACTAGGCCATCTATTAATAACTACGTGCCAACGATTGGACATTGGAAATCCACAAATTAACAACTTTCGGGAAGCTTACATTTTTAATACCGTATCGTATTTGATTGTTGAGTTTGGTGGATCCAATCACGCTAACCAAATACTAACAGAATAAATCTACCCAAAGATAAAACTACACAAAAGTGCACACAATTTGACCCATCTACTCTACAAAACCACTTACCGCCACATACATAAATGCATGCACATAAACCTACACGATCTACACAGAGGCAGTCATAAAAATCCTAGGCTTTCGGATTCGATACAACCCTAGAACGAGGTTAGGAATGACAAGTAGGCATTTGCGACCTACGTCAGAGAGAACGACGTCCCGTTGCGAAGCTATTGTCTCGCTTACAGATTGTTCGTCCCTCGCCATTTGTAGGGTTAAATAAATTAATAATACCTGCACCTATGTGTAAAGTTTGTTGTATAAACGGAAAATGTGGGCAACATTTGTAAAGCGACTTTGCACTGAAGCGTAAAGTTGTTGTGTCAGTGTTTTTTGATTGAGAACGTTATTGCCATTGCTTTAATTTTTTTTTTTAATCAGAATGAAACATAAACAAAGCTCAGGCAGTTTACTTCAACAAAGTAAATATTATTTAATTGGTCAATTTAAAAAGTTTTCAAACGAAACGAACTCTTTACGTGGGCATTAAGTATCTAATGCATAAAGTTTTATCATTTTGTGTAATCTTATGTGATATTTTTACATTATGCTAATGTTATATCATAACATGATTGCAAGTAAACGAAACATCTAGCATAGTTATTACATATAAAGTAACTATAAATACCAGCGCTGAAAAAAATACGTCTGGGTATCCTAGGAAATACTAGACAGCACAAAGAAATCCAAAATACTCACTAATTACACCAGATTCCTAGGAAAAAAAACAAAACCACTCACAACTAGAAAGCACTAAACTTCACACAATTCTCAACCTTTACTCACAAGGATAGACGCTATTATCGCATGCATACAAAAAAGTTTAAAATACTCACAATAGGAAGTCTTGCTCCCAACATGGAGTCGGGCCCTTAACTGTCACCGTCGTAGACTTGACATTCTGTAGTTTGAGTGTCACGTAAGTGTTGAACTGCTGTACTCCTGGAAAACAAACCTTATTTTTGAAACCAGTAAGTTTAAAATTGCTTAGCAGATAAAGAAAGGTAGTCTAGCGCATGAAAAGAAAGACTATTATATAGGTTTCCTAGTATAGGATCAATCAAAGGCCTAATGAGCGTTGAAAGTTAAATTAGACTGAATGTAGGGTAGTTGTAAGGGTTTTGTGCGGGTCTGTGTGACCACTGGATATGTTGAACTTAATTCAAAAGGTCGTCTGAATTGTAAATAGAACTTGGGTTTTAGGTTGTTCCTTGTATATGTTTATTTATACGCAAAATTATTTAGTATAGTCCAGCACTTCTCCGAAACATTCAGTTTAAAATATTCGACATAATTATTCGCAAATTTAGTCCTAATGCCTCATAATTCTAAGAAGTTATATTAATTTAATAATATAATGTATAAGTTAGTATGGAATTTTGCTATGAGTAAATAAACAACCAACATCGAAACACTATGAAATGAACGAAATACTAACACGTGACTTCACTTTAGATAATAAAGAAATGACTAAAACAAGCAAAGCTTGAGTTACTTCAGAAGGCCAATTCTCATACTAAAAAACAATCTGTCAAACTTGTCAAACATGTTGGCAAATTGATTGTAGACAAACAGATTGCGAATGAGATGCGAATGCGAACCTTCCTAAACATATGAGAATTGCTCCTCTGGTGTTAAGGAATAGTATTTTGAAACACGAAATAATTAGCAAATAATCAAAAAAGCAAAATCTTACCTTGCATAGAAACATAGCGCGCCTTTTTTACTGAAACAAACAAATAATCACCATTATTTACACTATTATTACATCGTTATGACCCCTGAAATGGCCGAGTAAGGTAAACGACCCCTGGCCGTATACAATGTTAGAAATTACTAAGATTATTGAACGGGATTTTTGGTAAGTAGGAAGTAGTTACAGTCGCGCCCTGATAATGTTTATCACCCAAGGGTCCAATAAATAAAATTGCTAATAATAATTATTATAAATGTTTATTTTTTATAAATATAATATATATATTAAAATGTTTTCGAAATTTTTATATCCTAATATTAAAAAATGTAAAATATATGTATGTTAATGAAATAAAGGAGACATAAAAAAATAAAAAAATGCCGTAAAATAAAAATTAAAAAAAATGCCTTAATAATTAATTATTGATTCATTATAATTATATAATTGGTTAATTGCTTGCGTAGGTACTTAGATTTCATTAGGTTACTTGCAAAAAAAAATTAACAAGCAATATTACAATGTCGTGACAGCTCAGCGGCCTCGCCTCGAGGGTTTAAATCCGCAGTAAGATTTTAATATGACTTTTTTCAATGCATATGTACTTTCTAATTTTATCTTGGACATCACTGGCATCGGTGAAGGAAAATATCGTGAGGAAACCTGGACTTATAGTTAATATAAGTCTGTAATCGCCGACCCGACTTGAGCGAACGCCTTCTCTGTGTGAGAAGACGCCTTCGCCCTGCTGCGGGACAATAATAGGCTGGTATTATTATTATTATTCATGAAAGATTATTCAAAGAAGTGATTAAATTGTGAAGCATAATTAAAAGAAAAACGTATTTCTTTATATAAATTAAAAATATATATAAATGGCATCTCAGACCATATTGCGCACACACTGACAAACATTTCATTCGACCGTACAATAAGCTTCGTTCACTTAACTTAAGCTAAAGTTGCACAGATACTGTTCTGTTTATTTTATTCCTGCAATAAGTTTTACTTGCAATAGAGCTCCCATGTCACTTTAAACTTAGAGTTTCTTAGTCGGAGAGTTGGACTAGTCATGAAAGTAAATTGGTCTTATAAAGAAAGAAAGAAATTTGTGTTTGTGAAAATGTTATAACATAAAATAACATCACGCCTGTATTCCCCGAAGGTTTTCGCAGAGGTGTAACTATAGTACACCCAGATTTCACCAGTTATGTTAAAGTCCCATGTAATAGGGGGGGAGCCTATAGTTATTAACCGGGCACAAATTGAGACTCCGGGCTGCTACTGAAAAAATCCAGATGGAAAAACCCAATAACACTTTTGTCGATCTGGGAATCGAACCCTGGAGCTCATGCTGAGCAGAAGCTCGACCACTAGACCAACGGTGCAATCAAATTGGTTTTATATGACCAAGGTTTCGACTTACAAGTAGTAGGTACACAATAATAAATGGGTATAAATGGGTTTCCTAAAGTTCTACAATATATTTAATAAGATCCTGGTTTGGGATAACAGAAACTACCCAAAACGAGTCAATAAGATCAAGAAATGTCAAGACTTCTGACATTTGATCTCTTAAATCACTATTTACAACACTTTAGCTAGGTAGGAGTTAGTAACGACCTCTTAAATGGTTAAACATACACAATCAAGTCAACTATTCTTGAATATGACGCTATATTTTCTCGGTTTTATGGATTGGAATCCAGTTTAAAACCACTTATGAACACCTGAAACATATTACGTAAGGTTGCCGTAACAGAGATAAAGTCGTACCTAATAGTTTATGTACATACATAAAGTACTTTCTCAGACGATTTTTTTCACAAAAAGTGGCAATAGCTTCTAGGCAGTAGTATCACTTACGTTTGTAGTGCTTACACTGAATAAAGTCTTTTACAAAAACTCTAGAAATTCCCTTTGTCTACCGCTAACATTATAACTAGAAAATATTTGTAAAACTCAAAAACTACAGGACCGGTTTAAAAAATTCTTTCACCAGTCGAATGCTATATTATCTCTGAGTAACACAGGCTATAATTTTACAAAGATATCACGCTGGCGAAGACTGGATTGGAGTTCCAGAGAACTTGCATATCTTCCCTTGAAAACTTATCCAATTATTTATTAAAAAACATCTTCAAACTATCATAAACATCAAAATATTGCTACAGCCTAAAATCTTCACACTTAACAAGAAAATATCTAAAATATAAAAACATAAAAAACAGTTTTATATATTACGGGGTATTTATTTCCACATTTCCTCACACTTCTAAGCTGTAGAGTAACTGTACAACAAAATCACTTTATTGCGACCATAAAATGTGGTTTAAAGGCTGTGTTAACCACGTGCAGCGTTTGCGTGTGTACTGTTGAGGACAAGAATAGGTAGCGCAATCGATGGTACTACCCCACCATGACTTATTGAGTATTAGGAAAACGTTGTGGACTGTAATAAATATGTCTGTGATAATGTTTTAATTTATTATTTATGGCGATAAAACATTTGAAGTTAGTCTGGTAATTATTAGGTTTTTTTTCAGGTTAATGACTTTTTGAGAGTAATAAGGTCGTGAGTTCGTTTTAGAATGGTGGTCTTATTGTGATATTGAGCTGTAATGGAAAATTTTTATATTTAATACGTTGGACAATTAAAATTAGGCAGAAGTAACGCCATAAAACTTTATTAAAATTATGACGCCTTACATAAACATGAAGTACAATATAAAGACACATCGATCTCTCTCTGATCTTGTCGGATTGCCGTCCCATCGGACCATGAGAGTGTGGGAGTGGGGGGGGGCTGTACACGTGTGTCTCTATAAATCTCCCGCGTCAATGGCTAGTGTCCGCCGAGATTGGCCGCTATGGCCGAGATTGGCCGCCATGGCCGAAATTCGAATTGGAGGTCTATACCTGGATGTAACAATGAATTATAACAACATTAAAGTTTGTTCTAACCTCCAAACTAGAGGAGAATTACGATTGTTTCAAACACAAAAATATCTAATTAATACTTTGATAAATGGAAGTTCTCCAATTATATTTGTTAGCCGGTCCCTTCGGGGGTACAGAGCAACAACAGGTACACAAAAACTTTAACTACCCACAATCTGTATCAATTTATCAAATCCCCCGAAGGCGGAGTTTGGGGACTTATCTAGGGGACTTGGCTAAAAGTTAGCTCATTGAAAACATCGTTCCCACGTCGGACGGTAGATAACAAAAACTTTACACTTTGACATTTGAATACAGCGAGAGGGAACGGTTGTTAAAATTTAGTGTTTAGTTCACGGTTCAAACTATTTATGTTATCGAAAATGAAATTAATATTAAATTCTAGAGTAAAGAAAATTGTTTGGATTTTAAAAAGAAATATTCAATATTCTGCTAAATATGTCTAGATGGACAGTCAAAGCTGTGAACACGTCGAAAAAAATAGCGTCCAGCTGTTGGCCTCTAAATACACGCACACTAGAAAAGCACAATGACAGCACATTGACTTGGCGCGAGTGTAAGACGCAGCTGTCACGCACACCAGCAGCATACCGACAAAAAAGTTGACTTGTTTGTTTAGTTCTGCTGCAGCGCGACATTGTATAATATATAGACATATAAGTAGTCAAAGTCTGCTAATAGCTAGAGAAGATACCTGTTTCATAGATAACATATTGTAAAAGGTTTTGTTCTAGTTTTCAAATTACGTTATCAGAATTTTAATGTTGTTGCCACCGCTGGGTCACAGGACTCATCTCTTCGAGAGGGCCAGCCCAGTACGGGTTGGTAGATGTCACATGACTTCGAATTTTTGGCTCTAGGACATACCGGTTTTGAGAACAGTGATGATGAAATATTTACACAAAATAAAGCGCCTACCTGGGTTCGAACCCACGGTGTACAACTTGTAAATCTGGGCCATTACCGTTTGTCTACTCTTAGTAGACCTATTTGTCTGAAATCACATGTATTCTGATAGGTCAACAGCGAGTTACGTCACTAACCCAAATAAGAAAACATTCAAAGAGTTTTAGGTAACACTTTAGTAGACCTACTTGTCTTAAATTACCGTATACGTATACAATGATAGGTCAACAGCCAGTTACGTCACTAACCCAAATAAAAAAACTATCTCAGTGAGTCTACACAAACACAGAGCCGCTTCTCTCTCACAACTTGAAGCGCAATACTTTAAATAATTCACTCCCACAGGATGGCCTAACTTTCCTCCCCGGACCAACACTTCGTCTTCAGATTCTAGATCTTCCTCCGATATTTGCGATAAAAAAATGGGAACCAACTTTATGTACATATTTTATTTAGTTTTGATCACTTTTCTGGTTTGTAAAAATAGGTCTTGATATTTTTGTGTCGGTAGTAAATAAAATTGTGCTATTCGAAAAAGAAGATAAGGTTTATATTTATTTTTGTTAATCTTTAGGTACAACGCTCGCGCTTTTTTAACTGTTAACTTTTTTGAATGTAGGTACTTATTTTTAACCCCGACGGAAAAAAGAGGTGTGTAATAAGTTTAACGTGTGTGATCTGTGTATCTGTCTGTACCCTCGTAGCTCCCAAACAGCTGAACCGATTTTGATTATTATTATTTTGTTTGAAAGGTGTCGTGATCAAGAGTGTTCTTAGCTACAATTCAAGAAAATCGGTTCAGCTGTTTGAAGATTATCAGCTCTTCCCTAGTTGATGACACACAATTTCTTAGAGTATAGTAAACAAACACAAATTATTACGATTCGCACGCCAGTACAATATTCTTTCCCCTATATCTTACTTCGATCATCAATACGACTGCCGACCGCGATGACCAATTACCTCACCAAGATTGTCAATTGCAGAAAGAAAACCATACTTATTCGTAGACGTAAACAAGCCGATATTTATGACTTAGATCTACAATGCCTTATTTTACCGTTGGAAAAAGCTCTTATAATGAAAAACACACAAACATCACAAAATTAGAAAAAAAACCCTAAAGAAATCGTAAATAAAACCTTTCATCTACTTGCAAAAAGGCCCCAAAAGATCAGAATGAAAGATGATCCACTTTGTAAAACACCAAAAATTAAATCCGCCCAGTTAAACAGTGTGACGTACGGTCTACCCAAGAGCTTTCGTCAGTAAAATACTTCAGAAAGTCCTTTAACTACGTGCGGCATGTTGCCATTTGTGTATTTTCGCATGCAAATAAAAATTACCGCAAAAAGGTCACACAGGCAGCTCCGACGAGTATAAGGTATGTAAATTCGTCCTTTTGTAGTCAAAGTGTATAAATAAAAACGGGTATGTAAAATATTCCTAAGCTTGAACAATTTTTCAAGCGACATCGAATAAATATTGGCAGCTTTTCAAACAAAATACTTTTAATATTACATTTTTTTTATTGTGTGTAGGTGAAGGTAAACAACTGTAAAGTATGGAGTGTGTTTATGTAAGATATTGTGTGCATGTGTGTGATATTGTGTGCGTGTGTGTATTGGAGCCAAGCAGAAAGGGGCGCGCTATTTTAAATAGAATGTCAGATTTTTTATATTTTTCAGTAGCAGCCCGGAGTCTGGATTTGTGCCCTGTTGATGGCAATAGACTCTCCCCCTATTATATGGGACTTAAAGATAACTGGCAAAATGTGAGTGTACTATACGTACACCTCTGCCCAACCCTTCGGGGAAACAAGGCATGATGTTATGTTATTATGTTATACGTGAGTTTTTTTTTGTTTTTTTCTCAAAGGTGTCTGAAAGAATAATTATATAAACTTCAGCTAGCTTATAAAAATTGATGTCTCAAACTGATGATTTGAATATCCAAGTTACAGAGTAATTTCATGGTATATGGCTCATGGCTTTATTTAGTTTCTACCCCCCCACATAGAAATCCGTGAATTCACAAATGTGAATAAATCCCGATTTATTTTTCGATGCCTAGGCTTCCAAAGCTAGGAAGTACCCGCATCGTGGGAAACAACATGCAAATTATATGAAGACAACTGAAGGATTACATGTCCAAAGTACGCCGTATGCAAATGCCTCTGTGCCTCTTGCCTCTACTGGTTTATACTAACTTTCTCGAACTATCGCAATTAAATGTGGGAAGAGGCTTTACTTTGCAAGTTTTGCGTGTGAGTGTGGAAGTATTTATTTGTGTGGTACGAGATCTCTCTTGAGATACTTTCTTAGTGGCACTATGTGATACTGGCCTGTGAGAATTGTAAAAGTTAAATGGAGAATTTGATTGATGTTGTGTTTTGTTTTTATCAATCACTTTATGTTATCATCAAGAGTGAGTTGCAACAGCATTTGATCTCTAGTAGGTTCTTAATTAGAGTAGCCCAGCCATTATTATGACACATGCGAGGTTTGATCCACCTCCTATCCTACCCTCTGTGCCCCAAAACATGCAGCTAAAGTGACTTCTATGCTGCCACTGATAACGCCAGGAAATGGCGAAGTTTTGGATCAACAAAATAACATGTATATAATTTAAAAACTTACAGACTTAAAATAATAATAATATGTACAATTATATAAAAAAGGAGGCGAAATAATCAAAAATTTCGTCCGCATCGCTGTCAATAGGAAAAGTGCCCGAAAGGCTCGCAGCATTGCAACGTTGTATGGCAATGCAGGCCAGCCCTCTGGTCACGTGAAGAGTCAGCCAACCGCCAACAAAATAATTATGAATAAGTATCATGCCAGCGACACGAAGAAGAAGAAGATCCGAGTTTTAGAAAAAGTTTGTCATTGTAAAAATTATAATTATCTCAGTCAATGTCTCTGTCTGGAGTTTGATGTGACGTATTAACTGATAGGTACTTAACAGTAGGACCAGGTCCGGGTCGACAGCGCGTTCTGTTTCACGCGCGCCTAAAAGAGATGTCAGCACCAATGGCGGGGCCCGCTATGGCCGGAGTTGCGGGAAAGTCCGAAACGGATACCGTGGCCCCTGGCAACACAGGCAACTGGAGGAACACGGGTGGGTTTTAGTCAGTAAGGGTCTGACACGCCCTCCCGCTCTGCCCAGAGCGGGAGAAGTTATTTGATGATTTCTCACCCAAAAAAAAAAGATACTGTAACAGTGCTATATACAATTGCAACTTCGACTAGATGGCCAGACAGCTTTTGACAAGAAAATTGATATACCATACCACTTACCCCCTTTATTCCCTGCTTTTAAACTAAAAGATAATTATTACCATAACATCACGCCTTGTTTCCCCGAAGGGTTAGGCAGAGGCGTACACCCATATTTCGCCAGTCATGTTTTAAGTTCCATTAAACAGGCGGCGAGGCTATTGCCATCAACCGAGCACAAATCCAGACTCCGGGCTGATACTGAGAAATTCCAGATAGAAGCTAAAAGGAGTATTTTAACAAATAAACAGGTTTACTCACTCTTTACTCACAAGTACGTCCGATACTCCAAACTTACGTACGTACTCTACGTCCACAAAAACTCGTAAAACTACATTATTTACGTCATACGTTCAAAAGGGTCGCCCCGCGCTCAAACCAGTGTCCGTTTTATGATTCCACCTATACCAACACACATTATACGTCCCCTGAATTTGTTATTATGAAAACTCTGCCGATCTTTATTTATGTTCATGTTTTATGTACTTTAGATTTTACGAAAAGGCGATTAAAGGATTCTGTTTTAGATTAAGGCAATGTTTACGTGTTTGCGTGGTTATTGTCGTTAATATAGCATTGTATTATGACTCCAAGATCGATGACGGCAGGGTTACTTTAGACTTTTTATATTGAGACCGAGGATCTTCTGTTAAAAGTATTGTCATCGGAACGAAACGAGTATACTGTCTCAACTTGATAAGCTAAAGCTAAGCTAAGCTAAGAGGAAGGAAGTTACTCAAAGTAAACTTCCAAAAAATAATCTTGATATAAGCGAGAGGAACTAAACAAATAAAAGGTAAAAAAAACTAAAGTATTGTGTAATATCGCTACGCCGTAGCTGTCGCTACGAGGTGGCCTACGCCAGCTACGCCACCGTAGCAGATAGTCAATTCCCTATGCGCCGATTCATTATCCTTGAACTTTGTTGAGCGTCGCCGCGGAACGAGTTTTTAAGCTATTTTCGTGTGGTTTAGCTAAATGACGACATTTTTAAATGGATGCTGGTTCAGGAACTTATAAATAAACAACTTTATATACCGTCGAATAAATAGCAATGACATTATAACTTTTTATAATTTCAAAATTATGAAAATTTAGAAAAACCACATCATATGCTTCATCGTTACTTATATCGACAATGAGCAACACACCTCAAATCAAACAAATTCAGGCTTAAATATAATTTTTGTAACATTTTGTACGCCAATTTTGCCCAACAAAGCCTTCGTTTTTGTTGAAAATAAGAAGATTTTACGTAACAAAGCAACAACAATGACAAAAACCAACAACGCTAGAAATTTAAATAAGCACCATTTCTTTAATGGAATTCTCGGTGTGAATAGACTACTACAAGGGATTTATCTGTTCACAGATAATGGCGAATATTGGGCCCGTAATATAAAAAAAAAAACTTTTAGACTTTGTTTTGGAGATATAATACTGTAATAATTCACAATTCAAAAATCTCCTGTTGAGTTTCATTAAAATAATTTTAAATTGTATATTTCATTTTTATTTTTTTGTATAGTTAGTAATTTAGTTTAGTGCCTAGTGCAAATAGTTAGTTGTATAAAGTTTTGTAAAAAGAAATGGTTTTAAATTTAGCGCAGTATTTAGGCAAAAAAAACACAAATATGCGTGGTCGTGATTGACCTTACCATGATTATGTCTGGACTTTAAAAGAGACCTCTAAAAATTCGAATTCGTTTTTTTTATTTTATGCGTCTTTTAAATGACGTAACCATTTAATTACGTTATCATTTAAAATTAGTCCGTAAGTCCGTCTTTCCGTTTGGGGCGTAACATGGTAACGACACTGCATTACTTTGTGTGTTTATCATATGGAATCAGATCCCTAAAGTATTTTGTAACTTGGCTATAAGATGAGAGAGAGCTTTCATCTATGAAATATATTAAGTTAGCTTGCCAAGTTAACTTGGTCCTAAAAACCTGCGAGTACGGATCTATTTTTGGTACATCATAAATGCTTACTCGAAATGTTATTTTCTAAATGTCTAGCTTAAAATGTCAGAGGTAAAAGAAAAAAAACTATATACTAATAATAATAAAGCTGAAGAGTTTATTTGATTGTTTGAACGCGCCAATCTCAGGGAATACCAGTCGGATTTAAAAAAATCTTTATATTTAATAGCCCAATTCTTCAGGACGGCTATAGTCTATATAACATCACGCTAGACCCCTTAGGAGCCGAGCAAACAGAAAAAAAGTCAGCAAGAACGATAAGCGAAAACGAAGTAATAGCGGGGGCAGGCGATGCGATGCGACGGGGTCTGTCGGGGGACAAGAAATATGGCCAGAAGCTAACTATATAATAAATAAATAAAACAGCTTTAGTAATTCAATATCTCATTATTATTTACCTCCAAAATTGTAAATATGAAACTTGGATACTATACACCCGCATTAGCTAATCTCTAAAGCAAAAATATTTAATGAAATTTTCTTTGAGACCGAATCTTAATTTTATTTAGATAGTATAAATAACAAGATCACAGGGTACTTGTTACTATGTTAATTTTTATTAAGAACCAGATTTTTTCTTCGTATTCTTAACTTTACAAGTTTGATTGGCACAGTTGCTAAACTAAGTCCTAGCCCCGCATTGCGAAGGAAATCGCACGAAATATTTATCGCAATTCTGTAACACATGGTATCTTATGTAGGTATCTACACGCACTGGCGATTTAAAAATCGCGCTCGTTGCAATGCCGTACTGTGAATATAAATTGCGCGAATAAAATGAGCGTGCGTTTAATTCCGTCAAGGGAAAAATATTAATTAAATGGATGGGCTACAAACCTGGTATAGGTTTAGATATTCATAAGATTCGTATCTGTAAATCGCTTTTCCCAGAATACACATACATACATAAACTCACGCTTATATTACCATTGGGGTAGGCAGAAACTACAGAACGCCTGCTACGATCCTTACATACTCCTTTTGCCTCGTTTACGTTCATACATCTGGTCCTACACGCACACTGGTTGCGAGTACTAAGTAACTTCGAATAATTCCACATCATTTGTTATTATTTCTACAAAATATTTCAATAACGCGCAGTAAAATTCCCAATGTAAAACTTCGTAGAATCAGAAGAATCAGAATTTATTTGTAGTGTAAAATTCAAATGTCATTCCTAACTAAATACAATGAATTTTAACATTTGTTATGTGGCGTCTACAACTCCACATGCGAACTACGTACAAAAACCTGACGTCACACAAATCCTGCATCGTGCTTTTAGAGTTCACCGCGCGATCAACATATTATATAAGACTATACGACATCAATCGTTGGGCAGTTGCCCGCCAGACACGACACCCGTCTGGTCGGAGGATCCTCTCTTTTCTATAGAGGCTGAGTAGACTTTACACCCTTTTCTTCATACCTCTAAAGTTATTTACAATACGTCCAATAACAATTAGTACTATTAACATTAAGTGAGGTAGGTAGTTTTATCAACAAATATTCCACTCTACTCCGTCTAATGATAAATTATTCCCACCGTGTAGTTAGAACTGGGAATTGTTCCACAATTTGCTATGATGGGTGTCATAGCAAATTTGAAGTGAGCTGTCATTCCACCTGATGCAAGGGATTGACTCTATTGCCAGCTCACTTCACCTTAGTTTCAAAAGCAATAACCCTTTGAACAGATACAGATTTATTTCAAAAGCAATAACGCATTGACCCTGGTTTCGATTCCCGGGTCGGGCAAAGTGTTATTGGGTTTTTCCAACTGTAATTGCTCAGTAGCAGCCCGGATACTGGATATGTGCCCGGTTGATGGCAATAGGCTCGTCCCCTATTACATGGGACTTGAACATAACTGGTCAAATGTGGGTGTACTTTAATACGTAGAGTACGTACCAAAGTTCGAAGTAACGGACGTACTTGTGAGTAAAGAGTGAGTAAACCTGTTTATTTGTTAAAATAAACAGGTTTACTCAAATTTTTGAGTATCAGCCCGGAGTCTGGATTTGTGCTCGGTTGATGGCAATAGGCTCGCCGCCTGTTTAATGGAACTTAAAACATGACTGGCGAAATATGGGTGTACGCCTCTGCCTAACCCTTCGGGGAATACAGGCGTGATGCTATGTTATGTTAACCCTTTAAACAGATACATATTTATTTCACAATATATGAACATTAAGATAGTCACTATCTACCATATCCGCATTGTTTTCGCAGGCCACTTTAAAAACAACTAGATATAAATTACACTGTTTTACAACATTATAGGAAACTAACAGAATTAACTTGTAAATTGATTCGTTTAGTATGCATTATGCATCATACCGGCCATATTACCCAGTAATAATGTAAACAAGTATAGGAACGCAGAGTGCATTGATGCATAATGTCATTACTGCCTGAAGCCATGTATAATAACATGCGACTGAGAAAATATATTCCTGTCGTTCATAAGTATTGGCACGTTTACCTTCTTAAGAGTCCACACAACCTCAGGTTTATATCTCGCTCGCACCATTCTACTCGCGGACTGAGTGCGAGCGAGATGGAGGCGGACCCAAATCGGTAAAAGTTTAGGTAATTGCTTTTTACGGCGAAAATAATGGTAATTTAAAAAAAAAAACATAGTCGCTGCTTTATAGTTAGTTCAGTTAGTGTGCCAAGTTTCATGATCTAATTTGAAGTATTTAATTAAATAGCAGCGGTTTATTTTTCGGTTTGGAGGTAACTTTGGTTTTTTTTTCTATCGAGAAAATTTTATGAAATCGTGCTTTCGGCTAACATAGTCGCTAACATTAATCCTCAACTTTAACATATATTTATTTCAAAACTAATGCTGCAGTAGTTCTGATATAACGGCGGATCTTGCTAAGCAATTTGTCTACCTATAGGCCCTTAAAGTGTGTTGTTGAGGATTTTATTTACGTGTAGTTTTATTTTAGAGTTGAAGGAGTGCTATATCCCCGTTTATAAAAAGAGAATTCGGTGTAGTGGGGATCGAATGTACATTCGCTCGTTTGTTACTCACTTTACTATAACATAGTTGATATTTAATACGAAAACTCGATAAAAACGCGTGAGTCAACCCATAAACAATAACAAACATAAATGTATCAAATGAAAGTTACACAATGTTATTTAAAAAAAAAAGTATAAAAACAAAAGCGGTTCTATGATTCATGACAAAGTGAGTCACTTTTCAAGAGCCAGTGACTAACGACGAAAAAGATTCGTAATTTCTGTCGCAATATTTCCTAAATATTATGTACATTATGCTTGGTTATGATTCGGACTCTGGAGAGACATTGGACATCCTCTTGAAAACTCTCACTTACTTAAATGAAAGCTTTCATAGAGCCTGATTAAAATTGTATACAGAAAATCAAGAGATACTTCAAAAGGGAAACCAAAAGGAATCGGTTTACATAGAGGTTTTGCCACTGCCGAACAGGCTATTTTTTGCAGTGAAAAAGTGATCAAAATTATTTCACATAAACCTACATGGGTACCTATGAAACCGCAGAAGCACGGGTGGGGGTAGGTGCACGGTTCCTATTGGTCGGTTCCTATAGAGAAGAGCCGACAAGAAACTCCACCGTTACTCTTTTAAAATATAAATGGGTTTACAATATTTTCAAACTACAGTGTGAATATGAATAGGTATGAGAGGACAGTGTAGGCCTGTCAACAAGTACCAGATACTTAACAAAATAGAAAATGGTCTACAAATCAACAGTCCGTTGAGCCTACAACGCTCCCACATTCATAAAATATAAAGAAATCTATATAAAGGATAAATAAAATAAAAACCAATTTATACCAAATGACATGGAACTCAGTACTGTGCAGAAGCTTCTTTAAACCAACTCGAATGCTATGCCAAAGATCACAACATCGAACATTTGGTAGCACTCCAAGCGATAAACTGTTAAGTGACATGATACGAAAACTGTTAGTACCACGTCAGGTTGGATACCTGCCCAGTTTGGACAAGAAAACTAGCTTGGAATTAGAGATGGGTTCATATCACTGGCTGTCGACATCCGTTTAGGAACGCTTTTTGACCGTCAATTAACATAAATGTTTTTAATCCATTCTAACTCAGCTTCCACAGTTATCAGAGATTTAAAGTTTCTTATGAAGATCCAGTCAAAGGTCACTCTCAGAGAAAACCGTTGTTTAGTTCCTGAACGTCAATGGCAGAGGTTCACAAAGAACGCCCACTATTGACCACTGATCGCCGCCCACATTGTTGAAGCTTATAGGATCATGTTGAGATGACTCTTTATGTAAAGCTTATAAAATAAAGCGTCAGAGTAAAATACAGAATCTATAATACTTTAATAGTTATTTATGCAACTGTTGTATAATAAGGGGTATTAAAACACGAATGTGGGTTTATCACACGAGGCGAAGCCGAGAGTGATAATAGTATCACATGAGTGTATTAATACCTAATTATATACAGTTGCATACAAGACTTTATCTACACCCATGATATGAATCCTTTATAAAAGTTTCTGAAACAGTTAGCTATTGCCAACATTAAACCGACCATATCCCGTACACGCCAAGCGTGACGTATCGTATTTTGCAAAATGTGTCAGATGTGTCGGCGTGGGGGTCTGCACCTGCTAACCGCAACGAATCGAAGGAGCAAACGAGTTGCATTATGAAATTTAGTACATCATTATAATTCTTATTTCGTAATGTAAATCCGGCTTAATGGTTACTATGACACTGGTCGTTTTAATATTGGCAATAAGCTAACTGATTCAGAAACTTTTAAAGCGGATTTATAGCATGGGTGTAGATAAAAGTGTAAAAGTGTTTGTTAAAACACTTTTATATTTATATAATTTATCTTTTCTTAGTCTGTTAGTGGATGTTTGGTGGGTATCGACATAGTTTGGCAAATGATTTTACAGATTTGATACGAGTGTAAACTATCAACCACAAACAGGGTTATTCTCAAATGACACACATTCAAGTGTTTGTGTCATTATAATCACAATGAATTAAGTGACAGCTGCGTTTCAGATTTCGGCCTTTCTTCAGCAACAAATGTGCCTGAAAATCGAACTCTAACCCAAAGCATTTATTTTAATCAAACATAATACAGGATCTTTTGAATTATCAAGGAGCGCTCGGTGAGAAATATGAAACTAGAAGCGCATTCCAAAGGCCCTTATGGAGAAGAATGGGCAAGAAATTCCATGGACACATTTTTACTACTAATGGCGAAACTGTTAATGTTTTTTAGGTTTTTATTTGTCTTGAAATCTTTATTTCTTGGACAATGCATTTCTAAAACGTCAAGAAAAAAGAATATAACATTTTAGATACCTACTGACTTTTAATTAATTCCTGGTTAAACTCTTATTTATAACGATGAATAAAGTTAAGAGACGTTTAAACATAAAAATGTACGGATAAACAGTCGCTTATCATTACTTAATTTTAAGCAAGGTTTATTAATAAACAGGTAACATAACGGCTTAAATCATTTAAATGAAGTATAACGAATTATGTCAAACGCCACATGTAAACTTCCATTCTGATTGTTTTCGATATAAAAGCTATTAAGCATAATGGAGTTTTAATTTTACATTTAAAGTGGTCGTAAATTATTGATATGAACTAACTGATAACTGTAACAATAGCACTTGTATATTCTATTTCTATTTTATACGACCGAGCAGCGGCAAAAAGCCTGTACTACTAACTTTTTATTTATTTATTTATTAGCTTTATTTTATCCCTTACATGTAGTTCTTATCAGACTGTTTTGTATGTAGGTACTTATTTATTTGTTAGTAACTAAAAACCCGCGTCTTTTTTTTTCAAGATTTTTTATTGATATTATTCATTATATGGCACCTCTTTAGGTCATTTGTTATCCAAATATCAAAATATAATTTGGCCTAGGTCATAAGGGGGAGTTGTGAAAATTGATTCGCTGTTACAATGTTTAATAGATGTTAGTTTTGTACTTCGATAAGGTTAGTATTGTTGGTGTATGGGCAGCCTTTTTCGGTGAAAGCCTCCTTCAAACTGTTCCTGGTGGCTCTATCCTTTACCCGTCTGGGCAATTCTATATTGTTTTTTATTTTTTATGTAGAACAGTGCTACCTCTATATAGTGGTACCTATTCATTTATATCCTGATGAATCATATTTAATGTACCTATAACAAATATCAAGCACAATATTAGGTACCTATACTCAAGCCTTCTCTGTATGAGAAGAGGCTTTTGCCCTGCAGTGGGAGGCTAATAGGCTGGTATTTATTATTCTCAAATTCAAATTCAATTCAGAAATAAAAAATATATCATGATAATTTTAGGTAAACATACACTGGTGTATTGTTTAAAAACGAATTATTTTAAGAAAAAAATCTTTTGTAAACTTCACAACAAAGTTTTATACAACCCGATTCATGTTTTATAGTTAACAAAACACAAAAAAAAAAACTCTGAACTTTAACAATATCAGAACCTTAATAATAACAAATGACAACACTACCGCACAACACTAGCATAAATAACAGAAATAACAACAGTTTCACACGGCAATTTTAAACCCCCCTTCCCCCCTCCATTACTGGCCTTCGAAAAGCCGCGTCAAACCACAACACTACGGATTTATAAAAAGCCCGGCCTGCAAACGACCGGGGTCATTATAAGGGTTATTTACGAATATTATAACTCACGCAAATATCTACTTTGAAAACATGTCAACAAAGTTGATTTTTAAATGATTGAAATGTGTAAAAGGGTATACAATAACTTCAGTTGCAATATAAACTGGACTATGTGTGATGGAAATAAAGTTTACAATCCTTAACCGCATTCATTTAAAGTGGCTTATAAGCAGGTAATTTCACACGATTTTTTTGCAAGCGTTCGTTTCTCTTTCGATGGCCTTTTCCTATTACGAATGATATGTTAAAGTAATTAAGTACGGCTATAATTATCTTAAGTAAATAATAAGTTAAACATGAGATGAGCTACTACGGACTATGATTAACCTAAGTGGTTTACTTAGTAATATAAGATTTATTTATTTAGATAAGTAGATTGAGGCAGTTTCTCACGCTTAAGTGGAGGGAATGTTATTCTTGTAGAAGAGAATATTATGTAAGACGATTGACCGCGAATATTGATAATTAGAAGTTGTTGTAAAGGTTCTATCTGCAGGTGGTCTTTATGACCAGAAATCACTAAATACGTTTGGCGCTAAACGAATTTAATAAATCTTTCTTGTTGTCTATTGTTCGAAGATGGCAGTGACAGACTAATGATTTAAATATTTGAAACTGGAACATCGAGCTGTCTCTGGTTGCTTCTTATTCGCCCATAATATGTCACATTTTGATCAGTGCACCTGAACGTGTGTTCGAGCCGGCAGAGGGCGCCTACCGGTTTTCTGGGTTACCTGGTACAGATTTGAAACCAGCTCATTACTGGGATCTATGTTAGTACCTATTATTGTAATTTTTTATGACTTCACACACATTATTTTACGTACAAAATCTAGTAAAGACATACCTATCTATAATGTGTATAGAAGCAAGCACTATTGCTAACATGGGTACTTTAGATTAACATAACGTTCTGATTACCTGATAACAGAAAACAGGGAAACGATATCCATAAAAGTACCCAAACATCTGAACAGAACAATTTTTATGTTGTATATCGGTGACCAAAAAAATCTCAGCTGTAACAATAAGGAAAACAATTACAAAAACATGTCTGTTTATTTATTTTGTTATTTCATTTTTTACCAAAATTCACCCTTTAAGCCATGAGAATTATATAAGTGTGCATAAAACTAAATATCTGATAATGCAGTTTTAGTTTTCATCAAAATCAGCCTAAACTCAAATGACTGAGTCCTTGGAGTATTTCTCGCTAGTTTTTAATTTCAGATTTAGCCATCCACGTACACTTGGACAATTCACCCTGTATGCATGCCTCCGTGCGTCCCTTATAAACTTCCATATTTTTTATCTATCCGAAGCGGTAATAAATCTCTAATATTTGTATACGAAGGAAGTATGTAGATTTAACGATAATTAAAAGTCTTATCTGTTTTTTATCGAAATTTCTGTACTTAGGCGAAAACGATTTCATTGTTTTAACGGATTTCATGACTTTTAATAAAACAATTTGAACATTCACGGTGCAAATAAAATAGAAAAGCTCTTCATAATTATACCTCAGAATCCGTATTATTCGCTTAAATGGTGATGATTCTTGTCAAAAGACCGCTCTCACTAAATCATAGTTACGCAGCTAAAATCTGCTGTAGGTATAGCTGTCGAACTACAATAGTAGGAAAGTAATAAATTCGACCGACATGACGTTGAGACTATATGAGATGAATTCTTAAAGAACTTGTACACTCCCGACACGAAAACTAGAAATACCAACGAGGAAGCTTACAGAAATGTCAACTTCTGTGCTATGACTACTAAGTTGAGTTCCTCGTAGACGGCTTTGAATTTCG
The DNA here is from genome assembly GCA_914767815.1 of Eupsilia transversa. Lineage (NCBI taxonomy): Eukaryota > Metazoa > Arthropoda > Insecta > Lepidoptera > Noctuidae > Eupsilia > Eupsilia transversa. Next base: position 5,683,290 of record OU611888.1, read on the forward strand.
CAGTATGTTATGTCCAGATGTTATAACCAGAGAGGAAGATACGGTTCCTCATGCTCTTGACACAATCCCATAATCCTTAGAGCAGGGTAGCTTACTCCTAGCCAAGACGCAGTTACCATTACACTGATGAAACTTTATAATCCTCCCGTCATGCTGTTAAAAGCTGAGGTCAATAGGTCAGGTTAGTAGCACTGAGGTACCAGCCTATTAGGTTAATTAATACTGAAATAATAATAACTAAAGCCTCGAGAATTAATTACTTACTGTTATGTTATGCACTTGCATGTTCATATGATATTATATAGAAGGAGAGACAATGATACTCGTAGTATGTACGTGGGTAGATATTATATTCTGCTTTACGTAAAACGAGTGGGTACTAATTTGTTTGTAAGTTATTTTTTGCTTGAAAACTCCCTCAAAGTTTGAGATTGAAGATGTTAATATGATTACCTACCATCAAATCGTGATGCTGCCCTTATCTTGATTTATTTGTACAACATGTGTTTTTTTTCCATACTTCTCTATTAGTCGTCATGTCGGTGGTCACCTCCTTCCTAGCCATAACATCTTTCACACAGTCCACCGATTCAGTCAGTCCAAATAACATGCAAAAATGTAAGTTCTCTGATTTTGTTAGATACGTGACAGACTTGGCTGGTATTTGTAGACAATAAAAGGTATGGGCGCGCTCGTCTACGTAGTACTTGTAGTGTATCTATTTAATAGATATGTAAACACTATCTCATCCACGTCAGCAGTGAGGTCGCTGTCACTAATGTCAACTGTCAGTTTACCCGGAATGGCGGGAAACAGTAAAAAGTGGAGCGTACCTGCACAGGAGGCTTGGTGTGGTGATGAGCCAGTGTAGTAATATAATCAGCTTAAATACGGAATCAATAGGATTCTACAGTACTGTTCTTGGAACTATTATGTAGAAGTAAGAGGCTTATGCCAGAAGCCAAATATTTCAGTCAAAACGCGAGACTATAGTTTACCAGCTGTCTAATTTGAATTGCAACTGATTGCAATTGATTTTTTTGCTGTATTTTTTTTCTAAGCTGTCTAAGGGATGATTTCCACCAAACGGCTCGCATCGCATCGGATAGGAAAGAATACGAACGGATGCGGCGACAGCCGAACGCGTCCGGCCGCTGCGAACGTATCCGTTTCTGCGCCTAGTCAAATAGTTAAATTCCTACCGTGTTGCAGCCGAAATGATCCAATCGAATACGACGACAGGCGAACGGAGCCGATCGCGCGTCGCAGCATACTTTCGGCTACGATCACGTGTCGTGGGAGACGCCCGCGGTCAAACTGCTGTGCCCGGTATGGTAATATATACCGTGTACACGATTTAATGTCGTTTAAAGATTGTAAAATCCATTCCGATCCGATGCGATGCGAGCCGTTTGGTTGATATCATCCTTAAGTTACACAATATAACTATTCGATCATCCTACACACACTACACATTGTATAATCAAAATAATATCAACCGGATAAAAAATAGCATTTTCTTCAAAACATTTCGTATTCAGTAAGTAAGCTCCTTAATCCCACACGATATAACTCACAAGTCATATGTATGTACATACTCTTATATACATAGTACATAAGTTTCGAGGAAACTCGCTGAACATTCGTTTCCGTCTTACTATAAAGTAATGCCACTATTTCATTTTATTTCTTTCAGAACATGTATTTGACTAGCTTTAAAGATATTAAAGTCTTTCGAATGGAATCTATATAGACGAGTTATAAGGATTTTTAACGGTAAATCTGGCTCAATTATTCTTTATTTCAAAACTACTTCTTAATAATATGTAAGTAAAGTTATGTTTAGTTAAGTAAGTTTAGTTATGATCGTAATTAGAGCATGTACAGTTTATTTTTTTATTCATAATAACTAACATAAGGTTAGGTAGAGATGAACCTATACTACACCCACATTTCGCCAGTTATTGTAATAGGGGGCCTATTACTATCAACCGAGCACGAATCTAGACTCCAGGCTGCAAATGAGCTATTCCAGATGGAAAAACCAAATAACACTTTCCCGACCCGGGAATCGAACCCAGGACCTCATGCTCAGCAGTAGCGCTTGCGCGCAACAGTCATAATAACAGTCACAAAAAAAGGTTTGATGTAGACTTGTAGACATCGTTAAAATAAATTATAGTCATAGCATAAGCCAGTAACAACAAAATTTAATTTAAATACTTAAGAAGCAAGCAGTGTTGCAGACGTAACAAAATAAAACATGCAGTCATGCACTTATGATTATTATGCTTCAGCTGTGTTTTTTCCACTCCAAAACAAGCTGAAAATATTATTGTACTATTTCGTTATACTGCAAAGCTCTCAGTCGGACTATTGCGGGTAAACTACTTACAAAACTTACTCTCTAAGTTTAGCTAGTGTATACATTGTAACAGCGAATCAATTTTCACGCCTTCCGCGTGACTTTAAGACCTAGGCCAAATATTTTTTGATATTCAGATAGCTCATGAGCTAAAGAGCTGCCTTATAGAATATAAATTAAAAATCGTGAAAAAATTTCGCGGGTTAAAGCTTGTTCTAAACAATACCGGAAGAAATGTAATGTTGAGAAAAAAAATCTAGTATGCACAAAATTACCTCAAACATACACCACAGTTCAAACAGCGTACATAACAACTACTTTACCCTTTGTAAGTCTATGTAATTGGTGGGAATTTGAGCCAGCTGCTACTGCAGCACGTAATGTTTGAAATCCAGCAATCATGCAATTCAAGCACCTTACAGAAACGATCATGTTGAAAATAGTAGGTCATATACCTATCCAACTGTAGCAACGATTTCCGTACAAACCTATCTTAACAATACTAGAAAAGCACAAACCAATTTTACAACCAAATAATAGAGCTCACATCGTGAAACTATCGATTTTCTTTCGCTTGAAGAACCGTCTAAACGACTGTACGAAGATTTACGGATCGTATATATTTGAACCAATCTAAATGGAAGGGTGAAAGGGACAATTTAAAGGACTAATAACAAATTGAGGGTGTACTTAGAAAGGTCGATTTGTACTGAAACTTTTTACTGGTGATAAATGGGTGCTTTTTCCTGTTTATTTTTTTTCGGGAGAAAACTAAAGCTTTGCAATGCTTTTTAATGTTCCCATCATCACGTCAGCCTATAAAAGTTTACCACTAAACATGGGTTTCCTATAACTGCAACGATTTATGATCTCACTGGGAAAAGAAGGCATAGAGGTATAAGGAACAAGATGTAAAGATCTTCATAGAAAAGGGAGGATCCTCCAATTAGACGAGTGTTGTGTCTGGTGGGCTTACTACCTGACGGTTGATGTCAGGATGTTGTATATATGCTAATTTCGCGGATGAATCTGCTTTGCTTGACGGCAGTGATGCGTAGTTCACATGTGGCTTTGCCGCCACATCGGTAAAAGAATGGGAAGAAATAAGGGAGTGAAGGGGTTGCAACTATCACCTTGGCAGAAGCCTACCATGAATCACAGTCTGTTATTATTAGCTGCGAAGGATGCTGCAGCCCATTTGCAGGCCCCTCCCCAGTACCATTCCCACTAACTGAAAAGAGGTGGCATATTACTCGAACTACACGGAACGATTCAGATCCAAATCATTTTTATTTGTTTTAGGAGGTCATATCCATACCATTCATCATCGGATATTGTAATAATATTCTTTTGGATACTTTCCAAAACGTTTGGTTGGAAAAGTCTACGTACATATAGGTTACAGAGAAAGAATAATATAGGTTTCTCTGGCCGGTAGCAAAACCATTGAAAGGATCCATGTTTTTTTGCCCAGTCACGGCATAGAAAAGGTGGAAAAAGACTCACAAGATGGATTACAGGTTATATTGCCTACGGAGTGGGAAATGTCGTTGCGATTATTTTAACGATGTGTAGGATCATGTTGGACACCTGATAAATGGAGACTACAAAGTGCATGTGGGTAATCTGTTTCACGGAAGATTTTGAAAACTCAATAAAATCTATTGCTAATTGATTCAGGCGTGACTTGGCGGAAATCCATTATAAAATACAATAGACGTAGATATATTTAGTAACCTATTCCGCTTAACTATTCTTAAAGAGTCTTAAAAAACCCTGTAAGAAAACGAGGTATCCTCAGGATGACTGGACGATTGACTTGTCGCGAACCAGTACACGACGTGTTAACACGCCGAGCGCTGAGTAACTTAGCGTCCAGCGCTCGGCGTGTTAACACGTCGTGTCTCAAGATGCCTCGTTGAGAGCTGAAACACGTGTCGATTTCTTACAGGGTTTTTTAAGACTCTTTAAGAATAGTTAAGCGGAATAGGTTACCAGATATATCAACGTTTATTGTATTTTAAAATCCATTGCTTCATAACTTGAAATTGCCTGCTCAACAACCATATTTGCGCAATGCATGTCATTTATTTGTGTTATTTATTTATTTAAACTTTTCGCTCGCAAAAAAAAAGTGACAAAGGCGGACTTAATCTGAAATAAAGCATTTATTCTATCTTACAGCGAAAGCTATTTTAACCATTAGGAGGGTGTTACGCAATCAGGGTGCTGAAAATAGTCTGTTTTTATTTAATTTGTTTAAATAACAGAAAATGTTCCCATTTTATGTTAATTGAAGATGCTTTAGCTTTGTTTGCTTTGTAGTTACTCGTAATGGTATCCGCAATAAACATCAATCTTAGGATTTTAGGTGATAATAGCTTTCTTTTGTTTACAGTTCCACAGGAGTATCTGCAAGCTCACGACAAAACGTCAAGCTCATTACTGATGCTGGGTTGAAATTGAAACAGATTATAGTATTAGACACAGGTCGAAGCGTAAGACGTACCATCCAAACAATGTTTGTCAAATTCTATCCAATATTGGACTAACATAAGTCGTACAAATAACAATTATAGACTTCGTTGAATCATGGAAACGGTGTTTAACAACAGACACAGAAGAAGATATTGATTTCATAGAAACAAGCACGTCTGTCAAATCTGAAAATAAACTATATATCACTACCTCCACCAGAGGCAAGGAGAGTATTATGGCTCTCAACAAACAGTTCAAGGGGACTAAATGCAAGTTTTATAAAAGCTAAAAGTATATTTGATCCAGTGCAGGAAAGAAAATTAGAAAAATCTTCTGGTTATATGCTAGTAAGATAGTGTGTTGATACAACGAATTTGATACGATAGAAAAAAAATCACGAAAATACATCCAAAAAAATATTTTAACGCATAAAAACCATATTATCTCATTATCATAAACTATATTCATGCAATCATTCAAATTTTTTGTCAGATTACGCTACATGCAACATATTAACGTAATACCTAGTAATTCATTTATTTAGTCCAATCAATAGGTTTTTTGTAAATACAATTGGTTCATATTTTGCAATAAAAACCAGCGTTGTGTAATCGCACTTCTCTTTCTTTTCCATGCAGTCCGACAGTGACCGAGCTTTAGCTGTTGTCAGCCTCTTAACCTACACCCACACACTCACACAACCACCACACACTCACACTCCAACAAACTCACATACCGACTCACTCCACACGAATACTTCTTCCCATAAGTCAAGTGGTAGCCAGCGCTACTGCTGAGCATGAGGTCCTGGGTGCGATTCCCAGATCGGGCAAAGTATTATTGGGTTTTTCCAACAGGCGTTTATCAGCAGCAGCCCGGAGTCTGGATTTGTGCCCGGTTGATGGCAATAGGGTCGGCTCCTATTACATGCAAAACCCTTCAGGGAAACAAGGCGTGATGTTATGCGTGTATGTTATGTTACTATAAGTAGCAGAATAGAATTTGTAGTCTATTGTGAGGTGAAGGTATACCTTTGCTTATACTATGAATGCGAATAATGTGTCCTTCTAGGCAATAATTGATATCAAAACATACAATAAGCAACAACACTGCAGTTCCATTACCACTATAACATAAATGCAACATACTAATAACATTGTCACTAAAATTCGTAAACTTAGTTCTCACTAAAACATTTTATCTTCATTTTATTGTCAAGATACTATGAAATGGTATCGTAAAGCGTTGAAACTGATTCACAGAAGGAGAGTATAACAATAAATCTTGGATAATATTTATTTCGTAAATAGGTCATGGGGGATTTAGGTCGTTTATCCTCCAGAATTTTCATGAAGCCTTCGAGACATTACCACAGATTTAGCATTTAGCACACTGACTGAAATAAAGTAAAAGTATTGCTATCTCTTTCGAACAAGGAAAACAAGAAAGGAACTTAAAAAGTTCAAACCTGACAATCTTAAGTGAAATAGAATATATATACTATATATCTTATTATAAATAAAAATGAAATGCTGTTTGTTCGTAAGCACATCACGTGACTGGACCGATTTTGGATTTGAAAAAATAATTGGAATAGTTTCCCGGAAAATCTACAAATTCGGGAAAAACAGAGCGTCCTTTTTTTATGAATTATTGACAGGAAATTTGAACAGAACAACGTCTGTCGGGTCAGCTACTTTAGAATATTTTTATGAAACTGTATGACATTTTAAAGAGAAATTATTCGGTACGCAACAACGTAAACAATAGTAACAAAATTGGCTATTAGCTTTTATAGAAAAAATATAACAAATTTAATATCCCAATATTTCATTTTATCCGTAATAAAGGAGGACAAATTACCAACATTTATCGGTTAGTGGGCCAAGAATAAGGCTTAGTACATAACATTAAGATTTTATGTCAATGACAGACTGCTAGACTTCTGGGCACCAATAAACACCATCGTGAAATAAAGTTTTATAGACTCAGAAGACTTCGTCCGAAAATAAATAAAGAAAATACGAGGATTTTACACTTTTATAATTCGGTTCAAAGTGATTGGGGACAAGATTTTTTAGGATAGTCGTTTCTTGGATAGATTCTTCTTTTTAGATGTTCTAAAAAATAGGTCCCGAAATGGTCGTTTAGCTTTAGATAAAACTGTCTATTTTTCTAGGCATTGGATCTTTACCAATGAAGGATAAACTTTTGGTGTGACAATTTTTGTTCGCTTAAAATGTCATTTTAAGAGTAATGGTCTTAGCAAACGAATTTGTGATCCGTAATGTCAGTCACCTTAAAATAATCAAAAAAAAGGGAAGAAAGAGCTTATTCTACATTGAAATCACAAAGTTTAACAAGATTATTACTAAGTAGCTACAATATTGTTTTTTCTCAAAAATGCTTGAAACGTCAACATTATTTTGACATCCTTCTTTCGAGATAAATCGAAATTGCGGTACTGGTCGAATACAAGCGAGCACCGGGCCGGCAATGTTTGTATGAAAATCCATATCTGTCCTGTGTAGCGGCCAAATAAATTAAAATGAAAACTCATCTCTGTCGTGTTATTTAAAAAAGGAACGAACTTTTTACTTCAACACATGGCAACCAAGGAGGTTGCCTTGTGTTGATTAACTTATCAAAGATTTTATTTAAACTTCGATTTGGCTTGCAAATAGAGCTGTTTAAAGTAAAAAAGAAACAAATGAAGATATTGGTGCATTAAAAATTAACGTTGTTCGTCATTGATTATGAAATTTAAAATTAATTTATGTACTACCAAGTTTGAATTTCCGCGTATTATTTGAGAAAAGTTTTATACAAGACTTTAGATAGAAAAAAAAAAGATGAAATAACTTTAAAACTGGCGGCGATAGACGGACAGACAGACAGACACACGAGTGATCCTATATGGGTGCCGGTTTCTCATTCGATATACGGAATCCTAAAAAATATGATACAAAATAACAAAGAACTCATTTTAAGATACCTACCTACCAAACGTTAAACTAGCAGTCAGACCACAGCTAGCAAGTAAATTAAAGTCTCAGACAATACGGGTTACGGTAACAAGCAAATTAACTTGCAGCGCTATTTGCAATGTTATTTCAGCGCTGTAATTTTTCAGGCGACGCTTTATACAGCTTATAAAGTGCTGTATGAAACAAGAGAGCTTTCTTTTTTGCACTAGTGATTTTTTGCGACATTGTTGGCAGGTATAGTTTTTTTTAATCAAACCTATAACAATAGCTACTCTTCTTTTCATAGATCAAGGCAAGAAACAATTACAGCGCTAAAAGGATCTTTTGACGCTTGAATGACATTGACAAGGGGGCGTTGTTGGTAAATATTTGCGAAATTGTTTTGAAATTATATTGAAAAAGCAAGATGACGGCGTTAGTTCCAATTTCGGCCACGCGCCAAAAGATTATTGTACAGTTATACCTACTATTTTGTCGTCATTATTTAGTAGGGTTTTCAATTTATATTGTTTTCTTCATAAAGCGAAACCTATAAACATGTGAACACGTGTCGTACAAACTCTTTATATTAGTGCTATTATGGTACCAAAACAAACACCCAAGTAACAACAATATTATCAAAATGTACATAAGAGAAAGTCAACACAGCGAACAAAATTAAAATAAAATCTAAAAATAAGTGCCCCTAGCATTTGCACTACAATTCTCCGAATCTGGGTTTATTTAAAGCGATCCTGTTAACTATTGTCGACACCGAAAATAAAATTGTATTGAGCGCGTCCGAAATCCGTGAAAACTGACCGATTTACTTACACTAGTGATCGTGTTTGGTTATAACTTACACCAATAATTGGGTTTGGTTATAGGTATCGTTATAACTTATGCCAATTGTGTTTGGTTATAACGTATGCCAATTGTATTTGGATAAGTAAGTTAGCAACTAAGCGGTAATCCGGCGCCTTTTTTGTCAATGTTGTGTTTACCTATAATTGGCATATATATTAGAATATTACCGTATGATTTTGTTTATGTATGTTCTGTGGGTGAACCTTAAGTAAATAAATAGATATAGGTAACTTATGCCAAAGTTTCCTATGTTTAACAAAACATATCAGTTAAAAATGTTACCTCTGGGCTGCAGCCCGTGTCTTTGAATGTTTGACACCTGTACCCCATTCACAATAAGATTAGACATTTAAACAAAACGTTTTACAGTTCATTCAACCGATTTTGACGTCTATTCCGTAGGCATAAGGAAAGCCCTGGGCGTCGGGAATCCTTGGATGATTCCCGGCCACCGTAGGCGCGGGCTTGCGGGCGGTGAGCAATGGGTAGCTCGCCCCCGATAAGGACCAGGCCCGGGTCGACGGCGCGTTGTGTTCCACGCGCGCCTCAAAGAGATGTCAGCACCAATGGCGGGGCCCACCAGGGCCGATGCCTGCTGGGGTTGCGGGAAAGTCCGAAAGGGATACCGTGGCCCCTGGCAACACAGGCAACTGAAGGAACACGGGTGGGTTTTAGTCAGTAAGAGTCTGACACGCCCTCCCGCTCCGCCCAGAGCGGGAGAAGTTATTTGATGAATTCCCACCCAAAAAAAAAAAAAAGGCATAAGGAAAGCAAAACGTGATTATAATACCAACTGTTTACTGCAGCTGCCATTTGTCATGCCACCAACGCAATAGAAGTCAAAATCGGTTGAACGGACAGTAAAAAAGGTTGGTTTAAATGTCTAATGTTATTGTGAACGGGGTATAGGACATGCCAGTTTCCTAACGATATTTTCCTTTAACGTATAGAAGAACAGTTCATATTTATCCTTATGTTCAAAATATCAGATGCAAAAGTTATAACGGTTCGTAAAAAACAGGTCCTGTGCATGAGTGTACTGCGACAACGGCGCAGATAGACTGGTCTCATTATTAATACATAGTTCTAAATTACCCTGAATCTACGGGCCGAAATGAGGTTGAATTTTAAAGTCGTCAGTCAATATTACTTTATACGATTTACCTACTAAAGAAGTAACTTTTAATATTAAAATAAAAGTTAATGTTCGTCTTTACTCATGTTTGTACCTTTTAATCTATTTATTTTACACATACCTAGACTAAGACGAAGATTTAAAGACTAACTAGACTCTTACCATATCCATTATACAATACAATAGACGTAGATATATTTAGTAACCTATTCCGCTTAACGAGTCATAAAAAACCCTGTAAGAAATAGACACGTGTTTCACCTCTCAATGAGGCATCCTCAGGATGACGATTGACTTGTCGCGAACCCGAACACGATGAGTTCACTAATTAGCTATATTTCATATTTTCATAGGTACAGTAATATTGCCAAATTAATCAAAACAGCGATATATTTGACATCTATTTGCGACGTTGCCCACTTTCCGAATGCACCCTCTTAAGTCCTATGTATTTGGGGAAGTCTATTGCCGATAAAAAATGAGATGGTTATATTTATGAAAGGGTATTTCAAGGCAAGATATTATTGTATGATCAAATTAATAGCAAGATACCTTAAAAGATAATGAAATGAGCAATTAATGTGACTGTCTCATTTAAATTGCGTGTGTTAAAATATATGGGTCGTAGACTTAGAATTATAGCCATATTAACCTTTTGGATTTATTACCGCAACAGCTAAGTGTATTTAACGATTTAGATAACAAGATGGTATTGATTGATTGAAAGAGAGAGATATGGAGAGTGAGAGTGAGAAAACCATTTGTGTGTTTTTTTTAACATGAGATTCATAACTTTATGATTTTTTTAAAGCATTATTAAATATAAAGGACACTTTTTACAAAACTTAATTCTGGACACTACATTTACAGGGTTATTGGTTATAGGTCTGCAATCCATTAATAGGAGAGGTCATTTACAACAAAATTACCCCTTTTGACTCTTCAGCAAATGTCAAAAAAAATCCAGTCATTTCACATTTTTATTTCATACATTTTAAAATATAAAATGTCAAATTACTAGAAAATGGTTGACATTGGCATAGAAGTCATCAGGGGTCATTTTGTTGCAAATGACCTCGTTTACATCCCGGATCATCTCCGGATTGCTGACATATAACCAATAACGATGTATATAGATATACTTCTACAATATTATGGCGATTTTTTTTTTAAAGTGTATGTCACGACGTATATTAAGACTTACATACATTTCACATTTTCATTACCACAAACGACACTCTATTCAATTCAACCGAACATATTTTTGTATTTTAAATTGCGTGTACTAAAAGTTTTGTCAGACAATTTCTAAACCGCCATTTTTGTTACGAGCTGGGCCAACTTTTTATGACGGGTAACTAAATTGGGATCTAGAAGCTACCTAAGTTCATGACTCCATGCTACTGGCGCCAAAAACGGTACCAAAATGTACGATAAATTTCCCGTCAGTGTACCAAACGCTTAATAAGTGTGTTACAATTTTTTGAACCAAAAATAGCACAGCGTTGCGTGTCTACCGGTTATTAAGCATGGCGCACACGAGCTTACCGGAGAATGATTCCAAATACCGGATCACGTAATACAAATAGGTGTAGTACATGTAAATAGGGCACTAAATTTTCGTAAATCATGTCCAATTATTTACGATAACTGCTAATTGATTTTTTAAAAAATTGAAAAATTATTAATGTACTAGCGAAACGACGTGACTATTGTAGTTAAATTGAGGCAGTTTGTTTTTCGCGACTTGATCGTTTTTATGGCTGTTTTATACATTATTGTAAAGCAATTTTTAATAAGAACTTTTTTTTTGTTTGTTCCTCAAAACCGAACTAAGTAGGTACAGTATTATAATCGAATGTGTGTATATGGAACCAAACAAAATAACATTTGAATAAAGTTCTTATTAAAAATTGCCTTACATTAATGTGAATAATGAATAAATGTGAAAAATTAAATAAACAAAATGAACTTAGGTACTCTATTCTATATTCTATATTAGTAGGTATAAGGTGGGTATTAGCAATTATTTTATTCACTTAACTTGTATGGTTATTTTAAAACCATGTAGATAGCTATTACTTTAACTTTAGATATCTACAACATTTTATAGTGAACTTTCCACAATCAGACGCTTAATAAAAATGGTCTCCCAGTTTAGTGGCTGACATAACTTCACAACTACATACTTAATAGATAAACTTCGTAATAACCGACGAGGAGGCTGGCAATATTCCAAATACTTCTGTATTGCTGTAATGTTCTTATCGACATCATTTCGGTGTTCACTCGACGACAAATCAGAGCTAAACACGTACTTACTTAATAAAAACATATAATTTACTGACAGGCACGCACAGCCTTAATAGCTGGATCTAGAAGCATGACATTTTTCGAGTGAAAGTGAGTTTGTGCTCACTTTTGCTGGTTTATATAAAGTGCTATAAAAATATCTGCCACGGCTTTAATGAGAGGTAGTATTGTGTTTAAAGATAACAATAGTGAAGAAATTTCGTACCCGGCACAGTTAAATCAATTTGAGAAAATAAAGTAGTTAAATAAACATTGACTCTACTCTGCATAACGTGGTTCACAAATTACGCGCGAAGTGCACTTCGTCAATGAAAACAACTGCTATCTCTTTCCATCTGTTCTGTGAATGAAAACTGAAATCAGCTGACTAGTTCGTCACTTGCAAATTTATACGTAAAATTTTTTGTATGAAAAAAAATATGACACATGATCAATAATTTATCTTTACTATTGTAATCTATAAACACAATACTATCTCCCATTGCAGCCGTGGCAGATATTTTTATAGCACCTTATGTAATAAGGATTTTTTTTAATTCGCCCCCTAAAAGGGTTAGGGGATTCAAGTTTGTATGGGACCTCGCCATTTTTTCCGATGAGAAATCTCATCGGGCAAACGGCTAGTTTCTAGTAAAAGCTAACCTCACATTGTATTGACTTCCCATACAATGAGAGGTCAGCTTATACTGGAATGTATAGCTTGACATTTCGTCTTTGTGCGCGCTTTATATATCGGATCCTGAGTTTCCAAGAACTAGGTTGAGTTTGGATATTTTATAATATAATGTTTTATTCAAACATCAAGCTTGTATCTAAGACACCTCTGACGGGGAAGGAAAACATCTTGAGGAAAATCAGACTTAATATTCCGAAGTTGCTTACAAGAGGAAGCTACAGGGATGATTAATGGTCGTATCTCTCATATGGAGAGGACTTTACCCTTCAGTGAGACAGTAACAAGCTGATGTTATTATTGTATCACCAAGACTGTGACTAAAGGCTTACATAACACTTAAAATATTCTTTCAAAGTCACTTTTAAGGACGGGGATTCACTCTGGCATCGTAAGATGAAAGGCATAAATCTAGATCTTGTGCAAATAATACAAGTCTTTCTTTTTTACTAGCCTGCGCCTCCCTCCACTCCTTCCATCTTTCACGAGTCTGGGCGTTCTCCTTCCAGGTTTGTCGGAACCTATCCAGTTCCTCCCGCCATCTTCTATGTGACCTGCCGCGACCCCAACTCACTGTCTCAAGGTGCCAGTTCTGTGATATTTAGGCCCACCGTTTGTCCGGCTTGCGGCAGACATGTCCTACCCAGTCTTATTTTTCTTCAACTTTTTTTTTTCAAACTCAAACTCAGCATTTATTTCAAACTAGCTGCTGCCCGCGGCTTCGCCCGCGTGAGTGTCGGAAATTACCCCATACATCCCCATGGGTTTTAAGTATAAATATTGAGTTTCGAGTTAATCTGACAGCGCGTTAAAATTCTTCCATACAAACACTGACACCCCCCAACCTAGGGGGGTAATTTAGAAAAACTACAAACTTTATAATTTATTTAGATAACTATTCGTGCGAAGTTTCATGTTTATTACCTCAAGGAATAAGATTTTTCACACAAACTTTCATCCCTTATTTTACCCCCTTAGGGGTTGAATTTCGAAAAATCCTGATACACGTTATTCTTCATTTTTGGGTTTAAGTATAAATATTGAGTTTCGAGTTAATCGGACAGCGCGTTAAAATACTTCCATACAAACTTTGACACCCCCCAACCGTAGGATAGGATACTTTTCCGGGATAAAAAGTACCCAGTGTGGTGCCCAGGATATTAAAGAATAATTATACCAAGTTTCATCGTAATCGAACCGGTAGTTTTTGCGTGATGCCTGAACAAACAGACAGACAGACAGACAGACAAAAAAAATTGTAATCAAATTTTTGGGTTCGGTGTCGGTCTAGTAACACCCCCTGCCATTTATTTTTTTGATATTTTCAATGTACAGAATTTTCACTTCTACAGATTTATTATAAGTATAGATATAGATAAACCAATTACAGGCACTTGTGAATTGTCATTTTGTTATTTAATTTAGACATGGTTGTATTTAACCCTTAATTTATTAATTATTTGTATAAAGTCTGATAATTGACCATTGTAATGTTTAGTATAGTAAATTCGGGGCAAGAGCCTGGCGATCCGTCACACAGGGTATCCTAGTATGGACGCCAGTCTCTCACTAAGGATCATATTTTATGCATTTTTGCCAAAACACTATAATTCTTGTCTCTATGTGTATAACTATGCGAACCTTTGCGAAGAGAGAAAAATACAGATTACTAATATTCATAGAAAAACTCTTACGTTCGTTTATCGCGTCCAAAACCTACACTTATCTCTTCGTCCGTTTACTATCATTAATTTATTGTAATCAAACCGTAATATTTATCCGAAGTTTATAACTGTATATTAATATCCCTTAAAATAATCTAAACAACTCAGATTTCGCCGAAAATAAATAGCGATACGGATAGCTACCAATGATAATATTTTGTCTGTTTGTCCATGGGGAAATAATGAGGGTACAAGAAGCAAGAATATTTCATGGATTCAAGTAAACAGTTATTATTTGAATAATCGCATTTATTTATCGGGATTTTAATATTCATAACCTAGGTACAGTCAACCGCACGTCCATAGTAACGATTCGACTTTAACGTAGTACCTAGTTATGTAGTCTTATGTTATGTAGTGTTGTGTTGGGTTGGAAGGTGGGTGTATTTGAGGATGTGACGGAAGGGGTATTTTTTAGGGGTAAGGGGGTGAGTGTTAAATGTAACTGACTAAACATGTTTCGAATGTCAGAGCCTGAGCTCTAAAATCGGTCCCATTAATCTATGCCCCACAACGACTATCACCAAAAAAACGTAATTAAAATGTAGCTTCAATATTTATAGTACCAACTGCTTAACAGTTTATAGTGTGACATTTAAAAATACGGTCGGTTGGCTCAAATCCCAGCGGGAACGACTCCACAACATTAAATAGAATTACAGAACATTGTGAATGATTGAGCTAGAATCACTGTTCCGGGTTTTTGTCAAAAATGTTTGTGGAAAAACATTATTTATTATACATTGTATCAATTTTTACGCTTCCCCCTTAAGACCTACCCCTTAAGAAAATATTTTTTTTATATTCGGATAGCTTATGACCTAAAGAGCCATTAAGAATATGAATAAAAAATTTCGACTAATTAAAAAGTTAAGCAAATAAATTCGCGAAATTTCGCTGGTATTCTGGTGTAAAACAATATTTATGTATATTTACCTGACTACAGCGATATGTATGTATGTATGCTCCTCTATTCCCTCATAACTTCTAAACTACTCATAATAATTTGACAAATGAGATATCGTTGGAAGAGTCTTAATTTACCGCTGATTATAGGCTGTGACGTCCCACTAAATATGGCGCCCTCTAGTGGACATAAAATAAAGAACATTTTTCTTTTTTCTTTTTTTAGCTCTGCCATTTTTGAATTTTCCTATTCATGATGAATTACTCGTGTCTCTCTATGAAAACATAGGTTAGCATCACTTAAAAGTCTAAAATCACATCACTGTTGTATTTAAATGCTTGTCGTTTTTCTCTACTAAAAGAGGCCATTATGGTAAATGATTGCTATAATTTCACAAAGCTCAATTTGACGCCGATTTAAATCACTTCCGTAGACTCAGACAAGAGGTTACATCGCTGGATCGTAAACTTAACGGATGTTATAACATAACATTACGCCTGTCATCCCCCAAGGGTTAACAATCTATAGAAATGATTGTGTTAGCACGAGGAAAGTGCTAAAAAACTATTACCTGATACAAAAACCGACATTATTAAAAATAGGTAACATTTTCAAACGACCTTATGGCTCTAGCTTTTTATTTACAACAGAATAAGGAGGGTTGATGAATGTGCTGAACGCAAACCTTCGTGATTATGTATATGTGGGAAAAAGTACTAGGCATTTCCTTGAAGCAAAACACTTTACGCTCATTACAATAAACTCTACGTATATAGTCACCTATTCATACATTACTGGCGACCCCACTACTTCGCCCGGTTTTTACGACTTGACAAAACATCGGAATTTCTTTATTAAACACATACATACATACATAAACTCACGCCTTTTTCCCATGGGGGTGGGCAGAAACTACAGAACTCCTGCTACGATGCTTACAAACTTTTGCCTCGTTAGGGCCGAGTCACACCGGAATGGCAGCGGCTGGCAGCGGCCGGCGGCGACGCCATGGCGCGCCAGCGGCCCCCAGCGTCACCGATAGTTAATAGTACAAAAAGCAGTGGTAAAGCCATTAATTAGATTCATAAAAATACATTCAAGTGAATAAAATGTGAAAATTAAATTAACAAATTAGATCATAAACGAGTAAACAAGATACAAATTATAATTAAATAATAAATTGATATGAAAATTAGAGGATAAATTAGAGTCTATGATGTGTATCATGATTTAATGTGAAGTCACATAGCCTATAACCAGCGGATACCTCATTTGTCAAATTATGATAAGTGTTTTAGAGGTTGAGAGAACAAATGAACATACATACAAACCGGTCAAATCATAACCCTCCTTTTTGCTTCGCCGTAGTCGGGTAAAAATAGTGAAGTAATATTCAGAAGACCGTAGTAAGTAATAAAACACATTTTTTTACTCTCAGCTATTTATAATCTTGGTCTGGCAGTTTGAGTAATTTATGTGGCCGACCCAAATGTCCTTTCCTAATGGTATTGTTCGTCGAATCGTTGAGCTCCTAAAGCTCTGAGTTGCTTAAGGATTCGACGAACAATACCAAAGAAAGGACATTCTGGTAGGCCGCATAAATTACTCAAACTCACGCATTTGTCAGTAATCGTGCAGCTCTGAGTTGAGCTGCACGATAACGGTTATTTCATCAAAAGAGTATTTCAGACACCAATTTACATGGTCTTCACATGATCTGACCAAGATTATGTCTGAACTTTAAAACAGACTGTCAATTCTGAGTTTGTTTCTGCCTTTCTTCTCAGAGTTTTCAGATAGGAAACGCCGACCTCATCTAGTTTTTAAAATATTATTGACGTTTAAAAGTCTTTGTACAAACCTACTTACAGAAATAAAATCATTTATCATTTACTAACATCAAACGATAGATGATGATGACCAACTGACTGAATAAACATAAATATTTATGGATAGATCACCTCTCACTCTCAAGCATTCTCAACCTTCGATGACGTCATTCAAACCAAATGACAAAATTATCCTATGAAAAGAAATAATACTTCCACTAGAAAAAAACTTACTGAGCGTCCAAAACTTATATATAAATCTGTGTCTATTATAGTATATTGTATTAATAGGTATACTTATTATTTTGCACCAATAACAACCCCATTTTTATGTCCACGCAATCACTGTCCATTCCTAGGTTGCCTGGAAGAGATCACAGAAAGCGCTAAGGCCGCCCATTGTATGTTTTTTAATGTACCTATTTTTTATTTTTTTTGTTAAGTAAGTATGTATTTTCAGGTGTACAATATAGTATATATAAATAAATAAATAAAGGTACACGCCTAAAGTGCGATTTTGAACGCTTACGATAGACTACGATCAACCAGTCAGGATTGTACGCGGTACGATCCTGACTGATCGAAAGTGTTATACCCTCCAAAACCGCAGAGTAATAACGTGATTTTGAACGTATCCAGCGTATTTTACTTCGATACAAAGTATTATTTATTTTCAATACAGATACCTTTTGACATTGGTCGATGGTTGGATACAACACCAGTGATTTATTGGACACCATTTATGTTAGAACAATGTAAAACTATAGATAAACTAGTTGCGCCTCGCGGCTTCACCCGCATAAGTCTCGATCCCGTGGGAATATCGGGATGAAAAGTATTCTATGTCCACCCAGGTCATGGTCTACGCAAATTTCATCCAAATCCATTCAGCCGTTTTAGCGTGATAGCGTAACAAACTCACTTTCACATTTATAATATTAAGTTCGAATATTTAAAATCCTACCAATAATCCTTTCAGGAAAATATTTAGAGAATAAAACTTGCTAACAGACTTAAAAAAATACTATTATCCTACAAATACCGTCTACCTAGGTACTCATTCTGCCTAGCCTTTTCCCAATCATGCTGGGGTCGGCTTCCAGTCTAACCGGATGCAGCTGAATACCAGTATTTTACATGTAGCGACTGCCTATCTGACCTCCACAACCCAGTAACTGGGTAATACGATACCCCTTGGTAAGACTGGTTGTCAGACTTTCGGGCTTCTGACGACTCGTAACAACTGTCGAAGATCCACGAATGACAGCCGGAAACAACGGCTTAACGTGCTTTCCGAAGCACGGAGGACTCTCGGTATGTAAAGATGGTCACCCATCCACGGACCAACCCCGGCAAGCGCAGCTTAACCTGATGGATCGACCCGTGCGGTTGTTATTACTTAGCCACAAGCTCCTCCGTCTACCTAGGTACTATATTTATTAAAATAGACAATAAATCTAAAATCGACAGGAGCGATTGAAAATAAACGATCGTTCAAAATAAATGGTTCATAGTTGTTATAGTAACAATTGAACTGTGCCAATAAGCTTATCCGCACGTTAGCTTCGTAGTATAGATTTATGGAGATATAAATCATGTTGACTGTACTTTTGAAATCTAGGGACTTTTGTGTAGTTGTGAATTGATAGGTAAGTACCTACTTATCAACACGTCATGTTTATCGTGACATTAATTTATGTTTCAATAGTGGAATTTACCTCTTTTGTGCTAAGCAAAATAATTATGGCCAATAGATATTTTTTATTTGCATATTCCTCATCATTTAGGTGATCCACGGGCAAGAATAAGTACCCGTGGTCCACCCAGGTGAACTAAGCAGGTGGACCACGACCGAATCCCGAATATTTTACACTAGCTACGTCCCGCGGTTTTACCCGCATAAGTTTTGATCTCGTGGGAATAACAGGACAAAAACTATCCTATGTCCTAATCCAGGTCATGGTCTACCCATGTTCCAAATTTCACCCAGTTCGTTCAGCCGCTTCAGAGTGCAAGCGTAACAAACAAACATATAAAACACTTAATCTTTTCTCTTTTTAATATTATTACTAGCTGCGCCCCACGGTTTCACCCGCACAAGTATCAAACTCACTTTCGTTTGTTTATTTGTTTTTTACCCTTTCACGCTAAAACGACTGAACGAATTTGGATGAAAAGTGGCACATGCGTAGACCATGACCTGGAGCAGGACATGGGATAGTTTTTGTCCCAAGAATAAGTTCACCTGGGTGGACCACGGGCACTTATTCTTGGGACCTTTTATCTAGATATTCCCAAGGGATTGAGACTTCTGCGGGTGAAGCCGCGAGGCACAGGTAGTATAACTATAGTTTTATATTGTTCTAACATAAATGTTGTGCTATGAATCACCGGTGTTGTATCCGACCATTGACCAACGTCAAAGGGTGAAACCGCGGGGCACAGCTAGTTTATAATATTAGTTAGGATATAGTGTAGATGTAAATAACATCACGCTTGTAATCCCCGTGTATTTTAAGAGCGTTACTACTGGTATCATAATTAGATTCATTTTTGCAAGAAAACTATGTTTTAAGTAAAGGCTAAGTGCGAACTTCACCAATGAAACTGAATGCGATTAGCATATCTAAACCGAGTTCAAGAGCTGTCAGTGTCAATATTCCAAAGAAAATAATGACACTGACAGCTCTTAAACGTGATTTATGTGTTGATCGCGTTCAGTTTTCACTGGTGGAATTCGCCCTTGGTGGTTTCTGCCGCCAATGGATAAGAACCTCTAGAAATAGATTTAACTCTCTATTAATATTTCTCAACATAAATTCCCACTTCCAGCCATTGCTATAAAAACCATAAACATCAGAAACAATTTACAGAATATCATTACATACAGGACTATTCCTTGAACCGAACATTTCCGAACTCTCACGAAGTTGGCAAGTACTTTAATTATATCGGCGAGGCTACCATGTCTAATTAATCTTTCTATCTCGCTGAACCAATGCCTAACTTGGCCGACCTTGGCAGTACATTTATTATTAAACTTTTTTTTTCCTTAATCGAGGTCGAGGTTTGTAAAAAATGGGATCTGTATTTAAGGAGGTTCTTGTTTAAGGCTGTCTGGGATCATTAGCAAAGGGATTTGACAAATCGTGAGAACAAAACATTAAAGAAAATTCTCGTGCTTACAAAACGTTCACATTCAAGTCGCAATCTGTCAAAATTGTCAGAAATGTTGGTAAATTGATTGTATTTTTGACAGATCGCGAATGCGAACGTTCTTAAAAATACGGGAATTGCTCCTCTTTTAGTACCTACTAATCAGAGGCTTTGTGTGGTTCTTAGAGCCTCATGGGCCTTCTAAATACCAAATTGAATTCTTCTTTCTCAGAAAACAGTGCATATCTACACACAAACATATCCACAAACATTCACACGCTTCAACATCATTCTCTAATTGGAATCCACATAGGAACTAGGGATCGTGAAGTCAAAAATTTCAAACAAAAAAGATTCGCCAGTTGTTACAAAATACCGCGCACCTACGACAAAATTTCAGCCTTAAACTTATGACATTAAGGTTTAATATAACAAAAGTAGGATTATAGGAAGTTTTCGTAATATGGATAGAAGTTAATGGCTCTGTGCCAACAATAACGGATAGCCGGCTCGCCTGTGCGAAATTATGCCTTTATTAGGTACACGACAACAGATATTCTATAAAGTTTTTGATATTATTACCCGTAACTATCGTTTTATGGGTTTCCTTTTATCGTTATATTGTTGGTCTTCAGAATACCCGCGAAATTCGGCGGATTTTTGCATAACTTTTTAATTAATCGTGATTTTTCATTCATATTCTTTATGACACTTCTTTAGGTCATGAGCTATCTGAATATCAAAAAATATTTGGCCTAGATCTTGAGGGGGAGGCGTGAAAATTTAATCACTGTTACAATGTATAATATATAATAGATACTAATATCATTGTTCTGAAGACTTTTAGTATGATGTAACAAACCTAACAGTATTGTACATTTTATTTTACTTTTTTCGTAAACCTACCTATGAATATTGTATCGATAATTTTGTAACGAGAAAATTAGTTCTAGCCACGGTTCTAACTTGAAATACTAGCATTAATCTAGATATCCGGCTATACTCAAAGCCCTCACTGCGGAAGATCCTAAGGGCCTTAACTCAATCAATGTTCCTCGTAAGCGAATTGGTTATCGCAGCATGATGTTATTACAACCACCTGTTGTAGCCGATACCGGGAAAATGAGATGAAATTATACGATACTACACTGAAAATCTATAAAGTATCCGGGCGTTAATATGGCATGTCGGGGATTAAAAAAGATTGTCACTTTGTTATAGAGACGACGCTCACAAAGCCGAACTTTTTCCTATACACGATGTTTTTCCTATACACGATCTTCTTCCTATAAAGGATCTTCTTAATATACACGATATTCTTCCTATACACGATATTCTTCCTATACACGATCTTTTCTTATCAACATCTTTAAAAGTCTGAGAAGTTTAAATGTAAAAAAAATATGGTGAGATAGATGTATAGAAGATAGAATACTCTTTATTATGTAAACCATATGAAGCAGAAGTGTATGTTATTATATTATTGATCATTATTTATTTATTTACACAGTAGGCTTAAAAAAGCCTCCAGTGTCTTTGATGAGATTTAAAAAAACGCACATCTCTGCTCGGGTGAAAATAGAGAACGGTCATTTTATGGTATAGGATAATTCACACTAAATTCATCTGTAGTGCGTACTAATTCCATGCTGTCATGATAGTACATACTAATTCCAGGCTGCCATGTCATTGCTCCGACTAGTAAATAGTTATCTGTAACGCACATTACCGCACTAGTGTGGTAATGTAAAGTAAAAAGCACACGTGTTTAATACACTGCATTATGAAACTAAAAGCGGTTCAATAAGAGCCACTTTGTAACTATTATTTTAAGGTCTGTACACACATGATAAATGTAAAGATTTAATTGAATTAAATTGAAGGTCCACGCGGGCGAAGGCGCGGGCAGCAGATAGTTTGAAATATGATGATTTACTTAACTTACATAGATTAACCAATATCGATACTATAATAATTAGTTATAGCCGATATCTGATCAAAGAATAACCTACTTTCGATTTATGTCAAGCCAAAACTCTGAATAATGCATTTGGCCTGTGTCGTGCAAACCATCCTTTTCTGAACAGACTATGGGTAGGAAAAATAGGCCATGTGTGAGTCGGAGTCATACACGAAGGGTTCCGTAGCACTGTATAATATATAGCAAAAAACGCAAAAAAAATACGTTGTTTGTACCCCGCCTTTAATTTTTAACTTTATTATACCGGATGGATTTTTGAGATGGGGCAGTAAGGACAGGTACCTTAACCGTGGTCGCTACAAGAAAACGGTCTTAGGAGACTGTCCTCAACGTTTTGAAACATTTTGATCTGCATTCACAGATTTTGAAAAAATGAACTGTCAGCAAGAAAATGGGCAGTTATCGGAAAAACTGTTTTTTGATGCCAATCGATCTTGTTTCTTATAAGGATAAAAAAGTCTAGTAGACAAACTGAAGTTTGAGTACTAGAAAAGTCAGAAATCGCAAAAAACTATTCCCATACATTTCGTAGGCAATGAGACTCCTAACACCATTTTCCTGTAGCTACAACGGTTAAGGTAGCGGTCCTTTCAGCCCGATCTCAAAAATCCACCCTGTATATATTTTTATTATTTGTTTTTATAGTGGCAATAGAAAAAAAAAACTTCTTCCTACCTATTACGGTTCATGAGATACAGCCCGCTGACAGACAGATGCACAGCAGACACTTAGTAATCGGGTTCCGTTTGGCACCCTTCGGTTACAGAACCCTAATAAAAGTGGTGAATAAAGAATTGTAAGGCAATAAAACTTTCACGTTACTCGCAATTCTTTATTCCTAAGCCACAGCTTCTGCTTGTCTCGCACGAATTTGGGAATATATACCAAAAGACACACTTTATGGGTATGGGCTGGTCAAGCAGCAATAATGTTAAGAAATTCTCTACTAAAATCCTTTCTCACATAGCGGGCGCATGTCACCTTTTCGAAATGTCATTTTCATTCGAAATGTTTGCAATGACGTCGGAAGTCGGAAAAATAATAAAATCTTACCTTATGGTCAAAAATCAATCCACCTAGCCTTTTCTCAACTATGTTGGGGTTGGCTTCGAGTCTAAATGTATATCTTAAATGTAGCGACTGCCTATCTGACTTCCACAACGAAGGTACTGGGTAACTTGATACCCCTTGATTAACAATAAATATCAAATTCACTTTTCATGTCTGTCTGTGTGTGCGCTTAGTTCTTCTAAACTACACCATGGACTTGAATTTGGATTTCACCATCATTTAGAAAAAAAAATGGAAAGTTTATGAGTATAATAAATATTTACATACATAAACGCAGGCCTTCTTCCCATGGGGGAAGGCAGAAACTATAGAACGCCACCTGCCACGCTCCTTACATACTCCTTTTGCTTCGTAATATATAATTTAGTCATAAGACCATATATCTCGATGTTTTAAGATGTCCCCACATCGTTATATCGCACCCCTGCGAAGGAGAGGGTCGCTGATTATCAATAAAAGAATTTAGATTAGCAAAGAATTTTTTTATTTTTTATTTTAAGCACTTTTAGTTATAAAAACTAACTATAGTATAGCCGTAACGCCAGGAAAGCCGACTCACAAAATACGACCAGTCTTTTCATGCGCGTTTTATATCGGTTCACTCACACGGCACGAAGGTCGAAACGCGAATAAAACCTCCTTACTGCTACTTTTATTCAGTTAAGGCTGCTTTTACTTATGCCCGTAATACATATTGGTTACTTAGTCATATTTCTGTCACAGTAATTTAAATTGAGTTTCCCTTTTTTACGTAAGAAATTCGTTTATTTTTGTTTCTGTTTTTTTTCTTTGTCAGTAAATGTGTAACAGTGTAAACTTAAAAATCGGAAATATTTCGATTGTATAACTTAAAAAATGTGAGTCAGTTTGTTTTTTTTTTTAACCATTTTTGTCCTATGATTCGCAAAGTCTAATTGGAGCTATCCGCGAAGTAGCTTAAACTACTGTCAATTAATACAAAAAAAACAAAATTTGGTATCCATTTCGCCCATAATAACAACGTGATTGTTACAATAAAAAAGAAAGCAAACATTAAGAGAAAGCATACACAACAAAAACAACCAGATGTTTATTACAATAATCTTGTAACCATACCAACATTTTCTCATAATAAAAAAGAAATAAATCAAAACAATAAACAAGGAAAAAAAAACATAAACAAAAATCATTGCTAACACGAGAAAAAATTCAAGGAACCTTTTTTACCGAAGAAATTGCGTAGTTACCAAATTCAAATATAGTACGCATTATTCTGCGAAGTTTTCTTTGGAAATCAAGAACAATGAAACAGCGGGAACCCAAACAAAGTTCAAGGTTAACCCTAGGAGTTCCGAGTTTGGCTGTAACTAAGGGTTTTACGCAGTCTTTCCATTTCCATTCACATTTGGGTAGTAGGGAACTCAAAGTAGGTACAATGGATAGCATTTCTTTATGCTGAAACTTAATTTTTTGGTAGTGAAAGAACACAATGTACCTATTTCTTTATGTATAAAGCTAGGATGAATAATATCATCGATATATAGGGTATAAAAGGCCAAAAATCCTATCACGAACCAGCCATCTACGCACTCTATCAAACTTAGTAGGTAACATTGTGCAAAAATAATGACTGGGAAACGATTTTAATTTTGGTGTGAAAAATCGCTGTTTATGAACGAAAAACATTGTGCTTATGGCTGTCCGACAACGTTACAGGAACTTTGACCTTCAAAATCGCCGTAACCAGAAGTTTCCCAGGTACCTACGGTCCAGTAGGTACAAAGAAATGATCACAATGACTGTAAAAAAAGTGATTCTTGGCTTCATTACCTTTATTGTTTTCATCCATGAATGTATTAAACATTTACTACAGCTACATTAAAATCGACTCAATTTATCGACAGTTACACGATAAAACCGGGAATAGGTGACACCTACATTTCAGTATGGCTTTACGAATTTACAATCAGATAGAGTTATCAGGTTACTATTTTTGGTGTCAGTGAATGTTGCTTGTTTGTTTGTTACGCTTTCACGCAAAAACGCCTGAATAGATTTGAATGAAATTTGGCACATAGGTAAACCATAACTTGTAGTACATAGGCTACTTTTCATCCTGGCTCGCAAACGAAGTCGCGGGTGACGGCCAGTGCAACGATAAAAGATTTTTCTTTAGTTTTTGGTTACAAATACCAAAAAGTACTACTTAAATACCGATATCGGTCGTCTGAGTATGCTTAAGTTATTTTGGACGCAATGAAAACAATGATGTAGGTACTTAATTTATTTTGGGGTTTGTTTACAAATACCAAATAGGTACTTATACACTTATTGGTATTTGTAACTAAACCCCAAAAAAATATACATAACACATTTTTTTTTAAGTTTGAATATTCCATTTTTCCTATCCGACTTCTAAGACAAAATATCGAAAAAACTCACAAGTCACGGTCGGTGAGTATTCTATTATATTCTCTTTAAAAGACTAGTCATTTCTTATGCTACATTCTTAACTGTAATTTGTATGGTGTCCGAAATAAAGAGAGAGAAGATTTGATCATTCGAATTTTCGCGAAAACCCTAGGGATATCGCGAAAACACGGATAATTAGACAATGATGAAAACATTTCTCAATCATACTGGCAAAACACAGGGTTTTTGCAAAAATACGAGTCGCTCTAGTAATATTGCGAAACGACACGTTAGCTATTATGAAATAAGAACGCTGATTGACCGGTCGGAGCGCTTAAAGCAAGACCTCCTCTGATTGGTTGACGGTTCCTACGACATAATATACATATATTATCAAATGTTGCCTAAGTAAGACAGAGATGTTGTATTTTCTTACCAGCCATAACCTTTTGATACTTTTATACTATACCTACACAATTTTTGCTCAAACCCTAATACGCTCGCTGGAGTGTGAATAAGTACCTACACAAAGTCCCCTTTGGCCGTAAGTAGGTATACAAGCGAGATAATGCTTTATTTACCTGAATAAACCTCCGTGACCTTGACTATTATTTGAGGTAACGTATGACTAAACCGATTAGTGGATTACGTTGAATATACGATAGAATAATGAATGTGGTTATGGTAAAATGTATTTTACGTTATTGTATGTAGGTTTAAGTTTACAGATCCAGTTTTAGGTATAGGCTGGCAGGCCTATCAACAAGTACCAGGTGCTTAACAAAATGGTTAGCTAATCGAATCATCTGTGTGTCTACAGAGCCTACAACGTTCTCATATTTACAATATAGATGAGAATCTATATAAAAAAAATACTTAGTAATAAAATTAAACCTGCTTAAACCAAATGCATTAACTTCATTAAGATTATCACACTTCTGACTTAGCAGGAAGTATATTTTCGAAAGGTAGCAGGTCAACCCTCCCCCTCCAAGTAAGCCCTCTTCCTCTCTCTTAATTTTGCTGTGCCCCACAGGGTCCATATTGATCTTTGACTTTGCTATACCATCTATGTAATACATATGGAATGTAATAAAAAATTTAATACTGAGTAAATCTCTAGACCGATGTTCAATTATTTGTCACAATTTAAAAATAAAATGAAGTATCAAACCTTACCTTAATCTTTTATTTTATACATATTGTAAATAGTTTGTTAGTATGTAAGTTTTAATCATAATCAAACATCAAACAGAACCATTTTTTTAATAAAACAAACACAAGAAGACATTCATTAAAATTCCTTACAAATCTCCATTCAAACATTAACCTCTACAGTCAACACTAACTATGAATCTTACAACAGCCGAATCCCCTTAAAACTTGAACTGAACTTCTCATTGCGCCACAACATCCCTTGTGATGACGTCACGAGGTGGCCGAGACCTTGATGTTCGGGGAAGGGCGGATTTCGCCATTGACACAAAATATATAGGAACAGAAGGTCGGGTCCATATACCGAGCGAAAACGCCCTCAAATACAGACACATACATAAAAGACTACCAGAATATTTTGTCGCCTAAATGACATTGATAGTCTAATGACGTTGTTGGTAAACATTTGTGAAATTGTGGGACAGAAATCGTACTGACAAACCAAGATGGCGAAGTTAGATTCAATTTTCACCACGCGCCAAAAGAACCTTGTAGCGCTACATACGATGATCAAAAACAAATGACAGTCGCGAGTTCACTTGCACTTCGTATGAAGCCGGCTTTCTTTTCTGTATCTGTTCTATTTTGTGCCAGCGACCTCTAAATTCCTGCCTTGGGGCATATCCGAGGTATCGTGCTGACATTCAAAAACATATTGTTTCTTGTTTATAGAATGGAAGGTGAGGTTATCATAAGGTACAAATATTTTGGAGGAAATTTCGGTATTCGTTTCTCAAGAAGTAAACAAGTCTGGGAAACCAAGGCGTGAGTAAAACATAAAGAAAGAAAAAGTTGAAAGTTGAAAGTTGAAGTGGAAAGTTTTTTTTTTAAGATACATCGTTGAATATTTAAGCATATAAGTGTCGTGATGGCCCAGTGGCTAAAGCCTCGCCTATCATTCACGAGATTGTGGGTTTAAATCCAGGTATATACCAATGTGACTTTTTCAATTAATATATACTTTCTGAGTTATCACCAACCCGCACTGGGCCCGCGTGGATTATGGCCCACTCCCTCTCACAGACAGGAGGCCTGTGGCCAAGGTCCCAGCAATGGGAACATTATTGGCTGATTATGTATGTTCTTAGTTTATCTTAAAAATTACTGATATCGGTGAAGGCAAAAATCTCGAGGAAACCAGGACTTGTAGTTAATTTAAATTTGAAATCGCCATACCGTCTATGTTATGTTCTATGTTAGAGGTTATGGTTTCCGCACTTTGTCCTCGAGTGGACCATTGTGCGTGGGCCATGGCGGCCGACGGTGATTATTCCAACCAGCCCACCTCCCTCCAGAAGTTAATTAAAGCTCCTGGTCTGTTACTGCCCGTGCCATACCGTCTTGAGCAGGTGTGGGTATCAATGTTCAAGCTTTCTTTCTGTATGAGAAAAGTCCTTATTAGCCTGCACTGGGAAAATGATAGGCTGGAATAATTTTTATTAAGTAATTATTACCTAACTGCTTCGTTGGTCTAGTGGTCGCAAACGCTTCTGCTGAGCATGAGGTCCTGCGTTCCATTCCCGGATCGGGCAAAGCGTTATTTGGTTTTTCCATCTGGAATTTCTCAGTAGCAGCCTGGAATCTGGATTTGTGCTTTGTTGATGTCAATAGGTTCGCCCCCTATTACATGGGACTTAAACATAACTGACGAAATGTGGACGGACTATAGGTACACCTCAGCCTAACCCTTCGGGGAATACAGGCGTGATGTTATGATGTATGTTATTAATACTTTACAATAATTATATCGATTTTCTTTACAGGCATTGCATGAATAATAAGAAAAAAAACAAAGGGGATTTTTTTCCATAAAATATAGAAAAAAAGTTAAGACAATAGAATACAACATGGAACCCAATAGTTTACTACCAACACAATGAAAGCTACCAGCAGCGGATGCAAGAAAATCCTAATCATTTTTTTCTTTCATTAGACTGACTTCACCTCACATTGTGTCAGGAAATGAGCATCCTGTCTCTGTCTTTTGTAGCATATTGCTATGTGTAAGTAGTTACAAGTACGTCTTATCTCTTCTAGAATAAAGGCCCGAGAATAGGACTTCAGAGTGGCCTAGAAATATACAACTACATAAATGTTATACATTACTAGCGACCTGTCCCTACTTGGCCAGGTTTTTACGCCATTACGTAACATCGATATTTCTTTATTATTAATAAGTTAATCATGAATGTATTATACACATAAATCTTCCAGATAAATTCTCTAAATTATGGTGAAAGCCACATAAAAATCTCTTGTGCAGTTTAGACGAGCAACGCGGTGACATGGCACGAAAAGCCACTTTAATTTTATTATGTAAGATATAGATTTCAATTATATCTGTTCAGGAGGTGTTTAAGTACTAGGTAGATAATAACATTATAATCTGATTAGCTTAACATTCTATCTGCTCCACAACGTTTCAATCTGCCTAACGTTTTCCTAACTATGTTGGTGTCAGTAACCAGTTTAACCGAATGCAGCTGAATACCAGTATTTTACATGGAGCGACTGCCTATCTGACCTCCACAACCCAGTAACCGGGTAATACAATACCCCTTGGTAAGACTGTTTGTCAGACTTTTGGGCTTCTGACTACCCATAACGACTGTTAAAGGTTTACGAATGACAGCCGGGACCAATGGCTTAACGTGCTTTCCGAGCCACGGAGGGGACTTGATATGTAATGGATGGTAACCCATCCACTAGCCGACCGCGGCAAGCGTAGCTTAACCTTCGATCGATCTGGAGGCTGTTATTATTTAGCCACGAGCTGCTTCACAATGCTTGCTGTCTAATTACTATCACTCTGTTATATTCTATTAACTATTCTCTGTTATAAGTTCTGCAAACATGAATAGTTATTGTATTGTGTTCTTTTTGTCTCTACAATATACAGGGTATAAAAATACCCATCACATGGCCGTTGTGTACGCATTCTGTACTTCAAACTAAGTAATATTAAGAAAGAAAAAAAACGGTGCGCAGAATCGCTGTTTACGGCAGCGTGCAATGTAACGCACGCGAAACATTCTGCTCATAGGTGCATGCCACGTTAAAAGAGGTCTGGGTGTATTTAAAATTATATCATTGTGTGGTAATCTAATAACGATGTCGTGAGGACCATTTTGGGTATGAATGTATTCTTTAAGAGATAACGAGACCCCTAATTAGATTTCGTGAGAAAAAAAAACTTTGAACTTTGACCTTCAATAGTTAGTTAGTTTAGTTTTTTTTTTTTTTTTTCCGTCCATCTCCGTAACCAGGTAAGAATCAGTATTAAAAAAGATCAAACTGAGGAGAAGAACAAGTGACTCTCGCCCTTCATTAAGCGCCTTTTAACACCCGTAATTTCGAGAACAATCGTTCTATTGAAAAGCCTATACTTCACTTATCGGCTACGTAGGTTGTTTAAGTTCTGCTCCTAACCTTTCTGTAACTACTGAAATAAACACTCTGATAGGAAATTACATTTTTATATCTTTTTATGTCCTTTTACCGTTATCTGTAGGTACCGGCGACCGTAGCGTGGGCCGCCGCCTAGATAAACTACGACCCACGACCTTAAAAGGCGACAGGGAAAGACCCATACACACCCTCCACATAGCAAATAAAATTGTAAAGCGTATTTGTTCGAAGTTTTTTTTTTTTTTTTATATTGTAACTATCATAAAAATGTATGTTGGAGTATCTTTCCTACTAAAAGTATAGAAAAGGTGTTTTTACAATTTCTGACTTTTCTAGTAATCAATCCTCAGTCGGTCGGATAGACTTTTTTCATCCTTATAAGAAACAGGATCGATTGACATCAAAAAGGGTTTTTGTGAAAATTGTCCATTTTATTCAAAATCTGTGAATGCCGATCAAAATTTTTCAAAAAATTAAGGACAGTCTTCTAAGACCGTTTTTTTGTAGCGACAACGGTTAAGGTACCTATCCTTGCTGCCCCATCTCAAAAATCCACTCCGTATACTTTCATATTTAGTAAAAAAGATTTTATTTGGAAATTACAAACAGACACTTCAATTTTATTTATTCGTAAGATTAAACTAAAAGACATCCACTTTTTTAAATTTATTATGAAAAATTTTCGCACTCAAAAAAAAGTTACAAAGGCCGACTATGCATTAGGCGTTCTCTACCAGTCAACCAAGGGTGTTGAAGAAATTAATACAAAAAAAAACTTTTTAAATTATTCAAACTCAGAGCCACAATAAAGTCAAACTTTATCAACTGCATAACCAACGAGAGAGAATGCATGTTAAATTACAATTCACCCACTACATCAAACAACTTAAACAACTCAAAACAAACAGTTTAAATAAACAAAACACTATATTTACTAACACGAAGCGATACTAGTTTGTTTATTTACCCACTAACCGATAGACGCAGTGACAAGGGCAATGTACGCCGTACGATAAAATATTCACTATTACGTCATATTTATAGTTCACACTATTGGGAACATGTGCTATCTATGAAACATAAACAATGCAATGTACAGTCAACAAAGCTATTTGGTATACAGGTAAAATTACTCATTCCTCCACTACACTGCCCAATATTCATTTTATTGTGTGAGTCACTTTTTAAGCTTATGGCATAGGTCCTTAAAGCGAGTAAAAGAATTGACTACCCAGCATACTCATAACATTTTTAAGGTAGTTTAAAGTTCGCTGCCTGTATACCAAATAGCTTTGTTGACTGTACAAACGATATGCTTTATACCCTGGTAAGAAAAACTAAAATACAATGGGGCAACAAGCCCCACAAAAACTTTGCTGTTTGGCTAATAATTTTAATGTTTATGTGCCTCGGTGGTATAGTGGTCGTAAGCGCTACTACTGAGCATGAGGTCTTGGGTTCGATTCCCGGGTCGAGCAAAATTTGTTATTTTTCACCTGGAATTTTTCAGGAGCGGCCTCGAGTTAGGATTTATGCCCGATTAATGGCAATAGGTTCGCCCCCTATTACATGGGACTTAAACATAACTGACAAAATGTGGGTGTACTATAGGTACACCTCTGCCTAACCCTTCGGGGTATACAAGCGTGATGTAACATTATGTATGTTTTTTTTTGTTTTTTTTTGGTATTTACATATTGTTCGTGCAAAGACTAGAAAAAAAAAAATTAGACCCAGTTTTATTCAATATAGCCTATTAGTGTTATGTGATTATGTCACTAGTACTCCAATTTACACAAAAACGGGTTGTTTCTATAATTTAATTACGAAGCTAAAGCATTAATGTTCTACGTGTCATAAAATATTCAATCTCAATAATAATACAATCTGCCTAGCCTTTTCCCAACTATCTTGGGGTCGGCTTCCAGTCCAGTCTAACCGGATGAAGCTGGATACCAGTATTTTACATCGAACGACTGCCTATCTAACCTCCACAACCCAGTAACTGGGTAATATGATACCACTTGCTAAAACTGGTTGTTCGACTTTCGGGCTTCTGACGACCCGTAACGACTGACAAAGATCCACGAATGACAGCCGGGACGAACAGTTTAACTCAGACTTAATAATCTTGTTATAAGAATCTTTGTACTTATACGAATCTTTGATTAACATAATTCAAAGAAAAGTATTTTATCTTTTCTGCATATCTTTCTTTCAATATAGCTTATTACTATCCCCTTTTATTAAAATTCCGCATGAGAATCTCTAGGATTGCGTCACGTATTTTTGCGTAGCACTTCGCTACGGCGTAGCACGCACGTAGCCTCTTCGTAACCCTAATAGCGTTAGAACAAGCAATAAGATAAATTTATAGAAACTTCTTTCATTTTACGTGTAAGGGATTGTACGGATGTTCGTATTAAGCGTTGTGAAGTCCTTAAAGGAGTAAATAAAGGGGAGATGACTGAGGTTGCTCCATAGGAAACGACCAATTGGAACCGTGCACCTAGATTCTGACGTTTCATAAGTGCCCATGTAGGTTTATGTGAAATAAAATATTTTGATTTTGATTGATTTTGATTTTGACCAAATATATGAAGGAAAAATGGAACTTTATGAAACTAACAAAGTCTATCATGAATTTGTAGGTTCTCCTGATTTGTCTCCGAGATTTGTTTCATCAGAACAAATCTCTTATGGAAAAGTTCTTATAATGAAACAAATCTAACTGAGAAAGATGTATTAATGGTTCTAATGATTATAATTCTGTAAATACATATTATATTTTATGATAGCAAATAAAAAAAATCGGGAAAATTATCGGGAAATTGCAAAAAACGTAAGAAAATTAGAATTTCGTGGGCTACCACTGCCAATCCACCTTAATAATAAAATCGCGGGAAAAAAAAATTTAGCGGCCAGCGTTCAATGCTTTTCCCGCGATTTTTTTCAAAATCATGTGAAATCTACAAAATAATTATATACCTACCCTATTTCTCTGCAAATAATAAAGCAAAACTTCCCGTTTTTCTCCATAGGTACCTACTACGCTTTGGGATGGGCAACCTTCATATTTCTGACTGACCGACTCCTTGACAATTCAAAAGAGTCTGTATGTGTTATGGTTTAATTGAAATAAATTTTATGCTTTGAGTTTCAGTAATAAACTACATTTGTGACAAATTTCATCCAAATCTATCATTATGGATCATACAAACTTCTGGGTAAGTAGGAAAGCTCTACGCCACAAAGCTTTCATACAACATTTTAACTATTAATTACACTAAAACAGCTAAAGTGCATAATGGATACTCTGGTTAAACATAAAGGTATGTATCGGTTAATTTTAACTTCAGTATCCGGTAAACTCACGTCATTGGCAGAGAGGCTTAAATTAATGGGATGATGGTACAGCGGGCTCGCAAACCAGTATGTTGTGTTTGGTGCAAGTTGTAAGCGGTATTATCGGATATTTTTTTAAAGCCTTAGTAAGACAGAAGTTTCCGAACACGCTTCTTTCAAATGTGTTAATTCCACTTTTTTACTTGACAATATTTATTTGGGCGAATGGGATCGAAGTATTTTGGTTAGGTAAAATATATGCATTATCAATACAAGTCATTTCCTTGAGAAGTTTTTAATATAGGTAAAGTCAGTAAAATTATTTTTTATTAACCAACCAACCAACCAACCACTAAACAACCACCACTAACAACCAACCCACCAACTACCCCACCAACCACCAACTAAAAACTAACCAACCAACCAACCAACCAACCAACCACCAACCAACAAAAACCAACCACCACTACCAACTTAAATACTTATAACATTTTTTTTAGCTTGTATAAAAATAAGGTTGTTTAAAATAAAGGCAGTAACAGAGGATGGGCCTTTTGAAGGTTTCGCTTCGTCTTGCGTTTTGTTTTTAAAAACACCAAAAGTACCCACGTAGAATAAAATAATTATAACCGCAAGCGGAATCATCCATCAGAACGTCATACTGAATACTAATTACTATTTACATATTAATTATTATAAACATGCGACATTACATCAACGTCATTGTGTGAAGGTTGTACATAAAAATAACTTTTGTTTACAGCTTTTTTATAACTCAAGTTCAACTAAAAACGTGGATAAATAATTCAAACAATTCCATAAAACAGACTCACAGATAGAATTAGAACTCTAAAGAAACAAATATAAAGTTGTGTTTACAACAACAAAAAAAGTCGTTTTGTAAAAAAATCCTATTGACCAAATGTCTATATGCTCTCGAATTCGACTGGCGCTTTACTTTGTTTGTACATAATTATTTCATTACCATTGCTCTCAAAACTGTGAAGGAAAACATCGTGAGGAAACCGGCATGGCCTAGAATCAAAAATTCGTAAACATGTGACTTACACCAAACCACACTGGGCCCGCGTGGTAGATTACAGCCCACTCCCTCTCACAGAGGCCTGTGTTCCCCGTGGGACCATTATAGGCAAATTATGCTATATGCTTTTGAAGATTTGTAATTCCTATCGGATTTTAATAATTGTATGATGTATTGAATTAATTTCGTAATATCTTTTTGTTTTGTGTTTCGGTCAGGTGTGTAGTACTCGCAACCGGCGTGCGTGTATCACAGGATGTATGAACTTAAACGACGTACACGTATAGACGACTTTTTTGCAATCATGCGAAAGCGTGTCGCCTCCCTGATGCGACGGGTGCGGGGCAGCAGCAACAGCCTACTGGTCACTGTGGCCGATAGGGCAGAAGGTCTAATACTCAGGCACTGGACCAAGACACAAGTATTACCTTCAAATCGTGCCTTGAAATAATGTTTTTTTTTTTTTTTTTTTAAGCGAAGCAAAATTAGTATATAAGGATCATAGGTGGCGGTCTGTAGTTTCTACCTACCACCATGGGAAGAAGGCGTGAGTTTATGTATGTTGTTTTGTTTGTGTAATTTTTAATTAATTTTATTGTAATTTCAGATGGGTACCAATTATTGTTAATGAATAAATTACTATAACCAGGTAGATTGGTGACAACAGTTAAGGGTCCCCGAACCGATCAATTGCAATGATCAATTCCTACGTGATTGATACACATTGATGCGCCAATTCATCCTCTACCAAACGCAATTGAAGCGATTGACAAGATTACTACAAATGCAATTGATCATTTCGGGGACCCATAAGATTTTAAAAGCACACTTGATGCTTTGGCCTATTCTCCCACATATTAATTAACAGCAAAACACATTAAATTCACCAACTTAGTCCACACAATATGATGTATTGCTCTAAAGTGAAGGTCGAACCTCTACAGGCGTTGAAGCACTCTCGCGTGCATATTATGTTCATACTATGTCCATATTACGTGCATAGTGCATACGTAGTGAGCACTCATTGGAGCATCCTCGGATCGGGAGCGGCATTTAAATATGTGCATTTTAATGCTTATTAATCATTATGTTGAACTATACTATACCTATACTTATTCTACATATTATTCTTATTCTTCTACATATTATAAAATAAACTGACTGTCTCTTTGGTCTAGTGGTCACAAGCGCTACTGCTGAGCATGAGGTCCTGGGTTCGATCAGACCAGCCCGGAGTCTGGATCTGTGCCCGGTTGATGGCAATAGGCTCGCCTCCTATGACATGGGACTAAAACATAATTGGTGAAATGTGGGGGTACTATAGGTGCAGCCCTGCCTAGCCCTTCGGAAAATAGAGGCGTTATGTTATTATAAAATAAAATTGGTTTTTATGTCTGTCTGTGTGACGGCTTAGTACTTCTAAACTGCACAATGGATTTTGATGTGGTTTGCACCATGTCTTAGAGAATTAATACCCGAAGGTGTCTAATATAACGTTAATATTAAACTGGCATATAATAAAGAAATCTTGACGTTTTGTCAAGTCATAAAAACCGTGCGAATCAGGCGTCGGTCACTACTCAAAATCAATCTGCCTAGCCTTTTCCCTACAATGTTGGGGTCGGCTTTCAGTCTAACCGGATGCCGCTGAATACCAGTATTTTACATGGAGATTGGAGCGACTGCCTATCTGACCTCCACACCCTCGTAACTAGGTAATACTATACCCCTTGGTAAGACTGGTTGTCAGACTTTCGGGCTTCTGACGACCCATGGACCAACGACTTAACGTACTTTCCGAGGCACGGAAAAGTCTTGGTATGTAAAGACGCTCACCCATCCACGGAACAACCCCGGCAAACGTAGCTAAACCTGATGAATCGACCCATGCGGCTATTATTGCTTAGCTACGAGCTACTCTGGAGCCGATCATTACTGTTGGATAGTTTATTATGTTGTACTTCTTCTTGTTTGCGTGTCGATGGGAATCTTAATGGACGCGGCCCAGAATTCCGCTACTTGTTTGGCGCCACCACTAGCGTCCTATACTTAGTAGGTAAGTCCTACATGACGATGGAGTTGGACGGTTTACATTATAAATTTTGATTTACAGAGTGCGTAGATGTCGGCTGAGTCCTTTTATACCCTCCA
Organism: Eupsilia transversa; assembly: GCA_914767815.1. Taxonomy (NCBI): domain Eukaryota; kingdom Metazoa; phylum Arthropoda; class Insecta; order Lepidoptera; family Noctuidae; genus Eupsilia; species Eupsilia transversa. The sequence goes on from OU611888.1 coordinate 5,720,307, forward strand.
AGTGAGTCTCCACTTGAGGATTATTTATTACATTATAAGGACTATGATTTATATATTATATATTATTATTATAATAGTACATTATAATGACTATTATTTATATATTATATATTATTATTATAATGGGTTTAAAGACCCTTCATCTTTTTAAATCCGTTATTAAATTGTTTAGCAAAAAATATTGTTTTATCTTTTTAAACCCGTGATTTGATATAAAATACATTTATTTAACACAGACTAAAAGGCACACAATATAACATTATACAGTATAAATAAAGCAAACAAAAAAATATCATCATTATTTTAAATACAAAAGCTGGACTGACTGTTACTTAATTACGTAATAACTACTTAATCTACACATATTAAAAATTAAAGTCACACGTGTCAGTCTGTGTGGCCACGTTGTTCTTCTAAACTACGTAACTGATTTTGATGAGGTTTTCACTATCAGTTTAGAATTTATTCCCGAAGGTTTATAAGTATAATGCATAAATATTACCTTACATACCTACAAAAAAGAAATGTTAAAGTGTTTTGTCAAATCATAAATCTATTACATATAATAAAATCGTAGCGAAATCAAAACTGTACATTGAATAGTTTTGAAAAAAGTAATTGCTACATGGTCTGGGAATGCTTCTAATGCCGAAAATATAGTGTTTGGAAATTTTGTCTGTTTGTCTGAATGTATGTTCCACCATCACGCAAGCATTACCCGATTAAACGCGAAGGGGAAGAGATGGAGAGGGGAAGAGATGGGAATAAGCCATAGATTCTGTCCAAATTTTGAATAGATATTCCCTATGAATCTGGCCAGTCTGTATGTAATATTTGATTTAGAGGATAATAATATTGCATTATGTTCGTATTATTCTATTGTTTACCGAAAGCCGGCCTCGGGTCTCGATCTCAGGACGAGATGCTTCCCATACGGACAACTGTGCGTCGCTTGCTCCCGCGTCACCAGGCCTGACATTCTATATATTTTTTGGCAGCTGAGACCAAAACTACAAGCATAGTATACAGGGAAGTTTTATAAAAATGTGGCTGTTATTTTAATATAATTATTGTGGTCTAACGAATTCCACGCGTACAAAGTTTAAATAAGCTACTTTCCACAGTAGAAAATTAAGACCTTTTCAACCTAACCGTTAGCCTACAGAAAGTAATTTGTATTATTCGAAGGCCTTCAGTTTGCATGTCGATTTGCTAAACAAAAATGTGAAGCAAGGCCAACACAAGGGCTATATTGGTTTGTCATGTTTTACAATCAATGGGAAAGATTTCTAGGGGTTTGTAGGTCACCTAGATTTGCGATAGTAGTACTTATTTAGGTTTAATAAGCAACAAGACCTTGTATTTGCCACTATTCATGTTTAAAGGAAAATTGCTAATCCTAAGCGAAAGTGAGTTTGATTGTTTATTTGTTTATTTATTTTTTTGTTTGTTTATTTCGCTTTCACGCTAAAACGACTAAACGGATTTGGATGAAATATGACCTATGGGTTGACCAAGACCTGGATTAGGAGATACTTGTTCTCCCGATATTTCGATCGAGACTTATGCGGGTGAAACCGCAGAGCGCAGCTAGTATCATCATATACTGACCTTATTGGTCGTAGTACTCGCCTAGTACTCGCCTAGTACTCGCAATCAGTGTGTGGCCAGATGTATGAACAGAACCTAAGCAAAAGGAGTATGCAAGGATCGTAGCAGGGGGCGCTCGGGAGTTTCTGCCTATCCGCCTTGGGAAGAAGGCGTGAGTTTATGTATGTATGCTAATATATGCCTGCCGTTATTTTTCAGGACGACTAAATGAAGCTGTAACTGTAGTATTTCCTATTGTTTTATTGTTGTGAGACTACTTTTAATATGAATAAATGTTGTTGAATCCCGTCAAACGTTTCCATTAACCAAAAAACGTAGACGATTTTTCCATAGCTTACTCTTTTTATATAAGCCCTACAAATCGTAGCACGTTCCTCGAACCATATGTTACACTTTTCATCAGGAAAAGACTTACAAACGTATAAAATGTGCGTTTCCCTAACTTTTCAGTTTTCCCATTTTTTACACGCGACTATGTAATAATATTAGAGGTTTCTAAGCGTCCAACATCCATCCCATTTGACCAAACGTTATTTGTTAACAGTTGCAGGAAGCTTCTTCAGTTAACACATAAAAAATACTTATTCTGGTTGTGTCTGTAATTTTTATGGTGTACTAGCAGCGCCCCGCGGTTTCACCCGCATAAGTCTCGATCCCGTGGGAATAACGGGATAAACAGTATCCTATGTGTTAATCCAGGTTATAAACTATATGTGTGCCAAATTTAATTCAAATCCGTTCAGTAGTCTTTGCGTGAAAGAGTAACAGACATCCATCCATCCTCACAAACTTTCGCATTTATAATATTAAGTAGGACATAATAAAGAGTATCCTATTCTATTCTATTCTTGTATTGTCGTTACGGGTAGTCAGAAGCCCAAAAGTCTGACAACTAGTCATAACAAGGTGTATCGTATTATCCAGTAACTGGGTTGTTGATGTTAGATAGCAGACGCTCCGTATAAAATACTTCAATATTCAGCTGCATCTGATTCGAGTGGAAGTCGACCTAAAGCTTATTTCCGAATAAAGAAAACAAGACAAGAATCAATCAATCTGGATAGATTCTTGTTTTCATTTGGCACTAATATACCTATAATTTAAACAGAGATGTTTTTTTTGTGTGAGAAATTATCAAATAACTTCTCCCGCCCTGGGCGGAGCGGGATGGCGTGTCAGACTCTTACTGACTAAAACCCACCCTTGTTTCTTCAGTTGCCTGTGTGTTGCGAGGTATCAAAAAGGACTTGCTTACATCGAAAGCATGGAAATATTCCTCGATTTTTTATTCTATTAGATATAAATAAATAACAGCATTCCCTAAACTGCCTATTAAATTATTTCCTGGAACCAACAATACAAGATTTCAATTCCAATATTCAAATGATTTCGTATGGAACTGACGGAAGACTCTCATTTTGTCTATTATTATATTTAATTGGACAAAATCTTTGTGAACCGTTTGTTTGGAGTGGTATCCAATTATTTTCTGATTATAATACCATCTTATTGCAATAAATGAGTGGGTTTTTATGGTTTTGTTTTATGTCTCATGAATTTTTGATGTCCTGAAAATATTATCATTTTAGAAATGATTTGCTTTGCTCCTGTCAGCTTACAACAACAAACGGTGATCTTCAATTGTTTCGAAAATCGAAATTCCCTCGACAGGCCGTGTCCTAATAGAAAGCGATCGTCACGCTTATGAAGTACGAATGCGATCGCAGATCGCGTTTATACGTCATATTCGCATACTAACCAAAAGCGACCGGCAAGCGAGTACGCGATCACGTAATTGCACCCAGCATAGTTATTGTGTGTAGAATATTTTGTTACACGTACATAAAACAAAAGACGAGCTATGACTACTGTCTGGTAGATGCATAATGTATATTGAAATGCAGATTCGTAGCTAGCCTGCATACTTTTCTATTTTCCTACCTATCCAGCTGTTAAATGTTCATAAAGCTCACGCACGTCGAATTCAAAAATATCCAAATATAAACTTGATTCAATATCACTTTTCTGCAATATTAGACTGTTTTTAGTTAAACCACAAAGGCAGTAGACAAAAGACAAAGACGTATAGGTACTCAATACGTTTTTTTTCCTTAGTTAAAAACTATTGCGGGTCGAATTAACAGTAGGTACCTATTACACTAGAAACACTATTCAGATTATTACAACATTTCACGCATCAGTTTAATTGAAAAATCCTCTGCCTCACTATAAATAATAGCTCTCTTATATTAAAACTCAAACGAGTAAGCGTGCAATTACACACAGGATTGCGTTCGCAGTGCATTCGCTCTGGAATCATTTGTAAAGGGCTTACATACGACACGACGTTGTACAAATGTCGTAAGTGTCGTAACCTAGCTTTGTAACACGGAGTGAGTTTATTTATGTTTGTAACTTTGTGCTGTCTTGTTTATTTAGAGCTAAGGATATCCTGCTGTGTGCTCTATTTTGATTACGTTTAACTAATGATTCTTCTTTTTATTTGCCACCATAAAAACATAAGGTAGTGTTGTCATATGGATATTGTAGTGTATCTATTTAATAGATATGTAAACACTATCTCATGCACGTCAGCAGTGAGGTCGCTGTCACTAATGTCAACTGTCAGTTCACCACGAATGGCGGGAAAATGGGAAACAGTTAAAAGTGAGGTGGTACCTGCATATGAGGCTTGGTGTGGTGATGAGCCAGTGTAGTGATATAATCAGCTTAAATACGGGATCAACAGGATTCTACAGATATAATATAAACAAGTATAATAAAGAATTGAGGTTTCTATCAGTAAATCCAGCAATAGACAGAGACAGAATGAATGACCTAATGATATTGCAAACGCGCATGAGGTCCTGGGTTCGATTCCTAGGTCGAACAAACTCTTATTGGGTTTTTCCATTAGGAATTTCTCGGTAGCAGCCCGGAGTCTGGATTTATGTCCAGGCCATGGCAATAGGCTTGCCCTCTATTACATGCAACTTAAACATAACTGGCGAAATGTGTGTGTACTATAGGTACACCTCTGCTTTACCCTACGGGGATTACAGGCGTGATGTTATGCTAACTTACGATATTAAAATTTTAAGTTTTTTCTTAAGGTTGGTTACGGCCAACCATAAGAAAAAACTTAGAATTTACACACGCTTCAGGAAAGACTTGTAGATACTGCTACTGAATTATACCAAAATGCCGTTACGTACTGCGCTGACCCGAATAAATTAGGATGAGAGCATGAGTATGATGGGTATACCAAGGGCTTGGGACATTTTTAATCTTATAAATATTAAAATTAAACCACAGGTACAACTTATCTATATCTGTACATAGTAACAAAGTCGCTTTTAATGTCTGTCTGTGTGACCGCTGATATCGTCCAAACTACACAGCGGTTGTTGATGTTGTTTACACCATAAATTAGAGTGTTTATTCTGGAAGGTATATTATATTAAACTTGGATATAGAACATAAATCTCGATGTTTAAACATATAAAAAGAAAGAAAGAAAGAAAGAAAATACATTTATTTAACACAGACTACTAGAAGCACACATTATAATATACAGCAGATAAAATAAAAATAAACTTGTTATTTTACTCATCCGAAGCAACACGGGTCGCTAGTTGTAAATAAATAAATACTTTGAAAATATTGTTTTGTGAGGCCAAGCTAAATTTCCGGAATTTTAACTCAGTTAAACTACGGTTAACCGAAAAAAGTTTACAAATTGTATTATGAACGATGATTTGGCAACCTGTTGCGTCCACAAGTATCAGTGTACCGTGTTATGTCATTACTAACCGGAGTTAAACGGTTGATATGTGTTCGTGATGGATTGGTGCAATTTGACTCCACTTTCTATGTTACAACAGTAGGATTTTTTAGTCCCCATCAATAGATTTAGATATATTTAGTAACCTATTCCGCTTAAGTATTCCTAAAGAGTTATAAAAAACCCTGTAAGAAATCGACACGTGTTTCAGCTTTAAGCGTCATGTTGCCACGCCGAGAGCTGGACACAGAGTCTCTGTGTCCAACGCTCGGCGTGGCAAGACGTCGTGTTCGGGTTCGCGGCTGGTTAATCGTCATCCTGAGGATGAATCGTTGAGCGGTGAAATACGTGTCGATTTCTTACAAGGTTTTTTATGAGTCTTTAGGAATAGGTTATGAAATATATCTACGTGCATTGTATTTTATCATGGATTTCCGCAAACTTAAGTTACTATTCTGAGTTCTCTGCAACTCTTCAACAACTCACTCATTGAAGGTGGAATACCGAATTCAAGTTTTTATTGGAAAATGGAAAAAGTGGAAGTGAAGTCTTCACTTACAAAATGCGTATTGCAACACAACATAGTAAGAACTAAACACACTTGTACCTAACAAAAGTTGCGACAATCGCGCTTCAAAACAATGTGTGAAACTCCTTAAGATCTCATTTACATTAAAAGAGGACGCTCATCTCATTGTATATTGAAAATCGTTTTTTAAAACAAGTTGCCATGCACTTTGCCTCTGTCATTTTACTAAAAGCTTGCTGTTTCAAGGAGATGAACTTGAACGTTTTCAAATAACCTATGAAATTGGTATCAGAGATTTTTGGAACGGCTAAATGTAAAAGTCATTGAGGTCAAAGAAAGTTGGAGAAAGGAACATTGTTCGGTGACATTTGTAAAAGTTTTCTGGTTTCGATGTTTGACATTAAGCTCGTCGTTAATGTATAAATAATTGTGCTTTTTGTAGGGTTTTTTAACTTTCAATAAGTTATACTAATTCTATGATAAAACTATAGGAATAAAGTCTACTAAGGTTAAGTTATACATAATTATGCTGAATGAGTGGTAAACTCTGCTTGCGCGATGCAGGATTTTGCGTGAAGATATGATGCGTAGTTCGCATGTGCCGATATAGATGCCGTCACAGCTTTATTAAGTGTACGTTCAACACTTTTTCTTTAAAGAAATACAAGGTCACATTCAATCAGCTAGCGATGATGCAGATACGATGGGTATCAATCAAGATAAAAACACGACAAAATAAAATAATTTTATTTTTTTTGGCCCAACGTTCGCGGTGGTTTTCTTACTTGAGGTCATGAGTTGAGAGAATCTGTTTTTTTTTTAATTGTAACATCTTTCCTCTCACGGGACGAGGCATCAGGTTAAGCTACGTTTGCCGGCATTGGTCCGTGGATGGATGACCATCTTTACAAACCGAGACTCCTCCGTGCTTCGGAAAGCACGTTAAGCCATTGGTCCTGGCTGTCATTTGTGTATCTTTGACAATCGTTACAAGTCGTCAGAAGCCAGAAAATCCGACAACCAGTCTTACCAAGGGGAATCTTATTATCCAGTTACTGGGTTGTGGAGGTCAGATAGGCAGTCGCTCCATGTAAAATACTGGTATTCAACTGCATTCGGTTAGACTGGAAGCGGACCCCCAACATAGCTAAGCAGATTGACAAAGAGTCCTTACTTGATAAGAAAATATTGGTTAGAACATTTTGTATTAGTAGGTAGGTCTATAGTTAAACGAACCATGTTGCCTATAGATGTGATGTAGGTACGCCAATTAGTTATATCACCCTAGCAACAAGCTAATGACTTAGCATTTATTGACATTGAATTCTATGTTCAAATTCGAAGATTCGAATTACAATTGTATACCATTCTAAACCCCCGCTTAATAAGGTTAAATGGAAGGATTTGTCTCACACGACCATCGAATATAGTACATACATAGGTAGGAATATAATCCATAATCCCCGAGTATCTGGGGACATCCATTGGAATTGATGGAATATTCTAGATTCGTGAATACGACTATAATAGAGCTTTGAATGTACCAGCTTTATATTACATACTAAGTGCTTATCATAAAGCCTGATTTTTTACCAGATATTCAGATAATTTATATCCAGGTCGGGGCAGTGGTCTAACTGTTCTGTCCAACTAACGCCTTCTTATTATTTTTCTATTATACCTCAGTCTTATCAATTTATTGAAAAATCTAATTGAAGATAAGCAATTTTGGTTACTTCCCGCTCTTAAACCGCACCGTTGCTCATCGCATCATTTCTTAGCCTATCATTCATAGTTACCTACGCCACACATGCTTCGCAAGGAACGCATTTCCACAGCATTTATTTTACAGTTGCACTACTTGTCAGTATACCCTCGTAACCAGTTGATAAATGCTGGATATTTTAGACAAGACACGTAAAAATACCATAATATTGTGAAATTCTATTTTTAACATAACATAACCCACATTTTGCCAGTTATGTTTTTAAGTCCCATGTAATAGGGGGTTAGCCTATTGCCATCAACCGGGCACAGATCCAGACTCCGGGCTGCTACTGAGAAATTAAAGATAGAAAATCCCAATAACACTTTGCCCGACCTGGGAATCGAACCCAGGACCTCATGCTCAGCAGTAGCGCTTGCGACCACTAGACCAACGAGGCAGTTCTATTTTTAAATCAGTAAAAAAATTACATAATACAACATTACCGCACGCCTGTTTTACTTTGAAGAGTTAAGCAAAAGTGTACTTATAGTACGCCCACATTTGGCCAGTTATGTTTAAAAATAGACCAAATTGTGTAAATAGTCCATAGCGACTAATAAAGAAATCTCCCAACTATTATATCTTGTCTATGAAATAGCGGCACGGCTTCTAATATTGATAACCCTTCATATCAGGCGGCTAGTTCACTTAATAGTCAGGACGTGACGTTCCAAAGGCATACGCCAAAAGGACCTATGCCCGTTTTCACTAACGCTACATGAATGCCTAAATAAGATCGCTCTGTTGGACTTTCAACGCTCATCACAGCACGGATGGTTGAGAATCCAACAGCGCGCTTTTTTTGTCGCCTGGAGTTAGTAAAAACGTGCACTTATATTTTTTACCCAGTCCATAGATAATCAAAATCAAAATCAAAATATTTTATTTCACATAAACCTACATGGGCACTTATGAAACGTCAGAATCTAGGTGCACGGTTCCAATTGGTCGTTTCCTATGGAGAAGAGCCGGCAAGAAACTCCACGGCAATGACATGTTTCGTACAGTCACAGTCGATTGGACACGTTTTTAGACCTTACTACATCTTTTTCAATTTTTATTCTTCTGTACGAATTGTATTGAAGCCCTGTAAGCTTTTTCTGTATCATTTATAATTCCAGCATATTCTTCTAAACTACGAAGCGGATTTTTATGTGATTTTCACTATGATTTAGAGAATTTATTGTGGAAGGTTTATGTGTACAATAAATTAATATATAACTTACATATAATAAAGAAATCTCTCTCTCAAGTCCTAAAAACCGTACAAAGTAGGGGCGAGACGCTAGTTACCTAAATAATGTACACCAGGTTTCTCAATTAAATTGTAGAGTTTCACCTGAGTTACTGTATTTCAGAATAAAGTTCAATGCAATTTTTAAGTTCTGTACCAAAGAAGTCTGTTTTCTAACAAAAGTTTTAAAAGTATTTAGATATGCGCGAAACGCTTGAAATTTTAATAGTGCCGGTGGAATACTTTTAGTTTCAAAGTGAACTATTTTCCATCTACATAAAATAGGTAATTGTGAAATTTCTTTACCCACATAAATGGAAATAGAGTATTCCCTGTATTCCCCAAAGGGTTAGGCAGAGGTGTACCTATAGTACACATTACGCCAGTTCTATGTCCTATGTAATAGTGGGCGAGACTATTGCCATCAACCGGGTACAAATCCAGACTCCGGGCTGCTACTGAGTAATGCCAGATGGAAAACCCCAATAATACTCAGCCCGACTCAGGTAAAAAATATTTTTCATGATTTTATTTTGCCAATTTGTCGGCGTCATTAGTATGTATACTCATGCCAAATTACAGCTTTCTAGTACTAATAGTCTCTGCGCTAAGCCGGGGACAGACAGACAGACAGACGGACATGGAGAAACTATAAGGGTTCCTTGTTTACTACGGAACCCTAAAAAGAGAAAGAACTACCAAGCTTGGTACAGTTTTCACTTTTTTTTCCGAGTTTAAATAATTTCCGATTTTCGGAGCTTTCCGCATCCCTAGTATTTGTATTGCAGACATTGCAGTAGCTACTACTGGACTTGCTTTGATCATTTTTATTCATCTTGGCAATATCTAGGCCATCGGGAAAGACGTTTTTCTACAGAGACCACTAAGCGGCTTATTGGGTCAGGATCGGTTCCAATTAAAATATCGATTGGAAACTGCCACTCTTCACCAGTTTTATGAATGATATCTTAGTGCAGTCTTGACTTAATAAGATTTTATTAAAATACTTTTTGCATGCTGGGTGCTCGTGCCTAAGTTATAATAGCCGCACTGGTCGATCCATCAGGTTAAGCTACGGTTGCCGGGGTTAGTCCGTGGATGAGTGACCATCTTTACATACCGAGATTCCTCCGTGCCTCGGAAAGCACGTTAAGCCGTTGGTCCCAGCTGTCATTCGTGGATCTTTGAAAGCCGACCCCAACATAGTTGGGAAAAAGCTAGGCAGGTTTTTAATTTTTTGCATGCAGTCTAAGTCGATATCTTGAGCAATAATAATACTGAGAAGGCACGACCATCGATCACTACGCTTGCTCAAGACGGGTTGGCGATTTCAGACTTGTATTAACTATAAGTCCAAGTTTCCTCGTGCGATGTTTCCTTCATCGATGTCAGTAATATCGAAGATAAACTCAGAAGCAGAAAAAGTCACATTAGTACTTGCCCGTATAAGAAACCCACACTGGCCCAAATGCCGCATAATGCGCCCACTTCTGTTAATCATGGGAGAACTAACAAGGCGCTGTAACCTGGCCGCTTAATATGCGGGAGACCATTACCACCCTTTAATGTTCCCACAGCTGGGCCACAGGCCTACCCTCTTTGAGAAAGAGTGGGCCATTATCCACCACGCGGGTTGGTAAATGCCACATATCTGCGAATTTTTGGTTCTAGGACATGTCGGTTTCCTCACGATGTTTTCCTTCACCGTTTTGAGAGCAGTTCGAACCTACGACCTACACCTCGTAACCACCACTGCTCTACCTGGACCTATGACGTACATATGTATAATGATCTCAATCCACAATGTGAACTTAGGTGGTTGATTTAAAAGTTACAAAATATTGCGGACCTATCGGACACAGCAATACAAGAGAAAATAGTTAAATATGGACTACAGGTTTCCCTCAATCCAATAATAAAATCGGTTTAACAACCCCACATTTCCTCGTCAAGAGATCCTACAACAATTGACAGGGTGACCTATTGTTACCTCAAGAGCTTCTATTCACATAACATGCATTCCCAGAGCTTCTGTTAAATCGAGTGCCACTCATGTACGCTTAGAGCCCGATGTATCCTCGTCAGGGCTATTCATTGCTCGCTCAATGCGACAGGTACCAGTTGCCTATTATCTACAAAGAGCAGTGTATGCGTTTAATTACGTTGCAGCGTTCAATTACGGGTCGAACAATGACTTGGTTCGCTATTTGAATTTAGCGGTGAGTTTTGTTCACTGGCAGGAAAATAGAACTTGTTTTTTAATTGTGTTCTGTTTTTAAATTATAGTTTTTTAGTGCCATCGGACTGCCAAGGCATAGGTCTGAAGATCAAACCCAAGGCACCGCACCTATGACTTTTTGGATGCATGCGCGTATTGTATAATTATCACTTGCTTCAAAAACGGTGAAGGAAAACATCCTGATAACGTAAAAAAAAGATGGCGTATCACTACGGCCGTGTGATTACAAGCTGCAGACACACAACAGATTTACATAGCAAGGAGGTTTCGTGCAAACAATAACTAATTTCCCGCGTATGTTTACTACGCCATAAATTCGGTTGCACTATGCTGTGGAAGCCGTTAAATTTTATGTCTGTTACGTGTGTGTACAAATTAATAATAAATGGTGACATGACACTATACAGCACTATTGGCAGTTTACAGGTAGACACGTCGTGATGGCCCAGAGTCAGAGAGAGAGAGAGAGAGATGGTGTCGCCTCTTATGCATTAGGTTGTGGTTTCAAATCCGGGCAAATACCAATGTGAGATGTTCAATTCATATGTTCTTTCTGAGTTTATCTTTTTGACATCGGTGAAGGAAAACATCATGAGGAAACCTGCACCCTAATTGCGTAATACACGATCAATCACAATGTTTTGCATAGAGCGACTGCCTATCTGACCTCCACAACCCAGTTACTGGGTAATACTATGCCCCTCGGTAAGACTGGTTGCTACATTGTTTGGGCTTCTGACTACCCGTGACGACTGTCAAAGATCTATGAATGACAGCCAGGACTAATGGCTTAACGTGCTTTCGAAGGCACAGAGGGTCTCGATATTTAATAGATGGTAATCCATCCACGAACCGACCGCAGCAAGCGTAGCTTAACCTTCGATCGACCAGTGCTTCTTTATTATTAAGCCACGAGCCCCTTATATTTAGCCACTAGCCCCTCAAGCTTGCAAATAAATAAATTAATAAAGCTTGTAGCGGAGAAATTATTGGTATACTTTTACCAAGCAAATTTAAATTTCACGTGTTGGTTAATCAACCTTCTTTAACTACATAGCCGAGTAAATCCACTTTGGCATTATAAACGAAAAAATTGTACCTACCTGCGTATAAGCTGAAAGTTTCAGACCCCTTCTGAATAATAAATGAAGCCCAGAAATGTGTAGAGATGAAATTTAAAGGTTATGTTGTTACACGCACCTAAATACCTTTAACTTTTGAAGATGTTCAGGAAATCTTGTACGTACTTAGTGTAAAATTTTGATAGCTTGTTTTCAGTTTGAATTAGAATCTTAATGCTTCATAAAAATCTTTCTCATAAAAGTAACTATAATTAGATAAGTTAAAACAACTTTGATAATCATATTTGGTTAGATAAATAAGAGAAATTAATGACTTACAAAATTAACTTGAAGAAACTTTGGGCACAAGGAAATAACAACTAACTATCTCGGCAACAGTCATAATAATTATAGCAATATTCAGAATAGACTAAGCCACATAAACTTTATTAATAAGCTCATTAATACCATATTATTATAATCAACCAAAAACTCTCACTTCCGTCCGTAAGTTACACATTACTTACAAACGTTCGTTAAGGGCCTATAAGACCTCAAATTGCTTAGCAAGATCCGCCGTTATATCGAAACTACTGCAGCATTAATTCTGAAATAAATATATGTTAAAGTTGAGGATTAATGTTAAGGACTATGTTAGCCGAAAATAGGATTTAATTTTTTTTTTATCCATAGTTACTTACAAACCGAACAATAAACCGCTGCTATTAAAAAAATACTTCAAATTAGATCATGAAACTTTGCATACTAACTGAACTAACTATAAAACAGCGACTATGTTTTTTATTTTTTTTAAATTACCATTATTTTCGCCGTAAAACGATAAAGAAAAATTACCTAAGCAATTGCTGCTTTGGAGCCGCCTCCGTCTCGCTTGCACTCTGTCCGCGAGTAGTATGGTGCAAGCGAGATAAAAACCTGAGGTTGTGTGGGCTCTTAATGCAGAAGTCAAAGCATTACGCGGAGTGTTAGTTCTGCACGAGTTCACACAAGGAAAGTTACAGTTAGAAGCATAACTGTGATTTTGAGCGGTTACAAACAACGGCAGTCACTGCCTCTAGGGCACGGTAACAGTTGCTAAACTACACAACTGAATTGTAACAGTTACTGCTAGTATTTATAAAAGGTATACACAAACAATTGTAACACATATATTTTTTAAGAGGCCCTGGGGCTTTGGCTTTTAGTGCCGACGGCACTTGTTTTCAGGTTGTCTCAAACGTAGTGGTCCAAAGGCAAATGAGGTAATGCGAAGGGGTCCACCTACAATAAAAAAAAATAAAAACCAGGATATTCTGAAAAGTTCAGAAAATTTCGCTATTATTATTTTCAAGAAATTTTACACTTTTAGTTCAAATCTGGCTAGATTTGAACTCGCTACGTCGAAAATTATGTTCACAGGGTTGAAAAATCCAAGTGGAATTGTAAATTTCTTGAAAAGAATAATAGCAAAATTTTCTGAACTGTTCAGAATATCCCAGTTTTTAATTTTTTTAATGAAAGGTGGACCCCTTCTCTTTAGCTCATTTGCATTTGGACCACTTCGTTTGAGACACCCTGTATAATGGATAACCCGCGTATTGTCTCGTTCGATAAAGTTCTAACAGATTCACAGATTAAAGTGACCACACCAATGTGGCATATTGAATCAATGAACATGACTTATTGAAACTTTTTACAATAATACATAACACAACATACATACATTATCAGCCTATAATCTCCCCACTGATGGGACCCAGGCTTCCTCCCTTCGAGAGCTATAATCTGCCACGCGGGCCCAGTGCGGGTTGGTAAATGTCACAAGTCTTCGAATTTTTGGTTCACATGCCGATTTCTTAACGATATTTTCCTTCACCGTTTTGAGAGCAATGGTGATGAAATTATTTACACAAAGTAAAGCGCCTGCCTGGGTTCGAACCCACGTCCTACAACTCGTATATATTTCGGAGCCGTCACTACTGGGCCATCACTGCCCGTATATAACGTATTTTTTTATATTAATTTAAACTTTTCGCACTCAAAAAAGGAACAAAGGCGGACTTAATGTCTTAGGCATTCTCTACCAGTCAACGAAGGGTGGTGAAGAGATTAGATGGCAGGTGCTCTGTTTCAGAGGAACAAAGGGAAAAAATAATTATTATAAATATACTCTTGCATTAATAATATAGGTAGGTATAAACTTAAAATACACATACATACTAAAGATATATTACCATTTCTGAGAACCACCTCATTTCAACTGCGGACACCCTTTTATCAAAGACGCTTGATGTCAAAGGAACAATATTCCTAAGACGGACTGGCAACCCTGAAAGAGGTCGTCAGCTCAATTCCTTCCGCTTTACTAGTGTTACTATGGCTTTGGTTTCCTAAGAAAGCGGGCACGGTCACACAATAACGTCTGTCCAAATACAGAGAGTGTTTTGACAGCTTTTAATTAATGTCAAATACTGGAGAAAATTATCTCAAACGAACACTTAAAGTTAAACACTCGTAGCATTTCTTTCAAATCTAAATGCACATTCCACTTTATGATGATATTTACTAATGATACAACACAACACAAAGGCACAAAACCCGAAAATAATCGCGTAATTAATAAAAACAAAATGTAAATAAACGCGTCGGCCATCTTTGCAGCGAGAAAAAATGTCACTAACAAAGAATTAATATTTCGACTCGATTATGCTTCAAGGGTTCAATATGGACATACAAGAATCAGATGTCATTCCCAATCGTTATTACCAACTTTAGCATAAAAAAACTACAGATAATGAATACAAAGAACAGTCAAATATGAGTGAAGTCTGTGGGACTTTTCCAGACCGCAGACGGTTGAGCGTATTTTTGACGCGATCTATAAAAGTTCGCGCGACGGCCAAGAGGTTGAGGTTCGGCGTATTTTGCGCCAAAATCTTGTTAATTCGGTAATTAATAACTAACTATAGTTATTCAAAGGAAGAGAATTTGGAGGACATTTGACCTCCTCAGGCGGTCCTTACATAGAGGAAATAAACATAGGAGATACTAACACATAATACTAACAAATTAGTTGTTTATAAGTAGCATACTTAAAATTACATATTTTTCTTATACTCTAAGTGTTGAAACCTCATTGATGAAGGAATTATTCAAATCTTTTTTTTTTCATAGTTTTTCGAAAAGCTGAACATATCCGGACTTGTACAGTTGGCAGAGCAGCTTAACTTTTTTCGGATGTTCGATTTCTGCCCGAAACAAATATGCTTATATTACCTACAGGTAATTTTTGTAGGTCCCAGTGTTTGTGCTAGCGAGATTTATATCTATCAACAAACCCACGCCACAGAAATTATCGGAAAAAAAAATTAGTCGTACTTCAAAAAAGGAATGGATAAATCAAATCGACTCTTTGGGCGGCGACTTTGTTCTGAGGTTTAACCATACATTTTTGACGTTTGAATGTCACTTTTAAAAATAAACCCCTTTGTTTTTAAGAAAACGAATTGAGATCACGATAACAGTCAAAACAAAATCTTATTGAAATCTGACAAGCTTAACTAAGACAACCCGTGGTTGAAAGGGAGATCGCGGTAAGATCGCAACCATCCCGGCTTAGTATGAAACAGTCCCTAAGGATTACTTGCACGTGATCAACTGAACACGTGGGGGCTTAATAACCTGCTACAAATCCCAACCAATCACCTAAACTTAATACAATAATAATAACTTAATTTTTTTTTCATAAGATCTGAGATTTTTTCCCGCTATCTTACCTCAAAGCAAGGATTCCCAAGGGAAATTCAATTGACTTTATCCGATCTTACCATCAGGATCCTAGGAAATCAAATCTTATGCAATTTATCACGAACCGCAGACAATTCTAAGACTTCAACCTATATTTATAACTTCGTCCGGTAATTGCTTCAATGCAGCGCAAAGGCATATTTTTATACAGAGAAGAAAAATCGATCACCTCTTTCATTTGGTGTTGATGTTTTCAGATATACATTTCTTGAGGTTCATTAGGGTTAGGTTAGGTTCATTTATGGAGGAACACTGACTCCCAAGTCACAGGTACTAACCTAGTTTGGGACCTATGTTTAAGACACTTCTTCTGTATGTTGTAATGTCTGTAACAATATTGTCACTTTTTTGAAATAAAGAAATTTTTATTTTTTTTAAAATTTTAATTAGAAAACCAGCGTCAGACTGTATTTGCCGGGCATTCATGCTGTAATGAACCTTTTTGGCGCAGCCGTGAGGCACACGCTATTGTTGTTAAACATTATTTTCACTTTTTTATTTTGTTTTTTGTTTTTATGTTTCTTGAACTGTGTCCAAATAAACGTTATTCTTTCTTTGTCTGTTTCTTAGATTCTGTGCCGGAAGTCGGAAGTGTATCAGACAATATAAAAATGTCGAACTGGATCCTATGTATTTATAAGCTCAATGTGGAGGCACGGTAGCGCCCCCGCCAAATCGAGTAAAACCTACCAAACAAAGGCACAGCCATACCATTTCTCGAAGCCATTCAAGACATTTTCGACCCCCCTTAACATCGTTGTGTATAAAGCTAGAAACCTGAATTTTCAGTGGCCAAGAGCGCATAATATAACTAGGTATATTCCCAAATGACTTTCAATTTTGAACCCGTAGTTTAGGAACTATTGCAAGCCAAAGTTCCTTAATTTGGTTACTGACACACTCACTTAATCACCGATTATCAAAATACTAAGGTTCTAGCAGACACACAAGCTTTGAACTTCTCAAATCGCACACGGCAATAGAATCTATACAGGTACAACAACATCTAACTAATATTATCACTCTGAGCGCTTTATTTATGTTTGTGTATGCATAAAGGCCCGCCAGCGCTGTTAATTAGGACTATTTAAAATAGCAGACACACAAGCTTTGAACTTCTCAAATCGCACACGGCAATAGAATTTACATACAACAAAACCTACCTCATATTAGCTCTCTGAGCGCTTTATTTATGTTTGTGTATGCATAAAGGCCCGCTAGCACTATGTTGAATTAGGACTATTTAAAATAGCAAATTATTATTATGTGATTATGTTGACGTGCGTTGTATTCTATTTATTAAAGCAATAAAGATGTCTAATATTGATACAGTCACTATAAAATGCTGTTAGTTACCTAATTAGGTAACGATTTATGACAACGATTCTCCCTTAGTTAAATAGGATAAATAAATTAACCGATTACATTCGATCTCACAAGTTTTTGTGGAAGAAGAACTGCGTTGCGAGACTTGCATTTTTGTACATATATATTTTTACGGGATTTGTTTTTACACTAGTAAATCCTCATACCATCAAAACTATACCTATTTACCTTATGTTTTTGTATTTATTTGTATAGTTAGTTAGTCATTTAATTTAGTACCTAGTGTAATTAGTTAGTTGTGTTATATATTGTAGGTACTAGCTTCTTTGATTCTGCTGGTGAAAGAATATTTTAAATGGGTCCAGTAGTGTTTGAGTTTATTCATTACAAACAAAACTACAAATCTTTTCTCTTTATAATATTAGTGCAGTTATAAGCATTTTAAAGTTTATGAAATAATATATTTCTTATTTAGAAAAATAGACATTTTTATTCGCCGATTCTGACTTTTAAATGACATAAAAACAAATAAAACGCCGTCGAAATACCACCAAAACATTGTAATAAACTTCCTTTAGGTATTAGGTATCATAACCTATTTACCGACATTGTGTATCAGAATCAGAACTGATGTGTCACTGACCTACTTGGCTTTGCAATGAAACGTACCAACACAAAGACTTGAAGAAAAGCTTTGAATGCGAAGCTGTGAGTCAACAGCTCTTCTTTCTAC
Organism: Eupsilia transversa; assembly: GCA_914767815.1. NCBI lineage: Eukaryota > Metazoa > Arthropoda > Insecta > Lepidoptera > Noctuidae > Eupsilia > Eupsilia transversa. The sequence continues at coordinate 5,738,399 of OU611888.1, forward strand.
AAAGTATCTTGCTGTACATTTCATATTTGTACTTTTAGTGATGATAGAAATGCTTAGGGTTTTTTATTTATAGTGCAAATCAAAACTATAAAAACGATGGGTTAGCTACCTTAATAGTACACTCACATTTCGCCAGTTATGTTTAAGTCCCATGTAATAGGGGGCGAGCCTATTGCCATGAACCGGTCATAAATCCAGACTCGGGCTCCTACTGAGAAATTCCCGAATGGAAAAACCCAGTAACACTTTTCCCGACCTGGGAATCACCCCCAGAACCGCTCAGCAGTAAAGCTTGCGACTAAGAGACAATCAGTTCAACTAGATTATGGTTTAGCTAGTGTTCCTCCCTTTTCAAAGGAGGAACTTCTCCACTTCATTCAACCCCCCCCCCTAAAAACTATGCTCTGTACCGGAACAAGCTACCGCAATCAAGAGGTAAAATCGCGCCAAAAATCATGTGTGGCTGCTTCAACACTAAAAATACGCATTTTTCTTTTTGCGTTTTCCAATTACCTCCAGTAACGTAGGACCGAGTACTGGACAATGATAATACGTCTAATGTGCAATTTTTGAGTAGTACTATCGCAATGTACCTACTTTCAAAAATGGCCCAGTAAAACCAGATGTCCAATTGAAAACCACTTAACTCCATACCATGAGTACATTGATTCAGTGATTTATTTACAAATCAAAACAATCATCGAATGCAAGGCGACCCTCTACGCAACTTTATACAATTTCCAGCGGTAATAATATCCAGACGGATAATATATCTCTAGGATGACCAACACAGCATAGGGGAACGAAGTATGTATGTAGAACACAGTCCACAAACATACTTCGTTCCCCTATGAAGATTGGTGATTATGGTAATATCCCACTGGAATACGTCGTTATGGACCTTTATTGAGTTGCTCTGTGGACATCATAAAAGTGCTGGTATGAAGGCTATTTTTAGTAGAAAACTTTGTTGTATCATGTATTTAGGTATAAATATTTTTTGTTTTATGTCTGTGGAAAGAACGTTACTGGAAATAAGGGTTTTCACTCAGAACAATAACTAGGTTTTCATGACACCAGATGGCGCCAGTTTGACAAGAGGTATTTCGATAATGAAAATAAAATACATATATGATGACGTTCATCAATTGTTTCATTCAGTCACGGCTAAAGAAAATATTATAGGCGCTTTGACAGTTTTGACAGGTGACGGACCTGACGTCTTAGTACTGCCATCTAGTGAACGTCATTTCTCTTATGTCTGCGTAAACTTACACTAGCTGGACCCGCACTCTAATTGCGAAACAGACGATCAATCTTTTTCATTTTGACAGTTCAACAACATTCATTGCGTTATTTACGTTTTTGACCAGACACATTTTTCAAACATATGAAGCAATGGATTTGCAATATCCTTCAAAATGATTCAGATTTTGATTGATCGCGTGCTACGCAATTAAAGTGCCGAAACAGCTATCCCCAGGTTCTCACATGTATAATTTCAACATGAATGATGTAACCAATATTTAGATTATTACGTTTCCGTAGAGTTTCTTGGCCTTTCTTCGCCATAGGAACCCAATACACTTTGGAATTTTCATCTTTCTGACTGACCGACTCCTTGACAATTCTAAAGTGCCTGTAATTCGTATAAGTGAAACAAATGCTTTGAGTTTGAGTTTTACAAACATGTGTTTGTTCTTGCACATAGCTCAGCAGCCAATCGCCACTGCGTACCATACGTACACCGTGCGATCAGCTATTTTACTTTAAAATATTTTTTGTCATACCTACATGCAATCAGTAAATTATAACTATGTAGCTAAATAATTTGCGAAACTGTCATTATGTACCCATAAGGTGTGTTGTGTTTATGTTGTTAACAGTTAAAAAAGAAAAATATCTTTTATAAGCTTTTAAAGGTAAATCGCTAGCCTCATAAAGTGTCTTATTTATAATGATTCAATGCATTTTGTTATATTGTGCCGTGGTTAAAAATGGATCGCCACTGCGCTAACCACGTCGCCGTAAAATGCTCAATCAATTTGTTTGTTAGTATATTTACTCATGGATGAAAGGAATGTTTAGATACCACAAGTATCCATGTTTATATTTGGGTAGGTATTTCCCCAGCGAAATTCCATTTCTAGAGATGAGAAGCTCAGTATGTAAATTATTAGGTCTATTTCCACTGGCTTGGCTTTCGATTCGGCACAAATGCCTCTCAATTTCATATGAGCTCAGAACGGCGCCTGTAACAGTACCCATTTTAGTAGGAAAGCGTTTTTTGACAACAAGCTAATATCAACATTTTTTGGAACGATGCTCTCAAAAATATTAAATGAAACAATGTTTGCCTACTTTTATGGAATATAAAATGGCATCATGAAATGTTTTCATTTGCTGATATTCTATTAAGGTAATATCTATTCATAAAACCTAAAAATAATTCTAACGAAGACTTCATTTAGGTATAGAAAATAACGTTCAGTAGGTACTAGGTACCTTTAGAAACAGATTACTAGGTACGCAATGTTTTGTCTTTGGTCGGTTGGATCCATGTAAAATACCGGTATTCAGCTGCATCCGGTTAGACTGGAAGCCGACCCCAACATAGTTGGGAAAAGGTTAGGCAGATTATTATTTTTTAACACACATATCTGTCTCGCGGCACGACAGGTCGCCCATGCGTGTGGTGTCGCGCGCGATTTCATACAAGTTTTTCTACGGATATAAAATCGCAGAATCGCGCCGTGCGACAAGTCGCGCCAATGTGTACGAAGAAAACCGTTTATCTTTCTCTTCAAAGTTTTTTCAGCGTAGGTGTAAAACAAATCGTCGAAAATCACAAAGTGCTTATGCCCACGTCTTTTGGTTGTAGAAACTCTATGCTTAAGAAAATTCCACAGCGTAGGCAGCACTCATGACATTAAACTCACGATTTTCCGGAAAAAGGTCAAAGTTCACATAAATGCTCATTTAATTTTATTGCAAACAATTTGTTGTGTAAGTTTACAAGCGGATTTTCACGCGTCGGTAGCTTTTAAACCCAGTCATAAGTGCCCGTAATTACTGTCGAACTGAATACATATAAAAAAGTAAGTGTTTGTATGACCTATTTACGATTGTTTCGAACCAGTATTTCAAACATACATGTTTACAGTTGTACTAACAATCATTCTTCTAATAAGTTTAAAAAATATGTATTTAGTTATACTACCTCATTGGTCTTATGATTGCAAGCGCTACTGCAGATCATGAGATCCTAGGTTCGATTCCCGGGTAAGGGAAAGTGTTATTGGGTTATTTGGAATTTAACAGCAGCTCGGAGTCTGTATTTCTGCCCGTTTGATGGCAATAGGCTGGCGGTTGGCGGGCTGGCGAAATGTAGTTGTACTATAGGTACATCTCTGCCTAACCCTTCGCGGAATACAGGCGTGATGTAATGTATGTATGTAAATTAATTTCAGACATACACCGTTTCGGTTACTTATTCTTCTAGAAAGTTTAAAAGATACTTAGTTATACAGATTCAATTACCTACGATGTACATCACCAGAACACCCGCATTTTTTTTTAGATTATTCTGGAATCTAAAGAGGTTTTCGCTGGGTAGAGGTCTTATGTCCGAATATCGAAAAATTGTTGCCGTGGGTCATAAGGGGGAGGCGTGAAAATTGATTCGCTGTAACAATGTTTAATAGAACAGAATACTCGCGAAATTTCGTGTAGTTGCAAATAATTAGTCGAGTTTTTTAATTAATATTCGTTATGGCACCTCTTTAGCTAGCCGAATATCAAAAAATATTTGGCCTAGGTCTTAAGGGGGAGGCGTGGAAATTGATTCGCTGTTACAATGTATAGTAGATTCTACAGAGACGCGCTTGTGGGATGCTACATTGTTATTGATTCTCTCTCTCTCTCCGTACTTGCAATATAATTCAATGCGCACCATTACACCTAAACTACCTATTACGCTATTACTACCGACATTACATTTGTACACCTGTGTACTACTCCCATCAGGCGATATACCACAGACTACATAGACAACAGACAATAGACAGCTTATCCAGTAGTGCGGTGCCTGAAAATACCCACATATACTTCTACAATAAAGCTGAAGTGTTTGTTTGTTTGTTTGAACGCGCTCATCTCGAGAACTACCAGTCGAATATGAAAAAATATTTTTGCATATAATAGCTCAGTTCCTGTGTAAGTTTAAAGGCTCTTGAACAACACTCTACGTCCCTTAGGAGCCGAGAAAAAATGAAAAGTCGGAAAGAACGCTAAGCGAAAACGAAGTAAATGCGCGGGCGGGCTATGAGATGCGACGCGGTGGGTCGAAGGAACAAGAAATTTCACGCGGATAAAGTCGCGGGCAGAAGCTTGTTTATCATAACATACCATTACGTCTGCATTCCCCGACGGGTTACGTAAAGGTACCTATACACCCACATTTCGCCTGCTATAATGTTCAAGTCCCATGTAACAGGGGGCGAACCGGAAATATTTAAAGATAAATTATAATTTGCGAGGAATTTGGCGTACCTCGCCTCGAATTTATAGGCTTATAGCGTCATTTTGATCGCATTCGGAGCGGCTGTTTCAATAGGTACGGACTTTTATTTCGTTTTCTATGTCCTAAGCACTTAGCAACAAAAAACAAAAATGTTTTTCATAGTGATAAACAAACAATCTAAAACTGAGAATCTCAATATTAATTTTAGTTTTATATAATAGTTTGCAATTTTTACCTGTTCCCACATAAACTGCACTGGTAAATAGCAATAAATGTATCATAACTCTGGTCCCCAAGATACAGGTGCCGCCTAGTTTGGGGACCGCCGAAAAGATCAAAATTAATATCCCTAACAGTTACAGACCGACATTAAGTTAATTATAAGGTAAGAATTGTAACATATTGGTTCAATAAATTATATTATTACTACGTATCTCAATGTTGGGAGCTGTTGTGCAACGTTGGTTATCATATTTAACGGCACATGTTGATTTTATTTATTTATTTTATTCATTTAAATAACATGGGAGACTTACAGCTAAAACAAACAGATCAAGGACTGTACCTACCTTAGTCTGAAAGCCAATTAAAGGTCTCCACGTATAAAAAAAAGTATTGATGGCCTAGTGATCACAGAGCTTTATTCAGCTCGTGACAACTTTTGCCCACCCTCAGCAACCAAATTCCGTATCTTCCCTAGAAACCATTCCGCAAAGGTGAGGAAAAAGATAAAACCAATAATATTTTCTACTATTTTCGGGGGTCTGACAGCCCGTTACTAATACCTCCGATGCTCGATAGACAGACAGCCATGGTAACGTTAGAAATGTGACATAATTATTTGTAAAAGTAGACATTTTCGTACAGAGAAGGAAAGAAAAAATGTATAAATACGGGTCTTGACGATTTTCCGGCCTATTGTCACGTTTCTTTTACAGGTCTTGCACTCAATTAGTGCAGCCATTTCTTCCCCAAAGGTGGGAAAAACACGGATTGGCTAAATAATCCTTTAGGAAATATTCCTTGTGTTTGGGCCTGTTCAATAGGTTCAGTAATTGTTTAAAATTACAACACAAGGACCACCGTTTTTTGTTTTTTATTTACTTTAAAAAACAACCTTTTTGTAAATCGGCGTCTTGGCTGGTCACAATTTAATCTATATTTCTCATAGTTTCGGTACCTACCTACTTAGCCTGCAATCTCATAACAAAAACTCATCAAACACGCTACTTCGAATAAAATACAGGCTAACCTGTATTTTATTAGAAAATAAGTTTTGCCCGCGGTTCCTCTTGGAGATCGGAAATTATCCCACGGAAAAGTACTACCGGGATAAAAAGTATCCTATGTCCCCAGGTGAACATCTAAATCCATTCAGCCGTTTAGCGTGAACGCGTAACAAACAAACCAACTCACTTTCACATTTTTAATATTAGTTAAGATAGCGTGTTTAATAACGATATAGGTCGAATTTTAGAAAAAGTACGGCATTGTTGAGCGTTATGTCACTCACAGGTATAAACATATGTCACAGTCTCTATTTAAAACACGATGTGCCATATTAATTGTGCACATTGCTTTTACAACACTAGTTTCACATTCGAAAATCACATGACGTACAGCCAACGGCACGCACTCGGTACCAAAATAAGTCTTGACTAACATTTAAAAAAAAACCACATTTATTGCTATGACATAAAGGCGATATTAATGTCGATTTTTTACTAGCTAGACTTGCTGTTTACGTACTATTCTATAAGTAACCAATTGTCCAATTAACGTCTTACCACAAACAGTCTTAATTCAGTATTTAGGGGCGGAATCCGTCCAAGTGCGTCGCTTCACACTTGTGACGACACGATTAAAAAATGGTTCATCTTGACATAGTTCCCCCGAGTTGGTTCACCTGTCTTTGAATGTGGTACAAGGCACGAGCGGTAAGCGGTATAGAATTGCATGATAGAAAAATCTTAAAGAGAATTTTTATTTATTTTAAATATATATTTCATATTATAAATGCGAAGTAACTCCGTCTTTCGTCTGTTACCTTTTCACGTCTTAACGGCAGAACGGATTTTGATGTTTCGTACAAGGTTAGGACATAGAGTACTTTTTACTCCGATAGTACCTTTCCGTGGGATAATTTGCGACCTCCACGTGGGCGAAGTCTCGGGCAAAAGCTATTTCGCCCACGTGGAATTGCAGAAGAGCAGGTTTATAAAGTGATAGAACACCGCTTAAACCACGAATTAAATAAAGCTTACAAAGGTTAATCCTTTACACCTAGTTTCAATAATATAGGATCAATTTTCAGAGTAGTTTGTAAGTTATTTTTCGTAATCGACAAAGACCTCTTACCCGTATCTTTTACGTGGGTGTCGAAAAACGAATTGCTTTAATAAGATAGAATAATTTTATTGCTTTAAAAAGTGAATGAGCAAAAGCTTGCTCCCGCCTTCTTAAACTAATTACCATCATCACTAACAAAATGGTCTGGCATAAAAATAATGGCCTTCTATTTAGCAGTCAAAAAACATAATAATATCAAGAATAAGTAAATAAGCCGCCCCGGGTTCAAAATAAGCAATTCTAAATTCCTTCTGTAAATGTTTCAAGAAGTGATAAATTATTTTTTTCGCGAATAGGTTACAAAATGTAGCAGCGTCCACTTAGGTCATACTGCTAAAAAACAGAATCTACATTTATCAAACATGAAGAAACAGCTGTCTGAATTCGCCTATATTTTCTTCAAAAAGTAAAAACTGGTGACTGCCTGAAAAATCGCTGGCACTTAGAAGAAAAAATGTAGAATTGATTAATGAATGTACTGTGAGTTGAATTTTTCAATGTAACTGAGAACCGTGACTTCGTTTTTTTATATCGGTTGTAAAAATGTTCTAAATATGATTGTAGAAAAACATGAAAAAATTACATTTTATTGCTGTAAAGAGCCGTTTGCGCTGTTTGAGTTTAGATTAACTATCAATACATTTTTTCGAGAGTTCAGCAGAATTAAGTTGGTAATGAATTAGTAGCCTTGTTTCTTCTTTTGCAAAGGAATTTAGGAGTTTTAGCCAAAGTGGAATTGCCAATTTCATAATATTGTGTGGCCCCCTATTACATAGGACTTAAACATGACTGGCGAAATGTAGGTGTATTAGTACACCTCTGCCTAACCGTTCGGGGACAAGAGGCGTGATACTTTTCTTTTTGGAAACTTTTCTTCAAGAAACAGTCTTCAGATAATGTAAGTATTTGTATTATTGTACAGTCCCGATCATAAGTACCTTTACGCAAAATTCAGAAGCAATTTTCTCGTGAAATTGCGATTGCAACTATTTGAGAAGACCTATTTCGTAATACTATGGTTGCGAAAATACCATACAATCAATACTTTAGGAGAAAATTGCTTTAGAATCTTTCGTAAGTATTTATGCTCGCGAGTGTAATCTACTTATCTTTCCAGGGATATAAATAATAACCCTATCTATCATATAATAAATAAGATCCCATACGGCATTTGAATGTATTCTCGCATATATCACTTTTGTACTGTCAAGATCTGTCAACGGAGTCACGTTCTAGTGATAGTTATTGAAAGTGAAATGTGTGGCGCTCTCTGAGGAAATCTTACTACTGTCTTAGAATTCAAAATGGATTCAATCAATTTTATACTACGTACCTTGTGAAATGGGATTGCAAGGTACAGGAATTACAATTTAAATTCAGTTGTTTTATGATGGAATGTGTATTTAATAATTAATTGATCAATCAAATTAAAAGGAAAATAAATCATACCAAGTTAACATAACATTTTTATGCAGAGGTGTACCTATAGTACCTACACCCACATTTCGCCAGTTATGTTTAAGACTCATGTAATAGGGAGCGAGCCTATTGCCATCAACTGGGCACAAATCCGGACTCCGGGCTCTTACTGAGAAATCCCTTATGCAAAACCCAATAACACTTTGCCCAATCTGGAAATGGAACCTAAGATCTCATGCTCAGCATAGAAGCGCTTGCGACCACTATACCAGCCTGGTTGGTCAGTCACTAGACCAAGGAGGCAGCTACCAAAATCGGGACAATTCCTCCTTTCTTCACCACAGATCTCGACAAAATATGACATGCGAAAAAACTTTACGAAATTATGGAAAACCAGCCAACTTTATGGTCCCCGTCTGTACTGAGATTGAATTTGAAAATCAGATTAGCTATGCGACTTCTTAAGGTCATTTCGAATAACTTAATTATTAAAGTTCCTCTCGCAACGAATTCGAAGTTGCCACGGTAAGAAGTAGCAAATTGGCATAATAACGCCTCTTCTAATTTTAACAAAAAAACGTTTTTGGCATGAAACATTCTGGAAGTTGGTACTTACTTTGACTTGCAAGTATTTTCGAACGTTAAAATTCGAATGCTCGTTTTGAACTGCAAAAGGTTTGTTATCTCTGGTCTTTATTATTATTATGTACACGTACATACGTGACATTGGCGCATTGATTATGTATTTATGTATAATCTATCGATTAATGGCATTACATGACTTTGTGTTTACATTATAATTTTCAGAGTTAGTAATTTATCTTTGCTCTTTGCTTTTTTCTTTATTAGGGTTCCGTTCGTCCGAATGAAAGGACGAACGGAACCCTAATATAGGATCACTCGTGTGTCTGTCTGTCTTTCTAGCTGGCTGGCTGGCTGGCTATCTGTATATCTGTCCGTCTGTCACAGCAATTTCCTCCGAATCTCATCATTCTGCCTAGCCTTTTCCCAATCATGTTGGGGTCGGCTTCCAGTCTAACCGGATGCAGCTGAATACCAGTATTTTACATGGAGCGACTGCCTATCTGACCTTCACAGCCCAGTAACTGGGTAATACCTCCAAATCCACTGTGTGACCCAAACAGTGTTACGTAAATAAATGAATTATTTTGATTGGGGGTCACCTTTCGGGTGAACATTGGAAAATGTGAAAAAAGTTTTGTAACTGTACCGTGTAATTGTCAAATGAAAGGGCGTGAGCCGAAAAATTATAAAACAGAATGTTTCTATACTTATGGATTACAGAAACACAGTTCTCATTCTCTCAGATTACAGAACAACAGATGAAGTCTATAGAGAACATAGATGAAAATTGACCATTCCCCACCCTTATCTCCGAAACTACTGAGCCTAAAATATTGAAAAAATACTGATAATGGTTATTTACATTATAGCTTAGCTACAGGAAAACCTATAAGAAGTCTATGGTCTTAAAATAACATGGTAATTCACTCGATATTGCGCGTACAATCTTACATTTGCAGTTAGAATGAATGGGGAACATGTTTTTCAACTACAATGTTAACTTTGTTCTTGGGAAAAATTCATCCTAACTACGGAACCCTTCATTGTGCGTGGTCCGATACGTACTTGCCCGGTTTTTTTGCACTTATTTTCAATTCAAAATGCTTTGGCAACAAAATAAACTGGAAAATGTGGGTGGAGATACTATGGGTACGCCACTGCTTTACCCTCTGGTGCAAATAGGCGTGATATTATCTTACGTAAATATTTTAATTGTATTTGTAAACTAAAATTGAGATGTTGATGATTTACTTATTCTCAACAATTTCACAAAAATAACCTGGTGGTTGTTTAGAAATGGAAATCGTTAGTTAAGAAATGGTTTTCTCTCATAAATAAACAGAAAATCTGTAATCAAAACAACCACGAAGGCTTCTATTGTAGAGAACACAAGAACAAGCAACAAATAGATGTAAAGCGATCCACGCAAAGCGGCATCTGTTGTTCATGAATATCTAAATGATCCAGCTTTTCCCGATATACTTCGCTTTATAATTCATGCGAGAACTGACAATCTTATGCGATTACAATGGAATGAGGAAACATGAATTCTGGGTTCGAAAACCACGTTTATCTTTTGTTGTTTGTGTTTTCGTGATAAACATAATTATTGGGTGCTAAACATACTACTAGCTTTTGCTTGCGATTTCATTCGCCTTCTATTGGGAAAGGGTGTTTCCCGGGACATTTCGGTATAAAAAATATTAAAGGGCATCAAAATAGTTACTGTACCTAATTTAAAATATAAGCATTAAAAACAAAACTGTCTAAAAGACGACTGAATAAGAATTTAACTGGAGTGGGACAATATGCTGGCCCCCCTAAGTATTACAAAGGACTTAAAATAACTGGCAAAATGAGGGTGTACTATGCACCGTTTCGTGGATACAGGCGTGATATTATAGTCAAATATATGTATAGAAATAATATACATGCTACACGCTACCGCCCGTAACTTAAACAAGGCGTACACCAGTTTAATATGCTCCAGTACACTATCATAAGGCATAGACACACCAGCATATACAACATGCAACCATTCTTTATGTCCTCCAACGGTACAGTGTGGGCATGGGATTATCTTTAAAACGATGGATTTTCATGAAAGCTTGAATATTGTTCTAGAGGTAATACGTATGAAAACATAAAAGAAATATTGAGTCCAGTTCAGTGAAAAGTGTTTATGGAATATGTTTTTAAGACAAATATAAAAGCTATGAGCATAATTTTCAAAGAAATTTTCAAACCAAAAGTTTTTGTTTATGTGTGCTTAGCCAACCGATGCTATGAACAGATAGCTTTGTATAATTATCTCGATATTTTCCCTATAAATTATTAAGCTAGAAGAATTATTAGGTAGGTAGGTAAAGTAGGTAAAAACCTACTGCTTTTGGAAGAAGGAAAGAAAGAAAATTGCGCAGCCGTGACGCCGACTATGTTTTAAAAGCGCACAACTGTTTTATTTATTTATTTATTTGAACTTTTCGCACTCAAAAACAGTACAAAGGCAGACTTTATGCCTTAGGCATTCTCTACCAGTCAACCAAGGGTGGTGAAGAGATTAGATGGTAGGTGCTCTGTTCCATAGGAAAAAAGAAAAAAAATATATAAAAAATATATCTATATAATTTATATTATATATTCATATTCATTATATATTAATTTATATATAATAATATATGTTTTCACTTTTTTTATTTTTCTATTGTATTTTGTGTTTCATGAACTGGTGCCAAATTAATGTTTATTTATTTATTTTATTCCAATCTTTTTCTTTTCTTTTCTTGTAATGGTATTCTTTCAAGCAGTCTTTATTGTAATTTAACTTAAAATAAAATTTTAAGCAAGAAATGCTGATAAATTATCTCGTTACTAACCTTGCATATTAGATATGTAGTCAAAAATCGTCTTGCGAACCGCTCCTCTGTTATCAATTTGTTTCAAAGTACGAGTGGCTTCACTAGCTAGTAAAGTTTCTCAAAAGCTTTAACTTTGAGAGCAAGTTTCGTAAAATAGTTATTACAGAGCGGCCAATTTTCACAACTTGTGCAACAATCTTTTAAAATGCCTGAACAGCACTGAGGTACCAATTATAAACTGCAGGACTGCACGTACACGGAAAAAGTCGATAGAGGTCGGTACCTAATTGTTTTATAAAAAGAACATTATGGTAAGGTATTTTTCAATGACGTAGATAAACTGCAAAGATAGTTGCTTACTTGTTCATTTGTTTTTTTATTTTAAATTTCGGTTTAGAACATTATTTAAAGACATTTGTACAGTATTTCCAAACTACTTACAGTGTAACAAGGGCATACTGAGCTGAAAATTCGTTCCAAAGAATTAAGGAATAAAGTTTTATCTACATATATTATGAGCCATTATTTTAAAACAATCTAAAAAATCTCGAATGCAGCTGCACCTAAACTTCAATCTTCGACCATTTAGTCTTAAACTCTTGGCAGGCTCACTAGATATTATTCACGTACACACAGGTATAATACGGCTATATACCGCCGTCCATTTACCAGGAATAATCCCTTAGTCGCCTTAACCGATACCCGTGGGAAGGAACGGGTTGGCCACATTCGTGGCCGGAAACTAAGCGAGGAGATACACGGATGTTACATATTATATTACAAAACAAGCAAAATGTTTATGTATTGGACGGTAGGCAGGTACTCATGGCGAGCATTCGGTTCCTGAATTTGATTTGCAAACATTCGTTGCGCGAGCTTACACTGCGAATGAAGCTAAGTTCGTTTACCGCATCTTTTCATATTTCGATTGATAGTCCGCGGTGTGAACCGAAGTATGCAAACACGCAGGAGCTTTATGAGCGCTGCTAAACAAACTTAGCTTCGTTGCCAGTGTGGCCTGCGCTTTATGCAGTGAAGATTCATTCGTGAAACGAACTTTCGTTCGCGAATGAATGTCAGTTGCGCATCGAATGTTGGCAACACAAATTAGTGAGTGAGTACGTTCCTAAAATGTCAAAATATGACCTATGGTTAATATTCGTGAAAAGTAGTAGGAACATCAGAAGTAAATATTGGTTCAGTGAAATGATCTTGTTTGTATGTCAACTTTTGAATATAAAAGGTTATAACATGAATTTTGTACTTACAAACGACGATCAGTTTGTGAACAGCCATTGTTCAATTAAAACATTATTTTCTTTCTGTAATTATTTAAATAAACACCTCACTCGTCTGTTCTACACAAATCACTAATAGTCAAACGTCGAAACAAAGTTATATACGGTCATGAGAATTAAAATAAAATATGGAAACCAAATGAAACGTACACGCTAGCATGCAATTAAGAAATCAAATACTAACTATATATTTTTCAATCCATTGTATACACACATCAACAAAGTCTAGGGATACGTTATTTCGAAATCGAATATGGCTTGATTGTTTAAAACCTTTTTAGTTTCCTCAAAAAGTTTATATACAGATTTAAACCTTGTCTATTCTTTAATCGAAATTTAAAAAATTTAATGAGAAACAAATGAAAACACACAAAACACAGCGCAATCTTGTTATTACGTTAGTTTGCAAGAAGTTACATTAAAAATTATTTCGTGCTTTAATTGAAGAAAAACGGATTAAATTGGTTTTTTTTCTTTAATATTTGGTTGTTTAAGCTTTTTAGCGTTATGTCACGCCGTCATTTGAGTCGTGATGAGATGTTACGGGCAGTTGGCATGTTAGAAAACGGTGCTATTCAACGCGTCGTTGCCGAGTCTCTGGGCACAAGCCAAAATGTGATATCCAGGCTGTGGTCACGTTATCGCGTTACTGGGGATGTGGCAGAACGGCACACAGGTAGATATCGTGTTACGACTCAGAGACAGGATCGATTTCTCCAAATGACCGCCAGAAGACTACCCAATATCACAGCGACGCAATTAGTGCAAAGGCTCCAGCAGGACCAGCAGCTGCTGGTGAGCGACCAAACCGTGCGAAGAAGGCTGCATGAAGTTGGTCTTCATGCTCGCAGACCGCTACGAGTCCCAGCACTGCGACGTGGCAATCGCGGTAGACGACTTTTATGGGCTCAAGAACATTTGACATGGAGTAACCAACGATGGTCATTGGTGCTGTTTACTGATGAGTCCCGCTTTGGATTTCATCCAGATTCGAGGAGAACACGCGTTTGGAGAACTCCAGGCAGATTCAGCCGTCTCCAACATCCACAAGAGGTCCACTCTTACCAAGGCGGGACAATTATGGTGTGGGCAGGAATACGAATCGGCGGACGAACCCATCTCATTTGGATTCAGGGCAGCATGACAGCCCAAAGATACCGTGAGGAGGTAGTGGAACGTGTCATTGTCCCGCTCAGAGCCCTAACGGGGCAAGAATTTCAGCTCATGCATGACAATGCACCTTCTCATACGGCGCGGCTAGTGACGGCCGCCCTTCGAGAACACGATGTTCGGGTATTAGATTGGCCTGCACAGTCGCCAGACTTAAACCCAATTGAACACGCCTGGGACATGTTACAGCGAAGAGCATTGAGGGATTTTCCGCCCAACTTGACAACAGAAGAACAACTTTTCGAACATTTACAAAGAACTTGGGACCGCATACCCCAGCAGGACATTGACACCCTAATTTTAAGTATGGAAAATCGTTGCCGCTGTGTGATTAATGTAAGAGGAGGCAATACCGATTACTGACTATCAGATTTGATAAGGTTTTTATTCATTTAATATAATTTGATAATTTTGTAAGAATAAAAAGTTTTTGTTGACTCAGTAATTTTCTACGGCTTAATTAATTTAACACTTTTATTAGCAAGAAAAACAAAATCGCATCGTGTTGTTAATGTTTAAATATCGGCCATGAAATTATCTTTAATTCTTCCATTTACAGTCATAGTATTTTTTTTTTAGTTTTCTAGATAATCAATGAAATGTTCAATATCCCTAGATTGTGTTGATGTGTGTATACCTATTGATATCAGCTATCACTTTAAAATAAAACTATTTTTTAAACGCTAAAAAATATTGCGTATAAAACGATGACTCCAGCGATCAATTTAAAAAAAAAGTTGAAACAAACGAAGCTTTTGATTCCTTTAAATAATATTTTGTTAAAATAAAACCGAACTGTGCAATAAAAGGTAGAGTAATATAGAACAATTAGTGAACATAACATTGCATCATGCTTGTAATCTCCTGTAAGTTATGTTTAAGTCCCATGGAATAGGGGGCGAGCCTATTGACATCAACCAGACACAAACCCAGACTCCAGGCTACTACTTAGAAATTTCAGATAAGTAGTCATAGTAGTGTGGATTTTTATCCTAATATCCTTACTAAGTTATTCCAGACATTCATGTGATAGGTTGTGATGATGTTTGATACTAAATCATACATCAATAGCTCAAAGGATTAGGCACGTAGATAGAATAATAGCCAATGTCGTGAAGCCTGAATAAGCTACTTTAAGTTTCTATCATCAACTGGCGAACTAACAGACGAAATAAAGAAACCTAATTACAATTCTTCATTGCTCAGTAGTAGCCCGGAGTCGGGATTTGTGCCCGTTTGATGGCAATAGGCTTACCTCCTGTTACAAGGAACTTAAACATAACAGGCGAAATGTGGTTGTATGGGTGCACTTCAGCCTAACCATAAGGGGATTACAGGCATGATGTTATATTATGTTAAACCTACTACCGCATAGACATGATTACATCTACAAACGACTTCTATAAAAACTGAACACACAGGAAAACCATCTCCAAACTTACATAGTTTAGCAAAATAAGCAATGTTACTTACCGAACCATTACATAATATCATCGGTATCTATAAATCTTGAATATCAATGCGAAACGTTTGCTGGACACGCAAAATAACACAATGTATTCATAGATAGCACTAGTCAACAACGCTCACGTGTATTAATAAGGCTTATTTCTTATATGCTTAGAGATCTCGAGGCTAAATAATAACAGCCAGACGGGTCGATTTTCATGGTCAAGCAACGCTTACCAAAGTCGGTCCGTGGATGGGTGACCATCGATTACATACTGATATCCCTCCGGAAACAAGCCGTTGGTTCCGGCTGTCATTCGTAGATCTTTGACAGTCGTAACGGGTCGTCAGAAGCACGAAAGTCTGACAACTAGTCGGGCCAAGAGTTATTTATCGTGCGTGTTACCCAGTAACTGGGTTGTGAAGGTCAAATAGGCAGTCGCTCCATGTAAAATACTGGTATTCCTACATCCAGTTAGAACTGGAAGCCGAACTGTAGGTACAACGTAAAACCATAGGACAATACTCAGACATTGCAACTCAAAAAATCGACAAAAATATCCAGAATTTACGATATAACATTCATAGCCAAAAAAGTTGTAAACCAAACTTAGTATCATAATGAAGCACTTTCGATACTCCTGCATTTACTACGCGCATTCCATTTACTCTATCCACTTCTCAGGCAACACTGCTCGTCCACCAGAATAAAATGAATTAATCCAATATTCAATAAACTGATAACAATTAATTTACGTTCGCTTTCAATCATTTTCGACGTATTTCGACGCAGTTTCTCTTCCCACCATGAGTGTCAGTCATGCTGAAATTCGTGAAAATTAAATTCCATGAAAACCTGTTGCAGTTTCCAGTTTCCAGTAAGCAGTTAAAAGACCAATTTCGCCAATTTTCGGCCGTTTACATGTTTGTATTTGAGATTTATGCTGCAAACTGGTCAAACTGAAACTTGACTGATTCAATCTTCGGCTTACCAGGGTTTATTAATATTGATTTCTGCTAGGGTTGTCCATAGTACATTTTGATACAAGTGTGTAAAGTTTGTCGTTGCATTCGAGGCGGGATTGTGTGACTGTTGAAAATGAATATTTTGTGAAGTATCATAACATAGCATCACGCCTGTATTTCCCGAAGGGTTAGGCAGAGGTGTACCTATTGTACACCCACATTTCGCCATTGCCATCAACCGTGCACAAATTCAGACTCCGGGCTTAATTGCCTGTGGCATACCATAAATTGAAGCAACAACAAAACAACGTCTAAACAGTGTTAAGACGACACAAGTCACTCGTCGCTTCAATTCTATTGTGTGCTATTATAAGATACTTGCATAGTGTAAATGGGGCTTTAAAACTGATCATTACTTATACCAAAAATTAAGTCCATTTTTCAGAGAAGCTCGAATATGTTTTCGACTAACAAAGTAAAATTATTCTAAGATAGTCATTTATTCCTCTTCTTTTTACAAAGCACAGTTATAAACCAAAGTTTTCAAACCGCAACTGTACGTGCGAGGTAATCCCGAAAACTACTGAACGGATTTCGGTACAGTTTTACCGCCACAGATAAAAGTTTCGACGTAATTCAATTAATTTTACTCGTGCCAAGCCTCCGGTGGGTTTTCTTCTTACAATTTTAAATAAGTTCTCTGTTCATTTAGACAGTGTTTCCGATATTATTTGGTAATTTATGGACGGGAGGTATTGACTTACGGATGAGTGGAGGTTTACTGAGAATTTCTTTATTTATTCCCCTTTCGTCTCAATTGATAATTTACTTGTAACAAGTAAATACTGTTCTTAATTACACAAAGAAAATCTTTCATTTGCCTCGTAAAGGCAAGCTATAGGTATAGGCCAGAACGCGAAAGTAATTGTAATTTAACAAGACTTTAATGATCTCCACTGAGCAGAACTTTGGATAATATAGCGTAAGGAAAAGACAAGAAAATTTAAATCTAAACTAATATTATAAAGAGGTGAGATTTGAGAGTTTGTATGTTTACTTTCCGGAAGTTCTTTCCTTACAGTATTGCCGAGTGTTGTAGGTTAAAAAGTGGAGAAATAAGGATAAATAAGAGATTTTACGCGGAGGGAGTCGACGGCAGTCTATTATAATTGGTCTGACTCACTACCGCGAGACTTTATCCAACTTTTTCATTATTATAATATTTTTTGGCTAATCAAATTCTTTAATAGGCTCAATGATAATATATGTATGTTCCTCATTTTGTTCTGTATATCCCTTGCTTTTCCGTTTGGGGAATTCAATGACTCAATCTATTGTAAATGTAATATAATGTATTGTAAATGTAATGAAGTGTTTTGATAGACAAAGAGGAAGTTGAAAATTATCTTGCAAAATCCAACTATGTAAAACTTGTGAAAAAACAGGTACCTATAAACTCAAACCGTAGGTATAGCTAACGATATAGGCGGGAATTTTTCACCGTCAAACGTGTGGGCGTTAAAATATTAGTTATAACGTGTAACACGCACTTGAATGAATTAATCAACGTTTTGACAACTTCGAGAGATTCATTATGGACTGACGTGCGCCTAAAAAAACAAAAAGCCGCTAAATTGTGGACAGAAAAACAATGCTATCCTGAAAAATATTTTAATTTATCGCCAGAATTGTCTGAATACATTAGGACACTGATATACTTATATACTCTTAGTGTTTTTTGGTGAATTTATAGACAAAGACATGAAAAATAATGTTGATTATAATATAACTAATTATGTTCAACGCTAATGATTAATGTAAACTTAAATTATGATTCTATATCTTTATATTTTTCCGAACGATTCACGACAAAAAAGTAGATAACCATTGTAAATTCTACCCTAAACAAATTCAAAAAGTAAATAATCTAGCTCAATAAATAACGGGATTGAACAGCCTCCTGCCATCGTTTGCTTTGTCGACATTCATTACTTTGGAATCCCACTTATTTTATAGCCAGGCGTGATTGCATTAAATGTACCAGGAAAAGAACTTAGTACGACTTCTTTTTGTATACTGATATTCAGTACGACTCCTAAACAGATTAAAGACAAACTTACTCAAAAGTTCAGTAGAAAAATCCGCATTACGAAGTAATTTACGCTGAAAACTACCACCGCAACAATGAAATACAGACCTTAATAAGTAGGCAGTTAATTGTTTCTGTTACAGAAAGGCATCTTGTTATGGTCACGACCTACATCCGCATTAAATGGGGCAGAACAGTGTATATACTATAGTTATACTTAGCCACCCTGCGTGGCTCGTCGATGCGCCCGCTCTAGCACTATTGAATTAACTACCTCACTTCAGATAATGCGGCCTTTCTTCAATACATACAGCGAAGACGTCTGAATACGTTCAACTTTGCCATTCTATAAATTACGGCGGCATACACCGACTGCTGAAAACGGAAGAGTATAAACAAAACACTTGAATAGCGCGCAATGTAGACCCACATTTCGGCTCGGCGAAAAAACCACTTCTAAATAATGTATAATGCCGTACTTTCAACGATTTATTGTTATAGAAAATGTCACGAACATTAATAAATTCTATAATAATGCTAAAGTGCAACATGAAGCCACGCGTGCCGTGACCTTTATAACCAATAGCAAACGGTTGATACACGCGATATGCGATCGTAACCCACGCAAAACAAACTAATATATCGAAACTGGTAATCAAACTTTATTTATCTGATATCAGTTAAACAAGAAGTTCTCGGAAATACATGAAGGCTTAGGTCATAGCTACCAACACTGAGCTATATGTAGTTTGTCTACATAGATGGTTCCTAAGAAAGAAACTTGTTTTTCTCTTCAATTATCAATGTAACGTAGCTATTAGTTGATCATATTACGTTGCCACCGTCGAGTTCTTAGCCCTGACCACCATAAGTACCTGAGCACATTCAGTACGCGTCCATAACGACCACAAATTGCTGCGTAACTCTCGTATATCTTAACACAAAGCGGGTTAGCACCATCAGGGGGGAACACAGCACTATATACCTGTGACGCTGAGCAAGGACATGATGGGACGAGCGCCCGTCTGGGCAGGCTGGCCCGTCGACCCGAGGCGGTCGGCGGGGCCGGCGCCTCACCGGCCGCCACGGGGCGCCATTAGTAGCACACGCGCGCCCGGCTCAACGCGCGGCCGGCGACCGACTGACGCCCGGCTACCCACTGTACCCACTAGTACCTACTAGCGTCCTCACGCATGCGCACCCCGAACCTTCTGACATCACCGGTACCCGGATTATTTTCGCCCGGCGAGGTAAATACCCTCACATCGATCGAGCCCGGTTAAACTTGATGCAATTATTGCACTGCCCTAGTCTTTACAGATGCAGTTTTAATAACAACTAACGAACTCCTTCCTTGGGCCGCAGGTGCTGGCGACGAACCAACCATTATTAGTATCCGACCTGTCTTCAGTCTTCACGCTTTTTAATACGAGAGTGGGTGAGAGCTGCACAAGTTTGCAGCGAGTTTCATGAGTCGTTAATTGTTTTCACAAGAATTCTGAGCTCAGTTTTTACGACACGCTACGTCTGTTCGAAAGCGTAATTTCTCACAAAGGAAATGCTGCAAATCTAAATTTAGCTTTCAATGCTGTTGCTAGCGATGTAGTAAAAATAAATCATCGTAGCGTACGGAGCAGGAGCGCACGCGAACCATTTTTCTTTTTCCTTACAAAAAGGGACTCAAGTTTTATCTCGATCTCAAACTGTCTGTCTCAGTGCGTCTTCCCCAGATATTTTGACTCAGGCTGCCTCCAATCACGATGAAAACAACGCACAAATGGAAATGGAAATATTTTTCTCAATGCAATATCTAGTTCCACGTCAAGTGGTACAAACCATTTATTTTAATCGACTGCGAAACGGTTGAATGAATTAAACGATTTTGTAGAGGCGGGAAATGTGTGGGTTTGTTTTATAATCGATAAAGTCGTTTTCATATCAGATCGTTTCTATGAAAACATCACCCTACCCTTAAACTCTTTCAACAAACGCTCTCGGAGACATATTATCATGATCAAGTACACTTCGCAGGCCATTTTGGAGACCGCTGTTTGATTTTATGACACACAGATTCTGTACACATCCTTTTGATAAAATCTCGTAGCCGCCTTGTGAGAGTTTTCGGAAAGGTGCACTCGCCTACGCAAGGTCCGTGTGTAGCCAAGACCTCATACTCTCGTAGCTTATGCGGTAATAATAGCTACAAGGTAAACTTACTACGTTCTTATTTGCACCTTGAAACTTATCAGCTACGAAGTGCTACGCGTTGCGTAGCACTTTGCTACGAAGCTATTCTTAGCTCGCGGCGCGTAGACTTCGCTTTACGTAACCAATCAATTTTGTTGGAATAAAAGGATTCTTCTAGAGCTTTTCTTATTAATACCGAATTGTATTTTAGATTAGTTTTATTATATTATTATACATATACCTTAACTACTGTGTAAATGTTTATACAATTTTTAATTTGTGCCTGACTATAACTACTTTTCAGGTACAGCCGAGTACAAAATTGTATTATACAGCGTAATAGGAATTTAATCACGTAGTCGACTGCAACTAATGGGTTATAAATTCATTGCACGTCGAGACGCCGCAGGCATGCATGCTCTAAGCTACCACTTCCGAATGCCACTATCTTTGTATATTATGCTTTTATGAGTCTGCACTAAGATATTATTAATTGCTTCATATATTTTGCAGCAGAAGAGTTGTTCTTGTGATCTTTTGGTTCTTCGTCTTCTTTGTAAAAGCCCTTAAACGTCCACTTCTGAACTTGAAGTACTACAATGAACAGGCAAGTCTTTTAAGGTGGATGCTCCAAGGTACCCCGCGAAATTCAAATTTTCTTACTTTTTTGCCATTTGCAGGTCAGTATCAGGTTGTATGTTGATCTAAATATGATTTGCGGCTGTATCAGATATTTATTTATAGAATTATAGTCATAAAAATCATCAATACTAAGTCTAAGTTCATATAATCCTAATTAATGACTATTTCATGAAATCATGACATTTGAGGATTATTCTTACTTAAGGAATTGCATTGCTGATTCTAATGATTACAATTCTATAAAGACACATTAAATTTGTTACGGTCGCAAATCATATTTTAATCAACATACAACCTGACACTGACCTGCAAATTGCAAAAAACGCAAGAAAATTTGAATTTCGCGGGGTACCTTGGAGCATCCACCTTAACATAGACAGGCTAGTAATCCCTTAGTAAATTTTTTCAAACCCATGACTGTATGAGATTATGTTCTTACCGAAAAAAACCGGACCGCATTATGATTAGGAATAGGAGCTATGAGGTATGAGGAACAGGGTGTAAAGGTCACTCATCCTCTATAGAAAAGGGAGGATCCTCCGACCAGACGGGTGTCGTGTCTGGCGGGCAGCGATTGATGTCGGAAATTTATATACAAGGTATTTTTTTGATATCCAATAACTCTAGGGTATGAATGAGACCATATCAAGGAATCAACTGGCATATGAATTATTTTTCAATCATCATTTTTCTTTGTTTTCATTTTTCATTCGTAATAATTCGACAAAGTCACGATTATTTATTTAAGACACCCTTACGTGAAATATGACTACGTGGCATTTTCTTGGATTTAAATATGAATGATTGGTTTCAATGAAAATGATTTACTCATACTTATTAATGAAACTTAGATACTCACATCGAGAGTGTAGTTGTGTTATTTTTTACTTATAGAATATAACTGATATAGAGTTATGGGATATGAAGAAAAACACGTTGTTTATGATGATCGCGCGGTAAACCCTGCTTGCGCGTTGCAGGATTTCGCGTGACGTCAGTGTGACGCGTAGCTCCCATGTGGCGATGTAGATGTCGCCACAGAACCACAGTAATTCTACTTCATTCCCTAAATGAAGCTTACAATTTGAGTTATAAATCCCGGTTTACATATTAACTCGTATCTAAGTCTGAAGTGGAAATCGTCATCAAAAGCTGTTGCGTGGTTTAGAAGAACAACTCGGTCATACAAACAACCACGAAAAGCAATTTTAATTTATAGTAAGTAAAGATTATGCGATGAGAAAGAACAAATGCATCGACTGAATTGTTTTTTATGTCTAGAGCGTTATATGCACGTACCTCGGAAAGCATGTTAAGCTGTTGGTCCCGGCTGTCATTTGTGGATCTTTGACAGTCATTACGGGTCGTCAGAAGCCCGAAGGTCTGACAACCAGTCTTACCAAGGAGTATCGTATAATAATTAATGGGTTGTGGAGGTCAGATAGGCAGTCGCTCCATGTAAAATACTGGTATTCAGCTGCATCCGGTTAGACTGAAAGCCGACCCCAACATAGTTGGGAAAAGGTTAAGCAGATTGTGCACGTTGCAACGGTTTCTCTACTATGTGAAATCTTAGTTTAAAAATAGCCCGCAATTTATTCATGATTTATTTTAACTAGGTAAACTTGCACCTACATTTATAAACCTCCGTGCAATGATTGAAGTAGTTCATTACTTATGCAGGTTGGCTTGTTAAGTTCTCCTCTACATAATCTTCAATTAAAGTAAATTGCGCTGGTTGAACTTTATTAGCAAGTTAATTTAACGACCTTTGAGTATTTCGGTACTGACTGCCATTTCCTTCTACGTACATACACCACGTACATAAACTCCCACCGTCTTACCATTGCAATTGGGGTAGGCAGAAACTACAGAACGCCATCTGCTACTATCCTCACATACTTCCACTCTTCCTTCCATTTCTATTGTTAGTTATATTATAAACTGTCGAAAAATTGTGAGCTGTGTGAAATGGGTTAAGTTACGTTGAGCAGTGGCCAACCACGCGCGAGCCGAGCGAGCGAAGCGCAGAGTACATTATATATGTTTTATTATAATTATAATATTATAATTCCAAGTTTCTTGCAGCTTGGCAGGCTATTTAGTATTAGGGCAAGGTGCGTTACGTCGCAAGCAAGTTTGATACCAGTTCACTATTTGTCGGTTTCCCATGGATAGATTATAAATTGCAAATGGTTTGTTGCAGTTCACAATTTTTCGACAGTTTATAATCCAAGGGAAATAATACCGATAGATTATAAACTAACGAAGTTGATATATAGTTCACATATGGTGACGTTTATTATTAAAGCCTTTTTCTTCCATCTTAAACAACTGCGGGTTATTCTTAATACGTCTGCCAAATAAATTCCAAATCGATAGCTAAAGAACAAGCATGCAACCTCTCTTTCTGGGGCAGTCGGTTAAAAACTGTGTGTATTCCAGAAAACGTTATTTTTATTACGTGTATACGTAAATAATAAAGCTTCGACAGCTCAAAAATATTCTGTTGCAGTACGTACATAGAATTCTGATTGAAAATGCAGCAGCATAAAATTCTCACAGAATCAGAAGAATTGAATTCAATTTCGATGAAAATCTCTTGGGAATGCAGTCAACAGATACATAAATCAATGGGAGTCGTAGAAATTCATCATAACTCGCAAAATGGTTTTTTGTTTCGTAAATGGATTCAGGTACGAAACAATATCTACTAGTCTTTGTTCTTTTTCTAAATTGTTGATCGGTTTTTTTTTCTATTTTAAATGAAAGTGTTATTTATAGTTCGAATTAATAGTGCTTTATCAATCAACCAATCGGCAATCAATTAAGAACTTCGAGATTTTTTATTTAACTAACATTTTCCTTGTTCTCATAACCGTCCGGTTGTTGTCCGTTCGTGTTTGTGCGGCAAAGCGTTGGCACAAATAATCTTTGTCAATGAGTTGTACCCATCATTGCGTAACCTGCACGTGGTGGCGCGTCACTCGGCCCTTTCCGACCTTTCGCGGGAACGACCGAATCCGAATATCGATCGGAACGAGCCCGCGAACAACGCGACACTGCTGTGACGTCACATGATATGTAACTGAGAAAAGTCCTAGCACCAACCCTTCACCAAACAAAAACCAACTCTATTCTGCTTGTGTAAAGTTGAAATTGCAATGGATAGTGACAGTTTTGAGTCTGTTTTTTGTACAGGGTGAGTTATAAAGGTGGCGGTTCCCCGCGTTCGAGCCTTCCTGACCCACATCGGGCGATGCGTAATGCGTATGCACCTGTTATTTGTACTAGTACCCTAGTACTATGGCGTGAAGTTCAATGTGTGAGTTTTACGGCAAGGGGGGCACGAGTACCTACAGTATTGTTTATAGATAGGGAGATAAAAATGTAAAATGGCACACATATGAAGTGATTGCAGATTTGTCGGGCGATATTTTTGCATAATGTTAAACTGAATGTTAACAAAATATGAAATGGTACTGACAAGTTAGTAAGTAATAACTAAAGAAAGAAACAATAACGTTTATTTGGATACAGTTCGTGAAACACAAAATATATGATGTAACCAATTTTTACTAAAATTGGTTACAAAAAAAAAAAGATTTAAAACAGTGTCTCTGGAGTTTCTTGCCCGTTCTTCTCCATAGGTACCTACTACGCTTTGGAATGGGCAACTAGCTTCATATTTTCTGAATGACCGACTCCTTGACAATTCAAAAGTGCCTGTAAATGGTTTAATTGAATGCTTTGAGTTTGAGTTTGAAATAATAAAATGAAAATAATGTTTTAACAACAATAGTGTGTGCCTAAAGGCTGCGCCAAAAAGATTCATTTCAGCATTAATGCCAGACAGATCCTGTCTGACGCTGGTTTTCCAATGATCCTTTAGGGACAAGTGACGCGAAGTACAAACAGCTTCAACACACCTAGTACATATGTTAATACTTATAAATAAATAAACTAGTAATAAAAAAAATAGAACTACAATAACAACAAGAACTATCTCAGCAAAACCTGTTCTTAGCGAATAGATTGATCGGTGCACGGTGCTTATACAAAGCGCTAAAGAAACTGTGCTTTTAATAACTTAGGTAAAGAAACTTCACTTAAGTTATTAAACCCAAAAATAATTGTGCTTTATTGATTAACAAGCCGTGTGCCCGATGGGCAAACATGAAAGAAAGAAAGAATAACGTTTATTTGGACACAGTTCGTGAAACACAAATACAAAAAACAAAGTAAAAAAGTGAAAATAATGTACAACAATAGTGTATGCCTCACGGCTGCGCCAACAAAAAGACGAACTTCCATGCAAACTTTCATCCCCCTCATTTCCGAATTTCCAAAAATTCTCCATCATTGCTCATTTTCGTTATAATTTATAAACTCTTGTGCAAAATTGCTTACTTCTAGAGAGATGCGAAATGCTGTGCACTGTCTGTCAATGAATGAATAAAAAAATTTAAAAAACAGCTTGTTACTAAAAACAAGTGCGTGTCGGACCACGCACAATGAAGGGTTCCGTAGCTGGGATGAACTTATCCCAAGAACAAACTTAACATTGTAGTTGAAAAACATGTTTTTGCAACTGCAAATTTAAGTTGGTCGATAATTACTCGTTAACTAGTAGAGCCTACTTAGCTGTGATAGTTTTCCTTTTAATTTCGTTATATATACTACTACTGTGAATTTTTCCACATATCCAGAACTTACCGTTTAGCTGGCAAGGGGGGGGGGGACACACTTGACTCTGACAAAAATTAGCACTTTAAAACTTAATATTTCGCAGACGGATCCTTCAATCCAAAAATGGTTTTAACAAGCTCACAATATTTTTGAACGAGCTTTCTAACGATACCCCACACTATGGGATAGATGAAAAACAAAAACGATATCCCCACTTTACATGTAGGGGAGGTACCTACCCTAAAAAAACATATTTTTCATGATTTTATTTTAACACTTAGTCGGTTTCATTAGTATGTATACTCATGCCAAATTACAGCTTTCTAGTACTAACAGTCTCTGCGCTAAGCCGGGGACAGACAGACAGACAGACGGACATGGCGAAACTATAAGGGTTCCTTGTTTACTACGGAACCCTAAAAACGACTAAAACATAATTTAATCAATTGCCGGCTAATAAACACCGATGTACTAACAGATGTAAAAGCGAATTACAAAACTAGTTACGTTTTCATAAAGAGATCTACGTAGCTACGGTGCTACGGGCTACAAGAAGTTGGCTACGAAACACTACGAAGCGTAGCAGTGCCACAAAAACTTTGCAAAGTGGACAAAACTCAGCCAACCGTAAAACAGATTTCGTCTGATGATCATTTGTGAACATTTACCACGTTCTTCTGTTTACCTAGGTTTTAAGTAAAAGCAATACAACAGTGAATTTATTCTACCATATCTTGGCTCGAATATTTCAGACGATCTTTTGGTCTGTCTCTTTTTAAAGGTTGCGTAGCCAAATGGCTAAAACCCCTATAATTTCGCCCTGTCCGTATGTCACACAGCTATTTTACGCAGAGACTATATGTATGTTTCGAAGGAGTGTCTGTGCGACGGCTGCGCAACGGCCAAGCCATACATTTTGACCAAGATGTAAACGGCCAAGCCATACATTTTGACCAACATGTAAGGTTAGTAGAGTTAGGCCTTGTAGAGTTAGGGGCTTGGGTCTACATCTCTTAGCTCTATCTGATAACTTTACAACGGTGAAAGCGTTATTTGGCAACTTTACATGAAATGTTTTTGATTTCTTTTTGTAGGTAGGCTGGTAAACATCTATGGTTTCATTCGAACATTCGAGCAAATTATTTTTAAATAAAAAAATAGATTTTGTTTTTGTTTGATGAAGACGACAGTACAAAAGTAGCTGTCTAGAAGTATACGCTTTATACATGAGATGATTTGATAAACTTAAAATAAATATATAAAAGTTTTTATCTACACATTAGGTACCTATGCTCCATAAGAAATCCAGACTTGCACCTCCCTGTAAGACGGTTGGAGGGTGAAAGTAACTTTCTTAATATTTTTTTTGTTTATGTGCAAATCCTAGGCTGCATACAAAATTTCAGTTTTCTAGGACTTCAGGAGGTACCCTTGAGGTTTTGATGAGTGAGTGAGTCAGTGAATCAATGGCGAAATCGAAGTATTTTCGGTATTAATAAAATCCAACGTATAAAACTTAGACTAATGAAACTTGAAACTACACACGCATTCAAAATACGCTTCGAGAAAAGGTAGGTAGTGCTCTGCTTTTTGTTTTTGGCTCGCCTTGGCCCGCACTACCGTTTCCCCAGAAATTACCCTATCTATGTATTTTTGTATGTATATGTCCTATTTCTTGGTGTCCAATAAAGTATTTAACGGGTAAATAATCGAGCCCATTTACAAAAAGGTTAC
This sequence comes from Eupsilia transversa, assembly GCA_914767815.1. Lineage (NCBI taxonomy): Eukaryota > Metazoa > Arthropoda > Insecta > Lepidoptera > Noctuidae > Eupsilia > Eupsilia transversa. Next base: position 5,766,356 of record OU611888.1, read on the forward strand.
AATGGGCTGCTCCACGGCAGCCCACGGCTTAAGCTACGCACGTTTACGTTTAGTAGTAGTATATTTAGCTTCACTTTGTATGAAAACATAGGCGGGAGTGTCCAACCTGCTACCCTCCCTAATCAGGAAGGCTGACTGAAAAAGAAACGCACAGCTAACTTGTTAAACATCTACACATTCTACGTAGCAGTGGACGGTCGGTATTATAGTGTGTGTACTTACATTTAAATGCGGTGATTATACACAGGCAAAATGTGGGTGTCCTATAGAGTACACTTCTGCCTAACCTTTCGGGGATTACAGGCGTGATGTTATGTGTACATATTATAACTATATTCCTAGCGTAAGTACTAGGTACCCTACACAGTTAGCCCGTACCTACACGAAATTAAATGGCAATTTGGCAGCGATATAAATCGCAACGTGGTATGAAAATAAAATAGCCACGGCATGATGACGTCCTGATATTTTTTACCACGGGACATGATCTTATAAGTACCTGTAAGTTCCTGATGATACCAGAGAAGAAGTAGGTACGTAAAAGGTATGGTGATGATATTAACGTCAACTGTTAGCAGGCCAACATCATCGCATCATTTCAGCCGAAAGACGTACACTGCTGGACATAGGCCTTTTAGGGGTATGAGGAACAGGGTGTAAATTTCTCTCATCCCCCATAGAAAAGGGAGGATCCTCCGACCAGACGGGTGTTGTGTCTAGCGGGCAATTGCCCAAGGATTGATGTCGGATAGTCTTATATATGTTAATCGCTCGGAAAACTCTTATACCGCGATGTAGGACTTGTGACGTCAGGTTTTTGATGCTTAGTTCGTATGTGGCGGTGTAGATGCCGCCACAGCCTCCCCAAGCACCGCCACTTCGACCGGTTCTGTGCTTCCCACATACAGGGGATTCCTGCGGCCTTCACAAGGACATCTGTCCACCTTGTTGGAGGCCTTCCAACGCTACGTCTTGCTGTACGCGTTCGGCACTCCAGAACCTTTCGGCCCCATCGGCTATCTGTTCTGCGAGCAACGTGCCTTGTCCACTGCAATTTAAGGCCACAGGCCCACATACTACCTTATAACTTATAAGAAAATGTTGTGGCAGACCTATCAGCTCAGCACCGGATCGGCAAAGCATCAAGTCGAGCCGTTCTGTATTCTTCCTACGAAATTACATACTGCAACCATACTGCAACTAATTTAAGTGCTCGTATACACGAGCGACACGTTGCAAACGGCAGAGGCAACTGCAGCGGTCGTCGCAATGTGCCGCTCGTTTATGTGAGTACTTATCCGCATCGTAAATTCGCAATGGTAAGGTATCACCGCCGAACTGTATCATGGATATAATGGCGGAACATTTTCTTTGTGAAGCGACGGTTTTTCATCTACCCTCGCATGGTTTTGTTCATTGACGGTACTTCGGCTATCCTTTCCTGAACAACCGAACTATTCTGTAAAAATCTAACCGTGAAAACTTACTTGAAGTTAGCTGTCATTCCACGAGTAACATTATTAACGGCACACTTTACCTAAGATTCCACGGTGAGTTTTTTACAGAATAAGACTGGCTTATCTTTTCATTTACCTAGCTAATTGTGTGTACTTTCGTACATATTTTAAATAAATAACAACATTTAAATTAATATAGTTTATTGAAATGTATGAAGTGTCTTTTATCTGAATCGAAATCTATTACATTTAGAAATTCACACACATTATATTGGATACTTAAGGTAAACATTTGGTACAGACATCGTAAACATTAAAAATTGAATCCATTTATATTGGCAATTATCAATAATCCCCTTAAATGTAAATATCATATAACTAAAAAGATGTAGTTTATAATTATTACGATCTCGGTTCATTGGCATCTAATGGCCGGTTCCTACAATTTACGGACCGTTCGCGGTTAAAATTAAGACGCTTGTATATTTACCAATAATGAAGCAAGGACCTCATAGCTTTACATAGTAGACTCCCCTAAGATAATAGCTATACAAGTAAAATTTGCTTACGAATTTATTTATTACCAGTTGGGCAATAAAAAATGTTACCATTGATAAGCAAAACGATTCGTTTTCGAATATAGGAACCGAGCATAAATGAAGCCAGATATTATAATTATGAAGTAGGTAAATACTTAGGTAAGTACTTCTATTTTATTCTATTTTTCATGTACGTCGCCAATTCTGACAATGTCTCGGTACTTGTACGTAAAATTACAAGATTGTAAGGACTGAATATTACCAATCTTAAATATCTGATATCGATCTAAAATCGACGTTACAAGATTCCAAACATGGCGTTAATTGAAAAACTACTTGATACCTACGGTCACGTATAAATAACCTACCTAAGAAAACATTAAACCTGTACTATATTCCTATTATTTTATAAAGAGGAAGTTCCATGCTACATCTATTTTTTCTTCCGTGCGTTTTTATTCGGAAAATCGGAAAACGCCCTCTGTCGGCGCGAACACGCATCCAGGTTCACCGAACAAAAAGTTCGAACGTTCGTGTTTGTCGCGCGGCGATATGACGCGGAGGTATAGTGATGACACAATCATTTAAAAATTGGCTTTCCTAATAGATATTATATTATGTAAGTATAGGTGGCGATGAATATTTAAATTATTTTAGAATAAACAATAGTCACAACAATACACCTAAATATATATTTTATTCATCATCAGTCAAAGTCTTATCGAAGAATACCCTTTAAATTGTTTTTTTTTTACCGACTAACTAAAGAATATATCAACACTACATTGATACCGTATTTTTATACTTACATTTTTATATTTATTATATTTTCGTGCGCACTGCAGCAAAAAAATTATTAAAAAGACGAAGAGAAAGTAGAATTTTTTAAATTGCTAGATTTCTTTTACTGCAGCACATATGGTAGCTGTTTTAAACAGTTCCATTACATCTAGGTTCTATATAGAGATCTACATTGTCGTCCAACGCACTTTTCTAAATAGCAAATAATTAGATATTCATTTATACATATATTTCATTTTTTTTAAAACTACTCTCCTACAATACCTACTAAAACTGGATTAATACCCGAAAATTGCAGTAAATTAAAATATATTTATTTTATTGTACATTATACAAACATAATTTCTATTTAGGTTAACAATAGCGCCATTTTTTTTTCAATATAATTATATAACTATAATATTTTATGCACTGTGCTTTTATGGTTAAGACATTTGTTGTTTCATGCAAATTTGAATATATTCTATTCATCAATTCAAAGCTTAAATTATTTAAAAAAAACTTATTTTATGAGAGTGCTACACCTGACTAGATTTTTATGATATATAAGATATAGTAATGATAAAATAGTAAAATCATTGCATGCGTCTAGCCTGCATGGTATGAGTGAGGCATACAGAATAAACAAGTAATTATCCCAGCCATCAATTGGTAGCAGCCTGAATATGATACAGTTTATTACATACTATTCAGGGATTAAAATTCAAAAAGAGGCCTTCAAAAAACTTTAAGTAAGTTTCATAGGCAAGAGAAGATTTAGTTTCCTCTCTCCGCCTATCTTTTATCAATGCCTTCTCATGCCTAATTAAGACTTTATAAAGTGGACAATTCCAGAACCAGTTATTCTTTTGTTTTATAACATTACTGTGATGCTCCGTCAAGTCTGTATTAGCACACTTTTCACAAGGCTTTTTACATTCAATTTCTAAAGGCGGCATGGTTTTATTCTCAACAAACCCATTGAATTTGTTCTGTACACCCAAATAATTATACATTGTGTCGAGAATTTTATTCACAATAAATCTTCGGTGATACCAGATTGTCTGATGATTTTTGTAGTACTTCAGTAAGTCATCATTTGATAACAATTCAAAGAAGAGCAGTTCAAGTTTGATTAAAGTTGCATTCCAAGTTGCATAGCATCTACAATTACCAGGAGCATAGCCCAACACAAGAGCAATTAGATCATCATCATTTGTTGTATTCAAGATCTTGCTAGGTGTCACAACTGGATCACCAGTCATATGATCAGATAATACCTTTTGGAAATTCTCACGTAAGTTGATCTTCAACTCTTTTTCAAACACTGGCCACTTATCATCAATTGTGAAAAGTATGCTAATACAGACCTGGCGATAGTGAAAGCAGCTGTAGTCAGAAACATGACTTGATGTCCAATCCTTAATGAATTTGTATTCATTGATGTGAACCAGGAAACCGTTGAAGCGGTCTCGATTGCGCAAGCAGAGATCCATTACAAAAGCACGGTGGTCCCAGCTGTGATAGTTGTTCATGCACTTGTCTGCAGCCATATTGCAGACTCTAATCTCTTCAGTAATGAGATCAGTTAAAAACTCTGGGCTTAAGTCATCATTCTCTGAAATCAACAATAATGAAATTTTATGTCAGAAAAGAATTTTTCAACAGCTGACCGGAGAGTGGATTTGTGCAGTTGCTTGCCCATATTGGATTCAAAACAAATATTATATTACATTTATTTTCTGTGAGTATAAAAACAGTCTCATAACCTATAGGAAGTTTTGGTTATGCAATAACCAGATTATTATCGTAACTAGCAGTTGCCTGCAGTATCATTTGTCGCCTTAAAAAACTGCTTCACATACCCGGATAAAAAGTATCCTAGATTCAGATCTAGCTCTGTGCCAAATTCCATCCAAATCTAAATATTTCATCCATCAAAGATAAATTGCAATTAGCTGAATAATGTTTGTAAAATTGGAACATTTTTTTTTGTTTTTTAATTATAAAAATTATCAATTCTCATACCACTTACTAATACAACACTTACCGACTAACAATAATCTTGTTAAAATCCATCTCCTATATGCATAAGCCTCGTTGCATTTTGGCTTCCTTGTGAGTACTAGTTTAGTAAAATGCATCTCTGAGAACCAGCCGTGGAACTGCTGCGACGTCATTTCTCTTCTCTTGTTCCATAATGAGGTTACATCAGGGTTTATCAGAATTGTAGCATTTAGAAGATTATAAATCCGCTTATAGTTTAGATTAGATAATCTGCTGAGTCTTCGCTTTGGATTAGTCAAAAAGTCACGAATTAATTCAGAATAGCAGTAGTTGTAAACATGCTTCACACACCAAGATTCCAGTCCTAACGAAGTTGCAACATACAGAACTGGTGATTTGTTTGTAGTAGAGTCCACAGGAACAATGTCAAACTCAGTCCTGAAAAAACATGTTGGATTAACACGCTATTTCTTTACAGAATACTTATCATGTATCTTGAAATTTTGCCAATTTGAAGTAAATATTTACAATTCACGGTCCTCCAGAACTTGATTCAACTCCTTTATTATTTTCTCCACTAGGCCCGATAATCCGTTCCTATCCTCGTTCATAGTTGACATGACAATTGTAGTCATACAGAAATTAATTATTGATTTGAGCTTTTTTAGGAATCAAATACATTTACAATAAAACAAGATCACGATTCACGGATTTGTACATTAGGAAACGTCAATAGTCAATAAATCTTACCACAGAACAGACTAAATCTTACCAACCAACCACAATGTCATTTTCATTCATTGATTTTCATAGACAACATCCGTCAGTTTTTCAATCTATTTGTATAAATTTTTTGATCTTTGGATCGTAGGCGTTTGACTTCTTCATAATGCAAATTAATTTTGAATGTCACTGTATTAGGAGATCAGCAAGCGTGGGGGGCAAAGCTCGGCAAAGTCTGGTCAGGAGATGAGAGCCTGCGTTAGGAGTATGTGTTCTGTGATGACAACTAACTAACCTGAAATCATTGAGGTATTATTGTAAGTACGTTAGTACAATAATACCTCAATGCCTGAAATCGTGAAAATAAAATCAGCTATTCCCTACATTTTGACGAGTCAGCGAGTGCGAACATAAATTGTAGGGAACAGCTGTTTCTTTTTTTTACCATTTCAGGTTTGGTCCCATAGTAAAAGTTGTTTCATAATGATGAGTACAACGACCCCTTAGGAAAATGGAAAATGGTGACTAAAATTTCACCCTGTATATTCTATTTTCTGTCAAAGTTCCATACAATGTTTGACAGGAAATACAGATTTCTAAATCTTTTTAAGTGAGTTTTCCACCAGTGCAAACGCACAGTTAAACAGACGTGTGTGAAATAATTATGTAGGTATTTCATTTGCGGAATTATGGGTTTGGGGGGGGGGGGCGACGGCGGTGGTACGCTCCAGGCCCCCAAATCTTAAAAGTACATTTTGATGAAATCCTAAATTAGGATCAAATATATACAGGGTTACTTGTAATTCGACGTATATCCGTCAGGAGCTGATAGGGGGGCCAGAATACAACAGATTGAACACCCCATATGTATGGCCAAAATTCAGTAGTTTTCGAGATATTTGAACTTTAAGAGTTTTTCGATATTTACCCAAAATTTGACATTTAATTCCAATTTAAAAAAGAACTACGTATTGAATGCGTACCATTAAAGAACGATATCGTAGCTGGCACTTCAATCTAGCTATGAACCTAATTAAAAGTACTTATTTCAACGAAATAATTAAAATTATGAGCGATTTAAGAATAATATCTTACCAATATTTTCATTTTACGCTTCAAAAATGTTGTCTCATCAAAAAAAATACTATGACGTTAATCGTACAAATAACTAAAACAACTTGCCTATTCTGTAAGCTTTCCAAAAAGCTATAAAAGTTTTATTATTGATTCGTAATTCGAGGCATGGCATGTGTTTGAATCAGCGCGGGGACAGAAATCATCTGTGTTTTTAGTTTAGGATCCTCCTAAAACTACCGAGTTTACTGGTGAAATTCTTCGTGATGGGTCGGGGTGTGCGGGCTGTTTTATAACCGTTGCAGAACTTATATCGGCACATGGGAACCCAATGGGAAACGTGAGTATTCATCGATCACAGTTATTATGTACTATTGTACTTATTTCTTGTATTGGAAGGTACATAATAACTGTGATTGATGAATACTCAAATGTCTGGACCTTTAAAATCAATACTTATCTCCATAGGTGAAGTAGCTTTTATCAAGATTGGACCTGGCAAGGCAGATCTGTAGAACAATGTTCTCCAGCTGGAGAACATCAAATAGTTGAAGCAGAACGCCAGGCCACTGAAAATTCAACTACTCAGCGAAGAACGACGAGAGATCGTAGGCTTCCAAGCCGCTACTGGGATTACGTTCTGAACTGAATAGCTGTTCTCTTTTAGTAGTTCCAATCCCTCGGGGCGGTCGAAAGTTACTAAGGAAGGGGACGCTAGCGCAGCAGACGCCTTTTATTCCCCCGCCCGCACACCGTGCCCCATCACGAAGAATTTCGCCAGTAAAATCGGTAGTTTTAGGGAGGATACTAAACTGAAAACACAGATGATTTCTGTCCCCGCGCTGATTTAAACACATGTCATGCCATGAATTACGTATCTTAAATTTAACTTTTATACCTTTTTGGAAAGCTTACAGAATAGGCAAGTTATTTTAGTTATTTGTACGACTAACGTCATAGTAATTTTTTTGACCAGACAACATTTTTGAAGCGTAAAATGAAAATATTGGTAAGATATTATTCTTAAATCGCTCATAATTTTAATTATTTCGTTGAAATAAGTACTTTTAATTAGGTTCATAGCTAGATTGAAGTGCCAGCTACGATATCGTTCTTTAATGGTACGCATTCAATACGTAATTCTTTTTTAATTTGGAATTAAATGTCAAATTTTGGGTAAATATCGAAAAACCCGTAAAATTCAAATATCTCGAAAACTATTGAATTTCGGCCATACATATGGGGTGTTCTATTTGTTGCATTCTGGCCCCCCTATTAGCTCCTGACGGATATACGTCGAATTACAAGTAACCCTGTATTATGTTGGTAGTTGGAGGCCTCCTACGTATCTAATTAAAATATTATAAACGTAGGGTGCTAAACTTTCCATCTCGCTACGCTCGTTCTTGGACCGTGCATACTCTTGTTTCTCAAGCATTTCTGCATAAGTCTACATATCTCATATTTAAGATGTGAATAGTCAAAAGAAACCCTAACCGTTCCGACGACGTGTGCTAAAATGTCGAGCTCGCTTCATTCGCTCTTGCATCCTGCATTGCGCGCTTTCATATTCGACGATAAAGATAACGACACGATATCGTCCGACTGGTAATTTCATACAATAATTACTACTAAACGCTTTCAAACTGTCTCGGTGTAGTGCAGATATCGTCGCTGACATTTGATTGTCGTGCCAATATCGGCGGACGACACAGTGCAATTTTTTCCCTGCTGCCATGACTACCTACCTCGAATACACTATTACACTTTTGGAATCGCGCGACGATGTAAACTTTGCAAGCGTAACCCGACTATACCGATATATATCGAGACTGCTGTGGCATACCTATACCTACGGCATGACAATAAGCTGTTGGTTACATAGTGTCATATACCGATGTCGTCCCGTTGTCCCGTGTCGTTATGCCACGCTATAATCTATTTTCGCTTCATCCTAAGGCCGTAGTATACAGAAAGAAAGCTGAAAGCCGGCGCCGATCTACCAGCGCTTATAGGAACCGGTCCACGCAGGTAACCGCAGGCATTTATATGAACAAACGCCGATAAGCGCAGAACCTCGCCGACAAGTTCCGAGAATCATGTCTCGGCTTCCAGCTTTCTTTCTGTAAACGGCCTTACACTAGTCTTGTACTGGGACTGCTTACCTTTACTTACAACTTTACGTCTTTACAACACGTATAAGTTAAAAGAAAGAGAGGTTTATATTTGTTTAATTCGGTAGAACAATATTTCTACACGGATTATATTAACAAATTCTCAAAATCTTTGAAAGCGCGATCAACAGCCGGAGTTATGTCGCGAACTGGATTATTGTTAACGGAAATCCAAATTGATCCTGGAGCGCCATGTTCGAACATCGTAACAAGAGCTGAAACTGCAGACTCCACCCTGAAAGTAAAATAATGCCGATGCTGAACCATATTGTCATCATGTTCTGCGTAGCCTTTTCATTCCTTTCTATATACCAGATGCAGCTGAACACCAGTATTTTTCATGGATCGACTGCCTATCGGACCTCCACAACCGAGTTACTGGGAACACGGTGCTGTGCAGTATTATGCCCGCGAAAACTCAAACTTTCTTACGTTTTTTTGCAAATGCAGGTCAGTACCTATGATCAGATTGCTTGTTGATCTAAATATAATTTTTAAGACCGTAACATATATAACATATGTACCTATTTAGAAAGTTATGACCATTAAAATCATCAATACAACTCTTTAAATTCAAGTTAATTATAATAAAATTCTTTAAGTAAGTAAGTCTTTTTTCCTCAGTGCCCCGTTTGCTACACTCCAACCCTCGGAGCTGTAGCCCCGGTTGCCCTCCCCTATATCCGGCCCTGTGAATGACTATTCCACGTATTCGTATGTATTGTATACGAACGTTTGGGGAAGAAAAAACTTACTTTTGACAAACGATATTTTTTGCAACGACAGCAGCCATTATCTTCCCAAAATTTGGGTCATAGGCCTTCGTTTCTAAATTTTGCATTATGGGAGTGTCGGTAGCTCCAAAACATATTGTCAAAACCCTAATGCCAGTGTTTTCGTAGAATGGATCCATCTGGAAATAAGAGTAGAAGGAGATTAGCATAGGGGCTCTGCAATAGGAGTCTGAGCATGGTAGTTTCATCAAACATTACTCACCGCCAAACATTGGCTGAAGTGCAGAACAGCGATTTTTGATCCACTGTAAGTCGGTACAAATGGGAATTTAGTCAAAGCGGCTTTTGACGAAATATTAATAATGGTCCCACCAGCTCCACCTTCATCATGTCTCATGTGCTGGACGCCTTTTAGTGTAAAGGAAACAAGTCCTTGCTGGAAATTAAAAGAAGTTAGGTAGGTACTACTTAGAGTAGAGTCATCTCAACACCTCTTTCCCTTGATTTCGTATATATATATATAAATATATATATTATATTGGTATATATTGTAGTAAATATGTATGTATGTGTATTATAAGTCCAACCCTACCTTTTTTATTTATATAATGCATTTAGATATATTGTTAATAATTATAAATATTATCTTTTTTCTCTTTGTTCCTCTGTAACAGAGCACCTGCCATCTAATCTCTTCACCACCCTTGGTTGACTGGTAGAGAATGCCTAAGGCATTAAGTCCGCCTTTGTACCTTTTTTGTGTGCGAGAAGTTTAAATAAATAAATACTACTTATACTGACAATTTTCTAGTCTTGAATTAGGTATGCTTGGCATGCGCATTTGGTCATAATTTACATTCGCTTAAATCTACTCAATAAAGTAATAATTTCCCTGACTGTGCCACTTACTGCTGACGTAGTTAGGCATTCGTGTAAATAGAGCAGCTATCTAATTGCTTAACACATTTTCATAAAAGATTGATTGATTGATTGATTTCTAATTGTTTCATTATGACAGTTCAACAACATTCATTGCGTTATTTAAGTTGTCGAGCGATTCAGATTGTGACTATACGCAACTAGGTTGCTGGTGTCAATAGATACTATCTTTAAACTTACCCGCATTTCTATACTTTTTAGCAAATTACGTACCTACTTAAAACATTAAATACCCAGTTAACGTCAGAAGCTGTCCTCCACGTGTGAGGTGCGTCGGCCATAGCGCCAGCATTGTTGATGATGACATCGATCTGCTTGAACTGAGCGAGCACGGAGTCGAACGCGCTCGTTATGTCTTCTTCCTTGCTCACGTCGCATTTGATGAACACCGCCTTATTGCCGCCGTGATCTTTGTTCAGACGCTCGGCTGTCGCTTTGCCAAGCTCCTCAGCGATATCTAAGATAGCTACGTTCTATAATGAGAAAAAAAAGTCGAACGTTTAATTTGAACAAATCAACAAACACTCTTCCAAATTTTTGATAGAATAGGTTATTAGGATAGGAAGGGATTAAAAAGATTAAGTAGGATAAATCCCCTTTTACACGATGCAAGTTTCTTGCCTGTGGCAAACTTACAGCAAAATTGAAGCAACAAATGACTTAAACATCGTCTAAACACTTTTTAGATTAGACAACTTATGATATGCAACTGGCAATCAAATCGCACCTTGTACATCAAGCTGTATACGCTAACAATTTTGTAAATATACCTTTGCTCCCTGGTTTAGGAAAGCTTCCGCATACCCAGCGCCCAAACCTGAACCTGCTCCGGTAATTAAAAATGTTTTGTCTTTTGCCTCCCACGACGACGCCATTATTTTTGCAATGCAGCTGATAAAGAACTAAGTAGTGTGACTTGCAAAGACTGATATTTAAATCTTCTTATGATATCTATGTAGAAACAAGATATAGGTATCATATTTTGTTATCAGTTGCTAAAATTACATCATACTCACTATCACTACATATTATAAGTAAAACAAAGTCGCGTCTGTCTGTCTGAACACGATAAACTAAAAAACTTTTTACAAAAAAAACCAACCGACTTCCAAAAAAAACACTAGAAAGTGAAAAATTACTTTAATTTCGGAAGTCGGTGTCTTTGGTTTTGAATTATTTTCGTTTTAAGCCACTGTGTGGCCAGTGGCTTAAAACGAAAATTTGGAAGTCGGTTGGTTTTTTTTTGTAAAAAGTTTTTATTTTTCACTTTTTCGTTGTGGTACCTACCCCCTATAAGTTCGAATATCACGACCTGCTATATAAATATCATTGACAGGAAAATGTTAAAAGATCGTCCATATAGGCTAAGTGGGAAAAATACGTATTAATGAAGTTAACTCAAAAAGTACTCAAGCTAAGTTAATAAAATTTATATGGGACCACGTTGAGAGCATACCCTTTCAAACAAAAAAAGAATTTTCAAAATCCGTCCACAATTGACGAAAATATCGACGGACATACACAAAAACAAAAAAACATACATACGCTACGAACATAATATAACCTCCTCCTTTTTGGAAGTCGGTTAAAAAACAACTACCGAACGGATTAATACGGCTTTCACCAATGGAAGGAGTGATTCATGAGAATGATTTAGGTGTAATTTATTAAGGTTTTGTGTAAATTGGCTGAAATATGACGATGATTGTTAAGATCTCGAAAAAAATCATGCCGTCCAGGACTTACCTACTGGCGCGCGCCGCGTAAACCAATAGATTTATATGAAAAGTTGAAAACAATGTATCACGGAATCAATCCTCTTAAAAAGATCTATGAAACAACACATAGGATAGTTTTTACTGGAAAGGTACTTTCCGACGTTCACGCGGGCAAAGCCGCGGACAAACGCTATTAAAAATATAAACTTTTGCAGTCAAGTTTTTTATATTTTCGTATTCTAACTGAACACTGATAAAGTCAACCGACTCTACCAAACTTATAGTATGTACAGTCAACAAAGCTATTTGGTATGCAGGCAGCTAACTTTAAACTACTTTAAAAAATGTCGTGAGTATGCTGGGTATTTAATTCTTTTACTCGTTTTAAGTACCTATGGTCATAGGCTTAAAAAGTGATTACGCACACAATAAAAATGAATATTGGCAGTGTAGTGGAGGGATGAATGATTTTGCAGGTACCTACATGTACGATCAGGGAGATCCATTGTCTAGCAGATTCACAACTTTGTCAATTTGCCGTGCCACTTCATTTAATAACGCCTCTCAAAAAAAATGTTCTCTGACTTAACACTATGTAGATGGTACTTTATAAATTCAACTAGCTTACTCCTACTTGCTTAATAATAATACATACATACATACATAAACTCACGCATTTTTCTCTTGGGGGTAGGCAGAAACTACAGAACGCTACCTGCTACCATACTTACAAACTCCTTTTGCCTCGTTAACGTTCATACACGCACGCCGGTTGCGAGTATAAGGTCCTACGCACCTGACCTGTCTTGTCACTATGTGCGCACATCCAATCATCAACTAGAAAAGAGCCCAAACGGCTGAACCCATTTTCTTGAATTGTAGGTAAGAACACTCCCGATCAAGACAAATTTCAAACAAAAAAAAAAAAAAAACAAAATCGGTTCAGCCGTTTGGGAGCAACGTTCCGACAGATACACAGACACACAGATACACACGTTAAACTTATAACACCCCTCTTTTTCCGTCGGGGGTTAAAAAAAACACAGAGATATATTATGTTATTTAACCTATTTATTTTACACAGTTTTAAGGTAACAAAAGATTCTCAAAATCTTTAAAAGCTCCATCAATAACTGATGTTATATCTTTAGCTGGTTTATTGTCAACAGACAACCAAATTGAAGCAGGTGCGCCAATTTTGAACATCTGAAGCACAGCTGCAACGGCGGAAGCTGGCCTGAAATACACAAAATTGTATTGATTTAACACAAAAAAAACTTCATTAAGGCTATCTTAGCAGCTTCTTCATAAATCTCAGAATTTTAACAGCCGCTTGGTATTGAAAATAATCACTAATTAGGTATTTTTCACACTGATGCTGTTGGTGTTATTGCCATGAAATCCCACAAAAAAAGGGAATTTCCTGTGTAGGACTTCCCGTCATCATCATCATCAAGAACTCAACAGACAATCCACTGCCGTTCAAAATTTCAAATAGGCCTCCTCTAACCGCAGCTCCTCCCTCCTCTAGCAGTTTTGTTGGACTGCTAGGTACAATAAACCTGCCGCCACAAGGTCCAGCGCAGCTTATTGCGGGCTATACGCACGTACTCTGGTGCGCAGTGTGTACTGTAGGAACCGCGCTGTGAGGACTTCTGTTTATAGTAAATACCTAGGTTAGACCACTTACTTTTGAAATACGATTCCATCAGTCGTAACCGAATCAGCCATAATCTTTCCCATTTTTAGGTCATATGATCTTGACTCCAAATTGTGCAGCAAAGGAGTATCAGTCGGTCCTAAACACAAAGTTAAAACTCTGATCCCCGTGGTGTCGTAGAACGGGTCCATCTGGAAAAGAGAATTTGATAATAATAGCAGAAGCATTGCTGAATCACTATCTCGGAAAAATAATCGATGGTAAAAGCAAGTTGTAGTTTTTGTTTTATTGGCTGATGGCCCTGCTCTTGACCTCGAGTTTGGTTTGAGTTTAGGGAATACTTTACTAGATCAGTGAGTGAGTTTTTACGACTTAATCAAAAATATTAAGTAAGTACAGATTTACAATCAAGTCTGCGTTACCTTGGTTAGTTAGACCCGTATTAGACAGCTAATAAGCAGAAGATTCGAAGCTTCTATTTTAGGGTTTTATACCCAAAGGGTGCCAACGTGACCATCGTCATGGCTCCGCTGTCCGTCCATTCGTCCGTCTGTCACCGGGCTGTATCTTTTGATTCGTAATAGGTAGACACAATTGGCCACTTTTTTGTTCTGTCAAATAGGTCCAAATGATTATAATTAATCAACGACACCTTTTAATTTGTATTACTCACCGCTAAACATTGACTGAAGTGCAGCACAGCCATTTTGGAACCACTGTAAATTGGAAGGCCTGAAGGCTTTGTCAATGCTACTGTTGAAGCGACGTTGAAAATGGTCCCACCGACACCACCCTCGTCTTTCCTCATATGTTTGAGGCCTTTTAAAGTTAAGGAAACTAATCCTTGCTGGAAATTAAGTTATGGGTCTAAGTTTACTTGGCACCAACAATAAGAAATTTAGCACTAACTTAAACCATTAAGTAGGTCCAAATCATTCCTCGTAGAGTGAGCGATGAGAATATTGAGCTGGATATGTGGAGCGCTCGTCTTGTTGTGGACATGACTATGGTGAGAATCGATGTAATGCATGGGATAGCGAGTGATAATAATAATTTATTTATTTTCTCACCAGAATCCTTACACAATAGTAGGTAACAAAGAAGAATATTGTCCAGACATGGGTTCAAAGAAAAATATTGTAGGAGACTGGTGCCTAAGCTAAGCCAAAGCCTGTATTTCAGGCCACCAGATTTACATTACGAAACTAGTTGCGCAAACTTTGTTATTCATCGATGGTTTCACGTTTAAAATGATAATTATTTACAGTTGATAGTTATCAGTGAGTAACTAATTTCGCGCAACTAGTTTCGTAATGTAAATCCGGCTTTCGTGTAAGTTTACAAGTGAGTAAACGTAAGTATCGCGTTTGCGTTAAGATTTTTATTATCAGCCTTATATTCTTAGCATCAGTCAAATCTTAACGCAAACGCGATAGTTACGTTTACTCATTTAAAAAACTTACACTAAGATCTCCGCCCTTCCGTAAACTAAAACTAGACAATAAACACAAATACAGATGGCAGGAGGAAGAAAGGAAGAAAAATATCTTGCGCCGACTCCAAGTAGGTAATAATGGTAATGGCAGAGAGAAGTACGAAAGAGAAAAGGGCAGAGAAGCACAGAGAGAAAACTAGGGTAGGTAGTAGATAGGCTAATTAGTAGGTAGGTACACCAACCCAATTAATATCAGAAGCTGTCCTCCACATGTGAGGTGCGTCGACCATAACGCCAGCGTTATTGATAATGACATCGATCTGCTTAAACTGAGCGAGCACGGAGTCGAACGCCCTCGTTATGTCTTCTTCCTTGCTGACGTCACATTTGATGAACACCGCCTTATTACCATGAACTTTGTTCAGACGCTCGGCTGTCGCCTTGCCAATCTCCTCGGCAATGTCTAGGATAGCTACATTCTGCAAAAAAAAATACAATAGGTCCCGTCACCTACAATCTCTTTTTCTCCTTCATCATTACAAGTACATTTATCAGGCTGATTACCTGATGGTTCAATAGTGCAAGCAGAAGGCGAAATATAAGCCCATAATACTTAAAAGGATGTTTTTAATGCCAAGTCATGGTGACGAATGTGACGATGCTCTTTGCTTTGTCACACTTACGTGGCAAAAAAAAATGCTGTTAACCCTGATAACGGACTTGTGGGGATTGGCAACGGGTGGTCCTGCTGCTGGTTCTCAGGCCAAAGGCTAGTGACACAGGGGACTCTGAGAGAGGGAGTGGACAGTGGAATGTGCGATGTACTACACTACGCAAGGTCAGTGGATTATGGGGGGTTGGTATTTCATGTTGGATAATAAATAATGGATTTTCAGTATTTCAATGTCACACAATAAAATTGAAACTCCGACTTACGGCTCGTACACACTGGCGCGATATCGCGGGCGCGACAGGCAGCGCTACGCGTCACGCCCATGATATCGTGCCAGTGTGTACGAGCCTTTACGGTTATTTTTAAAGTCGTTTTATTAGTCTCTTGCTTTACCTACTACATATTGAAGTAAGTACTGAATTTTCTTCAGGAGGCTTATAATTTCTGATAGTTACTGCAAAACAACCACCACATTCACCAAACCATCTCATTTAATTTTCTACCTATGTATAAAGCCTAAGAAACCTGCAGTTAAACTGACGTTTGTACTGCCCCCGAAGATGTCATACCTAGATGGCGAAGTTTTAGGCCAATTTGAAATATTATCGTGCCGGAAATAATTTAAGAAGACTTGAATATTTTATTCAGTCTTGCGTCAATATAAACTTGTTCCGTAGTTAAGAAATGCTAAAAACTATAAATACCTTTGCTCCTTCATTTAGGAAAGTCTCCGCGTACTTAGCCCCCAGGCCAGAAGCTCCCCCGGTTATCAAAAATGTTTTGTCTTTTGCGTCCCACTGTGCCATTATAACGATGCACTCTGTAGGTAGGTACTGTTTTTTGTTTCATTGATGTTTGCTTAAATACACGTATGTTAACTATAATAACAAGATACTACTTATATCACATTTTTATCAGTCCGTCTTCATTGGTGGGCCTGGGAAGAACTTAGATAAACTTTTGTTAGGGTTCCGAACGTCCGAATGAAAAAACGGAACCCTTATAAGATCCCTCGGGTGTCTGTCTGGCTGTCTGTCTGTCTGTCCGTCTGTCACAGCCAATTTGCTCCGAATCTACTGGATCAATTTTGTTGAAATTTGGTACTTACCCATATCAATTTCTGTAACCAAAACACGAAAAAAAGTTTGTTTTATAATAATTTTAAAATAAATAAGTACTTTTAAATATATTTGAGAAAATAGATGAAAATTGACCAATCCCCAGCACCCTTACCTTATATTTTGATAAAATACTGAGAAAGGTT
The DNA here is from genome assembly GCA_914767815.1 of Eupsilia transversa. NCBI lineage: Eukaryota > Metazoa > Arthropoda > Insecta > Lepidoptera > Noctuidae > Eupsilia > Eupsilia transversa. Next base: position 5,783,533 of record OU611888.1, read on the forward strand.
CTTTACTATAGCTTAGGTACGGAAAACCTTTATGAAGTCTATGGACTTAAAATAACATGGTAAATCCATAAAACTCACCAATATGTGTGCGTACAAACATTTGCAGTTGGAATGTATGGCAGAACATGCTTTTCAACTACAATGTTATGTTTGTTCTTGGAATAAAAAATATGGTAGGTAACATATTGATCGCACAGAACCCTCACCAGCGGACAAGTGCGAGTTCAACTCGCACTTGTCCGGTTTTTTTTTCTTTAGATATGCTTTTACATAATACATATTAATTTAATTTAATAATAATTATTATAAAGATATTCATCCTCCAAACGTGCTATACTTTTTTCAAATCAGTTAGGTGACATCTCAGTTTCTGACCGAGCCAGGAATCGCGCATTCAGGGTCCTAAAAATAGCTTACGTTACCTATGGCACTCACACCTTCCCAATCTTAATTTCAACCAAATGATACCGACTTCTTTCCTAAATGATTTTCTTTTACACGCATCCTTGAATGAAACTAATCATTTTCTTTCGATTACAAAATGTCTGTCATCTTCGTGTGCAACATTTTTCGCACCCACACCAGTTTTTTATCTTTATCGTTATCGTATTATAAGCGTAATAATACCTACTCCATCAGTAACAACTTACTGATGACGATGCCTAAAAAAAAACCCTAAACCCCACAGGATAGTGAAAGCGAGGTAGACCCAAACATGGTGACGCACTTTGCCAGACGAATTGATTTTCGGAGAGTCATGGATTTAGAGAAGGAAAGTCTGTATGGACACCTGTCCCATTTACGGGTCATAGGATCTTGGCATAAGAAAACAACAGCTGATAAACGAATATTTTTTTATTCAGAATATTTTTAAAGCTTAATTTGATCCTGCAATAACATTCTCGAAGTCCTTGAAAGCACGATCAATGACTGAGGTGATGTTCTCAACTGGTTTATTATCGACAGACAACCATATTGAAGCCGATGTGCCCGTTTTGAACATATCAAGAAGAGCTGCAACCGCTGATTCTTTTCTGTACGGAAAAGTTAAGATAAAAAAATAAGTGACGATGTTCAAATATTATTTAGACCCAGTCTTCGATCGTAATGTGAAATTTATTCACTTGCACTCAGACACAAGGCTTATAAACACAAGCTAGCATGTTGTGATATTCTCAAGACATCGACACCCAGATTCGGGAAGGCGAATCAGCACAAAAATTTGCTTAATTAATGACAATGAACTGACTGTTATAGGTAGAAAAAACTTGAATACCTACTATTCAAGTTTTTTTATTAGTCGGGTTCAGACCGACCCAGCCACCTCGCGAGACCGTCTGGAGTCGATAAGTAGTCGGCAAAACGCAGTAGTTAACAAGAGTTTGACAGTCTGTTAGATCATGTTTGCCTGTGTATTATAGCGTCCCAAATAATCTATTTGCGGTTTCATAGAACAACTTACTTCTGATAAATGTAACCATTTTCAATAGCGGTAGCCATTTCTTTTCCACGTTTTGGGTCCCAAGCCCTCATTTCTAAATTCTGCACTAAAGGAGTGTCAGTAGCTCCCAAACACATTGTCAAAACTCTAATGCCAGTGTTTTCGTAGAATGGATCCATCTGGAAAGGATTATATTATGTAGGTAGGTATATTATGTTTTTTTTACACGCCCGCTATCGTAACACATTTTTGTAAACGATTTAAACTAATCTGTATAATTTTGACAGGTCAACAATATTCATTGCGCTATTTACGTTGTTGAGCAGATTTTTTTTTCGAACTTATGAAGCAATGGATTAGCAATCTGCTTCAAAAAGTTTCAAATTGTGATTGATCGTGTATTTCGCAATAAGGGTGCCGTATGTTATATGGAGTCATTTTGCGCTTTGAAGTAGGTAGTTTGTCGGTCTCTTCAAGAGATTTTGGTTCATACAGCTACTCAAAATTGTTTGATATTCCTTTACAAATTCTACCAAATATCATTATAGGTTGCCAGATGAAGAGAAAAAAATTATTAAACTGACGAATTACTGGTAAGTACTTCTGGTTTTCGGGATTAAAAATCAAAAGCAATCATAAAATATTAAAGTTACCTACCTACCGCATTTGACTTACCGCTAAACATTGACTGAATTGCACGACAGCCATTTTTGAGCCACAGTAGATCGGTAAATATGACATTTTAGTCAAAGCCATTATCGACGCAATGTTAATGATAGTTCCTCCGACTCCACCTTCGTCTTTCCTCATATGCTTGACACCTTTTAATGTGAAAGAAACTACTCCTTGCTGGAAAATATATAAAAGTTTTTACTTAACCATTTTGATGACTTAAACTGAGCAAGAGCAAGAGGCTTAAATAGCAGATGCAAAACACAGGCTTTCCGCAAAATTATAGGTACCTATCTACTGCTCTGTTCTAAGAGCTATTATACTTGTTTCAACTTGAAGCAATTACGATTGAAATGGCAAATAGGCTGCCAGAACTAAATTGGATTCGAAAGCTTAGACTTCTGTTATTTTAATACTTAAATAATTTTAATTACCCAATTAATAATAGAGGCAGTTCTCCAAATGCTAGGCGAGTCGATCATAACGCCAGCATTGTTGACGATGACATCGATCTGCTTGAACTGAGCGAGCACGGAGTCGAACGCGCTCGTTATGTCTTCTTCATTGCTCACGTCGCATTTGATGAAAACCGCCTTATTACCGTGAACTTTGTTCAAACGCTCGGCTGTAGCCATGCCGAGCTCCTCGGCAATGTCTAGGATAGCTACGTTCTGCAATGAAGAAAAGGTCAAGCTAAAAGTAAAACCCCAATTCACAAGGGGCTATAAAAAAAACGATGCATCACTGCATCCACTGTGTGGTGGGTTTTAGTTTATGCTCTGATTTATAGTGTTTAGAGTTCCGTACGTCCGAATGAAAAAACGGAACCCCTAAAGGATCACTCGTAATGTCTGTCAGTCTGTCAGTCTGTCAGTCTGTCAGTCTGTCAGTCTGTCAGTCTGTCTGCCTGTCAGTCTGTCTGTCCGTCTATCACAGCCAATTTTCTCCAAACCGAATGGACCGATTCAGTTGTAATTTGGTAGATACACATATGAAACTGTGATCCAAACACGGACGTGTAATGTAAATAAATTTTGAATATTCACTTTTGGGAGGCAAATACAAAAACTTAAAAAAATGTTTTGCATACTGTATCTACTGTGTGAAATATCAAATGAAAAGGCATAAAGTGAGTCTTATACATATTTTTTTTTATCATTTTAAAATAGTTTTATAGTTATTTAAGATAATTCATTAATTATCTCCGAAACTAAGCATAGATCCTAAAATTTTGAAAAAAAATGCTCCTACTTAGGTATAGATTACAGAAAAACCTATAAGAAGCCTATGGTTTTAAAATAACATGGTAAATCTCTCAATAATGAGCGTATAAACTTCCATTTGTAGTTGGAATGTATGGTACAATACATGTTTTTCAACTACAATGATAAGTTTTTTCTTGGTATAAATTCATCCCGACTACGGAACCATTTATTGTGCGTGTTCCAACACGCACTAGGTCGGTCCTTTTTTTAGTTGTGTATTTAACTAATTGCATAGCCCTGTGAGACCCGACACCGTTAACTTAGACTGGCACGCTATATTACAACTGCTCGAATACTCAAATATAAAATATAAAAAATACCTACAATTTTGTATTTTCTGGCTGGATTTTAGACGGGCAATGGTTCTTATTAAAAAAATACCTTTGCTCCATGGTGTAGAAAAGCCTGCGCGTAGTCAGCCCCCAAGCCAGAAGCACCTCCAGTTATTAAAAAAGTTTTGTCGTTTGCGTCCCACTGCGCCATTGTAATGATACAACCGATCAGTAACTAAGCACTCCGTTATATACATTCAGATATCATCTTAAATTAGGTGATCAAATATTCTTATCTGCGCAGATAATTTTATCGTATGCACACTGCCCGTTATTGCTGCGATAAACAAATCCGTACAAGTAGGTACCTACCTACAGGTCTGTTGTGACCAGTAGGCAATTGCCAATCAGGCATTCCGACTTACTATGTATAAAAATAAAAACAGAATCTGTTTCATGTCAAAACGTATAAAAAATAATTTCTCAATTTTCAAAAATCATGTTTTATTGCAAATATTTATTTATTTAAACTTTTCGCACACAAAAATGGTACAGAGGCGGACTTAATGCCTTAGGCATTCTCTACCAGTCAATCAAGGGTGGTGAAGAGATTAGATGGCAGGTGCTCTGTTACAGAGACACAAAGAGAAAAAGATAATATTTATAATATTATTAAAAATATATGCATTATATGCAATGCATTGTATAAATAAAAAAGGTAGGGTTAGACTTATAATACACATACATACATATTTACTACAATATATACCAATATAATATATATATTTATATATATATATACGAAGTCAAGGGAAAGAGGTGTTGAGATGACTCTACTCAACAAAAGTAAGAAAATCAACACTACAATAAAAGTAAGTAGATTTAAGTAGACCCTCCAAGAAAGCTTTTACTTCTAGATTTGGTGCTAATTGATGGATATTTCAGCGTCACCCTACGGACTTTAAAAAATCTGATCAGGTAAAACTGCTCCACAACTCTCAAAAGGCGCAATCAAAATTTTATTTTTCGCGGGTAATTGTTTTTCGCATTTGGCTTTTTGGCGCCCCTTGCCATCTGGCGCCTAGAGCGACTGAGGATACAATTGATTGATTCTACGCCTTTTTATTACTCCACATGAAGATGCAATATAAAAATGTGATACCCCTTAGAAAGTATGCATATACGACCGTATAGTGCATTCAAATTCATTCATCTTAGGCCGCGTTCCGAGTTAGGCCATAATCGCTCACAGCGCTGACATCAATATTTTGCGTTCCGATTTAGATATTACGATTATGACAGCTGAGGTCTGTCATCAATTCGGAACGCTCGTGAACGCGCCTACAGTGCTTGCTCAACGTCAAAACTTATAACATTACTTAAGTCTTTGTATAAACATCAGAAATGTCTTTTTCTTCTTTGGTTAAGTGGCGACGGTAGCCAGAATCACAATTTAGAAAAAGCCACGTTAGTTTATAGATATATCGACTCAAAACTACAGCGCTGCCAAAAATGACAGTTCAGTCAACTGTCATTTTTGACAGAACTCACGGTGATATTAGTAAAAGGCATGGTCGGCGTTATCGCAAGATGGCGCATGTCGTGACGTCATCTACGACGTTTCTGGGTCGGCGTTATCGCGCTAACGCTTATTCGGAACGGGTGTTAGCACGCTCAAATCGATTACATTGTAACTCGGAACGCGGCCATAATCATGTTAATTACTGGACGAATCACAGACATATAAGAGAAGCAGACCAAACATTCGCTAAAAATTGCGTAGCCATTACGCACACATAGGGAGTGTTGTCAATACAGGGCCGGAGTAGGGCCGGTTGCCGGTATTATTTAGCGATATTGAAACAACCGATATACTTAATGATTTTTTTTTATTTTCTGGGTATAAGATAATTATCAATATACTTACTACTAAGACTAGATAATTAGACAATTAGGTGAAATGGTGAATGGTGAATTTTGTTCGAAAAAAAAAATCGTCTAGTAAACTAAGCTCTGTTTGATAATTCAATGGTAAAAACAAAAAAAAACTTAATCCGCCCCTAAGACGACCCACTGACCAAAATTCGTCTTTGCTTGCCTAATCCGTCCCTGGCAGTTGAAGAATAGAATCGATGCAGATGATGTCGCATACCAATATGGCGGCGCGGGATAGACAAGCTACGCGTCAAATTTTGTCTATGTGTGAGTCAGTGTGACAACAGGTGACAGAACGAGACACAACTAACGACTTGTCGCTTAGCAAGAAGAGGATAAAGAATCATGTCCATCTATATAAATATAACTATGGATTTATGTTTGGTCTGCTTCTCTTATATGTCTGTGGGACGAATTCTGTGCTGAGTTGTCATGTCACTGTCATAGTGTCATCTTTCAAATTATTTGAGTCAAGCAATCAAATGTCAAACAAAAAACTAAGGCACACAAAAATATTGTTTTCTTTTATTTTTTTATCAGTGAAAGGAAGTTAGTACAGAGCTTTTTTAAAACGATAATAGGAAATTGTTAAAATGGTATAGTCATTCTATCTTTTACACGTCTAATATTCCTCAAACAGTAAAGCAAATCATGATCAAACTTAACGCTTGTTTTACCTTTGTTTCAGAGTGCTATATTTAATTTTCAAAGTTTGCTATCCGTGATACTACTGCTTATTTGCACCTGTGCGTACTTAAGATCATTCTTTCCAAGTATTATGGACCGTAATAAGACAGGGTAAGTTATACATTATTTAGGTTATGTAGTTCAAAAGGCCAGAAAACTCGTATTGCCGGGAACAGAAATCTTGTTTTCGTAGATCCCTTTGATGTCCAAACAAGTGTACCTACTTGTTACATTAAAAATATAAAATATGGAGAAAATTGAATTAACTAAAATAATTACTATCGAAAATCTGGTTCATAGAAACCAATTTATTCAAGAGCTAATAAGTGGAAAAAAAATGTAAGATACATGATACAAGTTGCAAAACTAGTAGAGATAAAAAGGCTCTTGTATTAATTCTTACTTTGTACTTACTTATTATTGGTTTTATTTTCAGATTACTTGGAACTTTTTGGAAGTGTGCAAGGATTGGTGAGCGAAAATCTCCCTATGTTGCTGTGAGCTGCATTGTCATGGCATTCAGTATATTATTCCTCACATAATTGTAAAAAGTATATTATTTTTAATAGCTGTAACAATACTTAAATAACTTGAATATTTTTACATTTGTAAATAAATATTACTCATATTTAAAAGAGTTTGGTTTTTCTTTTGAACCTAAAAACTGTAAATATGTTTTAAGTCACAATCTTTATTAAGAGGAAATATAGGTAGTAATTAGCAAACTAATGATGAACTGATCCCACATGATGTAAAGCGATGGATAAGGTCTACGATAGAACAAGCAAGCCCAGAGGATGCCTATTCACTATTGCTTTGAAAGCTGATGGGTTATTATGTGGAAGAGAACACATGCTGGCAAAGAATTCCACACTTTGGCCCTGGAGAAGCACTGAGTATGACTAGTCTGTATATCCACCAAATGCGGATGGTACCCTGCAGTATGTCTGGTATTGAAAGGGAAATGGTGGAGCTCCTGTGCCACACTCGGAGGTACACACTGTATAAGACCAACAGGCAAGCAACATTACACCGATGAGCCAGGCTGTGAAGCCTAGTCCCCAGCGCCTTGTCGCTTATGAGCCTTTTTGCTCTTGTACCATCAAGTAAAGTGGAGCAAGCTGGTATTTTTTATTCACCCTTCATTTTTTGTTCATATTAATTAAAAAGAAATGGGGAACCAGTTAAAATATGATAATATTGATCCATTTCCAGTTGCCCATTAAATTTCGAACATGCAGAAAGGTTGTTTTGTAGAAGCCAAAGCTTCACTGAAAAAAAATCACACTGATATCTTACCTGCCATGACTTATGGGGCCGAAACATGGACATTAACTAAAGAGACTGTGTACAGTCCAAGTTGCACAAACGGCTATGGAACGTGCCATGAATCTATGTGCCTAACAATGAAAAACCGAGTCCGTAACTCCGACGTGGGACTAAGGTTCAAAACCTAGAACTACAGGATGCGACTCTGAAATGGATGTTGGCATGACAATAAGCTAAAAGTGGTGATGTCAGGTGGAGCAGATCCCTAACGGATGGTTCCCTAGAAATAGCAGGAGTGATGGCAGACTAATGGCCAGGTGGGTGGATGATCTACAGCCTACAGGAGATAGCAGAAGAGCTGGATGGCACAAAAGGGAGGCTTATACTCAGCAGTAGGTGGAACAAGGCCAATGATGATGATCTATGTATAAATGTTTACATATAATTATCTTAATCGAGTGTTATCATGATGTGTAGGCAATGGAACTAGTGCTGTTTACAAGACACTAGATAAGAGCAGATGAAGGCAGCAGAATTTAAGAAATAACCCTTCTTCTACATCTATCACCAATATTTTGGTTAGTACCGAAAGTAGTCTGGGGGTAAAATGTAACCATAATGTGGCCGATCGATATTGATCGATCGAGTACAAAATACGATTTAAATAAAACACACAGTAATTTTCTGTAATTTTATTTTTATACGTGTCTGGGTTTCTAAAAATAGAAAATGCTAAGGGATAGAATATAAAGAGATTACAAAACAGTCACAAAATCTAATACTAATACATTATAATATACCTTGTTATTATTTTTTCATAACTGAATAACTGTAATGAAAACAAATAAATGCCTTCAAATATATAAATAGCGTGTGTAAGCATCAGCTGAGTGATATGCAGATAATAACTAGTGCAATCACTTCACTAACTGTGCCGATCATAAAACTGTGAATATTAAACATGCTTGCAAATATTGCATTGAGTTGTAAAATTAACATACGATAAATACGACTCATTATTCTCAAATAAATAATCATAAAACCAATATGATTTTATCAAATAACTTTGTTTGATTGCGGATCAATCAGTACTAACATAGCAATTCCAATAAGCTTATACCTTTGTCAATATGCCTAAAAATTGTAATAAAATAAACATAAGCATTGTAAAATGTTTCAAAATATTAACAATATCAACTCCTATGCTATGGATATAATCTCTGAATTTCAGTACAAATTTTTTATCAAATGGGCCGAATATTGCAAATTCTTATCACTTTTTGTTACAATTTTGTGGAAAATCTAGTGCATAATACGTAATACTAACATGTCTAATTGGGCTTAATTCAGTCTAGACATTGTCCTATCGTAAGCTAAACACAGTTAAATACAGCGACGACACATCCACTAGTCCTACAAGCTATTACTAAATAAATAAATGAACTTCGATGCATTGATGCGCGTTAGTACATATTCCAGTCATTTCGAGATAATCCACCACTGTACAACTATCCTGTATTAAAAAGCCTTTGCAATAGTGAAGACAGGCGAATAAGGACAAAAGAGAAATTCCTTATTTAAATCAATATCCATTTGCAATAGAATTAAAATACTCTGTATAAAATAAAAACGAAACCGAAAATATTTTGTAGAAAAAAAAAATTGTTTATTTTTTACAATGCCAAAGTAGCTGATTCTGATTCTATCTTTAAAACTATGAAGAAAAAAAATTAGAAATACTTTAAATTAGCGTTGCGTCGCTTGTTACTAGTATCATAGAAAACGACAGCGATTTTGTTTAAAGCAGTTTAATAAAATTGTGATGTAAAGTGCAAGTATATAAAGTACAGAATATATGGCACTAGAAATATAAACTGTCTTCAATAACGACACATTTATTGAGCAAGAGGAAGGGGAAGAAATTCGGAACGAGTTTGAGTCAGCTAGTCTACAGATTTGTTTAATTTACTTAAAAATATGTCAAACAAATCAGTAAAAAATCTTAAAGTATCAAAATGAAAATTCGAATAAAATCATTGATCACAGAATGAAATGCAAAATTTCATGAAAAGTATAATGAGACATTATCACAGAGAATCAATATAGTCGAGGTGCACAGCAATGATTATAAGTGCAACATTCAAAAATGTAATTTAGCAAACAACACCAGTCTACGAGTCATGACTCTCTTCTATCACATTCATACACTTTATCTAGTACATTTTTGGTGTCTTAAGATTGATGGTCGAGCTTTACTCCTAGAACTATCTAAATCTAGATATACTACTAAAATAATGGGACTATAAAGTACAAAAATCTAAATAATCGGATAGTATAAAAGGATTATTAATATTAATTATATTCTTTATGAATTTAAAGCATTTTCAGTAAGAGGTATTCTCATAATTACGATGATCTTAACTTTATTATTGCTGGCGAATTCGAACGCCTAAGAATTTAATCGAATCATCTATTTTAGCAAAAGATTACTCGCTATACGAATCAAAGAAGACCTCTCAATCAAAATAAATACTGAATGTCTAAATATATAAATGGAGCATATTTCTCGCTCATAGATTACTCTTATTAACTAAAATAAATGCTCAAGTTAACTTATATAAATGTTTTTTTTTTTTGTTTGATTTAAATAAAATCAATAAATAGGACTTATAATACTAGAGAGCTGATTTTTGTTCATTTTTAAAGAAAATTGCTTTTTCAAGAAATGATTATAAGGGTATATAAAATACGCACTTAAAAACGTAACTTTTGGCACGAATAAGCTTGAAACAAACGTGTAGTATGCGTACGTTCTCGTTAAAGTAATACAAGACTAAAGCTAACAATGACTATGCATGAACGACTATTGGAAATTCCTTATTTCTACGTCGGAAGACTTACGTCTGCCGCTACCTTTACCGATACTCCGATACAATTACTGCTTGTTACCCTGGAACAAAGAAAATACAGTAACTAAAACAAACTGATAGAATTATTTCAATTTGTTTTTATTAAATGGGCTATCACAACACCACACTTGGCATGACCACAATAGAAACGGGTTTTGTCGACGGAAGAATAGACAAAATGACAGATAAACAATCACAATCTGTCATTTTGTCTATACTTCCGTCGATAAAACCCATAGAAAACCCGTTTCTATGGTTGTCATGCTACGCGTGCTGGCGAAATGTCGACTTACTTATTATTACACCTGTGCCTCATGTTTTATTATATTTTTATTTAAATGCCCTGATTTTAGCAGGAGTTCGGACTGGATTTGTCTGGTCTGTAACCTTTTGATGTTGTTAGCAGCATGAATCAGCCACCTGGAGGAAGAGTATACTTTGGGTTGGTCCAGCTCATCCCGCTAGATAAAAGCAAAACAACTCATAGAACGTCATATTACCTGTGTATTAGTAGTTGTATCCTATCTGATCATCTCGAGATACTTGTGCTTGTGTTTAGTGAGCATCTCGGTCACAGTCACCAGTTTCCTTATGGCAGGCTGAGTCTTGGCCAGGCCTTGCAGTTCTGTTAGGTGAGATACGCAAATGTGGTGGAGTGTCGCCAGTTCTTTCGCTGAAGAAGAAAAAATTGGTTTGTGTTAGTATGTAATGTAATACTGATGTTTTAGACACCTAGTGTAAAATTGGTGTTTTTTTTTTTAATGAGGATGTGGTATGCCTCAATTTACCAACTTAGACCTTTGTATTTAAAATGCATGAGTCTATTCTCCAGTAGTTAAAAATAAAACGACATTAATTTATTTTATAGATTTCTTACATAAAGTAGTTTTATATTTTAAGTACTTATACTTTCTTACCAATATCGAAATTGTTGTTAGGAGCGGGAGGCGGGTTGCCGGGATCAGGCACGTTGCTGAGCTGGTCCAAGAACACAACCATACGCTCCTTATTCTTCAAGATGAACGGGTTTACCACTTCCATGTATGGCTCCTGTAAATACCAACAATTTTGTAATGATTTGAGGAATGTTTATTTATTTATTTTATTATTTACTAGGGATCCGTCCGCACGGCTTGACAAAAAATTGAAGCTTTCTTTATTTTTTTATACTAATGTATTCTAAATCTGTTACGTAATTTAGAAGAACAACACGGTCACACGGAGAGAAGCGACTTTAATTAGTAATATGTATAGATAATACATACAATATTATGTTAGGATTAGTAGAGTTCCGGCTAAACAACACGCCAGTGAGGTCAAGAGCGTACCTTAGCGCCGAACTCGACGAGGTTGGCCAAGTTCTGCAGACACTTGGCGACCATCAGCAGGCTGCGCTGTGCGTGCGGCGGCGGCGCGGCCGACACCTGGCCCCACGCGCGCGGCTCCACCAGCGCCGGGCAGATCAGGCGCAGGAAGATGAAGCCTGAGGAACACAAACAACTCACAATCACAACAGCTCCAATCTCATCTCTGCCCTAACAGTAGTAATGACACAGACAGCTCCTAAACCACGTTCGAGAGCTGTCAGTGTCGTTATTTTCTATGGAATATTGACAGCTCTTGAACTCGTTTAAGATGTGCTGATCGCGTTCAGTTGCATTGGTGAAATTAGCACTAAATTACCAGTGGCATGCAATAAGTTGAAGCAACAATAAAACTTGCATCGTCAGTCAGTTGGTGCTTCAATTTTATTGTATGCCACAGGCATAGTTGCATCGTGTGAATAGGGCTTTATCTAACACATTGAAGTAACACTAAACATTTTCCTAACAGTATATAGAGTTTTACGTACCTGAGACAACTCTGGTGCGCACGAACCGCTCATTGGGCCACTTGGCGACGGCAGCGCGCTGCAGACAGCCACACAGGTACCGCACCGGACGCGGACACGCCTCCGGACTTGTGAAGATTGATAGCGTTATCTACAACACAATAGATTCACTTTTAGCAGCATCATTCATCAAGCTATAGAAGTCGGCAGCTATTTACAATTGTTCCAATCTAATTGATCCAATTAGACAGAATGGACCTGATCTTCGGTCACACTCATAGATCTATCTGTGTCATGTTCACAACACTATTATACTAGCTATGTAATAATTTACGTGCCTGTACGCAGCTATCTTGCTGATTTGCATTGCTTTAGCGTCATTTTATGCACTCTTTAAAGGCGAATACTGACTTGCAACATACGTTTGTAATGTGTTACAGTAGGCATTGCAGTAAGCCGAGCCGCTCGCTGCGAGTGTCGGATCCTCCACTCGACTGTCAGCTGTTTCGTGAATTCCTTTGAAACGGAAATATGAGACATGAAAATTTCATGTGCTCGAAGCGAGCGTTCGCCGCATCTTGTGTATCGCTGTATTGCAACCACGCTCGCCTCGAATGATTAATTTCAAACAAACGTTGCAAGTCAGTCTCCGCCAAGACAATCGAAAACAGATAACAGCCATGTGACCAGGAGTTTTTTCTTCTTTGCAAGGTAACCTCACGACATAAATTATATGTACCCACCCATACCCCGAGTATTAATTTTATAGTAGACTCTTTACCTGATCCAATATCATAAGCAGGAACTCGGCATTGTTGCACGCGTCGTCAGGAGAGTCCATTTTCGTTGGATTCAATTCGGCTGATTGTTTCGCATCTATTAGTCTTTGAACCGTTTCCGAAATGGCTGCCTGTAAACATAACACATATTCTTAACAACAGCTCAACTCTTAATCTTGCCGTGTGATTACCATGAATACAAATCTTCTCATTTATTTCTATTCTTCACTTTTTTTAACAATTTGCGATCGGGATTCATTTTGTTTGTATTTATTCTGTTATCACTAAGCCCCTTTGATCACGTATTGCCTGACAAAAGTAATATACTAGCTTTAACCCGCGAAATGTTTTTTATTCATATTCTTTATTTATGGCACCTCTTTAGGCCATGAGATAACCAAATATGAAAAAAAAAATGGCCTAGGTCTTAAGGGGGAGGCGTGAAAATTGAGTCGCTGTTACAATGTATAATAGAATACCTGCAGGAAGGGCTTGCAGTGCGCTCTCATAAACTCGTCGACGAGCGCGGTTGCTAACGAAGCGGCGCGGAACATAGCTCGGTGATCAGTCTCGCGAGCCACTTCCGCGCTCACTAACTCTCGAGCTAACTCTGCGCCGCGACCGCATTCCGTGAAGGCATGCAGCAAGGCTGTGGACATGAACGTGGAAATATGAGACGAAGATTTTTTTTATTAGCACACTGTTCCTCTGTTGAGCAAAGGCCCCAAATCCTTCCAAGCATCATCTTCCAGGGTCACCTCGATACAACCCTTGCGGTACGCATCTATGTCGTCTTGCCACCTCTGCCTGGGCCGGCTTCAAAAAATAAATGTTATAATAATACCAGCTTTTTATTGTCCACTGCAGGGCTAAGGCCTCTTCTCATGGCTCGCTTGATCAAGTCGGATTGGCGATTTCAGACTGACATTGGCATTGTAAAACCCATTTATTTTTAAAAGAGTAACCGTGGAGTTTCTTGCCGGCTCTTCTCCATAGGAAACGACCAATTGGAACCGTGCACCTAGATTCTGACGTTTCATAAGTGCCCTTGTAGGTTTATATGAAATAAAATATTTTGATTTGATTTTGATTTGACATTAAATTATAAGTCCAGGTTTCCTCATGATGACCTATTATATCAAAAGAATAATGAACTCATATTATAGTAAAAATAAATTAGCTTTGTTCGTAACCCAAAGCCACTACACACAATCATATTTTGTCCATCCATTGTCTATACACGTATTGATCGAAAACAAAAACACACCATTTTTGAATTTTTCAGGCAGTTCACCTCCTTTGTGGCGAGAACTTGCATAGGAGATACTCCTTTACACGTTTATGGTATATTTTTTTTCAATTATCCATTTACTCAGAAACTCAAATAAATAATGATAATACTCACAAGTAGCCAAGGGTTGTCTGTCAGTGCGGCAGAGATCCGCCAAAGCTTTGACAGCAGGTAAGCCCGGTTCCAAGAGTAACTGACGCAACGGATTGTATTCTTCTCGAGGCATCACCAACTCTTGCATGTATCTGTAAATTAAGACTCGACTGTTCACATCCAGGACTACAAGCAAATCGTTCACGTCTAGGCATGGGGCTATGAAATTGTTTGCATCCAGGTCCTGCTGTCCCATTTCTGGCATAGGTGTACACCTCCAACCCCCTCGCCTTTCTGTCAGTTTTAAAATACATCCATTTTCGTCCGTTTTCTTTGGCTTGGTTTGAAGGTAGTGTAAACACAGTGGCGTTATTCAATTGTTTTTTGACGGTAGCTAAAGAACAGAATTAAAAGTTACCTTATACGCAGTCTTAAAGATCCCCACTCTCCAATAGGCGTCATCCCCGCAAGTGGGTACCATTCTTCGATCTCTTCACCGTTAGCGAGATTAGCTAGTTCAATAGTCAGTTCAGCAACCTGAAACACAATTCTTACATAAGAAATTCTGAAAAACATTTTAAATTTATTGACATTCAATATTGTTTTACTTACTTCAGATTCTTTTCCTCTCTTCCCCGTGTTGTGGACAGTGATTGTAAACGAAGTCACATCGGGAGGCACGTCGCTGTAAAACGAAATTATTTATTAAGCAATTTAAAAAATGCACTGGGTAATTGGTAAAACCGGTAATTCACCTTAGCTGTGCTTTTGACCGATTAATGGAATATGGTGTCACGAAACGAAAACCATATTCCATTGACACAAGTCAATGACGACCCTACGTTCTCGCCATTTAATTGGCGTAGCTGTTTTTAGCTTTACATTTTTATTGCTTGTGTATCCACTATTCCAGCAGATGAAACAAAACCACGTTACGTGTTTACCCGGAGCGCGACTCGTATACCGTACGTCCAATATACAAACGCCGTCAAAGCTATTTAATATATAGTACCTGGTCGACCAAGCTCTGCTCGGGTGAAAATAAAGAAAACGATTTTTCCTAGATGTGAGACCTAGCTAGATCGATTTTTTGCCCCCGAAACCCTATATCGCACCTTTCATCGAAATCGTTAGAGCCGTTTTCGAGAACGTGATTACAAATATATCCTAACTAATATTATAAATGCGAAAGTGATTTTTTTTGTTACGATTTCGTCACGCTAAAATGGATGAACGGATTTCGATGAAATTTGGCACATGGGTAGACCATGACCTGGAGAAGGACATAGAATAACTTTTATCCCGATATTCCCACGGGATCGAGACGTATGCGAATGAAACCGCGGGGCCAGCTAGTATACAAATATTGTCCATTTAATAGTATAGGATACGATAATTTGCGTATTTTTACTCACTCGAACACAAACTCGTCATCCCAGTGCGGGTCGGGCGAAGGGCGAGGCTTGGTGGAGGCAACGGGCGCGGCGCCTAAAGCCAGGCGAAGGTGAGGGCGGGGTGCTAGGCGTGCGGGAAGACGATGAGCTGTTAGGCAACGTACTCGCAATGCTCGCAGCCAAACTACGCGGGCAACCTGCGAAATTAAAAAAAATATATATATATATGCTACAAATCTAATTCAACTTAATGTAACATAAGATAAACATAACATCACGCCTGTATTGCCCGAAGGGTTGGTCAGAGGTGTACATCCACATTTCGCTAGTTATGTTTTAGTTCCATGTAATAGGGGGCGAGCCTATTGCCATCAACCGAGCACAAATCCAGACTAAAAAAAGAGATACTTAAAAAAAAAAAAAAAAAAATACGATATAAATTTTATCAACAACTCACAGGCGGCATGATTTCTTAACAATAGTGACATGTTTAGTGAATTTTTATGATACACAAAATGAATAGAGCAGCTGTTTTTGTTGTTCATAATGATAAGTGCAATGCCCCTTTTATCTGGTTAACGTTGTTTCAACTATGTTAGGGTTGGCTTCAAGTCTGACCAGATGCAGCTGAATACCAGTGTTTTACATGGAGCGACAGTCTACCTGACCTCTACAACCTAGTTAGTGGGTAACGCGAATACTCTTTACCTTTTTTTAACGTAACTTAACAGGCAGCTGTGCTGCTGGGGAGTTTGTTGCGCTACTTCTTCCCAGCTACAGCACTAGGAAGTGGTAAAGGGTGGGCGTTTTGGGGGACAGTCTTACGTAATTTTGACGTTCGAAACGTGCTGATTCTCAGCCTAGTTTGAATAAATGACTTTTAATTTTGACTCCACACAACACTATGTAAAGAACACATACCTTGCACTGATGTCTCGCTTGCTGAGGCACACAGAGCGGCCTGAGCGCATCGAGCCACGCCCGTTCTTCGGTAGCAGAGTTAGCGGCGAGAAACGTATGAGTCGAAAGGCACGGTAACGCACGCTCCACTAGTTGGAAACAGAATTCTCGCTCCCATAGAGATTCGTGGACCTAAGAACAGGAAATATAAATTGAGATTTAGTAAGGTATGTGATTTATCGATCCCCAAATCATTCCTATTTTTATTTCTCAAATGCGGAGTGAACCATCTCTATTCATCTATGGTAGTGGACAATGATTTGCTTTCATAGCTAGATGGTAAATTTGCCAAAATTGATACGACATAATTTAAAACTCACGCCTTGCATATCTAGACTACATACAGTGCACAAACACATGTCCATAGTCACTCCTTGAAATTGACAGCGTCTTTATGTCGTAGCAGTAAGGGCGGTTTTTGTAGTTTATGTTTTAAAATATACACTTAGAAATATACTAAGAAAAAGAAATCCCTACCTGATAAAGATAAGCACACGACAGATCAATCAATCCTTTAGGCTTCGTCCTCTTCGGCGAGTCGTAGAAGTACAAATGCGTATCAGTCCCTTCTTGCAACAACACGAAGTACAATGCTTTCCATTTCTTTGCTCCCTTATCTGACTTCTTATTCAAATATCCTTGATGTTTAATGCCTTTAGTCTTCTTCAGGCCTATTTGATCCCGACACTCGCGTAATGTCGCGTAGATCTTCTCAGCTGCTGCCCCCGTAGTGCTTTGTTGTGGTTCGATCACATGGCCTTCCGCTATTAGCTGATGAGAAAAAAGTATGTGTTAAAAAAATGGCGGCTTTTAAAGAAAATGTTTTTGATAATGCATTGTGTTGACGTTTGAAGGGTTAGTCACAAACACTAGAATCCAAGTTGAAATTATACATGTGAGAACAATGTAAAAAGCCGTGTACGTTAAAAGCGTCCGTAATAAAAATATAGAAACAATTCAAAATTTAAAATAAGCCGTGGCAGCTAAGAGATGACCAGTCCCTACTGACGGCGCCCGTTCAGGAACATGACGCATGGATCAGCACCATTTAGCTCAACCATTTTGAAGGGAACTTAACGATCCAACACACACGCCACCACCAGCGTGACAGCAAAAAAATATATTATTTTGTCCATAAATATCAGAATGATAGAAAGTAAAAATTACCGCGAAGTAATTATCGTATTGAGTAAAAGTTTGAAACATTTTAGGTTATTAAGTCCTCTCTCTTCTATTGTTATGTTGTGAATGATAAACAGATAAAAATGTGCAACGCAAAAACAATCATGTAAGTTTGATACTAATCTGCTATCTTATCAAATTATTGTGAATATGTATGAAATATTTACAAATGCCTTTATGTCGTGATAACTCACGATAATTTGTTTACAATGCAGATAAATAAAATAATATTCTATTTAGGTTATGCAAGTTTTAATAGTTCTGAAACATGCTTTCCTGGCATGACACGAAATTATAAGGAAGCGAATATCACGAATCAATTTTTTTCAAGGTTAAAAAAAGAGCACAAGTATTTAAATAGAAATGAAGTAAAAACATACAACGAATAATAGCAACACTGGGAACATACTAAACCCGGAGCTTTGTGTTCGGCGAAAGAGTTTTGTTTATATACAAAGCATTATTTCCCTGTCTATGTGAGAACCCAAACATTGAATATACATAAGGTGCAAATATATAAAGACAAACTCACCGGCTGTCCCAAAGTATGTCCTTCAACAATCTGCTCCTTCCTGTACCTATTGATGACAGCATCCAAGCATTCAAACGTCCTCCCACCCATGAGATACCTCACGCCTTTCTTCTCTATCCTGAACCTTTGGATCTGGTTGTTAATGTGGAAGAACAAGGAGTAGTCCCCGGGTGAATTGTCTGAGGGTCTTACGAGGAAGCTCCCTGGTCCAGCCTTGACTAGCATGTCTACTGCTTCACTCTTCGTGCAGTTTGGATGGAACCATGAGAAGACGGTGTTAGGATCTATTGACGGATCAAGATCCTCAACCAACTCTCTGAAGATCATTCCTTGCTCCCCAGTCCTATTGAGACAAATATTTGTTTCTAAATTACACATAATTATTGCTTACACTAACACAAAACACGACACATTGTTCTAGACTAAACAGGTAAATGGTATTTCGAGTTACATAAGGAAAATCATGTGTGCGAATAAATGAAGTATTGCATTCATGTTTAACCTGATTAGTAATTAATCATCGCCTGCAATGTTTACCCAAAATTCCATAAAATAAACTGATCATAAATACAACATGTAAAAGTATCGTATCGTAGGAATCTATTTATGTGGTAATTTGCAGGAAAAAGAAAAAAAACAATTCCCCATTTTTTTTCAATGGGGAATTTTATCGGGTTATCACATGGGGCGTGGGCGCCAGCCGTTTAGCGAGTGACTGACCCCTGTCGAAAATTTGCTAATTTTTAATGGATCATGGTCATTTTGGTGTACTAAAAATGTGAATTTTATATAGCAATATCTTTTTATTTTTAATAATAATAAGATTTCTTCCTTTCGGATCGGATAGGTTTTTTTTTAAACATATTGTATATAGCCTTACCATTCTATGACTGATTAGCCCAGCTATTAAGCCCTAGCCCAGCTATTAAGCCCTAGCCCAGCTAAAGTGATGAAATAATTTAGACAAAGTAAAGCGCCTATCAAGGTTCGAACCTACGATCTACAACTCGTAAGTCGCAGCCGTTACCACTGGGCCAAAACTGGTAACGGCTCTCTCACTCCCTTGCCCGTATCCCAATTCGATTGAAGTCTTGTCGTTCCATACTATAGCCGTCAAAAATGAACAAATAGCGTATTATCACACCCAAATAAATAACTAATCATGCCTTCTATATTGACTTCCTTCCTACGCTATAGTGACCATTGACCTGTAAATAAATTGTGTTACGAACGCTACACCCTTTCTAAATATAATAGCCGTTCAAGGGAACTGCGCATTAGTTGTACATTTAATAGCAGGATGTTAGATATCGGGAAATAAACGGACGCATTGATGCCAAGGCAAGATATCGGGAATTATCTACTTGAATGAACTGTTACTCATAATAGAGCGATATGATCTGTGTCACGTTTTTGGCCATGACTTTTATATCAGCAAAGTTTGTTACATGAACACCGAAAATTTTATGCAATTCAATACACCATCTGCCTAGCCTTTTCCCAACTGTGTTGATGTCCGGAAGCAGCTGAATACCAGTATTTTAAATGGAGCGACTGCCTACCTGACCGCCACAACCCAGTTACTAGGTAATACGATACCCCTTGGTAAGATTGGTTAAAGACTTTCGGGCTTCTGACGAACCGTAACGACTGTCAATGATCCAAGAATTACAGCCGGGACCAACGGCGTAACATGCTTTTCGAGGCACGGAGGAGTCTCGCTATGTAAAGATTCAGCCATCATAACACAATAAACTTCTACAAGCCACTCTGCCCTCAAAAAATAAGGCATAAGATACAATTTCGGAAACAGGCCTTGCATAAACACTTCGGCATGAAACAGTTCAATCTTGCTAAGTATATCTCACCTATGTGCAGTAACCCAGAGCCAGCCGTCACCCATGTCATTGTGCAGAAAGAATATGTCTCCCTTTTGGAAGGTGAGCTCGTCTGTGTCGGGCATCTTCGTGTACGGAAGTATTGCTACTACCCTCTGTCAACAAAAAGAAAAATACGTAATAGGTCAAAAGAAACTTAACTAGTGAAACTTCACAAATGTGATGGGTATTTGCTTTAGTTTGAATTTTGGAGCTGACGAGTGACTAATGTGGCTTCATAATTTAATGCATACTAAATAATCATCGAGAGAATCCGATGCCTTCACACTACAGGAATTAATGGGCGCTACTGATGGCGCCAAACTCTTAGTAATATTGTAGATTATTGATTGCTATCGACCCAATGTGACGTAGAATGGGGGACGACTTAGGAAAAAAAAAAAGTTATACCTTTTTATCGTTCACAGGTTCGGGTGGCGGCACTGGCTCCACAAGCCGCTCTCTCTTCAGTAAGTCAGAGCAATGGCTGTAGAAGCCCACCAGTTCGGTCAGTGAGTCAAACTGACGACCACCGATGTAGTAGTCGCCGCATACCGCAGTTATTCTGTTGGTCACAAAACACAATAAACGAAACAGGAAGGAAAATAAAACGAAACTCGGAGAATTAATTAATCACACAGTTCAAAATTGCATGGAAAACAATTATATTTAGGTGAAATCTGATGCATGTTATGAATTCCGCTTCTTGTGTCTCGGATCGCTAGTAAAACATAAAAATTTGTACAAGACCAATATTTACCTAAAATGATTTATTCCAGTGCGTCCCAAGTAACTCAAAACATATGATCCTGGTTTTCGATCACTCTCTCGTACTGCAAAGGAATAATAACTTAAAATAAATTAGTCTAGAAAAATAAGTTCATTTCTTGTTTTTAGCAAAATGTATAAAGCAAAGAAAACAAGCTTAAAATTTGCTGGGTTTATTTTAAACCTGGCAGGTGGTCAAGTCTATGGTAGTATATATAACATAAAAGAACAAATTATTATTTTTAACCGACTTTCAAAAAGGAGGAGGATTATTAACAGTTTCGTTCAGTTTTTAAGCCATCTGGCTTACAAAGTAAATGTTAAACAAGGTATACTGTGAGTCAGAATGATGCAAAGTTCCTAAGTCAGGAAAAGGATTGTACAGTATATTAATAATGTTTTTTTTTAAAATAATTTTATGCTTTGTCAAAGACTCAATTCACACTTTGATATTCTATTCTATTCTATTCTAATGGCAGCGGCGGGCAGCGACGTTGTAAGCAGTTTTAATGACTAGTCATTCTAAACTATATGTGCATAATGCACATAAAGTTTAGAATGCCTTGCGTATCGTATAGTAGCGTAGCGCAGCGTATCAAAGAATACAGATCTATACGCTTGATAGACTAGAAAGCGCCGTGAGGGGCGGCGCGAGCCCACTCGCTCAAGCGAAGCATGCGAGCATGTTTATAGTTTTGTTTGTTCTAAATAATAAGTTCGTTTAAAAAAACCCTAATATTATTAAATGGTTTTTACATCAGTAAGATTTATTTGATCATTTCCCTGTGGTTCCTACTAAACCACAATAAAATTATTATTATCATAGCCACTGCTGAACATGGCCTTCCCAATACACCTATAAATAGTAAAACAGGAAAAACTAACATTAGGTAATGTTATTGTATTTATAAATACTGTACAATCATAAAGAAAAATTATACCTAAAGTGTCCTTTTTGGGTTTTTATTTTATTTTGTTAATTATTCGTATAAATAGTAACGGCCGGTTTCTTCATCAAAAGTAAAAGCCAAAGTAACGTCTAAAAGTCAAAGCAACGGTTAAATTTGTTTCTTCAAAATGTTAGCTGTTGCTTTTACTGTTACTTTTGCCTTAACCTTTACTGCTCGATAAGCTGATGTGAAAGCTAAAGTAATTGTCATTCTGTCAAAGTTGTACTGTTATAGGGTGTATCATCAACATTCTCCTGCCCTGATCACAATTTATTTGGGGTTGGCGCAGCATTTCTTTTTCTTCCATACTTCCATACAATAAAAATTGGTCTAAGGTATGATAAAAAACGAATATAGAATTTCACCCGTGGGATATCTTTATAAATTACTAGGTTTTACCCGCGACTTTGTCCGCTTGAAATTCGAAATTCGTTTTTTTTTTCGTTTTGCTGTGCTGCTAAGGGTCGTAGCGTTATGTTACATAGCCTAGAACCTTCATGAAGAATTGGGCTACCCAATGGAAATAGAATTGATCGAATCCGACTGGCAATTCTGGAGATTACCCCCTACATACAAACTTACTTAACAAACATACTAATCTCTTCTCTTAGTTTAGTGTAGATAATAATGTAGTAGTTAGCAGGAGCCCCTAATAAATTTATCAAACCAAGACAATGTCTTCAACATCAACAGTCTTCAAAAATTGTTATTCTGTTACAGATGCATGCATACAATAACAGCCCATTGTACCAACTTTGTAATATGACTTGCTAATAAAAACAAGTAACCATATACATCCAAACTACCTACATTGTGTTATCTTTGTTGAACAAGTGAAAACAACAGAACAATGAATCTTACATTGTAGTTGTATTATCAACTAGCCTCTGCCTGCGACTTCGCATCGCATCGCCAGCCCGCACTGTTATAATAGTTCGTTTTGGCTTTTCTTTTAACTAGGCTCCTAGCAAATAACCTACCTCAAGAAATGGGCTATCAAATGCAAAAAGTTTGTTTCAAATCTGAGTGGTAGTTTCAGAGATAAACGAACAAACTCTTCAGCTTTATTATATTAGTATAGATTCTAATAGGAAATGTTATTCATTGTGATTGCATAATCCTTTCTCATAGAAAACACCATGGGAACTGTTTCATTAGTCTTTGTGTATTGTTATGACTGAAAGTTTGTAATGAATTGTGCCTACAAGTTAATTAAATGATTTCATTTGATTAAATATTTTTTTCCTATTGTTTCAAACATTGGTACTTGGTTATTTTTTAAACTTTTATTTAGATAAATAAATATGGTGTGTGCGTAGGGCTATGATAATGATACTGAACTACACAGTATTAAGGAAATGTTAATTTGTTAAATTTATGAGCAGATAAAAACATTTTTGTTATATTGAATAAATACATTTGGTTGACCTTGACTAGCAGGAAAATCATTCATTTGTATTGTTTATATTCATTATGGTAACTGTGATTAGGAAGTACAATATTTTGTGTTAACAATACAAAATAATGTTTTTAGGATGCTGTTGCAACTGCCTTGTTATTGCAGTACCTCAGATTCATGGCACCCTCTGCACAAAACTGGCCTCACTGAGCAGAATAAGAGGCAGTCACAATAGGATTCTGCTGGCAGATACTAACTCTGCAATAATAAGTAAATTTGTGAGGAGACTTATACAATAGTTTCCGTTGCTCATTGCGTCTAGTTGATGGGTGGTCTCCTTATCAATTCATCTTTAGTTTAAGTTACTAACAACAGTGTTTTAAGTGCAAACCCGTTACTAACAATTTATGGATCTCTTAGCTGTCCGAAATAAATTAATTTGATTTATTATTCATGAATACTATTAACTTAACTTAACCTATGGGACTCAAACACAAAAAGCTATTTTTATGACGGGCGGTTGTAGCATCAAATAGATACCATCAATATTACTGTAGGTATTTTAAAATGATAATAGTATAGGCGGATCATGCTTTGCTTATAAATTCATTTCATTATTTTAACTGCTTGCTACTCAATTGCTATTCACTAAAACCTAGACAATGGTCTTAGATGACTCTCAGACCCTTCTTGGGTCTAAAATGAAAACATTTCAATAAATACATTAGATGTGGTCCAGAAAAGATTGTAAGAGAATGTCTTACCTAGATAGCTCCCAAGTTTCCCAGCAGCCCAAAGCCTTTCTTCAGAGGTGTACCTATCCAGCCGGCCATGGTACCACTCGGTCTCAGGAGGAGCCAGCACTGCCTGCCTTTCACCTGATACAAATCACCATTATATCAACATCCATTGATGCAACTCAAAAATAAATAAGGCCACATTTTATTGTGTTGTCTGAATAACTTACCATTAGTGCTAGGTCCATCAGCTTCATCCAGCTCTAAATCTGCCGCTAACTCTGCGATATCACCTCCACCGTCCTCAGATTCCGTCGATGGAGACCCCAATTTATCTTTTACTGGGGGTCCGATCGGCGCCCCCATAGCACGAATTAAATCGGCCATCTTTCAAAATACAAACAATTTGGATCCAAAACACTTCACTTGTATGCGTTAGAGCTAAACCAGTGACTCATAGTTTATTCAGGAACAGTATGATTTATAATTTTTTTAGGAAATATCTCAAACGTGTTTACAAAAGAAAAAAAATACTAATTAGATGCCATTGAAACAATGGAAGTGTATGTAAGCCAAGAGCAGCAGTACAATATTAAATTAACACATTATTTTGCCGCATAAACTAAGCCGTTTCTGATAGCACTGGTTAAATGACAAAAATATTCTTTCTAATTTTTCAAGAGTCAATTTTCTTTCGATACGCCCGCGACACAGATGATAAAATAAATAGATTCAAGAATGGTTCCGAAGATCCGTTCAATCTAGTTCAATCAAATGTTTGACATTATAAATCAGTGTTGCACTCTCTATAAAGTTAAAAAAAAAAAACAAGCCAATCGGGCTCCATCCACTTAGAGGCAGCATCTGCAAACTACAGACCTTTCAAATCAAGGTTTCACACAGTTTCACATAACAAAAACCGACACTTGATTTGATCCTTCCACCACAAGACAAGCCAACCGCCCTATCCACCATCATCTAGTAATTTCGCAACCATGTTGGGATCGGCTTCCTCACCGTATGCAGCTGATTACCTCAATACTTAACTTAACATGTCCACAGTCCACTCAACCCAGTACTGGTTATTCTGGTTAACACGAAACTTTCGGGCTTCTGTCTAGCCGTAAAGACTGTGACAGATTACGAATGACAACCTAATCGTTTGAATTAACCATCGAAGTTTGGCAAGCACGAGTGAAAATGATAAAATATTCATATTTTATTATCTTTTCCACTACAGCTTCTTTTTTACCAGTGGTAGACCGGTAGACGCTTCCCTATTCCGTAGCTTGGTGAACAGTGCTGCCACGTATGACGAGCTTTTTTTTAGTTTGCTTTGCAAACGTTTTTGTTAAGAATTTTGTTTGTCGAATACCTACCTGTTGATTAAAAGGTTTTGCAGCAAAAACTATTATTTCAGTATGCCTACCTTATTCTCTGTTTACGAGCCGAACTCTCGTAAGACAGTAGGTAGGTATATTCTTTGGAGCCGAATGATTTTATTCAATTTAGTTAGGTGTACCGTGTACTATTAGGTCAAAAGACTGATGTTCATCCCCAAAAATCAATTCCAAATCATTCAAAGAGTGAATGAGAAACCGTTTTCATTCAATGGTGAGGTTCGCTTTTTCGTGTTTGCAGTGTTGCCAGATTCACCGCTTTTCCGCTTTTTACCCCGCCTTTTTTACAAAGGATCCGCGTTCCTCTTTTATCCTACGCGGTTCCGCTTTTTCAAATCTACTAGAATAACCCCTTTTTTTTTCACTCATTTTGGCGGTTACTCGTCGAGGCAGACAAGGTTGCGTTCAGTTTGATCGTCAAGCGACGTCTTTCGCCTATCGTGCCATCTCTCTTGCACGCGTTGAATTTGTATATACTTACTCTGCTGTCAGATTATGGCGTTGGGTTGGTAGTGAGTGAGTGAGTGAGTGAAGTCTTTGTCCGTAACTGTCACAGCAAGGTATTTTAAACCATCTCGAAACATGTTGTCAAAAATGACTGCCAAACAAATTTATAACTTCCCAAAAACGGAGGTCGGAGAATCTGGAGACGATGCTGAGGATGTGTTCTCCTTTGAATGACTAATAAGTTAATAATGTTTTAAATAAGAAAAGATTTACTCACATATTATGTTTTAACTCTTTTATTTGTAAGTTCCCTTGTTCTTATAATCAATAATTGAGTGAAAAAAATCGATGTAAGTGTTACAAGAAATTCCGCATTTTTTGTTGAAAATCCGCGTTTTTGAAGCAACACTACCGCATTTTCAATTTCCTGATCTGGCAACACTGCGTGTTTGTGAATTTCTGGAAAATCAATTTGAGATTGACTCGCGTTGACCTAACAGTGTTTTGTGTTTGTTCTAAGTTTATATTTGTACTGATCTTGTTATTCCTGCTAAGTTTAAATTGGTAAGTTTTTCCGATTATTTATCATTGATATACTCACAACTGCCTTCTGATTTCTCCTCTGTTGTAAAATGACGTTGTCATTTATAGTTTTACAAAAGATAGGACGATTGACGAATCTACATTCTACGACGCCATTTTGTGATCGCGAACTTTCTTTGTTCTTTGTCCTAGTTCGGTAGCCTTCTCGTATCGGAGACTTCGACCAAATTCATAGTTTTTGCCGTCCTAACTAGCTTTCCTCAATTGTTACAGATATCATAATGCAGATTTTCGTGAAAACCTTGACTGGTAAAACTATTACCCTTGAAGTTGAGCCATCCGACACTATTGAAAATGTAAAAGCTAAAATTCAAGACAAAGAAGGCATTCCCCCAGATCAGCAGCGACTGATCTTTGCTGGAAAGCAGCTGGAAGACGGTCGCACACTGTCTGACTACAACATCCAAAAGGAATCCACCCTCCATCTTGTTCTGCGTCTCCGTGGTGGTATGCAGATTTTCGTTAAAACCCTTACTGGTAAGACTATTACCCTTGAAGTCGAGCCTTCAGATACTATAGAGAATGTAAAGGCTAAAATCCAAGACAAGGAGGGCATACCCCCAGACCAGCAGCGACTGATCTTCGCTGGCAAGCAGTTGGAAGATGGACGCACACTGTCTGACTACAACATCCAGAAGGAATCCACCCTCCATCTCGTACTTCGTCTCCGAGGAGGTATGCAAATATTCGTCAAAACACTTACAGGAAAAACTATTACACTAGAAGTGGAACCTTCAGATACTATAGAGAATGTAAAGGCTAAAATCCAAGACAAAGAAGGCATCCCCCCAGATCAGCAGCGACTGATCTTTGCTGGAAAGCAGCTGGAAGATGGTCGCACACTTTCTGACTACAACATCCAAAAGGAATCCACCCTCCATCTTGTTCTGCGTCTCCGTGGTGGTATGCAGATTTTCGTTAAAACCCTTACTGGTAAGACTATTACCCTTGAAGTTGAGGCTTCTGATACTATAGAGAATGTTAAAGCTAAAATCCAAGACAAGGAAGGCATTCCCCCAGATCAGCAGCGACTCATTTTTGCTGGAAAACAACTGGAAGATGGACGCACATTGTCTGACTACAACATTCAGAAAGAATCTACCCTCCACTTGGTCTTGCGTCTCCGAGGAGGTATGCAGATTTTCGTTAAAACCCTTACCGGTAAGACTATCACCCTTGAAGTTGAGCCTTCAGATACTATTGAGAATGTAAAGGCTAAAATCCAAGACAAGGAAGGCATACCACCAGACCAGCAGCGACTGATCTTTGCTGGCAAGCAGCTGGAAGATGGTCGCACACTGTCTGACTACAACATACAGAAGGAATCCACCCTCCATCTTGTACTTCGTCTCCGAGGAGGCATGCAAATATTCGTCAAAACACTTACAGGAAAAACGATTACCCTTGAAGTTGAGGCTTCTGATACCATTGAAAATGTAAAAGCTAAAATTCAAGACAAAGAAGGCATTCCCCCAGATCAGCAGCGACTGATCTTTGCTGGAAAGCAGCTGGAAGACGGTCGCACACTGTCTGACTACAACATCCAAAAGGAATCCACCCTCCATCTTGTTCTGCGTCTCCGTGGTGGTATGCAGATTTTCGTTAAAACCCTTACTGGTAAGACTATTACCCTTGAAGTCGAGCCTTCAGAT
This sequence comes from Eupsilia transversa, assembly GCA_914767815.1. Lineage (NCBI taxonomy): Eukaryota > Metazoa > Arthropoda > Insecta > Lepidoptera > Noctuidae > Eupsilia > Eupsilia transversa. The sequence goes on from OU611888.1 coordinate 5,811,878, forward strand.
ACTATAGAGAATGTAAAGGCTAAAATCCAAGACAAGGAGGGCATACCCCCAGACCAGCAGCGACTGATCTTCGCTGGCAAGCAGTTGGAAGATGGACGCACACTGTCTGACTACAACATCCAGAAGGAATCCACCCTCCATCTCGTACTTCGTCTCCGAGGAGGTATGCAAATATTCGTCAAAACACTTACAGGAAAAACTATTACACTAGAAGTGGAACCTTCAGATACTATAGAGAATGTAAAGGCTAAAATCCAAGACAAAGAAGGCATCCCCCCAGATCAGCAGCGACTGATCTTTGCTGGAAAGCAGCTGGAAGATGGTCGCACACTTTCTGACTACAACATCCAAAAGGAATCCACCCTCCATCTTGTTCTGCGTCTCCGTGGTGGTATGCAGATTTTCGTTAAAACCCTTACTGGTAAGACTATTACCCTTGAAGTTGAGGCTTCTGATACTATAGAGAATGTTAAAGCTAAAATCCAAGACAAGGAAGGCATTCCCCCAGATCAGCAGCGACTCATTTTTGCTGGAAAACAACTGGAAGATGGACGCACATTGTCTGACTACAACATTCAGAAAGAATCTACCCTCCACTTGGTCTTGCGTCTCCGAGGAGGTATGCAGATTTTCGTTAAAACCCTTACCGGTAAGACTATCACCCTTGAAGTTGAGCCTTCAGATACTATTGAGAATGTAAAGGCTAAAATCCAAGACAAGGAAGGCATACCACCAGACCAGCAGCGACTGATCTTTGCTGGCAAGCAGCTGGAAGATGGTCGCACACTGTCTGACTACAACATACAGAAGGAATCCACCCTCCATCTTGTACTTCGTCTCCGAGGAGGCATGCAAATATTCGTCAAAACACTTACAGGAAAAACGATTACCCTTGAAGTTGAGGCTTCTGATACCATAGAGAATGTAAAAGCTAAAATCCAAGACAAGGAAGGCATTCCCCCAGATCAGCAGCGACTTATTTTTGCCGGCAAACAACTGGAAGATGGACGCACATTGTCTGACTACAATATTCAAAAAGAATCTACCCTCCACTTGGTCTTGCGTCTCCGAGGCGGTATGCAGATATTTGTGAAGACTTTGACTGGGAAAACCATCACTCTGGAGGTTGAAGCTTCAGATACGATCGAGAATGTAAAGGCCAAGATACAGGACAAGGAAGGCATCCCCCCAGACCAGCAGCGTCTTATCTTCGCCGGCAAACAGTTGGAAGATGGACGTACCCTTTCCGACTACAACATCCAAAAAGAATCCACCCTCCACTTGGTCTTGCGTCTCCGAGGCGGTATGCAGATATTCGTCAAGACTTTGACTGGGAAAACCATTACTCTGGAGGTTGAAGCCTCAGATACGATCGAGAATGTAAAGGCCAAGATACAGGACAAGGAAGGAATCCCCCCGGACCAGCAGCGTCTTATCTTCGCCGGCAAACAGTTGGAAGATGGTCGCACTCTTTCTGACTACAACATCCAGAAAGAATCCACCCTCCACTTGGTCTTGCGTCTCCGAGGCGGTATGCAGATATTCGTCAAGACTTTGACTGGGAAAACCATTACTCTGGAGGTTGAAGCCTCAGATACGATCGAGAATGTAAAGGCCAAGATACAGGACAAGGAAGGAATCCCCCCGGACCAGCAGCGTCTTATCTTCGCCGGCAAACAGTTGGAAGATGGTCGCACTCTTTCTGACTACAACATCCAGAAAGAATCCACCCTCCACTTGGTCTTGCGTCTCCGAGGCGGTATGCAGATATTCGTCAAGACTTTGACTGGGAAAACCATCACTCTGGAGGTTGAAGCTTCAGATACGATCGAGAATGTAAAGGCCAAGATACAGGACAAGGAAGGCATCCCCCCAGACCAGCAGCGTCTTATCTTCGCCGGCAAACAGTTGGAAGATGGTCGCACTCTTTCTGACTACAACATCCAGAAAGAATCCACCCTCCACTTGGTCTTGCGTCTCCGTGGAGGTATGCAGATTTTCGTCAAGACCTTGACTGGCAAAACCATCACCCTTGAGGTTGAGCCTTCTGACACTATTGAGAATGTAAAGGCCAAGATACAGGACAAGGAGGGAATTCCCCCAGACCAGCAGCGTCTTATCTTCGCTGGCAAGCAGTTGGAAGACGGACGCACATTGTCCGACTACAACATCCAGAAGGAATCTACCCTTCACTTAGTCTTGCGTCTCCGTGGAGGTATGCAGATTTTCGTAAAGACCTTGACTGGCAAAACCATCACCCTTGAGGTTGAGCCTTCTGACACTATTGAGAATGTAAAGGCCAAGATACAGGACAAGGAGGGAATCCCCCCAGACCAGCAGCGTCTTATCTTCGCTGGCAAGCAGTTGGAAGACGGACGCACATTGTCCGACTACAACATCCAGAAGGAATCTACCCTTCACTTGGTACTCCGTCTTCGTGGCGGCAACTAACTTTTCTATCCTAAAGATATGCCTTAAGCACATACAAATTCTCAATATTTTTATCATTCCAGTTACAATACCTAATTGAAACTTTGATTGAATAAATAAATATCTTTCACTTCTGATATACTGGTATTTATTACATTTTTCTTCCTTACACACCTACACAAGTTTATTTGGATCTCAGTTGAAATTAATAACTTCGATTTATAAACACTACATTGATAAATTACAAACAAAAACTTTCAGTATTAGAATAAATGCCTAGCCTGATTGTGTTCTGCTTCCCTACGGATGTACACACCTACACATACAAATACTATATAGCTCGCCCATTACCTACCTCCTCTAACTTGCTTTATGGTCTTAGAGACAGGCCATAAATAACAAAAATATAGTTTCTAGGTTTTGTATGTACCTATTCAGTATGAGATTCAGTACCTATCTAATTTAGATTACCTATCTATACGTAGGTACAGTCAAGGGCATATGTGTTCAGTACAATTTATTAAAAATGCAAACATTTTGATTGCGTATTTTTGTACGAAACAGCAGACTTCTTTTTATAGGTATCCTACGAATTGCTTCCACACTGGGGGTCTAGAATCATGTGCTGAATTCATGGTAACAGTTTGCGTGTCGATGCCCCTTACACCGTTTCTAATAAGCTAGTATCTAGTACCTACCTGCGGATGTACCTAGTTTTAATAAAAAACTGAATCTATACAGGCGAAGCAACGTCGAGGTTATTTGAAAGTAATATCGCTGAATCGTAGGTATAAGCAACTTACAATTTGCTCATCTTTATATGAATGTTAATTTTGGCCTCCTATCGTGAAGGTTAAACAGAATTCTTTATTTTTTTAAGCTGTAAAACAAAGCAATTTCAAAATTAATTTCTATTTGAACATATAGGTACCGGTGTGGGTTAGAGTGCCCTAGATGGAAAATAACTCTAAAAACGGCATTTTAGTTACAACTATATATTCTTTTAATCGTAGAAATAGAAAGTAGGTGAATGAAACAAAAATAAGTGTTTAATTGTTAACATTTTATTAGGAGGCGAAAACGAGCAATAAGTTTCGGGATAAATTTTAATACAAATCAATAATATTTGCATTACATCTCGTAAATCGTCAAGTTTAAATCTATGAAATTACAGTATTTTAAGATTACAGTAACATGAACAAGAATAATACATCATAACAGACGTAGGTACTCGCATCAATAGCAAAATATTTTGGGATCCAATATAATGATAGTGCTACATGTAATTATACTTTGGTATGCTAACAAATGAGCTTTTAGTATAATGGTACTTGTTGTTAGAGTAACTCTACTAAGTAACAAATACGTACATAAAGGTACCTACTGGCAAGTTTTTTTTACCAGTATTTTTGTAAGTTGAACGAAGTAAACCTTGAATTCAATTGTTTTTAAAATTAATTGAGTCAACTGGGAAGCGTGTAACAACAAGTATCATTATCGTACAAACCAATGATTCGACATACGTAACAAGTGAAGCAACACTGAACCAACACAGTAGGTATAGGACAACTACAAAATGAGTGTTTGATAAACTAGTCCCTTTCCTAGGTAAAGCCCAGGTTTTTAACTAAATATTAGTTTAAAAAAAATTGGAAATGATTTGATCATTATCCAATCATATGGTACAATCATGAGCACAAATAAGTATAAAAGTAGCAAATTTTATTGTAATTAATTACTTATGTATTTTGTAAAATTCGGCAGTAAATTCATTAGGTAGGTATCTTGACAGTTAATTGATTTTCGCTCTTAGTTTCATACTTATTTGTGCTTGCGACTGTGTATGCAATTTTTTTTGTCATTTTATGAGCTTCAGTACCCATTGTTTTGTTTGCTTTCCTGATGAGCAGGCTAGGCTAGTTTATCGAACACGGAAACACGTTCACATCTTTCATATCAAACATTCACTCATTCCCAAGCTAGTAGAATTTATACACATTTAAAACAACAACAGTCTAATTCCGCTCTGTAGGATAGTGATAAGATCGTACTGCATTCGATTAAATGGTATGTATATTGAGAAGGTCATAGCGATATTACGTGATGGCGGACATTATTGTAACGTCCATGTGCACGCCGTATCACCTGACATTAAACATTGAAACATGACATCCTCGTAACATTGATGAATATATTTATTTACTCAAAATACTTATATTAAGAGACACTTGAAGATAGAACAATTATTTATGAACTTACATACAACTAACGTTAGATCTAGGTATTGTCTTTTGTATGCCAGAAATGTGATACAATGGGGTCCGTTTACGACGATAATGATGTGATGAAATTATTATAATTACTTATGTTCAATATTACTGCAACATCAATATCGGACAAAGTGAATAATATGACGATTTAAAATCTTACCTCTCAAGTGCATTAATTAACGTTACAATTGAATGGAGGCCATTTACATTTACTAATTTCGATATTTTTTGGTATCAATCATACACATTAAAATAAAGTTAAAATAAGTAGCCTAGATAGTGTAATGACTAAAGGAGTTATTATGCGAAATGTCGAAAAAGTAAACGGGGGACTGGTATTAAATAATAAACAATGTAAATATAAAGAAATACATGACAGGACACCGCACCAATAGCATGATATATATAGTTATCACAATTACATTATATTATGTTTTATAGCTTGCCAATAATACATCAAACATCGAAACGCCATAGATTTCTGGCGATAATTCAACAACTCTTAAGACTCCATCCCTTATATTCTCACATTAATTGTATAATATACGTTACATTGTATACTTTCTCCATTCAATTAAATAATTACCCGCAAACATACAACTATAAAATCTAATCGCATGTGTTAACTAGTTTTATATTTAAAGTCCTAATAGATACAATAATATCCCGTTCCTGTGCCTTTACTTTTCGGTACAAATAAGGATAATAAACTAAATAAACTAATAGTACGTCAAAGGAGAATACTATACAAAGGGTAATGCACCTAAAAAAAAATAGATGCACGATATTTAACTAATATACAAACGTTAGTTAAAAAATATCACTTTACAGAATTTTTGCTGCATCGTGGCAGAGAGCCGTCAGCAATAATGTATTGCGATAGACATGACGTATCACTTTGCTTAAAATTATCTATCTCATTTATTTACAGGGTCAAATTTAATTTAAGGGCATCCTGTTAAGGGGCCATTATACTCATCATTATGAACAACGTTCACTATGGGACCAATCCGGAAATCGCGAAAAAAAAACAGCCGTTGCCTACATTTTGACGAGCTACGCGAACAGCAGGGAACAGCAGATTTTTTTTCCTATAGTGAAACTTGTTCATAATAATGAGTATAATGACTTGGCTCGCGAGGTTGTCGACATGTGGGATGTGGACTTAGCGATCATTGTGCCGATAGTCGCGACAGCCAATGGCCTAATAGCCAAGAGCCTCGACCAACACCTGAGGAGGCTCTCGTTGGGCAGCTGGACCAAGGGTTTGATTCAGAAAGCGGTACTTCTGGACACGGCTCGCATTGTTAGAAGGTTCCTCTCTCTGGAGCCCTGACCACCGGTAGCTTGAACCCTGTTCCCGATACCGGTTGGCTTCTATTTTTTATATTTTTAAATGTTTTTTTTAAATAAAAATATTTAAAAATGTAAATAATAAGTTAGCAAATGAAATAACGGAAGTATAATGATAATGACCCCATAAGAGGATACTCATGAATTAAATTTCACCCTGTATTTGGAATGCAACATTATCTGGCATACATTTGCCACTTTATATACGAACAGCAACATAATTATTATGTGGACAGCACTTCCTACTCCAGCTATTAACAATCAATATGATTCCTCGTCTTTCGAGTCTGAGCAAAGGTACTCCAATTGATGTTGGTATATTTGGCGTAAGTCATTTTTAAAACTAAAAAATACCTAATACATAAAAATAACGGCAATTTACTCAAAACTCATTACTAATATAAATCGTCATGAAGTAAAATGGCAACATGATTACAATGATTTCTATTACAATAATTTTAATATTAAATAATTACTTATTTTGGCAATAAATGCAAACAGTAGGTAGGTACAATACAAAATAATTTCATAAGTAAAATTCGTAGCATTATTTCCTCGAGATTAGATAAGATGTTAACATCTAGAAAGTCAATTTAAAAACAACTTTATTACTATATTTTTAGAGTTTGGAAGATTGATAACATTTTGAGTATTTAATATTGAAAGACATGATGACATATCGCCAAAGAAATTCTGCTACGATAAAAGGATGACGAAACTGTAAAATATACCGGAAGACAAGTTGGAACCGATAAAATTACCTATATTCCGGACTCCGAGATAATGCGTTCCTGACATCTGTCAATTCAGAACAAATGAATACGTGTTTTACGAATTTATACTTTACTAGCTGCACCACTGTATACTTTTTTCAAATATAGCTTCTGTAGGCAAGAAAATCCTCGCGGACGTCCGCAGAACACCCTACCAAAGTTTCATCAAAATCCCTTTCCCTATCCCAAAAGCCCTTTCGGAGTCCATAGAGTACAAACAATAATTGTTTTTTATTTATATAGATTTGTTCCTAGTCGTGTCCAACTGAGAGGTGTCAGGCACGCATTCTCTTTGCGGCCGGAGTTTATTTCATCAAATTATTCAGCGTAATAAAGCAGGTATAACTATAAACAGCTTGCCATTGAGCTTTTGACACAATAATAGATTCAAATCTACGTAATACTGCGTAACGTGACGTCGTAACGAATGAGTAAGAAGTGTAACACAACCTTTACAAAGGATGGGCCGACTCGCCATTGGTACCATTTCGTTCAAGTTGAGATTCCTCGCGGATTCTATAAGGTCAAATTAAATTAGTTAGCGAAACTCCGCAGACGTGATGGACTATCTCAACACGATAAAACAAAAAAAAACGGATTCTCTGAACCCATACTTCAACTAACTACAATACAAGGCGGTCGTTGCCTTTTTTATTGTGTTTAAATGTCGAAAACAACGTCTACGTAGTTTCTCTAGCTAATTTAATCTGACCTTGTATATGATCTCGCATTGTATCGGTTCGTCTTTGCAGCAGTACAAAGTTGTGTTACTTCAGTAGGGAATGAATGAATACGTCGGTGGTTTGGTGCAGTCGCGGTGCTTACATGTTGGGTAGCGGCACAGTGACCTGCACGTAGCTGATAGGGAAGTAACCGGTCTTGCCGTTCACTGAGCCCTCGAACCAGTTATCGTCAACTTTGTTGATAAGCGTGATCACGTCGTTCTCCTGAAACAAAACATTTCCGTCAGATTTGGTTTGGACTTTATATGCTAGTGCCATCATTGAATCAGCGTAAGAGAGAGATGGAGTTACACAGAACGAATAGTGCTTTCTCTTTTTCGCAACGGAACTATGATAACTTTTTTGATAATAAAGCCTCTATTCACAGTTGCTCTTTAAATCTTTACTAATTATAATCTTTCTGTAATGTAAAGTCGGAGAAATTAAGCAAATGGACTACCAACTTAAATAGTCCGTTTAGTCAAATCACAACTGTCAGTCTTTGACAGTATTGTGACGTAGGGTGTCAATTTGCCTAACATAACCTTTCGTATAATTACAGACACAATTAAAAATATATTGTGTCTCGTGTGGATCCACGTTCCGAATGCGAAAGGTAAATATCCCTAGCTGTATAAAATACTATAACTAAGATTTTAAAGCTTACCTTAAATCCTAGTTCGCCCTGATTTTCCGGCTCGAAGTCATAGAGAGCAGTGCAGCAGGGGCCTTTGTTGGCAACCACTGGGGTCCGCGCGGGGGACTTAACTGGCGACGGCAATGGAGACGCTGCAGGGACACTCAACTTTTAGTACGAAGATATACACTTATCTAAACTTGGCTTTTATCACAACGCAGCGAAATGAAACGATAGTGAACGAAACCCCATGTTTTTTTATTAAGGTGTTCCAAGGTAACCCGCGAAATTCAATTTTTCTTACGTTTTTTGCAATTTGCATGTCAATGTCAGGTTTTATGTTGATTAAAATACGATTTGCGACCGTGACAAATATGGCTTTACAGAATAGTACTCATTAGAATCAGCAATACAACTCCGTAAGTTAGAATAATCCTCAAATGTCATGATTGCATGAAATAGTCATTCTATAGGATTTCTATAGGATAATTAATGCATGGAACATCGACCTCCAGCGTAGAGATTTTTCATCGGTTATTTTTTTTTATCCGCTTCTCCCATACATTTTGACCATGTAGGTATTTCACTTTTCTATTTCCCTTACTGGTAGAATGTGAGGTATTTTGGCTCGCTTCCGTTTCGCTTTCGCTGCAGTGTGACAAAATGCGCTAATCCCAAAGTAAATGCGATACTGTTAGCGACAGCAATCGTTGACTTTTCACTACTTACGTTTATCTTTATTTTTACTTATGGTAGCATTATGTTGAACCATAAGAGCGTTATCATACTGATGATTTTCCAGTGTGTTTCCAGCGAGGCGATTTGTGAACGTGCTTTCCGCGGGTGCGAAGCGAGCTAACCGCGACTACCGGACTTATACGCCGCGTTTTCACAATATTGTACACTCGCTTGTCCCGCTCTCACGTGTACACTCGTCAATCACTTTCGTTAGGAAAACGCGGCGAACACGTTGCGCACACGTGGCGTGCTCGCTACGCACCCGCAGCGAGCGCGTAAACAATCGCCTTTCTGATAACTCGCTCGCAAATCGCCATTGTGATAAGGCCCTCAAAATGCAATAAGGCAACAATAAAGCACTGATCGCAGTAATTGTTAAAAATATCACATTATGCTTTGGGCCCTAAAGCGTATATACAGTCGTCAGCATCAAATTAAACTATTCTGTTTTACTTCTAAAAATTATATCATTCAATTGATATTCAAATTAAAGTAGTTAACCGAATATTTCCGTTTACGTGCTAGTTAAGGATTGATGCTGAAGAGTGTGTTTTCGCCTCTAGTAGATACTACGTGTTATGAACAATAATGCAGTGTTAGGTATGTTGCCATAGTATTTTGGCCTGTGAAGATGGAGAAGATGGAGCTTTATAAGTGAGTTCTGCATTAGAGCGGTTCTGCACTACATCCGATTTGAATACGAAAAATGTTAGCCCGAAGTAGCCATAGTACTATTTGTATGATGGGGTTCGGACTAGATCCGAACTGTGACCGTCCGAATTAAGAACATTCCCAATTTGGATTTAAATCAGATCTTGAATTTGGATTCGGAACGAATGCAGTGTAGAACAGCTCTTACACTTAAAATGTACACCAACTCGTAGTATCTACCAAACAATATGTATGTATGTAAAAAACTACAATCAATGTATATGAGAGTATGTATGGTAGTTTGACATCCTTTCACAATGTAATGAATGTCTGAAACTTAGGTACATGATATGACCATAATATTAATATGGCTATGCTGAAGTTTTGAAAGCGCATGCCATCAAATGTATCACAAACGATCACTACTGAACATCACACGGGTATGTTTCTATGATTTTTCTTTTGACATGCACAGCATTATTTTATTTAGTTAAAAACTTAGATTTAGCCGTTACGGTGTAATTTTAGACTAAGTTTTTAGCCAAAAGACGATTTATTGATAGGTTTTTACTAAGACTTCACAAAAACGCCACACAAGTTTTAAGCAACATTGAAAAGCGGTAATAATTTTGTCAAAAGCAAGGGTACGAACTTGAAATCATAATCTAGTCTACGTATTTTATTTTGCTTTGTGTACAAGTTTTGAGTACAGTTAGCGGTTTTTAACAAAAATAGAAAAGCATTTTTATAAACTACTCGAGTTAATTTTTCTAAACGATTTGTGTCGGTGTATGGTGATGTGTGAAAGATTGCATTTCTATTTAAATACAGGATGTATCAGAAACGTGTGGTCAAATATAAAGGTACAGACCATCAAACTGAACAACCTTCTCCATAGCACCAACATGGTAATCGCGCAAGAATAATCAGCCATCCCATATACAGGCTGACTTTGAAAACATGCGACAAAAGGACATCATTCAAATCGTACCCAAAAATAAAAGTGCCGGCCAGAAAAAAAAAATGCTGTTTTCTTATTGGAAATAACATCCTGAACATTTTTTTATACTACAATGAAAGTCTACAATTAACCCCCTGGCTGCTATTTCAGTTTGAAAGTACCAAAAAAATCATAATTTTGCCAACAATGTTTTGAACATTCATAGACGCAAACAGCTTTTGTTCAAAGTAGAAATGGACAATATGCGTTAGGTCTACTCAGGTATGATATAATCATCATTCAGGTTTAGAGCATTTTGTACCCAAAAATTAAAGTGCCGGCCAGAAGAAAAAAACACGGTTTTCTTATGGGAAATAACACCCTCAACATTTTATACTATTACAACGAGAGAATACAATTAACCCATCTGCCGCTATTTAAGTTTAAAAATACTAAAAAACATACTTCGACTAAATTATTTTAGAGCATTACATTTTAATGTATCGTGACCAGTGTGCCTTGCCAGTAATGACCTATGGCACTAAAACGTGGTCGCCCACAGTGGGCCTCATTTGAAGACTCAATGTTACACTAAGGGTAATATTGAGGTTCTGGAGTGGTGACCGCGTACCGGAAGACGTAACGTTGGAAAAGGCCTATTAAGGTGGTGGTGGATCGTTGACCTGGAGAAGGCCGGAGGAATCCGCTGGATGGGAGAAGTACAGAACCGGTTGAAGTAGCGATGCTTCGAGGAGGCCTATGTCCAGCAGTGGACGTTTTTCGGCTGAAATGATGTATTGTAACCATTTATTGCATTGTGTTTGCAAATAATCTACGCGCCACGCCGCGGCGCATCTCGCGCCCGTATGGGGCACTTTTAGGAAAGGTTAGGTTCGCTCAGGTTAGGTCGTGCGGTGTTCCACAGGGCTCGTTCCTGGGCCCGCTCCTTTAGGACATCGGTTACGACTAGGTGCTGGGTTGCTGGCGAGCTTAGTATGATAGCTCCCTAGCACAAACAGAAATACGTCCTCCTCTGAAAAATGTGGAAACCCTATGAATTAAGGAAGATTTCCTTTCATGGCTACAAAAGGCACTCTCTGCCTGTTAACGTTTTTCGTATGTACGTTATCGTGCAAAAGTTTGGAGGTATTCTTTCTAGAATGAATTATGGTAACAATCTCAGGAGCGAGTCTGTTGTCAACAGCGACACGATAAACGGCGTTTATTATGGCCGCTGCGATTTTAGAATGATAAAACATGTGATGTAGTGCACGGTTAAAATATGTTTGTCACAACAGCCTAAACCTTCACTGTTTCTACAACCCACCTAAATATCGTGATCAATCAAGACTTATTTGCCTGGTTTGTTGTAAGCTGACTAGCGTTCCGGTAAGTAGTTGGAATGTGGACTTCATAGCCACACGATTCGATATCATTCATGCTATCAGTAAAGCCCATAGCTACTATGAAAACATCCCCACTGTTCAATAACCAATACAATGGATTTTCTTCATTCATCAATGATTGAAGAAAGAAGAAAGAAAGACATACGTATAGGTAGCTAGGTTGTTAATAAAAATAAGTTGTACATTTACGTTCACTATTAAGTTGAACATTACTATTGTCACTGATATTTCTCGAGACGTTCTTGGTGAGGCGTTCTCATTATTGTTGTGGTTATGTATCAGTTCGAGAGTCTAGTTTTTTGTATCGTATCATTATTTTTTTATGATTAAGATAGCCATATCTATATATGTATAAACAATGGTTTTTGTTAAAAAATAAACACATATTTGCCGAAAAGCTTTTTTTATCACAAAAAAATCCTATCGACTTTGTAATTGAAAAAGACAGCAAATCTTTTCTGTCTTTTCTTTTTTTTTAACATAATTAATGTATCTTAAGACTGTTGGAGGACGTCCCCACCCTCCAACAAGTTTGAAACCGGTGTCATTTGAAATGTCTGATAAGTTAGATACTTTTTCGAAGATCAATTGAACACTGTTAGGTTAGGTTAGTCTAACCTAACTAGCTTTTTTCTTTTAATCTTTTGTACAATTACCCAATCACAGGAATACGCAAATGCTGTTCATCATTGAGGAGGTCCATGTGTCCTTCAAAATCTAAGATCAGTTGAACACTGTTAGGTTTAGTTAGGTTAGCCTAACCTAACTAGCTGTTTTTTGTTAATCTTTTGTACAATTACCTAATCACAAGATTATGCAAATGCTTTCATGATTGAGAAGTTCCATGTGACCTTCAAAATCTAAGATCAGTTTATCAGTGTTAGGTTAGATTATGTTAGGTTAGGTTTGGTTTAGATAGGCAAGGTAAGGTTAGGTTAGGTTCGCCTAGCCAAAATGCTTTTTGTTATTACAAAAAACGATGTTATTTTCAATTAAAACTCGGTATTTTTTCAAACGTTATATCTAAAACATTTAAAATAATTTTATGATTTTTGGTACTTTCAAACTCAAATAGCAGCCAGGGGGTTAACTGTAGACTTTCGTTGTAGTATTAAAAAATGTTCAAAATGTTATTTCCCATATGAAAACAGCTTTTTTTTTTTCTGGCCGCCACTTTGATTTTTGGGTACAAAATGTTCGAAGCCTGAATGATGTCCTTTAAAGGGGTTTTCTACCCAATCAATTTGAATTCAATGTGAACAAGTTTTACTACAGGACCCAACTTGAATTCGCAAAAAAAAATCGACCTTCCTGTATAAAGGTATACCTGATAATATACCATTTTGTATAAGAAGGTCGATTATTTTTTTTGCGAATTCTTAGTTGGTCCCATAGTAAAAGTTGTTCATATTGATGGGTAGAACACCCCCTTAAATTTTGTCGCATGTTTTCAAAGTCAGCCTGTATTTGAGTCGCGTAGGTATTGAAGTTTTGTATGGGACAGTTGATATTTTTTTTGCGATTTCGATGCTAGTGCTATGGAGAAAGTTGTTCAGTTTGATGGATTGTACCACACCCTTAAATTTAACCACACCTTTCTGAAACAGCCTGTTTATAAGCTGATTCGTTATTTTATGTTTAAAACTATTATCTGCGTTTGGTACAGAACTGACATCTGGTTTCTGGAACGAAAATAGCTGTTGATAATTCATTCAACAAATCACAGCAGTTTATGCGCACTTAACAATTTGTTAGCTAACTTTTGTGTTGATTTTTGTTCTAGAAACCGGGCGTAAGTATAAATAAAAATGATTTTACATTCATAATATTATCATGAATAAATGTTTCAAAGAGCTCACTAAAGCTTCGTACTGATCTCTCGGCAGTCGAAACTATTTCATAATTTAGAATTACAAAGTAACTATTAATGAATGAATTACGTTATATTTACAGCAACCATTAAAAAAAACAGTCTAAAATCTTAGTACAGTCAGGTAGGACATTCATGATCGACGTAAAACCATTAATCAGTTATAGCAATGTAACTCTAGTCTCGGTAATTTGTACGTTATATTAATGAGATAAGAGTTACATTGCAATAATCCACTAATGGTTTTACGTCATTCAAATTTGATCGTGAATGCACTGCTTCAGGCAGATAAGATGCAATCTCTCATGATGTGTTCGCGTGTTACCATTGGTTGAGCGCGACGGGTTGCCAGATCCCGGGAACAGTTCCAGGTTCGATGGCGGCTTGTGCTCCGGGGAACCGGCGTGGGAACCAGCTTCGCGCAACGTGAACAAACCATATACTCAATGCCCACAAACTAATTTTGTAAATGCGAAAATTGTTTCGTAAAAGCGAAAATTGTTTCGTAAAAGCGAAAGTTGTTTCGTAAATGCGAAAGTTGTTTCGTAAATGCGAAAGTTAATCGAATTGTTCTATCGGTAAAAATCGATCACGTTTTCTTTACGGTGATTTATACTTTATAATTTACCACAATACACGGTGTAAGGGGATATCGACTATTACTATGAATTTAGCACATGATATTAGACCTCCCAGCACAGAACATTTTTCTTCGATTATTAAAAATATCTGCTGTTTCATACAAAAGTGAAATTGGTGTCAAAATGTAAAGAAGCTGTTGATTTTTTTTAATAAACGGCGAAAAATTCATACCGGTAAGTCTAGAAACAGGTACTGAATTCATGGTATCAATTCGCGCGTCAATATCTCTTACACGCTCCCTGTATTGCTTAAAAAATGATTAGAATGTTTCTAAATATTGTTTTCAATGGCTAAATAAACAGTAATTTTATATTACTGTTTATTTAACCATTGCAATAAATATTTAAGTGTAGCTTTAATTTCCCGCGATGTGCATGTCAATCAATTCGTCTGTAAAGGACTGAACATCGAACATCTTCAGAAATAAGAAAGAGACATCAAATATCGACTACTCGAAGAAATAGGAAGAAAGATCATACCATACTTTGCTTTCCTACCAGAGACTAAACATACATAATATCAAAATAGAAAGAAACAATTATTAACTGCAAGTGGTGTTGCCAGTTAAAAAATAAAAAGGCACAGCAAGATTTAAAAAAATCGACTAACCAAAAATTATTTCAACTTTCTTGCTATTACTGGCAACACTAAATGCAGTGACACACATTAATTTGAATATAATTGATAAGAATAAGGTAATTCCTAAGTTAAAATGGGAGGAGGGATTTAGGAAAAGGATTTTCGGCAACCTGTAAGAAAAGTAGTCAATAATCGTCCCACGCCTGTGAGTGCACCTTTTCGGTTATAAACAGAATAAGAGAAGCTTAAAATAAAATAAAAATGTTATGTCAAAATAATTTAGCCCCAAAATTATGTACAGAGATCTTTCGAGAAGATAGCGACCTGAAAATTTTTGGCGGAACTACAATATTTACATTTTAAATGCTACCTGTAAAATATGTATACCACAGAAATGTTTTTTATATATGTACACAACTACCACCCGGCTTTAGAAAAGCTGATAAACTCATGAATTTACTAACCCGCTTGACCGACTTAACAAGAGCCAATCGAATCACTTGACACAAGATTTGGCAACATTGATTGATTTCGATAGGCTTTCATAAACCAGACACTTGTGAAGAGAGGTTAAACTTGTCGACATAATTTTAAGACTACTGTGTAATTGACTTCCCAATTCTTTTACTAAAAACCGATAAAATATTTACACGATTATAACAGTATATACATTGCACCGGCTAGCGTAGATAACAATATTTTGATTCCTTAAGAGTCGGTACCAGGAAATCATGTTATGGATTTTGGATAAGTTTATATAAACAGAAAACTTTCTGAATTTTCACCGCCAAATCAATTTAAAATTTTTATGAACGTGAAAATTCAGAAAATTTCCGAACTTTTTCCGCAAAATAGAAGTAATGTTATGAAAACAGAAAAAATCTGTGGGTTCACTATTCTTTGTTGTCTTTATTTAATTATAATATTAAAAGGTGACTTCTTATACGCCAAAGTTATCAAAATACGGCAGAGCTTTTTGCAAGTTCTTAGTGTTTTTTTTTTAACAGTCGTCTACAAAGTGTATCCTCAATTCTATTTTTTACTGACTGGTGGAACTCCTGAGCTAGCCAGACCTTTTTTTTCGTAGCTACTACTACTTTAAGTTTTCTTTAAAAATCTTGTCTAAAACCCATAATACGATTTCCTGGTACCGAGTTACCGATACCTTAATAGAGAATTAAGAACCACAAACTGATTATTTACCAAAGGTTTGGGAATCGTTAGTCACAATTTAAACGGAAATAGTAGTATATAGTACAAATAAAAGTCTACACTTATTACTATAAAATTATTGGAAAGAAAATGTATAAAGACTCTACTCTCAACTAAACGTTATATTAATTCGCTACCAAAATGTATGTCACCTTGACAGCATATGAAATATCGCGCATGACCGTTGCCAAATCCAAAATTACCCACATTTAATGCAAGTCCCGTTCCAAGAAATTAACATTATTCTAATGTAGACCGTGGTTAGTTATGAGTGATATGTGTATTATTAGACCACCGTCTTACCACAAAATAAGATGGGTACAGAAGGTTGCCTCCATACGACTAGTGAAAATGTAGTCGCACTTTTAGACATGCTTCACGTAAACGAGTGCAAGCGCACTCGCGGCTGCCATTTGGCCGAAATCGCCGTACGTACGCGTCTAAGGCGATTATCACACTGCATCACGCTCCGTCACGTAGCGACCCGCGCTACGCGATGGCGCGCAGTACAGTATGAGGCCGCGCCCTATTTAAAAGCAATCATCTCGTGCATATATCACTTTTTATTCGGAAAACCGGAAAACGCCCTCTATCGGCGCGACCACGTGTTCAGGTTCACCGAACTAAACAGTTCGAACAATCGTGTATTAACGCGACGATCGCTTTTAAAAAGGACGCGGGGTGGTAATCGCCGAAGTGTGCGCGCGCCTGTTTCCACTCGTGGTATGGAGCCGGCCTTCTGTACTCAGCAATTTTATGGTCCTACTGTGTCGCGGAACTTGCAATGTGCCCCGAAGCGTGCGAAATGTCCTCAATGAAATGTGTAATAGTGCTATAAGATTTCAACCATGGACCGCTCCCAAAAATAATAATAAAATAAAATTAGAACCGCCACCTAGCCAATGGAAACAAAAGTTGCAGTACGTTTTTGGAGCAACATGATTTTGTGAGAACATGTTTCCAGCAACACAAAAACAAGTTGCTGCAACATTACGCAACTTTGGTTTACCAAGAACGAAAGGCTTTACCGTCCATAACCAAAACCAAAGATATAACCCAGCAAATAAAACCAAAGTCACCTGTCCAAGGGTCCCTTCCATTGATCTGATTTCTTGGCGCCGGGTGCGGTTTGAAGCCTGGTGCTGGCCTCGATTGGGCACGATAGGGTGGGGGGGCTTCCCAAGCCTTGAAGGGGTCTGAGTTGCTGAGGTCGCCGACAGAGGAAGAAGGGGGGATGTGTTGGCGAGGACGGGACAAACTCTGGGTGGAACCGTACCGCCTACCATTGTTCAAGTCGTGGATGCCCTCGATGTTGAGATCCGCTAAGGTCTTTGGTACGAACTCCATCTTGGGACGGTTCACCGCTTCCTCTTTCCTGGAAACGTACATTTTTTTAAATTTTAGTTACTAATCAATCCTACTATATTATTCATTAGAACGGGTTCTATGACTTTGTTTGTTACTGAATCACGATTTAACCGTTCAACGGATTTCGATAATATTTGGCACACATGTAGACTATGAATGACCTGGATCACCAATGCACATAGATAACTTTTTATCCAGTTACATAATATTAGTTTTCGTTAAGCGAGTGAAATTGCTAATAACAAGTTAAGGTGGATGCTCCTAGGCAGCCCGCGAAATTCAAATTTTCTTACGTTTTTTGCAATTTGCAGGTCAGTGTCAGATTGTATGTTGAATAAAATATGATTCGCGACCATAACAAATATTGCTTTACAGAATCATCATCATTAGAATCAGCAATACAACTCCTTAAGTTAGAATAATCCTCAAATGTGATGATTTCATTAAATAGTCATTCAATAGGATTACATGAACTTAGAGAGTTGTTATGATGATTTTTATGACTATAATTCTATAAATAAATATCTGATACGGCAAATCATATTTAGATCAACATACAACCTGATACTGACCTGCAAATTGCGAAAAACGTAAACAAATTTGAATTTTGCGGGCTACGTTGGAGCATCCACCTTAAGCAACAAAATTATGGACACCGGATTACCTGTAAAACAAAAGAAAAAGCGCGTAAAAATCAATTTAAAGTTGTACTTACTTTTCCATAAGTGTAGAGACGAGTCCTTTGAGGATCTCCGTGCATTGCTGGTGGTACTCCAGTAGACTCTCTGCGAAGAACGTCAGCTGTGCTACTTGCTCGACCTGTGAACGACACACACGTTAGCATGAACACTTGGAATACGAGACTATTGATTACCATTTATAGGTTTGTGAGATAGCTTTAGGCCCGGCGCCCATTATCGGCACGGCATGGCAAGGTATTTTTAGGAGACGAACATAAATATAACTTAATAGTATGGTAATAAAGTTGACATTTTTTCTGACGGCAACGACGCCTTAGACGCCTTAGGCATGCCGCGTCCTATATGCATCATCATTGAAATTTCAGTTTTATTATCATACTGTTAAGTTATATTTCTATTCGTCGCATATGAAATACATTGCCATGCCGTGCCGATAATGGGCGCCGGGCCTTATAGGTCTTTGTCACTCTTTGTAAAAGAACTAGTCCGGGGATGTTGTCTATACTAATATTATAAAGAGGCTAAATTTGTTTGTTTGTATGTATGTAGGGGGTAATCTCCGGAACTTCCAGTCGAATTTGAAATATTCTTTTTGGCATTGGATAGGCCAATTTTTGAGGAAGGTTAAGTAACATCACGCTACGGCCCTTAAAAGCCGAGCAAAAAGAAAACGAAGTAACAAGGCGGGCGGGCGATGGAATGCGGCGCGGTGGGTCGAGGGCCGAAACTTCACCTGGACGAAGTCGCGGGCAGAAGCTAGTAAGTACCTCATAATGTCGCTAAGGAGCTTTGGTGTGTGTCGGTTTGGAGGTTACCGGTTCAAACACATTTCAACTTCATCTCTGGTATAGCATCTGCCTTTGATATTGCAGATGTTCCAGGGCCACTATTATAAGTTGGTTCATCGACTTGTTTGATATTAAATAACATAGAAAAAGAAAACAAAAGAAACAGGTTTACTTACATCATTATCAAGGAGGTTGAACATCCCGATCTGGGCAAGTTGAAGCGACTCGGCGAATTTCTCCTCCGCCTGTCGGATTTCATCGTCTGCAATATGAGCACCTGATGTATACGGACGCTTCACAAAGGTACAGTACGCACACGGGTACGCAACAATACAGATACATAGGCGAACATTAGTCACAAAAAACATAAAAAAAAACAAAAAGTGCATACAAACCAAACGGCGAAAATAATACTCAGGTTATGAATGGTGGTTAGGAGCGACGCAGGCGGAGGACGGGAACAAAAACATGGAAAAAACGAGCGCACATTATACGATTTGAATATAATCTAATGAGGCTTTGAATGACGTGTTAGCTCTGCACTACAGGCCTATTGTGTTTTTATTAGTTTAGCATTTTATTGTTCCCCACATACCCTGTCTTGGTGTGTTGTGACTTGGGCTCATGTAAGGGCTCGCCCGACCGGGGCCTGGCCAATACATTCGGAAAAAAGAAAAGTAAGAACTTAGAAAAATAGATTAAAAATAAAAGTTGATAGATGCAAACCAATTCAAAAGAGGATTTTTGAATGTGATCAATAAGTGGTAATCACCTTTAGCTTGTCTTCGTCGTTTGCAGTCGAAGTCCAACCGGCGGCCCTGTAGTTTTTTTCGGTGATGCTGAAAAAGAAGTTCAAGTAATCAGTCAAAGGGTTTTCATGAAAATTCAAACCACCAGTTAGCGCCACTTTGACAAGAGGCTTATGGCATGGCTTGGGCTTATGTTAGCTACCTCTATTCTTGCAAATAAATATATCATTCATTCATTCATTTCGACACTGTATAGGTATAAAATATATGATGACGTTCAACATTCGTTTCATTCATTCTGTCTGCATGACTTAAAAAAAATATAGGCGCTTTGAAACTTTTGACAAGTGCCTGCACCTGTCGTCTCAGCGCTGTCACCTAGTGAACGTGATTTTAGGAAATCCCTCATTATTTCTATAAAATCTTACGCTTTTATTGTGACAGACGGCTACCAGCTCCAATAAAGTAGTGCAACTTACTGTTCCTTTGTGAGAAAACTAATGATTATAAAATAATAACTGATAGGCACAGGAGGTGCTAAAAATTAACAAAATTTCTAAACACTACACTGTAATAAAATGGTGGACTGTTCCACATCATTGGTAAAGCATACACAAGTCGTAAATTCTAAAAAAATCTAAATTAATAATAATTAAGTGGTAACTACAAAAAAGTTTTTAAATCGCAGAACTCACCATAACTTCCTTAAGATCTTTGGTCTGCAAATGATGAAGAGGTTCCAGGAAGTTCTGCTTAATGTTGTCGTCCAGTGAATACTTTACGTCAGCCATTTGCTTCAGAGCCTCGCCCATCTCGATGAGACAATTCGCTAAGAAGTTATTTTTTATTAAACTATAATCCTATATTACAAGAAAAAAAAAGGTGCATGCTTTTATCTTTAACCAAGTTATAATGAAATAGGGTATTTAACAGCCAGGTTTAGGCCTGATTTCAATAATATTAGGTGAATCCTGGATGGGGATTGAACCCAGGACCAGTTAGGGGGTGAAACTAGGTTTACTTTATATACTTGCAATTTTTCGTGTCCTGCAAAGAACGTTTTTCATAAATCTGATAAAAATTGTATTTAAAAAAATGATATAAAATAAATATTGGTTTTAAATCTTAAGCTGCAATTTGTTTTTATTAAGCGACTACACTTATCTGAGACTTTCAACATACGCCAGATGATCGGAACTGATACGACTTTAATTAAAACAAATTAATATTATGAAAAAATCAAAACAAATTAAAATTAGGATTACAACTGAAAAAGTGTCAGTCAGTTTATGTTCCATCATACTGGCCTATACTGGCCGGGAACGCGCGACTCCCGTGAGAGCGCGCAGCACCCGCAGCGTCCACGCAGCGTGCACGTCGCGTGACTGCGAAACGATAGAACGGAACGGAAAAAAACAAAAAAAACGGGCGTCTGTGCGATGCCAGGGTAGCGTTCCACCACCGCGCGACGTGCACGCGACGTCACGCGTCCACGCTGCGTCAACGCCGCGCACTCCTCCGAGTCACGCGCCCGCCTCACGCCAGTGTCCCTCACGCCATACCGTGTCCATCTGAATGACAAAGTTTGGTTCACCATCTTCGAAAAACATTCGCAACACATTACATTTTTTAGAAGAAAACGAAAACTCACAGAAGACGGTGTCCTCCCCCAGTTTCTTGCCGTAGAGCAGCATGCAGTCGCCAAGCACGCCTTCCGGCTGGGGGTAGGTGTTGCTCTTGGCTTGCCCGCTCAGTTTGCTGATGCCCTTCACGGCCGCCATCTTCGCCCGAGCCGTGGGGTTCGGCTGCAGGAACTCTTTTGTTTTTGTTTGTAATTCTTCGACTAGCTCGCAAGTGACGTCCGTTTTCTATAAAAATATATTAAATATTTTAAATTCAGAAGCAAATTTATGGTAAAATATACATGGGGTAGCTGATGAAGTCAAATGAGATGTTACGGGACCGTACCATATTGAGCCTTCCACATAAATCATATTTAAGAACATGCATAAACCTTGGCAAGCAAAATGTATTCGGAAGCGGTTACGAGCTTTACGTAAAAGTCCTCACTTTTATTACATTCGATTGTGAAATAACATCTAAATTCATATTTCTCTCTGTACGTATCTGAAGCTTTATTGAGTTTCCATAAAAGCAAATAGTTACTGCTGTACTTACTCTTTCCATCTCCACAAAGTCCAAATCCAATTTTGTGCCCTCGGCACCTCCCATCTTTTCTGTGACATACTGAAATAAAATAAAACAAATGTTATTTATAGACAGAACGACGACGAGTACCTTATTTAACTACTGAATTCAATTACTTAGTTAGCACGAGCAGCAACCTAATTACGTAACAAACTATCAATCACAATGTGAATGATTTTGAAGGATATTGCTAATCCATTGCTTCATATATACGAAAAATTTGTCTGCGCAATCAATCTGCCTAGCCTTTTCCCAACTATCTTGGGGTCCGCTTCCAGTCTAACCGGATGCAGCTGAATACCAGTATTTCACATGGAGCGACTGCCTATCTGACCTCCACAACCTAGTAACTGGGTAATACGATACCCCTTGGTAAGGGGCCTCTGTCATAAGGACTGTCAAAGATCCACGAATGACAGCCGAGACCACGGTTTAACGTGCTTTCCGAGACACGGAGGTGTCTTGGTATCTAAAGATGGTCACCCATCCACGGACTAACCCCGGCAAGCGTAGCTTAACCTGATGAATCGACCCGTGCGGCTGTTATTACTTAGCCACGAGCTCCCCCAAAATGAAAAATTTGTCCGCGCAACAACGTAAATAATAACGCAATGAATGTGGTTGAACTGTCAAAGTGAAAGCCATTGCTGCTGTAAGTGCGTTACGCAATTAACCCGCAGGTATTGCTTATTAAAATTGCCACCCACTGAAGACGTAATTGATCGGAAAAAAGCGCTAATGTTTTCATACTTTTCAAATGAAGACCTAAAACATTTGTCAAAGGAATCTAATAAAGGAGTGAAAGCATTAATGCGTTGCATTTTACTAATAAAAAACTCTGTACAAAGGATAAACCGCGGAAGTACTGGGAGCGTTGCGTGAACAAAGGCTTGGGTCGAGGTGTAGCCTTGGCCGGATTGAGCCCATTCTACATAGACATCGAAAATGTAATAACTAGGAAAGCTACTGCGTAAACGACTTGAGTGTCTGGTAACTGTCGATATTATTAATAATTAATAATTAGGCTTCCATTCATGGATGAGTTGTCAATTATTATACCTTTTCTGAACCTAACGTATATCCGTGAAGACATGATATATGTAACCGTCTTATTAAAAGCAATACAGTTTATAATAAAATAGAAATACATTCTTTAAACGTTTAATATCTTTTCCAATAATAAATTATACAAAATAAACCTTAAGGTATATTTAATGTAAACAGGGGAAAACATGAAAAGATTAGCGGCTTCTCAAAGTGGCGAAAAAAGCGAAGGTACATTGATAATGGACCAAAATTCTTAGAATAGAGCTCGCACTTTACATTATCCGCCATTTATTATATTATTATATCCTGAAACAATTTATAATGTAAGGTTCGGACTCCGAAAAGTGGAAATTGAAATTTGGATTTTCGCCAGAAGATAACCAATTGAAAGTTTTGCTATTTTCCTAATTTCCTGTCTTCATAATTTATAGTTTGTACCACAAACTTTACATACAATTCGGCAACCAAACCAACAAATAATTCGGATTACAGAATTATTTGTAGGTTTGGTTGGTGCGAATTACTTATATGTAAAGTTATTACAAATTACTATTCTACGGAAAATTTTGAACGTTAAATTCACGAACATAAACCCAATGTGCCATCTGAAAATGTTATTGGACATAACAGCTATTATCAGGACACCTAAAATTCATAATGTCGTTTCGTTTCACACAACCGCGCATAGAGGCCCATTTGCAACAATACAACGGGTAGTATAGAATAAATTGTAGAGGGCGGGACCTTTAACAAAGACCTTGTTAGCCGAGAAATAAGATCCTTGTCATGTCTCGTGGTCGTCGTAAAAACAGGGCCGGACTCGTAAACAACGTTTGTGGTTTTACTGCAGAACTTTTGGATAAGCAAAAAATTGTGTGTGAGCTCAAATGAGACGAGGCTTCTGTCTTTTACTGCACTAAGCTTTCAAGCAAATCTAGTTTATTATTATTTATTTTTAGCTTGTGTTGTCCCACTGCAGGACAAGGCGTTCCTTTCTTCATTCTATTCCTATAGATTTTGAGCAAATGCGGACCAATAATCATATTCGTAGTCGGGATACTTAAAAGTCACAATAAACATCGTTACATGTAGAATTGTAGACCAAAAACATCGAAAAAGTTACCTAATTTAAGAAACGAAGTGAGCAGGGAAGTGGGCAGGGAAGTGAGCAGGGAAGTGGACAGGGAAGTGAGCAGGGAAGTGGGCACGGAGGTGGGTAGGACGAGTGTGTAAACACGATACTTCTCATGCCAATGCCATTGCCACTCGCGCTGCCCGGCGCTCCCCAAAGTGGCGGTTTTTTGTGCGGAAGTCAAAGGACCGGCAGCGCGAGCGGCAGTGTGTGTTTACATTCAGCTCCGTCGCTCAGTAGTTATATGTAAATATCGAACATAATTATGTATCGCAAAAAGACACAGCGCGGCCACTGTAATTATTCCGACGTCTGCCATTGCCGAAACTTGAAAGCGAAGTGGTAGGGCAGTATGTAAACACACACTCCTCTCGATCCTGCTGCAGCAGTATTTAGGGAATTATCGCCGGCAGCGTCAGGGGCAGCGACAGGGGCTGAATGTAAATGAGGCATAAGAGCACCTCGCCCCTCTATGTCATCTCTGTACCCTGTTAGTATAAGTTTCCTCCTAACTATGTCGAGGCTAAAAGGATTGAGGTTGGTACCTACGTGGGTGACCCCGAAAATTATTTCAGGGATAGTTTTTGATAAAAATAGAGTGACTATCAGGAATAATGATTGCATATCCAGGGTAGAGACTCATTTAAAAAAAAAAGGTAAGTACTTTTAAGTTATCAAACTTTTTTTTTATATTGGGAATTTTATTAATCGTTATTGTATCTTAAAAACTAAGGATATTAAGTAGTTTTCTGTGTGGAGCGGACACAATTCATAACAGTGACTCATAGAGGCAGGGATAGGGTTTAGATACCTAATCTTTGCCACTTTCTCGGCAAGTATGATACATGCAAAATTCCATTATAGCGATCTAAGTATACTCGTCCCGCTTCAATGTCGCAGGACTAGAGAGAAGCTGCAAAGGCCGTTATAATTGGGGCACCTCGTCGATATAGGGCAGGCTAGGTCACGGCCAACCTCTCTGCCCGCTCTTCCCTTTTAACACCCAAAGTGGGATAAGTCGAGATTTTCACAACATTTGCTCTAATCCTCATAGGTATACATACGCACATAAATATAATATTAGCGTAGTGAATAAAAATGGCAGAATATAGAACGCGTGGTTCATATGAGTAATGTAATTTCTGGTGTCTATTAGGTCTAAGTCATCTTGAATAAATAATGTGAAGGTATACATGTTCATTATGAAGATACAATGTTGATACAGCTTTATGATTCATTTTTAAGTGGATACAGTTGGTATTTAGGTATATAAAAAATCGATCGCGTGGCCTAAAATAACTGAATTGCTTTCATGCTTGTGTGGTGGCATGGTGATTTGTTATGTTCATGTGAACACGGATATGACATGTCAACGACTAGGCGTAGGCAACGTGGCGGTTTTCCGAGATCAATAATGATGGCCTTATGATGTCATTCGAACAGAACATGATTCATTACATTACATTACAAGTGTTACAGATTACTACGCCCAAGATGCGATGTACTATGAACGTAAACATCCCAAATGAGAGGAAGTGAAATATTTGGTCTGAGGTAATGGCACACGTTGAGAGATTATCGTAAATTGCGTTTATCGCTAGGTTAACTTCCTATAAATTGTATAAAATGAGGTCGCGCGTTCAACCGATTCGCGCACTCCCTAAGTCCTGACTGTACAACAAATTATATTACGAGGAACGCAATTTCTTTAATTCGAATAGAGGTATTGAATGTGACCGCGATTTATGAGTACTTAATTATTTTACATTCTGTAACAATTCGTAAACGTAAAAGCTGATAGCAGCGGCATGATAGCAAATCTGTACCTGTCTTTCAAAAGATGACACGGGAAAATTGGTAACTTGCTGATACTTACTAACAAAAAATACCAATGCCTCCAGCCAGAATCAAATTGTAAATCGAATATTTCATATATTTCGAGCTTTTACATGGCCTTGGTTGTTTTTATCGTACTTTTTATAACGAAATAACTGCACGGTAAGCAGACCGAACAGTTTACTGAGGCGCGCGAGAAGTTTTGTGGTCCGGTAACAGTCGTAAAACGCAAATAAACGAATGCTTACTAAACAACAGCAGATGACAATTTATTCACAGAATAAGAAATGAAAAAAAAAGAAGGAAAGGAAAGTCGAAAAGTCACAAGACAAACGAACTACGATAAGCCAGGGTACACGATGAAAGAATTTATCTCGTAAGACAAAAGGAGTCTTTAAAAGCGTTCTTTATCTATTAAAAAAATCCCTCAATTTGAATGCACAGAATGTTTGTCATTTCATGACTATGAGCCATGAACACAGAGTACATACTATTTAATGTTGTTTAAAAATATTCCGTGCTAATGTTATTAAATTATGTAGACAAAATGAATTAGAGGTAACCTGAAATAACATTTTCATTCCTTTGACAAAGTTTACGCATCTATCCGCGTGACTTTCATTAGCGTTTAGACCAATTTAACTTTATGTCCATTTTAGTTAAAAATAGAAAAAGCTAATTTCGCTCTATACGAGTTATTAATCGGAGTTTGCCCATATATTTCACGGAGGGATAGTTTCTGGGTGGGCGTAATCGAGATGTGCTATTACCGGGTCTGTCGAGCCATCAATCACTCCAGATTTGCTTGCCTTCCTGTATTAAGTAAAGTATGGCCTACAGTCTGGAGCCGGAGGATTGTTCCGGTCTAACAGATAGACCGCCTTGTCTAATGGCCACATACGATGAGATTCTTCTCTTTTAGAATCTTGTTCGTCGAAGCGTTGACCTCCTTAAGTTCTGAGTTGACTGGACAGCGTCACTCAATCTGAGTGGTTCTTTCCTCAAAAGACCGTTTCAGCCAGACTAATCCACATGGTCTTCTCTGATCTGACCAATATTATGACTGGAGTTTAAAAGAGACTAACCTCTGAGTTTGTTTCGGCCTTTCTTCTCAGAGTAGTCACATAGGAAACGACCACATCTAGTTCTTAAAATGTTATTGACGTGTAAAAGTGTTTGTGCAAACCTATTTACATAAAATAAAACCCTTTCATTTCATTTCTTGTTTGGCACAGAGCAAAAGCATTTTTGTTTTAGCAAAAAAAAAAACCTAGTTTTCATACACTTCATCAATTATGCGATGATAATACTGGAGATGGTCCTTTCTTAGGAGTGTAATATAGTCCTATCGGTGAATTGTTTAAGTAATTTAATAATAGCTTACTATGAACACAGCTATGAGTGAGTCGTAATAATAGGAAAAATTACAGGCACACTGAGTATTTGATGACGTAAAAACTGTTTAGTTAACACCACGAGACCTCGACAGCGCGACGCCTCCGCACTTTACGAGCGATCCTTGTGTCATCATTCTACGTAATTTCGAATAAAAAGTTTAAAAAAACGGCGATCTACGCAGATAAATGTGCCAGACACGTTATAATTATGACTCCGCGGGGATTAAATGTTACCAAAGCTTAAAGTTAAACTAAAAACTTTATAGGAGGGCTATCGCCGTCGTGAATCTTTTCATGAATTCATTACTCAGTAGGTAGGTGCTTTGAGCTTTGAGTCCAGACGGTATCCCCAGAGGTCGAGGTGCCCTCAGTTTATTTTTCATCAGGTTTTAGATGGCTAAATAAATAACAAACCTGGCTTTCACAGTAATACTCGCAAACTGTTAAACATTTCATTTATTAACAGGAAACATAACGTTGGGGAGAGGAAACTAAGCTTACAAAACGGTGCGATTGTTATATTATCTAAATATTGTTGTAGGCTCAGTGAAAACAATGTCGGGGATGGTATGGTTATTAACTTTAATAAACTCCGCGCGCATTCAGCCGGTTAATTGAAAAATATTTCAGCAGGATCGGTGGCACAATATGTCGCGAGGTGAAATGCTGACTCCAGGCCAAATTGAATTTAAATAAAAAAGCCGGTCAAGTGCGAACCCTAGCTGCGTGATAAATGTTCTCTGCAGTGGCGTATTGGTATTGTTGTAAACAAAAGGCGGTAGAAAAAGTTTTGAATTAAAACATAAACACGCGAGCTTGTAGTTTTGTACCTACACACGGCTACATATCAAGCTATACATTTCCAGTATAAGATAACCTCTCATTGTACGGAAATCCTATACAATGCGCGATCAGCTTATGCTGGATATATAGGTATAGCTTGATATATAGCCGTGTGTACTACCTACTTATTTCCTGCGTAGAGCTATAATATTGCACAGGGCTGTGATGTGAATAAAAAAAAAATATCATACAAAGCAGGATTGAACTTTTTAAGCGTTCGAAGACTAATAAAAACATTATCTCAATGATTCGGATTTTAAATAACATGGCCAAACAAATTAGTAACCTCTCACTGTGTAAATTGGCTTATTCAGCGATGCTTCAGGGCAGGTACCTATACAATTTTACACCTCATTTATTTTTTCACAGAACAATGTTCAGATTTGTTTTTCAAAAGCTTTGGCTATTGGCAGTGAGGCGTTAAAGGTTAAACACCTCATCAGTATTTCACATTGTTGGAAATAATACACAAAAGTTATAATCGCTTTGATAATTTTAGCCATGCGAAAAACAGTACAAACATAACGACTTTGTAAATGTTTAATACGAAAATATATAGGTTTGATTTTTCGATCATAAATAATTTATTCATTAGATTCTTTGTGTTAAATCCAAAATACCATTACTAAGAATGTCAAAGCTTTTCGAAGTAAGTAGATATAACAATATAATGGCAAACAAGAGGCTTATTAATAGGAAATTCAAAGACAACCTTATTTTTGAATAAGTAAAATCTTAACAAAATGTTATTGAAATAGAAATTAGAAATATATACGGCATTTATAAGTATTGAATTAGAATTATAAGCTTTGAAATCGGACTAAAGTTTCCGAATTATAAGCTATGAAACCGGACAAAAGTTTCTTGTTATTTGCGCTCTACGATTGTATAATCCGCCAAGCCTTCTTTAAAAAGTTTTTAATCTGGCTTCAAGTACGTACAACATAAAATAACATCACGCCAGGTAATCCCCGAAGGGATAGGCAGAGGTGTACCTATAGCACACCCATATTTCGACAGTCGTAATTAATTCCCTTGTAATAGAAGGCGAGTCTATTGCCATCAACCGGCCACAAATCCAGACGCCGCCTGCTACTGAGAAATTCCAGATGGAAAAACCCTGTAACACTTCGTCTGAGCTGGGAATCGAACCCAGGACCGTATGCTCAATGCGAACACAAGACCAACGAGGCAGTCCAGGGGCTTAAGTCTACTAGTTTATAAACGTTACAATGGTCTCACAATGGTCAGTTTTTGACAGATTTGCCATACAAAAAACCTGCTTTGCCTGTCAAAAACTCACCATTGAGAGACCATTGTAACGTTTATAAACTAGTAGACTTAGGCCCCAGAATGAACGAGTACAAAAGGAACTAAACTCTCTCACCTGATTGGCTTTGTTGATTTGTTTCTTTAGACCGGCGAAAGCCATGGTTGTGATGATGCGCCTATCCTCGCGTTAAATTATCTGAAAAGAGAAATAATTTAAAAGTTAATTAATTAATCAATTAGCAATCAATTGAAGGATACGTTTATAGAAAGTGGGCATTAACAAGTAAGGGTTAATGGTTTCCTGTTAAAAATAAAAAGCATAATAACCTAGAACAATGAATTGCATGGCAATCGATCCGATTTCCACTAAAAATGTATTTTCTGCTAGGAATGAAGGAGTTCCACTTATCATGCTTCAGTTGTTTTGTAGAACTACTTGCTCCAGGAAGTACTATGTCTACGTATAATAAAAAACTTCAAAAAAGTGAAAAATACCTATAATTTCGGAAGTCGGTGTCGTTGGTTCTGTATTTTCGTTTTTTGACCACTGACTTCCGAAATTAAAGTTATTTTACACTTTTTAAAAGTTTTTTATTTTTTACTTTTTAGTTGGGCTTGACTAAGGTTTTGAGATGTTTTCCGTTTTACACCACACCCATAGCTCATATCAATAATCTTGGCTGACACACTGATACGTATTATTCCATATCTTCAAAACTACTGAACCGAATTTGATGAAACTTGCACTGTTCCCTAATTTGAAAATATGGTTACGATCCGATTACGGAGAAATACGTTGAAAAACATACATACATACACCTATAAAATTTTGTTTGTGTTTGGAAGCCCTAATAGATTATCATAATTATATGAGTATAATGCAGTTCCAATAATATTACATACATACGTATCGAATTGATAACCCCCTTTTTTTGAATAGTAAAGAATAATTAATTAAAGCTCAAGTTACTGCAAAGTAGGCGGCTGCTACGTAACTGATAAAATGTACGTTTTAAAGTTTGGGCGCAGACCGGCCGTTACGTAATAATTATTCTGTACGTGTAGCCGACACGGGCAGTAAAAAGCACTTACAGCTTTAACACCAAAACTTTTATCATCGGGCACAAGTCCCTGTTCTCGGGAGACGGGCAGCACAGAGAGTAGGGTAGGCGTTTTGTTATTGGCACGGTGCCATATTAACGGATCGATACAGCCGCGGGGACCGTAAGTAACATTATGTAATCGTCGGCTTGTTCAACAATAACCCTATTACTGTAGTCGGCTTAATGTGCACTATGACCGAGTCCGGCGACTGACCGCTCACCCTATTAATGGATAGTTGATAATCTATTAACTTTGGCCTTGTAATACGATGTCGGTAGTCGGCGCCGACGGCGGAAAAATCTCGCCGGTTTTATGTTACACAATTTATTTTAATGAACGGACAAACTTACGCTGTTTTAGATTAATTTAATTAAAGACTAAAATGTTTAAGAATCGTTTAATTTCGTTACTAATTTAAACAAAAAATAACGTGTATTTGGATAAAGTTCGTGCAGCACAAAAAAAAAAAACAAAAAAAAATATTCAAGGTCTTCTTCACTTCATTATTACTATTTTCCTTTATTTCATTTTTAAACATATAGTTAACATTTTGAAATATTATTATATCAAAATTATAAAAACATTATTATTTCCTTTATTTCATTAAATACATATATTTTACATTTTTAAATATTAGAATATAAAAACATTTAAAAATATAAAAAATAGTAGCCCACCAGTATCGGGAACAGGGTCCAAGCTACCGGTGGTCAGGGTTCCAGAGATTATTATTATTATTATTTGGAGCAAAGAAAGCAAGTTACATAGAGGATCTATGTACATACTTGTACATAATACAGGGTATATTAATAATAGGCACAATAAGGGTAATGTACACTGTTGCGGGTTAAGGACCTATAAACTCCTTATCCGTGTTATAACTATTAATTTATACGCTAACGACTTGAAGTATTAACTATATACTTTTAAATATCACTCAACCTGTTGTTGGACTGAAAATCGATCGTTACAGCCTGAAATAGCGATACATAAATAAGTTTTATTTGTACTATGGAAGACGACAGAGTATTGTGAAGACAGTTTGTTTTATTTTGATGTAGAATTAGACAGGAGACGAGATATGTTGTCACGATGTAATATTAACGTGAAATAGTACATTACTGTCGAGGCCTGCAACTAGGGCATTAATGGACGACGTGAAAATACACACATGCCCATCAATGCCTGGCTGCGGCCAATGTTTGTATAGTATTTTTCTCAAATAATGCGCGGAAATTCAAACTGAGTAAATTAATTATAAATTCTAGAATCAATGACGAACAACGATCATTTTTCACAAGACAATGAAAAAAAATGTTCATTTGTTTCTTCTTTACTTTAAACAGCTCTATTTACAAGCCAAAAAGAAAATTAAATAAAATCTTTGTTAAGTTACCTCCTTGGTTGCAATGTGTTGAAGTAAAAAATTAGTTCCATCTATATCTATACCTACTTATAATAAATCTGTAGAAGTGAAAATTCTGTACATTGAAGATATCAAAAAAATAAATGGCAGGGGGTGTTACTATACCGACACCGAACCCAAAAATTTGATTAAATTTTTTTTTGTCTGTCTGTCTGTCTGTCTGTCTGTTTGTGCAGGCATCACGCAAAAACTACCGGTGCGATTACGATGAAACTTGGTATAATTATTCTTTAATATCCTGGGCACCACACTGGGTACTTTTTATCCCGGAAAAGTACCCTATCCTACGGTTGGGGGGTGTCAAAGTTTGTATGGAAGAATTTTAACGCGCTGTCCGATTAACTCGAAACTCAATATTTATACTTAAACCCAAAAATTAAGAATAACGTGTATCAGGATTTTTCGAAATTCAACCCCTAAGGGGGTAAAATAAGGGATGAAAGTTTGTATGAAAAATCTTATTCCTTGAGGTAATAAACATGAAACTTCGCACGAATAGTTATCTAAATATTATTTTTTTCTAAATTACCCCCTAAAAGGTTGGGGGGTGTCAATGTTTGTATGGAAGAATTTTAACGCGCTGTCCGATTAACTCGAAACTCAATATTTATACTTAAAACCCATGGGGATGTATGGGGTAATTTCCGACACTCACGCGGGCGAAGCCGCGGGCAGCAGCTAGTTTTTAAATAACACGACACATATGAGTTTTCATGGTAATTTATTTGGCTGCTAAACACGACAGATATGAAATTTCATACAAATATTGCCGGCCGGGCGCTCACATGTATTCGACCAGTACCGCAATTTCGATTTATCTCGAAGAAGGTTGTCAAAATAATGTTCGAATTTCCAAGCATGTTTGAGAAATTCACGTTCGGTTTTGTAGGAGAATAATAAATAATGTTCACTTGTTTGAATAAATAATTCGAAACGTCCTATCTATGTAGATTAAAAATTCTGGGCATGTACCCATTTCGTAATTCATGACAACGTTAATTAAAAATTCGCTAAACGATAAAAATATAAAACGTAAAGTAATAAGAAATAATAATAGCAAATAAAAAGTTTATTTATAGTAGCGAAATGTTCGCACAAGATAACAATGGATCGTAAAGGAACGTTTACAATGTTGGCTTAGCTTTATTCTCGTAGCGCACCGTAGCGCTTTGTAGACCTGGCGGCCGTAGTGGGTCTACGGCGTAGCGCTACACATTAATGTAATTGGAATATTAAGCTCATTACATGAATTATGCAAGTTTATTCTAGTGTTGTTTTGTTTGCCTACCATATTTAGCTAATCTAGCACATTATGCTTCATGGCCGGAGTCAATCTGTTTAATCGCATGAATGACGCCACAGTCATTAGTATGCAAAATGTCGGTTGAATTGATTCAGTGCACTGTATTATGAAAGCTCGTATTAAGTACACACGCTTGTTATATCAACAGTAGCGCTCCAAATAGTTCAAAATCATTCATTCAAACCACGTTTGGTAAATGTATCCAAGGAC
Source organism: Eupsilia transversa (assembly GCA_914767815.1). Taxonomy (NCBI): domain Eukaryota; kingdom Metazoa; phylum Arthropoda; class Insecta; order Lepidoptera; family Noctuidae; genus Eupsilia; species Eupsilia transversa. Next base: position 5,845,485 of record OU611888.1, read on the forward strand.
CAAAAATATTTGATTAAATGTACGGAAAGACCAAAGTTACTTGTGTGAGCCCTCAGCATCTAAGTTGACGTCTTGCAAGTCTGCAACTATGTCAGAACACAACCACTTACCTAGATAACAGGCGCTCCAAATTAAATGCACCGACATCAAATCACATACAATTTTCTGCAGAACTCATATCTTTGTCCGCAGAGAGCCCACGATTAAGTCTAATTAGTCCTTAAAGTTTCATTACGTAGAAGATTGCAATGTTATTTTACGCTTCATAAAGGAGGTCTTATAATGAGAGAAATATATAAGGTTTGTCATACTCATGAATATAAATATAACGGGAAGTGGAAATTAGAAACATTAGACCGCGATACGTGGGCGGTCTCCCGTGTCACTCATTACGCTGATATTAAAATTTGTATGCTTGTGAGCGCGTCCCAATAATTTTATAGGACTTTTGGGTCAAAGTAATTTCATTACGTCCTTAATTTTTCATTGTGGCTGAATTTTCATTCACAATTATATCTCAGGACGGTTTATAGGTCTAAGGAATGATATATAGTAATTCAATTCATTCGTAAACACTTAACATTACCTCTTTACGTTTCAGTAAAGCTTACATTTTAAGCAAAGCTCAGTAAAATTAGACTTCAAACTTTGAACAAACCTGAACAAGCTAGCTTTATGTGAAGGCTTACTTTGATGTTTTTTAACAAAATCTCGAAAGGCCTGAAGTGTTTCGTGTCAACGTAGAACAAAAGAGGAAAAAAATCATTAATCAAAAGTTGTGAGATTAAGATTTTTTTCCTACAGGTTTTTTTCACAAGGGAGAAGCGAGAACATGTTGAAAGTCTCGTTGATAAATTCTACTTATTTTTATCTTTCCATTATTTTGTTATGACACAATCGACGTGTGTAAATTGGAGACACCTACGGGGAAAGCCTTAAATCCATTCTCATTATTTCGGAGGGTTCGTTGAAAGTCAAATTCATAATTTTTCGTTACGTAATATTTTTCACGACCTACATAACTATTCTCGCCTAGCCTTGTGTTAAGACGAGAAAATAATTCATATTCTTCATAAATGGCTCCTCACCCTCTCCGGCACCCACTTATCTTTTTATTTTTATCTCCTCATACATGTTAAAGTTAAAATTATGAAGATTGTGTGAAACACAAAGCTTTTGGAGTATTAAAATATGTAATTGTGTTAAGTCGTTGGTTCATCAAGCAAATAAGTCAACGTAATTAACACCTTTATTCGAGTCCTCATTTCTTAAATCCTATATTATAATTATGGAGATGCTAATGCAATTATTTCATTTTCCCCGAGCAGTTGAGCTCACGCGTACAATCTGTGACTGCGTTGATATCTGCAACTAACACATCTAGTGAAGCCAGTTTTATTTCAATTGATTTATATTATTGGCACAACTTTATACAATGTGGAGACAATTAATTCATAGGAGTATTTAGGAACTATCAAATAAATGCTAACATTGAAATTAACAAAGTGATTTTTTCCTAACAAACTAAAAAGTAGTGATGGGCCGACTATGGGTTTTGTCAATCTTTGACTAACTATAGTGACAAAACTAATGGAGATCTTTGATTGAATTTTCACCAGACTGGAAACGTCAGCAATTTTATTTATTGTTGTATTTAGTCAATATACAAGGTGAAGACGACAGTCTTCACCTTGTATATTGACTAAATTGCCAATTACACATAGCCAATGAGCGCATCGTTGCGGCTTCACACAAACGGACATCTCGCTTCACTAACCAATTACAGAACATCAAAGATAGTATCAATTCGGTTTCATTAACTCCAACTACTTATTAATACATATGTGCGATATCCTTCTACATTGATTACTACTGAGATTAATAGCTTATCTATTCAAAATTATCTCTGAATAGCCATTAATCTTACTAAGCTCAATATAAAGGTCAAAGCAGAGTCCCTGTACGTCAGCGATAAATGAAGATCCAGCATTATGTAAATCATCCGGGTTAATTTATACGAACGTGAGTTTTTGTTTGAACATAGGTACAAGGGAAAAATTCACAAAGAGAGAAATTCAGAAAGTGTGAACATGAAACAAATGTAATTTAGGGCGAGCGGTATTTGTTTCGGTTGGTAACATCTGCCTTTTGCTGTGCGTTTGGTTTCATTAAGCTTTATACTACATGTATCGACGTAGCTTGACATTAATCGTGCAGCGAAAGCTATTTGGAAACAAACAATGATGGAAATGGCTGGAATCATACGGAATTAGTAGTGAAACCGGGTTTTGGGGCTTATAATTTCAAATGGGCCCAAGATCTTACATATTACAGAATTACCATATTTTAACATAGAGCAATATTATCATATTTTGAATGACTGCTAGAGAGCAACACAGAACCTTATTAATATAAACCCGTTAGCTTTAAATGGACCCGTTTTATGTAAATGAAGCACATGGAATTTTCTACGATATTATAACTTACACTCCACAGCGAAATCTTCTCAAAGGACCAGAGTAAAACATATTTTTAGAATGTTCGCTGAGCGGTTACGTAATGTTGGAGAATAAAAACTTGTATATGGCAGCAATATGTCCGCAAGGCGTACAATACACAATAGTGTTCCAATATAAGTTTTACGTTGTGATAGGAAACTTGCAACAATAGTTCGCGAGCCTTTCTGTAAACATTTTATAGAAGGATGTAATGTCAGGGGTTATAATCCTGGTAGATTAGAGCTCCTTGGAACACATACTTAGGATAACTAAATATCAATCTAATGTAGGTAAGTGATTCCTATATTATAATAATCAGTTTCTACGGTAGGTAAAGGATTAATGGAAGTTAAGATGGAGGATAAGAAGCAACCCATCTCTTCTTTGCAAATGACGTAAATTCATTGTCAGCAGAATTCACCTGTTTTCTGATAACATCAGCTGGAAATTCAACCCAAGTTATAAAAAGCATTCGCTTCCTCTAAATTAAAACATCGTACTACTGAGAATCGGGCGCTGGTCTATTTCTATAAATAATATCTTCAATGAAAAGCCTTTTAAATATTTTTCGCACGTAAATTCTAGTAGAAGTAATAAACTTTCCGAGAACGTATTATGATAATTCTTTTCTTAGAGTACCTATTTGTGTAATTATCCTACTAGTAATATTATAAATGTGAAAGTATTCATGTTAGGAAGTTTGTTGTTACTCAATCACGCAAAGACGGTTGAACGGATTTGAATGAAATTTGACACACAGATAATGTATAAACTTTTTATCCCGGTAGTACGTTCCCGCGGGATAATTTCCGATATCCACGCGGTCTTAGCCGCGGGCAAAAGCTTGTAGGTTAAGGAAAAAGAAAAACAACCACGACACGCTATTCGATACATTATTCTTGTCAGATTTGTGAACATAGAGACCCAACGGAACATGTTAGAAAAAAAACGATTCTTTTAGGAACTGAAAAAACGCCAGCTGCGGGTTTACTATTTGGCACACCTCTGCCCAACCCTTCGGGGAATACAGGCGTGATTTTATGTTATATTATTTCCTACAAAAATGAATACCCGCGAAGTTTCGCGGATTATTGCATAACTTTTTAATTAGTCGATATTTCTAATTCATATTCTTTATGGCACCTCTTTAGGTCATGAGCTATCCGTATATCAAAAACTATTTCTCCTAGGTCTTAAGGGGGAGGCGTGAAAATTGATTTGTTGTTACAATGTATAATATAGATTCTTGGATTTTCGAAATGAAAAATGTATGAGCCCATTGCTGCTCATGACTGCATTTCTTCTTTATCTTCATATTTATATGTGAAGCAGAACATTTAATACAAAATTAAGGCCTATTCCCTAAAGACCCAGGGGTGTATATTAGGAGTTCTGCCGCTTAATAATTCACGCTGTCTATAGTTGAAAAGCGGTTCAAGGCACCTTCACAAAACCACTCACATGATCTGACCAATATTATGACTGGACTTTAAAAGAGACTGTGACCTCTGAGTTTGTTTCGGCCTTTCTTCTCAGAGTAGTCAGATAGGAAACGCCGACCTCATCTAGTTCTTAAAATATTATTGACGTGTAAAAGTGTTTGTATAAACCTATTTACCGAAAATAAATTTCAATACAACACATAATCGGACGAGCTTCGTGTTTTGTGAACAATCCTATAATCAAAAGGGTTTAAAATAAATATTCGTTCTGCGTATTAAAGCCAACTTACATAAGCTGATATCAGGCTTTCATACCCTATGTGAGTTTAAAATGACACGTTTTAACTATGAATACTGTTGCATGACGTAACACTTTTCCGATATCTGTAATAAGCAGCACTACTTATATACGTAAAGCCTTGGTATCCCTGCTTGAAAGCCGATAAGACTCCCATTTTTAATAACACCCATTTCGAAATATAGGCCACCTCTTTTCCCGTGAGTGGAGGCTAAAAGCCGCCAAGCGATGGATGGCTTCCTCAAATTCACCAATGAATTTGTTACTATGGCCGATTTTCTAAAGATCATTTGTTTTCACCATCTTAGTAATAATAATAATACCATTTATTTCAGGCGACACTGGCCCATAGAAAAAATACCATAACCTAAACATACATATTTGAATATAAACAAAACTTGTGTTAATAAATAAGGCTTACGACTATGTTAGTAGCACTTCACTTTGCACTAGTTGACTTTGTGCTGTTATGTGGAACTTGTTCGCGGAAGCGACGGAACACCACGTCCTGCGGCCAAAACTCTTCTTCCATGACGAGGGGTAGGAAACTGTTCGGTACACGCACGACGAACGCCTTGAAGTTGATGTTCCGGCGCGATTCCAATAACTTCTTCACCCTCGGCGTGTACTTCGTCTTTTGGCGCACGTATTCCACGATGTCCTCCGCCTTAGTGGTGTAGTGGAGGCGGGTGGTGTAGTGGAGGCGGGAGATGTACACCGGTTTGTTCGGCTTTGCGGCTTTACGCAGCCTCACTTCAGCTTTTAATTATCTTATGATCCGTAATAGATGTACGATTATGATTTTACATATTATATCTATTTTGTTGATAATTATTTATATATTTCTGTATCTGCCCTTGACATCACAGAGGACCCTATCAGAATACCAGCGCTGCGACACTTATTTTTAAATATCGCAGCATCATGCTGAGATAGGAACCTTTTGGCTTCGTCCCTTCTGTTTTTATTTATATTTGTTTTTTAAACTTTTATAATTATATGTTTAGTTTAGTTTGTGGTCTTCCTGTGCGAGTCACAATAAAATACTGTTTATTTCTTCTTTTCTATATGCACAGCACGAGCTACTTACTGATAGGAGCGACGAGCTAACAAACTCTTTTGATACGATCTTCTTGGGATTTTCCATCTCGAATTACTTTGTAGTAGTCTAGAGTAAAGATATGTGTCCGTTGTGGACTTAAACAGAGCTGGCTATGACTAAAAGTGGGTGTACTAACACCTCTACCTAACCTCGCAGAGAAAACAGGCCTGATGTTAAATTATAGTAACTCTTTCCATCGTCTTAAACGGCTTCGCAGGACGATAAGCGTCGGATACATTTTATGTTTATCGCCCAGGCTGAGGAGACAGGCTTAAAAGTTATAATTATGTTGAATCGATTCGATCGTCACTTCCCGACCGAGGTTAATCGGTGACACCATCTGCGAAGGCTTCATTTGATCTAGGAGATTATTGTAATCTATTATTAGTTTAGCGTTAATTGATTGGTGAAACAGGAATGTGGTTTGTTTAATGGATAGTTCAATAGTTGAACACAATGTGGTTGCATGCATCCCTGACAGTGAACAAAGGGATATATGTGTTGTTTTCTTTTCAATCGTAACATTGATTTACAAAAAATCTAAGTGACGGTTTTAGTTTCACAGAATAATATCGAAATTTGTATCATTGCTTATTTTAACAAACCAAGCGTTGATAACAATCAGACCCTGGGATAATATCAAGGATTTTTTTTGTTGAATATATATTATTATATTCTACTGAATGAAACGGGACCATAAAAGACAGTATCGAAAGAAAGAATGAATAGAACACAAAAGTATGTTGTAGTTGATTCATGAATGAAAAAAAAAACGTAATACAAAATCTGTTCTAAGCATTTCATATTGCGTTACTGTAAAACATCATAAAATGTAATAAAACGCTTTAATAAAAGCACAAGAGCATGCAATATAGGCTCGGCTCCATTTTATATTAGAGCATTCATTTCGTTACTTATATCCATCAGTAAAAGAGAATGCTCCGGATATTACGACATCATTATAACAGGCGGGACTAAATTCAATATTATCAAATAAAATGTCGTTCTACTTAATATTTATTACATACCTTGGGTCCTTTTTCTCAATAAGTTCCCGCGACTCCTTTGAGATCACGTCACTGATTCACTTTGACGGTATATGAATATACTGAGTTTGTTATCGTAGTGCTACGGCGTAGCAGTCAATAGTTCACGTAGCTCAGACGCGACTGAAGCGCTCGTAGCGCTACGAGTCGTAAGGGTGCGCGCGCAGCCTCGCCCCTCATATGTAAACCCGATATCAATCCGCTTCCAAACAATTTCGAAACGATTTGCGAATATTCGATTTAAAGTCGTATCCTTAATGTATCGACATCTCGAGTCTTATCGTATATTATAATAAGGTGGAAACAAGGGAGATTCCGCTCATCAAAAATACAATTAACATCGTTTTCATCGGATCTGAATGGTAATTATCACTTTATCATCGTAGGTTTTTTTTTTAAATATATTTTGTCTGTAACCTCGTATAATTTTAGAGAAACGAAGGCAATTTGAACAACAAACGTGGGTTAATCGACCGCTTCAAGGCTGAAATAGGTGACCTCATCCTTTCTTTTTATTGTTAGAAGCAACTAAGGAATATAAAGTGGACGAGAGGCTTCATCAAGTCCGGTTCATAAAATAAATCGTCGGTAAAGATTGCGGAAGTCAAACGACTATCACTCAGTGTAACGTGAGAAATTGGCCATCGTTGATAAACTGGGGTGCGCTGTTATCTATGATTAGTCCCTACAAAGAAAGCGAAAATTGAAAATCTAAGGATGAATAAGAAACTACACGTAAATAGGTTAGGTAGGTTACTTAAAATACTTCTAAAGCACTAGGCGGCAAGATTGGCGCCTCCACAAAAAGAAACGTCTGATAAACCACAAGTTATGTATACTATGAATTATGGAAGTCTTTCAGCTCCCTACGTTCTTTACTTCAGTCATCTCCATTTACATGATTGCTAGGTATATAACGTAGAACATAAAGAAGTGGGACATCTCTACTGCATTTCGTTTTATTAGGATGTGAAGAACTTTGTCCAGGCGGTGCAGAACACCGCATCACCAACTTTGTCCTCCATTTAATAGTTTCATTCATCTCTCGCCCGAAAACGAAACTTTTTAATTTAGAACTTCAGTTTAAAAAAGTGACCCATCACAGGACATATCTAGTTTTAAATAGATGACTAGTCTGCGCTAAATATATCGATAAGTAATTTATCAATGTCACAGAGATTTGGCTTGAGAAGGGAAAACATAATCCTTTTGACTTCGGAGCCCCGCAAAAATCCCTCACTACGTCAAAGGTATTAGCTGTTTTTTTCGAATTTTTATTTATTATATCTACTCCATTATTCAAAAAGCTAAAGCTCTTATGTTATCCGTGAGGATGACGACACACTTGTGAAAACACGAAGTATATAAAATGAAACTCACGAAACAGTGCGAAACAAGGGTTTTGCAATACTCATAAACGGTTTTATCAATTCTGGGCAAAATGTACGAAACCGGACTCTTTTAGCTTTTAAAAATGTAAGTGATGTTGCGATAATACTGCGCGAATTGAATGTATACGATATTCCTTGCTTTACTTTTACTTATTTCTATACCTATTTATATAGATAGCGATTTTTAATTACATTTTATGACATTTTGTCGTGGGTGTCTTTATACGTAGTTTATTTTCAGGACAAAAAGTTTTGTAGATATAACATGCGTAATAAAAAGCTGCTAAAAGCTTACTACTTTACTACTTTGTTATACATATAATAAAGTATATTCTATTTATGTAAAGGACACGACCAAAACTGTAGTATACCTAGGTACTACAAATGTCTGCAGCCAGCAGAGATGGAACAAGATTACCTATTCTCTTCAGGGCGAATGCGCTGGAGATCAATGTGGAATATACTCCAGTGCCCCGCGCCACTAAGGACCACTAAATATCGAGGGTATGCAGTACGATATAAAATCTTGCCCGAGTGACTAAACTCGTCATTACCAAATTCGGTTCGATAAATGTTTTCGCGACTGGACGCGACTCGAAATCGTTGATTACTTTGTAAAAATATAACAATATTGTTTCTAGAATTTTCAGACTTGTCTGAAAATACAAGAAAAGCTGTTAAATAATAATTTGGTCGAGCAAAGTATTATTGGGATTTTCTATCTGGAATTTCTCAGTAGCAGCCCGGAGTCTGGACTTGTGCCCGGTTGATGGCAATGGGCTCGCCCCCAATTCCATGGGATTTAAACATAACTGGCGAAATGTGGGTGTAGTATAGGTACACCTCTGCCCAACCGTTCGGGGAAACAAGGCGTGATGTTATGTTATGTGTTAATTATTTGATAATTTGCAGGAATTTATATTTATACCTGTAGTTTCATTGCAATTTAATATGTATGCTATTCCACGAAATCGTTCCGTTCTTATAATAAGGTACCTCGAACTCCTCAAGAAACGTAACCCAAGGCAGACTTATTCCAGAAATTTTAAAACATGAAAACATGCGAGTATTTATCCGTTCTAGATATTTTAAGGATTCTAATTAATTTATAGGAATGATATAATAAAGCGATGGTACCGTTTTAAAGAAGACGTAGTGACAAAAATAAAAAAGAGTATGCTTAGATGGTTTGGTCATGGAGAGGATGAGTGAAAGGGGACTAACAAAAGGCCGCCCTAGACGGACATAAATAGTTCTGATTAGCTCGGTATGTGTCGCACTCCCGCACATACCGACCTAATCAGGAAGGATCAATTGAAATATAGGCGCTCGGTAAGCTTTCGGTACCGCGTATACCGAGCATGCTGATGTCGCACCGCTGCTGTACCGACAAATCAGAAAAGGGCCTAAGTCTACTAATTTATGAACGTTACAATGGTCTCTTCTCGATGGTGAGTTTTTGACAGTTTATGTATGGCAAATCTGTCAAAAACTCACCATTGAGAGACCATTGTAACGTTTATAAATTAGTAGACTTAGGCCCCAGATGTATGAACGTAAACGAAGCAAAAGGGCTATGGTATGTAAGGATCGTAGCAGGCGTTCTGTAGTTTCTGCCTACCCCCATGGGAAGAAAACGGGAGTTTATGTATGTTATGTATGAATTATGCTAACATTTCCTTTCAACTAAGTAGATACTAATGTGTGTAACTTGTCAACGTATTGTATATGTTACGGCTAATACCCGAAGTGCGGCTACACCTAGTTTTAGCCGGTTAGAACTAGGTGTAGCCACTTACTCTTGGTTAAACCTAGTACGAGCCGATTGTTTTCGGGTAAAACTAGGTCTAGCCTTCATCATGCCGGCTACAACTAGGTCCAGCCATTCCCTGTTGGATAAAACTAGGTCTATCCGATATCATTCCGGCTAGAACTAGGTCCAGACAATCCCTGTTGGATAAAACTTAGATGCGTGTCCCGCCAAGCCTTCTGCCCCGCGTCACACTCATGACTCACAGCATCTGCAGCAGTGGCGCGGGGTGGAGGGCATAGCGAGGCACGCGCCTGTGCAGGTTGTGAGCGCCAGGTGCTGCTGATCTACTGCAAGTCTACTAGCGAGTGTGACTCACAGCGTCTGCAGCAGCAGCGCGTGTCTTAGTTTTATCTAAGAGGGATTGGCTGTACATAGTTGTAGCCGGCATGCTATCGGCAGAGCTTTTTTTGATATTAAAAAAACATCCAATAAAAAGAAACGTAGAGAGTTTTTTTATTCTTATAAATCACATTGTAATAATTAACTCAAATTATTAGGAGTACAATTTTTAATATAATAGGAACAATCAGGAACAGTTTCAACTTGTTTGCATTTAGTTTTATCCAACAGGGAATGGCTGGACCTAGTTGTAGCCGGCATGATGAAGGCTAGACCTAGTTTTACCCGAAAACAATCGGCTCATACTAGGTTTAACCAAGAGTAAGTGGCTACACCTAGTTCTAACCGGCTAAAACTAGGTGTAGCCGCACTTCGGGTATTAGCCGTAACATATACATTTGAATCCACGTTGTAGCTTCTAATTAACGGGAAGCCATGGGAAGAAAGCGTGAGCTATTGTATGTATGTGTGTATAAGTAAGAACCCGAGGTTGCAATTATGAGGACCAACCAAGAGCTTCTAAGAGCTTAAGGTAAAACGGGAGTTTTTTTAAAGAAGCAAGATACGAATATAATATAACTGCCAAAGAAACCATTTAACTTTCATGTATTTGCACCTATGTTCGTACAGATTACAGGGTGGTTTGAAACGAGCTAATAGGTAATAGCAGCCACCTTAACCGTCGCTTCTACAGGAAAACGTGACTGGCCATAACTTTTAAAGACATTGCGACAGCCTTTTAAGAACATTTTCCAGTTCATATGACAGTAATGTTAGGTTTTACAGCCCCGTCTGCACCTTGTTTGTTAACTACTCTGTAGTATTCCTCTTCCTTTAGCCCGCTCGTGACTAAATAATAACAGCTGCACGGGTTGATATTAAAGGTTAAGCATCGCTTGCTGAGGTCAGTCCGTGGATGGGTGACCATCCATTACATGCCGAGACCAGACTGCCTCTGAAAGCAAGTTAATCAGTTGGATCAGATAGTTAATCAGGTCTTTGACAGTCGTTATGGGTATTTAGATGCCCGAAAGCCTGACAATCAGGCTTGCCAAGGGGTATCGTGCTATCCAGTAACTGATCTAACACTCGCGATTACTGTACTGTAAGGCTGTACTTTAGTTCGGTGCAGAGGGGAGTGGAGCGCGTCTTCGTGGGCAAAAATAGAAGTCAGATAGAGAGTAGCTCAAGGTAAAATACTGGTATTAGAGCTGCATCGGGTGAGACTGGAAGCCGACCACAACATATTTCGGAAAAGGTTAGACAGATGTATAGGTACTGATGCTTCCTTGTAGTTATTACAGTACCGAGTATATCCACGGAGTACAGTATACTCCGTGACTATACCTATCTCTCAAATATAATAGACCATTACTATTACAATCAGTATACAATCGTCGACCGCCCGTACGTAACCGAGTTTACTACGGAGATGAGCATAGTCTGTCCGCGCTAAACTAATAGTACACCTCGGCACACGTTGCACGGCGATGATAGCGTATAAACACGCTAGTAAATAAACACGTAATACATACTAGTGTTTATATTGAAATCTTCATAGCTATTTACAAATAACTATTCGATACGCGTCCATGCCTAATCGAACATCAATCAATGTTCTGTCTAACCAATATTTTTAACTGTCTAACCATATTTTAATTTAAAAGAGTGTCCGTGGAGTTTCTTGCCCGTTCTTCTCCATAGATACCTACTACGCTTTGGAAGTTGATTCATCAAGGGCTAGCTTCATCTTTCTGACTGACCGACGCCTTTGACAATTCAAATTGCCTGTAATTGGTTTATCTATACTTATAATAAATCTGTAGAAGTGAAAATTCTGTACATTGAAAATATCAAAAAAATAAATGGCAGGGGGTGTTACTAGACCGACACCGAACCCAAAAATTTGATCAAAATTTTTTTTGTCTGTCTGTCTGTCTGTCTGTCTGTTTGTTCAGGCATCACGCAAAAACTACCGGTTCGATTACGATGAAACTTGGTATAATTATTCTTTAATATCCTGGGCACAACACTGGGTACTTTTTATCCCGGAAAAGTATCCTATCCTACGGTTGGGGGGTGTCAAAGTTTGTATGGAAGAATTTTAACGCGCTGTCCGATTAACTCGAAACTCAATATTTATACTTAAACAAAAAATTAAGAATAACGTGTATCAGGATTTTTCGAAATTCAACCCCTAAAGGGGTAAAATAAGGGATGAAAGTTTGTATGAAAAATCTTATTCCTTGAGGTAATAAACATGAAACTTCGCACGAATAGTTATCTAAATAAATTATAAAGTTTGTAGTTTTTCTAAATTACCCCCTAAAGGGGGGTTGGGGGGTGTCAGTGTTTGTATGGAAGAATTTTAACGCGCTGTCCGATTAACTCGAAACTCAATATTTATACTTAAAACCCATGGGGATGTATGGGGTAATTTCCGACACTCACGCGGGCGAAGCCGCGGGCAGCAGCTAGTTTGAAATAAATGCTTTGAGTTTGAGTTCTCGAAGCAGTAGTCCTCTAATTGCTGTTCACAAATCCGAAAACCAAAATTTTAAATCGAATTGGCAACTGCTATTCTGTTTTGCACAGAAATTTGCTGTCGGAGGCAAGGCAAATCAGGTAATCATAATATTTGTCATTTTCTATACGACAGCCTGTCGAATGGTTGGGTATTCCCAACCATTCGACCGCAGCTATGCAGGAGTGGTTTCTTTCGGTAACGAGGATACAGGACTTTTACAAGTGGTGGAGGCGCCACGAATACATTCTAAGTATCACTAACACAGAGTCTGTCAAAGACGCTATAAACTTTGCTGAATACTACTACTACTGCGACGGCTCAGCGACCCAAGAAGTGTCTTAGCCTGCCATACGAGCTCCTTACCTCCACATAAGCTCATAATTGTATGGCTCTTACCGACACGAAAGAAGAAGAATGCGATCAAAGCTATCCCTGAAGCCAAGAAAACAACTTGCGGGAATTCCTCCAGACCGAATTTCAGCCATGGTGACCAATCTCAGCGGAGACCAGCCTTCGGCGCGGGAGATTTTGTAGTTGACAAATGTTTGCGCAGACACAGGTGCACTCTCTCTTTCCTCACTCTCATAGTCCGATGGGACGGCAATCCGACCAGACCGGAGAGAGATCAGTCGTAGGGCCGAGGCACTGGGGTATCACACCGCCAACTTCCAAGTTCCGGGCTGTTATTAAGAAATTCCTAATAGAAAAACCCAATAACACTTTACCCGACCCGGGAATCGAACCTAGGGGCCTTATTATGAAGTATTAATGCCATCATTATTCCACTGCGAAAAAAGGATGGTGCTATCGGCCTTTTATAGCTCCGTCTCTCTATCACACTGGAAAAATGGTGACATTAATACGTCATAATACGGCCTCAGGACCCCACGCTCAGCAGTCGCGCTTGCGACCCCGAGACCAACGGGGCAGTAACACAGTTTTTTTGTGGCTCATTAGCAAAAGAAATTAAGATACTTACTTTACCCGAACGAATAATGAGCTCACATAGTGGCACAAACGTTGTCTTGGGAGTTAGGACCACTTGTAGCACGCGATCCGTAGAACAATTTGTAGTACCTACTCTACGCAGTATCTAGATATTTTTAGCAGAGTTGTGAAGTTAAACTCCCTTTAAAAAACCGGCCAACTGCGTGTCGAACCATGCATAATTAAAGGTTCCGTAGTTGTTTTGATGTCCCTATATGTTTTGATTTATTTGCGAGTATCAAAATATTATGTCACATATCTATATGGCCGTATTTTTTTTATTGCATTGACTTACAAGCTTGATTTATTTAGAGCACCAGGGGACCACAGACTTACGTATTTGGCATTAATGTCACTTGTTACCTCCACGCGTTCCTGAGAAAAAGGACAGAAAGACGGACAACGAAGTGATCCTATAAGCGTTCCATTTTATCCCTTTGTGGACGGAACCCTAAAAAGGTTCAAAAGATCTGTACATAACAGCTGTTCTTTATTACAGAAGATGGTTGTTGTTTAAAAAGTAAGGCTCCTCTCATTTTTGTGTGAATAATGTTGTAATCCCTACGGTTGTGGCATGTTGTGGTGGGTGTTAGTACCCAGGTAAATGATGCTCGTCGCAAAAATAAATCCCTCAGTACCCCTCAGGATAAATTTGGGAAGTATATAATGAAGATTCCAAGAACTACGCGACTTTTTACTCGATTCAAAGCCGAGTGTGCTCTCCATAGTAGAAAAGTCCACATAATTAAAGCTCGGTTGATTTTTTTCCGGGAACTAAGGCCGTCTTTTCAGGACTCTGACTTTATATTTACCGATGTTTTATAGTTAGTCTTATATGTAGGTAAATATTTTCATATTCAGTAACTTCTAAAGTCAGCCTGTATGACACACTACAATACTAATTTGAACTGATGTTTCAGTCGCCTGAAGTTTCCTTTATTATATAGTTATAGTTTCCTATTCCTTGGAGCTAAATATAGAAGCAGCGTAAACATAATCAAAATACTAAGAAACAGGATTGGATAAATATGTTTAATTTAGACTTGATTATTGTATCAACTCTGGATATCAGGTTAAAATAGCGAATTAAGGGCCTGTATGACGTCAAATTGCATAGCAAGATCTGCCGTTGTATCGAAACTACTGCAGCAATAATTTTGAAATAAATATAATTATGTTAAAGTTGAGGATTAATGTTAAGTACTATGTTAGCCGAAAAAACTATTTCATAAAATTTTCTCGATTGAAAAAAAAACCAAAGTTACCAAACCGAACAATAAACCGCTGCTATTCAAAAAATACTTCAAATTAGATCATGAAACTTTGCAGACTAACTGAACTAACTATAAAGCAGCGACATTATTTTCACCGTAAAAAGCAATTACCTAAACTATTGCCACTTTGGTGTCGCCTCCGTCTCGCTCGCACTCAGTCCGCAAGTAGTATGGTGCGAGCGAGATAAAAACCTGAGGTTGTGTGGGCTCTTAATGATTGTTATAGTTTGGTTTATTTTCGGAAATTCTATTCCACTTATCTAAGCGAGGCTAATTGCCCTATTTGTTTGTCTTTAGGGAGTATCCTATAAACTATATTCTGGACAGGTAGATAATTACTAATTAACAGTTTCGTCTGTTATCGCCGAGGCAGTCTCATGAGACCAAGATGGAACTCTAGTATAGCATAAACAAATTTCACCAATGGCAATATAAGGTTATATGGAAACGCAACATATATTGGATGGTCTATCTTCAAATGTAGAACATAAAATCACGCCTTCTTTCCCCGACGGGTTTGGCAATAACCACCACATTCCACCAGTTATTTTTAAGTCCCTTCTAATAGGGGGCGAGCCTATTGCCTTCAACAGGGCACAAATCCAGACTCCGGGCTGCTACTGAGAAATTCCTGAAAGAAAAACCCAATAACACTTTGGCCGACCTGGGAGTCGAACCCAGTACCTCATGCACAGCAGTACCGGTTGCAAACACTAGAACAACGAGGCAGCAATGTTTATAGAATTACATCATTACCTTTTAAAACCACCTACATAATAAAAAAACATTCGTTTGGAATTCTGCAAATCTTTTTATAACGTAAGCAAGGCTGTATTTTTTTTTTAAATCTGTGAATGCATATCCACATGTCTCAAAACGTTAAGGACAGTGTTCTAAGAACTTTTGCCTGTAGCTAAAACTGTTAAGGTACCTGCCCTTACTGCCCCGTTTCAAAAATCCACCCTGAATGTATAAACTGATATTTAGTGAAATAGGTTAGTTTATTCATAGACTGATGGATAACAAAAAAACAATATTTTCACTTTAGAACAGTAAAATCACAGTAAAATGTATTCACGAAAACAATTGAGCATTGTTGCGGAAATTCATAGTTATTAACTTAACTCAATTCCCAGTAAGTTGTGGGTATGAAAACAGACCCGTGGCCTCCCACAGTCTCCTCCCACGCCGTTGAAGTGCGGCACAAAGAACGCCCCTTACTTGTTTATTTTCTTTACTGTTTCAATCAAGCCTATTAATAGACTCCTTATTATAATATAACTAGATGCTTGTGTATTTAAGTTTCCTAAATAATGTTTTTGTACACCTACTTCCTTATTTATTATTTCTAAGAATTCTAATTTGAGTTCCTTTGCTTATGGAAAAACTTATCAATGGATGTTACCCCGGGCGAACAGAACAAGGCAAAAAAGGCATTACACAGCCCAGATACGTCTAGCAATCCGTTCCAGCGTCACGTAACTGAAAGAATTTTGGAATGACCCATAAGGCCGGATGCACATATAGGATTAACTGGCTTATTGTAACGCCCCAAGTCTACAAGTTCTATCAAAGGGATGCCTCTCATTATCCCAACTTTCTAAGTTTATCTTATACATGTCTGACATCGGTGAAGTAGAAAATCGTGGGGGAACTTGGTTATAATTAATGTAAGTCGTATCGCCAATCCGTCTTGAGCAAGCGTGGTGATTAATGTTCGTGCCTTCTCTGTATGAGAAGAGGCCTTTGTCCTGCAGTGGGACAGTTAAAGGCTGCAGGTATTATATCTAAAACTGCATCTCGTTTTGACTGAGACCAGAATAACTGAAACTAAGGATAATTTTGACACAATCCTCAGATTAATATCAAAGAAATTCAATTGTCTTTATTAGGGATCTAACAGACACGTCATTGGAATTGGAATATTTGGCGTCTCC
Source organism: Eupsilia transversa (assembly GCA_914767815.1). Classification (NCBI taxonomy): domain Eukaryota; kingdom Metazoa; phylum Arthropoda; class Insecta; order Lepidoptera; family Noctuidae; genus Eupsilia; species Eupsilia transversa. The sequence goes on from OU611888.1 coordinate 5,862,139, forward strand.
CCAAGGGATGTCAAAATAGTTTGGTAAGAAGTTACTAGAATTGAGTTATCTCCGTAATTTCGATACACGGTTTCCAAGTCTAATCCATTATAGCTCCAAATAGAATTTGGAGGTATAATGGAACACACAAAAAGCTAATACTTAATTATAGTTTGAGTTGTATTAAAAGCATACTTTAATTAACATATAATATAACATCACGCCTGTAATCCCCGAAGGGTTAGGTAAAGGAGTACCTATAAGTAGTACCTACACCATAATTCCGGCAGTTATGATTAGGTCCCTTATAATAGGGGGCGAGCCTATTGCCATCATCAACCGGGCACAAATCTAGACTCCGGGCTGCTAATGAGAAATTCTGGTTGGGAAACCCCAATAACGCTTGGCCCGATCTGGAAATCGAACCCAAGACCTCATGCTCATCAGTAGCGCTTGCGACCACTAGACCAATGAGGCGGTACTTTAATTAATGAGAGTAGAAAAAACAATAACTAAATTGATGACACTGTAATCATTACATGACATTTCAATGTTATGTCTGATACTGATAACAAATGGATATTTTTAGTCACCACCGCGCTGTGCGCTAATTAAAAACCAGGCTTTATATTTCGGTCTGCTTGTTATCCCGTATCAGCACGAACTTTACCCAAGCCGTGTGCCACGTGCCAAAATTTGCCAGTCAGCAAGGTAGTAACAGAGTTAGAGTTGACCACCCTGCTTGCGCCGGATGTATATTGAAATGTTCGTGGACGTGGAGGTTATTTCCAATGCATCTCAATTTTTAAATAAAGTAATGTTAGTAGAAATATTTTTCAACATAATGCCGTCGATTTATTTGAACAACAAGAAGACATCGAGACAACAACATCAACAGAAGCGTTATATAAAAGTATTGTGAGATAATCACGCCGCGCGTCATGTTCATTCTGTCATTCATACATCTGGCACATTCGAACTCATCACTTATATTATTAACCTTCGTCACCAATATAATCTAATGATAGACTGTAGAAGAGCAGCCACAGACTACAATGTCTCATAATTTACATATTTATTTATTTTTATTGATTTAATTTCGTCTAGCACTAAACATATTTTGAGATTTGTGGTGCAAGTGGGCCAACATTTTAGAAAAAATCGGAATATTACAGCTCGTCCTATTTTCTGGTACCTTTATAATAGTTGGTGATAGTGGTAGGCCACCAGCTATTTTGCCTTTTTCCGGTCAAAGGACCTAGGTTGACCTACCAATAGTAAAACCCACGATCAGACTAACAAATTGAGTAGGTAAAACTAACTATTTATATTTACAGACGTACTAAAAATTAACTCTGCGGTTTTGCATCAGACGGCTGAAATATTAATTATAAGCGGGTTCACTAAGATATTAACATTTTTATAGAACAGATGACGGAATATTTTCCAGAAACTTTTCATCTACTGAAAAATATGAAATATATTAACAAGACCCAAGACAAAGACGCAATGAGTGAATGATGCCAATAATGCTAATTTATCGCGTGCTATTTTATTATATTCCCCGTCAAATACGATGAGTTCACGGGCCTCAAGGCTGCGAAAAAAACAAATTCGATTGATGCGTTAATGTGTTTAATTTCACCGCGGTTGTTAACTTTATTGCTATCATAATTCAAAATCCATTTTCGTTAACCGTATATTGTGTAAACCTGCCAATTTTACTATGAACGGCTCGATTGTTTTATGTTCAAAACGTTCAACACGATATTGGTTAGTTCAGCAAGCCATTCCGAGATGCAACACCTGCGTGACAGGAATACACATAAAAGTTAAATGGGGTTTTGGAATTGGTGAGCAGTTTCCAGCATTCCAGCAAATATTTAAACTGCATCTCCGTGTCTTGACTCGAACCATACAAACGGTTTATGTAGTGCGAATTTCACCAATAAAACTGAATGCGATCAGCATAATTATATAAACCAAGTACATTGTCATTATTCTGTTTGGAATAATATTCCAAACAAAATAATGACACTGACAGCTCTTAAACGTGGTTTATGTGCTGATCGCGTTCAGTTTTTATTGGTGAAATTCGCCCTTAGTGTTCCCGAAACGATTATTTCGCACAGCTGTTCGCTAACGACTCACTATCACAAAAGTATCGCAAAGTCTTATCGTGTGTCCATTAATTATGATAAAAAATCGTGAACAATGCTTTGTGCAAGCACTAAGATAATAAGGGACATTGATCTCCCACGCTGTCTTTACATTCTTCTATGTTTATCTAACATGGTTATTAAATTCCGGGCACACGGAGTCGGGGTCAGCTTCGGACAGCAAAAATCGTGCAATCTGCGGCTGATTTTATATTATGAGGACACAGATTTTTTCACCAACTGTGTTACGAGTTGGACGTTGTTGATTTAGAAATCCAGAAATCCTAGGATAAATTCCGACAATCGTGTCTTTGTACTGTACCTGCTACATGATTATGTATGGGCCAACAAAAACAATTTTTAGCCGAATAAACTTAGTCTAGAATTCTAGAGCTATACTTTTTGCAATTTATGTCACGAGTTGATGAGTGTAGATATGGAGTGAATGTCAGAGTACATTACGACGGTATAATTAGATCATAGTCATCAAGGCAGACGCACACGTGACGCCACACGCTCGTGAGTGACCGGTCTTTTCATTCAAATGTCTGGCTGGTTGGATCGAAGCGAATGCGCGCGCATCCTCCGCTGACGACAGGAGACATTGGCTTAGCTATCCTACTTAAGGAACTTCGACACTATTGCCTCAGAAATTGCCGATAATTTCTCTAGAACAATCTGTATCGTCTAGCCATGGAAAAAAGTCTCCCTCCAAATATTTAGACAATAGTGCCATAAAGGCAAAAACAAAACGATTTGCCAGTGAACCGTCAGCAACAAAACTATTGATAGTTTTTGTGCTCTCCTCGAATTCCAATTGGCTGTCTGTTACAATTTCAACGCCAAACCCATAGTAACAAGTAAGGACATGTAACTAGGGACCTTTTCTTATTTAAAATCGGCCATGGATAACCTGAAACATATTTTACGTTATAAACAAGATAGGCAAACTCGATTAAAACTTTTTCATGAATTTGATAAATTCCGAGACACTCCCGTCTCCCAGACTGTTTTTGGTTTTAAGAGTTTCTTGTTGAAATTGTTGTCACATTGCTTGTTTTATTATCACTTACTTAGCTAGGTAAGTACTTATTACTTTATATCTTTCTTTATAATTACCTTAGCTTTTCTTATACTCTCCAAGAAAGTTGTTTTAAAAATAGATAGAACCTCTTCAGGTTTTTATTAGAAAACGTTTATAGACGTTTACGTTTCTATAACGACTATCATTACGACCGACCGTAAAGCCATCTGCTGATGGGGTAGCTGAGTTTTAAACGGGTCGAACGTTTCGAATGTAAGTCAATGTGTCAGGGGCGCGTATAAAGAACCGTTCGGAAATGTGGGTCGCGAACCATCGCGGGAACCTCTACCTCTCACCCCTACCGTCATCTTCATCCATTTTAAAGTTATTATAGCCTCTAATATCCGATTAAAAGGTTCAATTCTGTTGGTTTTGGATGTTAAATTACATTTCAGGTGGGAAATGTGATAATATAAGTATTATCAGGAGTAAACCAAAAATTGGTTGTCTATAATTACTACTTCTATAACCAAGAAAATAGAGGTCCTCTTCAGTTGTTTTTCTATACAGAATCCGCAAAAATATCCACCACTATGGACATATAAATCAAAGGAATTACTACAAAGGCGGTACTCAAGGATGTCTTAGGGCAATGAACACAGACCTTCCTGAAACAGCGGTTCTAGTCTAGCGTGGGCGAGACGCCATTATCTGGTGGTTGAACGTCTCGGGGCGCCCGTCTGTCTGCCGTCATATTCCACTGCAGAGCAGAGAGAGCCAAAAAGGTCAACAACATGGAAATAAAATAATATAACAATAATATTAGCCGCTACATAAGTTAGGCCAACACGTTTAGGGTTGGATTTGAAACGTAATTGTGGTTTATTTATAGTTGACTTTTGTAGTATTCTTCTTATATAAAAGTCGACGTAGTCTAATGGGTGCTACGAAAGTCGACAATGAACTTTTATCTGGTGAACATGAACTAGCGAAACAGTTTTAGAAGTGAGTAATAGACGTATACCTAAGTAAATTTAGGATATGACTAATTAACTTTAACCAAATGTCCCTTGCGGCAATGCGCGAGACTAAGAACAGCCTACCTAAAATTAGATGAATAAAAACAATCTCGCTAAAGGAAGGGTGAAGAATGAGGGTACTGTTACTATTTACGACGGCAGAACTTGCGCAACTAAAGTTAGTAAAAAAAACATTCTTTTTCCTTGCCAACAACAAGTCGGATATAAAACTGCTTTTACCCTAATTATTTAGGGCCATTATTTTATCTGTTACTAAGCCAGTATGAACTAATTTATAGAGCACATACACTATGGTAAAAGTGAGAGTCTTGGCTAATGGCGAAGAGAAAGCAAAATGGTGGTTTTATTAATAGTGTTTTCTACAGCTTTCCAGCATTATCATCATTCGCAGCGCACACGTATGAAAATAATTAGTATCTATTGAGAAACATTTGTAACCAATAATGTAATGCTCCTGAGATTTTGTTTCAATCGAGACATTAATTTAAGAATACACTCTCCTAATGGATATAATAATATGTATTACAGAGATATTAAATTGGTTGGATTTAATTAGATAGCAAAATATTTTATTTCTACATATACTCGTATTGCTTGAATTAGTCAGACAGTCAGGTGTCTAGACATGTTGCTGCTGGGGAGTTTGTTGCGCCATTTATTCCCAGCTACAGCAATAGGAAGTGGTGTAGGGTGGGCGTTTTGGGGGACTGTCTTATGGAATTTTGACGTTCGAAAAGTGCTGATTCTCAGCCTAGTTTGAATAAATGATTTTATGATTAAAATAACTAAATCACATTCAGGCTTCAGTGAGACACTAAGAGCTTGATCAAGTCAAGTTTGGTTTAAGTACTGAAATAACAATAACTAACCACATAAGTTGGGATGAGATTTGAGTAGGTACCGACAGTCTTGTCATTGTATAACTGCTCTACATTTTTATTCCACGTTATGCGGGTGGTCACTCTGGCAATCGCCCAAATACCAAATCAGTAAGATCTGCAGGCCCTCAAATTGACCCTGTTCAACAGAATTGGACCTCCAAATAAAGGGGCCGTAACAAAATGTCGTAAACGTACCTGGAAAAATCAGTACCCAGTAGACTGGTCCAATTTGTCACGAAAACGAAAACCATTAGAGTTCTTAGAAATAGATGTCGTGTTATAGGAAGGGTATCATGGGATCCTTTACACGAAATGAATACCTACTTAGCGGGAAAAAGCGGAGGGTTACTTTGACGTGTGCCATCCAAACACGGAAACACTGTATTAACAGTGCGTAGATCTGGTTACATTCCAGCGTACGTTTCTGTTGATAAATAACATGGTGCATGTATTATTAGCATTTTGGTTATGAAAACAAAATAGTAATATTAGATATACGAGTAATTTGAATAATTAATACTGATAGAAACGTATTAACGTACCGTAACGTACGTATTATAAAACTGATTTACATCCGTCACCTCGCACTTTTAGATCCAATTGAAAACCAGCGTCAGGCACTTATTGGCATTTTTTCTGAACTGGGCCTTTTTGCCGTAGCCGTGAGGCACACTCCCCTGCTAATTTTCTTTCCTGGTACTTTATACCTTTTTATTTGTTTTATTTTTACCTTTTTTTTGTCTGCTGTTTGATATATATATTGTGTGCCTTTTAGTCTGTGTCAAATAAATGTATTTTCTTTCTTCTTTCTATAGATTCTATTGCTTTTAGTTCTGTCTGGTTATAAAGGTTCCAATGTAATTTGTGAGACGTCAAGGAAGCTTTTCCTTACTCGGATTAAATTTAAATCAGCTGGTTCACATCTTGGATTGAGGTACTTAGGCAGTGTCTGAAAATAGTTTCGTTATATAACCTACGTTACTTTTAGTACAAGTTTAAGATAAGGTAAGATTGGGTTTACCCGCAATGCGGTACTAACGTGTTTATGGAACGTTATTGTTAATTTAAAGGTAATTTTTTACGTACTGACCAACATTAATTTTCCTCATAGGTTTTTTAATTGATAAAACTGCCTCTTAACTTAAAAAAATATATAATTTGATAACGCTATTTTAGGGGTAGGAGGAACAGGGTGTAAAGTTCACTCATCCTCTGTAGAAAACGGAAGATCCTCCGACCAGACAGGGTGTTGTGTCTGGCGGGCAATTGCCCAAGGATTGATTTGATGTTGGATAGGTTTAAATATATGTTAATCGCGCGGTAAACTTAAATAGCGCGATGCAGGATTTGTGACGTCAGGTCTTTGATGCGTAGTTCGCATGTGGCGATGTAGATGCCGCCACAGTATACATACAGTTATTTATTATATCGAATATATAAGACAGTTTAAAATGAAAATTAAATAAACATACCAAAAAAAAAAACTTGTCTCCAATATTTTTTCATAAATTCCATTCCAACAAAAGTATCCTTATACCTCGTAAATCTGAATCTAATTATAAATTGCTGGTAATGAAGACAACAACCTGCACGTAAACGTAAGTCTACGTTGAATTGAATTGAACGTATTGATCACAGAGCTTACAGTTTTGAATGGTTTTTCAGTAAGACTTAGTAATAAGCTGTCCATCGATTCCACTGACCTGTGTCATATCATAACATAGCACACGAGTATACCACCGACATTTTACATTATTAAGTACGCCTCATACATTGACATAAAATATGTACCTAGGTACATATTTTATGTATCTAGGTACTCTCCTATAATCTGTTTCACTGCATTAAATCTCTTTTTATCTACTTACAGGTATGCTGGAAGTGATTTCTTTAGAAATAAGCATCACTTTTTACTTATTTTTCTGTTATTTTATTTATACACTAGCTGCTGCCCGCGGCTTCGCCCGCGTGAGTGTCGGAAATTACCCCATACATCCCCATGGGTTTTAAGTATAAATATTGAGTTTCGAGTTAATCGGACAGCGCGTTAAAATTCTTCCATACAAACACTGACACCCTCCAATCCCCCTTTAGGGGGTAATTTAGAAAAACAAAAATCTACAAACTTTATAATTTATTTAGATAACTATTCGTGCGAAGTTTCATGTTTATTACCTCAAGGAATAAGATTTTTCATACAAACTTTCATCCCTTATTTTACCCCCTTAGGGGTTGAATTTCGAAAAATCCTGATACACGTTATTCTTAATTTTTGGGTTTAAGTATAAATATTGAGTTTCGAGTTAATCGGACAGCGCGTTAAAATTCTTCCATACAAACTTTGACACCCCCCAACCGTAGGGTAGGATACTTTTCCGGGATAAAAAGTACCCAGTGTGGTGCCCAGGATATTAAAGAATAATTATACCAAGTTTCATCGTAATCGAACCGGTAGTTTTTGCGTGATACCTGAACAAACAGACAGACAGACAGACAGACAAAAAAAAATTTAATCACACTTTTGGGTTCGGTGTCGGTCTAGTAACACCCCCTGCCATTTATTTTTTTGATATTTTCAATGTACAGAATTTTCACTTCTACAGATTTATTATAAGTATAGATAAATAAATAAATCAAGTATTTGAGAAAGCTTTCTATTAATCTATCAATGTAAATACCTAAAGCAGGTATCGATATGTCATTTATCTTGTAATCATATCGGTTAGTTGACAAAATATGATTGATTCCATTAATGGATATTTGGCAAGGTTAGAGTTGGATAATTTCACGGTGACGTATTAGTATTATTTGTATTTGTTATATGTAAATGGAGAATGGAGAATGGAGGAGCTCGTGGCTAAGTAATAACAGCCGCACGGGTCGATCCGTCAGGTCAAGCTGCGCTTGCCGGGGTTGGTCCGTGGATGGGTGACCGTCTTTACATACCGAGACTCCTCCGTGCTTCGGAAAGCACGTTAAGCCGTTGGTCCCGGCTGTCATTCGTGGATCTTTGACAGTCGTTACGAGTCTGCAGAAGCCCGAAAGTCTGACAAGCAGTCTTACCAAGGGGTATCGTATTACCCGTTACTGGGTTGTGGAGGTCAGATAGGCAGTCGCTCCATGTAAAATACTGGTATCCAGCTGCATCCGGTTAGACTGGAAGCCGACCCCAACATGATTGGGAAAAGGCTAGGCAGAATGAATGATGATATGTAAATGGTACACCACAGACTACCTGCAGTATTGTCTCTCCCATCCAAAGGTTGTTTTTAGCGATAAGACCGCCCATTGTGTCACCCATTTTAATTGATATCTGTAATTTTTACGATAGGCATAATAAAGAGTATTCTATCAATCTTTCTTCGTGCTAAAACAAAGCCAGCACAACACAAACATTATGGTGCTTTTATTAAAATACACTTGATGATAAAATGTATGAACATACAACTTGTACGGCAGCACACAAACTAAACACAGCGAAATGATAAGATATGCTAACAAAAAAGAATATTCTGCGCGAACTAAAAATAATTCCAGATAACAGCTAAGCGGCCAAAGATCGGGTAAATGAGCAAGATGCGGTCCCAGCTGACCTTTCAACTTTTTCAGTTTCTCATGTAGGTAGGTACTTAAGAAAGTTAGAGCAATAAAGATTTTATCGGCACATCCAGTGAAACACACAGCCGGGGTGAAACAGATGGACAATAATAACTAAACTGATTCAATTAAACCGTTTAGCATGCATTTTAGCTGTAATTCAATACTCCGAATGATTACGGTTTATTTGGTTTGTGCAAATTCATGAATATTGGAGCGATTAACTAATATTCAAAGCGGTGTGGTTATTGGACTATTGGGGTACGATGATATTGGAATACCATGAATTTAATTTAACACCGTCAGTCAATAAGTTAGTAGGTATACACTACAGTAATACCACTAGCTAGATACTTAGCTATTCATGGTAATCCTACGTTCATCCTGAAATAGTCCACAAAAGCCAACGGCCTTGAAAACGACAGTCAAACAAATATTTTTATTCATGTCCACATAAAACGCTACATTATACACGTGGAAGATATATTGTCCTTGATAGTGACATCGAAACAAAACGGATAAAAATAACCTTACATGAGAATTCGTCCAAGCTTAGTCGATACGTTAGCCATTTCAGCATTACATTCTTTAAAGGTGAAGCATTGTAAAAATGCCTGCCATTTTGTAGCGCTCTTGCTTCTGAGGAAAATTCCTTTCACGGAAAGTTATACGGATTGTAACGATATTTTCTTGGCTCTCCGTCTACAAAGTGCCTATGGCCTAACTTTTGTACATCAATTGATTGCAGGTAATGCACGGAAACACCATAATCACCCTCCTACCCTCATCCCAACTTGTAGAGGTCGGTCTCAGTCAGAGGCCGACTATCCATAACGCCGACCAGGCCCGGGCCTAGGGCGACCAGATATTAGCAATATCTCTAGTCAGTAAATAATATTTTTTACGCTGCAAAATCAGCAGTAAGGGCTACTACTAAACGGCCTAGGGTGGCCGAGACTGCTAGTCCGCCTCTGGTCTCAGTAGTCATCTTCTCTCTAATCAAATCGTCTCGTAGTCCTCGCATCGTCTTTCACACAATCCATCCATCATTTCTGTGTTCCCCTCTACTCTTATAGCCATCCACATTCATATTTAAAACTTTCCTCATCACATGTTCCACATTCCTCCACATTGGTAGGAAATGCACGGCCTCGTGTCTTGTTAAAAGCTTTTATTTAACTTCACTTGTATGTATGTCCTGGAATATTGCAATCAATATTTCACCCAATTCCACTGAAGCTATTGGGCTGAAATTTGGCATACGTGTTTGGTTCTCGTGACAATGCATGATTACATTATAAAAGTTAAAATAAAATTAAAATAATTTATTAACAACTAGGAATCGTGAGAACAAAATCTGCCCTAGCTTTCCTTGTAAGCAGGGACTGAAACTGGTATTTTTCGGTTACACCATAATAAACATATTTTTTTAAATTATTTTTTATGTTTACCTTAAATTGAATAAAACCAGTATTAAAAGCGGTTACCGAAATAAAAATTACATCTATCTTACAATGCCGACGGCATTAGTCGGTATCGCTTGTCTGTGTGTGTAAACAGTATTAAAACGGTAACCTCAAAGAAAGAAACATGATTCTTCTTTTTGGAGCACCCAGATAGCGGTAACCTTAGTCGTAGAAGTAATCAAAATTCTTCGATACGTGTACCGTACTTTATAAAGTTGGTCCCTGCTTGTGCGCTAAAATAATACACCAATCCGTTTACCAACATCCCCGTTTGCGTTTAATTTCTCTCAAAATACTGTAACGGTCAATTAGTAGGACCATTATTATTTAAACAGTGCAATATCATGCACAAACACAGTGGTGGTTGTAAAATAATGCCGTAGATACAGCCATTAATTAAATTCAGGACCTTAATTTCAGTTGCGTGACATGCTGGTAATGTTTTACAAAAATAATAAAATTTTCATTGTACTAACAAGGTAAGGTCAAGGTAACTTGATTAACTTTATATAGTGTGATAATTATATATACATTTGATACTATCGCTTACGGATAACATGAAACCTTATCAAGCGTATTTTTTACGGAAAACAATGCAAATATTAATCAGAAATATAAAGCGGATAAACCGTGTTTTTTTGCAAACATCGCGACCGTTTGTGCTATTTCTTTCGGACACAAACAGTACTAAATACTCGCACATTTGTCGGGAATAATTGCTCCCACTTCCCGTCGTCAGTTTCAATACAAACAATTACGGGGTTTACGACCTCATTAAACGGTTCATATGGTCAACAAAGATAAAAACGGTTAGAACAAAACAAATTACTAGTAGCTTGAAAATAACGCCCGTTTTTATTTTTTAAAAGCTCTTGCTCTCTGTCAGAAGTCAAGGCGCTAATTGAGAGGGACTAGCGACTGCGTCTGGGGGAGCGGTTCTAAAATAGATGGACCCCCACGACGACAGCAGTCACTAAGTGCACTCTGCAACTATCGGTTAATTTACAAACTTAGCTAACCGATGCAGGATTAGGTGCTATTTCGAGGCCATTTCATATTGATTTTGAATATGTTGAACCTCAGTGTTACTGCATTTTGCCTAGGTAGCTCTTTCTGTCTGTTTTGTTAACGTTTAAAGGTTCAACTGCCAGAGTCCGAACCAACTCTTTCGGCAAAGAAATAACTTGATACACTTAATACATTTTATACCGGAAGAGGAATCTTGCACGTGTCTGGCCCGTGGGGTTAGTTAGTAAATTATGATCGAGGCAAGCAAATAATACAATAATGTGTTTATGTTATTCACTCATGGAGCTTCGGTCATACTGCATTAAAGGTTTTATAGATTGGATCAGCTTTTCAAAACAGGAATACTAACAAAGAAACTACGCTCTTTATCAGTTTAATAGATTCCAAACGTAAAGATAGGTGTATTGTCGCGTAATTTATAACGATTGTACTGCGTGATATATATTAAAGGAAATCCTACATGACTAATACAAAACTAGATTCATATCTGAGGAACAAATGATTATCACACAAAGCAGCTGCCTTGCTCTGCTGCATTTTTCATTCAATGTGTACTATTAATCAAGTTAGCTTGAAGCCGAGAGTACAAAAAGAAACAATTGACTACTTATAGAGCATCTACTGTTCTTTGTGTTTGGTACTCAAAAAGTTCTTGAAACGTAACCCCAAGATGCGGGCATACTACATTAAGATAATTCTCAACCGATTGTAGAGTTTGTAAACAGTGTGTGCGTTATCATCAAAGCAATTACAGTATATCTTGGTTTACTTTATAGACAAGCCGCATTGTACTCGTTTGTATTAATTGCTTCCACGTTGGACTAGGAGTTACAGAGAGCTGCGCCACGACTTTGTTGATTGAAGAATTATGAAATCAACGAATTAGGAATCCTCTCGTGTTAGTTGCAAGTATTGTACGATTTGTTCCTATTGCAGATGTATGTGATGGACTGATGATTTATTTGTGACTAGCATTCTTTTCATCATTATTTCCAGCATACCCGCGGGCCGATGTTGTAGTGGTCTCGAACGGCAACATCTTCTTATCGTGTCTCTCAATATCCTTCATATATTTCCAGACTTATTTCGTTGTCGGTGGCTTGGTTGAGTACTAGAGGAGTGAAGGTTTACCTACAGGCACAAGGGCGATGGAGAGAAGCTATTCAAATCGGGAAAAATGGACTCCCACTGTGTTTTGGTAGAATGAATCGACGGTAAATAAAGTAAAAGTCCAAGTTATGAAGATTATGGACTAGGCATCTGTCATAGGCACACTACACGTAGGTAGTTAAGGTTCACAAGAAAGTTCCGGATCGAGAAGTGCTTTAACACTAATGTTGCTGTGGCTAAGTAGGCGGCTGTCTGCATTAGGGGATTATTTTAGAGACCGTAAACGCCCACAACGTAATCCCTAAGTCGTCTTTCAGACACCTACGCTCCTAATGAAAGATAGGAATTGGACTTATATTATGATGGATATTGCTGCTATTTTAAGCTGTAGGTACAGTGTACTAATTTATATTTTAGAAAAATACATTAGAGACAAGCATCTCTCTGTAACTGGCCTTTGGTGCAACAGCAAATCGGTTTCGAATTTTCACGGCGTGATTTTACGAAATTCCACACGCCAAAACTTGGCTGAGAAGCTAGCAAATATCTTTCTTCTTATAATTGTCTTATCATTTTAATCTCACGAATGTCAATTTAATACTTTTTCAACTTGAACAAAGTTGACTTATCGAAGACAAAACATCGCGTCTCACGGCAAATTCGGGTCACACTAATCAGTAAGCAAAGTGATGCTCGACGCTTAGTAATAATTAAGTCTTAATTAGACTTGTAGAATTACTACACCCAAACGTAAGACCCCCAGCAAGATGGATCCCCGACCTTCAAAAAGAAACCAGGACAGACTGGATGCGGAAGGCAGAGAAGCTGTTGTAGTGACGCAACTTTGGAGAGGCCTATGTCCAGCTGTGGCATGGTAATGGCTGAATTGATAGAAACAGTCAATGAATAAAGAAGAAGTTGTTGTGATTTGTTTGGAAATATCAACAACAAAACAGTCAAACCATTATCAAGTTTACAAACCTCATTTTCAGAATGATAGCATGTCTTCATGCAATTGTAAAATTACATTAGTAGTTTGGTTTTATTATCACTATTATGATAGGGTGATAGGAGCTCCATTATCATGTTTTATCTTGTTATTTTCCAAAACATTGTATGGCATTTTGCTGAAAAACCACAGCACATACTTACTTTGATACATTATTTTTATGCCCAGGCATAAAAATAATGTATATAATAATGTATATAAAATAATGTATGTATTGTTTTAGTACTTGATTATTATTTTATTTTCTGTTAATGATTAAAGAATACTCACGCAGAGGAAAGTGTGTTTCAATTTAATAACTTTAAACTGCTTATTTAGTGAGCTGTTGAATAAGTATTAAAAGATTACACAATTAACCAAACCTTCCATAGCTTTATCTCAATTACCTTGGCAGATGGTGGAGAAAAATACTAGATGACATCATACACATTGCACACCTATGATGTATGAGTTCAAACAAAAAATCTCCAAAATGCTCAACAACTCTGAGTTTTAAGGTTCAAAGTCTTTTGCGCTTGGTGTGGTCAACATTAAATTTCATTTGAACATCTGTACAGCAAGTTATTAGTTTCAATTAGGCACAAGTGTCTGTTCAAAAATAAAACTTCATACTGATTATTATTGTGCCAGCGGGCAACAAAGGCCAGTGATTCCAATTTATCATTATCACTGCAAATTGATATTGCACACACAATTAGTAATTAAGATAATAATTCAATGAATTAGTCATGGCTTTACTAAACATAGATTAAATTCATATTGTTATTAAAAACAGTCAATCCTATTACCCTTACAGAAAATAGAATATTTTATATAATACTTTATGTGACTCCTAGAAATATAATATTAAATTATGGAAGAAAATATAAATGAGAGGCCCATTTATTTCATGAACTTTAAATAAATGTAACAAAATCTGGCAGTATCAGAAACCGGTTAGATTCATTTACATATGCTGCATATGAAAATATAATAATGACTTTATGGGCAATCATATCCATCATAATGATTGAATTTAAAGATAATTTGGAAAAATTGGCTCAAGTTAATAGACTTGAGCCAATTTTTCCAAATTATCTTCCAAATTATCCTGATCTGATCGCCACTTATGATGATGAATACTACAATCAATAACTCTCTCCACTGAAAGCATGAGTATGTAACAATTATTGTACATACCACACAATGTTTTGTTTAGACTTAGGAGAATACAACTGTGATACTGCCAAGTACTGAGCAATTGCTGTAATGTTAATACTGAATGCCTGGTAATCAGCCGAACGCCTCCGCGCAACATGCTGTATCTTCAACAGAAGGACCAATTTATTTTATTAGACTAGTAAGGTATGACTGTGACTATCTATTCATTTGTGCGATTATGCCCCACAATGAATAAAGTACTTACAAAGAAATCAAAATATTCTATCTTTCTTCTTCTATCATACTTCTACCATTTATCTTATTCCAGATAACATAATTATTGATTTGTTGGTGTTAAGTGACTTACCTGTAATGTTGAATTCTTCACTTCAGATCGTCAGAACACAAATTTCAGAGTCACACTTCTAGGTCACCAGTTTTTCGAAATAATGTCCTTCAATTAAATTACTGTCCAATCCGTCCTTGATTCTTTTATACAGATCAATACACAAAAAAACAGCTCATTCTACGATTAAGCGTTGGCATTCGTATCATACTTCTGTAACGTCAAAATCACAAAGTACTTTAGGTAAAATTGTCAATCAGTCAGTGCCTGTCAAGAGACCACAAATAATCACTATTGGAAAAATGAATCAATTGGAAATGTATATTTTTTCATAGAAAGAAATCAATTCAATAGTATCTATATTTTCTCAATGAGAGTGGTACACTTTTGAAATTATTTGCTTTGCGACTTTCAATACCAGTAAATTTTCTTACTAGTAACACCAAAACATATGGACAGAGCTTAGGGTTCGTTCAAAAACTGCAACTGAATAAAGCAGTCCACATTTATCATTTCTAAAATGAATTAATGTGTATTCCCAGTTTTTCTGTCCAATGTGATATCGATGTGCCATTGTTTTACGTAACAGATATAAGAATTATGTTGTTTCAAAACTGCTTTAATTTTTTTAAATTCCTTCGGTGATTATCGATTAACATGACGTATTACTTATAATATTCGGAACGTACATTTTTTATCTCTTTCTTTCTCTACGTCATTCTCTCACGTTCGATGTGAGGTGTCAGAGAGATATTCGTGATAATTATTAAAAAATAATTAAATCTTGAGATGTTTAGAATATTTATTTCTTTTGTAAATTATGTATTTCTTTAATAAAACCATGCAAGTGACGTTCGGTTATCTGGGATTAAACTAGCGAAGATATTTTTTGTTTTATTAGTTCATTATGAACTGTCACCAAGTATTAAGTGGTGCCTGTAATTCAGGAGATCAATGTTTTGCTGTTGGTTCTGTCGAAGGAATACCTTTCACAGTAAGTACTTAGATTAATATCCGTGTCGTTGTCGACGGCCAAGTCTCGTGACTTAGAATCCTGTGCACCTAAAGTGGTCATTGAGAAGTGATGTTCCTAACAGGAAAATTCTAATTTAGCCTAGTTTGATAAGCATAACATTTTAGTTTGGGTACTAAATACTATTGTCTTCTATTGTTTGTGAACGTATTGTACCTCATTACTTAGTATTCGTTACAGAGGAGACATACAAATAGAATGAGTTTCCTTGAATGCTAATTTGCATCAGTCATTTATAGATATTTAAATAACAATATTGCTATAGGCGACTGATAACTAAAGAGTTAATGTTATAACGCAGCTCCTTACCTAGTTTTTACATAAATATATATTATGGTATGAGAATCTTTCCATTTCAATGTATGATCATAATTAGTTAAGTAAATATTTATGAAGATATGCTAAAATTAATATTGAACTACTATTCTACACATGGTATAAACATTTGTACAACATAAACAGTGTTTTTTTAAATAAACATAATATACAAGGCACATTGAATATACTTAAGACCTTATTTAATCTTTAAAATCAAATCTTATTAGGGAATATACAATTATTTTTTATTGATTATATATATTGAGTTGACAAAGTTTAATAGTTTTCAAAACCCTATTTCTCTGAAGCAAATTCTTCACTGAGACAAAAATTTGTTTATGCAGTTATTTCAAATAAGCATAATTATAATAAAATATTTTAAATACCTACTATTTAATTAATCACACATCACAGTGTTACCTAACAACTTGTGTTATTTCCTTAACTTCACAGTTGTCAAAACAAATATGTGAATGCTGATTTATTTGCTTTTCACACAAATCAATCAAGCACTAACTCTTGTCACGGCATTGTACAGAGCCACCTAAAAAATGATTCAAGGCAAATCTAAATGTCACTTTCAAGTGTCATTCTATTCTACAATTAAATAAATAATCTCTTAGATATACAGTGTTATTGGTTCTATATCGGCAACCCATTTTGACTTGTATGCAATTTGTCAATAATTTTCGAATCATTTGTCATTTTATATTTTTTTCATATAATTTAAAATATAAAATCTCAAATTATTCAACATGTAACAAAATAACCCTGTATAACTGTAACGTGCAAAGAACTTCTTGAAAATACTTGAACGATGTGTTGAGTGATGTGTTAGTTATGCAACATGTGTTTCATTCCTACAGGCTTATGCAGCAGGATGTAATATAGTCATCTTGGCCTCCAACTTCGAAAGGGTACAGATAATTCCAGGAGCAATCCATAGTTATGTCCGCATTGGCTCGTTAGACTGCAGCACTGATACAGGGAAGATCGCTGCATCCTATGGGGCCGAAGTGTGCATATTCGAACCAACACCGCTTATACATACAGCTGCTACCACTCATGTAAGTACACTCATGTATTACTTCTTCAAGTGGACTTAACTAAAATATGTAGTACTGGTTGCTATTAAGAGTATTTTAATTTGTTTGTGGCAGTCATAATAAAGATGAAATAATTATTACTTTTTGCGACGCCCAAATTTAATAATACTAGCTACTGATAAGGTAAAACCCCCACTGAAGCCTCCTCTAAATTATTTGAGTGACTCCCCAAAGTGCGCCCAATATTCATTTTAGAATCATCATTTGTGGAAGCAACATGAAGTTCCTGCAAAAATGTTAATGTAAAATTGATTAAACTGATAAAAAGATGGCAGATTAAGAGGGATTATAACAGCATGCGTTGTTATCACAACAGATATTTACAACAATAACAGTTAAACTTGGAAGGATTTGATATGATACAAAATTGAGTGCAGATAAAGTAGAATTTTTTATTACCAGGAACTAAAAGAAAAATCCATTTTGTTATACAAATGTTTTAAACTATGACACAATGCACTCAAGCAATTAATAAGCATTAACAAGTCATATATTTCAAAGGCTGATATGTCATTGTCTCAGTTCCAGATGAACAGCAGAAAAATAAGTACCTCGATAAAGCTATATAACGTATTCTGCTATTATACTTACTTTACTATCATTGTTTATACTAGCTGTCTAGGTACTGACAATGAGTTCATGTGACATTTTAATTAATGTTGTATCATTATCACAGTCCAGTAAATAGTAATCCTCCTGAGGCTGATTAACCCTTTTATATTTATTTATTATATTACAATGTCTATAAATATGTAAGTAGGTCATTTTAAACGAATATTATGCAGCCTAAAATTCGGCTCTTTTAAGGGTACTTAATTTTTTTACGAAGTTGCTGCCAAGGGCATTTGGACGCATTTCAATTACTAAACCATTAATATTTACTGAAACTTTATTTAAGCAACATCTAATATTTGTCGTGCCTCGCGAAATACAAACATAATAGAGATTCATTAAATGACTCTTTAGTCAGATTAATGATGTATTGTCCGCAGTCGAACTTAATGGCGCTTAGAATTACGTCACTCAGATCTGAGTTCGGACATTTCTCGAATGGAATTGGAGGTTTTCAGACGTTTGTTACATAATAGGTCTCTGAACCTCGACGATTGCTGATGGCGCAGCGCCAATTGACCATAATAAGAATGCAATTGGTCAATGTCTATCATATAAAACTGTTTTCGCACTCGGATTCATTATTCAATTCAACGTCACATGTGACTGTACAGGGCTTGGAGTACCGGTGGGTGCAAACCGGCAAGTTGGTGGCGGATGGGCCGATCACTGCGCTGTCATGGAATCTCGAGGGCACCCGGCTGCTAACAGGCGGCAAGCTACTGCAATTATGGCACCAAGCCTCGCTCTATCAAGATGACAGCCAACGTAAGATATTGTTTTCTCCAATTTATATAAGCGAGACGCTAAAACTCTTGTTTCAAGTGGTATTATTATCATTGTTCATGTACATCTTTATCTGGAAATCAGATATTGTGATTTGAGACGATCTTGAATTGCTTCTGACGTCATGTAACTGCACCTACTTACATTACAATTTTTAATGTTGTTAAAGCGGCAAAGTAACGATTTTAAGGCAGCAAAATTAACAACGCTATAATTCACTTTGATTGTGTCGGAACTTCGGAAGTGAAACTAATTTATAACAACGTTACGGAACTAGAACTAGTGTTTAGTAGTATCGATTCATTTATACTAGAGTGCAGAAGCGTGTCAGTATTTTGCTTCAGCTTATTTTTGTACTTAGCAGTCAATTTACTGATACGGATTCGATACCTTTAGGTGTTTAATCACACACAATGCGTAGTGATTTGACTTTGATGATACTATGAACCTTGGTCAAGCCGAGAAGAGTATCAATTAGCTATTTAACAAGAATTTTCTACTATCATCTATCTATAGGTACTAATAATAAATCTGAAGTGTTTGTTTTCTTGTTTGTTTGTTTGAACGCTCTAATCTCGGGAACTACCAGTCATATTTGAAAAAATCTTTTTGCAAACAAAAAAACATTACCCTCCTTCTGGGGCTGTTTGGTAAAATTTGAAACAATAATAATAATACAACACAACATAAGGAATAATATATCTATAATTCTTCTGGAGACACCTGACAACAATACATGCACTGCGCACAGGTGCCTCTTCAGGTGGACTTCAGGAGCAAGGAGTTCAGGAGTTGTAGTATCGTCCCGCCATCTCCTTCCTTTATTCAAATAACCCGCGTAAAATATCCTTTTCTTATTTCCAGCGAGTTCAGGAGTGACATTCCAGATAGGTGGTGACAAGGATGAGAAACCTAAGCAAGCTGAGGAAGACGAGCCCGTGAGTACAAAGACGATTGTGATACGCTCTGATAAGATAACACATACAACAATATACTCCACCGTCCGCTGTTATCTTTGTTTTGTTTATCTATTATGGTCTCTAACAACTATATTTAGTATGAATACAATTATCAATAAGCCATAACTACGGTTTTATAGTGGAGTGATTTATAATTGAAAAACAGTGTACCCACCCACCTAATATTTCAACTTTTTCATTATGTAGGTACTACACTAAATTGACGGAAATCGTTACGGAAATTATACTTGAGAGTTTTCCAGACTTTGTACTGCAGGTTTAACTTGGCAAAGTAAGACTATACTTGTTTGCGTTCCACTTAAATGCTCTCATTTCGGTGACCGCAATATTTCTATAGCTCTTACGTGATGCATTAAGACGCAACTAGAATACTGATCTTCTAAGTTTTGTATTTCACTTACCTACAACGATATTAAAGAGACTCGTCGATAGAAGCATTGACAGTTCCTATCAATTTCTGTAATCTTTATGTCATTTACTAGTTTCATATCACTAATTGATTAATTGTTTCGTACTTACTATCAATCAGTCAAAGTCAAAATAATTATCGTTTCCTTTTCTTTTGTTTAGTCTTGATTTGGGGCGGGAACAATAAAACAGATTGTTATTTATGATTACGAACCATTTCAGTTTTTTACGGGTGTATTATTTGGGGCACGAAAAATGTCCAGGTTTCAATTCCCGCAGTCATATTTGGAAAAGTTTATAAGAAAGTTTGTTTGAAGAAAAAAAAAAGTTTATTATCAAAGTTATCGTCGAAATTCGGTAAAAAAAAAGAATGTCAAATGTAACTTAACGATATTTCGTAAAAGATATCTGATAGTCTTAAGAATACAGCTCATATTATATCTCTAAACAAATTCTCCATGTCCTAGGGATGGATATGCGTGTGGCAATGTCACACAGCGACTCCGGCGCATCACCTCGCGTTCTCACCGGATGGCGTCCTATTCGCCACATCTGGCATCAACGACCGGCTCGTCAAGATCTGGTATCAGAACAAAGGTAATTAAATGAATTGTAAACAGTTTTGGCCACCTTGAGATTTAGAAAGAGACTGTGACACAGGTACCTATGAGTGACAGAGACAATGCTCTACAAAGCCAATCTTTTTTTATAACTCGGTTTTATGGCTAGGTACTGAAAAGTAGTGAAAAGAAAGAAAGAAAATACATTTATTTAGCACAGACTAAAAGGCACACAATGAATAATAAACAGTAGATTAAAAAAAACCGCTGTATGTGACATTTAAACAGGTGTTGTTTTCATATTTTATTTGATTCGTATCGAAGAAGATATCGGTAACCCGGAGTAACCCCCATCATTACCATAAACCTAAGCAAATGTTTTTATGACTAAGTTAATATTTAGATAAGTACAATGAATGTGAACTCTAAAATGTCTGGGCTGATAAGAAACAAAATCCGGGTTAGGGTGAGTTGCTCACGTGCACTTAAGAAGATATACCTAATTGATAAGGGAATATCCCTATAAAAGTAAGTTAGCACACTTACTTTTATTGGGATATTCCCTTATCAATTAAAGCTAAGCTTCTAATCGTAAACATCTCGAGATAAAATGGGTTATGAATGATGCGCACCGTAATGCCAAAATACTAAGGGATAAAGAAAGCTTGGGGCAACAATATTTTATATAAGCGTTTTTCAAAACTCACTGCACGATACTGGGATCACTGTATTGTTCTATATCTATACATATAATAAAATAGTAACAAATAATTTATGTCCGTTTGTGTGGATGTTCCGGATTGGCACAAAAACGGCTGAACGGATTTGGATAAAATTTCGCACACAGATAGTTTATATCCTGAATTAATACATAGGGTACTTTAAATCCCGGTAGTACGGTCCTGTCGGATATTTTCCGACATCCATGCGGCTGAAACCGCGGCTAAAAGCTAGTTCAAAATATTATAATAATGTGATGAACAAACTTATCAAAACCGCAAGAAAATACCTTGCATCCTAATAAAGCACCTCTAAATGAAACCATGAAGATGGCAAAGATACGAGAACTTGTATTCAGCTAATAGCTTAATGGTTGGAATGTCGGCTAATTTGTAAAACTAGTTAATACTCATTAGGTGTCGTCCATTAATCACGTGATGTTTTTTTAGCAACTTATTTACTCCCCCTGGTGATACGTGGTGAGGTTTTAGACTAAATCCTACCCACTACCCAAAATCAAGCGTATTTTTAAGGTACAAAGTATCTAAAAAAAAATCTGTAAATACAGTTATAAATCGTTGCCTGGCAACAGCGAGTCAAATCACGCGCCAGTTTTCGGTTTAGAAATCGCGCATTCAACGAAAAAATAAATACACTTGATATCTCACTCCACCCCCTCTTCCCCCTTGTGATATTTCGTGAATTTTTCTGAACACCATCCTCCCCCTTTCGAGCCACACGTGATTAATGGACGATCCCTTACTCATAATAATTTCATATGACATTGAAATGACGCGATAATTGTGGAAGCAATCTTCGGCAGGAAAATGGCAGTGACATCATTTTCTATTACAAAACGAACAATACATTATGCATTTGTTATTTTTGTTGTAAAAGCCACGCCAAATACCGTTGAGTTAGGACATTGTTATTCCGATGTAATTTTTTCCAAGTTAAGTATACAGGCAAACAAAATGGAAACGTATAATTATTCTGTTTGCGTCATGAACACATCCATAAGAATGATGGCTAAAAGCCTCCGTAGTTATTTATCTGCAAAATACCATCAGATTAATCAATAAGGTGAACCCGCGATATTAAAAATTTCTTAAGTTTTAGCATTATATTTTACATTATATAACATGTTGATCAAAATTCATTACGTATCAATTATGATAAAATAATCCCAGTAATGTTATAAATGCAAAAGTGTTTACTTGTTACGCTGTCATACTAAAACGGCTTTGATGAAATTTGGTACCTGGGTATACTATGACTAGACTATGACCTGGGTTAGGACATAGGGTACTTTTATGCCGATATTCACATGGGATCTAGACGTATAAGGGTGAAACCGCGGAGCGTAGCTAGTGATGACTATATTATAAACATTTAAAATATCAATATAGCTCATAACTTCATATTTGCAATAAATATAATTTCGAATTGCCTCGTATTGAATGATGATCAACATAAATGGAACAGCGGTGTAATTTTTAAAAAAACGTTAAAAAGAATATTGACGGAACATTGACGGACTCCCTTAAATGATACGTCACTCAGTAAGGTACACACCTATGAGGTATATCTTATAGAAAACTCTTAAACTGACTATTGTTAACTGACTATGAATATTGTTTATTTTAGTGCTTGCCCAGGCGCATACAGAACACTCGGCGCCCGAGCTGAACTACACGTTTATATACGTGGCTCATCCGCGCGCTGTCACACATCTGTCATGGCGGAAGACTAGCAAATATATGCCCAAGTAAGTTTTACTTAATTTATACAACAAATCTTTTAATATAGTTTAATTAACCCAGGATTGATCATATAAAACGGCGTTTAAAACAAAGTGCGTACAAGTATTTGGATTTATATGCAAATATACAAATATGCTATGAATAAAAATCATTTTATTAAAACATTGTTGGTTTAGTGGTCACAGATGTGACTGCTGATGTAAAATCCTAGCTTTGATTCCTTGGTCGAGCAAGTGTTTTTGGGTTTTTCCATCAGTCTAGATTTGAACCCGTGTTATATAGGCTCGCTGTTGCCGCCTATTTCATGGGACTTGAACATAACTGGTGCAATGTCGGTGCGACTAATCACCTCTACCTACCACTTCGGAAAAAACAAGCGCGATGTTACGTATGCATATATTATAAAAGCTTATAAAAACTGATTTCATTTTCCAGGGGCAGCGTCGGCAACGTGCTTGTGACGTCATGCGTGGACAACATCTGCCGCGTGTGGGCAGAGACGTTACTGCCTGAAGACGAGTGGGGGGGCGGCTGTGTGACGTCACACTCGCGCTCGCCGCCGCGCAGACAGCGCGCCACGCACCGGCACAAGCATCGGTTCATGCAGCGCTTGAAGCATATGAAGTAGGTCGAGCTTATGTTATAGAATTTTAGATGAAAAAGGAATATGGGCTTACTGACAATAGCTACATAAATGTAACTGCCTTGCCCCTTCCGGCCCCCGGAACCTTTTAAACATCGTATATACATAGAGATTGAGTAGGGGCCCGCTGCGTGACGTCACACTCGAGTTCCCCGCCACGCACCGACACATGCAGCGCTTGACGCATTTGAAATAATAGGTCTCACAAATAATCAAGAAAATACAGGAATATGGATTTTCTAATGACTTCTACTACGAACTAACATCCTAAACTTCCGTCCCGCCTCTCTAAACCTTTATATTATAACCCCGTACCAAAGGGGACGAGTGATCTGTGACGTCACACTCCTGCTCGCGGCTGCGCAGGCATGCAGCGCTTGAAGCATGTCACGTACGTCTCACTGACATTTAACGACCACTACAAAGCACTCTTAACCTTTTGAACCTTTTTTGTACCCTTACTAATCTATAAAATAATACGTGCGTGTTCATGACCCGACATAGACTTAGAAGAAACCTTTGAACGGTTTAAGAATTACTCAGTCGAGTATATTTATAACTTCTGAAGTAGGTGGCAAAAAACAAAAATTCAAAGCCAAAGACAACGACTTTCAAATTTAAAGTTATTTTTCACATTGTAGTGTTTTTTTTGGAAGTCGGTTGTTTTTAACATTCCATTCCTCTTATAAGAAACGCCAATATCAACAAAATTCGTCTCATATTATCTCAGCATTCTCAACAGCCTTGGCTGTAAACTTTCCGTTATGATTCACGAGTTGTCGACATTATGATCGACTCGCTTGAACAATTTCAGCGCAACACGCAATATGAGCATAATTTTTAACTAATTCTTGTACTATTTAAGAATTCCCGATCACGTTTAATCGTGTCTTCTCGGCCTTCCTAGATTGAATTCCAGCTACCTATGTTGGCAAGACGGCTTATACCCAGCAGTGGGTGATTCCGGGCTAAAATGATTATGTTGGCAGGAGGCTGAATATCAATATACTAACTACAGCGCGCAACTTTGCCCGCGTGAAATTTCTTATTTTAACATAACATATATCCTGTAATTCCTGTAGCACAGATTACTTCAGATGGTTCACTCCGCATTTTAGGTATGAAGTTACAAGTACGTAGCGGGCTCGTCTTGTCAAACCAATGCAGTGAGTGTAACGTAGTCGGAAGATATAAGAGTTACGCGATAGAAAGAGAGACAAATTCTAGGTGTATATAACTTTAGTTAATTAGCGCTGTGCGACCTGAATTGCACTTTATTGTGTCGTTGCAAGAGTCGATTTTTATTTAAATGATTTTGCGGAGTGCATCTGTAGTAATCTGTGCCTAGAGCTCTGCCTCGTTTACGATCCGTCTTTAGGAATTATTTTACTCAATAATTTAAAATAATAATAGCTTTTATTTAATTAAGGTTACTCTTTATAACATCACCTATTTTCCAGTGAAAGTCGATTAGCTGGAACAAAAAAGCAGGCAAAAATTGTTTTTTTATATTTTCATATTTATTTAGAAAAATACTGTTTTTTGAAATTACAAACACTTCAATTTTATTTATTGGTATGTATAGATTACAATTAGGGGTTATTGACCGGAGGAAAATATCGTATCTTGCATTGATATTTGTTTGTTCCAGGACATGTTTCCACATCAGACGGACGGCCCAGTCGTCCAAGCAGCCCGGCGCGCCCATTCCCACGTTACCTTCTACGTACAGCGCCCACGACTTTCACAATCCTTATCATGTTACTTCTTACACTGGAGGTAAATATTCTACACTTTTGACTCTCATTTCCAAAAGCAAAAGTCTGTCTATAATACACGTATATAGGGTGAAATTTTGAGATTAAAGCAGTAAGGGCAGCTACCTTAACCGTTGTAGCTACAGGAAAATGGTCTTAGGAGACAGTCCTTAATTTTTGTGAAAATTGCCCATTTTCCTGCTGACTGTAAACTTTTTTTAAATCTGTGAATGCAGACGGAAATATCTTAAAAAGTTAAGGACTGTCTCCTAAGACTGTTTGCCTGTAGCTGAAAAGGTTAAGATATTATTGCCCTTTTTGCCCCATCCCCATCTCCAAAATTCATCATGTATACTGATAGAGACACGCGATACTTAACATCGAGTTGCATTTGTTTATTCGCAGTCTCTTTTAGAGGATACGCAATGCATATGCATAGCGTGGAACTGTATTTATGTTTTGTTTTGTGTATATTTGTAGATTGAATAAGATTTAAGTCGGATTTTTCCGTAAAAAACACGATTGTGCTTGGAACTCTATTTATGTTTTGAAGTGTTTGTAGCTTGAGGAGTTCGTGGCTAAGTAATAACAGCCGCACCCGTCGATCCATCAGGTTAAACGGCGCTTGCCCGGGTTGGTCCGTGGATGGGTGACCTGGTGAGCACGTTAAGCCGTTGGTCCCGGCTGTCATTCGTGTATATTTGACAGTCGTTACGAGTCGTCAGAATCCCGAAAGTCTGACAACCAGTCTTACCAAGGAGTATCGTATTACCCAGTTACTGGGTTGTGGAGGGCAGATAGGCAGTAGCTCCATGTAAAATACTGGTATTCAGCTGCATCCGGTTAGACTGGAAGCCGACCCCAACATGATTGGGAAAAGGCTAGGCAGAAGTGTTTGTAGCTTGCAATATAAACTTAATTTTAACTAATTAATTTAAATCAGATACAGTGATACATTATTATAAAAGGTCTATGAGTAAGATTTAAGTTGGGTGGCTGAAAAAATACACTAATGTGTGTGTGTGTGACTTTTACATGCCTACTGGTAAAATTGGCTGAATCTATTCCTCATAACAAATTGTATTGTACCCATATTTGCAAAACAAAATATCTTTATCTTGTCATGTTAGTTTAGTTTACGTATAATTTTAACAGCATAGAACCTTTCATAGAACATTTTTACAGCTCAATCCAGCAATAGATGTGATCTATGATATGCATGAAGAGGTTATATTAAAGTCGTTTATCACTGCATTAACGGGTAACTTCATTTTTATAGGCAGTAAAACTTTTATGGGTCATATAATATTCTTAATAACACTGAGTTTATTACACCATACCATCGTGATACTATAATAATCTTATGATGGAGAGCTTATTGTGGAAAAAAATTGTATTGCAATACAAAACTCATTGAATTAATTTTGATGTACACCTCCACAATAAACAAATGATTGAATGACGTATACTAAAATAACTTTAACGTATGTTCCGGCCGCCGAGAGAACGCATTTCTGACACCTGTCAGTTGAGTACAAAAGAATACATGTTTTACGAATTTATACTTTATTTGTTCCTAGTCGTGTTCAACTAAGACTTAAGAGGTGTAAAGAACGGCGCGGTGGCCGGAGTATAGGCGCTTTTACAGACAGAGGTCATCATTATAATGTGTTACAGCCATCTTTGTTATTGTGCGAGATACAGAGAAAGAACAGGAGAAGATAGTGCTAAACAGCTAATAATCAAAAGTCGATCGATGAACGTAATCTGGTAGCCATTCACCAGTCACTCGGATCAATTTTAACGGTCGATATCTTCGATCGCCCGCAATACTGTCACGTCATTATAATAAAAGTAATAACATAACATCACGCCTGTACTCCCCGTAGGGTTGAACAGATGTGTACCTATAGTACACCTACATTTCGCCAGTTATGTTTAAGTCCCGGACACAAATCCAGACTCCGGGCTTCTACTGAGAAATTCCAAATGGAAATACCCAATAACACTTTGCCCGACCCGGGAATCAAACCCAGAACCTCATGGTCAGCAGTAGCGCTTGCGACCAGTAGACCAACGAGGCAGTTACGCCATTATAATAACACTTCATAATACGGACCCTGAGGTTGTATTACAGAGGTCTTTAAAGTGTCGCATACTAATTTAAACCTCCTCCAGGTCTTCACTTCCACCTGGCAGCTTCAATAAACGCGGAGACGGATATTCCTTTGGTGCCCTCATTGGCTGGGGGTGGCCGCTTCATACTGCACTGGCTTCACAACAAGGAGATGCACTTCACCAGCCAGGCTGAAGCTATACTGCACGATCTTACAAAAAAAGTAAATATTATGCTTTTTTAAATTTCATATCGGGTTACCAGATTAAATGTTTGAAGTAGCCTGATATTTGGACGCGACCTTAAATCTTCCTTTTAAGAGCTGTCATCCCTTCATCAGATTTATATCTTCTTATAACTGGCATCTGAAATACTCCCATCTTTTGCGGGGCTCCGTCATATAGACTCTTCGTACAGTAAATACAAGAAACCTCAATGAATAGAACTTTTACCGTCATATTACAAAACGAGTTCTAACTTCAGTTGACGCCCAAACCTGCAAGCCAGTTATTGTATTTTGAACTTTATTCCACCAGATGTAAAGTTTTTTTTTAATACAAAGCTTACAACTTTACGCCAGTAGGAATAAAGTTCAAAATACAAAAAAAAATACTCGAACGTTTAGTTTTTAACTAAACATAGATTTCTTTTTGTAATAAGATCTTTAGTATTTGAAATCATGAAGTGGATGAAATGCAATAAATTCACTGTTTTTTTTTCCTCTAGATATTAGATAAAGAAGAAACAGACGAGGGTGGGTCAGGTTCGGATCAAACTGCACATCCGGATGGAGAGCATGAAAGTGAGTGTGTTTTCATATACTTGCCTAATCAATGAATACTACTTGGTAGAATTATCTTCAGAAATATTATGTGGACACGTCACCTGCTGTAAAAACAAATGAATGTAACCTTATAAGTGGAGCACAGTCAAATATAGATTGTGTTAGTCACGATAAAAGGCATGTATTTCCGTGAAGGGAAACGGTCTTATCGTCCTAAATATTTTTTGTAATGTTTTAAGAGCGGTTGAATGAATGTTCCTCAAATATTTCAGTCGGTTTTGATGTAACAAAACTATATTACAACCTTGGATAAAGATGCTTACATCAGTAAAATATGCGTAACAGCTTACTTGAATCAACGTGCTACTTAAAGTAAAAGTAATTTTAAGCCTAATTGTAATCGACGTAAAGTATATTTTTGTCTGTATACCATGTATTTCTCATCTCTGTTATATAAGAATTATTTACATACTCAAGTAATTTTATCTCGAACCATTATAGTCTTTATTATATTGTGCTTCTAAGTATAATGTTGGGTAAAGCTCGCTTATTTATAAGCCTAATTGCTTACTTTATTTCACGCTGCCGTATAGAAAATAGACGTCCAAGTCATCATTTAACTAAAATGCAATCTGAGGATAACAGCAATAGCGATGAACAACCAGGTAACTGAATACTCATGCTGCATGCTTTATTCGTGTGGAGTACACTAATGCATAGCGTGGAATTCGTACAAACAGCCAACAGGCAAGCTAGAGCTTTTTACTTCGTCCTGCGTATATTTTGACAGTGGTGCCGATTCCCTTGTTCACAAACTAAACTAAATTTAAGTTCAGTGCATCTGTTTCTTTGTATTTTATTGAGAAGAGGAAAGAAGATAAATTTTAGTTCTGTTAAATTAATCAGCGCCTGTCACTCTCTATAAAAGTTTAGACGTGATTAAAAAATTGCCTACTAAAATGACGTCGTATTTACGTCCGGCGCTGATTAATTTGACAGGACTAAACTAAAATGTATCTTCTGTCCTTTTTTTAATGAAATAGTCTCTCTGTCGGAACATCGCTTAAAGCTGATCACGGCAAATGCAATCGGCAGAAGATTGCGGTATTGAAAATCAATTAACGATCAGCTTGCAATCGTCAATGAAATAAAAAGGACTCCAATAGTGCCTTAAATGTGCGTGAACTGTCAATCTAACAAAGTGTAAATATTACAACTGTTGATTAAAGGTTGACAGCTACACATGCATGAATCCTCGAAATGTAATTAACATGTATTGTAACACAGCCAGCATAATGTGAAACTCGGATTAAATTCAGAAGGTATACCGCTTACCCTACAATATTGTACGTAACATACAAGCAACTTGTTCGATTAATTTCTTTGACTACTAATCGACTGAATATTATTTTCAGACTTAGAAAATGTATGACACTATCAAATAAAATACAATAGATGTTGATATATTTAGTAGCCTATTCCGCTTAACTATTCCTAAAGAGTCATAAAAAACCCTGTAAGAAATCTACACGTGTTTCACCTCTCAACGAGGCATGCTCATTATGACGATTGACTTGTCGCGAACCCGAACACGACGTGTTGCCAGGCTGAGCGCCGGACACGTTTCTCTGCGTTTGGCGCTCAGATCTACGTCTATTATATTTTATAATGGATTTCTGCCAAGTCACGCCGCCTGAATCTATTAACTGTATGCCAGTATGAATGAAAATAAGACCCACTTGCACCAAAAATTTCTAAGTATGCGTATAGCGCTAATAGAATTTAGAACTTTGTTCTATTTCTGTCAATCATTTGAAGATGACAAGGAAAGAATTATATTTTACATACGTTTAGGGTTACTGGGTATGCGCTAAGGTAGCCGCGAAATTCAAATTTTCTTACGTTTTTTGCAATTGCAGGTTAGTGTCAGGTTGTATGTTGATTAAAATATGATTCGCGACCGTAACAAATATGGCTTTACAGAATTATAATGATTAGAATTAGCAATACAACTCCTTAAGTTAGAATTAGCCTCAAATGTCATGATTTCATTAAAATAGGGTAATGTGAACTTAGACATTTGTAGTATATTGATGATTTTTATGATTGTAATTTTATAAATAAATATTAGATACGGCAGCGAATCATATGTAGATCATCCTGATACGGATTTAAAAATTGCAAAAAAGGCAGTATTTCGCGGGCTACCTAGGCTAGGTTACTCCTTAAATGCATAATATCGTGATTTGTGGAGCAAGTGGGGGGGTCTAAGAATGAACATACCTCTAACCTTTATTTTATTATTCAGGTAGCGGCAACCACAGTCACCCAAGTCTATCAAACACGACGTCTATAAACTCTATAGCCACTGACGTCACATGCACGCACCTACCTGATTCACTGGACGCTAAGATAGAATCGTTACTGCGCGACTGGCATCAGAGTCCAGATCTACTGTTCTCTATACACCCTGTTGATGGCAGCTTTCTGATATGGTGAGTACATCTATAAACTCTATACTCTATGGCTAGTGAAGTCACACGTAAGTACATACCTACCCGATTCGAGGAGACAGAGGGAGACTACTACATAGGCAATGGCAGCTCCAGTAAATTTTGTTTCAAGGGGAATCGGAGAATATTTAGCTAAAGATCTTTAACTAGCCTTCAAAAATGGTAACAAAAGTTACGGATGTGACGAACTACAACCCTGATTATAAGCGACAGTCCTTAAAGTTAATGTTTTGATATTATTTTAGTTCACAATTTTATTAATATACAATTTATGGGGTTTTTCTTTCATATGAAAATTTGTTTGGAGTCTGGATTTGTGCCCGGTTGATGGTAATAGGCTCGCCCCTTACATGGGACTTAAACATGACTGGTGAAATGTGGGTGTACCTACTATAGGTACACCTCTGCCCAACCCTTCGGGCAAACAAGGCGTGATGTTATGTTATGTTATGAAACTTTGTACATTTTTGACCTAAACCTAAACAGAGTAAAAACTTTGCATTTACTCCACAAATGATTGATTCTTACTTTTTCTTTCTCACAGGGTATGCGAATGGCTAGACGAGTTACAAGCGGGCGCGATAAGACAAGCACAAGTATCGTTCTCCGCGCGGATCCCGTCCGCGTTCCCCCTGGGCGACGCCACCACCATGTGCACGCCGGCCGCGCTCTACCACGCCGCCGCGCAGCCGCTCTACGTGCGACACAGGACCAAGCCCGTCACGCCCAGTATGTTTATCTTGTCAATTATGAATTTGTTGTTTGTTAAAATGAGGAAGCTGGGAAAGGATATGTGCTACAATCGTTTCAGGGTGCTACATTAATCTTTTGGCGCCTGCATGACATTGGGGGGCGTTGTTAGTAACAGTTGTGAAATTGTCACGGAAATTGTATTTATTTATTTATAAAACATTTGCTTGCTGCACTTACAGTAAACACCAAAGCGCGCAGCAAGCCAACAAAATAACATTTAGCTAAAAAAAACTTCAGGCAAACAAAACAAAAATATGACAAAATAAAACAATATAGCGGCGTTAGTTCGCCACACGCCAAAAAAACCATATAACGTTATATTTAAATGACTTTTTGTTACTTTTTTAATGTTAATGCAAGTTTGGACACGAGGCCTTTGAACTGAAAGCGAAACAAACCAATTTAAAAGATATTACTACGAAGTTTTTGAAAGCCATACTAGTTAAAAAATACCAGTAACTAATACCAGTAAATTTAAAGCTATTCTTAAAGATAAACAACAACTGAACAGTTTGATGGTTTGCCAGCCTTTTAAAGCTAAAGCCTCGATATAAACATAACAATAATACATCGTTTTGGTCTACGTCAGTGGGACCACAACCGCCTGAAGCAGTGACGACGCCGCTCGCGAGTGTACAGGAAGAGAAAGAAGAGAACGAGTGGCCGCAAGGCGAAGGTGAACAACATGGGAATCAGGAAAATGGTACTTATGATAATACTTTTGAGCTTTTAATTCATTACAAAACAAGATTTATAATAAGAACCAGTTTTAAACCTCAAGATTTTTTTTATTTCGAACATTACTGCGACTATGTTAATGTTCTAAATACAAATACTAATTTTAAATTTCTATTGCCCACTTGCACTACAAATCACAAACGCTAAACATATTTAAAACATCATTCTTATTCTTTCAATTTCAAACGATTGACATAAATACAACGATTTTATAAATTCGTTAAGCATTAAATAAAGAGCGATTTCTGAAGAAAAAAATATTTTGATTTGAAAGTAAATATGTTATCTAATTAGCTATCATGGCTGCGGTCTGTAAAATTGTCCCACTAAAACCTAAATTCAAAAATTGCAAAAACAGCCTTTAGCATTACGGCCGTTAAAAACTTTTCCAATAGAATTCTATTTATTACCCCGGAAGGCACACTAAACCTACCTATCTATTATATAACTTTTATTCAGGAAATCGAGAAGAGAACAACAATGAAATGCAACGTAAGACGAGCATAGCCACCGAAGATTTAGGAGAGAACCCGGAAGGTGACGTGTTGGACTCGGCGCCCGTCATATCCATGGTCACCAACCATACTAACGGGACCTTGAATCTCTGGCAGTTGACCTTCGATGATAAGTCCAAGTTTTCTCAGGTACAGAATAAATATTTGGAACCCCCTTACTTTTCTGGGTTCTCAATAATATTTAAAGATTTTTGAACTAGCCATTTTACTTTACAGAAAATAATTATCCATTTTTATTACAGGTGCTATCAATAGGCCACGCTTCAAGAGCATCGGGCCATAGGTTTAGAGTAAACGACATTACATGCCATCCAGTATTACCTCTATTACTAACTACAAGTCATCATAACATATCCGGTAAGAATAGGGTATTACACGTATTTTGGAAAAGTGTCTCAATTAGATTATATAGTGCTAAAGAACCACTAAAAAATTCACAAATTTTTTGTTCAATCGTTAAGTGCCATAAAAATGCATTTAAATTTTACTTTTTCAAATTTCGCGCGTAATTTACAAAAACACTGGACGCAGTGGATGCCATATTGCTCTGTGGTCATGACGTCAGTTGGCTATGTAAACAAATGCAGGTACGCTGATAGTTGACAGTTGACACTTCTATGTTTACATAGCCGTATGACGTAATAAAATGGCGGCTACTATTTTAATGGTGATGAAACAGATTAAAAAAGCTGAAAGAAAGAAATTCAATTCAAAGGAATTGAATTTCTCACTTTTCAATAATTCATAGTCTTTTTTTTTTCGAATTAAGAATTGAGTCGTATCCGATTCTAATTAGACCTACATTAAAACTGATTTGGACAAACAAAAGTCGAACTCGTTACAAAAGTATTCGTTCGCAATTACTTTGGAAAAACATGACGCCTTTTGTTGCCTTCTAAGATTGATAGCTTCATAGGAAGTAGTTATTACAGATAGTTTCCTAAAGTATTGCCTTGCAAACTTTTGTGCCTAGTCAATTCGCGTGACAGTACCTAAAGCTATACCTATTTTAATTCGATTAAAGTTTTACACATTTAAAATGATATTTTTACGCCTTTAACAGATAGTGAACGGGACCACCACAAATACGACGACGACGCAGCAGCCGGCGGTCTGTGCTCCGAGCTGATCATGTGGCGCGTGGAGTGCGTGGGGCCGCTCGGCAAGTCGGGCGGGGTGTCCGAACTGGCGCGCGTTAACTCGCCCCATCTGTCTGCCTTCAGTAATGTGGCCTGGCTGCCTACTTTACTGCCTAGGTAAATATTATATGCTAGTTTCTGCCCGCGACTCTGCCCGCGTGGAAGCTAACTATACTATAAAATATATCCTGTGGCACTCGCCAATAGTGCAGCTTTCTATCAGCGAAAGAATTTTTGAAATCGTAGCAGTTTCGGAGGTTACCTCCTACTTTACCTCTTTATAATATTAATATAGGCTTATTCAAATAAAAAAATGAAACATGTTCGTTGCTGCCATACAAAGCAAGCAGACTTTCATCTATCTCGTTTGCAATTTTATAAGTGATCGGTCAGGGAATTAATCTTATAAGTTGTACAGTTTCCTTCACAGTTACTGATTGCCAGGGTCGATCTAATTAGGCGACTTTAGAGAGTAACTTGTATGCTCTTAATACTCATATAAAAAATGATAGTTCCGTCTTTTGAAGAAAATAAATTAAAATTAATTTGGTATCTCAGTCGTTTTCATATCTTTTAATGGGCTGTGTACGTGCGAGGCATAATTTTCAATGTCTTATTTATTTCCAGCACGACACTCGGCAGCCTATCAAACTCACCGTCAGCATGTTTCGTGGCGAGCGACGGCGAGAGTCTACGGGTATTCCAAGCTGTGATAGATGCACGAACACTACTGGCTGAAATAGCAACATCAGAGAGACGTCATAAAGATGTAATGGTAAACATTTGGTAGTCACTACACAGCAGGTTACTGGCATTTTCCTCTGAAGCGGAGAAGAGAGGAATAACTCGTAAACATGTGGCGTTAAAGTTAAGCGGACGCAAACAAAATGGTCACTGTCCATACTCCTTTAAATTTGAGGACACTGAAGGACTACTGAAGCCGCGCGCACGATCGAAGGTTAAGGGGGCACCGAGCTTTTTATACATAAAAACACGTTTTTTAACCATTGTTTGAAGTAGTAAACAATTAAATTAAAATGTAGGAAAATATAATGGTATTTTTGGGCTTATATGCTAGACAGTTTATACGATGGAAACACGATTTAAGAAAGTTGGCTCGATAGAATAAATTCGCAACGCTACCTCTTATCGTGTATTTTTTTCCGCTTTTTCCCTCCTTTTTTATATAAATAAGTAATTTAATTATGATACATTTACTAATTTAAAGTTCATAGTTGAGCGGAGCGGAGCTGGAGCGTTTATACGCCACAGTTTTTTATTTAAGAGCAATATGATGAAAATAACAACGAAAAACATTAAAAAAAATGCAAAAGTGTGGTTATTTTCTTTACTCTTTACACGTAAAGAAAAAGACAGAGACAAAGGCAAATGCTCGGTGCGCCCTTAAGCTACGCTTACCGCGGTCAGTTCGTGTCTGGGTGACCATCCATTACACATCGAGATCCCTCCGTGCCTCGGAAAACACGTTTCGTAGATCTTTGACTGTCGTTACGGGTAGTCAGCAGCCCAAAAGTCCGACTACCAAGATACACCTTGGTATGACAGCAAGGGGTATCGAGTTACCTAGTAACTGGGTAGAACAGATAGGCAGTCACTCCATGTAAAATAGTGGTATTCAACTGCATCCGGTTAGACTGGAAGCCGCCCTCTATGTAGTTGGGAAAAGGCTAGGCAGATTGACTTAAGCAGCGAACAACTGGGCCAAAGCAATATAGTTAACGAATATTGATCCTCTTTTCGAAAAGAAGAAGAAATAAAATTGTTGTACGAGACATCTTCCCTCTACTCCGGTTTGGTGGAACCTCGCCGTAAAAGGAGCCGTAAGCTAGGTCGGTCTGGAACGCGGTTGTCATGCTAAAAACAAACTGAGCATGCCTTAATCGAACTTAATTGGAGAATAAATTAAATTGATATTTCGTCTATAAAGCCACAGTTATTACTATTTCAGTCAAAATTACACTTAATAAAAAGTGTAATTTTCAAAAAGTCTTTTATAATTGGCGCTAACATAGTTGTGCCTAAAAATTTTGTTCTACGGGCAGGCACACTACACATTACTATTAGGCCTCCTGCTCATTAGGCAACCAGGCCACGAGGACATATGGCATATAAATCATGCTAGGTTGCGTAATGCGCGGGAGGCCTAACTTCACTTTATCTACGTCGTCTTTTATCCAACAGCACGACACAATGTCGATGTCTTCCGAGTCAACTCTAGAAGAAGGCGGAGGCATTCCTTTACACGAGCGCATACAGATCGTATCGCAGCAGTCGACCGCGCGGCCGGGCGCTATCATACAGCTGCACGCCATAGCAGACGCCACGCACGACTGGCACAACACGCAGCTGCTGCATGTGTTCCAGGAACAACTCATAACTGGTGATTACATCACATAACACATAACATCACGCCTTCTTTCCCCGAAGGGTTGGGCAGAGGTGTACCTATAGTACACCCACATTTCGCCGGTTACGTTTAAGTCCCATGTAATAGGGGGCGAGCCTATTGCCATCAACCGGGCACAGATCCAGACTCCGGGCTGCTACTGAGAAATTCCAGATATAAAATCCCACCAACTCCAACTGGTGATTAATAAGACGAAAATATTGAAGAAACTAAAAAATAATGGAAATGGACAAATAAAATAACTTTGCAAAATTGGGGCTCATTTTTGATTGATTCAACTGATTTCTGTCCTTATAAAATTTCTGACCAATAAAACTGCTCTTAAATCACATGTTAACTGTTGTTAGGATTTGACAAAAGACCAAAATGGATGTGCAAAAGAAAATATTCATAGTGACAAACATACACTTCGTGATAAATCCAAAAAAAAAGAACAGTCCTGTTACTGTTACACTATACATTTTGAAACGATCTCGCTCCCTTCTATGTTCTATGTTAGAGGTTATGGTTTCCGCACTTAGTCCTCGAGTGGACCATTGTGCGTGGGCCATGGCGGCCGTCGGTGGTTATTCCAACCAGCCCACCTCCCTCCAGAAGTTAATTAAAGCTCCTGGTCTGTTAAGAACGTCTGTGAATGATAAGCTCTCGCTCCCTTTCTTACAATCCAGCCAGTCCTCTATTAGTTTGTTATGCAAAATAATGTTTCCATTTCCATATTCAGGTGAACGCAACTCAGTGGAACCTGATAACGCAGATTCAGGTCTAGAACACTCGGATGTGAACACCTTAACGGAAGCCGGTTTAGAAGCGATAGTGGACTTACGTAAAGCGGCCACGTTCAACGAACCATTCTACATCGTGGTGTTAGAGAGAACTGATGGTGGGTCTACCGTGCATATGTGGAGACTCACCGTGTCCTCACAAGCTGATCCCAATGGTGAGTTTGTATTTAATCAAGTATTCAAAGTTGATGTTAAATAAAAAAAGATAGAATGTATTTTCACAGAAAGAGATCATTGTGTTTGTTAATGTTATTTTTTTAAGTAATTTTTGTAACATTATGCTCGTTGATCGCAAAAAAAAGAAGATAAGACAGTGATAAAACTGTTTTGAGCACCTTATATATTCCATCTATGTAAGAACCAATTTTTTCTACCCATATTCGCTCCTAATAATTAAAAAAATAACCCAAGAGCCATTTTTTATTAAATAGTAAAATAGAGCCTCGTTACTGAACAACATCCCAACGTATCACGCTGACCATAAAACAGTCGACCGAAACATTTTTGTCGGAAAACGAGGGTATTGTTTTCTACAAATAACATAACGCATGGTATTCCCCGAAGAGTTAGCCACAGGTGTACTATCGCGGTCACGCAAATCTGAACACCGTAAGGACTATTCCTGCTTGCAGTTACTATAGCGCGCGGCCGGCCCGCTATAGAAACTTTTACCTATAAAAAAAAGGGATGGTAAACCGATGTGGTCATCGTGTGCACGGGATTTTGTTTTCAAAGTGGTGGATATGCGTGACCGCGGTGGTACCAATAGTACACCCACATTTCGCCAGTTATGTTTAAGGTCCAATGTAATAGGGGGCTAGCGTATTGCCTATGTTTTCAAATTTTTCGTATAATTCGATGGTTACTTCTAAATATTCCCTCTCTTTCGCAGATGACCTCACAAACAGCATGATGTACGTACCAGACAGTGCGTTAGTACAAGAGGATGAAGGCGAGTCGCGCAAAAACTCGGTGTCTATGGATAATGACCGCGCACCGCCACAACCGCTCGCACATTCACATATCTCTATATCTACCAAGAAGGTATGTTTTAAAGAGTTCATGGATAAAGTATCAGTAGAGAAACTCGTGGCTAAGTAATAACAGCCGCACGGGTCGATTCATCAGGTACGCTTGCCGGGGTTGGTCCGTGGATGGCTCCTCCGTGCCTCGCAAAGCCGTTGTTTCCGGCTGTCAGTCGTGGATTTTTGACAGTCGTTACGAGTCGTCAGAAGCCCGAAAGTCTGACAACCAGTCTTACCAGCGGGTATCGTGTTAACCAGTAAGGTTGGAGGTCAGATAGGCAGTGGCTCCATATAAAATACTGGTATTCAGCTGCATCCGGTTAGACTGGAGGCCGACCTCAACATAGTTGGAAAAAGACTAGGAGCGACTGCCTATCTGACCTCAACAACCCAGTAACTGGGTAATACGATACCCCTTGGTAAGACTGGTTGTCAGACTTTCGGGCTTTTGATGATTCGTAACGACTGACTGTCAAAGAACCACGAATGACAGCCGGGACCAACGGCTTAACGTGCTTTCCGAAGCACGGAGGAGTCTCGGTATGTAAAGATGGTCACCCATCCACGAACCCCGGCAAGCGCAGCTTAACCTGATGGATCGACCCGTGCGGCTGTTATTACTTAGCCACGAGTTCCTCAAGTTCTATTATACATATTACAATGTTGTATTTCCCAGGTATGTGAATGCCCGTTATCGCTGCCTGACGGTGTAGATGTCATCCACGCGACGCCCGCGGCCGGCCATCTGAGTTCCGCCTCCATCTACCCTGCATGTTTAGCGCCATACATCATGGCTACTGCTTGTTCCGATAGCACGTTAAGGTAAGAAAGGAAAATATACGTTACAGGTAAAGTCGACCTACCAATTGACAACCGTAAGGTTGAATGTCATTTGCACGTTATAAAACGACAAGGTCTATTTTTGCTTTCAAGATCGATATGACGGTTGGATAGTTCAACCTTAGTGAAGTTTAAATTTACTATGATGATGAATGATGGTGATAACTAGTGAAACTTAAAATAATGATAGCTAGCATAAGCATAATCAATCCCAGCATAATGTTCCCAAAGCTGGAACACAGGCCTCCTCTCTTTGAGCTGTAATCTACCACTCGGGGACAGAGCGGGTTGGTAGATGTTAAATGTCTTCGAATTTTTGGTTCCAGGACATGCCGGTTTCCTAATGAAACTTTATATTTAATACCTTTGCAGATTTTGGAAATGTCATGTAACGAAAACGGAGGATGAAGACTTTGATTACACATGGAAAGAGTGGGAGATGATGAACAAAGATCAAGAATCCGCGATAGACATTCCAGGTAAAATAATTATTATTACTTTACTTGAATACACAATCTTTGATAATTTATATGACGTGTATTGCTACTCAATCAACTATCTACTTTAGGGTTCTGGAGTCTAAATTGATTTTTAATTGACCATTTGTAATAAAAGGTCCAAACACTCCTAAATAAATTTTGATTTAACTGGAATTTGAACTTTTTCTCAAAGTCACTCACATCTCAAAGCTAGTCATAACATTGAGTTTTATGTTTCGAAAACTTGACAAATATCTGACATTCTAAATAGGTACAAATATAATATATTATCTACAGGCCAACCCCTCCACATAAGCGCAGCCTACTCCGGCCGCATCGCGTGCGCATACAAATGCGGTCGTTCATTCACTCGTCCTAAAGGCGGCACGACCACAAACAGTACAAGTTCCGACGCACGCTTCGTCAACCTGTGTGTCTGTGTGTATGAGTGTGAGAGTACAGGGGGAGCCGAATGGCTGCTCGAAGATACGATTCCGCTAAGGAATGTTAGTCTGCCCAGAGTTGGGGTTTGTACGGATACGCAAATTGATCTGTCGTATCTACATGATACGTCGTTTATGCAGAAGAAGCAGAGGTTGAATCAGGTGTGTAAACTTTTCTTACCCGCTCGCTTGCTTACGCAAAAAAAAATGGTAGCTTACTTTCCCAGTGCAGATGCACTGCGAACCGCGCGTTCGCATTAAATAAATGTATACATAAAAAAAATAAAAAATAAACTTGGGTTTAAATAAAAAATAAAATGGACTCTATGCGTTTGTAATAGAGATTATAATATAATGAATAATTTTGTCTCTTGCAACCACAGTTGCACAAAGCAAAATATGAACGATTTCGTATTTCAAATCTGTGATAAATTATGTCTTTGGTGTAAATATCGTAAAAATAGGACTCTAAACGTTTGTAATAGAGATTAAAATAGAATGACATAATATGAATGGCTTTGCAACCACAGTTGCACAAAGCAAAATGAACGATTTCGTTTTTGCAACTGTGGTTGCAAGAAGCAAATCAGCGGTTACACAACACAATATTGTTATAACTAAGGATTTTCTGTATTTTTTTGTGTGCACCTGCACCAGGGTCAACTAAATTTATTTTGTTCTTTGATGTTAAAAGATTCTTATTCTAAATCGTTGTACTGTAACACTCCGTTTTTGAAAGGCTAATCAACACTATAGGGTTCCGTTTGGCACCCTTTGGGTACGGAACCGTAAAAAATATCGGACGGATTGTTAAACTCATGACAAGTGATTAATTTTTGGTTGTTAATTCAGTAAGCCAATCGCGGAAATTAACGAGAGCTTTATAGAATGTGAGCTAATTATTGTGTCGTTAAGCCTCATAGACACCGGGTGTTCGTGGTCTCGTGTAACATCGGAATCGATATTAATTAATAAAAAGTTCTCTGAAATCCATACTTTCTTTCCAGTAAATGGAAATCTAAGTTTTATATGTGATCAATTATTATTTAAATAATGTATTTCACATTATAACAACCAAATTGTTTTATCAGAAACTGCAATAATTTTTGACATACTGACTCAATAAAGAAATCTTCTAGGTACTCCAAACTCTATCATCAGACGAAAGCCGTAACAGTCGCAACGGTGAGGGTGACCCAGGCAAATCGGCCGGACTCCTCGCTGTCCCATCGTTCAGTACCCTTCAATCACTACGCAAGAGTATTATGGAGAATGGCAACACCTGTCCATTGACTCAGAAACATTTAGTTCAACTTGACTGGGTGTCGAAGGAAGATGGATCGCATATTCTCACGGTTGCTGTTGGTTCAAGAGTACTCCTATTCACTCCTGTATCCAGCGATTTAGCACAAGCTAATCTAAAGGTAAGCGCAGTTCTCGGCTATTAATATGGCACATCTTTCTCAGTAGCGGCCCGGAGTCTGGATTGACGCCTGGTTGATGGCAATAGGCTCGCCCCCTTTTACATGGAACTTAAACATAACTGGCGAATCTCTGCCTAACCCTTCGGGATATTCAGGCGTGATGTTATCTTGTGTTATAAAAATACGGCTGAGTAGAGCGTCGTCTCTATAAATAGGCGTCATTTCCATGGACTTGAGAATCGCGGCGATGGTCACGCTGTCGCCAAATTATCGCCGTGATGATATCCTCTAGAGTGGAGATTCATTCATAGAGTTTCTATTGAATTTGATGACACGGCGAGACTATCGCTGCAATTTTCTCGCCCGTGGATTATCGCCGTGATGATATCCTCTAGAGTGGAGATTCATTCATAGAGTTTCTATTGAATTTGATGACACGGCGAGACTATCGCTGCAATTTTCTCGCCCGTGGAGATGGCGCCACACTTGAGTAAGTTGTGAGACAGTCTATTTCTAAATCTCGATTTGCTATATTAGCGCCCGGCTACTGTCAATTGTTTTGTGGCGGCATCTACATCGCCACATGCGAACTACGCATCAAAGACTGACGTCACAAATCCTGCTTCGCGCTATTTAAGTTTACCGTGCGATTAACATATATAAGACACATCCTCTATAGAAAAGAGAGGATCCTCCGACCAGACGGGTGTTGTGTCTGGCGGGCAATTACCCAAGGATTGATGTTAGATAGTCTTATATCTGTTAATCGCGCGGTAAACTTAAATAGCGCGATGCAGGATTTGTGACGTCAGTCTTTGATGCGTAGTTCGCATGTAGCGATGTAGATGCCCGCCACAGTTTGTTTTAATTTTTCAAACGAAAAAGGCTTTGATTTCAAGTTCTTAGACCTTTTTACAGAAACTTATGAATAGTCAAGAACATCGTTTCAACGTTGCAAGATGTCCTTCTTGTGATGAAGTTCGAAAAAAACATACGGTTACTGTTTTTTGTTTTGCTAAGTAGATAGTGGGAAAAGTAAAGATCATAAAAGTTATACCATTATATTTCACGAGTGCGTGTCAATCATTGCAATTTAAACCTTATGTCATTAACGTAAAAGTCATAACGCGGGCTCATGATTTTCAAAGACTATACCTATTCTAGTCCATAGCTAGATAATCATAATATGTACGTTAGTTAGCAATCCACAAGTCGTTATAGTTCTAAAACATAGGGACGAATACTTAATTTGGGTTTTCGTAATTTTATATTCAAAGACATACTCATTATAAAAAGGTAGCGTATTCCCGTATTTTTAAGAACGTTCGCATTCGCATCTCATTCGCAATCTGTCAAAAATACAATCAATTTAGTAACATTTTTGACAAGTTTGACAGATTGCTACTTGAATGTGAACATTTTTAAGTACGAGAATTGGCCTTCTGAATAAAATTCTTGTTTGTCAATAAAATAACTAAAAATTCAAACATTTTTAGGCAATGAAAGAATCGATAAGCGCCAACCGTCCAATCCTACGCAAGGCGTCTTCACTAGCCGCGCCGCTATTCGTCGAAGAGATCAGATGGATGCAACTCCGACGCATAGAGTTAAAGACCGCTGATGGTCTACCACCGTTACCTATGCAAATATCTTGGGTTCGAGACGGTATACTAGTGGTAGGAATGGACTCGGAAATGCACGTGTATTCGCAGTGGAAGCCTGAGAATCCGCAGACGGCGTCTGGACTGATGGGTGCACAGGTATGTAGTTCAGACGGTTTAAAATTGAAATAAACTTGCAGTGTTATTTTCAAGTGATTATTATTCCTGTAGAACACTCAGGGCCGAAACTGCGTTAAGCGGACGCCCGCGCGGTTCTATACAAAAGTGCTCCGCGCGGGCACCCGCGCGGAGCACTCCGCTTAACGCAGTTTCGGCCCTCAACGAGCCTAAGGGCGTTTGTGCACTACACGGAATTTTACCTTCCTGATGTAAAATCTCATATCTATATTTCCGGATCACGTGTTATTTACTTGAAAATCGGACTGCCGGACCATAAAATTCCTTGTAGTGCACAAACGCCCTAAAGCTGCTTATGGAATGAGTGAGTTCATCTCAATAGTGCAACAACTGAGGTTCGATTTCACTTCATTGTGATAGATTGTGGCCACGTTTGAATAACTTCACTTGATTAATTTTTCAAGTTCGTGTTTTCACAACTACATTCTATTTTATTACAATTGAATTGGCCATAGTCATATACAGCCTTCACTATTTTACTAAACCAATCTGGATATCGAACAGGAACTGGAAGAAGGCAGCGAGTCTCGTGCGCTTCGCGACTCAGACTTGCGTATATCTGCGCCTCATCTACAGCGTGTGTCCTCAATCAACTTGCAACTGTTAGAACGAGACGCTAGAAGACGTACCAAAACACAACCGGATCAACCTCAGGTATTCACTTACTTTATTTATTAAATATATACTAATGTTATAAAGAGAGAGCACATTTTGTGAGCTTATGTATATGTGGAGTTGTGTATTTTGTGACTTTGTGTATATGTGGAGTTGTGTATAAATGTGTATTTTGTGACTTTGTGTATATGTGGAGTTGTGTATAAATGTGTATTTTGTGAGTTTGTGTATATGTTGAAACATTCTTTCACCGTTTAATAGGTACATTATTCCAGATGAAATATATACAAAAAGAAGTAATTAATAATATTAATGAAATACATATTGAATTCATGCAAGCCTAGTACTTTTTTGTTAGTTATTCCTCAAAATTTGTGCACGACGTGTGACATGTAAATTAAACCCGTGCGAGGCTGGGGCGGGTGACTAATAATTTATTAATCTATAGCCATACAAAAATACATAACATAACATATTACATTCTGTACATGTCCAATATTATTCATATGAACTAGCTGGTACAGCTGTCAAACTTACAGGTATCTTGGATGCCAAAAGAATCAATCTATTCAAAATAATCTTATCAACTATGTTGGGGGCTGAATACGCGACTGCCTATCTGACCTCCGCAACCCAGTGATTAGGTAATACGATACCCCTTGGTAAGACTTGCTCTATGTAAAATACTGGTATTAAGGCTGCATCCGGTTAGACAGGTTAGTTGGGAAAAGGCTACGCAGATTGAATCCAAAAAGAACAAGGCGAAAGTTGTGTTACTTTTGTTGTTTTATTATTTATTTTATTTTATTTATTTATTTGCGTAAAACATGGTATAAAATGGTAAATGGTATGGCATGGTATGGTGGTTTTATTTGTGTTCTCACGAATATTATATCAATGTTATTACTTGACAGCCGCTTTTGGACTACATGCCAGACTACGGATTGTTCGAAGCTTCGCAAATGGCCTGCCCGGTGCTACCTCAATACCATCCCAAGCAACTGATGGAGCTGCTCAACAGCGGAAAAATACGATGGGTGAAAGCTATCCTCGCCCATTTAGTTAGGTATAGTACTTTTAT
The DNA here is from genome assembly GCA_914767815.1 of Eupsilia transversa. Classification (NCBI taxonomy): domain Eukaryota; kingdom Metazoa; phylum Arthropoda; class Insecta; order Lepidoptera; family Noctuidae; genus Eupsilia; species Eupsilia transversa. Next base: position 5,907,079 of record OU611888.1, read on the forward strand.
TTATAAAAAGAGCATGTTGCCCACACGATAGAAGTTAAAACTTATTGAGCGAGTACACGCGAGTACACGCGATTCAGCGCTGAGTATACGCGATTCAGCGCCGAGTATACCCGATTCAGCGCCGAGTATACGCGATTCAGCGTCAAGTATACGCGATTCGGCGTCATTGTAAAACTGCAAAGTTGAATTTTCAACTCTCGGCGCTAAGCTGTGCGTTGAAAATTCAGAGCATGCTAAAAAAACGTCGCCATAAAAAGCGCCCGTGCCACATGGGCTTACACGCATTCGTTGAACTTTTTTCAGTCGGTTAGGCTAACTTTAAATGACAGTTACCAAGAATAAGGTCAACCTGCATTAAAATAAAATCAAAAATCTAATCATTTTTATTTCAGGAATACACCCATATAAATACAAATATACAATTTAAAACCAGATGAAAAATTACAAATTATTATTATTATTATTCATTATTAAATCTAAAAGTATTCAATCAAATATTTCCATTAATCCAGATGTATCGGTGGAACTTACACTGGACGCAGTTCTCAAGGTGACGAAGATAGTTTATCCAGACAGGTATGTTTTTTATTATTGCTTCTACGTTATAATCCACCGTCTATGCTCGTGTTCTTGTTTTATGTAGCCTAATTTGTTTGAAACATTTAATAAAAATGCCATTATAGAGTTTTTGTGCCAAACTAACAATAACTCAAATGCATAATAACTGTAACTCAATATAAAAGCTGCAATGTATTGTGTGCGCATCAAATACACTGAACGAACTAATATTCACTTGATTATTGATGTACTAATATGTGCTGTATGTTAAAGATATAAAGCTCACATTAACTTGAGTCCTTTTGACTAATAATACTATTTTGATTTTATGTTTTTTGTTGTAATATATAAATAATTGATATTGTAACATGTTGTGTTTTGTTGTAATATTGCGATGTCGTGTTTCGCTTGCTACGAAAGATTTAAAAGGGTTGAAATTTTAATAAAATTAACAAACTGTTTTCGAAATCCAAACTGTTTACTAAACTCACAACACTACTATTATTTCCAGTGTGTGTTTTGAATAATATTTTAGAAATAATAAAATAAATTATTAACACTAAATTAGTTAACTAGAAGGCAATACAAATGATTTCATTGTATTGAAAATTATGTAGTACTTAACAAAATATGTGATACATTTCTATAGGCTCTAATCTCATCTATTTGAATAGCCAAACCACATAGATATAGTAAGATGTGTGAAGTAATCATAGGTAGTAGCATGATTAAACCCCACAAGGAACGTTGACATCATAGTCTACACTTGCGATTAATCTTCCACAAGAAATCGCGTTAGTTAAAACCCACATGATTGAAGACATAATATTTCACTGTCAGCGGCGAAGGGCCTCCTCCAGAACAACAAAATTGCCATATTTCTAAAAAGTTGCCAAAAATATGATAAACCTTTACTGCCATTTTCCAAAACAAGGTTTATTTTTAGACCCAGGTTTGAAAGGTCGAGTTAGTTTTGAATTTCGAACTTCCAACAAAATTAAAGTTCTAATTACAAAAACTGACGTTAAACCCGAGTCTAAGTTGTTCGTTTTGCATTAAGAACTTTTACAGTTGTCGAAATAAAGTTCACAATACATTAGCTGGCGCGACGGTTTGGGCTTAGACTGAAGTTACAACTCATTTAATTAGACAGTTACTGTCTCCCTGCAAGGCAAAGGCTTCGATTTTTCCCGTTCGTCATCACATTATCCTGCCCTTATCCCGATATATTTGGGGTCGGTGCAGTATTTCTTCTTTTTTTTATTTTTTTTTTATCCACAACGGGGGAGCTCTTGGCCAGAATCTCACCTGATGGAAAGTGATGATCAGGCCGAAGGTGGAGGCGAGCTTCACCTGGAATCCTCCACCACAGAGGAACTGGCTATCTTATCTCTAACTGCCGGAACACAACAATGCTTTTAACATTGTTGTTATGGCGACAGACTTAGATAAGATGGTGGTAGCTAGCCAGGCGGACTTAAAACAAGCCCTACCACCAACCAAACCGAGCAGAAAATTTTGCCCCCACTGGGAATCGAACCCGGGACCTCTTGGTCTGAGACAGGTGGTCTAACCACTAGACCACAGAGGCGGTTCTTCGTCCATACATCTCTATTACTCGTCTCAATAGTCACCACCTTTCTAGCCATATTATTATCGTACTCCATCCATTGTTCGTCTTATGAAAAGACAATGGGCAAAAGTAGTCCAAATATTCACGACTAACGAGACCTATGTAACTGAATATTATATTAAAAATAAGGAGTCATTTTTACGAAGACACCCATTATAAAAAGTCTGTCAGTAAATAAATTACAACTAAATTAAAATGATTTTTATTCTATTAATCAGCATAAACCTGTCGAATGATTGAAAAAAAAAGGGTACTTATCGAGATTTTTTTATGGGTGTCCTAGTAAAAGTTTCACCTTATATAAAAGACAGTGGCATAGGTTACGTTAGTGGTGGACATTTGGACCAAGTCCCATTACATTTTTTCCCAGTGTCCGTTTGCTCAATCCTTTAAAAAGAAACCCAGCTCATCCCGCCATCTCTCAAAGAATCAACTAGAATCCCTTCGCCACTGTTCATTGTAGACTTGCGATTATTTGTCGCGCCGCTGTTGCATGACGCACGTGTGTTGCAGCGCGGCTGGTCGCGCTCTCGCACGCTCTCCGTGTCGTTCGCCGCCGGCGCCGCTTCGCCGCTAGATGGTGTTGCTCAGGTAACTATAGCTTTTATATACACGCGCTGAAGACACTGTATTATATTGTATGTTTTATGTTCTTTGTGCAGATTTTGATGTGAGTATAGGCGCTGTAAATAGGATACGTCTTCAATTTGGTTGATAAGTGAAAATTGGGTTAATCATTAGGAGTCAGGGGTTTTAATGGCCGGGCTCTGCTGGGCTGATCAAGAAAGGTGCGGGAAGACATATGTTGGCTCATATCTGTGTCAACAATGAATAAAACAATCTGTTCACAACGTATCGAAAACTCTTTATATGGTCTCCTACCTCTAATTTGAAGAGTTGTCGAAAATCATTATTTTGATTTCAAAATAGTTAGTAATAAGTATTGTTAACAGCAATATTTCCTTTTATTTCTAATCCATGTAAGGCGCGGTTTCAATTTAAACCCAGGCAGACTTTACTTTGTGTAAATAATTTCATCACCACTGCTCTCAAAACGGTGAAGAAAACAACCTGAGAAAACCGGCATGTCCTAGAACCAAACATTCGAAGACATGTGACAACTACCAACCCGCACTGGGCCCGCGTGGTAAATTACAGCCCAGTCCCTGTCGAAGAGAGGAGGCCTGTGTTCTAGTAACGGGAAGATTATGGGCTGATTAAGATGTGCTATGTATGTGCAAGTGGCCCCTACATTGGACCATGATCTAACATTTAAAACTAATACAGATAACAGAGGACGTCCAGTTAGACTACGCAGAGATTACGTCGGTGCCACCACTGCCATTATGGACACTACTCGTCGCAGACAAGGAGTCCCCACATCATCCGTCCACTATTCAGGAAGCTAAGGTAAATACTTATACCGCAGTATATTGATGTATGAAGCTTTTTACAATATTAAACTTTAACTAGAAAGTAATTAGAGTTTATTTTGAAATGGAATCGTAGTTCATCGTTCTCCTGATCTTATCCAATTTTATTTGTGGTCTGCACATTACGACTATTCTCAGTGTCCACTTTTTCCAAGCCATATTATTTGCCTCCCACGCAATTTAGACGGATTATGTTATTTGCTTTGCTCTTTTTTATTTTTGCATATACATGTGATAAACTAGCTGCTGCCAACATGATATATTTCATTCAAACCTGTTTTGTTTTTGCAGGACTATAACGAATTGTTTGAAGGCACATTACAAGATACAGAAGAAGATCTTGATGCATTATTATTGGGTGAAGAGGAGGGAGTTGACAGGCGTCCCTCAATGCCTGAACGACAACCTTTATCACACTTTGGATTGAGACAAGGTAAAATCGATAAATGGATATCTATTATACATTGTAACAGTGAATCAATTTCTGCCTCCGCCTTAAGATCAAGGCCAATTTTTTTATTAATATTCGGATAGCTCATAACTAAAGATCGGATATTCGGATGCATATTTACCTAAAGTTGAGGTATTGACTATTATGGAATGCACTTGTTTGTATTGATCATAAAAATCTCGCGATTCCGGTATTGATTTTAGTACTTTTTGTCTATAGAAATGCTAGCTAATGTTGTAAAGGTAACCAAACTGGTATAGCACATAGCGACAAACAATTCGGTGCCTCGAGTTTCGTTAAAAAACGTTGACAGTATATTCACTTTTATGTTAACACAGCGAAAGTAACCTTCATAAGATGTTAGATGAGTCGTTTCGGGACCTTTTGTAGAATTCCGAGATTGATATTACGAAAAAATTATAATTAAGAAGCCGCTTCCGTAATTTCTTAGCCAAAAACTAACTTTAGGTAAATATGCATCCGATTATGCGATGACTGCTCATAACCTAAAGAGGTGCCATAAAGAATATGATTTACAAAGTAAAATTACAAAGTTACGGTCGCGAATCATATTTTAATCAACATACAACCTGACACTGACTTGCAAATTGCAAAAACGACGTAAAAATCAATTGATGTTACCTCTGCGCATCCCCCTTAATGTCACAATAATACCGTTTGTTGTTCTTGAGTTCCTTTATTTACTAACATTTCTCTTTTTTATTCTACAGGTCGGATCCTCTCCCGTCTACTAACCCACACACACTTGCCGGGCCTCAGTTCTCTAGACCAGATGCACTTGCTAGCGCTAGCAGATACCGTGTCCACGTGTGACGCTGACTTCGCTGAACGACTCGCGACAAATGCGCGCGTTGACGTTGCACAGGCGCAGGGACAGGAGATTTTGCCAGGTAAGTAATATTGGCAGTGGTGTCAAAGAAGGTTAACTTTGGTTTTAAAGCAATGTGAGACTGGTCAAATGGAAGTTTAACAGTTGCCAAAAACGCAATAGAACGCCAAAAAAAAGTTATAAAAGCCTAATCTTTTGTGGCCTGTTCTACTGATAGTCCAAAATGTTATGTGTAATGTCCGAAACTGCAGTAGCAAATAAGTTTTCTTTTTTAATCATTTGTATCATCTAACCCTACCTTAAATTTTAAATCCTGGTCAACCAAAGCATACACGAAAAAAAACTTGCATCACAAGAAGAATCCTTTTTGTTAGAATTCTGAACGTTTACAATTTAAACCTAAAAATAACTAAAACAATTTATAACCACCAGACTCCCTCGACGACTGCGGCCTCCGCTTCCTCCTTGCAATGAAGCACTACGGCTACCTTCTTCGCTGCCTACCCCTCGCCCAGCGCGCGAACCTGCAACGAACAGGCGTCGGTACCTGCAACCTAGTGTGGGCCTTCCACTCAGAGACGCACGAGCAACTACTGGCGTTGATACCGGGCTATACTAAGGGGACGCCCAAATGGTCTACTATGAGAGAACTTGGTAAGTTCTATACTTGTCAATTACTACCTACCCCAGCGCCCAGCGCGCCATCCTTCAACGCACAGGCGTCGGTACCTGCAACCTAGTGTGGGCCTATGATTCAGAGACACATGACCAACTGCTTGTCTTGATCCCGCACCGCCTAACCGCCTAATTGCGTAATACACAATCAATCACAATCTGAATCGTTTTGAAACAAATTGCTAATCCATTGCCTTATAAGTTCGAAAAAAAAAAACTGCTCAATAACGCAATGAATGTTGTTGAACTGTCAAAAAGAAACAAATTAGTTTTAATTTAAACGCAATTATGTAACTGGATATACTAACTTAGGGAACGCCCAAGTGGTCTTCTATAAGGGAACTGGGTAAGTTATAGAATATATAGGTTTATGTTTATAAATGCAAAAGTTGACGAATTCACATGATAACATCCTGGTTCAAATAAATTGAACTATTAACATATCCGAGATGCCATCTTGGTTCTTTTCTCATGAGGCTTGTACACAATGCATTTAACATGCGCAAGTTTAGTCACATACACAGGTTATGTGCATCGTGTAAAGAAGTGCGCAGACTTACGTACCGCATTTTAAACCCGTTTTTTTTTACTATTGCTATTATCAGGTGTCGGCTGGTGGGTCCGCGGCGAGTTACTCCGCACTTGCATGGAGAAGCTAGCCCGAGCTTCATACATGCAGAAACAAGATCCTATGGATGCTGCCTTGTATTACCTCGCCATGAAGAAGAGAATGCTGCTGTGGGGACTGTTCCGATCCAGTAGGGAGGAGAAGATGACCAAAGTGAGTAGTAGCCAGTAGCTTACTAGGTAAGCTTTTAGTTACAAGTAAACAGCAATTTTAAATAAGCTGTATTCTTTGGCAAGCACATGAGAAGGACTTAGGACCAGTTTTTTTTTTTTTTGGGAAATACTATTCGCTAGATAAAGCAACCAACCAGATAAGGTAAATTAAGGACTGATGTCCGTAAGAGAAGAAGATTTGATAAGTTCTGGTTCTTATTACAAATGTTTTTTTCTACGTAAATTAGTGTCGTGCAGGCGTCGTCTGATTGTTGTTTAAGAAATTGAAGTTCTCGCTTCTGATAAGAGTTCTCTAATCGTCAACTAAACGACCGCTAAAAGTCGGTTATAAAAAATATATCAGGTAATCTCTTATCATAGTTTTTGAATTAGTCAATAAGAACGTTATATAAAATATAATTTTGAATCATAATGCGGCATTACAGCTGAAGTGGAAAGATGTCAACTAACTTTTGCAGGGCAGTTTATTTAAAAAAAATGAAATGTGTCCGGATTTGGTTTTTTATGGAAAGAAAAACGGAACGATCAGAAACAAATTCATTAAAATTTGGACAGAATAACGTGTGTCGGGTCAGCTAGTTTATTTAATAAAAATACATCTATCACCTTCACCTCAGACCATTTTATTTCATTTATAAAAAGTTTAGCTTATCCCTTCAATTTTGTTTTTCTCGTTTTAGTTCTTCTCAAACGACTTCACGGAAGATCGTTGGCGTAAGGCTGCTCTGAAGAACGCGTTCGTTTTGCTCGGCAGACAACGGTTTGAGCACGCGGCCGCCTTCTTTTTGCTCGGAGGAGCACTTAAGGATGCTTTAGAGGTACGGACAATCAATCTTGCCTAATAAAGAAAAACATAAACCATGATTTCCACCAAACGAATCGCATCGCATCGGATAGGAACGGATTTTACAATCTTTAAACGATATTCAATCGTTTACACAGCGTTTAAAGTCTATATTACCTAGCCATGGACAGCAGCTTGATCGTGGGCGTCTACCGCGACACGCGATCGTAGCCAAAAGTATGCTTCGACGAGCGACCAGCTCCGTTTTGACTAGGCGCAGCAGCGACGGTACGGAGTAGATCGTATGCGTCGACATCCTGCCGGACACGATCGGCTGTCAGCGCATCCGTTCGTATACTTTCCGATCCGATGCGATGCGAGCCGTTTGGTGAAAATCAACCTTAACCTTACTGTTTCCACGGCGCTAAATATGATACTGAGCTCAAGGACCAATTTCACCAACAAAACTGAACATGCTCAGCACATCTAAAACACGTTCAAGAGCTGTCAGTTTCAATATTCCATAACAATAATGACAGTAACAGCTTTCGAACGTGGTTTAGATATAATTCAGCTTCATTAATGAAGTTCGCCCTTAGAAAGACACAGTGACACAGGTATGAATGACGGACATTATGCTCTACAGTGCGTTCATTATAACTTGTCCTGTGATATGATTGGCAGTACTGTTCTGTCAGTCGCCGTTTCGAACTCTATTAGTATTGAAACTAAGCTGAACAAGCAATGGTGCCAACATGACGGCAAGGGACAAGTTATAGTGAACGGCACAAAGACGAACTTGTTCTGCCATATTGACGGCTGGGCACGTCACAAACATTTACTCAGTCAAATTTTCTTCATTTATTCCGTTTTATCTTTCACAAGTTATTTATTTACTCAAGAAATCTTATTTCTATTGCTGTATTTCTTGTAGGTGCTTATTACACGTCTTGGAGACTTACAACTGGCTATGATTGTGGCGCGTTTGTACGAATCGGACAACCCACTGCCCACTAGCTTGAAGAAGTTAATAATGGATGAAGTATTGGGGTAAGTGTGCCTTTAAACGTTGACTGCTGAAAATATGCTATATACTTTGGCTCATCAATCACGGTTGTTTACCTGGAAAGTCTCAAAAACGCAGACAAATTCCCCAGAAGGAAACTTATTTATTTATTGATATGGCCATCTACTTGCTCACTAAAACATATACAAACAAAAATCGCATACTGTTTTATGTATTGTGAATTCACCACAGAAGTGCACAGCACTAGCAGAGAACATAATAACTGTAAGATGTTTTAGTTATGGTTTGTTGAATTAGTTACAAGTTACAAAATAAAGCGAAAATGAGCTATGTTAATACAATGGGAAGTACAGAAATATTTAATTAAATAGCAAAAAAAGACCTAAAAACAAGGAAATGGTTGTGGTTACAGTTTTATTAATAGGCGCCTCATGTCGCACAGAGGTCTTGAGACTCCAAACTTAAATGGTATTCCTTGAAAATCTCTCCTATCGCAAGGCACGGTTAAATACTCCATACTGCTGAGCATTCGATATTTTCAAAATTCGTACAGGCTGTGCTATATCGCCTGAAGCAACTTATTCAATACATTTTTTATATAAAAATGCCACCTATTAAGAAACACTTTACTAATTTCACCATTACCCTACCCAGCGGTGAAACAGAAGACGGTGAACTAGACCTAGAACGCGCTCACCCAGACCCGTTCGTTCGTTCCATGGCACTATGGGAACTGAAACGCTATGGTGACGCGCTTGACACGTTGCTAAGCAACGCGGGAAGATTGCATGCGGCGCGAGATAATGAGCCTATGCCGAGCGTGTTCAACTTCTACGTGTACCTGCGCACGCATCCCAGGTTGAAGAGACATAACATGCCTACCCAGGTGCGTATTTATGTAGGAATGTCCTCAATCAAAGATGTATACTATATTTTGTGAAAAATATGTATTACAATTTATGTACGGATTGCAAAAGACCGTTGACAGGAAGTGGTGCCTCTAGCGGCGAAAATCTTAAACTTTAAGTTGCGTTCCATTTTTAACCGACTTCCCAAAAAGGAGGAGGTTATCAATTCGGCTGTATTAAAAAAAAAAAAAAACTATGGTTTCTTGCCTGCAGTCTAACAGTAATCCTACAAATTCTATCGTCCCCTGTTAAAAGTCCCTCTGCCGGTTTGCAAGAAGGTAGTAGGTATTCAATGTAGTCGCTACGCTAAACACATGCGAGTGATCAATATAGACTCCAAAGTTTTGTCAGAAGCAACAGAAAAGAAAAATTGTTTATTTTGCACAAATAAGACGCATATTAATAATAAACAAACTACATACTCAAATCCAAAGTAGCCAAAAGCCTCGTGTTCGACAAGTTAAAATAATAAAAACAAAAGAGAAATTAAAAAGCTAATCGGTTTACCAGATTTTTTTTATTATAGATGTCTGAGAACCTATTTAAAAAGTGAAAATTATATTATTAAAGTGGCATATTATAATCGTCAGTAAAACTTTCTAATCTAAATCAATGTTGCGATATATTACAATCAATATATTATGTTATTATATTTAAACTAGTTATAAGTTAACTTTGCTGCGCCCTAATAGGGTCATGTACTCATTAGCTTTTAACAGAGGACGATAGAATTTGTAGGATTAAAAGAGTAACCGTGGAGTTTCTTGCCGGCTCTCCTCCATAGGAAACGACCAATTGAAACCGTGCACCTAGCTTCTGACGTTTCATAAGTGCCCATGTAGATTTATGTGAAATAAAATATTTTGATTTTGATTAGTTATGCCTAGTCTTGATCTGTGACTTTATGCACATTACGCAATAAATAAGTTATTGTTTTCGACCATCTAGCTAAAACATAATTTAATTCCACAGGGCGGAACTTTAGCCCTTCTCCAGCAAGAACCAGAGGAAGGCATCACCCGTTTAGAACGTCGCCTGTACTTCCAAACAGCACACGGTCACTTCAAGGCCGGCTGCCCCGCGCTCGCGCTAGAAGTGCTGTCCAAGTTGCCGGCGAGGGTCCGCGACGAACGTGTCCGCCAGCCCGTGGCCGCGCTGTCCATAGATGACGCGGTCATACACTCCGGACAATTCGTGGATCATACAGCCAAAAGTACGCAACGTTCACGTCCGTTTGTACGTCTGCTGATTTATGTTTTGTTTTGTGGTTTTTTTTGTTGCTTTTAAAGAAGTCTTTGGGTTATTTCACCCGCTGCGGCTAATAGACTCTATACTCGTGACCGACAAATTGCACAGTGTGACACCTCGTGGCGTACAAACAGGATCGCATTTGGTTTTGGCGCCCTTACTGAAATGTGCAGTAGAAAAAGTTCTATTGATCGCGTACGCGTGACGATTGCTTTTAAATATGACGTGGCCTTACGGCCTGCGCCCACTGGTGGCACGGCACGGTAAGAGATTTTTATGCGACGAATATAAATATAACTTAATAGTATGATAATAAAATTAAAATTTCAATGATGATGAATAAGGACATCGCGGCATGCCTAAGGATACCGCGGCATCGTTACCGTCAGAATACGATAGCATATAGTGATGAACAGTGGGCGCAGGCCCTTAGTGTGTGCTACGTCGCGTCGCGTCTTGGTGTCAACTGCCTTTTATAAAAAACGTAACTTTGAAATGAAAAGCAAAGGAATTCTCTCTCATTCGTCTCATACCCTTTGCTGACTCTTGAAATAAAATGCATGGCCATACACAATATAAATATTTATGGACCTCTCATTTATTCGCAACTCATGGTAAGGTCTCGTAGAAGATGCAAGAAAATCTTAGGGTGCTGTCGCCGATTTTTGCGATGCGACGTCGCGATACAGTTTGTACAAGCTCTATGTTCAGGTCCACAGATATTTCCTCTTAAATAGTTCTAAGTTCTTAGCTAATCCATTTCTGAACAGAAGAAAATTCTGAAGAACCGACTAACATGGACTGGGGCACGACGCCGGCTGTGGACGTAGACTGGGGAGCGCCCGTCGCGGCACACAACAATGATGAACTGGTCCTCAGCTGGGATGATGGAGATGATGATAAGGGGTGAGTTTTGTTGTTACTACAGTATAGTTAACAATTAGGGATCATTTGAATGTTTCGTTAGCATTTCCGTTTGTTCTATAATTAATCATCACTCCATACATAGTTCTCTGCTGGACATACGTCTGAGGCCTTAGTGTAAGTTTGCAAGTGAGTAAACGTAACTATCGCGTTTGCGTTTAGATTTTTATTCTCACCTTTATATTCTTAGCATTATGATCTATCAGTCAAATCTTAACGAAAACGCGATAGTTGCGTTTACTCACTTGCAAACTTACACTAAGGCCTCCGTCCAGCACCCTAATTGCGTAACATACTTTGAATCCAACTGAATGATTTTGAAGGATATTGCTAATCCATTGCTTCATATGTTCGAAAGATTTGTCTGCTCGACCACGTAAAAAACGCAATGAATATTGTTGAACTGTCAAAATGAAAGCTATTGCTACTGTTAGTATGTTACACAATTAACCCGCTGGTCTCTCTTGGCACTCATAAGATGGATTTGTGCTATATTAGCTAACTTGCCAAGAAAATGTAGTCTAAAAACGTCCTACGTTCCATTTGCTGATTTGCAGTCTTCCCTTTATTTATTTATTTATAAAATAATTGCTTGCTGCACTTACAGTAAACACCAAAGCGCGCAGCAAGCCAACAAATAACATTTAGCTAAAATTTAAAATAGATTTACTGCTATACATAAATATGTCGACTTTATCTGTTCCAACGGTAATTTATCATTAAAATTGGTTTGTTAATCGGTTATTGTAGGCCTAGGCTATACAAGTCAGTCTACGCGAATCATTAGAAGGCAGCGATACTAAGTTTATTATTTCTTACATAGATCTGACGACTCCGGAGCTTCAACCCCACCATTAGAGATGAAAATGGACAAGAAAGAAAACAAAGAAGAGATAGCAGTGAACGGCAACGCTGAGAAAGAAAAGGAAGGAGACGAAGCGCCCTCTGTTGACATCATGGCGCAACAACTCAAGTTTGTAGCTTGTCTCAAGATTTTGATGGAGGAACTCAGCACATTGGCTACTGGGTTTGAAGTTGATGGTAAGTGAATCTATGTTTTTAATATAATTGTGGTGTTGTAAATAAATCATCAGGAATTAATAAGAAGAATGTATCGGTAAAAATGGTTTAGTATCGTGTTTGGAAGGAGAGGTTCTTCGGTACGACGAGATTTTTGATTGAGCGCAGTGTGTTGCAGCGCGTCAGTGTACATTTGTCGTTTTTGTTGCGTCAAAATAAATAAACAATCGCAATAACGAAGACTTCGAAGCTTCAAAGAAGATATATTCTCCTGCCCAAGCATTACGTCAAGACCAATCAATCTGCCTAGCCTTTTCTCAACTATGTTGGAGTCGGCTTCCAGTCTAACCGGAAGCAGCTTAATACCAGTATTTTACATGGAGCGACTGCCTATCTGACCTCCAAAACCAAGTTACTGGGTAATACGGTACCCGTTGGTAAGACTGGTTGTCAGACTTCCGGGCTTCTGACGACCCGTAACAACTGTCAAGGATCTACAAATGACAGCTGGGACCAACGGCTTAATGTGCTTTCTGAGGCACGGAGGAGTCTCGGTATGTAAGGATGGCCACCCATCCACGGACCTACGCCGGCAAGCGTAGCTTAACCTGATGGATTGACTCGCGCAACTCTTATTACTTAACCACGAACTTCTCCGCATTACGTCAAGACCAAATCTCGCTGAAACAAACATTTATTACATCACTTCTATCTCCTAACACACTCCTTATATGCCTTAGGTGGTCACCTGCGTTACCAACTATACATCTGGCTAGAACGCGAGGTAGAAGCCCTGCGTCGTTTATGTGGGTATTTAGCAGCCGGCGGCAGCGGCGGGGGCGGAGCCCTACTGTGCGCGGAGCCCGAGCTGGCGCCGCTGCCTGATAGACCTACCTTACACCAGCTGTTAGTCAGGGAGAAGGCAGATTTTGAGGCCAAAGTGCAGAGAGCGCTTAATAGGAAGAAATGGCTTAAAGGTGAGTGCATTATAATAATAAACGTGTGTATTGTTTGTTGATTGCTTATAATAAAATATAAGATTGAAAGCGCTAAGTTTCTTGAATTAATGCCAGGTTTTACAAATAAACGAAAGGCATCGGCCGATCTCATCCAGTTTTTAAAATATTATTGACGTGTAAAAGTGGTTGTACAAACCTATTTACAGAAAATAAAATCATTTCAAGCTGTTCTCGTTATAACTCGTGACGACACTAGTGAAAAAAATAGCCAAAAGCTAACGTCAAAACACTTATATATTTATTTTTATGGTATATTGTAAAGTATTATTTGGTTTAAGATGAGTTTTATTTAAGAAAAATATACGGAGCACAATTAAATTTTTGTGATGTCCACATAGTAAAGTGCTAAAGGAAATTTTACGAAAAAGGAACGAATTTTACGATAGACTAAATAGCAAATATTTTGATAAAATTAAACAATACAAATTAGATAATGGGTGGCCTTATCGACCAATAACACTTCATCCAACAGCGAACGAGACTCTCCTCCGAACACTACTGTCGTACTGCTCGCTGCACGGCGCGGGCGGCGGCGGCCTGGCGTCGGTGCGCATGGAGCTGGTGCTGCTGCTGCAGGAGCTCGGCCAGGACAAGCAGCACCAGCAGCTGCTGTCGCCGCTGCCCTTCCCCACCACGCTGCCGCTGCTGGCAGCCGCCGTGGCCACCAACAACACTGTGGTGGCTGATCCGGTCAGACATTTACAGGTGCGGTTTCATAGTTTCTCTGTACATCCTGACCTGACCTGACCTGCGAACATTACTATCCACTGCTCGCATGCACGGCACATGGAACTGGTAAATCTTCTGCGTGAGTTAGAAGCTGACAGGCAACATCAACAGTTGACTGTGTGTTTTGTCAGTTACCTTAATGCGCGTATCTCTCAATGACGATGTTTGCAGTTTCGGAACTGGTTTTGTGCAATGACCAATTTTCAATGGTATTCTTTAAATTAATAATAACGAGCCGGATATTCCATTCGTGTAATTTTAGCACAGTATCCTGTCGCCAGTTTTACGCAGCTTCCGTTCATCAGTATTCACCTACATTTCTCAATTGTTTAGCATTTCAGAAACTGTTTTATTTCCAGTCCGTAGCCCACGACATGTTGGGCACTATCGGTGAACTGGGCATCCCTGGCGGGTCTGCGACCAGGATACTGCACACACTGAGAGAGTTATCAGTGGCCCTGTCCGCCTGCATCTACCAGAGTCTATGTGACTCCGACACGTTCAGCTTGAAGCACGCGCATCATCATGATCAGTAAGTTGCTAGTTAATTGATTCAGGAGTGACTTGACGAGAATCTATGATAAAATAAAATAGACATAGATATATTTAGTAAGGCGCTGAGCTACTCAGCGTCCAGCACTCGGCGTGGCAACACGTCGTGTTCGGTTTCGCGACAAGTCAATCGTCATCCTGAGGATGCCTCGTTGAGAGGTCAAACACGTGTCGATTTCTTACAGTTTTTTTTTATGACTCTTTAGGAATAGTTAAGCGGAATAGTTACTAAATATATCTACGTCTATTGTATTGAGTAAGTTACTTATATGTTGATGACAACGAGCATGGTTTTGAATGGATCTCTAGCATTGTTTGAGTCATTTCCGTGTGACGCCTGTTGTTTGTGGTCGTACACACGGCTACAAATCAAGCTATTATTTCCAGTATAAGCTGATCCCGCATTGTATAGGATTTCCGCACAGTGAGAGGTCATCAGCATATACTGGAAATGAATAACTTGAAATGTAGCCGTGTGTTCATAGAGGTGAGAGAAACAAAGCTGCATTTCATAGATTTCGACAAAAGGTTTTAGCGGTTTTGGGCTGCTTAGTATTTTAGGGATATGAGGAACAGGGTGTAAAGTTCACTCATACTCTATGGAAAAGGGAGGATCCTCCGACCAGACGGGTGTTGTGTCTGGCGGGCAATTGCCCAAGGATTGAAGTCGGATAGTCTTATATATGTTAATCGCTCGGTAAACTCTTATACCGCGATGTAGGACTTGTGACGTCAGGTCTTTGATGCGTAGTTCGTATGTGGTGATGTAGATGCCGCCACAGTATATTGACACTGCTGACTATGTAAATTGATGTTGAATACAGCGTCTTAAGTATTTATTTCATATATTTTGTTTAGCAGTATCATAGCTGAAGCTCCTGGAACTAGTCAGATCCTCACGCGACAGAGGCGTCATTCCACTGATGAGCTCACTGTCACGACTCCACCGAACAAATGGCCAGGTATGGTTATTTAATTATAAATAATCAATATAAGTATGTGGGAGGTTAAAAAATTAAAAAAAAATTAAGCCAAGTACCTCCTACTTGTCTTAAATTTTTGTTATTTCTTAGGCCGGATATCACCAATGAAACTGAATGCGATCAGCACATCTAAAACGCGTTCAAAAGCTGTCAGCTCTTGAACGCGTTCTAGCTGAACGCCTTCAGTTTTATTGGTGAAATTCGCCCATAATGCAAAAAGCGATGCAGAATCTCGCAAAATTAAATTTATTATTGTGTGTGTTACTAGTCGATATTTGAGATGTGCTTAGTTGTCGGATAGAAAGTATTTGGCAAGTGGCATTCATCGTTATGAAACCTCGATTTAAATTTATTGAAAATGTAATTGGAAATTTGTTCCTAGTTTTACATTTATCATGACTGTTTAACATTGCTGTAACCTATGTAACTGCAATTAAACTGTTCTCCGAAAAGGCCTAAGGAACAATGGCCAATCTCATTTCTAACTTGCTTCGACTAGAAAAAAATCTTAATACATCATTTGATGATAAATGAAGTCGTTTCATTTTCCTATTATCTATTTGCCTTTTTATAGATTAGTACGGCAGTCAATATATCTTTTGCGCAACATAAGTGGTGTATTTTTTAATATTCATATGGTTTCCACAGGTGTTTCAGCCCTCCGCGGCCTCGCTCTCCGCGCCGCCGAAGAAGAAGACTCGCCCCGCCTCGCGGTATTACTCGCCGAAGCGTTCTGCGCAGTGTACCTCGCTCTGCTGGGCTGGGCGGCCGCGGCGCGGGACGCTCACCTGCTGTACCGCCTGTGTGCGCACGCGCCGGTCGCGCCGGATCATGCGCGACTGTTCGGTGGAGGAGTTCGGAGGCTGCTCACTACTGCTCCAGCTCCGTCGTTGCAGGTTAGTAGCGAACATAATAACAGTCCTTACTATACAGGGTGGAGTTTTGAGATGGGGCAATAAGGGCAGCTACCTTAACCGTTGCAGCTACAGGAAAATAGTCTTAAGAGACCATCCTTAACTTTTAAGAAATTTTGTATTGCATTCACAGATTTTGAAAAAGAAATACAGTGAGCAGGAAAATGGGCAATTTTCGCAAAAACTTTTTTTTATTCTTTTCGTTTAGGGATCAAAACCCTCTATTGGGCCAACTGAGGTTTGAGGTTTGATACATTTTGTAGGTAATGGAGTATGGATGGATGAAAGAGATTTTCTAGTCAAAAGTTAATTTGCCAGCTGGTTAGAACTAAAACGTCATATAGCAACAAGACTGGTTCCGTTATACAAATGGATCAGAAAACGTACAAACTTTTCGCTTCCAATTTTAAGGCCACTTACACTTATTTGAATACTTACACCTGTGCTATCACCTAAATTCTCTTTTTGAATCACCTTAAACATCATTAGACAATTGACTTTAATTTTATAACCCCAATTTTCATTCATCAATTTTCAGTTGCAATTTCATAATGCTATTCAAATACCAATTGTTGGAAAAAGTGGCGAAATATAAAGTTGAAACGTTGTAAATACAAATGTATGTGTTAGTAATCTCTTTAATGAGTGATTGCTGCAATTGCAAGATGATAACTTGAACGGGATCTGTTTACACTTTCATGTCACTTTTGGAACAGACCGTAAATTAATTTAATTTTAGAGAGTGTTAGGTAGGCACATTCACGTACGAAATAATCATGAAGACAGAAAATATACTTTACTGGCGACTGACGCACTAATGGAGACTACCGCCCAAGATTTATTGTACACAAATTATAAATCAATCTTTACTTTCAGCCAAAGTTAGTAGAGCGACCAGAAGGCACATCAGTCTGGTCTTCTCTGCGAGAGAAGCGCGCGTTACTGAACATGCGCCTGCTAGGACTGGGTCCGACCGCCCCGCACAAGAACATCCAGGAGGGCCGGCCTACCTACAGGGAACAGTTCGTGCCTCCGCACTGCAGTATACTTACTTATCTGCTTACCAAGGTAACTACTATCTACAGTTAGTAGATTTTTTTTATTTCCATCAGATTCGAACCTCGTGAACAAGTGGGTAACGGACGCGTAGATTTTTGGCCCGCCGTTTTAAAAAAAACATAGCAAGAACACTTAATAAAATAGATGAGGTTTTAAAAAAATTTTTAATTGAATGCGCAACAGCCACAACTTGTTACTGCTAGGTTTTTTTTTCTCTATTTCAAAAACTTTGGTGATTTTTTTTATAGTTCATTGATTCAGGCGTGACTTGGCGGAAATCCATGACGTAGATATATTTAGTCACCTATTCCGCTTCCTAAAGAGTCATAAAAAACTCTGTAAGAATTCGACACGTCCAGCGTCCAGTGCTCGGCTTGGCAACACGTCGTGTTCGGGTTCGCGACAAGTCGATAATCGTCATCCTGAGGATGCCACGTCGAGAGATAAACACGTGTCGATTTCTTATAGGGTTTTTATGATTCTTTAGGAACAGTTAAGCGGAATAGGTTCTTAAATATATCTACGTCTTTGGATTTTGTTTATATTAAAACATATTATTTTAGCCCACGCCCGAGCAAGACCCTGAGAACTACGACTACGATTCAGCGGAGTCCGGCGCTGAAGATGTCGATGAAGATGATTTCAGCGAAGCTGAGGATGACGATATTTTCGACACCACTAATGCCAAGTAAGATTGAATTTATATAATATGCTACTATTAGGCCGTCCGTGGCGTGCTGTTGTGTATGGGTCGCGTGCGAGGGGCGACCCGCCTCACGCAGCGCTGCTCTAAGGATGATAATAGAAAACAGCACGCCGCGCGGACGCAGCGGACGGCCCTAGAGAACAGTTAACACGGTTGAATTTAACTTAATATACTACTTTGTAAAAAAAACTACAGTAATGTAGTTACTATCTGTCCGTGTCATTAAGTTGGAGTAACAACTAAAACAACTTAATATACATATAAGTTGGAGTATTTGTAAATTGTCCCGATACATTTTGCCTTACTGCATGCAAAACATTAGATTTGAATTTAATAATATAGTTACAACCATTGCAATTATTATTAACACTAGTCAGAATTTAGCAGATACAGGTAGAGCAGTCTATAAAAATAATAGGTAATGAATAAAATATAAATCACTCGCGTATCATACAATGAAAATGGCAATACCATATAACAACATTTTTGTTTGGGTTTATGAATGAAGGGGTTAGTGGCACCTACATTTTCAACTAAAATGATATTATTAGCTCAAATACCATCTGATATAATATTTTTAACTCCACACAAAACTAACAGTACAACCTTTTCTAGCAGGAAAGATAAACGCAAACTTGCGAACACGGAGCATTCGGACCCAGACTCGTACTCGTGGCTCGTGATGCGAATCGCAGTACTGCGGCTCGCGCAGCAGAAGTTACAGAACTTCCTGCAGCTGTGCGGGATTGAGATGTCAGGTATGTATGTCATAGAACTGCCGGGGTTGCGGGAAAGTCCGAAAGGGATACCGTGGCCCCTGGCAACACAGGCAACTGAAGGAACACGGGTGGGTTTTAGTAGTAAGAGTCTCACACGCCCTCCCACTCCGCCCAGAGCGGGAGGAGTTATTTGATGATTGACCATCCAAAAAAAAAGGTATCTCATAGAAAGAATGAAAAATTGATTTATTTCCACAGACACACGTTCTTATAAAAACCATAAGATAACTGGAATGAAGGTGAAGAAATAGGGAATCATGACGAAATGGGAGTCAATCTAAACCTGTAATCCTAACTAATATTATAAATCCGAGATTATAAATGAGTTTGTTTGTCGGTTACGCTTTCACGCTAAAACGGCTGAACGGATTTGGATGAAATTTGGCACATGGGTAGACCATGACCGGGGTTAGGACATAGGATACTTTTATCCCGTACGTTCCGATGTGATAATTTCCGACCTCCACGTGGGTGAAGCCGTGGGCAAAAGCAAGTTAATAATAATAATAAGCAATTTATTAACTCAAAATAATCTTCCATACACGACCATGCATCCATTATGTCATTGGAATAGTAACTCCTCATTCTTTTGCTGGTTATTTTATAAAAATAATTTATTAGTAGTCTACGAGTGGCTGTTTGACTAGACATAATCATTTACGAACTAATGTAACACAAAATATTATTTCTAACAAATAGAACTAGCGACAACGAGTCCTATGGTGCACGGAGCCCTTCGCCGCGTGGATCAATGGCAGCAACAGTTGACGGAAACACTGGAGTCTCGCGCTCCTCCGGCGAACTACATCCCCGGCTGCTTCCCTGAACAACTACCCACTGGACCACCTATTAATAAATACAGGTATGTGAGGCTGAATGACATAATATTTCATTAGGCCAATTCCCGCAATAAAAAACGTTCTAAATCTGGTGGAAATCTCACCTCAGAGACAATCAAAGTAAAAAAAACCGGTAATGTGCGAGTCACACATTATTATTTGTTGTTATACTTAGCGGCAATAGAAAATTAGAAATACAAAATCTGTGAAAATATCAACTGTCTACCTGGCCTGTTCATGAGGTACAGCTCGCTGACAGACAGACGGACGAACGGACAGTGGACGCTTAGTAATAGGGTTCCAATTGGCACCCTTCGGTTACGGAACCCTACATTTTTGAAAATTTCTGACATATTGAGACTGAGATTAGAATGCGAACATTCTTAAAAATACAGGAATTTCCCCTCATTTGTGGAAAATTTTGTGTCTTCTGCTTTCTAAGCCCTTAAATATGAAAATCATTCGTGTGTTCGTCTAGACTCTAGAGTGCAAGGTGCATCATACGCCCGATGTGTGCGTATTTTATTTATTTCTCTTAGATCAACTGCGCTTAATTTCGCAAAGTTATTCGTTGTAAAGTTTAGACAGGCCTTTTTTTGTCTTTCAAACTATGTAAAACATTTTATTTCAGATGTTTATTAGAACAGCATAATACACCATTCAGCTCAGTCCTATTCAGTGCCGCGCCCGCACGAAGACTGTGGAGTTTCCTCGTACGACAAGAACCGGTTCAGGTAAAACCTTTGCTTTAGGATTTTGACCCTTACTGTTTTTAAACTGAAATGTATGAGAAAAACATGGTGTAGCTAGTAATGCGATTGATTCGGAACAAGCCATCACAACATTTACAGACCATCACCGTGACAGACCACCGAATAAACAGATCATAAACAATATAAGGTTACCATACATTACATAAGCATAACGTGATGCATTGTTTCCCCAAAGAGTTGGGCCGATGTGTACCTATAGTACACCCACATTTTGCCGGTTGTAACGCCCCCTGTGTTGCCATTAACTGGGCACAAATCCAGACTCCGGGCTGCTACTGAGAAATTCCAGATGGAAAAACCTAATATCACTTTACCTGACCTGGAAATCAAACCGAGGATCTCATGCTCAGGTTTTAAAATCATATCTTATTTAAACCTTCGTTTCTTATAGGACCTCTTCATCCGAGCCGTATTCTCTCGTCGACGAACTCAGTCAGTAACGGCGGAGACGATGGCAGCGGAAGGTCGCGGCGGGTGTATACCGCAGACACAGCGCGAGCGCGACCTCGAGCTGCACAACCCGGTGCGCATCATACACAAGGAGCAGGACTCCATCGCTGCCTTCTGTCTCAACAAGGTAACAAGTTAACTCAATAAGTAAAAGCAGACTCAATAGTGGACAATACTAATGCGTCATCATCAGCTAATCTTGAGCAACCTTAACAAAATTAAAAACTTTGTAAAAGATAACAATTTATTCCTATTTGACAGGTCGGTGGCTGCCTGTTAGCCGTAGCAACAGCCCGCGAAGTCCAAGAGATGGACGTGTCACTGCTACTGCGCGCAGGCGCGTGGTGGGCCGAGGACGAGTGTGAGCTGGACCTACTGGCACTCGCAGCCGACCCCGCCGCGCTACCAGACACCGGCTTCTTGCTGATACAGCATCACGACAAGTGAGTCAACTGTCTCGTGTGCAAGAGATGGACATGTCACTGCTACTGCGCGCAGGCTCGCCTATATGAAATCAAGGTCAATCGCGGTAGAAATATAAGTCAAACAGTAGGTTTGGTAACGAAGGAGCGGCACCCAAGGTTGACATTGTTCCAACTTTAAAATGAAACATATAATTAGCAAGCTGCAGGCGCAACACAATTTCAACCCCAGCAGAGGGTTTACTAAAACTGCTTCTACTTCTATTTCCCTTGAACTTGTTAGTCTGCGTGAAGAACAGCGAACGCATAACGCATACCAATACAAGGGTGTATTGGTATGCGTTATGCGTTCGCTGTTCTTAAATGGTACTGGCTCAGTATATATATCTCTCTTTACTCCAATGTCAATACCTATCAATTTCCCTAGCCTTTTCCCAACTATGTTCGGGTCACCTTCCAGTCTTTCCGGATGCAGCTGAATACCAGTATTTTACATGGAGCGACTGCCTATCTGACCTCCATAACCTAGTTACTGGGTACCACGATACTCCTTGGTAGGACTGGTTGTCAAACTTTTGGACTTCTGATTACTCATAACGACTGTCAAAGATCTACGAATAACAGCCGAGACCAACGGCTTAACGTACTTCCCGAGACACGGAGGGGTCTCGATATGTAATGGACCCATCCACGGAACGACTGCGGCAAGCGTAGCTTCACCTTCGATCGATCCTTGCGGCTGTTATTATTTAGCCATCAGCCCTTCTCCCCTCTCTTTACTCCAACAATTCTTATACAATATTTTCTTAACACAGGCCAAACAGCAATTCGGTGCCAGGCACAGGCAACAGCTCGCCATTAAATCCCAACGCGCCACAGGTGCCTGTCGGCATGGCCAGTCAAACTGGAAGAGGTGCCAGCGTTGTAAGTACACAGCCATTAATTATTCATTTATAAACGCGGAGCAAATTGACAAGTGGATATCAAGATGCATAAATTCTATAAAATGGTTTTTATGATAATTAACTTCCTAGTCAATGAAGAAGAAAAGAAATTGGCATTCTTTAGAGTTTGAACTTGCATTGTTAGCACCAAATTCTTTTTACAAGTATTTATAATTTCGTAGCCAAATGATTTGCACGTCTACCAATCACTCAAGGTTAAAGGCGAGATAATACGTGTTTGTTTTGTTTTTATTACCCTACATACTTTTTATCAATGACAGATTAATCTCCAATGTAATATATGAATATGATCTAACTACATAAAATAGATGATAATAGTTGGATAACACGCTTATCACGTATGCCTTAGATTGTAAGTAGCCAAAAACAATGCGCTAATACAAATAACATACCTACTAATTTTGCATCAAACAAAGTGACTTAACTGGGTCTAAAGTGAAACGAGGACAAGAATAACTAGGGATGATGCCTGGGTAAAAATATATTGTTTTAGCCAGTCAGTCAGATAAAAAAAAATCGCACATTAGTTTTGCTTTATCATATTAATAACAATTTACTTAGATAAAACGCACTCCCCCAGTGGGGGCTCGATACGTCACAAGTAAGTATAAAATCTACATAGTCGTGACGACATGCCATATTTTAACTCAATGTACCGCCGTAATCTTTTGATAACGTAAAAAAAATAAAAAATACGTGTCCAATATTTTTTTATAACTCAACTGACGGACAAAATATATTAAGTCGTCATCCCTATTATTTACCGTACCTGACAACAAATAAATGTATCCTTGCCTCATCAATTCGACCAAAGCATGCATGGAATGGTTTTGGGCGTTACAAGAGATTACGATCAAAGTTTGCAATTTTGGAAACTAAACAGAGGGGCAATTTCCGTATTTTTAAGAACGTTCGCATTCGCATCTCATTCGCAATCTGTCAAAAATACAATCAATTTTCCTACATTTTCGACAAGTTTGGCAGATTGCGACTTGAATGTAAACGCTTTTTAAGTACGATAATTGACCTTCTGAACTAATTTATAATAGTTTTAAGCTCTCACACTTCACAGCGACTGAAAGCTGAATAAGCTTATAATCTTGGTGACCTATTGTAGAACTTCCCACTAATATTAACTACACACCTAATATTTGACTCAAAGGGGTTAGAAATATCCTTCAAATAATAATACCTAACATAGATGTATGAACTAACAAATAACTGTAAATATAACATCCTAACAGGAGCGGCGGTCGAGCAGCGTACCGACCGGCCTAGAGGCGTATATCGTTACAGTACGTGCACGTAATAACTAATGCACTAAACAGACTTACTGGGTAAATCAATGTTGCAGTAAAAAAAAATTGTACTAGCAAAGTTCCTTGCATTCTTTTGCTGAAAGCGATAAATTCTTCTGCATCGTAAATACTGAAAGAAATGCCATCTTTCATAAGATAAAATAAATAAATCAAATTACTAGTTTTAAATAAGAATAGTAATTTAAAGGTCGTGAATTGACACTTTTAGGTGTTCCGTTCGTCTAATTTTGATATATATAAGTGCACACATCTCAGGCCTCTGGGCCCACAGGTAGCATCATGCCGTCAGATATCATAGCATAAAAAAACAACCCCATATTTTATTCAAATTGATCAAAATAGAAGTCGCAAAAGAACATTGATTCATCCAGTAGTCTAAAAAGATGCTGTGTCAGATATTAACGTGGTGTGGTTATTGTGTGCGTGTCTGTACTTGTTACATTGTCTCGTGTCGCCTCGCGCTTAGCCCGCGCTTTTCTTCTAATCTCTTTATAACACCTATTCTCCGAATCTATACTTAAAGGAGAACCAGAGATTTTATTGTGCGATTATCAACTATATTTTTATACTAAAACTATAGTATACTGACACTGTTTAGGGAAACAAAACTAGTTTTTAAGTCTTCTTATAACTATCCAGGAAAAAAGGGTAGGTAACCGTGTAATTGGTTATGGATTCAAAGCTATTTTTATATTCAAAGGTTTGTATTAATTTCAGTAACTCAAATCTTCGTAGTTAATAGGAAGTGGCCCTCTTGTCTTTTAAAAGTGTTTGTATGAGTGTATGTTCGGTATAACAGAGTGTTGATCACAGGTGAAGGGTCTACAGTTCCCGGGTTGCCACGACCCGAAATACTGTCGACTGGTGCTGCATCGTTCGAAGCTTCTCATGAAACCGGTCAGTGACAACCCTAGCCACTCCTCCGCAACCTTCGTTACGTCACATCCCTAGCCAGCGGTCGCACTCCCCAACATTTATTTCTAGCTCGATGTACATTTTTTTGTTGGATTATTTTTTATTCTTCTCCCATGATTCTTTTGTTTTATTTTTGGTTTCTCATTCTACGTATAATTCACTAGGCTGTTCACATAGATGTGCCAGTTTGTGTTCTCATCAGTCCTCATTTTTCTGCAGTTCTCAAGAGCAGCGGTTTTTACCTTCAGGCCACCGTTTTTTTTTTTTCTTTGTAGAGGTCCGTTTAGAAGATGTTTCTGACCAGTGTTTCCGAATTATTTTGTTAAGTTTCCACTGTCTCTTTTTGCTAATGTATGTTGCGTTGTCTATTGCACATTTGTTTTATTAATAATGTGATGCATGATGATGTCTATGTGACTAACCGAGCTAATTGTTGGAGATGATTATATTGTCCGTCATTGAATATATGTCAGTGTTTATTCATATGTTTTGTAACAATGATGTTCTATTTAGGTGCTGAAACACAAAATCGACAACATCAAAAGGATGGCAGCGCATCCCTCACAGCCATTGTGTAAGTGGATGCTGTGTTTAAAATATATTATTTCGATGCCATCTCACAAACACACTTGTCATAATCATTTTATTCTAATATAGGAACTTTGCCAGCGGTAAAATTCAGTGTTAATCATGCATCCCCCGAAATAAATTACTAGAGTAGAGTTCAAGACGATTACTATATTAGGTATTTAGTAGCTTAGAATCCGCCTCATAAATCTAGTCCATCCCGACAAAATTAATGCTGAGTAGTAGGCTTCTCAATCATAATCGTACACATACAATTTATTCCACGTCCCTGGCTCAAAAACTAATCTCGGTCATTACGCCGCTGTGCCAAGACTTTGTAGGCAATATAACATGTTAGCTAAAACTACGAACTTAGACATCTGCGAGTCTCTGTCTAATTATAAGAAATGTTTAAAAGATTTAATTTAAGTTTCTCTAAATGTCGTATATTCTTCATTTCATTTTTTTGTCCTTTAAAAATGTTTTAACTTTTTCCAAATTTATTAATATTTTTACTTTGTTAGCTTAGTTTTTAACTATATTTGTGCATGCTGTGGTCTCCTATAAGTGAAGGAGTACACCTACTGAATACCTGATGTTGTCCCTTAGTTATGTGTCATGTATTGTGTACATCTTTTGTTGGAGATCCTAAATAAATAAATAAATAAGTAACTTTTCGAACGTCAGTAGTCTAACACGACACCAATACATTTCAGACCTCACGGGTGGCGCGGACGGTTCAGTCCAACTCTGGGAGTGGGGTCACCCCTCCTGCGTATGGTCACCTCGCGCTCCCGGTGCGTTCGCGAAGGTCACACGCGTAAGGTTCTCAGACTACGGCAACAAGTTTGCCGCTTCGGATGCTGACGGCAATCTGGCGATGTGGCAGCTGCATCCAGCGCCGCATCAGGCGGGACACCCGCAAGCATCGCCCCGGCCATTCTTTGTAAGTAATGACGCCAAAATATATATTTTGTATCATGCTGCCACTTGTATATACCTTCCACTCATGATCTATATTATTATATTTGAATATATTTGCGTATAGATAATTAATATCTGTACGCATGAAGCCAGATGAATCATCATGGATGAATCATGAAGTCAGATATTATTGCCGAGCTAGCTGTCCATAGTAATACAGGCTGACTTTGAAAACATGCATCAAAAGGACATCATTCAAATCGTACCCAAAAATAAAAGTGCCGGCCAGAAAAAAAAAATGCTGTTTTCTTATTGGAAATAACATCCTGAACATTTTTTTATACTACAATGAAAGTCTACAATTAACCCCCTGGCTGCTATTTCAGTTTGAAAGTACCAAAAAAATCATAATTTTGCCAACAATGTTTTGAACATTCGTAGACGCAAACAGCTTTTGTTCAAAGTAGAAATGGACAATATGCGTTAGGTCTACTCAGGTATGATATAATCATCATTCAGGTTTAGAGCATTTTGTACCCAAAAATTAAAGTGCCGGCCAGAAGAAAAAAACACGGTTTTCTTATGGGAAATAACACCCTCAACATTTTTTACTATTACAACGAGAGAATACAATTAACCCATCCACCGCTATTTAAGTTTAAAAATACTAAAAAACATACTTCGACTAAATTATTTTAGAGCATTACATTTTAATGTATCGTGACCAGTGTGCCTTGCCAGTAATGACCTATGGCACTAAAACGTGGTCGCCCACAATGGGCCTCATTTGAAGACTCAATGTTACACAAAGGGTAATAGTGAGGTTCTGGAGTGGTGGTCGCGTACCGGAAGACGTAGCGTTGGAAAAGGCCTATTAAGGTGGTCGTGGATCGTTGACCTGGAGAAGGCCGGAGGAATCCGCTGGATGGGAGAAGTACAGAACCGGTTGAAGTAGCGATGCTTCGAGGAGGCCTATGTCCAGCAGAGGACGTTTTTCGGCTGAAATGATGTATTGTAACCATTTATTGTATTGTGTGTGCAAATAAGTCTCCGCGCCGGCCGCGGCGCATCTCGCGCCCGTATCCCGGGGCACTTTTAGGAAAGGTTAGGTTCGCTCAGGTTAGGTTAGGTTAGGTTTTCTCGGAAATGTGTCACTTACAGGGGACGCGACGGCGGGGACCGGCGCGAAATGTCGTGCGGTGTTCCACAGGGCCCGTTCCTAGGCCCGCTCCTGTGGGACATCGGTTACGACTAGGTGTTGGGTTGCTGGCGAGCTTATAGAAATACGTCCTCCTCTGAAAAATTTGGAAACCCTATGAATTAAGGAAGATTTCCTTTCCAAATGTCTGATAAGTTAGATACTTTTTCGAAGATCAATTGAACACTGTCAGGTTAGGTTAGCCTAACCTAACTAGCTGTTTTCTTTTAATCTTTTGTACAATTACCCAATCACAAGAATACGCAAATGCTGTTCATCATTGAGGAGGTCCATGTGTCCTTCAAAATCTAAGATCAGTTGAACACTGTTAGGTTTAGTTAGGTTAGCCTAACCTAACCAGCTGTTTTCTGTTAATCTTTTGTACAATTACCTAATCACAAGATTATGCAAATGCTTTTCATCATTGAGAAGTTCCATGTGACCTTCAAAATCTAAGATCAGTTTATCAGTGTTAGGTTAGATTATGTTAGGTTAGGTTTGGTTTAGATAGGCAAGGTTAGGTTAGGTTAGGTTCGCCTAGCCGAAATGCTTTTTGTTATTACAAAAAACGATGTTATTTTCAATTAAAACTCGGTATTTTTTTAAACGTATATAAAACATTTAAAATAATTTTATGATTTTTGGTACTTTCAAACTCAAATAGCAGCAAGGGGGTTAAGTGTAGACTTTCGTTGTAGTATTAAAAAATGTTCAAAATGTTATTTCCCATATGAAAACAGCTTTTTTTTTTTCTGGCCGGCACTTTGATTTTTGGGTACAAAATGTTCGAAGCCTGAATGATGTCCTTTAAGGGGGTGTTCTACTCATCAATATGAACAACTTTTACTATGGGACCAAGTAAGAATTCGCAAGAAAAAAAAAACGACATTCTTATACAAAATGGTATATTATCGGCTATACCTTTATACAGGAAGGTCGATTTTTTTTCGCGAATTCAAGTTTGTTCCTGTAGTGAAAGTTGTTCACATTGATGGGTAGAAAACCCCTTTAAATTTTGTCGCATGTTTTCAAACTCAGCCTGTATTTATACTCGTGACTGTTCATGTCTTACGTCTTGAGTACAACGAATTGGGGCTGTCATCAGGTTTGAATGAGGCGTTGTTTCACTGACTCGACACTAGTGTTTATGGCACCATCTGAATGTTTTCATGCCTTTTTTTTTCAGACCCATCAATGTCATAGCAAGGGAATTAGCGATTTCGTATTCCTCGGTTCCTGCAGTTTAGTAGCTACAGGTGAGATATTATACTCCAATGAAGTTTTAAATAATGAAATAATTACTATTCGAGTTACTAATTTGTTATGCAAATATTACAGCTGGACACAGCTCGGAGAGTAAAAACGTTGCCATATGGGACACATTGATGCCCACCAAGAAAGCTTTAGTGGTTTGTGAGTATGATTTTTTATTTTGACGTTCGTTTTTTTCTTCGAGATACTGACTTCAAAATTACTGTTCGAAAAGAACAAACATGAATTTACTACGCGATTAAAATGAGAATAGCACGGTTGAATGGGCACGGCCATGACAGCAATTTGACGCCAGCGCAGCGCCTCTATTTCGTAGCAATAAGGGTGATTTCTTAGTTGTGATACTAATGGTGTTTGGTTGACCGTGCCTACTCACTTTTTGACCTAACGTATAAAGTTGACAAAACATAATTTGACAGGTGGAAGGATCAATCCCACTCCTATTTCTTCGTCTGTGAGAGTTATCTTTTTCGCACTTCGCTATTGACACAGCGGTAATGTTCACGATGAATTGTGTCCAATCGCAGGTGTAGTCGTAGCTCGCTTCATGATCTCTATCTATCTGGTTCTGTTAGAGGCCTCCAACCGCGGATTTAATTTAATCGGTGACCCCGCATGGCCTATTACGCAAAACCGCTTAGAGTTATATTGACATATTATTGCATTTTCCTTTCAGCATGGACATGCCACGAAGGTGGCGCAGCTTGCGTGGTATGGGCAGGGTCCCTAGGCGCCTTAGTATCGTGTGGACGACGCGGCGACGTGCTCGTATGGGACTTGCGCTCGCGGGCAGTCAGACATCGTCTGCACGCGCACCATGCACCCATCAAGTGCGTCGCGCTGTCGCCCAGAGAAGATTACTATGCTATTGGAGCCGCTGATGGAGACATTAAGGTATGAAAATACCAGCCTGTTAGTTTCCCACTCTCATACAGAGAAGCCACGAGCAATGATCACCACGCCTGCTCAAGGCTGGCGATTTCAGACTTATATCAAAACTTACCTACCTTAATTTTCCAGGTGTTCTCGTTGACGACGCATCAGTTGCTGTACACGTTCGCAGGGGAACACGCCAGGAGTTCCTTCTTCAAGCACATCGGTCAGGGTGTCACGCAAATACATATCGGTATGGATGGTTACTTCAGTACTTTAATATCCATTTTTTTCACGTCGCAACATCTTCGTAGTTATAAAATTAAGCCCCGGTTTTTTCTTATTGAGATCCTTGGTGTGCGTTACCCCAGCGGAATGTTGTCGCTTTTCAGGATTTTGGCTCGACAGATAATTAGTACCCCATCTCGTGTAAATGTGCCCGAAATTTAGAATTTGTGCGTCCAGCCGATCCAAAGATATTCACGAAAAACAGATTCCGCTAGAGTAACGTTACCCCAGCGGCATGTTTTTTAACCGGTGGTCGTAGCTGAGCACAAACTAGCTACTTAGATAGATTGAATTTGTGCCTAATTGTGCCCAAAAAATGAAATTTGTGCGTCTTGAGGTTTCAGAGTTATTCAAGATGCCGCTGGGGTAACGTTTAGCAAATTGCTGTACCTCTCAAACGGCATGACATACAACTACGATTTTTTTTACTACGGTGGGTCTTAATTTGTGCTTATGCTGTGCACTTTTATTTTTTCTATAATCGACACCGTTGGAAGAAAAAAAAGTGATTTTCAAAAACCCTAAAATCGATCCTTGCGCTTCAATAAGAAACCCTAGAAACTTACCAATTATGGTGGTTTGTACCTTTTATGAACTCAAAGCATCATGCGAAATTAGATGTTTCTATTCCAACTCCTCAGAGAGATATTCCATTTTAATTAAATTCTGGCTACGCTAAAGTGTAACACTCCAATACACGAGTTATTATTAAGTGACGGTAATTATGATTCGACAAATAATTAGTACCTTTATTCAATTGCTTATCCTTAAAGTTTCAGCTGAAAAATCCTTGTAACTACACAGATATATGAAGAAAACCATAGGAAAAGAAATTTCACGGTTAACCGAACAAATTCGAATGACTGTATAAAAGCGGCCGCGCAGTATATTGTGCCAACCTTCTTAAATTTGTAGTACAAGATTTCGTTTTTTGAAACAGTCTCACACAAAAGTGTTACATAAAATTATTTATTGGTTTGTAAAACACGTCCGTATACACGCACAATATGTAAGTTATATTATATTAAGGATTTGCAAATCTTTAACTTTCAGTCAAATGTTAGAAGTTCTTTTTTTCTGTAGGTAGTTGTTCTAACTTAGAATATAACTACCTACAGAAAAACATAACTACCTACAGCAATTTAATAAAGACTGCAATATGTATATTTGACGATAAATGGTATTTTTTATTGCTAAAAAAGATAATTATGATATAACAATAAAATAAAAATTCTGTTTATAGATTTTGTTTTCAATTGAAATAAAATAGCATTTCATACTATGTGAAATTTTGTCTGTTCGGTGTCGTCAGTTGCCGCTAATTACTCGTGCGTGAAGGGTGTGTGCTCATTGTTTTTTTCCCAGAAATTCCAAGGCATTGTGTGTAAAATCACGAGTGTACTTTCTGATTTTAAGGTAAGTTTATAATTGTTATTTTGACGCCTACTTTAATCATAACAACACTAAAAACATACAAAAATACTTTGTACAATAACGTATGTGTAAGATCTGTGATTTTGATGAATAAACTCGTCAATAAAGTCCCTACTCTCTGATAGATAACGCTCTACGTTACATACTTATACAAAAGTAAGTAAATAGTTATTTAACACATTTGTACGCACCTGTACCCATCAAAATTTTATTATAATACTACAAATTTAAGAAGGTTGGCACAATATACTGCGCGGCCGCTTTTATACAGTCATTCGAATTTGTTCGGTTAACCGTGAAATTTCTTTTCCTATGGTTTTCTTCATATATCTGTGTAGTTACAAGGATTTTTCAGCTGAAACTTTAAGGATAAGCAATTGAATAAAGGTACTAATTATTTGTCGAATCATAATTACCGTCACTTAATAATAACTCGTGTATTGGAGTGTTACACTTTAGCGTAGCCAGAATTTAATTAAAATGGAATATCTCTCTGAGGAGTTGGAATAGAAACATCTAATTTCGCATGATGCTTTGAGTTCATAAAAGGTACAAACCACCATAATTGGTAAGTTTCTAGGGTTTCTTATTGAAGCGCAAGGATCGATTTTAGGGTTTTTGAAAATCACTTTTTTTTCTTCCAACGGTGTCGATTATAGAAAAAATAAAAGTGCACAGCATAAGCACAAATTAAGACCCACCGTAGTAAAAAAAATCGTAGTTGTATGTCATGCCGTTTGAGAGGTACAGCAATTTGCTAAACGTTACCCCAGCGGCATCTTGAATAACTCTGAAACCTCAAGACGCACAAATTTCATTTTTTGGGCACAATTAGGCACAAATTCAATCTATCTAAGTAGCTAGTTTGTGCTCAGCTACGACTACCGGTTAAAAAACATGCCGCTGGGGTAACGTTACTCCAGCGGAATCTGTTTTTCGTGAATATCTTTGGATCGGCTCACACTGGTCCCGAATGATAAAAAAGTGGACATTAAGAAATTTTTGACAGAAGGTCAACGGATTCGGCTGATTTTTTTTTTGTAGACAGCTGATGCAATTACAAATCACTTTTATAGATTGAGTTTTTGCCAAATAAGCCGTATTTTCAGAGAAAAAAAATATTGAAATATTTTTTGTATGAAAGAAATCCTAATTTTGTCTTTATCTTCCAAGATTCAAACGTATTCAAAATAAAACTTAGCGCAGCTTGTAGAGGAGCTAATTGCTCACCACTTTGTCATAGACACTCTTCTGCGATTTTGTGCTCCTTTTGAGTTACAGGCACTTTAAATATTTTTTGTATGAAAAAATCCTAATTTTCTCTTTATCTTCCAAGATTCAAACGTATTCAAAATAAAACTTAGCGCAGCTTGTAAAAGAGCTAATTGCTCACCACTTTGTCATAGACACTCTTCTGCGATTTTGTGCTCCTTTTGAGTTACATGCACTTTAAATATTTTTTGTATGAAAAAATCCTAATTTTGTCTTTATCTTCCAAGATTCAAACGTATTCAAAATAAAACTTAAAGCAGCTTGTAGAGATGCTAATTGCTCACTACTTTGTCATAGACACTCTTCTGCGATTTTGTGCTCCTTTTGAGTTACAGGCACTTTAAATATTTTTTGTATAAAAAAATTCTAATTTTGTCTTTATCTTCCAAGATTCAAAAATATTCAAAATAAAACTTAGCGCAGCTTGTAGAGTAACTCTTACAAATATATGAAATTATCAGTATCAAATAAACAAACAAGGAAATCTCAAAACGTGTTCAGACATGTTTATGTACAGGTAAGTTATTGTGTGACTCGTATGTAATTATTTTTGTATAGAGTCATTGCTTAATTACCCTATAAGTGACGATTTCGGCTCTATTTGGTCATCTAGTCGAACGCGTCGAAAACGCTGAATGATGAATAGGTATATAAATTGCAATTAAAAATTCCCTTTGTAGTTTTGCGGTATTTATGTAGGAGCACATCTTAGTATGTTTTATTTTCTCGTGACTCATCCAAATTGCAAGAATATTTGGCTCATTATCTAACTACCCCATTAAGTAATGAGGTAGTTAGGTAATGAGCCATTATCTAACTACCCCATTAAGTAACGGGATAGTTGGGTAATGAGTCATATATCAATAGTATAAGGGCAAGCGGAACCCGTTTTTGTTCATTACGCGTCTTGTGCTCGTAAAAACAACACAATTTTTTATCAACTATCACCACATTGTAACTTTTATTTATTTGCCTGTAACATTTTTGTATCAAAATGACTACATTTGTGACTAATTTAGTCATTTTTTCTTTTTTGAGTAATAGTGGGTGCCTTAAAAATAGTGATTTACTGTGTCAAACCATTATAAATCGTATTTCAAGTGAAATTCCAAACGAAGAGCTCAGTATTATCAAAAAGTTTTGCCAAAATTATACGTCAAACCTAGCTAGAAGATGGGACAATTCAGGTAGAAACGAAAGATTTGGTGTTAAAAACAAGGAGTGGTTGGAGTCTAAAATTTTGTGGCCAACTTTAACTTCTGTGAATTTTCCTATGTTATTTGATCCAGAATATACCATAGAGGACATTTCAGTAGACGTAGAAGAGCATAATTTATCGTACGAAGAGGAAGCGGGTGCATCTACATCAGAAGCTACCACAAATACTCCCAGAACTAGAAATAAACGACCATTTGAAGATTTAACAAATAAGCAGAAGAAAAGACGTTCTTTGTCTCTTTTGGAGCATTCCGAAGAAGAGCTGTTCTATGCTCTTATTGCTAAACTTAATGAAAACGGGCGCACTGTTTGTTCTAAAGTTATTAAGTGCCTCTCAAATAAGCCAGAAAAGGTGCAAGAAGTAAGTGACTTTTTATATAAAGCTTCTGATAAATCGATTTCCGAGGAAGACACCTTAGCTCTTGCCACAGCATTGAGTTTATCAAAATGGCAATATCTAACTTTGAGGTCCATTTTAAGTACAAATGGCACAGCGGCTTTTCCATCTTACCAGAAGTTACTGTTGAAGAAGAAAGAATGCTATCCAGCAAAAGAAGATATTGTGATATCGGAGTCAGGAGCTAAAATTAAGCTAAAATGCTAAACTTAATGTCTACAAAAAACTAGTAAAGCTCATCCGACAACGAAAAATTTAAAGTGCCTGTAACTGAAAAGGAGCACAAAATCGCAATTGAGTGTCTATGGCAAAGTGATGAACAATTAACCCCTCTACAAGCTGCGCTAAGTTTTATTTTGAATACGTTTGAATCTTGGAAGATAAAGACAAAATTAGGATTTTTTCATACATAAAATATTCAAAGTGCATGTAACTCAAAAGGAGCACAAAATCGCAGAAGAGTGTCTATGACAAAGTGGTGAGCAATTAGCACCTCTACAAGCTGCGCTAAGTTTTATTTTGAATACGTTTGAATCTTGGAAGATAAAGAGAAAATTAGGATTTTTTCATACAAAAAATATTTAAAGTGCCTGTAACTCAAAAGGAGCACAAAATCGCAGAAGAGTGTCTATGACAAAGTAGTGAGCAATTAGCATTTCTACAAGCTGCTTTAAGTTTTATTTTGAATACGTTTGAATCTTGGAAGATAAAGACAAAATTAGGATTTCTTTCATACAAAAAATATTTGAATATTTTTTTTCTCTGAAAATACGGCTTTTTTGGCAAAAACTCAATGTACAAAAGTGATTTGTAATTGCATCAGCTGTCTACAAAAAAAAAATAAGCTGAATCGGTTGACCTTTTGTCAAAAATTTCTTAATGTCCCCTTTTTTATCATTTGGGACCAGTGTGCGGCTGGACGCACAAATTCTAAATTTCGGGCACATTTACACGAGATGGGGTACTAATTATCTGTCGAGCCAAAATCCTGAAAAGCGACAACATTCCGCTGGGGTAAGGCACACGATCCTTGAGGACTTTATGCGCTCTAATATTATAATATTTCATTTTTTTTTAAACTAAATTAGGCCCTAAGGATATTTTTTTCCAAGCATTTTTTTTTAATGATGATTTCCTAGCTAGGATCTAGAATTCTAGATACTTGTCAAAAAAGTCATGTGACTACTGTAATGTCTGCAGATAACGCCGGCCGCCTGTTCTCGTGCGGCGCGGACGGCACGATGAAAGTGCGGAAGTTGCCGGAGCGAGACTCGCCGCTGCCTCATCAGCCGCAGTATTAACGCACACAAGTGACGTCAATACACAGTACGTACTATTTCAACACAAACATAACGGGTGTAAAAAGACGGATAACGAAGCCGAGATTCAAACCTTGCGTTTACGGTAAATTTAAGTTCAAAGTGGAACTTTCTAAACAGCGATTTTTCAAACCAAAAATAAAAGTATATCAATTTTTGTCCAATGAAGCAATGTTTATTTACAGAAATGCGTAGATAACGGTTATGTGATGGGTATTTTTACACCCTGTATATCGCGAAACTATGTGGTGTGCAGTGAACTAATGTATAGTTGTTATAGGCAGGAGAGATGCAGTACAGCATAATCTGGTCCGGCGCGCCGCGTCTAGCCTTACGCCCCCTTGTGATGTACCTATTTATCGTTGTTGCTATTCAAATGTTACGAGTATGATGATCATTATACGCCGTTAGACTAGTCACTGAGTAGGCGATGTTGTATCTTATAATGTATTTAAAATGTTAATGAATCTTTAGTTATTTCTAGTGTGAAATATTCGCTATTTTTAACTTAATAAAACATGTCCTAGATAAATATATAATTTATTTATTAGCACTCGCTGTCAGTCGACCGGCTGGAGCCGCGGCAGTGGCCTAAGTCGCGCCGCATACACAGCGCGCGGCGGTAGGATACGTTAGTGTAACATGATTGTATGATGTGGTGTATTTTTAGTGTAAAGTGCAATAACTTACGCGATGCTAACTTATGATTCCGACTACTGATGACGTCGAAGCCTTTACTAGATAACAGTTTAGCTCTTTTAAACGATTTAGCTTATGATATGAGTGCATATAACTTGTTGACGCATAATAAAATATTATTTATGAAATACATAGGTATTTATCGATCTATCTCTATATAAATCGTCGTTGGCTTACTGTAACATGTTATAACTATTTAATCGCGTGGCTCGTACACAGTGGTAATCGGTTTGCATCGTATTTCATATAACATTACTATACTTAATCCCCTAATATGGCACCTCATGTTTCTAGTACTAAGTATTATATTGTTATCTATCTATTCTATATGTAATGTAATCGAGATTATATGTTCATGTTATTTTTAAAGCAATATTTTGTTCCATTAAAGCATTTCTAAACGAAGCAATAAAATTATAAATATCAAATATTTTGTGTACTTTCCTGTGCTTTATTTTAACAGTATTATACGTGTATGGTGAGGGAAATAACAAAATTATTTTATAATCTGTATAGCCTGCAATGTGTTCTATATCTAAACCGCGCTTGTGATACATACAGTGATATACTAAACAAAATATAGCAATTTTCCAATATATTAACAAAAAAACTATTGTAATCTTAAATATTATTTTATTTATGTACATTTTCAAATTTATTTATTGTTGAATTAGTGAAATCTAGCAACATTACTTACACAATCCCATGTATCGTACTAACACGTTAGAAATAATCAATACCTAATAGAAAATAATTCATAATATTGATGTTAGTCATATTATTAAATCCGTTGACTAAATATAACATGTTCGTTTAAATGGAACCCTATTCTGAGTGAAATAAAAGACATTGGTTTCGTTGTTTTTCTTTGGTTAACTATTTGTAATATTGTTTAGGTTAATGACTGAACACCAAAGTTAAGATAGAATACTATCGAACATAATTGTAAAACTGCTACATAACATATTATGAAATTCAATATACTTAGTAAGTTACCAAATTTAGGCTTTATGAATGAAATTCGCACAATACACATGGGATACAAAGGAAATATATAGAATAGTTCTAATATGATTCGTGCGATCACCAGTTATAGCTCG
The DNA here is from genome assembly GCA_914767815.1 of Eupsilia transversa. NCBI lineage: Eukaryota > Metazoa > Arthropoda > Insecta > Lepidoptera > Noctuidae > Eupsilia > Eupsilia transversa. Next base: position 5,944,376 of record OU611888.1, read on the forward strand.
TTAACACCTGTTTTGAGTCAATTATTGTCAAATCAATGTCCGTAAGGTTACAAACATCTGTATGTAGCCGGTGGCTATCGCTAGTTTATTTCCTCTAGCTATCACATTACGTGTCGTATGTTTATATCCTGAGATGTGTACGTGAAAATTGAATATATTTGGAATCATTTTGATCACATCGGATCGTACCAAACACGAGTACTGTAAAACGAGCAAACCTACAAGGATTGCTTCATATCCCTTCGCTTATCATACGTAGGTACCTATAGTTTAATATTGTGTTACCTAGGTACGCCACAACCCTATCTCGTTAGGGAAACCACATTTTAAATGAGTTGTAATTCACTGCACCTGTTACGATATAATAGTTGAATGAACAATGTTCAATGCTTATTTTGTTTTATTTATGAAGGAAACATTTAAAATAAAGTTTAACTCATACTTATTGTTTTATTTCGGTGCCAAATTCTATGCAATTTATACTGGAATACATAAGTGGGTGATGGTTGTTTAATATCTTAGATTATCGTAGGACGGACAATGAAAGAAGAACGGGGGTTCAACAATAATTTATTAAAACAAGACAAGTGAGGGAAAGTTTAAAATGCTATATTATGAAGATGTCATCAGCACAGAAGCCACTTACTTAACCCACACACATTTGAGAGTGCTTTATAGTACTGGGACTGTGTGCAATCTACTTCAACTTATTTGAAAACCGTCTTACCCTTGGGCAATAAGTAACACGGCTCAATATTATCATACCAACCAGAAGTCGTCCAATGATGGACATCGCGGTTTAGTACTCAGATAATTCAACCATTTATTGAAAAAATTATTAGGGTTAAGTTTTTAAAATTAGTTTTAATTTTAAAGTTCTAAAAGCCTCAAAAAGTGAAATGTGGGTAAGTCAGGTTGCTCTGACAGCGTCATATTATAAGAATATATAGATAAATATAATATATAAGCATCGCGAACACATGAGAATATGCACAGCACGCGAATAAAGCCTACCATGTTCCTACAAGAGCCACATTGTTATAAAGTACAATACTATACTGCAATAATAATATTATAATATTATTTTAGCATGGACAATATTATAACGTTAATGTTTTATTCATTAATGCATCGAGGTAATTAGTTAATAATAAGTTATATACGATGTTGGACTAAGTATATTGTCTTCTCACATAAATAATTATTTAAATAATTTCTTGTCGACATCACTCGCTTTAATTCCCAAGTAATCTGTGACGAACTTTAATGCATCGTCCTGATTTAAAGTACGTTTTCCTATCGGGTTTTCTAAGAACAATGTAGCTGATTTTATGCCATTCGCGACATTAATAAATTTGCAGAAAGGACTGGTTTTAGATTCGCAATCTTTAGGTTTATTCGGAGAAGCGATCAACGTTTTAGAATTTAAATTTGTAGTGTCTTTTACCTCAACCCCATTACACCATAATGTAAACTTCATACCATACAGACCAAAGAGAACAGTAACCTCATGGTACAGGTTCTCTAAAGTTATAAACTTATTCATTTTATCCTTAAGTATAAGACTACCTTGCTTACTCGAAACACCAAACCGAGGCGTTAGATCTTGTAGAACAATATTCGCCCAAGGGTTCGCGGGCAGTTCTACCTCCTTCCTCCAAGTTATAACTAACTTTAGCAAAGAACCTTTCAGTTCTTGCGTCTCTTCAATAACTACAGGCATAGATGGAGTGATCTGTTCAAATGGGATCAGAGGCCCTTTCACTGTACTCTCAATGAACTCACGATGCAAGTTTATGATACGCAAAATATCGCTGGACTTGTTAACAGAGAAGTAAATGTTGACATCATCTGTCGGTACTAAGTGGGCTTTCTTCCGTAACTTTTGAACTCTATTTATAACCTCTCTAGAAAAACCTTCGTCAAGCATATCCTGATCAGGAGTAACATTGAGCAGAATAAGCACATCATTATCACTATGCGCTTCGTATTGATCGTTGCCTTGAGCCTGGAATATGATTCTCACTTCAGTGACATCAATGCGATGTCCAACTAATTCAATAAATCCATCAGCAATAAGTTTTTCGCATTGGTGGTTGTTAAGGTTCTTCAAACCTTGAGTGACAGCCTTGAAATCGCCTTTCAATCTTGTCCCAAGAATTTTATGATCTGGTTCTGCTCTCAGTGTGATGCCATACTTTTCTTTGTCATTTGTTAAGTGTACTTTCTTAATATTTAATTCTTCTAGGACATATCGCTCCAAGGATTTGACATCGTCTAAATAAATAGGGTCACGGTGAATGACAACCATTTCCGGCAAAGGATACTTGATCGGAACTGTTTTCCTGTCTCTAACGACTCTTCCCAATTCGATCACAACCTGCATTCTTTGAACCGCCCTTTCTATATCGTTGTCTACTAATTCTATCTTGGGATCTGATATCATGTTGAAGTGAACACTCTCCAGTGAATCACCAGGTAAAAGTTGTCGAAGCGTCTTGTACATCAGTTCTGTAAGGAAGGGGGTGAAAGGTGCCATCACTCGTACCATATCAGATAAAACACCAAATAAAGTATCTAAAGCGAGCTGACAGTCCTTGACACCACTATCTCCCTTCAACCTTTTCCTATTCATTCTTAAATACCAGTTGGTGAGATGATCAATAAACTTGGTCAACCTCGGTACAACAGTGTACAATCTATACGCCGCCATCTCTTTTTTCACAAATTGGATCAGAGATTGCGTAAACGATGTAATCCATTTATCCATAACGTTTTCTCTTACTGCCTTTTCGTTAAACCTATAGTCGATTTTATCCTCTTGGACGATTCTTTCAACATTTTGCATTAGGAATCTAAAAGCATTGTACCACGGCAGAAATACGTCTTTAATGATATCCCTGACACCTTCTTCTTTAAATCGAAGATTCTCCGCTTTAACCACTGGAGAATTGACGAGATAAAGACGTAACGCATCAGCACCGTACTTCTTAACTACTTCTAGAGGATCGGGATAGTTCTTCTTTCTCTTTGACATTTTTTGACCATCAGAAGCTAAAACTAAACCATTTGCAATCAAGTTCTTAAACGGTGGCTTTTTGAATAGTGCTGTCGATAAAACAATGAGAGTATAAAACCAGCCTCTTGTTTGGTCGATACCCTCGGCAATGAAATTAGCTGGGAATACATCATCGAACTCCTTTTTGTTTTCGAATGGGTAATGGCATTGCGCGTACGGCATAGAGCCTGACTCAAACCAACAATCAAAGACTTCAGACACCCTTTTTAGTGGCGGTTGCCCAGGTCTTGATGATGGGATCTCCAAATGATCAATGCTTTCCCTATGCAAATCTTTTATTTCCTTACCAGTCAAAGCTTCCAACTCCGCAATGCTACCAACACAAACTACCTCCTGTCTGTCGCTCGAAATCCATAAAGGAATTGGTGTACCCCAGTACCTATTACGACTAATAGCCCAATCACGAGCTTCTTTGAGCCAATTTTTAAATCTCTTTTCTTTCACATATTCAGGTACCCAATAGGTTGCTTCACAAGATTTCAAAAGTTCTTGACTCATATTTTCGACACGAACAAACCAGGAAGGCACCGCCTTGTAGATGAGTGGAGTTTCCGAACGCCAACAAAACGGGTAGCTATGCTTAACTTGACCTAATTGGATAAGTCTGTTGCGAGTCTTCAAATTAGCAATAATATTTTTGTCGGCGTCCTTGACATGCTGCCCCAAGAAATCTTTGACTGGCTCCATAAACCTACCACTGGGATCGACAGGACATACAATATCCTGATCCCGAGTAATGATGCCTGCTGCCAGACAAACCCTAAAATCGTCTTCACCAAAGTATGGTGCTTGATGTACAATGCCAGTACCGGAGTCATCTGTCACGTAATTATCAACCAGCACTTGAAACGCGTTAGGACATTGGTTTACAAAGTAATCAAAAATAGGCGTATACTTTGTTCCTCTAAGTTTCTCTCCCGCAAACTTCTCAAGGACATCAAAGTCTTCAACAATTTTAAAAACAGCAGGGAATCTTGTTTCTTGGAGTACATAACAATTACCAGTGCTCTTTTCTTTTACTTTCAAATAAATTAGTTTTGGATTGACACAAAGTGCTAAGTTGCTGGGAAGTGTCCATGGAGTGGTGGTCCAAGCGAGCAATGAGAACCCTTCAGCTGTAGGGAATGACACTACAACTGCAGGGTCTACAACATCCTTGTAGTTCTGTCCAGACTCAAAATTGGACAGAGGAGTGGAGCAGGCTGTGGAGTAAGGCATTACTTTCACACCTTGATACACCAAGCCTTTGTTGTACAGCTCTTTGAATACCCACCAAATAGACTCCATAAACCAAGGGTAAAGGGTTTTATAATCATTCTTGAAATCTGGAATAAACAAATGAGATTTACCAACTAAACATGTAGTAGCCACAAAATAAAGTCAAAGTTCATTTTTTTTTTGTAACAATACTTACCAATCCAGCGACCCATTCGCGTGATGATCGTCTCCCAATCATCAGCGTACTTCATTACAATTGAGCGACATTCTGCATTGTATTTGTCAATGCCCATTTTCGCAACATCTTCTGGACCTTTGATGCCCAAAGCTTTATCAATTTCAAACTCTACGGGAAGTCCATGACAATCCCAACCAAATCGTCTCTCTACGTGATACCCCTATAAGTACAATTTAAAAATGTTATAGTATATTATAGATGTTTTTCTTAGATAATTCGAGCAGTCTTCAGCAATGGATGTTTGCTGGTGGTACTAAGCAGGTGAATATTATTAATGGTATGATACCTGTTGGTGTGCATATCTGGTGACAACATCCTTGATAGTTCCAGCAAGGATATGGCCATAATGTGGAAGTCCAGTTGCAAAAGGGGGCCCATCGTAAAAGGAATACCTGTAAAATGAACAAGAATGTATGAGGTCTCTCTATGCAAAGTAACTTTAGTTTCAAAGATAAGAATGTATTGAAAGAGCTCAGTGCTGAAACCCTTGTGGTTATTGCGTCAGGGAATGAAATAAGTTTCATTTAAAATCTTGAATAGTAAAGGCATTTATAAAAAAAAACGAGTAAACATGTTTTAACTCATGAACACTGGTTGGCTATTTACAATAAGCATCTAACACAAAATTAAGACCAACCCACCCACCATTGCCAAAATCGATCAAAAAATCAAAATCAAAATAATGAAGTCATTTATTCAAACTAGGCTGAGAATCAGCACTTTTCAAACATCAAAATTACATAAGACAGTCCTCCAAAAGCCCACCCTTCACCACTTCCTAGTACGTATTGTGAGTTACTACATGGTTGGTTACTACATCTATAACACCATAAACCAGACAACTTGCTTTGGGCCATCTGGTACTTTAAATTTGGGTTTTAAAATATTATTAATTAAATAGATTATTTATTCATGAATAAATGCCTTTATTTAAATTTTAGATTGATATTATTTTTACCCAAATTAAAGCTACAAAGCATATCATAAATAAATGTGAAGCTAAAGATTTTTGGATCTTTGTTACTCAATTGTATTTGAATGAAACTTGGCACACAGATATATAGTAAGTTCTGTATTAACAAAATAATAACAATTAAGGTACTTTTTAGTGTTATTTTATTCACTTTTGTAGTGAAGCCACAGGTATAAAGATTGGTTTCAATGGATTTAGTTAAGTTTAGGATAGTTAGGCTAATAAATAACTTATATTTCCTATGACAGACTTATCAAGTAATAATTTTGAGAAAATGAAAATAATTTTATTTTGGTGCAGCATACCTAATGCCCCTGCATTAGGTATGCTGCACCAAAATTATTTTCATTTTTAGATGCCTACTTTACATACATTCGATTGTGACCTCATTAACTGGGTTGTGTGTACTCTCTATATCTACATGGTTTATTCGCCTACGCTACGTGTCTAACTTAACAGAAAACGGTTGCTGAAACTTAAAAAAAAACGCATGTAACTGTGGTCACCTTATGGAGAGTGGAATGTACTTGTTGGTTCAACTGGGATGTCCACATTCCATAACCATGATTTAATAAATAGCATACCTAAGATAAAATACTACATATCATAATAAAATGAACATTTATCAGACGAAACTTATCTTTTCGTAAAAAAGCGAACCTTACCTGGGTTTATTTTTTGACTGTTTCAAACAACTTTGAAATGCATCGATTTCTTTCCAAAACCTTAAAATTTTCTCCTCTTCTTTAGGGAAGTCGATATTCTCAGGTACTCTGTTCACTTTTAGGGCCATGGTAATTTTTCTAACCTTTTCAATTTTTCCACGCCATCACACAAATTCCACACACACAGATAAAAGAAAAAGAAACGTCATTTTTTTTACACTAATTTGCACACACGGAAAAAAAGTACCACGCACACGACGACAAACGGACGCACACGGACGTCAAAATGCGTCAACATGACAACATAAATGAGCTGGCAGCAACTGCCAAGTTTACAACGAATTACATCAGATCAACAGTAACGTCAGTAACTGATCAACTTTATGAATTTCGCAACATTTCATCATCTTGATGAAGACCTAGGGTTTCGTAGGTTTCGAACCGAAAGGGTGCCAACTGGACAATATTACTAAGCTCTTCTTATTACTCTCTTCCTCTCTCTAAAATTAACTTTTGCTGGGCTGACAGGGTCCACCATTAACTGATTCAATGTCTTGACATACCAACTAATATGTACACATTATGGAATGCAATAAAGTATTTGAGTATTGAGTATTGAAAACCTACGCTATATGTCTGTCTGTCCCACGGTCTGTCCGGATGTCTGTCACACACAGGGCTAAATCTTGTAACCATATCATCCACTTAAAAAAAAACCTTCTGATTACGTGTATTATATTTTTATTGAGAAAATTGTATGAATTACTACGTACGCAATCGCCACTAATTGCCATAAAGAAAAAAGACACCGACACTAAACTTCACAGTGACAGTAATTCATGTGACATAAAAATGTCAAAACAAAATATTTCGGACTTGGGAGATTCACAAATCACAATAATTCACATAAATTTCATTACAGATTTCTTAAACATTACTGACACTTGGTTTTGGGATTATATTCTTTAATTTTGGTTAGCTATAATGGACTGCCACTGGATGAAAATATCGCCAAGGTGATACAGATATTATGACAGTATTTTTTGTGTTAAATTGTTGCACTGACATAAAAGTTGTATTAAAATTTGAATTTCTGTTGCAGTTTGAGCAAGGGTATTGGTATTATCAATAAGCTCGATGAAATGAGATTTGAACAATTCCTCCGCCGTATTGTAGCGAAACTGAAACTTCAGAGCACAGAAACATTTACAGACGATGAAAGACTGAAGCTGGAAAAAATATTTGGCATTGAACAAGAAAACTTAATTATGAGCATCAAAACACTACAATACATATTTAAAAGAATGTTAAAGTATATTTTTATGCCCATCGATTTAAAAAACGATCTTAAAACCATTGGCTTGAATAATGAAAAAGCTGATTCCATAGTTAAAGTTTGGTCAGCAGAAACAAGAACCACTCTTGATGAACTTGGTTCTACAACTAATCAAACTAATGATTCTTTGAATTTCTCATGGAAGTTAAATGCTGAGTTAAGTTCAGACTATCGAAAAAAATGCAAGATCCCCAAAGCATACTTATCCCTTATAAGAGAAAGGAATGAAACTGAAATAGAATTGACTCATCCCGAGCTGTATTCAATATTTCTTCAATTTGAATCCATTCAGAATGAATTAGATAATTTAATAACATAGATTTGTTAGAGTATTCTTAATTTTTATAATTACTTAGTAGCATATTTTATGGGGAAGAATGTCAAATTGAATGTGGTGATCAAATTCGGACCAAGTTACAAAAGTAATACCAGTATAAATTGTTGTCAGGGTAGAAATAAACACCTGCAAGGATTTTGTGTAGCACATTGATTGATTGATTTTAAGGTAAAGCAAAGTTAATAAAAACATTGTGATGTATGACATTATATGGCTCCTTTGTAATATTTTTTGATTTATACACATGTAAATAATAATATCTATATACATATAATAGTACATTATTATAATTTATATAATTCTAAAATAAAAAATATTTTTATAAAAATGCAATAAATCTTTTTCTAAAAATCCACTGGTATAGTGGACGTTATAATCCATTTTAAACCCAAACATAACTATCTGTGACCACTCAACTCAATTTGTGCATGGGAATTAAACATTACAGGCGAAATGTGGGTACACCTCTGCTTAACCCTTCGGTGAAACAAGGTGTGATGATATGTTATGTTAAGTTATTGACTCAATTCTTTTTTGCATGAGATACCTACCTAATTATTTTACATTAAATAATCAAGTTTCGTTCTAGGTACTATTAAGGTAAATGCTCCCACAAACAGGCGCGACGTGACTTTAATAATACAATTTCTAAGAAAACTTCACGTTTGAACAATTACCGGCGTCGCGTCGCGCGACAAGTCGCACCAGTATGCACGAGCCTTGAAGCGGGTGCACGGAGCGGGCGTCCGCGCGGCGTGCTGTTTTCTATTATCATCCTTAGAGCAGCGCTGCGTGAGGCGGGTCTCCCGTCGCACGCAGCCCATAGAAAACAGCACGGCGGCGCCGCGCTGGCGCCCGCTCGTTGCAGCGCGAGCGGTCGCCCTTAAGAAAACGGCAAGTTGGGATTAATATTTGCAGAGCATTGCTTTTCTCACTCAAAAAGTTTGACTTTGCTATTCAAATAACAAACTCACTTAGAAACATCATAATGTTTAGTAAATATGAGATTTATCTTAAATATGAGATCCAACGGTACGAGCCGAGCCGCCCGAGACATGTCGAACCGACTTGACCATAAAAAGTTGGTCGTAATTAATTAGCTTGGGCACCTCGACCAAATGGGCTAGACATGTAACCACGCGCGCAAGCAGAGGTGCTGCGGTAGCGACTGGCGAGCGATACATCCACGTTGGCGTAAGTACTTGGCTATTTAGTGTTTTTAGGACATTGATTTTATATTATTGGGCCGCGTAAGCTAAGCCAAGCTTAGTATTTCGCCAATGGATCCTAGAATCGGAAAATGTTCATTACAAACCCCCAATTTATTTTTTTGAAAGACCTATCCAACGGAATAGACGAGTAAAAAAGTCATCCTTACTTTATCGGCAGGTAAGGGAGGTACAGTAAACAAAAAGAAAAGGTTTTATTTCAGACATGATTACTATGTATACCTAACTGCCAAATTAAAGCAATTTAAACCGCGAACAGCAGACCGACGGAATTGGTGAAACTATAGGTACGGCTTCCTTGTTTTACTACGGAACCCTAAAAGATGAGGTCCGATTGATCACTACAGATCTTGTCCCGGGTCAAAGGGAGTGAACAGGGATGAATCGGTTTGGGACAAAAGTTTGAAAAAGTTTAATAGATTGCCAACAAGGATGCTAAGTCGTTAATTGATAATAAGTATACACAAGTTTCGCCCCGACACACCCCCGCTGCCGCGTCTCTCTCTATTCACCCCATTTTAGCTAGATAGTGCCTTAGACAGACCAATGCAAGCCATTGTGTATACGCCTTATGCCACTCAGCGTCAAGACTACCTTGTTTGGAGCATGGTCTTTTAAGTTATACCATCTCAATTTAATTTTGATGTAAGTTAAAACCCATTATTATTTCATAAGTTGATGAAAAATTTATAGATTTATTTATATCTTGTTTAAAAATAATTATTACGTTTTTTCTTTACATAAATATAATAAACGGTTTCCGTTTGGATAACGTTTGATGATTGATCTAATTATGGGATTTTTAAATTTTGAACTTGGTAACCCTAGCCTATCCATACGTCAGAGGTTTTGGCAGCCCGCGGGTGAACTATTTTCTTCATTGTTGACCTTTCCTAAATCTTAGGTGTAATTATTTCATCATTAGACGTACTCTGGCTGCACCCTTATTATCTAGTATACATATTTAGTCAAAGTTTCGGCGATGGACTCCGAAGATGACACAAAGGATGATGTGGATTCTGGGAATGAGTCTAGCGGAGACGATGTCGACTTTGCAATGGACGTTGAGACACACAGTACACGGGAACGACAAACGGAGCTTGAGGAATATCGATATGAGGTGTTATCTACGGAGGAAATCGTTCAGCATATGGTTGACTGCATCAAAGAAGTGAACACTGTTGTCGAGGTCAGTATGTTAGTGGTAAACAATGGACTAATCGAATGAGGTTACTCGTACACTGTCGTACTTCTGTTGGTTCTTTTGTGTCGTATTCCAATTTATTTGTGTTCGATATGGTGAAACGTTATGTGTTACCTTGTTAGGGCTACCAACAAAGTTGAGTAACACTCTCTGCTTTGGTAAACTACTGTTGTTCCACAAACCTAATTTCCATATAAAGTGTAGCTAAAAATCATTTCACCTTGTTATTTATGTTGCCATATCTACAAAGCAATATGGCATGTTCATAGTAATAAATAAAAATCTGAGTTATGGGAATAGTTACACATTGAATGTATGAAAATAAAGTAACAAAGGTTTTCTTGAAGTAGGAGGAATGAGTCATAGCAATGATGACTGCTCTGATAATTATCTGATGCTAATACAATTTTCTGTTTATGTATAAATATGTAGGAGTAGAATACAACAATAACATTGTTGTCAAATATTTTGATTACAAACAAAATGCTTGTTAGTTTGCATGTCCCAAATGTATGATAAGGCTAATAATAAATGATAGCCAGGAGAGTATTATTTATAAAGTTCTTATTTCCTCTTTTATTGGTCTGTATTTAGTAAAACATGTATTGTATCTTTTCAGATACCAGCAACAACAACCCGCATACTTTTAAACCATTTCAAATGGGACAAAGAAAAGCTCATGGAAAGATTCTATGATGGGGACCAAGACCAGTTGTTCTCTGAGGCTAGAGTCATTAATCCATTCAGAAAACCAGTCATACAAAGGCCGAAGGTATGAATTTTATGAATAATTTATTATATATCAAGGTTTTTTCACAAACAAAGTTTTTTTTTAAATTCGTTATATTACCGCAGAGGTCATTCAAAACTTTGTAGTCATGATTGGAGCAAGGAGGTAGCACATACTATGGAATATTGTTGAAAGTAATGTTGTCCTATGATCTGTAAACTTTTTACCTAGTATGTATGTGTAACGATGTCATTTTCATTGTGAAAGCTGACTGATATGTAATTTTAGGCAATAGGCCTTCCAGCTCATACAAACAGGATATTTTTAAGGATAATTTCCTTTTCATGTGACTTATTCCATAGACAATAATATGCTAGTTGACCGTTTTTGAGAAACCATTTGGTAATGTTCCTTTTGGTTTATTTGGTATACTGTTATGGTGGCTCGAGTGTTGATATTTTTTTATAGTGTTGTTATGTCGGAATATTATAATAATAATTAAAAATATATATATATAACATATAATATTTAAAAAACGATTTTCTACTAATTAGTTGTGTTAATGTTCACTTTGAAAGTTTTATGTTAGACAATTTCGTTTTCCAAATTTTTTATGTAGTCCCTAGTTTAGTAAACTGGACTGAATACTACTCATTTAATAGATTAATGAATGGGTACACATTGCGCGAGAGGCAATTTGTTGTTCCTTTCAATTCTATTATTTTCGTACATCAATTGGTATTGCAAAAGAAACTTTATGTCTGGCACATAAAAGTTTGTTTTGTCTTTAAAATAGTTACAATCAGTGACGTGTCGCGCTCTGATTCGCGTTCAATATCACGTGACTAATGGCTTTATATTTTTGTAATTATTTCTCAAAAATATTAATTAAAACTTGACTTGACTTTGATATTTTTTTTAGCTCAGGCTGAGAAGCATTCTACAAAACAAAATTCATTAGGGTTTTTTCTTACCGTCAACTATCTTTGAGTTATTTTTAGTTTTACCTCAAAATCCCAATTGTAGAGGGAGAACCCCAAGGTGTTTGCCTTATAATGCAGCTATTATTTACAGTAATTCTGCTATAAAAAAGTAGGTAAAGTGGAATTCAATCTTCATGCATGGTATTCTAAAAATAAAAATTTTACCATATTTTTTTAGCTTCACTAGTAAAATATGTTTCGTTTCTAGGTCGCAACACAGCATTTCACAACAATGACTTTGTTTGTTGTTTTCATTGTTGACACTGCAAAATCGTTAAAATCATGCTAACACACAACATATAATAATGTCAAGACTTGAGCCTGGTGCTGCCATTGACACAAGGTCACTAAAAGGCTGATGCCTGATCAAAATGTTACAAACTCTGCTGTGATTGACTGACCAAATGAGCAACATCCAATCAAATCACTGAATCACCTGGGATGACATTTTACTACAGATTAAATTAAATAGGCTTACGGAAACCTGTGTATGGCCAGTAGGTGTATAGCATAACAACTGTAAACCTGACCCTCACAATATGATCATTCTTATGACATATGTCTTATATTGGCTGATATCCAATGACATAATTCGATGCCTTAACACAACTACAAAGAGAACTGCTTGTTTTATCAGCAGCCACATATTTCTTACGTTCTACATTTCACATAGAGATCTGACTTTATACAGTTGAGAAGCATGAATATGTGCTGAAAAGGTTTGATACCTAACTTCAGGTAGTGTTCTATTTTTTCCATTCTAAAGCTGCCAAGGATAATTTGAATGACCTTCAAGGTAAACAGTGTTAGGGTGTATCTCTATAAATTAATACAGGAAAGAGAAAGGAGTCTTATTGTTTGGTATCCTGCTCTAAGCACGGGACCAGTTGTAGAGGCGACACCAAGAGGGGGGCTATATCCAGCTATGAATGTGTATTGGCTGAAATGATGATAATCCTGGCCTAGTATCTAGCATTATTCTCTAATAATATTATCCTAAAGTTACATATAACTTATCATGTCTGTTTTCCCTGGAGGGTTAGGCAGAGGTGTACCCACATTTCGGCAGTTATGTTTAAGCCCCATGTAATAGGAGGCGAGTCTAAAGCCATCAACAGCAGGGCCCTAATATTATCCTGTGTTTTATTCTAGTTGCCCAGACGGATATCAACATCAGGGACAGAGGAATGTGAAATATGTTTTTCAATCCTTCCAACGTCAGTAAGTGACTTGTTTTTGTTATTAACTTTATCTTGTTATTGTTATCTTGTGCCCCCAAAGGAAACTGATAAGATACCAATGACTAAAGGTTTTTCACTTTTAGCATACATGTTTATAATAACTACTGTGATTGTTTAAGGTTGATCTTTATAAATATATTTTTGACATATAATAATTGTTATGATACTACTAAGACCAAAAATACAATTTTTGTTGAGTAACTTTTCAGTGAATTCGACAGTTTAAAGTACTTTCTGTTTTACAACATTCTAATCAGATTTGGTTGAATAGATGACCAACTTCCGATGTTTAGGTTTAGTCGGCAGGATATACATCTGAAACAATGTTATCAGTAAACTATAACTTTCCACAAACACCAATGGATACCGCTATCATTTTTTTTTGCTGTTAATAAGCTTAAGCACTGACCTAGCTAATATTAAAGCAGAGGCCCTGGCACGAATGCGCGTCGGAAACGTAACGTTCATTCTAAAATAGAGTTCTATTCTATAGAAATTTGGTGTTTTTTTTTTTGCGACAAGATCTATAATTACCTTTCACCCATATTATATAAATCTGGGGGTACGCAAGTCGAGCAAAAACAAACAAACAAAGGCACAGACGTACGATCCTTTTCTCGAAACCATTCGGGACAATATCGACCCCTAAAGTTTTAAAAACTAACTAAATATTATGTGCGAAACGTTTAGTATTTCTAGGCTTCAGTACCCTAAGGGTGCCGAATGGAACCCTATTACAAAGCCTCCGCTGTCCATCCGTCCGTCCGTCGGCCAACGAATCGTAATATGTAGACAGTTTAAATTTTCACAGCTTATTTATTTCTATTGCCGCAAAAACAAAAATTAAATAAAAAAAGTTAAAGGGGGTTCCCATACAAAAAACGTGTTTTTTTTTAAAATAAAGTATTTTGTTTAATTATAAAAAAAATGGCCCACAAGAATGTTTAAGCTCAAGTTCTTTTGTTGCTTTTCATTTTAGAGCAGACCTAAGTGAATCAAGATAAGAAAAAAGAGTCATACTTAGATATTTGCACAGAGTATGCTCGCTCAAACACGACGCGACGCGACTTTCTATTCCTATTACCTACATTTTGTATGTAGTTGCGCGCTTGCTTGAGCGCAGCGTCGGCTTGTCTCCGCGATTCACATACATTGATGATTCGTGGTCTGTGTGCGACATAAAATTACGAAAAAGATTAGTATATGACCAGAAGGCCTATTCTCATAATAGAAATCTAGTTTCAATCTCATCTCAGCGAGAATTAATCTCAAAAACTTGTCAAAAAAGAACATTCGCATTCCATCTGTCAAAAATTCCTAGGTAGGTATTTTCCGTAACTACGGGAATTGCCCCTTAGATGTTACGGACACAAGTTATTTATGTTCCTGAATATATTATACTGCTATTACAATAATAATTATTAGAGTTATAACGTAGTACCCGTTTAAACACCCGGTTGACGCAGTGACTAAGCGATCGGTTGCTGCGGTACATGATGTGGGTTCGATTCCCACTCGGAACTAAAATAGACGTCAAGATCTCTTGGCGATCGAGGCTCTTACACACTGGCGCGATATCGCGTCAGTGTTTACGAGCCGTTATTCTGGTTTCGTTGTTTCTGTAGTATCGAATCCAATTGTAGGGTAATGTTGAATAAATAATGTTACAAAAATCAATGGTGCATTATATTTTACAGTTGATGACGGGTCTGGAGTGCGGCCACAGATTTTGCACACAATGTTGGTGTGAATATTTAACTACTAAAATAATGGAGGAGGGTCTAGTAAGTATACCTAAGTACTGCTTGAATAGGTATCTGCATAGTTTAAGACGACAATTTGAACTTGCCAGCTTCGCAATATGTTTATAAATGGTATCGCAGGTGACCAACAAAAATTGGTCAGGCAAAAGTCGGCGAGAATAGAACGTAAATAATGACATTCAAAAAGATTATACAAAAATCGAAGCATTCTTTAATCAATTCAATTCAATCCGATGATTTTTAAACAAGGACGGGATAACTCACGAGCGTAAACAAGCTAACGTAAACGAAAGATACGTCCACTTCGTCTGTGTTCGATAATAATACTTCATACTTCAATGTGTGATAAATATTACTTTATTTTTTATTTTTTTTCCGTCTTCAAGGTTACCCGTGCATGAATAATTAAAGAAACGCACTCAAACATGCCAAATATACATTCTCTATATGTTGCAAAATTAGTAAGGTACTTATGTACCTGAAACTTATTTGTGTGGGTTCGGCATTGACCGGTTTTAGTTGTTGTAACTTCGGTGTTTTGCCTTTTTAAATATTATATAATACCAAACATATTATTATAAATTAAACCCCGCTGTGCCTCGGAAAGCACGTTAAGCCGTTGGTCCCAGCTGTCATTTGTAGATTTTTGACAGTTGTTACGGATCGTCAGAAGCCCGAAAGTCTGACAACCAGTCTTACCAAGAGGTATCGTGTTACTGAGTAACTGGGTTATGGAGGTCAGATAGGCAGGCGCTCCATGTATATAATACTGGTATTGAGCTGCATCCGGTTAGACTGTAAGTCGACCTGAACATAGTTGGGAAAAAAGGCTAAGCAGATAATAATATGATGCTGACATATTAATAATTAAAGTAGGTTTTAGTATCTATCCGTGTAACCGTGTTGTTTTACTAAACTGCGCAACCGATTTTGATGCGGTTTTCACCATTATTTAGAGGAATTATTCCGGAATGTCTATGCAATAATACATCAATCTGCCTAGCCTTTTCCCAACTATGTTGGGGTCGGCTTCCAGTCTAACCGGATGCAGCTGAATACCAGTATTTTACATGGAGCGACTGCCTCTCAGACCTCCACAACCTAATAATTGGGTAATACGATACCCTTTGGTAAGACTATGCGATAATACATATAATAATATAAAAGAAGTATAGAAGAAGCTCGCTGTAGTTATCTATAAAGTTAATATTGAATGCACGTGTCGTGGTACAGTGCAGCCGATTGACGTAGAATCAAAATAGTGTTATTGTTTTTAATTCAATTACGTTGCATTCTTATATAGAAAGTTCTGAATTAAATTGAAGATTATTGCACTGGTTACAGTCGATTAAAATCGAATCAGAATAATATTATTGTTATTACATTATATTACTATGTAGAAAGTACTGATTGTTATTGGAGATTTAAAACATCGTTTAAACGCTTGTCACCAAATATTGTAGTTGATATCAATGGTAAAAAACCAATCTATGAAATTTTCCCGCCGCTGTGGTCTAGTGGTTAGGCTACCTAGCTGTCTCAGTCCCAGAGGTTCCCTGGTTCGATTCCCAGTGGGGGCAAAATTTTCTGCTCGGTTTGCTTGGTGGTAGGGCTTGTTCTAAGTCCGCCTGGCTAACCACCATCTTATCTAAGTCTGTCGCCATAACAACAATGTTAACAGCATTGTTGTGTTTCGGCAGTTAGAGGTAAGATATCCTCTGTGGTTGAGGATTCCGGGTGGAGCTCGCTTCCACCTTCGGCCTGATCATCACCTACCATCAGGTGAGATGCAGGCCAAGGGCTTCACGGTAGTGTATAAAAAAAAAAGAACGGGACGGGTTGTTGATTGTTTAGTAAAGATTTCTGGTGGTAATCAGTACCAACGACCCATGGCCAAGTCCTTATCCTAGTATGGCTCTATACACTTGTTACAGGTTTCAATATTATTGTGTAAATGCCAAAGATTAATTCATTGAAAATTCAAAGAATAGAAGTAGCATGAATGCAATTGATTCTGCACTGTTTAAGTTATTTATATTTATTTATTTATATACATACACTACCATTACAGTGCACTGAGTACCGTGCCCAAATACACGAGCGGCACGTTCTGCCGTAGACGCGTGCCGCTCGTGTGTATGAGCACTTATACGAAAGTAAGACAGATATTTCTCTATCATACATGTTTATTAGAACCATTCTTTATGTTCTGACGTTAAAACTTTTGCCTTTAATCTATGTTTATTATTCTAGGGTCAGACAATAGCGTGCGCGGCTCACGCGTGCGACATCCTCGTGGACGACGCGACCGTCATGCGACTGGTGCGCGACCCGCGCGTCAAGCTCAAGTACCAACACATCATCACCAATAGTTTTGTTGAGGTATGTTATAACATAATACATATAACAGAGGAAGTTATAACATTAGGGTCAGACATTAGTCGACGTTCTTGAAACTTGCTGACCTTGGCTACCAATGTTTTACGTGATTTAATTCATATTTCCGCAATTGCAAAGCTAATTTCAATGATACACATGTGTAGTGACCTAAATATTGTTTCCCCATTGGGCATTATTGTTTCCCTTACGGCTGTTCTTCTGTAAGTCCCGTAACAAGTTGCGAAGTTCAATAAACCAACATGCATCAGAGATAAAATTATATACAAATGTGTTTGGCGCGCTTATGGATGATTCTTCAATCATACAAAGTCAAAGTTACATAATACGTTGACGTTGAAGAAGCCTTCTAGTGGCCTTCAAGTACATCATTTAACGTTTAAATGTGCCGCATGAAGAAGAATGGGAAACTCCATAGTTACTCTTGAAATGTTTTACAATATTTTGTTTGGATTTATTATAATTATATGTGAAGACGATGTATCTGGAATAAAATTAGTGAACACCAATAGATACAAAGTATTAAAAATTAAGCAATGACATACATTATTATGTTAATAGATAAATGGTGCTCATATATTTACAAATATTGCAACCATAGACGATTATTCTAACATATTAACGAATAACGCAGAGGCCGTCCGTGCGTAAAGTGGGTGCATGGAGCGGGCGCCCGCGCGGCGTGCTGTTTTCTAATATCATCCTTCGAGTAGTGCTGCGTGAGGCGGGTCGCCCCTCGCACGTGGACCATAGAAAACATCACGCGCGCGGGCGCTCCGTGCACCCGCTTAACGCAGCGGACGGCCATAAGCTTCCCTAACGCGCTTTGACGGACACCCTTAAAATTAGCTGATGTTCCTACACCGTTCAGATGTAACGTCCGTCAATAAGTTACAATATACTCTTATGCTTGTAACTCTTGCAGTGCAACCGGCTCCTGCGCTGGTGCCCGTCTCCGGACTGCAGCAACGCGATAAAGGTGGCGTACGTGGAGGCGGCGCCCGTGACGTGTCGCTGCGGGCACACATTCTGCTTCGCGTGCGGGGAGAACTGGCACGACCCCGTGCGGTGCTGTCTGCTGCGGAAGTGGATTAAGGTAATGTGACAACAGATTATAATCTCTTTCATAAGATTTTTGTATCCAAAACTGTCGCCAGAGTCGAATCCCCAGTGTGTCGTTCTTTAAAGATTCTTGAATGCGATGTGTTTGCGGATGAGTGGTTTAAATTAATGCGTATGTGTCTGGTGTTCTATCAGAGAAATAATGCAAGGGAGTTCACTATTCCATGTTAGTTTTAAATTAAATTATAAACAACATAATTGTCAACAATCTGTAGCTACTTTTTGTTTTTACTAATGTAATTGGTATTGTACCGTTTTACAAAACTATAAAATAAAATAGAAAGATACGGTTACAGTAAAGGTATTTTTAGAATTGTAATTATCGACAATGCGTGACGTATAATGTCCGCCATTTTGAATTTTCTGCCAAGTAATAATAGCCTAGAAAATAATCTGGTATGAGACTATACCAAAGACATGGCTTTAAAAATTATATTATATAGAATTAGTATTGAATTGAAAGTCATTAAATTGTAAACTTGATTAGATGTTTTAATTTCATTACATATTATTTATGTAATGTAAACAGCTCCGTTGAAAAATTATAAATCAGCTCGTTTCAACATCATCATCTTTCCTCTAGAAGTGCGATGACGATTCGGAAACGTCGAACTGGATCGCTGCGAACACGAAGGAATGCCCGAAGTGTAACGTGACGATCGAGAAGGACGGCGGTTGCAACCACATGGTGTGCAAGAACCAGAACTGCAAGGCGGACTTCTGCTGGGTGTGCCTCGGGCCCTGGGAGCCGCATGGTAGCAGCTGGTACAATTGCAATAGGTATGTTCGATCATTAGACATTATAACTAATTTGGAGCATGTACATCGTTTGAGACAGGGATTTAAATGTCACTTACGGCATTTGAAATTTCCACCGTATAGAGCTGTAAAGATCCTTGTCTTTTGACGCGTGGCGAGAATCGGAACTTACATATACATCGTTTGAGACAGGGATTTAAATGTCACTTACGGCATTTGAAATTTCCACCGTATAGAGCTGTAAAGATCCTTGTCTTTTGACGCGTGGCGAGAATCGGAACTTACATATACATCGTTTGAGACAGGGATTTAAATGTCACTTACGGCATTTGAAATTTCCACCGTATAGAGCTGTAAAGATCCTTGTCTTTTGACGCGTGGCGAGAATCGGAACTTACATATACATCGTTTGAGACAGGGATTTAAATGTCACTTACGGCATTTGAAATTTCCACCGTATAGAGCTGTAAAGATCCTTGTCTTTTGACGCGTGGCGAGAATCGGAACTTACATATACATCGTTTGAGACAGGGATTTAAATGTCACTTACGGCATTTGAAATTTCCACCGTATAGAGCTGTAAAGATCCTTGTCTTTTGACGCGTGGCGAGAATCGGAACTTACATATACATCGTTTGAGACAGGGATTTAAATGTCACTTACGGCATTTGAAATTTCCACCGTATAGAGCTGTAAAGATCCTTGTCTTTTGACGCGTTGCGAGAATCGGAACTTACATATACATCGTTTGAGACAGGGATTTAAATGTCACTTACGGCATTTGAAATTTCCACCGTATAGAGCTGTAAAGATCCTTGTCTTTTGACGCGTGGCGAGAATCGGAACTTACATATACATCGTTTGAGACAGGGATTTAAATGTCACTTACGGCATTTGAAATTTCCACCGTATAGAGCTGTAAAGATCCTTGTCTTTTGACGCGTGGCGAGAATCGGAACTTACATATACATCGTTTGAGACAGGGATTTAAATGTCACTTACGGCATTTGAAATTTCCACCGTATAGAGCTGTAAAGATCCTTGTCTTTTGACGCGTTGCGAGAATCGGAACTTACCCCGCCCTCTTGTTTATACAAAAAACAATTTCACAAAAAACCAACAGCGTTCCATGTTAACGTCATTCGAGGGTCAGTCGCCCAAAATTAATTTTCTCAAACATGCTTGGAAATTTGGACATTATTTTGACAACTTTCTTCGAGATAAATCGAAATTGCGGTACTGGTCGAATACACGCGAGCGACCGGCCGGCAATGTTTGTATGAAAATTCATATCTGTCGTGTTTAGCGGCCAAATAAATTACTATGAAGACTATCTACCATCGCAACCTAGGAGGAATCTTATCAAAGATTGTATTTACATTTCGGTTTGGCTTGCAAATAGAGCTGTTTAAAGTAAAGAAGAAACTGATGAACATAATGGCGCGTGAAAAATTATCGTTGTTCGATTACTCAGTTTGAATTTCCGCGCATTATTAGAGAAAGTACAAGCCTTGGCCGCAACCAGGCATTGATGGACTCACGTAGTGTGCTCGCCTAGGCCCACATTTTCACGGATGCCCGTCGATGCCCCAGTTGCAGGCCGCAACAGTAATGCACTATTTCTCTCTCTTCCGCCCCCTTCTGTTTTAAATTAAAAGCCGCACACACCAACCATTTAAGTTTACCTGCAGGTATGACGAGGATGAAGCTAAAGCGGCCCGCGATGCTCAAGAGCGGTCGCGTGCAGCGCTGCAGCGCTACTTATTCTACTGCAATCGTTACATGAATCACATGCAATCGCTGCGCTTCGAGTCCAAGCTCTACGCTTCTGTCAAGGAGAAGATGGAAGAAATGCAGCAACACAATATGAGCTGGATTGAAGTATGTGATTGCTATAATTGTTTTTTTTTGTTTATGATATTTTACCGGCAGGTGGTGTTACTTTTCCGGGCAGTAATTTTATTCGATGGCTAATATATGCAGTGATTTGTTGTTCTTGCGCTTTTATGTAGTTGTTCGTATTGCTAAACCTTGGTAGATCGGTAATCATTTTCATATCACTTATAAAGAAAGTTAAACTAAACTGCCGAATCTTCTCATCTTTCTTGTGTAATTTGCCACTGCTGCACAGTATTTATTGATTTTCATTTATAATAGCACTTTCAGGCACTTTCAGATTTCTACCGTAGTTATTTTTGAGTTTTAAGCAGAATATTCTTAGCAATAACACTTCCCCAATGCAACCGAACACCGAAATGTTAAAGTACCCACATCTAAATCAAAATGTGATTATTAAAACTGGTAACAGGTGCAATTCCTGAAGAAGGCAGTGGATATCCTGTGTCAGTGCCGACAGACGCTGATGTACACCTACGTGTTCGCGTATTACTTGCGCAAGAACAACCAGTCGGTGATCTTTGAAGACAACCAGAGAGATCTGGAATCAGCCACGGAGACGCTCTCCGAGTATCTGGAGCGTGACATCACCAGCGAGAACCTGGCTGATATCAAACAGAAGGTCCAGGATAAGTATAGGTAGGTCAATGTTAAAACAATAATTTTTTCTCATTTTCTCTCCGTAACTCCGTAAAAACTTAAAATAAACACCACATGTTTATTTTAAGTTTTCTAAGATACTGATGATGGCAGGACCAATTTTTTTTTAGGCTAGGATATAGCCGTTCATACACCAATTACATAACGACGATTTATATCGATAAATAAAAACCTTTTATAGATTTTTAACATTACTTACCCGTTGTTCCCAGATATTGCGACAGCCGGCGCAAGGTGCTGCTGGAGCACGTACACGAGGGCTATGAGAAGGACTGCTGGGACTACACAGAGTAATCTTGCCTCCTCTCCATAACACACACGCATACAAACAACACACTACGCACTGCCCACACTCACGGCTGTCCCTGTTGGGCGCCAATACGTCTGTCCCACGTTGGGCGCCACTTCGTCTATCCCTCGTTAAGCGCCACTTGACGACGGCACCAAAGATGTCCTAAGCTGCGGAGTGATAGATGTGTATAATATTTTAAACCAATAGGTCGTTTGATTGTCATAGTGTAGCTTGGCAGAGATGTGTAGCTTGCAAGGTAACTAAACGGTGAAGCGAAACTATGAAACTTTGTGTTTATTTCCATCGGAACTAAGCAGTGTAGCTAAGCTTGTTGTGAGCGGTGTGCTATTAAGATGCGGTTTGTGCATATTCAATCAACATAGCTTCCCCTTCCCTTTTCTACAAGAGCTAAGCCAAGCTATCCTATGAAAATCAATCAGCCCTGTCGGTTGATATTATACACACATCCATCGCTACGCAGCTCGGCACATGCCTGGTGGAAAGGCAGCCTAAATATGACATATCCAGTTTAAGTAAAAGTTTGGCTTTGTAGAGCATCGCCTCTGCATACATTTCTGGCAGCCTCATTCTAAAGCTCGATATGTCACATTTACGCCCGTGCACGCCACACGGCTGTCACACGTTGGGCGCCACACGGCTGTCCCACGTTGGGCGCCACTTGTAGACGTGGGCGCACCTCACTTCTCCCGCGTCACGCTTTTGTTTCTATCGTGTATAGACTAAAAGCTGCGAACAAAATCACATTATATTACCTTTCCTGTCTACTGGGACCGATCTTATAGCAGATAGTGTATGTTTAAGTTTAGGGGCGAGAGAATTTACTTCGACACTGACATTATTAGATAGAACTAGAGTGGTAATGAATAGTTTGTAAACTGTTCTAGGCCTTATCTGGCGCAGGTTCTAGAAGTAATCTCGCTGGTCCAAATTCAGCTTTAGCATTATAAGCTAAACATCTTTGAGATCTAAATAATTCATCCCTGTAATAAAGATGGTAGTGTGATGATTTTTGCCAATTTCTGTAATTAATTAAAAACGGCTGTCTTCCGATAGACAAGGGATTTTCATACTTTTAAAATAAGATTTATTAACTCTGATGATTGGCCCCTAAGCAAATTAATGAAAATGTAAAAAAAATATTTCACAAAAATAAAAAAAAGATGTTTGAAAAAAAAGTGTAAATAGGATTATTTAAAATCAATAGAAATTAAATTCATTACGGAATACGAAAATAATTTGTTTTTGCAGCTTGGATTAGTCACAATTTATAATATTTAGGTAATGTTTGATCATAGAGAATGATACGGTCACACCGTAATTTTTGTATTTATCAGTTAAAATGACGATTTAATTTCAGAATAATATAACAGTTTTATCTTCGTAAAAAGGCTTTTATTGATCCTTCTCTTGATTTGATTGTGTTAAGTAAATGATTTCTGAGATTGTGCAAGCTTAAAGTTTGTGAAATCATTGGGTGAATAACTGACTAACAAAAACTGAATGAATAAGAATTACCGGTGTGTCTGTCGACTGCTTGTCCATGACACTTGGTGACCTAATTTAAACACATAAATACACTGCTTAACTTTCTACAGACCTGCATGTTCAATACAGTTTGAAAAATAACTGGTATTTACCTCTTCCTTAAGACATTTTGACCACCTTTGGATTGAAAATACAATGAATTTTGGACAGCAAATAAAGCAGTGTATTTGTGTGAAGGAGACTACCCAGTTTTTGAAAGGCCGATCAAGACTGTATAGCTAGTTGTTCGCTGTTGTGATTGGTTTACTTGGCACCAATCAAAGCAAATCGATTAATTTGAATGGCCTTTCTGAAACCAAGGGTTTGCTGTGACCGTTGCCTTAATGTCGTGATTTGTAAGCAAGGTGACTTATTTGAGGATTTCCAAGTTTGCCAGTGTGTGATTGACTAACAAGAAACGTGTAGATCTCATTTCTTTGAAGATTTTGAATGTATGAAACGTAACCACTTCAATTTTATTCTACGCTTTTCATACATTACATCCGTAACGAGAATGACTTAAAATGTAATAAGTTATCATTTTGGTCCTATGATATAACACGGTTTAGAGATGCGTTTACAATACCTCCCTGTTGTGAATGCATCTGTTTAAATTCCAAGGTTACCGAACATTGAACATCAATGCAAAGTTATAACTAGAAGAATGTTTTATTGGGTGAAGAAGAGGGGGAGAAGGGTTTTTTACCGTGTCATGTCATAGGATAATAATGTTGTATAATGCCCGGCACGAGTCGTGAGCACAGATTGACAGTAGTGGCGGCAAGCACGCGCATGTACACTTTTGGCCAAATTACATTACATTACATTAGCCGAATGACACGCGAGAGTCCAATAGACGATGAGCATCGACTGATGAACCAATCGCGTGCAGCTCGGCGCCCCCCCGGCTTCTTCATTCCACCAAAGAGATCGAAAAATTAACTACTGCGCAGGTGTCAGTTTGTGCTCACGACTCGTGCCGGTTACTGTAACAATGGTATATTTTCGTGACAAAAGAATGTGTGCGTGTCAGTTTTGTCAGTCATTGTTTTGTTATGGCTTCAAAATTTATTATTCTGAGTTAGTTAACAATCGGATTGTTCATTATAAACCATGCTAGTTAAATTATCAGGAATTAATATGATATAATGATTCTAAATTATTATTAATAAAAATGGAATATTTGTGTTATTTTCACATTTTTTTGTATTTAAAAAATACCACTCAACTTGCTTTTAATACTAAGCGGTTCTCAATACGTTATAAACGGTTGTATGATGCTTTACTTTAATTTTATGTCTTTGGAACTAAATTGACTGATTACACTGTGATCTTAAACTCTGTAAGCCAACATATTTCAGTTGTAGGAATTGAAGTAGAAAAATCAAGATAATAAATTATCATTAGCTGTTGAATCGAGGACCGCAGTATTAAGGCGAGTACCAAAGAAGACCGTTATCGAATCGATTATGATGTGATTTCGTGATGGCAGCATTTAGTCGCGAGCTAGGTACTCTGGTCATAACCGCATACATCTCTGCTACATCTCGTAACATAAGTTTCACATTATAAACGTTCAGATCTCCTGTAATAATTTTAATAGAGTTCATTTTATATATTTTTTTCGACTGTAAACTTAGAATTTATAATTTTTAATATTAATCATTTTTGATATTTTAAAGTCGTCTTAGCGTCGTGTAAATCGCTTAGTGTAGTAAAAGTTTGAATCTTTGTATTATTACAACCTCATTTCATGGTAATGTAAAATACTACGATGTATTATAAGTTTACATAGCGGTGGTTTGTTTCGATTGTCGACTTTATCCTCGATAACGAGTCTTTTAATAAAAAAAATAGCACAATATGATATAATAACGATTATCGGTTAAGAAGAAACAAAAAATATTTTTACCAAAAACCTATTTTTGTTATTAGAGGTACTGTATATCAATATAAAACTGTTAGTTCAGCACTTAGTATGTTTTTTAATTCTGTGATCAAGTTATAATTTAGCGCCTGGAAGGCGTCCAGTGTGATGTTGAGGCGCGCGCTCGCCGCGGGCGCAGCAGCTCACGTCACGCACTGCTCACTTATTCAAATAATATTTAAAATATAATTATAAAGTTTTCCAATAAACATTAACGACTGGTACTGTAAAGGTATATTTACTAATTAATGGAGTCGCGAACTACTTACCCGTAACGTTTACAACATAACATAGTGCCGTGTTCACAAATCACTTTGTCACTAATTAAGCATTTCGGGACTAGATGGTAACGGAGCCAAGTCGTACAAATAGAAACATAACTATTTTTGAAGGTTTTCGATTCGCGATAATCCGCTTTTTTGTAAATTAACTCTCGCGCTACATATCTGTCATTAATGAATAATTAAATCGGTGAATTGTGGTACGAAACGTGCACAAGTCAGTTGCACTGCCAGTAAATGTCGTAAATTAAATAAATAAGAAGCTTGTTGTACGAGGTTCACATAGTGGACTGTACTAGTGTAGGAAACCCCGACTTGACGCATGTTCTACTTAATAACAGGGGGCTTCGTCGGTACACACATACTATTGTACATAAAGATGCTGTATAGATATTTATATGGTTAATATGCCTATGTATTGACAAGCATCTTGTATGTGTGCCTATGTTAAGGACACAGTTGTCTTAAGTAAGACTAAGATGGAAATAAAAATAAATAAAAATAGTAACATCGATATAAAGTTTGTTTTTTATCTCATTACCTTTGTCCTGTCCTTCCCACAATTCGTGATCCTTGTATTCAAAATAAAATTCATGTTTGGGAAGAGAATGGCAAGATTTCAGTACAATAAAATTATTGTGTTGGAAAAAAAAACTTTCCACACAAAGATATGATCAAAATAAATTTGTGTGACGAACGAGTACTGGGCTGACAATTAGATTGCCATAACACGCTAATAAAGAAGAAGAATATTGAATGTATCGTTAAGTTATAGTTGCGAATATGCAGCACATTAAACAAAAAGGACCTGGTGATCCGCATAATATGATGAGTTCACAATCACGAGAATACCAATTATTGCAATATTTTATAGTTACAAAAAATCTATTACATGAAACACCGCACTACAGTAAGCGGCTAAATTCCTATGATTGTATAGTCGACAAGGTTCAGTTGTCTATGTGGCAGATAGTTTCAATCTTAGGGTAGATTTGACCACTGAAGCTCGACGCGATCAGCTCATCCAAACAGCGTACACAAGCTATCAGTGTCATCGTTGTTGTGGAATATTAACACTGACAGCTCTTGAACGCGGTAAAAGGTACAATTCCGTAGCCGATCGCAGCCGGCAGCAGCATTCGACGAGAAACCGCGGCAGATCTGGATTCTGAGTGTTGCTACGAAGGCGAAGTGAAGGTATTTCATAGGAACCAGTCGTGTTTAGCTTTTGAAAAAAGTACAGTCAGTGCACGACTGTCTTTCAGTTCTGTATGATGGTTACCAGCTTCTTGTGTTCGAAGTTTCAGAATAGTCTCGAATGTTTCAAGGTTCTGATCCAGTTAGGTGTACCCAACGACAATAAAATTAAAACGTCATAATTATCCTACATTTTCCAATGCGCCCGACATCTTAGCGTGTAGCGCTACACTTTTTAACGATTAATAATTTAAAAAAATAATGTGCATGGAGGTGTCCCGAGGCCCATCTATGTACGACCTGTGATTGACCTTTGAAGGATTTTGACTATAAACTCAAGGTCTCTGTGTCAAATCAACACATAACAGGAAAAAACATTGGAAAATTACAAAAATTGACGTTCTTTTGGCCAAAGTATGTCACTAGGGGAGTCGGTCATCTGTTTTCTTTATAGCTCAGCCTCGCAGCGTGACAAGCTAGCATTTCTCTAGTATTCGCTACGCCTTGACGCGTAGCGCTACGCTTTCTCTAACATCTACTACGCCTTGACGCGTAGCGCTACAGTCGACGTAGCGCTACGCTTTCTATCACATCCGCTACGCCTTGACGCGTAGCGTTACAGTCGGCGCGACGTAGCGCTAAGCTTTCTCTAACATGCTACGCCTTGACGCGTAGCGCTACGCTTTCTTTCACATCCGCTACGCCTTGACGCGTAGCGTTGTCGACGCGTCGTAGCGCTACGATTTTTCTAACATCCGCTACGCCTTGACGCGTGGCGCTAGAGTCGACGTAGCGCTACGCTTTCTCAAACATCCGCTACGCCTAGACGCGTAGCGCTACAGTCGATGTAGCGCTACGCTTTCTATCACATCCGCTACGCCTTGACGCGTAGCGTTACAGTCGGCGCGACGTAGCGCTAAGCTTTCTCTAACATGCTACGCCTTGACGCGTAGCGCTACGCTTTCTTTCACATCCGCTACGCCTTGACGCGTAGCGTTACAGTTGACGCGTCGTTGCGCTACGCTTTCTCTAACATCCGCTACGCCTTGACGCGTAGCGCTAGAGTCGACGTACCGCTACGCTTTCTCGAACATCCGCTACGCCTTGACGCGTAGTATTACCGTCGACGTAGCGCTATGGTTTCTCAAACATCCGCTACGCCTTGACGCGTAGCGTTACCGTTGACGTAGCGCTACACTTTCTCTAACATCCGCTACGCCTTGACGCGTAGCGCTACAGTCGACGTAGCGCTACGCCTTGATGCGTAGCGTTACCGTCGACGTAGCGCTATGGTTTCTCAAACATCCGCTACGCCTTGCGCGTAGCGCTACGCTTTCGCCGTCATTCGCTATGTTGCAATCCCTAGACACCGGCGTTCTTGTTTCAAATCGTGAAATTGTAAGAGTTAGTTACTTTTGATTAATTAAGTTTTATAGCATCAGACAATCCATAAAGTAGTTTGTAGTTTCTCGTAAATTATACTGGAGTAAAGTACATGAATGCGGCTTGTAGAGTACTAGATAGCTACAAGGAGTTGTTTGTTGTCGCAGGGATGCTCTGGCCCCGTCTCCAACGAGACCTAGTAAAGCCTAGCAATAGAATGGTGAGTTGCAACATTTTAACTAAATGTTAGAGAAAAGGGAAATAATTTTTACGGTGGATCCGCAGTGTTAGCCCAAAATGCAAAAAACGTAAGAAAATTTTAATTTTTCATTAAAATTTTCTTACGTTTTTTGCAATTTGCAGGTCAGTGTCAGGTTATATCTTGATCAAAATATGATTCGTAACCATAAAAAATACGTATTTAGGTTCAGATACACCTACCTGTGTCCATGGTCCAGGTCATTCGTGGATCTTTGACAGTCGTTACGAGTCGTCAAAAGCCCTAAAGTCTGACAACCAGTCTTGCCAAAGGGTATCGTATTACCCAGTTACTGGGTTGTGGAGGTCAGATAGGCATTCGCTCCATGTAAAATACTGGTATTCAGCTGCATCCGGTTAGACTGGAAGCCGATCCCAACATGATTGGGAAAAGGCTACGCAGAATGAATGATGAATACCACTGCGGTTCCTTCTTAAAGAGTTGCTGTAAACTTGTAGAAGAGACTAGGCATAAATGGTCTATGAGATAGTAAAAATATATTTATGTTAAATATATTCTAAGTAACCTTAATTTAGACCTGTCAAATGTATATGTTGGCACAACCTGTCTTAGATGTCTACTTACGGATATAACAGACCCAATATCTCGTACATAAACAACTTATAAATATTTACTAACATACGTTTCTGTTTCAGGGCGCAACTCAGTTATTCGGATTGTTTTCTATATCAATGTAAAATCATACAAGTGAATAAAGACTAAATGAATAATATTATATTTTGCTGCCCTAGTTAGGTTGTTAGGTACATACTAGTATATCCAAAAACTTCATGACATTTTGTAATTTATAAAAATGTATAGGAAAGTTTTGTATTATTAATAAAAAACATAAATAAAAATAGACAGTGCAGTTTTATTTTGCGGAGTTGCGTATCACGCAGCCTCTCGAATACTATTTGTAGGTACCTAAATCAATTCGTTTTTTATTTTTTATTGGTTTTATTATTGGTAATGCCAAATTAACAGATACGCATCAACGTTTATTTTAATGCTGGTAATTGTTTCAGTCGTTTTGTCGATAAGACTGCAGTATTTGTTTTCTTCCTTCAGTATAATTTGTTTGTTGGTCAACCTTTAGTTTATTTTCCAATTCTTTTTCCTAATTATTAACGTTTCAAAACTATGAGATTTCTGGGAATCAGCAGTAACTATGTGGCATAATCTAGCAGCCCTTCGAAGATACGATGTTTTTCACTGAATTAAATAAAACCACGGAACAAAGCAGTCAAGTTCTATATTTTATCGTTTACTTAATTTATTTTGTACAAACTTCAACAATATATATAATAAATACTCAATTAAACCTCTATCATTCAGCAAACTGAACTCACTTTTTTGTCATAAGTATAGTTAAAATAAACAATACAATGATATTATAACTTATTGTCTAAACTTAATTAAACACAACTTCTTTGTGCAAATATGCCTAATAGTAGTTATAATCTTTGGTTTCACCAACTTAAAGTGACGACATATTGGTAGATCATGTCGTGCAGAGCCGCATGGAACTGGTCAATCTCGATACCTAACGCTATAAGGAGCTTTAAATAAGAAATACTCTTAGATTGTAATTCTTATCACATAAATGCTTACACATTTTTAATAAATGCATTTTTGTGATAACAAAATTTAAAGAAATCAGAATTGATTACGATAAACAACACTAGCTATGTCCATTTTCAACTTTCCGTTGATTTCTATACATCTGAAATGGGAAAAAGGAATCCGAATCCTAGTTTCAATTATTTTGTAGATAAATTCGTATTCGTCTTGATCAAAAAGAATTCGTTAAAATAAATTCTGATTTCTTGACTGATTGTTTTTGTATTAAGAGCAAATAATTATCTAGCTTGTTTATAACGTTTACTGGCTAACCATAGGTATATATTCACATTCACTAATATTCTGATAAGCGGTAACTTTACCTTAATAGCTAATAAATAACAATTGGTGTACATATGTAAGTGTTTACACGGCACTATCTAGGTGAGAATATCAGTATTGTCGAGTTAAATCATACTTCTAAACTTAAAATACTTACGTAATTTTAAGTTACAGATTTTGATTTTAGATTTTTACAAACACGTCAACAAGGACATTAAAACAAATGTTCAAGATCATCTTATCCGATCAGTCTTCCAAAGCGCAATATAATATTACATATTAGAGGACAGAGCTTGAGTGGCTCCACGCGGCTCTCAGAGAACAGTTACCTCGTGTTGAACGTAAAGTAACGTCAGACGTAACGCAGGAGAGGAACGCAAGTGTCACGCTCGGCGCGCGCGTGCGCCAGCGACGGGGAACCTCGCTCGCGCACAGCCCGCGCGTCTCATTTATAAAATTATCTACATAATCATTATCTTGTAACCATAATTATTGCAAAATATGTGCAAAACTGTAAGCGTCTCATTTAGTTTACGATACACTGACTCTTTAAACCTTGCAACACTTAGAATTGTCTTGCACTTCAGATATTTTTCACATTTTATGTAAACGAATTGAAAACAACCGGCACACAACTATTCGGTGACATGTTCCGTACAAGGTAATGAAAAGCGAAACCTCTCGTCGAGCACACGTTAACGTTATTGCTTCAAGCTTATTACGTATCGCTGATATCAATAGATAGTAGACATAATATAATAAATTACGTGTTGCGACGTGCGGTTTGGGATCTACCCGGCAATAAGCTCTCAATATTTACAGAGTAGTAGAAAATTGACCACTTCCAAAGTTAAATTACAAAAATTTAATGATTCATTAGTCTGTTGTGCTAGAAAAGACAATACTGTCACAGAAGTGAACCGTCGTGAGGTAACGGCAACGTTCGGGCCGCAGCCGCGAGCCGCGGCGCCGTCTATCTAGAGAGATGTCAATCGAAAAATAAACAATACTTCAATAATATCTACCTTACTCGGTAAGGGACGTTCGATCTCTTAGGTATATCAATATTATCTTATTGCTAATTATAGTGATGTCTTTCAAGTAGCCGAATCGGTTGTATATCGTGAATGAACATTAAACATTATCAACATCATCAAAATGTAATCTGCAAGAGCAACACTCGTCGAAGCAGTACCAGCCCGCTCGCTATGTCAGATATTACAGGTCTATGGTCTAGGCGCGGCACGGCTCACGCGGAGACGGGACACGGGACACACTGCGGCACGGCTCTCTCTAACCTGCGCAACGCCGTCGGTACAAAAATCAAAAATGTATGGAGTTGCTTGAGGCAAGTCCATACATTGCTGGGTGAATAAGCGTTGAGAATTATAGAGAGTGTCGTTGTGTTAGTTTTTTGTCACGTCGTGAGTGACACATGTCACGTGCCCGCATGCGGGCGCCGCACGCCGGGCCCTGGCGGCGGGGAAGGCCGCCGGGCCCCGCAGCTAATGTAATCAGGGGAAGGCAATTACATTAACTAGGTATGTGGAAAGTGCGCGTTACATAAAATGGCTCGATTCCTATGATGCGTACTGAATTAGGACGGAAGTGAATTCTGGTACCGATTTCACAGCTGATTTGTTAAGCTTATATAGATAACGTTGCAAAAATTTCTCTAAACTCTCTTAATTCCGAGGACCGGCAGGCGGCCGTCCTCGCATAGATAGACGCGACCTCGCGTCGTTTCGGTACAGTGAGAAGCTTACAAATTGGAACTATTAAAACTATACGGACAAAATTGATATGAATCGGCGTAGCCATTGCTTCTCTTAAGCGTCTATTAAGATACGATAATACTAGCGCCCGTGAGCGCGGGCTCGTGGTGACGTCATGTATGTAATGTAACCCAAGTGTGGTGACGTGAGGCGGTGCTCTCGAACATGTTAGCCGTGAGTGAAGCTGAACAAGCGTGCTGCGCGCCGCACTCCGCCGCACCACACACAAACACACACACACACACACGCCGGGACCGGGGACATCTAATTGTGCTATTGCTCGACACCATTTCGGGGAAGAAAAATGATATCTCACAATCGGTAACAAATCATCAACTTCACAATATTTATAAGTACAGCTCTGTTTTAGAATTTTACAGATAGACAGTGATATTCATCGAATACAAAAATAAGCTTTTAGAGTTTCCTCAATTTTATCCAATACCTTACATTACATCACTAGTGACGAATAAAAAAGGGCACGCTCGCGAGAACGATCCTCTCCGATCGACGGCTTCACTCACCGGGAACAGGTCCGCACGCGAACGCAAACGAACGGATACGAATCGGAACGACAGAACGCGGTGAACGCATGCGAACATCGGTCGCAAATCAAACGGTCACTAAGCTTCGGCCACGCGAATACAAAACACTCCAGTAAACACGTCGAACGTCTCTAAACGCGAAAGAACAACGTCCGGCGCGGCGCGGGCGCACGCCGGCCGGGCGCGCCGCCGCTACACTCCTACACGCTACTCGCCGTATGTACACGCGACACTAGCGTAAACAATAATTAAGTGCGCTTGGGTGGGCTCAGGAGCTCGGGCAGCGGTGCGGGCAGCGGCAGCGGCGCGTCGGCGGCCAGCGCGGGCAGCAGCGCCAGCGCCAGCGCGGGTCAGACCGGCGCCGGCGCCGCGCCCGGCGAGCCGGCCCACGCGCCGCCCGCGCCCGGCGAGCCGGCCCACGCGCCGCCGCCCAGCACCACGCGCGGCGCCGGCCCGTCCATCAGCACGGCCGTGGGCGCGCCGTCCGGCCCGTCTGGCGCATCCAGCCGCGCCGGCGAGTGCGCTCGCCGATGCCGGCGCCACGCGTGCTGGATGAGGCGCGCGCAGTACTCCTCGCGCTGGCGCCACAGCGTGGAGCTGACGGGCTCGTAGCCCACCTCGTCGGGCCGGCCCACCTCGAGGTCGCCGGGATCCTCGATGGGGTTGCCTTTCCGCGCGAAGAAGTCTTTGGTGAGCGCGTCGAGGATGTCCACGCAGAACATCATATCGCCGCGACATATGGGAATGTCCATGGATATAATCTTGTACTTGTTGGGCTTGTGGATCTGCAGCGGCGGCTCTAGCACGTCGAGGAAGTCCGACAACTGGTCGTAGCGGATGTACTGCGTGCCATCCGGGTCGAACCGCTGCCAGATCTCGTAGTACATGTCGTAGTCGTCATCCGTCAGCCCTTCCTGCACATCCTCCGTCGCCTGTACAACAAAAAAAAATCATTACAATCGTATTGAACGATATTTATCCAAACTACTTACAAAGAATAACGAATAGCGCTAAGTTACCTGCGAGTAATTCTCGAGAATGACAGCGATGTACATGTTGATGACGATGAGGAAGGAGATGACGAGGTAGGACAGCAGGTAGGTGATGCCGATGGTGGCGGAGCCGCAATTGCCCGGGTAGCCGCGCTCGTTGTCGGGCAGGTCGCACTCCTCCTCGTTGATGATGCCGTCTAACACGCCGTCCCACCCGGCCGACGTCGACATCTAGTACATAACACGTAATACAAACATTTCATTAGTGATAATGACTAATGCAATGGATTTATACAAAGCGCAGCAGCATACTTTTGCAGACATTACCAATCCGATTGCCTATATTGTGGCAGTCTATAAGAATACTCATATGAAGCCAACAGCAGGCTGATATTAGAACTGACCTGAAATAGCAGGATCATACTCTGCACGAAAGTCTTGAAATTGTACACGTCGTCGAGGCCACCTTTGTCCTTGACGTGCATGAAGAACGACATGCCAAAGATGGCGAAGATGAACATGACGAGGAACAGCAAAAGACAGATGTTGAACAGAGCTGGTAGGGACATGGCCAGCGCGAACAACAACGTCCGGATACCCTTCGCGCCCTTCACGAGACGCAACACACGACCGACCTTCGCTACTCTCACCACTCTCAATAGAGTAGGTGATACAAAATATTTTTCTATAATATCACTCAATACCAAACCTGGGGACAAAGAAACGTATCATTAGCAACTGTAAAAGTGTTAAAAACGAAATGAAAACAAAATTCTGATCACTTACTAAGAATTGAGAAATTGACTACTACGAAATCGAACAAGTTCCAAGGCTCAACGAAGTAATGATAGCGTAAGGCGAACATTTTTAGTAGGCACTCTGAACTGAATATCACGATAAATATCATGTTGAGGTAGTCGAGGACAGTGCTGAACGCTTCAGACTGCTGGTAGTGGTCCATCGTCATCGTCAACATGTTCAGACCGATGAACAACATGATGATCATGTCGAACTTCTTGTCCGTTACTATCTCGAACACGATTGCTTGTGGTCGCCACTGTAACAAAAAGTTACGTATTAGAATTTTTATAAATAGTTAAACAGTCTTATCTGGATGCATCTCTGTCGTAGGTCTGGAGTTGTAGAAAAAGCCGCTGTTAAGAAACGCACTGCTCCAAATTTTGAATCTGCTGCATAAAAACAAGGTCTGTGGCAGCTTTACGCTCCTCAGGTTGCTAGGGTCCCAGGACAAGGTATAGAGTAGTGCAGCTGTTTAAAAAAAATATAAAAAAATGCACGAGGTTATTATTTTGGTATTTCCTGATTATATAAGTTGATCTTTACAGGATGTCTCACGCCCATAGACCAGTAAAATTATAAGATTTTACCTTCGGCCTCGGAATAGCTTTCAACGGTTTCTTAGAACCCATTTTCTTCATGGCATTGTAGTATTTCTTCTGGTCTTCAGTCATGAACATCTCGAGACTTCCACCGGCTTTCTTTTTCTGTTCGTTAAAGTTGTCGATGATCACACCGATGAACAGGTTGAGAGTGAAGAACGAGCCGAATATAATGAAGAACACGAAGTACAGGTACATGTAGATGTTTGTCTCTCGAATCGGTTGGCGTCCCACCTGAAATGAACAGTGACAATATGATCAAAATGCAGAAGTATTTCCAGATTCTGATATTTTATAATATAGCAAAGCAGTTGAGTAGTTAATAAATAGAGTAAAGTAAAAAATGATAAACGTACTTCTCTGGAATCAATAGCGTCGTTCATGATTTGGATCCATCCCTTGAAGGTCGCTACTTGAAAGAGACACAGGTACGCCTTGCCGACATGGTCGAAGTTCATCGGCGAGTTCTCCCATGTGTAGTTCTCTAAGATACACGCGTTCCTGTCCGGAATTATCTCGTGGCTAAGGGTCGTGTGGTTCAGGTCGACGCACTGGAAATAATAAAAGGTGAATTTATTAGCAAGTTTAAAAGTAGGACAGTTTTTTACCATCAGACGATACAGCCTAAATACTATTCTGACTTCGATAAATATTCTGTGTAAAGTTATTACCTTGAAGTACTTTCCAGCGAAGAGCTGGACTCCCATGATGGCGAAGATGAGCCAGAAGATAAGACAGACCAACAACACGTTGAAGATGGACGGGATGGCCTGCACCAGCGCGTTCACCACAACCTGCCACATACAACCATGTTACTAACACTGCTCGAGAGGACCAAACTAGAATTGCATTCGAGTATTTAATTTTATGAGTGTACTGTGAAACACATACACTCTCAATTGTTTTGAATGGCGTGCATTTGTTAGTGGGCGCAAAAAATTAGTTTGGAAGCAAGGAAGTTAGTTTTATTAGTACTGTGCAATTCTATGTAGCATCTCAAGTTTATACTGATTCTGAATTATTCCATACTTTGAGTGATCATGTAAATGGTACTGATTGAAAATGATATTAGTATAAGTATCTACATAACATGAATTAATTTACATAACATCGAATACATCGAAGCACATCTCAAAGCAACATAAATACTACACTACTCTTACCTTATCCACTAAGTTAGCCATCCACAATGTATGGAATTAGTAGTAATGCATGCGACTTGCCGCTCGTACGATGAAGATACAAGAAGAAAAAATCTAAGGTGCAGAATATAAATTAGCATTCCAAATAACTAAGTAATTACAAAACTCTAATCTAGCTAATAATAATAAGACCAATAGAAAAAGAGACCAAAACATGGATGAAATCTCTCCTAAAATAAATCCCATTGAACCATTTCTAAAAGAGGTTTATGACGAACAGTGATGATACTAAGCCATTCAGGGGTGCCACCGACCACTTCAAAATGATTCACTAATATTAATTCCATAATAGACTACTGCCAATGAATTGGTAACAACTGTTCAAATTAACAATTTTAAACAAATTTAGATCTGGTGATTGATGCAGAAATATCGAAAAAGGAGCCGTACTCGAATATTGGAAATTTTATAATGTTTATAATGATCGTAGAAGTTGAAATAGAAATGTGAATGTGAAGTGTGGAGCGAAGTGTGTGGTGGATGGATGAGCGATAGGGTGTGTCGGCAGCACAGGGTGGTACGTACCCTCATGCCCTGCATGCGGCTCATGGCTCTGAGCGGGCGCAGTGCGCGCAGCGTTCGCATCGTTTTGAACGCCTGAATGCCGCCGGCGCCACAAAGCGCCGCTACGAAGTTTATAAGCGAGACCTGATGAAATCAAGGGTTGCATATTGAGACAATTTATATTTCAACAATTTGCTGGTAAAAAAATAAGTTCTGACGTCTACACTGCAGCACCTACAAAAAAGACAGAATTACATAAGACTAGATCCCACCAATAAAGTCAAACTTGAGTATTCCATTATTTGGTTGAAGACACACGACCTGTATTACAAACCTAGGGACAGAATAATCTTTTGAAGAAGATGAAGACTTGTTAAAGAATACAGAAGTAACGCCTATTGCAGAATACCGGAAGGGATAGAAATGTGATATATCACTCAAGTTACACACATTTTGTACATCGAAGTTAGTTTTAGGACATTAGAGAATTTCTAAATAATAAATAACAGATTTACAATAAATCAATCAATTCGCCTTAGTTTGATTCTCTGATGTCCCAAGAAAAGCTACATCACATGTTAAGAACATAATCAAGATATATGTATAGTTATATATTTTGCATTTTATGACATCAACAGCATTCAAGATCATGTGCCATTTTCAGTTAAAATGTTTTTCTTCCTTAATTTGGAGTAATTTCCAGAATAACTTTTTATTGTACGTGAAAAAGGCACTGTCTCGTACGACAGCACAAAGATAGAAGTCGTGTTAATTCATGCACTTGAAAATATCAGGATTTCAAGTCACTCTGTGAAGGCCATTATATATTTGGCCACAGGTAAATTTCAGGTAGCAGGGTTCGTGGGTAAGAGAGTCACATAGAAGCGGTATCCATAAACAAACAGTACGACATCGAGAGCTCGAGGCAGCGAGGTGAGGCCGTTCGGAGTTTCCACTGCCATGACATCGAACAATCAAAGCTGCACGCTTTGAGTTGCGCTGCACATCGTACACGGCGAACTTACAAAATATTCTTTGCAAGATTTAATCAAGGCAATTGAACTGTATTGAAAAAAGGCCATGAGTTTTTAGAATCTCGATACGTGTTTTATATCTGAATGGTTGAAATTCCACACTTGTTTACTGTCGATTTTGCAAATTAATGTTGCGCTGATAAGACATTGGTATTGTTGCACTGATAAGTGTGTGTGTGTGTGTGGATGTGCAGCGCAACAGTACCGCCACAGGTGTGCGCGCCCGTGCCTGGGGGCGCTACTCACGCGCATGCCCTCCCAGCGCGACACTGCGCGCAGCGGCCGCAGCGCGCGCAACGTGCGCATCGAGCGGAACGCCGGGATGTCGTCCGCGCCCGCCATCACCGCACCGTGGTTTACGAGCGACAACTAACGCCACACCATTCGTCATTTACTTTATCATACAACATTTTCTTATATCTAGGTTTATACTTAATTTATTTTATAATATATACTTGGTCTTTCCACCTACAGACGTTGGGAAGCTGTAGCGTTAGTCCTAACCTAACCCATCCTGAGCAGACCTTTACGTTGTCTTTTTCATAACTTAATAATGCAAGTCAAATCCTTTGACATGATTTATTTTTAGTAAACTTATCTGCAAAGAAACTATTAGTACATATTTTAGATAAAATATCTATTGAAATATCAGTATATTACCATGACAATAATGAAGTCGAGCCAGCACCATGCGTTCGTGAAGTATTTCTGGAAGCCAAGGGCAAGCCATTTGATCAACATCTCGATGAAGAAAATGACAGTGAAGATTCGATCCATATAATACAAGATGTCTTGAAGAATCGGCCGATGTGGTAAATTTACATCTTCTAAAGCCTGTAATGAGCAAAATTATTCTATCATGAACTTTTTGTTGCAAATAATTACTTGACAAAATGTACAAATTTTTCGAAAACTTACCAAAGCCAAACTACTGAGCAAAATCATGGTAATCACAGCCGTTTCAAAATATGTATTCTCAATGAGTTTGAATGTTTTCAATCGGAGCATGCCCCAGCCTTGCCAGAAGGGAGATTCGTCGTCTCCCGCGAGGAATGGAAACTTTGCATAACATGGCTCTGGACAGCAATCAGCAGGACTATCGTCTACGACTTCTTCATCTGCTGCTACTATGATGTCTGTTTTACCCAGACCTCCGTCTAGCTTTCCATCTTCTTCCTCTTCAACCATTTCTGTAAAAACTCA
Organism: Eupsilia transversa; assembly: GCA_914767815.1. Lineage (NCBI taxonomy): Eukaryota > Metazoa > Arthropoda > Insecta > Lepidoptera > Noctuidae > Eupsilia > Eupsilia transversa. Next base: position 5,983,650 of record OU611888.1, read on the forward strand.
TATTATATTTCACCAACTCGAATTTAAAATATTATTCAACATATTATTTGGTTTTTAACAGACCTTCTTCTAATCCTAACTCTTCTTTACTAGCGTCCTTTTTCTCTTCACCATCTATCGTGTCTGCTGAGCCTTTATGACTTTCATCTTTGAATGACCTGATCTTGTGACTGCCGTACGATTTTTGACTTATTGTATCGTCGTCCTGAAAAATCAACGTTGTAATTTTGAAACGTATTAGTGTATTAGTTAGACATAAGATTGTGTTCTACAATATTTACCTGTATAGGATACCCATGATGATTTAATTCACAATCTAACCGGTTGTCTCTATGATTATCTGTTATCGCGTTAATATTATTTAACAAAATTTTCCCTTTCTTGTATTTATTGTCACCTGAAAGATCATGGTTAGTGCAGTAAACTGTATATTTATGTAAACTTGAGTTATTATTTCAATATATAAAAAGATTACCTGGTATAGTGAATTCCATACCGTCACCTATAGCTACTTCTACTTGGTCTTTGAGTTTCTTGTCTTTGTACAGTACGGCGTCGTCCAGGTCTGTGCCGAGCTCCAGTTCGTTGTCCACTCGCTCTGAGGAGACACAGCGGCCACACAAAGCCGCCTTTAAGCCTACATGTCGCGTGATGTGTCCACGGTGCGTTCACGGAGGGGCCACCCGACGACCAAGCATAGAAATCAGACCAGGACGGATCGACTTAGTGAAATTCATCAAATTGTTTCATAAACTCATGTCATGTATTTATTGTTATTTTGACTTTAAATCCTCTGTACAATATTATAGTAAATAAATACAAAAATGAGATGATATTTCTATTGCAAAACTTTATAATGATAACAAATTATTTGATTTCTTGTTACAAACATAGGTACTTATATTGAATCATGAAACAATATTTACCATTTTTTATCAGATTTTATTAGTAATGATGATTATAATCATCTGAATATCTTAAACTAATCGTAAGACAACACCAAAGATGCAATTCACGAAAATGAAATAATGATACATTTAATAGATATAGATAATATACATATTGAAACGGATAGTATACAATAGACAAACAGTAATCATGCATAAACACACACAAAGCAAGGAACACCAACATGTATAGGAATAGTTACATGTAAAGATGATTACTTTCACGCTTTTGTGATATACAAAGCGTGAAAGTAATTCATTATCTAATTAATGATGATTTATTTAATAATCCCCGGGTAAGTCCAAAGGTCGTAGATTAATACACACACCCATAATCATCATCAACTAGATATTATTATTAAAACAGATTGGTATTTTGTTAACAACATGATTTTTCCCATCGAGATTATAGAGGCGTGAAAGGCACGAGTCACGACCAAGATCCAATCAGAAGCGACATTGATTTGAAAAAGGATTATGGACGTAGGGTCCACGTTAGGTATATCTTATTGCTTGACACCAGTCTACTGCATCAAGGAATGCGATATCTTGAGGCCTACTTGCACTACAAATCACTATATGCTTTTAGCGCTAAACGAATTTAAAACATCGATCTACTTAATTTTATCAATCGTTTGAATATTACAGAGACAGAATGATGTTCTAAATAACACATAAACTTGCACCGTTTTCCAATGGGAGTAGACGAAACTATAAACCGTCACCTGTTGATGTTTTAAATATGTTTAGCGTTAAATGCATTTAGTAATTTGTGATACAAGTGGGTCTTAAATTAATTTAATTTGATGCAAGTTAGGTTTTCAATTACATACTTTCAGAATCGATGACCACTTTCCTTGAATCTTTAATCGCAGTCAGTAATGTTCTAAAAGGAATGAAACGACTCAATAAATGTAGAATGTAATTTCATGGTAATTTCTAGAGTTTTATTTTTAGCAAAAACGCACTAGACAATGAGCTTGCGGCTTGCTTGTGGAATGCAATAAATGATTGAGTTTTGACCTTACAGGTTAGCTGGGTAAACAGTTTTTTTAGCTTTAGAATAAAGTATGCATGTCTAATGCATTATTCGCCAATTGACACAAATTTCTTCAAAAGGACAAAATGTATAAGAAGAAAATTGATTATTTATTTCCAATTATGGTAACAGAAATGAGAGGGATAGGTACATAATGGAAAAGTAACTGTGTTACGAGGATCAAACACACGACATTTATACATAAAGGGTCTGCTTTCTACACTTGGACGCTAGGGCGCAGGCAACGCACAGTGTTCACAAATATCAACACGCAATCCAAATAATTTTTATTCGATACAACAACTCCATGCTATTCCACTTTTTTACACGCATATCATGCCACAATTCTAATTAGAATGTTTTACGCAGTTTTAACTTGAAAGAGGTATTTTTTGCGACATCTTTGTTGAAGCTTCTGATGACAACATCGAATCTTATTGATTGTGCAACAATGTGATTGTTTTATAATCAAGCAATTGTTTCATTTTTACTTCTTCTGTATTTAGCATTATTCATATTTTTACGTCATGTTAGCCAGTAGATACTGTTATTTTTTTAAAATAAATTTTGAGAGTAATTGAATTTAGAATACATTGTTTTTTGTTACACAAGCTGGGACAATAAATACTGTATATATTTATCTACATAAGTACAAAAATACATAGAGGTACAACGACATGCCACAACATACGGGCGATTAAGACACACATCTTACCGGGTGCGTGGATCGCTATCTGATTGGTCAGCTTGTTTTTCAGTAATTTCATAATGTCTGCTACGTTTCTTTTGACCCAATCAATGAACCTTGATATTCTGTTGAAGGCCTCTGCTATTTTGTTGGTATCTTGGTCGGCAGTCGGTGTCGACAAACTCGATGAACCGAAATTGGACAGTAACAGGGCCAAGAAAAGGTTGAGTACCTGGAAAATAGTTTATTTAGACAATTTGTTTTCTCTTTAAGATTGAAATTAATTAAACGAAAGTTCAGAATTTTAAGATACTGACCACAAGATTACCAATGACGACGGTAGCCAAGAAGAAGGGTATACAAGAGACATCTCCGACCAACATACAGTCCCACATACTCTCGATCCATTCTCCGCAGAGTACTCTGAACACTATCATGAAGCTGTGCATGAAATCCGTGAAGTTCCATCGCGGGAGGTCCCCATCCGGGAAACGGTCTACGTTATCTGTGCATACATACCAATACATTAGTATATACTCAAGTGTCTAAGGTTTGCAATTAAAAAGAGTTCACGTCACAAAAATATCTCCTCTTTACTTATTAAAAGCTGCGGGTTTGTGTTTAGATTTAGAAACATCTATGTGAAAGACAACCACAACACACCACTATAAAACAACAATAGATATGATAGAAGTAATAAAATATGGATTTTTTCTATAATATTTTTAAATAGATATGTTATAAGTAAAGAGATATATTTTGATTTAGTACGCATTTTAAATATAGTAAGTAATAGATAAGCAATTTAAAAATTTAATTAACAAGTTATACAATCGTCACAGTATGCTAATTAAGTTAAAACAAATGGTGAAATAACCAACATGGATAAATGTTATTCTGAATCCTTTATAATTAATTTGAATACTGCGTCAATCATAAAAAGCTCCTTCTGTGTAGTTGCTAATATTGTGTTAAGGTAAGATAATTATTTGTCTAATATTCAGTGACATTCCTGAAGCTAGCTAGATCATGCGGTTCACTACCATGAGCCTACAAAATATAAAGCTTCAAAGTCAACAACATAACTTACTATAATTACAGCATGCCATATAGTAGTACTATAGAACATTAGAGACATAAATATAGCGCTTATGGAAGGCTTAGAAAACGTAAAGATTGAGAATGTCCAAAGAAAAGATGTAAAAGGAAACATGAAAGGTAGCTAGCATAATGTCTCACAAGTGAGGCGCCTTTTCCATGGGGCTTTTAGAAAGAGGACTGTACATACTTTTAGGGTATCAGGCTAACTTGGAAGGGGACACATCGAATCTTACCAATCGTCTAATGAGCACAACAGTGTGACGCACATAAACACAATATTCACTATTCAAACAGCGACGGCTAGCCCCGTTTAAAGTGTGGACTCTGGGAAGTAATTTAGATCAGGGCCGTTTAGGATTTGTTAAGCGCAACGTTGTGTCGTGATCGATTGTAGTGTAAACCTCACATTCTGGACCTGGGTGTAACCAATGTACTGTGTCTCTTTCATTCAGTAGTTCATACATATGCTAAATCTATGTATCAAGCTGGTTGCACACATCCGGACTTCTATTTGGATTTTTGATCCGGTTCCTGTAAGCCCATTGGCTAGCTTTTATATTGTTCAATCTATCTGCTCAATGTTAATCCTAAGTGCTGCATTATGTTTTGAGGTTCCATGTGTCTCTACTAGCTGATTCCCGTTGTAAAGATTATGATTTACCTCCTCTTATTCTTGAGGACAAATATATATCATCATTTCACATCGTGATCGATACCACAATCGGTACTTATAAAAAACGAGATACCAATAAAATGTTCTGAGCAAGTGTTGATGCTTTAACATGATTCTAAACGTCTTAAAATGTCTGTTTCCTGAACAAAGAATTTAGTTTTAAACATTTCATCCACGCTTTAACAGATGTAACACAAAATATACTTCAACAGAAGTGACTGCTTGATTTTGATGACGCTCAATTTGTTGTTGTGCTGAGCTCGTATTTTAACAAAAACCGTATAGATACAACAAAAGAGGTATAAGCATTTGCTGCTTTATTTTTAATTAAACGATTCAGAACTAAATAATAAATTAAATGTGAGATTTGACGCCATCGCTCTAAGGTTTGCTGTTAGAAAACTTAATTCGGAGATAAGCGCGTTTATTAACATAGAATATCCGCGTCGACAGCGGTGTAAGATGTATTACTTTATATAATATAAGAATCACAACTAAATGGAATGATAGAAATTATAATTTTAGAAATAAACAAAGAGAAAGTGTGATAAATGAACATGTATAAAGAGAAGAACAGAGGTTAGATGAAGAAACTGTAACTTCATTAACATGACAACTTTCTTCAGGAGGAGATTAAAAAATAACAGATGCGCAAACTCAATTAGAAGGAACAGTAACGAAAGCTAAGTGATTCTGCACAACATTAATTATTCACAACTGGCCAAATAGATTTACAACACGAGATAGAATGAATCGCAAGTCTGTTGAAATATATTTATGCGCTACATCGGGCGCCGCCGCCGCGAACCAACAGTCAACATCTCCAATCAAACACCAATGTACATGCAACACTCCCACCAATTACACTTACCCACGTAATTTTTCCCGAATAGTTGCATACCCATCACCGCAAATATGAAAATAATGATGCACAATACGAAGGTCAGGTTGCCCAACGCACCCATTGTCCTACCCATTATGGAGATGAGTAAATTAAGTGTCGGCCATGACTTTGCCAATTTGAATACTCGAAGCTGCAATTACAAATTGTGATACAAGGCGTCACACAAGCTCGCTTACCGGCGCTTCACCTATGCTACTGCGGAACCCTTCCTCGACCCTCAATCAGTCACGTGTCTCAACGAGAGGTTGCAGTGCGTGCTGTGAGTGATTGGGGGCCAAACATTAGCAAATGTGTGCTTGAGTTACCTATCGATGTGCACAGAGTTAATTCTGTATGAGTGGGATTTATGTTAGTTCTTATTGTGAGAGCTTTTGGATCGATAACATTTTTGATCAACTTTCTTATGTTCTTATAGGTTCTAATTTTCTGTTTGTCTCTTATAACGACATAGATCCCATCAGTAGACGACCTGATGCATCAAAGTACCCTTGGGAAGCGAAGCTGCAAGTCAAATCTATGTTACTCGATGCAAAGCTTAAATAATTATGATCTGAAGCTGCGTGGCATAGCTTTATAACGTGTCTCGTTTCAGGCTCGCCTGCGTTTCTGAGCCACATTCCGTGTTATAAAGCCACAGCGAGGACTCATCAGTCCGTCATGAAAATAATGTTGAATCAAGCCCAGTGTAAAAATTTCTGTTGTGTGAAGCTGAATAATTAATAATGAAGCTTAATTCTTTAATTAGAGATGCTAAATTTTCTTTTAAATTAGAACCTGTGTAGTTCTTGCCAAACAACTGCATCCCCATCACCGCAAATATGAATATAATGATGCAAAGTACAAAGGTCAAGTTCCCTAAAGCTCCCACCGTCCTACCCATTATGGATATAATTAGGTTTAGCGCCGGCCAAGACTTGGCCAGTTTAAATACACGTAGCTGAAAATATTTCACCATATTTATACATAAGTTGAGTTAGTATTAGTATCAGTCTTAACATTACGAATGATTTATGAAGTGGAAACCAAGACCATGTAAAAAGTAAAGTTAACAATCAAGAAAGAAAACAGATACTGTTAAATCAAGCATGAATGTAACAATAATAGATGTAGGTATAGCAAATAAAATTGTTGGAATAATAATAAAAGAAGAGACAGAACAAAGTATTGATATGAACATATGAATGATTTTGATTAATGGATTCTTATTTAAAAATAGAACAGTAAGAGCTATACATACCAAACGAAAGGAACGCAACACTGACAAACCCTGAACTCCTTCCAATCCCAACTCCAACAGTGATAAGGCCACAATGATAAAGTCAAATATATTCCAACCCTCTTGGAAGTAAAACTTCGGGCTCATAGCTACTAATTTCAACATGGCTTCTATTCCGAATGTAGCAGTGAAAAACTGAAACAAACATCAAGTTATAAATTGGATTGATAATTTTTTTTTGACCAACACAAGTACAAAAAATCTCCAATAAGTAATTATACATGTACATAGTGTTGGCATAGGCGGGGTGCCTTTTTTTTTTTTGTTCCTGGGTGGAAAATCCTCATGGATGTCCCCCACCCTGGGGCGGGTGGAGGGGACTGTCAGACTCTTACTGACTAAAAACCAACCCGGTGTCCCATCTCACACCGACGCCGGGGGTCGCGGGAACGTAAAATTCTTCCGCAACCCCCGATTGGTCTTCCTCGGGTCAGGGGGGAGTGAGGTGTTAAACTCCCCCCGCGCCGTCTAAGAGGGGCGCGCGTGGAACACTACGCGCCGCCACCTCGGGTCCTGATGTGTGGGGGGCGACAGACGAGGCGGGGTGCCTATGCCAACCTCATAGATCAACGAGCATGCATTAAGACGTTTGCATCTAACGGTAAATTAGCTTCTGTCTGAACATGTAGGTATGGAATGCTACATGTTTCCAGAACAGACTATGAGCGATCATCACCTAATTAATATTTAGGAAGGTGTGGATACTCACATAGTTGCCACTCTTGAGCGCCCTTTCCATGTCTTTGTCCATGTCGTGGTGATCGAGCGCCATAAACAGCGTGTTGACTACGATACACAGAGTGATGAACAACTCCACGAAAGGATCGAACACCAGCAGCGCCACGTACTTCTGAAACTCCAGCCACAACCAACAGCAGTCCCACACACAGAAGAAGTCTATCGCCTTCATCAGGCCCTCGAGGAGTCTTTCCTTGAACGTGGGCCCATCCTCATCGTCGTCCGCTGTTGGGAAGTAGTACACTGACACTGTTGCGTCCCGTTTACCAGCAGTGTGCGTGTGTGTGTGTTAGAGAGAGAGAAACAATTTTTGTTAGTATTCGCTCATTATTTTTTATTAAAATCAGATTTGTTTCCAATAAAAGATGGAGTTGAATTTTTATTGAAATTGTTGATTTGGTTTTACCAATTCATTCTTTTATTGGAACTTTCATAGTCTTAAAATCTAGACACCAATATCCATATTTTTTGTAGTTTTGCTGGCTGTCATTTATCTACAAATGATTGAAGGGTTGCGGAAACTCTTGTGGCACTTGGTGCTGTAGGAGATACTCTACAAGAATATCAATCACACCACGGTGCCAGGAAACCACGTGCAAATCAAACTCAAACAGTACTAGCGGTGATAATACTCGAATACTCTCAAATGCTTTTAAGCATATTTAGCTTAACTACTTGAAATGCTCATGAATGATGTTGAGCTTATCTTATCAATTTTGACTTCCGCAGATCAAAAAATATGAATATCGTGGCTATCCATAGAGAGTGATATAAGCAAATCTTTGAAGCTTTTTGCATGATAGAATATTTTTGATATTAATTATGTTTTACGTTCTTAAGGTTTTTACTGAATGATGACATAACATCAGTAATAGTCATGATTATTAACTAGATTCTAGTATTACCGAAAAACTAGCGACACACGTGGTCTATCCATGCATAGAACGCAAAAATGTTGAAGCTGCTAAAATACTTTGTCTTCAATTTGCTAATTGAAGTTATCGACGAAGGTCAATAGGTGCATATTATGAAAATCAAACATGTGCAAGAAGCGTGAAACAAAAGTACTTTGGAAATGGATACGACTACAGTGTAACACAATATGTTAGTGTAATCAACATTGTAGGATAATGTATGTACGCAAAGTAGGATGTATAGGCAACTACTGTTCAACACTCGTGTAGGAAGTCGAAGAAAAATCCTCTATTATAGACTGTTCTTTATAAAATGTATTTTGATCTGGTTTTGTATATTTATCTTAATTTGGAAATAAAACTTTTTCTTCTTGAGCCTTAAAATTGTTCTCATTTCTTGTAATTATTTTTCCATTGATAGGGCTTTTGTCCATAATTAGCAGTTTATTTTCCTAATTTTCCAGTTCTTTTTCTTCAACTTGAATGTGCGTGCGAGTGCGATATACTATATGCGACGTCTCATCGCCAATAAATGACATCCACAAATGTTCTGTTGTTTTATTTTGCCAATTATGCTTTTTTGTTGCATAATGAGCAAATACCGGGCAAGTGTGAGCTGTTAGTGTTCGTGTACAAGGTTCTTTGATTATTTGTTTTTATTTAATAAACTGTAAGTTTGTTAAAAGCGAGATAAACATCGAACGTTGATAAAATAAAGTATAATGCGGAGACAGCGTTGTCTTTGGCATTAATATTAATAAAAGTGTGTGGTGTATTTCGTACCGTTCTGATCGCTCGCTCGACTCTGGCGCCCTGCTTGCTCGATGATTTCGTTCAGTACCATTACATCTGGAACATATAAGTTCACGATAAGGAATTCGAATATTACAATCTACGAGGTTATACAATCTTACCGATTGTGTAACCTTTACTTCATCAACTCGATGCCTCGGTGCAAACCACACTTATTATTTTTGGAAGATTAACTTAGTCAACGAACTTTTAGATATTATATTACTCAGTAGATATAATAGAATCTGGTATCATACCTCTCATATCCACTACGTTTGGTTGTTGCGAAGATTCTATGAACGGATTGTCGGTTGACGGTTTTATAACTTTTCCAGCTTCGTCCGTGCATTCAGTCGTGCTCATTTCCTAAAACAATTATTCAATCAATTACTTAATTATACGCCTGGTTTATCTTACAAGTTTGTCAATAGAAATTTAATGTAGGTTTTTAATAAAAATCTAATTCCACGAGGAAAGTCTTGTTACAAATGCTTTTACTATGCATGTTTTTGTGAGTGAATTGGATTTTTGAATTGCGTTTACAATCATGTCAAAAACCTAAGACAAAAAGAGAGAGAAAAGGGGTTTAAAAGAGGTACCTATATATAAGAAAAATAAACTGTACATTACATATTTTTGGAAAAAATAAATTGCTACGAGTTAAGGGAACGAGATGCCGAAAATTAAGGGGTTTGTTTATAAACGTTGCTTCAAATTAAGTAACGTTCAAACGTCAAAAATGTATGGTTAAACAGTCGGTAATCATAACTTAACTTTAAGCAACGTTTATAAATAAACCCCATAGTTTTTAGAATTTTTGTCCGTTTGTGGGGATGTTCTGGACTAGCGCAAAAACAGCACACAGATAGTTTATAACTTGGATTGACACATTGACACTTTTAATCCCAGTAGTACTTTCCAGTGGGATATTTGCCGATATCCAAATCGGGCAAAGCCGCGGGCAAAAGCTACTTTATGAATATTTTTATACATACATATTCTCTAAGCGGCCTAGAAGCTAACGAGAAGTCCTGGCCAGGTAGCGGGTAGGCGTGTGGCTGTGACGTCACACTGTGGTTTCTTGAAGCCGAGCGGTTCCGAAGGCGCGCTTCTTTTGTTTGTGCCTTGCCGCCGCCCAGCAAGTCACCGTGCGATGTATACGACAGCCTCGATTGGTGGGATGTATAGGACGAATGACGAGACCCTGGAGCAGTCAAATGTAATAATAATTTAAAAATTGGTATTTTCTGAAAATAAGATCTTTCTTCTACTTTCTTTTTTTTTAAAACTTTGCCCCACACTAGGAATTTCTCCTGTATCGTGGGTGCGTTTACAAACATTCAAAACCAACATACACAAACAGCCAGACCCGGAACAACTACATCTAGGTCATACAAATATTTGTTCCGTGCGGGAATCGAACCCGCGACACGCAGCGCAGCAGTCAATTGCTTAACCACTGCGCCAAACGTGCAAGATCATATTGTGACCATATGTCCCTGTATATGAGAAAGTCTTTGGCTGTTTTAAAGGCCCGTGGTTTCTTTAAGCGGGCTAAATAGGATTTTAACCAAGTGAGATAGTCATTTAAAATCAGTTGTTAAGCAATAATTGTGTGTCATATGCGACTCTCTGAAAGTAATGCTGCACAAAAATTCAAATTAATTATCGATTAGAATTGGTTAAGCCAAGTTAATACTAACCTAAATTAGCGTAATAAACTGGAATAATGATAGCACCGTTCTCTTCAGACATGGGGGTGACGGCGTTGGAGTCGTCGGCGTAAGGCAGGTGTTCCTGTGCGTCCAGGTACGTGGACAGCACCAGAGGCTTGCGGTCGGCGCCGGGCGGGTACCGCGAGCGACCGTTGGGCCGCAGCGCCATCTGGTGCGAGCCCCTGGAGCCTCGGCGCAAATTGAACGGCGAACCAGGCAGTGATAACGAAGCCTGTGGCCATACCTCTAATTCAAAACACTGACACATATCCACAATAACATACATTTCATCCTAATTTACAAGTTTATTATTGAAATTGGTACAGTTTTAATTTTCAAATATTAAATCCTGTATTTACATATTTTTCCTCAATTCAGATCGAGTAGCTTTAATTCGTTCACACTAATGTCGTCTCTCACTAAGAAAGGATTGATCACTATGTATTAAAGTCTATTGAACCGGCTGCAGAGGCTTTGACCTAAGCTTTTTAGAAGTAAGTAGTCCTAAATGTTACTGTTATTTTATGATTTATTTACTTTCATGTGCTGATAAACAATAGCAAGAAAATAAAGACAGAAATTGAGGAATATAGAAAAGGTAAAGTATAATGAAGTAAAGTAAATGATCGGTGCAAGTAATGGTCTACTCGGTTATATTAAGGGAAAAAATAAACAGATTTGTTACCTTAATAAAATTTCAAATAATATGAATCACTGCAAAAGAACGTGGAAAATACAGGTTACCACTAATAGTCCAGTAAGAGGTACAAGAGCTAAACAGAGAAAATAAAAGTGGAATTAATCCTATTGTAAAGGAAGAGGTAGGGGAGCACAAACACCAATGAGGATTGTAGGACAAACCTGTGAGCCCTCGCGCAGTGGCCCATATGGTAACTGGCTGATTTTATTTATGCGTTCAGGGTGGGGGACCTTCAATACACAAACAAAATTTTGAGTTTATTACATTTAAAGAAACTTATAACGATCAAATATCTAGCATCCAACAAATAGGATAAAAGGACGGAGAATAGGCATTGCCATATATTACACAGATTACAAACAAAACAAACCAAAATGGCATACAATAATAACTGAACATTGCAGCTTAGAAGCGAGACTCGTGATAAAAAACAAAATTACTCTTGCGAGAGGTTTAATTGAGGTCTACGAGTAATGTGTCACTAGCTTTCAATGAGAGAATATTGAAAATGCCTATGATATTACAAATATTTACAACAAGAATTTTCCTTTAAGTTTAGCATCCATGAAGAAAAGTACAAGGTTAAAAATAAAAATGAGGATGCTCTATAAAACTCTTATTGTAGAACGAAATACGGTTAGAAGTAGCAATGATAGTATAATGAGTGAAAGCAACAGTTAGTCAAGTAACTTTGTTTATAAACACATGAAGTATTGTGGGGTTCACATGCATATTTGCATAACTAATTCATAGTCCTATCGTAGCTATTTACTTCATTTAATCTACATCTATAGTCATGACGACTGTTCCTTTGTTCATCCAAATATTGAAGCCTCCGCATGTCGCTAATCGAAATTGAGGAATTAAATGTTACTTCAATATTAATATGGTCAGTTTAATCGATAATATATTTAGACTGAACCTACCTCTTCATCGTCGATACGTTCAGTTTCGGCCCGGCCCGTTCGTCAACACTCACATTGCAAAAGAAACAATCTACCATGACAATAGACTCATTCGCTCCAATATTATTTCTTACAGTCAAACCCACATTACTCAAATGTGTTTTACAAATAAGGAAATTGACCTTGATCAACATATTTTATGAGTCACGTAACCGGTGAAAGACACTAATTGTTCGCGTACTTTAAAGAAATATTATTGGAGACCAACTGTAGAACTAAAGTAAACTACAGTGCATCATTCAATGAGCAAAATGCAATGTTTAGGAACCATGCTAACGTTAATAATATTGTTCCCACAATAAATTATATTTAACGAAATTGATAAAGGAGTTTTTCTTGCAATAATGAAATAAAATAACTTTTCTAACCAAATATTCGTCGTGCTTGCTAATAAATTTTCTAAAACAGAAAAACTAGATCTAATTGAGGAAATATGTAATGTATCATCTATTTTTATTTTTACGCATCTATCTGTGCTGTACATTGTGCTTGTAAACGAAGCCTAATAAGTGAGTTCACGTAACGTAAGGGGATGCTGAACCGGATGCTTTTAGAAAAGTGATAAGAGCACAGATAAATGTTAAAACAGAATGTTACAGAAACACGTAATGGAAGATATAGCTTTAAAAGAGATAATAATGTAACAAATACGCATGCTCCAAGACAAAAGTAGTTCTGATATTACAGAGGATCACATAGCTTTCGGTACAGATAAAAGAAAAATAATCACAGACATTGCAAATATTCAGATAGCGATAAACAGAAAAATGTAAAAATCTAATAAGACCATTCTAAGACAATTATTTTCATCTGCATATTTGCACTAGCGTAGAAGAAACATTTTGGAAATCACCGGCAAAAACAAAATAATGGAAGCTTGGCGGTAAACACAGAATAATAAAATAGTTCTTTTCAACTTGAGTAAGTTACTGAAAGTGCTAATGATAATGAGAGTGAGACATAAGTGAAATAAAAGCTTCTCATTGAGAAGAGGAATTACTATTTGCATTAAGCAGCGTGTTATTCTTAGGGTCAAGTTGAAAAGATACTGCTCGACTGACAATAATTCATTTCAATTAAAAAATATGCACACTAAATGCAATACATTTCAAGTTAAAATTATTTATTCGACATAAAAACTAGTTAAAAACATTAGTATTTATAGAACCAGACAGAACGCGACAGGACTTAATAATTAATGTAAACTCATGATGTTAAAAGTCATTGTTTGAAGATAACAACGTCGCGGCCAAGGATTAAAGGAGATGGAAAACGGTGGGCCCAAATGTAATCAGTTGAGATATGATCTAAAAAATTAGTCATATTTTTTTATCTCAGAATATGAAAAATCACCCCAATTCTCAATCTGGATTCGGAGAAATATGAGAAAGATAGTTTTCGTGAGATTATCGATTGAGTAATTGTTGTATATTCATACTTATTAGTACAAAAAGTTATGGTTTGTACTCTTTACTCTATTGTTGTCACTTTACAATGTTATTTTCTTCTTTAAAAACTGTACTGTCCTATTAAATATAAAATTCATACTTCTCATCTGTGCTTCTCATAAGACTATTCTTTCAACACGTTCAGCACGAAGCTGTTTATTTTAAAAGTAGATAATGTCAGGTAATAGTATGAATTTTCAAGGAATCAAGATGTTAATAAACCGAGACGGATACCCAACCTGGAAGTTCAACATGAGGATGCTCCTCATTCATGAGGAGCTGTGGACGTCCATCACTGGGTATGATGATTCTGATAAAACAGCGAAGGATGTGCGCTCTCGTAAAGACCAGAACGCGTTGTCAAAAATATGCCTTACGGTAGACGGAGGTGCAATTTCACACGTGAGAAATGCGAAAAACCCTAAGGAGGCTTGGAGTGCTTTACAAAAAGGTTACAAGGATAAAGGTATGGGTGGAAGTCTCTCTCTAGAGCGTAGATTATACAAATATACCTACCTTAACCGATTACCAAGACATAGAATCATATATCAACGCCGTTTTGAGTACTGCTCAAGATCTTGAAGATATCGGTAAGAAGATCGACGATGGATCTTTGGCTGCGATTATTCTTGGAGGATTGACACCACGGTACGAACCGCTGATCATGGCTTTAGAGAATTCGAATGTTGATGTAACCAGTGAGTTGGTTAAGGCAAAGCTATTAAACGAACTTTCTCAGGACCCTCTCCAGAATGAGGTGGCTGCGCAGATTCTACAAGCAAAAAGTTGAAGCCTATAATTTGCTTTAAGTGTAGACAACCAGGACACAAGAGTCCCGAATGTCCCAATAAGAAGGATAAGAAGGCTATGAGCGCGTCAGAAAAGGTTTTTAAAAGTACAGATTGCCGTCATAATGAAAAGGTGGATTATACTTATTAGTCGATTATACATACTTGTTAGTACAAAAGTTATGGTTTGGACTCTTTACTCTATTGTTGTCACTTTACTATATTATTTTCTTATTTATAAACTGTACTGTCCTATTAAATATAAAATTCATACTTCTCATAAGACTATTCTTTCAACAGTAATCGATTACACAGTTACAAAAATAAAACCTTTGCACTATATAATTAACTCCAAAGTAATTGAATGCACTATTTATACTTATAAGCATTATAGTGCATTTAAAATTACAGTCATATTAATAAATAAAATATCAATTAATTGCTGAAAAACCAATATTAATGATTATCGATTTCATATCGATTAAAATCAGTCTTCTATTTTTAGTCTATATAATATGTCACTGGCATGACAGCTGACTGACTTTGACACTAGACAGCGACTGCTCATGTTTGCTCACTCGCACATAAAATAGTCTTTGCCTCGTTTCGTGTTTCCGATGCGACTTGAAGTCATTCAAATTCAAAATCATTTATTTTTATTTATTTCATTGACGTTCATTCATTAATTCATTGAAAAATCTTTCAATAATTTTCTACTAAATTAATAACTATTAGTGCAAAAGAACATATTTTGCACTTCAGGAATCGGCTGTTAGTTAAAAATTGTAATATAACCTCACTTTTACTTAAATAATCGCTTATATCTCTGTTCTCAGATTGACAAAATCCGTATAATTTTCAGTGAAAGGTTGATAATATATAAGCTATTAATTGAGACCACTTTCATCTTTTTACATCCAGGCCCAAGATTGTATGAAATCGTTTCAGTCTCCTTTCAAATACTGAAGTTATGTAATTGAATTTTAAGTAGAATCATTGTCAGCGAGGTGATGCGTGAAGAGCGTTGCATACTCACCATGCTGACCTTCCTCGGGCGGCGTGCGTCGTGGTGCGGTTCGGTTGGCTTGTGCGCGGGCTGAGTGCTCACCGAGTCCTGGAAGGGGTCGCTACGCAGGGACATGCGCTCGCGCGTATTGTCGTCCTGGTTGCCGCGCTCCTGGTTCACGAACAGCTCGTAGCTCTGACACGAGAAGTCGCTCGGCGACTTGGCGGGGTGTGCTTCTGCGTACGCCGCTGCCTGCGCGGCCGCCGCTTGCTCGCGCGCGTGCGCCTCTCGGGCTTCTTGTTTGTCTGCTCGCGCCGCTGCTTTCTGCTCAGCTTCCTGTGACATACATACAACATGGTCACATTTTGATGAAAATTATGCTTCCTTCTAAAACATAGGCATTGTACAATTCTTGTCTAAGTAATCGGTGTTGTTATAATTATAATGCCGCAAAATATCGTCCGTCCAAATAGATCCATCGACATTTTGATGAAGGCCATTTTGTGGCTATCTAAGCCAGTACCACTTTCGGAATTCTAAAAGTTACTATTACTATTGTATTCTTCCCTGTTCTATAACATGATCAATCTTACCCTAAGAGCCTCCTCCTCGGCCTGTTCCTCTTCTTCGGCTTTCTTCTGCAACTCGTCGTATGACATGGCGACGATGGCCAAGATCAAGTTCACGAGATAGAAAGAACCCAAGAAGATGATCACTACGAAGAACAAGACGTGCCATGACCCCGCTGATCTCAGCACCTTCAAATATGACGTTTTTTATCTTTAGTAATTCTTTTTAACTCGCATATTTTTTAATGCAGATTCGATAAGTAAATTATAAAATTAAAGTATCATATAATATATTGCATTAAACTTACCAATTGATAAAGATTTTCCCAATAATCCTGAGTCATAAGCCGGAAAGCTGATAAGAAAGCCCATCCGAATGTGTCAAAACTCGTGTATCCATAGTTAGGGTTTGGACCGTAGCCTTGCAGACACATATAACCGGGTTCACATTGACTGAAAATAATACCACCATTAGGTATAATAAAAACAACAACATAAACTTCTGAGTTTTTGAGTAAATTCTCTTACCCTGCTCCTGATGAATTTCCACAAAGTGGATATTCCCCTCCATCCCCATACCAGTTGGCTGAAAAAGAGGTAAATGTGTCAAAGCATTTCACAATTCTCATAAAAACAAGTTTGAGTTTCGATTCTTGATTGAAGTCTTACTCTCATTCTGGCAAAACCTCTCCCAGTTCTCATCAGTGAGGTTCCCCCAGGAGCCGTCTTCAGGGAACACTTTTATACATTTCTGCGTTAACACTCCCATGTAGATCTGTAGGCCCATCAGCGCAAACACAGACAGTGAAAACATCGTCAGGATTATGACATCTCTCAGATTCTTCACTGACTCTATGACGGCGCCGACGATCGTTTTCAAACCTGGGGACAGCATCTCGTTTACATATTGTAACAGTTTTCGAGTTTGGATACGCTACAATAAAGTTTCATAACCCGCAAGAATTATGCTGCTGTCGCTTTCAGTAAAACACGACACAGTACTGTTGAGTTTACTTGTTTTGTTATGTTATTACCAATTGTTGTCTAATATCTATATACGTTAAACATCTACTTAATTTTGATCAAAATAACTACATCTATTTATAATTTAACATCTATTCATATATTAAATATAGTAAAAAAATATAAGGTCTAAAATTGGGTAAAATATTAGAATGGGTTAATAAATGAGTTGTCCAATAAAGATTAAATAATAAAAGAAAACGTTTTCATGACGATTTCCTTTTACATCGACCTCCACTGAATGTTTGAAGTAGATTTTTTATTCGTATAACTAATCAAGTAACCACATCAAATATTTTACTGGTATTTGTTAGACGTTATAATGTTTACCCGGTATGATGGCCACAGTCTTCAGCGCTCGGAGTACCCTGAATGTTCTGAGAGCGGCCAAGTTGCCGAGATCTATGCCCATCGTCACATAACTGGAAACAGACACCCACAACAACAACATCTACATTAATATACATCACTACAACACTACCAACAATACTCTCTAATTCATTGTTCCTATGAATCTTATCAATATCAGGGAACATTGTTTTAGTTGCCTTCAAATTGTTCTCTACAATCAAATTCACAATTATTGTCTCTGATCATTTCTTCAACAGCTCGTCTAAATTAATACAAAATTCTCTATTAATAACTAGAAATGACACATCAAATATATACTGTTATATAATCTACAATTCAACAATTTTAACTTTCTACATAATTCAATAAATGTCTACTACTCACGCTAAAGCTATAACTACGAAGTCAAGCCAATTCCATGCATCTCTAAGGTATGTGAATGGCTGTAGTATGAAACCCCTGGCCATTACTTTCACCGCTGATTCAAACGTGTAGATCCCGGTAAAGATAACTCTGGAAAAATTCACCTCCACTGAGGAACGCCACTCGTAAAATAATAACAAAACATTTCTATAATATGAGATACAGTAAATAAGTACAGCATCTCAACTTGTAGGAGATGGTAGGTAAATGTATGAACAAAATATTATTTCTAATTAGATGTACGTAAAGTAATATTATATATATAATAAATGTAAGTAATAATACGTCTAAATCCAATATAATAACAAAACAGATGTAGATATGTACAGTATGAAAGAATTTGCAGTTTGGGTGTGTATAAACTGAGTAATGAAATCACTGCTTGTACCAAATTCTTTTGTTATGATATCTTGAACGTTATTGCACACACATGTTTTTTATTAGTTGAATGTAAAAATTAAGAATGATATCTAGTAATTTTCTGAACAAATATTAGACAAATATGGACATGAATTTTGGTCGTTACAGCCAGGGAAAATTTAGAATTGTCTAAACGCCTGTCTAAAGCGATTCAGGATAACTATGTATTGAATATACATGTTTTACATTATAAATGTTTTCCAATAATTTACTATAAACAAGTTCTAATAATTTACGTCCGTTTATCTAAATATTGATTATATCAATTGGAAAACTAGCTGAAACACTAACAATTTTGAAACTAGCGTGCACTCTACTAATATACTAGAACCTAAGAAAGGATATGTTCTGTCGTCCGGTGGTATTTCAAAATTGCAAATTGAAATTCGTAATCGAATAAATCTAACTTAGATGTTGAAAAAAAATGTATCAATAGAATGTATACTCACTCAGTACTTTCAACAGTTGGTGTCGAAGGCATTATCATAAGAATACAGTTGACTAGAATTGTGGTAATGATAAACAACGAGAACAAAGGATGTACTAGAATGTATATCGCCACTCTTCTTATAGGATTGAATGGGTTTAGTAACCATAAGGCGTTGGTGGCCGAAAATCTGAAGATATCTTTACCCTTGCTTATGACTACGAAGGTCTGGAACAAAATCATAAACTCATTAGTGCTGCTCCTGTACGATGGGTTAGTACTTTAGGGGACGAGGTGAGCGGTACCAATATTATTATTGTAGAGAATATAAAAAACGTTTAGTTGCTTTTATCCGGTTTCGTAAAAATCTGTTTATAAATATTAAATTAAATGAGTTGACTTTTTAACCTCTAGATTCTTTCAAAGTAAAATAATAATCACTACATATTATAAAACAAAGTTGCGTCCGCGTCTGTCTGTCTGAATGCGATAAACCCAAAAATAACGGAACGGATTTTCGAACAGTTTTCACCAATGGACGCAGTGTTTAATGAGGAAGGTTTTATTCATTAAGGTTTTGTGTAAACTGGCCGAAAATGACGATGATTGTTGAACATGTTGGAAACAATCATGCCGACTAGAGTTTTACGTAAAGCAATAGAGAACGACCACCATAATCAATTACATTTTGATCTAATCCACATGCTCGACGCAACTGGCTGGATAAGACACTATGACTGGAAAAAAAAAGTCGTCTTCTGCTACCCGTGGTAAACCGGGGCGGTTTGCTAGTAACAATGTAATTATTATGATTAAGTTAGATGGACGATAATTATGTAAAAGGAAAATATATATCTTGTCACTTTGCAACTCATGCAAAATTTGCAAAAACGTTGAATTAGGTAACTATTAGTCATGTAGGTAGTGATTATTTTTATAATAATATAATAACTAGGTGTTACTATTATTGATACATTCCATATCTTTAGTTATCAACAGAATTAGTCTTAAATCGACTGCATGGCGTAGGAAACCTTAATGGTATATGTTTGGGGTTTCTTGCCGGCTCAGCTCCATCGGAAACCACCAACTAGAACCGTGCACCTAGCTTCTGACGTTTCATAAGTGCCCAGTAGGTTTATGTGAAATAAAATGTGTGTGACGGGCGTTTAGCGGTCGTTCACCATCCATATCATTAATTTATCATAGTCGGTACCTACTCAAAATATAATATCGTTTGCATACATTTGCTTGCGATAAAGCTAAAGCTTATTTAATGCCATTTCTAGTAACACGACTGTGGGTTGTAGTTTTTCATTTCATTTTCTATGTTTTGTGTTCACTAGGTTTTCATCTTTTACGCATTCTACATGGTGCTATCTAGTAACAACCTTAAATTAGCAATATTTTCTCGCACCAGCATAAAAATATATAATATATATACTTTTTTTTTTTTAAACGTTGCCCCACACTAGGAATTTCTCCTGTATCGTGGATGCGTTAACAAACATTTAAACTGACATACACAAACAGCCAGACCCGGAACAACTATATGTAGGTCATACAAATATTTGTTCCGTGCGGGAATCGAACCCGCGACACGCAGCGCAGCAGTCAATCGCTCCACTACGCCAACCGTGCCGTCAATATCATCCCGTGTCGTTATATTACAGCAATCATTTGTTGAACTTTATGAGATCCATTGCAGAACATCAAATTCTTTCACAAACTGGTAATACCTAGATGGAATAAAAACTTGAGTACAAAACAAACAAAAAACTTGAAATGACAACGTAATCTTTTGTTTTAATTTTAAACCATCATTAAGTCACAGTCTGCTGATAACTTTGACTGTTACCCAAGAACATTTCTATTGTCTGTATTTTTTAAAATAATTTTATCATTTTTCAAATACGAATGCTAGAAGCAGTCGCCGAGCCCTGTTAGTTTTTAATTTCATTAATTCATTCTAATATTTTAATTACTTTGCTAAATAAATTAGCATTCTTGAGATGCTTTCCTTTTTCCTACTAAGGGTTCAAGGTTCATTACAATCCGACTTATGGTTTTGACGTATGCTTGAGATTGACTTTTGTCATTTCGTATCGTATCTATGTTGTTGTAATTCATTCAAAAAAATTTGTAAGAAAAATGTAATGATGTGGGTCTTAGTTGAATAACCAGTTTCTTGTGTTCGGTAAATAGTGGTACCGTTTTGTTTGTCAGCTGTTCCCCTTACTATCTTGACAGTTCAATAAACTAGCACGTTACATGTACAATAAATATACTTTGCATGAAAAACAATACGTTAGTTTTATTATTTACGGGAACTCTTGGTGACTCGCAAAATAATTGGTTGATTAAAATATGTTGTTTCAGTATGAGTTGACTTAATTAAATTCTTTTTATCACTGTATATGTTGTTTTTTTTTTGTTTACTTTGTAATTTAGTTTTTATCAGCCTGTTATCGGGATGATTATTAGTAGAACGGGTACCTAAAACATTACAAAAGTATTAAATACTTTATGCGCATTATTCTCTAAAATACAATGTGGAGACGACAGTACTATAAATTAAAACACTGGCAATATTAATACATAGGAGTGTTTAGGAACCATCAAATAAATTCTAACATTGAAATTAAAAAGTGATTTTTTATAAAAAACTAAATAGTAGTGATGGGCTGACTATGGGTTTTGCCAATCTTTGACTACTTATAGTGACTAAACTATTGGAGATCTTTGATTGAATTTTCGTATGCAGACTGGGAACGTCATTAGATATGCGCTGTTTAATTTATAGTTGTATTGTCGTCTCCACCTTGTATACCTACGTGAAAAGTCATTATGACTGTTGTTTAGGTATTTGCTCACATAATAACTGAAAATAATTCGGTGCAAATAAAGTTTATATATATTTTAGCTAGATTTACTAACAAAAATTGTCTTGTCCTTTCAGCTACTAACATAATTTTATAATAACAATCACCGCCACGAAGTGCAAAGTTCGACGGCTCACCTTGCTGCACTGCCGTCACCACATGACGCTGGCAGAATAGAGTAGTAGCTCAGTTGCCAAAGAAAAAAAAAAGAGTTTTTTAATTCTATTCTAAAAGCTTGGCCGGTTTACATATATTAGCATTCATCAGTGTGTGCTGGAGATTCCAATTTAAATGTGGGAGTGTGATAATTTATAACCTCTACTTAAAAACACGATACATTTTTTTCTGTCCTATATAATTACTTGTGAATTAGAACTAGAACCACCACTGATATAGTTCCTGTCAAGTAAAAACTGGTGGTAAGACGTAGGTAAGAGAAATCGCAAGTGAAGCGATCAATGTTAGACCCTTCTCTATAGGAGAATACCTGCCATAATGCATAACATCATATGGATGGGACTAGTACAGAACTGTACCTACCTATTTTTATCACGAAAACACATTACAGACTCGCCAATGAAAATTTATGTCACGTCGTTTTTAATATTTGTATTCAAAGACGTAAAAAATTAAATGCTAATTCAATATTGGATCATAAATAAACCGCGGACATACGGACAACCGGTTTTTTTGTCTAGGTAACTCAATTTTGCTGTATCATTATGAGATTACAAAATTTAAAGTGTGGTCATCGTTGTTATGCTAATAACGTGTTATTTCTTATCTTATAGGAACTTGTTATCAGAACAAACTGCTACTAAGCATGACTTGCAAAATTCATGTTGGTAAATATCTTTAATCGCCGATAAGTAAATAATTATCATCTGTTAAGATTATTTAATGCATATTATTATTACTTCAACTTTCTGTTTAGGTTTATCATTCGACCTACCTACCTAAGACCGTTGTATTCGTCTTCTGAAACGATACTAATCACAAAATTCCAGTAGCATGCAAAATGCCAAACGCGCCGTCACTGTGTTGCCTCAGTTCAAATATTCCACAAAAGCTAGTTGAAATTGTTTTGGTACCGCTCGCAGCTCGTCGCAGTGAACATAACATCGTGGGTACTCACTCTCTGGTTATGATAGAAGGGGTCGATGTCCTCGAGGGGTATGGAGGACACCTCCGCCGGAAAGGTGCCTTGCATGCGCACCGGCAGCGGCAGGCCCTGCTCCAGGGTCGCGTCCGGCTGGGGCCCTTCGTCCTCATCCTCGTCATCGTAACGCACCTATGTCACAACACTAGCATTACAATAATGTCAAACAATACGTGAAAAATCTACTGAGAGGCCAACGGCAGATCCAAAGAACACGCCTATAAATGCTCGTGAAATATTAAGACGAATGCTAAAGAATTCTTTTTTGTTTCAAAGTCGACGTAATGCTCCCGAGCTTTAGATAATGTCTGTTCTTAAAGAAAAGAAAATTACATTCAGTTTATTTACATTGGAATATGAAATGCGGAGCATCGACCTCAGGATCTGCATTTGACAAAAATATATGAATATTTTACTGATCACCCAGGTTACCCGTTTACCGTCTTCATCCAGTTTTCTTTGAAATTTTTACTTACTCTTAGTCATTTTACCCATCCAATGACTGAAACAAGCTAGCCTACTTTAAGCCTAATGTAACAGACCATATGAGCTTAGAATGCGCTATGTACTCGTAACAATACTGTTGGCCTCGCACACAACTAGTATTATTACAGAGTGGTTACTGACTCAGCATGTCTTGTGAAGGCGTTTAAAGCTAATTTTATTTTGTGTAGTGCTGCTGTCTGTGTGACTATGATGCGTATCTGGCATAACTAAAAGCGGTTGGTTTCAAACATTCCTACTATTGTGTTACCATTCCGAATGTACGAAGGAAACTTCCGAACACTTCGCCTGTGTATAATACCAGGGGAATTTTGAATCTATCAGACGTGTATTCGAAAACGGTCCCAGAATAGGAGGCGTGACTAGCGCAAGCCCAAAACGTTACAAAATACGAATCATAACCAACAAAACTTGATATTCATCTGAATTATTGTTATCTGTAAACTATTATGCACTAAACGCTAGCTAGGTGATGCCACCATGCTAGACCTAGATGACGGAGTCGATGATGATGTGACGAACATGAGCCAGTCCTGTGCAATGCTTGATAATGGTATGTTATGTGCTGGTGTACTTTGATCACTAACGCTTATTGTAACTGGAGATCCCACGATTTACATGTTTTTATTAAGTAAAAGGACTCTGACATCGATGATTTCCTATTGAAAGTTACTTTGGATTAAAGGGACATTGACTACGTTAATTCTCAATAAATTCTATTACCGGGTTCAAGGTTGGCTAGAGGCTTTGCTATTATCTAATCAAGGATATTACGTATTTCCGTTAGTAACTATAGGGGAGGACTTTATTTTTAATGAATGTCAGGACTATTATTCGGTTTATGCATTTCTTTGTTAATATTTTCAACAGCTGGAACTGGAAGGGACATTTACTTTGTCGAAATGCAAATAAACATGACAAGCCTTCGTTTTAGCTACGATAAGATTAGCTGTTACGATTGCGTTAAATCACGAGCAACAGCTAAACTTGTCAACACAGTTCTTTACAGATACTTTGCCAACAAAGCGATGTGTTTGAGGATAATGCTTTAAATGCGGTCAATATGCATAAATCAGAATGCACTACAAGTTATCGCACTTTAACAAATGTGGCGCCAATGTTTGTGGGAGCTTGCAATATCTTATGTTGAAAGAAATTTCGTTAGTGAAAGCGATAACTTGCTGAAAATTTTCTCTAATATAAACGAGCCGTAAAAAGGTAAAAGGGGCAAGCAAGCATTCTTACTTCTTTTTTCTTTTTCGTCCGCCCCAAATCGTTCTGGAATAATTTAAAAATTATCCGTCAGCGTTTAACTTTGATTTGTTTCCGTTGCTAAGTCGTGTGTGCCACACAATTTGTAGTAACAGTGAAGTCTTTGTGTGCTAGCTAACATTTTGTCACTCGTGTCGTACTTGTAATATATAATTTTGTACCTAATAGTTTTCAGTGTTTCTTCTTTTTTGGGTTTAATTTTTTCAGCACTCGACACATGTGTTGTTGAACCGTAGACACCCAGATAGTTCTAGTCACACTCACCTCGCCTTCCGCTCGTTTTTTCTCGAGTTCCTTTTGCTTGGCATGCTCCTCAGCTATGCGGGCTTCGATAGCGGCCAGTGACTCTCTTGTGAAGGGTCGGAACAAGCTTCGTTCTTCCTCGCTGATCGAGTCCAAGTCCTCGGACATTGTCTATCGAACTCCCCCCGAGTGAACTGCCTACTGTATTAGAAAAGAAGATACATTAGAATGTTACATAACACGTTGGTTCAACACTCGCATCGAGAATAGCTCTTGCCAAAAAATATTTACTTTCGGATAAACCATACACGGTTCTTTATATAACCTAACTAAGCTGGCAGAACATCTTATCAAAATTATACCCAGTAACGATTTACGATAGTTGGCATTAACCCAAAATGATGAACAAGCAACTTGATGCGACCTTATTCTCTTTTGTGGGGTATTTTAGCCTTGATACCATTTTTTTGTATTGGTCTAGTAGATAATATGTTTTGTAAATCTGTTCTAAATGTGTTAATTGGAAGGAGAATTAACTTTAGATTTTATACGAGAGAATGTTTTAGCATGAATTTTGCATTATTTGTCCTCAATATTTAGCAGATAAATGAAAAAGAGCTCTTAAATATTTGGAGAACTGTACCCCACAATGATGAATTTTGTTGAATCAGGCTACATGAACACATTATCCGGCAAAAAAAATTTGGGCTTTTAAAACTTCAAGGCTATTGCTCAGATTAAACTTCAAAAATAAAGAGATGTTACTACTGTAAGCTTTATACAAATTATGAGGACGATGAGATTTGGTTATATTAACAATATAATTTCCCCTACGCCTCCTGGGTTGTATAAGACACTGTTTGTGCCTTACAGAACTAGGCCAAGGGCGCTCTTTATATTGTGCGTTACTTCTCTTAGGTTATTTTTATTCCTTTTCTTTATCGCTTTGGGTTAGCTTATATAAGATTAATATTCGTACAAATAATAATTATTTATTGGTTACTTTGTGGTTTGCGTAACTAGAATTGTTTGGTAACCATTAAATGTTGGTTTCCCATACGAGTTCTAGGTATTTAATATTTAAGCTTCACTTTTCGAAATATAACGGATAATTAAACTTATATTAATAACGTTTCTTTGAGCTAGTCAATAGGTCGTATATCTTTCAAACAACTTAATCCAGTAATTCCTCGATAGGTACGCAATGCGGGAGGGGAAATTGTTTTTCCCGCAATGCGCATTCGAAGTGACACCTCTCCATATTTCTTTGTTCTAATCTTGGCTCATCGTTTATCATTTTATATTGGATATGATCGAGATTAAAATATAACAGTTTCGTCCATTCCTTTCCACGAGATAATTTTCCCCGTTTGCTTTAGTGAAATTACCTACAGTCGTTAAGTGTTATCTGTATGATAAACTCGGGTTAAGCTACAAAAGTCTTATCACTGATAAACGATAAAGTTAATTGTACTGAAATAGACTTTAAAACTCTCTACAAACATTTTACGAAGATATAAGTTTCCGACACGTTCAACCAAAGGTTTTCCTATATTTTTCCCGTTGGAGCGATAGTTTGATGGAAATGATTGAATGAAAAATATTTACCTGCTAACAGTGAATGGGCGGGTGTGTGTGGTGCGGGAAACGCGCGCGGCCGCACGCTCTACGCCCGCGTTCTCCCGCCGACCACCTACGGGCGGACCGCCCTTCTGCGAAACACCACGAATGTTATGGTTAGTCTTCATGAGCTCATTCCACGTTCTTAATAAAAAACTTCATCCAGTTAGGCCCACTTGCACCACAGATCACTGCATGAGTATAACGCTAAACGTATTTAAAACATTTATTTCAGTCGTTTGAAGATGGCAGAGAAGAGACAGAGTGATGTTTTCAATAGTTACGTTTAACGTTAAATGCATGGTGCAGGTTTGCTCGAATTAACGGAAACACACACTTATCATCACTTACTACACCGATGCAGAACAGCTCGTGAGACAGAATACCCTCGACTAGTTACGTTACTGCTGATTTTTCACGATTGAAATGTATAGAAAAAGGGTATATACTTAGATTAATTAAATAAATTAGAAACATACAGTTTAGTCGAATGGCTCATGTGACTGTTCGTCCACATATACACATGCTGGGGTTCGCGGAGCTGAGTAAACGTCGCAAGTGTCCCCCTTATTACCCAATTTCCCCCAATTCCGAGTAAAGTCGTTGTGTATGTACATGTAGGTATATTTATACATATACCTACATTTCTATGTGTCCGCCCCCTTGACAATGGATGTGAGTAGTCAAATATCTACACGTGTACAAAGTTTATTGACCGTTGTCAACACAGCGTATTTGTTTCAGGCCTTTTTCATTACTACTTTTTGTTATTTTGACACGCGATGCCCGTTTTGACGCATCATTTACCTATGAAAGAGACGGAATACCCTTTTGCTCAACCCACAGGGAAGATTACATTCTTTGAATAGAACATGTGTGCCTGTGTGTGTTTTGTGTGCGTGTTGTGTGTGTGGGTAAGTGTTGTGTATGGGTGTTCTATGCGTGTGCGTGTTAAGGCTTCTTGTATCCGTACAATAAGTGATAGGAATGATGTGTCATAGATTGAAGATTTATGTTAAGTAAGCAACTCATGTTCTTTGGCGCCTCTTTAACATTTATATCCTGTTTTTGAGTTCAGATAAAGTTAAATAAAGACACAATTAACCTTGACGTAATGCAATTAAAGTAGTTACCAAAAAAGTTAACAAAAACTTGTTTGTAACCTCTAGTAGTACCGAGTGATATCATCGCCTCAAAATTAATTATAAATAGAAGACGAAAACCCATTTTCAGGATTCTAATCAACACAAAAAATTGCTTTCAGACTGTCAAACTTATGTAGTATCTCTATAGTCCGCGCCACCACTGAAGGCCGGCGGAAAAGTTGTGGAACTATTTAAAAAAAAATGCAATTTAAAGACACTAGCGCTGCGTCTATCGGACTTGAGCGGTGGCGCGGACTCTACTACTAATTGCTGAGTTTGTCACTTGACATGAGTTTAACAAAGTAAATTTTTGTACATAAGTACCAATTTGTGTGAACTTATGTTTGTACTAGCTTCCGCCCGCGGCTTCGCCCGCGTTGTATGTTGATAAACGTATCCTATGTCCTTCCCCAGGGTTCAAAGTATTTCCATACCAAATTTCATCAAAATGGGTTCAGCCGTTTGACATGATGCGCGAGATCAAATAAACAGACATTCAGATAAACAGACAAAAAATCTAAAAACTATTGGAACGTGTTCTGTTATCGATTCTAAGTATCCCCAGGCAATTTTTTTTCGAATATCATCCATGTACAGACTTTCGACCCTCTTCAGCTTTATTATATGTTATGTATATAGATAAATCGGGTGGCAAATATAGGAAGTATGTAGAAGGATCAATCTCGTGGAGTTGCCTCACTTCTCTCGAACTAAATTAGTGGTATTAGCAATTTAAGTGGATGTCCGATTAGAATTGTTAATACCACTTCTGTTTTCACGTATTAAGGGATTAATTACGATCGGATAGCAACTGCTATTTCTCAAGGTTTCATGGATGATTTTTAGATTTTAGAATAACAGCCACACGTGTCAATCGATCAGGTTAAGCTACGCTAGATTAGGCCGCGGTTGGTCCGTGGATGGGTGAACATCTTTACATATTGAGACCCTATTGGTCCCGATTTTCATTCGTAGATCTTTGACAGTTGTTACGGGTCGTCAGAAACCAGAAAGTCTGACAACAAGTCTTAACAAGGTGCATCATATTACTCAGTAATTGGGTTGTGGAGGTTAGATAGGCAGTCGCTCCGTGTAAAATACTGGTATTCAGCGGTTAGAGTGAAAACCAGCCCTAACATAGTTGGGAAAAGTTTAGGCAAAAAAATTAGATTAAGGTAGAATAGATATCGTTTTTTTTTTAAACCAACACTGATATCGAACTGAGATCTCGATATTTATTACGTTTTTATCAAAGTGACTTCTGTAGAAGTTCCAAACGAATACAGTGTATTACTAGGCCGACTGTATAAAGCTAAGCGTTTTCTCGTCTTTTGCCTTTTATTGTACAGACTTACAAAGGAATAACACCACTGTCTCAAGGACGTTACAATGAGGTCGGCAAGACTATAGAGATAAATGTAAAAGAAGAATTAAGTATTAGAATACCTACTTTATAAAGAAGAATCTCTAATAATAAAAGTTGAAGACTTCACCGGGCGCCGTTAGAGAGTAAAATAAACAGTAAGTCAAGGAAATGTTTCCAGGGTCAGATCAGGTTCAGGTAAAATCCTTATAGCAAGTTTTTAAATCAAATTCATATGGGCGCTGTTTGATACAATAGCTAAAATTGACCAGAGGAAGTCACTTTTTTTTAAAATGACCTTTGTCTTATATTATAAATGCGAAAGTGAGTTTGTTTGTTTATTTGTCACGCTTAAACGGCTTAACGGATTTGGATGCAATTTGGCACATGGGTAGACCATGACCTGGCTTATGACATAGGATTTCTTGACTTTATACCCCAATATTTCCACGAGATCGAGGCTCGACCGCGGGCAAAAGCTAGTTTTATATATAATACACTGTTTCAACCTTACTTTTTGAGTGATAATAGGCAAGCATTCGGGATTTAAAAATCAATCAGTCTTCAACAAGTCAAACAAAAAAGTTAAAAAATCAATCAGTTCAAAGTCTTAGTTTAAAAATCAGTCAATCACCTACATGTCTTTCGAGACGTCTGTAAGTTTCCCTAAGGTTGAAGCACATTTACACGGATTGCGCCGCATTGCAAATACCTCCTGCATCACTTTCGAATATTTTGTATGAATCATCGCACAGACACCCACCCATATGCGGCTACGATGCGGCTGTAATGTGCTTGGCTTCTCAGTCTAAGTAATTGGTGTTTACTAATTCTGTGTACTGACCTGTCGTCCGCGAGAGCAGTGTGACCGCGGCTACTAGAGAGATGAAAGTTACCACGTGATCGCTGATAGGGACAGCCAGCAAATGGGCAAGATTTTTCATGACCGACCTGCAACAAACAATTTTTTATCTATGAAAGCAGTAAAAGCCATTTAATAATCATATAATCATAATGACTTTGTAATTAACATGAAATGTATTTGCACGCCATAACATGGCAGGGTATGCATTTATTGTACGATATTCTAGCAAATAAATATTTGATTCGATTTGATTTTTTCGACGGAAACTGTGGAACTTTTCAAATTGACTAAAAAGGAATGGTTGCTCTTCAACTAATTTTGCGTTATTTACACAATAAGGCATACCCAAACCAAGAATACAAGGCTTCGTCTTATAAAATTGCTTACAATATAATGAAATACCTATATTAAAATTGCTTCTACAAGAAACGATTCAGAAGTAATGTCCGGCGCACTCTTGGCAGTCAGCCGCATTAGCAAGGTGTAACGTGGAGCGCATATCGACACTTATATTATAAAAATAATTCAATAATAGGTACTCATTTATAATGTAGGTCCCTACAAAACGCAGAAGTTAAAATAGCATAGCGCATTTTAGAGAGAAACACAGGGAGGTCACATAGACATGCTATGTAACGGGTCAATGACCATTATTGCCATGCTAAACCGACACGAGTATACAAAGTTGATCTTTTCAAAAGCTCGATGTGCCATGTTTATGGTTATGTAATTAATAAATCGTGTACCGTATATAGTGCAGTGCCTAGGGGTGTGTGTAGGTCTAGAGGGCGCGCGGGATGGTGGCCGCGTCGCCCGCTGGCCGCGCGCGCTCCTCTCTCCAGTTTTGGCGCGCGCGCAACATCTGCGTCAGCCCTCAGCCGCTTCTGTTAAATAAATACACTCAGTTTAATTATAATAATCATATGTTTTAACTATGCTAAATTATTGGCTTTCGTCTATTTAGACTGCTAAGCCCGGAGTCTGGACTCATGCCCGAAGTTTAGAATGTACGACTTATGTTTATTAACTTGTCTGATTTAGAACATAAGGCCGTATACAGAAAGAAAGCTGGAAGCCGGCGCCGATCTACCAGCGGTTATCGGCGCTGGTCCATTCCGGTAACAGTTACATAAAGCAAGCAGATTGAAGCTGAGCGAGCAAAATGTCGTACTCATCGGACGATGATTTGTGCGGGCGGCGCCAGCGCTGATAGGCGCGTGTCGAAGATTCTCGGAACTTGTCGGCGACGTTCGGCGCTTATCGACGTTTGTTCATATAAATGCCTGCACCGGTTACCTGCGTGGACCGGTTCCTATAAGCGCTGGTAGGCTGCCAGCTTTCTTTTTTTTTTTTTTTTTTTTTAATCCACAACGGGGAAGCTCTTGGCCTGAATCTCACCTGATGGTAAGTGATGATCAATCCGAAGGTGGAAGCGAGCTTCACCCGGAATCCTCAACCACAGAGGAACTCAAATCTTTTTGTATACGGCCTAACATGCGAAATGTGTGTATACTAAATAGCTCTGTCTATCCTCCTGGGTAAAAAAAATTGGTACCTTTGTCAAGATTGTTTATATACTTTATTCGACATGTAATTGCACCAAACAATAATAATACAGTGTAAGATAAGACAAGAATTACGAATGTTAAACCGCTACCAAGGCCATGGTTTATTGTATTAAAAAGTATTAAATATATGTCTATCAAATATTCAGAATCTCGGACAGATAAACGTTGATACCATATCTTGTAGCTAACTGCGGGGTAATTGCGTAACACACTTACAGTAGCAATGGCTTTCATTTTGACAGTTCAACAACATTCATTGCGATGTTTACGTTGTTGAGCTGATTCTTTTTTAAGAACATAAATGAAGCAGTGGATTAGCAATTTCCTTGGGTGCTGTCTAGAACAAGTCTTTACTAGAAAATATTGATTAGAACATAAACTTGACGTTGGACTTATGACAGAGTAGCGCTTGGTACAATGAGACCGGTATATTATTGTGAGTCACTGCTATTATGCCCATTTACATAATCATCAAAAACTGTACTTTGTGCCTCTTATGTAAGTGTAGGTTGCTATACCGACAGGTTTTAAATGTTTTTAAGATAAAAGGTTAAACACCTGCGCAAATAATTCTGTAGGTACACAAGGCTACACATCAAGCTATACATTTCCAGTATAAGCTGACCTCGCATTGTACGGAAATCCTATACAATGCGAGATCAGCATTAACTGGAAATGTATAGCCGTGTGTACAAAGTTTTTATCAAAATACCGTAAGTAAGCTGTTCACACGGCGCTGTACGATAATATATTCCAGTTAAACTTTCATTCGGTTAAAGAAAATCTGTAGAAATCAGCCATGCCAACGAACACTACACGTGTGACGTGTAAACATTGTTGTATTGCCGTCATGAGTTTCGGTGCTCCTTCGCATATATTTAACCGACTTCCAAAAAGGAGGAGGTTCTATGTTCAACTTTATGTAATACATAAGTAATATACTTTTATGATTGTAGTTTCATTCTAAATTAATTGATGCATTAATTAAACAACGTGACAATGTTGCCAGCATTCTGGGCACCTTTCCTGTTGACAGCGACGCGGACGAATTTTTTGATGCCCTTTTTTGCCATTCTTGCCCATTCTTTCGCCTCCCCTTTTTATATTCATGTACATAATATTGGACATGTATTATTATTATATATTATGCAAATATTCATGACTAGCTGCTGCCCGCGGCTTCGCCCGCGTGAGTGTCGGAAATTACCCCATACATCCCCATGGGTTTTAAGTATTAATATTGAGTTTCGAGTTAATCGGACAGCGCGTTAAAATTCTTCCATACAAACACTGACACCCCCCAATCCCCCTTTAGGGGGTAATTTAGAAAAACAAAAAACTACAAACTTTTTTATTTATTTAGATAACTATTCGTGCGAAGTTTCATGTTTATTACCTCAAGGAATAAGATTTTACATACAAACTTTCATCCCTTATTTTACCCCCTTAGGGGTTGAATTTCGAAAAATCCTGATACACGTTATTCTTAATTTTTGGGTTTAAGTATAAATATTGAGTTTCGAGTTAATCGGACAGCGCGTTAAAATTCTTCCATACAAACTTTGACACCCCCCAACCGTAGGATAGGTTACTTTTCCGGGATAAAAAGTACCCAGTGTGGTGCCCAGGATACTAAAGAATAATTATACCAAGTTTCATCGCAATCGAACCGGTAGTTTTTGCGTGATACCTGAACAAACAGACAGACAGACAGACAGACAGACAGACAGACATAAAATTTAATCACATTTTTGGGTTCGGTGTCGGTCTAGTAACACCCCCTGCCATTTATTTTTTTGATATTTTCAATGTACAGAATTTTCACTTCTACAGATTTATTATAAGTATAGATTAAATTAATATTCATGATTAAATTAAATACAAAAATAAATTGACCGTCCATTATTTTTTATTTTTAAAGTTCCGGCTTCGGTTAACTACTGTGAGGCATAAATTAAGATCGTCTTGTTGGCATTTTTATCAAGCAAATATTACGAGACTGCCAAATTGCTTCGACAAGATAATCCAATATTAGAAAGAAATACGTTAATGAGCATAGTGGTATATAGAAATAGTGATATACTTATGTAGTTCTAATTAAAGCACCAACAAAAAGACCCAGCATTTTTTGTATAAAGATTTATTTTGTGTAAGTTATAGTCGGATAGGATTAACACGATAATAATCGTCCGCCATTATTATCATCGTGTCCTTGGTTAGTATATATTACCATGCCGACCGATTTGTCTATCATTAGTTTCTATTTGGCGAATGTGTTAAGATCAACGTGTTAAAATGTTGGTATTTTATTTACCAGTAGTGATAGTAGTGTTAATTAGTGCCCTATACTATTACTTTACAAGAACATTTAACTACTGGAAAAGCCGAAATGTTCCCGGACCAGAACCAACTGTTTTTGTCGGCAACTTAAAGGAATCGACCTTCCGCACAAAAAATATGGGGGTTCTCATGCAAGATCTTTACAACGCGTTTCCTAATGAAAAAGTGGTCGGTATTTATAGAATGACAACACCATGTCTTCTTATACGAGATTTGGAAATAGTAAAACATATTATGATTAAAGACTTCGAAGTGTTCAGTGATCGTGGCATCGAGCTTAGCACACAAGGGTTGGGACAAAATTTGTTCCACGCTGATGGAGAAACATGGAGAGCCTTGAGAACTAGATTTACTCCTATTTTTACTTCAGGTAAATTGAAAAAGATGTTTTATCTGATAGACGAAGGCGCTGATGCTTTTATCGACCACGTGAAGACGGAATGCGAAAAGAAACAAGAGTTTGAAGTACATTCTCTTATTCAGACATATACTATGTCTAGTATCTCTGCCTGCGCTTTCGGTGTTAATTATGATAGTCTCAGTGACAAAAAGCAGATCCTGGAACTTATCGACCAGCTATTGACGGCACCGAGTTATGGAATGGAATTAGACATGATGTATCCAGGAATTTTGAAAAAACTCAATATTCCTGTTATTCCGATTTCTATAACTAAATTCTTTAATAATCTTGTGGACACAATTGTTTCTCAAAGAAATGGCAAGCCATCAAGCCGAAATGATTTCATGGATCTAATACTGGAACTCCGTGAAATGGGAGAAGTCAATACCTCGAAATTCGGAAACAGTGTGTCGTCAGTTGAAATAACACAAGCTATGATGGCGGCGCAAGCTTTTGTATTTTATGTAGCTGGGTATGAAACTAGTGCCACAACCATGGCCTACATGCTGTACCAGCTAGCGTTAAACCCAGACATCCAAAGAAAGTTAACGGCAGAAATAGACAAAGATATACAGGCGAATGATGGAAAAGTAACATACGAAACCGTAAAGGAAATGAAATACTTGAATAAAGTATTTAATGAAACCCTTCGCATGTACTCAATAGTAGAACCATTGCAAAGAAAAGCCTTAAGAGATTATAAAGTACCAGGCACAGATCTGGTTATTGAAAAAGACACTACGGTACTAATATCCCCGAGGGGTATACACTATGATGAGAAATATTATCCCAAGCCGGAAGTATTTAACCCTGATAGATTTGACGCGGAAGAGGTGGGTAAGCGCCACCCATGCGCTTATTTACCATTTGGTCTCGGACAAAGGAATTGCATCGGTAAGTAGCTTACAACACATAACTATAAAGGTATTTTATCTGTCTCACATAAACACTGATGTAACATGAAATCTATTATAAAATACGTCCATATCTTACGCTTATTTTCCAGTGTTGCCAATTTTCTATTTAATTTTCTTTTAGTTCTTAGTAAGTTCTTTACATTTCTAAATAACACACAGAAAAATTTGTTCTTGTATATTATACGATCCTAAAACCTTTGGTAAAATATTGAATATCTTAAGTCAAACTTATTATTAAAAAACTGTTGCAATTTTTTAACGTGAAATAATCAAGGTCTACGGTACACCTGAAAAGTATTATTTTTTAATACTAGTGTTTTCTTTTTAGGTATGCGGTTTGGCAGGCTTCAGTCCCTTTTAGGTATAGCAAAACTGTTATCTAACTTCACTGTGGAGGCATCCAAAAACACCAACAGGAACTTAGAGGTTGCACCGAGAAGAATTCTAATCGGACCGAAAGATGGAATACTTGTTAATATTATTCCTAGAACATTAAAATCATGAGAAAATGAACTATAAACAAACAAAAGTGGTTGTAAGAAATAAAACTTGTCAAATATATAAATATGTTTTTTGTATACATGTGGCAGTTAAGGGCCATCGAACATTGTATTAGAGATTTTTTAAAACTGTAAAAAAACAGACTTCAATTACTAAAATAAAATGTTTTAGAAATTACATTAGTTTAATAAATCTATTGTAGGTACGGTCCATCTACACTTAATTCATATTTTTGATCTAACTAAACCATTGAATATTTGTTTTCTATTCATGGGGAAGGTGCTTTCATTAAATTCAACCTCGATTCCATTCAGCAGTGGCTGGCGGCGACAAGTCTGCCATTTTCCTTGTCTAGCCGCCGCGCACAATGTCGCCCCTTGATATCTCAACGTGTCTACAGCCAAGATATCTCATGAAACATTTTGAGTACTTATTGTAACTTTAACTTTATAAGATTTGGGACATTGTTTTTTATTAAACTTTTCTGGCTTATTTCAATATGTAAAAAAAAATATCGTTTCTAGATTTTGTTTCTTGAAGTCTGTGTCTGCGAAACTATTTTTAGGCAATACCTACCGAGTAGATTTTATTCAAGATTTTAGTCTTAGTTTTCATCTAACATAGTACTTACGTAACATTAATCCTCAACTTTAAAAGATATTTATTTCAAAATTAACGCTTCAGTGATCTCGATACAACGGGGGATCTTGCTAAGCAATTTGAGGTATTATAGGCCCTCAAGTAGATACGATCGTATGTCACAGTCTTACTGATATGACATGAAAGTAATTACTGTAGGTAAGTACTATTGATATTCATATAATGTATCAAAGAAATTACTGAAGGTTATCTGTAGATATATATATTATACTTATAAAATATAGATTATAAATAAAGATCTGTAAATATAGATTTTGATTTTGATGAAATTTACATTCAGCTGTTGTTTTTTGTTTATTATTGCTCAAGTACAAATCCTAACATAAAATTAAGAGTATCAACTAGTAACACTAACAGAGGACCTCGTGGCTATAAGTAACAACAGCCGCACGGGTCGATCCATCAGGTTAAGTTACGCTTGCCGGGGTTGGTCCGTGGATGGGTGACCATCTTTATATACCGAGACTCCACCGTGCCTCGGAAAGCACGTTAAGCCGATGGTCGGATGATGGCTGTCATTCGTGGATCTTTGACAGTCGTTACGGGTCGTCGATCAAAAATAAACAGCAAATTTTAGAAATGATATCAGTATTTTAGTCTTCGTAGCCTTCGGATCTAGATTCGATTTCGCTACACCTAGTGTAGGCTATAAAGAGGCCTACATTAGAATGGTAAACAACATTTCAAATGAGCCGTGAACAAAGGAATTGGGGCCTAAGTCTACTAATTTATAAAAGTCACATTGGTGTCATTGGTTAGTTTTTGACAGATTTGCCATACAAAAACTGTCCAAAACTAACCATTATGACACCATTGTGACTTTTATAAATTAGTAGACTTAGGCCCCTGATCAGTGAACAAAAAGTCTTGAATTTCTGGATCACTGTCATAGAAATACAGGGTTGTTTGACATTTCACTTCTTTAGATAATTTCTTTAAAAAAAATACCTGGGCCCATTATGGAAAACTTGGATGATTCATATTTAAAGTACTTTCCCAATATTGAATAGAGGTAGGAAACTAGTTCCATTCAGTTAATTAACCACAAGAGTAGGTTACCTTGCAAGAAATTGTTCCTAGGTCAGATATCCTATGGCAATAAAACCCAACTACGGCAAAAGTCAACTAAAAAGGTATAAACAAGTCATCACAGACAGACTAATTAAAAATCCGGAGTCACACGTAATCTATTCGACTTATCCCCTAGCACGTGTGACTCCGGATTTTTAATTAGTCTGTCTGTGATGACTTGTTTATACCTTTTTAGTTGACTTTTGCCGTAGTTGGGTTTTAGTTTTTATTACTTTTATTTTTTTATACTTTTATTTTTATTTAAATTATTTTGGGGTAATAATATATATATTTTTGTAATGCGCTAATTATGCCCTTTCATTTGATACCCAACATGGCACCATTAAAAAAACTTTTTTTTTTAGTTCACCACTTTTTGTCCTCTAGAGGGCGCCATATTCAATTTAATGTAACGTCACATAGCCTATAACCAGCGGACGACCGAGACTCTTCCAACGATACCCCATTCGTCAAGTTATGATGAGTAGTTTAGAAGTTATGAGGGAACAAATGAACATACATACATACATACATACATACATACTTACATACATACATACATACCGGTCAAAATCATAACCCTCCTTTTTGCTTCGCCGTAGTCGGGTAAAAATGAGTATCTACCTAAATGACGCTGCCTCTCGAATAGTTATAATTCGTATCTAATAAGGTCTCAACATTTCTCATCGTCATCATTTCAGTCGAAAGACGCTGTCTGCTGGACATAGGCCTCCCCCAAGCACCGCAACTTCGACCGGTTCTGTGATTCCCGCATCCAGCGGATTCCTGCGGCCTTCACAAGGTCAACGGTCCACCTTCTCCACCCGTCAGTTATTCTAGCTATAATTTAATTCCCGTAGTGGAAAGTTTCCCGTAGTGTAAAGTTTAAAGTTCAAATATGTGATGACGTGACTATCTTCATAAATTCGTGTCTGTACCGTGGCCACAGTCTGCTTGCAGAATACAAAGCCAGCTAGCAGTTATTGGGAAAAAAACGTTTTTGGCAATATACGGCTATCTTGTTATAGGTATAATACTCCAACACTGCACTGCAAGGTGAATACTTAACCAAAAATAGATAATAAATAAAACATGTTGATAATACATTATGCATTATCGCTAGATCAGGTTATTTTGCTCGCTTCTTATATATAAACATTTCAAGCGATAATACTACTCATTGCATAACGTTCAGTGCATGTATTAAGAGCTCCTTTAAAATGGCACTAGTTTATTTGCCGATAGTGTTAACGGTGTTAGTTTACGCTCTATATTATTATTTTACAAGGACATTTAACTACTGGAAAAGTCGAAATGTGCCCGGACCGGAACCAACTGTATTTTTCGGCAACATGAAGGAATCCGCACTTCGCAGAAAAAATAAAGGTGTGGAGATGCAAGAAATTTACGACATGTTTCCAAACGAAAAGGTGGTAGGTGTATATAGAATGACAACGCCTTGTCTCCTTATACGAGACCTGGAAATCTTGAAACATATCTTCATTAAGGACTTCGAAGTATTCACTGATCGCGGAGTTGAATTCAGCAAGAAAGGATTGGGACAAAATTTGTTCCACGCTGATGGAGAAACATGGACAGCCTTGAGAAATCGGTTTACGCCTATTTTTACATCTGGTAAATTAAAAAACATGTATTATTTAATGTACGAGGGCGCTAATCAATTTGTGGACTATGTCGGCAAAGAATGCCAGAGTAAGCAAGAGTTTGAAATACACTCCCTTATTCAGACATACACGTTATCTACCATCTCTGCCTGCGCTTTCGGAATTAACTTTGATAGTCTTGGCGACAAACTGGAGGCCTTGAAAGTTGTAGACACGTTCGTTTCGGAACCGACTTACGCAAATGAATTAGATATGATGTATCCAGGCCTCCTCGCATCTCTGAACCTTTCTATTATTCCGACTCCAATTCAAAAATTCTTTAAAAGTCTCGTCGATAACATTCTCGTTCAAAGAAATGGCAAATCATCAGGCCGACACGATTTCATGGATCTCATACTTGAACTTCGTGAAATGGGAGAGGTGAATTTCTCAAAACACGGAAAAAATGTGGCAACTGTTGAAATAACAGACGATGTGATGGCGGCGCAAGCTTTTGTTTTCTATATAGCTGGCTATGAGACCAGTGCAACAACTATGGCTTATTTGATGTACCAGCTAGCATTAAACCCTGACATTCAAAACAAGTTGACGGCAGAAATTGACGAAATTATTCAAGCACATAATGGAGAAGTGACATACGATACTATAATGGATATGAAATACTTGAATAAAGTATTTGATGAAACCCTTCGCATGTACTCAATAGTAGAACCACTGCAAAGAAAAGCTTCAAGAGATTACAAAGTACCCGGTACTGATCTAATAATTGAAAAAAACACTACAGTACTAATATCTCCGAGGGGTATACAGTATGACGAGAAATATTATCCCAAGCCTGAAGTATTTAACCCTGATAGATTTGATGCGGAGGAAGTGGGTAAGCGACACCCGTGCGCTTATTTACCATTCGGACTCGGACAAAGGAACTGCATCGGTAAGTTGACTGTTGGAAATTATACATGCATAAACGCTATCTTTTGAATTCACTACGCCCCGTACTAAATCCGCGTAATGGATTACATAATAAGTCGGGGAAAAAGTTATTTCGTATTTAACAGGTATAAAGCTGTATTAATCTCTTTGGCTGTACTGTTTTTATCTGGCTGGTTTTGATACCATTAAATTGGTACATAGATAATATTAAAAATAGAAAAAGTGAAAACGAGTTCCCGCCATTTTTCAATTGTTTTTCTGGTCGCCAAAATGAGTAGGTACCTATGTAACGAAGAAATTCGATTCGAGACTTGTATCGACTAAATAAATCCGAAATTTAAATGCGTTAAGTAACCCTTAAGGCGATTTGCCCATTCCTCTTCCTCTACTGCTTTTGCTTTTGGTAAAAAAAACAAACACATCCAAAGTGACCACGATTAATTTGTTAAAGATAAGCTTGTGTGCACGTATAAGATTCAAAACATGCATGCAGGATAACATAAAAAATTCCGGTTCAGATATGTTTACCACATACCATGGCGTGCAAATATTATGGATAGTTATGATTGTTAATAATTAATTTCAAGTCATTATCATTAATTTAGCGTGAATTAAGCAAACAATAATAAATCGGATTCGTTTTCATCCAAGTTACTCTTAAGTTACATGTTGATTTACCTACACGTTCATTACGTAGAACTTTGTGGTAGTGTTCGTTTTTTTTATTTAGAAAAAAACTCGTTATAAAGTAGTACGTAATAGGTACCTACTACATACATAGGCAGAAACTACAGAACGCCACCTGCTACGATCCTTACAAACTCCTTTTGCATCGTTAACGTTCATACATCTGGTCATACACGGACGCCGCGCCGGTTGCGAGTACTACGCACCTGACCTTTCTGAAGAACATCCCCAATAAGGTCACTATATGTCCTCCTAGGGCGCCTCCCGGCGTTTCCACTCACACTTGCCTTGTAAATACATTTTGTTAGTCGCCGTTCATTCATCCTCTCCATCCACATGACCAAACCATCTAAGCATATTCTTTTAAATTTTTGTCACTACATCTTCTCTTATCTACCTTTTTACACATTTAACTATTTTAACATGTTTGTGTATTTTTCAGGTATGCGGTTTAGCAAACTTCAGTCGCAGTTATGTATAGCGAAGATGTTGTCTAAGTTCAGAGTGGAAGCATCGAAAAACACCGACAGGAATTTAAAGGTTGATCCAAACAGGTTTATTATCGGACCGCAGGGAGGAATACACATCAATGTTATTCCTAGGAAGTTAAAAGCTTAAGTTAATCTACACAAAAAATCTTAAAAGAACGTTTTGTATACAATACGGCAATTGTGCAGAGATACAATAATATTTACCAACGCTTTGCATGAAAATTTATAATTTAGGCCAGAGATAGAGATATTGTAAATGTTTTGTAACATCTTTTTTATTTCAAATCTCATGAATATTTGTTTTCCAATATCGGCAGGTATTGCTACTTTTATTAACAATAGTGGACTGCTATACCATTTAAGCTTGTAATTTACAAACCTAGGTATAATTGTATAAAATTCATTGTTATAGGTTGTAATTAAAATTAATTTAATGATAATTGTGGGAAACTTTAGCGTCCCCAAATAGGTTGGTACCTATCGCACTATACCATACTAAAAATAAAATTGTTATATTAGACATATAGATTTTTTGATAAGATTTGAAAGATCTCGTGAGAGGAGCTCGTGGCTAAGTAATAACAGCCGCACGGGTCGACATGGCGGGGTTGGTCCGTGTATGGGTGACCATCTTTACATACCGAGACTCCTCCGTGCCTCGGAAAGCACGTTAAGCTGTTGGTCCCGGCTGTCATTGGTGGATCTTTGACTATCATTACGAGTCGTCAGAAGTCCGAAAGTCTGAAACCCATCTATACATTACCCAGTTACTGGGTTATGGACGTTAGATAGGCAGTCGCTCCATGTAAGATACTGGTATTCAGCTGCATCCGGTTACACTGGAAGCTGGCCCCAACATAGTTTGGAAAAGGGTAGGCAGATTGATTGATTGATGATTGAAATATGTACAATTAAAGTAAGATTTACAATTACTTAACCTTTAAGTAATTGTAAATCTTACTTTGTGCTCTTCTTCTTACGTGCAGACAGGCGCGTCGCGACGGTGTGACTTGACTATAACAATACCTACAATTTCTATGAAAACTTCACGGTAGAACAATTACACGAGGCAATTACCGGTGTTGTGTCGCGCCAGTCTGCACGAGCCTTAATATTGATTATATTTGTACATAAAATGATTATTTCTAAATTACGATACTGTAACAGCACTGATAATAAGGTTTTTATAATTATTCTTATTATTGATTGATTCCTTAACATTTGGAATAGGTAGATTTAAGGGGTATATTTTGTAAAATAAATTGATTGAGGTAATCCAACAAAATTAATTTCCTGAATAAACTTTGAGTAAAATATAACTCTTGTAAAGTATTTATTTTCACCTAAACGCTTGGCTGACTTC
Organism: Eupsilia transversa; assembly: GCA_914767815.1. Lineage (NCBI taxonomy): Eukaryota > Metazoa > Arthropoda > Insecta > Lepidoptera > Noctuidae > Eupsilia > Eupsilia transversa. Next base: position 6,026,166 of record OU611888.1, read on the forward strand.
GAAAGAAGTATTTTTATTGATGGAAATCTACATGCAAAAGTGGATGAATGAAGTATAAGAACGATAAAAAAAAACAGCGTCATTCTAGTTAAACCAGGAATCTCTAACCCAGCTAGCGATAGTGTTGCCATAAATTTGGAAAAAATATTAAAAAGAGTACCTAGAAAAAAAAAACAATTTCATTCGATTCTCCATGATGAATTAACACATTTTTAATTAAAATATATTTTACATTGGATATTAAAATGCCTATTTATGAAGTACTTAACACATAACATAACATAATGCACGTGCTAACAGTACCAGCCAGCAACAAAAATAAGTGGTTGTGAGAATAAAAATTGACAAATAAATCATGTTTTTTGTATAATGCAACTTAACAACTGTAAAAAAACAGAGTTCATCGACTAAAATAAACTGTGTCAGAAGTTAAACATGTACATTTAGTATTGGGTAGTAATAAAAGCTCCGAAAAAAAATTCAAATGTGCTTGTAATAATACTATTTTGCATAACACAGAGAATCGTTTGGCAAATACTCATTTATCATATATTTAAAACTCAATAAGTAAGTCAGAATCGTCTTTTGGCATACATTTCATATCGATATTCATTAAAAGGCAGAATTATCATATCACAGAAATGCTAGCAAACAAAAGCATGCAGCATGCAAGCAAGCATGCAGAATGCAAGCGAGTATGCAACATGCAGCAGGCATTATTTCTGTCACGGCTCCGGCGCTGCAGGGCTCCGGCGGTCCCACGCGAGCTTATCATCGCAGATGGTTTTAACGCTCACCACCGCAGCTTCATCTACGAGACGAGACAAGACGACGTGGAATCGGTTTTGCAGCAATTCGTTTCTGTCACTAACTTATGTAGCACAACATAGTGACTTTTTAAGACAAAATTTTAATTTAGTTTAAGTTTAAAGAAGATAATGCCGAGTGTGTTAAAATAAATAAATTTCGGAGCATCAAGATTACCCGAAGTACGAACGAATCGCCCGAGCGCGGGCGGACCGGTAGTTATTTTCATTAAAATTGAGTTTCAAAAGTTATTCTATAACCAATAAATATAACCAATATAAATAGAAATTAGGCTGGTTTCTATACAGCCTCAGAAAACGATTACTTTAGCAGTACCTATGTCGGAAGTTTAGTATTTTTGTCGGAAGTTTAGTATTTTTTTATGGAAATTTAGTTTAACACAGCATTTCAGCATCAGTCAGCAACAGATCGCTGGAAGTTTTTTTTTTTTTCGTAAGCTTTATTATTTCCCTTTAGTATTTATAAGTTTAATTAATAAATCTATGCTACGTTTCATCTAAACTTAATTCATATTTTTTATCTAAACCATTGAATATTTGTTTTTAATTCATGGGGAAGGAAGGTGCTTTCATTATTCAACCTCGATTCTATTGAGCAGTGGCCGGCGACGACTAGTCTGCCCTTTTCCTTGTCTAGCCACCGCTGCGCCGCGCACAATGCCGCCCCTTAACAACTCAACGTGACTACAGCCGAGACATATCATGAAACATGTTGAGTATTGTAACTTTAACTTTATAAGATTTGGGACATAGCTTTTTATAGAAAAAATTTGAGTTATTGCAAATATGTAAAAAAAAACATAGTTTCTAGAGAGGAGGAGAGTCCAAATATGTGATGACGTGACTATCTTCTGTTCGCCGTGGCCATGGTCTGCTTAAAATACAGGATACAAAGCCAGCTAGCTAATCCAGCAGTTATTGGGAAAAAAACGTTTCTGGCAAATACTGGCAATATACAGCTATCTTTTTATAGGTTTATTGCTCCAACACTAAACTGCAAGGTGACAAATAGATAATAATAAAAAAACATGTCGACAATAAATTATGCATTATTAGGTTTTTTTGTTCGCTTCCTATATATACAAAAATTTCAAGCGATAGGTAATACTATTCATTGCATAAAGTTCGGTGTATGTATTAAGAGCTCCTAAAAAATGGCGTTACTTTATTTGCCGATAGTGTTAACGGTGTTAGTTTACGCTCTATATTATTATTTTACCCGGACATTTAACTACTGGAAAATTCGAAATGTGCCCGGACCGGAACCAACTGTATTTTTCGGCAACATAAAGGAATCCGTACTTCGCAGAAAAAATAAAGGTGTGGAGATGCAAGAAATTTACGACATGTTTCCAGACGAAAAGGTGGTCGGTATATATAGAATGACAACACCTTGTCTCCTTATACGAGACCTGGAAATCTTGAAACATATCTTCATTAAGGACTTCGAAGTATTCACTGATCGCGGAGTTGAATTCAGCAAGAAAGGATTGGGACAAAATTTGTTCCACGCTGATGGAAAAACATGGACAGCCTTGAGAAATCGGTTTACGCCTATTTTTTCATCTGGTAAATTAAAAAACATGTATTATTTAATGTACGAGGGCGCTAATCAATTTGTAGATTATGTCGGCACAGAGTGCCAGAGTAAGCAAGAGTTTGAAATACAATCCCTTCTTCAGACATACACGTTATCTACCATCTCTGCCTGCGCTTTCGGTGTTAATTATGGTAGTTTCGGCGATAAAGTGGAGGCTTTGAAACTTGTAGACAGGTTCATTTCGGAACCGACTTACGCAAATGAAATAGATATGATGTATCCAGGCATTCTAGCAACTCTGAACCTTTCTATTATTCCGACTTCAATTCAAAAATTCTTTAAAAGTCTCGTCGATAATATTCTCGTTCAAAGAAATGGCAAATCATCAGGCCGACACGATTTCATGGATCTCATACTTGAACTTCGTAAAATGGGAGAGGTGAATTTCTCAAAAGACGAAAAAAATGTGGTGAATATTGAAATAACAGACGATGTGATGGCGGCGCAAGCTTTTGTTTTCTATATAGCTGGCTATGAGACCAGTGCAACAACTATGGCTTATTTGATGTACCAGCTAGCATTAAACCCTGACATTCAAAATAAGTTAACGGCAGAAATTGACAAAGTTATTCAAGCACATAATGGAAAAGTGACATACGATACTATAAAGGATATGAAATACTTGAATAAAGTATTTGATGAAACCCTTCGCATGTACTCAATAATAGAACCACTGCAAAGAAAAGCTTCAAGAGATTACAAAGTACCCGGCACTGATCTAGTAATTGAAAAAAACACTACAGTTCTAATATCTCCGAGGGGTATACAGTATGACGAGAAATATTATCCCAAGCCTGAAGTATTTAACCCTGATAGATTCGATGCGGAGGAAGTGGGTAAGCGACACCCGTGCGCTTATTTACCATTCGGACTCGGACACAGGAACTGCATCGGTAAGTTGACTGTTGGAAATTATACATGCATAAACGATATCTTTTGAATTCACCATGCCGCACCGTTATTGGATTACATAATATATATAAATGATGTCGTACTCTCTCTCATAGACACGAGGCTTGCCCGATACATTGGCGACGTATTAGGCCAATTTTGTGTAATGAATTAAGTAAATTGTATAGACTAAATAAATCCAAAATTTAAATGCGCGAAATAAACGCGATTTGCCCATTCGTTTTCCTCTACTGCTTTTGCTTTTGGTAAAAAAATCCAAATCCAAAGTGACCACGATTCAAATTTTAATATAAGATTTATTAACTTACAAAGCAGGTGTGCACATAAAAGAATAAAAACATGCATGCAGGATAACATAAAAAATGCTGCCGGTTCAGACATGTTTACCACATACCATGGCGTGCAAATATTATGGATAAATTATGATTGTTAATAATTAATTTCAAGTTATTATCATTAATTTAGCGTGTATTGAGCAAACAATAATAAATCGGATTCGTTTTCATCCAAGTTACTCTTAAATTACATGTTGATTTTCCTACTCATTCGTTACGTAGAACTTTGTGGTAGTGTTTGTTTTTTTAGACAAAAATCTCTTTCTAAAAAAACTAATTCGATATTACGGGCAAGCGGGCCTGAAATGTATGGGACTTGCTCGTGAAGGCAAATGACCTCGCGTCAGAAATATCAAATATAACAAATTTAACATGTGTGTGTATTTTTCAGGTATGCGGTTTAGCAAACTTCAGTCGCAGTTATGTATTGTGATGATGTTGTCTAAGTTCAGAGTGGAAGCATCGAAAAACACCGACAGGAATTTAAAGGTTGATCCAAACAGGTTTATTATCGGACCGCAGGGAGGAATACACATCAATGTTATTCCTAGGAAGTTAAAAGCTTAAGTAAATCTACACAAAAAATCTCAAAATTACGTTTTGTATACAATACGGCAATTGTGCATAGATACAATAATATTTACCAACGCTTTGCATGACATAATTTAGGCCAGAGATTATTGTAAATGTTTTGTAAACATCTTTTTATTTGAAATCTCATGAATTTTGTTTTCCAATATCGGTATGGCTGCTTATTAACAGTATATGTTTATAATTTACAAACCATGATTGTATAAAATTCATTGTTACAAGTTGCAATTAAAATTAATGTAATGATAATTGTGGGAAACTTTATTAGCTCGTGGCTAAGTAATAACAGCCGCACTGGTCGATCCATCAGGTTAAACTACGATTACCGGGGTTGGTCCGTGGATGGGTGACCATCTTTACATACCGAAACTCTTCCGTGCCTCGGAAAGCACGTTAAGCCGTTGGTCCCGGCTGTCATTCGTGGATCTTTAACTGCCGTTACGAGTCGTCAGAAGCCCGAACGAAAGTCTGACAGCCAGTCTTACCGAGGGGCATTATATTACCCAGTTACTGGGTTATGGAGGTCAGATAGGCAGTCGCTCCATGTAAAATACTGGTATTCAGCTGCATCCGGTTAGACTGGACGCCGACCCCAACATAGTTGGGAAAAGGGTAGGCAGATTGATTGATTGATTTGAAAGATGTACAATTACTTAAAGGCTCGTGCAGACTGGACCGCGATGCGATAGCGCAACGTGACTAACAATACAATTTCTAAGAAAACTTCACGGTAGAACAATTACCGTTGTCGCGTCAGTCTGCAAGAGGCTGAATATTGATTATATTATTTTTTATAAAATGTTTTTTTTTCTAAATTACGATACTGTAACAGCATTGATAAGATATATAAGGCTTTTATATTATTATTATTGATTGAATCATTAGTATTTGGAATAGTTAGATTTAAGGGGTATGTTTAGTCAAATAAATTGATTGAGGTAATCCAACTGTATCTACGCTTTATGCATTTAATTTCAAGAATAAACTTTGCGTAAAATATAACTCTTGTAAAGTAATTATTTTCACCTCAACGGAACACTTGGCTGGCTTCGAACGAGGTATTCTCTTTGGTGGAACTCTAGCTGAGAACTGAGCCCGATAAAATATAAAAATAAAGCTGCATTCTAGTCTAAGGTGGATGCTCCAAGGTAGCCCGCGAAATTCAAATTTTCTTACGTTTTTTGCCATTTGCAGGTCAGTATCAGGTTGTATGTTGATCTAAATATGATTCGCGGCTATGAACTCCCGGTTCCTTAGAAACCGTTCGAGGAACCGAAGCCAACTCACAGAGGCCCCTTAGACAAAGTTTAATGTAATCTTGAGGCACCAACCGCCCAAAAAAAGCAAATAACACACAAGCAATAAATAACAACCGACTTCCAAAAAGACACTACAAAGTGAAAAATAACTTTAATGTCGGAAGTCGGTGTCTTTGATTTTGTATTTTCGTTATTTGCCACCGACTTCCGAAATTAAAGTTATTTTTCACTTTGTAGTATCTTTTTGGAAGTCGGTTGTTATTTTTTTGTAAAAAGTTTTTATTTTTCGCTTTTTAGTGGGTCGGTTTGTAATTTATCTAAGTCACAATAGCCTAATGGCAACTGCTCATCACATTTTACAAAATATTGTTTTTCTCGATGTAGGGACGTTAATTGTTGAAGAGTTCTCCTAGTAGGTACTTCACCATCAGCACAACTTTATCATAATAATATTTTGTGACGAACATAAATTGCTTGGCAACCATATTAAAGTAATCGAATCGCAATCCTTTAATACTTATTATTGAGTAGTTCCGGTGGCCATCTGTGGTCTTCTTCATCAGCTCCACTTCACTAAATGTGCTTCCCAAGAGCAAACGCACGAGTTACTACAAAAAATATCCAAATCGCTACACGTGTGCCTATAATATTTGAAGAGTTCCCTCGATTTCTCCAGGATCCCATTATCTGATCCTGATCTGATGACAATGGGACCACCTCGGAAGTATACCCTTTGAAACAAAAAAAATATTTTCCAAATCGGTTCATAAATGACGGGCTACTCGCGTAACAAACATACAAAAAAAAAACATACCGTCGAATTGAAAACCTCCTCCTTTTTGAAGTCGGTTAACAAGCAGCTCTTAACTACTTTTCTACAAAATAGTTCCTTTGTTCACTTTGCTTTATTTATATAATATCTTAGTTTGGGATTTGGCCCTTAAGCCCCTTCTCCATAATTCTCGAGGCTGAATTTGCGTTGAGTATATTCAGTTGTGCCTATTGGCGTGGATATATCGTGTACCTTGCCCTATGTCCACCCAGCCTCACCTCTATTAAATAGATACGTCTCTCTATTACACAGATACGTCTTAAACATGACTGGCGAAATCTCAGTTTACTATACAAGTAAGTAAACACCTTTGCGTAATACTTAGGAGAGTACTACATTAGTGATGTTATGAAATCAAAGAAGAAACTGGAACTCTAACAAACTTCAACCTAAGGACTGCATAAGCTTTAAGAGGGAGTCCTGATAGCCGTGCATGATGATACTTAAATGAAAATTGTTTGAATGATTAAAACTTGAGTTACTTGACCCGAAATACATTTTGGTTTCGACTAAGCAAGGGAAAAATGGTAATTTTCATTGTCTTTATTTAATCCGAGATACTTGTTATGTTAATCTGAATCTTCATATGTGTCTAAAAATACTGCTAACATTTTATTTTTAAGCACGTGTTTTTTTTAAATGTTTTGAATGCAGTTGCTTAATGATAATATTACGACCGCCCTAAATAAAGCCGGGATCCGAACGAAGTGTAGGAGCATCATACATAAAGCCACGAAGGCCTTTAGGAATGACGTACGTGACAAAAAAGAAGAGCATCATGGTAGATAAGTAACAAACTTTACGATAACGTACACAAATTATAGACGAGAAATACGTATTACAGTAATCAGGTTTGTCGCTTGGTATATAATATCTTGTTAAGCCATAATGCAGTTCATAATATAGCGTACAATGAATTTGTGAAGTGCTCCTTAAAAATGCTGGTCTTTTATTTTCCTTTAGTGCTAATAGTGTTAGTTTACGCTCTATATTATTATTTTACCCGGACATTTAACTACTGGAAGAGTCGAAATGTTCCCGGCCCGGAACCAACTGTATTTTTCGGCAACATGAAGGAATCGGCACTCCGGATGAAAAATCAAGGTGTAGTGTTTCAAGAAATCTATAATATGTTTCCTAACGAAAAAGTGGTAGGTGTATATAGAATGACAACACCTTGTCTCCTTATACGAGATTTGGAAATCTTGAAACATGTCTTCATTAAAGACTTTGAGGTGTTCACTGATCGTGGAGTGGAATTTAGCAAAGAAGGATTGGGACAAAATTTATTCCACGCTGATGGAGACACATGGAGAGCCTTGAGAAATCGGTTCAGCCCCATTTTTACATCTGGTAAACTAAAAAACATGTTTTACTTAATGCATGAAGGTGCTAATACATTTGTGGACTATGTGAGTACAGAATGCCAAAGTAAGCAAGAGTTTGAAATACACTCCCTTCTTCAGACATACACATTGTCAACGATATCTGCCTGCGCTTTCGGTGTTAACTATGATAGTCTCGGCGACAAATTGAAGACCCTGGAACTTGTAGATAAGATAATTTCGGCACCGACTTACGCAAATGAATTAGATATGATGTATCCTGGACTTCTAAAAACGCTTAACCTTTCTCTTATTCCGACTCCAATACAAAAATTCTTCAAAAATCTTGTGGACACAATTGTTGCCCAAAGAAATGGCAAACCAACAGGCCGAAACGATTTTATGGATCTAATACTGGAACTCCGTGAAATGGGAGAAGTCAATAGCTCGAAATTCGGAAACAGTGTGGCGTCAGTTGAAATAACACAAGATGTGATGGCGGCGCAAGCTTTTGTATTTTATGTAGCTGGGTATGAGACCAGTGCAACAACTATGGCTTATTTGATGTACCAGCTAGCATTAAACCCTGACATTCAAAACAAGTTGACGGCAGAAATTGACGAAGTTATTCAAGCACATAATGGAGAAGTGACATACGATACCTTAAAAGAAATGAAATACTTGAATAAAGTATTTGATGAAACTCTTCGCATGTACTCAATAGTAGAACCATTGCAAAGAAAAACAACAAGAGATTACAAAGTACCCAGTACTAATCTATTAATTGAGAAAGACACTACTGTACTAATATCTCCGAGGGGTATACACTATGACGAGAAATATTATACCAAGCCTGAAGTATTTAACCCTGATAGATTTGATGCGGAGGAAGTGGGTAAGCGACACCCGTGCGCTTATTTACCATTTGGTCTCGGACAAAGGAACTGCATCGGTAAGTTGACTGTTGAAAATTATACATGCATATAATTGCTATATATTGAATTCACCAAGCAGCAGTACACCGGGTACACATACAAGAATAAAAACGTGCATGCAGGATAACATAAAAAAAATACAGGCTCAGACATGTTTGCCACGTATTAAGGCGTGCAAATAATATGGATAATTGTGATTGTTAATAATTAATTTCAAGTCAATATCATAAAATTGTGAATTATAGCAAACAATAATAAATCGAAATCGTTTTCATCCAACGTACTCTTGGAATTACTTTTCGAACCTACAGGTTTTCATTACGTAGTGAAGAACGCTAGAAAAACTTTTTTTTTGATATAATTCCATATAACGGGCAAGCGCGCCCCTAAATTTCGCCCGAAGTGTATGGGCTTGCTCGTGAAGACGAATGACCTCCCATCGGAAATATCAGAGTTATAAAGTAATAGGTACCTAAAACTTTACTCATTTAACAATTTTAACATGTTTGTATATTTTTCAGGTATGCGGTTTGGCAGACTTCAGTCGCAGTTATGTATAGCGAAGACGTTGTCTAAGTTCAGAGTGGAAGCATCGAAAAACACCGACAGGAATTTAGGAGTTGCTCCACACAGAGCTATCATCGGCCCGAAAGGAGGAATATACCTCAATGTAATTCCCAGAAAACTTAAGGCGTAAGAAATAAACCCTACAGAAAGAAATCCATGCTGTACCCATCCCGTATCCAACGAATCAGTTAGCTAATACAGGCTTCCGTTCTTAGTTGGCAATTGCAAACATTAAGCCTTGATAGGGCTCAATATGATACTTAGTTATTGAGATTATTATTGTTAGCGTTTTATTGATTTCAAAACCAGTGAATATTTGTCTTCCATGCGTGATGTAGTTTAATTTCCAGGACTGATGTGGGCTAGTGATAATCACTACCGTGTCAAGTAAATGGTATATCCATCCACCTATATACCTGTCAAACTTAGATTCCTTGAATGCGATAGTGTGATTAAATAATTCATTGTAAAGTAAGATTGTTCCCCGTTCAGGTGCCTAAGTCTACTAATTTATAAACGTTACAATGGTCTCTCAATGGTGAGTTTTTGACAGATTTGCCATACAAAAACTGTCAAAAACTAACCATTGTAAGGTTTATAAATTAGTAGACTTAGGCCCCAGGTTAGCGTCTGTCGAGTCGGCGCGTTTCATTTTTGTTGCACCTTTAGCGTCGTTTACATGGCATGGCTGGCCGAAAGCTCTACAGAATCCAATGTGACCGGGACCTTAGTCGAATACCTATCAAGATTACGGTTTTCGGAAGATGTATGTGTGTCGCATTTATTTCGTAACAATCAGTAAGTAAAGTAGTTCAGCTATCTAATTGCGAAACATATTTTCGTAAACGATTAAGACTAATCTGTTTCATTTCGGCAGTTCAACAATTAATTGCGCTATTTACGCTATTGCGTTGAGCAGATTTTTTGTCGATCTTATGAAGCAATGGATTAGCAATCTGTTTCAAAACAATTCAGATTGTGAATTTGTGATTGAACGTTTATTACGCAATTAGGATGCAGGTGTTATCGTGCAGTTGACCTTACGATTAAAATGTTTATACTTTTGTCAGTAAAGCCAGTTAATGATTATAAATAATAATGTTCTTTTTTCAATGCTGATAGTGTAACAACACTGATAAGATATCTTGTGTTTATATTAGGTAAGGTAACTATTAAAACAGTAAACAGTTTTATTTACATCGGTACCTACATACAAAAAACTGGGTTTGTTATGGGGTTGATGTTATGTTTTAATAAAAATAAAAGCAAAATTGTGTTTTATTCATTTGATACTTAAATGTCTGAAATAAACTATATCTAATCATCTTTTATACATTCAATCAATCAATTTTCACGCCTTCCCCTTAAGGGCCTATAGGACGTCAAATTGCTTATTAAGATCCGCCGTTATATCGAAACTACTGCAGCATTAATTTTGAAATAAATATATATTAAAGTTGAGGATTAATGTTCAGTACTATGTTAGCCGAAAACACAATTTCATAAAATTTACCCGATAGAAAAAAAAACAAAGTTTCCTCCAAACTGAACAATAAACCGCTGCTATTCAAAAAATACTTCAAATTAGATCATGCTATATGAACTAACTGATGATACTAACTGAACTAACTAAAGTATATATAAATAAATAATATATATAAATAACTATAAAGCAGTGTCTATGTTTTTTTATTTTTTTTAAATTACCACATTCAAAATTCACACATTCATACAGTAGCCAATATTCCTAAATCTTCAAAACTAGCTGTTGCATGACTTGCATGCTGGAAGTCATCTACCAAATAACAAACGAATCGTACGATAACACACACAACGTAAGATAGCGGCATTATCTTAATCAAGTTTCGTGGTAAGTAAAGTATATAAAATCACGCCGAGCGATTTATCTAGTCACATCACATTATTCGGTGAATGTGTTAAGAGCTCCTTTAAAATGGCGGTACTTTATGTGTCAGCAGTGATAATAGTGTTAGTATCCGCTCTATACTATTATTTAACAAGAACATTTAACTACTGGAAAAGCCGAAATGTTCCCGGACCGGAACCAACTATATTATTTGGCAACCTGAAGGAATCCGCACTTCGCAAAAAAAATCTGGGAGTAGTGATACAAGAAATCTACGATAGTTTTCCGGAAGAAAAAGTGGTCGGTCTTTACAGAATGACAACACCCTGTCTTCTTATACGAGACTTGGACGTTTTGAAACATATCATGATTAAAGACTTTGAAGTGTTCACTGATCGTGGAGTGGAATTTAGCAAAGAAGGATTGGGACAAAATTTGTTCCACGCTGATGGAGATACATGGACAGCCTTGAGAAATCGGTTCAGCCCCATTTTTACATCTGGTAAATTGAAAAACATGTTTTATCTAATGGATGAGGGTGCTAATACATTTGTGGAACACGTGAGCACAGAATGCCAAAAGAAACAAGAGTTTGAACTGCACTCCCTTCTTCAGACATACACGGTGTCTACGATCTCTGCCTGTGCTTTCGGTGTCAACTATGATAGTCTCAACGACAAATTGCAAGCGCTGAAACTTGTAGACCAGATAATTTCGTCACCAAGTTTTGCTGTTGAATTAGATATGATGTTCCCAAAACTTCTAAAAGCACTCAACCTTTCAATTTTTCCAACTGCTGTGAAAAATTTCTTCAAACATCTTGTGGACAATATTATTACCCAAAGAAATGGCAAACCTTCAGGCCGACACGATTTTATGGATCTAATACTGGAACTCCGTCAAATGGGAGAGGTGAATAGTACAAAATTCGGAAGAAATGCAGCCTCTGTTGAAATAACAGACGATGTGATAGCAGCGCAAGCTTTTGTATTTTATGTAGCTGGGTATGAGACCAGTGCCACAACTATGGCCTACATGCTGTACCAACTAGCTTTAAATCCTGATATCCAAAGCAAGTTAAGGGCAGAAATTGAAGAAGTTATTCAGGCAAATGATGGGAAAGTGACATACGATACCTTAAAGGAAATGAAATACTTGAATAAAGTATTTGATGAAACTCTTCGCATGTACTCAATAGTAGAACCACTGCAAAGGAAAGCTTTAAGAGATTATAAAATACCCGGTACAGATGTAGTAGTGGAAAAAGATATGATAGTCCTAATATCTCCAAGGGGTATACACCATGATGAGAAATATTATCCCCAGCCTGAAGTATTTGACCCTGATAGATTTGATCCACAAGTGGTGGGTGAGCGTCACCCATGCGCTTATTTACCATTTGGATTAGGGCAAAGGAATTGCATTGGTAAGTCATTTAAATATACCATATAACAGAACATGAAATCCTTTTATCAAATATGAAATCTTACTCACAAACAGACTATTTAAAAATATACTTACATCATTCATTCAGTAGGTATGTTTTTGAAATAATTTTCAAGTATAATGCTGTATGATCCCGAGAGTCCCAAATAAGGGGCAAATATCCGTCTGGGTCATTATGTACTATAACTTAAACTTTATTCGTGTGACGTCTTAATTTAGCTTAACTGTATTTTAAAGTGTTTTGTATTTTTGTACACTGTTTGTGTTATATGCTTGACAAAATGATTTAAAACGTCCAAAATATCAAAGTTATCCCATTATCTATATCATTTTACATTAACATTGTTCTCGTTCTGGGTTTTAAACAACAACAAAAGACAACTTAACTCGTGTATTTTTTAAATTAAACAATTAAACATTTTTTTGTTTGTTTTTAGGCATGCGGTTCGGCAGGCTTCAGTCTCAATTATGTATAGTGAAGATTTTGTCCAAGTTTAGAATGGAGCCATCAAAGAACACTGACAGGAATTTAGGAGTTGCTCCACAAAGAGCTCTTATCGGGCCTGAAGGAGGAATACATCTAAATATTGTGCCTAGGAAGTTGGAAGCCTAAGAAAACGAATGCATATTAATCTGTTAAGCAGGTACAGACGCCTACGTTAATTGTGTTGGTTTTGCCGGCGTCCGTAGATTGATAGCTAGTCCGTATATTACAATATTTGTAAACCACTTGTCATTATAATTTTGAAGAGTTCCTGTAAGATGTTTTACCGAATGTATCATCATCATAGGCATATGGATTTATACACTTCTTATCATTGCATGAGTTCAAAACTCCGATATTTGATATTTCTATCAATCATTTAGATACTATTTTAGATATTAAATGAAATTAAAATTACTTAAAATATTTTTTCTAGAAGCTGGAATTCCCAAATATTTTAAATGTAGGTATTACTTAAGGCATTAAGTTCGCCCCAGAACATTCTTGTGTTTTAAAAATATATTTGTATGCAACTAATTAAGATTATATAAAATAAATAGGGTAACGTAATGTAGCAACAGCACTGATACTACTTGTAAGTTAAAACTATTGTATTCTCATTAATAATTTTAAAAAATTGGTACCCCTTTATGTTGCGGATTGTGATCGGGATATATTTTAATGGAATAAAATTTTATTAATTGATGCAAACCAACAAAACTTTCTAATCTATCGTTTAATTCCCTTAAGAAGTCCTTTTAATATCTGCTGATTTCTTACTAGCGTCTCATTGATGGTGGAAAATAAAAATAAAGTTATGTTTTGACAATCAGTGTTCTTAAAAGAGGTAAAGAAACATGCGAATAGACTGTAATATATAAACTTACTCAAAAGATGCAATAGCATTAGGATTATAGGTACCTACCGTCAGAAAAAAAGAACTAAGTTTATTACTTTTTTAAGGGCTGATTTAGGGCGGATTTTACCAAATTCAGATATCTTTTATCTATGGAATAAAATTGGCGTTTGACAGTTTTTGTATGGAATCGGTCAAAATTCATAAAATATTCACTGGATTAGACTTAAACTAGGTATAAAAGTTTGTACAAATACGCTCTAAGTTATATTTAACTTCGTTGAACCTAAAAATAAGAGCTTGGTTTCTACTTATTTGCGTTCTTTCATAACATCACGCCTGTAATCCCCGAAGGGTTGGAAGAGGTGTACCATAGTACACCCACATTTTGCTAGTTATGTTTAAGTTCCACGTAAAGGCTCGTGCATACTGGCGCGACACCGGTAATTGTTCTACCGTGAAGTTTCCTTAGAAATTGTATTATTAAAGTCGCGTCGCGCTGTCGCATCGCGACTGTTCGCATGAGCCTTAATAGGGGGCGAGTATATGCCTATTGTATTTTTTTCAAACTAAGTGATATTAGATTTGAAATTTCATGTCATCACTTGCCTATTGTTACTTGTTACGTAACCACCATTAAACACCATTTCATTTCATTTGAATATCATTACCGACAGTATTGAAATGGTGTTTATTTCTGTAAGTAGGTCAATGTTTTAAAACTAGATGGCGCCTGTATTACCAAAGTGACTGAACTCTGAACAATGTTAGCAGCATTGTTGTGTTTCGGGAGTTAGAGGTAACAGCCAGTTCCTCTGTGGTTGAGGTTTCCGGTCGAAGCACGCTTCCGCCTTCGGCCTGATCATCACTTACCATCAGGTGAGGTAAGCTAGGCTAAGAGATTCACAGTTGTGGGTAAAAAATAAATTTGAAAATTGACCCGAATACTTTTCTTGTTAAGTAATAAAATGGTAACCATTAATTTTCCCTACCGGTTAAAAGGGGTGAAGGGAGTGTTAAATTAAGTAAAAATACGAACGATGAGGCTGATGATGTTGGCTACACTGTATTTGTGTATTTTATGTCAATTTTGTAATGTTTTGTTTCTGCAGAATAAACAATTTTTCTTCCTTTTTTTTTCTTGTAAATCCACGCGGACGAAGTCGTGGGTGAAGTGCTAGTACTACATTTTATATATGTTTTCTGCCAAAGCAGTCACCGAAACAAGCTGACTCAGAAACGATAACAATCATAAATAGGTACACTTATAAAAATGGGGATCATAATAGTATTATCGTAATCAACTTGCTCGGGTGGTATATAAAATTATGGCAAGCGATATTGCTATTCATATTCATAGTAATCGGTGAATGTGTTAAACGTGCTCTTTAAAAATGGCGTTAGCTTATTTGGCGATAGTGTTAGCGGTGTTAATTTACACTCTGTATTATTATTTTACAAGAACATTTAACTACTGGAAAAGCCGAAATGTTCCCGGACCGGAACCAACAGTTTTATTCGGCAACCTGAAGGATTCTGCACTTCGCAAAAAAAATCTGGGAGTAGTGATACAAGAAATCTATAACATGTTTCCAACAGAAAAAGTGGTCGGTATGTATAGAATGACGTCACCTTGTATCCTTATACGAGACTTGGATATTTTAAAACATATTATGATTAAAGACTTCGAAGTATTCACTGATCGTGGCATTGAATTCAGCAAAGAAGGATTGGGACAAAATTTGTTTACCGCTGATGGAGAAACATGGGCACTCTTAAGGAATCGCTTTACCCCTATTTTTACATCTGGTAAATTAAAAAACATGTTTTATTTAATGCATGAGTGTGCTAATACATTTGTGGATCATGTCAGCGCCGAAAGTCAAAAGAAGCAAGAATTAGAGGTACACTCCCTTCTTCAGACATACACGGTGTCTTCAATCTCTGCCTGTGCTTTCGGTGTTAATTATGACAGTCTCAGCGACAAATTGCAGGCGCTGAAACTTTTAGACAAATTAATTACGAAAGCGAGTTTTGCACGTGAAATACTTATGATGTATCCAGGAATTCTGAAAGCACTTAACGTTTCTCCAGTTCCAAAACCTATTCAAAATTTCTTCAAAAGTCTTGTGAACAACATTATGACTCAAAGGAATGGCAAACCATCAGGCCGACAAGATTTCATGGATTTAATACTGGAACTCCGTGAAATGGGACAGGTCAGTAGCTCAAAATTCGGTAACAGTGAGGCATCAGTTGAAATAACAGAAGATATAATGGCGGCGCAAGCTTTTGTATTTTATTTAGCTGGGTATGAGACCAGCGCCACAACCATGGCCTACATGCTGTACCAACTAGCATTAAACCCAGATATACAAAATAAGTTGACAGCAGAAATTGAGGAAGTTATTCAAGCACATAATGGAGAAGTAACTTACGATGCTATAAAGGAAATGAAATACTTGAATAAAGTATTTGATGAAACTCTTCGCATGTACTCAATAGCAGAACCACTGCAAAGAAAAGCTATAAGAGATTACAAAGTACCCGGTACTGATGTGGTAATTGAAAAAGACACTATTGTACTAATATCTCCGAGGGCTATACATTACGACGAGAAATATTATCCCAACCCTGAAGTATTTAACCCTGATAGATTTGATGCGGAGGAAATGGGTAAGCGACACCCGTGCGCTTATTTACCATTTGGACTCGGGCAAAGGAACTGCATTGGTTAGTTGACTATTCCATATCACCTTCCTAATAAAATAGCATCCGTTAGACTCACAAAAAAATCAAATCCAGCTACTGAGGCCTTTTGGGTGAGAATTACTACGACTACTAGCAACTTCTGATGACAGTTATGTCGAGTTATCTAATGATACCATTATAACAATTAACGTACAACAATGATTATGTACTCACATTTTAATGTTGTAAATGTCAAGATTAAAACTTATTTTTGTTTATTTTTAGGAATGCGGTTCGGCAGGCTTCAGTCTCAATTATGTATAGTGAAGATTTTGTCCAAGTTTAGAGTGGAGCCATCAAAGAAAACTGACAGGAATTTGAAGGTTGCTCCACGCAGAGTTCTTATCGGACCAGACGGAGGAATACATGTCAATGTTCTTGCTAGAAAGTTAATAGCTTAAAAAACTTTGGTACACGACATCTTTATTGGTGAATCTATCGTGAAGGTGTGGACGATTCATAGATTTATCCAATAAATGCTGGCGTCCTACATAGTATTACTTGCGTAGACTATTGAATAAATTGACTATAATTAAAAGTATTGTAATTATATCCGTTATCTCGGCCAGATTGAAAAAAAAAGGTCATACATATTATTTGTCAAATAGGTAACTATAATTTGTAGATCAATTCAGGTGTTAATAATTATGTTTAAATATTCATTTTTTTTATATTATTACGTATTTAAGATTATTTATGACCTAACAAATTTAAATATTCGTAAGTACACGACACGATATGATAACGTATCAGCACTGATATGAAATAACCTTTTATGAGGTAACCTTTGTTATTTTATTAACGTAAAACTTTTGAACTAATATGTTATCTGGGGATATTTTATTGAATTATAACATAATTATGTGTTTTCCTCGACGTTTTGGCCTTTGATTCCTCTAATGAGTTATACCTACCTAATTTTATATTTATTAATATATTAAAAAATATTTTTAAAGAAATCGATATTTTTACCGTTCACACGGCGATTTCAACATTCCTTTCACTTAAATGTTGGACATGTGGTAGATAAAGTCAGAGAAATTAATGGTGTAGCAAATTGGCTACCAACTCAAGTTGCCCGTATATTCAAATCACAACTCTCATTCGTTAACAGTTGTATGAAATGGCTATAACACGGCAAATTCAGGTAGTGTGTCAGGTTGATAAACAATAAATTTCCCTAACTGTACATACGTAGTTTTCACGACTGATGACCCAATTAGTGAGTATCTTACGCGGTGATTAAAAATATAATACTGAATACCTACGTGTGACTATAATAAGTGGTAAACATAGGTCATACATTCTGCCTAGCCTTTTCCCAATCATGTTGGGGTCGGCAGCTGCAGCTGAATACCAGTATTTCTATGGTAAACATAGGTATCCATGTTATACTTAAGATTGGAAATCTTTCGAAGGGTATTTAATAGTTCATTAGCTCTCTGAAGCTGCGGCGCAGCCAAATACAAATTTGATGAATATTATCAACTAGCTGCTGCCCGCGGCTTCGCCCGCGTGAGTGTCGGAAATTACCCCATACATCCCCATGGGTTTTAAGTATAAATATTGAGTTTCGAGTTAATCGGACAGCGCGTTAAAATTCTTCCATACAAACACTCCCCCCCCAACCCCCCTTTAGGGGGTAATTTAGAAAAACTAAAAACTTTATAATTTATTTAGATAACTATTTGTGCGAAGTTTCATGTTTATTACCTCAAGGAATAAGATTTTTCATACAAACTTTCATCCCTTATTTTACCCCCTTAGGGGTTGAATTTAGAAAAATCCTGATCCACGTTATTCTTAATTTTTGGGTTTAAGTATAAATATTGAGTTTCGAGTTAATCGGACAGCGCGTTAAAATTCTTCCATACAAACTTTGACACCCCCCAACCGTAGGATAGGGTACTTTTCCGGGATAAAAAGTACCCAGTGTGGTGCCCAGGATATTAAAGAATAATTATACCAAGTTTCATCGTAATCGAACCGGTATTTTTTTCGTGATGCCTGAACAGACAGACAGACAGAAAGACAGACAAAAAAAAAATTAATCAAATTTTTGGGTTCGGTGTCGGTCTAGTAACACCCCCTGCCATTTATTTTTTTGATATTTTCAATGTACAGAATTTTCACTTCTACAGATTTATTATAAGTATAGATGAAAATACTTTTTCCTAAATACATACAGACGAACATAGAACCTCGTCCTTTTTTGAAGTCGGTTATAAATAACAATCTATATTATTCAGTGCGATGCCATGTATGCCACATCTAGTAGCCCATCACAATTTTACTTTAGATCCGTGTTTACTCGGTTGGTGATTAGATGATATTTACTTTTTTGATCAGTAACTTCGAATTTATTATTATAACTTTTAACGACATTTTTGTACGCTTACAAATTGCGTTGCGCTTATAAATGGATCTTATCTAATGCCCGCGACTTCGTTCGCGTGGAAGTAATAAGACAACATAATATAGGTACTAAAATAACAGCCACATTTTTATAAAATTTCCCTGTTCAACACACGCAGCCTCCAGTAGCAATTAACCATTGCTTGCAAAGTTTTTCGATTTTACTGAATTATTGAACTACGTTCCTGCATATACTACCTAACCCCACGACACTGATACATTCTAACAGATTATTCCTGACGAACGGCTATCACTAAAATAATATTTCTCATTAACAGAGCAGCTAACCATTGATTAAAGACCTGTTTTTTTATAATAACCATAGATGACAGCAAAGGCCTAAGCTTGATGTTGTTCTGTGTACGTTCTACGAACTAACAAGAATAACGTACTAACGGAGTGAAAAAGTATAGTTAGTTTTAGAGGGGAGCATTTTATAGCTTGGCTGATTAACGAGATAATTGGTATAAATAACGTAAATGTAAAAAAATGGAATAAACGATATTTCAAAATGTATACATAAGAGGTGTGCAACAAGCGGAAAAAGTTTATATGAAAAAAATATTATTCCGTTATTCTTTAACTTGAAACTTGCCCCGAACTCATGTATAAATAAATAATAAAGATCTTCAACATTAGTACTACCATTTGAAGCGGTTGGAGGGGGTAGTGAAGTAGGGGAAAGTACGAAATCCATGCGAACGAAGTCGTGGGCGAAGAGCTGAATGACTGACAGAATCTATAAACTATCAGAAATTTTCCACAAGGATTCTATAATGTAGGCGAGCTCCAAGAGGGTATTTGGAAATTTTCTATTTTTAAAGGAGTGAGATCTCGTTTGTATGAAAAATCTTAATTTAGTAAATAAACTTTAAACTTAGCACAAATACATTCACTGAATAATAAAGGTTGTCATTATTCGTTTTTCAAAACTACCCCACAAATAAATTTTAGGGGGTGCTAAAGTTTGTATGGAAGAATCTTAACGCGCTGCCTCAAAGCAATACTTTTGACAGAAAATAAGAATTCCAAGTTATTAGGTTTTTCGAAAATCGACCAACAAAATAGTACATAATAAAGATTTTGAGAGAGAATTTCAAGCGTGTCTGGGTTAAGTCAAGAGTAATATAAACATTCAATGACGAAACACATGATTGAAGATTTTTTTAATCAACCCCTTTCGTGATGAACAGGGGAGAACAGTTTATATGAAAATTATTATACCTTTGATCAATAAAGAAAATGGAACCGAATATTTTTCTTAATAAGTAAAAAATCATAATCATATATTTTCCAAAAACGAACGGTTAAATGGGGTGGAGGGGGTGTAAAATTAACTAGGAGAAATACGAAATCCACGCGGATGAAGTAGTGGGTGAAGTGCTTGTACTACATTTAATATCGCTTTCTGCCGTACCAATCACCGAAAGAAGCTGACTCACAAACGATAACAAGCACAAATACACTTATAAAAATGGGGATCATAATAGTATTATCGTAATCAACTTGCTCGGGTGGTATATAAAATTATGGCAAGCGATATTGCTATTCATATTCATAGTAATCGGTGAATGTGTGAAAAGTGCTCTTTAAAAATGGCGTTAGCTTATTTGGCGATAGTGTTAGCGGTGTTAATTTACACTCTGTATTATTATTTTACAAGAACATTTAACTACTGGAAAAGCCGAAATGTTCCCGGACCGGAACCAACAGTTTTATTCGGCAACCTGAAGGATTCAGCACTTCGCAAGAAAAATCTGGGAGTAGTGATACAAGAAATTTATAACATGTTTCCAACAGAAAAAGTGGTCGGTATGTATAGAATGACGTCACCTTGTATCCTCATACGAGACTTGGATATTTTAAAACATATTATGATTAAAGACTTCGAAGTATTCACTGATCGTGGCATTGAATTCAGCAAAGAAGGATTGGGACAAAATTTGTTTACGGCTGATGGAGAAACATGGGCACTCTTGAGAAATCGCTTCACACCTATTTTTACATCCGGTAAATTAAAAAACATGTTTTATTTAATGCATGAGTGTGCTAATACATTTGTGGACCATGTGAGCGCCGAATGTCAACAGAAGCAAGAGTTAGAATTACACTCGCTTCTTCAGACATACACGGTGTCTACGATCTCTGCCTGTGCTTTCGGTGTTAACTATGATAGTCTCAGTGACAAATTACAGGCGCTAAAACTTTTAGACAAATTAATTACGAAAACGAGTTTTGTACGTGAAATAGTTATGATGTATCCAGGAATTCTGAAAGCACTTAACATTTCTCCAGTTCCAAAACCTATTCAACATTTCTTCAGAAGTCTTGTGAACAACATTACGACTCAAAGGAATGGCAAACCATCAGGCCGACAAGATTTCATGGATTTAATACTGGAACTCCGTGAAATGGGACAGGTCAGTAGCTCAAAATTCGGTAACAGTGAGGCATCAGTTGAAATAACAGAAGATATAATGGCGGCGCAAGCTTTTGTATTTTATTTAGCTGGGTATGAGACCAGTGCCACAACCATGGCCTACATGCTGTACCAACTAGCGTTAAACCCAGATATACAAAGCAAATTGATAGCAGAAATCGAGGAAGTTATTCAAGCACATAATGGAGAAGTAACTTATGATACTATAAAGGATATGAAATACTTGAATAAAGTATTTGATGAAACTCTTCGCATGTACTCAATAGTAGAACCACTGCAAAGAAAAGCTACAAGAGATTACAAAGTACCCGGTACTGATGTGGTAATTGAAAAAGACACTCTTGTACTAATATCTCCAAGGGCTATACATTACGACGAGAAATATTATCCCAAGCCTGAAGTATTTAACCCTGATAGATTTAATGCGGAGGAAGTGGGTAAGCGACACCCGTGCGCTTATTTGCCATTTGGACTCGGACAAAGGAACTGCATTGGTTAGTTGACTATTCCATATTATTTTATTTGTGAAAATGACACATCACCTACTTAATAAAATAGCACCCGTTAGACTCACAAAAAACAAACATGTCAATAATATTTTAAATACCGTACTAGATGAGGTCGGCGTTTCCTATCTGACTACTCTGAGAAGAAAGGCCGAAACAAACTCAGAGGTCACACATCACGCCTTGTTTCCCCGAAGGGTTGGGCAGAGGTGTACCTATAGTCGGCTATAGTACACCCACATTTCGCCAGTTATGTTTAAGTCCCATGTAATAGTGGGCGAGCCTATTGCCATCAACCGAGCTCATAAGGTAGAGTCACAAAAAAACCAAATCTAGCTACTGAGGCCCTTTGAATATGCATTTGCATATACCTATAAGCCATTCTCAGCGGTAATAGCATATTTTAACTAAAATCTAGTTAAGATGCATATTATCGGTACATTTACAATATTTTTCCGAGTGCGATTAATGGGCCAAGCCAATAGCACCCAAGTTCAAATTCTGCCCAGTTACCTCAGTGGATGTGGAGCGAACCATTTCCATAATTATTCTAAATGATCGAAGACACAATCTTACCACTGAACATTTGGAACAACAAATGATTGTTTACGTTTACAAAAATATTAAACAATTTTAATGTCATGTAATGTTACTATACCTATTATTGCCTATCAAAAGATAATTTACTAATTGTATGGTGATTTTGAAAAAAAAAATCATAACTAGCTTTTTTTGTGGGTTCCTAACATTTTTCATTTAATTTTGCATATTCTGCCAATTTTCGTGCATATTTCAAGCATTTTTCATGCATATAACAAGTTTTTTATGTTGTATATAGCCCCGTCTCTAGTTATGAGTTATCTAATGATACCATTATAACAAATCACGTACGATAATGATTATGAACTCACATTTCAATGTTATAAATGTCAAGATTATCAGTCTTTTTAGACAAAAACTTATTTTTGTTTATTTTTAGGAATGCGGTTCGGCAGGCTGCAGTCTCAATTATGCATAGTGAAGATTTTATCCAAATTTAGAGTGGAGCCATCAAAGAACACTGACAGGAATTTGAAGGTTGCTCCATGCAGAACTCTTATCGGACCAGACGGAGGAATACATGTCAATGTTCTTCCTAGAAAGTTATGGCCTTAAAAAAACTTAGGTACTCAACATTTTTATAGGTGAATCTATAGTGAATGTCATCCTGGACGATTCTTAGATTTACCCAATAAATACTGGCGTCCGTAATACTTCCTACACAGTAATTATTTGCGTAGACTCTAATTGACTTAACTGAACATAATTGATTGCGAAGACAAACACACTTAGTTGTTAGGAATCAAAAATATTGTAAATATTATATCCATTATCTCTGGCAGATCGAAAAAAATTGATGGAGCTAGTCATTATTATTTGTCAAATAACTATAATTTCTAGATCAATTCTGATGATATGTTTGAATATACAAATAGTATTATGTATTTCAGATTATTTATAATGTAATATAAATAAATATTCGTAAGTAGGTACATATTTTTTAACACGATAACGTATCAGCACTGATATGAAATATGAGGTAACCTTTGTTATTTCATTAACGTAATTTTTTTGGACTATATGTTATGTGGGGATATTTGATTGAATTAAAACATAATATGTGTATTCCTCGCCGTTTGTTTCCCCTAATGATGTCTCATTACCTACCTAACTTTGAATTTATTAAAAATATTGTTAAAGAAATCGATTTTTTTACAGTTCACACGCCGATTTCGACATTCCTTTCACTAATTACCTCAGTTCTGGCAAGCATAATGTTAGGCGTGTGGGTATATTCAAATCACAACTCTCATTCGTTAACAGTTGTATGAAATGGCTATAACACGGCAAATTGATGTAGTGTGTCAATTTCATAAACAATAAATTTGCCTAACTGTACATACGTAGTTTTCACGACTGATGACCCAATTAGTGAGTATCTTACGCGGTGATTAAAAATATAATACTAAATACATGTGACTATATTATAATAAGTGGTAAAAATACCCATTTCATACTTAAGATATAGCAATCTTTTGAAGAGTATTTAATAGTTCATTAGCTCTCTGAAGCTGCGGCGCCGCAAAATACACATTTGATGAATAGGTATTATCGATGAAAAGACTTTTTTTTAATACATACAGACGAACATAGAACCTCGTCCTTTTTTGATGCCCGTTATAAATAAAAATCTATATTATTCAGTGCGATGCCATGTATGCCACATCTAGTAGCCCATCACAATTTTACTTTAGATCCGTGTTTACTCGGTTGGTGATTAGATGATATTTACTTTTTGTTCACTACCTTCGAATCTATTATTATAAATTTACTTTTAACGACATTTTTGTACGCTTATAAATTGCGTTGCGCTTATAAATGGATTATTGTTAACTACCTTATGCCCGCGACTTCGTTCGCGTGGAAGTTCTAAGACACCTTTTTATAAAATTTCCCTGTTGAACACACGCAGCCTTCAGTAGCAATTTCCCATTGCTTGCAAAGTTTTTCGATTTTACTGAATAATTGAACTATGTTCCTGCATATACTCCTAACCCCACGACACTGATACATTCCAACAGATTATTCCTGACCAAAGGCTATCACTAAAATAATATTTCTCATTAACAGAGTAGCTAACCTGTATTTTTATAATAACCATAGATGACAGCAAACGCCTAAGCTTGATGTTGTTCTGTGTACGTTCTACGAACTAACAAGAATAACGTAGGTACACCAGGGTTTTTTTAAATGTACCCCTAACGGAGTGAAAAAGTGTAGTTGGTTTTAGAGGGGAGCATTTTATAGCTTGGCTGATTAACTAGATAATTGGTATAAATAACGTAAATGTAAAAAATTGGAATAAACGATATTTCAAAATGTATACATAAGAGGTGTGCAACAAGCGGAAAAAGTTTATATGAAAAAAATATTATTTCGTTAATCTTTAACTTGAAACTTGACCCGAACTCATGAAAATATTATAAAGATCTTCAACGACCACCACCATCCACAATTCTTCTGCCATTTGAAGCGGTTGAAAGGGGTGGTGAAGTAGGGGAAAGTACGAAATCCATGCGAACGAAGTCGTGGGCGAACAGAATCTATAAACTATCAGAAATTTTTCACAAGGATTTTATACTGTAAGCGAGCTCCAAGAAGTAATACTCCAAGGGTATTTGGAAATTCTTCTATTTTTAAAGGGGTGAGATTTCGTTTGTATGAAAAATCTTGAATGAATAATAATGGTTGTCATTATTCGTTTTCAAAACTACCCCACAAAGAAATTTTAGGGGGTGCTATAGTTTGTATCGAAGAGTCTTAACGCGCAGTCCGGTTACCTCGAATAAGTTTTGTCAAAATTTATACTTTTATTTAATACAGAAGACAAGAAATACAAGTTTTTGGATTTTTCGAAAATCGACCATCAAAATGGTACCTAATTACGTTTTTGGAGAGGATTTCACTGCGTGTCTAGATTAAGTTAAAAGTAATCTAAACATTCAATGACGAAACACATAATTGAAGTTTTTTTTTTTTTATCAATACTTTTCGGAATGTAAAGGTAACAGTTAATATTCAAATTATTATATCAATAAATATATATTATAAATAAAGAAAATGGAACCGAATACTTTTCCTAATAAGTAATAAATCATAATCATTAATTTTCCAAAACGAACGGTTAAAAGAGGTCGAAACCGTTTGTTAAATTAAGTAGGAGTCGTGTGCGAAGTGCTGGTACTACATGTATAATATGTTGTTCTCTGCCGAAGCAATCACCGAAAAATACCAAATCAGAAACGATAACATATATATCTACACTTATAAAAACACGAGAACATAATAACATTATCGTAATCGACTTGCTCAGTTGGTAGGTATATAAAAGTATTTCAAGCGATATTGCTATTCATATCATAGTATTCGGTGAAAGTGTTAAGAGCTCCTTTAAAATGTTGATCTATTATTTTCCGGCAGTGTTGATAGTATTAGTTTATGCTCTGTATTATTATTTTACAAGAACATTTAACTACTGGAAAAGCCGAAATGTTCCCGGACCGGAACCAACAGTTTTATTCGGCAACCTGAAGGAATCGACACTTCGCAAAAAAAATCTGGGAGTAGTGATACAAGACATCTATAACATGTTTCCAACAGAAAAAGTGGTCGGTGTATATAGAATGACAACACCTTGTCTCCTTATACGGGACTTGGAAATCTTGAAACATGTCTTCATTAAAGACTTTGAAGTGTTCACTGATCGTGGCATTGAATTCAGCAAAGAAGGATTGGGTCAAAATTTGTTTACCGCTGATGGAGAAACATGGACAGCCTTGAGGAACCGCTTTACCCCTATTTTTACATCTGGTAAATTAAAAAACATGTTTTATTTAATGCATGAGTGTGCTAATACATTTGTGGACCATGTGAGCGCCGAATGTCAAAAGAAACAAGAGTTAGAATTACACTCCCTTCTTCAGACATACACGGTGTCTTCGATCTCTGCCTGTGCTTTTGGTGTTAATTATGGCAGTCTCAGCGAAAAATTGCAGGCGCTGAAACTTATAGACAAGATAATAACAGAACCAAGTTATGGGAATGAATTAATGATGATGTATCCAGGAATTCTGAAAGCACTTAACATTTCAATAATTCCGAAACCTATTCAAAATTTCTTTAGGAGTCTTGTGAACAACATTATAACTCAAAGGAACGGCAAACCATCAGGCCGACAAGATTTCATGGATTTAATACTAGAACTCCGTGAAATGGGACAGGTCAGTAGCTCAAAATTCGGGAATAGTGTGGCGACTGTTGAAATAACAGAAGATATAATTGCGGCACAAGCTTTCGTATTTTATTTAGCTGGGTATGAGACCAGTGCCACAACCATGGCCTACATGCTGTACCAACTAGCATTAAACCCAGATATACAAAGTAAGTTGACAGCAGAAATTGAGGAAGTTATTCAAGCACATAATGGAGAAGTAACTTACGATACTATAAAGGATATGAAATACTTGAATAAAGTATTTGATGAAACCCTTCGCATGTACTCAATAATAGAACCACTGCAAAGAAAAGCTACTAGAAATTACAAAGTACCCGGTACTGATGTGGAAATTGAAAAAGACACCATTGTACTAATATCTCCGAGGGGTATACACTATGATGAGAAATATTATCCCAAGCCTGAAGTATTTAACCCTGATAGATTCGATGCGGAGGAAGTGGGTAAGCGACACCCGTGCGCTTATTTACCATTCGGACTCGGACAAAGGAACTGCATTGGTTAGTTGATTCATATTATTTTATTCACAAAACAAAACATAACATCACGCCTGTATTCCCCGAGGGGTTAGGCAGAGGTGTACCTAGAGTACACCCGCAGTTCGCCAGTTATGTTTAAGTCCCATATAATAGGGGGCGAGCCTATTGCCATCAACCGGGCACAAGACTTCGGGCTGCTACTGAGCAATTCCAGATGGGAAAACCCAATAACACTTTGCCCGACCAGAGAATGGATCCCAGGATCTCAAGCTCAGCAGTAGCCCTTACGACCACTAGACCATCGAGGCATTCATTATTTTATTCATCACCTAATTAATAAAATAGCACCAGTTATAGTCACAAAAAAAAACCAGCTAATGAGGCCTTTTGGGTGAGAATTACTGTGAGGTACAAGCAACTTCTGATGGTAGATATGAATGATCTAATGATACCATCATATTAAATCACGTACAATAATGATTATGTTATCGGTTTTTTTTTTTTAAACGATTTATTTTTATTTTTAGGCATGCGGTTCGGCAGGCTTCAGTCTCAATTATGTATAGTGAAGATTTTGTCCAAATTTAGAGTGGAGCCATCAAAGAACACTGACAGGAATTTGAAGGTCGCTCCATGCAGAGCTCTTATCGGACCAGACGGAGGAATACATGTCAATGTTCTTCCTAGAAAGTTAAGGGCTTAAAAAAAACTTAGGTACCTACATAACATCTTTATAGATGAATCTATCGTGAAGGTCATGGATGATTCTGGAAGATTCATAGAAGATTCAAGATCTGGAAGATTCATAGATTTACCCAATAAATGCAGGCGTCCATAATATTTACTACCAACATAGTAATTGCTTGCGTAGACTACATTTGACTGAATTGGCTATAATTATTGATTGCGTAGACTGAACTTTGCTCTTAAGACTCAAATGTAGATTATAATTATTATACTTTATCTGATAACTCTGAAAATTTTAAAAAATCCAAAAATTATAATTTGTCAAATATATAACTGTCGCTCGGTCGGGATCGGATTTTATTTTTAATAATAATATACCTATTCATAAAAAATATATGTTAAAATATTCAAATAGTAGTTTTTGTGTGTATGTAGTGTTGTTGATGTGTTTTATTATAGCTAATACTGCTAATGTGTTAATATAATTTTAATTTCCAAGATAATATTTACATAATTTAAAAGCAAACAGTCTCAGTGTGTTATTATGTACTTAAGATTATTTATAATGCTTATTTTTATTTTTATTACGATAACGTTGTTAAGTAACGTTTGTTATTGTATTATCGCAACACTTGAACTTTGAAAAATGTACCCAGATCACAATCTGGGTACATTTTTTTAATACTGGTATTCAGCTGCATCCGGTTAGACTGGAAGCCTACCCCAACATAGTTGGGAAAAGTTTAGGCAAATGATGATCTGGGTATATTTTATTGAATTAAAAACATATATATAACTCGACGTTAAACCCTATGATTCCCTAAATGAGACATTGTTTCTATTAGAAGTATTGTATAAAAAATCGATATTTTCATGGTTCACAGACCGATTTCGAAATTTCTTCCATTATTTATTATGGATACATTCAGTTCCGGCAAGCATAATGTTGAACATGTGGTAAGTAAAATCAGGGAAATTAACATACTTAAGTAGTTTTCCCGACTGATGACCAAATTCATGAGCCTCTTACGCGGTGATATATAAAAATATAATCCTGAATACCGTTGTCTATAATACTGTCTACTGGTTATACATAAGAGGTAGCAATCTTTCGAAGAGTATTTAATAGTCCATTGGCTGTCTGAAGCTGGGACGCCGCCGAATGGTGTCGTTCACGCACAATCAGGTCAAGGCATTTGTTCCAGAGTCATGTATGTCTACAGCTTAATAACTTTGACAGTGTTCACTTGTGAGATCTCAAGACCTTTTTCTTTGAGGTTAAATAAAAGTAGATACCCAAAGCTTAGATGTGTTGTATCTACTTTAGTGACGTATTAGCACACTTTCTGGGCTAGGACAGTCCTAGGTTCGTCTAGATCCTGATCTAAATTTTCGCACGAAACTATTGTGTCCCTGGCAACTTCATTAAGCTAACAGCTTTTTAATGTTAACACAAAAACCTCTTACAAATAACATAATAATACACCAGAACCACGTATCATACGTATTAGAACACAATATAATAATATAACCAACACTGTTAGGAATTTGAATACTAAAATTCCCTTAAAGTTACATCACCTACAAAATGTTCAGTAATCACAAACGTTATACCCAAAGTGGCACATGTAGCGTATCTAAAGATGGCAGGGTGTGAGAGAAAGTAATAAACATCGGGTTCTCGGTGTCTGTAATTCAATGAGTGGTGGTAGATATGTCTGGGTAGGGCGGGCGAGTTGAACAAACCCAGTGCCGCATAGATCGATACCGGCGACCGGCTCAGGCGAAACGCCCCGTACTTGGCAGCACTTTATGAAAGAAACACTATCTTTTTTGTATGTTTCATTAGGTAGATACTATTAAGATTTTGAAAAAAGTTTCAATCAATACATGTAATCTTTTCTTTTTATTTGAAACATTTAGGAGGGAAAATATAAATAACAAACGGGAAATAACTGTATATAGTTGTTAATTAAAATAGAACATATGTGATCTAGTTTATTAATAGCAAAAATACTTAACATTCCTTACTGAAGCTTCCGCCTTGTATACATATAACCAATGTATCTAAGTATCGGAAAAACAAACTGAGACGGTTTGCGCCGCCGGTTCCACGACACGGATTGGCTTTTGTCGCCATCTAGTTGTGAACAACGCTTCACTTAAAAGGAAAATTACTGTGAAAATTTAAAATTATTCTTTTTAAGACATCGACTTCTTATGTATCGCAATAAATCTATATTTATCAAAGTATTGCTGGTCGGAACTTTATTTCATACACAAGTAGGAAAGTTACTTTTCTAAGAACTTTTTATGCAGATAGTTAAAATGTACGCTTTTACGTACCTATCGTTCTATTGTTAAATCTTCTGTGAAAAACAAATGTCTGCCCAAAACTATGAATCAGTTACGGTACCAAATGGCCGTCGAAATGCGTCACATTTTTCTTGGAACAACAACCCTTGAAGTTTATATTGTACCGTTAGCAGATTTAGTCATACCTATATATAAGAGTATATCGATAAATCATGTCATCCCATTAAGTATACCTACTATGTATAAAACATACAAAGATTCTTAGGTATGTCGTTACGATTGGTAAGAAAATGATCCGTTTCTAGGGACCGGCCAGTGTTACCTATAAAAGATTTTGTTAACCTTTAAATGTCCTCGTTCCTTAGAGGTCATAAATAAAACATAGTGCCAGTAACTGTGGGACGCATGCTACGTAGCTTCGAACTTCCCCGCGAATTAACATAAAAGTACAACATTGCATATAATTTAGCATAACAAAGTTACAGTGGGTGTTTTTCCAGTGAAAAACTTCCGCTAATCAACACAAGTGAGACAATTGTTTATGAGGATTACCGCGTCTAGTTGATTGCAATGCTAAGAAATAATTATAAAACATTGAAATTAATCATATCTACATTTATATAATTGTATGAATACCATGCATTATTTTGACAGTTATAATTAGTTTAAAAAATAATGCAACGTAATTACACAGAAGTTCAATTTAACTAACTAACTGTATGGTTTGTCTTTAGATGATATGGAGCTGAAGTAGAAGCAAACAAGTTACTAGATAAACTTGTGCGTGTGTGCTTTCCCAGCGCGGACTTTCTAGCAATGTAGACTCTCCGGCTACATTTGAAAGCAAACATTGTACTTTACAACTTAACGAGAGCTTGCGCGCTCACGACTTTTCCTTTCCTTCGACTTTATCGATTGCTATCCTCTCGGTGACTCATTCACTTTGAATACGAGAATGTTTAAATCTATTTTATTCTTTTTTTTTGTCTTATTATATTTAATGCTTAAGCCAATTAAATGAGTAACTCCGTAACTCCTTTTTAGGGATCCGTAGTCAACAAGGAACCCTTATAGTTTCGCCATGTCTGTCTGTCTGTCTGTCTGTCCGCGGCTTAGCTCAGAGACTTTTAGTACTAGAAAGCTGTAATTTGGCATGAAATCATCAAAAAAAAAAATTTTTAGGGTCTATCCCATGGTGTGGGGTTCCTATGGAAAAGTCGTTCAAAAATATTGTGAGTTTGTGAAAACTATTTTTGGATTCAAGGATCCGTTTGCGAAATATTAAGGTTTAAAGTGCTAATTTTTGTTAGAGTCAAGTGTGTGTGTCCCTGCCAGCTAAATGGTAAGTTCTGGATATGAGGAAAAATTCACAGCAGTAGTATATATAACGAATAGAGATTTGTCTTTATAGACTTCAACTGTCTTTGACAATTGCTTTCAACATAAGCTGCTTTACTTGGAATTCGTTTCTTGTCGTCAAGAAATACTAGGTACCTAAGTTGAGGGGAATTTTCAGTATCTGACTACACTCCTAGAAAACTATACTCTTCTTATAAACTTGTTCCCTAAACCGACCTTTGTAAATTAACGTCATGACTTTCAAGGTACAAATTAATAAACACTTTAGCTACAACAACAATGCTCCAGATGTTCCCTATGAAGTTTTCAGTGTAGGTACTGTTGTGGTTTCTGCCCACAGGAGAGAGTATGGGCTATTAATTGCTGAAGGCCACACAACAATGTAAACATCAATTTATGCACGCTTTAATTATTACGTAAACCGAAAACCAATAGTCAAATGTCAAAATTGCAACAATCAATTTAAATTAATACGTCGTTTCCATTTAATTTGTAGAATCACTAATGATTTAGGATAAATAATTAATGTACGCAATATCACGCTTACGTGCAAAATTCCCGCACTGTCACTCCATGTTATCATAAACCAGTATAATACCGGTTAAGAACAGTTGCTGTAGTGGCTCCTCTATTATTTAATATTTTCAAGAATTTTCCATACTGACCCATCTCACTGAGTATTCATTGAGATGGGTCAGTAAACTTGTAGAATCTCTAAGTTCTTATTGTAATTTATACCGCAAAGCCCGTGCTACGCTAACGTGAAAGAAA
Source organism: Eupsilia transversa (assembly GCA_914767815.1). Taxonomy (NCBI): domain Eukaryota; kingdom Metazoa; phylum Arthropoda; class Insecta; order Lepidoptera; family Noctuidae; genus Eupsilia; species Eupsilia transversa. Next base: position 6,058,560 of record OU611888.1, read on the forward strand.
TTAAGAAAATCTAAGGTTCAATGGAGATTGAACGAGGTTTGATGGCGACCACGCTTAGGTCGTGAAATCAGCTTTGTTGTAAACAAATCATGTTAGTGTCGGTCGAACTGGCTCAGTATTGTATTACGTATTACATATCTACCTACTCACTATTTTTACTACTGGATACTTTAAGCCGATTCCGTAGTAAGCCTAGCACAATAGCCATAGTACTCTAAGCTATCAAGAAGTATCCTAAGGTTTTAAAAGTACTTATACATTTACTGATGGAAATGCCTTTCTGTAAATAACAAATCTATTTACAGAAATAAAATCATTTCATTTCATTTCAATGTCCAAAACAATATGTAATTTTAATCACATAATCAAGACATAGATATGGTGGTAACTCTAATCAAGGACTGCAATTGACTTATGGCTATCGCTTTGTGGATAAGAATCAGAGAGCTCTTATCATCATTCTCCTGTCCTTATTTTAATTTATTTTTGGTCGGCGCATCATGTCTTTTTCGTCCATAGTCGTCATCTCGGTAGTCACGCGCTTTCTAGCCATATCATCTTTCACACAGTCCATGCATCGTTTCTTTGGCTTATCATCTAATATTAACGTCAATTTGACGTATCATCGCCGTGAATGTACACTAACTATAAGTACGCAACAATCATTCACTACAGCATAATCAGCCTATAATATTTCTACTGCTGGGAGCCACTCCTTTGTGAATCACTCCACTCACCAGGCCGTGATCTGCCATGGACCCGGGCCTAGTGCGTGTTGGTGGATGTAATATATCTTCGAATTTTTGGTTTTAGAACATGCCGGTTTCCTCACGATGTTGTTCTACGTTTTGATTGCAGTGGTGACGAAATTATTTACACAAAGTAAAGTGCCTACAATTCGTAAGTCACCGTTTCCACTGGGCCACCACTGCTATCCACTACAGTACCAGGCACTAAATAGACAGACATTATAATAGTGTTAGAAAAAGTTTGGCTTTGTAGAGCGCCATCTCTGTCATTCACCTGCGTGACAGTCTCTTTCTAAAGATCGATGTGTCATATTTAATCCCGGGTCGTATCGTCGCTAGCACCAATAAAGTACTCTACAACCCTTCGCTACAATGTCCTACGTCATTGTACGGCCCTTCCCTCAAAAGGTTGCTTCCTGAATGTTACGGGTCAAGGAATATAATAAGCTAAAGGTGAGGTTTCGGGCCCGTAATTAGAATGCCTTCCACTTGTTCGACTTTAAATCGTAAAAATGTAAAATCGTATGAATGAAATACGATTTTTCAAATTTCACTTACACAATCACAATCTCATGTATATCGTGTAGCCAATCAAGATGCTACGAATAGAATCACGTCAGATCCCAAACGCTAAGGAAGAGGTTAATATAAAGGTGGATTTAAACAAAACGACAATAGAACCTGAATAGGAAGGATCAAGAGAATTATTGACATTCTAAATAAATGCTCTGTCCCTGAACTTAAAAAGGATTTGGTTGAGTGGGGATTGATTGTGCAGTCACTCGTTTAGTCTAAACCGTCCTTAAGCCGAATTCTGTTCCACCATACCTTAGCAAAACTGAACTGAAAAATCTACCTGAACAAAATTTAGGTCAATTCAGGCACAGTACAGCATGATTCAACCTTCAAACCAGCAGGTTTAATATTGATTGGGAATTTTCCTACATTCCTTTCCACAATGGCGCGCACTATGTAGATATACTTAGGTACACAGATGCAGGTCGTTGTGACGTAATTACATTTTCATTAAAGTAGAATGCCGGCGTGGGAGTGCCCATTGATACTGGCACTTTAACGTACATTAATTTGATACACCTATTATTGCGAACGAGGATTTAGTTGACTGATTCACTGCTCCTAGTAAATAAACAAACGAATATCGTTTTTTTTTACGTAATGGCAATGTAATTTGTAGTAACAACAACTTATATTTTATAGACAAGGTGGGTGACGAAGCGCTTTGTTTATGAGAATTACGTTTTTATATTCGTCTTTTTTTTTTATGACCTCTACGTAGTTGCGTTTGTCAAGAAACAGTAAAAACTACTTACGCAGCAATTTTTTATTCCGATAATAAGTTTATCGTAATTTAACAATGTGCTGTATAATCCTAACATGACAAATTTTTTTTACATAACCTCACCCGATAACCCTATTTAGCATTTAACACAATATTAAATTGAATAGCCTTTGGTAAGCAAGGTTATGTTTTCAATCCGGCCATAATGTACACAATATCGGAACTACCTCAACACGGGGCCTCGTAATATCTATCTAAACCGCTCTACGTTCAACGGGTGGTCACCGTGAAAGCCATTCAGCCCGCTCGCCATCTGTCCACTGTGTACCTACTAAATATTCTGCTGAGCTATACAACAGATGTAATGCGATATAAATCGAATGTTTACATTCAGTCTCAGTGCCGTTCCGGTTCGGCCGGGACGACAGAATCTAAAGACATCTCACGCCCGGAACTAGGTCAGGCAGGCCTTTGAACGAACTCATTGCCTAGAATACTACTTATATAGCGCGTGTACTCATTACGTACAATTGTATTGTGGCTGCAATTTGAATGGTTCTGAATAAGATTATACCTGTGTGGAAACAAAATGAGTTTTCCTGTTCCTGTTTGCTTTCAGTGACGTGATTATATCGCGGAAAATTTAAATTGAATAAGATGTTTTTATTTTTCACTTATTAGTTGTGGTACCTACCCCACACGAATTCGAATACCACTACCTGCTATGTAAATAACAGCGACAGGTAGTTATTAAATCATCATCCATATAGACGAAATGGTAAAAATACGTATTATTGAAGCTAACTCAAAAAGTCCCTAAACAAAATTTATATGGGACCTTGAGAGCTTAGCCTTTCAAACAAAAAAATAATTTTACAAAACCGTTTATATAATATGACGGAGAAGCCCGAAAATACATTTAAAAAAACATTCGAATTCATAACATCCTCCTTTTTAAAGTCGGTTAACAAGGACTTAAGCTAGGTACCTACTCTATTCAAACCACACTCTTGAACGAAACATTTGCCAGATCTAGTTGAAACTGGCATACGCTTACGGAAAATAAACTGAACATATTTTTATTATTTTGAAAGACAATATCACTTTATGGAAATATTTTATAAAGAAAGATCGTCCTATAGTTGGGTGATATTATGATCACAAACAGATGCGCGTCGCTACCCTCGTCACTTGGATACAAAAAACGTATAAAATATAACGCATCACATGTCAACATAAACCTTTGTAAAGTTATGTCGTTTTACTGTAGGCAAAGCCTTTTAGACACTAACAAAAAAACGACATAACTTGATCCCATTTGCTCGAAATATCGATTTGCTCATGGATAATTTAACAATTGTACTTGAAACGTTAAATTTATTTGCTTTAGACAATTACGTACCCATAATAATGTATTCATCTTCAATTACCTTCAATTTATACCATTACACAATTTATACCAATTTATATCATACCATACCACCAAACAACACGATCGTGATGATTTTCTTGATGGCCCGCATGAACCTTTGCAAATCTTGGTGTGTGCATGTCAGGTACGCTATAATGCATTGTACTGTATCAGTATACAAAATAATAACACCGCTAAATAACGATTCACTCAATAATCTATTTGATAAGTTCGGTCACAAGTCGAAAGCCGAAAGGATTATAAACCGTGTTGTTATCATTATAAGATTACCTTATCATGTTATCATCTCTATTAGTAAACAACCTTTCGCACACACATACTCACACACATCCCTAATCGTAAGTGATCATGCGTGTATAAAAACTAACCGAAAGCTGTGATGCGTAAGATACCAAGTTTTTTTACTCAGTAATGACAGCTTATCTTACTAATCCCTTGTTATTATTTCAAGCAATTACTTCTTAAAGAATAACTTACGCAGCTGTTAAGTCTTAATTAGGATTATTTTTACGGCGGACTTGAGCGTAGTGAGTTAATTTGCATTACTTACAGCAAGTATTCTTAACGTTTAAGCTCAACCCGACGGCCCGTGTGGTTTAGTTAAAGAGTAGACTATCCTGTTTCTTTTCTCAGTAATAGAAGGGTAACTACGGATTTAAATCAAAAGTAACAGCAGAATGCTTCTTCGTAACGCACGCAACGAATTAACACCCTAATCTATTAGCTAAATTAACACTATATACCTTTCATAGTTTTTTCATAGTTTTTCAGTTCTTAGATTTATTGCATTGTGTTACTACCGAAGCCCATTTATTGTGTTTATATAAAACATGTTAAATCTGTATTTTTTGTGAAATAAAGTTATTATTTATTTATTTTTTATAGTGTTCAAAAGCTTCAACATTCTAAAGCCATCATATTAGTGTACAAATGTACTTGTACAGCTTGGGTTCAGGTAAATCTAGTCCCTTGGTCAAATCAAACGACCTCAGGTTTCCAAACGTTAAACCAGAACCAGATCGACCAGTTCATTCATCTAAACGCCCGTTTTGCTTGCAACTGCAACTAATATCGTTTTGTAAATAAGGGTTGGATCGAGGTAGCTCTAGAAAAAGATGATAGAAAAAGAAGGATTTGGGGAGGCCTTTGCTCAGCAGTGGGACAGAGTAGACAAACATAAAAATAACAATGAGTCAACTTGTTTTTCTATGAGAAGTTGACTCATCAATAAATTATGATACTACTTAGTCTAGCTAGATTTTGGCAAAGAAACGAGGACAATTTCAGGAAAGTTTACTAAACCAAACGGTAATATCTTTCACGAAATAATAATCTTCCAGTTTCAGTGGAAATAGGTACATGTCTATAGAAGATGAAAGGACTATATTGGCTGCTTATCCCACGGTAATCAGAGACGAGTTTACGAATAAGCCCGAGCGAATCTAGGCTTACGTAGCGCGGTAGATTTTAGCGAGCGGGAAGCACCCTTATTAAGATTGCCAACTCTTCAGGAAAATTCCGAGAAAGAGGTAAAATATTTATGTTGAAAAAATACTGAGAGAATTCTCGGCGAAACATTTACTAGATTATCTTAATTTTAACAGAACACAGATTTAATTTTTTTACGCTTTTATACGGCTGGAAAATTATGGTTAGTACCGTGCCTGAACAATTGTTTTCTTTTAATGTTCTTTCAACTTGGTGCATTCGGGTGACAAATACTCAAAAGAGACATATAGTTATAAAAGAATTAGAATTCGATCCCGAACAACTCCAAGACCAAAAACGATCGTTATATTATATAAAACGTGAATCAATTTATACAATGTTAAGGTTTGAATGTGTCTTTATTTCTCAAATTGAATGGAATAAATTGGTGCCCTGTAAGAAGTGAATGTAGGTATTTGAAATGACTTTGAAATAAAAATTTATATCGCACTCTCATACAGGGCGAACGAGAAAGCCGGAAAACGGTAAAGCTATAGATTATTCATACTGAAAATACTTTTCTAAGAATTCTACTGTAAGGAAACCCCTAAGTTCAAAGCTTTCAAGTAACAGTCAGCCCTTCGTGGGTTTGTTTGACGCCAAGCATTCAGTATCGATCCACCATTGACGTAGAATAACAGACGCATAAATAGAACACTTGTGATCTTAACATTGAAGATTCACAAAACCTAAAATATCTTATGTGGAAAGATAACGTAATAATGAATAGCCTTTTTCAACTCGTATTATAGAAGAAACGAGCATGTATTGGTTATAACAGACTATTGCGTAAGTTCAGGTCTTTGTTAGTATCTACAAAATAAATTCTCAAAGATCTACTGGTAAAGGTTTGGGCTTCCACGATTTTTTGCAAGAAGTAAAACTAGCCACTCATTTTCGCTTATAAAAGTACATGGATCAATATCCAATTGTTTTAACATACAAGGAAAGAATTAATAAGCTTCGTTTATAATAATATTCTAACCCGTGAAGTCGCCGTTTCTACTTACAATCGACTGTTTGTCGGTTGTTGTCCCGTCCCTGACCTTTCACCACCAGTTGTTTCAACAAATATAGGGGGGCGAGATGTCACCATAGGTATGAACCTTGATAGCGACAATTTGAGACAGTTAAGAGCAATTTCTAACGTTGTTTTGTTTAGGTAGAGAATCTAGACACATCAGACAGATAATGCAGAAGTACCTATTGACATTTAAACCAATGTTGCGTGTTTAGTCTTAAACAAAAGCCCTTATCTGACCTGAAGTAATGTGTCTCAATTTATTTATTCTACGCATAATAAGTAAATATTAAACTTGCCACACTGACAGCAGGATCGGCCGGCCAACTTGCAATATCGCAGTCCCAGATTTGTAAATACATAGTTAAATGAAAATTGGCATAAATTAGCATCATGTCGGCACGGAGTGAGGCCGTGGGCCTAGCACCGCCACTGCTCCAGGTCGGCCGATCGATGCTGAGGCGCCGACCCGGTCAACGCTTGGCAGACAACTAGCCTGCCATTTGACCCCTGCATGGTACTAGTACTGCTAACACGATCGATTTTTCTATTTTCCTGTCATTTGGGCACGACAATGATTCCCGACAATTGTTTTGTTTAGCCCATTATCGAAATTGCCTGAACTTTAGCGTTTTGTCAGAAGCAAATTTTCAGTAACAGAGAAGTTCGTAGCAGTGGATTAACTCCTTTACTCGACCTTACCCAACTTAATAAAAATCCATATTATATTATCATATATTATATTGATAATAATCAACATAGTCATTCATGACGATCAAGTGACAAACAGTACCTACAAAACTTAATAAATGTGTAGGTACCTACTGTTTGTCACTTGATCGTCATGAATGACTATGTTGATTATTATCAATAACATGCACAAAGCGTTTAAAATTAGCATTTATATTCCACATAAATCGTGGCTGTATTTCGAACTTCGTATCGATCGCAAACATTCTAAGAATCCAGCCATTAGAGTCGACGCAGACCTACGCACGTACTACTATTATACCTAATTATTTACCAAAATAGCTACACATACGTATATATAACTAAATGTATAACGGTTATATTGTTTAATATAGGTTTTCGTTTGTATAAAACTTCAATCATGCAAACATTTGAATGATGAAGTTTAATTTTTGTGTTATGTTGAAAGTTCTATGTTTAGTAACAATAAGAGTCGTTTTCAGGCAGTTTTGAAACCTCAAAAACTCAAGACTAGAGAGACTTTCTTATGCCATGCATGTGTAATAATTAGTATGAATCAAATAAAAACATTTTAGTATAATGATCTTCAATAAGATACCGATTTTTAAAACCTATACAGATAATTTATGGGTTTGAAAAAAATAAAATAATAATAATACGACTATAAGCCTAATAAAGCTAACGAAGAATACTACTTATGTAGATAAGTTTGAAACGCAATATAACCACGTCGACTCCTAGCATTTCTGTCAATACAACTGAGTTGGAAAGACGCAAATACAGGGTGTCTCAAACGTAGTGGTCCAAAGGCAAATAAGGTAAAGCGAAGGGTCCAACTATCATTAAAAAATTTAAATACTGGGACACCCTGTATTAGTATGAAAGAGGTTAATTTAACTATAACAATTTACGCAAATGTGAAAAGTATGTAATTTCAAAAGTGTTAAATACTATTTGTTTAATGTCTCATATCTGTCCTACATTATCTAATTACATTCGTGATAGTACACAATTCAACCATTTCCATGAAAGCTCATACTCGTTGTAAACGCTTGTGTTAATTGCGTTCGTTCCGTGTCAATCAAATGTCCCGTGTTTGCCCTAGGGATACCCGGCCAATTATAGGTTAGGTCGAAAATCCCGCGTTACTGAGCCAGTGAGCCTTCAAGTGGTCGACGATAGAAATATTGAGGATTCCTATCGTGGTAATCGATTTTAATGTTAATCGACTAATGAGCAAATGGTTCCGAGTATAGAAAATACAGTCCAACTAATTATTTTCTATGAAATGCTACTAAGCGGTTTATCGTAGCAAAATGACAGAACTATAGGTGAGTTATGCAGGTTGATAACTAGAAGCGTCACTATCAACTCAGTACAGATCATAAATTGCCTATATGATCAAACGCCTGCCAAGCATGATAATTATGTCAATATTCCCCCAGATTGACCTTACCTAACGATGTACAGCGTTGGCCTATATCCCGCGGCAATAAGTTCATAATGTAACTACCTATATTTCACGGCTTATCTTTAACATTCATTACATATTCTCCTCTCGTCCGTACAAGACCTTGTTAAATGTTGTTTCTAAGACATCGCCCTCGCTGTAGGTACAAGTTTTTGTTCTATTTGTGAATCTGTTAGCAGGAGCCTATCTTGTAACGAATTATGTAGACATTGGTATTAAAATGATAGTCATATTGACTTTGTTGATAGAAAAGAACAGATATGTAGGTACCCATTTCATTCAATAAAAATATTTTGGTACTTAAAACGTAGACGTTAACATAGTTTTAAGACATTATTTCCTCTAATTATAAAACAGACGTTTATTCCGAAAATTCTGTATCATTAATAACTCATCTTCCATTTAGTAAGTAGGTCGTACTACAAAGGCGATAAATCTGGAAAAATGTAACGCGAAAATCTTTATATTGGTAGGAATGAAAGTAAAGGGAGATAATACAAGGCTTTAGAAATGACATGCTCCAATTGTCTCGTAACTCGAATGAATGGGAACATTGGCGAGATTTCATGTCTATGAGGAACAAAAGTCTTCTGTTTTACAGCGAATGAGTAAGTTAACTTGAGAGTAGCTAGAAGTTGATTTCAGGAGTTTTTATTTAGATAGATTAAATTAGGTCACTTTCGCTAGGCATTTATTAAGATAGATTATACCTATATTTTAGAGTAATGAAAGCCGTTCGTCTAACCCAAATACAATTAAGGCTGAAGTTGTCAACCACACGTCAAAAAGTACAACTGGAAAAGTCGGAATAGCGCCCAGTTTTTCCCACTTCCTTTTATGTCATTCATACCGTCAGTTCAAGTTTTTGATTGGCTGAGCGCGACCAAATGACAGTTTCATAGAATTCTTCGGCAATGACATAATAAACAACAACACACACACCGAACACACAACAATGAATTCTTCGGATGTAGGTACATAAGGTGTGTGACAAAAATATCCTGGCACAAATAGTAATAGCCGGGTGAGAATGGAACTTTGTTCAAAGATAGTTGGGAGCACGGGATAGAACGTGTGAAAAGAACAAAGGCAATAGTATGAATGGTATGCGGCCTTTGGCGAACGAATCCTCTTTGAAAGTACGCAGATACCTACATATTTAGCAGGGAGCAAAATGATATACAAACAGAAATTCTTATATGTAAATCAGGAGGTATTCTACTAATATTCGTACCCATAGTTTTCCTTACTAAAATCGACTTAATTGTTAACTAGTATCATACCTAATTGGTATTATAAGGTAACAAAGTTCAATGCACCAAACCTATTCATTAAAAACTGGCTCAATATCATTGAGTGCTTTTGAAAAAATATAGGTAGTTATAGTCAATCTATTTAGACCGCTAAAAACTGATAAAACGATGTCTAGGTACATAAATAAGCTTATATATTAAGAAATATAAATCTAAAAGATTAAATTCGGGTTGTCCTATTAAGTTATTTATTACTGGGTGAAAAACCGAATTTTAACTAACAACAAAATGCAAAACTAAGCCTACATAACCACTAAAATATACAATTCACGTTAATTAAGCGACCTAGTTTACCATGCTCTGTCAAACAGCGTGTTATGTGGAACATCGCTTCCACCACATACGCACCATTTTCACACGACACACGACTTCTTTTTAGAATTTTTAAAGAGCTCTCCGAGCCGGCTGCCATTGTGGTTATTCCGGGTAAAAGCCTCCTGTGTTCGTCGCTACAACGAGGTAATTCTGCTAGAAACTGTCGCATGTTCGTCGACTAGTCGTTAAGTTTTCAACAAACAAGGCTAGATAGAGAGAAAAACATTTAAAACATTTTGCAGATTTTCCCACAGATTATTAAAGTAAAGGATTTTCCCGCCTTTCGTCCCGAAATTAAAATGTTTTTATTATTCGCAGATGTAGGCAAAGGTCTTAACATTATACAGCATATGTTCTATTTTATTTTTTATTTTTGGATATGTTAGAGAAGCTTATTGAGGGTTATAACCTCCTTATTATTAATACGTATAGGTAAATATTTAATTTTTTTCACTTTTTTATACATCTTTTTGTAGGTAGGAAATGGTTTATTTTGTTACCTTTTAGTAATTTAAATACTGGCTGTACTGTGGTGAAAATAATAAAGTACCAGAGCCATAATCGACGAAAAAAAAAATGTTTTTGCATTTGCGACTTTTTTGAGATTTAAATGCCAGATTTTTTTTCAACTAAAAAGGAAGTGTATATAGATAATTATTATGAAACAGTAACCTTATTGATGAAAATTAGATCTTTTCTCAATAAAAGCTTTGCGCTCTTTAACCTTTGTTTTTTTTTTACTTTAAATAATTGTAGATAAAAGATGATATTTACCTAGAATACATACAAATTTGATTTTTAGTTTGTGGACTCTTATCCTTTTCTCAAGGCAGAACGAGAGTATTACAAATGAAAGCAAAACAAATAATGGACATGACATACTAAGCATTTCTCTTTGGTCTATATTTCCGAGCTGTGTACTACCTGGTTTCATAGGAATGACCTAGTTTAGTGGCAGCCGCATCGGCGCGCATCGTGCACGGCTGTTACCACTGGCGACACCACGCGATCGTGATTACATACTAATTAATACTGTTTATAAATAAAGTAGGTCTCCCATTAGCTTCTAATGGATTTTCGGTGATAACATGTTCTTTGTATTGTGTTTCTTCTAGTCTATGTCACGTTATTTGCATCACAATCAAAGAAAATAATATAACGCTACTTTTCGCAATCGCAAGATAATTCCATCGTGCTAAGTAATTTCATTCTTTGCTAGTCATGCTTACAAAGCGTCTATCAAAAATCATTTTATATTCATCATGACAATCATAAATATGTTTTTTTAAGTAGATGATATAACGATGATACAACGGTGTTATCTGATAAACAACATAGGTATTACTGATTCGGACCGTGAAAACAAAAACATTGTTAGGTCATTACTCATAGTACGTAGATACTATGAATAATGACGTTTTTCTATCTGAAAATGTTTCAGAGCAATGTTACTTGCGTAGGTATGTATTCTTAAGGTTATTTGCATTAGCATAATCAGCCTATAAAATTCCTACTCGTGGGACACAGGCCTCCTCTCTGTGAGTGGGAGCGCGAACCCAGTGCGGGTTGGTAGTTGTCACATGTCTTCGAATTTTTGGTGCTAGGACATGCCGTTTTCCTCACAGTGTTTTCCTTCACCGTTTTGAGAGTAATGGTGATTAAATACGTTACACAAAATAAAGCGCCTGTCATGGTTCGAACCTACGACCTACAACACGTAAGTCGCGGCTGTTGCCACTGGGCCTCATCATCTCGTTACCCAGAGGTAAAGTTATTAGGCTTGCTCTCTGTTTTTTTTTTTCAAAATAAAAATATTTTATTTCAGATAAACCTACATGGGCACTTATGAAACGTCTGAAGCTAGGTGCACGGTTCCAATTGGTCGTTTCCTATGGAGAAGGCCTTAGGCCTTTAACATAACTTGCGGATTGATTATGTAATAGACATCTCGGCCTAACCCACCGGTTTATACTCGCGTGATGTTATGTTTCTACCTAAGTCTACCTAATATTATAAAGAGAAAACAAAATGTATTTTTGTTTGTAATAAATAAACTCAAAAACTACTGGACCGATATAAAAAATCTTTCGCCAGTACAATGCTTATTATGATGTAACGTATTCTAATTTATAAAAATATAAAGCGAGCGAAGCCGCTGGCGGAAGCTAGTATCAGATATATTACAGCAGAACTGAAACAGAAAATGAAGTATGCTATATTTGTAACTGTCAGTTTATAGGCTCGTGTACACTGGCGCGCTATCGTGACAAGGGTTGCGCTGCCTGTCGCGCCCGCGATATCGCGCCTGTGTGTACGAGCCTTAAGTCAACATCAACACACTTAAATTATGATCGAAGAGTAGCTAAACAACAAACTTAGCGACTAGCGAGCCGACTCTACATAGTAGAACAGTTTATATGAAAACCTAATGGAAATTGGCTGCGACGCGACACGGCACAACGCGACTTTAATGGAACAGTTTCTATGAAAGCTTCATGGTTTTTTTTTTCTTTGATGGTTCATTCAACTTTGGAATAGCCAGTCTTATGGCTTTCTTACTTAGAAGCAACTTTCCATACAAATCGTTCCACACAAAGCGAGAGTACCTTAAAGCTATATTTTATCAAATGCCGAGTGAGGTTCAATGACCCGACCCTCTGTAGGTACTTCATATATCTAGAGATTTATTGATGGCGATTTTAAATTCGTTGACGCGGTTAAATAAATGTGCGGTCTTTTTAACAAATGGTTTCGAGAGCTTTCGCTTTCAGAGCTTTCACTTCTCTTAAAAAGCAGAACGTACCATAGACTACTTGGGTATCATAAACTGGCTTCTGCTCGCGACGTCGTAAGCGTAACACACCACAATGCAGTACTAAATTATGAGGCAAACGTTCTTATTTAACAAAAAACCCTGTAGTTTGGCTGCTGAGACCAAACCTACAAACGTAGTATTTGTATGTTTGTTCTCAGCAGCCCAAATTTACAGAAATCTTTACTGAAATAATCACAAAAATATCTAAAAATCTATATTTTCGGCATCAGAATCGTTCCCATCCCTCGCAGAAATTACTTTTTTTCAAAATACGAATGTTATTAATACAACATTATATTCAGCAATATTGTCTTCAAGTAATAGTAATTACTGAGGAACATAAAAAAGTTTTCTGTATATTATTTTTGTAGAGACAAACCTCATTTACTGTGTTCAGATTTCAATACCTATTACAGGCTAATTTATTCAACAAGATCCCTAAGAAAATAACAAAGAAGATAATAGTTTCTAGGTAATTTAGGATATAATAACATTTTCGGGCTTTTCTTGGAAAAACTTAGCATACAAAAAGCTTTATTATGAAATCTAAGCTCAAAACTGAAATTTTGATGTCCGTTATTTTACTTTAGACTAGTGCTATCTCCAGGCAAATATTTACTTATAATCCGCAAACAATATAAAAAAAGAATTTTTAAGTCCACAAAATATCGATGAACATGAATTTATAAAAAATACAGACCAACATAATAACCTCTTCCTTTTGTGAAGCCGGCTAAATCCATGTAAATAGCATTTTATCAGTCCCAAATCACAAAGATTGATTGTATAATTATTGTTGCCATAGGATACATAATACCAGTCCCAAATCAATGTAAGTCCTTATAAAATTGCTACGAAAAACGTCATTCTCAAAGACATTTTCTGTAATAATTTAAGTTTCAGTGACAGATTATGTAAATCAGGAAAGTTAGAGGAGATAATCTAAAGTTGGCTGATATCATGAACCTTGTACGTTATCGTATACCGACCGCCACTTGCGAAGAATTAAGAGTTGGGGAAAACTTGTATTTTTTGGGACTTCAAGGAAAAAAATACAAGGAAAAGGTGTTACGAAACATGACTAATTGTGTAAACAGTTTGATTCCGTTGTTAAGATTTTTCTTGTTCCACGTCAACGTTCCTCACAAATCCGTTTCGTTTTCCTCAGAGCTTTTCGTAAATGGTATAAAGCTAGGGATTAACTCTGGCATACCGATGTAGTAACAGGTTAATTATAAATGAGCTCGTGTGTGGATGGCCTTAAATGCGACAGACACGACAGGCGGCGTCACGCGACCTAAGGCGAACGTAGTTTTTGTATTTTCGAGGTACGTTTGGTACTATAGTTAGGTTGGTACTTGGGTTGTTAGCTACTTTGTTAGGTGGTCGAAAGTTACAAATTACCTTTACATCACGTACTACGAGGATAGGGTAATAGAAATTGGGTTCGAGATTATTCACTTCGTTTTTACTTACACAGAATTATTGGTACCTACCGAAAAGAAGAGTTTAATACAAAAAGCAAAGCAAGTAGGCCAATAACCCTTTACAATATTTTATTGCCAACGAAAAAATATTTATCTCTTGAATTCTCGCTATTGCACCTACCACTGTTTATCTCTGCATCACCCAAAGGTTGACTGGTAGAAAATGCCTAAGGCATTAAGTCCGCCTCTGTACATTTCTGTGCTTGAAGTATTAAATAAATAAATTAAATAAAAAAACCTTAAATTACTGTTTACCCAGTCTGCCCTGTTATTACCGAGATATGCGCAGTAAAATAATAGGGAGAGCAAAAACATTAACTATCAATAACATATTGTCAATAAGAGCCTCAACCTTCAACAAAAAATCACAAGCTTTTCCTAACACAGTAAAAAACAAGATCACGATTCGAGGGCTTAATTCAACTGAGGCGGCAAAATATCTACAGTGTGTGGGCTTCAGCATGTTATGTAATAGGTGCGAAAAAAGGATTTGGTGTCGGTACATTTTATCTTATTTCTTGACCTTCCACTAGATATAAGGCGTTTTAGTCCAGATTGTATACATTAATCTATTTAAATTCTTATATTCTTTAAATTGTCTTTGAAAGCTTTACACAGAGAAATGATTTACTGTATTATATTACGAATTTGTTTGGCAATTGCAGTAAGATCATGCTATTTGGACAAAAGCGCCTAAAATTAGTTAACCAAATGAATGGTAAATCAAGTAAAAAGGCAGGGGTCAAGGGCTTGCACTAAACGAGTGCTGAAACTGAAACGGGGTATTAAAATTACCTACTTCAACAATTTCAAGGCTGAACAAAAGAATTTTCATAAAATACTGTGAATGTTTACCAAATCGAGAAATTGAACTGAAGGGGTGTTTCCCAAATATAGACGCCCCTCCCACCGTACCTGACTGAAATGAAAACATCCGATTAATTTTATTTTTGTAATGGCAATGCCAAGAAAGGCAATATAAATTGTTGCAGTCAGTAAAAACTAACTTAGCTACCTAATACAATTACCCGTTGTTATAAAAGGAATACAAGAAATAAATGTTGTTCGGGTGTAAGGGGGTGGGTGTCCGGGGGTGTGGCGGGGTGTGGGGGAGGCGTCAAGGTTTAAGTTCGGTTCGTTCGGGCGCCACTGCGGACTATGCGTATTTCTACGTGTCGGCCGAATTACGGTGCTCGTACATACACCTCGGTGTTTGACGTCGACTAGCTCCGGTTAACGGATGAAATGCCTTGTAACTAACCAAGATGTATAACCACCTATTAGCTATACTCAAAACCATATTTGGGAATTTGTTGCGTTTTTAATTCATACTTATACGTTATGAAGCTATTTACAAAAATCTTTTCGTTCAACTTTGTTGTAGCGCTACGCTCCGTAAATAATTTTCAGGATTAGCTTGTGTTCAGGCCTGAAAATTAAGGAAAGCAGTTCTGAATTTTTGAAGCGATCGCTGGTGATTGCTTAAACTGTTATCATTAACAGGGTGAAAAAGGACTACCCAAAACGCTAAGGCAGCTACTTGAAACGATCTTTCCAACAAAAGGAGTGATCATTATTATTATCACTAACGTTTCACGATGTAAATGTCAAGAAAAGCTTCAGTGTCATTAGCATTGAAGTGTCGAAAGATAATAAACAATGCAACATTTCATGTCGTTATTATATAAGTTCTTGTACCTAGTCTAGAATGTATCAGAGACTTGAGACATAAATCGTGCCAAAACAAACTCGAATAAACGTTATCGCATTTGACGTTAAAGCCTTCCACCGAAAGTTTTAAAAGAAGCACGTTTGTTTGCTAGTTCGGGTTTTAATTTAGTGAGGTTTTTTTCTTTCCCTTCTCATATAACTCATAGCTTTCCACCACTGGGAAAGAATCCATACCAGTTATTAATTAATTAAATTATTGATTAATTTATTTTTGAAGTAACTAACACTAGTTATTTTGTTTATACTAACACTATGGACTCATGTCTGTTATAAAGAATTTGAATTTGAATAGGTTTAATATTTTCTATTATCAACATAAAGGGAACAAAAGTAAAAGCTTCGAAGTCAATAGGACTCGGTTGTTCTCACTGTACAGTCAAGACTTTAACCACTTACTGACTTAATAGTATACTTGTATACCTAGTTACATGCCTGTGTAACCTATCAAACGCAATTTTATACATCAACATCAGCTTATAGCAGTCCACCGCTGGACATAGCCCTCTCCAATCGCACGCCCTTCAGCTCGACTCTCGGCAACTCTCATCCAGCTTCTACCAGCCACCCTTCGAAGATCGTCGCTCCACCTAGCCTGAGGGCGTCCTGTATTACGTCGATTCGCGGTCTCCACTCAAGAACACGTCCACTCCAATTTTTTACAGTAAATCTTATTTGTTAATTAAAACTTTATGCACGTGTAAAAATAGCCGTACAAAGGCGGGCTTAATGCCGTAGGTATTTTCTACCTTATATCCTTATCAGATAGGTCAAGACCCGCTTGCTTGTTTTTGCTTAAATAAATCAGATTACACACCAGGTACCTACATTATGGTCTCATTAAATGTTGATTGAATTCACATCCACTTTAAAAAGGTGGGACTAATGGGAGTTGTTAGCTAGCTACGTGAAAAATTACCAACAGTGGATCTTCCTAAATTAATTTATAGCTGGTTCACGCATTTTAGGCACCTATTTACTTGTCCAGAATAATGAGATAGCTTTATTATATTGGATCTTTTCTAATTCTACTGAACGTTAAAACAAGTAATAACTGCGTCCTTTTTCTTTTGAGTTTATTTACATTTACAGTAACGACGAAAACTTTTTTCGTAAAAGCCAGAAATGTAAACGTTTATTTCCTGTGTGTAGTTATTCAGGGCGTCCCAACATACGTAGGTGTTCACTTATTGCAATTTACATAACCCGACCGTGACGACCCCTGACTTTATTCCACAAAGGGCGGGGATGTTACACTTATTTTTTACGAAGGTGTTTTGTTTATGTTTACGATCCCTGGCTAAATAAGTGTGGGCAATAAATAAAAGTGACCTCAGAAGCATGAAATATTAGTACTTACTTTCTGGAATATGTTAAATTAAAGACTGAAGCTGTTAAATCTATCCACTTTAAAGAATTTACTATAACAGGAAAATGTCTTTACCTCCTTAAATAACCTGTAAGCTTGAAATCTTAAGTCTTAAACACAACCTTTGAACAACTGAGCCACTTTTGAGACAAAAAGCAGCAAAACAACTTTATTTTAAAATCAAAGACCGCGAGAAATATGATGGAAATAATGTTTTAAAGCAAAAGTTGCAGTAAAGCTGGCAAAGTGCTGTTATTTACATTGAATCCGATATCAAAGGTTCTCCGCCCCTCGAGCGACAGGGGGTGAAGTAAAGACCTCCACAATTTTGCATCCCCATTACGGTCGGTGATTTCCTTACATTCAGTTTTCTACTGAAAGTTCTGTTAGAGAGTCCGATTTTCCAACTGCTATCTCCTGTTTTACTGACTTAAACTTTGATTTAATGTAATTCAAATTGACAAAGATGATACGTAAAATATATGGAACATAACATAACATCACGCCTGTATTCCCTGAAGGGTTAGGCAGAGGCGTACACCCACATTTCGCCAGTTATGTTTTAGTCCCATGTAATAGGGGGCGAGCCTATTTCCATCAACCGGGCACAAATCTAGACTCTGGGCTGCTACTGAGCAATTCCAGTTGGAAAAACCCAATAACACTTTGCCCAACCCGGGAATCGAACCCAGGACCTAAAGCTCAGCAGTAGCGCTTGCGACCACTAGACTAACAAGGCAGTAAAAAAATATTTATTTTGGTTAACTAAACCGTAAGGGCGGTAAACTGGTAACGTGAACATTACAAGTAATATGAATTTGTTGACTCAAAAAATCTAACCAATGATCTCTCCCTAACCTGCTCTCTCTTCTTCTTATCTCATTTGTTAGTTTTTAATGCTGCTTTTTATTGTTTGTATTTCCAGTAGGTGTCCAAAAAAAAAAAAAAACGTTCTTTCGTTCTTTCTTTCGTTGTCCAATTGCAGGGCAAATACCGTTTCTCGTACAGATGTGCAACAAGCATAAATCATTATACGACCAGTGCGAGTCTGTTGGCGATTTCAGACTTGAAGTTATATTTTATGCTTCCCCGTAAGGCAGTGTTTTCTTAGATCAACATAGAAATAGAACCGGCAGCCTAATTGTGTAACATATTTACAATCTCAATGATTTTAAAGGATATTGTTAATCCATTGCTTCATAAGTTCGAAAAATCAGTCTGCTCAAAAACATGAATAACGCAATGAATGTTGTTGAACTGTCAAAATGAAAGCCATTGCTACTGTAAGTGTGTTACGCAATTACACCGTAGTTTACAGGATAAAGAATAGAGATGGCTTTTCTTGTGTCCCAATCTATCCTCATGGAGGATCGATGAGATGCCAAGAATAGTCTTGGCATCTAGTCTAGCCTGCTCGTAAATGGCTGTAAGTCGTTTTATTATTGACAGATTATCTTTATACTGACCCACTTCACGGTAAAACAATTTAGATAAAAGCATTACACGAATATAGGTTAAAACCTTGTTGTTCTAAATTATTTGATCGATGGATAAATTGATAACGAACGCCTACACGCGTTAGGTATCATAAACTGAAGCTGCTCGGGAAATAAGAAAAAAAGATCTCCACTGATAAAATCCGTTATCTTGGCAAGCGAGAGACTTGGTATGAACTGAAGGCAATGAAAAACTTGAGCCCCCAATGCCGATCGACAATATAGGCCAAGGGCACTCGGTTTTGGAGGGGAAGCTCGGAGGCCTCGGAACGCGTGACCAATAAACGCATAAGACATTTAACATTATTTCATTCGTATTCTTTTACGTTCAGAATTATTAACAATGGTTAATACCTAAGCAATTCCAGTACAGAACGAGTAGATATATTGATTATGCTCCTTATTTATAGATACCTATAGTCTATATTTACGTAATTATAAAGACCCATAGTGTTATGTTATTTACGATCTTCAGATGTGCTCATCCAATACTTTTTATCCCTACAATAAACAAACAACGTAATATTTCACGAAAAACATGTTTGTTGCACTCGAAATGTCTATATGAAAAACGCCCTGACAGAAAACCCATAAAATCGGGCCCTTGGTGGGCTATATAGCCCAGCGAACGTCGGGTACTCCTCCATAACCCGTGTTCACATTTACATACGTTAAGGTCGCAGTGACGGCGCTCTCAACCAAATTGCTTTCAGCTTTTACCAAGCATAAAAAGAATTCACAGAGTTAATGTATTCATACTCTCAAATTACTGAGGTTTAATTGGAAACAAATATCGGACACAATTTATTTACCGGCGACACAATAATTAAGTTTTGATCATCCTATCATATTAGTAGCTATGTACAGATTTTTTAGGTACTCAAAACATTTTCTATGTTATTCCGGAAACGTACTTTTTTTTAAACCTCTTTTTCGGTTTATGGAATTTTACTCTCCTATAAAAAACACAAAACAATTCACTTAACATATTAAATTATGCAGTGATAAGGTACTCCTTGAGTCGATTAAAAAAAACAATTATTTAAAACGAGGCTTCTAAACATCCTTAATTCAATCAAAAGGTATATCATAAACATGCGGCCGTTTTTTTTCTGCCCATTTTACATTGTTTCTTAACATGAACTTTTAACATATTTACATTTTTTGCATTAACTATCATAACTGACAAGAGTTCATTGCGATTTCTAGTGTAAGTAATTTCCGTGATTTGTTTTTTTGAACGTCAATATTGAGAGTGGGTTGCCTTTGTTATAATTTGCCTAGCTAAAGGACATATTTTGTATAGTTGTTGTATGTTGTATAGTTTAGTGTCGATATAAAGTTATTTTTTTAGTTGATGTTAGTTATTGGTACTTGTATTTTTCCATAATTCTAGAATTTATAAATTGCTAAGACATCATGATGTAAACGCGTGATGATTTCTTTGCCTACAGTGACGAGATAATGTTGCGATATAAGTATCTAGACAAACACCATTATGCAGTAATAATATTCATTTTTTTTTAATGGACACACTATTTATAGAGCACAACAAACAGCCGGGAAATTGATAATTAACAAATGAATGCAAAAATATAACGGTTGGCGGGAAGTGCACGTCCTGTCATTATATTGTCGACGAGAGAGTAACTTTTTTCTGATAAGACAGAGAAAAGTACCTATACTTGTTAAAGCCTCATGCAGACGGGCGCGACGCGATACCGGTAATTGTTGTACCGCGACGTTTTCTTACAAATTGGCACTGCACGAGGCTTAATACACGTTCAACAAATGACGAATAAGAGACAAAAAGAAAGTTTTCCCCGAAGGCATAATAAACAAGGAAGAAGTGATATGAACCAACTTATGGCCAGAACATGTAATAGGAACAAACCTTTTGCCATTAAATATGGACAATCCCAAACGGGTACAGACGGCCCATAATAATAATTTCTTCTTCCTGCCCTGGTCCCATGCTACTTTGGGTCAGTACAATATGTTTAATTAGCGGATTGCGCTGAAGTCCAAAAGGAGGGTAATATTTCTTTCCTAAAACGCAATCGGCAGACCAAAAAACCCAGGACTTCTTATTCAATGTCTATCACAATGAAGCGTTAATCATTTGATTTAAGATTGTTTTTTCCGTCCAGTTAACCAAACGTATAGCAATTTCGTCCTTCAATACCCATTAGGTTCCCATCAAATACTTGTCAGTATTGTATATAGTACGTATGTATGTACGTAAGTGACGTCGTCCTTGTGTGTGGGACGGAAGGCCGTTCAAATTTTATTTATACGTGAGTGTGGGCGACAGACATTTGTGACACAATTTTTACAATACTTTATACTTTTTTATACTTACGCAGCTTTGGTATTATCTATCCTCGTGAATTCGGTGTAGGTATGTTTTGTGTTTTGGGACCGGCTGCACAGTGCACTGAAACTAAATTTCATTTTGGTCTGAAGTCTGTTTCTGAAGACCTAATAAAGTCTTTGTACAGTTTATCTACTGTCGCACTAGTCGCACTACATAATAGCTTTTGTGATGAGTTGATCGAAATGACAGATTAATCAGAATAATGCTTTCCGAAACCGGTAGTGGATCTTTTAGCTTAGGTATACATATTTATTTATGTAAATCTTCAGCGTGATTTTGGCGCTATACGTGGTACTAATTTAAATACTTATTTAGGAGCTGTCTCAATCAGTCTTTTCTCATCTGCCAACTGTACCAAAAATAAACTTGATTGTGAAAAAAAAAAGCAAATCCTCTAACTGTACCTAAATTACGGTAATTTTATAATGAAGTTTACATAAACTGTAGCCATACATTCATTATTCTATCGTTAGTACAGTCAGCTGCAGAGAAATCTCACCCCCTAGCAATGAAAAAATACATTGCTAGGGGATGAGATTTCTCTGCAGCTGACTGTACGTACCTACTTAAACTCATCTACGTCATACGTACTTAGAAAACTTTTGATTGATAAGTTTCCAAGGAAATCTCTTGCTAAGTCTCAATTTCAACTTTGTTAGACCTATATTGTTTAACTTCGATTGTCGCTCAAAATAGTCAGTGCTGTACTTTGGAAAGTCAAGAGAAACAGGGTCTGAAGATATACCAGTCAAAAACTTGAGAATAGCAATTTATATTAGATATTACTTAGCATATTCCGCTGAACAAACCTATTGATGACTGTTGATCTTAGGCGGATAGGAATCAATGGAGGGATATTTCCAGAGTAAGTTTATTCTTCACAGCACGAAACAAACCCTTATTTCTCCACTAGCTGCTGCCCGCGGCTTCGCCCGCGTGAGTGTCGGAAATTACCCCATACATCCCCATGGGTTTTAAGTATAAATATTGAGTTTCGAGTTAATCGGACAGCGCGTTAAAATTCTTCCATACAAACACTGACACCCCCCAACCCCCCTTTAGGGGATAATTTAGAAAAACAAAAAACTACGAACTTTATAATTTATTTAGATAACTATTCGTGCGAAGTTTCTTGTTTATTACCTCAAGGAATAAGATTTTTCATACAAACTTTTATCCCTTATTCTTTCCCCTTAGGGGTTGAATTTCGAAAAATCCTGATACACGTTATTCTTAATTTTTGGGTTTAAGTATAAATATTGAGTTTCGAGTTAATCGGACAGCGCGTTAAAATTCTTCCATACAAACTTTGACACCCCCCAACCCCCTTTTAGAGGGTAATTTAGAAAAACCACAAATTATAAACTTTTTCATTTATTTTGATAATTATTCGTGCGGAGTTTCATGTTTATTACCTCAAGGAATGAGATTTTTCATACAAACTTTCATCCCCTATTTGACCCCCTTAGGGGTTGAATTTCGAAATATGCTTCCTTATTCCTTGCCTACATTATAAAGGGAACCTCTGTGCAAAATTTCAGCTTTCTAGGTCCAAGGGTTTGGGCTGGGCGTTGATGAGTCAGTCAGTCAGGACTTGTCTTTTTATTAATAGGTATATAGATATCGATAGTAGGATAGGATACTTTTCCGGGATAAAAAGTACCCAGTGTGGTGCCCAGGATATTAAAGAATAATTATACCAAGTTTCATCGCAATCGAACCGGTAGTTTTTGCGTGATGCCTGAACAAACAGACAGACAGACAGACAGACAGACAGACAAAAAATTTTTTAATCAAATTTTTGGGTTCGGTGACGGTCTAGTAACACCCCCTGCCATTTATTTTTTTGATATTTTCAATGTACAGAATTTTCACTTCTACAGATTTATTATAAGTATATAGATATTATGATCCGATCCATCCTATCCACTGCTGCCGTCCTCCAGCGGCGCCCTAAGCAGAGGTTCGATGCCCCATCCTGTACATCACAGTGGGTACCCTTAGCGTGTAGTCGCTTATTTTATAAGTTGTATGTCTTGGTTGGAAGCAGCTTAGCAGCCGACAAACTCCTAGCTTGACCTGCGAGATGCCATTCACAAACTAAAAATGCTTATCGATGATTTTGATTACATTCCTACGAGCTCTGCATTAAGTGCCAAATTCAGTCCTGACTATTGAACATTCTACAAAAAAACATACTTCCAAACGGATTATATTTAAAGTAAATACTTTCCAAAGTTAATTACGAATGTATCGCTACGATATATTCCAATGCCGGTTTATAATAACGGGGCCAGTACGGTCTCGGGTCGCGTGTAGCAATGTAAATGAAACGCCTGCCTGCCCTGACACAATCACGCATGCAGGTGGTACGACACCCACGTATTATATTAGCTAAGACCAAGTGTGCTTTAAACTGGAATTAGGTCATGTGACATTATTTTACAGATCTGTGCACGCGTTTTACGCTTCAGAAATGTATAGATGTCGACTAGAGGATGAAATGAAACATAAGATAGCTATAAGGATGTTAATAATGGTTCGAAATTCAAAGAGGGTTGAAGGCTCATGAACCTTGAATATGCTCAATAAGAATCTTCGATTAGAAGTTAACAAAAATAAACCCTAACGACAAAATCCGACGATTTTTAATAATAAACTAAACCTACGACGAATTTCGAATATATTGATTGTCATTCCTTAGCTTCTCAGCTCTCAATCCAAAAATAACAAGACATTCGGAATCAAATACGAACTTAATTACTTCCTTCACGAAATTAATCGAACATAAAAATAAGAGCCTGTTTGTTGGAGCGGGCAGGTCAGGGACGAATGTTTTTCTACCCTCCCCAATTAATCACGGCACTCAATATTCATATTTAACAACCCTTTCCTCATTACGAAGCAAACACCAATATTTTATTTGGTCTCTCGGAGAAATGGACCAGTTTTTCTAGATACATGTTTTTCTTAAGTTACAATAGAATCTGTATTTTCTCATGTATGCTCCAGGAAACAAAGTAGATAAATTAATTCGCTATAGAATTATTCAAGCTTTTGAATAATAAAATTCACACGATATAAGAATAGAGCGGAAAAATTGCGATGTCAACAAATGTATGGGTGACGTTTATGTATGTCCCTTTTAAGTGATGTACCTACGTCAGACTGAGCTAACACAACTACACGAGTTGTGTGGCTAATATCGCTAAGTAACATTGTTATTAGGACAACAGGAAGTATTTCAGAGTGAAACGAGGTTTTAATCACCTAGTGCGTTAAGAAATTCTATGGTTGTTTATAACGGAACAATGTTTATAAAGGAACAAAAGTGCGTTCCCTTAATAAAATTATTATAGCTACATATAGGTACATATTGCTCTTATAATGCTGAACAATAAAATACATTCTATCTTTCTACTAGAGGTATATCCTCTAGGTAGGGTTTATTTAATCAGAAGAGAACAAAAAGCATGATCTAACTTCGACTTGAAATTATGTAACATTTTTTGCGTAAGTCTGAAACGCCTGGCACATTCTCAGAGCTTGAGTTTTCTCAACGTCTCGTAGGCGAAACCGATTTTTGTGTTACATAAGTGGGTGTTGGTCTTTAGGTTGTTAAACAGAAATATTGTGTATCTAAGTCTATGACTTTGACTGTATCATTTTAGTCATCGTCAAATATATCCTAAAATTTGGGTAACTCTTAAGGGTACTTAATTTTTGTAGAATTAGAAACATTTGTGATTTTTTTTGTAAAACATGACATGAAAAAGCGCCTTTTGGCCCTTGTTCTAATCTCCAAGTGCTTTTTAGAGAATTTGCTCTGCTAAAAATTAATTGCAAGTCTTTTAGAAAAAAATATTTAGCCTTTCAAAGAATAGCTTGTTTGAATAGAAACTATTACCTACAGTTGTTGCTGGTCAGTATATTTTTGTTCACAGGAAAATGCCTTGAATCCCTTGAACGTTTCATTGCTTATTATTAATACCACGAACAGTCAATAAAAGACAAAAATAAAAGGCGATTAATGACCAACTTGGAAGAGGTATTTCAATTAAGTCAAGATAGCTATTAACTCTGGAATTCGTGGATCGGATTAAGATAATAACTTAAGAAATTGTCAAAATTTTCATGTTTATCGATCTTTTGAACGATAAAAATTTAACGAGGTATGCTTCTGAAAATAAGTGTTTTCAATATTGTAATGGTGGGGTTGTATTTTACAATTGTTTGGTTTACAAAGTTGTGTGTATCGAGCCATTCTCAATTGAATTGAAATTGAGAAATAGTCTGTGACTTTCTACTACAACATCGGAAACAAGATCAACAAGAATTACTACGTCTCCCATGTTATCAAATTACCGATCACATCGTCAGGTCCCGACCAACTTCGGTGTCAGTATCTTCTTCTGTATGTTTGTGTTTCGTATGTGTTCGAAATACTATAGGTAGGCGGTTTAGACATATTATGTACATCCATAGTATAAATAGTCGATTTCGTAAAAGGTTCAATGTCACTTGCACGTCATAAAACGACAAGGTCTATGTATCAGTTAGATATATTCAACCTTACTGACGTTTCAATTTACTAGGAATCACTATCAAAAGTGGTAAAGCAATTACGAGGTATACCTTCAGCACCCTAACTGCATAACACACTTTCGATCACAATCTGAATGATTTTGAAGGATATTGTAAATCCATTGCGTCATTATGTTTGAAAAATTTGTCTGCTCAACAACGTAAATAACGAAATGTTGTTGAACTGTCAAAATGAAAGCCATTGACATTGTGTAACGCAATAACTCCGCTGGTTCTCGCACTACACAAACTGACAAGTCAAACACCCTCATGAAACTTATAGGTCTACTATTTGCGTAGGCTTTAGTCAATAGATTTCGTAGCTGTGACAAAGTTAGTCATTAATTTCATCCACGAAACAAATTAGTTTCACGCAACGCATGGAAATACATAATATCGACGTCAGCCAGGTCATGACTCACCATCGCTATCATTAAGACAATGAATTTTGACGATCGTAGGCAGAACAGTTTGGATTAGTGTTACCTAAACAGGTTTTTCAGTAGAATTTGGCGACTATGCGATTGTGAGACCGTTTTGTAGAGAGTTTGGTCACCATGATTTTTGTTAAGTCAGTGTAAAGGCAGTCATGACTTAGATCTGCGAATAGTTTAGACATTTCAAAAGAAAATGTACAGAATAATTTCGGCACTTTCAATACAAAGTCCTTGCACATGCTGCGGAATTTAAAACCTTGTGACAAACAAAGAAAATTATGCAAAACTTACAGCTAACCTTCACTCATTAGTCGCGCATTCAGAAGCTAAAACTAAAACCTACTCTTAATCCAGTTTTTCGGAAATAAACCAGAACGTACGAGACGGATTTAAGTTCGACCGCAATAATTCTTAACCGAACGAGGTACCCGAAATAGAAAAAGATCTTGGCAATAAATATTTTTCGGCCAATCGCTAACCTCGGGCCTAATCTGCTCACGAGGGCTAGATCTTTTAACAAATGGATTTGCAGGAGCTAAACAAAAAGGTAAAATAAACTTGAGTGGGCCCTGAGAAATTGTTGTATTATGGAAATAAAAGTTATTCTAACTTGCAAGTTGTTTTCAGTTACGTGGGAAGCTTTGAACATTGCCAACGTTAATTGAAATTACTCTTCACAAAGGTTTAGGTTAACAATTAAGTGCAGGATGGAGCTTACGGTGGTCAAAGGATGCCCGCCAATCGCTTCCTATGGTATCATTTAATTGCTTTTGAAATCTCAAAGGCAGTTGGTACTTTCTATACTATCATTTTATCCTTCTATAACTTAGAAATGCAGCTTCCTTAATATATTTAGTTGATAGAAATTTTCAATTTGTAAAATACTGATAGATAGTTAGACTAAATGCTTTACCTACCCCAACATATTAATGAAAAGACAAAAAAAAAGCTGCTTGTTCATTTTGGTTTCGTCCAAAATAAGCATGGGACCAAACCTTATAACTAATTAATTTTCCTTATGAACATTGCGTTTCCCTCTCGATGCTACCAATACTTAAGATAAGAGCCAGATATGTATATAGATACACTTACAGTACAGTGAGACTTATGGCCGGTTCTTGGTAATTGGATGATTCGGTCGTATATACTAATTATATGATCCTGCTTCCACTTAACTTAGGCCTTAAGAGGAAGAGAGAGAGATGAATTTGAGAAGGATTTAATTCTTCGTGGTCAAAACTTTTGCTGAATACCGCTATTCTATTGGTTACTAAACAACAAAAAAAACACGAAGATTTCCATGTCAGTCACATTTAAGGTTAAAATATCTGAAATATTGACTTCGACATTGAATACTCTACAGCAAAAGATATTCCTATAATACCTTTCCGGGAAAACTGTCCAGCTTATCTTTCAGCCTTATCGCAAATATGTTACGTCGGTTCTCAGATGCGGATGAATAGCTGCTTGCTAGCTTATGAAACTACAGTAAACTTTATAACAGTATTTTTCCGTGTAATCCCGTCAAGCTGTGTAATCCACGCAAGCACTACACGGTCTGTTTCAGTTTTAATACCGCGCACCTGATACACGCAGATTAAAGTGAAACCGGCACGACAAATGAAAGGGAAATTACAACGAGAAAACTCTGCTGTTTTGCAAGGAAAGTGTATTGTTTATGTACGGTGCTAAATCTGCCACATACTGTATCATTAGACATTATTTTAGAGGCAATAGTACAATGTAGGTACAGGAAAAGGAATACAAAATTGTTAAGGCTTATTTGGTTAGTTC
The DNA here is from genome assembly GCA_914767815.1 of Eupsilia transversa. Lineage (NCBI taxonomy): Eukaryota > Metazoa > Arthropoda > Insecta > Lepidoptera > Noctuidae > Eupsilia > Eupsilia transversa. The sequence goes on from OU611888.1 coordinate 6,086,447, forward strand.
GTATACGTTTAAAATCTTTAGGGCGAATTCGAACAAACTTTTGTTCCTAGTATGTCAAATCCAGCGCATAAATATTTAATATAAGACAGATTTTCTATACAAAAGCTGTCAGACGTCAATTTTATTCCAAGGATTAAAGATATCTGTTAACCAAAGCCAGATTTTATGTTCGTTGAAAATATATTTTTTTATGCTCACATTAAAGCAAGGGGCTTGGGGTCAGAAAGAGTTTTTCCAATCTAAAATAAGACAGCAAAAAGTGCCAATCATCCACTCCCTTGGTGTATAGGATGTTGGTTCTTACAGGGTTATGTAATCAACACCGAAAAGGATCTAAATCAAAAGCTGCCATAACCCGAATTTCCAGGGAAATCGGGAAGGCCGGAGTTTTTGTCAAACGAGCACGGCCTTCCAAACTAAACCTATAAATTCTTATTACTTTCGCGTCACGTTATATTCAGAAAGCTTCTACGTAGCTTATAACGGATGTTTTTAAGTAGTTTTATATTCTGCTCACTTAATTCGCCTACTCTGCTACAGTTGTCTTTGATTCCCAGGCTGGACAAGGTGTTAAAATGTATTTAAAAAAACTCAGTAACAGCCCGGATAACAATTATATATGCCAGTGATCCTTAGGCAAATTGTTGTAGGCATTACAAAATATTCGAAGTAGATTTTAGTTGTTCCTGCGATGATTGGATTTCCTCCTCGCAGAGGGTAACACATTCCATGGATATTTACGAGAAACCTGGTAGGAACGACTTTACGAATTTTCCTTAGGATAGTAAAATATAACCTTGATTTGAAGGTGTGGTTGAATGTAGTGAACATACGTTCGTTTGATTTTATCATTTATGGCGTATCAAAGTATCTAAAAAAGGATTTTTTCTAAACAAAAAATAATTGGTTTTTATTCTCGGCTAGGACCTATTATTGCAGTTAAGAATATAGTAGGTAACTGAATGGGTCCAATCGCATATACAACCGACTTAGATACGTAGGTCGTGGGTTCGAACCCAGGCAGGCATTTTATATTGTGTATTTAATTTCATCACCACTGCTCTGAAACGGTTAAGACAAACATCGAGAGGAAGCTGTAGGCATATTCTAGAAGCAAATATTCGAAGACATATGATCACCGACACCATCCCGCACTGGCCCCGCGAGATGGATTTTACTTCTCAAATAGAGGGGGCCTCAGTCCTACCAGTAGGAACGTTATAGGCTGACTACGCATATACGCATTCTCATAATCACCACTCTTGACAAATGGATTGGTGATTAATGAATCTGAGGATGTTGCTGGCAAACGAGGGCTTCTCAAATAAATCCACGATACCATAAGTCATGGCAACTTTACCGACTGGTCAAAATTAATTGTTTCGCAAATTGACAACCAACTTAAATTATCCAGACTCAAATCACAACTGTCATTTTTTGACAGTTGTGACGTATGGTGTCAATTTACTTTACTATTAATTTATCTGACAGTACAAGAAACCAATTTCCTACAGCTCATGTTGACCAATTTCCATGAACCTATTTGAACAAAAGTATATTCCAGGTATACCGATTCATTTGAAATCAACCTAGCACTCTATGAACATGTTATAACAGGACCCTTATTGCGTAACACAAGATCAATCACAATCCGTTTCATTTTGACAGTTCAACAACATTCATTGCGTTATTTACATTATTGAGCAGACAAATTTTTCGAACATATGAAGCAATGGATTAGCAACATCTTTCAAAATTATTCAGATTGTTTTGCAGGCAATGCAATTAGGGTGCAGATTATAGCAGCCATTAGAACTCTGCATTGTACTCTAAAGTTACATAATGGTGACGATTCACTATTCGTTTAAGTTTTTTTAGTCGTCTTAACTTGGTTTTGATTTAGACTAAAACTTTGTTACAAAACGTAGAAATTGTGTGTTAGAAATCAATAAAAAATCTATGGGAAGTGAAGAAAGTTGAAACAAAAAAATTGAACTATTTTAAAGTTCTCATAAAGAGTGGTACCTACTCCACCGTAAACAACCAGAAACTGAAACAATATTCATTTAACCGATCAGGATTCATCAAATAAGACGACTAATTGAAGAACAAGTTGACTACCTACAACACCACCCTATTATAGGTACCATCAAAACTTCCTCCCAGTTGTTATTCGTCCCATTCACTACCTTCCGTGACTGGTAAACGTCAATCCCTATTGGTCGATTCATAAAACTCATTGATTCTAACATTCATGGATATCCTCGACCATACCTTTTTGAAAATATCCTTTACATAATCGGTCTTACTGATAAAGTGATCGTAGTTTTCTTGTAAATGTTGCTACTGTGATCTACGCATGCTTAATGTGACAACGTTTGCGCACTGGCGTAAATCTTTTCAGAAATAGCAAAATCTTAGATAGGGAGGAAGAATTCCTTGTTTGAAAGCCGAAAAAAACTTTAAGTAGGTCTTCATCAGGAAAAAAAATTGAAATAATGATGCAAGTCCTGCGTTCCTTCAATATAATGCTTTAGTTATCAACTTGACTGAAAAGTTCTTATGAAATCTACAAGAATCGGTTAACTTGTCCATTAGACCAATACGTAACCTTATGTCAAAAATCAATTCAAGAAAAATATTATTCTTTTTTTCTATACTTTAAAGTATTTATAGAGCCTTATCCTGAAATAATAATAGAAAATAATTACGTAATTCGTCAAATTCAAGACAAAGCTTTGAGAAAGTACAAAAAAAGAACGACGTAGTTAATAGCTACGCTTGTGTAGCGCTACGTCTACGACCGTGGTACGTAGCAAGTATGTAGCACTTAGCTCGTAGCTCGTAGCCGCAAACGTAGCAAAACTCGTAGCAAAGCTGACTTTAGTATTAGAAAGTTAATGACTGGTTAATTTGAGCTGGATAACAAGTGAAGTAAGCTGTTATATCGAAGAGTGAATGGTACCCAGGTTATCCCTTTACGTAACCAGCAAAGTATAGAACATCGGCCTAAACCTTATTAAAAGACTGAAAGTTCTTTGGAAAACTTATATATTTATGGAAAACTTCGATTCTAAGAATTATACCCCATTTTAACCACTATGTCAAATGAAATGATTGTTGTTGGAACTACGAGCGGTTTGCGTCAAAAGTCTATCGATCTGTCGAGCTGTCAATAACATATCGAGGAATAACAAGCTACGGAGCAAACCTCACTCCGGCCTAGAAGAGACAGGTGACGTATCCTGACAGCAGCCCAGCTTCCCAGGGGCTTCAAGGCTGTCATGTATGATGTAAATAATGATCACAGCTGGAAATAGGTTAAGTATACAGGAGAATCAATAGCATCGAGCACAATAGTGTAAGCAGGGGCAGGTCGGTGGCAGCGGTGGCGGCAGCGGCGCCGCTGTGGGCCATGTCGCAGCCCGCGCGGCGTCCTTGCGGCGGTAATGCGCGCCCGTCACGCGACCAGGTCGATAGCGGCCGCGCGCCACAGCCTCCGCGTCAATTATTCAGCACGCGACCGCAACCGCCACCACCAGGCGCACACAAAGGGCGAGCGCGCGCACTGCGGACACCTACCAGCACCGGCGGCCCGCGCCCGGCCTGCGACGTCCTCGAGCCGGCTCCGACGATAACCTGCCACAATAACAGTGATCACTCCAACAGAAATCCTCGGTAAGGCGGTGAGGAGCGCGAGTGCGCGCGGTGGTCGCGCGTTACGTAAAGGGCGCGACGTTGCGCGTATCAGCGCGGGTTGCGCGCTCGCGGCGGGCGCTCGGAGCGGGGTCGCGCGCGGAGTGCCGCTACACAGTTATGCAACGCGCCGCCACCGTCGCCGGGACTGGGAAAATCGAACGCGAGGGGCGCGGGACTGCGCGCGCACCCGCATCGATACCGCGCCGCCGCACGACCCCCGCCCCCGCGCGCCCCGCACCCACTCCCCCGCACCTCGGCACTCGCCGCCCGCAGCGCCTCCCTCGCACGACCACTGCCATCCGCAATTGACATTACACCGGAGACACCAGTCATTTCTGGACGTAACGTAGATACTCCGACGAGCTTTCCACGCGGCCGGACATCGGCGATGGTCATCATAATTATTCAGGCTTCGTACAAGGAAAAGTACTTAGATAATTACGAAAACATATTACAAATTGCTTTTTCAGCCCCTGTACTCAGTTTCAGAACTTATGTAAGTACTTTAAAAACGAGGACACGGTTACCAATTTAGATCCTTTGAAGCATAAAATAAAGTTGTTAAGTGGCGCTCATTATGGCCAGGTTAAGTAGGACAATCGACTAACATTAGCGGTTAGCCAAGGATCTTTGCAGCAATTAAAGTTAGCGCTTCGAGGAAGCCTGGCGCCGAAGGTCATTCGTACGTGACCTGATTATGGAGTTTCATGGCGATCGAACTAGTTGTGTCTGCGCCAACGTTTTGTCCTAGAATTGAAAGTTCAGAACAAAGAAACATTACCATAATATTCTCGTGAATATGTTAACTTTGTGCTAGCTCGGACTCCTTTTAGATACCCTATAAGCCGGAATCATTTGGTGATATCCTTAAAATAGAAGGTTGACATACTTATAATATGAGGAGGTATGTAAATGAGTGTAAATGGAACAGCTGCCGTATACCATTCATGCTATCGGAGTGTCGAGTACTAAATATAGTTATCTCAGCGAGACAGGGCGGCGCAGTCCCATCAGCATTGTGGTCGCAGATCAAGTATACAATTTCATGAATGGCTTCACTCCGCCCGTTAATAGGACATTTGTAAATAAACGTGTCGTAATTAAAAGCGGAGTGAAATTAACGTTTACATTTGTTTAATTGGGTGACAATGGCACTAAAAAGGTCGCAACTAGACGTATCTACCCTGTGCATACAAGAAAAATATTTAAGTTGGATTCACATTGAAAAATTTGAAACTCTCGCAGTCAAATGCTGCAGGTAAAATCTGTTAATTACTTAAATTTAAAAAAAAAACACAATATTGTAATATGTGATTACAATGTGAATGGATTTAAAATATTTAATAAACTAATCATTAGAAATATTGTATCAGAAACAATATTTCCACCGTTACACCGAACACTCCGCTGATTCTGAACGAGTTATTCTCATTGATGGAACTATATAAATAAGGGTGAATTCACATATTCATACAGTAACCAATATTCCTTTACCATCAAAATTAGCTAGCTGTTGCATGACTTGCATGCTGGAAGTCATCTAACACCGATAACACGACACACACAAAAGTGAAGGACAAGGTCTGTATCATTCCATCACTCGAGGTCTTCTGCACTTGGGTGGCCAGGAGCATTGTCCAGTATGAGCAGGGCTTTCTCAGGCAAATTCGACTTTCTTATAAATTTCCTTACACCAGGAATAAACTCCTCTTGAAACCACTTCTCTTTTAACCCAAGCCTTTGATTGGTTGGTGTAAAAAACTGCCAAGTGAAAGTTTTTAAAACCTCTTGGGTTTTCGGATAACAATAACCACGCCACCGGCGTATTGAAGTACCGGATTACCGAGATTGTACTGTAATCCATTTATTATAGTACTAGCTGCTGCCCGCGGCTTCGCCCGCGTGAGTGTCGGAAATTACCCCATACATCCCCATGGGTTTTAAGTATAAATATTGAGTTTCGAGTTAATCGGACAGCGCGTTAAAATTCTTCCATACAAACATTGACACCCCCCAACCTTTTAGGGGGTAATTTAGAAAAAACAAAAAACTACAAACTTTATAATTTATTTAGATAACTATTCGAGCGAAGTTTCATGTTTATTACCTCAAGGAATAAGATTTTTCATACAAACTTTCATCCCTTATTTTACCCCCTTAGGGGTTGAATTTCGAAAAATCCTGATACACGTTATTCTTAATTTTTGGGTTTAAGTATAAATATTGAGTTTCGAGTTAATCGGACAGCGCGTTAAAATTCTTCCATACAAACTTTGACACCCCCCCAACCGTAGGATAGGGTACTTTTCCGGGATAAAAAGTACCCAGTGTGGTGCCCAGGATATTAAAGAATAATTATACCAAGTTTCATCGTAATCGAACCGGTAGTTTTTGCGTGATGCCTGAACAAACAGACAGACAGACAGACAGACAGACAGACAGACAGACAAAAATTTTTTAAATCAAATTTTTGGGTTCGGTGTCGGTCTAGTAACACCCCCCGCCATTTATTTTTTTGATATCTTCAATGTACAGAATTTTCACTTCTACAGATTTATTATAAGTATAGATTTGAAAAAAGAGGCTCGTAGAAGCAGGAGTGAAAAACATTTTCTTTCAAAGTTAAGTTAAAATTTTTAATTACAAATGTTTTAATATAACTTTGTCTTCCAGTGCCATCTGTTATCAACGACCTGTACAACTATAAGCTTACTGAGCTTAACTTTAGTGTCGTAAAGTGCACGAACACAAAGGTAATAAACCGTCTAGTTGTAGTAGTTACTTCCATGTTAGCGCCGCCGTTGTTGTTGGCTCTTATGGAGAATGTGCTAACGTAAACCGTGAAATTCATAATTTGTCTTACTTTTTTTGCAGGTTAGTGTTAAGTTACATGTTCATCAAACTACGATTCGCGACCGTAACATATAATGTAAATACTTATCAGAATTATAATCATTGGAGTCATCAATGAAACTCTCTTGAGCTTCCCAATATGTTGCTGTTGTAGATTTAAACTTATGTAAATCTGGTGAACCGAGGCAAATGATTCACACTCAACTAACAACAGGAAGTTATTTTTTATATTACGGTGTCTTCCAGCGCCATCTATTATCAACGAACGGTACAACTATAAGCTTACTGAGCTGAACTTTGCTATCGTAAAGTGCACGAAACTTTAAAAGGGACTATTGATACTAGGTACTATTATAGTAGTTCTTCATGTTACCGCCGCCGGTGACTGCTATGGAGAATGCCCTAATGTAGCTCGCGAAATTCAAACTTTCTCACATTTTTTGCATGTTAGTTCAAATTCAAGTTCACGGATGTTCAAATAATATGATTCGCGAACGTAATACATAATACGTATTTACAGAGTTATAATTATTCGAATCATCAATAAAGTCTCTTGAGCCGCACCCAACTCAGCCGAACTATTCACACTCAACTAACAGGAAGTAACAACAAACTTAGAGCCTAAAGGGCCGGATCCTGACCTGCGAGATAAGCTGCTGTGCGCTATGCAGAAGCGTCTCATTAATCCGCATATCCCTGAGATACTATTTCGGGGGGTATTTTCGGATACGGGCATGAGGAATCGATTTTTTTTATGACGTCACTATTTGGACCACCCTGATATTGATATTGATACTCTATTTTACCAATTTATATCAAACTCAAAGCATTTATTTCAAATAAACCAATTACAGGCACTTTTGAATTGTCAAGGGGTCGGCCAGTCAAAAAGATGAAGCTGTAGTTGCCCATTCGAAAGCGTAGTAGGTTCCTATCCTATGGACGGGCAAGAAACTCCACGGATGTTATTCATGTTGAAATTATACATGTGAGAACAATGTAGAAAGACATGCACGTTAAAAGCATCCGTAATAAAAATATAGAAACAATTCAAAAAAAAAAAATAAGCCGTGGCAGCTAAGATATGACCAGTCCCTACTGACGCTGACGGCGCCCGTTCACGAACATGACGCATGGATCAGCACCATTTAGCTCAGCCATTTTGAAGGGAACTTAACGATCCAACACACACGCCATCACCAGCGAGACATTTGAGTCAGCATGACATATATATACTAGCTCAGGCACCAGGGCACATTCAATTCAATGAAAGACGTACCCAGTAAATGGTAGCTTTATGGAAGGTATGTGGTCACAGTGCTCACACATGTGCTTTGCAATTATACACTATTAGGAGCCCACACAACCTGAGGTTTTTATCTCGCTCGCACCATACTACTCGCGGACTGAGTGCGAACGAGACGGAGGCGGCTCCAAATCGGCAAAAGTTAGGTAATTTCTTTTTACGGCGAAAATAATAGAAATTAAAAAAAAAAAACAGTCGCTGCTTTATAGTTAGTTCAGTTAGCGTGCCAAATTTCATGATCTACATTGAAGTATTTTTTGAATAGCAGCGGTTTATTGTTCGGTTTAGAGGTATAACTTTGGTTTTTTTTTCTATCGAGAAAATTTTATGAAATCGTGTTTTCGGCTAACATAGTCGCTAACATTAATCCTCAACTTTAACATATATTTATTTCAAAATTAATGCTGCAGTAGTTTCGATATAACGGCGGATCTCTTGCTAAGCAATGATGACTGACGACTTAAAAGGCCCTTAACAGATTGAATTTATACAATGCAAAGATAGTATTTTCCAATCTTCAGCAACTCCAACAATATTTTCGAATGCTAATCAACTAGTTTATGCTCTTATGCGTTTTTCTTACCGCATATGCTGCTGAACTTAGCCGTCCTGCAAGAGATGTTAAATGAGGACCCCATTGCAGCCTTGAGTCGAGCGTGATCCCCAGGAAAACTGTTTTATCTACGAATTCTAGTTTCTCCTTATTCAATACTATATCACAATTATTACTTTTCACATTCGGTAAAGCAAATCTTATGCATTTAGTTTTTTTCCCATTTAATACTAAATTATTAGCAGTGAACCAATTTTGGGTCTGCAGTAGGGCGTTATTTACGTCGTCAAGATTTGATATGTATTACTTATTTATGCCTATACATATATGTATCCCCAGCACTATTAATAAAATTCTTATTTTACAGAATTTACCATTTAGCACCATGTTTTTAGGAGTTGCTATAATCTCATTGTAACTGAATTAGAGTTACAAAGACGTAAGAATAAAAACAAGGTTGAAAAAAATAGCAATTTATTCGAAATTCCTGTCTAAAATTTTACCTCAACAATGTTTTCACATAGTCATTTGAAATATAGTTTTAACAAACTGGTTTTAACTTGGTAGACAATAGGAATATTAAATGTACCTACTGAATACATAAAATTCACCAACATCTATCACAATAATTGATGTTACTATATAATAAGCGCGGCGACCTTGTTGGTGAATATATTTATAAACTGACACTCATAAATATTAATATCATAGTTCAAAACCAGCATTTGTCTCAGTATAATATGTAAATTAATATAAATTAACATGTCAATACATTTTTTAACAGTAAGATACACACAACCAGCCTTGATGTTTTATACCCAGATCTATACCAAGAGAGATCAGAAAACATTAATAATTAAAAATTAATCATAGTAGCTAGCACCTTTTAGGGATCAGTCGAGGCAATATATATAAATATTCGATTTTGCCGCCCGGCTGTGCCGAATCATACCTACCCGAACGTACTGTTACGTTCGGGTCGGTATCGGTCACTCTACTTCTGTTGTAAATACTTTCAATCTTTTATGAGAATTAATCATACAAAACTAAAACTCAATCATGTCATTTCAGAGAGCAGTAGTGGCCCAGTGAGAGCAGTGGAGGCCCAATACTAACGGCCGGGACTTACGAGTTGTAGGTCGTCGGTTCGAACCCAGACAGACGCTTTACTTTGTGTAAATTATTTGAGGTAACCAGCATGTCCTAGAACTAAAAATTCGAAGACATGTGACATCTACCAACCCGCACTGGGCCCGCGTGGTGGATTACGGCCCACTCCCTCTCACCAAGAGGAGCTGATTATGCTTTTGCATGACATTTCAGCAGCCATTAAGAACTACTCTTCTTAGTAGGTACAGTTTCACAATAGTACAAATACAATAAATAATTTAGTACAATCACCTGCTATTGCTATACCAACCACCTACCAATACCATACAACAGAATGATGTGAGCTGCCAAATACCAGAATCTCTCTGCTCTTAATTATGTTAAAAGGACAATCATAACCCAGATAACAATCCTGATATACGACTCAATTGTTCCTCCAACTTCTGTTTCCCATCACTATTATCTATCACAAGATCCCATTCTTTATAATCATCCAATCCACATTCAGAAACACCATCATCAACTCCGGACTTAAACTGAAAACCTCTTTTCGTTCTAGTGTCTTCATCAGCCACTATCCTGATGGTTCTAGTGCAGTTCCCATATGTTTCTTTAAACCAGCGGATATCTGTACTCCTTCTGATGTCACTCACAATCCATACAGGCTTCTCTGTGGCTGGAATTTGATGAAAAGCAATGATTATAGTCAGTTGAACAAGAAATTCAATAAAGAATTACTTGCAACTGTAAATAAAAACTTCAGGGGCCAAAGTCTACTAATTTATAAATTTTAAAATGGTCTCTCAATGGTAATTTTATAAATTTTAAAATGGTCTCTCATTGTGAGACCATTGTAATGTTTATAAATTAGTAGACTTAAGCCCCAGATATGAATAAGGGGGTTATTTACTGATTGATTATTTATTTAGGTACTGTTCTATCATGGATGTGAATTTGGGTCTAGCAAATAGAACTTATACTTGATGGGTGGGTGGAATGGGTTAATTAAATGTTTTTATTTTTCATCCCATCATTTTTTAACATCAAAACAACAATAAACATAATACAACAACAACACACAAAACACACACACACACACATAATACTATACTAATTTATGTGTTCTGTTTTCTCTTTTACTGTTACACATGTTGTCTACATCTCTTTTTTATGTAATTTCCTATCGCAGGTATGCTGGAAGAGATTTCTTTAGAAATAAGCATTGCCTTTGTACGTATTTTTCTGTTCCTTTCTTCTTGTCTGTTTATATGTGTGTGCATAAATGGTTAAATAAAATAAAATAAATAAATACTATCTTACCATCTTGACAAGCAATTTTACAGAAATAGCCATAATCTTGAGCTCTCATCTCGTCACTCCAGTTGATCATATCTAGCCTGTATTGTTCCTTATATTCACTGTCGCCTAACAACTCATTGAGATTCAAATTCTTCTCCTTGGCCCAATGACTTTTTATAGGCTGAGATATTTTGAGTACTTCGCATCTGTCTGTAAGCCTTGAAATTTATTTACTTAATAAAAGATAAAATAAACTTTGCTCTACATGACTAAGAAATATTTAACTACTAAATTTATATGAACAATTTATAGGAAGACTTATACTGGGGTGTCTAAGGGCCAGAAAAGTTTATGTGAAATGTATGGGATTGATACTAAATGTCATAGCTTCTTCTCTCCTACTATTTTGCTGTGCCCAACAGCGTCCCCAATCATGACATATAATTTTTAAGTTACCACCATTGTGGATTGCAAATAAAATATTGAGTATTGTATGACTGGCCTGTGCTAAAAAGCCCTACATGTTGTCCTCAAAATTCAGTCTCTACAATTATTATCATCGCAATAATTAATATAAAGAAGGACCATCAGTTTACTTACAAGTTCTGTAAATGTGTGGTTAAGAAATCCTTGCCGGATTTTCTCTTACCGCTGAAAAGTAATATTATTTGCGGCATTTTTTTAATACTGAAACATAAATAATACAAATCACTGAGCAGTTAGAAGAGGACGCTTCCATGAAAAATAAATATATTTAGAGACAGGCTAACTAGGTTACTAAACTTTCTCAATGAACCTACCTACTGTGCCAGTTGTGTTTGACTATTAAATTAATTTGTTCCACTTTCTTGCCAGCAAAAACCAAAATAAATACAACTACCTACTCAGGAAGGCTGGATGCAGACAAATAAACGGAGAAAAAATTAATCAAGAAATTAAACTTCGTAAACTTCATAACGGAACTCTGTCAGTGTCAATGTCAAAAAGTTTTGACAGTGAACACGTTCTGAAACTTATTTGACTTACCTTTATTTTTTTTATTATTAACACTTATTATCCAATTTATCATACGACCAATAATAAAATCAAAGAAATCTCAAAGTCAAAATGTAAATAGTTAATTTTTAGTAACATTTATTATCGTGCGAAGCGTACACAGTCTACGATAGAGGGCGCATTATAAGATTTATACCTTCGTTAAAACCACTACAAAATAAATTGAATAGGTATAGAATGAGTCAGAAGTAAAATAACTAAGAAAACAACTTTAACAACTTTTCATGCAACAATTAATGCAGCGTATTGCGTTTCAACTTCATAGATTTCAGTTTTATGACCATGGTTGTCAGCGATCTGAGTTGTTTAGTTATATAGAGAGATGGCAGCACACGTGCTTAGAACAGTGTCTTCAACTTTTCAAAGTTAACTATATTCTTCTTGTTTCTTGTCCGAAAGAGTATACTTAGGTAGGTACACTTGATTGTATTTGGTAAGGCACGTGCAGATTGCCAATTAGTCAAGGAATTCTTGAGGTGCCTACATTATTAACGATGTATTAATAGGTACCTACCTACCTAGGCATGCCAAACAAGGAAGGAAATCCCTAAATTAGTGTATTTAGATAGGTAGGTAGGTACCTACGTACGTATATTAATAAAACATGTTGATGGCTACCTACTATGTGTTATTTAAGTATATCACTTATTCGCGTTGTAGGTAAGTAAGTAGATATTTCTATTTGCTTCCTGAAAAACTCAGAATGGAGTTTGCCTTAAATCCAGTCAGATCTATCTATTAGGGAACCTACCTACCGTAACAAAAATAAAGTAGGTAGGTACCTACCTTTATGCCTGATGTAAGTAGGTACCTACACTTGTCTCAGACAGTCCCCTTGTATAAGTGATCGTGGCACCTAATATATCGCCTTTTAATAGTTTCCGCTGTTTAAACTGTGACCTGCTTCGTTCTACATCTGTTCCTATTCACAAAAGTCAAAAGGGGAGACTGGGGAGTAAATAGTCATCAGCAGGCAGGTAGTAAAATGTTTTCCATGCTGATAGTGTTGAGAGGAACGTTTTGTAAAGAGATAATCAATTCAATATGCATGCCTGCGTGTAGCTTCCTAACCTAGTAGGTACCTACCTTTATCCAACCGTGTAACCAATCGAATGCATCATCATTATATGTAAATGTCCGTATCTGGCAAATGAACTACGACGGTACCTATTCAATAAAAATTATCAATATTGTTCATTACTAAACCGATATCCGTGACTAAGTGAATGAATACCTTCGCTGGTATCTACCTCAACACGTAGGTACCTACCATACCATCATCGCCCACGCTACGTTATTATACCCAACATAACATATATCTAACTATTAAATAAATTCGTGCCGACACGAAAAAAATGGCGTTATTTGAATGCCGGCCGATAATTTAAATGTAGCAACAACCGCTTTTAGCTTACAACCTTAATTGACTTAAAAATGCTTATCAATATGACGTATCAACAAAAACTTTTGATCGCATTATTCTTTTCACTAAATTGAACTTTCATGGCATGACATAAAAGTCAATGTTAAAAGTCAGCGGTCCGGACTTGCACTGTTTCGGAACAAGGTTAAAGTTGGAAGCACGATGCACGCTCACGACTTTCTGAACAACTCCGGACATGACATTCCACGTTTCGCTGTAGATTAGAACGGGACGGATAGCGACCTACCCGCTGAAAAAAACGAGACAAGCGACCACCGAGCAGTCCACGTGGACTGCTTAATATCAACACAGGAGCAACGACCAATAGAAAACGGTACCGCTAATGTATTTCTCACCTCCGCACTCACACCAAGGACAGCTGCCATTTTTACATTATTCATACGATTCTGAACTTTCTATCGTTGAGTTACGGTTTTAAATCTGGTGCAATGGTGAAGGCGTATTCCATTTTCGAAATGACTTATAAAAATGTGATGCTATGATTTTGGGTCATATTGCCAGGGTGTAGGGTACATTGTCGTGTTTGGAGTGTTCTGCGGTTCTTGAATTTAAAACGATTCCCAAGAACACGGGCGCAAGTTGGTGAAGGTTGGAGGAGGCCGCGGTGCAAACTGCATCGTCACAGCGCCCCCCCGGCCCACCCCGGAGCTCTCCCGCCTTTATTGTAGGTTCAGTGTATGGCGCTGTGTGTGTACGTCTGTTCAGAGTCAACTGTTGTGCTGAGGCACGACGTTTTCATAGCTCTCCGAGAGGTGCATGCAGCCACCAGCCGCTGCACTCAACGCTCGCAATATTTTTCTGTAGCAATATGCTATATTTTAATTTTTTATAGCGTTTGTTTGACCAACTGAACAAAGGATTTTCGCATGAGGCAATTATATGGAAAATGCTTGTACCCTGCTTGTTCACATTAAAAGTAACGACTAGTTTAATGCATGAACATAAATATTTATTAAAAGTAAATTCTAAGGGGTGGAACCGTGAAACTGAAGAAATAAATATAAAATGGTAGTAGGATGAGGTAGGTATACGTACAAGTTCGTCTACATAACAAAGTTGAGAAAACAATTTTCCAATCAATCGATACAGGTATTATTAATCAAATATAATATATATAAACGAACTCTTCAAAATACCTACCACATTCCTCACAGATTACCCTCACTCACTCGACGCGGGCAACTTTTTATGAAAAACAAAATAACGAGATTCAAATCAAAAGCCGTTCTTAGAAACAAATCGACTCTTTAAAAGCTCTTTTACGATTACGTTTTTGATTCAATGGAAAGGGGATCTTTTGTCGACGGCACACCCGGAAATATTACGTTCCGAGTGGTTCAGATGTGCCCGCTTCCCCCCGACCCCAATGATGTCTTCACTCATGCATTGAACACAAAAATACGATTATGAACAAACACAACGCCAAATTAAAAATATAAATTCCAATCTGTCATTTATAAAAAATAATAATAAGGTACGTATCTATAGTCTGTAGATATAGCTCTAAGGAATTAACACGGTTGTAGATACCTATTAGCTAAACAATTAATTATTCTAAATGTAGCATTACATTTGAATAAATAATTAACATCAATATTAATTACCTACAATAGTTAGGAGGACGCACATCCTGTCGCAATAAAAATAATTTAAGATATCCACGACGCGACGCGACGCATCGTCTCACTATGTCGGACGAAGTAGGTAATTATTTTTTGTAAGCAAAGGCAAATTATTATGGTACGGGTACGCGTCAATTGGCTCATTCTTTTAAATTGATTTTAACCAACCGCCCACCGCAGCGCTGCAGCGGTTCATCATACAAACTCTCTCGCGTGTACTTTTTGTCAAATGTCAAGTGAGTTTCTTGAAAGTCTTGAAACACTTCAAACGCCTCTCGGCTAATGGCTACCGACGACGCGTTCGACATCGGAAGCTTTTTATAAATTATATACTGAGAAAACGATATCACTGTGTTGATAAAGCGTTCACCGCTTTATTTGAGCTAATATTTGATTTATAGACGAAGTTATTAGTCTGGGCCGCCCGCCCCCTCGGGGAAAAAAAACTGCAGAACTGTTGTCTCAGTCTGTGAATGCTTTTAGTGTTTTTTTGTTATTTATGGCCCTGTGACTTATGCGAGTTACAATGGAAGAAAAAAATAAGTGGGCTGCTGAGATAACGAAGAGGATTAGGGACACAAAAACACTAGTCTTATAATAAGTATATACTTACATAAAGAGTACTAGCTGCGCTCCACGGTTCCACTCGCATAAGTCTCGATCCCGTGGGAATATCGAGATAAAACGTATTCCATGTCCTAACCCAGGTCATCGTCTACCCATGTGCCAAATTTCATCCAAATCCGTACAGCCGTTTTAGCGGGAAAGGGTAACAAACAAACTCACTTTCGCATTTATAATATTAGTAAGCCATAGCCATGCTGAAAGGAAATACCAGGTAGATAATTATGTGTAGGTACCATTTAACTGTTATTTCAACTTTGAAATTATAGTATGTACAAGTACTTATCGAAACTTAAAAAAAAAGGGGGGAAGAGCTCATTGGGCATCGAAAAATTCATCCGCATCGCTGTCGATGGAGAAAGTGCCCAAAAGGCTGGCAGCATTGCCGCGTTATTTATATTTCTATGGTAACCGTAGGTACCAGTACCAAGTAAATAGATTTTATCTCTGTAACCCATTTACTTGAGTGAGTGTAAGGCGAGGAGTAAAGTAATCTGTAAGTAATCATGTATCCTGAATTGATAGCCGACATGATTATCGATATCACATCATCCGTCATTCATGGCGAGGTTGATGCGATGTGACCGAGCCCGACACCGCACGACACACTCGCATTACTCAACACAAACAAAAAGGGAATAAATGCTGGAATAAAATACTTTTAATTTCCCCGGGCGCCGCTAATCGGGCCGCGTCGATGGAGGGCGCCAAATCGCCCTTTTTATTTTACTGTATGAACGCAAATCCGGCGGGAAAACGGCGTTAGGCGAGAGGGGTTGCGGGCGGGCGAGGCAAGGGGGGGTGCGGTCACGCGCTCGGAATTAGCGGTCCGGGGGCCGCCGCGCGCCCCGCACTTGACCCGCGCGAGGTGTCACCGAGCACGTTACCTACCCGCAAAAAATAGGGGGTGAGCCGCGCACCGCCGACCAGAGCTGGGAGGTACCGCACGGATTTTGTTTTTAATTTTTTATGATTTCGTTTCGATAGAACACCGATAGGTACCTACCTACAGGAGTCGATTGGAAAAATAAAATAAAACACAGCGACCTACCTAAAACGTTTTATACATTGTTAGTTTCGTACGCCGCCATATACCTAGCTAGATCTCGCCATAAAACTTCGAAGCATGTATCCGGTGGGTGCGAGGGCGGCGCAAGCCACTAATTGACTCACAAACAACCCATAGAGACCGCAAATACTGAGATATTGCAGCTCTTCTACCAAACAATGACTCACATTGAGTCATTTATCGAACTGTTTTGTAAATTATATTAAAGATTTCCTTCCTTGTACCGATAATGTAGCTAAAATAGGAAGCCAGTCTGCGTTCGGTATTAATTAGTGCAGTTACCTGTTTACATTTTGTAGCAAATAACCTACTTTAACTAAGAATAATTAGGAAAAAAGGAAATAACAAAATACAAATAAGTACCTACCTACTTACCCAATACAGCTACCATGCGATAGTCTTGCGTTGCATACCTAATTATTCAGATTATAACGTTTAGGTAGGTAGTTAGTTATCCGTAATGAAGTCCTAAGGCCACAAAACCCGCTAATATGGTAGGTAGGTAGGTACCGATGGCGTCGCATCGTGTAAATAAGTTTAAACTTTATAGCACGTGTAAGTGATTCAGCAACATGTCCATAGTTGAGAGGCGCCAGCGTCAAGTGCGATCGCGCGACCCCACAAGAGATGTCGCTACTCGCTACTCGCTAGGGATCGCGCGGTCTTCAGCCGGCAGTAAAAATACGTGCGGGTATTTCCTGTGCCGCGACAGCCTCGGCTGGGGAGAAGCGGGGGCGATAAATAACTCAGTTTGCGGCCGGAGGGGCCGGGGGTGAGGCGGGGTGTTATTTGTAGGGCTCGCGTGTGAATTATTCGTGGGTTCACGCGCGCTGTTTGCCCGCCGTCTTGTGGAGAGGCGCGCCGACCCTCGTTAATGAAATTTCATATCGTTCCCGCGTCGCGTTCCATTGTAGTTGCACATCACTATTGAAACTAGCGGATTGTTACACTTGACTGCTCCTAATGAGTAGGCGTCTACCTCATTGTTATTTGACAATAAGTTACCTACTACGTGGCGGTTTATAACGGTGGTTTACCAACTAGGTAAAACTAATCAATAACTTTTTAGTCTGAAACTAACATTAACTAACGCATTACGCATCACCCGTCAGGTGATTAATTATATATGATTACCTACCTACCAATTTAAGTAGCAAAAACGGCTTGTTAGGCTCACTGTCCACTGAGGCGTTTCGCTATACATTTCGTGTTCGTGCTGATAAGCAATAAAGATTATGTAAAGCAATAAGTGTTTTTCGTCGTGGCTGGGCGTCGGTGTAACGTAATTAGAGGACCCTTATTGTGTGACTGCGTTGGTCCGGACTCCGGACCAGCTGTCGCAATGTTTAGAATATTAATAGGTAGCCTTTGGCTTGTAGTTAGCCGTGTACCGTCGTACCTAGTAAGGCGGTAACTATCAATTTACCTAATTTAGACTGCACCGGTCGGTCGCGGCGGCAAGGATTCTCGACTATGTAGATAGGAGCTCGTAAATTGTTGTTTATTTAATGAAATGTTAACTGCTAATCTACGCATCGCAGTCGCGCCATTAACTTGTCTTGAATATGGAAGATGAGTGGCTTGGGACTTGGGACACTAATGTGTGACTTACTAATCATGTGGTTAGGTTAGACACTATTCTAATGAGTACCTACTTACTTACCTACATATATTATTTAAGTACCTACCTAGTTATACTATCTCAAACCATAGACTGAATAATGAAGTTGTAAACCAGACCAAAATGTTGCCCAATTACAAACCAAACGTGTTAAGGCTCCTGCAGACAGGTGCGACGTGACTCTGGTGGAACAATTTCTATGAAAACTTCACGGAAATTGTTCTATCGGTGTCGCGTCGCGCCGTCCCGTCGCGCCTGTCTGCTGGAGCCTTTAATTGATCGATGCCATTAACCCATTACGTCATACAACAGAGGTGTCGCTGTTAATCGTTAACAAGTGTGATAGAGCGGCCAATTGTTTTCATCGCACTATGAATTATGGTAACATTACACTCTAATTAACTATTGTAATGAACACGTATCATCTGCCTAACATATCCACATGTTTATTCCGTAATGTTTTACACAAAGATGTCAATAATTTACAGTGTGATTAAAATTACGATCTTTGTAACCGACATTGTAATTGCCATGTGGTTAAAGTAATATCATTGCACCTGTTACCGACCCACCTCTACTGGAACTGTTATGCGTCACTGTTTATTCTCTAGTGTGCACATGTGGTAAGGAAGGAGTAGGTACCTACCTACTTATGAGAAGGATATTATGTGAGTATTTCTTAGCAATAGTCCGTCGCACAATGTTACTATTCTGTGACAATATGCACGATTTACTCATTTGCATGTATGTCTTGTTGTTTTAGCAACAACATACAGACAGAGTCCGATATTTAAACTCTTGTAACAACTTAAAATACTTTTTATATTAATTTTTGTCTTATATTAGTTGTATAAGTTCTGTATAAGCTTTCACGTCTATAAGACCGTTGAAGAACTTGAAGTCGTATAAGGATTGAAAAAAAGACTAAGTATTAAAAAAAAAACAAGAAAATGCCTGTACGTTACGACTATTAATACCAACGGCTACCTACATGCTGTCAACGCACAAATTTAAATTATTTTAAATCATATTTTGTCGTTGGAATAGGGGTTGTATAGGAGCTGATAAACGATAACGTCATAACAACATTATACAATTTGCAGTCATATGAGGAATTGTAATTTTGCCTGTTGTGAAATCTGCTGTATTACGACTATACGACTACAAATGCTGTCATAAGCTTGTTAAACAACCTAAATTTTATGTGAAACATAATTTCTGCTGCTAGAGTTATAAACTTATAACTGCAACAAAACAGTGTAGATCGTGTAAGTGCCATGTAGATACGCGAGTGTTTCTTAGCGATAGTCCAACGCGGCGGACAATGTGTGCAATTGACACAGTTGCGCTGTGCTCTGTTCACGACATGTGTTACTTATTGCTGGGCCGCATCACTTGTGGCACTGGCCATGTGCATGTTTTGTTAGTACATTTGCGTAGGTACTGTGTATTACTTCGATGATAATATTCACACTAATGTTAATCCAGTAACTGAACTAGGATAGGGATCTTTTGTTTGTTACTAATTAGTGTATTTAAAAAATAACGGATTTTTGTTATTACAAGTTAGTGGTCATTATACAATTATACTTAACTGATAATGCCAATGTCAAATTACACGGCTAAGCCGATTTTCAATACATACAAACAATACAATCCTCTTTATACCTACCTTGTAACTAATAATAACATGATTTAATATTATCTCAGTGCTCATATCGAACATGGTTATTTTATCTACTTACATTCGAGATATTTTGACGCAGTTTTTATACGCAACCATATCTTGTAAATCGATAAGTATCTACACCTCAAACGAAGTAGCTAACCCGTATCTAAATTATACTTGTATAAAAGAATCCTTGACCTTCTTGAGTACCTACCTACGATTCTTCTCCAATTATTACAAATCAGAGGAGATAAAAATAATACAAAAGATTTGAGAGTTAAAGCACTTCTTAGAATATTTTACCTGAATCCTAAAATTGATAGCATGGAATTTCACAGACAATAGGCGACTGACATAGGCTGATTTTCGGGGAATCAATGGTGCCAAAAGCTGATGAATTTGTACGACTTTCCTGTAAGTATAGTTAGAAGATACATTGTGAAACCGAGTCGTGAAAATACCTCATCCTAAAATAAGTAGCAATTTAAGTTCTGCAGCAATAAGTCTTACTAAAGCAGCCGTTATGTCATTAATCATACCTTTACAAACAACTAAACACGTCCTCCGTGTCAATTTAACTTAGACCCCCCAGTAATCAAAACTGAAAAACAAACAGACTAGTAACAGGCCACGCGGCCGGTTCGAAGTGGGCGCGTTACAGAACATCAGTAACAGATGTCGCTCGCGTAAACAAATATGCTATTATTGCGCGCCGATTCGTCACACCTCCGCCACGCCACGCCGGAGCGAATTACCGAACGCTTATCATTTCCTATTTATACATGTTATAAATCAAATACCCTACACACGTTACTACGTACATTCGCACCTACATTATTTAATTTGAAAATATCTTTACTAAGGCATATTACTAACGCTATCTAAATGAAAGTAGGTATGCTCGTTTATCAAAACGAGAAATCTTGAAATTTTATCTGTTAGTATAAGGTGTCAAATTAGTGATAATAAAATACTTAAATATTTTATCTAAGTAGGTAAATAATTCTGGGAAAGTACGGAACTTAAACATCGGAAATTAAGTATCTGCTAATTATGATGTTAACGTTTGTAATTAGGTAGTAGCAGTATCTAGTCAGATTTATTATTCAATTATTTATTTGAAGTCTTGATTCGAGTCCCTATAATACTGTTCTCGACATCCCTACAACTGTCAACTAGGCAATTTGTGAACTTCGTAAACGTAGGGGAAGAACTTACAGAATATTTAATTGTTATCCTTAGTTATCCTTATTATATTTTAATACAATATTATAATTATTGCTAGCATTAACAGTTATAAAGAAATTTACCAGGTCATTAGCAGATAGGTAAGCTGAAAACATTTCTGAAGAAAAATTAATTTAAAAAGTTCGTCTTCTCAACTTTTAGTGGAGTAGGGTGGCTCATTTTCATCTTAGGTACCGTCAGATAAAAAAATAAAGTTTGTCTGGTTACGGATGGTTTATTATTATTTGTGACACATGACGAATGTATGTGTTGATGTTGGAATAGCTACTGAACGAGCTGGAGAGTGAGATCGCTGGTCGCTAGCACGCTGTGGTCGCGGGCGGTGGGCGCGCGGCAGCGGGCAGCGGGTCGCGGCGACTGGGTCAGTGCTGCGTCGCCGGCTGTAATCATTCTAATTCAATTTGTGCGGACGTCGTCGCCGCCCGCGCGCCACCCGACCGCTTTGTTTACATTACACCGAGCCGCGGCTGCCACTCCACAGCGCCTCGATTAAGGACAAATCAATAAGGCAGCCGATACCGAGCGAGTTTAATAGAGTGAGCGAGTCGAGTCGAGCGCCCTCATTACCCCCGCAATTAGCGCACGGCGCGCTCCCGCCGACGACGACGCACCCCGCGCGAAAAACGAATAAAAAGAGCTGCCCTCAAAATGGCCGCCGCCTCCCCCCCGACCACCCGCCGGCCCCCGCGCCGCTTCGTGATTGCATCCCCGCAGCTCTTATAAATATGGCCGTATTCCTCCCGCCTTTACTGATTGCCCGTATACCCCCCGGCCTCCCCCCGCGACCGCGCCGCCGGCGTCTGAATAGATAAACGAGTCCACGTGGACTGTAGCTCTTATAAAAATCGACTCGGCCAATGGAGCGCGTTCCGCGCAGTACTCCAGCCAACTGCGGCGTCAGAACGCGTGTAACCCCGCCCTTAATAAGCGATCTCGGCGCGACGGCCAATCGCAGCGGCGGATTCGTCAAGTTCTACTCACCGACGACGAAGCGGTCCACGTGGACTGACGCACACATGGACGCGCGTATAATGCCTCGAGTGGAAATAGCTATGACGGCGAAATGTGCGACAGCGAAAAAATAAAATGCGGTCGGTCGGTGCGGAGCGAGCGAGTGGGTGTAAACAGGGGATATTTCGGTGCGGCTCGTTCATTATTATTGAATGCGCGGCGCTAATGGCGAGGCGCGGGTCGCGACACAACGCCTTGCTCACCAGGTGACGACCTCGCTACCGGTACTAACACACCTAGAGTGCGGGTTGATAGGGGAATACCTACGAATATGCCTGACAAAATATTCGAAACATCACAAATTAAAGAGCGGATCTATTAACAGACTTCCCCGTACCTAACTGTTTAAATTAACCACGCTGCAAAACCTAAAATACTCTCCAAAACCAAACATCAATTCAAGATCCGTACAAAGCTAATTCGTATTCAACAAAAAAATAATCAATACAGAAAATCAGGCAACAAAAGCGTCGACATTAAAAGCACAATAAGACGGCTGAGACAGGCAGTCATACATAAGTATAGGCGCGGCAAGCGACCTCCATCGGATAAGGCGAGCTTGTCCGGTAGCTGGCGAGCCACACTTCGTGTAAAAAATAACTACGTACGTACATACCTGCACACCGCCACAGCTGACAGGGCTGCCAGATTTTTCTGACGGAAACCTGTCTGCGTGAAAGGTTTAAAAACCATGTGGTAAGCGAGCAAAGAAAAATCTACATTGATGCTTACCATACGATATACTTATAGTTCCGAACTTGGCAAAAGCTCGGCTAATGTTCGCCTTGTATAACCTGAAATTATGAATTCTGCACCAACTTTCGTTTAATTCAGTATTAAAGCCGATGAAACTCCAGTTGCAATTATTTTTAATCAGCACATCCGGGCGTAACTAAAGTAGGCATGACATTTGACAGCCCTAAGCTTCCTTGGAGACTTGTAACTGTTATTTCTTTTATGTTTTGGACACTAACACTTGCCTATCTAGCTAATGTCCACTTGTGAAGTGGTTCCGTGCCTGCATACATGAATGATTAATGCGGTAACTCCTATCTGGAACTGAGTAATTGCCTGTTCTTTTCGAGTTGATATAACGCTATCTAGAATCTGGATCGATGACTAAGTACGTGGTTCGCCACGTAAGTTGATACCCCAAGCAGTGATACTGTGTTATACAGCATTCAAGAAAACATTCCTTCAAATAATGTAGCCGTGATTGGTTCTATAAAGGTTATACAAGTTTTTGAACAGTTATCGTTTCTGCTTCTAGGGCCACAATTTAATGTTTGAATTTTTATTTAAAGGTGGCAATAACTCTTTTAATTGATAGGTAACAATATTTCTTATCCACCCCTAGCAATAGTGAAAGTTACACCCAAAAGTCACCATAACACTGTTATAAGTCTATTGTAAGCTTTGCATGCTGTATGTGGTAATAAAAATTAAAACTTTTACTAGCTTTCTTATAATTTTGACTTGCAGTTGTTACCTAGGTATGTTTGATTTCATGTGACAAGGTGTTGCAAGTTTTACAACTACAGAACATAGTGGTTAGCAGCGTGTAGGTATATTAGGTAAACAACGTATTTTACATATAGATGTCGATTCCACTAGTTAAATTAAATATGTGGGTAATTATTGTGGATTATAGGGGACTCTACATCAACGGGCTATTACCTTAAATAATATCCCCTGGTAGTATAAATATAAACAGAAGTTAACGGGTAGGGACGTGTCTTCGAGCAACCAGCTACAAGGCATCCTCATTTTAATACCCGCTTAAGTTATGGTTACGTCTTTTATCTCTTAATTAATAGCAAAACCATTCACAGCAATCTCCGGCTATCTAAACTAGCCACGTATCGTCGGATCGCTTTGATAACTGTCCATTGATATCACCGTTCAATATAATTAAATAATATCCGGTTCAAACTAGCGACGTATGCGTAATTTTGGCGGGTGGCGAGTCGCCGTTGGTTTACATGTGGGTAGTTATCACAATGAGTTGATGTGTCAATCATTGCGCGGTCCGCGAGTGCGCGGGCGGCGCGGGTGTAGCGGCGGGGGTTGCGGGGAGCGGTGTAAGTGCGATATTTACGTTCATTGTTGGCAACTGACGGCTTTACGATACGGAACCATTATGCAGACGACTGACAGTGATTTAAATTCGCGTAGATGGCGAGCCAGCGATGCCAATGACATGACTCGCCAAGAAGTTTTGGCTCGTATAACTGGGCGAATGTATGGTGTATCAGTTACATAACCATTAATGGCATATTCATAAACTTAACGGCTACAGACAGCTTTTGCCCTCGTTTTTAGTGGGTACTTAATTGAACGACGGCTCAATGTTCACCCTCTTTTGTAGAGGATCAAATCAAAGCTCGATATCATTATCAGTCAACGGCACGGCATATCTATCTCTATTGTAATAGCAATAGAGTTAGTAATGACTTGCCACAACCTCAATTTGACATTAATAAACGTTAAAAGACTATAATGAGATGTGTCCCAATTGATTGTATCATTGACACATAAATATGTACCTACCGCATCAATTTATTTTTCTTCATTAAATATTAAACGCAGGTTAAAAGCTGAGGCTTGGCGATAAATTCGATATTATTGATTAAACTGTCGTTTTTGCCCATGGCAACAATCGAAATAAATAATTACAGATATTATCGACACGGTAAAACAGCTGCCAAGTCTTCGAAGAATCTCATAATATTTTCTTAATCGCTTGCCTTAAAAAAAAAACAACACTGATTTCACTTACAATTAAAGAACGCTGATGTAACATACATTCGAGAATGTCCAATACAAAGTAAACAAAAGTAAGTAGATAATGATACCTACTTTTTGACAACATCATAATCGTTGATAATATTAAATATTTGTAGCTACGTAGGTACACATATCTGTTCTAATATACACTGTGTAGCAGCACTTCAGCAGCAAAAGTCAATGTCAATAATAGGTAATAAAATCGGAGATTGTTTCAAATCAATCATCATTGCATATCTATCATAAATTAATTAACTAACCAGCTATTAATATTATCTTATAGCTGCTACCCGCGGCTTCGCCCGCGTGGGCCAAGGGAAAAGTAGCCTTAGTTACTCCTTATAACATCAGCTATCAATCTGCCAGTGAACGTCAAAATTGGTCCAGCCGTTTCGGAGAATAGCCGGACTAAACATTTTCTGTCTAAAAAAAAAATTGTTATAAGTACCGTATAATACTTTCATACACATTTAGTAAAAAGCTGTTATATTGACATTACAAACATAACATGACACTTAAATTTTATTTATTTGTAGGTATGTATGTATGTATGAATAGATTCTATCGTAATTTTCAACAAAACTTTAATAATGAGCAAGTTTTCATTCACAAACACTTGCAACGTTGTACAGTACCTAATACTTTACCTTCACTTTCGAAACGTTGTTTGAGTTCTATATTGAGCACTTAGTTTTAGTTAGTGACTGTACTCCACGAGTACTTACATGCGTTGTATAATGAGTAATAAAGAGTTTTATTTGATTGTCAATCAACACTCGAGTGTGGAGCGTATTTAATTATGGCGGCTGTTCGCACCTATATTAGTATCAAGTAGGTGCTTGTATGGTGATAGTAAATCTAACGTTACCTAATCAATTGATCGTAAGTCTGGGCTATTAAAATGGGTGCCGCGTTGTCTATTAATAAGTAGTACTTAATTACTTTTTTTATCCACGCTGAACCAATTGTTATCTACCAATTGTACAAGCAATTTTTCTGATTGTATAAGGTCTTGTAAGTAGTAGTTTGAGTTAGCCCACGTGGCACGAACATATAACAATATCGCGCACTGAATTTTCCACTTTCGGTGGTCAGCCGAGCATTGTAAATACAACAGAGTGCATCTAAGCGCGCCGCAAAAACACACTGTTGGATTTTCAACTGTCGGCGCTAAGCAGAGCGTTGAAAATGCAGTGCGCGAAAAACAATCGCCGCTGGCAAAAAACGCTCGTGCGCACATGGACTTAGAGGTCTCCTTTAATAAGTCAGCACCTACTTAGGTACTTAGCATCCTTTTGTAGTAGGTAATCTTTCATCTATTGGAGAAAGTTAAGATCAGACTGTCCCTGATATCAGATTACCAGAGACATTAAATGGAGAGTATTGAAAAGACAATAGCATTAAACTTGATTCCGTGAAACTGTCAAGACTCACGGAGCTCAGGAACGTTTGCAATGGCTAAGCCATTATCGATAGGTGAGGGCGACATGGCCTGACTTGATTCTATCTGCGGAACAAGGGATGCACGTAAGCTTCAAATTGAGCCTAACGGCTTGTGAAAGGTAAAACTACAAGTATCTTTAAGCAGCTCATATAAAGACAGTTTTTCGACGCCAATCCTTCAAATTGTTACAAAAAAGTGTTTAACTGTTATCAAGGGTCGATGTTCAACCCCGTATCTACGATTTAATAACAATTAACCTTTCTGTCTGCGTTCGCACAAAAGCTTGTTTTCACAAAAGCTCCTTTTGTTGTGTATCTCTTAAGTACTTGTACCTAGGCGGGCGCAGCCAGACGTGCGCTATCTAGTCATCAGATTCCCTTTTACGTCGGTGTGATTTTGAAAAACCATGATTCACGCCACCACACCACGTAAAAGTAAATAAACTGAGATATCTAAAGAGCCGATCGCATGCAATTCCAACTGCAGCCATTAAATATTAATTCCCGAGCAAAAACCCGAGCTTGGAGCGAGACAGAATCCGAACCTTCTGGGAAACGGAGTGGCTTTTTTTTTTAAAGCAGTCGCTTTTACGCGACACAATGGCCGGTTATACAACTAATTGTTCGCGCCGGTTAATTATGCAGCTTGTTTTGTTTGTTCGGGTTGTGCGGCCGCTTGCAGAGCCGCGCCGCGTGTCACCGCGTCCTGCCCGCGCACAGATAACGCAAGTTTGCATTGACCGCTGTCTAGCCAATTAATCCACCGTTGTTTATGTTGTCCCGTAACGAAGCCAATGTTTGAGGAGCTGCCTCTTGGTGAAACAATTTTATAAAAACATGGACACGATTACTGAAATTCCAATGCGTTCCAATGACGTTTTGAGCTCAGAGGCATTCTTATTCATTTAAATAAAGGCGCACAATACGTAGGCGTTATGTTCTTTTTATCGACTACTACCAAACTACCTACACGAATGTTTCCGAATTTATATTATCTTAGAAGCTCAAAACTTTCGAATTAGGGGTAAACAATCTCGATTGTAGGTGTTTATTACAGTCATCAAGTGTGTAAATTAAATGGACAAGAAAATAACGGGTCGATTAAGCGGGCCTACCTAATTAATTAAGGCTTATCTTGCACGATGCGATCAGCGTTAAAGCAATGGGATCGTAAAAATTTTGTTTAAGTCAGGTAGGGAGATAAGGCGATGTAGCGCGGGGGCGGCGCGATGTCGCGCGATACCGCTTGATTGTTATTTATCCATTATCGGCGGATCGCGACCGCCTGCGCGGGAGCCTGTATCTCCTCCATCTCGCCGCTAGGAGATAAATAACCATGTCTATTACAAGTTACGGCGCTCCGAGCACATGGCGGCGGATCTTTTTTACCAATAAATAGGAGATAGGTATGTCTGTCCCTACGTGTCTTATGCTGTGACATATCATACGTTAAAACGGATTATAAGCTTTCATATAAATATAAATATCCAAGAAAGAGCTCAAATAACACGATTTAGCAGATGTGATCGATCATTTGATTGTGTTTTTCTAAAAGAAATCCCCTTACAGCGTTACCTACTCGAACGGAAGCGGTTGTTTTTAGGGAAGGATGTCCTGTCCCCGAAGTAATGGATTTCTCTTGCTGCGTAGGCATTTAATTGAAATAAATGATGCAAATCTTTTTATTATTTAAAAATGAATCGTCAAGGCTTTTAAAAAGTATAAATATCTACTTTAAAAATAAACAAGTTGTATAAAGAAATAGTCTTATTGTAGCTGTGTAAAAAAATATACAGGCAATATAACAATGTAACCTTCTTTTAACAGAGATAAATAGATAAATGAGTCAAAGCGCAGGTAGGTAGAGAGATGGGTGTACGTAAAATGCCTCGTCCATTGTTAGCACACATCGTTGACGCGACATGTGGCCGCCGACGGACGAAACGACCGATTCCAAATAAGAATTAAAAATAAACTGCTAAGGGTTGTGGCCTCGTAAACGTGCCGGGTTCGGTACGTTTATACAGGCTCTTATTTAATTAACTCCTCTTGTGAGTTCAGTCAAATCTAGCTATTAGTTTTAGTTTTACAGACTGTTTTGTTTTCACACAGAACACTAATTATAACCGTTTCTAAGTTACCAAAAAACGCTTAAAGTTTTGTTTAACTTGGCCATGTAAAGAGAGATATTGGCACGATCTGTTTGCTTAAGTTGTCTTTAATATTACAGACCCACTCACATCAGACACTTGATTTAATGATACTCTACTTCGTATAATGACCCCGAGTCTAGTCTCAAAAGCTAAATGCCATTTTTTCAGCGCTTTTAATATTCTCCAAATGAAAGAATAACGAGTTCGGCGGTGGGCGTAAAAAATCTTGGCAAAATTTTCGAGGGTGCTCGACAGTGGGACTCTAGGACGAAACAAAACGAGCTCGCGTCGTGGCTTGCTCGTTTTTTTTGTCGCGGCTCGTTACTTCGCTCGTGTGCGCTGTGTAAATTACCAACAACGTTCCAGTAGCGGGTTAGAGCACCCACTATACTTACCACGTGAACTTGAAATGTCGCATTAACTCATCAAGTCGTCATCCTACCATGCCTTTCGCGAAGTTGGGATTTTCTAGTGTTCATGCAGGTGCGGGTGAATATTTGTAGGTGTTTTACTAGAGGTAGGTACCTACTTTTTGTCTGTGCTCCTCTAAACAGGTAAACGAATCTCAATATGTTTACCTACTGCAGCATAATTGCTTAACACTGCACTTCAATCCTAAAGTTTTGAAGGATATTGCAAATCCATTGCTTCATAGGTTTGAAAATTCGTCTTCTCAACAACGTAAATAACGCAATCTGTGTTGCGCAATTACCCCGCAAGACAGCCTGATTTCATTCCATTGCTCCTACTTGCGTAGGCGTGGGAAATAACAAAACTCTATATGAAGGAAAGCCTCTGATAAATCCTGATGTGCGAAGAGCGATAATCCACGCAAGCTTTGCTTACTTAATTTAGAAGATTGATCGATCTGCGTTGCGCGTCAGCTTTTTAAGCAGACTCCCCTCAAAGATGACGCATAATTGGTAAGTATCGCGAAAGTTGGGCAACCCCAAACCTCGGTAAATTAAAACATGTGACTTATTAGCTCGCTCCCACAGCTAACTACTTACTTACTACCAACTTGACAGATGACGTGTTAACTGGTACTTGGGACGAAGTTAGGGTGACGCTTGAGTCTTAGAGGATTGAATGCGGGTGATTTAACTTCACTTGCTGGGAAGGAACTGTTTTCACGCCTGGTTTCTTTATACCGACACCCATGACAAACAAGAAACATAGATCAAGGATTTAAGGCTCGTGCATACTGGCGCGACTTGCCGCGCGACGCGACACCGGTTATTGTTCTACCGTGAAGTTTTCTTAGATTTCTTAAACATGGTTTTATTAAAGTCGTGTCGCGCTGTTGTGTTGTGCCTGTTTATAGGAGCCTTTATGTTACACATTTCCAAAGATAGGTATATCCTTTAACAATTTTATAACATGCACACTGCTACACGTCCGTGCAAATAAACCACTTTACTTTCAACATTTATTCAACCCTACATCGCCTACATCCCAAATTATTTTCAGCCCGTAAACGCGACAAAATATATCCAGTCGTCCCAGTTTCAGAGCTGTAACTGACAGTGGAGAGCGTATGCATTTTCACATCCAGATTTGGCAAATTAACTAGTCTGAACATCAGACATAAAGTATTGACCTTTCCATTTTTGTTAAAACGGGAATAAATATTGGGAATTCCGGAAATCCGGACTCGGTCAAGGTAAAAGCGATGCGCAAATAGGCACAAATTATATCTACATAAATTCTTAAAATCAGGGTCATCATTGAAACGGTATTAAACTATAAACATCACCGTAAAAAATGACGTGGTATAAGACACATTACTCAGGAACGATTTACGTGGAAGTTGTTTTATTTTTTCCATATGGTTAATGACGCCAAGCCGGTGACCGCAATAACTCATCTTTTGACTCAATAGCGAGGAAATAATAACTAAAAAAGTGTTGA
This sequence comes from Eupsilia transversa, assembly GCA_914767815.1. Taxonomy (NCBI): domain Eukaryota; kingdom Metazoa; phylum Arthropoda; class Insecta; order Lepidoptera; family Noctuidae; genus Eupsilia; species Eupsilia transversa. The sequence continues at coordinate 6,116,925 of OU611888.1, forward strand.
TGATCTAAGCCGTTTTTTTTTTGCATCCAGTGTGTAATGATCATTTTAAATCACTCCAAGGAAGGTGTGTTTTTCAGAAAGCAAGAGAGAAGAGAAAAATGATTAAGATATTGGAGTTGATTTTTTTGACATTTATAACTGCATGCAACACTTAATAATACTCCGAAATTACTTGACACGATATTGATCATTCTTTTGACGCTATCCTGAAGCTAACCACATGGCGCGTCTGACGTCTCCTAATAACGCTGGGAATAAAACAAAGCAATATTTTAATATTATAACGCAAACAAATTGAGTATAAACATTACATAACTAAACAAAGAAAATCTCAGCTTTGAGAAGTGTTACAATAAAAACTAAAGCTGTTATTGTGAGCGTGTGTGGTGGCGAGCAAAATAAAATGTAGCTCCTTAGCGTGCCGGCCGCGCTCCGTCACAAAAACCGCATCGTATGCACCGCTCGGAATGCGTTGAATAAACATAAAGCATAGCTAACTACGGCTCACTTGCCTACATACAAACATACACACACTCCTTTTTATTCATTACTTAACTTTTTATAAAAATAAATGCCAACAATATCCCATTGTGAAGTGTTCAGAATGTTCAGATGGATTAATTAACGTCTAGAGGTTAATTTTTTCTGCACTGCATTGTACCCGTGGATAATTTTCTTGAATTAAAATAATTTTAGTGCTAATTCATACATTTAATTTGCATTTTTTGTTGGTCACTTCTTTATCTAATAATAATTATCTGCCAGCAATGTCATGTGACTGATTGAAGGAAAAATAAGTGAGAACAAAGTTAATGACTATTTTATGAACAGTTCGAGATAAGAAAGTATTTACCTACCTACTTAATTTATTTAACAGACAACGTGTTTTATTGATATGGCCACACTGTCGCATTCATACTTGAGTCAGGGGCTCAAGGTAGAGGTACCAACACACAAGAGCTCTGTATGTATCGGTCTAAGTATTTGAAGTACCTAGAACATTATTTCTAGCAGCTTTTCACAAACAATAGGTAGTAAGTAAATTATTTAATATTCCTACCTGGTCTGCATCAATACAGCTTTTTCGTTTTCAAAAATATCCGTTATTGATTTTAAAGGCTCCTGCAGACTGGCGCGACACGTGACTCTGCGGTGGCGGAACAATTTCTATGAATACGGTAGAACAATTATCGGTATCGCTTCGCGCCAGTCTGCACGAGGTTTAAGAAGTGCTATTCCAGTCATAGGAAATGTCCCATAGGAGGTTGTGGCATAAGAAATTGTTGCGTTTATTTATAATGACTCATCAAGTCATCAAATTGATGCTTCATTGGAATTACAACAGTACAATAGAACCGTTATACGACTGTTTATCAGCTAAATTCTCCGCACATCGAGAAACAAGGTCCGTCTGTTAGTTTTCTTACTACTGTTTTATTATTCCTGGGTTGTCAACTTAGTAATGACCAATCAGCGTATTTACACGCGATACGGGGTGCTAAGCCTAAAATGACGCTCATTATTTTAGTCACGAAAATATAGCACGGAATTTAAGAGCCATTTCATTCCTTCGTGGCTATGCGGCCATAGCGATAAAATTGTTGATAACGCCATGAACATAATTTAATATGTTTATTTATTTGTAGGAATTGTAGGTAACTTTGTATGAAACTAAGTACTTATTGCTGTTAAAGGCTCGTGCAGACTGGCACTGGTGTGTACGAGCCTTAATTCTTCAACGTTTGATAACTATGACTTGTTAGCAAAGGTAGGTACTCTTTTTTGGCAGTTGGCATTTTGGGTACCTGCCTTGTAATCCTTGCATTAGTTAGTGGCATTACTCTAAAATGTTTCCTTTTTAACTCTGCATAATAATATATCTACATGACATTGCTAAAAAAGAATATTCTACACTACACGCAACCCCTCGTCTGGTTATGGATACCCCAATTTAGGCATCGGTTCCAAAACTACTCGCACTATTGGTTTCCCGGAAAAACATTGCATTTATTTCGTTTGACAGGGAAAATACAGTTTGGCTAAAATTCCTTGTTTTATTTTTTCATCTATACTTATAATAAATCTGTAGAAGTGAAAATTCTGTACATTGAAAATATCAAAAAAATAATTGGCAGGGGGTGTTACCAGACCGACACCGAACCCAAAAATTTGATTACAATTTTTTTTGTCTGTCTGTCTGTCTGTCTGTCTGTCTGTCTGTCTGTCTGTTTGTTCAGGCATCACGCAAAAACTACCGGTTCGATTACGATGAAACTTGGTATAATTATTCTTTAATATCCTGGGCACCACACTGGGTACTTTTTATCCCGGAAAAGTGTCCTATCCTACGGTTGGGGGGTGTCAAAGTTTGTATGGAAGAATTTTAACGCGCTGTCCGATTAACTCGAAACTCAATATTTATACTTAAACCCACAAATGAAGAATAACGTGTATCAGGATTTTTCGAAATTCAACCCCTAAGGGGGTAAAATAAGGGATGAAAGTTTGTATGAAAAATCTTATTCCTTGAGGTAATAAACATGAAACTTCGCACGAATAGTTATCTAAATAAATTATAAAGTTTGTAGTTTTTTGTTTTTCTAAATTACCCCCCTAGGTTGGGGGGTGTCAGTGTTTGTATGGAAGAATTTTAATGCGCTGTCCGATTAACTCGAAACTCAATATTTATACTTAAAACCCATGGGGATGTATGGGGTAATTTCCGACACTCACGCGGGCGAAGCCGCGGGCAGCAGCTAGTCTAAAATAAATATGGATCATTCCGATTTTGATAATATATAAATATCTATTTGTAACTTTGGGTCAACCTATATAAAGCCTCGTGCAGACTGGCGCGACGCAACACCGGTAATTGTTTTGCCGTGAACTTTTCTTAAAAATTATATTGTTGTGTATCGTCGCGCAAGTCTGCACGAGGTTTTTATGCAAGATTGGTATACATACAATTTTATCCTACACTAGCTGCTGCCCGCGGCTTAATTCGCCCGCGGCTTCGCCCGCGTGAGTGTCGGATATTACCCCATACATCCCCATGGGTTTTGAGTATAAATATTGAGTTTCGAGTTAATCGGACAGCGTGTTACAATTCTTCCATACAAACACTGACACCACCCAACCCCCCTTTAGGGGGTAATTTAGAAAAACAAAAAACAACAAACTTTATAATTTATTTAGATAACTATTCGTGCGAAGTTTCTTGTTTATTACCTCAAGGAATAAGATTTTTCATACAAACTTTCATCCCTTATTTTACCCCCTTAGGGGTTGAATTTCGAAAAATCCTGATACACGTTATTCTTATTTTTTGGGTTTAAGTATAAATATTGAGTTTCGAGTTAATCGGACAGCGCGTTAAAATTCTTCCATACAAACTTTGACACCCCCCCAACCCCCCCCTTTAGGGGGTAATTTAGAAAAACAATAAATTACAAACTTTTTCATTTATTTTGATAATTATTCGTGCAGAGTTTCATGTTTATTACCTCAAGGAATAAGATTTTTCATACAAACTTTCATCCCCTATTTGACCCCTTTAGGGGTTGAATTTCGAAAAATGCTTCCTTATTCCTTGCCTACATTATAAAGGGAAACTCTGTGCAAAATTTCAGCTTTCTAGGTCCAAGGGTTTGGTTGGGCTGGGCGTTGATGAGTCAGTCAGTCAGGGCTTGTCTTTTTATTAATAGGTATAGATATAGATAGTAGGATAGGATACTTATCCGGGATGAAAAGTACACAGTGTGGTGCCCAGGATATTAAAGAATAATTATACCAAGTTTCATCGTAATCGAACCGGTAGTTTTTGCGTGATGCCTGAACAAACAGACAGACAGACAGACAGACAGACAGACAAAAAAATATTTAATCAAATTTTTGGGTTCGGTGTCGGTCTAGTAACACCCGCTGCCATTTATTTTTTTGATATTTTCAATGTACAGAATTTTCACTTCTACAGATTTATTATAAGTATAGATATAGATAGAATAGATGAGATAACGGCGTAAATACTTACCAAGTAGTTTTTTTTTGTGTTACTTTACAATATGATTATTTTAGGCTTATCTGTACTATACCCAATGATTGTTACGTATTTGTTACAAATTACAATTACCAAGATACAGTTAATAAACAGATTGAACACGACTTCTGGATACTTAGCTGCCGGTATCGATTTTAACGGCTCTCGCAGACAGGCGCGACATGACACCGGTAGAAAATATTCCGTGAAGTTTTCATAGCAATAAATTGTTCCACCAGAATCGCGTCACGCCTGTCTGCGGGAGCCTTCAGGCGACATTACACTTTCGTGTGATACTATACTACTTTAATCTTCTGGTTGTGATCTATTTTTTCCCTGATAAGCCAGATTACTGTATTCCTAGGAGTGAAAACAAATGTTTTCTATCTATGTATGATAATTCAAGTAGGTACACCTAATAATTTTATTCACATTTCGTATCTAATATTTTGACTTCGTGTTAGTATAGGTAAGTAATGTCGTCATTCAGTGACAGTGCCTTAAAGGTTCCCGCAGACAGGCGTGACGCGACACGAGTGGAACAATTTCCAAAGTTTTCATAGAAATTGATCCACCTGAGTCGCGTCGCGCTTCTCGCCTGTCTGAGCCTTATATTTTAATGCCATGTAGGTTCTTTTTATCCTTTATGTAGGTAGTACTTGGTAGGATAGCTGCATGTTTCTAGTGATGAGATTGTCCAGGGTGCGCTGGACCTGCATATATAAAGCAGTATCGTTACTTAGGAAAGCCGTATTGATAAAGTATCAATATTCCGAGAACACTCTAAGCTGCTCATTCATCATTTTCTGGGTTGGGCGTTAATCTAATTGAGCTCATTCATTTTTTAATCCGATTGCATTTGTTGTTTTACACATTTTGACGTCGATTTCACCTGATAATACAAAAATACTTAAGTATTCAGGTAAGTACCTACATTAAAGGCTAGTATACACACGATGCGAGGGTACGATCGCGCTCGTAAATACGCAAAGTGTGGTAGCAGCTTTAGGGCGCTTCGGCCGACCGATACCGAGCTATCTGTATCAATTACCTGCCCCTCTGCGGATTACCGAATTAACCAGCCACATTAATATTTTAATCTATGCCCGCAAATGTACGCGTACGTGGCTACGATAATGCGATCTATTCTATTGACCACAGGCATTTCGCTGTAATGTTGCCAGTGATAAACGGTAATTATATCGTTAATTGACAAGGATAACTCTCCATTGTTCTGTTGCCGTTTTGTAGAAGCTTCGTTTTCTTTCGATATTTTTATCTAGAGTATCAGACGCATTTTTAATTGTAGGTATGTGCCTATGGGTAGCTAAGTAGAATACCTGACAGGTACCAGCTAGTAACAATATTTAAAAAAAAAAAGTAGCGTTGGAGCTGAATGACATGATTGCTTTGAATTAAAAAATATTAATTATAGCTGTCGACAGTATTGTAATAACTAACTAGTTAAGTACCAACAGTATGGAATAAAATAAGACTTACTTAGGTACTTACATAAGTAATATCCATTTAGATTATCAATTAGTGACTCCATTTATTGTGTCAAGTATAACTATACACAGAAGTAGATATAGGTAGCAACTTTGCGATAAGTGTCTACAGAAATCTTTATTAGTCTGACATCTGACCTACTTAACTACGTGACTAGGTATCAAGAGAATAAGCCTGGCTAGCTCAGACAGAATTGCAATGCAATATTGTTTGCCAAAATAACATCGGGCAAGTCAACCGCAACGAGCCACCAACCCGTAACACCGACCCACCACCCGTCGCAGAAAATCCCCAGATAATACGTATCTATTAGAGCGTATATCTCCGATTCGGCTAAAGTATTCCTCAAACATGAAGATAGTCGACGAAAAATTCGAGTGGAGAAATATGTATGGCAGCGGCAATCGGCATGCGAGGGTCGGTCTCCTGCCTGCCGGGGGAAGCGGCGGGTGGCGCCCCCCTCGTGTCAGTTCGCTTGCAACGTTCGCGCGAGAACGACGTGCGTCAGTAGTTTCGTCAGCAACGGATCGTCGCGTGTGACTGACTCGGAGTACGTGCGTGGATCCTGTGTGATTGTGTGCCCTAAGTGGAGTGTGTGCTGTGCCCTGTTTTACTTATAGTGTTTTTCAGACCATGAGCGTGTGTGTTTGACGGAGGGATGTATCCGAGCGCGGGCGCAATGAACGCCGCCGCCGCCGCCGCTGCCGTGGCGGCCGCCAGGCATCCGGTAAGCGACGACACTCGTACACAAATCACTCCTTACTGATAAACTATCTAGATCTCCTCTCTAAATACAGATGGTATTATTACAAGACTGTTTTTGCACTCTAAATAGCTTTGAAAAAGTTTCTGAACTTGAACACGCTTTGCGTAACTGTGGGTTATTTTATTGAATACTTACTGTTACATTGTTAATAATAATTCCTTACAAAGCTAAAATTTTAAATGGCGAACTGTCGTACACAGACATTCATTGACGATAAAAATTACGAAGCTCGTTGCGTTGATGTCTTTTCTGAGCAAAACTTTCTTTAGGAAAATTCACTTAACTGCTCAAAACAAAGTGATATAATCTTACAACACAGCACAAATAACACGTACCTACCTAAGTTTAGTTATTCAGAAAGTTGAGTTGTAATAAAAGCATAAAAGTAATAAACAGTGGAATGGCACAAACAGACGCGACGTGCGAGGTTGCGAGTAGGTACTTGCGAGTTCCGAGCCCCCCCGGACCGGCCGCCGATCATTGTCAGCCGCTCAATTACCCGTGAAATTGTCTGCAAAGGATTTTATCATACTCAGAAATCTGGGGACGAAATTAACAAAGCTTGCTTATGCCTTTTGACACTCAATTCTCGAAATTGCTTGCTGCTAAGTTTAAGAACAGTTATGTTGATGCGTTTATTTGATAACACATTGAAGTACCTACCTACTTTTTTTATGCCATGGAATATCGATAAAAAATATCTTTAGTAGCTTGAAATTGGTCGCATTTCGATCTCTAATAATGTTTTCTTCCTCATATTTAGATGTCGATAATAATTATGATGATTTACGCTCCATTTTCTCAATAAAAGACCCATTAACTAAAGGCTAACGGGGCATCTTATAAACCATGTTTAAATCTTAATGTTTTACACCTATTATCAAGATAATAATCACGTTGGCTATAGATTTAATATACAGTTAATAACAGTTAATAGTCATAAATAAGTAAATTGTTTCTCCGCTCACCAATCTGTGAAAAACATGTTTTAAATAGGTTGTAACAACCTGTAAGTGCATAGGTAGGTACCTACTTAAATAAGAATAAAACGAAAACTGAATTATAAAACCTTGTACACATTCAAGCAAGCATTTTTTAATATATTTTATGAACGAAACTGACCATGTGCCGTCAAAACCACGGCGAAGTGTGTAGCCGTGTGTGAAACGATTCTGAACTTTATGACGTTGTAATAGAGCATAACGGTAGCCAAGTGGTGTTCAAAGAGGCGACCGCAAGCCGCACCGCAACCCATCTGTCGCCGCTAGCCGACGGAAAACTAACCACATTTCGAGAATACATTAGTGTTATTTTTAGGAGACACCGTTCACTTAGTATTGTGCTACCCTTGTATGTAATTTATTATTCTTTCACAATGTTTTGTTGCTGCGGTTTGCAGCAACTAGAAAGTGTAGAAACTAATTTCAGAAAGAATTTCCAAGAGAAAGAGTAAATAATTAAAACGTAAGCAGAAATGGTAATTTAAACTGTTTTATAATGTCTTCATAATTCTTCGTTTAGATATTCATTTTATGTAACAAAATATTAGTTTTGTAAAATTTTACCTATTATTTGCATAGGAGTGGTGAACCAATGGCGGTGGCCAATGCAAAGTTCAAAGTTCACATAATTATTTTCATAGATTTCGCCGGCCGAAGTCCTGTTTGATGAACTACAAATTTTAATACTTAACCAGGGAAGTCTGAAGACTATGGGTAATAATTAAAAAAAAAGAAGAATTTGAAAGTGAAAACCCACAAATTACATTATCTACCTTTATATTTAATTTATTAAGAACAACCTTTAATCAGAAATAAACAACTAACTGTCTGAACTTTAAACTAATTAAGCGGCATTAAACAGTGTTAAAGAGTAAATATGTATTAAATACTCCCATTTCAAACACGATTAACGGACCCCCGCAGACAGGCGCGACGGGATAACGATAAAAATAATTTTCGTGAAGTTTTCATAGAAATTATTCCACCATGAGCCGCGTCGCATCGTCGCCTAGTGCCTTTCTGCGGGAACCTTAAATCTCAAGCTAATTGCCTGACTATTACTTTTTTCCTTGCTTTGGGCGTACGCATTTATTGCGATAATAAGTCAATGCAGAAGTTATTAGTTGGTACATTCCCACGCGCGCGTATTATATTAACCGCTTTATAAATGGACAAACACGACCAATATGTAATGACCTCCTCTGTATAATATCCTTTTAAATACAAAAAACGATGCTCATAAATTTTGGGGTCCGGCTGTACTGGTTGTTGTCAGGAAGTCGTGCGACGCTTGTCGCCTAATTGATGCATTCATACCAGTTTCAAAGAAATACACACCTTATTAAGCGTTCTTGGCATTGATAAGTAGTCGCTTTCGCTTGTGCCTTTTAAAAAGTTTCGTTAAGAGGGTGCATCCTAAAAGTTGGCAACGTCGTAAATAGCTGTCAAATATTTACCTGTTTCGATTAATTTGGAAATAATACTGTATGGAAATAAGAAATGTGGCTAACCAATTGACTAGAATATTAATAATGAATTGCAATTATAACATTGAATTTGATGTTGTACCCGTTTTAGGTGAAAAAAAGGCATTTGGAAAGTTACCAAATACTTTTTTTACATCTAAAACTAACTATTCGGTGTTACGATATTAATTATTGCATTTCATAATCAATATTCTAGTTCGCTAGTTAGCCACATTTTTTATTTCCATACAGAAATATTATCAAATTAATCAAAACAGCGAAATATTTGACATCTATTTGCGACGTTGCCAACTTTCAGAATAAACCCTCTTAAGACGTCGTGTGATGTTTTAAGTTTGTAGTAGATTTACTTTGAGGACACCATAGGGAAAACGTGTCCTCTGAGTAATTTTACAATGCGTTATAAACGCTTATTACGTGGTAAAACAAAAGCAGACACACCAAATGTCCGTAACACCTAAATAGCTTCACAGATCTTCTCTATCTATTAAATTGGTTTTTCCCTGTAAACTGTAACGTATTTTTACTACGTTACGTCTTGTTCTTGTAGTTTATAAGCGTCACTGTATGAGTGTGTAGGGGGGGTGTATGAGACGCGGGAGGGACGGGTCGGGTGTTAATGTAAATGCCTATTTGTCTATTTGCTTAAAATCCGTGTCGCGTCCTACTCGGTAAATATTTGACTGACAGAATTACCGCTACGGACAAATGAGATGGCGTCTCGTCAAACATTCCAAGTTTTCTTCAAACATGAACATAAAGTTGAGTTCTAGAAATAATAAATCTGTGTCAATGACGATTATTTTAATATTGTCAAGATGAGTTTATCAACGGAAATGTCTTGTCAGGATTATCATCGTGATAAGAGTGCCTTGAGTCAATGTTCACCCAAAATAATGACTTGATATTTGAAGATAGATAATGCAATATCAGTTTGCACAAACACGGCATTTGGAGTACGCAAACAATGCTTCGTCATAATCAAGATGCCATCAAACATATTCGCTGCGCGGGAACGGAGGGCTGACATACTTACGTTTGAGACCACCGAGCGGGATATTAATTCACTGTTGTTGACGTTTTCACATCCATTCCTACTTTAGTAATCTGTTTTCTAAAAGAGAGGGAAACGAAATTAGATCTTTCTTTTTAAACAGACTAAAAACCCTGTTGTAGATACTTAAAATTAATAATAAGGATCAAATTATTTTGTTAATTAATTACTTTTAAGAAAATTAATTGTTATTGGCCGAGTTCACCGAATAACCGATATACTTACTTAATAATTATCTATCGGCCAGTCCACCACCGCACTCACATCGGGTGGCAAACGGTGTTGTATTTCTGAGAAAATAAAATCAGTTTTCCGATCCCCGCGCTACCATATTAGTTTACTAGCATTTTTTTTTATTTTCCCAATACAAAGGGTAATAAATCCCTCCGTTACGCTCGTTTTTATGAGCTCTAAAGCGAACACAATAGAGCAGAAATTAGCTCGTGGGGTTTTGACGTTGAGGCGTTACGTTACAAAGCCAATCTTGATGTTCAAATATTTGTCTATGCTTGTTTGGTTTGTAAGTGCGAATGGTGTTTAGATGTTTACCAAGCCGCTGAACTTGTGTGAGTTGTGAGCCGAGCGGGCGAGCTTCTAATATTACTAATAAACAGTTGACATCGATCCACTTCTCAGAGTTTTGCTCGTATAGTAACGTAAAGGACGTCGACGTTATTATAAATCACCAAAACTCTCATTTCAATTTCGTATTCGACCAGAATTCATTCAGCCGTTTTGGAATTCGAATTTCGAATCCAATAAAAAGAAAATACTCTCCGGAGCGTACAGCAGGTAGACGTGGGCAGACGTATTCAATAATTTGAAATAAGAACACGTATTTCTTTTTATATCCGTTTAAACGCATTCTGTTTAGTTTTGTTTTTGTGAGCGGCCGGTGGATGCGGGCCTTTCATCCGGACCCTCTACACAATACTGCCACTCAAAAACTGTTCATTGTATTTTAATTTGACCTTTTCGGCGATAATTTATGGGAATCTTTTTTTTTGTCGAGGGGAACGTTTACTCAGTCTATTATTGCCGAGGATTATTTTCGTTTCTTTTGTGATCGATTTGAAGGTTGGATCGAAGTTGCGACTATTAGTATCGAAGGGTATATTTAATCTGTTAGGCCGTGGGAAAAAAAGAATCGATACGAAAAAATAGTTTCAAATTGAAATTGAGTAATATTCCACTGAAGCATGTCAGAATTAGGAAACAAGCTGTTAAATAGCAAGTTAACAGACCAAACAACGTGTTTAACTTTTCAATTACTTTTAATCATGTGTAATTTTAATGCGATTGCGTTAAACGCGTCGAGAGTCGAGAATGATATTTAATTTTGCCAATATTGCACACTGAAATAATTTGCACGTTAAATAATACAAAATTTACGATAGGTCAGACAGAGCAACGATTGGCATGTTATACAATTTTATTACACAAAAGCGTTTAATTTAATCCGTAGTCGTATAATGTTATTTTATATGGTGATTTAATCGTGGTTATAAAACACTTTAACGTATAACGAGGTGTCAGGTTTGTTGGCCAGCGAGAGCGAGAGAGCGGCAGAATAACCCGATGCGATAAGACCGATAACGCCGAATAAAACAAATAATTAAAACTTAAAACGACGACACCGTCACTTATTGACGCAGATAAAATAATGTCCGGTTCAAGTAAAGGCACGTGCACACTTGTTGAGTGTTCAGCGATATGGCTCTTGTTGCATACATGATAAGCAATAAGCAGGGAGATTAACTAATGGTAGGCCTGATAATAATAAGAATAAATATAAATATTCTTGTGTGGGCAAGATTTTTTTATTTTTATAATTTTATGTAGGTAACTCATTCATGTTTTCTATCAACATCTGTCGAAAATATTACAGAAGTATTTAATCCGAAATAAAGTAATTTTATAAGCACTTAACAAATCTTTAGTGGCCGTGCGACAAGTGTCGTTAAGCTGAGTGCACATTAGCCGAAGAGCTTTATTACTTTTTGCCCTAATTCAGATCAATAAGGTTGAAGTGTCGAAGCAGCCTCTGAAGCGAGGTACGGTACGTCGCATCGAGTGCCGTCGTGTAGCCTCGCCACACGCGAGCGTGCTCTCACACTGCTACTGTCGATATCGTTTTGTTTTTGCCTCCAAACATACGTTGTGTTAGCTCGTAACTTTAAACTCCTTTTTGTTTTGATTCAACGACATGAACATGGATAAGTAATTGCTTGTGTCGATTTACATCTCTCAGTGTTCTTGTAGTTGTGTGGCTTTCATCTTTTCTTTTAATTAAAAGCATTTCGATTCCTACAATAAACCAATTAACCGAAACATGATTGGCGCTCAAATTAATTTTTGATACGATAGAGTGCTAGGCTAGATTGCTAGACAATCTCGGTTTATAAATAGTGTTGTAAATAAGCACGAATTGCGGTTGATGAATTAAGTTAGAATGTTGCGAACAGTGCCTAGACGTTGCGGTTAGGTTATCCACGATGTTACCTATTACGTTATTAAGTGCGATCACCCATTACGTGGAGCGTGAGACGTCGGGCGGCGCGGAGGCGCGCGACCGCAAGCCCGTCTCCTCGGTGGTTACATTCACTAAATTCCCGGCCACATTTTTCCCGAGCCCGATTGTCCGCAGCTCCATTTACAACGTCTACACGCCGCGCCAGTTCCTTTTACGCTTTTATTTACGCTCCTTTTATTATTTTTAAAGTCCGTTTGTTCCTCGCGCCGGCACCGAGCGGCGGTTATTTATTTTTTGCCGTCGGCCTCCCGGCGACCGTGTGTTGTTGTGTCCCTCGCTTTATTTTTATTTTCGTGCTTCTTATTATGGAGTTAGCTTTTTTTTCTTTATTATTACGTGCTCGCGTGTTCGCGTTACTTTATTTTTGTGTTAAGAGGCGTGCGGTCGATGTTGTTTATTTTTTTTCATTAATCGAGGCTCACACCGAATTATGGTCATTAAAGGATAATTTGTATTATGGTAATTTGGGATGCGTGTAATTTTTGTTTCGTGATAGGAATGTTTTTGTTCCGAGAGTGAGATTGATGAGTTACGTCTTACGTCGTATGCTCTTATTATTTAGAACGTTGCGTGTTCAGTAAACGTTTGTAAATGGTCATTTAGAGAATGTGTTCAGGTTTTAAGAAGTCTTTATTGTAGCGGAGATGGCTGGTGTTTTGGTTACATGCAGGTCATTAATTGTGTGTTCCTTTGTTCTCAGGGTCCCCCACAGCCCGGGCAACCCATCAAGTTCACGGTGGGAGAGTCCTGTGACAGGATTAAAGAAGAATTCAACTTTCTACAAGCCCAATATCACAAGTCAGTATTGTTTTATCTTTATTCATTAGGTTCACATTATTTTATAAAATTTAGATACCTACTTAAACATTTAAATAGTTAAGTAGTTAGTATATTTAGTATATTTTTTACTGCGTTAAGAGACATAAGAAAATCATTAAGTAGTAGAAACCTAGAACAACCGTTGACTAAATTCACATTAAAAAACTTCAATAAGTACTTAAGAGAAATAGAGGCATTAGGCAGGTAGGGTTGTAGAATTTACTACATCAAGAATAAAACAAGTAAAGTGGGATCATCCGGGATCCCCTGTCACCGGGAATCAAGGAGAATCAACCCTTACCTGCCTACCCTGCCCTTTGAGCACCCTGCCAGGCTTTTTGCGACGAACCATTGTCGTGAAACAAAAAAAGTAACAATAATAGGGTTTATTTACACGAGTCGTTTAAAGTATAGAGAAAAAAATAAAAACGAACTTAACGTTATTGAGGTTAATATTTCGAAGTGGTGGGAGACAGGTCAATTGGAAGGTTTTTATTTGGAAAGTTATTTGTTTGTCTCCCTCTTGTACCTATACTCATTTCTCCATAATAAAGTATCTTGTTAGTTTAGTTACTTACCTATTTGTCGAATATTTCATGATAATGAATAATTACACGAAATTAGAAACACAACACACAAATTGTAAAGTAATTATAACCCTAATTATAACTTAGGAGTTTCTGATAACAAACTAAAAGTAAATGTACCTACTTCATAAATATAAATAAAAGCTATAATTGGTTGAAAAAGCTGTCTCCACTACCTTCTTTAAGGTGAAAGAAATACAAAGAAAAATAGAAACAAATTACAAAGTGGCTCTACTGTAAATAATAGTAATTAATACATTATTTTCAGTTTTGTTGGCATACAAATGCTAACTATCAATCGCTTTTCTGGCTTGGCTACAGCCAAGCCGCTTGGTCTTTCCGAGTCCGATTACGATTCTCAAGTATTTGGTATATTCGAATATTATAATAATTTGACTTCAGTCTTTATTTTTAAAGTGTCTATTTTTTAACTAACTTAAAATTACTTTTAAAGTACCTAGATAAGTACTCTATACTCCATTTATTTTAACACGGTTATCACCTTTTCGTTATTACCCGACTACGGCGAAGCAAAAAGGAGGGTTATGATTTTGACCGGTATGTATGTTCCCTCATAACTTCTAAACTGCTCATCATAATTTGACAAATGGGGTATTGTTGGTGTCTCGGTCGTCCGCTGGTTAAAGGCTATGTGACGTCACATAAAATTGAATATAGCGCCCTCTACAAGACAAAAAGTCATTAAATAAAAAAAGAGTTTTTTTATGGTGCCATATTGGGTATCAAATGAAAGGGATTAATTAGCACATTTAAAAAAAAAAAATACCCCATAATAATTTAAATAAAAGTATAAAAACGAAAATCCTACTACGGCAAAAAAGTCAACTAAAAAGGTATAACAGAGCCTCAGACAGACAGATTAAAAATCCGGAGTCACACGTGTTAGGGGTAACACGTGTGACTCCGGATTTTTAATTGCAGTCATTTCAATATTATTACACAATAACTGTAATTATTTAGCCATTATTTTTCTAATGCTAAAGTAAATACAGTATAAATATTATCTACAAGTAAAAAGTTCTACATTCAGTCACTTTCATACGAATCTTTCGGTAAGCAGAAAACTTCAGCTAGTTTTTATAAAAGTAGCGATTGTTAAGCAATATGTAAATCTATGTTCACCAACGCCCGACCTACCTATTACCTATTTTACTACAAAGTTATTATGTTATAAAACTCTTATCGGGTCACGTTTTCTGTGATCGTTAAGTATGTAGGTAATAATCTAGAATTGAAATTGAACAGTGTAGTTAAGCGACGATAAAAACTATAACCATAACAGGTCTGACCCACTATGCATGCGATAACAGCTATAAAACAAGCTGTTCGCTTATATATTTCTTATCTTAATAATGTTACAAGCGCTCCTTAAATAGAACTTGGAGTGTTAGTTTACTGAGTACACTTGAGTATTTAATAAGTTGAAAAGTCACCAAAGAGTCCTAATATCTCATTGCTTTGACCTATTTCGTGGAGGTTATCGCTGGCTGTCAAGAAACCGATATAGTACCTAACGATTAATAACAACAGCTCTGAAAGCTTGTGTGTAACGCATGCCGGAACTTTACTATCTGATCATAACACTGTAACACGAATAAATAGATCAAACGTACAATAATAGTCTTGTTCGAAACTGTTCAAGACGTAGCGCTATAAACTTGCTGCTATAAAAATTTAAACAAACAATTTCACGAAAAAGAATTCGCTGAATCTTGTAAAATAATAGTTTTCTCTTTTGTTTCAGTTTAAAATTAGAATGCGAGAAACTGGCTAGTGAAAAAATTGAAATACAAAGGCATTATGTTATGGTGAGTAGAAATCCTATATTTTTAAAGTTTTTTTTTGCTGTTCAGAGTGTTTCCTACCAAAATATATAAAATAAACAATCATAAAAAACAGACTAGTCAATAAACCAGCAATTTATAGTTTTCAAACCAAAAACACACATTGGGAACTCTACATAAAACTGTGGTAGCATGAAATGTTTTATTAGACCACTACAAGAGATTGGGGTTAATGATAATAGCGGCGATGGCACAAACATAATTACGTTCATACCCGTACAATAAAAACGAACGCAACAGGCTTTAAAACGCATGTCATATTAAAACTACATAGTTTAATTTAAAGGGACAGCTAATTTAACAGCTAAATAGAGATGTTTATCACATGTAACATTTGTTATGGCGTGTGAAATCAATAAATGTGTTCCTTTGTTCCCGCCCGCATGTCACATGTTTTCTATTTGATTGGCTCCAATGCACCCTCCCATTAAGATAATTGTCCGTATGAAAGAATTATTTACTCAATTACTGGGCAGTTTGTCTCTCTACACAAGGAACATTTCAGATGTTTAGCACGTGTAATAAAGTATGTTTAGATAAGATATTGTAACATCGTCGTATCAATCACAGCGCCAACCGAGCTGTCAGAAGCGTGCGTAGGCAAACGTATTAGTGGCCAGTTCAAGAGCAGACAATATATTTCAAGCGAACAGATATATTTTGGCATGCCTTAATCCCCGCATGTTCGCTCCGTCCAGATATGAATCACGATTAAGTGTTGCCAAATCGCTCGCAATTTATTTTAATACGCTCGAGAGGAAATTTTCGCGAGAATTTTTATGTGTCGGAAACACTTCTGGCCGACGTCCAAACTGTGCCAGTGCGGATGTTTAGTTACTCGACTCCTATAATTTGAGGAAGCTAATCTGTGCCAAAACCGTACCGTGTCACTGCTCGGTCGTTACATTTACTCGCATATATTGTAATCGATTAAACTAAAGCGTGTTATTTATGTTTCAGTACTATGAAATGTCGTACGGCCTCAATGTGGAAATGCATAAACAGGTATGTACTCTCATCATCTTTAAATTATGCTTTGTTTAAAATAAGTTTGTATGTGTATTAGTGAACGAAATTGTGTTTCCACTTTCTGATAGCAGATGTTAAACATGTTTAAAGTAAGGTAACACAAAAGGAAGATGAAGGGGAAAATATTATGGCTATATTTTAACAACAGCGGTCGGGCGAATTGGCGCACGGGGAAACGTTGTAAAAGCAAAAAAAAAACGTGTTATTGCGCTGCGCCTGTTTGTTGGATAAACGTTGCTTGACAGCGAGCCCGCGGGCGCACCCCCACCGGGGGGTGGGAGCATACCGCCTGGTCAAGCCACTTTGTTGACATTTCGGTTTTTTATTTTAACCCACTTTGGTATTTTAATTGCGTAGTTATCTTTGTTATTATCCTATCTTTAATAACAATTACATACATTAGTTCGTATAATGCATGTCGAATAATCTCAGCCGTCGCGCGGTTGAATTAATATTATGACGGAGTTTCATTTCAATAGGACACATTATTATCGAAATATTATGGGGTAGGGAGCGAAACTTGTGCAGGAGGCTCCCCTAATGCGCGTGACTAAAGCGCAGAAACTATATCTATGAATTAGACGCTTAGTAGAATTCACAAAAAGGGGCTGGTAGGGCTGCCTAACATACAGATATTGTTACACGAATATAAGTAGGTATAATTTCTATTAACGAACTTCATTTTGTGGCGTGAGAATTGGTTAGGTAGCAGAGTACATCTTTGAACGTCGATTGAAAATTAAGTAACAAAGTGTTTAATTATGCGAAATGTGTTCGAATAGTTCGCTGGTTAATTGAAATATTATTGTGACTGAAAATACATGTGTTTGAATTGATTGAAAAATAATAATACCTAATTAATTTTCACGCTGTTAATTTCTGGTCGCGATAAAACAAAAGCAATGAAATTGCAACGAAAATAACGAATTATACATGTTGTTTTTGCTAAACTAAATTTTATTGCGTAAATATTTTAATATCAGTTAATGTGACAACCCTGACCACTGGGTGCTCGCTTAACAATAGCTATCGTAACAAATAGGTACGTACACACAGGGGTGCCTCGCGAGGGTGCCGTGGGGGGGCTTCATGGTAATCTGTTGATTTTACGCTCGCCAGCTTGTCCCGAACCCCGCTTTTATTAATATCACCCTGTATTTTAACACGTACTGTAAAAGGAATCACAATCAATTTACTACACGGAAAGCTACTCGGGTAATAAGAAACACTCATTCGTTTCACACAATTAATATTCACACGTGGATTTTTAAATGAACAAGACAGGTGTTCGCTCGTACACGGTACAGTTGTTTATTCATTTTCTTTTGCTATACAAAATGATTATAAAAATGAGTTTTCGTTATGTTCTACTATTAATTAAAAATATTGGCACTAAAGGTATATTTATATCAAACATATTAGATTGACATGGTTTATGATTTGTTTGATAAACTCTCGGACAATAGGTCCGATCCTTAGAGCTCGAAATGTTAAGCCGTCGGCGGTGAGTGATATTTGTTTAGGTTCTGGCAAACTAGCAAACGAGGGGTGATTACGAAGGGTCGTATTGTTTGCGCCGCGGCGGACAGATGGCGGCCTCCACCACTAGTTCAATGCTTGAATGCGCTATTTAGCGTACACTGCCGTGCTTCATTGTAATGGATTATTACATTAGCACTTAAACACGCTCAGTCGAGCGAGAACCAGAAATGCACCCCGTCGACTTTGTTAAGCTTTTATGTGTTGCATGCGAGCGTAATAGAATAACAAGTAATGTTTTTCCTTTTTATTATTTTATAACGTGTTTGTTTTTTTCCTGAACTCCGAGTGACGGTCGCCTCGGGTAAACACTTAATAAAAAGAGATTGAAATTAACTCTCATCGGTTATGCTTGGACAGGCTTGGAGCTTTTTTCTTTTAATTTTTGTGACTCTTCATGGTCTATTCAGGGCCGTCTTGAAATACCTACATCGAGAAGCATTTTACTCGAACATTATACAATAAGACATTATCGCGTCAATAAGGTCGGTTTTGTCGCATCGACACGCCGTTTCCCGCGCGTCGTGACCGAGTCGCACTCGCGGCGTGACCGCGACTAACGCGCGTTTTCCGCTCTTTCTGACGACGACTAATTGCTTAGATTTTCTTTTGTTAGTCGCGGGGCCGGACCGTAGTGAGACCGTGCCGAATCACACCTACTTACGCTGTGAATTGATTGTTTCGTCTTTGTGTGGCAGTATCGACACGGAGACTTATTGTTCTGTGCTTCAAGCTATTATTCACGCCCGGACTGACTTTCACGCTGCCGATTATGGCAACGGTTTCCTTGCTTAGAACAAGTTAGAATTTGCCGATGACGCAGACAGATCCTATAGTATTGGAACTGCACTCAAAAGTGTTGATAAGTATGTGTCGTAACTTGTAATGTAGATAACGGGTAGTTGAAGAGCGAATTCATACGGTGGAGTGATTTCATGAAGTGTCACGAATGAGGAGAGAGACAATAGTGAATAGGGTCGGTGCGCGACGCGGCGGGATGTCGATAAAATACTTTGTCGAGGTTTACGAGCGTCGACAGTCGACACCCCTGCGGGCTCGAGTTGCCTGCCACCCTCCGACACACGTTCCGTGCTCAATGCTCGCTTGTTATGATATATCAATGTGGATTCGTTGCTTTGCAACAATAGGCCCTTTAGTTACAGATTTTCGATTTTTGATTTGATAGTTGCCTTTTGTTTTTATTTGTTGAATGAACAACGCTTTTGACGTCGTGTTTTTAATTTGGATATAAATTGTTTTTTGTCTATTATTGCTTGACAATTTTCATGTTGTAACTGTTGTAAGTAAGTAGTTTTGTCACTTAGTTTTATTCGCTGTAACAAATTTTTGTTATTAGGTATTTGGTTTTACTAAAAGCTTCCTCTAGCAACCTATTTTGAAATTGATGAAAACCTGAAATGTTTGAAAACTTAACTCAAATTGAACACAAGAGTCTAACAAAAATATATGACTTCACCGATTTTTCTATCTTTACACGCACACATCAAAACAATTTATCCGTCAAATCAGTTAAAACTCGTTTTATCACCAAAGCATTCTAGCGAAAAATCCATTTCAATACTTTCGAAAGCTGTACGTGTCCGTATAATTTAATAATCTCCGGGTTATTGCGATTCCATCCATTCCATGCCGTTGGGGGAGGACGATGCGCTCAAACCGCTCGCATCGCTCGACGCTCACACTGCTCAAAATTCATGCGCGGCCCCAAGTATTGTTTGCCCTTGCATTAGGGTGCCCGCACACCCGCGCAATCTCTTTCATTGATAAAAACACTGCACGTGCCCCATCAGCTTACCTACTGTTTATTATAATAACCGGGGGTGGATATCATGGCAACGCGTCTCTTTTGCCCTCTTTGTTTACGGCGACGGCGACGATAGGTAGGTATAGGTATTATCAGGATATTAGGTATCTTTAGGTATATTTTTGGATTATCGAGTATTAAAGTATTTACTGTAATAAGTACCGAAGATTAGTTAGTCTACTACGATATCAATTACTTATATCTTTATCCCTACTTGTTGAAAATTGTTTTGAAGTACCTAGCTAGGTATAATATACGTACACATGTATACTAGGTATACAATACTATAGGTATACCTATATTATACCTCGGTAGCTACTTCAAAACAATTATAAAACAACAATTTTGATTCTGACTCAATAAGGTTATTTCAACTTATAATCGCCATGTAATCTTTTCAATATTCTGCATTACTGCCTAAGTCAGCCTCAATGCATTCCAAAAGCTGTAATTTGTCCATCAACGAACTCGTTATGTTGATACTTTATGACAAAATATAACACCTATTAACGTGACTCAACGTCCTGTTACTCGATTCATGCAAGGCGTAACAATAAACGTAAAGTATAAACAATATAGTAAAGGAGTGAGGCGCGCGGCGTGCCTTATCAAATTATAGCCTTTGAGTGTTCACATCAACATGCAGGTAGTCGTTAAGGGTCCCCGCATAATGGGAGCGCTATCTCGTACATCTACAGGCGGATACAGCGCTGTGAATTGTCTAAACGAACGCAACAACTCACAATGAACGCTTCGGCGCGCAGCGTCGCGCGTCGCCCCCTCACTTTAAAAGCGAAATTATCTCTCCATCTACAGGGTGCGTCGCGCGGCAGATGGCGCTTGCAATAAAACCACTAAACGCGATATCGCCGCTCGCTGCCCCTCCGTCCGCTTTATTATTTGATCGGGGAGCCAAATTAAAGGATTTGCCGTAACCCCTCGCTTGCGACCCTCGCCCGCCAACAATCACCTCTGTATTAAGTCTAATTGTGTTTTCAAATTCGACCCCTATAATACCGAGGGACGTGATATTCTGAACCATGTGAAAAAATAGGGCGTACTCACCCTCGTGCGTTATTAAATTTGCTCATACCATACAAGTACAGCATGTTCTGATAAAATAACGTTCCATTTATCAAAAATTGGCTTATTTAGTAAAACTTGGGTTCGTGAGCATACCTATTGAGTTATTTCATGTATAATGTCCATGAACGCTCGTGACTAATAAACAGTTTTATAGTCGGTCTAAAACCACGCAATAAAACATCGTAATAATAATAAGTGCTCACAATTAGTAAAGACTTGGCCGCGTTATCTTGTTAATTCACGTGTCATCATAGTGTATTTTTTTACCCATTACTCACTATGTTATTATTATTATCATCATCATTATTCAGCAATTCGCTGAAACATAAGTAGTTTCGCGATTTATAAAATATATTACTTGTTCCTATTTTTTATTTAGAATATTTCAGAAGCAATAATACAAAATCGTATCGTATAACATAGAACAGGCTGTGTATGTAGCAGAGCAGTTAGAAGCTCGGCAAGCGGTGAGCAACTGTGCTCTGAGCTTCCAGTGGGTGCACATTTAACGTTACTCCACACGTAGCCAAGTATTTCTACTCGTTTATTTATCGCCCCTCGCCGGCGGCTACGACGGCGTCAAACTAATTACACTGAATACGACCCCTGTTCCACGGACCACCTTAATTGCACTGATTGAGACACGGATATTGATTTCGAAACAGTTTGCGTGGACGCCGTGGCCGAGAGCCTTGCGCGGGAACCCGACACTCGGCTCTGCTCGGACCCAGTCGGCGGTGGTCGGGCGTGAAACGGCCCTCATGAATAATGGACGCCTTGTTCGCTCCTTGAGTTTCATTTAAAACAGACGATTTCTATTCGACTCGTAAACTACACGCCTATGACTCACTCATTTCCCATTCAATGTAATAACCCGTAAAACTGCATCCCCAGCGTTGTAAGAATTTTAAGTGGCGGCCTTTTTACTTAGCATACTAAATAAAATGTTTGAGAATTTACATAGTTTACATAGGTGCGTGTATCAGTAATGCGGTCGTGCAGTAGTCGCGTTATTCACATAGATTGTATCATTAAATCTCGCTTACATTATCATGAAAACGGTAACAGTTGTAGGGCGGCGGGTGCGCGTACTCTATTCAAATACAGTGAAACAATGCAAACAAGGCGAAGGGGTAACAAACACGGGGGTGGCGACCCTCGCAGCTATTGACGGCGGGATCCCTCGCGATCTGACAGCTCCCCACAATACACTTGCTGAATTTGTGTTTAAGTGCACTTTATTAGTGTTACTGACTGATTCCCTGATCAAATTGTAAAATACTTACCTACTTCAATCAAATTGATAGTACTACTAAATGCAATCAACAACCATAAATATAAACAATTTCGGTAAAATTACACGTTCATTCCGACTGTTATTGTCATCATAGCAATTGAATGGCAATTTAAATAATAATAGATAATCTATCCATTAGCTAACACACTACACGCAGTTAAATAGTAATATAAACAGTATCGATAGCCCGTCAATCCCGTCATAATATTATCTTGCTCGTTTGAATGAACCGGATGAATCTTATAAATCATATCATAATTTAACAGTGATTACGTGTAAAGGCTCCAGCAGACAGACGCGACGCAACACCGGTAAAACAATTTGTGTGAAGTTTTCCTAGAAATTGTTCCACCAGAGTCGCGACGCGCCTGTGTGCGAGATCCTTAACGTTCTCTAGATAAAATAAAACGTTTTGAATGGTTCCTGTAAGTTTACGGCGCTATCAAAGAAGCTCGAGCGCTGTTATTATCAACTGTGGTCAAACGACGCTTCTAGTGATCCCCTTTATTAATAACGCTTTTTATGAATATTTAACACCAGGATATATCAGTATAGTAATTGCACAGGCGGCTTCTTGAATTATAAATAAGAAACCGTCTATAATAGGTGCACAATACTCACTCGGTGTCCTATAGAATAGAAAGAAACCCATTAATAACGTATTTAGCATTGATAATTTATGTTTCCATTATGCTTCATAATCTCGTCCTCATTGTACACTATGTAGTTTGCACTCGTTGCACTACTACGCTATCACATTATTTAAAGATGAAATACTTCATCCTAAAACAAAAAATGTTATCTGTGGTCCACTCGCTGGCGGGCCCGCATGACGTCTGTCAAATCATTGTACTTTTTTGTGCCGCGCGCTAATCATGTTTCCGTTTAAAAACTCCGAAATTTCTTAACGAAATGGGAAACCATCGAAGAAAACGTGGCAAAAAGAAATGGAGGACCTTAATGAACGTCTGCGAGAACTGGAAAATTGAGTGAAGACGCGAAAGCGGAGTCTTCATCGACATTCGGGTAAGTTTCTCGATATACCTACCAATTTGTCGTTAGTTGAAATAATTTTCCGAAAATTACCTTGCGATCCATACGCACATCAGTCTCTAGAGTTTTCATTAGAGGCTAACCATGAGAACAATAACTGTGCCGTATACTTAAAAAAGAACGACACCACACGAGCTTTCACGAGAGGCTAGCCGATGGTATATCGTTGAGTGTTAAAAACATATGCCTGCTGAATCCCTAGCAGTCTCTAAGAGTTTTCACGAGAGGTTAACCATGAGAACATTAACTGTGCTATATAACTACAAAGAACGACACCACACGAGCTTTCACGAGAGGCTAGCCGGTGGTATATCGTTCAGTGTTGAGAAAAACACATCATTGTTGATTCCCAAGCAGTCTCCAAGAGTTTTCACGAGAGGTTAACCTTGAGAACATTAACTGTGCCGTATAACTTACAAGAGAACGACACCACACGAGCTTTCACGAGAGGTTAGCCGATGGTCTATAATAAAATTATGTTCAGTGTTATAAACACGTCCCTGCTGCATCCTTAGGGCTATCACGAGAGGTTAGCCGTGCATTTGGGCCAATGTATCACGAGAGGTTAGCCGTGAATTTGGGCCAATGGTTTATTTGTGAAAACACGTAACACGTCCCCGCTGCATCCCTAGAGCTATCAGCCGCGGATTTTAGCAGTCTGGGACCTTACTCTCATATTCTTTGTAGAGGAGTACGAAGTTCGTTTCTGTGGAAGACACTACAGTCAAGCACGTTCGAGAGGCTGTGTGTCACGTGACCGAAGCTGATGCAGCCAGACTGAATAGCCGTACTCAATGCTGCCAGTTATATGTTTATTTACATATCGGAAAACATTATGTTCTCTTAAAAAATTCCAAAATACTAACAATAATAAATTCTAGATATACGATTACATTCGTTACAGATATTCGTCATTCGATACAGACAGTATACGATTTAAGTTAAATATGTTGTGTTAGTACTTGCTTCATTTCCACTACAATGCAGCCGGAAGGAAACTGAGAGTAAAATGGTATCTATACCCCAACCTCAGGCCTTGCCTTCAAGTGTTAAGAATCTGCTCGGAGGGTGCAGTGGTTAGTTCACCTATGGAACTGCATTGCAGTCTGGCCATACGGTGGTTAAAAGTTATGATTAATAGACTAAGCTGACTGAAGCACCCATAATCTGTGGCCTGTTGAACCCACCAAAGTTTGAAAGGGGGGGGGGGGGCAACAGTGAATGAAGGTGGAATCAAATGGGAACAAAGGATCAGGGGGGCAGAATACAGGGGCTGCCATTATGTCCATTGACAAGGTCCTGAACAGTTTAATAGCCTCCCGAGGGAGTGACTACTGTATGTCATTTATCGTGATTGCATCACATGAAGATCTTTAACCCTACCCAACTTTATAAGGATATGAAAGAATTGATGCAGTGGGCACCGATACCTAACAGGTATTTTTAAGTTTCAAGATAAATTCAATGCCACCAAACATTGTCAGATCTAGGATTGTCACTGGCTCAGATACGGAGTGGTGGATTGCAGTATTTCTCTAAAGTTATGCATGGTTGTATTGCTACTTATCTAACCACACATTTGTGAATCAAGGGTTATAAACTACCCTTTACTGAGTTTCCAGTTCAAACTTCTAAATAACAACTTCAGTATATTTTTACTAAAATCAGATGGCACTTTAAATAAGTATGGTGCCACATACCACTTTAAACTGGTGGACTTAAGGACAGCTATTATGGTTTTTTGCCTATATTTGTTACCCATAAGAAAATATGTTAGAAGATATCTCCAGTTTCTGTTTTAAGATACATTGTAAGAGCCTACATGCCTCGCATTCGGGCTTAGCACAGCACCATGTGTGTTCGCTGGGATCATGGGTTGTCTTTCATAATTATATCCTGACAATATTCTGTGCCTTGCTGATTCATAGGCAAACTGCATAGAAAATGTGTCTACTACTCAAAATGTGTTAAGAAAGCTAGGACTTATTATTAATATTGGAAACTGGAAAGGGTGCCCTAGAACCCAGCCAGTATCTAGGTTTCTTGTTGATTCAGTCCAGTTTGCCATTTCACTTAGACACTCCATCCAAAAGGAGATGCAAATAATAGAGTTTGCCTAATTACTAGGTATCTTTGTTGCTACATGCCCAGCTGTAGAGGGCTTTACACCAAGATCATGAAAGGTCACACACAACAGTTAGTAGCCTTAAAGAATAACAATGAAAATAACAAGGCCAGAACTGGTTTATAATTCAAATTTATAATAACATATCGCCTGTATTCCTCAGAGGGCTGGGCAGAGGTGTTCTTATTAAAAAATCCAAATTCAATTATTAACAAATACAATAGAACTAGATTAAAATTCAAAATAAATTATTTGCAAATACAATAGAACTAGAATCAAATCCAAAATCATTTATTTGCAAAGGTTGTCTCACATTTCAACGAACCACAATATAATTAAACAATTTGACTTTTTTCTTGAAATATTGTCTGTTGCTTCTCAAACTGACTGGGCCTGGTATGTTATGATAAAAAGTTCCATATAAATTACCTTGAACTTTTAACAGCAGGTAAGGATCAAAACAATTGCAAGCAAACTCAGATACTATGATGTATTACCTAGAACAGATATCACAACAGTCATAGCCTATATCAACAAGATGGGTGGTACTTGCTATACTCACCTAAAGCTTAGCTAGACAGTTATGGCAATGGTGCAAGGAAAGACAAATATGAGCTCTTGCATCTTATATTAGTTCCAAAGAAAACACTATGGTAAATCTAGAATCTAGACATCCTAACATAGAAATTGAATGGAAGACCTGCAGGTCTTTTCTAGTCAATTGTTATTAAACTGGGTCAGCCCCAGTTAAACCTGTTTGCAAAAAGTCCAATACTAAGTGTCAGAATGACATCATGGCTCCCTGATCCAGGTGCATGCTCAGTAGATGCATTCACTATAAAATGGGACATCCACACCCATTGCGCAGGAGTCTCTGACACTGATTGCCGCAATATTATCAGGGACGATTCCCTGAGAAGAGCAACACCAATCCCTTTAATTAATATAGTGCTAACTTTCTTATCTAGCAAAGCAAGAAAGCTATATGAATCTGTTAGATCAGTGGATTCACTTCTGACAGAGTCAAGATATTGCCAGGCTCATTCACCGTGGTGATATTATTATTAACCACTAAGTTTAATCAAGGATTGTCTTATGGCTCACTCCCTAATGGTATTGAATGAGTTATAATTATATAACTGAAACTGGAGAAATTACCGACTATTACTATTAGCTGACACAGATGAGTAGAGTATCAAGGTTTCTTAGGGTAGGTAATTATATTTGAAATAAGAGCAAAGAACCCCAAACATGATATAATTTTGGGACTCCAGTAACATACGGGGTTATCTAATATCTTTCATAATTAAACCTTTGGTTTAGAATATTACAAACCAAAAAAATTGTAACCATAATAGCTCTTGTAATTGTACATTGAATTCAACCTTATCACTCATTAATATAGATAACATTTCTTATAATAAGGATAATTATGATCTTATAGATACCAGAAATATTTGAAACTTCTGCACCTGGAAGATCTCAACTGAACTTGATATTTTTTTATTTTTTTAAGAGAATTTATCTATCTGGCCTGCCACAACCCTTTTTGTTCTATCCAGATTTTACTAAGAGTATAAGACAAGATTTTAAATCATTAATTATATCCGCCTCTAATCTAACCATTAGTGGATGGATAAAACAAAATTTTTGTGCCCAGTAGTAGAATAGATGTTTCTAAATTCACATAGACAGACATACCTCTACCTTAAAGGCCTCTAAGGGAGGTATCGATGTTGAGGTCATAAGAAGAGCTGCTGATTGGATCACAAATTTTTGATTGTGGTCCTAATGCTTTTGCCCAGGCCGTGTGCTCTATAGAGAGTGGCTGCTCATAAAAAATTATTACATTTTTATGTCAATGTTAATTGTCTGTTTATATATAATTGATGTTTGTAAGTATAGGATTATTAATGACATGGTTGATTCAAGACTGAATAAGAATTCCAGGACTCATAGTACCTAATTAGAGAATTTTTAAAGTTAGGTAACTAAGTATGTCTTTAACTTAATGGAAGACTGATTTTTAAATAGAAATACATTTATAATGAGACTTGGAATAACATGGTAAGTTATAATGTTCAGTTGGTAAATAATGCTGAACTGGTTACCAACACAACTTAATTCTTTGAACATCTACATAGTGTACAATGAGGACGAGATTATGAAGCATAATTATACAGATCGGACTAACTTACCTAGTGACGTCCGATCCTTAATTATGTGAAGTAATCTCGTCCTCATTGTATCCCAACCCCTCCCAGATAATCAACCTACATATATACCTACCTATGTGTATTGGATTGCCTTATCTAAACCCCTTCTGAAAGTTGTGTTGTGCTGTATGGACTATACGATGCCCGTACCGGTCATCGTGAAGTCCCGTTCATATGCTTTGAAAGAATGATTTGACAGACGTCATGCGGGCCCGCCAGCGAGTGGACCACAGATAACATTTTTTGTTTTAGGATGAAGTATTTCATCTTTAAATAATGTGATAGCGTAGTAGTGCAACGAGTGCAAACTACATAGTGTACAATGAGGACGAGATTACTTCACATAATTAAGGATCGGACGTCACTAGGTAAGTTAGTCCGATCTGTATAATTATACAGCACAATAGCTACTCAATAATTAAAGATTTAAGTATAAAGGCTCGTGAAGACAGGCGCGACACAACACATAGGAGCGACTTCCCGCGCCGCGACCCAGAAAATACTCTATTGCGCAGCGCGATATCGGCGCGACGCCATACAAAATTTTCCTTTGGTGTCGCGATATTACGCAAAATAGCCACGCGACACGTCGCGCGATAAGTCGTGCCTGTCTGCGGCAGCCTCAAATGCGGTTTGAATGAATGCGCGAAATGACTTATTAACCTCTAACCTTAGTGTAACGTAAATGTTTAACTTAACCGGATATTCATCAATTCATGTCCAATTCAAATGAATATTAATAAATAACTGACAGTTGAATGTTTCCAATTTACGTACTGAATACAATAAAATATATGAAATTATATTTAGCTGTCACATTTATCGGTGGATATTATTCTCAAATCACTATTCATAATTAACCTAGTCGATGGCCTAGTGATCAGCTAGTTTAGTACCCACCCAGTAGGTAATTACGATAGAGTAAAGACGGGTGGTTTGTAACAGCGCAGTAACATTGAGCACACCTTTCTCAAGAGTCTAAAGTTCTAAACATCTATGACACTATTAATCCAGTGTTACTATCCGATGACATTTACAAAACGTGACTTCGTACTTCACTGGTAAATAAAATGCAGGTAGCAATAAAGTAGAACGCTCCGTATTAGATACCTCAGTAGTCGATGTTCCGTGGTTTGGTAATGGTGTGAAATATTCTCCAGTCGAGTAGCGAGATCATTATCAGACGACGACGTGACGCTTTGATGGATGCGATCGTCAATGAAGACTAGACTCGCGAGAGTTTTCAAAATTATTTACCTAGTACTAGTTTTGTATACTTTGTATACAATATTATTATTATTCTACTCGGTACCTACATAGTTATAAAACTGTATTGATTTTCTAATAGGTACCTAATGTTAGTGAAAAAGGGTAGGGGCGGGAACGCTGAATTCTCAATTTTTTTCGCAAAAAAAAAAGCTGATATCGGTACAAATAATCATAGCTGAGGGTAAGTAGGTATCCCAAATAGATGAAATATAAAATAAAATATCTTTTAAGTAATAGAAAAACAAAATCACAGCTCATATCATTTCACATCAATGACCAAAATAAAGCCTACGTTAAAGAGGTCCACCTGGCCACCTGAGTACCTGACCTCAAACGCTCAACTATAGTTAACTGTCTTTTAAACGACGTCAAACGGTTAATTAGAAAATGATCGCCCGTTTACACCCTAGCAGAACACGGTACCGAATTATACCGAGCCCACATGTTTGTAGTCTGTCTGTATGCCTAAATGTACCTACAATACCTACCTAAGCACTTTACCAGCTAGGTAGTACCACTACCAGGTACCGTTAGCAACGTAAATTGAAAACAACCGATAAATTCCAAGCGACGTTTCTGTTCGATGTATAAATTGGTGTAACAATTTATTTATGAAATAAAAGAAATGAAAATATATTGTTGAATTTGTATTTTGCCTTGTTTGTTGAAATCGTAAAATGTAGTGCAGTTTGTCGCAATAAAATGGGCTATAGGTATTAACAAAATTTAATTTAAATATACACCCTGTTTGTATTAAATTCAATGTTTTGATTATGAGCACCGTACAACAAGTAGCAGTTGCACTTGACTGCCGCATGACACACCACGTATTGTTTCCTCAACAGTGTGGTGAGGCAATCCATTTAGTCAAAGAACTAAGTCGCGAAACAGAAAACAGTAGTGACATCATGTTAATAAAGTTCACTAAATATTGTAATTAAGTGAAACCCTTAACCATTTACGAAGGCGTAGAGATCAAGTGTAGAAACAAGTCCAGCTTAGCAGGCACGCCGCGGGGGTGAGGCGCGGGCCAGCGGGGTTGGTGCGGGTGCGGTGAGCCGCACCGCTGCGGTCTGCGGTCGCCGAGCGAGCCGCGCCGCACGCAGACCCCGCACTTGCTCCCTTTAGCCGCACCCACTCAAATATACTATGTTGTTTTATCTCAATACTTTCCATATTTAGCTAATTTGAATATCAAATACGTAATTCGAATACATAAATGGTCGCTCATATAACTGTTTTGGCTCAATTAAATACACGTTAATCCTTTTAGGTCGTGGGGTGAATTGCCTAAAATACTCCGTTATTTTATAATTTGATTCGGCACAATATCGATTTGCTTGCGACCCTTTCGAAGCCGTCTGCACAACAGGAAACCATAAAATATTTAAGGATCGGATCATAAATATTTTAGTGTGGGCATTATTTCCAAGTAATCATTCGAATAAGAATGTTTATTCAAATGACTGAATTAAGTAAAATAAACATGCAGCCGCAGTTTACATTGTATTACTAATATTATTAACTAAGTATGACAAATGAACAATGTTTAGAACTTTCACAAAGACGTTCCAAACATTAGAGCAGGAATTCTGTGAACGTTGGTAGTTTCCAAGAAGCGTGAAATTTTACTTGTGAACTTTGTGAGTCGGCAACAGTCGCCACTTGACGCATCCAACAAATTAAACAGTATTCGTAAACCGCGGCCGACAGACGCTCCACGCTCACAATAAGCATCGGGCTCGCAAACACGCCAAGTAAACACCGCCTGTGTAAACTCACAAACTCCATCCCTCGTTCTGTCCACTGCGACTACGCACAAATACTTGCAAACTATATTAAATATTTATCATTACGTATACTTTACATGAACCCGCCATATAACTGATCTTTCGACCTCGGTTCTTGCTTCTTTTAATTCCGATTCCATGTCTAGATAACAGAACATTGTACCTACTTAAAAGCATTCGGTAAATCTTGCGAGTGCTTATTGTTCATGGAATCATTGTTCTACGTTCTTTGATCACGAATATTGTTGAGTTGTGTGCCGTGTTCGTGTCGTGTCGTGTCGTATGGCAATACTGCAGTCTGCAATAGCAAGAATTGCCAGTGAGTCGGCGACTCGGCAGTCGGCACAACGAGATAGCAAACAGTACAGTGCAAACGGTCTCCGTAAATAAGCAAGCTTCCATCGCAACTGGACGTCGCCGTCGTCGTTCTGCACTTGTACATATATACGACCTACGATAAATGTTTTCCACGTTGGATATCATATATAACCAACTATCTCTACGACAGATTCTATCGCTAACTTTGTAATGTTTAGATATATATTTCGTTTGATTTCCACGCTATTTCAATTTGATGTCACCCGATAACTAAGACTCATAAATTATGACTTTTTATAAAGGCGATTAGTGTGCCGAGACTGACTGATACCTGCATAATATCTCTCTTGATATCAACTGTTTATCACAATTTAACATAGCCTTTATCTAATACTTTTATCGCCTACTTTTCTGATCGCACAAAAAATAATACAGATACATAAAAGTTTATCGTGGAACCGTCTGTAATCAGCCCAATCAATTTTAGTACAAAATCCGTGATAACTTGTTATCGTCTCTGAACAAAAGCAAGACAGCAGAGTATAAAAATCATACTAGATAATACCAACCAGATAAAGCTTTAATGATAACCATCGAGTTTTTAGGATGAAGTTATCGATATGTATTAATGTTGTTATTCAGAACAAGCAGCTGATATGAAGCGTTCTAATAATCCGCGATAGCGAGCCTGCAATCAACGTTGCGAAACTAAAAATAATAATCGACGCGCGTCGAACCGAAAATAATTTGATGGCAACACGAATATTCAGACAATCGGTGTTAGCGGCGCGTGTACACGACACGGAGCGCGGCGCGAGTGGAGGCTCCGTTGCACATTGCATACATTAGGACTGTATTAACAGCGCTAATTACACTGCTATAACGCTACCGAATACACTAGTATTTGCGTATAGTAGCGAGCGCTATTGTGTTCCAGTACAAGGTGCGGAACACATAAGGCGCCGGAAATGCGGAGTCATTACAGCGCTGCCGCTCGTTACGTCGACAAAAAAGCTCAGTGTGCACCGCGATGATTGATTCGTCTATACTACACAAACCGCTTGTGAAACTATCTGGCGTCTACAAATTGGTCAATTCATGTGCGTCGAGAAACTTGTTTGTGTTTCTTTATTATCACGTAAGCGCTTGTGCGGTTTCACCTCGCTCGCCGCGAATCAACTATGATGTAGTGTAGTACCTCCTCCACGTTTGTTTGTTTATGGCTTTTTCCTCGAACGATTGCATTTAAACAACAATGCTTCTTTCACTAATATAAATATCTGACTACGTTGTTTTTAGAATGTCAAGTTACGTACACGTTTATAAGCGCTCTCATAAAAAGTGCCGAGTCAAAAAGGCTTCACGCTTTGCCGAGAGGTAAGATACACAAAGGGCAATAAACGTTTGGCGTGGACCTAAACAAACAAGGGTAGCTAGGAAGCTGGCTCTTTGTTTGGCGAGAAACATGCTAGTCAACAGAGCGCTCACGCTTGCCTGCCCCGCTGTTATGAAACCGTGTGTCGCGACTCTCGTGATATGTCGACGCTAATCTGTCAATCCGAATCGCATGGACGCGGTCCGATTGCATTCTACTTAATTTATAACTGGGACTGTTTGAATGAATCTGACCGTGAGATTTGAAGGCCACTTCGTCCGCCTCTCTAAATATTTAATGTTATTTGATTGCACTGCTATATTTTCGTCGTGTTTGTTGTGTGTTGTATAAATATTTGGAGATTCTATTACGTGTACAAATCATTTGCATAGATTTTCACAATAACTAATGCACCGTCCACAATCAAAGTCGTAAAGTAAGTCTACAATAGAAAATAGCATTTATCTGGCAACAAACATGATTCATGTGGTCGACAAGAATATTATTATGGTTATTTCTATTTATTATCGTAGCAAAGAGGTTTAAATTGACAGGTGGTGTGTAGTGGAGCGTAGCCGGCTCTTGATCGCGCAATTACAATCTGATTACGAGGTGACACCGGAGCCGGCGCGGCTCGGCTCGATACCGAGATAACGACGTGTCCCACTACACACCCACTCCACGGCTCTCCAATCAACTTGTTCTTGCCAAGTAATTATATCCATTTGTTTATAATGAATATTAATGACGCGCCTTCTCGTCCGACGATTCTGTTTATTATAAGTATCGACGCTCGGGTAGCAATTATTTTAAGTAAAGCCAATTATACTGTCGTTCACGAGCACTTCAGTCAACTGCGTAGATAATTGAACCCTGTTTAAATATTTAGATGCAATCCTACCCTACCCCTAATCCCCCTGTTTGTTGTTGTACAAACTCGTGTAAAAGTTCACAATTTACAGAGTACAATTACAGCAGTGAGTAATTAGAAAGCCAACGAGAAGCGGCGACAGCGGTTGGCAGTGTGCATTATCGATGTGCCAGCCACTAATGTTCCACGGCAGGCTATGTTTAAACAATTATTGCTCCGCGAATGCGATACGAATCGATGATAATGTTGGCCTCTGTCTGCTGAAATAATAGCCCATTTATCGACTTGACTGCCATTTCGCCGGAGGAATTATTTATTGCGGGCCATAAGAGCGACGTCGCTTTCAATACAATAGCGTGCCTTCTCGATTGGCGACTGTTTTGTTTAATAAAGTGGAAACTTGGCGAGAGCGCCGCCCGCAGGCAAGATAAGCAGAACGCAGCGTGCATAATTCATAAAAGAGTCGGGAGGCATTAATGAAGGCCGAAACCTCAGTGGAAGTGCCGCGTCCGTTCAGTTTATTCCGCAGAACACAATCGCGGTAAAAGCAGTAAAAGTTCATCGTCGAGGCGCCCCGGGAGGCGGGCGGCCGGATGCACCGGGAAACTTATAACTAAATGGTTATGCCGTTTAACCTCTCCATTTTGATTTAATATCTTTGTGGTGTAAATCTGTTATCAATTTAATAGCTGTTGCTAAAGTGAAAACATAGGTACTTAGGTCTGTGGTACCTATCTACTTACGACACACATAATTTATGCCTGCGTAGGACATTATAGATTGGTGACATTATGTAGATGTTATCGGTTAGTATTCACGTGGTGGCTAGCCTGGTCACGATGTACGCAGCCACAACGTGCGCGTACGAGCATTCAAGGGAGACAATAAATTGTGGCGTGGAACCGCGACCCGCATTCAGGTCACAGCTCGCGGCGTGCACCGTGCACTCATGTGCCATATTCCGTTGTATTGTGTCGTAAGGAATCCTGATGGTTTTACGACACCTGAATTCGAATCAGCCCCTCTACTGGTTTTGTACAAAAGCGAAACAAAAACCTCTTGAGAATACTGTAGTTTATTCTTCACGCATGTCATACAATTATTTAATACTTACCTCACTCATCTGAATTTTAATTTGCCGTTTAATGATTCATTTGGTAGATATTTCTCGTGGCTGGTATTTAGAAGAAAATTTATTTTAGTTCTCAAATCAATTCGTGGCGAAATTAACGAATCGATTTTACATTTAAATGTGTTTATTAATTTAAATTGGTGGATTCTTATTGCCCAACGCTTTTAAATATTATCGCGAATTTCGAAAACTCGTCAAGTCTGCATAATAGCCGTCGATAAAGCGTTTAATTAATTGACTATTGAATTCTTCATTAAAAAGATGTTTGGAATAAATTCAAGCGTTGTTTGTGGGGCGCAATAAATAATAGTGAAACAAATGGAGCACCGTTGGCAAGATGCGGCCGCAGATTAAAAGCTCCACCGACTAAACCACGTGAAAATCGCGCAAAAAGAGGAGTCACCCGCGGCATTAGCGGATGAGTGTCGGAGCCATTAGTGCACCTCCTCGCCTCGCGTGCTGCCCTCCCCTCCGCCTCACACCCCGCTGGCGCCCTCTCACCCCGAAACCCGACGTTCCTCTTTTATTTCTCGCGCGGGGATGAACTCCTTAATGACAAACCGTACTATATCTTTTGTGGAGAGCTCGCAAAAGTACGTATTTT
This sequence comes from Eupsilia transversa, assembly GCA_914767815.1. Taxonomy (NCBI): domain Eukaryota; kingdom Metazoa; phylum Arthropoda; class Insecta; order Lepidoptera; family Noctuidae; genus Eupsilia; species Eupsilia transversa. The sequence continues at coordinate 6,152,111 of OU611888.1, forward strand.
GTGGCCCTTTTGTACGCCCGCTTTTTATTCCTCCGTTCGTACTCGCAGCTACTGTTGTAGAGTTATACCTACTAGGTGCAGATGGGACGGGGATTGTTCGCCTCGTAACGACAATAAGAAAAACTGCTTTAATCTGAAACCCTTTGTCGATATTTTGCGCTCAATGGTGCTATTCTGTGATTGAATTTCGACATAGCGATACGTAGGAATGCGTGGGAACAATATGCTAGACAAGAAATTTCGCAAAAGTATTTGAAGAGCGCTTGAAATTTAACATCGCATATTGATTGCTTTTAAAGCGTTTAATTTTAAAGTGTGTCCAACCTCTGAGCTCATCTCTGTCTACAACATTCATAAGTTCATTACACAAACAATAGGTTATTGCCTTTAAAAAAAAAAAAATTATTCAAATAATAACTTCCGCTATATTATTTTTAGATATTCTACTGTCTTGAATAGTTTAAAATTAAATAACATTAATTTCACTTTTATGATCACGTTAACAATTATCTCATAGCTGTAAAAAAAATCAAACGTTTGAAATTACAATTAATTACTCGCTAATTATGAATTCATGGAGTTCTCACTGTCTAGAGACGCTCGCGGTCGCGGCCATCTGAATCATGCGGCTGGAGGAATGTACGATTCACTGAGAAACAAAGATATAACTAACTCTCACTACAATTCTCTGCAATTCACGGTCCGTTAGTGTAAAAATTAATATTCGTCGCTGTGGGAGTACAAAGTCGTTTATCATAAAAAGCGTTTTTAGAGGCGGTATTTTCCAGTTTAGTAGTAAATTTTCACAATAACGTGATGGTAGAGGCGGCGAATGAAAATGTAATTTGCGGTAATTCAGCGCGTCGGTCGGTCGCGCGGTGCCGCTGCGGGGCGAGTGCGGCGCGGCGCGACACCGCGCGGCGGTCTGCAATGTCAACATCATACAATATCGATCACAGTACAAGTAGTGCTTATTACTTTGTTAGTTTGTGTGAAACTCCTTTATATTTAAGTCCGTGAATATATCTTTGACAGTTTGACATCATATCAAACCAAGTTCCGTGATGGCAAGGGGTTATCAAGTCTGACATCATTCATATCTAACAATGACTATAAAATATAAACTTTCTTGAACTCTAGTTTAATAAAAACTAACGATTAATTAATCTTCCGTTGATAAGAGGACACAAACGTGTTTATTCCACACACAAATTGAATACGTGAAGCGATGGCCTATCAGCCAGTTTATTAGCACATCGCTAAAGGAAATTTGCATTAGGTACGCACTAATATTCCAATAGTTGCACGACTCACGAAGTTTGATGTTTATCTAGTAAATGGAGGAACCTTGTTGTTGTCTTACTTCTAAAATTATATAGCTGGCCTTATTTATTCGTCATATTTATTTATTTACGCTCTCATAAAAATCTTATTTAAATATTTGCGAAAATAATTCGTGTTCCAGTTTGCATTAGGAATAATGGACGTGTTAAAAAAACAGCGCTCTTAATTAAAATTCAGAGAGGTATTTCTATTATAATAATTTGCTGGCAGTACCTACCTCATGATACAGCTTTTAAAAGGTTTATTTTGCCGTTACAAAAAAAAAGTATCGGTTAACACATAAATAGTGAGTACAAAAAACAAATATGCGTGGTGTGTGGAGTAAATTTGCGCGAGCTCGGACGCGACAAACAGTCCATTTAGCGAGGCAGAATGAGAGTACAATTTGCGGCGAACGCTGCGGTCCACCGCGCGCGCCCTCGCTGCCTCGCTACGTGTGCACACCACTACATGGTTAAATACTACGGCTTAATGTAACACAACAACTCGGGTTAAATGTTTTGTATCAACGCTTTTGTAAAGCTTTGACGTTCTGCTTCACTTCATTGAAGTTAAAATCATAAACGTCGAATTCAGAATAAAAAATATTCACTTAGCTATCAGCTATTATTCTTACAAATTGCACATAATAAATGTTTAACTGATCACTAACACGCAAAGACAGCGAACGAACGACAGATTTCAATTTATTTTAAACAGACACTCATTCTGAATGAAATCTAAACATTGTTTTAAACAGAGGTATAAGATACTGGCATAAAGCAAAAGCATTTTTCATCTCGGTACAATGTTGGACAATAGATAACTAATTGCGAATTCCACCAATAAAAACTGAACGCGATCAGCACTTAAACCACGTTTAAGAGCTGTCAGTGTCATTATTTTCTTTAGAATATTGACACTGACAGATCATGAACTTGGTTTAGATGTGCTGATCGCGTTCAGTTTCATTGGTGAAATTCGCCTTAAGTAAGTGTCGCCTCGCCGCGAATCCCACGCGTAGTCGCGAACAAAAGCTTGTTAGACGAGGGCAAGTAATGCCCTGCGGCATGTAAACAACACTGTTTTAGTGCAATCCACTGATTATCACGTATCTACGTAATATATATTTATACCCAACAATAATAGTAGTTTCTAGGCATCATAAAAAACATCGCATGACTTGTTGCGGTTAATTGCGGGAACACGCCTTCTTGTGATAATCTTGAATTAGTAATCTTGCATTGAAATATTATGTTAATCGCTATGCTCGATCTCTAATTGCAGAGCATTCTTAGGTATTATAGTAATTAGGTACAATGAGACGTAAAAACTCGCTAAAGAAAATCCGTGTAGACAAATGCTGAGTAATAAACCCATAATCATTCCAAAAAAACAAACTTTACAGTTAATAAAATTAAATATGTTGTTTTGAAAGATAATAAGAAAGTTGGCAAGTGTCCTGAAATTCTGAAATGTATGTATGTAGCCACGCAACTAAGGAATGAGCATTCTGTTCAGCTGTGTTCGCTTTGTGGGGGTAATGGAGCATCCGTCGTGTTCAGACAATATCGTAATTTAACACTCCGGCAGACATATGCGCGGCATGATTTCATGCGCGTTGTAAATGTCAATGATTACATCTACATTTAATTATGGTGTAGATCATCTTACTAATTAACTGCCACAGCGGTGTATGACAGCTTTTTCACTCCTATTGTTATTCCTAACAATCAACATTATCATGTTAAATTCACTTAACAACTCTACGGTTGACCGATGCTGACAAAATAAAAATAAACCGCCGAAACAACTTCATTGTTTACACGAGCCGACAAGGGTCGATATAATAATACACTCAATTATGTTAATTCGTCGTCGATTCACTGTGAATCTGCGAATAAAATTAATGTGCATTTAAACGGAAAATACGAACAAAGCCAATAAATACTGCGGGCTCGGTAACGTGGCGATTTATCATCTCATACCGCGCAGACCCGCGCCGCGCCTGCCCGTATTATTGTTTATCGTGTTAATTTTATTTGTTGCTTCTCGCTCAGCTTATCAACTAATTACAAATGTTATTATTGAATATTATCTGCTTCGGAATGTGGAAACATTTTTGGTTGTGAATTTGTATGTAAGCAGCGATCACCAGCTAGCGGGCCGTTGTTTCAATTATAACCAACTTTATATTAAAGTTAATGTTGATTTTATTCAGAAAAGTAGATTGGTGAATATTAAACAATATTAATTATTCATAACGTGTGTGATATCGGTGTTTCGTTCGTGATGATATTGTAATTTCGTCACGATAACCTTATGTGTTTAGCTGCGCCCCGCGGTTTCACCCGCATATGTCTCGATCCCGTGGGAATATCGGGATAAAAGTCTCCTATTTCTTAACCCATGTCATGGTCTATCCATGTCCCAAATTTCATCCAAATCCGTTCAGCCGTTTTAGCGTGAAAGCGTAACAAACAAACTCACTTTCGCATTTATAATATGATATAAGTTAGGTTTGTTTAACATTAATTATTGATTGACTAAATAAGTGTGTTGTATTTCAGACGGAGATAGCGAAAAGGTTGAACGCGATAATAGCCCAGATCCTGCCGTTCCTGTCGCAGGAGCATCAGCAGCAGGTGGCGTCGGCAGTGGAGCGCGCGAAACAGGTCACTATGACAGAACTTAATGCCATTATTGGGGTGAGTACTCATTGCCTGCTCGCATATTGTTAACAGTACTAACAACATGTGGGGCACATCACTAATGGTTCATCTAAACACCTAACATAAGAGCTTGCTTGAAATTGAGTGGGTTCACCGCATAAAGGCTCGAGCAAACAGGCGCAACGCGATACCGGTAAAACAATTTCCGCAAAGCTTTCACATAAATTATTTCACCAGAGACGCGTCACGCCTGTGTGCGGGAGCCTTTAATTCAACGGGGCATGTATTTTACATTTTGATCGTCTGCATATTTGTGCAAAATTTTTGTTTAGCAACTTCCTAACGTGTTTGATGATATGTGTGATATGAATAACAGAATACCTAACCCTAAAGAACATCTCGCATGGCACAAAACAAAATCTTAAATGTTGTACAAGATGTAACCATTATCACAATTTGCTAAACACGCCGAGCTAACTACCGGGGTTTTAATATATACCTACTACATTATAATCGCTGAATTCACCGAAATCACTTAGGTCATGTTTAAAATTCCGGGTAACGAAATGAATTTCTTCAGTGTCGGTAATATTTCACGCGAGACCGATTTGAACAACACGTGTCTTGTTTGAACAGCAGTGGGCTGTTGTAAATGTGGCGTGGAATGTTTAGCTGCCGGCTCCCCGTGTGCCAGCGCGGCCAGTGTGAGTGTGGCATCTGTCCAAACATTCGCGACTCCAAGCTGTCATTGCTTAGTTATTCGCTTGTTGCACGCACACTAAACGGTGGGAAGGTCGATGTTATTATAATAGCCGTGCATAAATCACACCTTTCGGTTAAAATGTAATATTTTACACGCTTCTCATCCGATGACTCATCCGCAAACATAATCGTTTTTCACAGAAGCTATCCACCTCTCTAAAACATGCTTTATTGATACAACAAACGTTAATATTCCAATTATCGTTGCCGACTAACTCGCAGGCGTGGGTAAAATGTTATTGTTCAGAAGCTCAACTAAAATTCTCGTTCGGAACAAGCGGTACTTACGTGTAAAGTAAGTTGATTCTCCAAAAGCACGGCTTTCAACAGGTCGAAAGTTCGACGGTCGTTAATTAAACGATCTAAGCCGCGCAAGACGAGTTGGCGGCGCTCCAACTACGAGGTATTGATGAAATTGCTACAAACTACTGCCATTATATAGAAAATTATTTTATTAAACCGACGCCCGCCACGTCCGCGGCGAATTAGCATGTTTATATAATTTTCAAGCGGCCATTTGTCATTGGCGTGGGCGAGACACGTAGAATATTGCTACCGACAGTGTCCAAGCGTAATGACAACTACATATTATTAGCTCTTACTTCAATTTGCATACGTAGTGTTAACAACACCACCCGCGTTATGAATTAGTGCCTGTCCTCAAATTCTCAACTCAACTCAACTCAAAGCATTTATTTCAATTAAACCATTTACAGGCACTTTTGAATTGTCAAGGAGTCGGTCAGTCAGAAAAATGAAGCTAGTTGCCCATTCCAAAGCGTAGTAGGTACCTATGGAGAAGAACGGGCAAGAAACTCCACGGACACTCTTTTAAATCAAAAAATTGTTACAAAAATTGGTTACATCATTCATGTTGAAATTACTTAAGTATACATGTGAGAACAATGTAGAAAGACGTGCATGATAAAAAGCGTCCGAAGATATAAACAATTCAAAAATTAAAAATAAACCATGGCAGCTAAGAGATGACCAGCCCCAACTGACGGCGCCCGTTCACGAACATGACGCATGGATTAGCACCATTCAGCTCAACCATTTTGAAGGGAGCTAAATGATCCAACACACACGCCACCATCAGCGAGACATCTTAGCGAGCATGACATACTCACAGCCGCCAGGGCACATTCAAGTCAATGAAAGACATAAAATTATCCGGTAAATGGAAGCTCTATAGTACATAGTACTCACACATGTGCTATGCAATTATATAATGCAAAGGAAATTGAGTTTATACAATGCAAAGATGTTCTTACAATCTTCAGCAGCTCCAACAGACTTTCCAAATGTTAATCAATTAGTTGTGGTTGTGGAGCAGGACTAGCATTGGCCCAAGCATTTTTATCAGTGATGTAATCCCCCAACTAATTGTGGCTCTAACTAATGTCACAACACTCTAATTGTGTTTTTTTGCTATAGTAAGTGTCGTGAGGACTTCATTGCCGTCTATTACTTCAATAGTTTCATTCGCAGCCGGGTGCCAAGTCGTTAGTGCGACCTATTCTCCGTATGTGTTAACGTTTGGCGTTCGAAAACCGTGAATAGATGTACCGCGACTAAAATAAATCACTTTAAAGATAATGAGGGCGAAAATAAAGTGGTGGAAGTCAGTCGTCGCTCGTCCGTCTGCGGCCGATAGAGTGTTGCGGATGGAACGCGCTGGCGCACCGCCAACTCGATCACACGGCGTGCCCACTGTGGAGCGCGGCTTGCACCTCACCCACACCAAGAAACGCTCAACCCAATACTACGTAAACTGAAATACGGCAAAAATTCACTACATTAATACCTGAGATCATAACTTTTGGCTACCCACCAACTATTTTGTTTACTAGTAGAGCATCTTTCATGGCGTGTGTGGCGGCTCCAATTAATGAATTAGTCTCACATTAGCGTGTGACATATTGTACGTATTGTTTGTCGCAATAAGTTTCGGTTTCATTGTATCACATTTCTCGTAAATTACCACTTCGTGCCGTAAGACCCTCCGTCCGGTGTCTACGATCGGAAAACAGCCACCGGAAAGAAGAAAATACCCTAAAGAGTCCCAAGTATTTGCGGAAGGTTCGTCGCTCCCGGACTGTGAGGATTTACCTACATGTACGAGTATAGCTTACTGAACAGCCTTCGAGACACTGGCAAAACGCAATATCGCCCTCCCCTCATAAAACACTCTAATTTAAATAAAAAAGCGGCGCCACCTTCCGTATGTCGGGCCTTTTTTATTACGTACCTTTTTTATTTTCGGGTCAGCTAGGGATCAAAGGGGCTCTCCCCAGAGACTGGCCGCCCAGCCTCCGTCTGATTTGCGAGTGTACGCGAGAGCGCCGATTTGTGAACGTGAAGTATTTCCCCACTTCGGAAATAGGGGACTGTTTGCTTGCCTATTAAAATCACTTACTTACTGTACTTAAACGTTATATTTCTCTTTCGTCAATTAATTTTAACGGATTGCATGTTTTGATGCTTCTGAATGATTTGTTTTAAATCTTTTTCTTGGCAGGCTAACAATAGATGGTATACTTACAAATACCCATTGATTAAATGAAGTATAAAATAAATAAGTCCAACCTACGTAGGTATAACAAATAACAATACGACGCGTTTTGTTGTGTAATAGAATTCGAGTATGATAGATAAGGTGGCGAAACGATTCAGCATTGTGTTTGAGCAATGTGCGTGAACTCGTCGTCAATAACCAAGAGATGGCGGAGCGTCGTCGTCGGTGCGTTATCGGCGGGTAAATCATTTCTCGTTCTGATTTTATTCCACGCCAGCGCCCGAGGGGTGGCGCCCGTCCTCCGCAGAGGTAATAGCTTACAGATACGAAAACTCCCTCTCAAGCTCACCTATACATGACACGACTGTTCACATTGAAACAATATTCACGTAACTTGTGCAGATCGATCGGGACGTGCGACCTCGTGTCATAGATACGCGTTACGAATCCAATACTAAATCTCATTCTTATATTTACGATCGACTCCGATGAGGCCGTGATTGAAAAGCCGAATCTGCGCAAGTATGCGAAATAAACTAAGTGTATTATGCGTACACCGTACAACATTTATGCAACATTATCTCTCGAGATAGATGTGCAAACACGAGCGCTGGAGCCGTGCAAATAGAGCGTATCTGTTTCCCCGTCGATGGCTTTATAAACAAGCGAGTCGTGAAAACATTTCTATCTCGTTTACGTTGGGTCTTGCGCCCTCTGATAAAAATTACGAGGAGAATAAATCGGGGCGAGAAGCGCGCCGGGGTCGGGCGTCGGGGAAACATGAATTTGTCATTTTTTCCCAGGCACGTTCGCGGGCGGGTGATAAATATTGCATTGCAGGCCCTCGACGTTTCTTGTGAGTCGCACGACGCGTCCTCCCGGCGAGTCGCATTAACTTTTCCCCTGTCGCTTAGACGAAGCTCCTTGTTTTTCAACGCGGAAAAATGAGTTAGGGCCCGTTCTGTCGTCGCTTCCAATGAAATTATGTAATCAGTTTTACGACTCATCCGGCCCGCGAGTGTCACGAGTTTTTCTTATTTCTTTCTTTTCTTTGAGAACACGAAGTTATTCAAAGTTACATGTTGTAGAAATATAGCATCAGTCAGAATAGACGTTGTTTACTGGTGTCATGTCAGTCTACGTAAATTTATTCAAGTACCATGTCAAACGTATAGCTTAATATTTGAACATGATATTTAGAAAGTTTACTGTTTTTCTGCAAAATTTAGATGATGTATATTTTTAATGTGTACATACATAGCATGTGTTAAGGTACATGATATATGTGATTAGAACCAATTATGTTGAAAGTGTAACACGTGTCGGCGTCGCGTGTCGATCCGCCTCGAGGCTTCCTGCCTAATGGTGCGTGAGTCCCTTCTCTGCCCCTCCACACCAGTCGCGATAAACTACCCCTTTTATACCGTATACGACTGCACCTACCACTTAGACATAAGACTTAGAAGATTAAGAAGTCATTGCGCCTAAACAGACATGGACTAACGAAGTTTATAAATATGTATTCCGTGTCGATGTCATGCTCGTGTCCTTACATAGGCACTTAGCATGAGAAACGTTAGTATGTCGCAAATTTACGAGCTTTTAATGTTCCAATGTGTAAAGTGACGTACATTTTGTTGCGCTGTTTCACTGCCAATGGATGTAGCATATTCCTCTTTATTTTTCTTGACACGTCCATCACAATGGCAGTTAATGGCCACCATTGGAAGATTAGAATGTAGTTACAGCTTTGAATTTGTATTGTTTTATTGGTCGTAAAATTCGGCTCGAAGCATTAACATTATAAGACTAAAGTTCCTTCTGTTCCAGTCATGCGTGTCATGCTTACCACTTCCTGGTTTAATATTTAAAACTTTACAGTCAGGAATATGAATACATTAAGGCTAATTTTAGTACTGGCATAGAATTTAATTGCATAATACGGTATTACCGAAACCCGTTTAATTCATTATGGTCAGTGGTATGCTTACCGAACAAATACCTGCGCTAAATCTAAAGAACACAATCTAATTTGGACTTTGTTCTAGCATTTACCCTAAGAACAATAATTTTATAATTGGAACAGAATATATGCCAGTTTTACACGAGCTCAGGGGGTTCATTTAATTATACGATAACATTACAGTTTATAATCTGTTCTTGTCAGTGGTGGCTGGAGGCTGGCATCGGCTGTAACAGCCTTAATGCATCTCACACCACGAACTAACTGACTCTTAATTATTTAACAACTGGTAGGGCTGGCGTACGTTGTTAGCAGAACATTGATTGATTTCCTTTGAGAAAAGTTGTTGCTCCGAAAGAAAATGCAGCGTTCGACAACTAACTAGTTATATTTAGAAGAAAAGGATCTCTAGTCCTTTCAAACTTTTAGTTCAACTACTAACTTTTGAAAACAAAAAGTAAATTGATAATAAGCATAACATCAATGTTTTCACATCCTTAAAATTGTCAGGAAGTTTCTTAGTACTTCTTGCAGCTATTTCTTGTTTGTGCTGAAACTTTTTATCGCGTCTGATATATATAAATATTTAAAAAAAAAACACCAAAAGCCATTTTGAGGCTCTTAATAGGTACCAGGATGCAATGAATTGGCGTAGGTACCTTCTAAACGAGATCAGCGTCATACAACGCTATACACTTGCCCGCTTCGCCTGTCAGCCAGGATTTTATAGCGATATCCATACAATAAGTTCGTTGCAGCGGTTCATCAGGGATCCTAGTATAAGTATTTAACCCAACTTATCTCTTGTGGAATTTTCTCATCTGATGAGTCTCATTACGACGTACTAATTGTAGGTTAACGTCCACTTACGTCTTGATTGCCTTTTAAGCCCATAATTGTATAAACAGTAATTATTTTTTAATGTTCTTGCTACTTATTAATTGCTAACCATATTAAACTAATGTGTTTATAATATGCTGTTGATCTCATTCCTTAACACTAGTACGACTAGATACGTCATAAAAATCTAAAACATGTGTTTTTATTTTTTTCCAGAAAATTCCTACCTTTTAGCGCGCTGAGAAATATTGCCAGAGAACACGCAAACTAAAAAAAAATCTACACAATTCATTAGGTATATTTCAAAATCTTAAATCACACCGCACACAGTAAAGTAAAGAAAAAATAATTATATTCCCAAAGAGGAACCCAGATAAAATGGCCGTTTAAATTGGGACTAGGTTTAAAGAACCAAAAGAACCTACTTAACAAAAAATGAAAGATATTTCAGAAAAATCAAGTCCAATGATTGAAATCGTGACTGAAGACTGTCACGCTGTAGAAATCTTATTGATCCAAAAGTTCAACACTATCCGTCTAATGTTCAATTTGTTTAGCACAATAAACAGTGCAAGGGCAAAAAATTATGTTTGATAAAAAAATAAAACTTATTAAACCTGGCAAAATATGTATGCGTGGAAATCTGTGCGGTTGGCGTGCGCTATCCATTTATAAATGAAGAATAATCCCTGGAGCATAGACGGTGGTAAATGTGCCGTGAAAACCCGAACGCGGCGGGCGGAGCATTTTTCTCATGACAAAAGCTTTGGAGACAGCTCACGTCTGTTGCTACTTGCTACACACGTACCGACACACGCGAAATTACATAGACCTCGTATGAACACGCTGATATAGCACAGATACAGAAAACACGCAACCTTTTGTATGTTTTTATCTATCCTTATTCACCCAGACAATTTTTTCTTCAACTCAGCTGACACAAATCTTTATAATACAGCTTTAATATGGCACTTTGAGCTGAACATAAAATTCATTCTCATCACTCTTTCATGGGAAAATACAGAACAATAGTCTATTTACCACTTTATCTACAAGAATTTGAGGTTACTGGTTTTTGTTCGGATTTATTACTGAATCATTAGTCGCGTGCCTGGTTACACCGATGCGTGATGTGGGAATTATTCATACTATCACTTATCGCGTTATCGAAATATTACTTTTGAGTCTCAAATTTCATTATAAAAATCAGTCATCTCCCCTTGTAGAAGGGGAAACTTAATCAAACTTAAATTCGGTCGATAATATAAACACCAAACTTCGTTCAGAGATAAGTAAACGGATGGAAAAGTCGTTAGGGGAACGAGTTTTAATCCCGGGGAGAGCGTATCGACGCTATTTAATCACGTCTAAATATGGAAAAAAAATGTTGGTGAGGTATCACGCCACGTTATTGTCATTCATAACAGGCGGGCGGGTGCCTGTGGGGGTAGCGGGCGCGTCGGGCGCGGCGCAGGGTGAGGGCGAGGCGCTCTCGATAGCGATAGCTGCGGGATCACGCCGCCGCACCGTAACGAGGGAACAGTTAGCTCGAGCGAAATGTTTGTACAGGTATGTCTCCGACTAGCGAGGGACGAATACGTAATTAAAACTCGCGCCACATAAAAACACATATACAACTAACGACTACAAACGTTCTAAAACTTCATTTATAAATTTTCCTCACGAATTGCTCCTTTATCTCTCTTTTTATTAGAAAATACTTTGTAAAAAATTAATAATGATATCTTTTTGTATGGCGTTGTTAATAAATAATCAACTACATAATGCAAGACATAAACGCAATCATTAGTTCCAGCTAAAGGTTTTTTTAATAGAATAGTACGCAATTAATTATTTCTGCACAAAATGCGAAGAGACGTCGCGGTGGAAACACACATTAATGAATGATAGATTCTAAAAGTTTTTATTAGTTTGAGGGAGAGGATAGGTACGTCGTTTGTCAGGACGGATGAGGGTTCACCACGAAGCCTAACGCTCGAGGACATGCCGCTTTTTAGGTCACCACGTGTACATTTATGTAGAATCACACTTTTGTATTTTATTAGAGATCTGTATGGCAAGAAACCTACATAATAAGTGCTCGTTTCTTGGGTCTCGTCTGTCTTGATTTTTCTGTGTTACTAAACAATCTGCAAGGTAAACGATTTTTATCTGTTAAATAAACCGGAACTGCCAGAAGTAATATCATGGCGCCAAGCAATTAAGCACACTTGATCGCTGTTTTTTAATTAAAACGAAATTGCAAATACATATTTAAAAACACGCTAGACAAAAAGTATTTATTATTTTAATCATTCGAGCATAAGACGTGTAAATGCCCAAATGGAAATAATTTTAATTTAAAAATTCCCTTTTGTAAAAAGCACTCCCAACTAAGTGGCGCTCGCCACCTTTTGACACACAATAAATCACAGCCGTGAGCGGCCAATAAAAAATATGTTCCACCCTCGGCGAAAATCCAATTAATTTTCGGCGGTTAAAAAAAGAACCTGCCCGTCCGAGCGGAAAAAGCTTGGGCGTACTGTACGAGCCACAAGCGAACAGCGGGCAGCTTTGCGGAGGCGGTTGCGGGAGCGGACAGCGAAACGAAAAACGCCATGATGGACGTAGTTGTAACATGGATGCATGTAAAAAATAAGAGGAAAACAACGGAAATGGGCATAGCGATAAGCTGTTAATACATAACGCTTGGCTGGAGAAGTGAGCCGATCCAGAGGGTATAGGAATAATAAGGTTAAACGAGACGAGATAGGAACGGAAAGTGCGGGAAAAGTGGAAAAAGGGGAATAATGGAGAAGGAGTAATCAATTTCGCTCAGTCGCCGCCGCCGGCGAAGCTCTCATTTAAAATTTAAAATATCGCGGAACGGAGGGGTCCCGTGGAGGACTTTTTAATTTGGTTTGGCTTCGGTTTAAAAATGCACGGAGCTCTGCGGTGACACATCAATCCACTTTGAATGTTGACGCTGAAACTAAAATACATTACTCGTTTTAAAAAACAATACACTTTAATTTGATTGTGCGGTTGCCTGAGATTTCGTTTTATTTAGACACAAAGCAGAAGGTCGATTCTGTTTAAACGTTGTGGATTTTAATTAGTGTCTTACCGTAGTTGCGGTTTTCAACCTTCGGCCAAGGATGGACCATTTGGCTTTGCTTTAATTGGTCTATTCGCTATTTGTAAATGTTTGGCTGCTTTAAGGCTCGTACACACTGGCGCGACCCGACTCGACACCGGTAATTGTTCTACCGTGAAGTTTTCTTAGAAATTGTATTGTCGCGTTTCGCTGGCGCGTCTCGCTGTCGCGTCGCGCCTGTTTGTGGGAGCCTTTAAACGACTTGGGGGTACTTCGGTGCTAGAATTGATTTTTGTGGAAACTAGTTGTAATGTTTGTCTTTCTTATTGTTGCAGCAACAAAGGCCAGACCTGCCGCGGCTGCTGCAGCAAATGCACGCGGCCCACCTGCCCGCACATGGTGCGCCTCCTCTTCCACTCCTAGGCCAGGGTGCTCTGCCCCCTGCCGGCCTGCTGGGGCTCGGCGTGCCTCACCACCCTTTGTCAGTACTCGCCAAACCTCCAGACTTGCATCGACCAGATGATAAAGGAAATGGTGAGTTGAAAAACTTGTAGATTTAATACGATGTGTAACTGATGAACTTGTTTTGTCAGTCGAGACTAGACTTTTGCAGAAAGTCCAAATGAAAAAGGATTCCTGACTAACCTACTGTATAACTAACGGTTCGATACAAAGATGAATATTTTAAGAGGTTGTCACGTATTTGTGTATTCGCCTTGTTTGCTGTGTGCCTCTCTCTGGAGACTATTAGTGCCCCCCTCCCCCGCGGCCGCCGCCCCGCCGCCCTCCGCGGCAGACGTCTCCGATCCCACTTCTGTTTCAATATTTACAATCTTCGAGTGGCTTTTTGAACTCACTGTTTGCGTGTTTTCGGATCGCTGACGGCTACGGCTCGCCCGATATTACTTTGAGAGTATGAATAAGTCAATTCTCCGAACTGGTAGGTAGGTACGTATCTACGCACGTGTTTAGACAGAATATGTAAACAGAGATGTGGAACAGATTTGTGGAAAACATTTTCCTCTTAGTCTGCTATATCCATCAAACAAATAGGCACTTTATAATTCGAGGGCAAGCTGAGTATTATTCATATCAAACAACGGGGAGTGTTTCCAGTTTTCACGGTAGCGCGAGTAATCCCGGCGCGGCGAGGACGAGCGCGCCACAAATGAAAATGTAACACAGAAATGGATTTGGAAGCCGCCCGTCGCTCCGGTTAATTACAAAAGCAAGCGGTAATCTGCGCTCCGGGATGTTCCGGCTTAGCGCCCCCTTCCACCCCCGAGCGCCGCCTGCCACTTCCCCGGCTAATTTGTGCCATTATCGGTGTACTGATGTAAGAGTTACCGCGCAGATGGCCCCCCCGCCCCCACCCCGTACCTTGCCAGAGCTCAATTAATTATTCCTTGCTGGTGTGAGCGTCGCGTGTTTTAGTCAATTAGTAACGTAATTCTGCGGCTGACTTGAGTGTGTGCGGTCGCGGACCTATACGTAAGTCGCGTTCTAACCAAATTACATCCACGCGTTGCATTAGAGTAAATAATAACCGCCCTAGTCGTTTGCGATGTGCAGAACCATAGTAATGTATGACTCTATGCATATTAAGTAGCTCAAAAACACGTATAAAACCTCTAATTTGTCTGATATGACGTGATTGCATTGTTTTGAATCGATGTGCATGAAGCGTTCATGCGCAACCGGGCAATGTAGGGGAATAGCCGGCCAATAATTGAGGCTATTGCGTTTAAATTAATTGTGGCAATACATGCAGTGATAATACGGCGTCTGGCAATATGAACGTACATATGTAGCGCACGTGAATAGCAATAGGACTGGTTGCAATTGCTTACAAACTTGAGACGAATCAGGCAGCGGAGATAATGCTTGTGATGTATGCAATACTTAGTAACTGTGATATGTACCTATGTAATCTACAACGGATTTGCTGTTTTAATTAAACTGTAGCTACGTATTCTATTGGGTGATGGGAGTTACTGCAATGTTATGGGCATAAAATGAACGAAGTAAAAGCACCAGTTTTACTTTAGCAGTTGATTGATCTACCTACTACGGTCATTTAGGAAAACTTTCAGAGTGAACTCAATCGATTGATTTATAAAATAACGATTGAGAACTATTGAGAGCTAATGACACCTTATAAAATAAGTTTACGTAAAATAATGTACCAGTCAATTGAATACAGCATTTCTGGTAAACCACACACTGAATACACGAACACGCACTTTATAAGTTCAATAACATTGTCTAGTAATCGTGTAATGTAACTTGTAACAGTTGTAACTTCAACTTAAACATAGACTGGAAGTTCTTCCGTTACCGTGAACGGGTCTATTTCGGGCACAATGGCGGTGTCGTTAACTCCACCACTATCGCTCCGTGAATAGTCACGATTGATACGTGCTGACGAGACCGAGCTAATTCCGCCAGGGGGAGTGACAGGTATTCGATATAGTGCTTATCTGATGACTGGGCCTGGACTGCCTCTGAAATTGACTGGTGGAGAAGTAATGAAGGTTCATGATGGGCATGATGAGCATCTATGTTAAAATTAAATAAGACTTTTGTTAAGGCACAATGGTGAAAACCGACTTATAAAATGACAAATATTTATTTTTTGTAGTAAGTATTCAAAATATTCTAATTAAAAGGTGCTTAATAAAAATGGTTGATATATCCAGTTCCTTATCATAATTTAAAACGTCTGATCTACAAGTATACGGAAGGTTAACTACTGGTAACCAGCAGGCAGCGATTTAGTATTCCTACCTATTGTATTGTGCCACTCTGATTACCTACCGATAATTTATTAGTATTCAATTTGCATGCATAATACTGTTCCATATAGCACAATAATATATCCACACAATATGTAACCATATTACGCCGAGTATAGCATATTCTGTGGGATTGACAGGCGAAGCTAATTTCGCTAGTAATATTGTTTCCAATTATCTCGGAGTTAGCAACGTATGAGAGACCATTGTCAATGCTGTTGGCTGACTAAATTGGTCGCTAGGCCTTGATTGATAACAGGTACTTAATATAATATGGTTTTATTTTTATACACTATTGTGTGATTTAGATTAGTAGTCCAATGGATGGATTTCAAAGAGAAAGTCTATAATCTGACGAAATTCGATCCGTCAATCACGATCAAGCCATTCGTGAATGAGAAGAAAGTATCGATTTCATCGATATTGAAATTAAAATAATCAATCTGTCGGGGTTATTAGTCTACTATATTAATTTCATCATTCATCATTTAATTTATCTTTCTTAGAAAAAAGAAGAACTCTCTATCACTAACAAAATTGTAGGTAGTTTTATTCTTCGTAGAACGTTAAACATTAGTGAGTCGTTTAATAAGTAAACAGTAGCTATAACTGATACAGTGTGTAACAGAACTGAGGTGTCAGGACCGGCGCGCGGCGGGGGTGTCGTGACGAGCCGGCGACAGGCTCTGCAATATTCATCGACCACTTTACCCGGCTCCTCATCGGATCCACCTCAATTACACTCACACGTCCCCCTCCCACTCAGATTGCTTGTATAAAACAAACATACGACTGGTTCGTGGTAGGCGGTAATACTGCTATTTCCAGATCTTGCATATTTGTTTGTCAGGCATAGACTAGGAAAATCTTATCTCTATTAGATCTAGAGATCTGATTCTGAGATTAGACGAGCTCTAATAACAAGCTCACCATTCTCGTCTTACCAGAACCGAATGCCGTCTAACTAACTGCATACGTTCTGACGTATGCAACAATTAGGGAAATTAGGCTTTCGCAGAATTGATGTTGGCTCTGTACACGTGAATGCCACTGCTAATATGCTTCACGTAATCTCTCTGTAACCCCACAATGCAAGCTATGAACCATTCTAATCATTACAACATAATCGTAATCAATTAATACTGCGGTTAAATAACAATTCCTGTGTTCAACGTGTAATATAATCCACCTAACTTATCCCACTTGGTTGCAGGTATCAGTTCAGCAGAGGAGCGACATGTGAGTATAGAATAACTTTTTCCAATTTCACCCGAGTTGTTAAAATTCCGACGGCACAATTTTGCTTTGAAAAATTCCCCAACAAGCGTACCACGTACCTATAACGTAGGTGGTAGGTATATGTACGTAGTGCCTTTTCCATTTGGGAATGTGAACGCGGAGAGTAGTGTTGCGCTCGAACACGTTGATTTCATAACACGGCCCTGACTGAAACAAGTGGGTGGTGCAAGTGGCGCACCCCGCTCAGGGATGTCACGCCATAACGTGTCGTTCATATTTTATCTGTAGTAACATGAAATTAAATTCAAATTAGTTCAGCGTGTTAGCTTTTTATATTATGTCTACATTAACTCGTGGATTAGCTTATATCATTATGTAAATATTAAATGAAAGGTTAAATAAACAATGGTTGGAAGTACTTACGTGTTGTTTTTAAATGTTTACTTACCATCTGTTTCTAAACAAACATAGTTCGGAAAACACGTCACGTCATCCTTGCATTCGTTATTAACTTAGGCAGCTAAAGCACACGAAATTGGGGTTCGCCCCCAATCCCCTTAGAGACTCGGGGCCTGGCACTGTCACTGTTAAAGGGGGAGCGTCCGAACCAAAAGCGTACCTCGCCTACACTTAAACTCATTTGGGATTTACAAGCGTGATCGTATAAATGGCTATCAATTAATCCTATGATGTAATCTGTTTTGAGTAAGTTAGTTCTAACTTGAACCTATTATCACTATCAGCACTCCAGTCGCGTTAAATTCGCTGTCGCTTTTCAAACTGGGCTTGGAGAAAATTGATGTTGGAACAGGAAAACTGAAAATAATGTGAGTAGTTGTCAACCCTGTAGTGAAGTGAGCTCGGTCGCGAGTGCGTCGTTCCCGAGGTGTTGCGAATGTCGGCTATCGCGCTACCGTGGGGGGAAGGGGGGTGAACAGTGGCGCACCGCACAGATGTGCCGACGAGCGCCCAGAAATGCATGCGAATCGATACGCCGCACCTACTTGTAACACTGTCTTTGTTGCACTAACCTACTTCATGACAATGACAACAATTATTCACTTTTGCCGTTGACAATGTCTGATCATTAGTAGGTACCGTCTATTGTCAGATGACTGACTCCAGAAGGATGTCCCGTTCCGGTAGGATGATGCTTCTTTCAACTTCAATTAATCGCTGCTTTAACCACATCCCGAATTAATAACTTGGCATTTTATGGCTGGAATTGATACTGGCACAAAGTAATCCACTTATGATGTAGGCATAAACTTTATCTGCCCGACCAGTAGCCGTCCGCCCCCAGACACTAATTCCACTTGACTGGGAAAACATAATCAGTCACGTAGCGATCACATTACCGCACATCAGCTCGTACCGCATACTTTAACAAGTTTGTTGGAAAACTTGGGTGAGGTGAGCGAGTTTATAACTCGACGACAGCACGTGAAGAGTTTATCTTGCAGTGTGACCCCGATACGGCGCGGCTGTGTTGGCAGTCCGCTCACGGAACCGTCGATCTGTGCAAACACGCGGCGAGCTGAGTAATGCACGGACGCGCCTTACAATTTGAAACGAGGGAGTCGTGGAGGGAGGGGAGGGAGAAGTGCACTCCGTAATAAAGTTTACATAAACCGAGCGCGTCTTGGCTGCGGCTCCGCGGCTGCGGGGGCGTCAGGTTACACTCGACCGAGCCGCACCCGTTTGTCCACACTATGTTTTTATTGCGAATCACGAAGGTGCTACACAGTTGCAGGCACGTTGTTTATTTGCAAACATCGCTCGCCGTATATTTGATTTTCCGATACATCGGGCCCATGTTTACATTACAGTGTAGGGAAACTTTTCATTTCGATGCCGCTCTGTTTTGAAGCTCTATTTTATGTTTATGATAAACCATTTCAGGATATGAAATAAAAAGTTTTTGGTACGCTCTAAAATTGATGAAGCATGGTTGAATGTAATGGTATTACTTACCGTTACAAACTTAATAAAAGGTGTCAGTCACCCTTTTGTACCGGCAATTATCACCTAGCGGTCTAAACGTATAATTATACCATTTAAACATAAATTATTTCTAGAAAGGAGCTTAAATTCCCGCAGAATAACAAAGTTTACGACTAGCAATTTACACCGACGCGAAATTGAGCAGCCGCTGTAAGCCTAACAGAGCGAGCCCTTCCACAATCTCATTTGAGTAACATAATAACCGCGGATTTATTTCTGCCGCCCGTTCATTCGCTCTCAAATCGCGCCTAATATTCAATTTGGGCGCCCGAACCACACAAAAACTGCTCGGAGCCGGTTCTTTACGCCGCGCATCTCGCCTCTTCATCCTCCTTACCTTATCTAAGCCACTCTGAATAACACACCCTGCGCCACCCCGACCCCAGCCGACCCCCGCACCCCGCACCCGCACACCACTTCAAGTGGAAAACTCGCAGGGCGAGGGCCGCTCAACCTTGTTTAGCATTCTCCTCGACTTCTTTATTTAATAGATACCGAAAAAAACTCCGGTCAGAATAAATTTGCGTTTGTTGTTCGATATTCTGGGGTCGTTGCGTTTTAAAGGTGCGCTCCTTTAATTAAGGTAGAAACGGCGAGTATAAATGACTTACATAAATACAGGCGAGGACCGACTACTTTATTAAACCGTTAAAACAAAAATGGGAGATTTTCCTTTTAAGTCGGTGGGTGGTAGCCCTAGCGGCATGTTTACGCGCGTTGTAACAGCGCTCGCTCGCTTCG
Source organism: Eupsilia transversa (assembly GCA_914767815.1). Classification (NCBI taxonomy): domain Eukaryota; kingdom Metazoa; phylum Arthropoda; class Insecta; order Lepidoptera; family Noctuidae; genus Eupsilia; species Eupsilia transversa. Next base: position 6,172,065 of record OU611888.1, read on the forward strand.
CGCCCGCGACAGCCCTCACAATTTATAGCTCGAGACTTTTCTTAATTGGAAAGAATGGCCACTTGTAATTATTAAGACGCCCTAAAGTGAAACAGATTGCGCGGTAGTCGTCCTCTTATTTTACTTTTTTACATTTTATACACCGTCGGCTATCTAAAGTAACGGTGGCTTGTTTATTGAAAAACAAAAGTTAGCGCTACTAAAGTGAATGTTTAATGTAATTTATTTATGCTGCTTTCTACTTTGCAGCCATTTCAGTATACGGCTGCGTGATCTTCCTGTTTATTCTAGAGACGTTTCTCGCAATTATACAAATTACACTTCTCGTAGATAGTGTAGATAGATACGGAACTACATTGTGGATAAATGCAAAATTATTCTTGAGCAGTTATCCTCCGATTACTGAGAGTAATATTTACTTATAGGTTGGATATCTGGAGCCAGCTACTTTGTGAAGAAACGATCAGATAAAGAACAGGTTAAAGAGCAGTTACTGGTAGTCGCGATGGATATCGACCTAAGGATTGTACCCTTTGCTAGAGGCGCAGGTAGATTGCCCACGGAACATCGTGCCTTGTTATTGACATTTTGATGAAATTGTGCGGCTTCTAGGAATTTAGCTTCGGTTTTAAATGACCACTCTGCACGCAATTATTGGTTGATAACTAATAGAGCTCATTAAAAGTAACGTACATTTAAGTACAGTTTAGCGTTTAATAAATAAACATTTAATTTCCAAGCAACCCAAACCTTTGTTTTTAATGTAATACAAGGCGACGGAAATCCTGACATCGTACGTGACGTCACCGCATGTTATCCAATTCGATACTGAGAGCATTGTTATAATATTTGGCAAGGTAACGGATCCATGGGTAATCCCATACATGGCTTCATGTTCAGTCGGTTGCTGCCTGAGTCCCGGCTAATGTCTCGGAGCTGAGGCACTGTACTTAATCCCCTTACACTGTGCGTCTCTTGATAGGGAATAACACATAGATTATGTCGGTGCATCCACATTATTCCGCGCGGATTATCTGTCGTGTCGTGCAGTCAGGGCCTCTGTCTCTAACTTGAATGTATAATCTGCCAACAGAATTAATCAAGACTTAGTCGAGTAAAACACTCGTGGACGGAACGTTTATTTCTCATGGTAGTCTATGTTAGTTAAAAGAAAATTGTTATGGTAGTTTTCAAAATAAATAAGACGATTCTTAAAGAGAGAGAGAGAGGTAACAACAAAATAAATCCAAATCTTCAATTGATATGAACAGCTAACATCTTCGGTTCGTTTATTGAATTCCTAAAATACTTAGCTACCTGTAGTAACTTGGTCTGAGAAGGTAATAATCCACCTACTCGTAAAAGAGCAAAAAGTATATTGGAATTCTTTTCATAATATCGTTTGTGTGACGATCGTTCGGTGCTCGGTGGATGTGTGTATCGTGGGTACTGTGGGTAGGTAGGGGTATTGCTCGTCTCGGAGCGGGCTTGCGGCTTTGTTCACGATCCGGCCGTATCGCATCGATTTATGCAAGCTTGATCGAATCGCGCCTGCCCCCGTCTGCCCTCCCTCTTGCTTCATAACAATACCTGGCTCTGTCGCTGCATTGTGTTAACACAATTTAATATTCATACTTTATAAGCGATATTTGGAATCTGACGCTGAAATAATAACTTTTCATTCCTTTCAAAGTGGCAATATTAATCTGTTTATGACAACTTTAGGGTTGGCAGTATTCCAAACTGAGATCGGTGTCGATTTATCTTGATAACACTTAAAATTCCGTATGGTTACAATAACGTAGCTAACCTATAAACTTCCAAGTTAGTTTACCAACCTATAAAGCTCAAGCTCTATTATGATTTAAATCAACAATATTTTTTTATTTGATTCATTGTTTCACTTCGAGCAGATCGCGTTTATGTAACCAACCGTATATATGTAACGAATAACGATGCTCCGCGCTCCCACACGTTCAATATTTCAAATGAAATATTCAATAGATATTGCATTCGACGACTCGTTTCAAAGGCGCTTTGTTGTACTAAGTGCGTCAGAATTCAAACAGGCTGCCTCTGTAGCAATTATAGCGTATAAAAGATATTAATTTTTTTAATGGAATGTGTTGTAAATCTACACGGTAAAGGTAACGGAATAATAATTAGGCAGTATTGTTAGTAGGTACATGTATAGGTCTGGAAGTTAGCCGCACGTAGGGTTACCATCTGACCGGATAAAGCCGGTCTAGGCCGGATTTTTACGTGTTAGACCGGACTCCGCCCGGATTTTACGTCAGACCGGATTTTTGTCATACTTGTATGTCCTCCCGCCCGCTCAAGCGACGGGTGCCGCACGCACTGAGCCCGGAAACAGACTTTCAGTGGAGTCAGTGAGAGCCATATTGCTTACGCAAAATAACTATAAACACGTGACGTGTGAACAATTTTATTGCGAAATAGCTGGAACCAAAAATATGGATCTAAATAATATAAGTAAATAAAAACGTACTTAAATACTATGATTTTTATTTAATACAGGTGCTTGACCGGACTTTTTTTTCAAAATCAGGATTTTTAGACATGTCAGACAGGATTTTGCATTTTTAGGCCTGATAACCCTAGCCGCACGTGTCGTAAACAGTGGATGAGTGTGTGGTGACCGCAGGCTGGAGAGGCAGCGTGCACGCCGCGCCCGCGCCTGCGGTCACCGCCTCTGTTGCGGTCGCGCCACTATCACCCACCGCGCTCTTTGTCGCCCAGTCACCCTCGCCTCGCCCGCCACGTGTGTGGCCCGCATACATCGCTACCGATGACGCAACACAACACACCACCACACTTATTTATTGCATTCGTTTCTTTAAATTTTACGACACCCTATAACCACTAAAATCTAATTGCATCCATAATGCTATAACATCTTTACAACACGCTATTACGTGTGTTAATTGTGATTTAATCGCCTCGGACGATGTTCAATAGCGGATAAACTTAATAAAAACAAACCAAGCATGTTTGTTGTTGAGCAAAAAACACGTTAGAGCACTCGAGTAATTGAAATCGCTGCATGTAATTAGCAGGTAAGGTGGGTGCGATAGCTCGCGGCTCGCTGCACGTCTTCATAATTTATCTCAATTAGTCGCCGGCGTAATGAGAGGAAGGGACGCTACCGCTGCATTTAGCGTAACAGCGCATTCTGCTAATGGCTGACGGCTCATTTTTATTCAACTTATTGTTTCTCACCGGACTACTATTTGCTGTTTAACAATGACGTGTGAGATATTTCAATAATTACGACCATGTTAGCAATGAGTTTAGATTGAGTTGCCGCAACTGCTATCCTTAGTTACTGGATATTTAGTTGCAGATTATGCATAATTTTATGGACATGGACAATAATATGTACCTAGTGTGGTGTAACTGCTGCAGTTGTCTGGCGGCATGTTTAACAATGCGGCGAGCGTGCCGCGTGTTGCGGACGTCGTGTTGCGGCAGCACGAGGCGCCTGTCGCCGTGTCGCCGAGGCGTGCCATAGGCCAGCCTCCGCGCGAGGCGGCCCCCTTCGTGCTTATCACACATTTACATATGCTTCGCCCGCTCACTGCCGACGCCGTGTACCAGCATCGAAAATGTTTCATGAATAAATTTGTAATCCAATTTGGTCGTTAACTTCTGACTCCACAAACACGTCGACTCCGCCTCGTTTACAATAAAAACAAACACACTAAACACCAGTAAACAAACAAAGGCAATCCGATCGAATAATCTTCGGTTCGCTTAAAACGATTAATCATAAAAAGTGCGCGGGTCGCAGCCCTTTTTCGAGTTTCCTCGTTACGGACTAAGACGAGAATCATTAGGAATTAAATTTCCCCTTTCATTAGTCCCTCAACCCTCGTATAATTCCGGACGCGGAGCAATAACAATATAAATCCCCCGTCGCGCCGAGCGGGGGATTACGGCTTGTCTCGACCCTAATTTAGGGCTGCCCCCGCCCCGGATTAACGAAGTGGCGGAATCCGCTAGGGTTGTCGCTGCGCATAAACTTGTTACGTGTTTAATGTTTTATTGACGGGTGGCTAGGGAGCTCTCATTTAAATAACCGCGCGGCTTCAGCCCCTTTCGCAGCTCCGCCGACTACACTCGTGTTGATCTCATGAAACGTGGACCGTTGTCCGACCGAGTAGCTAGCCCTGATATTAGAAGGACACGCTTGGGATCGTATTCATGCTCAGTGTAACACGCTGTTATTTTTGTCAAAGAACTTCTGAAAAGTATAATTTTCGTATTTCTTCAGTAAATTCAATAACTCTACGAGAACTGATTATCTTTATTTGGGATTTAATCTTTTTGCTGAAATAATATTACGTACCTATACTGTTTTTACAAGGTTACCTTGGTTAACAATGTGCGTAACACCGGTGCCTGAGGGTTACAGAGTTACAACTGGAAGTATATTTTTTTTTTACGTCGTTTCGTTTTTTTTATTCAAATTATTTTTTACTGCTTTAATCCACGCTATCAAATCGAATCGTTCGTTAAGGCGGAACCAATTCTTTATAGGCAGTTTAAAGTCGTTTCGACGCACATATTGCAGGCATGGCGGAGAACCTCTGAGGGCGTTGTTCCGCACCCTACGTGATTTAAACATAGGGATCATAATTAACGGAGTCGGCTTTGTCAACACGAAACACTAGCACGATAAATTGTATTATTATTTTAAAACAAAAGGCATTTTATAATTTATATTATAACTTCATATTTTTAAACAAACAATCCCCAATTCAAAATTCATTATGTAACCTTGTAAAGGTACTTTATTTCGTTGATGCCAATTTTCCAAACGAGTTGTCTTTCAGTATGGCGATGAAACTCGATTCCAGGTAATTTATTTAAGTAATTTTACAAAGCGAAGCCGCGTACACCGTATTAAAATTTGCCTCGAGACCGCAAAGTAGACGCAAACACAAAATTAAAGTCGTCGACACTTAAGGGCTTCGTAGTTTCGAGGGGAGTTTCCGTGAAATTTCTCTCGGAATGTCGAAATGGCGGATGAATTTCGCAAGTCAACTCAATTATCGTTTTAATTAAGGCGCCGTGCCACGTGACATTTGTTTGCGTGCGTGAAAGCGATCGCTCCCCCGCACTCCACGCCCGCGCCTCGCAGCCCCCTCGCGCCTGCTCCTGTTAATTGTGCTAATTACTCCTGTAATAGAGCAAGGGGGCGGGTGAGATTGCTTATCGATGACTTCCCCGGAATTTACTTTGTGTGATACAGCTGCCCCACGGGCGTTAATTTGATATAATTTGTAGTCCACTTGACTTCGCTTTGCCTCCACACATGTATCGGAACTTCTGTTTCGAATAGCTGTTTTACATTAGACGAAGTGGAGCCGTTTAGTAGGTAGCGTCGACAGCCGTTCGCGCTCACGCTCGGTTAACTGCAAGTTAACAAACAGTGCGGTAATGAACATCAATTGTATCGGGCAAGTTTCCAAGTGTATTTGTAAGTGCACGGCGGAGTTTCCGCGAGGAGAGCTCGTAACGCCGAGTGGCGGCATAATGGGCGCTGCGACCAGATTGTGGAGCGGGGCGGCTGGCCGCACGTCAGTCGACAACGAGCACCAGGCAATTTGGTTATTTGGGGTCGGCCATAAAGCGATAGCGAACGCAGTAAACGCAATCCTCCACTCGCGACTATAAACTTTACGAGTCACGTAAAAACGCGCTCGAAACGCCGACTCGCTTCCATAAATTTATGCTAATGTATTCTTTATAGGAGTTTAATGTGTATTCAGAAATTCCTCCATTATTTATGTATACGAATGAACCGGTAAAGTTAATTTTAAAGTCGCACAGCACCCCGCGGTTTATGCGCTCGCTGACGATTAATTTTTTGTAACTTTTTTGTGGGCCAGGTTTCCGACGAGCACGGATGCTCGTTTCGCACCGATTAACGTTAACGTTTTTACGGAGGTGTCGGTAGCGCTAGCGACTGGTTTAATAACGCGTTGATCCTTATGAATGAGCTTATTCAATGGAGGGCCGTTTTATCGTATCATGAAGCGCCACGATTCACGATATCTTATGTTATAAATTGACATCGTAATGGGACTTAAAAATAAAATGTACGCAATAAAACTTTTCGACGACAGTATCATAAAACGAAGTCGCATAAAATTGGTATTCTCGATAAAAGCTGAAAACGTCGCGTGTAAATCACGTAACTTTCAAAACTATTATGCCTGAAATATAGTCCGAACTCAATCCGTACATTTCCGAGCGGCGGGCGGTCTATTTATCTATTTCCCCCGCTTCCGCCCCAGAGCGTCCGGTTAACCGCCCCCCTTCCGGTTAACCGGGCGGCGGCGGCGGCGAGGCGCGCGGCTAAACGGCTCGTCGCGTGACCGCAGACAATAAGCCCGGCCGGCGTTAACAGCGCGCCTGTGTGTTGCCACTTTATATGTTACGTCACAGCGAGCGCCGAGCCCGCACCGGCGACTTGCCGAGCGTGTGTGCGACAGGCACGACTCGCGACGGCAGCCGATAACACAGAATAAGTCGTGTTGTCGGAGCTTGTTCCTCTAGTACTTGTTTAGCGTCGCAGCCTCCTGTCACCCCGCCCCCCGCACGAACCTTCGTACCGCGCTCAATTGCCTTTTTCTTGAGGTCGACGCGCGTAATGGGATAAAGTAAAGATTAGTTCTTCTGTTCGCTTTTCCGTAGAAAATAGAAAAGGTTGCGAGACTACTCGTTATTGAGTGTTTTGTTTGAGTAAAGAGATACGACATAAGCGAATCGGTATACCTAAACAATTGTCTTTTTATTTTGTAGTTTCTTGTCGTTTGTTATGTTATTATGTAACAGTCCTCCAAACATAGTGAACTGCTAATTTATACTAATGTTTACGTTTCTACTCGTGTACTTATATCGGTAATACACAATGTTCTTTAGTATGCACACATGTTATTGAAGTTATTGACACTTTAAGTAAATAGGTACTTAGCTACTTGTACGACATAATGTAGGATAAGAAACAAGTCGGAACATAAATTCCATCACAATCTAGAGTACGTACCCACATCGCAACTATTCATCAGCCGACCACAAATTCAATCTATTAAATTAACGATTAACCACAAACGATCTACCCTCGGGCGAATGACTCGTATGGGCAACATAAAATCCATCCAATCGAATCCGACACGTCACATTACGACATCAGGCACGGTGGGTCCTCGATATAGCGTCACTTGAAATTCGATGTCGAGTTCTGTGGAGATCGGTGATCGTAAAATTAGGCTTCGAGTACACGCTCGACCCCTAACGTGCACCTCGCTCACCTTTCTAGGTGCTGTGTGGCTATTAGATATGTTCAGGTAAGTATGTAAGTTCCAACTACGTATGTATGTAGGTACATTCATTACGTACCCTTCCTATTCGTTGAGTGTAAGTATGTTGTGTTCTCCACTTTTATATTTGTTGTATCCGCGGCTGGAGCCAATAATAAAACTTTATTGGTTACATCTTGCCTATCAAATATCCAATAACGACGGTCGCAATAAGCTGTGTTACTTGTTTATCTAACACGATGATGGTTTGTTCCGATGTTATTATCTTATTTCGTGCTCATAAAAATCAGGATTCGTACATGAAAAGAACTTTTATTTTTATGCTCTTGGGAGATTATTGAATGGGGTATGAAATGTAATGTCGGTCAATACAAATCAATCCATAAACTGCGCAGCCATGGTGTTACTTTCACAGTAGATCTCCCCGATAACATCGATGATATTTAAATCCAGAATTTGGGATTTAAATGATGGTCCTAAGAATCGCAGTCACTACACGATGAGGCGTTAAAGAGATGCAAATCTGTAGGTAAAGTATGATTGTGTACGATGGCCGGAGTGCGGGAGGGCCGTAGCCCGTAAGTCACCGCGGGTGGCGACAAGTCGCCGTCTCGCCGAGCAAATTAACAGCCGCTTGCCACTCGCCTCTAACTTAGTGCCTCGTAAAATTAGGCCCGTTAGATCCCTTCAGGCACCGCCTCGCCTGCTAGCCTCCCCAGGGAAGACGGTTGAGCCCGAACGGTTTAATGTTCTGCAACACTTATGACTTACGACACCATGTGCTGTACGTATAATTTAATAGTCTACAAATAATAAAGATAACTGAATTGTTAATAATAAGTTAAAATCCAAACAGACTAACTAAACACGACTAAAATGAAATTCTATCTGGCGCGGTTGCAATTTCCGCTATGCCATGCGGAGCTACGGCGCGGTGGCGTAGCACGCCTTGCGGAACTACGGCGTAGCAGCACCGTGCTACGATCGCGTTACAAAAGTCTTATCCCATTTGTCCGTCCGAAATACGCATTTAACTATTAACACCACATATTCAAACGGAATAAATCCGATAGCGATTACGTGTAAAGTGAAAATATAAAAGCGCAATATACACAGGGTACTCATACGGAATAGCTTTTCGCTCGAATAACTGCATTCGCTGCCCGAACACTTGAAATAGCATCTGTCTAGCACATAACTGGCCGCGGGCATCCGACCGAATATATTGATAATCCGTGGCAGTACACGTCTGTTCTAGTGTTTTGTGTAGAGAACATTTGTAATTACCTACTAATAAATTAAGAATTTTCATTCCCGGGGAAAATGTTCAGAAAAGACAGTGTCCAGGTCCCCCAAAATATTTTTATTTATTCCCTGAAATCGTCGAGATGAATTTTTTGATGAAGGCTCCTTATTAATACTTGATTGTATGAATGAAACATTTTATTTTGTTGTTTGGAGTGTACCAGATTAATCACAATCGTACGTGCCGCTTTTACCTGCAACACTGCAATTTGCCACTGGCAGCTGGCCGCGCGCACCGATAGTCCGTAGTCCGTATGTAGCGTGCGGATGTACGCGAAAGTACGCCGTGTCAACACGAACGGAATCAGTGAAGCGCGGGGTGGTCGTTCGTCACGTATATGATTATTTCATTAGTCCGTATTTGCGCGCTCATCCAAATGTTGCGGTCGCCCCCCCCCCACGCGAACCACCCGCTCCCCCTGAGGGGGCGATGACCACTCCCGAAGCTAATCATGCGGTCAGTTTGTTCTGCCTCAGCGTGTTTTGATATTGATATTGACTGTAGCGTTCGCCTCGCTGCGCGCCGATTTATTTGCGAACAATGATCGATTGATTGCTGTAGGTACGTAAGCTCGCCGTAAACGTTTTGATTATGTTTACCTACTCGTATTTGTTAAACTAGCAGACCAATACTGCCAATATTAATGGTCTTGCGGTTTGTTTTTATCGCTTTCTGTTTTTGTTACAGAGAAATTCTATATCACCCGGTGAAAGGGAAAAGTATAGGACACGGAGTCCAGCAGAACCTGATCACAAGAAACTAAAGAAAGAAGAGAAAGACATGGGCCATGTAAGTAGACCTAGTTTAACCACAAAGTAACTGCTTTTTGCCATAAAAAAATTGTCTTGCAAGCCCTGCAATGTTTAAATTCGTCATTTTCAGGAGTTGGTAGTAGACGATGCTAGTGAGGAGCCCACGTCACCACACAATGGTGCACCTTCGCCAAGGGAGAACGGACTGGACAAACTCCAACCCAAGAAGGAACACCCACCACACAGTCCCAGGTATGTATTCCGTATATGTGCAAGATACGACAACAACTACAAGAATAGAAAAAAAATGTTACGTAAAATTACAAAACTTGGGCTTGACACAATACATCAAAACCGTGGCGGCCCATTTCACTTGTAATTAAATATAACAAGTAATACATTAGTATGAACACGCTAAGCCGCACGCCCCGCGGCGTTTCTATCGTAATACTCGCCGGCTGCGTTAACTCGCGATAATCGCTCTATCCGTTTAACAGAAGCCCTAGTGAGAAAACTACTTGTACCCGAAAGGTCATTGTACGCCGAGAGACAAGTTGTCGAAGTCGAAAGTTAATCCGCCTCCGCACTGAATCAATTACGTATATACGGCCGAGGTTCACTGGTACTCCCATTAACACCAATCAGATTAGACGCTTTGATGGATAGCGTTAAGTTCTCTTTACAAAAACTTCTAGACATTTTGTTGTACTAAATAAATACATGCTTATGTTACTACCGCCTCTTCAATGTACAAAGCGACGGTTTTTATAACGACTACTTTAGATTCTTTAAAGTTCCATTACATTTTTTTGCGGTTAGACTGATCATCGATCGATACAATTAGCGGGGCATTTGATAACTCAATTTTAACAACCATCAGATCGGGCACGTCTAGCAACGCGTCGACGCCTTCTGCCAAAAAGCTTGACGAGAAGCCTAGCACGCCGATCTCGAAGCCTGTCACTCCAACGTCGGGGGCGAGCGGGGCGGGGTCTGCGGGGGCTCCGCTGAAGGCCGCGGTGAAGCCCCCGGCGCTGCAGTACCCGTACCTGGGCAATGGGGCGCACGACGCTTACGGCCTCGCGGGGTACTCGGCGCGCGCCGCGTTGGCATACGAGCCCCTGCGGCCTCCCATCGGACCGGCCTCGCTAACGCCGATACCGGGTGGCAAGCCGTAAGTGATCACAGCTCATATTCGTTTTAGTTGTTCAAAATTTGTTAGAAAACTCGTTTAAACATCGTTACATAATAAAATATATTTTTTGAAATTTATCAGTCACCTTCCCGCTTGCCCAGCGTGGTGACATTGGCATTACTCCCCATTTTGTCCTCCTAGCAGTGAACTGCGGCTGATCATTCATTACATCCGATCTGACTGTGATCTAACTTTATTTCAGGGCATATTCATTCCATGTTTCGGCGGAGGGTCAAATGCAGCCGGTGCCCTTTCCGCCTGACGCGCTGATGGGCCCGGGCATACCCCGTCACGCGCGTCAAGTGTCGGCACTCGCGCACGGCGAGGTGGTGTGCGCGGTCACAGTGTCATCGCCCACTAAGTACGTCTACACCGGAGGCAAGGGCTGCGTCAAAGTGTGGGACATCAGCCAGCCTAGTAAAGCACCAGTCAGTCAACTGGATTGTTTGGTGAGTGGGTAACTGTCGTCGATTCATGATACTTTGGTATTTTTATTTTGACCTTTGAGTTAATGTCTATAGAATAGAAAGACACCAATAAAAAATCTAAATTCCAAATTAATGTTAAAATTATACAAATCAATGCAAAACATTTATTTTGTTATTCTACTCTGGTATAAATATCTTCTTATCATTTTTTTTACAACATAAACGCCTTGAGAAAAGAAAAAGATTTAAAAACTTCCGTCCTCTATTTTCAGCAAAGGGACAACTACATAAGGTCTGTGAAGCTCCTGCCGGATGGTCGCACACTGATCGTGGGTGGGGAGGCTTCGAACCTCTCCATCTGGGATCTGGCGTCACCTACTCCTAGGATTAAGGCAGAACTCACTTCGTCAGCACCCGCGTGCTATGCGCTTGCCATCAGTCCCGACTCAAAGGTAAATATTTCATTATTCGGTATATAAAAAAAAAACAATTGATAATTTAATTACCTACTTATAATCTTTTTGATCCAAGCTATCCGTTAGTTCCCAATACTACAGCCGATCAATTCTGTAAAAATCTCACTATAAAAACTAAGGTGAAGTGAGCTGTCAATAGTGTCAATTCCTAGCGTCAGGTGGAGTGACAGCCCACTTCAAGCTCACTTCAATTAAATTTCCACAGTGAGATTTTACAGAAAAGACCGAAAGGTGGGTTGTAGCTATTGGGAACAGGGTGGGTCCAATCTATACCGGTGATAAACGCTCTAGACAGAGGAACCTTCTCAGTATGCATTCCGTATTAAGTAGTACTGCTTCGGGAATAAAGCCCCCTGATCCGCCAGGACTGAGAGCCTCCTGAGATGTTCAAAATATCTTTCAAAAAAATTCTTTTCAAGTTTTCTTACTGTTTCTTCTTATTTTTTTCAGGTGTGCTTCAGCTGTTGCTCAGACGGCAACATCGCGGTGTGGGACCTTCACAATCAGACCCTGGTGAGACAGTTCCAGGGTCATACGGACGGCGCGTCTTGTATCGACATATCTGCTGACGGTACAAAGCTTTGGACTGGAGGACTTGACAATACTGTGCGGTAAGCATCTAACATCATCATCGACCATTTCATTCAGATCGATTTACATTCAGCTCAACCAGGTAAATCGGATCGTCAGATTTTTACGCTGAAGCTCTATCTTTATCATCTGTACACGAATGACTGAGAAAAAACATAATTTTTATCGGTTATGGATTTTCTTGTCCGGTAGAGTCTTTCTTGGAAACTACGGTTTATAATAGGATTTCAAAGGAACTGTTATTATTATACTTCACGATTAATTTTACGTCGTGCAAAAACAGGCATATTATTATGGAGCTTCTATCTCTTATTGTAATGACTATAATTGATATCAAATCAGAATGTTATGTGATGTTTTTCTTATGTTTTACAGGTCTTGGGATTTGAGAGAAGGTAGACAATTACAACAACACGACTTCAGTTCTCAAATATTCTCATTAGGATATTGTCCGACAGGTAAGCACTTCAAAATTTATTTACATTTTTCCATTTCTGTAAAACTAATGATTATAATCCACAATGTTGTCGACGTAAGGTTGAAAGTTGTGTGACCGTCATGATTCACTTCTGATCAAGGATCACCGAACCAGGTGCACAAAGAAACAGACGCACAAGGCAGAAAATCGACTGTTATGGCGGCACCTAGAAAAGGCTTTTGTCCAGTAAAGACGGCGAGTTGATAGATACAAAATGATGCCTTTAACCTATTGACTGCCACGAATCCAATCATTCTCATACCACCAACTCATCTTGTGACGTTATTGACGGCGACTAGTCGTCACTATAGGTCAAAGGGTTAAATAAAATGTAATAGTAGGCAAACTTGAAAAGCATTTAACGCATTTTAAACTACCTATTTTTATTATACCTATTGACAAATGCAGTAACTAGTTCTCCGTAGTTTACATATTGTTGAAATACATTTTATGCTAAGACTATTTTGTACTTACTTTTATTATACTAGCTTTACGGCTCGTGCAAACCGGCGCGATATCGCGGGCACGACAAGCAGCGCAACCTTTGACGCGCCCGCGATATCGCGCCAGTGTGTACGAGCGTTTGACCCGTCAAATTTCACGTATTTATAAATATATTTTATTCATGTTCTTTATGACATCTCTTTAGGTCACGAGCTATCCGAATATCAAAAAATATTTGTCCTAGGTCTTAAGGGGGAGGCGTGAAAATTGATTCGCTGTTACAATGTATAATAGATAGTCTTGGTAAAACAGTCCACTAACAACTAACTGCACATCACTTGATCCCAGGCGAATGGCTAGCAGTAGGCATGGAGAACAGCAACGTCGAAGTCTTACACGCGGTCAAACCAGACAAGTACCAGCTTCACCTGCACGAGTCCTGCGTGCTATCACTCAGGTTCGCCTCGTGCGGCAAGTGGTTCGTCTCCACCGGCAAGGATAACCTGCTCAATGCGTGGCGCACGCCTTATGGGGCCAGTATATTCCAGGTAAGGGAAAATATGGCTTTCTTATGCAACTCTTTCAAACTAAATCTTGCTTTGCCTGACACATCATTGATGCCATAGTCTGAATCATACCTGTGTCAACATTACATTATGAATGCAATAAAGAAATTGAGTATTTAATTAGCTGTACTTACATAAATAACAGTTACGTGTCAAATATACAGCCTAATAAATTGAAAGAGTAGTTATTTAATTATTAAACAGGCTTATTGGTTATAATTATGTGGAGACGTTGAGAGGTCATTTACAACTAAATTACCCCTTTGGACTCCTATGCAAAAGTCAACAATTTTCGAGTCATTTGTTTTTTTTTTTTTCATTCATTTTAAAATATAAAATGTCAAATTAGTCGAAAATGGTATAACCAATAACCCTGTATTTAAGTACACTTGACAAATCTTAAATACGATATACAATCTAATACTAAAGTATATATATTATGAACAAGTATATAAAGGAAAAAAAAGAAAAGGAAGAGCTGATTGGGCATCAAAAATTCGTTCTCATCGCTGTCAGTGGGAAAAGTGCCACAAGGCTGGCAGTGATGCAACTAGTTAACGGGTAGTTAGTTAAATGTGACGAGAGGTGCACAAAGTTGAAAGTTGTTGTTTCACTCTTGTCATGCAGAGGCTCGGGTCAAACTAGGGGTTATAGTTTTTTATCCAAAGGAAGATGCAGCCAGTAGCTAGTTCCACTTATATAAAATGCATTCAAAACATTAAACAACAAGGTACGCGTAGAAAGCACAAATAAAGCAATCTTAGGTGAATGGAATCGCCACAGTGTAAATCCAGCTTTACATCTGTACAGTAATATTATAAAGAGGAAAGATTTGTATTTTTCTGTATTTATGTTTGTACTGAGTAAACTCAAAAACTACTGGACCGATTTCCAAACATCTTTCTCCAGTAGAATACTATATTATCACTGAGATCACATAGACTATAATTTATAAAGATAACACGCGGGCGAAGCCGCTGGCGGAACCTAGTCAATAATAACGCCGTATGAGGTCTGATGCTATCACAATGTATGAAATCATCTGAGCTGAGAATACCTTATCTATGTTATTATAACTAATCATTGAGTGAGTTATCAGAACATAATGCATCTTCATTCACATTTAGGTTATCATAATTGCTCTAAATGGTTTCAAGTGGCACTTTAGTCATTTTGATTCTGCTAAGTCACGTCTCAATAGTGTGATGAAGTGGTGATAGTCAACCACAGTATACATAAGTAACAGTATTATATCTCGGCAGTGCCCTTGAAGTAATAACGTTGTTTCGGCCGTTTTCTATGAAGATATAATACGGCTACATATTTATACCGTAAAAATACTTAGAGTATTTTAGTCACATGATGATTAAAATTGATAAATGAAGTGGGAACAAGCTAATTGTTTCAACAATCAACATGTTTACACTTACATTCTAGTTATTTTAAGAGTTCCTGCTAAAGTAATTGTATCCCAAAGTTCAATGCACTAATTATTAAACTTATTTTGTTCACAGTCAAAGGAATCGTCATCGGTGCTCAGCTGTGACATTTCTTCAGACGACAAGTACATAGTGACGGGCTCCGGCGACAAGAAGGCCACAGTGTATGAGGTGATCTACTAGTGCGACAGACAAACAGACAGTTAAACAAGCGAACAAAATAGATCAACAAGTGACTGTGTACCTTAGTGAGTGTGGAACGTTCCGGGAACGTAGAGTGGCAAGTGGTGATATAGCTTTAGTGTATGTATAGAATATATCGGGAAGCCTGTATGTACTTATGCGACTTGTTTATATAGATTAGTGTGCGCGATTTATGTTTATTTGTTGAGCGCCGTAGTGTATGTTGGCAGCAGATCTCAAAATGATGATTTCGTTTCAATATTGTTGTAAAATGCTCGTATTAAAGAAAAGATATGCGCAACCCGTATAAACCTTACTTTTATTGCTTAACCTTTCCTTCAAAACTATTTTTAACGATCACAATTTCCATGGAAAACCGATTAAATTATACAAAATAGGAGCAACATAATTATGATGACAACTTTACTTCACAATTTCGGTTAATAATATTCTTGTCTAGTAGTAAAAGAATAAAATAAGCTTCACCATTTCCTAGATCTTCAACAGATGTCACATGTCATTAACGCAACATTAACGTTCAATTGGTTGTTAAAGTTAAATAAAGCAACTTTTTGCAAGCAAGTCGCAGAATTTATGCATTTTCTCCACTAAGCATGTGGGAAACACTCTAGTTCTAGTTTATATAGCCTTATGAAACATAACAACTTAAGCGATTTAAATAAGATGGAAACCGGCTTCCTAACATGGCCATGGTATGCACTTAACGAGATCTTCAATGGTGTGAACGGAACTTATTCCGAATGCAGATCGAAAAAACTCGCGCAGACAAGTTTGAATCGTTTCCACGAGAGCAAGACTTGCAGCAGACTGAGATGGTTCATACAGTGACCTTTCTAATCTTACGGATCCTCTTGGGTTGTTATTGATTTTTCTATAGGGAATTTCACTGTAGCAGTTTGGATTGTGCTGATCTGCACGATTGTCGGCAATAGGCCTATTGGTGTACGCATAGTATACAACAAAACTTCGACGCAAAAAAAAATGATTACTTTTAGTAGGTATTACCAAAGAACGTCTTATAACTAACATTTTTTAAACTGGGTTCATTGGAATTGATCTATCTCAAATCTGACCAGAAGCCTATCTAATGAAGGGCACTTAAACCACCCTCGGTGGCCGTTCTCATCGCATGTACGGAGAAGCTACAGAATCTTCAGTAACACAGTAACTTACAGCTCAGCTATCTCAATACGTAAGTACCTACAAAAAATGTGTTATTATATTTGGCAAAAAGAAACG
Organism: Eupsilia transversa; assembly: GCA_914767815.1. Classification (NCBI taxonomy): domain Eukaryota; kingdom Metazoa; phylum Arthropoda; class Insecta; order Lepidoptera; family Noctuidae; genus Eupsilia; species Eupsilia transversa. The sequence goes on from OU611888.1 coordinate 6,188,532, forward strand.
GGGTTGGTACACCGTTTTTGCAAAAAAGTATGTTTCTGCACACACGAAAACATAGTTTTTTGCAAAATCCGGTGATTTTCGTTTGGTGTTTGTTTACCAAATAAGATATGTAAGTCAACATACAGGAAATTGTCGTTATAAACTACGTATGACATTTATATTGCGTATTAGAAGCACGTGTGTTGTATCTCGGCGGCCTCATTTCACTTAGATAATGCGACTCGCCTCGCATCCAGACGTTGTTTCCGCTAGTCAGACCTATTTGAAGACCTAGTTTCTTTCTGCTGAAACCACGAGCGTTTTTTACCAAATTAAATCATAAATTAAGATATTCATATCTGTGAATTGGTTCCAAAAAACACTTTTACACGTGGCCATGCACATAGGTATTATTAGTTTATAGTTTTTCAATAAATGCATTCTATTCTATTCTAACATTAAATTAAGTTTGTAACATTAGATGAGTTCGGTGTTTCCTAACTGACTACTCTACTCTACTAGAAGACCGAAATAAAAAGTCCAAACATAATCTTGTTCAGGCCATATGAGGACCATGCAGGTTAATGTCCGAGATGGTCTTCTTAAAGAAACTGTCCAGTCAGTGCACGCATTTGCCAGTAATCGTCTAGCTCAACTCGAGAACTTATGGAGCTCAACGACTTGACGAACGAGGTACCAAAGAAAGGACATTTTGGTGGGACGCATCTTTAAGCGGCCTACCCAAATGTCCTTTCTTACTCAAATTACCAGCCAAAGCCATGACCAACATAGTCCTCACATTTACAATAATAATTGTCTTTCTTCACAAAGTAAAATATTCATGATTGCAAAGAAGGGTTATGCATTTTTAGGCGATCTTCTCGTGTGGCCCGTGCGGAAAAAATAAATAGTGCGGGTGACACCGTGTCACCCATGTGGTTCAACACGTTTTGTCTGTACATAAAATTCGGGAACACAGTAAAATTATCGTTCATTGTTACCTACAATGAAACATCATTTTACTGCCTGAGCTCTATGAATGTCTGGAGTAGTAGAAAAATTCATATAAATTACCTACATATATATTTTCTTTGCTAATACTTATAAGTTTCATCGTTCGAAGCTGGTCTTCAAACTAGTACCTCCAATTGAACCGCTCGAACAAGCAATATGTAACAGATCATTGCGGCTTTAAAATTCTCGACTTTTAATTACGGTCATTTACGATATAACTCCTAAAATAATAGTATCTTCGGCTTACGGCGACGTAAATATTTAGAAACTAGCAAACATAGTATTAGCAATTCAGGTACCCATCCGAGCCCATTGTCTTAAGTTTACTAGACTAGATCCTGTTAGCTTCGCCATAAGCCACGAATAAGAAAAAATCAGGTTTTAGCAAAAACAAACAGACACCAGACTTCTAGGTAAACTGAAAATAAAAAGGTTTTTTTTAAAACACAGATGTGCGCCGTTCCGTTTTTTTTTCATAATCTAACAAATATTTACAACGATTTCCATGAACTCGGGTAAATTCTGTTTACTCTGCAGTACAAAACAAAACACAAACAAAATGACCAATGCTTTGTAGTGTCATTCATCAACATCGTGATTTTTGTTTGTAAAATAATTCCCAATCGATATCAATGTGTTTCCCATTTATAGGTACCTACGTATATTCCCGATTGACCAAAACATTACCATAATGATACCACATGGTCTATTAATGACCTTTTTATCTAATACGCTTTTGAAATACGTATGACTGAAACCCATTTATCTTATTTTTTGCAAGCTGATAGGCAAAGTAAACAACCAATTCTGGTTTTACATAAATGGATTGGTTATCGCATTAAATTACTAAGTGTGTTTATTGTCTGCTCTTGTTTGAATCCCTCACATCATAAACAAACTCCAAGATCGTCATGGCCAATCTTTTGACGTGCAAAAACTTACAAAATACGCCGATCTCACAAATCGGATCAAAATTTGAGATAGGTACTTTCCATCTCAAATATTGGTGTAAATAAATAAATTATCTATCCAAATGTTTGTAAACACAAACTAATGTAATGTTTACTTATAAATAAATGGATAATCTAAAGTTTTAATAATGTTTTAGTACTAGTGTACTACAAGTATAGGTTCAAAGTATGCAGTGATTGAAACAGATGGTGGCACCGCCAGCCACCGGCGGTTATCTTCTCTGGACACATGTATAAATATAACGCGACCATATTCACTAATGCTGATAAAATCGCATCAGATTCTATTAGTTTTATCTAGTTTTCTATAATTGTGTGACACATATTCGGGTGGCGTGTCAAATAAGCAACAAATAATCTCAATACGTTTGAGTTTATGAATACTATGCAAATACCATCATTACAATAACTACACCTACCAAGATATTATAGTAGGTACATACTTACGAGTATTCCATGACACCTACATACTGGGGAACAGTGGAATGACGTAGACAGAATGGGATACCCCGTGCTACGTGCTACGAGTGCTACGGCTACTACCCTAATTTGTACGCAAGACTCGCGCGTGTGATCTTCTATCTAATTGCGTAACACAGACTAATCTGTTCAATTTTGACAGTTCAACAACTTTCATTGCGTTATTTACGTTATTGTCAGATTTTTTTTTCCGAACTTATGAAGCAATGAATTAGCAAAACTTTGTCTTTCTGTTTTCAAACGATTCAGATTGTGACTGATCGTGTATTACATCGATCGTGTAAATTATACATACGTAGAGTACATGTAGGACATGAATTGATTGAAATTAATAACTATAGGTACCTAAGTTACTTTTGAAAAAAGAAGAAATATTATAACTAAATAAATATTAAATGGGAAATAAAGGAAGATAAAAACAAATGGAACTAAACTTACTAACATCCAGTGATGTGATCACCGGGTCAATAACGTGATTAGGTACATAAAAGAAAACCGCTAATATTGTAACCGTAAACAAAGACCTGCACGTAGGTATTCATATTTTTATTATTTTTGTAGATTCATCATCCACAAAAACAAATTAAATATTATTATCTATCGTTACTCAGAAATCCGGACGGAATAGGAAGTTTCTACAGCTCATCGTCATTCCGGAATTGAATATTTCTGTGGGTTTTCCGAAGTCCGATAATAATATGTGTTGGCTTTTTTCAAACGGTTTATTGATGAATGGTGATGATGAATCTACATGTATTTTTCTGCCCATTTGCAGACGAATTTACAAGAAATAAATCAACGACATTATAACATACGTGGTGTTCAGGCAGGTCAAAAGAACCATAACCTAACAATCAATTTGGAATTCACGTTATTTTTCGAATTGATTGGCTATCGGCTTGCAGTTAAATCGGATGTCAGTGTAACGTGAGCAGGTTCGTCGACGTAGCCAGATGGTGGCCGTGCCAGCCACCGCCGCGCCCGATAGCGCTGGCTAGACGTGCAATAGTGACGCAAGTACGCAATACAAAAAAAAAATCATCTGCGCGTAAAACCTTCATAATTTTCCCCCGCACAATGTACTGCTGAGATTCAATTACGCATTCTGCGTATGTACTGTTAATATTACGCTGGTGACTTTTTTATTTTCCACTGCGTTTTACTATTGCGTTTGAGTAGTACCGATCTTATGAAGATGAAGTTTAATTATAATTGTTCTTTTCTAAAATTCTGATTATTTTTAGACAATCTATTAAAATAATAAAGATAGAGGTCTGGAAGAAGGAGGTTTTAGCGGTGCTCCAATAAATAATTCAAGTCATTCTTACGGGACAAACTCGTAAACAAATATTTTGTTTTAATAAAGTTACCAATTGATTTAATAAATTTATATTCGTACCTACAGTTCCTACACCTACATACCATAATTTATTAATACCACAATGGGTATCGTAACGGAAAAAATAGTGATAAGAATCCTTGAATGGATTTGAAGGGAATTCATGAATGAATGCATTTCGCGTCCTGTCCAGTGTCCATGCGTGGTCACACAGATAGGCATGATTTTACAAATATTACCAAACTCTAGAACCTGTAGGAAGTAGGTACATGATACTTTAAACTAGCTGAAGATTAGTCTTTTATTGTGTGGCGCGTGTAGTTCGCAGCTTACTAGAAGTTTTGAAGTCCGTCGCCTATTTCAGTGGCCTGGCGACAGTTGCGTGCACCACAAAAGTAATGGTGATCTTTATTATCGCAAGCATTTTTGTTTGGAGGAATTTCAACACTTTATCTGGTGATAGGTATTTAAAAATAAGAATAATTTGTAACTAAACTGACGCATAGATCGGATGTGATGCTGTAGACTTTGAACTCTAATTTGAGTTTAAAAATTATACCTTAGGGTTTATCAGCTGAGTAATCCTAACGAGAACCTGGCGAATTTTTAAAGTGTAAGTACTGGTTCAATAAAACAGTAATTAGAATGTCCCGATAAAAAACTATTTTAAATACTATTTATGCAGCGGCCAACCAATACAATGTTGGATGGAAAGACTTTGTTATAAACGTTATAAATCACTCTCAATATTGTTATGAAGTCAACTTAGGTAAAAGAACTGCCGGGCAAACAACCGATAACAACAGAAAATGAATGAGCCGAGTCTCGATTATGTTCAATAAACGACTTTGTTAATTGATATTTTCTACTTGTTTTATCTTTTTAACTGCGAACTGTATTAAAATGTAGAGAAAAACAAAGTTCGTATGCCAAGAGACTGTAAGCACGTTACTTTATCCAATGGTTGGCTAGCGTATGTTATTGATGGCGCAAAGGGTTAATCGTACTAACGATATTTTTTCAAATGTGTTTCGACTCGGTGTGGGATGGTGCGGGACATGTGCGAGCGCGGATCCGCGTAATCGCTGATCATCGTTATCGCGTCCGCCGTGCTGTCCGGCGCGGGCGCCGCTCCATCTCGAGCACGCTCATTCCAACCCCGGGACGCGACACAGCCGCCTGTCTGCAGCTCATCCTGATATTATATCCGCCGATTATTACCATTACTAAGTTTAGTGTTCGACCATCAATAAAACTGGCGACGCAACAAGGAATTAAAATTGTTAGTAGCTAAATACTATCACAAAAAGTTTTCATTCAAAATTTTCTTCTCTTCAACAAACTTAACAGTCCGGTTATTAACTTACAGGTCAACGATGTTCTGTGACGGCTCCGGTCCTCTGCTCGAGGAAGCTCTCCTCAACGACCAGCTCCTCTTCGAGTACTCGCCTGCGGAGAGCCTCATAAACTTCGAGCTTCCGTCCTTGGACTCAGACGGCGACTGGCAGCTCAGTGACTTAGATTTAAACTGTGATAGTTTTGTAAATAGTGCTAGTGATATAAACAAGGAAGCTTCTAATATCCTTGATGGATCAGTTTTCGACTTCGCCGATCTGGACAAAAGTATAATTGACGAATATCTCCTGGAAGCATTGAGCAGTGATCTGTCCAATGACTCGCCGCATTCTCCACAGTCGGGTACTGACTCGTCTTTCAGCAGTGAGTCCCTGTGTGCCCTGGAGACACATGACTACGTCGCTGTGGACAAAACTTGGCCAAGTAAAACACGGGTCTACGAGAAGACCGATGTGAAAGTTCGTTCGTTTGGTGAACCAAAGTTCTGTCCGGAGCTCGGTGCATTCCGTTGTCCTGTGGAGGACTGCAGCAAACTGTACGCAAAAGCGTCGCACGTTCGGGCTCACCTGCGACGTCATAGCGGTGAGAAGCCTTACCGGTGTACGTGGGGAGGGTGTTCGTGGAGGTTCGCTCGATCTGATGAGTTGGCTCGGCACAGGCGGAGTCACTCGGGGGACAAGCCGTACAGGTGTGGCGAGTGCGGCAAACGTTTCGCGCGCTCGGACCACCTCGCCAAGCACGGGCGCGTGCACGCACGCCGTGCTGCCGCCGCCGCCGCCGCCGCCAGGCGTGCCGCCGCTGCGCCGCACTCGCATCGGAGATCAACCAGAGGAATACTGCTCCTGTGATGACATACGGTTTTGATTAGGTAGTGAGAGACGCTATTAAAAGACGAGATTCAATAAGTTTCGGTTGAATTTAAACAATCTGTATATATTATAGACATCACTTGCATACGATAGACATCAATTACGAAATAATTACTTGAAAAATAAGGATAACTTTACAGAATTCTCTACTTCAAGCACTGAAGACTGAGTTCGATCTAAATAGTTTTTGTTGAAAAATGGTGCCTGTTTCTGAAGTTTGATCAGGGATCTAGTGACTTCCTGTCAAATCATGGGCAACTCTCATGTCAGTTATTATTGCCAGTCGAAGTACCTACTTACCTGACAAGAGACTTAATTTTATTTGACTTTCAGAAACGGGAACTTCTCAAAATTGTTAGAACTAATTAATTTTAAATATCTAATAATAAGTTTTTCTGTGCATGAATAATTACCAAAAATGACTGTGAAAGAAAGATTTGTAAATATTATTTAGCAATCATTTATTGAAATAAGAAATTCGAATTTTCTGACTAGCTTTAAGTAAATGTTGTAAATATAGGATAAGTTAATACCTATGTACTTATATGAGTAAAGAAAATGAATAAACCTGCATGGTATTTATTGAAGTTTTTGTTTTTGTTCAAATTCTAAATTTAAATTTTCGCCAGGAGAAGATGATGCAGATGATGTCTTGTCCCCAGACTGGCTAATCTATCTCGTGATTTAAAAATAACATTAAATAATAAACAATGACCACTGTCTGTGTGTTAATTTAAAGGCCCTTTGTGGCACACGTAGACAGTAAGTAACCTAACCCCTTTGGCAAAGCGGTAAGCAGAGTTGCTGCTTATAATAATACTCAGGTAGGCCTCTCACTTCGTCAGCTATGTAATTCCTATGCAGGGGATTTTCCGAGATTTTCCCTATGGAAATACCAATAAAACTGCCTTCCTAGATCAAGCAATCTTATTTATTTAAATGGTAGGTATATTTTGGTTGGTTCAATAACGAACATTGACGCAGTCAGTTAGTAAGTAGGAGTCAATATAGTTAAGTAAATTAATTTAAGTTTTGAAGTTCAAGTTCAGCGTTACGTTTCATAACTTGCTGACAAGGCTACGCCTAGTGCGGTGAGCTATGGTTGGTACACACGGCTACTTAACAAGCTATACATTTCCAGTATAAGCTGACCTCTCATTGTAAGGAAGTCTTATACAATGCGAGATCTGCGTATACTGGAAGTGTATAGCTTGATATGTAGCTGTGTGTACTAACAACTATAATACATAGCTACATTGTCTTTACAGATGAGGCGATTTTATTAGGTACTTTAGAATATACAATGAATGAATACGAAGCGGGGTTTGTGAACAGAAGGCCAATTCTCGTGCTTAAAAAACGTTCACATTCAAGTCGCAATCTGTCAAACTTGTCAAAAATGTTGGTAAATTGTTTGTATTTTTGACAGATTGCGAATGAGATGCGAATGTGAACGTTCTTAAAAAATAAGGGAATTGCCCCTCTGGTCTAAGCATCTCGGTCCCAAATTATATTATAGTGTCTAAACCATAGCTATAACTAAGGAGGTAGAGACACCCGCACATCACTGGCGACATTGATAGCGCCTTTATGTCGTAACCGTACAGGCGATTTTCGCATCGCAAGTGTTCCCACTGATGTGCGGTTGACTGTTGGGTACCTACATGTATTTAATTATATTTTTGTCCCTCCACTTGTTATTAAAGTTACCTATAGGTCGTTATCCACAGGCATAGGATACGATTATCGCTACAACAAAGTTGTGTAAAAACGTGCCCGAGATAAAAACATTAATTCTCTTGCAATTTATTGACTTTAGGTGCAGCAAAATCTCCAAAACATTAATTGTAGTAAGAGGTAGGTATGGTAGGTACTTGGATTTAGTTTTCATATCAGCACCCTACGTAATACATGATTAATCACAATCTGAATCGTTTTGAAACAGATTGATAATCCGACATCCCTATGTGCGAAAACAAAATCGCAACGTAAATAACGCAATGAATGTTATTGAACTGTCAAAACGAAACAGCACCCTAATTGCATAAAACACGATCACTCACAATCTGAATCGTTTTGAATCAGATTGCTAATCCATTGCGTCATAAGTTCGAAAAAATATTCTGCATAACAACGGTACCTAATATCGCAATGAATGTTGTTGAACTATGCTGTGAATTTTTCCACATATCCAGTACTTACCATATAGCTGGCAGGGGGGGGGGACTTGACTCTAACAAGAATGCTTAATATTTAAAGCCAAATTACAGGTTTTTAGTACTAACAGTTTCTGAGCTAAGCCGGGGACAGACAGACAGACGGACATGGCGAAACGATAAGGGTTCCTTGTTTACTACAGAACCCTAAAAAGAGGGTACTTATTAAATAAACGCATCTCATATATCATCAAACCGCCTGTCATACAAGTACACACATACATAAGTTTTATTATTCAAAGCATAATATAACTCTAATGAAAAAAATAATTAATTAGATCATAAGTTAGACTTGTCTTTGTGATTTATTTGGATGCAGTAAAGTGCAAGTAATCGTGTAGGTATCGCATGGTACAAATATCTTGATCGATGTGTGAAATAAGTAGTTTTTTTCAAAATTTAAATCCGTGTTTTTTAAAACTATACAAAAAGACGTTTATCCGGGAAACCTAGATCTAAATACAAAGCCGTTTTTCTAGCGGACTGTATCAATTTTTCTAAATCTGTGAAATAATGCAGTTAGCAATTCCAATTAGATACTTACTCAAAAAGTTAAGGAGAGTTTCCTAACAACATTTTCCTGAAGTCTCATGTCGTGCTTCGGCCGTTAATCATAAAAACGCCCAAAAAGATCTTTTTTTTAAGCGGTGTTAGGTATATATCTCTGACCTCTGTATTAATTGTAAGTCGCAAGTCGTACTCGCAAGGCTCATCATCATAGACGGGCAAGCTTAGCATGGGGGCCCTAACTAGATAGCGAAAAAGTAAAAACTCAGGGAGACAGGGACAGACTGAATGCAGAAGGCGGAGGCAAAGCCGTTTGTTGTGGCTCAACTTGGGAAAGGCCTATGTCCAGCAGTGGACTTCGATGCAAAGGTACCTACTTGCAATTCAGATGGGCTAGGCTAGGTAGGTACTGGACTGAGTTCTTGAAATCGCATGTGCTGAGCATATTAACTATGGAATGTTTTGTGACATGTTTATGTACTCGCAAGCATCATCCGTTGCTTAGCTTTTCCAACATTCCAGAATACGAACATTTAATGTATGATTTTTTTACCCAAAACCATCTTTTTTCCGTTCCGAAGTATCGCGCCAAAATAAGTAACAAAATGTTGCCACTTGCCGGACACCGGACATTTTAAGTTTAGGAACTAAAGACAACCGCTACAGTCCGACATGGATCTAAAAAATAAAAGCGTTGAAACATGAAATCATGGAATGAAGTTTAGTTTAGTCTAAAGTCAGATCTGCTGCGCCATGTTTGGATGTTTTAAAAACATCACATCAAACACGAACCAATCAGGCATCCGCATATCAAACACGAAGCGATTTGATTGGTTCGTATTTGATGTTTTTAAAACATCCAAACATGGCGCAGCAGACCTGACTTTATAGATCTTTGTCAGTTTTCAAATTATTTTAATTTAAATGATTTTGGTTTCCTAAAGAAACGGTTTTCCAAATACAGAGCGTTTTCTGACCCGGTCAAATAAAGATATACGGTACCGCTTGCCTAGGAAAACAAAGCCTATGTGAAGCTACGACACTGAGCGGACTATTTTATAGAAAACTTTAATTGTTTGTTATCAAAGATAAAAATAGCATACTTACACCTTTTATTTATCGTCAAACCCATTTTTTGAAATTTATATAAAAATATATAAGACCATGGAATTAGTACGTACCATGGAATTTGTTTTCACAGCCATCTTCTTTAGATGTCAGACATTTTATTAGTTGTCTGTTATGCGAATGCGCCTGAATGTCATTTGACTTATATAGTAATCTGTGATGTCATTCTACGGTAGGATCTCAGAACAAGAGGGTAGGATGCTCCAAGGTAGCCCGCGAAATTCAAATTTTCTTTGGTTTTTTGCAATTTGCAGGTCAGTATCAGGTTGTATATTGATCTGAATATGTTTCGCGGCCGTATCAGATATTTATTTATAGAATTATAGTCATAAAAATCATCAACACAACCTAAGTTCTCTATCTAAGTTCATGTAATTCTATTGAATGACTATTTCATGAAATCATGATTATTCTATATTAAGGAGTTGTATTGCTGATTCTAATGATTATAATTCTATAGAGCCATATTTGTTACGGTCGCGAATCATATTTTAATCAACATACAACCTAACGCTGACCTGCAAATTGCAAAAAACGTATGTAAATTTGAATTTCGCGGGCTACCTTGGAGCATCCACCAGCAGATTCTATCGAGCCATCGTGCAATGAGTAGAACGGACTATGAACTTATTTGGATGTGATTGTTCTGTATTTGACAGTTTTTTGACATCGTATTTTATAAATAGCGCTGTTTTTCGGACAATACCGTAAAATTTATAACATATAACATATTTACAGTCCTTTCACAATCTAAACTGTGATTCTGACAGTGATGCAAAGTCAGAAGTAAAATAAATGTGAAAGGACTGTAATTTGACTGTATTATACTGGACATCAGTATTGAGAAAACTTTTCACAATACAGAGTGCTCAGTATTTATTTATTTATTAAAAGCAAGGCACACCAACAACATAATATTTACAGGGATAGTTAAAGTTATGTAATGTATACTTCAATTGCGAAAACTTTAACACACAACAAGGCAAAAACGGGCAAGAATGTGATGAGTTAAATGCAGACTTTCACTGGCTAGATATAATTTTCCTTTTACTAACAAGAAATTCTCCCGAGAAATTCTCGTTTGAATGTCCGAGTTGCACTTGTTTGACGCGGCATGCTACAAATCTGTTTCCGGGTTTACTTTAAAACTACGGTTTCCTAGAAGAACGGTGACCGATCTCGGAGCGTCCCAAAAAGTGTCCATACTGAGAAGAGTGAGCTCACACATGATTAAATAACGTTTCCATGACAAACAGGTGTAGTCACTGCAGTGCAAAACGAAACAGAAACCCGACTATCTTTTGACGTGGTAAGGCGAATCGCGAATCTAACGATCTTTGCCATTCTCATCATCTTAATGGCGGCCGTTAAGTGCGGCTACCGCTCTTCTAGGAAACTGTAGCTTTTCTTTCGAAAACATTGTTCTCCGCGAATAATAATTAAACAGGCTGTACAACTAAGGCCTGAGCTGATACTACATTTAAAAAAAACTAATTGCTTGTCTATTCTTGACAGTGATTGTCTATGAAATAATACGTCTAAATTCAGAAGTCGACCGTTGTGGTAGAATTTATTAAGTTTTGAATATATTTTAAATCGTCTATTTTTACATTGATACACGATTCAAGTCGGACACAAATAAAAATGGTGGTTCGTAGATTAGATTTCTCTGATCAAACTGTTTATTGAAATAACACGCGAACCTATCCATAAGTGTACAAGAAATACAAAACTTTTTTATATTTTTTGCCAATACTAGAATATAGCTGGTGCGATTACGTGGTGCGTTGGGAAGAGTTGTGTTTGACAAATAACAGGTTGTCGGAGACACCGATTTCGCTACAGTTTTGTATCTAATGTGTTGTTTTTTTAACTGCAATAAGTTTATAAGGTGTACCGATTTTCAAATCATTAACTAAGTGAATATTTTAACAATGATTGGTTGAGTTAAATGGGAAGAAAGTCAAACAAGAACCTCGAAGTAAGCTGGGCAACTGTGCTATTCAATCAGCATGTGACCCAAATCTGAGATTTCTCTTCTTTGTGTTTTATGCTGGGTTCATGTTTACACATTGAAACACTAAATCGATCAACAAGGAATAGACCGAGCGGTGTTTGGAGCGGCGATCATCAATAAGGACATGATATTTTATGAACTTGTCACGGTTGACTACCTGTTCAACTCAGTGGGGGTCAGGTGCAGTTCGCTGAATATTCTCATTTTTAAAAACATCGACTGAACTTACGCTTTACGGAAAGATATACTTATCAACATTGAATGAAAATACACAAATAAGATTGCTGTGGGAGATACAGAGATAACATAGATCAGTGTTTACCTGAAATGTATGTAAACACTCACGAAAGTATGAAACAAGTGAAAAACATAGTGCTAAAATGAAGATCAGCTGTAAATACATTGCATTGAGCCACAAAGAGTAGGACAATGTTGCAAAATGGCTCATTCTGAAAATCACAGGTATATTGTGCAGGTCAGTAATGTTTTTGTTCTTAATTGTTTTTGAGTAAAAGTGGAAACAAATTGAACCAAGCCAAGCTGCTACATTTAGTAATCTTTCAAAGATAAGTGTATTTAAAACATTCATATTTCTAAAATGCACCCTATGCTAATATATTTTAATATATTTAATTGGTTTCTCATTAATTACTTGAACTACCACAAGCAATTGGAAGGTTATTTCCTGAGTCTGTTCCAGTCTTTGTTCTATGCAAGTTACATATCCATATGTTTGTAATTTGTGGTTCAATTGAAAGTATCTCAGTATTACTGACTCAATGTTAGGTTTTTCAGCAGTAACTCCACCCAGTAAATGTGAATTAGTTATAAACTTCCTTATACAAGAAAGGAAAACGGTAACATTACAAATAAGGCAATGAGTTTCAAAGAATGTTAAATTTTGAACAAAGTTCAATGCCAAGAATGTTTATACTCAACAATCCTAGAGAGTAAACAAATGCATGTTTACTCATTTATAATGTTACCATTTTGACATAAGAATCTTAAGATTTAACAGACAATATGTATTATTTCCTTGAACAGCCCTAAAATGTATAAACACGCCTATAAATAACAAGTTTACATAGTTTATTGGTCACTCATGAGGAAGTTGTTAGCCAATTTACCTTTACTAAATACACCATGTTGACTTTAAACAGTCAAATGAATGGTTTAAACTCAATTTGTCACCAATATTGTGTAAGTATTGTGTTGTGCCTGTAACCTTATGTTGAAATACTTTTAAATCAGTGTCATTTTAAAGTTGTGTTGTTTAAACATTTAGGGATGAATCTTTTTAGAAATGCCTTCTCATAATTATTGCTATTGAGCTCTTCATGTATAATCTGAAGGATTTCTTCATTAAACAGAAAATTGAAATCTTTGTAAGTTTCATCAGTAAATGCATACTATTCCTAAAGTTCAAATAAAAATACAGGTGTATGTGGGTGCACTGTCGCCGCACTACGAAGCCCTGTCAGTAGAAGCCTCGAAGCAGACCAGCTCCGCAGAAATTGTTTGCTGCATCACTGATAAACTCGGCTTAACCAATGGCTCCGGCGGACCGTATGAACTGGCCGAGGTAGGTTTATTAATATTTTATTCAATCTTACCACTTACTGCATTAATAGAAGACATACTGACAATGTCAATGCCTAAGTAAGTCTCCAAGAAACCCTGGGAAGTCAGATCCATTACAAAAATTCCTGCCAGGCAATTTTTTTTTCCTAGGCCTATTATCATGTGGAGTGGCCGCGAGAGAAGAATTTAGAAAATTATTTGAGCACTTTAACAGACTGGTGTTTGTAAAAGCTTGGTCAGGTTTTTGATTCCTACATAAAGCTTTCTTATTAATTAAGCTAAAGAATGGTTTAAAGCAACATGGATTATAATAGGAATATTCACAAATAATTTTATTGACATACCCTAAGTAAACTGCTAGTCAATGGCAGTATATCTCTGGCTTGCAAGAAAAAGGTACCTATATTGTTATTTTGCCTCTTTTTTAACTAATTTCATTCAAGATAAATATATTAATGTTTATTTCAAGTTTTTAAACCTCATTTGATTAAAGAAATCCCTATCCATTCATATAACTTACAAAGTATCTGAAACATATTTACTCAGTATCAGTTAAAACAGCTCACCACTGTATAAACAACATGAACAATTTTTTGCTCATTGTAAGTGAATGAGTCAGCTTATGTCCAAGATGATTGCTTCCTTAGCTTGGTCATCAGTGAGACATTCTACATGTGTCTACCAGCTCATAGGTAAGATTATCGCATTTTGAGGAAGTTACAGATATGATAAATATTTTAGTAGGTACAATTTGTTTTAAAAAAGTGATAACAGCTCTGTTTTAACTATTTATTTTTATCAAATGAACCATTGAACCTTTTTAGCCTCAATCCTACTTAATTTGTGAGCATTTTCTGTGTGTAATACAAAATACATAAGTTTTTGTGAATAAAAAAATTACAGTTTTTGAAGTTGCTGTGATGTAAAATCATAAATTTGTATCAGAAAGACTTCTTTATGTGAAGATAAAAAGAGAAAATATGGCGTTCATGGGAGCCCCATCATCAATGAAACCTTGAAAAATGTAAACATCTATTCTTAAACATGTGCAGGTGCTATAGCATCCAAAACCGCGCGCATCTTGGCCAGCCACACGTTTTGTATCGCCCGCGTTAACCCTAAGCTATGCCAATATAAGATTACAAGTGGCGTAAGGGCAGTAGACTTCAATAAAAAAATATGTCCTCATTAGGTGGTGGGGGACATGCTTAGCGGCGAGTGCAAGGAGCGAAGACTCGGGCCCAATGAGTCGCCCGTCGCAGTCATGCTGCTGTGGCCCAATAACACCGGTTCAGGACAGTACAACAGGTACGTGCTTATAAACCTTTCATGTGTCATTAACTACTAATTAGGATATGACTCATTTTTTTGCATCACCTTAATCATATATCAGTTTTATAAGGGACAGTTCACGGTTAACGCTATTTCAATGTTATAATGAATAACTAACGTGTTTTGCTCTGTTTTACCATTTACTCATGTTACATGCTAATTTTTCCTGCTTTAATTGACTCTGCAACGTTCAAGTTATGATTAATTTAATTAAAAAACAACATAAACATTGGATACCTACCCTATTTGACTATCGTTTTTCCTCGACGCAAATAGTAGTCTGTGGCAAGTTCAACAATGTCAAATCAAGTTTTTCTATATAATTATCTTATTCCTGCAATTATCTGTTACGAGAGATACGTCTAACCTTGTCTTAAACACCTGCGTGTCTTGCATTTGTACCTTTACGTATAGTTGTGTCCATTTGCGTCCTGTCACCGCAATACTATTTGTATACTATGTGCCATTGTGATGATTCATCTTAATTTATTTTACGCGAGACGTGATTACCGTAATTTAAACTTCTGTGTCCTTATTTATGTATAGAAAACGGACAACTTTAAATTATTTATGTTCTATACAGAATTTCTATTATTAAGCATTTAAACACGCGTAAATACAGACGTAGCTAAAACTTTATCGAAGCCCCGTTATGAATGTGTCTATTATACATATTTAAGTGCTGTAATGAAATAAGTGTTGTTTAAACTACTACTTAGTTGTTTAATGAAGGGCTGTAGCAGTGATTGGGGATAATATCCCAGTGTGGCGCATGAGTCACTCTTCCTGCGACAGCGTCGTGATAACGCCGTCTCGTGCATCCTGCCAATCAAACTGAAACTTCGCCGCTCGATCGAACATGGCCTCTAAAACTCTACCACAACTCACAAATATTTAGATATCGTCATTATGACTCAAAAGTAAAAATTTATTTTTAGAGACTTTCCTGCTCATTACCGTCGGTATCTCAGTTCAAGAGTTTCGTTTCTGTTTGCAGATTTTATCTCCGAGAGAAGATTCCCGATGAGCCATGGATGGAGAACTTCTCGGTCGACCCGCAGCTGATAAAGGATTACTTCCAGCGGTTCCTGTACCAGCCGAAAGATCGCGAATATCCCGACTTGTGTCAGTTGCCTGAGCTCAACGAACAGACGCTACTAGATAACTTGAGGGCGAGGTTCTCAGCTGGCTATATCTACACATACGTCGGCTCTATATTAATAGCACTCAACCCGTTCAAGTTCTACCCGATCTACAATCCCAAATATGTGAAGTTATATCAGAACAAACGAATAGGATCCAGTCTTCCGCCTCACATATTCGCAGTAGCCGACGCCGCATATCATTGTATGCTTCGGGAGAGAACTAATCAATGCATAGTGATCAGTGGAGAGAGTGGTTCAGGAAAGACTGAGAGTACGAATTTTCTTCTACATCATTTAACGGCGCTGAGCCAAAAGGGATCTCATGGAAGTGGAGTGGAGCAAACAATATTGAGTGCAGGTCCAGTGTTGGAAGCGTTTGGTAACGCGAAAACTGCTCACAATAACAATTCGAGTCGGTTTGGCAAGTTTATCCAAGTGAATTACAAGGAAAATGGCATGGTGCATGGAGCCGTTGTACAAAAATATTTGCTGGAAAAGTCAAGAATATGCAGTCAGGGAAGAAACGAGAGGAATTATCATGTGTTTTATTATTTATTGGCTGGTGCGTCGGAGCAGGAGAAGGAACAGTTGCATTTACTCAGTGTGGACAAATATAATTATTTATCAGGGACTGGTTGTAGTGAGGTGCCGGGTATTGACGAACAGTATGAGTTCTCGCGGTTAAAACAATCTATGGAGATGGTGGGCTTCACTATGGATAAGCAGCGGCGTTTGTTTGCTGTGCTGTCTGCTGTACTACTTTTAGGTAAGTTTTTCTCATATAAATTACAATACCTACATAAAAAATTCGTCGAGTTTCTGTTAGGAAATCTTATCAGCTGATAGGGAACTAATTATCTTTATATATTTTACTATCGGTCATAATATTGTTGAATCATATGTCAACTAAAACACTTGGCAAATAAATTAATTTAAATATGTGTACATAATTCATAGACACAAGTTGTTCTAATAATAGGAAATTGGTTCCTTTTCCTCCTACACTCAACAAATATGGAAGCCCTGCATTCTTGCATTAGTTATTAACACTCATTTTGAATTAATCATTGTCCTCTTAAGTTCTCTTTTGATTTACACTACAATGACATGTGTATTTAGAAGTAGGAAGAAATTGAATAGTAGCTTTACTGCACGCCTAGCATGACCACCGTAGAAAGGGTTTTGTCCATGGAATAATAAACAAAATGACAGATAAACAATCACAATCTATAATTTTGTCTATTCTCCAGCATGCTACGCGTGCTGGAATGTCTTACAGCATTTATTATTATGACGGTAGCTTACTGATAATTGGATTAACACATAACTGATAATGAAAGGAAAACGAGTATACGTCTAACTACTAATTTGTACTTTATGCATATGTAAAAGTCATGTCGGTATATTCTACCACTATAGCTAAAAACCTATTTAATGAAAATATGCTGAGGCTTATCTACTAAAAAAGAAGGAAAATGATTAAGAGGGTTTATTCTGAAAGTTGGCAACGTCGTAAATAGATGTCAAATATTTCGCTGTTTTGATTAATTTGATAATATTTCTGTATGGAAATAAAAAATGTGGCTAACTAGCGAACTAGAATATTGATTATGAAATGCAATAATTAATATCGTAACACCGAATAGTTAGTTTTAGATGTAAAAAAAGTATTTGGTAACTTTCCAAATGCCTTTTTTTCACCTAAAACGGGTACAACATCAAATTCAATGTTATAATTGCAATTCATTATTAATATTCTAGTCAATTGGTTAGCCACATTTCTTATTTCCATACAGTATTATTTCCAAATTAATCGAAACAGGTAAATATTTGACAGCTATTTACGACGTTGCCAACTTTTAGGATGCACCCTCTTAAATGATTTTGTTAATAATACTAATAAATGATTTGAATCATAAAATACTGTAACAGACTAATCTATTAGGATATAAGGTAAAGATTGTAAGGTAATTTTAATGTAGTAGGTAATCTCTGGAAGTACTGATCTGATTTAGAACATTCTTTCACTGGCAGTAAGCTATAATATTGCCAGATGCCATAGGGTATGTTTTAAAGTATAGTTGACTGCCACACGGGTAAAGTCGCGGGTAGAAGCTAGTAATAATTATATACAAATGTGGCGACACATCCCTCGTGGCATATTACAGAAATAGGGCAGGTCGAGATATCAGATAAATAGAGGTAGCTGAATAAAGAATCAATTTTTAAATGATTTGTAGAGTGAGTCACACTCAGCAGCATTGTCAATAAATTAATCTTGATTCTGTTTGTTTTGGCATTTCTTCTGACAGCCTGGATTCTGCCATTGATCTTTAAAAAATCAAAGTACACATACATCAAAGTATCCCGAAAAACATTTCATTCATACCTTGAATACACATCTGTCTGTAGTTTAATCTATGTTAACAGACCTCAATTTACAGGCCAGTCTATAATGAAAATGGTATCATTTACAGGTAATGTGGAGTTTCAACCACAACGGAAGTCGTACCACCACGACGAAGCGGTCGGCGTGCGGAATCCTGAGGTTGTTTCACTTATATCCTCGCTATTGAGGGTCAAACAGGAGACTTTGTTGGCTGCTCTTACGTCGAAACGGGCCAGGGCTTCGGGGGAAACACTCGTTATTAATTACAGGTATAGTAATAATTGGTTTACTAGCGAAAACAAATCAAAACACACTAAGAATTATGTCTGGTTTCGTGGGTCTGTTGATAGATACAATATCTTAGTTTAGCAACACACCTGCCGAAAATTGCGTTATATAAATTCCGGGTGTTTATGGTTTCGATGAAAATTACGCGACTTACTTTCGGCCTGTTGTGACTTAATTCGTTTAAAAACCATATTTGCCGGCTTATACACAATTTTCAGTCGCATAATGTCGGTAGTTTTCCTATATTTCGGTCAGACTCGGAACAACTATCTTGAAACTATTCAAAATATTTGTACAGTACGGAAATTGATCCCGCGACTCATAGCGCGTAAGTCAGTCACTCGTTTATCCAAAGTAAATATGCATCAAAAACAAATAATTTCTTTGAAAAGAGGCCAAGGCATACAATGTAAGGCAGTGGAATCTTGCCAGTAATTAGTATAAACTGTGTGGAATTTATTCAATAAGAGGATAGGCCGTATCTGTTATTGTAATCACTGATTTTGTGATTATGTAAACAATGTCATCATGTAAATTGATGTAAAGTTGAAATTAATAATCTTGTGCTCATTGTACCAGAAAATGTATCTTTGTTTACATTCTTTTGTAGTCTTGCTCTTATCTATGAAGAGATTATCGTCTTATTTCGAAAACTATATGGTGACACATTCCTTTTTTATGAAGCGACTAAAGGATTATAAAGAACCAACGTCTGATTTGATCCCTAAGTTATTTGGTAGCTTAGGCCTCATTTGTCAACACGTACCAACTAGTACTCTCGAATTTTAAGTGGCAAGGCCAAAGCCAATGTCGTCAATCATGATGTCGAGAGTTCGATCTACTTACACTTATGTCTCACTGGTGGATAATTGATTCAGGCGTGACTTGACGGAAATCCATTATAAAATTCAATAGACGTAGATATATTTAGTAACCTATTCCGCTTAACTATTCCTAAAGAGTCATAAAAACCCTGTAATAAATCGACACGTGTTTGACCTCTCAACGAGGCATCCTCAGGATGACGAAAGACTTGTCGCGAACCCGAACACGACGTGTTGCCACGCCGAGCGCTGGATGTAACGCTTGGATGCCTCGTTGAGAGGAGAAACACGTGTCGATTTCTTCGATAGTTAAGCAGAATAGGTTACTAAATGTATCTACGTTTATAGTCTCAATTGTAGTCAAATACAAAGAAAAATCGATCTTTCATTACATTACAATGCTTGCTCATACGTTGTTTGTGATTTCTGACCCTCTCAAATCCAGATTGCATTACCATGTTTTCCTTTACCGTCAATCAGAGCTGTACATAAATGTTATGTCATAAAATTAGAAATTTTCTGCTTCAGTTAATTATTTTATGTATTTACATTTGGTCTAGTAATCGCAAGCGCTACTCCTGAGCATGAGCTGGTCCTGGGTTCGATTCACAGGTCGGGCAAAGTTTTATTGGGTTTAATTCTCAGTAGCAGCAGGGAGGCTGGATTTGTGGTAAATAGGCTCGCCCCCTATTACATGGAACATAAATATAAGTGGCGAAATGTGGGTATACCATGGTACACCTCTGCCCAACCCTTCAGGGAAAACAAGCGTGAAGTTATGTTATTTATATTTGTTGTGTTGTCTTGCAGGTTGCCAGAAGCGATAGCGACGCGCGACGCTATGGCGAAGTGCTTGTACGGTGCTCTGTTCGATTGGATCGTGATGCAGGTCAACCACGCGTTGCTCTCTAAAAAGGATACGCTTAGGGAACATCAGGGACATAGTATAGGTGAGTTTTCTATTGAAACAGATGATCAAAGACTATTCTATTTCGAGGACATTACGATTACCTTAAGCAAGCTCATTGGATTATACTGCTAAAGGCCACTTTCACTTTTTTTTTTTCCTCAAGATAAATATAAATGCTTGCAAAAATGGTCTCTTGTGGGTACATGCGAAATAAGTCTTCGTGGATTATAAACAATATAAGCATCTGTCTATGCATATCATGTCAGTTGCAAAGTGCACATTGCATAATATGCAACTTAACATTTAAAACCTTGAACATTATGTTTTCTCTTGTATTCACAAGGTGCGACTAGATTGGTGGATCATTGAGATGGCTGTTCAGATCAATACAATTTGGTGCATGCCAGCCTTCATTGATCGAACATCTATTATTATTTGAGACACATAATATTGATTACTTTCTAAACCTCCAAATAACACAACACTTCAACTCCCCAGGCGTTCTGGACATATTCGGTTTCGAAGACTTCGGTCTGAGCAACAGCTTTGAGCAACTCTGCATCAACTACGCGAACGAGCACCTTCAACACTACTTCAACCAGCACGTGTTCAAATATGAACAAGAGGAGTACAAGCGGGAGGGCATACCCTGGACGGATATAGGGTTCTCCGATAATACGGGATGCCTGCAGCTCATTGAGGGGAAGGTTAATGGACTGCTGTGTTTGTTGGATGATCAGTGCAAGTGAGTTGATTGTTACTTCTAAATACACTACACAAAGAAAGCATTTTTTTTGTTGAACAAGACTCGTTCTCTACGGCTCGGTTCTACTTTTAAACGCTATCGGAGACGTCGAGCCTTTACTTAAACGTCACAAGAGTGTTTTTTACGCCATTGTTAGCGTTTCTTTGTGACCACACCAGTACAGTTCCGTAGAACAATACTAACCTGGTGTACGGCAAGACACTGTAACCAGACACTGTAAACTAACCTAACATAGTTCTGGATCTACTATATTGGTATTCAATTTTATATACAACTAGCTTCCGCCAGCAGCTTCGCCCGCATGATATCTTTATAAATTATAGCCTATGTTTCTCAGTGATAATATAGCATTCTACTGGTGAAAGCATTTTCAAAATTGGTCCAGTAGTTTTTGAGTTTATTCATTACAAACAAAAATAGAAATCTTTTCTCTTTATTAGACTATGTATTTCAAAATTGTTGTTAATTTTAATTCTAGCTTTCCATGGGCGACAAATGAGACACTATTACAGAAGTTCAACTCGGTGCATGAAAACAACCCATTCTATGAGAAACCTCAGAGACGGGAACCTGCCTTCGTTGTCAGACATTACGCCGGCAGAGTCAAGTATCAGGTAAATTAAAAATATAATTAAATAAAATAGCCCTCAAACATGTTGGCAACATAAAATGGTTTCCAATGTGCAACATTTTCCACAAAATTATTTTGAGAAATGTTTGGGTCGCCGGGGTGGTTTTTCGATACAAGAAAATCAAAGGGGACACTATTTCACCTACCATTTAATATACGGTGTAATTTGTAATGATACCGTATTATCTATACGCGTATGTTCCAAGTTATTTGCTAGTAACAGCAAAAAAATATTACAGGTATTTTTAAAGGTTACCTTAAATTGAAATCAACCAGGATTAATACCGGTTACCGAAGTAAAAATTATCTCTATCTTATACGTGATGTCGGCGTTAGTCAAAGGGCGCGCATCGCCTTTGTGTGTGTGCTACCGGTATTAAAACGGTAACCTAAAAAAGGTAACATATTTCTTATTTTTGGGTTACCCAGATAGCAGTAACCTTAGTCGTAGAAGTAACCAAAATTCTTTGATACCTGTACCGTATAATATATAAAGGTTTTCGGTCCCTGCTAGTAACCATACCAGCCCGTAAAATTCTGATACAAATATACAATTACCACAAAAGATGACGATTTTGCACATTTTTACACTGTCCATTTTCATGGAAGCAGATTCATAGATCCTTCAAGCCTTCAGTGATATTATTTTGGTCTTATTTGGGTAGGAAGGTAGGAAGGAGATAAATAATCTAGCCTCACATAAATAAAACACATCTGTATCTTTATTGTTATCAGGTAACTGCGATGCGTGAAAAGAATCTGGACCTAATGCGGCAGGACATCGTGAGCGTGTTGAAGAACTCTTCACTAGCATTCGTGAGAGAGTTGGTCGGTGTGGATCCTGTGGCTGTGTTCCGCTGGGCTATAGTGCGAGCGTTCTTTAGGTAAATCTGTCTAAGAAAAGGATAGTTAAAAAAAATTAAGACCTAGAAGGAGATCAGCTAATGGTGGGGCAGTTTAGGAAGCTAAGCTAGACCTTTTTTATTATTTGAAAAACTCACGCTGTCTACTGCTGGATATAGCCAAGATATACCTCTGCCGAGCTGTGCCTCAACAACGCCTTCTGTATTGTCTGTTTATTCAGTACCGGTCGCCTTTATAAGATAATAATAGGTTTAACTAGCTTCACTCCAGGATTCGTCTCCTTCACCATCGGTACATCAGCTAGCATGATCTTGCTCACTCCGCAAGCTAGCTGCTTTCTTATCAACTGTCTACAAAAGCTCCTAAAGTTTTTAAATGGTTCGTTCAATTATATACAGAGGTTACTTCGCGTTCCTCGAGGCTGGTAGAAGACACCGCGTTCACCGAGTAGACGGCGCGTCGCGAGTACCTCGCGCCTCCATACACGCACCTAATGACAGCATCATCAGGTGAGCGCCGCGACAAAACACACCCTACTGCAACGTCATTGTGTCCAATTTGCATTACAACGTTAAATACAGCTTCTTTGACAAGTACATAAACTAACTGCGATTTTTGCAATACCATATTAACTTGAAAGGCATGATGTCTATTACTTATTATATGAAAAAATTGGCTGATAAAAAATAAATGATATTTTTATATTTAATTGTAGGTTGTGCTTACACCGCAAATGCTTAGTGAGAACGATTGCAGTTTCTTACGATTCGTAAACATTTTTTGCAAATTATTCGGTTCATAATACATTCGCCCAAATGCGCTTGCATTTCAAATGTAAATAAAGCACTTGCGGTTTGAAACACGACCTTGATGATTTAAATTATATTGTTATGTATAAAGTACGTATTACAATGTAGCTTTGCAAGCAACGTTATGTGACGTAATGAAATGTGTCTTGTTGCTCAGCCAACTGGTGACAGTATCGTCAATCAATCTTGCAATCAACCGCATTGCGTAAGTCACCGAATTTACGGCATGCTTGTTATATGTTCTATGTGCACCTAACGCATGGACATCCATGTTTTTAGTCAACCTGTAACACACCCTTTGTTGCGTTTATACTGTGCCCAACAAGACTGCGGCTCGGCCTTGTCTATTGCACAACCTAGCCGCAGTCTTACTTCATGTCTTTGTTGAGTCGCTATTAGTCCCAAAGCAATTAGTTTCTATCTGTTAGTTCTCTAATAGGAATATATTCATACTCACTTCGCGGTCACGCTGAGCAGGTATGCATGCATCTCACAGAAACATTTAATTTCGTTAACTGACTTATTTTTGTTACATTAATTTTGTAATCCTCGATTCCTTTCTCACCCTACATCAAACCAACGAACAGAACGCCTCACAGAGCGGCCAGTAAAGCGCGCGAGACGCCGGGGCGAGCGAACGCCGATACTAAACTGCGAACTGAGACGCCAAGCGCGGCCCGCGCGGGTGGGAAAGGGACAAAAAATTACAGAATCGCCGAGACCCGCACGCGAAGGGTCGATCGAGAGCGCGACGAGCGAACGTTTGACGACACCGACGTTATGCAGCGCGCCAGCCAGATCGTTATGTACGTGCGATGCAACGACCGATATGTGACATGCTCTGTCTCTGTCTCGCACTTCTCGTTCCTCAAACAAAGTCAAACACTGAATGAGTGCAAATATCGATCATCATCTAAACACCGATCCAATTTTATCCGTTATAAAGCAGTTAGTTCTCCTTTCTGTTATTTCTACATTCAAGTTTTTATTTGGACTCATTTTAATTTTTAACTTTACATTTTGTTTGATGAATTTGCGTGTTTCGGTTGGGGACTCTCTTCACTTTTCTCTTTTTCACGGTGATGGCTATGGGTTTTTAAGTTTTCGTGCATTTCTTTGTCGCATTCCTTTTGTGACGTTTTATATAGCATATTTATAATATTTGTTTTATTTATTTTAGTATTTTAACATAGCGGCTGGTTTCAGCCACACGCACACAATTACATCTCCTATTATAAAATAATTTGAAATAGCAAAAGTAATAGTTCTGTAGTAGCTGTAATTGTCGTTTGTTGCTTAACTGTATGGGTAAGCGTAGTTAACAGGATTTTGCAAAAAAAAAAAAAAGAGCGAGCTGTATATCAATGCAAAACATCAAAAATAAAACATATTTTCTTCACCATTTGGCTTACTTTGAAACGCAGATACATAAAATGTTTTATATCAGCTTGTTCTGGATTGCAATTGCTCAAAAAAGTTTTGTTAAAGAACACTTTACTAGCATGTATGTAAATAATTCGCACTTTCTCACCAAGCAATCTTTACTTAGGTGGTTGGTGTTGCCCCTTTAAGAGATCTCATGATACTGTGGATATTTCTTCCGTAAACTATTAGATTTGTAAAAAGAATCCATATTGCGATCTCTTAAAGACTTGGCCCCAATATTCCTGTTCTTTACACAAGCTTGATGTGGTTCTACAGGAAAAACAAGTCGTTTAGGCCCAGAGAGCGAGCGAAAAAAGGTTTAAAGAATCTTCAGAGCGTAAAGACGTTAGCGGGCCGCACGGCCGCGCCGGCCGGCAAGCGGAAACAGCCGCAGACGGTCGCGGCGCAGTTCCAACACTCGCTGTCTGCGCTCATGGACACCTTGAATCAAGCCAACCCGTTCTTTATTAGGTAAGGCACTGTGTATTATTATGTAATAGCTCCTTTCCGGTAATTACCTACCTATACTCGCATAATATTCCACCAAAATGTCTGGACAGTATCATTTCATTATAGTATTTTATACTAAACACTTCTATTGATTCATTTATCCAGCATTTTAGTTTATAAGTATGCCCTTTCTCCTTCTGCTACGGTCACAGGCCATACGGTAGTGAGGATGATTTATAGTCTCCTTCTTGATAGAATTTATGGGAAAACATTTGCTTAATGAGTTTTTGCCTTTTGGGAACAGTATTTTGGTACAAATGAACAGCGTTTAATTGATATTACCACTAGCTTCAGCAAAAATATTAAAGTAAGACTAAAGTTATCCATAGTGCGTTTCATTAAAATCCCATTATCCCACAGATGTATAAAATCAAACGGCGAGAAAGTACCCCATGTCTTCGACGATGAAACCGTACAGCGTCAGTTACGGTACACTGGCATGTTGGAAACAGTTCGGATCCGGCAAGCCGGGTACAACGTGCGGCTTACCTACGAGGAATTTATACAGCTGTACAGGATACTACTGCCTAAAGGACTGCTCAGCTCACAGACTGATGTGCGGCACTTCCTCGCTACGCTGAACTTGGATAGGGATAACTATCAATTAGGTAAGACACTGATTTTGAGATGGTCATTTTGTATTTTATGTCAGCGAGAGTAAGTGCTAAGTGAAGATTGTAATCATTACTCAGAAGTCATAACGGACCTACCGTTAAGGGAAGTTAAAAACCATAATTGCTCCATTGTAAAAGAGATTCTGTATATCTCCTTTTCTTGGCTGCGAATATTGCAAAGATTCCTTCCGTAATGCTGAGTTTCTTAGTAGAAAACAGTTAATTGCTGGGGACCCTCCCTGGGTCCAAATTCCAGTAACTCACGAGGTGTGCTCGATTTGACTACTGTAAAGAACACCACCGCACCGGTGCTATCGAATGAATTTTCTATTGGGCTATTTGGAATATGGGAGTTTGCTTACCGCTCTATAAAGCCAGTTGGTCACATCTCACGGTTTAAATTGCCCTACTATCCAATTACCCACACAGGTGCCACAAAGATCTTCATGCGCGAGAGCGAGCAGACGAAGCTCGAGTACCGCCTGCACCAGCAGATCATGGCGTCCATCATCACTATACAACGTTGGTTCCGCGCCGTGTTAGAACGGAGACGATTCCTCGCGCTACGGAGAGCGTCAGTTGTTATACAGTATTTTTGCAGGTATGTGTCTCGTGATAAATGATTTATTTCTTTAAATAGGTTTTTAAAACACTTTTACACTCCAAAAAATAATAGGGAATATACATGTATTTTTTTCCCATAGTTTACATCGACATATAAATAGTACAGTGGCCAGCACATCAAGCTACCCAAAACTGTCAAACTTTCCCAATCAAACTTGAACCTAATGCTTTAGCGATAAAGTTTAAAATCTACTAAAGAAATTTGACAGATTTTAGTAGCTTGATGTGCTGGCCACTGTACAAAAAAAATTACGCCAAAAAGCAATTGAAAGAACTTAAAAAAAAGAGTTGAAACTAGCCAACCGACACGAGCACCTGCATTTGGGCTCGGTGTGACGTCATAGTCTATGAAAACAAATCGCAAACACCAGATCCTTTCATTCTAGCGCTGTAATTCAGTCACACTGGATTGATATTTGACCAATGTAAACACTTTTCAAACCAGTCCAGCATTCAGTATCCGGCGCTTTCGATCTAGAGTTACTGGATTCTCGCTCGTTTTAAATACTGGATTGCACGGAAATCAGCTTTATGGTTTATATACTATGAGTCTATGATATAACAAAAAATACGATAAAAACCTAGAAAATTCGTCAGACAATGGCTCCAAGCGCGTCAAGAGGCAGCACTTCGTTTACAAGCGTGGTACCGCGGCGCGCGCGTGCATCGCTGGTACTGTCGACTGCGGCGCGGACTGGTCGGCTTCCAGGCAGCCGCGCGCGGCCAGCTGCTGCGCCGGGCCCTCGCCGCCAGGAGGGCGGGTGATAGTGAGGTACGAGATAAGTTGAAGACCCCGCATGTAATAATACTTACTTGTTTTCGTTAAAATGTGTTCTGAGTGAGGGTTATCAATCGGTGCTTTGTTATTCAATGTGGACACGACGATACAGTATGGAAAGGAATCTGTATTGAGCAACTTCTTGCAAAAATATATACATATTTTGTGATGAATATAAACATGTTTATTTTTATTATTATTGTTGGCTTTCGACACTTACCTAACTTGTACAGCACTTGCATTAAAAAGTTGTAGGGTAAAGTAAGCATATAAACTGATAAGATAACCCTCGCCCGGAAATCAAGAATTTACCACCAGATGTTCAATGAGTGATCTCGGTTTGCACCCTATCCAATTCGATGTTATATAACTCTTAGGACTTGTTTCACTATCTGCTACTGTGATTTACATATTTTTTTGTGATAAATGCCTGCAATATTTAAAATACAATTTTAAAAAGCCTCGTATTCCTCGTTGCGTAATTTCGTTGCAGCACCGTGTTTTTTTGTATTGCTGGAAACAAGTTGCAGGCAACATTGTGTGCGTAGAACATTATTCCAGTAACACATCATTTTGTTGTAACAATGTTGTACGTTTTAAAGTTTACCACGGCTTTAGCATAGTGAAACCAGTCCTCAATCTAACCCCGAGAGTTAAATGTCACTAATGGCGTGAGTAAAGTGTGGTAGTACACACGCGCATACAACGTTGTGGTTGGTGTTTGTGTTGACAGCATGACGGACGAGCCTCGGCACCGGCCGACAACAATGTGACGCTGAGGATTGCCAAGAAGGATCCCATGTGAGTACATGTACAGTACATACGTCAAGAGTTAAAAAAAAGTCGTAGATCAGCACCTAAATTGCTTTACACTTTTTTTGACGGATTTTGTTTAATTGCCAAAATTAAATGAATTGTCATTCTGACTGTCATCTTCATATTCCAATGGCACCTAGATATGGTTGATCGAAGAACGGCACTGGAAGATGGCGCCAAAACAACTTAAAAATTATAAAAATATAGCTTAACGATTCGACAAATTATAGTTCCAGCGGTACGCCTATTATAGTGACCCGTACAACAATGTTGCAAGGCATTTCTTCCCTCACACTTAGCGATATTAGGGAAAATTCATGAAAACTTGGAAACGTCACAAGCCATCATGCAATGCCGCTTGTATAGGGTGCAGTACATCTGTCATAGTGGGCAAAATAACAGCAACCATAAAGCACCGCATAACATTAAACCATAAATCACAGCAGACTATATGGAATAGGTATCATGCGGTCTTCACCGTGCACGATACTGGGCATCGGACATACCTATAATAGTGACACGTTTTGACTACTCTTGCGTTGCACGGGATTTAAAGAGCCTGCTGGCTAAGACATACCACAATTTTTCTCCTTTTGTTTTTGGGACTTAACCGTTTGCATAATTATAAAACGTGTTTTTTTTATAACCCATAACTATCTACGGTATTAATGAGACCTTGTCAAAGAATCCACTGGCATATGAAAAACACGAGTTTTTTATTTTTACAGTATACTTTTGTAAAAAAAAAAATGAATACGTCGCATTTTCCTAGCTTTAAATATGAATGATTGGTTTGAAAGAAAATGATTTACTCGTACTTATCAATAAACTTAGATACACACATCGATAGCCTAGTGTTATGTTATCTTCGAAACTGTATTTTTGGAACACTTGCTCTAGGACTTTTATGTATTATTTTTACTTATAGCATATAACCTTAGACTTATGGAACATCAAAAGGAACACGTTGTATACTTCATGCTTTAATCAGAGCCATCAAAAAGAACTAGTTTACATTGGGTTCTAATATTGGTTTATTTAACAAAATTATCATATCATTGACATCTCATATTTTAGGTATATCTTACGAACGGACCTGGAAAACTCGAGGCAACTGAGAGCGACACAGTCCTTGCCGATACCAAGGTAAGAAAAATGTACTCAAATACATTCATTTAACTCATGCGTAAACAAAAGATTTGCTAAAAAAAAGGAGGAAAGGTCTGGTCAAACTGAGACGAATTCGGCGCAGGATTCGGGACGGAATTCGGTCGCAAATAGTGTCAACTAAGGGCGCGTACACATAGACCGTCCGTTTTTACAGGATCCTTTTTAACGGATCATATTTTGTCGGATTGGTATTTTTTACTGGATCCGGAATACTGTATTGTGTGTGAACTCGCTCATACAACTACATACGCCATCAAATAACGGACCTGTACTACGGATCGCTATATGTACGCGCCCTAACTTGTATAGAGGTGTTCAAACTTGTGGCAATAGCCGCGTGACTTCCTAATCATGTAATCAATAGATTCGCGTCACGCGTGGAATCTTCGACCCGAGCATAAAACTAAAGGAAAATAAAATTTATTATAGGGTCGAGAAAAAACGGGAAATCATCATAGATGCTTTAGAAACTACAAATGCCATCCAGAAACCGAAGAAGAGGGTTACGAAGACAGATGTTCCGCTGAAACAAACCAGTACGACTACGAGGTAATGCAATATAAAACATTGTTTTAATATTTCTTGTGACAGCTACAAACATTTTTCACAACCAAACAATTGTTGCTTTAAGAGGGTGCATCCTAAAAGTTGGCAACGTCGTAAATAGCTGTCAAATATTTACCTGTTTCGATTAATTTGGAAATAATACTGTATGGAAATAAGAAATGTGGCTAATCAATTGACTAGAATATTAATAATGAATTGCAATTATAACATTGAATTTGATGTTGTACCCGTTTTAGGTGAAAAAAAGGCATTTGGAAAGTTACCAAATACTTTTTTTACATCTAAAACTAACTATTCGGTGTTACGATATTAATTATTGCATTTCATAATCAATATTCTAGTTCGCTAGTTAGCCACATTTTTTATTTCCATACAGAAATATTATCAAATTAATCAAAACAGCGAAATATTTGACATCTATTTGCGACGTTGCCAACTTTCAGAATAAACCCTCTTAACATTTTAAGTTACGGACCCAGTACTACACTCTGACGTCATTAGTTATCAAACAGCGTTTTCGATGATCATGAATAGGAATAAAATGAAAAAAAATATATAACTTGGTTTGATTAGTAGTGAAAAAGCTATTTCGATTTAGTAATAAATCAAATGTTATTTTTTTTTTTTTTTTTTGCGCGAAAACACCCGCACCAATGTTATAACAATTCATCACAATAAACGAAAGTAAAAAAAAAATGTCCATTCCACAGCTTAATACCAAAAGAAACAAGCGAGTGTTCTCCAGAGGATGAGCGGTGGAACGTGACGACGAATAGGTACCCACAAGCCGCCGTCACGCTACCCAACAAGATCACTCCCGAAGACTTAGCGGACGAGTTACTGTGGCTACGGCTCGACCAGAACTATCTCATGACTGAAAAAGATGCTATTACTAAGGTACGTTTACTACAGGATTACATTTTATTAGTTAGCGAAACACAGAAGGGAGTGGTATATCAAAACATAATAATGATTTTGCTTACAAGTCATTATTTTTATTGTGTAGGTATACATATACCTTATAATATCGCCTTTAATGAGTCAGTAAAGCTTTTATAATTGTGATTTAAATAAATAAATAATAAAATAAAGTAAAAGTAAGTTTTTTTCAAGTCATGAATCACGAAATATGAGAAAATTAATGAATTTATAAGTCATACTTTATTTTGATGAAAATTTTATAATGTTTTTGATTTTGTAGAAAAGAGAAAAACGAGAGAAAGAACTGGCTGAGCTTTTGGAATCAATAACGAGTAGCAGTGAAGAGTACCTTAGACAGATAGGCAATTGGAATCCTTCAGATAGCACGGAAACCACCAAAACTACTACCAGGTAAATAGAGCGTCGTGTGAACGTAGCCTTATGACTGTTGCACATTTACGAGGGTCGTAAAATCTTCTCACATTTTTAGGGTTCCGTAGTAAACAAGGAACCCTTATAGTTTCGCCATGTCCGTCTGTCTGTCTGTCCGTCTGTCTGTCCCCCGCTTAGCGCAGAGACTGTTAGTACTAGAAAGCTGTAATTTGGCATGAGTATACATACTAATGAAACCGACAAAGTGGTGAAATAAAATCATGATATTTTTTTTTTTAGGGTTCCTCCCCTACATGTAAAGTGGGGATATCTTTTTTTTTTTTCGTCTATCCCATCGTGTGGGGTATCGTTAGAAAGGTCTTTCAAAAAAAATATTGTGAGCTTGTTAAAACCATTTTTGGATTGAAGGATCCGTCTGCGAAATATTAAGCTTAAAGTGCTAATTTTCGTCAGAGTCAAGTGTCCCCCCCCCTGCCAGCTAACCGGTAAGTTCTGGATATGTGGAAAAATTCACAGTAGTAGTATATATAACGAAATTAAAAGGAAAACTATCACAGCTAAGTAGGCTCTACTAGTTAACGAGTAATTATCGACCAACTTAAATTTGCAGTTGCAAAAACATGTTCTACCATACATTTTGTATGGGAGAACATGTTTTTCAACTACAATGTTAAGTTTGTTCTTGGGATTAGTTCATCCCAGCTACGGAACCCTTCATTGTGCGTGGTCCGACACGCACTTTGCCGGTTTCTTTTGAACATATTGTATGACCTACCGCTGACTACGGTCGCCGGGTGTTTTTGGCTGGGTTTGGTATGTAGCTTGCCAGTACAGATCAAATTATAATCTGTTTAGTCGACCTCATAATTACTTTACCGCTTTTGACAAAAACATGCAGAAAATTGCAACTAAGGTTGAAACTATCTGACGGTCTTATTGGTCTTAACCCAAAAGGAGTTCCCGACGTATCTTGATGTACAAGTGACATTCAATCTTGGGGTGGTAAAGACATTACCGTGGTCGAGTGTTACATTTAAAAAATAAAGTTGTGTCTTTCTAATGTTGTGGCACGTACTCAGGCGTGGCTCGGCGGCCGTGTACCAGCGCAGCGTGTCGAGCGCCACGCTGGAGGCGCGCGCGCTGCAGTCCCTGCCGCCCGTGCGCCGCGACCCGCGCGCGCAGCCCGCGCCCGGCCTGGCTGCTGCGCCTGGCGCGGATGCAGGTACGTTACAGTAATGTTGTGGCACGTACTCCAGCGTGTCGAGCGCCACGCTGGAGGCGCGCGCGCTGCAGTCCCTGCCGCCCGTGCGCCGCGACCCGCGCGCGCAGCCCGCGCCCGGCCTGGCTGCTGCGCCTGGCGCGGATGCAGGTACGTTACAGTAATGTTGTGGCACGTACTCCAGCGTGTCGAGCGCCACGCTGGAGGCGCGCGCGCTGCAGTCCCTGCCGCCCGTGCGCCGCGACCCGCGCGCGCAGCCCGCGCCCGGCCTGGCTGCTGCGCCTGGCGCGGATGCAGGTACGTTACAGTAATGTTGTGGCACGTACTCCAGCGTGTCGAGCGCCACGCTGGAGGCGCGCGCGCTGCAGTCCCTGCCGCCCGTGCGCCGCGACCCGCGCGCGCAGCCCGCGCCCGGCCTGGCTGCTGCGCCTGGCGCGGATGCAGGTACGTTACAGTAATGTTGTGGCACGTACTCCAGCGTGTCGAGCGCCACGCTGGAGGCGCGCGCGCTGCAGTCCCTGCCGCCCGTGCGCCGCGACCCGCGCGCGCAGCCCGCGCCCGGCCTGGCTGCTGCGCCTGGCGCGGATGCAGGTACGTTACAGTAATGTTGTGGCACGTACTCCAGCGTGTCGAGCGCCACGCTGGAGGCGCGCGCGCTGCAGTCCCTGCCGCCCGTGCGCCGCGACCCGCGCGCAGCCCGCGCCCGGCCTGGCTGCTGCGCCTGGCGCGGATGCAGGTACGTTACAGTAATGTTGTGGCACGTACTCCAGCGTGTCGAGCGCCACGCTGGAGGCGCGCGCGCTGCAGTCCCTGCCGCCCGTGCGCCGCGACCCGCGCGCAGCCCGCGCCCGGCCTGGCTGCTGCGCCTGGCGCGGATGCAGGTACGTTACAGTAATGTTGTGGCACGTACTCCAGCGTGTCGAGCGCCACGCTGGAGGCGCGCGCGCTGCAGTCCCTGCCGCCCGTGCGCCGCGACCCGCGCGCGCAGCCCGCGCCCGGCCTGGCTGCTGCGCCTGGCGCGGATGCAGGTACGTTACAGTAATGTTGTGGCACGTACTCCAGCGTGTCGAGCGCCACGCTGGAGGCGCGCGCGCTGCAGTCCCTGCCGCCCGTGCGCCGCGACCCGCGCGCAGCCCGCGCCCGGCCTGGCTGCTGCGCCTGGCGCGGATGCAGGTACGTTACAGTAATGTTGTGGCACGTACTCCAGCGTGTCGAGCGCCACGCTGGAGGCGCGCGCGCTGCAGTCCCTGCCGCCCGTGCGCCGCGACCCGCGCGCGCAGCCCGCGCCCGGCCTGGCTGCTGCGCCTGGCGCGGATGCAGGTACGTTACAGTAATGTTGTGGCACGTACTCCAGCGTGTCGAGCGCCACGCTGGAGGCGCGCGCGCTGCAGTCCCTGCCGCCCGTGCGCCGCGACCCGCGCGCGCAGCCCGCGCCCGGCCTGGCTGCTGCGCCTGGCGCGGATGCAGGTACGTTACAGTAATGTTGTGGCACGTACTCCAGCGTGTCGAGCGCCACGCTGGAGGCGCGCGCGCTGCAGTCCCTGCCGCCCGTGCGCCGCGACCCGCGCGCGCAGCCCGCGCCCGGCCTGGCTGCTGCGCCTGGCGCGGATGCAGGTACGTTACAGTAATGTTGTGGCACGTACTCCAGCGTGTCGAGCGCCACGCTGGAGGCGCGCGCGCTGCAGTCCCTGCCGCCCGTGCGCCGCGACCCGCGCGCCCGGCCTGGCTGCTGCGCCTGGCGCGGATGCAGGTACGTTACAGTAATGTTGTGGCACGTACTCCAGCGTGTCGAGCGCCACGCTGGAGGCGCGAGCGCTGCAGTCCCTGCCGCCCGTGCGCCGCGACCCGCGCGCGCAGCCCGCGCCCGGCCTGGCTGCTGCGCCTGGCGCGGATGCAGGTACGTTACAGTAATGTTGTGGCACGTACTCCAGCGTGTCGAGCGCCACGCTGGAGGCGCGCGCGCTGCAGTCCCTGCCGCCCGTGCGCCGCGACCCGCGCGCAGCCCGCGCCCGGCCTGGCTGCTGCGCCTGGCGCGGATGCAGGTACGTTACAGTAATGTTGTGGCACGTACTCCAGCGTGTCGAGCGCCACGCTGGAGGCGCGCGCGCTGCAGTCCCTGCCGCCCGTGCGCCGCGACCCGCGCGCGCAGCCCGCGCCCGGCCTGGCTGCTGCGCCTGGCGCGGATGCAGGTACGTTACAGTAATGTTGTGGCACGTACTCCAGCGTGTCGAGCGCCACGCTGGAGGCGCGCGCGCTGCAGTCCCTGCCGCCCGTGCGCCGCGACCCGCGCGCGCAGCCCGCGCCCGGCCTGGCTGCTGCGCCTGGCGCGGATGCAGGTACGTTACAGTAATGTTGTGGCACGTACTCCAGCGTGTCGAGCGCCACGCTGGAGGCGCGCGCGCTGCAGTCCCTGCCGCCCGTGCGCCGCGACCCGCGCGCGCAGCCCGCGCCCGGCCTGGCTGCTGCGCCTGGCGCGGATGCAGGTACGTTACAGTAATGTTGTGGCACGTACTCCAGCGTGTCGAGCGCCACGCTGGAGGCGCGCGCGCTGCAGTCCCTGCCGCCCGTGCGCCGCGACCCGCGCGCGCAGCCCGCGCCCGGCCTGGCTGCTGCGCCTGGCGCGGATGCAGGTACGTTACAGTAATGTTGTGGCACGTACTCCAGCGTGTCGAGCGCCACGCTGGAGGCGCGCGCGCTGCAGTCCCTGCCGCCCGTGCGCCGCGACCCGCGCGCGCAGCCCGCGCCCGGCCTGGCTGCTGCGCCTGGCGCGGATGCAGGTACGTTACAGTAATGTTGTGGCACGTACTCCAGCGTGTCGAGCGCCACGCTGGAGGCGCGCGCGCTGCAGTCCCTGCCGCCCGTGCGCCGCGACCCGCGCGCGCAGCCCGCGCCCGGCCTGGCTGCTGCGCCTGGCGCGGATGCAGGTACGTTACAGTAATGTTGTGGCACGTACTCCAGCGTGTGTGTAATGTACCGTTCGCAAGTGATGTGAGTCGTGTCGAAAGTATGGAATCACGCGTGTATTTTTGTAAAATACCTAAATAAGGCTTTACTTTAGCTGAAATGATAACATCAACTTCGGAATCATAAAAATGCCCAAACACTACATTTTATTTAGATGGTTAAATCCCTATGAAAATCACGACACAAAACAGGCCAGAAATCGATCCATGGGTTCTTTATTGTTCGCTCATTGTTATTCTATCATTAGGGTCTTCAAAGTAGTCATTAGTGTAACTTCAATCTTTTATCAGATTTTAAAGCCCATAATCAAACATCATTTGTATAAATAAACAGCTTGATGAGAGATTTTTAAAACCGTTCCGCATTTGTGTCTAAATCTTTGAAGCGTCAAAATGTCAGTCACAGTGATTTCTATAGAAAAGAGAAAATTAATCTCTTGTTACATGTTCGAAGTTAGATTGTTGATTGTGTTAACTGTAATGGGTTTCATTGTGGAGCTTCTTAAATTCGTCATTTATTATTATTGTAAGTTACCTTTTTATGCATAATCCATATTCGTGATATTCTCAACACGTCCATATAAAAATGGAATGTGACATGTGGCATTTGGGCGTCGAATTATTTATAGAAAAAAAAAAACACGTTTACACGTCAAAAATAAATTATGTTTTCAAACTAGGAGAGTTCACTGTTTCATAACTGACTACTCTGAGAAGAAAGACTGAAGAAAACTCAGAGGTCACAGTCTCTTTTAAAGTCGAAACATAATTTTGATATGGCCACATGAGGACCTTGCAGATTAGTGTCTGAAATTGTATTTTTAGGAAAGAAGCACATCGATTTGAATGGATCTGTCCAGTCACTGCATTTGTCAGTAATCGTGTAGCTGAACTCAGAACTTAACTAACTATTAACCCACGTGTCCGACAGCGGGTAGTGCCGAGTCAGTGTCCCTGTCCGGCGCGCGCGCGCCCGCGCCGCCCGCGCGCGCCGCTCGCCGCTCTCCGCGCCGCTCGTCGCGCGGCCCGCCGCCCGACATCATCGTCGACGCCTCGCTGTCGCTCCACGACCATGATATTAAACGGTTACTATACCCTCTTTGTATTTTTTCATATTTAAGAATAAAAATGAATTTCTATATTGGCCTATAGGGCTAAAAAAAGGACCATGTCTCATGAATGCTTCACTCCACTTGACGACACCACGTCAATACCGGCTGTCGCTGACGACGAGCGCTGTGGCTCTGTCTAGCGTAGGATCATAACATTATACTGAGCGTTGGCCGTTTTGCGTGGATGCGAGGCATATTTCCTCCCCCAACTTGTTCTTATTATACGACTTACTTTTTTTATTCTTTAAGCGTCAGACGTCTTTAGTGCAAATCAATTTATTTCCTTTTTTTTATTTTCACTACGTTTTAAATCAAGAATGCAGATACAGTGTCCTCAGTGCTTATAACTCTTAACATTTTACAATGAACAATTCCGAGCACTTATCAGCATTTTCTTTGTTTAGTGCGGCGTCAGATCAGATGAGTGGATTGGTAGTAAGTGTGGTGCCGAGTGCAGCGGTAGTATCCGCCGCAGCCCTACGGAGACGTAACTCGGACCCCGCGCCCGGCGACGTGCGACCTCTTGACCCAAGATCTACTGACTTCATCGGACAGACCGGGAACGGACTCTTCCGGATCGCAGGACACAGGTAAACTAACTAAGGCTGAAATCCTCGTAAACGCCATTTGCTACAAAATTCTGTACACAGAATCACATAAACTAATAAATCTGTTTGATATTATGTTTATATGTTCTATCAGTGCTCTACTAAAAGTAAACATTGCACAATAACTAATGTCTGGGAAAAGACTTTTATGTTTGATTTGAAAAATCGAAAGCACTTAAAACATTGCGCATATGGGTGCATTCAATGGTACAGGGGTCCTGGGTTATTTAACGTTAAATTATAATGTCTAAAACTTCGTAAATAGAATTCCTACATATGGTCTAGAACAAGTGACTCCAGGCTTCGTTAAACGTCTTTTTACATCCATTATTATGTACACACTGCCATATTTTAGACAAAGCTTTTTGATACGGAGGGGACTTACCTATTATTTAAATCTCTCCAAAAAAAAAGCGCTAATCTATCTATGAAACTAAGTAAACATGTTCTCGGTCAATGCTTTACTAAAACCTTGACCAAGACCGCGTTTGCTTAACCTTTACCGATCACTGACCATAGCAACTCAATTTACGGGGGCGAGGTCAAGCGATAAAAGCTTTGTCCAACATATCAATATTCGTCTGCAACTGATACGTCTATTAAAACTGTTATGTAATCGGTGTTTATTGTTTTTTTTTTCTCTAACTTTGTTTTGATAATTAGCAGATATTTATTTATGCCTCATCCAAGTGAGATCTATTTATGTTGAATGTAATTTTGTTCGACTACTAGAATTCTCATTAACATTTCGAAA
Source organism: Eupsilia transversa (assembly GCA_914767815.1). Taxonomy (NCBI): domain Eukaryota; kingdom Metazoa; phylum Arthropoda; class Insecta; order Lepidoptera; family Noctuidae; genus Eupsilia; species Eupsilia transversa. The sequence goes on from OU611888.1 coordinate 6,226,421, forward strand.
AATAAGACTCGCAAATCAAGTTACACAAATACTTTGCTGTTAGTGTTAACATTGATACTTTACATGTTGTCGAGATTTTGCATGTTACAGCATGCTAACAAACTGTTACTTGAAGTTACATAGGTACCTTGATGTATGAACAAAATCTTACAGATTGAAAATATTTTAAAAAACACTCGAACCACGTTATGCAAATCGGAAATGGAAGGACTGAAGAAAAATTGGTACTCATATCATTATTTCAATTTCTCAGGTTTCGCAAAGGCACCCGATTCGCGAAAGGCGACAAATGCGTGTACTGCCATCAAGCGATCGACGCGTTCATCACGCAGGGGCAGCGGTGCATCGACTGCAAACAGCTGTACCACACGAAATGTATACAGAACAAAGGAGTCATCACCATGCCATGTTCCAGCCCCGTCACAGTCGCCAGCAGAGGCCGCCCTAAGAATAGAAAGAGAATTATTTCTAACTCCAATTATAATTTATTAGATAACTCCAAAGGATCGGTCAGTTCGAACTTCAATTTAACAGGGACTTCAGAATTTATGGATAGAACGGATAAGATTATATCTGACGCGACTGAGTTACAAGCAATGCAGAACTTTATCACGGAGAAGATTTATGAAATGGAACCAAATGAGAAGAAGAAGCAATCAGAGGTGAGCTGAACTTACTGTCGTATTTTACGATGTATTTTTTATATGTCGTACAGTTCGATTCAAACTTAATGACGGCTCGGAACACTCAGCGAGTCGCTGCGCAGTAACAATTTCATGTGTCAGCGGGGGTGAGGGGTGCGGTACTGCGCAGCGCGTAGCTAACTTCAGAACCGCCATTAAGTTTGAACCGAACTGTAATAATTGTTTAAAGACTTTCCTATCCCTTCCCTGATATCTTCAGATTAACAAACAAAATATTTTCCTTTCTACAGGTGGACAGGGTATTCAAACATGCATTATTAGAATTCAAAGACAACTTAGTAGCGACATACAGCATCGTCGAAACACGGGGTTCGTCGCTCAAGTACAAAGATCTCATAGGGAACTTCTTGCACGTGATGGAGACTGTGTGTGCGCGGGAGGGGTCCACGTTATCTATAACGATGGGCGTCAACGCCTTCAGAGGGTTCATGGACGAGTTCATGAGCCAACATGAGACGGATAAGGCGAGAACGAAAAGAAAAAAGGACAAAAAGAGAAAGGCAAGTAAATAATGTTTCTTTAAATAAGTGTATTCGCTTGAGACTTTTATTCAATTTTTGTTTAGTACCTACCTAAAAGGTAAAATGGAACGTACAGTATGACTTTGGCCTGTCTTTCCCAACTTGATAGTTGATAAAATTATCAATAAAAAATATTACTTAATCGTTCCGAATCAATTTTGATTGAATCTTGACTTATTGAAATAGTTTACTTTTCCTTATGTTATGACTTTCATTATTATATTTCGGTCACCGTATCAGTTTTGAGTGTAACAGATTTCGTGATTCGAAATAAAGAATTTTAACTTTGTGAGTGATTTTATTTATTTGCCAATTTCAGGTGGACGATCCGATACAATACAAAGGTCATACATTTATACTGTCAATGATCAACATACCTACAGAGTGTGAAATCTGCAAGACTTTCTTCATGTGGCCTATTGAACGGTCGCTCATATGCCAGACGTGTAAACTTGCCTCGCATAAAAAATGTTATACTAAGGTACAGTATATTATAATGAGAATATTTGAAGTTATTAATTTTTTTTAAACTTAAATCATAACTGGTGAAATGTAGGTGTACAATACACTTCTGCCTACCTTTGGAGAACACAGGCGTGGTTATGTTAAGCGTGAAGTTATGTAATCCTTAAAAAGTTCATTTACAATCTCAAACTTGAATTAGATTTAGTTTTGTCTGAGCCTCAAATCGATATGTTTCTAAGTTAAGGTCGCCTTGTAAGTCCTAATATAAGTTATGTAATCAATAAAATATTCTTTTATTTGTAAAGGTGTCGACATTATGTCGTAAAGACAACCAGGCACCATCGGCGGCGATCGTAGGCGCCGTGGATTCGGGCGGACGAGAGCAAATGGGCGTCGTCTCGAGAGGAAAGGTAGGAACAAACTCGGTAAATAAGTGTTAATGGGAAAAATATCGTTCAACTATTAGCCCAACTGGTCGGTTATGGCATGATGGCTAGAAAGGGAGTGACTTCAGCACGCGTAGCATGCGAACCTTAGAAACGGGTTTTGTCGACGGGAAAATAGACAAACTTACAGATTGTGATGGAAGAAAAAGACATTCTATGCGACCCCAAATAAATTTAGATTAGGGCAGGAGGATGTTGCTGAGTTAACAGATATCACTTCCAAAATTAACCTGCACAACGATTTAGTGCAGTTTTGAAACGGGAAGACTTACTTATTTTTATGCAATGACTCGTTCTTTGCAGGTGTTTGGAGTACCGTTACCTGACTTACCTACTGGTGAAACCAACATCCCCGTAGTCGTGGACAGGCTAATAACCACGATAGAAATGACAGGTCTTTACACGGAGGGCTTGTACAGAAAGAGTGGGCTTAGTTCTAAGGTGAGCTTTCATTTATTTTATTTTTCATCAGTGTTACTAACAACAACAAAAAAAAAAAGCAATTATAAGAATTTAAAAAACTACTCTTTTGGAACTTTAATTTAGTTGGTGAAGTGTTTGATCCTTGAAAAGACAGTTTTCATTTAAACGCCTTCACCGTGTTTACGGGCTTATGAAAGCAACGCTTTTTAGTAACAGAACAAAAAATGACTAGACTACTGACTAGATGTGCCTTTGGGGCTGTTTTTAGGGTCCCGTACCCGAAGGGTGCCAAACGGAACCCTATTACTAAGCCTCTGCTGTCCGACTGTTTATCAGCGAACTGTATCTCATGAACCGTAATAGGTACACAGTTGAAATTTTCATAGATTGTGTATTGCCGCTATAACACAAAATAAAATAAAAAAGTGGTTCCCCATTATAGAAACGTGTTTTTTTGCTAAATATTGTACGGTGGCTCGGAACGGAGTGCGAGTATTACTCGCACTTGCTCGGTTTTTTTTTCATAAATTTGACCTTCAAAAAATTTTGATTCTCAATCTAATCTCAATACATGATTATTTATTTTTATCTCAGGTCCGCGAGCTCCGCCGCTTACTAGACGAGTCTCCGGAGGAGGGCGCGGACAAACTAGACGCCTACGCGGTGCACGTGCGCGCGTCTGTGCTGAAGACCTTCTTCCGAGAGCTGCCCGAGCCACTGCTCACCTTCGACCTCTACGACGACTTCATTCTCGCCTCGCAGATCTCCGACCCACAGGTAACATTACTATGAACTTACACCGAAGATTTAATAAAAATAATAATTTAATTTTAGACCACACATTGATACAATATTATAGAAAAAAGATTGAAGATAATTAAATTAATTTTTGTTGATGGATCTTTTTGGGCTAACTCTACCACCGGTGTAGGTGGCCGATGGCTCCTTTTCCATCCAATAACAATGAACATCTTTGTGATTAATTCTGCATTACAATATTCCACTGATAATGTAATAAGTGCATAGGTTACGCTAAATAATAATGTGTTTTTTCTCTCTAGGAACGAGTTTCCACCATATTCACGATATTAAGAAAGCTGCCTAAACCAAACTTTGATCTCGTCGAGAGGCTAATATTCCACTTGGCGAGGGTGGCCCTCGGAGAAGATCATAATAGGTACCTAATATTATTATTTCTTACTTGAATTTGTGTACTGTAGCATCTTAAGGAAATCTTATCTAGACAGAAGGCAGCGTCTCAAACTCTCAAGCCAAGAACTGGCGACGCAGCAGCCGTGTGTCTTTATATATAATATAATTCTTCTGTACGTGTGTTTGTCACCTTACTCCTCCTAAACGGCTTGAACGATTTGGATGAAATGTATGTATATTTGATTGGGTACCTAGATGGCTTAGATTCACAATTGGACCCGGTAGGTGACGCTGGTCGGGCAAGACAACGTCTGACGGGTCCGCTACTTTATTATATTTATAGAAATTATTACAGTAACCGGCAATTATATGACACAACCAGTTTCGGAAACGGATGTCACACAAGTAAAGCCGCAAATAAACATGCCTGTAACTTGCACATAAGAAAACAAGTAGCTTGCATGACAGTATGCCAAAACAGCTTCTGATTGGTGAATGTCACAATGGCATGCAAGCTTCTTGCATACTGTTGTGCTCGTTACAGGCATGTGTATTACGTGCTTATTTATGACAGAGACGTCGCTCTACAACGCCAAAGTTTTTCACCCGACTACGGCAAAGCCAAAAGGAAGGAACACCTTTATCTGTACGATTAATGATTTAAATTTAGTAATGATAGCCAGTTCCTCTGTGGTAGAGGATTCCGGGTGAAGCTCGCTTCCACCTTCGGCTTGATCATCACTTTCCATCAGGTGAGATTCTGGCCAAGAACTTCCCCGTTGTGGATAAAAAAAAAAAAAAAAAAAAAATTACGTGTGACTCCGGCTGTACGAAAACCGATGTTATTTTTCATTTGTCTGTCCTTTTAGTGGGTGTTTTTGTCCTAGTTGTGTTATTAGTTTTTAACTTTCTTCTTTTCTAAATCTCGATATCTGCCACATTAAAGGTCGCGCACTGAATATAAACCTCATTTTTGAGGTCCCACATCGATTGATGAGTGTTAGCTCACGGTATCATAAAATATGTGTTGTTTTTTTCAGGATGGGCCCCAACGCTCTAGCGATAGTGTTCGCGCCGTGCATACTACGCACGCACAAGATACAGCCGGCACAGGACTCGCTGCACGACATCGCGCGCCAGACCGCCTGTCTGGAGGCCATACTCGTTGATAAGATGCGCACAGTAAGTTATACCTATTCATATGCTCTAAGGAATAAATCAAGTACTAAGCTTCTAAATCTATTCAAGGCAATGTTTTTACTTTTGCGGTTTACATAGATCCAAAATTCATGTTTCGTTGCAAGACTTGTGAGTCCTAATCTACATTATAGGGTTAGAGAAATTAAATGTTTAGCAGATTGACGCAGTACGTCAATTTGCTTTTTTCATAACACTGGTAAAGAACTATAGTTGTGTATTGATTAAATATGTTGTCAATTTAAGTTAAAACGCACACACTAAGGGTAGATGTAGTGTTAAGCTAACGTCGGTCACGCGTACCAAAACGCTGGCGATAATAACGAACGTGTATAGTGTAGCACCGACGGTCAACGAGTCCATATAAATCGGTACGTGATGTTAGCGCACCGTCAGTCGAGCACTGAATCCAGCCTGAAACTAGACACGTTTTAGGCTAGGCCGTTTAGACAATCAAAACCTTAAAGAACATTACTAATTGCTTTCTTAAAAACTGTTAACTAGCCTATTGCGCGCCCCTTACTGCATTTGAACACACATGGAGCAATGGACTCAAATTCAACACCGTCATTGGTTATAGGTATCAGAAACAATTTGATATTACAATTTCAAAATAGACTATGTCAAATCATGAAGGATAATTTAATACTACATCACTCGTGCTTGTTTTAGAGAGTTGCACTTCTATTATAAGATGCAATTCAGTCGATCAACCTCGACCAGTCTCAAAATATGTCACGATGCCATAAGACACGTCACAACAATCAACGTCTCTGAGCTCAGTCTAATTGTATTATAGTTCCAAAAAAAGGCATTGCTGTCTGTTTAGCAGTCGAGTGATACAAAGTTTACTCTGTAACTTCCCCAGGTGCGCGGCATGCTGCAAGACATCGCGACGCTGGACACGGCGTGCCACACGGCCACGAGCCGCCTGTCCACGCTGCGCTCGCACTCGCACGCGCCGCGCCCCGAGGAGCAGATCCTCGTGGGACACATCCACGAGATACAGAAGGAGAAGGCCATCCTCACCTCCAACCTGCCCACTCTTATCAGGTACTAGCGTCTGCCCGCTACTTCGTCTGCGTAAAATGTACGCCCCTGACCCAACGCGTCGTATCCCATCGCCCCGCGCTATTACTTCGTTTTCTCTTAGCGTTTTTTCTGACTTTTTTTTCATTTTGCTTGGCTCCTAATGGTCGTTACGTGATGTTAAATCCTATAACCTTCCTCGAGAATTGAGCTACCCAATGCAAAAAAAAAAAAAAAAACCGACTGGCAGTTCCGGAGATTACCACCTACAGACAAACTTTCAAACAAACAAATTTTACCTCTTTATAATATTAGTATGGATATTAAATATTAATATTATCTCCTTTATTTAATTTAAATACTTATAAATAACATTTTTAAATATACAAAGAAATATAAAAACAAATTAATATTATTATTAAGTATAGTCGCACACGTCATCATCTCTTGCCCTTATCCCTATTTATTTGTGGCCGGCGCGACACGTCTTTTTCTTCTATACTTCTCTATTCGTTTTCATCTCTGTATGCCCAACCCCCTCTTCTTCACATGTCCATACCATGAAAACCGATTTCCACACTTGGAACTTGAACTTGGTTCCCCCGACCGCACACGTTTTGTTATTGTTTTTATTTCCTGTGCGTGTCTCAAATAGGATAATAATTTTCTTTGTCTTTATTTTTTTATTCATTACGTTTGTTTTTTGTGCTTAGAGCAACGTCAGACGACGACCTGCTCTCTACGACGGACCACGACGGCGAGCTGGGCAGCACGGACGACCTCAGCACTGGCGCCAGCTCCATGCGCTCGCAGAGACTGCTGCACCGACAGCTGTCCTCAGACGACCCCATCATGGTCTAGCTCGCAATACACTAGACCATATACATCTCTACATGATTGAATGTCCGATTCGTAGTACGTAAGTACCAAACAATCGGCAGTTTTCAACCAAATCTTATGCAAACATGTCCACGTTTTGCCATGATATTTAGAACTAGTTTTGTCAAATAATGCGTTAATGGATAAGTTTCGCATTCTCAGATTTCTTACATTCCCGACAGTGAAAAGAAATTAGATAAAATGTTCCTGTGCGTGTTCCTTCACATTTTAAATTGTTTAGGATGATAGCAATCGAATATTGCATTACTGTTAAGTTTTATGAAACGGACCGTGAAGTATTTATTTTATTTTTGCGACCTATCTCCTGATGTTGGTAATTGTTAGCGACGTATTAACTACTTATAAAGATCGATGTGAAGCAAGCAGGTATGTTCATGTTGTTTATTATACACATCCGTGCTATGTTTTAGACAAGTATACATGTACTAGCAGTAGGTGAAGTCGGCGGTGACTAGATACTCGTAGCTGTCGTTCTACTGTACTTAGACGTAGTGATGAGCTTATTTCTGTAAGTCATAAAAGTCGCCGCAACGATATCTAGGCAACTGCCCAAACAAGTGATGTATGAATATAAAAGTATTTTTTCGTAAATAAAATATTTACATCCATCTTTGCACTGACATATTTTATGATATATTTTCTGTGTAAATATGTAAATCTTGTCTAAAGGTGATTTTAAAATTATAGCAATATCGCTCTTCTGTCAATAGACGTATTTTGTTGGATATAGATGACATGTGACTGTATTTTTCAAAGTTTTCGATACGCTAGTAGGTTAAAACTTGCAGGCTCTACATGTTGAGAAGTGATTCATTCCATTTAATTTTATGCTTGTATTTAGGCACGTTGTCCGCTTGTCGACGCAGAACCGTAGCAGAATTGATTTAGTTCTTTTTTTTTTTTTATGCCCATTTGGTGTTTATTCTTAAACTTCCCTATTTGTCTAGATTTTAGAAAGATGATTGATGACTATGACGAATATCTATTTTAGATTGTCTACAATTAGCGATGTTGTGATTCTGATTTAGCACTGAGTCGACAAAGGTACGGCGAGCGATAATTGTGTAGACAAAAAATATTCAAAATTAAGCTTTTACATGCCAATCCAAAGACATCACTTAAATGAGGTTTAGAATTACGCAATTTAATTGAGTGTTTTGTGATCCTAGTTAACTATCATGTTGGGTTTCAAACTATACAAGGTATCAATTATTTATAAACCAAAATTGTATCTAGTTTCTTTACCTCATGTAAAAGACGATTTTAATTCACACCTATTTTAGCCATTTATAATTTTGTATGAAAAATGAATGTTTTGTGATCCATTCAGAACTTAAAAATCTGATATGTTTAAAAAAATATTTTAACTTATATGTTTACTTTAAATGTTATTGCCTGAGTACTTATGGTCATTATTTGTCTTAGACATTTAATGCTTATTTTATGTGTAATTGAATATTATGTATTTAAACATAACATTTCCTCTTGTTAGGTACTTGGCTCCTTAGCAGGATCATTATGTTTCTACAACATACATATAAATAAAATATTATCCAAAAAGTTAACATAAACACCATGTACCTTGCCTCTATCTTAATTTGCTTTCATATTCTAAAAGACTGTCTTAAAATAAGCTATTGAATTTATTGTTAAGTCACAAATATTTTACCCGCTTTTTATTAATTAGTTTGTAACAATTTACTATACAAACAACGAATTACTCTGTGACAACTTGTATTGTTTGTAAGCCTCTCGTTTAACGTCTCGTCTGTGGATATATTTTATAGCTCAATATTTATGATGGACTGTATTAACATAAACTTACTATATCTATTAAGCTTACACACTATTTGTAACATTTTTAAAGCCACGAAATTTGTTTGAATCTCACAGTTGATACTGAGGCGTACCTTTTGAGCAATTTACATAGAACAGAAGTATGAAGAAAACTATTCTTAGATTTATTTGCATTTGTTGAAAAAGTAACACCCATAAAAGTGCATGTCTCATCAAGGTGCCGAACAAATACTATATTTAAATGTATAAAAAACTGTTGATTCCGTTTTAGTGGGGTTGTGTCGCAGTAATCTAGTGTACTTTCTGTGCCTTCGACTAGTTTGCTTTCAGCAGTCTCCGACTCGCCTGAACACTTCTGAAAGTCTAGCTACTATTGTTGCTGGTTTACATTCATTAGTATCCTTGTATAGCGTTTTTAGCGTCAACATTTGTATTAGCCACGTACATTCTTCTTTGTTTTGAGGTAATATAAATATAGATGTGGCTAGGTCTCGATAATATAATCGTATTGTCTGTTTTCCGGGCTCCCCATCAGCGAACATACTCATAATTTTAAAGTAAGTTATTTTACAAGAAAAGTTAATGAATGTGCAATGTGGCTACAACTAGGAATTTATTGACACTTTAGAAGTGTATGTAGATATTCGCCCGTTCCGCGTACGGTTTATGTAAATAATTTATTAGTTACTATGACAACTTTTAGTAAGGTACTATTTTATCTTAGTGTTTGCCACTGTTTATTTGTGAAAGTGCCTATCAATCAATGTTTCATTTATAAATCTCTATTGGTGCATTATATCATTGGATTGTTGAAATTTTATGGTAGTTTGTCGTTTCAAGTTGAATATCATTCGAAATTAAATATTAGACTTCTTTGTGTAACATCACATTTTATTTTTCTGTTACCTTACTATCTCTGTAACAGTTATTTTATTAATACGGTTTATGGAACTGAAGTTCTGAGTTTTAAGATATTAGTTGGATATTTCATTTAGAATCAGGTAACTGGCATTTGTGTTTATTCAACCTGTAATTGTATTTGCTATAAGGACCAATAATAAGCTGTTTACACATGGTCGTTTTATATACCTGTATGTCATTTGACTGTGAACTTTGTCCTACATGTTAATCAATAATGAATCTTGTATCATATAAACATGTATATTGTTCAACTATTTTTAGGGATCCTATAATGTGTCAATATAAATGAAATGTAACCAAAACATTATACTGTATACAAAATATGAAAATAAAAAAAAAGAATAATGAGATAAATGTGTTTAATTTTTTAGAAACTTAATTTGTATCCATTTCTTCAACATTATCCGTTTGATGCTGCCAAGGAACTTTACCAATAGGACATGCAGACCAGTTATGGCCATTGGAAGCTAATCTCCAAATGCTGTTTAACATTTTTTGTTGTCCCTTCCCCTTATCTTTCTCTTCATTGTGTTCAAAGACCTCATGTTGAACATCTTCAACTATCATAACATCATTGTTTGTCATTTGCAAATCCTCAGCTGTATAAATAATACTTGATGGGGTTATAGGAAACTTTTCTGGAGATGATATTAATTTTGCCAATGCACAAATTTTATCAGCAACCACAGCAGGAAGATTTGGCACAAGTAAGTCTAAAAGGTTTGAAATAAAATAAGAAAGATAATGATTATATGCAGCAATGATTGGTTGGATGAAGCTGATGTCTTGTAACTCTTCAGGAACAGGTTTTTGTAGATCCAACACAAGTGCATTTTTTAAACCACTGCCGGGGTACCAGTGTTCATATAAATGCTTCAAATCTTTCCTCTTTCTGGATATTTTCTCGTCATTGGTCATTCTGCAAATATATAAAAACAATAATGTTACAATCTTAGTTATGATTTAACTACCGTAACAATCACAATAATTTCTTTTAATATTATATCATGGTTCAGTTTACAAATACAATTTACAGAATTTGTATTTGCTTAACTATTTATTTATTTAGGATCTCCAACAAAACATGTACACAATACATGACACATAAATATCTAATTTAAATACTTGCTTTTTCATTTTTCTTTGGATATTCTGTGATATCTTCAGAGCAGCAAAAATTTCTGAAAGCCATAATGCAGCCAGCCGTGCTCTAAAATGTCCACCTTCTTGATTTTGTGTAATTTTTATAAGAGCCAGAACAAAGTCTAACAGTAAATCATTTGTATGTAGAAATGTCAGCAGTACTTCAAAGCAATGAACATAACTGATGTATAATTTCTTCCTGTATTTAAAGTCACTAGCGCTAAAGAAGTATAAAAGATCTTTTGATAAAAATAATGAATCCTCCCCTAGCAAAGCATCATTTACAACTGTGCTGGGATCCCTTACTTTTAATAGCTTTTTACCATTTGTATTCAGTATATTGATAAGTGACATTATAGACACAGTTTTCAGATTAGACAGGTCAATGTGTTCTCCGAGCAGTTCTTTTGCATCATTGACAATGGATTCTTTCATTGTCATATTTGGTATTTCTGATAAGTTTTTAATCTTCAATTTGGAATGTGCACATATACCTAATGAAATACAAAAATTTATCAGCAAACCAATTTTATATGCATCACCATTGATAGCATTATTCTGACCACAAATATAATCTTGAATGAATTGTTTGTGCTTATCCCAATAGTTTGTTTGGAGCCACTGTAAACTGATAGAACATGCTTCTCTTAGTAGTGCGATGGGAGGAAGTGTATTGCTATGAGCAGTATCATGTCTTAGGTCCACAACCCAGTCAGGAACACCCAACCTTTTGGCTGCTTGGTATAAACTTGTCCCTTTGACTGTCTCGCTGTCTAACATGTGGTTTACAAATCGCATGATGGCTGATGAATAAGCTAAACGTAGTAATTGATCATTGGCCGTATCTTGAGAAGTATTTGTATCCTCAAAAAAAACTTGCAGCAGGCTTAGGGTTGATTCTATGCCGGACGGCAAGGATGGGCTCCTGGCTTTCCATACAAGTAAAAGTTTAAGTGCATCTTCTTTACTTGAAGTTGTATCCAATATATCTTCATAGACTCGCTGCCACTCGGCACTATCATACCAAGGAACAATATGGTAATATTCACTCATATTTAATGGTTTTGGTAAAAATACACAAACATAACCAAACACTTGCACATGACATAGGCAACCTGTCCGATTTTTGCCGACTGACTGAGACTGACAGTGACGGGCAGTGTCAGTCAGTACCGCAGTGTTGCAAAAGTGAGATATAGAAAAAACCAGTTAAAAAACGTGAGAAATAATGAAAATTAAAAAATCACAGTACAGTAACCTTTTTTTTTTTTCGAAAAATCTATGTATAGGTTCGAACGTACTACCTACAACTCGTCGTTGCCACTGGGCCACCACTGCTGCAAGCTTCAAAGGTAGAGATAGTTGTTGGTCGGTGTTTATCATTTGTCATCATTGGGTTGGCAATACATACATTATACATTACGCCGCGACCTGCAACAGGCAGGCAATAATGGCAATAATGGCCGATCGAGCAGAGGTACATATACGTGAATCCTTCAATGCCTGGTTGCGGCCAAGGCTTGTAGAATAGATACTTCTATAATACTTTTTTCAAATAATGCGCGGAAATTCAAGTAAGTAAATTAATTATAAATTCCAGAATCAATGACGAACAATGATATTTTTCACGCGCCAATATGTTCATTTTTTACTAAACAACTCTATTTGCAAGCTGAATCGAAATTTATATATAATCTTTGATAAGTTGCCTCCTTGGTGGCCATGTATTGAAGTAAAAAGCTCGTTCTATTTTTAATTATCACGATAGATATTATGAGTTTTCATAGTAATTTATTCAGCCGCTAAACACGACAGATAAGGATTTCATACAAACATTGCCGGCCGTGTGCTCGCTCATTCAATTCAACGTTTTTCTTTCGGCTGGTCAATGCCCACCCGTGTTCCTTCCCTTGCCATGCCAGGGGCAACGGTTTCCCCTTAGGACTACCCGCAACCCCGGCGGGCAACGGTCCTAGCGGACCCCGTCCGTTTTGCTGACATCTCTTTGAGGCGCGCGTGGAACACGACGCGCCGTCGACCCGGGCCTGGTCCTTATCGGGGGCGAGCTACCCATTGCTCACCGCCCGCAAGCCCGCGCCTACGGTGGCCGGGAATCCTCCAAGGAGTCCCGACGCCCAGGGCGTCTCCTACGGCGGCTAGGCGCGTGAGGGCGCGAACTTTGCCTTTCCCTCACGCGCTCCGCCTCCTCCTTCGCGAGCATTACTGCTTCGCAGAAGGAGGTGACGGCCTGCCATGCCCTCTCGCTCCGCACCATGGCCTGGACCAGGGCCGGACGCGAGAGGTCACTGCCGCCGATCGCCTCCACGAGGACACGGCGGTGCTCTGCCCAAGCCGGGCAGACCTCCACCGTATGCTCCACCGTGTCCTCCGGACGATCCACACAATGGTGACACCCGGGCGTTTCCTCCCGCCTTATGCGAAACAGGTACCTCCCGAAACAACCGTGTCCGGTGAGGACCTGCGTCAGGCGGAAGGTGAGGACGCCGTGGCGCCTCTCTAGCCACTCCTCAAAAATGAAAGAGGCCTAGCAATGCTGATGTCGCCGACGTCCACGTTTGGTCTAGCGCCGCTACTGTGTGTACTTATAGGTTGTACATGCTGTTGTGGCATTTAGTCTTTGTTATTTCTTCTCGGGATCCGCACGTAACTCAAACTTTAAACTCTTGCAAATTGTTTCACTAAAAACTCTGAAATACATGACTACTTAGAGGTACTACCAAACAGGAAGTAAATCGATTCTGTGAAACTTACAAAGAGGAATTATTAAAGACTCTGGCATAATGTACAGCGACGAAGACATCAAACGGCTCAAGAGATGGCATAAACTTGAATTTGGTCAGAGATTCTGAACGGGGGATTGGGGATACTTGTGGGATGATTCTTAATGGAGAATCACATGATAATGTGTGCAAGACCTATGTTTATAATAACCGATCTCAAAACACAGAAGCGGAAAAAACAAGATCTACATAAAATCAAATCTCCAATTTATACAACTACAATTTTATAGCATTGGAAAATTCCAATAACACTTCGCTCGGCCCGTGAATAGAATCTCCACTCTAGTAGTAGCACTTGAAGCCACTGGACCAACGAGGCTGTAATGAAGAGTATGTATAGAGGACAAATAACAAAACTGCATTAAGAATTATTATTTTTTTATTAAAAAACTGATTCCAAAGCAAATGTTGATCATAATATTCACATGCAGTTAAAACGCTACATGTTTAAAATCTTTTAATGATTTACATACATTACGTAGGTTCATATCATCTTTTCAATTAAATTAATACTTTATGTAAGATGTCCTAAGTACACATAACAATCAGAACTGATATACTTCACAACAATTAAATTATTTAACAGTGGGCGAAACAGTTAGTCGCCGGATTTGAATGATATTATGGCAAAGTTGTAATATATTACATTGGTTTAGAATTAATAGAAACATACTGATAATTATATTATACATTTGTAGACAGTTCGACTGATGTTTATTTTTAAAAATCTCCTTTGGCACTAACATAACGTTCTGAAAAATAATAATAATGTTCCAAGACGTCATGTTGCGTTTTCACTGCCGGCGATATCGACGGCTCGTCTAAATGCACATTTCACCGGGGCCCGGGCGGCCCGGAACCCGACCGACAAACTCAACGAACGAAACGACACGAGTACAAAACAACGCACGAGCGCCGCCGACGCGACGGCGACGTCCGGCCCGCCGCGATAAATATCTATCATATATAATCTCGATCAACAAATATAATTCAATATAGGCAATAGTAGGACAATACGAAGTTTAACTCTATCGACGTTATCACAATGTGGGGCGCGCGCGGCGCCGGGCGCACTCATAAGTCCACCGTGGCGAGGTTCTGCGTCGGCGCGCGCACCTCGGCCGGCGACGCCGGCGGCGACGGCGGCCGCGCGTGGAACTTGCCCGGCAGCGACGCCAGCGCCGACAGCGCCGCGTCCGCGTGCGGGATGCGCCGCATGATCTTGCCGGACGTGATGAGGCGCCCGAAGCCCTCCTGGTGCGCGAAGGCGTAGCCCGAGCGCACCGAGCGACGCGCGCGGCGGGCCGACGGCGTGCGCGGCGCGGGCGCGGCGGCTCGCCAGCGCTGCCGCGCGCGCAGGCGCTCGGCCAGCGTCGGCCGCGTCCACGAGCACGCCAGGCGCCACGACACCACCGGCACCATCAGGATGATCATCTGCGCGCGAGGGACGGGGGATTAGCTACCTTAAAATTATTGTAAGCCAACGATATGCAGGGTGATTGGTACTTGGGTGCATTCCTTCAAATGAGTTTGTTTTGAAGATATCGAACTTTTTAAATTGTTTTGGCAATTGCCCAATGCCCACCTCTGGACCACAAACTGCTAATTGTGAGCAATCAACTCCGCTTTGGAAATAAAACTGACTTTTTGGATAGCCTATGTTTTTAACAATTAAAACTGCTTAAGACTGATGTCAAAAGTGCCATTATTAGAATAAGTTCCTGGACCATGAGATCTTGAAATGGCACATATCATTAAAAGTACAAGGACAACTTCCTTGTCTCGTAACTTTTTACAATGGAATAACAGCGCCCACTTTCAGCACGTGTTTGAATAAAAGACAATTATTAACAAATACTATGTTAATTCTGAAACTCCTAATTTATTCTGATAATTTTGAACAATCTATTCGTCCCAATATTTTTGACCTACTCTCTCATGCTCATAAAACATTTAAATCATCGTACTACATCACGCTATACTCACGGTGAGGACAGCAGTGAACCAGAAGGTAGCTTGCGTCAAGGCGACCGTGAGCGAGCCCACGTAGGGCCCGCCGATCGCGTAGTTGTAGAAGTAGTCGAGCACGAAGTACGACACGAGGGAGCCCCATATCGTTATATGGTTGAACACCGTCCAATACGTCGTGTCCAAGGCTATCTGGAATTATATTTGGATATTTGTTAACTTATCTTGGGGACTGTCCTATATAATTTTTACGTTCAAAAAGTGCTGATTCTCAGCCTAGTATGTTTTTTTTTATTTTTTTTATTTGTTACAATGGACTTGCATGAAATTTCGAATTTGATGGTGTACGGTCAGTACACCATCAAATTCGAAATTTAGAAAAACGTTCGGGTTTGTAGTATGTTGTTCCTTTTGCGACCGTCTCTATATAAAGCTCAATGTCTTATATTTAAGTAATCATCAGCCTAGCCTTTTCCCAACCATGTTGGGGTCGGCTTCCAGTCTAACCGGATGCAGCTAAATACCAGTATTTTACATGGGCGACTGCGTTTCTAACCTCCACAACCAGGTAATAAGATACGCCTTGTTAAGACTGGTATTGGGATTTTTGGGCTTCTGACTACCCTTAATGACTGTCAAAGATCTACAAATGCCAGTCGGAACGGCTTAACGTGCTTTCCGAGGCACGGATCTCGAAATGTAATGGATGGTTACCCATCCACGGACTGACCTCGGCAAGCGTAGCTTAACCTACGATCGAACCATGAGGCTGTTATTATTTAGCCACGAGCCCTTCATATTTAAGTCCTCAATGTCTCATAAATATGGGTACTTTTTTATTGTATTTAATCATTTATGCACACACATATAAACAGACAAAAAGAATTAAGGAACAGAAAAATACGTACAAAGCCAAATTGAATAAGAATACTACATTGATTAAGAAAATAGTATTTACCTGTGTTGTATTGTCTATGATTAATATTGTTGCTACGACACTTCCTAGTAACATGTGATCTGATAAAATCTTGCCGTCAGGCGCTAGGCCGTCTTTGTATGTACCTGTAATAAATATACACGTGTTATTATCATGTTTAATTATATTCCTAACGACGACGAGGAACGTTGGTTTAGCTGTTTTTTAATTATTATATGTAGTTAATTCCAGTTTTGCCGGTGCATTTATTTCAGATTTGCCTGGTACTTGCGACTTCACCGCGTGATAACCTCATCGCGAATTTACACGTAGTCTTTCTGGTTTTCTCATTTTGAAAATATTTTCCGTGTGAGTGAGCCTTTAAAGTTTCGGTCCAATTCGAAATTAGTCGGGAAAACTCGTAAATATGTATAAGTGAGTGATACAGTAAAAATTAATAAACACTGGTGCCGATTCCCTTGTTCACAAACTAAACTAAATATTTAAGTTCAGTGCATCTTTTTTTTTCCATTTCATCAAGAATGAATTTAATTAATTTGACCGGACTAAACTAAAATTTATCTTCTATACTTGAAGATAAATTTTAGTTTAGTCCGGTCAAAATAATCAGCGCCTGTCACTACTCCTTATAAGTTTAGACGTGATTTAAAACTTGCCGACTAAAATTACGTCAATTTACGTCAGCTGGCGCTGATTAATTTGACAGGACTAAACTAAAATTTATCTTATGTCCTTTTCTTAATGAAATGGAAAGAAAAAGATGCACTGAACTTAAATTTAGTTTAGTTTGTGAACAAGGGAATCGGCACCACTGTTTACATGCCAATTCTTAAGACCGAGTTGCAAGATTATACAGGGCGTGAGGGATGTCGGCGCGCAAATAGTTACCATTCATTTTCATCGTGTAGTATAGCACTTTTCTATGAATGAGCAGATTAAAAATGTCAACGTTGGTGTGTCTTGAACCATGTGCAGAATTCATGCGACAGTTTGCGCGTAGATGTCATTACACCGTCTATAAAAACCACACTCACCATAAGGTATCAAAAACAGCACAAGCGATGTGAAACACCCGTGTAACGTAGACTTGATAAACTCCGTCTTGTTGAACAGCTGGCTGGTGTGTCCCGGCACGTACAGCTTGGGGAACTGTAGGGACGTCGTGTCGGCCACGTCTTGTTCGAACACGCCCAGCGCCAGCACCGGCAGGGAGGTGTAGAAGAGGTTGTATACTGATATGAACATCTCGTCGAACACCGTCTGGAAGGGAAAGGGTTGAGTTGTCATATCTATTCATAGTTCACCTACGTCGATATTGATATTGAAAGAGTCCACGGATCCATCTTATAGATACACTATCGGTAGTAGATATTACATGATATAACATCACGCCTTGTTTCCCCGAAGGGTTGGGCAGAGGTGTGCCTATAGTTCACCCACATTTCGCCAGTTATGTTAAAGTCCCATGTCATAGGGGGCGAGCCTATTGCTATCAACCGGGCACAAATCCATACTCCGGGCTGATACTGAGAAATTCCAGATAGAAAAACTTTACTAACCTGTGCACTAAATCCACAGAAGAACGCGAACCAGAAGTGACACACGGTGAACGCGAAGTTCTTGTAGAAGAAGTACCGCAGGAACTTGCACATCCTGTAGTAGGACCAGCGCCCGTGCACCAGTAGTAGTCGCTGCAGGAAACGGAACTGCGCTATCGAGTAGTCTGACGCGAGTACTGCTTGCATGCCCTCCTGACCCGATATGCCCACGCCTATGTGGGCCTCTGAGGAAGGAAATAAGACGGTGAGTATGTTATTTCGTTTCTGATTGTACATTTATACATTATTTTATTTTATAATAAAATTGTTTCTGTTCAAGCTAAACATATTTTGTATCTCGTCAGTTTGTGTGATACTCTTCAGTGATGCCACCTTAATTTTTCCCAAATTATAGCAGAAAATTGATAGAATTGATAGAATATCATATACGAAAGTCGCTAGTTAGTGTACCTACCGTATTGTCGCTCATTCTCCGTTTATATACATCCAAAGAGAGAAAACGCGTCTTATTTAATGTCCCAACTCGACGCATGTACACGTATCAAACTTCAGTTTAAAACAAAAGCAACGAAAGTGGTTTTAAATTAACACTAAACAAAATAACATCAAAAATACAGAAGTGAATAAGACAAAGTCTATAGACTATTACGTGAAATGTTGAAAACCTGTGTATCAAATTATTTGATGTTAATTTAGTTGTTACGTAATGTGTCAACCAACTTTCGTTGCTGACCGTACACTAGTTAAAGTCTCATAGCGTGCTGAAAGATCAGAGGGGCAATTCCCGTATTTTTAAGAACGCTCGCATCCGCATCTCATTCGCAATCTGTCAAAAATCAATTTACCAACATTTTTGACAAGTTTGGCAGATTGGCCTTCTGGTTATGGCACCATTCTCTTTTGAAAAGAATGGTGCCATAACAAAAAGGCCAACCCTAGTTTCAAACCAGGATAAAGTTCGACGACCCATTATAATTTTTCATTTAAAAACACAATACCTTTGATCATAGACACGTCGTTGGCGCCGTCTCCGATGGCTAACGTGACCGCTTTCCGGTTCTTCTTGATGATTTCCACGACGTTTGCCTTCTGGCGGGGCGTCACTCGGCAGCAGATCACTGACCGACATTGTATTACTACATCTAAAAACCTGCAAGAGATATTTGAAGTTAATGGCTTCTATGGGATAAATGGGCAAGAAAGACGACCTTAACGAGCAATGCACATCTTGCGATGCGATTTTTGGTACACAAGGACGTCTGGATTATTTGACGTCTGCCTCACTAGTAAAAAGGTCTTGGAAAAGGAGGTTACCTATCATGCCATCCGTACGTGACAAACTCATTAAATTGCACCGTACACTAGGCCAGTGGTCGGCAAACTCATTAGACAATAGAGCCAAATATCAATAACGACTAAGATTTCTTATGAGAGCCAAGCCTTCACTCCACAATGCTTCCCAAAATTAAATTAGCTTTCCAAAATTAGCTTCCCGTTGTGAAAAAAAAAAAAATTGCTACGAAGTAGGATGCCTTCATCATCATCATCGTATCGGCTGATAATAATATGATGAAGGTATCTTCCTTATTAACAAGTTAACCTTGCAAAATTTTGTCCTATCATTTTTTTGTGAAATATCTTTGAAATATAGTTTGAATTGTGAATAAAACATGATATCTTGCTTAATTATCGAAACCCGGACCCCAGCGCGAATCTACGGTCGCACTCATCAACATTTGTACAGAGCCGCACTCTATACGCCAAGGGGCCGCATGCATCTCGCGAGCCGCGGTTTGCCGACCACTGCATTAGGCAGTCTATCGATAAAGACGATTTCTAACATATAATAACCTTAGGATAGTCAAAAATTCATAAATAGAAAAGCAAAGGTAGATAAACACCAAGAGGTTTATTCATAAACGTCGCTTAAAGTTAAGTGACGTTCAAACGTCAAAAATGTATGGTTAAACAGTCGCTAATTATACCTTAACTTTAAGCAACGTTTACAAATAAAGCCCCAAATCATGAGCACCCAAAATAACCATTTCGTAGTGAACGTGGATCTGATAGTAAGTTATATTTTTTGAGATTATATATATTATTATATATATTCAGATTACTCCACAGTTTTTTATCTTTACGATTTTACTGGTGACTTTTCTGCCCGCCAAACATCAATTGAAAGACAAAATGTAAAGTCAATACTCACTTCTCCTCTAACTTAGGGTGCAAGCAATGCACTAAGGAATGCCCGTTGATGACGATAGCGAACCCGTTGGCGTCATCGTTGTTGTGTTCGTGTGAGTCCGCGGAATACGGGCCCCCTCCCGACGCGTACTCGTTGCTGTAACAGTCTGGCTCACTACAGTGTTTCGTGTTACGTTAACGTTTTATGTTACGATACATGTTACATTTATAAGATGAGATTTTTTAATTTCAAAAAAAAAAATCTAGTACGCAGTGGCAATTTCTTTATGTAAAGGAAGCTAGAACTGTTATGTTTGCGAAAATTTATGAGCACAGGGTGAGTTTTTTATGGCAGATATGCCAGCCAAAGGTTTAGACATAGGAAGATTTACTGCTAGAAATAGTTTAAAACATGTTTAGAAAGGGAAATCGTGATGCATAGACGGTTCGCCACTGGTACTTTATCTTAATTGTATTTACTTTAAGTTTACAGTAAATCTTATGAAATAATTAATCTCTTATACAATTTTTCACACAGAGCAAATCGACAAAACATATTTTAAAGGCCCAGTACATAACGAACCTCAATGATGCCACATTATAACAGTGCTTATAGTATTTTTATCTCACGAAGCGACGGGCTCTTTACTTGTGGTTACGAAATATACAAACACGCTGTGAATGTGTGTGTAAGCGCTACTCGTTATGACGCACACATTTATAGCGTGTTTGTATACTTCGTAACCACAAGTAAAGCGCGCGTCGCTTAGTGAGATAAAAATACTATACAAGGTTCTTTTGGCGCCTGAATGACATTGACAGGGGCACCCTGTCAATGTTATTGTTGGTAAACATCTGTGATAAAAATTTTGTGAAATTGTCTCATAAATTGTATTGACAAAGAAAGATGGCGGCATTAGTTCCGATTTTGGTCACGAGTCAAAAGAACCTTGTAGCGTTGTAAAAATCATTGCATACAAGAGAATCTCCTAAGTAGGTAATCAATGTAAGTTGGAGTAACTTGAAGTATTATGTAGAACGCCCTTAAAACAGCCAAGCTGTCATTACATCAAAACAAAAACACAGGACGTGAACACGTCATATCGCTCACACACCACGGCACACAAATTCATTATTTTACAAAATGAACACATTCGCTGTTGCTGGGAAAAAATGTGTCTCACTATTATGCTATTATTCCACAAATTAAATACCCATTTTCAAATAACATCAAATCTCCAATTTATAAAATACATCGATAAATGTTAATTGGAGAATCACTAATGCGTTATAAGGAGAAGTGCCCCGATCCCTTTACCCATCTATTAATGCACTGCTCCTTGTTGAATACTAAACGGGCAAAAACTGAAGACACAATTTCTCAGTAGCAACGAACATGTTAAATTAAAATAAACTACAATTTTATTAGCATGTGATATCTACAGTTCTATTCTAAGTGTCGGATTAAAAGATCGGTACAGGTTAGAGAGAGAAAGAGCACTCTGGCTTGGTGTAGAAACAAACGGAATTGTGTGGACAGAACTACGACTATGTTAGTAGGGAGGTGACACACTTTAGTTACAAAAGTCGATTAGAAACAACAGATCGATTAAACGGTCAAGCGAATAGAGATTAATCGAGACAAGAACTATCGATATAAACTGGGAAGTAATTCAAACAACACTAGTACATTTAATACGATAGTACATGTAATATGTTTTGTTTATAGTGCGCGCGTTGGCCGCGCCTTAGGTATGTGAGCGGTGGGACGGGGAGGCGGGGCGCTTTGTTCTCATTACTCAGTGCGGCGCACTTAGTATGGCGGCAACCCGCCCCCTCGCCTCCTCCCTCACCTAAGGCGCGGCCAACTAGTTCCACGCGCACTATAGCTAAAGCCACACACACACACACGAGTAGTATGGACATTAACATATTACTAATGAAAGCGAGGCTAGCTGACTCACATTAACTATTAATGCTTTCGAGAGATACTCTAATAGATAGTAAGTACGATGTTTTATAGATTTAATATAACATCTACGGAAAAAGTTAAAACATTATATAAATATTCATATAAATACTACGAATGTTAATTGACAAACTATTTAATAAATACAGTAACATATAACAAGATTGCATTTTTTAATTTTCGCTTCATAAATAGTTTTTACACGACAAAAACATGTCAATTGTACAGTTCAATCTGCGCCGCTGATCATAAACCAATTCGTAATATTTTAGCGGATTGTTTTATGCAGAGCAACTCATCCTAATATAAAAACTGGAAAGGTAGAAAAATAAAAAATAAACTTCCTAAATTGGCAAGACAGGCCACACGTAAATTTCATTCCCAAATCACAAATTTAAATAGCATACAATAAAGCCCACTTGCACCAAAAACCACTAAATACATTTAACGCTAAACGAAGTTTAAAAATCATTCTGTCAGCTTCAGACCATAGATAGGTTAAGCGTTAAACTTTCAGAATGCATCCACATTCTGAAAGTTTAACGCTTAACCTATCTAATAGCTGTCAAATATTTCGCAGAATAGTCAAATTCGGCTGTGCTTGCCATTTATTGAAAATATTATAGATTATTTCATCAATATTACTAAGATCCACTTGCGCGTTCATCGGTACCTCGGAGTGAAGAGCTAACTCAAGATTAATCCAATTATTTAGAGAATTATTGGAATTAACCCCATGAAATTGTCAAATATCGCTCTAACATGCACTTCATTATTGATTATGAATTGCAATAATAACACTGAACTGGGTGTTGTAAAAAAATAATTTGGAAAGTTTCCAATTGCATTTTTTTACACCTGAAAGTAACCATTCATTGTAACAATATTAATGATTGCAACTTATACTCAATATTTTAGTGCACCAGAGCGATATTTGATTATTTCATTTACTTATCTGCCTAGCCTAATCTCAACTATGTTTGGGTCGGCTTCCAGTCTAATCGGATGCAGCTGAATACAAGTATTTTACATGCAGCGACTGCCTATCTGAACTCGACAACCCAGTAACTGTAACTAACAGTAACTGGGTAATACGATACCCCTTGGTAAGACTGGTTGTCAGACTTTCCGAAGCAGACTTTCCGTGCTTCCGAAGACCCATAACGACTATCAAAGATCCACGCATGACAACCGGGTTCAACGGCTTATCGTGCTTTCCGAGGCACGGAGGAGTTTCGGTATGTAACAAGGTCACCCATCTACGGACCAACAACGTCAAGCGTAGCTTAACCTAATGGATCGACCCGTGCGGCTGTTATTACTTAGCCACAAGCTCCTCGAGTTTCAATTCCTAATATAATTTTTGAATTTCATTTAGTAATATTGATAAATTAATCAAAACAGCGAAATATTTAACAGCAAAAACTAAAAATGATGATTTTTTTAAACTGTATTTAATGATGAGTGGTGCAAGCGGGCCTAAGACTGGCACAAGATAGACGGTGAGCGACAAACACAGGCTGTGTGAAGGGTAGCGGTGATACAAGGGTGTGTCTTTGTCTCTCTACCTGTGTGCTGTGTGTGTGTTATGTTCCCACCTAAATGTGACGACGGACACGGCGGGCGCGTTGAGCTTGACGTTGGCGCGGCCGGGCGACGCGCGCGACACGCCCGCGCCGCCGTTCGCGGTGTCGCCCTCGGGTTTAGGCTCGGTTGTTGAACCTGTGGTGGATGGTTTTTGCTGTAGTTTTTATTTTTATAGACGTGTTTATGAGCTTTTTTATGTCTTGTATAGATTTGACTTGATAGAATTAAGATAATTAAGAAGATAAGTAAGAAGGTCTTATAATAATTATGTCTTCAGCAATAAAATCAAGTTAATTTAATTTTTAGGATGACGCACAAAGAAATTAGAATATGTGGATATTGCTTCATAAATACGTGGGAATAGCCACGATCGTGTCTCTGATCATATCATCGATCTTGAAATTGACATGGTAATGCAGTTATGGGAAAAAAAAATCATAGGCGACCAAAACCGGAGTTCCTTAAGTACAGGTCCGCATCCAGGATGTTTTAAACAGGGGTCCGTATACAGGGTAAGTTTTTCGAAAAAGGATCTCAACCATAGCTGCCAAATTGGATCACTTTTCAAAAACTCACCTGTATAGCCTACATAAAGTGTTACACAACTTACCGTGAGGCAAAAACGTGTTGACGACTCGGATACTGTCTCGACACTTGGCGAGCTGTCGGTCTACGTCGTCGTAGGAGACGCCGTCAATCACAAACACCTCGGCCATGTCGTCGGTCAGCAGCTGGCACGAGTAGCCGATGTTTATTGCTGTTTCTGTAAATCGAACATTATTGTGTCAAATTGTTACTATGTGTTTGTCGACGTGACTATAGTCCACGCGCGACTGCTAGTTACACTGCAAGCATGTACCTTGTTTATCACCGGTTAAGACCCACACTTTGATGCCGGCCATACTGAGATTCGCTATGGTTTCTGGTACCCCTTCTTGTAATTTGTCTTCTATGGCTGTTACTCCTACAACAAACAAACGATAACATTAATAAATCTTTGAATCTGGAATCGATTTGATTGGGATACTGCCACCGAATTGCTGGTGGAAAAGTGTATGTTTTTGGGAGTGGTGGAACACGATGTGGAGTTCCTCCACTGAAAAGGGAGAATTCTCTAACCACATGGGTGTTGTGTATCTGGTGGGCTACTGCCCAACCGTTGTTTTCGGGCTGTTGTATACAGAATGATGGGTATCGATATTCTATCATGATAAAACGAAAAATAAAAGAGATTCTATAAAATCATGATGTCAAGTTTAAGTAGACATTGTTTATTAAGATTTTGCGAAGAATTTTATTTGGACTGCCCAGGCTAAATGTTCGTGGGCAAATTTTAGTAAAGGTCCCAGACATTCTGGCGTTCGGAAGACCCTAATAACGTACATATGAGCAGCAGGTCTTCTCGTAGATGGCGTCGAGTTGTTCGTACCTGTCGTACAGCGCTAGCGCAGCGGCCTGGTGACTCCGCTTCACTTAGCTAAGTACAAGTGTGTCAGTGTGGTATGACGTCAGTGTGTACGTACCAATGAGCAGCAGGTCAGTCTCGATCTCCTCGTAGATGGCGTCGAGCTGTTCGTCTCTGTCGTGCAGCGCTAGCGCGGCGGTCTGGTGTCTCCGCTTCCACTCCGCGAAGCCCCGTTCTTCTAGGGGCCTCCACGCTAGCGCCAGCGTTCGAAGACCTTCGCCGGCGAATTTCTATCAAATAAATTTCGGATTAAGATTTGCCAGATGTCACAGTTATAAGCAACGCAAGCCACAATGCTTCAAGGTCCTTTAGGCGCGTGGCCAAAATCAGAACTAACGCCGCCATCTTGTTTTGTTAATACAATTTCTGTGACAATTTCACAAAAGTTTACCAACAACGCCCCCCTGTCACTGTCATTCAGGCGCCAAAAGATCCTTGTAGCAATCTACATCGATAATTTAGGCACAAAGGACAGTTGCAAAAAAATACATGAGTACAGTACCCGGGCGATAATATCGGGTCATTGAGTATTATAAAGAGATTGTCACACAAATATCGTTGACGGAGAAAACGCTTTCGAATTAAACGTCTTTTTTTTTTTACTCGATGAGCCATTTTAACGGCCGCATACTGTATCAATATTTGAATATAAAGCAGACATCAGTTGTTATTAAAATAATAAAATTCGTATTTAAAATACACTTACATTTAAATGTTCCTGCGTCTTTGACCTCACTTCTGTTTGGTGACCACTTTTTAATCTGTCATATATTACATTATCAGCACCTTTTGTATATAACCTAATTTCACCATCCTTCCTCAATATCACGGACATTCTTTTCCTAACATTATTAAAATCTAATATACATAACAATTCATACACCTGAAACAAAAGAAAAACAATGATTATGCCTTTTATTAAACAAAAATGATGAATTAATTGATGATAAGTATGTGCGTACCTCTGTTTTACCCATTACTTCTATTGTAATACTATTAGGCGCGCGTTCTCTGAACACGAAACCAAAATTTCTGGCAGCTGATACCAGTGCAGACTCGTCGGGTGATTGCGCCTGAAATTACACATATTACAATATAGAACACTGTGCTATACTGTTATGTTCTTATATTACGCGCCTTAACCAAAAAAAAATTAATAAAAAATAAATATTTTCTATCTTTGTTAAAACATTTTGTTTTTACTTTATGATGCATGACGCCTCCCATAAAAAGTGCTGTTGACTAAGAAGTATTAAAGTCATCATTGTAACAATGCGAAAAGGCATGGCTTAATACGTCCCGTATAGCTCCATCTCTTTTTCGCACAGGAACAATGTATGCAGATCCGCGTTTATCATTTAATATTTAATTATCGAAGAAAAACAGGATTAAGATCTTCTCACCTGGTATTCCAGCCTCCCTTTCTTCGAATCCGGCATGACCGTATGACACAATGCGAGAAGCCGAAAGAAATCGTGACAATTCTGATCGCCTCGCTTCACTGCATCCAGTAACGTGCCGTCGAAGAACTTGAACTCCGGCTCGTACTCAGGGTTGAACGAGAAATCCAACGGTTCAGCACTCTGTAGTACGCAGCAGAAAAGTATGTTAGTCCCACGAAGGAGGATTTATGAGGACAAATCTACGCGTTTTTCTTTGTCTATGATGCAATGGGAGAAGCAACTGCAGATTGATACTAAAGGACGTTTCGCAAAATAGGAAGATGTTATACGCTAATTCTAAAACGGCTAAGGGCTGATTTAACCAAAGCCTAAGCAAAGATATCTTTTACCCGTGGAATAAAATTGACGTCTGATAGTTTTTGTATGGAAAATCAGTCAAAAATTATTCGCTGGATTAGACTTATTCTAGGTATAAATAGGTTAGGTAGGTAGGTTGGTGGTGGTTAGGTAGGTAATAGGTACTAGGTATAGGTGTAGGTTTTATACCCGGTATAAGCATTCTCTTTCGAAAAAAATTTGAATTTTTGACAGTTTCTCCATTCGAATACTGTCAGAAGTAAATCTTATTCCGCGTATAAAATATATCTGAATTTGGTCAAATCAGCCTTAAGTCTTTGCAATTCACGAGTGCGTCATGTGACGTGTTTATACATTGATATAAGGTCAAATTTACAATGATTGACGCGCTCGTGAAATGTAAAAACTATAATACTGAATGAGGAAACACTGAGCAAAGTATATAATGTATGGTGAAGTTAGTTCCGAATTGTACAGGGCTGGACATGTTTTTAGCACTGTTGTTACGAAAGTATTGCCAGTTGTGTTTAATTAATTCTGTGTTGCCTTCCCCATAAAAAAATATTAGATTTTTTTAACAAGGTAGTTTTTTTCCTTTAAAATTGTTATGTAAATTGCTTTCAAAAAATGCTTTTTTCGTAGATTTGTCTGATAAGCAGTTAAAAGTGTTAAAGCGAATTACAGTAAACACACGATGCAAAGCGTACATGCAAACATGAATCAATTTATACCATTGGTTAAATACATATGGACAAACATTTATACATTAGCAGATAGTGTGTGGGAGCGTTAGGTACAATGGGCCCAATAGAGATTTATTAATTTACCCAAAAGAGCAGGCAAAGTAGGTGTACTTATTTTTATTTCGTTTGAAGGTGTTTTTTTTGTTTTTGTTAAGAGTATATGTAATAAAGGAATTTAATGTTATTACAAAATGGTAAAAATATTCTTCTTTTATTGTACTTGTTTTTCTACTATTTTACGGCACGATTTTTTGTCTCTTGGATACATTATTATAACTGAAACACAGTTTTTAGGGATTTTTTTAATATAAAAAGCTATTTATTAATTTTGTCATTCTTTAAAAAACTACAATTAATAAAGATAAATATCATTGCACAGCGTTCAAGAAGACATAAGGCCTAGTTTTGTACATAGTAAGTGCATGAGCGAGTCTCACGTGATGACTTGCTACAATCGTGTGGGTTAGCTCGAAATCATTCCAGAGATACAAAGGGGAGATTCAGAAGACCAGATAGATAAGGAACGGAAATGCAGGCTAGCTGGTTCCACTGCTCGCTCTAAATACGAACCACACCGAGAAATTAAAAACATCGACTGCCTTAGAAGTCATTTCCCAAAAAAAGCAAACAAAATGTCGGTAGCGCACATTTAACATAACCGTATACAAGCATGACGAGCTTTCCGAATGAAAGCTTCAGGATTTTGTTAGAGTCAAGAGCGTTCCGCACGCCGCCAGAATGTGTGAACTGCCTTACCGCAACAACGTAAATTGTGGCTCTGTGTAGAATAACATTGATGCCCAAAGATATATTTTTCGCGATACGTTGTACACCGTGATCGGGACAATTCTGTGAAGTGCTGCACTCATCATGGAGTCGAAATAACGATAGTCACATCCCGCTCGTGGCGTGCGAAACACGCGTGATTTGAAAAAATGCCTTATTCGAAATCAGAGCTGTCGTATTTGAAGCGGGGCAGCAGCGAATGAATGGGTTTAGAGACAAGTCGCGTATCGTGCGGGCAGAGAGTTACGAGTAGTGCGTACACGCGGGCGCCGGCCGCCGGGCGTGCTGCGGCCCGCGTCCTGCTCCAGCTCCAGCAGGCGCGCGCGCGCCGCCCCACCGCCCCCGCCGCCCCCGCCGGCCCCACCGCCCCCGCTGCCCCCGCCGCCCCCGCCGCGCTGCCGCTGCGTTACCACACACACACATCACACTTCACGACCCTACACCTCCCTACCTACTCTACTGAATTATGTCTCCTCAAATTACAACTTCAACAGTTTTTCTGAATAGTTGGACCCAGTCGCGATGGATTTTCATTCATAAAGGTAGTAATGGTCGTCATAAAGTACGCCGATCGTGGTACAGGTCGAAGTGAGCTACCCTTTCATGACCCGTGTCCCCCATTTATGTGTTTATTGTTAGCGAGGCACATTGCTGTACCACTAATGCAGTGTGTGACCATGCAAAAAAAAACTCAAACAAAAAATCTAGGAATCTAGTGATGCGACTGGTGGATGTTCGAGTGAAATTCGTCCGTGAAGTGATCGTATTTATTAATTACACAAACATGATACTGAGGTGGCACTATGATCCAAAAACTAACCGTAAAACAAACACAAACATATGGACATGACAGTAAAATTCAAACAGTTCACATGACCCGAAAGCGTGAGCGGACGAGGACAAAATTTTCATCATTTACAATAAGAACAAACGTAAAACTTCAAAATACTTTCTTGAAAACCAAACTCAAACCATGCAAAATAAAAGATGGTGGAACTTCAGACGTGCGGGTCTCGTCAAGTTCGAGTGCTTAGTGATATTTCAAAGTCTGCATAAACCTACATGCATATATTGTGTCTATTTGTCTAAAGTCTATAGCATGTGCTGTTGAAATAGTTTTAAAGTAGGTACTTGGTCCGTGAGGGTATCTAATTGAACGTACATGACGTACCTCGGCGAGCTCTATAGTTTCACCGGTGGTTTCGTCCACGACGTCTCCGTAGGAGATGCCTGCTATGGAACACTTGTTGAACGTCATTATGTTCTGCGTGAGCGTGCCCGTTTTATCTGTGAATATGTACTGGATCTGACCTGGGAACATAAATAATTTCGCACATTTTATACACCTACCTCAGTTTTTTTTAAATAAAATATTGGTTTCCTGTCGTGAACAAATTTGGCTAATGAATAAGAGAGTTTTGAAAGACTATGGGGGGACGGTATATGTTGGATAATATAGTCTAGAAGTTTAAAAATAAATCGCTCCGGCTCGCCTAAAAACCGAGCATTTTAGCTATAAACAATTTTTAAGAAAGTTTCTAAATAATATCAAACTTGGATTATAAAAGTCAGAGAATCGTTATTGAGGTTTTGCTACTCTTGTAAAAAGATTGAATTGCTTGGTTCATTAAATAAACTGAAACAATTAATGTATAAATTAGTCATATAGTAATACTAACCGAGTTCCTCATTTAGGGTGGTCGTTCGTGCCTTTGCCGCCGTACCAGTCTTATCATCATACATTTTTTCGTCCCAGTTTATAAGGAAACTCTGGGCGAACCTTATTACCTACAAAAACAGGAAAATATATAAACGTAAAATGGTAACGATATTATTTAATGAATGTATTATTTAATTATAATACTTAAATGTTATATTATTTAGAAGGAAAATCTGGGCGAACCTAAAAACAGGAAAATATTTAACGTAAAAGGGTAATGATATTATTTAATTAATGTATTATTTAATTATAATAAATGTTTTATTGTTATGAGAAATCGGAGAAGCTAAGTAAAACAGCCGCACGGGTCGATCCATCAGGCTAAGCTACGCTTGTCGGGGTTGGTCCGTGGATGGTTGAACATCTTTACATACCGAGACTCCCCCGTGCCTCGGAAAGCACGTTAAGCCGTTGGTCCCGGCGGTCATTCGTGGACCTTTGACATTCGTTACGGGTTGTCAGCCCGAAAGTCTGACAACCAGTCTTACCAAAGGGTATCGTATTACCCCGTTACTGGGTTGTGGAGGTCAGATAGGCAGTCGCTCCATGTAAAATACTGGTATTCAGCTGCTTCCGATTAGACTGGAAGCCTACCCCAACATAGTTGGGAAAAGGCTAGGCAGATTTTTTTGTTATGATAAACCGATTACACCTAGTACTTAAGAGGGTTTATTCTGAAAGTTGGCAACGTCGCAAATAGATGTCAAATATTTCGCTGTTTTGATTAATTTGATAATATTTCTGTATGGAAATAAAAAATGTGGCTAACTAGCGAACTAGAATATTGATTATGAAATGCAATAATTAATATCGTAACACCGAATAGTTAGTTTTAGATGTAAAAAAAGTATTTGGTAACTTTCCAAATGCCTTTTTTTCACCTAAAACGGGTACAACATCAAATTCAATGTTATAATTGCAATTCATTATTAATATTCTAGTCAATTGGTTAGCCACATTTCTTATTTCCATACAGTATTATTTCCAAATTAATCGAAACAGGTAAATATTTGACAGCTATTTACGACGTTGCCAAC
Organism: Eupsilia transversa; assembly: GCA_914767815.1. Classification (NCBI taxonomy): domain Eukaryota; kingdom Metazoa; phylum Arthropoda; class Insecta; order Lepidoptera; family Noctuidae; genus Eupsilia; species Eupsilia transversa. The sequence continues at coordinate 6,257,638 of OU611888.1, forward strand.
TTTTAGGATGCACCCTCTTCAGTCACGCGTCAAGTGCTATTTGCTGTTGACAAGTACCTCGCCATGGGAGTGGAAAGGTTAGCGGCAATATGTTTATTTCTCAACATAACATTTATATGAAACTATTAAAAGACTGCCTCGTTGGTCTAGTGGTCATAAGTGCTGCTACTGAGCATCAGGTCCCGGGTTCGATTCCCAGGTCGGGTAAAGTGTTATTAGATTGTTCCATCTGGACAATCTCAGTAGCAGCCTAGAGTCTGGATCTGGGCCCGGTTGATGGCAAAAGGCTCGCCCCCTATTACATGGGACGTAAAATTAATAACTGGCGAAATTTAGGTGTACAATAGGAGGTACACCTATGCCTAACCCTTCGGGGAATACAGGCGTGATATTGTTACTGACCTCAACAGACACATATAGCGATATAGGCACGACAGTGTTCATCACGATGGCGTAGGAGAAGAAGACCAGCAGCGCAATGACAAGGGCCCCCCACGTGGGCTCGGCCGGGACAAGCGTGTCCCAGGGCAGGAACGCTTGAAAGTACCGGCCCACCAGCCACTCCCACACGCCGCACGCCACCGTGCAGAACACGCACATTGATAGCAGGAAGAATACTATCTGTGGAAGACAAAGGAACATGCAATTAGACACTGTTGTAAATGTCGCCTAAAAAGGAGTTCAGCTGAATCTGAAAACCGGACTTAACGAATATGCTTGGCACCTTATTGGGACTTTAGGGACCAAAACTGACGTTGCGATTTATTCCAGTGCCCGCATGTGCTAGAAAATCCATTAAAACTGTTTGAAATATTGTAACAATGATATTAGAAAAAAAACAATCGAATGGCGGCCGCTTGCGGTACTAAATTCGCATTGTGAACCGTAAATGGGTACATCAGATTTAGCGTATCGTATTTGAGCGCGCAACCGCATGTGGGAAAAACCGTACAGCTTATTCCATATCTAAATAATTGTAAGAAAATAAAAAGGATTAAAACAAAAAGTTTTTAGTATTGATGAAAGCCCCACTTACCCCTATAATAAGAAAATTAAGTAGCCTATCTATGCTGGTGCGCTTGAATTTGGTCTTGCCGGAGTTCTGCATGAGTTTGGTGTCCTTCCCGGCAAACACGACAACGCCGTAGCACCACTGAGTGTTGCGGAGGACGCAGCCACGCAGCAGGATCTTTTCGTTGTCGAGGGAGAAGTGCTGGTTGCGCCAGCTTAGCGTACCTGAGAGTAACATGTATTCTTGTAAGAAGATCTGGAATGTGTAAAGTAATCATCATCATCTTAATCCAAGCCTTGTCCCAAATATATTGGGGTCGGCTTCCCGTCTAACCTCGCATCATTTAAAAAATCGTGGAAGTCTGGCATCGGTTTTTTGTTCTTACTCAGCTCGGTAATCTAATCACACTATTTATGTACTTAGGTACCTAAGTACATAAATAGTGTGATCGTTATTATTTTATATCTGACACAATTATTTTATTTATTTTTATTTAAGTATATTATATACACGATTTTAATAAAATTTGCATCCGTCACCTCACACTATCAGGTCCGGTTGGAAACAAGCGGCAGGTACTTATTGTTGTCTGGTATTTTTTGCTGAACTGGGCCTTTTTGGCGCAGCCGTGAGGCACACTTTCCTGCCAATTTTCTTACTTCATACTTTACCCCCTTTTGTTTGTTTTATTTTGAATCTCTTTTTTATCGACTGTATGTTATATTGTGTGCCTTTTAGTCTGTGCTAAATAAATGTATTTTCTTTCTTTTCTTTTCTTTCTATAACCGGATGCAGTTGAAAATGGAGTGACTGCTTATCTGATCTTCATAACCCAAGAAGACAACCAGTCTTATGTTAAGAGCAATACGAAGTTGTCACCTAAATTTAAAGTTCCCTTCAAGACTTCTATTAAAAGCCAGTAGTGATATATGAAGGAAGGTGCTTGCGTCAATGTTCAATAGAAATTATTTATAACATAACGCTTTTTGAATAACAGCATTGTGTTGTAGCTGATAACTTCTATGTATAAAACTTCGTATTTATAAAACAGTAGTTCCCGCCTATGACGTCACAACTGAACTGGGGTATGCTGAACGCAGTGAGGTGAACGTCGAAACAAGAGAGGCTGTGTTAAGTCAACTGAGATGTGCCTATTTCTATTACTGTAATAGGTACACCGTTTTGAATAAAACCTTTTCGATTATCGGGTAATACCGCTAATCTTAATGAATTATTTAATTAAGACGCGTCAGACGAGCTAATAGTAGTAATAAAAACAATTAAATACGTATTAGAAAACCAAACACTTTATATAACTTTGAAAAAACAATCTGCTGTTCCCTACATTCTACATACATTCTTCTCCCCAGCTAAAGCACTAGGAAGTGATCAAGGGTGGGCGTTTTGGGGGACTGTCTTATGTAATTTTGACGTTCAAAAAGTGCTGATTCTCAGCCTAATTTGAATAAATGACTTTTGATTTTGATTTATGTTCGCTCGTCAAATGTAGGGAACAGCTGTTTTATTTTTTCGCGATTTCACTGTTGGTCCCATAGTGAAAGTTGTTCATAATGATGAGTACAATGACCCCTTATGAGGATGCTCGTGAATTGAATTTCATCCTGTATAAAACCAATATATCATGTTTATAAGGTATTCTGCGACTGGACTAAATGCTCTCTTTATACCCGACTGTCCCAGAAAGAGGGTACTTTTAACTACTTATATAATTTATATATCTACTAAAGAACAAGGCATTGTTATCGTCTACAAAATTATACAAAGTAGTACTTATAGAAAAGCAATTACGTTGATTGCCGTTGTCCTAAAAGGTTACCATTTAGTTAATTAATACTTTTAGTTCCGAGTGCGCAATTGCCGAGCACATACATTTAATTTAGGCGTATGAAAGATAAACTTGTTAGTAGTAAATAAAATAACATTTTGAAAATTCGTCAATGTGTCTAAAGTAATAGATTACTATGCAAAAATATATACAGGCTGACATGGAAAACATACGACAAGGGAGTGTTCTACCCATCAATATGAACAACTTTTATTATTATGACCAACTCGAATTCGAAAAAAAAAATTGTCCTTCCCTTAATAAAGGTATACCCTGGAACCATTTTGTATCAGAAGGTCGATTTTTTTTTGCGAATTCTTATTTGATCTCATAGTAAAAGTTGTTCATATTGATGGGTAGAACACCCCCTTAAATTTTGTAGCATGTTTTCAAAGTCAGCCTGTAGTTACAATTACTATACAAACAATTACTTGCGTGCCATCAAGTTAAGTAGAAAAGAAACAAATAATGATGAGCATACAGATAATTTCCGTTAACTGTGTTAATGGTAGAGAATAACCCGAGATCGTATGATTCATACGTTCAAGTACTCGATTTAGCATCCATCAGTATGATAAAGTACCACAGTGCAAGCGGTGCATAAACATTTAAGATGGAAACACACTTCGAAGCGTAGAGGAAGATTTTTTTTATAAATTCGCCTATTCTTCACCGCGATCTCGCCTTTACCAGGCGAAATCGCGGTGAAGAGATTGCTGTGGGTGAGTTTTGCCTTGTCTCAAAGATGTCTGTTCACTTTTGGTTTGAACAGGAAAGGTTACAAGTACAAGGGAACATAATTTTATTATTATCTAGAAGCTGGTGGGATTTGCACATTTATTGAAACTTTTAGCACTCAAAAAAAGGTACAAAGGCGGACTTAATGTCTTAGGCATTCTCTACCAGTCAACCAAGGGTGGTGAAGAGATTTAATGGCGGGTGCTCCGTTTCAGAGGAACAAAGAGAAAAAAATAATTATTAAAAATATATCTTAATGCACATTTTAGCTGTGCGGGGAATATATGTTGTTCTTTTACAGACACATTTGTCTTTCACCATTCTAAATATCTAAACCCGATATACTTTTGACGCGATACTCCACTCCACGACAGGTTGTGTGGTTGCAGCTTTAGGCATTAACAAGCGATTTCTGCAGCGTTACTTAATCGCGACACCGGAGGGCAATGGCGCGCGGATTCCACAGACGGTTTCGCAAATATAAAGAAACAGTAATCAGCAAAAAACACGAACTAATTAGCGCCGACAGATTAGAATTGTTTATGGAAGTAAGTTTCTTTTCTACGACTTATGTTTGTTGTTTGAGTCAAATAACTTGAGTTATTTTATTATTTGTTAAATATAAGAAGATGTATTTTATTAAGTGGGTTTTAGGAGGATTTGTGGTGGTCTAGTGGTCGTCAGCGCTACTGCTAAGCGTGAGGTCCTAGGTTCGATTCTCAGTAGCAGCCCGGAGAGTAGATTTGTGCCTGGTCGATGGCAATAAACTCGCCCCCTATCGCCCCTGGCGAAATATGACTGTACTACAGGTACATCTCTGCCTAACCCTTCAGGGATTATAGGCGTCATGTTATGTTGCTTGTGTGTTATTTATAAGGACAATATTATGTTATTTATTAAGAAAAAAGTTGTCCATATTTAATACGTGTTTATTCGATCGAATATGAATCACTTGGTACATATTTGAAAGAATAACTTCGTATTTAATATACCTAAGTAAATGTATTAAGTGTAAACCTAACTAAATTAGTCATTGATGATTAACTTCTCATTACAAAATATGTACGTAGTATTAAAATAAAAACTAAACGGAACCATAGGCATACTTCAAGCAAGGCAGTGATGATTAAATCTATATTTCGTAGATGGATTGTCGAATCCGCTGTTTTACAAAACTGCTAGTTGTTTTACAAAACAGCTCCATTATGTTAAACAGCTGAACAGCGTTCAGCTGGATTGCCATCGCTACCCGCGTTTAGACGTAATGCAGAATGGCCACCTAGAGAGTCAATGGAGGTTCTAGGGCCACAGCTCGGGTATAACAAGTGTGACATTGACGTCACCATAAAAATATTAGTCACATTCAATACGACCTTCCCCTAAAGAATATGCAGGTTTAGTGACTTACCATCAAACTTATTAAGTAGATTGTTGGGCGTTTCGCAGACGATCTCTCCGTCGAAAGCACCCAGTTGTGCGTCGTCCTGCCCCATTGCAGCCGTCTCTAAAAGGCACTGACGACATTTTAAATTCGTCTCCCTGCAACCAAATATAAAACCATACGATTAATTAACTAGTTAATTGACTCAGGCATGACTTGGCAGAAATCCATGATAAAATACAATAGCCGTAGATAATTATATTTAGTAACTATTCCGCTTAACTTTTCCTGAAGAGTCACAAAAAACCCTGTTACAAATCGACACGTGTTTCAGCTCTCAACGAGGTATCCTCAGGATGACGATTGACTTGTAGCGAACCCGAACACGACGTGTTAGCTACGCCTCGTGCTGGACGCTGAGTCGGCGTAGTAGCACGATTTCTTACAGGGTATTTTATGACTCTTTAGGAAAAGTTAAGCGGAATAGTTACTAAATATATCTACGTCTATTGTATTTTAAAACAAAAACTGTTTTAATACACATCAAATCTATCCAAATGGCGGACTGCGGTCCGGATTCAGATCGCCGACCTATGTTGTACGGACCTTAAGCAAACAGTAGAATTTATACTTAACTAAAATTAAAAAAAAAAATGAGTTATACCTTGGATCAACTTTACTCTAAACTGTAGGCAGATAATTCAAAATAAAAAAAATCTTTGTTACGACTTTGTTAATTTACTTCATTACATGATATTTGTTTATAACATAATAAAAAAGGTACCTACTTACCTTTTTTCTTAATTTATATTTTTAATATTGGGTTCTACGTTTTTTTTTTTAAACGAACCCCCATAGTTTAAAGTAATTGGTGATCCCTACTGTAGAACCTAACCCCCCTATACTTAAACCCTTATATTCTAAAACCTTCAATCAATCAATCAAGTCAACTTATCAGATCCCACAGCTGTGTAAACCACCCCAAGGTTTGTGTTTATTAAGTTGGAAATGAATGCAAAAACTGCATATTTGCATATTTACACCACAACACAAATACTTACTTATGCAAATACGCACGTGCTATTAATCATAATACACAAAGTACTGCGCTACTGCTGAGTTCCATTCCCAGATCAGGCAAGGTGTTATTTTGTTTTTCCATCAGGAATTTCTCAGTACGAGCCCGGAGTCTCGATCTGACACCAATTGGTGGCTTTAGGCTCGCCCCGTATTGCATGGGACTTAAACATAACTGCCGAAATGTGAGTGTACTAGGTATTGGTACACCTCTGCCTAACCTTTCGGGGATGACAGGCATGAGTTTATGTATGTGCAAGAAGTACTGACCCATCCAACTCGGCAGTCTCTATGTAACAGAGACCGTTAGGCTCCGAACTGCTGAGGAGCAAGATGTCCGCCGCGACGAACTGGTCGTTCTCCAGCCGGATGACGTCTCCCACCTGAACAGACGCCCACTTCTCCTCCACAAGCTTGCCATTACGAAGTGTCTTTGCACGCCGGTGGTTTACTTGAGAATCGTTCTGATGACGTTGCTGTAAAATGAAACGAAGTTTAGGACTTGTTTTAAACACTCTGCCAGTCTGGATAACTCGCGGATTAACTTGAGGGCAGATGATTTCGTACAAATTATGTTCTAGGTAGCTAGTACTTATCTAAAGATAAGAATTACGGCTCGTACACACTGGCAGAGCTACCCTTGTCGCGCCAGTGTGTACGAGCCTTTACACACTCGAAGGCGATAGAAAACATAAACAAGGAACTTCTACCCTGGGGCCTAAGCGGTAGAGAGTATAGATCCCCGAGGGAACTAGTTGACAAAAATGTTGCCGGCTTTTATAACCAAGGCCATCTCATTTTACCAAACGTAATAACCATGTCAATGTCACTAAAGAGTTAATTGTAGCTATAAATAACGAGTCCCAAAACACTAGCCGTTGTTCTAGTGATAAGTTCATGTGATAAAGTTAAAATTACAGGTAAATCTATTAAAAAAACGAAGAAGAACTGGTCCTTAGCTCAGACCTGGCAAGACCATTTGATATTATCTAGATATTTCAATTAAAAAATACATTAGATCTGTCCGCCCGCACATTGGATATTGTGCCTACGGAAAAGACTGATCTAATCTGATTCTAGAGACGATAAATTCCACTCTTGCCAAGAAAAAAGAAACTGGAGCAATCTTGTCTCTAACAAAAATGAGCGAAGTAAGAGCTTCGCATAACCTCTTTGGCCAAGACTTCAATCGATACACACGTAAACGATCCAGGCTATAAAAAGGTCTATGCGTGTTCCAGCCATTACATTTTGATTCAGATAAAGCTAGTTAGCTCTATTGGAAAAATAGTGGGCGACGACTAAAATAGACATGATTTTGACAACAACAGACGATGATAAAAGTCTGGGCATTAATTGAGTTCATCAACATTAGCAGTTGTTTTAGTGAGTAACGTGAACAGAAAGTGTATCGGAAGTGCGTATTTCTACAGACCGGACATATAAACTATGTCAGAGCTCTTAACTTCGCCCATTAAAAGGTTTATTTGCACACATTGGTGGGAAAACTACAAAGAATATAAAGGGGCCTATTCATAGACAAGGTCATGATAATAAGCGAAGGCCGGTGCGGCTACAACTACAAGAAGTCTTGTTTAAATATTCACGATAATATTAACCTTCTTTTTACATAATAATATGAGTTTTAAAGTTGATTAAAGGAACAAAGTTGTTGGAAAGTTATATGTTACCCAGACAACTCATAGTTTCAAAGTTACAGAACTAACTTTTGCTTTGCTTCATCGTAAATTCGTAGTTCGACCATTTGTTAGGACTTCTTTGTCAACAAGTTTCGAACAAATGTTATATTCGACATGGGCGGTTTCCATTTCATTATCATGTTTCATTGTAATAATGATTGTTACGCTAGAAACTAACACATGAAAAATTATGAACCACACCCACGACCCAAGCGATGCCTGACCTTTTTTAAGTTAGCAGTTTTTACAAACATCAAGTTAAAGAATCTGAATAAAGCTTATATAGTACTGTATCTTCTGTATCTAGTATATGTAATACCTGTCAATTTGAAACTATTATAAACTATTATATCACTACAAAATTGATAACCAAGGCTAATAAAATAATTATCATAATTGCAGATAAATCAAGATCGCAAATTAAATCAAACGATGCTCATCATATAATGCACATTCTGCCATGGATCACTAATTACGTCTGCGTCCTTGATCTACAATAGATGACATAATGGGTCAGTGAGCATTAGCAACAGTGCTAGACAAGGACGGCATACATACAAACTGTCTGTTTGATCATTTCATTACTCCCACATATGCTCATTAACACTAGAATCAGTTTCCTGATGATGACTTCTTAGATTAAGTAGGTACATGTTTTTAGGCAAACATTTTACTCGTAGGTGGTAGATGGTTAGGTGTAGATACCTAACCATCTTCCAGTGAAAACTGCATTGTCAGTACACTATTACAACGCAGTTTTCGGAATAGCTAAGAACTTACACAAGAGACAGAGTTCAATTAAACGAAGTATTGCATCAGAGATATATTGATATTTATAATATCAATATATCTCTGATTCCGAGCTTATAGCTCGGAATATCATGTAGAGAGCTTTTCAAGATTTCCAGTTGTTATTCGCCGCTAATTTGGGAGAAAGGGGGTAACAAATAAGCCATTGCTTATGATTCAGGCTGCGCAAAACACGGTTACTTATTTAATTGGCATCTGTCGAGTGCGACATGTAAGGAGGGCTGTAGAAACTCCCTCAATCCCATTAAATATATTTATATTAAAGATTCTTCCTTCACTCACATTCTTTGCCAAAGATAAAAAATGATGTGTTATCAAATGGGACATTTAGTGCATCCGTTTTATTATTTTAACGAGCCAAATGACGCAGCGGCTCGACTTCGATTACCGCATCGGGACATAAGCTGGCCTACCAGATGTTTGCTCCGACGCTGTTTATGTGTGTCATTCGGTACGACTATTGACTATTAAACCGTACAGGTACATCATTATTATTTTTATCTAGATCATAAAAGGTCTGCAGTAGAGGTTTCGTGGAAGTTATAACAAGTGCAAAAGTTACATCGATGTCCATCCTAGGTTCAATTTCGGCAAGCCCTTAGTAATTTGAATGAGTAACACGGGTTTGCACTTTAAGATTCAATGAGACCTGTATGAATCGATGCTGACTTGACTACCCAATAAGGCGGACCGGTGATAATGGATTCTAAGTATCAGCTGACCCGTCGATATTATATTAGAATTTTATTGATTGATTTGTTTGTTGCCAGTTCACCTTAAGTGTCTGTCCCGTACGTCTGTCTATTCAAGGAGTGTTCTGTTTATTATTTGTGTTATCAACTTACAAAGTCGTCGTAAGCGTCCTTGACGGCAGTGAGTGCGAGTACGCCTATGAGTGGTATCGCGGTAGTGATGGGTGTGAGCGAGGAGATGGCCGGGATCAGCTGCAGCACCAACAGGCACAAGAAGTAGAAGTTCGCCAGCCGCTGGAACTGCTCCAACAAATTCAGCGGCAGGAACGTTATGATCGAATACTTCGATGTCTTGATGAAGTTGCTCTGTAACAAAAATAATTTCCTGTGATTGTTGCAGGCTCAGCCAGATTTTTTTAAAATATCTTTGTTTTCTCACCACAACTAGAAACATGGTCTATTCTCATTTCTTACTACAGAAGGAATGCTGGTGATATTATCAAAAATACGAAGCTTGCCAAGCTTATTGATAAGACATAACTAGTATTATGACAGTTCCTAATACTCGTATCATTTAATGGTGGATGAGTAACAGGAAGACAGTTTATTGTTTGCGATATTTTGTGAATGGACCGGAACTCAGTTTACTTTGATTAGAATTCATTCAGCTGATATAATTAGCAATTACATCTTATCAGAGTATGATGATTCCATGTTGTTCACACATTCCGACCTAAACTTAATTAGACGTAGGCAGCGCAAAATCTTTGTTTACGTCATTTGCAGAATATATGCCAGCAGAATGACTCATCATGGTGTACTATTGAAATTATATCAAAACTAGATTCCGAATTTTGATCATTGTTCAGTTCTGTTTATAAGGAGGTTAACGGTTGTTATATTGCTCCTACGTCCTAATAATTATAGTCTTAGTTTGTAGACCATCCGAATTTTGGGTTAAGTACTAAAATATCGTCCACCTCGGAAATCAAGTTAAGCTTTCTTTAGGTATAATAGAAATATCTTTTGAATTGAATTTGAAATCCAGCCTTATTCCTTGACTAAATCATAAAGGGGAACTGGGTTTTTTTTTTGGGCTAGTCGTTAACGAGTCAGTCAGTGGATTTCTCCATTGATTTATAATAGCGCCAAACCTTGCTTTTCTGATAGAAGAACGTAAAGAGATCACATTGCGTGAACCTCGTGAAAAAAAATGCGAGCATTGTTTCTTTATCATAGATTATTTTCTAAATACAGACATTTAAAATACAAACGGTTTTATACATATGATTCTATTTATGTTATTTTTACAACAGTGATTAATTTAAACGGAAACCAAATAGTCCGCAATCTGACACAGAATGATAATGTGCAATTTTTTAACACTGTTGATTGACGGTATCAAAGTGGTTTTTTTTTACGAATTGCTTTAATATTTTCCAACATGTGCGCTACTAACAAATAACTTCAATTTAGAATTTATTATTGAAGAAGAAATGTTTACAGGGGTACTATGTTGGGCCATGAGTAATTGAATGTTTAAAACATTTATACATCTGCACTCAAATCTCTCCATCTTTTATAAGACCCAATGTCTGTTTTCAAATAATATTTTCTATTGCATTTTAGCCTTGAGCCTTTACCCTTAATCGATGATTATTTTGTGAGACCATATTGAATCTCCGAATACCATAGAACTCTCCTGAATACAATCATGTCTGGAGACTGGAGGATTATATCATTGTTGCTAAGCTTGACAGGACAACAATAACGATATCAATGTGTCAGTACCGCTTTTCTAAATCAATATTCATTCTATTAGTTATCTTTAACAACACACGATATAAAATATTTTGTTGACAACAAAGACCACCTTTATAGAATCAATCACCTTTTATGAGACCTCTCCCAAGTTCTCAGTCTTCTGCATTCAGTGTCTCTGTATCTCATAAACAGGGTGTAAAGGATATCGACGTGCAAACAGTTACCATGAATTCAGTACATGAATCTAGACCCACCAGCGTTGGTCTCTTTCAACCTGCAATGCCCCGCATACGTAATGAATTCTTTACCTTGTGTCACCCTATTTCAAATTTCTACATTTAAATCTGTAATTTTTATGGTGTACATAATAAAGAGTATTCTATGTATCTATTCAGACAAATAAAAATCCAAAGTCACACGTAATCTATTTGATTTATCCCCTAACACGTGTGACGCCGGATTTTTAATTTGTCTCTCTGTGATGACTTCTTTATACCTTTTTATTTGACTTTTTTGCCGTTTTAGTTTTAATTACTTTTATTTAAGTTATTTTGGGGTTATAATATATATATTTTTGAAATGTGCTGATGAAGCCCTTCTTTTGATACGCAACATGGCATCACTAAAAAATATTTTTTTTTAGTTCACTTTCTGTCCTCTAGACTGCGCCATATTCCAATGATACTCCATTTGTCAAATTATGATGAGTAGTTTAGAAGTTATGAGGGAACAGATGAACATAAATACATACTTACATACTGGGCCCTTAGTCTACTAATTTATAAACGTCACAATGGTGTCATAATGGTTAGTTTTTGACAGTTTTTGTATGGCAAATCTGTCAAAAACTAACCATTAAGACACCATTGTGACGTTTATAAATTAGTAGACTTAGGCCCCTGGTCAAAATCATAACCCTCCTTTTTGCTTCGCCATAGTCGGGTAAAAAGCTTCATAAGTAAGATGTAATATAATGAATATAACTTACGGCATAGCGAAACTGCGCGTTGTACTCCCTGTTGTTCGCTTTGATTCTCCGTTCATTCTCTGTAACAATAAACAATACTAGTTAGACGTTGTTCTCACAAACTTACTTGCAAATAGAATTATGGATCTAATTGTCTTAATTTAAATAAACACTGGTTTAATACTGAAGGATTGTTTCTCTTTGTCACTCACACGTCTTTGTCTTACACTACAGTTAAATACAAGAAGTATGATTCAATAATTTCTTGGTTTGCATAGTACAGGATCTCGGATCTCTCACATTGTACCTACATTATTCTAATATTAGTTACTGAACGACATCAGCGAAATTCTTTTGTTTGCACGCATGCAAACGAACTGACTTATTTGTACTTCAATGGGCGCACAAACAATGTCTGTAAGCATTAAATTGAATGGTCACAAAGTACTGCGTGCAAAAAATTATACGCAAAGGCGCTGTTACGTGCCACTTTAGCGAAAAGAACATAGTTATTTTTACAGCCTTCCTACATAACAACTTAATTTGAGTCACATTTTTGCCTATGATCCATTTATTTAATGAAAAAACAAAATAAGAAATTGTAACATTTTCCGGACTTCCATCTACAGTCCTGTATGGCTTGTCTCATGTCCCTCGTCTACAGAGTACAGCAGTGCAAAACGACATCAGGATGTGTTAATCCTAATGTATATTATGGGAATTAACATCGGATTTGTGCTTAGTGCAGGCAATTATCTCTAATGATGAACCAGACTTCATGAATAACCTATATCACCTGCAAAGACGAGAATAAAGCAAACACTCACTCATTGCCAAAGGACACACGACAATGCATGACTTCTTATATCTAAGAACTTTTTCTACAGGACCAAACATTTTTCAGGACCAGTCATATAAAGAAACATACTTAATTCACTTATAAACTGGATGTTGTCCAAAAATTTACTGCTAATACAAAAACAGAACTCATACCATTATTATGCCATTATCGAAATTATTTACATTACGGCCATAATACGTGGGTGATACTTAATTATGGATTTTATGTTACCATATTAAATAGATTTAGGGCACGATGTTCATAGGCAGTCAAATTGACAAATTGTTGATAGGAACGAAAATAACTTTCAATAAAAAAATATTACACTATGCAAGTTTCATGCAATAAAATTGAAGCAGCAAATGATACAAACACGTCTTAACAGTGCTTAGACGATGCAACTTTTATAGTTGTTTCCACTAACGGTATGCCACAGGTAATAAAATCGTACCGTGTAAAAGGTCGCCATAGTGACGTCACTTCAAGAAAACATGGGAAATCCTTTGCAAAAGTGGAATTTAAACTAATTCCGTCCTACTATCACGACGATTATGTTATCGGTTATATACTTATAAATGTTATCTTCTTCATAATAAAAGGATAGTCAAAATTATGTACATACAAAAAAATACCCACGGATTGTCTCAAGACAAACCGCAACACTTATCTCTCATTTAAATGTCTCTCTATCAGCTACATCTCTCAAACCCTTCTTAAACCACCAAAATTCTATGAAAATTAACATTACATTTAATTATAGTTTGAAATCTTAATCTTGAAGGGAAGTACTTATTATTTCATTTCAGTTTAACGTGATACAGAGCAGATGACCTAATAATCAAAAGAACTTGAATGAAACGAATCATAAAATTAAATGCACATGCGATACCCCTTCATGAAAAAGTAATTATAGTTCAAGAGAGCCGGAGCAAACAGCCGCATCTGTAAAAAGCACGTGCCCTGTCGTCTGCTGCCAGGATAATTACTTAAACGCCTATTCATGAATACTACTTTAAATGCTACAGCTGAGCTGCTGAATACTCTCTGTAATTATTGTACTAAACGAAATTTTAAAAAACGGTAACGTTTACTCTCTTGACTCGAAACAAATGTTTTAAGGAGCCGGCTCTCCAATAAACAATTCAAAGGTCTCCCAAGTCCTAACAAAGAAAAACTCCCACATACAGTTTCAATATTCTTTGCCACAAAGTTAACGTTCAAAAACGTGCTACAAATCGCGATAATAATTTAATGGTCTCTTAAGAATAAGATTGGATTAATTTCCCGCTCCACCGACTAGTAATTAACAATTGATCATGTTCCTGTTTCAAACACAATCTATTTATCAAAGGAAGTAGCTTCGTAGCTATAAAGTAACTTCCAGAGCAATAACTTCGTCAAGGGAGTTGAACGTTTCTGTATATTGACAATTCCTATAGCGGATGTAACTACATCTACATAGCTGTTGATCTGTTCATCGTGGTAGTGGTAACGAGAGCGTCTCGACGCTGGGCGCCGAGGGGACGGCGATCGATCTCCTCCCAGTTTACGACTAATAACATTTTCAGGGGCATCCTCTCCACACACCCTTAGTGAATCACATTATAATGCAACACACAAACGCAGCTGAGACGTTTTGTGTTTACTTGTTTAGTTAACCACACGAGACGACGTTGTTGCCTTAACTTCATCAGGTGCGTTTTCAATTTAAACTGAACGATACACTTTATGTAACGAATTCATACCTATATTTCTTTGAACAAAGTATGTTCTGAATAACAATACCTACTTCAAAATATTTGACTAAGTCTTACAGCACACATGCACGTTTATAAACAGACGTGTATTGAAATAAATGAAAACTACATTAGCATACCCCAGCAAATTATTAAATTATTAAGGAAATTCTCAAGATTCCACGTTAACTGTTCTCATGTCAGAATGTACAAAGTTTTCGTGCATGAAAAAACAAATCAAGGACAAAGCCGCCTAGTAGAGGGACAAGGTGAAGATTAATTTATTTCTCTTCAACTTTTAACAAAGGAAACTGACGAAAGTGTCAGTGACCTAAATAAAACAAGGGCTTCAAAATATTTTGGAAATTTTGACCCAAAACAAATTGCAGGCCTCCATATATCATTCATGATAGAGGACCTGTTCGTATCAAAACTTGGAAGAATTGAATTCATTCTTTCAATTTATTTAATGATGTTCAAGGGACTTAAAAATATCAATCTTTGACTACGATGCCTTAAATATTATAACATCGGAATGGGCATAATTTCAGAAACTGAATCAACAATAATGACTCCCAAAGTGATCTTTTTTTTTCAGAGGCTTCTTTTGCGCCTTTATTCTTCGTATACACCTGTGGCGGCATCTATATCGCCACATGCAAACAACGCATCACACGCGTCACGCGAAATCCTGTATCGCAAAAGCAGAGTTTATCGCGAAGTTATATACCATATACAACTTCCCAACATCAATCTTCGGGTATTTGTCCACCAGACACAACATCCGACGGGTCGGAGGATCCTCCCTTTTCTACAGATGATAACTGAAGAAAGTGTACACCCTACACCGTAGCCACGGACTCATCAAGGCCTTTAGTTTCGGAATAAATGGAACAGCCATGATAGATTAACTATCGTGAAAAGAGGCACAATTTGTTATTAGTTATGGTCACGCAGTAAGCTCAGGTGAGGATTCAAGGAGGCTTTTTTACATCCTATAGATGTCTTTTGCACCATATACATATGTATACCGCCTGCTGTGCCTGTATTATTATTCTTATCTACAGTTGTTTGTACAGGCAAAAGGCCAAAAGGATGTAATCCAAAGAGATGGTGAAGCCAGCTGAACAACTTGAAGCGCCGGGTGAACATCAAGTTACAGACCGTAGCAAATATACAGATCCACTATTTCACAATGTAACGAGAAGGAGAGATTCAAAAGAGGTCAACAGTGAGGACTTCAGACTATCTCACGGTTCTCTGAATTCCTCAATTTTGATCTCTTACGACGTCCGGTCCCTTGATCAACTTAAATTGGACAGCAAACCGCATTAATATCACAGATGAGACGTTTCAATCTGGGTGACGTCGTAACAGTCTGGAATGAAATGCCTAAAAGAATTTTCAAACAAATGACTCATCATAATAATTTTCAGCTGTTATTCCGCCCACATCATACTTAAAATCCTATGATTACCCTGGTCCGGTCACATCCAGGTCTAACATCCAACTTCTAGCGATGTCATTGACCCAACTGGCCTTCATCGACTGCTAGTTTGTCTATGGCCCTATGTTATGCAAATCTTCATTGTATATTGAATGAGTTGTCTAGTCATGATTTCATCGGGGTTCAGATTCAGATTGGCTTATTGAAGCAATGCACTCTGGTAACTTTGTTTCAACTATATCGACCATTGAACCCTTATTACTTTAGTCATCAAAATATCTCAAAAGGTACACTATTGATTATCTCTATAGTGTACCTTTTGGTAGGAGACGAACCAGAAAGACATATTTCTGAAAACAAACTGCAGACATGAATAAACGAAAATGGTGTTCTATTTAACCGCATAATATGAAACGGAGAAGTTAGGTTAAAACAGACTAACAACACTGTTTATATCCGAAACAATTCTCCAGTGCAACGGCAGCAATAATCTAATTACGTGCTAGGGATTTGCACGCATTATACCTACACCAGTAGAAAAAAAACGAGCGTACAGGTAGTTACGCTATTCAAGTATTGATTATCAGGAAAAGATGTAATCTTATCTTGTTTAACTCTCCTGAAGGACGGAAGTTGACATATTGGCGAAGAATTGCATCCTAATTAAATTTAGTGAAGTGAAACATTAGCTAGAATCGATAACAACAGCGCGGGGTCATATGCGAAGCGCTGAAGCGTCGTCTCGCCCCGGCCGTTGACCGTACGGGGGCGCGCAGACACCGACACCGACCTTGTCCACTATGCACATCTTCTCCATTCCTGAAATATACTACTCATCAGCAATCGGGGGAAGTCGCTCCGCCATTCATAGCGAGCCGGCCAAAACGAAAACATGTCGGCGGCACCTGTGTAGAATAGCAAGACGTTACGCAAACGGCATCAGCGTCGCTCGCACGCTCCAAGGCACGTACGATACACGATGACGCAGGCCTTAACTGGCGTCGAACCGAACGACATGAAAATTCAATAAGAGATTTCCTATCAGCACAATCTTAGCGTCAACGACAAATCAATAGATACCGACCACAGGAGACGAAAGTGCGGAAGCGATGGTTATGCCGGTTACGGCGATGAGACGGGGCGGGCTGGTCGCGGTGCACCAGCTTGCCCAGCAGCTCGAGGAGAGACAGGCGCAGAGGGCGCGGGGGAGGGCGCGCCTCGCCACCGTCCGCGCCCAGCACCTCCAGCTCCACGGCCTCGGAGCGCGCGCACATCCGCGCCGCTACCGCCGCCCCATGTCGCGCGCCCACCCCGCCGGCCACGCCGCCGGCTGGCCCGCGAGCCCGCTCCGCACCTAACACGCCGCACGCTCCGCTCGCGACACGCGCCCGCACGCGCGCTCTGACCCGTCGCAGGGCCGAGACTCGTGTGCCGCACACACTAGCGCCGCCCGCCCGGCGCGCGCATCCCGCAGCGATACTGATTATGCCGCCGCCCCAATGTTGCCATCTCCTCTCAGTGTTTACTCCTAATAAAACTGATAATTCGGGGAAAACCAATATCCTTAGTCTTGTGACCTTTGTGGAAAATACGCACATTTAATCAACACACAACTTTATAATCACCTATAATTCCACTGAATTGTAGTTCAGAAACGATTTAATTTGATTCCAAACTTGATAAATTGTTGAGATGAGCCGCAGTGTACTGCGAAAAGAGAAACGAGAAAAATAAAAAATAAGTGGCCGTACGAGTCATCAGCTCTCCATTCTGGAAAAACTTGATTGCCAATTTGGTGTACCTTGAAGTGGATTTAAAATGACGAATAATGATAAAACATTCGTGGCAACAGACAGCTTTGTTATGACTCGTGACGCAGTCGAAACCCAGAGAGAGAAACTAAGTTAAGAATGTACTGCATTGGTGTATGTACAGTGGCCAGCACATCAAGCTACTAAAATCTGTCAAATTTCTTTAGTAGATTTTAAACTTTATCGTTAAAGCATTAGGTTCAAGTTTGATTGGGAAAGTTTGACAGTTTTGGGTAGCTTGATGTGCTGGCCACTGTACAAAACCACAAATAATCAGAACAAAACAAGAGGTTATTAAACAAGATAATGCGAATAAATAAGTGGAGCATCATTTGATTGCCCCAAGGAGAAATAAGAACAGTCAATAAATATAGCCTCAGATAAAAAACGATTTGATGCCTGGTTTAATGAAAACGTACTGAGCAAAGTTTTGATCTAGTATAACATCTAGCTCAAAACCTTACTCGTTTTGATACGTCTTTAACGGTATATGAAAAGAAAAATCTTACACAGAACATCAACCATACAAGAAGCTTGTCTCGAAAAGGGGTTTCAAATACGATTAACTATATCGAACCAAGGGTGTCAGGTAAAGTCAATCCTGTTGGAAAAGATAAAGAAAATTAAATCAGTCTTAAATCGGAGATGTGAAAAAATACAGATAACCATCGAAGCAGCAGCTGCTTTGTGTCGAAAATTGATGTAACGCCCATCGTAATAAAGTAATTTATGACATGAATAAATATTCTTTCATCGTGTTTGAGAATAAAGAAAATATTATTAAAGTTGTCAAGGGGAATTGTGACAACAGAAAAACACCTGCCAATAAAAATGTGCGCATTTCCACATTCCGTCAAAGTCAAAAATCTTCGCACAGTGCATCTCTGGTTCAAAAAACCGGCCAAGTACGAGTCGGATTCGAACACGAAGGGTTCTGTACCACCGTTGAATATTTAGCAAATAAATGAAAATTGAAAAGCGCTAAGATAAATTTTGTATTTCATAATGATACTGTGAATTACAAAGTAATTTTTTGCAGTTGCAGAAAATCACCCATATTTAAATAAAATACCGTATGAATCGTCGTTTTTAATATTTGTTGTTTATACATACAGTATAATAATATATGGTACATGTTATATAGAAGTTTCAAAGTCCTTACTTGTTTAATTGTTGCGATAGAGCTCGTACAAAAATGGTCTAAGACTGACAACTTTTATGGTCCCCTATTTCTGCATTATTGTAGAAATATATATATATTATTTGTACTCTACTCCATGAGTTCTAGACAATGACACCCCATATGCCAGGGTAAAAAAAGACAAAATCGAAAGTTTATTGTATGGGGACCCCCTTTAATTTATAACGTTATTAATTTTTTATTATATAGCGGCAATATAAATCCGTAGTCTGTGAAAATCTCAACTCTCTACCTATTAGGGTTCATGAGATATGAGATACAGCCCGCTGACAGAGAAACGGACGGATAGCGGAGGGTTAGTAATATGGCACCTTATGGCACCCTTATGGCACCCTTCGTGTACGGAACCCTAAAAAGATAGTTTGCACCAAAGCGAGGAATGGGAATAGTTAAGCTTATCATGGCAGACTTGGCATTCCTCGCCCCTCACCACGGCATCCATTCTTTTTCAGGTTCATGCAACTTACTTGCTTAGCTACATCACTTAGATTTTGTGGGAAAACACATTAAGTATATTGTTTTACAGTTTTAGTTTCGCTTGCATGAGCCCATTTAGATAAAAACACCCTCAGGTCCCTTATGCTGGCTTTCCACCAGCTTTGTCTGAGGAAACAAGATTTCTAAAAAGCTGATAATAGCAAATAATAACCATAAATTGCAAAAAAAAAAATGTATATCTTTTTGTAAGTCTGCTCCTCAAGACACTTCACATCGAACACTTAAGAACGCTTTCAAATGTGAGCGGTTTAACAAAACGGGCCCAAGTAACTTTGAGATTCATAATAGGGAAGTATTTGAATTATGTTTAGTTGGCAGAATTTCAAACAGGAGAGGTCCTTGCGGCGAGGAACAATAGAGTAAAATGGCGACTGGACATGACTTTATCTGGTTGCTACAACTTGAATACGTACGCCGAGACTTGAATATATTTCTCAAGACAACCTCAAAAAATCTTCTTAACATTTTGGAACAAAGAAAGTTCCTTTCAACATAAATTATATCCAACTTTTAAGAATTCCTCAGAGGGCCTAGTTCTAGACTAATTTTACTTAAATCACATACCGGTAATCCCAGCGGTTGAGGTTTTAGGTCATCGCTAAGGAATACAATACTATGTAAACATATGGTTATGCTAAATTTACATAGCGTGGCCGAGCAGTTCTCGCTGGGCGTCAGGGGACGCGTCACCGCCGCCGATGTTTATATAAAACTATTGAATCGCATTAGCGAGCATTACTTTTCCTTCGACTTCAATACAGGCTATCCATGACAAAATGCGTTGTTATAAACTCAATAGCACCTGAAGTTTGCATGTAATATCATCATTTGTTACTTCATACGAGTACAACGATACGGGTTGGCCGATGTTCATCAAAGTGATTTGCAACATTAACACTAGTTTCTTTTTTAATCGCAACTACCTATTAAAAAGTTCTCGGATTGTTTTATTGTTTTCTCTTTGTATTTCTTTTTATAGGGTTAATGTACGAGTACACAATGTATGTTTGTCTGTAAATGTCACGAATGTATTCTTGACGTCAAGTTATACGGATGTTGTATTCATGTACTGGTGCTTAGCTTTTAATGTATTTTCAAAGATAACCATCATGTGTATATGGGTAATATAATAATCCTATACTGGGGTGACCTGCGTAGAACTGTTACACAAACACCTAGCCTCGGAACCAGTAATGAAGGCAATTCAAACATTTGTGTTGCGTGGAAAATCACAACTGAGTCAAGAGTGAAGGAACGTGTGTTGTTCCTGTCAACCAGACGGGTGATACCTATAGTCTAGCTACAACCTGACGTTCCTCATAAAGGCTGTATAAGTAAATACTATACATATAGCAAGGATTAAGATTCGACCCAGATGTGGATAAGAGGTTGTCAAGCTTCGTTAGGGCGTCAACCCTAGTAAACACACAAGTTAGGGACACATAGGTCCATAAAGTCAATAATGATCAAAATGTTAATAGGTGCCGGATACCTGAGATCGTGAAGAATCTCAGGATACATATTGCAAAAAAGAAAGATAAATTCCAAATGCGGATCCTTAGAATCCGTGTATTTTCTCTACATGGTCTAAAAAAATAACACTATAATTTTTTGCGCTGTCACAGCACTCACAGCTCACTTGTAAGAAACTCACAAAAAGTAAACGTTATCCGAATTTTATCAACTTGATAAAATTAGAAAGATGCTGTTTTTAGTCTGGGTTCAAGTGGGTGTGATTCATCAATATGAGCCTCTATATGCCTAGGAGTGTATACTGGAACTAAGCATCTACAGGATCTTATCACTTTGGGAATATTCAAGATTACACGGCCCGCAAAAAAGAAAGGAGTGCAAAGCTGATTCCATCAAGGTTTATCAGATTTAATTTATCTCGACGTTATGTTTCTCCCACAAAAAAGTAATCATAGATACATAAAAAAAAAGTAATCATAGATACAAACATAATATTTTTTTAAATGTACTAAACCTCTGCATTGCAGACGTTTTACAACATTTAGTTTAATTAAATAAACAACAGCTAATAAAAAAAATACACGGCCATCCTCGTTAATTCATAAATATGTTGCATTGCTGCTAAAATGAATAAATAAAATAAGCTCAGATATTTTTTCAGTAATAAACCTTAGTTCCATGTTCTTGTGACTTTACACAGAAAACATAATACGTACGTACTTATTACAGGTGTAATTGTATGTTAAAGTGATGTATCGATTTGCTACATAAGAATCACAATAATTATTTTCCATCACAAATCGGTAAAACGAAGGACGATATAATGATCACCTACGGTCTACGGTAATGACAATGTACGGTCAGTGTCATGCATGACGTGCAATTATAAGTTCAATATCATAAGTAATCGATATTCCACCCCATAAGTGAAGGTAACGAGAAAGTGGAACAGAAATTAAAGCAATTAATGAACCAAGTTCAGGTGGACAATTGGAATAGTTCGAGTGCTCGGTCAATTCTAGGTATTGTGACTAAGCGAGGTAATTTGAAAAGTTTTTGAGTCGTATTAATTGAATTAAACATTCCTAATAATCTACAAAAGTTTGCAAATACTAAGGAATCACAGATTACGAAATCACTGATTATGAAGAAACACATAATTTGGTTTCCAGTCAAAAGTAGACAACAGACGATATTCTTCTTTGTTTCTTCGCGAGTTCGCGCATTCGATTTACTAGAGCTTTACTTCAGTTTTACTTCCCTAACTAATGTTTACACGGCCGTGACCAGATTTTCACAAGCTTGTATTCACATCCAGTGTTATAAGCTTTGGGTTCGGTTGTAATAAATTTCTTTCCATGCAAATGAAAATGTAATTGAAGTGACGTTTCGTGCAAATAAAAAGTCATGAATGAATCATGTGTACTGACTCACACCACATTGGTACCGCTGAAAGCTCTGCTGATCATAAAAAACATGAATGAAACAAACATTAAATCAGAAGAACATGAGGTAATATGCGTTTCAGTAAAATCTTACGCACAATAGCCGTCGCTGAAAATGATCATAATCTCAATTATGGCAAGTAAATTCTTTATCAAAGTTTACAACTGAAAGGTGTTCTTGCTACTTCTGTTAATGCTAGATTCTTGAAGAATTTTTCGTCTAAGACTGTATGTGTTAGACCGAATATTCTTCAAGAACGTGTAGAGTACATGAAACAGCAAGAGTAACCTTGGGGACAGGTGTGCTGTGGGCGGGAAGACACTCACCTTGGCCATGTGTTCTCGCCGAGGACTTTCCCATGTCGGCCGCACCATCGACACACATATACACTCACACTTGCGCGCGACACTTAAACACTCTGTGCGTACTTATACTTATAGGTTGGTATAAAAGAGGCGTACAAAAAGTTAGACGTTATATTATTGAAGGACACTTGAGGGTTAAGCTAGGTCTCCTACGGAGAAGCAGGTGGTAGGGAGGCGTCGAGGGCGGAGGGCCGCGCGGCGCGATCGGCATTCTGTGCACCGCCAGAGGACTTCGTCTTCCTGAAACAACAAACAAGGCAAATATAAGTAAATAGAACCAGCTCAGATAATTGCATAAGAGTATCATATCTTGAATGGATGATCGTTGTTCCGTGGCCTCTGTGATGACAAATTCCTATGAGTATATTTCAGACTGTCCCAGTTTTCTTATACATATTATTAGTATTGTCTCAACTATAACAAGTGACCAATATTAGATTTAGCCAGTTAAACTATACGTCTCAGCTTATCAGTTTAGGAGGATCTTCGAAGTCTAATTGGCCTGGGGCCTAAGTCTACTAATTTATAAACGTTACAATGGTCTCTCCATTGTGAGTTATTGACAGATTTGCTAAACTGTCAGAAACTCACAATGGAGAGACCACGTTTGTAAATTAGTAGACTTGGCACCTTGATCTGTCGTAACTCATTATTGTGGATTGATTCGTGGCCCTTGACTGTACCAAAAGTTCTTTTATACCGTTCGTTAGACGATATTGTATAAGTGTTCTCCCATATTTATAAAATTGTAATCTTTAAAGTAATACTATAAAGGTTTTACACATTTTACCTTTTTTTTTTTACTAAAAGTTGCTTTTGCCTTTTATTTCCCAGTTTATTTTATTTTGAATGACTTTATGACCTATAACACCCGTCATAAGGATTTTCCCAATCGCCAACACAGAAATTAGTTTACTAAACAGATTACTGCTAGCCTGTCAACGGTTTGTACCAATTCAGGCATCGTGATTTAACATTTCATTCTGATTCTGGTCTTACTGCAGCATCTACATCAAAAATCCTCATTACTGGGTGTTAGTATAAAATCATTTACGCTACTTACTATTCAATAGTATCTCCTTTAAAATCCTATATCAGCCTATATGTGCCAGCAGATCTGAGATTGAATCTGAATCAGACTTCCAGAAGCCCAGCATTGCTACTATTCTATAGCTTCCACAATCATTTTAAGTGCCTTTTTCAAGATATTTTCATGGTTTACTACGTATCTCATGTTCAGTCCGCAGACTTGTTGAGCTTCATAATCGGATTAACGACTTCCGAACTATATAACAGTACATTGGTCCTTCGAGCCGGATCTGATGTTCCACACTTCAAGCTTAACAACGCGGCGAGCAAAAATGTTTCTATAGCAAGTGTAGCATCATCCTCAGCAACGAGTTTGAGAAGTGACTCGTTGTTGAGTTGTTTTAAGTTTAACACAATACGCCCGAAAACTAGGCACACAAACGTTTAACTCCCGCCCACAAGCAACAAGTTCACGACATTCAAAGATGAATTGCTTCGAATTACAATAATGATAGTTTTACACCTACATTATCAGTTGTTTCTGTTTCATAAGGCTATGTTATTAACAACTTGGGGTAAACAATCGGAATAGATAATATCAATAGATTTATTGAAACTAGTCACGAGCACGACAATGTTACTATTTCGGTCTCATACTCATGTTAGGTAACAGATAACTAAAAAAATACTGGTATTCAACTGCATCCGGTTAGACGATGGAAACCGACCCAGTTGGGAAAAGGCCAGGTAGGTGATAATGTCATAGGGTAATATGTAGATAAAGCAGTTTTTGTCTAAAAATCACACAGACACACAGAGACACATGCTTTTACGGTAGATTTACATTACGGTTTTAATCAGATTAAGATTCTACTAAAATTGTATTAAGTGTCGAATCTGGCTGGACACGGGCACGGGCCTTTCCCAAACAGCCATGCACTGTAGTCACTACTCACTAGCGTTGGGTAACCGGATCGGAAATCACAAATATTTATGTATAACGATAACGGTTCTATTGTTTATATTTATGAATTATTATTTGTGTATAACAATGTGTTTATTTTTCCACATAATCGCTCACGCGACTTATTGTTCATAATAGGGAATCCCCCTTTAGTTGGCCGTTATTGCAATTTAATGTAACAGTGTCACATAACCGTTTCATTTTAGTTGCCGTCAGCAGAACATTTTGCATGCTTACGATTGAAATTGCAAACAATTAGAGGCAAATTCCAACAACGCTAAACGGGTTGCAACAGAGACAATGAGTATCTAGATAATCTATAATTACATTTTATGATAAGAAACACCTTATCATAAGAGTTCGACATGCGCTTGACCAGTATTTGTTGTACTAAAGCGCTACACATTTGTGCATTACCTATGGTTTTCTATTGGTTTATATTTTAAAGTTATATAACCAAGATGTTTTTCGTCCTAGAGACAGACCGCCAACCAGTGCTAATGATGTGCCAATTAAAGTTTATTGGGAGAATTGAGATGCGCCGCTTGATACAGTCACGTGTGTCATCATCATCTTTTATCAACGACTTGATACAGATTCAATGAACAATCGTTTGAATAATAGTTGTGACAAACTGAAATTGGTGAACAAGGTCGAGGTGACGAACGGGTTTTACTACTAATTGATTACTATAATGCTCAGTGTTTCCTATCGAATCAATAGTTGGCAGGAGATGATGAACCGGCTGGGTTGCTTAACATGAAACACGAATCATGAAAGCATGATTGAGCTTTGGGATATTACTGTAAACAGTTTGCCTTATTGGTAACCTGGTAATCAATGTCAGTGCACTGTGAACAGTGAAACCGATCGTAAAAATATCTTCGACACTCTTACCAAATACAACAGAGTCATCTCGTAATTATTTTGCGCTAGATCTCTGAATACGAACATTTTAGTAAACCAGTTAATATGTTGCATAATTTCGCAACCTTTAACATCTGTCCCAAAAGAGCGGAATGTGGTATTTAAAGTGAAGCACATGCATATTTTATCTAGCCCAAATCTAGTATACAGCGTGCCGCTTTAATGGCGACATTAATTTAACACACATATACGGTTACGCGTATTCGTTTTATGGGTATATTTTAATTTCATTATCCGTTATTATTTATTGAGTTATTTACAATTTTCTAAAATAGCATTTCGGAGCAACCTGTACTTAAACAACTGTAGCGCATAGGTCATTTGCCGGGGTCACGGATCATAACATCGCATCAATGAAATTTGCAAAAAGTAGGCTAATTGAAGGAAAGAGAGAGCCCTATGTGGGCAAGTGGCGCAGGCGACGCGCGCGCTCCCCGCACCCGCCCCCGCCCCGCGCTTTTTCTAACTCTAAATTCTTATTTCTACTTCTAGTGCTAGCCGGGGTCGTGTCCTTGACATACGTTTTTCGTTTCACAATCGTGCGCAAAAAATATCGCCGTGTGTGTTTTTGTGAATCTTTTCGCGAAAAAGACGCTTAGCTATTGTTTTATTTATTTATTTTAGTGTAATTAGTCAAATTAAGATCCTGCGATAAAGACGCTTTGATTTGTTTTCGTTTCTTGTCTACCTAATAGGTACATTGCGATAAGGACGCTTTTATTTGTGTTATTAGTGCTTTTAAACAGTTGATCGTGATGTCAAATTTCAAAAGTGCGGGATAACATGAAACGCCGTTTAGCCCTGTGTATTCGCCAACGCGGTGGTCATATCGAAAATCTTAAAATTTAAAATAAAGGCATTTAAATCAAAGTAGTGATTGATTAGTGATGAATAGTGATGATAGTGGTAATAACTAATAAGCAGAGAATGATAAGTGATTGATTACGCATCTCCGCGGTGCCGATGTAGGTACTTGTGCCGCGCGATTTCTTAGAAATTACGCCGACAAAGGATCGGTTTGCCGTCAAAGGAGCGCTTTCCGTGGTTGCCAGCGCGCGCGACGTTGCCGCTCCGAGTAGAACGTAAGCCAGCAGGAGTAAGTAGCTTCATGAATGAATCTTTTATACAGACTGATCCCCATTTTGGGTATTATTTTATTCTTTAGTTTGTTTGAAAATTTTAATTTTTCAATTAACGAATTATTTTATTTTGTTATATTTTTTATGATTACTGAGCACTAGCACTACCCGTGTGTTAAATTAATGTCGCCATTGTAGCGGCACGTTGTATGTATTCTAAAATGTAAATGGAATGATCATAACGTTTTTAGTGTAGTAGGTATAAGGAAAAGCACGGCAGTATTATCGCTGGTAACAGGATATGATCATCCTGTATTACAATCACAACCACTAATCAGGAATTTTGCAAAACACCCCGCGCAGTTGGGGACGGGAAGCATTTTGTATGTTTACCTTCCTCGTTATGCATTGAAATATTGATCAATTAATAAGGTAGTAGATATGAGATTTTAGGTACGTATTTGGTCAAATCACGAAATACTTCCATTGACATTATCGTGTTTCAGTTGGCTTTTAAATACACACAAAAGCAAGAAGCCCTAGACAACTATGATTGCAGTTAGTTCATATATTTTTACTTGTCGTTGTCAGGGATAAAACAAAAATCCTTTGGAAACTCCTGGGCAGAAGTTTACTGGCTCGACCCAGTTCGCCGGAAGATGATACCAATATAAAAGTGGTGGAGGACCTGCCCGTTTAAAATTCTTGTAATAAATCGTTTCTATAAGATACTGAACTGCTATCTTTATCTAAACTACGTGATTATGTGTATTACGTCGTGTAGCCCACTTAAAGTATACAAAACTACGGGGCTCATGTGTGGCGGTGACATCATGACATGTAAAACCTTGACTAGTGTACGTACACTGTGATTTTATTACATGGCACATTAGTAATGATCCTTTTTTATGACAAAGACTATCACTGAATATGAATGATTCCTGGCACTGATATTAAGTTCAAGTCAGGAGCAGTCGTATACCTGAACTGTCACCTACGAAGGGATCATTAGGTATTTCATTCGTGAGTATTATTATACTTATCTAAATAACAGTCATTCCTATTTACTATAGTATTAAACTGAGTGTAGGTAAACACTGGATGTTTTGAGTCACCCTTCTAATTCTCTTACCCCATTGATATATTTGTAATTTTATATCAAAGTGTGAGTTTACCTAGCTTGACTAAATAATAAATTATCGTTTTAAAACTAATATTCATCCAAAACACCAATATTGATCACTTTGTCAGTTAAAGCAGCCAGAGAATTTATTTCGTGCAGATTTCTTTCGAGATACAGCAATCTGTAGAACTGAGATAGCCGCTAGCACGAAATATAAAGACCGCTTGTAAATCTGGACCAAAGTAAGGAAACTTTCTGTTCTCGAGATAACGTAACATATGAATCAGACAGTGAGTCAGTCTGCTCTTTACAATTATTTTAAGTATTGACTGATAATGATAACTGATTAAACACAGTAACGTTCGTTCATTATAACTGTGGTAGTTACATTTCAATAATGTCGTCAGTTTCCATAAGGAAAATTGAGTACGTCTAGTGCAGAGTCCACAACACAATAATGGTTCGTTTAGATATTGACCGCAAATACTTTAGGGTTGATATCACTGGTGATCGTATCGAAATCAGAAAATTATATGCGTGTATAAACCACTTCAATTGCACGATATACGTGCATAAAATCATAGAAATTAAAACTATAATTAAGAATGACTATGGCGTATTTACTAACTTATCTAATGCATTCGGAATGTATAAACAGAACTAAATAGGTGGACAAAGAAAGAAATTGAAAATACTGAGTACTCGTACCTGCTAACATAAGTTTAAATGTAAACTACAAATTGGATTTTAAAACATGTTAGATGAGTAAAAACCATCGAAATTGAATTCGGCGTACTCCAAGGGAGTATTTTGAGACCTTACTTATTTATTTATTATTTACAAAAAATATTTCCTACTTCCAGGAATATGAAAGGTGTCCAATTGAAAAAGCTTTGTATGTGTTACAAGCTTTACACTGTTACAAAAATAGTTAATTGCATGGCATAAATACAGTAGGACTTATGAAGCGGTTTGCATTTCCAATACATCCTACAGAACGTAATGTATGCGTAAGTTTTTATAAAATCGAATCCACCTGACATCGTATTCCAATCATTCATAGTTTTTACCTAAAACTATTAGGTCGCTTTTCACAACTTCATCTAAATGTTGACTTTCCTTATTGAGCAAATTCTATATTTATTGTACTGTAAACATTTTATGTTTGGATTTTTACTATAGGGATGGCCTACATTTTATGTGTGAGGTACAACCTTAATTTCGTGTTTGTAGGTCAAAGGGTTTGGCCCAAGCGACGATGACTCAGTTAAGGAAATTTTGTTGGTACACAGTGTCTTATGAGGTAAAACTTTTGTACCATTAAACTAACATACTGTTTTTGTAAGTACAAAGACCTTAGAAATATACGACACTAAGCTTTACACGCGAATTCACTTGCGTGCTAGGGAAAGCAAATATTTTAGTTATTACACCCGGATAATAATAGTTTTATGTTTTAATGCAGAAATGGTGTAAAATCCGTAATGTCTTATATACGTGGTTGCCAATATCCACACATCCTAACTATTCCTAACTCTATCTCTTTTGCTCTTTCATCTTATCAGTCTCTTCTCTCTTTTTATTTAATTATCTTTTGATAACTGAGTATTTAAAATGCCTTTTATCTCTGCAGAATATTATTAGTAGGATTATGTCAACCCCCAATACCGTGTTGTGACGTAATATTTGAAAGGACAGTGACTGGTCGTTTTGCCGATAGCATCCATTCAACCAAGTTATTGATGGGTCCACTACAAATAACATCAGACCTAACCAGGCATGAGAGAGATAGCATTTTCTTTATCAAAACGTATCTGATTGTATCTGATATTAAATCAATACTCGATACTAACGATGAAAATAACGATGTCAGTTACGTGTCGAGTATGATATTAACTGGTAGTAAAACTAGTATTTAAATAATGTGTCCAGTGTTTTCAAATATATAATTTTGTTCCATTTAGTTTTTTGTGTAGGATTACATAAAACTGGATTACGAGCCTTAGAACGTAAATGAACATTCAGTAATCAAAACTTTAGGTATTTCTTGGAAATCATAATAAATTTTAATCCCAATTATTATGATTTCGTCTAATTAAAAGAATATTGAAGAAGAAATATAATACTAGACATCGTTTTGACAATTGACTGAGGATTGTTTAGGGGATTTTTTTACAAATATTAAAAATAAGCAATACATTTCTGTATCCACGTTAGGTTGCACATGTTATACTCTACTATACTCTGTAATACCTACCTAATTATTATTACATTTCGTATGTTTTATGCGGGAAACTATTTAAGGTTGACAGGGAAAAATCATTAGTTTTATTGCTACTGAGTTGGTCTGCTTTCCACAAATCAAATAACAAATGAAATGGATGAAACCACTACGATTGAGTATTGAGGACGATGTTTTTTTTTAAAACTGGCTGCTAATGTTTGTCACAATTAAATGATTTCATATAATTCTTAAAATAATTTTTAACTTTATGACCTTTCTTATGGTTTTAATACCAATCAGTGTATTTTTAAACACCTACTTTAAATTATAATAAAAAAGAGTAATTCAATTTCACATGAATTTATTATAAGATTATAATAAGAATTCACAGTAATTATCATCATGAATAAAAAATAACTACTACTGAATGTGCATGTGTATAAATATTTTTACAAAAGCATATATAATCTATGTTAAGCCAGAAAAAATAAAAATCTACGAAAGCCTGCTTCCGCATTTTTGAAAAATGTTATGCTAAACTCACATCATCGAAATAGGTTTCGCCCAGACGAATCTCAGACAATCCAATGAGACGCTGAGTCCGCGTTAAACACGTCACATTCACATAATAAAAATAATTGTACGCTTATTAAAACAGTCCTCCAATATTTTATAATACTAAAACATCATAAGGCACAGTAGCAAATCGCTATAGAATTCTTCGCGACTTTATTTATTAAACAATAATAATTATATGGATGGAGCGCTTCCAAGCGAGCGTGTGACTCGGAACGGTGAACGAAACGCACTGTTTTGATAGTGTATTTTAGCGTACGTAACAGCAAACCTCAAGGTGAGTTGGAGCTCTACCAAAGCTCGCCCACGATACCACTTCCATTGATGGTTTCGTATCAGTCTACGTCCAATGCGGGTTTTGGTACGACACACTTCCACACTACTAAGCCATTCCCAGCAATCAAGAACTACACCTTACACATTTCGCTTACAATAACGACCGTGTGTATTGTGCTCTTAAAACTTTAAAGCGAATGTGAATAAGTAATTTAGAAGTAAAAACTTGAAATCCTTAACTTACTTTCTAGTTTCAGGTCAAAATTTCGTGATTTGTACTTCTAAATAGACTCTTAAAGTGTTAGAAAATATAAATTGGTAGAGGTAGTTTCGTTTCGAGAATTGCAGGGGTGAATGATAGTGCAGTCAATAAAATGGTTCCTTCTATAGGCGAATCAATTTTCCTGTACACTAACAACGTTTGTACTGGCCATTATGTCGACAGGTCTTGTGCAACGGCACACACGGATGGCTAGACACTGTTACTACTTACTGTCTACTGACGACATTATCAATGCAATATGACAACATTGGCGGTGAAAATTTCACCAGGAATGCAACAGAGAACCACTGAGCCAAACAACACAAATTGTAATTAATGAACAATGATGGTAATTGCAAACAAGGTTTTCAGAATTAAATCTGTAGATGTGATTCATGAAAATGATCACAGAGAAATAACAAATAACCCTGAAGATAGTTTGTTTATTCACAATGATTCACGAGATCTAGAAATACGATTGTTAACAATATTTGCTGAAAATGGAACGCTTGTGAAAGTGACGACGCTACAAGGCCTTAGAAAAATAGAGCGTTATTCGCAATTTGTAACAATATTCTAAATTTTAGTAAATGACTTGCTAAGTGGTTTCCATCAAATGATACTTGTTCCTCGACATTTCGGTTAGAAGCATTGCAGGAGTCAATTTATCCTTCTATGCTTATACTTGCTTGATTGCAATAGCACAATTTTGCCAGACTTGGAGATTATAGATAGTTCATGAATGATTTTAGAGTTTCTGCATGAATTATAATTATAATAAAATCCTTCCACAAAAATCAGATTAAGTTACCTGGACGCTTGTCTAGACATCTCGTAAATATTATCTCGTCCGTGACTTCATTCGCGGACCATATGCGCAAGAGCATCATCTGAAGAATGTAGAGCGGTACGAGCAAGTTATTTGATGTTTCTATAACGATGTTCAGCCATAACTAATTTGGTTATGCTAGGTGTGATAATTTTTAGATCAGTTTTTATGGCCCATGACGGGTAACC
The DNA here is from genome assembly GCA_914767815.1 of Eupsilia transversa. Lineage (NCBI taxonomy): Eukaryota > Metazoa > Arthropoda > Insecta > Lepidoptera > Noctuidae > Eupsilia > Eupsilia transversa. The sequence continues at coordinate 6,289,920 of OU611888.1, forward strand.
CAATGAACGGAACATCATTATCGACCTGTAAGCAACGCTGAGAATAGGTCCTCTAACTCTAGTCAGTGCACTATTGCCTATTGAGGTGAGAATTGATTGATTGGAGAGCGCATTGTATTGTCATCAGCGTACAATAGGATTTTGCTGTGGACGACGACGCTCACGGAATTAGAGGGTGGTCTAGTGTTTGTTGAATAAATAGATATAAATACAACTACTACAGACTATTTTCGTAAAGAAGTAGGATAGGTATAGTTTGATTCAATATTTCTTGATATGCTCAAAAATAAAAATAAATCGGTGAATAATCAGAGAAAGCAGTTACGTAGAGTTGGCAACGGTCCAATATAATAGTTATTTCATCTTGTTCTGGACAAACGAATTATAACTTAATAGGACTGGACACGGACGTTAGCATGCATTGTTGTATCATGAACTCAATTATCCACAATACCCACGCTTTTGTTAATTATATGAAGAGCACCTGAGTGTAATAATATAGCACAATATTGATGTTAACCCAAAATGTAAACGTTCATCTATGGTTCCAAAAAATACTAATGCCAGTTTCACTAATGTCATAATAGGCATTTAGGCAACTCTTAACAAAAAGAAGACAAAAGAGTGAAGAGTGAGGAAACTGGGAACTCCAAAGTTTTCAAGTGCCAATTTGGACAATACCTATGTTAAGTATAAGCGAAATGCGAACCTGCATAGATGACCTCAATGTAGCTTCGTTTAGCGGACTAGCGGTCTCCCGCGGCTCCGCCCGCGTGGATGTCGGTTACCGCTGCAAAAAGCCTACCCGGGAAAGACATGGTCAGCAAAATGATTCCCAGGTCAATTCACAGACACTCAACTCCCTTGGTGACGCCCACTTCGCAACGGGCCGTGCAGCAGAAATCGTAATATTTTAATTTCGCCATAACTTCAAAACCAAACGTCCAATTTTAATCATTCAAAGACCAAGTTTTATCTACATAAACTGTACTTAGTGATGAAATAATTTATTTTGATAAGGATTAATAGCATGAGTAAAATAAACGCGTTTAAATGTAGCCCAAAAAAAAATCAAGATTTTTAAATAAAAAAACGGTGGTTGTGCCTCACTCGACATAGATAGGTATAGTGTGTCGCGGACTTTTTTGTAGATATTTATAAGATCTACAATTAATTAGAATATTTTCTTCTTCTGTCTTTTATAGTTTAGGCAGCGTACGCAAAATAAGTAACTTTTCTGGTTGATTTTTTACACCTTGAGTCCGAAAAACCCAAATATCTTACGGAACCCTATTTTTTTCCAAAATAAAATATAGCCTATGTTACTCGTGGATAATGTAGCTTTCGAATGGTGAAAGAATTTTTAAGATCGGTCCAGTAGTTTTTGAGCCTATTCATTACAACCAAACAAACAAAGTTTTCCTCTTTATAATATTAGTGTAGATTATCAAAGGATTACAACTTCCGAGAAACATTTACGGGAAAATCTAACGAAATACTCCGTAAACACGTCAAAGTGAACGGATATATGGGCCATTATACCCTATGCGTCAAATTGTATGTGAGTAAACTACTATGTGGTTCAAGACTATGGAATGGATGTATCGTGCCAGTTAACAAAATCAAATCCCTCCAAATTAGGGAGGACGCGGACGAGGCAAGTAAACAGAGCCACCCCTTAAAACAATAGATGTACCTTTGACATCGAGCCTTAACAGCAACAAAGAAGATCTAGTTTGCCGTAAACCGCTTACGTGTTTCCGCGTTCCACTTTCAGGAACATTAAAGCTTAGCGGTCGTGATTGAGTTAGGCGTGGCATGGCACCCATCATGCGTCTATGCGGTCACTGCCAATATAGACATGTCGGGGCAATCGATTAGCTGATAGGGTTTGATGGGGTCAGCTACAGAGAAGTAATCAGGTAATACACCAGTTGTGTACGATGTCAATTAGTTAATTTTTTTAATTTATTAATTGTCTACATTGTCCTCAAAACTATCAAAGTAAAAGTTTTGTTCGAACCCTCTTATTTTTTCACGATTCGTCGTAGGAAAAGTTTTTACTTTAGGCTGATGTCATTTTTCTGTTCAGTATCGAAGCTTTAATAATTCATTGATCTATACGTAACAGCATGTTGTTTCTCAAGAACTTTAAGAACTCTAACGGGTGACTCATCTCATCATTTATGTAGAATTGTAGACGGTGTGATTTTGTACATATGACAACCAACTAACAAACAGTATTTGTTTCACATGTCACCCACAAACTGCTGATTCACACTTTTAGTAGAATTCATATCATTCCTAATTAAAAAACTAATTAAGTACTAGTTAAATTACATATTAGTCATAAATGAAATTAGCTCCCACATTAATTAAATGTATGCACGGATTATTAATCAATCAAAGTACGAGGTTGTAATTTAACTAAACATTTTTTTTGATTAATTAGAAACTAAAACATTGTTGTTTCTTTTTAATTTGCCAAACATGGCGACCGCACCTCCGAAGTAGCGGCCTTCAAAGACAATACACCCTTCTTCCGCATTCAGTTTGCGTTTTCGCTTTTCGCGAAAACTTTGCGAAATAATCCATCAACGTTGTTGACATCTAAAACAATGGTCACCTGATTGTACACAATAACTTCGAATTTTAGGGATACAAAAAGTTGGTGGGGGAGTTTCTTGGTGATATTGTTTTACAGCACGCGGCAGCTGGTCATCATCCATCCATCTCAGTGACACAGCTAAACAATCAGCAAAGACAGGTCATTGTTAAGTTTCGTCGTCTGCTGGCGATGCCGATTTTGTATAATTTACAGCAGCAAATTGAGCCAAACATAGATTGTAAGAATTGTGATAATGTTCGTCCGGATAAATACTACATACCATGTCTATTTTTTATCATAAGATAGTCTTGGTTGCCGTGCCACCAAATAACATAACATAAAATAAAATCAAGAACTCACCTGAAGCCGAATTAGCAACACGTCCTAAAGACAGTGGCCCATTACCGCCATGGTGATTACCTGTTAACAAAAGCAAACCATTAAAACATCATTTATGTCAATTATTTTATACTATCGTATCGTGACCACCGTTATCGTTCATTTCACGCATGTACAGTCAAGTCAATGTACAAAAGTGGACAAATATTTTGACATCAAATCAACAATAATTAAATGTTAGGTAGAGGACAAATCTTATCAAAATTTCAGTGTTTTTCAATTTTTTGTAACATTTTTGAGTTAAAGTGAGTCTCAAGTCTACGAAATGTATGGGAAAAGTTTTTTTGCGATTTCTGACTTTTCTAGTACTCAAAGCTCAGTTCGTCCAATAGAGGTTTTTGATCCTTTTAAGAAACAGGATCGATTGGCATCAAAAAAAGTTTTTGTGTAAATTCTTGCTGAATGTATATTTTTTTTAACCCCCGACGGAAAAAGAGGGTTGTTATAAAGTTTAACGTGTGCATCAATGTATCTGTCTGTGGATCGTAGCTCCCAAACGGCTGAACCGATTTTGATTATTATTTTTTTGTTTGAAAGGTATCTTGATCGAGAGTGTACTTAGTTACAATTCAAGAAAATCGGTTCAGCCGTTTGAAGATTATCAGCTCTTTTCTAATTGATGATTGGATGTGCGCATTTTCCATAGGTCTGATCGATTCGAAATTTAGTATTCTGCTACTTCAATGATATTAGAAGAACATAGTAACCTTGAACCGATATTGCAGCATCACTTGGAATTGTGTCGGGGGTTATTTAAATCTGTGAATGTGAATACAGATCAAAATTTCGCAAAAAGTTAAGGACAGTCTCCTAAAACCATTTTCCTGTAGCCACAACGGTTAAGGTAGCTGTCCTTGCTGCCCCATCTCAAAAATCATCGGTCATAATAGACATCACATACGGTAAGTATCACTAGGTACCTAAAAATTAAACACTCTTATGTCACAATTATGAGAAAAAACGCGGCGAACACTCAAGATTGCATTAAATGTTAACAATTTTATACATACGAGTATACGACGTGATTAACGGATTAAATGTCAACATTACATTATCCGCTTTAATACTAATGATGACAAATTTTATCTCTGTGATATTATGACACAGGTACATATACATCAAAGACATCGTAATTAAAATGGCATTTTCCCATGCTGGAGATAAACGAGACGGCTCAAACGCTACTACATAACATTACAATAAAGACACATACGTATACGGTTTATAGAGCTCGTAATCTTAAGAGTTACTTTACCTGGATTAAATTGAGCCCATTTAAGCCTATAATTTAGCAACTATCAGTGCTGGTAACCGTAAAAACGAGGCCGGTCCTAAGAAAGAACCTTGGGGGACGCTTCGCTCGGACAACCCTGTCATGACATGAGATTAGGGTGGGCACGGGCGTGGCAGGCGCACCGCGAAATGTCGCGCCATTTCGCTGATGACGTCACAGGCCGCGCCTGACATTTTCGGATAAAGCAACAAAGCAGCCCTACCTTCCTTCGTCGCTGATAACCGAAAAAGCTTAATAGCTTTCAGAGCTTTTGCGGGTTATTCGCTCCGCATGCTCGCGCTTCTACCGCGGTGCCTTACCTTGACATTTTGCTGTATTACGTACCTACACAGACGTATATACTGTCTAATTCTAGGATTAGCCGTGCTCGTAAGCTCTAGGGGACGAATGTTTCCGCTCCGATTCTTTGTTAGGTTAGCTTTTATACTAATGGTGCAATTTAAACGTTATGTGGCAACAGCACAAAGTGCGAAGCCAGCTAGTGCTTGGCAGCCTTTAGTATATTATTAGCACTCATTAGCGTTTCCGCGTAATAATCGTGTTTGATAAAAGCTGGGTTACCTCTTTCGAATGTATGTACTTTAACGATTAATTGAATAAATGACTAATGTTTTTTTTTATTTTGATTAATTACGTGATTGTCACACTCTAGATATTAAATCAACTCGTAAGTTTTGTTTGAGTAATTTCACTAGGGAGAATCATTAGCCCACAACATAAACATAAGCCATATTAGGCACCTGATTAACACAGACAGTGTTGATGACGTCAGTTCCTCACAAATGACAGATTTGAACCCCTCCCTAACCCCATTTGGAGGCAACAATAACTAAAAATGGATGGTATTATGTGAAGAAGACAAAGTATTTGTGCGTGTTCATTAATGACCTTTGCATCGAACAACTGAACCTTTAATGCCGCAATATTTGAGTGACGTAGATTTCGGGGCCGGTTTCCGGGCAGGTGTCCAACCTTTGTTGAAGTTGGTGATTATGATGTACGAATGTGACCTCCACAATTCGATTTGCGAAGTTGACGCGTACAAGATCGGATTGAGTCCAAAACTAGTCGAGCACCGGGAAAAGCTCCCTATGTTTGATGAGACCTATTGATAGGTACTTATTTGTTTAGACAACTTTAAACTGGTCCTGGAGAAAGCTTTAAGTACCTATATTATTAAAATTCAATTTCGGCTTTATAATAAAATAGCTGTTGCCCGCGGCTAAATCTACGATCCAGGATAAAAAGTAGCTTATGTCCTTCTCCAGGTCATGGTTTACCCACGTCCCGAATTTCGTCCAAATCCGTTCAGCCGTTTTAGCGTGAAAGCGTAACAAACAATCAAACAAACTCACTTTCGCATTTTTTTATATTAGTAAGGATAGAACTAGGATGAATGCTTGCATGAATAACATTTACTTAAGTACTAAAAATAATATCAAGCAAATCATAAGCATAAGCAATATTAGCTAAATACATAGATCGCGTGCAGACTTTTAATATTCTTTATAGTCGACATGGGTCAATAAACTACTAGGTGATGGCTAACATGGCCTGGCCTGTGGCCGTAAGTAAGCTAACCTACAAAAGTTATTCCATTGTCAAATTAAAAAGGCTAATGAATAATGGTCTGCTCAGACTTTTCGTGAAGCGAGCTAAGTAATTCATAACAACTGAAATGAAACTTCAGCTACTTTTAGTAGGTACCCGGTATAAATTGATGTAAAAATCGCACTGGGACACTTGGGGAACTACCGCATGCTAGCTGGGCTGTGCGTCTGTGCCAATACTACGCCGCACCGCCGCCGGCCGGTCGGCGCGAGTCTACTCGCGTAGTAGCGCGTCTTTTCGAGCGAGACCAACCTTGTACATAAAATAATTTCTAAGTTGTAGGAGATGCCAGAAGGTTTTCAGAGTCTGCTTAGTCGCGGAGTGTCGAGTGAGAACTGTTCTAAAACTGGAATATGGATAGTATACATGCAATGTGATGACATCGTCTGCAGCACCTAGCGCAGACCACTGTCCATATCGCCATTCCACAACGTTTTTTCGCAGAGCTTATGATAAGATGTTCTTCTTCAAGGAATTAGAAAATGAGTTAAGAGTCTATACCCAACTTGTAAGATGAAGAATTACTTTAAAACGTGTGAACTTTTTAAGTAGGTAGCTACCTACAGTTCGATTCAAAACTTGATGGCGGCTCGGAACATGAGGCGAGTCGCTGCGCAGTAACAGTTTCATAGGTCAGCAGGGGTGAGGGGTGGGGTACTGCGCAGCGAGTAGCTAACTTCCGAGCCGCCATTAAGTTTGAATCGAACTGTACCCATTTATGTCATGAACGACTCCCAGATTTTTGCGAATGGCCTAAAACGATCAAGATGGTACTCCTCTCATTTCGTACGATTTACCACTTTGGCATTAGGAGATTCTTAGTTGCTTAAATACAGCAATATAGAAAAACAGGCAGAAGGAAAATGTCGTGACTGCGTATGTAACACCCGATAGTGAACTATAAGAAATTCCGAAGAAGATTTTCTCTTTAGCTGGTGCGACAAGGAAGATGACTGCCTTCCTTCATTAATGAAGAGGCACAGCAAGAAAGTAAAAAATATTTGCAGCAACTGGAATTCGATAGTGTAGTTCAAGGATATAAGTGTGTGCAAAAAGCTCAAAACAGGCATAGTACTGATCCGCAACATTTATTTATATAATATGCAAATTCTGACCTATGCAGTCTGCGGTGCTAATGCCAGTTGCTTCAGTGTTTAATACAGACACTGCTTACATTATGTGCTAAAGACTCCCTATTAAAATTAAATCCTGATCATTTCTAGTCAATCTACAACCGGGAATAAAGTTAAAACATCATTTCTGGTCATTGGCAAAGCTGAAAGGATGGCCGCTAGGGATTGTGCTATATTTTAAAGGGGGCACAGTTAAATTTTCCTTAATATTTTCTAGACATGAAGTGTAAAAAAAAAAAACAGCATTTGCAAACAGATTGCACCATAGAAGTTCAAAAGAAGATATTTAATAACACGGATTCCGCAACATTTATGACATCCAATTGCGAAAAGAACGTTCAAGGAGGCGAACTGCCGACATTCGTTCGATTTATGAATATTTGAAGCGATTAATTGATCTACACGCGTGAGACTAGCAGCACCCGACGTCCTCTTGCGTCGCAATACACGACATAAAATAATATTAATATTGGAAACAATCTGTGTGTTCACGAGTTCGACAAACGATTGTGCAATGATTGCCTAGGTGATTATGCGAAAATGCACATAACTGCTGTATAAGTCCGTAGGTGATTTTTATACATATAAGCTAAGATGTACATCATTCAGTTAATTAGTGCACGCACACGTAAATAATAAAAGATGTCTGTTAAATACAATGTTGCCTAGTGTTATGAGTTTAGCTGGAAATTAAAACTTTTCATTCAGTGACACAATTATTTATTACTAGCTGCTGCCCGCGGCTTCGCCCGCGTGAGTGTCGGAAATTACCCATACATCCCCATGGGTTTTAAGTATAAATATTGAGTTTCGAGTTAATCGGACAGCGCGTTAAAATTCTTCCATACAAACACTGACACCCCCCAACCCCCCTATAGGGGGTAATTTAGAAAAACAAAAAAATACAAACTTTATAATTTATTTAGATAACTATTCGTGCGAAGTTTCATGTTTATTACCTCAAGGAATAAGATTTTTCATACAAACTTTCATCCCTTATTTTACCCCCTTAGGGGTTGAATTTCGAAAAATCCTGATACACGTTATTCTTCATTTTTGGGTTTAAGTATAAATATTGAGTTTCGAGTTAATCGGACAGCGCGTTAAAATTCTTCCATACAAACTTTGACACCCCCCAACCGTAGGATAGGATACTTTTCCGGGATAAAAAGTACCCAGTGTGGTGCCCAGGATATTAAAGAATAATTATACCAAGTTTCATCGTAATCGAACCGGTAGTTTTTGCGTGATGCCTGAACAAACAGACAGACAGACAAAAAAAATTGTAATCAAATTTTTGGGTTCGGTGTCGGTCTAGTAACACCCCCTGCCATTTATTTTTTTGATATTTTCAATGTACAGAATTTTCACTTCTACAGATTTATTATAAGTATAGAAGATATAGATATAGATTACGTACGCGTATTATTTTTTATTTTTTATGTATTATTTATTTATTTACGCGTATTACGATAAGAAGAATACATAAAAAGTACGATGCGAGTTTGCGATATGAATTAGGTATTATCTACTGACTATTCCTAGAACAATTTAAAAGTCGCGCGGGCGCGACAAGGGTAGCGCCCGCGACATCGCGCCAGTGTGTACGAGCCTTGACTCGGGTGTGGAGCTGCTGCTGTGTGAAGGCTAGCGCGCGCCTTTTATTGTTCTACATAATATAATCAGTTAAGTTGGCTTTTGTTGCGTTCAAATTAAAGCCTCGTGCAGACTGGCGCGACGCGACATAGTTTTCTTATAAATTGTATTGTTAGTCGCGTAGCGCCGTCGCGTCGCGCCAGTCTGCACGAGGCTTGACTTTTGGTAAACTTCACAAAAAAAAATGTTTTTGTGGAGCATGCTATGAGCATCCGTGGAATAAATTAGGTAAAGTTAGTTTTACTATCCGGATAAAACGAACGGAAAGTACCTTTTGTAGTCAAACACGTTGTTTATAAGGTTTATTACATCAAAATCAGTAATAATATAACATTTTAGATTTTCATTAAATAAAATAGGTATTTGCAATTAAAATATACACAATAGTGACATTGTGAAAATGTACTATGCGTTATCTTCAAAAATGCATCTAACGTCTGTCAATTACTAGATTCATCATAAACATAATTCAAAAATGCTTTTTCCCAGACCACAACTTCAGTTGACGAAAACGATTATGATGACGTAGTACCTACCCAGTGATAACCAGGAGCAGAGCGAAACTGAAAAATCATGAACTTTAACAGAGAAAATAAGCAAAGAGATCGAAAGGACCGTGTCAAATATACCATCGATGTCCACTACAACTCTTATACCAGCTAACAATGAAGATTTACAAAATCTTTACCGAGTACAAATGGTACATTGATAGAGGAGGACCAAGAATCATTCGTCTTAGTCAAGTAGACAAACTACTACTCATGACAATACCTCCAACCAGCATTGAAACCGAAAAGGTCTTTTCTTCCACTGATTACATTATGTAATAAATTGAGGACGTCTCTAAATGACATAATTTATTTGATATATTATGTACGAGCATAAATACCTTACAATATTATAAAAGATAAGAGAGAGATTATGAGATATATTATTATTATATTCAAAAGTACTTTTCTCCTAAATAGTAGATTTAAAAAAATGTGGTGTTAAGAACAACGTCATTTCGAAACCATACTGATATGAAATTGGTCTTTTCTCAAAGTTTCATTCTATACATCTTACTTTAATTAAGAATAAAATTAGTGATGAAACAGTTCAAAATTGCCCTATACTTTAATATAACATTAGACAAATAATGGTTATCACCCATTCGTCATTGCGTTATAAACATATAAGAAATTCTGATATTTAACTATAAATCACTATTTACCATTTACATGAAAAATTACTGTAAAGTGCAGTCATTTCAATAATAACTATCATTATTTAGCCGTGATTAGTCGAATGCTTTTTTCACTTCATTCTTCATTTTTTCATTTGGAACTTATTTAAGTGATTTACTGTTTGCGCATGTGCTCACAACACATTCAAAAAGTTTTTGAATTTCATGGTTTGTTAGTAAAATTACACAATTTTGGGAGAGTTTTGTAAAATGTGTTTTACGTGAAGACTCTTATAGAGAATCTCTCTCTCTTAAAATAAGCATATCACCTTTTAATTCCATTCATTATTATTTCAATAATCATAAAAAAGTGTCCTATTTGTGAAAAATCAAATACCTATTAATATATTTTAATTTCCAGCAATTTGATATTCTTATTTGAATTCCTATAGATTCAGCAATCCTATGGATATCTAGTCGCTTTATCTATTTTTAAGGCAGAATTCGTGCTGTCATCATGTAGTAATCTATGAGCAAAAGCATGACCTCATTTTTCATGGGAAATAAAAATATTTATAAAACTGTGGTGGGAAATGAGAGTTGTAGATCTTAAGACATTTAAATCATTCAATACCTACTAAAGATTATTGAGCTTACTAAGCCGGAACATAAAGGGGCAGTTGAATAGGTTGGCTATAATGGACCCAAGCAACTATGGCATGGTATGGGCATGCAGTTAAAGAAACCACTCTACTCAATGGAAACCAAGCATGGGACATTTCTCAATGTCCAAAGACAGAATGCAAAGGGAGACCCACTAAAACAATTTACTAAAGATTTTGGATAGAAAGAAGAACAGAAAAACAGCATGCTATAAAATGGTTACTTTTGCTTATTTATTTATTTTTATTTGCTGTACTCTGGACGCTTTTAACTTGTGCACCTTTTTTTACATGATTTTCAAATATAATTTTAAATTCAACATCAATGAGGTACTTAACTAATATTTTTGTAACAATATAATTTAAAAGAGTGTACATGGAGTTTCCTGCCCATTCTTCTCCATAGGTATCTACTACGTTTTGGAATGGGCAACTAGCTTCATATTTCTGACTGAACGACTTGTTGACAATTCAAAATTGCCTCTAAATGGTTTAAACATAAATGCTTTGAGTTTGAATAGGCTGAGGAGAACAATCATTTTAATCACCATCACCATTAGCTACATCTTTATTTGTGTTGCCGAACATAGCTATTAATCCTACAAAAGGGTAAAAAGATAACAATAACAGGTAGGTGAAAAAAAAGCAAGTGGGTACACATAATCTTGTTAATTAATAAAATTGTCTATTTAACAGATACTGGCTCTGGTGAAACTATTTCTGTTACTAGTTGACAGTACGTTAATTAATGTTTGAAATTCATTAGATTGTACCTATTTGTTATTATTTACATTCAACACCATTCTTGTGATGTGGACTGTGGAGCAACAAACCTATTATGATGTCAACTTTGGATTAATAAAGGAACTGCAATATTCTTACATCATTAGGAATCTCCTAATCCCTAATAGATAACACTATAATCATTTAAATTCATAAAATGATTCAAAGTGAAAGTACCAAAGCAAAAGTTGACATCATTCAACGAAATAACCAACACCAGATAATGAGAATAAGAGGCAAATACTTACATGTGAATGATCCTAGGTATAAACTGGACACCTCTGCAAATACCACATAAATTTCTACTGAAGAAGTGGGCTCTATTCGTATTTCCTTGATAAAATTAATAAACCCAACGTTAAACACTATTCACAGCAAGTCAGAATTCCAACGACCGACCGCACTGAACTAAATAAAGTAGAACGGAATGGATGGATTGATGATTGGGTTGGGAACACAGAACACATATACTCCTATGGTTGGGAAGCTCGATTGCTCCTCGAAGCAACAAAATCAAATTTTTCTCATTATTTTTGGCTGAAAGAACACAGTTCCCGAGCCAGTAAAAAACATAGAACGAAGTTGCCAACGATCTTACAAAAAATCGCCATAACAATTTTGCATTTTATTTAATTTCTTTCTTTTTGGAAAAAAGCACTATAGTGTGTGTTGTTTAAGGTTCAAACCTATTTTTACAACTGCTAACTAAGTTGTTAAATATCAAGAATTTTTGTTTGTATTAAAATGGATATGGGTGTAAATTATATTTTTGCAACATTGCGACACATCAGTCATTTTTTCCCCAATACTTTTTTATTTGTACCCAGAAATCGTGCGTGATGAACGGATGCCAGTTTTCGAATGACATAACATGGTTTATAAAAATATACTGATCGCTCTGTACTTCATAGACTATTTGCTTGTTTGCATAAATACTCTTTGGCTTGCTGCTGATGAATGCAGAGTACCCGTTAGAGTCTGACCAACGAAAGCTGTCCACGAATTATTTTCTAAACTTATATTATGGCTTCTAATTAATAATAATAATGGCGTCTAATTAATAAATATGAAATACTGATGCTATTGCATAATATTTATTGAATATTGTAAAGTATCAACTCCGTTTCAGGAGTGTATAGCAAGGGTTAACAGCTCTTGATTTTTTTAAATTGCCGCCTTTTTTCTTGGACAGCTTTCGTTGGTCAGACTCTAGGGTATATATGTTCTGTGGCAGAGTAAGTCTGTGGCAGAGTACTACCTGTGATGCAAATATAATGAAGCAGGATGCTTGCTGCTGTCAAGTCTGTCAATGTCAAAAATGAGAAAGTAAAGTTTGAAGTTGCTGTTGTAGAGTTCGATCGAATTTACTTAGATTTATCTACCGCTTGTGGCGCTTGTAATAATTTCGTAATTTCTGTATAATTCTAGTTGTCTTGGAACAAGTATCTCGTAAAAAATGAGTACAATGAACATATCTATAGAGAAGAAAAGATCAGACTGTCCTGCTTTACCCAAAGGTTGGCAAAGGGAAGAAGTTCTCAGAAAAACAGGCCTATCCGCCGGAAAAGTTGATGTTTACTATTACAGGTACAATGCATATTGTTTAAATGGCCTCATGTATATAATTTGTTTCAGTTATTTGAAAAATTCGGTTGATAATATCATAAAATGAAGACTTCTCAGTGGGTCATTCAGTTTTTTTGTACAAACCTTTTAAAATGAATATTTAAGTCCCAGTTCAAATATAACTTGATACATAGATCCTAACATGGTTATAAAATTACTGTAATCCTGTCCAGTGTCCAACAGGTTCTACAATTAGCATGTTCACTGTCATGTTTACATACATGATCTTAGGTTATGAATTAATAGAACTAAGAATTCACATAAGTAACAACGAATGTTAGAAACTTAGAGTAAGCTATGACATAATCAACTGGTCAGTTAACATGGCTAATAAATTGTCTAACTTAACATTTACATATCCATCACTAAATAAGGGATTAACCAATGCTAATGCACACCAGCTCCTGGCAGACTGGTCCACAGTGACAATAAACTTTTCTGTAGCCCAACAGGTAAAAAGTTTCGCAGTAAGGCTGAGCTAGTTCGTTATCTGGGTGATAGTATGGACCTGTCGTGTTTCGACTTTCAGCAGGGTCAGATAAACACTATGCTGCTGTGCAAGGCCAAGAAAGCACGCGCGCAGTTTGACTACAGGTTCCCATTAGTGTCATAACTTCTTCCACTTGTGTTGTGATCATTAGTGCAGTCCTGCTTTGTGTACCATCTGTATTTATAATGCTATCCAATACAAGCTTGTAATAAGTGTGCCTAGGTATAGTTTTGCTCTTTGTGTGTGAACAATGATTATGTTTTGTTATTCTTTGTTTTGAAACATAATCAGTGTTGTTTGTCTTTGTAGTTGTTGTTTAGTCATCACACCAGAAATGCACCGCTTTCCACAAACCAGTTTTAGTACCTGTTCGTATGTTAATCAAACTCCTTGTACAAGCTTAGGCTTTTAGTGCTTCATCATTTCACAGTTCATTGCCATTATTTCACATCATACTTTAGCAGCTTTGCTAATAAAAATCAAATAATAAGACTTGTATCCTTAACTACCAATACTATGGCAATATGCAGGGCACTATCCTATCAACTACTTGCAGTATGAATATTAAATTTTCAATCAATTGTGGCTTGAAATACAGTTCATATTGGAGGTAGCTGAAGGTCCGTTACCTCAAGGGAAAATGCTTCTATACAGATCTTATTTTCTTACATAAAACTGCCTTGCTTGCTACTCTTTGCACAAAGCAGTACATATGTATTTTGTTTTAGTGAGTGTTGGTAAGTCAATAACTGTAGTACATAGATTTGAGTTTTATGTTTTTCTTGTTGTAAATTAATCTTATTTGTCCACTGTTGGTTGAGTTTTATTAACTTACACTTCATCTTTGCACCAAATATTGTCTCATAATGAGAGTTCATTTTTGTAACAAAAATAAAAAATCTAATAATGAATTTTAGTTACTATGTTATGATGAGAATCGTTAATCTCCTTACACTGACTTGTTTTTATTAATCAGCTAAAATATTCAAAGAATTTAAGTCGTCTCACTTACTCATTATCTAAAATCCAATCAATCCTAGAATTTTCCATAAAATCTTGGCATCAAATAATGCCATTCAAAAAATTCACTCTTATTTGAATATCCTGCTTAATATTACATTAATAGTACAATCATTTCTGCGCTAATCTGTAGACATTACATACAACATTCTTTTATCTTTCTTTCCCAATAAATAAGGAAAGAAGGAATCACCCAACACTTTTTCATATCAAGGTGGTAGTAGTGAGTGTGTTAAAACATTGTATTTAAGCATGTTGTTCCAGTAACTCATGTAGCATGACAGAGTGCAGTGTTGAAATCAGTCCCAACATTTTTATTATCTGTGAAATTTCCCTAGAATATATAGTAAAACAGACTTACACTTAGAAAAATATTAATAAAACCTTAACAACATTTTAACCTTCTTCATACCTCAACAATATAATTAATTACATATTTTTTTATACAGGGGAGTCCGATCAGATGCGTCTTTGGTACCTCCTATTCGACAGACGGCATCAATTTTCAAGCAGCCGGTCACTGTCTATAAAACACAGGAAAGCAAAGTGAAAACAGACCTGAAACATGGTACACAGGAGAAACCCAAACAGTTGTTCTGGGAAAAGAGGCTAGAAGTAAGGGTAAACATATTTTTTTTTGTGACTGACTTATGTCTCACTCTTGTTTGGGTCAGTACATTCGATTCGGCAGTATTAGTTGGTGAATAAAGCCGACCCGAACCAATTACTGCAAATGTTCGGTTTTTATTCGGCTCTTGCCGATGCAGACGTTGTCGGCGTCTACCCACGCTGAATTATGTTTGGGTCGGGTCGACGCAATTCGAGCTAAGCCAACATACTTTTTCCCGAACATATATTCGTTTTGCCGCCCTGCTGTGCCGAATCATGCCGACCCGAACATGTGTGTAACTTAGCACCCCTCATTCATTAATGTAAAAAATATTGTTTTGTTATATTTTTTTTTCTTTTTGGCGTTTCAGGGTTTGACAGCATGTGACGCGGATGGAGTGAGGGGCACCACTTCTCTGCCTAAATACATCAAGCCCTTGGGCCCATATAACTCGGATGCCACTATCATTCAGTCACTGGCAACAGCTCTTCATGTTTCTTCTCAACCTATTACAGGTAAGGAGCAAAACAAAATGGATTTTAAATTTATTACAAACCTTTTGCCTGCATAATATGAGTGAATTCTGTCTACGGCTTTAGGGATTTCTTGACACTCGTTGATGAAGTTGAAACTCTAACATTTGCATACTGTAATAGGCAATAGACAGTTAACACATACGTTGTGACCTGTCGCAAAGCAAGATTCTGGTACCTGCAGACAATGAGGAGATGTTTCACCCCAAAAGACCTCTCAGCCCCACCTTTTGATAACGATATATTCCACTGTCCTTTCATTTAACTACTCTCCAATTTAGTTATTTACCATTTCCAGGTCAAACCGGATCGAAACAATCCATACTCGAGAACCCGGGGGTTTTTTTAAACCCTGAACAGCCGCTGATTGCGGCTGTGACCATAACCAAGGATGATGTAAGACGTCAAGAGGAGCGGGTAAGACGCGCGCGCCAGCGGTTGCAGGAGGCGCTAGCGGTTGCATAGGGTCACGCCGGCGACGGGGAGGCCAGCGCCGACCCCGTCGCCGTTGCCGAGCTGCCGGTCTCGTCCCGGCTGTCGGACTCAGCTGATGCCTCTCCGAAACCCTCGTCGACCGAAATGAACGTAGATAATAATGAATAAATATGATACAGGCAAGATAATCTCAATACAAGTTCTCTGTTTGGGGTTTTAAGCCGCGTCCTAATCAAAAGTGATCGTCGCGCCCATCTAAATGAATGTCATATTCATTTAGATGGGCACGACGATCACGTTTAATAGATAGTCGCGCAATCAATCAAGTCGCGTTTGTACGTCAAAATTCCTAAAAATGATCGCGGCAATCGCTTTAGGTTAACAGTGTTAGGACGTGGGGTTAGGCACGTAAGAAAATTCCATGTCTTTTGTGGACTTCTTTTTGCTATGGGTGGAAAGTAGTTGGTACTACCACTATTCTTAAGTATAAATTAATATAGGATTCGACGTGTCGGTTTTCGTAAATTATATGAAAGGTGGATAGATGTAGGTTAGGTTAGTGTGATGTTTGTTTTAATTGTGCTGGTTTGTACGGTACAGTTCGCGCCACGGGCCACGGATCGTTTGTGAAGTTATGTTGTGTCTGTGGGCTACTGCCCGACAATTGATGACCGGGACGTTGTATATATTCTAGTCGCGCGGTAAAGTCTGCTTGCGCGATGCAGGATTTTGCGTGCCGTCAGATTGATACGTAGTTCGCATGTGGCGATGCTTATGCCACCACAAAGTTAACTGCGTGTTGTCTTTTTGTGGTAGTCGCTTCGGAGATTGGAGAAAGTCCCAAAAATCTCTGAAAGAACGGTGTCTGTAGAACCTTCTTCTTTTCAATAAGGAAAATCTGATCTGCAACTATCTTCACAAACACAAAAATCCGTGGCGCGTATTGGAGTGTGGTGTTTGCTTTGAAATTAAAGTAAGACGTAATAATAACTGTGGACTGTGGCCGTATTCCTGATTGCCTATAACAATTTTTAAGTTTCACTGCATGATTTTTATTCCTGAGTAAATATTCTGTTAAATCAGTTATTTTGATTTATGCTTATAGGTATGCAAAGTGGTGGCGCCAATCGGAATACGATCTATATATGGACGAACAAAAAAAGTCGGAAATATTCTTCTTAACAAAAAACTGTGTCACTCGAGTCAGCCAGCTCGCTGTAACTTGTCAATATTTAAGTGTGACCAACTAATGTGTGAATATGTGCGTACGCCTGTACGTACAGAGCTGGACGACTTAGATTTAGACTTAGACTTTTTTTGTTCGTGCACGGATCTATAGTATAGTATTTTTTTCTCACGATGCGAGGCGCGCTTTACTTGTGGTTACTAAGTGTACAAACACGCTATGAATTTGTGTGTGCACTAACACACACACACATATGTACCGAGTCGGTACCGAGACAATAGTGAAGTCGGAAGTCTGTGTTATGTGCTGACGCCACACGTCTTCACGAACAAATTCACAGCGCGTTTGTACACTTTGTTACCACAAGCAAAGCGCGCGTCGCTTTAAAAGATAAAAATACTGAACAAACGAATCGATTTTTAGAATCATACATTATAAGAACTTGTACATTCAATCAATAATTGCTCATAAAACAGGCAATATTTATGCTAGTATTTAATTAAGTGGAAAATATTTGTGTATTTTAACAATAAAACTATTTTATAACTTGTATTATCGTGTTTAATTAATATCGAAAATAACAGAATGTGATAGAAGTGCGATCTAACACTAAATTGTAATTAATTAAAATATATTCACAACCATACACAAAATATTATTTATTACTTTTGTTCAAGCTTTCATGGATATGTAATTATTGTAAGTAAACCAATGGTTTTAAAATATGCTAAAAAAAATAAAGCGGTTAAAATCATTTAAAAAAATCATACTCACTGGAATACAAAAGATTAATAACAATGGTATCTATATCATTAAAAATGTTGAGCTCAAAGCGTTTACAAGTTAGCAAAAGCTAATATTAGAAAAATGCTGGCAAATCTGTAACTGGTAATACCTATCCTGCAGTTTAATAGTATGTTATGTTTTTGGTCTAACTTGGGACTGATGAACATTCAAAATAAGGCTATCTAAAATGGCACAATATTTTATGGTGACTATTTCAAAAATGGACGGCTGCTATGTGTGTATAAATCGGAGAAGCTGACGTGCTTTACGAGAATCTAATAGAAATATAATTATTTCAGAATTTATATCTAATAGGACTTGTCATAGAATAAAAACCTACTTATAGGATTTCTTTGGGTCACCGGTGGTTTCATCTAATTCTCATTCGGTGGTCCCTTGCTACATCTTAACAAAGCTAATATGATTTTTTATAGTGCTAATTCGTGTTTAAAGTCAATTCCATGTCAAGATCAAAAGATTGATCATCATTATTATCTTATTCTAAACCTACTTAAATTATCATACTACATAATGACAAGAAACTTCCATAACAAGGAAAATTATTTAATCTAATTTGCCATTCGCGAACTCAAAGGATAATTGATTGCAGTAGGTACTTATGTTCACCAAAAGTGTATTGGTATTCGAACTCGTGACTACACGATGTTCTTTGGTTTTTTGCGCGTTTCAATCACATCATTAATTCTTTGTGTCCGCAAATAGACGGATGTAACAATGTACACACAGCATAAGACAAATACTTCAATGTGTCTCCGTTTAAATGAATTGGTGGAGGCACCAAACTTCACCAATTCATTTTGTTTCAGAATACATCAAACTGCCTTCAATAATATTATTCAGTTTTCTGTGCGTACTTTAATTCCTAACTACATAAACACAAAATAAATGACTAGAGTAAGTAACAGTCGATTTGTACGAAAACCTTATTCCTTATAAACTACCTCATAAAAAGCGTTATTTATTAAATGACGATGTAGCATATTATTTGAATATTGTTAACATTGAAAGGCCCCATTTTAAGCATAAAAACCTTAACATGATCATTTAAATACTAAGGGCTCTTTTTATTATAACGCTGATATTTCCACTACCTACTATAAATATTAATTTGCTAAAAGATCTCGTCATTACGACGTTTATTATAAGGCAGTAATTAGTAAATATATTTTGAACTACTTGTGATAATTATTATATTTTCTGGAATGCATTAGTTTGTATATCACAAATGATATGTTGATAAATAAATTGGATTCATTTAAAACCATCAGTCTGTAGCTGATACGTAAATGATATGTCCAGTGTAATAATCAAAATTATTTAAGTCCAAGGGTAAAAATTTGAGAATAAAATTGTTCCTACAAAATAATATCCAATGAAATAATACTGTATCATTCGGGATTGGAAGTCTGGCATCCTTCTGGAGATTAAAAATGTTTTCCATTTGCTGTACATATTGTCGACTCCCTCCAAATTAGCTATAGACAAATGATGAGAAGGGATTCTCTTTCCTATTCCAATACGTCGGAAATGCTCATTGATGGTATTCTGATCTGATGTTGGCGTAGGACCAACATTCATTTTACAAGAACATATCCAATACAATATCGGACTAGCTGATGCCAAGAGTCTAGTTGACACTTGAATATGTACAAAAATTATGCAAAATATACACAAAAACAACATATGGACTACATACACAAACATTAAAGGATCATTGGCCCCAAAACATTTAGAATATTGCTTTGGCCTGTAAGGCATCTTATTTGAATATCCAATAACACTAGTTTTTAATCCAAGTCTAAAACACAGCCTTATGTTACACATTACATAAGACAAACAATGATACATCAACAACAAAATGATAGGAGCAGCAAGAATGAAGTTGGGTATTTGTTTTAATTTATAATACCTGAAGAAACCAACATTCCAGTAATTACTTTGAATATAGGAATATGATAATGGCAAACTGTTATTACACCATGGACTTTCAGCACTGCCTGGCAATACGTATTCCATATTTGATAAAAAATCAGGTAAGTTATGTTCACTATGAACACAATATTTAAAGTAATTATATGTTTGAACTAAAAGAAATGGTAAAAGTGCTATGATCACAGTCAAGAATAGTGACACAAATGATGTGAACAACGGTAACAACAAGAATGGCAATATTAACTTATGTTTTAATGTTCTATATTTGTACACAATTTCAGGTAAAGTTCTTTCTACAACATTTTTAAAGCTTGCATAGAATATGAACCCTAAATTGACAGAGCCATTAGATCGCGTGATCATTGAAAATCCTGCTGGCAGGCCACTCAGTATATCAATATTAGCAAATCTTAAGGTCTCGCTTTCTGTACACTTAAACATAGTATAGAAGGACATCCATGCAAACAGTGATTCTGAGTATGGTGCTGCAAAGAATATACTTGCTGGGTTGATACAGTACAATATTGCAGATTTATATGCTCTACATTCACTTCGCAAAATTCTTAAGCTCAGTCTGTGTAATATATCAGCTGATTTCATAAACATTATAATATTTAAAAGGGTTGCAGAAATCAACAGTGTGCTATGGAAGTTTAAAAATGATCCAAATAGACTATTGAGTCCATAAGCAACATATCTTACAATTAATGGAAACAGTGGGAAGAATGCTAAACAATTTTCGTAGGTATAACCATACTGGGCAATATGTATAAAGTACTGAGCATCCCATCTTTTCATACCTCCGAATAATTTATCAACGACGATGTCGGCGTGCGTTTTACGCAAGTTTGGGTCTTCAGGGCTTATGAACACGTTAGCGTCATGGTCCGGTATGATAAGGTTTGATATTGCTTGTAAAATAATTAGGAAAACTCTTGTACTAAAGGCAAACCATACAATCTTTTGCCGTGGGGAATACATCTGAAACATACAAAACACAATATACTTGAAGCAATTTCTAAACTGTACCTACAAGTTTAATGGTTACATTAAAATTACCTTATTAGACTTGCTGTTTCATATATTTATAGTTACACATAATTCAATCAATATTATTGTCAATATTGCAAGAAATTCATTACAATACAACGTCCTCCACGATGCGATTCTGCGATTGTTCAATCACTGAGTGACCTGACATTGACAATTGCAACTTGCAACATAAAGAATGCTTGACATGTGTCACTGATAACGGATAATGTCTATGTCTATGATTTTAATAACCCATGTAAGTAGTAAGTACTATGTACGGTATTACTAAGGGTGTAGCTACAACCGACCATATTAATACGGGGCCCCCTGACGGGACGTGTGTAAACAAAAATTCGTAAATTGTTATCCAAAACCATTAGAGACCCACAAGTGAAAGTGAATACATAATGAAAATAAGGAAATTAACGTATTTTGTGCTTATAAAGAGTTAAAGCTATAGGCGCAACCGCGCAATCCAATTCTCAAGCTCTTGCATTCATTTATTAAATTCACAATAAAAAACATAATAGCAAAGAGATTGTATTTTGCATTTTATTTATCTGGCAATTAGCGGGGTGTACGTTACCCCAGCAAGAAAGTGTCTCCTAGAGTTATATGAGTAGAACGTATAATTTGTGCCTTATTTGCTGTAAATGTGCCCCCACATAAAGAATGTGTGCCCCCAGTCGTTTTGGAAAAAAACGGAAAAAACGATTCTTGCTGGGGTAACGTTTTTCTAGCAGGAAAATTCTAAACGAATGATCGGAGAGAGAAAAAATATGCATGGCCATAGAGCTTATTTGTGTGCCAAAATGTGCCCCCAAAAATAAAATCTGTGCCCCTTCAGGTTTTCGAGATATTGCATTTCCTGCTGGAGTAACGTTTTGATGAATCGTATATCTCTAAAACCATTGCATGTGCCCCTGTAGAATAAACATACACGAGTAGCTCTTAATGTGTGCCCCTTAGTGCCCCAATTAGATTTAGGAAAATATTTATAGTTTTCAAGTTATCGCGGTTTTATGAAAACCCAAAAAAACATCGCAGCGCTTAAATGAGACAAGGTATAAGTTCGCTGAAAACTGTATTCGGTCCTTCTTGACGCTAATAATAACCATACAAAGTTTCAAAACTGCACATGCATGCGTTTTTGAATAATCTTGCTAAAAGTCAAAACGATGGTGTCATAACTTTGACGGCAAAATACAAGGAACCGGCTCAATCCCAGATGTGTAGGTGTAAACCAAAATCTTGTGCCTTTAGTCAAAAATATATGGTGAAAATATTCAGCTTGGAATGTTTCGCATTAAGTAAATATTAACAAAAATCCAAAATATGTAAGCAACGGCTGGCTATCGGACCAAATATGAATGACTACTAAAAAGCGACGGATTCATACATATCGATGACCTTCTTTATTGGACGTATTATACCTAAGCTGTTGTCCGTACAGTCGCGTTCAAAACTTTTGGGGCTAATTAAACTACTTACGTCTTACAGCCGCGACTTACTGTTAATTTATCTAACCTACGGCTTATCAATAAATATATATATATATATATAAAGACAAATACGGGTTTTTTATTTATATACTAAAAAGAGCTACCTATTTTTAGTAGTTTTATTTTCATCATTTTCACATTCATCACACATTTCATGAACTATATTTTTTTTTTAAACATCGGGACCAATCAAATTTTTGGTCACCTGGCAAATGGCAAATATCTGGATGTATTTCTTTCGTTCATAAATAAATTACTGGATGTATTTTAATGAAATTTAGAATGGAGAAGACAGCTTACCTTGGAATATAGCACTTAGGCTACTATTTATAATGTACTTAATCATGTGTAAGGTCATAGAAACAGCTAGTAGGATATAATCCAATAACAACTTTATTTTATTACTTATTACTTTTCTACTTAATTGTACTCAGGCACAACACGTGTGAACCGGTTAGTGAGTAAAGTAAAGAAGGTCATCGATATGTATGAATCCGTCGCTTTATAGTAGTCATTCATATTTGGTCGGATAGCCAGCCGTTGCTTACATATTTTGGTTTTTTGTTAATATTTACTTAATGCGAAACATTCCAAGCTGAATATTTTCACCATATATTTTTGACTAAAGGCACAAGATTTTGGTTTACACCTACACATCTGGGATTGAACCGGTTCCTTGTATTTTGCCATCAAAGTTATGACACCATCGTTTTGACTTTTAGCAAGATTATTCAAAAACGCATGCATGTGCAGTTTTGAAACTTTGTATGGTTATTATTAGCGTCAAGAAGGACCGAATACAGTTTTCAGCGAACTTATACCTTGTCTCATTTAAGCGCTGCGATGTTTTTTTGGGTTTTCATAAAACCGCGATAACTTGAAAACTATAAATATTTTCTTAAATCTAATTGGGGCACTAAGGGGCACACATTAAGAGCTACTCGTGTATGTTTATTCTACAGGGGCACATGCAATGGTTTTAGAGATATACGATTCATCAAAACGTTACTCCAGCAGGAAATGCAATATCTCGAAAACCTGAAGGGGCACAGATTTTATTTTTGGGGGCACATTTTGGCACACAAATAAGCTCTATGGCCATGCATAAATTTTCTCTCTCCGATCATTCGTTTAGAATTTTCCTGCTAGAAAAACGTTACCCCAGCAAGAATCGTTTTTTCCGTTTTTTTCCAAAACGACAGGGGGCACACATTTTTTATGTGGGGGCACATTTACAGCAAATAAGGCACAAATTATACGTTCTACTCATATAACTCTAGGAGACACTTTCTTGCTGGGGTAACGTACACATTAGCGGGGGCAACTAGTACGGGCCAAATAATTTGCCCATGGTACCCCTTGGGGCTTCCACGGGCGAAAATATATGCTCGTCAGAATGCACCAATTTTCGATCTCGCTTTTGGATTCTCTTAGTAAAATCAAAACAGCAGTATCAGAGTCAAGCTGTTCCAATTTTCTAGCTCACTTCGCTCGGTGTTACATACTCCTAGTAAAATCACAATAAAAACTTAACCTATCCCGGTCCAGAATGTTCTAATTTTCTAGCTCGCTCTTGCATTATTTTAGTATTTACTTAGTAGTTATCTTTCCAAGTCAGTTTGAAATATTTATTTTGTAAAAAAAAAAACAATACCTACTTACCCTTCATTGTAGCTTTGCCGCAGTCGGGTAAAAGGGCCCCCAACAATTTTTTATACAGGGCCCTCATTACGACTAGCTACGCCACTGGGTCAGCCGCACGTTCGGATACGGCAACAACTTTACTTTGAAAATGCCTTTATTTCCTAGCGGTTATCGTCGTTCTGAATTCAAGTGTGAACAATGACTAGGTAGTATCGAATGGTCGTAGTCCTATTGCAGAATATGTGTGCATCATAATCTATGTGTTCCATTGCAGCAAACTCCCGGACACCTGAATCGAAACCACACTGCATATTTTTAACCGACTGCGCGACGCAAAGGAGGGTAATGTGTATAGTTGTCTCAATCAAAAGTGGCTTTGAAGCTAGTCACTAAATATCATTTCCATTTGTCATTGTTCCGAAATCGGAATAATCAAAATAAAAAATATCATCAAAGTGAATTCGGAACAATGGTGATACTTATCAAAGGGTTTATGCCTGTATACATAAAAACGCACGGTGGCTCGATTTAGGAGTCCGGGAGTGTATTTGTGTTTCTGGCCACAACGCATGCAGTGTGTGTATGTGTGTGCAACAAGAGATTTAGAGTAAATAAAATAATTTAATGTATTTGATGTGGAACATGTTTACAGCAAAAGGATATCTCATTATATGTTTTATAAACCATGAATGTGAGGCGCGCTTTACTTGAACCTAAATGAGTACAAACACGCTGTGAATGTGTGCGTGCCGCCTGCGAACCCACGCGAGTCACAACAACTCGAAAGTAATTATTGCAGACCATTTGCATACCGTAGACATTGCTATTATAATATCACTATTATTATTGTGATCCTGAAAGTTTGGACGTTGTTTAGCACGGCTGAACAGATTTAGACGAAATTTGTATAATCAATACTTTTTATCCGGGTACGGATGCGAAGGAAAAAGATAACAGCTTGAGCTAAGTAATGCATAAACATATAGAAAAAAGGGCAAATAAAACGATGGTTTTTAAGTTTATTTATAATAATTGCATTCTGTCACGTTATAATATTATTACACCCAGATTCATACGATTTTAAACAATTCTAGCAGTCTAGAACACACCACAGAGCACACGCCTATTTTATTTATTGATTTAAACATGAAGTTCAAAAGCTGACGCGTACGCATCAATGCGTTGTTTGGCAAGAATTTGGAAACGAAAGATAGTGTCAACAAGCATGAAAGCTAGCTTAAAACTGAACGATTTATATTCACAGCTCAATTTTCTTTATGTCCAGAAAAATAAGCCAATGAATGCTTTTATTTCCTCGATGCATAAAATTTATGTTCACGATAAATAAAGGTGCGCCTATGATGAATGCCTCTCTTTACAAGAAATTGTAGTTCACATAAGTGATTCACCACTTCTGTGTAATTTTAACACATTCCCCTACAAAACTGAGCAACATTAGTACTCTTTCATACTTTTTACAACTTAAATTTAATTACCTATAAAACCACTACAATAGGCTACAAAAGAAAAGTTATTATAAAAAGTATTTTTACCACCACAAAATAATAGATAAAAATGTATTTTACATGGCTACAAACAAAACGAAACCGGACGATGTATAAGCATCATAATATATAATTGAGATACATAAAAAGAAAACAATGTATTTTTGTCTTTTGTTATATATTGATATATTTTTGTCCATATTCAACCAATATTCAGTTTAACCTGGCATAATGCAAAATAATCAGTCAACCTTATATACCCCTTTGAATTGTGACTAACGTAAGAATAGTGAAGAAATTTTTTAAATTATACAGAAAAATATTTAATTTCCATTACTCATAGATGATAAAGTTTATTGCATGAAAGTGCATTTCTTCCACTTTTTTTTTCAAAGCAAATCTATTTACATAAACCTATTATTTACGTAATTCTACGCAAGTGAGTTCACATCGATAACATAGAGTATAACAAGAATACATTAAATTAAATCAATAGAAATACCATTTATATTTCTGTACAGTAGTACAATAAAAAAAATCTAACGATTTTAATCAGGAATTCCAGTGTTTTTATTACTTAAAGTATAAACAACAATTTTGCATATTGCCTAAAAACAAGAAGGAATGAATTTTTATTATTACAATTATTTAAAGGGAAACTAAGACGTGCGTAACGACAGACACGGTCATAAAATTGAAGGGTGTTAGAAATCGTTGTCGCTAGCTCATCCTTACTTACACCATTGCATTGAAGAGTAAATAAGTGATAGTGATTCTATAAAATGACGTTATTCAAAATGTTTGTATGCTTTCATTATTCACTAAGTGTTATCAATATAATAACTATTGAAATTACTTTTCAATAAATATGAAGGTGAGTTTAAGTGTAATTTCAATATTTATTATCAGTTGTAAAAACAAACGTATTTCGAATCCTGCCATTTTAAAATTAGTAATTTGAATACATTGCTCACACAATTTTTATACCGAAACCGTAAACAACATAAATATCTAACTGTAGTCTTGTTACAAACGCACGCGGTCCAATAAACTAACTTAGCAGATATTGTCACTCGTGCTTACAGGATCGATTCATCACAAAACATTCCACTCTCTATTATGTAAAACAGGAGCGCCAACCCGCTGTTAAATCTGAAGTTATCAATCAATCATATTTTTTTGATATCGACTTTCTGTTTTGCAAATTGTGAGACACATTTTTTAAAGGGCCCAAAGCCGTTTTGTCCTAAAAAATAATTTAGTATCACGACATCTATCAACCCTCACGTGACCACAAGTGACGAAGCGTTGAACAATAACTGCGTTACATGAACAAAACGAACTTCATTTATGATTGGTTCGTCAATTTCAACCCGTGGATGTTCGCAGTTTGTTTGTAACA
Source organism: Eupsilia transversa (assembly GCA_914767815.1). NCBI lineage: Eukaryota > Metazoa > Arthropoda > Insecta > Lepidoptera > Noctuidae > Eupsilia > Eupsilia transversa. The sequence continues at coordinate 6,316,955 of OU611888.1, forward strand.
AAATTACAGTAGTGTCAGTATGGTGTAAGCAAATCGTAGCCGCAGTAGTGGACGTCTAAGTTCTAAGCGCGCGAGTGTTAGCTCATGGACAACTGGCCGAGGGCTAGTAGCCTCTCCACCGCCGCGTTCACGTCGCCGAATGTTGCGATCAGTGCTGAAAATAAGTACCATAAAATGTGATTTCCGAGTATTGCTTGGCTGTTATTGATACTAGAATTGAATTGGGTAAGTATCGTATTTTTATTTTTGAAAGATATTTTGTTATTTATTTCAGCGTGGGTCGTGTAGTATCAGATGCTTTTACATATTCATGAGTAATTTTCACCTAAATTATGCCGATGAATTCAATGTCGACCTACACAGAGCGCAACTGAGACATTAAAGACATCTAAAAATAACTCTAAAAGTTGCGTATGGTGTCCTAAGAATGTTTTCCAGCTATGATTAATGTAGCCATATCAAATAACCACCCTGTATAGTTTATACTGATACGAGAAGAAAAGATTTCTTTGATGTCTGCTTACCTTGCAAGTTAGCATCCCGGTTGAGAAAGCCCATAGCAGTGAGTTGTTCCAGTTGCTGTGAGTAGCGTTGTTCCGGTGGCTGCGATGAATTCGTCTGGTTATTCGCCATAGCAGACATCATCCGCTGCATGAACTGTGTACCAAATAATATGAATTAACATGGAGCAGTCAGTACTACGGACTATCGAAATATATTACCATATTTACATTACAAATTTCTACATATGACTGTCAAGTACCTGCATACTGACTGATTAAATGCTGAGTGCAGTAAAACATAACCTATTGTATACTCTAAGCACAACTCTATCGATGACGAATCAAATTTTTAATTTTTACGAATGAATGAAATGGAAGGGTACATGAAACTTTAATTTTTGTATTGCGCCAGTACAAACTAAAACATAATAGCTAAGTTGCAACATGTGACTTTTTAAGAAAAACTATTATGAAACCATTTTTTTGTGTAACCTTCAAATGAAATCGATACAGTTCTAGTAACTCACTCAAAAATAAAAGGTATTATGTACCACATCGACGTGCGGGCGGTGCGCGTTCAACTACGACGGAGGCGGCACATATAGACAAAGTATTTTATGTCTACCTTGTTAGTGGTTTCACTGCAGTTAAGAGCAAATTACTCATAACTTGTTGTGAAACCACTCTTTAATGTCTTTCATAAAACTGTAATTATATACCAACTTTTTTTTTCGAAATTAATGCTGTTGTACTAATTTATAAACGTTACAATGGACTCTCAATGGTGAGTTTTTGACAGTTTTTGTATGGCAAATCTGTCACAAATTCACTATTGAGAGACCACTGTAATGTTTACAAATTATAGTAGACTTAGGCCCCTGGTCTTAAAATTTAAAATATGCACACAGCGCAAGCATTGTTGAGAAAATTTTGATTTTTTGTTAATGAGATTTAAGAAGTAACTGTAAAAATGTGAAAATGTATTTTCAGAATGTAAAGAAAATTGACGAAATCTAGGTCACAAGACTTTGAAGCTACTTCCAGGTGACACCGTAAGCCATTGAAATAAGTATTAATAATATAATAATCCATTTATTTCAGGATAAATATATTATCCTAAACATACATATTTTTATTAAAAACAAACTTGTGTTAATAAATACCCGGTCAGGATTAGTAACAGTATTATCAGGACATCAAAAAAGATGTCAGCGTAATAAAGAATCTGCGTTACCTGCGTGAAGAGCTCTGAGTTCTGTTGCTGCCGGGACTGCGCCTGCGCAGGCGCGGGCGCGGGCGCGGGCGCGGGCGGCGCGGCGGCGGCGGCGGCGGCGCCCATGCCGAGGTTGCCGACCAGCGTGGGCGCGGCGCTGCGCAGTTGCTCCAAGCCTTGCTGAATCTGCAGCAGCGCGTTCAGGGCCTACACGATATCATAAATACTAACATTGTGCTGGCCTTAGCCTGACATGACTGTTGTTCAGGTTATTAAAACGATTAAAACCTTGAAGAATCGCACAGATATTTCACACGCTTCTTAATGTTTTTTTTACTGTTTAAGTAATGCTAAGTGATGATTTGATTTGAACACGGATTACGGAAAAACTCTTAATACATCCCTGCGAAAACTGAAGTAAAGTTGATGAAAAAGTTCTTCGATAATAAAAGTTCTGTAGTTACTTTTTTTTTTGCCACTGATACAAGGAGTAGGTGCTCCTTGCAGAAGCACTATCGTACTGACATAAAACTGACCTGTGGGTTGGACATCATTTGCTGCATTTCCGGGTTCTGTAGCTGCGCCAACATCTGCGGCATCATTGTGCGCATCTGATCCTGTAGTTGTGGGTTGTTCGCAAACATCGGGTTCTAGATGAAATTTAAAATGGATAGTCAATAGTCGAATCTTTAAATTTACGTCTGAATAATAATCCACCATCCCTTTTCTTTAAAGTTTCAATATTATTTTATAAGTCACAACATATGGGAATATGTCCTTTACTGTTTTGTTATTGGCCTCTACCTACCCCTTTGTGGAATACAGGTGCTGTTATGTAGTCATTCTGCCTAGCCTTTTTCCCAATCATGTTGTGGTCAGCTTCCAGTCTAACCGGATGCAGCTGAATACCAGTATTTTACATGGAGCGACTGCCTATCTGACCTCCACAACCACCCACCCACCCACAACCTACCCAGTAACTAGGTAATACGATACCCCTTGGTAAGAATAGTTGTCAGATTTTCGGGCTTCTGACGACTCGTATCGACTGTCAAAGATCCACGAATGACAGCCGGGACCTGCTTAACATGCTTTCCGAAGCACGGAGGGAGTTGTTATGTAGTGTGTTAATAATAATAATACCAGTCTATTATTGTCCCACCGAAGGGCAAAGGCCTCTTCTCATACAGAGAAGGCACAAGCACAAGCATTGATCAAACTTGCTCAAGACGGGTTGGCAATGCATTGTGTTACCTAGTTGATAAGCTGAGCTTACCTGGTTGATAAGCTGAGACGCCATATCAGGATCAGCAGCCAAGGCCTGCAGCATGGTGTTAGTATACGGCGCAGACAGCATGGACTGCACAAGACGCGGGTTCTCCGACATCTGCTGCAGCAGCGACTGCATGCCGGGCGTGTTGATGAGGCCGGGCCCCGCGGCCGCGCCCCCCGCGGCCCCTGCGCCCGCCGCGCCCCCGCCCGCCCCGCCCCCGCCGCCGCGCTGCCACGGGTTCGGTAATGGCTGCCGGTTTTCGGCCCCCTGCTGCGGGTTTGTGCCGTCTACTGGAGCGAAAAAGTTGGCGGCTTAATGCAGCTGTTTTATAATATGATGCAGTGGATAGAACATTATTTATAGGTAAAATGAGCAGCATTAAAAAGGTTTTTCTGAACTATGCCTAGTTTCAATTTTTTTGTTTCAAATCTTTGAATTTAAATCTGTGAATACAGATCAAAATGGACATTCCTAAAAGGAAAAATGTAACTAATTTGAAGTTATTGAAAATAAACATTTTATTTTTTATTTATTATGTATTTGGCGTTTGCCTGAAAAAAATAATGAATTCATGAAGGGACCAAAATGGCTCTGCTCCTATAACCAGACACTGTAAAAGTAGAAATAACAGAATATTGCCTTACCAGAGTTATCCACCAGTCCAGAGAATGGGTTGCCTGCCATACTGCTGGCTACATTCAACATCGGCTCTTGAATGTCTCTGTACATGCGTTGTAAAGCATTGTAGCCACCTGAAAAGGAAGGTAAATCAATTATCACAGGGTAATCCTTTTGTTTTCTCTATTCGTATATGGTTTCCCACTTTATTACTTTACAGGGCTTTTAAATATTTATGTTCACAACAGCTCATTTACTACAAATGTTTTTGATTTGAAGTGATTAACTTTATATCTTACCACTATATCCAACAATTATTGTTTAAATAACATGATTAAATTGACAGATATTCCACAGGTTAGTTTTCTTACATTTTTAACAAATGCTTTTTCACATACCATAAGTGTCATAGCTTATACTTTTAAGGGTACAATGGCAGTCTTATCGCTTTTAGCAATGTGTTCCAGTAAATCTTTGAATGGACAGGAAAGATAATAATGGCCACTCAACAGCATATGTATTCCCAGTGTATATGTAGATATAGTATAAGACATTGTTGCATAAGGCGTCATGTTCGCTCAAGTTGATATTATTCAATTAAGAATATATTATTTTGAACTTCAAGTCTCCTTGATATATTCTTCGGACCTGCTGCATTTTCAAAAGGGACTAAGCCTAAGTAAAAGAAGCACGGGTTGATCAACCACAATAAAGCTACGCTTGCCGCGGCTGTACCTTGGTTGGTGGACAATCCATTTCGAACCGACAACCCTCGTAAAGCACGTTAAACCGCCGGTCCCGGCTGTCATTTTTGTATGTGTAGTCAGACGCTCGAACCCTGATATTTGTCAACCAGTCTTATTAAGGGCGCACATGTTCTCGCAACTATAGCATGATTTACTTACCAGGTATGCTCTCAAGGTTGGATAGCGCGCGGTCGTGGGAGCGCATGAGTTCCTGCAACATAGCTGGGTTGCGGGCCAGCTCCATAGTCTGCCGCAACAACTCAGGATTGTTCAGCATGTGGCTTATCTCCGGATTTCGCTGTATTTTAGAACAAAATAAATTACTAGAAGCCAAAGATGACACACATGCGACAATATGGCATAATCCATATCTATTAACTAAATTAAATTAAGTCATAATCAGTTTACTTCGGTTAGCATGGCATGGGAGGTTTAAGCTACTATCCCTTATACAAGCATAGTCACAAACACCTAAAGAATCTCTTTATCTATGGTATTAGGTAGCAAATACAATAAAAATAAATATTAGGTAAAATAGATTAGTGTCCAGTATCACTACTTTTAGATCTCCTCTAATTTACGCACGATATACGAAAAATATCATTTAGCCTATGCTGTAGTAAAATGTTTTTTTTTTTAAACGGCCTCTTGGCTGTCGGACCACTCACAATGAAGGGTTCCGTATTTGGGATGAATTTATCCCAAACTTAACATTGTAGTTGAAAAACATGTTGTAACTTTTTCGCAAAAGTTTGTATGCAGAATATTGGCAGATTTACCATGTTATTTTAAGACCATAGACTTCTTGTAGATTTTCCTGTAAGTAATCTATAAATATAGAACAATTTTCCGTATTTTATTAAACATTTTAGGCTCAGTAGTGTCAGAGGTGAGAGAATGGAGGAGGGAGGGAGAGAATGGTCAATTTTAATAAGTGTAAATAAAACTTACAGCCATTAGATCCTGCATCTGTGGGTTGGATGTGATGAGCGTACGCATGTTCTCAGGGTCATTCATCATCTGCTGCACAAGCGGGTTGTCAAGCACTTGTCTCAGCATGTCCGGGTTGGTTAGCAGCTCTTGCTGCATTCGAGCCTACAGCAAACACGATAAACAATGATTTACTAGATATAACACTTAAAATTATAGAAGATTTCCCAGAATAGAGGGTAATGGTAAGTGGCTTCCAGGTAACTCTTCAGAAACTTCAGAAACACCAAGGCATTGCTGGCCTTCCTTGAGGAGCTGGGGTGGGTCCAATAATCGATTTTCCCACCCGTAAGCAAAATGCGCTTATTGATGTGGAGTTGCAGACACTCAGACAGAAGACAGACAGAATCTGTGTAGAAAAAGCTGACGGCACTAAAACCGATCGTACTATAATTCCGCGTGGGATTTTTTATAATGATGTAAGTACCTACTAGTATGCCACAAGCTGATGGCACTTCTCTTGTCTCATGTTTCTCTAGAAAAGAATGCATGATAAATCAGGTAACAAATTTTTCGATGATTTTTACCTGCAAATCCATGAAGGTGCTCTGACCGAGTCCCAAACTTTCTAGGCCTGCTAATCCACCCAGTGAATTTAGTCCAAATGGAGTGGCACCAACATCAGCTGAAATAATGATTGATTAGTTTGTTTACAATTTTTAAAACCATTTACTATGTACATCTAGTTATACATCTATACTCCCTCTTTACCTCTTATAACATGGGAGTGATAACATAACTACTTTACACCTGTGTCAGTACAAGTGTGCTGTTGTGTTTTATTGGATCTGCAATAACAATCTTTTTCTAAAATGGCATTCTTCCATAACTATTGTATGAGAACATAATTTCCTATTCTTTCTAATTGTGGTTGAATATTATATTTCGATGTTTGCTCTAATTCAAGTCTGGATATGTGCCAATAAACTTTTCATAACATATGATCACAATTTATCATCAGCCTTTAAATAAATGATGAAATAAGTATGACTATGATGAAAGAGCAACTGGAATTATATTGTTTCTTGGTGAAATTTCTGGAATTACTCTGATGATATGAACTTTAGCTATTGCAAACTTTGTGTTCCATGTCAAATATAATTTCAGTGAACATACCAGCCAGAAAAAGTGTTTAAAATTCAACAGAGAATCTATTGTCATGATTAAACAAATCTAAGTATAATAATTACTATTGATCTGTAAGAATGACATAGCAGATTTGAATAGATAGTACTCTAGTCCAAAGATTGTATACAATCACACATAAATAAATTGTATGAACATAATATCTTGAAAGAAACAATGATTCTTCTTCTCATCAACCCCTTTTAGATAATGTTATAGGTTAAATCCAACTTTGGTATCCGTTTGATTTACAGATGAACCAAGCAATAATAGAAGCATTCCATTTCTATGGTAGGTAATATTTTAATCACTTGTTAGAAACATATTCAACCTTGTAAATAAAAAAATTGACCTCCATAAATACTTGATAATATGGAATTATCTTTTTTTTATCAAACAAGACACTTTGTGCATGGACTTCATGAATGGACCTTGTGTTTATATGAATTGTCAGTTATACAATATCCATACTTATTACAAATTCGAAAGTAACCTTTTGACACTTTAACAGCTTTCAATGAAATTTGGCACGCAGAGGCCAAGCCACAGGCAAAAGATTGTCATTAATAAGACAATTTACAGTTTTCATTACATTATTAGGAGTTTAATTACATTTTTGAGTTCAATCATGGCTGAACAAATCCATCATCTTTAGGAATTAATGAATTATTACTAGTCATCTAAGACATCATTCAGTTGACATCATAATCCAATTTAATTTTGTACTCATTTATACTCATAGATTGAATACTTTGTACACTATTGTTCTAGTCTCTTGCAAAACTCAATATTCATTGAATACATTAATAGTCAATGACATAATTACAATAATATACTTAAAAATCATTCAATGTATTACTTATAACTATCACCAATAGATTCTTTACCTGAGTGTGGAAGTAACTTTAGTGCATTTCAGCCGAACAACTACATGCTTGTACAGCATTTATTAGGCACAAATGCAGACCCAGAAATAAAATTGAATATGCATCTTGTATTTTTTTTTTTTCAATACCTTTTCACTTCATGCAAAACTATATACACTGCAAACTTATGTTTCACAGTAATGACAGGATGTAAGCAATTCAGTACCTGGAGGGCGTCGAGTTGCGCCCTCAGGTTCGGGCCTGGGAGGCGTCTTTATCACGAGATGGACTGTCAGCCCGTCCTTGATGTTGTGCTGTTTCAGGGAGTCGGCATCATTCAAGATCTTTCCGGCAAATATGAGACATAACTGCTCCGGTTCCGCACTGAATTTAGGGGACAACACTTCCTTGAGCTAAAATCAAATAACGTATTCATATTTTACGTTGCCGATTAACAAAATAAATGTCGTCAGAGATTGCGTATGCAATAACTATGTTATTACGCCATGAGCAAAGTTTCTGACGGCGCCGTACTCACTTTTTTAACGTCAGCATCCTCATCAACTTCCACTTGCTGTTTTTCTTTCGGTGTTTTCACTGTAATAGTAATTTTTTTGGGTTCGTCCTGTCCCTCTGCCATTTTGGCAAATCTAGAATGACTCTGTACTTTGGCGGAAAAGCAGAAATTTGTACAAGAATGTAGAATTTGACGATTTGTGTAAGTTGACGGCCGAGGGTACGGCCCACTTTGGTAATTTGTTAGAACTTCGAAAGCCTAGATCACAAGCACATTTAAGTTTTATTCAGTAAAAAATAGAGTTTAATTTGATTCCCACGTAACACATGCGAAGTTTGTCACTAATCGAGTTCTCTATGAAATTCTATTGCTGGATGGACCGGCCTCAATGAACAAGCTAAAAAAATGGCAAGTGTTGCCAAAAAAATATAAATATAATTTAGTCTTTGGTATATCAAAGACAAAATAAGGGTGCAGAGACACTATAGACTAGATGACATCGTGCTGGCCGTAGACAGAGAATAGTATTGAAAGACGTATCCGATCACATTTTCGAATAACTTGTAGTCATATCCGTTTCCGGATTTTCCGGAAAAGTTTGTATCTGAAATCAGCTGAAACTTTCTTATGTCTATGGCTGAAACGGAAACCAAGGTTCGGTTTATTTTGACTTGACAGCTGACATGAAACAAAAACAAAAAACAGTTTCCAATAATGTCTCTCGCAAAATTTTAATGAAATTACTAGGTACATAAACCAAGTTTGGTAAGACGAAAGTTATACCTGTAGCGATGACATGAACGTCTAGCCAATCAATTATTTTACAAGAGAAATTCCTGTTTCAGCGGTTTTTAATTCTTGTTTTAGGTCTTCGTTGTTAGGTGACTTATTTCATAAGCACTGAGCGATATTATTGCATGCCGTAGAATGCCTAACACGAGCGTTTAGGCCGTTTGTCACTAATATTAATTCATTGCAGCAAATGGAGGTATGAATTGTGATTATTTGGTAAATCTAGTTGCTCGCCTACTTGTTGTATGTAAACACTAGCACTTCGGCCGCGACTTTATCCGCGCGGATTTTGTACCTTACGAACTTCATGCAAAACAACGCGGGCTCCAACCCTTTTATGGGGAGAATAATATTAAGTATATGAATATTACTACATAATATTTTATTGTTTTCTGAACCAAGTAAGTAAGTACCTATACTTGGTTTAGAAAATACAATCTTTTACTAACACAACCGTATTATTATTTTACTTCCAATTTAAATAAATTTACACAGGATACGTTAATATTATGACAATATTGTTTTTAAATTGCATAAATCACTGACTATCTCCACTGGCTCCCAAGCTAACATTAAACTTGTGTTATGGATGCTAGTTATTATTTTTAGCCTGTATTGTCCCTCTGCAGGGCAATGCCTCCTTTTCTCCTTTTCACTCCTCTCTGTCTTGGGCTAGAGTAGACAAATTCCGTCTGTAGGCGTTAAGCTTGTAGGAACCTTAGGTGCTAGATTTTTACAAATTCCCTGGATCCTACACGAGCATCGTGGGAAATCATTATGGTTTTTATTATTTACATAGATATACGTTTTTGTGCAAAGTTAAAATTTTCTAAATTGAAGGAATGTGTGTTTTCTAAATACAATTTGTAAGACAAATTGTATTCCCACTTTCTTTTTTACCCGACTATGGCAAAGCCAAAAGGAAGGGTTATGATTTTAGCAGTCTTTGTATGTAGGTATTTACGTGTGTTCCACAGTTCCACCATAGCGCCTAAACTACGCCTACCTACCTACCTACATTAATTATTATGAATTTCCCTAAAAAGATTAAAAACCATCTAGCTCCTTTTTTAACTATAAATAATCACTGAACATACAGGGGGGTATTTTGGCAAGCTCTTGAAGAGAGGTTTCTAAAACATAGTTTTGGACCATGGTTCACAGGCCACTCTTTCATGCTGATGATGTACTCAGTCTCAACATTAAGTCCAGCATTGAGTCCGCCTCTGTACATTTGTGTGATTGAAGTATTAGATAATAATAAATAAATTGGTTGTTTATAGGTGGACTTACAAGACACTTTCTTGCGTGACGAGGATCATCAATCACAACACAGCCTGAAACAAACACAAGCAGTGTCAAATAAAAGAAAAAGTGATAAAGTACAGGGTGAGGACTCAAACTCAGTTTTAATATTAAAATTAGATAGTAAACATTGCTTGCAGTACAGCTAGCATTCACACCAATTTAGGATGTTGCATACCTACCAATTTACCAAATAATTTGTACTTAATAAATTATGGAATGAAATGATGACGATTAAAATGATTTTATTTTCTGTAAATAGGTTTGTACAAAGCTTTTTACATGTTAATAATATTTTAAAAACTAAAAGCTCAACGACTCGACGAACATTCTGGTATGCCGCATAAAGTATTCTAACTGTGGTGATTATCATTAAAACTACCTGAGAAAAAATAAATAAATGACCCACATAAAAATCCACCTGTATATGTGAGGACTAACATATACAGGGAAACCTCTATTGGATCAACTGAGGTTTGAGTACCTACTAGAAAAGTCAGAAATCACAAAAACTTTTCCCATATAATTTGTAATGAGACTCCAACCTACTTTTTTACGATGGATAGCCTGGCCGCAAATAAACAAAAAAATTCACCACTATACTGATGCATAATTTTAGAAAGAGCATTATTTACATCGTCAGTAACTGTCTGTTGACGCTTAAGCTTAAATAAAAGTGATGCGTCATCTGCTAGCTGCAAATAACACTAATTCTTTCTAAGGCAAGGTAGGTCATTAATAATATACATATACTAGAAATAAAAAAGGGCCATGAATAAAGCCCTGCGGAACTCGGTGACAATAGAACCCGCGGATCTTTTGCCGTTAACGTCCACTCTATCCTATTATCTAAGATAAGAAATAAAAAGATCTAAGGCAGTGTTTCAAACACCATAGTGATGCAATTTCCTGACCATGAGAAACACAATCGAAAACCTTAGACAAGTCACAAAAAATACCTAGGGCATCATGTGACTTCTCCCAGGCCTCAAAAATTTGGGCAAGAAGCTTAACACCAGCGTCGGCAGTCGATCGACCCCTTGTAAAACCCAATTGTTTACTGTTCATAATTTATGTTTATAATGTCTTTGCAATTGATCTAGCATCAATTTTTCAAATATTTTTTTAAAGGTGGGAAACACAGAAATTGGTCCAAAGTTCGTGGGGTATTGTAATGTATTATTTTACTACTCTTCCAATTAAGTATTATTAGTACATACATGTTTTGATCAAGGATTGTTACAGATAATTTTATCATAATGTGTTCTTTATCCTGCAGATGGGAAAGCAGTAACTGATCAGCAAGCCAAAGAGGAAAAGGAACAAGCTGAGACCATAGCTTCGATGCTAATGCGTAGCTATGACACCAAGTTAGGCGGTGAAGATGACACATCTCAACCAACTTCACAAACTGCACCCATTATCCCCGTAGAAGCGATACGCAAGAAAAAAAAAAGAAGGAGGTATTTAAGGTCTACCTGTAACAGCTTATTTTCTATTTACAGAATCCAGAGTGTTATTTTATGCCCGTAGCCGGAGTCAAGGAATAAAGGAGTCAATATCATTCCGTCCACATCCACCCACTACTCTCCTAATCCTATAGGGACTTCAATTAGGCTCTTCCAAACTGTAAACTTGAAAATTTATTACTACTTTACTAGTTTATTTTTGCCGTAGCAGATCCCAAATATCAATATGTCTAACGAACTGCCGATATGAGTCAATACGCAAAGTTGCTAGTGCTTTTGGAATGCGAGAAGTGTCTGAAGAAGATGCTTGGAACTTCTACTGGACTGACATGAGTGTCTCTGTCGAAAGAGCGAAAGAGATGAAGCGGTTTCAGCGCATCAACCATTTCCCTGGCATGCTAGAAATCTGCAGGTGATAATAATCCCCAGTATTTAAACAAAATCAACAGCATTTCTTGATTTTAAATGTCATGGTATTTTCAGAAAAGACTTGCTAGCACGTAATTTGAACAGAATGCAGAAAATATATCCAAAGGAATACAACTTTTTCCCAAAAACTTGGTGCTTGCCTGCAGAGTAAGAATGTCTTATTATTTTATGAATTTCATAAAAATAAAGTATGAAACCATTTGAAGCGTCCCTTGTATTTAACAAAAATGTTCTTTCAGTTTTGGTGAAGCATTAAACTACAGTAAATCACGTAAAAATAAGACGTTTATTATAAAACCGGAATGTGGCAGTCAAGGGCGCGGTATCTATTTGACGAAGTCGCTCAAAGAAATCAGACCTACAGACAAACTTATATGTCAGGTAACTTTAACCACTTTACTAACTTTAACACTTATCTATTTTTCAATCAAATAATATAATTAGAAGCTTATTATATTTTATTGATTCCCACTAGAACTACAATCGCAGTACCAACACGATTGTGTAAATGGAATTATGTATTATTAAATTCCATAATAATGAAAGTAATAAATATAATTTCAGGTGTATCTTTCTAAGCCATACTTGGTGGATGGGTATAAGTTCGACATTAGAGTATACACTCTTATAACGTCGTGCGATCCTCTCCGAATTTTCGTCTATAATGAAGGACTTGTAAGGTATGATGAGCAGCTCTCAAATATTTAATTTGGAAAAAAATATGTACATTAGATACGTATTCTAATTAAAGTTATCAATTTGTAAAATATAAATAATAGGGGACCAAGTGTACTACCCTGAGGAACCCCAGTTTTAAAGTAAAGGAAGATTTGATCTCTTTACATTATTTCTTTTTACTGCGGAGACTTGAACTAATTGTTTTCTGTTTTCTAGATAGCTTATAAGTATTTTTTGGGCATTTCCTCTAACCCAATATTCAACCACTATGTGCAACCAAATCAAATGCCTATCCTAAATCTAAGAATATAATCAAACTAGCTGCGCCCCGCGGTTTCACCAGCATAAGTCTCGATCCCATGGGAATAGCGGGATAAAAAGTATACTATGTACTAATCCAGGTCATGGCCTACCCATGTGCCAAATTTCATCCAAATCCTTTCAGCCGTTTTAGCATGAAAGCGTAACAAACGAATGCATTTATAATATTAGTTAGGATGACTTCCTTAACTAAAGTTTTAATGTGTAATGAGTTGAAACTAATAATTTATAACAAGCTAGTTACCTTTTTAAAACGAAATCGTTTTTATGTCTCTTACTTTTAATAAATTCCGCCCAAGGTTTGCAACGAGTCGATACGCGGATCCTAATGTGAACAACACGACTAACGTGTTCATGCACCTAACTAACTACGCACTGAACAAACATAGCCGCACTTACGTATATGATTCTGAAGCGGGCAGCAAACGGTGAGATTTTTAAAAAATAATCATTTTGTATAGAACGTGATTGTATCAAATGCCTGGTAAAAGTATTATAAAAATTAGTTAAACTACTTTTCTATGCCCGTGATATTTGATGACATAACCAGTTCTTTCGATTTTGAAGTAATTAAACTTGAATATTTGAAAAGACCTTTACAAGACAGACACAACACGCACTATCTGACCTTGTTACGGCTCTCCGGGTCAAAGAAAGGAAGTTTTATCCTCATATCCAGACACTGGCAAAAACGTAGCCACTTAACACTTACCCACCTAATCGAATCTAAAGTCACGATGAATTTCCATGCATCAGCAAGATATCAACTTTGAACAAGATCCTGCTTTCGCAAGGCGTGGACTTGGACAGGCTGTGGCACTCCATAGACCAAGTGATAGTGAAGACTATAATATCGGCGTGGCCGATACTCAAGCACAGTTACCATGCGTGTTTCCCCTCGCATGACATGGTTCTTTTGAGTTTTATATTTGTTTGAGCTTCAGATAGCATTGTATATGAGTATAAAAATTTTATTGAGAGTAATTGGTTACAGTTGAGTAAGCACTATACTAGCATTCTTTAGGTCTGCTATCTGTAGATTTTTAATGTATATATGCTTGAAGTTGTATTAGCGTAACTTTTAAAATAGTGCTGAAATATAAAACTAGACCTACCCAACAAAATTAGGATAAAATCAGGCATTACCCTGTAAGGATGTGGCTGCCCAACCTACTACGAGTATTACAGCTAGATAGTGCCATCCTCGAAGACGCGCCTCACTCCGCAAAACGGTCCGAACTAAAGTACAGTAATCGCGAAGTGGGTCGCGCTATAGTAGAATTAGCCAAAACTAGCCTCAGATGTCAGATAATTATTATTTATTTACTTATTACATCTGGACGTAAGCTACATTTTATACACATATTGTAAAGCATATAATAAATAAAAAGTATTACTTTACATTAAAGTTTTATAGTGCTCTTTCTTATTTTGCTCGAACCTTCGAGTTCAAAGTTGCTTAAGCATCAGCTTTATTGTAAGGCATAATATATATGCCTAACTTAATTCTATATTTCATATCGTTCAAGCTCCTGATAAAACAGGAGTTTGGTCAACAGCCTGGCTTTCAAGGTTTTAATAGCAAACAGTTAGCAAAAGTTTCTTAATTTTTGACCACATACTTGATAAGCTTTATAATATATTTTAGTAGTACATAGATAAACATATTTTTCAGTCATTCATGTAGGTACCTAAGTGTCCATATATAATTAAATCAATCTTATTTTTTTTTATTGTAATCATTATTTTGGTATTTTGCAGGTACACGCCTGTTTTGAAATACTGGGTTTTGATATTCTTCTGGATCATAAGCTACACCCCTATATATTGGAAGTAAGCACTTATCACATACCTAATTGAAATCTCGATGGCTAACGCATACCGACTGTCCGGAATTTAAATATTGCTCAATCTTGTAGGCACTGGATTTATAGATTGCGCCATACTTCAGTGTCCCCACAAAAATCTACAATGATGTGAAGAATTTCTACCCCAAATGAAATGTCCTCACAAACCAATCATGAATATCGCAAAAAAATCGCTTTACAACAAATTCATCCATACTACGATAGTCAAGGCAAAAAAAATACCTGTTAAAAGAGTACAATTTTACCTAATACATTTTCGTTGTTGCCTTTAGGTGAATCATTCGCCAAGTTTTCACACGGATACGCAGTTGGACCGCGAGGTGAAGGAAGGGCTGTTGACTGACACCTTCACTATGCTCAATATATGGCAATGCGACAAGAGACGAGTGCTCGAGGAAGACCGCAAGAGGATACGAGACCGGCTCCTACAAACCAATAAGTTAGTATCATATACTACTCAGAAACATGAAGATCAGACGATCGTAGCACAATGCGTAGCGGCTTCTGGCTCGAAATCATGACTACAGTCCTTTCTCAGTACATTTTACCTGACTTAGCTTGACAGCGAAATCACAGTGATCTTTATTTTCGTTACAATAAGGTTGCTATTGGGTTGCTACTGTCAGATGTAAGAAAAAGGACTGTAGGTACTCGAGGTTGTATGAGTGTACTCGGGTATTAAAATTTTCGCAGAACCTCGCACGTTTTCGCTTAAACACGAATGACGCATTGCTTCAATAGTCATACATAAATATTGCAGGTTTGCAGAATTCACACCCACAGAAGAGAAGGAACCAGAAAAAAGTCCCTGGCAAACGCAAATACAGTGGGAGGAAACGCACTTGGGAAGTTTTAGGTACATACCATGTTATCAACATAATAAAACAAGGAATTTATTTTAAGTTTCAGTAACCTTAATTTAAATACACATTTAACATCTTTTTTATAAATTATGTAGTTTCATTTTTTTTTTTGGGACTCATTCCTTACGTTTCAGATTTCATAATACACTCCCGGACTCCTAAATCGAGCCACTATGTATTTTTTCTTTGACTGATCATTATAATGATGTTTTAAGACATCATTATAATGATCAGTCAAAGTTAGTTAAAGAAAAAGTTTTTTTGCAGTTTTGAACCTACTTACTGGCCATCATTTAGGTATCACCATTGTTGCAAATTTGCAACAATGGTGGAATTTGAACCAAGATTATGCTATAAGGCAATGATGGACGTGGGAAAGTCTTCCCAAAACAGGGAGAACGTTTTCAGCAATATTGCATTGAATAGAAGGTGAGTTATGGCGGTGGGTCAGTCTGGGGCGGACTTTCCACCGAACGACAAACTGGCCTTGAGTATGTGACTCGAGGAGGGGCCAACGATTGCCACCACTAAATAGCGACCGATACATTTTTCAATACCTAGAGGCTCATGTGATGCCATATGCTGGGTTTGTGGGCCAAAGTATCATTTTTATGCATGATAATTATTATTATAAATTTATTTTCAGACAATATTACAGTCCATAGTTTAACACAAACAAATTATTTAATATTAAAATTCTGAAAACATATAAAAATCCAAAATAAACCTGTAATTAATTTACTTAATTAATTAAATAATGCAAGGATGCACACTGTAAGAATTTTTCGAGAATACCTGCATGACGTTAGTTATCGCAGTAACGGAATGGCCAGCAAGAAGCCCTGATATGAATACAATAGAGCACTTATGGGATGAGCTAAACAGGCGTGTTCGAGCTAACCAACCAGCTCCAGAAACTTTTCAGGAGCTGAAAACTGCCATCTTTGAAGCATAGCACAGCACGTTATAGTGGCATTAATAAATTCCATGCCGAACCGCATGATGGCCGTCGTAAATTCTCTTGACTGTAAAACAAGTAACTAAATAAACGTATCCATGTAAACCATTGATTTCTTAAAAAAATACACGCTATTTTGCCCCTGAAAACAATCACAAACGGAATTGATAACTTCAAAAATACATTCTACATACAGAAATCTGCTTTAGGCGCGTTGAGCGATTTTTTGGTAGGTAGGGGGTAAACTTATGGATTCGCGACAACGTGCGCCAAAGTGCTGTAACCTAAAATATAGATGGCGCTGATACCATTACTATACTACCATATTCCAAAATTAAACAGGGTGGCTCGATTTAGGTGTCCAGGAGTATTGTATGTTCAACATATAGTAAACTGGTGGAACTTAAGTCCATAAAAATTGTCTTGGTATTCACTCACTACACGACACATAACACACATATTATCATGAAAATGAAGGATGAAGTTTTTTTGTAACACAGAGACTCGGCCATACCGCCCAGATTTGCTTTTTCCCTCTTGCTTCTGTCGCTCATTAAATAAGTACTTACTTCACTAGAGCGGCAAAGATAGCTTGCAAACGCCCGCTCTCTATTGCATTCATTTGGCTACCTGTGCACCAGAGATGCGCAAGAATGCATTGTAAGGCATGTGCGGAAAACTAACCAATAGGTACTAGTACTAACGCTTCATTTTCTTTTGTGGAAAGGCAGTCTTTTCGGGCCGTTTCCGTATAACTGCTTCTTCTTCGCTCTAGTGAAGGATACCTATTTCTGAGCTATAGAAAGTGGAATGTGTGAACCCGGGATAGTTATAGCGCAGCCCTAAAAAGATTCTTGATGTTCCGACCTTAATAGAACGTGGTAGACTTTCGTATTATAATATCAACAGACGTGTATACCCCGTCGGCGAACAGTACGCGTCGCTTTTCCAGCAGCCGTCGGGCTCGTTGTACACGGGCACGGCGTCTTCCCGCGCCCGCGGGGACTGCACGCGCTTGCAACGGGAAGAGTTTCAGGTACTTACTAAACTACCGAGAACATTCACACGAACTTGCACTGCGTTTTTCTATATGATACCTAATATAAATATTAAAAGTCTATGCTGTTCTTTCTAACACAGCAAACGAAAGCAAAAGCAGAAGCTCTGAAGAAACCATCGCAACCCAAAGCTATTAAAGAAGGCGATAAGAAGTCCATTGAAGATGCAGGTTCTACGACAACTGCTGCCACTGCCGCCACTGTTACTACGGAGAAAACCACTAAATCTAAAGCTCGAGTGGAAAAAGAACAGAAACGCAGAGATGATAAAGAGAAGAGGCTGACAGCCAAACCGTCGCTTGCACTGCAAACGGTTAGTGATTTCATTTTAATAGAATCTTTCACCATTATAGGTTCCCAGACGAAAAGGCACATCTGTTTTCGTCGTTAATGGTAAGGCAATAAATAGGCTGTAAGCGGACTCCGTAAAGACTGCACCGTCGACTTGGTGAAGGTAGCGGAAATCGAATTCGGGGAGGTCAGCTGTGGACGTCTTTCGGATGAATGATTATGAAAATATTAGTGTAACAAGGATTTTATGCTGTGCAGTGACGAGCACAAGTATATATAAGGTGCTATAAAAATATCTGCCACGGCTTTAATGAGAGGTAGTATTGTGTTTAAAGATAACAATAGTGAAGAAATTTCGTACCCCGGCAGAGTTAAATCAATTTGAGAAAATAAAGTAGTTAAATAAACATTGACTCTACTCTGCATAACGTGGTTCACAAATTACGCGCGAAGTGCACTTCGTCAATGAAAACAACTGCTATCTCTTTCCATCTGTTCTGTGAATGAAAACTGAAATCAGCTGACTAGTTCGTCACTTGCAAATTTATACGTACAATTTTTTGTATGAAAAAAAATATGACACATGATCAATAATTTATCTTTACTATTGTAATCTATAAACACAATACTATCTCCCATTGCAGCCGTGGCAGATATTTTTATAGCACCTTATATATTACTATGGACAGTTCTGCAATAATTTCTGATTTTCTGATTATTATCATCATCATCATTCTCCTGTACTTATCCTAATTTATTTGAGGTCGGCGCAATATGAATGCTGCTTATGCCGACGGCACGTGTAAGATAGAGGTACCTACCTATAATCTTTAACTTTATATCTGTAACTGGTATTAATACTGGTTGTATTCAATTTAAGGTAACCTTAAAAAAAACCTGTAAAAAATATAAATGTTCTAACTGAAAAAATACCTGTATTGATCATACCGGTTTCGGTCCCTGCTAAACACAATGTTTTACGTGCGTTGCGTGTGTTTTGCGAACTCTCGTAAACAGCAAATTTTCACACCAAAAATAAATGTAATTTCAAAGTGATTCGCAAAAAAGTCACATTACTGATGCGTAGAACGCGGGTCAGTGAGAATAGCATGCTGAAAACAGTGGTGGAAAGACCTTACTTCCCCTTTTCTGAGGCAATATGTGGCCAGGTAGCAAATTCCTTGCTTTATCCTTCTCTGCACATCCTGGCCCGCAGTCACCTGCTGTTCATCTCCTTGCTGTACTACTAACACTAGTGATAAGGTATTTAGTAAAATACCTTATCACTAGTGTTACAAATTGGACCATATTGTTGTCCAAACTGAATAAATAAGTAATTTCCAAGCGATGATTTTGGCGCAAACTTACTTAGTTTAATGTACAGAATGCATTGATGACGGCTTCGTGATGGTATTTTTACACTTTGTATTTTTTCGCGCACTAACTAGGTGACCGAGTGCAAACCTACATACGTGCTGTGTTCATTCGAGCCTGATCCTATCATAGAGAAAGAGGAACGCGAGAGAGTCAACTTGTTGGCGCAGAGGGACTTCCTAATAAGGAGTTATGGCATGCTAGAACAGGTTAGATCCACACACCTTATAACAAGCCCCGTATAACCAAAGTTATTGCGGAACATTATACAACATTGCTGCATGGCAACATGTTACACACGCAAACTGGTGAAATGTTGCCAGGTACATGTTTACACAACACAAAAACATGTAATGTTCTACACATTTTTTTCTATTCATGAACTAGCTGCTGCCCGCGGCTTCGCCCGCGTGAGTGTCGGAAATTACCCCATACATCCCCATGGGTTTTAAGTATAAATATTGAGTTTCGAGTTAATCGGACAGCGCGTTAAAATTCTTCCATACAAACACTAACACCCCCCAACCCCCCTTTAGGGGGTACTTTAGACAAAGGAGGAGGCGGAGCGCGTGAGGGAAAGTTCGCGCCCTTACGCGCCTAGCCGCCGTAGGAGACGCCCTGGGCGTCAGGACTCCTTGGAGGATTCCCGGCCACCGTAGGCGCGGGCTTGCGGGCGGTGAGCAATGGGTAGCTCGCCCCCGATAAGGACCAGGCCCGGGTCGACGGCGCGTCGTGTTCCACGCGCGCCTCAAAGAGATGTCAGCCAAACTGACGGGGTCCGCTAGGACCGTTGCCCGCCGGGGTTGCGGGTAGTCCTAAGGGGAAACCGTGGCCCCTGGCATGGCAAGGGAAGGAACACGGGTGGGTTTTAGTCAGTAAAAGTCTGACACGCCCTCCCGCTCCGCCCAGAGCGGGAGAAGTCATTGGATGATTTCCCACCCAAAATAAAAAAAAAGTAAAAAAAAAAAAAAAAAAAAAAAAGGGGTAATTAAAAAAAAACAAACTTTATAATTTATTTAGATAACTATTCGTGCGAAGTTTCGTGTTTATTACCTCAAGGAATAAGATTTTTCATACAAACTTTCATCCCTTATTTTACCCCCTTAGGGGTTGAATTTCGAAAAATCCTGATACACGTTATTCTTAATTTTTGGGTTTAAGTATAAATATTGAGTTTCGAGTTAATCGGACAGCGCGTTAAAATTCTACCATACAAACTTTGACACCCCCCAACCGTAGGATAGGATACTTTTCCGGGATAAAAAGTACCCAGTGTGGTGCCCAGGATATTAAAGAATAATTATACCAAGTTTCATCGTAATCGAACCGGTAGTTTTTGCGTGATACTTGAACAAACAGACAGACAGACAGACAGACAGACAGACAGACAGACAGACAAAAAAAAATTTAATCACACTTTTGGGTTCGGTGTCGGTCTAGTAACACCCCCTGCCATTTATTTTTTTGATATTTTCAATGTACAGAATTTTCACTTCTACAGATTTATTATAAGTATAGATTCGAGGCTTTACTTTGATAATTGGCTATCAATTTGACTAAATTGTATATTGTATTGTTTTGTAACCTTCAGATCTATTTAGTAATGAAAAAAATGGGAACACTAAGGCCCGAAGACGAACGCAAATATGGCGTCTACGGACGACTATCAGTGGTCTCTAACACCCCCAAGGTAAATGTGAACCATACTAAGACAATGTTCTCAGGCCACTTCATTTGATTTCGTTTGTACTCTCTTTCTTACTTTCGTTGGCCAACACAATGTTTTTATAAAATATTCATCTATGAATTGGCACTTTGAACATTGCGAACATCCTCTAAAAATTATCGTCATTATTCTAAAATGTTGTGTTTGCCTACAGAAAGTGTGAATGTTTATGCTGCATGAAAAATAAGCTATATAATAGAAAAAAATTAGTTGTAAGAAAAAGAAGGGACCGATAAAATTTTTGTGTACAGACCACCTATATGAAGAGCAAAATAGTCGCACACAGGCCTAACGCCCAAGGGGATAACTCGGACAGTGGTGAGTGGAAATTAGATATAGTTCGCTCTGTCCGTACGCGGCTTACTATTGAGCCGCGTACAGACAGCGCGAGGCCTTGCCAAGCGAAATCGCCGCATGCCAATCAAATTCGAATCAGCGATAAATGCTCACAGTGAGCATGCCGTAGCCAGATCTTACAATAATCAATCAAACCATCATATTTCCAAAACTGGCGACATAAATACCTCCCCGAATACTTGAATAAAAATAATAGTCTTTTAAATTGAAATCTGCAATTTTTTGTCAAGTAATGTGGTGCGATTTCAAATATTAAGTATCATTTATTTTTTAAATTTATTTATCTCGTTATCTGTGCTAGGCGACTTTATCAATGTCCTTTATTGAGAATGTTTTTTTTTACAAAACTTAAAATTTTACAATGTTGTGGAAAGATTCGCTAGCCAGAAAGCGAAGAAAAAGAGTTTTATATAATACTAGCTGCGCCCCGCGGTTTCACCCACATAAGTCTCGATCCCGTGGGAATATCGGGATAAAAAGTATCCTATGTTAGGACATAGGATACTTTTTATCCATGTCATGGTCTAACCATGTGCCAAATCTGTTCAGCCTTATTAGCGTAAAACCGAAACAAACAAACAAACTCACCTTCGCATTTATAATATTAGTTACGAATAAATAATACAGCAAGTGTCGCAAGCATTTTACTTGTTACTTCTACTTTGTTTTTGGTACAAAATAAATAAATAAATCAATTGTAAAAAATAAAGTTTACATTATTTGGTAGGCACCAACACCAAATAATGTAAACTTTATTTTTTCCTTTTTTCTAATTAGTTACTACAGTTGGTATATCTATAACTGAAATACTTGACAATTATAGATTATCGTATTATAACTGAATGAATATTTTAAAAAACTATAAATATACACATCATATTATAAATGATGAAGAACTTTCCGTCTGTCACCTTTACGCCTGCTGAACAGATTTCGATAAGGCCTTGCCTCTTAGATAGATTTACTGCATCACCGCGGGAAAATGCCCGTTAGAATAAGGTATTTAGATTAAGGTACAAAAGCTAGTAAAATACAAAAATGTAGTAAGTATATTTGTGAGCTGGGCATACAGGCAGGATAGGCCGGGGGGCGGATATTCATAGTTAGCCTAGGGATGTCAAACTCTAAATCACGCACTGGCTATCTTACTGCCTATTTCTTTTGTTAATATTATTTGTAGGATTTCAAGTGCAGTGCAGGGATGTAGTGATCTGGAAGCGGCCGTCGCCGCTGCAAGCCATTGCAGAGCGCACCACCAAAGCACAAATCGCCCGCACTGCCTACACCATTTGGAGAATGAACTCGTTTGTGTATTTTGCTCATAATCTTGTTTCATTGAATTTTCCCCCATTCCCCCACAAGCAGAAACTTCATGTCAATCTGCTAAAGAATTATTTTCGCTGACTACATTCGGTAGTCTCGCTCCCGTACATACACTTGTTCTTGTTATGCACACGCGGCGAGCACTTGCCGAGAGTGTTGACCATTCGTTTTGCTGTAAATCGCTTATGTGATAAAACTAATAGTATTTCTTTTTTCCAGATTAGTTTCGATTCCCCGGCCCAAGTAAGTATGGGGTGTGGGTGTTTGTTTCATACGACAATTTGCGACGTTCCAGTGTGTTCGTTGTGTTAATGAGACTGTCCAATTACAATAGTTCACTTGTTCGAGCGAGTGTTTGTAAACCAAATATAGTCGTAACTGTGTGATGATTATTGTTTGCTACAACTGAAAACAATTATAGCTTGCAATATACTCCAGTTACAAATAAGAAGTATTTTTATATTGTAATTGATTAACGTGTTCATTGTAATCATGATAATATTAACATTACCGATAATCCTTAATAATATTAGAGTAATTTTGTCAATGTTCTGTAAATTCTAGTGCATAGAAAAATAAGCAATAACTGAAAGATTATTTTTACTATAAACTGTACTATTATTTTTACGGTTATCATTGTTTTTATGGAATAAAACTATATTTTAATATCAAATCTATATTTTCTCTTATCAATAAAAAAGTTTAATAATATCAGCAAGTCTTTGCAGTTCAGTTCTGTCAATTGGTTGAATCTGTTAAGTCTGTCTTTACAATCATCTGAAAAATATGTAATCACGAAACAATACGTATTTGCAAGTTTTTCTTATTCCATCACAAGTTAAAACACATTTTACTTTCGCCTCTTTTGATTACATTTAATTCACTAACATAATAAACAATTATCTGAGACGCTTTAATTATATTATTTCGCGTATATTATTTATAGGATGTGGACTTATATTTAGTATTATTTAGCCACCTTCGTATCATTGCACGAAGTTTACCCCTGTCTATAATTACACGTGCCACATCATCTATTCTTTTACCCCAAAGTCAATGTCATTAAAATCAACAATCATATAGCTTATGTAAATTGCACTTTCTTTCATTGTACTAAATCCAGCAGTACTAAGAATGTCTTAAATTGTTTGTTAGTCAAAACTGTAGTCTCTTTGCTAAGGAGCCGCCATCGATGTTTTCCAAAAGCTTTCTTTTGAGTGATGGTTTATCAGCCTCTATTCGACTGCTAATATTCGTAGGCATGGGTAGCTTGGATCCTACCGAAGGAGCTGGTTTGTTGCTGAAACAAAAGTTTATTTTCAGTAAAAAGTGAAGTAAGATACCTACGAAGATCGGCTTCTTCATTACAAAAATGATGTCAAGGCCTCTCATGCACGAACTTGTGGTTTCACGCTGTCCGCTGCGTTAAGCGGGTGCACAGAGCGGGCGCGCGACGAGCTTTTTTCTATTATCATCCTTAGAGCAGCGCTCCGTGAGGTGGGTCTCCTGTCGCATGCGGCGCCGAATATAAATGAATAGAAAACAGCACGCCGTGCGGGCGCCCGGTCCGTGCGGGCGCCCGGTCCGTGCGCCCGCTTAAGAGGGTTTATTCTGAAAGTTGGCAACGTCGCAAATAGATGTCAAATATTTCGCTGTTTTGATTAATTTGATAATATTTCTGTATGGAAATAAAAAATGTGGCTAACTAGCGAACTAGAATATTGATTATGAAATGCAATAATTAATATCGTAACACCGAATAGTTAGTTTTAGATGTAAACAAAGTATTTGGTAACTTTCCAAATGCCTTTTTTTCACCTAAAACGGGTACAAAATCAAATTCAATGTTATAATTGCAATTCATTATTAATATTCTAGTGAATTGGTTAGCCACATTTCTTATTTCCATACAGTATTATTTCCAAATTAATCGAAACAGGTAAATATTTGACAGCTATTTACGACGTTGCCAACTTTTAGGATGCACCCTCTTAACGCAGAGAACGGCCCTTCAAATCCGGGAAAGTACCAATGTGACTTTTTCATTTCATATGTACTTTCTGAGTTTGTCTTGGACATGACATCAGTGAAGGAAAAACATCGTAAGTCTGAAATCGCCAACCCGTCTTGAGCAAGCGTGGTGGTCAAAGCTCGTGCCTTCTCTGTATGAGAAGAGACCTTTGCCCTGCAGTGGGACAATAATAGTATGGTATTATTATTGTTAAGTATATGTAAGCTATGGGAGGGAACTGGTATAGCTTATCTTATTGTATCGTCTGGCAGACGGTTCGTCCGACATTAATGGACATGAGAGACTAAAAAGCTAGGAAAATCGAAATAGGCCCACAAGGCATCCGTAGGGAAGTCTTAAGTCGAAGGCGATCGGCTCAAAAGCCCGATTACTACAGGATTCGCATTTTTTTGTGGCGACTATGACTCATTTCATGTTGACCCTATGTTGTATTATTTGGTGTAAAATAATCCTATAATATTAAATGAGCAATATTTGTAATCACGTTCTCGAAAACGGCTCTAACGATTTCGATGAAAGTTGCAATATAGGGGTTTACGGGGGCGAAAAATTAGGTCTCATATCAGGGAAAATTCGTTTTCTCCATTTTCACCCGAGAAGAGCTCGGTCGCCCAAGTACTATAAATAAATTTCGTTAGCATACACAATTCAGAATATTCCACTATACCTAAAGTATGACATCTGCAACGCCTGCGTGCAATCGCACCGACTTGGAGGGTACAGAGCCAGGAGGCTCTCCATCAGCTGGATCAGATCGTCCGACGCAGCACTGAATATGTGACGCAGCTGCTGCGGCGGAAATACCTTGAACTGCACATAGTCTGTCAAGTTTTTCATTCCCTGGAAATAAAAAAGTAGAGTGAAAGTGATAATTAGAATTCAATCAATATCCATGATCAACCTTATCAAAGGCTTTTCGAAAGTTAGTGTTTACAGCGTCCACTTGCACACGAGACTCCATTCTACTATTTTTAAAAAAGTCAGTGAAAGATATCACATTAATTGTTGCTGTGATATTTTGTCATGGAGAAGCTTGTCCTTTCGAATCAGCTGCTTGTGAAGGAGCCTCTCGAAAAACTTTGACAAGGCCGACAATACATAAATAGGCCGATAACTTTTAAAATCCTGTTTCGGACTACTTTTATGAACGGGAGTAATATTTTCCCGCTTCAAGACTTCTGGAAAAGTTTCCAGATATAAACATTTATTATAAATAATACGCAATGGTGCACATAACGCCTGAGCAGCCTTATTAAAAAAAATTGATCGAATACCGTCTCCTCCTATCTAAAGATTTGAGGGCAAGGTCAGTACTAAGCACAAGGCTAACAGGAGAACAATTCGCAGGCGATGGGATGCGACGCCGTGGGTCGGTGGCCGAAATTTCCCGCGGACGAAGTAGTGGGCAGAAGCTAGTGCTATAGTGCGCGCGGAACTAGTTGGCCGCGCCTTAGATATGTGAGCGGTGGGACGGAGAGGCGGGGCGCTTTGTTGTCATTACTCAGTGGCGGCGGACTGAGTATGGCGGCAACCCGTTCCCTCACCTTAGGCGCGGCCAACTAGTTCCGCGCGCACTATAAATATGCACATGGTTAGGGGATCATTGAAAAAAAAAAAGTTTGAATTGCTTCTAGATAAATGTCGCAGAAAGAAAAGGTTAACCAATTTGCATGCATAAGACAGTCTGACTAGTGACTACTTATGAAAATGCCCTCTTTACTTATGAAATTTCCTTTATCTTTTCTTTATGCGAGTGTAGGTATAGCAGCAGAACTGGGAAATTAGTGTGGCTCGCAATAAGCTTAAAAATAAATAAATACTCACAGGCCAAATTTCTTCACTTGGTGTTCCGAATACTTGGAAGATCCGCGACAGTTGATCTAGGTCTGATTCTCCAGGTAAGAAAGGTACTCTCAGTAGTAGTTCAGCTAATATACAACCTATTGCCCACATGTCAACACCTGTACCATATTGTCTTGCTCCAAATAACAGTTCTGGTGACCTGAAAAGAGGTGATTATATATTTTGTTATACATACATACATAAACTAACGCCTTTTTCTCATAGGGATAAGCAAAAACTACAGAATGCCACCTGCTATGATACTTACAAACTTCTTCTGCTTTGTTTCATTTGTTTTTTATTATGTTATCAACAAACAGTGTATAGACTTTTAAAGTAAGGTGCTAAGCAGACGATGGACAATTTGAAATCATAAGCATTTCGTCCACATAAGATTTCCATACAATTCTAAATTCTCTGCAGACACAATTGTCCATTGGCTAGGTAGACCATTGTAAAAGTCAAAAATAATAATAGCAGTCTTAAGACAGATTCAATCAAGTCAGCCTATATATCGGTCCACTGCTGGACGTAGGCCTCTCCCAGGCTCTAGCACAAGACCCTGTCCTCCATCTGAGACAGAATATTCCCAAAAAATATATTTGACGTTCGGCTAACAGGTTTTTGCACCAAATTGCTATGTTATTTATTACCTATACCATCTGGTTACTACTTGATGTGTGTTAATTCTGGTTGGAGACCCAAAAGCCTTTGCAAGACCAAAGTCACCAATCTTCAGAATACCCTCCCGGTTTATAAGTAAGTTGTTAGGTTTCAAATCCCTGTGCAATATCCAATTTTGGTGTAAGTATTCTAAACCTGCAAAATAATAAAGGTTAAAGTATGTTATTGCAGAGAACAAAATATATGTAGTATTAAATTAATTTTTAATACATTAAGTTTCCTCATAGATCATTTTATTGCTAGGTAGTTTGTTGCCGCTTTTTCTTCCGAGCATTAACACAAAAGAGGTGAAGAGTTGAACTTTAAAGATTATCTTTTGTAACTTTGCATGCCCAAAAAGTACTGATTCTCAACCAAGGTGTAGTTTTTTTTAATTGCCATTTTCAGATTGCCACAATGCATGAAAGTTGCTTTGGTTTTGGATATACATTCCAATAGACTTATTTTTTAAACTTTATGCAAAAAATAGAGGTAATGCCATGTAGGCATTCTCTGGCATTCAACAATTACTGGGTGATGAAAAGATCATCATCTGCCAAGCCTTTTCAAAATATGTTGTCCAAACCAAATGCAGCTGAATAATTTGATTAATCTGGCCTCCACTACCCAGTTACTGGGTAACATAATAGTAAGACTGGTTATCAGACTTTCAAGCTTCTGACAACTGTGGATGATGAAATAATAAATTACCTTTTAAAGTCATAATCATGTAAGACTTAACATTAGCTGGAGTGAGTACAATATTATTGTCCTTAACAATTATTTCTAAGTCAGTGTCCATAAAGTCAAACACCAATGATACATTTGATTTCTGTCCAAATACATCTGAAAAGAAAATGTAATAAATATGTTTCAGCTAAGGGTTTTGTTATTTAATTTTACAATCCAGAAAATAATCATATCATAAATATACTTTACACAATTGTGCTGTGAGCATTTATTATAAAATACTCACAAGCTAGCAAGACAAATAAGCTTTCTAGAACACTACTTTAAAAAAATAACCTTTATGTGTATGTATAAATAAGCTTGACTAGTTGTCTACACAAAGTCTGATAAATTTAAAATAAAATTAAAGAAAAAAAAACCTAATAATCCAATGAGATTGATATGCTGTAACTCTTGTAACAGCTTTATTTCTCTCAGAGCAGTCCGATTGATGCCATCCTGTGCCTCGAGACGGGAGCCTATTTTGATCTTCTTTACAGCAACAATTTTATCTGTTTTCACGTCCCTGGCTTTGTATACTGTTGCGAACTAAAACAAATTTTTAGAGGTTAAAATTAAAAGTTTTATTCCGAATGTTAAATTATAGTTGTTTACACTTGGGTAGGTATAATTTTATAGTAATAATTACCTGCCCCTCTCCGAGAAAGTCAATTTTCTCATAACGAAGAATTGGTTCTTCCATCGTGTATGTTTTATCTAAGTAACTTCGACGAAAAGCACGTAAATATTAAACTTCACCGGCACTAATAAATTGAATCATAACGGTCTGTTCCACACGTAAATTATAAAAAGGTACAAATGACAAAATTATTGATAATTTGGCTCCCGTTTGTGTGGATTTTATTTTAAATTCAAAATTTGACAGTTCACAACTTCACACTTCACATAGAACCATAGCCAACCAAGGCTGCGTTCCGAGTTACAATGTAATCGATTTGAGCGTGCTAACACCGGTTCCGAATAAGCGTTAGCGCGGTAACGCCGACCCATGAAACGTCATAAATGACGTCATGACATGCGCCATCTTGCGATAACGCCGACCATGCCTTTTACTAATATCACCGTGATCTCTGTCAAAAATGACAGTTGACTGAACTGTCATTTTTGGCAGCGCTGTAGTTTTGAGTCGCATATATCTATAAACTAACGTGGCTTTTTCTAAATTGTGCTCCTGGCTACCGTCGCCACTTAACCAAAGAAGAAAAAGACATTTCTGATGTTTATACAAAGAATTTAAGTAATGTTATAAGTTTTGACGTTTAGCAAGCACTGTAGGCGCGTTCACGAGCGTTCCGAATTGATGACAGACCTCAGCTGTCATAATCGTAATATCTAAATCGGAACGCAAAATATTGATGTCAGCGCTGTGAGCGATTATGGCCTAACTCGGAACGCGGCCCAAGTTGAGTTGAATAAAGGGAATAGGCAAGTGAAGTGACATGTCGATTTTATTCGTTCGTAAATTTCGTTAGGTTAAGAAAAACAAACTATACGGCCTAAAAATATGTTTCAAATCAAAATTACATATCTTCTGCGTTGTGCATACTGAGGCGGTGGCGGTGAGTTGTAATGTATACCGCGTGGCGTGTGTTTGAGTATTCTCTCAATCTTCTAACTGTTCATTCTGCCACCGCGCTACGCACCCGCCACCAACTTAGAGCAAGGGTATTATATGATTTGAGTATACCTACAATATTGTCTACAAACCTTGATTTTTGTAGGTATTTATTTTTTGTATTACTTTGGTAGGTATTATTTAGATTTACTTCTATATCTGGTGGCGCTGCTGGCGTCACCTACAGTGCGTTCATTATAACTTGTCCCGTGCGTGTAGCGATAGGTAGCAGTGAATTTTGCAGTCCGCTAGACTGGAGTTCAAAATACCGACTGACAGAACAGTACTACCAATCAAATGACTGCAAAACTCAATGCTAGCAATCGCGTCACGGGTCAAGTTAAAATGAACGTACTGTATGCACCTCGTTTCTCTCTCTTGACTTTGGGGTTGAGAAATAAAATGTTATTTCTCATAGGCTCATACGCTCATTGGGCACGAAGCTAAACTCTACTTTTTAAACAACTCATTTATCTGGAAAGCCCTATTACTTCAAGAGAAAGTTAGACTGCGCCACACTGCGCTCACAAGATTTCTGCGCGCAGATGAAATCAGAACTTATCGTATGCCTCCTTGTCGTTTATGTAAGGCCATTAATTTTATGTATAGATTAATATTATTATAAGATTAAATTAATTATTTATTATTATTAAGCACGCCAGCGCCACCGTCCACCGCCGCAGTCGCGTGCTCTTAGGTAGGTATTTGCCTCCATGGCGTGAGTGTGTATACTGTAACTATTCGTTCCTTGTTCTTACGGTTTCGGCCGTTAGCACACTAGACAATAAAACATTCTGGTACGAACGGGTTCTGTGCTAAGAACAATGTACACTGT
Source organism: Eupsilia transversa (assembly GCA_914767815.1). NCBI lineage: Eukaryota > Metazoa > Arthropoda > Insecta > Lepidoptera > Noctuidae > Eupsilia > Eupsilia transversa. The sequence goes on from OU611888.1 coordinate 6,347,355, forward strand.
GATAAGAACTTCTCTCATTTACCCATTTATATTACTCTTGGAATAGGCTATTCCGTTTTTCCATGACAAGGTACTCGGAAACGTATATCCGAGAATCCACCTAAGCCTATAAATTCCGTTTATCCAACTAGGCCTAGGGGGTGGATTCTCTAGGGTGGTCATCGAGTATACACCTTAGTGTGGATAAACGGGATAACCCATGGGGTTGCGCCAGCCATAAGATATGAATCTTACAAAGAAATGGGGTAATGGGAAGGTGTGTTGTGTATAACTAGGTACCTAATAAAATGAAATAAATTGTGCATTCAAAATAAGTATTTTATTTCAGAGTATTTTTTTTTTAAATTCCACCTCTCAACCTTAATACTAAATGAAGTGTAGATTCCTTCTGAATGTTGTAATCGGAGAGTGTGCGACCATCCTCCAACTGTTTACCGGCGAAGATCAATCTCTGCTGGTCCGGAGGGATTCCTTCTTTGTCTTGAATTTTGGCTTTCACATTCTCGATTGTGTCAGAAGCTTCAACTTCTAATGTGATCGTTTTGCCAGTCAAGGTCTTGACGAAGATTTGCATGCCGCCTCTAAGACGAAGAACTAAATGCAATGTAGATTCCTTCTGAATGTTATAATCGGAGAGTGTGCGCCCATCTTCCAACTGTTTGCCGGCGAAGATCAACCTCTGCTGGTCTGGTGGAATTCCCTCTTTGTCCTGAATTTTCGCTTTGACATTTTCGATTGTGTCAGATGCTTCGACCTCTAATGTGATGGTCTTGCCTGTCAGTGTCTTTACAAAGATTTGCATACCACCACGCAGACGCAGAACTAAATGCAGCGTAGATTCCTTTTGGATATTGTAGTCTGATAGTGTACGTCCATCCTCCAACTGTTTGCCGGCGAAGATCAATCTCTGCTGGTCCGGAGGGATTCCTTCTTTGTCTTGAATTTTGGCTTTCACATTCTCGATTGTGTCAGAAGCTTCAACTTCTAATGTGATCGTTTTACCAGTCAGGGTCTTGACGAAGATTTGCATGCCGCCTCTAAGACGAAGGACTAAATGCAATGTAGATTCCTTTTGAATATTGTAGTCCGACAGTGTGCGCCCATCTTCCAATTGTTTACCGGCGAAGATCAACCTCTGCTGGTCCGGTGGAATTCCCTCTTTGTCCTGAATTTTCGCTTTGACATTTTCAATCGTGTCGGAAGGTTCGACCTCTAGTGTAATAGTCTTACCAGTTAGGGTCTTGACGAAGATTTGCATACCACCGCGCAGACGCAGTACTAAGTGAAGAGTGGACTCTTTCTGGATGTTGTAGTCCGACAATGTGCGTCCATCTTCCAATTGTTTACCGGCGAAGATCAATCTCTGCTGGTCTGGGGGAATTCCTTCTTTGTCTTGGATTTTGGCTTTCACATTTTCGATTGTGTCAGAAGCCTCGACCTCCAGAGTAATGGTTTTGCCAGTCAGGGTCTTCACGAAGATTTGCATACCACCACGTAGACGTAGCACTAAATGAAGGGTGGACTCCTTTTGAATGTTATAATCGGAGAGTGTGCGCCCATCTTCCAACTGTTTGCCGGCGAAGATCAACCTCTGCTGGTCTGGTGGAATTCCCTCTTTGTCCTGAATTTTCGCTTTGACATTTTCGATTGTGTCAGATGCTTCGACCTCTAATGTGATGGTCTTGCCTGTCAGTGTCTTTACAAAGATTTGCATACCACCACGCAGACGCAGAACTAAATGCAGCGTAGATTCCTTTTGGATATTGTAGTCTGATAGTGTACGTCCATCTTCCAACTGTTTACCGGCGAAGATCAACCTCTGCTGGTCTGGGGGAATTCCCTCTTTGTCTTGGATCTTGGCTTTGACATTTTCAATTGTGTCAGAAGCCTCGACCTCCAGAGTAATGGTCTTGCCAGTCAGGGTCTTCACGAAGATTTGCATGCCGCCTCTAAGACGAAGGACTAAATGCAATGTAGATTCCTTCTGGATATTGTAGTCTGACAACGTGCGCCCATCTTCCAACTGTTTACCGGCGAATATCAATCTCTGCTGGTCTGGTGGGATTCCCTCTTTGTCCTGAATTTTGGCTTTAACATTTTCTATTGTGTCAGATGCTTCGACCTCTAGTGTAATAGTCTTGCCAGTCAGCGTCTTGACGAAGATTTGCATACCACCACGCAGACGAAGTACCAAATGCAGAGTGGACTCCTTCTGAATATTGTAATCTGAAAGTGTGCGGCCATCTTCCAGCTGCTTACCGGCGAAGATCAGTCGTTGTTGGTCTGGAGGAATTCCTTCCTTGTCCTGGATTTTTGCTTTGACGTTTTCAATTGTATCAGATGCTTCGACCTCTAGTGTAATAGTCTTTCCAGTCAGCGTCTTGACGAAGATTTGCATACCACCACGCAGACGAAGTACCAAATGCAGAGTGGACTCCTTCTGTATATTGTAATCGGAAAGTGTGCGGCCATCTTCAAGCTGCTTTCCAGCGAAGATCAATCGTTGTTGGTCTGGAGGTATTCCTTCCTTATCCTGGATTTTTGCTTTGACGTTTTCAATTGTGTCAGATGCTTCGACCTCTAGTGTAATAGTCTTGCCAGTCAGCGTCTTGACGAAGATTTGCATACCACCACGCAGACGAAGTACCAAATGCAGAGTGGACTCCTTCTGAATATTGTAATCGGAAAGTGTGCGGCCATCTTCCAGCTGCTTTCCAGCAAAGATCAATCGTTGTTGGTCTGGAGGTATTCCTTCCTTATCCTGGATTTTTGCTTTGACGTTTTCAATTGTGTCAGATGCTTCGACCTCTAGTGTAATAGTCTTGCCAGTCAGCGTCTTGACGAAGATTTGCATACCACCACGCAGACGAAGTACCAAATGCAGAGTGGACTCCTTCTGAATATTGTAATCGGAAAGCGTGCGGCCATCTTCCAGCTGCTTACCAGCGAAGATCAATCGTTGTTGGTCTGGAGGTATTCCCTCCTTGTCCTGGATTTTTGCTTTGACGTTTTCAATTGTGTCAGATGCTTCGACCTCTAGTGTGATGGTCTTACCAGTTAAGGTCTTGACGAAGATTTGCATACCACCGCGAAGTCGCAGCACTAAGTGAAGAGTGGACTCTTTCTGAATGTTGTAATCGGAAAGCGTGCGGCCATCTTCTAGCTGTTTACCGGCGAAGATCAGTCGCTGTTGGTCAGGTGGAATGCCTTCCTTATCTTGAATTTTAGCTTTAACATTCTCAATCGTGTCAGATGGCTCAACTTCTAAAGTTATTGTTTTACCAGTCAATGTTTTAACAAAGATTTGCATTCCACCACGCAGACGCAATACTAAGTGGAGCGTAGACTCTTTCTGGATGTTGTAGTCGGATAACGTACGGCCATCTTCAAGCTGTTTGCCGGCGAAGATCAATCGCTGCTGGTCTGGGGGGATACCCTCTTTATCTTGGATCTTGGCCTTGACATTTTCAATGGTGTCAGATGGCTCAACTTCCAATGTAATGGTTTTTCCAGTCAATGTTTTAACGAAAATCTGCATACCACCTCTGAGACGCAGCACCAGGTGAAGAGTAGATTCCTTCTGGATATTGTAGTCGGATAGAGTGCGTCCATCTTCCAGTTGCTTTCCTGCGAAGATCAATCTCTGTTGGTCGGGAGGAATGCCTTCCTTGTCTTGAATCTTAGCTTTCACGTTTTCAATGGTATCAGAGGGTTCCACCTCCAAAGTGATGGTTTTCCCCGTCAAAGTCTTCACGAAGATCTGCATATTGTCCTGTAACAGAAGTATAATAACTGTTAACACATAATAATTTAAAGTGTCGTCACTACTCATTAGTTGTTGGAAACAATTTATGAGTCACCGTATTTATGACTGGCTACCTACTTATGTGTTAATGTTGAGAAAACATCACGCTATCTATGACTCGGTTCGACTGTGCAATCATAATATAAATATAAGTACCTAAATATGTTTTTAATATAATTATAAGTACCTATACAGTTAATCATTAAATGCGCATAGATACCTACCAGCTTGTGTTTAGGTACTTTCAAATAAGATTTTACATATAGATATGTAAATAAGAAAAACCTTGAGTATAAGTAATTTGGGTGCTTCCGCAGCATTGATGTAGGTAGGTAGTAGTAGTAGGCAGCTGATAAAATATGGCCGCGGGCAATGCAATATTATGTAGGTCACGGATAGAATAAACTGGGGTGACCTACTGACATGGCCACCACTGAACAGTTTGCGAGTTATTACCAACGAAAAGTGAAATTTATCCTTATCACACACCCGTCCCCTTTAGTTAATTAATAATTACCTTAAGATAGGTTTAGGTCGGTGGAAACAGAAGTTAATATGAAAAGAATAGGTTTTTGTTTGGTAGAAACTTGTTAGACAATGGTTTATATCTGGTAGAGTTAACAAATAGTTACGTTTAACAATAGCTTTAGAAATTGAGCATTACATCGCTAACGGTTTTTTTATTGGGAATTAATACTTGAATTTATTTGTAGAACATTATGTTCAGAACAAAAACACTTCGTTGTAAAATCATGCAAGCAAATGCAAAATCTGACGACTGTTATCCAAAATGGCGCCCGCACGATCAATAATCAAAACTGCGCAGTTCACTTATCCGCTTTCCCTAGCAGACGATACTAAAATACCTACTGCTTATTACTGTAAAAGTAACAAAAAACACAACTAACACAACTTGAATAAAAGAAAATGTACACTTACCGATTAATCACTAGAATTTAGTCTGATAGAACACAAAATTTCAATAAAATACTGTATCTCTCTGACGAACAACTCTAAAAAGTCACGCGCTTATGAATTCTTTTTTCAATTTCTCGTTTTGAAATGCGCTCCGAGAACTGACGTCCCCTTTATATAGACGCGGTCTCGTGAAAAATCAATGACTGCCGAGACCGTCGAGAATAGCCGAAGGAAATGTTGTCTCTTTCTAACATAGTGGGTACGATAGAGATAGCACTAATGTTCTAGAACGCATGCGTAGCTTCTTTCCTTTGTGACGCAAATTGTTTGGTTTGGAATGAGAGGAAGTCCAACAAAACAAAGCCAATTCAACGAATCATGGCGATCAATAAAAGCAGTTTCGACGCAAAACCGAGACATTGCTCTCAGTGCCGAGATATTTTATGCCGGAGAGTTAAAATAGCAATACATAATAATATAGGTAGGTACTTATTTAACTTGTATTTATTTTTATTTTGACAAAGATAACAAGAAGTGGAGTCTTTAGTTCCTTATAAATATGAGGTACCTACTTCCCTAATTAAATTAACTAAATTAAATTAACTGTTGTAAAACCTTGTCAAATGACCTCGGATAATACGCTCATAACAAATCGTAATTAGCTAAAAATATTAATTAAGTATGTAAGTACCTAGGTAGTTACCTACTGTACCTAGGTGTGTAAGTAGGTACCTAAGTACTGTACCGACTATAGATCATCTACCTACTTAGAAACCTAGCTTTCCTTTTACTTATTTATTTATCCTATAAATATGTAAGTACCTATCTATTTATGTACTTACTTAACTAAAAATATCGGTCGTGTTGATTGGAAAGGGGTCATTCACTTGTTTCAGTGTTGCGACCTCTGCTTGGGTAGGGTAGGATAGGACGTAGGTAAAGATTTATACCTTTGGTCTCCATATAATTCTGTTCGACATAAACAAGTTATATTGCATCATTTCACCGATAATAAAAATAAATGCGCTAGTAGGTACAAGGTACAAGGGTTATAATACCGTTAGGTAAATCAAAAACGAAAAAAATAGATAGGTAGGTAATTATTTAAGTATGTTATGAAAGGTATGAGTCATCGATGATAGGGATGCCTAAATGGAAATTATTGTGAAATAATCATGCAATCTTTTTCACCCGACTGCGGCGGAACCCAAACAGAGAGTAAACGCGTACTATACACGTTTTGCGATCTATGTTTCAGTTTCCGAATTTCCTATTCCATGCCCGTGCGAGACGCATTGCAGACTTGCATTAATGTTTTAGGTATGTACCTACCTATATGGTTTACCTCATCCTTTGTTGTCTGTTGCTGACTGTCTATAGATACTATTAGTTATTTAGTTAAGTATAGGTAGAAGTGCGGGTACCTATACATGCCTATACTATACTTCTAGGTACGTAGTTATATCTACTAAAGTCTGTCTGCAGCAGACCTGTACCCTAATTAATTGCGTAATACCCGATCAATCACAATCTGAATCGTTTTGAAACAGATTGCTAATCCATTGCTTCATAAGTTCGAAAAAAAATCTGCTGTACAACGTAAATAACGCAATGAATGTTATTGAAATGTCAAAATGAAAGATTAAGTACTTAGGTACGCAATTAGATAGCTGCAAGCTACTACTTGCCTATAAATTATGCGTTGCATGCAGGGTACTTTACTCTCACTCATGAAACTGAGTAAGTAGCTGATGATGCCTACCATCACCCTATCACTGTTTCAGTTAGTTAGTCAAATGTTACAAGTTGAGTACCTTGTAACTGACATTTGACTACACAGCAAGCTATACATTTTCAGTAGGTATCGATTCGATTCTATATTAAAATGGACTTATTTAAACTTATTAAGAGGGTGCATCCTAAAAGTTGGCAACGTCGTAAATAGCTGTCAAATATTTACCTGTTTCGATTAATTTGGAAATAATACTGTATGGAAATAAGAAATGTGGCTAACCAATTGACTAGAATATTAATACTGAATTGCAATTATAACATTGAATTTGATGTTGTACCCGTTTTAGGTGAAAAAAAGGCATTTGGAAAGTTACCAAATACTTTTTTTACATCTAAAACTAACTATTCGGTGTTACGATATTAATTATTGCATTTCATAATCAATATTCTAGTCAATTGGTTAGCCACATTTCTTATTTCCATACAGAAATATTATCAAATTAATCAAAACAGCGAAATATTTGACATCTATTTGCGACGTTGCCAACTTTCAGGATAAACCCTCTTAAACAAAATTCATGGTTACTAGGCAATAGGGGTGGTATATACCACCCCTATATGTATGAGGTGAATTTCGCGGATTGGATCGTTATCCACATACAACCCAAAACCACAAGTCCACAACTCACTTGTTTGTTTAATTTGATAGGTATGTAATGTTTTGTGAACCAAAACAATAGGTAGGTAGGCATTCATGTTTGTTTTTTTAAATAAGTGATGTTTTTACCGATTGGTTTGTGCATTAATTTTGTTTATAGATAGGAATTATGTGGCGTGACCGCGTGACTGATGATGAGATGATAAGGAATAAGGGCCGAGTCACACCGGAATGGCGGCGGGCGTCGCCGCTGGCAGCCGCGGTGGTTCGGCCCGCGGCACAGCACTGCGGTCCGCGGGCGGCCTCGCGAGTCGCGACCAATGATATTCTAATAAAAACATCATTGGTCGCGACATTTTCAAGCGATACTGGTCTTTTAAGTATGTAGATAAAGTTTAAAATTATTTCACACTGAAAGTGCTCGCCGCGTCCGTCGCCGCGTCGCCGCGTCGCGTCGCTGCCAGCCGCTGCCATTCCGGTGTGATTCGGCCCTAACAGTCGGTGTCAGTGTGCCGGTCGGCCGATCCGGTCATTATCAGAAATTCCCACCTACACGAGCAAAACAAGGATAAGTATATAATACTGATAAGACTAAAAACGTTTGGTAGGTATTTCGACGTTAGTCTAGAAACGAGTGTCTGCGACATACCTACCGCTATTGTTCACAAGTCACAACAGAACAGGGATTTGAATGATACATAAAGAAAGAAAGGCACTTGAATTGTGTCATTGTTAGATAAAACATAGAACTAAAGATATCTTGCCGTAGGTTTCTTTAGTTTGTGGTACTTAATTGCGTTGTTGTTAATTATCGGCCACCTAGATACGATACCACCATCGTAAAACATACGACCTACTTTTCTGGTTATTATTATCAATTCAATAGACACAAGCTAAGGACATGAAGTCTTGCTTGTATTATACTACTTAAGGTACCTACATTATGATACCATAAGGCATGGGGCAAGATGTGGTCAGTGGTTTAGCTACACCTCTTTAGCCACCACCTCTTGGGTACCCCTCGGGGTACTTACTTATACAGATGTATGGATGTGACACTAATGTGCCTGAGTCAGTTGTCTTTGTTGGTAGGTACCCGTGTAGAGTGTAGGTACGGATGCTTTTGTAAAGAACGTATTCATGTGTAGAATTAAATGAGTTCAATTATTTAGTACTTATTGGATAAAATAGAATTACATAAGTAGGTATCATTTTTATTATACTTAAGTAAGTACCTACTTTATCCTGAATAATTGCCCGAATACCAAATGGTGTCGCTGAACTCGCCGAGTGTAGGTAAATATATCTAAAAATATAAAACTGAAACTGAAGAAGAGAAGTCGTTGAGTTTTCGGTCATTAACACGAGTAACACGACTGAAACATGTTACAGTTACCTAGTTACAGTACCGGTACCTACCTACGTCGTGAATGTAAAATTATCGCCTTCATTTTACGCTCTAGAAATATTAAGCAAAATTGAGCAAAATGTAATTGTTTATCGCCGTATCGCGGATACTGGTGCACCAAATGACAAAACTGTGGCTGGAGTATTCTTGTTTAGTCTACCCCGCACCCGCACATCACAAGGTCGAAAACTACGAAAATGGGCCTTATTACTACGGCATAAAGGGGTTCTACTAGATTTCCCTGACTCCGCGATCGCTCGAGGTCGCACGTGTATACCTACCACGGGTACCTACTGTAGCGACTTCAATGCGTATGTACCTACATACGCCGTAGGTACAGACTTATACGCGGAACAATCGGATACCTAGGGACTATTATTATCACGCTTTAAAACCTAATGGCACTGAGCAAGCAGCAAGGTTATAGAATTTGTTTTTTACCCAGTTGGGAAACGACGCTAGTCCCGAGTTCGATTCTGGTTATGTGCCAAGTTTCTGAATTGAGGAAGATATTTAGTAGTTTGTAAAAAAAAATGTTCTCGGAAATTTTATAAGAGCGTTTGTTTTCATGCGATATTCTGTTTATAAGTTTTTAGCATGTATTTTCCCGTCGTGTTGTTTCGTAGAGTGCAATACCTGTTTATTATTAAATCTTATATTTGTACCTACTTATAATTATGTTGTCATCGCGCGACGCCGACGTATCAACTCAATGCATGGATACAGATTAGGTAGGTACCTACCTACTGCATGGACTCAAGGTCCAACGCACATTAGTTATGTCGCTAAATGGTTCCTAAGTATTTAACTGATTAAGTACCAAGTAATAGAGTACTTACTTAAGTATAATATAATATATTGAAACAAAAAAAAATGAAGCAGGTAAGTAGGTACGTACCTAGGTACTTATTTTTAGAATAATTACCTAGTTACTCAATGATCCAAACCAAATTTCTGTGACCTAATTAATTAGGTACCCAAATATAGATAGGTACCTACTCTGTTGAATATGAAGAAAATCAATTAATATCCCAACTACAAATAAAAACTCGAACTCGATATCCATCAGGATAAGCTACGCTTGCCGGGGTTGGTCCGTGGATGGGTGATCTTTAACTCCTCCGTTCCTCGGAAAGCACGGTAAGCCGTTTATCCCGGCAGTCATTCGTGGATCTTCTCGTCTGTAATTGGACGATTCCTGCACGTCTCCGCTCAGCTCCGCTCGTCTCCGCTTCAGTGGAAACTCACCCTTATCAAGGGGTAGCGTATTACCCAGTAACTGGGTTGTGAAGGTCAGATAGACAGTCGCTCCATGTAAAATACTGTACCTATTTACCTGCATCGATCGCTGATCGATTGATTGACTCAATTGTATTTTGTCCTATTCGTGTTTTTATTTCAATCAATCTGCCTAGCCTTTTCCCAACGCTTCCAGTCTAACCAGATACGACTGAATACCATACAATTGTCTTTACATACTTAGGGCCGAGTCACACCGGAATGGCATCGGCCGGCAGCGACGTGGCTAGCACTTTCAGTGTTCAGGCCGGCCGCTGCCATTCCGGTGTGACTCGGCCCTTATATTAAAAAGCTGAAGAGTTTGTTTGTTTGAACGCGCTAATTCGAAATTCGAAAAAAAACTTTTTGCCTTTGATAGCCCAATTTTTGAGGAAGGGTAAAGGCTATATTTAACATCACGTTACGAAACTTAGGAACGGAGCAAAACAAGAGTCAGAAAGAAAGCTTAGCGAAAACGAAGTAATAACGCGGGCGGGCGATGCCGATGTTATGCGACGCGGTTTAGTAAAAATGTGGCTGCTATTTTAGTATATTGTTTTTTACAATTACTAGCTTCCATAGTCAGTAGTAAGTCGTAAGATCGACTTACTATTGACTATGGAAGCTAGTAATTGTATAAAATAAATAACTAACTAGACATGTTTTGCAACAACAACAATTATTTTAATTAATTAAACTAAACATAATATTTACAACAATAATACAACCAACACTTGGTTTATGGTATAGAGTGCATTCTGTTCACTATTTTTGTTCAACAGCCTCCCATGGCCGAGGCCCTCGTTTGTTTTCCCAGTTGTCTATGTCAAGTTTTTGTATTTCTTCATAAGTTTGTTCTAAAGAAACTTCTTTCTCTCTGTTAAGGCCCATTTTTTCTGCCTCTGCCTTACTGACGCCTTTTACTTTAGAGAATTGATATCTGAAAGCAATAATTTGAACTTATAATATTGGTAGACTTGTACCTTTTTACTAGGTTTAAAATGAACTAATAACACTTCTGTCTACTTTACCAGGAATGCAGGTGTTTTATTACATTTTGTTATACTGCTAGATTCATCCCTAAATTCGTGGAATAGCCTAACTCATCAGGTGACTTGTAGTGGATGTACAAGAGTACATCCATCTGGCAGAGATAACGGGTATTTACCTCTGTAAGTTATAGTGGAAAGTCTAAAGTATTTACTGATAAGAGAAACTAATAGTCTTAAACGTCATTAGTATATATGAATCTGTCTGTGATGACTATCTGGACTAGGTATATAAATATCTATGTAAGACTATGCATAGTGAGGTACCTATCAGTATGACTATGTCCTCTTATCATTCATTTCAGTGATCTTCAGGTATCTAAGAACAGTAACATAGGGTACTAAAAGGGTTCTGTCAACCTGATAGTGTCATAAATGGACAAACCATCAAATCGGTGATTTGTCCATTTATGAGCTGGGCGCTGCTGACACGGCAATAGGTCAATAGGTAAACAAGTGTCAAAACAATTTCTTAACTTTTTAAGGTTTTCTTGTTCTTGATGTATAAGATCACAAAGTATTTCAACTTCGTTTCTAACATTTATTATATCTGCAAGGGGTGCGACTACTATGTGTAGTGCCGCCCATTGAAGAAGTTAAGGTAAGGAATCCCATGTTACATATTAATAATACGATAGAGAACCATGTAAGCAGCAATCATGGATTATAAAAATCACCTGATTTGTGTCCATTCTCGCAAACCGAAAGATCCTCCAACTATGAATAATATGAAAGGCAAACCATATTTAAATGATTTACGTTTGCTTAAAGCGGTAAATGAATTGAGCATAGAACCTAGACGGGCATTTAGATTTTCCAACATTTTCTAAGTTATGTGAAAAGTGATAACAACATAACCTATAATTTCAATCAATGCGACATTATATGTCAGTCAATAAGTCATTGTCAAATTCTTGAAATTGTCAATAGGTACTGTCCTGTCGTACTGCAGGTAACGTAGAAATGTCTACTTTTTTACGGCTCTGAATTCCAGCGGTTTTAGTCAGTTGTGGCAATGGTGTCGCATCGCAAGTTATATAGTATTTGATACATTTTCAATACTTGATATTTTATCGGTTTATCAATGTATCGAACCAATAGAACTCGCCAAAAAATGTGCAAAAAATATCGATTTATCGTTATTCTACAAGCCTACTGTCTTTCTCAGCCTCCAAGATGCGTTCAATTATTTGCCGCGAATGGAGCGCACTTTGGCCTGTTGGTAGTTTGACCCTAGTTGAACCTCATTGATTATATAAAGTATGTTCTGTTTATCATCGGGGGCGAGCGCGCGACTTCTGTGTCGTGTCGTTGTTTCAGAACGGCTATAACGGCTGAATCTGTAATGTCAACTATGATGTCAGTCAACCCTTGTCGACCAATCAGAATCAGTCAACAAACAGCTGATTTCCGCCATTTTCATAGCTTTTGTTGTTTAGTGTCAGCGCCGCCGCCCGCCTTATTAATTACTTTCGCATAATCAGAAAATGCTTTTTCTAACAAATCTAAGAAGTAGTAGTGTTTTATAAATGCATCATGGCTTCCACCAGTCAATCAACAAATGTTTATTACGAGGATCCTCCACCCGGTGCTCTGAAAGAAGATGAGTTTTTCTGTACAGAGAGGATTGTGCCGCGCAAAATTAAGCCCCAAAACATAGTCATACGGCTTATGGACAGAGAAATATATGGCTCTCGAAAACCTGGCTCACACTTCCATGTTGTTCGAGAGTTTTACCAGAATGTTTTTCCAAATTTGACTATAGTCAATGTAGAAAAACCTCCTTGTTTCTTGAGGAAATTTAGTCCTGATGGAAAGCATTTTATTGCATTTTCCGCTGATCAAACTTCTTTAGAGGTATGGGTAGTCACACAAGTAGAAGATAACATGGATTGTATTGTTAGTTTTACCTTAACATAATGTTTTGTTTGTAGATCTATGAGTACCGAGGCGCCGCTGCTGCTGGGGACCTTGTTGCTGGATATCCTTCAGACTTACTCAATGCTGACGCTGATGCACATCATAGAATAAGAACACACATTTTCTACAGGTTTTTCAAAGTACTTAACTTTTTTGATTTTCCTACTTCATTTAAGTTGAACATTTTTCGTTGTTCTCAAATAATCATTTTTCAGTTCAACTATCCATGCTATTTCTATTGTAAAAATATACTTTACATAATGATCTCAATAAAATTGTAAGAAAGTGCAAAATTTTGATAAGTAAATTACTTCATAAAAATGCTTGTCTGTTTTTCAGCCTAAATTCACTGTTAATGTGTGTCAACAACGAGAAGTGCCAAGATCTGAACGCAATAATGCTGGTCATGTGCCATTCATGGACCAGCAGCTGAACCGAGAGTGCAGTCTGTTCACTGAGGATGGCAGATATGTGATAGTGGGATCAGCAGCACACATTCCAGATGACCTAAGACCACATTTTTACCATATTCATAGCAACAATGAAGCTGTTACTCCAACTATTAGGTATGTTTATTTCCCCTATTTATAGTATAACTTGATTTTTTTGTTGAAACAACCATTACCTAGCACTCTAGATTTAAATAAATTAAAAAAACTATAGTGTTTATTTTTCATTCAGTTATTTACATATTTATAAATCTAAGTTATATTAAATTAAAGAACTAAGTAATTATCCGGCAAACTATGTACATGTATATAGAAAATACGGCGAAAATATTCAAATCTTATTGGGGGTTATTTGTTCGAGCCGTTTGGGGTTGAAACATTAGGCCCATGGGGTCCGAGTGCCCACCTGGTTTTCCAAGAGATCGCCAAGCGGTTGGTCGACTCTTCACATGACCAGAGGGCTGGCTTATTTTTTGGCCAAAGAATCAGCATTGCCATACAACGTGGCAATGCTGCCAGCCTTCTGGGCACCTTTCCTATTGACAGCGGACTTTTGAAAACTACTTTGTGATGTTTTGATTATTTGACTTAATGATTTAGCAATTTTTGAGTTAATTGAAACATCCTCTAAAAAGATTAATTAACTCTTTTTGCACTAGGGGTCGACTTAAAAAAAAAAAAACTAAAATCCTTGTTTTTCTTTCTTTTCTGTCATAAAAATTTACTTCAGCAAGTATTCGCGCCAAATTTCAGTTTAACCCAAGGAATTACATTTTTCATACAAACAATCAAAAATCCCCCTTTTCACCCCCGTAAAAGTTTGAATTTCCAAAAACCCTTTCTAACTGCTCGCCCTACATTATAAAAGTACAATTGTTGTTGTTTGTTTATAGGCAAAAAAAAATATTTTAAATTGTATGTGGTCAGATTTTTACTGTTCCCCTTGTAGATGGCATAGTTTAATTTATATATCTTGGTCACAAACAAAATAATTATCAGACAGTGATGTCTTATATTTTTTTAGATCAGCTTTAGAAGATTACTCTCTGCATCTAGTGGACTTGCATCAGGGAAAACTTTGTGACACAAAACATTTCAGAATAGATAAAATTTACCTCTCACACAATCAAGGAATCTACTTGTACAAAGAAGTTCTCGCAGTTCTATCTGTGCAGCACCAAACGATACATTTGTTTCAAATTGTTGAGGGCATGCTCATAGAAATCAGAAAAATTGGCAGATTTTGTTATGATGATGATCCATTTATTGTCAACTCGGTCTTTGTACCATTGAATAATGAAAGGCCTTTTCATGAAGAAACCGTAAATAGCTTAAAACATAGATTACTTGTCTTTCTTTTTAAAAGGGCAAAAACAATCAGTGACGAAACGGGAGATCCCCTTGAATTGAGAAAGTTTTATAAATATTTTGACATGTTCAAGAGTTTGAGAATGTGGAAGATGCAGTTGTTAGACGAGGATCATCTGTTCATAAAATATGCGAGTGAAGAAGTTGTAACATTGCGTGTGGCAGAACCCAATAGCCAGTCTTCGTTTTTTGTAATTTACAATATAAGCGAGAGCAAAATTCTAGAAGTTTTTGAGAACACGTCAGAAGGACTTTTGCAACTATTCGAGAACTATTGTGATTGCTTTAGAAATGCGAGATTATGTGCTGATTCCCAATTCACATGTTCGCCATCCAATAACTTGTATGCCAGGCTGACGCAACAAAGATTCAAACAAACTATAGTGCGAGCCATTTACGGAGGGCGAACAGAAGCTACAAAAAGAATCCTAGCACAGTTGCCGATAAGTGCACAGTCGTACAGTGGATCGCC
Organism: Eupsilia transversa; assembly: GCA_914767815.1. Lineage (NCBI taxonomy): Eukaryota > Metazoa > Arthropoda > Insecta > Lepidoptera > Noctuidae > Eupsilia > Eupsilia transversa. Next base: position 6,362,414 of record OU611888.1, read on the forward strand.
ATATTTAGATTTAGGACTATTCAGCTATGACGACAAATGGGTTTCTGTTATGGAGAGACCCAAAGCCTATGGAGAATACCCCATAAGGTAACTGAACTTATTGTTGACTACCTATATACAATTTACATGTAACTCTTGTGTGTAGGATTTTGATGTTGCTACAGAATGATTTATCTTTTCAGATTCTATGCACGTGACTCGGGGTTACTAAAATTCAAGATTTACGCGGGAGTACTAGGACAGTCGGTGCCAGCGAGCGCTCGAAGACTCGTCGCGTTCACCTTCCACCCTACCGACCCCTTCGCAATCAGTGTGCAGCGTACTAACTCTGAGTACATTGTGAACTTTCACATTAGAAATGCAGTGTTCAGTTGTTAATATGTCGTATACATAATTAATTGTAATTTTAAGTGTAGTTTTTTTACAATATTAGTTAATACTACTGTGTAGTATTTAATTTAAAACATAATTACTTATGTATTTTTAATTTTTGTATTAAAACATTTTAACGAGCTTATAAAGCGTAGCAAGTTACGTTCTTTGCAAAAAGTAATTACTATTGTTACACACATTGCGAAATATAATATAAATGTGGAATTTACGTAAGTAACTGTTCTTTAATTTTGTTGACACCTGGCGAAGTAGAGTTAATGATTAGTCTAACATAAAAAGGGGTTAAGCCTGACGATATTACATTGGTGCATAGGTAGGAACTAGTGTCAAAAGGCCGCAACAGTACTTCGTAGGTATTGACTTCTCAGTCCAAGTTGCAACTTAATGCTTAGTTGAGATAAGGTAGGCTTGGTACAGGTAATTGATCCAGAACTTAGATAGTTTAGTTTCTGAGATAGCTGAACAGCAGCTGAAATCATAGATAAAAGTAACTGAAATAATACTTTAGACTCAAATCTCATGGGCATTTTAAAGCTATAAATCTATGATTAAACTGTCTAAAACATAAATATGTCATTCACAAAAAGTCAGACAAAATGCCGACAGGACTATATTTATATAACAAAAGGACATTACAGCATTGATTCATTGTACATAAACACACATTAAAACCATTACAGAACTACTACAACATAGATATGAGTTGAAGAAATAAAATAATCATTTGGACCGCAATCATGCAGTGCAACCAAGCTTTCTGTGGAAACGATTTTACCAATGGATCATATTGTAGTACACGTTAGTAAACTTTATAGCTAGTCAGCAAGGTTGTAGCGAGACTGACTGCCATGTGGGTAGTCGCTACGTCCCCGTCAGGTCCCCCTTAAAACCACACGGTCTAATACGGGCATGTTCATTGGGGGGGGGACCATGTAGGCCTGGCCTGTGACAAGTGCGGCGGTAGCGTTTCACGCCAGCCGGTCTCCGGTTCCCGGCCACGCGGCGGACGACCATCGACAGAGGACTTAAGCGCTCCCTGCTGGGGGGGGATGTAGAGCCCCGTCTGCAGACGCTTCCAGGAAGAGCCAGTCACGTTCCAGACTAAGGGGCCGTTATGTATGTGTAAGTACTGCTGCCCAAGATGCACCGAACGTATATGCCTGAACGTGTTTGTGTGTAGGTACTACCTACATTACATTTAAGTGTCGCTATGCGTGGATGCTATTTATTACGTGTATTCCCATTATCCGCACCGGTATTGAGCAGGACGCTAGCGGACGGCACGGTTGGCGCAATGGGTTGTTGGTTCGATCCCCGTATGGTACTAATGTTTCAATGTTTGTAAGGTGTTTGATTGTGTACGTACGCACCTACTATACAAGAAGAATTCCAAGTAACGGCCAAAGCAGGGTTTCTAGTGTATAATTGTAATTAACGAACTTGTTTTACTTTTAATAATTATATGTACTTTTATAGCATTAAATCCCACTCAAAGCATGAATCCACAAATAGTGGGCGAAGGTCAAGTTACGTCGGTAACATTACCAGATGGATCCGTGCAGTTCTTCTTCATGCCGACGCTCAAATGGTGGTCACCCAATGCAACTCAATGCTTTCCATATCAAACCATACCCAATCCTATGTTTGCTAACACTAATTATAGCATCCCACCACCATGCAACAATAATATAGGAACTTGGTTTATCAGAAGTATTGCTTCTTCGTGAGTATAGTCATTTTTTAAATCACTATTTAACTTTTTATGTTTAGTAATAAGGTTGCATAATCTAAAACATACTTTTTCCATATACAGATTCCCTCAAAGTGCTTGTAACCCTCCAAGCCAGCGAAACGAACTTAGACTCGCTAATAATACGGACTGCAATAATAAATTGAACTACAATGATTTTGGATACCAAGTAAAGGTAACATAAAAAAATAAAAAAAATATGAATGACTAATCTACAATTCTAAACATCAAGTAAAATTAGGCGTTTAATGCTAATATGTTATTGTAAAAATGTAATATTTACAGTTTCATAATGATGGTTGGACATCAACAACAGACTTGGTCTACTTTTATCCAAGTCTGCGACAATGCGACTTCGTGTTCACGCCGGCATGCAAGGATAAAACCGTTCAGATAGACACAGAGTCCGACGCAAATTACACACTGTGTAATAATGAAGTTATATGCACCAAACCATGCAGCTGTTCTGTCGGTCCTAAGCCCATGAGCGTAGACTGCCTAGTAGACCCAAAGTTGACTTGCAAGAGTAACAATACCTCTACCAAAGAAAGTTGTTCCAGTAAAAAACATAATAAACAGAGCATGGTTCAAAAAAAGAAACGGAATAAATCAAAGCATATAATTTGTGCTTGTGGGCCTACACCTAACATTACTTCTGTAGACAAATCAATTACGACCTATGCGGATGAAGGTAGCAGCTGCACTCCTGCGGACGGTCGAGAAACGCAAACATGTAAAACAGAAGAATGTGTCGATGTTAAACCTATGAACAAGTCCCCGTTGAAGGCGGCCCTATGGATGCCAAAATGGATCAAGAGTAACAGCGGCTGTTCCACGACTGACGAGTGTTCGAACAACGATACCAGTAAAAAAGCACCTAAAAAACGAGTTGAGAACAAAAAATATAGACGGAGTAAACCAAAGAAGTGTGACTGTGATAGTGACTCGTTGGCCGACAGTGTTTGCAGTGTTTCTGAAGACGAAACAATTGCGGCTAAAGGTACGCTTCCACATCGTCGGAAAAGGAGGGTCCGGAGCGCCGGCATTTGTTTGTCTTTCTTATTCATATAATGCTGAAGTCCGGATCGGATTTACAGATCTTGTGATCGCAGTTCTATTGGAATCAGTTTATTCATACAAACAAAACAAATCCGTATGCTCCGTACGCTTCGATGCGGATCTTTATAACAATTTATTACGACGAAGTTATTCATTCATTTCTGCTTTTGCCTTTATTCTTGCAGATTCACCATGTACATGTAGTACATGTTCTAGTATAACAAAGTTGAAGAAATCAAAGAGACGTTATAAGGGTGCTGCACAAAGAACCTCAAGTGAACAGAACACATCATTGCAGTGGTTCAAATCAAATATTTGTGTGTGTGAAAAATGTGAACCTGAAGGAGAAGAAACGACGGAACCGTCGTCGGTCTGCCCTTCCGGTGACACAGCGAGGGAAGGACAATGTTCAGAGGATTTACTAGAAAACTCCAGTAGTGAGTCCTGTGAGATACCGTAGCTAGCTTGCACTTGCTGCACGTGGCGGATTTCAGTGTAAATCAATCAATAAAAAAAAAACATCTGTTTAGGTATTTATACTTTGTTATAATACAATTTATTCCTTAAAGTTAAAAATAACTATTTACATTGTTGAAAATAATAGTACAAGTAATAAACAAAAACAATTGAGATTTTAATACCTTAGTTCTTATTTTTATAAATTACAGATAAAAATACAACTGCAAACAATTCAGTCCTTACTACTCTTTAAAGACTAGTAAACAGTTGTACAATCAATTTAATATGTTGTCTCTATAAGAAATTAATACATTTTTAGTAAAAGGAAGACTTTATTGGAAACAGCAAAAAATATTCAACTTCCTATGCTTTGGCAGAAATCAAATGTCTTGCATCTGAATCGCTTCATTACATACTTAATTCTCACAAAATTTCTGATAGAACATAAATATATGGTAAAAACAATTTAACACTTAAAACTAGTATTGCATAAGATTAAACAAAAGGACTTAATAAATGTGGTAGTTGAATTTAAAGTCTCATTTTTATAAAATGCTCAATCTTACTTTCTAAGCTTGTTGTTAATACAGAAAAATAATATATTTGCAATTCTTTAGCGTAAACAATACATGTACATTTATTTAATATTATCATAATAGATTATTTTGGAACATGTATTAAGCAATTTTACGCAAGAATTGGACAAGTTTACAACAATAACATAGAAAACTTGCATTTACTTGAGATTCATGGCTTATATATCAGACTATTTGTCATGTTTCACACAAATTCTTTACAACTACCGTAAATTAAATAAAACTCTTTAGACGCAAACGTTTCTTTTGTGTATAAATTGTATAGGAAGAGATTTTAGGAGTACGTAGCCAAAAACACCGAATACAATTTTTTTTGTTGGATGTAAATGATTTTAGGCGAATTCAAATAATGAGTTTTGAGAGTGACTTATGTTTAGAGTATGTTTGCGCGTACCCGTCGAGAAGTAATCTTAGCTTTACGATAGCACACAACCTGGTAGTTGGTTTATACAACTTCTCCTTACTATGACTAAACATATCTTAGTCTATAACACAAAGTGTAAACCAATTGAACTTTTAACACATTAACAAAATGCACTGATTGTTTTAGATCATTATACTATCAGACTTTGATGCTAACGTCGTCGTAACGAATTAATAACTCACTCGAACAGCTGCTATTAATTTTTGACACAACACTGAATTTACATCTTATAATACTCCATGAATGTGAGTTAGATTGAACGCTCATTGCATTTATCCACTCTTACTTAATTTCTAGGAAAAACTAACACACAAGTACGCCTAAAATTTTAATACTTGCTGTTGCTTACTCGTGGCGTTTTGTAAAAGAAATATATTTGTTTATTTGAGCGATTTTTATAAATATGTTTACAACCGGTAGTTTATGTTTTATTTCTTGATTTGTTGGCAATCAGTCCCCTTTGATTAATTAAAGTGCAAATACTATAATATGATACAAACAATACTTTGACTAGACAGTACCATAGTACCGACATAACCTTCGTGACCTCTATTGGGTGGAATCTTTACGAGAATATGTTAGCATACATTGAAGTTTAGGCCTTCAATAAAAAAATATTTAAAAAAGATCTTTTAGTGGAACTGTTTTGTATAAATACTTGTGCTTTGTAGTTGTGTCCATTTTACGCTTAAAACTAAATATTATACAATGTTAATTGGATAAGTCGTTCTAAGCCGACAGGGTTCTTCAAGTACTCATGATTATGTTTGGTTTAGTACTTCCCCAAAAGTCAATTCAGAAAATAGCAGTTCCAAGGAATATTCCTGGTGACATATGTTTTCGGAAATATTACTTTTAATCGTCGTACGATTTCGCCCTAGTCGGCATCTTCCGGCACCGGCTTTGTGCTTTACCGCTGAAGATCCCCCTTTCCGACTAACACCTTATAAATGGAGTAAATATTGGCATCTTTTAATGGTAGTCAGTTTTCATTTTTATTTTATTGTGTGATAGAGACAGTGATTCCACTAAAAGTTCCTCCAACACCTAACATCTGACACACATTCTTGTACAACACATCAAAATTACACATTATCTAATCTACATTACAATTATACTTAGCGAGGGAGTGTCTTCAAACATATTAAAATAATTTAGTACTTACAGTATGTATTAATTAATGTATAAAATACATCTCGCCACCTTCACAGCACTTTACCTATCCTGTGTGTACATTTTACACTAATTCACGAAGTCCACGATACATCGCCCGGCGACCTTCACTGTAAATAAATGTTTTGTGTTAGGACGGAATAAGAGAATGACTTCACGTTAATTGGAATAAACTGCTGCAATATAAATAAGTATTCTCATGTGAAGGTTTACTTTTGAAGGTTGGTTTGATTCGAAACGTTTTTTTTTATCAATCTCTATTTAGAAAAAGGGGTATAACGTTTGTATGGAAAATCACATTGGTTCGGTTTAGAAACTTGGCAGGTAAATAATTAAATAATACAGATTTTAATCATTAGTTTTCCAAAACTACCCTGAGACGGGGGTGGAGTGGACGTCGAAGTTTCAAGGGGAAAGTATGAAATCCACGCGGACGAAGGCGCGGGGGAAAGGTATAGCCTTTCTCTAGACAGTTTTATTATTTGTGTCCCAGTTTGCTACAACGAACGTTCGTATGTAAGTAGATGTGCCTCGGTCGCACGCCCCTTACCTGATGCGGCGGCGGCGCGTGGTGCGCGGCGTCGCGCATGGCGGCGAGGCGCAGGCGCGTGTGCGCGAAGCTGGGCCGCTGCGCCGCGTCCGCGTGCCACGCCGCGCGCATGACGTCATAGGGCCCGGCCGGGCAGCCCTCCGGCGCCTCCATGCGGTAGCCGCGCTCCACGTGCCGCACCACCTCCGCTAGCGGCTGCGGGAAGTCAACACGAGCCATGTTATGTACTGTATGACGACATCGAGCCTGTATACCCCGAACAGTTAGGCCCAGGTGTACCTATAGTATGCCCACATTTCGCCAGTTATGTTTAAGTATAGGGGTATATTGCCATGAACCGAGCACGAAACTCAATACTGCTGCTACTAAGAAATCCTTAATAGAAAAACCCAATAAAACTGCCCGTTCGGGAAATCAAACCCAGCACCTCATGCTCAGCATTAGCGCTTACGACCACTAGACAATCAGGCAGTCGTTTGTACTTTATGTCAGCGATATAAAGTTCAAATTAAAATAAATAACTCGTCATTTCAACTGCTACAACTAACATTATCCTACTATTGATAACATTGTTGTTAAAGATAATACTAACTGAATTATTGAACAGTAAACTTACAATTCGAGGGTACGGAACTCTTCCAAATGAATAAATCTCCCAGAGAAGGATGCCAAAACTCCACATGTCAGACTTGTTAGAGAATTTCTGCAAACGAAAATTTGTTTAAATTAAAAACTAAAATAATTTTCGACGTGTTAACGCACAAAAATTGCGTGGTTGTTGGGTCTATAGAGAACAAATTATTTTTTATTTATGCCAAAGCATAAATATATAAGGTGCTATAAAAATATCTGCCACGGCTGCAATGGGAGATAGTATTGTGTTTATAGATTACAATAGTAAAGATAAATTATTGATCATGTGTCATATTTTTTTTCATACAAAAAATTGTACGTATAAATTTGCAAGTGACGAACTAGTCAGCTGATTTCAGTTTTCATTCACAGAACAAATGGAAAGAGATAGCAGTTGTTTTCATTGACGAAGTGCACTTCGCGCGTAATTTGTGAACCACGTTATGCAGAGTAGAGTCAATGTTTATTTAACTACTTTATTTTACGAAGTGCACTTCGCGCGTAATTTGTGAACCACGTTATGCAGAGTAGAGTCAATGTTTATTTAACTACTTTATTTTCTCAAATTGATTTAACTGTGCCGGGGTACGAAATTTCTTCACTATTGTTATCTTTAAACACAATACTACCTCTCATTAAAGCCGTGGCAGATATTTTTATAGCACCTTATATATAGCTTATGAATGATTTTATCCTATGAATAATTAAGCCAGAAAATTACCTATATGTTTAGCCGTTTACACGTGATTGAGTAACAGACATCTTCACAAACTGAAGAACTTACGTTGTACTTTAGTGCCTCCGGAGCAGTCCACTTGATAGGCAGTTTAGCCTGCAGCCGCGCGGCCTCGGCGGGGTCGTCCATGACGGTGTCATTCCTTGCGAGGCCGAAGTCCGCGACCTTCGCCGTGCCTTCACCTGAGATGAGCACGTTCCGCGCCGCGAGGTCGCGGTGTACCACCCGCTTGCCTTCCAGGTACTCCATGCCGCAACACGCGTCGCTGTAACAACAATGTTTTTTAACAATTTGACACAACAAAACAAACTTGCTTAGTTTATACGTCATAGTATTCATAATACTATATTTTAAGTTCTAAAAATGTTCTCAAGTAACTGAAATCAAATCCTTGTAAGTTTTTATTGAGTTTTATTTAACCATAGATACGCTACTGATGGCGCCAAACTCGTAACTTGGCCAACTCTATATGGCCATCGACTCGCTAAGGAGTATTTGGAGAAAACTTTTACGCACGCTATGATTTCCTATGTTTAAGTATTGTCGGAACATGCGTAAACAATGGCTCGTACACAAAAAAAGTTATGTGTATATATACAGTAACAATAGATACGGCTGAGTTGTGTCATCCATACAAAAAGGCTAGTCTAAAGAACAGAAGACGACCTCCATTTATAGTGGCCCTTTTATCGCAAATAACTAAAGAAGCTTGAGCACTAACCCTGCTCTAGGCATAGCATAAAAGATATGAACACTTGTTTGAAGTCTTAGCAAGACAGGATGGCACTGGCAGTGGAAAATATGTGTTCAACAATTATCAAAACTTTGGATTCATGCTCAAATACCCGTTCCACACATATCGAACAGGCTCAGCTGAAATGTTACAGGTGTCAAACTACTTACTAAGCGAAGTTGATCTGATTGAGTTGTGTGACGTAGTGTCGGCCGCGGGACCGCAGGTAGTCGAGCAGCGATCCTTGCGCGCAGTGCTCCGTCACGATGCACGTGCTACCACTCGATGTGAACACCAACCCCAGTAAGCGGACTAAGTTGTCGTGCGTTAGTGATCTGCGGAGGTAAATATTGAGATAAATTCATGTAGCTTTTATAGCATTGACATAGAGTTTACAACATTAAGCTGAGAAACATCCACATCTGGACATAGGCCCCTTAAGCATCGCCTCAACGACCAGTCCTGTGCTTCCCGCATTTTAAAAGGTCAGACAGCAGAAAATTAAATAAAATTTCATGCATTTGATATATAGGGTTATTGGTTGTAGGTATGTCGGCAATCCGTTATGGGGATGTAGGGGAGGTCATTTGCAACAAATTTACCCCTATGCCAATGTCAACCATTTTCGATTAATTTGGCATTTTATGTTTTTTATCCAATGTTGGCAATAGCTAACTGTTTCTGTAACTTTTATAGATGATTCATATCATGGTTGTATATAAAGTATTGTATTAACTGTATATAATTAGGTATTAAAACACTAATACCCCTTATTATACCACAGTTGCATAAATAACTAAAAATGTCCAAAAATTGTTTTTACAAACTCACAATATTTTTGAACGACCTTTCCATAGATATCCCACACCATAGGATAGACGAAATAAAATCTATATCTCCATTTTACGTGTAGGGGAGGAACCCAATTTTTTTTTTTCTGATTTTGTTTTACCCCTTTGTCGGCATGTATACTCATGCCAAATTACAGCTTTCTAGTACTAACAGTCTCTGAGCTAAGCCGCGGACAGACAAACAAACGGATATGGCGAAACTATAAGGGTTCCTTGTTGACTACGGAACCCTAAAAAACTAACAGGCCATATAAGCACTAATATTAATCGACCCAACTTTATGGCACATTTTTTCCTTAAACCCAGCCTACGCCATAAAACATTGTGTTATCATTTTAAGTACGTTGTAATGACTAATACACGTTTTTAATTAACTCGACGACCTTCTGTGGGTAGATAAGTTCTAATTTAATGAGTCACGTGAGTTGACAAACATAAAATAGCTGAACTATGTTTCTTTTTCCTTAGTTAATTATTATTTTTATTGATAACTAGAAGTAGCCAAAGTCAAATGATTAATTTCAAGTAAGCCGTTAAAAGGCACTTGAACATCAAAATTTACAAGAAAATTGAATTGTTTCTAGTAGCCACTTCCAAAACGTATGTAATTTCATAATGCAGAAGAGACTCCACCTTTTAAAATATTTTGTATACATAGCCTATGGTTTGAATCACATCCACTTATGAACCCGAATATCAAGAATCCTATTTGTTAACCCCAGAGTATTGCCAACCCAGTTTCACCCAGATCCATTCCGCCGTTTTTGCGTAATTGTGTAACAAATCTTCACAAACTTTCACATTTTTAGTATAGTAAGGTATGTGTTACTTACGCCATCACGCTTGCTTCCGCGCGAAACTTGCTAGCGGCTTCCCGATCCTTCAAGATCTTGACTGCGACCTTCTGTGACCCGTTCAGTATTCCCAGCATCACGTCACCGAACTCCCCCTTACCTATGTTTTCGCGAATCTCTAGGTCACGCTCGTCTATTTTCCAGCCTGAAAAGTGAATTAATTGGTCATTATTTATTGTTAATTGAGGCATTAACCGTGTCTAGACTGGCTTGCATTGCTGCACAAACCGCGTATTAAATCCATGCTTGAACGCAACTCCAGTTTTTTGCGTATTTTTGTGAACGTCCAGGTAAACAATGTATTAATTACGTAATAAATTGTTTTCATATAACTGTATTGTTTTACGCGGCGCACGCCAGTAAAGTTCATAGCCGGCATGATTTTTTTCGACATCTTCAGCAATCATCGTCTCAAGCCGATTTACATAAAACTGTAATGAATTATACACCTAAACCTTCCTCATGAATATCTCCTTCCATTGGTGAAAACCGTATGAAAATCCGTTCGGCAGTTTTCAGACAGACGCATCAGAGGGACTTTGTTTTATAATATGTAGTGATCTATTTACAAACGGGTTATACCGCGTCAGTTTCTTCCATACTTCTTTATTAGTCGTCTTATAGTCTGATCATGGATGGTGAATTACTTACGTGCATCTACAAAGTTCTGCGGTTGTAACGCGCTGTCCGTCTGGTCCGAGGAGGCCATCTGTGTAGAGTACGTGTGCTGGAAGTGTCCCGAGCTCAGCGCGCTGGACACGCTCGGCGTAGGGGGGTAGGGCGGTGGTTGCTAGAAAAACATAATTAGTTATAAGTTTGATATTGTTTACGAATCAATGTCACATCTAGCTATTCTGTATCAGTGAGAAGCAATGGCATGTTTTTCTTGTTGACGATATTGATACTAATACTAGATTTGGTTGCTATTTATTATACTTATATTATTACATAAAGAATGCGAAAGCGTCATCGTAAACGCTAATTGAGTTAAAAATGTGTTAGTAACAAAGTAGACTTCAATAAATTTGATGTGATTTATAAGCGAAAGTGATCTTGTTGCAACGAAGCGTTTTAAAACGAGTATTGCTCCTAGTAAAAGCATTCTATCATGTAGTCATACACGATATAATGATTTGATGACTTTAATGACTAGGTATCTGAAGATCTAGTTTTTGACAGATTAAAAAAAAGAGCTACAGTGGCTCATAGACTTTTACCTTACAAACTAAGATAATATAAATTATAAACAATGTTATGTTAATAAAAAAAAAACTATTTTAGTAACAATAGCAGTAGTTTACTTTGCACTATCAATGTATGTAGCATAATGGTAACTATGTATTGTTGCACAACTCAGAAGAGGTCTACCGCGTCCAAAAATAACAGGCTGAATTGAACCTAACTATATGTATTTAAGATAACAATACAGGTGATGTGTCGTTACCTGCGGGTGCGGCGGGTAGGGCGGCTGTAGTACTCCATTGTTGTTGGCGCCGTTCGGCGACGCCTTCGGCAAGCATCGCACTAGCTTCGTGCACAGACCGTCCGCGTCTTGTAAGTAGTGCTGAGGGTACATGGAAACGATGTTACTATACTGCATTACTAAATGTAGAGGAAAAACTATGCGGAAAAACTACGATCAGAAGTCGTGGTGTATTTATGTGTAAAGATGATTATTCGTAGATCGAAACGAGGTAAGATTAAGAAGACCTCCAAGATGCAAAATCATAATGCTTAGAAGAGACAAAAAGGGCAGACACAGTTACATAATTGTATTAATTTTCCGTATATGGTTTACGTAACTTGGTCAAAGTCCAAATAATTTATTTCAATTAGGCACATAAAGGTCCACACATATCAGGGTCGTGCCCGGGACGAGACCGGGCCGTGATACACACAAGGGGCACTGAAGCTCAGTCGCCGGCCCGGACACAGACGTGTGTGGACCGGTTCATACAAAATGTACACACCAATTATTATTTTTGAGCCATTGACGGGACTCAGTGAGTCCACGTCCCGGGCACGGCCCTGATATGTATGGATAGACCTAAAAAGTTACTTTTGAGTATCAAAATTTACAAGAAAATAGAATTGATTCTAGTTGCCCCTTCCAAAAGATAAGCTTCCCTTGGCGCTTCCAATACCTGACTATGAAAGTTTTTTCACATACAATGTATTTACTAGCTTTTATAGTGAGGTCTATGGTACAGTGATTAACTTACATGGATTAAATCCGTCATGTTATCGAAGAATTCTTCATCGTCTATAGTTAGACGTTGGTTTTGGTTGTCAGGAGCTGTTGCCCATTTCACTCTGAAAAGAATAACATACCATTATTTTAACTCATTTTACAAGGTGATTATCTATATTCTTATATTCAATGGGTGACAAACAGTGGAAACACATTTTTGCAAAATAAATAAAGTCCCAGAATAATGATCAAGTAATGTATAGAACACGCCATTTGTGGTTATTAACATAATACGTTTTATTATTCTCTGATGACGCGACTGCACATGTTTCATGCTCTTTTATCGTGTAATTATGTAGATGGATTTCGTTGTTTACTTAGAATACATTAAATAAGAAAAATATAGTATTTTGTTGAGATATTAAAAATACAATAAATGAAACCTCCGGTTGCTGAAATTCTATTGTTCCAACTCTTATGAAAATTAAATTGGACGCAAGGCCAAATTTTAAAATCCTGGGCCAAAAAAGAATTTTACTTGGAATAGAGCTCTTTGTAAAGGAAGCCGTCCGGGGACGTACTGTCATCAAGGAGCATTGCTTGATGCTGCTTGATGACAGTATTGCTTTCGTTTTGTCCTTGGGATGCCACACCAACGCACCTGAAAGCCTCTTGAATTGAAGATGATTATAGGCAGCCATTATCCATCTAAATATAATAAAATAAATAAAGAAATAAGGCAATGCATTTCTCACCGATAATGTTCAACTCGTCCTCGATACCGCACGCAGAGCGTATGGTCTCCGGGGAAGTTGGTACTCTCTCGAACTAGGAACACGCCGTCCGGAGAGCCCGACAATAGGGCCTCCGCGCGCTCGCGTGAAATCGCGCCGTGGTGCCATCTGGTGACAAACGTATTTAGTTTATTAAAATTAGGCTGAAAAGTTATAAAAACGTCCCTGGGTGGGCGTTTAGGGACTATCTTTGTTCTTAAACGCCCGCCCAGGGAAAGTCACGCATCAAACACCTCAGCAGCTATCAATAAACTCATCAGTTCATTCTTTTTCTCATGTTTCTTCTTCACGAACTTTATGGGTATCATTTATGCCATGGTAAAAATGTTAGCCAGTCAGCAATTCAGCAAGGGGGGCTCAATCCTCAGGGTTAGCCGTACGTACACTTAAGGGAAATTCAAATTGTCTTACGTTTCAAATATTATGCAGTTGCATAAAATGTAAGATAATTTAAAATTCGCGGGCTACCTTAGCGCATCCTCCTTAAGTATCGCGATGGAGGCAGCTATTTTAATGTACAAAAGTCAACTGAAAATCCTCAATGTTGCAGCACTACCGAAACAGCAGTACCTATCAACGTTGCAGCTGATCGTTTTGACTGCCCCTTGTCAGAAGAACTAGAGAAGGATGACATTAGGGGAAAAATATTTAGTCCTAGAATGCTTCCATTAATTACTTACGAAATTACTATTAGCACTTCATTTGATCACTAGCTTTTGCCCGCGCTTTCGCTCGCGTGGAGGTCGGAAATTATCCCACGGGAACGTAATTCCCGTATAAATCAACCCATGTGCCAAATTTCATCTAAATCCGTTCAGTCGTTTCAGCGTGAAAGCGTTACTAACAAACTCACTTTCGCATTTATAATATTAGTTAAGTAAAGGTATCCTATGTCCTGACCCAGTTCATGGTCTACCCATGTGCCAAATTTCATCCAGATTTGTTCAGCCGTTTTAGCGTGAAAGTTGAACAATCAAATAAACAAACTCACTTTTGCATTTGTATTTATTTATTTGCCTAAAACATGGTATATAATATTATACACCTAGCTTCTGATGTTTCATAAGTGCCCATGTAGGTTTATGTGAAATAAAATATTTTGATTTTGAATACACATTCATGGATTGATGTTTGCTGGAATAGTTCTAACTAGTTTGCTGTTGGGGCTCACATATTTGAAAACAATAAGATTAGCTACAGCACCTAAAACATAATTACAAAGAACGTCTTGTATTTGATAAAGACTAGGTCATTTGTAATCGTAACGTGTGACAGATATTAATGATTACAATAAAAACATCGATACAGCTGATATTAAAATCTACAGACTTTCAATTGTTTTGTAGACAAGAGTAGGAAATATATTGTTACAGATTGATTACTAAAGGCAGATTATATGTTTGATTTTATCACTATTATGAGAGATTTAAATCATAATTACTTCGATGTTTTTTCTGCTAATAATATAATATATGTTATTTCAGCTTATAAGTCGCCAAAGCTTCTTACGCTCTACGCAGGCTTTCCAGAACAAACCACCCATATAAAGAAGCAAGTTATGGGAAGACAAGCATCCACCACCTTGACTTCGTCAAATCCCAAGAAAATTTGCCGCCTGGTCGTGATCAGCAGTGACCTATATGGAAAGCTATCAATCTATTGCGTACCCAGGTAGGCTGCTGCAAACACAATCTCTCAAAGTGGGGGATTACTGACCCATCCAACATCCAGTGTGAGTGCGGTGCTACTGATCAGACCATGTTCCACTTGCTGGAGTGTCTTAAGTGGCCGTTCACTTGCGCTAAAGAAGACCTAATGTACACCACTGATGCCGCAATCAACGTGGCCACCTACTAGGCTCGAAAAATATTTAAAAAAAGTACCATCGACACGAAAAGAAGAATAAGATAGAAGTAGATCTTGAATAGACTTCTTTTGTGCATCTGGGATAACATATCACGTTTGTGGTATTATAACTTCATAAACTATTGTCACAACCTTTGCCAGGGCCATGACAATTTTTTTCTACATACGCTACGAACATATAACCTCCTTTTTGGAAGTCGGTTAAAAATATGAAAAATGTCCAATTCCTCAAACCATTTTGTCTAAAAGTAGACCTCTTTTAGACAAAACCGTTTGAAGAATTGGACATTTTTCTTATGTATCTAACGCCTTAAAGGATGCCTTAACCACTTACAACAAACCTTAAAACGAGTTTCATTCATTTATTCACACAACACCTTTCAAATACTGGTTGACAACAAATTAGTACCTAGTAATTGAAAAAAAAACACTGAATATTTACTCTACATCCTCGTACGCAAAGACCGGAGGTATGAACAACAACACTTTGTGTGGTTTGTTGTAGCACTGGGTAATGTCACACGCACACTCCATATTTCGTTGTTTCAGCAACTGACGACTAAACGTCTATTATCACTCAGATAAGCATTGATAACGACGATCTTATCAAAAGTGTGCTGGTTGTTTAACTAAATTAGTGTATTCTAAATACAAACAAGGCGTTTTGTGTCAATTTGGTGTTTGTGTAAATTATAAAGGGGTTTTCAGGTTCTCAGGAGTTTATTGATCTCGAAATAGTTGTCGAAAGTTACCAAAAGTGATTGAATTATTCCGATTCTCTCAGAATTCATAGCTTCAGTCTCAATTTCAATTCAAGCCAAGCCAAAACCACAAGTAAATGGGGCTCTAAAGATTTTAATACGAGACGAGATCACACGCACGCTTATCTGAAATTAAGGAAAAAAATAACAATCGTCCTTCTGTTGAGGATGATAAAGAACTTATCCCAAGAACTGAGAACGCTCGAACTAACTGACACAATATACATAACATATAATAACACAGAAGAGTACAGAAGGCGCACTCCACGTTTTAGGTATGAAGCTACAAGTACGCGGCGGGCTCGTCTTGTTGGGCCAATTCAATGAGCGTAACGTACTCAGAAGATATAAGAGTTACGCGATAGACGCGCTGTGCGACCTGAATTGCACTTTATTGTTTCGTAGTAAGAATCGCTTTTTATTTCAATGATTTTGCGGAGTGAACCATCTGTGCCATACTTTTTATTCCATCCATACTTTAATTGGCTCGTTTAACCAGAAACTATTCACTTTCCATATAAAATTCCATTGTTTAAAGGTGTTTACGAGCAAGGAATCCAGAACGCAGAGAATCTACTTACACAAACAGCGTTATAGATATGGTCGAGAAATAAAAAGATGAAGCACTTTTGAGCGAACTTTTACTTGCACTATGCATACCTAATACTTTATTTTCCTACTACGTACTGACCAAATGTTGATATTTATTTATTTATTTATTACAGCATGAAAGACTTACAGCTAAAAAAACAATAAAAAAAGAACACAATAGTCGACAGAAAGCCAATTACAAGTCTTCGCTTTTAGACTTATAATAGAATTTTTGGTATGAACAAACAAGCAGTAACACATTACTATCTAATAAAGATAGTTAAAACTATTTAAATAAACACTTATGTCTGCAATTGAAAAGAAAACAATACATAAAAAACACTGCAGCTATTTAAAAAAATTGAGGCTTAAGCACCTTCTAGCCGAGCCGATATGCCGTTTAGCCCGTCTATGAAAGAAAGATTTGTTTGAAAACTGCTTAAAGGCTCGTTCACACCGGCGCGACTTGTCGCGCGACGCGACACCGGCAATTGTTCAATCGTGAAGTTTTATTAGAAATTGTATTGTTAAAGTCGCGTCGCGCGACTTGTCGCGCCGATGTGAACGAGCCTTAACAGATATAATATATAGATAAGGTACATACGGCCACTGAGTCATGTTGACGAGCCTGTTGCCTGCGGGTGGAGGGTTCACGCACGTCGAGTTCACCAACACGTCGCTCGGCCCTTTGGACACTGCTGTGGGACAAATTAATTTTATTAATATCTTTTTGCAGTTGATTAGCTCCTATATCAGGGCCGAAGAACTTTAATCGGATGAGTATGAACTCATGATCTAACTCGTAACCTTAAACGGATGAGCGCTGTAGAGATAACGCATTTGTCCGTCAGACTCAGTTGTCTTACAAAGTTGTTGCGGGCAAACAGAAGTTTGTAAATATCGATATAAACATAGATTTATCAAAATCGCGTCTTAGTAGTTTTAAGGGTGTTGGGAATTACATTTGTGTGCTGGAAAATGACCCCATATTTGGCAACATAGCAAGAAGAACTCAAGTTCTTTCTATAATATCTTGCGCTTGATCTTAAACGTACATAAAGAAGTGTCTCCCGCAGTAAATGTGTTAAGCAAAAGTTGCTTAATCATCTCCTTTGTATTAGCCTTTTCCCGGCCTGCTGCCAAGGTTCGCGCAGCATTATAAATAATACTGCAATGTAATTTTTGCAAGTCATGAATGCCTGTATTCCTGTAGCGTCATCTTATGGCAATCGCAGGTTTTGTTATACTTACATAGTTTATGTGTGACTAAGGGGTCAAACTCGGTATAACCTGGAATATTTGCACTGATGATATCCCACATAGCGAAAGAGAGGATTTGAGACTCATTTAGTGAAGAACAGACACCAATGTGTTGCAATTTATAGGTACGAATACCATACCTAAGTTAGGTTTATTATTCTAAAACCAGTCAGTAAATAGCCTACTTTTTGTCCTCACATGAGCCAGACCAAGGCTCCATAATCCTACTCCAGTTGCAACCAAACCGTGCGGTGATTGCAATTTAAAGAACTTCTGCGAATAACGAGGGCCAATCGTGATTTGCATGTCTGAATACATTACATTAGAAAACGTGCGTAACTGTCTATTTACGCACACGCGTAATTCACATTAACTACATTACTACGCAAGTTAGATTAACGTAAGTACTAGTTAATAGCTAATACTAGTTCAGTGGCAGATTTATTGGTGACTGGCGTGACGTCAAACGCGAATTTTCTTTTTCTTGTGTAACTTTTGCGCAATAGGATATAAAATCAAGGTGCATGACAAACTGGCACATGTATGGTAGTTTTTATTTATGAATCACTAATAATTGTACTCTGACTATAGAGATTGAAAGTGTTTATGAGTAAACTTTAATCATTCTGTTCTAAAAAACGAAACATTTATTTTGGACCAAACACTTGTATACATTTTATAAACCTGCCAAACTGCGTTGCAGTTTGTCGGTAGGATTAGCGCTCGTCTTGAAACATTTTTTTTGATCCGAAGTCTTGGTATTTACAAAAGATTTGGTCAAAAGTTTATAAAGCTCACTGATGTTGCTACCAAGAGCTATAGAACAATTTTTCCACATTATTTAACTCAAGAGGTTCTGCAGTATTTAAGAGACTTTTAAAGACCTCAAAACAATTGTTAGGTTCAACACACAATAACATACATTTACATTGAAGTCACAAATGAACATAGTAAACATAGTTATTTACCAGACGAGGTCTGCGAGGTGTGCATGGCAGAGGGCGCAGGCCCAGGCGGCGCAGGCGTCCGAACCGACGATGACATTACGATCTGTTGACAACAGAATTATATAAACGTGAACTATACGATCAGAACTGAAAACAATATAAAAACTGCATTTGCATCATCCATAGTTTGAAAACAAAAACAATTCAAGAAGAATCAATGAAAAATCTTCTGATTTCTAAATCACCATTGTCAAGACAAGTGACTGACATGATGCGATTTTGAGGATTACGGAAACCTATACAAGTAAAATGCCATCGTACTAGAGTGACGATGGCAGCATGGCACCAACGTGGGGTGCGCGTATTGGCTTGACATACATAAATAATGTAACTAGGTGAAGTTCAATCATTTGAAACTAGGGCAGAAGTATTTAGGACACTTGTCGCATTATTCTTTTATCCTTGTTACAAAATTATAAACCGTCAATGTACGTACGATTTATATTAAAAAATCTCTGCAAGCACAAAGCAGCTAACGAAGAAGACCATTATACAAGTTTGTAGAATGCAATGCACGTAGTCCAAATAGCTTCATTCGCAAGTATGTGCAGCAAAAATAATATAAATAAATTGCACTCACATTATGTGGAATGGAATTCTGCAATGCGGTGGGCGAGAGAGGCGCGTGTGGCCCATTACTACCGCTCACACTACCTCCACACTGAAACAAAGTTTTAGACTATCGTAAAAATAACCCACATGTATCGTGGAAATACCTATTCTAGATACCGAGCCTTACGCTAACGCCACATCTGCCTTTAGTGAATAAATATTTACGTTTGATCCGGCGCGGTGTCTTACTTTCTAAGCAACCGTGAGAATTTCCATCGCATACAATGCTCGTTGGGACAAAGGGTTTGAATGAATATGAACTCTACTTTCCGTCGCCGGTAAAGCATGGTTTAACGCAACATAAATATGGTTAACATTGAGACAATAACCTACAAATCATTTAAAGAAAACTTGACACATGTCAGTGGAATCATGCGACGGCAATAATGTTAGGTACTGTTTTGTTTCAACTACGTGCAATGGGAACTTGTCTCGCGCATAGCCTTGTGAATAGATCAATGTGGCCGCACAAAGGGACATAAATTAAGTGACATCGTTGTAATAACTATGCCACTGTGCTTCTCGTTCTCAATGCTCTATGACGAATACAATAAGTCTCGCCTATCGACATAATGTACTATGTTGCCTATTATGAAGTTTCTAAACGCAATCGTTTGTTAGGATTATCGCGTCTTGTTCTGTTGGAGACATGGGAGTTGTTTGCTAAATTACATTTTATGTTACATTCCTGCGTAGTTAATATTTTATGGATCATATATTTTATGTAATGATAAAATCATAGAATTTTATCTTACATACAATCAGAATGGAATTATTTACTTAATTAAAATGTTATACTTAAGAAGTTTGTTACATGCTGCAATTATAATTGCGTTGGGAAATTTTAGGTGTGTTAATGATCCTAATAGTGAAAATTAACAATAAAGCCTTTCAATCTAGCAGCTATTATTAGAAAAAGATTCTTTAGATCTAATTGATGTCATGCCATTGTTTGTTATTACCATTTCGTGACTCAGATTTAGACAGTCATTTGTAAAGGGTTCTGTTTCAACTACTTGAAGACTACCTATTTAGTATTTACGAAAAAAATAAAACGATGGACACTTTCACCGCTGTGTCACAACATCACAACTTGGTTACCCATCACCAGCCTAGGTCATTGGAACATGACATGTTAGATGTCTGTCGGACCGATATTTTTCGAACTCAAATGACAATGAGTTAGCAGCAGCTCTAAAAGGCAGGTGAGGCTTCTAAGGCATTTGGAATACCTGGCCTTAGCGCCTTAAAAGCAAGAAAGAACAGGTAAATATACACACTGGTAGTTGGTGAGGGGGCTGAGCGCGCTTGAGCCGGGCCGGGGCGGTGGGAGCAGGCGCGGCCGATGCCGAGTACCAGCCGCACGGGCCCACACCCTGCGAGCCCGCGTGCACGCCGTGCTGCAACAACACATATTACCTACTGAGCATCTAATAATCATATCTAATAAATCTTAATGGAATATTCGTAAATGAGAATTTAGGAAAACGATCCTGTTCACATGAAAATTCGGCTAGGAGGAGTTGATTTCTGCTTCAGGACTAGAATAATATAACTGTTATTTAAGAGAGAAACTTAAAAATCATATAGTTAGTTAGACCCGATGGAATCCGATGCAAAATCGGACTCCATCAATTGTTTGTGAAAGTTTTATATTTTCGAGGTCAGTTCAGTGAGATCTATTTCTATACACCCGTAACCTAAAATGACACTATCTTGCATGAGGACAAGTCTTAGTAGGACCCAGAAGTTAGCAAATGAAAGTAGGGCTTGTTATATTATTATTTAAGCTATATTACCAACATTATCAAATATTTCAGTGATTTCAATAATATTGCAGAAATAGGAGTTATCGATACTAAACAAACATTAAAGTTGGAATTCAAAATACCGGGTGTATTAACTAAACTAGAATATCGTGTCATAAGCTGCTTATACATAAACAAACATTTTCAACACCGCAAAATCACACGTTCGCATGGTCAAATCTCAATGTAAAACAGGCAAAATCCTCGCAAAAATTAAAATGGAAAATCTGAACTTCAAAGTGCGTTTACTCATTCATCGTAAAACATTGATAGTTCAGACAGTAGCACGAATGAAAATAAATTTGCTGCTGTTGAATGTAATATCGTGACAGCTGAGGCTGACCGCAAGACGAGTCATGAATGTAGAATTGTTAAAATATTGAAAAAGTAAACCAACGTTTGCAGTAGTCCTATCATAATGAGGACGAGGATTAAGAACCCATTGATATAAACATATAGTAAACGATAAACAGTATACAAGACAGACAAGTGTTGTAACACAACCGTAATCGTTTCGCTGTATAACGAATTGGAAGCACTTAGATAAACGATAATGTTCCCAGTAACGATCCATTGAAACGCACAGCCTTGGACAGACGCCAAAACTGTTGATGCAGGTACGCAGACTAAAATTTTTCATGCGAATTTTCAGTTTCACACTTCTTTTGATGTGGGAGATAAAACGCAATAGTGGTTTCAAAACTAGTAACAATGAAAAATTTTAATTTACTGAATTCTGCACTTCGTTGAATGTTGATAAAATTGCATTTACTACATAAAAGGTAGCTGTACTACAGGAAGAATTTCAAGTACACGCATTTTAAAGAAAGTCGGGCACAACTGTGCATGCGGCCACGCACGGATTGAGGACGAACGTTGCGTACAGAGTGGCTGATACATCGATAAAGAATGTACTACAGACGTGTTGCTCTATAACTTTAGCTTACTTGCATATATTACTGAAAACTACCACTTAGATGATGTAACAAGGAAATCCTTTCAGTGCTGCGAATGCTTCGAGCCGGTCGTGATTGGTTTCAATACAAATGTACAATTTTACATTATAAACATTTTATGTAACAATCTGATTTGAACTAATGTTACACTTATAGTCCTTTTAAACTAACATAAGTCCTTATCAGTTTCAGGCTTTGCATTGAATTGACCGATATTTGGGATATTTGAGGGACCGTTTCAAAGTTACATCCCATGTTAAAACTTTCGGAGAACAGTTCAACTGCTGGCTGCTGCAAACTTTCAAGTAATTACGACAGATTCCTCCGAATGGTTTCACGGGTATTTTCCTCTATTCAATTGAATGGTCTGAATTACATGGCATGAAGTATAGTCAACCTCGTAATTACTTTACCACCCTAGGTTGAATGTCACTTGCACGTCATAAAACGACTACAGTACGCAATTGACAGCACTGAATTTAGCAGTCGTAGTTTCAATGCTAATAGAGTTCAAAATGGCGACTGACAATAAAATTAATACCAATTGCGTCACGGGGCAAGTTATATTGAACGCACTGTAGTCTATTTTTGTTTGAGACCAATGTGACAGTTAGATTCTTTCAATCTTGAAGTTTCAATTCACTGGACATTTTTGGCAAAAGTAGTGAAGTAATTTTTGCGAGGTCGACAATGTATTATCTTCTAATGTTAATGATATATTTACCTGTGCCAATGGCGGGTGCGCCTGGTGACGGTGCACGTCAGAATTCATGTCGCGCTCCTCCTACCAGGACTGACTACCCCTCATCATCTGAGGACAAACAATGTAAATCATTACTACAGTAATCAACACCTATTTCTTTTTTATACTTACTAGTCTTAAATTAGCGATAGGTGACAGTATTGACATTTATTTTATTGACAGGACGACTAGTGATTACAATAATTTTGCTAACGAATAGCTGTGGCGGTCTACACATCGATAAATGGGTAATTGCTGTAATTGGACGTTTATGGAAATAAGTTCGCTGCAGACATAATCTGGCGAATCGATTCACCCAACAATCATTCAATGTTAGTGCGGTCCTCCTGAACAGACTACGTCCCATCTGCTAGTATCCCATGGTCCCAATTGTCTGTTCACCTGCACTCTTGCCGATCTGAACGACGCCTCTGACGCCGCACCGCAATAAATGTGGCCACCTACTGGGTCCAAACAGTATAGATGTAGGTACCGTCGAAACGAAAAGAAGAAGATGGAAATAAGTTGACCCACCAAAAGTTATTGTTATAATTTAATTTATTGTAACTTTTCTTGAATTGTTCATATGACATTTTTGTCATGTTCCACCTTAGGGACTAAGTGCGGAAACCTTAATTATTCCTAACATAGAACTAACATGACTCAAATAAAGGGATTTTCTTCCTCCACGACCTAAGTTTATAATTATTGTAGTCTGTCACAAACCTAAATAAGTAAACAATATTTTCCGTTACATTAAGTTGTTTTGCGTAACTTTCGATTTACGTCGTAACTTACACGAAAACAAAGACATTACAGATGAAATATTGGACTATTTATTCCAGCCAATTATATTTACAACTGGAATGCAAGATTTCTGCGTTATATAATTGGCAGCTGGAAAATTGATGATTGCTGATGAATTTAATACTTGATACCGTCTTTGCATTTCATTGGTGAAATATTAATATTCATTGGCAAAAGCAATCTGTGATTCCATCGAGGTGAGGGTTTTCTCTAGTTTGGAATTATAAGTTGTCGCAACAAGTATACTTAATAAATACATAATATAGAATTTAGAAATGCTAAATATGCTTACGCTTGATAAGCTGCTATGGTATGGTATGGCTTTAATCATAGTGATGATGGTTCCATCATTTGAATTATATGTGTAAAACAAGTGAATAATGGTCTATTATGCTAACCATGAGAACTCGTCTTTAGTGGTAGCAGATCACTTCTTGGACACGCATAATCCACATGATTTAAACATAATGTAATTTCATAAATAATGCGATGAGTTAAGGCGCTTGTAATAATAAATTATAATGTTTAGGCATAATTTATAATTTGCTTTGTTAATCATATTTTTCCCACTGCCAAATACATACGTGGAAACCCCATTTTTGAGTATTCCGTGATGTTTGTTTATGATATACGCGGAAACAATACGAAGTTCGTCACCTTCCCATATCTGTGGATTTTCGGAATGCATGATGTCTTACATATTTTTTTATGGCAAAAATTATATACCGTAGGTAGAACCTGTGTTTGTAACAACAAGTAGAGCGCTAATTGCAGAAGGCACAAGGCGTGGGCAGGGAGTGGTGCTGATTCACTCTCGTCCTCCCACCGATGATGTGGAACTAACGAGGACGGCGCGGGCCCCAGCCAACCGTGGCGTATCGTGACTAGCTTCTGTTCATGTATGAGCTAACTTATGTAACAGTACAGGTGGAAATGCAGATGACAGCATAATCATTAACGCGTAACGACTTTAAGAACTATTGCCATGTAACTCTACAAGCGAATGTGCGTTATAATTTATAACATCTATCGATGGAAATCATATACACGGTTGTATGCATTTTCTTCTTCAGAACTGATTACTTGTACATTGGATGAAATAGTGGAAGTTCGGAACGTTTTCTCTCAATGAATGTAAACTACTAGCTGCAGCATTCATAACTCTAATTGAGAACGGAATTACTAACTAGGGGAACCAATCTAGCGCTCCGGGCGGAGCGTCGGCTCTACATCGTAAGACCCAATAAATAGGTACTTTGAGCGGCTGTAGAACAGGAAAACTTATTATTTTCTCGCTACTTTCCTTCCACAATTAAGAGTTAAGATGCTTATTACAAGTGGGTTGGCGCTACATCTGCGGGGTAATTGCAAAATATACATAAAATGGCAATTGATCGCAATGTCTTTCATTTTGACGGTTCAGCGACGTTCATTGCGTTGTTGAATAGACGAATTTTTCAAACTTATGAAGCAATGGGTTAGGTTAGGTTAAAACTTAATAATATAAAATAATATCTTTCAGATTGTGATTGAAAGAACGTTGCGCAATTAGGGTACAGTTCTACATAAATCTTAAACGTGACTTATACACAGGAATCTTATATTTTTATAAAAAACTTATATAAATGATCTTGAACAATGTAATAAGTGTTTCCAATTTTCCATTGATTGTTCAATAAAATTAACTGCGGCAGGAAACGATTAGAATTTCTCTTGACGTAAAAGTCTCGCGCAATCGTTCGGATGTAGCAATAATATATTGATTTTCATTCAGTTGACCTAGCTCGAGTGTGAGCGTACGTACGGGTAGGTAATGTGTTGTCCAACTAACGCAATTGACTGATTATTTGCAGTTTTTTGCCTGATGCAAGCGTGACGCGCCGTCGCACCGTGTACGCTACTTACATATTTCCACACGAAAACAAATTTGTTTTTGTCATGCGATCGTACGATAGCTTGCTGGCTAGAAGATGAACTTAGACAAATAATATCTAACCATACGCCAAAATGATATTTAATTAGTGCAAAAAGTCTAGCTAAACTAATCGTTTAGGTTTTGGAACAGAGCGAGGAACGAAAACAGCACATACTTACGAACTCAACAAAGTTCAACAAATAATACAAATGAATTATTTACAATGACTCCGTATTAACACATCTGAGCACATAACAACGAAGGTCGCAGCCACAGTTTAATTTATTTAAATTATCCTGACTGTTATTACTATACAAGACGACCGAACGTTCATCAACAGGAAAATACTATTACAGCCAGCTTAACCTCATGCAATGGATAATGAAAAATTAATAGGTACGAAAACTATAAATATATTTATGCATGCTCCTTTATTAGTTGCCGTAATAAATGGAACAATATTCTTCGCGTCGCCGTCGCCGTCGCAGGCACGACAGTTACGGCTGGTACACACTGGCGCGATATCGCGGGTGCGGCAGGCAGCGCTACCCTTGTCGCACCCGCGATATCGCGCCAGTGTGCACGAGCCTGTATTCATATTTTGTTGGCCCAAATCTTTGCCACTTCCACGGCGTTATCGGTGGCAGCGCAGAGGTCAGTTTGGCTGCATGTTTTGGCGCACAGAGGACAGGAAAGGAGGTGGGGCATAGTGTGTGACACAGCTCTACATACCCTGCTGCCGTTCGGCCCAATAAAGTTGAATGTTGTCTGAAATTCTCATTGAATCAAAAGGATATTTTGGATTACTTACATCCCTTTGCATTTGAATTGATTCTGGGCTCTCTAGGCACAAATTCATAACCAACAGGACGAATTCAAATAATTTCCAAGACAACATAAGCAGGCATTATAAACACTTTATAGAAGTTTTAATCTTTTCCATGTCTTGAGACTTGGGGATAAACGTGATTGAAGGATTTCAAGCCGCGGTGTAAGGCAAGAAGGACTTATCGTGGAGTTGTTATTAGATCACCGCTTTGGAATCCGTCACAGATCCGTATATGGTATCTAAGCATAAACTACATATGTACTGGCAGATACGCTAAATAAAGTAAGTATAGAAATTATCTGCTCTCACACATATGAATGTTGTATAAAGAGGGCACATGACTAGAAAACTTAAGTTTAATGTAAGAACAACAAACATACTACTGTACAAACAAAACGAATTATGAATTGCGATTTTAGAGTTGTCGTAATATAAGTACATTTACATATTTCGTGATAATGAAAGAAAAATACAGCACGTTTTGTAAGGTATATCGTGTAAAACTATAAATTGTTCTATACATAATTATATACTTGTTTATGCAATCCTAAAAGTTTACCAAATGTGATTGGAGAGGCACCAGGGTACAGCGCTCTACCGCCATGTTAACTTATCAAAAGATAGGTATTCAACAGCAGGGCAGCATCTTAGAGTGCGTTAGAAAAACATCGGTGACTGTTCAGTAATATATCTGGGCTACGTAAAACAAATACAAAATACAAGGCCTACGACGCCAAGAAAAGAGAAACCATCGACGTATAATCGAATGCCAAAGACTTTTTGACATCGTGTCAGCGCCTTATATTATTTGCATTTTGTTTGGAATCAATAAAAGTTTGCAATTGAAGCACGTTCGTCACCCAGTTTATGGTGCGTTGCTGTTAAAGCTACATAGGGGTATCTGGCAAGCAGCACAGAAATCGTAACGAGTACAACAAAACAACACGAGCCACGAGATGGGCCGTCAGAGGATGCAGGCGCGTGCCGAGTTGAACGACCACGGGGACCACGCGCGCGTTTCACTTTCATCGCATCCCGCCGAGACCGCGACCACGCGACCGCCATTACAGAACAACATCATTCATCACTTCATCACCCCGACCACGTTTTGCTTGTTTGGTATATACCTACACGCTGTATAGCCAGACTTATTTGGGCAACAGGAAATATAACTATAGTGTGACTGGTAGTTACGTTAGCTACCAACCATTAATTCCTCTCAGCTAACGATTTAGTCAATTAGCCTTTTAAGCCTAATTCCACCTCAAAATTATATCCAAATATGTATAGCATAGATCTAATAAATTGATTGTACCTGTACATTTTAATTACGATCATAGGAACATTGACAAAAAAATTAACAACTCTGAACGGAGTTTTGGACAGACATCCGTTCGCACCGAATGCATAAAATTAAATTTTCTTTTATGTTTCACGGTTTCTCTGACATTTAGCCTCTTGCCACTTTCGCCGATTACAATTTCATTGCATTGAACGGTAATACTACTATGTGATTCCGTAAATGATCGGACTTCATTCGTTAAACGAACCATCTTTTTTGAAACGGGTTCGGTTGGTCGAACACACAAGGATGATAGAGTAGTTACGATTAGGAGCTTCATTTAGGTTGTTTTATAAACATTTGTGTTTGTATTTAGTCAGTTGTAGTCTGCGTCATATCGCTGAATTTAAGGTTAAAGTGGACTGTGCCGGTCAACGACTTTTAGCCTTTAAATGAGTGCAGGAACTAGGAAGTCATACGCAACAGCTGCAGCAGCAGACACATTTTCAATTATCACTGTTTATGTTTGCTGGGCTTTGTTTACGTTTTATTTTTAGTGTGTGCAATGAGCAGCATGAAATTTTAAGAAAAAGTGTGATAAAATAAATAAGACCCAGTTCTGTTGCATCAACAAAAGAAAAGGGTGTCTTGTGAACTTATTGTTACAACCATAAAGTAAAAACTCTACTACTCTATTCATTTGATGTTTAATTAAAACTGCCCGCTCCAATTTAGATTATCTTAGTCTTGGTAGGTACATTAACATGTTGACGTAACAAAATTGAAAGCAAGCTTGATGATACGCGGTTTTTCGAGTGAATCAACAGTAGCACGAACTCTGTAAAAAATTCGGCCTTTAACCGGTAAAAATCGTTTCCTTCCTTCGAGTAAGGTCATATAAAAAACAACTGTCGGTGCATCACTAATGAATAAAGACCAGTAGGTAGCATTTTGTGAAATTACATTCAAGTTAATTTAGAAACTCAAGATTTATAAGAGGAAGTTAATGAACATTTTGCTTAAAACGATAAGAAATTAATTAAATCCGATATAAAATAATCGAGAAAATGGTTTTTCCGAAGGGACTCACACTAAGGCTCTTTTGCTGTTTTATTTATTCGAAAACGGTACACAGTTGCGATAAAATGTCGGATATAAACCTTGCAGCAGTCAAGGTGGCTACAACGACAGTTGTAAATAACTACTTCCGGACGCCATTTCCATGTTCGGAGACCATTAATCCTGTTTTGGCGAGTGACACCCCGTTTTTATTGTTGTCCATAGGGTAGAGCCACTCCTCACTTTTTAAGTAAGTATGTAAGTTGTGACTCAGCAGTATTAATTATAAATGATAGCAGATTATGAGTTCTCATAATACCGATCAGCACACTTGTTAAAAAATAAAGCGATATAAATAAATTACGCTGCATTTTAAGCCAATTAGCTAATCAAATGAGAACCTGTTAATAATAACTAGGTATGCAATTACAGTTTTTATAAGGAACTTGAAGTGATTTGGAACTTGTAGTGATTGGAACACTCGAAGATGTAAATAAAAGCCATCAGATAAAAAAAAGCATAGTAATGAGAGGACTGTTTTGTATACAGCTATCAATAAAATAAAAGTCAAAACCTCGAAAAACACAAAATCATGATAATATAAACTTGTTCAACCTTCATGGAATCACATTTTTGAGTGATATAATATGTAGGTTCAACCAACCAACCAAAGGATCTCCAATATTAGAAGTCAATTAAAATATTTGAGATGGCAAACAATATCATGTGCATGGGTAGGCCCACGGCCCACGTAGCGCCAATCAAGGTGGACGCGTTAACACATTGGCCTCGTGACACGATGATGACTGCCGGTTCTACTTTATTGATGACTCCTATAGTAAATTCCCATACAAAGCATCAAACTTTGATATAAAAATAACGATTTTGCCCCAGTTTCCTTTGTTATTTAAAGAATTTTGGTAATCTTTTATTATAAAAAACTGAGTCACTGGCTTTGTTACAATTTTCGTGCCTATTATTTTGTAAAGGCATAAAAGGCTTTCATTTTATTATTTCAAAACCTACATAAACGGTGCCTAAAATAAATTATAAGGAAATAACAGGACTATAAATATGCGTGTTCGCGTTGTTAGGCGCTTAAATTACGTACCTTGTAGTACTTATATCAAACTTGATTGTCTTCAAGTTAAACGAACACGGAAAAAAAATCCAATAAAAATAACATTCGTCAAAAACACAATGCTGAACAAATGATCCTTTTAACACTTTCCTGTCTTATTTACACTTGACGATTTTCAGTAGTGAGTCAACTCGAGTGTGGTATATATAATCTTTGTTTATTTACATGGCGAACATGTTTATCACTGCACAGTAGATTATTACCAAGTTAACTCGCTAAAGCGCATATTCTAAGCAGGCACTTTCCGTAACAATAAACGTACATATGACGCGACCGCCAATCGCAAACTGTCAGTGGGGGAGTCGCGGTCTGCCCACCAACTCGTGAATATCCCTATTAGTAAAGGTATTACACAAACGACACGTCTATATCCATGCCATTCGTCTTTACTGCGTAATCGTAAACGGAGGCCGACAGATTTGGACACAGAACATCTTCACGGTTAGAGGCAATGGTGTAAACGTTAGTTAACGAAGTGCTACTGGTGATGACATTTTTACGCCATCTTAGGACGAAGGATTGCTCTAGAATGCCTTTACTTTTGTTTCATCATCTTCTTCCATGGTAGTTTATTACCGGGGATTACTTTTAGCTGGAAACGAAGTGCATTATATCCTTGCTAATGCAATAGGGTACATACAATGTGCATAAGGAAGACTGATCAAACGACTGTCGATTTCCTGGTGCGATCGCTACGGTTCTCAGATTACGGCAAGCCGACGCCGCAGCCGCTGCGCCGAACTGCACAGTTGCACACAGGAAACGCTCCAACACATTGATACCTGTAATTGACCCGAGTGCAGTTACCACGTGGCTACTGAGCTCCAACGAGCTATTACATTACGAAAGTATACAATATGACTCAACGCAGCCTAGCTCTACAACGAAAGACCGAAATTAGGGAACAAACGCGTGTTTAGTTGCAACATCTACATATATCAAGCAATGTTTATAAAACAAGGTGTAATATTTTGAATTGTTGCAATAAATACGTTTCATATTAGACTATTTCTAACCCAGTATTTGGTTCTCCATTGGATAGGATGGTAAACCAATAGCAGTGGATCTACAATCTTTGTTTGCGCTGAAAGTTGAGCTCTGCTCCCAAAATCTAAAGCCTGTTTTCATATCATTCGTGCTACGTTTTAAATAGCCATGAATAAATAAATAATATTGAAGATAGATTGTTTATTTTGGGATTTTAGTTAGAGCAGGAAGAGGGTCTAAAACTGTTAATCTAAACGAGAACAGAGAGACAACATGTCTGGCTAATGACCGCAAGAAAACACGGCGGCAATTGCGGACTAGCCAATGCCAGTGTCCCAGGAAGTGTCTTATAATGAAGACGACGAGAAACAATAGCTTGATAAAGAAGGTGGCTACTTTATTTTTATAGCAACTTGGCGAACAAATAGTTATTGCACCAACTATGGTTATTCGTAGAAAGAAATAACTTAATTTTTTACTGCTCAAGGCTTACAACCTGGCAAGGTATTTTCCGGGTGCCTTCAATATATCAGGATAATATCAACAGAATGATGACTACGAACATTTTAGGTGTAAGAAACTACTTTAAAGCCCAACGATTATTATATATCGCATATCCCGTCGAAGAGTCCAGTTCCACATCCTCCGTGCAATGGCAAAATTCAATACTAATAGCGGTGTTTGTGGCAATTGGAGCGTGAGAGGAATCCGGGCACGGTAGAGTTCGTGGCGCAGTGCCCCGGAACCAAGTGTTGTGTCGACAGTTGTCATCGCTATGTCCTCTATTCATCGTGGTTCAGTGCCACAGATGACTATGTTTTCTATGATAGTTGGTACCTACTTACAACGAGAAAACTAGGTCTGAACGACACTAGCTGGTAATTGCTTATAGCGGCTGCGCTGCAAATTCTTTCTTAGCTATGCGACGGCTACCTAATCTAAGTTTTAGCGTCATGCTTTCGCTTATTTAGCTAACTAGCTCACCCATTACGAACTCACTAACGAACATCTATTTCGTTCTTTCCTAAAATATTTGTACTTTTCTAGACTTTCTCTTTTATTTCAGACAGATTGATTGAAGTTTGAACTGAGCGTTTCATGTCAAAATTTTCAGTCTCTGGAAGTCACTGCAGTCTGAGAGATAAAGGCTCCCGCAGACAGGCGCGAAGTTATTGGTTCCTTGGCTAATGCTTTAGTAGCGGAAGATGCCTACATACTATATTATATACTATATTATAAAGTTATATTCCCTTATTAAACGGATTGGTATGTGGTTATGTTATCGAGTCGAACTACTTGCTCATCAAATTAACTGTGCAAACAACCAGGGCGTAGCGCGCACCCGATGATGTCACCAGCTCACCAGCACTTGTCAACAACGCCGTATTATGTATAGTACGTAATGAACTATGGTTAACTTAAGACGCAGATATATGCCAATGGCTTTAAGTGGTTAGCTTGCGTGTTCTGAGCTGAGCTCACGCAAAGCGTCGTACGTCCAGCCCGTAATAGGACTCGCCCATCAAGGAGCGCTGTCCCAAATGAGACGCATAACAATTTATTATACACTAGCTGCTGCCCGCGGCTTCGCCCGCGTGAGTGTCGGAAATTACCCCATACATCCCCATGGGTTTTAAGTATAAATATTGAGTTTCGAGTTAATCGGACAGCGCGTTAAAATTCTTCCATACAAACACTGACACCCCCCAACCTAGGGGGGTAATTTAGAAAAACAAAAAACTACAAACTTTATAATTTATTTGGATAACTATTCGTGCGAAGTTTCATGTTTATTACCTCAAGGAATAAGATTTTTCATACAAACTTTCATCCCTTATTTTACCCCCTTAGGGGTTGAATTTCGAAAAATCCTGATACACGTTATTCTTCATTTTTGGGTTTAAGTATAAATATTGAGTTTCGAGTTAATCGGACAGCGCGTTAAAATTCTTCCATACAAACTTTGACACCCCCCAACCGTAGGATAGGATACTTTTCCGGGATAAAAAGTACCCAGTGTGGTGCCCAGGATATTAAAGAATAATTATACCAAGTTTCATTGTAATCGAACCGGTAGTTTTTGCGTGATGCCTGAACAAACAGACAGACAGACAGACAAAAAAAATTGTAATCAAATTTTTGGGTTCGGTGTCGGTCTAGTAACACACCCTGCCATTTATTTTTTTGATATTTTCAATGTACAGAATTTTCACTTCTACAGATTTATTATAAGTATAGATATAGATAAAAAAAAGTATTTTAATAAAAAAACTTATACTTAAAGATAAATAATTAAATTATCTTTAAAATGGTGCAGGTTTCAGAAAAATACGTTTGATAGTTTTTGCGTGATTCTCCGTTTTTTATCCGCAATAGATATAATTAAAAAAAAAAATACACTATGTAATATAAACATAATGTAAAATGTTCACAGATTGACCTGAAAATGCTCTAATTTAACATATATTTTTTCAGAACTATTAACACTACCTACTCGTTTAGACGGATATCGTCTAAACGAGTAGGTAGTGTTCAGTATAAAATCATTAAAAATCACAGGTTATCGTCGCCTTAAATACCGATATAAATATTTAGAAATCTGCAAAAGGAATTGCTTCCTGTTCTTCTACTACGTATGAGCTACTCACGTCAACCAAGCATGATTTAGCTGTCATCCAAAATTGGATAGAACGCTAAATCATAAAGTTATTGGGCTCAGCGAGTACAGTCTCTTGATCTTGTTATCATGTAGGTCATACCAGAGGGAACTTTTCGCCGTCTTTATTGGCTTGATTGAATTATAATAGCTTTCATCGCTACCAACCCACTTGAAGAAATGGATGTAGCCGTACGGATTCCAACCCAAACATCGCAAGACAAAATTTTTAACATCGTTAGTTAATACATTTTGGCCAGTTTGTTGACTTCGATAACGCAAGGTCGTCTTTAATTCAATAGGTCTTTTTGTAAAATAAAGTAATAACAAGGATTAAAACAACCGTGACCGCTACTGTGTTTCGTCGCCTGACTCACTTTGTGTTGGGATGAATACTAAACAAGTTACGTACGAAATACGCAAAGAATTAATGAATAATTAGAAACATAACACAGCTTGTTGTTAGGGTCTACGAAAAAATAATATTGGATTATTTTAGAAGGCTTTGTTTGCTCTCGCATTGTTTTTGCGATATTCTATTAAATAGCTGGCCTTAGTGAGTTTTTATTAAGAACAACAACTCCATTGTTTCTTTGATTCTCACATTTATCTTTGAGTTTATTCTATTCGTTCTCAAGATGGTGTCATTATCTTTGTAAGTATGTATCATCTTTACTGAAACGTTTTGCTCTAAGTCTACTTGAACGCTATTATAATTTGAGTTTCAGTAAAATCCTTGGCTGTTTTCGTTGAACCTGAAGATCCTTGCGTCCAGTTTTGATCAATGACATGGTGAGTCAGAATACGCTTCGACATCTGCGCACTGATGTATTCTCTAAATATAGTCACAGACACTGCGGCTGTTTAATTATACCTACGGTTAGCATTGGTACAGTGATAAATTTAGGATGTCAAGACTGCTGCGCCCTTAGTGCTAGCCTTCCGCTTTGTGCCACCAATTCAGATTTTGCTGGCAATATGTATTGCCCGATTTATTGGGTATATTGACTAAATGAATTATATTTGTATTGGATAGTTTACTCGGTTTTCCTTTTACATAATAGGTCTGCATGTTGAACTATTTTATCTATTAGAAGCTCAGCATAATTAAGAATTATTTATGCATAATAGTGACCTTATTGTCTGAGTTGGTTCACATTACTTAACCTCAGAGATAAGTTACCGATAAGCTGTTGTTTACTCGTTTATCTTTTAGAAATTGCACTAGCATAAATTCTTAAAGTTGTATTCGTAAGTTTTCCTAAGGTTTAAAGGATTTTGATTTATTGCAGAATATTACTGCTAGCTCACCTGCTCCACAATATGATGTTTTTTATGGACCAGAATTTCGGTAGCTATAACTCATAACATAATATGATGGGTAATATTATCATGGCTAATCTAATAATCTTTTACGATAATGTGTTTCGAAGCTGTTTCTGAGGTCCTTTCAAAGATGAGGGCTCCTATTGCCGCGGTACTTAATACGCATAAGCGCGTATGCCGTCCTATTAAATGAGAATTCCAGAACCACTTCGAGCCTTCACTACTGAAGACCTGCCACACAATGACAATTTATAATTTAAAAACAGACAATTTCCAGGTGGTGAAGGTGGTACCACCTCACTTCAGAAATCAAGAGGAACTTTTGGATTCCATGTTTTATTGTCTATTGCCTAATTACGTTCAGCGTATTCGTATTTAATCATTGTAAAATTGATTCGTTTTTTAAACCTTCGTTTTAAAGTTTTAACTAGTACTTAATTATTTAAAAATGATTACTCTTTAAAAAATAATATATCTATGAACGTACCTACCAGAGGCGTGGCGCAAGTTCAGGCATTTTCGAACAATAAGTATCAACCCATTATTCTCCTCTATATTTATAAAAAATGTTTATTTTCAAGAGTTAGAGCGTTATCACATTGACGATTTTCTGGCGTGTTTCCTGCGAGGCGATTTGTGAGCGTGCTCTCCCCAGGTGCGAAATGAGCTAGTCAGGGCTACGCGACGCGTTCCCCGCGTTTTCACAAAATATACACTCGCTTGTCTCACTCGCTCTTGTACACTCACTCTCGTTACGCAAACTAAAATACGTTGCGTATACATTACGTGCTCGCTACGCACACGCAGCGAGCGCGTTGAAAATCGCCTCGCTGGAAACTCGTTCGCAAATCGCCAGTGTGGATAAGGCCCTTACAAATCATCTTGCGCCAAAATTTGGATGAATTTCAGCAGATATCTAAGAGAATGATGGTAGCATGATGGAATACAAAGAACAATTCGTTTTTACATAAATGACATGGGCATAATCAGAAACTTTGTCTAGTATTTATGGTAAAACCTGCTTGTTCTGGAGTCTCTGCAGTGATGCCAAAATGACTTGCTTCACATCCAAGTGCAGGTGTTGGGTGTATGATAACACTGCTGAAAAGACCAGGCATCTAGCGACTTAACAACCACTAACATTGAAGGGTGAGACAAGGAGACGTTGTATCCTTGAAATTGTTTAACACACTAAATTGGAAAGACACAGCAATCATATTTAAATGGCACTTCTAGTTTGCAACTTGATATCATAATGTCTGAGTTGTTGCAGGAGTTCCATCAAAGAATATTTGTTTTGTAGGAGAAAAGAATATCTTAGAAACCTACCAGAAACAGAAAAGCACAGCTGATTAAATCCATAATTTGCGTAAATAGTTTTAGTTTATCTAAAACTATACAATTATAATCTGGTTCTATAGCATTTAATTGAATCATAACTAAGCAATTATCTATAAGAACATAGTAAAAACGAGGAATAAATGCAATTACGTTTTTATGAATACTTTACAATACAATAGGGTTTCTTTTCCCACATTATAGAAAACAAGAATATACATAGACTCATGGATACAATATCATAAATGGGATTCAACCTTTTTTGGACAGATTCAGTGTGAAACGAGGCATTTGTATCTCATTTATAGTTAATGTTATTTTATTATTGGTAATTAGTTTGAGTTGTTTCATTATTTTGCTATTGATTATAGCGAATATGTTTGATCTTCTTTGTAATACATCTTTAAGATTTCTGTTTGAATCTGAATGGTGGGTTTCAGATGCTTTCATGTTATCTTTACAGACATACTTTATCACTTTCGTACAAAAAATCGAGGGTCTGGGTTCCCGGGATCTACGAGTACCTACCTAATTAGATTACTAAGAAAAGACGAGACTTTATACGGTTGTTCATGCAAAGAGTTTTGTTCATCTTAAAGTAAGCGCAATGCAGTAGTTTAGAACATAGAATTTCCTAATGTAAATAAATTGTAAAAAACTACTGTAGGAAAAGTTTGGATTTGGGTAATGCATATCGAAACGAGGACGTTCCATCCCGCCTACAATCTACAGCCAACTACCAACACCGTGACAAACACTACTAAATACCAAGGACACTAAATAATAATCAACTTACCAAAATGATGACTAATAGATAAGATGATAATAAGATTAAACAGTCCTCACTTCATTATATAAATCACTGTAATACGATAATAAATGAAATTCATAAACACACAACACATACGTCACTCAAGAATCCGCCATTTTATATATTTAAAACTTTTTTCTTGTCAGAGCTACAACTTAGAATGGAGAATTATCCATACAGCCTAAATTATTCAAGACGATCAATACCTGAAATATGTTTTGATGAAATATTGAAAATGATAATATTTATTCAAGCAGAATATTTGCGCGGACGGCATTAATAATAGCTAAATATCCGGATTACTAGAAATCCTTGTATTTGGCTCAGACCAATCAATGCATATAATAATATTACATAAAGTTTAATGTCAAAAGTTTGCGGTTGTGAAATAATAATTTCTCTATTTACTGTATCTCTATTTACTGTATCTTTACAGATTACTACAAATTACAATAATAGCTAGTCTTTTACAACTGTAACATTTTTATTACAAAAAAGCAGCATCATGGGCCATGGTGTACACTTGCACAGCCAAGGTGTGAGCCAAGCCAAGCCAGCCCTTGTTGTCAATGTGATAATTTCTTGAGTTGAGTGTATCTGTACTATCTGTCATGTTGTTTGACATTGTTATTGAATTTATGTTTTAATCGTTTCAACAAATTTTCTGAAAATTTGTGAATTAAAGCACACCGTACCAAACTGACTAATAAAATGTGTAACAATATACTTGCAATAATAACAGCATTATCAACATTATTTTTATTAGGAAGCTGTGAGTATCGACTAAACACACTGCGACTCTCAAAGTAATAATATGAAGCATTTGTCATGTATTTTTTGTTTTAGGTTCTTTATATCATAATCTGAAGTATTTTGAGACTATCCATGCCTCGAAGCTGGCACATCATATGGTCAAGCGTGGTGCAAAGTTATCCAACCATCCTTTTAACACAATCAAAGAGGTTCATTTCAAGACACTAGGAAAAGACTTCAGATTGATTCTCCATCCACATAGCTCGGTATTACATTCTAATTTCAAAGCATATGCTGTGGATGGTGATGGCAAGGAAACAACTGTTCATGTTGGTGAGAATAACTTATCTAGTTTTTCATTCAGAAGGGTCATCTTAGGGGGGTTCCATTCACTTATAATGTACCCATCAGATAAGAATTTAATAGTGTGTCATCTTTTTATCTTGAAAATTGTGCATGAGGAGTGGCAATACTTAAACTGACTCATCCTGGACAGTTAGCCCTAGTGAGCTAGCTTTACTTTTATGAAACATTTGACTATCTCATTGCGGGAGTTGTTTGCCTGAATGCACTGCTACCACCCACCAAGAGTGACAATGGCACTTGTACAACAGAACTTGCATTTTGATCAGCTGTCTAATATATGTAACTATCCAAGTATCCGCAATATTACCTACCATTTAATACTAATAAGTTATTTGGAGGTACTCAAAAATGCTGATTTATGGAATGTATGAATAGCTATTTGCATATTTTATGTTATAGATAGAGAAAACTTCTACACAGGCAGAGTGTTTGGTGAGAAGACTTCAGATGTGAAGCTGCACATGGATGATGGTCTCATCACTGGAATTATTCACACTCCTGATGAAACGTATCACATTGAGGTATAATTATTAAAATAATTATAATTTTAACATTATGTTATGCCAACTATAAGTGAAATTTTCAACTTAAAAATACCTGAAAATGGTTTAGTTACTTGAAATAAACTCTTTGACTTTTTGCCCTTTCATTTAGGGTTACTAGCCATATGGCTTTTTGCCCACCTGTCTAGACTTTGTTTGGCATTTGTCCAGACTTCAGTGCAATGGGATTTTATTTAGAAAGAGTAAAGTTAGTTTTGTACTAAAAAATTAAGAATAAAAATCTCAGGGTTTTTTTTTAAATGTCTGGCTTTTTTGCAGGACCACTGTTGCAAAGGTGCTAACAGATTGGATGAAATTAATTTTATATTATTGTAATTTTTACCAAATTTTTAGCCTTCTTGGCGCCATCTACCACACCTAGATGATAAGACCATGATCACCTATCGGGCTTCTGACATACACTTCAGCTGGAAAGATGGTGAAGAAGCAAAAGGTGCCAAGCCGCGAGTCTGTGGTTATGTGAAAGAAGGAAAGGGTAATAATACACATAGTGATTTATAATAGGACAAGCCAGTGCCCAAACGGGTTTTTTTAATTTCTTTCAGAAAAAATTACGAATATCCAAACAAACTTTCATTGCCTACTTACCCCTTTACATTTTCAAAAATACTTCCTTCTTTATAGAAGGAATTATTGTGGAAAATTTCATGCTTCTAGAGCCAGTGGTTTAGGCTCAGTGAGTGAATGAAGATATAGAATATTATGACAATAGTTTTATTATTATATATCCTTCTTTATAATCAGAGCCCGAATCAGCAAATATCCCAGCGGTACATTGCTTGTTAGGTTACAGCGGAACATTTTTCTAAATGCACCATTTTTATGTCAAAAATAACCAATGAAAAAGTCTGACATCAACCATTTTTGATTAGAATTAGAAGAAGATGATGAAGAAGAAACAGTAACTAATATAGAATCGGAACACGAACAGTCAGAGAAGGACAAATATTTCGAAGAAAACACACATTTAAACAACACTATAGATGCGACACACAGTAACAAGAAACGAGTGAAAAGACAGAGCGACTATGAATATACGCCAACGAAAACTAGGTGCCCACTGCTACTTGTGGCAGATTATAGATTCTTTCAAGAAATGGGCGCAAGTAATACTAAGACTACTATTAGTTATTTGGTAAGTAATTCGTTTATTATGAAGAATATGGTAAACATAATCACTTCAGTCTCATCTAACTTCAAGAACTTAAAACTATTTTTGAAAATATTGCAATGGACATGTTTTCTGTTTCAGATCAGCCTCATTGATCGTGTTCACAAAATCTACAATGATACTCTGTGGCAAGATAGGCAGGTTTGTAATTTATTTAGAATAATATTAATTATTCATCAAGTTCTGTACGGCCCTTGAACAGTTTTTTATTGTGCTCCAGGACATGGACGGCTTCAAAGGCATGGGTTTCGTAATAAAGAAGATTCTGGTACACTCTGAGCCGACACGCGTGCGCGGCGGTGAAGCACATTACAACATGGTGCGCGAGAAGTGGGATGTTCGCAATCTGCTTGAGGTAAGATAAGGACAGAAGAAACAGGATATTGCATATACATAATCAATATCATCACTCATCAGAAGTAATAAACCGTTACGGCGTTGGGGGTGAAATCGGACGTTAGAATAATAATATTTCCTATTTCTCAAACATAGCCTCCCTACATAAAACGACCGAAGTTAAATCTATAGAAAAAGCGTATAATACGCCCCAAATCCCGCATCTAATTTCGGCCGCATTCGTGTTGTATGACACTTTTAACCTGTCGGGACGGTACCCTATACAACTGTTCCTGGTTGGCAGTATCATACAGAGCATATTATGGCAAGGAATATCAAGCACACCTATTAGGTACACCTGTGCCTAACCCTTCAGGCAAAACAGGCCTGTATGCAGTCATAGCAATATAGCATAAGGAATATAGCAGCGTTAGGGTATACAAACAAGGTTTATATTTGCTTGGCAGGTGTTCAGCCGCGAGTATTCCCACAAAGACTTCTGTCTGGCTCATCTGTTTACGGATCTCAAGTTTGAAGGTGGCATTCTCGGACTAGCGTATGTAGGCTCACCACGACGGAACTCAGTTGGCGGAATATGTACACCAGGTAACATTATTTTGCTATATTGTGTGATTAAAATAATGTTTAATGTAGATTGTTTCGTATGAACGGAAAAGGAAAACATCGTGAGGGAACAAGATAGGTATAATGCTTCCAAATCGCCAAAACTCAATGAACAAGCCAATCAATGCTCGTGACTTTTATGTATGAGAAGAGGTCTTTGACCTGTAGTGAGGCAATTACAGGCTGGTATAATAATAATTTCGTTTTGTTTTCTTAGTATCCATTTTTGTTTTAATTTGTTTATTCCTTATCTTATGTTATGATTTGATTCACAATTTATGTTCGTTTTGTTTTCAGCTATTACGGTGCCTAGTGTGAGTGTCCCTCTTTGTTTTGCTTATTTATATAAATTATATATAATTTATCCTGTTAGTTTTAAGTTTATATTATTAATAGTGCTTCACTAACCACAATGTTTATGCTTATAAATAAATCATACATACATAAACTCACGCCTTCTTATGGGGGCAGGCAGAAACTACAGAACGCCACCT
This sequence comes from Eupsilia transversa, assembly GCA_914767815.1. NCBI lineage: Eukaryota > Metazoa > Arthropoda > Insecta > Lepidoptera > Noctuidae > Eupsilia > Eupsilia transversa. The sequence goes on from OU611888.1 coordinate 6,403,671, forward strand.
ACTACGATCCTTACATACTTTAATAAATCATGAGTTTACATATTCTATGCCTACTGCCCTAGTTTCTAAAAACAATAGATTCGACGCTTCAGTTTATAATGTAGTCTGCTGTAACCTATATTTATTGACCAAGGACCAAAATAATAACAGCTAATCCATTGACATTGATATTTGTCTACATACCTAGGTTGGTGTTGGTTTTTTTATGGTTCTTGGTGGTCGGTGGTCGTATAACAAAGTTTTGTTTTAGAAAAAATTGATTATTAGAACATGTTCCATAAAGCCAGGTATCACTATGTCCCGCGACACGTGGCTTCAGCGACATCGCGCTAAGTTGCCCGACTTCGCACGACATCTGAAACAATGAAAAGTAAAGACACTTGTCGCGGGGCATTGGTACTTTGTAAATAGGTACAGCTGTCCTTTCACAGTTATTTATTACACCTGTGACAGCAGCAACCCAATAGCAACCTTATTGTAACGAGAATAAAAGTCACTGTGCTTTTGATATTGATACAAAATCATAGATTAAATAATAGTGGAAGGACTTTACCTGGCATAACAATACTACTAACAGCTTCAGGTACCTATAAAAGTTTGATCCATCTCGGAAAACATAAATATTGTTATCCTAACTATCATTACACAAATACAGAATACTTCAAAAACGGCTACACCCTCTACCTCAATTCCGGTTTGAGCTCATCTCGCAACCACTACGGACAGCGCGTGATCACTCGCGAGGCGGACTTGGTGACGGCGCACGAGTTCGGCCACAACTGGGGCTCGGAACATGACCCGGATGTGGCTGAATGTTCCCCTGCTGCTAGTCAGGGTGGCTCGTATCTTATGTACACGTATAGTGTCAGCGGGTATGATGTTAATAATAAGGTGAGATATTGTTGTCAATTCTAATTTTCGATTATTCTCAATTAAAGTACCTATTAATAATATTAAGTCAAAGATCCTCCCCACGCGTTACTACGTATCTCGACCCTTTATTTATGGCTATGTATACGCTGAAATATAGTGTTTAACCTTCAGCTACTAAACCGAATTTTACACTAAAGAGGTATCTTTCAACCGAGAGATTCCAAGCTGGACGTTAATATGTATAATTTTGTTAAAAGTTTAAAACTGAAAGTTCAACGTTGAAAACGTGTTTTTCCTTTGCACAGAGATTCTCGCCATGCAGTCTTCGATCGATCCGCAAGGTTCTCCAAGCGAAGTCTGGTCGTTGCTTCTCTGAGCCCGAGGAGAGCTTCTGCGGTAACCTGCGTGTCGAGGGAGGGGAGGAGTGTGACGCTGGGTTACTCGGTAATTTTGGTTTGAAGAATATTGATAATCGTTCTACAGGTCAATTGGTAATTTCGTGCATTCCTCGAAATGGGGGATACTAGAGCAAATTTATAACAGTATTGACTCCAATAACTGTTCCCATTCTCCTGTCAAAATTGGAGAGAGTGGGAGTAAGAGGTTTGCCGTATGATATGTTCAAAGACTATCTTTCTCAGCGGAAGCAGCGCGTTAAAATAGGAGACTGTCTGAGTGAGGAATTCACAACATCCTACGGAGTCCCACAAGGGGGCATTTTGGCCCCTCCTTTATTCCAGATTTTCATAAATGATCTCTGCACTATGTCTCTTCCAAACACTAAGATCTTCACGTATGCAGACGATTCCGCAATTTTCGTGTGGGGACCTAACTGGGAATCTGTTAAGAAGAAGGGCTGAATTTTCTCTCTCCAAAGTGATGACCTGGCTTAGACAAAATCTACTCACACTCAACCTGAACAAAACCAACTTTCTCCCCTTCTTCCTAAGACCCAACTCTAAACCCCCACCTGATTACTCATTAAAGGCACATACCTGCGATGACAACCACGCGTGTACCTGCCAGGTTGTCTCTCGGGTTGACTGCGTAAAGTACTTGGGAGTGCATATAGATAATGGACTGAGGTGGGACAAACAGATAAGCTCAGCTACTTCCAGGACTAGGCGGCTGATATTTATCTTCAAAACGCTAAGAAATTCTGCTCCATTCGAAAAGTTAAAACTAGTCTACCTAGCGTTATGTCAGTCCATTATACAATACTGCATAACCGTTTGGGGAGGTGCAGCAAAGACCTATCTCCTTGAGCTGGAGAGAGCACAAAGAGCCGTGCTGAAAGTCATGACCAAAAAACCGTACAGGTTTCCTACGACACAACTTTATGCAAACTGTAAAGTCCTCACAGTGCGCCAACTCTATGTGCTCAAATCCATCCTAAGGCTGCAACCAAATGTCCCTTTGCCTGACCCAAGGAAACGTAAAAAGTCGTCCATCTGCCCGAGTGTCCCCTGTAGAACTACATTCGCTAGACGCCAGTACAACAACCTAAGCAGGAAACTTTTAAATACTGCGAATAACAAACTAAACCTCGCCGGACAGACTCGAGCCGAAATCAAAAATACACTTACAAACTGGCTACAACAATTGGACTACCAGGACACAGAAAGCTTACTCACTTTCACTAGATAGTCATTTATAAAATCCACACATGCTATAACATCTCACATACTCACCACCATACTCAACCTCACATACAATATTCTATCACCACACCCACCTTATCACTCACTTACTCACACCACACTATACACCCACTCACCCACATAAAAATTACTCACAAACTAACACAACACACACACTGTAACAAACAGATTACACACTTGCCTACTTTTACCTATATCTTTTAGATTCTAATTTGTAAGCACCCTATCTAATAACCTAATACATGTATTCCTCGCACAAATGATAGAAACCCTAGCCCCCAAAATACAGGCTCAGGCCTAGTTTGGGAGCTAGCATCAGTACCGATTGTCGCATTACATTCACTTGTATCATGTCAAACTACTTGTACCCTCATGTATTATTAGTGTCTAATAAATCTTTTTATTTTTTTTATTTTAACTTGGGGAAAAAACGAAAAAAGTTCAATATCTCCAAAACCACCCATTCAGTCAAAAAGGTTGCAGCTCCAGTATAACCCATTTCAAGGAACGCACCCAATTACCATTCACTATGCTATATTAGGCTGCAAACGACTATATTATAATATAGTCGTTTGCAGCCATAATTATGTTTTTTAAATTAGCTCTTATGCTACGTCTTACGTCTGATACGCGCGGTTGCTGTAAGTTTCACATTTAAAGTTTGTTTTTAATTACAGGAACCGAAGACAATGATATGTGCTGTGATAAAAACTGTAAACTAAGGAAAAATCAAGGGGCTGTGTGCAGGTAACATAGAAATTTGGCTTGATATAATAAATTTTGTCAGATAATATTAAACGTTTTTACAATAACAACGGCGTGTATAATTCCAGTGACAAGAACTCTCCATGCTGCGCGGGATGTGTGTTCGCTCCACCTGGTGTGGTATGTCGTGAGGCAGCACACTCGGCCTGCGAGGGCGAAGCCACGTGCAATGGAGCCTCTGCTGACTGCCCCAAGGTATTAAATTTTTTCCTCGTTCTAAAAACTATCCTAAGTAATATCCCAACTTAAAAGTTGCAAATTATGTTTACGGTATCGTAACCGTAACCACGTATTTTAATCGTCACATACGAGTTTCAGGACTACCCGTGCGTCGGACTCAGACATAAATTTTTCATTTCGAGACCTCATAGGAATGGAAGGAGGCCTAAATATAATGTATTTTTGCATACATCAAAGTCATTCACATTGTTTGTGCAGGCACCAGCGATAGCAGACGAACATGAGTGTGCGGAGCGTGGTCGATGTCGAAATGGAACCTGTGTGCCTTATTGTGAGACGCAGGGCATGCATAGTTGTATGTGCGATATTGGTAAGTTAGCAATAACTTTCTGTGAACTTTTGTATAAAGACTAAAACAGCCATTGATTGGCGTTACATAAAACAACATACGCTGACTTTGAACTATGCTCAATGCTTTAGGTGCTGTTGTAACTTGTCAGTGTTGTAAATGGTCTTGTACTCATGCAATAATTCTATTTTTTTTTTAATTTTCCTGTAACGTAAGAGCAGTGGTGGCCCAGTGGTAACGGCCCCGAATTACGAGTTGTAAGTCGTGGCTTCAAACCCAGACAGGCGCTTTACTTTGTGTAAATAATTTCATCACCACTGCTCTCAAAACGGTGAAGGACAATATCGTGAGAAATCCGGCATTCCTAGAACCAAAAATTCGGACACATTTAACATCTACCAACCCGCACTGGGCCCGCGTAGTAGACTACACCCCACTTCCTGCCCCACGGCCTGTGTCCTACCAGTGGGAACGTTATAGGCTGGTTATGTTCTAACGTAACGTAACATTGCGGTTTACAGTTGCGGATGCATGTAAACGCTGCTGTCGTAAGAGTCTGAACAAGACTTGCTTCCCGGTGGCTCATAACGACATCCTACCTGATGGAACACCATGTATTCAAGGATTCTGTAATAAGGTATATATAATGTGAAATAAGCTTTTCATTTTCTTTACATTTCATCCATCCATAACCAGATAAACCAAAATAATGAAAAGTGCATCGTTTACCACGAATGCAGTTTTAACATAACATCACGCCTGTATTCCCCGAAGGGTTAGGCAGAGGTGCACGTATAGTACACCCACATTTCGCCAGTTATTTTTAAGTCCCATGTAATAGGGGGCGAGCCTATTGTCATCAACCGGGCACAAATACAGACTCCAGGCTGCTACTGAGCAATTCCAGATTTAAAAAACCCAATAACACTTTTCCCGACCTGGGATTCGAACCCAGTACCTCAAGCTCGGCAGTAGCGCTTGCGACCACTAGACCAACGAGGCATTTTTACTACGTCACACAAACCCACTACAAACAGATGACATAGCTGCAATAGTAGTCCCTGTTTAAAAACGTCACCTGTATAAACTAAAATATTATTGTTTCTCACAGGGCGTATGCGAGAAAACGATACAAGATGTAGTGGAACGTTTTTGGGACATAATTGAAGACATCAACATAAACAACGTACTGGGCTTTCTCCGCGATAACATAGTGGGCGTGGTCGTTCTAGTCACTGCTTTTATATGGATACCTGCTAGTTGCGTGGTAAGTGCTTAAAGTTTAGAGCTGATGAGACAGTTGAACCATTTTTCTGAGGCTGAGATCTATAAAGCGTACTTAGGGCACCTGGGCACGTTGTTCCACTTCTACTTAACGCACGCGTATAAGTCTAAAATGGCGCGAACTGTCGTCAAAACAATAAGCCTTGTTTCATATAATTATAGTCTTAAGTTATAGTCCGCTAAAAAATAACGATTACTGTAAGCGGTGCCATACCCAATGGTTACGGTTATTTTATTCTCAAACATCTGCGCCAAACATGGACTATTTTTTGTTGTATTCGTCTTTTTCGGCGATTGCTTATGGGAAATTATAAGTGCAACATCAAAAGTTTTCTTTAGCACTTGCAACCTTAACCTCTTTTTTTGTATGTAAGCAACGAGTTAATAGAACAGCTTCTATTATATTAATTAATCATCTTTACTATTTCAACACAATATAAAAAAAACAGCGTCAATTTACGAACGTAAATTAATATGACTCAGAGCTACAGGGTGGAGTTTTGAGATGGGGCAGCTAGGGCAGCTACCTTAACCGTTGTAGCTACAGGAAAATGGTCTTACGAGACTGTCCTTAATTTTTTGAAAAAATTTCATCTCCATTAACAGATTTTGAAAAAAATGTACAGTCAGCAGGAAAGTGGGCAATTTTCGTAAAAACTTTTTTTTATGCCAATTGATATCCTGTTTCATATAAGGATCAAAAACCTCTATTGGACCAACTGAGGTTTGAGTACTAGAAAAGTCAGAAATCGCAAAAGTTGAAGTTCATTGTCTCGGCTCTTTTCTGGATTCTGGCTTAGGGAGTTAGTGTTTTGGAATAGAGAGCAAGCTTGTTCCAAAAAATGCTGCTTATTTCTGATTTCAAACTACATGCGTTAGTGCAATATTTTATGAAACATCCCTGACAGTCTCTAGAATGCTGTATTTACTTGTGACAACACGAGCATTCTCATTCCCGAATTAATAGTTAGTGACTTGCTGTATTTTAGATCAGTTACGTGGACCGTCGTCGTCAGCGACAACATCAAAAGTTCTTGGACTGGGAGCGGCAACACGACCTCATTCATCCATCATCTCCAAGGAAAATTATACACACGAGGTAAACAACTCGCTTGGTTATTTGAAAACTTATGAAAATTGTAATTTCTTATGTAAAAATTCTTCTGACGGCATTTCCTGCCTTATTGTATGAGTCTTTGGGATTGACTGAATAGTAATAGTTTCAGAAATAAAAAACATTCTTTTGCTTTCCAGACTACCGAAACAAAAGCCTCCTGGTATGAAGAACACAATTCAAGGCTCAAGTCAACTATAGATGAAGTAATAGTTTTACCTTTACCCTTTTCAAATAAATATAAGTACCTTTACAAAAGAAACAACTTAGTTTTATTTTTATTATTATTTTATTTCTTGTTCATATAAAGAGCGTGCATATCGTTAAATGATTATTCAAGCTATAACATTAATTAATGAATAAATAATATATATATATATATATATATATATAAATAATTAAATATAGAAAGTGCATAACTGCTAATGTATCGAATACATAATCCTGCAAGTTACAACATATTATTACCCAACGGCAACACAAAGGTACGAAATAACTTAAAGTTCCATCGATTGCCCTAAAATAAACTATTAATAGTTACAACAATTGTAATAGCTTTTTTTCGCTTCATTTACGAGTTATTAAACGTTCTGGATTCTCGATCCTTTCCTTGTTTTGCTTTATAGATATGAAGTGATCGTGTTTGACGAATTTTGCCTATGGAACCTCTGTGTCGTGTCGTACTATATGGTTGTTTAGTTGAGTGCAGTAGAGGTGAGTAGGGCTACGCCCCTCTCGTAGAAGGCGTGTGGTTCTTGTCCGGGCGCGATGGGCAGACGGACGGTGAAGAGTAATTCTGAACGAGCGCTGTTCAAGTATACTGGGAGAGTCAGGGTCTGGCCGCCTGTTGCTGTTTCGGGACCACTGCAATAGAAAAACATTTTTGTTAGATTGACATATCACAGAATGTCGGTAAAAACAGCAGTATCGGGACTTTTGATGATTTGTTTCGGTAGTCATAAAACCGTATTTCAATCAGATTATGTGCATAAATAGGTACAACAAAGTATTGTTATCCTAACTATAATATTATAAATGCGAAAGTGAGTTTGTTTGTTACGCTTTCATGCTAAAACGGCTGAACGGATCTGGATGAAATTTGGCACATCGGTAGACCATGACCTGGGTTAGGACGTAGGATACTTTCATCCTAATATTCCTACGGGATCGAGATTTATGCGGGTGAAACCACGGGGCTAGCTAGTTAAATATACTTCCACTCTGGTTGTTAAAAAGTGGACCAAGTTACCTGTTGCACTTGGTTGACAAAAATAACAACAACCAATCAAATAAACACGAATGATTTGATAATAGAGATGAACTGTCAGGGTCTCAGAAATAGCCCCTGGTTTCTGCAAGATAGACGATGTAAGTGTAAGATTATATTACCGTATCCATGTAAGCACAGTTAGCGGCAGGTCCACCATGATAGTATTGGTGAGTAGAAGTCGGTTGCCCTTCACAGTAGCGCCCTGCAGCTTCAGTCCGGTCACTGAGAACGACCACTCGGTCTGAGCGTTCTCTGTCGGGGTTCCCGGGTCGGGGATTGTCACCTGGGTAGACGTAAAAATATATGTTAGAATAAAGTAAGAATAGAGCTATACAGGAACATTAAAGATACGATAGATGGATTAGAGATGACGGGTGATGAAGATATATACTACATTGAAGATAATATTTGGGCAGAAATCTTGTATCTACTGCGTGAACAGGGTGATAGTGGCAAATTATATAAGAATCGAAGGACAAGTTACCTGCAGATGAAGTTCTTCAAGAGACCATGAGTTGGCTTGAGCGACGCACTGGCGTGTAGCGGTGATATACGCCTCAGGGTTCAATAGACCGCCGAGCCATACTGGGATACTCTGTAAAGATAGAACGACATTACAATGCAACATTAATAATGAAAATCAATACTTTGGTCGTTGTACTTTGGTTCCCCTATTAGCCGGCCACATTAATTAGACTACAGTCAGTTGTGACGTAAATAAATATATGAAGAATTTGAACGATACTACGTAGTATTATATTTTCTGACGATACTAAAACGAACGCGGGACTTGAGGCGTTAAACGGGCGAGAGGGCGCCATTCTTCACAACTGTCTAATTGTCTTGGTTGCATACTGATGCAGGAACGCAGATGGCATATGGTTCCGTAATAAACTTATCTGAAAATGAGCTTTAATAGTATAGCTATAAGACAGTTACCTGCAGCCTCTTGGCTCCCATGTCGGCGACGGTGTCGGACACGGCCGCGAGCTGCGTGACGCGGTGCGCGAAGTCTCCCACCCACTGCTGCACCGTGCAGCCGCGCGCCACGGCGTAGCGGCGCCAGCTCGACGGTAACATGCCGCGAACCAACGAGCCCACCATGGCTCGCGTTTCGTTTGTTTGTTTCATCTCGCCCTGTGAAGACACATTGTTGGGTTAAAACTTCACTGTAAACGTGAAACACTTAGAACAATGTTTTCGTAAATAAAAATTGATTTTTGACCTTCAATATTTCTGTGGCGGCACATGCGAACGACGTATCAATGACCTGGCGTCACAAAATCCTGCATCGCGCTATTAGAGTTTACCGCGCGATTAACATAATTATATAAGAATATCCGACATTAATCCTTGGGCAATTGCCCGCCAGACACAACACGCGTCTGGTCGGAGGATCCTCCATTTTCTATAGAGTATGAGTGAACTTTACACCCTGTTCCTCGTACCTCTAAATTTCCATAACCAGGCGGTTCACCTTCCCAGGTAGGGTAGTCAGTACAAAAGAATAATCGTAATGGCGTAAAGAATATGTAGCTCTCGACTTGGTGATGTGTGTTTTTAACTCGATAGAGTAAAAATCCATACTAATATTATAATGCGAAAGTAACTCTGTCTGTTTGTTTGTTACCCTTTCATGCCTAAGCGGCTGAGGAAATTTCATTCACAGGTAGACTATGACCTGGGTTAGTAGGAGATAGGATACTTTTTACGTTTCTGTGGGAAAAATTCTGACATCCACGCGGGCGAAACCGCGGGCAAAAGCTAATCTTCAATTAAACATCAGAATCGAAGCCAACTGCTATTTAAATCCAACATTCCGAAGTATGAGACAGCACCAATAAAACTCCATGTTTACCTGGCAGATAGAAAGCACGTTGCGCAGATCGTGTAACACTTGTTGCAGCAACGACGCGCCGGCCGCGACCTCCCGCTCGAAGAAACGATACAGCGGGTCTTTGATGTTCTCCACGGTACGACGCAATGTCTGCAATAAATAGTATTTTAATATGATAAGATCTGATTTATTGTATTGTTTGTATAGTATATTGTTAAACACCACAATACCCGCGGAGTTTCGCTGATTCATATTTTTTTTAGATTTTTAATTCACATTCTTTATGACAGGTCTGTCTTTAGGTTATGAGCTATCCCAATATCAAAAAATACTTGGCTTAGGTTCTAAGGGGGAGGCATGGAAATTGATTCGCTGTTACAATGTATAATATATAGTGAAGAGTATCACGCATAATGGTAATTATGTCTCTTACCGGTAGCTCTTGCGGCAACAGTTGTAGCCAGGTGGTGGCAGTTGAATGTAACGTCTTCATCCAAGCCGGCCTTCCGTCGATCGAATCTGGAACTTTAATATTTTGAAGCAAGCTATATTTCAGAATCAATTAGTGCCTTAAAATTTCATACATAGAATAGAATTTTATTTATTGTTGCTAAAGGTAAATTAAGTTGTTCAAAATTAAGAAAAGTGCTGTGATTTTTTTAAATTATATAAATGTTATAACAATTGCTTTGACTCGATTAAATCTCTGTAGGTTTAGTAGACGTTGGAAATGTTACATCTACGCTCTTGTGCTATTGTTTAAAGGGCGTAAATATGACAGGTCGAGAAAAGACTGTCACAGAGTAATGAGATGCAGAGACGACGCGTGACGCTCTACAAAGTCAAACTTTTTCAAACTTGAGATATTTATGTACTGTATTATGTACGTCAATAACATTGATTTTCGATTCGGTACGAAAGCGTATCGAATCTGTAATAATCTATGCTGGTCTGTATTTATTTGTAGTTCTTTTCTTTTACTTATACATCATTGTAGTGTTGTGTCGTGTCCTTAACGAATATATTTTTTCCATTTCTATGTAATACCTGCGACCACATCGTGGTCCACGGAAGCTGCGTTGTATGCTAATTCCTCTTCATCTTCCAGTTGCTGCATCTTCAGGAGTTTAGACACCAGGTCACTGCCTTGGTTTGTAAGGAGCACCTGTATAAAATATGTCACTATAGTATGCGAAAAAATATAAAAGTGCGTACGAAATGAATCTTAGAAATTAAAGAGTAAAAGCCCAACCTTCTCAGTTATTGGCTCTCATTCTCAGTTAATCGTACGTCAACTGGAACTGCTAATGCTGGCACCGCAGTTGGTGTATTGGCGACAATAATTGCGTCATTTCATTAATACATAATGAACTTTATTCAATCAAAAATAAGGTATATTTTATATTACCTAATTAACGAAAATATTTTGAAAAATACACAGAGTAAAGTGCCAGCATACAGAATAGACCCGCTCCCGAGAAGTAATACATAGATTGGGATAATATCTATTTATAAAAAGTTCTGGTTCTAAATATAATGTACCTTCTCAGCGTTGTTGGGTAGACCAAGCCAAGATGGCGTCTGCCTATCAGACAGATCCTCGATCCATTTCAAGAAGTGGTCGCGACGGTTTCCGTCCGGCATCGTGATATGACGTTGATTGCCGCTTGCCTGTAAAACAATAACTCAATAAAAATTGTGAAAGCCTTGACTTTGTTTCGGCATTTGTTCTCAGAGGAAACTCAGACGCAAGCTTATGAAAACCGTCTTTTAATTTGATTTAACTTGAAGATTAACACACGATTTTAAACCTTGTATTTGAAAATCCAAAATAAATAAGGTAAAGAATTACGTACCCCATCAACATTAGCGACAAGTGCGAAGTCGGCTTCAAACGACTTAGGCGTGAACAGTTTACACAAGAATGAGTGCAGTAGTCGCTGGTCGAACGAGTTGTCGATCTTGCCTCCGTAGATACACTGTGAGAGGAGGGTAACTAATGCCTCCCATGGGACCTTCTCTGGGGGCAGGTTGGTGCGGCCCTGAGATGAGAAAAAATATATCAATTACATACAGTATCGATTCCCAGGTCGGGCAAAGTGTTATTGGGTTGTTCCAACTGGAATTACTCAGTAGCAGCCCGGAGTCTGGATTTGTGCCCGGTTGATGGCAGTAGGCTCGCCCCCTATTACATGGGACTTAAACATAACTGGCGAAATGTGGGTGTACTATAGGTACACCTCTGCATAACCCTTCGGGGAATACAGGCGTGATGTTATGTTGTGTACAGTAAAAACCGCGGACTTGCGAGATTTTTGGTTTAATAACTATACTTTGCACTTTTGACGTAAGCCCAGTCCTCGCACGAACTCGGTTAGTTTAGTTGGCGTATATAACTCGAATATAATTCATATGCAACCCCGAGTTGCTAGCAAGTCTTTTTGTTATGCTATATCCTTCGAGGGAAGAGGCAAGAGGCAAGGGAATTCAAATCAAAATAATTTATGTTTGGTCGATTTGGTTCTTTATCATTGTAGGACCTACGGAACAAGAGATTTAATAGAATTTATTCGCATAATAATGTGAAAAACTACGAACCATAGCCGTAGCATCGATCCAAGTATCAAGAGTGTCGCAAGCAACTCTCAGGTCTGACTCGTTGAACTCGTAGTACTTAGCCCATCCCAACGGCACGTAACGCAATCGTTCTTGAACAATACCTGCGCGAAGGGAAATAATATTAGTGGCTCTCTTGAATGTAAGTATGAATATTTAAAGTTATGAATAACCAACTCATATTTAGTTTGCACCACATACAAGTTATAGTTACACATAAAATAAGATTAAATTATATAAAATTCGATAGAACTCGAATAAAGTTATTAATAACAGGGTTTTGTTACCGTGGAACCAAGCGAGTAGGAAGTATAATCTTGCGCGTTCCGATGGTGGCTTCATCATGCGCGCTGCCGGGACCTGTTGTATAATTTTGTAAACGTTCATTTTGATTGCTTTTTAATGACAAGAACAAAGTCAAATATCAAGTTATTTAAAGGAAAAGATAAATCTGACATCAAAACGTCACACTGGCTGCTTGCAGACCTGGCTTTGATGACTTTCTTTATATGGAAAAATCTTTATAATCGTCAGTCAAAATTCACGATATCACAGACGGGCAATAGCGATGATGCTTAGAAATCTTAGCCCTTTCAACTCACCGTAGCAAAAGTCCTGAGCAGATTAGCCCTAATACCGGGCGGCGGCTCAAACACCAGCACTCGTCCAGCGCGCAGTAAGTTAACGGGCAACTTGGGACTGATCTCCGTAGTTAGGAACAGACGGAAGTTCGGGTGTGGCTGTAGAGAGTGGAGCTTCTTCTCTAACTGGACCAGCCAGACGGGGGCTAGGTGCACGTTCTTTAGCATCACCCAGCTGGAATGGAAGCGTATGGTTAGTAACATTTTAGTATCAATCATGTTGTAATTTTTTAAACAATAGTTCATGCCCGGTTAGAGGACCACATAAAGGACAACGGAAAGCTCTACCTACCCTTCGATCAACAATAGCACTAGATTAAGTATTAGGAACAAAATCACTTCGCTCAAGTGGCCGCGATTGCATATAACTATATAACTTGATACCATACAAAGTTTATTATCCTTAGCAAAACGAGTATATTTTCTACTTCAATTGAAAATTATTTTTAAAATAAGAATAATAATATGTATGAAGAAATAAAACATTACTAAGCAATAAGGTTGAAAAAAGTATGTTCCAAAGTAAGACCACAACATTATTTTTCCGGCCGTTTTTGATGCGTTCATCAGAAATCTAGTAAATTAAACTAGACCTAAAAATGCTTTCCCACTTTACCTAGGCGAAGGTTATCCAAGAGAATTGCTACAAAACATTTGTGGAAGTATTTGGAAATCTCTTAACCAAGCTATAATCTCTTTTTACATTTTGGGTCGATAAGCGTACCTCCTATGTAGCGTCAATGATAAACTGTAAATTGGTATACTATAATAATTCGACTGTTATTGAGAACTTACCGTCCAGTCTTGCAGGCAGTGTTGATGGCGCGCTCGGCTTGGTTGAAACCTTCGGCGGAACCAATAGCGATGCTGGAGAGTGGCTTGTTCAACTCAGTTGCCATGTCGTCCACACGACCTGATGAATAGAGACATTTTCATTAACAACAACTTGGTAACGGGACTGACTTCTTATAGTGTTAGACAAACACACACATAATCAAAGTCTTCACATATGTATAAGAAATGTTAAACATTTTACAAGAGTAACTATGGAGTTAATATGCCTAATTGAAATAAATAAATTAACTTTGAATACAACAAGATCAGAGAGTCAATTCCCGTAATTTTAAGAACGTTCGCATCCGCATCTCATTTGCAATCTGTCAAAAATACAATTTATCAACATTTGTGACAAGTTTGACAGATTGCGACTTGAATGTGACCGTTTTTGAAATTAATGACATACAGAAATTGTCACTTACCGCTAGCGTCATATCCGGGCACGGAACATAAAAGCGCGGGTGTGGTAGCATTAAGCTGAGTCTCAGTGATGGATGACAAGTCCAGTTCAGTTTCAGCCTTAGCCATGTATCCTGCGCCTAATACTGCCGTCACCAGCTGAGTTGCAGCTGCGATGACGCGGTCAGGACGGAATGCCTGGAGACATAGGTTATTGTTAAAGAGGCTCTATATTTTGCCAGGGTAGAACAAAAAGCCTGACAGGAACTTTTCCATCATTTTTTCCACCATCCTTGGCTATAATGGATTGGTAAATAGCGGTTTTTGTTGAATGGAACTACTCCTTTTCAGAAATGATTTGTTCGTTCAAATAAAGGTCAGCGCTCCAGTAGCCATGTAAAATACTGATCATGTACTTTTTGTCAAGCCTAAAAAAATCTACATCGGGTCCATGTAGGGCCCAGAAAACGCGTCCTCTAACAAGTACATCAAAACCGGCATGACCCAACCGTTAAAGGCTACTTTACTTCCAACTGATAGAAGATTATTATTAAATAATAAGGCGGCCAAAGAAGCGCTACTTCAAGGATTGCTTCATGTCAGTAACACTGATGCCCAAGGCTTCCGACATACCCAAATACTTATAGGTTTCGGACGCGGTAGGCTCTAAGGTTTAATAATAAATTAATATTTTATTATTAACATTAAAATGCTTATACACAATTATTACACAACTATCAAATTAGATTAAAAGTATTAAAACTCGTACCTGTATAAGCAACAGCCGGTACATAGCCAACGTATGCGGCGCGGGCGGCGACGCGGCTTCTCCGTCCCACAGTGTGGGCACGCACTGCTCAGGCGCAGCTTGTGATAGCCACGCGGATAGCTCTGGTAGCTCGTCCACTTTGTCGAGGAGGCGACGGAAGTGCGGTAGCCTAAGAAATTAGTGTGTTACTAGACTGGCATGAGAGAAATACAGCGTTTCTGGATGATTCTACTCGAGTACATCGGGAAAATAGTTAAGATAGGTAAGAAATATAAAACAAGGTCATGTTTTCGTTGTTACCTGGAGCTAAGCCTAGCCGCGGCGTCATGTTGCTGATGCGTCAGTGGTTCAAGCGGCGAGGTAGTGGACACGAAGCCTTCCTTGCCTCCGAGGAACACGCCGAAGGAGCGCTCTAGTGTGTCTTCAGCTCCTGTACCCTTCAGATGGATGCGGCACAGGAGTAGAGCGAAGGTCAGGCGGTCTGTGTGTAACATGCCGCGGGCTACGCGCTCGTATATCACCTGGTGAAGTTTGAAAGTCATGAAGTTTATGTTATGAACTGGTAGAAATACAAAACACAAGTAATGGTAGTATCTGTAAGTCGAAAATCAAACATGACTAATAGAAAACAACAACCAAATCTGTGTGATCTGATTCAGATTCTGTTCTCAGTTTAATTCTCATTCTGACTTTGCTGAGTAAATGTTTCGTACTAATATGGACACTATTTGTATAATATTAACTTTAATAGTAGTTTGAAACGCTTGATTATATTCGCTTATACAAATTAGAACATAATTTGTTCCTACTCATATAAAACGCTTACTTGCCCATGCGTACTTACCGCAAACAGTTCTTCAGTAATAATCTTGAGCCGAGCCGTGTAGTCTGTGGTACCACTGAGCATGGGACACACCAGTACAGAGCTGAAGATGTCCAGGAACATCTTCAAAGAGTACTGGTACAGGAAGTGGACTTGGTGGAGCGACTCCATTGTGAAGTAGATGCTGCTGCAGGCCTAGGAAGTAAAGATGCTGAGTTAGTTACATGTAGAACTTAAAGCTTTGTCTTTTGTATTCATAAACATCTTTGTACTGAATGAAATGACTTTGTAGCCTATTGCCGTCTCGCTTTATTGTCATTAGGTTGATAAGGTCAGGGAGTATTTATAATGCATTAACAAATGCCAAGTTTTTAAGATTCGCAAGTTTGTCTGAAGCTCGGTAAACAAAATAAATGAAAAAGAAGTTAATCCTGAAAATCTTCTCCAGTGTTTGTCGCTGGTGAATAAGCAAACATGGTTCCAAAAAACATTATAGGATAGGATCCGATCGGCAGAGTCATCTGGTAGGATTGGACCAAAAAATATCACAACAGGAATTCAATTATTACCAACGAAATGTGTACTTACTTGAGACAGCGGTAAGTACTGTTGGCTGACAGTTTCGATTTCTCCAATAACTTTGTCGGTCTCTTCCACCTTCTGTCCGATGTCATCGGCTTCTTTCTTCAGGGTCTCAAGCGTGGCGATCACCGAGTCATCGTCCAGGATCTTGCCTTTAGCGTCGTTTAGAGCTTGGAGCAACGACTTCTCCAGTTGACGTAGACGGAGGTGGAATTCGCCTAAATAGAAAGCAAGCTGTTATTTGCGTGGACAAAAGCAACAAAAATGGCAAAACAGATGACACCAAACGAAATAGGAGTATGTGCACAATTAAAGTAACGATATAAATCTTGACACCCTGTGTTTAAAAATAGGCGGTTTTATTGCTAAATGCGAAGATATACAATCTTCGGATGGAGCTAAAAGAGAAACTGCTGTTAGTCCGAGGGCGTAAGCGGAGAATTGAGTCAGATATCGTTTTATTTTGTGTCTCAATTAGTCTCCAATGTTTTCGACCCTTGAAAGATATGATAACTAGTTCAACTATATTTTTTTGCTTTACATTTAGCCTGTTATAACGCGAACTTACCTTGTAACTTCAGCAGGTCAGACCTCTTGGTATCGATGTCAGGTCGTTCAGCCTTCAGCACTCTGTGCAAGCACTGCGACTGTAGCGACGAGCGAGTGACGGTGAAGTTGACGAACGTCACTCGAGAGCACATATCCGGAGGGAATTCTACTGTCGGATCCCTAGAAACAAGTTAAGGGTGAGTTTATTCTTGTACGATGATTTCTTCGATGATTTTCATCATTCACAACCTTCGGGTAGGCAATATTGGCCAGATTATAAAAACAATGGAAGGAATTTGTGTGAAAAGCTTACACCAAAACGTATTCGGGTATTAAAACTGACAAACGGCCATTTGTTTTTCAATTAAAACTCTTGACGCCAAGACTCACAAAAAAAAAAATGCTTTTAGCACAACTTTTTCTATTTTTGTCCACAATTTTTATTATGCATTCATCTAGACTTCTCACAAAGATTGCTAAAAGCTATTTACTTACCTGGTGCTAAGGAATATGACGAACGAAGGACTAAGATCAATGTCCTGGTCTCCGAGGGTGATGAGCACTCGGCCACCAGTACGACGAAGTTCCCTGTTCAGTACGGGGTTCAGGATAGGATCGTAGTTCTCTACATCCTAGGAAAACAAAGAAGTAAACGTTACAGATATTGTGTTTTAGGACACAATTGAAATTTTCCTGTTTCTATGATTGTAGCCTGCGATATCCAACATAACGAGCATCTCCTGACGGAACAGATAATGTTTTTGAAGCAAAAGTTGATTATTGAGCGACGGTAGCGCAAGATGTTGCGCAAAGTGATACGTATCATGTTGCACGTAAATTTTTGTTTAATAAAAATTGCGCGTGCAGCACCGTGATAGAAGTGAAACTTCTTAAAAAATAAAGAATAAGAGAGATTAAGTGTGAGGGACAGAGAGAGTTATATTTTTCTCCTCTCTCATGTAACTAAATGTGCCTAAACGTATCGCGTCCTTGAAATTTCACTCTCAATTCTCGACCAATCATCGAATCGCCACCTTAGTAGTTTCACTTTAAAACAATCTTGTTACTGTAGCTACCAAAGAATAAATAGTTTCTATTGAAGCAATACTTACTTGCACAAGAAGCGGGTTTCCGAAACGCAATGCAGACTCCAGGTTCTTTCTGAACGAGTCGTCGAGGAAAGATGTCTTGGTGATCTTGCGTTCCTTGAACTCGCGCATTATGAACTCTGTTGCTTGGCCTGACGGATCGATGATCAGCGGGTAACGGTTGAAGCGCTAAAACGAAAGAAGACAGTTGAATATATAAAACGGTTTTCAGAAACTGAAAGCTAATAAGTACTTACCATACTTTGTGCAGACGAATAATTTTTTTGGTGAAATTACTTACACAAAGCAAGTTTCGGAGGAATGGAGAATGGAGAGCTGGAGCTATACAGGATGGATAGCACCATCTCTTTTTCACAAAGGAACAATGATTACCGGCACTTCTAATTTAAAGGCTTAGTTTCAGCTGTTACATAAATAAGGCACCAAACAAATAATCAAGCAATTCTTACCCTAAGCATGATAGCGTTCTCCACACACAGTTCGTCTGTAGGTAAAGCGTTTGCTTGCCAACGTAGTCGCTCGTCAGGGTTACTGAGGTACTCCGTGCGAGCTATGTCCGCCCGGTACTTGATGTTTGCGGCAGCTAAGTGGGCTGTCCATGTTGTGAATAGGTTTTGACGGTACTGGGGAAAAAGAATGGCGGATTGTATTGACATGTTTCCAACTTGCTAACAATTTTGTACTTCTAAATAGTTGGCTTAGTTTACAAATTCATTTGAACTTATTTTTTATCTATTCTTATTTCTTACTCAAGTAATCGGACATTATTCACATAACAAGAAATTTTTACAACAAAAGAAATTGAAATTCATATCAAATGGTAAAAAAATCTTGTTAGAATGACAGTTGTCGTGTACTGTCATTTTGATCATTTTAAAACACTCTTTATAGCATTAAGATAAAGTTACATTTTCTTAGATGTTCAGATAATTTTGAATCGTTCCTATATTTTTGATGCTGACTGTACAGTAGGTATTATATAATCAAATAGTTATTTTACTCACGTGCTGATCGAAGTATCCACCATAAGCGATGAAA
Organism: Eupsilia transversa; assembly: GCA_914767815.1. NCBI lineage: Eukaryota > Metazoa > Arthropoda > Insecta > Lepidoptera > Noctuidae > Eupsilia > Eupsilia transversa. The sequence continues at coordinate 6,422,367 of OU611888.1, forward strand.
GCGGCGGACAATAAGACATCTCCGACGATGGTGCTCATTTGTGAGCGGAACGTCTCCGAGCTGGACTCCCAACGTTCTCGCTCGATTACCAGACTCTTCAGTAAAGCTATAGACCTGTCCACCTGTGTAGAATCAAAACAGTTTAGTAATATTTATTAACATTGGAAAAGAATGAATAAATAATAAGACTTTCTATCGAGTTTGCTGGTTGATTGAAAGTCGGAGACTTGTTAAGTTCCATCTAAACATGAATAACACAGATTTGGAAAAAAAAAATTGTTTCATGCTGAAATATGACAACCAAAAAGCTATTTATTTAGGTCGCACTTTAGATCCCCGATTGAAAAACCCCGCCCCATAATGATGCACGCGGGGTCAGTTTTATCATTCGTATTAGGATCAATACCTGTAAGGGAATGTTATTGTGACAAATCTACCATTCATATAATCAAGCATACCTCAATAGCTTACCTTAGCCTGCACATTCTCTAAGTCAGTCTTGATAGCCTGAGCTTGGCTAATAAGCTGCGCATACTCCTCCTTGTAAGACGCGATAGACTTCTCGAGCTGAGCAATCAACTCGCTCACTTCGTTGCCAGCCGTCACGTTGCTTTGAGCGCGGTTTTCTAGAGCTTGGAGCTCGTTGCGTAGAGGTTCTACCCGTTTTAACATGTCTGCGTATTCAATCTGTGGATAAGAGTGTTCAAGTGAACAAGAGTTAGTTGAGGATACTTAGATTACATACCAAGTTTCAAAAAGAAATCAAAGTTAAAGCGCTGAATAGGCGACGTACAATTTCACATTGTCTTTGCGTGTGATATTATTTGAGCAGTTTTCGTAGTTTAAGTGTTACACTGACGTGCGGTTGTCCGTATGAATCTGCGAGTTAATTGCGTAACACGCACTTACAGTAGCAATGGATTTAATTTTGACAGTTCATCAACATTCATTGCGTTATTCACGTTGTCGACCAGATTTTTTTTCGAACATAGGAAGCAATGGATTACCAATATCCTTCAAAATCAATGAAATTGTGATTGATAGTATGTTACGCAATTAGGATGTAGAAGCAAAACAAAAAAAAAACGCTCGAGCAATTTGTGTGTTCAGCGCTTTGATTGAATTAATGTAATATAAGGGATATTAAACGTGTCTTACCTGAGCGATAGCCCATTTGACCATAGGACCACAGGCCATACTGGCTCTGTTCACTTTCTCAAAGTTGTAATCAGGGTTGCTCAGGTACCGAGTCCTCATTTTCTCGCGAACATCATCACTGGTATACACACACATTTATTCATTAATATAAGAAACAGTTTCAAAGTGTGGCGATATTTTAACTTTATTACGTGCATCGTGCAATGTCAATGAACCAGACCATCTCAATGAATGACTTTTGACCTTGTACCAGAGAAATTTTGACTTGTATGTACGACACGGTATCCTTACTATCGGTCAAATTCATGTGTGATTGAAATTGGTTAATACTTTAGCGAATATACCTTAGGATTTGATATTATGTAGGTTTGGGAACTTTTGTGACTATTTGCAATATGGTCCTAATAAAGATTAGATCACTGTTATCCACGAATTTGATCGACAGTGTAATTTACACAGGAACCGCGTCCAACATGCACATCTTGTTACTCCTGTACCTCACTTCAAATATAAAACAGGACGTCACTTACCCACACAGCAAACAAAGATTCTAGAGATAAACACATTGCCTTCCCCTGCTCGAAGGACACATTAGATAGCAAACAAAACAAAATAAACATAATATTAAACAGAAAAAAACAAGCTATATCACCGTCGGTAGTGAGTCTCTTTCTCGGCGGTTGGACACGGACATTATTTATTGGCAAATACATTCATGCGTCCTGAATGTCAAGGTAATGTACGAGTATGGTGTATTGTATATTTTGAAGTGTAATATTGGCGTTGGTCTAACGTAAATTTTTAGTATAGTTGTTACGTGTGTAATGAATGAAGTAATTGAGAATGGAACGGTTGTTTCAGTGATTAAATGTCTACTTTATGTATTAATTCGTTTAAGTTGTCTATACCCCAGTCACAATAAGATTAGACATGAAAACAAACTTTTGTTACAGTCCGTTCAACCGATATTGATTTCTATTGCGTTGGTGGCATGACAAATGGCAGCTGCAGTATACAGTTGGTATTATAATCACGTTTTTGCTTTTAATGCCATCCTTACGCCTACGGAATAGAAGTCAAAATCGGCTGAACGGACTGTAAAGTGTTTTGTATAAATGTCTAATCTTATTGTAAATGGAGTGTAGGTGTTTTAATTTTCTAATATTGTCAACCTATCTACCACCACATACGTACCAATTACCGATACATGCGCGTGCGTCTTAACATCAATAGAAATGCATACAAACTGAACATACCATGCGAAAAGCATGCGGCAAGCATCAAAATTTAGCCTAACTTACTATGCAAATTGCACGCGATTTTCATTTTAGTACAAAAATAAACATTTTGAAATGATGGTAAAAAAAAATCGTGTGAAACTAGCATTGGAATACTTCGTGATCCAAAGATCAAAATCCTTACATACCACCACCAAACAAAACAGAGGGGACAAGTGGGAGGGGTGGAAAACAAGCGGCGGTGCTCACGTTATGTCCTCGGTGGAGAAATTGGACACGATGCTGTTGATGAAATTCTCTCGCATGATGACGGCGCGGATCGCCTTCCAGTCCGTCGCGTTCTCTCCGAGCAGGAGGCAGATGGACTCCAGAGCGACCTTCACGAGCGCCGGCGGGTTGCCCATAGATCTCACTTCCACCAAATGCTGCTTCTTTATAGATTTCACCGCTGTACATTACAAACGGTTCGGCAATGTTCGAAGGTATTCGTGGGTGTTCGTCAGCGCCATTGGTGAGTCGCGTCGCGTCCGTCACCAGCACGAAGCGAGAGCGAGAGAGTACAAAAAAGAGAGAAACAAAAAAGGCATTTAGCTGCTTTCTGTGACACATGCGGCTGGCGTTATTATTTAACGTTGAAATTTTACCGCTGCTATCAGCGTGGGTGCCCAGGAAACTGTTACAAGTACTTTGATCTTTTAAACTTTGACTTGATTAAAACAATTGATAACAATTTCCTATAAACCCAGATCGCTGAAAAATAAATAAATAAAAGTATTTTTTTTTTCTGAAAAGAAATGGTTAAGATACGTAATGTTAAAACAAATGTTAAATGATTCACGACGATGCTTAGCGGGGTTAGTCACGAGTATTCACTGTATATTAGTGTGCCTTACATTACATAGATGCCATTTTACATTACAGTGATCACAGCGTTACGTTTTCTTCTATATTAATAACAACAGTCACATAATGCAAGCGAGCTTAGCTTATTTACAACAACATATTTATCTATAAAATTCATTCATAACAATACAGAAAAATGTATAAAGAATTGAATACATTTAAATGTTCGGTTTTGTGTCAAAACTTACAAAATATATCAAAATTTAATGCATAACATAACAATCAAAATAGGTAACAAGGTAGGTAATGTTTTTGCCAATAAATACGACTAGGGTATTAAAACTAAGAAACACTAAATTGCTATCTAGGATGTTGATCTCTAGAACATTACATTAATATCAAAATGAAACTTTTTTTTTTTGTAATTTCCGTTGAGATAGTATGTCGTTTAATACCCGGCCTTTTTTAAATATTCGACGCGTAAACTTGTCAAAGGAAATACTGAAAGAAAAAGGTGCTTAACAGAGTATCAAAAAGTTACAACAGTCACTTCTAGACACTACACTCTTCACCCGTAGCTGTCCACAGCTGTTTGGGTACACAACAACATCTAAAAGAGTGAAAGCGACCAGTTAGTGCCATACAACAACAAAAAACTACGACATGCTATCTCACAGTGAGAATAATTGACAAAACTAACGTGATATTTTCTGTCTCGAAGTTAACGATGGTTGATATGAAGTTGTCCTTCATGACGACGGAGCGGATGCCCTTCCAAGTGTCCCCTTTCTCCCCGAGGAGGGTACAAATGGACTCCAGCGCCATCTTGACGACGGACGGCGGGTTGGCCATGGACCTTACTTCCACTAGTTGCTGTTTCTTGATCGAGCGCACGGCTGTTTTATAGGATTGTCTTCAGGTTTAACACTAAATGTCGTTATAGTCAGACTTTTTCAGACTTCATAAGGGTTTAGTTAAAACAAGGTTTTTATTTAAACTATGTTTTGATTTAAGTTTCATTGTAAAGTTTAAATGGAGTCTGAGTGAGTGACTATAACCACGCTGCCATAAAATAAATATGATTGATTTCTGAATAAATTCTCTTTTAACTTTAACTTTTTTGTTGCATTTGACTGTTACATTTACCCCATTCAGAAACCAACTCGTTAATGAAAATAAAATATTTATAAAACATATAACATAAATGAACGAGGCATCTTTCTCATGACTGCAAAATACAAACGTTAAATCAAACTACCGACATCAAAGTTAATCAAATATGTCAGCAACAAACAATACTACACTAATAATTGCTTGAACAGTGACTAAACAAAGTAACGTCGTGGTATTCATTAACTGGACAAACACAAATAACATGAGGATAGGTAAGAAGTACTAGTTTTAGTTCAAAGACAATAAACACTTGTGGCAATTCTCGGTCATAAAACGTGCGAGTGGGACTTAGAATATTTAAGTACGGGATTTAAAAAAACTCTATACTGAGTATCTTGTCATCTCGCTCCCGCGTTCTATGACTTTGGCTATCGAGAATATTAGCATAATGTTGAATTTTTTTATAAAATTTTTGCAAAATCGTTTAATCCATTATCGCTTTTATTGATTGAATTTAATAAATCAGGTGGGGCCTTCTAGTTTCGTCCAAAGTATTGTAATCTCAACTAAAACCGGTACATAATTGTATGAATACCACATGAGTGTCATGCGAGTACAGTAAAGAGTCAAACCATTTTGCGCCTCAATGACGGCAGGCTCCACTTGTGCGAGGTCGGCCATTACGTCGCGACGCTTTGCCTCTATCTCCTTCGTTTGCTTCTCTAGAGCAACCTAAATCACAAAGTGAATCATTTTATTCCTTGTTTTATAAAAAGTATCAAGATTGTTTTGTTGGAGCCAGACAGCGACATCACGAGAGAAGTCACCAGAGTTTTGATTCACGATTTTTTTTCTGTCGTTTTCGATATCGCTGAATATGTCGGGCGAAGTCTGGAGAGTTGGTGCGATGTCACGAGACACATGCTTTTTTACTGAGACAGTATTGTAAATCGTATTTAAATATTTCATCCTGAAGAGTTTTGTTAAGGATTTCAGTAGTAGCGTTTGTGGGTAATGAAAATGTATCGTACCTGAATTTCTTGACTTTCAACTTTCTTCTTTTCAGCTTCTTGTTGATCTTTCACCATCTGCCGGAGCTTGGCGTTAGCAGCTTCGTTCTTTTGTTGCAGTTCCTATAAAGAATTTTGCAAAAATCAAATGAGACAAAGCTTTATCTATTATACATTGTAACTATAAACAATTTTGTAACATTTTTGAAAGCCAAAGGCTTAGATAAAGTAATAATTCTTAGTTTAGAAAAGAAACTCGGCGTATCAAACGCCTCAAAACTCAAGGATAGTGGATGAGAATTTCCGCATTCAGAGCGGAAGTTTCGTTTCTATGCGTAGAAAAATTATATTTTCTGTGCTACGGCATAATGTTTGGATCTGCAGATTTCTAAAACAAACATAAATTACCTGTGATTTAACAGCCAAACTCTTCTGCATCTCTTCAACCTGTTCCACCGTTTCAGCGATCTTGCCCAGACCCACGTTCAAGTGAAGCTGTTGTTCTTCAAGGTCGGCGCGCTTTTCCGCGTAAAGCTTCACCATTTGTTGGATGAAGTCTAGGTAGTGTCTGTTTTAGTGGAAGAAGATTGTGAGGAAATCATTTGTATATGTCCGATGTAGCAATCGGAAATTAAAGGAGTACTATAAGAGCTCAGCGAAAAGTTTTAGGACTGGCTTCTGATCTATTATAGAAGTTTACAGTCAAACTGATTTTTAAACAGACTCTTTTTTCCTAGTGTAAACAGATCGGCGAAAAAGCGCTTTAAAAGAACATGTTTGGCCTAGTAGGTCAAACCAATCAAAAATTAGTGCTGGCCGGTAACACATACATTATAAAACTATTTCAGATATCTGTCGCTGATATAATGCAGTCACTTCAATGCCCACCATTTGGGGTAAACTACGAGTAAAAACAAACTTACCTAGGAGTAATAGCCATTGTACGGTTAGCCCTCTTCGCAAGACTAGCATTAGCTCTATGTAAAGTCTGGTGCACATAGACGCAGGCGTTCACCACGGCTTCACGGTGTGAAGGTCGCTCGCCCACCTCGCCGCAGGCCGAAGGGAACCCGTCCGGCGGGGAATACTCGGCTGAGTCGAGGTCCATGCGTTGAGTGAACTCTTTGCCGACCTAAAACGAAAATATTTTACTAATACCAAACTTTCTGAAGGACCTTAATGTTTACGTTGTTAGCACATTGCTGAAGTTTCGAATTGTAAAGTAAAAACAAGATGATGGATGCTAAAATAGAGCCATCCGAGAAGAGGCGCGATTACTGTACGGTAAGCTGCACTTTAGTACGGAGCGGAGCGGAGCGGGTCGCGTCTTCATGGATGGCACTATCTATAGGTAGCCACGTATTTCTTCTGAATGTGACCCAACGTATTTGAGGCAATCAGGTTAATCCGCAAACGCAGTGGGACGCCCTCAAGCTAGGAGGGAATGATGATATTTACGGTGGTGATTGGTAATAAATGGAGGAGAATAGCGTACAATTGAAGAGGTATATGTCTAGCAGTGAACTGCAAAGCCTGATGAGGCAGATGGTCAGCAGTTTAAACAATAACTTACTTGGAACAGAGCCCCATCGCTCCAGTCTCCGAACCAGTTGAGCACACATCTGTTGAAGAGAGCGGGTGACGTCGCCGCGCGGTCCTTAAGGCCCTCAGACGATGGGTTCATTGTGAACACCACGTGCAGATTGCGCATTACTTGGCCGGTAAACCTGGGTAAAAATACCGAAATTTTACGTAAAAAAAAAAAAATTGAACGTAGAATCACTCCACACACACACACGTTCACTCTTACAAGAGTAGTACCTACTCAAAGGTTTCCAAATACAAGAGTTTACGCAATATCTTTGGGGGATAGTGAGTTTGGGATACTTATACTATGGTATTGATATTCCAGCTTACCATTTGTACAATTCGTCGTTAGAATCCAACATCAAGCCTTCCCTCTGGGCACCTTCTTTGCACTGAGTCATAAGAGCAGCGAATTCGTCACCTTCGAATAGACCAGGAACCTAGAGAAACACAGGTAGTTAAGCAAATATTCGGAATGCCAATTATCTCTTCCAATTAGAAATTCAGGATAATTTTAGAAAAAAAAAAAAAATGGATCTTGATATACGGATCATAATACTTAAAACGTCCTGTGATAACAGAGTAGGTTTTGATATTTAAATATTTGTACAGTTAATAGGCCAATAGTTCCTCGACCTATAACTTACCTCTCCATTAGCCAGTAGAGTGTTCATTCTCTCGAGGAAGCCGCTGTCGAGTACATTAGACTCGTCCAGAATGAAAGCCACCTTCTCATCGCGACAGCCCGCACGGCGGAGCACTGAACGAAGGTCTTCGTCGAAATCAGCGCCCGTATATTTGTTGTGCACCTTTAGATAAGGGATTAGTGTTATAATATTTGTGTAATATTATTGTTTGTAAGTTGAGAGTGTGTTTTGAGAGATATAAGTCAAGGAAAATAAGATGAGGTTAAACCAATAGAAGAAGCTGTATAGTGGTTTGTTCTACGTGTATACTATACCATTACCAAAATCCACCTTTCAAATTAAAGCTTTTGTGGGTTATTCGAACAAGAGCTATGATAACACACAATATTAATGCACTAGCATAATCAGCCTATAACGTTCCCAGTGTTGGGACAGGCCTCCTCTCTTGTGAGTGGGAGAGGGCCGGTATCCACCACGCAGGCCTAGGGCGAGTTGGTTTTAAATTAATGCACTAAAAATTCCGTCATCAGCATCCCGCTCAAAGTATCTTACTAGTCTATTTTATACTATAAACGTTCTCTTACCTTGATCTGGAAGATGCTAAGCCCATTCATCCAAGCGACGAAGCGACTGAGGGTAGTTTTGCCGGCGCCCGAAACACCAATCAGCAGTAAATGTCCCTGAGGCTGTCTGAAGATACGGTCGATACGCAGCACGTGGTCTAATACCTCATCGAATAGTACCAGAGGTACATCGAGTTCTTCTTCGTAGAATACCTTGGGAATTAAAAAAAAAAAATCTTTATTCAAAATCAAAATTGGTAAAATAAAAATATGAATAATTAAGGTATTACAATGTTAGATGCCTAAGATAACTATAGTTTGACCGAAACGGCTGAACTGCGCCTTAGGTATGTGCGCTGCGAGACGGGGCGGCAGTGCAGGCCGCTCATTCGTCAACGCTCACGGCGTCCCGTCTTGCCGCGCATTCCTTAGGGCCGAAACTGCGTTAAGCGGACGCCCGCGCGGTTCTATACAAAAGTGCTCCGCGCGGGTCACCCGCAGCAGCACTTTTGTATAGAACCGCGCGGGCGTCCGCTTAACGCAGTTTCGGCCCTAAGGCGCGATACAGCGGTTTTGATCAAACTATAGTAAGAATATTTAAGGCTTTAAAAGTGCCGGAGAAAAAGTTATTACAGTAGATCGCTAGAATGTGGAATATTTTGTTATCCAACCTTGTTGGGCAGGGTGATTTACGATTTACGGCATTTTTTGTAGCAGCTTCGATACTAGGTCTTGAGGTTACACACTGTTATACACTGTGTTTATGTTAGTATTAAAATTAAATAAAAACTATTTGAAATATGCCAGATCCATATAATGCACGAAATTCTATAAAATATACAGTTAATTTAGAAAGTTATGTTCGGTAATATTTTTACTTTACCTTGAGCCTAGCCTTGACGTATTCCCTCAATTGATCTCTAAGTACTGGCACATAGTCCTTGCTGAGCCAGTTACTGTACAGAATAGGACGAGCCAATGCTTGTTCTCTATTAATACCTGAAAACATCCAAACATATTAGAGAAAACCCTACCTAAGATCACAACAATAAAATTCAATTTGCAATGCTAGTTCATCGGTGCAAGATTCAAATGAAATTTTGCGTTAAAGTTAAGAAAATAAAGTTTTATTTTCAATAATTTACCTGGGAAGAACATCATAGCAACGTTGTCGATGTTCTCGTCGGTCCATTGCCTTTCAACGTCGTCAACCAATCGGTCTTGGAATAGACGGAGGGCTTCGTGCGCCCATAGCCTTACTAGGCCTTCAACGTTGAGGTTATCTAGAGGTCTACAAAAGGAAAAAAAATGAATTAAAAATACTTGGAAAACAGGAAAGCGTTTTTTGTCGGCGCGATCACGGTATAGGTTCATCAAACAACAAGTTCGAACGATCGTGTATTCGCGCAACGATCGCTTTTACATTAGGACGCGAGGTAAGACGTGTATAGTTCCAGATTTCACTTGGCTCATAACACATTTTTTTTTCTATTATATTGATCTATAAGCATGCTGCGGTAATCGTAACGAAGCATTTTTGTCGGTTCTTCTGTTTGCCTTGATGTATGTTCCGAATTGGCGCAAAAATGGCTGAACTGATTTGGATGAAATTTGGCACACGGATAGTTTATAACCTGGATTTACACATAGGGTAAGTACTTATAATCCCGGTAGTACGCGCCCGTGGGATATCTTGCGACATAAACGCGGTCGAAGCCGCGGGAAATAGCTAGTAAAATAAATAAATACTTTACCTTATAGCCTCGCATATACCGCGCACCCATCTGGTCATCTCTCTGGGCGAGTATACGTAATGCGGCTGCATGTCTTGCGTGAACCGCTCTTGCGATGCGAGGTATAACTTCACCATAGCTTGAGTTAGCGGCTCGGCGTAGCCGCGTAACGCTGGTTGCATGCGTAGCATTGCACGGGTGAACGTGCCGTAAATCTGTAAAGGAGATTAAGATGGGTATGTGGTCAAAGGGTTCGGTAGCAACTTACTTTAACTTAGTGCGAATTTCACCAATGACACTGAACGCGATCAGCACATCTAAATCGAGTTCAAGAGCTGTCAGTGTCAATGTTCCAAAGAAAATAACGACACTGACAGCTCTTAAAAGTGGTTTATGTGCTGATCGCGTTCAGTTTACGTCAGTGTCTGACAGCAGTTTAACAGTAAGGACGAATCTGATTTACACCACTGGCTAACTAAAACATGTCCATTTTTCACTCGTATAATATATATAGGGTTATCGTGTTGCCCAGTAACTGGGATGTGGAGTTCAGATAGACAGTCGCTCTATGCAAAAGACTGGTATTCAGCTGCATCCCGTTAGACTGGAAGCCGACCCCAACATAGTTGGGAAAAGGTAACAAGGCAGTTTTTTTTTCACTCTGATATAAAACAAAGTGAGTGAAATTTTGTTAAATACTATACAAGTTTAGATGACACCACTAACTTCAATATATGTCACCATGCTGAAGTTCAACATGTAAACTAATTTGACTGCTACCTTAATTATCTCTTTTGAAATTTTCCTGTAGATATAAGACAAGAACAATTTTAAAATATTAACAGACAAGTGAGTTTGTGATTTACCTGTTCAAGTGAAGTCTCTCCAGGGTAGTCGACGTAAATGACGGGTACATGACGTAACAGCCGATGTGACAGCGGCTTACGTCCCGGGTCGGTGGGCGGGTTACACGCACCCACGAATTGGATGCGTTCCAGATGTACCCATGAGTGATCTGAATGAAGTACACGCCTCATTAGTATTTTGGGGAGGTGCGCCACTTCTAAGCTCAAACGTTAGGAACTGGTAAAGAGTGGCCATTTATAGAGGCCGTCTTTTTTAAACTTTTTATGTTCAAAACCGAGATATGAAAATTATTTTAAAAAACGTATTTATAGTAACGTGATATTTGTAAATGTAAACCCTTTATAAACACATCCCAATCTTCACATAAATATGACTTAGATAGCATAAGGCTGAAACGCCTCAGTTACAAGACTTTATAAACAGGGGTTTTAATAATAAAGTATTAGTATTTCAACTTTCAGATGTTATGTTTTTAACTCACCGCTAGCTCTGTAGAAGCCCTTATGTTCGAGCAGTTGTCTCAAGAAAGAGATGACACGCTGTGTGCCGTATTGATCCATGTCTGGCAAGTTAATTTCATCGCAGAAAAGTACGAGCCATTTGCCGAGCTATAACAAACGAAGTATCGTTTTATTTATACCTCATAATTGAGTCTTAGAGAATCTTATAGAATCAAAAATAGAATAGAAAATGTTTATTTGCATACAGGCAAACACACGCATACTGCAGGTAAATAGGAGAGTTGTTTTGTTACAACATAATATTTGGTTTCAGGTATATTCTACTAAATCTAGAACACTTACAACAAACATTTTTTGTATTTAAATAAAGTTTAAAAGCACTGGGTTTTAAACTTCATTTAAAAGCAAGAAAATGTTTGTTCACAAAAATATTTTTTCTGACCCTGTCTCCGAAAAAGCCTAAGTAAACACCAAAATCTAACAATAAAATGACTTTATTAGTAGAACACAAAGTCGAATCTCAATTGTCTCACAATTTACAAACTAAACACTAATTAAAATAAACACTATGAACTAAAGACGTAATTGCATAATAATGTACCTGTACTGGAGCCAATACAACTCCGTTAGGAGTCTTTCTATACTCGCAGTAGTGGTCGAAGGTCTTCAGCAGTAACTCAGGAGTGGTGGCAGACGAGAAGTTAAGGCCGACCACCTCCATGTCTGGCAGCGCTCGGAGTGCAGAGAAGAGGGTCATTGTCTTACCCGAACCAGGGGGCCCGCAGAGTACTGGTGAATGTTTTATTATTTACTTATTTTGGAAGACTTACATTTCAAAAAAAGAATTTCAGATTTAGAATAGTAAGTGTGACTGTCAACCAATTACAAGCCTTTACATAAACTTTATTAAACGAGAAATGCCGGAAATATATGGGATCGCGACACTTTTATCGGCAGTTGTTACAAGCAATTGGTCGAGCCTCAAAGCCTGTTCTCAAAATCTTGTATAACAAAATCGATAGTGGCGGCCACCTAAAGCCTAGTGATTCCCAGAGGAACTATTCAACTGTCTTGGAAGCTTTACCAGCTTATGCTTTTTAAGACGGTGTGATTTAAACGGCTTGTTCGAGGATAAATAAAATTCCATGATATTGACCAAACATAAAATTTGATTATTTATCTAGACACCTTTATTACAACTACAAAATATACGAACCCAAAGGCTTATGCTCGGCCAACCAGGTATACAGCAGCGCTTCATGACGAACAGTATCAAGAGTAGGTACGACCACATCTGGTGCGGCCACTTTATGTGTTTCCACTTCAATCTGTGGCACCTTCGCTGACCACGGCACCCATTCTCCGGTTATACACACCTAGGGTACAAAGTTCAATGTGTGAGTTGTTCATAGTCACCAAAGTGTGAGTTGGTATGGTACAATAAAGGAGGTTCCACGAGTGTCGATAGATAATTAATTTGATCAGTTGCACCGTAGGCGGTCAGCCCGTTATAATAATTGATATTATAAATGCGAAAGTGAGTTTGTTTGTTTGTAACACTTTCAAGCTAAAACGACTGAACGCATTGGGATGAAATTTGGCACATGGGTGGGTAGTCCGTGACCTGTGTTAGGACATAGGATACTTTTAATCCCGGTAGTACGTCCCCGTGGGATATTTTTGGACATCCACACTGGCGAAGCCGTGGGTAAATATTTACCGCGACATAAGACATAGTGTTACCTCATGCCGATACGAAAGAAAAATGTCACAGCAAAAGACAGTAAAGAGTAAAAAATCGTTTCTATCAAAATTTACTATAACCAAATGATTAAGTTCCGATCAAGTTCAAAAGTCACTTACTTCAAAGTCAATGATGTGCTGATTGGCACCACAGTTAGGCAGCAGCATAGTGCTAGCTGATCTGATAAAGTCTCCCAGTTCATTGCGATCCTAAAACAAACAATCACATTTTTATTATTATTCCATTTTGGAACAGGCGATAATCGTCAGTGAAAGAATTGATTGTTGGAAATTGATTCTATACTTTTATTATAAATATTTTTATTAAAAGTTGTTGTTACCTTGAGTTTCGCGTCACCAGCAAATGACCATAGAAGAGAGTATACGAGCCATTTAGGTACGTAAGCTTCTAGTTGTTCGTTTGTGATCGGGAAGTCAGGGTGTTGACGGTTGTAACCAAGGATATTCCTAAAACACAAACAAGTTTATTGAAATCACGTTTTGTGAAACAATTTTGATACCGAGTGTAAAAGAATTTTGTGTAAAGGAAGTTTGTTGTTTATGCAACCTTGATTCAGTAAAACCAGTTATTGGTCCGTTTAGGTTCAGTTCTCTAATAAAATTGCATTTGAGCTATACAGTAAAAGTATGTTCAGGACCAATAATGAAAACATTTCACCTAAAATAGCTGTATTTATTCACGAGAGTATCCCAACGCTTGTCCATTATTGATCGGAGCCCGTCTTCACTTACCTCACACCGCGGTTAAGCATAGAATGCAGCGATGAAAGCGCTCTATGGCGCGTAAAGTCCATGATGTGGTCGAGACTGACGGCGTGCTCGAGACACTTCACTACTAAGCCGTCACCGAAGAATAAGGGCTGCAGGATTGAGGCCACGTCTCGTTGAGTCTATGAAAAAAACATTTCCATAATTTACCAGTAGTAACAGAACTAACAGATCTTCATGCAAACAAAAGGTAACGATTTCTTGTTTTGTGAAGACTGTTAATAATAAACCAATCAATTCTTCAAGTGGTGGAATTTATTGCTTCCTAGGCTGATGCTTTACTATGTGGCGGCATCTACAACGCCACATGCGAACTACGCATCAAAGACCTGACGTCACACAAATCCTGTATCGCGCAGTTACGAGTTTACCGCGCGATAAACATATATAAGACTATCCGACATCAATCGTTGGGCAGTTGCCCGCCAGACACAACACCCGTCTGGTAAGAAGATCCTCCCTCTTCAATAGAGGATGAGTGAACTTTACATCCTGTTCCTCACATCTCTAAAACTACTACGGACAGACTTCCTTTGAAATGACTAGAACTTACTTGTAAAGCAGGAGACAAGATGTTTTCTGTAGCGTTTTGATCGCCTCCGGCAGAAGGAGCAGCCATAACGATGCTGAACGAATCTTCTTCTCCATCTTCGAGAGGGATGTTCCTCAATCTAAAGCAGAAGAAAGCAATTATTGCAAACCACTATAATCACCCCGACCACCTTAAAGGCGGCGCTCTCGTGGATTTATTTCAAACGTTATATGCTTTTAATAGTTGCTCAATGATGTTATAAGTTTGTTCTTACCTCATAAGATAGTTTTCGAAGATCATTTCTGTAGTAAGGACATCCTGTGAGAACCAGACCATACCACAACGAGAGACAGTGGCGAGGGTAGCGTACTTTAGATCTTGTACCTAAAAAAAAATACAACACACATTTTGACATATGTAAACAAAAATAGGGGATCCTAGAGGTAGGCAAAAAGGCTACCAAGCTGAAATGCAATTGGGCGGGTCACGTCAGCCGGTTGCATAGTGACCGCTGGGCAAGTCTCCACACAGTGGGTGATTGAGGATGGACGGCGTCGCCAAGGCCGGCCCAGGAAGAGATGGCGAGGCGACCTAGACGTGTACCGCAAGGGCTGGATCGAGGGGGCTCTAGAAAAGGATGACTGGAAGGGTTTGGGGGAGGCCTGCCTCAGCACTGGGTCAGCGTAGGCAAATAAAAAAAAGTAATCTTCTGCTTCTATAACATTTTCAATGAACAGAGAACTTTTGGGTTCGAAACTATGAAAGCGTTATGTTTAAAGATATTGTTTATCCGTTTTGCCTTCATAGATACCTCCATCAGATAAGTTTGAATTCGTTTTTGATCTGTGTTTTTAATGCCAAAGTTTTAGGCAGTGAAGAAAAGGGTTCTATCGTAGAACATGGAATCATGCCTGGTATATACGATGGCAATGACTGGACCCAGTGTCTTCAAACCCAGTCAGTGGGTTCATGTAGACGAGATCGGGCTTTACTTACTACCGTAACTTAGGCCGGGGATGCCCGAACTAGGTCCGAAAATTTACGAGTAGGTTAGTGAACTGGACTGACTTGAGGGCGCGAAGTCAGCATTGAACTGGGTCGAAACCAGTGTCTGCACTAGCCCAGTTGCAAGTCAGCGGACTGACTTACTGTACTATCACATTACTGGGCTCGTATAATCCTTCAGCTTCAACTAATTGAAAGCAGGTTTAAATTAGGCCAGCCTTATGAAAAGCTAACACACTTACCTCAAACATAACTCGAACATTAGGAGGCAGTGACAGACGCTCGCCGTTGGGCAAAGTGAGCAGCTTGTTATCATCAAGTACTGAGTTCAAGTTCTCAACCCATTCAGGGTCGACATCACCGTCGAAAATGATCCATTGACGCTTGTTGATCTCACCGCGGACGTTATCGATGATTTTCCTTAAGAGTAAAATGTGTTACAGACGTTAAAGGAGGCGATGCAATGATTTTAATGGCTTTCTTTTTATTTTACACAAAGAACTACGAGACATGTGTAGATCACACAGGTGCAGATGAATTTCTCACCCTATCATATTTCTGGCTAAGCCAACATTAGATAGCGACATAACGACAACTCTACTTATAATTTTATCAAGTAAAATATCGATACAATTCAATTAAACATTTAAAGGAGTTGAAGTTTATCGAGGATTTATTTAAATTCTACTCCACACAGATAATCTTCTGTACTTTATTTTCAGAGAATCATATTAGCCGTACCTGAGTATATGAGTAAAGAGACCGTCGGTCCATTCACGGGTGTTGGGATCCAGTACACCGTAAAGTGTTTCCTTGGACATCGCCTTCGGATCTATGACGTGAGCCACACCTTCCACGCCTTCGAATCTGTACAAAACAAAAGAATGTATCAAAAATCGAATAACCTAAAGAAAGAAGAACTGCGACACATTTTCTGGTACTTCTCGTCACTAAAATCAAAATTCTTCATCATTATACGTAGAAGACATAATATTTTAGTGGCAATATAGTGACACATGATAGTAGGAATCTTACCTCTCCAAAGCCTTAAGCAGTACGCGCCACGCAGTAGACTTGCCACTTCCAGACGGTCCAACCATCATGAGACCGTGGTTCAACTTGCAAATTTGGTACAATTGAAGGACCTGTACACATTTATCACAAGTCAGTCTAAAGCAATAGGACATAGATCCATAATCCCATTTTTCTATGGGATAAGAACCGTACATTTTTAGCACAAAGGTAAAGATTGAATAATAAAGACATTTAAAGTTATAAGGTTCAATGAAACAAATGACAATCGACGAAATACTGAAGAAGAAAAATTTGCCTAAATAGGAAGCTTAAAGATAGAAACATATTGCAATATAAAATAAGGGGTTGGACAGAGTAAAGCCCAAAGTTGTTGCCCTAGAGTTACTAAGAGCCTCCGAGTATTTGAGCAGTGAGTGGCAATGAGTGTTCAATAAGTTACAGCAAAAACGAGTACGCATTTAAATATATAATTATTAGTAAAGATTATTGAGTTACATGACTATGCGTACACGTCTTTATATCGTAATTTCAGCAATATTCAACCTTTAATGGCCGGATCGTCTACGTTATGAAATTTCTGAGTACCAACGTTACTTAAGATTATTATATTACTTTTGTCATGAAAGCTTTATTAAGCTTTATTTGGATCCAGTGGTACATAAACATATGGCAGTGTCCAGGTTGAATATGAGTGGTCTAAACGGAGAAATACCAACAAAATACTAGTCATAGCAGAACTGCAAAATAGAAACAATTAAGAAAATATCCAGAAAGTGACGTTTTTGACCAGGTGTAGTGGTGTGTAAGCTTAGAATGAAGTCACATGTGAGTGGTGGTTGGAAAACCACGGAGTTGTTAACCAATAGAGTACTAATGTGCCTCACAACTTCTGCAAACGTCACCTTTCAGCGGGCAAATGATGGTTGTTGACAGAAGAAAGTATCCCCATGTATTTCTTGCATGTGTTAGTATGATCGAGGACATCGTTATTTTTACATGTTACATCGATTATTTCGTGTTTTATTGCTGAATGATACGAACCGTCAAAAAAATGTCAGGATCAAATAATTGTGTACATGTTTTAGCACTCCCTTTACTACCAACTCCGTGTCGAAAAAACACACACATGAACAACAATGTAAAGACACAGAGAGCACACCCACACCGCTCGGTCACTGACCTTCTCGATCCACGTGCTGTGTTGCGCGCGCGACGATGCACTGCGCCTCTACGTGCCATTAGCGGGTTAGCATGGAAACGCATATGCATTCACACTCACGTACTACCGTATTATGGTAGAATAATAGGTAATATGGGTATGGGGAGACTGCTTTTTAATTACATAGTACAATGTTAGAAAAGATAAAAATTATAAATCATAACCCTCTTTCAGTCGGTCAGGTAAAAATTAAGGAATATTATTAAATAATGTAAAAAGCAGCCTCAATTTAAATAAAATGGATAAAGCAAAATGTTAAATTGTTATGATTGATTATTGCATGAAATATTTAAATTAATTAACTATTATAAATTTATCTTTTACATTAAAATCTTCACACCATCACCTTCTTGGTTAAGATGATTTATATATTAATTATGGATGTTAAATGTTATATAATAAACCAAACGATGTGCATATACAATGGACCTGGTGTTCAAACAAATTGACTGTGCAGTCAATGAAATGAATGTTATCAGGTAATTCCTTGACCAGTTAATTATTGCGTTTATTCACGGTTATTATAAGTGTTTTAAGTAGTAAAATAAATTACCTTGTCCATCCAGGTGGAGCCTTGTTCATCGCCTTCACCACAAACCAGGAATTCTTCAGCGCATACAGCTCGAATTTCGTTCTTCAATCCTGTTGCAAAAGTGTCAAACTGTACCTTCGAATATTTATTTTAACACTCACTAACGATGTGACTTGTTAAAGACCTCTTGCTTTCATAATCAGCATCGGAAACTTGTGATGCACTAAGCTCAATACTTTTTTATCTTCAGCAACATTCATTTTTGGCTTCTAGTTCCAAGTTAGGCATCTCTCCTGCCATTGTTCCTATTTATTTGGGGTTGATGCAGCATGTCTCATTCATCTACTAATCTACCATACATTGAACTCTTTTCTAATTGTTTCTTTCACACAATCCATTCATCCATCGTTCATTGCCACATCCAGACACACATTATGTAGTTCCAAATGTAGCAAAGATTGTTCAATCAGTCAACACCAGCTGTAAAGTTCATAATAAATATTCTTAAAACTTACCAGTCATCTCAGCTCTAGTATACCCAACATTAGGGAACACATCGTTCAGCAATGAGAACAGCAGCGGTATATCTTCAGCGACCAGCTTAGGCACCATAGTCTCACACACTGATTGAATCAGGATGTCTTGTTCGGGTAGAGACTCGGCGATCGACGCCTCATCGGGCACTTCCGTACTGCGTTCGATAAGGTTCTCCTATAATACAAAGAGCAGGTTAAAGTTTTTGAAACAGTTCAAAGCAGAGATTCCCAACCTTTTAACATGAAATATAAAAGAAAATCGTAACAGACCCCCTTGAAAATGAAAAAAATATAAAGTATTAAAAGGGATCTTATATATTTTACCTAAAGATACCTTGTTTCATGCTCTCAAACCCCAGATTGGGAAACCCTGAAGCAATAAGGCAGTTGACAGTTTTTTTTTAAGCATATGGATATAATACTTATATGTTTCGAAAGAAGGTAGACTGTAGAGATAACATATCGAGACACACAACAGTGAAATAGGGCAGTTGACTACTTTTAAACATACGAAGAATTTAGTTTTACTTTACAAAAAGCTGTAGGAAGCATTCAATAGGTTATAAAATAATAAAAAATCCTAATTATTAGATACTTACATAATTATATAATTCATGCGAAATGGGCATTTTATACAAAGTAAGTTTTTGAGATGGGTCTGCATGGCGATAATTTGGAAACAATTGGATTATTGACTCAAATTTTCTTCATAATTTTCTTAGTGTTAATTTTTCTCTGAAACCCATTTCATAAACTTCTCCTGCATAGTGCTCGACTGACTCGTACTAGTAGTCTTTGGTAATTTAATATTTTTTAAACATTTATAAAATTATCACTTTTGTTATTTTGTTTAAAAAAAAGTCAACTACCATATTGTTTGTTTTTTTTAGCTTACCATATTCTGAAAAGATTTTTCTAGTTTCTGTTTGTTCCGAGCATAAACAAACAAAAGATGTTACAATTTTATTTCACAAAAGTCGGAACCCATCCAATCCCAGGACTTTCCAATACATTTCAAGCTTTCACTGTCGATGCAGTGACAAAGTGGCCAAGCGAGCATTGTTGCGACAAGACATTTGACGAGTTTTTTTTATGAAGTAATTTATTTGGTTATGCATTTAAATGTAACTGGTATAAACAAGTCATGCCAATACGCGAGATGCGCGCGAAAATCGATTCTTAGTCAGATGTCAGTCTCGTCACGCCATTGCACGCCAGCTACCCAGATTGTCAAGCTATGAGAGATGATGCCATGATGCTAAATCATTCAAGTGTGACATACCTTGATCTTCTGAATGCGGTCACGCTTGACGTTACCAGCAGATACCAGCACAGACTTGAGGGCTCGTAGTCCGAAGTCGTAATGCGACTGGTTGGATAACTGTTCGTCGCAAAGTCTGTAAGATGAAAGAATAGAGATTTAGTATCGCATTTCACATGCAATGTATAAATTATAAAGTAATAGTGACTCATTGTTGAAGAGCCCAATAAAAAAAAATGCAGTTAAGCTGGAGACAAATCAGAGCGGAGAAGCGACGTAATTTAGCTTCATAGTAGCAAGTTATAATGTCCTGAAAGTACCATTTTTGGGCGGAAAAAATAGCTAGCGGCTAGTCTGAAGCAGACATGATTATAGGAACTGGCTTAACAGCTCCATTACTGTATTTAGAACAGTATTTTTTAAGGGACCTCCAAATCCATTATCCATTACAAAGCGAAACGTCTTTTGTACCAACGCATATTAGAAATAAAATCATTTTCATTGAATGTCGAACAGAAGAAACATCTTGACTTACTTGAAGAACGGCACAATCTTGCAGGCCAGTTTCTCAGCAGTCCTAAACCCTTGACTGAACAGCATCACCTCAGCAATCAACTGCCTATCCGGCGTGGTCATGGCCAAACTGCGGAACAGCTTCTTCAAGTTGTCGGGCAAGTTGGACCGGCCCGCGTATCCAGGGTTCATTGTTATGAAGATCGCCATGTCTTGACTTACGCGGACTTGTTTGCCCACCAGTTCCACTGTTATGGACTTGGCTGGAAAGATTTGCACGGGGTTAAAATAAGAAGAAGGTTTTTGAAAGTTGCTCCTAGAATATTCGAATTTGAAACGTATCACTTTCGCATTAGTGACCATAGTCTGACCATACTCAGTGAGATTTTTTTATATACATAAAACTGTTTATTATCAGGTATTTACCAGTATTATCTCCTTCCTGGTGACTCTTGAGAGCTTCTTGAATAGTTTGCACTTGCTGTGACACGGCAGACAACATTCTTTCTTCCAATCGATTGAACTCGTCGAAGCAGCCCCAGGCGCCCACCTTTGACATTCATTATTACATTAGAGGTTGAAACACAAGTCATAATTGGGGAAAGAATCTTAGTAAGAATAGTGTTAAAATCTTTACCTGGCAAAGACCGACAAAGATACGGCCCATAGCTTGGAAGTCGAAAGTCTCGTCACAGTTAAATACTAAGACGAAACGACCGAGTTGGTTTCCGAGAGCTTTCACCGACTCTGTCTTACCGGTACCGGCGGGACCTAAAAATGTTCAATACAGTTATAAAATCGCTAGATAGGGAAATAGTTTTTTTTTAAATGCGTGTAATGAACGAGCTATTGATTAATGCCTGCGCAGGCGCATCTCGCTGTTGGTTGCACTGTGAAATGCTACAGCCGTAAATGCTTCGTTAAGTTACATCTCTCTCACACATATTGAAACAATGGTGGCTAAACACGGCATAATAAGGCTACGAAAAATAAATTTGATACCCGAACATAAAGTCCAGTTTGCTCTATAACTTTAAATAGACTTTTTGAATAGCACTATTCAACTAATTTTACTTCCGTGTAAATTAAGATAAAATTTTATACTATTTCCATTTACACATATTATGTGTATAATAGCATACAATTTGTAACATGGATTTGAATATGGAATATTTTGGCAGAATTCTAAAACTTACCGAAAGGTGATCCTCCAAGCCTGGCTTCCAAAGCCTGCGTCATAGTGAGGTAACAACGATCTGTCAGTGGAGTCTGTACTAAACGATCTTGGACGCCGAGGTATTCAAAACCGTACAAGAACTTGGCATTCGCCATGTGGATGGTCAGCTGCTGTAATACCTAAAGTTGGGAAATTAAGAAGGGTTTTTAAGAGTTTCAGTTATTCAAGATCTGACAAGGAATACTTGGAAATTACGTTTTTAGTTTTAGTTGGGTATCTCCGAAGGGCAGAGATAAGAAGCACATTTCCAAATTATTTAAAGATATTAATATTCTAGAGTAGTCAGCAAAATATCTTTTAATATGAAATGGAAGCCAGATAGTTGACACTTACGTCATTATTCCTAGGGTCGAAGTAGAATCTCATCTCACAGAGCCACTCGAAGGAGCGCGGGCTGTTGACGTCAGAGGCGATCAGGCGACGAGTCACCGTACGCTTGTGGACGAACTCGTTGATCTAATACAAACAAAAAAGTCTTTATTGAAAAGAAGAAAAATAAATGGACGACATAACAGGCATTAATGCATTAAAAGTTCTCATTCTCATCCTTGTTGCAGCGGATTAATGGTCAACAAGAGGTCATAATAATACCTGCGAAAACCGTCCTTAATGCTGCGAAATAACGGCGCTGTCAAATTTTTTTTTTACCAAGGACGTGCAGTTGGCAGTATACTAACAAAATTTTGCCTTAGCAATAATGAATGCTCCGGAATTACGTTATTATAATAGTGCAACTTACACAAACAACTTACCAAACTAACTATATGCCTAGCCTTGATACGCTTATATATTATAGGGTCATAGAGACAAGTTAGTACTCACCAAATGTTCAAGCTTCCTCCTTCTCAGCGGCGGTTGTTCTTGCAGCACAGAGTCAGCAAGTATGTTCAACATGTTCTCGACATGAGCCAACACTCTCTTCAATCCTTCTCCACCACCACTTGCTAAAGCTGCATCCACGTCTTCTGACCAGAGGATCTGAGCCGCTAGCACTACGATTTGTGCCTGCAAACATTGTTACGATGTAATATACTTGGCTATAGACATACTCTGCCAGATCACCAGATCAACATTAGAAAAAGTTACATGTTCTCAAATACAGAATGGTTTCAAAAAACTTTCGACCCTTTTTATCTCTGCATCAATTCCAGTTAACTTAAAACAATTTCGGTTACATATTTTATGGTTCTGAAAAAGAATTGCACCTTTACAGCACCACTTTTTTATTATTCTGGAGGATGCCCGTAAGATCTTAAATTACTTTTAGTAGAGTTATAAATAGGAAGAATTTTATTAATATCACAATGGAAACTTTTGGTTGGGTTTAAAATCCAATCAGGAAAATCATGAAAAAAAGCCTGCCAGAACTTACCTGATACTTATCACACCAATCAATAAACTTCTGAGGGTCGACATTTCCGTCCTTGAACTGTTTGACGTCACCAACAGCGTCCTTGAGCCGACACGCCAAGGTCACACGCATCTCCCGTTCAACCATTGACAGCCAGGAGTTGATCTTAGGATTCTCGATTGTGGAAACGGGTGATGTGAAGTAGACCTAGAACAGGACATGTTGAGTTAGAAACATTGTGTTAAGTCCCAATAGCAGATATTGTAGTTCAGTGTAAAACATTTTCAAAGCTAAGGAAAATATGTATAAATACTATATTCATTATTCACTTGTTTTGTTAATTACCTCTTCACCCTCTCGGGAAGCAATACCGTTGATAACAGTGTTGTCATCATTAAGAATAATAGCCGCCACTCCAGCGAACATCTTCTTGAAGTGCTTCTGTAGCCGAGCGATGTTCTTGCTGTTACCGATAATCTCGAGAAGGTCCTCGTCTCCCACGAAGTAGAATCTAGGATTAAGTTAATGATTGATGAATTTGACCCTCAAAAAGTGTAAATAGTAATAAAAAATTCGAAATATGACATTCAGCAGGGTCATTGCGTAACACACGAACAGTAGAAATGGCTTTCATTTTGACAGTTCAACAACATTCATTGCGTTATTTAAGTTGTTGCGCAGACAAATTTTTCGAACATATGAAGTAATGGTTAGCAATATCCTTCAAAATCATCCATATTGTGATTAAAAGTGTGTTACGCAATGGGTGCTGGAAGCTGGTGCTCCACTTTCCATGTAGTCATATTAAGATGCCGAAGGTATAACCATTTTCAAAAAATCTTGTACATCTTGGGGTCAAACGTGAGTAGAACTTCAAAACATATATAGCGAATTTATCTATATTTTTATTTATAAATCAAAACTGAGCATATAAGACCCCCTAAAGGCAACCGCTCGAACTTTGCACGCGTTCAGAACGGAGTGACGCATCCAAACAAAGTTTTATTTCTTTTTCTATGACAGTCTGATTTCAAAGGGAAATATTATACGAACTTGAAGATATAAAATTGTTATGAAGAGTTACATACCTAGGGAAGCTGCTTCTCTCCCTCTCCAGATATTCACCGAGCGCCTTCTGTATCTTGCCGAGCAAGTCGGCGAGTCGCTCTAGAGAACGTTGTACTCCAGGGATGTTGAGTACGTCCATCACCATCGGGGACTTGCTCACTTTCTTCATCAGGCCCAAGAACTCCGAGCTTTTGGATAAATGGAAAAATTATAAGGAACTGAAAATATATACATATATAATACCACTTCAATGGTTGTCAAATTAAACATGCTACACAACTCGACGTGAACGCCGCATCTTAGCTGTACAGAACGCGCTTACGCTGCACATACCCTCAATGCGAAGTTACTAGAAGAGTTGCTTTCGAGCGTATTTAAAAATTCTGTTGAATTCTTGCATAGCTAAACGATTTTAAAATTACTCTCATACCAATTTACTAAAACATATTCATTTTCTAAACATTACAACAAATAAGAGTTTTTGGAAAAATATCTTTAATACCTACACATAAAGTTCAGTTTGCGCTACTACTTCAACATTTTTTATGACTTGTTCAATAGTACTAGGCATTCTACGATCAGCTTAATTTACACATGCATAAAGTTTATATTTGTACAAGTGGAAATAACGTCAATTTGAAACAATTAATTGAATATAGTGTAGGTTCAAAATGATAATATAGGGATTTATTTATAAACTTTGCTTAAAGTTAAGTGACATTCGAACTTCAAAAATGTATGTTAAACAGTCGCTAATCATTACTTTACTTCAAGCAACGTTTTAAATAAACCCCATAATCTTTGATTAATTACCTGATGCTCTGAAACCGGCTAGTTTCAACAGGCAGTAAAGTCTTGATATCAGCAGACCCACTGAAGATACCCTCCAAGTACACCCAGCGACGTTGCACGTCGATCCACACGTCGAACAGAGCGTTGATTCTGTTCAATTTCTCTTCCCAAGTAAGAGCTTCCTCTTCGAATACCTTTGGTAATAGAATAAGGTTATGAGATGCAAGAATAAACTGCAGGCAGCTGTCAGACAATCTTCGCACGTTTAAGTAGCTGACACCCGATGACCTCAATATGGGTATAGGTAATGAAAGCACGACCACGTGTTAAGTGAACTTTATGACATAATAATAAGGTATAAATTAGAATGACTGACGCGCGTTCATGAAATCCAACATCTGTAGATTACGAGAATTTTGCCGGAATGTGTGAAAGCTTTTATACTTTATCCTTTTGCAATTCGGAGCCGGCTATCCGGCAGCTCAAATGTGGGTAAAGTTTGTCAGTTTATAATAAATCGCTAATCGTTGCATAAAATACTAATTTGATAACATTGTAGAGTTAATTGAGTTGAGTAAACCTAGAGTGAACATTATTAGAGACAGTTCAAATATTTTTGGTGCTTAAGAATAATAAAGGAAGGTGAGACAAGAGGGAGGTTTGTAGAAATAAGACACCATCATACCTTGTAATAAGGCGAGAGCTTCATAGCAGCAACACTGTTGATGTGCTCCTTGACTTTGTTGAACAGATCGTCCCAACCGCGGATGATCTTACACTTGTTCTGGTAGTTGATCAGGTCCAGTTCATAGCTCTGCCATGACTCGCGCACCTGAGAATAAGAAAATGTCATCAGTTTTAGACAGAAAAATTTAGAGGATAAAGGATTCCATTGATTTTATTTCATGTTTTTCAGTCGTATCCGCGTTTCAGGCGTATCGTAGTCTGCGGTATTTTTTTTGGTATGAATTTTAGGGTTTTCCTTTCGATGTGTTGAAGAAATCTGCCCAATGTGCTTAAGTCATTACTGGATCACGTTATTTCGAATGCGAAATTATGAGATACAGGAAAAACTGGAGACCTCAAAGTTTTTTTTTTTTTTACGTCATCGCGCAACGGTGAAGCTCTTAGCCTGAATCTCACCTGATGGTAGGTGATGATCAGGCCGAAGGTGGAAGCGAGCTTCACCTGGAATTCTCAACCACAGAGGAACTGGCTATCTTACCTCTAACTGCCGGAACACAACAATACTGCTAACATTGTTGTTATGGCGACAGACTTAGTTAAGATGGTGGTAGCTAGCCAGGCGGACTTAAAACAAGCCCTACCACCAACCAAACCGAACCCGGGACCTCTGTGTCTGAGCCAGGTGGTCTAACCACTAAACCACAGAGGCGGTTAAAATATGCTATCATCACTTTCGTATAACTTACCTGTTTCAAGAACTCTTCGAGCGCCATTTCTCCCTGAGCGACGGACACTACATCCTTGACGGTGTGTTCGTTATGTAACAGATCGGCGTCCCACACTTGTCCCAGGGTCAGTTCAGACAGCGACCAGTCCACTTTGAGCGCGCGACACAGTTGGCGCCAATGCCGCTCTTTCAAAGCGTCTGATTTCAGCTCTACTATTAACATGTTGACCTGGTGAAAGAGTATTTCGTCTTTTTATATTTCTTTGAACGATTTAATTCGGGATCACATTATTAATGTCTGGAGAAAATAAACATTGCTTAGATGTCGTGTTGTTATAGTATAGCAGTTTAATTCGAAAACGTGGCAATGTCAATCAGTTAGAAGGCGAACATGGCATTCCCAATACTGCCGTCATCAAAAACGCAGTAAAAAAGGACTCATCTAGGTGCCCGAACACACGTACCACAACCACACCACATCGCAGGAACAAAATGTGGGTAAACAATGGTTACGAGTGAATAGTGTCGCTGCAGCTTCTTTCATTTGTGGTAACTGCAAAGTCTCAAATAAGTAAACGCAGTCTTCGTCGACCCAGCTTACTGGTCCTGCCAAGAACACGTACAAATTATGCTAAAAAGAATATCACCTACGAAGGAGCACAATTTTATAATAGTTTACCATCCTACATAAAAAATGTTAGCTCTTTCAGTGGTTTTAAATCAAAACTGTCAAATCACATAATGGAAACCACTCACTAATAATGTTACTAACCTACTAGTTGAGAATAAAACCGATGAAGGTGTAATCCAACCAAAATAAACACAATTCTTTTTTTAAATATTATTATATTGTATCAGTGTCCGTTACCTAGAATAAGCTTAATACAATATGTTATCTTATGTTCTCATGTAAGTGGCTCTTTTTGTCTTTTTGAGAATAAAGTATTTAAACCTAAACCTAACTGCAAAATTTCGATGAGGTTGTGTTATCGTTAGTAGTTGTGATGTGGTTACATTGTGGCTTGTGTTTACACATAGATCAACTCTGGCTGTGACAGTGCCTTCGCGTAGACGCAACCTTGTTGCCTTGATGTGGTCGGTATCGCCCACACGGTTGATTTTGACGGCCAAATGTGGTCCGTGTGAATAGTCTATTCATTTTCATAGAAATTAGCGCCCGTCCACGTGGTGTCGTTGCGGTGTGGTTGTAGTATGTGTGATCGGGCCCTAATCCATCATAATTTTAAAGCCCCATTTATTTAGGACAGAATGGCTGATAAACTTGACTTCCTAACAATAAGACAGGTCATAATTATTTACCTTAGTGTAAGACTGCAGCAGTTTGCGGACAAACTCGTAGCTGTCATACATACGAAGACGAGCCGGCAGTTCTTTGAGCTCATTCAACATTGCTTCCAGTTGTTGCCTAGTATAAAAATTAAGTATTAAAAAAAAAATGTTGTAGGAAGAAATTCGTAAGACTGAAATTGACACAAAAACATAGAACGGTTTCTTTTGAAACAAAAAAAAAACTTCAAATAAATTCGACTTTACCTGAGTTTTCTAGGCTGTACAGACAACCAAGGTTTCTCCCTGATATCATCAATCTGCGTCCAGATTTTGCTGAGTGAAGACCAAACTCCGCGCAAGTCTTGCAACTCTTCAAGAGCGACGGTCATACGCTCGTTGTTGACTGAGCTTCCTGTAACACCGAATGCACACACAATGACTAACTATTGAGGATTCGAGAAGACAACAAATAATAATAAACAGTCAATCAACCTTTGAGGCCACCAAAGTAATTACACGATATGGTGACTTCGAAAATGACTTTAACAGGAAATATTTGTGTTTACAAGCTATTTGATTGGCTGGCCCTCGAATACGCAAATGCATCAAAACTTTAAGATGCTCTTACGAGTTCTTTGAGAGCGCATTAAGGCTCCAGCAGAGAGGCGCGACGCGACGTCGCCTGGCGACACCGGTAGAACAATTTCCGTGAAGTTATAATAGAAATTGTTCCACCCGAGTCGCTATGCGCCTGTCATCGGGGAGCCTTTAAAGTGACGGCCATTGAGAGAGATAGAGTCATGAGATGTAACAATTTCAAATTAACTTGCGTTCAAGTCTGCGGCCATTCGTTTGTTTTTTTATCCTAAGCTAAATCATCTAACTTACCAGTATCATGTAACTCAAGAGCCTCCTTAGCCTTAGCCACGTTGTCTCTCTCGTCCTTCAGCCTGGTGTATCTGGTCTCCATAGCCTGGAGTCTGGACAACGCATCTTCAGGTCTTGTAGAGCCATCAGTAGGCTTGCTGCGTTCCCATTCAGTGAGGAACTCGAGAGTACGAGCCTCAACTGCTTTGTCTTCAGCAACTATCTTTTGTTGTAGTGATGCCACCTAGATGCAAAATGTAGGATGTTTTAACTTTGTGCATAAAATTGTCGGCCAAAAATTGTGCCATATTTATAAAAGTTTTAGGGCCGGTTTCAGTATTCGAAAAGACACTATCTAAAAGATAAGTTCAGAAAGAGTTTTTGATTGAAATTATCAGTCAGATAAGATAACCGGAACTTATTTGATGGTGGTGAAACCGGCTATTAACGAAATGAAGACTCTAACATAAATATGAAAGGTATTGTGTATTTTACCTGGGTTTGAATAGAAGAATCCTTCCTGCGCATAATCTCATTGAACGCACTCCATTCGCCTTCGATATTGTCGACATGCAACCATTGCGCTGGGAACTGAAATCTACAAAAATAAAAATAAAAAACTGTGAGTATAATTTATAAACATTTGTTGAAGTATTTAAAGATTAACTAATTTCTCTCCTCGGACAAGAATTACCTTAGTGAAATATCCTTGTACAGTGTACATAACACGTGATTTATTTTGACGTTCAATCGTGTTTTTTATGTACCTATTTGAAATAAATGCCTTGACTTAGTACATTATGTGTTATTTACCTCTGTCTCTCTAGAATACGTTGCGCCTCCCTGTAGATGTCGACTTGTTTCTCCCACGCTAACACTTCCCTCTTCAGTTGTTGCACGTATGTGATGAGGGATACGGCATCACTCGTTGATGCTGCCTCTGTTGAAGTACAATTACTTTAGAATGGGAATACTCCAAACTCACAAAACACAATAATAACACCATGCTTTCTTTTAAAATTACAGCATGCAAAAGGAATTAGGTTTAACAAAAACCTTCGGTTTAAGTGATTTTTTAAATGAGGTAACAAGCAATTATAATAAAAACCGGCCAACTGAGAAGGAAACGCCGAAAAAACACTTCTTTTATCCCCATTAATTGTTAAAGTTATTTAATTTTTATTATTTGTAGTTAAATCGGCAACACAAATACACAATCTGCGAAAATTTCAATTGTCGACCTATTACGGTTCATGAGATACAGTCCGCTGACAGACAGACGGACAGATAGCGGAGGCTTAGTAATAGGGTTCCGTTTCGATCCTAAAAAAGCTTTTAATTTTCTCACTGTATAGAAAAGGGCTCATCGAATTCGATTGCTTCCGTATTTATTCTTCAGTCCTTTTTTTTTATCGTGAACAAATAAGTTTAATCTTACCGATGGTCTGTTGTTCTAGCTGGCTGCGTGACTTGGCTAGCTGCGAGTGGAAGGTGACCATCTCTCCGCCGAGCAGAGCCCCGAACTTGCCGAGCACTTCCTTGTGCCACGCGTCGTACTTCAGAGCTACTTTACTCTGTACTCGGGCGAAGTCGATAACTACCGGTCCGTATTCGCGACGAGTGTCCGAGGTATCAAAGGTTGTGCGGGATTTCCTGGTGGGATAAGTAATGGAATTGATTGCAAGAATATGTATATGTTAGTAAGGAAAATAATCTTGAAATAACTGCCGATCAACTTCAAGTGTCTTCAGAACAATACAAGATTGGTTTTTTTTTTGTTTTATGGCTGTCTCTTTCGAAATTTTCTTATATTACAGATATGTATGACGTAATAGCATTCGAATATTTATTATTTTTCTAATAAAACAATTATTGAAGTCGAAGACGTTGGCTCATTCCCTCAGACTTCTTGGCGTTGTGAGGAGTGTCACCAAAATAGCTTGACATTATTAATTCCCCAGTGGAACAAATGTGGTCTTTCGTGAATTTAAAAGCGCATATGCATCACCAGTAGTATTAGTGCAAAAGCCTGATCAAACTTGGTGACAATTGCTTCGAAGAGTTTCTAATACAATTTCACCTTGTTGCCATAAATAAATGGCCGGAAAGGGATTTAGATTTACTTAGACACAGTATAAGCAGTGAAGTAGTAACTTACTTGATATCATTCAAGCATTTAATCCAGAGAGTGATGTCTTCACCTAGGCGGCCATACAAGCTTTCAGGCTGCAGATCCCACAGAGCTTGGTAACTGTAGATAAAGAAACAATTTCAATACACATTCATTCAAAACGATTTTAGATATCCAATTAAGGGCGAATTCGACATTCATTTAAAAAAAAATAAGATTTTTTTATTTTTTTTGTTATAGTTACTGGCAATTTTATTCAACAGATAAAAGATATTCAACATTAGTAAAATCAGGCATTATGTCTCTTACCGTAGCCATTCATCAACGTATTCGCGAACTTGCGATATCTTTTGTTCGATAGCGTCGTATGCGTTCTCCAAAGGATTGGATCCGGCGGGCAGCTTGGTCAACAAGTTTCTGTAGGTAGCCGTCTGAGCGCGTGCGACACCTACTTGGTATCTGTTAACATAGAACATTTTGTGAAACTAACAATAAGGTGGGGTTTATCATGTCTCAAAACTAGGAAATAATTGATGACATGAGACGTCGCATAGTGCCCCGGCGATAAAGACTCTATTGGAAAACAAGAAATGGAGGCAGACTCAACCACCATAATCATAATTTTAGCGATGACTTCAGATGGTGCCGATTTATATCGGAAGGACTGCGATTGGTTTCAGTTATAATTAGCTGATGCGATCAGGCGGAATCGCTGCTTTGTAATGCCATTCAAAGATCTGATCGTATTATATTTGTATATCTCCACTGATGGAGCTAATGACATGCAATAATACCTGGTGCTTTGCAATCGGTGTTGGCTGGTGACGATGGCTTGCCAGGCGAACATCTGTCGCATCAGTTGGAAGCGAGCCTCCTCCAAAGAAGGGAAAAGGTACATCTGCTGGTTTGTGATGCGCACCTCGTGGACTACGCGAGCGATCTGGAGATGACGACGTAAGAAGTTCAGAAGAGTAGAAATTGCAAGCAATTGAGCAATTCTACTTGGCAACACAATGTAAAAATAAAAGGACAACAGGGGCCTAAGTCTACTAATTTATAAACGTTACAATGGTCTCTCAATGGTGAGTTTTTTGACAGTTTTGCCATACAAATACTGTCAAAAACTCACCCATTGAGAGACCATTTTAACGTTTATAAATTAGTGGACTTAGGCCTCTGATGACGCGCAATTACGTTGATGAATAAAGTCAAACATATATTGTACTCTTCTTGCTGGAAATTAATGTATGAATTGATAGTTTAAAGCTATTTCTAAGTGTGCAATATTTAACCCCATTTAACGACTCTCCATAAATATTTATTCAAAAAACATATGTATCCTAACAGCTAACTATTGATTAAATTCAGTATAATTTTACTGAAACATTGCAATCTGTTTAATACTTGCCTGAGGTTCTCCACCAGGTTTGTGAGTGGGCTCAGTCGGAGAGTACGTGTCCATGGATAGATCCAATTCATGACTCTTGCCGAGTAGGGCCGATGTCCACGCTTCGACGCCGGCTTGTAGACGAGCAGCCAAGCTCTTTTCAACCTGGGAAAACATAAAGAAGTATTAATTATACAGAAGTAAGGAGTTCAAGCATCTCTTTTATATATTTTAATTATCTAAATAGTTTATTGCACGTTTAGATTGGCTTCGCACTGAGCGTCTAGCGTAAGAGTTAACATCTCTTAATCATTATGCAAAAGCACAGGGGCCTAAGTCTACTAATTTATAAACGTTACAATGGTGAGTTTTTGAGTTTTTTTATGACAAATCTGTCAAAAACTCACCATTGAGAGACCATTGTAACGTTTATAAATTAGTAGACTTAGGCTCCTTAGCAAATACCCAGTGCAAGTGTTGCGATATTCGAAAACTGCGTCTGTTATGTGGCGTCAACGGCTTCGTTCGACAAATGCCTACACAGGACCAGCATTAGGCTTAGAAAAGGGCTATAAAGTATGTTAATTAATTAGCCAACAAACCTCTTCATCAAGGCGCTGCACCCACAGATGCAAGTTGCTGTACTGCCTGAGCGACAGGTCATCAATGGCCCTCTGTAGCCTGCTCAGAATATCTGCCAGACTGACAGCCGAGTATGGACACGTTTCTAAGGAGCGAGCGTCCACCGAGATCTGTTCTTCAACCGCTAGTAAGTCTTCAACCTGTTGGGAATTTATAGCAAAGTTAGTTTATGGGTATGGCGTTTACCCGACACGGAAGGGTAATTTGATTATTCGGTGTCGACAGATTTTTTTCACTTTCAATCACAATCCGAAAGTTTTGAAACATATTACTAATCAATTGCTTTATGGGTTTAAATAATTTGTCTGCTGAACAACGTAAATAACGCAGTGAACGTGGGTGAACTGTTAACATGAAACCCATTGCGGTCAATTGTCGTTTGATGTGTTTCGCAATTACCCGCAGGTCTTTTGGGCTATCTATTGAAAAAATAAATTAACAAATAATTTGTTTCTTTTTATGTGTGTTTACAAGACACACATTTATGATCCCTTTGCAAATGTCAACTCATTTTCGTGTAATCTGACATTGAAAATAAAAATGTCAATGGCAGTCATGTGGTTGTAAATTACCTCTCCTACAATGGATTGCCGACATATTAGGTACTAATAATAATGTAAAAATATTATTCTCATCTTTTTATAATTTTTTAACATCATTCTTAAATATCCACAATTTATCTAGCAAGACCCGCATCGGTGACGGACAATATTAATACGTCTTAGAAAAAGAAAACCAGAAAGATTGGAATAATAATACTAACCTTCTCTTGGAACAGCAGCACAACTTCGCTGAGCTTTTGCACATACGGGTCTAATTTATACGACTCCCACACCAGAGCCATTCCTTCCGACACTTGGTTCAACACATCGCGTCGTAGACCAGCCACGAGCGGAATGATGGATGCTTTGTCCCGAATCTGAAGGTATTCCAAACATATAGAATAGCAGAAAAAGAAAGTATAACTAGTGGGAGAGGCAAGGTTTTGGATAAAATAATAGGATAACTTAAATACTACATGAAAGAAAATAAAGCGACATCGACATCAGACACAAATATATTGAAAGCTAAGGGTTTTTGTTTCAGGAAACTATGTACTGTAGAACTGTTTACTGTGGAAGATGCAATATTTCGGGGTAACTTTTCTAATACTAAAATGAGACGTCGGACGAAACGTTGCATTTATACGAAAAAAGAATTTCTTCCTCTCTTTCAAATGACGTGTTCTGCCATCTGCTTCTACAGTTTGTTCTAAATCGTTGTTCTAATGTTTAAATCTGCATGAAGCTTTCCGTTATCTATTTATACACGTTTCTTGAAACAAATCTACTCTAGGACTAAAAAATAAACACAAAAACATAGTGAGTAGACGTGTTTCTAAATATGATAAAACAAAAACAAAAACATCGACATTACATCATGCAGCCTATAAATTCATAAACTACCTTTGTATGATTCCTATTATTTAGCTGCACAAATGAAAACGCACCCGTGTTAGTGTTGTCACATATACGCACATACAACATATAAAGTTTTAATGAATTTTGTGCCCGTTTGCACCACTAATCACTAAACAATGCTTAATATATAAAAACATATTTCTGTCTCTGTTAACTTCAAATGATTGACAGAAATAGAACGATGTTTTAAATTGCTGATTGAGTGATTTGTGGTGCGGTCGGGCATTGTGTTCAATTGTAAGAAAAATCGAGTGTTTGTGCGAATATCGTGTTATGTTTCTAGTGCTAGAAATCTGTGAATTCACACTGTTAGTTTGAAAGTGTTTTTGATACGTTACCTTTTCCAAAGTGCGTTCGTATGTGCGCACGCTCTCGATAAGGGAAATCGCGAAGGGGTACAGTTGGTTTGCTTGGTGAGCCTTGTTGACTATGGCTAATGGTACTCTGTGGAAGAAAGTATCACAATCATTTTTGAACTAGGCTATATACTGGCCTAGTAAAATAAGTATTTTTAAGTGATTCCAGAAATCCAATCTTTCTAATATGGCTTTTATGAGGATTTTTAAATTACCTGATGTAACTGAAATATCAAATAATTTGATTAAAAGAAGTATTCAACCAAAATAAGAAAGACGCTAATCCAACCCCTTGAATTTTGTTCATAAATACAGTAATTACGAAATAACATACCTGAATCCCAGGTTCTTCAAGTTTCGCACTTCCTTATACAGGGTGATAATCTCAGGCAAAAAGTTGACTTTCAACTTCAGTATAGTGCCAGTTTTACTGGAGCGAGCGCGGACCGACTCTATGGCGAAAATACGACCAGAAACGCCAAGGTTACGTTGTTGGACCTAAAATAGAAAAAAAAAACTTTATACTATAGTATGATGAAGTGAAGTTGTTGTAAGTCACGAGCGCGCATCAATCATTGCAACTTAAACCATATGTCAATGACACAAAGTCACGTGACGCGAGCTAGTGATTTGCAAATGACTATAATTTATCTTACCTTGCGAGCCCAATCATCAAAGACTTCTTGAGTGTCCAATTTAAGGCGGAAACTGTCACCATCTGCCTTCAGTTTTTGACCTTCAATATGGTTCTCCCATCCTTTTCCTGGTGAGAAGAAACAAATGAATGAGCAAAAAGATTCCATTTTTAAATTATGGTATGCTTATGGTAACAAGTTCTTACCAAGTACATCCTCGACTCTCTTCAAATAAGCAGTGAGTTGGTGGTCGATCTGTTTAGCCCAAATGATGGAGCCAGCCACTGGGGGCAGATCTCGCACTAAGGATAGGCGACTGCATTTCGATTGAGGATATTGTACCTAAATGAAAATAAAATATTTTTAGAAAGAAGATGTATTTGTCCCTATAATGACTGAATCACATTTTATGGATTTAAGTAGCATCCGCTGAAAGTCGATCAAGATCATTTTCGTTTACTATCAATCGTTTGATTGACTTAGCATGGTGATAGAGAAATGCTGTGGCAGTTTATAATTAGCTAATATCAGTCACTTTTTGTTCATTATTACCTTGAACTTTTCATGCAAAGCTTCGATATCGTCTTTCACTCTCTGTATCAGCTGTGTCTGGTATTCTCGAATAGCGCCTCTGATGTGCGGGCGCACGAATAGGGCGTTGAATCGCGAGAAGATGCGGAACATTTCGTTGGCGTTCTTGGCTGTTCCGAGCTGGTCACGGAGGTGAGCTGTGATGCGGGTCTCCACACGATCTAATCAAATAAATACATGTAGGAAGTTAAGCAAATGATAAAACTATTTAAAAAAAATCAAATTGAAAGAGATGAGGACTTATCTGGGACTAGCAGACGTGTCGCATGTATTTGAAGAATTTTTAAATGAAGACAACTATAACATAGTGTTATATAACTTACCGATTCTATCTTCATAGCGACGAACAGCCGCCTCCCAAGCATCACATCCTTCGCGAGAAATATCCAGACAGTCAACTTCCTTCACATTCTCATACGCGAGGTTCACCTTAACACAAATAAAAAGGAAAATTAACAAATGAATGTAGCTGAAACAAATTAATTTGCCCGCATTCTCATACAGAAAGGAGGTTTAAGTCCTAGGAGTGGGAACATTATTAGTCTGTACTGTGTACTTAATGCTAGTATTTGACAATAGTGCACAAACAAGGAGCTAAATTTGTGAGAGACTGGTGCCTGAAGTAGGTTTAAATAAAAAACCCCTGTAAAAAGTTTAATATGTATGATGTACTAACTACTTACTCGGGCGTTAATATGGCTCATTAAGGATCAGAATCTCCTAAGTCCTAGACTGTCACACCATTATAAGGTGCTAAGAAGACACTCTACAAAGTTGAACTATTTCTAAAAATAGATGTGCGTTATTTAAGCCCCGGTACAGGACCGGTGTAGGTTGTTACATTACCTCTGCAATAGCATTGGCATCAGCAGCATCCATGGGTAGTGAATGTGGCTGGGCAGGCTCACCGCCAGCGCCTGTGTCAGCTGCCACTGTAGCGCGAGGGCGAAGTACCTTTACGCAGAAAATATTATCTTGTGAAGAATGATTTTTTTTCAATATAGCAATAACAAGGT
Source organism: Eupsilia transversa (assembly GCA_914767815.1). NCBI lineage: Eukaryota > Metazoa > Arthropoda > Insecta > Lepidoptera > Noctuidae > Eupsilia > Eupsilia transversa. Next base: position 6,458,989 of record OU611888.1, read on the forward strand.
GTAGGAGTTAACACACTAAATTCGAATATTTTTAAGAAAATCTCCATAGACGAGGCTATGCAAGTTCAGCAAAGGCGTTCTTTTAATATGACGTGTAAAACTGATTTCGATATCCTGTTTACAGTCTCAAAAGATTTTTTCAATCACTTGTCTTTAGAAAGGCGAAATATAACCTGTGAATCTAAGAACAATTTAATGGGTTTACTTAACTACATCTAACTAATATTAGTAGACTAATGTGATAGTAGGACTAATCTTATTTTTCTGAATCTTCTTTCTAATACTTTTGATTGATGGTCTAAATAGTTGGTCAAGTGTGACTTACCCTAAGCATGACAGTGCGTAGTTGTTCATGGTGTCTGCGGAACCGGCGCATATGTTCCATGCGAGCTTGCAGCCGCTTGTGGGACGGCGACACACGCCACACCATCTTTAGATGCTCGTCACGCTTCTTCTTTACGATGTCACTACAAATATTTCACGAATTCATTGGTAGTTTGGTCCGTCAGTAATTAAATTCTAGGGCCATTCGTGTTATTATTTTAAGCAGGGACCGAAAACCGGTATGATGAATATGGGTATTTTTTCGATTACAATATTTATATTATTTACAGGTATTTTTAAAGGCTACATTAAATTGAATACAACCAGTATTAATACCTGTTACCGAAATAAAAATTACCTTTATCTTACACGTGCCATCGGCATTAGTCAGAGGGCGCGTATCGCCTGTGTATGTGTAACCGGTATTAAAACGGTAACCTAAAAGAGGTAACATGTTTCTTCTTCTTGGGTTACTCAGATAGTGGTAACCTTAGTCGTAGAAGTAACCAAAATTCTTCAATACCTGTACCGTAATTTATAAAGGTTTACGGTCCCTGATTTTATACAAATGAAATTAGCGACTGTGTAAGGGCTCAAACACATAAACACGTTACGACGACGCCACGTCGCACGTTGCATTTTTTCATTATGGATTTCTGCAGAAAACCATAATGAAAAAATGCAACGTCCCACGTTGCGTTGTCGTAACGTGTTTATGTGTTTGAGCCCTAAGTCCGAGGCGACCTATTATAGTACTTAGATGTATTATTTACAGAAGCTGTTGGTATACCTGTATAAATAAATAAATAGATGGCAAGCCTGTAGAAAAGGACATTGGATTACAACATTTATCTATAGTCATTATTAGTCATCAAGATGTCTTACCGCAACAACCCCTGCAGTTTTTCATATTCATCATCCCAGCATGAGAAAACTTCAAAGCATTGAGTCATCACGCGTTCAAAGTCTTCGAAAGGAATGTGCATCAAACGGCGAGTACCCAGTACCTACACAAAACATTAAGATAATCATCAGATTATGGAAAAAGCTTGGTTCTGAAAGTCTATGCTGTCTTCAAGAAACAAATGATAAGAATTTCACAGGTTGGTAAAGCATTACTTTACCTTAAGGAGTTGTTGACCAAGATCGCGCGAGATGGCTTCGACGAGTCTCAAACCACGCTGGATAGGGTATTTCGTAGAACGAATCTTACGCAGATGGGAGAAAATCTGTTGCACTGCCAATCTGTTTAAAAAATATATCACGTCAAAATAATAATAGATTTATTTTACTGCTGATTAATAATGCTCAGGTAGTGTTTCTCTTACCTGATCCTTTCCAGCTCAGTGGCACTAAGCAGGTCATTGATTGGAAAGTCTTTCATGAGAGGGTTGTAGTCGGAGACAGTTGCAAGAGCTTGCTTCAATCCTGTGTCAGTATCAAAAGATACCGTGGCATGGAAACGCTTGCCATACTTCAGGATCTCCAATGTTAGGGCAACCTAGAATAAAAGCATAGTCATCATCACCATGAGCCTAGCCTATACCCAACTATGTTGGGGTTGGCTTCCAGTCTAACCAGCCATATGCCTATCTGACCTCCACAACCCAGAAACTGGGTAAGGGATATAAGAGCACATACAATAAGTTTTGATGTGAGTCATTGTGCATACAATTTTAATATCATGGATTCATAGATATGCTAATGCATGAATAAGATATTTACATAAACCTATTATGGAACAAATGACGTAAGATGCCATCACATAGTATACAAAGTTAATATGCTAATGCAATACATATTGGAACCAAAGCCAGGATAAAAATTAAACAAACCTCAATGCTTTCCCTCTTCTCCTGGATACGGTGGAGGGCTCTTTCCAGGTTAAGCCAAAAAGAAATTTCTTGGAGGGCTGTGCCGTTTGACGGGTCGCGATCTAACTTGGTGACCTAAAAAAAAAGAACCGAGTGAAAAAAATAAGAGGACATACAGGGTGGATTTTTGAGATGAGGCAGTAAGCGTTGTAGTTAAGGGTACTGTAAGTTGAAGTTTTTTTCATACCAAGTACGAAAAAAGTTTTTTGCGGTTTCTGAGTTTTCTAGCACTCAAACTTCAGTTGGTCCCATAGTGTTTTGATCCTTATAAGAAATAATTTTTCAATTTAGATTGGATCAAGGTGGCCCTGGAAAAGGATACTTGGAAGGATTTGGGGGAGGCCTTTGCTCAGCAGTGGGACAGTGTAGGCTAATATAAAAAATAAAAAAATAAAATATAAGACACAAGATCAGTGTGCATAAAAATTTGTTTTTGTGAAATCCGCCCAGTTTTCTTGCTGACTGTAGAATTTTTCAAAATCTGTGAATGCAGATCAAAATGTCTCAAAAAGTTAAGGACAGTCTCCTAAGACCGGTTTATTTTAGCTACAATGATTAAGGTACCTGTCCTTACTGCCCCATCTCAAAAATCCACCCTGTATACAATGAAAAATAAAAGTGGTGTGTGAATAAAATTGGCCTAAACAAACCTTTTGTATTTCTTTAATCCAACGGTTGACTCCATTCTGCAGTTGATTGAGGAATGTGGAGTCTTCCACTTTATCACCGAAGTCGGCAACGCGAGGTTTGCGCCCCTCATCAGCAGCTCTGATATAAAAGAAACAAATTATTATTGATGACTTGTGAATGATAAAATATTTGTATGAATGTCCAGATTTTGAAATGTAGGTATAGTGACGAAAGGTTTATGTGGTGGAGATAAAGAAATAAGACCTTGTAAAGAATCAACATAAAAATATAGGAGAAAGGGGTAGGTAAGTCTATGGTTACAAAATTCCTTTTATTTTATTTCCTTGGGAGTAGCACAATACTCTCCTGGCTCAGCCTGGTGAGCGACCCCAAAGTCACCCATTGCATTGAACAAAGACGTTGGCAACTTGAATAATATGTAAACAAACTAACAAAATGCTTAAAAGAAGCCCATCTACTGTTTGGTACATTATTCTATGTAATTAAAATTTATTTAAAAAAAAAATAACGAAAAGTTACAATATTACAGTATTTCAAAGAAAAATAAACAATAAATTTTTTTTTTTTTCAAGAAAGATATCAAAGCTCTTGCCTTTTAATCACAGCTGCTACAAGAGGATGAACAGGCAGAGTTATCTCAGGGATGTCAATGTTCTGCTGAAGGTGAAGCAGCCCCATCTCCAACTCAGCAATCTTCTTCTCCACTGATGGTGCCATTTTGTCTCCATCCCTGCAAACATAAGTGTTTTACTTCCAGCTTACTACAACTACATTGATCTATACTAAAAATAAATAAGCAATCCTTTTACAAAAAAATATTTATAGCTTTCAGGGATACATATGAATTTATTTATTTATTTATTTATTAAAGGCAAACCAACAGCTTCTGTATACAGCATTACATAAGAATAATAGTTAAAAAAAAAAGCATGAGACTTATACAGTCGCCAATAATAGGTCGACCAACATTCTTAGTAAGTAAAATAACACTTAATTGTTATTAGCTGTTAAAATCTTGATAAAGGAAAACTTAATTAAGACATAAAATTACAAATAATCAAACTAAAGTTAAAAAGAAAACATAACTAAGAAAACTATTAAAGGCACGAATATTGGGTACAGTAGGAGCTAATGAATGAAGTGAGTAAAAAATAAAGAGTGAAGTCATAAAATAATTTATTTGGTTTAAAGTTTTTTTTTTTTTTTTACTATAGCTATATTGGTATTTAGAATCAGATAATAGATAGAGCCTTAATCTCTGATTTCAGTCAATTATTGACTGACATCATGAAGCCATAAAATAAATAAACCTGATTCTAAATTGTTTTCCCCTTACCTGTCAGCCCTGCCACTCTCTTTCACGTAACTCTTGAAGAATGGAGCCATAGTTTTGCTGATGAAAGCGTGCAGAGTCTCGTAGGGGGAGCCATCAGATAAGTTGATGAGTCGCAGCTGACTGTGGATCGACTTGTCAGCTTCGATGACAGCACCACGCTTGATGCAGACAAATGCTGCCACTCGGGATGATGAGAAGACCACCTTGAGATAATAAACATTTAGTTTTGACCAGTTGACCAGAATAAATAGTTTGTTATTTTAGTTTTTTTTTTTCCAATGGGATTATTAATGTATGGCCTATTTTGTCACTAACCTCATTGCTGATCTGGTAAGTAACAGCTTCCTTCTCCTCTTCGCCTTCAGTTGGTTGTTCACTGTCATCTTCTAATCATGGAGAAAATAAGGTTTATTGATTAAATTGTACTTGTACTATGTTAACAAATTATGACACTAAAAATAAATTACAAAAAAAAAAAACTTGACACCAAAATCGATCGAAATGTGCAATACTGTATGATCTAATACTGCAGCAATGCAGGTAGAAACTTGACAATTGCAAAAAAAAAACGGGTCGATGTCGCATACCTTTGGAAGAAAATCTTTGCACGTACAACGAAGACACCTGAGGGTCTGAGAAGAACTTCCTAATGCAATCTTGGTTCACTTTATCGTCTAACGCAGCATTTAACGCCGGTGGAACGATATCATCTTCGGGCAAAAGTACCGTTGCGGCTCTGCGCAAGTAGTTCGCAAAGTCTTGGAAGTCGACCACGACGACATTTTGCGACTCAGGTGAATTTTCACTTCCATCCAGAGAATCTCCCATGATGTTTCAGGGAGATTCTTATTTTGTTAGAGGAATCAATAAACTTTTTTGGTAAACGGCCGCAAATCGTTGCAGTAGAAAAGCCGTCAATTGACAAGTGATGACGCATCGACGAGGGTGGCAAGCTTAAAAATAGTTGACAGCTGATTAAAATTCATATTTTTTATTTAGTTTGAGCAAGAGCCCTTTAACCTTTGAACCCAACGTATGACGCTACCCGGTGGCGTAGCTAGTCACTGTATCAGTTGGGTGCGCTTTTTACCCAATAGAAGTCAAAATCGGTCTAATCTTATTGTTAATGGGGTATAGTTAGACCGTCTCTGCAATTTCTTTAGTGTCATCAAGATGTTTCAGATTCCATTTATTTATTATTTTTATTTGAATTTATTTGAATAACATTAGAAATCCTCAAGTTTACTATTCGAATCCGTTGATGATTGGCAGAGTGCTAGGCTTATCTATACAGAATTAACGTAAGTGAAAACTATTTTACAACAACTAGTCCAAAGTATGTACAAGAGTTGTAAGTAAAATAATATTACTGTATGGTACTGCATAAAATATAAATAACATTATTTCACACAGGGGAGTAGGCAAAGGTGTAGGTAAAAGGAACTAGATACATTTCACCAGTGCTCAGTGACGGGTATTATAATTATTATGCAAAAATCCGCTTTTTGCTACCTACCTACTGAGCATTTTCTAAAGGAAAAACCTAAGAACACTACTCCTCCCGGGGATCGAACCCAGGAAGGATCCCACTTAGGCGTCGTGCATACGACCACTAAACCAACGAGAAAATTCAAGAGTAAGTTGTTAAAAGCGTGCTGCGAGCTATCTGACTCTCAGTTAGGTATCTACCATCTAACAATACCTACACTTATGTACCTAATGTGAGTACGTTATCATTGGCGCTAAGCGTCCTAGATTTTTTGGCCAAACAAAATGAGAATAATGTTGTCAATCTAACTTCTAAGGATTTCCTTAGAAATAACATCGACAACATTGAACCTAACGTACCCTACGTCGTGAACTTGACAAATCAAGATCAAACTCTAATCAAAGTAATCGTGGATTATCATTATGCACTCTCTGTCTACATGATGATAATCCGGGATTACTTTACTATCGCTTCAAGTTTTCGCTTTAGGATCGCTCTGCGCTTGAATTACATTGACAAGGGGCGCTGATGGTAAACATTTCTGCAAAATAGTTTTGTCAAATGTGTTGAAAAAATCGAACATGAACAAGTAGGACTCGCGCCATGAGTCGGAGCAATTTGGTAGTGGCAGACGGTTACACACGAGTTCCGTTTTTCCATTCGGACGTACGGAAGCCTAAAAACAAGATGTCTGCATTAGTTCCGATTTTGGTCACGCGATAAAAGATCCTTGTACAGCTATAAGAATACCAAATGTATAGTAGTAGTAGTAGTAGTAGGTAGATAGATAGGTAGTTTGGTAGGTAGACCAACTGACTTTTAACCTACTCCCAGTAGGTAACATATTTTTCAACACACTTGCTCGTAAAGTGGCTCTTATTGAACCGCTTTTAGATTCATAATGCAGTGTATTAAACACGCGTGCTTTTTACTTTACCATAACGAACTAGTGCTGTAATGCCACAGATAACTATTTACTAGTCGGAGTACCTAGTACCTATACCAGTCCTATGACATGGCAGTATGGAGTTAGTAAGTACTATCATGGCAGCATGGAATTTTTATTTAATAAAAAATTACTTTGGTGAAGCTTTTATTTGTTTTTGTAAAAAGAAATACCATAGGCAAACTGGGGCGTTTAGTTATGGTAAAAAAAAAACCATTCTGACCATAAATTCTGTCAAAAATGAAAACGCTTTTATTTTTAGGAGTAATGTAATCTTAATAAAACTTCTATGTCCATATTTATGGAAGCCGGACTACCTATGTATACATGGAATGATTATGAAGTTTAGTATCCTATACAATATCACCCGAGCAGAGATGTGCGCTTTTAAAAAAAATCTCATCAAAGCATTCATGCATTCATATTATGCCTTTTGTATAAATAAATAAAAAATGATAAATTAACATAATATTTCATCAAACTATATATTTTTCACTACATATTAACCTTAATTTGCGTATTCAAAACATTATTTTGTGTTTATTACATTTTTCATATAGGCTGTTCAGCGGTTTTGTCAGTGCCTTTATTAACATTTTCGCGCGCATCGCTAGCAGGAAAAAAACAAAACGAGCGCGCCATTTTCCATAGATATTTGTTATCGTTTTTGTTGTGTGGTTAATTATTATCAAAAATACGAAATCTAAAGTTTTGCACCATCAACGAAGAAAAGTTTTTAAAATAAGCTCCGGATAGTCAGTACAGTACCCTGGCAAAAAAGGTCAGTTGAACTTTATAAATCTAAATGTATCATCTCTATAGTCACGATATTGTAGCCTAGATTGTTACAAGTCTGTTTTTTCCTCGCAAGTGTGTTGAAAAACGTCGTATGAAACGCGTGTGCATTGATCATTACACTCTCGGCTACCTTATCGCGCTCGCCTGCGGCTCGCGCGAACAATACCGTCTCGAGTGTAATGACCAACACCGCACACTTGTATCATAATGTACTATTCCGGATTTTTTGAGTTACATTTATTTCTGCGAGCATAATAAAGACATTTTCCAGAGCGATAGAGCGTCCGATATCTTATTACGGCGAGCTTGTAAACTGACGAAATGCTCCTCGAATCACTGCCTTTATGACCTGAGCTACCGATATTCACCTTCTTGTACCATTCTGACAAAAAAATTGATAAAGTGAAATGAGTTATAAATCTCAGTCACTAAAGTTGCAATTTCCTTGTCGGAATTTAGAAAGCTGTGTGGGCTGATATAGGCAGATTTTTTGTCGACTGTGATGGATAAAGCGAAGGAGGACGACTTGATTGAAAATGCCGTTAAAGGGAAGAGGTACTTTTACGGGTTTTTGAAAGTCTTCAAGGAATATATATAGGTAGATAGGTACCTACTGCTTGATTCAGAATCAAGATCATTTATCAAATCTTGAACGGCAATTTATTTATTAATGAGATATAGCATAAAATGTACATAATTTAAAAGCTAACAGTCTTAAAATAATAATAATTATGGGGTTTATTTATAAACTTTACTTTTAAAGTTAAGTGACGTTCAAACGTCAAAAATGTATGGTTAATCAGTCGCTAATCATTGCTTAACTTTAAGCAGCGTTTATAAATAATGTCCAATAATGTCCAAGTAAAAAGGGGGCGGGCGGGGGGGGGAATCATAGGGAATCAAAAAATTGGTCCACATCGCTGTCAACAGAAAAAGTAGGTAAGTACTCAAAAGGCAGACAGCACTGCCAAGTAGTATGGCAATGCTGATTTTTTGACCAACAAAGGCCAGCCCGCTGGTCACGTGAAGATTCGACAAACCGCTTGGTGATGCTTGGAAAAACTGTGTGGGTGGAAGTTCGAATCTTCTTTTTATAAATGATTTATCATTTAACATTTCTTCCTCACAAAAAAAATATATCATTAAAGCTTAGAATGAAAGCCATTAAGCATTTCTCCAATTTCCTGCAACCTACAAAGGCAATTTTAAAGCATGGATAGGTTAGCTATTCATGTTAAAAAAAAAAAAAAAAACTAGCTCTGCACCACGATCGCTTCAAAAGCACCTATGTTTAAAAAACCTAATTGCTCCTCCAGAGTCCCATCTCGTTTCACAATTCTATAAATGTATTTAACTTCATAAACTAGAAAAAATACTCGTTTTACTCGGTTAATTCTATTACAAAATAAACACAACGCAACTTTTCCGAGGGAATTTTTATTCCGTAGGTGCTTAATTACTTTGAAAACAAAACGTATAAAATGATACTCACCGTAAGTGGGAAAAGAGAATCTATTTCGAATTGCCCATTCAGTGTTACTAGAGTTGAAATTGATTCGAAATTCGAACGCTTCGTATGTGTGGCAGCTACCAGCTACCTACTGTTAAGTTTTCTTTCTGTAGCGATCCTATTTTCGCTAGTTCCCAAGTTTACGAAGAAAGGGTGAAACGTTTTCGTGTGGTAATTTGTCGCTAAAATCCTTATTTATTGCAACAGAGAAGTTGGATCGGCCCCGGGGGCAAATTCGCAAACTTTGCTCCTTTAACTTCGCTTCACCGAGTACCGACACCTTGAGCACATATTGAGGTTGAATCCTCGTTTTCTTGTTTCAATAGAATTATTGAGGATTACTGTAGGTAATACTGTTCTATTTTCCATACGCAGGCGTTAAAGTTTATTTCCGTCTTACGGCTCGTACACACTGGCGCGATATCGCGGGCGCGACAGGCAGCGCTACCTTTGTCGGGCCCGCGATATCGCGCCAGTGTGTACGAGGCTTTAGAATTTCTTAAAAAAATTGTTCAATTAGGAACAGTAGGCCGAACGTCTAAGCCTTTGGCCTTGGTCTAGCGTAGTAGGTACAAAGAATCAATAGATTATGAAGCCAGTACCTACTGGTTTTATAACCATTGACTGTACTTACCTCATGGCTGCAAATACCGGTAGTGTCTTTGTACTATTACGGGTTAATTTTACGTGGACTCTGATTGCAAGCATATTATGACCCTAATGGGTCATAATATGCTTGCAATCATAACCTGTACCTGGCTTGCCTATTCTATTACATTAATTAATACTGTCGCACTTAATAGAACTGTGGGTGTAGAACCAGTAGGTGTCATTTTAACCTTTTGAGCAACGCAAACGTGACGGGTTTGTTAACAGTAGCGAATATCAAGCTAGATCTTTAGTATTAGAAGAATGCGAAATATAGAAATAGAAGGAAAGCCAAATTCAGGTGATACATAACACCCGCTGCTTTTAATAGGGTATTACACCCATTTTTGAATAGTGACTTAATTAGATTCTATAGTGCTAATGCATAAAGCAATTTTTAGATTTTTTCTCTTAAAGAGTAAAATACCCTATTACGTAGGGAGAGACTAAATAAATTAAATAACTTCCATCTTAAAACTATCTTTACCTTGCTCGTAAACACCTTTAAACAATGGAATTTTATTTGGAAAGTGAATAGTTTCTGGTTAAACGAGCCAATTAAAGTATGGAGCTAAGGCACAGATGGTTCACACCCATAGATAATGTTCACACCGCAAAGTCATTTAAATAAAAAGTGACTCTTACTACGACACAATATAGTGCAATTCAGGTCGCACAGCGCTAAATACCTACAGTCACATTCACCTAGAAGTTGCCTCTTTTTTATCGCGTAACTCTTATTTCTTTTGACTGTTACACTCACTGAATTGGCCTGACAAGACAAACCCGCCGCCGCGTACTTGTAGCTTCATCTAAAATGCGGATTGTGCCTTCTATTCTATGGTTAAGGTCCATTTTTGGCTTTATTGAAATTCATTGAAACTTAATAGGTTTTAAAGCTTGTGCTTTGCTAGTATTAGATAATAATACTAATATTTTCACGCAACCACTATCCTTCATGCTTCTCTTCATTCACCAGCTGATTGACCTGAGCTCTGACATGCGGTCAACTAATAAGTTGTTGCTGTTTATTTATACTTTAATTACGTAAGCGTCACTATAGGAAGTCACCGACGTAGGAACTACGTGATTCTACTACATGAAGTAGCCGACTTAGCAGTTACGCCAATAGACCTTGACAATATCAAATCGCCGATGCAGAATTGAAGTCAATCGATCAATCGATAGTGCGAACTAATTACTTACATACTGACGATCTTTGTAAGAAGATTCACTCCATATCGCTACATCGAGTAGGAACGAATTTTCGTAGGTTTAGTATTAGCTGTAGTTTCATTCCAGGTTCCTACCTCGACCTGGAATGGATATAGCATAATTAATTGTAGTTAATTTTGTTCATTATAAGTTGTAAGAATCATTTCGGTTTTTTTTCCGATCTGTCTCTGGCTGTGGATAACGTAATTGTTTTTGCCAAAACTATTAATTCTTGTGGGTTGTTGGTGTGTGCTTTATGGAAATAGGCTCTTCCCCTATTGCATGAGACTTAAAAAAAACTGGCGAAATGTGGGTAGTCTCTGCCTAACCCTTCGGGAATTACACGCGCGATGTTCTGTATGAATGTAGTACGTCTATGGTCATTCGGGATTGCAATAGGCTCATATCGTAGCAAACTTTTACATTTAAAAATTCTATTGTATCGTTGTATGGCAACTCTCACACAATTCCATTGTAACAGTAGGTTATCGCACTATTCAAAGTTGCGGTCAAACAATGCGGACATCAACTCTGTTCAATACAGAATCGATTGTACCCTATAATAGTGTTTAGAACAAACTTCGCCACGTTTTGCGGTAGAATCGATTTCAAAATAGAATCCCTACACATATACTTTGACGGATTTGAAGAGTGAAACTACCTATTATATATAAATGAAAAGTTTTGTTTGAATTGTTTCTGAATAATTGTTTATTAATAGTAAAGATATTGTTGTAAGTATTCACTTCATTCGATTCTGTTAGATTAATGATCAGCATCATTTTGTCGGCCTTTTTCAATTACTGATATAGCAAGTTCCAAGAAATGTCTATTTATTGCCCAATGCTACACCACCGTGTGCCACTACTATGCTGCGCCAACGCAATACTGCTACGAGTTTGATCACAAGTTCCACGAACTGCCTAATGCTACGCGTAGCTATTCTCATCTTGAGGTACTACGCGTAGTTATTCTCACCGTGAGTCACTGCTACGGCGCGCCTACGCTGCCTACGCAAAGCTGCTACAAGTTCGATCACAAGTTCCACGCACTGCGTAATGCTACGCGTAGCTATTCTCACCGTGAGTCACTGCTACGGCGCGCCTACGCTGCCTACGCAAAGCTGCTACAAGTTCTATCACAAGTTCCACACACTGCCTAATGCTACGCGTAGCTATTCCCACCGTGAGTAACTGCTACGGCGAGCCAATGCAAAGCTGCTATGAATTTGATTACAAGTTCCACGCACTGCCTAGTGCTAAGCATAGCTATTCAGGGCTTGATTACAAATTGATTACAAAAGTAATTATTTTTAATTGAATTATTGTGACTGCTGAACGAGTGTCTAATCATTCTGTAATGACTTTTCTAATAGGTAGGTACAAACATGGATAGGTAGCTCTAGCTCGCACCCCTTCTCAGTTATGAATAATTTCACAATGGTTATGCATTCAGTAATTAGACGGGTGATAAAGTGCAACGTGACTGAAATAGCTGATACACTGACTTAGACGAAGTCTATCAAAATTAGAGGTTTCAGACAACGTCTCACGTCTCTGGTTATTATTAGTGTAGAAATGAATTATCCATCTGCTGGTAGATACTGCTGTGGTATTCCTGTGTTCGTAAGAACACGGTTTGGAAACTTGACTATTGTTATGTCGGCTCTCAGTAAGTAATTAAGTTAAAGTTCGAGAGCGCGAGTTGTCCTATAAAGGCGGACATAAGCATCCGCTGTCTAATAATAAAAATAGGTATTCATCAGAAATCCACCTGTGTATGGCGTTGTTAAATGCCATGCCTGGCCATAATATGAATTGTTGGAAATGATGTATATTTAACAAAAAATATATATTGAAAAAGAAGGATACATAGGAAATTGATAACTTTCTCTACCCGATTTTGATATGTGATGGTAGATACGGTTCGTCTTATTATTTCAAGCTATCTTTAAAGAGAAAATATTACAAATGAAACATTTTATGTCGCAGAGTTTTCCTAGAGTAAGTTGTAAGTTTGAGCGGACTTGCGCTATTCAGTAATTACATTTAGTGCACGCATATGTAATTCAGTTCATAAAATGAAGCGCGCTGCTTTGTATAAAAATATGTTTCTAACTATTTTTGATGCTACGTTTAAAAATGAACTCGCAAACAAAGTGAAAGCTTTGATGAGATTTTTTTGTTATAAAAGGCTTTTGTTGTAGATAGTCCAATTTCGAAAAGTATGAACTGGTTTTTTTCCCTCTTCTTTGTGAGATAGCGAGATTTATCACTAATATTGCCATTTTAAGTCAAGGTCTACAGTAATAATATCGTAATAATTTTGTAAAGCTAATGAAGATGTTTTTTACAATACTCGATTAATCAGTCACGGTAAAAGTCACAATGTGGCTGAACGTATTTCGATGACATTCGACGCAGTGGATAAGGTACTGGATTATCTCACAAAATACGTGATAGGTACATGAAGTAGTTCTAGGTTTCTCCCCTAGGATGCAAGTGAAACCGTGGGTAACAGCTACAGATTTCTTTAACCCTTTATAGGTCAGAAACGACGAGAAGTTAGACTAGTCGGGTGGTTACTAGCGCGTTTATACAATATGTTGGTATTCGCCGGTTACCCGAACCACAGAGATTGGTTTAATTTGACATTTACACATTTGAATTTAGAAATTGCTGATAGAATGAGGTTAACCACTTGTTTTAATAAGCCACAGTAGAAAAACTACATTGTTTCATGTTTGTCGAAATTAAACTAAAATTAAAGTGGTTTATTTAACTTTTTTAACTTTCCCGACGACATCCCGCTCTGAGCGCTTAAAATTGAACGTCTCTGTGTACGTGGGTAACAATGTCGTCAAAATACTTGATGTTATTTTTAATATTGTCATATACTCTGCCACAATTCCCTCTGTTCTCGTTCCGTATGCATATTTTGTAATAAGAACTGTTTTAAAATTGTTTTAGCATTAAAAGGTAGATACGTACGTGGGCAGTTACGCAGTATCGGTAACAAGTAGGTACCTACACACATTTGAACATGCTAATTAATTTTCGATGCCCGTAAGTACTGAATCAATTTTGGGAGCTTAATTACAGTAGTTTAACGTTAGATAATTAAGTTTATGGTCAGCACGCCTCGTCTGGTTACATTATTATTAGAGGCCTAATTATTTTGACCTAAATTGTAACATCGCCAACAAACTATAATGTTATCATCTTCTACCAAGTCTACAAGTGTCCGTGGTTGGCCGTAGTACACAAGATCTTCTAATCACGGTGATGAGGCCACAACACAGAGCCCAATGTGCAGCCTGTGATCTCTGTGGCGTGTGTGGCCTCTGTAACACTAATGTGCACTCTCCTTAATTATAGTAAATGCACAATGATGGTTGGATTTGTTACTTCGATGTCGCGAGCCTTCACAAACAATATATAAGCACAGGTACGCGAAGCTCTTCAGTAGATTACAAAAGTTACCGAAGAAGCGATAATAAAGGCCGAACGACCGCCGGAATAGAAACTGTCTATGTTTTCGTCTCAAAGAGAAATCTCAATTCGTTCTACTGTTAAATGTGATGTGATAGATGATATTGGACTTTCTGTTGTAACGGAAAGTTACGCGGAGAAAAAGTTACGTCTACAAGCTTAAGGAAATTCTTATATCTTGAAGATTGTCTTTTTATGGATGCCGTGTAAAAAGTTTTCAGTGGAGCGTTGATAGGTAGTACTGATTTGAGGATAATCAAATTCTTCGCGAGCATAGAGATAGGATCGTACGTTATCGAGGAAGCGAGTAATTTGTGGCAGTGTTATTAGCATCGTATTTAGTACTGGAATCGCGTCTAATTAGCAACTGTGATTATTTGGGCGTACAATACACCCGCGTTGCGGTCATGTTAATTATTGACAAACTTGTAGGTACGGTGCCGGGTTCCACATTCGTATCGGCCATTGTGTTAATGATTATGGCATCGTTGCGACCGATACAGGATAATTAAATTGTTCACGTATTGTTATTTAGACTTTAGAATAGTAACGGCCGCCCCGTTTGTGAAATATACTGCTGGGATATTTCTCGTGGGTCCTATAGGAATGAGGTCTAATAATTTCATTGTGTAACATTTCAAAATATCTTTAGATATATATCGTGTAACTTTTTTTCATTGCGTCGTATTTGCCGCAAATAAACGTATTTTCTTTCTTTCTTTCTTATTTAGTACAGGCTGAAAATAAAAACACGTACCTAAATAATTTCACATTGAATGAAGGTTTAATGCTGATTAGTTAGATAACATTGGTCTATTAATATTTTAGTAACGATAATTAATACGTAACGAAGACAGGTATCAAAAGCTGTGGAACATTATGCGAGATCATTAAGTTTAATGACAATAGCAACGTTAATGAAAAACAAACAAAACGACTTGAGTCACGCAACAATCTTCGCAAATGTTTCTATTTAATTGTGATATTTGACATGCCTTCAATTTTTGAATAAAGAACATTTCAGTCATACAACTTGGCAGAATTCGGGATTAGTGTGGCAACCCTGAGAAATGGGAGGAATGGAGGATGGAATTGGAAAAGTTGAGGCGGGGCGTCGGCTCGCGAGGATTACTGCTAGCTGTTTGGCACATTGCGACGTGTACAAAGTTTCATTGGTACCTCCGTCACTACAATGTCTGTTTCCTTGGAACTTGCATATTTTCGTTTCGAAAAGTACTTTCAAAATGTGTTTTCCTCAGACCAAGAATGCTGACTCGATCCTTACCTGACTTGGAAAGTTTCTTACATAGTTTTTTTGTCGAAATTGTGTTGCCGTTACAAAAAAGGGCGACCTAGTTAGTTGGTGGAGTACTTAGGGTGCCTATTTGTATGTTGACAGGATTAATTATGTAGGTCTCTAACTAAAGTGTCTGTGGAGTGAGAGTTTCTTTAATACTACACAATTTTATTTTACATGAATACTCAAGACCAATCCCCGTTGTTTCATCGTTGTTTCAAATGTCCTTATTAGATCCGATAAACATTGGGTTATTTTTGGAATTTCGAAATTAAGTAGGTACATCTTTAAAGTCAGACTGCCTCGTTGGTCTAGTGGTCGCAATTGCTACTTTCTCAGTAGTAGCCCGGAGTCAGGATTTGTATCCGATTTATGGCAATGGCCCCTATTACATGGGACTCAAGCATAACTGGCAAAATATGGGTGTACTATAGTTATGTTATCGTCAAAGTATTGCTATGCACAGCTCATAAAATTGAAAATACCAGTTTTTCTTTCACTACATAATTTTATTTTAATTTGTTCCGAAATTAATTTAAGCCAGTGTTGTGCATTGTGCAACAGCACAGTGCAATTACATACACGAAGATTTATTTAAACGTTTGTGTATGTTTATTTCTTCATGTTTCGCATTACAGCAAAGGCTTTGTACGACCAGTTGATGAGCTGAAATAGAATAGGGCTGTTGTAATTCTAAAAGTATTTAAGAGGGTTTACGCCGAACGGCATTTCATACAAACTTTCAAGCCCTTATTTTTCGAAATGACTGAACCGATTTTAATGAAACTACATACGCATATGCAGGATACAAAGGTCTAAAAACTTAGTTAAGAACATTTTCGAAATGTCTTATTTAAAAACAGATAACTGAAAATCTCTGTTTCTATGGAAAATTTTAAATTGGTCTAATTTGTCTGGAACACTATTTTTCGAAAATGTTCTTAACTAAGTTTTTAGACCTTTGTATCCTGCATATGCGTATGTAGTTTCATTAAAATCGGTTCAGTCATTTCGAAAAATAAGGGCTTGAAAGTTTGTATGAAATGCCGTACGACGTAAACCCTCTTAACCTATTATTTAAAAACTATACTATGCAACACACTTGATTTTCCGTATTTATGTGTATTTGCTTTAAGCAGGTTCGTGTAATTATTTTATCTGGCAAAGTCAACTAAGCCGTTTAATGAACTGAAATTGATAGCTAAGAACACATTACCTGTATAATATTAATTAATTGAATACTTATGAGGCATTGAGCTTTGGATATGTAATCCTGTAATGAGCGCAGTTCAGACTGAGGCAAGCTGGAAGCGGCTGCGGGCTAGCTGAATATTCATTTGTTTTTAATTTATATTTTACTATAAATATTATAGCGATGCGGTAGCATTTAGCTGTTACTAAGCGGCAAAAATAATTGATTTCACAGTTCATTCGCCGAAAGTGTAAATAAAGGTAGATCCACACCACACACATTCTAATAGTGTCAAAGACGTGACAGTGCCGTCGCGCGCCGTGCTGAGACATTGCATCCGTGCCACGTCAAGCACTTTCTTTTCACGCTTTTCACACTTCTTGTCAGGAAGTAGGCGGCACTTTCTTGTGTTGTGGTTTAAGAATACCTTAGTGATAATCTACTAGACACATTCATTGTGTCTTCTCTCTATGAAATACTTCGTAATCACCATGTTTTCGAAACAGGAAATTTGACTGATACCCAAAAATATCGGCTGTCATTGAACCGGAATGCTGTCAGTCAACAGCCAACATTGCCGGCCTCGACACTGAAGCTTGAGTGTCGGTCGGTACTGACATTGACGTGTGTGAACTAGGTAAAACTCAATAATAAAAAAACTCTCCTGACAAAGCGTGGCCGTGCCAAGTCCCAGAGACTGTGCGAGTGTGTGTGTGTATCGATGTTTATATGAAAAAGTGAGGTTTTATTTCCGCTACCAGCCTATATGAAAATCGTTAACCAAACCGTTTCTTTCTTTTCGTCTATAGATTACTCTTAGACCTGACTGACTGAGATTTAGATAGAGACTGTGATTGCGGAGAGTACCTAAATAACGATTACTCAGGGCGAATTTCATCAATAAAAACTGAACACGATCAGCACATAAACCAAGTTTAAAAGCTGTCAGTGTCATTATTTTCTTTGGAATATTGACGCTCACAGCTCTTGAACTCGATTCAGATGTGCTGGTCGCGTTCAGTTTCATTGGTGAAATTCGTACTTAGTGAGTAAAATCACTCATTACATGACTACTATTAAAAGTCTTCTTCTCGTCCCACATTATGTCTGACGCTTTACTTTCCCAATTTAATTTACCTCATTAGTTACTCGCAGAAGAAGGTATACTTTGCATAGTAGTGCGCCGAACTCCGCTTTTCTGTTAAATATTTAATCCCAGGCTATCAGATTACATAAATAATTTACGACTTGAGAATCACTTTGTTACACAGCAAAAGCATCTTAAAGCAAACTGAAACGGCATTAATTTATTATGTCTATTGTTGTTAGCATGTCTGACTTTGGATGATGAAAATCTAGGCTAGAATACCTATCTTAAATCTAGAATAGTTTTCAATTTAATAGCGCTTACTGCAATTTGTTCGCTTTCATAAATCATTAATTGATGACCGTATAGCAATTTCAACAGTTGAAACTGATTAATAGTTGAATGTATTTCTTACAACTGTGTAGGTGTCGAGTGATAAGGTGAATATCTTTCCAGCTGTGAGTCTCAGGGGAAGCTTGCATCTTTCCAGGAAGATGATAATGAACATGTTGGTCTTGCGGTCACAGTTCATCCACGGTCCTTCGAATGCTGCATTTGCGAGGTCCATACTCTGTAAGCATATCAGTAAAAATCTTTGTATGATGAGTAAAATATAAATAAATAGGTACGTAATTAACAATGGGGTTTTTTGGATTAAGTCTTCGAGTAATTAATTAAAACTTTAAAAAGAACTTGTTTAACATTAGCTAATACATGCTGAAAATTATAACAAAACTACAAGAGAGGGTAAAGTGTGCATAAATTATGTTAATCTTTTGTGAAGTTACGCCTTATTTCTAGTTCCTGTACGATAAAGTTCGTTCGCAACACAGCTAAAGGGGAATTTATCGACTGCAACGCCGATTACCTTCCAGATCAATTCATCTCCGAACCAGCAAAGTATGAATACTTCAATCAGCATGCAAGTTAGATATATGCCCATCCACGCTATCTGCATCGGATGGGTGGTCGGGTTCTCGATCTGTACGGAAAAGCGAAACCGTAAAAACCAGAGCTTATTGAGCGTAGAATGTTCTCGAAAAGACTTTTGGTAGAAGTATGTCTGTATTCTCGAACGATGCTCAGCATTTTGAATCTTGAATTCTCGATTTTGCTAAAGTAATCTGAATCTGAACTCAATTTCATTAAATCGAGATTAATGACCGGCTATTGTTCTGGAATACGGACCGGAGTATCCTTTTGTCGGTTTGAGAAAAGGTACCTTCGTTTCTGGGAAAGACGTCGATACTCCATGAGTAATTATATTTACTAATCGACTGTTTTGTTTCAGAGAATTACAGGCGGCAATTATGTCATTTATTGGCACGAAATTAAATGGTTTTTCTTTTTCTTTATTTGTAAAAACCAAAAACGGCTAGATACTCAACAGGATTGTGAATGGAAATCCCGGGAAAACAACCTAGAGTAATCGATTACGTCACAGCATTGCGATGATATGGCCCGTGTATTTATCATGTTCTTTATACAAATATAAACACTATTTTGCACTTTGCCGTCCCGTCACCAAGTCTTTTAACAAATGTTTTATGTCTTAAGGTAATAATTTAAACTATAGAACAGGTAATTTCTCGACATAAACATTTAGTACGTTACAGCACCTACCGACAGGAACTGAATGCCGATCAAACAAAGCACCATCACGCTCAGCATAAACTGCAAAGCTGACGCCAAACTGAAAGCGCTCTCAATCATCGACACGTATCTGAAAATCAATTTGTTTTACAACACTCGTTTACGAAGCAAAAATAGTGTCATCTATTTTATTTATCTGGAAATATAAAAATGTTGCTTTTTTCGAGTTCTCTGTAGTGTTTACGGTATTGTTTTGGTCATAATCTCCTGAATTGTCTACGTCTTGTTTGTAAAAATAGCTCTCCTATTTATTGTGAGAAACTTTAATAATAACTAACTTTATAACAACTAAAATATAAGTACTAAGTAAGTGGCGTGGTACTGTAGGCGGCGCTTTTTATTAATAGTTTAGTTTATTTCAACTTGAGGATTCTAGAATATCTCTTCAAAATATTTTCAAACCTTCACTATTGTTCTTCACATCCTGAGGATGCCTCGTTGAGAGGTGAAACACGTGTCGATTTCTTACAGGGTTTTTTAAGACTCTTTAAGAATAGTTAAGCGGAATAGGTTACTAAATATATCTACTACTATTGTATTTTATAATGGATTTCCGCCAAGTCACGCCTGAATCAATTAACTATGTTTCTACTAATGATAAATGAAATTACAGCTTTATAAATTCATGTCTTCACTCAAGAATGTGTGCATTTCATTAACTTATCAATTCTCCATTAAATCGTAATTGAGTTCGAAAGATTAACCCCTCACTCAACGCCCGGTATTATTGACTGTTCAGATTGCCATACGTACAAGTAGTGGCGCGGCCACAAGGCGAGTTGTCTTGCCGACGGCTACGTGCTACCCGTACCTGATACGATCACCCCTTTTCCTCACTTAACATTTGCACGAGTAGATACACCACCGATACACTGTCTGTTGTTCTTTAGAACCTAGATTAGCTCGATTTACAACACCGATACAATTCCTTTCCAACTAAATCTTAGAAATCTTTATCGAACAACGAAGGGCGTTGAAGTTTATTTTCGAAAATAAACACTTTGAGGACTGGTTTGTTTGTAGTAGTTAGCTTAGATTTTTGTTAGTGTTAAAAAAAGCAAAGTTATGAGGGATGTTTTTCTGTTAATAAGTAATTTTTTACTAATTCAATTAAGTTTTTTACCATCGAATACAACCTTTAAGAGAACAAAGTCACTCCAAGTCAGTTGCACTTGCAACTAACGTGCTCAAACACGTCCCGTGCATTTATAACACTTTTCATTTACTTCAGCTTTAATACAGAGTAGAATATATAGTATTACCGTATAATGCAGTTGTGGTGTATGATGCAGTCTTTGAGCACTGAACGCACGTAGTACTGTTCAGAGTACACCTCGGTATACTTGTTCTCTGCAACGTCTCTCTTGCGTTGCCTCTCGGCCACTAGATCGAAGTTTCTCAGGTTGAACGCCAGTATTTCTATTTGTCCAACTGTTAAATAAAAAAACTTGACTGTATAGAGACTGTATAGCCATATTGGGAAATAAAATGGCACCTATCCGTTTCTATATAAAAGGCAGAAAAGAAAATGTTATCTAGATTTTTTAGTATTTTTTCTAAACAGAGGTATTTTGCAAGCGCATGGCGCGTTAAAGGCAAAAATAAAAGCGAAAGGCTTGAAGTAAAAAAGCAGATTCGCCAGATAGGCAAACTAGCCACCCGCTGTGTTTTTCCTGGAAACTTTAAGTCATAATCTTAATGAGTAGGTAATTCTTTAGCAAAGTCGCATTTGAGAAGAGTTTTTATACAAAAATACTAGGAATACGACGTTTGGTAAGAAAACATTTTATAAATCTTTTTTGTAAAAGATTTTGATATAGAAAATCTGTTTAGAAAAATAAAGAGGCTTCATAATCGCCGACGGATTATTTTGTTTTTATATCGTTATCAATTTACCGTAGCAACAAGTTAATAAAGACTTTGGACAAGATTTTCAATCAGTTTATGAATGATATAGAATACAAAATGTTGACTTTAGCGGTATAGATTAAATGTTAAGTGCTAATCGCGTATCTACACAGCTGCTACGGTTTTCCGTAACCCGTAGCCCGTAGCAGTAGCGTAGCAATGTTTTCGCGTCGGTCTACGCTTGCACTATTTCTGATTTCATAGAATTTGTGTATATATGCTATACTTTATTTATTATAGTTGTCTCATATGAGGTCTTAGTATTCCCCTGCAAATCTTTAGTAATGCAATACAAGCAAAAACACAAAGAGGTTTTAATGTAACTACTAAACTAACTTCTATTTTAATTCCTCACTAAATCTTTATAGATTACAAAGTCCTAGGTATCTTACTGGCTGAAGCAACGAAAGATGCTAATATTGTGTCCATAACTCCATCAATTATACACGTGGCTGGCTTGTAATAAATCTGAAACACATGGCAAACACGGGCTTAATTTAATTCATTATTCTCATTCGACTAGGTAGATTAATGCTTGTATATTCGTTGGATTTGGTTAGTTTTTCATCACCAAATGCAGTGGGAGTTTAATCTTAAATGGTTTAATTTTTTTTCGGCATAATGTTTTCTGCAGGTGTTATGTAATTTTTATTTTGCTACTAGTACCTATGTCACTGTGCAGGTTCAACATATGTAGGGAACGTGTATTTCTAAAGCAGTCTATAAAATATTTTTATCACACCAATATTCAATTAAAATATGCTTCACAATCTCTTTCTTCATTCGTTATTAATTGAATTAATATATTTAATTAAAAGAGTGATTGAGTTTCATAAGTAAGCAGTTAACTTACGTGATGGATGTAAACGGCTTCGTATGCCGGAGTCTTGTAAACGTCGAAAAACGGATACTCCACGTTAGTCGGTAGGATGTCGAAGTTTTCAGTTAAAGGCATTATTATTCCAACTAGAAATAAAAAGGATAAAATTTTATGCGTGATGAGAGTTGATGAACCAGTTTTTTTACTGTTCTATAAGCCAATAGCGCTATTCATTCCGAAATTTTATAAAATGTTAAATATTTTGTATAATATGTAATAATTTACTGCGGAACGTTTTCAATCAAACACACCTGACACAGCCCCGACGCACATAGTGGAATAGTATGTCATAACAAAACGCGCACTTTTAATACTTTTTGTTATCATTTCTCTATGCTCCGGTTCTTTCGGCTTGAATTCCTTACAATGTAAATAGTTTAAAAGATTTACGATTTTATCTCTATTCAGCCAGAATACAGCGATCTTGAAATACGTGTACATCTCGCTCAAAAATAAATAGAGGCTGAAAAAACAAAACAAATTGTATCATCCTCATTTCTCATGTTTGGTAGGATGTAACCAATTCGTGGTCTCGAACAAACAAAATGTAAGTGAACTGGGGAATATCTAGCCTACCCTTCGGCGACATCTCCGATATTTTCCGTTTGCCTCAGTAAATAAACGACTTCTCCAATTCCGGGGAAAAAACAGACGAGCCATAATACGGTCAGCGTGTACATCAACTGTACCCAGAACTTGATAGTGTACGGCGAGAAATTGTTGAACCACATGCCGTAAAACTTGAGCCAGTAAATGTGAACGGCGTGGTACAGCCGGGGGTTGAGGTCCTCCCATGACTCGATCACGCCGTAGGGTAGAACCGGCGATAGAAATGACAATTTGTTTTTCCTATTTTCACTTAGAATTATCATTTTTCATGAGCCAAGCGCGAGTGAAGGCTTTGACGGGTACTACAAGAATGCTTCTTATACCTCATCACATTATGGCCCTTTGTACTAAAACAGAATGAGAGAGCGACGTTAAGTGGGTGTTATACATTATGTTGTGATATTGTTAAGTGGAAGTGCTCCGCGGCTACAATTTCTACGTATTGAAGATATTGATGCCAGAAGCGACACGTACTTAGTATCGAAGATATCGTTAAGCGTGAAATACGTACGGAGAAAGTGTAGATGTAGACACTTGGAAAAGAACAGTTTTCATATTTGACCGCTTTTTCCTGTCATTACGCTTTGCGCCACTGCCAACTATGTTTCTACTTTATTAGATACTGAGCTCTTTCATTTTATCGCTACCATTTTGTCTCGGCGAGCTTATAAGAAACGCACCAAATGGTGCAAAAGATAAGAATATACGTATAATATTTAAAAGCTAAAATTGCTTACCTACTTAGAAATTCGGAACGAGTCGGACAAGGTACAATTGGCAAGACAGTAAGGGTAACTTGGAATTAGTACAATTTCCTCAATAGTTTAATAACGTACAAACTGTTATGGAAACGTTTGACACCGTTTAAACTATTATGAACCTTACTAGAATTTAAACATTAAACTTGATGTTAGAACGTAGAAATGCATCCCCTTAAAAGAGTTAATTTAATATGTCGACAAAGGCAATTATTATAATTACAACAGCAATGTAATTACGTCCATAAGAAAAGGCACCGCTCTCTTAACTACGTATAATTGTGTTTTCAAAGAGGCTTTCACATATTAATAATTTTCGAGTGGAACACAAAGAAGATTTCCAAGCAAATAAGTAGATTGATGAATATAATACATCGCATTTTCTTTGAAAAGGGGAAAATGTAATAACTGCCGCAATCATGTGACGTTAGTACAGTTGTGGCAAGTATCGATAGAGTGGGATTTTATTAATATCAGTAAGTTATGTTCTGAACATGATATTAGGGAAGAAGATAATTATTTTTGTTTATTAACCCTCAGGCAAGTGGAGGGGTGTTATGAGATTGATACATCGTATTTATGTGTGTATGTGTGTGTCATATTTTATTAGAGGAAGTTTAGATTATGTTGGATTTGTTGCTGTAATTGACTTTTGTTCTGGAGCAATATATTATAAACATTGTCAATCCTTGAGACATCGGTAATACGCCTGTGTTAGATAATTGTATTTACCCGTATTAGTTGTTATGTCTTGACAGTCGTTACGAGTCGTCAGAAGCCCGAAAGTCTGACAACCAGTCTTACCAAGGGGTATCGTATTACCCAGTTAGTAGGTTGTGGACGTCAGATAGGCAGTCGCTCCATGTAAAATACTGGTATTCAGCTGCATCCGGTTAGACTGGAAGCCAACCCCAACATGATTGGGAAAAGGCTAGGCAGAATGAATGAGTTGTTATATCTTGTGTAAGCGTGGTGGTCAATGTTCATACCTTCTCTGTACGAGAAGAGGCCTTTGCCCTGCAGTTTGCAAGTAACAGGCTGATAATATTATATAGTTTAAGGAACAGTTTCAGCATAACCATTAACAAACCTCTTTTATTTTCCATTGAAATGGTACTCGAGAGTTTGAAACACATAGAATATAATAAAAGTACGTGAATGTTTAAAAACATGCATGTTTCGAATACAGAGATTTCTGTAAAATTTCGAGAACATTTCTCCGGAGTAATCATTCGAGCTGTCACTTAACAAGTCCTTCTCATCGGTTCTACGTTATTTCACGTGCCTTATGACGAGACTTCAAACGATTTCAATATTCGATCATTTATTTTTTATATCGTTATTATTTTTTCTCTCCTTCGAACATGTGGCCGCATGAATTGATTTCAATTCAGATATGTACTTATTTCTAATAACTTCAAGTCATAATAAAGGTTTGTTTTTCATGTTATGATAATAAAAATAAAGTAACTTTAGAAGACATTCTATAAAGGACTACCTTCTGCCCGCGACTTCATCCGCGTGAAATTTCCCACCGCGTCGCCTACCATCGCCAGCCCGCGCCATTACCTCGTTTTCGGTTATCGTTCTACTTTTTTCTTTTTCTAGGCTCCTAAGGGTCGTAGCGTGATGTTACACAGCCTTCCTTAGAATTGGGCCAACTAATGCAAAAATATTTTTTCAAATCTTATGGTTCCGGAGATTATCCCCTACATCCAAACTGACAAACAAATACCTCTTTATAGTATTAATATTATATTATAGTATAGAATACAGTTTTTTGTTGTTAGATTAGCAAGCTCTGAGTATCCAATACTTTTGAAGCAGAAACATTCTAAAGTCAGGGTGTCTCGTATCTCGAGACGCTCTCAAGAATCTGTCGGCCGTAGAAGGCCTTGAGTAGTTTGCAATTGTTTGTGATTGGGTGGACAATAGAGGGTCCCAGGCAACATGAATGTTGTGATACTTTGAAAATAAATTAACGTGTATACCTACTGGTAATAGGTATTTTCCACCGTATTTATTGATTCACATCAAGGTTACTGTAATGCTTTAATTATAATTGTTAATTGATTCCGTCGTTTAATAATACTGAATAAAACAAATAGACACAGAACCTTATTTGGTGATAGCGGTACGTACGAGACGAAAAAATAATAAATCATCCGTCAAATGTAGAGGCACCTTTCAGCGATGAAGGGCGCTGACTGATCGTCGGCTTACACAAAATGTATTATGCAAAAAAGTGATAAAATATGAAACGATTTATGTGATTCGCACAAGGGCGGTCGATTTGCATAATCACCGCTGGCGCAGGCCGCACACAAAATGAAATACGTGATCTCCCAAACAATAAAAATACAAGTGAAAACTCGCCTTTTAACAGTAACATCAAACAACAGACACCTGTAATCGACGGCGACTAACGCATATGCTGAAATATTTGCTCGCCGATAAAATTGAAAACATGTCGAAACAAAGACTTAAAAGGTTGTAAAAAAACTTTATTACTAGAATGAGGAGTACCTATCTATGTTTATATGAACATAAATGTACTTTTATGAGGTTTGCGAAGCTTTATTATATTGTTACGTATGAGAAAAATTATTTTATATTGTTTCAAAACACATAAAAGAGGATAAGTGTATTTGAGAGATCGTTGAGTGATACCAATGTACTTTACATTACTTATATTCTAAATGTTTTTTACTTTTCATACAGTTAACGTACATAAAAACCTATTTTACGTAGGTATGATAACATTTCAGATTTTGCTCACAATCATTCGTAGTACCTATGAAATAGTAAAATGAATCTGCAAATGTGATTGCAACTGTGCAGTAAAACCTCCTGAAAAATATAACAGTCGATTAATACCATGATTAGAACGATCGACAGATAACAAACAGTGATCGCTTGTTGACTGACACAAGCGCAGTCCTACAGGAAAATAAAGGTTATAGCACTAGTAGGGTTATTAATAGCGAGTGGTTATAATATAGATGATATGATATCCAGGAGGTTCAGGCGTCACGAAGGTTGCAGAGGTTGTGGCTTGTTTTTTTTTATCAACGATTAAACGGTACTCGAAGCTTGTATGGTCAAATAAATACATCAGAACTCTTTTGATGTCTCCTGTTAATTAAGTTAAAGAATTACAGAATTGAGAGAGATATACGTATTACTTAATAGGCCTTTGTTTCCAATGAGCAATGAGCCATCGGTCCTTAATTAAAAAAACCTTAACGTCGTACAATGAATCAGCCTTGCTCTTTTAATAAAGCTTTAAGTAATTATCGATGTATTCTCATTTCAGGTGTGCTAAGTCCGTTGGAAATCCCAAACACGTTTACGTAACATAGTTTCAGCGTCCATATTTCAACTTAAAACGGATTTAAACAGTGTATTTGCGATCTAGATATCGTTTATTATAATTGCAGATTGTGGTGGAAATTTCAGCAGGTACGGCGAGGTAAGTGTTTGAAGACATTTAAGGTATTTGTATCGCTTACATTTCTTCTGTGAACATCCGACGGTGGGTGAGACAAATGGGTCGTTTTCACGCGATACTTCGCCATTAATTAGAAACAACGCGTGCAGCGGCCCCCCGATTGCTATCTGTCAGCGAACACGCGAATGCTTGTTCGCCACACCATATCAGCGGTCAAGAGTCAGTTTCCTTACTATCGCTACAACTGCTGTAGATCTCGACGAACACATGTTTATTGCCACTTAGAGAGGATACAATGTTACCACTGAACTCTTTATCACCAACTTTTGCTTGTATTCGTTTTGTGTCGATGGTTGATTGACTAAAGTATGATTATAGGGTTGTTTGCCTCTGCATTTAGACCCAAGGGATCCACTAGTGAAATGTGCGACAAGCATCACCGCCGCCTTTTACTATTCCACTCTAACTCGTATATAAGAATTTGTTTCAGTATAACGACCAGCCAGGGAGTTAAGTTAGGACCATTCCATATAAAGTATCACGTAACTAAAGGTAAGATTCTGCGGCGTCTAGTATTAAACAAAATAAAACTAGGCTTGGCTCAAGACATGCATCTCTCGGCGAAGTACATGACCTGCAGCGAAAAGCAGCACATGAAGTTATGAAAGATTATCTTCTATACATATAATAAATAGTAAAAAAGCCAAAACATTGAATATTAATTAATAAAAGTAATTAAGTAAGTAAAAAGCAACGAGCGAACGAGTCTGATGCCAAAAATATAGTTTTTAGAATTGGGATGTATGTTCCGGATTGCCGCAAAAATGGCTACACTACTACTATAGTTTAAAATAATACATAGAGTACTTTTAATCCCTGTAGTACGTTCCCGTGGGATATTTTTCGGCAACCTAGCGGAAGCCGCGGGCAAAAGCTAGCGATAGCAATAAAATATGACTACCGATAACGCAGGATGGTAGCGGCTTAACGTGTCCAGAGTGAGTATTTATACAAGAGGCTTTAAATAAAGGTACCCAACTCATCGGCTACCAACTGTCACCAATCTGAAAATCACTCGATCATTATCCCAATTTTAATAATGCACTAACGAACCTATAAATGTTGCCAAATTAAATTATCCCTGGAAGCATCTGGAAATAATATTTAAGCAGTGAAACAACGATAAAGTGTAAATTATTGGGGGTAGTGACACGAAAAATATATCCTCGTTCATGCACCTACAAAGGTATTTTGTAGCTGCGCGAAGTAGTTCACAAAGTCGGTCGAGTGCTCTCCTGATACGTGTTGAGCCTTTACACAGATCAACTTTGTAGCGAAGCTTTGTATGTATCTAGTATGAATTAAGACTAGGAAACTACTGAGTTTATAACGCTGTGCACGGGATCATTCTACAACTTCGATGTGGATCTCTCGGGTAAATAACAACCATGCATGCGGGTCGATCGATAGCTGCTTCTGTTGTGGTCAGTCCATCTTATCATTGTATTTTTCTAATTTTGTGCCTTAACTATCAGTTTTCATGAATGTCATTACTTCCTTATAATAGGGTTCGAAGGTCAGATGGCAGTTGCTTTATGTTAAATTATGAATTGATTTGCAGCTGGAATTGATTAGACTAAAAGCCGATTCCAAACAACTTGAGAAAGCACAAGTCGCATGAATTCTTCAATTAACAGTAATAGACACATAGGGTCTACAGATTGAAAAATAATGGTCATAATACATGTTATTATTCTCAAGCCATTCTTCATTTCAGTTTAAAACTTTGTGACTAACTAGAACTGTGATCTATCGTTACCTAAAAAGCGCTGGTTACACTTTACTGTCTTCTTAGAACACCATAAAGGGATTATATCCATCTTCATGACAGTCTGTTCAAGGTGATCGGAGATTATGACAATATTAACAGCTCTCGGCAGTGGTTTATTGGATTAGAAATAGTGATACGATTATGTTATAATTTTCGATTAGGTAGGTATAAGTAGAATTGCCTCGTTAGGACTGCATCGTTGGTCTAGTGGTCGCAAGCGCTACTGCTGAGCTTGAGGGCGTGGGTTCGATTCCCTGGTCGGGCAAAGTGTTATTGGGTTTTTCCATCTGGAATTGCTCAGTAGCAGCCCGGATTCTGGATTTGTGTCCGATTGACGTCAATAGGCTCGCCCCCTATTACATGGGACTGAAACATAACCGGTGAAACGTGGGTGTACTATAGGTGAAGGTGAACCTCTGCCTAACCCTTCGGGGATTACAGGCGTGATGTTATGTTTTGTTTATAAGTAGAATAAGTCAGTGTAGATTTAATTATAAAGCTATATTTTCACCCATGATTGTTCGCCTGAATTTAGACGGCTTTTTCCTGCAGTTACAAAGATATTGGTGGTTTTGACCAATAGTGAGTGAAAAATTAATGGAACGTTTGTAACTTGTAAGCGGAGAATGCGAGAATTCTTTGTGCCAGTCCCTTCCTCGGAGGAATGCGATCTGGCTCGCGGAGGAACACAAACACATATTTCATGATACGTTTCTGTTTATAGAAATAAAAGTTATAAATTGTGTTTTCAAAGATAATCTTTTTTAACCGAGTTTCTTGTAAAGTTTTCTTACGTATAACATATTTAAAATACTTCAAAGGAAGAAACTGGCAAGACTGTCTTTTTTGATGTTTTGTAGTAACAAAGTTAAGAAAGCTTGTAAACCCAACTGTTTATTTTATTTTTATTTCTTAGCTACAAAAAAAAATTAATGCGGAAAGTGAAAAAAAAATAACTTCCCTGTTTTACTGCAGGTATAATAAAAGTTTTATTAAACGTGACCCGCAGCCACCCGTCATGTTTGATTTCGCCACAAAGTTTTTAAAGAAATTGTTCAATGAAGTTGATGTAACTGGTTCAACAAAGTAAATAAATTAGGTATATAAAGAATTGAACACGTTACTAAAGGCGCAATTACACTTGGTCGTTAGCCCGTATTCGGGTGCTCGAAAGACTCTACTCGAATTCGGGCACCCGATGCATTCATTACATTTGTCATCGCACTGGAATACGGGCTAACGTCTACGAGTAGTTAGAATAAAGTCGAGGCTACTCATTGTGACGACTGGTAAAGCATTGATAGAAGTGAAAGGAAAACAGGCGTCGGGTTTCTGAATTCAGGTAACTAAGCTGTACTAGATACTCGACCCCGTTCATATACACTTGGTCGTTTGCCCGAATTCCAAAGGCAATTGAATTCGGGAGAACCACCGAGTGTAATTGCGCCATTAGAAAATGAATTCGTTTGATTTTGGTGATTGCATAAAAACTAATTTGAGATGCTTACTTACATGTATTTGTATTCACTGAGAAATGTATCCAGCAGCTTATCTACTAACATTTCAGAATGTTTCGCCATCTCTAAGTAATATCGTATAGCTCTTTGACGAAGCTACGGTACTGACACAATTAACAACAACATGGAGGAGACTTGCTTGCTTTGGAGCGACGGTTTTACGTATTCCGGAATGTTCGAAGAGGATTTCAAAGGGACCCTAAATTCGGCGTCAGGTCATCATTTGAACGACATAGCTACTTGCCCAGCTTGATGATTGCTATCGTCGGGATAGGTTGTGCCCAATCGCCTCTGAATGCTTGATTTGGATGCAATTTGCTGGGAAATTAGGAAGGTGTAATCACAGACATGTGAAATATCAAGGTTTTGATGTTTGGTGTTATCATATCAAGTTGTTTCTGACTTATATTACTCAAGCGACCAATGTGTACCTAGTTTAGAACTACGCGGTCAGAAACGAAAAGCGTGCTTTGGTTTATGCTATGTATGAATAGATATATAGTGATGAGATGCTATGGAGAATGGGCGAATTTGTATGAGAAATGGTCTACGGACCTATAGCGTACGTAAGATACTAGTATGTCATCGACCCGCGGCCGATGAAGATAATGTATGGACGTTTTTATTACGAATTGCTGAAATAACGAAAAAAAAATTCGACCGAAAAACATACTTACGGTCTTCTTAGTCGTGAATTATACAGGAACGGCGTGGTGAAGGCGTGGCGCAGGCATGATGCGGCTTCAAAAAGTTTTCATACAAAATGTACGTAGGCGACGTGTCTTGAAACAATTGAAACTCAAGCGGCGTGGCGGAGACGCGTACCTCCGCCACGCCGCTTTCTCGCCTGTGCCGCGTCGCTTTATATACAGTATGAGCAGTATTTACGCACTGAAACGTCAAGGCTCGAGCACTCAAAATGATTATGGCCACGTGGAGAGAAGACATGCTATCGCTGCAAAGTCAGCATGTATAATGACGCATTGTAACGTCTCTTCGCCTCTTCTATATAATTGAAATCGCATCCATGCCTTATCCGTTCCACGCCTGCGCCGCGCCTGTGCCGCGCCTTTACCTTACGCCTTCCCTGTGTAATTCACGCCTTACTGCTATAAGCTTAACGCATAATTCCCTATGCGCCAAATTGAAGGAAAAAAAGGAAAACCACGCGCGCGTACGTAAAAAAAAACACCCGAAAACGACACGATTTGAGTAGACCGTATTCGTCGGTGCACTGAGGAGGTAACCGTGCAGGTGAATTCAATACTAACAACCTACGACTTTGACAGCTCCAAGCTCACAGCTATGAAAATTGACTTATAACAATAGTTGTAGCTTAGTGAAAACAATATACCCACTGCCTACATGGGCCCGCATGGCTATGTCGTTGTCGCCTGCGTGCCGTTGCTGCTTTGACATATCAGTAAAAGAATATTAGGTATCAAGGTGTTATAAGAACATTTTCACGTTATTTATTTTGTTCGATAAATGTTTATTTTATCATAATTGTTTATTTTGATATTTAAATACCTTTTTTATTGTTTTTATTAACGGTGAAAAATGCCTAACGCATACCGCACCGTCCGGGGAGAAGGTTTGGTTATGTGGGCCTTGCACCCACAAAAAAACACCGCCGTGAGCCGCGAGAACTGCTACGCATACGTTTAAAGACCTACATCAACGTATATTATCCACTGGGTTATTAATCGCCACTGCTCACAGTCATAGCTTCATTTTAATCTATATACATATGAAAGGTCTAATAAGGAGGTGCTCGTGGCTAAATAATAACAGCCGCACGGGTCACGGGGCACGGGCACGATCGACGGGTCTGCTTGCCGTGGTCGGTTCATGGACGTGGCTGACCATCCATTAAATATCAAGACCTCTCTGTACCCCGAAAAGCACGTTAAGCCTTTGTTCCCAGCTATCACCTTTGCACCTAGATTCTGACGTTTCATAAGTGCCCTTGTAGGTTTATATGAAATAAAATATTTTGATTTTGATTTTGATTTTTGACAGTTGTTACGGGTATTCAGAAGCCTAAAAGTGTGACAACCAGTCTTTATACCAACGGGCAACATGTTATGGAGGTCACTGGTCAGATATGCCGCAGCTCCATGTAAAATACTGGTATTCAGCTGCATCCGGTTAGACAGGAAGCCGAACTTAACATAGTTGGGGAAAGTCCAGGCAAATGGATTTGATAAAAGGTCTAATAAAACGGATAGCGGAATATTAAGAAAACAGCTCATCGCGTTGAAGAGGCGTACTATCTACTGGAAATGATAAAGAGAATCTAAATTAGGTCTTATTTATTCCTAGACAAGTGTATAGAAATTTCAATGGTATGGAAAGTTATCCAGCCTTTCCCTGATTACTAGTCATTAGAAGTTAACGCCAATGTTTCTGATTAATGAAGATTGATTGCTTCAATCTGATAATATCGTGACTTTCGTTTCGTTAAGTTAAATGCATGTTTTACGTTTCGCTTATTTATTTAGTTCAACAATATTAATGAGGACTGAGGATTCGATGATAATGGTGGGGAATTAAGAATGTTTTTCCAAATGCTGTTGGTTTCCATAAACATAGTCTGGTTATCTATAGATTTTTCTTCTTTTCTGATTCTTTCAGTCCATTAATTCTATTAGAGTTTCGATCTGGTCAAGGTTAGGCGTTTTAAGACCAGCGGGGTAATTGCATAACACACATAAAATGACAATTGATCGTAATGGGTTTCGTTTTGACAGTTCACCCACGTTCATTGCATTATTAATACATTGTTGAACAGACGACTTTTCAAACTTATGAAGCAATGGATTAGCAATGTCCTTCAAAATTCTCAGATTATGATTGAAAGTCTCGCAATTATGGTGCAGTATAAACCCAAAAACGCTTTATCTGTAGGTAATCTAAAAAAAATTACCTTGCGTTCTTACCAACTGGCAGTTCATACAAAAGCAGTTCTAAAAGAACTGTAGGAACGTGTTTTACTTCTTTAAGCTCTGATGACACCGTGACCCACTGTCCTAAAGACAAAATGGCTGAAAGTCTGAATTCAGGGCTGCAGTACGAAAGTGTTACATACGTGATTACGTAAAGGTACCTACATTTCTTATCTTGTATATCTTCATAAACATATAATAAAATAGTAACGAAGTCAAAACTGCTAAGAGTCTGATGCCGAAAATTTAGTTTTTAGAATTTTTGTTCGTTTTTCTGTTTGTCTGGATGTATTCCGGATTGGCGCAAAAACTGCTTCACGGATTTGGATGAAATTTAGCACACAGGTGGTTTATAATCTGGATTAACACAAAATATACTTTTGATCCCGGTAGTACATTCCCGTGGCATATTTTTCGCCATCCACGCAGGCGAAGCCGCGGGCAAATGCTAGTTTAAATAATAAAATGAGTGATTTAAATATTTTAATAATAGGATATCTCTTTTAAGACTTCAATCATTTTAAGTAAAAGTAATTCCTTTAGAATGTCAGCGTTGTCAGAACTGTCAAATTAGCGATGAAAAGGTGAAAAGGATTGTAATTTTAAAAACCGTTCAAGTGCGAGGTGGACTCGCACACGAAGGGTGCCGTACCGTAAGTATAATATTTAGCAAAAAACGCCACAAGAAACAAGTTTCTTGTATTTTCCCTTTAATTTCTAACTTTATTTTATTTTTATTATTTGTTGTTATAGCGGCAATAGAAATACACAATCTGTGAAGATTTCAACTGTCAACTGTTGCAAAGCCTCCGCTATTCGTCCGTTCGTCCGTCTGTCTGTCAGCGGGCTGTATCTCATGAACCACAATAGGTAGACAGTTGAAATCTTAACAGATTAATTCATTAATTCAATAAGGCTTCCGTTTAGCAGCCGTCGGGTACGGAACCCTACAAATAACCTTAGCTGTTAAAAATATTAGTTTAAGCGAAGACCGTCAATCTTCAGTTTCTAACATTAAAATATACTGAAGAACTTAATCTTTTCCAGCTAACTGAACTTAATTCTAATTTATTTGTTTTTGTACGAAGAAAAATCTAGATTTTTCCAAGTAAAGAGTAAAGTTTGAAAATCCTTGCTTTTCTATATAGCTTTGTTTTTGTTTATTTGGATCTTAAATAGAAGATACAAATTACGTGCAAGTAAACAGTCAGGTACAGCAGACAACAGACAAATGTTTTTACGTAGAATTTAAGAATTTGTGTGTGTCTTGAAATTGGACAAGCTTATCTTTGTCGATACCAATTTTAAGACACCCATAAATTCTTTACATATTCTACGTAAAAATGTTTGAAAACCATTCACGTTAAATCAATAGAAAAATATAACAAACAATAATCTCCTTCTCGGAAATTGGTACGTATTACGTCATCATAACATACAGTACCTATTCCATCCTCAAAACTAAATGCAATCTACTTAGCAACGTTCTCATTAGCTGCGTTAGAATTTGGTATACTGCTGCAAATTAGGTTAATCATGTATTTCAGAAGGGTACTGAATTATTAATTGCACGACTTGTTCATTAAGGAAATTTACGATTATTAAACATATTGCAGGTATAATAATGTTGCATGCGGGGTAAAGTTAAGGAGATTTTGAATTTCAGTAGAGTTATCAGAGAAACGATGGAGGTAGGTATCATAAAGAGCTGTTGCAGTCACTTCTGTGATAAATTATGCGCCGTATAAGAAGTTCTATCTTATTCTATAGTGAGTACAAAGAGGCTTTTAGCTACTTTTGAGGTGGTGAATTTTGTAAGGAGGTACTATAGTTTTTTTTAAACAAGGAAGAATATATCTCCATCAAACCCAACACAGAAAATGATTTTATATCACCACAATGCTTTAAGCGGATTGCTGATATCATTCAACTACTTACTACCCTTATAATTAGTAGTTGAGAGTGTACTCCCCCTATCTAAATGACGATAAAGCCACCCATACACCGTTTAAAAACCGCTTCCACGTCATTTTTCACTAACAGCACATTTCACTAAACACTTGAGGTGTTTTGAGTGAGCTCTTGATGGTGGATGTAGTAATTTATGTGGCGAGGCGTGGCGGTCGCGAGTAAACGCCCTTCTCGTCATTAGTGTTACGCGAGAACGTCACTAGCTAATTACAGAAGATTGATGAAGGCTCGCTCTTACCGCACTTCACTACTAGCGCTTAGTCCGCCTGTAAAGCTACGACTTGCGTGCCAGCGAAAGCGGAATGTTACTTTTCTTTTGAGCCAATTAATGGATCTGCGAATTTGCGATGTAGTTCCGAAAATATTTTCGAATATTTTTCCCAATTAATACGGTTCCATCGCTTTTATTATACAGAAACTGTTAACGAAACAGCGTTGGATTTTATTATTTCTGCAGTAAATTCTTACATTGAATTATGCATTCGTTTTAATATTTTATTATTTCATACCGACTTCCTCTTTCCGCGTTACTAAAATGGAAGCCTTACTTTTTAACTGCGCTACATTTCTAAGAAAAATTGAGATCGATGCGAATAAAATTAATGAAGTCCCAACATAAAGTTTTTCTCGGTAGTTAGGTATAGTATTTCCTCATTGTGAGCGTTAGCGAAGCCAGCCAGCACTATGGCGAGCCGTCCTGTCGGAAAATTAGCGCCCTTTTAGGAGATGAAAAACTCCGTTCCCTTAGGATAGAATGAAACGGGTTGCAATGGAATTGTAAGGGTTCGATGATATATCTGCTACCTTCGTACTTCGTACATCAGCTGATTTACTCGGTAGAAGTGAGTATTCCTTGCTCTTTACATTTTGGTTTTATGAAACGATGAGATATGTATAGGTCACGCACTGTTTGTGACGCACGGTCTTTTTAACACGCTTATTGTAACTAAAAATGTACTTAGTATGAATTAGAGTATCATACAAATTATTACCTGAATTTTGTTTGATTGTTATTCTGCGTGTTTTCTTTTAGGTACTACTCAATACATAATTAATAACTTCTAGGAAGATAAATTCAAAAATTAGCTGAAGCTAAAGGTGGTACCTACACAAAGGGATTTCCAAAACTCTGCAAAGTACCGACTTAGTACAAAATGGAGCTTGTCTCGTAAATATTTTAAGCGGAATTATTTTGTCTGGCAAGTCGAAACAACTGCTTGTAGTTTAAAATTTGTATAAATTAGATACGATACTATACTACTTATATTTACGGCTTGGTATCAGACGTCTTGTACCTACATAGTCTGTGGAGTTAACTTTAGTTCTGAGGATAACAAGGAGGTTTGTAACTTATTTTAAATGAGACGCTTGGTTTTCATCGAAGGTATCGACATATTTGTAAGTTACATAGTTTTCTAACAAGCATTTTAGAATTTCTGTATATTTTTCAATAAACTGTTCTTTTTTTAATATAAATCGTATGACACATTACTTTTTAAGCTGACGTCCACTCTTCGTTTTCAGCAACCAGTCAAGATTTAGAAATTTTAGGTTGATGATGGAATAATATGCCTGTAACGTATTTGAAATAATTACTTGAAAAACCTTGAAGGAAGTTTACCGCATAAGTAAAAGCTATGAAATTTTTTTTTTTTTAACATTTTTTTTCTTAGCCTGCTCTGTCCCGGTCCTGGGCAAAGGACTCACTCCATCCCTTCCATCTTTCTTAAGACAAACTAGATAGGTTTCGTCCAAACAGGAATAGGACGCGCGGGCTCACGAAAGATACATAATTAATTACCGATTAATTACCCTTCTTCTGGCGGAGTCGGGTGCAAAAACAAACCGATGTCCTAAAACTTCAATTTATTAAACTGCACTGTATGCAAAAGAATAAATAATGACGTAGAATTGCTAAGTTGCTTTTGATGTGAAATACTCGTAAATGCACAGTCGAAGAAGTTTGAAGCTACTCGCGCACCGTTTGCGAGAGGTATATACCTAAGTTATACAGTTAGAACTCTTTGCGTTAATTGACTTCAACAGTATTCTATACACCGTACGTAGACGGATAAACATTAGGTTGTATTTACTGGCTTTTATTACCCTCGGAATGGAGCTGACTCCATTAAACCTGATCAAGCTTCTGAATAGTAAATCAGCTGACAACTTTCTGGTTCGAATTGAGCGAATTATAAATTGCCAATCTAATTACTTTACTAGACATAGAACGAAATAAAAAAATCTCTCGAACCAGTGGTGAATTGGTGACAGGCTAGTACAAAACTACTTATCTAGTACCTATTCGTCAAGAGTACTATAGATGAGGCTATATGTGAGTGTTCATTATAGCTGCCATCACCTGCACCCTAATTGCGTAATAAACGAACAACCACAATCTGAATCGTTTTGTAATAGATTGCTAATCCATTGATTCATAAGTTCGAAATAAAAATCTGCTCAACAACGTAAATAACGCAATGAATGTTGCTGAACTGTCAAAATTAAACAGATTAGTCTCAATCGTTTACGAAAATGTGTTACGCAATGAGATAGCTGACGTGTACCTAATTACTTTGCCTTAACAATGCATATATAAGCCGCTGCTTTTTTATCTGCAGAATTGTCTACGCTTTTTTTAAGAAAAAAAGAAAAACTTGACTCCCTCTTAAGATGATTTAAACTCACCAAATTTTTATACACACAACATGTCTACGGTTATACCCGAAGATAAATATAAAAAGGAA
Source organism: Eupsilia transversa (assembly GCA_914767815.1). Taxonomy (NCBI): domain Eukaryota; kingdom Metazoa; phylum Arthropoda; class Insecta; order Lepidoptera; family Noctuidae; genus Eupsilia; species Eupsilia transversa. The sequence goes on from OU611888.1 coordinate 6,497,120, forward strand.
ATAATGAAACGCACGCTTGGGAGCTATTTCCGAAGACCGGATACAGGGAACCGACGTATGCGTTCTCTCTGGAACATTTATATGTAGCCTTCCTTCATATTTGCTTTTGTGTAGTAGTATTATAATACGGCTTATATATACTCATGTGTAGTAATTTTGCTATCATGAAAATTATGTTATTTCTTAGTATCTGTGGAAACATTTTCCGTTCTACATGGTCTGCTGGTATTCAGTTTCTGAGAATAGCAATATTGTTACTAGACAATTTCTGCAACTGAAGATTAGGAACATGTAGTAGGGTATATGAAATAGTAATATAGAACTTGGTTAAAAAGGTACTATTATTATCCTTCAATACTCTAATTTTGTTATAAACTTTAAATCTGACAAGATCAAGCTTAAAATAACAGAATATTATGACATGTAACTTAATACGAACCAGATCCAATTTACCTCCGATAACTATACCTTTTAGTAACTCGCTGCTGTTCAGTAATATATTTCCTGTGGCTCTTTCATTATAAATCCTCACAATAATACGGTTAGCTATTGATTCTTTCATCCAACAACAAGCACAGTACCTACTCTACCGTAAGAACGTGTTCAATTGTCGAGAGGGAGGGTAGTGCTAGCTATAGAACTACTACGAGGGTAGGCACACACATCCGTGTGTATACCTCTATAGACGGGCCAATAAAAGTCGAGAGCCCGTTCTTTGTACCCCTGAATTTGAAATTGAACAAAACAAAGAGGGTGCGACATTACATCAATCTTCATTTATTTGTTAACGACGGACTTCATAATGGATGTTTTAATTAAAAATAAACACGTGTTGTTGAGTATGTGGATCTAATTATTTCACGGAATTGCTCATTTTTTATTAACATTACGATGATTAGATTTGTTTTAACGTCAATATTGATTTTTTTAATTGACGTCTTTGTTGTGATTCATAAGTATTCTAAGAATTTAGAATATTTTTACTAGAGAAAACTTAAAACAGTCTGAAGAATTATATTTGATATAATTATAACTACATATTTTATTTCATTTACTATTTAAGTACTAGAAAATAAAATCTAAAGAATATTATCAAGAAATTACCTTCCAGTTTCTTGATAGTATTCTTCAGATTTCATTATAGCAAATAATAAGAAAATATTATGGCCACGCTGAAACCACCTTTTGTTATAGTCCTGAATATTTTTCAGAAGAAACCCAACTACTTATGTGAGGGCAGACATCACTAAGTTCGGTTGTTTATTTGGTGGCCTAATGTGTGTTTATGTAACCCTTAGAAAATGTTTTGCTTGATATGTATGCTAAACTAGAGCTTATTCACTTTGACTAGTTTCCAACTACGTGCATATTTTATTATCATTAATAAAATCGAGACCAAAACCTGAACAAATCGAACGATCAACACAGGTTGCCTTCAAACAAGACTTTCCAAAATATTACTATGTACTCAGAACTCAGAGAATGAGTAATAAATAAAGGAAAACTTCTAGAAACACTGTGATATATGACCCAACAATTTTCAACTATAACATATAGCGGTGCTCGCACAATTTATAGCATGTTTTCAATATCTTCGTGTATAACAAAATAACCAAATCTGTTCAAAAAGTGGGACAAGAAATGAAGAAAAACACGGTTACTATGAAAGTACAGAACATAAATACAACTGTACACATAAGTATTATCAAATGCTTCGTGAAAATTAATTGCTTGGAAGAATGGCGGTTTCCTGCCTTACTGCTGAATACACTTATCATTCAATACTATACTCACATATATAAAAGCGTGGCAGTTAGCTCCAATGGATATCTGGAATGTTTATTGTGATCAAGTTTTTTGATAGTCCAGATATAAAAGGTCAAATTAAAGTTAGCGAAACATTTTATTTATTTTTATGATGTTTTTATATTGTTTTTTTGATTAGTTATTGACACTAGACATGTAATGGGTATCGATATCAAAATATTATGTTTACATATCGAAACCCATCACGTTTCTGGAGTTTCGCTAACTAATTTAATTTGACCCTGAATTTGGTTTTTGAATTCGTGGGTTATGATCGTTATTATATTTATTTGTTTAGGTACCTAAATGGGTAAGGTTACGTAGTCATGGGGTATAGATATTATTATTATAGTAAACACCAATACCCAATATGTGCGTTCTATGATTTATGACGGTGGAGTTAAGCCCCTAGGCAAAGTAAACGTTATTATAAAAATGGAATCACGATCGGACAGTGAACTTATGTAATTATAGTTTTACACACATACTTACATGAAAAATAATAACTAAAAGCAAACCTGAGTGAAATGAACCAATGAAAAAAAGGTATTTCTTTTTTTGATACTGACAAGACATCTGAAGAAGTCATATAGTCAGTCATATATCATACAGTTAGAAGATGAGATGTAAAAATATATTAGGTTTTAAATACAACAACATCCAAAACGTTATTTTTGCCATTAAGAATGACCCTTCAATGTTTTTCGCGTGTAAACAGCTGAAATTTTAAATAACAGCTGTTGAAGCTTCTCGCAAACATTGTTGGGTGCGAAAAAGTTATCCAATTCAAGTTTACGATGCACTGAACCAGCGTAGCGCTTTATTCCACAAATAAACAATACCGACCATTGGTTTTATTCGGCGATAAAAGCCAATTTATAACTCTGATTAAAAAGTGAATTTTGTAAAAAACGTTTCTAAATATTTAAAATGGCACACGCAATACTCGTTGATTTGTTATTTTTGATTGATTTATTTTTAAAAGCTATTTGTTTGTTTAATTTACTAAATTATTATATCCAGTTTATAACGTAGATACCGTAGTATTTAAGCTAATTTGTAAACATGTCACCTATGCATGTAATTTCAATTAATTTCAGCGCAATGTTTGTGAACAATTCAATTAACACATCTGAATTCACCTGAAGTTCGTTTTGTTTTATTTATTAAATAAAAGTGAAAATTCTACAAAGAATTGTAATTTAATTCAGCTTTAACTATACAAAATCCTTATAAAATCAGAGAGAGCTTCAAGAACACTCGCCGTCTTTAATATAAGTAAAGTAAGTTCAGAATTCTACATACATTTGTGAGAGAAGTTCTTATCCGCATGAAATTACACGTTTTAGCTGCAGCTAGCATCGATGTGGCGTTGTGAACGCAGCTCCGACTGTGGCGCACTTGACACAGATGGGAGACGAGGTAAGTGCAGCTTAGTGCTATGTTTAGTTACAACGCATAGCTGGCGAAGCTACTCGCACAAAGCTGACCCTCCACGGAAATCGACTGCGTGCAAAAGATTTTATGCATTCACGATCAAAGTGGCTTGTCAAAACCGTAACAGGCGCAGTAACAGTTGTTGTCGTCGTTTGCACGAAACTTTCCCGTTGTTGCTTTGCTTGTGATAAATCTCTCGTTGGGGTACTCTTTTGTTCAGGTTCGTGTTGGAAAATTGGCATCGCTTTTACTATTGTTAGCCTCTGTAGATGAATTGTGTTCGATTTGAGGGAATAAATTACAATAAAAACGTCCCTAGAGATTTATTTCAAGGGACATATTACTGCGATATATTTTCTTTGTGTTATAAACATCCAGAACTTGCTATTCAATGGATAGATTTAATATGAGTTTTTCTTCAGAAAATTTCGCCTTTTTTTTTTCGCCATTCTATATCGAAAAAACGTTCACTGAACTACTTAAGAACTTATAAATTATAAGTGAACAAGGAACAGAAACGTACAGGTACAACATAACTATTAGAAAAGCGACTAGATTTCAAACGTTCCTGGACTGTCTCCCACAATCCCATCCCACTCCCACCAAAAACTACGAAAAAGATGAAACAGATTTTGCTTGTTTTTAGCATCTTTTCTTATTTAGGTATATGTGGAATAGATATAATAATTAAAAGGATGTTTTATGTAGTCTATCTATCACATTTGCAAATGAATTACTTACTTGAGTGGATTCTTGTATAAATAATGCGTCTACGACAAAAAATAAACAAAATTGCGATTTGAATATTCAAGGAAACAAAAAGCGTATTATTTAAGATACGCCCGGCTGTGATAGCGGGTCGCCATAATTTATCATAACCATCTTTTGACAAACTCTAAATATTTCAGACCCTTTTGTTCCTGTAAAATAAACCACAATAACAGCAACGGTACAAATCAGCTAAACGCGGGAAATGTTACCAATTCCAAGGGGGAAATTCCGGTGGGAAAATATCTTTGGAATAAATGTGAATAAATAGGGCTTGCGAGATTAAAAGCGGACCGCTTGATATATGGCAGTCGGTGGCGGCACCCTTGGCACCCCACGCCGGGTCACGAGTTACTGGCCAACAGATAAAAAAAAAACTAAGATTCGTAAATAAATTTACAATCTGTGCGTACACAAATATTGTCTATATTTAAGGGTTGTTATTTTAGCCCAAAGCGTTTGGGTCCTTTATGTTACATCGCTATTCAATTTATCAGCATACAAACAAAACTTATTATAGATTCTGAAGCAATCAAAACTTTCTCGTGACTGACTATTTTGTATAAAATATTACGAAGAACAGCTTCCCAGGTTGCAGGCGTAAAGACCAAAATTCAAAATGAAAATTGTTCAGCTTGGAGTTACTTAAATATTAAAATAGCTTTATAAAAACACGTGAAACTTGGAACAACCTCTAAGCGTGAAAACAAAGTGGAGGTTTCTTGAAAAAGTGCGGAACATATTTATGTAAAGTTATTTTTCTGGTGTCTGCAACGGTTTTGGTGATAATACCTCAAATCCATTTAGTTACAAATTAAAAGCAAAAAGAAAATCACAAAACGATAATTTTGATGGAAGTTAATAATTTCCGAATAATAAAATAATGCACGGTAGAACTGGAGTCCAAGGAGTAGAATATTTTGTTCGCGATTAAGATAGAATTTTAAGTGGGAAGTTGTGACCAAAGTACTAATGGAAAAGTTGTTCAGATCTGTCCGGGATCTGGATGAAGTGGGTGGAAGAAATAACGCTTCAATTTGAAGATGAAATTGTTGTTGAATGTAAAACACACGTACATTAATCTTGTGTCCGGAATTTGGCTAGACACATAGGTAGGCAGATAAAACATACCTACGTATCATTAAATAGGACTAAGTAATTTGTGGACCATAAAGTTTTTAGGGTTACACGTTCAAAGTCCAAAGGGTCAGAACAAACCTCTTTTTGCTTGCGTCGCTAATATCCATGTACTAAATTTCAAGCGTTTTCGGCGTAACATTCAAGTTAAACATTTGACCAATTTATTTTGGAGTAAACATTAATATAATTTTGTGGAGTTAGGCCCTCAGAGTAAAGATTCTAACCGAATTACACCGAGTAAAATGGGCTTGTATGTATCCACTCTTGTTTACTATGTACATTGCAGGTCCTCGGGGGTTAAGACGAGCGTCGTTTAACGTGGACTACATTAACTACTGCGTACGGTGGAAGACCACCCCATAGCTATTTAGTTCGTGGCACTAATTAGATTATCATTAACGTAGAGTCTGTTTATCTACGATACTCAATATCACTAAGGACGGATTTCACCAATGAAACTGAACGCGATCAGGATATCTAAAACGCGTTCAAGACCTGTCAGTGTCATCATTGATATGGATTATTTGGTACTGACAGCTCTTGAACGCGTTCTAGAAGTGCTGATCGCCTTCAGTTTTATAGGTGAAATTCGCACTAATTAGGAAAGGAAATGGAATACTCTGAAAGTAGAAATATCAAGAATAGTAATTGCTTCCAAAACGAACGTTACAAAAGAAGTAACACAAAAAGATTGAACATACTTTTTGTGTTAGGTACATCAATACAAACAATAATTACAGTGGCTTGTTTAGCTGGTAACAAACTAATAACCGTAATAAATTAATAATAGTGTTTTAATTCCATGAATTTTTTGTGATACCTATTTTTAATGGCTATAAAAGTTGATAAATATTACTGAATCGTTAGACAACTTCTACATTTTAGTTAGTAGTTCGATCTAAAATCAAGAACATGAGTGGTTCATAAGTCTTGCAAACATGTTAAGCTTCAAAGTTTATAGTGACTAGAGGATAACATAAGCACTGCCTGACCGATATATTAAGCTGCTTACGTTAAGTTCCGGTTGGTTCCCGTTAGTGGGGAAGTAAGAAAAACATTGAGTGCAATTTGCTTTAGATGTAAGTACGGAGTTAGGAAGTATTGTATCTTTAAAGGTAAGAACTAATTATAATAGAGAACATTCAGCTTAAAATAACTAACCACTGAATGTATTTGGGACTCTTGAGAAATGGAGTATAATTTGTCAATAACTTTAATTGGGGGTCCGTTTAAAAATAAAATAAAAATGACTGTCGCACTCCTTTTGGTAGACTATTATTAGCAACCAAGATTGGTTAGTGAATTTATTGTAAATTAGGTTTTTTGTATGTAATAATAATAATGCGATAATAATGTAATAATGTGATAATAATAATATAATAATAATGTGACATGATAATAATATGATAATAATGTAATTATAATGTAATAATAATGTACTAATAATAGAACCCACATAATATAATTTTTGACATTTAAATATGAATAATTTGCACGCTTGCTTGCAGGCAGAATACTATGACTTTAAGGCTGTAAGATCTTCCCTTGTAAACCTTGTATTTTCTTGCAAATAAACAATTTGAATTTGAATTTTGCGTGTATTCCCGTTGTCCCCGTAGGTCATGTCCCCGTTAAAGGGGACAAAGGGAATTTAATAAAATAATTAAAATTATGTCCCGCTGTCCCCGTACACTGTCCCCGTTAATTTATTGTAATAATATACTTTTCAAATTATGCCCGTTGTCCCCGTTGCGTAAATTATAAGTGAGAGTGCCTTAATAGAGAGAACATTATCACGCATATTCCTAATTGGAATCCATCATCTTTTACTTGCTATTTCGAGGAAGCAACTATGCCTGCAATAAAATAAAATAAACCAGATGTAGATTTTCACGGTTGTTACTATCATTTCAATAAATCTGAATGGAAAAAGGGTCGTGAATTAGGCCTTACCTTAAATAAATAAATAAATTTAGAAAATACATGTTGGCACAACGGCTTCTCCCGGAATTTTTAAATGTATGATGCAGTTTTAGTAAACGGCACCGTACAAACAACTTTGCAGAAAGGTGGCACTATAAATTAAATAACGCAGTTGAAAAAAAACAAAAATTTGCTACAAAACAGAACTTGAATATTACCCATACTTCTTAAAAATATCAAAATTATCTATTAAGTTTAAACATAACTTAAAAAACCATTTAAAATTAAATTAACTACCAACTGAACTTGAATGTTGATGTTTGTTGTTTGTTTTGCTGTTTATGTTGATGCTGATCTTGTTGTACTTATTAATAATAGCATAAATTATCTATTAAGATTACAGAATTGGCAATAAGCAACGTATATTATGTAAATATAAATCTACGAAAAATACTAGCGGAGATTTTCAAGAAAATGTCCTGGTAGTTATTTCCGATTTCATAAGTTGCATTTGGCACTCTTTTATAAATTCGTCTATCCCGATTGAATTATGCGTGCGGGGTCTTGGTGATTTCTTGGTTTTAACGCCGAATAAATTGGCGTCTTGATTTAAATATGGTGGTTTTAAGTTCAATCCTATTTTTGTTTTTTTATTATCTATAATATATAATATTGTACTGCATGCTATATAAAAATGTTAATGTGATATTTTTCCAAATTGTAACTTTTTAGGTAATGTTACTCTTAGTTAAATACTATTTTTGTTTTGATCATCTAAATTGTTTTTTATACCATGTTGATTCTGTGATATATTTGTTTTTATTTTATTTTTTTATTAGTTTCACCAACAATTGATTACACTGATACAAAGACATAATACATTTCTTAAAGTAAAATAACAGTGCATCAGTTACTTAAAGGTAAACACCACATGCATTAAACAATGAAGCAGAGAAATAAGCTAACTTACTTAGTAATAAGCGCTATTAGAATTGAAAATTTGGTCACATCATTCAAAAGTGATATTTCAATAAAATTAACATTTATGAAATTCTGATTCAAAATTATAAAATTGGTAAAGGTTTTGACATTCTTTGATATTATGACATTGGTAAAAACTGATAAGAAAAAAAAACTGATATAATAGTTAAATAGATAAATTATTGTGATATTTTTTTGTAAGCATTCATATGCAACATAGTTTTGTGTGTAAACAACGTAACGTTGTTTCGATATTTTAAATTAAAATCTATACAAAACATTTTCATTTTAGTTTTAGGCTTGTCGCGCTAAATTGTGTAGGTTTAAAAAAGAAAAAATAAATAAAGTGGACAACGATACGTGAAATCTTAACTGTCCGTTGTCCCCGTTGCTCGTAAGTACGTAAGGGGGACAACGGTAAGGAAATTTTATGACGTCCCGTTGTCCCCGTGACGGGGACAAAATAACGGGGACAACGGGAATACACGGAATTTTGAATTTGATTAAAATATTTTTTTTTTTTAATAAGAAAGTAATTATTATTAACGCTAAGGTCGCTCGGAAGATTTTTTTTGTTTCATATGAAACTGCAACTGAGCATTGAACACTGAAATACCCAATTTAATCTATCACTACTCTACTTTACTGCAATAAAGTTACTACCTAATGAAAGCTACGACGGATATATACAATAGTGCTAAAAAAACTTGTTTCGTTAGAGTAGTTCATTAAGAGGGCGCAGCCGGCCTAGAGAGCAGTTTGTGAAGCTCGCGCTTGACCTAATTAGTGTTGCGCCACTGTCACTATGACGAGGATTTGTTTTTGTAAGTTCTTTTGTTTCAGTAATGTTTAACAGCCAGTTGCGACAGCACACACAATATGTTACGTCCCTACGTCCCGACTATGGTAATGAGCTATTCTCAGATTGTTGTGCTCGCAGAATTTTTATGGCGCTACAAGTCATAAAGAAAAACTATCGTATGGCGTCGCGACGTGTTTTATATTATATATGTGCACGTACTGTCGCTGAAATAAAAAAAGTATATTAAAAAGCTTTCCAGTAGGCTTTTTTATTATAACGATTTTTTTTCTGACGAGGTCTTTTTTATTTTAGGGAAGGACGAATAATATAAAAATTAACAGCGTCTCATCACTAATTACGACTGCCATTTTTTTTGTTAACGGTGCTTGACTTAATCTTATTTTTATTATATCTTTCTACTTTCTGACGTCATCATCCAAAAAAAAAACACAGAAACAACAATTCTTAATTGCAAAAACATATACTTACCCAAAGAAGGTGGAAAAAATCCACGTAAGTATCTTCATCGTGAACCGAGTGGTTATTTAGTAGCGCGTTTGGCAAAGGTGCAATATTTCAATCCCTACACATTCTCTTGCTTGGCACATGCTAGCGGATAAGTATGTGAAAAGAAAAGAGTTACTTTTAAATTGAACCCCTTTTTCTTTTAGCAATTCACTTAATGTATTCATGACGATTTTTTATAGCGTGTTCTACTTTAACTTGAGTCTTAAATTGCCGCTATTTTTCAAATCTCTTTGTTAGTTAGCAAATTGATTTTGATTTCACTTTTCCATCCCATAATTTTGAGATGCTTTTAATGTAATGGAAGTTGTTAAAAGTTCTCTTTGGTCTATTAGTTTTGTAATTTATTTTGTTGTTTCAATTTAATATTCTGAGAACGTTGTTATTACAAACAATTCTGTTGAATTATTCATGTTCGTCCTGATAATTTTAATACGAAAAATCACAAGTTAAAAAGAATAATAATGATTGAGCAACATAGGTATGCAAATATAACTTCTTGTGCTGGACTCCCCAAGATGAATAATTAGGCAGATTTTATTTTTCTATAAATATGGAGCCAAAGGAAACAGAATAACTTGGCTGATCTGAAAACTTTGAAGGAAAACATCGTGAGGAACCAAAAATTCGAAGACATGTGACATCTACTAACCCGCACTGGGCCTGCGTTTATTGGCCCGCTTCCTCTCATCGAGAGGAGGCCAGTTCCCAACAGTGGGAATATAATGCTGAATATGCTAAACAGCATAATGTAATTTAATTACGCACTTATCAAATCATTCACCATTTACCGAATTGATGTCGCCACATAGTTCATACCACTCAAATACATCTAAATCGAGTGTAAATGGTTATCGCATGGCTTTCGATTTGCCTCGTTGTGGCGGTAATATGTGTCCATACTGAGTTATGGCGCCATCTATCGCAGTGAGCAGAGAATTACGCGCGTTTAAGAATTTACGATTAGGTACGGCTTGCTAAGTATATTTTATTATACTGTTTACGTATTGGTAACATCGCTTTCAATATGGTTAAACTTGAACTGATGCTGTTTTGATGCTTCCGATAATGATTGATGCCTGTCCGTGATCTAGGGAAGAGTCAACGCAGCCCAGTGCTAGGTACTGGTTTTGAAGCACTAAGTTGTGGGTAACATAATATTTTCGTAGATTTAAAAATAACAATGTCAAAGTGCATTCTCGTCTAATCTTAAAGAAACTTCGACTTAATAGCCTGAAATCCTTTAACTTCACTTCAAAGATTACATTTTAGAACTTAAGGTAAGATAAAGCACGTTTCCATTACTGTTCATAACGTGTGAATAAATTGGATGACTATCTCGATCAGTCAATTTTAGGTCATCTTGGCGAATGCCAGCCAACGCTTTCATAGACTTTAATGAAATACCAGAAAAATTTAGTATTGTTATTCCATATTCAGATATAATAATATTATAGATACTTAGGTACTAATTGGTGCCCTATTATTTTAATAACTTTCTCAAATAAAATGGAACCATTTCGTATTACTAACTGTGTCCTTTTATAAAAATCTAAATGGATTTCTTACCACTTTATCGCATTAAAAGCACGTTCACATAATTGTGTGAATCTAATAAAGGTATCGAAATTATAAAATCGTTTTGTGCAGATAAGATCTGAAGGTAATGAGCCAAAAACATTTTGTTTGAGACTGCCTTAACAAAAGGTAAGGGCATATAAATGTTTCATACTTAGACTAGTTTCTTTAGATAAAGGTGTCCTCTAAACAAAGTAAACATGTCTAACATTGTGAATTTTGATTCGAGATTTCTGTTTGTGTTCACTGTTTGAAGGTAGGTTTAGTAGGTACCTACCTACTTTGTTTATGGTCACAGTAATTCCAAAATTCATGAGTTTGTAAACCGTAAAATACATAGTCCAATATTGTTTGATGCTAATATGTTAGATACAGCCAGCAACAAAAGTAGATTAGGTACCAATGTTACTTTTACATATTACGCTTAGACAGTGCGCAGACCTGTACCCCAATTGCATATAACGGTTTCTATAACAATCCGACGGATTTTTAAGAACATTGATAAATCTATTGCTTCATATGTATTAAAAATTCGTCAGGTCGACAACGTAAATCACGCAATGAATGTTGTGGAAGTGTCAAAATAAAAGGAATTGTTATTGTGTAACAATGTCAATGCCTTTCAATTACTTCGTTGGCCCAAGAAGGTCTATCGCTCTATGAAAACAATGATGTCACGAAAAAGTCGATACAATTGTTTTTTTGGCAGACAAAACTATTCTGTCTGCAATATACCAAACTGTTTTGACTCCAAGTTAAAAGCTTGTTTAAGACCAGAAAGGCGCGACGCGACTCTGGCGGAAATAATTGTATGAAAACTTCATCGCGCTGTCGTGTCGTGCCTGTCTGCGTTTAAGCGGTGCGATGCTACATGCATGATTGTCGAGTGCTATGATTATTACCACGCACGGCGCGGTAGAGTGCGAACTGCCAATGTTGCGGAATACTATCGATATAATTGTGTTGATCAGTTATTTGAATGGAATTCGGAAATGGAATCGATAACAATAACAACATGTTCTGCGAATGGGAAGTGGATGAATGTCTGTATGACAGAGAGGGGTACGTCTCTCTCGTTATCATCACCCATATTTTAACTATTTTGGGCGTACTATGGGTAGTGTTGGTTATTGCGCAATAGAAAAATCGTTTGCAATTTAAATCAAATTATAATTTATGATCAAATTAATCTCACTGGCAATTCACACACTGTAGGTACACGACAGAACTATATAGAACATGCGCCAGTTTCTAAACGTGATCACTGCTTGAACGCCACCAACAAACTCTGCTTATCCCGTTCCCGGACGAATATTATGTAGTAGACTCTGTCGAGCACTGCTAGGCAGCGCTGTCGCCCCGATTAGTCGAATCAGTGACGTATTTCCGACATACAGATGAAATCAGCCTAAATAGATTTGAAGATCTACGCCGTAGACGGTTGGATAATATAATTCCCAATAAGCTCAAAATAGATACAAATGGTCGCCTAAGTATTAGAAACTATAGCTTTTGCCCAAGGCTAAAAAGCATCCTATCTCCTAACCCAGGTCATAGTCTTCCCGTGTGCCAATTTCATCCGAATCCGTTCAGCCGTTTTAGCGTGAAATCTTAGTTGGGATATACTTTTGTATAAGTCTTAGGACGGATTTCACCAATGAAACTAAACGCGACCAACCCATATAAATCGCGTTCAAGACCTGTCATGATGGCTCATTTACACCCTCGCGCGAGCGGCGAGACGAGCCCCGAGGCGAACCATGAGACGCGTATGTAATCGGTGCGCTCGTGGCTCGCCTCGCAGCTCGTCTCGCCATTCGCAGCGCTCGCATCCGAAGCGGTTTTTTAGGCACGAGTCAAAAGGGCTCGCGGTGGAAGCGCGCGGGGTGTTGACACACGCGTTCGGTCTTGCCGTGTTTCTTTAATAGGTTTTCAATTTTTATCGCTAAAGTATAAGGTTCAAGATTGATTGGGAAAATTTGACAGATTCGGGTAGCTGGATGTGCTGGCGTATGTCGATAGTTCGAAAACAACTGAACGCGCCGCGAGAGTGTGAACATAAATTGATTATCTTGACGAGCGAACGAGACACGAGACGAGCCGCGAGGCGCGAGTGTAAATGAGGCATCAGTGTCATAATTGCTATGGAAATATTGACACTGACAGCTTCTAAACGCGTTTCAGATGTACTGATCGCGTTCAGTTTCATTGATGAAATTCGCCCTTAGTCAGTTACAGATCAGACATGAGAAGTAGTAAAATGGAAAGAAGCAGGAAAATGCGTAAAAGTAAAGATGAGTGAGTGAGATATCAGCATATTATCTGTAAAAGTCACGTACTCGTAGCATGCTTTTGCCAAATAGCCACTAAACTTAAAACTTAACTTAAGACGTTTATTACTAAATGCTCGCGGGTTTATTCAATCATTGATAAAATAAAAGTATTAAGTTAGTAAGTACAAGGAAAAAAATATTGTTTTTAAGTCCCAATTTGTAATGGTCCTGAATATTCTGTTATTGGATATACTACGTACCTAATTGGATTTCATTTCGCATTCTTTTGTTTTCATTACGTAGATATGCTCATCTATATACATGGATTACAAATGTATGGATCCAATTACATCTAAAAGTGTAATTAATTAAGATGTACCTACTGTTTTTATGGACCTCGATGGCACGATTTTAGTCAACTGGATTTTGTACGTGTTCCAAGTCACATTTCACTAGCAAACCGAGACGATGAAAATTAAGTTAAAACTGCAAGGCACCCACGCATCTACTGTAATGCTATATAAATATTCATTCAATTAAAGACTTCTCGCAGATCATTCGCAAGGATTTTTGAACTTTTTTGTTCATGGAAATTTATAATCATTGCATCGGCGTGGCCGTTAAGCAATTTTATGTTAATAAATAAAAATAAAAAAAAATAAAAATAAAAAAAAAACGCTTAGGGTAACGACCAACTTATAGAAGCTGAAGTAGGTAGGTGTCTGATCAATATTCCAAGAATGTCAGTTGACAACGAGCCGTAGCATCTGCAGAAAGTTGCCTAATGATCGTTACCGCGTACGTAAACGCCAGTTCCAAGGTAAGCGAGTCAAACTCTATCAAACAATATGGAAGTGATAGACAGCCGACATCGACGGCGCCCTGTACGGAAATATTCACTCCGCTCCCAAATTGAATTCCAATATATACGTCGAAATTACTCGTACACCTTCGTGTTCAGTGAGGAATTGAATGAAATATAATATAGTTACCTGCTTGTAACTTCGACTATATACCTTCATACTATTACAATTATTATTATATAAGAAATTTATATATACTTACGCTATAATATACGAATTTCATATGAAACATTTTTATTGAAACGGACCGTTTATGTCATATGAATGTTACCTATTTTTATGGTACCCAGAGGGAATATTTTATCATATTAAACGCTTTGGCGCGCTACTACTGAGTGTCGGTTTGGGAAAATAAAAGCGGTATTTATTCAATTTATTAGTTGTGAAATCTTAAGCTGAACAATAATAAATTGCAATGTACGCGAACACAGAACAACTAGCGGCGGCGCTAGAGGACGTTCACTCAAATTTATGAGTCGCAGTGCGGTATATAAATTCTTGCGTGGCTCTCCGACGATGAGACCGCGAAAAATTTATAAACTAGGCTCGATAGTATAAACATGACCCTTTTATATTGTATTCTATTATAGTTTAATGTAATTAGTGGTTACACGAAAAAGCTTTCTTCTCTGTTTAGAATCATCGTTTGTTTTGCTATCTTGTTTGGATTATTCGAGCCAAAACGGTGGTGGTACCTACGTAAAGTGAAAATTTTATACAAATCAGGTCAAGCGGTAATAAAATGATGAACTCAACAATAAAAAGTAAATATTTTGGCAAACGTGATCCACAAACTGGCCTTGTTTGTTAAAACTAAGTTAAAAAGATAAAGTTATCTATAAAGGTTGATTTTTTCCAATAAATTATAATAAATTTACTAAGTTTGCCTTCGTTATGTGGGTTAGAGGCCCGAGCCTTCCGAACTTACGCGTAGGCAATATCTTTCATAAGATTTAATTCAAGAAATACCTGACTGGAAATACGTTTGAAGGGTCGAAATTTCCGAAGTTCTCCACGAGTTCCGAGGACTCTCCATTTATAAGCACGTTTATTAAATGTTTTTAAATTTCGTTTATACAAAGTTTGATTTTATTATCTATTTAAAGAATTTTATGCACGCTCTTAGTGATGTGACGAGTCGGATTTTTTTGGACTCGTGTAACTCGAGTTGAACTCGGTGCTGACTTGAGTCGCAACTCGAGTTGACTCGACTCGGTGCCTGTAGCGAGCGTATCATAGGCGTAACCCGGCGGCCCGGCGCAAGCATGCACGCAGATAGAGATGTGCGAGTCGACTCTAGTTATCCACTCAGCTCGGGCCTCGGGGGTAAGGGGTAAGGTAAAGTAATAAGGTATTGTAATGTTATGAAAGAAATATAGCAGGTATTTGCAATAAAAATATTTAATTATTGAAGTTCCTACCGACCGAGTCGCGACGCCGAGTCGCCGAGTTCGAACTCGGAGCACCAAGCAAGCAGTCAGTAGTAGATGTAGTTAGTTAGATCGCGACCGTTCGATCGACCGAGTTGACTCGAGTTGGTAAAAACTGAACCCGAGTTGACTCGTTTACGATTTGACTCGAGTTACTCGAGTCAAATAACTCGACTCGCACATCGCTACACGCTCTTAGATTCACTTTTTATGGCTGTAACTGCTAAGGAGTTTAGAACAATTGTAAAAAATTATCTTTCTCAGGACTATAAATTGTTTTTTTTATCAACTTAGCGGAGAGGAATTAAATAGATGCCTATTAGTATTTTATATATTTTTATTTTTAAATCAGCTAGAAATCTTCAGGGTGTTTGCCTCTTGAGTCTTTCTTAGCAAATTTTCTCTGGATATTTATGTATACCTGCGTTTATGTAAATCACCAACATATCTTAGCTCACTAGCCGTGCCTGTCTTTCGTTCCTCAGACCTCCATATAATGCGGAATAACCCTTTTATCCGTTTATCTATTCAAAGAAAATTTCTCTATGAATACAAATAGACACGTTGAGTGAAAATATTTGGGCTGAAATTGACTATGAACGATCCTCGCCTTTAGGATTCTTAATAATATTAACCATGCCTGAATATTTGTTATTATTAAAAGTAACGAGGTCAATTTGGTACCGAAATGAATAGATTTGTGTTTTTAGGAATTCGTTTTAGTTATATTTGATATTGAGGTTAGGTCGGTTGCTGAATAACCTTTTAGAGCGGTTGCCATTTGTAGTGAAAACGAAGCCATCCTACTTGAAAACAAACTTGTTTACCGCAAATAAACTTATATTATTTCTTTCATTTTCGTTCTAACTACAGTAATTTTTCTTCGTATTCTCAATTCAACGTTTAGATTTTCACTTTATTTGTGTTTGTATGTACCTACAGAAATAGCCACAAAAATTCTCCTCATGAATAACTTAACCTGATAGACTTACACTTACTTACCACGGGTCCCTTTCTTCTTCGCCATCACTATTAACCAGTATTTTACGTTGTAATAAACGGCGAAGTCTCGCAATTTAGAATGCTTAGGTACGGAGGGAAGGCGCCGAGACGAACACCGGTACGACGGAACGGGACGGAGCGTTAAGGTGTGCTTACACAGACCCCTTGAATTGCTCAATTTCGGATAAAATTGGGCAAAAACGATGTCATGTTTGGGATTTTTTTGTATTTAAACTACAGTTGAACCAAAAAAGATATGCGCTTCGGTTATATACTGATGTAAAGTTTCTACGTGTTGTACTGCTGCTCTTTGAAGTAGTGAACCATTGATTTTCTCTCTGTCGGGAACATACTCCGGTTCTGTACCTTAAAAGTTTTGAATCGTTTTTGGAATTGTATAGAGTTGTTAATCTATAACTTTGTAATCATGGTAATACAAAATAGGCAAATACTTCCATGGTTGTAACAGCTCTATATTAGATCTCATCACCACGCGATCGTATTTCCGAAGATGGCGATGATTCCCGTAGCGCATACATTTCTTGGGATGTCTGTACATAGCTCCACTTATTGTTCTACCACCTCCGGCACCAACCAGGTAATAATTGATGAAAAAAATGCCCATGTAAGCACAGCGTTATGTAATAAAGTCATCCTGGAGTGATAGATTTAGGAGATTGTTCCTCGTTCTCGCTAGAATGAGATCCCCTTTGTGTTTGACAGACTGGCTGTCTCATTAACGAATACGTACGATGGTTACATTATAAAGTTACTGTAATTTAATTTGTAAGCTCAGAAGGGATAATGAGAAAGTGCATTATAATATGAATCTGAGTTTCTGCAGCAGGTGGGATGGAAGTTAGATTCAACTATTTTGAGACTCGGTTTTTTGTGAATCAGATCTTCTAGCTAGCAATAGCATGAGTTAGCAAAATTTTTAACATTCGGGAAGTAATTGATGAGGTTAATTCTTTCTACAGTTAACCCTTAATAGTCCTGCAGTTAGAATAACTTCTCATGCGGCTCCTGTATGCCTTTTTAGAATCATGGAATCATGTCTTTTTAGAATCTATACAAAGGCCAAAATAAACAGCATGCATGAACTCTCGTTTAAAAATAAAATCCTTTTAAAAATAAGAGAATTAGACAATGTATCTTTTTTCTCATTATTCTGTGTGCTTCTGTGACTGCTTGGGTTTGCAGTGACGTAAATACTAAGTAGGTATATTGTACCCAGTGGCCGTTGTGGCAACAAAGTTGAAACCGTTTTAAGTTGTACCCACTCTCCGTCAAAGTTTTTAAACCGAAAGCACTGAAAAGGAAAAAGAAAATCGAAAGATTTTTGACATTCATCCATTTAAGTGCCACACGCGGGGTTGAATAGTGAATAGTATTCATTTAAGAATATACATCATTTTAGTCGCAATAATCTTTTAGTTATGATGAATGATAAACTCAGATAAGGTTTTCTAGATATCTTTAGGGAGAAAAAGAGTACAACAATTTTTCTTTTTTTTTTTCGTTTAGTTTGCGCAACGGATTTTGAGTCAGTTTTCGCAATCGTTTAGAGAATTTATTCTGGAAGGTTTTTTGTGTATAATATATTGTATTAATCTTATACCTATATAATATTATATATACATCTCCTTAATCTGTTAAGTCGTAAAAACCATGCGAAACAGGGGCGGGTCGCTAGTCATCAATAATTGCGTTTATTCATGATTTTGAAAAGTTTGCTAGATTACAGGGAACATTCGAAAAGGAAATAGACACATGAAGACGCTTTGATATTGTTCACATGATATGTGACATTATATTATTATACGCACGAGTGTATTACTCATGACCCAGTGAACTTCGACCACTTCACCACAACGAGCAATCTTAGGGCAGGACACATACTCCGATACGGCCACGCTCGGCAGGGTGTAGAATTCACGTTCCGATCCACTTGATTGAATGGTATAAGGCTGTTGATGATTCGGAGTAGCTTTGAATTACCTAGTAGGTTTTATTTGAAGTGGAATAACAGAGGTTTGTACTATTGTGAACGAAACAGATCGGTACTGTAGAGGCTTTAACCGACGTGGTTTTCGTTACCTCCACGAAAGTTATAGTTACTGGCATAATATTAAGATATAAACACAATTTCAGACGAATATAAAAATAGAATAAGAGTCAGCTCCGTAGACAGAGTATTCTAGTCAGCTCGGAGAGCTGACAGCCCACATTCTAAATATAAAATAAGTATTCTAGTATACATTCTAGGAATAATTATCCTTTATCAGTACTAAATACGCTTTTTATTTATCCCATTACATACATAAAGATTACAAAACAAGTCTCAATAGTTACTAATTAGGGCAAGGGTAATTTATAAACTGGTCTAATGTAGGTTCATAAACCCGATTAATTTTAGTAAAACCTTTTTGTTAAATAACAAAAGTTTGTTTCTAAATACATGAAGGATAATATCTGACAGAATAATAACGGGTTGTTCGTATTTCGCGGACGGTTTCCAATATCGTTTTCGCGTGTTCGAGCCCAATCCCTCAGATTATACTTTTCTCTTCCCTCCAAATGTATTGAATGAATAACAAAAGTGAGTTCGTTGATTGACGCAAAATAAATAAACGATTTTAAGAGCGTTCTTTGATACGGTCGCGTAATGTTGGTGACAAGTAGGTATTCGATATTTTGTTCAACAGTTGTGTAGGCTCTATTCGTGGCGAAAGGGAAGTCCAGTTGAAGAAATATCATCATGTTTTCTTGTTAAGAACTAAAAAATATTTCTGTCACGTTTTTCATTCCCACCGGGGAAAGCCTGAAAGGAAATATAGGTGCAGATTTGCGAGACTTCGCATGTGGGGGCGTGCGTCTATCATCATTTATATATTACTGAGAGTTTTACCACTGAAAACCTCGAACTAAGTTCCATATTTTTCCCGATGTGGTAATCGAACTTGAGATATCCAAGTCTGAAGTAGTCCGGACCAATGAATAGCGATGGTTAGTAAACAGACACAGCTGTTATCGTAGATGATCTGGTAGCTAAAGAGATACACTGATATGTTCCTGTGAATATCAGTCGAATGCTTTACTGATAACGTATGGATGTAGGTACTCGAATTTCCTTGCTAGATCATTGCAAATAATTATGAAAGGCATGACCTTTCAATGTACATAGACATTTTGTGATAAGATAGCTGTGATATCATGAGTTCAGCTAGTTCTTAGTTGAAGAACCTAAAATAACGGGTAAATATTCTAAGATTTCGTTCTGTCTGGAATAATAAACCAAGAAAAATAGAACTCGTCTAGCACTAGAGAAATGATAATAAAAGTTTATTGCACTATGACTATCCTCCGTCCCTTAAGCTAAAAGAAACTCTTGGCAGAAGCATTAACTCTTAGTTAAAAATGTTGCAAAACGCAGCACTATTTGTCACGACGACTTTGCGTCACCGACAATAACTCCACGTAGAGAAATCCCGCACCACCTCTTTGTCACATTTTGCGAAGAAAAACTGTTCCCCTTTTATTTTATTCATTTTGTCGCTTGCTTTTTGCTTGGATAAAAACGCAAACGCGAAATGCAGTTATCGTAACTTTTTAGGAAATGCAGAGTTATTCATAATTTTCCGTTTTCGTGCGTGTGCCAATTTTGTTCACGAGAACAAACTGATTTTAATACGTATTATTCTAAGTGTCTATGAAATTTTGAAATGGTACTAGAAATGGAAACCTCAATTCGTTTTCATGAAAGTAGATAGTGCTATAAAATTCGGCGTAATAGTGATTTACTTTTTAGTTTTATTACTTTTAAAACGTGATTTTTACTCTTCAATATGAAATCCGTATAACTTCAATTTCTAGTCTATGAAAATTTACAATTTCTTTAGATTGTTTCATGTTAAAGTATTAGGAAAGATTGACCTTGCTTAATTATCATCAATGTTTACACATATTATGTTCTTTGAATATTAAAACACTTTGTTTCCAACACGCCTGACTTGATTTCATTCGCTCTTATGGTATGTAGATCAGAATTATATTCCGTCATCTAATACATTTACATAAATAATATGTGGTACGCTCAGATTTGCTCATATTAGTGGGGCTATGCGATTTTGCGGTTACTCATGCATAGCCCATTACGGGCGGCGGGGAGGATCGGCGGAATCGTTCATGTGCGCCTGGCCCTAGGCATTCAATGCGTCCACTACTGCCAATTTGATAACCTTTGCGGTTATTTCCGAGGGCTACTGTTAGGGATGCCCCATTCTCCCCATGACCGCTCCGCTTGCTTTTGTGTGTAGAATGAATTATATTGGTAGTTCGTGATTTTTTTTTACTTAATAGGAACCTAATTTTGGTAACCGGGTCACTGAATTTGTACGGAATGGCTGTTCCTATATACATTTTCTTATACCTACACATATAATAGGTATATACCTAACCTAACCTTCGTTTACAATAACCTGGGACTAAAATGTATGGCGTAGTTGCTTCTCGTCTCAGACAAATAGTGAGGAGCAACTGGCAATACTATTATACTGTACCCATTTCTCGTTGGCGATATGATAGCAAACTTTGCACTTTAGTGAACTCCCCCGTACGTATATCTCGACTAACTTGCTGCAGTAACGACACATTTATGTTCAACTAGCTGCTGCCCGCGGCTTCGCCCGCGTGAGTGTCGGAAATTACCCCATACATCCCCATGGGTTTTAAGTATAAATATTGAGTTTCGAGTTAATCGGACAGCGCGTTAAAATTCTTCCATACAAACACGTCAACACCCCCCAATCCCCCTTTAGGGGGTAATATAGAAAAATAAAAAACTACAAACTTTATAATTTATTTAGATAACTATTCGTGCGAAGTTTCATGTTTATTACCTCAAGGAATAAGATTTTTCATACAAACTTTCATCCCTTATTTTACCCCCTTAGGGGTTGAATTTCGAAAAATCCTGATACACGTTATTCTTAATTTTTGGGTTTAAGTATAAATATTGAGTTTCGAGTTAATCGGACAGCGCGTTAAAATTCTTCCATACAAACTTTGACACCCCCCAAACGTAGGATAGGATACTTTTCCGGGATAAAAAGTACCCAGTGTGGTGCCTAGGATATTAAAGAATAATTATACCAAGTTTCATCGTAATCGAACCGGTAGTTTTTGCGTGATACCTGAACAAACAGACAGACAGACAGACAGACAGACAGACAAAAAAAATTTTAATCACACTTTTGGGTTCGGTGTCGGTCTAGTAACACCCCCTGCCATTTATTTTTTTGATATTTTCAATGTACAGAATTTTCACTTCTACAGATTTATTATAAGTATAGATATAGATTTATACTTTGGTACTTGAGATCTATGAAAGATTTAATTATTAAGTTAAAGGTAAAAATTGAATTAGAAATAGTAGATTTGACTGTTCGTTTAGCATGGTCCTGGGTTCCATTCCCAGGTCGGGAAAAGTGTTATCGGGTTTTTCCGTTAGGTATTTCTCAGTAGCAGCCCGAAGTCTGGATTTGTGCCCGGTTGATGGCAATAGGCTCGTCCCCTATTACATGGAACTTAAACATAGCTGGCGAAATGTGGGTGTACTAACTAAAGGTACAACTCTGCCTAACCCTTCGGGGATTGCAGACGTGATTTTATGTACATGTATCTATGTATGTGTAAAAATAGGAGCGATTCTTTGGCGAAGTGTAGTTGTATGACAGGACGACCTTACCAACCACATCGTATAATTCACCCGAGGTTCCAATTGGATTCAAAAGTGGAAAAAACAAATGCAGAGCGCTATAAATGTGGAACGGAGCGTTTGTATAACTTGAATTTGTATTTTAGAAAAACTTTAATTTGGCTTTCGTATTTTATTTGAAGTTATTAGTATCTACTTCAACTTTAGTATCTAATTCAACTATTATTTCGAGTTTGTCCGATTAATTTCGAACACGATCATAGGTTGTTACGAATTTGTCTTGTCATGATATAAATACGAAAGGTAAACCCATGAAATATTAACCATTGCCGCGAATCTCGATAGCAATGAATGTATCTCAAAAGAAATGATTGAAAATCCAGAAACAAAATGAGTGCTCTTTAAATAAGCCGCAAATAAAATGTACATTATAAGTAGTACTTGATAACCCGTGCCGCATCGGACTGAAGAATTATTTCATCATAAAGCCGCGACTAAATCGTCCGTGAAACCGGGCCGGATAACTTTTGCACAACGTTCCGCGGTTCATGGCTAGTTTAGAATTACCTGAATTTCACGAACCACCTATTCGGATACGTGCGGTGGATTGTTCATTTTTTCCCCTTTAAATATTAGATGTCTGTATCGGTCCTTACTTCTGCTGTTTTTTTTTAAATTTTATTTTGTAGATTGTAGATGTGTAGTCGCTATTTGCTTGTATTTTTTTGATAACTTTTTATTTTTTTAAATATTTTTTGCACACGTGAATGTACAATCAGGCGGCTAGATACTACTGAAACTTGAACGCGACATGCCACCACACACGCAAACGCAAATTTGCACAAGTTCGAAATCTAAAATTGAAAATCATATACCTAAGCCTAGAAATCGCAAAAACTTTCCAACACTCGTTACTAGTGTTGGAAAGTTGTTGGAAGTCTTGCGCAAGTCTTAACTTGCGCAAGTATACGTAACGTGTAAGGTTACCGTGCTTCAACGACGTTCGTGCGCTTGACACTATCGCAAGCCTGACGCACGTGTGAAAACAATAGACTCAATACGATGGAAATAATGAAATATCTGATATTTACGCCACGACGGAATACCTACCGTGATTCCATGTTTACTTCCGGTAATAATCTTCCGGGACGTGATTAATTTTAAAACAGCTTTTTTACTAATTGCTTTACTATAAATCATGCTTGGATAACAACATGAATCTATCCACTACGGATAAACAAATTGATTAATATTCTGTGATTTGGTAATGAATGAAATGAACCAAATTGAAAAAACTACTGTACCAGTGCTTATGTTTTTATGATTGCTTTATGGACTTATTTTAAAATTTTGTTATATTCGTATGAAAATAAACAATTTTATGTTTTTGTTGGCTCAAATTACTGCTTTAATTGAGTTTAATTTGAATAGCCATGTTTATTGTCATGATAATTGGGATTTCTAGGAATTCTGCTTAATCACGTTATTTATAAAATCTGTGTATGCTACACACGGGTGCATGTTGTTGAAATGTGTAAATTAACGCTGTTTTATTTATTTATTACTTATGGTTAATCCGATTAACCTACAAAGTAATTACACGAACATAAATGATTAACTCTAAAGTGATCACAAGTCATTACGGTGAACTCATTAAAATGGAACGAGTAATGAAATTAAAGTTTCATTAAAATTGACTTTTCTGTACCGGGATTACATTAATAGGTTTATTTCGTGAAGGTATTTGTGGCGGTTTTTACCAATGCGGAACGAGAATGTCTCGAATCATTTATTATGCGGTGATAGCCAAACGGTTCGGCGTTGGCTGGCGAGCGAAAAGTCGAAACGAACTTAACCAAACAACGAGTAAGTTCGCACTCCTGGGGAATAATGAATAACACTAGTAATGAACACCCAACATGGCTGATGATCTTTGAAAACATGTAGGTAGGTAGGTGCTGGTGTGGTATATTAGGTACTATGAGCACAAACAGCCAAGCAACCTTTCGTTACAAGATACATATTATTTAGTAATTTTTCGCTTGACTTTCTAGCTGAGTGAAGCCACTCGCTTGAATCCTGATTACAACAGTTAACCTAACTAACTTTGAACACCTAAAACCATGGCTAGAGCCTGCGTAAGAGCGGAATCCGGTCCTTTGCTAAAGCTAAGCTCATGTGGTAACACGGGTCTACTATGCAAATGTGAATTGCCTTTTGGGGAATTCAATCTCAAATGTGGTGTGACATCAACTAGAAATCTTCTGTCACTGCACTGGAAATAGAATTACATACTCACTAATATTATTTTCGAAACTAGTTTCGAATGAATGTTTTTTACTCAATCGGACCGTATCTATTGAATGGATTTGAATGAAATCTGCATGAAATTTAGTACTGAATGTGTTCTGGCTATTCTGTACCAAATTTCATTCCAATCCACACATAGGCTACTTTTAATTCAGTTAACTACACTTCTATTGGAAGTTGAGCCATGGACGCTGGTCGTAACAAATACCAGGTATTTTAATGTATAAGGGAGGAGTGAGGTTGTGATAGAATAGAATAGACTCAAATCAAATCAATAAAATCAAGATCATTTATTCAAATTTGGCTGAGAATCAGCACTTTGCGAACGTGAAAATTACATAAGGCTGTAAGTACCCCAAAACGCTCGCCATTCACTACTTTCTAGTGCTTTAGCTGGGATATCCTAAAGACAACAAGGGAAGACAATGTAAAAGATGGGTGACGAATAAAAGCTTACAGAGGATATATAGTTGCTAGAGGTAGGAAACAATGGAAATTGTAAGAAGAGGCCTACGAGGCACACTGAACTAAGAGACATTCCGTAACTACAGAAAAATATCATGCTTTGTTCATAATAAGGAGCTTAATGATATATTAATGAACAGGTCACTGATTACAGTGCAGGTTTCCAAGTAGCAGAAACAATCGAATTTAAGACGTGCTTAAAACAGGTGTAATCACTATTTATGGTAGTTATTGTTGTAACGACAAACTGCTTTACTTAAGCTTTGATTATGCAGCGAACAAGGGAAATTGCTACCGTTCTGATCTTAACAGATCGTGAACATTGGAAGTGTTTAGCTAATTGCTGGGGAGTTTGCTATGTCATATGTACACGATAAACAATAGAGAGTGATTGAAGGTATTTTCAGGGCTGTCTATGGTAATGTTGAGTCGCTCTGACTTCCGACCGTCTTCCAACCCATTGATATATATTATACATTATGTTCACCAAATGCTTGAAACTATTTTAGTTGTAGAATTGCATATTTTGTTAATGGCGGTAGGTATACGGTGAGGCTACATAGCTTGATAAATGACTTTACTAATACTCCAAGTAACTTTGAAATCCGTTGAGCAAAGTTCAGATATAAGTACAACAGACGCTTAATTTATGAATTATGTTTGTGGACATGTAAGATTGTACACAATTTAATTATAAGTGCTAACGTAGATACCTATTTCTTATTGTTAATGGTTGTTTATGCAGTCTGGGTGCGTTTGAAATATTTAGCGAAACTCCACCGAGGCTAATTTAAAGTTCTCAGAACTCTATACAAATACTGAAATTGGCAATACGCGTGGAGTAAATGTAAAGGTCATAATGTATTTTGTCGCCGGTTAGATGTCGAACACTCACTGCTGATATATCGTCCAATAAAGTCGTGATGTGAAGAATAGCTCCCATCCCATTAACGTCACACGCAAAACGATTCGCCTCTGCCGAACACGATTTGTAGTGGCAGTGATTTGTTTGTCCATATTGTGAAGTTGAAGTTTCCAAATAACGGACTATTACGGAAAAAAAAGGAAAATTGCTGGTCGCTAGGGAACGATATTACCCGGCTATGTATGCGGCGAGAACAATGCAAATAATTCCGGTTATTCGCTGCCTTACAGCTCTATTACTGGCCGACGAGGTCACTCACCTGCCTTCGTAGTAGATTGATGTAAAGTACCTAATACCTACACTATATTTCCCGTGTTCATTTTCTCTGTGAGGAAACATTTTGGTAATTCGTCCGTTTAGGTAACAGCTGAAACATTCGTACTAAATACTCTGGAATTCTGCTATTTTCCTGTTGCAAAATTAGAAGTGTTTTGGTATTTAGTTAATAACGAAACCCCCCTTCATACCGAACGAATGGATTCCTTGCGGTAAGCGGTTTAATAAGATTACTAGCTTTTGCCCGCGGCTTTACCCGCGTGGATGTCGGATAATATCCCACGGGAACGTATTACCGGGATTAAAAGTACCCTATGTGTTAATCCAGGTTTTAAACTATCTGTGTGCCAAACATCTATACCCGTTCAGCCGTTTTTGCACTAATCCGAAACATACATTCAGACAAACGGACAAAAAATCTAAATAAAAACTATATTTTCGGCTTCAGAATCGTTCCCACACCTCGTAGCAATATATTTTTTTCAAAAATATTCAATATTTATATTTCAATGTACAGTTTTGACTTCGTTACTATTTTATTATATGTTTAGAGATAATATTATATATTAATTTTAATATCTAAGCAACACGTATTATAGTGTAGGCGATATATTAATTCCAAGAAACCAGTCCCATTACGAACATATTCAAATTTAATAAAACATGTAATAATTTCCATACACAGGTAACTATTATAGCACAGGAATGATAGTGAAAAAGTAATAAGAATGAATCCTTACCTACAATTTTTATTGCGATATTAAGAACTAGCTGCGTCCCGCCGTTTCACCCGCATAAGTCTCAATCCCGTGGGAATATCGGGATAAAAAGTATTCTATGACCTAATCCAAGTCATGGTCTACCTATGTGCCAAATTTCATACAAATCCGTTCAGCTGTTTTAGCGTGAAAGCGTAACAAACTCACTTTCGTATTTATTGTAATATATATAAGTTAGGCTAGCGCATTTAATACAATTTTATTTCTATAATTTAACGTGTGTTATGGCAGAGCAATAGCTAGGAGCAGTCATAACGCGTGGAGCACTTACTACGGCTTTATGATTGTAATATTAGTTCTTTTATGTTCTTTAGTTCTAGCCATTTAGTAATTGGCAGCATACACGGGATGACTTTTTGAGCGAAACCGGTGGGGGAAAATTTAAAACAGTAAGAATTGGAGAAAAGTGGTCGAATCGAACTCACATGAGTACGATTTCGGAGGAACGTAACGAGGATTTTTTAAATGATATGTAGATGTGCCTGTTATTAAAAATTATATACAGGGTGTTTGGCAGAACGTTGAACATACGAAAATGGTGGATAGGTGGGGTCATCTGCTACTTACTCAGCCCAAATTTTTTTGGCCCTGGCCCACGGGATATTTTTAAAAAAAAAAATTTGTCTTTCTTCTTCTTACACCACTTTCTTAACTTTAAAGTGTAATTTTTATTAAAAATGGGTAAAACAGGCAATATTTAGTATTTTTTTTAAATCTTTTATGTTGACAGATTCTTATAAAATTATTGCTTTATTCAGATGTTAGCTAGAAAAAAAGTTATGAGTCCTCAAACTTACAGAAAGGTGTAAAACCATACCCATTACCCATTTTTAATAAAAATTACACTTTAAAGTTAAGAAAGTGGTGTAAGAAGAAGAAAGACAAAAAAAAAATTTAAAAAATATCCCGTGGGCCAGGGCCAAAAAAATTTGGGCTGAGTAAGTAGCAGATGGCCCCACCTATCCACCATTTTCGTATGTTCAACGTTCTGCCAAACACCCTGTATATACTAAAAATATATGTATTTTTTAAAACAGTGTATTATTACATTACCATTGAAGTACTGATCAAGAGCAAAATAATTAATCTTATATGTTTAGAGCTAAAATCTTTTTTTAAATCTATTTCTTCACACCTTCAACCCTTTTCATAATTCTAATGGTTCAGGTTTTCTTCCTAAATTCCCATCTCAAAAATTCAGCCTGTATACCTATTTTGAATGGGCCACATTTACTTCAGTGACTGACAGTTAATTTTGAAGATCACTAAGTAGCTGGATTATATATGGTTATACTCCTTAAATTATTTAGATTCTGGCCCGAAGGGAAATACTTATAATATAACATTTTGAAAGGCAGACGGCAAGAGCGCTGCGTGAATCCAATAATATTTAGGTATAGCGAATTATCATGGTCGACTTTGGCAAATAAACAAGAAATACTTTTATATACTTATATAAAGGTATAAGAACATGTTATAAAATAGAATTTTACTTGTGCAAATGATTGATATCTTGAAGTCACCCTCGCCATTTCACTAAGGAACACTAAAAAGACATCAAGAGTGAGCAGGTGCGAAAAACTTATTCACATTACTTTTCTCACCAAGAGCCTATTATACAGCTGCCCCTGTTGCGTTCGCTTACTTTTATAAATGTTTTCAATTGAAAGAATTGCTTTAATTTAAACTTGTACAAGCAATTTCATTTGTGAAATAATCTAATTTTTTTCAAGATTATTCCCTTTGAACAAAGAAAGGCAAAACACTTCTGTGGCGTCGATTTTTACATACCTATTGAAAAAACATCATTTGTCTACGGCGTCATTGTAAGGCGAGGGTCGCTCGTTGAGAGACCATTGAATATGCATTTATTGAACTTAGTGCTCATCGAGGCATGATCTCAGTAGAACGTGAGTACTGAAACGTGATCAATGCGAGCCGAACGCAAAAAACCTACGTGAAACATTTGAACGACGTCGCTAAATTACATGGAGCGTAAATAACGTTTCATTTAAAATATCTTCATTAACATCATTCGTTTTAATGCAGTGTAGGTAGACCTACAATGGAAAATATAATGTCTCGGTGTTGGGAGGTCTCGGAAATCCCGTCCTCCTGCGAAATGAAATATGATTCACATTAACTAAAGCTCTTGTTGTGTCCCGTTTTTGTCGCGAACCGTTTGCTACACTTGTATTTGCCACTGGATTCACTTCGAAGTGTTAAATAAATGCGGCTCGCTTGTTCCTCTTTTGTTTTAATTCAATTATTCTTGCCTCGCACGACTGGATTGGATACTTTTTTCGGAACGGCCGTCGCGTTATCGGCTTTTGAGATGTTAGTTGGCTGAAATGCAAGTCACGTTTTTGATACTCGAGGCAGAAACGGGTGTTTGCATTTCATTAGTAGACTTTTGATCACAGTATATTGTTACGTGATTAAAGTTCAAAGTTTAATTTCAGTTAGGTACTTTCAAAGATTGATGGAAGGCGTTTTGATTCATTGAACAAGTTTGAACAAAACCTCCTCCTCCTTTGGCCTCTTGTTGATGGTTTTGTGAGTTAACAGAAACTGGATTCATTTATTATGAGTGCTTGATTGTGATCACTGAAGGCATTAGAAAAACAGACAATAGCTTCTGAATTTCAATATTGAAATAGATTAACGGCGACTACTGCGTTATCCATTGTCAATAAAGCAATCAACATCCAAACACAGTCCAATACACGACGGTGGTATGTCATTAGAAGCATAGATTCAAACAGATCATAAAGCGGGTACTGTAAGCGACGTCTACTAATTTTCACCTTTGTGGAGGATCTGGTGTTTGACGCAACAGCAGGCAGGTCTATTGTTGTCACATCCATGACGCTTATTCAACGCTTTGATAAGCCTACGTGATAAATTACCGACTTGGGAGACAAATATTTTTTTTATCTCCTGTGGGAGGAGAAACAAAAAATAAATTCTGCTCAGCGTAAGGTTTATTATGTCTTTGTTTGTTTATTACGTCGTGTTTCTACTTAGTTTGGGGTGTAGGCATAGTCCTAACTTCAATGATGAGATAGATAGGTACCTATCTCTTCTTTGTTAATTTCATTACCTGTTTGTTTACCCTGCTTCTACCACTGACTTTTACCATTTTTGTTAAGATACAACTGTAACTTGTAAAAATAACAAATATTAAAAATAGTTAATTGATCGTTATTATTTTAGTCGATGTTCAAATGTAGTCGTTTGTCTGGATGTTTTTTCCGGATTGGCGCAAAAACGGCGGAACGGATTTAGGTGGGCACATAGATGGTTTATAACCTGGATTAACACATAGGATACTTTTAATTCCGGTAGTACGTTCCCGTGGCATATTTTCCAACATCCAGGTGTGCGCAGCCGCTAGTAAAAGCTAGTTATAAATATGTGTGGCTATCTATTGGCCTATGTCGCTTGAAATAAAAGGGTTGGGTACTTTTTATATAAGAAAAAAAAACTTAATTTTACTTTGTCGATAAAAAAATCTCAAAGAACTTCGAATGTTATAAAAATACAACAAAGTGACAAATACTCGACAATGTTCTACTGTTCCCCCTCATTTCTCTATTTCTCAGTATCTTTTTCATCAATTAAACGCAAGCAGACTGTCTGTCAAACAAGTGTGTTGGTACTGGTAAATAAATCCAATGTGTATGACATGGGATTTATTTTGTCCTAAAATAGTATGAGAAAATATCTGAAAGGTAAACATTGAACAAACAATAAACAACACCAGACAATTGACTTTTATCTTTATTTTGAACCTTGTTTATCCTTTGAATTTTTTGTGCCCACGGGCAATTCATACACGTCATCTGCGAAAACACAGAATCGTTTTATTCAAAATACTTATCAGACTTTTTATCATATCAAAGGTAGGTAAACAGTATAGCACGGTAGCTATATGAATTGTTCAACCGTTTTGCTATCGACAATTTTTTTAATATTTTATATATTTTGTAGAGTGATATAGTAACGTCACATCACTCCATCATCTGCCTACATCCAGGTAAACACATTACCATGATTTCAATTAGCGGAGAATGTACATAGTGCGGCCCGCCCCGCGCCCTACCTGCGGCGTGCTATTAATGAAGATGCCACGTATATCCCCCGCACGTCGTCGCCGGGACATCCCTTAGATATTTCTGGAATGATAAATGAGTGTCGCACGTGATGTACCTAATGGTTCGGAACTCCCGTGTGTCCGAAGTGAGGGATGGAACATATGTACGTCGATATTGCAGCCCAGCGAAGGTACGAAATGGACTTTCTTTTTATATTTGCACCCATAATACTCCCGAGAATGTTATTGTGTATATAAACGGTACGCTTCTTTGCAGATTTTTACTCTACAGGTGTTACTGCGTGCTCAAATGCGACGGTTCCCCGCAGAAATGCATGCTAAGATATCAATTTTTTTCTTTGAACAATCCTGCTGTTGCTATGCTAGCGTAAGTAGTCAATTTTTTTATTCCAACGATTTTCCTAAGTCGTATTGTCAGCATGCCAGGATGTTTAGCCAATAACTGACAACCGCATACGAGTGTTCATATTATGCCAAACCGGCTGTTTCAGACCCGTCCAACTAGTCAAATGGTTTGATGCAATTTATACACTCGAACTCGTAGTTGCATTTAGATACTGTAATTTTTCCGTTTCAGCTTTATTCATGTGTGAACTACATAGGCACGACTAAAACAACGACCCAGTATAATGGAAATGAAGTGCTGCCTTTGAATAATTAATCTATGATTGTGAACCATTATACATATTCTACGTATTTCACTTAGCCAAATTGTTGTGTGTCAGGAGCGACTAACCCAAGACAAGTCAAGTCAAGACAATAATAACAATCACGCTAGCAGTTAACGATCCATTATCGTCAGTTCTGGCTGTTCCGGGACATTTAATTACAGTACTAATAAATAATATAGTGAATTAGGTACTTGCAGTACTGATGCTTTAACACGCACGTTCTGTGCTTAGGTATGGCTCACTATGCGCTATCGTGTGTAGGTATTCAAGTGGATAGCCAACCCTGCTGCTATGACGCTGCAAAAAAAACTGGTTTTTCACATTGATAGTAGGTACCTAGCTACTGGGTACGTCTTTCACTGACTTTAATGTGCCCAGGCGGCTGAGAGCATGCTCACTCAAATGTCTCGCTGGTCGTGGCGTGTGTGTTGGATCATTAAGTTCCCTTCAAAATGGTTGAACTGAATGGTGCTGATCCATGCGTCATGTTCGTGAATGGGCGTTGTCAGTAGGGACTGGTCATCTCTTAGCTGCAGGTTATTTTAATTTTTGAATTGGTTTTATATTTTTATTACGGACGCTTTTAACGTTCACGTCTTACTACATTGTTATCACATGTATAATTTCAACATGAATGATGTAACAAATATTTTGTAACATATTTTGATTTAAATGAGTGGCCGTGGAGCATGGGCAACCAGCTTCATCTTTCTGACTGACCGACCCCTTGACAATTCAAAAGTGCCTGAAATTGGTTTATTTGAAATGAATGATTTGAGTTTCAGTTACCTGAAGTATAAAACTGCGTTCGTCCGTTTCTAGTAGCAGAATGAGTTCATAAGGTAGAGAGTGATTTCTTATGAGTATTGAGTCCTTGTTAAACTGTTTCCCAATCTAACTTTTACCGTCCACAATTTGCTATGACGTGTCTATGAATCAAATGGCAAGCTATATCTTGTACAGGCTGCCATCGGGTCTCAGTTATTAACCTTTGGTATGCCAAAATATGGATCCACGCGAGACAAAATGGATGTTAAATTGTGTCTGTAATTACCGCATACGAAACGTTAAATTCCCTCTATGAAAGTGTCCCATTCTAGAAACATCCTTTAGAAAAAAAGGAGAAATAGTGAGACTAGCAGATCACTTATGAAGCTTCCATCTGACATATATGCAACCCTAGCTCTACACCATAAAATAACTTATAATGCGAAAGCATTACGTTTTGCACAGCATAATAAACGTATCCGTAATCATACTCCGCACGCTTCCTGGTTATTAGAACAATAAGGCTTTCATTCACCTTATTTACTTTCTTTCCTGGTTATTTTTGTTGTAATATAAGGTAAGGAACTCAATGCGATATTAGTCCCATGTGTAAATGGAATGTTGGTGGCATTTGTATGTTGTTGGGAGTTGGGTTATAGTACTTATAGTTACTTCTAAAGCATTGAATCAAACATTTGGGGCTATTATATACCATAAGTGATTTCAGTTTAATAAATTCCTTGTCTTTTTTTGTGACAGAACAAAGAAGGTCCATTTCTTAAAAGGTTTTTTTATCAGACCTTTTCGAATGGGACCCTTTGTCCAACGTGTTTCTTGTACCTAATAAAGCTTCAATGGTGGTGGGTAAAACTGACAACTATATTTGAATGTTCAATATAGAATATTTTATTTTTTGGTACCTAGGATTAAGTTAGTTCGCAAGTATTTACGTAACTTTAACCAACATTCGTATCTTATATGTAAAATAAATTGATAACAGCAACTTAACAATTAGACAACAAATATCAACTAGGTTTTGATTGTTACTTTTATGATTTCGCATAGAATTACTGCAAATTGTCCAGCATACATTTTTTGTAAGCGACCACGCATCAAAGGATTTATCAAAAGGAAAGTTAATAACTCTCATATCATTTTATTTGTTTTCTCAAAGCCAATACAACAGTCATACACAATTTTTTTAAAGCGTATCTACATAACGCACAGGCGGATAATTACTTCCCTTCGGTTATTTACGGGAACCCTCGTCACAGTGAGCGCTTGTTTTACACGTCATTCTTGTTTACTAATGAAAAAAGTGCTGGTGGAAAAAATAAATTGCTTTTTATTGTCCAACCGCAGTCAGCCGGCCGGGTGCGTAAATCAGAGATTATAAAGGATTTTTTGAAATACCATACACTTTAAACCAACGTAAACATTTGTCACCGACGTGATAACACACGTGGCCACGGAATGTATTCGTGAACTATTGACGCGACGCCCGCCGGTGTAAGGTTTTGTGGTGTTTTTATGAAATTGGCTTCTGCTTTATTTGTGAAGTAAATACCCAACAATATTTTTTACGTAAGGCATAAGCGATGGTCGTTGTTCAGATTTATTAAGATGTGAAATGAATTTTCTCTTTTCTCGTTTCTCCTGCGCAATTATAAACTACAACAGATCGTGAAAAATCATAGGACTTATTAAATCTGATTTAATTAGACCGATGACCTTACATACTATTAAACTTAATAGATTAAGAAGAGAAAAATCGGGTGATAAAATCAAAATGTAATGAAAAATACACAATCCCATGTTTCACTCATCAATAAACATAACACTGTGTTTTTATCGTGAAAATGCTCCGCCTGTGAAAAGGTTAACGCCTTATCATATTATCTTTATCTTACAAAGGCTTTTTTGTTTTGAAATTCCTGAACAAACCCTTCACCAAGATATCAAACGACAGAAACAAGTTTACGCGAAAATTGAATGCCATTTATTTTGCAGACGTGAATGTGAAAACCTTTACGAGAATGCAATCTCTATGTATATACTTAAAGTATTTGTAGAGATACAGTAATATAAAGCAGAATGCAATTATTCTTCGCATTATTGTAAAAGCTTTCACGTCATATTATGAAATGGAAACAAGTAAAAACAAGGGTAGAGATACTAGACAGGTTTCAAACTAAGTGCCTACCTGCTCCAGTTGTGAGCCGCCCCACAGACAAATTAAATAATAATAATCCACCGACTTGAGATTGTTTTATGTGTACCTATTCTATAGATCGAGAACTTTTTCACTGCATTTTTTATTTGATTCTCATACTTGTTGAACCTTTATGTTGAAAATACACTTTCATTGCTAACAACTTTTTCTTGGATTGCAATCTTATTTATGTGGACAAAAATTGACAAACATATACATTTTATGTTTTGAATGAAATTTATACAATAAAAAGATGAAATACTTCAGCACGAATATTCGTATTGCATTTTATAAAATTAAACCTGCATAGTCTTTCTATAGTTTCTATGTTAACTTCTACACAAATTGAAATATTGTAAAAAATTACTAATTAAATCGAATGAAAAGAAAGAAACGAAACATTTAATATTCAACCTACGAACTCGCAAACTTTAAAAATATGAAAAGTTGTTGAGTTTCTTCCCAAAATTAAAAAAAAATATGCCGTCCGAAAAGTTTTGTAGCAGAGAGTAGCGGGCTGCCGCTGAAGTTTGCAAACAAATTGGAATTCAAAAAATTACTCAAATACCGAAAATAGTACCTCAGCGTTGAGGTACGTGGTGAAATAATGATCGTTATTTACTTTTGTATCTAACATATTTTTGGCAGAAATATAATTATGTCGGTAGACACAAAAAAATATAGGAATTTATTGACGTTCGCTTTCAATCCGTCTCAAGTGATTTGCGTACTCATTCATTGTTTTATCGAAATATTCATTTTTACGAGCACGACAACCGCCGAAATTATAATTATGCTGTAACAATGTTGTGAGTACACGATTTATGTAGGGGTAATAAAAATAATAACGGACGGAATGGACGTCGGAAACGTCCGAGTTGACGCCCGCCGCGGTGAAATTGTTGAGTGTGCGGGAAACGTATCGTGACTTGTGACGTCAGTTGCTACGCGCGTAACCGCATGCGCCGCGCCACGTAATATTCGAAATTCAAACATAGACGTGGCTTACCTGTGTTTGTACTTGATGTTTTTAAATCGTGAATTTTTCTTTCATCAGGAAAATGTCTACCTACTGCTGGACAAGTACTTGATGACTCAAAATTGACAGTCGCAATTGTTGCAACAATCATGGCGCTCGTTCAGCAAGCCGTTTAGTGATTACTAGCAAACTGATGACCGTCTCACCAGCCGGCTGGCCTCCAGTTTTTACGGCTAAGCTGTTGTTGACGCCGTACATGTTATGTACAAGAATTATTAGTTGTAATGTCAATGCCGAATACAAAAAACTTTTTACAAAAAAAAACCAACCGACTTCCAAAAAAAACACTAGAAAGTGAAAAATAACTTTAATTTCGGAAGTCGGTGTCTTTGGTTTTTAATTTTCGTTTTAAGCCACCGACTTCCGAAATTTTTGGAAGTCGGTTGGTTTTTTTTGTAAAAAGTTTTTATTTTTCACTTTTTAGTTGTGGTACCTACCCCTTACTAGTTCGAATATCACGACCTGCTATGTAAATAACAGTGACAGGAAAATGTTAAAAGATCGTCCATATAGGCTAAGTGGGAAAAATACGTATTAATGAAGCTAACTCAAAAAGTAATTAAGCTAAGTTAATAAAATTTATATGGGACCACCTTGAGAGCATACCCTTTCAAACAAAAAAAGAATTTTCAAAATCCGTCCACAATTGACGAAAATATCGACGGACATACACAAAAAAAAAAAAAAAAAAAACATACATACGCTACGAACATATAACCTCCTCCTTTTTGGAAGTCGGTTAAAAATCGAGGATACTAATATTTTAATGGTCTACGACCATATACATTTTATTTAAAAATATCTATAAGGCACATCGAATGTTCCATTTCAATTTCTAGAGTCTTTGGAACGGAATCATAGACTGTTATTCTTTTAATTCTAGACTTTAAAACAACAAAATACAAGATTTTACCTTTGTAGTGGGAATATTTATATATTTTTAAAATATTTACTAGACTTAGGTACCTATTTGTTAAACAAACGTTATAGCAATTTAGTAAAATTCAATGTCAAATCTTTTGAAACACCTCGACTGAAAAACACGTATACCCCTTGGTATATGTTTTTTACCAAATAGTATTTCATAGAACCTCAAAATGAAAATTGCGGGACCTGTGTGGTTTGAACCTATGATTTGTATGTATGCGTGATGTATATTATTAGTTTATGAAGGTTTACCAACTTAACACATACACAGCGTCAATTCCAAGACTTTACCATAATACAGATCTCCCATGTATCTAAATAATAGGAAAGCAGAGTACTATCAATTAGCGTAATAGAATATTATACCAAAAAAAATACTACGTAATAGCTTACAAATGATTTTTTTTTATAATAACAATTTACATTTTAATTTTTGTTCAGAGGCTAACAAAAACCTGGCCAAAAACCTGATTAAAAAACATTGACCCAGTTAGGTCAATGTTTTTTAAACTAGAGAATACTGAACCCAAAAATGGTAAAAGGTTTGCTTTTGGCTACTTCAAATAATTGTGAGGAAACTCTTAAGTTCGTATTCATAAATCATAATCTGTTGAGAGCGCTCTCTCTTAAGTTTTATTATTTGATTCTCTCAATTACTTAAAATTCTGATGATCATAACATCTTGACAGCATTTCATGTTAACACGAGTTTTGTGCAATTTCTATGCAGGTACTAGAAACTACATATTTTTCGGGATACACTTAAATCGTTTCCACAACAATACGTAACCGAACAGGACATAAGTAAACGACCGTTCAGCCAACGACGCATACATAAATACAGTCCACGAAAATAGTTAGGCCGCAGTACTGCAGGACAATATCCAACACGTACTAACGCATCTAATGTTGTTGGGCCGATTGTTTGGGCAGTCATGTCCGGAGAGAAACACACGGCTATTTGTCATGCGAGAACACCGGCTAGGTACATCTGAATGGCGACCAACCCTCTTGTTCTATTGTCTCGGACATAATGACCACCTCCGACCCGCTACGATTAGTGTTGCTGAAACACCCCAAATTAGGCAAAAGTTATGCTGACAGAACGGGTAAATCTACGTGGAAATATTATTTTTGGAAAATGTTCTTGTATTTTAGAGCACAGAAATAGTTATTAATTATGCGGTTCGCAAAACGGTGAGCTTCGGATCGGTTCAAACGTAAAACTACCGGTTTTATTCTAAATAAACAACCACAGACTAAAAATACACATTCAATGTTAAAACAAAGTTCTTAAAATTGACGCGTAGCAGCTATTTATGCGCTACGGCTACGGGAGAGTAGTGGCGTAGCAGTGACGTCATCACATCAGCTACGTCGTAGCAATAGTGTTTGAAATAGCGAAGTTAAAGTACATTCACAACTTTAGAGTTAATCTGCAACGCGCATAAATATTATCACCCATAGTTATTCCGAAAATACAACGTGATGCCAAACGAAGCTGACCTCGTAAAACGTCGTCCAGTTAATGTATAGAGTGAACAATGTGCGAGTATTCCCCAGAACACATACATTAATTCTCTCTCCCAATACCGAAGCACTTAACTTGTATGTAGCTAGAGAGTAGAGAAAGTGTAACCTACGTTCCGAGCGGACTCAGCGATATTTATGACCCTAGAAGGAGTGGCGCAATAAATAATATATTTTAAGTGAAACAGAACTTACTTTAACAAAATCTTAGGCAGCGAACATTATTCTAGAAAAAAACATTTTTGATAAAAGTTACAAAAGTGTACATCGAATTAAAATTTCCTCAGAATTTCCTTTGAGAGCATTAGAAAAGGCAGCAAAATGCTTCCGAATAGGGAACTACTCGAAAACACTTCACCGTTTGCTAACGTGCAAAATAAAAAGACGAGAACAAAAAATTTCACTTTGAAGTAAAAGTCAGTAAACCGAGCTGATTGCCACTTTTACGGTATTCCGAACGAGACCCTCGTCACTCCTTTTTCGGCACTCTTTGTTGTATATTTACAAATGCAAATGAGAAACGCTACGGAACGAAATAATTTTATTTAATGTATTGTAATAATAACGCTATACGATTGGTTCGCCTAATTAGGCTTTTAGCTGTATACACGCTCGAGGTGAGAGACTAACAGTAAAGCTTTTACGATTCAACAGTTTAATATAGTACATAGTTACATAATATTGGCTTATGAAACTACAACATAATATATTTTAGAGAACGTACAGTTGTTGGAGTAAAGTTAAACTTCAAATCAGAACGTTATTACAAAGCACTTTAAGTACGTCTTTGTTGATTTATGTCAGTTTTTACATCAACATTTACATAATATGTGATGTTTCACTACCACGAACTGTGAAGAGGGTTTTTTGTTGGTATAACAACACGTTATAGGTATTCTCCAAATACCGACTAGTGGAATTATCCAATACTCCGCGTTTTATAAGTTTTCCCAGTAAATAAACCTAATTTGACAGCTATTCATGTTTGGTTGTGTTTCATCCGAATCGATAACAAACAATCAAAGAATTCGCAGAAAAGTTATAGGTAAGTAAAGACAAGGTTGTAGTAAATACTGCGGTATAATTGGAAGTCCAAAAATAGAATTCTGGTAACATCCTAAATAGGTAAAACCTACCTATAGTACTACAAGTATGTTTTGGCTCTTGAATGACATTGACATGGGGGCGTTGTTTTGTGAAATTGTATTGAAAGAATCAGCCAAGTGCGAGACGGATCGCGTACAATGAAAAGTTCCGTTGTTGGGATGAATTTATCTCAAAAACAAACGTAACATTGTAGTTGAAAAACATGTTCTCCCATACATCGATATACGTCACGGTCAGTTCTTCAACTGCAAAAGTAAGTAGGAAAAAGCAAAAAAAAAAAAAGTGTGTTTACTACAAATTACCCTATAGGTTTTGATTTATTTTCGAGTATCAAAATATGTCGCATAAATGGACGTATTTTTTTATTGTGTTAACTTAGAAGGTTGATTTTTTTAGAGCTCCAAGTGACCGTAGAACTACGTATTTGATATTAATTTGAACTTAATACCTCCACGCATTCCTGAGAAAAAGGGTCTTGACAGATTGACAGACAGACATACGGACAAAGAAGTGATCCTATAAGGATTCCGTCTTTTCCTTTTGAGGTAGGAGGTTCCGTTAGTTCCGATTTTGACCATGCGAAAAAAGATCCTTGTACAGCCATAAAAAGGTACCTACAAAGCAGTGACATAAACAAAATGTAAAAAATACTTCTTACTTATTTTCTGCTACCTATACCTACGTGCACACTTAAAATTATCGCAATGAACAGGGTTATACCGTCACTGAACGTCCCCTAAGAAGTTTCCCCTTCAGCGTGACGATACATACCTTCACCAAAACTATTTGTATACACGTATTATCCCATAACTATTGCTAAAAAACACAAATCCCCAGATAAGGGGGTTGACAATGTTCATGCGTCTGTATAACGCGTAAATTATTGTTGATATAGTTGCTGATACAATAAATAAAGCGGAAAAATGGTCGGCAAACTCGCATGTAAAAAAACGAAAGAATAAAACGCGGGAAAAGAGAGAGATTGAATGTGTTGTGACGTAACAGCCTGTGGATCTGTTGCACATCGGACGGATCTCATTCATTTGTTATTACATAAAGAAACATTTTAAGCACACTATAGTAGTTTTTGTCATTTCTGAAATGTGGGTACTAAGGTACACCTCTGCCTAACCCTTAGGGGAATACATGCGTGATGTTATGTTTGTATATAATTATGTAATAAGTAGGTAAGTATTTATTTAAATTCTATATTTTACTTATTTTCTAATGCTGAACCATTCGACCCGTGACAAATATGTACTGGGCCGGTTGCTGTAGCATGAAAAAATACTACATTAGAAGCAAAACCCATCTTAAAGATACTTAAAATAGAAGAAATAAATGACCTTTTATTAAATTAACAGTTTCTTAAGTCTTACAAGTCCTCTTTGTTTGAAGTTAGTGAAAAGTTGAGTGCACGAAGTTTCTAACAACGCAGTACTTCATTCTACTAACTCATTGCATTAACTACCACGGATGGACAAGCAGCTTACAGCGGCTTGTTTAAGCTGTATGTGAAAGTGTGTGTAAGCGTTGGCAGTGCACTTTACGTGGAACTTCGATTATGGAACTTTTTGTGTAGAACACAAGATGCATTTTCCCGGAAAAGGTTATCAGTGATTTGGGTACCTACTGGTTGAGGTGCATCGCGAAGAATCGTGACGTCTCTTGCTTGATTCTCTTTCGTGCATTTGCTCGGCTTGTCCTGACGCGCTACTTGTCTGTTGTATTGTAAGTATTTATTTAAAAGGTTGCTATATGCATATTAATTACCGTCAGCACATCGTCCCAGTCCTGTGAAAGCGCTGCCGCTGCCCAAACCACCACAAAACCTTTTTGTCATACTTTGCGAGCGCGTTGAGGGCACTTTTTCAAAATTAAAAGTGCAATTTTGCACGAATTTCGTATTTTAAAGTTAGTAAGTTATGTTAGTGTATAAAAGCAGATTTTAGCAGTGCCGTGTATTTCGTACAGAGTTGATGTTTGTGTTGCCATCCGATAAAAAAAATCATTACTTATAACCTGTTGTAGGTACAAAACTTCACAAGGCAACAAAGTCTATAGAAATCTTAAACATTTGGGCAAAAATGCTACCTCACAAGGCAGGTAAATATTGCACCGAATAGCATATATATTTGAGGGAGTTTTCTATGCAATTTTATGGAATATATTCATGGAAAAACATTGCGAAATCCTTTTGCGTAAACATTTGCTTCTATAAAATATTCCGGGAAATAGAGACCAACAAATGTTACCTGGGATGGTACACCCAATCTATATCCATACGTTGATTTGTGTGATCGCTGAGATTTTCTAAACTACAGAATGTATTTACTTAGATCCGGTTTTAACTATCATTTAAAGTTTTATTAATTTATTCCGGAAGGTTTGTAGTTTAGTATAGTATGGTATTTAACTTAGATATACCACATACATTTCGATGTTTTCATATGTCACCATTCCACCCGTGCAAAGCAAGGGTGGTTCGTTAGTTCTTTTATTAAATGAATAAATACCCATTTTGAATTTGAAATATTTATAAGTGTAAAAATATAATAATGTAAATAAAAATAATAAACGAAAATGTAGGTCTAATTGCTTTTGGAATATATTATCTACCTATCGGCCTGATTCACAAATACCTTTGCCCCGTACAAAGAAACCGAGGAGATATTCTTATCGCGACGTTTCGGGAGACGCTGGAACTCTTGGCGGATGATAAATGGAAGGCCTACGTGATTCACCGTCTTTGCTTCTAAAGCTGCTTAAAATCCCCTTCTACCTAGATTATTTTTATGCATTTTATGCAAATAAGACGTGTTTGGGTTAGTAACCGCGTGGTACAGTATTTTAAACATTCAGATGTTTTTAGATGCGTCGCTTTTGATGAACAACTTTTTTTTTAATAAACAACCCTGCCAACTAGCCGGTATTTTTATTTTGTATTTTTTCATTCCCTATTTTGATTGTCAAAGAATTGAAAAATAAAGATTTAATTTCAGATAAAAATAAAAATGAATGCATAAAAAGTAATAGCTATAAAAAAGCCCTGAATTTGTAGGATTTTACAAAAGTAAGTAACGTATCTAGGTTGAAACATTCGTTATTTGCTCTTGATTTCTATACATATGTATGTTTCAAAACACATTGTCCCAGGGCGGAGTTCAAACTCGCTGCGTCCGCATTGCTGTCCGATATTATTATACGCTGAACAAACGATTCTGAATAAAAACGGTTTCTATATAAAACACACTGGTCTTTTGTAGAAGAGTTTTAGCCTAAAACTGTCAGAATATATTACGACTGGTCTAAAGGTGATATGGAGATAAATGCGATTGCAAATCACGTATATTTTATGTTCGCCATTCAATCGTATTGTGATGTTTGAACTACATTTATTTTCTTTTATTGTAAATCATCTCACCGTCATCGTGAACCGTAATTTTCGTCATCTCATTTTGATGGTTGTTAGCAGTAGGCTAGCCCCCTATTACATAGGACTTAAAGATAACTAGCGAAATGTGGGTGTAGTGTACGTGCTCCTCTGCCTAACCCTTTGGGAAAATACAGGCATGATGTTTTGCTATTTTGATAGAAATTAAACATAATAAAAAAGGTTGGATAAGTTAACCCCAACGGCGACACTCTTGGTCTGAATCTCACCTGATGGTAAGTGATGATTAGGCAGAAGGTGGAAGCGAGCTTCACCCGGAATCCTCAACCACAGAGGAACTGGCTATCTTATCTCTAACTGCCGAAACACAATGCAATGCTGCTAACATTGTTGTTATGGCGATAGACTTAGATAAGATGGTGGTAGCTAGCCAGGTGGACTTAGAACGAGCCCAACCCGGATTCGAACCCGGGAACTCTGGGTCAGAGACAGGTGATCTAACTTCTAGATCACAGAGGCGGTTTAGGATATTGATTGATAAAGCTTTTGCGCTTGTGGAAATAGCATGCATAAACGAAGTGATTAAGGGTAGTAACTCCTTTAAAACAATCATTTCCGTTCCCCTCAATCGTTTCCCTGTGGCAAATGTGTAAAATTTTATTTACGTAAGTGCTTAAAACAAAAAGCAAACAATTCACAAATGACACGAACCGGAAGTACCCGCTTCAGATGTAACAAACCTAAAAGGTAGGAATATTTTAAACATGTTAAATGTTTTTAAACTTCATTTAAAAATCGCAGGCGACCCTTGTCAACCTTTGCTTGCTTATTTTAGCTTATAAAGAGATTAAGTGGTATTCATGAGTAATTTATATGAGCAAATTACGGTAAAAAAGTGTGTATGGCGTTTATACATGTTCTTACTTTGCATATTGTGATTATATCTGTTTAATTAGCAACATTTTTTTGTAATGTTAATACTCGTAGATAGTCCTTATTCTACATAACCTTAATTAAGGCGAAAACGTCAGGGTAGCCCGCGAAATAAAAAAAATATATCATTTTTTGCAATTTGCTGGTCAGTCAATGTAATACACGATCTATCACAATCTGGATCGGTTTGAAACAGATTGCTAAACCATTGCTTCATAATTTCGATTAACAAATCTGCACAACAACGTAAATAACGCAATGAATGTTGTTGAACTGTCAAAATGAAACAGATTAGTCGGAATCGTTTACTAAAACGTTTTAAAAAATTAGATAGCAGGTTGTATGTTAATCCAAATTTGTTTCGCGACCGTAACTAATATGTATTTACATAATTATGACCATTAAAACCATCAATCAAATCTCTAAGTTCAGATTTCTCTATTGAATAACTATTTCATGAAATCGTGACATTTTAGGCCAATTCGTACTTAGAGAGTTGTATGGATGAGCTTAATGATTTTAATTCTATAAGCACACATTTGTTACGGCCGCCAATCGCCTTTGACCTGCAAATTGCAAAAAAACTTAAGTTTTGAATTTCGCGGGCTACCTCAGCGCATCCGCCTTAAGTGGTTAATATAATGATAATTTTGAGTATAAAGCTAAAAGAAACCACTTCGAAGTTAAGTTTAAGTCAAGATAAGTCGTGTAGGTACATACATAAACTAGCGAGGTAGCAACGTACAAAGCGCTAAACGTACATTTGACAGTGCAAAGGTATCAAGGGCTCCGGTTGTCACCGAAATTAGTCGAACATGCCCGAAATAAGTGTATGAATTAAGTCGGGATAAAAAAAAATGAAAACTA
The DNA here is from genome assembly GCA_914767815.1 of Eupsilia transversa. NCBI lineage: Eukaryota > Metazoa > Arthropoda > Insecta > Lepidoptera > Noctuidae > Eupsilia > Eupsilia transversa. The sequence continues at coordinate 6,541,686 of OU611888.1, forward strand.
AATGAATAACTAGGTATTTACTCCGCACATAGTTAAGCTTTGTGAATTTGATTTGCTAAATGATCAGAACTGTGATAAATAGATGAAATTATGAAATTAATTAAAATATTTATTAACCTGACAAAAGGCTTACTTGTGGATTATTATGTGATTACGTTGTCACTGACTGTGTACCTAATTGAAAAATTAATTAATTACTGTATATTCATTGCTCCATTCGCCATGTTTTACACTTATTCATCCGTTTACATAAATATGGCGCAATTTAAATGGTCCGAGCTACGCCAGATTTCTAATGGCTGTTTATTTTAATACTTCGACGTCTGCAAATACATCGACCATTATTGTTGAACAACATGTTCGGGGACCATTTCCAATGTAAACAAAATGCTTTTGTATTGAAAGCCTTCTGAACTTTTTCGTATCTTTTATTAAATCGGTTAAAAGGTAATATAAATAAAACAAATCTAAAAATAATACGAGTATTTGTATATTATTATCATAGTTATATTGTTGTCTTTGTGGAATTGGATACGCAAGCAATGAAAAATATGAATGTGAGAGTATGTGTATTTATAATGTCACGAACACACATTCAAGCCACAGGATTGTGGCTGACTTTGTGACTTATACCTACAATGAGAAGAAATGACAAAGACAAGGTCATGCTTAATTAGAATAAGCACTTAGAAATTGCAAACAGACGTCTGCCATAACACTTTAGTTTACCCACAAAACTGTCAGCAGCTTACATTTTATCTTACATGTAAGCCAACGAATTAAAAGTTAAACACCACTAGATGAGGTTCAACTCGTGTTGGTCTGGTAAACTACAGAAGGTAACAATTAAAAGTGTTTGAAGAGTAAACACTATCCGACGCGCTGTTGTGTGCGGATGGCGAAGTTTGTGATGTACGATGTAATGACAAATCACATGACTGTGCTTTGAGATTTGTAGGTGTAACACGGAATTTGTCTTAAAATTGGACTGAAACAACAAGACGTAACCAATATAAACATTAAATGCAAATGGAAAACATGCACGTTGTTATGATTCTACACACGTGACTTTCGTAGCATATTTCTCTTCATTTTATTCAGGTCCCGAACGTTTTAGAGAAGATTTTCTATGTGATAAAGTAGTTTTCAGCTATTAAAAATATGTTTTTAGCATGTACCCTCAATTTACAAAAGTTGCTAGTTGATAACGGCTATCATGAATGCTACCAAAAAAAAAACTTGAAGCAGGAACTATCAAAGTTAAATTGAAAAGCGTGTAAAGAGTTTAGGCAAATGTGTCCGTCTATGAAATTGGTTACGGTCAATTTGTCCGTTCGTTATTGCTTTGCATATTCATCGCATTTAAGGATTCATTTAATGTGTCAGTTAGAGGTAAAGCATCGGAAAATTGTGGCAAAGTCCGGTAGCGATACAAATTACTTAAATTGATTTGTGAACAGGTGGATTTCTTGCTAATATTTTCCGGACTTCTGTATTGTATAGTAGATTTTAAAGTTTTATCTGTCATAAATTCGGTTATAAAGATTGGATTTTTATGATCTTCGAGTTTCTACTGCCACAATAAACATGAATGATAAATGGTGTATGTTTATTCGTGTCGACGCTCAATTGACATTCGATCATCAAATTGAGCCACGGTTCTGACAATTTTTATAGCAAAGTCGATCGTCGAAATAGAGCAAATCTCTTTTCAAATAAGATTTTAAATGTTAACATTACATACATACATTTGATCGTCGTAGCACATAATTGAAGAAAAAAGAAATGTCGTACATCCTCGCACAAAGCGCTGTCGAGTAGAGAAGATACGAAGACTCGAGTCTCAAGACTTCGAGACGAGACTGCAGCCCACAACCTATAAGCGTTAGGTCTTTATGCGTTGTGTCTCATAATTTTCTCATATTTAATACATCTGTATGAGACTGTAAGCCAAGAGTCAAGTTGTGTGTGTGTTATTAAGTTAATAATGTGAAACAGTTTCTGTAATATTATTTTCCGCTGAATCTCCGGCCCATTGCCAAAAATTTATTTTTCTAACTTGAATGCATGTTAGTTTTTAGCTTTTATTTGGATTCGGCGAAGGCTTTCTGTATCCGGAATGTATTATGGTTCAAAATCAGATTGCAACACGTCGATAGTGATAGTTCCCTCTTGAGAAATCAACGAAAAAGGTCTTCTATTACTCGAGATTTGCTCGTGATGGTGCGTTTTTTCTTCTAATGTAACTCTGTGGTAACGCAGCGTAACTTTATGAAGCCAAAAGGTAATAAAAATTCATTAGTCCGCCCTTTCAACTTTAATTTCTACTTTCAACTTATTTCTACTGGAGCAAACAGAGAAAAACGCTGTGTTTAGTTTAGCTACCGGTTCACTGGCAATTTTCATCTACAGGAAGATTTTGAAGTTATATTCAATCGGGGAAAAAAAAGTAATGCAAATGAATAAATCAAACAGCTTCTTCGCCCACGTTTTTAAGTCAAATATTTATTCCTATTAACCTACTGTTATTCAAACACGTGTAACCTTCACAAAATACACGGGTCGCAGTTTTACCGAGATTAACTAAGTTTATTTTAACCATTTCCTATACCATGACACTGACAGACTTACAAATGAAATAATTATTTGGAAGCTTCATGGCCATTGGCTATTTCTTTTCGTATCATAGGCGAAATGTTCTGGAACAATTCAAATATAGTTCAGTGTAATGACACGAGCACGGAAACTCTTTTTTAACAAATCTACTAGGTAAATAAACTTCTAAAAACTTCGATCGACTACAAGGTTAATGTTTGTAATAAACCCTTGAATAAAATATAATTTCCTGTAATATCAGTTTTTGTTAGAAAACACAATGAAAGTTTTCAGGTGAGCTCAATGAAATTGCTTATAATAATCGTTACAAAGAAAGTAATTATATCTCGAAAGGAGCTTAAACTGAACATGGCCATTGTTCGTCATGATTAATAGTATGTGTTGAGGTCCCTTTCATTAGTGTTGTGTTCCCGCCACTAGTGGTAATGGAGAATACATAATACAAATAACCCGTTTCAAATAATTGTCATGTGTGAAAACGGTCTCCGTTTTCATTCCATAATTGCATGTTTCGAGCGCAGAATATTTTAATCATCGGCGAGTGAAGCACACTCGTGTGGAATAATTGCTGTTTTAGTTGAAATAGAAAATAAGCGTAGTTTATGATCAAAGTTGTACATTTAACTTTGTGACATCGTTTATTCGTATTTTGGACAGACATTAACTGTTTTCGAATGCGTGCACGTACGTGGGCACGACATTCTCATATTTACAAATCAGTACAAGTTCAAATACAATTTTGTAATTACAGTAAAATATTTCTGACATGTTTTGGTATTTTGTTCTCAAGTAAAGCGTGGGTTGTTGGAGTAAAAATATGATAATTTGCGTTAAGGTAGTTCGAACCTGAAGTTTTTGAACAGTTGAGCAATATGGATGGTCACGTATTTGATCTAGATACTTACCGAAACGTATTGATCGGATATGAGCTTTATTGAAATGCCTCACGATATTTTCCTTCGCCGTTTTGAGAGCAGTGGTGAAGAAATTATTTACACACAGTAAAAAGCCTGCTTGGGTTCGAAGCCACGACCTACAAGTCGGGGCCGTTATCACTGGGCCAGCACTGCTCGAAAATAAAATATTAGATTAGGTACTTAAATTCATTGTCCACTTCGTCACGTTTAGGTAAAGAAAAGCATTAGGTACTTACACTCCAAAATTGAAATTTATCCCTAGACGATGTTATTATAAGCACATACATTATCGATTTGGAAAGGGTTACCGTAGAAAGGACAATTGGAATGCATCGACTATATTGAGAACGAATATAGGTAGGTTCTTCAACGAAACAGCACCACTTAGAAAGCTGAACGAAAAAGTAAATTATAAGGGTCATAACAGAATGATGAAGGACGCTGTCGAAATATACTTTTGTTTCTTCTGTCTTCTCGGAAAACTTAAAAGGGTGAAAGGGTTTTCAAAACATTTCAATGTCTTAGTCGCCAATTTATTTGTTCGTAATATTCTGAATCTAAATAACCCAAGGGGGTGAATTTTTGCATGTTGTATCGCACAATAATACGACAACAAACTTTTTTTAAAGAATAAACTTTGTGTTCTCATAAAAGTTTTAACAAATGTCTGCAAAACGTTCCTGTCTTATTGCCTCCCAGAGAGTTATTTCGCAACTTTTCAATCCTCAGCCTACTTATAACTTTTCCCATCAGAATGACTCCGCTTAAGACGATACAAATAACAAAATTCCCGAACAAATCCATATGGGGAGTAACGAGATCTCCTACAGAACGCGTGTGCTTCCAACTTTTAAGTGAACTTACATTTGGTTTAAGTTATACGGGTATAAAAATTGAAAAGACAACTTTTTATAGACAATGCAAGATTATCAGATGGTTTTCTTCTATCCTTTACAGTTATGTGAAATTGGATTAGAAGCTAAGGATAAAATACTTTGTGCTACTTTTGTTAAAATAAAACATAGTTTCTAGAGCAGTGGTTCCTAAAATTTTCAATATTTTGACCCCTGTGATTTATTAGGAAAACTACGTGAAATATTAATTTTTACCCCCGCGGGGGAATTACCCCCGGATCGGAACCCAGGTTCTGGAGAATATTTCTACCCATCTTGCCCCTTTGTATTGTGTGTTTAATATTATGTGCTACATCCTGGATCGTTGCTACAAATTAGAGGTGGTAATTGAGTGTTAGTTACTGTAGTGAATATTCCACCTGCGAGGTATGTAGTTTCCATCCATTTGTAAGTACGCATGAAGATCAATATTCAACGTAATAGATATGTATATCTACGATATATTCGATATTCAACGTAATTTAATGGCGTCATCGGGCACCAATTCTGGGGTAATAATAATAATATGTATTTATGATAGTTGCAATGTATCTTGAAGCAATTTAGTCACGGGTTTAATGATGGTGTTTTGAGCAGAAAAAAATGTTTTCTTTTGTTACTAAAAATATTCTAATGTACATTGCCACCACTGCCAACACTCTCGTTAACATCAACTAGATTTTTTGTAAAAGAAACTCGAAACTGATAAATTAATTTTCATTTTGGTAGACATAAAGACTGAAGAGTTAGTTTGTAAAGAAGGTACACCGACTACTCAATAACTAAAGGTGTAAAAGAAGTAGTTCAAAGTTGAAACTTTTCAAATTAAAATAAAGTCAGCTGGTTTTCTCGCGTTTTCTTACTTGTTACGCTATGTAAGTTGTTGAAAAGTTGGATATCAAGTACCTATCTAAATGAGTTATTAGAAAGTCTCTAAGCTAATTTTCTCAAGCAAGCACTGCTTAGTTAATTATTAAGGGGGATAGTCGTCAAAAGTCCGACTATTTTAATTCCAGAATGTTCATTCCTACTGATTTCCTTTAAATCTTTCTTTCTCACAAGTTATCGTCGGTAATTATTTCTACAAAGTTTTGCGGTCGACCGATATTAACAGCGAATTTTATTCCACTGTTAAAACCTGCCACTACTAAAACCTATGTTTTTGAGATCAGACGTCGCCTCCGGCCCTCACAATAAATTAAATAGGTCGAAAAACTTATTCCACCCCAATTGTAATTTAGTACGATCGTTAAAAGTTTTACGAGCAATCTTCGGCTTTCTCGGCAATAATCTGTTTTAGTCGTCGCCATCAAAACCGTTTCGTATCCGATTGTTCGTTCATCTCCGATCAGCAAATTGACTGACGACGCCCGAATCAATTTTTCTTCCCCTTTTATTACAAAAGAAAACGATAAGCGCTAATCGATGGCATTTTTCTTGTCTGAAAAGACATTTTTCGAACTTATACCGAGAAATATGAAGGTCTTTGTTTTATGTTTCTCGTTGTAAAGAAAATACTTTTAGCGTTCTTTTAAATAAAATACTCGAGAAAGGAGATTTTTTTCAAGAAGAGTAAATCTCATCAATGGACTTTCGTATTCGTCGAGAGTCTTTGGTACAGGAAACCACATTAGTAAAATGAGGTTATTGTATTTGCTAGAGCCACTTTGATGTACATAACGTAACGTAATTAAGTTGGAATTAGGCGGTAGTTCATTAAGAGGTGATTATTTTTTGTATTAGACTCCGCAACTCCGTCTTATTACAAATTAATTAACAATTAAAATCCGTCTAAGACTCACATTGTCTTGTTCCTAGCCTCTAGTTGTTTGGCAGACTATCGTATCGATTACTGCGAAATTCTTTCCGTGTAAAGCCCCTTCTAAGAATAGTCTATCGCATTACGTGCGCGTCTAACGAAAGACATGTAAGGATTCTATTAGTTGTCTGATAGTATTTCGAAAGTGCAAAGTATTTTAGAAAACTCTGCGGTCACTAATTCTTCAAGAATTATATACGATCTTAAAACATATTCTTTGTTTCTGACGAATTCTTCTCTGGTACAGCCAACCGCACGACCATGGAGGAAATGACTCCGTTAGTTTTCTTATGTCGCAGCGTTACAGGCTGTTTGCGTAGTTTATTTTACCAAATAGGCGTGCGTTTGACCGTACTGCTGATCTCCAATTTTATGTAAACCAGGTCGAAATAAGCCACCACGTATCTCATATGAAAAATATTATATCCAGTCAGTAAACATCTTCAAAATAAACTTCCAAGTTCCTCTCCTCTCTGCAGTCTCTTATGAAGTTCATAGTAGTTTTAAAACTACGTATATACCTATCAGTATTGCACAATCAGTTGGCAAGTGGCCCATAGTGGTGAATACGAAGAATGGGTACCTCTTTTGACATACTACTTTTTATTGAAGTGTATTATGAAAGATTTTTGACAGTTATGTCAAAAATCAATAAAAGTATTAATTTAACGTTCACGCTTCGCGCGTCGGCACACAGGCCTGTCTGTGAGAGGGAGTGGGCCATACGTAATTCGCCTAGCGGGGCCAGTGCGATATCAGTCACACAAGAGTGTTGACAGAGACGTCCTTCTCCAGTAGTTCGACAACACTGCTAAAACTAATAATAATAATATCTAATAAGAGTAAAATGTGGAGTAATTATTATTAAAGACATTTAAGTATCATTGTTGGCGGTTGATGACTGCAGTATGCTACAATGACTATATTACTTAACCATTTTTACATTTTAATGTTTTTTTAATAAAATTCTTGAAATTAACCCGAGGCTAGTCTATATATAATAGAAAATGGCCAAGTGCGAGTCGAGGGTTCCGTACCAACAGTTTCTTGTATGGGAACCCCGTTTAATTATTAACCTTTATTTATTTATATTATTTGTTGATATAGGCAATAGAAATACACAGTCTGTATAGAATTTCAACTATCTACTTATTACAGCTCATGAGATACAGCCCGCGGATAGACAGTCGGACGGACGGACAGTGGAGGCTTAGTAGGGTTCCCTTTGGCACCCTTCGGTTACGGAACCCTAAAAATGAAATGCTGTTCGTTGGTAAGCGCATCACTTGAGAACAGCTGACCCGATTTAATTATTTGTTATTTTAAAATGTTCATAGTATAGTGCGCGCGGAACAAGTTGGCCGCGCCTTAGGTATGTGAGCGGTGGGACGGAGAGGCGGGGCGACTTGTTGTCATTACTCAGTGCGGCGCATTGAATATGGCGGCAACCCGCCCCCTCACCTCCTCCCTCACCTAAGGCGCGGCCAACTAGTTCCGTGCGCACTATAGTCCGGGAAATAAAAAAATTGAAAATTTGGTAAAACTGAAAGTGCATTTTCTATGGGAATTTTGTATAAATTATTGAAATTTGGACATGACAACGTCTGTCGGGTCAGGTAGTTAACAATAAAATGAAAAATAGCGCCTGCCTTTCTTGGAATTTTCTTCGATAATAACAAAATCTCTAACAAAGAATGAGTTCGTACCGTAGTTAGTTTAAAAAGCTTGACAGTTAATAAATGCTAGGACAATAGTTGTACGACTGAAAAAGGAAAACAGACCAGTACTCTCATCTCGTTTATTTAAATTCACTTTTCAAAGAGAGTTTTAACGGCAACGTAAAATGTTATAGTTGAGCCACAGAATAGTAGGTACAGAAGGTCGGTTCCCAACGAGTGAAAACGCCCGCACGCAAACACGCTTCACGTAGAGCTAGTGCAAGCGTGTTGCGACTGACTGGGCGATGGGCCAGAAGTGTTTTTTTACCGACTTTTTTTTAAAATTTGTTTTCTCACATCACCTGTCTCCGTCATTTATGAACCGATTTCGTAAATTATTTTTTTGTTTGAAAGATGGGTTCAGCAGGTCAGGATCTGATTATGGGATCTTGGAGAAATCAAGGGAACTCTTCAAATATTATAGGCACACCACTATAAAAAATACCCAAATCGCTATGATTTGGGTATTTTTTATAGTAACTCGTACGATGTGTGTGGATTTATGATGAAGACCACAGATGGCCACCGGAACTATTCAATAATAAGTATTTCACGGGTTGCGATTCGATTACTTTAATATGGTACGGTTGCCAAGCAATGTATGCTAGTCACAATTCATATTATTATGGTGACGTAACAGGAGCACTCCTTAACAATTAGCGTCCCTGCATCCAGAAAAGCAATATTTTGTAAAAGGTGATGAGCAGTTGCCATTAGGGTATTGTAACTTAGATAAATTACAAATCGACCCTCTAAAAAGCGAAAAATAAAAACTTTGCTACAAAAAAAAACAACCGACTTCCAACTTTTGGAGGTTTTTTTGGATTGCATATGCGTACGCGTCTATATGTGCGTGCACCTGTTTATGCTGGTTTTATGAAGCCGACCTTCTGTAATATTCTGTGATAGAGGTTAATTATATCTCGTTGCAGACGTTTTCTGAATATAAATTTAAAGTGAACGGTGTATCAATATCCGTCGCTGTGTCTGCGGAGGTGAAGTATTGCCTCAGCACGATACTCGGGTTTCAGTGTATCTTTCGGAAGAGAAGCGTGGTTGGAGTCATCGGAACTGCAGTTAGATTTGTCTTTTATTAATTAGAACCATGTCTTGTTGGAAACACAAGGAATTGAATTCAGAATATATATTTTAATGTTAGTTTGTAATTAAGATTTATAACTCAGTAAGTAAATTCATAAAGTACAAATTAAATTTAAAAAAATCTATAACTCATGTGGTTCCTGGAAAATAAAAGGCAATTTTTTTCTGAAGGTTACTTATTTAAACTAAAAAGGCTGGAAAGTTCAAGCATAACATGCACGTATCCCAATAGAATTACCTACCTACACTGAAAATTGATCACTTTAATAGTGACTCTGCAGGAAACGGAAGCGTTGAAGTATCTAAAAGTATGTCTTCTTGAATATTACATTTACATTTTACAGTATAACCAATTTTAATACATAATAGGAACAGGAAATACGTTTCTATAAAATAACTACTACTATTATACTATATTATGTAAGTGCACAATTATGCTTCCATAATTATGCAAGTAGCAATTTTATAGTGCAATATAAAAAGTTTATTCTTCCTGATTATAGTAGCATCTACTTATGTTAGTGGTAGTTTGTTTGCTGAACAATAAACGTTATGGCTTGTAAACAGTGCAGTCGTAAAACCATTCGAAGGACACACTTCGAAAGAATTACGAGTTTTATCTGATACTGTATAGATAACACGCGATAATTACTATTTAGCGTGAAATTCTACGGTATTTTCACGAATTTCATCAAAGAAAAAACTAGACTTCAAAAGGAACTGTGTCCTGGAATCGTCACAGAGAAAATCCCTCAGGAAACATTAACTACAAATCAGCGTTTTTACACAGCCTGAATAGGATTACGACACAAAGTAATTACAACATTTTAGACGAAAAGAAAATAGGCAATAGGCTTTACGAACTCATTGTAATACCCTCACAAAGAGACAAGATAACCCAAGGCAATTTTCTTGAACCCTAGCTAGGTACTTGACACACAATTTTCTCTATACATAACCCTAATAATTGTCAGTAAGAAACGTAAACATGGTAACAAGTGGGTAGGTGAAAAGTAAACTGAATTACTCGCGGGCCGGACGCCTAGTACAATTTACGAGGGGTAGCGTTACTAAAAAGTAGAATACGTTTGTGTGGCGCTCATTCCTCGTTCTGCAAACGACCGTTTAATGCTAATAGGAATAGTGCTTACAATGGGCTTACGTACGTACTGATTGTAGATCTGCCACCGCTCCTTTTAAATTCGATTCCTGCAAACTGCTGTAGGTTTCGTCCTTTATTAAACCATTTTATCGATTTAGATAATCTATTTTCGTACACTTTTATTTAAAGTTTTTAACTATGTAGCTATTGGGTTTGGTAAAAACTGGTCGATTAAAAGGAGTAAAATCGAATTAGTTATTGTTTTCAGGAGGTCACTGATCGATTTTCAGCGCTATATTTTTGTCTCTAAAGCTGTACGATTTTTTCAGAACATTCAATAAAAAAAAGAAAATAAATAAAAATAAAAAATCAAAAGCTGCAGGCAAGCCAAGTCACAAAATCCTTCTGTTTTCATAAAACACAAAAATGGCAGGCAATAGAGATAAGCTTTCAGCCAAGACATAGCTCTTTACTTAGAATACTATGAAATATAACCATACCTTAAACAAAGTAACACCTGAAGCATGTTAGTTTAAGGTGTCGTAAAAGCGTAGTAACATGGTTTCTTACGAATATACTATGATCCTATTAAAAGTTCTCATTAGCGTAAAATGCCAATAGAATAGAGACTGACTCACTGACGTGAATGTGTCACGTGAGTAATGCACGGCTTGTTAATTAAAAAAAAAAAACTATTCCGACGTGATTTTATTTTTGCGTCACTGAATTTTGAATTCGTAAATTACTTCATGCCAATAAGTCAACTTTTAATTACAATTGTCTCGGGAAAGCTTCACACCACTAAAGCAAATCTTAGCACGTTAACATTAAACCAAAAACCCGAGTAAACAGTTGTTTTGTATGCATTGCGTTGTTAGTCCGTCTCCCTTAGCCAAGTCTACGGAACCAAATAGAGTTTCCCAGCTTAAACACGCGCGGCCATGTCGCTCGTAACATACAAAATACAAGTAATTATATTTTGGGATACAACGCTGTTAATTAAGGTGGTCGGTTACTGTAGTTACAGTGGGAAATACAAAATCGTAAATTATATTTCATTGTTACACTAATTTTTTTTTATAGTTCAAAGGTAAAACCATTTTTGTTACAATTTCTACTAAATGACATGTGTTTAGAACTTTAGAAGTCACATTAACAAAAAAACAGATAAGGTTTTCAAATGACGCCTCATTACCGTTGAGGCAAAACAAGACAAAAGTTTGTTTCATTTCGCTTTATTATTATGGCCAACATTGAAAAAAATAGGTTTGTTTTTAACATAAACAATTGAAATATCAGCCCGAGGCAGCGTGTTAGTCTTTGATCACACGGCTTTCTATGTCGTTTAATTAAAAATAAAATGGATGAACAAAAACGTTGTGGCAGACGGCAGGCTGTTTTTTTTTGCGTTAGGTACAAGAATAAAAACAGTTAAATGAAACATGGTTCAGTTTGCCTTACACCAGAAAAGGCAAAACGAGCGCTGGTCGGTCAGCTCAGCCTAATTTATGTGGACGACGCCGCTGAATAAAAATGTTACGAACCCGAAACGCGAACCGAACTGAACGCAATGTTAATAGGACTATAGCTTACAACACTTGAATTGTGTTTGATTTGGTCTCGATAACATTTCGCTCGTCTTGAGATAACACTGACTGTTTTTATTCTCGCGAGCGAAATTATACATTCTAATTTTTATACGTCGTTATCTCAGAATATTTTATATCGCGTTCTGTGCTAAATATAAGAGCTATAACTAACTCAGTTTATCTACGTTGTAACCTTTGTGGAAGGAATTCATATAGACAAAAGATGGTTTCTACAGCACTAAACATTTATTAAGAAAAACGTTTTTAAAAGTAAGACTATTATTCGAAGTTGGTGGTGATCTTCATTAGTGATAGGTGTATGTCATTAGTAAACGAGCAGCACGTAAAAGCTGTTTTTACGTTGTATTCGTTTACTAATTATACATATATATCATTGAAACACACGAATGAAAAGTAATACCTTTGTATTTTCTGAAAGACATAGTCAGGCATGTTGCCGTCACTAACTTCTTTACTCAATTTCATTCGCAAATCCAAGCAGCAAATGAGGACATAGGACGAACACACGTCTTCATTGGCTACGTAATACGTGAAGTACGGTAAGATTTATAAAATAAAATGGGACCTTCTAAGGCGGCGTCCCACGAGACCTCTGCGAACATCTATTTCGTTAGTTTCCGCACAGTCACCGGGACGGTCGTTTGTCATTCCGTCCTTATTGAGGAGCAAATTTCAGTGACCGCCTCCTGCCTTCTGTTATCCCCGTGATATTTTCATAATCCCGCTTGAAGGACACGTCCTAAGGCTTGTTGTTGGATGTCGTTTGTTGTCCTAAACTTGTATCTCAGGGTAATCATCGTTTGGTACAAGTGCCTACTAAAAGACCCGACTGATATTAAATCATTTAGCGTGAATTATGTAATTGACAGTTGCTTCAAGACAAAGTCAACACAATTTATTTATTTTGTGATTTTGTTTGATGCAAAAAAGTTAGATGCTTAAAAATAACATGAACCTTAAAACAATAAAGCAAAAGAGTCACAGGAAGGTCGTTAAATGTTCGCTAGGTATATAAAAAACGCGAGCACGTTAGATATTGCTTGATGTTTTCCGAACGATTCCACAAAGGAATGCAACGAATCTCTCGATGAAGGCGTTAGGTGAAATAAATCGAGATTAAAGGCTCTTACACACTGGCGCGATATCGCGAGCGCGACAAGGGTAGCGCTGCCTGTCGCGCCCGCGATATCGCGCCAGTTTGTACGACCCGTAAAACGTATTCTGAGGCAAAGTGGGGTCTTGTTTTCGTACACTCACCGATTGGTGGCTGTACGACAAGACCCCATTTTACGAAGAAGAAAAATCTCATCATAAATTCACGGCAGGCTTTCCCTAGCAGTCTATAGAGACGGGACGATAAACAAACTACTCTATTGCACGCCCCTCCATCGATTTATCACACGTCTATGATTAAGATTTATGGCTATAATAATAACTTTCATAGATAAATTCTTTCTGTGGACTATGTGATGTCATCCACATTGAAAGGTGAAGACTTACGTAACTATGAAAGTTTCTCCTTCAGTTCGGTATGACTTTGCTTATTTCTCTGGTTTAAGATTCAATATTGCTAGGCGTGCAATTATAGTAGCTAGTTATCTGGCCATTCCGAATGCATACAAATATGAAGGAGACTAGCGGAAAGCAAACGAACGGGCCGGAACGGAAAAAAGTTGGTACTGCGACGTTTCATAATTTCTGAGTTTTTTTGTTCGATTTGATGACTGCCCCGATTTTTCTGCGGTAGCGACAAACGAGAAACCACATTGCAAAGTGTGAGACAGGTCTACACTAGTTGCAAAGATATTATAAAGTAAATTATTGGTTTAATAGGGTGGTACACATAGGTATTGGTATGGATTTCTTATACTGATGTGAGGTGAACGCTCTGTTCTAAAGATATTCCTTCACGCACTGCCGTCACTGATACTTCCCGACCTCTTTCTGTGTTTCCACTTATCTACGTATTCCACTCACGATATTTTCAAACACTGAGTTGGTAATACGTGACACAGTCAGCTGTTATTATACCCCCGACATATTTGTATCTCAAGAGAACATTCCTCAGAATACTTTATTATAAACGTCTGTGAAAAATAATCTTGAAATCTTATGTGAAAAGATAAAATATTTCTGGAATTAAAAGTAATAAAATACTCTCTGTACCTATGTGGAAAATATAAATTCCAGCTCTTAAAAGATATTTTATTTTATCTCAAAAGAAATATTTGTTTATGTGAAAAATGTTTTAGTTATTCTCTGTAAGATCTTGTTAGAAGAAATAAGAGTGTTATTAATACTAGGAATTAAGTCGGATTTACTGCTTTTAATAGGCATTTTAGCTCCAAATTGTTTTGAAGAAATAGAGATAGTAGATAGGTAGGCCTGTAAGTATGATCATCATGTTAATTCTTAAAAAAATATAATCTTTTTTATATATTCTAGGTACCTACGTAAAATTGTACGTCTAATTGCTAGTAATAACTACGTAGTACGAAGATATGTAAATATTTTCGTACTACGTAATTATTTTAAGTGACTAAGTAAGAAACGGCAGACAGTTACTTTGTAAACGATTCAGACCAGTTTTTGTTATGCACAGTGTATAAAGTGAAGTTTTTGTGCCTAGTATATTTTTTAATGAAACAATTTATCATGAAAACTAAGTATTGATTCAATAACCCTCTAAGCCTAACCTAACAACTTTCACAATTTTTCATAAGCGTCCTGGCGAAATGTGGGTGTATAATACACCTCATACGGTATTAAATAAATTGTGGTGGGTCCATGTGAACTTTGTTACTAATATTTTAAGATCTTGCATACACATGAGGTCATTTCAAATTCAATTCTTTATTGCATATTATGCACAGATTTTTACCTCTGCGTAACCCTTCGGGGATTACAGGCGTGATGTGACTGTTTATGTTATCCTATAAAAAAATCTGAAACGTGGAAGAAAGACAACATAATTATTTTACGAAAATAGCATCTGTAGATACACGTATCAATATTTATAAGTCTAGTCTTAGGTAATTTCATACTCAAAATATTTCCATGATTGAAAATAGCACAAAAATAACATTTTGTATTTACGCACGAAATTATTATAACCATTTTACAGCTTGGGTATTGAAAGAATGAATAGTGAATAAGTAAAAAGGTTTCATTTATACGAGCTTGGCAGCCGCGGTACGCGTAACTGTTTACGGAAAACTTTTCTGTGAATACAAACCCAAAAGATTTTTCCAATTTAGCGAGAAAGGCTCGAATGCTGGAGAGGTCACAAAGCGAATAGTAAAAATACATTCCCTATACGTGACCGTAAGTTTTGCTACCCGCGGGAGGACGCTGAGGACGCCGAACATGACATATAAACGAAAATGCCATTCGAAGCTAGAAAAATGTACAAGGCACGAATTTTACGCCGATAGTCACATAAATTTGCCGTTTTAGTCACTGAAATATGTACCAGTTTCAAGTTTTAGTTATGTTATTTTTATTTAGGTACAGTTTAGGCGCTTGTAGGATCTTGTATAAGTAGATATTTATTACGTTTCTTTTGCTTCTAGATTTTTTATAACTTATACTTTGTTTGCTTAACTTATATTTAAAAGTTAATTTGAAAGTGTCATCTTGCTCAAACATTTAATTAGATTTAGTCAGATTTATTATGAGATCTATATCATCCTATAAGTGGCAGAAAGTGAGGTAGGATAGACTTTTCACAGATTACCTTTCTACTGAAGACTCGCCCTTTCAGACGTCAGGTTCTCAGATCGAAATGAATTTTACGAGTCATTAGGTAAATATCTCTCACGAAACCGTCTGAAATATATATATAATGAGGAAATTATTTTTGGACTTTGCCAAATTTAGCAGTGTTACAGTTACCTAATTTCAAAGTACGCATATTACTGGGTAGTAGGCAAATTACCAAATTGTGCTATGTATATTTTACTTAGAAACTTGTTCCTACAGGCCGAATTTACGTGATTGATACAAAGTTGCGCGCGGCCGAATATCTTATTATCCCCTGGGAAGTTTGCAACTTTACCCGTATAAAAAATTACCTTCGCCTAAACGGGCAAAAGAAAATTATTTGCGGGCAGGCTTATAAAATAAACATCATACGTGTTAAATAAATAGACTTTTTAACCTTTTATTCTATTCCTTTTTACTTAGATCTGCCGATTTCGATCTTACAGAGGCACAAAAATAATTTTGTGTGATAAAATTTAAGTTGCGTAGGTAAACATTCCGGTAGTTCAATGATATTTCCTTAAAGATTAATTATAAAGTCTTCAGAAGAGGTTAATGTATGTTTAACCTATTCAACCTACTTCTACCTACTCAGTAAACTACAAAGGATTGGTATTAGAGGCCGCTTAGTTTGTTCAAGAGTTACCTTAGTGGTCGGTCGCAAATCATCAGGATAAACAACCACACCAGTAAGGAAGCATTCCTCGCCTATGGAGTTCCGCAAGGTAGTTTCTCAGGACCTACTCTTTTCCTGGTTTACATGAACAAGCTCTGTAAACTTGATCTAAGAAACTCCAAAGTAATTGCTTATTGCTTGCGTATGGAGAAACTGTCAAAAATTCTAAATTTATTGGGAAGGGAAGGCTTATTCTGCGGATAAAATTTATTCCTGTTTGGTCTAATCCGCCCTAAGTCGGTACTTTAACTTGTTATTCTTCGGTGGTTCCGAATCACAAGAGCTTCGATTGTATTCAATCACAATCCATGTGTTTCGAACGACATTCCTAATCCATTGATGCATAGGTTTAAAAATCCACGTGCTAAAAAACGTAAGTAACGCAATGAACATGGCTGAACTGTCAAAATAAAAGACATTGCGATCGATTGCCATTGTATGTGTTACGCAACTATCCTGCTGGTTTCCTTCCACATACATTCGCCATTATTCAGTACCTATCCAGTATAAAAGTGTAGTGACATAGGTACTGTTTACCCGTTGACCGTAGCCGGGAAGTCATCGGTCACGGCGCAGCACGGCCACGTCGCTCACTGTCTGCCGGTGATGAAACACTTCACCCCTATCTAAATCACTGCGTTTAACCTAAATAACGGTCACACTGTATAAAGTTGTTGTTATACTGACTTGTCTTAGTGGGTTTTAAGGAGTGTTTCAGTATATTAGTGGAGGTGTATTTGTTAGTAGGTAATATTAACTTACCTACACATGAAGCTTTCCAAAAGGTAGGATTCTCAAGTCAGCGAGTATTGTGTGTGTTAATTTTAAATATTGTTTTATAAGATATTTTAACGTCAGGAAAATGAATTGTTTTCAAAATTGACTACCAACGTAAATTATCCGTATATTCAAATCACAACTGTCATTTTTTGTCAGTTTTATTAAATGACATGGCACTTTGACGTAGTTTCTCAATTGGGCATTGTATTCAAGTCATTTTAATCTTTTTTAATAGCACGAAAATTGATTATTTTGATATATTCTTAATGTAATTTTGTATGTGCAGCTGTGGTTACCTGTTATTGTGTGTTCATTACAGGAACCAGTCTCCATAGAGTATTTTCTTCTTTATTCTGATGATGACTAGTGAGTGTAGTTATCTAAGTAACAACCTACCGTGAAATGTTGTTTCCTTTTTTTAATACAATAATTTATTTTAATAATTTTGTCTTTTGTGTTTCTATGTACTACCCAAATATTTCGTTGTAAAAAACATAAAGTGGAACATTAGATAGTTTTAAATACGTTTAGCGTTAAATGCGTTTAGTGGTTTGTGGTGCAACTGGGCCTAAATATATTTTATATCCATTTGTATATCTATTTTTAAAAACCGGCCAACTGCGATTCGGACTCCCACACGAAGGGCCGTACCGTACACGTTTTTGTATGGGGACCCTTAAATTACTAACTTTAGTACTATAATTATTTATTATTTGTTGTCATAGCGGCAATAGAAATACACAATCTGTGAAAATTTTAACTGTCTACCTATTACGGTTTAAGAGATACGGCCCGCAGACAGACAGATGGACGGACAGCGGAGGATTAGAATTAGAATATGGTTCCGTTTGGCACACTTCGGGTACGGAACCCTAGAAATTGGGTAGTTCTAGTTAGTAACCTGAATTGTGAGCGCAAGGATTTGTAACGACTTTATGATAGGATTAAAAGAAAAGCCTTAAGTCAAGTACTCATTCTCTTGAGGTAGCGTGGGATTATACAGTTTCTATATCAAAGCTCTTCATCCTATAATGCCTATCCTGTGAAACTATTCGAGTTAGTACTTACTCAGTATGATAGGCAAAACCGCACTGTACGTAAAATATGATGTTGAGGCATAGTTCACACTAAATTCCTGAAGCTCTATCGTGCCAAGACATTTAAGCTTCAGCAAATATGCTTTAAATGGTAATATTGTCGGTATAACGAGTATTATAATAAGGCCGTTTCCTAATTGGTCGGTGCGGTATCGTTTCCGAAACGATACCGCACTGCTTTTGTTTGCTCATTGGTCGGTAAGCAGCAGTGCGGTATGATCTGTACCGAAACGATACCGCACTGCTTTCAAGTATAGACTTGACGGTATGTTTTTGGTAGTACATGGTCTACCCATGTGCCAAATTTCATCCAAATTCGTTCAGGCTTTTTAGCGTGAAAGCGTAACAAACAAACACACATACAAACTCATTTTCGCATTTATACTATTATATACCTATATATAATTATGGCGCTCGGTAAGCGGTAAGCGGTACCGAGTATACCGAGCAAGCTGTAAAACGCGTGACTTCACACGGTACCGAAACGATCCCGCCCTGCTTCCGCGTATACCGACCAATCAGGAAACGCTCATTGAAATATAAGCGCTCGGTAAGCTTTCGGTATATACCGAGCATGCCGATCCCGCACCGCTGACGTACCGAGCCTTGAGGAAAGGGCCTTACAGCTTCGACTGTAGGATCTCTTCATTAACACAGATCAAAAGTGGTTAAGTCACGATTGCTCAATTCTCTTTGTATGTTAATGATTTTGTGATTTTCGCATATTGAAAGGCCACGAGTTTTGATCGACTTCTGCCACCTATTGTGATTGGGCCACCATATACATTCGTAAGTATTTATAAAAATAGGCACGATTGTAGTTATTGTAGCTCTAGATATACATACATATCAGAAATATATAAGTACAGTAGATGATAATATCGAATATATTACTCTTCATAAAGCATAACCCAGTTGAGCAATCACTTGGATCACATTGATAAAAGCTTTCTCGGGAAAAAGTAAGTAATTTAGTCTCACTGTTTCGCTTCAACATAATTTGTTCTGAGGATCCGTCGGCAGGTGGGTTGAGTACGGGAGGAAGGAGGTTTAATATCAAACAATATGAGACATATCCGTTATTAATTAAATACGTTACGCCTACGCGAGCTCGTTTCCAAGGATATCGGCCTTGAATTAAGCCCAAGATAACGTTACTGAGAAAAATTCGATATTATCCTTTATTACTTCTTACTACGAGAATACTTTAATAATAAAGTAGTCAATTAATAAAGTTGTAATCGAGTTTAGGTGACTGCCTGTTCTAAGAAAGTGCCTTCCGTGAATGATAAGAGTTTCCTCCAAAACTTGAATGAGACTATTGGAAGGAAATGTACTTTGTAATAAACGCGTTGCCGAGGTGATGCTATATTTTTATATTCATGTAAAATCGACCGTAATATACAATTCCCTTTTCCTGGTATGGTTATGGTGAAAAGAAATGGTGTTTTTTCAAACATGCTTGGAAATTCGAGCATTATTTTGACCTTCTTCGAGATAAATTGAAATTGCGGTACTGGTCGAATATATGCGAGCGCCCGGCCGGCAATGTTTGTATGAAAATCCGTATCTGTCGTGTTTAGCGGCTAAATAAATTACTATGAATACAAGTACTGTCGTGTTAATTAAAAATGGAACGAACTTTTTACTTCAATACATAAGTAATAACAGCCATTAGGTTAAGCTACGCTGGCCGGGGTTGGTCCATAGATGGGTGACCATCTTTATTTACCGAGAGTCCTTCGTGCCGCGGAAAGCACGTTAAGCCGTTGCACTGATTCTCAGACTTTCGGGCTTGTGAAGACCTGTAACGCCCGAAAGTCTGAGAATCAGTCTTACCAAGGGGTTTCGTATTCGTATTACCTACCCTGTTACTGGGTTGTGGTCTTGTGGAGGTCAGATAGGCAGTCGCTCCATGTAAAATACTTGTATTCAGCTGCATCCGGTTAGACTGAGAGCCGACCCCAACATAGTTGGGACTAGGCTAGGCAGATAAACATGGCAACCAAGGAGCAAACCTATCAAAGATTTTATTTAAATTTCGATTTGGCTTGTAAAGATGAAACCAATGAACATATTGGCGCGTGAATTATCGTTGCTCGTCATTGATTCTGGAATTTATATTAATTTACTTAGTTTGAATTTCCGCGCATTATTTGAGAAAAGTTCTATACAAGCCTTGGCCTCGCAGCCAGGCATTGATGAACTCCCGTATGTGTGCCTCGGTTTCGCCTCGGTCCACATTTTCACGATAGTCCATCAATGCCTTTGTTGCAGGCCGCGACAGTAATGTACTTTTGTCCCAACGTTAAAATGTATGGGATTTATGCGATCCCTTTGCACCAACTTCGATTACTCACGACCCATAAAATAAGGCTGATATAGAATAAGAAGTGAAATAAAAGTAAACTGATGACGACGATGCCGGGGACTTGTTAACAAATGAATAGGCGAGTTCATTTGTTTGTAGATATTATGTAACATCTCAACAATGGAATTAAATCGTTCGAGTTAATATTTCAATAGAACAACTGAAATTTAAACAAGCATCCGAACTCGTATTGTTGGTTTTGTGAACTTTACGTTTTGGCTTGTTTTGTTAGTTACGTCCTGAAGTAATTCAACGTGTAAAAGATTGCAATTTATTAATGTTGATATAAAAGTGAAGTTTAAAATGATGCATGGAATTTGTTTTCATTATGTAGTCGCAATAAATTGTACGATAAAGCGGCGTTGCATTAATACAATCAGTTGGCCTGTTGGTTCGTGCTCAATCATTTTGTTTGTATTATTCATAAAAGACAGTGGTTGGGTCTTTTTAATGGATATTAATAATATTTTGTATTTTATAGATGGTAAACTCGGCTGTTGTACAGAGAGAATCATTAATTGTACGCAGCAATTATAGTGTTTGTATGTATTGATCAATTCTGACTGTTCCCTTATGTATCTCAAGCCGGGCGGTAATAGAGTGTTTGTTACACGGCCACTTAATAATTCAGCGGCAAGTCGTCTGAACTCGTCTGGCGATGCTGCCGGTGGCCTTGACCGAATCTTCTTGCATTAAGACCGGTGGGATTATGTTTATTAAATAGAATTTCGAATGATACCACGGAAAATCCAGGAAATGTGATTTCGCCAGGAATCTCATGAAAGTGGATTTTATTTTGAAGTGAGAAAAAGTTTTTGGTTTTACTCTGCTTTTCATTGATATACGAGGTTTTCTTTTTAAAACGTACCCATTGTAGCTGGGCACCATCGCAAGACTAGCACCACTTGTATCGTTGAATATAATTTGTAGATTACTATATAATACACAGATTCAATTCTAAATACTTTTTCTATCACTAGGAGAACGACATTTGCATACATTTTGGTTAAAAATCCTCGTAATGTAGTCTTGTAAACATTCCGTACGGTTTTAGTAAATAGTCTCCCTATTCACCTCCATCTAAAGGTCCATCTTTATATATTTATTCCTGAAAGGCAAAAAAGGTTTTAAAAGATAAATTTGGAAGTCTCTTTGGAAAAGAAAATAAAACAACCCTTTCAATAAACCGGGTCCACACGCATGATTGAATGAACACGCAATACCGCCGTGTACTGTCGTATCAACCGAAATATGTATATTCAATGTAATGTCTATTTTGTACTCCTGATGGTCTATATTAATTCAATGATCGAGTAGGGATTAAATTTTGATAAAGGTCTTTACGGGGAAGGTTTAAGTGATTCCGTAGCTGTGATTGGATGTCTTATTTATGATAAGTAGAAAGCAACTCTAGATACGTCACAAACTCGTGAATAAAACTTCACTAGTTACTCTTTTTGTACACGAAAAAATGTTCCAAGTTTCATTATTATCAACAAATGTAGTCGATTCTAGTTGTAATATAATTATATTGGGGTCAGTTGTGGCTAAATATCGATGTTTTACACGAACCGATCACCATTTAGCCTCCATTTTGTCGATAAACACGCAATATGTATATGTACAACTTCTGGCTTCACTGTAAATTCAGAAGAGCTATGGAGTAATAAACAGGTAGGTACATTAATAAAGGCGCTAGTCCTCACGTAACAGGTAATGAAACCTCGTGAATTATTATGATTATATATTATATACTGTAATAAAAGCCAAATAAGACTAATGTGTTTCACGCATAAGTAATGTAGAATTGATGCGCATAGGCTTATTTCTCCAGGCTTACTTGGCATTAGCTCACAATCAGACGAATATTTTCTTGAGGACGAACGAAGATTCTGAGGTGTGGAGGATATACCTATACATAGGATATACTAGGTACCTACTAAGCTGTCATGCGGTCCGACCGCATACATGTAAACGTTTGAAAGGCGCTTTGACATCCGTAACGTAGCGGATTTAAAGTGTCGCCTTTGATTAGTTGGCCAATCAAGTGACCCTTGGGTGCTACCGGAGCACGATAGCATGGTTATCCAAAAAGTGGAAGAGATTGAGCAGGAAGGGTCTTTCTGTATACGACCTTTTTTTTTTTTTTTTTTTGGGTGGGAAATCATCAAATAACTTCTCCCGCTCTGGGCGGAGCGGGAGGGCGTGTCAGACTCTTACTGACTAAAACCCACCCGTGTTCCTCCAGTTGCCTGTGTTGCCAGGGGCCACGGTATCCCTTTCGGACTTTCCCGCAACCCCGGCAGTTCTGTATACGGCCTAAGGTGGTAATCCAAACATAACATGATACCTATTTAGAGTTGAGAGAAACTAGATATTCCGCGCAGTTTTCCCAGTATCCGTTAATCTAGAACAGTTAATCACTTCTGGGAAGTTAATTTCGAAAATGTAAACAGACAGCTACCTACCTATATTTTGCGGTGTTCAGTAATTCAGATCAAAAGGAGGGATTTATTTATTTTAACAGTGGGTAGTTGTTTAATTATGTTTAATAGTTTGCTTCCCAGGACTAGGCTTAGTTGACTTTGTTTGAATATTTTTTATTTAAAAACCAACCTACTATACAAACTATTTTTAGTTATGTTAACGCAATATTTTGTTTCATTGAATAGGTATGTTTAGTAAAATAATATTTATTATAGTAATGCAGGTCGATATTTGGTGTAATAGGTACCTAATTAATAATATTTCTTGATTCTTTCACAGAATGTTACGCAGATTTCATCAAACAACCTTTTTTTTATCAAAGTTACATACACTTGTTATAATCCAAATAATATTACAAATATTTGTGTGAATACACGCTAGAAATAAAGAAACAAATATAATAAATAGGTACGTAGCTACTATATACACTGTGGTACCTTTGTCTTGCTTTCAATACCTTTTAGTGACTATGTTTACCTTTGTCGTTGAGTTTGTTAAACAAATAAGATCCCTATTTGGTTCGCTTCATTGACCGTTATTTACAAAGGTAGGTTAGGTATACTTATTTTTTTAACATATATAATAGTTAATGGATTTCATATAGCTTAATGTATTTTACTAACATAATGATAAGTTAATGACTAACAATATTGTACCTAATTCTAACTTACCGTTCCGATACTCGTTCCAAGTAACATTTATATATTTAGGCAACCATTGTTTCTTATTCTAACTGAATATTTTTATTCTGTTTTTGTGAAATAACAATATTTTAAACCATAATACCAACCAATGATCTTTCCTGAAAACACCGTCTTCTGATTTTTTTTGAGAACGTTGATAATAAAACTATATACTTTTATTATTAAAAAATAAATAGCAGGTAGGTCCTTTAATTAATTAATTAATTAATATTACTCACTTTACTAAGTTTATTTTTTTGTAAAGAAGTTATCCATTTAGTGTAATTTAAAACCACATGTTTTAAATTGAAACACATTTACTTTCATAACTGTAAAATAAACTCCTAAGGTAGGTACAGAAGGCACAAAATGAATTCATGCTATAAAACTGAAAAGACCATTCATTCACATTTACTTTTCGTAAGGTTCTTAGTAAATATTTCTGTCGAGAGGAATCGTAAAATATTGTGTTCCCGTCTCAGTTAAAGAATCTTAAGCCCGAAATATTCTCGATAATATGACTGTGGGTATTATAACGTGGGGTACCCCTTGCTCGTACATCAAGTGGACTTAGACCCCAGTCGAACATACACTCGTATCTACGCCCGATAGGACCAAAATTTCCCGCACCCACTGTTTCCTTTCATTTAGATACGGTTTTGGTCCTTTATCCCCTTTCCTCAATTTTGTCTTCATCTTTCTGCCCTACTTCCACGGCCGCATTACTTAATACAATGAAATTTTTTGTCCTTACCTCGCTTGAATGAATTCCTTTTTAGCGATTTTTTTTTGTTGGTGATTTCAGCTGGATCTGCTTCATCTAGCCACTTGAACAGATTTAATTTTATGAATCAACATAATCTTGTTATACGGTATTTAGCCATTGCTTTCTGTTTGTTGGATAAAATAATTAGTACTTACATAATTAAGATTAATAAAATTAAGGTTAATTATAATGATACTCATAATATTCCTCATTGATTTTATTACTATGTTCTGTATTCTTATAAATCGTTAGGTAACATATTTAAATACATCTACAATTTGATAGTTTATTACACAACCCTTTTGTTATCTACTTGTTAAAGATGGCGACGTTTGAAACCGTTGCCAAAGTAATCTGAATACATAAAATGTATTTTTGGCTGTCAAGACATTACAAACATAACATTTTAATTCATTTTATGTACATTTAAATATTTACAATGGTTCAGCTATTATTTACAACATACGATCTAACCCTTAGAGTTTAACATGATTTCATTGATTAAATCTTTAAATACAAAGGTACGATAACCAATGTCTATAAATCATCTAGAGAAAATTAACATTTTATACAATTTAAACTTGCCTTTGACAAGCATTTTACTTAAGTTTTAAACAGACGTAAATATCTACAAAGTAACAGAGATTTAATATTGACATAGTAGCAAAACGACCTCGAATTTACCCTTCTTTCTTACTTGAAAAGTCATAAAATTGTTTTTGTCCGTACTGCTAACATAAGTAAGGGAAGGACGCGCACAGAATAAAAACAAAACTGACGGAGAGCAGTGTTTAGTACCAATCTGCCAGATTCGCTACATGAAATGAACTCGAAACGAATGATGCCTAAGGTACGTAATTTGTTTCTTTCTGTCACTGGAGACAACTTTTTGGGACGATGCCTTTTATTTTGGCCAGTAAAGCAACCTTAATTCTAAACTTTGATTGTGTAATTTTATTTCGGAGTAAGACTGTGAAATGTGAAAAAGTCAGACGAATTCACAAAAAGGTATGCGCTGTTTTGCTGTTTAAGAGTCAAGGGAATTTCGGTCGGGATTTTTGCTAAATACCTGTGTCTCTATTGTGGAATAGTGAGTACACAAATGTGGTAACAAACTTAAGAAGGTTTCTGAGGTTTGAATAGCTCGCGTCACTTGATGTCAAGAGACGTAGAAAGACTCATTTCAAAGCTACTCTAAGATTGACGACTTCCATAAATTCTAAGAACTTTGGTAGAAACCGAAGTAAAATGGTTTTGTGGTGGCTGAGAAATCAACTCGATTTAGTCCCATTTTATGTTTGAGCGCGCTGGAGATGAAATCGTTTGAGGATTGAGTCATTCTCTTGGAAAACATCTAGTCTGAAGGGACTAAGATTTCCTTTACAAATTGCAACAAGAGAATTCTAATTTCTCGTCAACAACCAATTCTTTCATAAGAAGATTGCGTGGTAACGTAATTTACTAACGTTTAATCTAAGATAAACACAAAATAAAAATGGCTGCGACAAAATAAAAATAATGAGAGAGTTAACGACTAATTGGGTTCTTGAAGAAACTTTGTACAAAATGATTTTAAACGTTATCTTTTAAGTTCTTAATTTCATTTTTGAGTTAAGATATTTAGATACAGAAATTATGATACAAAAGTTACATTTTATTTATTTAAACTTGTAAACACGACAGTTGTCGTATGAATTAGTTTCTGATTATGTATGTACCCAAGTATGACTTAGTATTAGTACACACACTGTTTGTTCAAGTTGATCGAACGCAAATAACGTGGCAAAGAGAGCAACCATCGGCTTAGATATACGTTACGCATAGATAAGCTTCCCGCTTCGATTGAATCTCGGTATATTCCTGTGTTGGACTAACGAAATCGATTTGCTTGTAATCTCGGTACCGGATTAAGACGACGAACGTAGTTAGCTGTGAGAACAAAGGAGATTCAGCTTCGGATAAATCATCAGATGGATTACTTCATGCGTGTCACATTAATCTCTCCGGTCGTTATTTATCGAAATCACAAAATCCCTCTGGTCTGTTACAAATAAAATACAAACTTTGAGATTTTTAAACAATATCATAATTTTTAAAATTGACCATACATGCTATTGATTTATCGCCTTAATATTACCTCACAGGAAACATTACTGTCTATATTTTATCGTTGTATTTTAAATACGTTCAATTCAGATAACATAATCCGAAGGTCCGCCACAAATTCGCTTGTTCACTCAATCATAATTATAAAATACTTCCTTAGTTTAAAACGTTTGGGAAGTCGCGTTTGCACTGATAGGTCATCTTGAGGATGTCGGTTCGTTGTGGGCTGTTGTGAATTTTGATAGGAGTTTGAGAATCGCGTTGGCGAAGAGAAGAGTGATGAGTAGTGTAGGGATAGTGAAGTAGTGTGCGGCGATGGGGAGGGCGATGATAAGAGCTGGGCGGGGCTGGCGCAGCGTGGTGAGCGTGGTCAGCGTGGCCAGGATGGCGCGGTTGAGGCGCGGTGGCGTGGAACCCGAGCTCTGCATGGCCGCCGGCCGCTCGCCGCTCAGCACGTGGACTATCACTGACGCCGATTCTGTACAACAAAGTTTCGTCATAAATCAGCCTATCTAATATCACGTAGCGTTATCGATTAACTGCGGCCGCCCATGATTGCTTACAAATGATGTAAAGGGTTGCCCTATATTGCTCTTTAAAATATGTATAAGCTCAAATAAATTGGATGTATACTTTGGACTTATTTCGAAAAGATTGAATGACACTTTTCGATTATTGTTTACAAGTCTAGTAAGAAAATAGAAGATACTTTACAACCAACGATTTAGAATCAGTCGGGTTTACGACCAATAGCTTTGCAAGAAATATTATCACAAAACATTTGAATAACGTTGCCTGTTTGTCATGATGTACTATGATATCAAACGGGAAATATGTAAGCCACCTCGAATGTTGAACTTAGATAAATGAACCGTCCTAGCACACTAGTAACCTACATTTTAAAGTCACCATGCCGCTAGTAATGCATTAACCTATAAAAATGAACACTGTATTATGTTAATAGTGTACTGCATTGTAATCACAAATAAATACTGCAATTTTCTACACACAAACATTTAGAATTGCTCGTATATTTTTAGACTTTCCAAGAACATCTAAAATTGAGTTTTCTTTCAAAGCATTAAACGACGTCAATTAAAAAGTTGGCAGCATTTAAACAGTCGTGTAGGTAATTGTGGAACATAGCAATAATGCTCGGCTACTTTGTAAGAACCCAGACTGGAATAATTACACAGCAGTTTGCGGCAAATCCCTGTAACGAATAATTTTAATATGAAGGTACTGAATACAGCAATCTGTGAGTCTTTATTGTACGTACGAGGTTTCATTTGAAAGGGAAAGAGAGATTTAAAAAATCTTTGAGTAATGGTTCTATTTCCTTATTGAAATGTTATGTTTATGGGATTTTATATTTATGATGCTCCGTTTTCCTATATGTATACAAAATACAAATGTGCACATTCATACAAAAACTGAAAAAGGTTATATATAAAAGCACTTTATAACAGCGCTATAGATTCCACTCAAAATTTGATTAAATTCAATCGTTTTGAATCATTTTCACCAGAGCAAACTAAACTCAATCTGCACGGTAGGATGAATAGAATTGAATTCTAGAATTCTGACAAGCGATTGATTCTCATACAATTTTTTTTTTAACTAACATAATTGAGAAGCCATCTTTATCACAGTTTTAATATACATAAACTAAATAATAAACACGCTATACCAAATAGTTGATCCCTCCGATAATGAGGGTAAAATCGATAGTCGTAACAATGAGATATTGACCCGTTCCCCGACTTTAATCGGTTATAAAATTTATGCGTCCGCCCTATTTCTCCGTTCAAACAGTATGTTTGTGCTCCTTCTAATTAGAGACATAATTATATTTTCATGTTGTTAAAGCAATATGTGGAAGAATTTGGGTTTTAATAAAATGAAAGAACGATGTAATACGAAGTAATGTTAGGGATAATAATGTCTGCCTGATGGAGTGAAGTGAAACGTCTTGGTTTTTGTCTCAGGAGGCTTAATGAGGTCATTAGTCTGCGCCTACTTTATTAAAATATGATATGTTGGAACATTGAAAATTAAATTACAGTCCCATTTCAGGGAATATAAGCTACTTTTCTCAAATACTAGATAGGTATATTTTGGAAAAAAAAATGCTTATTCACAAGATGGAAATAAAATGTGCTAGATTTGTCTGCTATCAATATCAACAAATTAAATTTCAGCCAAAAAAACAACTTCCATAACTACGGAGATAGAAATCGTTATGGAACTTGTTTAATAAGGCTTAGTAGATTGCTACGCATTTACGCAATAGCTACGCCGCCGTAGTATGAGGCTACGACATCGTAAAATGACTGCTGTTTGTATGAATATTTGCATTCCCACCGAACGTAAAGCTAAGAACATTAAATAAAGTTTATAGTGTTCATACCAGAACTGCTCGGTGCACATGTATAGTTCCCAGAGTCGTGTGGCGCAGCCCGGGCGATGAGCAGCCGGCTTGTGCGCGTACGTTGCTCCGTCTCCACGCTGATACCGCCTCGCTGAGCATAGTTCACTACTTGTTCGCCTCGATACCAGTAGATGAAGCTAGTAAAACAAAGATGGTGGTCAGTGTCAAGTACAATAGTAAGGGTGGTGATACAAGATTACGGATGACCTTTAATAAAACTGAGCATGGAAGGTAAATCGTAAATCTTGTTATGATGTAACTGTAAAACTTTACGTGGATAGAGTGAAGTGCGATTTGAATTGCAAATACTAACCACCTTTTCTAATAGAATACATTCCAAAAGTGTGTCTGTAATTGCAAAAGATCTATAGACGAAAATACAGTGTTCAATGTATTCTATACAACTTAAATCGCCCTTAATCATGATAAGACATTATCACAGAGTTATCTATTTAATTTGTGGTACATTACATAATGGACAGTGTTACTTAAAGTAAAGCACAGTCTGAAAGAAATAGCAAAGTTTAGATCATAAAGCATCACGTCAAAAGTAAGTTGGAAAGATTGAGAAACTTTTAAATCAGACTTTAAGAATAAATACATAAACTTAAGACTTTATTTTCATCTTGACAAACAAACATATAAAAGATTTTCAATCACATCAAAATAAGATCCTTTATAAAATATTATTTTTGTTGGCGAATTTAATTCAGTATCACACAATTGAGATTGTGTGATACTGGATTAAATTAAACCTCATATTATATTGGGTAAGTGGTCACCGCCTTCTAAGGCGTGAATTATACAGAAACGGCGTGATGAAAGCGTGGCGCAGGCATGATGCCGCTTCAAAAAGTTTTCATACAAAATGTACGTAGGCGACGTGTCTTGAAACAGTTGAAACTCAAGCCGCTTTCTCGCTTGTGCCGCGTCGCTTGATATACAGTATGAGCAGTATTTATGCACTGAAACGTCACCCACCCTACACCGTCACGAGCACCCTAAATGATTATGACCACTTGGAGAGGAAGACATAATATTGCAAAAAGTCTGCCTGTATAATGACGCATTGTAATGTCTCTTCGCCTCTTCTATATAATTAAAATCGCCTTATCCGTTCCACGCCTGCACTGCGCCTGTGCCGCGCCTTTACCTTACGCCTTCTCTGTGTAATTCACGCCTTAGATTTGACTGTGCGTTGTCGACGCCATACAAAGAGATTAGCTTCTCTATTCATAACACGAACAATGTATATCAAGGCTGCGTTTGAGGATACCTCACAATTCGACAATATATTACTTCACATCTTTTTAGATTCACTCGAATTTGAGACGCACTTAGAGCACCATAGGTAATATCTAATCTATACTTCTATGCTAATATTATAACGAGTTCAAGTTGTATGTTTGTTTAAGGTAATCCCTGGATAAACCGATCCGATCACAACCATTCTTTCACCGATAGAAGCTACATTATTTTCAAGTAACACCGAATACTTTTCATGCTAGGAAAATGCACGGTTTCTGTAGAAATCTCAAAAACCGCAGGATGTAGCTAGTTAAGCACATAAATTGCAATTACAGCGGGTGGCGGCTTTTGGACTCTTGCCTACAGTCATGAGAAAAAGATTACTTTCTAGATTTAATGTTATCGCTTTATAAGATAAAAGGTTCACTTAGGAACATTTACTTTATCTAGGTACATGCTTTTTGTGCATGCTGTTTGTGTTCACTATTTTAGGGCATGCAGTATTATGTTTATCTTTAAGTTCAACTAGTATGTAAGTTTGTACGTAATGCCCGATTTCGGAACCATGATTAAAAAAAAAAAAAAAAAAACTTCAAACTTAAAGATAACAGTAAAAGTTTCGTGTTGATTGTGTTTATGAATCCAACACCTTAGTCGGGCTCATTCTACTCTAATTACATGTCATTTCACGTCACACGGCTATTCATTAAACTCAAGGATGTGTTTTGTACGGAACTTAGTAATTTCAGTTTAATAAGCAGTTTATTTGGGTCACATGTTCGAACTACTAACTAATTTTAATATTTGACACTTATTGAACATGTTGAACTTTCGTTTACAAGCTGAAATATTTAGTCGCTCCAAAAGTTTTCCGGGTCTGACCTAGCTATTCATCCTGTTTATTTATAAAGTGACTTTAAACAAAGATACGTTCACTTTCGGAAATTGCAATTTATATTTATTATTCATTCCACTTTGTGCGATGAACTGCTATTTACTGAGAAAAAATCTACGGCATGAAAGCTGTACTCATAACAATAACGAGTCATGTGAAACTCGACAAACAAAAGAACCACGCGCTACATATATAAGAGGCGCGCACATCTGACCGCAGTCACTCCGAAACATACACGAATAAATAAAATATTGGTAGGCTTCGTAATTAACGCAACGAAAATATTTTTTAAATTTCTGTATTGAGTTTCGATAAATAATTCACGAAACATCAGAATAAAAAACGATATCTGTCCATATGGAGCATATCATCGTTTCAATATTCAAATGGAAGGTCCCTCGATAGATCTCAGACATAGCCCACCATTAAACGTTGATAGCTAAAGAATACCTCACTTAGGGACCTCAGCCGACCCTTTTATCTGAAAATAAGCTTATCATGTTTATGGATGCGAACACTAAATGTATAGGCACGGTGCGGTGTGAAAAGCTGCCTACACGATAACACACTTCCATTATAAGATCGTAAGGTGGAAGGCGGGGTCGCCTATTCACACCGCAACGATTTGTGGCGGATATTTACTTGGAGTTACACAACCACAAACATCAATAACGAAGATCGAATTTTTCGTCGCGTGTATTATTTAAGGCGTATTTGTTTTACATACACACGTGATTCAGTTACGTAAACGATTTTTAAACACGGATCGCATTTTGTGCTCTCGTTTATTTGGAGTATCTGGCTGTTGTTGCAACTCAATTAAAAAGCTGCATATTTTGCGTTACAATTGTTGCTCTCAAATGTCATTTAGTCAGGTAACACAAAAATCCCGCTGGTAAACTAGTAGTAAATTACATTGCTAGTTCTAGAATATAACGTGGCCCAAAATATGATACTTTTGTAGGTTCCAGAGTGCGGGCAAATATGATCTGACTGAACAAGATGGTCTCATTACACATTTGTCACGTACGCTGACACAAAAGTCCCGCTCGAGAGTTATTTCTTACTTCCTCGTTTTTTATGTTGGCAACCCACACTTTCATGTGCTGTTACTGCCCGTTTCGAGTAAGAATACGGCACCTTTTCCATTTCCTTCATAAGCCGTATAAAAAGTCTCGCCTTTTCCAGTCGAAACGGTTTCGCTTTCGTACTTTTATAATGAATTTATTCATCTAAAGATTTAGTTTTGCCTTAATATTTTATTACAAAAGAAGGCGGACATCTTGTATTGCAGCTAAGCTTCAGGTTTTGTCAAAAGCCTTGTAAAGCGCGTATTAAACATAGCTATAATCTTTGAACAAATAAAATAATAGTAGTAAACAAATTGGACAAGAAAGCTAATACTGTTAAGAAAGTCTGGTATTAAATAAAGAAAGAAGTTTTAAGCAATTTATCTACATTTTTTTTAATGTCTAGGGTTAGTAGGAGGTCTAGATTTTCGCATTAGTTACCTTGGCGGGTCCGGGGCGTACTTCGCCACGCAAGTAAGATTGATGTCTGAACCGGCCCTGACGAACAGCTCCGGTCCCGACAGTATCTCCGCCTTTGACACTGTTGAAAACCAGAGATTATTACTATAAAATACCTAGAATTTAGAAACTGTTAATACATATTTGATGAAGAGATTTTAGTCAACATTCAAAGAACATAGTCTGAAATGTAAATCTCTCATTTAATACTGACGTATTCACAGGAATAAAGCACAGGTAACACTGTGAGAACGAAGCGAAACGAAGCTAAGTTCGTTTAGCTTCGCTTATGTACAGCTACCGTCTTTTCATACTTCGGTTCATAGCTCGCAGTATGAACTTCCTCGGTGAGTGGTAGTGGACCATATAATCCACCATGTGGGCCCAGTGCGGGTTGGTCTGATCTGGACTAATCACAATAGCCATGAAAAATATGAAATAGTCTTTAGAGGTATGAGGAACAGGGTGTAAAGTTCACTCATCCTCTATAGAAAAGGTTTCGTGTCTGGTGGGCAACTGCCCAACGATTGATGTCGGAAAGTTATCGCACGGTAAACTCTGCTTGCGCGATGTAGGATTTCGCGTGACGTCAGTGTGACGTGTAGCTCGCATATGGCGATGTAAGTTTACTGAACTATAACAAAATTGTTGTAAATTAGCTGCTTCGTCATTTCGTTTATTATTTAAATTGTCATTTCATAATAAATAATAATGCTAGTTAATTTTAATGAATAAATGATGCGTGTAATTATGAATTACATTGGTATTTTAAATATGCTCTGAACTTAACGTTGTGTTTACAGTTTTCAATGAAACTGTTCATTTGTGGCTTTTGCCAATTAGTACAGTTGCATGATAAAACTGTGATGTGCTTTGTGATGACTGTGTTTGGTAGATACAATTTAAATTACAATTATTATCAACAAATCTACTGAAAGAATCTTTTCAATTTAACTTATTTTGTTAGAACATCATTCTCTGTTATGGACATTGAGGTATTATTGTACTGACTACAATAATACCTCAATGGTTATGGATGACAAAATGATATATTTTGTTTTATTTTCTAGTACTTAATAAATATAACAAAAGAGTTTGGTTGCGTAAAGTGCCTCCTTGTTTGCGAGTTTAGAGCGTCTCTAACATTGGCCGGATATCAGAGTCTTGGCATCGCAGCTGAATCGATTTCCTGAGCCCACGGTTGACGTGCTTATTCAGTATATTATGTAAGCTTTGCCAAACAGAACGCGTGATCAAAGTTAAAGGTCAACACATTGCTAAGTACAATCAGACAAAATCATTGTTCATCAAATTAAAAATCTACGTCAATTTTCGATGCTATAGCTATTTCACTAAACTGCCAAAGAATGACACAGTTGTGATTAGAATGTACCGACAATTTCAGTTGGTAGTCAATTTACTAAAAAAATAATTTCCCTGACTTTATAATTGACAGGTAGCAGCTCTGATTAACAATGAAGCAAAGAAATAAATTAAGCTCAGTATAAACCGCGCTGGTCTGATATTTAAAACAATCTTTGCTCTCAAGATATAGATGTTTTCAATATTCTAATTCATTTCTTGTTATCTCTGATCATAAAATGTCAGATAACGACTTTTTAAGCTATGCGCAAATTAACGCCGCAGTGGGCCACACCGCATCACATTTCAATACAAAAATTTGAGGCGTCCGTCTGTAGCGTGTAACGGTTCATACAATACAAATGTAGGAAAGTCAGTGACAGTCATTAGTATAATCTTACTTACCAACAACAGTAAGTCGAAACGACAAACTGATCTTAGGTTCGGTGGACACTTGGCACTCGTAGGCGCCGGAGTCGCGAGGTTGCGCAGGCGCAACACGGAGCGTCCATTCATCGGAGCCGTCTGCGTGGAGCGCGGCGAATCGCGCGTCGCTGCTATATGTGTGCACACCCACTGTGAGGATATGCAGGTCACGCTTGCGGATCCAGGATACCTAGGGACAATATGTAAGTATATTAATCTTACTGGTGAATTTTGAGACCTGACTTGGGAGAGAATGGGATAGCATGTGGGTCGACTCTTTGTTTAAAGAGATATTATGATGCATGTTTTTTTCGACGTATAATCGTCAAGACAATTGTAACGATTTTTGGGTAGTAATAATTGTCCTCCGTTTTTCAGCCATGGCGGTCAATCTCAACGGAGACTAGCATTTAACGCAGGAGATATTTTCAGATGCTCTTTCTCTTCCCTCACTCTCATAGTCTGATGGGACGGTAATCCAACACGACCAGAGAGAGATGAGGCGTAGGGACCAACGTGTTAACGTACTTTCCGATGTAAGGAGGTATCACACCGCCATATTCCAAACTCCGGGCTGTTACTAGGAAATTCCTAATGGAAAAACTCAATAACACTTTTCCCGACTTGGGAATCGAATCCAGGATTCCACGCTCAGCAGTCACGCTTACGACCACGAGACCAATCCATATTTGACAGCGAGGTCTAACGTATCTCATTGATTCAGGTTTACAAAAAAAAAAGGCTGGTGAAGTTATTAGTTATATTACGTTCCTATCTGTATAAATTGATACTATTATTGAGCTTTTATCAAAGCAATTTGTTTTGTAAACCACAAATTTTACTGGAGTAAACAGTAGATACCTATCACAATAATATCCAATTCGATAAACGCCCTAATATAAAAACCAAATCAATTGAATAATAATCTATTCTAGCGTAAAATTAGAACCTATCCCAGAATTTCTCGATCTAAATTATTAGAGAAATAACCCGTTTGTAATTTAGTGCCTTATTGAAATGCCTGTGAGTGTCTCCAACCTACCCTACATACCTAAGTTACATATCTTTAACGTCTCAAGTTAGAATGAATACTTAATTACGATCCCAGTGTGCCTTTTTATTTCAGTCTATTTGAAACTTCTAAGTTGTAAGGTTCCTATAATTAATTTTGGGCCTTCAAACTGATTGACTCATAAGGTCGGTCGTTGGACGTCGTTGAGCACGGACGTCCCGGAACGAGCTCCGTCCAAAACCTTTTACGACTCTTTTGGTGCATGTGTCGAACACATGTTGCACGCGCTGCTCGCCGGCAAAATCTAACAGTGATTCTATTTGTTGTAATACGGTGTTTAGTACTGCTGGGACTTTACTAGCCGCCAAATAAATAAATTAAAATAGTGCTAAAGTGAGGTGCCAACTAACGCGCGTGCCTGATCTCAGGCGAGCGATCCAGAGCATACATGAGACCCCCGAGCAAACTACAACCTGGTGAGATCTTTCCATATTTTACAGGGCGTTGTTTCCCTCCGCAGAAACGATATCTTATTTGTTTGATTAAAGAACAACATCGCCAGCGCGCATTTGCCGTGGTGAAGTGACTGGCGTTTTGATGCCAAGCGCACATTCATTTCGTGTTTTATAAGCTAAAGTTATAAGATCATATGTGCATGTTAAACATAATGGCAAGATAAACTGCTAAGTATTCTGTATAATTCGAACAAGATAACAGTATCGTTTCAGATTTCGTACAAATTCACTTCCTGTAAAACTTCTTTGTTTGACCAGTGTTCTAACCTCATGCATGCTTAATATCCATCAAACTTAATTCCCAGAAACGACCCCTAACAAATTGTCGATTTCTTTAGCCATACAAAAAGTCGTGCGTTCAACAAAAACAACTTTTGACAGCCACTTATAAAGGTTTATTAATGCTGAACCCAAGTTTTTGCGACGGAAGGCACATGCGTAACCACTCAACAAAAGTCAACACTTGACCCGGAAGACAAGACTCATTTCTACAGAAATACAAAGAGGCATCTGCACATTTGCACTTATATTATGCAAACAAAAACTTTACAATGGTAATAATAGCGCCTATGAAAAAAGATGGTAACTGTCTGTTTAGAGCGATAGCACATCAAATAAATAACATAATGGGCCTAACTTTCGACCACATGTCGGTCCGCCGGGACCTCGCTACCTATGTTTCAAAGAACCGTGGTGACACCAGAATTCGCTTAGCGCTAATAAATAATATTCATGAGTTCTTTCCTAACAGCAAGCTTTCTCAGGAACAAAGGATTACAAAATACATAACCGCGCAGTTTAACGAGACGTTCTGGGGAGGAGAAGACATCATAATCGCCGCGTCCGAATTCTATCTCGTAAACGTGCATGTGCACATAAATACCAAGAAAGTACTGGTGTATTCACCCGCCGGTAATTCAGTACCCGGCAACATACATATCGTCTACAAAGATCAGCATTATGATAGCTGGGTCACGATGGCCGATGACCAATACATCAATAACCAACAAAGGCAACAATATTACGCAACGGATGGTAACAAATACAACACAGGAGATGAACAAGGACAGTCCATTAAATCCAGAATTCGGATCAGCCTTCAACCAGGTAGCCCAGTAACACCGGGTGAGCAATTAACATCACCATTACATACATCGATATCAGGTGAAGTCGCGGACGATACTGGATACAGAATACTTAGGAATCCGCCCTCTTCCGCAATTAGATACAGTTGCCCAGGCCTACGTATTGCAACGTGGAACGTCCGAGGGGCCTCGAAACCGGCCAAAAAAGATAAAATAGACGTTGTACTCTCAAATAGGGGCATTCACATAGCCTGCCTACAAGAAACAGGGATGAATCTAGGAACGTACAGCTCCAACCACTACAAATGGCACCTATCTGGAGCCGCAGGTAAAACTCACCGGGGACTTGCAATTGTAATCAGAAAAGATACCCAAATCGAAATAGCAAGCAGCAGTAGCGATACCGACGCGATGTCAATGACCCTAAAAGTTTGTACGGGAAATGACAAATCTACATCTCTATACATAATTAACTCTCACATCAACAGCTGTACCTCTAAAGCAACCAGATCCTTCACAGGTCTATTAAATTTGATTAGACAAAAACCAAGGAAATGTACTCTAGTAATCCTAGGCGACTTCAACGCCCATATTGGTAGACTAGATACACTAAGCTTCCAACGCAGAGGGCTGATTCACCAAAATCTTCATCATGAATACTCTAACTCGAACGGAGAAATGTTAATGGATATAGCCAACAGGGAAAAACTGCAAATAGAAACTACAAAAGCGAGATCATCATGCAGGATAACATGGTCAAAGGGCACTCAGAAATCCCAATTGGATCACATTATTACGCCACAGGCAACAGAAAAACTCTTTAATTTTATTAAAGGTGAATGGTGTGATAAGGACGCCTCCGACCATAAACTAATCTGGGGACAATTACAAACAAATCGACTTTTAAACAAAAACGAAAGTACAAAACACAAGACACAAAAGAAACAGACAACAATTGAGACCAAGGATTTCAACCACAAACAATGCTACTACGCTGCTCTTAATAACAAACCCACAAAAATAAAATACCAAGCGTACATAACAAAAACACTGGAAAGCATAGGAATCAACTCACGGGACGAAAGCTTCGAAATACCGTGGAATACTATAACTGGAATATTAAAAGCTGCTGCCCAGGAAACCTTGACCTTTCAGCCGTGTCACTCCAGGGATCATCGTATAGCTCTTGCTAACCTCCAAAAGGCAAAATTCTTACAAAAAAGACAACCAGATAACCCATATAAACTTAATCGAGTAAAAGAATGTCAGACTACACTTCAAAAAGTTAAACAGCAGGAGGAAGAACAGGAACGCAAGGCCTTCTTTACAGGACTAGGGAAAAAACACCCTTCAAAACGCATGCAGGTACTTTACTTATTTTACAGGAGAAACAAGTTAGAAACAAAACGCCGGAAGAGAAACGCATATATACCAATGTCCAAATGGGAGCAAATTCTAAAAGACTCCGAAGGGTTACCTATGCCAACCGTTAGCTTAACAAAGTCCTTAACCGACACGCATAACGATGGACCCACAGTGGATGACGTAATGGGAATCATTAACAACATGCGTAACGGTACAGCTCCAGGGACAGACCAAATTGTAATCGAGCTCTTCAAAGCGATGCCACAAATATTACAGGAAGCCGTCACCGTACATATGAACAAAGCCTGGATACAGAACGAAGCACCCGACACGTGGCTAGAAACTATGCAGGTACCAATTCCGAAGAAAAAATGCCCTAAAGAGACAAATGATTATCGCCGTATAACGGTTTGCAATACGGGCTATAGAATTTACGCTTCCTTCGTACTAAAAAGGTTAGACGAAACAATAAGAGAATTGGGCAATTACCAAGCGGCATTTTTAAACAATAGATCAACAGATGATCACATATTTACGCTAAAACGAGTATTGGACGAAGAATGGCGTGCGGGTAAAAGAATTTATGTACTCGCTCTGGACATAGAGAAAGCTTTTGACAATGTCGACCTCCAAGCACTGCGCGATATTTTAATGCAACGAACCAACATACCGTTAACCAACAGGATAATCAAGGTATGCATGAACGAACGAACACACATCAAATGGTGTGGCCAACAAAGTAGGTGGATTATCAAAGGAAAGGGAGTCAAACAAGGCTGCCCGCTATCACCTCGCCTTTTTACACTGGTCATGGATGAAGTCCTCAGAACCCT
Source organism: Eupsilia transversa (assembly GCA_914767815.1). Lineage (NCBI taxonomy): Eukaryota > Metazoa > Arthropoda > Insecta > Lepidoptera > Noctuidae > Eupsilia > Eupsilia transversa. The sequence goes on from OU611888.1 coordinate 6,580,891, forward strand.
CGAAGAGGAAACCCAACTAATTAAACTAGACCAAGATCTAGAAATCTCACTACCCCTGGTACTATCATTCGCGGATGACCTCATCTTCATTACAGATGACCTAGAAGGGTTAGAAGGAATCGTATACCATATTAAACCCCTTCTAGCTAGTGTCGGCCTCCAAATAAATGAAACAAAAACAAAAATACTAATTAGAGACCCCATAGCTACACAGAAGGTTAGACACGTGTCAATGAATGGATTAAATTTACCTACGGTCGATGAAATTAAGTATCTAGGCACATACATAACATCAACATTAAGCAGGAGAAGCACAATTAAAAAACGATGTGAACAGGCCACCAGAAACGCAAAGTCACTAATACCATTCATAGAAAACTCAAAAATGGACTGGCAACTAGCCAGACTTATGTATAGAATGGTGGTCGTACCTTGTATGATATACGGTTTGAAAGTATCGGCAATCACCAAAGCTAACAGATCAAGACTAAGAAGATATGAGAGAGTTATCATGAGAGACTTGATTAACCACGCTAGGAATAAACCAGGACGAAGGAAAATGCACGAAATCTTAGACGGAAAAACAGTAACAAAACGCATAAGGAACCACAGATTGTGCTATCTCGCACACGTGCACAGGCGTGGCAAACCACATCTTTTACATGCAGCAATGCAGTACAAGGCCAAATCCAAGAAAGTAGGCCGACCTATTTACACATGGAATGACAACCTAAAACAGGACTTGGCGTACTTCGACAAGGATATTAACTTTTGGATGGACACAGCTAAAGACCGAAACAAGATCAAGAAGGCAGCCAGCGAGATTTATAAGAAACCGGAAACGGATAGCAGCGAGTCTTCGGACGAAGACACAGAAAACAACAAAGGGTAACACAGCACAGCAGTGAAAAGCAGAAAGAAGTAAGCCGAGTAAGCAGCACAGCCCCGCCAAAAGATTCACCGGTGAAGATCGACCTGAACCAACCGGCGGCGACGTCGTAAAAAGATGCCCATCCATAGATAAACATTACCCGTCTCTCCGCTATTCCATTGCTTACTCAAGGATGCATATCCGGTAGGCTCGCTAATCCTTCCTTATCCCGAGGGCACATTCTCTCCCTGCCATTACCCGCGCCACCCGGTCTACTCCCTGATATGCAATGGCCTCTGTAGCCCCATGAAACATGAGAATCCAGCGGCTAGTGCAAATCTGGGGGTTCATTCGATTTATCGAGTCTGGTTAAACCACGCTGGGATCGGTGCAATTCATTCATTCATTCATTCATTCAAACTGATTGACTCATAAATTCAAGTTAAATTGTTTTATGTTTAATTAGAATCAAATACGTCGTTTATTTAGGGCAAGTAGGTTGTAATTAGTGTCTCGGTGGTTAGTACCTTGTTAGTATTCTCACTGGGCGTGTCTGTGGTCCTTTGAGACGGACAAAGCGTGGTGTCAATTTGTATTAAACGTTTATGGTCTCTGCTCATTTTATAATGATTAGCATAATGCTTATAGAAGACTATTATTAAGTGCAACAATGCATTGAAGTACGAACTGTCAAAATTGACAGTTCTGTGGTACCTATCTAAGTTAAATATTAATGAAATTTTACACATAAATCTTCCGGAATAAATTCTCTAAATGATCGTGAAAACAAAAAAAAAACAAAGTGTAGATTATAAGAACTAACACATACAGATAAAAAAGCGACTTGGTTTTCTACTATATATTTTATTGATGTCGACAACACAGTGATTAATTTTGTTAAAAACGTAAAGATTGATTTTGTATGTGTCATAAATCTTTACAAAATGAAAACAGTGTATCTTCGGTCGTCATAGAAGCTGTTATTTCATGCCCAAAAGCATCTGCAGCTTATTAATCTACAATAAACTTGGGACAGCAGTCTGACATAACGTTCTACTTGACACGCAGTGCGCCGCCTCGCGTCGTGTTGGTAAAATATGTATTAATTGACGTGTGATCTTGTTTATCTTTGTCCCTGAGGGGATGCCTCGTGCTGTGGTACTTGATCGAGTTTTAATGAACGTAACGCGAGGTTCAATATATTTATGGCCCATTTAAGCCTTTACAGGTTCTGCTTAAGTATTTTTTCTTTTAAATGATAAGTAGGTTCTCTGGTAGTTGTCAGTAAAGTAGCACGATGCAAGAAAATAAAACAAATAAAATAAATGTAGAATACATTTATATTAGTTTGATTTATAAAAAAAAAAAGTTATGCTTCTTTTCTTATAAACGTAATTAGTTAATACAAAAAAAAAAAAGATTTATCTGAAAATAAATTATTCCCAAAGTAATATAAGCTACATTCAAGTAAGAATAAAACTTACAAGTACCCGAATAAAATTTAACCACTTCCATTTTATTCAAAGATAAAAGTTTGCTACAAATGTGATTTTGCGGTAAGTAAACTTTTACAGCAATAATTTTAGGTAAACCAAGAGGACTTAATTCTCAATAAGCTCTTCCAAATTCAGGCTCTATAAAATTCGTACCCTAAGACCTGGATCACCATAAATTTCCACCACGTAAGCGTAAATTTGATAAATTCGTTAAGAACAATTAAGAAGAAAAATAAAAAGCCGCTGTAATTTATGAGGCTCTCGTACTGCGAAGTAATTGTTGGCTGTTTCGAGTCGTTCCAATTTTTATGTGGCCGCATCGAGAGAGTTTCATTCGGAATTTGTATTCGAGACTATTCGCTGCGAGGATTTTAAAACTTTCTTCGTGGCACGGTTTAAAGCGTAGCGGCGACAGAACTAACTGGATATAACTGGAAACCCCCTAACCGTTCTTTCTCGCGGCGCCGAAGTTTTTATGGGTCAAGCCTAGATCAAGTAGGATTGAACTCGTTGTCGAATAAAATGGAATGTTATTGTCACTCCTCTTGCTACGTAATACAGATTGTAATTGATTGAACCATGGATTTAATTTCAATCAAATGAAGTTTTATAACGGACTGTTTTATAAAATTGCGCCTATGCTTTGGTTTCGTAAGAAAGCGGTGAACGGTCATACAATAGCGGCTGTACGATTTTCACAGAATACAGAACGATTTTCAAAACGATTTCAAAATCTGTTATTTTTACCAGTATTTGAGATTAAGGTGTTAATCTCAAATACTGGTAAAAATTACAGATTTTCATGACGACCGTTAGAATGTGACGGAACCGCTCTTCGAGGAAACCGTTTATCTTCACATCTAGACGTTCTGTTATGCTGTTATTACCCGACTGCGGCAAATCCAAAAAAGGAGGGTTATGTGTTTGTATACCTGTAGGTAAGTATTATTTACGTATGTATGATGTTCGTTCCTATGTTCCCTCGGAACTACTAAACGGCTGCACCGATTTTGATGAATGATATGTCGTTAGATTGCGCGAGTGGCACTGGGTAGGTAGGTATATAAAAATTATAAAAAATCAAAATGGCCTAAACGAAAGTTTAAAAAAAAAACTCCCTTAGCTATCGAGTGGGGTATCAAAATGAAGGGTTTTAAAAGGTGATTACAAAAATAATTTACAAATTAGTTATATGTACCTACAAATGTAATTTGGAAAATGAAATGATTAAAAAAAAAAAACTCAGTAATAAGTGATAAATAAAAAAGTTAATAAAAAAAACCGAAAACCCGACTGCGTAAAAAGTGAACTTTAATCAAGTTAAAATTAAATATTTAAATAACTCCCACAATACTAGACACAATTCCAGGTGATGCTACAGTATCGGTTCAAGGTTACTATGTTCTTCTAATATCATTGAAGTAACAGAATACTAAATTTCGAATCGATCAGACCTGTGGAAGATGCGCACATCCAATCATCAACTAGATAAGAGCTGATAATCTTCAAACGGCTGAAACGATTTTCTTGAATTGTAGCTAAGAACACTCTCGATCTTGAACCTTTGAAACAAAAAATAATAATAATCAAAATCGGTTCAGCCGTTTCGGAGCTATGAGGGAACTGACAGATACACAGATACACACGTTAAACTTATAACACCCCTCTTTTTCCGTCGGGGGTTAAACAGACTTCAATATGATAACCTATTTCTGTCTCCAATCCCAATAAATACTTAAACAATCTAATGCAGTCGGAGGCTATTGGCTTAAAGGTAATATTGTTAAATTTAAGAAGATGCCTTTATGGTCGTCATTCTTAAACTTAAGAAGATACCTCCCACTGCATGATATTGTTTATAGTACTAACTGGGATTGGGGACAGAATATTGTGTAGAAAAGCTAAATGTCACAAGAACAGAATAAATGCATGTTATGCATGATTTTCGTTCGCCCATACTAGCAACTTTAAATTCCGAATAATAATGTTCTGCTCTATTCTATTGTTTTGCTTTATAGTCGTTTGCGGTAGTGAGCTGTGCTAATTACAAAATAGTGTTAACTTTCCAATAGGTAAGTGGACCTCGCATGCGGGGGTTTAGACAAATTGATTGGGACTCTATTTGTTTTTGCACTGCCTGCAGTTTACCTATCAACCAATTTACGTAATTTTTACGAGAGTGCCATGCCACGTTGCAGTAACGTATTTTAGTTTGATAACGCATACCTATATTTGATTAACAGCATACATTTTTAGTTCAATTCCAACATGATACGGCATCAAATCAATTTTCCTGGCAATTTTTCATATGTGAATGCAAGATAATAAAAAAAAACTCTTTTACACTGAATACTTTATCTCCTAAATGGGATCACTAGATAAAATGTGAGTGGAGTAAAGTGAAGTGAATCAGCGCAATCTGCGGCTCGAATGAGTCAGCCCTTCGCTGGCAATTTGGCCACCATTCACGCGGCGCTCACATCGGAAACCACACAGAAGATTGCCCACTCCTCTGAATAGTTCCCCCACGGTCCCACTATAAAGCTAACCTTTAATGTCTTTTACTAATCTTTTGCCCGGACTCTCAAAAGAGGATTAAATATAGAATCCATTTAAGGTAAGTTTTGGACGTGAATTGCATGGCTGTAACCGCGTTTGACCCAAATGCCGTTTTTGTTGAGCAGAGACACACTATTTAATGGATTCGCGATGATAATAATTGTTAAAGTCATCAAATTAATTAATTACATTATATTGTCAGGTGTTATTAATAGCTTGCTAAAATAATTCATATTAAGTATAGATTAACGGTTAATATTCATGGAATTAACAAATTAACAGAGAAGGTTATCTAAGCCTGATTAAGTAATTAGAGCCAGTCGAGTTATATGAAACTATTCAAGCACTGGTTGGTTGTTTAGAAGACTGTGGAGAGAAATTAGTTCGACCGCGCTTGGCCCAAGTTTATTCTGCCTTGAAAACTTAAACTCACTTTATCCAATATTGAGAATTTCGTACAAAAGTTATCAATCTCAATTCGCCTTTTTATAATTTGTTTTTAAGACTGATAATTCAGCGCTGATTCGTTAAGTTACATTTTCTGGGTGTCCTATTCTAGTGCGAAACTTTTTTGTTGGAATTTAATTACTTTTACCCGATAAAATCTTTCTGTGATGCTTGTTATATCGACGACGCTTTATTTCGATGTAATGTTACTTCGATAAAATCCTCTACGAACAACTTTACATCGATGTATTGTTATACTTCGGTACATTGAATCAATAGTCTATTTAGATTCTGTATAAATCTGATTCTGCACTCGGGTGCCGCAGGGCACAGCTATATTATTCGGAAGCAAAGATTAGTACAATAAGTAATAATAAGTATCGAAGTGTCAATACATCGGTGTTAGGTATAATTAGCAAAGGAGTTTATCGAATTAACGTTACATTGAACTACAGTGTTGCCAATGGAACAAGTATCGCAGTATGGTGATAGTATCGGACGCAACGTGTTCAAAGCAATGACATTCAATAAAATAAATTTTGCACTAGAACCACCCGATTTTCTAGAGCCGAATTTCAAAAGCGTGTCTATTTTTATTAAGCTCGTGTAAAAGCCTTCTCGGTTAGCTTTTAGTTTGGAACCCATTTATTAGCTAAGTGTTTACCTTTCTTATAAATAAATGTTCAAATATTCTATCAGTAAGTTTAATTTCCAACCTCTACCTAGAAAGTAGCAAAAAATTGGAGAATGACGCAGACGAGCCCTAGATTGTGCGACCTTAACAATAGCTAGGCCTTCACAAAGTAGATCTATCTATACATACCAAAGACCCCATCTATTCATCGACTGAAGCAACTGCAGAACTACCCCACCTATTCATCCCCCATATCCATATATTAAATGCAAAAGTCAGCATCTAGTTTTTTCAAAGAATTCCTCCGTAGGTCGACGAGTTTCCTTCATTTCGGTGATGGCTTTCGGGTGGTTATAATACCGGAAAATCAAACGATTTTCAAGAGTAGCAGCACGCGTACAATTACTTGTTTTAGTTGATTGAAATTAATAATATTTCGACACTCTATCAAGACTGTAGGTCGTGGAGGCGATCGGCGGCAGTGACCTCTCGCGTCCAACCCTGGTGCAGGCCATGGTACGGAGCGAGAGGGAATGGGGAGCCGTCACCTCCTTCTGCGAAGCAGTAATGCTCGCAAAGGAGGAGGCGGAGCGCGTGAGGGAGAGGCAAAGTTCGCGCCCTCACGCGCCTAGCCGCCGTAGGAGACGCCCTGGGCGTCGGGACTCCTTGGAGGATTCCCGGCCACCGTAGGCGCGGGCTTGCGGGCGGTGAGCAATGGGTAGCTCGCCCCCGATAAGGACCAGGCCCGGGTCGACGGCGCGTTGTGTTCCACGCGCGCCTCAAAGAGATGTCAGCACCAATGGCGGGGCCCACTAGGGCCGATGCCTGCTGGGGTTGCGGGAAAGTCCGAAAGGGATACCGTGGCCCCTGGCAACACAGGCAACTGAAGGAACACGGGTGGGTTTTAGTCAGTAAGAGTCTGACACGCCCTCCCGCTCCGCCCAGAGCGGGAGAAGTTATTTGATGATTTCCCACCCAAAAAAAAAAAAAAAAAAAAAAGGCCTTTTACGAACCCACTAAATATTCTGTCGGTGAATGGCAAGTGATTTATCTTTCACTTTATATTTATTAGTATTTACATATAATATGTTGAGCTTTATAGTACTTTCCGTATAATATTTCAAAAGATTTGCGGAGGATATATCATTTGTGTTCATGATTGATTAATCCTCTGTTTGGTGTACATTTGTCAACGTAATTGGAAACATACAGTGGATAAAGCAAGTACTCAATTATGTAGTTTCGTTTTGGTCTCGTATTTTTATTGAGAAGAGCAAAATTGTACAAAGTGTGAGCCAATATTGATTTGAACTTCGTTGAATATTGAAATGATTTCTTTGTTATGCGTTTTTTTTTTAAGTTGGTTCTATTCCGGCTTTAGAGAGGTTGTTTGTGGTAACTGAAAGCGAAAATAGCGATTACTTTTTAAATACAGGTAAAGTAGTTACTCTTTAGTAATTTTTCACGAAATGACTTTCATGAAATCCAATGGACACAGAATAAAAAACAATTGGACTTACGATTGCTAATGAAAAGACGGCCAGGTCAGAAAAGCACTAAGACCAAGAAGAAGAACATTGAATTCAAACAAGTTTCTCGATTTATTTTGCAGTTTATTTAACTTTTTTATATTCAGAAGTTTCAAGCAATTTGCAACGCTCGCAATCACGGAGGGGTTTCAACCGATAGGTGCTTAGATTGTATAGATAATCAGTAGAGTTCAAAAGGTAATTAGTATAAATAGCTACAATAAAGTTTTACGAGTCTTCAATCTCAGAATGTACCAAGTGCCAGCTTATTACATTTTATTCACTGTAGATAACTCTTACTTAATTCGTCTTTGTGCCTTTCTTCGACAAACTATATCTATTATGTTCATTCCATCATCATCATCATTCATAGCCCGACTTCACCCATCTTTTCTCTTTGGATTGGGATTAAAATTTCATATACAACTAAAGATATCAAACCTCGAGCAGGATTTTGCTTTCCTATGTTCCAATATACCCAAGTGTGAATATCAACTGTACCAGATGATACCACAAAAAAACAGTGATATCCTACGAGCTACTTAATAAGTGCACGAACTTTCTTACAAATTGTTAGGGGCAAAGAAGTTAAGTGTTGCCAGATGTTTCCCTTCTTGATTAACACTTCGTCCCGATTTCTGAACCCACATTTTTTGCTGTCCGAATTTCTTTATATTGAATGTGGCTATTACTATTATAAGACACATCTGGGTGTTATCCCAGATCTGTAAAAAGCTTTTTTTTTAATATTTCATGATGTATTAAATTGATTTAGCTTGTGTCTAAAATATAGTTTTGGGCAATGCCAAAATTACAACGGCTCATCACTATCCAATTTAAAGCCTTACTGTCAAATAAAAGTTAACATAACATAAACAGGTTTTGTAAATGGTACTGTATTATGTAAGAGCTTTTGTAACTAATCTACTTTTTAGAAGCCACATTTTCTTGTACATTTTGACGTTCAAAACTGCCTTTTCTGTTCGTATTTGAAATAAATGATTTGATTTTGACACTGACAACTTTAAATTTTGCAGTGTAGGCTTATTACGTATAGGCGTCAAGCTTGTCCGTCTCTCATGACACGCCCCCCCTAACGCATTTTACGCACACGGTAATGCGATAGTGGTGCGCGTCATTTCAGAGTGGGCAAGCTGTACCTACGAATCAGAAAAGTACAAGATATGTGTCCTAGGCTTATCGTCCGCATTTTATCCCAATTTATTTGAGGAAGCACATGCTGCGCCGAGCGGCTGGATAAAAGGCACGCGAGTGATTGAATATAGGCTATTGATTTCTTTTGTAGTTTACTTATCTACTACAGGGGTTATTCCAGGTCTCTGAGGTCCTCATGATGATCAGAGAAAGTTCTTCATATAAGTGTTTAGAAACGCAAATTGTTTAGATATCGAGAAGAAAAAGAGTTTGATACAAACCCGGCATTTAGACAAAAAACTATTTAACCATAAATGGTGCCGAAACCAGAGATATAAATAAATGTTGTATAAAGTTCACAGTTTTAATAGAGGCTCTTTTGTTCGTGACGCTTACATTCGTACCTAAAAGCGATGTCGTGTTCTATTTGTAGGCCTGATCACAGAGTAACTACCTACTTTGCCCAAACAGTGGGTAGACTGTAGAAGCGGTCAGCATTGTGCTGATTGATTATGATTAAGTGTCTTCGCTCACGCAACTTCTGTCATTATAATCAATTATTGATGCCTATGTCTATTATTATGGTAACGAAATTAGTGTTGATGGAATTATGTAAGAGCATTGACAGTAATCAGTTTGTTCCGTGGGTTTCAAAAATATAGGGTTAGACATTAATCAAACACTTTTTGACCTACAAAGTTTGGGAATCAATTGTTTGACCTTTCAGTGATGTCAAGGTCGAGAACACCCCCAATATTATGAGTTTTAAGTCCTAAAATACATGTTCAGTAACATAGTTATTCCGCCCCGAAATATAGTATATTTTTATCCGCATAAATACGTTTATATTGTAGTAGTAGAATATTTAAAAGTTTCTTGTTTTTGTCACAGTGCCCTTCTGTTGCATATTGCATGTTGTTAAATAAACGCAGGGTAGCTGGCATGCTGTACTGCAGTGCAAAACATATGACGTATTTATTATAATATGTAGGTGCCCGCAGCTAAAATACGTGTAAGAGAGAGGTCAGCAAGTTCAACCACTCAAAGGTAACGATAGGTACGTTGCGCATATTAAAGATCACTTTCCTTGGCATATTTACATGTCACGGGTCATTAGACTAACTAAATTAATATTCATGCTGTTTAATTTATATAAAATAACAAAACATCACGCCTATATTCCCCGAAGGGTTAGTCAGAGGTGTACGTATAATACACCCACATTTCGCCAGTTATGTTTAAGTCCCATGTAATAGGGGGCGAGCCTATTGCCATCAACCGGGCACAAATCCAGACTCCGGGCTGGTACTGAGCAATTCCAGATGGAAAAACCCAATACCTAACTCTTTGCCCGACCCGGGAATTGAACCCAGTACCTCAAACATGATGCATTTCATGATGTGTTGAATTGAGTTAGCTTGTGCCTTGTCTTGCTTGGGCAATTTTCAACGGCTCATCCAATTTAAAGCTTTTATTTGAAAGTAAGTCAAATAAAAGTTAACAAATTACATAAATACGTTTTGTAAATGGTAGGTACTGTATTATCTAAGAGCTTTTGTGACATTTGCCTTTTCTGTTCGTATTTGAAATAAATGATTTGAGTTTGACGCCGACAACTTTAAATTTCAGGACCTTATGCTCAGGACCCTATGCTCAGCAGTACCGCTTGCGACTACACTAGACCAACGAGGCAGTTGTTGTGAATTTAAATAAAAGATTTTAATTGGCAACAAGAGTACAGTTCCTGCAACGAGCGAACCTCTTCCGTACGCCATCTTAAATTCAAATACGATAACGACATACGAGACTTCAAGCATTACCTACTTGGCGCATATTGAGTCGCGCGATTTTTCCGTAAGTTCCTGAATTGAAAGGAAACATAAGAACATTACGTAACTATCAATTTTGTACTACAACTTGTAAGGATGTCGACTAATTTCTTTCTTTTTTCTTTTTCCGTTGGTTGACTGGTAGAGAATGCCTAAGGCATTAAGTCCGCCTTTGTACCTTTTTTGAGTGCGAAAAGTTTAAATAAATAAATAATGATGCAGTTGGTTGTTACCAACTAAACTATTCCGATAGGTTTTTAACACCTACGGATCCAATTAGAAAATCGACCCCTTACATCTTGAAAGTCAAGAAGGTTGTTCTGCTATGAGGTTAAATGGAGCACCATTTGAAGCGGGCTGGTTGTTATTTTACTACCATGACTTACAAATACTTCAGAAGGCTTACCGATAGGGTAATAAATGGTAGAATATTTAAGACATTATTATTGCCTAGGAATACAAGCATAAGAATTTCCCATAATTTAAAAAGGCAATTTCAAAGTCAAACGTATACGTCGGTATATCATAGTAACATAAGCGGATACTAGCGCAGACGCCTCTGTATCGATAAAATGAATACGAGTGAAAATCTAAATAAATGCATAGTGGAATATGTGAACGTCTTGTGAAGTAGGTAAAGCAAGATGGATACTATCTATTTCATCTCCAGGGAGTACCGTTCGCGGTAACTACTTGTGGGTAAAATCCTTCCCTCTTAGTTTTAATGTCTATCGAGCTGTTTATGCAGCCTTTTTGGTTTGAATATACAATTTTATGCTAAACTTTGCCGTTCTACAGTCTTCTGGGAAAAGGAACGGAGGAGATATTGATGCCTGTAGATAAATCGATGTAACGTTCCTGTAGTCAAAATGGTGATCACTTTGTTGTTTCACTACATTTTGACAAACTAAGTAAGTATGTGGCCTCACGTTAAGACCACATATCACATAGTTTGGAAAGATATCAGTAGGCATCCTTCACTAATTGGGTTCCGAGGGTCCGACGGCATTGTATTCTACCCCATCTTATAAGACTAGAAGATAACCCAAAATATTCGACAAAAGGAATGTTGATGATCCAAACAAAGTCTAGTAGATTGTGAATTCCAGCGCAAAACCACGGTGCAATTTTATTTTCACCCACAATGCTATATATACCTAATCTGATACAACTGTGATACCATAGCACTCAATAAAGAACCATAAAAGTGTCACATTTGCTTATCGTTAGCAAGCATCAATTTGTATTCACAAAGCACTCCGTTTAATGAAATCAAGCTAACACTCGCCAAAACTCGATACTAGTACAAAAACATTTTCTAATTCACTTATACTATATAACGCGGTGCTGATAACTTTTTCAATCCAAATATCTTGTACATTGTAGGGGTTTGTCCTTTAAGATATCCCGGTCTCAACGACTTCGGAGCCGAACTTTAACACAGAGGTGATTTCGTGAATGTTTCGTTTTCAAGCTAAGTGATTCTTTGGGCATGTATGTTTTGTAGACTATGTGAGATTTTGTACAGTGTTATTTTTACGTAGACAAGATTTTTGAGTATTTTGTTTTACATTTCATTTCATAACAGTATTATCCTAACTATAGTATAATAAATGTGCAAGTGAGTTTGTTACGCTTTCACGCTAAAACGGCTGATCGGATTTGGATGAAATGTGGCACATGGGTAGACCATGACCTGAAGAAGGACATAGGCTCCTTTTTATCCTGTATCGCAGACGAAGTCACAGGCCAACAGCTAGTTTTATAAAAATCTAAAAGTTTTTAGAAGACCCATCTTCTGGAAGGTGCTTGCGATATCGTTGAAGCTTAAAGAGAGACTTTTTAGTTAAAATAATTATTTTAACTAAAAAGTCTACACGCTGTAACAGTATTTCATATCAAAAGTATTTGTAGACCAATAAAGCTTGAAAACTATTGGCAATAACTTTTTTATGATCCTTAGGTTTTAGATGATAGTGGTAGGTATACAGTAGATGGTTTATTATTTGAAAAACCTAGATAATTAGGGCTACATTTGCAAGAGGTTAACTATAAGGACTACTACTGTTGGTTTAAAACATTCCACTATGTAGGCGGCGATCCAAGAGAGGCATTTTATAGGACAAGCAATGAATGTTTTTAAAGAAGTGAAACTGCCAGTATATTATTGGAAGAGCGGGGTCTCCTAACACAGGCTTATTTGCTTAAAAGGAGGCTACAATCAATTAGTTGTTAAGGTATTTACATGTAAAAATAATAAACCATTTTTCATTTTCATTTTCATTATGTTCTAAAGCTACACCCGAAGCGCGATTTTGGACACATTCAGAAAAGTATTTTTTACTTCTATATGTCGATGGAACTATTATTTCTATGTCTTTTTCTATGCCAATACTCAGTGGGATATAGAAGAGCTGTAGATGATGATAAAAGTAACATCTAGTATCTATCTATATGGATATTTTTTTTCTTTATTGTTTTCGTTAATTTCTCAGTTAGTGTTAATGATGGTGAGGCAGTTTGAGTATTTTATCCGGTGTACGCAAATGTCCTTTCTTTGGTATTGTTCGTCGAGTCGCTGAGCTCCTTTAAGTTCTGAGTTGAGCTCCACGATTACTGACAAATGCTTGCGCTGACTGGACAGGTCACTTCAAATCTGTGTGGTTCCTTCCTAAAAATAGCATTTCAGACACTATTAATCTACGTGGTCCTCATATGGCCTGACTAAGATTATGTCTGGACTTTAAAAGAGACCTCAACCTCTGAGTTTGTTTTAGCCTTTCTTCTCAGAGTAGTCAGATAGGAAACGCCGACCTGATCAGGCTTAGCTTTTTTTTTTTTTTTATTTGCCGTGTAAAGGTGATTCCGATAACCTAATTTCAGAATAAACACTTTCATTTCATTTACCAATAGATAAAAACTTTGTATCTTACCGCTCTATCAGCCAGGTTCCGTACTCTGCAATGTAGGTAGGCAGGCTGGCCCACGGCGGCGGTGGCTTCTCTCTTCGTGCTGTTGTCGAAGTACGGAGTCCCGAGGGGCTCCCAGCCGCCGCCGCCGGCTGTTACACCTGCAAAACATATCAGTTATTATCATACGTTTATCTTGAGTAAGTTTTTATCTTTATGTATGGGTTATGTGTGCCTGGGTGACAATTATATGTCTGAAATATAGATTAGGCTTAAATATATTTATTCTCAAAAAGACACTAAGTCTTTTACATGAGAACAGTGTTTTTAAGCTAAATTATAAATATGAAGTTCATCACAATCGTCGTAGAGTAGTAAGGCGATATAGATTGTGCGATGCAATCTATCTGGGATGGATTGCATGCAAGAGATTAACTGTTTCGGAGAAGTAAGCTTTGTTTTATATGATCCAAGCTAACATTCCACGATAGAGAACAATCCAATATTAAACCAATATATTTTTCACAAGATTTTAGAGATAAGATTCTAAAGATTAGAACCGTCGTCTAATCACAGAGAACAGAAACATCTCGACCGTGACCGTGCTAGAGGCGGCATTGTCAACACTTTTCGTACAAACCAAGCATGTCACCTTTCATTCGTCCGCCGTCAGTTTTTATTCGTCATTATTATAGTACTGCGAGCTACGATACAAATGATTTGAAGGCAATCCGTGGCAATCAAACAGAAGGTGTGCGCTCAACGCAATTTCGGCGCCAGCGCGTCGATTCCGTGCTCTGTGCTCTTTATCTTATCATAATCTTATCCTTAGATACTGATACCGATCACGTCTTTGAATTTTCACCAAATATTTAAAAAGGCTTTGTACAAGGCGTTCAAACCATTTATTTTTATTCATTAATGCGAGGTAGAAGTATGCTTTGTTGCATTTGAATCATAAAAGTCCCATTTAAGCACTAAAATGCATAATTATGAAATTTACTAGAACGTACTTCATGCAAGATAGTACTTAAACGGAAGTTAAGTCATGTGCAATAAAAGGCATATGCAAAATGCGGTCGGGACTTGAGAATGAAAATGTCAACGCAGTGCTCCGACTTTAAGTTCTGCAGTGGGTGCAAATATTCAACACTGTGCTGCTACCTCTAGGAATTATTATTTTGGATAAAATATAGCTGATTTTGGAAGACGGTTTTGAGATTCGAATATTGAGCTGCTTGCAAAGCTACGCAAAGCAGAGTAACATAAACACTCATTTTTTTGGATAAATAGCGTATTTTAAGTCGTCTATATCAGAATAATTCTCTTGCCCTTGTCCCAATTTATTTGGGGTTAGCGCATCATGGTCTTCTTCTTACATAAATATCTCGACCAGCTGGCATATCAGTAGGTATCTATATTCCTTCCTTTTTTAGCCATGCTATCCTCCACGCAAGCCATCCATCGTTACTTTGATCTTCTACTACCTCTAATAGACATCCACATTCATACTCAAAACATTCCGACAGTCTGTATCATAAATAAGCCTACAAAACGAAGTCTGCATGGATAGTGTATGATTCTGCGCCAGTCGTTCAAATGAACTGGAGGAAATAGGTAACCTATTTCCCTAGAATCTAGAATGACGTAAATAACTTGTAGGTGGTGCGACTACCATTTACGCACCGCGGGCACCCATCCACGAGACACAGAATAGGAACATAGCTTCATAACTTGTAGCAGCCAAATGATTTCAATCAGACCTTTAGAAGATGGTTTTAAAGTATAGGAATTCATCATGATCTTCCTTCCCCTGTCCCGTGTTACTTGGTACCGTCACGCTATCATTCGCTCTCTTGAAAGTATAGCATTTATGAAATAAATAATCAATCTGCTCCGGTCGGCTTCCAGTCAAACCGGGTGCACCTGAATACCAGTATTTTACATGGAGCGACTGCCTATTTGACCTCCACAACCCAGTAATTGGGTAATACGATACCCTTTGGTAAGAGTGGTTGTCAGACTTCCAGGCTTCTGAGGACTCGTAACGACTGTCAAAGATCCACGAATGACAGTTGGGACGAACGGCTTAACGTGCTTTCCGAGGCACGGAGGAGTCGCGGTATGTAAAGATGGTCACACATCTACGGACCAATCTCAGCAACCGTAGCTAAAGCGTAGCGTAGCGTTTATGAAATAATAATAAATAATAAGAACTAAAAATAGGCCCATATTTTATCTTTTTCAAATAAGTAACAAAATAATACGTATCCAGTTTATACCACTGAACTTATTTTGTACGAAACAGTATGAATTATTCTACAGCCGAATTTTCATAAGCTAAACTGTATAATTTTCTGAATTCAAGTAGCATTCAACA
This sequence comes from Eupsilia transversa, assembly GCA_914767815.1. NCBI lineage: Eukaryota > Metazoa > Arthropoda > Insecta > Lepidoptera > Noctuidae > Eupsilia > Eupsilia transversa. Next base: position 6,596,700 of record OU611888.1, read on the forward strand.
TAAAATTATGAACCATTTTATAAACTCGGGCTGACCGTAGAATCTAAAATATGCAATTTCATTCCCAATGAGCGTAAAAATGGAAACACGAAACAGATTCAGTAAGTTCCTTAAGAATTTTTAATTGGTCATTTGATAAAATGGAAGCTACTCGAGTTGGTAAGCTTTTAATTAGGACAGAGGGTCCTAAACATCTGATAAACTAACTGAAAGTTTGTCACAAAGTTACCCCACTTGGGGTACATTCGACAGCAAAGTTCAATCCGTGTTCCACTTTTGGTCTTAGCTACAGTTCAAGGAGTTTACAAGTTTATAAAATTATTAATAGTTTGTCTTTTGCAGGAAAGAGTTTGAAAATATGCAAAAGTATAAGGCGGTCGCTACTTTTAGCTCTGCGAAATGATATTTTCTAAGAAGGAATATTGATTTCCTTGCAAAAGTTTGGGACGTGTTTGTATTTACCGAACTTACTTACGACTTCGTCTGTATAGATGTAGAAATACATACGATGAAGGTATAAATAGGTAGAATATAAAATATTGCAGCTTTATTTTTGGCACGTAAATTGGTATTTTTTAATCAAATTGCTTAAAACAAAACCAATTATTTTTGGGTTGCTCTTTCACAGGACTGACTCACAAAATTAAATCAAATATACCTACCTATACCGAAAGTATGCTTCGTTGAATCGTTTCAGTATTTTTAGTACAAATAGTTTAAATACATACTTTAACTCACGCCTTCTTCCCATGAGGGTAGGCAGAAACTACAGAACGCCACCTGCTACAATCCTTACATACTCCTTTTAAATCGTGACGCGAAATCAAGGAGTTCCATATTAAAATAAGTTTTTGAAAGGATTTGATCAATAAGCAGCAAATGCAAAAGTAAAATATTTACATTATAAATCAAACAAGTTTGGGAGAGTATTTTATGATTTGTTTGAGTAAAAGCTTTTTGCTTTGGAGCAACTGTATCGAAAGAAGAAAGTATTGTGAATGCCAAAAATCGAAATCGAAAGGTTTTGCAAAATTGGAATAAGTATATTGGAGGATGAATTACATGCCGCAACGGCGTGTTTTGCAATAAAAGAAGACGTAAAACCATGCATTGTAACACGAAGAGTGAAATGTTTCGTTATTGTAGTGTAAACAGCTTTTATTATTGTAGTGTAAACAGCTTTTGTTATTGTAGTATAAAAAGGGTGGTGATCTGGTAGACACCTGCATCCTTCAAGGGGGTGATTATACCCGTCATTCTTAACAGCTTTCACCATGAAACTCATATAAAAAATACCTAAACAACAGTAGACAGACTATTTCTTGAATGAAAAGTCGAAAAGAATCGTATTTGAGTTTCATAGTAGTTTAATTTGACAAGTAAAATCATCGCCTTGACGGATGCAGCCAACTAAATCACCACCCTGTATAGGTACAATTTTGTGATTCGAGATGGGACATTCGAGTGTCTTCAAATAAATCTAAAAATATGGAGGTGACCCTATAGAAAAAACGATTGATTCAATGGAAAAACAAGTACAATTTTGCTTTCTTGTCCGCCTGTAAAATCTTATTTACAAATTCGTGTCACAGCTGAAAACTTCACGCCGTCATCGCCTAATTGAATAAAAATATTTCGACTTCAAGTTTGGCAAGATCGATATTGTACCACTCTGTAAGGCATTAATGTATTTGGTTCAGCTAAGGGCCAACGTACTTAATGTTTTCAACTAAAACGCGTGTTAATACTAAAACCCTCCCCGCCTAGGTTAGGTAAGTAGGTACTTACCTAAACCTATGTAAGGTTTGACGTAAGTGAATAACATCTTATATTACCTAAGTCAAGGTTATTAAAAACATATACTGAAGCGTAATATTAATTTCAAGCGATACTTTGGTCAATAAATTATGCGGGCGAAGCGTTTTGCGTTATTATACGTCACGACACTCTTATTATTATCGGCACACCTGTTAAATTCCTTCGTTATTTTCTACAAAATAAATATATCTCAAAAGCCTTTTCATATTATTATGGTTATGGAAAACACTACAAAGTGAAAGATAACTTTAATTTCGGAAGTCGGTGTGGTTTTGTATTTGGTTTTTGCCACCGATTTCCGAAATTAAAGATAATTTTGACTTTGTAGACTTTTTTAAGAAGTCGTTTTTTTTGTTAAAAAGTTTTTATTTTTCACTTTTTAGTTGTGGTACCTACCTACTCAAATTCGTTTACCACTACTTGCTATGTAAATAACAGTGTAATAAATTAATGTTTTTGGTAGGTCGGGGGTTGCCGTGCGAATTTGATGAGACTTATAAATTATAAAACGGCTCCTCTGCTAACGACAGCCTATACATACAGATAGGTACGTGTGAGGATTTTTTACCTACAACAGTCTTGTTATTTTTACGATATCGTGAGTATAGAAAGTAACGTTCTCCCAATTTAGAGTTGCGTCTTATCGTTACGCCTCATCAATGTGTTTCTTCTGATTTTCTTTGAGGAAACACATGTATGTTGTACCGAATTTGCCAAAAACATAACAATTTGATCCGAACCCGTTCGCGTCCAGCCTCCATTAGTACGATCCCTTCCAGCGATAAAATCGTGCTTTGTTTTCCGTCACGTCTCGTTATTTTTTATTCTTCCACTTTTTGAACATTAACCGGGGCATTCCGCAAATATTTCATTATGTAGTCGGCCTATTGAAAAAGAAATTTTTGTTGTAACTGAGATAAAAGGGTTTCGTTTGTTTGAATTTGAAACAACATTGCGATTAGGTCATGACTGTTCTCTTTATTGTTCATCTGAAGGCAAACAATGTGTTTTTATAACTGAATTATATAAACCCATTGTTGTATTAACGGTATCACTTTACATTCGCAGATGCGTAGCGCCTAAAAATAATCTGAAACAAATGATTTTTAAGCTTTTTACAGTTATTATTTGCGTTGTTTTTCAGCCTGAAAATAGATCCATTGCATCCCTTTCCTTCGAAAGAGACATGTCGGGTATTTTTTCGGTAACAACATTTAACTATATTTTTTAAAGGTTACCTTATATTGAAAAGAACCAGTATTAATACCGGTTATCGAAATAAAAATTACCTCTATCTTACACGTTCCGTCGGCATTAGTCAAAGGGTGCGCATCGCCTGTGTGTGTGTAATCGGTATTAAAAAGGAAACCTGCAAGAGGTAACATGTTTCTTCATATTATCCAAAATTCTTTGATACTTGCATCATAATTGATAAAGATTTTCGGTCCGTGGTAGTCAGCTGCAACATATTGAGGTCACCGGTCATATTGCCTAGTAAATGTTAATGGTTGTAATATTACCCTTTATTAAACAAAGTATTGACAGGACAGGTTATTGTAACGTAGGAACATATAATATAATTAGTTAATTACATAGCTATGTCGACATGGATTCTTGAAAACTAAATTAAAGGTTCTTATTTGCCCTAAAGTAAAAAAAGAAAGGGAATTTTAATTAAGGCAAACGGTAATTAAAGGGAACACAAAGAACTGGCCACTGCTTATTTTCCAAAGGATTTAATTAGAAGGAGGGATTGTAACCGATGATAACAATCATAATGTGAAAACTTGGTTTTCTATAGAGCTTCGGAAAACATAGTCGACCCGCGTTATTATATAACGTAGATACAAACTCGTGTGGAATGCGCAAGCCCACATTTTTATTTTACCGCTCAAGCAATTAGCGTGTAGGTACCTATGATTCGTCACGCAAGTCAAAGGTTACACGTGTTTAAGGCGTGTTTGCCGATATGTAAACAGCCTAACAAGTGATTTTAATGTTAAACTAAGTCAGTGCACGATCTACGACTTGACATACGAGTCAGACTACCACTAGGTAGGTATATGACATCAATGATGGTGCGCATACCGCTATATCGCAATTTAGACAGAAAACGTTGACTTGCTGACGATGCGGACACAATATATTCGGACAACACTATCCGAACACCCGGACACCCCAATGACCAAATCAACGAAAGACAAACCAACAGGGTAGATAATTGCGTAACACATTTGACCGTTCAACAACATTCATTTTTTATGAACGTTGTTGTGCAAAGAAATTTTCAAACATATGAAGCATTAGCGATTTCCTTCAAAATCCTTCAGATTGTGGTTGAAAGTTTAGTGTGTTACGTGATTGGGGTGCTGTTTTAAGAGGGTTTATTCTGAAAGTTGGCAACGTCGCAAATAGATGTAAAATATTTCGCTGTTTTGATTAATTTGATAATATTTCTGTATGGAAATAAAAAATGTGGCTAACTAGCGAACTAGAATATTGATTATGAAATGCAATAATTAATATCGTAACACCGAATAGTTAGTTTTAGATGTAAAAAAAAGTATTTGGTAACTTTCCAAATGCCTTTTTTTCACCTAAAACGGGTACAACATCAAATTCAATGTTATAATAAATTGCAATTCATTATTAATATTCTAGTCAATTGGTTAGCCACATTGCTTATTTCCATACAGTATTATTTCCAAATTAATCGAAACAGGTAAATATTTGACAGCTATTTACGACGTTGCCAACTTTTAGGATGCACCCTCTTAACTATGTCGTACAAATGATTTAATAGTGGAACTAAAACAGGCAATTATAAAGTGTGTTACTCACCGAACAATATGAAAATACAGCTGAGCCTGGCCGCCCACATTGTGCCAACTGTCTGTTCACATCATGTGTCCACCGCTAAACACTGTCACTGACACAATCACTGCACCCGTTCAAACTTGACATTGTCTGTACATAGTCCGTTCAAAACTGTTTTCTGAGTGAATGACGCCTTGGCTGGTCTAGTGTGTGATGATGATCCACGTTTATTAGTACCTGTTCGAAAACAAAAAAAATAACCTTTAAATACAAAAGACGATGACATTTGAGGTCTTCTTATTTTGGCTGTCGATCGTGACGTAGCATGTCACTAAAAGCATTGTGTTCTATTTAAAAGTGCCCAATAAGAGAACCACTCTCTTTTTCAATACACAATGTTCTGTCATCCGAATAAGATTTACATTACACAGAGATACGCTTTCCAACACCGTTTCAGTATAAATAAATAAACACAAGCTCTGATTCCGTAAAGAGTGGGTGCCAATAAAAAGGTGAAGCGTTCACAAATACTAGGCTTTGATTAAATATTTGTAAGACGTAGTACCTACAGATGTTGCAGCATGGTATTGACCAACCAAGAAACTTATTTTTTGGTATTTTCTTAGAGGACGTAAAAATACCTTCAACGGCTCAGTTGCTTATAGAATTTATTTCATAATTCAGACTTTCAGGCAGCTTTTAGAAAACCCCGTTTTAATTGCAGCGTTAAAAAGGACACTGCGATAAATAATATCGTATTTAATATTTTGTTAAAGAAAAGTGTAATTAAACGTGAATTAATGGATATGAAAAACTGGTGATCAATTTATTTGCTGGACTTTAATATGGTGACACATACACGTGAATAATTTTTGTATTAATGAGACTTTATTAATTTTCAATATGAGCCCCTTTAATGCGCTTCATTTGAATAAATTCGGTATATTTCGGTATTGATTCGACGAAAGATATGTCCGATAATCTACCTAATTACGTTAAAAACATTAATAAGGTTGTAAAAGGCAGCCAAATAGTAGTCTAGTTTAAAAATATAAAGAAATAAAAATCAGGATTGAAATGTCGAAGGAGTTATAACGAGATTTCCTTTGTTTCATAATTTTCGTTATTTAATTTTACATAAAATACGATACCACTTTATTTAGGAACGGTCGCATTCTTATCTTATACCCAGTATAGATTTGTGCAATATTATATGAAATTTAACATAAATGAGCCAACCAAACTTGACGACGACGACCCATGGTATAATACTGTGGCGGCTTGCAACAAGGCATAGATGGACTCAAGTATGTGTGCTTCGGCTTCGGCTCAGCCCGCATTTTTACGATCGTCCATCAATGCCCTAGTTGCTGGCCGCCACAATAATGTACTATACCATGGGTAAATTGGTACAGAATAAAAGCTTGCAAATAAAGATGTTGGCACTAACAAAAATATTTTAGGAATTGTACCCAGAACAAAACCGGGCTGACAGGTTGAGTTGCTAGACCCCCCGTTCCCCACTAGATAGAGATACGACAAGGCGGTATTGCGGTTAGCAGTTGGCTGAGGTGGCCCCAAATGCATTCGTTACAGCGGTTATACTAGTCCCCGGAAGAGGCCAACTTACAACTACATCTTCTACTAACTAAAATTGTAGATAAACCAAACTTTAGCACGCACTTGTTTATAGTAGGTTAATTATAGGAAGTTTATACTATGAGTTATTTAAAAACATAACATCACGCCTGTTTTCCCCGAAAGGTTTGGTAAGGTTAGGCAGAGGTAACCCACACATTTCGCCGGGCCTATTGAACCGGATATAAATCCAGCCTCCGGGCTGCTACTGAGAAATTCCAGATGGAAAAACTCAATACCACTTTGCCCAACCCGGGAAACTAACCGGACCTAAAGCTCAGCAGTAGCGCTTGCGACCACTAGAACAACGAGACTAAAATTCAAATTTTCTTACGTTTTTTACAATTTGCAGGTCAGTGTCAAGTTGTATGTTGATTTAAATGTGATGCGCGGCCGTATCAAATATTTATTAATAGAATTATAATCATAAAAATCATCAATACAACTCTCTAAGTTCATATAAACCTATTTCATAAAATCTTGACATTTGAGGATTATTCTAACTTAAGGAGTTCTATTGCTCAATTTAAGAATTGTAATTCTGTAAAGCCATATTTATTGCGCTCGCGAATCATATTTTTATCAACATCAAACCTGACACTGACCTGCAAATTGCAAAAAAATTAAGAACATTTTTAGTATCCGGAAAGATTTGAATAAAAATTGCGAAACTTTCCAGATGATATCAACGTGTTAATAAAAAACTTAAAGTTTTCCTACGTTTATTTTCCATTCCCTTCGAAATAATTGTCAAAATTATCATCAAGTACGTCAAGTAAATCTAATAAAATGAAACTAACTCAGCGGATTATTGTGCTTTGATCCCCGCGGTGACCACGCGCCGTAAACTTGAACGTTGTAATATAAAATTTAAACAATAAAACTGGAATAATCCATAAAGTGAGCTTTATTTCTACGGCAAGAGTATTTTATTTTGAGATAAGGTAGAATTATATTTATAGGCAACTTCCAAAGTATTTTCAACGGGATTTTCGTTTTGATAATGATGGCTGTTAAACTCGTTGACATGATACTTTTTTTTTTTTACAATAAAATCAGGAAATCATTAGTGTTATGAAGATATATTTAAACCAAAGTAATCGATTACAGAGCGAGTAATGACACCAAAGCTAAAACCGTTCTAAAGATTTCAATAAACGTCTATTATGCTTTTGTTTATAATATTGGAAGGTGTGTTTTACTACTGTCGTTAGTTATCCTTAGTTCAATGGAATGGCCAAGCCATAGGTATATGTTGACCAAGATGTAAGGTTTGTAGAGTTAGGCCTTCTACAGTTAGAGGCTTGGCTCTACATTAGATCTGATACATTTTTAACAGTGTAAACGTTACATGAAATGTTTTAGTTTTAATTTATTTTGTAGGTTTTTATAAAGACTTGTACTTGTTAGGGGAGATTGAGTTGAAAGTTACAGATTTCTCATTTTTTTCAAAATAATAATAATGAAAATAGGAATGCTGCCCAATCTAATAATTGTCTATCTATTTTATAAAAATAAATTGCCGTGTGCCGTGCGCGCCGGGGAGGGTTCCTAACAAAAAAAAAGAAAATGGCATGGCAACGCATAATGGTATTAGCTAGTATTTTATAAAATCCAGACAATGAAAGCTAGACAAATGAAACTTAGTGGGTTTTATAAGTCTGCTAACTACATCTTATCTTGACAAGTTGAGCTCTCTAGCACTACCGAGGCCGAAGATATGAGGGTTTGAAAATACGACGAAACGCTTCGAGAAAAGGTGTGTGGTTTTTGTTTTTGGCTCATTTTGGTATCTCTGGTATTACGGATCCAATTATAAAAATTCTTTCATTGATAAAAAGCTACGTCCGAGAAGGTACCATAGGATATGTAACACGCATATGAAATCGCGGTGCAAATAAAGTCGCGGGTTTACAAATTAATTCGGTATTTTTATCCACATTTCTCGCGAGCTGCCCTTTGTTAGAAATTAGAATAAGCAGCGTGGCTGCAACGCCAACGTAGTGTGAACCTGTGGCCATAATTTTAATCAAAATCTAATAGAATACTGACATTTTTAGACATTTTTCTTGGAATTCACCACCATGGTTTTCTATACTATGAAGAAAATAATTTAATTACGCGTCTTTGTTAGTTAACACCATTTGAGCGACGAAATCCCGACTGTCATTTAAAAAACCTATGACAGTCATACAGGTTTTTCAAATCTAGACATTTTGGCCTAACTTTTCGTTAGATTGGTATTAGACCTTTGGGACCTTCCATGAATACCTTTATTCATATGACCCTGATGCATTGAGCTAAGAAATCAAATGACAATATTGGTCCATAAAAAGTGTAATGATGTCTGAAGCCAGAGGGTTATAAAATTCACTGGTATATTGGTACTAGTGGAACAGAAGTAACACTGAAAGCCTACCAATATACCAGTCAATTTTATAACCTTTCTTCTCTGGCGCAGAGGATGAATAACTATAAAACATCACCAAAAATAACGTTATCCTTTCAACTAAATAAAATGAAATAATCGATTAACCAGTTACCGTGGTTGTTTTAGTGCAAACAATTAGTTTTCTCGGTTAGTGACGTAATTAGTTAGAGGCGAGTAAGACCTGCACGAGACATGGGCACAGAATAGATAAGTAGAGAAGGTCGGCTCCAAACAACGAGCGATAACGCACGCAAACATAGACATGCGTCTACGTACAGCGCACTAGTGTTGAGATCGCCCTGTCGCAAGCAAGTTATATGACTCCGCTTTTTACAAACGGAGCCATCCATTCTAAAACGCTCACAGTTATGAAATACGCCGAAGGCAAAATATAAATTGCCTTTTCACTATATAATATGCCACTTTGGTGGTCAATTCAAACCCCGTTTACCAAATACCGCGGCAAATTGAATTATTTAGTTATATTTCTATAGCCCGCCAGCCGCTCTCGCGACATCGCTCGTTTCGCTCGCCCACCTCGCGCGCGATTGGGCACAGCTCTAACCTAACCTGCTCCATTTGGTTAGGGTGCCCTGGCTTCGTAACTGCACCCATTCGGATCGTGCGTGGTTTGGAACCCAACCGAACCAACAATAACAATCAATGTCGAAATTATAACAATTGAACGAGTTGCCAATCTGCTTTCGGCATATTTTAAAACTGCGAGCGTTTGTAAACGGACGGTGCCGTATGTATAATTACGAACCATGTAATCTGCTTGTGACAGCCCCATGTAGGTACGCGTCTATGTGTGCGTTACTTGAGCTCGTTGTATGGAGTCGGCCTTTTGTACTTATCTATTCTGTGGCTAGACATGGGTCAGCACAGAGATGTGGTAGCTTTAACTAGAGTTGTTCCTCGGAAAGGTTTACGACTAGTTGGAAATCCACTTTAAAGCCTAAACTTCTAACAAAATAATTGTGCACGAGGGTTTGTGTTGAAGATACGAAGTTTGGACGATGTTTTGTAGTTGTAGCCATTCTGATAACCTACTGATTGTTTTAAAATATATAATACCATGAAGGGGAGTTGCCAATGAGTTAAGAAGACACTCTTTTCACTCTCCTTCTTTACACAAAATTATGATTCTCGCTGCAAGCAACGCTATCAAAATCATAATGTTAAAAAAAGCGTTGTTTTGCCCCATAATGTACAACGCATGATACTTTCTCGCATACCGAAAATCCATCGTCTAAACGAGGCACAAAACGTAAATTATGCCTTACCTACAAAATAAACCGGCTACATAACAAGTAGATACACATGTTTTTCATAAATTGGCCTTATTTGTGTCATGTTTGCCAAGTTTCTTCTATAAATAACATACAGAAAGAGCTAGAAACCTGATATTTGGCTTAAATCAATACGGTTATACACGCAACATGAAGACATGTGTTTAGTAATAAATATTACGAGTACTGTTAACAAAAAAGAAAAGTAACCAAACAGCTAACCCAAACTCTTTTTTAAACCATGTTGCGTGTGCTCAGTAGTCAAATCTTTAACATTGTTCGTAACAAAATTTATGACACACGCAATAATAATGAGTTTTGCCATGTAGTGCAAAGATGTAATCTTGGCTGAAATCTCTTTTGCTGACTATACTATAGAGACTCTAAAAGTAAACATGAATAATTTGGAAGTAGGTACATATATTATATCCCTATTATATATCCTATTATATATTAGATATTTGCCGATCGTCACGTATTTAACAAGCATTTACTGAGTGGATCTAAGTCGGCACTTTAGTATTTCCCCACCTTGCAACAATTTGGACGTATCCGGTTTAAATGTGCGATTCAATAATTCCCTTGCCACGCAGATGTCCGGAGCATTCGATTTATCAAGTCAAAGGAGGTTGCAAAACAAGCCAGAGCTCTGTAAGGAGTAGTTTTATTCCTTTTTTTTTCTGAAGCTTTCGTGTGCAATAGAATAGATACTGTAGTTACTGGCTGTTTATATAGTACATTTCTGTTGAGACCAGCAACTCTAGCATTGATGGACGATCGTGAAAATGTGGGCCGATGCGTAGCAGAGGCACACATACGTGAGGCCATCAATGCCTGGTTGCGGCCAAGGCTTGAATAGTACTTTTCCCAATAATGCGCGGAAATTCAAACAAAGTAAATTAATTATAAATTCCAGAATCAATGACGAACAACGATAATTTTTCACGCGCCAATATGTTAATTTATTTCTTCTTTACTTGAAATAGCTCTATTTGCAAGCCAAATCAAAATTTTAATAGAATCTTTGATAAGTTACCTTCTTGGTTGCCACGTGTTGAAGTAAAAAGTTTGTTCTATTTTTAAATAGCACGACAGATATAAGTTTTCAAAAAAAAAAATTTGGCCGCTAAACACGACAGAATGATATGGATTGTCATACAAACATTGCCGGCTTGGCACTCGCATGTATTCGACCAGTACCGCAATTTCAATTTCTCTCGAAGAAGGTTGTTAAAAAAATATGCTCGAATTTCCAAGCATGTTTTCAAGCCTTTATACCGTCAGGGAAATTAATTGTTTATCAAAGTGACATACTACGTCAATTTCCGTGTTACAGCCATTTCATACAAGTACAACTTGCAAAGAATAACGGTTGTGGTTTGATTATTCCTAAGCATAATCTGAGATGATAGTCAATTTACAACAAAAATAATAATACTTAACATACTTGTAAGCAGTCTAATGGACTGCTTGTTAGATGAAAGTTAAGTTAGATATTTAGATGTGTTTATTTTTCTACGTTGAACACCTACATTAACCAAACATTCTAAGCTAGCGATACCGTATATCTATTAAACCATCAGATCAGGATCCAATCTGAAGATAATTATAAAACGCATCTTATGCAGCGTCGGCGAAAACAAGTTAGTCATCAGAATAATCTCTAAAGCCTAATTGCAGTTCCTTCGTTTAGAATTGGATTACATCCCAGCACTAGAAAATGTAATCCACGTATATTCTTACGATCGTATTAGTCTATCTCGCTGTAGGAACTGAAATGTTTTAGCTCTACAAATAAGCCTGTAAAAGGATTTCCGAGAAATCTACAGAAGACTGGGTGGAAAGCAAACCCTACAGTATAATTACCGTTTTTTAACATGGAATTATCAAATAATTACTCCGTACTCCGTAGGTTCTACTAATGAGTATACATTACTACATTAAAGATTGTAGACTTACGGCTTTGAGGCAGGGAGTAATGAAGGGTAGTGTTTGTTTGTGTATTTTATACGTGGGTAAAAACCACCTGCTTTATAATTTCGTCGCTTTCTACAAATTTTCAATTGGGTAGCTGGTTTCGTAATATGCGGTCGGGGGACACTGAACATACATAATACTTACGTACATTAGGTATCCGCCCTCGCTCCATTCATTTACAAATCTCACAGGGACTGGACACTATTTTTAAATAGGTATCTTGGTTTAGCTCAGAATTAAAACAATTCGCTCGGGTTCCGTTCTATTTTCAGTTTTTATTCACATAGTCTCTCAGGACGACGTAATTTAGAAACTACTTACTTTAAAAGGTTCCACGTTTGTATGTTATAGTTGAAGGGGCAAGTACTTGTATGAAAGAGATCTTTTTAGACCAGAAGTGTCCACAGTATAAAATAGAGCAGTATTTTCCTAATTTATCGTTAAACCCACTACCGATAAAATATAGCTCGCTAAACGACAATTGTCTTGGCGATAATACACGGTTCAACCAAATTGATTATTTTTTATTGAAAGGCAAAGATATTAAAGGTTAACTGACATTTAATGGTTCCTTTTACGTTTCCATAATTTCACGGTTCACTTATGTCTTTTAAACATATACTATATATATGTATATTATAAATTAAAGTCGCTTTACGTGTTTGTCTGCATGACCGCGTTCTTCTTATAAACCACGCAACAGATTTTTTATTTTGTGTTGTATTAGTATAAGTGTATAATACGATAATATTAAAGTTACATATAACTAATAAATCTTGATATTTTGTCAAGTCGTAAAAACCGTGCGAAGCATGTGGGTTGCTAGTACGAACAAAGCCATGTTCCTCTGGGTACTTCACAGATAGGCAGAAAATACAGAAGGCCACCACAGCCTTTCCGCCCATAATATCTTTCAATTCGGTTGAATCAACCAAATTGAAATACATCAGTAAACCGTGTACTGTCCTAATCAATGGTCGTGAGATATTTACCACATTAGGCAAGAAGGAGAATATACAGCTATATAATGGTACTATTTTCCTGTAACAATTCTTTTAGGTACCGTCAAAGTGAAGTGGCGATAAAAGGACACTCCGTAGTCGCGCCACAAAGCGGCGAAGTAAAAGTAATAGCCAGGAAATGTCGTCATCATAATTGTGACTGTCAACTTTATTTATTTTGTGTTGTTTATTTTTTCTGAAAAACCGCGTAGCTTCCGTTAGTTTAGTTTAATTTAGTTTCTTGCACATTCTAGTACAATACGCAAAAAAAGCAAGTTTGACAAGCTGTAGGTACACCTTTATTTTTATGTAATAATTTAGTTTATCTATATACTGGCTTACGAACAAAACCTACGACGACATTGAGACTTTGATATATTCGCATCAATAATCTTTTATAAAATATAGTTAAAAGGATCGCGGTATCGAAATTGTTAGTGGAGGAAGCTGTACCTGTCTTCTTCCGATCCCAAGATATTGTCGCAGGGCTAACCTAAACCTAAATCTAAAGAGATATCTAAAAAAAAAAAAAAACTATACTTACACTTAATAACTGAGAAACAAAATGCACACTCACACTATTACTTACACACACACGTACACACACCCTCACACAAAAATTCACTCGCATCCATCACACAAGTGCGCTCCTTTCTTCTTTTTTTGTATTTTCTTTTTACTTTATTACTCTGTTTTATATTAATTTGATTTAATTGCATACTTTTATTGTCGTGATATGTGGAAGAGCGGATTTCACCTAACACAAGCATCTTTTTGCTTAAAAGGTGATCTCCAAATCATGTGTGTCAACAATGTATGTAATTGCAATAAACATTTTTTTTTTTTTTTTAGTTTATTCTACACCTAATTATTAATTTAAACGCAGCGTTTCACACACTACCCGCACAATGGTTAGGCATTGTATACCTCCCTAAGGGTGCATGTCAGTTGCAAGAAATAAAATTGTCTTTAGACTGTAAAGATAGTTCAACTTTAGTGAAGAATCAATTTATTGGGAATTGTTGTCAAAAGCGATGCAGCAATTAAGAGGTCTACTATATATATTCACTCAGACATTTATAAACCTGTATAGTATTTTTATCTCACGAATCGAGGCCCGCTTTACTTGTGGTAAACAAGTTTACAAAAACGTTGTGAATGTGTGTGTGAAGACGAGTAGCGTCAGCACATAACACACACGCACACACTTCCGACTTCACCATTGTCTCGGACGCTACCGAGAGGTCCTGCGCTTACACACACATTCACAGCGTGTTTGTTCACTTGGTTACCACAAGTAAAGTGTGCGTCGCTTCGTGAGATAAAAATACTGTAGCATTAATATACGTTGATTTATAGGTACCTTACAATTTAAACTACCTGTGAAAATGAAATAAATTGACTTCTATTAATTAAATTACATACGTATGCATGTAATTTAATTAATAGAAGTCAATTTATATTCGCAGGTTATCAGCTTCCTTTCAGTAAGGCAAATTCATATGAGTGATAGCATATCGGCGATGGAAAATACGATTAGTTACTAAGGTGAGTACACAAGCTAATTCAAGTTGGTAATAATTTAAGCACTTTGACGAACTAATGTACCGAGGGGCTAGTCGTTAAGTGGGTTCCTTGAGGAACTTATGTGTATTTGTGAGCAACCATTTGGTATGTAAATAACTATGTATAACTGCAGTTGTTAGTCAGTAGGAAGACGGACTTCTTGAAAGCTGAACAATTATAAATTCTGTGCGAAAAGTGGCCACTAGGGAAGGAAATTACGATATTTTTAGTTTGGCCACCTAACCTACGCAAGTTTTGCATTTTTGTGGGCTTGGCAATAAACGTGTTAAGACATTTATGACTACGAAAACCTTGAAACCAAAGTATGATGATAACATTCAAGTTTCAGGTAGTAACAGGCCATTATTATGCTGAAATATTAAAGGCCATTATGAAAGCCATCCTCCAAAAAAATAGGTTTGATTTGACAAATATCATTCTTTGTTGGTCTAGTAACCTAGGGTAGTGTAGGGTCGCTACCTAACATTGTAATTCCGAACCAAAATTACTTGCACCTGTATTAAACATGTATTAGATTTAGTTTATTTTTAGGCACTTTATTTGTTCGGATAATCCTACTGTTGACCAATTGTAGACTTTTTGTAAACATTTTTATTCAATAAATTATTTATTATTATAGTGGTCACAATCGCTACTATGAGGTCCTGGCTTCGATTCCCGGGTTTGGCAAAGTCTTGTTGGGTTTTTCCGTCAGGAATTTCTCAGTAGCAGCCCGGAGTCTGGATTTGTGCCCGGTTGATGGCAATAGGCTCACCCCCTATTATACATGGGACTTAAACATAACTGGCAAAATGTGGGTATACTATAGGGGTAAACCACTGCCTAAACTTTCGCGGATTACAGGCGTGATGTTATGATTCAAAACTAAAACTTTAAGATTTAACACTTATCTAATTACGCTATCGCTGTAACGAATTGTATTTTTTCGAAACACAACGGGGAAGCTCTTGGGCTTTTTTTTTTTGGTGGGTTATCTTCAAATAACTTCTCTGGGCGGAGTGGGAGGGCGTGTCAGACTCTTACTGACTAAAGCCCGCCCGTGTTCCTTCAGTTGCCTTTGTTGCCAGGGGCTCGGTATCCCTTTCGGAATTTCCCGCAACCCCAGCAGAAGCTCTTGGCCTGCATCTCACTTGATGGTAAGTGACGATCAAGCCGAAGGTGGAAGCGAACTACATCCTGAATCCTCAACCACAGAGGCACTGACTACCTTACCTCTAACTGCCGCAACACAATGCTGTTAACATTGTTTTTATAGTGACAGCCTAAGATAAGATGGTGGTAGCTAGCCAGGCGTACTTAGAACAAGCCCTACCACTAACCCATTTTTTAGCGTGTTTTTCAATAGTCTGATCCAATTAGGTATTATTGACCACCAATTTCAGGGAATAAATTCTTTAATAAAAACAATTAATGTTTGCCTAACGAGTGGTTACGAAAAGCTTTTTTCATTTATTACGAATTCGTAGGAAATTGGTTAACGCAATTTATTTTACAGCTGACTTAATATTTGTTTTAATTTGAAATAAAAGAGTTAGCAAAGCTTAACATGATAACATAGGGCCTGTAATCCCCAAAGGGTTAGGCAGAAGCGTAGGTACACTACACCCACATTTCGCCAATTTTGTTTTAGTCCCATGTAATATGGGAGGAGCCCATTGCCATCAACCGGGCAAAAATCCAGACCCCGAAGAAATTCCTAATGGAAAAACCTAATATCATTTTGTCCGACCTGGGAATCGAACCCAGGACCTCACTAGATCAACGAGCCAGTCAACAAAACTTAAGGGTAAACAAGTACTTACGTTTTTTCTTAATATTTATACGAAGGTATTTTAAAAAAAATCAATGAAGTAGGTTTAGAGGTATGAAGAACAGGGTGTATAGTTCTCTCATCCTCTATAGAAAAGGGAGCCTCCTCCGACCAGGCGGGTGTCCTGTCTGGCGGGCAACTGCCAAACGATTGATGTCGAGAAGTCTTATTATATGTTGATCGCGCGGTAAACTAATTGCTCAAAGCAGGATTTGTGTGACGTCAGGTCTTTGATGCGTAGATCGCATGTGGCGTTGTAGATGCCGCCACGTTGCTTACCCCTGGTAATAATATTGAAGTTTGGGCTGGCGTCTATCTACCAGAGAACAAGTTGTGAGGTATGGCCAACAATATACTGTGATAGGATGAGATGGAAATGGCAACCACTTTGCCATTTTGACAGACAATGGATTTATGGATTACAGTGTAATACACAATTACCTAAGTAGTAAGTATCATCATTCAAAAATACCTGTCCGTCTGACCTGAATGTCGTATATCTTTACTGCGTGAAGTAATTTGAAATAGATACCGTTTTATCTGAAGAACCACTACTGAAATCTCATTAGTGATGTGTCTTGTAATTATTTTAGCAAAAGACTTACAGATTTTTTGGAGTACACCAATTATTTTTGACCTTGGACTTATATTTGTATTACAATATTTTTTTTTTTTTAACCAAGCTTGTTACTTAGGCAATGTCAGAGAAAATGATTGCTCAACAAATTGACTATCAACTTAAATTGTCCGTAGGATATTCAAATCACAACTGTCATTGCTTGATAGTTGTTTGAAAGGGATATGACACGGCAAATTGACTTAGGGTGTCAATTTGCTTAACCATCAATTTCCCAGGCTGTACCTACAATATTTTTTATAATATCACTAAGCTTACTACTTAAGGGAATTGTCTTTATCTGTACGAATAAAGCCTCGTGCAGACTAGCGCGACTCTAACAATACAATTTCTAAGACAGATTCACGGTAAAACCATTACTGGTGTCGCGTCGCGCTGTCGCGTCGCGCCAGTCTGGACGAGGCTTAACCCTTGCATCGCTAATCAATAGACGTAGCCCCGTTTCTCTCGGGACCATCTCAGTTATTTCAACGTCCCATCTGGCTAGTAGGATAAAGGTAAAATGGACAGTTAAGTTAACTCAATGAATTGAACAGTACCTATTACGGAAGACTATAAAACATCGGCCTAACTGTTACGACCCAAAGACGATCGTATCCTGATACTAAGCTTACTTCGCAATGTGAGCAGAGAATGTATTTTTGACTATTGGTCTATTAAATTTCATTGCCATTTATTTGTAACTAGCTGAAACGACGTTGTCCTGTCCTTGAATCATGAGAGAGTAAAAAAATCCCTTAGAAAAAAAAGACGTTCATTTTTTCCCGCATTTGATTTTTTTTTTCGGGATATCCAATTTTTCTTTCCATTGATACCTTCCAGGTTTGGACTATGCCGAGCATTTCAAAACAATAAAATTGCCGAATGGGTTCGGCCGTTCTCGAGTGATGCTCTTACCAATGAACAGTATTTCATTTTTATTATAGAGTTCTTTACCCGAAGGGTGCCAAACGGAACCCTATTACTAAGGCTCTGCTGTCCGTCCGTCCGTCTGTCTGTCAGCAGGCTGTATCTCATGAACCGAAAGTTGAAATATTCACAGATTGTAGGCCCATAAATCAACAAATAATAAAAATGAAATAAAGTTAATTAAAGGGTACGGAACCTTTTTGTGCGAGTGAAAATGGTTTTTTGTTGCTTTTTAATTATAATAGGTTTTGTATTCAGTATATTAAGGATACCTACCTACATAAATAAATGTTCTGTACAGTTTGTAAGTCAGAAGCACATAAATAGACGTCATTTTCTTCTGCGCAAAACACTTCATTATGTTTTGAGTTGCTTTATGTTCTATTTATTCCGTGTAATACCTACATTTTCCACAAAAATATAATTAAAATTCAGGAGGAGATGTCAAGCTTACCGGTACCAAAGTGGTAGCCAGGCTAAAAATACTTCCTTAAATTAAGGAGTCATTTCTTGTAATGAATAGGTTTAAAAATAAACGCTTATAAAGAAAGGAAAAGGAAGAAAAATACCTTAATTTGCGGTAAACATGACGCAAAGAAATAACACAAACACGAAGAGAACAAGTTGGAGGAGAATATGCGACACATCCACGCAAAACGGGCATCGCTCTGCATAATGCTGCGACCCTATGCGAGACAGAGCCCCAGTGCTGGTTTTCAGCGACAGCCGGCGTTGACGTGGTGACGTCACCCGGTGCAGCATTTTATAATTAAATAAAAATAACAAAATAAAATAAATACTATACTTAGTTCTAAATATTTATATTTTACCTACTAGCTTTTTCCCGCAGCTCCGCTCCCGATATAAAAAAAAACATACTTGACTACAACAGATTGACATATAATCGGTTGATTGATTGAAGGTTAGACTGAAAACTACTACAAATAATAATTTATTCTTGTATTAGCATTGCCATTCAACGTGGCAATGCTGCCAGTCTCCTGGGCACGTGTCCAGATGACAGCGATGCGGACGAGTATTTCGACGCCTAAGTGTCCTTTTGTTTTTGTATTTAGTGTTATATTGTATAAAAGATTTGTCATCTATGGTTACAATAAAAATCCTAAAGTCCTAACTTCTAGTATTATGAATCAATTAATACCAAACTTGCGCCCACACAAACACAAAAGTACCTATGAAGCTGGTTCCGTTCCATCATCTACAAAACCTATCTACCCACTAAAAAATTATCAAAAGTATAAAATGTAGGCTTAACCTCTCCAAACGATTAAAAAAAGATGTTCAATTATTGCCTAAATTATTCATCCTCTATATTTAGTGCTTCAAATATTCAATCAACGTTAATTTAGTTTAAACTAGGTCTCAGAAGCTCTTCAAATCAGGCACTAACTAAATGATCAATCCCGTACGCAAAATGCGCGCTTTGACGTGGAGTTGCGGACACCAGCCCGTATTACAACAAAAATCTTTATATCCTTTTCTCCATTTATTATAAATATACTTATTTTTATTTTTATTCACCAATACTTAAACGAGTAGTGATGGCCTACTGGTAACGACCCCGACTTATAAGTCGTGGTATTTTGTGTTAATTATTTCATCACCACTGCTCTCAAAACTGTGAAGGAAAACATCGTGACTAAACCGGCTAATATTCTAGAACCAAAAATCGAAGACATGTAACATCTATGAACCCGCACTTAGCACGCGTGTTCGTCCACTCCAACTCCCTCTCGAGAGAGGAGGCCTGTGACCGAGCAATGGAAACATTATAGGCTGATTAGGTATGCATAGTTTAATCGTGGCCTCATGAATAATAGATTTAGTTATACTTAAATTTATTTACGAAAAAACTCAAAAACTTAGAAAGAGGGCGACCTTTTTATAAAATCTTTTTTTTTTTTTTCTTAAGTGCCTAACACACCACTTTAAGTTGATACCAAATGTTTCTTAGTTTCTATCTTTTCGCGAATGATAAGTTTATTTTATATATTTTTTATTTTATAAAGTCAGAGAAATTAATTGTTAACCAAGATGACTATCGACTCAAATTGTTCGTATATTGAAATCACAATTTTCATTCTTTGACAGCTGTATGAGATGGCTGTATAATTTTATAAACAATTAATGGACTGCGTTTATTTAGTAAAATACTTGTCACAGTTTAAATTGCATTACGGAAGCTACGGTAAATAACATAATGATAGGGTAATATTATGGTCAAGCTCGGTATGCGCTGTGCGGCTAGCCACATTAAGTTCTGCCGGACACTATATTCTGCGCAGTGAGGTACAGGGGGAGCACAAAGGACTATTCTCATAGAGCCTGTTTAATGTGGTTATTTCCGTTAGATATATGGACGGTCGTATTATGCGGACTGCGTCTAAACGTTTTAGATGCATCGTAATCGAATTATTATCATATATTAAATTTGTAAGCATTATAATGAGAGCCTGGTGATCCGTCACACAGGGTATCCTAGTATGGACGCCAGTCTCTCACAAAGGATCATATTTTATGCATTTTTCTCAAATACTAAAATTCTTATCTCCATGTTTATAACTATGAACCTTGACCTATAAATCATTGTGAAGAGAGAAATAAAGATTACTATTACTATTAATCTCGACTTGAAACTTGAAAATCTGTTTTCCGTCATTGCAGCAATTTTAACAAATATACATAATATACCTTCATACAATTAGGTATATTACACAAGAAACCGACAACATAATGTAATTATCTACGGTGTAAGTCTTTTTTTAAAGCTACAGTTCATCTACGGTCTGAGCACGGTAAAATTCACGCGGTCAACATTTCAGGCGTTTGCAAATTGCTTAAAAAGTCCTTGAACATTCTGAGCACAATGGGAACCATGGCACTTTTTATGCAAAGGCCTTCCGCTTGTCCCAACACTCAAGTGGTAGCTTAAGATCGCTACCGTAGGTACTTAAGTAGAGACAGGTTGTAAACCCATCACAGGCATAATAAGCCCTTACCTCATTATTTTTTAAATGTCTGTTCGTTCAGACACTTTTCCGGCTCAAGCGCCAATGTAAACTTCGGCTTTAAAGACAACTTATGTAATCATTGTTCCAGATTATTTTCAACAGTAAAATATTCCACGTATTCTTTGGAAACTGTTCGGGAAATGGTCTTTTTATAGAAAAAAGAGACTAGCTATCTTTTGTAATGAAATTTTATGAATGCGTTGGTGGAAAGAAATGAGAGCCCGTAGAAAAGTGTAGAAATGGGGCATTTCACGAGTGGACAATGTTAGTCGTTGGAAGTTTTAAAGTTATTCAGAATTTTAGAGTATTTGTAGTGCCAACTGTAGTTCTTTTTCAACTAAGCATTGATTGAAACGATAATACCGACTTAAGTTCTTGTAAAAGTCACTTAGGATCCCTTGATAAATGCCTTACTGTGAT
Source organism: Eupsilia transversa (assembly GCA_914767815.1). Lineage (NCBI taxonomy): Eukaryota > Metazoa > Arthropoda > Insecta > Lepidoptera > Noctuidae > Eupsilia > Eupsilia transversa. The sequence goes on from OU611888.1 coordinate 6,618,069, forward strand.
GAGCTGATGAGTCACGTAGCAATTAAAAAGCTTAAAATACCTGAACCGTAATAACAAAAGCAATCCGCCTGATAGTGATTTCGCAACACCACACTAAGAACACTTCCGTTGTGTCCACAAAAAACAAGGTTTATGTTTAATATGTTATAAGTACTCTGTACTTCAACCGACAAGTAAGCAAGTTGACCTGAATATCGTTATAACGGCAGATAAAGTGTTCGACGTCCTGATAATAGTGGTTACAATAAAATGGTGTAAAAATAAAGATAACATATGTTCAACTGTACTCTAGGCCCAAGGTAGTATGTAAGTTGGTAGATAACCAAGAATGACTTTTTCTTATGCAAGAATAGACCAATCAGCCCTCAGTATGTTATTCGTCGAAACATAAATCAATTGTGGGTGTAGTCACTATGGTTAGGTAGGTAATTATCAGCTTTCGCCTTTAGAGAATACAGTTGTTAATGTCACGTCATGTTAAGATAACCCGATGTTAATCTATCAAAGACATCCAGAATAGAGTGTTATTCAAACACAACATGCATACAATATTTCACGTAGTATTTCAAAGCCACAGCATCCGAAGCTGACTCCGACATATGAAGGAGAGATGCAGCCTCCACGTCCAAATTCGGATGCTCCCAAATTGTTTTGTGTGACGTTGAAGGGTCACGTATTAAGTTGCCAGAGTCTTGCCAGACATGTAGCGGGAATTGGAACGAAGATTTTTGCGCCCGTTTTGTTCCCAATTACCTTCTAATGTCAGAGAATTTGAGGCTTGAGACATGGACGTCAACGTGACGAGACGAGATTGAATAAAGAGATTGTTGTTTATCGAATTAAGCTTGCTCGGATGAGTCGCGGGATAAGAAAGAAATTGGGAAAGATAATGTAGTTAAATGTGAGTTCAACAGTAAGCGTTTTGACGAATCAATTAGGCATAATGCCATAATCTCTACGCTTGGCAAACGTATTGCTGATTGCAGTATTAATTCTCACAATACAAGTGGGTGCTCCTGCCAATTCCTATGATTATTTCGCTTCTTGAGACACCTAAGAAAGGGAGTAATCTGATTCAAAGCCGATTACACGGGCGGACATAAGTACTTGTTTAAATTTGTATTCCAATCAGGTCCGTCCATTATTTGATTGAACGTAGTGATCCGGACAATCAATTTATTGAAACAGATTATTTTAGAAACAAAACGGTCCGGAATTGATTGAACTATGAGGTAATTTTTTTATGTTGTTCATTCTATTAATAAAATACTTACTGAATTAATAAAGAATAGAGAGGGGAACAAATAATTGTGATATTTTTTTTGTGATCAAGTCTTTCTGAACGATTTTGCGACCATGCAACCGACGGCAATCTAATATGAATTGACAAGCGGAGAAAACTCTGAAAAAGAAACATGGATACGATGGAAATTAAGATAACGACAAGTAATAAGGAAATGCTTTCAAATTATTTACTTTAGCCTAGTTTCAGAATGTTTTATGTTTGTGCTTACTTTTTTCCCATAAAATGCGCAAAATGTTATGTTAAGCTTATTAGCCATATAATTTAAGTTTGATTTCCATCATTGATAGATACTATAAGGCTTAGATAGAACACACCCAATGCCATACTAGGCTATTTTTTTTTGGTCCAATTGTTGTAATTGTGCTTCATAAGAAAGAAATCAAAATTAATCTACATTCTGTTCCTAAACGTTTTATAAAAGATATATGGCTATACCTGGCATTACTAATTAAAATCCTATTAAGTATCCTTTCAATAACTTGTAAAAATCTTAAATCTAACATAGTAGTAAAGGGTTAAAAATAAGTCACATGCTATGAAAGCGACGGCGACGTTGCGTGCTAAGTGTTGCGGTTAATGGTCGCAATACGCATTAAAACTAATTTTTATACTTATTTCGTGTGACTTTGTAAACTTTTCTAGCATAATGATGACGACAGCCAATTATTTTTTCTGGATTTAATTCAAAATATTTAAAATAAACAGTTATTTTATATAAAAACTTTTAAATAAGAATATACTAAAATAATTACCCAAATAAATGCACGAGAAAATACCTTTTATTGTTGAGTAAACTTTTTAAAACTTTTCACACAAGTCACAAGTACGTTGCACCATTTAAAAAAAGAACTAGTTTGTAGTGTTTACATTTCGGGCGAGAGCGCGAGGCCGCGGGGTTCGACGCGGCATCCCCGGGTTCCGTCGGCGAACTGGAGAGGCTCTAAGGCCGGCTTGCGATGTGCCGCGGCGAACATGCGCACTCACTGCTCTTTCAAACCATTGTGGAAGACCCCTGCAAACGCTCCTCTCCGCATTACAGAAGGTAAACCTTTTTGGGATAGTGTGCAGATGGTTTTATTGTTTCCCGCTGTATCGCGAGATCGTCTTCAGTGTTGTGCTCACGCGACTGATCCTCTCTACTTGATACGAGCTGCGTTTTAAGTGTTATTAAAAAAGTTTTTAATAACACTTAAAGAGGTTTGAAATGAAAAAGGTTTGAATACACTTTAAATTTTAAGATATTGGAACTTTTATAACAGCCAAATGTTTTCTTAAATCTTGATTGTATTCAGAAAATACATTTGCTTTTCGATATAAAGAAAATATTGCAAATAGTGAAGCCATACAATTTTTTTTTTCATAAGTTATGAGTTATGACATGCAGACATATCATCCATTTCTTGTGATATTGAACGTCTACGAAAGAAATGGATATCAATGTTAAGTTTTCTTTAAAGAAAAATTGACACTTTGAAGACAATTACGAGGCATTTTCTGAGATCTCCAGTAGTCAGTACCTAGAGAGCGTTTTTTGACACCGTAAACTCAAACCGCTACCATCATTTTCATGACAGCCGTCACTGGGGCCGTTATATGACGGTCACCGCTCTTCTAGGAAACCGTAGCTTTAATAAGAGTCTTGGTGAGAGTTTACTAACTATATCTGGAATAATGCCTGCCCAATGTTTATGAGTCCTGCCAGCCAAAAGAACAGAATCTAACTCCAATAATGGACAAGTAAAAAAAAAAAACTTGCACACGTTTAAGGTAAACTTGGCATCAAATATTAACAACGGCACAAGTAAATTATATCTGTCAAGCATTTCCAAGATTCGTAAATTCAAGATAAGTTGTTTATTTACGCGACAGACGACTTTGATTGCACAAATATCAACAACCGCGACTCTATGTTTGACATTTGTGATAGCGTTTTGTTTATGGTATGATACTAAAGAAAAAAGAAACAAGATATACAATTTCTTCGTAAATATAAATTAAAATGTGCCAGCTTATCTGGGTCACAACCTTCTTTTATTTATTTTTGTGAAGTTAGCAGATAAGTGACCTCCTAATATTACAGATTCGGGGCAATGTTTTACTGTTTAATTTGAATTGTAATCGCAATAAGTATCATGTAGTTTTGTGCTTGATTTTAACAAGTTATTAACATTTCTATACGATAGAGGATGTGCAATGTGAAGCAGTATTTGTTGAACAACAAAGCCGACCCGAAGCAAATATTACACATATTCAGCTTTCATTAGGCTCATGCTACTAGGTAAACTCCGTCCGTCACCCACTTTTCCTGAATCATATTCATGTCGGCTCGGCACAATTCTAACTATGCCGAGCGGCTTTTTCCCGAACATGGATGTACATATTCGACTTTGCCGCTCAACTATACCGCATCGTGCCGACCCGAACAAGTGTGCACCTTGCAACCTGTAGACGTTGTCTGATCTACTGCTCAGCATGAGCCTTCGTAGGTTGATTTAGTTCAAGAGCCTTCATAAGGAAAAATTACAACGATCCAGACCCCAGATAAAAAATTACAGACATAACCAGCAAATGATATTTTTTTTTATCTTGATACATTATATGTTTAATGTATTTTCATCATAATTATTATTGGCTCAATATGTTAAATGTCGAAGTCTAGACAAAAGATAGTCGTATTGTTTGCTTAATTTTATTATTCATTACAATAATATTATATCGAAAAAAATAAGTGTGTTATCTTGTTTTCAAGCAATTAAGTCGATTACGAATTTAGTCCAATAATATTTATTAGGCATAAACATTTTGGACGTATTCTCTAGCGGAAAACTTTGTATTGTGAGTATAACCTAATTTTTTTTCCGTCAATTATAATCAGTAACTTTTCTTCTATCTCATAATTCAAGAATTACCTAAATTTCTTCAGTAGCAAAGAGTAATCTTTTCTTCATTACATGCTACAGGTGAATGAATATCCAGGTGATTTATTGTCGAAAGAATTTATACATTACGTTATTTGGCTGAACGTGTAACGTACTCACGGGTCGCGTTAAATATGTCGTAAACTATTTTAACTACCACATAGAAAATAGCTTAAGTAATTATTTATTTGACAGTGATTTATGATTACTAAACAGGCCTCTAACTGATTAATTAAATTAAGGTCCATTATTAGAACAACAGTATATCTTTGACAGTCGTTATGGGTAGTCAGAAGCCCGAAAGTCTGACAACTAGTCTTGCCCAGGGGTACAGTGTTACCCAGTTACTGATGGGTTGTGGAGGTGAGATAGTCATTCCATGTAAAATAGTGGTGTTCAGCTGCATCCAAATAGACTGGAATAAGATACCAACATAGTTTGGAAAAGGCTAGGCAGATGATATAAGAACAACAAATAGGTATACCTCTTAAACTCATCTTGTAAAGACGTATATCAGGACCCAATAATAACTGCAACATAAGATAGGATTACATAACTCGATATCTCGTAAACAGATTAATGCCCCTACCCCAAGTTGACTTAATGCTCTAATGAAAATACCAGCCCACGCTGCCTCCTAAGCGCTATAACTATTTTATTGGCTACCTACGAGACAATATTATACTATCGCCGATATTTTCTATCATAAATAGTAGGGTAGTTTATGTGACAGTTAAAAAGTGTAATTGATTCTATGTGTGTAGTTCTGTTTGGGCTTACGAAGCGGGCGGTCGTGTGGCACGTTATGGTTGCTACGTGATTATTTTGCGATAAACTACCGATATTGTTTTAGAACAATAATACGTTGTGTCAGAAACAGAATCGACGGCTTTGGACAATTACCTGGGGTAACTGACTGGGAGATATTTTTAGATGTATGTAATGTAATTTTGACGTTCGAAAAGTGCTGATTCGCAGCCTAGTTTGAATAAATGACTTTTGATTTTAAAATGTATTTATGATTTTTTATTTTTAGACTCACTGTCGGGCAAAACTGATGTAGCCACCTACGTTGAAAACGGACCTTCTGGCCAAGAGGTGATTTATTTTTGTAAATATACCAGACACCTATATTTAGATACAATTTTTTTTAATTCGTTTACTGCGCAATTCTGGGATCGGAATATTTTGGTTCAAACCAGATATTTATAGTTTCCAAGTGGTACTTAGGTATTATGTCAGTAAGACCTAGCTCACTTCGAGGTGACAGGAGCAGTAGCTCAGTGTCAGTAAAATTAAGACGCTGTGGTGGTTTTGCGGTGTCACTGGACCCGCCTGGATGCGAAACGAACATATTCGTATGTACAAGCTACAGATATACGAGAATGTCCATGAAACTAATAATAGCAAACCCGACAAAGATGTTTTGAGCCTGAAAATGTCAGGGGCAATATGGTCTGGGTTTATTTTCGTGATGTTCCCAATTGTTGTTCTGGGAAGCCTCTATCCAGAAATATATATACTCGTAGAACTGTCTTTTGGTCATTACAGAAAACGACTCAATAGCTTTCCTGCATCTAGCCCATGAAGAACTGCAATAATGATCAGTTATGAAGGTGGTGTCTACCTTCGTAGTATTCCATAATGGAGATCTTTGGTGCTGATACGAAGTTATAATTAGTTTAAATGATTAAGTGTTTCTTGAAATAGCCAGTTTCCTATTCAAACATGGGCCGACAATGTCAACAAAACTATGTGTATGCTAGAAATTGGAATAATTTAAGTATTATCATCATTTAACATCATAATTTATACATTTATGGATGCATCGACGCATAGTACATTGTAGCTAGTTTTCAGATTAACATTTATCTACATTATGTCTGACTAAACCAAACTTTGCATTAGGATGAAATATGCGATGTTAAAATATTATCGAAAGCGGACTATCGATAGCACTTACGTAATAGAAACGATGTTTATTCACTCTCAATATTAAAATGAAATCAAGCGATATATATCTTATCACGTAAAACGTTATTAATAAAAGTACCTTTAGAAAACGGAAAAAGGCTGTAGTTAAAATTTGGATTAGGTATAGGTATTATTTTAGTTTAGTGGACCAACCTCGTGAAGGCCACTGGAATCCGCTGAATGCGGGAAGCACGGAAACGGTCGAAGTGGTGGTGCTTCGGGGAGGATGTCCAGCAGTGATTTTAATTGAATACTTTAACTTTCTATTTTAGTTGCACCAAGGCGTTACAATATATAAGTATATCTAAACTTTATAAATATATGGTGTTTTTATAGAATATCTATACAATTGGTAATATACGTATGATTAACAGATTCATTAGCCTAAAGATATTTAGCAAACTGGCAGAGAATTTCTACGATTAATGTTAGAGTTTGTCCCAAAGAACTAAATTCACAAATTTTGAAGAAAAGCTCTACATATTCACCGTTTGCTCCTAGATGGTTCTAAAGGGAACCACATTTAACGCCAACTTTGTATGAGACAGCTCAATTTGATTGTTTCACGACTTGAATGAACCGACTGAATGTGTTTACTTGGATTCAATAGAAGTTTAATAGATTTGTAGAATTGAACTAATAATATGTTCAAGTTATATATGTAAATACATTTCAGCAGAATTTGTGATGGGTATTTAAGGGTCTCAATAAATTAATGTGTTTCAGAAAGGCACTTTACAAATGACATCTAACTTTGTGTTCTCAAGGGGTGTAGTACCAAGAATTGCTAGCTCTGTTGTCAAACTGTAGAAATTCTGTCTTCTCATCTCTGCCAAAGTTTATGTAGTTGGCAACTTTACCCTTGTTAGCGTAGGTAATAATGCTGTTCTAGGGAAGGAAAAGTATTTGAATATATTATTGCGTCATCTTGTTTAGGTATATTTTAGGCCGAAAATGCAAGGTCTTGTGTCTCATGGTCTCCATCAGATATGTTGAAAGAACCCTTATGATTTTTTATCAATTACATGCTTGTGAGAACATAACATCACGCCTGCTTTCTTCGAGAGGTTCGGCAAAGGTATACCTATAGTACACCCACATTACGCCAGTTATGCTTATGTCCCATAAAATAGGGGGCGAGCCTATTGTCATCAACCGGGCACAAACTCTGACTCCAAGCTGCTACAGAAAAAATTCTTATTGATAGCACTTTGCTTGACCTGGGCATCGAACCCAGGAGTGGACTGGATGGCGGTGCGACCACTAGATCAACCAAAGATGTCAAATGTTATACATTATCATGAAATAGAATAATTTATTTGCAGAAAATACAGGTGTTATATAAAAGTTGGTATGCAATCCATATTTTGCCTGTTAAGGACTTGCAAATAGATTTTACAATAACAATATCTTTTTATAGTTTAACATACACTCAAATCAAGAGATAGTGCAGGAGTCACCAAATGGCGGACCACGGTCCGGATCCGGATCGCCGACCTATTTTGTGCGGACCTTATGTAAACAGTAATATTTATAACTTAAATATTGAAATAAACATTTTGAGTAAGTCATTTAATTTAGCCCCGCCTTTGTCTGTTCTACCGTAGACACTCCAAACAGACACTATCTGTCTCAAAGTAAACAATTTTTTTTTTCACATTGCATAATATTTGTTTATTACTTAATACAAAAGTAATTGCTCGTAATCGTCGGCCAAACGGACCGCCATATTATTTAAAAACTTATTGGTGATCCCTGTGATGTATAACATTTAACATCCTTACAAATAACGCTTCTACTTATCCCCATCTTGTGGCACACAATCCATACAAATAAAATGAGCAATTGCTACTAAGAGTGAGTACTGTGAACTAAAGTACCTAACTCCTTTGTGTAAAGTGCCAAAGTGCATTAAACTTTAACAATACCACAACTTGTCGTTGTAAAGACTCTGCCGTACGTAACTTGGGGATCCTAAAAATAATTTACATGAGTAGTTGCTATAAATGGTACAGGGGCCTAAGTCTACTAATTTATAAACGTCACAATGGTGTCATAATGGTTAGTTTTTTACAGATTTGCCATACAAAAACTGTCAAAAACTAACCAGTATGACACCTTTGTGACGTTTATAAATTAGTAGACTTAGGACCCTGGTTAGTAGTGGCAGTGAAGGTTTGTTTTGTTTGTAATTAGGTGCATTTTTTTTGTGTAAGCTTCGTGTTGTTGCCGTGAATGTGCGGGTATATTCTTCCATGTAACCGTGGTTCTGAGTAGAAGGGTTTTTATTTGATTAGAGTTCGACATAATTTCGTTCTCCCCAGATGGGGTTCATCCAAAAGATTTTCCAATGAAGAAAAAAGTGTATGATTATTGTGAATAAACAAGTTTAGGAACCACAATCAAGCAGGACTGAATGCATCAGACAATGCAGTTTGTTAAATACTCACGTCAAATTAATGGTTTGATATTTTCTTCCAAGCCGGAAACATTAAAATGCGCAACTATAAATGTCATTTAATTATCTGTTCAACTGAGCTCAATTGCAGAGTTCAACTGATAATACGACCCCAGGTGACCCTCAATATTTACGATTCACGCTCAACTAACAAACAGCTAGAGTTAATAAGTCGAACAAAAACGGCTGAGCATCAGCTTAAAAATGTGTAAACATCAAGGTACGTGAAAATTACAACGTATACACGGCAGGTTGAAAATTTATGGCGCGATCGTGTGGTTTAATATTGGGGTCCCGTGTATCACATCCTGTGGGCTGTCTAACCCCACCTCGCATATATGGAGCCTGTAATTTGCATTTTGAGTAAACGCTGTGCAGTTAAAACTTTCGCTGCTAAAAGCCTCAACGTCTGCCTTGCGCTATATAAACTTCGTCTCAACGATCATTTTGGACTCCGTCTGCTTTAAGACGTTATTTAATAACTCTGTACACTCTCCGTTTTAAAAGTTGGGTTACATTGTATGTTAAATGTATTAAGTGAATAAACTTGTTCGTTTGAATTGTTTTGTCTTTGATGGCTGTTTGAAATGAGAATCGGAATAAAAGTATAATGAACTGCTGTGCCATTCATTATAATTGATTTCAGAGGTTTTAGGACATGCATTTTCACGCACGAGGCTTTGGATTAGAACCAGGTTTACCTACTTACCAAAGTAACCTTTTTGACTTCAAATGGGTTCTTTCTATGCCAATATTGACCACCGATGATACCTATACGATGCAAAGGATATTGTCAGTACTGGTTCCTTCACAGTACGTAAGAGATAATACAGTTGCCTTGCACAGGCTGTTATAACAAATTTGAATAGTGTATATACCATAAATTGTATGATTTACTTCAATTTAAACATAAAAAATTGAAACAATTAAGGTACAAAGTTAAAAATACTACCATAGAATCTGGATACACAACTGTGTTGTTAAGTGGAGGAGGTGTTTCGGCAGACGTACTCCTAGGTACTTACAGCGAAGGGCACCCCTGTCTTAAAAGTGCAATGAACCGCGTGGGGCGTCAGTGCCTAATTAGAGACATAGCCTCGAATATAACGAAGGATAAAAAATTAATAGTAACTGTTACCAAAATGATATTCTTATTTATAAGGGAGCGTGTTGTGTCGAATTTTATCTTGACCTATATCCAAGCGTTTATTAAAAAAACAACTCAATTATAGTGTAATCGAGGTTATATTTATTTATAACTAGCTGCTGCCCGCGGCTTCGCCCGCGTGAGTGTCGGAAATTACCCCATACATCCCCATGGGTTTTAAGTATAAATATCGAGTTAATCGGACACAGCGTTAAAATTCTTCCATACAAACACTGACACCCCCCAACCCCCCTTTGGGGGGTAATTTAGAAAAACAAAAACTACAAACTTTATAATTTATTTAGATAACTATTCGTGCAAAGTTTCATGTTTATTACCTCAAGGAATAAGGTTTTTCATACAAACTTTCATCCCTTATTTTACCCCCTTAGGGGTTGAATTTCGAAAAATCCTGATACACGTTATTCTTAATTTTTGGGTTTAAGTATAAATATTGAGTTTCGAGTTAATCGGACAGCGCGTTAAAATTCTTCCATACAAACTTTGACACCCCCCAACCGTAGGATAGGATACTTTTCCGGGATAAAAAGTACCCAGTGTGGTGCCCAGGATATTAAAGAATAATTATACCAAGTTTCATCGTAATCGAACCGGTAGTTTTTGCGTGATGCCTGAACAAACAGACAGACAGACAGACCGACAGACAGACAGACAGACAGACAAAATTTTTTTTAATCACATTTTTGGGTTCGGTGTCGGTCTAGTAACACCCCATGCCATTTTTTTTTTTGGTATTTTCAATGTACAGAATTTTCACTTCTACAGATTTATTATAAGTATAGATTTTAATTATCCATCCGTCCCTGCTCTGCATGGTTTTGATGTCTTGACTAAACATCGAAATTTCACTATTAGTAAGTTTTATATTAATGTATTACGCACAAACCTTCCGGAGTAAATTCTCCAAATGATGGTAAAATCGCATAAAAAATTAGAACACATTTCGTAGTTTAGAAGAACGCGGTCACACGGATAGACACGAAAAACAACTTTAATTTATAAAATGTATAGAGGTATCAAACTTGAGTTTCTAGAACGAGGTACCCTACTCTTCAGAACAAGCTTATTATCAGCATTAACATTTTCCCAGAAACTTTCCAATAAACTGATTGAATCATAAAACATTGAAACAATGGAAATCCAAGACTTGTAGCTAGTTATTGCGCCCAAGAGATAGACCTTTAAATCTTTTATAAGTCGAAACTCCAAAGCTCTATAAAAGTTTTGTAATGTGGCCGTGAAATATGTGGAGTCTGCCTTCAACTTTGTCCGGAGAGTTCCGACCGCGTCTGTCCCGGACACCGTTGTCACGATTCACAAGACGCAATCCTTATTGCTTCAATAACTTCAATTCTGTTTCGAATACATGCACACCCTACTTTCCTGACTTCTCTAACGTGTTTGGAGACCACCCCTGTTTATTATTATTGGATTTTCTTTACTTTATTGGAGCTTTAGTTTTTTACGATGTCACCAGTCGTTAGCACAATAAAAATGTTTGCGCCTTATTCAGTGGACCGTTACCTGACTCTTTGTATTAACAATCTAAGTTGTACACTTTTCAGATGTAGGCATGACAGATTTTGATATTTTATAGATACATACGCTTAACACGCTGGCTTACAAATCAACTCAACTAAGAGCTGCGATCAATGGAACTTGTCGAAGCATTGCGTTGATATAATTATGTGTGATCGTTGTCCGAATTTTCAGTACCTACCTGTCTAGCTATACTCCATTAGAAAAAACACCGGCCTAATATCGACAGTTATTGTGTAATATTGTTGAAATGACCTGCATTTTAGTGTTATTATAAAATGTAAATGGTAAATAAATTTCATTGCTTATAATACCTATACGTTTATATCGAAATGACGAAAGGGCGAAAACTGTTATTTGTTTAATGTTATTATAATAAATGGACTATAATCTGATTTGATTTTTTCGTAGATCGACTATGCACGTGGTGGATTCTCTGGTGAGAGACTCTTAACTGGTGTTCCCTCTCGCAGAGAGGACGCTTGGGCCCCAGCAGTGGGAACAATGATTATAGGCTATTTTATACTTTAGTTGTTGTTGGTGGTAAATATGTAAGTAAAAAAATAATTAATAATAGGTATTTCACTTTCACCAGTAATATTAATTAGACAGGTACCTACTGTTAATAATAAGTATTTCAGCATTTCATAAGGAAACTTCTGACATAAAAAATGGAAAGGTATGATGACCTGATAGCCTCAAATATGCTAATTAAAACACCACAGATGACCACCACACATAATTAATGTCGGAAATACGTCACTGATTTGACCAATCTGGGGGCCAGCCGCGCCGCCTAGAGGCACTCGACAGAGTCTACAACATAACGCTCGACCGGGAATAAGCAGAGTTGGTCGATGGCGGTAAAGCAGCCTTTAGAAACTGTCGAGCGTTCCGTATAGTGTTGTGTTGTGTACCTAAAGTGTGGGAATTGCTAGTGTGATTAATTTTACCGTAAATTATAATTTGATTTGAATTGCAAACGGTTTTTCTATTGCACAATAACCAACACTACCCATAGTACCTACGCTCGCAATAGTTAAAATATGGCTGATACTAACCAAGAGATACCTACACTTCTCCGTCATACATATAATGTTGACGACATTTAAATTATAGGTAATGATAACTATAATTTAAATGTCGTCACTGTCACTTTATGCATTTTCACTGTAGGTACGTCAGCAATTCCCTGATATAATCCCGAATGTCAAATGAGTTGAAACTTGGGTCCACACTTGTGCCCACATAAAGCTGCGTTCACTCTTTTACCCCTATGTGGACGGCAGAACCATCAAATGATTCAAATGAAGTTTTGGTAACAGGAATTTCAGGAAACAACGCAGTGAAGCTTGTATCAAATATCTCGTAGGACTGAATATTTGAGAAATTAAAATGAGTATTGTTTAGCTAAGTAACAACGGTGTTAATATACTCTTTCATTAATTACGCAACACGATTTACATAACAATAATTATAAATACTTAGGTAATTATTATAGCTTGCAATTCTCTCGCATACAACTCTTAATTGACTCCAACGTGGTCGGTAAAATGTGCTGCTCAAACATTCTATGTTGTTCTTTCATTTGCTGAACAACACTGTAATTAAGTTCTCTCATATTATATTTTTATATCTCCTAAAAATACCTCAAATATTCCAGTATATTCCTTTCATACACTTATTAACAATTCAACGAACTTCTAATCTAATTATCATGCTGATGTTGATCAATTATTTGGTGCCTTTGTTCGCTTCTAAGTAATCTATAATAGTTGTAACAAAGCCTAAACCAATCAACGTTGGCTCAACGTCCTATACGAAGGACGTAAGTGTGTTATAATGTCCAATCTGTCCCTAGGATTGGGGGTAAATTTTACGTCAAGTCCATTCCAAGTGTCCCCGACGATTTTTTATTATTGGCTGAACGAATTTAGTATCTGGGGAGATATAAAAGGAAATGAAGCTAAGCCCTTCGGAAATCTCAGAAATTGGTCTTTTTCTCAGAGTGCGTATGAGGACAATGGTACGACTCGGATCCAATGAAACAGAGTTACTTTCGTTACTCTGGGGAACAGTTTTTACGATCGACTGCGAGATTTACGCTTCAATAGCATTTCGAATACTTGAATATTTTAATAAGTTAATAATACCTTTTTCTGGGCGAAGAATAATGGTTTCCTTTTCATTAATAAGGAAACGATTGGCATTTTAAGCAAACGTTTTTCGAGCGACCCTACTCATCACTATACCTTTGAAGACGAAATGTTTTATTTTGTTTATAAAAATATATGCTAAAAGTCGTTTCGATTCCGTTGAGAATCGGTAATGAGTGTTAGAAAGCTCTTCAACCAGTTAATTTTAGTGAAATTCGTCTCCAGCGAAGCTTGACACAGGTCTGAGCGCAGGTATTAACACAAGTATAAGTATAGTTGATCGCACCCTCGGGTCCCATTGCAAGTTTACCAGTGAAAGTGGGGCTTCTAATGAAGCGACAGCCGAGATGGAACTCAAACAACAACCGCCGCCGGGATGGAAGCCTGTGAAAGAAAAACACGTAATTGCTTACCTTGGTTGAAAAACCTGCAGGTTTTTCTCGGTACGATCAAAATAACATATAAAGTTAAAGTTCATCTCAATAAATTAGCTCATACACGATAGTATCCTACTACTGAGCCATTTAACCCTTCCATTGTTAAAATTAAATGTTATTAATAACTGACAATACGGCTAAACAATCTGCTACATCATAGCAAACTTCGCTGACTTCGGAGCCTTCACTAAATTCTCTGTTGGAAACAGTGGCTCTATATATTTTGCGCTATATTAGAAACTGGCGCTCACCTATGCTAAAATATGGAAGTTTACGCCGCGAACACGCTCCGTTAATTGTAAAATTCGGAGTTTGATAACTTCACCCGAAACTTTTACATTGCCAGGTTGAATTTAGTGCGGCAGGTAAAGTTTTGACAATAACTGGTCACTTCAGTGTTACTGTGAAATCTGCGACTTTTCTCTTCATTAAATATTAACTACCTGCGAGAGCTAACCGGGACACTGCTTCTGAGTTCTGAAGCATGAATCCTCATTAACAAAAAACTAAACTCATATTTTAAAAATGCTGTGTAAACAGCAGTTTAACTTTTTATAACCAAATTAAAATATTACTCTTGGCAAAAAGTCACAGGATTTTGAAGGTTTCTATTTAACTTCAGTAGCGGTGAAAACTCTACTAAGAATCTTAAATAATGAAACCTGATAGCTAAAATTCCACTCAACTTGCTATTTGATTCCAAAGAACCTTCCAACCTTCCCAATTAGTTATTAATTTAACCTTTACAAATTACGGCTTGTAATTATTAATTTAATTAAAATTGATATTTACTAAAAATCATTTGCTTATAGTTCGTAGAAAGACACTTTTAATGACCAAAGATTTAATGTGACAGATTGACATTGACTTTTAAGAACAGGATATGGAATCGCAAATCTACCTACGTCCATATACGTATATTACGAAACGGATCCATCTATTTAACCCTTTCAGCGCAGATAGATACAGCGGCCGGTTCAAACCGAAAGGTAGCCTCAATCGAACAGTTCATACGCTCATTTGTGCGATCAATAAAGGTCGTCTCATACATCAGCGTGGCAGATTGTGGTGACATCGATCAGAATAGTTTGCTTGCAAATTTGGCAGCTGCTAACCAAACGGGATTATGTGATACCAGTGCGCGCGAGGATTCGGCTGTAATCTGATTTATGTACCATGTGTTATGCACTGTACCAGGCATTTATATTTATATGTCGCCCACATACTACATTTATGTATCGCCATAAATCTGTTTAGATGTGTTCAAAAGATCCAAAAAAAAATGTTTCATAAAATGTTTTCTGGCATTTAAGTTGATATCATTTTCAATGTACAGTGTCCACATAAACAGAATCAATATGGTTATTGTGGTCAATAAAGGTTTTTTCAACCATATTTAAAACTATTCGCATGCAAACCATTTGAATGCAACCAGTCTGATATCCTGCGATCCGATGCAATAAGAACAAAAAAACTATCAGCTAGACCAGCAATTTTCTTATCTGTACGAAATGGGATAACATCTACGCCGATAAAATGAGCGTGCTGTACCTACCTACAGGATTTAATCGGTTACAAAATATGCCAATATTGTCCCACAGCTGGTCAAATCAAGGGCCTAGGTACCCCAAAAACCTTCTAGGTTTTCTTTTACTGCGGTCAAACCAGTTTCTTATGTATTCATAAAGGACCTACTTTTAAAACTAATTTGGGAACTGACTAACAGGTAGTTTAGAAAAATAAATCTTAAAGAAGCCTATTCTGAAATTGGCAACTCGCACTTACCATCGTGATTATCAATATTCGCTCCTTCCGAAAAGAAGCCATTGCCCTGCAACAGGCCAATTACTGTCTAATATCATTAGAACCAATGCCAAGAACCTTCAATTAGCAAACTATACGAAACACATTAAACACAGAAATGGTATGTATATAGTTGTATCAACAAATAAAATATGACGTCTCTCGAAATTGCAAAGTTTGCAATGGCGAAACATTTGTGCACTTAGTAAGCAGCTCTTCTCAACGTCAGCAACAAAGCAAGATTAATTACTTACTTCATCACAAATTCTTCAGAAGTGTTCGTTTTCACACTTGCGAAAACCAAGAGTTTTCAAGAGTTTTCTGCGATATTATGTTATAGGTATGTGTGGATTCTATAATAAACCGCAACGTTCGCTTTGTATTGAAGATGGTATTGATAAATTGTTGCTTGTTTTTTGATTAAAATTGTTTTTAACTGCTTGCATTGGACCGCTTTTTAATTTGTTTGTTTAGAATTTAAAAGAACAACTACCCACACTGGGTAAGGCCAGCCGCTAAAACGTTTCAGATGCATTAAATCATTAAAGCTAAATATTTTGTTATTCAAGATGATACGCAGCATCCTTGAGAAAAAGTCTGGAACGACATATTATTATCTAGTTTTTGTTCTTTTGAAGAACTCTTGTCTCTCCTTCTGAGAATGCACTTTCTTATAACTTCTTTTTTCTAATATATTTTTTTCAAATCGTATTTACCGAGTTTAAATAATAGTTTTATTTTTTTATCCGGGTGATAAAGAAAGTTATCTCTAAATGATTTTCCTGGAATACAGATATGATAGGTAGTGAATGATAGGCTTGTGGCTGTCGCGTTCGGTTCGTAGATGGTGACCATGCATTATATCTCCCTCCCTCCGTGCCTCGGAAAGCACGTTAAGCTGTTGATCCCGGCTGTCATTCGTGGATATTTGACAGTCGTTACGTTAGAAGCCCAAAATTCAGCCAACCAGTCTTGCCAAGGGGTATCGTGGTACTCAGTCACTGGGTTGTGGAGGTCAGATAGGCAGTCGCTTCATGTAAAATACTCTTATTCAGTTCATCTGCAGACTGGAAGCCGAATCCAACATACATAATTGGGAAAAAGCTAGGCAGGTTGTGACGTCTATACTTGATTTTACATTGTTTAGATATACGTAAGCATAATGAACTTATTTTTGATATCGGCTAAAGATTTAACTCTAGTGCCTGTTCGGGTACATTTTTAAGTGTACCTTAAGATACAATATAATACATCAGAAACAGGAAATACAATCAAGTAGGAGCGTTCATATATCAAACGACCCAAACATGTAATTGAATATAACAAATATATTTTGCAAACCAAATATAAGGCCGATTGGATAGAAACCGCCGCCACAGAGGGTGTCCATTTCCCAAATCCGCAGTGAGGCAATAAAGTGGTATGCAATAAATAACTGATACAACACCGAAGCCTGGAAGTGGTCTGTGCAGTTTGCCGTGCATTGCGATCGGTACATTGTTACTGGTTCGAACTGATGTAGGTACTGTCCACATTTTCTTTCGAACACTTCCTTATTGTCAATGGTGGGTTTTGTCATTGATAAAATATTTTATTTTCAGGAAATGCGAGACATCGAAAAGAAAGTATGCAGAACAATTAAAGGTTATGAGAGGATCAAAAGTGCATTGGATAGAAAAAGATGACTACAACGGCAAGGGTCTGGCATAAGAATAATCAAATCAGTCTTAGCCAATCAGAAGTCGTTGTGATTTGACGTAGTCCTGAACAGATTCGTTTGATTGGTGTATCCCGTGTCACGACATAACACGACACAGTAATTAATGTGTCGGTGGCTTTATACATTCTATGGGAGATAGCAAAATAAAGTGCTGGACTTTTGTTTTGAAAATGATGACTATGACTGATAGAAAGCTGTCTTGACAGTGGCCTCCATATATTTTAGAATTTCAACAAGTTAAGCTAAATCACGATATATTTGTTTAAAAAACTCCCAACTTCATGAAGTCTTCATTGTTTTTGAGAATTAAACTCATTTCATTTGATGGATGGGTTGAACACGAAGTCCTGAGAGGCCGTTTAACATGAAGTATAGTGTAAGAGGGAACATAGTTATCTTAGTAAGTCCCTGCGAGTCTGGCTCGGAGCCAGCGGACGACGGAATTTGCGAAATAAGACAAATTTTGGCAAATGCTATTTCAACTTGAGACTTTCTGATTGTCTTTATTATGTACCTTTGATTTTCACTGACGGTGTACAACAAAGCGATGTAGAAACGGAGGCATTTGCTCAACACTGGGATGGGAGAGGCTGAACTTGATGTAGATGCTACGTTGTCGATTGGTTGTAAGAATTGTACGTATCTGACAGTCGAAACATAATACTCAGTACTGTTGCACTTTAAAAAATACAAAATCCGAGAATAACGTTTTCCGGAACTGACAAATGTATTCAGGGGTTTATGTTTGTTGTTTGGATGTAACCCAAACCGGTGATGAGAAAGTGAGTGCATGTAAGTATGTACCGTGTTTCAGCTTGCTAGCTTGCTTTTAACTAGCGTTGTTTAAAATCCTGGTTTTTAGCTTCTAAAACAAAAGATCCAGTTTAAGAAATTACAATACATTACCGCCTCTTTTTATTCAGTTTAACCTTCAGAAATGATAACAATTTATCTCGCCTTTTCTTTCTTCTTCTACAGCATTAGTACCTACCTAATATTAAACTTTTTCCATTGTTAAGGTGAAACTAATTTAACTTTACAATAGCGCTATTTGTTAAACGTGTGTGTTTTTTCGCGCGCTATCTAATAAAGCATTTATTATAACCCCTTGAAGTTTCAAAACTTGATGTTATTATGAACTATTAGAAAAAGTTCTTAAGAAATCACTTACACTTAACTACATAGTGCATAGGATTAACGAAGCATTCTCACGTAGAAGCGGTAAATATCTCAAGTTGGTCATTTAACTAACCTATAAAATGGTAAATGACTAGTTCTTAAAGTGGGGTAAATGCCGTTAAACAGGGGTAAATTAGATTAGTTTTTTATTTAAACGTTAAGTAACGCTATTCATTATAAGCTTTGCCATTATTTTTATCATATTTTTCGAACAGTGCAAATTTTAAATCGTGTACAAAATAATGGTTTTAGTGTGAGAGAGAGAGAGAGACGCCTGCAGAAAGATTACAGCAGTAGATGACTACACATCAGTCTATAGAAGAAGATGCCCAGTTTGGGAAAGGCCAAACCGGAAATATGCCTGATTTCGTACAAGGGCCATGGGTGACGAGTTCCGGACAACGGGATGGAACATCCGAAAATGGGTAAGCAAATTCCGTCTTCCCGGTACGGTAGAATTCCCAATTGGATTTTCCTATTTAAGGAAAATGCAGAAGCAGAAAACTTCGGAAAGAAAGGTATTGTATAATTTTAACCCCCATAATTTTTAACCCTAAATTGAATTACCTAAACTAGAAGAAGTCTACATTCCGTTTAGGTATATTCATTACCCGCATAAAGCCAGTTCACAAAACCAAATTCCCCAATCGCTTCCACTCATGTTATGGGAATTTATTTATTCCGGGAATTTATAAAAGTCCTTTGTAAAAGCAACAGAAACAATGGTGTATCCAGAGTAACACTCAAATACCCGCAAACTAAATTCCTTAACATATTATTTTTGCTTTCAAAAACTAGAAAAGATATTGCTTTTATAATAACTCGATATTGCCGCAAGCGATCTTTTTTCTTTTGTCGTTGCGCTGCCGTTAAAGAGGGGTAAATTAGCTTATTAAAAACTTTTTCTTTTCACGCTAATAGCTATCGACGATTATTTCATTCTTTCCAGTCATTGTTTAAAATTTATCCAACATAGTTGAAAATCGTTCGAGGCAATGTGTGGTAGTTTCTACTTATAAACGAAATCAATTTATAATTTATCGGCACTTTTGGTAATACATGCTGATTTATTTACAATCAATTGGGACTGGTGTTGAATTAACGGTAGACGTGATATAAATGATCCACTAACTCTTTTAAGCAATGGACAATTACAAATATAAATATTAAACGAAATATTCACTTTATAATAAAAGGACTGTGATGTAAATAATATTAATGGGCATATTGATGGCTCGTAGAACAATACTGTACTGCAACTTATAACTACTTCATTATATAGAACATGTTTTTACATTTAGTTTGTTGCTCATATTTAGATACTAGTCAGTTAAATAAATATTCATAAACAGAATCCTTATTCATCATCATTCATCATAAAAGTTTCACGTTTTGCAGACTTCCAGCCCACCAGAGCTAACCACTGAAAGCCGTGAACGAAAAATAACAAAATGAAAGACCATTTCATCTTGAAAACATTTTGCGAAAGACTTTTTTTAACCGGCTACGGAAATTTCTGGTACAAGGAAAGCGAAGTAGGCGACGATCAAACCCTGCTTTATAGAGCATACACCGCCCTGGGCTTGTTCATATACATTTTCTTGACCATAGTTGAAATAATGGCTGCCACGATGGGCGACTATCCCGAAGATGAAAAACGTGACTCCATAAGCTTGGGCGTCAGTCACACAATAGTTATGATCAAAATAATCACGCTTATTACTAACAAATCGTTGATAAAAAGCCTAAATCATAAAATGGTGTCAGTTTGTGAGAGTTACGAAGAAAGCACGTTGATGGCGCAGAAATATAAGATCATGAAAATAAATGTCGTCGCTTACGTTTTTATCGTTTATGTGCCATGCTTTTGCTGGTTTTTTGAAGGATTAAGAAAATTATTTACAGGTAAGTCAATTTACTTTTATCACAGTACAAAATGCGTTACGTAAAACTAAATTTGAAAAGCCGCAACCGCACATTAGGTATATTGTTTTAATCGGATTTTTTCCCAAATTCTTGTTTAAAATGTAACAGGGAAATGAAATTGAACTTTAAGCATCAATTAAAGCATTTTAAACTTGTAATACGCTTCGGTTAACTATCAGATTGTGTTTCAAAATATTCATTTATTTTACAGGATCTCATTTCGTAACAGTGGTGACGTATTACCCTAAGTTTGAAGACGATTCAATGCTAGCAACCTTCGTCAGAGTATTCACCACAGTAGTCCTGTTCATTATGATGATCAATATGATATTAGCCGACTCCTTAACCATGATCTATCTAATCATGTACAAGTATAAATTCATGACCCTCAAACAATACTTCGAAAAGTTGAGAGATGAATTCTTTGCGTTGAATGACGAAGGAGAATATGAGAGGGCAACAGAAGAACTGGCAAACGGCATTGTGGAAGGAATAAAAATCCACAATACTCTTATCAGGTAGGAATTTTAAGAACATCCCTTGGCCAATAAAACGCGCATCGAACCGAAGTTATAGGTACACAGCATGGCATCAAAAATTCTGAGAAACATGGTCATTACATTATGCACTTAATTGATGAATTGTGATGGCAATATGACAAGGGTGCTTGCTAGAATGTCAAAAGTATCTAGTAATTAAGACAAACAAAGACCAAATTAATTTAAATTCAAGCTCCTTCGTAAAGAAATGTTTTAATTTCAAAGAATCTAGTTTCACGAGGCCGACATTCATCAAGGTCAATCCAATGCCAAACGGAGCATAATCCTTTTTATCTCATCAGTTTATTGGTCGACATCGACAAAGCTTTTGGGTCGGTGATGGCGCTACAAATGTGTCAAAGCATGGGGACGTCCGTCGCTCTCCTGCTTCAATTTGCCGTAAGTAATCGCATTGTTGTACCCCAGTATCTTTGACGGCTCGGTAATCTTGCAAAACTGCGTAATATTTACCTTGATTACGCATTCATAGTCCTTACTGTATCTGAAACTCTGTTTTTGTGAAGAATATTCTATATTGATGTTGTGTAATTCTTTATTTATGTTGTTATCTAATTCTTTTAAACCTTGTATCCAAACTATTGAGAAATATGACGGTATAGTTATGTTTTCTGCTATCTGGCGTAATAGATTCTATAATAGGTTTCAAAGATTGAGACAGCTTGCGTCGGTTATTTTTAATTTTCTGCCGATAGTTAAGTACCTCACATTTAAATTAATTTTTCAGCTTTCAGACAATCTGACGGTCATCACAAGTACGAAGTTGATATTCTTTGTAATGGCTCTATTTTTTCTTTTGGGCCTTTTTTTATGCAACGCGGGGGAAATAACGTATCAGGTATGACTTTATCATATTTTTGAGATGTTTGACACGAATGCGTTGTTACCACAGATATAGATATACCCAGATAACGCAAGTATCACGATCTGTATTAAAAATAAGCGATACGAATCAAATCGATTCAAAGACGCCGTCGCTGCGTTCATCATCTGGCCGGGCCGGCCAGCCCGCCACGCTCACTCAGTACGTGTTGCTTTTAAAACTTTTTAAGGCTGTAGACTTCGACAGAAGACTAAGAACGAATCAATTGTTTCGATAGTCATCACCTGTTAACATAAAACTTCACATCAACCTCTCCAAGTAAAAGTGAAGTATTACGAACATAGGCATTTTTTATTTTATTAGTAACTAGCTGCCCGCCACGGCTTCGCACGGGTAGCACTAAGTACTTATCTACGGCGTACCTACCTACAACCTACCTACCCACATACCTACAACCTACCTTCCCACATATCTACCTACCTACATACATACATACCTACCTACCTACTTACCTACCCTACCTACAGCAATTTTTCCACATTTTCTCACCGTTTAAACTTAACCTGGACTTCCACAAATATTTCTCAACCAAAATTAGCCAAATTGGTCCGGCCGCTCTCGAGTTTTAGGGAGACTAACGAACAGCAATTCATTATATATAAATGTATATATGTCCGTCTAGCGAAGCGGATAGGAGCAAACTGAGCCACGTTAAGCATTTTATGCTTAAAGGCTCGTACACACTGGCGCGACTTGTCGCGCGACGCGACTTGAACAATACAATTTCTAATAAAACTTCACGATTAATTACCGGTGTCGCGTCGCGCGACAAGTCGCGCCAGTGTGTACGAGCCTTAAGACGTAGTAAGGTACGCGAAGTAGGAGCTCTTGCGTAGTCAAGGTATATCTATATCTGTGGTTGATACTATTTCCCTATGGGGAAAACTGAGCTGTGACCTTGTTCCTGTGGGGTTCAGTTCGTGTATCGACTAGCTATTGTGTTCTGCGTCACTGTGTCTCGGTAATCCGTTCATGGTTTCGGTATTCCTGGTAAAGGTCACACAATATTGAATTGTTATTGTTGTTCAGACAAAAATAATTAAATATGGGGAGAAACTGTGAATAGGCGGTATTGTAGCTGCTATCTTTTGGCGAAAAATCTATACGTATATAGTGAAAGCATTGTAAATAATACATACTGCAAAGGCTCAATTAAGTTTTAAAAGAAATAAGCAATGCCCAAATGACTCGTAGTAAATTGTTCTGTAATCACCAGTTACAGTCGTGAGTGTTATATCAAGATAATCTACACTCAACTGTATCCGGTTGACACAATACAATTTTAGAAACAAAAATATGTCACAGGCATTACGGCCAAATGTGACATCCGCTAACATCCACAGAAATTGTGGAGTCGGATATAAAAATAAGTTATGACATAAGGTCAGATACGGGCCATCAACATAAATCACAGCTTGTGTACCTACGCCCTTGTTATGTGTTAAAACCAAGTAAAGAACGATGTTACAATGTTTTCAAGACCTATGTTTGTGAACACCCCGCTGGATAAAAATATCTAGGAATGGTTTTAGCCAGCGAAAAGTATATTATATATTACTTATGTAAACTAAACTCTTTTCTGTTTTTTAAGTATGGCATGCGATTTAATCGAGGACCGATAAATCGATTTAAAATAAAAGTTCTGATTTTCGTTCTTTGCAAACCGATGAAGCTTACGGTGATGTATATCTACCCTGAGTTTGGATCTGGTAAATTCATCTCAGTGACGAGAGCCCATACACCATAGAGATTCAAAATACCTACTGAGTTCTGAAGACTGAAAGATTGCTGTCTTTTGAAATATTTTTATGTATTTATTTACTTACGTACATGCCTTAGGTAACCATTAAAGTTTCCTAATTAGCTTACCTAAGGCCTAATTAATACCTTAACCACTTTCTTCAACTTCATACTTCTATGCGTATGTTTAATTCTATGAAATTGATTAATAATTATGTGTATTTCACAGGCATCAGAAGTATCAGACGCTATATTCTACTGCGGCTGGCAGTCCTGCCCCCCGCGGCCCAGGTCCAACCCCCACCGGAATTTAAGGCAGTTGGTTCTTCAGGCAATCATGCAAGCGCAGCGACCTTTGGTGATGAAGGCCTTCAAGATGCTGGAGCTTACCTACGATACCTATATACTGGTTAGACATTCATAGTTATAAAACTGGAGAGTTCCGTTTGCGTGGAAGTCAACTAAGTACGCACTAAAATATAGTCTATGGGTCTCGAAAATAGTGTAGCTTTCTATCAATGAAATATATTTTGTAATCTGGCAGTACTTCCTGAGATTACGTCTTACGAACAAACAAAACAATTTTATCTCTTTAAAATACTACTTGCTATCAAAACGGTGAAGGAAAACATCGTGAAGAAACCGGAATGTCACTAGAATAAAAAAATCGAAGGCATGTGACATCTACCTGACCTGTGTCCAAGCTGTGGGAACATTATAGGGTGATTATGCATATTATTAAACTGAAACGTTGCTGTGTGTTTCCGTAGAATAAAACCACTTTTTTTCCTGTGGATATCGTGAGATAATAATACATTGTGGTATTCATTAAGAAAGGACTTTTTCAAATTCAACTCCGTAGCATTGTATGACTCGGAGGTTATAAGTTTCAAGGGAACGAAGTAGGGGGCAGCTAATATGGCATAACATATGTAACATACACATGAATTCCTCGAAGGTTTAGGCAGAAGTGTACCTATAGTACACCTACGCCCACATTTCGCCAGTTAAGTTTACGTCCCATGTACGGCGGGGGCGAGCCTATTGCCGTCAATCGAGCATAAATCCAGACTCCGAGCTGCTACTGAGAAATTCCAGATAAAAAAAAAAACAATAAAACTAGCAGTAGCGCTTGCATATTAGCATACACTACTCCGCAGGGAACTGATGTAATCTGACAATTATGTTTAAAATTGAATACCTACGTTTATCCACGTTCGACTGCAGGATTAATATTTTCATTTTAATATACCGAGTGGATACAAAGACCCATTACTCGATAATCGCATTAAAGCCTTCAAGTTCCAAAAGTACTGGTGTTCAGTGAAATGCACAAAACCTACTTTAAATTTAATTGATTATTTCTGGTCATTGGACGATTATTTTATTTTGATTAATTGCTTATTGTTTCAGGTGGTGCGTTCGACGTACTCCGTATTCGCCTTGTTTTATGCACGAAATCCATAGATTTATTCATTAGTAGTTGAATAGATGTAAATTCTTGCTTGTGTTTAAAATGTAAAAAAAATCTTAGTATCGAGTAACCAGGTACTTCATATTTCATAGATATGAATAATTAAAATAACTTCTAACACTTCTTCTTTTTTCTACAAGGCATAATTAGACAAGCGATGATTGCTGATGAAGACTCACGCTGAACTGTATAAAACGTACGTAAAGTATGTTTTTGCTTGAATGCTCACCGTAGTCCGTACGTAGTTCGCTTATATTTTATTGTATTTCTTGAAGAGTTAGTTCAAAGAAATAAAACGCTCTGTTACTTTAACGAGTCTCTTAAGACGTATTATAGGATGGTAACGTACAACGAACATGGTATTTTGTGTTTTAATTGTGTCTGCAGTTGCAATAATAAATATTGGCTCTGTATTTTTTAACAATTCTCTGAAATAAAATCAAGTTTTTGTTAGTTAGTTATCTGTCTCTGAAGTGTAAATGTTAAGCCATGTAAGCAGAGGAATTGGTATGACAGCTGAAAGACCAATTTCAAAGGTACCCACAAATACTTGAAGAAGCAAGGATTTTTCTAGATTTGAAGATGTGGATGTTGGATGACGACAACAGCGGAGATAATGTAGCATTTAAAACTATGTAATGTGAAAACAACATTAAAGGAACGCTTCTAATGATGATAAATGTAGAAAAAATACATACCTGGCTTACCAACAACATTTAATAGTAGTTAAGAATACAGAGAAATATAGGTAAATCAATTCTATACAACACAGCTATCTTTATGTATACCGATATTCCGTCGTAAGGTGCACAACTTACAAAGTCACGCACTCATAAAAACAAGATGGCAAATCCCGATAAATCTGTTATCGTTAAGATTTCTGTATCACATACATATGCAAATACGGAACATTTCAATGTTACGCATTGCGTGTTAGGAATAAGTTCATGAATAAATAAAATGCTGGAAGACTTACCTATGCTTAGACATACGCTTCATACTCGCATTTACGTAACAACGAAATAAGTACTAATACTTGCAAATCGACGAATATTCTAGAAGTATGTGCACGATAAAACAGTTCGTTATACATATGTGGGATTAGGTTAAAATTATTTGAATAAAACTGCTGATTGCTTCTTAATTAATTATTGTATTTTTATTTCCGTCTTTAAATCTAACGTCTTACGCTTTCTTCCTATGTAATCTGTCTCATTCTACATTTTAAACATTCATTCAGTATCTCTTTTACTCCTCCACTATTTTGTACATTCGAAGCAAAGCAAGCGCATCTTCGTCTTCTGAAGAGGAAGATATGCTATCACAACAAAGTCAGCCTGTATAATGACGCAACGTAACGTCTCTTCGCCTTTTCTATATAATTTTAATCGCATCCGTGCCTTTTACGTTCCACGCCTGCGCTGCGCCTGAGCCGCGCATTCACCTTACGCCGTCTCTGTGTAATTCACGCCTAAGGTCCCGTGTCGGTAGGCATTTTTTTTGAAGTACTTATAATTGGTTAAACGAACATCGCCGACAAGTTCCGAGAATCTTATCGGCGACGTTCGGCGCTTATCGGCGTTTGTTCATACAAATGCCTGCGCCGGTTACCTGCGTGGACCGGTTCCTATAAGCGCTGGTAGATCTGCGCCGGCTTCCAGCTTTCTTTCTGTATACGGCCTTACTTTAAAAATCCCCTCTTCTTGCCCCCCTCAAATATTCAATTGACATCATAATATCCGGTGGCGCCATTTTAGCATTGATATTTATATATAAATAACTTTTAATTTTACCAAATTCAATTATTGTGATAGTTCAAAAATAGTGTAAATATCTTAAAACTACGAAATGTATATGTCGCCGCGAAAGCGTTTACCTATAAATATCGTAACATAATCGTATGCGTAACTATTTATTATAATTGTTAGGGTCTATTTCACCATCTCCAAATAAAGCGTTGATTAGTTACTTCCTAGTTAACATTACTTGGCAAGTAAAAGTTACGAGTATCTTTTGTCAATTTCACAAACGAAAATAAAGTTTCGAATAACAACTTACTGGATAGACGAAATCTAGCAAAAAAAAATCAGTTTCCAGTCCGTAAAATAATCAAATCCAAGGTATCGTTGCGTCGAAGAATGTTCTAATTCATCCAATTGATGATCAACCAAGTCAAATAAATCCATTTTTATTAAAAAATCTGGTTTGTTCCTACACAAAATGACAAAGGACAAATTTTAACTGTAAAGTAGGTAAACATGATAACTGGCAGATGTCGTGGCAAGTAAGTTACGGGTCAGATAATCTTATAATTAGTGCTACTCGAACGTCTTGAAATTCGCACATGACGTTACGGGTGAATTTAATTATTTTTGCCTACTCGACACTTTACTTGAGGGTGGTGAAATAGGCCCTTATTCTTCATGAAGATGCTAATCAACACAACCATTTTCATGAATCTGTGAGCGTTATCGATTCCTTTAATTTGAGATCAAAGCCATCTATTGCTTAGTTTATGAAATCGAACTCACAGTATATTGCTGGAGGAGTAACTAACTAATTTCGATGTTGGAGTTAAAAACTAAAGTTAAAATTAAAAGGAAACATTTATTTAATGATTTTTGGGTTTTTAGTCATATCAACAATACTTGGTCATTTGACATAGTCAATTTGTTCATGATACAGCGCTGATATTCCAAAAAATGGCGCGGGATGTGAATTTATGATCAATAACTAAATTTTATAATTTGCGAGGACTAAATAAGTTTCAATAATAGAAAACAAACTATAAAGTCCCTAATAAGATTATTTTACACAGCAATTTAGATACTAATGAACACCTGTTGTTTGGGTAAATTACTTGTATTACCGGAAATGTTGTTGAATAGTAATATTGAAGTAGTAGAAAGTTATGAAGCTTCTAATTTAACTTTAATTCTGAAAAGGCCTTTGTATTGGTGAATTGGCATTGTTTAATGATTTAAGAATGAGCAAGCATTTTAGCATTGTTTTTAAGTTTTATTGGACTAACTAGGTAATAAGATTCTGTATTTGATTACGCGATATGTGAGAGAGGAAAGCGCACAAAATGGTGCGTGTGTGGGTAACAAAGTTGTATTAGAAAGAACTAAAATTGTAATTCTCGAACTTCTACAACTACAAGAACATGTGTACCATGTTTTGATTTCAAAGAGTGTCCATGGAGTTTCTTGCCCGTTCTTCTCCTTATGGAACCTACATCTTGGAATGGGCGACTAGCTTTACTAACTCAAACTTAATGTAATTTATGATAATTCGAAAGTGTCTGTAAATGTTTTAATTGAAATAAATGCTTTGAGTTTGAGCTAAGCGTAGTGTGTGATTGAAAACTAACCATCAACGAAGAATAAATCGGAGACTGGTCAGAAACGGCACAGGATGGGTTCCCCACCGTGTAACCGTGTTATATATAAATAGCTAACAATAGTTGAGACCAGTTTTATTAACAAACTTTTTGGATTGTTCGGCAACACTAATTAGTGTTGGAGTCGATACCAACTTATCGGGGTGTTATCCTATTGTGTTTTGTTTTATCAACATACTGTGTTTTCCTTTGACTCATTTACGATGGATAAAAAGTGGTCGCTTGTTTTTATTATGAGTTTGTTTCTTTCGACACACGGATGCTTCTAATATGTTCATCTGTTCCCTTATAACTTCTAAACTAATTAGGAATCATAATTTGACAAATGAGGTATCGTTGGAAGCATCTTGATCGTCCGCTGGTTATAGGCATGTCACACTGAATGACATCACATTAAATGTGTGTGAATATGGTGGCCTTTAGAAGACATAAAGTCATGAAAAACAAAAACAATGATACCACGATGGGTATCAAATGAAAAGGCTTAATTAGCACATTTCACACGTGTTAGGGTATAAATCGAACAGATTACGTGTGAATCCGGATTTTTAATTTGTCTGTCTGTGATTTCTTGTTTACCTATACCTTTTTAATTACCTTTAACCCTACCTATAACTTTTTTGTCATAGTTGGGTTTGTATAACTTTTATTTTTTATGAGCCACATTATTTTGATTGTGACTCGCTCCCTCGCATGTTGTTACGGCCCAATGGCATATTACCTATTACAATGGCATATTTATTGATACTTAGCTACAACATATTTTCAAAATGTATATTTTAATAAATACGCTTATCAAGATTGTGTAAAGTCTGTCTAATCCTAAAAGTATTATGTATGACTTATGACTTCACATATATTAATAAAAGTGGTACCTACTTAAACGATTTTAATAAGCCTTTTTAACTTAATTTTTAAAGTAATAATGTTATCCTGTTGAACAAACCTACTTACAGAAAATAAATCATTTATCATAATCAATGTGCGGCCATGAGGTCGAGCTTTTACACCATTTTTAAACTGGTTTTAAACCTATAACTGCCATAATTCAGTTTAAATATGTTCAATAGATCCAAAAAAAATGTTGCATGAAATGTTTTATGGCATTTGAGTTGATATAATTTTCAATGTCCAGTGCCCTCACAAACAGAATCCATATGGCTATTGTTTTATCTTTGATATTTATTTAATTTGAAACCTACGCGTGTTTGCCTTGATTTAAAAACTTTTTGTTTCTATAAATTAAATTATGTTTTATGAGGATAAAACTCGTATAGTTCCGGGTCACAAATGGTACCCATAGGACTTGACCCCTCCACGTAGAGTGTGTTGACAGATGACTAATAGGCGGTAGGGGATGGACAGCGTCCACTAACAGTATCATCGTACACTCACACCACCACCAGCAAACCATGATATACTATTTTAATTATCTTTGTAGATATGTGTAGGTATACATCATGAAATATTATTAATACTGATAAAAATAAATAAATATTAATATTATTAGTGCTAAAATAACTCTGTCTCTCTTTCTATCTGTCTGTTAAAATTTCACGCCGATACCACTAACCCGATCGTTACAGATAGGTAGCCTGGGACCTGAAGAAGAACATTGTAAGTAAGAAAATATTTTCATAATTATATTTTAAGTTTTTCTCATGGACTCTCTTATTTAAATTCTTTTGTGTTCTTGCTGTTCTCTATACCAGAAATAAACGTTGAATATGTAATTAGGTAATCCCGTAATACGCGGAATCTTTCATCGCGGTTCACTTGTACCATTTCAAAATAGTCAGACATATCGTGTATTGAAAACGATATTCGAAACTATTCGTATGCAAACCATTTCAACGGCAACCAGTCTGATATCGTGCGATCCGATATTCAATAAGAACAAAAAAAACAATACACTAGACCAGCATTTTAATAACAATATTGATGAAGTATTTTATTCGATTAGTTCAACTGCTTAAACTATGTGGGTACTTGGGTAGCTACAATATTGAACTAAGATTGATAATATAATTTTAATTTTCTGTGTTCTTTTGTTACTTAATTTTGCTTCCAATAAAGTAAATGGAACTATAATTATATTATAAATATATAAACTCATAAATATAACAGTGTTAATTAAAAACTGTTGAATCAATTTTTTTTATCTATACGAAATAGAATAAAAACTACGTAGATAAAATAAGCGTGCTGTACCTACAGTATTTGATCGGATACAAAATATGCCCCTAATGTCTCACGTCTGGTCAAAAAATCAAGCGCCTACCCCAAAATTCTAGGTTTTCTTTTACTGCGGTCAAACCAGTTTCTTATGTATTCATAAAGGACCTACTTTTAAAACTAATTTGGGAACTGACTAACAGGTAGTTTAGAAAAATAAATCTTAAAGAAGCCTATTCTGAAATTGGCAACTCGCACTTACCATCGTGATTATCAATATTCGCTCCTTCCGAAAAGAAGCAATTGCCCTGCAACAGGCCAATTACAGTCTAATATTAATAGAACCAATGCCAAGAACCTTCAATTAGCAAACTATACGAAACACATTAAACACAGAAATTGTATGTATATAGTTGTATCAACAAATAAAATATGACGTCTCTCGAAATTGCAAAGTTTGCAATGGCGAAACATTTGTGCACTTAGTAAGCAGCTCTTCTCAACGTCAGCAACAAAGCAAGATTAATTACTTACTTCATCACAAATTCTTCAGAAGTGTTCGTTTTCACACTTGCGAAAACCAAGAGTTTTCAAGAGTTTTCTGCGATATTATGTTATAGGTATGTGTGGATTCTATAATAAACCGCTACGTTCGCTTTGTATTGAAGATGGTATTGATAAGTTGTTGCTTGTTTTGTAATTAAAATTGTTTTGTACTGCTGGCAGTGCATCGAGTTTTAATTTGTTTGATTAGAATTTAAAAGAACAACTACCCACACTGGGTCCCAGCTGGGGCCAGCCGCTATAACTTGTTGCAGACGCATAAAATCATTAAAGCTAAATATTTTGTTGTGCAAGATGATACGCAGCATCCTTGAGAAAAAGTCTGCCACGACATAATATATTATTATTCTATATATTTTTCGAACACTTCCTTATTGTCAATGGTGGGTTTTGTCATTGATAAAACATTTTGTTTTCAGGAAATGCGAGACATATCAAAAAGAGAGTATGCAGAACAATTTAAAGATAAGGCAGATATTAGAGAGGAGCAAAAGTGCATTGGATAGAAAAAAATGACTTGTAGTCGGCAAGAGTCTGGCATATTGATTTATAAGAACTAACAAGATTTTATGTAGATTTTATGATGGATTTTATGATCTGAAAATAAAAATGATTTGATTTGATTTGATAAGAATAAGAATGATTTATTTGCAAGAGAACCTTTTCGTAGATTATACATTCTATGGGTGATAGCATAAAGTGCTGGGACTTTTGTTTTGAAAATGAAGAAATTTTGAGGCTGTCTTGACAGTGGCCTCCATATATTTTAGAGCTAAATCACGATATATTTGTTTAAACAAACTTTACGTTTTTGCGAATTAAACTCATTTCATTTGATGGATGGGTTGAACACGAAGTCCTGAGAGGCCGTTTAACATGAAGTATAGTGTAAGAGGGAACATAGTTATCTTAGTAAGTCCCTGCGAGTCTGGCTCGGAGCCAGCGGACGACGGAATTTGCGAAATAAGACAAATTTTGGCAAATGCTATTTCAACTTGAGACTTTCTGATTGTCTTTATTATGTACCTTTGATTTTCACTGACTGTGTACAACAAAGCAATGCAGAAACGGAGGCATTTGCCCAATACTGGGATGGGAGAGACTGAACTTGATGTAGATGCCACGTTGTCGATTGGTTGTAAGAATTGTACGTATCTGACACTCGAAACATAATACAAAGTACTGTTGCACTTAAAAATATACAAATTCTGAGTTCCGGAAAAACGTTATGTTGGGGTTTATGTTTGTTGTTTGGATGTAACCCAACGATATTAAGGTGATGAGAAAGTGAGTGCATGTAAGTATCTACCGTGTTTCAGCAGCAGCTTGCTTTTAACTAGCGTTGAAAAATCCTGGTTTTTAGCTTCTAAAACAAAAGAATCTGTATAAGCTATGCTTTATTATTAACTATCCAGTTCAAGAAATTACAATATATTACCGCCTGTTTTTGTTCAGATTA
This sequence comes from Eupsilia transversa, assembly GCA_914767815.1. Taxonomy (NCBI): domain Eukaryota; kingdom Metazoa; phylum Arthropoda; class Insecta; order Lepidoptera; family Noctuidae; genus Eupsilia; species Eupsilia transversa. The sequence goes on from OU611888.1 coordinate 6,650,908, forward strand.
ACCCTCAGAAATGATAACAATTAATCTCGCCTTTCTTTGTATAGCAACAGTAATATTAAACTTTATCCATTGTTAAGGTGAAACTAACTTAACTTTTCAATAGCGCTATTTAAACTTGGTGTTATTATGAACTATTACAAAAAGTTCTTAAGTAATCACTTACACTTACTTTACAAGTACATAGGATTAACGAAGCGTTCGCACGTAGAAGCGGTAAATATTTCAAGTTGGACATTTAACTAACTTATAAGTTGGTAAATGACCACAAGTTATTTAAACACGTACATTTTATTAACACAGTAATGTTTGTTACACTATTTATTATAAGTTTTGCCATTATTTTTAGTTTTCGAGGTACAACAGTGCAAAGTTTTAATCGTGTACAAAATAATGGGTGTTAGTCTGAGAGAGAGAGAGATGCCCGCAGAAAGATTACAGCAGTAGATGACTACACATCAGTCTATAGAAGAATATGCCCAGTTTGGGAAAGACCCCTGTACGGAATCAGGCATGATTCCGTACGTGGTACTCGTCATGGGTGACGAGTTCCGGACAACGGGATGGATCATTCGAAAATGGGCAAGCAAATTCCGTCTTCCCGGTTCGGTGGAATTCCCAGTAGGATTTTCCTACTTAAGGAAAATGCAGAAGCAGAAAACTCGGGAAAGAAAGGTATTGTGCCCCATGATTTTTGTCCCAAAATAGACTTAAACTAGAAGAAGTCTACATTCCGTTTAGGTATATTCATGACCTGCATAAAGCCAATTCACAAAACCAAATTCCCCAATCGCTTCCACTCATGCTTTGGGAATATATTTATTCCGGGAATTTATAAAAGCCCTTTGTAAATGCAACAGAAACAATGGTGTATCCAGTATAACAATCCAATACCTACAACCAACAATCCGTTAAAAAAAAAAAATGGTTTTGCAAACTAGAAAAGATAATATTGCTTTTATAATAACTCGATATTGCCGCAAGAGATATTTTCATTTATCGTTGTGCCGCCGTTAAAGTCTAAATGTAAGTATAAAGTAAATTTTAGTAAGTAGTCAGTATAAATTAGCTTATTACAAACTTTTTCTTTTGACGCTTACAGCTATCGAAGATTATTTAATACTTTCCCGTCATTCTTTAACTAAACTCATTCGCGGCAATGTGTGGTGGCTTCCACGTTTTATTTTAATAAACGAAATAAATATGTAATTTATTGGCAGTTTTGCTAATACATGCTTATTTATTTACAATTAATTGGGACTGGTGTTGACTAACGGTACGTGATATAAATGATCTACTAACAATAAAATACATATAAATATTAAATGAAATATTCACTTTATAATTTAAAAAGGATGAAATAATATTAATGGGCATATTGATGACTCGTAGAACAATACTGTATTGCTATTGTTAATACCTACCAGTGGCGAAGGGTCATTTTTTGGGATAGGTAAGCCGCCTTTTCAAATTCTAATTTCGATTTACTTTTCTAATATGAGCTTCATGCGAATTACCGAAAAATGATTCTGTCCTACTAGTCCCGAACTCATGTACTTACCTAACTCTAAAAGTTACAAATATGTTTTTCATTCTGAACATGTTTTTGGGATGAAATCGTCACATTATCTGTAAAAGCCCCTTTATTCCACAAACTACTAGAATCGGATAAAAGTAGACACGGGACGCAATACATTTTATTTAATTTACAACTGCCAATGAACCATTGATATTTATCGTAAAGAGATAGGTACTTACATAAAATGTTTAATCACGTAGGTACGCAAAACGTACTAAGTGCTTACTTTTCAAATCTACTCTAAATAAGTAATTTCAACATATAAACTATCTACTTACCCCAAATACCTAATTACAACGCACACTCTCACTAAACTCAACACTAACTATAATCACTGTTTTATACCAACAAATAAATACTAGGTACTAACTAATACAGATAAACTAATTAATTCAACGAATAAAAATAAATAGTTGCAAATTAACTGCAAGTGTAAACAAACACCACACAACGAAAACTACCGAAGGCGAATCGTGATATCGGTCGTTCGCTCCATCTCGTTCACGCGCACGCAATTTCGAGTACAATCTTCACAGCAAGCCGTTACAGACCGGCTTGCCTCGCGCATACGAAACCGGGGAGTCACGTGACCGAAGTGACGTAATGACCTTAAGAATTTTGAATGAATAGCAAGCCGGCGGCCGGTCGGGTTATTAGAGAGAAAAATGTTTTGCTGTTGGGCGACAACAAACACAAAACATTGAATTTAGGCGTTTTGTATAGTTTTAATTTAAGGTGTTTACCCATAGTGTGATTATTGTACAGGCATTTAAAAAATACTACTGAATGTGTTATTTTATTTATTTTAATGACGAAAGAGTGGTTTTATTCCGAATGTCGTAAGGGAAGCCGGTAGGAATCGGCTTATAGGCTATCCTCGCCACTGATACCTACTTCAGTTTATAGAACATGTTTTTACATTTAGTTTGTTGCCCATATTTAGATACTAGCAAGTTAAATAAATATTCTTAAACACAATCCTTATTCCTAGTCATTTATCATTAAACTTGTAGGTTTTGCAGACTTCCAGCCCATTAGAGCTAACCACTCAAAACCGTGAGCGAAAAATAACAAAATGAAAAACCATTTCATCTTGAAAACATATTGCAAAAGAATTTTCTTAATCGGCTCCGGAAATTTCTGGTACGAGGAAAGCGAAGTAGGCGATGATCGAACCCTGCTTTATAGAGCATACACCGCCCTGCTCTTGTTCACATACGGTTTCATGACGATATTCGAAATAATGGCTGCCACGATGGGCGACTATCCCGAGGACGAAAAACGTGACTCCGTGAGCTTCGCCGTCAGTCACACAATAGTTATGATCAAAATATTCTCGATTATTTCCAACAAATCGTTGATAAAAAGCCTGAATCATAAAATGGTGTCAGTTTGTGAGAGTTACGAAGAAAGCACGTTGATGGCGCAGAAATATAAGATCATGAAAATAAATGTCGTCGCTTACGCTTCGATCGTTTATGGCTCATGCTTTTGCTTTGTTTTTGAAGGATTAAGGAAAATGTTTACAGGTAAGTTCATTTCCTAGTATCACAGTATAAAATGCTTTACGTAATACTAAATTTGAAAATCCGCATTAATAGATTTATGATTCTAGTGTGCGGTGTTGGTCATTACACTCGAGACGGTATTGTTCTGCTGGTTTTGTTTTTTTCCGCTAGCGATGCGCGCGAAAATGTTAATCAAGGCACTGGCAAAACTACTGAACAGCCTATATGAAAAATTTAATAAACACAAAATAATGTTTTGAATACACAAATTAAGGTTAATATCTAGTGAAAAATACATAATTTGATGAGATATTATCATTTTTTATTTATTTATGCAATATGCATAAGAATGCATGAATTCTTTGATGAGATTAAAAAAGCGCACACAAGCATACTTATTCCACGTACATACTCCATGTACTTATTTACATAGTTTCAATAAATATGTATATCGAAGTTTTATTAAGATTACACTACCTACTCCATATAAAAATACAAGCATTTTCATGTTTGACAGAACTTTTGGTCAGACTAGATTTTTTTTTACCATAACTAAACGCCCCGGTTTGCCTATGTTATTTCTTTTTACAAAAACAATTAAAAGCTTCACCAAAGTATTTTGTTATTAAATACAAATTCCATGCTGCCATGGTAGTAGGTACTTACTAACTCCATACTACCATGTCTTACTCAGGACTGCAGGTACTCCGACTAGTAAATAGTTATCTGTGGCATTACAGCACTAGTGCGTTACCATAAAGTAAAAAGCACGCGTGTTTAATACACTGCATTATGAACCTAAAAGCGGTTCAATAAGAGCCACTTTAAGAGCAAGTGTGTTGAAAATCAATATATTGTGCACATTACATTGTTTTAATCGGATTTTTTCCCAAATTCTGTTTTAAAATCTAACAAAGAAATGAAATTGAACTTTAAGGGTCAATTAAAGCATTTTAAACTTGTAATACGCTTCGGTTGATTATCAGAACGCCAATTCTCGTACTTAAAAAACGTTCACGTTCAAGTCGCAATCTGTCAAACTTATCAAAACTGTTGGTAAATTGATTGTATTTTTGACAGATTGCGATAACGATGCGAATGTGAACGTTCTTAAAAATACGGGAATTTCCCCTCTGATTGTGTTTCAAAATATTCATTTATTTTACAGGATCTCATTTCGTAACAGTGGTGACGTATTACCCTACGTTTGAAGACGATTCAATGCTAGCAACCTTCGTCAGAGTATTCACCACAGTAGTCCTGTACATTATGATGATCAGTATGATATTATCAGCCGACAGCTTTACCATGATCTATCTAATCATGTACAAGTATAAATTCATGACCCTTAAACAATATTTCGAGAAGTTGAGAGAAGAATTCTTTGCGTTGAATGACAAAGGAGAATATGAGAGGGCAACACAAAAACTGGCAAACGGACTTGTGGAAGGAATAAAAATGCACAATACTCTTATCAGGTAGGAATTTTTAGAACATTTCTTGGCTAATAAAACACGCATCAAACCGAACTTACAGGTACACAGTATGGTATTACAAAAATTCCGAGAAACATCTTCATTACATTTCGCACTTAATTGATGAATTGTGTTGACAAGGGTGCTTGCTAGAATGTCAAAAGTATCTAGTAATTAAGACAAAGAAAGAGCAAATTAATTTAAATTCAAGCTCCTTCGTAAAGAAATGTTTTAATTTCAAAGAAACTAGTTTCACGAGGCCGACATTCATCAAGGTCAATCCAATGTCAAACGAAGCATATTATTTTTATCTCATCAGGTTATCGGGCGATATCGACAAAGCGTTTGGGACGGTGATGGCGCTACAAGTTTGTCAAAGCTCGGGGTCGGCCGTCTCTCTCCTGCTTCAAATTGCCGTAAGTAATCGCATTGTTGTACCCCAGTACCTTTGACGGCTCGGTAATCTTACAAAACTGCCTAATACTTACCTTGATTATGAAACTCTGTTTTTGTGATAAGATTTGTGAAGAATAGCAGCAATTTTATTATGTTTTTGGATTTGTGTAATTTTTTCAAACCTTGTATCATCTATCTATTGAGAAATATGACGATATAATTATGTTTTCTGCTTCCTGGCGTAATTGATTCCATACTTGCAACCTTTCAAAGATTGAGACAGCATGCGTCAGTTATTTTTAATTTTCAGCCGATAGTTAAGTAACATATTAATTAATTTTTCAGATTTCAGACCAACTTTCGTTCATCGCAAGTATGAAGTTGATATTCTTTGTAGTGGCTCTATTTTTTCTTTTGGGCCTTTTTTTATGCAATGCGGGGGAAATAACGTATCAGGTATGACTTTATCATGTTTTCGAGATGTGTTTGACACGAATACGTTGTTACCACTGTGATTGTTCCTAAATTACCCTAGGCTGATAAAATTTTCGTTTTTCCTAATTGTGTTAATAATACTGTTAGGTCGGTTCCCCCTTTGGGGGAAAGGCCGCACCCCGCCCCGTACGGCCCTGTAGAGCTCGTCTCCAGACTGGACACTCTCCCACCGATATAAGAAATGAATTCCCAAATATAGAGAAGTCCGTTGCCTTGACCGTTAACGGACAGGAAAGGATTGAATGACATTGTAAATGAGACTTAGGAATTCATATTTATGAAATTATATTGAATGTGGTTTTAGAGAGTTAATAAATAATATAGGGATGCAAAGTATGTTATTATATAAATCTGTGAATAACCCTTACTTTAGCGTAACAGGTATTTGGTCAGTCATTACTCGAACGCTACCTCACATCTGCACTCGAAGCACTCAGAGCAACACTTCCATAAAGTGACGCAAGCGGCTTTTCAGCGGCATTACGTCGGCATCATGCTCTTTTGGAGACATGGTCCCTAGCAGTTCTTTCGAACTGATAATCGTGACGAAGCGGCTTTCCCTGCGGCAACCGTGCGACCGTCCTTGTCTAGCAACGGAGCGGCTAGTTCCAGCGGCATTGCGTCGGCATCATGCTCATAAGGAGACATGGTCCCTATCAGTCCTTGGACTGGATATGAGATAAATGTGGTCACCCAAACCCCTGGAAGTTCACTCTTTGCACAACAAGCACGTCTGCAAGACACGTCTTCATGTCAGTCTGACCGAATTATTGGTCATAGATAAAGAATACAACATTCAAGAATTACTAGTTATAATAGAGTTGAGAATCGATACTCAAGTATCATTAAGTAATAGAGTTGTGGATCAACTCTCTTGAAGGTCTATAGACAGCCCCAAAGCGCCCGCCCTTCACCACTTCCTAGTGTTTGAGCTGGAGAGAAGAAGTGGCGCAACAAACTCCCCAGCAAAACGTCTCTGTCTGTTTAGTTAGAAGAACTTTAATTACAATACCAGCCTCGGGTAATTATTATAATGAAAGACTCACCCAGTCGCACCAACAAACACACACACATACTACTTTAAATACTACATTATTCTAATCTGGGCTTCAACCCAACTATTTACTAGCTATTTTACGACAGCCCACTTGGACATGGCCTCTTGGTATTCACCAAGTCTTATAAATTAACTAGCCTAGGATATTACGTCCGTAGCCTAACGTGGTCTCAAACCAAGTCCCCTCTCCGTCTTTCCATCTCCGTCCCTTCAATCCCTAAAAAATACCACGTTCACCCAAGCTTCTCGCAGTTTCGCACAATAGATTTATGGCTGTTTTTGTACAATTTCTCAATTGTTTTAAGAGTCCATTTGGGTATTGCCATTTATGATTAGCAGATGTGGGACCAACATTGTGAGTTGAGATTAGAAATCGGATATTTTACTAGTTTCTTTAGAATTCCTTAAATTATTGCCTTCGACCTTTTTGCGGTACTTGTCCGTAGCTTGTTTCCCATTAAATAGAGAATTTATGTGTTTCTAAGTGGCCCAGGAACATGTGCTAGTTTGAATTTAAATATAATATTTTGATATTAAATAGGAATAGGTGACAGACAGTCACACCACAGATATAGATATACCTAGATAACGCAAGTATCACGATCTGTATGAAAACCAAGCGATTCAAAGTAAATCGATTCAAAAACGCCGTGCTGCGTTCATCACCCGCCTGGCCAGCCTGCCACCGAGCGCCAGCACTCACTCACTAACTCAGTACGTGTTGCTTTTAATACTTTTGTAAGGTTGTAGACTTTCAAATAACAATAATTAACAATTTTACATCGTTTGCATTACGATTTCTACATTTTAATAAAAAATCACGAAACATTAAGCTTATTTCACCAATTAGTTCCGGCTATAACGCACATCTGCAATCTTCCAATATCCACTGACACTTTTCCTAAGGCCCTCAAAAAAGCCTCAAAACAATCCTCAAAGAGCCCAACTTGCAGTAATTCAAGTCCTGTTGAGCAAACCCTTTAGGTATTTCACTCAGCATGTTTATTCTAAAGTACCGCCAGTCCGCCAGATGTATATGCTTTGTACGATCACGCGTACGCATAAAATTACCTCTCCCAATAGATGTAAAAGCCTTCCTACGCTCAGAATAAGATGCAAACCCGTTTGTACAAATACCACCTTTGCACGACGGAATTTAGGCACATTATCTACTATACAATAAACTCCACAGCACATCAAACATACATAGTTTGAACAACTTCCAGTGCAAACTAAAAATAAAAGAATATCATCCTAATTATCACCCTAAATTATGACGACACGGAAGAATTACTCAAACTATAACTTAAACAAATCAGGCTGCACTCACTCACATACACAGCTACACTTACAACACATAAATAGATACTACCTTGTCCTTGTTATTAATTAATTTAAACCCCTTTTTAATACATACCGCAAAAGCCCAATTATGTTTTCAAAGAAATAAGCGATGCCCAAATGACTCGTAGTTTTTTTTTCTGTAATCATCAGTTTCAGTCGCCAGAGTGTTATATTAAGATAATCCATACTCAATTGTATCCGGTTGACACAATACAATTTTAGAAACAAAAATATGTCACGGGCATTACTGCCAAATGTGACATCCGCTAACATCCACAGAAATTGTGTAGTCAGATATAAAAATAAGTTATGACATAAGGTCAGATACGGGCCATCAACATAAATCACAGCTTGTGTACCTACCTACGCCCTTGTTATGTGTATTTACCAAGTAAAGAACGATGTTACAATGTTTTCAAAACCTATTTTGTGAACACCCAGCTGGGTAAAAATATCTAGGTATGGTTTTAGCAATCGAAAGTATATTATATACTGCTTATGTAAACTAAACTCTTTGCTGTTATTTAAGTATGGCATGCGATTTAATCGACGACCGAAAAATCGATTTGAATTAAAAGTTTTGATTTTCGTTCGTTGGGAACCGGTGAAGCTTACAGTAATGTATATTAATCATCGTATTATTAATTATGACAGCACGGTTGGCGTAGTGTTTGAGCGATTGACTGCTGCGCTGCGTGTCGCGGGTTCGATTCCCGCACGGAACAAATATTTGTATGACCTACATGTAGTTGTTCCGGGTCTGGCTGTTTGTGTATGTCAGTTTAAATGTTTGTAAACGCACCCACGATACAGGAGAAATTCCTAGTGTGGGGCAACGTTTTAAAAAAAAAAAAAAAAAAAACTGCCTTGAGTTTGGATCTGGTAAATTCACCTCAGTGTTAATTTCAAGATACCTACTGAGTTCGGACAACTGAAAGATTGCTGTCTTTTGAAATATTTTTATTTCTTTATTTACTTACGTAAATCCTTTGGTTAGCATTAAAGTTTCCTAATTACCTTACCTAAGGCCTAATACCTAAACCACTTTCTTCAACTTCATACTTCTATGCAAATTTTTAATTCTATGAAATTAATTAATAATTATGTGTATTTCACAGGCGTCTGAAGTATCAGACGCTATATTCTACTGCGGCTGGCAGTCCTGCCCCCCGCGGCCCAAGTCCAACCCCCACAGGAACATAAGGCAGTTGGTTCTTCTGGCAATCATGCAAGCGCAGCGACCTTTGGTGATGAAGGCCTTCAAGATGCTGGAGCTTACCTACGGGACCTTTATACTGGTTAGACTTTCATAGTTATAAAACTCGAGAGTTCCGTTTGCGTCTCGGAAATAGCGTAGCTTTCTATCAATGAAATATATTTCGCAATCTAGTCAGTAATTCCAGAGATTACGTCTTACGAACAAACAAACAATTTTACCTCTTTAAAATACTATAGTGAATTGTAGAAAAATGTATCTGAGGGATCGTAGTCTATCTAGTTTTTCCCTGGTAGATGGGAAAAGATTCGTCTTCGTCTAGCAAGATGTGAGTATGCTACGGGTACACCCCCACCTACTCTTCTCTTCTTCTATTTTAATAGAAACTTAAAGATAAGGCCTACTTACAGATAAATATATGGGTTATACCGTGAGTACCCCGGTCCCTGAGGCCCCCGTCCCGGAGGACCCCGATTTATTTTTATCTTGATTAACTCAATTAAAAGTCAGTGTAGCTAAGTACCGTCAGCAAATGATATATATGTTAAATACAATTTAATTACTTACTTAAAATTGTAATATTTAACTTTAAGGATCAGGAGAACATGATAAAGTCTTGCTTGGTTAAGGTAATATTATAATTAGAGAATACAGTCTCCTAGAGCAATCACATGTTTTAATTATTATCACAATAGTTCCATTTTCAATACAGACAATCAAAAACCCTACTCTAAATTGAACATAATTTAAAAAATACGCAGTACGCAAAAATACGCGGAAACAATTATTTAGTGTGGATAATTTTAAAAAGACACCTTTCTTATTGCGTAGGAAGTTAGGTAATTTTTGCGTATTGTGATTATTTTGTCTTCGAAATTGGTTTAATTTGAATGTTAAGCTATTAATAGCTTTTTTAAGAAATCAAACAAACGTTTCCTCTTGAGGAAGTATGACAGAAATTTGTTTGTCTAATTTGAAATAACATCAAAGTTGTAATTAAAAGACCGTAAATGTCGTATTTCAAGCTTCGTTTGATGTTAAGTGATTTACTTAAGTACCTCTTAAACAATATTGTCAGTCGACCATATTATTACAGCTATCAAAACGGTGAAGGAAAACATCGTGAGGAAAGCGGAATGTCCTAGAATCAAAGATTCGAAGGCATGTGACATCTACCAACCCGCACTGGGCCCGCGTGGTGGATTTTGGCCCGCTCCCTCTCACTGAGAGTAGACCTGTGTTCAAGCTGTGGGAACATCATAGGCTTATTATGCCTAATATTAAACTGAAACGTTGTTGTGTGGTTCCGTAGAACAAAACCACTTTTCTTTTCTGTGGATATCGTAAGATGATCATTGTGGGTATTCATTAGGAAAGGACTTTTCCAAATTCAACTCGGAGGTGATAAGTTTCAAGAGAACGAAGTCATAGGGAACAGTTAATATAGCATAACATATGTAACATCACACATGAATTCCTCGAAGGTTTAAGCAGAGGTGTACCTATAGTACACCGACACCCACATTTCGCCAGTTAAGTTTAAGTCCTATGTAATAGGGGGCGACCCTATTGCCGTCAATCGAGATAAATCCAGACTCCGAGATGCTACTGAGAAATTCCAGATAAAAAAAAACAATAAAACTAGCAGTAGCGCTTGCATATTAGCTAGCATACACTACTCCGCAGGGAACTTTTGTAATCTGACAATTATATTTAAAATTGAATACCTACCTATGTTTATCCACGTTCGACTGCAGGATTAATGTTTTCATTTTAATATACCGAGTGGATACAAAGACCCATTAATTGATAATTGCATTTGCAACCTTCAAGTTCCAAAAGTACTGGTGTTCAGTGAAATGCACAAAACCTACTTTAAATTTAATTGATTATTTCTGGTCATTGGACGATTATTTTATTTTGATTAATTGCTTATTGTTTCAGGTGGTGCGTTCGACGTACTCCGTATTCGCCTTGTTTTATGCACGAAATCCATAGATTTATTCATTAGTAGTTGAATAGATGTAAATTCTTGCTTGTGTTTAAAATATAAAAAAAATCTTAGTATCGAGTAACCAGGTACTTCATATATCATAGCTATGAATAATTAAAATAACTTCTAACACTTCTTCTTTCTACAAGGCATAATTAGACAAGCGATGTTTGCTGATGAAGACTCACGCTGAACTCTATAAAACGTACATAAAGTATGTTTTTGCTTGCATGCTCACCGTAGTCCGTACGTAGTTCGCTTATATTTTATTGTATTTATTGAAGAGTTAGTTCAAAGAAATAAAACGCTCTGTTACTTTAACGAGTCTCTTAAGACGTATTATGGAATAGTAACGTACAACGAACATGGTATTTTTTGTTTTAACTTTGTCTGCAGTTGCAATAATAGATATTGGGTCTGTATTTTTTAACAATTCTCTCAAATAAAATCAAGTTTTTGTTAGTTATCTGTCTCTGTAGTGTAAATGTTTAGTAATGTAAGCAGAGGATTTGGTATGATAGCTGAAAGACCAATTTCAAAGAAGCCCACAAATACTTGAAGAAACAAGGGTTTTACTAGATTTGAAGATGTGGATGTTGGATGACGACAACAGCGGAAATAATGTAGCGTTTAAAACTATGTAGTGTGAAAATAACATTAAAGGAACGTTTGAAATGTTAAATGTAAAAAAAAAACTGGCTTAGCAACAACATTTAATAGCAGTTAAGAATAAATCAATGCTATACAACACAGCTATCTTTATGTACACCGATGTTCCGTCGTAAGGTGCACAACTTACAAAGTCACGCACTCGTAAAAACAAGATGGCAAATCCCGATAAATCTGTTATCGTTAAGATTTCTGTATCACATACATATGCAAATACGGAACATTTCAATGTTACGCATTGCGTGTTAGGAATAAGTTCATGAATAAATAAAATGCTGGAAGACTTACCTATGCTTAGACATACGCTTCATACTCGCATTTACGTAACAACGAAACAAGTACTAATACTTGCAAATCGACGAATATTCTAGAAGTATGTGCACGATAAAACAGTTCGTTATACATATGTGGGATTAGGTTAAAATTATTTGAATAAAACTGCTGATTGCTTCTTAATTATTGTATTTTTATTTCCGTCTTTAAATCTAACGTCTTACGCTTTCTTCCTATGTAATCTGTCTCATTCTACATTTTAAACATTCATTCACTATCTCTTTTACTCCTCCACTATTTCGTACATTCGAAGCAAAGCAAGCGCATCTTCGTCTTCTGAAGAGGAAGATATGCTATCACAACAAAGTCAGCCTGTATAATGACGCATCGTAACGTCTTTTCGCCTTTTCTATATAATTTTAATCGCATCCGTGCCTTATACGTTCCACGCCTGCGCTGCGCCTGAGCCGCGCCTTTACCTTACGCCGTCTCTGTGTAATTCACGCCTAAGGTCCCGTGTCGGTAGGCATTTTTTTTTAAGTACTTATAATTGGTTAAACGAACATCGCCGACAAGTTCCGAGAATCTTGTCGGCGACGTTCGGCGCTGATCGGCGTTTGTTCATACAAATGCCTGCGCCGGTTACCTGCGTGGACCGGTTCCTATAAGCGCTGGTAGATCTGCGCCGGCTTCCAGCTTTCTTTCTGTATACGGCCTTACTTTAAAAATCCCCTCTTCTTGCCCCCCTCAAATATTCAATTGACATCCGGTGGCGCCATTTTAGCATTTATATTTATATATAAATAACTTTTAATTTTACCAAATTCAATTATTGTGATAGTTCAAAAATAGTGTAATTATCTTAAAACTACGAAATGTATATGTCGCCGCGAAAGCGTTTACCTATAAATATCGTAACATAATCGTATGCGTAACTATTTATTATAATTGTTAGGGTCTATTTCACCATCTCCAAATAAAGCGTTGATTAGTTACTTCCTAGTTAACATTACTTGGCAAGTAAAAGTTACGAGTATCTTTTGTCAATTTCACAAACGAAAATAAAGTTTCGAATAACAACTTACTGGATAGACGAAATCTAGCAAAAAAAAATCAGTTTCCAGTCCGTAAAATAATCAAATCCAAGGTATCGTTGCGTCGAAGAATGTTCTAATTCATCCAATTGATGATCAACCAAGTCAAATAAATCCATTTTTATTAAAAAATCTGGTTTGTTCCTACACAAAATGACAAAGGACAAATTTTAACTGTAAAGTAGGTAAACATGATAACTGGCAGATGTCGTGGCAAGTAAGTTACGGGTCAGATAATCTTATAATTAGTGCTACTCGAACGTCTTGAAATTCGCACATGACGTTACGGGTGAATTTAATTATTTTTGCCTACTCGACACTTTACTTGAGGGTGGTGAAATAGGCCCTTATTCTTCATGAAGATGCTAATCAACACAACCATTTTCATGAATCTGTGAGCGTTATCGATTCCTTTAATTTGAGATCAAAGCCATCTATTGCTTAGTTTATGAAATCGAACTCACAGTATATTGCTGGAGGAGTAACTAACTAATTTCGATGTTGGAGTTAAAAACTAAAGTTAAAATTAAAAGGAAACATTTATTTAATGATTTTTGGGTTTTTAGTCATATCAACAATACTTGGTCATTTGACATAGTCAATTTGTTCATGATACAGCGCTGATATTCCAAAAAATGGCGCGGGATGTGAATTTATGATCAATAACTAAATTTTATAATTTGCGAGGACTAAATAAGTTTCAATAATAGAAAACAAACTATAAAGTCCCTAATAAGATTATTTTACACAGCAATTTAGATACTAATGAACACCTGTTGTTTGGTTAAATTACTTGTATTACCGGAAATGTTGTTGAATAGTAATATTGAAGTAGTAGAAAGTTATGAAGCTTCTAATTTAACTTTAATTCTGAAAAGGCCTTTGTATTGGTAAATTGGCATTGTTTAATGATTTAAGAATGAGCAAGCATTTTAGCATTGTTTTTAAGTTTTATTGGACTAACTAGGTAATAAGATTCTGTATTTCATTACGCGATGTGTCCGGTCACTTTTGGTGTATGGCGCGTGTGTAACTGAGATGGAAAGTTGTATTAGAAAGAACTAAAATTGTAATTCTCGAACTTCTACAACTACAAGAACATGTGTACCATGTTTTGATTTCAAAGAGTGTCCATGGAGTTTCTTGCCCGTTCTTCTCCTTATGGAACCTACATCTTGAAATGGGCGACTAGCTTTACTAACTCAAACTTAATGTAATTTATGATAATTCGAAAGTGTCTGTAAATGTTTTAATTGAAATAAATGCTTTGAGTTTGAGCTAAGCGTAGTGTGTGATTGAAAACTAACCATCAACGAAGAATAAACCGGAGACTGGTCAGAAACAGCACAGGATGGGTTCCCCACCGTGTAACCGTGTTATATATAAATAGCTAACAATAGTTGAGCAGTTTTATTAACAAACTTTTTGGATTGTTCGGCAACACTAATTAGTGTTGGACTCGATACCAACTTATCGGGGTGTTATCCTATTGTGTTTTGTTTTATCAACATACTGTGTTTTCCTTTGACTCATTTACGATGGGTAAAAAGTGGTAGCTTGTTTTTATTATGAGTTTGTTTCTTTCGATACACGAATGCTTGTAATATGTTCATCTGTTCCCTTATAACTTCTAAACTAATTAGGTATCATAATTTGACAAATGAGGTATCGTTGGAAGCATCTTGATCGTCCGCTGGTTATAGGCATGTGACATCACATTAAATGTCTGTGAATATGGTGCCCTTTAGAGGACATAAAGTCATGAAAAACAAAAACAATGATACCACGATGGGTATCAAATGAAAAGGCTTAATTAGCACATTTCACACGTGTTAGGGTATAAATCGAACAGATTACGTGTGACTCCGGATTTTTAATTTGTCTGTCTGTGATTTCTTGTTTACCTATACCTTTATAATTGACTTTTTTGTCATAGTTGGGTTTGTATAACTTTTACTTTTTATGAGCTACATTATTTTGGTTGTGACTCGCTCCCTCGCATGTTGTTACGGCCCAATGGCATATTACCTATTACAATGGCATATTTATTGATACTTAGCTACAACATATTTTCAAAATGTATATTTTAATAAATACGCTTATCAAGATTGTGTAAAGTCTGTCTAATACTAAAATATTATGTATGACTATGACTTCTCATATATAAATAAAAGTGGTACCTACTTAAACGATTTTACTAAGCCATTTTAACTTAATTTTTAAAGTAATAATGTTATCCTGTTGGATAAACCTACTTACAGAAAATAAATCATTTATCATAATCAATGTGCGGCCATGAGGTCGAGCTTTTAAACCATTTTTAAAATGGTTTTAAACCTATAACTGCCATAATTCAGTTTAAATGTGTTCAATAGATCGAACAAAAATTTTGCATGAAATGTTTTGTGGCATTTGAGTTGATATAATTTTCAATGTCCAGTGCCCTCACAAACAGAATCCCTATGGCTATTGTTTTAGATTGTAATAATTTCCTTTATCTTTGATATTTATTTAATTTGAAACCTACGCGTGTTTGCCTTGATTTAAAAACTTTTTGTTTCTATAAATTAAATTATGTTTTATGAGGATAAAACTCGTATAGTTCCGGGTCACAAATGGTACCCATAGGACTTGACCCCTCCACGTAGAGTGTGTTGACAGATGACTAATAGGCGGTAGGGGATGGACAGCGTCCACTAACAGTATCATCGTACACTCACACCACCACCACCACACCATGATATACTATTTTAATTATCTCTGTAGATATGTGTATACATCATGAAATATTATTAGTACTGATAAAAATAAATAAATATTAATATTATTAGTGCGAAAATAATTCTGTCTCTCTTTCTACCTGTCTGATAAATTTCACGCCGATACCACTAACCCGATCGTTACAGATAGGTAGCCTGGGACCTGAAGAAGAACCTAGTAAGTAAGAAAATATTTTCATAATTATATTTTAAGTTTTTCTCATGGACTCTCTTATTTAAAATCTTTTGTGTTCTTGCTGTTCTCTATACCAGAAATAAACGAATATGTAATTAGGTAATCCCGTAATACGCGGAATCTTTCATCGCGGTTCACTTGTACCATTTCAAAATAGTCAGACATATCGTGTATTGAAAACGATATTCGAAACTATTCGTATGCAAACCATTTCAACGGCAACCAGTCTGATATCGTGCGATCCGATATTCAATAAGAACAAAAAAAACAATACACTAGACCAGCATTTTAATAACAATATTGATGAAGTATTTTATTCGATTAGTTCAACTGCTTAAACTATGTGGGTACTTGGGTAGCTACAATATTGAACTAAGATTGATAATATAATTTTAATTTTCTGTGTTCTTTTGTTACTTAATTTTGCTTCCAATAAAGTAAATGGAACTATAATTATATTATAAATATATAAACTCATAAATATAACAGTGTTAATTAAAAACTGTTGAATCAATTTTTTTTATCTATACGAAATAGAATAAAAACTACGTAGATAAAATAAGCGTGCTGTACCTACAGTATTTGATCGGATACAAAATATGCCCCTAATGTCTCACGTCTGGTCAAAAAATCAAGCGCCTACCCCAAAATTCTAGGTTTTCTTTTACTGCGGTCAAACCAGTTTCTTATGTATTCATAAAGGACCTACTTTTAAAACTAATTTGGGAACTGACTAACAGGTAGTTTAGAAAAATAAATCTTAAAGAAGCCTATTCTGAAATTGGCAACTCGCACTTACCATCGTGATTATCAATATTCGCTCCTTCCGAAAAGAAGCAATTGCCCTGCAACAGGCCAATTACTGTCTAATATCATTAGAACCAATGCCAAGAACCTTCAATTAGCAAACTATACGAAACATATTAAACACAGAAATGGTATGTATATAGTTGTATCAACAAATAAAATATGACGTCTCTCGAATTGCAAAGTTTGCAATGGCGAAACATTTGTGCACTTAGTAAGCAGCTCTTCTCAACGTCAGCAACAAAGCAAGATTAATTACTTACTTC
This sequence comes from Eupsilia transversa, assembly GCA_914767815.1. Lineage (NCBI taxonomy): Eukaryota > Metazoa > Arthropoda > Insecta > Lepidoptera > Noctuidae > Eupsilia > Eupsilia transversa. Next base: position 6,668,032 of record OU611888.1, read on the forward strand.
ATCACAAATTCTTCAGAAGTGTTCGTTTTCACACTTGCGAAAACCAAGAGTTTTCAAGAGTTTTCTGCGATATTATGTTATAGGTATGTGTGGATTCTATAATAAACCGCAACGTTCGCTTTGTATTGAAGATGGTATTGATAAATTGTTGCTTGTTTTTTGATTAAAATTGTTTTTAACTGCTTGCATTGGACCGCTTTTTAATTTGTTTGTTTAGAATTTAAAAGAACAACTACCCACACTGGGTCCCAGCTGGGGCCAGCCGCTATAACTTGTTGCAGACGCATAAAATCATTAAAGCTAAATATTATGTTGTGCAAGATGATACGCAACATCCTTGAAAAAAAGTCTGCCACGACATAATATATTAATATTCTATCTATTTTTCGAACACTTCCTTATTGTCAATGGTGGGTTTTGTCATTGATAAAACATTTTGTTTTCAGGAAATGCGAGACAGATAAAAAAGAAAGTATGCAGAACAATTTAAAGATAAGGCAGATAAGAGAGGAGCAAAAGTGCATTGGATAGAAAAATATGACTTGTAGTCGGCAAGAGTCTGGCATATTGATTTATAAGAACTAACAAGATTTTATGTAGATTTTATGATGGATTTTATGATCTGAAAATAAAAATGATTTGATTTGATTTGATAAGAATAAGAATGATTTATTTGCAAGAGAACCTTTTCGTAGATTATACATTCTATGGGTGATAGCATAAAGTGCTGGGACTTTTGTTTTGAAAATGAAGAAATTTTGAGGCTGTCTTGACAGTTGCCTCCATATATTTTAGAGCTAAATCACGATATATTTGTTTAAACAAACTTTACGTTTTTGCGAATTAAACTCATTTCATTTGACGGATGGGTTGAACACGAAGTCGTGAGAGGCCGTTTAACATGAAGTATAGTGTAAGAGGGAACATAGTTATCTTAGTAAGTCCCTGCGAGTCTGGCTCGGAGCCAGCGGACGACGGAATTTGCGAAATAAGACAAATTTTGGCAAATGCTATTTCAACTTGAGACTTTCTGATTGTCTTTATTATGTAACTTTGATTTTCACTGACTGTGTACAACAAAGCAATGCAGAAACGGAGGCATTTGCTCAACACTGGGATGGGAGAGACTGAACTTGATGTAGATGCCACGTTGTCGATTGGTTGTAAGAATTGTACGTATCTGACACTCGAAACATAATACAAAGTACTGTTGCACTTAAAAATATACAAATTCTGAGTTCCGGAAAAACGTTATGTTGGGGTTTATGTTTGTTGTTTGGATGTAACCCAACGATATTAAGGTGATGAGAAAGTGAGTGCATGTAAGTATCTACCGTGTTTCAGCTTGCTAGCTTGCTTTTAACTAGCGTTGAAAAATCCTGGTCTTTAGCTTCTAAAACAAAAGAATCTGTATAAGCTATACTTTATTATTAACTATCCAGTTCAAGAAATTACAATATATTACCGCCTGTTTTTGTTCAGATTAACCCTCAGAAATGATAACAATTAATCTCGCCTTTCTTTGTATAGCAACAGTAACATTAAACTTTATCCATTGTTAAGGTGAAACTAACTTAACTTTACAATAGCGCTATTTAAACTTGGTGTTATTATGAACTATTACAAAAAGTTCTTAAGTAATCACTTACACTTACTTTACAAGTACATAGGATTAACGAAGCGTTCGCACGTAGAAGCGGTAAATATTTCAAGTTGGACATTTAACTAACTTATAAGTTGGTAAATGACCACAAGTTATTTAAACACGTACATTTTATTAACACAGTAATGTTTGTTACGCTATTTATTATAAGTTTTGCCATTATTTTTTAGTTTTCGAGGTACAACAGTGCCAAGTTTTAATCGTGTACAAAATAATGGGTTTTAGTGTGTGAGAGAGAGAGAGATGCCCGCAGTAAGATTACAGCAGTAGATGACTACACATCAGTCTATAGAAGAATATGCCCAGTTTGGGAAAGACCCCTGTACGGAATCAGGCATGATTCCGTACGTGGTACTCGTCATGGGTGACGAGTTCCGGACAACGGGATGGAACATTCGAAAATGGGCAAGCAAATTCCGTCTTCCCGGTACGGTCCCAATTGGATTTTCCTACTTAAGGAAAATGCAGAAGCAGAAAACTCGGGAAAGAAAGGTATTGTGCCCCATAATTTTTGTCCCAAAATAGACTTAAACTAGAAGAAGTCTACATTCCGTTTAGGTATATTCATGACCTGCATAAAGCCAATTCACAAAACCAAATTCCCCAATCGCTCCCACTCATGCTTTGGGAATATATTTATTCCGGGAATTTATAAAAGCCCTTTGTAAATGCAACAGAAACAATGGTGTATCCAGTATAACAATCCAATACCTACAAACTACATTCCGTAAAAAAAAAAATTGGTTTTGCAAACTAGAAAAGATAATATTGCTTTTATAATAACTCGATATTGCCGCAAGAGATCTTTTCATTTATCGTTGTGCCGCCGTTAAAGTCTAAATGTAAGTATAAAGTAAATTTTAGTAAGTAGTCAGTATAAATTAGCTTATTACAAACTTTTTCTTTTGACGCTTACAGCTATACTAGATTATTTAATACTTTCCCGTCATTCTTTAACTAAACTCATTCGCGGCAATGTGTGGTGGCTTCCACGTTTTATTTTAATAAACGAAATAAATATGTAATTTATTGGCAGTTTTGCTAATACATGCTTATTTATTTACAATTAATTGGGACTGGTGTTGACTAACGGTACGTGATATAAATGATCTACTAACAATAAAATACATATAAATATTAAATGAAATATTCACTTTATAATTTAAAAAGGATGAAATAATATTAATGGGCATATTGATGACTCGTAGAACAATACTGTATTGCTATTGTTAATACCTACTTCAGTTTATAGAACATGTTTTTACATTTAGTTTGTTGCCCATATTTAGATACTAGCAAGTTAAATAAATATTCTTAAACACAATCCTTATTCCTAGTCATTTATCATTAAACTTGTAGGTTTTGCAGACTTCCAGCCCATTAGAGCTAACCACTCAAAACCGTGAGCGAAAAATAACAAAATGAAAAACCATTTCATCTTGAAAACATATTGCAAAAGAATTTTCTTAATCGGCTCCGGAAATTTCTGGTACGAGGAAAGCGAAGTAGGCGATGATCGAACCCTGCTTTATAGAGCATACACCGCCCTGCTCTTGTTCACATACGGTTTCATGACGATATTCGAAATAATGGCTGCCACGATGGGCGACTATCCCGAGGACGAAAAACGTGACTCCGTGAGCTTCGCCGTCAGTCACACAATAGTTATGATCAAAATATTCTCGATTATTTCCAACAAATCGTTGATAAAAAGCCTGAATCATAAAATGGTGTCAGTTTGTGAGAGTTACGAAGAAAGCACGTTGATGGCGCAGAAATATAAGATCATGAAAATAAATGTCGTCGCTTACGCTTCGATCGTTTATGGCTCATGCTTTTGCTTTGTTTTTGAAGGATTAAGGAAAATGTTTACAGGTAAGTTCATTTCCTAGTATCACAGTATAAAATGCTTTACGTAATACTAAATTTGAAAATCCGCATTAATAGATTTATGATTCTAGTGTGCGGTGTTGGTCATTACACTCGAGACGGTATTGTTCTGCTGGTTTTGTTTTTTTCCGCTAGCGATGCGCGCGAAAATGTTAATCAAGGCACTGGCAAAACTACTGAACAGCCTATATGAAAAATTTAATAAACACAAAATAATGTTTTGAATACACAAATTAAGGTTAATATCTAGTGAAAAATACATAATTTGATGAGATATTATCATTTTTTATTTATTTATGCAATATGCATAAGAATGCATGAATTCTTTGATGAGATTAAAAAAGCGCACACAAGCATACTTATTCCACGTACATACTCCATGTACTTATTTACATAGTTTCAATAAATATGTATATCGAAGTTTTATTAAGATTACACTACCTACTCCATATAAAAATACAAGCATTTTCATGTTTGACAGAACTTTTGGTCAGACTAGATTTTTTTTTACCATAACTAAACGCCCCGGTTTGCCTATGTTATTTCTTTTTACAAAAACAATTAAAAGCTTCACCAAAGTATTTTGTTATTAAATACAAATTCCATGCTGCCATGGTAGTAGGTACTTACTAACTCCATACTACCATGTCTTACTCAGGACTGCAGGTACTCCGACTAGTAAATAGTTATCTGTGGCATTACAGCACTAGTGCGTTACCATAAAGTAAAAAGCACGCGTGTTTAATACACTGCATTATGAACCTAAAAGCGGTTCAATAAGAGCCACTTTAAGAGCAAGTGTGTTGAAAATCAATATATTGTGCACATTACATTGTTTTAATCGGATTTTTTCCCAAATTCTGTTTTAAAATCTAACAAAGAAATGAAATTGAACTTTAAGGATCAATTAAAGCATTTTAAACTTGTAATACGCTTCGGTTGATTATCAGAACGCCAATTCTCGTACTTAAAAAACGTTCACGTTCAAGTCGCAATCTGTCAAACTTATCAAAACTGTTGGTAAATTGATTGTATTTTTGACAGATTGCGATAACGATGCGAATGTGAACGTTCTTAAAAATACGGGAATTTCCCCTCTGATTGTGTTTCAAAATATTCATTTATTTTACAGGATCTCATTTCGTAACAGTGGTGACGTATTACCCTACGTTTGAAGACGATTCAATGCTAGCAACCTTCGTCAGAGTATTCACCACAGTAGTCCTGTACATTATGATGATCAGTATGATATTATCAGCCGACAGCTTTACCATGATCTATCTAATCATGTACAAGTATAAATTCATGACCCTTAAACAATATTTCGAGAAGTTGAGAGAAGAATTCTTTGCGTTGAATGACAAAGGAGAATATGAGAGGGCAACACAAAAACTGGCAAACGGACTTGTGGAAGGAATAAAAATGCACAATACTCTTATCAGGTAGGAATTTTTAGAACATTTCTTGGCTAATAAAACACGCATCAAACCGAACTTACAGGTACACAGTATGGTATTACAAAAATTCCGAGAAACATCTTCATTACATTTCGCACTTAATTGATGAATTGTATTGACAAGGGTGCTTGCTAGAATGTCAAAAGTATCTAGTAATTAAGACAAAGAAAGAGCAAATTAATTTAAATTCAAGCTCCTTCGTAAAGAAATGTTTTAATTTCAAAGAAACTAGTTTCACGAGGCCGACATTCATCAAGGTCAATCCAATGTCAAACGAAGCATAATTATTTTTATCTCATCAGGTTATCGGGCGATATCGACAAAGCGTTTGGGACGGTGATGGCGCTACAAGTTTGTCAAAGCTCGGGGTCGGCCGTCTCTCTCCTGCTTCAAATTGCCGTAAGTAATCGCATTGTTGTACCCCAGTACCTTTGACGGCTCGGTAATCTTACAAAACTGCCTAATACTTACCTTGATTATGAAACTCTGTTTTTGTGATAAGATTTGTAAAGAATAGCAGCAATTTTATTATGTTTTTGGATTTGTGTAATTTTTTCAAACCTTGTTTCATCTATCTATTGAGAAATATGACGGTATAATTATGTTTTCTTCTTCCTGGCGTAATTGATTCCATACTTGCAACCTTTCAAAGATTGAGACAGCTTGCGTCAGTTATTTTTAATTTTCAGCCGATAGTTAAGTAACATATTAATTAATTTTTCAGATTTCAGACCAACTTTCGTTCATCGCAAGTATGAAGTTGATATTCTTTGTAGTGGCTCTATTTTTTCTTTTGGGCCTTTTTTTATGCAATGCGGGGGAAATAACGTATCAGGTATGACTTTATCATGTTTTCGAGATGTGTTTGACACGAATACGTTGTTACCACAGATATAGATATACCTAGATAACGCAAGTATCACGATCTGTATGAAAACCAAGCGATTCAAAGTAAATCGATTCAAAAACGCCGTGCTGCGTTCATCACCCGCCTGGCCAGCCTGCCACCGAGCGCCAGCACTCACTCACTAACTCAGTACGTGTTGCTTTTAATACTTTTGTAAGGTTGTAGACTTTCAAATAACAATAATTAACAATTTTACATCGTTTGCATTACGATTTCTACATTTTAATAAAAAATCACGAAACATTAAGCTTATTTCACCAATTAGTTCCGGCTATAACGCACATCTGCAATCTTCCAATATCCACTGACACTTTTCCTAAGGCCCTCAAAAAAGCCTCAAAACAATCCTCAAAGAGCCCAACTTGCAGTAATTCAAGTCCTGTTGAGCAAACCCTTTAGGTATTTCACTCAGCATGTTTATTCTAAAGTACCGCCAGTCCGCCAGATGTATATGCTTTGTACGATCACGCGTACGCATAAAATTACCTCTCCCAATAGATGTAAAAGCCTTCCTACGCTCAGAATAAGATGCAAACCCGTTTGTACAAATACCACCTTTGCACGACGGAATTTAGGCACATTATCTACTATACAATAAACTCCACAGCACATCAAACATACATAGTTTGAACAACTTCCAGTGCAAACTAAAAATAAAAGAATATCATCCTAATTATCACCCTAAATTATGACGACACGGAAGAATTACTCAAACTATAACTTAAACAAATCAGGCTGCACTCACTCACATACACAGCTACACTTACAACACATAAATAGATACTACCTTGTCCTTGTTATTAATTAATTTAAACCCCTTTTTAATACATACCGCAAAAGCCCAATTATGTTTTCAAAGAAATAAGCGATGCCCAAATGACTCGTAGTTTTTTTTTCTGTAATCATCAGTTTCAGTCGCCAGAGTGTTATATTAAGATAATCCATACTCAATTGTATCCGGTTGACACAATACAATTTTAGAAACAAAAATATGTCACGGGCATTACTGCCAAATGTGACATCCGCTAACATCCACAGAAATTGTGTAGTCAGATATAAAAATAAGTTATGACATAAGGTCAGATACGGGCCATCAACATAAATCACAGCTTGTGTACCTACCTACGCCCTTGTTATGTGTATTTACCAAGTAAAGAACGATGTTACAATGTTTTCAAAACCTATTTTGTGAACACCCAGCTGGGTAAAAATATCTAGGTATGGTTTTAGCAATCGAAAGTATATTATATACTGCTTATGTAAACTAAACTCTTTGCTGTTATTTAAGTATGGCATGCGATTTAATCGACGACCGAAAAATCGATTTGAATTAAAAGTTTTGATTTTCGTTCGTTGGGAACCGGTGAAGCTTACAGTAATGTATATTAATCATCGTATTATTAATTATGACAGCACGGTTGGCGTAGTGTTTGAGCGATTGACTGCTGCGCTGCGTGTCGCGGGTTCGATTCCCGCACGGAACAAATATTTGTATGACCTACATGTAGTTGTTCCGGGTCTGGCTGTTTGTGTATGTCAGTTTAAATGTTTGTAAACGCACCCACGATACAGGAGAAATTCCTAGTGTGGGGCAACGTTTTAAAAAAAAAAAAAAAAAAAAACTGCCTTGAGTTTGGATCTGGTAAATTCACCTCAGTGTTAATTTCAAGATACCTACTGAGTTCGGACAACTGAAAGATTGCTGTCTTTTGAAATATTTTTATTTCTTTATTTACTTACGTAAATCCTTTGGTTAGCATTAAAGTTTCCTAATTACCTTACCTAAGGCCTAATACCTAAACCACTTTCTTCAACTTCATACTTCTATGCAAATTTTTAATTCTATGAAATTAATTAATAATTATGTGTATTTCACAGGCGTCTGAAGTATCAGACGCTATATTCTACTGCGGCTGGCAGTCCTGCCCCCCGCGGCCCAAGTCCAACCCCCACAGGAACATAAGGCAGTTGGTTCTTCTGGCAATCATGCAAGCGCAGCGACCTTTGGTGATGAAGGCCTTCAAGATGCTGGAGCTTACCTACGGGACCTTTATACTGGTTAGACTTTCATAGTTATAAAACTCGAGAGTTCCGTTTGCGTCTCGGAAATAGCGTAGCTTTCTATCAATGAAATATATTTCGCAATCTAGTCAGTAATTCCAGAGATTACGTCTTACGAACAAACAAACAATTTTACCTCTTTAAAATACTATAGTGAATTGTAGAAAAATGTATCTGAGGGATCGTAGTCTATCTAGTTTTTCCCTGGTAGATGGGAAAAGATTCGTCTTCGTCTAGCAAGATGTGAGTATGCTACGGGTACACCCCCACCTACTCTTCTCTTCTTCTATTTTAATAGAAACTTAAAGATAAGGCCTACTTACAGATAAATATATGGGTTATACCGTGAGTACCCCGGTCCCTGAGGCCCCCGTCCCGGAGGACCCCGATTTATTTTTATCTTGATTAACTCAATTAAAAGTCAGTGTAGCTAAGTACCGTCAGCAAATGATATATATGTTAAATACAATTTAATTACTTACTTAAAATTGTAATATTTAACTTTAAGGATCAGGAGAACATGATAAAGTCTTGCTTGGTTAAGGTAATATTATAATTAGAGAATACAGTCTCCTAGAGCAATCACATGTTTTAATTATTATCACAATAGTTCCATTTTCAATACAGACAATCAAAAACCCTACTCTAAATTGAACATAATTTAAAAAATACGCAGTACGCAAAAATACGCGGAAACAATTATTTAGTGTGGATAATTTTAAAAAGACACCTTTCTTATTGCGTAGGAAGTTAGGTAATTTTTGCGTATTGTGATTATTTTGTCTTCGAAATTGGTTTAATTTGAATGTTAAGCTATTAATAGCTTTTTTAAGAAATCAAACAAACGTTTCCTCTTGAGGAAGTATGACAGAAATTTGTTTGTCTAATTTGAAATAACATCAAAGTTGTAATTAAAAGACCGTAAATGTCGTATTTCAAGCTTCGTTTGATGTTAAGTGATTTACTTAAGTACCTCTTAAACAATATTGTCAGTCGACCATATTATTACAGCTATCAAAACGGTGAAGGAAAACATCGTGAGGAAAGCGGAATGTCCGAGAATCAAAAATTCGAAGGCATGTGACATCTACCAACCCGCACTGGGCCCGCGTGGTGGATTTTGGCCCGCTCCCTCTCACTGAGAGTAGACCTGTGTTCAAGCTGTGGGAACATTATAGGCTTATTATGCCTAATATTAAACTGAAACGTTGTTGTGTGGTTCCGTAGAACAAAACCACTTTTCTTTTCTGTGGATATCGTAAGATGATCATTGTGGGTATTCATTAGGAAAGGACTTTTCCAAATTCAACTCGGAGGTGATAAGTTTCAAGAGAACGAAGTCATAGGGAACAGTTAATATAGCATAACATATGTAACATCACACATGAATTCCTCGAAGGTTTAAGCAGAGGTGTACCTATAGTACACCGACACCCACATTTCACCAGTTAAGTTTAAGTCCCATGTAAAAAGGGGCGAGCCTATTGCCGTCAATCGGGCACAAATCTTGGAATCCGAGCTGCTACTCAGAAATTCCAGATGGAAAAACCCAATACAGCTAGCAGTAGCGCTTGCTACCATTTGGCCATCGAGGTAGCTAGTATGGCATATACACTGCTCAGCAGGGAACTTTTGTAATCTGACAATTAATGTTTAAAATGAATATGTTTATCCACGTTCGACTGCAGGATTAATGTTTTCATTTTAACATACCGAGTGGATACAAAGACCCATTAATTGATAATCGCATTAAAGCCTTCAAGTTCCAAAAGTACTGGTGTTCAGTGAAATGCACAAAACCTACTTACATTTTAATTGATTATTTCTGGTCATTGGACAATTATTTTATTTTAATTAATTGCTTATCGTTTCAGGTGGTGCGTTCGACATACTCCGTGTTCGCCTTGTTTTATGCACAAAATCCATAGATTTATTCATTAGTAGTTGAATTGATGTAAATTCTTGATTGTTGTTTAAAAGTTTAAAAAAATGCTTAGTATTGAGTACGCAGGTATTTCATATTTCATAGGCGACAAGCGATATTTGCTGATGAAGACTCAACACGCTGAACTCTATGAAACGTACATAAAGTATGTTTTTGCTTGAATGCTCACCGTAGTCCGTACGTAGTTCGCTTATATTTTATTGTATTTCTTGAAGAGTTAGTTCAAAGAAATAAAACGCTCTGTTACTTTAACGAGTCTCTTAAGACTTATTATGGGATAGTAACGTACAACGAACATGGTACCTATTATGTGTTTTCTGCAGTTAGTTTGAGGCTAAGCTAAGCGGAAATTGTAGAAAAAATAAATATTTGGCTACATTTAATAGCAATTATGAATACAGAGAAATAAATCAATTCGATACAACACAGTTATCTTTATGTACACCGATGTTCCGTCGTAAGGTGCACAACTTACAAAGTCACGCACTCATAAAAACAAGATGGCAAATCCCGATAAATCTGTTATCGTTAAGATTTCTGTATCACATACATATGCAAATACGGAACATTTCAATGTTACGCATTGCGTGTTAGGAATAAGTTTATGAATAAATAAAATGCTGGAAGACTTACCTATGCTTAGACATACGCTTCATACTCGCATTTACGTAACAACGAAACAAGTACTAATACTTGCAAATCGACGAATATTCTAGAAGTACATATGTGCACAATAAAACAGTACGTTATACATACTTGGCTTTTATTCCTCACATATAACTTGTACCTTGTGTTAATATTTCGAGGTTATAATAACAAACGAGTTGGAACCAAACATAGGTATGTTTCGTTTACGTACGGAAACTTGGAAGGGGTAACATTAAAGTTTTGCCTCCGTGATATATTACGTGCCGCGTGTCGCATATTCGTTATTCGGGGTCCGGTTTACTATTACTCTCACTTTCTAAGCCCAAATAAATTTTCCTCAGAAACGGAAATATAAGAAAACGCATGGAGAAACCCGAGCGCAAGAAATAACGTTTTACTGAACAACATTTTACCGTCTTATTCTTTAATCGCCTGGTCTTACCTACAACATTTATTTTCGGAATTCAAATTCGGTATTGAACGGTAAAGGTCAAGGGGAATGCATGAAGAGGAGTTCAGTTTGATGAATAATATTCAGCTGAATGGTATGCCAGTGGAGATAACGATATTGATATCACGCATTCTATCAGAATATTTGCTGAGAAAGTACTTCCATTTGATCACATATAAATTTATGATTTTGATCTATTTGCGCAGGTAAAGATTTGATTGATATCAAACTTTTTCAGGAAATAATATATTATGAATTGAATACATTATTTCATAAATGTATTTTGTTTAGACATATGGTTCCGCTACTACATATTTTCTTTTGATATCTGTTACTCGTAGTTCTTTTTATTGCTTTTGTGTTATGATGCGAGATCAAACGGTATACGGTATATTACCAAAGTTGAAATCGATCCTGAGGAACATTACACTTGAGATATTGATTTCATTTTGCCAAAGTATTAACATGATACCTACGTTCATACTTTTTTCACTTGACTGATTTCGAATTAGACCATACGCGATGAAACGCTTTTTGCACATTATGTGTGTATTGGTCGATTCTCAGGGCAGAGCAGTGTTTAATGGCAAATCGAAAGATTTTTTTTTTAAATCTGGCCAAGTGCAAGTCGGACCACGCACAATGAAGGGTTCCGTCGTTGGGATGAATTTATCCCTTTATTTTAGTTGAAAAACGGGTTTGCTGATTTGTTATCTATTTTCTTAAATATTTTTAAAACTATTTATTTCAAAATTAGTAAAAAAGAAATTGACATTTTCGCAATAAGCCTTTTCATTTTATATGTAACACGGTACAGTTTGCAAAACTTTTATTTTAATTTTGCAATTTGCCCCTGAAAAGTGACCCCGTATTCAAAATTCATTTATTTACGCTACACGACCGTGTTTGGGTCACAGAAATTCGTATGGGCACGAAATTCCAACTAATTTGGTCCAGTAGTTCACAGACGGACCAACAGCCAGCCATACACACGAGTGATCCTATAAGGGTTCCGATTTTTCATTCGGACGTACAGAACCCAATAAAAAAAATCGTATATGATATTATAGACTTTGATGTTATAATTTACGTAGGTTTCAAATGAACAAGTTTCTTGAGTGACGCTTAAGAATCGCTTTTAAAGTGTGAAGGTCATCTTAATTTCCTACGTTATAAATAGGTAGTATAACATACCCAAACGCGTAGGCACTTACGAAAATTCCGAAATATGATTGTGAACCGTTTATTTATTATTTACATATAGGGCGCCGGGCGTATGACATAAAATATATATCACTTTACCATACTTCCTCAAAGAGTATCACAATATTTACGCAATAAAACCTTAGATACCCCCGATAGGTTTGATCCGTGATAAAATCGAACGGACTACTAATGTTTTCATTCCTCATCTCGGTATTCATACTTATTCAAGTATGCGGCTCACATGTTGGAGGGTGCACGGTACGCGAATCTTTTTTCTTCTGCCGCGAATAAAAAAACTTTCGCCCCCATAAAAGTATATGAGTTCGTCCCAATACTGCGTCGATGACTTCCAATCTCTCTGTAGCGTCCCGACCCAACCCTGAAGATTACTTTTTCTCCTTCATCCAGTAAATTGAATTAAAATGAGAAGCAAACGGGTAAAGAAAAGGGTGTACGTCGATTCTCGCAAGAGTTTCGCGTTTAACGTCCAGTACCTACGTGCTCTGTGTTTTCTCATTGTCTTTTCTTTTGAAATACGCTGCAGTGAGTCGCAACCTTAGGATATTCTAAAATCATAAACAGTAAAAAACAAACTTATTTTAAATTTTACGTCATCACAGAAATATTTATTTGTTACAATGTGCCCGTAGCTTTGGTACAATTTATTAATTACTAGCTGCTGCCCGCGGCTTCGCCCGCGTGTGTGTCGGAAATTACCCCATACATCCCCATAGGTTTTAAGTATAAATATTGAGTTTCGAGTTAATCGGACAGCGCGTTAAAATTCTTCTATACAAACACTGACACCCCCCAACCCCCCTTTAGGGGGTAATTTAGAAAAACAAAAAACTACAAACTTTATAATTTTTTTAGATAACTATTCGTGCGAAGTTTCATGTTTATTACCTCATGGAATAAGATTTTTCATACAAACTTTCATCCCTTATTTTACCCCCTTAGGGGTTGAATTTCGAAAAATCCTGATACACGTTATTCTTAATTTTTAGGTTTAAGTATAAATATTGAGTTTCGAGTTAATCGGACAGCGCGTTAAAATTCTTCCATACAAATTTTGACAACCCCCAACCGTAGGATAGGATACTTTTCCGGGATAAAAAGTACCCAGTGTGGTGCCCAGGATATCAAAGAATAATTATACCAAGTTTCATCGTAATCGAACCGGTAGTTTTTGCGTGATGCCTGAACAAACAGACAGACAGACAAAAAATTTTTTAATCAAATTTTTGGGTTCGGTGTCGGTCTAGTAACACCCCCTGCCATTTATTTTTTTGATATTTTCAATGTACAGAATTTTCACTTCTACAGATTTATTATAAGTATAGATGTGACAGCGATAGTTTCCAACTTTAATTGAATAATACTTAAATAATTGATACATTAAATTTAATTCTGAGTGTAGCCAACCAATGACATTGCATTATTGCGAGTTCTTGCCGGAAAATAGTAGAAATTCGCTGCTATGTTTCACGAGTATATTCTAATCAATCCAAGCACCCACCTACAATCATATTTTGAAGCATGTTTCTTATACATTAATGAATTAAGACATTTAATTACAGCACGTACTACCTTCGTGTGGATCTTGAACATTTTTTGAGATATCTTACAGCTATATTTCTGTCCATCTTATTTATAATTAAGACAGCTACTAATCCCAGCTGCTTCCATCCATCCCAATACCGACTAAAATAAACAAAAATACATAATTCAAGAGATAATTTAGTAAAGCCAGCACTTTGAGCACAGCTGTGTAGTTAGAAATATTTGCAATGAGCACAAACATTTCGGACTGAGCGAAAACAATAACTTGACCCGGAAACGCGTCACATTGTTTTACGACATTGTAAAGCAGGAAGGTATCTGGAACTGGGATTGTGAGAGTTTCTACTTGTGGTGTACAGTCAAACAAAGAGATAAATAATAAATTATTTATTTCAGACATAATTCTAGTCCTTAGTTTTACACTCATACATTTAAATTATTTAAAACTATTTGAAATTCTAAACAGATAAAAATCCAAAATAAAATTGTGATTTAATTAAATTTCAACAACAACTAATAATAAAAAATTGTCAAAAAATTATAAGAATGTCAGAATCGTAATAAAATTGTCAAATTATAAAATGTTATACAAATGTCAACATTTAAAAAATAATAAGATAAGTGTACAGACCAAGACACAGATACCTTGCTACTAACTTTAACTTATTGATCTGCGTTGGAGATCCACAAAGTAACGGAACAATAGTTAATAAATTGTGTCGCTTATGTCGACGCTTGATAAGGCATCCCAAAACATTTAGTATTATCAATGTTTTGGGTTTGCTAACAGGCAAGTCTTTGAAAAAGTGTAATGACACTTTTAAGTGAGTCTTATAATAATAATGTCAATTTTGTGGAAAGTCTTTTTTTTTAAGTTAAGTCTTTTGTTGACTGTCCTTGTGTTTTGTATATGAGACAAACGTAGATAGGGATGGTACTGATTTTCTGTAAGGAAATGGAGCTGTAGGTTGTGTTTTTGGGTGCGGTCGGAAAAGACAAATGACCTTCATAAAATGATTTTTGTTTTTTTTTTCCAAAATAGACCGTGTTGACCTGGCCGTGTATTACATAAAACTCCTGTCAAACTTCAAAGCCAGGATTTTTTTTTGTTTACCTACACTGTATCTCACAGTTAGAATCATAAATAGAATGAATACCTTTCGCCGCGTTTGGTTCTAAACCGAAGCCAGTTCCTTTATTTCTAAGCCGGAAAGCCACATTACATCCCTAGAACTTAATAGCTACGTTTTAGTTGCACAAATATTTTAAAACATTAATAAACACTGCAGGGCAACAACGCGTGTTTGTTTTGCGAGCGCAAAAGTTGTGCGAGCGAGTTCATGCACGCTTTTACGCTGATCTGCCAGTAAACGACAAAACATAGATGCATCAGCTGCTCGTCAGCATCGTTAAAGACTGAAGTTAACTGTAGTAATATAGGATGATGGGTAAGAAAATATAGTTCAATATTAAGTTTAAGATGGTATAACTAAACTATCCGGCAAAAGTAAACAGAATTTCATATTATATTTATCACTGATAACATAACGTTAATATTGTTCATAGTGTAGCTGGCGTAGCACCGAAGTCAGCTACGCCGTAGCACCGTAGCACTGCCATAGTTTATAATTCTTAGTTATTACGATGTGTAAATAAAAAAATATTCTATACTCACGTCATTTATATTTTGAAAGTAAAAAAAAGAAAATAAAGGTTGATTTGTGACGCGAAGTGAGTTCCCCGTGTGAAGCTTCACGCACCATATACGTCGAACGTAGGAAATTACCTACCCCAAGTCGAATAACTCTTTCTAACTCATTTACGTGATATCCCCGTTACTCAGCGGTGGAATCTCACCAAGTAAACGTCGTCGTATATTAAGTTGCGCGACAATTTGGTTTAGGCAAACAAATAGACACAATGTTATTTTTGTAGGCTTCATTTTGTGATAGAATTTCTAAATCAGATGTAAACTTTTTGACATTATATCTCGATTTAAAGCTTTGTTTGTTCCATATTTTTAATCGTATTCAGGTTAGATTGTAGCTTTCGATCAAACAATTTTAATAGAAATTCAGATAGAGCGTTATTTTTATTTTGTTTATAACTACTTTAAGGGTCTATAGGACTATAAATAAATGATATATAAAACAGAAAAAAATACGCGACGCATGTGGACAAGGGAATGGGAGGCCTTTGCCCAACAGTAGGGACATTACGGCTAAATAGATATGTAGATAGATCAAATAATGCAGTTTGCTTTGCGCTGAGTGGCATTCGTAGCATCTTTTGCAGAATCGAAGAGTACACGATACTCTTTGACCAGAAATTTTTCCAAGAATATCTCGGGTCTAGTATCACGAACGACTTATTTATGCCTCTCAGCTGTTTGATTTTCATCATTCGATAAGTGACATAAATGCTTTAAGTCGCAACACTCCGTGTTGCGGATTAATGCAGCAAATTAGGTGCTCTTTTTTTTCTTAAACTTTTTATCCACTATGAGTTTTAGAGTACCTTCTTCAGTGAACCCAATGCGAGCGATGAATACTGAAAACTAAGAAAGCATGAACTTTAGCTATTAAACTGAGCTAAATGAGCATAATACCAGAAACAGCTTAACCAATTTAGGTCAAAAGCAGAATTCAAACTACCGACGAACCCACACCTTTTCCACGGCTGCACACGAAACAAACTCAATCCCATAAATAGCCAAGAAATGGGTAATTACAGTAGGTTACAATTTCGTTGGAGCTCATTATAATCGAAACAGATCGAGCTAACCCGTCAGCAACACTCGAATGGCGGCAATTAATAGTTGAGACCAGTTTTATTAACAAACTTTTCGGATTGTTTGGCAACACTAATTAGTGTTGGACTCGATACCAACTTATCGGGGTGTTGTGCTACTGTGTTTTGTTTTATCAACATACTGTGTTTTCCTTTGACTCATTTACGACGGATAAAACTTTTTACAAAAAAAAAACACTACAAAGTGAAAAATAACTTTAATTTTGGAAGTCAGTGTCTTTGGTTTTGAACTTTCGTTTTTTGCCACCGACTTCCAAAATTAAACTTATTTTTCACTTTGTAGTGTTTTTTTTGGAAATAGGTTTTTTTTTGTTAAAGTTTTAGGTCTGGTACCTACCTCAAACAAATTCGAATATCACGACCTGCTTGCTATGTAAATACCAGTGACAGGAACTTATTAGAACGTAAAAAATCAATCTGCCTATATAGCCTTTTCCCAACTCTGTTGGAATCGGCTTCCAGCCTAACCGGACGCAGCTGAGTACCAGCATTTTACATAGAGCAACTGCCTATCTGACCTCCACAATCCAGTTACTGGGTAACACGATACCCCTTGGTAAGACTGCTTGTCAGACTTTTATACTTCTGACTACCCGTAACGACTGTCAAAGATCCTCGAATGACAGCCGGGACTTTCCGAGGCACAGAGGGGTCATAATACGTAATGGATGTTCGCCCATCAATGAACCGACCGCGGCAAGCGTAGTTTAACTTAGCTAACCTTCGATCGACCCCTGCGGCTGTTATTATTTAGCCACGAGCCCCTTTGGTGCGTAATACTTAACATAATATTGAAAGTAGTAACAAGGTTTAATAATTTTGTTTATAATTTAATCGTTGTTTCAGCGAAGGAAATAAAATGAAAATGTCAGCTTTATGTTGTCCTTCAATAAGCTGACAGTAGATTGAATAAAAGAGAATTTCAGTTAGTACACATGGCGATTTTGGGAGAGGACACTTTTTATTAATTTGTCGCTTGGAATATTCACCTTTCCACGTGGATTTCCTTTTATATTTTTTACTACGCTGCGAAGAGAGATATATTACGTGTATATTTCTTAGGAACCACGTGTTTTTTTTTTAAATCAGAATTAAGTTAGGTTGGTTAGTTCGAATACTGTAAAGAATTTCTGTATCAAGAAATCAGAATCTTCTTATGACTTTTTTACTATTCTAATGTGAATATAAAGACTATTTATTTATTTACGTACTGTAAGTCAGGTAGGTATTATTGAATTTTCGAAAATACGACCTTCATTTAACATTGATAAAAGCTAATTCCAGAAGCATAAATGGCCTCACAGACTAAATTCAACGAAATTAATTCGTCCGCAGTTTTCTTAAATCAGTCCGAAAAACATTAAAACGAAAACGTCGCCGCCAATATTCAAATTGCTTCATTAATTTTTATAGTTTCATTTAACCCATCTTGGAAAACAAACATTGGCCGGTTTGTGAGCAAATGAGATGTAAAACAAGGAATCTGGGGATGGTTTAAGACAATCTCTTAGTTTCCCGACGCAAACAAACAAATTGCCTGAATGCCCGCCTAGGAGAACAACACATTGCGCCGCTCTTGTGCAAAATAAGCTTTAAACTATTCCGTAAAAGTGGCCGTCTTTTGTTTTAGAAACAACGCAGTTGAAATATGCATGTGGTTATAGATAGATGATGCAAATAAGGAATTGTTTTCATTATAAAGTATAGCTTAGTCTATTTAAATATTCTCTTTTGATCTTCACGAAGTGCATTTTATGACACTCACTTCACTAATAACTGTTTTTATTTATGATACAAGAATCAAGTTTATGGCTTTCAAAGTTACCAATATTTTTAAGAACGTCTAAGATTTCTGCAAGAATGATGATCTGTCATAACTTCAGTATTAAGCGCGAAGAGAATATAAATTTCAGAATCACTGAATCACGTTTTACGTGATATTATAAGAAGAAGCTAAATAGTTTAATTTTGAAGAAAGTATAACGTCACTTTTGAAGAGGTTTCGAGGTATAAAACTTCACGCTTTACTGGCAAAGAGCAGGAAAACGTAAAAGTGCCGAAAGTCGAATCATTCGGAAATTGGTTTTGAGCGAATTCCAGGAAAATTACTTATTTTCGAGGTATAAAGAAATAGTAGGTATACCTTTATTCGTCAGTTTAAGTAAATTGAAAGTTCGTTATTCTTTAGTAAGGTATCTCTTGTTGGGATCAGAGCAATGTTCACGATATAATTTTTTGATAAATAAGTAACCTAAAAGGTGTGATAGTATTAATATATTTAAGAGCAAACTCAAAAAGCATGTATGTACCCTATAGTGTCGCCAACGCCCCAGAGGAAAATATTATGTAATTATTTAGAAGTAACTCTGTATCTCATTGATAAATGATAAAATTTTAAGTGAACTGTTATAAAGTTCTTATGGGAAATGAATATTTTTAAACTTAAAAGAAAAATATAGTAGGTATTTAATTTTCGTCCGAACTTCGCTTGTGCTACGACCTTAGATGGTTTTATTATTTTGTAGGTTGGTATATGAATACCACTGTCTGTTTTCCTCAGGTGCAGTGACAGCCTAGTGGTGTGACCGTCGGAATGCCAAGTCATAGGTCTCGACTTCAAAAATAAGCTCCGCTAACTTTTTGGATTCATGTGCATATTGTATAATTATTACTTGCTTCAAAAACGGTGAAGGAAAAACATCGCGAGGAAACCGGGATGCCTGAGAGATATTTTTCGTCGGCCTGTGAAGCCAAGTCAGAGCATAAAAACTCCGACACCAGGTTAGTCACTAACTAAACGAAAAAGAAGCCTGCCTCTTTTAAAATGAAAATAATTAAAACCATCGCGGCTAATCTTGCAGTCATAGCATATAGTTCATTGAAAGCTTGAGAATGAAACACGTTGTAATAGGTAGCAATTTGGTTCGTCGTTAAAAGTTTTACGAGCGATCACTGTCCCGCCCCACTCGATTTATCAGGTCCCAAACCATTACTGAGGAGGTTTCCGATTTCTTTCCATGACCATCATTAAGCGAATTGTTAAATGGAAAAATGTGCAATTTAAATAAATTGCACATTGATTTCGTATCAGCAGTCTGCAATTGCAATTCGATGCTGTTCACATTATTTCAAGTTCGTTGTTAAAGTATTTCGGTTCGATTGGGAGTTGCTAAATGTAGCAGTACTGTTGTTAATATTGCTTGTTGCAGAAGTCGTTTGTAAGCAATAGGGTATTTAAAGTAATATTGTTGGTACTTTTTGTGGGAAAACAGACTGTCTACAGCGGAGTCTGATGAGGGGCTTGTGCTTAATAGCAAACGCGCACGGGAGGTCCATGGATATTTGAAGTGAAAACTTCTAGCACTTTGAGCTCTTTGAGAACCGTCATGCTCGGGTAGGTGACGTTGAATCGGGTGTCCTCAGCTCCAGTCGCCCAGTGCGGGTTGGTAGATGTCACATGTCTTCGCATTTTTTTTTCTAGGACATGCGGGTTTTCCTCACGATGTTTTCCTGGACCGTTTTGAGAGCAGATCCTAGAGACGATGAGATGAGAGGTGAGAACTAAGTACAGTATTAATTCCACAATGGATGTGTAGTTAACTAAAGCTCAGAGGTGTTAGATTTGCCACTTAAGTTTAATTCTATATTTAACGGGAACCGGAAATGAGGTGCATGTCTGAGAGCTTTCATGAGTGAGCTACATAAGCTGCTCAACAAATTAAACGTAATAACATAATACTTTAACGGTATAATTTTAAATAGGTAGTTAATTTAAGGAGCAGGCCATTGTAAAATACAAGATATTGTTACCAGAAGGCCAATTCCCGTATTTAAAAACATTCATAATTTAGTTGCATTCTCATCGCAGCGACAAACAATGTCAAAAACTTGTAAAAAATGGAGGTAAATTAGAAAAAAAAAACACAGTTTGACACTGAGATTGCGAATGTTCTTAAACATACAGGAATTGCACCTCAGATCAGTATCGAGAAACTTCTATTTGGTGTCCCATTTAGACTTAAATGAAACAATATGTTCTCTAATATTTAGAAGAATAGAACTATTTTCCAAAGCTGCATTGGAATAATACATAGATACAGTGTGCCACTTAATTAACTTAGCACTTCTTACGTTTAATTTATGAGGGAAGGAGTGGAGTCCGATTTAGTCTAAGTGCTAGTTATAGGTGACCTACTTGCCCTCTCTTGCTTACCTCTTTCGGAATACGGATTACTAAAAATGTGGTAAGTTATTTATTGTGACTAAAACACAACTAAAATACACATCACAACAAAATTGGGTTCGTTAACGGCCATAAATACGAATTGACGACCTTTTGAAATCAGGACAATGTATTAATCACTGCCTCACAAACAAAACTATTTCGCCTTCATAGCATTATAAATTCAGACGTAATATTTCGTAAAACAAACGCAAATTGAGGTAGTTTCAAACCGAGCCTAACTTGCCAGCTTTGGAAAGGGAAATATTTTTTTAACTTATTGACCTTTTAATGTTGTACTCTTTTTCAAATGAATGATCCTCTAAAAACTTTTAGAGCTGCTAATGATTGACGGTTTTTAAAATAAATGAGCCTCTTTTTACCAAACGGGTTAGATTAGGTTAGGTTAGAACTGTGGCCAACAAACCATTTATTTTTATTCATTAATGCGAAGTAGAGGAGCTCGCGGCTAAGTAATAACAGCCACACGGGTCGATCCATTAGGTTAAACTACGCTTGCCGAGGTTGGTCCGTGGATGGGTGACCGTCTTTACATAGGTACCGAGACTCCTTCGTGCCTCGGAAAACACGTTAAGCCGTTGGTCCCGACTGTCATTCGTTGATCTTTGACAGTCGTCAGAAGCCCGAAAGTCTGACAACCAGTCTTACCAAAGGGTAGGGTTAAGGGTATTACCCAATTACTGGGTTGTGGAGGTCAGATAGACAGTCGCTCCATGTAAAATACTGGTATTCAGCTGCATCCGGTTAGACTGGATCGGCTTCCAGTCCCCAACATAGTTGGGAAAAGGCTAAGCAGATTGAGAACTGTGGCCAACTACGCATGAGCCAAATTGATCGCAGTAACTAAGCTAGGGCTTTCCGAATAATTGGGTTAGGTAAGGTTAGAACAGGGACCGCGCGCGAGCCGAGCGAGCGAAGCGAGCGGTGCCACGGCAGCAGCCGGCGAGCGGTACATCTAAGTTGGTCGCAGTTACTTGGCTATTAAGTATTATGTATTAGACCCCAAAATGGTACTTATTTGAGGTTCGATTAAATATAAATGCCCTTTGGAAACTGTCGACCAAGGCACCTTCCCGATTTTTTTACCGTTCGCGTTGAATGAGTGTCGTTTCTAAGTGGTCCTAATGCGGGTCTTGTCGGTAGAAAATAAAATGTTAAATGGCACACGCAAAAATCAATCTATAAAATTATTGTGGAAGATAATAATTATGATGTTCCGATTTTAGGTCTAGGTTTAGATATTTAATTATAAAAGTTGGTGGTAATGATGGGGCCGTAACAGCAGGTACAAAACTAAACCGTTTCATTGATACCATATTAAAACATACATTGGAAACAAGGGGCCTATACCATCACAACACAGTACAACAACCCACCTAGTGCAAAAAGATATTTAACTAGAAAATGGAATGCTGAACGTAGCCTGCTAATTATAAGGTGCGAGAACTGAATTTTTATGAAACGGCCTTGATGCCAAATAGTTCTCTGAAAGCTTTGAAAAGTGTTCATTTACATAATGTCTTATTCAAATGATGGGAACTGAAGTACTCCGTAAACGTTTTTTGTCATGCCATTCTACAGTCAAATTATTTTAGATAAATATTCAGGAACCTTATTTTCGTACATTAGAGTGCCAAATTTTATTCCTTCCACGTTCCTTGATGTTAAGTCAAAAACGAAGTTTGTGAGTTTTAATTGTTTTTTCGTACGTTTAACAGGTTAATTTCAAGTATGTTTCTTACTCCTGGATATTCATTACCTACGCCATAATGTAAGAAAAATAAAGCTATTTTTAAATAAATGCTTCAAACACCTCGACGTGTTAATATGTAGTAAAGCGGCGTAATACTAAACGATAATTATATTGCACATTATTACGAATTGCGCAATGTTTTTGACCGTTTAGGGTTTATATTGAAGATTGCGTAATGATTGAACAAAAGTTTAATTGATTTTAATTTTTATTGCATCATGTAAGATAAGTATTGCGCGGGTCTTGGAAACGCGATAACATTGAAGCTTATGCATGGTTGCAATGTTATTGCGTGAAAATAATGGAACGTTTGAGTGCAAGGGCTGATTCAATCATATTGCGCAAACTTATTGTAGGCGTACGGGCTGCCTTAGGGTTTATTGCGCAAGCATAAAAGTTTGAGAAAGTTAAATTTTTACTACACCATACATTTTATCATTGCATCGTGTGGGATCATGTTGCGCAATTTTTATTTTTCTATTTTTAGCAAGGAGTACACGCGCGTAAAATTGGCATCGCATAATTATTAAGGAAAGGCATTGTGAGAAGATAGCACTGTGAAATATTAAATCTTCGAGAGTATTTCCAGTCGCTAGATACCGTAATGTTATAAATAGCCGTTGAAAAGGCGGTATTGCTTTCCTCATATTTGTATTTTTTTTTCTCAATCAATTGTGTTACCAAGTTTAATAACTGTTGAAACTGCTGGCATATCCAATCATACAGAAAATGTAAAGTCCTTTTATTCAACATGTTCCTCAGTATCAACCTTTTCTTAACCACACTTTCGACCAGCAAAGTTTTATTTTTTTACGTTTAGCTACAAGTAGTAACAGCAGCTGCAGCCAAATCTTGGTCTGAAATGCTCCCAGAACACTAAGCAAGTCTAGCTCACGCGAGAATATTGACGCTAATGAGCCGTCAAGGAAATTGCGACAGTATAATAATTGATTGTTTGAGTGCAAGGGATGATTCAATATTATTGCACAATGTTATTGTAGGTGTAGGGCCCTCCTAAGTTAAGTAATTGTTTTGCACTGTTTGTGTACCATATTTTATACAAAAAATAGTCATACTGGCGAAATAACATTTGGGTAGCTAAGTACAGCGAAATAATATTTTCCCTCCACGCATTCCTAGAACTCAATACAAAACCTATTTAAATTCAGTACTTTAGTCTTATTCAAACCAATCCAAAACGTTTTCATTTCATTTTAAATTAATTTCAATTTCTTAAAAGTGTACTTTACGTTTGGCGAATATTCAAGCGGCCACACTTTTGAACTAGACAGTAGTATTAAACCGTCGGGGAACTTTTATTCCGGGCGAGAAAATTAAAACTGGGATTTGGTGGCATTAGATGTAAGTACTGATACTCAGTCGGTCCCGGTCCCTTTTATTCAGTGTTTTTGGTGTAAATGTGGGCACGTTCCGTCCAAATGAACATTTTGACGAGAACGATGAATTTTCGCCTGTTTAGCCCCATATCCCTAATTAAATCTGGTTCGCACATGACATGCGGCTCGAATGGAATGCCTGTTACGTTGCGCATGAAAACGGATTACATTGTGGACTGCTGGTATCTGCTATTTTCACTTGGATTATTAAAATAGGACGTTTATATCCACAATGTTCTTACAGCTTAAAGTTAAATCACTTAACATGGTTTTTAAACACAAATAACACACACATACCATAAAATCACGCCTGTATGCCTCGAAGGCTTAGGCAGAGGTGTACCTATAGTACGCCCACATTTCGCCAGTTATGTTTAAGTCCCATGTAATAGGGGGCGAGCCTATTGCCATCGCCCGGACAAATCTAGACTCCACACAAAATACAAATGTATTCAAACAAGCGGGAACATTCAATAATGTTCCAATAATACACTTTTTAATCACATTATCGAAATGACCACGACCATCGGAGCATCAAAACGTATTTTAATTTGAATACACCAATTGTTACGCAGTTGCATGCAACTTAATTGAAACGTACTGTATTTTGATTCATGGACAAGATAAGTTTTCATTGAAATTATTAAATAACGAAATGGGTTTTGATTGATAAGTGCTGTAACAGAAATTAATATACTATCCGCGGATATCTGACACTTTTCAAACCAAAATAAGTTACTCTATTGAAACTGTTTCTTGCTTTCATTATGCTTATTCCTAGAAAGTAGAATTTTCTACAAGTTAAAGCGGCATCGCCAAAAGATCTCAGCATCCAGGGACCTGCAAAGGCTCGGAGTTTCTCTACAAAGTTTCCAACGCCCACAGGCGCGTACCTCTAGAAATTAACAAAGGTTGTGTTGAACGGTCACTGCTAACCATAAAAAACTGAGAAGACTATTTACTACTCTTCTTACTCTAGTTGGTACATTAATTAAATAAGTTTTTTTCAAACATGCTTGGAAATTCCAGCAGTATTTTGATAATCTTCTTCGAGATAAATCGAACCGGCCGAAAACATGGCCGAAAACATGAAAGCGCCCGGCCGGCAATATTTTTATGAGAATCCATATCTGTCGTGTTTAGCCAGTTTAGCGGCCAAATAAATTACTATCACAACTCATACTTGTCGAGTTATTAAAAATTAACGTACTTTTTACTACAACACATGGCAACCAAGGAGGTAAGTTATCAAAGATTTATTTTAAATTTCGATTTAGTTTGCAAGAAAAATTCTCGTGCAATTCTGGAATTTATAGTTAATTTACTTAGTTTGAATTTCCGCGCATTATTTAAGAAAAGTACTATATAAGCCTTGGCCGCACCAGGCATTGATGGACTCACGTTTTTGGCCTCAGTTTCTCCTCAGCCCACATTTTCACGATCGTCCATCAATGCTCTTGTTGCAGGCCGCGAATGTAATGTAACTTGAAATAAAAGGGACCTTCGTCAAAAATCTTTTTATTTTTTTTATTTTTGTTTAAGCAACTATGAATAATGTTAACATTTACAATGTGTTAAATATTTTCGGTTTCCGGAAAAACAAGAAAAAAGGTATACCTAGGTAGGTACCCATTTTTAGTAAATCACCGATATTGAATTTGTCACTTGAAATGGCGGCAGTGATCGTCATAATCTCGAAATGCATAATCAGACCAAAATTAGATCAGAAAAAAATCTAAGTGAAATAATGTTATTCTTCTGTTGCAAAAATTTCACAGCAAAATAAAAAAAATCGTATGTTATAAGACTACCCAGAGTATCTCACGCGATGTTTTGTCTAATTCTCACATGTTTTTTAAACACCCGCCATTGTAGTGGGTTCAAAGTGCGCCTTTCCGCTGCCTTGTACTGTAGTGATGGTATCCGGAACACTGGACGCCGGCAGAGGTAATAAATATACAGCCAGGCCGCGAATTTTGTGTCTTGCATAGATAAAAAATAATATCTTTGTCGTGGCTAAAATGTTATTTTAAAGTCGTTTTGTATCTCTGAGCCATTATGGAAGTAGCATTTTTGTGGAAGTTAACTACAACGTAATGTTGATACAATATTCTGGCATCGAGCATCTTTAGAAAGCGACCGTTACACAAGTATGAGTGAGAAAGTGCAAAGTCGAACTTTTTCTAAAATTCCATGTGCCATATTAATAGATGCCGGGATACTGTAGATAGTAGGCAGTCATCAAGATGGTTCTTTTATTTCCAATCAAACTAGGTGACATACTTTTTCATTCCCAGAAATCGTGCGTAGTTTTATTTCAACCCATATATTACATGTCGCAAGAAAATTAGGTCACCTTCTGGCGAAAATGTAGGTGACCTAATATTATTACTAATTTTATCCGTTAAAAGGCACAAAATTTTACTCTCCGCTGATTACTTTCTGATTTACTCATTACTTTATTTTACACTTTATCTTGAATTACTTTTTGAAACTATGTATTTCCTGAAATGAAACATTTACAACTATAGTATCAACACAAGCTATACAATCAGCCAGGGTAGATGCGGCACTAATTGCCCAGTAGCGCCGGTAGTAGGCACTTAAGCAATATCGTCAAAATTGCTCATTAAATGCCCCTAAAAAAATTCAGCGGAACCACGAAACCGTCATCTGCCGTCAACTTAAAATTAACTCATAAAAATAGTAGCTTGTTTATGAAAGAGGTCAGTGTTCTGTGGCGTGCTTAGGAAGTGTTAACAGTGGGGCGTGCCTGTGCTATCTAGTATCTCGCGTAGGGCAATTGCACTTGTCAGCCGGGGTTCGGCGCTTCCTTACTCGCGTACCGCACTGCACCCTAGTTCCCTACCCTATCCGCGCCGCGGCGCGCCCGTACACAATACTGCTGCGTTGCGCTTACCGACGAGTGGTGTAGTTCCTCCACTTAAACGTTTAAGGCCCAGTCGAGTGATATATAAGGTATATATTACGTGAGAATTTTTGCTTAGGCAGGCGTTTTTTGTTGCGCTGAATTGGTACTTGTAAGTTTTAAAAACAGAATAGATAATATCAGCGTTAACCTACCTATTTGCTTTTATGTGCTTATTACTTTGTAAACGTTACTTTTAAACTCAGTAAATTAATATCAATATCAAGTGATATTAATTATTATTTGATCATTATAGCGGATTGGTGACGGTAACCAGACAGGCTGACTACAAAGTGATCCTATAATGCAAAGATCTGACGGACTCCGTCCGATGTGAATCAGGCTTAAGCAGTCCATCTCAACACTATGGGATACGAAACCTCTTCTAACAAGAGCTGCCTGAAAATGTAAACTCTAAAACACTACAAACTATAACTTGCGATACTTCAGTAAATTCTCATAATGATTTCATAGAATCTCAGCTAATTTGCTTTTGTAGGAGAAATGTAATGGTTCAAGAGCATTAAATTGTTTATGTAGTAAAACCTGAACCAACAATTCCGGTTAAGTGCCTAGTTCATATCGAGTTTATTCTGCCTTTTATATAAAAGCTCAATTATTTAATAAGTACTACGATTTATTTGCATAAGCCAAAGCAGTGGGATGATTGAATTGGGCATTTTATGATTAAAGTTTCATGTCCTTACTAATTGCTAATTTACAATAACTTCACCAAAATTTGCAGCTTAAGGAACTCATCGCTTCGTGAAGCAAAAAGACGTCGTACGTAGATTTTCCTAAGACAGTTATTGGCATATGTTTCGATCACATAGTTTTTAAATAAAAATAAGAATTCTAAGCAGCTCTAAATAGACCTATTTTATCATTTTTTAAATAATTATATAAAGAACCCATATTTTTTTAAATAATAATCATGGTCAACTACACTAACATTATAAAGAGAAAATATTTGTATTTTGTTTGTAATGAAAAAGCTTAAAAACGACTGGACCGATTTAAAAAATTCTTTCACCTGTAGAATGCTATAGGTAGGTATTATCACTGAGTAACATAGCCTATAATTTATAAAGATATAACGCGGGCGAAGCCGCTGGCGGAAGCTGGTAGTTTTATAATCCTATAATATTGTATTTTATTGTGATATTCTGCATAAAGCTTGAATTATAATTTCATGGAGACATCTTTTAAGCTTCCTGCGGGACTGGCCTAGTGCCAAAATGTTTTACCTGTAATACATATTCGAAAAGAGTATTCCATCCAATTATATTCTATATTCTGAATCCTTAGGTATATTTCTTTTAATAACCTGGAGACCTGGTGTCCTGAAATACAGACCTCACGTCTAGTTTAGGCACTAGTCTCCCACAGTATAATTATTGTTGTTATATTATGTACTCTGTATTGATACCTCTCTAATGTACCTATATTGTGGTGAGAAATAAACGATTATCTTATCTTATCTTATCAAATAAATTATTTAAATACACTAGAAACACCATCATAATCTAGATGCGGCAAAGTTTCAGTATTTTATAGAGTGCCTCATATAACCAAAGCAACTAAACTAGGTCGATCTCGATACTGGGCAATACCAATATCCTTTGGTAACACCGATTAATCCGACTTTCGAGCTTCCGACAACCCGTAATGAATGACGTTTTAGAGACACGGATGCGTCTGAATATCGAAAGAATCTATATAAAGTTACCTATTCATGAAATGGCAAAATCAGCTTAACGATCAAACTCTTCATGTATGCTTTGCAATTAAGAGTTCCTGATAATATCAGGAGCATAAAAATTGATTTCAATTTTTCCTCTCAAATACAATAGTGAATCATTGTAATTGTTCAATACAATATCATTATATGTAGCTTATTGTATCAGCATCGAACACGACTACCAAGCGGCTTAAATAAAACATTATTCAGTTACAAGAGGAGGATCATTGTTCAAAAATAAAGTAACAAAGTGGTAATTCATGTTGAATGATGTAGTTTGAATATCAGATAGGGAGCTGATCGATGGTGGCTCGGATCGTAGATATCTGGCGGATGGCGTGTCCGACCGTGGCTAAGTGTGAGTAAGTCTGCCTTATTAGGGTTCCGTGGCAAAATTGTTGAAAGACACTTGCGGGATCACTCGATGTCCATAAATTGCATCGTCGAGTGGCGGTTCTTAAAGATAATAGGTATGTAGATGTACGTACAACCCCGCCACCACCTTGCTGATAGGCTGATATTTAGCACGTTCTTTCAATTTTATTTCCTTATACAAGGTGGAGACAAATACAACAACAAATTAAACTACGTTTATTGACGGTCCAAGTTGGCATACAAAAATTCAATCACAGATCTCCAATAGTTGAGTCACTATAGTTAGTCAAAGATTGGCAAAACCAATAGTCGGCGCATCACTACTATTTAGTTTGTCAGAAAAAAAAACTTTTTTAATTTCAATGTTAGGATTTATTTTAAGGTTCCTAAATACTCCTATGCATTAATATTGCCAGTGTTTTCATTTATTGTTGTATTGTCGTCTCCACATTGTATAGTCACGGTAACTATTTGAATGTTATCACTGATTTAGCGTGGGATAGGTATATCAATGAACGTCAAGTACTTAACTATACATTAAGTTGGATAACGATTAATTAAGATTAGAAAAAAAACAGTCAAACTAAACACGGTACGGAACCCTAAATATACAAGTAGGTATGCTTGCGCTTGGCCGTTATTTTTTATCTGTAGAGTGTTAGAACTATCGTGTTCATTATGAATCGTAGCATGTTACTGCTGATAAGGTGCTCAATTTACTTTGTTGACAGGACAAGATTAAGTTTTGACGTAAGGCTATTGCACTTGGCTGCAGTAAGGGCAACTGTCCACCGACACCGTCAACAAGATGTCAACGAGAATGTCGTCAATGAAAAAAACACGTCAACGTCACGTCACGAGATGACGGCGCCGAAGTAGCGATACATACATTTACTATGGGCACGTGTCCACAGCACGCCTGAGATTGTGACGGGCCAATACAAAACACGATTTATCTTGTACTTACACTGCCGTTGCACCGCACTAAGTGTATCGTTAGTTATCTAAAACCGATAGGAATTAAATAAGAGTGCCACCGTAATCAAGCCCTAGACAAGTGGCAATCGCTTTGAAAGCGTTTCGTATTTATATATAATTTATTAATTTATATAAGGTGCTATAAAAATATCTGCCACGGCTGCAATGGGAGACAGTATTGTGTTTATAGATTACAATAGTAAAGATAAATTATTGATCATGTGTCATATTTTTTTTCATACAAAAAATTTTACGTATAAATTTGCATTGATTTATTGGCATAAAACCATCCCGTAGACTTAATAAGCTGTTGCCGCACCGCACCGAATTCAATTCGCAAAACGCCGGCGCCGTTCATACACTGTTGCCATTCTTATCAAACAATGCCGCTGCGCGCCGGCCACTCGCTCGTCAGAGCGCAGCCCCGCGCGCCCCCACACTCACCCGCACTACCCCGTTCGTCGCACGCGCTAGCTGACCCGCCAGTCGCCCGCCTGCCCGCTCGGAAGTTAGTTTTTAGCGATCTGCGGTAAGCGTCGGGAATATCGCGCGCGCTTTCTTTAAAAATGCCTCCTAGACGACGGTATTCCAATCAAGAATATCTTGAAATGGTATTGTGCTACCGCGAGTGTAACTTCATAACTGCGCATGCAGTAAACTTATACCCGCAGAGGTTTGGTGTGCGAGTGAGTCATCATACCATTCTGGATGCAGTGTACAGATTTAGAGAACACGGCCGCTTTGGCCCGCCTCCGGTCGACGCAGGCAGGCCTCCATATTCTGCCGAACTCGAAGAGGAAGTGTTGGACTTCTTCCGGCGTCATCCTCTTGCGAGCACCAGGGATGCTGCTCGAGTCTTCGACGTACAATTTATCGTTATTTAGGTACCTACCTATTGTTTAAAAATAATAAGAAAAAAATTGCGATTCTTACACTAACTTGACAGTCCAAAGCCTGTTTTAAGTGTGGTGGGAAGTTTATCATTTTATTTACGTCAGTTTTTTGGATGAATGCGGTAGCTGGTAAGTAATTGCACTTTAAAACACTTGTTTGCCTGCGTATTATTGCGTACCTAGTACATTAGATAGCCGATAGTGACGAACTAGTCAGCTGATTTCAGTTTTCATTCACAGAACAGATGGAAAGAGATAGCAGTTGTTTTCATTGACGAAGTGCACTTCGCGCGTAATTTGTGAACCACGTTATGCAGAGTAGAGTCAATGTTTACTTAACTACTTTATTTTCTCAAATTGAATTAACTGTGCCGGGGTACGAAATTTCTTCACTATTGTTATCTTTAAATACAATACTACCTCTCATTAAAGCCGTGGCAGATATTTTTATAGCACCTTATATACAGGGTGGAATTTTAATCACCGTTTTCCTCTTAAGGGGTAATTGTACTCATCATTATGAACAACTTTTACTATGGGACCAAACCTGAAATCGTGAAAAAAAATCAGCTGGTCCCTAAATTTATGTTCGCATAACTCGTCAAAATGTAGGGAACATCTGATTTTATTTTCACGATTTCAGGTTTGGTCCCATAGTAAAAGTTGTTCATAATGATGAGTAGAATGACCCCTTAAGAGGAAAACGGTGATTAAAATTACACCCGGTATAAGTCCGACACACGCAAATTATAGTGACGAAAATGTAATGAAAATCAGTAAGATCCAAGGAAATGATTCAACTGCGTTGATTGCAGCCATGAAATAATTAAAAAAAAAAATTGTATCAAGAAAACATACATAATCGTAATAATGAATCCTTCGCTCTGGTTAAACGTAACACAACCTGTAGAATATCGCATATTAACTCTGATAAGTGTACGGTCCTGTATGTCAGAAGTTTACCCGAACTTACAATTGTATCAACAAAGCACTAGACACAGTCTAGATCACTTCTTAGTAAACTTTGGGGGCTAAACAGATCTAGGTATTTGTCCTATGAACTTCTGCAGAGACTATAATCTCTTGATGGCTCTGTTTCCGAGGAAGACCATAGGAATGTAGTCATACAACATGCATACCTAGGGCTTTTACAAATTCGTTAATCTACTAACCGTATAACTACACCGTATACCATGCCCATGCTAGGAACATGTCAGGCATGCAAAGAAACATGACACGGACTATGCCCACTAGAATGTATCGACAGCGTATCATACCCGTGCATAACGGTTTTAGTAACCGTATCATCCGTGTCTCATGTCCCTACGGTTCCCGTTCTCTAGGTTATAGTAGTTCACCTGTGTTTTCGCGTGGGGAAGACGGTATGGTATGGTGTATTGTGTAGACTCCTTAAGAAGTTAAATTGACAGCAGAACGTTGTTGGGAGAAAGGAAAAAAGAAAGCAAGACAGAATTATCAAATAAATTCATTACATTACCTATAAAAAAGCCAATAAAAAATACGATTATAATACAGGTTTGATATTTTCTATAAAAACTGCTTAACGGTTATGACGCCATTAAAGTCCATAACTTTACTGTGACATTACGATTCTATAAATAACTGCCCTCCATTCAACAGATTTTTTACAACGTAGCAGACTAGATATCCAAATCCAAGGGCAGAACTCGATAAGGTCGGAGCGATCCTTGCTTGAATAATGTCTAGCAGACACGGGACAGTATTAATTATACGCGGCTGAGTCATTTGACCCCGGTGGGTATGTCTATGGTCACAATTGGACATAGACAACGGCTTTATTTCGTAGTAATAAGGGCGCTTTTTCAAATTCATGTGTTACCACTAACGGTACTTCGTTAATGACCCAATGTAAAGCTATCAACTACAAGCTTGAACGGTCATTAATGCATATTTATGTTGGAATTAATTGACAAAAATTGTTGGATTTATTTGATTGTAATCTTACTTATAGATTATCCTTTGTGGGGATGGCCCCATAGCTTGACGTTCGAAAAGTGCTGATTCTAGCCTAGTTTGAATAAATCACTTTTGATTTTAGTATCTGTCATGCTGAATATATGCTCACGGTCGTGATTGTGTCGCTGGGCCACCGATCCCAGGTACCAACTAAGGTACCAGGTACGATAGGTACACGTTGTAAGGGACTGACCGGATTAAGCTGTTCTCTTGCATCATTAGCGATTCCTCATTAAATAGGCAACTCAGTAAATATTCAAAAATATTCTCGCTACCTAATTTGGTTGCAGCGCGCCTCGATTACAAGACAAAAGGTTAATGAACTACAATCCGCAAGAAGTGGAAGGTAAATATTAATCAGAATATTCCAGAAACATGCTCTAATGAAGCCAAGCCCGCGCCGGAGGGCACGGCAAACATTTTTAATCCGCGGCGCATCTCATAAATTTCAACCCGGGGATAAAGTCGCCTTTGTTTTTCTTCACGAAAGAAATATTTTGCGCTAAATTTACAACGCTTACTTGTGGCTTGTAGCTCGCCTCAGCCGAGACTTCGTCGAGCTTCTCTTTTATTGACCACTCTCATTACAATTGAGAAGATGTTGGGACTTTTGAAAAGATTGTGTTGATATATAGCTGAAGAAACAAGCGAGTTTTTAGATAGAAAACGTTTTGAAATATCTTCTACTACCACTGCACATTTTGAAAGCTACAACTAACTACTAAACAACATTTCTCCTGCATCGATTTTCAAAGTAGAAAGTTCACACATGTCTAACTATACGAAAATTAATTAAATTAAACTGTAAACTTGCGTATTTCACGACAGCAATGTTTTGTGCGAGGCGGAAGCCTACTAAAACTATCCGTAATTGACGAGAAATGTTTCAAGTGTAATGAAATATGGGGGGAATTAATATTTCAGGTGCCTAGCTAGCCCAAAACTTTGCCAATAATTTTGATTTATTGGAGCCTCACCGCCTCTCATATCTACTACTCAAAGTTTTGCTATTTAAACAATCACTTTGGCGCTGGCCTTACATCCTATACTAAAAGCACTAGGAGACGGGACGTTTACTTCAATAGGCTTTCAAGGAATTCTCTCAGGGGCCTAGATTTCTAATTGCAAAGCTAAGATCGCAGTATATTAATTGCAAAGATGGCTCAAGTGGAATAAATATTTACGTACGTAGTCCTTTGTGCCAATGTGAAGTAAAACAGTACTTACTAATGACAGTTGTATTTATTTGCGTATAAGCCTTGTTTGGGCGCCTCCGACTACTCGTCACTCTAACAGCGTCAAAACTCAACAAAAAAAAATGCATTTATTTCAAATATACCAATTACAGACACTTTTGTTTTGTCGAAGATAAGACTAGTAAGTTGTCCATTCCAAAGCATCGCAATAAGACAGTCTTTGAGCAATAAGTGAAAAATACAAAAAATATGTTAACATTTGCATCATGGACAATTTCAGTCGGTAAGTACGCAATGAAATCGGTCGGAAAAGCACTTGTGTATCTCTCTGAGAAACGAACGATACCTCGCCGACTGTTCGCTCTATTTCAATAGTCTTTAAGCAACTTACCAACAGTTTCTACGGCATTTACTCGGTAGCGATATAAAGTTTGAAAATCGTAGTTTTTATTGCAGTTTGGATACTGATATATTCTCAACACCAGTAGATTTAAGACTCCTTGGAAATTGGTATTGCTTAGACAAGTTTATTTGTTTAAGCCATGAAATTGTGACCTTCTACAAATATTTTTCCTTATAACAACGTCATCAAGATGCGTTCTTTGCTTTGGGAATAACAACAAACCGTCCTAATTGAAATTCTCCCAGTTTGGGTACCTAACGACCACAAAGACTACTCAATAATACCAATTCATGCAGATAACAAAACAAAAGAAACTAATTAATCAAATCACAGTCATAAATACAACAAAATTGTCTCCGGAATTGTCTGCCACAGCGCTTTGTTTGACATACTCGTTCATATTACAACGATATTGCCAAGGAAATAAAAAAATATATTCCAATCAGACACACCTCATAACAACACCATAAAAATCTTGTAATGTCAACACAATGAATCACTCTTATTCGTTTTTATCAGGAAAACTAGTCGGCGAGTTTGGTAACATTAGTTGCAAGCAAACGAGCGACAAAATTTCTTTGTATCGACAAAGTAGCTGGCGACCAGAATTCCCATTTTCACGATAACGATCATGTCCCACCTTGTGGCCATTAAGGGTCAGGCGATGGTCAGATAGGGGGCAATTTATGCACTGTACACTCAACTCAAGAGCTTCGTTGTATTTACTTAGTTTTTACGAGGCGAGATCTTTATCCGTTCCGTGCAAAATGTTTCGTTTTTAAGCTTAACTCACGTCCCTTTTGTGGTTTTGATGCGGTTATTGTGTAAGTCCCGTCTTATAAATAGTTGTTGGAGCCTGAATTTGCTGCGGTGCATTAGTGTTTCGATTGTTTTGATTTTATTTTTTTGCTTTCATGGAGGGCATGCCTGAATGGGACCCTAAAGTGCTTCAGTAACCGCCTTTGATTTATTTATTGTTATTTTATAGTAGTCTTTTCATAGTAATGAACTTCTTACTATATAAAGTTGTGAAGTTTTGTGTAATTTTAGTCAAAAGAAAAACTAATTTTTTTTACAACGTATATATAACAGATATTCATTAATTACTTTTTCATCAAGTTTGTGTAAAGTTTTCCTAGTTTGCTTCTGTCTGGGGTAATTAATCCTGACTGCTAGCAGGATCCTACTTCCGGCTTAATCTTTACTTTGTCTTGTCTTCGCCACCCTCAATCGAAAGTTTGCTTTAATGTCTCTGTAATGACGTCGGTTCCTCATTTACTATCAGCTTTATTGGTAGTGGAACATAAAGTGGCCCACATGCAGTAGTAGACTTTTACGAGCAACGTAATTTATTACTCTTAAGGTCGATTTAGCTTGGATTAATTTTCTTTTAACTAGCCGTAGTCTGCGGTTTAACACTCTTGGAGATCTACTTCATGCAGCCGGATAAACAAAATCTGTGTGCCAAATTGCTTTCAAATCCGTTGATCCGTTTATGTGTGCTTGAGTAACAAACATACAAAATTCAAGACCAAACTTCTAAAAAATAATGTTTAAAAATAGTGGGATTATTTATAAGTCAAGTAACGTATTAGAAATAGTCTAGTCTCTAGTACTACAACATAAAGAAATGTAATTCTATATTTAGAGGCCGTGTCGAGGAGAACTAGTCTATATCAGATCATAGCCCAGCTGTCTAACGAGAGCCTCTTGACGTGTTTATCGAAGCTCTCAGCTATTAGGCCATTGCCTGTAACGATTATTGACGCAATAATAGCCAAGTCTACATCCTACATGTCGAGAGTTCGGTAGGATTGTCGGTATCGATACTTTAATGATTAAAGTGATAGATCGATTACAGTTTAATCGATCTATCACTTTAATCGGTGTATCAATTACAATGTTGTGTCTGTATGATTTGTTGGTTACAATAAAACGTGAATTTTAGATTCATTTTATGTAAAAATAATCCAATGTTTTGGAAATGAAATAGTGAGAAGCAATTTTCACGCTATGATATAAAAAAAATACTAAAAACTACCCTCTAACACATAACATCACGCCTGTAATCCCCGAAGGGTTAAGCAGAGGTGTACCTATAGTAACTCCCACATTTCGTCAGTTATGTTTAAGTCCCATGTAATAGGGAGCGAGCTTATTGCCAGTCTCGCTGGTGTAGTGGGCGCCAGCGCTGCTGCTGAGTATAAAGTCTCAGGTTCGATTCCCAGGTCGGGCCAAGTGTTATTGGTATTTTCCATCAGGAATTTCTCAGTAGCAGCGCGGAGTCTGGATTTGTGCCCGGTTGACTACCCTTATTCTCTAAAAGAAAACGAAAATAATAGTTCTTACTACTCTTGCAACTCCAATTTGTTGATGAACTATATTTAAACAAAAAGGCATTTTGTCAGTATCTACCTACATTTAAAATACTTGTCTAGAATCTCAGCGACATAAAAGAAGTTAAACCGCGTTAAACTTCGACGGAGAAAGGCAAGAGATACGATGCTATTGACGTATCACCTCCCACATAATGGGTTGCTGATGCTGATAAATATAGTAGGACGCGAGGCGTCTGCCAATTACGTCGTGCGCTGATACGATAAACTTAACCGACTTTACGGGAGGAGTGAATTCTTAATTTGGTAGTATACAAGTTGACTTTGTAGCAGAGAACTCTGCAGCTGATGAACTAAAAAAATAGATTCAGCTGGAGATTTTAAACGAATTTAAAATACGACTTTTGCGCCGTCCCCAAATAAATTGGGATAAGGGCAAGAAAGTGATGATTTATATATAACTAGCTGCTGCCCGCGGCTTCGCCCGCGTGAGGGTCGGATATTACCCCATACATCCCCATGGGTTTTAAGTATAAATATTGAGTTTCGAGTTGATCGGACAGCGCGTTAAAATTCTTCCATACAAACACTGACACCCCCCAATCCCCCTTTAGGGGGTAATTTAGACGAAGGAGGAGGCGGAGCGCGTGAGGGAGAGGCAAAGTTCGCGCCCTCACGCGCCTAGCCGCCGTAGGAGACGCCCTGGGCGTCGGGACTCCTTGGAGGATTCCCGGCCACCGTAGGCGCGGGCTTGCGGGCGGTGAGCAATGGGTAGCTCGCCCCCGATAAGGACCAGGCCCGGGTCGACGGCGCGTCCTGTTCCACGCGCGCCTCAAAGAGATGTCAGCAAAACTGACGGGGTCCGCTAGGACCGTTGCCCGCCGGGGTTGCGGGTAGTCCTAAGGGGAAACCGTGGCCCCTGGCATGGCAAGGGAAGGAACACGGGTGGGTTTTAGTCAGTAAAAGTCTGACACGCCCTGCCGCTCCGCCCAGAACGGGAGAAGTCATTGGATGATTTCCCACCCAAAAAAAAAAAAAAAGAAAAAAAAAAAAAAAAAAAGGGGGTAATTTAGAAAAACAAAAAACTACAAACTTTATAATTTATTTAGATAACTATTCGTGCGAAGTTTCGTGTTTATTACCTCAAGGAATAAGATTTTTCATACAAACTTTCATCCCTTATTTTACCCCCTTAGGGGTTGAATTTCGAAAAATCCTGATACACGTTATTCTTAATTTTTGGGTTTAAGTATAAATATTGAGTTTCGAGTTAATCGGACAGCGCGTTAAAATTCTTCCATACAAACTTTGACACCCCCCAACCGTAGGATAGGATACTTTTCCGGGATAAAAAGTACCCAGTGTGGTGCCCAGGATATTAAAGAATAATTATACCAAGTTTCATCGTAATCGAACCGGTAGTTTTTGCGTGATACTTGAACAAACAGACAGACAGACAGACAGACAGACAGACAGACAAAAAAAAATTTAATCACACTTTTGGGTTCGGTGTCGGTCTAGTAACACCCCCTGCCATTTATTTTTTTGATATTTTCAATGTACAGAATTTTCACTTCTACAGATTTATTATAAGTATAGATAAATATATAAAAAAATCTAGCTATGTCAGTCAAAATATGCCTAAACATAGATATAAATGCACTTTTCAGTTGCCTGAAACATTTTAGATTGTTTTCTAATAAATCATTCCATCTCTACCGCTTATGTGCGCATTTATGACTTTGATACAGTTACGAATGAGATACGATGTTCAAACGATTACCGAGACGATGTTTGAAGCAAAGCTATGCAGTCTCGATACGAATGGTGCTGATGTAGAATTATCGTATGTGCACTTTACGATTTAATCGAGTCATAAAAATCGATGTACCTAATCGAGAAGCTTTATGTTCATCCCATAAATAAGGCAGTAGCGATAAGATTTTTAAATTATGTATCAAATATGTTTGCGGAAGATAAGATTTTCCAATACTTGTGCTAATAACGTAAAGTTTGGAAAATTAGTCAAGCATGAGTTGCTAACTTAGTGCTTGTTTTCAACTTTTCAACTTTCCTTAGCGAGTTGTTTGCTTGTGTGTTCTTGAATTGCATGTTACTCTGCATTATTTTTATAAATAATAACTTTTTGGAGTTAAATGAGCAACTAGCAATTGAGTAACACTGAACACTCAAGACTAGGCACCGCGATTATCATGCCCTTCAGAACCTTCCCACAAGGTGGACCGATGACCTTGTGAAGGCCGCAGGAACCCACTGGATGCGAGAAGCAAAAAACCGGTCAATGTGATGACGCTTGGGGGAGGCCTATATCCAGTAATGGACGACTTTCGGCTGAAATGCTGATGTTCATGTTTTTTTTTAAGATAAGGAATAAAATTTTCAAATAATTTTCCTACATTTTCAGTTGTTGTCCATTGTAAAATATCTTGCACACTTGGTGTGTTGGTGGTGTTCACCAAAACATCCATGTGTAGGTAGGTGAACAACAACAACACAACTTAACATTTATCGACGTCTTTCAACACGAAAAAAGATCAGGCAATTTCTTTCGTAAGTCTCACTGCTCACTCTAAATGTGTATCACACATTCACAACCACTCAATACCAAGATATAAGTGGGTATGTAGGTACGTATAGATATAGTGTAACTCAAAGCACTAGCTAGTTATACATGTGGGTGTTGGGTTCAATTTCCGGCTGAGAAGTGTTTGTATTTACGCACCATTACCTACGACCTACAGAGTGAAGACTTATTTAAGGTGAAGCCACGGTTTTCCTATGTTTGGAATTTGACCCGGATAATCCGTTGGTATAATATGTGGGTGTAAGTGCTGTGATTGCGGTTCAAGATTCTTTCCATTAACTTAAGCAAGTAGGTTATAAATATGATTTCGTATTATTTTACCCAATTAAATACAATATGATCTAAAATAATATAATTATTATGCTGTAACATAAGACGCAAAAGCTGTCGAGAGTTACAAAATAATTTCTTTTTTGAAGTGGATGAAAATATTGCTGAAGATGGTGGAAATTTCATAGCAGAGTCCAATAAAACCACACCGCCGTATTCTGAAACATGTTGCATTATAAACGGAGAACAGTACGCTTGCTAATGAGCGTGAACTCAAAAGCAGTCCCTGACAAATAGCTAGCACAACTTTTTGCCAAAATATACCTTGTGTGAGAACAATCAACCTAATGATGCATCCTACTCCATTCTTGCTGCAGGAACATAAAAATATGATGCTGTGAGCAAAATATATCGAAAACAACTTGAAACGAGCATCGAGAACGCGCATATTTATATATCTAGCTTCATCGATTACCATAAAATGGTTGACCTCATTCACGTATAGAGATATGAAGTCTATAACGGCGATGTTTTTCGTCACTGCATTCTTGTTTCGCATTCGCGTTCGCGTACCGATCAGACGCGTATGTAATAGCGTCATTCTGCGTCATTACCGAACATTCGGCGTCGCCGGCGGCCGCTAATAAAACCTGAATATTTCACGTATCGTAGCACCGAACATTACCATAAACAATTTGCGATTCAGCAGTTGCATCGGTGATTCAATATTTTTGCTGGACGTTATTCTGTTAAGGCAATTCAATTTGTCGATCAATATCGGTCGTGTGGAGAAACGAGCGTAGCGGGTCATTATGGAGTTGATAAGTGGTTGGACATGGATTTGTAATTGCTATGAAAAGCCCAGACGAAAGAGAACCGGCCTATGTTCAGCTATGACTTGGCAGGTTGAGTTTAACATTTAGTTAGTCAATCTCAAAACATAAACGAAAGCAAAACTATGACCAATCAACCAACCAAGAAAATACAAGCAAAGAAATCGATTCTTTGCTTGAATTTTCTTGGTCGTGATCAAGAGAGCAATGACCTCACGCGCAAGCCTTAATAATGGTTCGCACACACTCCACTGCTTGCCTAATGCAGCAGCAATTCACATAATAGTCGAAAGCACTCCGTCGCGTCATCATCTGCTTGAATATCACGCTATTTCTTTGACGACATTGATAAAATATTGGCATCGAATCGTATTGACGCGTCTGCTGTTATTTTTAGTTCGAT
This sequence comes from Eupsilia transversa, assembly GCA_914767815.1. Taxonomy (NCBI): domain Eukaryota; kingdom Metazoa; phylum Arthropoda; class Insecta; order Lepidoptera; family Noctuidae; genus Eupsilia; species Eupsilia transversa. Next base: position 6,708,987 of record OU611888.1, read on the forward strand.
ACAAATGACGCCCATTTCCTTGAAGGCGACGGCTATGGAATAATATTTCCTGATTTGGACATCTGAAAAGGAAAACTGTGTCGTGGTGTATCGATATTGAAAGAATGAGGTTTAATGAGATTATTATTTGTGCTGAACGTTACTAAAAGGTTTGGACAGGACACCTTTGATACAACTGTCAACACCGTGTTTAAGGACAACCTAAAACGATCATAATGAAGGTTAGATTGGGAAAAACAGCACTCGTTCCACGCGTTTTAATTTCACATACCATTCATCTAGATTGTTATATTAAGACTTGTAGGTACACACTGGCGCGATATCGCGGGTGCGACAGGCGGCGCTACCCGTGCCCGCGATATCGCGCCAGTGTGTACGAGCCTTTAGTCATCAAATGAAAGTCTACAGTGCAATGCAGCGTTTATTATTTGTTATTTTTGGGCAATATTATATTTCAGCGCCCTTTCCATCGACTCATGATCACAAGGGACAAAGTTTCTGAAACACCATTTTGTTTAATAATTATAAAGGTTCTACATTCTAATATATTCTACAACAGTACTGAGTCTGGCGACCAGTTCGAGGCGATCCGGCTAACGCGTGCAATTACCAGAGACATTTATTATGTTACCTAATTTTGTGGGGCGATTAGCAGTTTAACGAACTAACAGCGTTTTAGCGATTAACTTGGAATGGCTGTTGTAATCTGTGTTTTACGTTTGCGTGTATCACCGTAGAAACGTTTCGTTTTCGTAGTTTCTTTTCACGGTAAGTTTTGTTAAAGATAGTATGTGGCACGCTATGCATTTCATTAAGATATGCTTCTTTAGTGTTGTTATATTTTCAGCTGTCAAATTGTTCTAAACCACTTTATATGCTTGTTCTTAAACTGGCCCGGATTATTTACTTTTTATTTTTCGTTCGATTCTTATTCAATTTTCTTTGCCAATCGCTTGTGACCAGAATGAATTCCGTCTGACCTTCGCACGACCTACGCAAACCCTTAGGCAAACTAGATTTTTGTAGTTTGTTGTTATTAGGGTAAGGTTGGAAGATGGTAATATAACGCAAAAGGAAGGACTGACTACGCGGCTAAGAAAAAGAAAAAAAAAAGATTGTTTTTTATTTTCATTTCGGTTTTACACCGCATTTCATTCACAAACCACGATCCCAAGTTCACATTTTATACTCAATTTTCCATATTCCGGTAAAGTTAGGTACCTATCCACCTAACAACAAATGCAAAAAAACGGGAAAATCCCCTTTTTCGTGCCGTCTGTCGCATTTGACCATTCATTCAAAGTAGTGTGGATACACGGTACGGCACTTACACCTAATGACATGCCATTAACAGTGGCAATGCTTGAAATATATTCAGTACATGTAACACGCCTTTCCTCACCTCTAGTGATGTTAATAGTGACATTGTTGGGAATATTTCCGTAGGTTATGTCATATTTGCCGCGCGGTAGGGATACAAATAGTTGCGATTGTTACTGACTTGTGTATATTATATGAGAAAGCTCGGCATCCGACGTAAATTACGCAAATACATAAAAAAAACAAAAAGTACTAGGTATTATATACATTTCATACGACAAATGTGTAATAACCGTATGTCAAATAATGTAATCCTTTTCTTACTTTTACTTTTTAACTGACATTTTATAAAACAATTTAGGATCGCATTAAATCGCGGAGGTCTGTAATTAAAAGGGTACGAGAATTACTTAAATTAAGTGAGATGAACGTTAGTAGATCTGACATGTTCAGGCCAAAATGAGATACATAATAAGGATGAGTATCTTTCGAGGTCTTTAGCCGGGACGCGAGTTGTTGAATAGGCAATGTATCACTTTCATTTTGAACACCATATTATTGACCTTTTCTTAATTAGTTCCAGTAAACAGGATGTTTTGTACGGCGCCTCGGCAATGTCAATAAAAATATTTTCAATGGGCAAGAACATACATTTTCTTTTCAAGATGTTTCTTTCTTTCATCACCTCTTCTTTTTGGAATATTAAACAAAATGATTAAGTTTAGAATTGAGAGATTGATGGTTTCACAACATTTTCCGTATAACTTTAAGACTTGACTTTGGAGAGAGTGCAATGCTTTAAAAATTTACATGTAAATTCCTATGTATACTGTTTCCATTTCGTCTAAATTTGGTTGCTATTAAAAATTCAGTCAGTTGGTCAGGCGTCTGGAGTTTGATTGTTAAAGCAGCTTAGAATACCCTGTAGATACCCGGAGATAAACACTAAAACGCTTTTAGGATAGGTACCGTATCTGATGTGTATGTGTGTGTTAAGTAGACGGTTTTGAAGAAATGCAATGGTCTGTATACCTCACTCGAATTTAAAATCCGTAAATGCGATTTAAATTAGAGAACAATTAATATATGCAGTTCAGCAGATTATCCGACAAATATCTATTAAAAAAACACATTAAACATCGGAAATTACAATCTGAATTGCAGAATTAAATCGCTCTTCGGTTCGCATTCGTATACATGGTTCGTTTATAATACTGCCTTTGTAATTTACACAAACGTCAGTAAAACGGTTCGAAGCCAACAGTTGTACAGTGCAAATAAATTTGTTTCTACGTAATGAAATAGCTTGCTATATGCTACGTTTCTAGTATTTTAAGTATGTTGAATATTTTGATTTCTTTTGACTTTGTATAAAAAACGTAAATCTAACTGTCAACTAGAACTAAAGAATGACCTAGAAAACGGTGAAAAGACGAAATAAAAACAATGCAGAAAGAGTGAAAATTCTAAAGAATGAGGGCAAGTAGGGAAAACTTTGAAGGGATTAACTGCATTGTGCGATTTTATCATTTCTGACGTGACGATATTATCGTAGACATCCACGTCATGGCATCACGATTGCACAGGGCAGTATAAAATGTATGGAAATATATGAAGACCCTTACTTCCGTCCACGATAACGTTATAACGTGTACGTATTTCAATACATTTTATGGATGTGGATGGGGACGTCCACGATAATATCGTCACGTTAGAAATGATAAAATCGCACAATGCACTTAATCCCTTCAAAGTTTTCACTACTTGCCCTCATTCTTTAGAATTTTCACTCTTTCTGCATTGTTTTTAATTATAAAAGCGCAAATTGATTTTATGCACATTCATGGTACTCTAAACTTTCACCCACACTGCTTAGGTAATGCTCACTGCCCCCGGCAGATGCTCTTAGCGCTGGTCGTCAGCATTAGCTTTCAAGGTTAATTTTCTCATGTGATGTCTCATAATAACAAATACCCTATACCCAACTTTTGGGGTCCCGTCACCCCAAGCAGCCCTTACAACTGGCGTTTAGCAGCTTGCTTAACAAGCCATTAGGATGATAATTACAATTAGATTGGCCCGTGGTAACCGTGGCCATAAAGTACTGTAATAATACAACTTGGAGACGACAATACAACAATAAATGAAAACACTGACAATAATAATGCACAGGAATATTTAGAAATGACGAAATAAATTTTAACATCGAAATTATTAAAAGTGTTCTTTTCAAATAAACTAAACAGCAGTGATGCCAACTATAGGTTTTGCCAATCTTTTGCCAGCTATAGTGACTTCTTAAACTATTGAATATACCTAATATTTGGTTGAATTTTTGTATGCAGTCTGGGAACGTATATATACGAAGTTTAATTTTATTGTCGTATTCCCGTCTCCACCTTGTATAGTACGTTTACAATGTTGACGATAATTTGGCCAGAATACTCCGGTGCTATTCAAATTTGTCCATGCAACGTTCCCTTCCTGTCGGTTACCTAATGAAGCGGCCGCGCTGTATCGAGACGTGTTTACAGGTCCGGTTTACGTTGGCTCCGGATTGCGGTTGCGGTAATGTAGAATACTTACCAAAGTTTCCTATTAGAGCTGGTTTTGGGGGGAATTAATAATGTGATGAAGTCAGTTTTGAGATCGTAACATTGATTGGCTATTCTTATTCTTGTGTCGATTGGTTAAAACTTTTTTGGCTGACCAGTATGTAGCTAGCTGTATGATTGGTCATTGATGTGTACCTACATAATTATACTACTTGACTTGAATGTTATTAGTACGACACAATCGGATGGAAGAAAAGGTAGCTTATAACCTATATTTCACTAGCCTTTGGTCTTAATAACAGACTAAACTGTTAAAAAGGAGCAGGACTAGACTAAGGAATGAGTTTATGTATGTGTAAACTGTTCTATGCAATTCTTGCGTTCATTACCTACATTTTAAATGTATACTCTATTTCAGAAAACGCATGAATTGCATAAAATACCTACACTTATATCCCTTTACCACAGGACGGCGGGGTCGGATTCCTGCCTCTCGTTGTTGATTTTACACCACTTGGTACAAAGCATTTTAATAGAGAAAGGATCTTGCTTTGTTGGCCACGGGATGTGGGGTAAAGCTCGCGCACTTGGCTGGGTTTATATCTGGTTATTCGAGTCTAAAATAAAAGTAGTATTTGTAACAGAGGTACCTACTGTAAGGTAACACCGAAAGTACCTAATTACTGTAGAGTTTACATGGAGTTATTTTTGTCTGCTAACTTGTTCTTCAGTTCTAGAGCTATAGAAAATTTACAAAGATCTTCGTAACACTCCCAACATGTTTTTCTATGAGAAATCCATGTAAACAGATGCATAACCATAAAAAAGAATTACAGCTGTTCACTAGAATTTGGTGTTATTGAAAACGATCACCAAACTGCCTGAAACTTGGGCGATCTTATGAATATCTTTTCTTCGCTATAAAAACGTACATAATACGTACGAGTTACAAAGGCCGGAATCCGTAGGTAAAGGAAGGATAAAACTTTTACGGAGCATAAAAGAAGACATGTCGAAAATCTGTGCTCATAAAACAGGAGTTCCACCCACATATTACCGTCGCCATATTTCTCAGGAACCGCACCTCCGATCCGGAACCACTGATCGGTTTTTGTTAATCCCGTCGGACGCTATTGACAACCCTAATAAGCTTACCTATTTCCATTATCTGTATTAAGAAATAATTTATTCATTCGTACGTATCGGGAAAATGAAATCCTATTTCATTTATAGTTATTTTCGGTTTTACCTGTAAGTATAAACAAAACTAAGCAACTTGTAACTTTAAATTCTATACTTCAACTTTTAGAAAAAGAACTTTCAGATTTTGGCTTTGAAATAATTTAAAAGTAAAATAACTCCTACGATAACGATACGAAGACGAAGATACGAAGGAAAACAATTCTGTAGTTGGAAAAGAATATAGTTTACATAACAAAAACACCAGAAACATTATTTAAGAGAGGTAAGAAGCTCTAGGGACCATCATATTCTACTAAAACATAAAGAAGATCAAGTCCGGTCAGGCAAGTAGATATGATTTTAGACGTTGGTCTAACAATTGTGCACTCGAGATACTAAATTCCTGTTAGGATAGGTGGGTGCTTAGACATTCAAGCGTTATTGAATTCCACGATTGAAAATCTAAGTTAAATGCCCATTCTCTGAATGCCACTTGATGGCATAAATTTAATATCGTAACCGAGAGCTATCCAATGGAACTTTTGTAACAAATTTCATTTATCTCCTCCTCCCCAAAGAATTTCATAAAATCGATTGTTATCAAGATGATTTAAAGTTTAAATTTAATGGAATTCGATTTTGTGTTTGTCAATATTCATCACTGTTACACAACGCGGTGTATATGAATGATTATGATCGACGGACATTGATTTGATAAAACTATATTTCGTCCAAAGAGCATTTAATATTTTCAATTTCTAATCGTGTAACATTAATTTGCAACTGATAACTTGACTCTTGATATATTAGAAACGTTTCACCTATAACTTTTACGTTTAATGTTTTTGTGATATGAAAATGATTTGTAGGTCTGAGATACTTTGAATGGCGTCTATGAAAATCTATAACATGAATGGCGTCTATGAGAATCTATAACAATGTTATCTGGTTTGAGAGAAACTATTCTTCTGTCTATAGGTATATATTCGAAGGGGTCTGTGTATTGTTATCGACACGAATAATCGGTTTCCCGTGTCATAAATCTCCCGGGTAATTAATCATGGGCCTGACCGTGGCGTCCGTGCGGACAGTGGACCCTGTCCCGGAGCTCGTCGACACTAACACTATGTTTTTCTCCTAGTTCTTTGTTTTTTGTTTAGGTAGGTAACCCACTTTTTGGACTGCTTTGTAGACACTTACATTGTAAGTACCTACCCGTTTTTTATTACTATATACTTTGAACCACAAACCTCTCCTCTTTCGCAAGTAAATATCTATGAGTTAAAAAATGTTCATTACTTGCTCTCTCGCAGTTTTGTTTCAAAAAGATTTTTCATAAAATACCAGCATTTGCTGTGACTGCAGAATTTCGTTGAACAATTTTCGCATAAGTCATAATAGTGTCATTTTTTGCTGAGTTTGGTGGGCGAGCTTGAAACGCCGGTGAATATATCTCTGCTGCTAGGATAAATCACACGCCATGATCACTGATCAAAAGTTGGCAAAGTTTAGCTTTTCGGGACATTCGAATAAATCAGTGCTCTCAACCGTGAAATTAAAACGAGCCCGAAGTTAATGCAAAATCTATCGAAAGTTTAACAAAAACTACGATTCGGCACACACGGCGACATGTCATGTTACCATCAGTCGATCAAGTCCTTTGTCAGCTATGTTGGACGTTTTTTGGCCACCGTGCGTGATATTGACATCCAATTGAGCTCAATCTTTTAGGTTGGTGGCTGGCCAGTATATTGATTATTGATTTCAGTTATGCATAGTAAAATCGGATAGTTTTTTCTACAGTACATCCAGCAAGAGTATTTACAACTTAAAAAAAGCTTTGCCCTTAAATAGTTTCTATATCGTGGTTGCATTTAGACTCTTACATATATAAATTCTCACACGTAACGATTGATTGACTGTTCTGTTCCAAAAGTGAAAATCAATTGAATTATGAAGAACTATACCTCTATTGTCAATCAAATGATCAGAATGATAATAAAATGTAATGGACGCCGATTAGAAATCGTTCTTGCTTTGAATGCATGATGATATCAAGCAAAGTAATAATTTAATGTAATTGCCATTACATTCAAAAAGATTTAATCGATTTATTTTAATCAATAAAGCAATTACCTTCCATTTAATAGGTTAAGTTTAAGAACTTGACTATCTTAATATTTGAAGTCTTGGAAGATTGTTTCGAGATTGAAAGTCGTTGAATTGTTGGCGAAGTTTTTTGTTAATCTAATTAAGCTAATCTGAATATTTAGTGAAACAGATCAATTCCAGTTTCCGACAAAATTAAAAACGAGACTAAAAAAAGACGAAACTGTTCGTGATTCTTACTAAGTCAGATTTAATCTAGTCACAAGATTTTACATTAAATCTAGGGCAAGAATAAGGTAGGTATTTATTTTATTATTTCCGGTGAAATGTGAACTTCTATGGCTACCTATTGTCCCTTAATAACTAAAGGTTTTTTAATCAGCATAAATTTTAGTTTACGCAAACATTCAGAAACGCCAAACCATTATCTAAATATTACATGTGGGTGGCAACCATTACACATAAGTTCTTATCATTATTATCTTATGAAGTTCATAGTAATTCGCTGCATATACACAGATTTGAACCTGTTAAAATATTTCAAATTCAGTATAAAGTTCGTAATTTTGCTACCTTTATAACTACGTAAATTAGTACCAGGATGCTCACTCTACATATCTACGTTTTTTGTGAGTTTGCCAATTTAATAGATTTGCTAGATATATCCTGATTGCTATTGAAATATGGTACGTAGCTACAAAAATATACGATAATAGCTCATTACGTCTCACAGCAACGACTAAGCTGTTTGGTTTACCTGTACACTGGAGACAAAAGGCGCATTTTCCGAGTGTATTAGTTCAGAAGCCCCTTATAATATTTGTGTAGGTACTTTGGGAACAATCGGTTTACAAATCCGGTGAAAAGCAAAGGGTGTGAAGACTGCGAGGGGCAAGGGGCGAGCTGGGAGGCGTGGGGGTGACTTACGGGGCTTTATTGCCATTCTGGTGACAAACGATTATTATGAAGACGGCTCACTTTCCACACGTTCCGCTTTTGATTAACTTCAGTGAATTTGCATTATATTTTTTCACTGTTGAATTTTGTATAAATATGCGACTTAATTTGGAGGATGTTGCCTTGGTAGAAGATGGATTTGTTAGTAGTTTAATTTCAGTTCTTGTAAATAATGTTTTTGCACGAAATTACTCGGAGTAATAATGTCGGTCCAAATACTTCATACTTTCTTTAACGATCCAGACATGTTTCTATCTAAGTAGTAAAAAGATTTTAAAGGTCAAAGTAGGAAATAGGAATAATTATATATACATTTTAAATTATTAATCTCTCTGTCTTTTGGTTATTTCAAAACGTTGTTGGTCTTTTCCAAATCCCTCTAATTTAGGGATTTGTTGTGAATTTATGAACCCGTGTATACGTGGTGTTCCTATTGTTGATTGATTTTTTGTTATTTCACTCCCACGTGAACGTTCAAGCCGTTATATGCAAAAACCTAATTCTCCATTTGTGAGTCTGTAAGAATAGCTTTACCTCGACATTTGTGGTTCAAAAATCTAGCCTTTATGTGGCCAGCAGAGCAAGAGAAGTATTTTTGCATTTAACGTATAATAATAATACAAAATTTCAGTAACTTTTCATATGCGAATAAAGCTCGGAGCTTGTTTGTAGTTTATCACTTTTTATACAGTAAACAAAATAGGTACAGAATGTGACCTGAAAATATCACCTGTAAGCCTTACTCAGGTTTATTTGTGAGCTCAGTTATTTTATTACAGTCGTTTTAGAGGTGCTACGCAGAAGCAAATCTCCTCTAAAAGATTTGTCAAAAGGAACAGAGCGCTAAGAATGCTGAAATAATTAGAAGCTGGAGTCAGCAGTAAAGTAGAGGCCTACTGAATAATGAGATCCAGAGGGGCGGCGTTGGTAGGCAGGTAGGTAGGTACCTGACACACTCGTACTTATAGAACTTTACATAAATTACTTTGAAGGTGACGCTGAATCTGTCGGTATTTTGTTCTAGTCGACACTCTTTTGATTCAAACCTGACTTTAATATTTTATAATAATATCAATGTTAAATCAACTTTCCTTTAATACCTTATTGTCAGCACAAACTTACCTCGATGAAAGCTTTTCATAAAGCCTTGATGAAAAATGTTAACTTAACTTCACTTTAACACTTAATCTCATGAAAGTAAATGTATCCTCTGTATGCCATCCACGGCTCTAGTCAACTGGTCTCTCACTAACAGTTCAAGCGACGACCTTCCATTAAAAAGCCAGGTCAGCAAAAATTTGTTAGGACATACGACTTTCGCAAATTTACAACGCAGACAGACTAAAGTTAGTCGAGAAGCGGTGCTCACGTCCCATTTATATTGTTTTATGGTTTCTTTCCTTCCCACAGAGGTTCCCACAGCTAGAAAATGTGGGTCCGTTTCCTCGCTGCGGTTTTTTATTATCCCGTTGGATACACCGACGTATCTATCACGGACGTCGAACGGCCCTAATGTGGGTGACCGATGACACGCATTTTGTAATACGGGAGAGCTCTCTACGTGAAATGGGTTTTAATAATGTTCCTTCCCATTGTATGGAAACGAATTTTCCGTTTATTTTATATTAGAACTACGAGTCCAATCTCGGAGTTTCCGATTTTATGAGCACCCAAACTGATAATATTCGGTATTAGTTTCTTACTATCTGAAAAATTTCAATCGACTCACTAGGTTACTATTTAACGTCTTTACTACAGTACCTAATATCAACTATCAAAATAATTATCAGCCATTGTGGTGAGTGAAAAACAAATAAAAGTAGGAAACGGAAACAGAAATGGCAAACTTATTTCACTCGTTTTTGCCTGTTTACAGTCTTGTAATAACGGTAATGGTAATGTCTACACAAACGCTATTGTGCAGTTGCAAGCGAGAAAGTCGCCCCAAAATTACCTTTTTAAGTGCAGACTCAGTGGCGAGAAGAAAATAACATCATTATAAGATAGTAGAGTTATATCAATTAATTTTTCAACTGGGAAAAGTTATTCCGAGGTAAGAATCGGTAAAATTCAGAGCCCAGCCCAGCTTGTCTATTTTTCCCATCCCGAATTGATTTGATCGGATTTGAGACTCGCTGAACTTAACGGAACTTCTAGTAAACTTGCGGTTCAGAAATAGGTTTAACTAAAGATGAAAGAAGTAGTTTTGAACTGAAATCATTCTTTACAGAGGCCGGATCCAGTTATGGAAAATGACATTGATTCATAGCGTTACACTCGCTTCTTTGATAAAAGTGATATTTTGATATATGACTTTATAAAGTTTATTTCTGAAGTTTGATCAAATAAAAGAGTAACAGACCAGGCGGAGTTATTTTACAGAAATTGCTTGCACTTTGTGTCCTCATTTGCGCTAGCTTTAGTTAGTTTAATGATCCTACAAATTAATTTAATGGCTGCTTATCTCCGGGTTATAAAATAAGCCCTTAATTCAATGACTTTCATAAATTAGCAATGCGCATAAGAATGAGGTAAACAAAGCTACAAAGCAAAACGTCGAGAGTGGATGGAAAAACCTCTCTCGGATCTCAATGATGGGTATCTCTTTGTTTTTTGGGCGAAAATAAACTTTACTTTTTGTCTTTGAACCTTTTGGGCCCATGTGTGGATTGAACCATAAATCAAAGCCCTCTCAATAAATCTTGACTTCGTGAGAATTTGCCAAAGACGTTTTGTAGTTTTTTAAGCTCGATAACATTTCACCTCAGTGATAGCTTTCTTACGCAAAAATATAGACTCTAGTTCCAAATGTTCACTGCTTTTTTTATTGCTATTCATATTTCTGCACAAATAAACGGTGAAAAAAGTCATAAATAATGTATGACAGGAATTTTCAGCGTATTGTAAAGCCGAATAAAAGAAATGCAAAAATATTATTAAAAATACTTTGCCGACCACGCTCTATTTGCGTAGGTAATGAATTATTTATAAACCGTGCTAGGACTAAGATTAACTTATTATAACAAGTCAACGAGACTGTAAGCCGAGGCGATAAAAATGAAAAATATTTTTCGTGATTTACAACCCTATCCGATATCATCTTGACAATATCCGTCCTGTAATAGTATAAGAAATTCTTTAATCTTAAGCGAAATTAAAGGCATTTGTAAATTTAACGGGGCTTAGAGGGGGAATGAGTAAGTAAATCAATCTATACATTGAATTAGTTGATGTTGAACGGGCGATTTTGGCAATATTTTAGAGGCGACGGCAATAGAATGAGGCATTTTGCACTCCGCGCACGTTCAGGCCTATTCATCAAGTCGCTGAAGCCATTACCAGGCCCGCCACCTGCACGAACCACGATCCCTAGTTTGTATTACGCCGGATTATTCCAATTTTCATTCACCTATAACTTGTTGAATTATAATCAATGTTTTTGTTTCTATAGTACCTACCTACCGTACTTCTGCTTACATAATGACGTTGCTAGTTCTATACCAGCCAATTCAGGTCGAGTAAAGCCTCGTACAGACTGGCGTGACGCGACAACGCGACGCGACTCTTACAATACAATTTCTAAGAAAACTTCACGGTAGAACAATTGCCGGTGTCGCTTCGCGCCGTCGCGTCGCGCCAGTCTACACGAGGCTTAAAGTTTGAATTCTAGTTCATAGTATTATTGTTGGGCGTTAGTTTGACTTTGATTATTCAATAGGTGCCTACGTTGTTTATTTTGTACTGTAGGTATCACGTTTTATGTACTTAGATCACGTAACTATACGAAATTATTTACAGAAGGGGCTATTTGAATAAATACAAACTTATAGATAGCGAAAGATACTGAAGTCAATGTTTTTCGCGCTGATTGTATACAATCGCGACACAGCTCCACTTTAGTACGTCACCTAACCGTATAGGATAATGACGGCTTACAATCTCGGATCATTCCAACTCTACTTTAAAATAGATATACAGAATAACGTGGCATGCACCTGTCCATAGATCATCTAGTGGGCAATAGAATGCCGGCTTGCATCCTGCCGAGCGCGATATATCACTTGCGGCAAGGCCATTACAGTGTTCCCTGAACGCCAGATTAAAATGTTGACTAACCACCCTTTGTCTTCGCCGCATTTACAATGGGAAGCGGTTGTTTTACCCTCTAATGTTTGCTGCGATCTCAGCCACTGATTGCCGTTCGCGTGTTGTTTTATTTAAAGCGGTTTGAGGCATGTTCATGTTGCCGCCTTCTTTAAGTTCTGTTATAGCTTGTTTCCGCGGCTGATTGTGGTTTTGTTTTTCGCGAGCTCTTATCTTGGGAGGTTGCTTGTAGATAACTATAATGTCTGTGCTCAAAATATCTGATGAAAGTGTAAACAAAATCCTGTTCAGGTTAAATTCTTACGCAATCACTCACATTCATCTGTACTTAGGTTTCAACTTAAAATCTCACCCTTTTCTTCAAAAATGATTGTTTGAAAAACATGATTAAATTGTGATTGAAAAATCGAAAGAAAGAACGACGAAAAACGATTGTATAAAATTAATCTCAATAGTTAAAAAAAAACTTCCGGTTACTTGAAATTAGAATTTCCGGTTAAAGTACTCAAGTAATCAAATTATAGAAATTATTTGTAAACTACAAATTAACACCCGAAGATTTTTTTGTAATCCATTTATTTGGATTTTTATCAGGTATTTTTGGATCAGACCATATCTTTAAACGTCTTGAAAGCTGTTTGTTATGTAATTGGTTTACATTGAAATCTCATTACATTTCTTAGCAGAAATCGTAGCAAGTCTCTCTAAAAGCAACTTAACTTTCTAAGTAACGTTAAAGTTATTTCTCTCGCTTTAACCGTCTCATCAAAAGTACTTAAGTTTTAAATAGTTTGCAATAATAAATATAATATGAAATAGCTGTTATTTAAATTATGCATCTATGAATATTTGCATGGGAGCAAAAACATCGTAAACATCAAGTGACGTAATAATATTCTTCAGGGATTTTCCTAGTGGGCATTTTCCTTAATGCATCATGTATCTTTCATGCAGACTGCCCTGTTTATATACTTTTGCCTACATTTACTTAGGGATATTTACATTTTGAAGAAAAGTAAGCAGTAATGCTAAGTTTTTTAAGTAGACCATTTATGAAAATTGCTTGAATTTTGTTAGTATATGTAAATCTTTTAACTTAAGGTAACGACAACTCTGCCTACATGTAACTGTGTTCACAATTCTCAGTTATTAAGCAAAAAAGGGCTTATTTATGCTGAATATACTACTTGTCAGGTACCAGGGTCTATAATCAGAATTTAAAGAAAGAATGTAAATACTAAAGTCCAAGTTTAAAAAAAGAATTTAATATTAAATTTGAGAGACACCATAACTGATTTTCATTTTTATTTTACATTTTCATTTTAATTCGTTCTTCATTTTACTTTTTCCAGTAACGTAAAGTAATATAACTATTTTTTTACAATTTTCTATTTAACTACACGTATTTCTTTTCCAAATCCTCGAATACTAGGAATACAAACTTTATTTGCTGTGGTCTTTAGTCGTCTTCTTCATAGGAATTCAACTTTAGAGTTATAAAAAATAGAAAGTTAAAATGAAAAAATATGAAAAAGAAAAAAAATATTTCCTATATATGTATGTAAAAATATGATGAAAGACTTGTCTTTTGTAGTAAAATGTCTCCGATGAAAGCTAAAATTTGTTGAACCAGCTGCCGTAGCATCCAACGCGGGTAAAAAAATATTCTGTTGAATAAGTATAAACAGATTTTAAAATGGAGCCAACTCTTGTGAAACCAAAAAAAACAAATAACAATGTTTATTAACTGAACCAATAAAAATTCTTTAAACAATATTTAACGAAACAAAACGAAAAGCTCTTTCTTACATAAAACTCATAAAACACGAGCAACATTGCGAAAAAATAAAAAATAAACGGCGTTCATATTATGAAGTGCGGCCTTTTTGTGGCGAAATAGACGTTTACCTTATTAGCTAGGTAGCGGGCAGTCTTCACTTTATATTCTAGGTTAGTTGGCACTCACACCACGTCTTAGCCTATTCATCATAGGGCAAGGCCACCGAAAGTATTCCGAGGGTACCTGCCCCCACAATTCCTCCGGCCGACTTAATCTTGTTTGCGGCCTGCAAATATTCTTTTAATACTATATTTCTAGGTCCAATGTAAAAGATTTATTGTATTGATTCGGCATGGAAGTTATTGTGCAAATTGTGTTTAGTATTATGAAGTACGCATATTTTTGAGTAGAGGTCACACGATGTAGAAGTAAATTCATTAATAAATAATCTAGTGTGTATATTAGCGTAAGTCATGTAACTGCCAAATAATTATGTTACAAGTATGTACCCGTATGTTATAATTAACGAAGAAATTAATTTATTATCGCCTACAACAGTTACCTAGTTTATGTACGGGCACGCACATTGAACGAATAAATTTACAAATTCATTTTGATGGAAATGAGGTAGTATAATGAAGAAAGGTGCCTTCGAATTACTTCATATAACGTGGACTAAGGTCCAGACTAGGATATTACTGAACGAGCGGTGCAAAGCACATTAGGCAACCATAATAATCGTCTTTGAACGATAATACTTACAGATTCTACGTTATTTTCAAAGTAGAAAATCAGCATTCGTAAATCGTAGAAATAAAACTCCATTCCTACGAATACCAAGTTTATATCTTACATAAAGGCATTTGACAACAATATATTTGAATGCTATCACGGAAGCGGTATACTATGACGAATGCAGCTATTTTTCCGGCGTTATCATGTATGCACGTCCAATTTTTATTGCTTTTTGTGCGGCAGTTACAAATCGATTTGGCTTTAAGCCAATGGCGTCATTTTAATAGTTCCTCTGTGTGGCCGACAGTACTCACATATTTTAACATTATGTATATGGACATTTTAAGCTATGAATTTGTGAGGCATGAGTGCACCGGAACCTCCTGCCAAATCGAGAAAAAGCATCTAAAAGATGAGGAAAACAGAAATCACGTACCTACAAGGAAGGTATCTCAAAATCCCTTCATTTATGTTATTGGCAGGAATTTATTTAACGTTGAAAGCAATATTGTTATCTTTTTCTTTTCAATCCTTGTGTAGCATTAAAAATAGATACAAAGAATGGAGGAGTTTGTAAACATTTAGATGTTGTTTTACAATTCAAGAGACATTGATACCTTGCTCCACCTTTAGCGCCAAAGACAGTCTAGCAACAAAATATTTTCCATTATTTATTCATATTTAGTAGGTGTCCCTTCTCTTAGGCGAGTTCAATTCTGTGTAGTATTGCTTGATATTCCCTCTTTGAATGCACAGTGCTCGATAAAACGAGGAATTTGCAAGAGAAGATACAATAACTGGGATAAAAGGGAGCTCCTTAACAATCGTATCTATTCATTGGCGAAATCATGAAATACAATTTCCTGTGGTAGGTATTTCCTTACAAAGGTTTACCATATTGGAAAGGTTACGTCGAGAGGAAATAACTTACGATATTATGAGATCTTATCTACGAGTTAGAAAGTTTTCAGGTAGATAGTTATTTAAGGACCACTTCATTTCGATTGATACGTTTTTCCTCTGGTAGTTTTCGCCGTCAAAATAGAATGTGCTTACTGAAATAAATTCTTCTATACAATATAAAAATTGTGGATCCGTAACTTGTAAAGCCAATTCATATATAGAGCTTTAAATCGTTCTAATTTTAGGTGAGACTTTAAGCAAGTTTACACAAACGTAAATCAAGAAGTGAAGAGTATTTATTTAGATCGTCCACACCACCCTTATAGTATGTACAAGTATATAACAAAACTTAAAAAAGGGATAAAGCTCATTGGGCATCAAAAAATTCGTCCGCATCATATAAAACAAAGTCCGCAAATACATAGAATTTCTATTAAGCTAAGAAACCAACTGCCCTTTTATCTGCGTAGTCTGTCCCAAGAACGGTGAAACGGTGAGGCTGAGCCTAGCCGAACAAAGGCTTAGGAACCTCGAACGACAGACGTCCGAGTGCTTCCGCAGATCCTAAGTACAAAGACTGATAAACGGATAAGACTTTCACACAACTATGTGCTTACCCAAAAATAGACAACCTACATGTATCAGAACTGTAAACAATGGTTTGGTTTAATATGTAGGTACCTAATCCTTTTTATTTTCTTGTGTCGAAACCCTCCGTTAGGGGAGAACGGACGGCTATGTCTGATTCCTAAAGACTATAACCCCATGGTTTAATACCATGAGTCCAGGGCCAGGGACTCATCCTGCTGATACCACTTACCTTCGAACTTCATACAATCAGTGCCGGACTATCCCTAAGGCAGTGAAGGCAACCAACCGCCTAAAGACCCCGCAAAGGTAAACCGCGCAACGAATTTTTGTTGTTGAAAATATTTCATTTGAGTAGGTAGTGGTTTAATTTGGAGATTTGTATATACAATTATTACCACGTAGACATATTTTGAATTATTCGATTTTTTCGTGGCAATTTTAACGCCGACTAATCAGACACCGGTATGGCAAGCAAAAGCAAGAGCAGCTTTTTTAACGCAAAACGCTTAAAAAATTATGCATTGTGAATGCATACGTACATACTGGTACTACATATTAAGGTGGATCCGCAAAGGTATTCGCGAAATTCTAATTTTCTTACGTTTTTTGCAATTTGCAGGTTGTATCTTAATCAAAATAAGATTCGCGACTATAACATAATGTAGTAAAAAAATAGCGAAATTATGAATATAATTGCATTGTGGTAGAAAAAATATATTTTAGGAAGTTAGAAACGGGTAAAGGGGCCCAGAGAATTGCTTTGCCTAGGGGCCCCGACATGGTTAATCCGGCCCTGCATACAGTGATTGTTAATGTTGTGCGATCATTGTAAGTTCTTTGTTAAGTGCAGTACAGGATTATAAAGGCAGGTATTGTAATACAGGTTTTAAAACATGACAAACAAATTAAATTGATGAAGTGATAAAGGGTGTTAAAACAGTGAAAGTTTCCTTGTGAAGTGAAAAAGTGAAACCTTATTCAAACATAAAAATTTAACACTTGAACAAAAACTTTGAAATCATAAGGTACAAAATATCGCAAAATATCGAGAAAACTCATTTGAAAAGTTCACGATCCTGTTATTATTTTGATACGTATCGATGTTGAGTTAACTTAGAGGAATCGGTTACTGAATAATTCTAAATAATTTCATGAAAATCCAAAAGGTGAGTTTGCTTTACATTTTCTTTAAAAAGTTGGTTGGTTATTTTTTTTGTACTTAAGATAACTTTTATTATTGATTTGTGGTTGAAATATAATTTTATCGTAACTAGTTTATTTTTAAATACGTAGCTAAGATTGAAGAAAACTGCTACAAGAACTTATTTGATCCTAATTAATTTTACATGGATCAATTAATCAATCAGTCAATTCATCGTTTTATCAAATTCCCCGCCCCGGTGCAAATGCTCAAATACGCAATATGTGACGCTCCCCAAGTGCCTGTATCATGCATCAAAAAATACCATGCATGCATGAAATATGTTACATGCATGCAGCAGCCCGGCAGCAACACAAGACTTAAAATCAGGAAAGATACCTGCACAAATAACCTCAAAATTGACATAAATCTTATGAACATAAAAGACAGATAAATATGAAGCTCAAGCCGACGGAATATTCTTACTTACCTTTTATTTGTGCTTCATATAAGAACCATGCTTATGTTTGTGGAATAACAAGCATTTAACTGCCCATAAAGAGGGATTTATTGCTCTGACAACATATGAAATATCCGGTGTTTCGCTTTGAAGACTTACCTATTTATTTAGTTTCCTATTAAAACGATACATATTTATGGCTGAGAGAACTTTGGTAGTATTCTTTGTGGATAATCAATATTGAGTAGCGAAGCGTGAATATTTTCAAGGTTTTTTTTTTTTTTGCCGATGTTTTAATAGTAGCAGGACTGCCTCGTGGTCGCAAACGCAGTAAGGTTGGAAAACGATCCCAAGACCTCATTCATGCCCAGGTACTGCTGAGCATGCTGTCTTTGGTTCGTTAGCCAGGTCGGGCAAAGTATTTAATTGGGTATTTATTTATTTAAACTTTTCACACTCAAAAAAGGTACAAAGGCGGACTTAATGCCTTAGGCATTCTCTACCAGTCAACTACGGGTGGTGAAGAGATTAGATGGCAGTTTTCTATCTGGAATTTCTCTGTAGTAGCCTAGAGTCTGGATTTGTGCCCGTTGATGGCAATAGGCTAAAGGTATACCTCTGCCCAATCCTTCGGGGAAACTAAGCATGATGTTCTGTTATATTATATTTTTTAATAGTAGGTATAGCTGTTGTTGAGTGCTACGTCAGGGGAAGTACCCATTTCAATAAGAGATATTTCAGCACTGCTCCGAGATGGCAACGCATCTGCGATGCCTTCGGTATTGCAGACGTGCATAAGCAACGGTAACCAGTTGCTAGCAGGTGAGCCTACAAGCCGGCTCCTTTGCCACCATAAAAAGAAGAAGATACTATTTTCTAAAATAGAAAATAGTATCTTCATGCCAATTACGACGGTCAATGATTTTCCGGACTGGAGTTTCTTTGAAGGATAAAATCAGAAATGAAATTATCCGGAAAAGAACCGGAGTTACCGACATAGCTTGCAGAGTCAGCAAGCTGAAGTGGCAGTGGGCTGGCCATGTTTGGAGGATGAGGATTGATGGCCGGTGAATCAGACGAGTCCTGGAGTGGATACCGCATAGCGGCAAGCGTAGTGTTGAACGGACCCCAGCTGGAGAGACCGACGACTTTAAAAAGGTGGCTGGGACGGATTAGATGCGGAGGACAGGATGTTGTAGCGCAGCCGGGGAGAGGCCTATGTCCAGCAGTCGACTGCGATTGATTGAGTGATGATTTTCGGCTTCCCGTAAGTATGAAAACTTTCACCCTTCGTCGAATCATTGACACAATTTAAATACAAACTACTTCTTATCTAAATCTAGGTTACGTGTAGCGAATTATTTTACACTTGTAATAATTTTATAAAGTATCCGTGTGTAAAACTTGGCTAGTTTCTTACTAGCCAAGTTCTATAACTTCAAGAAGTTCTCGACTTGACAGATTTACGTAAAACTATTTCTTTTAAACTAGTATCTTCCTGTACTGTTAGTTAAATTATTCTTTGAGTTTATGTATCGTTCTAAAAATGAAAACTTCGAAAGCTGTGCCAGCACCTTCAGTCACGTGAAAAACTTCTTTATTTTTCACGATGAAAACTACTCAATATGTTAATCGAAAATGTTTTATTTCTTTGTTTAATTTTACCGTAATCTGTTAAAACCGACGTCGTTTCGCTAACACATACACATAAACGTATGCCATTATAATATAAGCTTGATATTCCGCGCTCGTTCATTTTAACTTATTAAAGACAGTATTAACAGTCGCCTCAAGGTTTTCTTGCACGCGAGACGTCATCATGCAAGAAATGCGCAAACATAGTCGGAATATTCATGTGTGTTAATATTCATGGCCACGAAGGCACCTGCTGCACTTCAGTTAAGGATCGCGGTGTCTACCGAGCTTGTGTACATTTGTGAGACAGTCGTATAACAGTGGAGGGCGGGGTAGACGTAAAAGTTTCAACGGCACAGTAGGCGAATGCACGTATGAATTCCAGATTGCGTTTAGGTGTTTAGGGACACGGCGAGACGGCACCGCATTACGTATTTAGGCTAATTCGCGACTTGCTTAATTTAAAGTTGAGATAGAGATTAGACGCTTTGTTGGACAGTTGTTTGGAACTGGTCTAGGTTAAGGGAAAGTTTCTGTTTATAATTAAACTTCTGTGTAACTGACACCGTTTTCCCTAAGGAGAAATGTGTTATCGTCCAAAAATAGTTTCGTGAACAATTCTGTATTCAGACATGGTCTGGGTTGTCGTTTTTTAATTAGGAAACTAACTGGAAACTGGTAAAAAAAGAGTTAATCCCTTAATAGGTTAAACTAATATTATGTTCAAGTTCCGAAAAAAGCTAGCGATTTGAAGTACCTACATACTTACTACCGTACTTAAGTAAGAATTAATATTCTTGAGTACTAATAAATCCTGTAGGTTCCTCCTACCTACATTGATTCAAATTAGCAGAAACTTGAATTTGTTTTTTATTTAAAAATCTAATTTAATTTCTCATTGACTGTTCTATTCCGACTAACAACTTATTTCTATTTCAATTAACAGAATTTTTTTCAGGCGTAGATTTCATTGCAACGTTAGGTAGCATAGAAGCTAGTAAAACATAAAAAGGTGAACCCACAGAAAAACCTTGTTATTGATACGATACAACCTGACTTTTGCTGCCCCCCCCACAAATTCGAATATCACGACCTGCTATGTAAATAACAGTGACAGGAATATGTTAAAACATCATCCACATAGACTAAGTGGGAACACTTGACGGAGAAATCGGTGAACATATATTTTAAAAAAAACATACATACGCTACGAACATAGAAGGTCCTCCTTTTTTGGAAGTCGGTTACAAAAGGAAAATTACCGAAAACAAAACAGAAACCACTACAACACCATACACAACACTAGTTACTAGTTAGAAGGATTTCCGTCGAGACGATCACCTCGTTCCCGATCGTTTGCATACTGCGCTGTGCTTCTGAGTTCACAGATTCACAACTAGTTCAGTTTCTAAGGCTTTGATTTGACATTGATTGTGGATTCAACCATTGTGTTTATGTGTTTTCCGTAACGTGTTTGTGGGACGTTTGTTGATGTTGTATTGAGGAATTCGTAAGCAGTTGACTGGATGGTTCCAATTTGGAATAAATCGCATGAAGTGGTTAGTGTTATATTTTAAAGACGTGTATCGTGGGCGATGATGGTTAGATTTTGACCTGGAAGTCAATCGTGAACACAACTCAGTTACTGGGTAATACGATACCCCTAGGTATAAGAATGGTTGTCAGACTTTCGGACTTCTGAAGACCCGTAACGACTGTCAAAGATCCACAAATGACAGCCGGGACCAACGGCTTAACGTGCTTTCCAATGCACGTAGGTATCTTGGTATGTAAAGACGGTCACCCATCCACGGACCATCCGCGGCAAGCGTTGCTTAATCTAATCAATGGACCCATTTGGCTGTTATTACTTAGCCACAAGCCCCAACTGTTTAAGTGTATGTGTTGAAATATTTATGATAGTTTGTTCTACATATAATTGATCTATAGAGATGTTCAGCTATTTAAAGTACCTACCTACTGTTGTGTAAAAAAAATATGGTAGTAGAATTATGAAGCCTCCTGAAATACTAATAGCATCTCAGAAATCAAATCGTTTTCTCCTATTGCAATTCACGGCTGAACAAAGGATTATCTCAACCTCCGCTTCTTCAATGTGATGGTACAAAATAAACGTTAAAACCTTACAAACTGGATACAAAATGCCTCAAAATCCAAAACAGAAGCGCAAAAGAGAATTGCGTTTAATAAATAAATGACTGTCACTAACAGCATGTACTTCGCATCGTCGGCTTACTAATAATTAGCATTAAAGCGAACTCCCCCTAATTTAGCAATGACGTCCCGAGCTCTTGTTTGTTCTGCGGAACCCAGCAATCTCTTTCAAGCGTTTCTTGATTGCTAAAGAACTTAAAACTTAAATGCGCCTGTCTGGTCGTTAGTGCACACATATATTATGCAGTTTCTGGGAAGTGTGTCTAGCTTTAATGCCTTTTTGGTTAGTGTGCTGGTAAATATAGTTTTCGTGTTGCTGGGGAAATTAAAGAAAATATTATGCTGTGAAACGAACTTGTTTGCAGTTAATGCAAATAGCATATGCAGACGTCACTAAGTGCTCACATTGGTATTACTGCAATGCATCTCACTTCTTCATGCAGTAACCAGGCAGTAATCTGGATCGCACGCACTTACCAATAAAAAATTAAAGAATACTTTTTTGAACCTGAACTTTGATATCGCGAATCCAATTCAGTCAGGGATTAGGCACACAATGCCACATTCGCAAAATGACCAGGGTTTTCTATACATATAATAAAATATTAACTTTAAAACTGTACATTGTTTTTTTTTTCAAAAAAAGTAAATGCTACTAGGTGTGGGGCCGAGTTTTATGACGAACATAAAGTTATTAGCAGTTTTGTCTGTTTGTCTGAATGTATGTTCCAGTATCATGGAAATACTACTGGATAGATGCCATTCATATTTTGCATAAATATTCCCTGTAAGTCTGGTCAGTCTGTTGGCTATAAATTATTACGCTATTTGCTATGCAATATTGAATTATGTTTGTATTCCTCTTTATAGGCATGAGGAACAGGGAGTAAAGTTCCTGGCGGGCAACTGCCTGACGATTGATGTCGGATAGTGTTATATATTTTTATCGCACGGTAAACTCTAACTGCAGGATTTGTGTGACGTCAGGTCTTTGATCCGTAGTTTGCATGTGGCGTTGTAGCTAGGACACCTTTATGAGGTTAAGCAGTCAAGTATGATATATATAGTACAAATAAATTTTATTCTATTCTATTCTATATGCAAGACTATTTTTGATTCTTTGTTTTACATTTTGTTATACTATTATATACGACGGTTCGTAGAACGTACACAATAAAAACATGTTTAGGCCTCTTCTGTAAAGCGACTGTTAATAAGAAACCTGTGTGTTTTCTAATGTTTTGTTATTTTAGTGATAATTGTTCGTTATTAGTTATCTGTAAAAATGCATCAGTCAGTGTATCAGTGTTGGGGCAATAGGTAGTATAAGCAGGAACGCAAGCGTTCATTAATTCACAAATAAAAATAAAAACCGGCAAGTGCGTGTCGGACCACGCACAATGAATGGTTCCGTAGCTGGGATGAATTTATCCCAAGAACAAACTTAACGTAGTTGAAAACAACTGCAAATATAAATTGATCGATAATGACTCGTTAACTTGTAGAGCCTACTTAACTGTGATAGTTTTCCTTTTAATTTCGTTATATATACTACTGCTGTGAATTTTTCCACATATCCAGAACTTACCATTTAGCTGGCAGGGGGGCGGACACTTGACTCTAACACTCTAACTCTCTATTTCGCAAGCGGATCCTTCAATCCAAAAATAGTTGTAACAGACTCACAGTATTTTTGAACGACCTTTCCAAAGATGGGATCCCCACACCATGGGATAAAAAAAAGAAAAATATCCCCACTTTACGTGTAGGGGAGGTACCCTAAAAAAACCCAGAAGTTGGCGTGAAGCAACAAAAATATTTTCATGACTAGTAGTCGTAGTAGGTATGGTAAGAAAAAATATTTTCCCCTAAAGCTATTTCACGTCCAAGGCTTAATATTGACTTTAATAACTAATTACGAAGCTTATTACAGCACTAAATATTTATCACGATTATAAGGCTAAACGTAAAAGGGGCGGACTAAACTTCATTATGAGAAAATATAAAACTTAGTTAAAATATACCTAAATTACCTTAGGTTTTTGGTACCTAATAGAATTCATTACCACTGGCAGTGATTGTGCTTTATTTTTAATGGGAACAACAGATATTTTCAATTTTAATTAAGTAGACTTTATATTATTAACTTCTTCAGCAAAAAAAATTAAATTGTATTACGAATTACTTGAAGTCATCTAGTGTTAGGTCATATCATCTATATAAATATTCATTTTGACTGCCTCGTTGGTCTAGTGGTCGCAAGCGCTACTGCTGAGTTTGAGGTCTTGGGTTCGATTCCCGGGTCGGGCAAAGTGTTATTGGGTTTTTCCATCTGGAATTGCTCAGTAGCAGCCTGGAGTCTGGATTTGTGCCCGGTTGATGGCAATAGGCTCGCCCCCTATTACATGGGACTTAAACATAACTGGCGAAATTTGGGTGTACTATACGTACACCTCTGCCTAACCCTTCGGGGAATACAGGCGTGATGTTATGTTATGTGATGTAAATATTCATTTTCAACAGATTTACTTCATCGTTTACTAATTAATAACGGTCTTAAATACTTTTGCCAGGCAAATAATAAGCCTGGTAGGTCTCCCAAAACCTAAAAGCTGTCTGTAATTTCACCGCTCAAACAAAGAACAAAACTCTTCGTCCTAGGAGCAAAGACTTCCTACGCCTCCGCCATTTCTTTTTACTGCGTTGTCACGAACAAATGGCGTACCGTAAAATGAAGCTATTTAAATCTACGGACTGTTGATATTTTGTAACGGAATGTATACATTTTATCCTTATTTTAAGCCCACTGTTATCTATTTTGTTTCTGTAATCGGTATTTTTGTTTACGAAACATGGTCGAAAAACACGCCGCATGACACTCGTGAGAACGCCTCACAGCCTCGGGCGATGCGACTTGTACGAGTATCAATCGACACGGGCGCGCGTCACCTGCTTTCATCCGTCTGTAGTCGGACCGCGAGTCTCGGTCTCGGGGACTCATGTAACACTATAAACAACTTCTTTTATTTTTTCGTTCCATCGCATGAACGTGTAGCTAGCTCGTGGGCACAGAGTTAGGCTATCTACGTCACAACCATGTAATATTAAGTATTCGCCCATCACAAAAGAGTTTGACAGACACATCAAAGCTTATTAGTTCATTCCTGTCTGTGCTGCAGTACTGTAGTAGACTGTAGTGAGGTCCTGGCTAGAGTACAGTCTTTTCACATTTCTTTTAACTCAGATTTTGCAGTGATCTTTATTCTCAATCTACAGTAGATATGCTCGTATTATAACAGATTCACTTCACAAATCCAATACCAACTTTTGGACTAACCACTCAAATGAGATCAATATCATCTTATTCAATTATAATGACGTTGACAATCGTCGATAAACTGACGGAACGATGAAAACAATTCTTATTATAGTAATTGGGTAATACTTCGGACTTCAAAGAATCTCATACAAAAGAGGAACGATGATAATTGACGCATAATTCCGACAAATCGTCGGCGTCGGAATAAGGTCAAAGATCATTACAAGGAAAAACACTCAGCGTCGTAACTGTGACAATTTATATTTGGATCAATAAACCTAACGTATTTTGTGTTATTCTGATTAATTCTGAATAATTTATTGCTTTGTTCTTCTTTCATGGATCACAAAACAATATTTTATTGATTCGCTTCTGTTGCTTTTTGCATAACTTCCAAGGTTGGTTGAATCATTGTAGATAATCCATTAAGGGTGGATTCGACCAAACAGGAATAAATTTACCGCGGAATAAGATTTACGTCTGACAGTTTTCGTATGGAGAAACTCTCAAAAATTCAAAATTTACTCGGAAGAGAAGGCTTATTCCACGGATAAAATTTATTCCTGTTTGGTCGAATCCAGCCTTAGTGATTTCGACGTTCTGCTGTTTCTTATTTCTTCTAAAATGATTACCCGACTGCGACGAAGGCCAAACGCTGGGAAGAAAGCCCCAGGCCTAGACTTGACGAAACAGTGTTGTGAAAAACTGAATCATCGTTCTAATAGACTATTTGCTGCATGCCGTCGCGCCGCCCCCATTCATACACAAGAATTTCAGACAAGAGTATTTTATTGAAGCATTTGCTTGTAACTGATTTACATCCGTAAGACGTCCTCTTAACGTAAGGTTCAGTCGATAACCAGCAGCAAGCACTTATTGTCTGGCAATGTACCTTGAACATTTAACTCAGGTCACCGACCCTAAGGTCTGAACCGTGGACATTGACCTTAACCTCTACCCTCTACTACTACTTTACCTAACCTGCCCGAAAACCCCCGTTTGTAAATACCACGCACTGAATAGATATGAATATTATACTTCTACCTACTAACCTTATTTCTTCATTAGCGAATTTTCTATGCATTAATAGATTAACGTCGGAAAGAAGGAAGTGGGCTTAACCGTGTTTTCCATTAAGAGCAAATTATATTACCTGGAAAAGTACTTAATATTACCTATCTGTTCATAACGAGGGCAAATCAAAGTAACTAGTTACTTTGATTTGATTTTTGAAGGTAAATAATCTTATTTAATACCGCGCCCCTCCACTACTTATTACGTACGTATATTTGAATTGTTTGTTTAGATTTAGTGGAGAGACGCTCAATTTTCTAAGCAACCACTCCAGTATCAACATTTGATTCTCAGTAGGCAACTAGTAAGCTTCGAATGTCTGTGGTTTCTTAAAGTTCGTTGTCTGTCAATATATAGAAATTTGTTGCTAGGCAACCCGTAAGGGTTTTCTAAGCATTACCTACGCATCGGAAAATCGGTGACGTAATTTAATTAAATCAATCAAGCCTTGTGGTTGGGATATGTTTTCTATTGCTTATTGTTTAGAAATGCTTTACATTTAGTTTTCACTTACTGTCAGTAAAAACGGTCATATCTTTCCTATACATGGTGGAAGGGACATCGATGCGCAAACTATTAACATGAATTCAGCACATGATTCTTAACCCCTCAGCGTAGAAATTTTCAGGCGATTTTTCTTTTAAATCAGCTGTTTCATACAAAATTGGAATACACCTACACGGTCAAAACGTATGGAACAAGAGATTTTTTTAATAATCTACTAAGTATTTCTACATTGGGGGGTTCAGAACCATGTGCGGAATTTATGGTAACAGTTTGCACGTGGATGATTCCACCCTGTATATTTAGGTCTCAGACAGACATGCTAGAATGCCGTGATGGTTATTTTAGTTGTTTTAATTGCATTTGAATAAAAAATTGTTGCATGTTTCAATACGATAAACATATTGGCTGACAATATAAAGTTGTCCAGTGACACCATTCTGTATTATGTACTGTATTTTGTATGAGCATATACACGAAACCAAGAATAAAAACTCACATGTAGCTAACCCCACCATTTTTGATTGGACGAACTCAGATTTCGCAATTAAAATACACCGTAATAATTGGAAGCTTAAAAATAAGTCAGAAATTCTCCAAGAATTCTTTTAGCTTAATGATACCTAAGAGTTCATTTAAAAAAATCAGTAGGTATATAAAATTACATTCAGTTTAAGATTAAACGTAGCAGCTGATATTGTATTTAAATATTAAAACAATGAAGTCACGAATAATTTTAAATTCAGTAGGTAAGTCTCTCACGCAAATTCAGTTCGATTTAATAATGAAATAAACGAAAACTGCTGTATTTTATAAAAATATTCCTTAGCAAATAAAGTTGGTTTAATTATTTAACGAAATTAATTACTTAGGTTACATTACATAAATATAATATTATAATCAATATCTACATCTACACTTCTACACTAATATTATAACGATATTTTATTTTTATTTTTGTGTTTGTATTTTTGTTTGTAATGAATAAACTCAAAAACTAATGAACCGATTTAAAAAATCCTTTCACCAGTAGAATATTGCTGTATTATCACTGAGTAACAATTAATTTATAAACATACCACGCGGGCGAATGAAATAAACAATGAAATCTTCAATGAATACCGCCTCGTTGGTCTAGTGGTCGCAAACGCTAATGCTGAGCATAAGGTTTTATGTCGTTTCATCCTTGCTATCTCACAATTTGACGGCAAGACACGAAAGTTACAGTACAGTCTATTATCTCGCGAGATTTATTATAAACTGACGGTATTTGCAATTATCCGGTTACATAAATACTCCTCTAGGTCTTTAAGACGAAGTTATCCCTTGCGAGCCATACAAGAGCACATGTGCACCAATTAACGGTACAAGACTGTATAACAAAAACAATTGACACGACTAGCGAAGTAGCCTTTAAATGTTTTGTTTTTCTTTTATATTTTTTTATAGAAAGTAGTCCGGAAGCGACAACTGTGCAACGAAATAAAATAAAAAATATTCAATTCCGCTTTCGGGTATATGTTTGCAACGTTAGAGGTAAAAATGAAAACATTCGTCCCATTCATAAAAGTTTATTTTTAGATTTAATAGCTTCTGTTTTCTGTGTACACGATTTTTTATTTTATTTGTTATCTTGCACACATATTTTACACTACTGTCAGTTTTTATCATTTCATTTACTCTCTGATCAGTAAATCTGCAGTCTGTAAAATATATTCTCAGTTGTTATGATTGATTAACCACCACGATAACAAAACCATATGACATGACATTATATAACACATAGATCAGCTAATCAGTCTGGATTTCTGAAACCATTTCAAATACTTAGGTACTTATATTATGCATAAACCAAAACCAATGTGCCTTTAAGCGCCTTTTCTTTATTTAGTTACTTTCCATTATTCATGCTATAGGGCTATGCGAAGCGTGTTTTGAAATTAAATGCAGTGGACTTTTTTGATGACCCTGCATGCCAAAATCTGTTAATGTCAAAGACCAAAGACTACTGTTACAGACCGTTCACTAAAGGTTCACTATAACTTGTCCCTTGCCGTCATGTTGGCACACTTGCTTGTCAAGCTTAGTTTCAATATTAATAGAGTTCAAAATGGCGAATGACAGAACAGTGCTACCAATCGCGTCACGGGAAAAGTTCTTATGAACGCAACGTGGAGTGCTACAAGGACCTTATGGCGTTTGAATGATGTTGACAGGGAGGCGTTGTTGGTAAACATTTCTGAAATTGTCACAGAAATTGTTTTGCAATAATAAGATGGCGACGTTAGTTCCGATCTTGGCCACGCGCCAAAAGAACCTTGCAGTTTTGTAGTCCCTTTACGTCACCGAAATAAGGTCAATGCTAATCTAACATGTAACGTGAAGTTTACAACATCGTTGAAGGTCCTCACACACTTATACCTACAAACAAAGGTGTGAAGGAGCATCCAAACTATGACAATAAAAGCAGACAGTAAAGATAAAAACGTTATGTTAGTAGGTACCAATGTAATTCAGGATAGGAAGATTTATGCGTCAGTCATTTGTTTTCGCCGGGTAATCTCCGACCGGGCGAGGCGTCGCGCTAAACTGATTACGACTTCAAATTAAGCCGTAAACTCGTAACGCTCAAATTACTGAGTATTAACGCAGACATTGCTTTTAAGACGAAAGTTTCACTGTGAAATATTTGTTTTAGAGCCTATGCGTTCTTTTTTTGGAGACGTAATGTTGTTTTCTTTGTTATTAGTGCAACATTACTGAATTAGGAATTTGGATAGCACACCAAGCCTGAAATAATACACATGCGGTTCATTGATGACAGGTGCATACCTGCTGTTTCCAGAAGTCATCGGTAGGTAAATAGCAATGAGGCAGGCCTCGTTTAAATTAATCCTCGATTTAATTATTGACAGTCGAACAAAGGACATGACGGGACGCTTACACACCACGCTTCGGTGAAATCCAGTCAAACAGAAATTGTGCAATTGCACGAATCATTGAATCGAGTTGAAAAAACTTGTGAGATCTCAAGTAGAACAAAATATTCCTTCCATCCACAATCGGAAATCTCTTCACCCCAGGCCACCCACATCAACAACATCATTAACATATTTAAGTACATAAATAAAAAATACATGCCCTTTGTAAAGAAATTCCAAACAAAATTTACGAAGTAGCTATAACGAGTAATATATTGCCGTATCTTCTTTGTGCTTGTCTGAAGGAAAGATTTTGATCAGCCATATGTTACTAAAAAGGAAGTAAGCGAAGAAAACGGGGAATGGGGCGTCGACGTGTTACTGATAATCAAGTACATGTTTATCTAGTATAATATAACCGCGCAAGTAATCCCAAAAGGGTATAGGAATAATGGTAGACCGTTTGCCATTGCTGGTTATAAGTAGAAACTGTAAAGTTTGCCTGCAAAAGCTGCTACGTCATGCAGGCTGGCAGAAAAATGATTCTGGTTGCATTCGATCACTCAAACGAATTAAGAGTTAGTTTATTTGTAAATGAAGCGTTTGTTTTATAGTAAAGAATTTTTTTTAAGGTTTTCTAGGAAATAAAAATCGGCGTAGCTTTCCATTTGCGGTTGCGCCACATCTATTGCGGTACCAGAGCAAAGCCCTAACACTGTTTGTCCACCGCACAACGCGAACGGAACGTCAGCGGGAAACGAGATTATTCGAACCGAAAGTGACGTCCCGGTGGTTGTATGCGGTGCACACGCGGCCATAGTAAATGTATGTATCGCTACTTCGGCGCCGTTATCTCGTTCTCGCTGACATCCCGTTGACGTGACGGTGGACAGTCGGCTTTAAAATACCTACTTCTTCTTCTCTCGTATCAACATCAGCTATAATACACATGCTGTGATAGCACACACAGAACTTTCTGTCATCTTGGATTTTCATTTTCACCGACGAGCGGCTTTAGCACCCTCGAAAGCTATGATAACGACACCCATGACGAAAAATGTGAACATTTTTCAATAATTAGTACCCCTGCCCAATCCTTTGTTCCTCATTCGCGCAAAAGTTTTCCGCGTATGCGTGTTTCGCGCATATGTCCATTCGCGCAAAAGTACCTTCGAGCTAAAGTCAATTCGCGGAAATGTCCTTCGAGCAAGTGTCCTGTTACCCATACATGCAAACTCTCGAAAAACATTACCCTCCTTCTGGGGCAGTCGGGTAAAAACACACTGGCCCTGTGTTTGCCCTTGTCACAGAACTCATTTATTCATAATGTCTTATTAATGTCCGTGCACAGTGGTCTTTTGGGATCTCACTTAGGCAACGGATTTTAATGTCAACATTAAAATGGTACGAATAAGTTAAATTAGTATTTGTAAATCTTTTCTTAGTGCCAAAGTTATAAATGCCAAAAATATACGAAAATTATAAATGCCTGTACCTACTACCAGTGGGCCTAGCACGAACGCGCGGATTAAACGCGTTACGTAAATTCGAATGATTTTAATAAAGTTGAAATTCATTTAGTTTTGAGATAGGTTCACCTATAGATACGAATAAACATTATATAAAGGTGATACTGACTGTGTTTGCCACATTTAAAACCAAAATGCAATAGAATAGTTGTTTCATCATATCAATTTACATTACGTTTACTCCGTCCATTCGATGTACTTTCGGACCTCTGTATTGTGCCTGTCATCATTTTGTTAAGAGATCCTCCTAAAGCTATTTTTTTTGTGTTTGACCTCAAAAGGTGCTCAGAAGCTCACTTACGACCATTTTACTCATCTTAAGTGTGGACCATACCTAACTGTTACGAGAAGCTCACCTTCGCACATATTATTCGATTCAGGAATGTGAGGAATTCCAAGCACGTAGTTACTTTATATAGTTGTAAGTGAGTCATCTCGCATGTTACCTAAGTTGCAATGCTGCAAGAGGTCCTTGACGGAAATACATAGATCAGGTGACATTGAATAATGGATCATTAGAAGGTTTATAATTATATTATTATAATCCATATATTACTTTTCGTTAATTTTGAGAGAAGGGAATAATAATAACAATAACCGATCAGTAATATTAGGCAATCTATATATAGTGGTGTAGTATTTTAATAATTGTTTTTCGCTGGATTTCCGGCTTTTCAATATCATTATCAGATTAGATTTTGATGGACTTGCTGAGTGCTGCAGTTTTTCTTTCCAACTAATAAGTAGGTACCAATTATTAGAGGGAGTTTGCAACCCTCAGCTGGCAACGACCAATGAATGAATGAATGTAGCGCAAAGTTCTTTTCTCCGCAGAAAACTAACTACTTTTCAGGAAAATTTTCAGCTGCGGTCTTATTTTTTTTTTACCTATTTTAAAACATTCGAAATACCTATTTTCGCCAATCGGGCAATCACACGTCATAAATAAATCAAACTCCAATTATATTACCAGATTAACTGAAATCGAATATCAACAAAATAATCAGCTTATCATCAGCATCATAATAACACGGATTTCGAATAATTAAATAAGTAATTAAGGGTTGAGACTTATTGCATTAATTAAGCGGCCACAATTTCACGTTATTAGTGGGCGTCGGAGCTAAATAAAACAATAGAGTATCTACGTCCCTAATGAGCACAAATGTGCCAGTAATGTTGACGCAATTTGTTCAACTAGTTGGAGGGTAGTTGGAAAAGGAGACGTGTTAGTAATTACTAATACATATAATAAAATGAAGCCTTATCTGATTGAATATTTTTGGAAAAAAGTTATTGCTATGACAGACAAACGAACGACTAAAAAAATATTTTCGGCAGCAGACATGCCGAAAATATTTTTTTAGATTTTTTGTCCGTTTGTCTGTTTGTCTAGATGTATGTTCTGGATTGGCGCAAAAACAGCTGAATGAATTTGGATGAAATTTGGCACACAGCTAGTTTATAACACACAGAGTACTTTTGATCCCGGTACTTTGTTCCCGTGGGATACTTCCTAACATTTACGCGGGCGAAGCCGCGGGCAAAAGCTAGTAACTAATACTAATTAACGTTCAATTAGCGAGAGAATGAATGAGGTAGGTAATTAATAGGTGTAAAAAGATGCTTAACAAAACCAACAGTCACTTATACCCCCCATCATTGTGATCATTTTTGCGTACCTACTGGACCATACTTGGAAACCTTCTGGTTACGGCGATATTGAAGATCAAAGATTGAACTTTTTCTTAACGAAAAACACAAGTTTTATATGTTATAAAACTTAATTTTAAATACCCCCACGACCCCCCGACCTCCTGTATGTTATGCCGGCCACACACGTAACGATATACTTGCGTGATTTTAGACTTGCCCAAGATTCCGTGACACCGAATGGCTAGGATACTTGTGCTAATTCATCCCACACACGTTCATGTATACTTCTATAAAACCAATTTTGCGCAAGTAGGTATATCGTAACGTGTGTGGCGTGCATTACATTGCGCGCTGCCGTAAACAGCGATTTTGCACACTAAAAATCGTTTCCCACCAATAATGTTTGCTCAATGTTACTAAGTTGAGTGATGTACAGAATACGTAGATAAGGGTAATGTGACGGGTATGTGGGCTATGTGATGGGGTTTTTACGTCCGTATTAAAAAAATATCTCATAAAATGAGATATTTTTTATTGATTGAATTATTCATCAAATAGATTTTTCTAGGAAGGAGTATTTTATTCTCTACTTTATTAATTAGCAAGAAAGTACTGGAAATATCTACGGTATTTGTTCGAGCTCTAATTAGAGAAGCTAGTTTCTATAAAGAGACTAAAACCCTGGATACACCCTTTTGCGGAATTATTAAGACGTTAATTGGAATTCTAAGTAATTTTATCATTAAAGGCAAGAGCCTATAATTAGCTTAAAATTAATTAAAGTTCGACATACACTGAAGCCACTGAAGGCAGATGTCAATGTACTTTACAGGGGTGGAAGTCCTTTCATAGTTACAAAATTAGTCAATATTTAGTTGTGGATGAACGCTAAAAACAATCATAATAATATCTTCGATATCAAATACCTATTTAAAAAAGAACTTTACCCCAGTAAGTACAACGTCATGCATTCGATTTCATTGATAAAGTGATTCCAATTGCACTTCGACTGCCCGCTCGAACCGTGATCGCCAGCAAAATGAAAAAGTGATATACGAGGTTTAGAGGTCTCTAATAAAATGTTGTTTATGTGGGACAATAGAGGGCGCTAGTATTGTTCCCGCGGGCACCGGGAGCTGACGTCGCCCGCAAATGGTTCCGGACTGACTGCGCTGCACTTCTGTTAAATTAAAAATGTCACTAGACGTAAATTTTATATCATACCGTATTCTGTTTCTTGCTTAGTTGTTTTAAAATGTAAGTAAGATTACGATACTTTAAAATTTAATTTATAATAATAATTAGGTTATATTTAGCAGGACTTTTTAAATAGAACTATAAAGTTCTTGCTTTTAAGACTTTCGTGATAACGATAATTAAATCGGGCTACATAGCATCGGGGATAGTGCAAAACCGCGAATCTACCATAGGTAAAGGCCGCGTATCTGCATTTGATCTAATGGGCAGGTTAAAACTGTTTAATATCGTTGGCCTCACTTTTTTACTTAGATAGTAATAATTGATGTTTTCGTTGTATTTTTACCATAGATTATCAGTTACAATGATTAATTTAACTAGAAAATCTTACGAATGCCCGTGAAATTGAAAATTGGCTACATTTGTCAGATACCTACGCGGAATTGTCCAATGCTAGATACCTACGCGGAATTATACGCGGATTTGCACTATCCCCGACGATAGTTTTTCTTTACCCAGTAAGTACTCAGTGAGAAGTAAAGACGAAAAAATATCGCGGTGATTAAGATATAAAACCAATAGTACCTATATCTCCAGAATGATATCGGAAAAACAAAAGAAACATTTCAATAAACTCCCGATAGACATTATCGTTATGGTGTTAACATGGAATGACGTCATTCCGACACCCGTAACCCCCATTCTATGACTGTCCCCTAATTACGACAAACAAACAAACAAAACCTTAGCAATAACATCGTTGTGTGTTACTGAAAACCGTTTTCAGATAAGCGTCGGGAAGCACGTAAAATGGCCACTTTACTGAAGGCCACTGAAGACCTTCAACCCTTTGGAATTTTATTAACTGCTCACTTAGCTACACTTGTTTCAAATACATTGTATTGTATTACTTAAGTAAGTATCAAATTAAAACATTTTACATGTTGAATTGTTTGAATTTCCAAGAGTCACAACAATTTTAGATTAGACTAGCTTTTGCCCGCGGCTTCGCCCGCGTGGTTGAAGGAAAATATCTCACGGGAACGTACTACCGGGATTAAAAGTACCCTATGTGCTAATTCTAAGGCGACTTTTCCTTTATTTGACTTGATGTTTTATAGGTGATATACCAATTTTAAAGTTAATTAAACCACGCAGTAAAATCCTCTCCTGTAAAATTGGTTAAGTACCCCTTTTCACCCCGTTACGGGTAGATTTTCGAATAACTCTGATACACGTTATTCTTTATTTTTGGTTTCAAGTATAAATACTGAGTTTCGAATTAATCGGACAGCGCGTTAAAATTCTTCCATAGAAACTTTGATACCCCCCAATCTCTCTCTCTCTCTCTCTCAATCTAATTTAACAAACTTATACTGTATTTAGATAAGTATTCCTGCGAAGTTTCATGTTTATTACCTCAAGGAACAGGATTTTTCATACAAACCTTCATCCCCTATTTGACTTCCTTAGGGGTTGAATTTCGAAAAATCCTTCCTTTTTCCTTACCTACATTATAAAGGGAACCTGTGTCAAAAATTTCAGCTTGGTCCAAGGGTTTGGGCTGGGTGTTTATGAGTCGTTCAGTCAGTCAGTCAGGACTTTTCTTTTTATTTATTAATATAGATTGCGTCATTTGTCAAGTGGTCGCAAGCGCTACTGCTCAGCATGAGGTCCTGGATTCAACTCCCAGGTCGAACAAAGTGTTATTGGGTTCTTCCACAAGGAATTTCACATTAACAGCCCGGAGTCTCGATTTTTGCACGGTGAATGGTAATAGACTCGCCCCCTATTACATGGAACTTAAACATAACTGGCGAAATGTGTGTGTACTTACTATAGGTCACCTCTGCCTAACCCTTCGGGGAAAATAAGCTTGATAATACAGTTTTGAGTTGATTTTAGCCAACTTTGTCTATGAGGAACTGAGAGTGACTAAACGCATGATTGATTCAAGCCTGAACACAGCCTTAGTAGCAAATTTTCTATAAACTTCGATACATAATAAACTGAACTCATTTAATATCCGCAAACCCTACATTCCAAACAGAAGTTCGCAGAAATTTAGTACCGTTCATCCTGGTTACACTGGAATTCGACCCCAGGCTAGTTAAGAAAAAGGAGGACGAACAAGTTACCTTATTACGTAACAAGGTCTCATATAGTAATTTAGTAGGATAACATTTTGCTTATAAACCTCCCGTAGATATTCTCTTGACCTGAGATGTACGGACCATAACAATGGGTTCGAATGAATACTAGATCAAATAATTTGAGTAACTATCGAAAGTAAAAAAAAAACAACTTTATTGTCAAAGTGTTACGATTGGTAGTTGGGTAAGAAAGCTTCAAAATAAAATCGTGTTTTTTTTTCCAGTAATTTATTTTTGAACTCCCGGTATTTAATTTATCATTCCGTATATTTAGATTTAGAACTAGAATAGTATTTTCCAGAACGTAGTAGAACGGACGGCTATAATAAAAACTATAAATGTTAGAGAAGACTCCCAAGACGTGCTGTCGCAATAACGCAGCAGTTCGCCAAATTGAACGGAATTGTTCAAACCGAGACGAAGCACGAAACTCTTAGACGGAAAGCGAATAACGTAAAAGGCCTCACTCCAACTGAACGGTCACGGCCGAAAGAATGAAATGGAATTTTTCAATTTTGTTAATTAATTTTGCTTGTTTGCCATCCCCGATCGAATATTTTTCGTCCGTAATCTTGATTCTTTTTTATTTTTTTATTTTGTTTTTTTAGGATGTAGGTCGGATTACTTTTTTTTCTTGTTGGTACGTAATCTTATTAAAGCAGATCGGTGAAACGAATTTCTTAATTATTTTGATAGTTCAATTCATTGCATTAGCTTTAATCAGGGGCATCGCCTCGCAATATTTGAGGTCACAAGATCAAAGCGCTAGCATCTTTGAACTAGTTTGGTAAAGTCACTTTATCTACTAGCGTATCTACTTAGTACTTATAGCCTCATGCTATTAATTTGCTGAATCAACTTAACTGAGGATTGCTAGAGATCTTTTTTTTTTTTTTTACTAGAGTTTCCATAATACAGGAATTACCAATATTGAATCCGCCTAGCCTTTCCCCAACTATTTTGAGGTCGACTTCCAGTCTAACCGGATGCAGCTGAATACCAGTCTTTAACATGGAGCGAGTGCCTATCTGACCTCCACAACCCTCCCAAGGGAGGGTACCAATAATATAATCTACCAATTCACTAGCAAGATTTTTTATGGTGCCGATAAAAGCCGATTCATTTTCTAATTAAATACCTTCCTAATGAATTATATCAAAGACCCTTCATATCAATTTATCGTTATCAGTTACAATAGCAATAAAATTGCTAAGTACGGTTCAAATTTTTCTTTTAAACGAAAATGTTGTGGCATTGACAAAAGGTTCTTTATAAGGTAGGTATAGATGCGACCGCTGCCGGCAAAGGAACAAAGCGTCGAAGCCTTTGTAGCTGGAGGAACAGGCCTTTATTAAAAGCCCTCTTTACACCTTATATAACGTTTCATGAAGTTGACGAAACTTATTCAGGGTGTGTGTATCTTTTAGGTGACAACAGGCTGTAAATTTCGTCTCAAGCTCCTAGTATTTAAGCTTTTATCGTTAATGGTTTGAGCACCTGTGTTTAGTCGTCTTTATGAGGTAAGTGGCATAGGTATCCAAATTGTGAGGCTTTCCGGTAATCACATAAAACCAATGAACACTGAACACACATTAAGTTTTTTTTATGAATATGTAGAAAACTAACAATTGGAATACTACATGGCAACCAACAAATTAATAATAACATAACACATAACATCACCCCTTGTTTTACAGAAGGGTTGGGCAGAGGTTTACACCCACAATTCGCCAGTTATGTTTAAGTCCCATAGAATAAGGGGCGAGCCTATTGCCATCAACCGAGCACAAAACCAACCTATTATTGTCCCACTTCAGGGGAAACGCCTTTTCTCACACAGAGAAGTCACGAACATTGTTCTCCACGTTTGCTCAAGCCGGGTTGGCGATATCATAATTATATATTTACTATAAATTTAGTTGTCCTCACGAGGGTTTTCCTTCACCGATTTCAGTAATGACCAAGATAAACTCAAAACGTACATATGAAGGGTAAGTTCCCGGATTTGAACCCACAACCTCGTGCATGAGATGCGTGGCCGTAACCACCAGGCATTTTTGTGTCATTTATTTAAACTGAAATAAATCAAAATTAAAAAAACAATATTAACTATTTAAAAGCTCAAATTTATCACAACTTTCTCCAACCTAGAATGAAATTCCTATGGCCCCAATTATTTATCAAACTTCAGATTTTAATATATCATGGGTACCTGGCTTTTAATAATTCAAGCCACAAAATAACTTTGTTAAATAAATAATAGGTTTATTTAATCCTCGAAGCGCAACACTCAATGCCAACCTCTAGTTAATATGCAGCAAAGGAATCCTGTGAGGGATTTGCCATTTAAGCAATTTTGAGTTGCTTACCCCTGCAATCTGTGCTTCGTAGTCCGTTACCCCAGAACAAAATGATGTATACACCTACGTACAGCTATGTTTGGCGAGTCTTACAAAGGAATTTAACTACTCGGACTCATCCACCACGGATTGAATTTTATAGCGTTTTTAGAAGAGATGTGTTAGCGTCTATGTTATCAAAACTACTTCAGATATCACCAGCAGTGCAGTAATTTTTGACCCCGTCTTTCCAATCAATTACAATAGACATCACGCGTGGTGGTCGAAACATCCTATAAAACCTTCTCCATAAAGAAATGTAAAGGTATGTGTCGAGTTTTATGATCAAATAGAGCTACAATTAATCAATCTCATATATACCAACATCCATTTTAATATATACTCATACAAAATGACAAACAAATCCTAGACAGAGACGCTTTGAAATTGTAAAAATGTTTATAATAAACAAGATTTACATTCGTTCAGCATAATCACTTTAACAATTTTTGACCGAGACGTGTCATTTTTGACACATCTCGAAATAAATCGCGGTTGCGTATCTTTTGTGAAATATAATGAGATTACAATATACCTAAATATCAACGCTTGTTAATTCGAGCATTGTAGTAATATAGGGAAATTTTCAAAGGGAAGAAGGGGAAATTATTTGTAACGAATCCGCTTTGTAATTTTTCCCGAATTACTTAACCGTTTCTATTAGGTAAGTAGCAGCAAAAAAAAAGAGCAATGTAAAATAATCGCGTTCTTGCGCCTTCATTAAATCCTATGTCCTGCAATTAAGAAAGGGGAACCCTTGAACTGTAAACTGATTATACTTAGAATGAAAATGTAATACCCGACATTACCCCCCCTTCATTTGCATAAATAAATGTTATTTTGGACGAAGCAAAATGTTTGTTTCTATTACGTTCGTCTGATATAAACAAAAACAATAATAAGTCGTCTGCAATGTCTGTTATATCAATTTACTCTAGATATCCCTTTTCAAAGATTTCGAAGATATTCAAAGATTTCGATAAAGAACTCATACATTCTCGCGAAGATCTCCGTAAATATCCACACACATTAAGGAAATACTTTTCATATTTGGGCAAAGGAACATTTAAAGCGAAATTAAGCTGCGTTTATAATATCGTTAGTGGCATAACAAACGGGTGTAATGTGAAAACCGCGGATTTGTTCACATAAGCGGATTGCACAGCGTAGGAAAATGCTCTCGCCTTTGTACTGAGGTCGCTAATTGCACGTACCGGGTGTTATTTTTTTTTTGTTGACTCAACAAGTCCTTATGTTTTCGGTAACCAACAAGGATAATTCCTTTGTAATTACGTATTATGTGCATTATTCGTCCCGTCTGCTTGCCTGACGGTTTCTACTGTGTTATAATGTGTGTGCGAAATGCTAGAATTATATAGGGTGGAAGAAACAATGCTATAATTAAGAATAATAATATTGGCACTAATTTAATTAGTAACAAACTAACTAACGAGATTCTATATTGATTGGTTCAATAAAATAGTGTGAGTGATATTTTTAGGATTTTGAGTGGCCGCGGCAGGTCCCCAGTTTAAACCAACAATTTAAAAAAAAATATCTTCAATTTAAGTTGTCAGCTTCGAGGAGAACTTTCTATCGAAGATAATAATTTTAGGTACTTTTCCTTTACGTATCTACCGTTAGTTTTTCTTCCATTCTGTAGGTATAATTTATGAAAAAAAGCTAGTATTTTTCTTGGCAGCTTCTTATTCGATACCCACCTATAAATTCTATTAAAATAAGTTGCTAACATGTAATTAACACCGTCCTCATTATCGAGTCTGGTCAGTTGGCAAAGTCAGGGAAATTAAATGTTTAGCAAACTAACTACCAGTTTAAATTGGTCGTATATTTAAATCACAACAGTCATTTACTGACATTTGTATGAAATGGCTTTAACACAGCAAATTGACGTTGGCTGTCAATTTGCTTCATGATTAATTTCTCTAACCGTACATGAAGCGTCCTTGAGCGAAATAATCGCCATGTGACAGCCGCCGCGCAATGAACGAGTTCATAACGGAAATATAGTGGAATTCTATTGACCACCGGGCGTACTGCGATGAACATGCAATATTAGGGTAGTTATGGTTTTG
This sequence comes from Eupsilia transversa, assembly GCA_914767815.1. Taxonomy (NCBI): domain Eukaryota; kingdom Metazoa; phylum Arthropoda; class Insecta; order Lepidoptera; family Noctuidae; genus Eupsilia; species Eupsilia transversa. The sequence continues at coordinate 6,749,482 of OU611888.1, forward strand.
ATCGAAGTTTAATATGTGAGCTTTCATACAAGCTCTGAGTGTCGTTTATTGGAGCAGAAATTATAAATGAGGGGAAAATAGGGTATTTTAGCTGTCAAACTGCAGTGGTTACTTTACGATTCATAAATATTAAACTCACACTTAGCTAAGTTTCTTCTTATACTGTAGGTATTTAACAGTTTTCCTGTTTAACAGTTTTTCAGATTTTTATTCATCATGCAAAAAAGCAAATTTAAATGTCGTATGAATTCTAATCCTTAAGATTTTATATAAAATGCAGCAATAAATTGTGCAACATTTCTCATATATGGTTCCGCCTGCCACATTCCTCCAGACTACTCTCGGCTTCCAAAGCAATGCTTTTTATACTACATTTTTAAATAAAATACTCTTTTTTGTAATGCTTAAAGTTTTTTCTCGACAAAATATAATAATAGAGGCCCAACAACTGGTTTATCTATAATTCAACCATTTTGAGCCATTCCCTTGAGTTAAGTTACAAAATCTTATGATTTGATATATTAGACTCATTTCTTAAGCTTGTTCTGAGAATGGTGAACTGTTAAAGTCGGCACGTGCTTCACACGTTTAAGTCAAAAGTATAAGTACCTAATACTTCAAGCTTTAATACAAAATACAGTGTCGTAACACGCTGTATATATTTCAGAAGTACACAACATTTTGTTTACAATATCTTATCGTTATCGTTTCGCCCTTATTGGAAAGCGGTTTATTATCGTGACGTAATGACAACCTTGAATCATAGATATTAAACGGACTTTATTTATTTATTGAGATTTCTTTGATTTGATATCTTCGTTTTAATTATATTTACGCAGATCTTTTGGCACATTAACTTTGACTGATTTGTATCAAGTATGGCTGGCATAAATCGTTAAACCACAGTTCAATTACACGATAAATCCTTCATAAAAACTAAAAATCTTTTATGCGGAACACACTTTTGAACACATTTCCGCTATTAAAATTGAACTGTTAGGTATTTCATAAAACTTCCAGGGCTCACGACGAATACCGGTAAGAACTGAATGAAATATGCTGAGAAACAGCCCTAGCAGCCACTTACCACTGTAATACCTCGTTAGCCTTGGCAATGAGGTCACGTCGAAAGTTTTAAGGCTTCAGCGTTGAAAAAAACCTGACGCAGTTTATTACAGGCATTCGTTGAAAGTGGCATCGTTAGATGGACATAGATACATCAATTTTGACAAAAAACTGAACTGGATTTATCAATATAGCAAACTATGTAGTTATTTTTTAAGAAATCCCTAAAAAACACGTACAAACCCAGGTATAAAGTCCATATTTCACAGCCAAAAGGGAAACTTCATTACCCGCATTTACATAGAATCACGTTTGATAATCCTGGCTCGCAGATGGCTCTGACTCTTCATCCGAGCTAATGTGTCAGCGAGCTAAATTCGAATTAGCGATAGTTAATCGACTTTAGAGATGCGAACTGCCTAATACGGGTAAGCGTTCAGCTAAAACTGTTATTAATAGCGATCGATCTGTGCATCCCAAATGTCGCATCACTAGTGTCGTGCCGGCTTTTTATTGAGGCTACGGTAGGAAATGTAAATTGAGAACGGTTTTTGCTGTTGCTTTGCCGTCGAATTTGATGGGGATATATTGGTTCTGGCTAAAGCTAGATGAACATGCAGATTGTTAACGAATATAGCCTAATCGTAAAAAACAATGATTAGATTAAATACCTTAAAAAGCCTTTGAGATTCTTTAACGATTCTATAGTTTTCTTTATGATTGAGAACAGTAAAAAATTAGAATCAAGTGGAAACGCTATTCGGAAAAAATAAATAACAAAGAAAAATAAGTACTTACATGAAAATATTGTCACGTCATCTTCGAGACTAATTCAGCAAGATTCTTTGGTCACAGTTATTAAAAAGAAGGGCCACACTTCGAGTTGAGTCGGCAACTTGAGGTCCTTTGATACTAAGCCGTGGAGTGTTTAAGTGAGTGCTCAAGAGAGGGCGCGATAGCAGATCACTCACCGTTGTGGTGTTTCTCAAAGGCGTTACACTACAAGAGGTCGGCCTCTGTGAAATTCCCGTTTGAACTTCAAACTGTAAGCTTTCAAATCTTGCTTGCCTGTTTCAATCAAAGACACGCTCCAGAGTACTCAAATTTTAGTAATGATTCGCTTTTCATTTCGTTGGTGCTGTTACACTGTTTATTGTTGTTAGGTTTGAGTTTTTCTTTACGATTACACAAGTTGTTTGGTTGGTATGTTTCGTTTTCTTTGTAGCGAACAACCACAAGTGTCATAAAAGAGCAAAATTTAATACAAAAAATATTGACAGTTTTACCTAAACATCAATAAATAGCATAATATTACACCATGTCAGTGTCAGACTCTTAGGGTGCGTTTCCACTGAAGCGGAGACGAGAGGAGCTGAGCGGAGACGTGCAGGAATCGTCCAATTACAGACGAGACGCGAGACTCGACGAGGATTTCACCCATTGTGATTGGTGGATTCATGCAGGTCTCCGCTCAGCTCCGCTCATCTCCGCTTCAATGGAAACGCACCCTTAGTGACTAAAACCCACCCGTGTTCCTTCAAATGCCTGTGTTGCCAAGGGACACGGTATCCCTTGCGGACTTTCCCGCTTTTACACATGTGTTAGCTGAAAGAATAGTTCACAGACACTAACATGTTATATGATTTCACGAAGACTACGTTTATTGCGCGATAAGTATATGTACGCCTTTACCTACATGTAGGCATTACAAAATGGACCAAAATGAAACAAATAATCTCTGTTTCAACGAAGAATTTCTAGCACAAAACTTTTAAAATGAACGCTATCTTATTCTAAATGACCCATACCTACATACATGTATATGTGAGGGACTTACTTAGGTTTAATTCTCCGAACAACTTCATATCATAGTTCGGAGTTATTTCGAACAACAACCCTTGGTATAAGTACCTTGCGAAGAATAGCTAGCGAGTTTATATTTTGTTTTATACCTGCAGGCACTCTACTTCTAGTTCAGAAAGATTGCTTATAACAGCGCAAATCTAGTTCATAACAGAATATAAGAAAATATTTTTCGCAAGCTGTAATCCAGCTTTGTTGGCAACAAAGTGAATTTTCTAGATACCTTTTTGGATTTCATCGATTCCAAAAAGTTTTAAATCAAAAAACCACGGTACACGGTATGCTGATTATGGATAAATAAAAGATAATGCCAAAAGAAACCTGTAATTTACCTAATTTTACAGGTTTTAACATTGATTGTCGCTGAGACGAGACAACAACGATAAAGTACGTTGTTAAACCTTCAGAAAGCTCTACTCATTTCACAGAAATTAAAAGTGAATAAAATTCAAAAGAACGATATCTCGACTTCATTTGCATGCGAATAGCTAGGGCAAGGTAGAAAAAATCCTGATTGTGTACTTAGAAGTTTTAACTTACCAATTACAAAGTCAAACTTCACTTAATATTCTTAGTTTGAGCCGGGACTAAATTAATTCCTGTAAATAACAAACTTGGTTTGATAAAAGCCAGCCTTGGAAAACTGAAGATGTGGAAATTGTCGAGTGTTTTCGATGTCGTCGAACGGTGTTCATCGGATCGGGTTGCAGACAATCTCTTAGCCCGGATTATGGCGGGTTGTAAACCAATATGCCCTACTGCAAAGCACGTAAACTGCCTACAAAGGCGATGTCTACGCTTCTACGCCTGTCAGCCGACCCGACGGAGAAAAGCTCTATTGTGTTTGGCACTTCTTTTGTGTACCTACTCGTTGTTTATCTCGATGTCTGGATTACCAACCCAGTGTGAATAATATATACCTATATAACATTTTATTTTTCGTGTAACAGTGTCATCGGACTGTCTGTAGTGAATGTATTAATAGATATGTAAACACTATCTCGCACATCAATAGTGAGGTAACTGTCACTAATGTCCACTGTCAGTCCACCACAAATCCTGGGAACCAGTGGAAAGTGAAGCGTGATGAGCCAGTGTAGTGATTTATTCAGCTTTTAAACGGGATCAATAGGATTCAAATACGGGATCAGGACACTGTAGATTTTTAAAGTGATTTTCAAATGATTGAAATGAAATGAAATGATGATGCTGAAATGATTATATTTTCTGTAAATAGGTTTGTACAAAACACTTTTATATGTCAATAATATTTTTTAAGTAGGTACCGTACTAGATGAGGTCGGCGTTTCCTATCTGACTATTCTGAGAAGAAAGGCCGAAACAAACTCACAGGTCACAGTCTCTTTTAAAGTCCAGACATTTTATTGGTTAGATCATATGAAGACGATGTAGATGTGTCTGGAATGGTCTTTTGAGGAAAGAACCACACAGATTGAGTGGACCTGTCCAGTCAGTGCACCCATTTGTCAGTAATCGTGCAGCTCAACTCAAAACTTAAGGAGCTCAAAATATTGTTGTTTTCTTAAATCTATCCTTACGTGATTTTCTTGGTATGATTGGAAGATGTTTTTTTTAAATTACAGTACCAATAAGGCAAGTATAGAAAATTGAGAACCAATTGAAAAGGGAAAGCAAAATATAATATCTAAAGAAAATAAGTCCATTCCGAATAATATAGTTGATTGTTAAAACAGCGAAAATGGAAGAAAAATATCATTCCACGCGAGTACTATGAATGTATTATGAGGCTATAGTTCCGTATATGGCAGTCCAGTATAACCACTATAGCTTGCTTATTCTATGAGCTATGTCGACAACTTTAGTTCTCTTCCGGATCGCCTCGTTCCGAATTCGACCCCTCAGAGAGATTGCGAGCATAGTTCGCTGAGAGACCTTGAATTTATGGACCAGCCGTACCGTGAGTATCCACACGTTTCGGCTCCGTATATCCTAACAGAAAAACCCTCTACCCCCCCCCCCCTATTTTCCTGTAAATGTTATACCGTATACTGCATAGTCAAAATCGACTAAAAAATACCCAAAAAAAAGATGAGCAAGTCGATCAGTAAAGTATTAACGTTATTAATTGCCAGAAGAAATTAGTAAGGTGTGAGAGTAGAGATAAGACCTTTTGGTTTTATTTAAGAACGTTAGTAATTAAGATGAGCTCGATACTGGCTCCCCTATAGATCCATTATAGCACTCTAACGGCCTATAATTGCCCGTAGGGCATTATGTGAGCTTTACGGGAAAAATATATCGTTATTTCAAAATATTGCTGTTCTTTTGTAAGTGCTTTAGTGAGATAAAGTTAATACCCTGAATACAGTGGTGGGTAATGAAGATTACTTTTGATTTATTGTCTCGTGTTGATTCTGAAAAGTCAGTGCTAAGTACCTAATTCATAAAACAGTTCTTTGTTGCACTGTCAAAATATATTGGATTTTGTTATGAATACGCCTGTATTATATCATATTTCAGGTATTATGGAGCCATGTTACACATATTTGTACATATTATAAAACAAAGTCTCCCCGCCGCGTCTGTCTGAACGCAATGAACTCAAAAACTACCGAACGGATTTCCATACGGTTTTCACCAATAGACGGAGTTATTCATGAGGAAGGTTTAGGTTGTATGTGTAAATTGGCTGAAATTTGAAGATAGTGAATTTGAAAGGAGTATCTTATACTCTAACTAGGATTACATTTTAATCCAACCCACATGCTCGACGCAACAGGCTGATAAGAAACCACTACAGAAAAAAAAATGTAGGCATATATTTATGCTCTGCTACTCGTGCGAAGCCGGGGCGTAATGCTAGTAATTTATACGATTGCCGAATAAAATATTTAATAGTTTACTGACAGGATTCAAACAGATACCTATAGTTAATTTATCTATAGTAAGTTCTAGACTATACTAATAACAGCCATTTTAATTAAATTACAATATAGGTACTTAATACGAAATGTTTGGCTTATTTAACAGGGAATAATATTTTCCCTTAGAGACTAGATTATGAAACACGTCAATATTTATTAGATAGATACCTAAATACTGTCGAGGATTGCCTTTAAATTATTAACTATCTGTCCTAGGCTCGGGTAAGTAAGTTTATTTTTTACACTTAATTTTACACTTAATATTTTTATTAAGTAAAGCTTAATAAAAATATTAAGTGTAAAAATCTTACTCCGAAATCTTTAAACGTTACTTTGGCTAAGCGTATAAGTCAAAGCAAGAATTAAATAATGTTGATAGGTCGCAGCCTTAATAAAGCCTTAACATAATATGCGATATCCTTGCAAAGGATTGAGGGGGAATATTTGTTTTAGACGTCACTGAGCAGAAAGGAACAGCCAAGTTGAATAGATGTCCCTGTTCCGCAAGAAAAATAAAGGCTTATGAAGCAATTTGAATCAGCAATTGGGGTTTCCTTTTATTTTTTAAACTGTAAGGATGCTTACAAATGCGACGGGCGGGAAATGGGAGGAGACAAAGAGAAAAAGAGGCTTATATCCCCTCCATGGTGGGTGGATTTGGGTTTTGGATGATAATATTATGCTTTAGATTTAAAAATAAATCTTGAATGACTTTACCAGAATTCGGTAACCCAACATGTCAATGGAATTGGACAACCAAGACTCACTCCTGCCCTTATCCCAATTTATTTGGGGTCGGCGCAACATGTCTTTTTCTTCCATACTTCTCTATTAGTCGTCATCCCCTTTCTAGCCATATCCTCTTTCACACAGTCCATCCATCGTTTATTTGGTCTTCCCCTAGCCCTATAGCCATCAACATTCATACTTAAAACTTTCCTCACGACATTTTCCTCATTTCTCCGCATCACATGCCCATGCCAACCGATTTCCGCACAACTTTTCAGTCACTGGTGCCACTTTCAGACTACCTCTTATGTACTCATTTCTTATTCTGTCCATTCGTGTAACACCACACATCCCGCTTAGCATTCTCATCTCAGCTGCATGCAATTTCCTTTCATCCCTTTTGTGGCCCAACATTCTGAGTATTCTGACCCATACAAGACAGCAGGTCTAACCATTGTTTTATATATCTTCCCCATAAGTTTAAGGGTAATACGGGAGTCGCAGATTGTTCCCGTGACTGTTGTATGTGTGTAGTGTAGTGTTAATTCTGTGCTTAACCGTCCGATCTACTTCGCCATCGCTTTGCAAGAGTGAACCGAGCTACCGAAAGTCGGAGCAGGCTGAGAGAATCGCGCCATCAAGCGCTATGGCTCCAGAACTGGAGAGACCGCCGAAATCGCAGAACATACCTATATTCCGTTTTGATTCTGCTGATTTTCAAGCAACAGTCTCCAACTTCTGTTGCCATTTCTCCAATCTGCTCTGGATCACAGGTCCATCTTCACCAGACTGCCTCTTCCTGAATGTCCGACGTCAGAGCGTCCATAATCACCAGGAAGAGGCACTACTTCCCGGGCAAACCTTTCTCTTTCAAGGCCCACCACAACACATCCCGAGGGACCCTATCAACCACTTAGTGATTGATGCATAGGTAATATAATGATGATCAATGCTCATTCTTCAAGCTATGTCAAGCCTTTGTCATGCATTGAAACAGTTACCTAAACCTGGGACGAAAGAGAAATAGATATGACCCTTCCAAGTGGAATATCTGTATCCTGACAAATCTCATAATAAAAAGGATTGATCCCTACTTGTGAAATAACTATGAGCAGACGAAAAACTGGACAAGTACGAGTTTGTCTCGCTGGTCGAGGTCCTGCATTTACATTTTTTTATATGGTAAAAAATATCTAAATGTTAGGCATTATATTATTTTCCATGGCTTTCTGTAAAAACTACAAAGACCTTATAACAACGTTAAAAAGAAAAGCCAGTGGGAGTACCTACAGGCAGTATAAAATTATCATGACTAACTTTTGTACATACTTGAAATTAATTTTAACTATGTTCTTGAGTTTTCATGGCTGTAAGGATTCTGTTATTTTCACTTTAAGATAAGGGAGACCCTAAAAATGAACCTCGTTAAATAAACGTACCCTTCCAGATATTATTTTGTCAGTCTCACAGAATAAAAGAAAACGGTACATTCCGCTAGTGTTTACATTTTGTTATAGAATTCTAGTTATTTCTAAAATGGGACGTTGTATCTATTGAATTGAAAATAAAGTTGTTCTACGAAATAATACAATCTATCCAATTGTGTCGTACTCAGATTAATCCTTCCTATGGAAATAGCTTTTGTTGTCACAATTCGATATTTATAACCTAATGTAAGCTCTGTTTCTGTTAAAATTACTCCTGAAATTAATAGTCAAAATTAATAATATTGCCAGATCGGATATTGGTTGGATATCAACTTAACATAGTCCTGTATGAATTGGTTTTTACGACAAACACGTTTCGGTTATGGAGTACCTACCGTTTTTCCAGGAACCTCAAGATAAGCCAATGTTGATTTTCCACAAATTTATTACGGAAATTAAACTCGATTGAATAGGTCCCAGAATATTGGAGTCAACATTCAAGTAAACTAACTAGCTTCGTGTTATTGAGAAGCTGTTTGTACCACAGAACGTAACCTACCCTCGGCTTTACAAGCTCATGAATATTCGCTTACATGTATTGTGTTCATTTGCATGATAGCAGTGGATGCACGCGCTGCTTCCATGTCGCAGCTCACACGGTTAGCGCGCGTACACATGACACGAGTTCGCGTCGCGAAGGACGCGTCCGCGGCTGCTGCTTTTGAGAGCCAAACGACGGCACGACGACGTGTCCGCGTCTTGTCATAACGTCCCTACATATTACTTACATAAAGTACTTATTCGCGGTTGCTATTCGAATTCAGAGCATGAGCGGAATGCTTGATTATTACGAATACGTATGGTATGAGAAGGGGCATAAAGTATGAATTCCAAAGCCTCTGAGGAGAGGGCGTGTCTCGCCAAAAAAATCCGCGCTCGTATGAACGCGCCCTTACACTGCGCTAAATGTTGACTTTTGGAAATATTACCGTTTGTTTTGTGTAACCACGGCACATAATGTTTGGGAAGGATTCTTGGCTTAGCTTCTATGTTTAGTTTGCGTTACTCCTGTGGGTTTGATTAGGTTTAAGTTTGAATGGTATGGTGTTTTAAAAATTAAAGCACTAGATTCACTTTTTCAGGCTGCGTAGAAATAAGGATCTTACAGGCTGTATACTGTAGAGGCTGTAACATAACATGGCTTAGCATGAAACCTCCGCGGGTTTATTATAAAAAAGTCATGAATATGTGACAAGCATTGATTTGTTTGAAGAAAACCTTGAATCGACTACACTGTATAAAAATGTACTTTTTAGTCGGCTCCCCGAGCTGACAAGCGCATTTCATGAAACAGAAAATGTAAAAACATAAGAATAATTTATTATTTAATAAAATACATTCAAATGCGTTGATTCCTGGAACTCACACCAGGAGTTCCTGTGTCGTGAGATCCAGGCTCCTTCGTTCTGTTTACAGTTATTGCAGAACATGTAAAGTACCTATACGTTCCAATAAATTTCTTAGAAAATATCTTTATATTCTAAATAATTATTCGAGTTATATCACAAACAAGTGTTTAATTTACGATCCGGTACTATAATAACGAACACTTATTACAATACCTATAGCATCAACTGGTGAAGAACTTGTAGCAAAGATGGGGTCCTCGGATTTTTCTTAATTCAGAGAGATCGACCCTTTTACATACATACATAAACTTACGTCTTGTTCCCATGGGGGTCGGCAGAAACTACAGTAAGCCACCTGCTACGATCCTTGCGTACTCCTTTTAACAAGTTAACGTTCATACATCTGGTCGTACACGCACGTCGGTTGCGAATATTACGCACATGACCTTTCTGAAGAACGTCACCAATAAAGTCATTATATCCCTCCGTCTGTCTGTCCTCCTTGGGCGTTCCCTTTCAGAGTTTCCACACATATCTGCCTTGTCTTTTCTTTGCCATAAATGGCATCATAGCATTTTCCATAATTATGCTGAATGCTAGTCAATGATTTAGATTCTCAATATTTTCGCCATGACTAACCTATTTGGTTTCGTTCCCCAGTTCAACATGGGTTATAACATCATTGCTCCTAGTGATCATGTAAATCTCGATAAGAGTATTTGACAACTTTGGAACGTTGTAACTAAACTATAGCACAATTTTTATCCTTCTTCATACAATATCAGAGTGTTTTCATAAAAAAAAACAACTTAATGTGTAAAATATCCAAAAGAAATCAGTAGGCACAGAGTAGAATAGAAACTTACAACACAGATGTTTATCAGAATTCGCTTTTAATGTTGTTTTTCCCAGGCGACAAGAGTCATTAAATTCATTAGTCACGCACACAGTTTTACGGTTTTACTACCCATAACCTTCGTTATAGAATTTTATTTTGGACTTTATTTAGTTAAGACATTGACCTTTTTCTGATTATTATTACGTACTTTTTACATGGCTAATTATGTGAGATGCATGCAAAATAGATGACAAAAAGAAAAAATGTAGTATGATTACAGCAGTGATTTGCGTAAATTCCGTGTCGCTACTCTGAATCCACGAGCTAATGGAATATTGTTTACCCTTTCCTCACGCTGACGTAAAAACCAAATGCAAGAATCCGTGAAGAGGATGAGCACTGACGTTCTTTCTACTAACAAGAAACTGAGATCATCTATCAGAAGCTTTTAACAGGAGTACGATCATGGAAAAATACCCCCTCAAAGCACGGAGATGCCTAGGCAGCCGCTGCTAAAGGCGGCATTGTCAACACTTTCCATATAAACCAAGCATGACACGCACTCACACTACGACTCAAATAACGTACAGAAACTGACGGCTTTAAAGGTGGTCCCTTGACAGAAGTTTGTTTGCTTAACGCACTTTCGGTGCCACGAATGTTTTATAACCTGCCAACTCTAGCGATTCCGTGCTCTGTGATAGGTAACCCCCCCTTTTATCTGAAGGAGTTACAGAGAGGACCCTTATGATAAACCTTCGTCATATTCATTAACACCCGATTGAACGTCCCTAAAAGTCTAGTGTACGCCTCAAATGCTTAAAACTACTTCTAAAATTCAAAACAAACTTTCAACCAAACCCTATCAACAGACTTTCATATTCTATTAGTTAATAATGTGGTCTGAACATACATAAATATCTACATATACCTACAGACAGACGAAGTGCGTACAGGGTAAAGCCCTTAGCGAATAATTATTGGTTCATTAATCGTACCCCTGCGAGTTTAAGAGGCTTTACGATCTGTTATTCACGATAGTATACGTGTGTATATATGCATAGGTCTATAGTATATGTAACCGTCACGGTCTATCTCTGATAGATTTCATTTGTAGGTAAATAAACCTTTATCGGAGAACTGAACTTTATTTCTTCTAGACTTTGTATTTTTGTATTGATTTGATTTAGGGGTAAAACAAAAGTCAAGCTTTAAAATATTTGGGAGTAGTTCCAACAAACCTCAATTTCATCTGTAAAAATTGATCGTTAAGACGAAGATTTATTAAGAGTCAGCATTATTAAAACCACCATTACCTATAGTAAGTCCACAACTGGGCATAAATCCCAAAAAAAAAAGTAAGCGAAAATTCGCAACGAGCTGACTTAAAAAAGAAATGTACCTGGCTATTTCTAATTCCAAATACACCTAATAATACTTTGAGTAAGCCGCTTATCCTTGGCTGATCGACTCATCCAATAAAGCTCGTTAATCATTTACTTTATCCTGTATTCTATATATATACCCACCTTCCCTCCAAGTACTGTATGCCATTACCTACTTACGTAAATATATCTCGAATGGATGAGGTTCTCCTTCCTGTATTTCCTCTATTGTTTTAGGTTCAGGATAAGGAATACAACCGCTTCATTCAGTTTATTTTAGGTTCATACGTTGTTAAATAAATACACGTTCAAATGAACAAAGGATGTCCTACTGACTAAAACAATAGACTTTTTTAGCTTTCATGTATATTTTGTTACTTTGATTTGATAGGAAATTGGTAATTTTCTTATATAGGTACATTGTTTTTAAATATGACAAATGATTTCCATGTATTTTTTATAAATATGCATTATGGGGGATGCGCTAAGGAAGGTAGCCCGCCAAATTGAAATTTTCTTAATTTTTCGCAATTAGCAGATCAGAATAAGGTTGTATGTTGATCAAAATATGATTCGCGATTATAACAAATAAGTATTTACAGAATTATAATCATTAGAATCTATACTTATAATAAATCTGTAGAAGTGAAAATTCTGTACATTGAAAATATCAAAAAAATAAATGGCAGGGGGTGTTACTAGACCGACACCGAACCCAAAAGTGTGATTAAATTTTTTTTTGTCTGTCTGTCTGTCTGTCTGTCTGTCTGTCTGTCTGTCTGTTTGTTCAAGTATCACGCAAAAACTACCGGTTCGATTACGATGAAACTTGGTATAATTATTCTTTAATATCCTGGGCACCACACTGGGTACTTTTTATCCCGGAAAAGTACCCTATCCTACGGTTGGGGGGTGTCAAAGTTTGTATGGAAGAATTTTAACGCGCTGTCCGATTAACTCGAAACTCAATATTTATACTTAAACCCAAAAATTAAGAATAACGTGTATCAGGATTTTTCGAAATTCAACCCCTAAGGGGGTAAAATAAGGGATGAAAGTTTGTATGAAAAATCTTATTCCTTGAGGTAATAAACACGAAACTTCGCACGAATAGTTATCTAAATAAATTATAAAGTTTGTAGTTTTTTGTTTTTATAAATTACCCCCTTTTTTTTATCTTTTTTTTTTTATCTTTTTTTTTTTTTTTTGGGTGGGAAATCATCCAATGACGTCTCCCGCTCTGGGCGGAGCGGGAGGGCGTGTCAGACTTTTACTGACTAAAACCCACCCGTGTTCCTTCCCTTGCCATGCCAGGGGCCACGGTTTCCCCTTAGGACTACCCGCAATCCCGACGGGCAACGGTCCTAGCGGACCCCGTCAGTTTTGCTGACATCTCTTTGAGGCGCGCGTGGAACACGACGCGCCGTCGACCCGGGCCTGGTCCTTATCGGGGGCGAGCTACCCATTGCTCAACGCCCGCAAGCCCGCGCCTACGGTGGCCGGGAATCCTCCAAGGAGTCCCAACGCCCAGGGCGTCTTCTACAGCGGCTAGGCACGTGAGGGCGCGAACTTTGCCTCTCCATCACGCGCTCCGCCTCCTCCTTCGTCTAAATTACCCCCTAAAGGGGGATTGGGGGGTGTCAGTGTTTGTATGGAAGAATTTTAACGCGCTGTCCGATTAACTCGAAACTCAATATTTATACTTAAAACCCATGGGGATGTATGGGGTAATTTCCGACACTCACGCGGGCGAAGCCGCGGGCAGCAGCTAGTCATCAATAAAACTCTCTTAGTTAGAATTGACCTCAAATGTCATGATTTCATGAAATAGTCATTCAATAAGGTAATTGGAAGTTAAAAAGTTATATTGATGATTTTAATGATTGTTATTCTGTAAATACATACCTTGTTACGAACGCGAATCATATTTCAATCTACTTATAACCTAATACTGAACTGCAAATTGCAAAAAACGTAAGAGAACTTGAATTGCGCGGGCTACCCTAGCGCTTTTGCCTTAAAGCTTAATGCTTATCGAATTCACAATTCAACTAAAGCTAAAGATACCTTGAGCTCCACTGAACTGGCTGTTGCGCGCTCCTGATTCCTTCTAATCACCGCCCGACCATTGAGCGATTTATGACAGTTAAATCCATTGTACTTGCTTTCTGGAAAATCATGATAAACTATCTCTGAGAATCACGTCGCTTTCACAACTCTGACAGACTAAAGGTAAAAGGCGAACGGACGTATTCGCTAAACCCTTTGTGGAAATGAATCTTGGCATAGAGCCGAGACTATTTTTGCTGGAAAAATAACTTTATGTTACATCACATCCATTTAGATTTCATTTAATAAAGGAAAATAAAGTTCCACAAGACCGTGTAAAATAATATTTAAAATGTGTGGTTAAAAAAAGCAAAGTAGTGAGCAATTTCACAAAGAGCTGCACAGTTCAACGGTCCTCTGCAGCCCGGTAGATCTGCCACCCTCGGGCGTCTTATAATATTCTCCAAGAAATTTGTACAACGAAACTGCAACACTGACGGAACCCTTCGAGCAATTTCAGTACACATTCCCCAACACTCCATTCTCGGAAGTAGACGCTAAGGCCGGGAAAAGATTTTAGGAGGGCGGGAAATTGTTTCTTGGTTTTGTTTATTTCTTTACGTAGATTTATTCTGGGCAAAGGGGTAGCTTTAAGGGCTCGCTTAACAGTCACCAAAATATCGACATGTGTTTTAATAGGTGTCTTATGGAAACCATAATAATTTCCCCACAAGCTCATCAATCCGCTTTAAAATTATGTAACGCGTAACAAAGGATGTAAACCGCGTCAACTTTTTTCCGTCTCCGTAGAGATAAGGCACTTAAAACGCTGTAGACGCACAAAGTTTATAAAAGCCGAGTTCATAAGGCGGCTTTATTAGACAATTTCCAGGTGTGGAGCAGCTGACGTCTCAAATATTAATTTCTGATGGATCTCGCCCAAATCCCGCCTGATCCCGCATTTTAATGACCGTTTGTCACACCCCAACGGTTTTCATCGGTTGTTACATTCGTATTCAGTTCATAATTGATGCTAGAGATTAGTACGAGTGTGATTCCAACTATACGAATAACTCGTTTAAACTAACCATTCTCATTACTCATTCAGATACCTCGACGATTACTTTGTTCAACTGAAGCAATTCTGTCCCTCGATGATAAGCTGCGAAGTAGGTACTTTGCCAACTTTGGGGGATGAATCGTCCTCGTAATTTCGTTATGAGTTATGAGTAGTGTTTGTCATTGTCAGTCGATACTTTATAGATCACTTACTGGAACTATGTCACTGTTTGATAAACGGTTCTCGAACTACAGACCGGGAAAGTACTTGTTATGAGATGTTCGACCTGAATTCAATTCGTTTATCTAACTGTTCAATATAGGAAAATAAACTTGTAAAGGAGGTCTGTATATCTTGCTAACGACTCGGTAGTGTTTATCTGTGAATCAGTTTCTGTGTATCTAAGGGCTTTGCGACCCAAATAAAAGGGTCGACACAAAGGTGTCCCGCTAAGCAGATTGAAGGTTACGTGACGGGACAACCAAGTGGTGTTGGGAGCGCTAATCATCACCTCCGGGTGCCCTCACAAGCTGTTTGGTTTTCTACTTTACGATCATTGCTTACACTATTATTGTCGGGTTGATTATACCCGTGATAATGCAGAATACTAATCTAAATACCTTATTCCGAGGTATTAGAATCCATCAATTAAGCGTGTCAGTGTCTTCTTCTGCTCATTAAACATAAGCATTAGATGTGGACCTTGATTTTGCTTAACATATATATTATATATTTTACTATCCGTTTGCTGCTTCGCGTAGACAATAATTCATTTTCTAAAATAAAAGTTAATCTTTATAACATCAGCTATCGGCCAGTGAAAGTCCCGTCAAAATCGGTCCAGCCGTTTCGGAGACTAGCCGGAACAAACAGATAGAGACAAAAATCTTTATTTTTTTTGGTATATTAGTAAAAAGCTATTATTTTGACATTATAAACAGACACTTCAATTTTATTTATTTGTTTAAAAATAATAGTTATTCGTTGTCAAAATTTAATGCCGAAAATGAGAGTAGGTAATATGAAAAACAAAGCAATTACTAAGGCATGGACGCAAACAACATGTTACAAACATTCATACCAAACTAAAATGAATAAAAAATATTCATCAAGCGGTGTTTTTAATTTTAAGCCCGTATATAACTCACTAAACGTCCAAAACTTTGTAACGTTATTCAATAACTTGTAAAGCAAATTTAGAATATGTAAGCCTATGTAGACAGCGAAGATATTAAAATTTTGTTTTCCAACGCAAACAATCTGACACGGGACCCTCGTCATCTGCGGTCTCATGTGCACACCCCGACACCCAGTTAAATGTAGCTCCAACTTAAATGTTATTCTCTTACTAATTTTCCCAACAACCAACCCAATACTTTAGAACATAACTACACAAAACCGTATTCCAAACTCCAACACACTGATAGCTGACAAGTCTGCAAACAAAATAATTTAAATCATCTGAATACATTAAACTAGAAAACGAATTTAATTCAACACCAGATTAGAAAGCTTTACTTAGACTATGTAGTTAGTATAACAAAAGTAAGCGTCTTAAATGAATAAAAAGTGCTTTCTACAAATTCACAGAGATTTACATTTCAATTAGAAGAGAAACCTCTCGAAACAGCACTTAAGTCACGCCTTTCCAAGTAAATTTTGTAACCAGAGAGCACACTTGTGGAAAATCGTAATACCTAACGTTAATATATTATGCTAAAACAGTTCATAAGTTGCACGTGATACGGCGGTGAGCGAGAGTACGCCGTACGGACAGAAGGGAAACTGGAAAGTCACTCAACTTTCGTTTACGTTGCTAAAGAGAGCAAGGGTCTCCTTATAAAACAGTTTCATGAATATTTATACAGATTTAAGGATAGTGTAGTGCCGTTGTGTAAATAATTGCGGTCGAGTAGGGTCTTGAATTTAAATTGTTTTCGATTGCTCTTTGTTCAAAGCTTGTGGAGTGTTGTGAAATAACAATCACTTTCAAGAGATACGAAGCCGTCATGGGTACACTTACCTTCTCTTATTACAGTACAAAGGTGAGAGGTTGGCTTCGAGATTGATATTAACTTATTATTAATCTTGGTTACCTCGAGGCTACCCTTATAATCCACGGATTGTGCAAATATTTTTATTATTCATTCCCTTCTGAACATACCGAGCTGAAATATAACACCTTCCTCGGTTACCGGGGTCTTAAAAATAGACGTTTCGCTGAAATTTGTTTCATCATTTTGATGAAAAGAAAAGTGAGTTACGCTTGGATACTGCACTGGAAAAGCTGCTAGAAAACCATATCAAGCACCTGAACCATCCTAAAAACTAGACTCACCTGAAAACAACAAAATATATTTTCCTTTGAGTATTTTCTTCTGTCAAATATAATTACTTACAAACCTTGTAGAAACAGGAAAACAAAGTTTCAAGCATCTAAGTATAAACGAGTTTAACCGAGGCTTTTACGTGAACTTGCGACAAATATAATTAAGTAACTGGGAAATTAATAATTCCTTATTTTGAAGAGACCTATTAATTAATCTACAAGAAGTTATGGTTACGACATAGACTGAAGTTCGAGAATATCTGGGTTCATGTCAATTTGAAATAAGGTTGGAATCAATTAAATACTTGGTGGTTTGACTTTCTTGAATTTCCAGATAAAGCTCTGTTTATTTTTAGGGTTCAGTACCCGAAGGGCGCCAAACGGAACCCTATTACTAAGCCTCCGCTGTCCGTCCATCCGACCGTCCGTCTTTCTGTCAGTAGGCTGTATCTCATAAACCATAATAGGTAGACTGTAAAAAAATTCAGATTGTGATTTCTATTGCCACTATATAAAAAAAATAAAAAACATAAAATAAAGTAAAAGGGACCTCATAAAAGAAACTTTTTTTAAAAACTAAAGTGATAGAATAGTATTAAATATTGTACGGTGGTAAGGCATGAATTATACAGACACGGCGTGGCGAGGGCGTGGCGCAGGCATGATGCCGCTTCAAAAATTTTCATACAAAATGTACGTAGGCCACGTGTCTTGAAACAGTTGAAACTCAAGCGGCGTGGCCACTTTCTCGCCTGAGCCGCATCGCTTGATATACAGTATGAGCAGTATTTATGCAATGAAACGTCAAAGGTACCTAACTAACTAACTAACTAACTAACTAACTAGCTCATTATATAATATAGTCTTTATTTTTTTGTAAGTTACATAAACTTTTTGTGTGCATGCAGAGTTTACATATAAGTGATTGTTACACTATAATCTGATTTATTGCGTCTGTTTAATTTGCTTATACAATTGCTGGTGAACCAAATAAATAAATAAATAAAGTCAGCCTGTATAATAAAGCATCGTAACGTCTCTTCGCCTCTTCTATATAATTTAAATCGCGTCCGTGCCTTATCCGTTCCACGTCTGCGCTGCGCCCGTGCCACGCCTTTACCTTACGCCTTCTCTGTGTAATTCACGCCTTAGGAACCCTTCGTGTGCGACTCCGACTCGCACTTGGGCAATTTTTTTTGTTGAATCAATTGATAATCTGGCATCCGTTTTTTTGAAAGCTAGAACAACGTAACGTCAATGCGTAGCAAGCTTAATATTCGTTTTTTTTTGTGTATGTTTATTCATTCCTACAAGAAACGATCTCTTACAAGAGGCGATCTCTCATTTATAATTAACAAACTTTCCCGATGTAACGAACGAAAAATCATGTAGGTATATACCTATTTGTTTAAATACCAACAAACACACCATCCCATTAACTAAGAACACTAATGAAAACGCAATTCACTACCAAAACATTAAATTAACTGTCTTAAGATGACTATTTTGACAAGTGGAGGCATTGTAAAGCCGATCTGAAGTTTTGAACAGTATCGTGGCGCTACGTCGTAGGATTAGGGTGGACGGCTCGCGTGCAGGACATCCTACTTATCTTGTTACCCGCCTGTCCTTGTCACGACATGTCCCAGCGAAGGCTAGCTAAATGCCGAGCTTTGTTTGCCATTGTTCTGTTGACAAAATAGACGTTAGTTGGCTGCTTCGGCTATATTTTAGTGGAGGGGAAAAATTGCGTACGGCTGGAATGAGGCTTGACGTATGGGTTTTTTTAAAAGGGTTTTTCAGATAGTGATTGAGATTTATGGTGTAACTGGGTTAGAAATATTTAAGTTATCCGTTATGCGGGGTGCAATAGAGTTAGTTGTAATGTTATTTATTTATAATTTGGGGTTGCTTGGATTTGATAAGTAGCATAATAAATAATTAAACTTTTTAGCATATCTGTGCAAAATACAACAGATTTTAACTTTTTGCCTCAATTTTATTATACTTGGTTTACAAATCTAAATATGCAAAGAAGTTGCAAAGATTTCGAAGTTAAAATTTGATTACGAACTTTTCCTTTTTTATCGTATTTCCCCATTTTCTAAAGTCTCAATTATTCTTGAAAATTGAAGTCTGTCTATTTATATTCATTAATGAAGTTTAAAGTAAAGTTTCATTAAGGGATTGTTAGTCTTTCATCGTTAGACTATCCTATTAAATTAGCAATCAGATTAAACTATAAAAGAAGAAAAGAAAAACTATCGAGTGCAGTTCTATGAATAGTTATAGTTTAATGTGCGAAGAAGAACTTGGACAACAAACTCCGAGTAGTTTTAAAGTGTTACAGAAAGCTTGGACTCAGAAAAACTATAAAAAAGTAATAAAAGTACGGAGTGAGCGATTTTTCGCGCAAATTCTAGCGAGTGTCAAGTTTGTTCGCGTATCAGATGGATTTAAGGCTCTACCTACTTACTATTGCGTTGAGCATGTCTACCTTGTTGACATGTACTTGATAAGTTGTTATTGCGCAAAAAGCTATTTATTTCGCGAATAAATTCAATATTTTTTTAGCGGCCGAGACCTGTTTTAGGATTACTAGTTCGTGCAAATCGCGCCCACGGTCACAATGTAGTTCTTGCTAGAGGAGGGATGTAACCAAGATTGGCTAATCCTTAACCGGTGCCACGGACATGAAGAGAGGGTTCCGGGATCTCCGACAGACCAATGCATCTTATGTGCAACGCCTTTCACATATGCCAGGAGAAACAAAGTCGCTTCCTCCAATACAACGGTATTGGCGGTGCACAATTGCCCGTGTTGGTTAATTAACAAAACATAACGTCACGCCCGTAACCCCCGAAGGGCTAGGCAGAAGTGTACCTAGATACTACACCCTCAATTCGCCAGTGATGTTTAAGTCCCATATAATAGGAGGCGACCCTATTGCCATCAACCGAGAACAAGTCCAGACACCGGGCTGCTACTGAGAAATTTCAGAATTAAAAACCCAATACACTTTGCCCGACCCGGGAATAGAACCCAGGACCCCATGCTTAGCAGTCACGTTTGCGACTTCTAGACCAAAGAGGCAGTGCATTAGTTAATGATGTATCAATGAGTAATCAAGAAACAGAATTGTTAATGAGCGATGCTTTGTCACATGCAATATCTCTATGGCAGCTGTCAAATCCACGAATTTTCGTAACAGACACATCTCATATCAGATATTAATTTAACTGACTGACTTGACTGGGAACTTTGACTGACTGTGTAAACATAATGTAGTATTGTAGGTGTATACGTGGTTATCATTTTGCAGTAATAAGGAATCCAATCAGACACGGTGTTGCCACTCAAAGCCGTGTTCAGTTATAGTGCCGTGAGCTCAAAGCATACGGGAATCGTGATATAATTTTGATATGGAGTAGGTACCTATCAATATGCGTTTGTAATAAGTACTTACATTTATTTTACGTTACGCCACAATAAAAGACGAAGTAGCACACAGAACCCTCCACACTGCTTCCTCTTACATAAATGGAAAAAAAAAATAGTGACACAAAGTAAAATGAATATGTAGGTATACTCCGTTGGTTTAGATAGTTAACTAAAAGTAAACAAAAAGAATCACGTGACGAGAGAGCTGTCAAAGGCGTCTGGTAAACGTAATACCTATAACTTCAGTTATAATGCTACGTCACAGTTGTACTCTTCATTTTAATAACGTTATAATTCGTTGAGATTTAGAGAACCTCGTCTTTTTGGGCTCTTTCCAATAGACAGATTACAAAATATTATAGTACCTATTAATATAAATTAAAAAAAAAAGATGTGCTTACGCAATTACATCCACGAAGTAGTTCAAGAATAAATGATAAGTTTTACATACATATAAAAGAGGAATAAAAAAAACATAAAACGATTTGTTTACCTTTAGTTAATAACCAAAACCAATGGAGTATAGTTATTCGTTACGATTGGTTATGAATGACTCCGTGCCTCGGAAAGCACGTTGATTCCGGCAATAATTTTTTGATCTTTATCAGAAGTTAACCGACAGTCAGATGCCAGAAAGTTTGACTAACAGTCTTACCTGGGTAACCCAGAAACTGTGTTGTGGAATTCATGCCAAATACTGGTATTCAGCTACATCCGGTTAGACTGGAAGCTTGGTAAAAATGTTAGGCAGATGATGATAATGGATTAAATACTTAATCAGCCTGTTCAGGTTATTGGATGTTTTGAATCTGGGTTAAACAGTTAATAATTCTCCTCAACATTGATTCACAAAATTAATAATTTTGCCATATACTCGTAACGAAGCCAGGATAAACTTATCGGTAGCAAAAGCAGAGCTTTCTAGCTGGAACTTATTAACTGGTTTCCGTCTTAACTCGAGACCGCTCGTCGATTAATCTGGGATGCAATCAAATCACTTCCATGTTTTACTTCCACCGTATTGTGATTTAAGATTAAACTATTATAGAGCTTAGGAAAAACTTTCAAAAGATGAATTCAGTGTTTGATAGAAAATATAATTTGGGACACTGATTCTTTGTTCAAACAAAGGGAAATACACAAATAAACCTCGTTATCATACAACGTTTTGAAAGAGTGTAAAGGTGTCTACACACCAAAGCCGCGCCGACCCGTCGGCCCAACCCTAAGCTTCGCAGGGTTGGGCCGCCGGGTCGGCGCGGCTTTGGTGTGTAGACACCTTTAGTGAAGCCGAAGCCATGAGCCGCACGCTAATTGTAGGTACCTATGTATTATTTTTAGTATCAATTACGCCATTTATTAACCACTAGCTTTTGCCCGCGACTTCGTTCGCGTGGAAGTAGCAAGACACCACAATGTACTTAAATAACATACACATTTTGCAGCATGTCGTCCTGAGGTCAAGACCCACAGTTTTCAGTAGCAATATCCCATTGCTTGCGAAGTTACATCTGCGTTCCTGCATATTATTCTACCTAAAGTCACAACACTCATATTTAAGGCGCTACTTGATCATGAAATTATCAAGTCGACTCACTGCCAGCAGTAGGATGACTAAAAAAGGCAAAGTCTTCCCTCCGTTCCTTTCATTCGTCACTATTCTGCGCTATTTCTCAAGAAAGACATCCATGTCCCATGTCCTTCGTGGTCAGCCGCGTAAATTTTACAACATGACATTTACAAGCCGTCAAGAGACATAATGGTAAACAAATGCCTATATTTACATCTACGTAACACAATATTGGAATAGTAATTCAGCTATCTTGTACATCGTGCCGCAGCGGATGCTATCGAGCACGGGAAATGGCATGCCATGTACCCGAATACGTCGATGACATATCTAACATGTATCGGCTGCATACGACATTCTCTTAGTTTCGAGAACATTATAAAGGTCATTTTAACATTGAAGTAAATTTTCAGACATGAAATTCATTTAAATTTCATGCCTGAAAATACATATAGGGATGACCTTACCTTACCGTACCATACCCAGGTACCTACAACGTTTCCTTACGTTAATTAAGCAGTTTTGATGATTCGGAACTTTCAAAGTTCCCTGACAGTTTTGGGACGATTGGAATTAGATTGATTCTATGAACAAGGATTGAACTTTATGAAAATAAAACAACGAACAGTTCTCTCGGAATTCCTGGTAAGCCCAATGAAGTAAAGTTGTAAGCCAATAACAACTTTTTGTGTAACAGCAACTCGGTAAGAATATCTGACTAGCTTTTTCCCAACTATGTTGGGGTCGGCTTCCAGTCTAACCGGTTGCAGTCTAATCTTACATGGAGCAACTGCCTATCTGACCTCCACAACCCCAGTTATTGGGTAACACGATACCCCTTGGTAAGACTGGTTGTAGACTTGTGGGCTTCTGGGCTACCCGTAACGACTGTGAAAGATCTACGAATGAATACTTTCCGAGGCACGATGGGGTCTCGATATGTAATGCAACCAAACCAACAAAAAAACCCATCGATGAATCGACCGCGGCTAGCGTACCTTCGATCGAACCGTCAGCTGTTATTATTTAGCCATGAGCCCCACTGTAACAATATATCATGGATGCAATATCAAAATCATGCCTGAAAATAAATTGTTAATATTCGACTTCTGCATGGTCTGTAAAACTTATGAATGGGCATGGAACTCTCAAATAAGAATCAAGGTGGAAAGAATAAGGAAACTTTGATCTCGATGAAATAAAACGATTCTTTGAAGTTGCAATCATAATCTTCAACATCGATATGCTCTGGATAAGTAACATTTGAAAATGACTGAATAGAAAGTAGTAGATACCTATAGTCCTACGTTTACTTAAGTTTAAAATATTAGCGTTTTATTTCAGAGAGGCTATGAATGCGTTCATCACAGCGCAGCGCAGCGCTTCAAAAATATGAAGGAGGATCCTTCATCTTTCAACAGTCAGTTGCAAAATAGGAAACTTTGAATGGGAAAGTTACAAAATAATTAGGGAACTTTTATCTGAACTGACATTTTAGTTACTTCTTCGTTTGCGCAGTTATAAACTAACTGGTAACACTAGCCTTCGTCAAAATGTATTTTTTGTCCTTTTTTAGGCTTTCATTCTAGTACTACGCAAACATAATTATTATATTATGTATGACATTAATTTATAAATAAAACAAATGAATCTCGAAGTCATTTTTAAATCTAGTTAGCAGTAAAACATGGCAGAAATCAGGAACAAAGTTAGTCGGGGAAATTTATCAAATCCATTTGAAAGGAAAAATTTAATACACGTCTTTGAAAACGTACGCGTTGGGATAATCTTATTCACAAGGGTCAACGGTCAACCCAATAGTAAAATTATTAATAGGTAAGGCCAAGGAAGAGTGATGAAAAAGTCAAAGAAAAATGTATATATCCAGTGGAAGTATGTAGGTCCTCTTTGTACGACATTAATATCTAAACTCTATGATCTTTAGTCAGATTAAAGTTCTAGAACTAAATTGTTAGTATCATCATAATTAATACCTAGTTACAGCCTACTAATCAAACTGCCCGAAGGTTAATATTGAGATAACATGGCGTACAGCTGACCGCAGATGTGACCGAATGCTGTCATTGCTGTTAAAGGTACCTAATAATATCACATGAACTAGTAAAGCGTAAATGTATAGTTCTTTCTTGTGGGTAACATTATCATACCCTAACAGCCTACAAAAATTAAATATCGTTCATAATACATTGTTTGCACATGGAGCAAAAAAGTATTTTAAAGGCGAGATTGTTGTAGTGAAGTAAAATCCGAATTTGAGCAAACGATTATGAACGAAGGCGGAATGCATTTCGCGCATTTTTTTATTTTTTCATATAGGGACTTTTCTTTTTTTTATTTGGCTCGCGCGCGGTTTACTTATCATACAGCCTTGTTCATACAAATTTCGTGATTGATCTCTTTAGTGATGGGAACTTTTACTAACAATAACGGCATTCCAAATTCAAATCACTTTTGTTCCCAAGGGATTAAAGATCTATTTTAGTCCCTTCACTTTACTTCATAATACCTTTGTTTTTATAGGAGCTATATCACATCAGCAGCTTGAAAATAGTCGGTGCATACCTATATTAGTAGTCAGTGACTGCATAAGCAGTTTGCCTGTCTTATCAACCCACAGAAAGACGAGTGGTCAATTATTTCCCGGTACCTATTCACAACTAACACTAACCCAGATACAAAGTATAACCGAACAATAAAAACTTCACAGTATACATAATATTAATATATTCACCGCCAAACAATTTTAATTGCCATCTTAGCACAACAACTTTAGTTTTAATTATACTGTTTCACATTACAAAGAGTATCGCAACGAGTTTGCATATTTCATTCATGTAAAGGCTCACTGACACCGCTCCGCGTTTCGCTGTCAGCGAGACATTATTCATACTTAATGAAAAAATGTCACCGACAGGAACACAGTACTGAGGAAACATGCATGGATTTGCTACAGCGCGAGCGTGCAAACATTATTCCTATGATCTAGAAATGTAGGAAATAGAAGCACAAATCATGTGAAATTGCTGAGAGGACAACGTTGGAGAACTGTCGTTGAGTTCTTAATGCGCTTTAATTTTGAAATGTATTTGTTCTGGCGCTAATTGCAGGTCTATTTGTTTCGTATGTGAAGGTTTGCGATAAGGTTATTTCTTATAAAATAATTGTAGTTTATATTATACATTTTACTTGCCGTTAGCGATTTCATATTCACAAAACCTCAGACCAAAGAGCAATATTTTGAAAAGGTATTTGGTATTCCTACATTACATACATAATTATGCGTATTTTTGCCGAAGGATGTAACAGAGGTGTACCTATAGTTGACCCACATTTTGCTTATAATTTTTACGCCCCATTCCCATGTAATAGGAGGCGAGCCTATTATTTATAGATTTCAGCAAGTCATCAATCTACTTATAATTTCGGTCAGTTATTCCGTCTTTTTGGCGACAAGCTGCAAAATCCTTCCCAAGACACCACCAGTAAAAAAAAATAGTCCCATCGGATGAATACAAAATGGTGAAATATTACATTTTTGTGTTACAAACATACCACATAGCGTACGGAAATCGTGTAGGGAAAAACATAACGTTTGAAATTCTTATAGGAACAAATTATTCAAAGGAAAATATACATTAACTCATGGTTTGTTTAGTAATAGGAAGAGCGGCACTTCAACAAACGTGGCTTAAAAATTTAAATTATGTAAATGCACTTCACTTCTGCAAAAACAGACTTTAGCTGTTAACTTTATTTGCTGTTAGAGAGCATTCGTCCGTTCATAATTTGTTTGAGCTGACTAATATAAATCTGTTATTTTTGCGAGCTAATGGATGTGATTATTTAGTTTTTAGAAGTCTCGATGAGGTATTATTTATACACGTTTTAGTAAGAATGGATAGGTACCAAGTAGTAGAACTTAGGTATAGGGAACGTAGGTAGAAGTACATTATTCTTATTGGTAGTGTTCACAAAGATATAAGTATAAAATAACATCTCTTCAGACACTGAAAGCTAAAAACAAACAACTTAATCCTCCCAGGCAAAGAATTAGTATTCAAAACTAGTTAGAAGTGACCAAACAAAAATAATCATAAAAACTACTATAAAAATAAAAATTGTTTCACACCAGCCGCATCGAATAAACAAGGCCATAAAATAAAACTTAATAAGAAAGAAAAGCTGAAAATTTGTTCCGCTCAAAAAGCAGGTCGGTGTAAAGTGTTCGACGATGACTACTCGGTAAGCTAAGCTTCTTTAAAACGGCTAAGGCGATGCAACCGAACGTGCTTGTTGCTCTGCAGTGCGCCTTAGGGCATTTCCACACAATATCCTCTATTTTTATCTTGTTTGCTCTTTAGCGAGTGCAATAAAGAGGGTAAGAATGTGTGATAGAACGCGTTATAATGAGGAAAGCGATTCTTGTATGCTGTGCACGTTTGGCTATAGAAATGGTGGTGGGTTTTGAAATTAAATATGAGAGAAGTGCTTGGTTCAGTTAGCCTTTTGCAAAAAAAATTGGTACAAAAAATTGTTTTCTATGACACTCTAAAAGTTGGTATTATGAAGGTGCTTTTTACCGGCTTTTACTACATAAATTAGATTATTGACACCGATAGTGGAAAGTGTAGAATAACATTTATTACATTTTGACGTCGTTTTGGCAATAAATGCGCAATGCAGAAAGAAATACATTAGGCAGTAAAGAGAATCTATCAAATCTGTTTCCTGAAGAAATACCTAGCCTCCTAGACTTTCTCTCAAATTCATCGGGTTTCTTCGTAGCCGCCATAAAACGTATTCAATGGTTATAAGCCCACCCGTATTTCGCGGTTCATGTAATCGGAACAAGAAATATAGGTACTCAGTATTTCCGGCGCATTTAGTACAGATGTAGCATTTCACGAACGCTTCAACAGTAATGATTAATGATTGAATTACAATCAGAAATCCACTTTCGGCGACACGCATGACGTGCCCTAATTCGGAATTCAATCTTCAGCAGAGGGCACCATCAGTTGGCAAACAGCTGGTGTGGCTAACAATCGAATGCGAGATATCGCGAGCTCGTTACGAGAATCGCTTATATTCGAATTTCGATAGGTCGATCTCGTTTGTAGTAAAGTGTAGTACAAATTAATGGAGCGGGATACACGAATCGGTAATGACCTAATGATAGCCGTGTCAAGGCAAGTAGAGTGTATTAGTTTACTAGCGACCCGCCCCAGCTTCGAGTGATTTTTACGACTTGAAAAAACATCGAGATTTCTTTATTCCAATATTTAAGTTTAATATTAATGTTTTATACACATAAATTTTCTCTAAATGATGTTAAAAAACGCATCAAATTTCGTTGCACAGTTTAGAAGAACAATGCATTCACACAGAAGCAAAAAACGACTTTAGATGCGCTTAGCGCGTGAATATTAATAATAGTATAGTTTATTTCGAAGTGAGGCTTTATGTAAGTGTTTTCTTCAATTTAATTCAAAAGTACCGTCCACAAATTGTTGTTGACAAAATTATGGGCATCCATCCGCTAAGTCACCGCAAAGCGAAATTCGCGTGCCAAAATCTTCAAAAGAAATTAGCGTTAATTGCCGAGACGACTCAAGAGTCTGTCAATGCGGGTGTCACGATATTATCAGTTCTGATAACTGACAATTTAATTAAATTATTTATCTGAATAGCAGGTGTCAGCTTCCTTATAAAGTTAACCGCGAAGATATTAAATAAAGAAGATTGAAAACTGTGGAAAAGTTTATTCATTTTAATTTTTAATGAACTTAAGTAATTATTTGATTCGATTTATGATATTTTCATTTCTGGCGTTGATGTCAGTGTTTCATCATTCTCCTACCCATAACCCAATTTATTTGGGGTCGGTCTTTTTCTTCTTATCTCTCGGTCGTCACTCTGATGTCCATATTTATCATAACATTATGTTAGAACATACAAGAACTTAGTGCTTAATAACATCATAATTTGATTACGCCAGAAACGTACCCAATTAAACATTACGACTCCAAAACTCCATGTATGGAACTCGTAGTAACTGTTGTTGTATCAATTCTACTCAAATGCAATCGACTAAGACGGTTCAAGCCCGGAATGAATCCTCGGGGACATCACTAGCGGCTGTGAAATGTATGTACTCAGTGCGGATCTTTGCATTCCGCTTTTATTTATCCTCTGCCAACGTTTCTGCTAACTTGGGCTCTTGACGCGAATGTTTTGGTAAAGAGTGTCAACTGTGTACTGTTGTTTCGAAATATTTGCATGGCGACATGTTTTTGAAGTCAGAATAAAAGTTTTGCTACTTTGCTTGAAGGATTTATTTTTAGGCCGGTTCTTTGAAATCCATTTGTATGACAGGTCGTGGTATGAAAGTAGGTACCTATTTCTACTTGAAAAATAAAATAAAGTAGGTACCTAGGTATGTTAAATTATGAAACGCTAGCTTCCACCAGCGGCTTCGCCCGCGTGATATCTTTGTAAATTATACCCTATGTTACTCAATGATAATATAACATTCATTCAGGGTCTATTACATTTTGACTACTATAATAGTGAAAGATTTTTTTTAATCGGTCCAATAGTTTTGAGTGTATTCATTAGAAACAAAAATACAAATCTTTTCTCTTTCTAATATGAGTATTAATCATATATATTGATAAAATAACACGGCAGTACCCTTAAGTCATAGTAATAGGTTGGTCAGTAATTGGTAGGCACAATAATAGAGAGGCCTAGACATAGATATAAGAAAATTTATATGGGCCTAGAAGTCAGGCTGTGGATGATGAATGAATGAATGGGTAATTGCGTTAAAATAATGAATGATAGAGCCGCGTGAATGTCCAACTTTCCAAGTCTACAGCAGATATTGTGATTCATTGTCTAGACTGTTGACTGTCTGAAAACTTAAATTATTCATTAGTTGCAAGAATAAAGTTAACGAACGTAATAGTTTATTTACATAATTAGTCATTTAAGTTTTAAGCGATAACTTGTTATAACGGACTTCGTAAACATGCATTCAATTAAAACAAACGCAATAATTTGGTGAAATATCGTGAAGTGACGGCTGAATAACCCAAAAAATTACTAGTTTTCTGTTAACATTAATTGTTGACATCGGATGTAGTATCAATAATGTTTTAGTCTAGAGAAAACTATTGTAGGCCGACATCAAAACCCATCTCCGGCGATAGACATTTCCGCAATATTGTGTTGCTCAGTCACTGTTTCCTTATAGTACTTTGTAAATGCGCATCGAGGCTATTTAATCCCTTAGCCAAATAAAAACATACTAAAACTCTTGTCACGGAGTCGCGTGATAGTAAGTAGTGGGCGTGACCAATAAAATGGCAGAACATAAGCAATTCAAGAAAGTCAACACGAGACGCCGAATCTGTGCGTAGTTAATGGACGAGTTAACCTAATAGCCAAAAGCACTCAATGCTTACAAAGTCGCGTCGGCCGCTTTATGGGCCCACTAACTGTTAATTTCCTACATTTCGTTAAAGAAAATTCCTCTCCAAGGAAAATATTACCCTTACTCCGTATAAGCATTGTTTCGTTTACGCTATGTTTCCATTTTCATTGTTCGATAGTTGCTTTGTAAGGGTGCCGCGTATTTAATAAGAGGTTTCTGAGCTTTTATTGTTGCTTTTCGGAGGCGTTGCTAACGTTTATTGGAGTAGTCTGCGCTACCTTTTACGCGGGAAATATTAAGCGCAAAAGATACAGTTAAGTAGTCTCACCTCTGAGAATAAATCCACTACATATTTAATAAAAAAAGGAGGAAAAGTGCGACTTACAAGCGTTACTTTGCTCCAAAAATCTATTGTTTGCAATTTCTAACGAGTTTATCCTCATTCTAAACCCAGAGTCAGCTGAATTGCTTAAATGTTTTTATTGAGAACGAATTGGAAATTGTATTTTTTAGGTTAACAACAAACCATCTGTTAGGTATATTGGCTAACCTTGGGCCCTATTCGAGAGGCGGAAAATCGAGGCTGGAGCAACAGCAGCCGTGGCGTTGTGTCGGAAAATCGGAAAATCCCCCCAATCCGCTTCGGGCGTGACACTCACTACCGAGAGCACCTCTGTCGATGTTAAGCCTTTCTGGATTTAGAGCATATTCGGCTCCAGAAATTGCTTTTGATGCGTTTTTATTTAACACAAAAGAAAAACAAACAACTGGATTTTTTTACCATAAGCCACGTCCATTTTATGATAAAAATACCATCCATGTTTGTAGCACAGGTCTTTTTGCCACAGCCTTACTGCTTTACATTGTTTCTGATCTGAAATCCGATATTATGTGTGATTATAATGTGAGTATATAGGTATTTAGCCTTAGGAAGCTTCAAGCATCAGGTATCGCATATTTAGAGCTATATTACAAAACGTCCTTTCCTCGTTTCAAATCAAGTCCGTGACGTACAGATGTACGCACATATGAGCGATCTTTAAAAGTAGAACCAAAAAGTGGCTGTTTCGAGTTTTACTTTTTAAGATTGCTCTTCGACTGCCTCATCGTGGAAAATGTAATAAAGTACACAACACAGCTCTCATAGCCAACTCAAGTCCAATAAAATAAGGCTTGATTTCAATGTAATGAATATGCAATAACGTGTAAATTAACCGCTAAGACCGATATTAGATTACATAGGACATTCGCAGTACGCTCTCGCAATATTCCTGCCATCAACTTGTAATAGATATCGTTATTATTTAATTAAATAGTAACAAGACAATTAATATGGACGAGGCGCGATGTCTCGTACCAAATTGTGATGCTCCCAGAATTTACGAAGAGATGTTATTTATTATTAGATATATTTTATTATATATTAAATTATTAATTGAAAATTATTTCGTAAAAGTATAGTCGTTCTTGTTGTGTCTTTTTATAATAATGTCGTTGTTTTTATTTATTATTTTTACATTTTAATGTTATGTATTTATTATTGTATTATCGTTTCGTTGTGCGCGATTTTATTTTTTATGCAGTGGGTGAATGTAACGCACATAAATAAAATCTTAAGTAACTGTCAAAGAAACTTGTGTTATTAACCATCATGTAACTTAACTAATAAATAAAATATTTTGTCAACCTATACCTACCGTAACTTAATCGTGCGTGCAATTCAAACTACATATTGTTCACTCTATACCCTAGATTGAGCGTAGCTACGGTTCAAACTGCTTGAAACTAAACATATTTGTTTGACAGTTACTTACAAGCTCCATGTTGCAATATTCACAATATGCGAGAGCCATACGTCTCAAACTTGAGAGCCTGTACACACGTTTGCCTGTTTTACGATCTAATATATCATGTAATAATAGTGCTTAGTCAATTTTATAGTTGAGCTGTGCGTGGGTTACATTAAAAGTAGAATTTTGTTAGTCCACTTTTTAATGTAAGCTTGCATATCAAAGCTTGCGAATTACGCATTATATTAGTATATGCGCCGTTGAAACACAGAAAATAAAACCTTTAAACACTTATGTAAATTGTTATTGAAAGGGACGACATAAAATCAACTGCCTAATGTAAATTAGAAGTAACAAAAAAGTCCAAGTTGAAATGAAGATGCCGGACGAATTGAAACGGCGGAATGTCTAAATTGTCATATTGGTAGTTTATTTTCTTTTAAACATGTTTAATTTACCCATTACAAATTGTCAACACTAAGCATATTATGGTATTATCGCAACATAAAACAGTCAAAAGTCAAGAGTCAAGTTTTCATGAACACATATTTTCTCAAAATGCAAAACAAAAATGAGTGCTTTTATTTTTTATAATTCTCCTGAAACTGTTCTTAAAATACGAAGAATGTGCTAGTTGACATATGGCTAATCATTAAATGTATGTTTTGTGTTGCGAAAGGTAAATAATTTTGCGTACTATTGTATAGAATATTTTATTCGAACTGAACAGACAGCTGTGCTGCTGGGGAGTTTGTTGCGCCACTTCTTCTTCCCATCTAAAGCACTAGGACGTGGTGAAGGGTGGGCGTTTTGGGGGACTGTCTTATGTAATTTTGACGTTTGAAAAGTGCTGATTCTCAGCCTAGTTTGAATAAATGACTTTTGATTAAATTTTCTAATAATCAGTCAGTAGGCATACTTATAATATAGTTTCGCTATATTTGTCAATAGACTCAGCCATGAATAGACAAAGGCCGTGATTCTACGCTTTAATGACGTCATTTCCGCGAATTCTAAACACTGATATCAATACTGATTACATCGATATTGCTGGAACACATTAACCTATGACTGTCAAACACAACGGGGGGGCATGTGTAGGTGTGTGTATGTGGTATTAATACTGTCACGGTAATACCAGAATACCCGCGAAATTTCGTAGATTGTTGCATAACTTTTTAATTAGTCGAGATTTCTGAGGTCATGAGCTACCCGAATATCAAAAAATATTTGGCCTAAGTCTTAAGGGGGAGGCGTGAAAATTGATTCGCTGTTACAATGTATAATAGATATACTATCTCATGTGTTTGTAACTATGAATATGTTTTCACGAAACTTGCAGTAGTTACCTCACGCTAGGTACCTCAGGCTTACAAATTCTGTCTGTTACTGTGTTTGGTCCCGTATCGTGCTAAAACTGGCACTAAAATTATTTATCAAACGTTAGTGAAATATTAAGATAATGCAATATGGTCCAGATGAATGAAATATGGATAACTTTTTAGGATTATTACAGAATTCGAATTCGTAAGAAAACTACGCCATTTACGAAATTGACATGTAAGTAATATTTAAAGCATTCAAGGAAACTGGACGAGATACCATTTAATGGAAGGTTTTATTGTTATAACGCCTCTATGCGTTTAGGGTCGGTCCCTCCACGTGTTAATTAGAAAAAGTTGCCAAAGTCATTCCGTTCATTCATTAAATTAAATCTCTTGTCAAAACATATTGCAGCAACAGAACCTTTTCACAATATTTTTATCCTTATCCTCAAGCTAAGGTAGATATAATCCGTACCCCCCGCTCATTTGAAAACATGAGTCACGTCTTGATTCTATCATAACTATTACTTTTTATTGAATTACTGCGGATTAGGAGCGCGCTGTTAGACTTGTAGAAATAGGTACTAATCAAGGTGACTGTACCAAATAGGTACCTGTGTAAATAATATTTACTAAGTATTCTTCTTCTCATACCTTTAATAACCTGGGGTTATACATTTAATTAGGGAAAAAAACATTACATATAGTTGAAGTTGAATCATTTCTTTTTTTTTTACTTTTGTCTTGCAATAGGGTCATTACAGACTTAACATTCACAAAAATGCAAAAACTTACTCTTTGTTTCCATGGGAGTAGGCAGAAACTTGAGAACGCCACCTGTTACGGTCCTTACATACTCCTTTTGCTTCGTTAATGTTCACACATCTAGTTATACTTAAGCCAGATGCGCGTAAGTACTATGCACCTAACCTTTCTGAAGAACGTCACCAATAAGCTCACCACATGGGAAAAAAGTACTTAATAATTGTTCTAAAATAAAAGAGCGTTATTAAACCATCGTTAAACAAAGAGTAGTTGACGATGCTTAGTAACAATTTTAAGTGACAATATATTCTCACAGTAAACAAGCCATAACGATTTTATATGGCACCGAGGAGAGAACGCCGTATACATGCTCTAAAAGCCATCCGAGCTGCGAGCTCAGGCGCGAGTAAGTGGCGAACTTTAATAGTCCTTCGTGTACAATCACCCTCAGACTCCAAAAAGTGTAAAAAGAATTCTCAGTTCCGACACTTCACTGATATAACGTCCCATTATTCGTGACAGTTTTAAAACATAACAGAACATTCCAATACTTCTGACTACGTCCCTATCCAGTATGCCGTTTCCCATAATTTTAAATTACCGTAAAAATTTAAGTGTTTATTATGAAATTAATACTTAATTAGCCATCAACATCTTGAAATACTCACGGATTATAGCTTCAAATTTATTAAGTCAAGAAACAAAATACCGGGACTGGAGCGCGGTTCAGGGCGTTCAGCAAATTGGTTAATAAATTAAAAGCGGCAGTCTCAGCGCCGTCGCCGACAGATGGCGCCTGAAATACGACAGGTATTTAGCGTGTTGCAACACCGTCCGCCGCGATCCACGTTTTAATTTTATGCTTTACGAGCAATTTTTATATCAATTTTCCCTCGTCGTACTCTACATAATTCAGGCGGCTCTTTTGACTGCGAAATTCTCGAGGTCGATACGGCAATTTGCGCCGAATGCCGGGACAAAGTCACTTGTATAAAGAATAAAAAATTGCTTATAACGATAAGCTGGATGGATAATAAAAATAGGAAACCATTGCAAAGGGAACCTGTAGAAATACAGTACGTGCCTTGCATTAGTTCCCCGGAAATTATATTCGCCGTTCACTATAATATAAAACCGCTTACAACAAATATCCCAAATAAGCTCTTTCGGCTTCTTACCTGACGAAAACATGGACACAAAAGGAAATATTACATTAAATGTTATGTGTAATGCATATAAAATACCACCAAAATATATAAGCTTTTCATTACATTTCTTCCAAAAATAATTAATTCGTTTACAACATTTATAGTCTTGGGTTTTCTAAGAGTTCAAACAAAGCGGTACTCGCAAACAACGAAAATCTTTTTGAATGTTTAACCCTTTAAAAATTAACTGGCACAAAAGCTGTCCAAAGTAACTTAAGTCAATGTCTAAACTTCAACCGTGAGATGTAAAGGACGGTCTAATAACCCATTTTGTTTTTAACTGAAGTCATTTTACTTGAATGTAATAGCACCATATTTATGATTCCGTATTACGTCAGTTATTAGTTTACCTACAGATTTTTCAGCTTTCACAAACATTGTAGTAATTACAGAAAGTAACAAAGTACTAAGTAAGCTGAGCTTAAATATCAAACTTTCTGTTTTTCATCTTTTTTTTTTTGCTGACAATGTGCGTCTTCTAGACGTAAATAAACATATTTTATTTTTTAATGTAAGGATCTACATATTTACGCCTGTTCTATTCGTACTTGGTGATTGTTTTGGTACCTGTGCGATAGTTTTACGCCATAACTTATTTATCACTACGGTTCAAGTAATACAGATAAAATTCCTTCAACCATTTTGAGTGCTTCCCACATTTTAATAAAAAGTAAGTATCAAATTAGGTTTCGTGTGAAAGGAAATGTGACAAAGGTTTTCTGACGACCTATAAAGATTTATGAGTAAAATACCAGAGTGATAAACTTTGAAAGTACGTGCGTGGTAGTGTACTGGGAATACTGGAATATTGACATTTTGATGTAGGTATATCCGGTCCATAGGTCCTATAAAACTTCCCGAATAGATGAAAAAAGTGAAGGTCGGTTTTTTTCCCTTGGTACTGATTTTCAGAACCAATAATGACGTTAAATAATTATTATAATCCAAAGCAAAGTTTAGATTACTTACAAGCTAACGTAAATGTATAGCTTCGAATTCAATGTTCATACCCGAAACATTAGTTTTTTTGGCACATACTTACATAAAAATATCGAGATTTGCCTTTTTCTGTTAATGATCACAAATATCGCCACACAACTTTAAAACCTAACCAGTAAATCCAGCAAATTGTGCCGACTTACAGTAGGCTACACCAAAATTACCCGGTCTCGGAAAGCCGTGAATACGGCTGTGCGGAAGCCGACTGACGCAGATAGTGTCATTACGCAAAAAATGACGTCGGCTTGGTGAGTTGTCGCGTCAGCTCAACAACACGACACCACAAAACACGTCGTACGCGTCCGGGCGACGGCTCTAGGGATTTGTACATCTTGATAATGTCTGTTTTACTGTGAATAGGATGTTGACACGGTCATGCCAAATGTGTAAAGAGCCGTGATTGGAAGTCAGTTAACTAAAGGCGGCATTAGCGTTGCACGTTCTGAAAGCGTGAAAGGATGTTTTTATTTCATGTGTCATGTAAATCATAATAAAATAAATACATAATTAGGTATGTTGTCGGCATACACTAAATTAGTTTTAGAATTTATTAACATGCTGATGAGTGCGTTCATCCCTTATTACGGTCGGAAAACTATTCACGCATACCTGTCAACAACGTCGCACATATTCAGCAAACTCCAATCTCCCGCCGCGCGTGTTTAAGTGCACGGTCTCCATAGCTCAAAGTTCCGTTCACCCAATAAAGAAAAACAGCACACGTATCCTATATCCGCTGGGAAAAACCTCGTCTTTCCAAAGTATTTGCACCGAATCACCGATGGGAGTTAACAAGAGTACGCAAAGTGTTTTGTCACGTCCGTGACCGACACGACAAAAGCGTGACATCACGTGCCTCTGTGATTTATGAAAGGAAAATCGTCGGCCGGACGTACGACGGCCCTACGAAAAATGTTGCACCCGATAGCCTTTGCAGAGACGTGCGACCGCAGAATGAACGGAACTCATTTTATTCTGTTACCAGTGATGGGATCATGCGACGTTTATCCGTGAGTTTTGGATGGACTGACCACGAAAATTTAGATTGTGTATCGAATTTTTCATGTGCATGCATGTATTCATTTGGTCCGTGTGGTCCAGTTAGCAGTATTTGTAATGCATATTTTAAGCCTAATAAAAAGTCGTCTTGACACACGGTTTCAGCCGTGCGATTTCAGCTTATTTCATCAAATGGCTGGAAAGATTATTTATAGACAATCCATACACATTTCCAAATGAACCGAGAGCCGTTATTTGATTGCTTACCATGTTGGTACTAAGATGGAATACGTAACAGAGCTTAACGTTACCCGTGTGGTTCAATCATTTCGGCGTTGTTTATGCATATTACAAATAATGTCTACCGCCGCAAGATGGAATAATTGACGTAAGTACCTATCTTCATTATATTATGTATTAATTATGCAAATCTGTATTGTGTTAATTATAACACAATACAGATTTAGACAATGCAGTAGCTCCATACTATATACAGTAATTCCTGCCTGTATCTAATGTAATAGTATTGTAGGTACCAGTACTATATATAATTTAAGTTCTCTTAACAGTAAACGTTTCAAAATAAGGGTTGTAAGTTGGTTCAACACTATGGTAAATGTTATTTGGAAATTCGACTGTGTGTAAGGAGGTTAAAATGTCGTGCAAAAGATATTACAGGGGTGCTTGACCGCTAACAAGACCGACACGACTAACGTTACGATACCATAAGTACGCTATCTCACCATTTACA
Source organism: Eupsilia transversa (assembly GCA_914767815.1). Classification (NCBI taxonomy): domain Eukaryota; kingdom Metazoa; phylum Arthropoda; class Insecta; order Lepidoptera; family Noctuidae; genus Eupsilia; species Eupsilia transversa. The sequence continues at coordinate 6,786,849 of OU611888.1, forward strand.
ACTTGAACAGCGAAATACAAACTAGAGTTTATTTTCTTTCTCTCTATATTGTTGAGTTTTCATAAAAGAACAAATTATAATCACTTTATAAAGCTACACCTAAAGAAACATTGTGGCAAAGTAAACCCATAACAGGCTAGTACTGTAAAGAGTGAACCGAATTAGCCAGGCTTACCGCTTAATCTAGATCCCACCAAGACACTCCCGCACAGGAAAAACAATTTACCCGGTTAATGACAAAGGAACTCAGGGAAAATAAGGTTTTCCTTGTGACCGACGGCATTTCTAGCGACGTCAGGCGCTTCCCGCCGCGAGAAGAAACGATTTCCCCCAAGGATGTTAGTTATGAGTTAATTAAGACTTTAGCAAGTGTGTGCCATACGTGTGCCCTTTTCATTTTAAAAGAGATTCTGTGTTGTCATCATCCGAGAAAAAATATTCTACAACAGCAAACTGCATTCAGTTTTACAACTATAAAAACGCATTCCTTTTTGTTTGCTAAACAACTTCACGTTGAATTATGTTGAATTATTTTAAACCTATTCCATTCTTACGAAGCTTCTTTGTTTCAAATGAAAATTGGATAAAAATGAGGTCTTTCCCACAATGTGATTGTTCCATTCACACAAGCCCGTGATTAACATTCAGCGCGGCGCAGTGGCGACGCTCTTTAATGGTTTCAATTGTGCAGAAAATTTTATTGCATTCAATGAATCTACGGAGGTATTTCGCCACGGGCACGGCCCTTTCAAACCTCACCTTTATCGATTTGAGCTCCGAATATTATTCTTGCATTCAAAGAAGGCCGTGACATTTCGATGGCCATTATTTTCTCCTTGGTGCTTTTTTAACTTTCAGTCATTGTTTGGTTGTCTGGAAGTTTCTGTAACCTCTAACATTTTGAAATAGGTTTGTTCTTGTGATTATATTACTAATGTTTAACTAACCTACACAAAACATCGTAATAATATTAGATTACCCCGAACTGTTACACGGCATTGACATGACACACAATGTTGGGACGGAAGTAAATCGAACGGTTATTTGAATCAGTTTTTTAAATAATGTTATATATGTCCTTTTAACATAATTTTGTAAAACGCTATTGTACGTTAAACTTACCTACCTGAGCTCATCTATTATATCAAACTACGAACTTAACTTATCGCCATCCCAGTGCACTGCTGAACTGGGGCCTAAGTCTGCTAATATAAAAACTTTCTCTCAATGATGAGTTTTTGACAGTATTTGTATGGCATATCTGTCATAAACTGACCATTTTGAGACCATTGTAACTTTTATAAATTAGTAGACTTAGGCCTCTGTAAGAAGCGCAAAAAGTTAAGATGAGAAAGAGGCGTTTGCGAACTTTTCTGTTTTCGACATCCAAGTTCAATGGCATGGTAAACCATTCTAAAGTCATTTATTACGATTATCTCGTAATAAATGACTTTAAATAAAACCTTCGAATAAACTCATCTAGAGCGGCCTCAAATAATGCAGAGTCGTAAAACTATAAAAAAGAATGTGTCAGATAGAAAATTGCAAATTCTAGCCTCGTTTTTAGTTCAACCTAGGACCAGCTGTTCACTCTGAGTAGGAGAGATTAGAGGTATTATTTTAAGCAAGCTGGCGCTCGTGGCTTTGTCGTCGACTTCGTAGTTTTGAGTTCAATTCTTAAAATATTTAGTTTATGTAACATTTTTTAGGAATCTCTGTTATTTAGCGGTCTGGTACCTGTAGCTGCCCTAGATTCGCTTCAAAACAATTTTTTTAAAACTTATTAAACTTTTAGTAAATATGTTCGTTATGCTGCTACTAAAAATATAATAAAATGCTTAGGACTGCTAATGCTTAGGCCCAAAAAGCTTGATACAAAACTGATTCAGCGAATGGACTGAATCAAGGCCCTCCTACCATAGACACCTTTCTCTATTTAAGATTGTGCATTATATATTACCCAGTGTCTACAATAAGATGTCCAAATAAAAAGAAAGATTTTGAATCATAATTCGTATATTCGCTACTATTTGATCGACTATAGTAACCGTCAAAAAACTTAAGCAAACAACGATGACCAAAACTGTTTTACAGGAAAGAAAAAGAATGTAAAAGTGTCGTTGAGGTTCGTGTCGTGTCGACAGTGGCGCCGCTGGCCAACACTGACCATCATCACTCTATTGTTCTAAAAAGTTTAGTTTCGTCACCCCCAACACAACGAGGACACTTCTCAAGAACACAGACGGTCTGTTAAAAGTCTTGCTTGTGATATGCACCGCGCTTTATTCTGTATTTTTACTTCAGACGCCTGGTTTCTGAAGGAGGTCGCTTTTTTTGAGAGTTGAATATAAACGAGCGCTTGCAGAGTTAGTTATGTTTTTTTTTTAAACAATTGCGTAAATAAGAACTTGTTATAATTTTCTATAGTGTCTCAATCTTTTCGAAAAATTCGTAACTTGACAAATATGTTGCAATTGTTTCATCCTAGATCATTTTTTAACCAAGAAAGGTTAATTCTTCACTCAACATCACTTTTATTGGCTTCCAACTAGCGAATATGAGATCTTCTTTAGAATGACACGATTGCCGCTATTATTTATTGCGCTACAAAAGAAAAATCCTTCTCGATTTCAAGCTTCGCAGTTAGAGCACAGACGAGTCTGTTATTCAGCTGACTGAATACTTCGAATTAATAGTCGAGTTGACTGACTATTTAGAACGATTCTTTTTCTTGAAATAAGATAGAAAATTAAATCGTACAGCACGAAACATAGAGTTCAAAATGCGACAGCAAATCCGATTTTACTGAAAATATTTTCATCTTTATCTCGTCCTTATTCCTTTCTCCGCCACTATATTGTAAAAGAGTATTCAACACTGCCGCAAAAATTCCAAAACTTGGCGAAGGTTATAAAAGAATGTAACTTAATAACATTCTTGGGTGAGCCACGTACGGAGGCTCGACTGAAAGACTGTTCACGGTTCCATGTCAGCACGTGCCTTAGATACCTTTCCCTCAGTAATATAAAGACGTGAATACAAGTCCGGTCCAGTTATTTCTATCCTCGATCTAGGGATTTAGGGCCAGACTTGTTCGAATTCGGTTAGTTCATTTACTTCAGAGAAATCAAATTCCTTGAGGCTACCATAACTAAAATTCCAGGATCGAAAACAATTTTACTTTCACCACTATAGAAAACTAACTAAAATATTTTTTCTTTGCAAATCTATTTATAGGTAAGGTTGGTTAGGTAATCTTTTTACAGTAAACATGTTACAGTTGTACGTTTCAAAAGAGGTTTTGCAGTGGCACAATAACTTGGTGCTATTAAATGTCACATAAATACTTCAGAAACTGCCGGCTACGCCTCACGGCTGCCAAAACAATTCTTCATACGTACTGACCGGCAAAAAAGGTCCCACAACGGATTATAAAATGCAACCGGCTCAAAATTCTTGCAGAGCCATTGCCCGGAAGCATCTCACTAGTATTAAAGGCCTGTTAATGAGGCTGGGAGCGGCTCTTGAATTTTTTTTTCCCACTTCCTTAACATCAAAAGTTCCCCTTTGCGAAACGCTAACGAGAATTTCCATGTTAATTGCCCCGCGTTTCCGGAATATATAATTGCATATATTGTTTGTCTTGTTTCAGCGACAGGAAGTGGGAAGAGATTTTGCGATGATTTGTGTTCTCTAATTAGAGTCGAGATAAGAAAACTCTTGCGGAAAACAATTGGAAGAACTTAATTGAGCGTTACGTGGGATACGGAAGTGACAACGACTTTGTGAATTATCGGTCTCACACCTAATTTAAATAGCATCTGATTTACCTTATTTGTTTATTGTTGTTTACGAGGAAAATGTTGGATTTAATCAACAACTTTACAATTGCTTTGCTTTAATTTACATTGCTTTGCGACGTTTGATTCAACACAGTTACTGAAAATACCTGAATAGAGGAGGACAAAGGAAAAAAACTAATATTATTCTTAAATTATTCTCAAAATATAATTTTATTCACTAACTTTAAACATGCAAACTCCAACTATGCATTTGTAATCCCAGTCTAAATTGAAAATAAAGTATCAAATAATATTCCGTTGTTACTAAAACAATGCGTATTTTCCGTAAAGCTACAATATATATATTAAATGAGTTTAAACAAAACAACGAATGATTAAAATAAAAAAGTAATACAAATATATCTGTAATAATGTTACGTTAACCTCCGGCAAATTGTTACAAGCTAGCTTTGCCCGCAGCTTTTTTTCACTTGATGTTTTTCGTTAAAATTGGTTAGGCAACATCCCGGAGTCTAGATTTGTGCCTTGCTGATGGCAATAGGCTCGCCCCCTGTTAAATGGGACCTAAACATAACTCGCGAAATGTGGATCTACTTCGGGGAAAACGGGCGTGATGTTATTTTATGTATGTGTCAAGCGCAGAAAAGATACGAGCTGACAAGATGCTGTGGCGGCATCTATATTTGCCACATGCGAACTACGCAGAAAGACCTGACGTCACAAATCCTGCATCGCGCTATTTAAGTTTACCGCGCGATTAACATATAAAGACTATCCAACATCAATCCTTGGGCAATTGCCCGCCAGACACAACACCCGTCTGGTCGGAGGATCCTCCCTTTTCTATAGAGGATGAGTGAACTTTACACCCTGTTCCTTAGGTAAAGTGCTGGTAAAAACTGGTTTGACTAATCGTAGTGATAGGTCATCAGAAATATTCCTTTGCTTTTGAGGCCCATAAGTTGATGTAAAATATTATAAGCTGTCAATAACTAGTAGTTTTGAGGTGATGCGTGAACAAACAAACATTCAAACCGACATGTTAACCGACCAAAAATGCATTACTTTCAATTTACAAACACGAAACGTGTATAGATTTATATTTTATGTAACTATATTTGTATAGTTTTAATAAGTCTAGATTCTAGCTCAACCTCAATTTGTAGATATTTCTTTTTATATTATTTTTTTAGATAGTAGTCCATAAGCTTTTATAAAATCGCTTGCAATCACTCACTTGTTCCAATTTCGATACATGAACGACCCAAATTCATTCCAATTTCATTTCCGTGACACTGGGCTACACATGTTACACCACAGAAAATCTGGCCGTAATTCTGTTCATATATTACTAATAATGACGGAATGCATGTTCACAATATTTCTTCTCTGAAGATTTATAAGTAACAAGCCTGCCCGACATGACAAAACATCGAGATTTCTTTGTTATATGCAAGTACCTATCTATATATACCTATCTATTATAAAGAGGTAAAAGTTTGTATGTAAGAGGTAATCTCCGGAACTACCAGTTCCAATTCTTTTTTCATTGGGTAGCCCAATTCTTGAGGAAGGTTATAGGCTATGTAACATCACGCTGCGACCCTTAGGAGCCGAGAAAAAGGGAAAAAAAGAAAAACCGCTAAGCTAAAAATAACCGATAAGGCATTTCATTACTTACGCGTTCACTATGTGTATTATGTTCATATATTATTTAAATGCCAATAATATTCCCACTTAATAGTACATGTTGTTTGCTTTTAGTTTCTTTCTTGTACTATGTAGGCCATTTGCGTACTACGTATCTATTTATGTTTGAGTATACAATGACGCCTACTCAAACGGCTTGCTGGAGGCGATGTTTTTTGTAAGGTCTTTAATTCTAGGCATTTCATCGACCTAAGTTTGAGCTAGAGTTTCTAACAAACACGAAAACGGTTTATTGACGATGACTGACAATATGCATACGACGACCTAGATTGGACCTATACAACTTAATATATACATGTCGGAGAAGGGTAGGTGCGTGTTCGTTATTATCAGCCATATTTTTAACTACTGTGGGCGTACTATGGGTAGTGATGGTTATTGCGCAATAGAAAAACCGTTTGCAGTTCAAATCAAATTATAATTTCAGATCAAATTAATCACACTAGCAATTCACACACTGTAGGTACACAAAACAACTACGGAACGCGTGACAGTTTCTAGGCACTTGTTGTCCGTGCGATGTCCGATGGAAAAGACAGGCTGCTCCACGTTGCTGTAGCCCTCTCGTCGACTCGCACTGACGTCAGGCTAGACTCTGTCGAACGCCGCTAGGCGGCGCTGGCGCCCCGATTAGTCAAATCACCGACGTATTTCCGACATACAAGTTATAATTGAAATACCTAACTGAAAAGAGGTCATTGTACTTATCATTATAGTTATACCTTGTAGGTATAATAGACTCTCATTTTATTAGATTCTGCCTTTCAGATTGTCCTTTCCTAGATTCGTAAACAAAAATTGATTTAACATTTCAAGACATTCCTCTAGAAAATAAAAAGTAAAAGATACTAGAAAGATCCTTTTTATGAATCTTGTTTACCAGTGAGTATAAAAACAAAGTTTTACAAAGAGAATAACTAAGTAGACCGCCATCATATTTAATTTTATAAAAATAGCAATCTTCTCAAACGATTTATAATGCAGTATCTCAGCTTTATAGTAATTTTTGAACCTCATTGAAGTTTTGTATCATTTGACTTGGATGTTGTAGGAAAATGACATGTTTTCTCATGGCTGCCGAACCACAGCATTACCTAATCGATCGAACTGCATTGATTCAGTTTATCAAATTAACTTCTTTCTCAGAACATTAGGAGAATACAGAGGCTAAAATTGATTCAACCCTTGAACTTTTATATTGCCCATTAGCTGGGTTTTGTCGGTCAAACGTACGAGCAGTTAGAAAAAGGCTAAGTTGATGGACGCGCGTATTTTGTTTAAACACTTTAAATCTACGGCCGTACCTCAAATTCTCGGTAGCCACAAACTTCTGAACTTACAAAGGGCGAAAGGTAATTATAAAAATACTTTAGTAAAACCCAGACTCGACGGCGGATAAAGTCATACCGATAAGACGAAAACTTTAAATCGTTTGTCAAGAAGACATTTCAAATTGTGGCGAAAGTACGTTTAATTCTCCTCTCGAGTATTTCGAGACGAAATGTTGGGCTAGCGACCTTTGCTATATCTATTGTTTTAGTAATGGAAAAGAAAGAATCATGTTGTTGTCTTTAAACAAAGTCTATTCCATGTTCATAATGTTTTTCATGATAGATACCTAATGATGAATGATATAAAGTGAGCTTTTTTATCATCGTCCTGATAAAGTTTGAAAAAGGATTTTTTTTTAAATGGTTTCATAAACAGTTTCTCGAATTAACCGCGTTAACCTCCTTTTTTTAGTTCTCCGAAAGGAAGCCACTCTTTATTAAAGTTATGGCTAAATTGATAACATCTTTTCAGCTATTCCTTCATCTAACATCAAACGCAACAACTATGTATCCAGTTTCGCAGAAAACAAAAATAATCTAACAAAAGCAACACAGTACTTGCGTGTGAAATTATATCAAAAAGTAAACTATGTGGCGGATCTCTTATTTTTGATCCCGATCAGTTGACATGGTCAACGAAACTACTAACTCTTGTTGGAGGTTGAAGTTGGAGTTCAGTTTATGTTAGCCTGCTGTTGAGTTGTGAAATGCTAAAGTGAGCGACAACCTTTACACCAACAATAATATAACAACCATCACAGATTGCAGAAACAAGATTAGATTCGATGGACAAATGATTCGGTCTTTGTATTGTGGCACTTCCTTATTTATTTTCTGTACGATATTAGTTTTACGAAAAGTTTATCTGTGTTTCTATTATTCACCAAGTTGAGGATAATACTTGACAAAGAGATATATAAAGGGTGCGTAGATTTGTTGATATATATCCTTAAGAATAATTGTGTTTTGCAAAACATTGGTTATAGATAACTGAAATAACTAACAGCCTGCTTATTGCAGTAATATTATAGGAACAAAGGGAGTAAAGTTGCTGAGAATTACCCTGAAGAAATTCTTTGAAAAAAGCGAATCGAAGAGGGGCAATTAATAAAAGGGGTTACTCTTCAAGATGATACAGATGTATTTCAATACTAATGAAATCTCAAAACGGCTCGTTGACACTCTTCACTCACATACAACGTGGCAATGCCCCCAGTCTTTTGGGAACACTAACAGTCGACAGCGATGCGGATGAATTTTTCGACGCCATATTTTAGTTTGTGAATAGTTTTAGTTAAGTTAGTACATAATTTTGTTATTTGTATTAATTTATCAAGTAGTTTATAAGTTATATGTACGTATCTATTTTAGAAATTATACATTACAATTACTATAATACTAACAAAAAACTTACAGTAAAAAGCTGGCTACCTAGAAGTACTAAAGTATTCAATCACAGTTTGATTGAATACTTTAGAACGTGAATAAGTTAGTTAAAAGCTTACAGTAAAAAGCTAGCCACCTAAAAGTACTAAAGTATTCAATCAAAATGAGGCAAGAACGGGAAAAACCTAAAATAAAAATCACAACTTCTGAAAACTTTTGAAAGGATGGTAATGATGAATGAATAACGTCCTTCCATCGTAAAAACGATCAAACTTCATGAAAGGGAAATACAGAAATAGAATAAAATGAAACCTTTTTATTATATTTCTATAGTTACTTTTTGTGTTCTAGTCCAAAAAACAACTCTTAGTAAGATAGTTAACCATAGGTACAGGTTCGCGACAAGTCAATCGTCATCCTGAGGATGCTTCGTTGAGAGGTGAAACACGTGTCGATTTCTTACAGGGTTTTTTAAGATTCTTTAAGAATAGTAAAGCGGAATAGTTTACTAAATATATCTACGTCTATTGTATTTTTTAATTCTTAGTAAAACTATTCATCATCCACACCATCAATCTTACATCAATCTCATTATTTATTTCGCGAACTGTTGATAACACTCCTAGCTACTTCAATTTCACACCTGTCTGGCAGTAATCAAAATGTATCACATACCCGTCTATAACATTAGATAGATTACCCATTTACATATATATCGTATTTAGATACCGAATTAACTGAATGAATTACACATAACATTCCTATGTATAACTCCTTCTAATTCCCATGTATAAAACGACGATCGTCTGATATAAAGTACTTATAGGTTTTATAACAAACATACATAAACTTATACCTTCTTCCCATGAGGATAGGCAGAAACTACAGAACGCCCGATCCATAAGTACTTCTTTTGCTTCGTTTAAGTTCAAACATCTGAAAGCCAATTCTCGTACTTAAAAAACGTTCACATTCAAGTTGTAATCTGTCAAACTTGTCAAAAATTTAGGGATATATATTATAGGGATGCGAATGAGATGCGAATGCGGCGGAAGATACGGGAATTGCCCCTCTGGTCATATGAGCACGCCGGTTTTATATCAATTCAAACAAAAATATGAAACTAAGAATCACTTAATTTAAAACTCATTCATTAAGGACTTAATACCGTAAATGTAACCTGTTGATAAAACCTATTTAAAGTTGGCACAATTGAGTGATCCAGTAGAAATCTGCTATAGCCCACCAACAGGAAGACAAATTGATAAGAAACCTCTCGATGTAAAGTCTCACTAAAGTTTGTTAATTAATTACTTTCCCCTCGCCCACCTTTAACTAATAAACGTTGTTTTGGATTCCCGTTGTGATGAATGACTTAAGTATAAATTAAACCAATTAGAGAATTTCCGAAACCTCTTGAAGTTGTCAAAGTCTTCGAATTAATTAATAAATCTTGAAATCTGATTAAGGAACGTTTGCCGGCGGTGTTTAAGGCATGACGTTGATAAACAAACCTTTTATTAATTCGTAACGTTCAACGCGACGCTACTTATCTTGTTGACGCAATTTCGCGTTCTAATTAACAATAAAGAATTATTTCAGCAGCATTTCAAATTTTGTACGAAGCAAACATATTTATTATAAATGTAATCACACTTTTTAGAGCCCATTATTTAGTTTAAGACAATAAAAAATGGTTAAAACTAACGCGATTTAACTGAGTTCATTATGTTTTGAAAAATCCTTTATGTCTTACATTTATTTACAAGGTTCAACAAGGGTACCTGCATCCAAGGTATAAGTACTGTTTAAAGCTCTGTGTTCTGACTAGAGGAAAAGTTGCCAAAATCTGTTGTAGTGTTGGCGAAGCGGCTTTTGGGCTTACAGTCGCAAGTGCCTACGTTTACCGCATTATAAGAAATAGGAATTTTGAAGCTATTAATCTTTATATAACGGGGATCTGAATCACGACAAAAAGTGTATACTGTAGCAAAGTTACCTACTGCAGAAGTTAATTAAATTTTAAGATCCCCAAATATATGCATATTTCTTTCACCTAAAAACACACGGAACAACTTAATCATCACACAAATAATCATAAAACAGTCTACACAACACATTATTTAAAACGACAGCAACACAAATACTATAACACACAAGTAAATCCACCGCCACGGCCCACCTCATCATCACGCGAACAAAACGCAAATCTAAGTAACGACGCACACTGTAAGAATAATCGTCGGGACGCGTATTTAAATAAGCATGCGTTACGCGCTCAGAGTAAACACATTTTTCCTAATAAACGTTATTCTGGCTGCGGCTTATGGGGCAATGTTTTGTAAAGCCAGCGCTGGCTAAATGGCCCATTGCGGCCCGATTGCGGATTTCTGCTGTATTAGCCTAATAGCATTCTACTTCTTCAATTCTCATTTATTGCCGGTTCTTAGCAATTAATTCGGTTTTCATTACGTTGTCAGCTTATATTAAAATAACGGGGACGTTAAGAGATCTTGTTCTGTCTAGGATCCTCAAAATATCTTAATTTTGTAAAATTAAATTTTGATTTGTTTCTATTTTAGGCTTTTTACTATTAAATGAAACCTACGCTCTTGAAATTCTAAAATAATCTGTATTATGGTTTGCACGAAATTCTATTCTCAGAAAATGGTCAAAAAGCTTACTAAGAAAACCCTACATAAAATCTTTCTAAAAATAACTTAATACCTAAGACTTAAGACAAAATTTCATAAGACACTTATTCTTATTGTGGACGATCTTCTCCGGTTTCTGCTTCAGCCTTTCATGCCCAAATTCAAACTTGAAGGAAACCTAGAAACTGCTCCGGTAACTAGTAATCTATCTCCAAATACGTGAGTACAGCCGTAAACAATAGTATGCAGTACACTCGATCTCCGTAATAAGTAGCAGTAATATGAAGCCTATGTAAATTTACATTGTGTAGAGAATTCAATTGTAGAAGCCATCAAAGGGCGGTAGTCCCGTTACGTAAACATCGTACGTTTACGTAAAGTGTATCTTCCTTGAGCATGGTTGCTGTTTTGTTCAACAGAATAATGTCACAATACAAATAGGTACAGAATGCTCTATACAACAAGTGAAAACAGGCGTACACACACACATAGACGTACGGCGATCTCGAAGGAATGACTTCGTGAAGCGTGTTGATGTCTGTGTGCGTTTCCGCTCGTTGTATTTAGCCGACCTTCTGTACCTATCTATTCTGTGATAATGCTTCACGCAACGCGTTTAAATATACAGGGTGGCCGGTCGGTTGACGTCCAAAAATAAAATTGAGTTCCCTCGTATCGTGAGGTATCCGAATCACCCCCAAATTCTCAAAAATTCTGAAAAAAAATCATAACTCGAAAACTATCAAAAATCGCGGAACATACTTCCGCGATTTTTGATAGTTTTCGAGTTATGATTTTTTTTCAGAATTTTTGAGAATTTTCGACCTGACAAATTGAAAAATTAAAAGAAAAAAAAGTAGAAGACTTTTACGAGATTTTTTTTTTGCAACTGAATCTTCATTAGTAGTACTTTCATGCAAAAAATAATCAGCTTCGTAACTGTGATGAAAGTTATGAAAATGTTGGTCTAAAGTGAAAAATTTACATTCGGTAAATTATGACTGAAATTTTCAACTTTAAATTAAAAATCTTAGCAGGGGACTTTATGGTTCCTGAGTAAGCTGCAAGAATGCGCCAGACTCTCAGCTTTCATAATCATTAAAAAAAAGTAGTACTTAATGGGGCAACTTTGGCTAAAATCGGCCTTCAAAGACAGCGAGGTGGAAATTTGTTAAAATTAGTCATCTGATTAATACATTTTTTTTGCCAATTTTCTCGTTCGTAAGATTATTTAGCTTGTTAACTAACCAAAAATGACTGCAGAAAAGCTAAGAATTAAACACTTGTCGGTAATTGGTCCATCTTTCGCGGTATTTTTCATTTAAGTAATTTCTTACCTGCGTTAAGTAGTGACATGGGGCGCCGTCTTTAACCGACTTAGCATAAAGGAGGAGGTCATCATTTCGGTTGTATTTTTTTTTAATGTGTGTTACCTCATATCTTTAAATATTATTGGCACACCTATAGCGATTTGGATATTTTTATAGTAACTTGTGCATTTGCTCTCGGAAATCACCGACACGACGAATCGACGGCATTTATAAAAAAAAAAAAAAAAAAAAGGTTTTCTCGGAAAGGTGTCACTTACAGGGGACGCGACGGCGGGGACCGGCGCGAAATGTCGTGCGGTGTTCCACAGGGCTTGTTCCTGGGCCCGCTCCTGTGGGACATCGGCTAAGACTACGACTAGGTGTTGGGTTGCTGGCGTGCTTAGTATGATAGCTCCCTAGCACAAATAGAAATACGTCCTCTTCTGTAAAATGTGGAAACCCTACGAATTGAGGAAGATTTCCTTCCATGGCTACAAAAGACACTCTCTGCCTGGTAACGTTTTTCGTATGCACGTTATAGTGCAATAGATTGAGGGTATTCTTTCTAGAATGAATTATGGTCACAATCTCAGGAGCGAGTCTGTTGTCAACAGCGACACGATAAACGGCGTTTATTCTGGCCGCGTCGATTTTAAAATGACAAAACATGTGATGTAGTGCACGGTTAAAACATGTTTGTTACAACAGCCTTCACCGCTTCTACAACCCACCTAAATATCGTGTCGGTATCGGTCTTAACGCAATTAATGCTGTTCATCATTGAGGAGGTCCATGTGACCTTCAAAATGTAAGATCAATTGAACTTTGTTAGGTTTGGTTAGGTTAGCCTAACCTAACTAGCTGTTTTCTATTAATCTTTTGTACAATTACCTAATCATAAGATTATACAAATGCTGTTCATCATTAAGGAGTTCCATGTGACCTTCAAAATCCAAGATCAGTTTATCAGTATTAGGTTAGGTTTGGTTTGGATAGGCAAGGTTAGGTTAGGTTAGGTTTGCCTAACAAAATGCTTTTTGTTATTACAAAAAAAACCCATCGATTTTGCAATTGTACAACACAGTAAGTCTTTTTCTGGATCCTTATAAACATATTGACATGCATATTATAACTGTTGGAAGGTGGGGACGGGGTCCATATAAAATTCCCCATGGTCCTTTCCACCTCGCTGTCTTTGAAGGCCGATTTTAGCCAAAGTTGCCCCATTAAGTACTACTTTTTTTTAATGATTATGAAAGCTGAGAGTCTGGCGCATTCTTGCAGCTTACTCAGGAACCATAAAGTCCCCTGCTAAGATTTTTAATTTAAAGTTGAAAATTTCAGTCATAATTTACCGAATGTAAATTTTTCACTTTAGACCAACATTTTCATAACTTTCATCACAGTTACGAAGCTGATTATTTTTTGCATGAAAGTACTACTAATGAAGATTCAGTTGCAAAAAAAAAATCTCGTAAAAGTCTTCTACTTTTTTTTCTTTTAATTTTTCAATTTGTCAGGTCGAAAATTCTCAAAAATTCTGAAAAAAAATCATAACTCGAAAACTATCAAAAATCGCGGAACATACATGGGGGTGATTCGGATACCTCACGATACGAGGGAACTCAATTTTATTTTTGGACGTCAACCGACCGGCCACCCTGTATATATTGTGAGCAAACCTTACGGAAATAAGGGAAAAAGGAAGCGTGGGCATAAATGATTTATTGCAATGACGGTACAATTGCTTACTGTTGGTGTATTGTAATAAGAGCGAAACGTTAAGTGACTGTTATTTTTTAATACGTGTGCTGATTCATAGAAATGTGTTGGATTTGCTTGCTCTTATTAGAATTTAACTGGAGCTAAAGTTTGCCGCCATATTGGACGGAATATGGAACATTTTCTCCTCTTATTTACCTTTTAACAATATATTCTAGCGGCATCTATAATGACAAAGTAAATTGTCGATACCTTATACTGAACGTGTTCTGGATATTTTTATTGAAATAAGTATTTCGTTATTAGTTTTTTATACGTTTATTGATATAAAGCCTACCTATCTACTTACGTATATTAACAAATAACGATATGTCGATACAATTTAGAAGTAGGTAGTGTTATTTTCCTTGCATTCTTCCTTGTCAAAACAAAGGTTTTATTTTTATATTGTTTTGTTTAGACATCGATACCTACCCATCACGTCCGCGGAGTTTCCCTAGCTTATTTAATTTGACCCTATATATTGACACAATGTATTAGAAAGTATCGTGCTATAACAACACGTAAAAGTTCAAAAATAAATACACACCGCGCGTGTTTGTGATTAATTCGTGAAAAATCCTTGTACGACATATCTCAACTACTCGTTAGTGTTTCACTCCGACTCAACAACCTAAAACAAAACTTAGCACGTAGCATAAACCTTTCCTGCATTTTCCCTTCATCTTTCGCAGCTCCAATCTGATATAAAGGAGGGATACAAGTCACTAATTACACCGATGACCGGCTCGTACTTGACCGTTTTTTTTGTGCGAGGCGAGGCGACAAGACGGCTAACAAGCGGCTGCATCATTAGGCTCCCGTTCTTAACGAGCGCAGCCTGACCTGAGCACGACGGTTTATGACGTAGCCATGTGTGACGTACTTGTATATATGCTCTTACATGGACTAATTTGTTATTACGTTGGACACTTGAGGGAAAAGAAGATAATACTGAAGTTAGTTTAAAAAATACACAATGATCGTAGTCAAACAAAGGTCTACGGCGTAGACCTACGCAGCGCGTAGACCCTACGCTCTTGCTACGACGTATCTCTTCCTACGCAAGCTACGTATTCGTCGAAAACCAATTTTCTAAGACTATACTAGGCTTTGTTACGCCGTCGGGTTTTTATTATATCATGTTCATTCTGGAGTTGCCTTTGAGCACGATTTGTAAACCATTGTAACAATTATTATAGCAATATTTTTGATGTAGGCTCCAAGACGATTTTCTCCGAACCATTATCGAAAGTCTTTACCAAAATCTTTTAAGATGAGTTCAAGTAGGTGCGTTCACCTTTAGAAACCTTACAAAATTAAATACTTCTCAGAAATGAACATGCGAAGAGAATAAGTAATACTAGTTGACCTCGAAGGCTCAAGATCCCTAACAAACGAGTTTCTATGTGCCTGAAGATAAAGTCTAAATCTAAATCTCAAATATTTTTTATATCAACTAGAGAAGGCTGTTCAGTATTTAACACCTCATCACTTAATGTCGGAGCTTTTAGACTTAGATATTGAACGCTCAAAATTTTTCGCTATCACAAAGAATATTGTACTGAAAAGAATTGTGATACTATTGAGTAGATTAGATAAGATGACGTTAATAATTTATTGTTTGGAACATATTTTTCTTCGGTTTAAAAAACTGGTCGTTTCAAAACCTGAGGGAGGGCCCAGCCAAGTGGCAACCGCTTTCAAAGCGTTTCGTTTCTACAAAAGCTTTCAACAGGATCGATTTAATATTTTCGATGCTTAAGCTTATGATATTCCAATAAATTTTGGAATTTTCCAAGCCTTTGAGTAGGCCCCCTGGATAAGTCAGATAAGGTAAATGAGGAAAAAAGTTTTTACAATAATCTTACATAATATGTGTCTATCGAGCAAAATTAAAATCATGTTTCATTACTAAATAAACCAAACTAAGATCTATTAGACTGGAAGCTTAACACCTTATTAAGATCTCCCTTAATCTAGTCCCAAATATATTACCTCCGACCTTCTGATGTCTCCTAAATAGACTATATTACAGCCGCCATTTTGTGTCGCTCTGTAATCGTTGTCTGAATACCTAACCTACTTAGGTAATTACATAACAACACGCCTGTATTCCCAAAAGGGAAAGGCAGATATGTATGGTACACTGGTCAATTACCTATGTTTATTTCTCATGTGCAAATAATGGGCACGAATGCACAATCCGGGCTGCTATTGAGAAATTCCTATTGCAAATACTTAATTACATAATTTAAACCTGAGATTGAACTACACTAACTAAACAACACACTTACGCTCAATGAACAAAAAAAGTTGTTTTGTTTTATCGTGTTGTTGTTGCGGAGTTTCGCTAGCTAATCTAATTTTACCTTGTATATTTATATACCCCAGCATTCGTGCTTGCGACCACTAAACCAACAAGGCAGTCGAATTATGTCATTTTGGCCAAAAACACTAACGTCTTAATATAAAAACGGCCAAGTGCGTGTCGGACCACGCATGAAGTGTTGCGTAGTTGAGATGAATTTATCCCAAAAATAAACTTAACTTTGTGCTTGAAAAAATGTCCTCCCATACATCGCATATACGTCACAGTCAATTCTTTCACGTTTCGTCTTTCACGTCAAACTCAAACTCAAACTCTCAAACTCAAAGCATTTATTTCAAATAAACCAATTACAGGCACTTTTGAATTGTCAAGGGGTCGGTCAGTCAGAAAGATGAAGCTAGTTGCCCATTCCAAAGCGTAGTAGGTACCTATGGAGAAGAACGGGCAAGAAACTCCACGGACACTCTTTTAAATCAAAAATATATATGTTACAAAATATTTGTTACATCATTCATGTTGAAATTATACATGTGAGAACAATGTAGAAAGACGTGCACGTTAAAAGCGTCCGTATAAAAATAACAATTCAAAAATTAAAATAAGCCGTGGCAGCTAAGAGATGACCAGTCCCTACTGACGGCGCCCGTTCACGAACATGACGCATGGATCAGCACCATTTAGCTCAACCATTTTGAAGGGAACTTAACGATCCAACACATACGCCACCACCAGCGAGACATTTGAGTGAGCGTGACATACTCTCAGCAGCCAGGGCACATTCAAGTCAATGAAAGACGTACCCGGTAAAATGGTAGCTTTATAGAAGTCAAAGTTTGCAATCACAAAAAAAAATGTTTTTATGTGATTATACTACAAATTAACGATTTTCGGACGTTTTCCTTTACTTGTGCTGTGCCAGGTCAGCGTGAAGTACCCTATAGGTTTTTATTTATTTGCGAGTATCAAAATATATCGCATAAATGGCCGCTTTTTATTTTATTGCGTTGACTTAGAAGCTTAATTTTTTTACAATACGTATTTTTACTGTAGAGCATCAAGTTGAAATTAATATCAAATACGTAGGATGTTGGATATTCATTTCAACTTGATACCGCAACGCATTCCTGAGAAAAAGGATTTTGACAGAGAGACAGACGGACAGACGGACGACGAAGTGATCCGATAAGGGTTCCGTTTTTACGTTTTGAGGTACGGAACCCTAAAAAACATTTCAGTATTCCGAAATATTCGCAGCTGTGAGGGATTACAGCTTCATGCAAAGTCAGTTATTAATTAACATCATTTGGGGCACATTACGAAAGTTTGCCACGAGCCAGGAACGGATGCTCGTATTAAAAAACTTTTTTCTGCTTAAAACATGCAACACCGTTGAATAATTCATGATTTGGCTCGTGTGTGAAAGGCCAAATTGGAGGAATAAAAATATACTTGACAGCATTCGGCCTTTGCGGCCATTTTAATGCGGTATTTAAAACCACTTTTTTAGCTCAGCTATTGATAGGATATTTAATTAGCAATGTGATTGTTCTTTCTGGATGGGCAAATCGTTGTTCTATTTTATCAAATGCTTAGTACCACAAAGTTGTTGTTTTCACCAACGATTTAAATCGTAGATTAGCCCTTACCGTAGTAAGTCACACGAAATAGTGTCCATAGTGAGGAGACCGTGCTCACACAATAACAATGGCGTTTCCATGTCAATCAAGTCGAAGTCTCTGCGCACTGTGTGTGTCAAAGGTATCAAAATGGAACAGAAACGCGACCATCTTTAGACGCGGCAGGGCAAATCTACGGTTAAAATGTTTGGCTTTCACAAAAATTGTAAAATGCAGCTTCAGGTGTTAATAAAAATCGGCCAAGTGCGCGTCGGACCACGCACAATGAAGGGATCCGTAGCTGAGATGAATTAATCCCAAGAACAAACTTAAGGTTGTAGTTGAAAAACAAAAACAACAAAACAAGTTTTTGCAACTGCAAATGTAAGTTGGTCGATAATTACTTGTTAACTTGTAGAGCCTACTTAGCTGTGATAGTTTTCCTTTTAATTTCGTTATATAGTACTGCTGTGAATTTTTCCACATATCCAGAACTTACCATTTAGCTGGCAGCTTAATGTTTCGCAAACGGATCCTTGAATCCGAAAATGATTTTAACAAACTTACAATATTTTTGAACGAACTTTCCAAAGATATCCCACACCATGGGATAGACGAAAAATAAAAAAATATCCCCACTTTACGAGCAGGGGAGGTAAACTATTTTTTTTTTTTTTTTAATTTTATTGTACCACTTTGTCGGCGTACTCATGCCAAATTACAGCTTTCTAGTACTAACAGTCTCTGCGCTAAGCCAGGGACAGACAGACAGACAGACGGGCATGGCGAAACGAAAAAATATCCTTGTTAACAAGAGTAAGTACCTATTGAACATGTGTAAAAGAGATAAACGAATAAACGGCCTTCGATGGCAGCTCAGTTCTCACAAAGCATGTTTCTCCGCCTACAACATTTATCAGAGGCTCGATCCACTTGTAATTACAGTTGTAATGGCCAGCTCTCTACAAGGACATTAAAGCCCGCGGCGCACTCACCGAGGATCATAAAAGAAGCATTCTTTTAATCTGCCAAAAGATACGACACACAAACATGCATGATTTATTTTGTTCAAAGAGCCCTTTGTATCAAAGAACCAAATTAGCTGTGAGAATAAGGATGGAACGCGTCAGCCTGTTCCCCCCTAAACAGCAAAAGTAAAACACACCCCAAATTAGCTTCTTCCTATTTATAGAATAAGTAACCTTTAACAGAACCTTAAGGCTCGTGCAGACGGGCGCGACGCGTCGGCGCGACGCAACACCGGTAGGTACAACAATTTCCTTGAAGTTTTCATAGAAATTGTTCCACCAGAATCGCGTCACGCCGGTCTGCGGGGGGTTTAATACCACAGTGAAACCTAAACGGTAACAAAGTTAGTACGTAGCTAAAATTAATCCCAACATTTTCATGTAAATGGCTTTATGTTGTTTTAGTAGATTGTACAATAGAACCGTGTTTGTTTTATATATTTGAATGGTTCATCCGACTGTAGGGTCACATGTTAAGTGCTTACTTACCCAGTTAATTGGGACATCACTATGGTTCATGTTATTAAGTGCCCAAGGCGATTGCTAACCTTTGTGGGCCCCATGACAACACACTAATTTGACAGTTAGTATATAACGTACTTGGTATAATAGCTTTGTGTGCCATGGCAAGTTAGCTTTGATGTGAACATTACTCATTATTATCGTTGTAAGTCGTAAACGTACGCAGTATTAACTTCCCTATCCGTTTTCCCGGACTTAAAATATGATTTCTACGCTGTTATCAAAGGAACATAAACATAACTCTAAAGAAACGTAAATACGTGCAATTGTTTTATGGATTCAAGTTATTTTAAATACGGAAACTTAAAACATTTACGGCTCACAAGTTGGAGCTTATAACTTAAATGTCTTTGTATAAAAATGAGACATAAATTGGAAGACACTGCCTCAAAATGTTTCATAAAAACTCTGAAGAATTCTTCATTATAAAGACTACTAAGTTGTTACAAAAATCCAATATTGTACACACGCCAGTGCCGAGTTAAGAGCACGTTTTATATTTCACAAGACTCGACCCCCCGCCGAAACTACCACTCGGTGGGGGTCGAGTCGAAAAATTTATGAAGTAGACCATTTTTTCCCCAAAATCATGTTATAATGAAAGACAAATGTCCATAATCTTGATAAACTATGTGCTCGGGCAACAGCTAAATTGAATTACAAATTTCGGCCGGAGGTAGGTGAGATATTATGCAAATTGCCGAGTCTTGCCTACAAACATGACATTACGGAACGTTGACGCAATGTTTACTGTGCCAAGGAACTTACGGCTATAAGAATCAGCATTTAGGCCCAGTTTTATGTTATCTGCACGAATATTGAAGTAAAAGGTAACTGCTCTATTAAATAATTGTAGAGAACTATGGCACGCAATACTTTTGACTACTTTTAGCGCATCAGATACTATTGAAGAGAACCATGGGCCTTGAGCTCCGTTTTGGTCACTAGTGAAGTGGGGTATGCGGTGACTAAAATCGGACACACGTATAGTAGTACTGTGAGAACAAACGAAAGAATCTGTTTTCTAAGCAGAGACCCAAATTTCGCAGTTGTATTATTTTCAGACCAGTCTCACAACATATATTTTCATACTTAAATGATTTATTCATTTAGCGGTCCACCATACATGTAGCGTGTTCATCATAATTTAATAAGACCTGTAATATAAATAATTTGTTCACAATTATTAACTAACGCTACACAATGTAGCTCACAATAAATCATTTTAATGAAACGAGTAAAATTTTGTTCTTTCTCGTAATATTTTGCGAAAATTCTTCTAATAAATATTAGGATCAGAGACGAAATATTACGTCCATAATCACTCGGCGCTAGTAATAATATCTTTAGGTTGAATAACTAATGATAGGTGCATTTATCTTCGAGGGCCGTGGCTGGGTCACTGGGAAACGATGGGCGTTCTTCAAATCGCCACAGATTAAGTAGGCCCCAGAGGGGACGAGAAATTCCTTAAATAATTCTGAAGATTTCTTTTGTTAAAGCAGAATGATTATGCCATCCGTATGGAATAATAATTAATTAGAAGAATGTTATTATTAACGACTAATCGTTTTCCTCTTCGGTAATCGTTTAATTAGGCCAAGACTCATTGAGTCATTAATGTAGGTCTATTTACTTATTTCCTAATTCAGTACCTATAACTCATAAATTCAAATACTATTTTGTTATGTAACGACCACTAATTAATGTGGGTTTAGATACGATGGAAATATTTGTAAACTAACGTACCGCAATTGGAATACACGGTTGAATTAAAACGGAAATTTCTGGGAGTTTCTCACCGCATGCAGTTTCGTGTATCGATCACCGAGCGTGACCACTGTGTTTAATACTTTAACAGGTAATTACAGACATACGATCCATTCATTTACACTCATTATTGAGTGAAATTTACTTGATAAAGTGCAAACTTTAAACTGCAAGTTGGATAAATGAGATCCCTAGGTAGGCTTATTTGTTTTGACTTTAAAGGGTGCTTCATGTTTGCTTTGTAAGCGAAGCGAAGCACGCTGAATTACTGCTAGTGTGTCGCCTTACTTAAGTGTCTATTTTGCCAAAATTGTCTGTAAACAGTCGTACAAGCAACGATTTAGAAAAATCATGCTCTCTTCAGTCAAAGCATTGTTTAAATGATATATTTGTGATTTCAATCTAAGTTTTAGTTAACACTAAAGCTTATGCATGTCATTTGGTTTGGTAACCCAAAGACTTAACTTGCCAATCCACTATAACTATTAGTATATTATTGATAACTATTAGTGAGAATGATAGACGCCCATTTTTACGAAAGCCATTTTAAATAAGACTAGCTTATTTCTTAATTCTATTAAAGTATTTTTATGAGTAAGAAAGTACGTAAACTTATAATTTGTGTCCAAAATACGTGTACGAATGCATGTTAAAACGTGATTGACGTAAGTAATGGAAAGTCGTAAAAAATATGGAAGTATTCCGTTCAAAGGGCACATAGGTACACTCACCCACCTGCTCTGCCCTTCAGATAATCTTAAAGAAAAGTACCTTAAAACAGAATCAACTTTTCAACTTAACAATAAAAAAAAGCTTAAAAGTTAACAATACAATTCAAAAGAAATAAAAAGATTTCGAGTACACTAAACCGTAAAGCCGATTAAGTCCCCTAAACTCAGTATATTGAAGTCCAACTATAATAATGGTCAGAATTATGGGCAATATTGAAGGCGATTAATTTGACACCAGTCTGCCTCTGAACCATTTTGACCAATAAATTGAGGTTAAACCCCATTGATCTAGCGAATCCCCGGCCATTCACTACGCTATAGATCCACCCTGTCCGTATGTCTTAGAAGCGGTCAGACCTTGGATGCGTATTTGTAAAGCACAAATATATGCGTTACGGTAACATGTATGGTATTGGTGTACAGTCTAAGCTAACATACCAATTCATGATATACAGCTATTTAGCTTCGACTCATGTACACATCCTACAGGTTGCACTAATTCCGGACAGGTCATGGCGAGTCATTGCAGACCAATTGCATCTTTTGTTTGCAAAATAATGAAGGTGGAGGTCGTTGAACTATAGCATCACATTCAGTCTTAAATGCTTCATAACTATGAACGCAACCGCAAAGTGTATCACATCGCTTATATTAGTACACGGCCTAAAGTATGATGTATGAAGTACGATTAACTTAACACAAATAAGGTGTATATTCCGTGGGCGTTAGCGCGTTTGTAACTATGTCCTTTAAAACGTGTTTAGAAAACATTTAGCTATATTAAGCCACTGTAATTGTAAAACATAAAACTTTATAACTTTACTAGCTTCCGCCAGCGGCTTCACTCACGTGATATCTTTATAAATGATAGCCTATGTAACTCAATGATAATATAGCATTCTACTAGTAAAATATTTTTTTAAATCGGTCTAATCGTTTTTGAGTTTATTCATTACAAAAAAAAAATATTTTATTTTTAAATATTAGTGAAAAAGTACTACTGCGTAAGTGCTAGATTAGGTAGTCAGTACATACATAAACGCGAAAACGTGTCTTTCCTCAGCAATAATAAATTCAGTACGTTCTGCCCTCCTCTATTCTATAAATGTGGCGTTCATACATATCCCATACTATCAGATATGACTGTCGAAACGTCGCTCTTATCGGCCACAGAGTAATGCACGACATTTGTCTTGCTACTCGTCCCTGTGGCATTCTTCTCTCTATATCAACTTCATTACAAAATATATTAAGTTAGATATTACTTAGTTGCTTTATGTAACTTGAAATAAAAGAGAATTTTGTCATGTAGCTTTTTCTTTGGTGGACATAAAATCAACAATTTTTTTTAGATTTTTGTTCACATTTACAGGATCACATTAAATTTGGTAGCGAAACTCTGCAGTCGTGATGAGTATCGATATCTTAACACGATAAAATAATTTTAAAATAGATGTTAATGTGTTTGTTTGGGAGTCAACGGCCGTTAGGTTGTTGTTACTTGAAGCATGAATAAACGATTTATCTATCTATCTATGAGTTGAGAAAATCTATTTTATTTGATTTTATCGTGTTTTGATACCCATAACGTATGTGAAGTTTACACAAAAACAAACTGTTTTTTAAGGTTATTTTTGAAATGACTGCACTAAATGCGGTCGACGACCGTGAAACCGTTTTAAGTCATCAAGTCTGCAGAGTTTTGCTAGCTAATTTAATTTGACCCTATATATTTCAGCGTAGGCAGATAAATAAATTCATCCTTGTAAAAGAATTCATAACGAAAAAAACTAAGAAAATATGTCCAAGAGGACGGGTATTATACATATTTATACTCTATGGGTTTACAACACCATGCAACTTATATCGTAATAATTAGCCAAGCTTGATGGTTATTGCCATCAATTTGGTGGTCTACCTACCTAACTAAAAATAACCTAGCAAAAAAAAAGAATTTTTTCCATATTTATATTTTCTCATCGTTTAAACTTACCCTGGACTTCCACAAATATTTCAAAAACAAAATTAGCCAAATCGGTCCAGCCGTTCTCGAGTTTTAGCAGAACAGTAATTCATTGTTATTATATTGAATAATATATAATTCCATAAGTATCCAGTTCCATAAGTGGATTAATACGCAAAATTAAATAAAATACGCAACGTGTTCAAATAGTTAACGATGTTTGCTCCAAATACCTGAGTTCGTGTAAAATTGCTTTCTGTCTGCTACACAACGAGTTATCCAACTTCTTACATTATCCACATAGATTACTTTGTATCGTTACAGTAAAAATACTGAACTAGAACGTGGGTACTTTATTCGCACTGAAAATCACATTTTTCATAAATAATTTTCCATGTGTAGGTTTTTTTTAGTATTGCACCACAATACGGAAATGTAAGCTATTGAAATTAATTTCACTTATGTAAGCTATAGAAATCTTATTAGGTAGGTCTTCATTAACAGAAACTGTCATAAACCCACTTTGAAACCGAAGTTAACCTAATCTCAACTGTAAAATTAATTAATGTTTCGTTAACTACCTAAATTAGGCCATAAAATGACTGTAATAATAACATTCCATTTTATAGATACTATAACACTAAATCAAACTTTAAAGTAGGTACATAACACTTATATTACACCGCTAATTGCCACGAAAGACCACATAGACATAAAGCATTAAATATCGTACATAATTACGCGCATTTACAACATTAACCCGGCCATTACGAGTCTCTCCTTCAAATATGTCCTCAAGATCGATATTATATATTAATGTGTAAACAGTTAGGGTGTGGTCACACAGATAAGATGCCGCAGCGGCTACATGACCGCAACAAACCCCTTTATCTTGAGGAAGTAGCCGCAACACGAATTCGCCTCGGCCCGCGTGAAATTATTTCATTCCTGTCGTTCAGTGTGCTACCGCTTAAGGTTGATCGCACTTTAGATACGAAATTGTGCCCTCCGAATATTTAGAAACATTTACAAACCAATCAACTATTTGAGTTGTGAGTAAATTGTGTATGAGTTTCATATTATTTCATCGTGAAAAAACAAGCCAATACCCAAAAATATACTTCCAGACTCGGCGGAAAAAAACGGCGGTAACATACATGTCATACGACAGTATTTCAGATCGCTTATCTCCATCAAGTATCCTATCGATCATATCTGAAAAACACAATACATATCGACTTCATTTCGTACAAATTCGTATTCAATGTGCACTCAGCTCTATACTGTTTAGAAGATGGACGTCCATGTAGACATGTTCTCATTGTACTTTCAAAGTCAAAGTCATATTTGTGGTTGTTAACATAGTGCACGCGATATCGTGCTGACAAACCCTATGTATCGCTGATCGATCGCTATGTATGTACATGATATTGACATTGTGCTGACATCGGAAAATTAATGTTAGGATAAACTAATATTCAATACTGTTCTGTTAAAGTAATTTCACGAAATAGTGGTTTGAGTAAAATTAATGCACATGTTTAATATTGTTTAAGTTGTTTGGGGACATGTTACCTAGGCATATGATAAATGGTTATTTCCAGCGTCATGTCTAAACCAAATAACAGTAGCACTTACTTAGTTCGAAAAATGAGCTTCTGATGGACTTTACTAGCCTCTCGCCTCTGTGAGAGGCTAGTAAAGTGTGCTGTGGGTCTGATAAGAAAACAACCTGCATAAACTAGTATTTACATCGTTTTAGTAACAGAACAGACGGAGACAAACGGAGATTACCTGATTTTCCGGAGTTTCACGTAATTAGACACCACAGCATCAGAAAGTTAAATTCAAGGATAGTTAGTGCAAGGTTTGGTGCGAAACGAAACCTAGATCCGGTCACAATGAACCAATGAACAAACTAATTCTGTGGTCACAGAAACCGCTAGGATTACTCTGACGTGCAAGGAAACTGGGCAAACAAAGTTAACGTGCAAGCTACTGGACAAATTAACTTTATTAACGTGTAAAGCTTCATCTGTTTTAGCATTATTTACTTGATAGGTTATTAGGTATCCGGAAAGGTTAATTTGAATCTATTTAGAAATAGTTTTTGGTTCGATCCAGGTTGAGTTTTATAAGATGTAGGAAATGATAAAACAAAACGATAAGGAAGAGCAAAAACCATGTTCAAAGCCAGTCTAAGGCGACACAATTTCGATGTCGGAAGAAAAAAAAACCTATATATTTATAATAAAGTTGTGGTTTTCTCCAAAACCGAGCTTGTGTCTCCAAAATAGTTGGTTTAATCGGAACTTGGGTATAATAAATGTACCCAAGGTTTTGTCGACGGAAGAATAGACAAAATGACAGATAAACAATCACAATCTGTCACTTTGTCTATTCTCGCGTCGACAAAACTCGTTTCTGCGGTGATCATGCTACGCGTGCTGGGATGAGATATTCAAACAAATATTTTCATAGACACTTAATCGATAACAAAACAGAAACCCACTTAACTACATAATTAAGTCAAGAGCAACCACATAATAATATTATTAATCGTCTAAACAGATCTGCAACTCAAGTGCATTTAACTAGAAATGTAAGACACAGTTAATAGAGTTGGTATTAATTAACCACTTGATCCTTGTAACTTCGCCGCAATCATTCATGCACAAGTGGCTCATGGGTTCAGCTTCAAATACCATTTAACGGTAACTGACTTACTGAGAAACTGAATACCTACTAAAAGTAAGACTGATAGTTGAGCACCTTAAGTACTGTTAACGAACCAACGCTTGCGGGTTGGTGAGCTTTTGATAGTGTTGAGCTATACGAAGTGACAGGTGCATGCATGGTTGCAACAGGTTAGCGTAAAAGTAGGTACAGACGCCAGCACATCAAGCTACCCGAAACTGTCAAACTTTCCCAATCAACCTTGAACCTAATGCTTTAGCGATAAAGTTTAAAATCTACTAAAGAAATTTGACAGATTGTAGTAGTAGGTACTTTTTTGTTTTATATTTCTTATTTATTTGTTTTTTGTTGTAATAGTTACTTGCATTTTGTTGTTGTATCAATAAATGTTATGAAGAATACCTAATAATATTTATACTTTTCTTTTTGTGCTTCGGTATGGAGTTAGCACCATCATTACCAACATTATATTGAACAGATTACAGAGAAGGATTACAGAAAATAGAAAGTTATTATATTTTCTGAGCGTATCTTTTTATTTTCACAATTCCAAGAACTAAGCTACACAAATAAAATTTTAAGCGTCCGGAGTCCACAATGGCCCATTCAACATAGACGTAAGTATATAAATATGGAAAGCCGAACTGGAAAAACGTTATGTAAATATAATGAAAAAACCGTACATTCACCAGCTCTTCGGTATACTCTGTTAACATTGAATGTAAGCATATAAAGAGTCAATATCGGCCGCCCACGAATAAATGGTACATAATGAAAATATATTACATAGCCTGCCCTCGTAAACGGGTGACGGACTTGAATGTTATTCAAATAAACATTACCCTGATCGAACGTCGTCACGGAGTTCCAGAAATCGTAAAATTTATAACTGTGCTCATGCGAACATTTGCATGTATGTAGGTAGGTAGGTATAACCCCGCTTTGGTGTACACGAAATCAATGAGTTACATAAAAATCAATGGCGCGTTCTATAACGGCGTTTAGAGTGATTCAAATGCTCTTTTTTTTATTTTCCGGCGTTTTTTTTGTTTGTGATAGTTGTTTTCGGGAAATTGTATTGTTTTGTAAAAGACAATTAACTTTATGCTTCGATCTAACCTTCACCATATTACATTCTACTCAGTTACTGTGTACACTACTATTAAAATTAAATAAACTATTATGTCAAAAGGCGACTGGCTTCTAAGATTCGTATCCTGTTATCTTGAGGGGCAAGTCACCGATATGAGATGAATATGCAAACACTTAGTTTACTTAAGACCGTCTGTCTACATTCTACAGAATAAATTAATAAATGCAAACTCGACTGGTTACAGATCCTTCAATATTGTGCTTGGTTATATATTCTTAAGTACTCAGCCTAATTGCCTAAAATAACAGTTATTGGATTTTACTAGGTACCTACACCTTAAATGCCAAAACAACTCCCATGGAATAATACCTTAAAATTACTAATACCGCTTTATTTTTGAATCCTTGATTTAGGATCAGACGTGCTAATTAACTTTCTACGTATTCATAATCTCATTAATTATAACGATGAACAGACTAAGCGGTTTAACAACGATTAACGCTTATTTTCTCTTGTACAATTAAGGAAATATGATGAGATGTAAGTCTAGGTACCTATAGGTACTTATTTTTCGTATAATGGCACGAAATAAATAGGTAGGTACCTATCCAAGAAACTTCAATCATTTGGAAACAAAGCATTCTTTGATCTAAACGTTTTAAAAACAAAAGGATAAAAATACTTGACGCATTGAAGTAGCACACTACGGTACAGGGCCGTGGCAATCCGGGGTTATAATATTCCCTCCAGTTTTCTGACGGTCCACTCACGGCCCAGATTCCTTCACAATTTCCTCTTGTTAATCTTCTTTAACTATCTTAAATATGACTGATAGATCATAATGCTAAGAATATAAGGGTGTAAATTAAAATATTAACGCAAACGCGATAGTCACTTGCAAACTTACGCTAAGGCCTCTGGCTCCAGATTCGCGAGACATGACAGCGTTCGTTTTCGCTTGTCATAGTTTCTGGAGGGTTCAGATTTAAAGCATTCAAAATTAATATCCTATTTCGTAGCTTGCACAATCAGATAGTAAGTAATACGACTGCGTTCCTCGGCTGTTATTAGATAGCGAATTCAGGTCACGTAAAACCACTTTTATGCTCTAATTTCGAGACCATGTCATAATTTTTAAACATCTTTAGAATTGAAATCCTGAAATTAAGACAAAATATCGAGCGAAAATCTTCTCAAAATTTTACTCAGGTTATGCATAATGATTGGGTTGTTCATTACTTGATAGGTTGCCTACAGACGAGCACTAAAGCAAATTCGGTCGCAGGCCCCGGGAACGAGCAAATGATTGATCGTGAGTACAGAGCCTGCGGTGATCCATCAGTTGGTCGGCCGAGTCCGCCCGATTAACGCTGTAACCGCATCACATTTTACTAATTTATCGATGAAGCATAAAAAATAAAATAAAAATAGAAATGTTTTATTTTGGAAAGTAGGTACACAATTCGCTGATCATCCGAAATGGGTCTACTCTCTTGGAAAACGTACTAAGTATTTATCTTCCATTACTATTATGTTGGGTATGCATTTTGAAGAAATTACTGAAAAAAAAAAGTTGAACTGGCTTGCAACGCATGAAATCCTATAGTAAGTACTGACGGACTGTGCCGGTATAAACTTCTGAACGTCATGTTTTCCAATCACCATATTGCTTTAATAAAAATTGAAATATGTAGAAAGAATACAAACCACAGTTTGATGGATTACGCTACCGTGGTTTTTACACTCCTGATTTTGTGTTCCGAGTGGTTCGCGGTAAATACCCATATTATTGAAATAGTTTTAACCTAGGTAAGTACTAGAGTTATCCAGTCTTAACTACCCTTTCAATTAAGTAAATAAAGAGATCGAATTTAAAATTACTTACGTACTTAAATAAAACAGTTCTGGCACAAATTAAAACAGTTGGAGTGACTTTATTTATTACATCAAGAGGCTTCAGATAATATAGACATAACTTAAAGTGGTACATCTCGGTACTTAAGAAATTGCTCCATTATTTTAAAAAGATTGAATTTATTCGCAGCCGTTTACAGTTACGAGCACCTGATTTTGATATTCTGACTGATAAAGGTCGAGAGTTATATACCTACATAGTCATTACGCAGACTTATTCCCTTACTCTTATCGCAGCCATTATTATGACTCCCTCAGAAGTCACAAACGCAAATAGGTCATTCTCAATAACTTATTGAGTTTTTTATTGGAACTTTTAATACAGGTTGAAGTACGGTCCGATGCTCTTAAAATATGATGTACTTATGTATATTTCTTATGATATTCAAGGATGAATGATAATGAAGTGATCAGTCAGTGGGTGCGTGGAGAGCTGAGTTTCTGATGACGGCTATTATGGGAATTCGTGGCCTCACCCCTTTATGAGACGTGACCCGACGCCCAAGCAGCGCGTGAGCCGCATAACTCGACCCGAGACATTTACACTTACGCAGAAAAATGAGAGGTTCATCCCGTTTTTAAAACTACGCCTATATCTAACACACGTAACACGTAGTTAGGCTCGGTTAGGCAGAGTTTGCACCAGTTCAGTAGCGAGCCAACGCTAAAATAGTTAGTGAAGCCGACATCACAAAATGGTGTTGAGGCAAGGTGCCCGATTAGTTAGTCAACATCCGAGGCCCCGGCAAAAGGAAAACTTTGACCGCGTTGGCGGGAAATTCAAGGGTTAATAAATAGCGTTTCCATGACACCAAATATTTATTCACGTGTACATTTAAATAGACGTAAAACGTGATTGATCGGCAGTTAGAGAGGGTTCGTTTTAGTAGCGTATGGCTTACGAGTAAATGGTTGGATCGGGTAGTACGGTTGGCCTGTAGTTGATACATCCCGGTCGATGGATGACCGATCACACGGGACGTCGGAATCCCTCCGTTCTCGCTCGGTGCTTAAAGCTTGGTATCCAGACTGATGTTAGTAGACATGCGTTTATAGTAGGAACATATCAAAGGGATTTGTAAATCGACAGAAGAAAGTTAGATAGTTAAGTAGGGTTGGTTACCATGAAATTTGATGAAAAAAGAATAATATTACAAAAACAAAATCGGTCTTCGCTTCAATATTTTCCATTCGATTTATAAAATCTTTCTCCGATGCTCTGTTTAATATAAAAGGTATGCTATTCAGACACTCTTTTTTAATTTAAAAGGTATGCTATTGAATTATAGTCCTTTCCCCGTAATAAAAGATGTTTTTACTCTGCTCTAGACAATGATTTCTCTGCTATGGATCCTTGACAAGCGAGTATGTATAAATAAAATTAATGACGAAGTAACAGCTTTTTACGAAATGCATATACATGCATACACGAAACATATAAAAAAACAATTAAAAAAATATTGTAGTCGTTCTGTCGTTGTAGTAAAAAGTGTAGAAGAATGAGATCAAACTTAGCATGGGTAAGTATTTCTTTATGAGGAATACAGAATTATTAACTTTTCGTAAACTCTTTTTTTTTGTTTTATTTCACGCGGACGAAGTCGCAGGTAACGGTTAGTTCTAAATATTATTACCAGCTAGGCATAAAACGAGAACTACGTTAATCCACCACATTATATAGGTATATCCCATCTTGTTATTCAGGAAACATCGGTGTTCGCTACATAATTAGAAATTCGTTGACCTGTAAATTTCCGTTTTCCGTTGTGGATTATTCTGTTTACGATATGAGCAGCTGTGCCTACATTTGTAATAATTTCGTCATTAATTTCTAGCGCTTGGGTGACCAGAGTAGAAATTGATTACAGTGTGGTACTTGCAGGATTGGTTAAACATGTTTTAAATACTCAGATGTTATTATTGGATCTGGTGTTTTCAATGGGAACAATTGCAGGGGAAATTAGCGTTTTATTATTTAATTATTAGTAACGGACACACAGCGACCCAGCTGCACCGTTTTAGAACATTTTCAAAGGGTTATGGAAAATGTGACTTAACCCTTATTTTGTGTTAGATCTTGAGTTTTTAATAAATTCAGTAAATACGGTATCAAACGCTGTAAGCCGTAAAAACAGAACTCAAATACCTAAGCTATCTTGAATACGCTTACACTAAAAACGATGCTCCACCCTGCTTTTAAGCACACTTCTGGCATTGCCCTGAATAGCATTATGCTCTGAACATTGGCAGAAATATAGCTCATATTATAATGTTACTCCTCAATGAAATCTTCTTAAAAGTTTTATTTTCGGAATCAACCAGAGTAGTCGAAATCCTACCTACTAAATTAATGAGCCTTCAAAACAGAGAAAACGTTTTTGTTATAATAATATATGTAATGTAGCTTAGGATACGTCAACATGTTATCGGATTAACAGCTGCCAATCCGAGCTTATCTCGTTGAGATAATACAGAAGTGGTAATGCCGCTTAAAACCACATCGAGTGATAATTCCATGAATTACCAGCTTCATTATCAGTTGTACACAACAACAGAGGTACTTTACTTACAATTTCCTTCGTTTATTTATTTATTAAAACTTTTCGCACTCAAAGAAGGTACAAAGGCGGACTTAACGCCTTAGGCATTCTCTACCAGTCAACCACGGGAAGTGAAGAGATTAGATGGCAGGTGCTCTGTTTGAGAGGAAAAATGTAAAAAAATATATATTAAGAATATAATCATAATTAATTACTTATAAATAAAATAAGTACACAAGTACATAAATAGGTTATAATCTTATAAAATATAATATACAATTCATATATGGGTACAAATTCAAGGAAGAGAGTTGTTGAGATGACTCTACGCTATTTATTTTGAAAATAACTGCGCAATTTCCGCTTAAATGCATACCAACTGGTGGCCGTACTGATATTAAAAGGAACCGCATTCCAAAGAAGAATGGACTAAATATGAAAGGAAGAATTAACAAAGTCAGGAGTATGAGAAGGAGCGAGAAGGAAAAGTGGGAGAGTTGAGAAGGGAGAAAAGCGTGGTCATAGCGCGCAAATTTCTTCTTTGGCGAGTGGACATCCATTCGAGCTCTGCAGGCGTAGCATAACCACTATAGAAACGGGTTTTGTCGGCGGAAGAATAGACAAAATGACGGATTATTATTGAGAATCTGTCATTATTAACCGACTTCCAAAAAGGAGGAGGTTCTATCTTCGTACCGTACGTATGTTTTTTTAAATATTTTATTTGATAAAAACCCTTTTTCCCCAAAGTTAATTTTCAAACAAATTTTAAATATTGTGATGCAAAATAATTTCCACGTACCTACTGGAAACTATCAATAGACCATTCCAGAATATAAATATGTCACCAATATCTAATACTCGTAACAGCACTAAATTTTAATGTACCCAACAGTTAATTTCCCGTAAATCTCTCGTTTTCAAACGCTTCCATTATATTTTTACACTCAATTTATTAGATTCCGATGCAAATGGACGACATCAGAGAGCGTGGGTTCCCCGCCGTACCTAGGTATATATTGAACTCCGAATAAATTAAAAGGATACTTTCATGGAAATTGCCTCGTTTTATTGAAACCTTCGGAAAATTCCGTCAATTTGCGTTCATGTTGAGCATGTTTTAAATAATTTGCATAACCTTATCAATATGTACCTTTAATTCTTAATCAAAGAAAATGTTGTGTTGTGTAATGAATGACTGATCATCATCATCAACATTTCACCCGAAAGACATCCTGCTGGACATAGGCCGACCCCAAGCACCCCCACTTCGACTGGTTTTGCGCTTCTGGCCTCCAGCTGATTCCTGCGGCCTTCACCGAGTCATTGGGTCACCTGGGAGGCCTTCCAACGCTACGTCTTTCGGTACGCGGTCGCCACTCCAGAACCTTTCGGCGCCATCAGCCATTTGTTCTGCGAGCAATGTGGCTGCCCACTGTCACTTAAGTTTGCCAACTCTGATTGCATTAATGACTGATACAACAGCAATATGAATTATTTTCAATTTGATTTGATTTTAAAACCCATCACTTAGTGGCCTCAAGGCTCGTGCAGACCGGCTTGACACGATGGTGGCGGCGCGGCGCAACACCGGTATAACAATTTCCGTGAAGTTTTCATAGAAATAGTTCTAACGGTGTCGCGTCGTGCCAGTCTGCACGAGGTTTTACACGAATACCTATACAGTCAGTGTCAGTTGGATGAACAATTTTTTTCCTTTTATAATTATTTTACAGGTAAGTAGTTATTCACGAGCACGCGCTAATCGTTGTAATTTAAACCCTAATGGTAATGTCAATAGAAGTCACAAAACGTGAAGACATCTACCACCCCGCACTGGGCCCGCGTGGTGGATAACGGTCCACTTTCTCTCACCGAGAGTTGACCTGTGTCCCAGCAGTGAGTGGGAACATTAAAGGCTAGTTATGCACTACCTACCTAGAGGAGCTCGTGGCTAAGTAATAACAGCCGCACGGGTCGATCCATCAGGTTAAGCTACGCTTCCCTGGGTTGGTCCGTGGATGGGTGACCATCTTTACATACCGAAACTCCTCCGTACCTCGGAAAGCACGTTAAGCCGTTGGTCCCGGTTGTCATTTGTGGATCTTTGACAGTCGTTACGAGTCGTCAGAAGCCTGAATGTCTGACAACCAGTCTTACCAAGAGGTATCGTATTACCCAGTTACTGGGTTGTGGAGGTCAGATAGGCAGTCGTACCATGTAAAATACTGGTATATCCTACTACAGCTACATCCGTTTAGACTGGAAGCCGACCCCAACATAGTTGGGAAAAGTATAGGCAGATTGATATGCATTACCATTCTTCCTAACCTTTTATGAAAATTATTCGTTGCATGACCTTTTCAGCTTTCAAATTCCATTAAAGGTCATGGTTGTTGTAAAAAATAGACATATAACATGAAATTATTATGACATTTGTATGATCCACGATATCTAATTGTTTCATAATTTCAGCTAAGAATAGAACTCTTAAGTTTGTTACGAAGGAGTACTAAAACCAAGTTAGTAGAATAGATTAAAATGATAGAATGTTAATCCTATTAGAATAGAATATAGGCTGTACATACATACGCCTACACGTGACATTACTTATTAACAATAATTAACCTTTCTAGTTCGTTAAATATACTTAATAATAATAGGCTCAAAATATTATACTCAAGAAATAACAAGAAGGTTCTTCGAAAACTCCTGACTGAATTCGCATAAACACCAATTGTACGGAACGCTTAATAAATTCATAAAACTTTGGTCACGTACACCCATTATGCCTTATTATTACATTATGGAAAATCTGATGGTCTAAATGGTCTAAGTGAAGTCGTTTAACTAACAAACGTGTCGGGTAAGGTGAAGCGTAATAACGTAACTACAAACAATTACAGAGCGCCACGTCACAGCTTTCACTCTCCGACGTCTAAACCCGTAATACATTACAATTTGTACAACTCGGCTCATACAGAACACTCCCGTCAAAGTTAAACCACACAACTTCGTACTAATGAATGAAGACTTTGCAAACTAATTTGCCACCACGCCGCAATGACAGCGCTCCTTAAAACTATTAATATTGTCGTACGTACCTCAGCAGTGTTCGTGTGAGTTCAGACCGTAGCGACATGCTTGCATGCATTTTAATAATACGTACATCGTTATGTAAAAGGTACTAGTCTGTATAAATCTCATTAGTAGGTATCATGAAAATGAAGTATGTCAGATACTTCATTTTCATGATTTTACTGAACTGTAAACTTCTGTAGGCGCACTTTGCGCAGGTTCTGAACAGTGAACTAAACTCGGTTCAGTTTAGTTCATTGTTCAGAAATTCACGCTCCCGTCGGTGACGCTGGATCGCGTATACTCAGCTCCAGTCGGTCGGTGACGCTGAATCGCGTATACTCAGGTCCAGTCGTAAGGTGACGCTGGACCGCGTATACTCAGCTCCAGTCGTAAGGTGACGCTGGATCACGTATACTCAGCTCCAGTCGGTCAGTGACGCTGGACCGCGTATACTCAGGTCCAGTCGTAAGGTGACGCTGGACCGCGTATACTCAGGTCCAGTCGTAAGGTGACGTTGGACCGCGTATACTCAGGTCCAGTCGTAAGGTGACGCTGGACCGCGTATACTCAGGTCCAGTCGTAAGGTGACGTTGGACCGCGTATACTCAGCTCCAGTCGTAAGGTGACGTTGGACCGCGTATACTCAGCTCCAGTCGGTCGGTGACGCTGGACCGCGTATACTCAGCTCCAGTCGTAAGGTGACGCTGGACCGCGTATACTCAGCTCCAGTCGTAAGGTGACGCTGGACCGCGTATACTCAGCTCCAGTCGGTCGGTGACGCTGGACCGCGTATACTCAGCTCCAGTCGTAAGGTGACGCTGGACCGCGTATACTCAGCTTCAGTCGGTCGGTGACGCTGGATCGCGTATATTCAGCTCCAGTCGATCGGTGACGCTGGATCGCGTATACTCGATCTCGATCGTGTATAGTCGTAAGTTTACACTTCTATAGTGTGGTCATAAGTACCTTTCCTCCACTCTTTTTTTTGTCTCTGAATTATGTGAAAATTCGGCCAGAATCCATCGTGTCGATTATGGCAACAAATCAAGAAAGTTTCATCTACGATCGATCTATAGTAGATATGTATCTGCTAATGATGATAAATGTACTCAGAGTTTTTTCAACAAACTGAAAGATAATATTAACTAATAAATAACTTGTATAAGTATAGGTAATCTTGAGTCGAACATGGATAAGTATAAATTAATAAAGACCAGAGGAGTCCCTTACGAATTATATCGGGCTGATCTCAAAGGGTAACTTGATTCGATGTAGATAGAGTCTGTCACGGAACCTGGGTCACATAACTTCACACTAATGAATGACAACTTCACGGTTGTCGCCCCGCGATGGAGCTCTTTGCGACTAATGAAATTGCGCTTCCACGAATACTGGGGAAGTGAAGTGTATTACGCCATGACAGTTTTAGAGGAACGAAGAAACCTCTCGTGAGTTTGTCGTTATGTTTGCACGGCCAAAGCTTGCTAATTTTATGGAGTTTCTTTTGAATGTAAAGTAAACCTAATTGCTAATAAAAAAAGATACGTAGTCTTATAAAACTATGCTTGCTTTGCCTCCCAGGTAAAATCACAGAATGTATGCACGTCCGATTCAGGTAGTTATGCGCTTACATGGATAGGTAACCTCTTCGAAAATTTGACTTAAACTGTTTTATTTTTTTTTATTAAAAAAAAAGGCATAACAAACCTGAAATATACTCATAAAAGCCGATAAAAAACCACTTCAATCATATTAGCAATTAAAATACAAGCCACACAGACCAAACTCAATCAGTAAAAATCTCGCACACATATTTTAATCCTCGGCAAAGAGTGAATGGGTCGGATTTTAAATGAAAAATAAGGATTAGACTGAAATTTGCATGCAGCACATCGATGGTAAATTATCGGGGTGTTTGGCAAACAGCCAGCCGACATTTACCAACGGTATTAAGGACACCGAATGTTCTGTTTCCGAAGAGGAGAGGCGCGTGATCCTAATCTCAATTTTGTGAAACGATAATATGATCGAAAGGTCAGCACTGATAGCGGTTACAGTTCGTTCGTTGGGGAATGGGAGATAAAGTGTTCGGAAAGGTGACTAAAGATAGCTTATTCTCCGATCGACTGATCACCGATTTGTTCTTACTTTCTCGAGTAGTATTTTTTGCGGTTTTCATGAAGATGCAAAAGAGTTCTTTGATTTGCAAAGCAACTTAATCACGTTAAACTTTTCAATCGAAAGACATGTCGTAGGTATGAAATAGATTTAATTCCATCACATAAACGCACAATGCTTTCACCCAAACAATTTCACTAGGGTGTTAATTACCTACTCCGGTAATTCATACCACTAAGTACTTATGAAGCAAACATCTCAAGACAATCCCAACAGGCCGTCCACTTTGCACGTCCTTACGTTTAAGGAGCGTAAAATTTATCTAGTTGAAATAATCGCGGCCAAACAGCCACGTCGGGCCACGTCGGCCCATTATGTCTGGCGCCTGGCCAGACATGAAGCAAGCGAACCACTACCGACTATTAGTTATTGCGTTTATTTATTTAAAAATACTATTGCGCGGTACGGTAGCAACATAAAAGGAAAAACGGGATAGTAAAATACGGTTTGTGGAAACAGTTGTCAAAGGCTTTTATTTTTTGTTTTTCAAAATATATTGATACCAGTGTATAAACGGCCATTAGAATCGCGATAGTCATGTGTTCATCGTGGTAAATTTTGATATGAGATAACGGCGATAATCTGTCATGAACAGGTTGGCTTTATGGGTGACCCCTTTGAAGCCCCTCAAAACCTACAAGAATAAGAAATTAAAGAGTTTAATACAAGAAGTGAGCTTAGATTTCTCAGACCATGTAAACATCTGCCCACTTCTTGCCAGGCAGTTCTCACAATATCTTGTTCCGTATATTTTAAATGTAACGAGCAGACAATGCGTCTGCTAAGTTTTCCTCAAACAAAAGCTGTTCAACGAATATTGGTTGAACTCTGCAGAAAAACGGTTCAATTTCTTTCGCTTTTGTGTCTCGCCGACTTTATATTTCTATACAATAAAGATTTGCAACTCTTGGAATCAAATTGGTTCTCCTTTATAACGTTAATAATAATGAAGATACATTGGAATATAAGACCAGTGTTTATTCCTACTTATGTTATAAAGCTTTTAAATCCAAAGTAAGATAAGTTTAATAAAATATCTAACTTATAAAAAAATACGAATCTCGGAACAAATACGAACGAAAAACTAAGACCCTTTTCTGATTTGTCAGTACAGCAGCGGTGCGACATCAGCATGCTCGATATACGCAGTACCGAAAGCTTACCGAGCCCCTACCGAGCGCCTATATTTCAATTGATCCTTCCTGATTAGGTCGGTGCTGTACCGAGAAATCAGAAAAGGGCCTTAACCTACATTTTTCAACATTATAAGACCACTGGGTCTGATACTGAAATCCCAAGATAATATACTTAATTCAACTCGGAATCGAATCCAATTAGGTCGAACGCACTTATCAGCATTAATTGCATTTAATTGAATGATTTTGATTACGTTTATACGCATCGCGTGCTTCAGCGGCCATCAAAGAGGAGTGTTTATGAAATGAATCGTTCGATTTACGTTCATTATTATTTAGAGTGTTTTGAATCAAATCTAAATGTAATGAACTCCATTAATGTATGAAAAATGTGTAATTACGTTAATGCTTTCAATTATTTCTCATAAATATTCATAAATAATAACGTCTACAGGAATATCTCATAGAGAAAATAGATATGCATTTTATAACATGTTTTTCATGCAAAAATACTAAGATTAACCCTGACTTTCCCTAGTAGAGCACTTTCCACCACCGGTTTTCTTAAACAAAAAACTAATCCGTCGATGTTCATCGTACAAACAACAGCACAAAGTTATAACTTAATTCAGTTATACGTTCAAGTACGTAGGTATACACAAGTCATAGTGATGAAGCGGTCCCAATATTCCGAGCAGTTACCCAATATTCCCCGCGTTGGATCGGAGCCAGTTAGCGTTACTTATTCCTACAAATTCCGGATTAACTACGACCCGCACGCCACCTGCCGTTAATTTACTTTACTAATACAATATTACACCTACTTCAGCGGTGGTGGCGTTTTTATTAAACCTCAAAATAATTGGTCATAGGCATTGTTTGTTCCCAAAAAGCTGTAAAAACGAAAGTATGACTTTTCGCAGGACTGTTCATCGTGAGGTCCTAGATTCCCAGGTCGGGCAAAGCTTTTTTGGGTTCCTCTTTTAGAAATTACTCAGTAGCAGCTAGTCTACGGTTGTGCCCGATTAATGGCAATACGATCGCTCCCTTTCTATGAGACTTTAAACATTACTGGCGAAACGTGGGTGTTATACTCCGAGCCCTTCGGGAGATAAAGGCGTAAAATTATGGTATGTTGTTTTTTAATAAATCATTTACAGATACTCGTGAAAAATTTGATTCGTTTTTGTTTTTTCGTTTTGTGTGATAATCCTTTTTATGCCAATAGACCGCAATAACCCTTTTTACTTTACCTCAGCTGTTTATTTAGGAAGACAATCCTGCCATTTTTAATGTAGACATTTTAACAAATCGGAACAATGCAATCAAGTAACAATCGACAAATTACGGTTTACGGTTTACGGTTTAAGACATTTATTTCTCAAAAAGAATACAATTCACTTATCATGAGAAATACAAGTTAATCTTAAAACTAAATAGGTATACGAACATATGAAGAAACGGCAGGTACTCGTAAATTATCTATTAACTAGTAGATGCACAAAAAGTAATTTTTGTGGGTAACAGGAAAAAGTGAGTGTACTATTACATATCGTTTCTCGATGGCAAGTCAATAGCAATTATACATTAATAATAGTAGCAAACTGTCAATTTTTTTTTTTTTTTTTTTTTTTTTTTAATTTGTTAGTGTTTCAAAGTTTATAAATAGTGATAATGTAGATATATGGTAGATTAGTACATAGATGTATTTTATGCTTTGTTAAGTATTTTAAACAAGTAATAATTTAATGTTGTTGCAATAATAAATAGGTAATTGAATTAAAATCGAGTGAAATCTTTCAAGATGTGGTGCTTTAAAGTTCTTTTGAATAGAGTAAAGGACTGAATCTCTTTAATGTCATTAGGCAATTTATTATATAACTCTGCTCCTTCGTATAATATGTTTTTCCTTCCGTAGTTAGTACGTGGTGGTCTTAGACAGATGTTGTTTTTTCGTCTTGTAATCCGTTTTTGTGTTTGTCCTTTTTTTGTAAACGTTATTCTAGAGTGTATGTCTTTGTTTAATAGCTTGTGTACTAATATGCAAGTGTTATATTTATACATGTGCGACAGTGTCATCAATTTAGTTTCTTTGTAAATTTTTTCTGTGGGAGTTAGATAGTGGTAATGGAATAATAATTTAATTATTTTATTTTGACATGTTTCGATTTCCTTTAAGGTTGTTTTAGCTGCAGTGCCCCACACCTCTATTAGGTAGTCTAGATGAGGTTTAACCATGGCGTTGTAAATAATATACCTAACAGATTTCGGCAAGCAGCGAACGATGCCTCTAAGCGCACCCATAATAGAAGATAGTTTAGATCTTAGTTTATCTAGGTGCGGCTGCCACGTCAGATGTTTATCTAAATGGAGACCAAGGTACTTTTCTGTATTAACTTTGGTTAAGGGCTCGTTATTTATACACAGAGTTGAGTGATTATCGATTTTTTTGTTCTTAGCACTGAAAATAATGTAGTTAGTTTTAGAGGTGTTAACAGTGAGCAAATTGTCTTGGAACCATCCGGAAAGAGTATCTAAGTCTTTTTGCGCTTGTTTAAAGATGTGATCGATATTTTTGCCAAACAGAAATAAGCTGGTATCGTCAGCATATAGTATTATGTCACCTGACAGATTTAGTTTATGTAAATCGTTTACATATATTATGAAGAGCAAAGGGCCAAGAATGGAGCCTTGCGGTACGCCGTAGGTTAACACTTCGCAGTTACTTTGCATATCACCAATCCGAACAATTTGCTGTCTGTTAGAGAGATACGACCGAAACATGTCGAGGGCAGTTCCCCTGATGCCGATATCATACAGTTTTTGAAGAAGCAGGCTATGGCTAATTGTATCAAATGCCTTTTTTAGATCGATAAATATACCGAGTGCTACGCGTTTTTCATCAATATTGTTTTTCAGATTTGTCACAAGGTCGATTGTTGCGGTTAGCGTATTGGATTTTGCACGGAAACCATATTGTTTTTTAGAGAAGAAGTTGATAGCTGTGAGATAATTATCCAAACGGTTATGTAGTATTTTCTCGTAGATTTTAGAGATGGCAGGGAGGACAGAGATGGGTCGATAATTGCCCGGGTCGGAATTATGTAAAAGAGCTGAAGACGAAATGCTAGAAACATAAAAAGGCAAACTGTTCAAATACAAGTCATATTACGTAATTGTTTTTAGGGTGTTTATTGATACCAATTCTCTGTTATGTAACATTCTTAGTTTGTTACGCAAACAAAAAGTACTGGGCGAAGCTGATTGGTCTATTTTCCTTAAAACTATTTTCTGTGTTTACGAACTAACACAGTCATATCAATTCGTACCACGCCTAAAACTCTATCATACCCTAAAGTTATTGCCCAATTTCATGAACTAGGGATATTTGGGGTACTTTAATCTTGAGTAAAAATGGGTTCGAAGAAAAACCGTTTTTGGGAATAACGGTCCATTCTCTGGGTACTAGGACTACATAGCTAGACGCAATAAATTTAGTTGGTGTAGATTTTTACCACTATCATTTCGTAACATTAGATTGTCTAAATCGTTTTTCTCCTAAGCCTCCTAAATGATGATTTATACCAAAAATGTTTTTGTTAAGGTCGAGAAAATAATATAATATTGTGTTACGGAGATAATTAGTTCAGCCGCTACCAAGTCTAATTAAGTCTCGGCGATCATTTATTTACACAAAAGAAGAATTCTTACAACATGGTCAGTGACGTAATACAAATTACATTTCAAGTTTTTGTTACAGCAAATCTGATTATTCGGTCGTTCATTTCCTGATTCTGAATACTTTTATATAGTACCTAATATATAACTATTTGTACCTACCTATAATTTTTGTAAGACCCTGATTTAAAGCGGCAGTTGCTTGTTGTTATAGTTTCAGTAAATAAAAAATTACAAAATACATGTTTTTTATTTTATTAACAAGTTTGGCAGTAAAAACTGAGCAGTAAACGTAATAAAAATCGTAAATCGTAAGTAAGATGACTGAACGGACAATACCGTGTCTGTTATGTGTGGGCAGGTAACAAATTGGAATTAGTCGGTAAGAAATCGAACTTGGAAGTAGCGCTCGACGTCCGCGGCTCGCGCGTGGTTGGTCACGGTTCCAACCTAACCTATGCACTGCCGAACTATTTATCTAACTGCCCATGATTATTTTTTGTGCTGACATTGTACGATGAAATAACCGACCAATTGTCTTTTTATTACTATTCATGTTTTACTGCCACCAACCGCTGGAAAATTTAATCACTGCCCGTTAACGTTTTCAGCTGATGGTAATAACCTCCCTAGTGTTTAAGTAAAAGTTGTAAAAATGACTACCCTTTTTCTAATCTAATTGTTCGTAAAGACTTTCTCAACCAAAAATGTAACTGTGTTTTAAATGACGTCATAAAATCAGCAAATCTCCAATTTAAAAGGCAATTAAAGACAGCTTTCAATATTTTCACTGCAAACTTAGAAATTTTAAA
This sequence comes from Eupsilia transversa, assembly GCA_914767815.1. Lineage (NCBI taxonomy): Eukaryota > Metazoa > Arthropoda > Insecta > Lepidoptera > Noctuidae > Eupsilia > Eupsilia transversa. The sequence continues at coordinate 6,829,895 of OU611888.1, forward strand.
ACTATTCAAACTTATTCAAAATACAGATTAATTCATTAATATGTATTTCGCAAAAGTTTCAATGATTTCTCAATGGGCTTAAAATATAAAGTAAAAGATTTCAATTTGTTTACTTTTTGAAACTTCTAAAACAATCTGAAACCTTTCATTTTATCTAACATCAGTATTACAGTTAACTTTTGAAATATTGGTACAATCTAATCACGGTAATACGGTATTTTTATCTCACGTGACGCGCGCTTTGATTGTGATAACCAAGTGTACAAACACGCTGTGAATGTGTGTGTATGTGCGGGAGCTCTCGGTACCGTCCGAGACACGGGCGAAATCGCAAAGTCTTCACGCAAATATTCACAACGGGTTGGACACTTGGTGACCACAAGTAAAGCGCGCGTCACTTCGTAAGTTAAAATACTGTACGAACAAAGTAAGTAAGTATTTCATACGGTTTTCATCAATGGTCGACATGATCTTTTCTAAATATTGCAAAAGTGTCACTTTTTGCAGCTGGTTTTTTTTTTGTACTTATATCTGCACTCAACTTTATTCATATTTTTGGCCACAATTCTTAAAATAAACAACATAATAATTATCACATGTATACTATGTATACTTACGCACATAGTCATTCATTTCTAATGTCAGTGGACACTGGCATATAACTATGGTGTGTCCAGATGCTACTGTGCCTTGCAGGGAAACAGCTTGGCTTACTGCCAGATGCCAGGCTGGTTGCGAACTGGACAATGGACATACGCTACAAAATTACTACCCAATATTTTTATTCGTTTATTGCGCTGAACATTTTGCCTCATTGGTGTTGTAATGCTTGTTCTCAAGCATTATTTTCTTGGATAGCAGCTGCGAAGGGTCAATTCAACACGATGGCTTTCAGCTTCCAATTTTAAACATCACTGTCATGTCCCTGAGTCTGAGAACATACTTTCGAACCGATCCCATTCGAAAACTATCACACTTCCGCAGCTGGATACAACTTAAAATGGAGGTTAACACTTTTAAAGAAACATTATGAAACTTGACAAAACGTTTTGAATTTCATCATAAGTAGTACTTACTACAATTTTATGTACCTAAGAAGCAATAATAAAAGCATTGACCTAATAGCCGAACTAATCTGTGGCTATGGCTAAACGTTCAACTAAAACAATCAATAAGTATAACAATACAGTTTCAGAAAAATTCTGATATTAAGAGTTTGGCCAGCGAGTTGTGGCACAAGGAAATGGCGGCTGATTTAAAAAATCTTCAGCTGACAACATGAAATTTTGTCAGAAAAAAACGATATGATACTTTTATATTTTTAATTGATAAGAGTATGAATGTAGGATTACGATAACATTTAAGACTACATTTCATGTTGCAAGCTGAAGATTTTTTAAAGTTTTTTAAAGTTATAAAGTTCTTTGTGATACGGCTCGCGGCCAAACTCTAGGTTATTACAACACTATCTCGAGTTGGTAACAAAGTAATAAGTAGAAAAAAAAGTAATAAGTAACAATGTAGTAAGGAGTTGGAAAATAGCTAATTACGTCACCAATAAACTTATTATTGGGATACATGAAGGCTTAATAAGTACGCGATATTTTTAATCATGAGCTGGGTCATATATCTACCTATGTGAACATTTATGACGGGGTATTCAAGAAGGTTTCTATTGAAGGGATATAATAAGAGACCGGACAGAGAGTTGACCTTAATTTGATCTTATGATTATTCGAAAACGTTTCAATTTAATATCATCCAAATATCTACACGTAGACATCTCATAATTGCCACTGAGCAGCTAAATCACCATTTCTATTTCGAAAGCAACATTCTATAACGAACAGTTAACTCCATTCTCTTGTGAATAAACTAAGTAGTTTCAGATTCAGCGCTAATGATTGAACTGGCTATTTGAACGCTCCAGTACGCAAACTAAAACACTAGACGAGCAGAATTCAGGGCAAAAGCAATAGGTAGGTGCCCAAACTAATCTGCTGCAATAGTGCAACATTCGCGTCTGCCCGACTTTTCCTGCTGTGTACAATCAACAAAAGAATTAAGGCACCGACCCGACATACATGCTCATTTACCACGAAAGCATTCCATTATTAATAAGCAATCGCTAGTTAGGACTTTCTGAGTTTATCTTGAACATTACTGACATCGGTAAAGGGAAAAGTGTAGTGAGGAGACCGACCTTAATATAAGTCTGAAATTTTCAATCCGTCTTGAGCAAGCGTTGTGATCAATGCTCGTGTCTTCTGTGTATCAAAAGAGGCTTTTGTCCTATAGTGGGACAATAATAGGATGGTATTATTATACTTACTTACATGTGTGTAAAACACTGCTTGTAATAAGCATACTAATCTTAACTAGAAAAGAACATGTTGTGCATGTTGTGTTGATATTTGTTGTTGTTTTAAGCATGGTTTTTATGAGCATGTGTGCGCTTTAGTAACCTATACAAGCAAAAATATTCACCTTTCTAATACACTTTTAAAATGAGTAACTTTTAAAGCTTTAAGATACTTGAACACACTAGAGGTAAGTAGATAATCGCAACATTGCTTAAAAATAGTTGCAAGTTAGCTGTCTGTACACCTATCCCTTTGTTTCTCTGTACCTAGGTACCTACATTCAATTAGACTCCCACCAATTTGTTGGGACACGTTCGAACCGACTACGGACAGAACACACTTTGTCCAGCGCAGCGCAACAAAACTTTTGTTGTGCAATGAAAGCCAAAAAAACGTTTCCACCGAAAAGCCGCTTACGAACAGATCTTTGGGAGTTTGAAGGCCTTTTATTTGTTTTTTGTGAAGAGGAAATAAATACTTTTGAATAGCTGAACTGTACTGAAATGAATCATATTTCCTGCTTTAACTGCAGGCTAGTTAAAAAGCAGAGCAAATAGACATAGCTGTACATTAGTACATGATTCAACACATAACATTCCACTGTTTTTTTTACTTTAAAGTATTGAATAAATATAACTAGAAAAAAAAAATGATGTGCCTCGTAATAAAACTTAAGACTACAATTTGGAACCAATTAATACAATTTAAGTGAAATGTAATTGCTACGACTTTCTAATTCGAGAGGTTGTAAAATAGAGAAAAGACACTGAACTTTTATGTAGATATCTTAAGAAACAATAACAATACGAAAAGCGATTAAAACTCTGCGAAAATTAATAATTTGCGTGTAGCTTAACATAACCGTATCCAGCGGAGGTTGGATGGCCGCCAACTCGTTATGAAGCGAATTATCCACACGATCGGCTGCGACCAGCGACACGAGCACACCATTCCGCACACATGCCGCTTTCATTCCAATCCCACTAAATATCATGGACATCTCAGAAGCGCGAGTTAATTATCGCAATTAATGGGAGCCTGAATATCCAATATCATCATTATTACGACGGCTTTAATATTTGATATTATGCCTCAATTAGCCGTATTCTCTGTTGGGTTTAAGTGGACTAATCTACCTTCGTTGCCTAGAAATAACAGGGTATATGTCTCAAATGTGTGAAAGGGACCAACGGAGCATATAAGAACACAAAAGGACGACATCTAAGTGATAGATAGCGTACCTTTATATCCCTTACCACAACCCAACAAATCCTTAAACATTTCAAAACATTATAACCTCTGCTACATCTATCAAAGTAACGTCCGTCAAAGCTCCCTGATCCATTCAGGGACCCATAGTTTGTTTTAAATTAATGACATCCATATCTCACGATCCCTGGGAATAGTCCTTACTATTTGTCACAAAGATTATCTACTTTTTCTGTTTCCGACCCGTGATATATGTTATATTCATCTCCCTTGTCTTCATTCCAAATATGACGTCCTACATAAAGTAACGGCTATAAAAGTGTCGGTACATCACCGCAGGTATGAAAAGATGAAAACAAAATTGATAAATTGGTGAAATACTTCAAAGTGTTTGCACACAGTCATTTATTTCCACAGCGGGAAGTTCCGATATTTTAAAACGTATCGAAGCTGCTCCCATCGTAAAATGAGCTGTATGGCACAGAGAATAAGGTGACTTGAGAATAAATTCACTTAATAGGAGCATAGCGGGAGCTCGCGTGACGTCATGAAAAAATGTATTCCCGAATTATAGAGAGGTTAACGAGCTGTAGGTGTTCGTCGTTAAAGCTGCCATAAACTGTGCTAATGTGACGTGAGGTCACACCTCCAGGGACTTAGGTACTTACGCGTTAAATTGGAAGTATTGGAACATCAAATTCATAGCTATGTGTAGGTATTTCGAAAGTATCTGAACCTTCCCAAACGAAATTATGATTTATGTATATACCTACCTAAGCATTCTACGCGTCGGCGTCGTCGACTAATTTGATTTAGAAGCAGTAATCAATTAGTGGGCGCTGAATGTGACTGCAAGTAAATAAATTAATTTCTGCTAATGGATCGAAATGATTATTTTCCACAGAAAATATGACTTTTATTTATTGAGCAGCAAAAGTAATTAGGAAAATTATAGAAATTTATTAACCAAGGGCGCGTTTTGAATGGCTACCTAGGGTTAAAACGCTATTTATTTGTGTTTTAACTGATAAATTTCAAAGTTCATTAAAAGATGCAGCAGAGGAACAAATAAACTGTTTTGAAAATCTTAATCCAACGGCTTCGTGAATCTCCCCAAGTATTTCACTAAGCGGCGACATGCATTCTTGAGCGCGTAAGAAACATAAAGCCCCGGCGTCAAGGCCTCAACCTAATTAATTTTAAGCACAGCACTTCCCAAGTTGAAAATTATCTCCAAAATAAAATTTTAAAGTAACAATATAAACACAAAACGCTCATAAACTGACTTGGATGGAACTAAAATTGTGGGTGGCGCTTACAAACTGCTCTGGCGCCGTCAGTATTAATCCCGCGGGGAACGCAACTTTTTAATAGGTTTAAGACCAAAAATCCCCGGATAAAATGTACGAAACAAGCTTTAGATTCACCTGAGTAATTAGTTAGGCGGGTAATGAGTTTATTTTTAATGGTAACTCAAGTTGTAAATTTTATTTGTCGCCTCCAGCGTAATGGGATTCGAAACAAATATTACTCGTGTGTTAATGAGAGTTTTTTGTGTGTCAAGGATTATTATTATGATTAAACTGAACGATTTTTGTCTAGACTCTCATGTTATCGCAATTAACGTCGCATAATCTACTTCTGAAACTCTATTCAAATCAAATCTTTATTGCTTATCTCATGTATGTACAAGATATTAACAATAGTTACAAATTAAGTTAGTAAGTTACAAAAAATTGTCAACGATTTAAAAAACACAAAAAAAACAATTAAATAATAAAAATCGAATAAAAACAAAATTCAAATTAATAAATGGTGAGTCATCCCATTTTGCTGTCATCGTTAAAAAAAATCATTATTTACAGATTTGTACAATATAAATTGATGTCAAAGTTACAACTAGTTTCCTTAAATGCAGTCTACAACTTACTTCTGTCATTGTCAATATATAAGACATTATTCTTACACATTTTTTCTGTAGGATAAACAAGCCATTGCTATGTACACTAAGTTTCTTTACAGGTGGCCCACGTTGTAACGTTAAATTCTCAGTATTTTGTTCGAATTCATAAAATAAATCACTTTTGTTATAGGTAGGTTAGAGACTGTTTATGTATAACTAAAATTGAAATCCATTCATCACATATGGTCAAGCCAAACGTCACCCAGCACGTCTGTAATTTACAAAGCACTCCGTAGTATCTCAAACTGCTACCCAGTCTGCTACACTATTCTAACACTTGTGCTATTTACGAAGCTGCTATACGGACGGATAACTTCACGGGTATTTACGAATATGCTACCGAGTGCCGACCGGACTGGGTCGCAATAGTCGCGATATTGGAAGGCGGACGCAGGATGTGTAGACCCATCCTATCGTTATGAACGAAACATTCCACAAACAAAAATTCATATTCGACATGTATCGTGGGCATGCATTTTTGCATCTAGAATATCGTTTTCTGTGAAGGGATAGGTTACTGTTGCAATAGGGGGCGAGCCTATTACCATCAACCGGTCACAAATCCAGACTCCAGGCTGCTATAGAGAAATTCCTTATGGAAAAACCCAATAACACTTCGCCCGTGCTGGGCAAACCGAGGACCTCATGCTCAGCAGTAGCGCTTGCGGATTTTTGTTTTAAGTATATTATTTTCTGTGATGTTGTTTCAGATGTATGTGGTCGAAGGGTTGTGATGTTATGGGGCTTACGCGTTTCTCTTCAATATTCAAATCTGAATTAAGTCTCTGTGTCGAAGAAGGTGATGGTATACCACAAACCATTGAATTTTAATAACTTATCTTCAATAGGTGTCTTTATTAACATTTAATCTAATATTTACAGAGAAATAAATTATGTTTTCGCTCGCAGTACAATAAATTAGGTGAGTTTAAAGCAGTGCTTCGCTCTACTTTACTTAAAATGTTGTTAACTTATAGGTATATTTCGTAGTAGGTACACATATTATAATGAAGCTAATGTGTAATGTTTGTTTGCGTAGGTAAAATTTTGGTTCATTAAAATATTTCCAAGAATATAAAATAGTTAACGTTGACAGACGTGGAGAGAAAATAAATGATCTCCATTTTAATGATGATGTTTACGTTCTTTAATTGTAACATAATCTTGCTACGATATTTTCTTGTTAAAGTTACAACATTTTTATGTTAAATACACGTATGTCAAGTTAAGGTAATATTTAAGCATATAGTTATTATAACTATTACCTACGTTTTTCTCTAACTTTATTAATTACTAGCTGCTGCCCGCGGCTTCGCCCGCGTGTGTGTCGGAAATTACCTCATACATCCCCATGGGTTTTAAGTATAAATATTGAGTTTCGAGTTAATCAGACAGCGCGTTAAAATTCTTCCATACAAACACTGACACCCCCCAACCCCCCTTTAGGGGGTAATTTAGAAAAACAAAAAACTACAAACTTTATAATTTATTTAGATAACTATTCGTGCGAATTTTCATGTTTATTACCTCAAGGAAAAGATTTTTCATACAAACTTTCATCCCATATTTTACCCCCTTAGGGATTGAATTTCGAAAAATCCTGATACACGTTATTCTTAATTTTTGGGTTTTAGTATAAATATTGAGTTTCGAGTTAATCGGACAGCGCGTTAAAATTTTTCCATACAAACTTTGACACCCCCCAACCCCCCTTTAGGGGGTAATTTAGAAAAACAACAAATTACAAACTTTTTCATTTATTTTGATAATTATTCGTGCGGAGTTTCTTGTTTATTACCTCAAGGAATAAGATTTTTCATGGAAAGTTTCATCCCCTATTTGACCCCCTTAGGGGTTGAATTTCGAAAAATGCTTCCTTATTCCTTGCCTACATTATAAAGGGAACCTCTGTGCAAAATTTCAGCTTTCTAGGTCCAAGGGTTTGGGCTGGGCGTTGATGAGTCAGTCAGTCAGGACTTGTCTTTTTACTAATAGGTATAGATATAGATAGTAGGATAGGATACTGTTCCGGGATAAAAAGTACCCAGTGTGGTGCCCAGGATATTAAAGAATAATTATATCAAGTTTCATCGTAATCGAACCGGTAGTTTTTGCGTGATGCCTGAACAAACAGACAGACAGACAAAAAAAAAATTAATCAAATTTTTGGCTTCGGTGTCGGTCTAGTAACACCCCCCGCCATTTATTTTTTTGATATTTTCAATGTACAGAATTTTCACTTCTACAGATTTATTATAAGTATAGATATAGATAACAATAGATGATAAATCTTATATACAATATACAATTTAACATTAAATTAAAATACTACTAACTATTAACTAACTATACAAATAAAAACAAAAATACACTTAGGCTTCGAAGTGCTCGTCCGTATCGCTATCATCCGGAAACATGCCCAGAAGACTGGCAGCATTGACACGTTGAATGGCAATGCTAATTGACAAAGAACGAGACAGTCCTCTGATCACGGAAAGAGTCGACCAGTCGACGAGAAATTTCCTTTAAAAGGAGACGCGTACTCGGGCCCCATAACCCGAGCATTTCGACTCCAAACGGCTCAAAACTGTACGCATAAGGTTACAGTATTGCGCCGCTTGAGGGTCTCAGCCACAGAACAGATAAATGTTCTGTGGTCTCAGCAGCCGCAGCAGCGGCGCAAGCACAGCCCGCCGTGCTAGGGACAAGAGATGGCGCGGGTGTCGACAAAGGTTGCATCCCATACCAGAGGCCTACCCACCTTCCAAGGCAATAACGTCATGCCATCCAGTACCAAGCCGTTTGGCTCTAATACCGCTGGTACGCCGGCGGTGACAAGGGCTCGATCAATAATATCGTTGATATTTTATATTTGCTCTAGCGAGTTTGAAATTAGTAAGTAAGAGAGAGTTTCTAATTAGTTAGAAAGAAAGCTTTTCTTTTTTGTTAACACTAATAATAAAAACAACATGTCCCGGTTCTCAAGTTGCAAGCCACCATTCATCATTCTAAAGATTTGGTGAAGACGATCGATCAATTAGGTGTGTTCAAAAAGCAAACTCTGAAATAAAAAACAACCATCTATCATTCTTTGTCTCTGGTTATTTTTATTATCTATAGTTGTTGCTTTATATAACTGACAAGCTTCAGTGCCTGCCTACAGTCGGCCCAAAACCCTTGGGGTCTGACGGTCTGACGGCCAGACCAAAGTATATATTGAATGCGGCGCAATAACAGTCGGTTATGATATTCATTGGGTACTTAGTTTCGATCTCTCAAATTGTTGACACTGAATTATTGCCGGAATTCTGTTTGCTCGTACCCCAGGCAGTGTTTTGAACTGTCTGTTCGTAAACTGTATATATACCTAATTAAAAATGTTAATTTTACATGTCTTCTGCACTAGTTTTCTCACAGAGCCTGCAATACCGTATTAAAAATAAGCAACATATTTACATATCAGTTTTTGATTAATATTGAGCAAAATCAGTACAAAAACGAAGTAATAAACCCAGCCAAAAATGAAACTACACTCATTTTAATCAAAATATATTTTTGCCGTATTTATGATATAAAAAGCGCAATAAAAATACACTCACAAAAAATGGATATACATTTTTCAAGTAATTCCCGTTCAGATTTTCACCCGCGTGCGTCCGTCGTCCCAATTTTCACCGCTGTAACCATACGACCATATGGCGTAAAAGCGCGTAAAGGTAAGCAATAAACAGAACATTTCGACTTGCTCGTTAATCACAGTAACAAACGCGATGTCTGTCAACGTAATCACATCTTTTTCGGAGTACGCACTTAAATAGGAATCCGTCTCAATGATTTATAACGCTGCTTTAACCACTTAAGAGTTTTGATTGTATTAAATGACGAAATAAGAACAAATTATGAATAACTTTATCAACTTTTTTTGTGAAATCTTATTTCGGATTCGGACTCAATGAAATGTTAATTTGTTTTTTAAGAATTTGATAAAAACTTGGCATTTGATGGTTGAGTTTGATTTGATATGGCTGAAAGCTATCAGTACACTTTTTGGATAATAATCGCGTACAATATACAAACGCTTAATATTAGAAGAGTCTCCTCAAACAAAAACATAAGTTGTGATCTATTCAAACGGTAACCAACTCAATGGTATTGTTCGCTCAAAGCCTATTGATTTAGGTGGAAAGTGGTACTCAATAACCGCTCTATCTAAAACTGAGGTCCCAATGAGGCGAAGTTAGCTATCTATTGCAAAAGTTTAGCGTAAAATTACATCTTTACCGGCGATATTAAATTTCTGTTGTCTCATGTGATTTACGATGTCTTCGTTCGCTTATTAACGAGTCTATAAGATATTGATTCTCGGAAATTTTACATTCTATAAGAATTTCAGAGAATAGTGATAGAATGAACTTTGATTAAACAGTAATTAAAAGAAAACAAGAAAGACTTTGACGCTGATCTATATAGTATTTCACATTATTTAATAAAAAATCAGTAAGTACCTAGAAAGAGCTCGAGGTAAAGGCTCGTTCACACCGGCGCGACTTGTCGCGCGACGCGACACCGGCAATTGTTCAATCGTGAAGTTTTATTAGAAATTGTATTGTTAAAGTCGCGTCGCGCGACAAGTCGCGTCGCGCGACAAGTCGCGTCGCGCGACAAGTCGCGCCGGTGTGAACGAGCCTTAAAACAGCTCATTAATTCCTAAAACTATGTATAGGTACATATAATAAAATAGTAACGAAGATTTTTTGTTCGTGTGTCTGTTTGTCTGGATGTATGTTCCGGATTGGCGCAAAAAGTTTATAACCTGAAATAACACACTATTTTCATCCCGGCAGTACGTTCCCGTGGGATATTTTCCGACATCCATGCGGGTAAAACCGCGGGCAAAAGCTAGTCGATCAATAAAAACTTTATAAACCGATGAATATTAAGTAGGAATTACCTATTAATATTAAAATGTAATTTATAATCTGTTTAAAACTGAATGCGGCGTCTTCGACAGGTGCCTGGAAACTTTGTTAATAAACTCATATTGCGCGTCACTCAAGCCCTGCATTGATTTATTTGCATTTGATGAAGTCTTATTTAATTTGATTACTTTAAAGAACAGGTTTCTTAATTTCAAGTTTTTCTATACATTTTTGGCATAATATTCATAGGTACGAATTGAGTCTCAACGCGTGATGTTAATATAATTTGTCCGTGTTCACTGGAAAATTAATGCCACTTTAATCTTGCTCTAACTTGCTAATCTAATCCTAAAATCATGCTGAATCACATCTCAATACATACAGGTATCAGGTTTTTTAGGGTTTAAAAGGCCGTGGATACGAAATTTTGACGATTTCGCTGATTTACGTTATTTTACAGTTAAAATACTGTATTTCTATAACTTTGAATGCACATGAATGATCTACTTTTTAAATTGTTTATGTGTGTGTGTATTTATAAATCACGTCTGTAAAATCGCGTAAATCCACGGTCCAACCGCGACAAGTGGTCGATCGACCCGTGCGACTATTATTACTTAGCCACAAGCCCCTCTCTCAATACATACAGGTATCATAGCAAAATATTCTTACCATAACGCGTAAAAACTTTAAATATTAATAAAGTGTTGACCAATGATCTTATATCAAGGCACATATACGTAATGTATTTAAGTAAAATAGCGAACTAGTTAATGGTCGGTGACTTTTATAGCGAAATATTTTCACTTCACATCAGTTCCATTTATGAAAATGGTTTATGTTTACGCCAAACACATAAACGACCATTTATTAGTTTAATTACAATTTCGCTACATATAATTAGGCTAGCCTATAATTTAATTGTGATGTCAAAACATTTGTCACAAAACCTGTCTGGTTAACGCTGCAATAACTTCAGATCACAATTATTCGGATATTACCAATAAATTAACACTTCATTGAGGTCCTAATAAACACGTAGAGAATAGAGTTCTCTATTCACCAAAACTAATGGAATTTAAACTAATTTAAATACATTAGGCATGCGACCTTTTCGTATAGCTATCCAAGTTATACGTCGGCTGTCGGTAGGAATGCCTAGAGGTCCGTGTGAGGATTTATCGAAACTTTCTACGGCGCATAATGTGGACCCTTTGAGAAGGGAATACTAATTTTCAGGCTTCGTAATGCCCTCTGACGTGTTAAATAGTCAGTTTAAGGGCTGTGACTATTTGTTTCAATTGCGAGAATAACTAAATGGTGTTAACAGTTATGTAGGTAGGTATACTTTTTTGGCTTTATTTGGCTTCCATCACCACTTGATTAAAATACAGCGAATTTAGGTAAAATCAAGCTTTATGTTACAGGTATATTACAAGGCTTTTTTTTTTTTTTTTTTTTTTTTTTTTTGGGTGGGAAATCATCAAATAACTTCTCCCGCTCTGGGCGGAGCGGGAGGGCGTGTCAGACTCTTACTGACTAAAACCCACCCGTGTTCCTTCAGTTGCCTGTGTTGCCAGGGGCCACGGTATCCCTTTCGGACTTTCCCGCAACCCCAGCAGGCATCGGCCCTAGTGGGCCCCGCCATTGGTGCTGACATCTCTTTGAGGCGCGCGTGGAACACAACGCGCCGTCGACCCGGGCCTGGTCCTTATCGGGGGCGAGCTACCCATTGCTCACCGCCCGCAAGCCCGCGCCTACGGTGGCCGGGAATCCTCCAAGGAGTCCCGACGCCCAGGGCGTCTCCTACGGCGGCTAGGCGCGTGAGGGCGCGAACTTTGCCTCTCCCTCACGCGCTCCGCCTCCTCCTTTGCGAGCATTACTGCTTCGCAGAAGGAGGTGACGGCTCCCCATTCCCTCTCGCTCCGTACCATGGCCTGCACCAGGGTTGGACGCGAGAGGTCACTGCCGCCGATCGCCTCCACGAGGACACGGCGGTGCTCTGCCCAAGCCGGGCATACCTCCACCGTATGCTCCACCGTGTCCTCCGGGCGATCCACACAATGGTGACACCCGGGCGCTTCCTCCCGCCTTATCCGGAACAGGAACCTCCCGAAATAACCGTGTCCGGTGAGGACCTGTGTCAGGCGGAAGGTGAGGACGCCGTGGCGCCTCTCTAGCCACTCCTCAAAGAGGGGACTATATTACAAGGCTAAGGGCGGATTCGAACAAACAGGGATAAATTTTATCCGCGGAATAAGATGAATTCTGACAGTTTTCATATGGAGAAACTGTCAAAAATTCAAAATTTACTCGGAAGAGAAGGCTTATTCCGCGGATAAAATTTATTCCTGATTGGTCAAATCCGCCCTAAAAGTATTAAAAAACAAATCGGTTTAAAATTAAGAATCTACGTAATTTGACGGTATCGCATAAAATAACCTGCCTGCTTAAAGTAACATTACTCGCCTCTTTGATAAAACACCGCGAATACTGAGTACGTCATTCTCGCTACCTGCAATGGGAAACGTGAAAATTTAATAGGTATTTCGGGAAACGCCTCGTAATTCCTCGTCTTTTCAAATCTCTATCTCGAAATAGCTCGTAAAAAAATGATTTGCGTGACATGTTTATTATTTTATTCCGTGAAGTATCCTTGTGGAAGAATAATCTTCTACCTTGCATTCACAATTCGTACAGAAAGTGTTTGTTTTATTGTTTGATTACTTACCGATACGAAAGTTTCATACGACAAATCCTGGATTCCGAACGCCTTAAGAATGAGAGGTTTCTGCGCCTGCGTACAGCCAATGAGGGTCAGACTTCGAATATCTTGTTGAGAGTCCTTTTCCAACTCGTAGAGATGCCAGCCACAGTTGTAGAACATAGCACTCGATAGCAAGGATGCCTGGAGAGAGTACATGTAAAAGTAATCAATATAAAACCCACTCAAATCGTTGTTTACAATTAAACGAATATAAACTTTATTTTTGCGAAAATTAAGTTGATTTCAGAATTACTCATGTACTATTGAAAAAAACATAAAAATGTTTAAAGAAAACCAAACTTAATGTGAGGGTGTTATAGCTGTTTTTTCAAAAACACATATTTGTTTACCTGTTTGGAAACTAAATCGCGAACGCAGTATAGCTACATCGTAAAATGCTCGTTCATAAAATGACAGTTTTTTAAATAAAACTCCTCGAATAACACCCCGATACTGTAGTCTATAAGCATAAAATATACCAGCGGCAAGATTCGACGAGGCGAGACAAACAGATGCATGTGAAACACGTGCTGCCCCAAGAGACGTCACATGGTATACACCGTGCACACAAAAATCCTTGCAGTACTTATGTAACATTGCGTGACTTCAGTTCGTGTGTTCTAGGCCGGTTAACGTCTCCAGACTGCACTATTCATCATGATTTTTGCAAAACATTTTCCATACGATTTCGATTTTTCGCCAGTGTGTCCAACGCTTAGAGTTATTCCAATTATTTTTTTAAAAGCTTTTTTAATCTCAAATCTACGAGACTAAAAAAAACCGATCAAGTCGTGTCAGACCACGCACAAGAAAGGGCTCGAAGTTGGCCCAAGAACAAACTTAACATTGTATGTAGTTGAAAAACATGTCCTCCGACACATTCAAACTGCAAATGTTTGTTTGTACGCGCAATATTGAGAGATTTGCCATGTTATTTTAAAGCCTTCATAAAGGTTTTCCTGTAATCTATAAGTATAGAACTATATTCTGTATTTTTTAAATTTTGGTTCAGTAGTTTCGAATATTATGGGGGGAATGGTCAATTTTAATATATTTTCTTTTATAGAACTATAAAACTATCCATTTTAAAATAATAGTAAAAAAAAAATTAAGACCCTCTCAGTAAGGCTTTTTATTTGATATGTCACACGGTACCTATACAGATTGCAAAACTTTTTTTAATTTTCTTATTTGCCTCCCAAAAGTGACCCCCATATTCAACATTAATTTATTTACGTTAGACGTCCGTGTTTGGGTCACAGAAATTCAACAGACAGATAGACAGACAGACACACGAGTGACATTCATTCGGACGGACGGAACCCTAAAAACTAAAATGAAACAACCAACCAAAAAAATAGGGTTTTGTTTGTAAATGTAACACTAAAAGAGTATCTTTAGCACCAAAACTACTAAGGCAAAATGAATATAATATCCGAAATGGAAAAGTATGTTTAAAAGCAGAGGTTCATTTATAAGAGATTACTGCAGACTAAGGTCGTTATCAGTTTTATTTTTTATCTCCTTCTATTTAATGTAATCTGTCCTGAGACATTCAGCAATACTCCAAACGTTGCTACGCTGAAAGCTATTTCTAATTCATATAATATTCGGGACATGTATTCGTACCCATTTCGTATCGAGTCAATAGTCCGGCTAAAATCGACAGGATAAAGCTCTCGTATTGGAATAAAACCTTTGTATACTTACAATAAACCTTTCTGATGTAGTAGGTAAAGTAGTGCCAAATATAAGACCCTGCGGGACGCCTACATACAGAAGATTTATATTGCTATCGTTATCCGTAGAGCTTTTTCCATATAAATTGGAATCTGTTTAGGAACGAAAACATGAATATTTACCTGATAAGTGACTTCTCCCGCGTTCCACAAATTAAGTGCCAGCAATAAGAAGAGGGATCCAACAAACGTATACGTCATGAAGGCATTAGTCAGATCCAGATGTGGAGACAGCTGTAATGTTAGAAAATTATAAATTATCAATGTTATGTCTCAATGATAGCCTGATATAATTCTTATTCCTTAGATAGCAACAGCACACTTGGTGGAAAACCAAGTTGATGAACATGAAACCTAGGACAAAAAAGCAACATTCTTATCGAACTAAAAAGTAAGATGTCTATGAAAGATATGAAAGATACACCAAAAAGGTTTTACGTACCGCTAAACGCAGCAAAAGTAACACGGCGACGGCAGAACTTTCGCACACTTGGAGTGACATTATTATTCCGAAAACACGATGTATCTCGTCTGCTAAACTAAACAAAGAACCATTACATGAAGCCTTTCTTCAACAAAAAAACTCTTGGATAACGTTGTCAATTTGCTTGAAAAATACAATTCTCTCGAAAATTGCTGATGGTTTTAGGACTAGCCAATGGGCTTTTATTTTCGTTATAATAATTTTATTGCTCTCGTTTACAGCGCCAGGTGTGCTGTTTATTTAGAATTAAATGAAGGTGATTTTTCCGAAAGCGATTTATCCAATTTAGCTTTGCTAGTTTTCCATAACACTATTCCGCTCCGTTGTTAATATTAATACATAAACATAATTTTAAAATACTTTGCGTTTTCGATCTATTTCATTTTATATCAGCTCCTACAAATATTTATTGTATCGATAAAATATACTACATGAAAACAAAGATACAATTCCATCCTAGAATCATTCATTACGTCGTCCGTAAATCCTGTTTATTTCTTGTCGGCGAACAATAGGTGCGCTGAATAATACAATAACAAAAGTTAAACAAAAGAACTTAAGAACTTACTGCAGAAGTTTCTGATGCATCCGAATACCTTCCAAACATCCAGCTTTTAGTTTGTCTATAGCTTGCCTTTTGTTCATTACTTTTATATCCCTATCAAACTCGGTCCGTATTCGTTCAAAATGATGGCAGAGAGTAATAAACTTGTAAGTCATGGTGATCAAGTGCGTGATTGGCATGCAGTCGGCCGACATCATCGGCAACATCATATACAACCATGTTATGTAGAAGAATATTCGGAAAATCAATGCCACGACTGAATTGTCATCGTAAACCGGTAAATATGTGACCACGGTATAAAAAGGGGCCCCTGGAAAAGAACAGATTAAACAAAGAATTTATGATTATTGTTGATCTGGCTACCCGGATGATACCATGAACGTGACTTTAAGCTGGCTGCATCGTAATAATAAGGTTGATGAAGTGGAGGGACCAGTAGATACGCATAATTTAACAATATGTAGCATGAAGGGTAAAATATTAGTAGTAGAAAAAAATGCATAAGAGAGTTTGTTTACAAGTCCATAAAGGAACCATTTAGGTATATCAGAAGATAAAGTAGGGAAAAAATTGTGTAGTAGTAGAAACTTACCTTCCACGATCGACCTCCTCGCGCTCTCGATCCCATATGCTGCAAGAGACAGGTACACGGAAATGACATACAACCATATACCGACTGTTACTTTACGGTATTGTTTCTTCATAACGTAATCCTCTTCAAACTTCGCCCCAACAGTGGCCATTTCGTAGTTTAATTTCCTTATAGACGCTTTATGATAATAGAGAAGAAACATCTTAGTGAGGACAATGTTGTGGATGGCGGAAAACATCACTTAGAATTCTTTTCTACTTCAGGGAAACTCCCGAATAATGCGGCGACATTTTCCAGCAAAATCATTGTGGTATAGATAGAGAATGTTAGTATACTGTACAACTGGTATAGGATAGTTTCATGGTAAATATCTTCGTACCAACAGTTCCCATAGCCAGCGAAGTACACGTACCTACAAACTTTTCTGAGTAAGTATTTTGTATTTAGAGGCATGATCCTTATTGCAGAGAACTTTGTGAATGACTTTTATTCAGGAGATAGTCCTCAACACCTGGTCACTGTTTGAAGTCCAATCGCATTATGATAAAAGCATAATATATTTTAACCACGTTAATTACGGGTTCATTAGAACTAATGAAAGTAATAGAACTTTTTAAAGGAAACAAAAAAGAACATTTTATGAATGAAATATTATATACGGAAATAAAAAAGTTACTTTTAATAAGTACTTTCAGGCGGTATATATCGAATAATAAATATGAATTGTTATTAATGAACCTCTTCAGTAAGTAAGTCGAAAATTGACGAAATTCGCCGACGTTATAAATAACATAATGTTTATGATTAAATATTTAATTAACTTGAAGATCGTTATATTGGTATATTTTATTGCTCGAAATTGCAGTAATATACGTGATTACTGTTCCATAGTTATTAAGCTAAAAGCCTTTAATCAAATTATTATTAAGGCTCTACTTGTATGTTTCGAATTATATGTGTAAGTAATAGAATTATCGTCCAAATTACTGAATATATGCGTAATTTTACTAAAGCTGTTAAAGATATAAATAAACCATTCCAAAATAAACATGATATTTACATAATTCATACTTGTATCAGTAATATGTAAACGATCTGTATACGAGTATATAATATCGATAAGATCAAAATACTGCATGTCAGCTGTCTTGTTAACACAGGAGACGAACAAAGGATAAAATATAGATATCATTTACGTACTGTATCAGTAATATGTAAACGATCTGTATACGAGTATATAATATCGATAAGATCAAAATACTGCATGTCAGCTGTCTTGTTAACACAGGAGACGAACAAAGGATAAAATATAGATATCATTTACGTACGATAACACTTTTATAAAATGTAGGTTACATAAATAAAGGTATATTTTTCTTCAGAGGGTCTATATATTCACTGTTTTCTTACACTCAATTGGATCCAGTTTAGGTTGACTTCATTTGGCAAACTTGCTTTTCTCTGAAGCCTCTCTCGACTCGAAATTTGATATCATCCTGTAGGAATGTAACGTTTCTTCTATATCCACTTCATTTTAATATATTCCATTGCGTTGCTTAAATATTTTTCAATTTAACATTAACAAAATAATACCGATGCTTAGTTATATACCTATAGATAAATGCCTTTCATAAATGATTTTTTTGTGCATTAAACTATTTTCTAAACGAGCGACCCTGCTTTGCACGGTTTTTACGACCTGACAAGACAAAGAGATTTCTTTATTATATCTAAGTTCAATATCAATGTAGTATATATCTAAACCTTTCGGAATAAATTCTCTAAATTATGGAGGAAACCGCATCAAAATCACAACGCGGTCACACAGACAGCAATGAAAAGCGACTTTAATCTATATATTATGTATATATATAGATACCGACTGTTGAAATCTCGATCAAATATTAAACTCAATCATGACCATTCAGAGTCATCTATCTCTTCAAGGTGAACAGATATTTCCGTCCAGAACGAGACGTTTCATTACATTGCAAACAAAACGAATGTTAGCACTGTTTACATGTACTATGTGTACGCTAGAAATTGATTGATTAATACAAACAATACAATTCGGACAAGATATATAACGTGATTTTTTACCGACTTTACAAAAGGAGCAGGTTATTTTTTTTATGTATATTCTTCGACATTTTCGTCAACTGTTGACCGATTTTTTTTTCTTTTTTTCGTTTGGTTGTGGAAGCATGCGCGGTGGTCCCATATAAATTGTATTAACTTTATTGGATAGTTTTTGAGTTAGCTTCCATAAAGGCTCTCGAAGACGGGCGCAACGCGACGGCGCGACGCGAAGCTGGTGGAACAATTTCTATGAAAACTTCACGGAAATTGTTCTACCGGTGACGCACCGGGCCTGTCTGCGGGAGCCTTAATACGTATTTAATCCACTATGCGTATTTATTAATTTATTGACGATGTTATAATACTTACTGTCACTGTTGTTTACATGGCAAGTAATAGTATACGAATTGGTGTGGGGTTGGACCATAAGGAAAAAAGGGAAAAAATACAACAACAAAAAAACCGACTTCCAAAAGAACACTACAAAGTTTGTCATTACTTTAATTTCGGAAGTCGGTGGCAAAAAACTAAAAAACAGATCCAAAGACACTCAACAAGACTTCATAAAGTCTTCGTGAAACCATTTTTCTTTCTTTCTTTTCACTTCCAGTAAAAAAAAGCAGTGCTTGCAAAATAAGTCGACAACAAATTCCTCAAACCCAGGGTTTTTTTTTTGTTACCAGTCTACAGAAGCAAAGTTAAGCCGACTTATTTATTCACCTGGAATTCGAAAGTACTCTACTTATCTAACGATATTTACCTTGTATTATTATTTTCTAACATAAAATAATTAAAATGCAATTTAGAGAGCAGGTTTATACTCTAAGGAAACGTAGTGACCTACTTTCTCGAATAGCATTTCCCTAGCATTAAATACTTTAATTCCCATATTTGCTTCGAAATTGCAATCACCTTAGTTTCGACTTCGACTAAGCATTTAACATTCTAAAAGTGTGAAATTCCCCTTTACACACCGAGATACTTTCCTTCTATAAAATGAATTCACCTTAAATAAAACCAATAACGACCTTCGCAAGCGACCCACATTACCACGTGCAATAAAGCGTAGGGTATTTTAATTGACCCGTTACTAAACCTCTAAGTATCCGTATTATACTAAGCTCACACGGAAAAACACTTAGTATTCGCCACTATATTAAGGTACCTGATCACGTAGAAGGAAATCTGCCTGACCAATAATACACCTTTACCCTTTATCTAATTTGTATTCAGGGCAAGGATATGAACCCGGCAAGGATTACAAAACTGTGTTCGGGAAGAGACTGTATACAGCTTTGCCGCCTTTATTGGTGTTAGGCCCGGTTTTCAAGTAGCGCTATATTGAAAACTATGTTTGCAACGAGACTAGCTTTCATGATGCTAATCTTTAGGTAGACGTGCAGCCGTGAATACAAGATTGATAAGTTGAAATCACATAAGATACCATCACGCCTGAAATCCTTGAAGGGTTGGGCAGAGTCGTACCTATTATAGCACAAAGTTATGTTTAAATCCCATGTAATAGGAGGCGAGCCTATTGCCATCAACCGGGCACAAATCCAGACTCCGGGCTGCTACTGATAAACCTATGTTAGAAAAACCGAATAACACTATGCCCGACCCGAGAATCGAACCCAGGATGTCATGCTCAGCAGTAGCGCTTGTGACCACTAGAGCAACGAGACAGCTGAAATTATAACGTGTTTTAGAGACTGTCACACAGTACAAAGACGACGGAGGTGACGCTCTTCAGGCCTTTCACATTTATTTTACCTCTGACAGCAGCAACCTTATTGTAATAAGCATAAAGATCCCAGTGATTTTGATAGACTCGTTAGTGGCAGCAACCCAACAGCAAACAATATTGTAACAGAATAATTATATAACTTTAATTTTGACACTGATGCAAAATCAGAGATAAAATAGCTGTGAAAGGATTGTACACAGCCGAACTTATTCTAATATTCGATGTGCCATAATGGCCGAGAATAAGAAGGTATGTAAACGCGTACTGGGTCCGGAGAAGAAACTCTGCCTTCCTAACTTTTAAATTCTTTCTTAGCGATACGAGAGCAATGTTCTGCTTTAGACTTGTTTTTCATATTTTTCATAGAAAAAATAATCGCAGTTTTTATATTTTTCATTTTAGTCTGCGCGCTTCCTCGGCTCAAGTCAAATATTGTTTTCATTTTACGCAGCATCTTTCAAGATCTCATAATTTTAATTTCAACATTCTTAGTACCATATTCAACATTCTCACTATCAGAATCGAAAACACATTTACTTTTGAAAAAAAAGTCATCATCATCAGCCGATAGCAGTCCATTTCTGGATATAGGCCTCTCCAATTGCACGCCATTCAGCGATTCTCAGCAACACTCATCCAGGCGCTTCCAGCCTGCGAAGATCGTCACTCCACCTAGCCTGAGGCGTCCTACCTTACGTTTGCTGATTCGCGGTCTCCACTCAAGAACACGTCTACCCCAACGGTCATAAAAGAATCTAACAATATCTAACAATAATATTCTTTAAGAATCGTGATGGCACAGTGATTATAAAGCCAAATCTCTCATGCACGAGGTTATGTGGGTTCAAATCAAAGGACAGGGCAAGTGCCAATGTTACTTTTTCAATTCATATGCACCTACTTTCTGTGTTTATCTTGGTCATTACTGACATCGGTGAAGACGCCATCTCCCTAAATTAAAGATCCCTGTCCCAACTAACTTTCCATCCCTACTAACACATTCTTCCCCAAAGCTCCTTAAAAGGCTTTGATGTTTTTTATCCGGGTAAATGACATAAAATTATGATGATTATTGTGTAGCCTGTAATCGTTTCAAATCAATCAAATGTAGGTATATAATTATTATTTTAGCTAACAATATGTCTTATCTGTTTGTTTCAGTGTATGGTACGTATTGGACCGTAGTGACGGGTAGTAGACCCGTCTACAAGTTTCTCATAAACATAAATTCAAAACATTTTTTTTGGTTTTTTTCCCCGCTCGTTTTCACACACACATCTGACATTGGCCGAATTGTCCACATCGGAACCATTTCCATAAGAATAATAGAATAGAATAGACATCGGTGAAGGAAAAACATTGTGAGAAAACCTGAACTTATAGAAGTCTGAAATCGCCAACCCGTCTTGAGCAAGTGTGGTGATGAATGCTCGTACCTTCTCTCTAAAGGAAGAAGACTTTGCCCTACAGTGGGACTATAATAGGCTAGCTGGTATTATTATAATATGTAGGCAGGAAGATAAACAACAAAGAGCTTTTAAAAATCGCTAGGTACAATGTATTTTAAAAATCGCTTTCTAAAACTATGCAACGAATTTTATTGCGGCTATTGGAATTCCTCTATATTTTATCTATTACAGCGGCTATCGAACGAGGCTAAGCCGATACGCACGCCATGTGGACCGGCACTATTTGGTTCAGTACGGATCAAACAAGGCGTGTGGAAAATAAACCTATTTGGATATTTATACGTAAGTACACGTGTTTTGAATGGATTCCACTGAACATGCAGCTGGCCTAATTGATTAAAACAAACAATTACCTAATCGAATAGAAGTTTGATTACAAAACACGTTGTTTGGATTTGTAAATAACTTTGACCTCTTATTTAATCACTTTCATTGTTACACTAATTGAATTTGATTAAATGTTGAGAATGACCGTATGCAGGATGCCCACAAGCTTATATGTCATAGCAGAAGGAATCCCCAACATACTTCCATTATGGAAACATTCACAGCAAGTTAACTTTGCTGCTGTTAGTTATAAAACAGTAAAAGTCACCTTCTTAGTGAAAAGAACGATAAGGTCTAAGGTCACCGTCTCAGGTTCAAATAAAATAAATCTATTAGAAAATCAACCATGTATCAGTACATCAAAGGCACGATTTCTATGAAAAAAATAGAATATAATGTTTATGCTGAATTTCATAGAGAACAGACTGCGTAAACAAACATAACAAAGAATAAAGCCTCAACTAAATTTGCTTCGCCAACATCTTGTATCAATAAGATTATCTGCGTTTTTATACGGCTATGCTTTTGTATACAATTTACTGAGCTGTAACAATATAAAGAGCCTTCGTTTACATATTACAAAGGGGTATGAACCGTTAGGCTCTTCTCTCATGGAGCTACTCAAACGCAACTAGATTACCTACTTCCTCAATTACTAAAAAATCAGTAACTTTTATAGTAAATATTTCAATTGTTATTAGTTACTGCCGTAGCCGAAAGTACCTATTATTATCAGCTTTTAGCCCATTGCCGGCCCGCGTTATTACTTCGTTTTCGCTTAGTGTTCTTTCTGACATTTTTTTCGTTTTGCTCGTCTCCTAAGGGTCGTAGCGCGATATTACATAACCTTCCTCAAGAATTAACTACGCAATGCAAAAATCCTTCGGGTAGTTCAAGAGATTACCCCCTACATACAAACATAGAAACAAACAAATATTTGCTCTCTAAAATATTAGTATAGATAAATCAGACGACATCATAGCAACTAGCTAGGTTCGAACAAATTTCATCGACATGTTACAAAATCGCGGTGATTTAAGAGGCATCGAGTGCAAAAATTGTTCCCAACAAAATATTTTAGTTTCTTCTGAGTAGCTACATGTGAGAAACTCTTTAGAGTTCGATCTATGTCGGCTGGGGATTTCAGTTACCAGACAGGTATTTAGCGGGCTTCCTCCTACACATCTCAGTCGGCCGCCTATTCATTGTAAAGTTATAAATCACCGCGCACACCTACGGGATACAGGTTTAATTCAGCCGATGTCGGCAGTGCGCACTACCGATCGGTCAGACGATTGATTGCGGAATGTACCACAAAAGATAATATTTATCTCTTCTGAAAGGACTACACAATAAAGGTGTAGTACTATTACAGTCTAACGATACTAGTTTATATTTAATTGTATAAATAGCTATATATTTTATACATTGTAAGAGCGAATCAATTTTCACACCTCCCCCTTAAGACCTAGGCCAAATGTGTTTCGTTATTCGTATAGGTCATGGCGTAGAGGTGCCATAAAGAATATTAATTAAAAATATTTTTTTAAACGTGAAATTTCGCGGGTATCTGTTTACTATACAATATGCTATGTATTAGTGTTTCTCTGTTTAAACAACATTTACAATTTACCACAAACTACTAAGGGCGGATTCGACCAAACAGGAATAAATTTTATCCGCGGAATAAGACTTCTCTTCCGAATAATTTTTGAATTTTTGACAGTTTTTCCATACGAAAACTGTCAGAAGTACATCTTATTCTGCGGATAAAATGTATTCCTGTTTGGTCGAATCCGCCCTAAGTACCTAATAGAATACATGTAACAAAATTTTAAATAAACAAGTTAACTGCAGATGTTTCAAATGAGATTACAAGATTTACCAGTCACTTAAATTAAAAGGCTTTAAAAACAATTTATTTAAATAACACTTGAAACATAAATTAGCATTATTGCCAGCACAAATACTTAATTACTAAAGTCGTTTGTTTTGCATATTAGACTTTCAATGTAATCCCTAAGTTAACTGGGTATTTATTTTGTGAAATATTTCAAAGGAATTCAAACTCAAAGCGTTTATTTCCAGGCACTTTTTAATTGTCAAGGGGTCGGTCGGTCAGAAGAATGAAGATAGTTCCCCATTCCAATACACACGCCACCACCAGCGAGACATTTGAGTGAGCATGACATACTCTCAGCCGCCAGGGAACATTCAAGTCAATGAAGCACGAACCCATTAAATGGTACCTTTATAGTAGGTATATAGTGCTCACACATGTGCTATACAATTATACAATACTACTAATGTAACGTTAGGAATTGTAGCGTTAGGTTCAACTTTAATCAAATTAAAAGTGAATAAATGCATTTTGTCGACGTCCATTTTTACACTAGGTAGCTAGGTACCCTAATCATTCATTCAGCCATTCATTAGGTACATTCTATTACATAAAATTATTCCGTCTGACTTACAAAAAAGTCATATAAAATAACAAAATAAGGTTTTATTCAACTTATGGCTACCAAAAACGTCCTGAAAACATCCAAACAACCTATCCTAACACACACCCTTTAAACCTTCGAAATAGGTTTAATGAGCGATAATTCTCCGTACCGCGAAGATTTACACACTCCGCAAGAATAGTTAGGTGAGATAGGCTCCTGAGAGCTCTATCCGATACTACATATATCAATGAGAGGATCCCGAAGGATACAGTGTTGGGTCACGTATCAGAAGTGTTTTTCAACGAACCCTACATTACCTCGAGGTGAGAGAAAAGTTCAGCATCAGAAACTTATAGGGGTATTCGACGTTATTAACATTTGTTATTTTTATGTGTCTATTTACGAATCTTTTCTCTTTACCCTTGGCCAGGTACCTATTGTTACTTTCAAGCCTGAATACTTGTCCAATAGTTTTTATTTGTCACTGTATCTACATTACTCTGAAAGTGAAAAGTTTTACAAAGGTTTCATATTTTCAGCATCTTTCTAGTATAGTTAGGAAAAATGACAAAAAGAAAACCATCATATCTCTGAGGGTACATATACTTTCTGTGATATTCACTCACAGAAAATATATTGGTATACTCTGGTCACGCTCCACTCAAGGCTTCAATGGGGTCCTTATTTAACAACCCTTTTTTTTGTGATTAACCACATAGAGGTAGACACTACACCTCGCGATTTAAAAATCTAACCAAATTGGCCGCGCCGATTGGGTGTCGTGTTTGACCCTGTCTGAGCACCCTCATCAATTATACAACCAATTCAAGTGAAACTCTAGTAAACTATATTAAACATTTCAAAAGCTACATTAGTCTCGGCTACACATTCGTTACAGAGTCTAGACAAGATTCTTTAATCGAAATCTGATTTTTTCCCTGAAAAAGATTTCTAGAACTCAAAGTTTTGTAAAAGAAAGCCTTGGAGAAGTCTCAGGAATATCAAATAAATTACACTACTACCCGCTGTTCCTACATAGAGAGGAAAAAGTCAATAAAAAACCGAGATTACCAATCTTACTCAAATAAACAGTGATATTTGAAGATAGAAGCCATTCATTACCATGATGAAAATGAATATCGATTGGTTTGGGCTAACGGCATGGAAAATTAACAGCTATTGGTTCTAATTGTATGACTATTGAATGAACGAGACAGCGCAAACCATCCGACGTAGCCAGCCAGTCGGGATTCCGGGAAGGACTTCGCTTTAATAAAACTACTCCAACTGTTTATACTCCTGATAGTACTGAGAATACCAATCAGTAATTGCTTAAATTATAAATGAGACGTTAACTTCTACGAATATATTTAGAAAGTACCAGTCAAAATATAGGTAGATATATCTTCAGAGGTATGAATTACCTACATTAATTAATTATTAGCTACGCTACTACCGAATTCATAAAAGTTTAGTTTATTAATTGGCCCATCTCTCTATAAATATTCCCTGCTCATCATGGGCATCCTTAGACAAAGATGTATCTTCTACATCTTAAATTCTTTTATTGACAGAAAACGCACAGTAAGCCCTCGTTCCCACGGACGTAATAAAATCGCGGCGGGATAAAATCGCCCAGCGCGTTTTTTCCGCGCCTTCGACAGAGTGTTCGAACGAGCGTGAAAAAATCACTTGGAATTAACTCTTCGTGCAGTGCGGACGTATCATGGACTCCGTAAAATTATTAGCGGTAGCTATTTGTGTGGCCAGGAGACGACAAAAAAAGCAGAAAAAATTAACCCGATCTCCCCTGACCTTGAGCGCATGATAATGATAACGAGCGATGTGTGTAATCACTATAATCACAGAATAGTACTGTAATGTAACAAATAAAAAATACGTATTGAAACTTACACCACCACGCACCACAACCACAAAAAATGCCAAATATAAACACTTACATCGATCATTCTTTATTTTAGGACAGAGGCATTCCCAGTCTTCGTTTGATAAAACCTTACAAACTTCCCAAGCATCATTTTTTTTTTGTTTGTTGGCGTAGTCCGGCATTGATTTATCATACAAAAATGGTCTCCTCTCGACCTCTAAAATTAAATTTTCTGGATCCAAATCCCAATACATAATTATCCGCCCGCACTTGCGGCACGTCTACACTCTACAAGCCGGTGCGCCGAACTGAGCATCGCGCGCGTTTTTTACGCGTCCGTGGGAACACAAGTACAGAACTTCGTATGTCGCATTCATTCAACGCTCAACGCCGAGCGTTGAAAATCGAACACTGCGCGATTTAAAATCTCGGCGTGGAAAAAACGCGGCCGTGTGAACAGATGTACCGCTTTGCATTTGTTCCATTCCAAGCGCGCCACGCGATTTTATCACGCGCGTGGTTTTCGCGTCCGTGGGAACGACGGCTTAAAACCGCTTTTTGTTAAGATTGAAATTTACACTCATACATAACGAAGTAAGCACTAAGGCAGGATTTTTGAAAATTTATCTCATAAAGGGGTTTGTATGGAAATTTGCCATTTTTGCCGATGGGAAACCTCCTCGAGCACACCGCTTGTTATAATTAAATGCCTTTCTGAATAAAGCTCCTCCTTGAAAGGATCAAAATCCATTTAGTAAGTGGATACAAGAGCAGAAAGACGTAGAAATTGCGTCATTATATCTAGAGCAACAACTTTTTCTCACTTAATTTAAACTTAAACAATTACGCTGGTTATTGTACAAGTTTCTCTGAATGAACAACACCTACTTTAGATTTTACAAACTCAAATAGTTCTGTTGTCGGTGTTTCGAGAGCAATAAAGTCGAGCAATATTACGTCACATGCTTTTCATTGCCTACAGTTGCGGCACATCTAAGTTGATCGCAGTTGTTACAGGACCCCAAAATAAGAATAGTTTGAAGTCACAAAAAGAGGCGCAATCATTACATTATAATGTTCAATATTATTTTTAGGATCGCAAAATGGGAATTATTTGAGGTCGATTATTCCTGGTGCTATTTTAATAAACATAGTGATGGAAGTTTTTATTGTTTCTTAAATGCCATTGTGGTTTAAAAGAAGCACAATATCGGGCATTTATTATCAGAAAAACAGATAGATAGATATAATATTGTTTATTGTATATCAATTATCCATGGTGGGCTTACGACAAGCTATATCGTTTGTACGCCTGAGGTATTAGCGGTGCAGCCAGAGCTTTCTAAATCTATGAAACATATTCATACATTTAGGTACATTAAAAACTTTAAAACCTTAATTAGAGTTAATTGACTTCCGGTTTTCTTCAGGCTCCCCTCAGACTCCCCTTAGGCTTCCCTCAGGCGTAGGTGAAATTGAGGTGTCGTTTCATGGAAATAGAAATTGCAAATGGCCCTACTCATTTGCAAGTTATATTTCCATGAAACGACACCTCAATTCCGGTGAATGTTTTTATAAAGGCGTGTTATTCATGATTTTAAAAGAATGAACACTCCACCACGAAGTAAGACTTTGTAAATCAACCTAGGACCTAAGTCTACTAATTTATAAACGTTACAATGGTCTCTCTATGGTGAGTTTTTGACAGTTTTTGTATGGCAAATGTGTCAGATCGAGGGAACATTGGTATGTGTGCACTCTACGTGCAGGATCTCAAAAAAAAAAAAACTGGACCGATATTACTGCAGAATAACAATAGCTTCGCTCATGTTCTGTTAAAGTCAGTTAAAGATTTCTTGTATCATTCATTATTAATAGACAAATACAATTAAACGGCTTAGAATAAATTATGTTGGTTTGTTAATTGAAAAAATGTCGCAACAAACATTTAGGCACAAACCCACGTAAAATATTCAATCCATTTGACATTTTGCGGCGCGATGTGTCGGCGCAGCAGAAAGGCAGCTTGCAATCGGAATGCAAACTTTAAACTAATTTAACTTTAAAATAGCTTTTTCCCGACTTCAGTGAAAGTATATGTTGACATACAATACGTATTCTGTTTCTAATCTTACGGGTTGCTTTTGTTTGTAGAATTGTTACATAGAATTTCTAAATCCAAATCATGTGTGTATTTTAATGAAAGAATAACTAAAACTAGTTTTATTAGTTTTTATTAAAATTTCCATGTAATGTTGTGTTGTCCGCCACTAGGCAGTCAGACTATAACTCAATAGTGGTGTACGAGCGGTTCGGCTTATGTTTCGGCCACACATTCGGCTTCGGGTGATATACGATCGAAGCTTTGGCCAAATCCCCTGTCATACAAAACACGATCGCGTAAGAACGCGGACTGAAAACAATGAAAGTCGGATTTGTGTGATCAAGAAAAATACTTTTGCCAAATAATAGTTTTCGAGCAAAATATATCAGAGTCAAACACTTTCGTAGCATTCGTAGACGTTTTCCTGCGAAAAAGGGTAGCAGCAGATTTGAACTTGCAATTTATTGAATCATGCATTAGGCTTCCGTCTCTCATCCAGTAGGTACTAGTACCATAAGCCAAATTATTCATAAAACTTTAAAACATTTGATTGGAACACAGCCTTTGCCAAAGTAAATACAGCCAAATATCCGGGATTAATCGAATAAGGTATGTATGCATATGTGTTTGATCATAACTTTTGGAATTCAGAAGCTCTTATACCCTCACTTAATAGGGTAATACGAGTACCAGAAGATAGGTAAATTTATTCCTTACGATACCGTAAAGATCGCCACTTATGATTACGATATTTATTTGGGTACCCATTTCGTCCATCATGCTTTCATCCCTATCTACAATCCTAATATGGCTTCTATATAAATATAGTAACGGCCTATTGTAGACACATAAAACCACAAGAGCGGGTAGTGAATTAAATTTTTATGGTTGTGAACCTGCAGAAGACATGAAAGCAGCGTAACCTTCACTTTTATAGCTCTCGATATAAATCATACTTTTATTATTCATTTGTACTTGCTCGTAAATTGGATCTCTATAAACAAATGTGGGAATAATTTCACAAAGTCGAAGCTGAAAATGCGGAATGGGCTTGGTATCGGATAGTCGACGCCAATCCAGTGCTGAAACCGAGAACGGCGCAGATTTATTCCGCCAGTTATTGCACATTCCCAGCAAATGTGCACTGAATATGCACTCGGCCTGAATATTTCACAGCTTCAAGTACGCGCTTAGCACCAAATAAAAAACTTCCGAGCTCGTTTGTGATCTTCTAATTCTCGACTAAACTGTCTGAATTGTTCTATTTAAATCTCTTGAAATGTATCACACGAATAAACTGTGTCTAAATTGCGATATTTTATTTGTGGTGTGTTTATTCATTTATTAACAGCATTTATACACAGCCTGTAAACATGAATCACGAAAGCAAACATACATATATTACAATTATATATATATATATTCCGCAAATAAGTGTTTAGTGAATAAATCACAGTTCATAATATACAAGTAGGTATACAGTGTTGCAATAACATGTCATACCTATGCCAATATTACTTTAACTATAAAATAAGCAAATATATGATATCTGCTATTTATACAGCAATGGAGCTAATTTATAGAACCAGTGAATATAGATGAAAATAAGGATAAATACACGCTATATTACATTTGCGTTTCGTAAAATTTCTAAAATACATACATCACCATCTGCCTAGCCTTTTCCAAACTATGTTAAGGGGCAGCTTCCAGTCTAACCAGATGCAGCTGAATATATTATTATTACCAGTATTTCACATGGTGCGACTGCCTATCCGACCTCCACCACCCAGTTACTGGGTAATACGATAACTCTTTGGTAAGACTGGTTGTCAGACTTTCGGACTTCTGACAACCCGTAACGACTGTCAAACATCCATGAATGACAGCCGGGACCAACGGTTTAACTTGCTTTCCAAGGTACGACGCGGTCTTGATATGCGAAAATGGTCACCGATCCACGAACGAACCGCAGCAAGCGTAACTTACCTGATCGATCGGCCCGTGCGGCTTTTATTACTTAGCCACAAGCTCTAATATACACACATGCATTGAATTAGCTAAACAAACATGAGCGATCCTCCGATAAACCAACATTTATTTAGTCGTAACATATGCGACTGCATGCATTCTAATATATTTATTATTATTCGTTTATTGTGCGGTGTTGTTCAGTAAAGTTATATTAACTATAATTTTTTGCAAAAGTTATTTAAAATTCTCTTGATAAATATTAATTTATATTTTTAGAAAACATCGTTATTGCTTTTTATTCATGCAGGGACCTAATAAAATATAGTTTTCGATATTGTTCACTATAAATCTATCTGTTAATCCTTAACATACCAATTATAAATAAAATATTAGTCATAAAATATTCCAAACTAAACCCGTCTAAAATAAAAGCCACTCACAAGCCCATAATCGTATTGTTTTAGTTTCAACATCACAAATCCCTAACGCAAATAAAACACGAACAAACATTTTAGTGACATTACACTGCCTTTGAATAGAGCCTTACATTCGACTCTCGTATAAAAAAAGCAGCCAAGTGCGAACCAGACTCGCACACGAAGGATTCCGTGCTACCGTACAATATATAACATTACATATAAAAAATAAACACTTGTCTTGTATGGGGAGGGGTACCCCTTTTAACTTTATTTTATTTTTATAATTTTTATAAAGCGGCTATTAAGTAACTCTCTGATAATTTCAAGTGTCTACCTATTACGGTTCAAAGATACAGTCCTGTGATAGACGGACGGATGGACGGACAGCGGAGCCTTAGTAACAGGGTCCCGTTGGCACCCTTTGGGTACGGAACCCTAAAAATGCGCACGTCAAAAGCCGCAATCAGTTTTTAGATCCGAATGATTCCAAACAAAATATATACTACTCATACGTAGGTTTTGGTGCTCACCTAAATGTTGAAACGAGTTGTCAGATATACTCGGTCCGGAAATTGAATGTGAGTGCCTCAAATATTTACCCATCACATAACCGTTTGTATTTACAAAATGTAAATTTACTTTTCCTATAAAATAATAGCGTTTAGCGGTTAGTGTGTTCATTATTATATTTTCTTGACCGTTTTGAAATAATGAAGTATTCATTACTTATCTTCCTAATTGATATCTAAATAGATAAAAGATAAAAATCGGAATAGATATTTTCTTAAATTGCACATCATGTTTGTGTATTTGCAAGTGACAGAAAATATCGCAAAAAAAATCTTGAGTCAATTGGCTTAACGTTGTAGGATAGAGAAAGAAACATCGTACCTGCCAGTAGCGAGCGCAACATAGAACACGATTCCTAGCAGTTTCCCTTCGAAGGTTCGTATCAGCAACTCTACCGCTATTGAAAAATGGCACAGTCAATAATAACCCGGCGCGACAACGTCATAGTCAGGAACAAAAAATTCATACAATGGCATTCCCGTCATGACGTCACCGATTGATATGGACGAGAGCAAGCCGCTGTAAAACGGGTTACGATAGAGACAGATGTAGAAAAAATGCGCCAGTGAGAATGAGATGGAGGAATTTATAACTTCAGAATGATAGTCCCTAATAAAAGTACTTAGTTGGGTTTATTTGTGTAAAACACAACAAGTTTTGTTTGTGTAGTGATAGCATCTTTTTGGTTTTGCTACTTGGCGATAGATGGTGTTGAATTCAGTTAAGAGAGTTAGAGAATTAAGAGAATTCATTTTTAAGTTAATATTTATTATATTTTTTTATTGATAAGTAAGTGAAAACCGGCGTCGCTTGGCTTCTTTTTATAAAAATTTACATCTCCCCGCTCTTACCGCACTATACGAGTGAGCTCTCAGAGACGAGAGCGTATGATTGTGATCACAATAAGTACAACGTGGTCAAAACAATTAACTCAAAGCTATTTCCCCATAAATATTCGTGAAGTAATATCATGCAACGCTAGATAGATAAAGTCTACAATGAACGATAATATCCAAAAGGTCAATAAAAGTGAGTAAACGTAAGCTTTCAACTACTGTTTGGCGGTAAATCAACATTAATTAAAACAACGAGGGCGTTATCCGAGTACCTATCGTAGGTAGTTTAATTACAGGCAGCAAACAAAGGTCACGTTTATTGATTGTGGAGACTGAGGGGTGGTACGGTAAATTTGCACCTTAAGGCTTTTGTCCACCCCAGCTGTCAACGGGCCGTCACCTAGAAACGATATTATTCGAACCGAACGTGACGTCCGAAGGTGACGGCGATAGTTTGTCCACAGCAACCAAATTCGGCGATTCAGTATGTTATGATAGACAAGACAAAAACCGAGTGAACGGCGTCGGTGCAACGGCAGTACGAGGACAAGATCAAACGTGTTTTGCCAAGTTCTAGCGGTCGCGTCGAACTACTCGAAACTTCGGCGGCCGGGATGACGGCGCTCGGCTGACCGATTTCTGAGTACCCATTTTTCTGTATGCACGTGTTTCTGTGACAAATAAACCAATTTTTCTTTCTTTCTTACTTCGGCACCGTCATCTCGTTCTCGATGACGACCGCAGTGGACAAACGCACTTATAACTTACATTTGTTAAGGTAAGTAAAAAACTAAGACAGTATTCAGTATTCGTCATTGCGTATACTGTCGGCTGTTTTCATTTCAAATCTATTGTATGGATTCCCGGATGCAATACTACAACGCGGAGAAAAATTTGCAGTTTGATGTCAAGGTATAATATAATATAAGATATGGTTTATACTTTATAGCGCTGACAAGCTTAAATGTGATTTTCTTACAAAATTTTCGTTTTAAAAACTTTATTATCTTAGTCTAGCATGATCGGATCGCCTGTAGTCAGTCATGGGGCAATGGTTTGAAAATATGCCAGTGATGACCGAGTCGGCAGAGCAAAGATAGCTATCACTTGACATGGAGAAATAATATTGCCGACATAGATACCAATAACATAAGAGTTATCAATAATTTAATCATACATTAGTTATCAAAGGTCCTTCTACCAATTAAGAAGCCATTAATTGATTTGATAAACTCAAAGCATCAATCAACAAAACATGCCCCAAACAGATAAGTTTTCACTTTATAAACTATACTTGAAACAAGCAATCGCTGTTACAACGATAGCTTTCACACGCAATACTGATGACGCACAAATCCCTAGTAATCTGGGATCCAATTACATAAAACGAATCCCTTTAGAGGTTTTAACACTCAATGTAGCACCAGAATGCAAATCAGTTAGTTAACATCTGTTTCAAATTAATTTATTCAATTTATAAAGTACCACAGTATGATAATGTTAAAGGTCAGGGGTGGACGTTTCTAAATAGGTATTAATCAATAAATTGGAAAATTCTTTATGAAGAGATCTTTGGAAGTGTGTCATGGGTAGAAAATTCCTATCAAAATAATGTTGGAATTTTATTAAATAGGATTAGTTGGTTATTGAGAATTACTCATGTTTCACCTACCATCAACCTTTTGTTATTCGACAGGTTTTACAACCACAAGAAATTTCTCTTTTCATATGAGCACACTTAGAAAGTTAGCGACATTTAAATCTATAGTTAAAGTAATCCTACAAATATTGTAAATATGAAAGTTTGTATATTTGTTACTCAATCACACGAAAACGGCTGCGAATATGTAAGTAACTTCGTCTGCCTGCTCTGTTGCCTAAGGAGCTCGTGGTTAAGTAATAACAGCCGCACGGGTCAATCCATCAGGTTAAGCTAAGCTTGCCGGGGTTGGTCCGTGGATGGGTGACCATCTTTACATACCGAGACTCCTCCGTGGCTCGGAAAGCACGTTAAGCCGTTGTTCCCGGCTGTCATTCGTGGATCTTAGACAGTCGTTACGGGTCGTCAGAAGCCCGAAAGTCTGACAACCAGTCTTACCAAGGGGTATCGTGTTACCCAGTTACTGGTTTGTGGAGGCCAGATAGGCAGTCGCTTCGTGTAAAATACTAGTATTCAGCTGCATCCGGATAGACTGGAAACCGACCCCAACATAGTTGGGAAAAGGCAAAACAGATTGATTGAAATCTGTCTGCCTGTTCACGCGGCACCTTTTCACGCCTTAACCACTGAACCGATCGTTATGAAATTCGACAGATAGGTAACCTGGAACCTGGTGAAGGACATTAACTACTATTCATTCTGGAACGCAGACGAAGTCGCGGGTAACAGCTAGTAAAAAATGCGGGCAACAGTTTTTAAACCACCAAAAACAGGATCATATCATAGTTACAATATTTTGTTTTTCGCTGGTTCAGCGAGCTTATAAGATAAATAATTTAGGTACCTAATTTCTCTTGAATTTCCATAAACCCTAATATCTTTTATCAAGTCTAATAATCTCTCTATGAATTCCAAAGTACAGGTATTGAAGTTATAATAGTGAGCGGCATGGCTACACAATTTTGATAAAATTACCTCTGCTCGCCGAATCTTCGTTCAACAGCAAAACTCTGTCTGCTTTTGCACAACAGCTCTTTATAAATAAATTCGAAATAAGTTATGCTCCATTCCCAGATCTTTATGATATGTTTCCCGTATATCCCTCCAGGATATAACATGTTCTAGGATGCAACAATGCGGCTCTTTTAGAAATTTACATGGAATGGACACTGTTACAATATGCAGGTCCTTCCTACTCCTTGGTTAACTCAATTTGTTTTTTTTGTTTCTCTATGTGTTTGTAGGTATGCAGATTTTTTACAACCAGCTATTGCAGATTTCGATATTTTTATCGGTAAAAAAAATATTAAGTTTTGACCGCTTCTCTATGCCATTCTATACTTACCTAGGTGTGGTTTTATCTCTAAAAAAACAAAACATTTTAATGCTACCCTTAGAAATTATTGCACGTAATGCAATCAAATAACAGACATAAATCATTCAAACAACCTTCTCATTAGAACAAGATTCTTTATCTTTCTTCATCTACTTCTCTTACTTCAACAAGATTCTTTCTTTATCTCCATAAAATTGAAACATTTGTCTAAACGTAATCAATGATCTTTAAAAACTTCTGCAGAACAAGATGGAGCCTACTAACAGTGGTTGGCAATTCTTATTTAAGTTTAAATAGGTTTCGCGATGCAGCAATCTACGAGAGCCCGGCGAAGGCCGGAGATTGAGCGCGGGATCGCGGTGAGCGACCGGCCAACTTTGACAAAGAGTAATGATACGACGCGATCGAACCAACACCTCTCGCCGTAACCAGACAGACTCGCGATTTTACCACCAAAGAAATAATGATTCTTATTCGACCTATCGCTTGTTTTTGTGTACCTATTTACCTCGTCAAAGATTCAGGGTTTCTAGATCCTACTTTTGCAAATATTTTTTGCGAAATTAATGGTGTACCTCTACTTACTTTCTACAATACAATGTTCGCCGCTTCGAAGAATTTCTAATGTAACCACGTAGCAATTCTAAAGGAAAAACCATACGTCTAGTCGAATAATAAGTTATTGTGTACGCAGAACGAAGGAACGGCGCCATTTTATCGCTCGATAGTGTACCATTGTATCGACAATCTTCGAAACGAAGTTGTTATCTTGGCGGCTCTCACGTTTTGTTGAATTAGTAAGAGGGTACAGACAAATGGCCATGTAAGAAACACGGAACGATCTCCGACTCGGGCCGAAAGCGATAGTGCTCCACTAGTTACGATAATAAATAGGGGCTTAACGCTAGCAAATGGCCGATTAGGGCATTCTTGACTACAACACGGGCATTCTGATAAAGTTAGCGTTTGCTTTGCAACGAGTCTCGTGGGTTTTATGGCTAACAAATAGATTGCTCCGACATTAAATCACTCACTTGTTTTAAGGTTTGAACTGTTTATGTGTACAGCAAACTTAAGACTGCATCCGAAAACATATTTCCAAAATTTTCTAAAAGTTAATTTGAGCTCCAAAACTCATTCGCCTTTATAATAAACAATAGATAATAAATCCACACCCACGTAATTTATACCTCCTGTATTGCATCCTTACACTCCACTTCCAATTTAAATTACCAATTTGAAACTGAATAAACAGTTAATACTAAATACTAATGCAAATCGTTCAATTGTTTAAATAAGACGACGCTACGTGAAATACGTTTTCGCCAAAATTAATTCAACCTCATTTTAACGAGATTCACCCATTAGACCTTTTATTAAGGCCAATTCGACAAATTGAAAGCTTAAGGTTTAATTAAGATAATTTCTAAGTCCATTATGGTCTCATCGCTTATTTCGATCTTTCTATTCGATATTTCGTTTTCCTTATCTTATTTAAATACTTTTGGAAAATAAAGTGACCAACATCCATAAATATTTTATACGTCCATTTTCCCGTAGATTTTCCTTCTTTTTTTATAAACATTTCAGTTAGTTTTCCTCAATGTCAATAGAAAACAATAATGGGTCACCTATTATTTGGATTAGTATCTCAATTGCCTATTATATTATAAAATATGAAAGCATCATGGCCTTTTGTTAGGATTATTTTACAAGATTACTTACTACAATAGCCTATTCTTTGCTATACAAAGAATACTATTTGTAATACCTACCTACTTATACAACAAGTTACTATACCGCAGTACAATAAAAATACAGTAATGTTGATACTTGTGGTCAAAATGAAATACCTATATTTTCTACGAAATCTACTTCAAAGTTTGCAACCAAAAATGACAGATTTGCTAGTTCGCAGAAGACGACCCGCTTCAAATTCAAAGACTCAAGTCGTAGGTGTAATCCCCTGATCGAGCAAAGAATAATCACTTTTTTTTTTAATTTTGCGGCGGTTACAAACGCTATCACCTTATGAGAACTGATCCTAACTTCTTTAAAAAATATTTGATAAAAGTGATTTGGATCGTAGTTTTAAAATATAGAAGGATAGACCAGATTTTATAACAGCAAATAAAGCTTGGAATATTTTTTCATTGCGTAAGTATGTAATACTGTGTCCATTGTTGTTAGTGTAACAGATTGCTTGAAGTTGATACTTGAATATAAATGGCATTGAGTAGCAATTGAGTAAACAATCAAAAAATATACGTCATTGCCTAAAGAGACAACCAAAAATAAAGACTTAATTATAAACCATCTTTAAAACTATAAAGTTTGCAACGTAGCAACAGCAGTTACGCTGTAGCACCACGAGCTACGCCGTAGCACCACGAGCTACGCCGTAGCAGCTACTACGGCTACGCAGCTCTCGAAGAGGGTAACCAAACCACTGTCTACCGGTGCAGTGTCTCAAACCTTAATTCAATTATTCCTTAGAATAAAATGAATGAAAAAATATTAAACAAGTAAGCTACTCCACAGATTTCAAAAACCTATTGTAAATAACAAAGCCGTCGTTATAATCACATTACAATTTTCTGTACCCAAAATGGTATACCTCGAAATTTTATTTAAGTACTGGTAGGTAGGAAAACGTTATATCAGTAGATAGTTTTAGTGGCATTCGGTTGTCAGCCACCATAAAAATATTAATTACATGGAAGTTTTAAAGTTAATAAAAATAAAAGTACAAGCCGTTAACACCCCTGTTGCAAATAAAAACTAAACATGTTAAGAATAACAGTGAAAGAAAAGCCCACGTTTAAGAAGAAACGTGATAATTACGCGCGGCGGCTCAAGACTCAGAAACTGATCAAGTATTTACAAAGCGAGTTAAGAACTTCCACCACTCATGGTCTGCCTCACATCGCTAATACTGAAATACATTGGTTTGAGAGGTACGTACCTACGTAAAATCTGATTCAATTATTAAGGCTGTTTTAGAGTACTTATATTGTTGTTTAGCCCGGGGAATTTACACTGAATTTTAGACTAACTTTGCATTAATTTAAACAGCGATTTTTTAATTTAACTTGTACCCTACAAGTTAAATTTTAATAAATGGACGAGGGAGTATCTTAAAATGTATTCCGCGAAAAGTTTGAATAGAATAGAATATATACTAGTAGGTAGGTAGCCAGTGGTGTACCATTTACATATATAATAAATACATACATATATAAAGCATATTTTATCTATATATATATAAATACATACATACATGAAATATAAACATGAAACAAAAGCAAGGAACTATGTGTAATGTTGATGATTTAGGAGAGAGAAGTGTTTTTTCAACAAAATTTTGAAAGTGGACGTTCCCGCCGTGTGTACGTTTTTTAAAAGAAAACATCTGATTTAATTTTACGTGATAGAAAAAAATATTAACAGACATGTTTGTATGGAGTGTCTGTCGAAGAGATTAAGAGGTAAAATAAATTAAACATTTTCGTGGACGGAAATTTCGATACAAATAAAATCACGAGTTTTTTTTATTGTACTTCAAGCAAAAATAGTAACAGCTGTTTTTTTATTATTATTAATTACCTAACTAAATACACTATCCAACAAAATTAAACATATTGTACTAGAGCAAGATATTAATCAAAGTTTTTTTGCAAATAGCGGTTCAGGCAAAAATGTAACATAGTTAAATTTAGTTTATCTTTTATTTGCAGGCTCTAATCTCACTTCATTACAAGAAAATTAAACACATTATAGCAAATTTTATTTTTTTATATGTATAACGATTTGCTTTAATAATATTTAACTAGGGGAAATAAAATATATAATTAGGTAATTTAAAAATGTAAAAAGACCGCTGTTAATATTTTTACATGAAGTAAATAAAAAAATGTCGTAATTTTATTTTTATCGAAATTTCCCTGTACGAGAATGTTGAATTTTGAAATAATATGAGTTTTAATTATTTTTTTTCATAATGTAACCAAAATTGTCCTGTTAACTATTTTTATTCACAAAAATGCATTTTTGTTTTTTTTACCTTGATGCGGTCCTAGATTAAAAAATAATATTATTTGAAGAGGTAAGTTCAAAAATACGATTTGAGAAAAAAGGCTTTTAAGATTTAGAAGGGTTCAAACCTAATTTCCTCGGCTTATGTTTTGGAAAATAATCTTCATTTTCATAGTTGATTCGTAATCGTATGCCAAAATTAAAATACAGGGTTATTGGTAAAACACCAACAACCTCTTAAGGGGTCATTATACTCATCATTAAGAACAACTTTTACTATGGGACCAAACCTGAAATCGCGAAAACAAAATCAGCTGTTCCCAACATTTTTACTAGTTTATGCGAACATAAATGT
Organism: Eupsilia transversa; assembly: GCA_914767815.1. Lineage (NCBI taxonomy): Eukaryota > Metazoa > Arthropoda > Insecta > Lepidoptera > Noctuidae > Eupsilia > Eupsilia transversa. The sequence goes on from OU611888.1 coordinate 6,869,742, forward strand.
ATGGGCAGCAGATTTTTTTTTTGCGATATCAGCTTTTTTCCCATAGTGAAAGTTGTTCATAATGATGAGTATAATGACCCCTTAAGAGGTTGTTGGTGTTTTACCAATAACCCTGTATATTTTATTAAGTAGGAATTACACTGTATGTACGGCAAGACCAGCTGAAATTTAACTGGTCCTATCGTAAGGTCAACTATTGTGCATTTATCAAACAAATTATTATTTCGAAATGAAATAGTCAGCGCTTCTGCGTTGTATAGATACTGTCTTCACAGGGTCTTAAAATATATTTATATTTATCACTTCATCTTGTTAGACTAATCTTGTTAGAACAGGCTAGCTTTACAAGCATTTTAAGCGGCATTTTTCTATGAATTTCAGAATATTTTGGGCGGCATGCTTTGGCATATCCTGCGCTATAATTTTCGTCCTTTTGTCTGCTCAATATACCAGACTTGTGGTAAGTACTACTACTGAGCGAGTGCTCCCTTTGATAGCTCTTGTTGCTACAACAAACGAGTTCTCGCCGGCGGTGTGAACAGTCAGCGATCAACTATTAATACAATTATGTATCTCTTTTATTTACACGGGACCTACTATCTTTTGTACGTTAATTGTGCGAGAAAATGTTGATAGCTAGTCGCTTCCTCGTCGACGGCGGGACAAGTGCCATAGGCAAGCACTTTTATCCCCATTGTTATAAAGATCTTTTTACCGTAACAAATTTTATTTCCAGGAGCAACCAATAGTGAACAGTGTAGAAAAAGACTACTTGAACTGGAACGTGTCCTACCCAGCGATTGTACTGTGTCCCGTGACCAAAATTGACAATGTAATGTTTACTTATTATGTCAAGTAGGTACCTATGTTTTATTATTAACTAGCTGACCCGAGTGACGTTGTCCGGTCCTCAATATTTCATACAAAAAAGGACGTTCAGTTTTTCCCGAATTTGAAGATTTTCCGGGAAACTTTTACAATTATTATTTCCGTAAAAACCTGATGACGACTATTAAGAACATTTAAAAACAAAAAATGCCATAGCTGTCTAACAGTTCTGGCGTTACCTATGCGCTTACCAACGAACAGCATTACATTTTTATTATACCTACTATAAATATAGATATATTGTAAAAAAATGTTTTTCAGTGATACTCTCAACAGGACTGGTTATAACTTGGAGTCATACTACTCTGCGATTATATCAACGTCTTTGGAAGCGTTGAATGTTCTAGATCTACCTCCACCTGAAATATTAAAGGTATGTAAATAGGTATCTACTAGAATTTTTCATTTATCCTACTAGTCTATAAATCCTTTTCTCTCTAGACGGTTTGATACATATATAATTAATAATAGCGATGTGACTTTACTAATTCCGTATGTTTAAAGCTTATAAATCCTGAAGACTACGCGACTATCGCAGCAGATTTGTTCATGACATTTAACAACCAAACATTGTCAACTCTGATAGAATGGCCCATAACTGTGGACACTACTATGACTGAGATGGGAATGTGCCACATTATAAACTCGAATGTTGCGATACTCGACGATCCCACGTAAGCATTTATTCCAGCACCTAAGAACCTCATTTCATAGTAAACTCTGCTGGATAAATTAATGGGACGTTTAATTCTAATTCTTGGCATAATTTAATTCAGCGTTTAGGTACCTACTATATGTACCTACTTCCAGTTATATTTAAAGCTTGGTGATCGATCCGGTTTACCACGTGCTCCTCTCCTTTGCGAAATCAATCCAGTCTCGTAAAACCCATGTCTGACCACAGACCCGTGTCACACACTAAATAGAGATCCGTCTCAACCAATAAATGTTGTACCTTACCGTACCTATGGGTAGATTCTATTACAAGCTATCTGCATATGCCATGGTCATGGTAAAAACCACACCAAACTAGCAAATAAAATCACAACACAACCTACCATTGATCTGTAAATTGCAAAAAACGTAATATTATAACTTCGCGGCGCTACCTTACCGTATCCCCCTAAAAGCAATTATTTGCTATAATTATTTTTACTCTTTTAACATCATTGGAAATTTTGTACCTAATTTACGAAATCTAACCAACCCTTAACGGAATCCAATTTTAACATTCGCGTCCCAACAGCTTTTTCATTTGTAGGCAATGCACTTACATTTGCATGACGAAGCACCACACGAACCGTGTTCCATTAGGTAACATTCTCGTTTTGTATTGCAGCAAATGGAGTGACAGCAGTGTGGCATACGCCAAAAACAACATTGAGCTCTCCGTGCACGACATTGACTTTTTTGTGCAGTTAGTTAACTACGCCAATGTCTATAAGGTGAGTTCAGTTACAAGCGCGCTTAAAATGCTGTGATTGGTTGAATGATTTCAATGCCAATTCTCACATTAATTTTGCGATATTTTTCGTTCGCAAAACTAGCCCCCCATAATCTGCAGTGGTCTGCAGATTGTAAAGGTCATAATAAAATTATATTGATTGGAAATTGAGGGAATAAGTAGGTAGTAGGTACCTACTTCTCACAATTTGAAACTTTTGAGTTTAATTTCATTAGAGATATGAAAACTTGCCCCTCTACATACCTACTCGCACTCTGTTCAAAGTTGTAAGTTAAACTACATAGCTATAGGTACCTGCCATAATAGAGTAATAGAATCTTCCACTATTGGTTTACCTTTAATTGACTATTGATTTCCAAAACCCTTCCAATAATAGTAACACAATATGTAGGTACCTACCTACCCGCGGGGTAATTGCGGTATACACTTACAGTACCTAGTAATGGGTTTCATTTTGACAGTTTAAGAGGGTGCATCCTAAAAGTTGGCAACGTCGTAAATAGCTGTCAAATATTTACCTGTTTCGATTAATTTGGAAATAATACTGTATGGAAATAAGAAATGTGGCTAACCAATTGACTAGAATATTAATAATGAATTGCAATTATAACATTGAATTTGATGTTGTACCCGTTTTAGGTGAAAAAAAGGCATTTGGAAAGTTACCAAATACTTTTTTTACATCTAAAACTAACTATTCGGTGTTACGATATTAATTATTGCATTTCATAATCAATATTCTAGTCAATTGGTTAGCCACATTTCTTATTTCCATACAGAAATATTATCAAATTAATCAAAACAGCGAAATATTTGACATCTATTTGCGACGTTGCCAACTTTCAGGATAAACCCTCTTAACAACATTCATTGAGTTTTTTAAGTAGCTGAGGAGACAAATTTTTCGAACATATAAAACAATGGATTTGCAATTTCCTTAAAAATCATTCAGATTGTAATTGAAAGTGTGTTACGCAATAAGGGTGTCGGTAACCTCAATGTCTACGAATTCAAAAGCTTTATCAAAATACCATAGAAGAGGAGTTCCTACCTACCTACACTGCACGTTTTAAAATTGCAGGTTTATACTCTGAGCCCCGACGAAGTGATTCTGAGCGGGACGCCAGCGTTAACTTTCGAAACTGAAGGGTTCTTGTCTTTTGGAGTGCAAATTACGAGCACTCGAGCTTCAGAGGATCTCAAGTATATTCCTTTGCATCTTCGGAAGTGCAGGTAAGGGTGATGTCGTGATTGTACGAATAGACGAGTAGTTCATGTCGATCGAGTTGCATATTTATGAACCTACTCGTTTCTACAATTTTAAAAGTAGGTACCCAGTTGTGTGGCGGAATGTACAACGCCACATGGGAACTACGCATGAAAGACCTGACATCACACAAATCCTGCATCGCGCAATTAGTTTACCACGCGTTCAACATATATTAGACTTCCCGACATCAATCGTAGGGCAGTTGCCCGCCAGACACAACACCCGTCTGGTCGGAGGATCCTCCATTTTCTATAGACGATGAGTGTTCCCTGTTCCACATACCTCTAAAGTTGAAAAGACCTATTGATCATTGCAGATTTACCAACGAAACAACTAGTAAGAGATACCCGATTTACTCGTACAATCGTTGCTTGTTGGACTGCAGAATTAGAATGATATTCAAACTGTGCGGTTGTATACCGCATATTTATAAGCCTCTGGGTAAGTCAATAAAACACCAACTGTTTAAAACCCGGACAACTATCTGTGGGCCATAGATTCCTTTTGATTCGGGAATCAAACCTGACAAAATTAACGCAGCAACCAATGCGCCTATCGAGCCATACATTATAAGTAGGTACTTGAATAAGTAAGGGTAGGTACTTGAAATAATATTAGGTTGCACATTATATTTCATTTGTGCCGTTTTTCATGATAATTATAAATAAGTGCGCTAGAACCAAGGCATAATTTCAAGTCTCTGTTTCAGTGCTCTCACTAGTATCTAACGGATTTTATATTATTTCAGATCACGAAAAAATATGTAACTTAGCTGAACTGGAGTGTGTTCTTGAATACAAGAGAGAAATATTGAAACTGTCCATTGATAATGTAACTATGGGAAAATTCGACTATACCGATGACTTGCCAAGATCTTTCCGTGATTGTGGATGCTTGGGTAACTGTGAAGAGGACGTGTTTAAGCACGACCGTGAGACGTTCTTGCCACAGGTGAACATGAACCGACTGAGACTCAGCGTATCTGCGTTTCCTAAAGTACGAGTCATGAGGGAAATTATATTTAACTTTTATGACCTTTTCTGTAAGTATACACAGGCTGGATTTTTGACATAGGCAGTAAGGGCGGGTACCTTAACCGTAGTAGCTACAAGAAAACGGTCTTAGAAGATTGTCCGTATGGTTTTGAGAAATTTTGACCCCTTTTCACGGATTAAAAAAAAAATACATTCATCAAGAAAATGGGCCATTTCACAAAAACTTTTTTTGATGCCAATCGATCCTGTTTCTAATAAACAAGGATCAAAATAACTTTAGGAGAGCAACTGGGGTTTAAGTACTAGAAATATTAGAAATCGCAAAAACTTTTCCCATACATTTTGTAGGAAATGAAACTTTTAATTCTATATTTATCTATGAGAAGTATGACCAAGGTTTTCATTACAGTGCGAAGTGGAGGTGTCGTTAACCTATGTATCGGCACATCAGTCATTTCATTAATGGAGTTAATGTTAACAGCACTAAGGATCCCTATCTACGAGATAATGCAAATTGCAAAGGGTATCTGGCGGAGGTACAAAAGGTCAAAATTACCCAGATTGTCTAACAATAAAAAACAAATGTGAATAAAATACGATTTATTTAATTTCTCCTTATAATAAGACTTTCATTTGTGACTTGTCTGCTAAAAGCGGTACTGTAAGACTGTATACCTGTAACAAAAAGATTCAGAAGTAAGCAAAAAAATCGGATTGGACATCGATGTTAGGCCGTAAGAGTCTATAATATTCTATAATCTCTAATATTTACCTCTTAATTTGAAGCGCCATCCTCCTATTGTATTACCCTTTCCACCTTGAAGAACCAGACAGTACATGCGCCATCTGTAATTAGGAAAACACCAAAACATTTAACACAATGAGACGCGATAGGCGATTACTGATGCTGTGGCGGTGTTGGAATGACTAGTTTTCTAAATCTTAATTCAAATATTCAGGGTAAAATTATCAGCATGCGAAACGGCAGTCGCGATGGGTATCGGGAAAAATTTCATGTTTTTTTTTTGGGGTCAACGGCCGCTGGTAGTGTTCCTACTTGAAATATGATATTATATTTATAAATATATTTCCTTTTGTTACCAGTCTTACCAAGGGTTATCGTATTACCCAGTAACTGGGTTGTGGAGGTCAGATAGGCAGTTGATTCATGCAAAATACGGTATTTAGCTGCATCCGGTAAGACTGGAAGACGACCCCAAGATGTTTGGGGAAAGGCTAGGGGGCTAGGCTGATTGATTTGGTTGCAATTAATAACCGACATCATCGTCGCCACGCCCACCTTCGGTCCTTCGCTCTATCGGCGTCCCCGCTTGGTATTAAAGGTTTCCTGAGAAATGTATAATAAAATCATACAAAAAGTAATCTACCTGCATTGCTGACAGCTTAATGGATGGTGAAGTCGCTTTCTGTGCTTTTATCATCTTTCCATTTTAGGAACATTGACTAAGTCGTCATAACTTAGCTCGTTGTTTGTACCCTGCAATAGATGATTATTAAACCAAACTCGATTCAATGTTACACGTCGAGTTAAAAAATGGATTCATGAAAAAATCCAAACTTCAACTAGTTATCCAACATGGCATGAATCACGAAACCTTCGAATAGAAATGACGCTGTATCTTCATCCAAATTCAAGTTACAAATCGTGAGTCTATTACATTACGTCCGCTAATGTAGAGGATACAAACGCATGGGGCAGCGGACAGTACACGCACCAACCAAACCAATCTCCTTGCCAAGTTGACTGATAACCAACAGTACTGAGTGTTCAAAAGTCGCTCCTTGAAACGCTGGATACGCCATGACATGTATAAGTGCTTTCGCGTTAAATTTTTGGGAACCGGCTCCGATCTAAACCTCTCTTGCAGAGTGATTCAAGTAAATAAGGACATTTTTCTAAATATGACAGTTCTATAAAACCCCATGCACACCCGAAACAAATAGCAAAATTCCAAGTTCGATGACAGAAAACTTACCATTCGAGTCGAAGAAGTCTGAAGACGTATTTCATAGTAACTGCGACGCATCACAGACCCAACTTTTGCAATCTTCGAAAACTTTTCATGTTGAATGAGACAGCTCAATGTGCAATGTTTAGCTATTTATTGCGAAGTAAACACAAGGATAGCTACATGTCTACGATACCAATTTTAACAATCACTGGTCGAGAGATAAATAAGTGAGTAAATTACAATTATTGCAACCAAACAGAAGTCATAGCTCATTCAAAAATGTTTGGTATACTGATGAAATGTTACGTCACGTTACACATAACCTACCAACGAGCGTGGCACAAGCAAATGTCGACCGAATTCAAATTCTTAAATAGTGCACAGTAAAACTGTGTTATGATAAGTTTTATTACCAGAATTTGGTCAATATAAACACGTACCTAGTTAGTCAAAAATATTTACCCAATAAAAAATATGAGTGCTTTATTAATTCTCAACAACAACAAATAGTATGCAAGTTTCAACGGGCAATGGAATTGGGAAATCAAAAGCAATTCAAAATTACAGGCTCCGTTGTTTGCCGATGCTGCAAGATTTTTCAACACTTTTAAATAACTAATACCTTGGAGTTTTAGAAATTAAGTCGATTATTCACCATCTTACTCCGCCAGTTCTTCAGCCATTTCATAACTATCACGCCGTGCTTGGTAGAACCCTATTGCCAAGTTGTGACTTACAAAATTTACCAAATTACTTTCACTATTCCAGAAACAGACAGTCGCCTCAACAACTTTTGCGTTTGTTAAGATACACACTTAGCGACATCACCAGTTGCACAATGACACTATTTGCCTGACACCTCGAAATAGCATGAGACGTAAATTGTGTAAATATTAACAAGGAACTGATTTATTATCAACGTTTCAAATCCATAGAATTATTAATGGATCAGTCGAAAAAAACGGAGCATAACATAACAATAGATTTTTTTTCCTCAAATGAAATTTATTAAGCTTTAATAATTAGGGCTACATAAAACATTCAGACGCTTACATTAACTTAACCTAAAATACAAGTGTTTTATCGATAATTAAACGTCAAACGAGACAAAGTTTTGAGAACACATCACCAAACACAATTCAAGACGAAGATGGGAAATCATTCCTTTATCCAGGCAGCAGAGTGTATACAAACCCCAAATCAGACCGACTTCAAAACTTCCCTGAAATCACAAAAATTACAATATTTAGATGTCTTTCCGGGACATTCATCTCCATTCAATTGAACTTATAGACGCCAATTTATTGCGATGAGTAGATTTTTCAGCAGTTTCCTCGATAATGTTTTTTTTTTTTTAATTTCAAGACAAGTAAAGACGGGGAGCAGGTATCAACATATCTCCTAGGTAGGACAAAATGTGCAGGCCGGACGAACAACATTAGCAGGAAAAAACATGCTTATGGCTATTGATGGAACCCGACAGCAGATAAGTGACACATCATCAAATGCACACAAAACTAAGAAGTATATTTTTTTTCATCTGACATCTTATGCACCCAAAAATGGGAAAAGAAGTAGAAAAACACGATGTAGGCGCGGAAAATCTAGGCCGTGTAAGAAAAATCTACTCATTGACTATTTTCCCGAAGGCACGAGTCTAACATTTACGAGAGTTAAGAAGGGAAATTGCAAAGAGTATTCCTAGAAGCAAGGGTTTCAGTTTTCTCTGGAATAAAAAAAAACAACGCAAGGAAAATAGAATGCAACAAAAACAGTATCATGAGTCAAAGCACTCACTCTCCTTCTGCCGAATGCTAGAAGAAGCGAACATCTATTGTCCTGCCATCGATGCGGGTGCGGTCGAACATTTCTGATTATTGTGCTAAGGAAATCTATTACAAAACAGTAGGATCATCAATAAAAGTAAACAGATTTGTGAAACTGTAGATAAACATTTCGCTCTTTCCAAGTATTTTTCTATTTTGAATTTTTGCATGCACACCTTTTGCTGCAATGAAAAGATAATAGTATGACACATGATTAATTCTAAGTCTCATTGTAAACACTCCTTTTTTGGGCAGTTGTGTAAAAAGGATACTTATTGCCCTTTCGGCATCCCATTCCTTATGGAAGCGGACCACGGCAGTGTCCGGCGCGGTCATTTCGGCGAACTTGACGTCGCCGCATTCGCTAAACTTCTCGCGAATCAACTGCCAAGTCACGGTCGGCGGCAGCTATAACAAACATCATTTGATTGACCTCAATTTACTGATGTTACTAATATATGTACCGACTTAGTAACTTCAATAAACAGCGTGTTCCTTTTAATACCCTAGGCATTAATGAGATCACGTTACAGAATCAACGGACATATGATTTTCTTTTTTTTCGTTGTTATTTTCATACAAAGTAATTCGACAAAGTCAAGATTATTTATGTGAAAAAATATATATAACAAACAGACCATTTTTGTCCATTTAAAAAAAAATTACAATGTCGCATTTTCTTAGCTTTAAATAAGAATGGTTTGAATGAAAATTATTGACTTGTACTATTATAAATTAAACTTAGATACACACATCGAGTCTAGTAGTATGTTATCTTCGAAACTAAGTATTATTGGAACACCTGTTCTAGGCCTTTTTGTATTATTTGACTTATAGCCTAAAACCCTAGAGTTATGGGACATCAAAGGAACATGTTGTATATGGTGCAAATAATTTATAATTTGATGTCACAAGGGCAGAGTTGCAAAAAAAATGTTAATAGACACAATCATGTGTGAAATGATAGCCATTGAAATCAATCAATACTACTTTCAAGATATCAGAAAATACGACAATTGTAAATGTTGAGATTAGATTAGTGATGTGATTATACTTACATTAGTGATGATAACCATGTCAGATGTCTTCTCCCGGTTCGACTGTTGCACTCCAGGGTCCCGTCCGTATTGGGCAGACACTGTTACACCTCCCATTTGCCGACCAGCACCTATACGTAAAAAAAAAATTGCAATATCATTATGACCAAATTGTAGCTAAATCAATTGTCTTTTGTTCTGACGTGATATTGTTTCAGACCAGCCCAAGCCTGATAGATTTTGTGACAAGGGAATATATGGTTAATAGTAAATAGCTAACATTATTATAAATTAAAGTGTAATTTCTGCTGTCTGTCTGTTTCTGCTAACCTGAGAGTGGTCCAGAGCTGAGTGAATTATTTCCCATCACACTGTTGGACAAGCCAGAGTTGTTTAGGTTTAAGCCTGAGCTCAAATCCTGATTACCAAGACCCAAATTATTTGAGTTCACATTGGCTTGAGCACTAAGCACTGTTGCCAAGTCATTAGCAGTTAACCCTTGTTGGAGCAACTGATTCTGAAGGGCTCCCAATCCTGTCAGACTCAGGGCCTGAAAACAGAAGTATAATTTAAATCTTTGATATGAAGGTCAATCTGAAAACCTGATCATTTGATCAAGACTTTGATAAAATATAGTTACCCTTACCTGAAGCCCCAGATTTCCACCTAAAGCAGAGTTATTATTCAGTTGGTTTGCTGATAGACCTGCACCAAGACCATTCAGTGTCACACCAGCAGATGGTACTGCTCCCAGAACTCCAGCACCTAAACCTGTGCCAGTATTTGCAAGGCTCAAGTTAGTTGTAGCAGGGGTCTGTGGCGGTAGATTCCTTGCAACATCCCTTAGGGGCTCTCCATTGGGTCCCAAACCAAGACCAATGCTCTTCAGACCTTCAGGAAGCCTTACTTCACCCTTATCTGTTACACCCCTGTCCATGCGCACTGTCATTCTTCTGTCATACAGCATTTGTTTATCAAACATTGAAATAGCCTGTGAATAAAGAAATTTCATTTTATTTATTTATTAATTTAAAACTTATTATTAACTACTTCAATCATTAACAATATTAAACAGCTTACTTGAACAGCTTCAACAGGATGATCATATTCAATCACAGCAAATCCTCTACTGTTGCCATCTTTATCTACTGCCAGATCTATGTTACGCACTTTGCCAGCCATTTTGAAAACCTCCTTTATTTTAGTCCTATCTGCTTTGTAGTCAAGCTGAAAATTAACCATAGTTTTAATTTTTTTTCACAGTCCCCCTGTTTTTTGTGATGTTTCTTGAAAAATTCTCAAAATGGAATCTCATGGATGAGTGATATTTTACATGACATCATTTAATATTGTTAGAGAATTTAAGAAAATGCTAGCATAATAATGATAATGAATGTATATCACTTACATTAGCAACAAACACTTTTTTTACTAGTGGTGGTTGTACATTGATGGACTCAAGGAACTGGAGGCTAAGACCGTAAGTATTGTAATTCTCCGGTTCCCTTGGTTTGTTGATACCCCAACTGAAATTACTTACAAATAGACACACACCTATTGTTAGAAACGGATAAAATAAGGCAAATAAAGGTAAAATAAAAACGAGAACAAAACAACAAAACAACTTTGAATGAAGGAAACAAACATGTTTAAAATTGGTGATTTTACTCGCTTTTGAGCTATTAAATAAATTTTTGTCTTAGACATTAACTTTTCTTGTGAATTGATATAAATAAAGTTCATACCAAAGCTACTAAGATGTAATTACCCAAGATTCATAATAATCTGGCTACCATTCTGGGCTGGAATTATTTATCAACATTATAAGTACCATGAGCGCGATAAGATCTGGCTGTAAGTTTATGTTGCTATGTAATATTGGCAATAAAACAAGTGCTTAAAAGTAAAATGTACTTACTCCTTATCATCTCGATTGTTTCGGCCCCCACCGCCGCCGCCGCCACCACCACCCCCTGACCTTGACGAGTTTAACCTGTTCCTATCATTACCTGAAACTGGGGTTAAATACGCTTGTAATTATGTTCATGAAAACGAACAGAGTAAAACAAGTAAGGTAAGTAAGGCAAATATTTACCTGTTTCTTCCTTCAACACAAGTTTCCGTCCATTCAACTCATATCGGTGCATGACAAAAAGGGCTTTCTTCATTGCCTCCGAGTTTGTAAACTCAACAACACCACATCCCCTAGGTTTACCATTCTCATCATTGAATAGCTCAACATAAGCCACATCTCCAACCTACACAGTGAACATCATAATTAGAAAGATTGTTGTATACAAACAACAGATTCAAGATAATAACGATAACGTACCTTTTCTTTAAATAAATCTTTCAACTCCGTCCAACGGAATTCATAGGGAATGTTGGATACAAATAATCTTTTCCCTTCAGGGCGATCGCGGTCGTTAGAGCGGTCTCTGGTTGCGTCAGAAAATCTGGATGGCCGGTCGCCGCGCCTTGATCGGTCACGCTCTTTTTCTCGCTGATTATCCATTGCAGGTCACACCTGATAATTATATAACGCAATTAAATTGAGCGTACCTTATAAACGCCGGCACATCGTTGCAGATCGACAATACAAAATCGATCAAATATTATTGTAACTTGTCAGTTCATCTAACTTACCAGGACTCCACCAATATTATCTGACAAAATCACAAGAGACACAAATGTATTGATCAATTTATGAAAAAACACCAAATCATGAAATCATTGATGATGGAAACACACATTCACTAACTTGCTTACAAAATGGCGGCAAAGCCACTAAAAAAAAGCTGGCAAAAAAAACACCATGACTCAACTCAAAAATGTTGCCAATAGACAGAATAATCGACTATTAAATGTTTACAATCAAAGTGGAACGAAGAGAAGGTTTACAGGCTGGCTGGAGGCTGGAGCTGAGGCAAATCTGGGGATGACAACTGCTATGGGAGACGCTTACTTGCGGTTTCACTCCTAAGGAAATTAAACAAGTAGTGACCAATTTATCAAAGGAAAGTCTCCGGGGCATGACTGATTAGGTGTTGAGCACTTGGTGTATGCTGGCCCTCTTAAATACCGCGTACTTGCGATGCTTTATACATATTGCGTCAGTCACACCTATCTTCCAGCAGATTAAGTCGAAAATGTGAGTACCTGTAATTCAAAATAAAACCGATTATGTCTCCGACAAAAATAACTTGTATAATTAGGACCTTAAACTTTGAACTACCCATAGATCTCCATTTCCCAACACAAAATAGAAGATCAAAACAAAATCGAAGATCAAAAACCTGCCAAGTGCATGTCGGACCACGCACAATGAAGGGTTCCGTAGCTGGGATGAATTTATCCCAAGAACAAACTTAACATTGTAGTTGAAAAACATGTTCTCCCATACAAAATGTATGGAAGAACATGTTTTTGCAACTGCAAATGTAAGTTGGTCGATAATTACTCGTCAACTTATAGAGCCTACCTAGCTGTGATAGTTTTCCTTTTAATTTCGTTATATATTATAAATACTACTGCTGTGATTTTTTCCACACATCCAGAACTTACCATTTAGCTGGCAGGGGGGGACACTTGACTCTAACAAAAATTAGCACTTTAAAGTTAATATTTCGCAAACAGAACCTTCAACCCAAAAATGGCTTATACAAACTCGCAATATTTTTGAACGACCTTTCCAAAGATACCCCACACCAAGGGATAGCAAAAAAAAATCCCCAGCCACATTGCGTCTGCCTCGGAGTACACAATTATTAAAAAAAAAAAACATATTTTTATTGCATCAAGCTACCCAAAACAGTCAAACTTTCCCAATCAAACTTGAACCTTTAGCGATAAAGTTTAAAATCTACTAAAGCAATTTGACAGATTTTAGTAGCTTGATGTGCTGGCCACTGTACTATTTTGTCGGCTTAATATGTAAGTACCCTTATGCCAAATTACAGCTTTCTAGTACATACATACTAACAGTCTGCGCTAAGCCGGGTACAGACGGACATAGCGAAACTATAAGGGTTCCTTGTTGACTACGGAACCCTAAAAATGTTGTCAGCGCCTTTGTCCGCGTGAATTTCGTACTTTCCCTTAAAAGTTGTGGTGGAGGTTTCCATGTGGATGCCTCGCAACACTCTCAAGCGCTTTCCGTAGCTTTATTTGATTTGTGCACACAAACCGACACTCGATCGGATCGGCGGGCGGATCGGTAACAATTAACAACAAACAACAACCGGAGGCAAACGCCCTACCCACATTTTAACATTTTTGATGTTGTCGAGTTTATCGAGGTTTAGCAAGCATGTATTACTGGCATAAGTTGTCAGCAATTTGATTACGATTTGTGTAACAAGTATGATAACTGCTTTATAATATAGTAGAACTCACGTCGCATGTAGTGGCAACTTTGAAGCAAACGATGAATGTGGCAAATCAGGGAAAAGGGCAATGTCAAATAAATATTCTTTCAACCAATCAGGTTTGAGATCCTTCTCAATTAACGAGGAATGTTGCCAGTTCCTTTGATGCAATGACTCGAACGTTTCACATTTATACCATAAAATTAAGTTTTTTTTATGCGACATCTCAAATAGGTACAAAAGCGCTATCTGTCGGCATTTTCTAACTTTTGTTTGCTCCTCACGGTCGGTGACATATACACGCACACATTCATGTTTGTGATTGTATTGCTTCATAAATATTTTTCGCTTACGATAGCCATGCAGGAGGCAACCTGCGCTAAATTTTTATTAAAATAAGTAGTTTTAATAATCTACAAATTATGGAGCAGAGTAAATCTATTTCACCTAGACTATTTGTGTGCACCGCCATAGAAAACAAGGACGAAGTTGAGGAGGTACTGTGTAAAATTTCGCAGTTTCTCAACAAAGAATATCTATATAGTCGGCCATGTACAATCGTATTTTCTAACACTAGTAGTGGTGGCGCTGCAGTGTGCGTGGCGCGAAATTCAATTTTGTGAATGCTTTCAGTGATCTTATTAGATTTTATCGTTTTCAGAGGTACGAGAGGGCTTACAACTACTTCCAATCACTAGTAGCTGACTGCAGCGAGAAGGAAGCTCACGACGCGCTCAACAATGCCGTATGTAAGAACCATGAAGACGTATCTCTCGGAATGCTGATGTCCATCCTCACAGAACCTCACAATGCAACCAAGTGCTACAGAGATCTGACGCTGGTCACTCGGGACGGTCTGACGTGCGTGCTCAATAACCTATCCAACTTGATCTTAGAGAGGTACTTGAAGTTCCATGATACTACTCGCAACCAGCTACTATGGTTGATAAAGGAAATGATAAGAAATGCAGTAACTGGCGTAGACAGTGTCTGTTGGAATTTAATGCGTTATGCATCTGGAGGAGATGTTACTCCCAAGAACATAATACTGGTAGAATCTCTTTTAGATATTTATATTGAAAACCGGGCATGGCTAGACAAGTTTCCTGTACTTATTTGCATGGTGGTGTACACATATATGAGATTGATAGAAGATCACAATATACCACAGCTGATGAGCTTGAGACAGAAAGAAGTCAATTTTGTTATAACTCTCATAAGAGAACGCTTCACAGATGTGTTAACTCTGGGTCGAGATTTGATAAGACTGCTGCAGAATGTTGCTCGTATTCCTGAGTTTCATCAGCTATGGCAAGATATATTGTTGAATCCCAAAACTTTATGCCCTACTTTTACAAATGTGTTACAACTCTTACAAACAAGAACATCTCGCAGATATTTGCAGTCAAGACTTACTCCAGACATGGAGAGGAAACTTGTATTTCTGACATCACAAGTTAGGTTTGGTCATCATAAGAAGTATCAAGAATGGTTTCAAAGGCAATACCTGGCCACTCCTGAGTCTCAATCACTTAGAAGTGATATGATTCGATTTATTGTTGGTGTAATACACCCTACTAACGAACTCTTGTGTTCTGATATCATTCCACGGTGGGCAGTCATTGGATGGCTACTTACTACTTGTACTTCAAATGTAGCTGCATCAAATGCAAAACTAGCACTTTTCTATGACTGGTTGTTTTATGATTCTGAAAAAGATAATATAATGAACATTGAACCAGCCATCCTTGTAATGCACCATTCAATGAGATCACATCCTGCTGTTACGGCCACTTTACTTGATTTTCTATGTCGAATCATTCCAAACTTTTATCCATCGTTTGCTGAGAAGGTGAGGCAAGGCATTTTTAATTCACTTCAACAGATCATAGAGAAGAGAGTGCTTCCAAATTTACATCCCTTATTTGACTCTCCAAAGTTGGACCGTGAACTAAGAACAACTGTAAGAGAAACTTTTAAAGAGTTTTGCACCAATGGCAATGGTGAAGGTGTATCAGGAATTCGTGAAGAAGGGAATGATGACTTACCAAGAGGAGGTCCCGACGAACCTGCATTTTCTGATGATGAAGAGGAGAATACTCCTAATATTGCAGAGGACACAGATGATGACGATTTGCCCCTGTCGGAAGTCCGTGCGCGGGAAAGACCTGAATTGGCCGCTGCAATGCCTCTGATGTTACGACCTCTTGCCGAAACATTACTAGATGATCGCACAGCCGCGGCAGCCACTGCTCTGATCAACGCCTGCAGCGCGCCGATGCCTACGGCTACTGCTCTTGCAGATCTAGTTACAGCAGCTGTGCAAGATGTTCCACCCTTGAAAATAAGCCGTACGCCAACCCCAGCCGAGATCGAAGTGGCTCTTAATTCACCAATCTTTTCCATGTTTACTTTTCTTACCAGCAATGATGAAACCAAACGCAAACTTATATTAGAAACATTTAAAGAAATTCAAGCTCAAAACAGTCTTCGCACTGTGGGTTTATGTTTGCTGTTTTATTTAAAAGTTTGTTATGAGCGTGAAAAGCGCGGTGAACGTGACGCAGCGAAGAGGAGAAACGTTAAATTCAAAGCAGATGTATATAAAGAGTATTGTAGCTATTTAGAAATAAAGCTGGCTGAAAGTTTAGCCGACGACTTCGAAAAATGTCAAGAAATTGATGCAAATGTTTTGGTTTGGTTGATCCCTGATGTGTACAGAGAATTTAAAGATCAGGCTCAGAACCACATAAGATTGTTACATGCTATTGTTTCAACATTGGACGCGAGTCAGCTACAGCGACTCGTTTGCCTGACCCTACAGGGTACTTTGATGATGTTCAAGTCAGATGACATCACCTTAATGCTGTCGACGAGCTTAGGCTGGGAGACGTTCGAACAATATTGCCTTTGGCAACTTCTGACAGCACATGATATATCAGTAGAGGATGTTTTACCTATCATACCCAAGCTGATGTATAAAGAACATGCTGAAGCTCTGACATCAGTCCTTTTAATGTTAAAACAGGAAAAACCCACTGCCGATGTAGTACGACAGTTATTCTGCCGAGCTGTAGATGATGAAGATACTTTTGTTGTATCAACTTTAATGTATTGGTGCCAAGATTATGAGGACAAAGTTGGCGATTTACTTTCAGTTCTTTTAAGCACAAGATATCCAGGTACCAGCCCCAACAAAAGAAAACGTCCGGGAAAACATAGCATTCCGCCTAACGCGCCGCCTTCTGCTGAACTGGTAAATATTATACATTTTATAACTTCTTTTTTTACTTTAAATAAAGATTTTTTCATCCTAAGTTACGTCATAATTCATGTTTATGTTAATATACTCTACTTACTTCACTAATGGGATGACTAGAACTGCAAAGCAGAAAACCACATGTCGCAGGCTCATGTGAGTTTTAAACATAATATTTGGTTGCTAGCCTATGAGCCTCAATAGAAACCAATATCCTTAATTGCTTTTTGAACATGCACAAAAGCAAGCTGAAAACCTCTTGATCACCAGAGAAACATTCACTTTAGTTGTCTTTGAAACTTGTCGCACTCCTTCGCCGGCATCGAAAAACAGGTTCCCATTATCTGCAACTTATATCGTAATAACGATTAATAATCGGATTATATCGCATTTTCGTTGCTTCAATTTCACGGCGGAGGTTTGCTACAGGCCTATGATTATACACTTGACGAAGCATGGGATGACGAGCAGCTAAAACACAGCGCTTATCTATTTTTTTTAAGATTCACGTGAACTAGTATTAAGAAAATGCCTTGTGCGAAATCAGTATTCTTACCTAACGTTTCCGCTCAATTCGACTATGGGCCGTGTTAGGACGTGTTAGAGGCCATTTTTGCTCCAGCACGAGAGGGAAATGCAGCTATTCAAGATAACAAGAAGTATAGCTCAATCCCTTGGACTTCCAACGGAGGATTGGTGGCTATAAAATATATAAAAAAAGCCCTAGTTGCTACCTTCGAACCCTGTCTAGATAATTACGATTTCCATGGGGTTCCCATAAAATGAAGCAGATCTAGAATTTGCAACTTTACTGATGGACTGGCCGCCTAAAATAGTACGACCATATTTTTGCGTTTCGTCTATTGTACACACGACTACATAATCAAGTTGTACATTTCCAGTATAAGGTGATCTCACATTGTATAGGATTTCCGTACAATGGGAGGTCAGTTTATACTGGAAATGTATAGCTTGATATGTAGCCATGTGTACCTACGGCTGAGCAAGACAAGTACTTAAATATTTTATTTCTAAAAACAAATGCAAATTAATTGTTGTAATTTATACAGGTGCTCGGCCACTTGGAGCAAATGAGAGTGTGCTGTGTGGAACAAAACGACATGTCAATTTTTAATATGGAGTGTATGCAGAAAGCCCTTCAACAAGCGCAGTCGAATAGTAGTGATAGTTTAAGGGTAAGTTCCAGCAAATTTATTATGTCGTCGTATAGTTTTTAAATGTTCTTTTATACCCGTGAAGCTTACCTATTACCGACGCTTCACCATCGTGGATGTCTGGAATCATCCCACGGAAACATTTCTACTGGTGTGCCAAACAAAACTTTCACATTCATATTATTAGTAAGGTTCATAAAGTTCCTTGTCCACAAAGTAAATAATTGAAGCCTACATTATCAACAATTTTCAGTGTTGTTCATATAGTTTACCAAGGTCAGGGATCACCAATTAGAATCATTAGGGGTACGTTTAAAAAAATAATATGTCTGTTGCTGTCCATTAGGTAGACGGTTACTAGCAACCAAGATTTAAAAAAAGGGTTTTTCCACTACGAATTTCTCCGTAGCAGCCGAGTGTCGATTTGATCGCGGTTGATGGCAATAACACCCTCTAAAACACAGGACCTGCTGGCCAAACGTGGGTGTATGTATAGGTACACCTCTGCTCAACTCTTCGGGAAGTAGGCGTGATGTTGTTATGTTATAAATCATTTCTCTTAAATCTAACACTACCATCCCTTATTTTATAAATCTATTAGTACGAAAAAGTGGACATAACAATTTGAAACATTCCACTTAGTCCCACAGTGGGGCAGAGTGGTAGAATCTAAAAATAACCCACACATTGTGAATATCTTTCGCTTCAAATCGGCCATCTATATGATGAGGGAGAGACTATCTAAGGGCTTTTCTACACTTATTTTCTCTTATTAGGCACAAACTACTTAGATGCTTTGGTAAAATTACAGGCATTATTACCGACATGTTGAAGAACTGAAAATTCGAAGACATGTGTCATCCACCAAGTCCCCCAAATCCCTCTTGCAGAGAGGAGGCCTATATCCCGGCAGTGGAAAAGTATAGGCTGTTTATGCTAACCTTGCTGGCTCGTAATTTTAAAACAGTATCTGGGCAGTCAGCCCTGCAACCACGTGGTAACGGTGCTGCGGGGTACCACACTTTTCAACAACTTTCATCGTAAGATGCCCTCTACTAATCTGATCGGATATGGATTATTTTTTTAGTAAACGAGCTGCTCTATTTCTTTTTTTAAGGCGCCCTAGTCATATTTACAAAAAATGGCTTTGCGAAAGTTAATATATTTAGTTAGGAACCTGCTAGTTTTCTGGAAACACTGTTCGGATAGTTAGAAATGCCTGCTCAGTGGCCTTAGTGTAAGTTTGTAAGTGAGTAAACGTAACTATCGCGTTTGCGTTAAAATTTGACTGATAGATCATAATACTAAGAATATAAGGGTGAGAATAAAAATCTTAACGCAAACGCGATATTTACGTTTACTCACTTGCATACTTACCCTAAGGCCTCTGTTCGGTCGTTAGGTATGCCTTGGACACGAAATTGACCGGCAAACAATAATATACACATGAATGAATTTTATTAAAATAGTGGATTCTGATTCTGTGTGGGGATAAAGTTACATAAGTATAACAATTATAAGGAAAAACGGAACCAATATTTTATTAAAACAGGTCAAATCCCACCGTAGAATGACTAAACATTTGCACCATTAATTCTGATATACCTACTCGTTTTAATATCTAGGTTATCTCAGTAGTATGTCCAGAGATACTAATTAGGTGGTAGGTACCTACGTAACGTTGTTCAAACTTAATTTGAGTTCTCATTATGAAGCCACAACAGCTGAATTGTTAATAGCTTGTTTAGCTCAAACTCGTGGATCCTTTGGGGATTTTCAACATTTACAATATGAAGTACTTACTTACCTAGATGCCTACTTATCAACGCGCGTTAGTGTGCAGTGGTAAAAAGTGGCTCGAACTGTGGTTCGATCCACCATAATAAGTTATTGACTGCGGACCGTGAATGAGAAATGCGATGTGTGACGTAATAGGTCGTTGGGTACACAAACTTTTCCTTTGACCTTTGATGAATGCAAAAACGGTTGTTATTTATACCTAGTCACATTATGTTATTTCTTTATCATTACAGAGACAATATAGTGATTTACTTGCTTTGGCGTGGGAGGACGAGTTGCCTATATCAAGACGAGCCAGGAAATTAGTTTCTAATTCATTACCAATTAACCAGAATCTGCATTCATCTAATGAAGATAGTGAGGTAAATAAAACATGTTAATATTTATTGCGAATCACTGGCAAGTGGCAGCCACGCTTGCGAAGTGGGTGTGAATTTATGTTCTGGAATTATTCGTCTCCGATGTTTCTATGTAGTCTATGAACTACACTCAGAACTGAAAAGACCAGCATAAAATGGTTTTGTCACCATTGACGTGCAGTCTACTACACTCGCAAGCAAAGGCACAGAATCACCTACTTGTTAATTGTTCCGAGCGATCTTTAAAACTAAATAACTGCTGAAAATTTATGAAAATGCTACCATTTTATATTAAACATACATTTCAAGAGCTTTCCTACTTTGAGTGAAGGAGTAAGGAAAAAATGAGGGAATAAGGAAAATGATCAACAATTAAAACAACAGAAATTAATTAAAACATTCTTTATTTGGCCTTAAAATTAAGTATCAATATTTTGTATTGCCCCCTAGCCCTAAGTACAGCTCGAAGACGATTCTTCATGGGCCTTACCTTCTTAATCCTCCACTCAAAGTAGGAAAGCTCTTGATGGGTATGGGTTTAATTTAAATGCATGTGGCATGAATTTCAAGTTTACAGTATAGCCTTTAAAATGGTAGCATTTAAAAAAAGATAAGCAGTTATTTAGTTTTAAAGATCGCTCGGAACAAGTAACAAGTAGGTGATTTCATACTGACCATTTTGTCACCATTGACATGACTGCACGTCAATGGTGACAAAATCATTTTATGCTGGGCTCGTACTCTATTCTCGGTACCGGAGAGTCCGCGCCACCACTGAAGTCCCTTTGACGCGGCGCTAGTGTCTATAAGTCATTGCATTTAAAAAAATGTAGTTCCACAATTTTCCGCGGGCCTTCTTTCGTGGCGCGCACACTACGCTAGGCCAGCTCAAGGTTACCACTGACTTCGGGGTGCGGCCTACTGTACAATCCAAACCGATGCCTTTTTAACACTGTTTTAGAATAATCCACCTGCCCTTATTCCAATTTATTTGGGGTGGGTGCAGAACATCTATGAAAATTACGAATAAACAAACATTATGGATAATATTACACAAACATATTTATTTTCTTTTCCAGGAGGAAGAGATAGTTAAACCTAAGCAGGCTAAACGAAGAAAGAAGGCAATCTCGGATAGTGATTGACATATCTTTTGTAGAAAGGACGGTAATTTTAAACACCAAAGTGCAACTCTACAATACAATAAATATTAGTAGTATGTGTAATACATTGTTTGTTACCTTATGTTATTACACAGGTGCAATTCCAAGAATGGTACCTAGTTCACTGTCGCATAATTTTGCCTTGGTACTGTGTAAATGTAATTTATGAAGAGTTATATCCATGGTTTTATCAGATATTTTCGGTGGAGTTTAATTTTTATTTTGAATTACATACACATTTTAAAATCCTAACGGCCATGGTACTGGCATGTTGTGACGCAACAGAACAAGCTCACTTGCATATTGTAACTGATCAAACCACCACGTAAAGTCTCTTCCAATAGCCGCATACTTCAGAGCAAACTTTAGGGAGTATGTTCTAAGGTCAGACATGCACTGTAAATGTTGCCACAGTAGTCATTTATTGTAAATGTAGGTACCCTATTGTTGTACAGATTTTTTTATCCCCCATACATGTTGAACTTATTTTAAGTATAAGGTATGAGACCAAGAATTTTATTCAAAGGATATATTGTATTCTGGAATTTTCGAAATACATTTTACACTAGGATCAATAAAGTATTTCCCCTTTATTTTATGTTTTAATTGACCTGATTAAAAATGTATGTTTGATTAAAACAAAATATTATGTATTTTCGTCTTATATTTTCTTTTAAAACATCCAGAATATAGGGATACTGATTGTAAACAGATTGTTTAAATATTTCAGTATTTAACATAAATTCAAAATATTTTCTAAGTACAAAACTAACATAACTATATAAAAATACTAAACATGGATTAAATTTTCAGGAAATGGTAAATATTTTATTATAAACCTTAATTGTTATTTTAACAATTTATTGATGAATAATTTGTAGTTTAAAAATGTCTTTTTATCAAGTCTTTCAAACAAGGACTATCTATTTTAATTGGACTAGCAGAACCTTTAACAACACAACACCTCCACCCACCAAGCCACTGATACAAGCTTACAATCTAATAAATCTTATAAAAATTGGATCATCAAATATAAGGAAGATTCTTATAACTAAAGTTTCCCTTGCTTATATCTTTGTCTAGCTTGAGCCTTACTGTACTTTGCTTTCTTCTCAGGTACTGTTGTATCTTTTTCGTTTGAATTGTCATTTACTCCTGCAATCAACACAGTTTACAATTAATATGAGAACTTTTGACTCTGCTATCATAGCTATGCTGGTATCAACTAGGGGAAAAATATAACCACAATTCCACATCATGCCTACCACGGTTTAATTGACTTGCATGTCAACCCAGTCATGAAAAAATAAACATTTCAACAAGAGAGATAAGTAACCATGCAGGTACAGCTCCCTATGACCATGACGTGTGTGCTTAGTAGTGAAATCTTTGACAATATTTGAGTGACAAAAAGTGTGTCATATACAATAATGAGGTTTACCTACATAAAGTTGCAAAGATGTTAACGTCTTGACTGATTTCTTATCTCTCTTGGTGTGTTAAATTAGTGGAAATGAGTGGTACAATATTGCTGTGTAATGATGACATTTTATATCTTATGAGGAGGCAGTTTTTTACAGTGATTAAATAGAGTAAATGTTGATTTCTAAATTAGAACTAATGGCTAGATTCTGAACTTAGAATGTAGGTAACTTATCAGTTTTGGGAGGGCATGGTGTCCAGCAGATATATGCTACAAGATCAAAGCAATGAAAAAATAGCTAAATGAAATACCTAAGTCATCAGGGGGCTGTAGAGATTTGCCGGCACTCCAAGAACTCATCAGAGATACACTCTTTCCTACTGCCCAGCCCATTCCTGCCAAGGCTAAGGAAAATGCTAACATGCTGAAGGGATGCTGAAAAAATTAGAAATAGTTTTAAGTATGTTGAAAACAAGCTTTTATAGATGACCATCTTAATATAAACAAGTAACTGGTGAACCTGGTCTTCTTTAAAAGAATTGTTTTTGCTTTGATTTTGAAACAAAATTATTTAAATAAAGGTTTGGTATATAATTTTTTCTAATCCAGGTTAATTTAGGTGACATACTAACCGATAGTGTAGGGTTTGTGGTTAAACTGTAGTCCAGTACCACAATTCCAATTCCAAAGATTAACCCCACACAAGTGCATATCCATATTATATTCTGACTGTCTGGAAAAAACCAATTTATTATCACTTATAAGTTTTAGAGAACAAGCATATTGAGTTCGGAAAATTCAACAGCAGTTCTAGTAAACCTTCGAAACTATACTTTGAATCTGATGCCAGAATATTAAAGCACTTTGTTTACAACATGAACAGTTTAGGAAAGGAATATTGAATATAGTCAATAAAGTAAAAAAAAATGTGATTATTTTACTTTACCTTTAATTTTCTTTTTCTGCATATCTGTAATACTTTTAATTGACTCCATTAATTTAACATTGTGAGGGTCTAACTGAAGTGCCCTTGTGTATGATATTATAGCTTCATCGTAAAGTTCACTGGCTGCTTCAACTTCAGCACGACGGAAATATCCCTAGAATAAAAAGAAAAATTGGCGATATTGGCGGTTTTCGATAGTAAATGAAATACGTAATTTCAAAACTTAGACAGTGGGAACTTACCTTAGCCCATTGTGGTTGCAGTCTAACTGTTTCATTAGCATCCTGTAGTGAGAGATAATGCTGATCCAACTTAAGAAACGCAAACGATCTGTTGCTGTATAAGAGGTAGTTATTAGGGTCCAACTTAATTGCTTGAGTATAATGTAAAACAGCTTCAATAAACTTCCCTTCTTTAACACATTCATTACCCTTAATTTTAAGATCTTCAACGCTCGCAGTCTGGGTACCTTTCTTATTTTCCTCCATGGTTCTTGATCAAAACCTAGAGTTCTTATATTGTTAGTTGTGCAAATAAATTAGAATAATAAAAACTATGTCTAATACTCGATAATTGTTCTGTAATGTAATGAAATGTTTAATTTAATAAAATAGTTTCCCGGGATGATAGAAATAGATGGAAGTAGAGAACATCCCAACCCAACAATGACATTGACAAATTGACAAAATGTTGTGCCAGTGTGCCCAAAAATTTCATTCTCTTCCAGTTCAAATGGGCATAAAAACTGTCACTTGCTCACTTCAGATGTCGCTACTATTACGTGTCTAAAAATTTGACAGCTAGCTGTCACTCTCCATAATTTTTGTTGTAAACAGGTGACTTCTTTTACTCATATTTAAATAAGCCCCCTTGCGCAGCTGTAGACTGTAAACATTCGGGAATCAATGTATTTGCCAAAGATGATAAATAAACTAACCTAAACAGCTAAGAGCCTTTAACTCTATGTAGAGTCTGTACTACAGACTCTACATAGAGTCACAGACTACTTAGAGATACTACGTATATACTATGCATAGAGTTAAACAGAGTTAAACTCACTGGTTTATGCTCTACAGACTCTGTAGAGCATAAACCAGCGAGTTTAGAAGCATAAATTTTGCATACGAGTTCATAGAGCGAAAGTGAGCACGATAGAGTGCGTTTCATCAAATAGTTCCTATGCCATAATGTTGGCTCTACTGTTGTAGGACGAACACGAATACGCTACGGCGCTACCTAATAGGTCCGTTGATAAAATTTAACAGTAGAGCCAACAACGTTACAGTAAAGGAACTATTTGATGAAACGCTCTCTACCTACGCTTTATAGTATAGGTATAATAATAGACACGAGCACTGAGGAAGGATTTTTGACGTGTTTCATTTCATGTAGGTACCTACAGGTTTGACCTTTACAACCGCGGGCAGAGGTACTCACAGACTAAGTACTGGTACTACAATTCCTCATAAAGGCATTGAGGTATTCTTGTACTAACTAACGTACAGTGGCCAGCACATCAAGCTACCCAAAACTGTCAAACTTTCCCAATCAAACTTGAACCTAATGCTTAAGCGATAAAGTTTAAAATCTACTAAAGAAATTTGACAGATTTTAGTAGCTTGATGTGCTGGCCACTGTACATACAAGAATCTTACAATGCATAAAGGTATACTAGACTAGATTTTGCAAACGATTTTGTCTATAGTGTGTAACTGCTATGTTGGAAAATAATTCACAGCTTGTTACGCCATCTCCAGATAAATTAGAGTTAGTATATCCAATTCGTAGTATATATTATTATAGTGTAGTTTTTGTAGTCTAGAAACTAAGTATGTACAAGTACTTATCGAAACTTAAAAAAAAGGGGGGAAGAGCTCATTGGGCATCGAAAAATTCATCCGCATCGCTAACTAAGTTGATGTCGTCTTTGTGTGTGTGTGTAGATAATATTTCCATAAGCAAAAATTAACAATCGTAAGGGGGATATTATACGATCCATCTGCTATCAAATCTAGTAGAAATGGGTTGATTTAACAGCAGAACTGCTGCCCGTTTAAAAACCACCATTGTTACGGTTCTGTGCCTCAAAAGAAAAAAGGTGTGTGTTCGTCCGTAACCGCCAATTTGCTCCGAATCATTGCGATACACACATGAATTTCTGTGACTCAAACACGGACGTGTAAAGTAATTTCGATCACTTTTCGAGGGCAAATTGGAAAATTATAAATAAAAGTTGTGCAAATGGTACCGTGTGACATAATAAATGAAAGGGCTTGTGTGAGGATCACAAATAATATTTTCTAAAATAAATAGGTACAGAAAATGACCATACCAACATTTTAGGCTCAGTACAGTTCGGTTCAAACTTAATGGCGTCTCGGAAGTTAGCTACTCGCTGCGCAGTACCCCACCCCTCACCCCCGCTGACACATGAAATTGTTATTGCGCAGCGACTCGCCTCATGTTCCAAGCCGCCCGCCATTAAGTTTGAATCGAACTGTATTGTCGGGGATAAGCCCCCCCGGGAACTCAACTTGTCAAGTCAATGACATTGGCGGATAGCGTAGCGCGCCAATTTGCTACAATACGAAAGGAAGGGTTTTGAAAAAAAATGGCGGCAACGGCCCGCGAATGTTTGTTGTGATACAAAGATGTTTGTGATTGTGAATTTCTTGATTTGAAAAAGTAAACAATATACTTTCGAGTTTAAAATTGGTGCGTGAATCCGTGTGTGATACTTGATCGAGACTATTCCTAGTGTTTGTGATCTTTGTGTGAGGTTAGATTTGTCCCGCTGAACATTGGTCGCCTCCAAAATGAACTCCAAAAAGCCCCCTGATCCTGACCCCTCACCTTCTGACCTATCTCCTGTCTTGACCGTTACCCTGCCTCATGACACCCAAATAACATCGCAAGACCCCAGTATGGATTACGAGAACTCAAACCGGAAAAGAGCCGCTGCCTCTCCCCCCGTTACTCCAATTATCCGTCCCAAGATAGCGAAAAACATAATCGGCAGAGCTACATATACAGCCAGAGATAATCCGCCGTATATTGTCCACGTTTCCCTTAAGGATGATCAAACCTCAGGTACTGTGCTACAACCTGTTAAGTTTGGTATGTTTTTGACGATAAATAACATCAATAACATACACCTCGATGGGGTCAAACGTATAGGAAGAAATCGAGTGTCTGTAGAATTTAAGTCGCATCAGGACGCAAACAGTTTTCTAGTAAATAATCTACTAATTCAACACAATTATACTGCCTCCATCCCGCAATTCAACATCTCACGTATGGGTATTGTTAGGGATATCCCTATTGAATGGTCAGAGGACGAAATTATAACAAATATTAAGGTTCCTGAAGGATGTGGCGCCGTTGTGAAGGCCCGGAGAATGAGCCGTAAGGTAACCTCTTCTGGTGTACCTGAGTGGAAGCCTACACAGACAGTTGTAATTACTTTTGACGGACAAGTCTTGCCGAAACGGGTATATTGTTTCTACTCGGCACTTCCAGTTGAGAGGTACACGTACCCAACAATCCAATGTTACCATTGCTGTCGCTTTGGCCATACCCGTACGCTCTGTAGGTCGAAACCACGTTGTTTCAAGTGTGGTGAAGATCATCCAGGCGATGGATGTGAAATCACCCCTGACTTAGGTTTTTGTATTTTGTGTTGTGGGAACCATTTCGCAAATGACAGCGCTTGTCCTGAATTGGGCCGGCAGAAGAGCATCAAAGCTCTGATGGCGGAAAAAGCAATTTCGTATCCAGAAGCAAGTCGGGTTTTCCCCTCAGCTTCCAGATCATATGCCGATGTCTCAAAATCCTCCCCTCGTACCAGGGTTACAATAAATAAATCCCAATCCCAGTCATCAAGCCCAATCCCTGCTACCCAAAGATCATACCGCAAAACGGTCTTCCTTAACCCTAAACCCCGTGCCCCTCTTTCTCCTGGCTATGATAAGCAAGCCCATCAAGCACTTACTCAAAATTACTCTTTTTCTCCCTCCAAAAATGGCAGTGCCTTCCCAACGGAAGTTGTCGAGCCAATAATGTATAGGCAGGCGGACAACTCGAAGAATATTTTAGAGTTAATTACAAATATGTTAATGACTGTTCTTACAAATCCCACTCAATCAATACCTGACCACGTTGCATTAAAACTGACCTCAATCCTAAAATATATTCATAATGTTCCATCCCTTGACATTCCTTCAATGGAACGTGAGGAGTATTACTCCCAGGAAACCTGATCTTGCATTTTTAATTAATAAATATAAACCTTCAATCTGCGGCATTGCTGAGACATGGCTTTTACCTGAAAGTAATTTCAGGATGCCTTTTTTCAGCGATGTCCGTAATGACAGACCTGATGGATATGGGGGATGTGCTTTGCTCATCAATAGCAAAGTATCATTTTCCCCAATTCCTCTACCTTTAGTCGACGATAATATAAATGTTGTTGCCGTTAAGGCTGAAGATATAAATATTTTTTCTTTTTATATTGCGCACCCACAACTTGAATATCTTTCCGTAATTAGAAACTTGTTATGCAGTGTTAGCGGTCCAATACTTGTTATGGGTGATTTTAATGGTCACCATTATCGTTGGGGATCAGATACTTGTGATAACTTTGGCATTGGCTTACTGGATATAATGGATGATCTCGATCTTTGTGTCATCAACAACGGCAGTTCCACACGCAGGTCTGCCCCAGGGCAGAGTAATAGTTGTGTTGACTTGACATTCTGTTCATCCAATTTATCTAGCCTCCTCATCTGGCGTCGCTTGGATATGAGCTATGGAAGTGACCACTACCCCATCATGATTGAATTCCCTTCTAAAAATGTTCCCACTAAAGTCTCCCCTCCCCTTTTAAAATACCAGCTAAACTCAGCAGATTGGGATTTATACTCAAAAATTATAGATTTACGAATATCTTCCCTCCCAAAAGTTAACGGAAATAATGCCCAAGAATGTTTTTTATCATTTTCCTCCACCATCTCTTCTACAGCAGATGACTGTTTCCCTTCCAAAAAACCTCAATCTGTTAAAATTCCTTCTCCACCATGGTGGGATAGGGAGTGCACTGATATGATTAGGGTCAGGAATGAGGCAGAAGAGACTGTTAACTGTGATATGAACCTGGATAACCTCATCGCTTTCAAGCGAATATTGGCTAAGTCCAGGAAAGTTCTTAAAAAGAAGAAAAGAGAAGGTTGGTCGAAGTATTGCAGTTCGCTGTGTCCATCCACTCCGGTTTCGGTGGTTTGGCGGAAAATAAAACTTTTTAGGAGCAGTTTAGCTCCTGCCTCCTCGAACAATCTCTCAGAAGACCTGGGGTATCAGTTTTTCTCCAAAATCGCTCCAGCTTATGTTCCGGGTGTAGAGGACAGTTGCGTTAGCATCGATAATGTAGACTACACTAACGATCCAATGAACATGCCATTCAGCTTGGAAGAATTAAAAACTGTTTTAACCCGTGTCAAGGACTCCGCACCAGGGGTGGATGGATTCCCTTACTCTTTTATTGCCAAAGCTGGTCCTAAAACCCAGCAATACTACCTGGACTTGGCTAATTTTTGCTTCACTTCCGGATATATTCCCACAGACTGGAAGGTTCAAGTTGTCATTCCGATATTAAAACCTGGCAAAGATCCTAACGATCATTGCTCATATAGACCTATAGCTCTATCATCCATACTAATTAAACTTTTAGAACATTTAATTAAAAATCGTTTAGAGTGGTTGATGGAGAACAGGAGGCTACTTCCGGCGTCTCAGTTCGGCTTTAGGAAAGGTTTGGGCACTGCTGATAGTGTGGGTATCCTCACGTCAGCGGTCCGGCTGGCCCTGAGTAGGAAGGAGTCGGTGGTTGCGGTTTTTCTGGACATATCGGCTGCCTATGACTCGGTCCTCCTTCCTGTTCTCATGCAAAAACTACACGAGCTGAGAATCCCCGCTAGGATATGTCGTGTCATTGGTAGCATTTTCAGCAACCGCGTCATCCAATTAAGAATCCCTGGGGCTGACTCTGAACAAAGAACAGTCTGGAGAGGGTTACCTCAAGGATCTGTTCTTAGTCCCCCATTATACAATATATATACAGCTAATTTGTCCTCATCTTTAAATTATGACTGCAAAATTCTTCAGTATGCTGACGATATTGCTCTACTGGTCACTGGCAATTCCATTGAGGATGCCGCTCTATCGATGAATGTCTCTTTATCCTCACTTAACAAATGGCTCCTTGATCACGGGTTATCTTTGTGTGCACCAAAGAGTACAGCTGTCATTTTTACCCGCAGGCGTTCTGTTCCCCAAGTAGATATAAATATTGATGGACAAATCATTCCAGTTAAGGATAAGGCTAGGTTTCTGGGAGTAACGTTGGATTCAAGATTGTCTGGGGTTGACCATATCAACAACTCGGTCAAAAAATGTGAACGCTCAGTATCGGTCCTTAAGGCTTTGTCCGGGGTGTGGTGGGGAGCTCATCCCTACACCCTCAAACTGGTCTACAATGCACTGACCAGGAGCGTTATGGACTACTGTTGCTTCCTTATTGAGCCTTGCAACAAAGAAGCGCTCAAAAAACTAGACAGCATCCAGGCCAAATGCCTGAGAATTATTATTGGAGCCATGAAATCCTCTCCCATAAATGCGCTTCAAGTCGAATGTGCAGAACCGCCCTTATTTCTAAGAAGACAGTATTTGGCAGATCGTTTCCTGTCTAAAGTGTTCTCCCTTTCGTCCCATCCTTTACTCCCAATTTTAGAGCAAATCGATCTTTCCTTCAATAACTCTTCTTATTGGAACAATAAAGCAGTTCCACTATTGATAAATAGGTACAGAGAGCTTAAACACCTCTCCTCGCCTATTTGTCAATATTCAATTCTACCCGTCTTTTCCGCTGCATATGAAACGATTCACTTTGAACCAAAAGCCGTTTTGGGATTAGGTATATCAAAGAATTCCCAAAACGCAAGACGTGACTTCGAGTCAGCAGTCAAACGTTACTGGGAAGGATGGAATTTTTTCTTTACGGATGCATCAAAATTATCCCAAACAGGATGTACTGGAGTAGCAGTATATTTCCAAAATTCAAAAATTGCCCTACTTTTTCAATGTCCACCAGAAACATCCGTTTTTACAGGAGAGTGTATTGGCATCTTAGAAGCCATTCACTATATCAAATCACATAGAATATCAAAAGCAGTAATTTTTTCAGATTCCCTTAGTAGTATTCAGGCCCTAAAACAAAATCAACTTCATAGTAAAATTCATAGCAAAATCATTGTAGATATCAAGAGCTTGTTATTTGACTGTTCCCAAAGCGGCTTGGACATCGAGATAGCTTGGACCCCCGGTCACTCTGGTATTGTTGGCAATGAGTGCGCTGATTCGTTAGCAAAGTATGCCACATCAAATCCGGCTGATCGAAATCACTTTGTAGCTCATAACTATGATTTGCGGAATGGTGCCAAGCCCAAAATGTTCGACTCGTGGACAAAAACGTGGAATGAAACCTCGAAAGCCAAGGGTTCTTATTATGCAGCAATACAGCCCGTCATTCAGCGGAAACCTTGGTTTTTTAAATACCCGAAATTGTCCAAAATTACTGTTTCGTCGCTTTGCAGACTAAGACTCGGACATTGTTGTAGCCCAGTGTTTCTGAATAAGATCCATGTTCGGGACAATTCCCTATGTGAATGCGGTCTTGCGGAAGGTACCTTGGACCATATATTTTTCTCCTGCTCCTTGAACACCAAATCCTTCGACCTCTACCGAAAAATTTCCAAGTGTAACATTCCTCTCCCAACTAACTTCCATTCCCTTTTATCCCACTTCTCTCCCAAAATTATAAAAATTTTAACTACCTTTATAAAACATAACGGAATTAAATTATAACTGCGACTATAACTGGACCTACCACGAAGTGCAAAGTCAACGGCCCGCCTCTACGCTGCCGTCTAATTTCTAAACGTGACGCTGGCAGAATAGTCGAAACCGGCTCAATTGCCAAAACAAAAACAAAAAAAAAAAAAGCCCCCCCGGCTTTATCTCTGACACAACCTACTGAGACCAAAATTTTGAAAAAAATACGGAAATATGCTTCCACTCTCATAGATAGTTCCGCGCCGCGATAACGTAAATAATCCGTCGACCGCCGGCGCCGAGGTGTTACGTGATTTATTACCAGCTTAGAAAAAATGCCCGCCTGCTGTTTCTTGCGACTCAAGTCCCTTATCATTAAGTGGTTTAGCTTCTTAAGTTGGATGCTCAAAGGCAGCCCGCGAAATTCAAATTTTGTTACGTTTTTTGCAGGTTGGTTGTATGTTGATCT
Source organism: Eupsilia transversa (assembly GCA_914767815.1). Taxonomy (NCBI): domain Eukaryota; kingdom Metazoa; phylum Arthropoda; class Insecta; order Lepidoptera; family Noctuidae; genus Eupsilia; species Eupsilia transversa. The sequence goes on from OU611888.1 coordinate 6,902,041, forward strand.
AAATATGATTCGCGATCGTATTTGAAGTTTTTAACAGAGGTCCCCAAACACGGCAGTTTGGGGACCTCTGTTCAAAACTTCCAATAACCATGTTAATAATCTAGTTATTACAGTCAGTTAGCATAGGTACATAAATTGTAATTATTATTAATTAAGTTACATTTTCCAGTAATCTAGGTACCAATAAATTATCTTTTTCTCCTCTTTTTTTCTTTTTTTTTAAAAAAACGTTGCCCCACACTAGGTTCATCATCATCATTTGAGCCGGAAGACGTCCACTGTTGGACATAAGCCACCAAGCGTCGCCACTTCAGCCTTTTGTGCTGCTCACATCCAGTGTGTTCCTGCAGCCTTCACTAGGTCATCGGTCCACCTTATGGGAGGCCTTCCAATGCTACGTCTTCCGGCCTGGCCCCTTACCTTGGTTCTCCTACGGATCTCTTTATTTCTGATTCCATCAATTAGGGAAACTTTAAGCATAGCCCTCTTCATTGCCCTCTGGGTGATTTTCAGCCGCGACCACGTTTCAGTGCCATAGGTCATCACTGGCAACACGCACTATTCAAAGACTTTCGTCTTGAGACACTCCGGTATGTGAGACGAGAAGATATTGCGCAAATTATTTTTATGTGTAGGTATCTACTTAAACTTACAACATTGTCATTACTTTGAAAGCTAGGGTCTTATGTATCACTCACTAGCTTCAGACACCACATGCAACTATCCTATGGAAATCTATAATAATGACAAATGACACATTAAATTAGATTTATTTCAATATCTGATCTGATGAAATGAGCTTGAGGAAATCATGAGGTTTAGACTTAGAATATGGGTGTTAGAGACCAACTAAGTCCACCCAGTAGAACAATTTCTAAAATCTAGTTGGTTTAATTTTTTTTGTGACACGATTTCATAAAGGTAAAGATACGATTGACACAATGAGAATAACATGGCTCTTATTTATTTGGATGATAGTGGATTGTTATAGTGTAAGTGTGGACTACTACTTCGGCAAACAAGAAGCCGAAGTTGTAAATAAAAAAGATAATAAGAAAGCACCAAAAGCACTTGAAAATGTACTACAAACAGCTAGACGAACAAAAGCGAACATTTCCTCAGAAACCGCTACCGGGAATAATGCCGAATTAAATTATGAAAGCTATGATGAACTTTCCGAAATTGAAGACCAGATGATGAAAAGAACTTCCGAAAATAAGGCACCTATAGGACAAAACAATTTTGACACTGATTCTAGGCAAGCAGAAATCGTTTACGATACAAATGCTAATTTGCGACAAGGCGTTGATTACATATCAAAACTAAAGTCTTTTGAAGATATTATTAAAGATTATGCATACCATGATGATGCCGCAGGGACTGTTAAAGAAGGACTATTTTACGTATATCATAAGTTTATTTCTGAATCATTTTGTTAAAAGCTGTTTTTTACATACATGACATGACATGACAAGACAAGACCCTTTTTTCTTCTTTTTTAAGTTAAGCTATTAGAGGTCGCACATTGCACGTAATTATGCAACCTTATTATCTTCTCTCAATGAAGACCTATTAATTTCAAAAGCTTCAACAGCCTTGGTCTGGCTAATGCTTTCGTAAAAGTATCTGCAAGTTGATTTTCAGTTGTGATCTTGCTTACTTTTAGCTCTCCACTAGTAACCATCTCCCTGACAAAAAAGTGTCTAATCCGGATATGCTTGGTACGTTTGTGGTACTCCGGATTTTCGGCTAGCTTGATCGCAGCTTCATTATCTACCCTCAGGACAGGCACACCCTTCAGTTTTGTCATATCTCCAATAACTCTGGACAGCCAAATTGATTCCCGAGCGCCTTCACTGGCAGCTACGACTTCTGCTTCGGTGGTAGATATAGCCACGCTTGTCTGACGTTGGCTTATCCATGACACGGCACCTCCAGCATACATGCACAATACACCCGTGGTTGAACGTCCTGTGTTCAAGTCACCGCCGTGATCTGCATCACTGTAGCTCTCAAGAATACCTGTCTTGAAATCTCTTTTGTAGAGTATCCCCTTTTCTGGAGTATACTGCAGATACCGTAGTATTCTCTTCAGTTTGACACAATCGAGTTCTTTAGGATTTTCGAGAGTCCTAGAAACGACGCTAACTGCATATGCAATGTCTGGCCTAGTTCCGATCATTAAATATGCCAATGCACCAACCACTTGCCTGTAGTTGTTCAAAAAATTACTCACATCGCATGAGTCTTGACATTGATCCTCTTTTACAATTGGTGTCATTACCGGTCTACAATGTTCCATGCCAAATCTTTTGAGTACTTTCTTTGCATATGAACCCTGAGATATTTTAATTCCATCATCAGTCTTCTCTATTTCAATTCCAAGGAAATACGATGCTGCCTTCATTGTTATTTTAAACTTAGTTTTAATTTGTCCTATGAACTCGTTTATCAGGTCCTGGCTCGTTGCAGCCACCAAACCATCATCAACATATAGGGTAACTATTAGTTTACCTCCAGACGGCGTCTTTCTAATGAATAGACAAGGATCTGAATCACTAACTTCGAATTTAATCTCTTTGAAATAGTCCAAAATCCGCTTATTCCAACATCTTGGAGCCTGTTTCAAACCATATAGACTTTTCTTTAACAAACAGATACGACCAGAACCATCATCGTAGCCTTCAGGCTGTTTCATGAAAATTTCTTCATCAAGTGACCCATACAGAAAAGCTGTTGAAACATCAAATTGTATCATTAACATGTTCTCATTGGCTGCCACAGCCAATACACTTCTGACTGTTGCCATTCTAGCCACGGGACTGAAAGTTTGATCATAATCAACCCCTTTCTTCTGACTAAACCCCTTTACAACAAGTCTAGCTTTATATTTATCCACTGAACCATCAGCATTCAGTTTTACTTTATATACCCATTTGCACGGTATAACCTTCCTGTTGTTTGGAAGAGGCACGAGGACCCAAGTCTTATTCTCCTTTAAAGAATTCATCTCGCAGTCCATTGCTTTTTCCCACAGATTCCGTTCAGAGCTTTTCATAACTTCTCTATAACAACTAGGTTCTTGATGACAGCTAGCCATGTTTAAAACATAGTCTTTGAGTTTACTAGGTGGATGAAGTAATGACCTATCTCTGAGAATCCTTCCACCATGTTCCATGATTTCCTGTTCAGGCATTACATCTCTGGTATGAAATTCCGTCTCATTTTCATTCACTTCCCTTATCTCTCCCCCTAACTCAAAACTATGTTCAGAAGCATTACTCCTAGCGTCATCGAAATCATCGAAATCTTCAACTAGAACGTCTTCTCTATCAATGAACTCAGTGTCCCCAATATCAGTACCAACACCATCATTGACATTTTCATTATTGTTGAGAGTTCTATCATTGCCTGAATTTTCTGCATTCTGAGTAACTTTTGGTTGACTCACTGGATTCAATGCATCATTTTCATTACCATGCAACTGTGGCAATTCCAAAGGTATTTCAAATTCACCTTCTGTAGAAGCTTTTGTTGGAGCTTCCGCACCCAAGGGCTTTTCATCGAAGGAGACATCCCTTGACCTCACCAGCGAATTATTTTGTTTGTTCCAGAGCCTGTACCCATCGTCGTTATCATATCCCACTAAGATACATTTCACTGCTTTCTTATGAAGCTTCTTCCTGGTTTTCTTTGGAATATGCGCATAACAAGGCGATCCGATAATTCGCAAGTGCTTTATTTGTGGCTTTTTACCAACCCAAAGCTCAAATGGAGACTTGTTTTCTACTGTAGTTGGACCTGTCCTGTTCAAAATATAAACGGCAGTATTCACCAACTCAGCCCACAACATCTGAGGAAGTTCTTCATGAGCGTGCATCATGGATCTCGCTGCCTCAACAATCGTGCGATTGTCCCTTTCACTGCAACCGTTCTGTTCAGGTGTATACGGCATTATTAGTCTTTGATGTATTCCATATTTCGATAATTCTTTCCGAACTAGTTCATTGTCGAACTCTCCACCATTATCGCTAAGAAATTCTTTGATCGTGTGTCCTGCTACTCTAGCTTCTGCCAGCATTTGCTTCAGCTTTTCAGGTACTTCAGATTTTGTCTTCATGAAGTAGACGTAGCGAAATCGAGTGTGTTCATCTTTAAAAAGCACGAAATACCGGAACTTCGAGAGTGAAGACGGAAAAGGACCGCAAACATCCGAATGTATGCGTTCTCCAGGCATTTTAGCTTTTTCTCTAACTCCAAACTTCTGTCTGTGAGCTTTTCCGAAAATACAGCCTTCGCACAATATGCCATTATCCTTTGTCTTGATGTTCAACTCTCGTTCTATAAGACCTTTCACATGCCTTTTATCTTGGTGAGCCATCCGTTCATGATAGAGTTGCAGCTTATCCACTTTCTGTACCAAATTGACAATTACTTTAGATGGCGGCACCATCCTACAGTTAAGTCTGTACAGACCTCCGTACCTTTCTCTTTGTCCTGTAACTGTAATTTGTCCATCAATCTTCATTGAACAAGAAGTGACGCGTGACTCAAACAAGCTCCCTGGATTTTTATCTTGTGTCGACAGCACCGAAAACAGATTTCTGCTTATTCGGGGAACATACCAAACATCTCTCAATGTTGACCTGACAACCTTCTTGTTAACCTCAGCTTCAATGCTTATCGATCCTTGCCCAACAGCCTTAATCACATTTCCATCAGCTGTTGTTACTGTGTGATCAACATCAAAATATTTAAAATCTTGATACAAATCTAACCGCATCGTAACATGATTTGTAGCACCGTTATCCACATACCATTTGTTACAATCAGCGTCAGATTCAGCTGAATTCACGGATAGTAATACCATGTTAACTCCTTTGTTGTCGTGCACAACTTGACGAGATACACTCTTAGGGTTAGGGCAGTCTTTTTTAAGATGACCAACTTCTTTGCAGTTATAGCATTTTATTTTCTTCCTACTTTTCACTGGAGTTACGTCATCACCCTTTTTAAAACCTTTCTTCCATGTTTTCACCGCAAGGGCATCACAACTAGACTCACCGTCTTTACCGTTGTTGCAAAGTGCCTTTTCATATGTACACAACTGACTTGTAATATTCTCAATGGTCCGATCCTTTTTAGACATCAGCAACCAGCTCGACTTGAATGAAAAATAACTCTCTGGTAATGTGTCCAAGATTTTACAAATTAATAAAATATCAGGAAGTTCTTTACTGTCTTCTTCTTTAATTAATTCTTGCCTTAACCTGTACCAGACATTTTTGAGCTTCGAGATATGCGTTGCAATATCATCAATAGTATCTTTTTTGTAACTGAAGAACTGCAAACATAAATCATATAAGCGATCTTCGCTCACGCCTTCATATAATCTATGCAATTCATCCCATACTTCTCTGGACGTTGAGAATCTTATTACCTTGTCTAATGAGTCATCAGAAATATTATTTGTTATAAGTAACAATGCCGTACTATCCAGTCTGTTGTATTTTTTTATGTTCTCATTAAAAAGAGCCAAATCTGCTGCAGCTGTAGTGCCAGCCCCACATGCAGGTTTAACCGGTCTCTTTATCTTGCCTTCTACAATGTCTATTAGACCATCCATGCCCCTTAGCAATGCAGACATCCGGTACTTCCATTGTATCCAATTTGTACCTTCAAGTTTAGCAATTTGAACCTTTGACAACTCCATTTTGGATAAATAAGCCCATAACCTGTTAAAGAAGGACTATTTTACGTATATCATAAGTTTATTTCTGAATCATTTTGTTAAAAGCTGTTTTTTACATACATGACATGACATGACAAGACAAGACCCTTTTTTCTTCTTTTTTAAGTTAAGCTATTAGAGGTCGCACATTGCACGTAATTATGCAACCTTATTAGGGACAGCATACCCAATGCTACGTGATCATAATAAAACTACCGCTGCACAAACAGAATTTGATTTTAACAAAAAAGTGATCTTAAAAAATGCCACCGCAGATGAAAGTGGGTCTGAGAAGTTACCAATAGACTTTTATAATGTTATGCCGGCTGCAAGTGTTAATAAAAATGATGGAAATTTTCTCCCTTATCTGCCCTTAAACAGCGACATTTGGTATGTCCGAGAAAATAGTCCATGTTGGGACCTACCTATACTATACGGTGAATCAAGACGATCATCCCGGAGTTCGCAGGTTTTTCTTATCCATACAGGTTATTTAATGAATGTTAAAGAAACAAAAGATCAAGAGCAAAGTAAGCCCTCCAGGCCTCTTTATATACCTTCGTCTCAAACTATGAACAAGTGGTGTGCTGCAGGTCCTTGTTACGGCGATCACACTATGTGTCTCTTCTCGGATAAGAGTAATTCTAAGTTATGCAAAAACGGTTACACAGTTTCGACTCCAACCATGGTTGAGCAGATTGGATTAGTGAATACTGTTAATTCAATGCGAAACCGCATTGCTAATGGAGAAGTAGATAAATATAAACATTTACCTAAAGCGGCAGATATGAATCAATTAATATATGACTTTGACTTGGAAAGTATGGCCGAGGCATGGCTTCACCAGTGCCTGCCAGGTCCCTCAGCTTGTTCTGCTCTTGATGGAAACTATGTGACGCAACTTGAGTGCACCAAATCCGCAAAACATTGTTGCATAAATTCTTTCAAAACTGAGAGGGCTTCAAAATGGTATGGTTTTATTTTAGGTACTTTTCAATATCGATTTTGATTAACATTATTATCTCGATTAAATTTATTGAACCTTTAATTTTTCAGCATACCGCTATATGAATGCTATATAGATCCTATTATTGGCTGTATTCACGTGTGGTTTTGGAAAGCTGGTAAAGCACTTACCACGACAGATGTCGAGTGTGGTCATATAACGTCAGCCACGTTTAACACCGCCCAGTTAATATGGGCGGGAACTACTAAAATAGGTTGTGCATATGGGAAAACACCAGATGGAGATATACGAGTTGTGTGTAACTTTGCACCTGGTGCGCCATTCTACATTGACACCAAATTCTACTGTGGTTTCTCTGCTCACACGGGAGTTATGAATTACTTTAGGGAGAATATAACTTCTGCAATTTTTTTGGATAACCTTGGTATTTTTTTAACTCCAGTGAATAAGTTTAACACTACTGAAACTGAGCCTACAAATAACCGCGTTAATTTCTCCCTAAGATTTTCAGATATAGACATTCTTGGTAAGATTTTTATGAGAAAATGGTTACGTGAGAATTTGAAAGAAAACATTAACGGAACTTTAGGACTGGTAGCTCGTTTGGTGACTAAGTACACGTTTGCCCAAGACAGTGGCTCGCAGTGTGATATGAATGAAGCGATTTACGAGAGTGGTGAACCTGGCTCCAAGTGCGTGGAGCGAGGACGGCGCTTCCATGCTCTGTGCTATGAATTCCGCGACCCCACGCCCGGGTTCAGGCTGGTGGCTGTGGTTGCGCCGGTCGCCTTGTTTTCCCTTATACTTTACGATTTGTTTAGTGGTGTAGTGCGACAAACCAATTATTAATCATGCAAATCAATATAAATCTTCAAGTGAGCGTGTGATGCATGTCAATATGAATTCTAGAAAATTAAGATTTGCACAAAGAGTTTCAAATGTATCGACCGTTTCCTTTCATTGTGTATGTTCAAATCGTTGCTGTGGTTAATAAAATTGATTTTGATCACTATCAATGGATTCTGAGTCATCGCAATTATAGTTAACATTGTAATGGGTACTTGTATTAGATCTTGTAATAAATTCACCGGGCTAGTTCTAGTGTCACTATGAGTCATTGGAGTGGCGACAGGGTGAAATTTAAAACATAAACCCTACATTTATGTTCGCATAGTTAGGGAACAGCTGATTTGTTTTTCGCGATTTCCGGGTTGGTCCCTTGATGAAAGTTGTTCCTAATGAAGAGTACAATGAACCCTTAGAGGATGCCCATGAATTAAATTTCACCCTTTAAAGGTGTTAGTCTCGCAAAAATACTACCACCTATGGATACTAACACCTATGGATATAATTTTTGAATACGAAATAAAATATACACCTACTTACCTAATTGATTTGAAAAACTCGAAAATGGCTCGACCCATCTGACAATTATTTTTTTTGGTTTCTTCCCGTTAACGAAGTGGTTTGGGCAACTGGGATGATTAAGAAAAAAGAAAATTAAGATAAACACAAAGGATCAGCCGAAAAATCGACTTTGAAGTTTTGACACGACAACGTCTAACGGTTAGCTAGTTATTTGCTAGCTAACCTAGATAATAAAATTGTAGTCATGGTATAAAGTACCTATAGTATGAAACTTTTGAATAAAACGGATTTATATCGAGGGCCACGAATCACTCACGTCGCTCATCTAACAATTGAATCACTCGCTACTTCGCTACGCTCGTCATTCAATCATCATGAATTACTCCCTACGGTCGTGATTCAGTCGTTACAATCCTTCACTTAGTCGTGATTCATCTATGACCCTCGCTTTAAATCGGTCCTTTATTCACTAATTGCATAATATACTATTCTAGACAGTGCGAACCTAAAGTACCTATTCTAAATAAAATGTTCCTTAGTGCCAACGCACCTACAGCAAATCTGTGTTTTAACTTGGAAATGGCAAATATCGTGTTAGAGGGAAAGCAAGGGAAAGGTTCCCCTTGAAAAGATCTTTCCATTTTTATAAATTATGATACATAATAATTATTGGGCTTCACCCAATGATGTTTTAGTAAAATATCATTGGCTTCACCCGTATTGGCCATAGTTCGTTGCGACTGCGACGTTAACTCCTTTAAACTGACAGTTGACGTGACATTTGACATTCTCACCGACCCTGACGATCTCATAACCCTCCTACAGGAGACCAATAGGGAGACCAGCACAGTTAATAAACACAGACACAGACGATCGCCGTCATTCCGACCTCGCCGCAGAGGTCCTCCGCGCCCGCAACCCCGATGTAATACCCCCCCCCCCCCCCTGACCCTTGCTCCCCGGTCTCGATGGGATGCCAGCCCGCGCCGATGATGCTGAGCAATTAGCTTTAAATTCCCCGATTAATAATAATGATATACCGATCCAGCCTGTCCCTGAACTTGCTGTCCTCCCGATTGCGACGCCCTAAGCCGAGGCCCGTACCCCGCAGGGGGTGCCCTTAGCGAGCGTCGCATCTTAGTTTAGTAGCAATTTATTGCGCCCTGGCTGGAGGCTTTTAGATTTTAAAACCCTAAAAGTAGCCACAGGTTAGTCCGGGCAGACAAAACCTCTCTAGGGCCGCGTTCCGAGTTAGGCCATAATCGCTCACAGCGCTGACATCAATATTTTGCGTTCCGATTTAGATATTACGATTATGACAGCTGAGGTCTGTCATCAATTCGGAACGCTCGTGAACGCGCCTACAGTGCTTGCTAAACGTCAAAACTTATAACATTACTTAAATTCTTTGAATAAACATCAGAAATGTCTTTTTCTTCTTTGGTTAAGTGGCGACGGTAGCCAAGAGCACAATTTAGAAAAAGCCACGTTAGTTTATAGATATATGCGACTCAAAACTACAGCGCTGCCAAAAATGACAGTTCAGTCAACTGTCATTTTTGACAGAGATCACGGTGATATTAGTAAAAGGCATGGTCGGCGTTATCGCAAGATGGCGCATGTCATGACGTCATCTATGTCCTTTCATGGGTCGGTGTTATCGCGCTAACGCTTATTCGGAACGGGTGTTAGCACGCTCAAATCGATTACATTGTAACTCGGAACGCGGCCTAGGTTGATCTGCGAGATGCCATTCCTAAAAAAAAAAAAAACATTTGACATTGACATTACAACATTTGCTTTGCCTTTGAGTGCTTTGACTGGCTTTGACAATTGACTTTCATTAATTTCATATATAAAAAAGTACTCTGTGGCTTTGACCGATTCACCGACATGTTTTGATCACCGCCCCAATTCTCCAAATTCTGATTCTGCTGACACTCAGCTCATGAGCTCAGTCAGCTCAGAAAGAAATTCGTATTTACTTAGGACCACACGACAGATTATCATCTAGTGCAATGGAATTGAATTGAAAGAAATCAAAGGTATTATGGCATGATTGAATTAACAGGGCTGTTTATCAGCAGCTATAGTAGTGCCAATAAAACTGGCTGGGATTAAGGCAAGGAACCAGGTATGGTATATTGTTTTTTGTTAAATTGTACGGTTTTTACACCTTTGGCAAAATTCGTGATACTTGCAGCACCGGCCCGCGTCCCTGTTTCACACACACTCAAAAACTCCGCCCCTAAGCCGAACGACTGACCAGGCGCACTATTCAAAATCTATAATTTAAAAATACTTATGAATATACTATTTTTGTTAAATAAATTGATATTTTGGTTGTAGTGTTGACGACTTAATCGGTCTGCAAGCATTTGAACTATAACAGACATTTGTAAAAATGTCTTCTGCTATGAATAGAATGGATATGCAGCAAATAGAATTTCGTGCTGTCATCAAGTTCCTTACGAAACAAGGGAAGGGACCCCAAGCCATTTTAAATGAAATGAAAGCTGTTTATGGTATACAATGTCCTGGTAAGACGATGATCTACAAATGGTGTGGGGCCTTTCAACTCGGCAGAGAGATGATTGAAGATAAACCTCGAACATTAAGCTTAAAACGTCGTTGTAACACAGAACGCAGAGCACTTTCTCCTATTTTTGATGATAGTTTCATTGATAAAATACAGAATGAACTTCTTGATGCTGAGCTTTAATAAGTATCATCACATAATTTCCAAGATTGTAGTGATACATTGTATGGGATTTGAGTCTCTTGTAGTAGGCACCTCAATAAGCAGGAACAATGGAAGCATGTATAGACATTTAAAGATTGTACTTAGACCAGAGAAAGACGTATTTCCTGAAAAGTCCATTTTTGTGATCCACAAAGATGTATACTGAGGTGCAGATATTGCACCAAAGTAAGGAGGACAGCTTGAGTCAAATTTTGTACACTTGTGACTGGAATGTTGGCACATCAAGACAACAATACGGGCCTAGCTGGCAGGACATCTTATCCACACCACACTGCCTACAAAGACAAACTTCTATTAATGGAGACCCATCAAACACATAGTCATATTTTTAGTTTTTATGTTTTTAGTAGTATATTTATACTTATATTATAGTAGTATTACATTATTAGAAACATTATAAAAAAATACTCTGTAATGAATTTAGCACTAAAATAAGTTTTAGGTGTGTTTACATATAGTTATAAACTCATAATAAATGATATGCAAATCAATGAAATACTTAGATCAAGAGTAATACAGTTTTATTATAGCTTTATAATTTTGTCAAGGTGTCTTACAATATCAACTGAATAAAACATAATCAATTCCTTCACTGAGATTCAATGATTTGAGATTTTTTTCAAATTCACCATTAGTTAGATCTAATTTAATGCATATCAATATAGGTGGCTTTGCATCTGTAAAATGGATTACAGGTAATTTCATAATAACTCTCCTTTCAATTGGACAATATAGCTCAATTAATTGGCCGATTTTATTTTTGTCAACATCACAGAATGCCACAATTTTGTTTAAGTGATCTGGTCTTAATGATCGAACTAATCTTCGACCTGCTTTTCCTGCATTCCAAACTGTGAAATTGTCCCAATGTGGTAATACACACTTTTGTAATCTGTCAAGCTGTATTTTCCAAATTTGTTCTCGTTTAACAGAAAAAGTAGCAGCACCTTCATGGTAAGTGTACACAACAAGTTCTTCATCCACCCTATGTAAATCTCCACCAGCATCTAGATGCTCATAGAAAAAAAACAGATCTTCAGGTGTTCCATGTCCGGTTTCAACAAAGCCTCCAACTCTATCATATACAGATCTATGGCAGAACCATGTTGGCATGAGCAAAGTAGGCCCATTGGAAGTATAAATTTGGTTCTTCAACTGTATATTAGTAAGGCTGTTAGCCCAATGAGCATAACGAGGAGTTGAATTTTCAGGTACTCTAGATATTTTAGTACCAATAAGAGCATTATGGTTTAACTTGGCCGCTTTCCATTGTAAATATATTCTTTGAGGGTGCATCACATCATCAATATCTTGAAAGCATAGAAATTGCCCAGTACTTATTTTAACAGCACCATTCTTTGCAGCACCCACTCCTTTTGATGTGTCGCTGCCTGATAACACATAACCTACCCCTTGAGACTTAAAATATTCTCCCCATTTCTCTAATAGTTTTTGAGTCTTATCGGAACTGCCATCATTGTAAATAGAGATTTCCAACTTTATACTAGTGTTTAAAATAGATTGGAGTGATATAGAACTCATGCAATTATCTATCCATTTTTCTCCATTATGTACTGGGATTATTACAGAAATTTCAGCCATTTTCAAGATATTTGGCAGGAGTCCATATTTAGACTACGAACCACTAAAATGAGACGTACGTAGGTACTGTGATAAACCATCAAACGCAGGTAACGCTGGACGCTGGAGGGAGATCATGTAATCCTCGTGAAATCCCAAAGCAGACCACTCACAGAGACCACTGTAACACCTAGGCCGCTTCCAAGTTAGGCCATAATCGCTCACAGCACAGCGCTCATATCAAATCAAGATTTTGCGTTCCGATTTAGTTATTACTTATTACGATATTGACAGCTGAGGGAATTGAGGGATGTCATCAATTCCGAAATCGTCAACGCGCTTAAAGTAGGTACATGTACAGTGGCCAGCACATCAAGCTACCCAAAACTGTCAAACTTTCCCAATCAAACTTGAACCTAATGCTTAAGCGATAAAGTTTAACATCTACTAAAGAAATTTGACAGATTTTAGTAGCTTGATGTGCTGGCCACTGTACATATTGCAACTCAAAACAACACAGCCAACTGTCATTTTTGACAGCGGACATGCGCCATCTTGCGATAACGCCCGCCGATGCTTTAGAGCGCTGTCAAAAACGACAGTTGGCTGCGTTGTTTTGAGTTGCAACTAACGAGGCATTTTCTGGCTACCGTCACCGCGTATATGGAATCTATACCTTCACACATCGCTCTATAGTGTTGAGTTCAGGTATACATTTAAATTATTAGGTACGCCCGTGTTAGGGATTTGAAAATATACCGGAACGCAACATTTTTCTGGGGTATACTTTCATGTAGGACATTCTTTTTGTTATATTGTAATGCATGTCATGACGTCATCTATGACGTTTCATGGGTCGGCGTTACCGCGCTAACGCTTATTCGGAACGGGTGTTAGCACGCTCAAATCGATTACATTGTAACTCGGAACGCAGCCACAGACTACTTTTTATATGTAATCTGTGGAGGTACGACAGACGACAGGAGAGCTGCCGACGAAATTTTATTTTGTCTGTCCATGTCTGTCTGACAAGCAAGTTTTAGTGAAACTTTACGTTTGCTTTTTGCCTCAAAATGGGTCTAAAGGAAGCTAACATCTATTTAGATAACCAATGGAATACATATTACGCCGGGCAAACCATCAACGGAAGAATAGAATATGTTTTCGATAGTCCTAAAAAAGTTCGAGGTAAGTATGTAACACATACGATTAGCTGACTTTATTATGGTCTCTGACTCATTCACTAGAATGAGCACAAAAATAAAACTGTATTGATGAAATTGTATGATAACGAATATTTTATTTCCTAGGTATCCATGTCAAGATTAAAGGAGAAGCTCATACCGAGTGGTGTGAAAGTAAAAATGAAGAAAATTCCGAAGGAAAGACAGAATCTACCGACACCATGCACACGGGACATGAGGAATACTTCCAAGTCTCGTATTATTTGCTGGGTAGCAATTCAGGTGAATATCAATGATATCAATCAAAACAGTATTCAATAATACTCAAATAATGATAACTTAACAGTAGGTAATAATACCACTTCATTGCCAGAAACCATGACTTAACATTACTATATTTAAAAAAGCAAGAATATTGCCATAAAAAGTGCAAAAAGGTATCATTAACTTCAGAGTTTCAGACCATTCATTATAGATCAGTTCTATTGGATGTATTAATTTTATTAAGAAGGATAGTTTTCTTAATAAAATAAATTAATACATCATCATCATACAGGTGCTATGATTCAGATTATTAAAGTAACATTATGTCCTGTTTGTACTTCAGTTAGATGACTCTGAAAATGTCAATAATCACCTTTATAAAGATGATTAATTTTCTTTTAATAAGTTGTGTTGTGATATCAAGCACTCATGAAAGCAGTTTGTTTACAGTCTGTAAATAAGATTCTCTAAAATATGATACATTTGCATGTCAGTATATTATTATAAACTCACACTGAACAATTGAAGGTCATTCTTAACAGGCATTTAAGTATTGATATTTTTCCTGCATTACTTACTAAACATTGCCTTAATCATCAGTATGAATAATGCATTATACTACCTACACAAACTTAGACAACACCTTAGAAGTTTTAAGAATTATTTTATAACTAGCTGTTGCCTGTGACTTGTCTGTGATCAAGGATGAAAAGTAGCCATGTCCGTATCCAGGTCCTAGGCTGCCTATCTGTCAAATTTCATAACAATTTGTTCAGTCATTTTGCATGATTGAGTAACAAACATACAAACTTTCACATTTATTATATTAGTAGGATTGTGTTTGTTTAGACTACTTCAATCAAGATGAACACATTTAGTTACCAGTTATTTATTTAGTTACAATATGACCATAATAATGTATTTGGATAACACATAGGAAACTTTTTATTTGTGTACATGATGTAGTTGTTTAGGGCAGGTTGGATGTGAGTGAAACTGCTGGGAATATCTAGGTAAAGATAACATTTTCTTCCTATTAGTCACTAACAGCATCAGTTAAAGACAATCATTATCTGTATTGTTTATCAATAAACTCAAACTGCACTTTTGAATTGTCAAGGAGTCGGTCAGTCAGAAAGTATGAAGTTAGCATTAATAGTATTAATAAAATTAGTGGGTCAATTACTTTTTTATTGGTCTGACTTCTTTGTCTGGATGTCTCGGTTAACATAACCTTTCAGAGACACTATATAACTGGTCTTTCATATTAATTTTAAATTATTTTTTGTAGGAAATGAAATAGAAATTCCAGCTGGCAAACAAGTATACAACTTCACTTGTGCCTTGCCTCCCGTGCTGCCCTCATCCTTTGAGGGTCAATATGGATATGTCAGATATACCGTGAAGGTTACTCTGGATAGGCCATGGAAGTTCGATCAAGAAACAAAGATGGCTTTCACTGTGATCAATGCATTTGATTTGAATCTCAACCCATCATATAAGGTAATAATTCCATTGTAATATCTACTTTGTATTTCAGTCAATAATAATGTCTATTTAGGATTTATGCTTTATGAGATGTTAAAACTGGGGATGCATCATACGCATCTTGGTCGATACGATACCAACATAGTTATGAATACGTATCGGCGATACCGGTACGGATGGTTAAATTAAAAGGACTGACTATTAAAAAACCAAATTATTTAATAATATTTGATAAACTTACAATCACAAAAATATTCTAAGTTAATAATTAAAATATAAGAACTTGTTAATGTTATTAGCAAAGTTTTTTTTTAACAAATACTTAATATATTATGTGGAGAAAGTCGATTTTGCGAGCCTTTTTGTATGAGGCCTGCTGTAGAAAATTCTCTCGGATGCGACAGAACTCATTTGGAAAAAAGGACTAAAGTACAGTTGCGTCTTTCTTTTATACGTGTCAATCCTTTCCACGTACGTACATAGGCTTTTTAAACGCGCGAAATTTTAAATTTATCGAAGTTTCGACAAATAAATATCGTCCATACAGATGTATAGGAAAAATGAAAATATCGCCGATATATCGGATGCACCCCAGGTTAAAACTTAGACTATCAAACAATCAAACTTCCAAACTGTCTGGTTATTATCACAGGCTTGCGTAAAATATTATCACTCACGTGTCAATCCTTTCTATGTTACTTTTAAAGCATTTGGAGAAAGTTGCAGACACTTTATTAGTCTCTTTATTTATGCAGTTTATTTACATGTCCATGTGATATCACAAAGAGAGACATTCAACACAAAACTTCAAATAAAATGAAAGGCGAACTTCAAAAACTGTTTCACACAGTCATAATATTGTTTTTAAAGGTGTTTTTTACTTTTTTGATTAATACAAAGTTTCCTTATCTAGGAACCAATTCACATTCAACTGGAGAAGACGTTCTGTTGCTTCTGTTGCGCGTCGCCTCCGCTGTCCGTTGACGTCCAAGCTCCCGTGTCGGGCTATGTTCCTGGTCAAAAGATACCGATACGAGTGGAAATTGATAACAAAAGCAATGTGCAGTTGCATCTTGTCAAGATCTTCTTGAGGAAAGTAAGAAAGCATAATATAGTTGTATGTTTTGTTTAAAATTGGTTGAAGACACTATGTTGTGATAATAAATTGTCAGGGACGGGTATGTCGCGTTAGAGCCATCATTGTTCCAATGTGAGATAGCAATAAATCTATTCAGGACAAAAAGCACCATACATTTTCCGCCAAAACTTTCATAATATGTTGCACCAGACAGACACCTAATCAATCAATTGAAATACATACACCCATTAAAAAATCTAAATAATTAGCAAAGTAATTTATTTATGAATGGACTAGCTTTTGCCCGCGGCTTCGCCCGCCTGGAGGACGGAAATTATCCCACGGGAATGTACTACCGGGATCAAAATATATCCCAGATCCCATAACCCATGTCATGGTATATCTAGGCGTTACAGAAAGGTTGTTACATGAGACAGCCAGTAACTTTCGTACGCATAATATTAGTGTGGATAGTATGGACGGAAGTATGAAACTGTGAAAGTCTTAATATGACACATTTGCCTGTGGAAGGTGAACAACGTCTATCCCAATCTGTAAAGTCATATGAATAAAACTGGAATATCTTATGTTAAAACATTTCTGTAAACAACATTTTTGGTTTTCCCATTTTTTGCTAAAACATGTAGATTTTGGGGGCTGGATACTCGTGAGCACGCCACATACAATGGCTGCACTCTTTTTAAATTGGAAAGGTAAATCTTTAGGGGTATGAGGAACAGGGTGTAAAGTTCACTCATACTCTTTGGAAAAGGGAGGATCCTCCGACCAGACGGGTGTTGTGTCTGGCGGGCAATTGCCCAAGGATTGATGTCGGATAGTCTTATATACGTTAATCGCTCGGTAAACTCTTATACCACGGCGGCTCCCCTCCGGAGACCGGAGGTCGATAGTTGGCTGAGTCTTGTATCTTGCGTTGCTTGCCAGTGCCAGTTGAGGTTCCAGTGAGTTCGAACCGGGTACCGCATAGTTCACAGTGGGTCGGAACTGTCTGCGGTGATTCCCCAGTGAGTCGGGGTGGCGCTGCGTTGTGATCCAATGCGTCGGATGTGGTACAGCGCCGGGTTGCTGATGAGGCTGAGGGTGGTTACCAAGAATGCGCGTTCGCTGCATGCTGGTGGTCAGGATACCCGTTGAAGCCGTGGGTGCTGGCTGGCTGTGTGACTCGCCGCACGAAAGCTTGCGGGAATGATGTTGATGACGTCACGCTGAAGTAGTTGCACGAAGGCTGCGTTGACGTTCATATTCGGGGTCACCAATTTAGGGGTATGAGGAACAGGGTGTAAAGTTCACTCATCCTCTATAGAAAATGGAGGATCCTCCGACCAGACGGGTGTTGTGTCTGGCGGGCAATTGCCCAAGAATTGATGTCGGATAGTCTTATATATGTTAATCGCTCGGTAAACTCATATACCGCGATGTAGGACTTGTGACGTTAGGTCTTTGATGCGTAGTTCGTATGTGGCGGTGTAGATGCCGCCACAAATCTGTCGGAATTATTGGAATACGGGGAATCTGAACATTTTTTTTTTTTTACTATTCCTGACATGATTATTGCTTTTACAATATTCCGCCTCAGGTGAGTAATTTGTAACCGTGTGTCATTACATTATCTTGGCGCATCAAGATTACGCATTAATAGAACTGGAACACCCACTTTCAGCCTTAGCTTATGCGAAGGCACTCCTGATAACCCTAAAGAGTTGAGAAATTCAACAGGGTGATGTTACTTGTTCGGTGACTATGACATCGAGTAGGTGTACCGAGAGATACTCCACAACGTCACCTTCCCCATGTGACATAATGTTTTCATTAATCTTTGCCACAGTTTTATTCGCCGGTGCCAAAATTGTCCTTTCACACAACCATTCTCTATTCTCCATTAGTTTGCAGATCGCTCAGATTATCTGAAAAACAACGTCTATCCACGTTGTTGATATGAACAATATTACAGAATTTTTGGATTAATGTAATCATGCCGTTACCAACTGTTTTCGCCAATTTTCAGAAGTGCTGCCGCAATTTGCCCCGATTTTATGTCATTGTGCAGGTGTACTCGCATAATTGTAATCAAACAATTTTTTTTTATATGTCCCCATAATGTCGACGTCTTTAGACGTGCAATTATTTCATCTGCCGGTGATGCCCCAGTTATTACCTAAAAGAGTTTAAAAGAGTCTGTCTAAAATCTCCGGGTATCAATACCACCATCCCTCCGATGCGTAATAACTTTTGACCGGGTGGACCGATTTTACTGAAATAAACACTAAATGTAACCTCAAGATACGGACTATGACTATATTCAATATCTTGAAAACTAAAAACCCTTAAATATCTTGAAAAGAGTCACTGAAAAATGTCAATATTACATGTGAATTTTAAAATCATCCCCCATTCTACCCTCTTGAGGCATTTTTTTTTTAAAACGGTGAAATACGTAATTCTTTATTTGTTACCAAAAGTATAAATTTAAATTTTCATAGCCCTAACTTAAGAAATGATATGTTTCCCATACAAAATTTCATCCCCTATATCCGCCCCCTTAGGGTTATTTTTGAGACAAAAAGTAGCCTATGTTCTTCCCCGGGATGCCATCTATCTCCTTGCCAAATTTTATCGAAATCCGTCCAGTGGTTTAGGCGTGAAAAGGTAACATACAGACAGACAGACAGACAGACAGACAGACAGAGTTACTTTCGAATTTATAATATTAGTATGGATTTACAAATTTCATTTCACATAGATTTTTTTTGTTGAGCTAATGTTGAATGGTGTCTCAGTGTTTTTATGAATCAAACATAATAAAAGCAACTCGGCTGATGTTAACACTAATTTACAATACTCAACTTAATTGAGTTCTCATGCCCCACAGTCTTGTGCTCGTGTCAGTTGATTATATCTTACTACAGACTGTCCTTGATAGCTTGTTAGGCGAGAATTTAGGTCATTGTTTTATTGTTTAAAACACCTTTTTTTTTTGCTAGATCTTGAGTTACTTAAAAGAAGTCACAAGTAACAGACAATTAAAACCCTTTTTATCAAGGACATGACAGTGTAGCATAAACAATGAGTTTCCATGCAGCTGGGATGCCACTTGCTCGCGGTTTGCTTTTATGAACCTTAATGAACAATTTTTATCTAATGTTATAATAATTGGCGTGTAATAATATCATTCAAATTATTTTAGGTGGTGACATACAGGGCCACATCACCATCAAACCAAACGAAGAAAATAAAAGACATAGTTTTAACCATTCAAGAAGGGCCGGCCCCCGCGGGCACCACAAAAAGCTGGGAGCTAACAATGGAAGTACCGCCGATACCGCCATCCGATCTCGTCAACTGTAACATTATCGATTTGGATTACGATTTCAAGGTAAGACCGATTGAATTACTAATGGCTGGTCGGCGCAATTATGCTATATCTTTCAGGGTCGACATAACCGCAGGCTATAGAAAAACTTCGACTTCCTATACAGATCAGAGACTAGATATGCGAAGTTAGTTACGCGAGTTTAATGGTTGTTTAGATTCCTGAGTCATTCACATAAAATGCATTGCGATTGTATGCGACGAAAGTAGTAAGTGGAGTATCCGTATGCCAACATGAATTGAAAACAAAAGTACAGTTGTATTTAAAGTACTTATCAAAAGTGAACTTTAAAAACATGTTAACGAGGTTCAATTTAGAATGACAATCAAACGTACACAGTAAAACAATATTTTAATTCGAATGCAATGGAAAGTGCATACGTGTAAAGTAATTCAGATTTCTATTAAATATGAACTGTGTATTCCCACAGGGCTGTCATTACACGACTTGTGTGTTATGTACTAGGAAAATAAATTCAATGCAGAGCAGTTAATTATACCTATGGTTCAAGGATGTAATTTGTGTTGTAGTTGCCAAGGTAACTTCGTTATGTAATGCAGATTGGCTTATCTTGCGGTGTTTTTTGTGAATGATCTCATGATGATGTCATACTTGAACCCAAACAAAAATTCACACGGAACATATACATAGAACAGACTTTACTTATTGATATACATACTTAAATAATTAGATATGGTTATGAAAACTTGCAACAGAAATAATGAATCCATTCAGTCATGAATTTGAGAGAAATAAATGTCACATGCACAAACACTCAGTCACACATTCACACACACCCCCCCTCACAAACACCCCCACACAGACACACTAACACACATACATCCACCAACGTACGTGCACAATTTAAATTAAGTTAATATCACCTGTTTGTTATTATTGTATTACACTATTTTGTTTGTCCTTTTTTTTTTCCCCTTATTAAAGAGTGTATTGGTAAAATTCTCGACATAAACTAAGTTCGCCATATTGTTCATAATTTGTGGTGGTGGGGGCCTGATGTCCTAAGATACAGGCCTCGGCTTAGTTTAGGCATCAGTCTCCCACAAATTATTGTATTTTGCACCTAAATTTGGTGTTGTAAACTGATGTATAGTAATTTGTGGAAGAGAAATAAATACATTTTTATTTATTATTATTATTTATTTTATAATTTTTTTCTTCAAAGCCTAGAATATGTCTCTATTATTTAATGTTTCTATGTCTTTAACAATGCAGTGTACATTATAGATGGACTACTTTACCAATTTGGAATAACTATCAATTAATATGGGCTGGCACACTTTCACTAAGCAGCTAGTATTTATTATTCTGCACAACATCGTATCAAGCGCGTTTCAGATCTGGACCCTGTCTCCTACTTCCTAGGCAGTGTGTAATCCTCCTAGCAACTTCAAAAGTTTTATTTATTAATGGTTATCAGTGAACTACATTATTACTTAAGTTATTTATGTATTTCTGTTTGTAATTAATTATACAATGGTGTCGATTCCCTTGTTCACAAACTAAACTAAATTTAAGTTCAGTGCATCTTTTCCTTTGTATTTCATTAAGAAGAGGACAGAAGATAAATTTTAGTTTAGTCCTGTCAAACCTGTCACTACTCCATACAAGTTTAGTCGTGATTAAAAACTTGCCTACTAAAATTACGTCAATTTACGTCAGGCGCTGATTAATTTGACAGGACTAAACTATAATTTATCTTCTGTCCTTTTCATAATGAAATAGAAAGAAAAAGATGCACTGAACTTAAATTTAGTTTAGTTTGTGATCAAGGGAATCGACACCATTGTGTTGCATAATGTAGCTGTTTGTTGTTCCTTATTATTAAAATAATGTTAGTCACAAAAAATGCCTGCTTTCTTTATCTCACAGGTGGAATGTGTAGTATCAGGCATGCATATGAACATGAGAGGCAAGAAGTACATTGCCATTGGCACGGTACCATTGGTGGGTATGGTCGGACAAGTGGCGCCATCTGCACCAGCTCCGGAAACTATAGGAAACGGGGAATCGGGACCCTACTCTCCTAGCCAGCCGGCTGTACTGCCCGTTAGTCCGGGACAACCGATGGTAAGTAGATAAAGCACTTCTTGAATCTTTGGCATTTTGTGCAGAATAGTATTGTGCAGAATATAATTATTATGTGCAGAAGCGGGGTTCATAAGTTAAGGTTTTATTGATTTTGGTAATTGTTAACGAACGCGAACTTTTAATGCTTTTCAGGCGCCTTCAGCCCCGGGCGGTGAGGCATCTCCAGGTGGTTGGGTAATGCCGGGAGCGGCGCCCGTGCAGCCGTACCAGACATTATATCCGACTTTGAGTGAGTTGAAAATTATCTATTATTTACTTGATTCAGTGAAAGAATATCGATCGCCCCAACACTGAAGAACAAATATTTAATGACACGCTGGTGACCTAAGCAATAAAGGATAATTACGTCACCCATTGCATTTCACAGCGTTAATACTATTCTTTTGTCAGTAGTGTGTGATAGTTTTCAGTGCCGATTACTTGTTAATCTTCCAGTTTTGGGTATCTTGTTGAGTCGATCTTTGGTGCCAAATGCCAACCAAGCCGAACCTATGTAGGCAGGCCTACCTCAGAATTTCACCTTGTCCTTTACATTTTCAGCTACACCAGTTTACAAAGAATCTCCATACTCAGCGCGCACGATTCAAGACCGAGGAGAGTCTAACCATATGATGATCCGAGGCCCGAACTTTGCTCCATTTTATCCTACTTACGCTGCCGTCCAGCCTCCTCCATTACCTCAGTAGATCTGTATATTTCATAACGAACAGAGCTTAGCATTTTTAAACGTATTTAATATTTAAGCCACATTTACAATGTCTAGATTTAAGCCCCATTTACACGGTGCAAGTTTCTGGAACGTACAATAGCAATAATCGCATGCCATAAAGCACGTTCAATTATCGCCATTCAATAATTGCATGCAAGTGTTATACGCGTGCGATTTCCATAAAATGGCATACAATAATTGAATGCAAGTTTTGCCATTCAATAATGGCTTGCGACTTCTACTTACACCAGAAATAATTGCAAGGCGATTATTGCATGCAAGTTTTGCCTCGTCTAAACAGAGTTGCACGTCCTTGTACAATTGATTCAAGTACTGAATGCGATTTTATTGTACGGCGCGACGTGCTGTTTACACGTCTACCAGTTGGAAACGGCAACTAACGTACCCCTTACGTGGTGTAAGTCAATTGTTATTTCAATTTTATGGTATGCCACAGGTAATAAACTTGCACAGTGTGAATGGGGCTTTAGGCCTACCGCCTTTTGGCATGTAGCAATAGTTAGGTTGTGATACTAACATTGATATTATACATGCTATTTGAATATGTACTACTAATGTATGTGCTATATTTGTTAAGCTATAAATGTGCACAGCTCGACAATTGTACTTCGCTCACGTCCTCACGAAATAAGTCTTGAAATCTCTATAAATATCGAATAAACTGGATGGACATGATAGCAGGAAAACTAGTGTCACAGTATAACAATGTCAGTCCATTTGCAATAGCAGACCATAAAAATATGATGGTTTCCCTTGCATATAACATGATTTGTTACATTTTGCTAAGCCGGGTACGTTTATTGGAAGGGCTATTGCTTTATAACCAAGTCTTCACTGCTCGATCTTGAATTGAATTGGTTGTTAGAAAAATTAAGTAGAATTTCCAATAATTTATTTGTTGTCATTAGAGATAATTTTTTGGAATGTTTATTGGACTGAAATAACAAAATGAAGAAAAAAAAAAATTGAAATTGTATTTAGTGTCTTCGCACAATTTTGTTTTGATTCTGTATGAGTACCTATTACAAGGAATTACCTTATTGGGTAACTAGAATGATTGATTTTTTATACAATATTGAAGGGGTACTGGCAGCTTCATTTAGATCAATATCTAGCTAGAGCTTCTCTGTAGAATGATGTGTAGACGGTCATTATGTTTATGAACCTGCCTATAAAAAAAAGCTTTAAAAGACCGTGCCAATATACTGGACATTTTGCGTACCTAACCACTGTGCCACTACCATTGTAACGCAATATTGTTGATGGGCACATTTTAAAAGTATTGTTTCGTTTTATTTTCAAAGTTTATTTATGTAAATATTAAGCTACATAAATAATATATAAAATGCTATATTTATCTGTAAGTCGTCTTTTGTATTGGTATGATAAAACAGATTGAATTAGTTTGTAATAATTTTGGATATTTGTTAACAAATAAAACTGCATAGATTTATGACATTCTTTATTGATTTTCCTTCACAAACAAAAAAGTGTAAAAGCCGTCTAAGACAGTTAATTATTAACATAAATGGAAATACATATAGCAGACAGGATTAGCCAAATAAACCTTTCGCAATATTTACTTACAGTTTAAAATTCTTTAAAACCGTCGTGATGAGTACATTGAAATTTGATTGGCATCCCATTGAAATTATTAGCAATATGTATAAATAACCAGTTTCAAAAGGTACCTCGAGGAATGTTTAGAGCATGTATTCACAGAAAACAAAAGAATTTCGACATTGTGTTTCATTGCATTTTGAAAGAAAGAAAGCATAATATATACAGCTAATTTTACAATTTGTACATACAAATAACAGATCAAATTAAAAGGTTATATATATTTTAAAGTATATTCTGATCGCCATTTGATAGATAACAATCATTAGTCCATAAAAATATTTGATTTCTTATATAGTTATGTCAATATGCCACGAAAAGATTGAGAATGTTGGATGAGAAGGAAAAACAATATAGCCCGGTTAACATTGATATTGTTTGTCTAACATGTAGATCTGACATTGTTTGATATTGTCAATGATAATGAAGTTAAATATCAACATTGTGAATTTCCCTACGACGAAAACAAACCATTACTAGAATTACTGTATGTGTCGCCTAATAAATTATATTCGGACTAACTGGCCTAACATTTCGTTTTTTTATTACAATGTTAAATAAAAATGAGTTTAAATTTCTACGAAGCGAACTGAGGTAATATTTGTTCGCGTAGCCAATTTTTGGTACTTCGCGATTTGCTAATACACCTAGAAACGAGAAAACAAGTCTTGTCATAACATACTCAAAAAAAAAAAATTGGATTATTATGAATGATTTAAAAAATATCTCTATAGTATTTTAATGATTTTAGGTCGTAATAAAATAGTCCCTTACAATTCTGCCACTGTAGGAATTATAATTACCTTACGATTTCATGAGGTGTTCTTTCAGTATAGCTTTTTTTTTTACAAAATTTTATACATAATTATCCATCCTTCTTCCCTCGTAAATTTGCGTCCTCCAAGCCTTCACAATTCGATCCGAGCCACCTTGATTCTCCCTTTAGACGTCATTGTCTACTCGTTTCTAATTGTTACATAGTAACGCGTGTAGTAATAGAGGATAGCAACAAGTTTATAGCAATGTCGATTTGGTGCATACGTGTCTAATGGAGTTACATTTAACATTTACGACCAATTTGCTCACAGAGCTTGCATTATTTTAATTAACCCTTGTAGTAACATCGGTTTTATTTCAACATCCTATAAAAATACTATCCCTGTAATGGAACGGTTACATTTTACCTTAGGCAACGAAACTTGTCGCTCAAGTATGCTCCGCGCGTGACACAATTTCTAATTTTGAGTTTTCACTCTTCAATACGGTCGATGGGCGAAGACTAACATAGTCGCGGTCGGATTCCGCCGCCGGCGCAACCGATTCAACCCCGCGATCGTAACGCACCGCGGGGAACCCTCCGTCGTCTCTACACCCGAGCCGAGGTCGTCGTGGTCAGGCGTGCGGTGCGCGTCGGCGTCTGTCGTCAGTACCGTGGATGTCACCCCGGCGGGTGTGTCGGCAGTGCGCGGCCCCGCGGCGGTCCGCCCGGCACTCTCAGTACTGGCTGCAGCGCGCTCGGAACCCGCCCTGGTACGTGGAGTCCTGCGACAGGAGCCCGTCGGGCTGCGACGGGCAGTCGGGCGCCGCCGACTCCTGGCTGAAGTCGGGCTGCGACGCGCCCTGCGACAGCGACAGCGGCGGCTGCTGCGACAGCGGCTCCTGCGATAGGCGCGGCGGCCGCCTGCGAGCGCCGCGCGGGGCCGGCGGGGCCCGCGCCAGGCCGCGCTGCGCCGCGAAGGCGGCCGCGGGCACGGGCGCGTGCAGCAGGGCGGCGCGCTCGGGGCCCACGTAGGCCAGCGGGTCGCGCAGGGGCCGCGCGCGGTCGTACACGGAGCCTGGCACCATCGCCTCGCGCGCGTCGAACATCGACGTCGACATGAAGTGGGATCCCGGATTTTGTGCATTCACCAGCTTCTTTGGTTTTGCAAATTGGATAGCCGATTCCTTCAGATTGGAAAGTGGACCCTCGGTAAGCACACGGCGCTCCTTGTAGAACGCTAGCAAGTGGTTCCACAGTGGCTGTTTACTCAACACCTTGGGGTTGCCGACCACTATAAGACCATACTTAGCGCGTGTCAGAGCTACATTCAGACGACGAGGATCGCTCAAGAATCCGATTCCTTGGTGCTCATTAGAACGAACGCAAGACATGATGATAATGTCTTTCTCTCTGCCTTGGAACGCGTCCACACTGGCCACTTCTATCTCTTGGTAAAGTTTAGCGTGCAAGCTACCTTGATACTGCATGTGCTGCACGAGGTAGGACCGTTGGCCTTCGTAAGGGGTGATGATGCCAATCTGCTCGGGACGTACGCCCGCTTTCAAAAACCGTGTTGTTAGTTTTTCAACATTAGCAGCTTCAGTTCTGTTCAAGTAAGATGTTCCAGATCCGGCAATTTCCTCTTGTCCTTGCGTTACATAGAAGAACATTGGGCGGTCTGGTCTTGGCCACGGGAAGTCAATTTTGTGCAAACGACGTTCCTCAGCACTCACTCCGTTTTGAAGAGAGCCTTCATAGAAGAAATCAGAGGGGAAACGCGACAGTTCTGGATGCATCCTGTATTGGACTTCGAGGCGGAACGGACGGATCCCGAGGACGACTAGACGTTCGAAAAGACTTTGGCTGAGGCCCGCCTTAGCCGCCTTCTTGCACATGACGACGGGGCCGAGCTGGCAGTGGTCGCCCACGAGGATGAGCTGGCGCGCGCCCAGCACCACGGGCACCATGCACTCGGGCTCCGTGGACTGCATGCCCTCGTCGATGAGGATGGACTGGAAGCGCATGCGCGCCACGCGCGGGTCGCCGGCGCCCACGCACGTGGTGCACACGACGTCGGCCGCGTCCAGCAGGCGGCGCTCGGCGGCGCGGCGCAGCGCGCGGTAGCGGCGCTCGTCCGCGGCCGACAGCTCGCCGGCCTCCTCCTTCAGCCTGGTCAGCTTCCTGAGCTCGCTGTCTGCGGAGCCCAGCGCTCTAGCTTGTTCGTGAAGCGCCAAAAACGACACTGAGGATTCCATAGCTTCTCGCGACTTGGCGCAAAGTCGGACGACCTTGAGGCCGGTTCTATGGATCTTCTCTGTCAGCTGGTCGACGGCGGTATTGGACGGAGCGCACACGAGCACGGGGCCGCTGTTCTGTCTCACCAGTTGGTACACGATCGTAGCCGATGTCACAGTTTTGCCTGTTCCTGGCGGCCCTTGGATTAAAGAAAGGGGACGCTGTAGGGCATGTTTTACTGCATACACCTGTAAAAAAAACAATGAAATACTGTTAAAGACCGGCCAAGTGCGTGTCGGATCACGGACGTAGTTGGTATGAATTTATCGTAAGAACAAACTTAACATTGTAGTTGAAAAACATGTTCTCACATACACTCCAATTGCAAATGTAAGTTTGTATGCACAGTATTGAGATTTACCATTTAATTTTAAGACCATAAACTTATTATTTGTAGGTTTTCCTGTAATCTATGAGTAAAGAACCATTCTGTGTATTTTTTTTCAACATTTTTGGCTATGTCGTTTTATCTATTTTCTTAAATATCAAATAATATTATAGATATTTAATAATAGAAATTTAAAAAAAAAAACAATATAATATTTAAAAAAAATTGAGATCCACACCAAGCTCTATTCACTTGATATGTCCCACAGTACAGTACATTGCATTTTCTTTTTAATTTTCCAGTTTGCCTCCGAAACATTCCCCATAAAAAACCCCATATTCAAAATTCATTTATTTACGTTACACGTCCGTGGTCTTTAAGTCACAGAAATTCATATGTGTACGAAATTTCAACTAAAAGTGGCTGCGACAGACATACAGAGAGAGCCTGCACCTCATATTATGAGGTACAGAACCCTAAAAAACTAAACCCATAAATATAATTCAGAGGGTAATAAATTTATGGGTTTAGTTTTTTAGGGTTTTAGAAGTCGGTTAAATATTAGGGTACACTGTGATATAATTCGATATTTACCTGAGAACGATTGAGGTCAGGCAAGTTGGGAGCGCTGAAGTGCTTCGGCAGATGAACGCGGAACAAAACCTCTTCAACTTCGTGCCCCAGGAGGCGGCGGTAAATGTAGCCGGACACTGAAGAGTCGTCTACTGCGAACTTTCGTAGGGCTAGTTGCATCCTGCAACAAAATAAGAAAGAATAAAAATGTAAAACATACAAATATTTTTCATGAGTTTTATTTCTTGCAGTGCATTTTTTCGTTTTGCGAGAAACCACGAGCATACAAAACTAAGATACTAGTAACTATTAACAATTTGGAAAACGCCATACCGCACAACGACACTGCTGATGATATATTTTATACGTCGGAGGCAGATTGTATGATTCGTCATTATACAACCGGCGCCGTCCGTTTACAAATGCTCGCTGTTATGAAATATGCCGAACGTAAATAAGCAGCTTGTTCTGTTGTTATAATTTTGAAATTGGTTGTTATTGTAGGGTGACCATCATAAAACACAGGTTGGTCAAATCGGACTTTATTCCAGCTATCCCAATATATCACCGTAAAATTGTGTTAGTTTATGATCTATTGAAAAATATTGAATTTCTTTTACATTTATTATACTTCTTACAAAAAAAAAAAACCTTTCGGTTTTAGCCTGAACAGAAATCACAATCAGGCCAATTTCATTTTCGGCCCGTCTCTAGTAACTTTTTATTTCATAAATTAATTAAACATTGTTCACGCACCTGTCAAAAGAAGTACTCTTCCAGATGAAATCAACCACAAAGTTAGAGGTGCAGTCCAGAGGTGCGCCAGCGCCGCTTTTGAGCTCGAGCCCGACGTCATCGCCGTAGTTGTCGGGTACCTTGATCACGTGGCCCACGCCCGACCACGCTTTATGCAGCTCTCCTACATATCTGAAATAGAAGCAGGCAAATACTGAATCATCTGCTGTAAGATAACAATAGTACAGTAGACATAAATGTAAATGTGGCCCGTACTGGGCTCAACAACCAGTTTCTGGACCGTAAATTATCGATGCGTCAAAATTAAACGCAAGTCAAGTGATGCGAATGGCTGTTGATCATTCATGCAACCAATCACAGCAGGTTACGCACTCTTAACAATTTGTTAGCTTATTTTTGTTTTGATTTTCGTTTCAGAAACCGTGCGAAAGTGCTATAAAAGAAGTACAATCGATTTAAAAACTCGTCAAATTATTTAGTAATAGTAGAATACTGCGTTCCTAAATACGTTTTTGGGTTGAAGTCAGTTACACGAAGCAGCTTCAGATGAATGCCACAATCATACAAAAAATAAATAATCATCATGTCTCTAGCAGATTTCCATACAAGGAGCTAAAGATAATTCTACTATTGAAAAATCATTTTTTTTGAAAGTCAAAGAATATTTAAAAAATACCTCAATCTCAGTTCATCTCCATGCATCAGCTTCATATCGCTATCAGTTTTAGCGAGCGTGAAATACGCGATGGTCTTCTTATTGAGCCCAACATCCCAACGAACTTCTATGCCTTCTTGAGTTTGAGACTCCTTCAGCCTCTTGTCGTAGTCCGCTTCTAGCTTCACGAGAGGACCAAAGATGTTCTGGTATTGGTAGCCATCTTCGTATCTGAAAAAGGAACAATACTTTAGATCTGATTTAATATTGCAGAAGTTAACTTCCACAAGCGATTCTTACAAAGAATACTTGTGGAAGTGGTTTGTGGAAAGGTAAAAATAGCTTGCGGAAGTCGACGTCTGCATATATACTTCATTATTCATCACATAATATATAGCAAAAAATAAATTTAACACTATGAAACATACAACACCCTTAAGTTTCTTATGGCGGCAGAGCCCGCATCAGATATTATGCCAGTATTATTGTAATTTGGTAAGAAAAACTAGCACCTCCAATATCTGATGCATGGGTTTCAAATAGCTTGGAGATATTTTCTGGGTTAATTAAGTAAGGTAAACATTAACATTTAAAAACACATAATTATTATTTACTAGCTGCTGCCCGCGGCTTCGCCCGCGTGTGTGTCGGAAATTACCCCATACATCCCCATAGGTTTTAAGTATAAATATTGAGTTTCGAGTTAATCGGACAGCGCGTTAAAATTCTCCTATACAAACACTGACACCCCCCAACCCCCCTTTAGGGGGTAATTTAGAAAAACAAAAAACTACAAACTTTATAATTTATTTAGATAACTATTCGTGCGAAGTTTCATGTTTATTACCTCAAGGAATAAGATTTTTCATACAAACTTTCATCCCTTATTTTACCCCCTTAGGGGTTGAATTTCGAAAAATCCTGATACACGTTATTCTTCATTTTTGGGTTTAAGTATAAATATTGAGTTTCGAGTTAATCGGACAGCGCGTTAAAATTCTTCCATACAAATTTTGACACCCCCCAACCGTAGGATAGGATACTTTTCCGGGATAAAAAGTACCCAGTGTGGTGCCCAGGATATCAAAGAATAATTATACCAAGTTTCATCGTAATCGAACCGGTAGTTTTTGCGTGATGCCTGAACAAACAGACAGACAGACAGACAACATTTTTTTTAATCAAATTTTTGGGTTCGGTGTCGGTCTAGTAACACCCCCTGCCATTTATTTTTTTGATATTTTCAATGTACAGAATTTTCACTTCTACAGATTTATTATAAGTATAGATAGCACTGCTAACCTCAAGAGTACTTGATGAGGTTCTTCATCCACGCCTGGTTTCTCCAGGTCCTGGAAGGTAGCATCCACATTATCGCGCCACAGCTCTTCGAGGCGTCCAATTTGCTGTGGAGTCACCTAGAAGAAACAATAATATGTTATTATCTATTTATAGAAACAAAGAAAAGAGCATCTACATCCCAACAGGCGAACTATGTCACGCAAAATCCTGCATTGCGCAAGCAGTGTTTACCGCGCGTCTCGCATATATACAACGTCCTGACGTCCTGTCTGGTCCGAGGATCCTTCTTTGTTTATGTAGAATGAGTGAACTTTAAGGCCTGTTCCTCATACCACTATACATGCAACTGTTCATTCATCTCTGTTTATGCCTTCAGGGAATACATTTACAATGTCAAATCTTACTATAATATTATAAATGGGAAAGTAAATCTACCTGCTACCTTTTCGCACCATAAAGGCTGAACAGATTTCAATGAAGGTTGGCACACAGGTAGACCATGACCTGGGTTAAGGCGTAAGATACTTTTTTATCTGTGTAGTATGTTCCCGTGGGATAATTTTCGAGCTCTACGCGGGCGAAGCCGCGAGTAAAAGCTAGTTATTTATATTTTACTTATGCAGCAGGATGGGCTTACCTGGCGAGCTCTCATCTGCTCAGCCTCAGACGGTACTTTCACCAGCCAAGATAGAAAGGCACGGTCAGCTGCAAAATATAAAACATTTTTGTTACAAAACTTAATAAATATTCATACTTGATTTCAAACATGGTATTATGTCATGGTTCATGAGTTTTAATTTAATTGGTTTTGATTATGTTAGTAACCACAAAGAAACCATTTAGTTTTTTGATTATCAGAAATCAAACACTTTAACTCAATCTTTGAAGGTGTTAAATACTTCAGTAGGCCCCAATTAAAGACAATTTTATGTATGGTAACATAAGCCAAAACCTACATATCAAAGGTTTCCACTGTTCTTGATCCCAGTTCATGTCCTTCAAGGAGCTTTGAGCTGCACATGGTTGACTGAAAATAAAGAATATAGAATGTAAATAACATAATTATTTTTATTTGAAAAACCTACATTTCCTTAGTTTTCTTTAGAATTTCTAAGTTTGTCAATTTGCCAGCAAACCTCAAATTTTGCAAAACATAACATTACATAATGTTGCGCAAGATATTTTATCATAACACAATTTGAATACATAAAGCTGTTATCTATTACAAATGTTTATATAAATACAGATTAGTACTTCTCTTACCGGCAAAGCAGCACGACAACAGAGTCCGCCTTAGCTGGTATGAAGCCAAGAACAAACACATTCCTGGCACCGCATGAGTAGCATTCCAGCAACGTCTCCCCGAGTGGTCCGTCTCTATGCAATGCAGCTTCCTTGTGCTTGGCACGCACCAAGTGGTTGATGATATGTGAGCCTGAGGTGTTTCCACGCCCATTGCAGAACCTATAATAGATATTTTGCTACATTATAACTTTTCTTCTGTTTCTCAATGAGCACCAGAAAATTTGCTTTCAGCCTAAACATATTTTATTTTAAGTGACAGCATTTTAATGAGATCTATATCATTGATGTTAGTCATCATTAGTAGTAGTTTATTGAGTTAGTTTTGTAACCATGTTATATCTTGTTGCACATTCACTGCGAAAACAAGGTCACCTGACAGAATCAGAATTATATAATTGCAGTGCAAAACAGATTCTTGTGTGGATGTACCACCACTTATGTCTTGTTCATGTGAATTTTTTGTTCTTGCCTTGTTTGAATGTGTAAATTTCGAAGTTACTGATGTAATGCAAATTACGGATATTGTGATGCAAATTAAATTTGAAAACTTAATTTGCATTCTTGAAAGTTCAAGTAATTGCAAAGGACAGGAAGGTTAAACAACTCTTGGCTGTTTTACTATGAATAAATTAGTTAATGACCTTCATAAGTGGGTAAACCTAACATTTCTAGAACAATGAACTATATACAGAATTTTATGTGTAATTTGACCAGGTAGTAGCATGTTGATATATTTAATGTTTGAAGCCTTAAATCTTACAGGTTAGTGATAAGGCGTGTAGGATAGACTGTTTTGTTTGACGTGACACTAATAGATAGTGTTCAAGTGTAACAAGAATAAGGTGAGAAAGTGACTCACCACTTGTTGCAAATATTGCACATGACAACAGTGGCCGGATCATGTATGCCACAGTACTTGCACGCGTGGTCAGGCAGCTCCTTGCTGTACAAAGCCTCATCTTCCTCCTCAAATTGCAATTCCGCTATAGCATTAGTCACATTGGAAACTTTCGATGATAAGTCAGAGCGACCCAAACCATTCACCTGAAATACAAACAATACCGAGTAAAATACTAACCGAGACAACTTACGTATTTTAGTTACGTATTCATCAAAATAAGGTTAGAGGGAAAACAAAAATATTGAACTATGTTTTCACTAACCTGATTTGACGATGACAAGCCATGATCATGTTGGGAAGCCTGTGTTTGGCTTTGAGAAGGAAGGGTGAAGTCAGTGAATTCGAATTCGGAGCCCTGAGTATCAGCCCCAATAAGATCCGCTTCCTCAGTATCCAAAAACGTGAGTGTTTGTGAGCTCGGTCCGTAGGCGTCCACACTCATTTTTCCCCGATATAATTATATTGAACAAAACAAAGAAAATGTGTCAAAAAGATAAAATATTGCACGATTAAACCAAATTCCCATAACAGCCACGCAATAATTATCAAACGACATGAGAAGAATGATGAAAAATCGCCATGTTAGCACATGGTTTGTTTCCGTTTACAAACTAAATGATTATTGGTTCAATCGGGGATATTGTACGATAACACCAATCAGCAACTCGCATTATTTCAGGTGGTAAGTTCGAACCAATCACAATGAAAGAAAACAAGAACGATAGACAAATAAATAATTTTTTAAACATAATTCGAAAAATTTTAGCTTAGCTACGTGTATTTTAATCATGTTGTTGTGGTAATTATTTTTCTAGACTACGCTCCATGTACGAACGTCTAATCAACAAGCTTTAGCCTATTTCAGCAGACAAAGGCACTTTGAAGGTAAACCTGGAAAATTTTAAATAGAATCTCTGACTGGACAGCACACAATGGCTTACGAATTTACTTACATAAACGATGGCCCATTTTTGTCCCAGAATAGGCCATTTTTAAGCAACTTAAAAAAACGAGGTTATCAATTCGACACCTAGGTATCTAATATTATTAGAACTGCAATAATCTACGCCGGGGCAGGCCTAAAAAACGCTCAATACTCAATATCTATAATGCTTTACCATAATGTGTTGAGTACGGGAAAAAATCTACTCTATGCACGATTAGGGGTTGAGTCGATTTGGTTGGTTGCGACTGTTGCGAGTGTAGTTCAGTTAATTCAATTCACATGAGTAAAGCCGGGTCTGCTGCGGCATGTTTTAATGTTTTAAAAACATCAAACATCAAACACGAACCAATCAAATCGCCTCGTGTTTGCTGTTTTATGTTTTTAAAACATTAAAACATGCCGCAGCAGACCCGACTTTAGACAAAGCCAGCAAATGTAAGAAACAATGCGAATAATATTATGATCACAGAACATATATATACCCTAACGGGATTATGATCATCAAACACTCATAAAATCGATGGGTCCTACTTGCGTTCTACCTAAGTCGTAGAAACCTAACGTGGGTTTTAAGGCGAGGTTCATAAAAGTTTTTAGTGGTTTGATTGAAGAAGTTGTTTTTTTTTGCACTACATATTATTTTGATGAATTAGGTACTAGAAAAAAAGAATAGCTATGTTCCTATCTACCTATCTATTAGTAACAAGACCCATCCTATCTAAAAGGTAATTAAATTAAGGAGTGAGTAGGTATTGCAATTTATTAGCATTGCAATTTAATTTTTGATTGGTTTGAGTTGTTCATTAGGATTCTCTTTTTTCATTTTGCACCGTTATGTTATTGATACTTTTATAATTGGATTACTATTAGTGGTTTTATGATTACCATGAAATTAACCTTTAATTTGCTGACGTTTTTGGCTTTCTCATTTCGGCTTCTTTGTGTCTGTAAAATTGATTAGATACGTAATTAAGTCTAGTTTTAAATTAAATTATAGATACTACTTAGACCTAATTTAGATTACTAGATAAGTAGAGTCAAAATTATAGGACTGTGTGTAGGTAGATAAGGGTGATGAATATAGGTAAATGTTGATGGATGGAGACGGAGAGGAAGGCCAAAGAAAAGATGGATGGATTGTGTGAGGAATGAGAAGAAAGATAAGAAAGAGGAGGGACAGAATGATACCTAGCGTGACGGTTGACAGGGGCGAGTGGAAAGAGAAAACGTGTTGTGCCTACCACAAGTAACAAAGGCTACTATAGTATACTGGTAACATGGGAGAAACAAAGGCAGGAAGATGTTGATGTGTATAGGTAGAGGTAGGTATCTAGGTACCTATCTATTTATTTGTATCTATTCCAAATGTTTTATTTACTTCTGAGTATTAACATTACTGTTTGTGAATATTAACGATGTAATAAAATCGCGATATCTTCCGGCTCAGCGATCTCGGCTACTGGAGCATAGGTCCGCTAACTCTCGACATCTTGGCTATTTTTGAATGATCTAAAAACGCCGGTCGACACTGAATTTAGAAAAATTAGACCACGTATTGACACCAGAATGATGTGGGATCACTTTGACGAGACGCCAAACTTTTTAATTGCATTTCCAGCGAATCTTGCGGCGACAAAGTTGTAGAGTGCCTACGCGTCTTTAATGAGCGTCAAGTAAGCGGTGGTAATTTTTGCTAAGATACAAATTTGCCAGTTTTGAGGAAGATAGATTCACTGGTCTACCTACACGGAACATAATTATTGTCAAATGAAATAACCCCGTTTAATTATGGAATGTGACTGAATAATCACTATATAAATTCCTCATATATTTACCCACCACGAAGGATTGCTAATTAGATTGATAGGTACCTACTTAATTATATGATTTAATTGGGTTCGGTTAGGGATAGTTAGGTGTTGAGTATTTACTTTTAAATGTGGTCTTAAATAAAACCCATTAGGTACCTATTTTATATTTGTATTTTCCTAATTCTTTTGGAATCCACAATTCCAACAAATAGCTGTTTATCGGTAAACAGGTGTTAAGTAAGCAGGTAACTACTGGGAAAAATGTCACCGTGATTTATCATTATCCTTACAGCCTATAGATACAGAATAAGGTAAGTTTATGACGTAAATCATAAAATAAAACCCGATTTCTTTGGGCATTAAAAGTTTTATACCCCGCAAGCACTTGTCGATACCGCAGTCTCGGTAATACCTAGTAACAACCACAGGAACATATAAATAGCAATAATTTTATTAAAGCAAATAGATACAGTGCATT
This sequence comes from Eupsilia transversa, assembly GCA_914767815.1. Lineage (NCBI taxonomy): Eukaryota > Metazoa > Arthropoda > Insecta > Lepidoptera > Noctuidae > Eupsilia > Eupsilia transversa. The sequence goes on from OU611888.1 coordinate 6,938,429, forward strand.
TTCGTCTAATTTAGAAGCCCGTTTCTTTGGCATCCGTCCAAGTCTAGATTATCATCAAAGAGTTTTAGTTTTACTTACACAAATGTAGGTACCTACATCAGGAGACATGATGGCTGCGTCTGGTAATGTACTACTTTTTATTTTTTATTGTATAATTATTTAGTGGAGCGAGTTGCTAGTCTTTGTAAGTTAGTTAGTTCTTCTGTTCGCATCTTTATAGGCAATTCTTTCTAGGCATCTTCTCTCTTTGCTTAGTGCTTTTCTAATCAGTATGGAAGCTTTCAGCAATGAATAAGGATTAAGTACTCTTTTCTTCCACACTAATAGATTACAAAGTTCCAGATGCAGAGAGCAAAAGATGTTGTACAAAAAGTTAAGGATTAAAAAAAAAACTAAATTCTAAAAAGAAGAAAGTCTTTCAGAGAGCGGAATTTCTGACGTATAGAAGTTTAACTTTCCGCCCCCAGTCACTGGGCAGGGTTTATCTGCCCAGTGACTGGGAGCGCAATCCACCATCCACCAGTGCGAAAATACTGACTCGAATCTACCTACTCTAATTCTATTTATTTTTTTATCTCCATTCCTGAAAGCTACAGCTATATGTTATCATTCCTGTACCCGTTGTGCCCCTAACTCTTTGATTAGACACTGGCGAATCTCTACAGCATTGAAGCTGACTCACAAAAGAGGCGCCTGCGCACACATAAAACTTGTATTAAACGTTAGGTATTCACACAAATGTCTGAAAAGGACTGTAATGATATTTTTATTGGACGTTGATGCATTCTAAATCTCAAAATAATGTTTATGATGAGTGTCTAAGTGTTTCTGTATCAGTTTCTTGGTGCTAATGGAAATAAGATGCTCCTAAAACTGCTTGCACCACTCCCATTATGGTAGATGGGCTTCCTTTATGCAAATTGCTTTAAGTGGCGTACGTAATTATTGTTTTGGAGACAAAAGGATTTTGTTTGAGAAACTGTAAAAAGAAATGGTAATGGAAATGTTGGTACACAGGGTGATTCAGAAAGTTTTCATTATTACAAACACAGATAGCTACTTACATAAATAAAGATTGTCATTTTCCTAATTTCTATCTTACCTACTATTTTCTGATCGCATACCTACCTACTAATCTTGTCGTGCTCAAATGTTAATTTACAACACCATAAATGTCAATGTGTTAATTTACTCTCTTGAACAAATTATGCGCATGCACAATTTATTCTTCACATTATATTCGACCCATTTCAACTGAAGGTCGTCTGGATCCCTTCCGCCTTACAATCTCTCATTTTATGCTTTATTACACCTTTCGTCAGTTCGCGTGACGACAATTTATCCATCCGAGAAATTCACGTCGTTCGACCACCCGTAATAATCAAATCGAGACCCATAAAGTTCTTTATCTCAGTTAGAATAAAAACAAAACTTCTAGCCGCTCAAAATGTCATGTACCTACATACAACCAATTAAGGGCCTGCAAGTGGGTAATGTTCAACAGTATGGGAGCATATCAGATTACGTTGCAGTCTCGCAGTTAACTCTCAAAAGCTAATTGATGCAAACGTCTTGATTGATGAGAGCGACGACCTTCAGTCGTATTTATTTATAAATAGGTACTCAAGGAGGCCGGTTATGTCAATTAAGATTTTACAATGCCCTTATACAATGGGAGTAAATATAATTATTACTGTGCAATGATTTCATTAGGTCGTTTAGCAAATTGTACGCGCGACATACAGTTGTAGTAGTAGCACTAGCACGAGACAATTGCCGACAATTGGTGCGCAGCGGCGCCACTCGTGATGTCACCGAGACTTTACAACCACTCTAAATCTTAATGTAATAACATTTGAAACGGTTACTCACATTTATTGACCCTACAGTTCTAACATTAAAAGATTTCTGTGATACATAGCCAGCAATATGGTGCGTTCAATTTATAAGGTCCGCTAGTATTATGGATCTTTGAATCCAGTCCCTAATTGGTAGATAATTATGGATATGCCTGTGCTTTCGTGAATTCAAGCGACGCTAAGGGTCTAAAATATCATGTTAAAGCATTAATGTCTATTACCATCGTCGTAAAATTGTACGTAACATGAGCAATAAACGATGTCGTATAAGTCGGCCCATTTTTATTGGATGATTGTAATGAATAGCTCCTGATCAATGGCTACATTTGACTTCCTGCATCTGTCCAATGACATTCGTATGCAAATCTATAGTGAAATCGCTCCAGTACCGTACCTAACATGAAAGGTATAAAACATAATGACGTGGTGACGACACAGCCTGTATTCTGACTCCACAGTTGTAAATCTCGACGGCGCGGCAGGACGATGAATTTGTCTCGTGAAATATAGCAGTACCTAAGTAGTCAGTTTGAGAATAGATCATGATTGATGGCGGAAAGTTTTACTTTCTCGTGTTGACACATATGTTCACTTAAGAACACTGAAACATTGTTTAGTGCTCATGTTAACTAACTACTGACTGATGCTGATGCTTTCCAGAGGAGTGGAGTAGACGTTTTGTAGAAATTATTTTTGAAAGCAAAATAAAAAGAGTGCATGCGAATTGTGCATGTTTTCCTCTTTATTATTCAACGTAGGTATATAGGTAGAATGGTCTGAGTTCTAAAGGTGTTTCATTTATGGTTTAGCATTCGTCCCATAGCAGCAGAATGATTTAAATGTTCGGATTGTGACCGTGTCAAAATTCTCCGTAACCAAAATTCCTAATAAGTAATTGTTTAATACATTGATTTGGTTATATCTTCTAAGAACATATTGACACCAAAGATTGCGCGGAATAATCAAGTGCGTTGAAGACACTGAAGACAGAACTACATTACACGGCACGTTTTAAATAATTAGCTATGCCTGCTTCATACTAATATGCAAAGATGGCGCCGCGCCTCATCGGGATTCATGGCGCGGCTGACTGACTCTAGTTCGTCTCTCAAACTTTATGGTCTTATGAAGTGTGCCCTACCTATTTGTATAATAAGTTATGCAGTGAGCATGTGTACAAACGCCCTGATTGTCTAATTAATTATAGTTCATTACTGTCGCGGCAACTCGGTCATTAACGGACGATCGTGAAAATGTGGGCCATCAATGCCTTGTTGCGGCCAAGGCTTGTATAGTAAGTACTTTTCTCAAATAATGCGCGGAAATTCAAAGTGAGTCAATTAGTTGTAAATTCAATAATCAATGACGGACAACGATAATTTTTCACGCACCAATATGTTCGTTTGTTTCTTCTTTACTTTAAACAGCTCTATTTGCAAACCAATTCGAAATTTAAATAAAATATTTGATAAGTACCTCCTTGGTTTCCATGTGTTGAAGCAAAATGTTCGTTCCATTTTAAAATAACACGACAGATATGAGTTTTGATAGTAATTTATTTGGCCGCTAAACAGGACAGCAGATATGGATTTTCATAGAAACTTTGCAGGTGGCATATTCACTTGTTTTTGACCAGTACAGCAATTTCGATTTATCTCGAAGAAAGTTGTCAATATAATGCTCGAATTTCCAAGCATGTTTGAGAAAATGCATTTTCCGCACTAGTCAGTCTTACTTCGTTTCACTGTTCTGTTTTCCAGCATTTGTTTGACGTACTTAAATCCGTTTTTGGCTTTCGTTAAGCTCTACTCAATATAGTACTAGGAAAATGCTGTTAAGTCTTAATTAACAACAAAGCTTACCCACTTGGTAGTTAATAACGGAATTAAACCTTCAATTTAATTTCCTTATTTGTCAACTTAAACATAATAAGGCATTAAGGGCATTTCTACGTAAGACTTGAATTTGAAACAGATAAGAAGCTTTAATTAATGACTTGTTTCAAGTTTTCTCATAATAGCTTTCATTCCCCAATAACCACTAAGGATGATGACCCTGGTTTGATTTTCCATTAAGTATTTTTAACTTGAGAAAACTTTACCGCAACTCGGCAATATATTATAGTATTACGCAAACTATCAGACGTTAACGAGTACTGTAGAACTCTGTCTAGACTGTAGACAGTGCAGTCGTATTTACCTAGACTAAATTAAGAACAATTTACGATATGGTTGTTTTATGTTTCCAGACAATTTGGTTCACGGCTCATTCGCAACTATGAATTGCAACAACTAACTCTACATTCTTAAATGCAACCTAAATACCTTAGTGTGGTTAATTTTACTTAGTAACGACTGACGACTAGCTTCGCTGGACTTGCTTAGTTCCTTGTAGGTATAGCGTGATGATATTCATTTCATAGGTTAAATCTGTATGATCTATCTGCAATATTATAAAAAATATCCTCGTCAAATTAAATCTCGCGTTAAACTGTTGATGAATACAGACATAATGCAATATTGCTAATCCCCTATAGCTAGTAGCGTTATAATATATAGCTTATTCTATCTTCAGACCTTTAAGGAATATTTGTGCAAGTTTTGAACAGAGTCTATTCAGTAGTTTTTGCACCAATCCGGAACATACATCCAGACAATCCGGAACATACATCCAAAGAGACAAACAGACAAAAATTCTAAAAACTATATTTTCGGCATCAGAGTCGTTCCCACATGCCGAAGCAATTACTTTTTCTTTTTTCAAAAATATTAAATGTACAATTTTGCCTTCGTTACTATTTTATTATATGTATAGAATACAATATTATCTGAAATCTAAAATCAAAAATGTTATGACAATAATAAAATGGCCTCTCTTTGATGCAGCTTCTTTGCGTGGTTTCGCAGTAACTAGGCAGTTTGATTAATCGGATACAGAAAAATATTTTTATGGCGTCGTTCGCGACGAGGACTTTTTATTATCATCGATTTGATCTTGTGTCCAAATGGAGAATTATTGGCCTGCTTGATGATTTAAGTACATATACCTACAGGAAGTTTTTTAGACACGTTTCGTTTTATAGTCATACCTACACCAAGTTGTAAGCAGGTACCTACTGTTTTGTTGTTAGACAAGGAAAATTGCGCGAATGGGCAGAATAAGTATATAAGAGGAAGTCTGAAAGGTACATCGGTAAAAGTTAGAAAAGTTGAGAAAGGTAAGAAAAGTTGTGTGGAAATTGTTATGGTATCGGCACGTGATGCGGAGGAATGAGGAAAATGTCGTCAGGAAAGTTTTGAGCATGAATGTGGGTAACTATACGAGTAGGGGAAGAGCAAAGAAACGATGGATGAACTGTGTGAAAGATGATAAGACTAGAAAAGTAATAATTACCGAGATGAGGACTAATAGAGAAGTATGGAAGAAAAAGAAGCGCCGATCCCGAATGAATTGGGATAAGGGCAGGAGAATGAAGATATTTGTTATTGTGAGCGCTGTGAATTCTTGCAGTCGAAAAGACGACCGAAGCAGACGAAAGTGTAGTAGGTATCTTCAAGTTGACCTAGGGTGACTACAAAATCATTATTCAGGATTTTGGCAATATTTTCTCACGATAATTAATAGTCGCGGTCTATTAGAAGGCCAAGAGTCTTCGAACTCAACTGTAATGATGAAAATTGTTCGACACGTGTTTCTTATTTAACAAATCTCTTTCAGCATTCAATCGTTTGGTAATTTAATTACTTTATTGGATGAATTGGCGCTTGCTACTAGGCGTCGATAAAAAAATCAAGTCATTGTCGCTTCGTCAAATAAAAACGTCAATTATAGCAGGAGAATAATCATCACTTGTGAAAGTAGGTGAACTGAAATGTTGATAATTTTAATGAAACAGGCTGACTTTTGTTAACAGCAGTTTGAAGGAATTTTAATCTTTTAAGCCTTGTGTTCACCAAAATTTCAATCAACTGTTTAGATATTTAATCATCACTGTATATACAATTTCCTTAGGAAATTTGACATAAACCAACTATTTAATAGGTACGTAATCGGTGGTTTGAATGTTGGTGAACACAGGCCTAAATATTTAAGATAAACAATAAGTAATAGTTACTGTTAACTACAAACTGTGGAATTTTATTTACTATGTACCGGCTCATATGCAGGATTAAAATATCTTAAATATAATCCGCCCAATACAAAACAAAGGCGCCAAGCATTGTAACTACTCGCCGTCTTTATTTCATCAGATAACTAACATTTTTTCAACCCACGGGCTTTGAGAACTATGACCATTGTTTCAACTTTAATCACGATTGCTTTCGACGAGCTAGCGAGAGTAAAATCCTACAGCTACAGGAATGCGTTTAGTTGCTTACCGAAGTATATTTCAAACAAAAGCACATGCTTTTGTTTGAAATATACTTCAATTCTATTCACATACACTTTGAACATTACCGCAGCATAATTTTAAATGTCAAATTAGTCGAGGTTCTTACTCGTATAATGGTAAATTAATTGCGACCATTTGGTCGACATTTTTCTCAAGCTACACGTATTTATTTTCTTGGTTAACCGTATAAGAACTCGCACAATTCTATACCATTTTAGTTTAACGAGACCTTGACAGTCCTTAGTGGATAATAATATAATTATGTTTTGTAACCCATTACAAGATGACGTGTGGATCCAAATTTATACTTATGACGTCTCTGGAGGCAGTTTAGGTACCATAAAGTCCATTTTAGATCCCAAAGTATGAAAATAAAAATAGATAATTGCGTGACGCCAATCTAAAGAACTAATTTGAAGTAACTATACCGGACGTGCATTGCCTTTCAAAGCGTATCATATTGCAACAATGTAACTTCAATGCTACTTAAGTAGACAAGCACCATCTCAAATATTAGTTGGTACATAGTAATTGCTAATCAGTCTCTTAAAAGCGTGGTGGATTTACGATTGGATTGCTGCGCACGTTTGTAGGAAGTACGTCACGACACGAGTAGTCGTCCCTACGTCATAAAGTTTTAAAAGCAGCTTTTTCATTGTTGTCATTGAGTGAATTGGATAGTTTTATTCGTATACGTTTGTGGTAGATTCCGCTATACGTACGTGACGTACCGGTGTAGGTACAAGTCCATGGGCAGGAACTGACGCTTCATCGGTTATGCTGGCTTTAAAATTGATTCGTCACTGGATGTCCGCTGGATGGCCTTCACCGTCTGCGTCTGCGACGGTCGTTCACACATCTCCCTAGCTAATTATAGAAACAGTGAATGGGTCGCGACACATTCTCTTTCGGCATTCTTTAAGTTACCTGGATGTGCATTGTTTAAACATTCGGACTTCATCGATCTCAATATACATTCATATTAACGTATAGTATACTAGGCTAGGTTTGTTGATAGCATTTAGCATCGGATACGGAAAATTGTATTTTTTTTATTTTAAACTATAAATTACGAGCTACATATATTTAAAAGCACGGTTTAAATGGTAGTCCCATCGAGACTATCTGCCTAACAAAAGAATTAATTTGATCCGGAAACTCGACAATTTTCGCGTAGACATTGTCCGCTGGCATAGTCAATTTTCTAACTATTATTTTGTAATGGAATCATTGTTTCAGGCCAATTAAATGTCATTGAACTATAGTGATATAAGTACCCGATAACATTATAGGTAGGTTTATATCACTTAATTCATTTAGGCTTATAATGTATTGCCTAGGTACATCAGGGGCGTGTTTTACTGATTGTCTAATTATTATTGGGGCTTACTACTGCTGCGGTTTTCTGTTCATCCAGCTTTCTATCGTTTTGGGTTCATCATTACCTACATCAAGGTCTGTAGCATGAGCTATACTTACTATAATTTAATAGGTAAAAGTGACGATGCCTTGGAAGTGGTGACCTTTTGGGCCAACAAAATTTAGTTCACTCGCCATCGACACGACGTAGAAGATGACGAAGAAAGAAGGAGCCATTACCATAATCACCCCTCTAGTTTTAAGGATCAATCATTAGTTGTTAATAGGATATAATGAAAGGCTCTTCAGTTATTACTTTATCAATTGCTAGCGCCGCTGTATCAATGAGCCCTTCAGTTGTTTTATCGCGTCAGTGTCACCTACCGACCCCATTGTCGATCAAAGCTAAACTGTTATGTAACATGATTATAAGGACAATAATTATCTAAAACAGGATGGGCAGGGATATAGATCCTTTTCATATGGATCATTGACCTAAGGTTCCATTAGAATGAGTGTAAATTTCTTATGAGTAAAGAAGCTTTGGCTTAACCAAGTGATGGCGATTTAAAGAAGATAATATTTTTTACTATGAATCAAAGCTGTCATCTCCTTGGGCTATCTACACTATCTGCTCTAATGTAAATACTTTCATTTTTGTTTGTATAATGAATAAACTCAAAAAATACTGGACCGATTTTAAAAATTCTTTCACCAGCTGATTGCTATATTATCACTGAGTAACATGGACTATAATTAGGCATATAATTTATAAAGATATCATGCGGGCGAACCCGTTGGCGGAAGCTAGTCTTAAATAACTTTGTACACGTGCGTTAAAACTTGAAAAGTTTCTAGAACATGAGATCTTAATCCAGGTGAATTAAGATCTCGTGAAAATTTAAAAGTGGATTTGAAAAGGATGATTGATAATGATAAATATAAGAATGAGATACAAGATGGTAAGAGAACATGAACGAAAATAACTGACTATTTTGAATGAATACTAAGGTTTATTTGTTTCCCACAAGATTGATTGTTACGTAAAACATCAATAATTAACCGTTTTCCATATCGTGTCCTCGTTTTTATAAAAACAAAGAGTCATTAATTTCCCTAGGTTTGCTCAATGGAGTATGTCTTGCTTTGTCGAGTCGTTGATCGAGCTTCTCAGCCCACACCCAATGATGCTACCATTACACGCGCCATTACTTCCAAATTATGTTCCCGAGGTTCCATGTCTCGATTTCAGATGAGTATCATTCAAGATCAGCTGATGGATATCAATTTAGATTTCAATGTCTATGTTCTAGAACTTCTAACTAATTATTCAATACAACTTGAACAATTTTTGAATTTTGCGTGTGCTTCTTAATATTGTAATTAATGGGCCGCGTGAACCATGTCGTAGATTTCGGCCCTTCCCATTACATCGAAGGCTGTCGTGTATTGAATTTAAACGATTTCCAAACAAACACGTGCCTGAGACCACACAAGAACGTGGCCCTAAATCCGAATACTTACTTACCTGCTGACTTAAATTCCACCGGGAACGTTATCGTAGCTTATCTACCATCCGTGAAAGAACTTGTGAAATGTTCACATGAATGTTTGCCTTATGCAATTCTTAATGAATGACATGGTTGCATCAGAGTGCATTGAATTGTATTACATTAGCATGGACACAATGCGCCGCTCCACACAATGCCGCACGGACTGAAGAACCTCTGAAATCAATGCACATGCATTAATACGCCTATGAGCTTACACAATAAGCTTTCTCGTTCAGAAACAAACGCATTAACGGACAACGTAATTGTTAATGATACGTTGTGTTGCTTCGGTAAACGTTCAGAAATACTTAAGTAGGAGAGAGAACTTTTGTACATCCTTATCCGCATAATCTAGAAAAATAGAGGACTAGTTTACTAAAAGGTTAATATGCTATTTATATAATGTTCAATTGTTTCAAATGTCAATCGGATGAATTAATTTGGAGCACAATAGATGATTGACGTATCAATATCGTATATCGAAAATTGTATCTGAAAACATCGAATCTTTCGTTTGCTGTGGGTGTTGGTGCGTCTCCTACGCTGTTTACTGGTGAAGGAAGTTGAGTCACGCATTAGTTAAGCGATAAATTTCAATTTGCTTAATATTCCGGAGAGGACCCTGCGCAAATCATTCTGCGGAAAGGCGGCCAACAGTACCTACCGGGGGAATTTGATGCGGCTGCCATACTTAATGTTAAGGAAACTGAAAATTTGAATGTCAATAACATTCGGAATTTATAACTGTAATGGACGCAAGTATAAATTGTTAAAACAACGGCCAGATCATGTGGCTTTGTATGTAATCGAAATCGATCTCATCTGATGTTCTCCAGCTCGAAAGACAAATTATTAATAATGGATTGCAATTCAAGCGTTAAATACGGGCATGCATATTAAATCAACGTAGGTAGGTACTTATTATGATAACTTATCTATCTTTTTTCTGAAGGAAAGCTCGCCTAAAATCTAGGGCATAGTTAGGATTAAATGTAGAGTTATTTTTTGAGCGAATCTCATATAGGTACCTACTGCGTTGTTTGATTTGACAGAAGATCAGGGTTAATGAAAACAAGGTTGATTTTTTTTAGGTTGGTACAAGATATTTGACATAGGTGTTCAAGGCAGCATTCCTGTAGCAATCGCGAGAAGGACAGGAAATGATCGTAGGAGATAGTGGATGCGTGAGACCGGAAAAAAGTGACGTGGAATGAAAGAGGACGCTTGCTTATTCCAAGCTTGTAGTTATATTGGGTAAATGTGGACTGAATACGTAAATGAGATGTCCACAGATAGATACTGATACTGTCAATTCTAGTCAAGTATTGTACAAACAAAACACATAACTGCGCGCCGATGTCTCACCATTCAGTTGCATTTACAAATACAAATCCGCGTTTAGCGTTAAAATCAAACAAACAGTCAACAGAAAGGACTCCAGTGTAAGTGGTATGCAAGCCTGTCTTACGTAACAGGTGGTAATTGGTAATTTGTGGACGGCATTATGCATGCAACGACCAACGTCGGGCGCAGGTTTGTTGCACAACCAACACCTCGTCTCTCACACCTAACACACCAACATAATCATTTGCAAACGGTCTTGCTAACATAAACTGTCAAAACGTGGTGATTACTTGAAATTAAGATCGGTTTAACAGCAAATTGCTTGTAACTGAACCGATCAAGAAAACTTGCAGGTATCCTGTAATCACTCAAGCGTTAACAGTTGGTAATTTGTCTGTTTAAATTAAGAACTAAATGGTCAACAACCTATACTTGTTTATTTAAATAGTTTTGAGTATTCATTCGTTGTAATTTGTTAGTCAATTATGAGCTACTTTATTGGCGCCTATAGAAAGCTAAAGCTAGCTAAAGCTAAATACAGCCACTTAAAGAAGGCAAATGGGGTGGACTAGATAAAGTGGGTGAAGGATCAGGTATTGAGATACAACTAACGAGAGACCTTTGCCCACTACCTGTCTAAGATGTCTGTGCCTGTTATAGATTTTTCTTATCATTTTGCGTGAGAGGAAATCTGCATAAAAAATATAGGTACGTTTTTTTTTCTATTTTTCCAAATACTCAACTTCCAATAAAAACAAGATACTCAACACAGTAAACAAAGTTCACTGGACATCAAAAGTACTAAAGCACATGAAGCATCGAGATTATAGCTGTAAGTATATCATGAACGAACGTTCAATTAATTTCCGAGAAAAGTAAAACAGTGCATCTTGTTTTAGTTTCAGTTCAAGCAAAATATTTTCAATGCGTTCTACGAACTTGACCTTCCATACAATTATGTTTGTAAGTAGGTAGTTAGTACCAGCGCAAACTGTGCGTCTTGTCGCTGCAACAAGACGCAGAGCTGTCGTTTGCGTTTGCGACTAGTCGTTACACAGACGTCGAGCAGGGCAAGTACGGTATCCGAGAGAGACAGTCGTGTTTATCACATTGTGCGTGAATATGGAGCCTTGGTGTTTATCATGCGAAGATTGACGCTGACCAGTCTACGACGGCATACGACTGTCGTTGGGGATGGGCGTGCACCGTGCGTCTCGTCAACGCGACTCTGCAACTCGACGCCAAGTGTGCGGAGCTTTGAACAAAATGTATGAAAATTGTCGGCCGTGGCCTGTTGTTGCTTCTAGTCGCCGAGTTGTCGCAGTTGCATGTCGCATAGTGTAGGTCATGTCTTAAATAGTCATCATCCACCAGCTGAACTGGTTTTTCCAAAGTCCAAACAGTTAAAAGGTTAATGCAATTTTATTGAGCTTGATAGAAGGATAGCTGTGCAGCGCAGTTTGTTGTTACGAGCAGGCGCTGTTTCACATCATTTAGACATAACAGTTTGTTCCTGAAAAACAATTTACAGGAATGAAAGGTGACTAAGCTTGTACCTAGTATATTTTCCTTGTCCGCACGGATTTTCTTCTTTGTTTAATTTCCATCGAAGTTTTAGAAAAACTATATAAATCATGTGTAGGTACATCATGTAGGTACAGCTGTGTGAATATCTGTGTCGTCCATTTCCTAGCATTAGTGAGTCATGTTGCGTTTCTGGATGCTGTTTATGAACACATCAAGTTTCCTGCACATGTTATGAAGAAAAAAAAAGTTAAAATGGAAATTGTTTCAAAAACAACGGAGTTGTAAATCGACGGAAGTAAATGAACTTACTGCGTTCTCAAGTTATAGACCATTGTGTAAGACTTAACTTTTTAATTTCCTTATTTTGTTTTTTTTGAATACTAAGGTTTTGGCTACTTTGCATTATCTGCGTATTTTATGGTCATTTTATAATGTGCGTCTTATTTGTACTGATGAATGAATGAACAATTTATCTTTCTTTCTTTTCAAACTAAGCTTTTTTAACACCATGCTTTTTATTTTTCTCTTCCTAAGCGAGAAGCTTCAAGAGGCTAGCTATTACCGTTTTGTTTCAGGAACATAATATATTTACCAATATTCTCCCGGGTAGTTTGATTCACCATCGTCCTCGTTCGAAGTAATCCCCCAACTTTGTTTGGGTCCAGCTCAACATCTTTTTTTTTCTTCCATTCATCTCTACTAGCCATCGTATCTGCGCTTGCTTTCTTCTAGGCCATGCCATCCATCTTTCACACAATATCATTATTGCGGTTATTAACGGCTTCATTTAGGCACTGATTATTAAATATATTGAAATCCCAAAAAACACATTATACAGGGTGGGCCATTTTTTTTGCAAATAACAACACTTGATTTCTCTAAAATCGTTAGGGGGAGGGGCGCGCGGGTAGCGGGGAATTGTGCATCGCATCATGCAGTTTTAGCCACAATGGAGCGCTTCACGGGACAACAGCGTGCTTTTTGCGTAAAACAATTTTACAAAAATAACTATTCCTTCGGACGAGGCCCATTTTTTACATCAATGGGCACGTAAACAAGCACAATTTTCGATATTGGAGCATGGAAAACCCTTGCCTTAGTGTTTAAGCGAAGGCGACGGTTTTCATCAATTGCACTGTGAGGTTTTCATGAGGTTTCGAGAACAATTACGCTTTCACAAGACCCACAAAGCTTTCTCTGTGGAGTCCAATCTTTACCTCGAGTAAGCAGGTAATGGATCTAATGCCATAATGGTTACCACCGATTATGACTACCTTCGCTTACTTTGCCATAAACAATAAGAGACCGCTCTTTATAAAAAATTGCTTGGGATGTCTGTAATTTGGTTTAATTAACTCCAAAACACAAAGGAAGGTTATGAACAACGTGTAATTTACAACAAATTGTTTGCTTTGACAACAAACGTAAACGCAGAAGTTTATCTAAAAAGACATAAGTGACTAACCCGCGCCTGTGCGTGTGGTGCGTGCCTCAAACGTAAACATGAAAATTCACAACAAAGTTTCCATAAACACGTTTATTGGGTGTTTGTATGGAGCTTACATAGTTTCGGGGCTTGTAGTACAAGGCGAAGGTTAATTTTCATTGCTTATATTCTCCTGTAAGTAAATACAGCATGGTACAACAATTTAAGTATGTATTTACTTTAGCAACTCCGGGTATTGGGTCAATGGCGGCCGACAGACAGATTAATCGTCTTCGGTTAACAGGCTCCCATACAGCGTGAACTTAGTGACATCACGTTATGATTTGTATAAAAAATAAAATTACATAATATTTGTTCAGCTTCATAAAATCAGTCGGCTTTTCGACCCAATGCCATGAGATTTTTAGGCGGAAGTATTGTAGTGAGTCATGAATTTATTAATACTTGTATGTATTCCATTTTTGATGACCTAAATGGGGTCGATAGAGCGTTCCTCTTTGCTGAAGGGAAAAAGCAATGAGGTTTGAGTCCGCATAGAAACAAAAAATTCGCATTGCACGAACCCATTACACACCTGGCAAGAACGTTTATATATCTCCCTATGAAGTAAATCCGGCAAGAAATACCCTGAAAACGACGTTGCCGGATCGGTGTCTGACTTAGTTGGTTATTCAAATATAGATCTTTGTTGAACAGAAGGTAATTGTAATTATGACGTACCGGCAATAAACTTGAAAGTGCTGTTCTCCTTTAAAATGAAGTGTGAACCTCATGATATCACTACCAGAGACTAATTAGAACGTATTATCCTAATTAATACCTCTAATTAGCATGTTGAAATAACAGACTGTGCGTGTATGTTAAGTCCGTCTGCAGGTATATGCCAACACCTACTCATGTGTAATTTTACAATCTGCTAAAAGCCTTAGGTGTTTCTGTTTTGACAGTCTACTCTGTGTACAATAGGCGTTTGCGCGTGTCTACAACCTTAGGTAATAATTGGTAACCTCATCTAGCAGACTGCGGGGCGCTTATTGTTGCATAGTGCTCATTAGTTCGTGGTTTTAATTAACTTTGAGGATTCACATTATCGTGACATGAAACTTATAGACTCACATCATTATCAACCATCAACATGACTTTCTCGGTTGGACTAAGGCCTCTCCTAAGAAACAGCTGAATGCTCGAAAGGGAGCAATTAGGTAGAATCGCTAAGAGCAAAGTAACTTTACAGAAAGTTTTCCGTCAGCGGAAAACTATGCCTATTTATTCAGATCAGCGTTAAACTAATATATGAAGTAAGTGAAGAAACCCCGATTGTGTCATCAAAAAATTCCAGTCACATTTATTCATCTCTGTCATCGATTATAAAAATGTATATTTCATACAAGAAAATCAGTCTATCAAAATTAATTCGTTCATTGTTATCACTGGGAGACAATGGGGCGTTGAAAAGTTTTGGCAATGCGTTGAATTCTGGCCCACGCTGCATGCCATATTAAGCGGCTTTAGCATGATGAAAGGTGCCGATAGGTAGACCGCGTGTTAGACCGAAGACTGCAGAACGTAGAAGGAATACCTAACATCTTTGACTGGATTTGGGTTACCTCACCTTTATTCCAGCACCCTTATTACGTAACACACTTCAAATAACAATCCGAGAGTTTTGAAAGATATTGTTAATCAATTGCTTCATAGATTTGAACGCAATGAACGTGGGTGTCAAAATGAAACCCATTGACTTCATGTGTGTTACGTAATTACCCCGCAGGTTTCTGCTTAAATTTATATATTTTTTTATATTTCCTAAAACTTTATTCATCGGTGAACTTTGCAATTCATAATGTTTTCAGAAAGTCTGGTGGTATGCGTCAGAATATAATTTTTTCGCCTAAAATGCGTAAAGTGATTTCCGTACTTAAAAAATAAAAGTAAATTCCCGCAGTTTTATTTCATGATCAGGTATTCATAGTTATCTACTGTTAATACAGCTTTTTGCAGCAAACCCAATGAATCTATATTATCCTCAATGTGAACCTGAATAAGATTTAGCGACCACCAAAGCAATGACTGCAAGAAAGGACAGCTTGCCTTTATTTAAAATTATGAAATTTGGGTGTCATTTATTCAGCGCACGCGCTTGCCTCAGCTGCACCTCTGCGCGCTATGGTTTACAGCCGCGCAAAGTAAAACACGCGGAAGGATTTCAGACGTGTACGTTACCTAAACAAAACTGGAGCATCTAGTTTCGCCTGAGAAAGCGTTCCATAAACAAAGTCAATTGGTCTAAACGAGTGAATTTTTATTCTGGGGCAATGAGATCATTAGGTGAATGGCCGGTGGCTGAGCGGTTTTTGTGCAAATGGGTCGCGGGGACTCCACCATGACATTGATGGGTCGGGGTCGAGAGGCCTGCTAAGAAAGTAGTCACTTGTTTTATAATTGTACCTATCTCATACAAATAGGAGACTGGCAGCCTCTGTGTTTATTTCTGCACGTTGTGTACTTGCCTCTCAATATTTATTGCTCATATAACTAGGTTGCACCATTATACCAAATCACTGGTATTTAAATTCGATAAAGTCAATAATAAAAACTATAACGATCAGCATAAATCTTATAATTAATAATTTAGTTAATAAAAACAGTCTGAATATATATGTGTCAAAGCCCAAAGCATCTGTTTTGTGCATAAATTCTTCGACGACATGTTTTTACATAAGAACGAAAATTAAATGTAATGACTGTGACAAGAGCAATTCACTCTGAAAATACGAGAGTGTGTGTGAGTTATAAATATATAAGTATTTAGTAGTAAAATTATTTTTATTATTCTTGTGGCGCCTAGACAGGGCTTGAGAATTTATATATACGTCCTAGATTTGTAATAAATATATTTTTATGTATCGACACTATCTTTGGCAGACAAAAAGAGCTCTTATTTTAAACAGTTAAACTACACCGTAAAAAAGCATTATTCATAAATCAATAAACCTATGCATTTTTATTTTAGTGGATTTTCAGGGGATTTTTACTGGAAACTGACTATACACAAACGCCTTTGTTTCGATTTGGTTAATTCAATTAGACTCTCGAGTATAATTAGAGCAATTTGTGCTTTTCTTAGTCTTGACAGGTTGATTCATCATAACAAAGGCTTGGAAACGCGCTGAAAGATTAACTGTGAGATGAGTACTTATGTTTGTTTGTTCAGAGGAAAATCAAGAGCAGCTTTTTATTATAACATTAATCTCGGTGGTACACTTTGATGCTGAAGACGGACACTTGCTGTAACCAGTACGTAAATCGGAATCATTTCGTGCCTTGAAAGTACTTTCATTCGGTGGTATTTGTATACCGGAAAAGTGGTTAAGATTACACACATCACATAACATTATTAGCCTGCATTCCCTGAAGGTTTAGGCAAAGGTGTATCTATAGTACACCCATATTTCACCGGTTATGTTTAAGTCCCATGTAATAGGGGGCGAGCCTATTGCCATCAACCGGGCACAAATTCAGACTCCGGGCTCTTACTGGGAAATTCCAGATGGAAAAACCCAATAACACTTTGGTCGACCCGGGAATCGAACCCAGGACCTCATGGTCACAGCCAACATGGCAGTTTAAGACTTCTTCTTTGTCGGTGCACTCTTGACAGAGCGGTCGTGGTCATCACGCTGCAGTGAGATTCCGGACAGCCGTGATTTGCCTTACGGTGCGACGCCATCGTTCTCTGCCGGCTGTACCATGCGTGCATTCGTGTAATGGGCAGCCCACTGCGGATTTTATCTGGTCGGTCCATCGCATGGGCGATCTGCCTCGTGCTCTTGTTCCTTCGACCTTTCCCTGCACTACAAGACGTTCTATGGAATCGTTTCCCCGTCGTGACACATGCCCAAAGAAATGGAGTATTCGAGCCTGTTTAAGACTAGTCTGCCCGAAAGTCTGACAATCGGCCTTACCTCAGTGGCCTACCACATTCTTGTCAAATATCAAGCTGAATGCATCTGGTTAACTGGAAGCCGATCCCATCAAAATTGGGAAATATTTGTATGAAACAAAAAAAAGAACGAATATGTACTTTCGGCTTGGCTATTGGCAATTTCAAACCATTCTGTCCAGCTATCTAATTGCATAAAACGTTTTCGTAAACGATTCCGACTAATCTGTTTCATTTTGACAGTTCAATAACATTCATTGCGTTATTTACGTTGTTGAGCCGTTTTTTTTTTCGAACATTTGAATCAATGGATTAGCAATCTGTTTCAAACCGATCCAGATTGTGATAGATCGTGTATTACACAATTAGGGTGCAGTTTTCCTCACGATATTTTTGTTTGCGAATCGTGTACCTAATCAAAAATACCTCGAATAGGTACAATGATGTTTTTGACACTCATATATGTACGACGTCGACATGAATAGCCTTAAGCCTACCTATGGGTTTATAATTTCAATTAGTAATTATTGTTTTTTTTAAGTGTACATGTACTTCCTGTACATATAAATATCACCTTATTTGACACCCCTTAGATGAGTAGATGACATGAAGGTATGCACCTGCATAAAGGGATAGTACACATAAATTGGCGGGAAAATACATATATGTTCATTTTGTATCCTGGGAATACCAGGATAATTATGCTGTGCTGTACGTGGAATTAATAAAATATTCGCGATTAGTAGGTGTTGAACAAGCATATTTATATGACGGAAGAGTAGACGAATTATAAAATAGATAGGTATATCTGTAAATCATCATTCTCCTGCCCTTATCGCAATTTATTTGGGGTCGGCGCAACATGTCTTTTTCTTCCATACTTTTCTATTAGTCGTCATCTCGGTAGTCTTCCGTTTTCTAGCCATATCATCTTTCACACAGTCCATCCATCGTTTCTTTGATCTTCCCTTAGTCTTATAGTCTTATAGCTATGCGTTCAAAAGCAAAAGCTAGATTTAGCTATAATTTCATTAAAAAATCTGTATCCTCGTCTTTTTTTAAATATTGTCATATAACATCTCAAAATTGATTGGACTGGTTCATTTTCTTGACATTTTCCGCTCTAATTAAAATCTAGAAATAATTTATTTGCATTTTTTTGTAAAATTGATTGGTACATGGACAGTGCTGGCATATTCATTTCATTTAAAAGTATTTTGGCATTAAACTGTAACTAGGTGGTCTGTATAGCCTAGATATATTTGTCTTCCTACAATCCTGCTTGTTGAACAGCTGATTGTAGAACAAAGAATGTTTAGGAGCCATACTACTTGAATTGGAGCTGATGCTCATTTATTTACCTAATAGACCAACGAAGAGGAGAAAAAATGTGCAGGAAACAAGCAGACCCAGGCTTAGCATTAGCACGTAGATTAATGAATTCTGAACTAAAAAAATTAATGGAATCTAAAACAGGAAGATCTCTTTAAAAACATCCTTATTCTAAAAACCCGCACCGATTAAGTCTGATTGGGTTATTTTTTATTTTGATTAGTGCTCCATTTCTCGTCGACATGAGATCCAGTTGATAGATCGCGCGCCATCAATCTGACTGATTGGTGAAATTGATAGGCGCCGTCTGCTTCACTAACAACTACATGCATTGCGAATGTAAACTGAAGAGAAACAGAAGCTCAACTACGTAAGAAGCCGTTGAGACTGTGAAAGAAACGAAAACGTTTCCTTCAAACATTTTGCTCAATAGGTGTTTAAGCTACTCGATAAATCTGTCAGAGTCATTCAGATTGGTTTGATTTTATTGATTGCTTGCGTGTGAAATGCGTAGGACAACAATTATGACAACTTTATGGCAATAGTAACTCCGCGAGAGGATGTTTAGCAAGCTAGAAAGTTGCACTTTAAAGAAGTTGTGAAAAGGACAAACAAACCAATTAACGAAGGAATTGAGTTTAAATTAGTATGACTTGATGTTGTAATTACCGCGATGTGTGATTGTAAGTCTGGTTCTTCTGTAGTTCTCTGATGTATTGTGCTACGTCGTCGTTGAGAGGTCTGACTCATTGTGACCACGTGAGTGCCCCATTTGCCATGGAAATCATCTAGGATATTGCCTTTAGTCGCACTAACGTAAGTACAGAAAAAGAAGTCGTTTCTAGACTTTTTACGTGATCTGTGTGTGGATGGTCTGATTAAGAGTCTAATTTATCATTCCTTCTTCACACATACTTTCGCTGCAAAAGTTGCAAAAATAAACGAAATACTTCAACTACACAGTTAGCAGAAGTAAAGCATAAGCTTCGAAAAAATGCAAACGAGCTCGTATGTTTAAAAATCTTTTCTTTCTTGCTTAATGTTTTGACGCTATTTTAACCGAAGAGTCTCTAGGTATTCTGGCGCCAACAGTTGCAGATGTTCCAATATACTGCTTGGCCTATATTTCAAGACAAGACGAGTTAGACAAGTTAGCTAAATATTTGATGTAAGAAAACTAATTTCTCGGTTTCACCCGAATGCACTGTTTACTCAGGTCTGAGTATTGGCTACAATTTGCGCCAAAGTGTCTCTAGTATATTTTTATATTAAAAGAATCACAAACACAAATAACCAATTGTCCAATACTCGCGGCCGTCATAATAATAGCATTTGACACACTTTGAAAAACGTTGGCGTTCTCGGTTTATGAAAGTGGCGCCTGCTGCGATCTGAATCTGTAAATCATACAATTTGGCATTGCGCCGGGCAAAGATTAGCGAGTAGAGCAAGAGGTACTGCGACAAAAATGATTTTTCAACACACTTGCTCGTAAAGTGGCTCTTATTGAACCGCTTTTAGATTCATAATGCAGTGTATTAAAAACGCGTGCTTTTTACTTTACCATAACGAACTAGTGCTGTAATGCCACAGATAACTATTTACTAGTCGGAGTACCTAGTACCTATACCAGTCCTATGACATGGCAGTATGGAGTTAGTAAGTACTATCATGGCGGCATTGAATTTATATTGTAGAAATTGACTTTGGTGAAGCTTTTTATTTTTGTAAAACATAATACCATACGCAAACCGGGGCGTTAACTGTCTAATTAACGTAAAAAAAATTAGTCTGGCGATATTCTGTTACAAATGAAAATGCTTTTATTTTTTACGAAGTACCTAATGTAGGTAATCTTAATAAAACTTTTGTGTACTTATTTATTGAAGCTGGACTATGTGCCTACATGGCATTAGTATGAACTATCTACTATTTCACCCGAGCAGAGGATGTGCGCTTTTTTAATCTCATCAAAGAGACTTTCATGCCTTTATATTATGCATAATATTTATTACATAAAATATGATGAACATAATATTTCATCATATATTTTTTCATATTTTTCGCTACTTACATATTAACCTTATAATGTTTTTAATAGGTACGTATTCAGAACAAAAATAAAACAAAAATACCTATTATTTTGTGTTTTTTTAATAGGCTGTCTAGCAGTTTTTCCAGCGCATTTATTTAAACCTGCGCGCGAATCGCTGGCGCGCCGCGCGAAAATACAAACCAGCTCGTCATTTTCCAATACTTACTTGCTATCATTTTCGTTGTGATTAATAACAAAAAAGTCGACTTCACGGGAAGAAGAGCAATACATAGGTTTGACTCCGCCGGAAATACTCATCGAGGCACGAAACGCGAGTGATAGCCTGTTGCCACCAAAATCTAAGGAGAAATACGTAGCGGCCTACGAAACTTTTATACAGTGGAAAAACAACAAAAATGCCAAGTCATTTTCGGAAAACGTTTTGTTGGCATACTTCAATGAACTTGCAAATAAATACAAGCTCAGCTCGCTTTGGTGTATCTATTCCATGTTAAAAAGCACTGTTATGACCAAAAATAACATTGTAAACAAAATTCCATCTTAGCACTCATTACATTTACTGATCACCACAGAACACATATACTCCTAACGGAGCTGATCACAGAGTACTTTTTTTTTTTCCGGTGTCATAACTTTAGTCGTAGACTGCGTTCCGAATTACGATGTAAATGTAATGAAATCGAATCGATTTGACCGTTCCGAATAAGCTTGAGCGGGATAACTTATGTTTGTTCCGTGAACCGTTATTTGGCTGTGTTGTTATAGGCATTTTTTCGAAATTGTGATTCTGGCTACCGTCGCCACCTAACCAAAAAAGAGGAAGAAATTTGTAGCTATACACAAAGAAATAAGTAATGTTTTAAGTTTTGACGTTGGGCGAGCACTGATATGCTGGGGCCACATTGTCGCGATAAGACAAACTATACTGCGCGCGCTCTCTCTCGCACACAGCTCGACGTCTCGCTGAATAAAAGAGAGCCCGTGGAGTTAAGTTCGCTTTATCGCGACAATGTGGCCCCAGCATTAGCACATTCACTAGCGTTCCAAATTGATGACAGCCCTCAGCTTTCATAATCATATCATAACTAAATTGGAACGCAAAATATTGATGTGAGAAGTGTGGGCGATTAGGGCATATCTCGGAATGCATTCGTATAGTTTTTCGGAGGCGGCGCGCGACTCCATGCCATGTCCATGCCGACTGAATGGAATGTTGCCATTATTTATTATATTTTATTTAACCATTTACAATTTGATTACTGTACTTATAGTAATATAAGGTGTATTTTTCTGCTGAAAATCCAATACACGCATTTTTCAGTCTTTCAAAATATTATTTTGTTTTTATACATTTTTTAATAGGTGTAGGCTGTTTAACGGGTTTGCCAGTTGCCAGTGCCTTTATTTACAACTGCGGAAAAACAAAACCGTCGCGCCATTTTCCATACATATTTGTTCCCGGTTTCGCTGTGTGGTTATTTTCATAGACTAATACATATTTAAAATAATATTATCAATACGAAATCTAAAGTAACACCAACCTACGTTGAAAAGTTTTTAAAAGAAGCTTTGGATAATCAGTACATGGCAACAATGGTCAGTTGAACTTTATAATTACGTTATTGTAGCATACATTCTTACAAGTCTGTTTATTTCCTCGCAAGTGTGTTGAAAAACGTCGTATGAAACGCGAGTGCGTTGATCATTACACTCTCGACTACCTTATCGCGCTCGCCTGCGGCTCGCGCGGACAATACCGTCTCGTGTGTAATGACCAACACCGCACACTTGTATCATAATGTACTATTATGACACACTACGAAACATATTAAAAAAAAGTTGAATCACGGTGGGTAAAAGGTGTTTTCAGGAAACATTACATATATATATCTACTTGTATATGTAAAATTATTGGTGAACCTTAAAGCTAAAATATGATCATTAAATAGAACACATCATACCGTGTCCTAGATTTGGCGTAACATATTGCGAACTACCGGATGTAAGTAAACCGCATCCCGGGATTAATGTGTGGTAGATGTACTAACTCGAATGTTGCCCATTGATCTTATTTACAGTACTTATAAAACATTTACGCGCGGCTAGATATTTTCTGGTTTGTCTCGAGTGCCTGATTTTTTATAGCCATTTCCACAAGCTTTGTAATTTATTTCAGGAGGGTCCGTTTTCAGACTAAAAATGTACCATGTAGGCGGTTACAAAAGTTGCGCCTACTCGCTTGTTTACAAAACAACAGAGGTGAATGAATTTGCAGAGTGTATCGTAAACATGTTCAGAATTATAACTATTTTGGAACATGTTCGTAGTGTACGATCTGCTTTTATTACGAGTACAGCTACTAATAACAGCCAGACGGCTTAGATACTAGGATGAAACGTTAGAGCGAAATTAGCAGTGCAATAACCAACGGGCATATTTCAAGCACTTTACGTTGACGTGTGACATATCGTGCCAGAACGTATAGTTTTTAATAGTAACGGATATCTTGTTCATTGTTTTAATAGACTTATATCGCGGAAGTAACGCAGTAGAATTTAGGTGATGATGTTATGTGCCGCAAGTTTTTTTTTGGACGGAGATTTTTATTGGTTCTAATTGAAATGTGTATTTTTTTTTGTCTGGAACTGAACATTTACCTACAAATAGCACTCAGCAATGAAATCAAGACTAAGTCACAAGGAAAAATCTTAGTTTTTATTTGCCAGATCACAAATCGATACCAAAAAGAAATCTGTTACAAACGCGACAACATTAGAAGTAACTATAAATCAATACAGTGTGCCAACTGTCCGATGAAATATCTAATGTTTTTCTTTCATTTCTCGTTGATTTTCATAATTTGTATATCAGTGTGACAACTTAATCTATTCAAATGGCCATTACACGTAATAGTCTGAAAAGGCCAATGAAAACATTAATTTTGGTTATTTAACTTTACAAATGCTGCGTATATTTTAGATATGAACAATAATGTTGGCGAGTCGGGATTATTTCTGGAGTTAGTAACGGGCACTAGGTTTGTTTAAGATATCTTGTTTGAAGTGGCTCGTGGTTGCTAAATGGGTGCGATGTTATGACAGACAATCGTCTCCGCAAACGACCGAGCCGCTTTCAGACATCGCATAACATCATAGAACTTCGCAAATTAGCTAATTAAATATACTTGTTATGACGACTGTTAATTCAAATTATTTGACTGTTTGATTCAAGTTCTCTAATACAATCAAAAACTGGATTTAACTAGATCGTAAGTCCACAAATTATGCAATGTTGACTTTGTTAATTATGTTCCAGCATACATTATTAACACATAAGGAGGGATTAGAAGGTATTAGGAGTACGTGGTGTGGCACGAGTGAGCGTGTTGATACGATCACTGACAAGGAGTGAATACTATTGTACATCAGAGGTGACAATTGATATTATCTGACAACTGGTTGATGACTGAACGGGACCACACACCTTCGAGTGTTGTGCTTTAAATATACAGTTGATTATACTGAACTTTTTTCGGATCCTTGTTAGGTTCGTTTGAATTCTTTATTGATACCATTCTTTTTTGCTAGAACTCTTTCTTAGTATTCATATAGGAAGCCAACGTTTAACAAATGTCAAGATTTGAGTGTGTAGCTGGATTTGATTGACTATAGCTAGCTGGTAAGTATTAAAATTAGTATCTAAATTCAAGTCAACTTTACCGTAAAAGTCATATTTATTTTAAATACTATAAATACAATAATTACATACACAAATTGTAAATACTAAAACGTTGTTACTTTTGGACAAGTTCCTGATTCATTTTGTGAAACTTGATTGAAGGAATTGGGTTAAACTGCATTGTTCTTAGATGAATTACACTATGAGTCGTCAGATAATAATGTTGTCCTTTGTCCCAATCCACAGTGCTAACATTTTATTAGATATTGCTTTCTATTTAATGCTGGAATTCCATTCCTTCGAGTATAAAACTATTCTAATAAATATTTCATGTCAAGTAGGTTCTCAGGCAATTCGCAAAGGATTCGAACTATGTTAATGGTGGCCACGGGTAAATGACTAACACCTACTTTTATATGTACTCATTACAAGAGCCAAGGCGCGTATTAATTACGACTAAGTAGCTTCCTAACTCACGAGCAAAATATAAAGTAGATGTTAGTTCATTGACAAGAAATACCCGTTTCGTAACGTATTTTTAGACAGATGTTTTCTGTAGTGACACAAGCCAATCACCAGTTTCGATACAGTAACATTTCAACGTTCCAATCAATGTGACTGCGTTCGCGAAATCTTTGGTCATTTATAGGAAAATTTTCTCCAAACATTTGTTTATATGGTGCCAACAGTTTTTATTTATTGTAACACCACATAAAATTTTATCTTCCCGTAGTAAAAGTGAAATATGTTACATTAGTTCAGCCATGTTTACGTTTGATGAAGGGCCGTGGGGCAGGAGACCGGGGATCTGTGGCGGCGCGTACGCAGGGGCCCTAATCCTGACAAGTGGTGCCGATAAATCAGTCGCAATGGTGATTGGTGACATCATCGTCTGCTGCTCGACCTTCCAACTAATAGTCTCATACATTTTCATGGTAAACAGACACATGTAGGTCGAGATGCCTTCAGTAATTGTTAATGGGTTTATGAAAATTTACGCACAGTATTTTGGTAACGAGTTTTATATCGTAAAGTACAGATATTAGATTGCCCTAATCAATTGATTTAGGACGCAATTGTGTTTTGTGTTACAAAACAAATGTACAAGTCCGTACAAATCACTTTTATGTTGACATTGTTTGCATACATTACTCTCAATCTCAATTATTTGTCGAGAGTGGTAAGTGGAAGTAATGGTTTTATTTCAGTCGTAAAGACATTGTCTTTCTGAAAAAGTATATAGGTAAGATTATTATCGAGCCAAAATATAGAGGTGACTTTTTATAAAAAACGTATCAAAGTATCTGACCTAAAGTGACACTCCTAAACTCATATCAACATTTTTATTAGTAACTACTGTGAAACCTCGTAAATTTTTAATACTCGTACTAAGATTCTCACTGTTGCTTTATGACAGTCATAATAATATATTAATACGGTAATTGATTAACATAAGAGGCGAGTAGGAGACTGCAATACTCTGTAAGTCTGAATACTGCGCTGATTTGAACAAGTATAGTCCCGTTCCTCCTTTTCGTGTGGTTAGTGAATAACCTGTCAGTCTATTCTGTAAAATTCTCACCGTGAAAACATAGGTGAAGTGAGCTTGAAGTGAGCTGTCATTCCACCTGATGATAGGGATTGAGGCTATTGATAGCTCACTTAAGTGTTCACGGTGAGATTTTTACAGAATAGGTCGGCTGGTGTTAGAGTTTTAAAGCCGCCTGTGGGCCTCTGGCTTGGCTTCACAGACCGTTGAGAATTATCTATCAGGTCCAAGAAATGTCTCTATCCTCACGATGTTTTCCTTCACCATTTTTGAGTGTGATAATTAGTTAAAGGTTCGTTTCGTATTGTATTTCTTAGTATTACTCGGTGCATTATTTTGTATGGTAAGTTAACTTCAGGGGTAAGGCTTGCGTCACACTGCATGAGAATGAAGGCGCTAGCGGCGGCAGCCGGGCTTAGACGCACTTCGTTGTAGGCTGCCGAAAGTTGGAAAAGCGTGCAGACGCCGTTCGATATTTAAAATTGGAATTGTTGAAGATCGACAGCAATCGGGCGCGCGCGCGCAGTCAGTGGTCCGCAAGTCGCCGCGACGCGCGCTCCGCTCTCTGAGCCGCTCGATCCCTCCACGCACCCGACTCATTTTCCGAACGCACTGAACTCACAACTCTATCACCGATGCGAACGAAAATACCGATTTATTGAATTAAAATAAAGAGGATTATTTTATAAAAATCGTTTCTAATAGAGGACTCGAATTCCTAATAATAAAACACGTGTTTATATATATAGTTGGCGCGAACAGAATACGTTGTTGCTGATCCACGTTTTTCACATCGAGTGAATAAATAATTAGCGGGCGACGACGTCGCGAGAAATTTCACTTTTTACCGGCAAGGATCCTCGCGTCTACGGACTGTCTATACTCAATGGAAAGGAGATTGTACCTTTAATCCAAGTGAGTATTTACCCTTATTTTTATTCTCGCATGTCATTATAATATATTCATATGTTCATATTTTAAATGATAAATTATTTTTATCTGTATAGACAGAAGTTGATGTTAAGATAATCTGATAGGCGATAATCATATGATTATAATAATAAATACGATTATGTTCCTTTAGCGATTTTCGTTTTTATGACTTTATGTGGGATTTTTGCAATATAAATTAAAAACGTTTTACTAAAAAAATGTGCCTGAAAATATGTTTCGGTAGGTATGTAGCATGCAGTTTATATTTATGAGATTTTCAAAATGCATGAACTCGAACTGTAATCCCTGACGTAGCAACACAGTCACTGAGCCAACGGGTCTGCAAATATTGTGTAACGCGTTTAATATTTGTACGAAGGTATTATCTATTGAGCAGAGGCGTTAGATAATCGGAACAGGACGGCCATTTAATTGACCATAAGTGCTTTCTATTTGCCCAAGTACTCGATATGTCCAATCAAAATACACGAGTAGACATAATTTAATATCACCTGAACAAACTTTCGTTATCTCATAGTGGTCTACCATGTTTCTATTGTATACGTATTTTTATTCATTATTTTACGTAGCGTCCACTGTTTTTCTCAATTTTCAACATAATTATGCATACATCAGTCGTGATAATGACTTAAAAAATTTACATTAAAGTAAAATAAAAGTTTATATTGTGTTGATATAATTAATCGAATATTCTAAAAATGTTCAGAGGTGGTGTTCGTAAATACCCACGTTTGTTACTAGGTGTTGAATTAATTGAGAGTAATCCAACTAATTGTTTTGTCATACGTATCACTACCAATAAACGCGACACGACCAATGAACTAATTTAAATTGAAGCAACATATTTTAAGATCCATTAGATACTAGCTCTCCGTCAGTGGTCGAACGAACTAAGTTGATAAAAATAAATTATGAGTATTTGTAATGATCAATTTTGTTTTATCGCACAGGTGCATGACCCCTGACATTTGACACCGACAGAGTGACTTCGCGTAATAATATCCAAGTATGAATGAAATCGTTGTTCTGCAGTAGTTTTACAATTCTACTGATTTGTTGTTCTGTCTGGTCGTGCACGTAGTCAGATGTCTGGTTTTTTATGCAAGTCGTATTTTATAACTATGTATTTCATTAATTTAATTTTAATTTCCTTTTACCTTTGCTCTTTTTAATTTTTGTTTAAATATTTTATATCAAACAAGGCGTGTTTTATTTTCGTATCGTGCGCTTGCGCAGACAAGCTTCAGTCACAGAATTTATCAAATTGTTAAGGTTGAGTGATTTTTACGAGCGTTCATATTGAAGTAGACAGATAACTATATACTATATAACTATATAGCAACTCTAGCAGGTGAATGAACAGTATTTCACATGTGCTAATTTTCGCCTCTGTCATTGGTTAGCGGTATTGTTTTCCACCATTACTGAAAGAGACCTTGTGGAGCCGACTTGTTAATTGCTTGGCATTTGCAAATATGACGTTAATGCACTGCGATACTGAAAAGAAAGAAAAAAACGTTTTTTATTTCTACACGCACTTTAAAGACGTCATCTGTTATAAAATATATTTACATTTCCTTCGATATCGATTATGTTATATTCAGAACTTCAATCGTAAATTAAAATTTTATGTCTTTATCAATTGGTTAAAGTTTTTGGTGCTCAGCATGTGTAGAGACTGCTCGCCAAATATTTTTGTATTATTAGTCTGTGAATCTCTCATAAGGTCCTATTGGCCCGACACTCATCGAGCCATTTAATGCTGTCAGGTCGTGGGCACCTCGCAGCAGTTTGTATCAATTAAATCGTCGTTGTTAATTTTCGCGTTAGGCTCGTGAGTCGTGAGAACGACATCGATCCGAGGGTCGCGCGGTCAATGCTGTGGTGACGAAGCCTAAGTAATTGTACTTAGATAGATAAAACTCATTATTTCATTGAGATGTATAGATTGTGTATTTTTTGTCTGGTGTTTGTGACTTGTTCGAGAAACGTCACGGAGCCTAGTGAGCCTACATCGATGTTGTTGTTTTTTTATCTTAGATTTCGGTTCGAGTAATGTTTTACTTACAAAAATGTTTTAAGAAGCATAAAAAGAAATCATTTAGCTTAATGCATTGTTTATAATATATTTAGATTTGTACAAACATGTCTTGAAGCAGATGTTGCTTTCTTCAAATCAAATAAAATTTAAAGTGGTTGTGATTGATGTTAAAGTGCGCCTCAACAAATCAAACTAGCTTTTACATAGACGTCTTCTGCTCTAGGTCATAGACTTTTAAACGAATCTAAGTGATGAATGAAGCATAAATCCTTCATGAATATCAATCAGCTACAAATGCAATGGTACTTCAACATGCACAATCTATTTAGTTTAGTAAAAATGGCGGCTAGAGTTTACATTAGGAACGCAAGAGCATATGTTTTTATTACATGAAAATCCATGTGGCGTTGACTGAGATCTATCGTGCGGCGATATAGGTAATAATTTATTCGGATTTAGAAATGGTTTTACTAACTGGAGCTAGTATAGATTTGTGCGTGGTTACATATCACCGAGCGCAACCCAGCAACCGACGCGGACGCAGCTAAGCGATAAAAGCGCCGGCTGGATTACGTCAATGAAATGGGCTAAATGGACTGAAGCAATAAAAGTAGCCCTCGCCGTGAACTCACAGATCCGCGGCCTCTGCGGCCCGATGAAGGCCACGAAACATCAGAATACTTTTTGTAAATATTGACCATCGTACGATGTCTCACATTTCTTAGTTTTTTGTGACAATTTTGAGACATCACCATTCTCCTGCCTTTATCCCAATTTATTTGGGGTCTGCGCAACATGTCTTTTTATTACATACTTCTCTATTAGTTGTCATCTCGGTAGTCACTCACTTTCTAGCTATATCATCTTTTAAAAGGACTGTGGGCAAAATACACCCAGCTCCGCCACGGTTAAAATCACTGTAGTTTTGACGACATTACTTCTCCCTTTACTCAGACCAAGGCGCATCAAAATCTAAAAAAAATGCCTTGATCTAATATATTTGTCGCTGTATCTTCCTAATAGGTACATATTAGGTTAAAGTTACACAAAGCTTCTTCTGAGCTTCATCTGATGCTTGATCTGATCCAATGAATGCAATTCCGTAACGTGTGACTTAAAGATGCACATGAGACCGCAAACTGGGTTTCGGGGCTCTTTTAAATTAAAAGATAAAAGTTGAGCTGTCGGTGGAAATCTACTACTATACAAGCGATGTGCGGAATACCGATGCACATATTTTATGCCCGGAACGTTATGTATGTATTTACTTTATGGTTTCGCACATTTTTATTGTGATAAATAAAAAAGACCGTGAACTGTGAAGAGTTAAAATATGTCTTGTAACAAGGAGTACGGTAAATATATTAGATAGTCAGAGTACACAGAACGTCTTACTTTTGTAGTTCGATCTTTAGGAAAACAATATTTTACTATTTGTACTATTCAAATTCTATTGGAAAGTAGGTGAAGTATACACACTTGTTAATAGTTTGCAGCTTTGCGCAATTAAAGAATCAAACATGCATGTCAGCAAATCGTCCGACTCGATCGGCAAACAAGAATTTTTGGCACATCAACTTTTATTTTACCTTGCATCACACGATGTGATGAATTGTTAAACAAATGAATATATTTTATCAAAGTGTTAAAAAATGTAAATCACTTCACTTAGAAATCGAACGCGGCTGCCAGTAATGAACCGGGGCTTCGCATTGAATGGTAATGATAACAGCGGTCGTTGAACGAAACCGTGAACTTCGCTATGGCCTTCGTGCCTCGCACCATCTTATTGTTAAGGTACAAGTCTACAAGGCATTGTTATGTCACCGTTTTTGGTTCTAATATTTAAGTGCGCCATGTAGAAGATTTGTTGCGGGTGCGCGCCGAGGCAGCTCGGGACTCGGGGCAGCTCGGGTCGGCTCGGGTCGTGCTCGCGAGTTGTCTCACGGCGGGAGTGTAATTAGTTAATAGTTCAACGGCATACCATCGAGTAATAAGCTATGCAGTCGGCTTTGTGCATTTAGTTGGTATGTAGAGTAGATACTTTTGAATTAAAATGAAATTGACAAGGTAAATGTTGATACCTGGGTCTTAATTTATTTACATTTCGAAGCAAAGGTGATATTTTTCTTGTTGTTTTCATAGACGTTTCCTAGACGTTTCCTAGACGAGGAGCTAGTGGCTAAGTAATAACAGCCACACGGGTCGATCCATCAGGTTAAGCTACGCTTGCTGGGGTTGGTCCGTGGATGGGTGACCATCTTTACATACCGAGACTACTCCGTGCCTCGGAAAGCACTTTCAGCCGTAGGTCCCGGCTGTCATTTGTGGATCTGTGACCGTTTTTACGAGTTGTCAGAAGGCCGAAAGTCTGACAATCTGTCTTATGAAGGGGTATCGTATTACCCAGTTACTGGGTTATGGAGGTCTGATAGACAGTTGCTCCATGTAAAATACTGGTATAGCTAGCTGCATCCGGTTTGACTGGAAGCCGACCCTAACATAGTTGGGAAAAGGCTAGGCAGATTGATTTTTTGTTTTTCCTAGACAAACCTAAATTTTCATTGTAGCTTTTATGAGAATAATAGTCTAATATAAAATAAGTTCATAATATGGCTTACCGGTGACTCGCACGAATTTACTCGCCCGATAAAGGGCGAATTGACACATTTTGAATTTTTATGTAGTAAAGTTATTGTACTTTTTTATCTTTATTGAATAACATTTAAAATGTGCCAATTGGTTTGTACGTATTTCTGGAGTTGTTGATTCGCCCACAAATAAATTGACTTCGTGCGACTCGCCTCAAGGAAAATAAATATTAATTAAGAGTGTCGATTCGCCCCTTTTCGGGCGAGTGAATTCGTACGAGTCACCAATAAGCCAATAATATTGGGATTTTGGGTTTTACTGTTTCTAATGAAGGTATGCCTAGGTACCTAAGAAGTGGTTTTCCCTATTTCGGTACCAAACATAAAAGCGTTTCCTCTACCAATCCTAAATAAAAAAAATCAAGATATCTAATAAAACTCTAATTCAACTGTAATCCTATACCGTAACCTCGTCCTACGGAAGAGAACCATCAATCGTCACCCTCATTTATTATCGTCACTGTTCCTACATCTGGCCTAGCCTACCCGCGTTCTAAACTAATTACCTAGTCCTCGCACGTGACACGATCATAATGACTAACACTGTTTTTAAATACTACGTTTGTTTTAAGCTCACTATGTAAAGGCTCCCAGAGACAGGCGTAACGCGATGGTGCGTTGCATTTTTGGTAGAACAATTTTCAAGAAGTTTTATATTGTTCTATTCTAATAGAGTCGCGTCGCGTCTGTCTGCGTAAGCCTTAAAGCAACAAGTAGGTAAGTAGTCACTATCGTCAGGAAGTGGACATATAAATACGTACACGTGCCGCACATGTTGATCTATTAGATCGTAGATATGCTCCGGCGCAGGTCGGTTGACAGAAAGTACTCATTGATAAGCTTGGAAAGGAGGAGGAAGAGTCTAATTAATCACTAGCACAGTCATACATAGTATTTAGATGGCGTTTGTTTTGAATAATAGTAGGCGTCAGTCGTTTTACGTTACCCGTTAATCATCACGTAGCTTGTGACAAACTTTAACGTGGTAGGTCAAAATAAACGAATTGTGTATGTATGTATAGATTTATTTCAAGTAACAAGACTCATAGTGTTAGTAACAAAACAACTACAACACTATAACAACCACAACAATTCCAACAACAAAAACAACACACAAAACCAACAACCACAACAACAACAACAATTGGTTTTTTTTTCCTTTTTTTTTTAAATACTAGCTTTTGGCTTCGACTTCGTTCGTGGAAGTCGATTAAATACAGCCCATATTACTTGCTGATAATGTATCTTACTATAGGTGAAATAATTTCTAAAATCGGTTAAGTATTTTTTCAGGTTACCTATCCATTTAAGCAAACATACAAAAAATATTTTCTTTTTATAATATTAGCTTAGAAAAACCTAATAATAAACTAAAGCTAAAATACTTTATTACAGGTGCAAGTAATGATGGTTCGGAATTAAAATGGATTATCATATTATATTAGGGGGCGACCCGTCCTAGGTTTATTCAACCCATTGAATAATTATGACATAGCAAATGAAATGGCCAAAGATGTTATTCCTATCCTGCACAGTAAAATATGGATTATCATTTCCCAAATTATAAAAAATAAGATAGCTTTTAAGGAGATTAATCTCACGTTACTTTACACTTTTGGTTCATCTTCTAAAATTCTCAAAAACATGCGATTCATGCCATATGTGATTCGTACCCACGACGCAACTATGTTGTATAGATTTGGGTCGTACGTGATTATATCCGAAACTCTGAACCAGTTCTAGACTAAAGCTGCTGGGACCCGTATAACTGACCTCAATTGCTTTAATAATTTTGAACCATTAAACTTCTAATGTATTTCTGTCGTCCTATATTGGTTAAAGACATAAATAGCGCATATGTATCGTGTGACTGGAACATAAATTTCCTCAAACATAGTCTTGTAGCGTTGTGTATGGATGGGATGGCACATTGGCCTAATTTTCATAGTTCAATAAAACATTTCCCCGACTAGAGTTTCCCTGAACTTGCACGCGGTCGAACTGATGCGAACCGCCGACCGAAAATAGAACGCAGATTCATGCGTCAAACAACTATATTATATGATACGGAGGAGGTATATATATAGTATATTAGATGAACTATATTTTATGGTCTGCATTTTTTTCCACAATTGCTATGTTGAAAACTAAAACGGTAAATAGCTATCTTTTGCCGATCCTAATGTCACTGTTCATCACGTCGGCATCATATTCTAAGTATCGACAGCAGAAAGTAACCCCAATAAAATATTCTGTCGTAGAAACTTCTCCAAAATTCTACAGAAATAAAATCGAACAAAATATCTCTACAATAAGATGCCGCATCCATTGCGCGAACTATCTTCGCACATAGTAAGTAGGTGTACTGAGTCGTTCGGTTTTTATTTTGGCCGGGAGCCTCGGCAGTTCGGCACGCGGGCTATGTCGTTAAAGTTTTACTACTGGACGTATGCAACACCGCAAATGTTGTTCTTAGCTTATGTAGGGAGAAAAACGGGATGGACAAATATTTTGATCAGCTGTTGCTATGGCTAAGTACCTACCTAAAGACGAAAAAGGGAACATAACGTCGCTGACATTCCAAAAAGTCGTATGTAAAAACAGAATAAAAACACAAAAAACATTTTTTTTTCCATAATTGTTTGTGTTTCCTGAAACAGTCTGTTTTACATATGACTTTTTGGAATGCCAGCGACGATACCTAACATAACACTATACCTGTAATCCCCGAAGGGTTAGGCCCACACTTAATGGGGACAAGCGTATTGCCATCAACCGGGTAAAAATCCAGACTCCGGACTGCTGCTGAGAATTTCCAGATGGAAAACTTTGCCCGACCCAGGAATCGAACCCATGGTCTCTCTCGTGGTCAGCAGTACCGCATGCGACACCTAAACCAACGAGATAATTCAAAGACGAAAAAGGAAACTCGTCATTAAAATTATCTGACAGCTGTTGATAACAAGGGCTTCAATAAACGTTATTTTTCATGATGTTAAGGTAAATAAACTATGAATAATGCTGATGACACACAACAGTCTTATTTAATTATTTGCTAACGGAAATCACAGATTAACCTAATTTTCCGATCGACCATCATCGTGATACTGTCAAATTTTCAAGTGCGTTCCACACAGTAGGTATTAAATCAATCATATTTACATGAAATTTTCAAGACCGGAGTCGACATGACTGACACTACTTACGTCAATGGCTTATCGATACTATCTAAGATCAATAACATTGCACTTTACTACCAGGATGTGTGATTGCACTGGATTTGAGAATGCTCTCACTTTTCAGACAGTTACCAAGAGTCAATTGCCCAAAAAAGCGTGATAAAACCGAATGATGTAATTTGATAATTTCGGTGTTATCGTAATCAAACGTCTGATGTTAAATTTGAATTCAAAACCTCGCCTGACCAACATACGAGTTAACATAAACTAGATGATTATTAATTCGTGATTCCTATACACAAAAACGAATAATTATCAATTGTAATTTTGTATAAATCAATTTCGTACCTTCGTAATTCATTTGCTAATTCTACATTAGGATGTTACATGTGCTACACTACGTACGGTAAAGCTACGAAACCGCTACGGAATCGCTACGAAACCGCTACGGACCCGCTACGAAAGCGTTACGGTAACGCTACAGAATCGCTACGAATACGCTACGCAATCGCTACGGTTAGCAACGCAAAGACACTGAGAATTCATACCAAACAAACGGAACTTCGCATTTATAATCATAGTAATACATTAAGACGGTCGAGCCTACTTTCAAACTAAGTGCATGCCATTATAAGTTTTGAGATTGATTTATAAACTTACGAGAAATGTTATTTATAAAATTTGCTTAGCAATATGAATCTACTTCTATAAGATAACAAAGTATAAATTTCATTAACTGTCATATAAGTACCTTTGTTTTAATTAAGGTTAATAGAAAAGCGACGAATGTAGGCGTTCGTAGGCGATAGGCTCGCGCTTACGACACAACAGTTACCCATTTTACTCCGTAGGTTTAAAATAGATCCGTCAGTATCCGGTTCTGCTACCGTTTATCATTATTCTAATAAAACTTCTAATTATTACACGATATGGCATGAGACGAGAGATAAAAGTGGCGCCATCACGTATTTTCCTTCTAATTTTAATATAACAAACACACAGAGTAAAGTTTATCCGTAGGTCTTAGATATGAAATAATTAATACGAGTACCTAATTATTATAACTTTTGTAATAATTAGTTACATTATTATCGACATAGAAGTCATTTTTTTAATGATTATTGGAGAGCGAATGTTTTGTATTTGCGATATTAATAAATTGTGATACGAGAAAAATGTGACCTCAAAGATCATTGTTTATATTATTTACGATGTTAAATGGCTTGTTTTAAGTATTTCGGAGAAACAAAGTAAATGATTATGAAAGATTGGTGGTTTTTTTTTTAAACCAAAATAAAAGACAATGTGTATTTTTGTTTAGAGCACCATCCTCCTTTTGCTGTTAAAGGGATCTTGCTTTTTTTTCTTTCCTACAAACAGTGCCCAATTCCATGTATTTTGTAGCGTAGCATTAAATAAGCCTATAACGTTAACACTGCTGAGACGCAGTCCTTCTCACTGCGCTTCATGTCATGTCATTTGTCTTCAAGTGTTTCGTCTAGAACTGCTGTGGTTGGTTGAATATAGTTTGCTTTTTTTTTGTTGGTATATTGGCGTGTGCTATCTGACATAATTATGCCAAATAATTTAATTTAATATTTAGTGTTGCGTAATGTAAATTATTTTGCATACTATTGTATAGAATTAAGTTTTTCTAACTGAACAAACAGCTGTGATCTGAGGAGTTTGTAGCGCCACTTCTTTTTCCCAGCTTAAGCACTAGGAAGTGGTGAAGGGTGGGTGTTTTGGAGGACTGTCTTCAGTAATTTTGACGTTCGAAAAGCTGATTCTCAGCCCACTTTGAATAAATTACTTTTGATTTTAGAACGTTTTATATGATGCCACGGTATTACAAGTCGCTAACGAACTATATGGTGTTCTTTTTATGTAAAGCAGATCCTCGATAAAAGTTCAAAATGACACTCCACAAACTGAGGTTTTCCATATCACCATGGAAACGTTTTATGCTTTATTTTATCTCTACTTAACTATCCACTCATTAAAAATTATAACCACTTCATGTAGAACACGGCGGGTTTTGATAATCTTGTTAGTAAAATAAATAATAGATAATAATCAGCCGACGGATGGCCTTGCGAGGTCATTATCGCATGAAAGTAGAGATAACGTTTTATCGCGACATCACAGGTTTTGGGACTGATCTGTATGTTATAGCTGGAAATTTCGAGTATTGCTACTAGGAGACTGATATAGACATGAAGTTGGTGATTATGAGATGACGTACGAAGCTGATCTGATCGTCTTTTGTTTACCCTTGCTACTGTTTTCTCATAGAAGATTTTGCTAACCATTCCGGGAACAAAAAATTCTGGAACCTTCTCAAAAAATTAAAATGCTATGCAAAAACGTTTTTTGTTCAACCATGCACCAGTGCTCTACTTTTAGATTTACATCCAATTATTATAGTAACCATTTTTCATTATTTTTTTATATATTCATTTATTCAACCTACTCTTCTTATCATAGACACGATTATCTTATCACTTACCCAACAGAAAGTTGTATGAAAAGTACGTGTTCATTATACTTTGTAAATAGTAAACATTAGATAATTTGGCACAGTTCGTAGAAATATAGCGTGAAAAAAACGAATAAAGTTTTATTGGGTCTAAAAGCGGAAGAGTGATAAAATGTTTAATACTAAGATATCGAACTGGGCTATCCTATTAGTTTTCCAGATTTATGATTTAGGTTTCGAGTTCAATTCCTGGTTCAAGAGGAAACGTGAACTTCCCGCGTTCGGGCTTTTTCATCTAAAGATGTAACGACTGCCAAAATATAAATTACTCATGTTCAAAATCTCTTTCTCAAAACTACTATACCTATTCTCTACTAATTTAATCATCATAACATCACGCTTTGTTTCCTCGAAGGGGAAGGCAGAGGTGTGCCTGTAGTACTCCTGCATTTCGCCAGTTATGTTTAAGTCCCATGTAACAGGGTTCGAGCCTATTGCCATCAGCCGGGCACAAACTCAGACAGACCGGGCTGCTACTGAGAAATTCCTAATCGAAAAACCCAATAACACTTTTGCCAAAACTGGGAATCGAACACAGGATCTCATGCTCAGCAGAAGCAGCTTGCGGCCACTGGACCAACGAGGCAGGCTACTAATTTCTAAATACAAAAAAAATACAAGTAAAAGGTACTTAGCTCTACTTCTAATAAAAGCAGGTAGGTATATATATTTTAGTTCTTGAAAACTTCGGATGCACGCGAAAATGAGAAGTAAACCTTCATAAATCATGCAACAGTTGGGGAAACTTACATATTTTGTTGCTGAATGTCCCAAAAATCTGTTATGGAATAATTAAAAAAGTGAGGGGATCAGACCGGAATGACAAAGTTTATAGTGGATCAGATAGAAATTAAAACAAATGAAAAATTTGCAGGGGATCCGATGAGGGGATCCGACCGGAATAAATCTCTATTATTTATTACATAAGAAACAGTTGACGGAGGGAAACTTTAGAAACAAGACAAACGAAACTTTTGTTTAGTCTGCACTAATGATTCAAGTAAAAGTAGATACGCCTAATCAGCAAAGCAAACAGAACCACGGCTGCGGTGCGAACACCGAACAGCTACTGTTTTACCGGAGCCTGCTCCGTGT
This sequence comes from Eupsilia transversa, assembly GCA_914767815.1. Classification (NCBI taxonomy): domain Eukaryota; kingdom Metazoa; phylum Arthropoda; class Insecta; order Lepidoptera; family Noctuidae; genus Eupsilia; species Eupsilia transversa. Next base: position 6,976,928 of record OU611888.1, read on the forward strand.
GTACAAATGTTCCACTTAGCCAGTTGACTTGCAACCTAACACCGCACTTGATGACTGAATCAACATAAGATTTCTAAAAATACATCCTCCTGTACTGTGGTTTCGCTGTTTATTTTTACTTCTGTTTAAATAATGCAAGCTGTCACCCGTCCATGAACAATGTGACTTTAAGGCCCGTGGGATTCTGGAAACAAACTCAAGTATGAATCTCTACTCAAAATACAATTATAAAATGACAGTGACATGCCTTAGCTGTTTAGGTTTTTTTCTATGATGAATGGCAGCAGCTATGTCGATTTATTCCGTTCTAATTCCAACAACTAATACCACTGGTTAAAACAAATACCAGTGGTATTAGTTGTTGGAATTGGATTAACTCATATTTATTTTCTATTCCGAATGGATACCACTCTTTCAATAATTAAATTTAATGTGCGAACGAATACTAACGACTACAAGGAGGAACTAAAATTATAATAAAGTTAATTATTAGTTATATTTTGTTATTAAACTAGACTTGCTAAATCGCTATGTCGGATTTCAATATTTTCAAACTCAAAATCCGTTGTTTCTCCTTAAAAAAAGATTATTATCTTCTAGCTGTGTCTTATAGTTAAACGAACTTAAAATGTTAAATGGTTTTCCGCGATTTATTTCAAGATACTACACGTTAGTTAGATTTGAAATACATTAACGAAGTTACAGCAAAGAAGAGGTTATCGTGAAACCTAGCAAGTTAACCTAACCTTAACGTTTATGTTTCATTCATAACTTACATTCATAGTTAATGATAACATTTTCCTGAATCACTTCTCGTAGCGGTACAAAGGTACGTTTTACATGTGACTCCACACTCTTATGAGTCTAACTTCACTTGCTAGGTATCAATCAAAGCCCAAAAGGTGATATTATGATAACTTGTTCATGATTAAATCAGCCTGTAGACATCCACTCGTGGTTAAACTCATTTCCTGACTATTTTACACTCTAACCACGTCTTTTGGAAGCGAGTTTCAGCGAAACAAATCTTTATTACAAATTCCGCAGTGGCTAATGCGTTCGCGAATCGTAAACGTTATCATCAAGTTTATTGACCAGCATATTTACACTGATGTGCAGGGGTCGTAAACAATTTACTGGTTTCGTCGGTAGGTGTGAACGTTTAACGTGACCACCGGAACAGTTCCAAGAAGAATGACATAATAGATTCTCATCAAATGTTGGTAGAATCAAATATCAAAGGCAGGATCAGTAATCATGTTCATGTAATTATGCAAAACGTACATATCAAGGTATTGTAGATTTTGCCCGTTATAACTGTTGACTGCACCAAGCAAGAAGAAAATTGCAAGTAGGTGGATCAGGATGGATGCCCTTCGTTCGATAAATATTTGTAGAATCGTTTCCTAAGACGATGTCAATAAAATGTTCTCGGTGAAAAGAAGCAACACGATTATGGAATGTGTGCGTGTAATCCGACGCAATAAATTGGCACTACATTTAACCCACAAACAAAACGTGTGAACTATGCACGTATAGCCGTTGCTAAGCCAACATCATTTCATGAAATACTCTACAAAGTTTTATAAAACGACTTACCTATTATTTTCAAACAAAGAAATGTCGGCAGAAGTTTTTTCGTTGAGTTTTTACGTGGTTTGTTCGGGTTTATTGGGATAGAAAACACCAATTACAATCTGTTTAATTTTGTAATTAGTATTATGTATAATAATATTCATAATTATTAATGTTAAGTTATGAAAAAAAAAAAAAAAACAAAATCAAAAGTCATTTATTCAAATTAGGCTGAGAATCAGCACTTTTTGAACGTCAAAAAGTCGTCGTCGTCGTATGAAGTTTGTATCTGAATATTTTGTGCTATACCTACTTAGGTATTGTACAACTAACCAGTTAAGTGACTATTATCATTAATAGGTCACATGAATCACAAAATTGTGTAAAGCGAAGTGTAGGTCAGTGATGTTAAGTATTTAATAAGATTAATTCCCCAAAGTTCGCTAAAATCTAGAATAGAATATTTATTTGCATAAATCATGGTATACAAAGGTGTTAAATACAAGTTGTGGTATAAGCATGTTTAGCTAGGTAACATAGCATGCAAAATTTTAAAGACAAGTTAAGCAACCACAATAGTTTTTTAGGGTTCTAAACCTTTTTTAGGGTTACGTAGTCAAAAAGGAACCCTTAAAGTTTCGCCATGTCCGTCTGTCTGTCCGCGGCTTAGCTCAGAGAATGTTAGTACTAGAAAGCTGTAATTTGGCATGAGTATACATATTAATTACGCTGAGAAAGTGGTAAAATAAAATCATGAAAAAAAACATTTCGTATGGGAGTATCAGATGATTTTCAACTACAATGTTAAGTGTGTTCTTGGGATAAATTCATCCCAGCTACGGAACTCTTACTTGTGCGTAGTCTGACACGCACTTGGCCGGTTTTTTAAATAATAGGCTGCCTTTCAACCACTATTTCCCCTGATGATAACGGCACAATTTTCTAGTATCTATATTTATATTGTTTTCTAACAAGATATTAGCAAGTTACAGGCAAAATATATAAATAATTTGGCGCGCCCACGGTCTTTCAAACGGTGCCACAATCCCAAGTTCAGTTCGTTGGTTTCACGATTTTCTCCCGACAATCAAGGACAGATTTATGTATCCTTTTCACGGCCTACGCGTTACTAGATCTCGTTCTATGTTAATGGATGCACCTTATTCACCAATAAAAACAAACAATGTGGAATCAACACGTCTTTTGTTTTGCCTTTCAATCATTTTTGTTAAGATTGATCGGCATTTGTTTTTGTTTATTTAAAGATGTTGCGTCAGGCAGGTTTTTGAGAGGCGTAAGTATTTTTGTTTAGCCGAACTTAAGGGTTATCTAGGGTTAAAAATATCTGTCCCTGCGTTGATTGTTGTATCAAATAAACCTCTGAGTATTATAATATAGCAATCATAACTACTTTCCAGTTTAAAGACACATTAATTTATTTAGTAGCAGCCCGGAGTCTGGATTTGTGCCCGGTTGATGGCAATAGGCTCGCCCCCTATTACGACTTAAACATAACTGGCGAAATGTGGGCGTACTATAGGTACACTTCTGCCCTTACCTTTCGGGGAATGCAGGCGTGATGTTATGTGTTATTTATTTAAAAAATAGCCTTTTGAGCAAAGCAGGTATATATAAAACCAGAGGCGAAGTTACCATAAAAAGATAAAGTATCAATTTGATTCCTAATGCCATTTAATGTGTCTATTAACTGGTAATACGACGAAAATAACGAGCATTTTGAAGAAATAGCGTAAAAATGTGGGTGTTCAATTCAACATTGATGGCTTCAAAAACATTTAAGACGTGCAATTAACCTAATACCATATTAAAAGATGGCCAGAATCGGGCATAGCCTATGTCAAAATCAAAACAAATGATTGTAAAGATAGATTAATTTAATTCGATTGGTAGAAATCAGATTTAATAATACTTTAATTTAATACAGTTGCTATACCTAACCATGTGTAACTATGCTATGCTATATAAGGTGTATATAAAATATCTTACATCCTTATGAAAAAATCGGCACCTATCGGTCATAAATGTAACATTTAGTAGGTAAATTACTGTAATTGATAAGGTAAATTGTATGACATAGTTTAATGAAAAGGAAATAGTTTTTAGCACTAGGTACCTAATACCTCTCATTTATAATACCTTCCAACTCTACCCTTATTCAGGCGTATTTAATAGTATCGTAAAACTAAAAAGGCTTTACTTTGTTGCTCTCTAGTTTATTATAAAAGGCAAAATAAATTTGTGCATAGTTGTCTATGAGTGGGCGAAAACACCACGCGATGCCACTAAAGTACAGCGGAGTTTACACCGACAATGTACCGTGTACGTGGGCACTTATTTGCGATACATTTGCATTTAAATTGAATGAAACTTGCTGTACTTAAAAATGATTGGGATTCTCATATCAATTTCTTTTTGGTAGTAAAGCCACCTCACGGGGTTTTTCAATTTTGCGTCTTAGGACAGCCACGGATCAACCGGCCTATCCGTGTTGGATCATTGTAAGGTAGGTCGTTGTCAACCTGCTTGTCAGAGCAGGTTACGTACAAAAGAACAATAGGCAATGTTGTAAATATCGCGTACCCACAATTATTGCCCATAGACATTATGACCTAGAACTCTTTAAACAAGTAAATCATGTAAAACAATATGAAATACAATAGATCTAACAAAGCCTACACGAAACAACGTTATAAATACTACAATTTTGTTGCTAATGTCGTAATCAATTTTACACATAATCCATTTATTTTCCGCCTTCACATCGGACAGCGGTATAAATCATGAATGTTCACCTGTTGTTCTATGTATTACATTTACGACGCTTGTGAATGGGACATACAAACTAGTGTTGTCCGGTGTTGAAACGATACTTCAGTTTCCTTACATTCACTAGCGCCACCGTGGGACTTTGTCGATGTCGATGAATAGATAATTCGTAGCTTTTGACTGTAAATTATGTAAATAGGTATTTATTGCTGGCGGTTTTGAATAGAGCAGTTTTATTGTTTGCTTGTAAAATATATAAACGTTAACTTTCCCTAAAATTTATATAAAATAAGGCGTAACATAGTAAGATTCTGATAAATTCGTAGGTGTTGTAATGGCATGGGACAAAGTGAAACAAAAACGACTTATAACCAGTTTAACAATAATAATTACGTCGGTTGGTGCCTCATATCATTGAAAATGTCTAACGAGACTCTGCCGGTTGGCTTCGGCCCCTCGTAATTAGTACGCTCTAAAGGTCCGGGATCCCTGGCCCCCAGAAATTTCAAAGACGAAATTATAATAAAAATATCGTTATCAACTGAAGGTCAAACAAAATAGATTATGTAAGAAACGTTTTTTGGTCGGTTTAACCCAAGTCCATTCAACCGAAACACAGACAGCTTTTCAGCAACTGTTTTGGAAACTGATTCACGACGAGAACAACACCGATCGTGAAACCTCTATTATAAAAATCTTTTCTTTCTTTGTAGTACAATTTCAAAAACGTTCAAAAATAAGAAATAACTACACAAAGAACCGTTCAAATTCAAAACTGAAAAATTCGTGAGCTTTTCCTGTTTCGTTATTGTATTATCGACAAAAGGAAATAAAGTGTAACGGTCGGACATCACTAGTGGTCGACCTTTCCGTCGGCAGGCAGGCGTGTGACAGGACGAGTTGCAAGGCAACGATCTCTGCCACATGCAAATCTTATGCGGCTGACAATCTAATTAGCACCTTTATCGCGTGCCCGCCGTCCGCCAGTAATGTCATAATCATTTAGGACATTACAAAAGGAAAAATTTAACATTTAACATTCATATCGATATGTGAATGTGACAGCCCTTCATATTTAATATGTACTTAGAATATATTACATAAAACCTTTCAAGACGACAACGTGTATTGTCAATAAATTGCTCCTCAGTTAGTTCATAAACACCTGGACAATCTTTTACGTAACATAAATATTAACACCTTATAAATACCGTGTAATACGTCTAAGTTGAATGCGATTTATTCACAATGTTGTACATACATTAACCACTAGTTTATGTAAAACGCGTCGTTGTAGTACGATTCTCACACAGTCCTCGTGCGACAACGGTGCGACCGACATAATTTTGCTGGCCTATTAACATTCTTTCTATTAAAACCGGTATATAGGAATAGGTACCTAAATACCGAGTTTCCAAGTATGTCTGTAGATACAATCACAACTTAATCTGACACTAGATCCTCTAAGCACGTGGTACACGGTACACCTCATGTAGGGTTGCCAGACAATAGGCTAAACATGATTTGATTGTTAAAAGGTGTCTATCTGCTTTAAATAAATAAACAGATCCTAGCATCTATTTAAATATACCAACGGAACATGGTTTGATAAAAATATAGCAATACAATAGACGTAGATATATTTAGTACCTAACCTATTCTGCTCAACTCATAAAAAACTTTGTAAGGAATCGACACGTGTTTCACGTCTCAACGAGGCATTGTCAAGATAACGATTGACTTGTCGCGAACCCGAACACGACGTGTTGCCACGCCGAGCGCTGGACGCACAGTAAAACAATGCAAGAATGTAAAATAAGCCCTAACTGCAGCTGCTTAGCCCGGATTTTCTGATTCAGATCTCTTAACACCAAGCGCAAATTCAGACACACAATGTTTGTGCTAGACATAATTTATTTCACTGTTATTTTACATTAGCTTAGAAAGGAATTCGAACATAAATAACGGAAATATTAATTTGCAGCGATCAACTGTCACATAAATTAGGGTTTGTGTGCCAGACTATTGATCTCTACAATACTCTGATATATTGTTCATTGCTCAATATTCAAAATAGTCGCTTTATAAAATTAATTAAAGCATTCGACTCTGAAATTCTATTATCTGTACCATTATTATTCATAAGGTACGATATGTAGGTAGGTACCGCACCCTTGCCATTAAATTCCTGCCACAAATTGTTGTGTGAATTCATATTTGGATGCAAACTGGTGATTTGTCTTCGAGAAAATTATCTTCAGAGACTAAAAAATCTTATCATATGCAATTTGTAACCCGAATAAAGTAGATTTCTATCGCTAAAGGTGAATACAATAGGACATTACATGATAGGTATTCCGATAAATCTCGGCCTACGCATTCGAAATGTGTTACATGCACGAACATGCGCTTGCGATCCTAAATCGGTGTTCTACGAAACTGACGGTTGTCAATGTAAACGATGAGGGGCAATGTCATCAAACGCCCGCACGACTCGGGTTTCATTCATACGTCTAGATCATAATTATAAATATGAGTAAACATAATATTATGTATTTAGGCATTTACGCGTCGTTCAACTCAATCCAATAATGTAATGCGCATTTTTATAATGGCAATACCACCCAAGGAATCCACGAGACTGGCTCGTCCTAGTGTGGAGTTAATTGCAACGTATTATTTTTAGTCTTATTTGAAAAATGTAAAACTAGCTATTAATATAGACTATAAGGGAATAGGGCACTGTTTTTGGCAAAAATAAACATTATTATTATATTATTAACTTTGCCAGCGAAAATTACTACTGATACCGTCAGCAAATGCGAGAAGCGCGATAGCGTAAACGGAGTTACCACATTTCCTAAGCAAAATGCTTTAGATTCCACGTACCCATGAAGGGAAAATTTAATGAGATTTTTTTGATACTTTAAAAGTTTAAACTTAACTGGTTTGTCGCAACCACTGTCAATCAAATATGGCTGTTGATTTATACTCGTAAGTAACAACTCAATAATTGAGTAAATAAGGTTACATTATCCAATTGGACAAAATCCCGTGGCGCCTGCAAGGCGCCTGCGTCATGATGACAATGCAAAATAGTCAATCGTATTGATCTAAAAATAAACAGACAATCTATGATCTATTTTTATTCCAATTCCCATACTTTAGGCTTACTTTTACAAACAATGGTTTTTATGAATAATTCATAGTGTCTCGCAGACAATGATAGTGTCAGTGTTCACCTAATGGCGAACCTCCCCTTTTGATCCATGTTGACTCACAACCATCACTATTCACACGTCGAATGTAGTCCAACCACAAATCAAAGCTGGATTTTCCAGTCAGAAAAACTGTTATGCAGTTTACAAGAACCTACTTGTTGCTGACTTCTTTAGTTCATTTTCTCTTTTCTTGTATTTATTATCGATTACCAATACAGATGGCTATTCTGAAAATGCAATTGCTAAGTTAATGTGGACAGCATCCAGTTTGAATGGACCTTTACTTTGATGAATGGCCTCTTCAACTGGTTTCTTGACCTGTACTGTTGATAATAAAGTGACAAGATGACAGGTGAATGGTTGATGAATACTTTTTGTTCTCCTGACTTGGTCAATATTTTCATGGGAAGACATCGGTCTCCCACGATTGGTTGTTCATTTAATTTACACTTTCAAATGTTCCATAAAAGAGGATTGCGGTTGCTATTGATGGTGTAATTATGTGGGCTAACGCCGCCACGTATCTGTGTTTGATAAATTGGCAGAAAACGTGATAATATAATCAGACGTCAGAGAGCTGTCAGTTTTCATATGAAAATTCTAGTTGTTTATTTAATTACATATGTGTACCACTCGGTAACGATACAATTAATTAGATATTAAATTCACAAAATCTGCAAGTGCTAACGCGATTATGATAGATAAAGATTACAATGAAGCCCAAATTAATGAACTTTCATATTAAATGAAGTTAATATGCCGGAGCTTAATAATTTAGCAAGAAAGTCAACATTACGTACGTATGATATAAGATTAATCTGTTAAACAGGATTTGTCAGGATAGGCCAGTTTACAGAGCTGAGCCGAAGTTCAATAGTCGTCTGTGACGTAGAGTGTACGTAGCAGATTTACTTTTAAGATAAGATAATAAATATAAGTATACGTAGGAAGTTATATTATATCACCAACCTAATACCTAGTCCACGCGTAACTGTGGAGCGATTGAAATAATTATGTATCTTAAATGTTTGGCAGACTTTCAGATAATCTCGTGTGTAAATCGTAGATTCCCTCAATGATTCAGGTCTATTTTTAAAGTAGATCTGAAATAGGGCCGATGAACTGAATGGAGAATACGGAAAAATTTGGTTGATAATATCTTTTGGTACAATCAATCAAACATCGTCATTAATACCACAGCCCCCGACCATATACCTACCTACTTCCTTTAGCAGTTTTAAACCACTTGTTCTCAAGTAGTTACGGATCGTTAAAGAGAACGAGTGGACATGAAATCTGGATCCGACAGTCGCCATTTGTCGGCCGTCTTTACTAATGGCACCTGTCAGAATGACGTCGTGCCTCGGAGACAATAGGCGACAGAAAAAATTTGTGGCATCACCCGTCTATACGACATTCTGCAGATTCCCTTGAAGAATTTCCGGGTCTTTTTGTTCTACAATTATATCTGTACGATTGTCCCGCCCCTTCTTCGCTCGGGGTTTTTCGGTATGAATAACCTATTCGGGACAAACCACTGTGAGTTATCGCTATCTATTATAGCTATCATTGACACATACATACTAACCTTGATCAAAACAGATCAATCTACCAATAACGGACTTCTATATTTGTAGGCAATAAACGTTGCTAGAATTTCCCACACTCGGATCATACCTATGTACTCGTATCAATCAAACTCTAGGTTGACAGACAACGTGTAGGCTGCTGCTGTGCCTAATGGATTGATTGAACTATCAATTCTGTTTACATCTGACCTCTGTATCAATTAAGCTCGTTATGTATATCTTAACCATCTTCAAAAAAGGAAGCTTTTCATCTTTCAATGTCAAATTCATTATCTGCTGTTGGTATTACAATAAAAAAAATGTAGTAATCAATTAGGCAAATATCGAGTCATATTTTTAGATTATTAATTTGTTCTATCAATTGGCTGGTAAATCATACTTTATCTTGATCTAGGAATAGATTTCTTTTACACATATCCAAGTTATTCCTATTTCACATACCTGTACATATTTTCGAACGATCTCGGCAGGGCAGTCGGTTCATAAAGGGCAATAATTCGAGCCGAGCATAACCGGCGCTACCGGTCCTCACAATGGCTCCAGACAAAGCGCGAGTGCGCGCGAGACGATGACGGATGCCCCCAGCGCCAGCGCTCGCGCATTGTTAAGCTTCCTTCACATCACGGAACTAAACACTCCATGGAGCTTATTTAATTTTGTTCCGATATAGACAATAAATTGCTTAGATAACAACTGCAACAATAAATTACGCATAATATTATCGAACTCCACGTGTCTTTTAATCAACAAATTATAAATACAGATTATCTAGTCTTTAAATGCAAACGTTTTACAACATCGGATGTGGAATCTTAACAGATACCAACATATTTAATGTCATTTATAAGGTAATAGATAACCATATATAACATTACATTTGAATCTAAATTGTGTAGAACTTACTAAATGAAGACGATGCTCTTATCACGTAGATAAATGAGAAAAAACGTATATTAACCAATTCGTTTAAAAATAGCACATTAATGATATGGGGCTTAATACGTCAACTCACGTTGTGTTTTTCATTACTCATTTCTGCGAAGAAAAATCTTATTTCAACAGGGAAAACTCTGCAGTACAATATTTTGTTTCATCATGTACAATAAGTTTGGGTAAATATGTCGATATTGTTTGTATCATGAACATTTCGTTTAACTAGATTGCAAATTATGTTTCTAAACGTAGGTGCATAATAGTGCCTTAAGCTGCGTGCTCCTACAAGTAATTAATATTTTAATTTAATGATTCATATCTTGAATCTTGACGCAGACATAGTTGTTGTACAGGAAGTGATGCTGCTCTACGCAAAGGTTGATTTTTATTGAAAGTATTTTAATAAGGGACTTGTTTTCAATGTGAGAAGAAAAAGAATAAGACTATGCGTTCCTCCGAATCCTATCTCTGTCCTTCGATGGCGGGTGTTGGCGCCACCGACCCGTCCATCAGTCGGTCCGTCCCGCGTCCGTCCGTACCACTTTTTGTTACCCGAGATATCTATATAAAGCATACTATTACAAGCTGTAATTTGAATTCACTTATTCGTTGCTTAGTCGGAATTACGAGCAGTAATTCTACGTGATCGAATCCTAACCGGCGGCGGCTGCTTTGTGCATGATTGGACCTTTAAGCCATCTTCAGATTTGTTACTTACAACTGGGGCCTCTCAAATCCCCACACTAGTTTCATCTCGTACTGATAATGCAGATATGAATTATATAACTGTCTAAATGACTACATGGCCTCAATAGAGACGTCTGCTAAGTCTCATTATCAGGTGTTTGAGTAAGACAGTGGAAGACATTGAGTCCAGGTCATACGTCATTATTAGCCTAGGCACGAATCGGGTCAGCACTAAGATTAGGTGTTGTACACACAGAGATATTATTATCTTTGCTGATAACAATGATACTACGTGATACTGCGAAATCAGAGAGTTGTAAAGATTAAGTTGTTTAAACTGCGTGCGGTGTCATTATTCTACATGTTATATTATGTATAAATTGATGTAATTTATTGATAGGTACGTACGCTGTAAAATGCATGTAGAGCGGACTTCAAAGAAAATTTTATTTTCGCGATAAAATCTGCACATTATGCACAAAACGTAAGCATTCGATTTTATTAAGATTCGTGACGTGTTATGTATACAGAATGTGTAAAATTACTTTAAACATTAAACACGATAATAAATACGCGATAATATCCAGTGAACATTACATATTTCTTAGTAAAAATGCCGGCAGTCTTACTTTACAGTTTCATATATCATGAATTTCATTAACCTATGAAAGTCAACCTTTACAGACCTAGTGGTTACTAAGCCGATTTCATTAACGACAGAATACATGAAAAAATTTACACAGCTGCTAATGATCCACATTGCTGTTGTAATATGTAACCTAATGTTTGATACAGGTGGCCTATATTGGCACGCGGCATATGAATGTACTCACATGAGCTAATAAAATGTGGCACAGACGTGGTGTCACGCTATTTTACGTAAATGAAAAGGAAATCTAAAGAATCGTATTAGAATATCGATGATAATAATTATTACGTTTACATAACATTTTACACTTGATTTGCAAAATTTTGTTGCCACGGTCTGTTATAGTGTCATTACTGTAAACTGTTGTCACGTTCGCAATTACCACCATTATGTCGAGCCGTTAACTCTATTGTCTTTATATGTAGCACTTTCATTCATTGTGTAGCTGTATCATTGTTTAAATGCCATAATCGTCAGGTGAAACTGCGTTTACTTCTAAGATAAAGTAGGGTAACTCTTTGTTTCCATCTTATAACGTTAATTACGGACGCATAAAGCGTCTCAGTAAACCTTTTTAACTATCCGTCATGGCGCCGGTCCTGCCTCCCGTACGGAGGAGCCAAACAAAAACAAAGAGCGCACCTCGTGCTGGCGCCTGCGTTATCGCGCCACGTGGGCCCTGCGCCCTTTGATTCTTATTCCTAAAATACATTCCTTCATAGAAAGGCACATCTTATCCCGGCTATTGTTTCGCTTTGTGTTTTACTTACCATAACAACTAAACATTTCAAGCCACTGCGGGAATAATTTCAAGTTTACAACTTCCATGTTAAAATTATAACGACAATAATTATATGTGCATATTTGTGGGGAAGACCGTTTATTTATGGTTTAAAATTGTAAATAACGCTACAGCCTGTCAATCATTCGTGTTTTGTCGCGATGCCGATGAAGAAAGCTCTGCCTTATAAAGAGAAGCAGTCAGCTATTTGCTGTCCGACATTTAATGGGGCCAGTTTTTTTACATCAATAAAAATTATATCATGTCTCAATCTCACGCATCTGTTTCTTGTAACATATTATTATGTTAATATATCCACATTGTCACTTCATTAGCTGTTTCACGTGTTCAGATTCACATATTTTTTGTTATAACTGGTATATTTTTGAGAAAGTCGTCCCCTGGCATAAACTATATTGTTTTAGTGAATGGATTTCATAAAAAGATTACTATATCTCTGGTACGTATTCCCAAATTGTGTGTACACACGAAGTGAGGAGATAATACGAAAATATGAATAATTATATAACCTACGAGCCGGCTCTCAGATAGAGATAGCGATCTATAGACAGCGGTCGCGTACATCGTACGACGCTCACGTAGAACTGTCGCGTAGCGTCTCGCGCTTCTAATTATTTAACGAAGCTATCTATAACATTTTAATATAATTAGTTTAATAATTTTAAAAGTAATTTATTTTATCACAGTTATGGTAAGTGGCAGTTGTAGCTTATAGAACTTCTACTATATTGTTAAAAGTTATCTTTGTGTAAATATTTAAATTATAACTCTTGATTTTAATTATTTTTATAACCTATAGCTTGTTCAATATTGTCAAATTTAAGTTGGCCAGTGACTTAATATTATGTCTCATTTAGTAACCAAAAAAAACCAACCATAAAAAATCCATTGATGAATTTAAAGTACGTAGTTAAAAAAACTATAAGGTCCGAGTCGTGATCTGATTATGTATATTTTTTGTTTCAGGTAGTGTATGATGACAAACCAGCTCAGAAGACGGATGATGAGCACATTATCAATATCCAACTACAAGCATAAAGCTTCGTAAATGTTACGACGAAAATCAGAACAATCCTTTTGTCGGTAATAGTGTGGTGACATAAAAAAGTGAAAATCTAAGACTAATATTTTTAAACGTGGACTCAAAATGCGTATAACTGAGTGTTGGGTGCTGAGAAAGATGGATGTGCGGTGTTCGTTGTTCAAACTGTTATTGTTCCAAATGCTGGTGGCATGGTGCGCCGCCAAGCATGTCACGATAAATCTCACGAAGGACACCGCCGCCGGAGACGTGGATAAGGATGTCCAGGATAGCATAAGAAACCTATTACATACTGGTGAGTACCTACTTTTATTCATCTTTATTTTTTTGTTTGTGGTTATTCGTGCTGTAGAAACGTAGGGGAAAAAACTGCCGAATTTTTGATGCGTTCTGAAACATAAAAGATGATTTACAGTTTTAGGGGCTTAATCAAAGCAGATTTTTTTTTCGATTGAAAACTAAACCCATTTTTTTTAAATAATAGATTCGTTCAATAATAGGTACAGAAATACGTCGAACCAATGACACACCTTTAATACATCTCTAGGCCTTGAATCAGCATAGAAAATGTACGTATGAAACAAGTTGCATATTGATAAAAATAGCTAAATCATCTATTAAAAAAAAAACTAGGCATTCAGGTCATTTCAAGTGATTATTTAGTAGCTATTGTTAGCTAAGGTGATTTATTTTATTTAAATTACAGAAGAATTTATTCACGTTTTGAATCATACGCATATTAATAAGAACAAGATTATTTATATCTGTTTATTGTTCGGGATAAAATTAAGAGCTTTGGCTGTGGGTTTTACCCATACCTAAGCAAAGAGGGCTTAGTAAATTACCTTGAATATTAACCCTGTTGCAGGCAATTTAATAAATCACAGTAATTACTTTTTCATCAGCTCATTGTGTCAAGTCATCTGCTACGGTACTATCGGTACAAAGATACCCCTATGTTCGCTGATTCACCAGGTCAAGCGTCTTTCGCGCTTTATTCATTACCCACTTACCAGATTAAGGGCGGATTCCATCAATGAAACTGAACGCGATGAGCACAGCTAATCGCGTTCGGTTTCATTAGTGAAATTGGCACTAAAAAAAACTTTTCATACGATTTTTCACAGCTTGTAACAATTTTCTAGACAGAAGTAATAAAGCATTAATGCATCAGCTGTGTCCCCTAGTAAACTTTGTAAGATTCAACCGAGCAAAATAGGTTAATAGTATCGTAGGCGACGCTCCAACCATTTGTCTTATTTGCACAGTAATTGGGATTTTTAAATGAGACTATTATAACGACTCTTAAATATTCTGTTTGGCACCACTTCTTGTTTTGCTTAGTTGCTCTGCAATCCTAATAAAAGTGATTAAATGCCAACGTGTAGACAAACAATATCAAAGGTGGGCTGTGTAATTTGGTTGTTATAAAAAACTATGATATTGGAAACTATGCCTTCACTACACATTTTTTAGCCTGTAAAAAATCGATCGATCATTTTGTTGCACAAATCCATAATTTAATAAAACATAACTTTACGATAATAGGTCTAATTATTTAACAGCTATAATGTCCATTCAGAATATGTAAATCAAAAGCGATATAAAACATGTCAAGGCGTTAGAGGTCAAAACTCAAATCTTCGTATAATCCGATCCTATCGGATTTACAATTAAAAGTGACGTGTGACATACGTCGTGACAAGGGTCTACCGTAACCATCAGATAAAGTATCATATCCTCAGAGATCGTCACGCTAATCTTACGCCTTGTTTTGTAAATGTCACTAAGTTTGAAATACTGATAATTGGATTTAGAGCGCGCGTGACAGCCGCGAACTGAGAGCATTTTAGGGTTAAGCCTTATTGCCCTTTGGTCGTACTTTGATTAATGTATCTCGTGCAGCACCCTAATTTTACGAGCTGTAGGTTTTATGTGTTTGTAAATCTCTTAAGTCGAAAGATCATTACCAAAACGAAACTTTACAGATAGAAACATGATTAAAACAACCGTACATAATAAATTTACACAACATTGTTTAATAATATTTGTTTCCGAGCAATAATAAACAGGTTCGCAATAAATTACTATTGTAAAATCATATTCCATGTGATACTACACAACAGACTACGTAACACAAGACCAAGTAACCAAGAACATATAATTATTTTAATTACAAATTTCATCTACCGACTTATTACGACCACACCAGTAGTTATATAGTAATTTCGAACTTGTTATAAAATACTTGAATCTCAAAATTAAGTCTCCATTTTTAGGTCGTTACCTACCGCATAAAATTATGAAAGACTGTAAAATAAAACCCTAAACTATAATATAACACAGTATTGTGTTACTGTAACCAAATGACATTTTGCTGCACACTCCAGTGTGGTGGATATGTTTATTATTATTTTTATTTATAACCTACAGCTTGTAAACGTCAAGATTAAAACAGCCCATTTTTTACTTTTCATTTACATAAAAAAAAGATTTAACGAATGTCTCATTTAGTAAGAAGCAGCTTTATATATAAAAATTCTAAAAAAGCATCATCAGTTAAAATGCTTACGATGCTATTCGTAAAATCATACGATGTTTGGCCGATTTTTCTGTCCAGCTGTACAAAATAGTGATGTAATTTCTGCGTATGCACTTGTGCGTTTAGACATGCTGGCTACATAAATGTTAACTGGTCGTACGTAATACAAATGAAAAACACACCTGCAGAGAATTAATAAATTGTGTACTTCGTTGATAAATTTAAGCGCATCTCAAACCAATAATAAGTGGTCGATGGAACATGAATTAACCAAAGCACTAATGCAGTAAGGAGTTCTATTTGCAGACTTAAGAACACTTCAAAAATAGATCGCGGATAACGTAGAGTGAGTTGAACTGAAAGCTTCAAAATGAAGCATAAACGTAATCAAACCAATAACCGTAAAGCGGCAATCGGTGGCGGGATTTATAAAACAAAGCTGTTAGTGAGCGACACGGTCGTCGAACTTTCATTCTAAATTCGTACCTGTGCCATTTTGCCCACCTAAAATTGACATTTGATTGCGAGCGGCAATTTTAAATTCATCGCATAAATTACCTGGTTAATGTTTGACTATCTTATCGTAAAAGTACTTAATTATTGCCTAAATTTATCGCTGGAAAGTGCAAAGTATAACGATCCTGATTCGCTTATCTAATAAGCTCAATATTTGCTCAAGCTATCTTATCAGTTAGTGCCGAAAAGGCGCGAATCTGTTGATCTTGGTGACGCGGATCATGACGTAAAGCTGACACTTGTCGGCCGAGGAAACAATCGTAAGGTGATCGTGCGCCTCTTTACCCATTACTCACAGAAATACGGGAACTGAATACATTTTGCTTTAAATACTGTTTTTTTTTTAATTTCTATGAAAATAGGAAAACCCCACATTTTTTTTGGAATTTTTACTGAACACAGAATCTTGTCCCAAAATTACAACTAATTTTCTACATCAGGATTATTATTTGCTAGGTATATAATATTAGACAAGTTTAGTCACAAAGTAAATAGTTACACATCTTAGTTTTTTTACAGGAAACTATTATTAAGACGTTTGTTCTTGTCACATCACACATAATACCTTTGTTTGAACACTCTGATTATGAACAATTAAGGGTGATGTAACACACTTTTATCGCCTCACACAAATTAGTTTTGTTGCTCAGTGACTTCGAAATGGGCACAGTTTTACGCATTTGATTCGCTATTATAAAAATTAATGATAAAAACTAGTGTCAATTATGGATTGCCTTGACCGAAGACCCGAAATGTAATGACGATCAAACCAATATGGAACCAATTCTGAGACGCGAAGATTAGGTACAACTAGACTGGTTCCTATCCGGTATTCGAACTTGATGAATAATAATTAATTTTATTAGATTATATAGTTATTATAACCACAGGGGGTACCCGCGGCTACATGAGGAAGGTCCGATCTTTACATGGTGAACAAATTAGTTTCTGGGGCCTCGTACGTGGCGCCCTACAGAGATAGTAACTTTACCTATGTAGGTTGACTGTCTATGCTAATTGAATGATGTAGTGAACCTATATTGGCATAAAATTAATTTACGTAATCGATCTATCGCAACTCATTCTCAACATATGTGCGTACATAGAATAGTAGGTAATCAGTTTTAAATATATTCCACACTTGTATGATTACACATTATTTCGCTAAACAAATTGTCATGTAAGGTCTTTATTTTTCTGTAAATTCATTAAGACTCATGAAGTTTTATCAAACGAAATGAAAATAAACGAGATATAAAAGTTAAGAGGCGCTATTAAGTTCACCCATTCATAACGTAGTGATGTGCTCTGTTGTCGCTCGGCAGGGGGCGGTACCTACGCACTGTAATTACCAGTAATTGCAGTCATACATAAAACAGTGACGGTGAAATACTCAGCCCACGCCTCTCATTACAACACTAACATTATTGGTTTTAGATTCATATCATAGATGTAGCCTACCTACGCGAAGATGTAGCTTACGGCTACTTTATGGAAACTAGGCCTATTATAAATTCAATAATGTACACTTGATACGATGATTACTATAATAAAAAGATTGGGCTTGATTACGATTCATTAATAAAATATCGTTTCAATGAAATTTTTTACATACTGTATTCTTCAAATTCGGATGTATTAATAAAATTCTGGTTTTCGCAAAAAAAACTCGCGCAGTTAAACATCGTCTGAGCAACAATTTTCAAGGCAAGTTCTTAGAAAATTATCGCTCTATTAATCCATTTATCGTCTGGGGGAGCACTTAAACCAGCTAAGGCTTGAACAATTGCAGTTTTTACCTTAATTAAATTCATTTATGTATGGTCTCGGAAGACTAATAAGGAGTGAGAAAAACACGAGTAGCAAGTAGAACCTGTGTGGCCTTACCAGTCAGCGAGTGTCGAGTGACTAGCGCCGCTCCGTCGCTGACCAAGCACACAGATTTCATATGAAATCGTTCATATGATGAGTGATAAGCTAGTAATTATGATTATCTATGAAAAATTGAACATATTACCGAGAATTTTGTTGTCTAGGAACGTGTCAGGCTAGCGCGCCACGGGGTAATGTTACGGCCTGGTAACGCCATGGAGCATTGTGGGACACATTCTTACTTCAAGAATGTGAATCATATTGTATTGGCTATGGAATGTAGTGTTTATTTACAAGTTCTTTTCGTATACAAAAAATCCTGACAAGGGATAACATTACTTCCACGTACCCAAAATTTAGGACGATTAAAATGACAGTTACCATCTCCTACAATCATTTGCTTTAATACTCTCTTATCTTAATTCGAGGTTAGCCGTAAGCCAAAATAAAAATAAAATATTTAATGCATGAATTATCATCATTATTTATTTGAGGAATGTTGTTGGTGTATAATTAAGGCGTTAATCGCTATGAGATATAAAAGTACGAGTGCAGTGGCGCCCGGAGATGGCGCCATGTTTAGGACGCAGGCGCAGGGAACCACATTACTTCATAAATACAATACCATTAAAGCCCTCGGGTCATTCTACGTGTGGAGTTGTTAACGTTCCATTGTCTTTTTATTGTAATAAAAATACTGGGTTCGTTTTTGTATTAATTGTATTAATTTAATTTGTCAATAATTATTCAACACAACAAAGTTTAAATGTCAAGAAACATCCTGTTAATAATAATTAGGAAATATCTCATTTTATAGCCTCTAAAATTAGATTTATTGAGCAAAATGCTGAGCGAAAAAAAGGTGTCCTATTGCAAGTATGGTACGATTTTTTACTTGCATCAGAACACGTACGACATTTATTTATTTACTATCATCAGCAAAGCCGGCAGGTTATTGTCTTACGATATGTTTGTTGAATTTCCGTTGTTGCTGGAAAGCACCGTCATTATATATCCTCGCGCGCCGAAACAGCTATGCCGTCAATATTATGACTAATATCTAGGTTATCGCCGTTAGTTTTCAGAATTTACGATGCATTTCGGAGGATTTGACTTGAAGAGTTAAGTTGTTAATTGACTTATACTTATATATTCTTCATCACTTCCGTCGATACACAAAACTATAGAGAAAATAAAGATTCTTCTTTACAGTAGTATCCCATTAGCCCGTATCTAAAGGCGTCTTTATTTGACTTTTACTGATATACCACTATATAGTATAAACCGCTGGTAAAACCCGTACGTACTTACTACGATCATTATCACAATAAACACTTTTTATTTACGTGCGTAATAGTGCGTATAACCCTTTCATCGTGAACGCCAATAGCTATTTTCATCCCGGTGCGTAAGATTTACAAACACTAACAATGCTGTAATAGCTTCAGTACGCATAGAGAGTACATATGGGAGTACATATTCATATTTTTTCTTATTAGTGTGCTGTCAGGTCACACTTTTTTTAAAGTCTATAGGCATCAACTGTTTCTAACAACATTTTAGACTAGACGCCATCCCGCTCGGAGGACCAATATTTTTGTAAATATATCCAGACCATTTTGCCTCTTGGATTGCCACGTTGCCATTTCTTAAAGTTTGGTTTTTATATGATTATTTTTTCCTACAGGTATCTACTCTCATCGACACCTGGACGCGTCGAAAGTTCAAGTAGTACACCCAGTGAAGGTGACAAGGCACGGCGAGCTGGTCTCGCACGCCGTCGACCACGCGCATGCACATGGACACGCGCGTGCCCGAAGGGATCTTCATCATACGGAGCAGTATCAGCCTCACGTCGTGCATTACAACCTTACCGTAGATGGTCGGGATCTCAGGCTGGACCTGAGGTAAGCATATTTGATTTATTTTATCACAGCATCAACGTCATTATCAGCTTTTAACAATTAGCAGCCTATTGCGGAACATAAGCTTCTTCAATTGCACGTCACTGAGGCTGATCCTCGGCCAGTATCATCCATCTGTTAAAAAACAAATGGGCGGAATCGAATGGAAGGACCAAATTAGTTCCTATCCAGATTTATCTACCCTGAAACTTGTAATTAAGTAGTTATCTAATAGAAACCAGACTGGATGTTCAGTTGGATAATACATTAAATCATTACGAGTAAAGCGCCACGATTTATTTACAAGTTGGAAGTTAATATCTAAGTTCACAATACCCATTGTATTATTTCCTAAAGAACAAGGAAAAGCAGTGATAAACGTCCGAAAGATTAACAAGCTGTCAGTAATAGAAAACACTAGACACACGTGCAATGTTCAACATTTCCATATTTTTGCAAAGTTAACAAAATGTTCAACATAAAGAAAACACACTGTGTATATGTCGTTAAACTCAATGCAGGCAGCACAGATGGCAAAATTCAACCTGTTTTTAATTTGTGTAGTTACTTCTATTACTTAAATAGATAAGATTATGTCTGTAACAGTATCTAGAGTACACACAGATACAGCTGAAGTTCACGGGCATTGGGCAAGTGATATCAAAGAGTACATTCGTCGTACAAAGTTAACTGCCCCGCCGCCGCCGATTAGAGTGAAAAGACCGTAAAATCGTCCTTTAATCGATTTTGAGTTTAGTGTGGTCTCTAATTATTACTATAAACCTTTTTGTATGCTTGAAAATAAAAAATAAACAAATAGAAGCAGAATTCTGACAGGGATCTTACTATTAGGTATCTCGATGAATTTAACAAAAAAAAACACCGAAGGTAATTATCGTCTTATTCATAATACGAAGCAAGTGCAACGGTGCATATAAATATACAAAAGGATGATTGATTAGCCACTTCTTATAAGAAAAAAGCTTTTTCAATAAGAGGAAAATCTATTTAATTATCGTGGATGTTTTTGTCTGTAAATATTCCTATGTTACAAAAACCTAACCCAAAGTTTTTATTAGGTATATATAGTAAGGTTACATGAGAACATGATTCGGATTGTTCTATCTCGCAGCGATAACCCGGGCCATGTGAAATTCGGGCATCAGACGTATTACAATAGATAAGAGAGTAAGCGTGCGCCCGCGCCGCTCTCTGTTGCCGACTGGACTGACATAGTTTGTTTTTTGCCTATCGCGGATCGACCTTCTCAAATATTTGAACTTGGCTTCGCTATCGTTCTGGGCCACATCGACGTTTATCTGCGGCCAAAACTACCACTAATGACACATTATCTCCCTTATCACTAGAGTATTTCATTATGCTTTCATGTACAGGTAGGTTTAATTCTATCACCTGATTGTATTCTTGTTTTTTGTTTTGTACGCCCACTTATCTCAATGTTTGTAAAAAAATGAAGTTGAAATAATCAATCAAGTTGAATTATGGTCATCTGTAAGCCGGTATCGTTCCTATTAGGAAGCAAATCTTTATTTTGACGAGCGTGAAAATTAGTCTGCATACTACAAATATAGCTTCCTTCTTCTTTTCCGTGTGGTTAGGTGTCAGAGATTTTATGCCTCCCATGGCATCTAAAACAACAAAATTAATTAATTAACTTTTGTAGCCATGATAGATGTAGTTAGAAAGGGTTCATTTAATTATAATTTTAAGGAATGAATCGCACTCAAGGCACCCACAATCTACACTACAGTACCGATATTTGTGAAAGTCCCTGTTAATTAGGACGTATTCAGATTAGGGAGGTTGACCGGACACACACAGGATCGAGTTTGTTATGGTCTTTCAGATCACATATAAGATGTTTGGAAGCTTTTAAATCATAGTAAAGAAAGATTAAGAGCTATGCAAAATTATATTTTTAGAGAACTGCAAAATGTTTCCCAGTTCTCTCAAAATATATAACAATATCTTCTTCGTCTGGAATTATGTGATTTTAATAAGTATTGACCTTGAGACGGTCTGAGCCCGTTGCCGAGGAGTATGCACATAAATCTTAGTAAATCTGCCCGTTGTTCGTCTGACGCAGCATTAATACTGTTGTCGCTACCGGCAACAAAATCACTAGTAGTTAAACAAATGGCTCTTTGTTTATTTTAGTCTTTATTTATTTAATCGCATTAACAATCTACAGTTATAATATGGACGTTTTTAGTATTTATTTGGCTCGTGTTTTATTTAACTGTCGTAACCGATTTTGTTGTCTTCTTCTCAGTCTTGAGATCTAATGTTTTAGATTAGGTACTATAAATAATTGAATCAGCTCCTAAACGTCTACCACCGAACATCTGGATCGGTGAATCATAATGTTTTCTGGCACACATTTCTTTTCCATTTTGCTACTTGTACCTAAACTTGTTACTGTTTTGACTTTTTTGATCTTTGAAGGGGAGGGAACTCTTTCTGAAGGGGACCGCCTTATACCTGAAAAGGCCTTTGATAAAATATATACTTATCTTAAACTAAAGAAAGAGCCCTAAACTAACTCTACCTCTCTAATCTTTGGACTCACTAGGTCCATTATCTGTACAAAAGGACCAATAATGGAGTATGAAATTAGGTCCGAACGGCCGAAGTCGATCACGGGTGTTGGATATAAGATATTAATTTCGGACATGTAGTTGGCCCCGCGCCTAACTCACCGCACGCACTACTTACTGGAGCTCATAAATTTCGAAGGCTATTTCCGTACATTTTTACAGCAAAACTTGTATCCCAACACTGACTAATGCTTAACTTTAGCGAGAAAAAATATTTATAAAAGTAGAATGCAGTGTCAAATTATCGGAAATACAGAAATGTTGTAACAGATTGTGCTAAGAATCTAGCCAATATAGGTCTTTCGGCCACAAAATAAATCACAAGACAATTTCTTATCTTAATTTAATTAGTTGTAATAGTTCAATTTATTGGCTTTGTGGGACAGGCTATAAATAACCGTATAATGAAATACGCACCTATTATATTCCGGCCTTTCGCTCGCAGAAATCAACATACGACATTCTATGTGCCTTGTTCAACAACCGTTTTTTCTAGACTGTTTTTGCTAACTGGTAGTAAATAATACAGTCATTAGAGACAATGATAAATTGAGAGACAACCAAGCAGGTGGCGTGACTACTAAATTCGTACACTTATATTTTAACTAAATAGACGTTTAAGGTAGTAAAGATGTAAAAGACCACGACTTGATCTCAGTTGATTACTCCTTAAGATAATGTTGCCGTAATAAATCAATAACTACTGTTAGTGTTACCAGCCGCAAAATAATGCTTAGTTTTCCTAATCGAGCTTAAAGCTTGTTTTATCTTAACTTAGATATAATGAATTCCAAATCTGGAAGGCATAACAGCATTCCTGTGCCGAATAGTGTTAATAATTTATGAAACACTAGATTAGTTAATAAAATTAAATTTGTTCGTAAACATGTACTTAGATTTTGTACTTACTTCCCAGGGAATAAGTTTGCGATAATTGTAATAAAGGTACTTCGTAATGTTGTCAAAGACGTAGGTACTTATTTCCACTTATCAACTTTAGAAATGATATTTTAAATTCACATATATGCCTATCTTATCGAATAAATCTAATCTTATTAAAAAACGCAAGTAGGAAATGAATTAGTAAAGTAAAGTAAAAATAAAGTAAAATTGTTTAATGTCACAAATGCGAGCATTCACAAGATTTGGTACATATATACAGTATTTATTTATTTTTGCTTTAGGTACTGAACAGCAGACATCATTGATATAATTATGTTCATTGAAAAATCATTTAGTTTTTTGCGTTCATTATATTCATACGGAATCAGTATCAATATATGTCTACAATATAATATATTAGTTTGATTAATTGAGGTGGTCGTGCTTACGCAATACACTCATACCAGTAATGTCGCCATCGACTAACGCAATTCCAAACGTAGGCTATGCACACGGGATCAGATACATGAACCACTCATTATTTCTTTCGAAATAGATAAACCCTTGCTCACTTGCAGCGAGACCAAGATTATTATCATTTATTGCTAAACTATTACATCACACTCTCCGACATCTTCAAGTTTACAACATCAACCAAAAAGATACATATTGTTAAAATTGCCAAAACCCTAAAAAGAAGACTGACAGCTCTTTTCCTTTTGGACATGTCAAGAAAATTGCACATAATTCGAGTTCTGCGTCCAATTAATTTATAGTTACCGATAAGGAGTAGATAATTATGCTCTTATAGCTCTTATAGTTGCGATTTCATAAGTAGCCTGACGTATTGATTTATGGCCGTACTGAGGTAATGAGACAAATCTAATTACAAAGAGAGGCTTGTGCTTTAAATAGACACAGCTGGCAACTAATTGCCATAAAATAAGAATAAAGAATAAGTAATCTTGTTGTATGTGCAGCGGATGATCAAAGCTGTGCGGACGCATCGTGTCGCGTTTTCGCCGCGCAATAGTTTCGCGGAAGCGTCGCTATCACTCGCACTCGTGTGAACGCAACACTAGCTAGAAGCTGTCCGTGCACTTTTTGTACCTACGCACACCGACTTGATTGCAGCCTACCTTTTTAAATAAGCTCGCACTTTCCAAATAAATAATAAAACAACGCCAATAAATACCTAAGGCGGTTTCTTTTCGGTACCGTTCCATTGACAATAAAAAAATACACATGATCACCTTAATGCAGGCAGTTGTCACGAAACTTGACAGACTGGGGTGCGAGCCGCGTGACCTCGTCGAATTTCTTCTTATTCAGCAACTGGGACGCAGGGCTCATGCATTTTTAATGTGCTGGGGACAAAAACTCGACAGTTTGAAAGTTGCTGTATGGTCTTCGAAGTTCAATTCATACATATTTATGTGGCAATTATTGTAATACAATGAACGATGAATATTGCAAGGATTGCACAACGTGACCCTACGTAGCGGGACCGTGCACCGAATATAGTAATACCCAAATAAATGAAAAACGACTGTTTAATGCAATCTGTCAATTATATTATGTGAACATACGGCGGCTCATGGAAGGTTCAGCTAAGGTATACTTTACCCTTTTCTAGACCTGAAATGATCATTCAATTCAATCAATTCACTATCAGAATTTCACAAATATTTTCGGTAAAAATTTCAACTATTTACATATTTTCCTAAAAGTCAAACTAAAGACATTTTTTTCAATTAAACCATTTACAGGCACTTTTGAAATGTCAAGGAATCGGTCAGTCAGAAATATGAAGTTATTTGCCCATTCCAAAGCGTAGTAGGTGTATATGGAGAAGAACGGGCAAGAAACTCTACGCACACTCTTTTAAATCGAACATTTGTTATCAAATATTGGTTAAACATGTGAGAACAATTATATAGAAAGACGTGCATGTTAAAAGCGTCCGTAATAAAAAGATGAAAATAATTAATAAATTAAAATGGTAGCTAAGAGCCCCAACTGAAACAGCTAAAGAGATGCCATACTGAGAACTGTAAACATTACCGTTAACGTATGAAATGACTCTGTTACTCTTGAACTGGATAATTATATGAGTAAGGCCAAGGCTAAGCATTGTTTATGTATACAGCGATCAAACGCCTGAACTATTTTTGTATACATAATGTAATGCTTACAGTTAACACATATAGATATAGTCTTACGTCGAGCAGATCTCCAGTATGTAGATTTCTTTACTCCCGGTGGTATCTACATATTAGGGATTTTAAGGATAGTCTTATATTGAAATAAAAAATGGCCAAAATAAATCGAACAACTGCCATAGTGCCCAGTGCACAGTGCTCAAGTCTGAATTAGTTATAATGCAAAATGTAAAAACAAAAGTGCTCAGCGCCTTTACAATTGACTGCATCTCAAAGATGCATATAATCAAATCCTCAAATCTAATAGACCCCTCTTGGAGTGCTCAATTATCTAATATTTTCATTATTTAATAATATCTTTTGTCAGGTTTACATTGCCTATAAAGTTTCAGGATTTTGTAATAACTATAAACGCGCAATATAAACGGATAAAGGCTTTGGTCCTTTCACCCTACTAAAATAGTAATAGTTGTCGTAATTTCTAATTTATATACAGTCCATTAGGTTTATCGAATTATAAGATTTTATAGCTGCGAATTAAGATTGTGAACAGCGAATGCTATTTGCCAAACACTTAACGAGTGATAATCGCTGATAATTTAGTTGCGCCGTTGTTGTCGAGAACAGTTAAGGGTACAAGAGGAAAAATGCCCGAGTAATTCGACCACGTACAAATAAAACGCCTTATTGGAACATTTTATGGCTTAGTAGAAACTTGTACCAGTTGCGAAGGTTATTTCGAAAATTGCGCCCGTTATCGCCTGCCGATCTGCGGTTAATATTTTTATCGTGTAAAATTGGACAAGTGATCGCTCCAAAGCGGTCTAATGATTGTTGTAAATTTCACCAGTGTTGGTAAATTGGGGGCATCGATAATAAATTTTCGCATTGGTAACATCGCCATGGCGCGAGATCAGACAGGTTCTCCGTGCCAAGTCGTTAGGTTCAAATGATTTGCATAACAATTTGTAGGTATTTGTGTAATTGCTACGAGATCAAAGCTTTTATAGTGTTCCTTATTAGGAATATCTTTATGATTTATTTGATGTTTAAATGTGTTTATTGAGATTAGATAGTTTTGCTGTAATTAATTTATATGTTATTGATATGATTTTAATCCTGCCTTCATTCGTCTAAATGGTAATTTTATCTAATTGAATACACATAAGACCCACCCGGCAGGTGCTGCCTATAATAGCCTATAGCCTATATCTGCGAAGGAGGTTTCTATTTCGAGAGCTAAAATGAAGTATCAAAATGAGTCGCAGGTCGCAGATATTATTATAGTTTCACGTATAGGTAAATGCATTGCAAGTTCAAGTGCAAGGAACTCGTAAGAAGCTGTAATAAAATAAAGGTTTCGCACGGCAGGGCGCCGAAACCACAGGGCTCTGAGAGATTTATATCTACACACGCTGTATATATCGCCGTGCGATACCCGATACGATGCGAAAGCAACAGCAGAGTCAAAACAATACGCTTTTAGTTTTACTCTTTTATTTTCTGTCGCTAAGGGAGCGTCGGAACGTTTCTCACTTGCTCTCAGGAAATACTAAAGGTATTACAAAAGCTAAAGCCTACTGCCTATGCCTTTAATTTTGTAATGCTTTCGCGTTGACATTTTACGCATGACCTATGACACCTGTGAATGTTAAACATCTTGAAATTACACCTATTGCGGCATTTAAAAGGACGATGTTTATCGTGTTAATTTATAATAGACGACAAAAATGTTCGTCGGTATAAGTTTTCTGAGAAAGTCTCCTACCTACACTTTCTTCTGAAAACGCTCGTAAAAGTTCTCTTTGATCGTGTATAGCGTAGGTAGTTTGGTGAAAAGAAACGATAGATACTTAATAGCTTACTTGTGTACGTATAGTACCTACGTACATACGTATATACATAATAGGTGAAAGTTGATAGATAGATAATAGCTTAGGTAACTACATATAGGTAGGTACATGAATATTGCCTGGGAATAATGGTTCACCAAATATCCAACCACCAGGCGGCAGCGGTGGTAAGGCGTTGTCTTTTTCAATATTTCTGACGATTAAGGCCCGGCCTCCACCAAAGCGGAGAGGAGAGGAGATGTGTTGAATAAACCAATCCGATTTCTTTATTTCCACATCGTGGAGAAGAGATGTAGAAATAACGAAATCAGCGAATTTCTTAGTAGCCTACACGATACCTACGGAAAACTGTCGGTGGCCTATTCTGCAGTCGGCAACCACACACAGAGCACTATCAACATTAGGTGGTATAATGATAGTATTTCAGATATATTTGCATATTAATCGCAGCTATTTGGCATCTACAGTGCGTTTATCTCGTAAGGTCTCGCAGCGGCGCCTGTGTTGCCACATATAAGGATACACTTATACTTCAAAAACTGGTCTAATCAGGTTAAACCAGCTTTTAAATGTTACGTAAATTACCCATTTAGCACCATTTTTATAGACATTTGGTATGAAATAGATATTAAATTAATTTAATTATATTATTATTTCTTTAAAGTGAATGAAACACACATTGTGAATCGAAATGGCGGCTTACTATAGATAGTGAAGGAAAATAAGGCTCTAGTGGTACAAAAGCAATCGCGTGAACAACTTGTAAATACGTATGGCTGATTAATTTGTATGCAAACAAGTAGCATCGCACGATAAGACTTGTGAAGATACATACATTATCTTTAATTGAGGACGTGAATTAATTAACAGGTTGGCACCTCTCTAATACAAAACAAATGTATATTTAACTATATAGAGCCCAACTATTTGGATGCTATCAGACAGTATGGACTGGACTAAACGATGTTGACATGCAAATCGAGCATTGTAGTCAATCCGTTAACTTTTCAAAAATGTTATGCCATAATGCACGCAGTCCATTACCGTTTGAAACAATCAATTGTCAATTATGACAGGCTGGTGTATCTAGTTACGGAGTATGCACAGACAGACACATACAGACATTTGTGTCAACACGTATCTGGGGCGACTGTGTTTACCTCTACTAATTGCCGTAATGAGCCTTATCTGTGTGCTTAGTGCCGCACTCGCCACTCGAACTGTTTGCTTCTGATCGACAGCCACGGCCCAAGGCTGATAATGTCCACAACAACTAAAAACAACAGCACTTGTCCTGTGTTAGCTTAGTGGCGCCGAGTGGACGATACCCGCATGTGTGTTTGTATGTTTCATTGAATCTTACATTAATTCAGCAATTATTATCAACCGTTACGTAATCTGTAGGCTGTTGACCAAATACTACCATCAATAAAATTATTCAACGCCAATTACTGACACATAAATTATAGTCACTTGCAGTCAATAAAATAGGATATAAAGGTCGGTTAGTTACAAATACAGTGAGCAGCCGTATATCCTTTCCTTTTTCTGCGCTTAATATATTGTTACATTCCACAATTGCTGCATTCTGCCCGGTATCTAAGGCCGGTCCATACTGTCCGATAAATCTTGACCGTGTGCCAGTGCGAAATCTACTTTTTATGGTCGTCGCGGCCGTCGCCATAGTGGACAGATTCCTTGGACGATATGCGATTAAGCCGCAGTTTGAATTTATAGCTATCGGCTGGAGTTCTTCAATGTTCGATTGTTAGTTGAACGCAAAAATAAAACAAATCTTACGATCAACGCGAAAATAACGATAGAACCGGCGCTCTGCTGGAATGTTAATCACACTACTTAGTTTCATAAATAATCGAGAATCATCTGTTGTCTAAGTATAGTTTGCATGTACCTAATTTATTCTTGTTTTATTTACGGAGTAGTCACATAGTTGTGCGGCTCGCAAGAATCTGAGGCTCGCGGCGTTGAGCAGAGAGCTGGTGGTAATCTGCCTGAACCTCGTCGAATAAGGCGCGCCTTCCGGCCGAGAATCCCAATTATGTCGTTATAATCCTACAAGGATAATATGTACATCGGTAAAGTAAAAACGAGGAAACGTGCAAATATTTTACTGTATTTGAACTATGCGAATTACTGGAATTGTTTAGGTCTAATGAGAAGGTCTAATTAATGTTCCATTTAACATAACATAGTGCTCGTGGGTAAGTAATAGCAGCCGCACGGGTCGATCCATCAGGTACTACGCTTGTCGAGGTTGGTTCGTGGATGGGTGACAATCTTTACATATCGAGATTCCTCCGTGCCTCGGTAAGCCGGTGGTCCCGGCTGTCATTTTTTGATTCTTACCATGGGTATCGTATTACCCAGTTACTGGTCAGAGGTCAGATAGACCGTCGCTCCATGTAAAATACTGGTATTCAGCTGCATCCGATTAGACTGGAAACCGACCCCAATATAGTTGGGAAAAGGCTACGCGGATTTAACATAACATAGGGCCTGTATTCTCCAAGAGTTTCGGCAGAGGTGTACAGTGCGGTGTACATCCACATTTGGTCAGTTCTGTCTAAGTTCCAAGCGATAGAAGGCGAGCCTACCCATCTTCTCCACCCAACATAAGTTTTACCAACCTACCACGATCTTCATAAGTTTTTTCTGCCTAGATTTCTACCTAAATACTGATTTACACGGTGCAATTTAATTGTTGCAGGAACAATAAAAGTTGCACCATTTAAGCAATGTTTAGACGATGCAAGTCATTGGTTGCTTCAATTATATCGTATGCCACAGGCAAGAAACTTGCATCGTGTAAATGGGGCTTAAATACCCGTGTACAAGTAAGCTAACAAATCCTCTTTGTTCCAGGCCATCAGTAACGTTCATAACGCCGGCAATGGTGGTGGAGCGCCACAGTGTGGGCAGTCGGACTCGGGACCGACCACACCCTGACTCGACTTCGTGTCACTACACTGGTTCTGTCAGAGGACAGCCTGCGTCAAGTGTAGCGCTGTCAGCTTGTGATGGACTTGTGAGTACCTTGGCTTTATTTACTTCTGTGTGTACCAGTGTTAAACTTACTGGTAGCAAATCCATCAGCACTCATCATTCTGGCTAGGGCAAAAATCCAACTGTAGTATAAGGATGAAACTTTTAGACAACACGCTTGGTGATTCAACGTGTATCAAATTGTTCTTAAGCGAATAGGTAATGAAATGTGTTTAGGCATAATCGTTTAATTTTTTTATCAGATTGAGTTCTCTGTGGCATAGAACATAGATTGATCCCAATCCAAAACCTGGAGAATCTGACTCATGTCCATTTATTCTGTAGTGAATGCTTAGACGCTGTTTCTGATGAAAATATTCTGCCCTTCAAAGCAAACATAACTACTGATCGATGACGATGACGATGCTGATCGTTTACGTTTTTTTTCTTCAAGATTCTTTTTTAAATATTCTTTCGATTTTATCTGAAATTACCTGCCGATACGTTTATCCTTTTAGAGGGATTTAGGCCTTCAAATTCATGCCTAAGCATACAAAAGGTTGACCCTAACAATGTCCCAAATAAAACACGACCGTGTTTAGCTGGAAACGAAAACACCCGACAAGTTAGCTGTAACTGTAAGTTTGAAAAAAGTGTTGTCTAAATGTTTAGCAGTCATTTTGATGCAGTAAAACAAAACCAAAGTAAGCCAAATGAAGCATCAACTAGTCAAATGTCCAAACTTTTTATGTCTACGGCTAAATCGTTAATTTTATCGTCAGATATAAATAAACGGAATGTAAGATAAATCACAAAGTCTGTGGCTCAGCAGCATGTCGAGGTTGTGCAATAAAATATATTCGACACAAAACCGATCAGTACCGGGAATTCACCAAATCAATCAGGCAAACAAATTAAATGTAGGTACCCACCCTACAACCTATACATCGTTACGTACGTCCTACCTTGGCATGTGTGGACCGTCATCATGGTCTTTTTCCTTTGTGCAAGATTGCAACCTTTGATCTCGGCTTACATAGTATCACTTCTTTTTGCCATTGGTTTTAAATTGGGCTTCAACAGAGGGAAGGTGTGGGGAGGGGACTTTAGTATGGAGGGTAATGGATTAAAAGAATACTGTTATTATATACACCATACACATATAAATGTAGTTTTACATAGAGTGACACAATGGGCGGTCTTATCGCTTTTTATAGTCATTTTTTTTAATAGGCAGTACTAGTTCAGTAAACCGCTCTTCTTCTTACTCCTGAATGTTTATGGTTTGATCCTTAGACCGTTATCAGACTGACGATTTGCCAGCTTGTTCCCAACGAGGCGATTTGTACCTACTCTCCGCGGGTGCGAACCGTGACTACGCGACGTATACGCCGCGTTTTCACAATATTGTACACTCGCTTGGGACGCTCTCTCTTGTATACTCCCGTCAATCGCTCTCGTTACGCAAACGCGGCGAACACGTTGCGCGTACGTGGCGTGCTCGCTAAGCACACGCAGCAAGCGCGTTGAACAATCGCCTCGCTGATAACACGGTCGCAAATCGCCAGTGTGATAAGGCCCTTATTCGGAAAATTGGAAATATATCATTTGCCCCTTGTTTTATTTTATTTACATTAGATAAAACTTACATATATGTTTGCGTAAAGCTTTTGTCATTAGTCACCCAAAAGCCGGTCTAACAGATACGGCGCCAATGTTATTGATACTGTTTTGTAGGTATTGGGTCATTAGGTAGGTAACATAAGCAGAAGCTATCTAATGATAGCAAGTTAATGTGAACAAATGAGTCGCCAGATGTCAGAGTTCATTCACCGATAAGTGTTTTTGGTTTTTCTTTTGTTCAGAATAATTGTTTTAGGAAGTTTTCTATTTTTGTTTATTTTGTATTATTTATAGAAATAAACAATAGTAGTGGTACAATTAATTTTGATCTCCTCAAAATCGTATCTTACAATCTCCTGTAAATGGTTAAAGACAAGTAACTAATATCGTGGTCCTTATTCAAATTATTTATAAGCAGTTCGTAAATATGTAAATTTTGTACTAGAAATATTTTTTGTGTCCTAAGAATAAGCCAAGTAAATAAGTTAGAGACAGATGAATGGAATAGTAGGTACCAAGAGTTTATATGTTTTTATTTAATTTATGTAAATAGATCTTCTGATGAAATACACTTTTATTATCGTAAAATAAAATTCAGTTTTTTTTTTTTTTTGTAGATTCTTAGAATGTTATTTAATTGACATTTACATAATGACATTATACCAGCCCCCTGTTTTAACCGGAGCTACAAATATATATTTTAGCATTTTTTTGTAAACGTAATAAAAATGTTAAGAAGGCCATTTTCGCTCATAAAAAAATACTAGATTTTTGTAGAAGTTATTTATGGAAGTTATACACTTTATGTAACCAGTTAAATTAACTTACACGAAAGGCGAGATTTTCATGGAGCCTTGAATTAATAAGCTTACCCAATTAAAAGGTAAATAAATTTTGAAAGTGAAAATGACTCTTTATCACAGTGCCTCACCTGAACTTTATACACCTTTGTGGCTTTAAAAAAACCTTAGTTCCTTTAAACTAGTGTAGTCTTTCATTTATAATTTCGTGAATTTCATCCGTATCCACCAAGGTTTAAAGGTAAGCTTTCCTCAAGTTACAACAATAAAGCTATGTTGTACATTTACTTTCATATCTGGCGATGAGCTTGATGGAAAGTGAAACTATGATTTAGTGGCGGTCAGCGTCGGGTTTCGAAAACTAGTGTTTGGTTAATTGCTTTTCGCCGATTACCCGTTTATTGACA
Organism: Eupsilia transversa; assembly: GCA_914767815.1. NCBI lineage: Eukaryota > Metazoa > Arthropoda > Insecta > Lepidoptera > Noctuidae > Eupsilia > Eupsilia transversa. Next base: position 7,010,395 of record OU611888.1, read on the forward strand.
AGTATAAAGCATAAATTAGCAATAAAACATGCTTTATTGATTGGCCCGTTTATGTCTTCATATGTTATATCAACACATTTATGTTAATCTGGGTAATTTCATCTAGCCTTGCATTGAACGCGCAAACCTTTGAATTTATGTAATTTAAGTGAAACCAATCATGTTCTGAGAGATTTGGGTGAGGATTTACTATTTTTATCGATCTGCAACTCAAAACAAAATTCTGGGAACGGAGCATGCTTCTGAGCACAAATTTCACAATTTAAAATCGCCAAACATCCTAAATCTCTATTAATCCAACACATATTCAGCACACTTCAGTATAAATTGAGTCCGATGACAAAGAAAAATCCAGGTGCAGAACTCTATCGTGTGAGATAATTGAAAATATACTTTGTGCATTAAAAATAGTCGGTTGATGACACTTAGTCTAGTATTATTAGCTAGTGGGTCATCGACAGATGACTTCTAAGCTTTTGATGCCGCGGGGGACAGCTCGCCAGCATGGCGGACAGGTGCGCACACACGTCACACGTCATCTCGAACTAAACAGTTGACAAATAGCTAGCGATTTTAATAAATATTACATCGATTTATTGCTAATTGACTACGTACTACGATATGTCGCAAAACATAAAAATAGTTTGTTGCTTAAAATATTAAAATCTGTTTATTTTATGCATAGCTAATATGTTTTATGACCCACTACCCAGCCTTGATTTGAGCCGTATTGCAAAAAAAATTGCATAAATCAAACCAGTTAGTGAAAATTTTACTACCGAATGAAAGTGGGCGTCGTTTTTGGCGCGATTACATTATTTATATGTTTTGATACTACTACTACTAATTAGTATGATAGTAGACACATGTAGGTAGATATGTAAATGATTGATCGGTCAGAATAAAAGTGATAAGAGTACCTTGTCATGTAATGTAAATCGACATCGTCGTATGGCTCTGCTCGCAAATGAAGTCAATTTTCCGATTACTATTTTTTCGTAGCACGTAGGCAGTGTCGTAGCACGGCGTTGTAACATTTAGAAAAATGCAAAATTTTATACTCAGAAAACAAGACGTCTTTTATTTTGAAAATGTTGAATAATATAATAAATAATAATATATGTAGGTTATGATTTTTTATATATCTACAATTAGGACAAATAAATATATGTGTCTGCTGTCACATTTTTTTTGTTAGAAGGTACAAAGTTTGATTTCGACTATTAATCAATATTACAATTAATCCAAATTAAATCGACATGTCGGCTTAATGTATAATTTTAGCCATTCTTTATAGTTCACGTGCTACGTAATAAAAAACTAATTGCTTGCTACGCACGTGGGCGGGTAATATAAATTTATTCTTCTCCGAAACAAACCTTTTTGTAAACGATCGAGTCGATAAGAAACATGAAATTATAGCTCCAAGTGTACGCGATCGAATTAAGATAATATCATGAAAACTTTACCGTGGAGCAATGTTTATGTTTATAGATAGATGTGTAATAAATCAAAAAATATGATAAATGAAGAAAAAAAATATTTTTGCCTACACAAATATTAATTTTGGATCCGACTGTGATTGAAATCCTGTATTTTTAATTCCAGTGTATAATAAATAAACAAGTGTCTAAATCCTCAGACTAAACGTATGTAAATACAGCATCATAGTGATTATCTGCCTGTTACCTTGCTTTATCTGATATAAGTACACACATAATTTTAATATTAATAATCTGTGTCTTTTTTGTACAACGACCAACATTAACTGAACAATTACGTGTTCATAATAAGTATCTAATAGAGTAGATTTTTCTTGTTTTACAACTTAATAGCCTCGCAACGGATGTGCTTCATTATATCCAAATAGTTACCAAACAGTTTTTATTTTTGTTCAACCTACACGGTGTTGTAAAAAATTCGCAGTCTTCCTGTAGTTGCTAGCTTAGTTGAACTGCCAACAGCTCTACGTGGAGGCATTTTAAGTATTTTATAATATCAGCAATCTTCTTGGTTATTTATCCCGATTGTAATCGGAATCTGAATTCAGACGAGGGTGTGGCAGTGAGTCGGGTTATGACATCATGGCGATCAGTCACCTGAAATCATTTTGAGCCCCTAATTTGAACGGACGACAATCATCTGGACAGTTTAGCTTCTTATTGAAATAAACTAAAGTTACAATTCGTATCGGAGTAACTACCGCGCCGCGCCGGCGCAGCTTTTCTGAAAAGCTCTAATATTGAGATTATGCTGTACGTATTTCTCAATATTTATTCAAGAATATTATTACTCGGAAGTTTTCTTTAAGAACTTAATAAATATAGGTATTAATAAAATATAGGATTTATTACAGCCAGACAATAAAATAATATAAATAATACTTGTAATATTATTTTTATCGCCGATTTTTTATAATATTATTAAAAAGATGCTTATCTTATATTAATTAATATAATTTTATGCAGAACACCTACACAATGACTTTCAGAACGCTTATTAATTAGCCAGAACACGTCCATAATGTTCAATCATCTTTAAATATCAAGTGTTTGACGTTCGATTTCTATGCAAACTATTAGTAATAACACAAATGTTTTGATTTGTTCATCTCCTTTATTTAACGACTGTATAAAGATTTGTAGTTTGCTCAAATAAATCCCCGGTCAAGGACTATAAGCGATCTAGTACGCAAGATCACAAATCAAGAAGACTCGAAACACAAATCAAAGAGCTATCGCGATATTTATAGAGTTTCCTATCAAACGTACACTATCGATGATAGATGCGAGGGATTAATTTGATACAATAATACAAACCTATCTATATACACAGTATGTAGGTTTACAAAACAACATCAATCTTTAAAATCGTTAGGATGAATGAACTTTGACAGGTGAATGAATGCTTAAGTTAAAGGGGTGTCAAACCCGTGATATATTAAACTCGTTCATTTACAAGCTATCCTTTGTGTTTGTTAAAATACCGGTTAGAAATGCCTGGAACATAAATTAATGTTTGCTTCTCGTAAAATACGAAACTGTTCGCAGCATACCCATTTATTTTCGAGGGCAAAAATTAATATACCGTGAATGCTATCATAATTACGATTCTGAATTATGTTTTGCGGTTAAAATTAAGTGTGCAAAAAGAAGTAGATACAACCCTATGACCCGAGAACCTGCGAGGAATTCAACATCTCATTAATCACATCATTTTGACAATACCAACTGTGTTTAATTCTGTGATTTTTTTTATTTTACACTATCAACAAAATTAAGGTTAATTTAATTGAAAAAGGCGGACACTAAAAATAAACTTGATGTTTTTTGAACGGAGAACACGGCATTCAAATTCCGTAGAGACCATTTTTTTATTTAATTAAAATTAATAGTTTGTTGCCTGATTAAAGCGGGTTGGATATCAAATGATCAACCTTCCTAGAACTTTTTAAACGAATACCTTTTTGGTAGGTGCATTATACAAAGTATTTAATGGTGCCTGAAGTGTTTGATGGAGTGTCAGATGACGTCACATGACATTCGCTAATTTCAACACTCAACTTTACATTGAATACAAAAACTGCCCCGATGGCAGTGCATAAATTAAAACCTCGTATTTGTTTGTTTAATAGCTAATGTATTTATTCAACGGAAAGTTTAACCAATGTTTCGGACTACTTAGACAGATAAACACAGGAAATGTATGTCTAAAAAAACTGTGCACGGACATCAGTGAGCGCCGGCACATCTGAAGGAGCTCGCGGCCACTTGATCGCGCAGCTGGACACCTCTAGTGCTCACATCCGCATGACTATGTTCACTTTCTACCTACAACCGTATCGCCAACATAATAAAATTGAAAGTGATACCGCTAGAGGCCAAATAAGAGTCCCTCGTAGCAGTTATTCCAATGAACAAGTACGATTTCGATTATTGAGATCGACAAAATGAGATTTTAATGTAAACCACGTTTGGTTTTATATGCTACAAAAAGCGCGACTCACTTAACGATCTTTAGGAATTATGCAAAAGCTATTTAATAGCAGTTAAGCAACGTTTGCATAAGTTATACAAGATAGCATCTATAAAGCGATTTGTATGAATACCTTTCGATTTTCCGATAATTTGTTCAGCTCTACTTTATTAAAAGCCGGGAAACAGCTTTCCTCTAAGAGAGGTGTATAACGGTTTCAGTGACTCATAGTGCATTAAAACATCCAACGTTCCCAAGAATCTTAAACTCAAACCGCAGTATAATGTTGCAGCCACAAAATTAAGATTGCTCACTATCAAAGTCACACCAGCTAAGTGCTATTAAATAAAATTTTACATCAATCAACTTAATGAGTTAAATTGCGCAGTACTACTTTCGCGGACGGCCTTCTGGCGGCAAGGCCGGCGACACACAGGCTAGGCAGACCACTCCACATAGTTATACATTACTATAAGATCTCTTACACATAGGTGTCTTAGATGTGCAATTTCGCAAGAAGTCTATGACGTGACTGACTACACGATCATGTGCTTATGCTAACGGTGTAAAATAGATAATTTTATGTTGGAAACTATTAAGTTTAGAAATACATTTATTGCGGCAACGACACAGAATAATTCTACTTTATGTGAAAGTTTCTTAGTCATACTGATGCAGCGGATAAATCAGAAATATGGCTTCAAACTTGAGACACATTTCCCAGCTATACAAATTATTCAAAAACATTAACGATGTCAATAAAATTCTTGTTTTAGACAAGCTTTCATGTAAATTCAAGGGCTCGCCAGAACTATTTGATGTAAGCAAATAAACGTGGAAGTGATTTACTAAACTGCCGAACAACACCTGTGCAATATTAATTAAGAACGTGTATTTATAATTGCGCACCTAAAAAACTCGTTGTATTTGATTATCAAATAATTTTGAACTCCTAATAAGTTCTTAAGCATACATGTTTTGACCTTAAAATCAAAGCAAACAATTAATCTGACTATATTATTACTACGACAGGTAAAGTTAAGAGACGTGTGAATATTTTCTTAGATACCTATACAAAAGCTCATCTATTAAAATGAAATTCGTTTAGTTGATTATCTATCAAGAATAAATCATTCCACAATCACGCAGACCACTAAGTTGATCAAGATATCCGTTCAGATGGAACAGTTTCCATTAAATTTCGCGCAAAGCCGCCTCTGGTTCGTTATCAATCAATTTATCTAGCTTTACTAGCAAACATGCCAGATTTGTTGACCCACTACTCGCGCGACCGGTTTGAACCTCTCAATGGACCGTAAGCCATTCAGTGTTATTTAGATGTTGGTATATTATGCTGATCGGTAACCTCTATCGTTTTTTTAACTATTTAAATAAATTATCTTTTAATAAATGTACTGCACAATATCCGACAACATTAAGTATGCAAACGTTATTCTCCGGACCATACTTTTCAAAGTAACCTTCGCAAATCAGTTCCCAGTTCTTTAATATTTTGAGAGTATCATCATAATGCTTTATTATATCATCACACCATCGCCATGACGCAAGTTAGATAAGCTGCCATAAGAATACCGAGGTTACCGACAAGAGACTACAGACGTTTGTTACCTTAATCAAGGTGATTTATTTAATAGGTGCCCATTTTTGCACGTACAGTGCGGTAATGTGTTGTAATTTATCTTGTGTTATTTATTACACTTTTTATCTACAGGCGGGTCTCTTGAGAACGGAGCAGGGAGAATATTGGATTGAACCGTCCAAACAAATGCCAAAAGATAGTTCAGAACCAAGACCGCACGTTATATTCAGAAGATCTGCCGTTGACAAAGTTGAAGCGTGGAATAGAGCTAAGAGAGAAGTAGACAGTAGGACGAGAAGCAACACTCAAATCAAGAGAGATAATTATGTGAAGAATGCACAACAACAATATTATAACAAACGAACACGACCAAACGCAAGACGATATCGCGAAAATAAAGAAGCAATGGATAAACGTAGAAGGGATTACTTGGAACAGAGGCGGAGGAGAATGGAAATGATGAGGAAGAACCCTACGGAATATAGAAGACATCAAAGTATCCTTCGCATGGAAGAAAGAAGGTTACAGCAGCAGTCAAACTCTAAAAGTAACTCAATAGAGAATAGTAAATCTGCAGATCAGGCGTCATTGGAAGCGAGGAGGAGGAACCGAAATAGGTTAACCGATGAGCAGAGGTTGCGAAGAATAAGGAACAGGCGACGAAGACGAAGGTCGAAGAACTGCGCAACGAAGCAACCGACGTACTTGTGGCGAAAACAGAACATGCTTACAGAAAAAGAAGCAAAACGACACAATAACGATCATAGTAACAAGGTAGGTATAAACCATACATGTATCGAATATTTGATATGATTAAAAACAGCGGTGCAAACGCAGCGTCACTAATAGTGAAGTTCTGGTTTAGATCGTTCCTCAGATCATCAAATCAAGTCACGCACAAATTCTTTTATCTATTTCTTTTACTGCAGAACTTTACTGTACACAAACATCCTCATGTTATTGCAAGCCCACTACCAACTGTAATATTTATCTTTGTTTACCCTAATAGCTAATTAATATTATAGGTGCAGAGCCACCCTCGTTACGGGCATCATCACAATCCTGCGCAGGCCCAACACGCGCAAGATGGCGCAAGGCGTAGAACGCGCTCCGTGAGCAAGCCGCGCCACGTAGAAGTTTTATTGGTCGCCGACAAATCTATGACCGATTTCCACGACGGTAGTTTGGAAACTTATCTGCTTACTATTATGAATATGGTACGTGTAAATAAATCTTTTAATTGGTTAATCATCCGTGTTTTCTGCCGTTCCAGAGTTCGTTTAATTTTTACGTAAGGCCGTGCCGTAAAAATAGTCGTCAAGATAATCAAAGCTAATATAAATGCCTATAATAATAAACATACAATCATGAGGATCTTTTATGAAATTAGTTTCAATATATCTAAGTAGGTATCCATAATATCAATATCTTATTTGTTGTCTTTCTAAACAGGTATCCTCACTGTACATGGACCCCTCAATCGGTAACTATATAAAAGTGGTGATTGTGAAGATCATCCTGGTGGAACAGATCGAGGCGGCCCCTGATCTAGAGGTATCGACGAACGCAGACATAACCCTGGCGTCGTTCTGTCGCTGGCAACACTTGCTTAACCCAGAAGATGACGAGAACCCCCATCATCACGATGTTGCCATCCTCGTGACCAGGCAAGACATCTGCAGTCAGCACGATGCCCCTTGTAGGTACGAACTTTCCTCCAACATTTTTTTATTATTATTATCAGTAATATAATAACTAAAGATAAAGAGGTATGTGAAAAAAACTAACACGAACATATCGCGGAATGCCATCTGGTCTACCGGGCACAGTGCGCAAACGACGCTACGTATAACACTCAGAACACAGGGGGCAACAGCATATTAGCATTTCTTTTTTACTGAACGCCGAGACAAGGTCAATGGCAGGAGCAGCCGTCTGTTAGCAAAGTAAACAGAATCGCGATGAGTAACCGACGCACAAATAGAACACTTTCAGATCTCAACGCCGACACCTGGATATAGGTGATTCTTAGGCATTTCCACTCATTTACGTCACAAGTAGTGTACCTATTTAATTAAAATAGTGTTACGCGGTACACACCTACATCTAAAAAAACTTTATTTAAATGAAACGGAAATGTTCGCGTTTATATAAACGATGTTTTATTTAAAACCAGTGTTTTGGCTTACAGTGATAAATAGCCAGCACATTCTAGACTAACTTATTTCTAGATCATGCGTTTTTTGCCGATTCAAAAACACACGATGCATCAATCTCAATGGAAGTGTGAATTTCACAATTTGAATTATAAACATGTTATATTAAATCATGTGTGCAAACGGAGGAGATCCAAACACGACTGGCTAACATTTGAAGGCTTTGTTTATATATTTTGACATACGCGCAAATAAGTTCACCTAGTTCCCGGGTGGATAAATGTAAAATTAGTTTGTAATTAAAATAAATCATATTGTGTTGCATTTGGTTCTTGTCGGTAAGAGGCCGCTGGCCTGTATACGCCGCACATGTTGCATAACCGGCCGTGTTTAGTCTGTACGCTATTTAGTTTGAACGTTTACTTTGTCGACACAACCCGCAGAACACTCCACACTCAACACTCAATCAGATCGGCACCGCCATGTCTGACCAAACACACTTGTCATAATACTCAAACACTCGCTCCTTATCAACACCTACTTTCATGTCTATTTTTAAACAAGATAAAAAGATTAAGATACGTTTACGCACAAGAATCGGTGCAATATTTATTTTATCTTTTACGCCAACCGGGTTTTCTAGAAAGATTTGATAGTGTAGGTACCATTTGACATTGAAAGATTGCAGTACAAACAAAGATGGTGAGGAATGACATTGGCCTCTTAAGTGTACTTAAGTGATTTAGTTAACTGCACTTAAGTTAGTAGTGCAAACAGACTAATGACATTAATAGAGCTAAGAAAGGCAGCAGTAGTACCGCGAAACGGTTTAACACGGTTTAAATAAATACAGCTGCATATAAACGCGTTTAAAGAATGCAAAAACAATCCATCATGTTCACAGTTACGTACAATGATTGATAAAAAACATCGCCAAAATGCTGGACCTCTCGAAAAATTTCTGTTTACATCATTATCGGTTTTTTGCGTATATTTGCGAATCGCTAACGGCGATGTGCCGGCCCGAGCGGTCACATCAAAAACGCCGACATTAAGGCCAAGGATGTTGGATGGCTACAAATTGGGCATTCATTATTTTAACAAAAGCCTATAACCATATAGCGTTATATAATTACAAGTACAATTTTTTGGTCATGCGAAGTTTGTAGGTTGCACAAGAAGACTTGTTACAGACGCTTGTATGTGGCGTTGATACTGCCGAGATGAATTGAAAACTAATAACGATCGTATCAATTAGTTTTAAATGTTGTAGATGCCGCGCCGCCACGCTACGAATATTTTATTTCTATGAATCATACAAAATAATTTAGAGTTGAAATATATGAGTGTTAAAAAACAGCATTATATTTTTTCAACAAATAAATTACGTTTCTTATAACCGACACTGAAAAAAAATATTGAAGGAGGCACTTCGATTGGAAAGTAAGACGTTAACAATCCATATTTTATTAACAACGAGAGATAATGCGTGTATCTCAGGCCTGGATACTATGAATGAAGTAAAGCAGACCTGTCTTACGTAACTTCCCCAACAAGCGTATAATATAGTGTTTAAAATCGGATGTTTTTCTACATTAATCTTACTAAGTTCATAGAGATTTCTTACTAGACCAACTAGTCAATCAAGTCTTGTATAAAAGATAAGACAGTTCACAGTTTTTCACGTATCGTAAGTCTTAGCAAAAAGTGTTTCTATCTGAAAATCACTTCATTGCTTCTTAGAAATTAAGTGCACGATTTATTATTGTTCAATTTAACAAAAACCTTTCCATTAAAGAGTGAAAACAGTGATTTACGTAATACCGACAAGGAAAGCGGATGTTGAAAGGAAATTGTATTTACTATTGTTATCTCAGAACATTAGCCAAATAGATAACACTCAAGTAGGTATATAGCTCGATCAAACACTCTGTTGTTTGCGATTTTACGGAAATAAGTTTAGCATGGGCTTAATACTTAATCTTTTTTTGTGCAGTTTTCCAGAAAAAGGGTCGGAAAATCCTTTTTAATAATGTAGAAATATTTGTATAAATACTATATTCGCATTCCAGACTGTGTACTTACGTGATAACTGAAAATTATAAAAATATGGACCCCGTCGGGCACAGCAAAATAGTAGGAGAGAGGAAGCTTTGCAAAGGTTCTAGAAAAATTTACCACGCTTTTAACCCCCAGTCACCTTAGTGTATACAGGTGCTTTAATAAACGATGTTGTCCATTACACGGCGTTGAAGCGAGGCGACAGGTCGACAGCGGCATCGACTTGTTAACTACATTAATTTGTATCCGGAGCACGCATGTCCAAAACCAGTGTGTAATGAATGCAATGAGGAAGCCCGCTGCGTTCGGTAAACGGTACAAACGAGAAGTCGAATGTTCTGGGAAGGCGGCAATCAAAACACAATCGTCGTAACGGTGTCGATGCAAGCCCAGGGCGCGGGCGGGCTAAATGCGCCTGCCGCCATGCATTATGCACGCACGCCGCATAAAAATTGCAATCATCAATATGTTAACATCTATGAATATTATTAACTTTTTATTTAGCCGACGACGACGACTTTTAATTTTAAAGCTTTATTATAGTATATTTTTATTTTACACAACTATAAATTAAACGTAGTTTTCCATTTGTCTTGAAAAACAACTAAATTTAATTCAAGAAACAGGCCTGTAATAATTACCAAGTAAATTCTCATTTTAATTATTATTGCTTAACACTGCAAATAATTAAGAAATATTTTTTATCCTCTACAACCTAGTAATTGGTAGTTAAATATGCACATAATATGTATTATTTAATCTTCATTCCGTATTCATACACACGAATCGGCCATAAATTACTTGATTTTAACTAAATTACGATCTTAATTGGGGGCTAAAAAAACATACTTGTAACATTCGGTTGCTAGTCTGCTAGTGGCCTATCTATTAGCATCTGTGTTTTTCAAATTATCTAAACATAGTTTATAGTTCAGTTGGAAGAGCTCGTGGCTAAGTAATAACAGCCACGAGTCGATCCATCAGGTTAAGCTGCGCTTGCCAGGGTTGGTCCGTGGTGGGTGACCATCGTTACATACCGAGACTCCTCCGTGCTTCGGAAAGCACGTTAAGCCGTTGGTCCCGGCTGTCATTCGTGGATCTTTCACAGTCGTTACGAGTCGTCAGACGCCCGAAAGTCTGACAACCAGTCTTACCAAGGGGGGTCAGATAGGCAGTCGCTCCATGCAAAATACTGGTATTCAGCTGCATCCGGTTAGACTGGAAGCCGACCCCAACATGATAGGGAAAAGGCTAGGCAGAATGAATGAGTTTATAGTTCAGTTAACTGCAGTTAAACCCGGGTGTTCTCGTTACGAATAAAAGCTTCCTTAAACTTATCATCTAATCTCTTCAGGAATTCATCTCCTGCATGATCGAAGTCGCATTTCTGAGTAGCGGCTGTTTGGGCAAAGGGCGCTCGTTAAAAATAATGATGTCGGTTAATTTTAATTCGTAGTTGTGTCGTGTCGACGCCACGCCGTCTCGGGTGTCTGCACAGACCGTCGGACCTGCCCGAGCTTATCTCTTCCGCTACACGATCACTAATCTTATAAATGCACACTTAAGATTAGACCACCTATTGATCGGCGTGTATTATTGAAATTGCCTTTTTAATGACACATTCGGATCGATAAAGCAATAAATTATTAAAGATGGATGGATTATCCTTGAAGCGAGATAAAAATTACATAAATAATTTTTTGTGCACGTGTTGAACTAAACATCCGTTCGATAAACATGAAATAACTACATCTTGACCCTATTCGATGTAATTATTTACCAAAAATGGGACTGTGGCCGAAAAATGTATGAATTCACAATGCGACTTTCTCCGCTTGTTTGATCATGCCGCCTGAAGCAAACTCTCGGAAGATGTCATGTTCGCGTTCAATTAGCATTTTTTACTTGCGATGGCTCATTGATCTAGTGGTAGTATTTGGAAAATGAGGGCTAGGGATCGATTCTGTGGTTAGTCAAAATGTAGTTGGAAATTTTTGGCTTGCAGCTCTATCCCCTGAGGCTGGATTCGACCAAACAGGAATAAATTTTATCCGCGGAATAAGCCTTCTCTTCCGAGTAAATTTTGAATTTTTGACAGTTTCTCCATACGAAAACAGTCAGAGTAAATCTTATTCCGCGGATAAAATTTATTCGTGTTTGGTCGAATCCGCCCTGAAGGTAATAACAGAGTTAGGTTCAGATTTTGCTCGGAAAATGGTAATAGGAATTGTCTTTCACAAAAACCCTTTATCTAGCTCTGTCCATTACCCAACTGAAGAAAAATATTTGTTAGGTACCTACTAGTGATTGTAAGTAGCTCCCTCTGGCGGGCGAATGTCGAATCTTCTCCAAACTGCTAGACAAAAAGGCGCGTTGCCAATGTTACGCATACATTGAAACAGTTATTTAGCACCTACACGCCAGCTTTCTGTGACATAACAAAAAAGAAGGTCGTGTTATCTGAATTTTGCAAAGAGACCCATAAACGACCTTAGGTCGTGGATATTGTGAGATGTCACTATTTGACCATCGTTAAATATTTAAACAAATATCCTATTTATTAAAATATCGTTTAAATACATCCAGGACCCATGTAAATAAACAAACCTAGAGAGTGTCTCGTATCGCTCGTATTACATATTGAATCAAATCAAATCAAATCACTTTTATTTGTTAACACAGGTAAAGAAATACAGATCTTGAGTGTAGTGAACAGAACGCTATGTTATGCCAGGAGGCATACAAATATGGTGTGGCTATAAGAATTTTCATTTCCACAGTCAATTTCTGAACAAAGTGCAAAACGGTTTCTTTCATATTTTATACAATATCAGTATACATAACTGTATACAACCATACCATGCATACGTCGAGCGAGGCGCCTTTTGACTGAAATCAACCGTCATTTAATTTCTCGTTAATTTCACACCCACTTTAAAACAAGTGAACAATTAACGAAGTGGCTTGATTTATGAGTGTTCACGTAAAAGGATTATATTCATCGAAGCTTTAAAGTCATTAAAATGTGATTACATTTTATTGCGAATTGTATTACAACCGCGATGAAACGTTCGGTGATTTTATCGTTGTAAAGCTGTTAGTTAACTATATGGTTCCAATATAAATTAATTACTAGCCTTGCCCTTGGGCTGTAACTGTTACTGCGGAAATAATGTAACTTTTGGAATATATTCTATGATTCTATTATCAAAATCCGTTCAACAGTCAACGTCATTGCGTTAATTATAAATTATACAAACAATTAAAATGTAACAGTATTTTCAACTGGAAAAATAACACTAAAAAACGAATAAACGACGTGTGCACACCATGATAATAAAAAACATTTACCCAAAGATTCATGTTTCATAATTTACTATAAAAACTGTTTTCATTGAGGGAGAGAATTTCAGTGTGTGTCAATAGTCGCCCACACTAAACCCACGTTTAGCACTAGTGTGGTTAATGATCCAAATAGTGCGTAAATGTTGGGAGTTGTTGCCAGGAGACCGACAACCAGCAACACTGCGCTGACCTAAATCTCAAATTGGACTTTTATAGCACGCACTGAAACGTTCATTAAGGATAGCTGAACATTTTACAATCTACACTGTAATTGGACAACACATTACTATTTATGATTTTCTTACTATTTTATTATAGAACTTTTATAGGTTTTTTTTATTAATATTGATAGTTTTGTTTTTGTTTTATAGGCTAGTGGTCTTAAGTCTGTGCGATACAAAAGACATCAACGCGTTCCATTTAATTGTAATTAATATCTACTAAATTATTTGGTGAAAACATTAAATTGGGAACACGATGTCAAATCAATTTTATCGACTTATAAATCAAACAGCATAAATCATCGCCAAAATCACAATTACTTTAGTGTCGTGACATCTTGATCATAAATATCGATGTGTAAAATATTTTGATTAATCGAGTCTCGTAAAGTGGATATGCCGTTATAAATAAACAAATTAATTTTAAAACGAAGTGTAGGAGTATATTGAATTTATTAAAAGGAATTTATAGAGCTTTTCATCAGCTTCCGCGTGAGTCAGCGACGCACTCGTATTATTAGCTGACTATTCCCGTACGCGCCGACATCAATGAATAAATAGACTCGTAGATATGACAACGTGCCCTTTCTAACTATTGTAACGTAAATTGAATTTCACTTTCATCACTATTCATAAATATTATTACGCAACGATCACGAATCGAGAAAAGATCGAAGACTTTCCGAATTTTGAATGCAGTCTGAAATCGATTTATATTATTTATGTAAACGAAAGAAAATTACAATGACTGACAACTTTTACTTTTTTTGTGATATGATGAATGAATAGTTATATATTTGTCACGACTCACGAGTTCGATAGACTTGGGCTCGCGCGCCGTCTAGCGCTAGCTTGTACGAAGCCCCACCCCCCTATGTACTTGTATAATTAGCAAGCGATTAGGAGTCGCGACTCGCATTCTTTATTAGTCGCTAATTCATATGTAAAACAGTAATTATTTTCTAGTTTTCCGTTTTCCCGTGTGATAATTTTATGCGACAATTATTTAAGTACATACAGTTAAATACCTTCATAATTAACTGACAACTCTAAGGAATGAGACAAACAATGTTGTTTAAAATATGGTTATGAATATTTAACTGTAAATACAAAATACACAGTTATAAAATGAATTATTATTAGGGACAGACAAAGAGATACACGAATATGTCATAGAAAATAAGACATATTTATTACTTTTACATTATGCAAATGATAATTTACGAATTCGCATTTTTTACGGAGTTAAACGGAAAGACTAAAGTCGAATGAAACTTGATAGGTATTCCGTTTAATATTTTTGATACGAGACAATAGTTTTATCTAACAATAATCGTTTTGGTTGTGGTTTCTGAATTTGCGCCCGTTTGATGGCAATACGCTCGCCTCCTATTAATGGGACTTAAACATCGACTAGCAAAATGTGGGTGGCAGGTATACCTATAGTAATAGGTATACCTGTGTCCAACCCTTCGGGGAAACAAGGCGTGATGTTATGTTAGTATGTATGTTATGTTACAATAGTTTTCTATTCCATTCGTTTATGAACTGGGTCATTCAAGGTCATTCAATTAGTTTGTGTTAAACAAACAAAAAAATATTAGAGCCTCTGTGATAATCGTCTTTACGTAAAAACAATGTAATGTATTGGTAATCATGTCAAATGAAATTTTATGGCTTTTCAAGACATTGTAAAATATATATGGGGTACCGAGGTACCCGTATCATTTTTGTACGTCTTGATATATACAGGATTATTTTTTACTAGCTGCTGCCCGCGGATTCGCCCGCGTGAGTGTCGGAAATTACCCCATACATCCCCATGGGTTTGAGTTTCGAGTTAATCGGACAGCGCGGCAGCGCGTTAAAATTCTTCCATACAAACATTGACACCCCCCAAACTTTTAGGGGGTAATTTAGAAAAACAAAAAACTACAAACTTTATAATTTATTTAGATAACTATTCGTGCGAAGTTTCATGTTTATTACCTCAAGGGATAAGATTTTTCATACAAACTTTCATCCCTTATTTTACCCCCTTAGGGGTTGAATTTCGAAAAATCCTGATACACGTTATTCTTAATTTTTGGGTTTAAGTATAAATATTGAGTTTCGAGTTAATCGGACAGCGCGTTAAAATTCTTCCATACAAACTTTGACACCCCCCAACCGTAGGATAGGGTACTTTTCCGGGATAAAAAGTACCCAGTGTGGTGCCCCAGGATATTAAAGAATAATTATACCAAGTTTCATCGTAATCGAACCGGTAGTTTTTGCGTGATGCCTGAACAAACAGACAGACAGACAGACAGACAAAAAAAAAAAAAAACGAATTTTTGGGTTCGGTGTCGGTCTAGTAACACCCCCTGCCATTTATTTTTTTGATATCTTCAATGTACAGAATTTTCACTGCTACAGATTTATTATAAGTATAGATATGTCGGCAATTCATTAAAATGTCAGGCTTAGCGGTCATAAGGGGTCATTTGGTTTAGGCTTAGGGGTCACCTCTCCCATATCCCCTTAACGGATTACCGACATATAACCAATAACCCTGTATATTACCACTATTGCTATGCACTATTACTATGTGTATCTGTATACTGTATACTATTATTATGTAGCATTTGAACCGGTTTGGATTTATTGTTGTTTAGTATATTCTATCGAATAAAGTTATTTATTTATCGTTTGCCGCATAAGGCACAAACAATATTCATACAAGCCATTGCTTAGTCATTAGTTTACTATTGTTGCATCAATTCAAGTTATCTAATGATTTAACAGAACTTTGAATGTCTTTGGTATTATATTTGCATAGCTGTGCCCCGCGGTTCCACCCGCCTCGCTCGGTTTCTTGGACGTAACTGTTAAATAGCCTATACTGTTACGTGTTAAATAGCCTTCCACAAGAATTGGCGTGTCAAATGCAAAAAGAATTTTTCAAATCCGACTAGTAGTTCCAAATTGGGGTGTCAAATAATAAAAGATTTTTTAAAATCCGACTAGTAGTTCCAAATTGGGGTGTCAAATGTTATAAGAATTTTTCAAATCCGACTAGTAGTTCCAAATTGGGGTGCCAAATGTTCAAAGAATTTTTCAAATCCGACTAGTAGTTCCAAATTGGGGTGTCAAATAATAAAAGATTTTTTTAAATCCGACTAGTAGTTCCAAATTGGGGTGTCAAATGCAAAAATATATTTTCAAATTCCAGAGATTAGGGCGTTCAAACAAATACTCTCAAACTCTTTAGTTTTTGTTTTAGTAGGTATAGATGTTGGATATTCACTCGTAATACGATATCTAAATTGCTAAATCAATATTGACTAATGAGGTACGCCTAATTAACGCAGGTTTCTTTTTAAATGTTTGTACCAATTTACCTATAACTTTTATTTAATTAAGAGAAATCATCGTCAGCCATTAAGAAAAGCTATGCTAACATTTATACAGAAAGCAGAGAAATTTGTAGCAATTATTATTACATCTATTTGCTAGTATTTCAAAATTCATAGCTGCATAGCATACTATTCCCGTCTGCAAGTTAAAATAATGTTCGTACCTACTTTATTGCATGTATATCTATTAATTAGACATATAAAAACCCGCACATATGAGAGATATCTCTGAATTAAATAAAAAATCATGTAAATCGGATACGCAGTTCTCAAGTAACTGGGAGAAATGCTACGTAGCGTTGTATTTTACCAGAATACCCGCGAAATTTTGCAGATTTTAGCTTCTTTTTTATATTCATATTCTTTATGGTACCTCTTTAGATCATGAGTTATCTGGATATCAAAAAATATTTGGCCTAGGTACTAAGGGGCAGGCGTGAAAATTGATTCTCTGTGACAATATTAGATAATATGTACACCTGTATAATGTTTGTATTACTTCGTATGAAGGAAGATTACCTCTATTTATACATATTACATATATATTTAAAAAGCTACATCTATGATAAATATTATAAATTAAAGAAAGTCGTTTTTCGTGTCTGTCTGTGTGACCGCGTTGTTCTTCTAAACTGCAGTACGGATTTTGAAGCGGTTTTTACCATAATTAAGAGCATTTATTCCGGCAGGTATAAGTGTACAATAAACATATCAAACTTACATATAATAAAGAAACATTGATTTGTCAAGTCGAAAAAGCGCGCGCAGCCGGGGCGGGTCGCTAGTTAAGTTTAATGAGAAGTTGGATGGTACAACTAACCGAATGATTTTTGCAGCACGCTGGGAGTCGCGCACGTGGCCGGGATGTGCAAGCCGGACCGCAGCTGTTCCGTCAACGAGGACAACGGCATCATGCTGGCACACACCATCACACACGAGTTGGGACACAAGTGAGTTTTTTTTTTAATCTGCACCATAGTTTAGGTTTAGCAAGTGATAAGTATGAATGTGGATATGAGAAAAAAATGACTGAATGGATAATTGTGTAAAAAATATCGTTTTATTGTTAAGATGTTGTTTTCAGTTTAAAAAACGACGTAATTCTTGGGCCTCAATTGGCTAACATAAGCCGTAGAATTGTGATATTCTTAATTATCTATAGTAAAAGAAACAACGTGTATTTTCTACCTAAATGGATAAAATGTGCGAGCATTCTTATTTAATTATTACGGGTAACAGATAGACCTAATTATATAAAACAACTGTGTAATTAGACATAAATAAAGGATAAACGCAATGGCGTGTTAATTACTTAACGAGTATTTGCGTAATTAGTTTAACACAACGGAAAACCCCAAGATCCGAACTAAGAACACAAACAGACTCCATTTAGGAAATTTAATTTCATAGACACATGTTAATATATCTATACAAATAAAAAAAAAATGAAGTGTCTGTTTGTAATGTCAAAATCACATATGAAATACTTCGTTCTTGAAGCCTGGGCAGGAAAGCCGTGACAACCACACTTATATGTAGTTATGTGTAGGTTAAGCTAAGCGTATTATAAACAAATGTAAAATTACGGCTAACAACTGAGCTACAGGTTACTACTACTAAGTAACTTGTAGCGTTCTTTCTTTAGTCTGATTAAATAGAAGACGTTTAGTTAACTTTAGGATCCTTCTGTCCTGTATATGCGGTACTTATAACAAAAAAAACATTTTTATGATGTTTGTTTGTTTCGGTTCATCTCCGAAACGGCTGGACCGATTTTAACGGGACTTTCTATAAGATTATTTTAGAAAATTAATTTGGGCCCACGTGGTCGAAGACGCGGGCAGCAGCTAGTCAGTCATAATATAAAACATCATTTATAAAATGCGCCAAACATAAAAAACCGGAACGTCACTTTTATCTTAATGAATTGCTCGGGAATAACATGGTACGTGATAATCTAAGTACATAAATATTTTTAAATAATTATAACGAAGAAAGATAAAGTGGAAATAGCGGTTCACAAGTATTTGAACACACTCATATTTTTTAATTAAACGACTCTTTAATGCGAATGCATTTTTTCTGCATTTTTCCGAGAATCGCAGTTCTTAGGCAAGTGGCCAGAAGGTATTATAAAGTAACCGACTACCATTTGGCTGGCACATTTGGTTACACATATTTTACTAGATTTAATACTTTACAAATTCTTTTGTTTTTTATTCTCGACAACTTTTTTATGTCATAGTTTCGTGGTATTCGATGAAAAATAACGTGGAAAGTATCTAAAGATTATGTGATGGATAGCCAGCATCCGGATGAAAACCTCATCTATATTGTAAGGCGTGTGCCCACAGTAGCCGTCTGAATGCAGTTTTCCAGCGCAGCATTTAATACAAGATTGATTATGCCCTTGAATTACAGACTCAACTTATATATAGATTACAATGTGATTAATTTCCTGAAAATCTTTTCGATTAGATGACTCACCCACCATCGCACTATTGAACTAGAAATATTATTCGCAATGTAAACATACGGCTTACAAAACGCGTAATGTACGGCTGGAGTAGTTACCACTGTGTTTGGATAGCCACACAGTACACACCCGAAATAGATGTCTTCAGTCCTCCATAAATTCACCATGGTTCTATTGAACGTTTTATAAGCCATAAAGAATTTAATGTCGGATTAGATATGAAAAATGATTTAAACCATAACTAAGATTTATGTTAACAGCATAGCATTATCATATCAGTAGTAATCCTTACTGAATCGATGCACAGTACCCAGAATCATAAAATACTAATAGGTACTAATAAATCCTCATATCTTTCGTAGGTTTACGTCGCACAGAAATTTTTATTGTGATTTATCCATTCACCGCTCAAGCTTTGCGCTAAAAACCAATTTTTATTGGCCATTACTGTTTCTGCATTAACAGTGTGGAAAATAATTGTGTATATTTTCCGCAATGTATACCTCAAACGAGGTGATTAGGTAGTTTGCAGTAGTTTGCACTACAGTTCATATCGGTCCTAGATGAATAGGTTACACAAACATCGCCTCAATGGCTCGATCACTTCAGTCGGACAAAGTTTGTGTGAGGTACAGTCAGCTTGTTCCTTCACCTTGTATTTTTCGTCCATGCTACAACACTAGTTTTGATTCTTATTAACTTGGGCTGTCCTTGGTTATAGGGACTACTCACATTTATTCAGCTCCTTTCGCGTTCCGCTGAACGATTTTGGTCACACGTATTATAAAGTTCTGCTTCTATCAGCCGCGTACAGCGTCGTAAGAATGAGAAAAGCCGTCATAGCGTGTTATTTCCGCTGAAACGCTTCTATCTACTGCGTACGGCGCAGAATATGCTGCGAATACGGTAGACTAGGTACTCATTTAGTATTGTACCTTCAAGATGGATAGTTCTATGTGCGATCTTTTATAGTTTCAGTTCTTGCAAAAGAAATAGAGAAAACAAAACATAGAGATATTTTTGCACTAGCAATATAAGTTTCTCTTCGTCTATTATTTTGTTTCGTAAAAATAAAATAATTACTTTATAAGACGTCCGAACAGCGCTGAACGCGGCAGAACAGCACTAATCGCGGCAGAACAGCGCCGAACTCTATCTATAGCACTCGCATGTTAATAACACATTTGTCCTCATTTTATACTTATATGCCGCGAAAGCTGAATAGACGCAGATAGCTGAACGGATGCGTACGCGTCTCCATACAAAATCTTTGTTTTCTATGGGCAAACGCTGAATGGAGCTGAGTAAGTGTGAGTAGTCCCTTAGTCGTCTAAACCGTAGATGGCATAGCACGTTCGTATATCTACGAATTCGTTTATGTTAATAATTATTAGCGCTATTTAGGTACACCGCGAATCTTCTTTTCATAACACATAGGTACCACATCAAACGTTCGACTTTTTCTTAAATAAACAATCTTTCAGTACGGTCGTATCATCTGATTCCCGGGCGACCACACGCTCTTATGTAGATTTTAAATTTATTTTAAAACAAGTATGCGTAACATTGTTAGTATTATTTTGGAAATAAGTGCTAGTTTTATTTGGCAACGGTTGCCGAGTGCTTCGGTTATCGGCACTGAGTCATGTTTCTGTGCTGAGATTACCGCAAGGACGTTGCTTTCAAGATAGAAAATCATAAAGCACTACACACACATACTACCTACTTGCATTGAATCCGAGAATTCCGAGTCCGTTGCTTGTTTGTATTGCTAAGTACAAACAAGGCGTTGTCACTGTTATTAGACAACGCCCACAATCATAATACAAACACAGGTTATGTAATGTGCAAACAGCGCGACATAGCCATTGACCTTCTTGTAGACATGAATGCATCATTCGCTGGGTACAATGCACCCGGTGCATTGTCGCCGCACTATCGGCCCACACAAGTTCATTATTTTTTCATGGCGTTATCTTGAATAAAGAATAACGATAAATTAAACAATTTGCAGGCGACAGACGTGTATACGGGTCGCGAAGCGTGACTCTTGGCATTTGCGTTCATGTCGTATGCAAAAAATACGATAGGGGTACACTCGGATTTTATTGCTGAATGCAATGTCGTTTTATTTTAACAAATATAAATTTAGATAAACATTAGCTGTAACATTTCTTTAAATTAAACCCATTGCGGCGCATCTTGATAAAATTAATTGCGACGATATTTTTCCTCCTACCAAAATACCGAACTAACAAGTTTGTAACCTCGCGTGCCGACACTTCCGGAGTTTCAATTCGTCTGGCTGAGAGAAGCAATTAAATTGATATTTTTACACACGATAGATCCGTTTCGATTTATTTAATATCTACAGATTTATTTTAAATTAAAATATTGATATGGAGCCCAAGGTCCCGGAACCAGATTTTTTGCAATTGCAATTAGAAGCGATTGAGTGAAAATCCAGTGCTTGACGCTGTCCACACGCCAAACGTTCATTGATTCGGTATTGGACGTGTGCCAATAATTTTTCATACACATTCGCGATAAACTAAGCGTATAACGCCCTGCGTATCGTCACGGGCTCACAGGTGGCGGTACGACAACATAACATAGATAATAGTGATGGGATCCAGTGCCAAATGTCACGGAGACTGACTGACTGACCCAGTGTTTTATATGTCTGGTGAGATCGTGTCTGGGCTGCAAATAGCCTGGGTCTATCACTTCCTATAAAAATGACAAACTATGAAACTTAAAAAATAGGTATATGGGAAAACATTCCAAGATTTGGGGATCTGCTTACCATTGCATGACCCTAGCAACACGCGATCGTTAAAAATGGATTAGACGATAGTAGGAAACCATCGAGATTTATACATACTTCGTTTCAGCATTAAATTATATGAAAATGTATACATATTAAAGTTATTCATTAATAACATTGAAAAACATACTCAACTTTGTTTATAATCAAGTTTCCAAGAATAAACTAGATAGACCTAACAAATTAATAATTAAGATAATTTATGTATTATTGCACATCTACTCCATCATTAACGAGCATACGTCATAATAATTATACAAAATTATTCATAACGAGAGAGATAACTTCATTGACTTTAAAACATTAACTGAGAACTCTCATGAACTTGCTGACAGCAATTAAAATTAACTGTTTCCGTTTTTCCGATACTGAACACTGAACACAAGTCAATCTGCCTAGCCTTTTCTTAACTATGTTGGGGTCGGCTTCCAGTCTAACCAGATGCAGCTAAATACCAGTATTTTACATAGAGCAACTGCCTATCTGACCTCCACAACCCAGTAACTGAGTAATATGATACCCCTTGGTAAGACTGGTTGTCAGACTTTCGGGCGGCTTTCCGAGGCTTGGAGGAGTCTCGGTATGTAAGCAACCCCGGCAAGCATAGCTTAACCTGATGGATCGACAAGTGCGGCTGTTATTACTTAGCCACGAGCTCCTCGAACATTGAACACGTAAACATCCTAATATACTTGTGGAAAAAATCATTTTGTGTTATACTTTTTGAATTAAAAACAAAAGAACAACCAACTCTATCCTTTTAGAATTTGTACGATGATATATTT
The DNA here is from genome assembly GCA_914767815.1 of Eupsilia transversa. Classification (NCBI taxonomy): domain Eukaryota; kingdom Metazoa; phylum Arthropoda; class Insecta; order Lepidoptera; family Noctuidae; genus Eupsilia; species Eupsilia transversa. The sequence goes on from OU611888.1 coordinate 7,033,239, forward strand.
TCCCGGAAAACTCTTCGTGTAGATACCTAAATCTGAGTGCAAATATGCGTACTTATTGCCTTTCAAAGAGATAGAAAGAAGGTTTCCGACAAGCGTGTTGTTAACAGTTTCCTTGTGATGTGGTTTTGTTAACACATAGCCAGCTTATTACGAATCTACCATAACAAACATTTGTGCCAGTTTTGTTGGACCTCTCATACGTGTAGCATGTCACTGTACGCGTTTTAGGCAAGGCCTACATCAGTGTGTCATAATGACTTTACGATCAGCTGTTGTGGCCGTGCCTTTACAGGAGCGCCACCGTTCATGCAACAAGATAACGATTATGAACGATGCTAATAGAGCTATTAGGATCAACATGTTGCTACACTGCCGATAAATTTCATTATCGTTGCATTAATTACGTCTCATGAATGATATATAATGCATAGTGATCCATCTGAGCCGTATCGATAATAACTAATAACTATTAAATTATTAGAAATATCACTGGCTCTTTACAATTTAATAGTGGCTATTTCGTAAATTGATTGTGATGCAATATCTCGATTTATTAATTTAATAATGTTCTGTGTTATTTACATAATTATACAATTATTGACAGCTTCGGTCAGCATAATATTTTATTAAAATAAAGCATAAATATCTGATCTTCGAATGTCAAAATACCAACAAACCACCGGTCTTACGCTAATCATGTTTTTGACGTAAATTAGGTACTACCTTCCTATATAAATATATCCTATAATACCGACATAAGTAAATCTTTATTGGACATTGAAGATAAGATACGGTTGTTGTTGTTACTACCTAGTAGAATGCAAATGGACTGCAGATACGCACACAATTTTAAAACTAACGGAGTATGCAAAACTGCAAGATTTACCAACCTTCTACAATCTAACTGAGCACTTCTGGAAGACTTGTAAAGAGCAATTCTATGATAAGTTTATCGTTGTACCGTACGATACTCCACACACTCCAATTAGTCTTGAAAATCTGTGAGTATTCAGGATTGAGTCTTGTGGCAAAAAAACAATAAGTAGATTGTCTGATAAAAGACTGTCTAAACCACTGAGAAGACTTACATAATTAATGTTGTTTTAATAAACGTAATGAACGTTTTTTAATGAACGTATATAAAGGAAATTTGTTGAACCTCGACTGTTGAGCTGAGGATCGAAGTTTGCTTCAGACCGAAGTCAAAGAAGTGGTGCCAGCTAACATACCTACTTATTAAAACCTTGTCCCAATTTACCAGCTAAGAGTACAATTAATAAACTTGTATCTTTTGTCCTCAGCTTTGGGCTGTACCACGATACAGAGAAGATAGGCTGCCATCGTCGTGAAGGATCGACGCTGCACATCATGACGCCGATCTTCGAATCAGACACGGTTCAGGTCGCCTGGTCTAGATGCAGCAAACGTGACGTCACCAACTTTTTGGAGTAAGTATCTAAATCTTAGATCCTCTCTTATCGCCTTTTTCCGGTAATAGAATGAATTATTTATTATTTACCTACCTAGGTGCTCATTGATTGATCCAAAATATTATTTTAATTTTATTCAACCGGAGCAACAAGTCACTGAATTACCATGGAATCTGTTACAATTATCGAACATTTATTAATTTTTAAATTAATGAACGTAAATTAACGAGTTTTATACCTCTAAATGTTATCCTCCGTTTATCCTTAAAATCATTGACTCATTCAATAACGTCTTCAGGGTAAATTGCGAAAAGCTTTTAAGTTTTTGTTAATTTTACTTTTTTTACTTTAGTCAGTAAAACTTAAATAGCGGCTGATCATAATACATGCGCATACGGCATTCGCAGCATATTGAATGCTCACGTACCTAAGCTAATGAATGGTCAAGCCCCTTCCGTAGCGGTTTCATTAATGATTTTATAGTTATTGTGCCCACTCCGTTTAATGCAACAGCTTAATTTAATTCCGACACATTTGCACATGAAAGTGGACTCATCTTTACATAATACTGTCATTACTAACAAACTACATAAAATGGTTTATAGTGCCAATAAAATTGAAAGCAGAAATCCTACGCACATATAAATAAAGATTTTGAATCGAAACCTAATACCGGATGTCGGTATATTCTATCTCGAAAAATTAATAATTAAATGTCGCAACAGAATCTGTATTTTACAGCCATTCACACACGTGCCCAACTTACATATTTGTCATCATCAAGCAGGCTAATCATCATAAACCATCGAATTATGGCGCTTCTATAATGAATTAAATTTAAAGCATTCCGTGATGAAAAGAAATAAAAACGGAGGCTGTTAAAAAATTGATGGATCTAAATGTGACATGTTTATTGCACGTCTACGCTGGCCAAGGACTGAGTGGTTGTGAAACCGTACGTTTATAGAGGCGTATGCGCTATTCGCAGTTTCGTACGCACAAATCATTGTAAAGTGTGTAAACGCGCTCGTAATTGTGCGAAATGTGCTGAAATGAATCCAGTAGGCGCGCCCGCTGTTCTGCTTCAGCTGTTATTTGCTCGGCTACGTAGAAAACGTATTGTGCTACAATTTTATGGTCGACTATTTCCTAATCCAGCTGGAATGAATTTAACGCTGAATAGCTTTGAACGACTTCATACATCTCTACATTTAATAAACGGAACGTTCTTTGTTTGCATATGACTGAGTTTCTGTTAAACGGATTATAGTGTCGTTTAGTTTTATAGGCGTTAAACGTATTTAACTCGACTTATCAATTAATGTTGATATCTTCTCTTTTAGTGCGGGATTGGGCGAGTGCCTAAGTGATCGACCATCTCAAAAGCCGCTGTATGACTATCCTAAAGTTCCTGCTGGTAAGTCTCATAATTCATTGTCTTCCAAACTTGTTCCTGAAATGTCAAAATACGTAGATATTAAAGTAGGTTTTTTTCAGGTGTAACGTTCGATGCTGAGTACCAATGCCACTTGCAGTTCGGCGCAGAAGCAGTCGTGTGTTCTAAGCCAACAGAGCTGTGTGAACATCTGTGGTGCCAAGTCAATAACGTGTGCAAGACGATGCTGCGCCCCGCCGCGCCCGGAACCACTTGTGGACCCAATATGGTGAGACATGCAGGAAACTCATTGAGCTTTTTGTATTGACGGCCATTAGGCATGTGTTTTAGCTTCATGGCATTTTACACTGATCCAATATTGATATGTTATGGTTTGTGGATCGAATGATGATTTAGGTAGGTACTCGGAATGCAAATACATTCCGAGTAAATCCACAGATCCGTGAAGAAGTGTTTCTTTGTTTCTTTTCCCTTCAGAGGTTAAACAAATCATTAACTTCCACAGTGGTGTCAGAACCAGACCTGCGTCGCTCGCACGCCTTCTCCAAAGCCTCGAAACGGCGAATGGGGCCCGTGGTCTGAGTGGAGCGAATGTTCTCGAACGTGTGGCGCCGGCGTCTCTACACAGTCGCGCGAGTGCAACAACCCAGAACCCAACAACAATGGCAACTACTGTATTGGTGATAGAAGCCGGTAAGCACTAATACTATTCACTTCCATTTCGGTTTTACCGTTTTTAAACGACTTCATTTCTGAACCTTTGTGTTGCTAAGCGAAGTCTGGATGCTGCTGAATTTAGGTTGTATGTTGCGAGTGTGTCAGAACAATTATCTTTATGAAACACACAGACCGTTATTGAACATTTAGTTTGATTGCGTCTCTTTAAACTCTCCATAACTTGCAGATTTGTGAAATCTATTTAACATTTTCTAGATACAAGGTCTGCAACAACGACCCGTGCCCTATCAACGAGCCGACATTCCGGGAAGTGCAGTGCTCCAAACATAATAACATGACGTATAGGAACGAAACTATATCGGAGTGGATACCTTACTTCGATCAAGGTAAGTTTGGGAAGTAATTATTCTAAAACTTTAATTTTAATACCTGCAATAAGTTCCTATTTAATTTCAAATAGCAATTCAGTTCTTTTAACCAAAAAATATTACCTACATCAAACAAATAAAAACAGAATAGATGTCAAATTAGAATAACAAAAACTCCTATGTTAAAAAATGCTAAGGCAGAGTATTAAGTAGGTACCTACTCTGTACTTGTGTCTAGTTAGATTATTAGACAGGTATAACATTTGTATGTACTTTCGTTGCTGTCCGTCGTACAAACAACGTTTACGTACGGGTTTTCCGAGAAGAGTATAATAATTTTAAACGAAACGTTCCTGAAACCAATGTGGGTAAATAATCAAAACGTTGATGCGGTCATAAAACAATGTGCGTTGTTACAGACAAACCTTGCGAGTTACAATGCGTGGCGCGCGACGGCAGCGATGTGGAAATGCTGGGCGGGTTCGTCGCCGACGGCACTCCCTGCAGGCAGAGCGTGGGTGCCCGGGACATGTGCATAGCTGGTAAGAATATCAGAACTATTATCACTGTATACCTAGAAACACGCATTATAGGATGTTGGTCATGAAGTTTCAAGATCTAAAGGAAGGAATGTCAGTAGGTTGGTCATTTCGCTGTCTTTGAGCTGATATAGGTAGGCACTATATTATTGTAAGTAGGTAGTGATTTGCGCGTTGCCAAGGAGCGTATCTTGATAATTACAAAATACAAATATATATACCTACCTTACCCACTAGCTTATCATGCTGAGCTTCCTTTTACATTTCTTGAATTTTATAAGCCAATCAGGCACTAGTAGGTACTTACCATGAAGTACAGAAAGAAGTACTCAGTGGTACTTACCTTGAGTGTCGAATAAAAGCGTCACAAAACAGCAATTAGGGCGCTGAACCGATTAAGTTTCATAATCGCTCAAACGTGCCCAATGTTGACTCTATAAATCTATACTAATCCAACCGTTTCCAAAATAAAATAATGATGTCTGTTACGGTTTTCGGTAAGATGGAAATAAGTACCTACCTAAGAAAATAAACCTCTGGGTACAAAGTTCATAGATAACCTTAACAGTTAACCGAAGTAGGACTAAATCATTTCGGAAGCAGCAGTTTTAAAAAATAAGATGATTTTTCGCAGGCGTATGCTACAAAGTTGGATGTGACTGGATAGTGGGTTCAGAAACAGAGGAAGACAAATGTGGTGTATGTGGCGGCAACGGATCGGCTTGCAAGACGGTGCAGGGTATCTACAGCAAGCCAACCACCAAGCAATCCGGCTTTAGTGAGGTAAGTATACTCTGCAAAGAGTTTACCACCACAGTGATAGTAAGAGTCGACCTTTTTGCTTGTTACAATGGCTGACCTGACTGTCCTTTTGAGAATTGCCACTCCTGAAAGCTATTTAAAAGAAACCCTTTTCTATCTGACAATCAGCAGACCTTTAGACTGAGCCGTAGTTTATCCTACTTTGAAACAAGTTCTTCAATTAGATAGTCCATAACCATAAAGTTGTCCTACGAATCCTAATCAAATCTAAATCAACAGGTTGCAGTTATACCTGCTGGGTCAAGGAATGTGAAAATAGAAGAGAAAGTTAATCCAGGGAATTACATCACTATTAAAAGCGCCAAGTCTAATAAAATATACCTGAATGGAACACGGTAAGCCAAGCAAGAAAATTATTTTGTCGAGAAAATGGTTCTTTGTGAACCGTTTTTTTTAACCTATTACAAATTCCATTACAGAAATGCTACTTTGACGGAATACTTTGTAGCGGGAACTCCAGCGATTTACGAACGAGACCGAGATTGGGAGAAAGTACGAATTGTAGGACCACTCGCAGAAGACATCAAAGTTTATGTAAGTGAAACACTACAATAGGAGTATCTATTTTACGAGTTAGAGGAAATTACCTAAATACTTAAGTTATATGGTAGGTAAGTCCTACTACCTTAGTAGGTAATGGAGGTACTTACGAATTCGCAATTGTTTGGGTATGTCACCTATGTTGGAGAATCATTTCCGGCCCCAAAACTTTTAGAGAATGTGTTTACAGTGGCATTTATTTCATAACGCCTATAATTCTTTCGATTTTAGCATACTAAAAAACTCAAACGATCCTCTAATAAACTGACTCGAGCCTCTTTGTGCACGATATCCGTCGGCTATCGTATAGCGGGGTCTAATAAAGTAACCTTCCAGATTTTCGGGCTTCCTTTTTCATAGTTTTTTTTTTTCCAGCAAATGATCTACCGTGGCCGACACCGGAACCCTGGCGTGACGTATCAATACACTGTGGATAGACAGCGGATGAAGCGTCGGTTCAAGTACCGCGTGTCCGAGTGGTCTGCTTGCTCCGTGTCCTGCGGCCTCGGCTACATGCGAAGACATTACGAATGCGTCGATGAACATAATCGTAAGCTGAATACATTCAAATATATATATATAAATATAATGCTGTTCATTGGTAAGCTCAATACTTGAGAACTGCTAGTTCCTATTTCGTTTTTCTTTTTTTTACTGGCCCCAATAGTTCGAATAACTTTATTCGAGAAAGAAAAAAATCGATGCTTTTTTGCTTTTTTCTATGGGACTTTGTATGAATTATTGAAATTTGGACAGGACAATGTCTGTCTGGTCAGCCAGTGTATAATGTCAGTATCGGTGATACGAGTGTATCAATATCAGCCTGTTACAACCCTATTGCTGGATAAAAGCCTCCCTAAACGCACGTCATGTAACTTGATCCGAGGCTACGCTCATCCACCTACCTACTACCAGCCCCCGGCAAACAAGCGTACCTATTCGAAAACTGTACTGAGCCCGCGTGGTGGATTACAACCCACTCCCTCTCACAGAGAGGACGCCTGTCCCAGTATTGGGAACAGTATAGGCTGATAATGCTACAAGCAAGTCTACAGCTCATCTCTTTCCATCGCAAGCGCTACAAGTATCTTTCGGCGCGTGGCCAAAATCGGAACTAAAGTCACCAACCGCCATCTTGTTTTTCCAATACATTTCCACAGTACAGTCACGAGCATAATTATATACCTTACAGTACCTAACGCAAAATTCAAAAACGTTTTTTCTCGTGAAATAAACATTGCAACTTTGAGAAAATACCTATTTCATAATAGTATGGTTTCGATAATAGTAACAGTTCGTAACACCCTAAAATATGTATCAATAATTTAGGACAAAATCGCTTTTGAATCTTGCGTAAGTATAAGGTATTTATGACGTTGACAGCGCCCCCCTGTCAACGTCATTCGAGCGCCAAGAGATCCTTATAGCAGTGTATAATGTTCGTATGTTGCTCCACAGGTGCAGTAGAACAGTCGCAGTGCTACCACATCGAGTCGCCGCGACACGAGGCTCTGATGCAGCAGTGCAAGCAGCCGGCCTGTCCGCCGCACACGCTGCGCACACATTGGTGGGTCGGCGCATGGAATCCTTGCTCAAAGCCCTGTCACATGCCGGTACGTACCACGCGATAGTAGCTACATTCAGCGACAAAATTATATTATAAATGATTTTATTTCTGTAAGTAGGTTGTCTTTTAAAAAACCGGCCAAGTGCGTGTCGGACCACGCACAATGAAGGGTTCCGTAGCTGGGATGAACTAATCCCAAGAACAAACTTAACATTGTAGTTGAAAAACATGTTCTCCCATACAAAATGTATGGTAGAAAATGTTTTAGCAACTGCAAATTTAAGTTGGTCGATAATTACTCGTTAACTAGTAGACTCTACTAGTTAACGAGTAATAGCTAAGTAGGCTCTACTAAGTAGAGCCTACTTAGCTGTGATAGTTTTCCTTTTAATTTTGTTATATATACTACTACTGTGAATTTTTCCACATATCCAGAACTTACCGTGTAGCTGGCAGGGGGGGGGGGGACACTTGACTCTGACGAAAATTAGCACTTTAAAGCTTAATATTTCGCAGACGGGTCCTTCAATCCAAAAATGGTTTTAATAATCTCACAATATTTAAAAGACCTTTCTAACGATACCCCACACGATGGGATAGACAAAAAAAAAAAGATATCCCCACTTTACATGAAGGGGAGGTACCCTAAAAAAAAATATTTTTCATTATTTTATTTTACCACTTTGTCGGTTTCATTAGTATGTATACTCCTCATGCCAAATTACAGCTTTCTAGTACTAACAGTCTCTGCGCTAAGCGGGGGACAGACAGACAGACAGACAGACAGACAGACAGACGGACAGACAGACGGACAGACAGACGGACATGGCGAAACTATAAGGGTTCCTTGTTTACTACGGAACCCTAAAAACTAGATGAAGTCGCAGCTTCCTATCCTACTGCTTTGGGATGAAACACCGAAACAAACTCAGAGGTTACAGTCAAATGCTGAAATACCATGTATCGATAATTTTATGGTCAATTTAGATAATGTGTAAAAGTAGCAGTGTTAATTGACTTTGTCGCTGACCGTACTATATATATCATGCAGGTTTGAAAATAGAAAATACCTTCCTTTGATAGTTTTATCACTCCAAAACATGTATTACTTATCTAGTTAGTTACAGTACAGTTACAAACCTAAATCTTGTTACAGGGCGAGGAAGCCACGAAGCAACGCGGCGTATACTGCGTGGACAAAATATCGAACAAAGTGATAGACGACTCCGAATGCAACGTACTCATTAAACCGATGAGCACCATCAAATGTGCAGACGTACCAGCATGTTAACGGGACTACATCACACGCCATGGAAATGAATCCATACGGTCATCGATCAACGCGGTTTTATGATACAGAATAGTATCACACAGCGACTTTCAAACATAAGTGTTCGCAAGTACACAGTCTCGGCGACACCCCGGGCGACGGCTCATACCTGCAACCAGGTACAGCAGATAATACGCATCTGCACATCATTGAGCGAAAAAGGGTTCAGAAAGGAACGCAGAAATATGGAATCGAGACAAATGCATTTGAATAGGCAATGGTTGAAGTGAAATGTGAAGTGATAAAAGTTAGTGTAGGACTCAATTAGAGCAACACTTGAATCGCGAAGTTATGAGTGTTGAGCGCCAGTGTATTGTACTTGTTACGTATTCTTTGCAATAAGTATGAAATAACCCATCGAATAGAGATAAATCAGTTACGTGTAAGTACTCGAATAGTATCCCTACGTGGTGACGTGCGAATCTCGCGAGTACGTTCAACAATGCTCTGCAATTACCACTTACTGCCATATTATAAGTAACTAGTTATAACATAGTCTTCGCTTAGTTATTAACTACTAATAAATAATATTTTATATTCTGTAACATCAGTATTAAAGTGGTGTATGTATTTCTAAAAAATAATTCAGATTAAAGTAATGTGAACGAGTTTAAGTATAATATAAATTTTTTGGACCAAAAATATTTTAGAAATCAAATTCACGTTGCCATAATCACTGTTACTGCCAATATGACACTTGTATGATATAAGTATAAGGTATTTTCTTAAGTTCTTATCATGAATGATTCATATTTTTGTACAAATGAATTATGAGTATTGTGTAATATTTAAGTGGTTTAAAGGAACACATATTGTCACACTGGGTATCCATTATGTTAGAGCTGAAATCTGTTTAATCGCTTGTATTGCATACCTATAGACAATAAATAAATCAGCTAGTCAACAACTTAGGCATTTGTACACCAGGCTACACACAGTTGTATTGTGGTGAAATCCGTATGTAATTCGAATAACATAGAGTAGTATTAGAATATAGAACCTCTTACACTATACAGTAAGTACCCTTTTATAATATTAGTAATGTTCGTAAGGTTAACTTGTAAACATGTCTCCTTTCGATTAATAATTTGTGTGTATGAAAATATGGACTATATACAATTGTGCCTAATTCTGGAACAAATGAGCCGATAATATTTATGAATATTATTTTAAGAAGCCTTGTTTGTGTCCTCCTTTATGTGACTATGCATAATTTTAAACGTTAGTAATACTTTTATTTATCACCTATCTATTGTAAGGATAATAATATCAATGTAAATGAATTTCCAGTTTTCTGATGTGTCGGTTCTAAGATACATCAGAGAGGCGTCGATCAATTGATACACAATTTTAATTTTAAAATAGAACTGCTTTAGAAACTAACCCTTAATTGTGCACGGATTACGTAATACATCAACTGGTTACATTTCTATTAATTGTAGTGACATTTATTATACTGTTGTACCAATTATAATTGTGTATGTAATAGATATGGCAATAAAATCGTGCATTGTTTTAAATAATGTTTTTATTTTTGTCCATACAAAACTTATAAAGTCCTAAGTAAACCCATTTACTAAGAATATAAATCACAGTGAAAAATATTGGTGAAATTAACACAGTTTATGCACCAAATAAAAAAACATCTTACAATCTGGACAGTAATCACAAATTAAAGTAATCATATGTAATGACATAATCAAATACAGTACAAAAAATATCAAGCAAATCCCATTTTGAACAAGAACCTACCCAAATAAATGGTTGCTCAACATGACAATAAAAAAAATAAAGGAGATTAAAAGAAAATGCCCACTAGGGTGCAACTGAAATATTTTTTGATATAAAACAGACCATGTGGCTTAATTAATATGAACATAATCATTTTAAATTATTTTGTGCATGGTTCTGCCGACAAATGGCTAAGCAATGTATGGCCAGCATCTAACTTACATTACACCTAGAGCCCATTCATTGGCTCTATGTAACATTATGTGTAACATACGACATCAACTTATTCTGCCAACAATCTGAGAATGATACGTGAACAAAATAATGTTATAGGTATGTGTATAAATAGTATGTTTATCAGAATTAAATTAAAATAAACTTTAAATAATGCAGATAAGCAGTATAAAATAACATTCATTTCTTGGGCTCCCATAACAAATTTTGAAATGTTCAATTGAGGTATTGGAAATGGATTTTTAAATTTAACCGACGGGGCTTACATAAATATACTTTAAAAATACTGAAACATACAATTTTATTAACCCCATAAAAATATTTTTGTTCACTTAAATTGACGACTCTTAAAATAATTGAGATTCATAATTTGAGTATCATCTAACCTACAGGTACATCTAAAGTGCAAATAACATCCATTTAATACTATAATTATCTTTCATCAGCATCAGTGGTGTCACTTCTTGCTTTTTAAAATAAATCAGTGTCTTGTAATTTTGTTTTGGGATATGATATTTTAACGGCCACAACTTAAAAATAGTCTTACATTATAAAGAATAAAAATCTCATAGATCATTTTCCGTTTATTTCGGTTTTTATAACATTAATTAGTTTTATTAAAAATACGTATAAATCTTTTAATTAAGCAGTTCCGGAACTTGATTCTTTTACCAGTAAAGCTTCTGATGAAACGTCAAAACGTATGTTTTTCTTTTTAGTGGTATGTTTCTGTAAGACGACAAAAAGTTTCAGACATGTACAATATTTAAATAATATATTGATAAATTAGATTGTAGCTTAGATACGCCAGCAAAAGAAGTGTTAACAAAAACCATAAATCGTTTTCTCTGTTACAGCCCATTCACACACAGACGAATCGTATTTATTCTATATACTTAAAACTAGTCATTTGAAGGGACATTCGTTGTTTGACGCAGCGGTTTCTTGCAAGTCTTTACCTCAAAGCGTTTATATATTTCAAATAAACCAATCACAGGCACTTCAGTCGGTCAGTCAGAAAAATGAAGCTAGTTGCCCATTTTAAAGCGTAGTAGGTTCCTATGGAGAAGAATGGGCGAGAAACTCCACGGACATTCTTTTAAATCAAAATATTGTTAAAAAAATTGGTTACATCATTCATGTGGAAATTATAAATGTGAGAACAATGTCGAAAGACGTGCACGTTAAAAGCGTCCGTAATAAAAAGATAAAAATAAAACAATTAAAAAATTAAAATGCACGTAAGTAAGTACTTGTGAACAGATGGTTAGGTAAGCAAAAGCAACCTAATAAACATGTAAACATTCCTACCTTGTCTTTGTTGGCTCTAGGGTCTGTGTTCTTGGAGCGTTCCTTCTCTAGGTCCGTGTGTAGTGATGCTATCTCCGCCGTCAGTTCAGCCTGCACGGACCGCAACCGCTCCACTTCTATCAGCACTTCAGCTTTGTCCTTCACTGTAATGTGTTACAAGTAAATAACTATTAACCAAATGATAAAATAAAACTAGATTAAGGAAAAACACAATTCCATATATGCCATATTAAAGGAAGAGGGGCAGAAATATATTGTACCTTTCCCCTTCTACCAATAACAGCCAGACATTGGTTTTTGATTAAGCTATGACTTTCGTTTCAAAACGATTTGAGACTGACTGCAATAGTAGGCAAGATTAAGCCACGTTTCACGAGCCTCGATATGCAATATTTGTAGTCAAATAGTAAATGAATCCTTTAACTTACTCTCTCCCTGTCCTAGTATATTACACAACTTCTTATTTCGGGACTTGACCGTATAAAGCTCATGTTTGAGGGTAACAACCTCTTCTTTCAACGTCGCTATTTCTATATCCTTTCTCTCCAGGGCGTCAGCAAATTGTACTCTGGTTATAACTTCATCAGAAGCTGGTTGACGATTCTTTACTCTATCATAGATTTTGTCCTTTAAAAGTTCGTTTTTAGTCTCCGATTTCACTCTTTCAAAGAATTCTGTATCTTTGTCAGGTGACTTAGGATCTTCCAGCTGACATTTTTCATCAACATGGTTAACTAAAAAAAAAGTTTTATGTAAGTGACAAAATAAAGCAAACACTTAATGACAAATCTTAGTTAGATACATCAAAACTGAAAGGTAACTGGAAAGTAGTTGAACAAACTTACATTTCATATTACTTTCTTCACCCACATTCATCATGTCATTAAACTGGTCAAGACTCATGACGTTTTTCTTCTTCTGTTTCTTAGAGCCTGCTTTGGCAGTCTGTTCAATTACCTTCTTCTCAATATCGGCGTCCTTCTTAGTTTGCTTGTAGACATCTTTCTTCTCTTCAAAATCAAGCTTTGATAGTAGAATAGCCTGAAAACATGTTTGTTTTTATCAATTTTCACAGCAGGTATAAGTAGGTACATAGTGTGAAAGTCCCCACATTGGTCTAGTGGTCCTAAGTACCACTACTGAGCTCTGGGGTGGGGTGGTGGTACCTTCCTGGGTTCAATTTACAGCTTAGGCACTGTTGTTGGGATTTTCCTTCCTACATTAACATATAAGCTAATATCCTGTTACATCATTATTATGGGATAATACACATAATAATTATGTCACAAAATTCTAATGATTTTTTACTGTATTACATTTAAGTACATCATAATAATAAGTAATGGAGACTTATACAGTAATGGTGTGCTCATTGTAAAAGAGTATAATAAACAAATCAATAATAGTTAGAACAACAAAAACATTAAATACTGACTTGTTGCAGTTCAGTCTCAAAGTTGCCATCAACCATTTCTTCATCCTTCTGCTTCCACAGTTCCCACTGGTCGGCTGAGACAGGTTGTTGTTTGGACTTCTTCTTCTTGGGTATAGGCTGATACAAATTAAACATAATCTTACAGTACAGTCTTTGACATATCTCGGGACCCTTGGAAAAGGCGTACAAGGGGCCGAAGCCAACTCGAAAAGGCCCTTTAGACAATAGGTGTTGAGGCACCAGTACAGTTATTGTTACAAAGTGCTAAAAAGGCATACAATCTATACTAATCAATCTATACATATTACATATACACTGTAGAGTTTATTTCCTGTTTACAAATGGGAGAATTATCATTTGTAAACAGGATGTGGCCCAACATGGGCATGGGCGTAAGGGTATTTTAGGTATAGTATATTGTTGTTCGATGATTACTATATCCTTTTTTATTGCAAATATGACAATCAGCAAATAAAATATTCTTAGCATAGAATCTAGAGGTAAGCTGAACTGCTGCATAGTTTTTGAATACAGTGGAATGGTTGAAAAGGTTGAACGAGTAATATCTGTTTTAATTTTGCTACATAGTCATCGTATAATGACCCAACTGCTGGGACTCAGGACTCCTTTCTATTCAGAGGAACTACATTTTGCTAACTGAAACAAATCTCTTGACAGAAAACCTCACTGTAATAGCAATACACAGTATTATTATATGGTCAGGGCTTTCTTTCCTTTCAGAAGAATGATGTAGCTACAAATTGTGCTTTCAATCAAACTGACAAACAACCAGAAAAACAACAACAAACTAGGTAAGCTATTATTTTGCAAACATAAAATTCCAGATACATTTCATTAAGATTAATCAGCCAAGTTATTGTTTTTCTAACAAAAAATATTAGGTACCGTATTAATTTTAAGTTGCTTTGACAAATGACATCAAGCCTGTATTATTAAGAGTTAGCCAGAGGTGTATGGTATTCCTACTTGGGTGTGCTTGATTTGACTAATACATAGACAGATGGTATTTTAATATTACGCTAATCTGTAATATGTGTTGGTAAAAATGGCTTCAAGAATATCACATTCCGGAATAACATTAACTAAGTGATGCATCAGTGTTTACTTCTTTGAATTACCTATTGTTACTTGTTTTCTATTTGTTATGAGCTGCAGGAATAATTGATATTTTTATCAAATAGTCATTATATATTGTCATTATGAGTTTTACCTGGGGTTTAGTAATGACGGTTTTTGTTTTCTTAGGAGGCTCGATCTTCTTGGGAGTATTTATTTTAGGTTTTTTCGCCTTCTGGTTATCGTTAGGGGGGTAGTCGTCATCCTCGATCTTCAGACCGGCAAATCGGGATTGTACGACCAATGCAGCCATTTTTTTGATATCAGATCTGTTTGTAAATAGTTCAAATAAATATTGAGGTAATGGTTTGCGTACATTTTTTAGATAATACATTTGATTTTATATCATATTAGCGGTCGATTAAAAATAATTTTAAACCCTTTCAGTAATAAAAAATCTTTATATTTCATTCACTTATATACACCCGCTGTATAAAATAGTTTTTTTTTTGCACTCACCTATTAGAAAAAATGAATAGGAAATCGATGAATCTATTGTTCTTCTCTGTTTCTAATAAATAAACTCCCAGAAAGCGGCGATACGGTAGGTATTCAACGGAATAGACAGCTTATAGACAGCTGAATGTTATTATTGCCAGATTACAAAAAATCAATAAACTACAACAATAAATGGGACCAAGCGTTCAAACTAAACTTGCATTCAGTA
The DNA here is from genome assembly GCA_914767815.1 of Eupsilia transversa. Classification (NCBI taxonomy): domain Eukaryota; kingdom Metazoa; phylum Arthropoda; class Insecta; order Lepidoptera; family Noctuidae; genus Eupsilia; species Eupsilia transversa. The sequence goes on from OU611888.1 coordinate 7,048,424, forward strand.
GTACGGAAATATAACTTATTGATTTGTTAATTGATCTGTAACAATTTTTTGATGCTATTGAACATCAAAAAATTGCGCAATTGAGCTCATTGGAGCTCGTACCCTTTTTTTTAACTAGGTGCGACCCGCGGTATTACCCGCTTAATTAAGTCCCGATCCCGTGGGAGAATCGGGATAAAAAGTATCCAATATCTACCCATGTACCAAACATCCAAATCTGTTCAGCCGTTTTAGCGTGAAAGCGTTACAAACAAATTATATCGTCAATATAAACTTTTGAGTTTTGTTTGTTGACAGACAGTTGAGCAGTTACCTGAGCATAGTTACCTATGACCATAGACTATTATTATTGGTTATGACACTGTTGAGTGTTGACAGCGTTGACAGTCATCAGTCATACAGATGACAGAAGGAGAGATTTTTATTTTTTAATCTTTTGGCGGGTACGGGGTCTGTTTCTGTCCTTTCTGTTGTGTTTAGTTCTGTTTGTGAACTAGTTCTTAAAATAATAATTAATCATGAAATTGCAATGCCAGGTTGATGTAATCAATAGACATCACAGTAACCTAAACATAGTAGGAAGTGGAAAATATTTAAAATCAACTTTAGCACTGGGAAAAGAACCGAAAGGTGAAACAGAATATTTCATTCTTCATTTCTCATCTGTTAACAAAAGTGGTAGAAAATACCGCGTAAAGTGTATAAAACAAGTGTTTGTGAAGTGTATAAACGAAGGCAAAGCAACCATACGTTTTGACGAACCAACTCATGATCTATGTATAAAAAGTGAAGCCATACAGCTGAAATGTTTTATGAGACTGTTAAAATCATGTGTTACCGGTGACACAAAGAACATACAGCTTGCGCCTTTGGCAAGCTTAAGTGTAACACACAAGGATATTGCTCCTACAAAACTTGTAATACGTAATCGGATTGAATATCCTATCAAAGGTCTCCCAAGAACATTACAATCTCTTTACATTAATGGATTGAGACTTTGTAACTTTAGAAGAGACATATTGTTATTAAAACAGCTTGTTGTACTTGATCTCAGCGATAATGCCATGGAAAAGATACCTCCAGAACTAGGTATGAAACCCAAAGATTTTTTTTGTCTGATCCAAGTAGTATCTGTTGTTATAAACATAGTTTGTCTTCCAGGAAGAATGCCGAATTTATGTGAATTGTATCTTTCAAACAATCAACTTGGTGTGAAAGGTGAAGTGGACTGGAGATGGTTGATGGGGCCCCAGGTATGCTTTTAACTCTTATAACTTACAATTAAAATATGTACTTACAGTAACTTAACTTACTAATAATCACTGAATAATCTTTTGTAAGTATGCAAAACTTGAAATTAACTAAACAAAATTTAAAAAAAAAATGAAATTAAATACTAACATTTTTTTTATTTGCAGATCACTAACATGCTCAAGTTGTTGGATATAAGTGGAAATAAGTTGGGATACTTACCAAAATCAATATGGAAATTACAAAAGTTAGTTACTCTGAAGCTGGATAATAATATGCTGGACAAACTACCAACAACGCTGGGTCGTATGAGCAGCCTAAGGTATTATTTTTTATCACCAAATGTATGTAAAAGAAAATATTAGAATTACCAAATTATCCAAATTAAAATCAGCCTGAATAAAATCTATCAACAGTTCCGAATACCAGCCAGAATAAAATCTATCAACAGTAGAAATATTAAAATGTGTCCTACAGTGACTACAAAAAACAAAAAATACGAAAAGAAAAACAATAATAAAATTCATAAAAACTTTACAAATGTGAGTCCCGGCAAATCAAAGTTTATGCAAACTTTGTTTTAACTTTTATGGCAATTATCAAAAAGGTTTATACCTATTTTGTAATTAAATTGAATCATCCTGGCCACCATCCTGGAAACCATTATCTCAGAGAAAAAAGAAATGTGTATTATTCTTTTGATTTTATAGCAAATATTAAACCAGTAATTTGTGTGAAATACCAGATTTTAACTATGGTTTTACTACCAACCAACGATTTTTCTTTTACATTTTGATTTATCATGAAAAATCTTTTTCTTATAGGTATCTAACAATGACCCAGAATGAACTTACATCACTGCCATGCAGTTTACTGCAATGTCGCCTGGAATACGTAGACCTTTCCGAAAATAAACTTGATGTCACAGATACAGCACCAGAGGCCAGTAAACATAGTCCATGGGAATTTTATATTGGCAGTCTTATAGATTTGGCATCTAAAATTGTTCTAAAACATAAGTTATATTATGCTTCTAATATTATACCCTGGACATTAGTGGAGTTCCTAGATAATGCAAATATGTGTGTCTGCGGTGCACCAGTACTAAACAATACATTTTACATGAATAAGGAGTTCCAATTAAAAGACTATTTTAGAGTTGTTGTGTTCAATAGTAACAGGAAAAGCACTGTTACGTTCCAATGCTATTTCTGTTCACCTAAATGCTATAACAGATGATTTTGAACTGTAATCTAATGAAACAATTAATTATATAATAAGAATAAAATATTTATTTTAAAACATTTTTTTTACTGCATTACATACATATTATTAATTGAGACCTTCAAGCCTCCAACTGATATCTGGAATAACTGGGGCTATCCTTATGTGTGGTTCTGAAAAACGAAAACAATATAATGAGCATTTCATAGTTAGGACTCATTTGGATACATTACTGCGTCTCTTACAGCTCACTAGTAGCTATCAGACCTGTAACTAAAACAGGTTTTCATCTAAAAGCTTGTAAGGTCGATTTAATGTGGCAAATGATTAATTTTAACTTACCAAGAGTGGCAATGCCCTGTGGTATTATACTTTGTCCTTCCGGTACATTCTGGGCAGCAATAGTCGCATTCGTCGCTTCTAGTACAAGCTCATTCGTCCAGATATCTTTGAAACTGTCCTTCATTTCTTTCAACACTTTCTCCAAAGATCCCTGTAACATAAGATCGTATTTTCTATCCATGTATTTTCCATTTACAATGAAGATAATAATTGACAATAAACCGCCAGTGTGGTGTGGGATACCCTCAGGCTAGGTTGAGCGCAGCAGCTGGATGGTAGTGGCCAGGGAAAGGTTAATGACGTGCAATTGCAGAAGGCTATAAACTGTAGTGGACAGCCATAGGCTAATCATGAGGAAAGAAGATGATAAGATCACCGATGAGTGGAAAAATAATGTATGTATTTACCTGTAAGATGTAAGCTTGTTTGTCCTTACTGAAGTAACTCAAAGCAATGACTATTTCTTTTACTTGCAACCTCAAATCGTATGTACCAGTAACCAAAGTGTGTAGAGCCATTACTAGGGCAACATCTTCATACTGAGAACCTTCTTTGAGTGATGCCACTTTGCGCTCATGTTTTCGTCTGTTCTTACTCGAACGGAAAGATCGACTGAAAATGAAGTAAGAATTTGTTTATTAAGTTGAACCGTGATCTCCATACTTCCATACTATAATATTATAAATGTGAAAGTAACACTCTGCTAGCTTTTCAAGCCTAATTTAATATACCGATCGTTATGAAAGACAGATAGATAGCCTGGGACCTGGAGGACGTATACTTTTCATCCTGGATATTTGTATTAAAAGATTATAAAATACAGGCCGACGAAGTCGCGAGCAACAGCTAGGTCGTTTATAAAACAAACTCGAACGAGTTATCCTAAATGGTAACGCTCATAACTTGGAAGATAAATATCGCGCAAGCTATAATAACTATGGGATTTCCTCTTTCTAACTAAGCCCTTTGACGTCGCCATGGCAATTTTTAGAAAAACAGCTAATATGAGTAGGGATCCGAGAGCATGGTTCGCTTCCTGAATTTATATTTGTTGTGTAGACACTCAGTAAACGGTATTTGATCCCATCCAATTACTTGTCATAGGCGTTCCACAGGAATCAATTCTAGGACCTGTTTTTTTTAGTATATGCATATTATCAATCTTACCTTGAACCCCTGGACGAAGATGCAACTGTACTTCCTGCATCAGAATATAAATCACTGTCCTTATTGGTATAAAAGTCGAATGTATCCACTGGGTGTTTAGTTTTATTCTCTCTTACAACTTGTAGACGCTCACGGTGCCTTATAAATGTTGCCCAGTTCATCTCAATTATATCTTTCATATTGTTGTACTCTTCTAGTATAGCGGGTAGAAGCTTTTCATCTATAAAGAAGAATCAATTAATAACTATTAACCAAGCCAAGCTTGAAATTTTGCAAGTAAGTAGTAAAACAATATAAGTAAGTATCAATACAAACCTTTCAAGTTTTTTTTTTTGTATTGCGAACAAAGTCTTAGCGCCGTTTTATATTGTCCACATTCAATGGCATAAGAGATAGTTAGTTCACAGTTACCATAAAACTGATCTAAAATTGTTAATGCTTCCTTGTGGCGCTTTTCTTGTTTTAGACCTTCTACCAGATCCCTTAAGAAATAAAACAGAGGTTAGAAAACTTTTCATGAAAAAGATAACCTTAATTATTTTTGTAACCAATAAACATACCAACACAAATCCATAAATTGTTCTTTAGGCCATGAATTGGCCAAACTTATTGCTAATTCCCATTCCAGAGCGTCTTTATAGCATTCAATAGCTTTGTCAATACTATTTGCTCTTTCATATACTATTCCAGCTTCGGTGTATTGCTTCTTCAATTTTAAGTAGAGTCCAAAGTCATCTGATATCTGGTCAAAAATAGCATCCTTTGGCGAAAACAGAGTCAATGCTTCGCGGTACAGACTATGGTATTTGACAAAAGTTTTTAACTCATTATGTTTGCTTGTGCCACACATCACAAGACTTTCTACTGCCCTCTCGAACCTTTTCAGATGTTTGTTAATTGTAAATTTCTTGTAATTTTCTTCCATTTCATTTAGCTCATCAAGCATTGGAACATATTCTTTTGGATCCTTCTGCGACTTATAAGCTACCAGCAAAACTAAGTCAAAATCATACATGCCGAGAGCAACATCAAACAGTTGATTTACATCAACCATATAGAGTAAGTACTTCAATGCTTCATCTGATCCAACTGGCAACTTTGTTCCACTAGATTCTTGTACCTTCAGTTCTTTGATGATCAATAAAGCACTTTCGAAGTCATTTATTGTATTCTTCTTAACAAAAGTTGTGAGCAATGGTAGTATTTTAGTGTCGCTGTCTGGTCTCTTTTTCAAATGTTCTCTTACAATATCACATATCTTTTGAACTTTGGCATCTATTTCGCTTTTGGGCTTATCTGGGTTTCCAGCATAACTACTTGAGTACATAGTCTTTGTTACATCCGAATTTTCTAAATCAGATAGAAATAGATTTAACCATGAGATGTTTTGAACAGATTCCAAAAATATTTCAATGTGCTTTATAAAATTTTCTGGATTGTGGTCATAAATTAGATTCAAATTGATTCTCTGTTTCCTCATGAGGTCAAATGCCTCATGATACTGAAGACGATCAAGATATTCTCCAATAATCTTCAATGATAAAGGCCTTGGCTGGATGGTTTCAAGATTGCCTCGTGGCATTTGAAACACAGCCCTAGTATCATTTGGTACTACAATTATCAACTTAGCTCCCCTTTCGATTTTTCTTTTATACACATGATTTGATTCGTTTTTCTGATACTCCATAATAGCATCAAGGCCTGGCTTGGTTAATTCTGTGCACAGAAGCACATGTTGCAATGTTGTTAACAATAGAAAATGTGTGTGAACAAAGAATGAACTCACATTATTCATTATCATTTTTTGATTTATATACAGTTGGCCTTTATGTGACAGTCCAATAAAATATATTTCATTATCAACTTGGAACACATCAAATTTTGGACATGATACTCCAAATGACTCATCTGGAATTTCTAGATCTTCTCCAAGTTTGCCTTGTACAATATCACCATCCTGGAGTTGCAAAAATAGAGTAGAAGGCTCATTGGGGTGGGACTGAACCCTTTTTACAGGTGCAGGTAAAGCAGTTTCACTTGTGTTTTCTACTTTATCTGATGTAATTGAATACTCAACTAAATTGCTAGTGTCATTGTTATGGACAACATTAGCTATGACTGTATCAGCACTAACCCAGAACCAATTGAAACATTGAAATGGGAAATCATATTTATCAGCTTCAACAGTTTTAAAAAGTTCATACTGTAGAGGAAACTTGACAGTTTGTTTATAAAAAACCAACTTATTGTCTGCCGTATAGACAAAGAAACAATTAGGATTGCAGTCTTCTTCTTTCTGTTTCTGTGGTGCAAAATGAACAGAGTTAATATTGGTATCAAGTTTGATTTCAAAAGCTGACATTGGTGGGGGCACAACAGTTTGTCTAAAGCCTGTCAAGAGAAGTTTGCTCCCATCAATAACTGCCACTACTGCATCATCTTCAGGCCCATACCCTCTACTGTGATCTGCATTCCAAATCCAGGTGTAAGAAAAATGTTGGCCATTGTGTAAAAATACATGAAGTTTTTTATTGTTGGCTATATCAAAGTCATTGTCCCACATTATCTTGCTTATGTCCTGATCACTATTGAACGTGATAGTTTGTTTCAGATACCAGTGATAATTGCCAACTGTGTAAAGAAGTAAAGTTTGTATATTATTTTCTGTGTCTTTGCATTGTAATGTCAAAACTTCTGAGTCAGAGCTCCAAGTGATGTCCTCTACTATTGTGTTGGTATTTACAGGAACATCAAATTCTCCATGTTTTAAGCCATTCTTCTCAAAGAAAGACACAAAATATTTGTCATTTAGTTTTTGTGTGGTAGCAATAAGATTTCCACAGGGTCTCCAAGACAAGTTGGATTCTAAACCTTGTTGTTTTTCACTTGTATATTGCAAGTTGCCCTCTTTGTCAAAAACTTTAAATCTTCTGATTCCATCTATTATAAATCCAACAGCATACAGATTGCCATCTCCTCTCCATGATATTTTTACAGCATTATCACCTATTGTAGGATCTGAAAAGAAAATGTTTTATTTTTTTAATATTATCGCTTACATTGTAGAGCAGACAACTCTGTACTGTATGGCATTATAACTATTTAATGCAATAAATACTGTTAAGTATTTTCTATTTAATTAAATATTGTAATTACCGGCAGTGACTTCAGTTTTCACCTTGGCAGCCTGTTTACCAGCTGACCCGTGGAACTGAGTTTCTTTTTTCCCCCAACCCACAGTTATGAACTGCTTCTCTCCAAACTCTTCATTAAATAAACTAATCTCATGGACGGGATCAAACATGTTCATCAGTATCATTTTCATGTCTTTGGTAACCAGTACCAAAAGTTCTTGATCTGGACTCCATTCCATTGCCTGGAAAGTTATTATTAATTGTGCATATTGCATATTATTAATGTTATGGTATGAAAACAATAATAAAGTGCTTATTTACTATTTTATTCCATATCGCTAACAGCTTGATCTAGATAAGTCAATAACTTTAAATATTATAGTCTGTTATAATGTAAGTATGAAGTGTTCAAACTTACCAGTAAGCCATTGTCACAAACTCCAGCTAAGTCTAAAGTATTGCCATTGTTGCTGATTGTTATGAGTTCTCCATTGGCAAGTCCCACACAGAGAGTGTTAGTAAGTGTGAGAAATGTAATGTTTATAGGTCTATTATCAGGAGAGGCCATATCTGAAAGATCCTTGGTCCACTTTGCTTCATTATTTGCATCAAAATTGATCACACTAAGGTTATGTGTACAAACATACAGTTCGTTGGAAGAACTAACTTCATCATGGCCATTACAAACTGTGAGTTTGTCTTCTGACGCCAGATTAAGGTCTCCTACGGAGACTTCCCAAAGATTTAAGTTTTTCATTGTTTCTGAATATTATGAAAAACTACTAACATAATAAAACACGTTTTGTATTCCGAGTAGATCCGAATATGATTGATTAACTGTCAAATCTCAATTATGACTTGTCAGTGTCAACAAGACAGTGACATATCCTTTTTTTTTATGTCTTCGTGAGTTTTGTGCATTTATTGAGGCATTATATTTATCCAATTTTTTCTTTTTGTCTTTCGTCTCCTTTTCTAAAGCAGCACAGACAAAAAAAAAGTACAGGGGCGCCACTATCTGAAATGAAATGAAATGAAACTTGTTTATACCTTTTTAGTTGACGTTTTTGCCGTAGTTGGCTTGTAGTTTTTATACTTTTATTTTTATAATTATTTTGGGGGTTTTTTTTATGTGCTGTTTATGCCCTTTTATTTGATACCCAACATGGCACCATTAAAAAAACTTTTTTTTAGTTCATGACTTTTTGTCCTCTAGAGGGCGCCGTATTCAATCCAGCGGCGACCCGACGACTTATTATAGTAGGTAATCTGTGGGACGACCGAGACGCTTCCAACGATACCCCATTTGTCAAGTTATGATGAGTAGTTTAGAAGTTATGAGGGAACAAATGAACATAAACATACATACATACCGGTCAATCAAAATCATAAAGTCGGGTCTGCTGCGCCATGTTTGGATGTCTTAAAAACATCAAACACGAACCAATCAAATCGCTTCGTGTTTGATTTGCGGATGCCTGATTGGTTCGTGTTTGATGTTTTTAAAACATCTAAACATGGCGCAGCAGACCCGTCTTAACTCTCCTTTTTGCTTCGCCGTCGTCAGGTAAAAATAAGCTAGATGAGGGCGGCAGCGTTTCTTAATTTCCTACTATAAGAAAGAGACATAATCTTGGTCAGGCGACAGGCCTATGTAGGTAATGAGCGTCTGAAATGTTCTTTTGAGGAAAGAACCACACAGATTTGAGTGGACCTGTCCAGTCAGTGCATCCATTTGTCTCCAACCTCGATCCCCGATAAAACGAGACAACTACTACAAACATAATAAAAACTTTTACAAAAAAAAACGTGTGAAATTCTTTAATTTCGGAAGTCGGTGTCTTTGGTTTTGAATTTTCGTTTTTGCCACCGACTTCCGAAATTAAAGTGGAAGTCGGTTGTTTTTTTTTGTAAAAACTTTTTATTTTTCACTTTTTAGTTGAGGTACACACGGCTACACATCAAGCTATACATTTCCAGTATAAGCTGACCTCGCATTGTACGGAAATCCTATATAATGCGAGATCAGCATTAACTGGAAATATATAGCTTGATGTGTAGCCGTGTGTACCTACCCCCTAAGTTCGAATATCACGACCTTCTATGTAAATAACAGTGACAGGAAAATGTTAATACATCGTCTGTAAAAGCTAAGTGGGAAAAATACGTAGGTATTGAAGTTAACTCAAAAAGTACACAAGTAAAGTTAATAAAATTTATATGGGACCACATACTTGTAAATTTTATTAACTTTACTTGTTTTCCTCGAGAGCATACCCTTTCAAATAAAAAAATATTTTTCAAAATTTGTCCGCAATTGACGAAAATATGGACGGACACAAAAAAACATACGTGCGTGTATACACAGAGCTAGGTGTAGTTTTGCATGCTTCACTAATTCGTAGCGCTATGTCTTGGTTTTTTATTTGGTCTGAGTAATCATTGATAAACTTTGAAAATCCGGGTAAGCTTCCGAATTTATCTTGTATCAGTTGTAGCAAGTTTCACTAAGTATATCTAGATATACTTAGTGAAACTTCATTGCAACACCGCTGCACCGTGTTCTTATGAGAAACGACGTGAATTTGACGTGGATGTTTGTATTAAAAAGTCTTATAAACAATACAATAGGTACTTATATAAATTAAAACACGAAAGCCACTAGTATTATTATTTATTTTATCTCTATAAATTACAGAAATGCTACAGCTACTCATTATTTAATCATTAAACCTTAGGGTAATAAGTTGTTTCGAAAATCTTTTTGCTCCTAGGATATGGACGCAAAGCTTTAGGAATATAAGGAGGCAAATGTTCATCCAATCTTCTATTGAAGGGGTTGATACCCAGTTCAAATGGCCTTCTCTTTGGTTCAAAGAATCTAGTATTAAATTTAAGCTTATAAATTTTCTCCCACAAGTATGTTTCAGGAAGAAGATCGTGCCTTGATCTATTGGACACTAAGTGTTTGTATCTGGATTCCAGCCAGCAGCGTTTGTTATCATCTTCAATATCTGCTACAACTTGTTCTTCCTGACCTAAATATGGTTTCATTTCATGGTGTGGTTCTTCAGGGGCATTTAAGTAGAACTGAACAAGCATCTTCAATACATTTTCATCAAGTCCTTGGACTTTTCCATTCTCTATGCTATCATACAATTTCAATGGCTTTGTCCCAAAGCAAATGTTGCTTTTGGGGCTGTCTATCTTGTCATTATGCATCTCGATTGTATTTAATTGGTACGCATACAGTGACCACAGCTGTCCATTTGTGATAACAGTTTGTGTGACTAAAGGATAAGTTATGTCATTGAAGGTAGTAAATCCTTGGTAATTTGCCTGACCTAGTAGCCATCCGAAACTAGCCTTCATGGCTTGACAATGTAATGCTTCAAGATTATCTTCAGGACCAAATGATTCTTTTCTTGCAAGGATATGACCACGGCCATGATACGACAATGAGCCAAATTCATCAAAATCACCAGGCCAGAAACCTGAAAAATTAAGCATTAGGTATGTATGACAAAAAATAAAAAAGTACAGGTAATGGTACGCAGAAGTCAATAGTCTACTGCTGCTGGGACATTCAGAAATAAAATATATTTATTCTGTTTTCGTAAGTACATTACCTGGTATATTAGTACCATGCCTATAGTCTTCGAAATATCCAACTGTTTTTGGTACAGCTGTGAAAATTGGTACTTTGAAGGCAGGATTCTCAGCTTCACTGAATGGCACAATAGGCTTCAGAGGTTGGCGATTTCTTATAGTTAACATTGGAGTTCCTGAAGGATAAAATTTAAATATTATAAAAGTTAATATAATAAGTTAAATAAAGACATATTACGAACACAATTATTATTCACAATATTCAATAACAGAAATGATAAAAATGGTAATAAGCTTGCACCTAGCCCATGAATGTAACCAAAAATTAAAAGTTTGTACTTTTCACCTGATAGGAACAATTGGTTTTCATAATATTGTCGGCTTACTGCAAGAACTCATTAAGTGACAGACATAAAAGTTTGAGAAATCATTTAATTACTTTTGATTCCATTGGATGACCTATAAACTCATAAGTAATATATGATTTAAAAAAAACAGTGTTTAAGAGTTAAAAATATTTATTAATAAAATCAACCGAAAGTTGTAAGTGATTCAATTGTTAGAATCCTGAGCGATGGCGACGCGAGCGATTCATGGCCCTCGATATAAATCCGTTTTATTCAAGAGTTGCGTACTATACTTTATACGCATACGAGAAAAAGAACGAAAATACGAAAATAGACATTTAATGAAGAAAAAAAAATTTTCACCAGGACCATTGAGATGGAGGTCTGATGTATTGGTATGTTCTAAATTCAAACACCAAAACAGTGATTAAAAGTATAATTATCTTATAATTACCTAAATACTGGACTGGTCTGTCAATGGGCTCATACCAGCGATCCTTAAGGCCCCCATACTGCTTCCTCCATTTCACTAGTTTGTGTGAGGGGTCAACACCACCAATAAACCAGAATGCTTCATGACGGGGATCATAATCAATCTGCAATAATTGACACTGATTAATAATTAAGTAGCAAAGTATTGAGACCAGGCATCCCTTGCTGAGTATAGAGTCAGAAGTCTTTTCTGGCCTGTCAATGATGACACCAAAGTCCAAAACTATCAAAGACATTTTACAGAAATGTCCACTGGTAGGTAACTATAGCTCTTTAGAATGGCTAGACCATAAAGTACCAAGACCACTCCCACATTTTGCCAGTTACATTTAAGTCCCATGTAATAGAAAATTTACCACCCTAATAAATAATAATAATTTGAAAATTTTCTTTTTTAAATACAATAAGAAAATTCAAACTTGGATAGGAATTAGTTTTTTAGTTCCTTTAACTATTTCATTCAGTTCATGAAGTTACCACCCTAAAGGAGCCTATAATGATTTATTACAAACATCACTTTTTAACCGACTTCTTATACTATACTTACTTGGGAAGTCAACACATGTTCCACTTTGTCAGTCAAGTTGTTTGTAATGATTCTGTTTATCTGTTTTACTATACATTTAGCAAAAGCATCCTCTTTTTGTGATATTTCTGGCTTGTCATTAGTGGTAGGGAAATTTCGGCTGGAATAAAAAACAGACTTAAGTTATGATAATTTTATATGAAACATTAAATATAAATCCTAACTAATAACATTAATGTGAGTTTGTTTGTTTGATACACTTTCACTCTAAAACAGCTGAACGGATCTAGATCAAATTTAGCACACAGATGACCATGAACTGGGTAAAGATATAGGCTACTTTTCATTGTAGATCACAGACGAAGTCTAGGGCAACAACCAGTAAATAATATAGTAATTTAATGGGTGACTACACAACATCACGCCTGTGTTCCCTGAAAGGAGAGGCCCGCAAGGCAAGGGTGAGTAAATGTTACAAAATCAAGAAATAAATAAGTACCTATTTTCATCTAGTAACCCTGCTATAGAATACGCTTCTGCCACCCTTTAATATAATACAAACGTTGACGTTTATGTCATAACAGGAAAGCTTTTACTACATGCTGTTTATTTAGCAATCTTGGTACTTACTCCACTCCATCATTTTCTATAAGAATAGCTTCTTCAATAAGGGCCTTAACTTCTTGAACAACAGCGTCTGCTGCCTCGCCTGTTTCATTGTAGTATTCAGGGAGCTTATCAACAGGAATGAAATGACTTCTTGTGTAATACTGCACTAAGGGCATAGCATTGTACGGAACTTTATCTTCGTGTAACATAACGCACTTCCAGCCGTAATAGCGAGGCATATTTAAAGCTATTTGTTTCTCTTCTACCGTATTTATTTCCCTAATTTTCTGATGAAGAGCTTGTCTTTCTCGTAACTTTCTGCCCTGCAGAGACATATCCAGAATTGGTGGATATTCTGGTGTTTCGGTGTATTCATTTTGTTCTGACAATGCTGCTTGGGACTGTGGTCTTGTTATTAACTTTTTTAATTTAGGAAACGTTCTATGAACTCTGTTTAGATACATTTTGTATTCAGCTGGAGGATTACTTCGGAAATTATTATTTTGAGGTTATGTTTCGTTCTGTAATCGAAATGTCAAAAATAGTCTTATTATAATTATGTCTAATATAATAGTCAGCGTGTGCGAATTTGTGATTAATTAAGATAATGATAATTTTCCTTAGCCAATATCGTGGTAATAACAACTCATGAAAGTAGTAATTATCATTTCTTCCATAATTCAATATTGTTTTACAGATTTTAATTTTTGTATTACGGAACGTTAAGTTTCTAGACGAAATAGACCTTTTAGCTGATGCAACGTTTTGACATTAGCCACAGCCTGATAGCCACCTGCCAAATTATCTTGAATTCTAACCATTCACCTAAATATTTAACGTTATTTAGCGATTAATTTGAAACGTAATCATGGACGACGATATGGTATTTGATCCGTCTTTAAAAAAGAAGAAGAAAAAGAAGACCGGTTTCGACATAGACGCGGCTCTCGCAGGCGAGCAAGGTGAGAGCACGAGCGTGGAGGCGCCCGCTGGGACGGGTGACGTCGACTTGCCTGAGGATGATAACCTCGATTTGGACAATTTCGGCAAGAAAAAAAAGAAGAAGAAGAAGGGAGTGTTCAACATGGAAGAACTCGAAAGCACGTTACCGGAAACACCCCCGGCCGAGGAGCCGGAACAACAGGAGGACGAAGTTATTGACGACCTGGATCTAGACATTGACTTCTCAAAAACTAAAAAGAAGAAGAAGAAGAAAAACATTGAAGAGCTTGTCCTTGAAGATGATAGTAAGGGAGAAGACCAAGAAAATGTGGAAGATGTGAGTGGTGACTTGTGGAGTGGCACAGACCGAGATTACACGTACGACGAGCTGCTTGAGCGAGTGTTCGACATCATGCGTGAGAAGAACCCTAGCATGGTCTCAGGCAAAAAACAAAAATTCATTATGAGACCTCCGCAAGTTGTTAGAATTGGTACTAAGAAAACATCTTTTGCCAATTTCACAGAGATCTGTAAAACTCTCCATCGGCAGCCTAAACATTTACTAGACTTTTTATTGGCTGAGTTGGGTACGAGTGGGTCTGTGGATGGTAACAGTCAACTCATTATAAAAGGCCGTTTCCAACAGAAACAGATAGAGAATGTCCTTCGTCGGTATATCAAGGAATATGTTACATGTCATACATGCCGCTCCCCTGACACCATTCTCCAGAAAGATACTCGGTTATTCTTCCTTCAGTGTGAAACATGTGGATCCCGTTGCTCTGTGGCCAGCATCAAGTCTGGTTTCCAGGCTGTTACCGGAAAGCGTGCTGCCATCCGTGCAAAGACTGCATAGAGTATTAGTGCTTAGTGATAAACTAATTATACAGTCATGGATCTGGGGTACATACAGTAATAGTCCATAGTTATGTTGTAATATTTTTTTGAACACTTTCAGCTGTAATCTGGTGCTGATGCTGATCATTCTTATTGTTGTGCAATTATAAGTAGATAGAACATAAATTACAGAGGTACATTATACCTTGAACATTTCTTACAAATTGTACCTAAGGGTATTATTTTAAAAAAAACGACTAGAAAGAACTAAGTTTCCTCAAAATTTCTTGTCAGTGAATTTCGGTTGCATTCTTCAGGATTATGAAAAAAAATTAGTGATGTGCTCAAACATTTGTGATTGGTTGCATGAGGTATTGCCTGGATGTACCCCATTCTAACCCCTATATTTATGTATAGCTCACTTCTGTATTATTCTCATTGATACACAATGGTTTTATAAATTGTTGTTTTATTTCAGATCTTAAATAAAACACATTTTTATCATAAATGTTGTATAATTAACAAAATAAGTATGTGTATTGTATAAAAATTTCCAGTTTCATGCATAATCATGATTTTTAAGTTCACCTTTACTAATTACTATAAAAAATAAACAAATTTGGGAACAGGTTTATATCACAATATGGATAACAATAATATCATACTTACAAAAATAGTAACAATATAGTAAATAACATTTCAAATTTTTATCATTATAAAATTTTTAAAATGCACTGTTTTTAAATGCAAGACTAGCAATAGGCTCATTATTCACAGAAAAAATAATTATTGAATAATTTGAGGATTAAAATCATGTTTGACAGCCTTGGTGAGACTATCCGCATATAAATCAAGGCGCTGAGTCATTGTGAAGCCCCATTTATCCTTAATTTGCCGACATAAATTCAGATCAATTTGTGCTATTAGTAATCCATCTTTCACTCTAGACAAGGATGGAGTTCTGGCACCATCTGGAGCAGTCACATAGCTTGAGCCATAGAAGTGGCCAAACTCCTTGTGGGCTGGCTTCCCATCTCCAGATGTAAATTCATTAGGGAAGGATTCAGTTCCCACTCTATTTATAGCACAAGTGAAATAGCTGTTAGCTATAGCAGCATTTCTAGCTTCAACAGCCCACAAATGCTCACTGAGCCCTGCTACAGTAGCTGAAGGGTTAAATACAATTTCAGCTCCATTGATTCCAAACATAAGCCAGTTCAATGGGTGATGACGACCATAACAAATGTTAATAGCTATCTTGCCATACTTTGTATCAAAGACAGGGTGGCCGGTGTTCCCCTCAAAGTAATATGTTGACTCATTGAAATCTCCGACCCGGGGAATGTGATTCTTGCGATGTTTGCCAATGACCTTGCCTGCCTCATTAATTACTACAGCAGTGTTCCAAATGGTATCCCCATGAACTTCATCTCTTTCTAAAATGGGCGATACTATAACCATTCCATATTTTATGGCAAAATCCTTTAAGAACTTAGTGCTGGGCCCATTTTCTACAGATTCTGCAAATTCACACCAAGGTTGTTTCTCTCTAGTGCAAAACGCAAAAGGCATGCACCAAGCTTCTTGGAAGCAGAGAACGTTGACACCTTCCTCTCCAGCTGATTCTATGATTTTGCGCATTTTATCAAAAATAGCTTGTCTCTGTTCGACTAACGGTTTATCAGTGGACGAAGCAATAGAATGTTGGATAACTCCGACTCTCACTATTCGTGGACATCTCGTTTCTTCTTTCTTGGTAGGGAAATCGTAGGATGCAACATCAAAGTTATTTTCTTTTGCACATTCCTGGCTACTTTTCTTTACATTTAGTTCATGGTGATCAGTTCTTCCGTAGTGAATTCTGTTGTATTCTTGCAATTCGCTGCCTGATAAGGTCTTTGTTATAAGTAAATCTAAGCTTGGGAGTTCCGCTGAAGCTGCCATTATACTCGACGTTTTGTAATATTAAACTTTCTCCAAGTACTACTTTATATGGCGCTATCGCTGTATTCTGTTTGTTAGTGTTATCTCTTATCAGAAGTTGCCACTTTAGTACTCGTAGCGTAGCTGATGATATGAATTTGTTGACAATTGAGAAAAAAAGGAAGATAACATTATCTTATCAGTCAAGTGATAAAGATAAATGAATGAAATTATGAATGAAATGAATGAGTCAAATAATAAATTATTTCGGCGAGAGCACAGGGGAGCGGGAGAGTGGGACCCGGTTCTTCCTAGGTACTGGTTCCTCGGTTCTCCGTTGGTGGTGCCCATAGTGGCCATCCATTAGCCAGCTAGCCATTACTATGAGTAGAACTTGAGTGATAGTATAATAGCAATGTAGATAGGAGTAGTAGACAGACATTGTTTTCTATGTCACATACAAAATAGATACACAACAATAGGTCGATATGGACCCTAACCTCTTGCCGGTTTTTTTTCTTAAATAACAAAGCCTCTATATTAACTAATGTAAGTCATTGTAGGACTGAGGATAGCATGACAGCAAAGGGTCAAACGGGCTAGGGGGTGCAGGTAAGCAGCAGCACCCTTCCTCCGCGATTACTAAAGGCTAGAGAGGATTAAAACTGGCAGGAATGCTCAATTGCTCATTCGGATGAAAGATCGACTTTTTTTTTATAATTTAGAAAACGAGTTGTTTCGTTCATCTGCCTACGGTGGATACACCAATAGGTATGGCTGGGAATACTCGGTATTGAGTGAGACACCAATTTTATCAGTGTCTGGAGTGTCTTTGTCTATGGCAGTGTTATGGAGTGTCTTTGTGTATGCTGTGGACGCTGTGGTTGGTCCGTTAGGAGATTATGTTCTGTGGTCCGTCCTGTGTGTCTGTCACTGTCAGCAAAGAGTAAAGTAATATAATATAGGGTAACTGTCAGTCTCAGTGTCATTTTAACTCGAAATCACTCAAAAATCGTAGTTTCGTTTCATATAAATACAACCCAAGTAAATTGTTTACTTGTGCTCAACCTTTATCTGCGGCCTTATTACTGCTTGACTGATTAATACCAAGAACAAAATAATATTGTTTTGACACTAAAAAGTTCGTCAAAATGAATGTGCTTCCAGCCCAACCCGTAGGGATACAGAGCACAGCGGGTGCTGTTCCCATTCGAAATGAAAAAGGTGAGTTCTGTTTATAATCCTTGTTCATGTTTACCGATAATTGTTCAGGAATAAACCAAATTAAAAACAGTGTCAACCGGGGCCTCCTCTACATGTCAATTCTCTTTGTATTTACTTATATCGAAATCGTTATTCGTTTACAGGGGAGATTTCTATGCAAAAGGTGAAGGTTCAGAGGTACATATCGGGTAAAAAGCCAGACTATGCTCAAGGTGCGTCATCTACAGAGGAATCGGATACTGAGGACTTTATAGAGCAACAGAAACCAGACCGTAGGCAGCAGACCTTACCACAAATCATCAGCAAAAAAGAAGATCACCACAGTGATTCTGAGAAAGAAGTAAGTGTAACCAGAGGTTTTGTTTTTAAAAAAGATCATGATATGTAATTGTAGACTCACATTTTGTATCAAGAATCGAATCAAAATCAAAATCAAAAGTCATTTATTCAAATTAGGCTGAGAATCAGCACTTTTTGAACGTCAAAATTACATAAGACAGTCCCCCAAAACGCCCACCCGTCACCACTTCCTAGTGCTTTAGCTGGGAAGAAGTGGCGCAACAAACTCCCCAGCAGCACAGCTGTCTGTTCAGTTAGAAAAATTGATTCTATACAATAGTTTCGCAAAACATACATTTAATGAACAGCCATATTATGTCAGCTAGCACACGCCAATATACCAACCAAAACATCGAGAACTAATACTCAAGCAGAAATAAAAAAAACTAAAGGTAAATCGAACTTAATATCTAGATAAAAGCCTCCAGGTATAAAGGGCGTGCCCGCCCACATATCGCAGTAAATGGAAGTCATAAATGATAAACTAGGACCATCGAAGTAAAATAAATAAAAAGTTAATTACAATATGATCAATTATTGTCGAGGTTGCTAGCTAACTACATATTGCAATACAACTCATGACAAAACATTATAATGAGTAGATCATGTCAACAATAAATAAATAATAAAAATAAATTGACATACACAGTCAAATAAAATAAACAATTATATGTACTCATATACCTGTCAGTAGGTAAACTAATTCTGGAGAAAGAACATAAACATTGTCTTGAGTTAATCACAGCGACCAACTATTCTTATCATTTAAGTAGTCGTTGATAGAATAGTATGCCTTTGAACAAAGGTTGGATTTTACTTGAGCTTTAAACGCATTAAAAGGCAAATCTAACAAAGAAGAGGGTAGCTTGTTATACAAGGTTATACCAAGCCCAGCAAGTGAGTTATGCACCTTATGAAGCCGGTGAAATGGAGCTCTTAATTTGTCTTTATTTCTGGTGTTAACATTATGAATATCACTGTTTTTAGTGTATAAGTGTATATTTTGCCTAATATATATGATGTTCGCGAAGATGAATTGTGATGCCACCGTTAGAATACCAATATCTTTAAAAAAATCTCTCAGAGAAACTCTGGCACCTAGCTGGTAAATTGCTCGAACCGCTCGTTTTTGAAGGACAAATATATTTTGAATATCAGCAGCTTTGCCCCACAGCAGAATACCGTAGGACATAACGCTATGAAAATAACTAAAATAGACTAACCGAGCTGTATTAACGTCAGTGTATTGTCTTACTTTCCTGACGGCGTAGGCTGCCGAACTGAGCCTCCCCGCTAGGCTCGATATATGTGGGCCCCACTGAAGTTTGGCATCTACTGTTGTGCCCAGAAAAACTGCCGAGTTTACTGTTTCAAGCACCTCTTTATCTAAGACGATGTTGGGCCCTAGATTTCTAACATTCGGTAATGCGAACTTTACACATTTCGTTTTCTTGGCATTAAGAACTAGATTGTTTGTCGTAAACCAATCTGTAACCATTGAGAGTGCACTATTTACAATATTTTACCAAAAGTCTTTATTTAATTTTACAAGGTTGATGATCCGCGTTTACGCCGTTTACGACAAGCTGCACAGTCACCACCAAGGCGTGCAGAACACAAGCCAGAGATTATTGATGCTGAACCAGAAGAAGAAGTAGAGAGTAGTGTTGAGGAAGTGAGGGACAGTTCCGAAAGTGAGGATGAGCTTGATGAGGAAGAGATCGAGAGGCGCCGACAGGCTCTCAAAGCTAAACTTGCTGCTAGGTACAATATTCAATATTACAGATGTTGTCACTAATGCAACATTTGGTTAAGAACATAATTATTTTTGTTATAAATAAATAACAATAGTGTTCATTTGTCTCCTTAGGGAAGCAGAGAAAGAAGTTCTCGGTAGAGATGATGATGAGGAAATGGTGGATGGTGATAAAGAAGAGAGTGGCTCATCAGACACCGAGTATACCGATAGTGAAGAAGATACAGGTAAAGTTTAAATGCCGAAAATACTCTTCGGCGAGTGCTCTCGCCATGTTTTGCGGACAGCGCTCGCGCGAGACGTGTGCGACCCTGTACATCTTCGTACGTTCCGTACGTTTGCGAACGCAGAGAAGATGGACGCGTTACAATATACATGCGTCATCAGTTATTATAATTATGTGCACATTTTACCATACAAAATACTGGCTCAGTTTGATAAATTTGTTATTTGTTACTCTTCGTTATTCCACATAATGATAAATTCAAACGTTTGCGCGGTTAGAAAGCTTGTGCTGAACTGAACGACGCGAGAATGTACAGTGATGCACTCGCGTTGTCTAGTGAGCGTAAGCGAGACCCTTTGACTCGCGCACAAAAAACCGACTCGGAACAGAGAGCAGCCGAGCGAATGTAGCATGTAAACTCTCGCTCTCGTTATGCCTCGCGGAGGAGAGTGTACAATAGGAAATTAATAATTATTTGATGATTTAATGGCAATTAGCTGCAAAGATACAACAAATATTTTTCAGTACTGTATTTCTATGGAACAGTTTGCTTAAATGAAAGGCTTTGTCTCCTTTTGCAAATTCTTTATCTAGAACAATAAGCGTCAATACTTTTTAAACTGGTAATTTTCTTTATGTTACAAACAGTTTGTCAATTTCTTTGCACCTAGATTCTGACGTTTCATAAGTGCCCATGTAGGTTTATGTGAAATAAAATATTTTGATTTTTGATTTTGATTCTTTATCTGCCTAGGACCCCGCGTGAAGCCCGTATTTGTAAGAGCATCAGATAGAATGACAGTGCAAGAGAGAGAGCGGAAAGTTAAGCTGCAAAAGAAGGAAGAAGTAGAAGCACGAAAAGAAAAAGAAGAGAGGAGAAGAGATGCTTTGAAACTTGTTGAAGAGACTATTAGGTCTGAACAGAGGAATACGCAGGTTTGTTTTTTAATGTTATAATCAGCCTTGTTATATTCCTGACACCTGTTGACGTCTCTCAGGAAAAAGTTATGGTCTGTAATTAGTTTGGGAAAATTATTATATCAATAATGTACCTATTGAAATAAGTAACTTAAATATTACCAAACTGATGTCTAGGACTAATATTTAACAAAAATGTATTTAATATACAAATAACAATGTAATTTCTGTTGTTCTTGATCTGAGGCATAGTTTAAACTTTTTTATTAATTGCAGGGTGAACTTAAGGAAGGTAATATAAACGACGTGTGTACTGACGATGAAAATGATGAACTGGAATATGAAGCATGGAAGCTGCGCGAAATGAAGCGCATCAAACGCGACAAGGAGGAAAGGGAAGCGTAAGTATAGCGCTACAAAGATCTTTTGGCGCGTGGCCAAACTCGGAACTTATTCCGCCATTTTGTTTGTTCTATACATTTCTCAAAACATTTGCACAAATGTTTACCAATAGCGTCATTCGAGCGCCAAAAGATCTGTCATATTATACACGTAGCTGTAAGTCTGAATACGAGCCCAAACACTTGGGTCATCCAAGTGTTTGGGTCATGCAGTGTGCATCTCCTATGGAAGCTTGAACATATTCCTGACCCGTAGATACTATCGATTGTCTTGTTAGCTGTTGGGATACGTTCTTTAAATACTACAAGCAATTGGTGTTGATAATATAAGAATTCTTGTCAGATTAAATGGGTAGCCAAAATACCTGCTCAAATTCTAAACAAAACAAAAATTGGCAATGTATATGCATATTATATAAAATCATTTCTTCTTTCATTTACAGTGTAGAGAAGGAGTTGTTAGCTATCGAGCGTATGCGTAACATGACGGAAGAGGAACGTCGTGTGGAACAACGTCTCAATCCCAAGCTCGTCACCAATAAGTCCGTTAAGGGCAAGTACAAGTTCCTGCAGAAATACTATCACAGGTCAGTTGATATATGTTGCATCTATTATAAGTATGTATTCTTGTGTCGCTGTTTGTCTTGTTATGAACTCATGATTAAGAGCTCCATTACAGTTCGAAAATAGATGGACAAACCCGAAATAATAATTGAGTTAAGTTAAACTTGAATGATTTTAGACATTTGCTCAATAATAAAGAAGCAATATTTTTTCAACCTATTACAGATCGTTTGACAAAATCTATGCTCATTGTTTATGGAGATCATTAACGTAATTTAAATTTTCAGAGGTGCCTTCTACTTGGATAAAGAAGAAGAGGTGTTCAAACAAGACTTCTCTGGTCCTACTCTGGACGATCACTTTGATAAGACTGTTTTACCTAAGGTAATTATATCTATCTATATTCTAATGTGTTAACAAGCTGTATGCTAGACATGAGTCATAATTCACATGCCCTAGAAAATTACAACTTAACTACGGAAGGAACCTAAAAAAAAGTAGATAACAATTCTAATGGTGGATTATGGTCTACTCTCACTCACCGAAAGGAGCCCAGTGCCACGCAGTGGGAAAATTATAGGGTGATTATGCTACGCTTAGAAGAAAACAATTTATTAATACTTTTGCAAAGCCCGCCGCCGTAGACGATCCATCTTGAAAGACAATCATTTAAGACAATGTTTTATCCTTAGGTAATGCAAGTAAAGAAATTCGGTCGGTCTGGTCGCACGAAGTACACGCATCTCGTCGACCAAGATACGACGGAGTTTGATTCGGCGTGGAGTAACGAAGGCGCAGCGGCCAGGCTCGCTAATTTTAGGGGTGGCATGAAACAAGTGTTCGATAAACCTTCCGCTAAGAGGAAGCATAACGTGTGATAGTAAATCTAAAATGTATAGCTGTACAAGGATCTTTTGACGCGTGGCCAAAATCGGAACTAACGCCGCCATCTTGTTTTTTCAATAACTTTCTCAAAAGAATTACCAAAATGCTGACCAACAGCCCTGCCAACGTCATTCGGGCGCCAAAATATCCTTATAGCAGTATACTTACTAAGTCACACGAGCGTGGCCAGGATTTGATTGATTTACATTGATTGATATTTTGTACCTGTTTACCCCATTTTTGTCGTATCATAAGTCTGGGTGGCAAAATTACTCCATCCACGAAATGACTCATTTTGTTAGGCTGGTATCTAAACTCGACTACAGTACGTTCATTATAATTTTGTAGTCTTATTTTTAATAGTACTAGACTATTAAAAATAAGACTGCAAAATTCAGTACTACCAATCCCGTCACGCGTCATGTTATAATGAACGCACTGTAAGCATAGATTTTTGCATTTTTTATGATGAAATGAAATGATGTGAAATGAAATGAAAAAGGGAGGGACGATGGTATCTCAAATTTCTAGCTACGCCTGTGTTGAGTTATTCGTTAATTTTACTGTACTGTGGCGTATGTTTGAATGTGTGTACTTACTACGTTACTTGTGAAGATGATTGTAAATAGTTAAGCATAAGACCTTAGTATTAAGTTTTGAGAAAAATAAATTGTGTAACATTTGTTTTTGTTTTAATAAAGTTTCAGAATTAAGATGAAACCAATATCCTGCCTCATTGGCTTTTCGCTGGCAAGCCCGGAAGCCGCAAGCAACGACCTTATTTTATTTCTTACGGATGATTCTTGCAAGTTTTGATTATAGGTAGAATAGAATAGAATAGAATAGTTCTTTATTTGCACAGAAAGTAGGTACAAGTTACAGATTTTAAGTTTAATAAAATGATCCTTATACTAACTACCTTAACTAAGGCATGCAAACAGTTTAAATAATAATAAAGACTGACTCAATATATCGTATCGCATACGAACTCTGCTCTGATACCGTCATTGGTTAACAGCCTTTTCTGTAGTGGTACAGGCAAGATACAGGAGGACGATACAGGAGACAGTATAGGCAGGATCTCTACATAACCTTCCAATATTTCAAGCACGGCTACATCCTAACTTAATATTATAAATGCAAGAGTGAGTTTGTTTGTCTGTTACGCTTTCACGTTAAAACGGCTGATCGGTTTTGGATGAAATTTGGCACATGGGTAGACCATTACCTGGGTTAGGACATAAGATACTTTTTATCCCGATATTCCGACAGGATCGAGACGTATGCGGTTGAAACCGAGGAGCGCTGCTAGTTTATTATTATTTAGCTGTTGCCCATGACTTCGTCTGCGATCCATGATAAAAAGTACCTAGCCTATGTCCTTCTCCATGGTCTACCCATGTGCCATAAACAACCAATTTCATCCGAATCCGTTCAGCTATTTTTGCGTGAAAGCGTCACAAACAAGCAAACTCACTTTCGCTTTTCTAATATTATTTAGGATAATTATAATCCATTTATGCAAAACAATAATTGGGTATGTTGTAAATAACGACGACTCGTATCCATGACATCATTGACGACCCTTAACCATGACAAGAAATTGGTTGTTTATGAACTAACATACTTACACCAAGTAATAATAAAAAAAATGTATTTTTTCCCTATTTTATATTATATATATAGGTACTTACTAGGTTTTAATAATAAGCCACGCCACAACTATTGTCGCACTGGATTCTTAGCATGAACCCTGTATTCATCAGCCAACTTGTCGACTTCGAGCGGATTTAACAAGGAACTTCAATCGTTACCAACTTTTATAAAACGCGCAAGCGGGCGAGGACATAGGAGATTTTACTTGATTTATGTCTTCGAGCTCTTACGGCTTCCCAAGATCTGTTGTGGTGGGTTATCAAACTTAGGTACGCTATTCTATTTGTTCTAGTTTCATAATTGCGCATATAAAGTTCGAAGGGATTACCCCAGTTTTGTTACACGTGAAGATTGGTTGCAGGCCCGCCGCTGGGCGCTTCACCGCCCGCGTGCAAAACTGATAATGCCGCCCCTCTTTACCCTACTAGGTTTTTAGAGAGGAATTTGATGTTGGTTAAGTTGATAAGGAAGTTTATAAAAAAAACCATGTGCGTGTCGGACCACGCTCAATGAAGGGATATAGAACAATGTGTTCAATAAGGAGATTTCTGTGTTTGCCGCCCCCTTGAAACGCACTGCACTGAAAACTGCACGCCCGCGAGCGGGACTGATCGCTGTCCGTCATTGATTCTGGAATTTATAACTAATTTACTTTTTTTGAATTTCCGCGCATTTTTTTTGTGAAAAGTACTATACAAGCCTTGGCCGCGACCAGGCATTGATGGAATCACGTATTTTCACGATCGTCCATCAATGCCCCAGTTGCTGGCCGCAACAGTAATGTACTATTTTAATACTTGCGTATTCAAAACTTAATTATTAAAGTTAGTTGTTAGATATGTAGTGAAAAATATAATAATTTGATGAAACAGTGTGTTAATTTATCATATTTTATTTATTTACACAGTAGGCCTAAATAGGCATGAAGTCTCTCTTTGATGAGATTTAAAAAAAAAGTACCACTAATTTGAAATAGGTACTCTAGCACCGCCATTGACCACATAATACTTATTAGCGGGATTCGGTTGTGGTCCACCTGCTTAGTTCACCTGGGGCACTTTTTCTTGCCGGTGGATCACCTCAGTCCACCTAGGTGGACCACGGGCACTTTTTCTAGCCGGTGGATCACCTCAGTCCACCTAGGTGGACCACGGGCACTTTTTCTTGCCGGTGGATCACCTCAGTCCACCAAGGTGGACCACGGGCACTTTTTCTTGCCGATGGATTACCTCAGTCCACCTAGGTGGAACAGCACCATTATTTTATGCATTAATGCTAAACAAAAAGCAAGATACATATTCGATTGTTTTCGAACTCATTAAACGAGAGCTGCCTAACTTCAAAAAAAATATCTTCAGATGTATAATAATATAATATGAAATAAATATTAGGTACTAAAATAAATATTACCTCAAGATACGGATTCTGACTATATTTCCAATTCAATAATCATGTGAATTTTAAAATCATCTCTTATTTTACACCTTTTGGGGATGATTTTACAAAAACGCTGAAAAACTATAATTTAACAAACAAAAGCATAAAATTGAATTTTCCTGTCCCTTAGAAATGCTAAGTACTCCATACAAACTTTCATCTTCCTTAGAATTCATTTTGAGTCAAAAAGTCTATCTCCTTGCCAAAGGGGTTTGAAGATTTTTGTATGGAGGGTGGTCCTAACATCGGGCGCCATTTTGTGTTTTTTTCAAAATCGCGGTGCACAACGAAAGTTATATACTTATTTAGATAGAGGACACTTATACAAACAAAAAATTTCGGGTAACATTATATCCTAAAGCGTCAGGTTTCGGAGTTATTCACCGAAATATAAGTCGAAAACTGAATCTTGAAACAACGATTTTTTTGTCTTTTTTGCAAGGCTGGAATAAAATAACACTAAAACATAACATAGCATCACGCCTGGTTTCCCCGAAGGGTTGGTCAGAGGTGTATCTACAGTACACCCACATTTAATTGCCTACCGGCCACAAATTCATACTCCGGGGTGATACTAAGAAATTCCAGATAGAAAAACCCAATAACACTTTGCCCGACCTGGGAATCGAACCCAGGACCTCATGCTCAGCAGTAGCCCTTGCGACCACCAGACCAACGAGGCAATCTATTGGCTACTAATTGTAATTGCATTGTAGGTAAACGAACACTGATGTTGCTTCCATCTGATGTGTATTATATGGTACATGACATGGGACACCAAGAATATCCTATTCAGCCTCCCGCTGCCTTCTTAGATGATATTATTTATACCGAACTTGATTAATAAATCTGATGTTTTGTCCACTAGGTTTAGGTTTTCAATTATTTCATGTTTATTAAAAAGATTTAATGAACAAAAAAATATTAGTAATAAGATATTCTTTCTCTGTCTGATTCAGATTAACAGTAAATAACTTAATCAAAATGTAACTACAAAATAAATTCGTTTTAAAAATGGTTATTTTCATCTTTGAATAGCTAAGAAACGTGACGTAATATAACTTAATATTACGTTTCATGTTTGTATAAGTGCCACTATCCAAATAAATAACATTTAAAGAGCACCGCGACTTAAAAAAAAAAACAAATGGTGGCTGATTTTAGGGCCAAAATCTTCAAACTCCTTTATGGAAATCCGTTCAGTGGTTTAGGCGTGAAAAGGTAACATACAGACAGACAGACAGAGCTACTTTCAAATTTATAATATTCGTATGGAAGTATGGATTTGGGGCCCCTGGAATGTAGAAGTTTTTTTTGTCGACTTGTGCATATAAGATTTAGAATTTAGAGTATTCATGATTCAAGAGCAAGTGAAGCGAACTGGAAAAAAAAATGGGGTGGCAGGCTCAAAGATCAGGTGCTTGTATCAAGAATAAAAGTCAGCCTGCGAGGCTTAATTAAAACTAACAAAAAATCAACTTTATATTAAATTAAGTGAATAATAAAATTAATTAATAATATCATGTAACAACAATAAGTACTTATCTAAACAAAAAAGTCACCTAAAAGTAATACAAGGAGGTATGGTCGAACAAAAAAGTCACCTATAAGTAAAGGTAGTTTTATGGTACAAATCAGCGACATTTGTTTACTGGTGAGATTTCAACTTCTTTGTAATGCTCTGGATCTTTTTGCGGTCCACTGCGACTTCTAGAATCACGTGTCATGTGCCACACGCGCCCATAATCTGGCTGATACTTATTAAAGCAGCTGTCCTTGAGCCGCCATCCGTACGTCAATCCGACAGATGGAAGAAAATAGTACTTGTCCTCAGGAGCTATTTTATTTCGGGTCTTTAAGTAAACCTTACGGCCAAAGTTTGGTATACTTTTGTAGATAATTTGCTTCTGTTCCGGATCTACAGGGTGCATTACAGGATCCATAGTGAGATCAGTATCGGGTCGGCCGATTCTCGGATCTTCTTTCGTATCGCCGAGACCGACATCAACGAGAGAATGTCCTTTTTTGAGATCTGCTAGAGCCGGAATGTGGATTCCGTCGCGAATAGGTTTTTTTCTCATGTTTTGCGCTTGGGTCTCATGTTCTCTTGTTAAAGTCTGCATACCTGCGGCCATGGTCTCTTTTAGGACATCAACTTCGTAATATCCTTTCTCTTCTCGATGTAAAGTCGCCGTTTCTTGCAACTTGTCCTTATGACGGAGTATCCATCTCATGCGAAGATAAGCTGTCCTTTCATAAGTTTCATTTAAAAACTTGAGCATATTGGGATTAGTAATATCACCTGGAGGCATCTTTTGTATTAAAAAGTTAATAACGGTAATCAAATTATAATAATTACAAAATCTCAATGCTCTAGAAATCTCAGTAATAAATCGTTTTAAAAGTCATTCAATGTCACTGCGAATGTGAAGCTTCGTGACGTGAACATAGAAGTACTAACTGAAACTGTTCAAGAATCTTTTGGGGCGTGGAAAAAATCGGAATTAACGCCTCGATTTTGTTTTTTCAATACAATTACACAAAATTATTTCACATGTTTTCCAACAACGCCCCCCTGTCAATGTCATTAGAACGCCAAAAGATCCTTGTAGCATCTTCTTCTAGAACCTTTCCTCAGTTACCTTTATGGAGGATCGCGGTGGATCGATCGATTACCCGCAGTGATACAAATAGCCTTTCGTCGTTTTTTGAAAAGCATGATCTCATAGTCATAATTTGGATTCAGGAAAGGTAAATTAATATGGTTATATATGACGTGATCAAGAAGATTGCTTCTAGTGTTCATGTTAGAACTCCAGTGGCGGCCTGGTTTATGGATATGTCTAAAGCATACGACCATGTAGATCATGGTATACATACTACTAAACAAATTGGAGCGATATGGGATTAGAGGAAGTGCATTAAACCTATTACAATCTTATCTCTCTAATCGCAATCAAATCACAACACTTGATAGGCTATGTCCGAGATCGATAGTTGTAAGAACATACATGTCACGTCTTAGGAAAACTACTTATAGTGTTCCCCAAGGTAGCATTCTTGGCCCTCCATTTTTTAACATTTACATAAATGATGTGCCTTAGGTCTGTAAGCACCAGATGGTCTTATTTGCTGATGACAGCACTATTTTATTATCTGGTAATGCCATTAACATTCTTGAAGATGACATAAATGACGAACTTAAAAATAAAATAAGTGCGAATTCCAGTAATCAAACTGCCGTACCGATCAGCACATCTAAACCGAGTTCAAGAGCTGTCAGTGTCAATATTCCAAAGAAAATAATGACACTGACAGCTTTTAACCTTGGTTTATGTACTGATCGCGTTTAGATTTTATTGGTGAAATTGGTCCTTAAAATTGGTTAATTAATAATCTAAAAATAAATCTTAACAAAACTATTATAATGACATTTAATCAAAGAACAAATAAACCGAAACTGAGTATAAAATATGGTAACATAGCAATCTCTGAATGTAACGTCACTAAATTCCTCGGCCTTTACATAGATAGTCATCTGACTTGGAAATATCATATTGTCAAAGAAGCTTAGTCAATTTGCATAAGCTCTGTACAAACTATTAAAAACGGTTAACCGCATTACAGTAAAAATAGCTTATAATGCTTATGTGGCTTCTGGCATTAGGTACGGAATCATTTTCTGGGGCAACTCCACTGATATTGACACTGACTCCAGAGACATTGCTTTTAAAGCTCAGAAGAAATGCTTGCGATCGTTTACCAAACTACAATCGATTGATAGTTGTAAACCATTGTTTAAGGAACTTATTGGCTTTATGGCACCAAAAATATATAATAGTATACCAGCAGCTATTAGAAATACAGAGTGTCTGGGATCTTACAAGAGGTCTTTGTTTAAATTCATTTTAGATAGATGGTACTACTCCATCACTGAGTTTACTACTGATAAACGGAGGTATGACGATTCCGACTTGCTAATTAAACACAAAAGGATTTAATTTAAAAACTATGAATGTGTTTATGTATCTAAAATTGTATGACCTGTTCACCTAACTGGCATATTTTAAATTGTTTAAAAAAAATGTAATCATGCCACCTTAATTGTAATTGCTTGTTTATGTTAATTTTGTACGCCAATGGCAAAACATAGTGCAATTATTTTAGACAAATTATACTATCTGTAACCATACGTATGCTTTACAAAATAAATGATTGATTGATTGACTGGTAGGCCGCGAAATTCGGATATTGACCGATTTGGACCAAATGCTGCCCAGACATGGGAGTACTTCCAAATGGTTCCTAGCGACAACTTATACTTAAAAAAAAAAAAAATCGGTCCCAGGGTTAAAAAGTTAGTGTGTTTTAAGGTTTTTCTGGTAGTTTTAGTTATTTTGGATATGTTTATCATAGTGTTGTTGAGTTTGAACTCGTTGGTTTTATATGACAAGTGCTATAGCGTCAGATATAGCACTGCATGATGGAACCGGATAGTCGCCAAAGGAACTCCATATTCAAACATGATAGCATAACCGTGTTTGGACTCGTTGGCTTTGTCTTGATAAGTACTGCCCCAACATAGTATCCAGGGTCGATGGATGGGTATGATGGAGCCGGAAGGTGGTCACATAACTTCTTGGGTAGAAACATGGTAGATACATTGGTATGAGATAAAAAAAGTAATCTCACAAGTCGCCAGACAGTCAAGTATGATAACATATCACTAATGTGATCACAAGAATCAAAAGAAATCAATGTCTGAAAAACTAATGAACCAAAGCTACCTGTCTATCCACCGTAGTAGAATTAAAACCCATGCTTTTGCAAAGCTAATGTATTCGCCCAGCACCTCAGAACAATAACTAAAGCACCCAGCACGCTTACCATGACCAATAGAAACGGGTTTCGTCGACGGAAGAATAGACAAAATGACAGATAAACAATCACAATCGATCTTTTTATCAATTCTTCCGTCGATAAACTCCATACCATAGAAACTCGCAAACTCGTTTCTATGGTTGGCATGCTCATGGTCATACTAAGGGAAAATGCACCATCTACGTAGTCGTTTAAGGGCTAAGTAAAAGTTTGAACAGACTCCGTTGGGCGGTGGTAACTGCGGGTAGATGATAAAAGTTTTCGTCCCATTGTGACCGTTAGACAATGTTTTGTTGAACGTGCCGTGCTCTAAGATTTAAACATTACTTTGTTCAACGAATGCCAATGTCCAGTAGATTCGTAGCAAATTGGCTGTGCCAGCCAGCCAGACAGACAGACACACGAGTGATCCTATAGGGGTTCCGTTTTTTCATACGTACCCTAATGAAAACAAGCTATTTTGATTAAGGTGTAATAATGGAGTAAAGCCTAATAGGATACGTATGACCATAGGACAATTCCCGTAAGTTTTAAGAACGTTCGCATGTCGCATCTAATTAGCAATCTGTCAAAAATACTATCAATTTTATTCAATTTACCTAATTTTTTGACAAGTCTGACAGATTGCGAGTTTATTTATTTATTTATTTATTTAAGGGACAAAAAAACAATTACATGTTAAGGTTTAAGTAAAACTATGAGTAAAATAATGAATTGGTAAACATATAACCCACACCATTGTCCACGGATTAATATATGTAGAATTGGAAACGGAAGAGTTGACGAGATTGCTCATCGCATTACAAGTTCTATAATTATTGATTATTGTGATAAAGTTTTTATAGCCAGATATTTAAATTTTTTACTAGAGAGAGAGAAGATATCTACATCTCCACAGAGTTGAGTACTCTGTGGTTTTGTATGTAAGAGAATTGGCCTTCAGTTGTTTGTTCGTAGAGCTTTTGCATACTCTTAACAAGACTGGGGCGTCGCATGGAAATTTTCACTAAAACCAGCAATAGTGGGCCCAGTGGTATTGGCCGCGACTTGCGTATGGTGTAGGCCGTGGATTCGAACCAAAGCAGGCACTTTACTTTGTGTACTTTTAAATAATTTCCTCACCACTGCTCTCAAAAACGGTGAAGGAAAATATCGTGAAAAGTCCTAGAACCAAAAATTCGACGATGTGGCATTTACAAACACGCACTGGGCGTGGTGGATTACGGCCCAATCTCTCTTACAGAGAGGAGGCCTGTGTCCCAGCTGTGGGGACACTTTAGGCTGGTTATATTATGCGACAAGTTGCACTAAATATTACAGAATCTTGCATAGCAATAAAAGGATGAATTCTGAAGGTTCGAATAAAAAAACCTGTGCCTACTCCTCAACTATCTACCCTACTGACTGACCATTGAGACCTTTTGTAAAGTTTACCTGCTGGTATTTGCTCTCTAACAAAAAATAGGTACTTACTTTTACTTTAGTATAAAGTACTTTATACCGCATAAAAAACGAGTTATTTATTATATAGTAAGACTTTATTGATATTAATATAATAAGACAATATTCAAATGCAAGAAAACCATGCGGCGTCTTGGTTCGATGAAGTGTGGTGAAACTTTGTTGTTTGATGCAGTTTTCTCGCTCAGGACTTGGCTAACTTACTTATCCATGAACGAAAATATTTTAAAAGCTATTCGGAAACCGTGCAGATTCCATATGATGCGGTTGGTGTTTTGTAATGTGATGGATCCGGGTGGAGTCCTGGGGCCCAAGTCTACTAATTTATAAACGTTACAATGGTGTCGTAATGGTTAGTTTTTGACAGTTTTCGTATGGCAAATCTGTCAAAAACTAACCATTATGACACCGTTGTGACGTTTATAAATTAGTAGACTTACTGAATGGCTTGCCATGTTACGGAACAAACTAGCGAAACGTTTGTATTCTGGCGTAGAACTTTCACGCAATGCCCATAGATATTGCTAGTTGTTAGACAATCATTATACCTATTTCTCTTCTGGTAACTTGCGCTTTCTCGCGTTGAGGTAAGCTCTACGGCCACCTGCAGCTGCTAATTCCTTCTAAAGGATGCTAGCCTAGCCTCATTTATGTCCACCGGTTTGATGACGGTGGGCTCCTCTGCCTCCATCCATATAAAAAAGGTTTAGGGCGGTAGTATCTGCTGCTCCTTTTAGCGCACACCTCCTTCGATGCCGGGCACTTACTTTGTGTTGGTTGCACCACAATAAAATAATAAAAATAAATTATATTACACAAAAACAGAATATCATTCTAATATGACATTATGTACATCGTGTTCTTATGTTTGTGACCCTTAGTTTACCTACATAGGTACAAGAATACACTTCCATTTACCACCAGGTAAAGTTCAGCACCCTCGGTTACCTACCACATGAACAAGGAACAATTTAATAAAGTTTAAATACTGAATTGAAAAGTTTATTGTAAAGATAGTATTCTAACAAAATTAAAATATTAAAAAAATAAACTATAGGTACTCAAAATAAAAATCACTCATTACTCTAATACACATATGCCTGCTTTAAAACCAGCATTTTTGTAATGTTTTGGATCTGGGCTGGGTCCGCTGCGGCTGTGTTCGCGAGCTAAATGATACACACGACCGTATTGCGACTTCTGCATGCCAAAGTAACTGTCTCTAAGTCTCCAGCCACAGTACCATCCAGCAGTTTCGGCAAAATAATATCTATCCTCGGGAGCTGCCGCATACCGTTTCTTCAAATACACTTCACGACCAAAGACTGGTCTGCCTTTATAAAGTATTTGCTTTTGTTCGGGGTCAATTGGTCGCATTACGGGATCGATGGACAAGTCTGTGTCGGGTCGCCCAAGTTTAGGGTCGATTTTAGTATCACCGAGACCAACATCGACGATGGAATGCCCCTTTTTCAACTCAGCCACGCCTTGTGTTATAGAACGGTCCGATATAGGTTTTAAGCGTCTGTTTCTCGCATTGGATGTATTATCTCTGATGGTAGTAATCAAGCCTAACTCCATGGTTGCTTTAAAAACATCTAATTCATTATACCCTTTCTCTTCGCGTTGTAGCGTGGCAGCTTTGTTTAACTTTTTCTTATGAATATTGTTCCATTTCATACGTAGTCTCGTAGTTTTTTCATAATTTTCGACAAGGAACTTAATTATGTCTGGATTAGTTATGTCTATAAGAGGCATTGTGTGCTTTTAATAATTAAAATAAAATAAAGTAGAAAAAATTAAAAATGCGGCGTCCTATTCCAATGGATACAAACTTCAAAATCATTGTTTTTTTTTGTTTCTGAACTATGTCGTGTTTAACAGAGACAACTTACTATTGCAATAAGTATTTATTCATTTCGGGCCGGTTTTTCAATAGAGCAAGAGTGCAGCAGATATAGCTGTACAAGGATCTTGTGGCGAGCGGCCAGTCGTACAGAAGACAAAAAAAAATCCTTATAAATTTAAATCAATTTATTCTCATTTAAGAACAAATTAAGTAGTTTAAATGTTAATAAAAAAATTTTCATGTAGAAGAAGTTTATCTAATAAGTATTTTAGGTTTCGTAGTAGGTTCTAACCACAGACTATATAGAGAAGTTCTAACTTAGTCAGGCTTCGTCTTAATTATACATTAGGTAATAGGTTACCCTTAACTGTATAATTGCTCATTGCTTTAATTTTCTTTCACTATAGGATTTGATGTTTCGATATATCGATAATCGATCAGGATATCTCAACCGGCTGCTCTTTCATTAAATGTACTTTCGGGTAACGGGAAATGAACAGGAGTGCCGTCACCTAATCTCTTGGCCATAGAATTAATGACATCTGCACTGGCTTCCCGCAAGTCGTATGCCCAGCCTATCCTCTCGAAGAACCTTATGAAAGTTGTGGCGAAGTTCAGCACATCGAAATGTTCAGCTGCTTTGTAGTCGAAGGGAAACGCGTGGTGGTAGTTGTGCCAGCCTTCACCGAATGTGCACGTAGCAACGAAGCGATTCTCCATTGGTACTATATTTCTGTGAAGTAAAAAAAAAATACAGCTCTCGTGAAAAAAAAAGTACTACGAAAGTAAAAACGTGCGACACTTTACTAGATGACGAAACTTAAGTGAGCCTGAAAGATATTGCAAGTGTGTAATTATAAAGGAAATTGGGTAACAATATTATGATTAGAAATAGATGTTGTTTAAGAAGACTCACACGAGACAGAATCAACGCTCTTAGTATGATGAACAAACATGTAGATAATATAAATGCTTACTTGTTGTAAGGCCGGTATCCGTAAGCGTGTGCGAGGCTATTGACAGTAAGTTCACTGTGGAACATGCCAAGGAATCTGATGAAGCATTGCCACGCAACGGCACACTTCCAGTCTTCATTCCAAAGCAGAACACCGATCATTGTTGGTAGGATGTAGCAGAATATCAGCTTGAGTGATGTGAAGTTTCTGTAAAAGACATCGAATTTTTCGTATCACCAAGTTGCCATTTATGACACTTTAGAAAGATAGTGTACACTTGCTTGTCACTTAACAGCAAACAGATAATTATTGTTAATTAACATAATTTCACGCCTGTATTCCCCGAAGGGATAGGCAGAGGTGTACCTTTAGTACACCCACATTTCGCCAATTATGTTTAAGTCCCATGTAATAGGGGGCGAGCCTATTGCCATTAACCGGGCACAAATTCAGACACCGGACTGCTACTGAGAAATTCTAGTTAGAAACACCCATCAACTTTGCTCGACCTGGGAATCGAACCCAGAACCCCACGCTCAGCAGTCGCATTCGCGACCACTAGACCAACGAGGCAGTCAATGATTAATTATTGTTATATCTATTTATGGCTCCTTGTATTTCAGAAGAGTGGAGGATCATAATAGAGCACTTAATTTATTTTGAAACATTTAAAAAAAAATCAGTTAATTATTCCAGTTGATTATAAAATTTTCATCGTTTTTATAAGGTTTAATAAAATAATAGGATTTTATTTACATTGAAAATAAAAATGACTCAGTTATAGAAATGAATGATCAAACGGTCGGTGATCGTCCTGCTGGGGATTGCTTGGCAGAATTGATTGATTGGTGATAGCTGTATTTTTTTTACAAAAGCAGACAAAAAGATGGTACCTACTGGTGTTCTTTTGTTAATATCTAGTGCCTAGTCCTCTTTTATGAAATCTACAGGTAGGCAAAGGGTGGCACATTCCTCGTAGCCATGCCAAAAACCAACGCTCCTAGGGACAACTAACCTTTCATAAAACTGAATAACTTTATCGTTCTCAATATCGCTCATGTCCATCTGTTTCCCTCGGAGGATGACTTCGCTGTTCTTCTTCATCATTAGCCAGCCGATGTGAGAGAAGAATAGGCCTCGATTCGCGTTATGAGGGTCCGCATTTGTGTCGCTGTATTTGTGGTGGACGCGGTGATCGCGGACCCAATGGAGGAGAGAATTCTGCCAAAATAATAACACATCATAATAAGAAGCATAATGTTAATAAAAATTTAAATAACCCCCGACACAATTCCAGGTGATGCTGCAGTATCGGTTCAAGGTTACTATGTTCTTCTAATATTATTGAAGTAACAGAATACTAAATTTCGAATAGATCAGACCTGTGGAAGATGCGCACATCCTATCATCAACTAGAAAAGAGTTGATAATCTTTAAACGGCTGAACCGATTTTCTTGAATTGTAAGAACACTCTCGATCGATCAAGACACCTTTCAAACAAAAAAATAATAATCAAAATCGATTCAGCCGTTTCGGAGCTACGAGGGAACAGACAGATACACAGATACACGGATACACACGTGAAACTTATAACACCCCTCTTTTTCTTTTTGGGTTAAAAAAGGAGAAAGCGAAAATTATGACAGTGACAGTGGCCAGAAAAAAAATTACCCACTGTACTGTGTTCTACCTACGTACTTAAACAATATTAAACTGAAACTAGACTAGCCAACTCAAAACATCCCTAGAGTTTGGTATAAAATGCAAAATGTGCAAAGTTAAAACGAGTTCTAATACAGTTGTTAAAATCGTCAGACCCCCTATTTCAAACCGTAACGACATCAGTTCTTATACACAGACGAGCAAGCCATGCTCGTCATGACATGCAAGTCTACTCTTGAGTATTTCCTTGGTTTGTAAAGGGTCTGCGATATGATCAATTGCGACTGTCAATTTTTACGTGATTGATACACATTGATGCGCAAATTGATCGTCAACCAAATGCAATTTAAGTGATTGACAATATTACAACAATGCAAATTGGCAATTGATCAATTGAAATATACTGTTTCGGGGACCCCATTAAATAAATAATAATTTCACGCAATGTATATTATACAGTGTGAGTCTTCATAATGTGCACATATCGAAATGGGGGAATCTATGCTTAATTTTATCGACGGGAAAAATAAAAAATAAAATCTAAATACATTTTTTTTTCCATTTTTTTTTATTTAAAAAAATTCCTCTTATTGATTTTTTTTTACGATTATTGTAAAAATTGATTAAAAAAACAGATTTTTGGACGAAATACCTGTTTATTTTCAATTGAGGGTTTTTTGGGTTTAATTGGGAGGGGTTTTTCCCACAATTTTCATTTTATAAGAACACTTAATTACTACCAATCATTATGGAGTTGAGTTTGTTTCATCGCGATAGATCATTTAAAAGTTACACCGTTTTTTTACATTGGGGTAAAAAATACAAAAAAAAAAGATTTTTTTAAATATTTTTTTCCGTTTGTCAAATTAAGCATAGAATCCCTCATTTCGATATGTGCACATTATGAAGACACTGTATATTTCTCAAAGCTCCATCGGCTAGATTTAAGGTAGCGTAGTTTATGTCGTGTGCTTCTCTACAACTCATAAGTCTGCGAAAATATAAATTCTTAAGGCAACGAACATTTTATAAAAAAGGTTTGCTTACCTGCCCCGCACTGGAGAAACATACAAGCAGGAATAGTTTGAGAGGCAGCGTTGCTTTGTACGATTTGTGAGTCCACAGACGGTGTGCGCCCCCCGTTATTCCGAATCCAGATGCGATGTACATAATCAACGCTGCAAGCATAATTAGTTGTTTAATTAAATTGCTACGAAGTTAATTGAAATTGCATATTTAAAGTGGTATAAAGTTTAAGTGTACGAGAAATCGTACACTTAAACGTAATATTAATGAAAATTAATATTACATAGAATAAGTTTTGGAGATGTATTGCAATAAAATTATTTATTTTTCTAATATTTATTGTGCGTGGGATCTTGTAATAGGATTTTGTTGTTAACAAAGTACTTATTCATTGAATTGGTTTTCCTAGAATAAATGTCACTAATAATGTTGTAATAGAAAGAACCGGCCAAGTGCAAGTCGGACTCGCACACGAAGGGTTCCGTATCACCGTAAAATATTTAGCAAAAAACGCCGAAAAAAAACACGTTTCTTGTATGGTATGGTAATAAAGTTAAAAATTAAACCTTTAATTTTATTAAGCGGCAATAAAAATACCCATTGTGTGAAAATTTCAACTGCCTACCTATTAAGGTTAATGAGATACAGCCCTCTTACAGACGGACGGACAGACAGCGGAGGCTTAGTAATATGGGCTTTGGTTTTGGGTACGGAACCCTCAAAAGAATAAAAACTAAAATGAAGTGTTCCAATAACAATGATTTAAGAAAGGCCTTTGTGTGATAAAATGGGAGATCTATTTTCTGAGATCTTTCTAAATAGCTTTTTTTGTAGGGTCAGGCACAAGTTAGTGGAAAATAAGTAGGTAACTACGAATAGATTGCTAAAGGTCAAGAAATGGGCATTAAGCTTAGTGACACATCATTACTTACCAAATACAAGCGATTGCCATTTCACAGGAAAAGCATAGTTATAGCACCAATACACAGCAAGCACATGATACAGAGAAATAAATATAAAACTCGTCCACTTTATCTCATTTTTAAATCCTAGTCTTTTCTCGAAATCCTGAACTATTGCACTTAAAGTTATGCCGCGCTTAATTTTGTTAGTTTCCATTTTTTTTTACTGGTATCTGTGACGGTCGGATACTCGGCGACGTTTGACTATAATGTTATATTTCCAACTACTTAAATAAACTTTAGTTATATACTGTTTTGCAATATAAATTGTATATTATGTATTCGGAACATTAGGTAAATAGACTGCACTTACCTATTTATTTACATGCGACTGATGTATAACTATAATTTAATTTAGGATTCAGTAAACAGTTAATTTTATTATTGCAATTAGTATGCTAAAATTAAATCACGTCCGTTCATTGTACCGGTTTATTAGACCTTTATTAATAGTGTTCGTTTAGTTTTGATTTGATACTAAAATTATTAATTCCACACAATTGATCAATTTATAAATACTGAAATTCAAATGACCGCACATGATTTGGAATTAAAATGCTACAAGGCGTTTTCACTGGTCTAAAACTACTACGTTTTTACTGAACCTTGCCATTCTGGATAGGTACCAGTAAGTTGTAGCAAAGTTAGAGAACACGCGCAGGGAAAGTTAGAGTACACGATTGAACTAAAAACAGTTTTTCACTGAAGTAAAAAGAATTGTGAGGGGCTCGAGGTTACATAAGCCGCACGGTTCGATCGAAGGTAAAGCGGCGCTTGCCGCGGTCGGCTTGTGGATTGGTGACCATCCATTACATATCGAGATCCCTCCGTGCCTTGGAAAGCACGTTAAGCCGTTGGTCCTGGCTGTCATTCGTAGATCTTTGACTGCTGTTACAGGCAGAAGCCTAAAAGTCTGACATCCAGTCTTACCAAG
Organism: Eupsilia transversa; assembly: GCA_914767815.1. Taxonomy (NCBI): domain Eukaryota; kingdom Metazoa; phylum Arthropoda; class Insecta; order Lepidoptera; family Noctuidae; genus Eupsilia; species Eupsilia transversa. Next base: position 7,087,965 of record OU611888.1, read on the forward strand.
GGGTATCGTAACTACATAGCTGGGTTGTAGAGGTCAGATAGTCAGTCGCTCCATGTAAAATACTGGTATTCAGCTGCATCCGGTTGGACTGGAAGCCGCACTCAAGATATTTGGAAAAAAGCTAGGCAGATTGAATAATTACGAACAGAACCCATGAAGTTCCACCCAAAACTTAACAAGCATGTGGAACTAATTAACATTCAATCGTTCATTGTGTTCCGACCGTTCCTATTAAGAAATGTAGCTCTTCTAAATGTAAATATAACCGGTGTTAATAAGTATTCAGGTTAATCATTATACGTATGTTTGATTTCGTAATCGTATATGTGTTATTTGATGTCAAAGACTTGTAGTGGAGTAGTATATTGCATCTTCTGAATTTCCATTAAGACGGGTTTTTTTTAATTATGTAGAAAAACAATTTAGGGGTATGAGGAACAGGGTGTAAAGTTCACTCATCCCCCATAGAAAAGGGAGGATCCTCCTACCAGACGGGTGTTATGTCTGGCGGGCAATTGCCCAAGGACTGATGTCGGATAGTCTTATATATATGAATCGCGCGGTAAACTTAAATAGCGCGATGCAGGATCTGTGACGTCAGGTCTTTGATGCTTAGTTCGTATGTGGCGGTGTAGATGCCGCCACATCACTCCCCTCCGGAGACCGGAGGTCGATAGTGGGCTGAGTCTTGTATCTTGCGATGCTTGCCAGTGCCAGTTGAGGTTCCAGTGAGTCGGAACCGGGTGCCGCATAGTTCACAGTGGGTCGGAACTGTCTGCGGTGATTGAGGGTGCTTTGAGTTTGAGTTTTTGAGTTTGATTCCCCAGTGAGTCGGGGTGGCGCTGCGTTGTGATCCAGTGCGTCGGATGTGGTACAGCGCCGGGTTGCTGATGAGGCTGAGGGTAGTGACCAGGAATGCGCGTTCGCTGCATGCTGGTGGTCAGGATACCCGTTGAAGCCGTGGGTGCTGGCTGGCTGTGTGACTCGCCTCACGAAAGCTTGCGGGAGTGATGTTGATGACGTCACGCTGAAGTAGTTGCACGAAGGCTGCGTTGACGTTCATATTCGGGGTCACCAATTTAGGGGTATGAGGAACAGGGTGTAAAGTTCACTCATCCCCCATAGAAAAGGGAGGATCCTCCTACCAGACGGGTGTTATGTCTGGCGGGCAATTGCCCAAGGACTGATGTCGGATAGTCTTATATATATGAATCGCGCGGTAAACTTAAATAGCGCGATGCAGGATCTGTGACGTCAGGTCTTTGATGCTTAGTTCGTATGTGGCGGTGTAGATGCCGCCACAACAATAAGATAGAATATTGTTTTGGTAGATTTAGGGTGGTATGTAGGTAGGCACTTAATAACAAAAGTAGGCAATAATTCCTGGTTCTAATAAGAAAAAGAATCTAGCACATTATAATAGAGTTCGGTACGCTGCGCCGCGCCGTACGCCAGACGCCGATATATTTCTCTTAACACTTTTTTCAGATGAAAGAACTTTCCCACGATTCTCCAAAGAGTAAGTTACAATAATCTTAGAAAATCTGTATTAATGTTACGGGTATCGAGTATAAACGCGGTTTCTTAGCGGTATTTATAGCCTCCCGTGGTGTTACTTATTACCGCGACCTACGTTCAGAAAAGTTTCAAGGTATATTTTCTTTTTTGGCTTTTCTAAATCTTTGTTCTTTATGTGAGTTCGGATTTTAACACTTTATACTTGTTTGTTTTGTCTTATTATTTTCGTTTCGTTTTATCAACAAATTTTCTTTTGTGCACATTTTTTCCTTGTGCTGAAATGCCTTAATTTCCTGTTCTTATCTGGAATGGAAGAGTGGTTAGAGTCTGGTCTTTTTCATTCATCAAAAAAAGCTAAACAAAAACCACCCTTCTTTTTGTACTCTTAAAGTTGAAAGTTGATAAGACTGTTGTAAGTTGTGATCCAGGTTATGGTGTATAATAAATACGTACCTACTCATTAACCGTTTTACAACAATTCATAGTAAAGTTGCCATATGTCAATGCTTACTTTACTTAACATTTACAATTAATTTGTCAAATCACATATTTATTATTATATCTCATAAAAATCTGGGGTAGCGCTGGTAAAACAAATCTACAGGAACTGCAAAGAATGCAGAACAGGATCATAAAGACACTATCCATACTTGACATCAACATATATTTTTTTTGAAGAAATAAAACTGATGAATATCAAACAACTTTATATGTATCACTTGTATCTTGATTAGGAAAATAAAAGATGGAATCATTCACACAAACGTAACATTTATCAAAAAATCTCAAATTTCGTCGACCCAGCAGACTTTTCCAGCCAAAGACACGTGCAAATTATGTTAAAAAGAATTATATCACATAAGATGGAGCACAATTTAATAAATTAACGTTCTATATAAAAAAAAATAAGCTCTTTCAGAGGATTTAAAGTTTTAAAGCAAAACTATCAAATTATGTAATTGACATCACTCACTAACAATACTACATCGCGGTGTAAGAGTTTACCGAGCGATTAACATATATAAGACTATCCGACATCAATCCTTGGGCAATTGCCCGCCAGACACAACACCCGTCTGGTAGGAGGATCCTCCCTTTTCTATGGGGGATAAGAGAACTTTACACCCTGTTCCTCATACCCCTAAATTGGTGACCCCGACGTGATCACGTCGGATGTGGCGGCATCTACACCGCCACATACGAACTAAGCATCAAAGACCTGACGTCACAAGTCCTACATCGCGGTGTAAGAGTTTACCGAGCGATTAACATATATAAGACTATCCGACATCAATCCTAGGACAATTGCCCGCCAGACACAACACCCGTCTGGAAGGAGGATCCTCCCTTTTCTATGGGGGATGAGAGAACTTTACACCCTGTTCCTCATACCCCTAAAACACTATGTTGTCCTATGTTCTCATGTAAGTAGCTCTTTCGTCTTTTTGAGAATAAAGTATTTAAACCTAAAACCATTGTCTTAGCACTTGATCAAAGTGTTGTGAGGACTCTTAACAGCATTCATTAGCACTGCAAATAAAAACTGATGAGACATTAAAATATTAAATAAAAAATCTCAGCTCCAGTAGTGGGGCCTTTTAATGGGTCCATTATCGGAAAACGTTTCGTCACTTGGGCCTCTTATTTACGCTCTAAATGCCCCATGATTGTGTACTTGCAGATATTATTATACAGACGACATCGTTATGATGGCGCGACCAATTTATTTCAAACCCTTCAGTTTTATTGAAGACATTTTAATAATATTTTTGTAAAAGTTTAAATATACCATTTTGACTTGCTTTGTGCTGAGCAGTGACCACACTGCGCAGGCAGCCTCAGTACCAACTTATCCCACGGTCTGACAAAACGGTAGAAGAAAGTGTGCTTTTGATCATCACACTTAGAATGGGTCTACTATGAGAATGCTATCAATAATTATGAACACCGAAGTTGTCTAAACTATCTTGATCGTAGTGATCTAAATTATTGTAGTACTAGCTTTTGCCCACGGCTTCGCCCACATGGACGTCGGAAAATATCCCACTGGAACGTATACTAAGTACTGGGATGTAAATTACTCTATGATGTGTTAATCCAGGTTATAAACTATTTTTGTGCCACCTTAATGAAATACATCTAAACCCTCTTCATGAATTACTTGGTGAAAACCGTTTTTCAGGTTATCGCGATCAGACAGGCAGACGCGGCGGAGAACCTTTGTTTTATAATATGTACTGATGTAGTGATTGTAATGCTAGATTATCTTGATCGTGGTAGAACATGTAGATCTAAATTGTAACACCAGAATAAAACGTAACTCAAAACCTTAATTCCGCAGCATTAACCAAATGACGCACTACTATTAATACCCACTTACAGTTGTTAATATAGTTAAGCAAGCATCTATGAAAGTGCTATTAAGTTTCCTCTACGAGTGTTTAAGAGTCGATAAAGAAATTTCAATATTGAAATAGGTAGGTACCAATTTTTACAATTTTTCTGGAGTATTTGAGTTAGTTTACACAAATATTTAGTTCATTACCACCATCTTATTGAAACAACTATTTCATTTGCTGTTCCAGTGCCACGTTTTCCAGAAAAATGACGAACGTAAAACATTTTGGATAACAAACTTTTGTTCAGAAACCCAAATAAATCAAGTAGGTAAATACCTACTAATATTATACAGCCACCATGGCCATCATGATGTTAATTCTATTCACGATTATACTAAAGGAATTTTTAAATAGAAGCAAGTAGGCTTTAATCTAAAATTTCTTTTTTTTCTATATAGAATGGCTGCGTAACGAATGCGATCTTTAATTCAACATCCCTTCGTTCTCACCGGCCAGTGTTCATACATAAACAATCGATCAGCCAACTATCTATCGGTTGCGGTGAGAGAACCTTGCTATACACCACTACCTGTAGTTTGCGGCTTTGGGGGTCGGCCAAAATGTTTATAAATATAGGCTTGTCCTTTACAAGTATCGGATCCGAAAGTTTTGTTTGTTTCAAGTCTTAAATAGGTACTGGAAAAGTTAATACTTACCTAAGTATTTATCACTAAGGAGAACAAGTCTAGTCTAAAAAAGTAAAGTGGTAAAGCCATACAACAATGTTCATGTAAGTTTTTTCCTGAAAATGATAAATCTGTAACGTGTAGATATATTTCTTTCAAATGCAAAACTTCGTTTTGAAACGAAATAAGACTAGCAATTGAGTTTTTCCAAATCCATATCAATTTTATAAACTGGTAAAAGTTTGTTTATTTGTTTGTATGTAGGTGTCCGGATCGGATCTCCGGTAATCTCCGGAACTACCAGTTGTATTAAAAAAAATCTTTTTGCATTGGATAGGCCAATTCTTGAGGAAGGCTATGTAATATCACGCTACGGCTTTTAGGAGCCGAGCAAAAAGGAAAAACGTCAGATAGAACGCTAGCCGAAAACGAAGTAGGTAATAGCGCGGGCGGGCGATGGGATGCGACGCGGTGGGTCGCGGGTCAACATTTCACCCGGACTAAGTTGCGGTCAGAAGCTAGTTAGTTAATATACGTACGTCAAAGTGCTTAAAATCCGAGTTAAGAAATACTGAAGTGATAATAATTAAAAGATAGTTATATGTAAGTAGTTACACCCAACTTCCTACCTACATGATAAAGCTGTATTAAAATCTGTCTCAAACAACGTAACCATAAGCTTATTACAGTCCATAGAAGAGCGGAGAACAGCAAGTGACGTCGATTTATGTGGCAACCTTACCCGTCGATAAAGACATAAACACGGTTATGAAGCACCCCTGCTGATAATATTTGCTTGTTATTGTTTCCTATCGCTTTTATGACCCTAAAGGACCTTTTAGACGTTCATTTCCATACCATCACACAATGGATATTTTGCCTTAGCCTACGTTCTGTTAATGGTTTTTGTTGGTTAATTAATGCGAAATGCAATAGCCAACGCAAGCACAGCGTTGAATATTATCCTTGGATCAATTTTTGAAATAAAGACTTCGTAGTTTTTGCAGCATGTGGATATTTTGGCTGCTACCTAGCGACCATAGTGCAACCACATTAAAACCACCGACATGTTCTGACATTCGAGAGACACAAAATAATGTCGAAGAGACTTTAATTAAGCGTGTTTTATTTGCACAACCTATAAGTAGCATTAACTATAAGTAGGTAACTCAACCACATTTGCTCTGACCACAATCAAACCACACAACAAGAAAGACGCAACAGCCATTCAACCATTGGTTTGTGGTTATTCTTTGCTTCATAAGTTCATACAAAGTGTGTCTGAATAGTCCTTGTGGAGCGTCAAGCAGAATAAAATGCAGATACGCAGTAACAACAGAGGTTGATAATAAACTTGCAACGAGTTTGATAAATCGTTCGAATTTGATTTGCTCTGGTGCTTGGAGAAAACGTAAGATACTTTGTGAATTTCAATTTGGTGTTATGTTGTAAAGTAAGTGTTGTGAAGTAACATGAATTGATTATGTCGCAAAAATCGTTTTACTTTGTATATTTTCGGTCACACGTAAAGTAGGCAATACAAGTCACTTCAGACAAAACTGACAATAGTTATTAAAGTTCCAATGATTTATGCAAATCAGTAAATAATCTATTAAATAGTTAATAAAGCGGCAAAACAATTATGACGCTTTAATCATTTATTTTGATCAGTCATACCATCCGGATGTCGGTTGGTTGATTAAACACCTCTTCATCAAGACACATTTTTAAGTTAAAAATGTAAAAAAGAGACCCAACTGTAAAATGAACTTGAATATGGACGAGTATAATCAAAAATCTTTATTTCTATATTAAAATACCAATTTCACCTGAAACCTTTAATAAAACAGTTCATTCAACACCAATAAAGAGGTACTCAGTAATTCAATACCATTCATTTTCATTTGTGCGCCACAAATCAAATTAATATTCGCCATGTTGTTGTTATAATTGAGCATTATGGGTTGGCGAAACGAAATTACCTAGCGCCAAATTTGCCTAATAAATGCATAATTATGTAATGTGTTCCATTCACAATTTTCCCGTTCTCGCAGCAAGTAATTATGAAACATTGCATTAAACTTAATCAGCGTCAGATCTACGCTCCGAATCATTAGTTCTGTTGCTGTGTTTATATCATTTTCTGTTTAAGTTTTTAGTAATAGAGGGATGTCTAGCTATACGTGCAATAGTATTTGTGATTCATACATCCTCTTTCTAGACTCAAACTAGTATATTTTTAAATGTGCTAAGATGTAACTTGACTTATAAGTTTTGTATGAAAAGGTAAATGAAATTTGGTTTTGCAAGTCATCAAAAACCTCACGAAAGGAATGAAAATATTATGACTCCTGGCGCTGGATACGGTGGAGAAGACTTTATGCTTATGAATTTTTAATTTAGTAGGTGCCTACTACTATTTTTATTTATTGAAAAATGTTAAAACAATAATACCTACTTTCATTTAACTTTTAAACTAAACTTGAAAATTACTGCTACTACAATACGTTTTTCAATAAAGGGAAATATCATCAAAGACTTACCAAGAAAGGGGCGAGTAACCGTAAGATCGTGAGTCGACCATTAAAAGTGAACAGTGCAAGTTCGCCCCGAGCATCAAGTTCCAAGTTAACGAAATCGCTGTGCATGTTTGAAACAACAATGAAAGTAGAAAACACAAGTTTCCTTCAGCACTACGAAGAATAACTCCATTTTATTGATTCAAATAAAGACTTGCTTACTCAGAGTTTCATATAAAGTTTGTCCAATACAAATGCGAGCTCAGATCGTAAATGTATCGTTCAGTTACAGTGGGAAGGTGTTTTTATATTTAGTCATAAAACACACGTGCCTCCCAACCCTAACATCGTTACTTTTAAAGCACTACCTTAACAAAGACTTTTCAAAGGTCATTGAACCCAACGGCCACATTCCATCTAAATGGACCCCATCTCTTTTTTTTTTATACGAACTTTTCCGAGTGTAAAATTCTTTGTACTAAACCATGAAGGTCGAAGCCTTTTGTGGAAATTAAAAGTTTATTTTTATTTTTTGAGTTCCTCTGAAGTCGGGAGTTTTTGAAACAAACAAAAGTAATTCTCGGTGAATTAGAAATATCGGAACTTAGATTTTTTTTTATGGACGCTGATTCTTAGAGGAATTAGGGAATGAAAATGATATATTCGAGTGGTATGTTGTTAAGCCGCGTACAGACTAGCTGTAACGTAACATGCAATGTAACATGCAATGTAGCAGGTCCCATACAATTTAGTGTGTTCGCGAACAATTACGTTCCTCTTATGCGCCTAAATTGTATGGGAAATATTACATTGCATGTTACATATGAGCTAGTCTGGACACGGCTTTAGAAACTACTTTAGAATAATTCTCATAAATACGTAGATAACCTACTAACAATATATGTGCCTCTGTGTACCTTTTTTATACCTACAGAGATAAATTAAAAGATCAAAACATGTTTACACCATATAATCCTGTAGCCAAGTAAGTCTAGCTTTACTTGATCATTACTTTGTAAAAATAACCATATTTTGTTTTGGTACAAAGTAATGTTAGTGAAGTTTTAGTTAAAAAAATAGAAAATGATGTTAATGAAGAGTCTTTTACGATTCTTATTAGCATAATATATGAAAAATGCCACTTAAAGTTACGGCTGACGCTCTCGAACAATATGAGTTTCATCTTTTTGTTTTTATGTAGGTATCTGGGTATAAAAGAACAATACACAATGTTAGATAAGGGAAACCTTAGGTTACATAGCAACTCTAAGGGACTGGCGCGGCACGGGATGGGATATTTATGCGACGAATAAAAATATACCATGTGTGTATGACAATAAAATTAAAATTTCAATGATGATGCCTAAGGACGTTGCGGCAAGACTAAGGTCGAATCATTTTCGTTGAAATTTCAATTTTATTGTATTACTATTAAGGGCGGATTTGACCAAATAGGAATATACTTTATCCGCGGAATAAGATTTACTTTTGACAGTTTTTGTATGGAGAAACTGTAAAAAATTCAAAATTTATTCGGTAGAGAAGGCTTATTCCGCGGATAAAATCTATTCCTGTTTGGTCGAATCCGCCCTAAGTTATATATTTCTATTCGTCGCATAAAAATCCCTTGCCGTGCCGTGCCACTAGTGGGCGCCGGCCCTAAAGCCTAAGAGATTCTAGTTTTAGTGTTTTCTTTTGTGTCGCCGATTTTATTTACCTTCACGTACACAGGATTTTCTTTTGTACCTAAGCATAGTAATAGTAACTAAAAGAATATCCCTGAAACGGCTGGTTTAGCGGATAAATAAACGAAGTTTTAATGAAATACTGTCCAGAAGGTTGTGCTTGATATTAATAACTACAACGCAGTGTTATCTCATATATGGCACAACGGTAGGGCCAGCAAGTCTTGCCATCGTTAAAGCTTTATTGCTCCGACAGATGTTTATGAATTATGTCTACCCGAAGTGATTCATAAATCTTATATTTTTTGTGCAAATATTAAATTATTGTTCTTAATAAAACCCGGAATTTTGTTTTGTGTCTGGACATTAAAAAAGGGAGAATAGGGTTGAATTTGAACATCTAACATAACATCTGTAACTTGTACCTACTTTCTGTGCAAATAAATAACTATTCTATTCTATGGAACCAACCAGTGCTTTTATTTTTCTGTTTTAACTCACGATGTTAGATTGCACTTCTAATAAGTTATCTACTAGTGAACTTGTTTGCCTGAAACACAGGTTTTAGATCAGGCATGTCTACATTACAGTAAGAGCTAAAATTTCCTCGATTGTAATTAATGTACATCATAATTTTACTTTACTTTATACTTGAATAAATTTTTATTTTATTTTTTTATTTATTTGATTTCCTGTATTTATAGGTAGGTATATCGTCGTATCGGTTTTCAAAGTTAAGTTCTGTTGTAAATCATGTAACTATCGGTTAGTCTACTTTATTTGAGAGTAGACCGACTATTGATAACGTTGTGATCGATAAACTTCAAAGGCAAAAGTTTGGATTGTGTTTAAGGACATGTCCGGATAGTTGTTTGATGCTAGAGTAGTTACACGATCCAATAAATGTGGTTGTTTAACTACGTCTGTAGTTTGAAGTTTACAAGTTTGTGCGTCGTATTTAAATACAAGCTTCTGAACAGACACGTGTATAAACTAGTTAGAGCAAAAAGCTACTCCCTCTACGGCGTGTTTTCATCTTTCATTTTCATTTTAATAGACGTAATTTAAAGAAGTGCAGCGTAATTTACTCTGAGCTTTTAAAAGAATTTCTACTCTTAAAAGATAATGAGATTCTTGTAGAACGGCGTGTGGCGTCGGAAATAATGCGACCGCTTAAATATAGTGACGTTATAAAACTAAACTTAAAAAAACGTAAACCGAAGAGAAAAACAAATATTAATTATGCTATCAACATCTTTACTTACATCATGGTTTTATTAACTCTCGCTACACGATTGTACAAAATGTACAAAAAACAAGACATTTTCACTTGCAATTGCTCGGAGCACTTCCTGGGCGTTAGAGAGTTGCATTAATGTTTTTCACGTAGGGTTTTAGTGGGTTTAGAACGTTCCACTACCGTCTGTCGGACGTGAAAAAAAGAACAATAAATGACGCTGTCACTTGCAGTCAGCGAGGGCTAACGAATATGAATGGTGCAGCGCCGTGCCCCGGTCAACGGAATGCTGGCAACTTTAAAAAATTGACATTACGAAGAGAAATTAAATATTATATTTTCCTGAAGAGTTAATTAGGGCAAAGCTGGGTCGGTAGTGAAACTAGTCGTAAAAATATGGTGTCTGGTGTTGGGTTGGATTTTATTCTTATTGGACGCGAAACATGGACGGACGGGTTCATTCATTTGCATGACTTTAGGACTGAAACGTGATGTTTGGCGATTGGGATTGGCAAAAATTGGTAGAGAGGTCGAGATAACAATGATTCTGAATACTCGTTGTCATTTATATAGGACAAAATTGTAAACGAGGGATACGTTGTAGGCTTCCAGGAATTAACCTCCTTTTCTGTATGTAAATTAATTATATATTATATACGCGATTTGAACATTCACATCAGCTACCTTACTCAAAAGTGGTAGATAAATAGCTTACCTACCTAAGTATGTAATTGTTTCAAGTATTGATCAATGTTTTTTGATGACAAGGTGTGTCATTGAACCACGTCTAACGAAGATTTACATTGATTTTTTAGGGCTGAGATCCTGTCTCTTGCACTTTTAGTTTGACAGTTGTGGGACAGTGACAGGAATAACACTCAGCCAAAGTACGTGCTAACTAACGTTTATAGATCTCGGCCTTAGTACCTACCTATTTAATATTGCTCCATCAAATCAATATTCTAAAGTCTTGTTGATTCTATCTCAACAACCTACGTAGAATTATCTGTTCACAACTAAAGCAGATTAATTTAAATAACTAACTTCTGAGACCGCAAAACTTGTAAACTAACGGAATTTAATAATCTTACAATCGGCAACATGGTTTTAGTTGTGAATTTAATAAGTATTAAGTTATCTTTGTATTGGGACTTTGGAACTTCAAAGTTATATCAAAGACTCCCTGACTAACTGTTGAAGGGATCTTAGCCTTAGATCTGTATAGTTCGAACTAGTAGCCACTATATACGTAGGTATGTCTAGAAAATAAAGTATCTATAATTATAAAGTGATCAATGATTGAATGTTAAAGATCAAAGTCTTTAAGATTATCTATCATCTTAGATTTTGAATAGTTGATTTAAATAGTTTCGTGGTGTTCAATTCTGAAGATCAATACACTCACATTTGTGTACTTTATAAAAGTCGCTAACGTTTGAACTTTAACTTTGACGCTTAACTTTCGCTGTAAGTTGTTTGTTCTCTTTTTTAAATTCAGGTGACACGTACACGTGCACGGACGCGTAACACGGACAGTAGAGAGCTACAAGGATCTTTGGCGCCTGAATGAAAATGACAGAGGGGCGCTGTTGGTAACTACATATTTGTGAAATTGTCACAGAAATTCTATTGAATAAAAACAAGATGGCGGTGTTAGTTCCAATTTTGGCCACGAGCCAAAAGATCTTTGTACTGTTAAAATAAGGGAGAACCTAGTGGACTGCAACAAGCTGTTCGCTGATTAAGTTATCACTTCCTGTTTAATATTCCTACCACTATTGTTTAAATACCCACAATATTGCCATTTTATAACATCACAGATAAAATAACGATACACTGCAAACAATTTAGAGTTTAAGTTCATAAATCTGTATTATCATGAACCGTTACAGCCGTTCTGATGTAATGCACGGAATTAGGATTTATTCCGACCATTACTCATTGCCGGCCGGCCGGCTCTCGTTTATTATGTATGACCTAACTGCTGTAGCTAACGAAAGCCTGGATTTTTGTACGTGAATCTACACTTGTATAGGCTAGTTACGAGTGAAAGCCGTTTTCAGGTCCTAATTTTTTACTGACTGACTTACATCCAGATGTAGAAACAGTGGCAAAAATGAGGGCAGTTGCGGGTTTTATGGTTGGCTCGTATTAAAGCTCCCACAGACAGGCGCGACGCGACTCTAGTAGAACATTTTTTATGAAAACTTAATCGAAATTGTTCTACCGGAATCGTGTCGCACCGTCGCGACGCGCCTGACGCGCCTGACGCGCCGGTTGAGAAATGAAGGCAGCAGAATTAAGGAGCCAATAATCTCTCTTATCGGTCTAACAATGAGGTGCGGTAGTTAAAACCTTTTTTCAATAGAAGATAATGGTATAGAAAAAGACACCGTCATAATTTTTTGTGACCATGTTTGTCTCTTTCTAAACATTCAAAACTAAGGCCCGTATTACAGAACCTTACTCAATACTCAAGCATTGCTTTAAACTAGTTTCAACCAATCAAAAGGCTTTAAACGAGTTTTAAGTATTGCTTGAGTTTTGAGTGAGGTTCTGTAATACGGGCCTAAGTCTGTATAACATTTGGACTTAACTCCACTGCGTTCTCGAAGCTTCCTCCCGGACTCCCGTATTCGTACATTTCCGTAATACCGTCAGCCCATCTCAACAAGCTGACGTCTCAACGTTCCGGCACTGCATCAAACCCAAAATACATACGTTACCTAAGCTGAATACAAAAATACAAATACAGAAATATAGGTAAACGATTTTGTAGGTCTCTTGAACTGATTCAAGTTCCAATAATTCATCATGAATCTCAGCCAGCAGTAAGTTAGTCTGATAAGTGGTCTAGTGGTCATCACCCATCCTTTTACCAAACATAGTTGGAAAAATTAAAAGTAATAAAAACTAAAATCTAACTACAGATATAGGCAACACAAGTCATCTCAGCCAGACAAATTAATAATCCGGAAATTAATAATTAGGGGATAAATCCAATAGATTACGTGTGACTCCGGATTTTGTAGACCTGAGCAGAAGGTTTCTCTAGACCCTCTTGTCTAGAAGGGTTTAGAGAAAGCCCTATGAAGAAGGTAAGATCGGTACTAATTGGCGGTTACATCTCAACATTTCATTGAATGAAGCTTAGACAGGTATATTTGTCTCCTTTGATTGGATTAGAAGATAGGTGGTCTATGACAGTTACAAGTTGATCCATAATTGATTATTATCGTCAATCAATCAGCTTTTGTAATCTCAAATGTTATAGGATGGTTTGAATAGAGTATTTGTGTAAATGCTAGCCCTCTTCTTATCTCTTGAGTTCTGTCTATGGAATAAACAGTTTCAGTAGAGTAATTACATCCAAAACTCTAAATATTGTTAGAATAGGTACCACTTTTTACACCGAAATAAAATAAAATATACGAGAAACGTACCTTCCTCACAATATTAATAAGACCCTGTACACGAGAAAGTACGTATCTAATCATATTATATTAAGCGCAAGCGACGCCCATATCACATAAGCCGTTCGGAAGCACCTTTCAGTGATGGAAGGCGAAGTCTCTTTGCAATGCAAAGATGAAATTGCCATTCAAGTCTCTTCGAATTAATATTCATTCCCTTAATATTCCCATGCCGAAGCTTTTAAAATCTTAGACGTTTTCTGCCGTAATCTGAGTACCTGTGTATGTTCGTGATAATATTTGGCTCATAATTTAATATCTGAGCTGTTTTAATTAATGGGTCGTAATTAATTTCTGTTTAATTTTGGGTGACGAGAAAAGGAACTGCGAAGGCAGTGAGGTGAAAGAGTAGCGAAAAAAATTACGGAAAAACATTAGAATTTCATTTCGCAGTGGGTTTAAAAAAATCACATACACACTTGTCGATTTGTGGATTATGAAAATCTATTCAAAATTGTCGATTTATGAATTATGAAAATCCGATGAAAATCCATTCACATAAACAATAAGCGCTAGTTTAAACCTCATCCTTGATCTTTATTACTTTATCATATATTCTCTACTCGTTATGGACACTGAAAGTTACAGATATCAAGAGTAAATACAATCAAAGGAACTCCCCAAGAATATAGTTTCATTTGATATTGATAGGAACCTTGGCACAGGGGAAGTTGGCGCAGTTTATCGTCTGCTTCCATCCGTTCTGCCTAATATATGTTTTGTCATTCATCCTTTACCGAAAACATCTTAAATATACCTTATGTTTACCGGATGTTCGTCTAGTGCTCGAGATCAATGTTAGGTCAAGGGTGATCTATATATAACTTGACCTCTATCTATTTATATAAGTGAATTACAAACACTGGATTTTCCGTCACTCCTTTTTCGTCGTCCGAAGTTAAAGTCAAAGACAAAAGTAAGATAAAGTTGAAGGCGACAGTGTGAATAACCGGAAGGTTTTCTTAAAAAAGATGTGTCGCCCTCGACGCAGGGAACTAATCCATTTAATAGGAAGTTTTATATCCCGGGGGTTCAAGAACAAAAGTTTGAGTCACTTCGATTACACTTGTTTGGTGTCCGCAGGGAGTCGGCGCCAGGTCATATGCTGCCTCGCTACTGCGATTTTTCCTGCAAACAATTTTACGCTATTCTCGACACCGTTCGAAATTCACGTCATGTAAGATAACGTTCATATTACCTCGATCATCCATTCATCATTTCCTTATCGCTCAAGAGAGCATCGATCGTGATCTTTATAAGTTGGAGAATTTTCTCGAAGATTCTAAGTCGTTTATATTCACGAACTCTCAGATTCGATATGTTTTACGTGTTTCCTCTTCCTAGTCGATTTCCGTGTACTGTTTATCGTTCCTATGGGAGCTATAAACTTGCGGATCGAAGAGTGTCTTGTCACTCAATACACTTTGATTGAAAAGTAGGCCTCTAGATAAAATACCAGCTGTTGCTTGTGACGTCTGCGATCCAGGATAAAAACCTATATCCTTCTCCAGGTCATGGCACTTGGGTAAACCACCCATGTTCCAAAGGAGAATGCCCATTTTCTTAGCATCTTTGGGCCCCTAAAAAAGATTGTCGTGACACGGTGGTTTTAATTTATTTTTATATTTTTTTAAATATTATTTATGTAATATATATAAATAAAAAATAAACATACAAATCCGTTTAGCTGTTTTAGCGTTAAAGCGTAACAAACATATAAAAAACTCAAAACTCACTTTCACATTTATAATATTAGTTAAGAAGTTAGGATGTAGACAGCTGGGTTGAGGGAATGACATCATCTAAATCTCAAAACTTTCCTGCGGAAACCGTGCCTGTGAGTAGGTGAGAATTTGTGTTGAGTTCATTAATTAGAACGTTCCGATTTGATGGGCCCTCTAATAAGAATAAACTGCCCTAAACTTCTTCAATAAAGTTCTAATTCCGTCAAAACAAAGGTTTAAGTTTCCAACCTACAAATTAAAAGACTTAACACGTTCGCTGATATCAATTCCACGTATGCGTGTAGCAGCTTTCCAAGTCCAAATTGCGGTCAGCGTTACAGACACAAAGGCGGTACACGAACAGTTTTGTGAAACTTTATAGTACCTTTGTACGGCGCGGGCTGAACTTCAAACACTGGCATTGGGCCAGCCCGAAACTTACCTTACTTAGTCCGCTATGCACGTCTAAACAGTTTTCAGCGAAATCATTTCGGTTTTTAATGTGGGTGGGGCTGAAGTTGATCGAAGAAACTGTTTTTAAATCTTTTGAAGTGATTGTTTTTTTAATCTTAATGGCTGCTGAAAAAGTCACTTGAAGAAAGAAAGAAGCAGTCAAATGTAGCCGTTCATTCCAGGTTTCAACTCCTAATGAACTTGAACTGCTCACTAGACGCACATGAAAATGATGAATGCAAAATTCATTAAAAAGTTTCCAACTTCCATGGTGGCATTGTGTGCCGTGTGATTTCCTTTCTTGCCTTGGATGTTATTTTATACTGCAGCAGAGAATAGTAAAAAAATAGAAGTAATAAAAACTAAAACCCAACTACGATAAAAAAAAGTCAACTAAAAAGGTATAAACAAGACATCACAGACAGACAAATTAAAAATCCGGAGCCACAACGGAGTGTTAGGGCATAAATCGAACAGATTACGTGTGACTCCGGATTTTATTATTATCTATAACCAGTGGACGACCAAGACGCTTCCAACTATATCCCATTTGTCAAATTATGATGAGTAGTTTAGACGTTATGAAGGAACAGATGAAACATACATACATACATACCGGTCAAAATCATAACCCGCCTTTTTGCTTCGCCATAGTCGGGTAAAAACATTGAGTGTCATAAAAAGTAGAAGATATTGCCCATCATGAGCACATAACAAAGAAGGAAGGAAAATACATTTTTTAACAGTATAAAGGGTTATATGCTTGTCAGTAGCTTTTTTTTTGTAGGGCCGACTAATGAAACGTAAAATTTGAGATAGAGGAACAGTTGTATACTCGGTGAAAACGTTCGTACCTCTCAATATTACAATGAAACAGAGAATTCCGAACATTACCGATGATTTTATTTATAACTAGCTGCTGCCCGCGGCTTCGCCCGCGTGAGTGTCGGAAATTACCCCATACATCCCCATGGGTTTTAAGTATAAATATTGAGTTTCGAGTTAATCGGACAGCGCGTTAAAATTCTTCCATACAAACACTGACACCCCCAACCCCCCTTTAGGGGGTAATTTAGAAAAACAAAAAACAAAAATCTTTATAATTTATTTAGATAACTATTCGTGCGAAGTTTCATGTTCATTACCTCAAGGAATAAGATTTTTCATACAAACTTCCATCCCTTATTTTACCCCCTTAGGGGTTGAATTTCGAAAAATCCTGATACACGTTATTCTTAATTTTTGGGTTTAAGTATAAATATTGAGTTTCGAGTTAATCGGACAGCGCGTTAAAATTCCTGCATACAAATTTTGACACCCCCCAACCTTTTATGATGATTTTGTACCCACCTTTTTTGATAATAAATGTTATTAATGTTAATGTTAATTAATGCTTTAGGGGGTAATTTAAAAAAACCAAAAAATTACAAACTTTTTCATTTATTTTGATAATTATTCGTGCGGAGTTTCATGTTTATTACCTCAAGGAATAAGATTTTCCATACAAACTTTCATCCCCAATTTGACCCCTTTAGGGGTTGAATTTCGAAAAATGCTTCCTTATTCCTTGCCTACATTATAAAGGGAACCTCTGTGCAAAATTTCAGCTTTCTAGGTCCAAGGGTTTGGGCTGGGCGTTGATGAGTCAGTCAGTCAGGACTTGTCTTTTTATTAATAGGTATAGATATAGATAGTAGGATAGGATACTTTTCCGGGATAAAAAGTACCCAGTGTGGTGCCCAGGATATTAAAGAATAATTATACCAAGTTTCATCGTAATCGAACCGGTAGTTTTTGCGTGATGCCTGAACAAACAGACAGACAGACAGACAGACAAAAACTTTTTTAATCAAATTTTTGGGTTCGGTGTCGGTCTAGTTACACCCCTGCCATTTATTTTTTTGATATTTTCAATGTCACTTCTACAGATTTATTATAAGTTTAGTATAGATAATGTTTGGGTATATTATTATTATATGAGCAAAACACAATTAAAACTTTAATCTGGGAATTAAAGTTGAATATGAATGTTCATTTCAGTCATTAACTTTATATTCTTTCTGCGATAAATTGTGTATTTGTTTTCATGTATTATAAAAAACGTAATCTATAGAAAGGGAACAAGATAATTTATTCTGGTAAACCATACATATGTTCATCTATCCTATAATTGGTCACTGATTGGTTAAAGTATATATTCATTTTGTGTATGATTAAATTGATTGATAATACCTAATCATACAGATTGATTTAACCCAATCTTCATAAATATGTATTTTCAATCAATGAAAAATTAATCTTTTCATTTGACAAATCAAGTCAATTGATTTCAACCCAGCCAACTCAATGGGGAATTATTTACGATAATCGAGTTTTGTATTCAATTTCCTTTCCTTTACGAACAATAATCCATGAATTATGGCTAATAGAAACTCATCCCTTCTTGTTGACTCGAGTTATAAACAACTTAGTTCGACTATGTATCTTTTTATTGTTTGTAATTTTAAGACAAATCATTTTACCTACAATGGATTTTAATTTTAAAAACATTAGTGTGTTTTCCTTTTCAAAATAATTTGCTCATCCTTTACTTTTACATCGAAGTGCAAGATTCCATTTATTTCCACAGCAACTGCAGCATATTTCTGCAATTTAACTTGAAATCTTGAAATTACTATCGAAAACAGAACTCGGAGACTTGTTTCCTGTCTCATATTTCAACAAATAACGAGCATCAGATTATTAAAATATTGTTGCAAACACAGCCAAGTCTTGATATTCCAATGTCCATTGTTGGTCTCCTGTAGCCACTCGCATGCACATGTATATTGAAGACATTACCTTTGTATCTGAATTGGCAAGCTGGTATTATGGGACGTTAGTGATTGCGCCCGAGGCTTCCGATGCCGCTATGCTGAGTAAGGGGCGTGTCGTCTATTCGAATGGTCCATTTCAGTCGGTCCTATCTTGCATCGTCCATGCATGTTCCAATGCATTCGAATAAGGAATAAGTTCTGTCTTTGTTCTGCTTTCCAGATTTTATTTTACTACGTTGCATTTGTATTTAGATGTTGGTCTTGTAAAAATACCTGAAGAAGTGCTTATTAGTAGATTGTTTGCCTAGGGAGCAAACAACTATTTTCATGGCGAGAGTGTTTCTTTGAATCCAAAGAGTAGCAGGATTCTAAAGTGGAATCCTAAGTGCAGCGAAGGATTCAAAGTACGTCACTCGAGCTTAAAATAGTGTTGCTCCCAAGATTGACATTATACTTTTTATCACCCTCTATGAGCAACTAAATAAGTGTAGCTTATGAATAAGAATAGTATTTTAATTTATTTACTTAAAATAAGCTAAACATAGAAATAATTATCACACTAAGTAAAATCCGAATTTGAGTAAACAATTGCGAACCAAGGCGGAATGCATTTCACGCGTTTTTTTATCAGGCATCCTCAGGATGACGATTGACTTGTCGCGAACCCGTACACGACGTGTTAACACGCCGAGCGCTGGACGCTGAGTTGCGCTTGATTTTTTGCTCGCGCGCGATTTTCTTTATCTTACAGCCCGATACTTGTTCATACAATGTTCGTCGTTGATCTCTTTGTTGATTGGAACTTTTACTAACAATATCCACATTCCAAATTCAGTCCCTAGGGACTAAAAGTGATTTTAATCCCTAGGAATTAAAGAGCTATTTCGGCCCCTGTTTACGAAGAATAAACTTTATAGTCCTTTTTGAATGATGTGATAAAAATATCTCCCTCTTATGAACTAGACCAAATGTTTTTTGACATTCGGATAGGTCATGACCTTAAGAGGTGCCATAAAGAATATGAACTAAAATAATAATGAAAACGCGATATTTAGCGGGTTAAAGCTAGTATATTATATTACAGTTGTATGTAGATTGAGGTCTTGTAAAAATACCTGAAGAAGTGGTTAGACAATATTTTATTGCCTGTCATAATTACCCTTTCGTTATTATGTAGTTTTCAGTACCTATCTAAATAAAAGTAATGTCATGTCGACATGAAACATCACTTTGTTCCTTTGTATACTCGTGTACCTACGATCCTACAAATCAATTCCATAACAATAATTTCCCTTCCAAAACACAAAATGAAAGCGTGGTTTCGTTTAAAACGTTGATAGATTACATGCTGGCTGTTGACGTCACGCGGCGTCCAAATGAATAAATCTCTTGACATGTAGCATCAGCAGTGGGTGACAACTAGCCGAGTGCGTTTGGCACGAATGTTAGATGACCCTGTACGTCGATATGTCGCTGAGTAATATAATAGCATGGCTGAATGGGTCGCTGGCTGTGTTTTAGTGGTCGCTAATCGTATTATGTTTGCCTGTTGGCTTTGATTTAGATTAATATGTGACAAAAACAGCACAATCTTTGTTTTTGCAAACACGGATAAATGATGAATTTTAACGTAATAAAACGCTTGTTGTGGTAAAATTGTAGTAAACTGGAAATCAAGCCAATGACGGACAATGACTAGGCTAAACTTTACGGCTCGTGCCAGTCTGCACGAGCCTTTAATTTGTTTGATATTTATGTCGCAGGCAGATTGTATGATTCGTCATTAAACAAACAGCGCCGTCCGTTTACAAACACTCGCAGTTATGCAAAATTCCGAAGGCAAAAATGTAAATTATCTTGTCATTATTATAATATGCTACAACATTTGATGGACAATTCAAACGCCGTTTACAAAATGCCGCGGCAAATTGAGGTATTTATTACTTACCACGCGCGTCGCTGCTAATAGAAACAAGAAAAATGATCTCGACTTGTGATATGGTTGTGATCAAGAAAAATATTGAAAACAGTACAAATTCTACGTGAGCAAAGGATTTTCGTATTATAATTTACTCTTATTTTAAGTCTTCATAGGTAGGACCTTCAACCTGATTACTTTAATAAAGTCTGATTTGTCCAACCTGTGTTTTATGATAGTCTACCTACAATAACAATCAATGTTGAAATTATAACAATTGAACGAGTTGCTAATTTGCCTTCGGCATTTTGCATGACTGCCAGCGTTTGTAAACGGATGGCGCTGTTTGTATGATGACGAATCAACATACAATCTGCCTGCGATATATACGTTGCATTCTCCTGTATTATCAACATTTAAGCTATGCTTTGTAAATGAATAGACATTTATTATAATATCTTCATTTAGGTACAAACCCTTAGAAATGTAAAAAACAGTATACCTATATAGGTACCAACCTAATAACTCATTTTGGTGGTCTCTGCTTCCTAGACTACATGTTACTAATAACGTTATTGATAACGTGTGTAATGACCTAAACAAGAGGATACATTAATATTGTTAGCCGTAATTCATGTTGATAACGAAGGAACCTCATTTTTTCATTCTGCCTAGCCTTTTCCCAATCATGTTGGGGTCGGCTTCCAGGGTAACTGGATGCAGCTGAATACCAAAATTTCACATGGAGCGACTGCCTATCTGACCTCCACAACCCAGTAACTGAGTAATACGGTAAGACTGGTTGTCAGACTTTCGGGCGTCTGACGACTCGTAACGACTGTCAATGATCCACGAATGACAGCCGGGACCAACGGCTTAACGTGCTTTCCGAAGCACGGAGGAGTCTCGGTATGTAAAGATGGTCACCCATCCACGGACCAACCCCGGCAAGCGCATCTTAATCTGATGGATCGACCAGTGCGGCTGTTATTACTTAGCCTCGAGCTCCTCTCCTCCTTTGGTTTTCAAAGAGAGCGCTCAAAAACCTTCGACTGCTGAATCCTTACACGTTAATGGGTAGGTACAATATACAATCTCATAATGTTTTCTTACAATCATACCTATATCTATTGCTATCATGGCGCATGGAACTGAACATGAAACAAGAAAATAATGGGATTCTCAGAAACCAAGCCCGTTGATTAACGAAAATATTTACTTTTCTTGGGCATGTAGATCAATGACGATTTTCTGCCTTTCTGCTCAACGATTTGGCAACTCAAACAGGGATCTCCGATCATCAACTCCGTTGTTTTTATTTCAAATGAAGAAAAAACTTTACATTTCGTGCATTAATCTCAATTGTTGAATTCATATTCCGAATTCATATACATCGCCTTTACGTTAACTATTTAAATATCTAGTATTCATACGTACGAAACGTTAAACTCGCACGGGCAGTGTCCATTGCGGTCTGTCCCAAGGGACGTGCGCACAAGCTATAGGAACATATGGGAATTACATTGAATGCCTTTGAAGTATTCCTCTAAATGCACGACTTTATCGAGTGACTGCTTCTGACGGTTGGTTTGTAATCCCTCGCGTGCATCGTTGAAGTTTAATGTCGTTTCATCCGCAATTTAATAGCAATGGAAATATTACTGTGTCCAATGTATGGTGGTGGTCAGGAAATAGTATCTACACCTACCGGTTATTCATCATTATCATTTTTTCACTAATTTAGGAACATGGAGTAATGACGCAAACGGCACGGTTTAGCGATTGACTGCTTCGCTGCGTGTCGCGGGTTTGATTCCCGCACGGAACAAATATTTGTATGACCTACATGTAGTTGTTCCGGGTCTGGCTGTTTGTGTATGTCAGTTTAAATGTTTGTAAACGCACCCACGATACAGGAGAAATTCCTAGAGGGGGAAAGTTAAAAAAAAAAAAAAGTGAATAAATGAGACGACGCAGAACTTTATGATGATTCATCGTCATCACTATTTCAGCCGAAAGACGTCCACTGTAAGACATTTCGACAATATTCCCACGGCCTTCACAAGGTCGAATGTACAATTATGATTATTATAACAATCACATCAGTCTTAGAAATTGTTATAACATTACCCTAAAAACATTGTATAAATAATTATAAAACAGAACCTATTAACATTTTCGAGTTATTACAGAAAACACTAGGAAATAATTAATTAATTTACGCTCCTATGAAATACGGTGTTTTAATTAATTAAATGGTATTTTCAAACGGTGCGACGATAAATCGCGCGATTTGTCGCATTCCTTGCGTTCCGTTTCCAAGTACGAAGTGTGAAATGTTTTGCCAAATATTGAATTATATTGTTGAGTTTTCGTACTTTCGTATACTTGGCTCAATAATTGCTTTTATACAGTGTTGGGAACACTCAGACCACTGAAAAGTTTTTTTTTATTGTTAAGCCTAATACATAGAGATTATTATATTGTCATATCCTAGTTTAGTTAGAACTGTACATGGTGAAGGTAAACAGTAGATGGACTATTGAAATTATTACGATTTTTGAGACGTATTCTTTTCTTTTAACAGTACAAATTGTTCAGTATCGTTTTTTAGCCTAAAATACGTGTAAGATATAAATACTGTTCAGTAGATACTCGTTCGTTTCACATGAAAAGCTAAAACGACTTCTCTGTAGATTTTAAACTAACTTAGTTTGTTTCTTTTACTTTGCTTTAACTTCTCTTTGAACTATAGGAATCGCTTCCTCCGAGTTTCCTTTAGATTTAGATGGTAATGGATATTTTATTTAGGTGCTGCTGGACGAAAATAGCGCTAGGATTTATTTAAAGAGTCCCTTGTTTTTTCTTTCCTTTTATTTAAGTTTGTAAATACCTTTATTTGTGGCGTTTGCAGTGGGTAACTCAAAATCAATGAATGAATGACTTTTTAGGTTTGTTTGAGAGTTTCTAAGGAAACATTTCCCAGTCATTCAGGAATTTCACATGAGTTAAGGGGGGTAAGGACGGGGGTGAAGGTAATTCGAAAGTTTTTCATTAATTAATTAATCTCAATGAAATCAGTGTTTTAATAATGATGGCAGATAAATAAATAAAACTATCAGACAGGGACTCATTCGTGTAATCAAATTGATTAAATTGAGAATACCAATTTAATAAATTATCTATAAACAGTATAATCACGTAGGTAATCAGGTAGGCGACGGTAATGGAAATACTAAATTATAGTGAAAACAGTCAAAACCTTAATGTATATGTTAACGGAAAAGTATGCAATCCGTCATTGTATAATATTGTTGCCAAGTTGTTATGTAACCTAGTATTAAGTTGTTTGAGAAATAAACATTTATTTATTTATTATTTATTATTATACAATTCCTAGGAAATACATACATTTCACAGGAAATGTGTGTATTAAAGATATAAAAATCTTTGAAACATTATTTTATTTACACATTTCCTAAGTAGGCTCGGCATTGCATATATATTTCATAGGAATTGTGTAAATTCTTAGGTTTCATACATTTCTGGTAACATATATACTGTTCTTATTATACAGTGTTTATCTACTTTATTGGAGATGAAATTAAAGAAAGTCTCGACAGTCGAGCCATAATGTTTTATTACGCAATATGTGCAGTAAGATTAATTTCAAGAACTAATCATTTAGTCAATAAGTAATGAAAAAGAAATAAAGAAAATACAAGAAAGACTAAAAGGCTCACAATATAATATACATCAGATAAAAAGATAACACAAAAAATCAAATAAAAAGTGTAAAGTACGATGTAAGAAATTAGCAGGTGTGTGACGCAAGTCTAGGTATACGTAAGACCACCAAAGCATATCAAGCGAAATATACGTTTATCCAATCATTGAAGGTAGATGGGTTGTCCAATATCCTACTACGCTTGTCATCCGTTAAGGCCTATTCAGATATAAGCGATATTGCTATCGCGCTCGGTAGCGATACTGGTCCAAAGTGACTAACCAGAAGGCGGCGACAGCTATTACTACTACGACTAATATTATAATTAGAGATAAGATAGAGAGTATAGAGAGTTTTGTTCTTAATGAATAAACTCAAAAACTACTGGACTGATTTAAAAAATTCTTTCACACGTAGAATGCTATATTATCACTGAGTAACAAAGGCTATAATTTTTGCATAGTTAACCCTTAATCTGGCAAGAGAAAAAACTCTTGAATTTTTTTTTTTTTTATATATTTTTGTCATCGTTAGATGTTCCTAAAACCGGGAAAAATAATTAAAAAAATCTAGTATATCTCGATTTTGAGAAAATGCATGTCCAGTATACAGGACATTGCCAGGTTCTCCATAGAGTAACTGTAAATATCGATGTCCAGTATATTGGACATGGCCGAATTAAGGAATCGTTTGAGAATTTTTATAAAAACTTGATTTATGCAATTATGAAATAAACAAAACTAAAATGCATGTGTATAATGAAAATATGTATTGTTGTACAATTTTAAAATTTAAAATTACATTATTGTAACTTATTTGGTTTCTATAAAATTGTATAAAACGTAAAAAGTCTTAATCTTCTTTATTATTATTATTTTTTTTTTTTTTTTTTATCCACAACGGGGAAGCTCTTGGCCAGAATCTCACCTGATGGAAAGTGATGATCAGGCCGAAGGTGGAAGCGAGCTTCACCCGGAATCCTCTACCACAGAGGAACTGGCTATCTTATCTCTAACTGCCGGAATACAACAATGCTTTTAACATTGTTGTTATGGCGACAGACTTAGATAAGATGGTGGTAGCTAGCCAGGCGGACTTAAAACAAGCCCTACCACCAACCAAACCGAGCAGAAAATTTTGCCCCCACTGGGAATCGAACCCGGGACCTCTTGGTCTGAGACAGGTGGTCTAACCACTAGACCACAGAGGCGGTTATTATAACATGACAACCCATCTTGAGATCAATCTCCTCATCTCCTCTTCAGTAGCTAGGCAGTTCATCCTCACCTTCTCTACAAACGGCCTCACCTTGAAGTATCGATCCAAATCGGGACAGGAATTGTCTACGAAATGGATATTCCTGCGTATGCACTCAAACTTTTTCAGAGGCATAATGTCTGCTATTGCTGGGTATCGCAGTTCTTTGGCCCAATAATCCACGTAAGATGGCAAATTAACAACACCCATAAGTAGAAGTATGGACAGGAAATCATTAAATTCGTCTTCGGTAACATTTATTGACCGTCCAGTTCTTTGCACTGCGTAGAGGTTTGTGTTATGGACTATATCTTGGATTATATCCACAGAAAAATATTTATGAAAATAAACTATAGGTGTGTCGTCGTTAGGCATGTCAAAAACGAATTCACAATCCATAATTTCAGCCTTGTGCGCGAACTTGCCTTTTTTCCAATTGTAATTGGTTGTCTTACGCTTTTTGATTTGACGTCTCTAATGCGAGTGTTGGTATGGACGGGTTTTTTTCGTTTTGACCTGGTATTGACAATATTAGGAGCCGGTGACATGTCCACAAGAGACTGGATTGATGATAAGGTCGGAATAACATCATAGTTTGCCTGGCTGCTTGATGGCAACACTTCCCTCATAATTGGTGTGAGAGGCACTGGTAGTTCTTCTTCGACTTCTGGCTCGCTGTTGGGTATTTCGTCGTTAGAAGAATCGTCACTACCATTGTTGCTGTCCAAAATGTTCAGGTTTTCCAATGACGATGGTATGGATGGTGCATCTGATGAGACATCATCAATTTCCTGGCCATGGTGTAAATCTGGTTCTTCATCTGAACTGGTCTGGCCTTCTACGTCCGATAGAGCGTTAATTGGTGGCACTAAAGCTAATAATTTTGAGGCACGTGATGTTTTTTTGAAGACCTGTAAATAATATTATTGTTAGGTATCATAAATAACATTTATCATACACAATATAGATATTAGTTCATAATATTATACTAATTGTTAGTTTTCTGTCTCATTGGCAATGTCCAGTATACTGCACATCACAAAACCATACTAAACCCTCGAGAATCCGGCAATGGGAAGTATACTGGACACACAAGTTTCGCAGAGAATAACGAAAAATCTATAAGTAATATTATGATTTTAGTATACACGTACATATAAAAATACGTTACGGAATATACAGAAAAGAAATAATTATTTATTTTAGAACAAAAAAACAAAAAAAAACGAGACTTACCGAGAGCGGTCGTGACGCGTTCATCCTCCCTGACGTTGCGGCGTCGACTGACCTGCCGAGCGCACGCGCTCATTGACAGTTATTTTTTATGTTATAATGTAGGACATAACCAAGTTATTCCATATATAAAAATAAAAAAATTGTTAAAAAAAAATGCTGCAGATTTTTTCAAAGTCGATGTCCAGTATACTTCCCCGTGTCGAATTAAGGGTTAATATAATTTAACCTGTTACCTTAGCCGCTGGCGGATGCTAGTCGCTTATATCTGAACAGGCCTTTAGCCACCCACGCGGCCGAGTACCCAACTACGTCATGCTCCATCAATTACTTAAAGGTCTACACTTTTCTGAGTACTTGTATTAGGCTAAAGATACTCCATTAGTTTGTTCGACAGACGTGCCTACTGTAGGTGCCTTAATTTGTGAGTTCGTGCGTTTCATGCCTACCTTTGTGTCGAATATTAGTCTTTCGCAGTCCTTTGGGCATACACGACGTTACAGCCGTCTCGGACTGGATGTGGCAGCCGTCTCCAACAGAATTAATGGACTCGTGTTTAATTTGGTGTAATTTACGCATGGTTATTTATTTGGTTTTTGAGCGACCACGTTTCTGAGCCATAGGTCATCACACACTGGTGAGCACTGTGGACTTTCATCTTGAGACAACGCGGTATGTGGGACGAGTAGATATTGCGTAGACGCTGCCCAGCCGAGTCGGATTATTTATTTAGGAAGCGGCGGTAAACACAGACCCGGTCAAACCCGACCCGGGTCGGTGCTTGGGCAGGCCTGTGTCCAGCAGTGTGCCTACGTCTTTTGGGTGAAATGATCATGCAGATGATGGTTTATTTGGTTAGTAGGTCTTTTGTGCGTTTTTCGAGGATAGAATAGTCCTTAATGTAGTGTATGCATACTTTTGCTACGTTTTTTTTGTATACCCTAGTAGATAGTTACCTACCTTACTTATCTAGTTAGGCAGAGTACAGACGAGCAGCACTTTGCTATCGCCAGAGCCAACTTCAGCTGTCGACAGAGGCAGCTGCCGCCATTGGTCGGTGTTTGCTGTTGACAGCAAACGCCGACCAATGGCGACAGTTACAGTATGAGCGCAGCGCGCGCGGTGCCTTGTCAGTCGACTTCAAATAATGCTGTCGACATGGTGGGCAGCAGTCGGCTTGCCGAATACTGCAGCAGTTGCTTTTGTCGACCGCTGTAGTTGGATCTGTCGACAGCAAAGTGCTGCTCGTCTGTTTGACGCCTTAGGTGACAGTTAAAAAAATATCTAGTTTACTTTTGACAAGAATTATTGTGTTCATTAGGCCTGTTTCAAACCTAGAAATAAAAGTAAAAATCCTGAAAGCTTAGATAATGATAGTCTCTTGATCCTCTGACAGACATACAGTTTAGTTGTCCGGATTAATAGAGCTTAGTTAATTGTCTATATATCCGTGGAAACATTGGAGCAATAGTCCGCAGCGCCGGAAGCGTCCTATTAGGTCAAGTCACGTTTCTCTAGTAAATTAGTTAGTCGTTAATTGCTCGCTGTTTATATTGTTAGCCAACTAAACAATGATGGTGTAATAATAAACATGATAGAATGGGCTTTTAGCTTGGAAGTTTATTGCGACGCGTCATAATTATAAATGTTTTAATTTAATTTACATTTTTTTTTTACACTCGGTCTACAACTAAAAGTAATTATTAAAGACAACAAAAAAAATATACCTAATACAGTAAAAAACTACTTTCATGTAATATAAAGCCTTAGAAATATAAAATTATAAATTCTACGTTATTATACAACATACTAGTCTTACTGTCTGTAATTTTTTGGTGTACATAATAAAGAGTATTCTATTCTATTCTATTCTATTCTACTAGGAAATAGTAGTAATACGTTCAATAACATTATCCACAAACAGCGCTATTTCTGTATTTGGCTCTATAGACGCGCTGCAAAAATTCCCCGAAGTGACGGTAATCATCTTTCAGGCGCGCCACTATCGCGCTCTTAACAATTGCACAAATTGAAAGCCCCTTAAGCGGCTAAACAAACTTGACCCTCCCTGTAGCGTCTGCGATTACAAGTTAATTGGAATAAGTCTGTCTATTTAATGGAGGAGTACTGTGACAAAATATTATTTTGTTTGCGTTGTTAATAGCGGAGCTTTTGTATAAACTTGAGAGCTTTGTTCAGTTTATATTACGTGTGTTCAAATAACATAGCCTAGTGTTTAAGAGACTTTGTCTGTTAACATATTTTGGTAGGTAACTTTGGATTTACACTTAAGTGTAGGTATCTAATGTTATTGTTTTTTTTTTTTTGTTCTCTGTCTTAGTAAGAACCTACTGACACATATTACTAGTTATTTAGTTAACTAGTGTAAGATTCCTTTTTATTTTTAGTTAGCTTAAACTGACTTACTGCTGATCAAAAGCCTCCTCAAAATTTCTCGAGATTTTTTATAATATTCATTTTAAAGATTAAAATGATTAACATCGATTGCCTTTGTGTGCCTAATTGGAACCTCAAACACGTTGTACGACTAACGCGCTGACATATATCTGAATTGTTTATTCAAATTCGAGCTCGTGGCTAAGTAATAACAGCCGCACGGTTGATCCATCAGGTGAAGCTACGCTTGCCGGGGGTTCGTGGATTGGTGACCATCTTAACATTTCGAGACACGGTGGAGCCGTGCCTCGGAAAGCACGTTAAGGACCTCAAATTGCTTAGCAAGATCCTCTGCTATATCGAAACTACTGCAACATTAATTTTGATATAAATAGGTCTATGTTAAAGTTGAGGATTAATGTTAAGTACTATGTTACACGAAAAAACGATTCAATACTCAAAAAAATTATAGAAAAAAAATCCAAAGTTACCTCCAAACCGAATAATAAACCGCTGCTATTAAAGAAATACTTTAAATTAGATCATGAAACTTTGCATAGTAACTGAACTAACTATAAAACAACGACTATGTTTTATTTTATTTTTTATTACCATTATTTTCGCCGTAAAAAGCAATTACCTAAACTATTGGCGCCTTGGAACCGCCTCCGTATCGCTCGCACTGAATCCGCGAGTAGTATGGCTCTTAAGTCGTTGGTCCCAGCAGTCACGAATGACTGCTGGGAGATCTTTGACAGTCGTTACGGGTCGTCAGAAGCCTGAAAGTCTGACAACCAGGGGGTATCGTATTACCCAGTGACTAGGTTGTGGACGTCAGAAGCAGTCGCTCCATGTAAAATACTGATATTCGGTGAAACGTGTGTCTAAACACCGTAGGCAATTTCAGCTCTTTTAATTCAAAATGTATGATTCATTGTCCACACAAAATGTTTATTGGATTTGTAACTTCGTTAAGTATGGCTAATTATAATTAATAATAAATTTTTTGGTGCTATCAGGTCATAGCTTGCCGTAGCCACTGAGTAATTAAGTATAATGAATTTTTTATCGTCTGATAAGGTTTCGGATGAAATATTGATAATTTTAAATGAGATGCAGGTATTCATGTATTTTGCAATACAATGCTGAAATACGTATCCGTCACTATGGGTAATATTGATTTAAAGTGTTTAATTACATTTATTAACCTCAATTTGTAAATAGCAGGAAGTATTGCTTTTAAAACATTCTTTTTATCGGCCATTCACGGCGTTAAAAAGTCAAAACTGTATTAAAACATTATAAAAAGAAATTCCTTCGACGACATTTCAAGAGCTTACTGCAGAGATAACGGAATCTTTACACCATTTGAAACGTCCAAGTCTATTGTTTGTCGGTTTTAGGAATCCTCAATTGTGAATTCATTGGTTCTCATAACGAGGTCTTTGACACTAAGTCAGCGGTTCGTAGGTTTACCGAAGCATTTGATTCGTGATCGTGACTCGAATGGCCCAAGGATACCGCCCTGCGTAATCCTGTGGATTCACACTATACTACTAATGTTACCAACGATATGAAATTATGTTTGTGTAGGACACCATTTCTTCAATATTTATTTTTTCCATAGATTCTAGTCTTTATTCATAAAGATTAAAGAGTCCGAACGCCTTAAGTGGAGTGTTCCGGCTGTTGAAATATGGCCTTTATGTTCTTTCATTACAGTAAATGCCTGATTTTATAT
The DNA here is from genome assembly GCA_914767815.1 of Eupsilia transversa. Lineage (NCBI taxonomy): Eukaryota > Metazoa > Arthropoda > Insecta > Lepidoptera > Noctuidae > Eupsilia > Eupsilia transversa. Next base: position 7,118,688 of record OU611888.1, read on the forward strand.
TCAGAAAGCATATATAAAAATAAACCCTGTCCCACTTACTGCTTGTAAGTGTGAATAAAACACATTGGCTGTATCAAAACATTATTCATTGAAATATTCATGCGTATGTTAGCCGAAAAGTAGCTGATCTGATAAAAAATGCGATGTTATTTCATTACGTGTTTCAAATGAATGCGGGTGTGGACCCATGTTTCGTATCAGTTACGGACTGCCCTTTGTCCGTTATAGAACACAACATAATTACTTGCGTCAAAATTTTACTGGGTTGGATTTTCACACCATGTTTTTTTTGTTTTAAAGCAGCAAACGCCTGAAGGCGTAATGTTGGAGAATTAAACATAAATGGAGTACCTAATTAACAACACGATTATTTTACTTCTCCAATTTTACGTTTTCTATTGCAAATGTAGCTTAGTCTTGTGTATTTTGGGATGACACTCGGGGATCTTGAGTTGTAATTGAGAGTGCAATCAAGTGTTGTTAAATGGCTTTACAGTCAACTTGTCGAGTTAGTTAACGTGATGAGATTAAGGAATTGTTGAGTAAGCTGCTACTACTGGATGAACTGGACCAAACTTGAATTTGTGATGTTGCAATCAAATACATGCTTGATTTGACAGATGACAGAAGCTACGAGAGCCAGCGAGAATCAAATGTATGTCCACTTTGATAACTGCGGGTCGATTCTGTAAAAATCTCACCGTGATAACCGAGATGAAGTGAGCTGTCATTCCATTAGGGATTGACACTATTGATAACTCACTTCAAGCTCACTTCACCTAAGTTTTCACGGTGAGATTGTAACAGAATCGACCGGCTGATCTAATTAGTTCTGTCTCAAACAAGAAAATATTAGTTGTTTTTGTTCTACGGAACCTAATTGGTAAGTATTATTGTTGTTTTCGGCTTGTAGCTGAGACTTCTCATGTTCCTTTATTACGAGAAATATCCTTGTAGGGGACTTTCCCATTTTTTTTTTCGGGTCCGCAAACAAATTCTCGTTAAGCACAAAACAGGACTGTGTCTACTGTAATATTTACAAATGCACTGGATTTACTTCTGCCGTGACAACATGAGTCAACACTAAGTCTGAAACGGAATATCAAAGTCGTAATAAAGCTGATGGGTTTGGCAATATGAAAGGACGCCAAGCACACATCGTACGTTGCGGGTTCCATTTAATATAAATTATTTATAAGTTTCCATATTTTTGCCGGAAAAAGAGGCAATTTGACGCATGTGCTCCAATTTTCAGTCGAATAGGTCCAGTGTTTACTGAATTAAGCTACAGACAACAGACCGACGAACATGGACAATGCGAACCGTTTCGTTATTAATGTTGGCCGACCCTTATTATTATTATTATCTGTGTCTTTTCGACCTCTAGCCTCTCTCTCTACCTTTTTAATTTGTTGTAGAAGAATATAAATTATTCTTAGTCACGTTTTTGTATATTCATTGTTTGTTGGTTTATACGGTCAATTTCTAAAGCTTTACGATGTTTTTTTAGGAACTATTTCGAGTTCTCTTAGCTGTTGAATAGGTTCAAAGCTGTTGGAATATTAATTGAAACTTTTGGAACGTTGTTTATTTACGCATTTCCATCATAAAAATATTTTATAGTTTTTTTGGAATATTCAATCTTATTTATTTCTTTTATTTAACCATTTATGCAGACACATATAAACAGACAAGAAGAAAGGAACAGAAAAATACGTACAAATACGTATTAGCTTTTCTAGTTCATAATGTTTTCATTTTACATCACTCTGCTAGTGTGAGCTGTGTAGCGAAGACATTGAGCCCTAGCGCTTGGAGTGGAGAGTCGTTAAAAGTCAGTCCATGAAATCGACCAATTACGACCGATAGCCGACAGATTTACGGTCTTACCAGCGAATATTGCCAGTGCCCGGGCAACAGACGCCGGACAAAATCCTTTTGCTGGTTTATCGCGTGTAAAATCGACCCTCGCCGATGGTTTGCTTGCGGATTAAGTGAGGTTAAGCAGCCGAGTTCTGTGTTTAAGACCGTGCCCAAGCGTAAAGAAAGCGGAAAATATTTTTTCTTGTCGTTCATGGCACAACTCATTCGAGATTTCATGTTCCGTTTTATTATTCAGTTCGATTTGTGTGCGTAAATACACTAAAAACGTTCCTTTTCATCCAAGAGAGTTATTATTCCTCAAGATTTACTGCAAACAAGGACGCATTTTGCGCTTGAATTTCGGCAACTGCAAAAAATATAAACCGAAGAACATATTTGTTCTCCCAATAGTTACGTAGCTACAGTATTTTCCAATAAATCATAGCAACACATTTAACGATACTTTTCGTATCGTTTAAGTATTACACACTGTAACACTGAAATTGCTTAGCTGTTTTTCATTTGACGCCTTTATCCCCCATGTCGACTCGATCATACTCATAAAGAGGGAGAATGTATACATCAGTAAGTTGTTTCGTGTCGAGGAACGGATGGGAATGGGCATCGTGGTTGCTGTGTTGTCTTGATAAGAAAACGTTATGGGTATAGCTGACGGCTCTCCCCGGGGCCTTCGTGCCGTCGTGCGTAACAACATGGCAGCACCGTTTTTCCCTCGAGTCACTTTTAATCTGCTTTCTAGTTTATTGCGAAACGAAATCTCCACTTTTTCAGTTGTATACAAGAAATATTGAGTCATGCGATACATCACCTTGATTACTTTTGTGAATTAAGTTGAACTCGTTTAAACATAAAGTTTCTGAAGAATAAACTTTGCAAAAGGTGTTTCATCATCTTAGGGGCTATTATCGAGAATTGTTTCTTTCAATTTAACTCAATTTAGTTTATCAGTTTTAGAGGCTAACTTAAAAATTAGGGGTACTTCTTGGTAGGATTATGTCTCAAGATAAATTCTATAAGATACTAGAAATATAGAATTTAACTTCTAGCTCTCGCTCTAGAGATTTCCGCTGAGGTAGAACACGTAAATCAGTCTGAATAATGCGACTGCGTTTTGGTTTGGTCCAGTAAAGTGCACTTCTTGAAATTACTTGGAAAAAAGTACAGCACTTACGTTCCATTTTTTCCTAGTAATGGTGTTAGTGTTTTTAGTATCGTATTGCACCAGGAAAAGGTTTTAACAAAGGACTTTGGAGCTAAGTAAGTGGATATCTGCGCTCCACTCCGAAGTCGACACCTTTTTACGAGATTGGGCAAAGGAAGCACCGGGGAAGCGTAAACAAGAATAGATGGATAGATAGTTTAGATTGAGAAAATATCTGCTGCTGTACCAAGATCTCGGTGGTTATATTGCTATCTTAGAGTTACTTTGCAGCTCTTCCGCGTTGTTAGTATAACTTTTCGAATAAAAGCCCGTTTTTTTATTTTTATTAAAACGATATAAAAACAGTTAAAAAATAGCAGATTTTTATTGAATGCCGTTATTTGGTCAAAAACGTTTTTATCGAACATTCGGTAGCCTGGTCGTAGATAAACGAGTTAATCAACAACACGTAGATAACGTGTTGTTGATTACTAAATTAAAATCGAAATAATTTTCTAAACCTTTAAGACACTAAAAGAACTGTAAGGTCCTTAAAGAAACCGACGATCTTAAACACACCATCACTCAATTCAGCTTAACTGTCACCATTCAACTCGTACGCTCGCTATTCCCACCGACATTCATTCCTAACACTTTTACAGTATTTTTACATCAATTACAGACTAAAGTTAGTCTCATCTAACTTTAGTACCGTCTAGCTGGTAGTCTGAAACTAATTTGAAGTTGTCACCGGCGTGTAATAGTTGCAGTGCTGTGCAAATGTCTGTGTTTAGAACGTGCGCATTGTCAACTTTGCCACATTTCCAATTATAATTGTGATGGAGTGGACTGTTGCTTTATTTACCTGAGTTATTTGGATGCATGAAGTTTGCTGTGGAAAGTTATAATTTATAACGATTGCGAACCCTTGTAGAATTACTTTGATGTTGTGCCTGTTTTGAAAAATCTCCGTTGCCTTTTGCAATTCAAAAGCCTAGAAGAGCCTTTGTGTCATTCCCTAACGTTTTTTCAGGTGATCAATTGATCATGGCTTCTCTTAATATTTTGTAACAGAATTATCAACAATTTGGGCTAGCACTCCTTTTAGCGTTCTTGCACCGTTCAAGCTGGTGCTCGTTATCAGCCAAGCCTGAGCTAATCAGTATCTTGGCGTGTGCAGGTGAGGACGAGGTTTTAAGAAGTGGTTTTCTTTGCTTCTCCCCTAGGGCTCATAAAATACCTCTTCTGTATCAGCTTATCCCATCTCATAGTCAAGTAATAATACACCAATATATAATACAAAAGAACGCGTATATATTATAAAAATATAACAGATTATTATCAGCTTAGAACATTATGATATTACTATGCTAAATTATTCAAAATGTAATAAAGTCCATACCTTCCCCGGGAACGTTGAATGTTTGCCAAGATGACCACTCTCCTGAATGATATATATGAGAGTGAACGCGGTGTTTACCCATTTACGTTACGTCGTCCGCCTCATTGGACCAATAAATTAATCATAACTTACAGAACTCGCTGCATCCCACATTTGAAACTTAGATATTTCCATTTGCTCAGTACTTAGCAGCATAGGGTTGGGTTTTAACTACATTTGAAACCTCTTAATTATCGTCTTGAAATGCTTTGGACCGTAAGCGTTGGTAACTGCCTAAATACAGAGTTTCAAATGATTTAAGACTGTACCATTGGATGAATAAAATGGTTACCTGTGGTGAGCTTGTTACCTGTAGAAACATCGTGTTTTGTGTATACTGATAACCGGGTATGTACTGTCATACCCGGTTATATTTAGAACGAATAACCTATAATAATTGTAGGTATGTAGAATAATGGTGCCTTTTAGAATGTTAATTTATAAGATAAGATAAATATGATTTCTTGGCTCCTGAGCTCTCCATTATACTTCGGCACGTGTTAAGTTTTCCAGTAAACAACTGCTGTATTTCTTAGTAGGTATGTACATAAGTGTATACTTTGATTGCGAAAGACTAAACAACATAATTTATTCTAAAAACGTTCAAATATTCATAAAAATATGTAACAACATTCACAAAGCGAAGACAATACATCAACTGGAAGATTTGTCAAACTATGTCAAATCGTCTGCGGGATCGGCGCTCATATACATAAAAAACAAATCCTTCCTACGTATGAATGTATTGGTGTATATAAGTTTTATATGAAACCGAGTCCGCGCACTGAATACGTTATCAAGGATCAGCAGATCCTCACGTATAGGTATACCAAGAGAATGGAAATGACATCTTATTTCAGGAAGCTTCAGCCATAAGGAGGATACATTTACATAGGAAATACTCTGATTGGTTTTCTATATAACATGACATCTGGTTTGGAACATTTCTTTGATGATAAATAAATGAAACGGGTTCAATTTAACATATTTTGGTAAACACTTTACTATGTATATAAGGTGCTATAAAAATATCTGCCACGGCTTTAATGAGAGGTAGTATTGTGTTTAAAGATAACAATAGTGAAGAAATTTCGTACCCCGGCACAGTTAAATCAATTTGAGAAAATAAAGTAGTTAAATAAACATTGACTCTACTCTGCATAACGTGGTTCACAAATTACGCGCGAAGTGCACTTCGTCAATGAAAACAACTGCTATCTCTTTCCATCTGTTCTGTGAATGAAAACTGAAATCAGCTGACTAGTTCGTCACTTGCAAATTTATACGTACAATTTTTTGTATGAAAAAAAATATGACACATGATCAATAATTTATCTTTACTATTGTAATCTATAAACACAATACTATCTCCCATTGCAGCCGTGGCAGATATTTTTATAGCACCTTATATGAATTTGTAGGCTGCACGAAATGTTCCCATAGATTTAGAGTTTAGATCATTGGTAATGTCAAAAGTTGAAATTGTTTGTGTGGATTTTATAGATCTTGCTTATACTTTATCCATCTTTTTATTTTTATCACAGAGGTATCATCAATTTAAAACCTTTATGTTTATGAGTTTCATCGTAACGTATCATCAAAGAATACCACATGAGGTATGAACTGAATGCTCCAGTGGCTTTAGACTATGTCGCTTGAGTACCTAACATTCTCACTCATTTCTTTGATTTTACGCAACTGAAAAACATTTGTGGTCATTTTCATATCCGCCACGCATTCCTTTGTGAAAATGTTATATTGCTCAGTGAGTTTTCGGGTAAATTACATATTTCAAAATGTTACGAAAATCGCAAGATACACGTGTAAAAGTATTAAAATTCACAGGGGATTTTCTTTGAAACATAGTCATGAATCCATGAGTAGGTACATGATACAGCATCTGTAAACATAATTATATTTTGAAGGTATACTCATAACTGAATTTGTAGTTTCTAAAAGAGATGAAGATTTGCCTCTTTATCGGTATTTATTCAGAATGTGAATAATGGGTTACCCTTTAAAAAAGCCCAAATTACGGGAAGTCGAACATTAGGGTTGTCTATAGCCCAGTCTTTGTTGGTTTGTAAGCAAAGAGAAATTCGAAGCCTTTTTATTTCTTCCCAAAACCCTGTATTACGGTTCTGGGTTTCCATACAGCCTCTTCGCTATAGAGTTGTGCGGAAAATGCAAATTGGATGTTTTCCTCGCTGGCAATACTGGTACTTGCTTTAGTATGACTCTGTTGTATTGTTGGCCCACGTTCTCGTTGTAGTAAGATGCTCGGTGGTGGAGAGAAATATAATCGATTTCGAATAATTATTGTGAGCGATGAAACTGAACGATTGAAATGAAATGAAATTGTTTATTCTGTAAATAGGATATCGGAATCACTTTTACACGTCATATTAAAAAAATGTAAGAGCTAAGAGCTAGATGAGGTCGGCGTTTCCTATCTGACTACTCTGAGAAGAAAGGCCGAAACAAACTCAGAGGTCTAAGTCTCTTTTAAAGTACAGACATAATTTTGGTCAGGGCATATGAGGACCATGTAGATTAGTGTCTGAAATGGTCTTTTGAGGAAAGAGTAATCATGTAATTTTGTTGTAGTATTCAACAATGTCAATGTGTATATAAAAACTGGTATTTTTTCATGAGTTTACACAAGAATTAGTATCAAGTTTTTATCACAAGTTTTAGCAGAGCGAGAAGGTCAATCCTAACCTTTTTTGTCGTCTAAATAATCAGAAATTTTATAGTACCCTTTTTGCAAAGTTTAGTTTTGATACAGTTTTTAAAACGTGTAATAAGTAAGTTTCGAATGTCAATGGGAAGTTTGTTGTAAAAGCATATACATTGGCCCATTAACGTGTACGGCAAGATTGTGTTTATTCCTGGTATTCAAACTATGAATATCGGAAATTTTCTTATTTGAAATATTTTTGTGTAAATACAATAGGTTTCGAATATATACTGTGAGGCTACAGTCAGAATATCTATTTCTTTGAAATTTTCTCGAAGGGAATCTCTTGGACCTAGGCTGTAAATGGCTCGAGCAGCCCTTTTCTGCAAAACAAAGATGGTATCAATGTCCACACCGGTTCCTCAGAGAAGAATCCCATATGTCGTCTCTGGCTGTAATAAACAATTCTGGCTGTATCTACGTCAGTTTGAAACGTCGCCGTCGTCAGATTTGAAATCGTATCGGTGGTTTTGTAGGTAGCGGTGGCGATTCCCTTGTTCACAAACTAAAACAAAAGTTCAGTGCATCTTTTTCTTTCTATTTCATTAAGAAAAGGACAGAAAATAAATTTTTGTTTAATCCTGTCAAATTAAACAGCACCTGACGTAATTTTAGTAGGCAAGTTTTAATCATCTAAACTTCTATGGAGTAGGTACTGGCAGGCGCTGATTAATTTGCTTGCTTTTTTTTTATCCACCAGAGGAGGCTTACTTAACTCTGAAGCCGTAGACGTGTATCATGTCTCAATATAGACGATGATATGAGGACACAATGATACGTCGAACAATAATTTCGATACGGGAAAGAAGAAAGATAATACCCTCCAATAAAGCTTCAATATCTTCTATATATTTCTAAGAATTACGAGGATACATCTCATAATTTCGAGATGAAATAAATAAGTATTAAAATCTGCTAATGGTACTCGGCAAATAAGAGGCCGCGTGACTTGGACGGAATCCAACACGTGTTGGATGGGGGCCAATTGAAACCTCTCACTTTGGTCCTGTGGTAATGGCAAGGATGTCATTCGATCCGGCCGGTCAGCTGACCTACAGTTTTCGAGGGATCAAGGAAATGTTACGACGGTTCTGTTGCAATGTAGGCACGTATAACATGACTACATTGTATGGATTTATGTGCTTAAGTGTGAATTGAGCTTTAATTTTGTTACAGAGAACTTTCAAATTAAGAAAGAGTATTTTTTGCAAAGTCAGTATTTTTTGCATGTTGTTGTAGTAGGCATTGTTATAAGATATCAAAATTCACTCGCCATAAATTCATCCTTTCAAAGCTACATGCCGTTCTTTTGTTAGGAAATTACTTGTGCATTTTCACATCGTTATAAAAGAATTCAAGATAAATTGTATTGCAATATAATATAAAGCCTTCTTTGTTCTGTGCTGCGTTTGTACGTGTTGTTTTATTACAATGAGTAATTGTGAGACAAAGTTAGTTCTATATTTAGTTTTATTTTAGGCGATATGAAAATAATAATATTCTGAAAACAGTTCGTGTTAGTTTGTAGGTATAGAAGAGAAATTACATGTTTTGGTTTTATTCACCCACTAAAATGAAGAAACATATGTTTAAAGCTAACTATAACAAAAAAACCTAAATAAAAAATTTCATTTTACCAATTTAGCTAGTTTGCTCCTATTAAACACAACTCCAATTTATCAAAAAGGCTTTCCATTCAATACCCACTTTTAGTTCTACAAAGGCATTTATAGCTTCACTAAACGAAATAGAATACCGTATTCACCATTCAAAATAAAGGTCTAAATGGGTTTTTAATTAGTCAGGTAAAAGGTAATTTAATAGCGGGCGCGCACTAAGCTATATTATGTACCTGGGTATATTAAAAGCTTGTCTCTTTATATATTTAGGACTTTCGGTAAAAGTAATTTTCTCCCTAAACTTTGTGCGTTGAATATAAAAAGTTTTTCAACATTCGTATTTCTCAATGTCAATGTTGTTTCGAAAGGGAACTCTCTACTCCCTGTACAGAGTATATTATCATAGACTTATTTTGTGTGTCAGCAGTAAACTTGGCAAAGAGAAAAGGTTATGGTGGTCGTAAACGACGGGTTAACAACTTTACACTGTAAACTCAAAGTCAACACAATATTTTTTTATGTCACCCTAGAGTTGATAAGTTTGCGTCCCTTCTTGGATTTACTTGTACTGAAGTGTAAGGGATCAAACTGTGTTGGGAATCGATCCCAACACTGTACTTTGCACGCGGTCGCACGTGCAGCCTACGTGTTCAGCGCGTCATCGGTATAGCTGAGGCGCGGTTCGGGATAGTTTTATATTTGTAAAGATCTGACGGCATTAAACCATTGCCTACTACATTCAGTCCACTTCTTTTATTGCTCCTCGCGCGAACAAACTGATATTATTGTATCAAATATGGGAAGAAATATGAAGCTTACGACTGGTGCAAAATACCGCATAGATGTGCATGTTTGATGGTGTCTACGTAAATTGCAAGACGTTCGTGTCGGTGGGTAATTTGTCAATCTCTATAATTGCGAGCCTTGTAGGCATCGTGTATGTCCAAGTGGCCTAAATGACGCTCATTGAGATCTTGTACTGTGTTTAATCTGCATGTAGAATTAATCATGCTACTTGTTGTTCAATACAGGCTTTTCTTTGCTGTCTTCTCAGCGAATAGTTTTGTTACTTTACTGTAACTCTGCTGCGGATGTGTCCATCTGCAAATCGATAGATTGTCAGCTTTTATAGGACCCAAGATAATCCTTAATTAGCTTTAATTTTTTTTTAAACATCAAATTCATTTTGCAAATTCGAAGTCAATGCTTAAAGCTATTAAAACGGCAATAATCTGCCTTTTTAAAAGATAAATATTTCCAAGAAGATAGAGAATTCGGCTCATGAATTTTAAGTACCTACTTAGAGGATGTTCTGAATTTTAGGTGCCGCGAGGGTCGTCCCTCACCTTACACGGTGCCGCGCCGGTCGCGTTTACTGCGCCGTTAGGTGCGGCCGTCTGGCGGCGGACCGGCGGCCGGACAATGTGTTCGCAAATATATACATCTCATTAGGCATTCCTAGTGGACACCTCTGGCAAGTAAGGTACATATACCTATCACACTTGCAAGAGGGCAGAAAAGGCCTTTGTGGAATGTCTGGAATATTGAATCGTTAAAGCAGGTTTTTTTGTGAACAGGTTATTTTAGACGCCGTAATTTTCTTTCTATTTAGTCTGAATATTAGGCCAGAGCCTGCTAGGTTAGACTTAGGCTTTTTAACATGAATATTACGTTCAGTAAAATAACAACCGAAATTCTGAAAACGATTTGCAAAAAAATCGCATCGCACGAACCGATATTAATTTGGCAAGTTAAAATTCACAGTGTCGCCTCTTTTTTTTACGCAAAAGTAGGGATACGAAATCCTGTGTAGGTAATTGGTTTTCGACACAAATACGCAATAAGTTACCCATGAAAGTTTATGTGAAAGCCGTGATCCGAATACGTGGCGGAGTGGGCTCATAGGCTGATGCGCCCAAGTAAGTGTTATCACCTACCCTGAATAACAAAGGTTCGGTACTATAGACACGCTCCTGCCGATAGTTATACGTCGGACATGAAGATAGATTTGAGTACGTGGTTGTTTGACGATTTTGTTGCCTGTATCGTCACTCATTTTTAGGGAATGATTCTGGGGTTTGAGCCGTACGTAATTAGTTTTGAAAAGTTACACCTGGTTGCACCAGCTAAAAATGTCTGCAAACACCATTGGTGAATCGCAATACAAAATCAGAGACCCCGAGACCCTTGACCCGGGAGAGATCATGAATAAAATCAGTTAATACTTATTTAAAAGTGAGTGAGTTTAAAAGTGAGGAGCTCGTGGCTAAGTAATAACAGCCGCACGGGTCGATCGATCAGGTTAAGCTGCGCTTGCCGGGGTTGGTCCGTGGATGGGTGACCATCTTTACATACCGAGACTCCTCCGTGCTTCGGAAGGCACGTTAAGCCGTTGGTCCCGGCTGTCATTCGTGGATCTTTGACAGTCGTTACGAGTCGTCAGAAGCCGGAAAGTCTGACAACCAGTCTTACCAAGGGGTATCGTATTACCCAGTTACTGGGTTGTGGAGGTCAGATAGGCAGTCGCTCCATGTAAAATACTGGTATTCAGCTGCATCCGGTTAGACTGGAAGCCGACCCCAACATGATTGGGAAAAGGCTAGGCAGAATGAATGACTTATTTAAAAGTGAACCCCACAAGAAATATAAAATGCTGCTTTAATTCGGATGGATGATTTTGGGATTTTTATGGTACACACACACGTACACATGCATGCAGTGACAGATTGCTCGTCAGGAATCCTTTTCTTCCAATAAACTTTTACGATTTCGGAACGAGCACAACAAACAGTTGACGTTGTATTTGTGCCGACAAAAACTTTCTACCAGCGGATAAAATAAAATACACGAACCACAAATCCGTGTAATAAATAACAAAAATTATTGTGCGCTTTTACTTTGTTACCGGTGGTTTATATTTTACCGTTTTCTGCCATCTAATCTCATAATTCTCTCTCTTAATCTCAGTGGCCCTTACTCATAATGAGAAGATTAAAAATTCCTCCTGTAGTAATTGCTTAAGTACTTAAAACAGATTTTCTTTAAAGGGCATTCTGGGTTCGGTGTAGCTTTTGGTTATTTATAAATTGACAGACGGTAGCTACAGTCGACCTCGTAACTGGTTTATCACCCTGACGTGACGTCCCGTTGTACGCCGTTGTGTGCCGCCACGTACCTATATTTTGCACTCATTCTGAGATGTTCTGACTTTTTTTTAGGAACCGGTGCGGTATCTCCTATGCGCCAAAAGCACAGGAGATATGTATTCGCATACACAACCATGTAGTCCGGTGCCGATGCGGCCCTGGCGTCATGTACAGGAAGCCACGTCAATGGGACGTCAACGGGACGTCAACGAGAACGAGATGACGGTCCACCACCGGGACGTTACATTCGGTTCGAATAATCTCGTTTCTCGTTGACGTCCCGTTGACGTTGTGCGGTGGAGAAACAGTGTAACGTTGAATATCACTTGCACGTTGTAAAACGATAATGTCTATTTGTCTATGTGACAGTTGGATCGTTTCAATCATAGTGAAGTATCAATTTAGTGGGAATTATAGTCATACGTGATAAAGGTATTACGAGGTCGACTATACTTCAACTTATTAAATTAACAAATGGGTTAACATGTAATTTAATTGTGTGGAAAGGAGTTATGTCCAAGTTAGTGTAAACAATTTCATCATGTAGGTGCCTATGTGTTTACAAAAGCTAAGTTATGTAAAATACATACCTAATTGTTTAATTTAACCTTTATCATGTTATAAATCAGTCAATGCGTAATATTTTCGTTCTTTTTAAATAGCTTGTAGCAATAACATAAACATTTCATTTTCATATTCAATTCTCAATGTAATAACGAAGAACGTGTTACTCAAAAGATTCCAAACACTTCGTCTTTCAAATTACGACAGTCTAGATAACTTTCTGCATAATTTCTTTAAATTTTTGTGGTTCGCCATATTTAACATTAAAATAGAATATTATGTTACAATGAATAAATATATTAAATATATTTTTACATTGAAGTAGAGTTTTCAACTCAATTTTTAATAGAGTGTCACACGTTTTGATGAATTTCTAGAACTCAATAGATTTTAAGTCTTGATAAAAGGCTAACGCTAGAAGCTAAAGCGTTTCAGGTGATACGTGATGTGAGAACATAATGCTATGAATATTAGTCTACATTTACCTACCTATGTAGTTCGATAGGTATTTGTAAAATACTGTGGTTAAAATCAGCATACATGATCAGTTAATCTGATTCACCCGGTCTTTCAAATAGGATAAAAACATTACCATGTATCCTGAAAACAGTACAGACGATGGAAATAATAACAATAGCAGCAAAATTGAGATTTGATTTAGGAGTACCATAGTAACAAGGCTTTTGTATAACAAAAGCTGTTAGCCTACAAGCCACCTACGTCAGTTCCAGCTATGTCGTGTCATGCATAGCGGCCAGGCGCCTGCAAAATATTCTAAACGAGATTGCGGGACTCGACCGGTCACGGTACATTGTGGGACGCATACACTGTGTACCTGGTTTAAAAGTACCGCAGGGATATTTTTTCTCACAGTTCTAGTAAAGTGACGTGGTTTGGCGAACAATGAACTAGGGTTTTCGTTTTAAAATTTGTACTGGTTTCAAACTCAGCCAGCCTCGATGATTATAATGTGCCTTACATGATAGCTTCTAAGTTTTTGCTGCAAAAGTTAGAGCGATTAGTATGTGAGTTATGAAGCTGCTTTTTCGTTTCATACAGCATAGTTAGGGAATTTTGTATCAGTTATTATTTTGTAATATACATTACAATTTGGCTGTTGAATTTTAGAACAATACACTGATTTAATATTCCCAAATCAGCTAACTATTTATGTTGACGTATAAAGTTAATTTACATGCGAATAAATTCTGTGGTTGGGTCAACCGTATTGGTAACAGCTATTATTCCATTTCAGTTTGAACATGAAAGTAATTTTCATAAAGACAAGTTAATTTATAAAAGTGCATCGATCGCCACGTTTTAAACGGACGTCCATTGTTCGACTGGAATCAAAAAGTTTGCAAACAAATCGCTGTGCTTTCGAGCCCGGCTATGTTTGATAATGGAATCAATTTATTAAATGACCTGAGCTCTATGGAGTCAGCATTAAGCTTCGTAAATAACCATTGTTAGCTAAGAAGCTCTTTCTTTTGTCGGGAGCGTTTGTGCGATATCAGAAAAAAGGTACAATATATTGGGTAAATATTCTGACAATGGACACACCAAAATTAACAAGACTGACTAATCAATAACAAAAGTAAACAACCTTTTTTGCTGTAATGACATTTAATTAGAAAACTGTTTGTATAATTAAATTCCAAGAAAAAGGTACGAACACGGCCATGATTTGAGTTTAATAATTACAAACAGAAATAAACAAAGGCTGCCTCAAACCTACAAATGTTACTTGTTCTGTCTGTTAAATGTTTCCCAGCAAACATTCCCAGTTCCCAGCAAGTCGTTACTATAGTTCGTAAACAGTAGTAAACATTAAAACAAAAAGTGTGAGTGCAAAGTTAATAGGGTGGATACTTACAGCCGCAATTTGGTGGTACCCAAAATTTTAAGTGGTGTTGAATTTTACTCATTTTCTGCCTACGAGAGATGTCCAACTGCCTAGTTTGGTAGACGGGGTTTTTAAAAGTTTTTGAGAAACTAATTTGCCCATCCATTTTCATTACAAATTCGTCGTTCGTCGTTTATGTAGGCTGCTCGATCAATCTAATGAGTGTATGTATTTTTATTAATATTCATGAACAATTGAATCGTGTTTATTACATAAAACAGTTCAGTTCATGTCATCTTATTAACGATTGTTATATCGATTCTTGTAAGATTATTTAGTTTAAATCATTAATTCATTATTTTATAATATTTAGGTTTAATTTAACAAACGAAGCACATTAAGCCCGCCTGGCTGAATTACTCTAGTTAGCAGCTGCTAAATACGAGCAGTGTGTCGCGTGGAGGTAGAATGCATACTGTATGAAAATGTAATCAAAGTAAATTTTGGTGAACAACATATGGTTGGCACCGGTATATTATAACTGGCCGCAATTGCCTCATTTAACTGGAGCTTACCTAACCTACAAATTGTTCAAAGAAATAGACTAATATTTTAACATTCCAAGTATTTTGGAAATATTAAAAATATAGGTATTTTGACGTTCGATTCCCAGGTCGGGCAAAATGTTATTGGATTTTCTTATCAGGAATTTCTCAGTATAGTAACCCGAAGTCTGGATTTGTGCCCGGTTGATGGCAATAGGCTCGTCTCGTATTACATGGGACTCAAACATACTGCGAAATGTGGGTGTACCATCAGTACACCTCTGTCAAACCCTTGTGATGTTTTGTTATGTTGGTATCACATGGCTTAGCCAGTCGCCTCATTCCATTCTCGGGGCATTCCACTGTTGCAAAGGATACACAGAGCATTAATTCTGTTAATGAACTACAGTAGCGCGATGCTGTGGCGAGGAAGCAAGGACATTACCGCCATCTACTTCCGCCTTATTATCATTAATGACATAATTCAGTCTTTTGTTAGCGTACAATGCAGCGGCTGCAGCGACAAATGGTAAGTTAATGATCATACAATACACAGTGTTTGTGCGATGATTGTTTCAATTGTTTCATAATGAAGGTTCAATGACGAGCGTTTAATGGAACGGTGTATGGACCACTAAACGAATACATAACTGGCTTGCTCGCGATGAGTAAAATTATTATTTATAGCTGGAGTCAAGTTGATAATCTATATCTACATGCCTTTGATGAATTATTATTTACCTATAATGTTCGATTTTTTCAGCACTGACATGAACTGATCGCTAAGAAATAATAAAATTGTTAATTTTCTTCTTTGGAGTCACATAGCTTTTTATCTTAACTTTCCTATAAAAAATGCAGTCAAAAATCTTTCCATACCGTTCAAAACCCAATGAACATGAACTACTATAAATTACTATTACGTCTTTCGTTTGCAATTCCTAGAATTCTCAATTCCCTTACAGTCGAAGTGGAATTAATTTACTTGTGAAGTTCTGAACCATTTCCCTATTGCAAATCTTTCGAGAAATGTAGGTACATAGGTATGATGTGTAGTGGATTTTGTAAATGTAGTATTAAAAGTGGAGCGGGTCACTCCCTCGGTGGGTAAAGTTGTGTGTCGTTTGTAAGTTTATGCGGACTATGCTCCCCAGGGCGCCGCCATTGAAACTTTTTATGAGATAAAATTGTTCTGTTTTATGGTCTAAGTGGTTCGAAACAACGAAATAGTGGCGCATGTAGGGGAACCCAGGGCGATGCGGGCCCCTTAAGGATAATCTTAAATAAAACAAGATGATGAAAAAAATCAAAAGTCATTTGTTACTCTCGTTAATGTTCTTTTAATATAACTTAGTCTCCTAATATGGGTAGAAACTAAATAAAAGTTGCCCGTTTTGCCCTGGGTAACAATTATCTGTAGCAAATGGGGCCTGCTCATTTCGCCCCGCCTGAAATGCCCCCGAGGTCAAACTAATGATACAAAATCAAAAAACATTTGATATTTGGTTGGCCTCTTATTCTAGTTATTTAGCCACATAATTGAACGTAGTCATTTACTTCAGAACAAAGAATTTCAGGCAACCATGAATTAGCTTCAACATAGGCTTTAAAAAAAAATGCGTCAACTTTCGTATTTTGAGTTCTGTCGACGAGCAACGTGCAACATATACATAACTACTTGTCTCGCAAGAGCGAGGTCGACTGGAACGCGATGCGACTAATTCCAAACGTCTCGGTGTATTATTCTGCGAAGGAGAAGGGATGTCCCTCTAAGCCGGGGGCCTGAAATGCCCCGGCTTCTCCTAAATTGTCTAACTTTTTTGTGTGATGCGTTGCGTTTTTGTTGATAATAGGTAGGTATGCATGTTCAAGATTAATTACCTAGGTTAAGAAATAATATTAAATGGTACGAAAAAATGGTAAGTACCTGCATAGTGGTCTATAAAATATAACAAATAATGTTGGTCTATTGAATATATAAAAGCGTACACAAATATTTCCTTTTCAAAAGTATGTATTATAGTCGCCCACAAATTAAAAAAAAATATCTACCCATTTTAACATAATTGATTTTATTCTACAACAAGTTCAAAAATATATACGGCTGAAAATGAACTTTCTCAATTTTTTCATGGATGGAATAAAAAAACTGAACCAATTATCTTCAGTTTTTGGTTACGCTTACTCATAACATATGATAATACCTACCATATTTGTACAGAAGTTAATCGAAAAAGAGTCTTACAATATTCTTCAAAAATATATTAAAGAATCTCTTGCTTGTTTGATCCCCTAAATTACTTTATGTTAAGCTTCCGTGATTCAGAAGGCCGTGATAAGAAGACCCATGTTACAATAAGGAGTCGTTTTCCTTGTAACCACTTTCCACCCTCCTAGTTACCTATCGAAGTACAAATACTTATGTATAGTCAACAAAGCTATTTGGTATACTTACAGGCATAATTATTCATCCCTCCACTACACTGTCAATATTCATTTTTATAGTGTGCGTAATCATTTTTTAAGCATATGGCATAGGTACATAGAGCGAGTAAAAGAATTGACTACCCAGCACACACACCACACCACACCACATTCACACAACATTTTTTTAAGTAGTTTAAAGTTAGCTGCCTGTATACCAAATAGCTTTGTTGACTGTACATGCGGACATTTTTTACTTGCTAATTATATATTCCTGTGTTGCTATAGTTCCGCTAAAATTCAGATTGTATTAAAGTAATGCATAGAGTCTTTGAGTAGCAAGAATGTTTGTATCACGGTTTTCCTAGGAGGAAGAGGAGGTCTATATCCAACAGTGGACGTCTTTCGGGTGAAATGATGATGATATTTCTTGAATTTCCTCGAGTTTTACACTCGAAAGGGCCAAATAATGTGTAGTGCTGAATATTACAAACTATTTAGTTAGGCAATTTTATGTTCCTAAAAATATTCATATCAATTCGATATCTAGTTTCAGTACAAAGTCTGATAGTTATTATTGAAACGAAATTGCCAATAACAATGTTTTTTTTCAATAAAAATAAACAGCCTATATTTTCCACAGACTTAATAGAAAAACCTAATGGACTGTCAATGTACATTACGTTGCTAACATCCCTGTTACGTTCAAGTCGTGTTATTCTTCTTCGAGGCACGAGTACCGTTCCGAGTGACAGTAATGGCACACCATTTACGAACACGATCACCCACTCTTCTCCAGTTTATCTACCTGAAAGTGCAAACACCCCGTACATATAACTTATCCTTTGCCAAAACAACTTCGCCCGTAAATATCGATAACAGAAGTGTGTGAATCACGAAGTCGCTGCATCTAGCCCTAGTTACAATCCCTGTTGTTGCTTTAAAGCAATTTACTGCTTTTATGGTGCAAAACTGGCGAAACCCGTTCTCGAAGGGAAATTGTGACTGTTTACAGTGTTTACGTCATAAATTTACCGCGTTGATTACTTTGGGAGCAGGTGGGGTTCTGTTTCAAGGCAATACGTGAGGATCAGCTTTACAGCATGCGTAAGAAATACATCCGAATTCTCGAATCCGTGAATGGTGGATTGAAGAGGAAATGGGTATTACAACCCCACGATATCGCAACCAAATCTTCTATTCGAAACGTCGTTTATGCCAGTGGTAGTTTGAAAAATAAAGTAAAATTTTAAAATAAATCAGTGTGACCTTAATTGAAAACAAATTGTCAGAAGCACTTCAATTTCAAACTACTCGTTGAGTAGTTTGAAATTCAAAAAGAAAAAAAACGTCTAGGTCGTATAAATTCGTCCTCAGTTTTATGAACCTATTTTTCATACATTATCTGCTCGGCAGGAAGTCGCAAAGACATTTTTATACTTAAAATATCTTCCCCGAGGCGAAGAAATTCCACTGAGCATCCGGGCATAGTTTGTGCATTCCGCGTAGCTTGCGGCCGGCATATCATTGCAGTGAGCCGGCAAGCAATATAACTCTGGGCCAGTGCACGCCCCACTTCGTCTTAGCCGTAGTTTCCTTTATGGATATAATTTGTTTGTTCTGATTTTAGTTCATTCTTAGTGAGAAAATGTTTGTTGAACATTTTGTCTTACATTTTTTTACGCCTTTTGTAGCGCCTCTATTAAATTCATATTCATATTCATTTATTTTGCATTCCATATTGTAAAAAGATGTTACAAGGGGCTTAAAGCTAGGTACATAAATATGGACCCTGTAAGGGCACAGCAAAGTTGGAGACTGGGAGAGGGCAAGAGGAAGGAATTCAAGAACAAAAGCTGGTTGTGTCATCAAAGATGGCCCTACATCATGTATACCTAGTAATACGTTTTCGCATTTGGGTCATGAATGTATTTCCAAAAATGTTGCTCACAGGAAGAGGCTGTCAAAATAAATGGATGTTCGGAAGAAATAATTGATATTTATAGGCGTTATCGGTGATTAAAACCGTTATTTTCCTCTTCAGCAGTGTAACAACAACAGATTAATTTCAATTATTTTTATCATATTCTTTAGTTTGTTAGTCTGTGTTATGTACCTACATAAATTAACAGATTCTCCTACTCTTTGTCACACACTTTTAGAATGGTTACAGAAAAAACTACTGAAAAAGACATAACTTTTTCCATTTATGATCATTTATAATTTCGTATAAGCTTGTTCATTTCATATTCATATTCATGTTCATTAATTGCATTCCCTAATGTTTGTTCGTATAATTATTTAAGATTATATCAAATAAGATATTGAAAATTAAGAAATTATCAATGAATTGGGTATTTTCCAGGAGCAAACTTTACTATTTATCTAGAAAGGCAAACACAGACATTTCTAGTAATACGAAGCAATATTAAAAGCAAATAATCAGTAGTTCACGACAAGATTTCGGTTTATCAATCGGTTTAGTATTTCACTTCGTTGATGAGTATTTGTATTAACTTTAAATATTCAAGTATATAGGTATTTCAGCGTGAATTGGATCTATTCCAAATTAATAATATTTGTTTAATTTGGCAATATTCCGAGGAATTGGCTTTCCTAGGGTATACATTAGTATTGAACACTGATTGGCTGATAACTACAAGATGGAGATCAAGATAGTAATTTGAAATTAATAACGTACGTAGGTACATAGTTGGATGTATATGGCATTAACTTCGAAGTCTGTCTGTTACTTGAAATTATATGGCAATTAGACTCGGTCATTCACTTGAGTGGGTGTAGTTATCATGACCCGTTTATCAATAATGGATCATATGAAGCGACGGTAATAAATTAACGTTATAGCAGCTATGTATGATCAATGATATGAGCCAATTGTATCATGTTCGGTTGAATCATTGCTTAATTATGCACGTCTCTGTACGTGATGGAAATTAAATGTTATGTTACTAATCCTATTCCAATTTAATATGAGATAGATCAAGAAAGAACGTGATTCGCGAAGTCTTGGGTTCGATCTCTATACCGGGCAAAGTATTATGTGGAGCCCGGTTTGGATTATGGTCGGTTGTTGGCAATAGGCTCGCCCCTATATTTTGTGCTGCAAAATATGGCTCTATTTTTCCTAACTCTTCGGAGAACTGAACATAACTTCACGCCTGTACCTAACAGGTGTGAAGTTATGTTATATAAAATATATCTCAATTTAATAAAAGACACATTCAGAAATTATCGTATTAGTTACGTAACTGCTCGTTTGATTCAAAACCTTATACATATCCGAAACTTGCTTGAATAAATGTTTAACGAGTCCATCTACGTACCTATCACAGTTCGGCAAAGTTGTCCGTGAACAGTGGTTACAAGTTACAATGTTAGCACGTCTATCTGTTTTCCTGATCTCGATAGCTCAGGCGACAAGCTGACCGGGGAAGTTTGGAACACTGTTGAAAAATGAAGCCATCTAAAATGCGAGAATTGTGGCTGCCGCCATCATTGAATAAGTTTGAAAGTTGGAATTTTTAGGTGCACGGTGACTTTTTATTGCATTGTGACTTTTTATCGTATTGTTTTAAACTAGTTTTAATGACCTGATATTATAGTTTTTTTATTATTGGATGGATAACCTATACCGACCTTAAGAAAACTTTTACATATTTTTTCACGAATACGAGCAGCTTTGGACTACATTTATGAGTTGCTACTATGGACTACCAAGATTGATTAAGCAACTTACGTCAAGGTCGTTGTCCGGTAAGGTCACGTCCTAACCAAAAGGGATCGTTGCCCGAGTACGCGATCGTCGCGGTTTTTTACGTATATGCATATGGTCAATTTCTATTTTAAAGCGATCGTCGCGTGAATTCGTGATCGGTCGCGTGTATAATGTGTATATGTCACTTTTTGTTCGGCAATCCGGAAAGATCCCTCTGTCGGCGCGACTGCGCGTTCAGATTAACTGAATAAATAGTTTAAACGATTGTGAATGCGCGACGATTGCTTACAAATAAGACGCGGGGTTCGGCATACTCACGCGGTCAATCAAGTCGAGTTTGTACGTCATAACTCATACAAACGAACACGTACTCGCGCGGCAATCGCTTTTGGTTAGGACACGGGGAAGGACATCAGTTATTTCATTGCTTCTAAAGAAGCTGGACTTATGCCTGACATACATACACAATTCGTGACTATCTTGTAAATGTTTTTATGTTGGTTCCATTCCCTCTGACAGACAATGATATTAGTTGTCTAAAATGCTATATCCCTTTTCATATTTTATTCAACATGTCTGAAAAATTTCGAGGTTAGAATGGAGTATTATTTATATCCTTGCAGAAAATTACGTCATGACAACAATAATAAACGTCTTTTGTAACAGCGGTGTTTATTTGTGTAAATAATATGAAAACATTTGAACAGCAATGTTATTATCAAATGAATTTTCTCTCAATTTGTGGACGGTTTTATGTTATCTGTTATATCTTATGTCCCCAAAATATTAACGAAATGAAAGAAAACAAAATGTATTTCCCAACGGACATGATGAAAATTTGTCATAGGATTACAATTTGGTAATGATGCGGAACCCCATCGATAATGGCTATACAAAAAAGGGACATATTGACTAATTTGTTGTAAGTTGTTGTGCGTGAACATATTGTGCATTAACAATATGTTCAAGCACACTACACCAAATAACCAGTGACCAATTAAATGGCCAGTGCCTTAATAATTACACTCAGTCATTGGGATGCTACGTAATAAATAAACAAAGTTTGAAAAAGGCTGAAATTAAAAAGACTTTAAAAGAAACCGGTATTTACAAATAGTACTAAGCCTAATAGAGAGTTGCACGTAAGGATTTTTTTAAATTATTTATAATTATAATAAAAAAATATATATATTATTTTTTATATTTTATATATTATATTTATATATTATTTTATTTTATATATATATTTTTCTCAACGTTTTTTCTTCCCTTTTTTCAGTGTCCAGTTTTCTCACGATTTTATATCCTCTCTTATGACCACTGTTCTAGGTCATCCTCTGGTAGCTCTGTTACAGCTTTAATCTGACAGTCTGACTCTTTAGTCTGACTTACTGTGGCTATCTTCCATTTGTCATACTTGCTACGTGACTGGTCCCATCTATTGCAGGCGCTTAGTATTCTGAATAGCATATAAAACAGGACTTGAACACTACGCACTGTTATACCAGAGACCACATTTGTTTATGTATTTATTTAACTTTTTAGTTCATGTACACACATATAAACAGACAAGATGAACAGAAAAATACGTACAAAAGTGATGCTTATTTCTAAAGAAACCTCTTCCAACATACCGAAAGTATATAAAGAGATGTAGACAACGTGTGTAAGAAAGAGTATTTTATTTTTTATAATGTAGTATAAAATAATAAATAAATAATTATGCAACTATGACGAAGTGAAAAGATAGTGTTCTTTCACTCTTTTTTTAAAAACTGCAACAGTTTGGCAGTCCCTAATGTCAAGTGGAAGTGAATCCTACAACTAAACCGTGTGCACACTGAAGGAGTAGGAATAGAAGTCAGTTGAGTGGGGATGGGATTTCTAAGATGCGACCTGCAAGGTGCATCAGAAGGACGGGCGTAAAAGCGTTCCCGCAGATAGTATGGCGTTTTAGGGTTGTGAAGGATGTTAAATAGCAGACACAATATCTGAGAGTTCCTGCGAAGTCGACTAGGGAGCCACTTGAGTATCTTACGAAAGTTATGTAGGTAATTAAACTATTACTAATAAAATTGCGCTTCCTTCAACAACATTTGCTATATCTACCAATACTTTATATTTGTACTAGCTTTCGCTCCCGGCTTCGCCCGCGTGGAGGGTGGAAATTATCCCACGGGAATGTATTACCGGGAAAAAAGGTTATAAACTGTGCCAAATTTCCTCCAAATCCGTTCAGCCATTTTTGCGTGAAAGAGTAATAAACATCCATCCTCACAAACTTTCGCGTTTATAATATTATTGGGATGTTACAGGCAGTGAAGCCGCGATTCTAATTGATTTAGTTATTAGTAAAAGTAACGTAATTCCTTAACATTTGTTGAACTAACTAGTGTATAAACTAAAGCGAATTAATGCGAGTCGAGGCGCGACATGCAAATAAGCTACTTACACATTACTACGAGATGTGTGCCTCGGCGTAATAGGACTAACGTACTACGTAAGTAAAATATAGGTGCTAGCATAGAGTATGAATAAGAGAAGCTATAAAATCTAGCACAGATATTATTATCCGCTTCTTCATAGCGTGTTGATGGCAATCTAAATTTTGCTAACCCAGAAAGTAACTACTTTATCCACTGGAAATGTGTTGCTTGTACTGTAGGGGTACTGTAGCCTTGTTATAGTCACAGTGTAATAAAAACTAAAAAACTTTTTACAAAACAAAACTACCGACTTCACAAAAAAACACTATAAAGTGAAAAATAACTTTAATTTCAGAAGTCAGTGTCTTTGGTTTGGAATTTTCGTTTTTTGCCACACCGTGTTGTTTTTGAAGTCGGTTGTTTTGTTTTGTAAAAAGTTTTTTACTTCCATGTTTAAATATTCAGTTTATTGTTTATTTGTAAAGTGTATTTTTTTGCGTTCCTGTTCACAGCGAATCCTCCTTCCCTACTTCCTATGGTTGTCTATAGCTTGCCATAAACATACCCAAACGTTAGTTCAGGCTGTGACTGCCTTAATTTAGGGTGCTAAATAACCTCGCCTTCTTCAGTGACGAGCTTTCAACTAACTCCCGCTCGGTAAAGAGCAGTCTTTAGTTAATTAGCCTTCGTATAGAAATAAATTAGGCTTTGCGGGATAAAAAATTCATAGTTATGTCCGTATTTTTTGTAAAAATGCTGTTACTATTTAGGTTGTGGTACAAAACGTGCTAATGAGTTTCTTAATAGAAGAATTATGTTAGAAGATCTAAACTTGTAAATTAATTTTGCTATTTCTCGTCGGCGTTTACAATGTAAAAAGAAAAGACACCGGTGATCCGTAGTCTATGATTTAATAAAAAAATATCTTTACATGTTAGTTGCAGCTTCACAACGACATAAACTTTATAACGTTCTGTGTTACGCATAACATCAAACTCCAAGCCAGACAAAATATAGCTGTTTTCCAGCTACAGAAGTTTCTAGTTAGAGCGGCATGGGTACCGTGAGTGTTAAATTCTCATTTCGGCCTGATGGGGTCGTTGCCCAACTTTCGGCGAGCGAAAGTACACATTTGCATATCCCTTCGAGGATTACCAACAACACCAGGATAGGCAGGAAATTAAGTCATACAAGAAATTGATACAATTTGAGCTACAAACTCCCGAATAGGAACAAATCGAGTTTCACAATTTAACATCGATCCCCTTACAAAATGCAACATCGCGCTGGTTGAAGATGTTTCTTATACAAACCGGTTTAATTAATTGCTTTTCCGCTTCGCAGAGAGATTTAACTTGAGTCGAAACTGCTTTTATTGTACACTCGATATCAGACAAACGTACTAACGTAAATTGAAGATTGTGAGTTAACCGTGATTTGAACGCGCTAACTTCCGGATCTCGTCGGAATTTGAAAGGTATTTATTAAAATTATTCATCTTGCTGGAAAATGCTGTATCATCAATTTTCATTTATAATTGGTTGAATGCCTAGAGTTATAAATATCCATTTATCAACACATAATGTTTTGGGAACATCGATTTTATAATTAAAGTAAAATATAGCGAGGCCAAGAGGTGTAAATCATGGCGATAATTTCTATACATTGCTATACATAAGTATGTACACTTTGTTTCGATTTTTACGAAGAGTGAAATACAATTAGCTTGTTTTGTCTGAGCTCAAAATATATGAGATAAATATATATTTTTTTCATTTCTTTTCATCCTACGATAGTATCGGGTATTTCAGTATTACTAACAGATGGGATTACACAAATTGCTTTTTTTTTCGCAAAGCACGCTATATTTACTCAATTAAGAAAATTACGGTCAGTTTGTCCACATAGCATAGAGCGAAATTAATAAATAGGTACCCACATTATTGGTGGACAAAATTTAATAATGTTTGTGGAGCCACCAAACCTCTGGCTCCGGAATGGATAATGTTAAACATTGCTAGTAATTTGTTGATTGTTCATCGCAGTGCTACGAAATTACCTGTAATAATAAAGTGCCATGGATTAATTTGGCTTTATGTGGGCTGTGGATGGACTGCACTTATTGGTGCGAATGTTCAACTCGAACTTCCAGAGTCGAAAGCCTGTTTGAATTTCCTGAACATAATGTCGGTATGTGGTCATAAATCGTAGCAGTGGTAATTACTCTGTCTCCATAAAGCTTGGCCATTGCCGGAGCCAGATTCAATTGTCCAGTTGAGTGAGTAGGGGCTTTTTAGGGTTTCCTAACTGCTAGGAATCCCTATCAATATGGTGAGTGAGTGGACACTTTCTGTCACACACCAACTTTCAGGCGAATACGGAGATTATACTTTGTAATTTACGTTGTTTTATTAGTTTCTTATGCATATATGTAATTCTTAGACTTAAATATTCTAGTTCACAGCGAAATTTTACGATTACGAAGTGTGTGTTTGAAATTAAAACAGCTTACAGTTGAGATAAAGCCTCTTTGGTGACATCATTAGGGAACGTAGGTTTAATATTTAAGCCGGCCAGGTAGGCTGGTGAGCAATGAATATTCTAACGACTTCTAGTTTGTCTAGTATATCTCGACTCGTCAAAGTTTAGTTCTGTGTACAACTAGTTACTACATTGCTTTTGACTAATTGTGTAAGGGTTTCACTTACTAATTATTTTGAAGTTTGCAGGCGAACTGGTTGTGAAAATTGCCATTCCGAAATCCATCTTATTCAGTTAAATATTTTTCAGTGTACGACTGCATTGGATAAAGATACAGTTCAATAAACAAAGGTGAAGTAAACTGATAAATATTGTAATAAACGACTGGACCCCAATTAGTTGATCGATTAATAAAACTAATTGGATTTGTTTCATTTGCTTTCAATATTTACTTACAATAAAAATCCTGATGAGAAATGAAATGATCTCACGTTTAATGGAATTAATTTCTGTTATACTATTTAATAAATATTGTAATAAACGACAGGACCTCAATTAGTTGATCGATTAATAAAACTAATTGGATTTGTTTCATTTGCTTTCAATATTTATTTACAGTAAAAATCCAGACGAGAAATGAAATGATCTCTCGTTTAATTGAATTAATTTCTGTTATACTGTTTACCAATAGATTTATGATGAGAGGTAACTTAGTTGCTTCGTAAATGCGTGTTGTGTCCGATGGACTGAGGCCCGTCGCAACCCTCTTGTGGTCGTCGAACATAGAAATCAAATTAGCCGAGTCCCTTTGACGTACTTGAAGTTTGTTCAGCAACTGTGAAATTATTAACTACGTAATAACTAGGTGAGGTTAAAACTAGATGGAGACATATTTGCTTAGGTACAAACCGTTATGTTTCTAGGATTATGAATGGATTAAAATATAGGACGGGCATTTAGATTGTGCGAGGTGTTAGGTGAAACAATATTTGTTGAGCCGGGGTTATCAGCTCGGCAAACAATCATGTTGTTATTTTTCTGTTAAGCCTTCATTTGTTTTTTGTGTTGTTAGGTGTTATTGCTTGGTACACGTGGGGATGTTCGCGTAATTGTATTTTTTCTGATGCTAAAGCGTTTCAAACACAATGAATTATATTTATTAGTAACTGTATTAATAAATATAGCTTTTTCAACCCGAAACTGTGTTCTCTTAATTCACAGTTCGTGGTAATCGCTACAAAAGTTTTAACAATTCTCTTTTTTTGTTGTTTAACCTACAAATCCCCAAGTTAGTAGCGAATGCAGTGTCTTGCAAACAAAGAGCGTCTGAAAAATTAATGGCGGCGACCTCGTCACACTCCACGGGTTTGGTAGCCGTCCAGAGAACTTTTAAATTATACGTTTTGTAAATTAATTAAACTGTCTGCTGCAACTTGTACATTAATGAATAATTTTTTGTTGCTTAGTCCCCCTTATTTTGTTTATTACATTGTTTAATTATTGTATTATTTAACGTTTATTTAACGTAAAACCCCATTAACACGGGTTTTTTTCATCTGGGATTTCTCAGAAGCCCGGAGTCTGGATTTGTGCCTGGTTGGGAATAGGCTCGCCCCCTATAACATGGGACTTGAACATAACTGGTGAAAGGTGTACCAAACCAATCTGTAAATATTTTTTCCTACAGTTGGACTCGACTCTCTGAAAATTTTAAGTTAAGTAAAGCCACAGACAGCCTCACGTCAGAACGCTTTTGTCTGTTAACTGGCATTGTATAATCACATTACACGCTCACCAATTTTCGGCTATCGACGCCACGTTGATCAGTGAATGCACCGCATGCAGGTCACAATCCCCGTTTAGTGAAGCTAGTTTTATGTGGGTGTACTGTAGGTACACCTCTGCTTAACCCTTCGGGGGATACAGGCGAGATGTTGTGTTTACGTTATGTTACGTTGTTCTGGTGGTCGCAAGCACGACTGCTGAATTTGTAGTCCTGGGTTCGATTTGCAGGTCAGGCAAAATTGTGTTTTTTTTTTTTTATGAATTGTTTTTTTTATTTGTTAATAAATTTTTGACTGGCGAATTACACCTTGCTCTTCGGGGAAAACGATGCTGTTATGTGAGAATTTCTCAGTAGCAGCTCGAAAAATTGTGGTACGACACCTATTCTATTCTTATGACTATTTCATTGAACTTAAATAACGAAACTCCATATTCCTTGGGCGAAAACAGGCGTGTTTTGTACAAATGAATGCACAAATAAATTAATTTCCTAGAAGGTAAAACAGTTTGCAGTTTGCGGTATCGCAGTAGGTGCGTCGACACCGTTTGAAGGCACCGACTAACCGCAGAAGTGAGCTGGGCTTACCGACAGACAGTGACGACAGTGACGGACAGGGTAAGTTACTGCCTTCGATTGTTAGCTGCAGTTTCCATCGAACAGAATGATTGAAATGAAAATTTTAACGCAAACGCAATGGTTACGTTTACTTACTTGCAAACTTACACTAAGGCCTCAGAAGCCGTAAATATAGTTTTTAGAATTTTTCTCCGTTTGCCTGGTTCCAGATTGGCGCAATAGGTAATGGATTTGGATTCGGCACACAGATAGTTTATAACCTGGATTAACACAAAGGGTACTTTTAATCCCCGTAGGTTATTTTCCGACAGCCACGCGGGCGAAGCTGCGGGTCAAAACTAGTCTAAAATAAAGCCACAAAAAATTCTTGCATCTTTAGATCGGAGCCTCTCTGCTTCTCTTGGTCTTTAACGTGATATGTATTGTTAGTGTTAGGTATACCTATTTATGTATAAAATAATTATTACATACGTACTAAAGGGAGCAAAGCAAAAGTCTATTACATCTAATTCACTGATTGACTCAAGATAATTGGTTTTAGTCGTCACAACGAAGTACCATCCGAAGTATTAACTAAATAAACCGATTTTAGTTAATTTAGGCCACACATTAGACAGTCTTGTGGTAGCTTAGTTAATATTTTACTCAGACACCATGTCGCACTAAAATTCTAACCGAGTTAGTGTTTGACCTGACAGTGTCAATAAAAGTGGATTTAATTGAACATGAATAGTTTATCGTTGGTTACATGATTTCTGCTACTGATTACTTCATTTGGATCATTGTGAGTGTAAGCATTATATTTATCTTACTATACCTACTAAGTTGACGTGAATGTTTAGTGGGATTTTTTAACTTTTTACTTCGCACGCCCGTCGATCAACATTGTTATGAAAAAAAAAAAGTTGAACTTCATAAAACGCCTTAATCTTGCTAACAGAACTTGACCCTTTGTCTGCACTGAAAATATAGGTAACTTAAAAATAATATAAGATCATGAGGTACTCTTTGGCCCTTGATTATTGCAAACGTGTCTATTGTTTGCACCCCACGGTATTGTAATTTACTTAGTACCTGTATAAGTCAAACAGTATCGATGCACGTAATATAAAGTAGTTACATCCACATCATCCAGTCTCGGCCAACGTCCGATAAAGCGATATCTCTTAAACAAGATCTATAGTAGTACGTGCTAATTACCAACGCAGTGACACCGACAAGAGTCAGCCGGCCTTTACGTAAACCGACCTCTTTATTAATAAAATTGTTTGTAAACTAAGCTTGAACTAATAATGGGTAATAAAAAAGTTGTTTTAATGTGCAAACATTGCGACCCAATATAAATTTATTTGGCATAAAATTATTGTTGAAAATACTAAGTTATAATTTAGCTTAGGTATAACTTTTACTTTTAATTTACTTTTTTTACCTTCGTTTATTTATCTCCCTTTTCTCTTTTAATTACCTCATGTGTTTAAGTGAGAGCTGAATGAGTAAACATGAAACACATTAAACACAAAAACAAACTTGACATTTTGTGATGTCTACTTCATTGCCTAACAAATACACCATTCCTTTTCCAACCGGCACGTTAACACAATGAAACAAATGCCTGAATACAAAGCTAATAAACCGGGAGTGTATGGCATCAAGTTGTTGTTGAGTTACCTGTAAACGGAGCGATTCGAGCCGTCGCGCGTCGCGCCCGCCCGACCAACTTAGTACTAGTTACTGCGAGCGAACTACTCGAGGCGAACTGTAAATTAAGATTAGAACTAACCGGCTGCACTGCAAACTTGTACGAAAATATTTGTCGTCTCCAAAGCTCGTGTGCTTCTACAAATGTACATAGTACGCTGCGAATTTTCAGTGTGGCAACTTGTAACATTTGTTGAAAACTTCTCTGTCATG
Source organism: Eupsilia transversa (assembly GCA_914767815.1). NCBI lineage: Eukaryota > Metazoa > Arthropoda > Insecta > Lepidoptera > Noctuidae > Eupsilia > Eupsilia transversa. The sequence goes on from OU611888.1 coordinate 7,148,954, forward strand.
TTCCAAGTTTCTGGTTATTAATTGTTGGGATTGTGTGTACTGGAGTTATGGTCAGGATTTATAGTAGGTTGTAGTATTTTAATAAATCTCATTCTCAACGGATGGTGTACTTTTTTCATGCTGCAGTTTGGTTTAACTAGAATCATTTAAATGCATTTGAATTAAACGTTTATCCTATCAGTATCGATTTGAACACGAAGTCGTTATCTCAAAATAGTGTTCCTACGTAATTTGCTTACTCTGTTGTCATGCACATAAATTATTGTTATTGGTTACAGTTTGCCGCGAAACAAACCGCATTAATTCAAGTGGTGTATCAATGTTAATAAAATACTTCATCACAGAGAATCGGTGCGCTCGAAACGACGTCATTATTCCAAATATTTTTATTCAATGAAAGGCAAAGTTGCAGTTTGCATAAGGTCATACATATGCATGAAGTGACAGGCATGGCGCGGCAAGCGAATGTAAATTCAATAGGCGATGTGCCTCACGAAAATAACAAAGCGGAAAACAGAGCTGTGACAAATCCGTTTTATATTAAACAAGCGAATGATTGCACAATACCATCGCCACGGAAACTACAGATCTCGTAATAAATCGTTTTAAAATTTCCGTTATGAATACAGCGAAGAGTCGAACGTAACGGAAACGTTTAATTTACGAGTAAACAAATATGAATTGTAAACAATATCCGCCGATATACTATACTACTTTACTTCAAAATAATGGATAACAGTTAAATTTTCGATCAGTTATGCATAATAACTGATTTGTATGAACAAACCCATACATATTATATTTACTTTTATTAGATAGTCGATGCCTGTTTTGAGTTAAATTATGCACTGAAGAATATGCACGGCGAGCTACTCTTTGAAAGCCTGATCGATGTGTTCACAACTTTAGCTTATAAACTGTTTCAAACTTTATACTTAGTTGCTAAAGTTGTCATCCTGTTATCCACACTGATGGATATCAGTCTGGATAAAGCAGTAACTGCTGGCAAAGCGGTAATTAAAGTAAATGGTATGTTTACACAAATATATGCCGAATTGCTGACAAATGATTTACGCACTCACGAACCGTTAAACCTTCACTTTGTCGTTTCCAGTAAAAACCTCGCTTCTGTGGCCGACGGCGACGTAAATATATATTAAATTCATCATTATAGCTTCACTCGGCTTTTGATGCTTCATGGCCTGCAGAAAGGCCTTTTTTGAATAAATCCAACCACATCAAACCGTCTATCCAAAAAGATTATGCGGGCTCACTTCAAACGCCTATCTTAAAACGCCAACCGTTCGGAATTGACTTTGATACACCAATATTCGGTTCCGTATATGCGCATATTTAAAAAAGTCTATAATCCCGCAGCATTCCGGTTTTCATTTGAATTCATTCGAAAAATCAGATTAAAATACATGCCAGTTACTGAAATAGATTCGCGTGTCGCAATCGAATGGGGACGAATGAGGTATAAAAAATCCATCAATCACGATCTTGTACATTTTGTTGATTTTTAACACGGTCCGATTTCGCATTGCGTTTTGGGGTAATTGCGAACGATTGAATATGTAAAAAGAACATTCTTGATTGACCGTTTGAGAATTGAGCCGTGCTTTCCAGTCTGTGAGTTCGGATTTTGTTTCGTTCTGTGTCCGACTTTTGTGTTCTTTGAGATACGGATAGTGTGATGTAATGACGAATTTTTTACGTTGAATGGGCTTTTTGTACAAAGATGTAATATGTTATAAATAAAATTCTGTGATTGTAATTTAAAAATTATTATGGGTTCTTAGTTCTTGATATCGTGTTTCTAAACGCTTATTAACTTCTTACGCAGCTGTATAAACTGTAACTTTATTCCATTTTTAAACTCCCTAGTCATAAGAGGCGCATGCACTGCATTTACCACAACTTCACAAACTAACCAGACAATGAAATTAATAGCAGTATTATACGAACAGCGCCACAGCGTCACCCATTACCAAGTTAGTTACAAAATGCGATACCAACGTTACGAAGCTAACTTCGTAGATAGGGGCATGCAAATGGCCGGCTGTCTGCTAACCTGTTATATCACGTCGTTGACAAATGAGTGCGGCGCTGCCAGTGACAGTCCTGTGGACGGCGCACTGCCATTAAATTATTTATCGAACTTGCATAGGAGGAACAGTAGGGCTGGCACGAAAATAGGTTTCGATGATTTTTGCTTTCGTTTTGGTGGAGTCCGGTTATGATTGGTATCTTCGTGAGGTAGCATATAACATGAGTGTTGCTGATGTGAAAATATTGGAAGAGGACAGTCGGGGAAACAGATTGCTTAGCAAATTGACTGTGAACTAAGGGAGTCCGTATATTCCAATTACAACTGCCATTCTTTCTCAATCGTAAATTTTTACACTGCAATTTCACGTAGAGTGTGAATGGGCTAAACAAAACATTTCCCTGCCTGTAGGTAGGCTGAAACCTTAACTGCCGATATATTGATTTTATGTTAAAGGTTACAAATAAACAGTACAAAAAGTGCTTCGTCATTGCAGCAACTCACTTACTCACTGAACCGGCGCTGACTTTTACAAACGATTCATTTTGAAATTGAAATACATACTTGCAGTGCTGCCGCATTTTTTTTGGGTTAGCTAGTATGTTGTTTAATTTTTAATGTAAAATAAAACAATTATTTGTTGTTAATTAGTTTCTAAGGGAAAAATTCCGCTAAAGTGTGGATAAGTTTGAAAACAAAATGAAGTGTGTTCTTTTTAACCGACTTCCAAAAAGGAGGAGGTTATATGTTCGTAGCGTATGTATGTTTTTTTGTGTATGTCCGTCGATATTTTCGTCAATTGTGAACGGATTTTGAAAATTCTTTTTTTGTTTGAAAGGGTATGCCCCCAAGGTGGTCCCATATAAATTTTATTAACTTAACTTGAGTGCTTTTTGAGTTAGCTTCATTAATACGTATTTTTCCCACTTAGCCTATATCGACGATCTTGTAACATTTTCCTGTCACTGTTATTTACATAGCAGGTCGTGATATTCGAACTAGTAGGGGGTAGGTACCACAACTAAAAAGTGAAAAATAAAAACTTTTTACAAAAAAAACCAACCGACTTCCAAAAAAAACACTAGAAAGTGAAAAATAACTTTAATTTCGGAAGTCGGTGGCTTAAAACGAAAATTCAAAACCAAAGACACCGACTTCCGAAATTAAAGTTATTTTTCACTATCTAGTGTTTTTTTTGGAAGTCGGTTGGTTATTTCATAGGTGGTAATAAATATTCTATTCTATTCTATTCTAAGTATAGCCACATTACCGTATGAAATAGTTCTTCACGTTCTATATACTGCATAAATCAAATCACTTCCTTTTAGCTTCGCAGTGGGCCGTAGTTCGAAGAAGAATGTCAATTTTTCATGGAACTGAGCGCATGCCGCGCGCCGATTGCATTCTGATGGGATGGACTGACCGGGAAGAGTCGGTGATGTGTGCGATATGCACACCTATTACCGCGACAGTTGGATTTAAAATGGAATAGGTATATGGAAAAGTAGGAATGGTAAAAGTATTTGGTCTAATGTTACTGTTTATAAAAGAAGTCGTTCCTCGGTAATACTGTGTCGATGCGAAATGAAAAGAAAGAAGAACAGGATTATGATAAGTACGACGCATAGAAAATCAATCTGAAGCGGTAGTGAGTATACGACTGGTGACATGCTACGACTTTTGCTACGAGTGCTACGGCGTAGCCACCCCGGCCGTAGCGGCACTTTTATCGTAGCGGAAGTAAATTATAAATAAATATTTTTTCATTCTAATTATTTTTAAATACCGTATTGCTTGGTTGGAAATTTTGTAATACATCTGGGTTTTCATGTTGTTTCAGTAGGTATTTCTAAACAAGAGATCTTTTAAAAGAGTTTTAATACAAACGAAACATACCTATTTCATACTAATTACAAAAGTTTTACAAACCTGTTTTACTTTTATGTACTAATCCTGGATACTTAATCCATTACATTTACCGTAAGCATTTACCGTAAGTTAATATCTGCAGCTTTACCTACGTGCGTTACCAAGCATTTTGACTGTTTTATGAAAAAGGCAGGAAGGGTCAGGAACCCATTAGTGATCCCCGAGGGTTACAAATGTTTGCGACGCTCGTTCGGAGTAACAGGCCACAATTTCAGACAGACAGTTTATAACGTTAACAAATACATGAACGTTTTGATCTGGGTATGACATTAGCTCGGTTCATTTGAACCTAGCATTTTGGGATGACGATATTTGCGCCTATTTGGACTAACTGAGATAATTTGTTCGTTCGGTAATGGCTTAATTGGATGCTGCGGTCCCAATTCTGAGTACTGGTCCTGGTGACTGTTGAGCTAGAACTCATCGGCATAAAGCTTAACATGAAGTCTTAATGAACGACATACTTACTAGACACTTTAATACTAGAATTTTATACAGCCCGTTTAAAGTAATAGCAGCTAATCAAAAACTTTTGGCACTTACCTCCGTAAGTATAAATTAAAAAAAAAATTGACAGCGAAGGTACGATAATCATCCAGGCCGTTTCAACGCAAACGATAACAATAAAACCTTTTCTTTTTCATAATTTTCACAATGGGGAAGCGATTTACGTATATTGGTAGGCGCGGCGCGTCGTTAACCTCGCATTAAAATGAAATCGTTCTCTCGCAACACCGAGATATATCACAATTGAATTGAGCTAAATTGTTTCTCTTAGCTTCTTATCGCAAACGTTTAACATTAAGATCTGGAATAAAACGTGTATATTGTACATTATCCGTTCACTTTAGTCTCTCGACTGCTTTCTTCCACTCAGTACATAACATAATTGAAATGGAGTATCTTAGTGCAGCAGTATTTCTGTGTAAAAACCTCTAGTGGCACGTTCCAGCACGATTCATGCAGCTCAGTCTATCGTAAATAAGGCGCAATAGTTTTAAAGTAAAGGCTTATTCTTAGACTTATTACAACATGTGGGACTTAGAAGGATATGCGAAAGATTTATCTTTGTAGACAAGATGTCTATTTTCTTTCATACAAGCAAAGTAATGACCTTATTATCTGTGTTCAGTCTAGCGTTAAACCACTTAGCTGGCGACCTTTACAAGACAAGCATTAAGATTATCATGCTAATAATACGTATAAACTGATAATGCTTGAGTAAATAGCGTCCTATACAAAATCCAGCTTTGTGTGCGAGCTAAACATAGTACATATTCAAACTGCGATAAGATGTACATATCAATGGAATATCTATACACGTCTAACACTTTTTTTTTTTCTTTTTTTTTTGGTTGGTAAATCATCAAATAACTTCTCCCGCTCTGGGCGGAGCGGGAGGGCGTGTCAGACTCTGACTGACTAAAACCCACCCGTGTTCCTTCAGTTGCCTGTGTTGCCAGGGGCCACGGTATCCCTTTCGGACTTTCCCGCAACCCCGGCACACGTCTAGCACTGTGATACTATTTAAAACAATTCCTTTATAATCATCATTACATATAGTTCCTTGGTCATTATGTACATATATTTATATAGATATGTTTTTATGTATGTATGTATTTATTGTATATGGAAAGGGTACACCACTGACTACCTTCAGTATTGTCTCTCCTTCTCCCTTGAATCCAGCCAAAGGTTGTCTGTAAAAGATCGCTTTTAGCAATAAGAACGCCCATTGTGTAACCCAGTGTAATAAAAAAAAAATCTGCAATTTTTGTCGTGTATAATAAAGAGTATTCTATATATTAAGCCGATCCAAGTTTATATATATTTATAAGAAAGCACGTGTAAGTACTTGGATCTCTTAAGTACGAAGTGTAATCTATTTCTTCGTACATAAATATCAGAAGACTTACACGTGTTTTTTTGATTAAAGATAAATCTCCTATATTGCTGACAAGAATGTTGACTATTTTTATAAGTATACGGCCTATATACGACATATTTCTTAATAAGGCCTGTTTCACAGTGCAAGTGGCAGTATAAGGACCTTTCCTCACTGGTCGGTATGTCCGCGGTGCGGGATCGGCATGCTCGGTATACTCGGTACCGTCAGCTTACCGAGCTCCTTTTATATAAGTATGTAATATTATTGATGCGAAAGTGAGTTTGTATGTATGTATGTATGTCTGTTCGTTTGTTACGCTTTCACGCTAAAACGGCTGAACGGATTTGGATGAAATTTGGCTCATGGGTAGACCATGAACTACCGAAAACATACAATCAGGTCTATAAATGAAAGCAGTGCGGTATCGTTTCGGTACAAATCATATCGCACTGCTGCTTGCCGAACAATGAGTAAACGACCTAACGATAAATCGGTCTATAATTGACGGAGAAATCGGTGAACATAAATAAAACATAAAAAAAACATACGCTACGAACAAAGAACCTCCTCCTTTTTGGAAGTCGGTTAAAAATGAGACCTTATTATGGTATGGTACCTTGAATTATGGTAACCGGAATTTATGCCATGGTGACGACACAACCAAAAAATCCTCTCGACCAAGAAGGAAATTCTAGTAAAACAGAAAGGTAAACCTAAGATAAACCAAGAAAAGAACATAAAGTTCTTCTCATCCCCGGCGAATCAAAACTTTCTCGGCACTACCAGTTCCTTATAAGTTTGAGAGAGCAATAACTTATAGGTTAAGATCGTAATAGTTATGATTAAATTAATATCATCAGCAAACAAACGTGTATAAATAAACGTAGGCTGACAATAAAAATTATGAAGCACTAGCTGTCGTCCGCGGTTTCACTCGTATTCTTGGAAAAGTGTGTGAATGTTCTTGCATAAAGACGCTTAAAAGTATCCTATATGTTAATCTAGGTTACAATCTAGCTATTTGCGAAATATCACCCAAATCCATTCTTGAGTGAAATACGTACAAACTTACAAACATCTTCTCTTTGTTTAATATAAAGTAGAATTTCGCATCAGCAACCAGACCAGACAGCAATTGTCTTGATGGCCCGAAGGTCGTAAGCCGAACTGTTACGTTTAGTGGCAGACTCGTTTTTTGTTATAATACACATGAAACTGAAGCACTCATGCATTAGGAGTTTTTGCAGGAAATGATTACTAAGAGAGACTTTATATGACTGTAAGTAATGTTTCGTTTTGAGTGGTTATGATCAAGTGTGGGTAGGTTTTTTTTGGGATGTCTCCTAATATTTGTGATAAGTCATTGTTGTACATTACTTTTGGGAATAAATAGTTATTTGTTATACAAGAGTGCAAAGTTGCTTTTTAACCGCGTGTTCAATTTTGATGACCGAGCAAGCGAAGGATTCTAAAATTTAATCACGAGCGTAGCGAGTGATTCAAAATTAGAATCCTGAGCGTTAGCGAGGGAATCAAAAGAGCACGAGGTGAAAAATCTTTGCACTCGAGTGCAACACGTAACTTTTCATTCCACCTCAGCGAGGAAATGACTAAATGCAAAAAAAAAAACGTTTACAATCACAAGATAGGTACACTTTTATTTCAGTTTAGGTATTAATTACTACATTATGACAGGTAAGTAATATAGAATAATCTTTAAATTATAACAAAATATTACTAAGGTATAATTAAGAAAATTTTAAAGTAACGTTGCTACAGTTATTTAAATTGAGTGTAATATTTTTGTTTGGTACTGTAATATTGGTGTTAGTCACTTGTGTACTGTTTTTCGGTAAACTATCTGTCATACTTAATAGTTGTACCGATTCATCGGATTCCCTTGGCGTGAATGTTGGAGAGAGAGGGAGATGGTTAGGTGTTTCATAACGGCTTATTTTTGATGTAGAAGGGCCAGTCCAAGGATCCGATTGAGGCTCTTTCAGTGTAATGGCTCCTACGATGCCTTCACATATTTTAGACTTATTTTGGATGGAATCCTCTATGTATCCCTCTACAACTGCATTGGACTTCCAGCCTCCGTGGCGCTTAAGGGACAGGAGATCAGCTCCGGAATCAGCCAAAAGTGTGGCTGAAGTTCGTCGGAAACAATGACCCGTGTACAACAGGGGTTCTGGAAGTTCAAGAAATGTTGCTATTTCTCGTGGGATACTGCCAATTTTATTAGTACCCATAGGCTGTCTAACACACTTTCCATTGCGATACTGTAGAAAAAATCGATTGATTGGAGTGTTAGGCGGGCGTAAGGCTTGATATTTCTCAACAATCGTTACGTATTCCTTGCGAATGACGAAGTTGCGGTCTCTTTTTGTCTTTGTATTAGGTAAATTAATTAATAGTAAGTCATCTGAATGTTTCTCAATGTTTTTGACATTAAGTTGTGTTAGTTCATTAGTTCGACATGCTCCGTTTATTCCAATAATAAGAACAACCTGTAACGTAAAGAGTATTGTAGTAGATAAATGAATAAAATTGATATGAACGCATAATTATGCCTATCAACATCTACTAAGTATACTATTTAATTGAGATTAATATACTTAAGTAGATACTGAATGTGCAACTGACTTACTTTTGCCGCCAAATATACGGAATCGGGTGCTTCGTTAAGAAACTTTTCAATATCAGATACTGTGAAAACCTTCGATTTTTTTGGTTGATGACCAGATGAGGCTCTTTTTAAAAATGCCACTAATTTAGGATAGGTATCGATATGTTTGTCTTTTTTCATCTTTATTGTTGCTTTTAGCATCGAATACGTACTCCATAGAGTGCTTGCTTTCTTGTTCTCGGATAATTCTATAAAATATGCCAGCAAAACGTTTTCTGAGAAAGTTTTGGCTCCTTTTGCTAGTCGCCACGTGTTGAACATATCGTACTGTTTTAAATACTTCTCGCGTGATTGTTGAGGGAGAAAGCTCATTTGCGCATTATTAACAGTTTCAGTTAATTCTGTTGGCGTCAAGCAAACTTCCTCGTCGCTAGAATCACTCATTTTAGTTTTTTCACTTGTTTTCAAGTTTCTTGTTTTTAATATAAGGTTTAACAATGACGTGAAAAAATGCCGCGTAAAGAACCGCGTACAAAGCAAATTGAAAAAAGAACACCAAGAAGGTTCCGAGTCTGAGTTTTTAACAAATTAAAAAAAAGTTGTATGATATATTCGGCACCATAGAGGTAGCAGTAAATAGGTTTAATGTTTTTTTTAATTCACAAACTTAGTGCACACGATGTTCTAAATTCAATTTACTTTATCCTCTAGAGAATAAAAACGGCTTTTCCACTCAGATATTGAAGATTAAAAATACTCTTTCCGAGATGGTGGGATGAAAAAATAATTATTTAGGGAACTTGCTAATTTGAATTCTCCAAAAAACCGACGGAAGTAAATTCTTGAAGCAGAACTGCAAAGGCTTGATAAATAATAATGACTTCCCCACTCAATATAATTTATTATAGATAATTAGGAAAAATTAATTACTTAAGAGACGTCCTGTGTCGGACGTTTCTAGAAGGGTTGGAGCACTTCATAATTAATATTATATAATTTAAACTCTTCGGTTTATGGGTCACGAGGACTGCGATTGCAAACGAAAGATGAAATAAATCATATTTTTATAGCAAACGCAGAAGTTAATAGTGGTCATATTTTCTATAGAAAATGTTGCAGTAACTTCGATTTATCGCCGTTTCATAATTTTATTTTTCAAGATTTTTTCCCCTCTATACTATTATGTGGTAAATCTTGTGAACTATCTCTATTTCTTTAAATTATTTTGGGGTTATAATATATTCATATTTGAAATGTGCTAATTAAGCCTTTTCATTTGATACCCAACATGGCACCATAAAAAATCTTTTTTTTTTAGTTTATGACTTTTTGTCCTCTAGAGGGCCATATTAAATTAAATTTGACGATTTAATGTGACGTCACATAGCATATAACCAGCAGACGACCGAGGCGCTTCCACCGATACCCCATTTGTCAATTTATGATGGCAGATTTGGCAGTTTAGAAGTTATGAAGGAACAAATAAACATACATACATACATACATACTACTATACTATATTGCCTATTATATACTACTATACTATACATTGCCTTTGTACGTATTTTTCTGTTCCTTTCTTCTTGTCTGTTTGTATGTGTGTGCATAAATGGTTAAATAAAATTAATACATACCGGTCAAAATCATAACCCTCTTTTTTGCTTCGCCGTAGTCGGATATAAAAGAAAATGAACCACAATAAAACACGTAGTGTAAATTATTACTGTGAGACAAAGGAGAGATAGGGTTTCAAAATAAAACTTGTTGTTTTACTTAAAAAATTATGCTTTAATATTTCGCGTTAACAAAACAAGTTTTTTGTTGTGTAAAGGCTTGTAAAGTTTCTGCTCCGGTTTAAAGGTTCGACCACACTGCTCAAAGTAGTCGCCGTTAGCGTCGCATATACATAGTGCTCTAATTACATTCAAGTAGCTGGAAACTGCAAGGACGAGTGCAATTTGCTACTCACTTACGATAATGTGTAATATTTTTTTCTTTTTTTCTCACTTCTTACATCTGTTCTTTGGTTATTCAGTTTAGGCGCGTCATGCATTGTCTGCTCCAGATTCCCATACAGAGAATATTTAGTCACTCAGAGTAGCGCCCCGTCGTGTCACGCAACGCAGCGCTAATATGATAGGACCTTTACTTCAGTACGACAGACACATTATTAAAATGTAAATTCATAAACACAATTCTTTCGTTGTTTTCATAATGAATCCCACGAGGTTACACAGAGTGAACACGTCTCATATAATACTCACAATACATATAAAAACAATATTTCAGCTCATTAATTTGCTTCTAATATGCTTAATTACGTTAATTATATTTAATCATATTATCTCGCCAATATGAGGGTTGTCGCTTTAATTATTCCAGACATAAATCGCGGGACATTTCTCTGACGGCTTTTAAATTAATATAAATAGATGGTTTTGAGGAGAAAATATGTTCATGATTATTCATTCCTAGAAGCTCGTGTCTCTAAAGATTTTTAGAAATATTTTTGTTCTACTTTGAATATATTCTTTAGATAGATATGATAAAGATATTATGTACACCATTTAAATTACAGATGTTAAATATGTAGAACTTTAGAAGACGTACTAATAAATAAGCGTGTTGTTTTTTGTGATACCAAATTAGCAATCTGTTATAAACGTTACTGTTATCTTAAAAAAAAAAAAAAAAAACCGTTCTTTTTTTTTACTTTACGCCGTGTCACACGTTCCGTTAAAATGTCGTGGAACATAAATGACTTAATGCCGTCAAGTAACATTACTTTCAGAAAATAGTACCGGAAACTTCTTATCAGAAGCATTTCATAATGTAAATACAATTCAGAAACTTGACTACACAACGTTTATAACTTAAGTACAAAATAAAGATGTCCTTTCGACTATTACAAGGGGAGATTATTGCTTCACTGGTAACAACTTGTTCAGTAGGCAAGAGCATTTTCGGCGAATAAATAATTCATACCACGACACCCTTTGGACCTCCTTGTACTGTTTAATAACGAGTTGAGCATAATTAGTTTTAGTTCTACGCCTAGCTGCTACAATTAATAGAATATAAGGTTAGAAATAATAATATAGCGATTGTTATAATGCTTCAGACACTGTGTATGGAATTGGCCTAAATTGAATTGGGGTTCTTATGTATAAAGTGCACGTAAAAATTAAAAAAAGGTTGTGACGGTATCTCCTTCAGAAAGGTCTGAATGCGTAGAATTTGCACGAGGACGAAGCAAAAAGTACATATATAAGCACGTGGTGTTCCGCAGTGTTGTAAGACCTGATAATTCAGCAACCCTTGCATAGCACACTTCTAATGACAATAGAATATTTTAACAATTCAGCAATATCCGTTTCACCTTTTCTTTAAAAAAGAATCAATCCAATGGACGGTGTTGAACTGCAAAAAAAAAAAAACGTTTCTCATACATGTGAATTATGCAATTAGGCTGCAGGTAACTGGTCGCCCAAGGAACTAACTAAATGATTAATGGTTGAGCATGGCAGCCAATGATAAGCGCACTGGATGTTACTCCAATGCGCTTATCATGGGCTGCCATGTTGTCACCTATGATCTTGATACGTAGTTTCTAAGGGAGCGCTCCCCTATGACCGTTCAATGTAGCAATCTCTGATAAATCGTGCTAAACAATTGACAGTCACGGGCTGATATGCTGATGACGTCACCATTGTTACTAAGGGAAGTTAGTCTTCTGTCTGTTCTGTACATAGTCTCAGTATAAATTGATTATAAACAAAAAATGTAATAAGTCTTCTTTTTAATCAAGCCTCCTGAAATGTGTGAAGCCATGTAATATTTATTATGTAGAAGTGGTGCTTTTTGTAAGAAAATATAATTTATTTTATGATGTAAATTTTGTTCTAAAGAAGTTTCTAGTTCAAGCTTAGTTCAAGTGTTGAAAGTTATGATAATATTATGGACTACGGAAAAAATGATTTTTATTCAATCCTTTTAGACAAATGGCTCACTAAATATAAGCTTTTGTAAGTTTTTTTTTGGCCTATTAACTTATGCATTAAATACCTATATTCTTTTTTTATAATAGTGGCACCAGAGATATTGAACTTTCAATAAGAATCTTTTGACCCTTTAGCCAGCGCCACTACAGCACAGTTGTAATTAATTCTCCTTGATCTGTCGTGTTTAGGAGCTCATTAGTCTTTGAACAAAAAAGGTTTTTCACAACTTCCTTCCTAAAAAGGAGTTCAAAGACATTCCCTCATTTTGTCCGTGACAGACACGGCAATAACATTTTCAGGGGGACATTTTCTTCCCAATACCGAATGATATATATCAAGGTTCCAGTGTACCCATTGTGTGAGTTATATCAGAATTGCATTTTTGTTGTATTGTATCGTTCCCGATGTATTGCTACCCTTTGTAATATTGTAGTTTCTGACGATGCATGTATTGTTACGGTTTGGCAATACACTGAAGTATCTCCTTCTGTTCGGCAGATAATAAAGCGATGAGGATGTAATGGTCCAGGTTCCTATATAACTGGAACAATGGCATTCCAATCTGGAATGTAATACAATGTGGAGTTTATTTGGACTTTCTAGAACCTACTTATAGTATAGTTTCTAGTACCTATGTACAATAAAGTAAATGAAAGGTGATTGTTACTTACGTAAATTTTAGCTTGGTAGGGGCATGTGATGAGGAGGGATGAAAGGAAAATGACTAAAAGAATGATGAATATAAATGTTAATGGATGAAGAAGCTATAATGAAAAGATGGATGGATTGTGTCAGGAATGATATGAAATAGAAGGAAGTGAATGATAGCGTGATAGTTGGCAGCGGAGAATGGAAGGAGAAAACGTGTTGCGACGAACCCAAGTGATACAGGACAAGGGCACGAAGATGATGCTGAAATATTGTGTATTTCCTAGTGGTAGATTGAATTAGGCCTTATGATGACCATTGTAATTGAGAAAGAGTGAGTTGGTTCATAACTAGTTAGCTGAGATATAGCCAAAAACACCTGCATAGTGCAATTACGAAATGCAAAAACAAACCTGAACGCCGATTAAAATACACCGAGGTTACAACCAGAGACCGAATCGAAACCTCGAAACATCACTTGCAGGATTTTGATGAATTATTAAATTTCCCGGAGCGTGTAAGTCTCAAGCCAGCCGGAACAAAAAGCGACAAAACCGGACCGGTAAAATATTGTGTTCAAAGTCTGATCATGCCGTAAGAACAAATGGAAAGCCACCGCAATACTGTAGGTATACTGAAAGCGATAGCCCACCCACAGGCTTGCATTGTTATTTTTTTAATCTTTTGAACAAACATCAAGAGAGAAACGAAAGAGTTTGCGATATGAGCCAAAAATAAATTGAAGTTGCAAATCGATCCCGAACTAAAACTGACAGTAAAATAGTAGATCCGGATGATTGGTGTTTATCATTCATCACAATTTTGTTTAAGTCTTTTAACAATTGTTGGTTCTTCTTATAGTCAAATAAGATTAAGGTCGAGATAAACGTGCTTAGTATTATTCCAGTCACTGTAGCACAATTGTCAAACTAAAAGTGCAAGACAGAGACGGATATGTATCTGTCTGTCTCTATCCGTTCTAAGCCAAAGTACGGTAACATTTATCACTCTGGGCCTAGAACTCAAGCATTAATTTGAAAATTAATGCCATAGGAACTAAAAAAAACACCAAACAGTTATTTTATTAGTTCTAGAAAACATCCCCAGGTCAATAAGAATAATATGATTATTATTTTTTTACCTTCATTCCTCAACATATCTTATTGTATAGCTATTTCTCCTATAATAATGCTCGAGACTATTTTCTCCGGTCAATTGATATCGGAGTATCAAGGAAATTAACCATTACGAAACATAATAGTTTTATGGCTCCGAAGGATATTGGCTCGTAGATGGTGAAGAGAATAAATAAGAAAGAAAATGTTTTCTTTTTCATAAAATCCTTATAAAATGACGCTTTTGCTCCATGTAGGTGAATTATGCAGCCAGAGTTTTATAAAGCCAGCTTTAAATAAAATACTGCTCCATTCTCAACCCCAAACTATGATCGTGCGGGTGCCGAACCACGGCATTCAGGTGTTTAAAATCCCTCCTAATTTTGCACAAAAACCGCGTGAACAGATTAATTAATACGAACATAAACTAATTAAGCTAATTAAATGTTAATGCGATGTTTTAATACAAGCTATTAGTAAACAGGGGCCGTGCTCGCTGCTCCGGCTGCGCGAAAATGTATCTTTATGCCGTAGTGCACTCAGTGGAAAGCATAAAGTGGTCTTAAGTCTGCCATCTTCTGTTTCAAGCGCTTCGCTGGCTTACTGTATCGTGCTCTAGCTTAAAGGCGAGAGAAATACACAGTGTAAATATAAAAATACTACGTAAAATATGATTTGGAAGTTTTTCGTCGCTCGGGTTATAATGTTTTATGGTGAGACCGTGGCGCACGGCGTGGGAGGTAAGTGCCTGATTTGCGATCAAGACGCGGAGCAGATTATCGACTGGCGCTTGTTTGAATTTCATTTGTATTGTTCAAGTGCCATCAACGATAAGCCTCGATGGTGCGCCGATTATCCCACTTTGGATTACTCAGCGGCTACAAATTCTTTCCGAAATTTGCCAATCTTGTTAAGCCCTTATCAACTTAATCGGTACTTAAAGGTTCCTGAGTTTCGGAATTCCGAATTTCGGAATGAGTACTCAGCATTCGATGGAGCTTAATATTTTAGGTAAGATGGCCAAGTAATCAATCACAATACCTTCTGCTATATATGCCGACGTAATTCCGGTCTGATCAGCTGTAATAATAGTTGAGGAAAAAAGTAAGGAAGAAACTACGTTAAGTGGAGGTAAAATAATAAGTTTCCTGTAAATATAATAGAAACGCTCAAGACGTTGTTTAATTGTGTTAATTTCCAACATCGTTATCTCGAGACTCATAATTCTTAGCTTCCCTTGAGTAATTAGTGGCCAACGATAGGTACGAACAATTGAAACAAAATTCAATTTAAAATAGAATATATATAGACTAGCTGGGTTCTGCACTGAGCCTTAATTAAAATTGTAGCTCGTGAAATATTTAAGTAATGAGTTTTAGGATTTGGAATAAATAGACTATTAGGGAGAAACATTAACTCTAATGAAGAGTGAATGTTTCTGAATTCCATTTAGAGATAAGATTATATGTAACTTTCGTCAAATCACAAAAAGACTTTCGTAAGAAACGCGCTCGTGGGTATTATTGCCGTCGAATCTTCTACTGTAATATGCTTTGTCTGGGCGCGAATATAACAAACGTTTACGTCTCTAGGGAAAAAAAGGGCAAAAACGCAAGTTTCGTAGATAAACAAAAGGCTAATCGAGCTCGGTGACAGCCGTCTGAATATTATGAAATATTTCTTCGTCAATATTATTAGATAAGGCTAAGTATTTCTTGTCGACTCGCTTCCCTTTACGGGCCTGGCGTTATCAGGCTGCCCGATAAGCGGCAAACGAGGCTTCTCCGGGAGAAAACCGCTATCATTTTTTATAACGCAATATGCCGGTCGTAAATAGTCTGAGCCCTTTACGCTAGGTTATTTGCTTTTGTCTTGGGGGCGACTGAAGCAAGGAGCAGCGAATTTATTTGATTGTTTGTTTAGGATATGTTAAGTGATGATGGGTTAATAATAATAAAGATTTGTAAGGGAACATGTTTTACTACCTACTCTTCCTACTTACCATAATAATTATGTTTTGCAAGATCAAAATCTGCCTAGGTTTTTCCCAACTATGTTGGGGTCGGCTTCCATGCTAACCGGATGCAGCTGAATAACAGTATTTTACATGGAGCGACGGTCTATCTCACCTCCACAACCCAGTTACTGGGTAATACGATACCCCTTGGTAAGACTGGTTGTCAGACTTGGGGGCTTGTGAAGACCTGTAACGACTGTCAAAGATCCACGAATGACAGCCGGGACCAATGGTTTAACGTGCTTTCCGAGGCACCGAGGGGTCTTGGTATGTTAAGATGGTCACCCATCTAGGGACCAACCGCGGCAAGCGTAGCTTAACTTGATTGATCGAACCGTGCGGCTGTTATTACCACAAGCCCGTCCCAGTTTCAACTTGTATGAATGTTTAATAAGGTGTTTCCTTGTTTGTTACTTTCGTTTATTAAATTAGATTTCATTTAAAATTTAATTTCAGACCGATTAATTTACAGTTATTTGCTGATGTCATTAATATTTTCATTATTCATTTAACAGGTTGCTGCGACGTTTTACGATGCATAATTATACTGATACTGCGATCACAATATACCACCATAATAATTATGTTTTGCAAGATCAAAATCTGCCTAGGTTTTTCCCAACTATGTTGGGGTCGGCTTCCATGCTAACCGGATGCAGCTGAATAACAGTATTTTACATGGAGCGACGGTCTATCTCACCTCCACAACCCAGTTACTGGGTAATACGATACCCCTTGGTAAGACTGGTTGTCAGACTTTCGGGATTCTGACCGGGTCGTCAGAATCCCGAAAGTCTGACAACCAGTCTTACCAAGGGGTATCGTAACGACTGTCAAAGGTCCACGAATGACAGCCGAGACCAACGGCTCAAGATGGTTTCCGAGGCACGGTGGAGTCTCGATATGTCACCCATCTACGGACCAACCTCGGCAAGCGTAGCTTAACCTCATGGATTGACCCTTGCGGCTGTTAATACTTAGCCATGAGCTCATGTTTTTAGCAAGTTACAGGGTGTAATTATTTTACTGAACACAGAATACTTGTTTACAATTTACTAAATAAGAATATAGAGGCAAAATACTGTAGGTCGTAACCTACCTATTTGCGAATTGGTAGAAACGAAGCAAGCCAGGAAACGGAGAATCATTGGGTATCAATCTTGTATGTCACGCGATCCCGTCACAGCGGTGCACGCCCGACGTGACAACAGCCCCACCTATCGGCGCTATTGTTCTCAAGGCACACGTTGCATCTTAGCTTTTATTACGCACGTAGCTTTCCTCACTACTTCCACCTTCGTCGTTTGCAGGTAAGAATCGGGTACGTGTTTTGAAAAAATATGATCAATATCCGATTTTTTCTGTTTTGTCTTATATTAAAAGCCTTTTTGTTTTTCAACGCTGCTCGGGATTTTAAGCTTATGAATTTAAATTAAATATCGTAAATACACTCCTGGACACCTAAATCGAGCTACTGTACATTTTTATGTTTATAGGCCTAAAACATCAAAATAATTATATGTCAGAGAATAGTTTTTATGCAGTTTTGAAGCAGACAAACTGGCCATCATTCCGGTATCACAAATGTTCCAAATTTGAAAAAGAGAAGCTGGTCGCTCTTAAACAAGCTTTGATTAGAGCATCTAAAAGTTTTTTTTTTTTTCACAAAAAGAGTGTCGTAATTGTCATTCCTTATTTTTTTATCCATTCTAACGTTCAAATTATGGTTACTGCACCTGAAGTAGCCGCGCAAGCTGGCACTTCTTCAGTCTGGGCTTAGTCAGTGAAACGTAAGTACACACCTTCATATAAGTCGTTCGGTCTGTGTTAGTATCGCAGTAATGGAATTAACCGCAAGAAACCCCGAAATTAATCCAATGGAGCACTGAACAGGCGTATTCGAACTAACCAACCAGCTCCAGAAACTTTGCAGGAGCTGAAAATTGACATCTTAGAAGCATGGGAATAATGCCGAACCGCATGATGGCCGTCGGAAATGCTCTTGAAGGCAACATGTTACTAAATAAACGTTTTCTCTATGTAAGCCACTGTTTTCTTCAAACATTCCGCGCTAATCTTGCCCCTGAGAGACGCAAAATGACGACTTATTGCAATTAAACTGTTTTGAAATGATAGTGAGTGACTGGCTTCAAAACCACATTTTTTTTCGTTGCCCTACCATTATTCAAAAAGATAGACACATTTTAACAAAACTATGCAGGCTCGATTCAGGTGTCCGGGAGTGTATATTGTGATCGCAGTATCAGTATAATTATGCATCGTAAAACGTCGCAGCAACCTGTTAAATGAATAATGAAAATATTAATGACATCAGCAAATAACTGTAAATTAATCGGTCTGAAATTAAATTTTAAATGAAATCTAATTTAATAAACGAAAGTAACAAACAAGGAAACACCTTATTAAACATTCATACAAGTTGAAACTGGGACGGGCTTGTGGTAATAACAGCCGCACGGTTCGATCAATCAAGTTAAGCTACGCTTGCCGCGGTTGGTCCCTAGATGGGTGACCATCTTAACATACCAAGACCCCTCGGTGCCTCGGAAAGCACGTTAAACCATTGGTCCCGGCTGTCATTCGTGGATCTTTGACAGTCGTTACAGGTCTTCACAAGCCCCCAAGTTTGACAACCAGTCTTACCAAGGGGTATCGTATTACCCAGTAACTGGGTTGTGGAGGTCAGACAGGCAGTCGCTCCATGTAAAATATTGGTATTCAGCTGCATCCGGTTAGACTGGAAGCCGACGACAACATAGTGGGAAAAGGCTAGACAGATGATGGTGACAAGTTGAAACTAAGTAAAAGAAAGGTTTTAATTGAAACCTTGTTGTGGGTTATTCTCGTATACAAAAGCAAGAGTAATAAAGAGTATAATTTGTTTGTTAATTACTAGACTTGAGCAGAATGAAGGGCGGGATCGACTAAACGTGTAAGGGCGGATTCGACCAAACAGGAATAAATTTTATCCGCGGAATAAGATTTACTTCTGACAGTTTTCGTATGGACAAAACTGTAAAAAAATCTAAAATTTATTCGGAAGAGCAGGCTTATTCCGTGGATAAAATTTATTCCTGTTTGGTCATTCGACCTATGATGGAACACGTAAAGGAGGATAAGAAAAACCTTTTATACCATTCCCCCTCTAAAAAGCTTATTTTATTCACGCAAAACAGTGAATAAAAAGCACTTTTACTCACTGTTTTGTTGTCCTGGTGACCCCCATCTGAATGCTATACAACCTCCTTGCGAACAAATTAATGTGCATTTAAATTAATTTCGACGGCACGGTTGGTGTAGTGGTTAAGCGATTGACTACTGCGCTGCGTGTCGCGGGTTCGATTCCCGCACGGAACAAATATTTGTATGACCTACATGTAGTTGTTCCGGGTCTGGCTGTTTGTGTATGTCAGTTTAAATGTTTGTGAAGGCACCCACGATACAGGAGAAATTCCTAGTGTGGGGTAAAGTTAAAAAAAAAAAATATCTTCTTATAATATGCCTATTTTCGCTTAAATCTTTCTTTTTCTCGTAGTCATGGTATAAAGTATAGTATGCAACTCTTGAATAAAACGGATTTATATCGAGGGCCACGAATCACTCGCGTCGCTCAGGATTCTAACACTTGAATCACTCGCTATGCTCGTGATTCAATCATCATGAATCACTCCCTCCGGTCGTGATTCAGTCGTTAGAATCCTTCACTTGGTCGTGTTTCATCTATGGCCCTCGCTTTAAATCCGTCCTTTATTCACTAGTTGCATAATATACTATTTTGTAACATTTATTTATTGATTTATTAAGCAAGGCACACCAACGACATTTACAAGTATAGTAACAAGAGGTAATTACGAGTGTTCAGTACTATGTAAATATATCAGTTATAGGCATCCAGAATTATATTTTTATTAAAACTTAATTTTGTTGGCACAAGCATTCAGTTTAACGTGTTACCAATTCTCATTACACCGCTTTATATGAGTACTCCCAGGAATTAGTTCGTGGTAAAATCAAATTAAAGTAATTTTTCTTTGCGTTTCATGCGTTTTTTTTGTGTGCCATACAAGCCTTTCATATGTTGTTTGCAAACGTAGCGCTTGAAACGTAAATTCTCTCGTTTTGGGGCCTCATTTTGTATCGTGAAACACTTGTAAAAATCTCATTTTATATACATATTTTCTAACTCTCACGAAGGTGTTGTTATAAAATTTTCTCACCACATTCATTTTTGTTTGCTAACTTTAAAATATGCGTCTTTAAAATATCTTTGCGCTTCTGCCCCAAGTTTTGTCTTAAAAGCATGAAAAACCGCACTCGGAAACTTTGTTGACCAAGTTTCTTTGCATTCGAGCCCCAAACTTCGCCTGCGAAAGGATTTTTCCCGTATCTGGCTATATTTTAAAGCTTATATGGCGTCCTCGGCTTCATCTCGAATATCCTTCCGTTTCATCTCCATTTTACTTTGGGCTTATCTGAGGCTCTAAGATTTTTTTCCTAGACAAATGAGATACGCTGCGGTCCGTAGGAAGTTAATTTTTTCTTTCTTGTTTATCGTCTTTGTATCGTTTTTGTCCCTAAAACCTTTTTTTTCTAGAATTCAGGTCATGTATTGTGTACAGAGGATATGAATATGGCCCGTTACTCCGACGTATGAGACTACACTTTTGTGGAATGAGAAATGAGATTGGATTTCATGTTCATGAACCACGTAACTTTGTATCGTAATAAAATTCGGGTGTACTGTAACACATGTTATTGCTTGTTCTGTGGAGCTGTCACAGGGTGACGGATCACGTTACTGTATCCGGCCTAGTTCGCCTACTCTCACGATAATATCGGATATACATGTATACGTATATGAGCATTTTGTGTGTGAGCGTTTGCAATAAAATTTTCTTCTTCGTTATTAACTTTGTTGTTGTTCGTGTTGATGCGAGAGTATGTCTTAATGTTTATTACGAATCTTGTGAAGATTTGCAGATGGAATTCTTTCAAAGGTTTATTTTTGAGACGTGATTATGAGCTTTACGTTATTAGAAACGTAATAACGCTACGGTTTCAGAGATGAACGGACGAATGAACACGTGGATATTATGTGTGACACCAGCGACCTTGTCTTTTACTGGAAAATCATTCTATTAATCTGCTACTCACATAATATCGTAACAATAGTCAGACCTGCCTATTACCCAAACATGTACAACTAAACTAATTCTAATTAGGTACCACGGCTCACCCGTTTATTAGAGCTTCAAATGGAACACACGATCTCTCCAATTAGTGAAGCCGCTTTTGAAGATAGCTGTCGAAGCCATCAGGGAATTAATAAAGTTTCTAATATTGTGCTCGAGGCGGGCGTCGCCAGCAACATAAGCATCGCACTGAACATTGGTCCTTCGAGACGGAACTTGGTCGCTAATATTATAACTATGCAAGTTGCTATAGGATTTGCGTTAGGGATGCTGTTTGATTGGTGACTAAAGAAAACATATAAAGGATTTAGGTGCAGTCTGATATGCACTAAGCACAATACAAAAAAAAAAAAAACACTGTTTTTATTATATCTCACACATTAAACTGCATTAAAAAGTTAGACAATGAATAACCACTATTGGCAAAAAAATCTCAGTCCGGTACCTCCCCGGGGGCCCCGGGGTAGACTACAAGACCTGTTAGTGTGGTTCAAGCTCAAGCAAGCCTCAGCGGGAATGGCTGAAATGGTGTATGTATTATAACTCTAGGGTATTAATGAGACCATGTCATAGAATCAACTGGCATATGAATTATTTTTCAATTAATTATTTTTTGTTTTAATTTTTCTTAAAAAATAATTCAACAAAGTCACAATTATTTATGTAAAACACCCTTACGTGAATTATATAAAAATAAACATTTAATTCCGACAATTTTGTCCATAACAAATAGGAATATAACAACGGCACTTTTCTTTAGCGTTATATATGAATGATTGGTTTGAATGAAACTGATTTACTCATACTTAATGAATGAAACTTAGTTACACACATCAAGATTCTATGTGTGTTATGTTATCTTCGAAACTATTATTAGAACACTTGTTCCTAGACTTTTGTATTATTTTTACGTATAGCATATAACCTTAGAGTTATGGGACATTAAAGGGAACACGTTGTATAATAAAATACATACACCATTTCAGCCATTCCCGCTGAGGCTTGCTTAAGCTTGAACCCCTCCGAGAGGTCTTGTAGTCTATCCCGGGGCCCCCGTGGAGGTTACCGGACTGAGATTTTTTTGGCAATAGTGGTTATTCATTGTCTAACATTGTAAAAATTAATCGTTTATTTTCAAGCCAAAATAATCCTAGGCATGGCCATGGTCTATTCCTTCTCGTTTTATGAGGCAATTTCTCTGGTTTGGGACAATCCTAATTATTTCGACAGAGGCCTAATAATATTCTATGATTACTGTATAGTATTCATGTCTAGTCTCTATTTACAGAAGGCGAGTTCTATAATATTAAAAAGAGAAAGGTCAAATATTCTCAGGGCAAACATTACACTAGCTAAAGAACTATATCTTCAACAATAGCTGCCATATTATTGTCTGTACGTAAAGGCTATCGTAATCTATTTGGGAAGAACTTGCGTCCTTTGGGAGACAAGTTTTTACTTCTGAAGGTACTTTTATCTGTATTATGAGCTCCTGGGAAATCTACACTTATACCTCTCACGACCTTTTGATGTAACATATGCTGTCGTTATGTGTAGACATATAGTGGGCTGTATTTCATAGAGATATTGTGTTGCTTGTTTTATTATTATTTTGATCGTTATTTGTAACAAGAACATTAATTTTATTGATTCTTGTTTTTTAGATGGCTTTATTGTCATCAAATTAGTTGTTTCGATGGCTACAAACTAAGGTTTCTGGGTAATATAAGATATTATCATGGTTTAAAAGAATGATTATTTCTAAATTCGTCATAATAGATAAGAATTCTGTACCAACGCCAACGTACCTTCCTACATTAGAATTCCGACGAAAAATTTTATAAAAATTACACAGTAATACAGCTTTTTTTTTACCACGACGGGGAATCTCTTTGCCTGAATCTAACATGATGGTAAGTGATGATCAGGCCGAAGGTGTAAGCGAGCTTCACCCGGAATCCTCAACCACAGAGGAACTGGCTATGTTATCTCTAACTGCCGAAACACAACAATGTTGTTAACATTGTTGTTATGGCAACAGACTTAGATAAGATGGTGGTAGCTAGCCAGGCGGACTTAGAACAAGCCCTACCACCAACCAAACCGAGCAAAAAATTTTGCCCCCACTGGGAATCGAGCCCGGGACCTATAGACAAAACTTCGGGCTTAAAAGACAAAACTCATTTTAGTTCTTCATGCATATGTTTGCTACGTTATTTCTATAGGATTTTGTGCGTCCAAAAATACACGAAGATTGAACGGTAGCCTAAATCACAGAGTTTACTAATTGATTGATGGGAGAAGGGTACTGGGATACATTCTTTATCAACAAAACGTTATTTTATTTACCTCTGCTAGCTGTTAGCTTCAAATTAAATTCTGCAAAATACCGCGACTATTTAGGTACGTCAAGCGGGACAAATATAGCATATTACGATCATAAATATACAGTTTCTATATCATTTAGTGTTTCGTATTATTGCAGCAAGTACGCTCGTTTAATAAAGCCAATTTACGTGCAATTTACGATTATAGCACTTTCCACTACAATTTGCGTGTGTCACACTGAACACTCAGTAGCTGTTAAACAAGTCTACGAGCATTATGACGACCTTCGATAATCTACTTTATTGTTCAAGAGATAGAGTTGGTTTTATAGGGTCAAGGTGAAGTCGACGGGACGTGAAATAACTTTCGGCGCAATGGGTGGCGTTATATTGCACAGCACGCGTTGTGTTTATGGAGATTCCGACAAACGTGATGACAGCAATATTTTTGTTGTATCTTCCCCAAAACTAATGAATATTCTGGAAAAAGTCTCGAATATAAAGTCGGGGAACATAATGCAGTACTTTAGAGATAACTAACGCTAACTACTTTGAAAATTAAGCGCTGCGACAAACGCGGGTACCACGGTGCACGGTAAAGTGGCGTTCAGCAAGTACGTAAATAAGTTTAAAACGAATTACCATAACCTTGCCGCGTTTATACCAGGGAAATAATTATAGGACGGTAGTTACTGCAGGTACCTATACTAAGTTTTTACCCATGCATACAGAAGTTTAGACATACCGTATATACTTTTCAGGGACTTAGTTAAAATCACATCTTGTAGACCATTGAAACTGTCGACTTTCTACATTCTGTGATTACTTTAACTCACACACTGATTCCGAAAGAAAAGTCCAAAAAAATCGTATGGTTACTATATTTGTAAATATGTGTTCTAGTAACTAGAATCAATTCTTTGTTCTGGTGAAGACATTCAAAAGTGCCTTTGAAATAAATGATTTTACTTTGACTTATCTCTCTGTCTGCTGTGATAAAACATATCATCTACAAGACTGTCGATCCATACTGCTAATATTATAAAGTGGTAAAATTTGTTTGTTTGTAAGTTTGCATGTAAGGGGTAATCTCCGGAACTACCAGTCGGATTAGAAAAAATCTTTTTGCATTGGATAGCCCAATTCTTGAGGAAGGTTATAGGCTATGTAACATCACGCTACGACCCTTAGGAGCCCAACAAAAAGAAGAAAAAAACAGAAATAACGCTAAGGAATGCGCGGGTGATGGGATGCGACGCGGTGGGTCGGGGGCCGAAATTTCCCACGGACGAAGTCGCGGGCAGAAGCTAGTCTCTTATACAATGCTATACATAGTTTTTATATTTGTAGATTCATATCTTCCCCGACTTGATATTAGATAACTATAGAACACACATTGTAGACAATCAAACTTTATTCTTGTTGAGGCTGACTGTGCTACGATTTTGTTAACCTATACATATATAACTAACGACATGTCACTATGTACTTTACTAAGCTTCTAATTGGTTGTGAAATAATTCAATCACAGAAGTAACTTTATTACGCGTGGGTGATACACACAACAAAACGTATTTATAGATCTCCAATAGAAAGTAATTCCAAAGTTATTTGGCTCTTGTATTCTGATAATTGAGAAAGTAAAGGTTAAGCCTTATAAACTTAGCTAGGTATAGGTTGTTTCTTGAGACGCATTCTCATATAACGCAAAGCCAATGTATAAATGTTTGACTAATCAATTTCGACTCTATTCTTAGATATTAGTAAATTCCTTTTTGTTTGTTTGGTTCACGTAAAATATCTAGCTATGGGTAGCTCAAAACAAGGGTTTGTTTTAAAACACAATGTGATAAAAGCGTACACAGTTTATAGTCGTATTTAAAAGGGAGGACAGTTTATTTGAAAATTTTTAGTCCTTTCATCTATGAACTTACAAATTGGCCCAAATACTTATTTATCTAATTAAATGATAGAGATCGTAAATATTAATTTTCAAAAAATATTTTTTAATTGCAATTCTTTTGCATGTTCTTTTGCATGGCTGTGTTGATTTTTTTAGAGGAAAGTACGAAATCCACGCGGACGAAGTCGCGGACAAAGTGCTAGTAATATTATAAATTTGAAAGTTTGTATGTTTGGATGTTTGATACTCAATCACACAAAAACGACTGAATGGATTTGTATACAGATATTTTATAACCTGGATAACACCTAGGACACTTTTTATCCCGGTAGTACGTCACTGAGGGGTAATTTTTGACCCCAACGTGGGCGACGCTGCGGGAAAAAGATAGTAATTAAATCGCCAACCCACCTTGAGCAAGCGTGGTGATCAATGCTTGTGCCTACTCTGTATGGGAAATGGGTGGGTGGTATTATTATAATAATAACGACGAACGATGAATTCTTCGCATCACCCACGCGTGAATCGTGTCTTATCTCTGTATCAGGCTCCCAAACCAATTAGGTAGCGGTATTAGCATCGCCGATGGGTCGGAAGAGGTCAAGTGGTAAACGTTGGTCACTCACATCACTGCTCCGTCCACCGTAACACTAATGAAACCATTTAGCGGCTCATTGAACGTTTTTTTCGTCATTATGAATTTTGTGACGTCATTTTTACGGTACTTAATGAATTGTGGACAAAAATAACTGTCGTGTTTCCATAGGATTTTGGTATTTTTCGGTGTATTGTAGTTATTTTTGTAACAAACAAAAGAGAATCGCACAATACAGAAATATTGTTTGATAGAAAACAAACGCATTGAAATAGTAGTGTCAATAGTAGATATCGATCTTCGGCAGTCTTTTAGCTAGAGGTTAAAAATATTGTTAGTTGAAAAACAAGCGCATTAAAATAGTAATGACAATAGTAGCTATCGATGTTCGGCAATCATTTAGGTTAAGGCTAGAAATAATGATTGTAAAAATGTTATTTTTTAAATTTATTTTTTTATTGTTGGCAGACAGACGGATTGAAATAGTACCGGCAATAGTAGCTCTTCGATCTTCGGCAGTCATTTAGCTAAAATTTAAAAATAATTATTGTAACAATGTTTAAATAAATTGTATTATTTTTTATTGTTAGCAAACACACGCATTGAAATAGTACCGATAATAGTATAGTTATCGATCTTCAGCTGTCTTTTAACTGAAGGTTAGAAAAATATTGTTTTTTAAAAACAAACTCAATGAAATAGTAGTGACAAAAATAGCTATCGATCTTCGGCAGTCTTTTAGCTAAAGGTTAAAAATATGGTTAGTTAAAAAACAAATTCAATGAAAGAGTACCGACAATAGTACTGTAGCTATCGATCTCTAGCCGTCTTTCATCCAAAAAGTGAAAACCTAGACATATACGTCATCATACTAAACAATCGAAATTGCGAGTCTTTACCTACACAGAACTTACAGTAAACTAACAAACTAAAAAACAGAATTCTAAATTTGGTATTCAATAACGTGCAATACAAAATACAAAATAAGCGAACTAACACTTCCACATACGTTTAAAATTTATTGGAGCGTAAGAGAAGACTATAATCGAATTAAAATAGACACCGTTTGTTTCATCGCGGGATGAGACACGTGCAACTTGCCCGACTTGAAGGCTCCACACAAGTTACACTCTCGTCTGCAGGCTGAGGCGACGCGCGCTGCATAACTAACCGCTCCACTAAACTTATGCCACTGAAACTTAGCTCCTTGCTTCCTATGTCGCGCGCTTTCATTTGTACCATTAAGAGCTGACTGCGCTATGTCGCGGTTGCCACGAAATGCCGTAAATTTTAGCTGCGAATGGTCCATTGTGCCTTTGTGATTCTGTGTTTTATCCGGTATATCTAGTTTTGCGGTTTTTATGTTCTCTATTGAATTAATGCGCTATTTAATCAAGACTTAGAAATCATAGAATAATATGGTCATAAAAAAAAAGTTACGTGTCTATATTATATACCTATTATATAGAAAAGCTCTTTCCCATAAGCTATAAATCGAAATTATGATTATGGATTAAGTACCACCTAATCCTAGAATTTGCTTTAGAATAACATATTGGGAATTTATGCGTACATATTTTGACACGTAGCTAGGCATTACTTATGTACATATTTCAAAATTCACAGCCATTAATTATTTTAAGTAGTCCCAATAAAACTTTTACATATTTCACGCTTAATTCAAAAATATATTTGCGTCCACTCATTAAAAGTGTCATTAAAAGTTTAAAACTTTATAATACAAATAGAAGTAACGAAGTCTTCGCAAAAAGATAAGTAAATAATTGGGAGGCACCTGAGTTTCAACTGAGAGGCATTTTTACCGCTTCAAGTGTTGACATCTGAGTTGAAATTGCTCTCAAGAAAGTCTGTGTACACATCCTGTGGAAATCAGATAGAAAATGAAATACGGTGTATGAGACGGGGCGACTGATAATGAGATGTTTGACTTTGTCATTAGGGGAATATTATTTGTAATTTAATTCGACAGTCAACACGGATTTTATGTCAATTATCATCAAATAAAAATGTTGAGCCTATTAGTCTGCTCATTTTTTTAAAGTTATTATTCTTGTAACTTTGCACTGTCTCACTATATTGTTTTTTCTAATAAGTCAATTTCAACACAGTCATAAATATTTCCCTACGTTTTAAAAGTCTGCTTTAATGCGACGCTTAAACACTTGAGTGACTTTCTTAATATGATTTATTTGTTTATCTGAAAACGGATGAAATACGTGCTCCTGAAAAAACTTCCTGGCTTTTTAGTGATTTAATTTATTGACTCAACTTTTTTGTTTTCTCTTTCCTTATTTATAACTCCCTTTGAGGAAATATTGAGTGCCGGCCATTAAGTGGTCAACAGTTCTATCGTTGAAATTTTCAAATGGTATTCACGAAGGATAAAATTTTATTTTACTGCCCCTTCCAATTACGACCAACAAAGTTTATGTTTTACCTGGGGTATAATAAAAACCCTTATCATCACAGATTCCCGGATTTTCAATTAAACTTTAGGTAATCACCATTTGTTTAGCAAACGGGCGCACAACTTCGCTGAGTAAAATTGCCAAGTTTCGTCAATCTAATCAGAGCCTTTTTGATAGCCGTTATAATTTCATGCTTGAATTTTGTTTCAGTATGAAATATCATTTGTTAGTTTCAGAACATGAATAAATTAAACCCACCTATACAGTTTTGTTTACTTTTCCAGTTGCGGTCAGACCTGGCCTGTGGGCACGATCTTTGCAAGTTTATTTAACCTTCAACATCCTTCAAAATGGAAGTGAAGTTTTTCAATAGTGTAGAAAATGCATTTACATTTCAAGTAACAAGACACTCAATATAGTCTACTTTTATTATCTACGTCCTTTTCACAATTTTTAGAATTCAAGAAAAATAAAAACACAAGACACCAAAACCAGTTCATATCCGTTATACCGTTCAAGGATATTGCTAATATCGGACGTCGAGTGTCGAGGCCCTTTACCGATCGTTTTGACCTAACGTCGTGAAACAAACCTTCGGCCAAGCTCAATTTATTGCTTCAGCGTAATAAATTGAGTGATGCTATAAATATCGCTTTATTGGAGACCTATCAATTTGGAACTAATCACGTTGTAAGAGATTTTCGGGTGACTTCACATCGTACTACTAGCTTTCCGATAATAGTTTGCTCATGTGTTATTCATCTTTAACTGTAAGCTCCAAATGGCAGAAGTGTGGCCAGTTAAGTTAGTTCCATGTAATGGGAGGCGAGCTTATTGCCATCAACCGGGCACAAATCCAGGCTCCGGGCTGCTACCCAAAAATTGTTGATTGAAAAACCCAATAACACTTTGCCCGACCTGGGAATCGAACCCAGTACCGAATGCTTAGTAGCTTGCGACCACTAGAACAACGACGCAGTTAATTCTTTATTGTTGTTCTTGATATGCAAGGTAATTAGTGCTACTTATGAATAGTCCTACTTCAAGCTGGGTAGCCAGTTTTGCGTCATCTGAACTAGATAAACAGATATCGGTACACTACAGTAAATCGAGGTTATCGTGAGACAAAAACCACGACGTAATTTCTCTCCAACATATTTAAAACTCCATTCTTTACTTATGTTTCGGAACTCAACTTCGTAACATTTGTATCTAACTTTTTGAGGATCAACAGATCTTTTTGTGGAAACTTCGGAAAATTCGCACCCTCTTTATACTTATTGAAAGTTTTTGTCAACACGGTTTATGATAGTTCAAGGAAGATCATACTAGAGATACATGCTCCATAAAATAGTCTGTAGTAACGATAAGCAGCTTTTATGTCGATAGAAAATATGTGATATAAAAAAAGTTTTACTGTTCGATCGCCTCATTGCTCTTAAGTCGAGCGAAATTCCCCGCAACTGACATATTTTCTACTACAACGATAGCAGAATATTATACAATAACTTAGACATAAGTTTTCATGTGGTAACGCGTAAGTGACCATAAACGGGTTATTGATGTTTTGCGACTGGATTTAAGTACTTCATATGAGAGATATGGGTTCACTGCCCTCGTTGGGCGTCGAAATGAAAATCTGGATCCTAGACACAAAATATGACTGAGTACAATGTAAGAATCTTGACCATAAGGAGAAAAATAACACGAAGTTTTGGCGCGATTGCATGATATAACGTTCATATAAATCTAAATGTATGTAAGAAGCGGCTATGTGGTGGAAAACCCAGGGATATTTTCGTTAGGGTCGTCCGGGATATCTCATTTGTCAGGAAAACCTCAAGAGCAAGATAAAATGGACGGATTTCGTGCTGGTGAATGTACGGGTTGGGTGTATTATAATAATTCATGCTCAGTTTTACAATAATACAGGCTTCGGTGAGCGTTAGGGAACAATTTGTCTTTGCGAGAACATCGGATGTATTGATCAATCAAAACGTGTTGGCAGTTTTATTGATGAGTAAGTGGAATGTATTCTAATTTTAACAGTTGACTGTTCCATTGAGTTTTGCTTTGTATTAAGTCCTTAAATTTTAATTACGTAGTGAATCGAAAATTTTAACACCTAAAATAATCCTGTATTAAACATCTCTTACAGTCCGTGAGGCTACGATAAAGATCGCAACCATCAGACCTGGCGTGTGTTGGTTGCCGCCAACCTATCTCGGAAAATTACTAACGACACCCACGGGAAGAGCATAACACGCAGCCTGATCATTTTGAACGAAAATACCGATACAATCGAAAGTTCACACCGCTGCCCGCGCCGTCGTAATTACATGCAAAAAAAAATACCCTGTGTATTCGCTTAAAAAAAGGTATCGAAAAGCTCGCCTGTTATTACTACACTGAAGCGGAAGTGCTCATACTTTTACTTTTTAATTGTAATCGCAACGTGCACCCGTTTTATATGAGACTGTAAAGTTGTAAAATAAAAGTTGTTCCTCCCCAAATATAATAACTTTGTTTTTTTTTAATGTTTTGCGCAATCAAAATTTAACGCCACTGTGGGTACGTGCGGCAATACGGCTTTGGCCTCTCGTGAAAACAGTTCACCTACTTTCAACTTTATTTTTATAGGAGCAGAGTGAGTTTTCCATGTTGTAAAAAGTTGCTCAAGGTTGTGTTATGGCCAGAAGTTTGATCATTTAAATCTTATGGCTTAAGGTCTGAATGATCATACGAAGCCGTTGAGTTCTTGTTAGTGTTTTTAATAAAAAAGTTACGTAACTTACTTAGCATACCATAAACACAATTTCCATAATGGTTGCAGGTACTGTATATGAAAAAATGTGACAATATAAACTTATTCAAACATAGATTAAGGCAATACATTACAACACTTGAAATAACATAAAACAGAATATTACTACTATGCTAGTATAATGTCTCCAACACTCTAGAGGTAACTAATTAAAATAATACTGGATATAAACACCTACATGTATCTCATTATAAGCGAACTGTAAGTTCTTATGAGAAATAAAGTTCTTTAAACCTACTGTAAATTCCCGTAGAATAAATAATAGAAAAAGCCTCGTGTAGACCGGTGCGACACGACACCGGTAATAGTTCTACCGTGAAGTTTTCTTAGAAATTGTAATGTTATAGTCGCGTCGCGCTAGTCTGCACAAGGCATAAACTGGAGCTCGGTGTATTAAATAAACATGAAATAAGATTTAAGTTTTTAATAAGCAACTTCCTGTTTAACAGCATCAAAGACTTTATGTCCAGTTTGCTGTGTTAACAGATTGAATAATGTCAAGATGACCAGGTAAAAGAATTCCTCGGTCATTCAAGTTTGCATGTAAAACGATTCCTCCTTCCTCATTTCGATTTGGTCTCTGCATTCCGTTAAATGAAATCTGCTTTAGAATATTCAGCAGAGATAGGGAACAAGAAATTCAATTTATATTTGCGTTTTCGTTGAAGATCTTACAAGGAAATTAAATCATTCTGAAGGTTGACAAACTGATATTTTTATCAGTTTGTCGCTATCAAAACTATCTGAATGAACGATCGGAATAGTATTTCTTGCCGTTACAATAATAATAAAAATCTTTATTGCAGACCACATGATCCTTATAAAAAACACAATAAAAAATAAAATAAAAATGATGTTGTTATTGTTGTGTTGTTTAATGTTGTAACCCTAAAATAATGCAAACTACCACTACAAATCAAATATAAATAAAAATATGTATTAGGTGGTATACATATTTTGAAGAAATTTTAAAATATCAATGATTGCTTGCTAGAGTCTCTCTTTTAACTTTCTTTGAAACAAACTAAACTGGAATGTTATTACACTATTGTTTAAATTAGACATTTTTAATTATGAAAATGTTAGTGGCTATATTATTGCATAAACATTTCCAAGATACTGTAGAGGAACTGTTCTATTACCAGACTTATAATCAACATAAAAAAAAAAAAAAAAAAAAACTTCGTTATTAACACATTTCAAGACTACGAACTGCTGACAGAAGAAAAGTCTCATTATCCCTTTACTTATAAAATTGTGTGAAATGGTGGGATATTGCGAACCTTGGGTAATGAAGTGTTCTCAGCTGGACGATTCAAACGAAATAAATTATCAATTTAACTGAATATGGGCCTTTTCTTTGTCATAAATTATATCTTTATCCTAGATATTAATTCAACAAGCCGTTATATAAAGCCAATTACGTACATTCAGCATTTGCACCACGGTTCCCACATAAAAAGGGGGCTTTTGTTAATGAGGGAACAAAAAGTTCCCTTTCTGAATTATTTGTCTGAATTTGCATTTTAATTGGAAAGAAAGCGTTACTGTTTTCGTACACAACAATAATAATTGTGTTCATTGTGTGTCGTTACGTTTACAGACTGTTTTAATTATCACGTGTCTGTGTTATTTTTTTTTTTTTTTTTTAATAATTAAATAGTTTAGATAATTACATACATTTTATATAAGAGGATCCCAGCAGTAAGAACCACATCAAGAATCTTATAACTATTATAGTCAAAGTAAAAAAAAAACAATTCTAATGATAACTTTAGTCTAGATACTTGCGGCCGTTACCTATACATACGTAAAGCCTACGAAAAGTAAAGCTATGAGAGCACCTCATTATATCAAATCCAGAGTAATTAAAACAAGCAATAATAAAGATAACCAAGATGAGAGTAGTTATAGTGACCCAGTGGTGACAGCCCCTACTTATGACTTGTTGCAGGTCGTGAGTTCGAACCCAGGCAGGCACTTTACTTTGTGTAATTTATTTCATCTCCACTGCTCTTAAAACGGTGAAGAAAAACATTGAGAGGAAACCACCATGTCCTCAAAGCAAAAAAAAAAATACGAGGACATGTGACATCCGCTCCGTGGTATACAGCCCACTCACTGTTACATAGAGGAAGCCTGTGTCCTAGCAAAGGGAACGTTATGGGCTGATTATGCAAAAGATAACCAAATATCTTTACAACCAGGAAATATCCTCGCAGCTTATATTACCAGTTCGCGTCGAATCGCTTTGGGAATAGGTAATCGTCGCAAACATTCTTGGTGCCATCAAAGCGTTTTATCACACGTCTGGGGAGGCATTCCGCCGTCCGTTTTAATAATGATTAAAATTTTGTTTGTACGCCAAATCCCTACAGGGCTTTGAAATAAGCGGGTGTGACCAGATGCTAAAATTATGGGGAGAACAGGTTGTTTACAACAACTCCGTCAGGTAATATAGGCTTTATTGGAGTGTGTTGAACCTTATTTATAACCTTGAATTTTCTATCTTACCATATCAATGTCGAAAGTCAAATACAAAATCTTCCCGTAAAAGCACGAACAGCTTGTAAAACTCGACTGCGTACTCATTCCAACGTTCCGCTACGCCATCGCTCCAGCTCTGTGTAACGTTCCCTTTATACATAGTGATTTATTTGCGCGAACAGATCTATTACAGTTTCATTGAACGACTGGATGAGACACGACGATAAATCGACGACAATCTCTAAACAAACGTAAGCAGAGACAAATCTATACACACAGTATTATTGTATATCTTTGTTTCATTGTGATGTGATGTCTGTGATATTGGTGAAATAATAAGGTGCTCTAAGTGCTTTTTACACAATGTAAACTAATGAAGCGATGTGGAAGTGTCAACAATATGTTTCTGTTTCTGCTAAGTGTATCGTACTCGAGCCCTATGCCGTATAAACGCACACACAGAGTCCATTTTGACGACATTCACTCCACTATTAGATTGAGGTCTGTATTTTACATAACCTAACAAACTAGAGCTATAGGTACGTGTTTCGTAAGGTCAAACTTGACTTAAGACTAGCCTCTGAATACCTGTGACTAAGACAGCCGTATACATTTGCATGATAGAAGGTGTCAGCGGCTTTAAAGTGCTATCTCAGACTCCGGTTTCTAATACCTTGCTTTTGTCGTGGGGAAATTGGGCACAGCATCTTTGGTTAACCCCAGTGGTCGATTGATATACGTGGTATGTATTTGCATTTATACTCGTCAAGGAGATACTAGTTATGTTTATCGTTAACTAGCGGCTGTGGCTTGTGGTGTGTAGGACACAACGATGTTCTTAATTACAGTGCAATGACGTGCTCGTATCTCCAAATATATATTCCACCTGTCTCAAAAGCACTCGCTGCGTTTGTGGCCACACATATTTAATTACATAGTCATTGTAAAGGTACAGATTATCATTCCCATTAGTTTGTTTAGAATCTAGATCGCGTATTATAATAGTCGAATAACTGACATAATTGCCTAGACCCACGAAATGGTCGGACTAGTGTTTTACTTTAGGTTTAGGACGTAAAATATACATATAGTTTTGTTTTTATAGTAACCTTTTAGTGTTTGTGCTCCATCACTCGAAATGTATCTGCTTTTTGTGGTGTGGGACCACAAAAAGCTGATAAACATTGTCGACGATGTTTACTTACACATTGTTTGGTAAAGTTTATAGCAACATTAATTGTGTTCTCTTTGTTCTCTAAAATATTTATCACTCTACCCTGCTTTAATCTGAACATTTATAATATTCTTCATGTTTCCCAACATAAGTGATTGGTTATTTTACGTTGTGCAAATGTTTATTTTCGTCGTTGTTGGCTGGAAAATGCATAATCAGCGGCCTTTATGATTTGCGCGGTTTCCCGTACATTCATTCCATTATCATCTGTGGGCACCCCATTGTGGTTGTTATATTTGGTTCATTCAAACATAACAGGATTGTAGACAGCATTTTGTTTCCCGTCATTAATCGTAAACCACGCGTCTCGTTTTGGTTGGCTTATCTTAATGGCATGGGAGCACGCAACAACACAAGCGTTTTCACCAACCAATCTGTATTGAGTGAGCGGATCTCGTAGCTACTGTTGCCATTGTTGAAAAAATACGACGTTATTTTTTAATATTTTTCGTTTGCGCTTGTTAGTGTTGCGTAACGTAATTTTGAGAAAGCTTTTTCTAGGTCGTGTAACGTGATTTAGATGTTGTAGTGTTGAGCTTAGACTTTATTGGTAGCTAAAGTACGACTACATTACCAAATGGAATTTCTTAAATCTTGTATTGAAGCTATATGTGGCTGTGTTATAAATTGTGCCATTATTTCACAAGCTATGTGAATATAATAATAAAAAATATATACATATAAATAATGTATTTAGAAAAGAAATGTACCTAAATAAAACGAACAGTAACAAACTCTTAAAAAATTTCAAAGCGCATAAATGTCCATTCCCAGTGGGCACACTGGAAATGAACTGAATAAATGTTACTTATAGTGTGACAACCCTATAAGTAAAATTTCTGCATGTATATCTTTAATGTTTATAGTGCACATAATAAATAGTAGGTACTTTATCTATCTATCTGGTATTTTTTTTAAACTCCCTCATTAAAATGACCACTAAGAAGTTAAAACTCGGTAGCCAAAGACGTATCTAACTATCTAATAACAAAAAAAATAAGGATTTGACTTTTTTATTCTATAGGTATTCCTATAAGAATTTCGGTCAACTTTATAGGAGTGAAAAAGTGAGGAGATTTTTCCCAGTGTTAAAAGCGAATGGAACTTTGCAAATACTTCAAGGAATTTAATGAAAAAAGTTGGGGAAATCTTCATAAAAAATTGCACCCTTTGGGCTGGCGGGTTTGATAAATTTTATTCCCGAATAATTAATTAGGAAACATTAATTCGGGAGTGCGAGTATTTAGGACACTGGTGTTGATTGATTATGTGCATTTATTGGGGATTTTTTCTTCGTTAATTAGAATTCCATGCATGCCAAAAATAATAACAGTAAAATATTTAGATTTAAGATAAGTTTGAAGAACGGTAGTTACACACTATATACCTCAACAGTTCTATGAGTCTAATATAAAGCTATAAATTATATCAAAGCCCTCGAATTCCACATTGTACACTAAACCTACACAATTGTCTTGAAATTCAGTCGAACTATTTCGTACTGCATTGAACCTAAGGGATTTCGAATGCCTATGGATGGTGTGAACTAGTTTCTCTGAGAGAATGGTTCTCGGCTTACGCATATACGCAATTTGTTCAAGCGCTACCAATTTCCCGACCCCAGTTGATTGTTAATTCATAGACATTGTTGGCTACTATTTACAAGTTTGCAAGCATAAACGGTGTTTGTCTTGTCCACAAATTAAATGAAATTATTGCCAATGGAGGATGTCTCGATTCGACGTTAAATTTTAATTTAGTTGTAAAATTAGTCATTGTTAATTTTGCCTGAAGCTTCGGCAATTAGTGTAAAATGCTAAGTAATGTTTATAATGTTTTGTAAAGCGTTGGTTTCCTAAGTACGCAATGAACGGTTACACAATAACGGCCGTGTATTTGACACCTTAATGTCAAATAGGTAGAATATATGACGGCTCTTCTAGGAAATCGTAGCCTCACGTCTGTGTAGGTTCTAATAGCAGTTCAAATAATTATAGAAATGAATAATAAAACCTTAAATAGAACTTTTGGAATAGACTAGATTATTATGTCGTGCAAAACGGCTTGTTCATAATGAGTTAATATTTGTTGGAAATAGCTGGAAACTAAATATTCAAATCAGTATTTGAATGCATTTTGTCCATCACAGCTAATAAGGGTGCAAGCTCGATATTAATTAGTGGTTCTGGCAACTGATAAACTGCTAATATTCAAACTGGTCTCTGTTATCCGGTTTTATGAATGTTAAACTAAAAGCTAACTTTCTACTACAATTTCTAGGAAGTTAAAATGCACACAAGGTTAAATTAAACATAATTAAAAAAAAAGATTTGATGAAATACTTTTTTTTGGGTCAACGACCGTTATTGTGTAGTGTAGTTACTTCGAATATTAGTTTTTTTGTGTAAACGTCACAGACGTAATGTGTATCGATATCTAAACACGATAAAACAAAAAAACATATTGTCTCAATTCATACTTTTACAGAAATTTTATTTCTTTTACAAAAAAAAAATCATTAAATCTTCTTTTTTATCGTGTTTACGTATCGATACCCATCCTGTCTGCGGAGTTTCGCCAACTAATTTAATTTGACTTTGTATAAAGGCTAATTATGACACAAAATTGTCAATAGTTACAGGATGAAAGTACTAGCATTTTCCGTTTTGCAACCGCAAGTGCACTTGGTATAATAGGTACCTAGTTAATTTGTTTTTGTTTTATCCTTTTTCTAACATTCATATAGCTTCGACAACATGTGAATTCACTGAATTCAGTATCCATAAATGTAGACATACAACGCACGTCGAAATCGAATAAAGTGTCGATTCGATTCCAACGAACGACGATTCCGAATAGTAACAAAACTCGAATCGGTTAATATGTTACAAAAATACGTCACGGAAACACAGGGACGTGGCAAATGGTACGTGGAGGCCATATCAAAATGTTCCCGCGCACGCTGGTGTGACGATGTACTGTTTTTTTTTCGGTGACAAGTATAGGGTCTGGGCGCGCCGTAATTCGTCTTTTGTTCTGTGAAAATTAAAATCATTTTTCTATGAGCACACAACTTGAGATTCTTGGAAATGCAACTTGCACTTACCACTTAAAACTTACTTTTTTCAAAAATAGGGCAATAAAAGAGCTAGGCACATATTGGGAAGTATGTTTATCGTGTAGTATAATCTTATCCCCATTTTCGCTTGACATCTCAAGGCTCCTTAATAATAATGACACAAGGAAATGGGAAACGCATGAAATCCGGTATTCGTTTGTATTGTGGTAATCCGTCGGTAAACAGCACATGCAGTGTATCAAGTTATCTCCCAACCCGTAAGAGAGCAAGTGTCAGGGAAGGAAATTGATGACTGCGGTGGATTCACTGACGTCTGGCATTTCAATCTTGGTGTTTTATTGACGTAGTACCCACTAACAAAGACATCTTTGAACTGATACGATTCTGAGGTTCTCGTTTATCAAGTCAGGTTGTCATTCGTAGAACAGTGCCTATTTAGTCATGCGGTCGTGCTGCCGAAGTGCGCACCTTACCTTCAGTTTGTTTTCCAGGGGTTGCAAGTAAATTTACCCGTTAGCAAGTTCTCGGTAGTAGTCTACAGTTTGAATTAGTGCCTTGCCAAATGGCTCGAGAATCTTTGGTTAAACGAGATAGGTACCATTTTTAATTTATTTCTAAATACTTAACCTATATTACAATTTCGTTTTAGCCACGCAACGAAAATCTCTCAGGGTTTATCTGTGTGCTGGCGATCCGTTCATTTAGATTTTACAAAAATGTTAATTACTACGATGATACATCTAATACTTTTATAATGATGATAATGTTTTTTAGGAGATTTTACAAAAAAGTTATAATTATTTCGGTGATACTAATGGTAATGATTTTTAGGTACAATTGATACATACATACATTGGAATGAATTTTGTGTAAGGAAACGTTTTGAAACCTTTAAAGGTGAAGAGACTGGTGAAACTTGGGGCCAAATTGTTCGTCTCAAAGGCGAATAGGAATACGCGCACTTTGTATTATAGCCAATATTACCTATTACAGAAGGCCTTCGGAATGATAAATAGGTAGTGTATTTCATTTAAGACAATAATTTCATGTATAGTCTAACACTTTTATGACCCGTAAATATCTTATTTATAAGTCTGACTCCTAATAAAAGCCTCACCTTCTGTCACTTACGACCAAATATTGTCAGTGATAAGCTTTGAACGTACGATCCACTCCTTTGGGAACCCCTTTAGGGATTATAGGGCTGAAGATTTTTACCTTTAGATTTTTTGTACAATTTTATTCCCGCTACGTAAGTTGGCGTGCCAATTGCGTTGGCGTATGTTATGGTAATGAAACTATGAAAACCACGTTCAACTAAATCTGCATGTAAATTTTGTTAAACTTCAATCGTATTTGAGTTTCAACTTCGACATACATATTGCTAGATTAAAAATTTCATTACTAATACGCGTACAGTCAAGTTTGAGACTTTTGTAGACGTGGAGTTCGACCGAACAGCGAAGTTTATTTCTCAATTCCAAATAAAGTGAGTATAAAACTTTGCGTTTAACCACGCTGCTTGATTATAATTTATTAATAAACGAACTTGAAAATAAACTCACAAAAGTTAAAAATGTCTTTATATAAAAAAAATATGAAAAAATAACATTATCGCTACCTATTATGCGCATGAACTTAAAATTAAATTTAGTTTTGGCATGCAAATTTTTTTATATTTTAGATTGGAATTTTAGTTGGCAAGACAAAATTAGTTTTGTTCGCTTGTTTGTAAGAAGTATTAAATTGGCTTTCAAAATTAAATATTTATAGTTTTTGTTTGCCGTTTTTCCAAAATAATTAGTACGACAGCAATTTTACTTAGGCAGAGTAAAGGTTTTCTCATCCTTTTCTGCATTTTCATGTCACGTTCCATTTAATTTTGTAAAAAGTTTACTTATACAAAGTCTACTTTATTCATTACAGTTAATGTAGTTACGTAGATGGGTACGTTATTTATATAGCTTTTTATTAGCGCACCGTTTTCTTATGTTAACATTTTTTTTCTTCATTTTTCTTTAAATAATGCAGAACTGACTAATAAAACTAAGTACGTATATTTAATAATAATAACGTGAAAACTAAAACGACTGGTTCAGCTTCATTTATTATCGTTTAATTAAAAGAAGCTCACTCTCTTTCAGTTCCCAGGAGAAATTCCTCAAGGTATTAATACCTTTAAAACCAATGTGGTAAGAGCTATTCCTTTCACGAAGTAAACTAATTAATAACTGTGGTTTATTAACCCCTGACCTAACGTTGGTATGGATTGATTTCACGTTTCTTTTGTGGGTTTATGCTTTTGAAAGTTTGAATACAAAAGTTGCATCAAATTTAATATTCATTTGGTAGTTTCACTAGGGACCCAGTGCAGATCTAGGTATATTCATTTTCCAGGTGGTAACATTGGTTTTGTGAAGCCAAACATTTTGCCATTTTACTGTGCTGGTTAGACAATATAGGTTTACATATATCTACATTTGGTGTACGATAATGCACTATTGAGCTGGACTGTGATAACTAAATCGTCCTAACGTATCGCCCCAACTGTTTGCAAGAGTATTAGTAGTTCTACTAGGCTAATAACTTAGTATAGATCTAGCTGTCTATTAGAGTCTAGGCAAAGATGACGAAAAAAGCATAAGTTATCGTCTGTTATATAATTCAAATAAATCCTGAACTCCGAAATATTTCAAGAAAACACGTATTAGATAAACTTTCATACCTTCTCGTTTATCGTATTCGATCAAGTCTCCTGCAATTTATACTTCAACATATGTATAATTCAGTTTCTCATAAGAATTTACTGGATACCCCTCCAATAGAGTCCCAGAATGTTGATTTATGAAGACACCCGCTGGCAACACCGTCTGCAAGAATAGCTGTAACAAAATGACCGATATGTTATTTGAACGAACGAGTGTTTATACCTCGCAGTAACAGATTATAAGCACAGAAAGTATAGTGATAAATCTTCATTATCATACCTACGCCGTAGGTACCTACTCAGCATGTATTTCGAAAAAGAAGAGAATTGTTTCGGACCAAACACAAGATAAGGCGTGTTCCTCACTCTACACGCAATAAATCTTCAGGGGCACCTCGCGTCCTGATTTATTCAGTCGATAATCTCGACTTGTCCGGAACTTATCTTCTCGAAAGTTCGATTCGAGACGAAATGTATGTGAATGAATTACTACGACAATATATTCAGGATTTACAAAATATCGTGTCGCCTACTTACATTGGACGGTATTATGGAAATCAAACGGGCTCGAGTTTGAAACCTGGGTTGGATCAATGTTTCAATGCGCAGTCTTATAGATTGATAGGAACTGTTATCGTGTACGTATGTGTGAAGGTATATCTTAAATTCATTCAACAAAAAATTAAGCCAAAATTTCGCACACCCCTATCTCGGTGTGGATGAAAAAGAACAAGTAAAATGTCCTTTTATAACTGTTTACGTAGTTTCATGTTAATCTTTATAAAATAAACAGCACTATAACCGCTGCCGCAAAAAGCACCGACGTTCGCCGCCGCTAATAATTTCTCAGTTTAACCGAGTTGCCAGCAAACACGAACTTCGTCAAAGGGATTTGGTTAATTCAATTTCTGTGTTCAGCCACCGCCTTTCCATGCTTAGGTGGAAGAAAATTTGCGTAATATTTAATTTCAATACCATCTTAGGCTCGGAAAGCTTAGCGAAATCTTTCAAAAGTTTGAGATTTGCTCTTCAAAGTTGATTAGAATCTGAAAACTCCGAGGTTTTGTAAGTCTTTCGTTGGAAACTATTTTGTAGAAACTGCGGCAGCGTAATAAATTGCTTTTAAATCGGGGCAAATTGATAGCGTCACTAAAACAAAATGTATGAAAAAGAATTCTTTGTAAAGCCGAGCTTGAATTAAGTCCCAGGA
This sequence comes from Eupsilia transversa, assembly GCA_914767815.1. NCBI lineage: Eukaryota > Metazoa > Arthropoda > Insecta > Lepidoptera > Noctuidae > Eupsilia > Eupsilia transversa. The sequence goes on from OU611888.1 coordinate 7,191,239, forward strand.
GACATTAAGCGCGCTTGTCCCGACGTAATGTATTGTTATCATATTATCCGGGGCTGGCTCTCAGATCTCGCTAATGTAACTAATGAAACGTGGACTTATATCCACATCCTCGCGATAATCCGCCCTAGCTTTATGGGTACCTCGTCTTATCTTTATACACAGAAACGCCTACAAATTGTATCGCCTCCACGAGCTTGTGACGTTCTGTCAATTTACCGTTTTTATTGTTTCACCGTAAATTGCTCATTAAAATTGTATTCGATAGCTAATAATGTGTGCAATATATCGTACATTTAAAATGTATTACCTGATTAGCAAGTATAAACAGGGTTCTCGTTAGTGGAATAATGTGAGGATGGAATCAATAAATAATTTGGGATGTTGATTCGCGAGCCTACTAAATTAAGTATTTATAGCACTTAACTGATAAACTGCCCTGAATAAAAATAAAGATTTAAATGTGAAAAAAAAACTAACCCACAACTTGGTATTAGGTCATTTAATTTCAAATGAAAATGTGCACTTCTGTGCTAAAATTTTGGTTCGTTCTCAATTACATATGTTAACACTCGAAACGGAATTCGCAATTGAAATATGTTAAATGTCGAGGGTGTATGTATGAAAGATTTTGTTTATGTTAGTAATGAGATAGTTACGATTTTTTACTGCAAATTACTTTCTCTTTATAAGCACCTTAACAGACTTATTGTGTGTTTATTTATACGGTGTATTTTGCGAAGGGTGCCAATTATTTTCATTCGTTAATTTATATTTTTTATTTCTTAATAGTTCGCCTTAATAGAGTCCTTTCAGCAATTTCATTAAACACCCTAGTAAAATCGTTTGTTTTGGGACCAATTGCACCAGTTTCGGCTCATAAATGTTGGATATTAAATCCCTAGAGTACGATATTATCTTAGTAGTGCACAACCTTGAACTAGTTCCTACAATGTGCGGCTCAGGAGACGAGTTTGAGCCACGAAATTTAATTAGCTGAAAAATGAATACCTGCTTTTGACACCGGCCCGAAATTGAGGTAGAGGAGAGGCATTCATTTTATAAAGCTGGTTCTTAAATATCTTGGCGTAGTCTTGTGGGTGTCATTAATTTTTTTGGTCTCTTGTTTACTGGGTGGTTTATGAAAATCTAGGTTATTGTGTACAGTAAAATAAATGAAGGTCTTTTTTAAGGTCGGTACTTAAATGTAATAAAATATTACTTCACGGCAATGCAAAATTCTATATTTACTGTATTTTTCAACACTTGCTCTTATTGAACCGCTTTTAGGTTCAAAATGTAGTGTATTAAGCACGTGTACCTAATTGTGACTTTATATTACCGCATTAGTGCGGTAATGTACAGATAACTATTTACTAATCGGAGATGTGCGCTTTTATTAATCTCATCATAGAGACTCATGCCTTTTTATGCCTACTGTGTAAAAAAACAAAATTATTATTTTACATAATATTTCATTAAATTATACATTTTTACATATTAACCTTAATTTGCGTATTCAAAACGTTATTTTATGGGTTTTTTTTTATAGGCTGTTTTGCGGTTTTGCCAGTGCCTTTATTTAAACCTGCGCGCACATACATTTGTTACGTAACGTTTTCGTCGTGTGGTTAATTATTATCAAAAATACGAAATCTAAAGTATTGTCACCAACAGGATTTTAAAAGAAGGGTTCAGTACCTGGCAACAAAAGTCAGTTGAAATTTATAAATCTGAATGCATCATCTCTATAATAAATTACGATATTGGAGCGTATGTTCCTACAACAAGTCTGTTGTTTCCTCGCAAGTGTATTGAAAAACGTCGTATGAAACTCGTGTGCATTGAACATTATAGCACACTTGTATCATAATGTACTATTATGAATACCTACTGCTTACAGCTACTAATCCTTTAACTAAGCATGTTGATTATTTTAATGAGAACTAACTGCATACCATATAACATATTCATGCGACAGCCTTTCATTTGTTGAGTAGGTAGGTATGTATGGTAAAATGGTACAAATCCAAGTAATTATTTCTGTCATAATTACTTCATATTCAAGTCAAAGCTTTGCTCCACACAGTGGCAACCTTATGAGCAGTTGTCTGTAACAACCACAGCAATTATATTTAGTAGCGTAAACTATTTGTAGTTAAATCTCTCCCAAGGGATTTAATCGCGGAGTAAATAAGTTGAATTTTGAAATCATATCTATAGGAGCTGAGAATGTATGGAAATTACTTGTGTCTATTCATAATGCGTACCTAATTATAGCCTTCTCTTGTTATTACCTAAGTAAGTCTTCAGTAATCTGTGCTAGTAGATATATGGAATACCTACGCTTTATCGTAGGTTAGGTATACCATATAAATTACGTAATTAATAGTATTGGGCTCAGAAAATTGGTATCCTCTAGTAATTGAATTATAGAGGTCAGATGATGATTTGGTCTTTGGGTAAATTACAGTCTGATTGGGGTCCGACCCTGACATCTAGTAAGAAAAGGTAGAATAGAACGAGAATCAAGACTCATTATTCCGCATCATGCAATCAAGACGGGATAATCCTAGTCTGTTTCTTCTAACATTAGTGACATTATTTTGTTGTCAAGCGGCTTGGACTACTCAGAAATAATAAATGACCGACCGAATTAGACAAACACTGCTTGAAGGATCTTTTGGCGCTCGAATAACGTTAACAGTGAGACGCTGTTGGTTAACATTCGTGAAATTGTCCTGTGAAATGTATTGAAAAAACAAAATAGTGGCGTTAGTTCCGATTTTGCTCACGAGCCAATAGATCCTTGTACAGGTATGTATTTTATAATAAGTAATTTTTACTGATTTGAGTTTTGCTGCAAGAGGACGAGAGGACCGTTTTAGCGGAAAACGGCCTAGGAAGAGTGTCTTTAAAATACTACAGAAATGAGAGAGGTAAGAATAGAATACCATATCTTTATTTGGCATAAAATATGGTACATAAAAGGACTTAATACATATTTTGCCTACGTCTTTCATCAATACATGCAATAAAATACCTTCAATTTTTATTAATGAGATTTAAAAAAAAAATGAGAATCATATCATGCGACTATGGCTTGTTATTATCCGTGTAGAATATTTTAATGGGTAGGCTACTTACCGTAATGATGGTTACATGTTTTTAAAAAGTCACCACTGTCTATAGCTCATAAAAACACTGCCGATTCTGGTTTAAGTTACTCTACTCATTATATAGAATGCGAAAATATTTCTCACAAAATATAACGTGCACTTTATTCATTTTAATAATCAAAATTGCTTACTTTGTAAAATTAATATATTCGAGAGTTTGCAATGCTTATAAACTTTATGAAAATAACTGTGATAAAATGTGCTCTTTTAATCCAAAAAATGTGATGTTATTTTAAGTTATTATAAAAACTTTATGCACCATTTCTTCAACTCTCTTCCATATTAACCTTTGTACTGAAGTTGGACACAAAAGTTGGCTTTTGTATATTTGTTTGTGTAATTGTATCAATCTTCATTGTCAAAAGTACAAAAAACATTCCCACATCTTGACTTGTTCTCTGCCACTATATATATCAACAAGGTCTTACGACGATCTAAAACAGATCGAGTCCGTATTTTTCTTTATTCTTGAAAAACAGATTTAGTAAAGGCTTAATAGCGTTAGGTCGAGGATTTAGGAAATTGGAGTTTGTTTTTTGAAGCCGTTTAGGATAAACAGAATACGGTGGAACCTATCAACTTACCCGGGTGCATTATGAGATCCGGCCGTTCAATCTACCCAGGGGCTCGCTACACAAAGACTTCGTTCAATATGGGTATCCCGAATACGAGTCACTAATTGATACTTATGTTTGGAAACATAGATAGGCGAAAGGTAGTAGGTCCCACCTGCCTTTTTTTGAATTAGCATGTATTCAATTTTATTGGGCTTTGTATGTACACTTTCGTGCAAGAGGAACTGAGTAAGTAATACAATTATAGTGGAGGATATTGAACTCGCCGTACACATCCTACTACCAAAGACACTAAGCAACAAATTGTCCTTGCTGTTCTTGGGACGAGTGTTAGTGACTGAAGAGTTATCTTGCTCCCAAAAATATCACTTTTTAAAATATGAGTGGCATTCTACATTTTTAGGGTTCCGTAGTAAACAAGGAACCCTTATAGTTTCGCCATGTCCGTCTGTCTGTCCCCCGCTTAGCGCAGAGACTGTTAGTACTAGAAAGCTGTAATTTGGCGTGAGTATACATACTAATGAAACCGACAGTGGTAAAATAAAATCATGAAAAAATTTTTTTTTTAGGATACCTCCCCTACATGTAAAGTGGGGATATCTTTTTTTTTTCGTCTATCCCATGGTGTGGGGTATCCCATGGTGTGGGGTATATATACATTTTATATGGGACAACATGTTTTTCAACTACAATGTTAAGTTTGTTCTTGGGATTAGTTCATCCCAGCTACGGAACCCTTCATTGTGCGTGGTCCGACACGCACTTGGCCGGTTTTTTTTTTTGGGTGGGAATTATCAAATAACTTCTCCTGCTCTGGGTGGAGCGGGAGGGCATGTCAGACTCTTACTGTCTAAAACCCACCCGTGTTCCTTCAGTTGTGTTGCCAGGGGCCACGGTATCCCTTTTGGAATTTCCCGCAACCTCGGCAGGCATCGGCCCTAGCGGATCCCGTCAATAATTCTGACATCTTTTTGAGGCGCGCGTGGAACATAACGCTACATTCTACCTATGGCAACAATTAGGTCGAAAAAACCCTGTTCAATTACATGATCTGGGTAATGCTTTCTTTTTAACGCCAATCCCAAATGACTGGCGTTGAAGGGCATTTATTTATTCGTTGACAAATACAAACGTAGTTCAAATATGTGCATCGTTAGTTCTTTCACCCACTGTTACTAAGCATGATTTGCATTTGATCATTACAAGGACATTTGAAAAGGGACATGGGACATTACAGCGCTTTTAGACATCCGTTGTGCTCTAATTGCGACGGTCCATGACGTGACGGCCAAATTATGCATTGTTGCAATTTAAATCCAACATCAGCGTACTCGTATGAGGACAGAAATGGCTATGCATTTTCTGACACATTTGCAATTGTGGAGCAGTCAGTAGATAAGTATTACGTACTGCATCTGGTTGTCTATAATATTGTAAGCTTGTAGCAGTTGCAACTGTTTTAGATAATTATAGTCTTTTTCATGACCTATCATCAGGTTGAGAATATGTGATGATTGAAGACAGATCACAGCAGTAATGGTACCTACAGTCTACAGTCAGTTCAGTCAAGAACAATGGCAGACAGACTGCAAGTAATAAGTGCACAATCAAGTTATGTTAATTAAAGAAGATAGTATTCGTTGGGTAGGTACAATAGTTTGGATAGATAAGTAAAGTAAGGTTAGAATAATGTGTTACCTACTTGAAATATAAATTAATCTCTTAAGGCGGGTCCACACCAGCGAACTTGCACGAACCGTGCACGCTAGGCGCCTCTAATGGCTATGGACGCGTCGCATAGTGCGCGCGCGCGCATGTTGCGAACGGCTCGCATGCAAAGACCTGCGCAATTGAAGCTCACGCGCACGAACCGTGCGCACTACGTGCCTCGAACGGTCTCCAACTATTGAGTACATCCGAGTTAGCATACGTACAAGGCATGCGCGCGATGTATTCACGAACTAGTGTTTTGACTGTCTCTTGAACGCAGACCATTCGCTAACGGCTCGCGAACATGTCTAAAGGTGTCCATACTATGTTCCTAAGATGCACGCAAACCACACTGTTCGTGCGCATGCGTAGGTGTGGACCCGTCTATAAACTGTGTTGAATATGATTAACAATCCCTCTTATCATATTCATATGATATTAATGGTTAGAGTCGTAGTAGGCTATTAATCATCTACTTCTTATGACGTCAAGTGAAGCCTACCTACATAATTCTCAGGTATTGGTTGAAATAATTGCCAAGTTGAGTTTGCCACCAAGTTTCGATTTTCACCTCGCTCTTACATTTTGGTCTAGAAACCTATATGTAAGACAAATAGACCTTTAGTTAAATGGCTCGAACGTTAGATTACTATTTTAGGCATCCCTGCGTTCTCACGAAACATTTGTTCTAAGTATTGGTTAGTTATGGACAAATGTGCAAATAGCTATGTAACAAAAGGTCTACCAATTTGCCCTAGGGAATGATTAGCGAAGTTTCAACAGAGAATTCTAGACTCAATTATTAGCATACCTATTATGACACCGCTGTTATATTAACATTTCGGGATAATAATCTCATCATTTTCATAAAATATTATATTCAGAAAAGAACTCTTTTTACACGAGTCAGAAGTTAATTTAATTTTTTTCTGAGTGTCAAACTTTGTGTCGCAGTGAATTTATAAAGGGCGCTTTTCTTTAGCATCTTGACTGAAATTGAAAATTCCAGTTTTTAAGACTTAAAGTTACTTTGAATCTGGGGTGACGTTTTTTAGATGAAAAGTTGTAGAATATACCATCACGCCTGTAATCCCCGAAGGGTTAGGCAGAGGTGAAGGTACCTAAAGTACACCCACATTTCGCAGGATATGTTTAAGTCCCATGTAATAGGGGGCGAGCTTATTGCCACCAATGGAGCACTTATCCAGACTCCGAGCTGCTACTGAGAAATTCTTAATGGAAAACCCCAATAACACTAGCCCGACCTGGGAATTGAACCCTTATGCTCAGCAGTACAGTGAGTTGCAGAATATACCTAACCTAAAATGTTTTATTAGATTTCGTTTTAAAATGGTTGAAGGTAAAACAGTTGTTATAATCTTCTAAGATTGTTGTATCTAATCCTGTGTGACCAAAATATTTCATCCAATAATTTCAACTGTTACAGCTTTTATGGGGTGCACGAAATCGACTGATTTTGATCAATTTTATTTATTTTTTGTGAGAAGGGAAAAGCAGTTTAATCAAAATAATTTATTATTTGAAAAATCGAGTTCTTTGTTTTGCATGGAAAATCACTAAAACTCGAAATAAATTTTCCTAACTCGATTTTTGTTTAATAACTTTTAATTTGAGAACAAAAACATTAAAATATATTTAAAAAAATATCTTCAACGTCCTTTATGGACTACTTGCATGTGTCTGGACCACTTTTTTCAACTTCGGTACAAAATATAGTATAAATTTCCAAGAAAAAAAAACGCAGTAAGAAAGCAAGGCAAAGAAAATGCAGCAATGTACATTAACCGTCTGTAGGTAATAGGGATAGAATGCTTTTCTAAAGTCCTTAAGTGTTGAGCCTGTTTCTAGCTGGTGCTCAAGTAAAGTGGCAAGGCAAGGCAAAAGGCAAGTGTCTTTGCCATCTACTAAGACTGAGGTGGGACCCAAAGATCAGAGAAAAAGAGAGACAAGAAATTCTTTTTTGCCACTTATACACACGTATGTATAATACGTATAACAGAAACCTGTACTTTTAAATTATACGTGCGTGTCTGTCACTGCACACTGTAAAGATCGTAAATATTTAAATTCGTACTGAAGATATTTTTAACCCCCGACGGAAAACGAGGGGTTTTATAAGTTTAATGTCTGTATCTGTCTGTTCCCTCGTAGCTCCGAAACGGCTGAACCCATTTTGATTATTATTTTTTTTGTTTGAAAGGTGTCTTCATCGAGAGTGTTCTCACCTACAATTCAAGAAAATCGGTTCAGCCGGTTGAAGATTATCAGCTCTTTTCTAGTTGATGATTGGATGTGCGCATCTTCCACAGGTCTTATCGATTCGAAATTTAGTATTCTGTTACTTCAATGATGTTAGAAGAACATAGTAACCTTGAACAGATACTGCAGCATCACCTGAAATTGTGTCGGGAGTTATTTTCATTTTTAATTTGAACTTGTAATGACAGCCTTTAGAACTTAAAGGAGCACATTTGATTACATTGAACTAACAGATTTTTTGGTCACATAATAATATGCCCCTACACTGCATTCTTATGGTAGTGCGTTGGGCGTAACCATAAAAAACAAACAAAAAATGCAATCTGATTTCAGGTTCTGGTTTTTAATTGGACTGTCTTTGTTTGAGTGACTAATAATCCTATACCACCATGGATGGGTAGAGTTACAGGTCATGATCCATTCCATAAGAACCTACACGTGGCACTTCTGATATATTTCCATGATAAATGGTAAGAACCTACTTACGGTAACTTAATCAAAGTATTCGAAACACTTCGCTTACTTCTCGCTGGACTTTGTATTGTGGCAAACATGGACGATGTTGACCAAGTTTCACGGCAAATATTCTAGACCTCGACGCCGAAGTACTAGTTTATATGAAAATATTCAGTATCGGGGATGCGGATGGCGAGTAACTGAGTGTTGTGGCGTGACTTCGGAGGAATAAGCTTAACTGCATGTAGAGATTGTAGATTTACTCTTTGAGATAATACTACTATGAATTTATGCATGACTCGTAAATGTCATTAACGTGGCAATATTAAAAATAAAAATTGTCTTGAACCATATCGTTAGAAGTTGTCGTACAGATAAAAAAAATACTAAGTATAACTATAATAGTTTACTGATGGAAAAGGATTTGCGTGCTTTATTAAATCATTTTCCAGCTAAGACATATCATAAAATTAATACTAGGTAAAAATAATATTTCAAAGAAATAGTGTCAGATTTTTTTGCGAAACAGAATAGAATAGAATACTCTTTATTATGTACACCAAAAAAAATCAGACCGAACAACACAGACACAAAAACAAACAGATTCTTTACCTTCAAAATATTTACCTACGTTTCGTGCTTCGCAAGATTTTCCTTAAGTTAATAAATACGTTATGTTTATCAAACCTTTTTTTTGATTTGGTGTGAGTTAAGATGTTTTTATTTTTACAAATAATTGAATACCTCCTGAAAATATGTTACAGAATAAAATGAATTAGAAGCACGGTTCGTGAATTAGACGTAGTTTGCTCTCGGATATTTATTTTTGCAGTTTGATTATGGAACAGCCTACTCTCAGATATGAGATGGGTGTACATAGATCCCCCTTTTGTTATATTTAAAGCATCGGATGTAAACAAAGGTATATACGCTACCGACCAACCAAAAAGGAAAGTCGAACCCAAATCCCACGCGGATTTCGTTGAAACAAAACAGCGGCCTATCCATATAAAGGGAAAAATAAAAAGCGCAGGAAATACAAAAATCCTTCCTTCCTTCACAAAGTGGGGAGAAGAAAAAACAGGTGTGTTTTCTTTGTAGAAAAATAAAAAAGTATTAGTACCCATTCTCGTGCGGAGGGACGATTTCACGCGTGTTGACTGGTTTCCGCGGGTTGGCCGCTTCGCAAACCAATGAGAACAATAAATTGTGGAGTGCTCAACTCACCGAGAGAGATTTAAGGGAGTCGATAAGCGAGTGTTGTTGAAGGTGCTCCCACAATGTTGAAGGCGACGCCGGATTTATTCGTCACGGGAATTGGTAACCATCCAATATTTTGCCGGAAACATAGTTCTTGTTGAAACTGAACGTCTTGAATTTAATGCAGTCGATTACGTTGGAAACTTCTTTCGATTGTAGCAAAATCTTGTTAATCCAGTCAGATAAGCTGACAATTTCAGCATAAGCAATAATATTGTTAACCCATTTTAACTGAGCTTAACATTGCGTTACATAACATCACGCCTGTATTCCCCGAAGGGTGAGGCAGAGTTGTATCTATAGTTCACCCACATTTCACTAGTTATTTGAAGTCCCATGTAACAGGGGGCGAGTCTATTGCCATCATCCGAGCACAAGTCCAGACTCCGGGCTGCTACTGAGAAATCCAGGTGGAAAGCACATTAACAACACTTTGCCCGAACTGGGAAACGAACCCAGCAGCTCATGCTCAGCAGTAGCGCTTGCGACCACTGGACCAACATGGACGGTATAACCAGTAATGATTATCAGTTTTTTAAAACCACATTGATAGTACCTAGGTGTAATCGGGATGGTTTTGCACTCAGTCATTTATTTACTTATTCGCTTTGGTGATGTACATCGGGTAGGTATCAACATTACCGATACAATAACACTTCGGAAATCGTCAATACCTTATTACTTAATCAATACTCAAACGTTACATTTACCTTTAGACAAAACTTCTCTATCCACTCACCAGGGACACTTCTGCTTTTATAACTCCATTCTTCTGTAGTTAAAACTTGTTCCAAAGATTCATTTATTATTTATTATTCTTATTTTGCAGGTAACTGTACTTTCGCACGTGTAGTAAAACAGTTTACGGTAGCACTTACTGCGCATATGCACTCGCCATTACCTGACTTTAATTAATCAAGTTTACAGAGGAATTAACAATAGGTATATTAAAATCCTGCTGGACTGAAATTAATCGTATTTCAAAGAAGGTTGGGTTTATAACATACAGTTATATAACTTTTAGGTATTAACAAAGGGCTTACCTATAACGATTAGATAGATTTTTCTAAGTTTTGTAGGCAAATTGAATTAAGTGCTCTCTTTTTCTTAGCTTATGAAGTATTCATATTTTAAATTACCAAGGAAGTTATTATGGAACTTCTTTGTAACAAAATAGGAATGTAAAAGTGTTAGTTTTCACTATATTTTTTTTTTTCTGCCTAGCCTTTTCCCAATCATGTTAGGGTCGGCTTCCAGTGTGACCGGATGCAGCTGAATACCAGTATTTTACATGGAGCGACTGCCTATCTGACCTCCACAACCCAGTAACTGGGTATAGGTACGATACCGCCTTGGTAAGACTGGTTGTCAGACTTTCGCGCTTCTGACGACTCGTAACGACTGTCAAAGATTCACGAATGACAGCCGGGACCAACGGCTTTCCGTGCTTTCCGAAGCACGGAGGAGTCTCGGTATGTAAAGATGGTCACCCATCCACGGACCAACCCCGGCAAGCGCAGCTTGACCTGATGAATCGACCCGTGCGGCTGTTTATTACTTAGCCACGGGCTCCTCTTTCACTAATCTACACAAAAACGCAGTATATTAAGAACAAACAGATTTTTACAGCTAAGATGTAAAATCAACAAAGGTAAAATGTCACCAAAGGATATTTGCGATCATAATAGTGCTGTAGATAACTTCATCCCAAAGAATAACGAACGGGATCAAGCACTTTCATGTATGTAGGCGTATTGAAGTACAAAGGGTGCATCTATGCGTTAAATGCATACTAAATCGCTCGGAAGCTAGCGCAGGTAAGGAGATCTATTTTTAGTTGATGGCACTTTTAGATCCATGTTGTATAAATTATGATGTTACTGTAACATTTTCTGGAACCTGGAACAAAGCTTACTTATAATCTGTTCCAGAAGTATCTACTCTGTGCACAACAAGTTAAATACTTACGCAATCACTCACTAAAATGAATTAGGAACAAATCGTTTATCTATATTTAGAAGATTTCAACTATATAGCTCACCACTTTTCCCAATAATTATTGTTTCAATAATATTATTTGTTAAAATGTAATTTAAAAATCCTCGACAGAAATTGATGTTATAAAATTAACCTTAATTATTAAATGAAAAACATCTGCAAGGTGAATTAAAATTATAATTTTAATGATGAAATCAAATCAAAGCAATCAGTTTGTAAGTGGCACTACAAATTGGCATAGGTACGGTTTCTGATCCATTTGTTTACATTTTCATCAAATAGTTTTAGAACAGGCCATAGTTTATAAGTTGGATGCCCTGGATAAGCAACAGAGAAACTGTTCGCATATGCGAGTAACTCGACTTTATACAATATAATAGTAGTGACGTAATAAAAGAAAGATGAATTTGACTATTTTGTGAGTGAATTGTGTAATGAAAACGTTATGAATTTTGGTGCTTCATTACGTTTTCATTACACTATTTTTAGAAGGTTTTACCTTATAAGGTAACAAGGCTACATTTATCAAGCTATACATTTCCAGTACAAGCTGATCTCGCATTGTATAGGAATTCCGTACAATAAAAGGTCAGCTTATAGTGGAAATGTACTAATGTACATACCTATAGCGCGCAAGGTTAATTTAACCGCATTTAAATACCTACTACTATTTCAACAATAGGATGTACTATTCAGGCATCCTTCGTTATTTTGAACAGAAACAATAACGATAATAAGATTTTATGTTTCTTGGCACATATAGTACGCTTAAACAAGCCACAGTTACTCAGAAGTTTCTTACCCAGAATTGGGTATGATAATAACAATATGCGTAGGTACCAATATCTTCATGATATTTTACGTTTTGACTAAAATTTAGTCCAGACACATGTTAGATGCCTTGGTAGCGCTCCAAGTTACAAACAGTACAATGGAATAGATTTAAATATTGAAATACTGCTCTACCATACCATCACTATGTATGTAATAATAAAAACCGGCCAAGTGCGTGTCACAACACGCACAATGAAGGGTTCCGTAATTGGGATGAATTTATTCGAAAAACCAACTTAACTTTGTAGTTGAAAAAAATGTTCTCCTATAAATCGATTTACGTCACGGGCAATTCTCCAACTGCAAATGTATGTTTGTAATTGCATTTTTTTATGCTATGATTTATTTGCGAGTATCAAAATATGTCGCATAAATAGGTGTATTTTTTTATTGCGTAGACATTTGTAAGCTTGGTTTTTTTAGAACTCTTAGAGACCGGAGACCTACTTAGGTATTCGGTATTTCAACTTGATACCAAGAAGCGTTCCTGACAAAAAAAGGTCTTGACAGAAGACAGACGGACGGATGAACGGACGGACAACGAATTGAAGGGTTCCGTGTTTACCTTTTGAGGTACAGAACCCTAAAAATTGTGCATTCGGAATAATAATATTATTGGATTATATCTATCAATGTTTCAGTATTTTCATATTTCAAAATTTAACTATTTAGAAACGTGTGAAAACCCAGTGACATTCTAAAAACACAATACGAATTTATAGGTATAGAATAGAATAGATACTACTACTACTAGAATAGGTATACCTAGTAGGAGGAGCTCGTGGCTAAGTAATAACAGCCGCACGGATCGATCCATCAGTTTAAGCTACGCTTGCCGGGATTGGTCCGTGGATGGGTGACCAACTTTACATATCGAGACTCCTCCGTGCCTCAGAAACCACGTTAAGCTGTTGGTCCCGGCTGCCATTCGTGGATCTTTGACAGTCGTTACTTGTCTTCAGAAGCCCGACAGTGTGACAACCAGTCTTATCAATTGGGGTATCGTATTACCCAGTTACTGGGTTGTGGAGGTCAGATAAGCAGTCACTCCATGTAACATACTGGTATTCAGCTGCACCCGGTTAGACCGGAAGCCGACCCCAATATCGTGGGAAAAGGCTAGACAGATTGATTAACCTAGTAATTAGTTCACCGAGAAACATAAATCTAGATTCTAATACCTGTTTAAAGATCGTCGCTACATCAGATAAACCACTAAAAGTGAACTCTCTGATGATGTATATTAGTTAAAATAGCACAACGATTAGTTTTAAGTAGTGCTTTGCAAACTAAAAGTATTTGCCAGTTCATATTACTCAGTGTGCTACATTCAAGGAATGCAACCAGGTTTTCCGTTCCTACTTGTAATTTACATAAAAGGGCTAAAATGTGGCGCAAATAAGATTTCTTGTTATTTCATTTTGTTCTGTTATATTAAACTAAATAAAATTAATCCTTAACACACGAAAGCATTTTGTTCAGAGAACGTTTCTACGATTTTATTCGTTTACAACCTTTTTGGAAGAGAAATACTTATTTCCCGTTCTAAAGCTTATTCATATAAGTTTATTAGCGTCGGAACCTCTCGTGAATGTAACCGCAGATTTTAATTTCGCCGCTTGTGCTCTTAATTTAGCGTGCGCTACTTCCGAGCTCCCTGCGTGCCAGTTTCACACTCTCCCACGTAATATAAAAATGTTCTGTAACATGCTCGAATACCTTTTTTATATAGAGTGATGTACCTACTCACAGACATTTTGTACGAAGTTTACGGATGAACCAAGCGAGTATCCAAGCCGTGCTGGTCGGATGGCTATTTATTTAAGAGATTAACTGCGTAAAAGGAAATAAATGATGTAACTAAACGATCGGTTGTTTTAAAGTGACTTCTGTCCTCTGGGAGTGGGCAGACCACTGCAGTATTGCATTTCTGAATTCGATTATTAAACGTTAATTAAGTGGAATCTCGGTTGAAGTGACGTTGTTGAAATAATTACACGGTACTTCCAATTATTAAAGACTAGCTGCTGCCCGTGACTTTGTCAGCGATCTAGGATGAAAAGTAACCTATGTCCTTTTCCAGGTCCCAGGCTACCTATCTGCTAAATTTCATAACGATACGTTCAGCCGTTTTTGCGTGAAAGCGTAACAAACTAATAAACAAACAAACTCATATTAGCATTTATAATATTTGTTATTAAGATGTACCTACCTAGTTTAAATGCAAGTTAATTATTGGAACAAAGTCAAATGAAAAATTGATCAAACACAGTAACCGTTCGATCACAAGGCGTTCAAATGGTTCAATTAATAATATCAGTTAGTTTTCCAATAATTGCTTCGCTACTTGCCAACGCTCGGCTGAAGGAGGTTCGTTCTACTCTCGCTTTGACTTTTTCATTGACTTCGTTTGTAAAGCTTTGTTGATTTCCCTTAATGGAAAATTTTCAATTTCTTTGGGAAGCCAGTCTCAACCAAATACGAGATTGTAATTCGGTTTTATACCTCACGAGTTTCCATGTATACCCTTGTCGTAATTGTAAAGTTTATATAGGTAAGATATGTGTGTAGGACTCAATTCCATTCCAATTTTCGTTATTGTTTTGCTGACGTGGTCGTGGAAACAACGCGATAGAATTCGACGAGGAAACGCTTCGTCCTTATTTTTTAATTTCGCCTTATTTAAGACCTTTGAAATTACTTTTTAATGCCATCTTGATTGGTAAGATTTGATGAGGATTTTAAGGAAGTTAAACGGGAATTTTGTAAACATTTTAATAAGAGCTCTCAGTCCTATTTCATGAGAACAGTAAAAATATTTCATTAAAAAGAGTAATTGCTGTAGATACTGAATGAAGAAATATTCAAAAAACTCTTAAGTTTTTAAACAGTTCGCTTTTGAAAAACGTCTAAGTATTCTTTTTGTCATAAGAAAACAATAACATAACATAATCACGCCTATTCCCCGAAGGGTTAGGCAGAGGTGCACCTATATTACCAGTTATGTATTAGGGAGCGAGCCTATTGCCATCAACCGGGCACAAATCCAGACTCCGGGCTGTTACTGAGAAACTCCCTATGGAAAAACCCAATAACTCTTTGCACGACCCGGAAATCTAACCCAGGACCTCAAGCACAGCAGTAGCGCTTGCGACCTCTAAACCAATGAGGCAGTCAATAAATCAATCGGTACCATTTCCGCCTATTCCATTAACGCTTTCGCGGTTGGTAAGCGTAAAGCGTCTTAACAATAAAACTTAACTAATGTGTTTCGTTCAGTGTCCGCGAAACCGTTAAAAGAAGATCTTTAGCCATGATAATGATCCTTTTAAAATTGGATCACTAGGAATAGGACAATTTGAAGGATAAAGTATAAAGGTGTGGTGCATCTTAAATGCATGTAGGTAGGTATGTACCAAATCTTTTTACGTACTAACAAAGTTGAATGCTTATTGTATTCTTGAACAAAGTTTTAAAATACACAAGGAAAGATAGCTTTAATACTTCCCGTATTGCAACAAAAAACTGACAACCTTTTCAAAATATTGAAAATATACAATCGTCGAGAGAGAGGAAGCTATTGTAAACTATTTATTATTTACGACACTCTTTCGAAGAACCAATTGTAAGTTTTGCAGCTGGAACCGGTCCCCAGTTCGATTGGTTAGGATGAACTCACAGTGGTGTAGGTCAGGCTAATTTCAACATATTATTATTGTCTTTATTTTAGTACGGTATGTCAGTGGCCTTATACCTGAAACAATAATTATCATCATCATATATCCTACTAATATTATAAATGCGAAAGTTTGTGAGGATGGATGGATGGATGTATGGATGTTTGTTACTCTTTCACGCAAAAACTATTGAACGGATTTTGATGAAACTTTACAGTGATCTAGCTTATACATCAGAATAACACATAGGCTACAATTTATAATGATTTTGTTTGATTTTGCCATAATATAACGATAAGTATGAAATAAGTCGGAAAAAATTCTGCCCTCTGAGAGCTATCTTGGCGTGCGCTGCCTAAACCGTTAGAGTTATACGAAGATAATGTATCGTGGGATTGTTTGTCTAAAATAGTTCTAAATAAAAGTCCGCAACAGCATATATCTATCTTTTATGTAGAGGCCATTATAGCTAAAATAGTGAGCCATAAATACATTTAAAATGGAGACTTTTTTTACATTGCACATTTTGGAGTATTTAGTTAATTCTTATCAAAATTAATAACTTCATCGCTTTCGGTATTTAATGTAGATAAACTTTGTCTTTTACACTAAGACATTTGGAAGAATAGTTTAAAAGTTACAACGATAAGAATGAAGCGGGGGTGAGCGGTGGGCCAGATAATGACGCGCCATGGTCTAATAACAATTTTTTGGTAGTATTTAAAGTAGAAATATATTATAGTAGTTTTTATTTTAATTAGATATTAGAAGTCTTTCTTTTTTTGTTAGTTTAAGAATAACGGTTAGTTTTAAAATTCTAATTTATGCTTTAATTAACGTCGTGAATGTCGGAAATTATCCCACAGGAACGTGTTACATGTCCTATATCAACGGGGTAATTGCGTAACACACTTACAATAACAATGGGTTTCATTTTGACAGTTCAACAAAATTAATTGCGTTATTTACGTTGTTGACAGATTTCTCGAACATAATAATTAATGAAGCAATGGATTAGCACACTACGCTACCCTACCTATCTACCTACCCTACCTGCATACCTACCTCTTTACGACCTATTGTCATACCTACCAAATAAACATAAAATTTTCGTAAAAATCGGTCGAGCCGTTTCGGAGGAGTGCGACCACAAGCACCGTGACACGACATTTTTATATTTATCGATTAGCCTACACCGTCCCATTGCTCAGCAAAGGCCTCCCCAAATACTTCCAAGCATCTTTCTCCAGGGCCTCCTCGATCCAACCCTTGCGGTTTGCGTTTCTATTCTATTCTATTCTATTCTAGGTCGTCTAGCCTCCTCTTCCTAGGCCGGCCTCGGCGGCGCCGTCCATCCTCAGGCACCCGCCGTGTGGAGACTGTTGCCCAGCGGTCGCTATGCATGCGGCTTACATGACCCGCCCAATCCCATTTTAGCTTGGCAGCCTTTTTGCCTACATCAAGAATCCCCGTTTTAGAGCGCAGCGTAGTGTTTCGATAATTGTCAGTTCGTTTTACGCCTAGAATGCTTCGTTCCATTGCTCTTTGGCAAACCCCAAGAAGAAACTTTTGCGACTCGGTAAGTGACCAGGTCTGCGTACCGTAGGTTAGGACAGGCAGAATACACATATCGATGAGTGTTCGCCTCAAGGAGATCGGCAGATCGCCTTTCATTACCGTCTTCAGAGACCAGTACCTTTTCCAGGCATTTTTGATGCAGCGATAGAATTCCTTTTGTTACCTGTTTTCGAAAGCAACTAACTGGCCCAAGTAGATGTACTCATCGACATGTGTTTCCTGCCCATCTACCTCGAAACTACACTTAGTGCTGTTGGTTATGGTTTTTGTTTTAGAACGATTCATCGTGAGTCCAACCCTGAGGCTTGCCGTGCTTAGGTCTTGAAGCATAGTCTGTAGTTCCAGAGCTGTGGGGGCAAAAAAGTACTATGTCGTCGACAAATCGGAGGTTTGTCAACCTCCAACTACCGACTTCAATGCCCTTGGTCATCCATGAGGCTGCCAGTGTCCTAAATATCTCCTCGGGAGTGCTCCTACTTACTAATATTATAAATGCGAAAGTTTGTGAGGATGGATGGATGGACGTTTGTTATTCTTTTACGCAAAAACTACTGAACGGATTTTGATGAAACTTTACAGTAATATACCTAATGACGTAATCTTACTGATATTATAAAGGTGACAGTTTGTATGTTTGTGTGTTTGGATGTTTGTTACTCAATTATACAAAAACGGCTAACGGATTTGGATGAAATTTGCAAATTGATGATTTATAACCTGGATAAAGTACCTACTTTTTTCCCCGGAAGTACTTTCCTGTAGGACAATTTCCGACCTCCACGCGGGCGAAGCCGCGGGCGAAAGCTAGTAGATACATATAATACCTACTCTTTATTATGTACACCATAAAAATGACAGACCTAAATTAAGAAATTTTACATAGGGTGACAAAATAGGCGGTCTTATCGCCAAAAGCGATCACGATT
Organism: Eupsilia transversa; assembly: GCA_914767815.1. Classification (NCBI taxonomy): domain Eukaryota; kingdom Metazoa; phylum Arthropoda; class Insecta; order Lepidoptera; family Noctuidae; genus Eupsilia; species Eupsilia transversa. The sequence goes on from OU611888.1 coordinate 7,209,709, forward strand.
TACAGACAACCACACCACACACATACACACACACACATATCACTTCAAATCATCATCATTGGCAGCCGTGTTCCACTCAATTCTGAGTACAAGTCTCCTCCCTCCTCCTCGCTATGCTTCCCTGGTCTGAGCGAGTCTTAACCAAATATATATACAGGATCAAATTAATTTTGCTAGCGAAGACTTGATATAGATATCTTTCCATTAACTGAAGTTTAGAAAAACTTAAATCTACCTGCAAAGAACGGTATCTATAACATATGCCTTAGAATCGATTGTTGTTTTAAAATAGTCGGTAATTAACTCAAGTTGATCGATCATTATTACTTTCAATACGCCATGAATTGTTACTCCATATTCAGCATAATGATATTTGCTAACATTAAAGTATGGTGAGGATTATTACTCCAGGAGCAATGTAAATATTCCCAATTTAGACCACATTTTGTGAAAGAAGTTCTTTTCCAGCAGTGTGTACGGATCCTTTGAATTTGTTTACGTAGGTGTGGCTAGAGAGGCGCTTCGGAGCAGTTCCTATTTCAATATGCAAGTGGGCGGCTAGATCGTGTCATGTTACCTAGTAAATTTGAAACCACTCCAATACACATCTGGAAGTCTTAAAAAGTACAATCTGAATGTAATTTTCAATATTTAGTTTTTAATCATCGAATGATAGATACCATTCTGAATTTGTTCTAATTAAAAGAATCGTAGTTTCTAAAGTTTTGTATTTATAACAATAAAAAACAATATTCGTTTCCTTACAAAAGGCAGCAACTGTAAACAGTAGAACACATGCTGCCGATTAGCAATGCCAATAGAAAATGATGACTAGGAGTTTGCAGTAGTGCACAAGTCGTTAGTCTAACTCCTGTGTGCACTATTAGGCAACCCGCTTTTCCATAATTGACTCCTGTAACTTGTGCAAGGCAATAAGTACTTCATATTAACTGTTTGTGTTTACGTCAAAGACAACTTTCGTAAGGTTTACTTATGGCAAATGAGTTTACGTAAAGCTTTTGCTTAAGCTAAGATAGAATATACCTACATATATTACTAGTAGACTAGATGCTCTTGCCCTCATCCATAGTCATCAGGGGATTTTTGCATCGTGCACGATGCAAACATCCACACTAGAAACAAAACTCAGTCCTTAAACTTGTCACACAATCAACAGAACTGAATTCCGGTCACGCTTCCGAAGCCATTCGTTTTTTCATACGTGACAAACACACTATTTCTGAAAATACGGTGACAGGTAAAAATTTAAAGCAATATTCGATGCGAGAAACCGACTTGGATGCGGTGAAATGCCTTTTTCAATTCTCGAACGGTATCGGATGCGTGGAATAAAATTCACGTCTGGGGTACGTGATCTCTATGGCACAGATGCCAGTGAACGGCGTGTCTCGCGTCTTGCGTCTCCTTTGCAGGATGCAAAAATTCGCAACTAAATATTGGTATTTTAATACGTCACAGCAGGCTTTGTGGTGTGTGGAATTTTCTTACGTAATGTTATAGAGGACTATTCGGTCCGTATCCGACCGTTAGTCCCAGGGATCGCTGTACCGTATAAAAGCTGATTGGGTTTTCTTGGTGGGATTCAAAACTGCTCAATATTGGACACAAAATTTTCTAGTACAAGTTTCTGTAATGGAAAATATGTTTCGGTGAATTTCGTCAGTGTTTGATTTGGAAAATGTTTTCCTTCTACCGATTTACTTAGTTATAAATTGTATTTTCCTGCAAGAAAAATATATTAATTTTGAAATAAGATATTTTCATTTGTCCGTCTACTAATTTATAAATGTTACAATGGTCTCTTAATGGTGAGTTTTTGACAGATTTGCCATACAAAAACTGTCAAAAACTCACCATTGAGAGGCCATTGTAACGTTTTTAAATTAGTAGACTTAGGCCCCAACTGTCGAGATTCTGTGCTAGTTTTCGCCCATTTAATTAAGTATTTTAGTTATTATTTAATAACTAATCCACGAGAATAATACCATTGATAATACTAGATCGCTGAAATAGCAAAACTAAATTATTAATCAAATAGCAAGAACAAATAATCCGAAAAATACATTCATCTCAATTTTCTGAAAGCTTTAAGCACGTTTGATAAATGTTTGTTTGTGCAACTAACAAGTTGTGACTAATCTCTTAATCTTGCCGGCGCTAAGACGGCTGCACCCCGACGCTTGCATCTCTTATTGTCACAAGTTGAATAAAGCCGCCCAAACTTCGCTGTTATTGTTCTGAGATCAAAGGTTTCAAATTTGGATATTAAGTTGCCCGTAAATGTTGAGAAACTATTGTCTGCTGAGTTCTAGCCCAATTTTGTCATGTTTGAATTTATATGAAAATCTCTCTTTTGTTAATTTTGTATGATAGTTTATTTGTGTAACCATTCACGGAGTTTTGTGGCACAGTAACCTAATCTATTTGCAAAGACTTAGAAAATAACTTGATTTTGAGCGAATTAAGAACAAGAATCCGATAAAACCACTTATTTTTCCACCTGCAGGTAATAAACTAAAGAACTTTCCGATAACTTTCTCAGAACTACGACTGAGAAAGAAAAACCAAAGTCAGCATCGTTTAAACTAGAACCAACCTTTGTTTTGCAAGACTTTGTAAGTAACACAAATAAAATAAACGAATCATAAACCTGCAGTCCCCGATCATCAAATCTGCTAAAACAGCGATTTTTTCCTCTTACTCATAAATAATTTACTCAAAAATATGGCGGTCTCGTTCGAAGCAGACGACATCTCTTGAGGGACCACGTTAAGTAAATGCAGTAGTAATGCGAGCTCAAACCGCCGAGGGCGAAAAGTTGGGGACACAACGGGGAGGTCCCGCAACATAGTTCCCTGACACGGATTGTGCATAAGGAGAGCGTCTTCGTAAAAGTTGTACCGCGATTATGTGGAGCTGTAAATCTTCGAACGTATTTTTCGAAATAAGTTTGCAGTTTGGTTTATTTTGAGTTTAGATACCTATATTTGAGAGCGCGAAATGATAGTGGATTTTGATGTATTTTTTGTTACGGATAAATAAACTATGAATTACTACAATAAAACCCACGAGGTCGATTTATGTTCAGGTTATCAAACATATTATAAGTATAATTAAAAAGAAAGCAAACTCTAAAAACTCAAGTCTTATTTGAAAACCGTAAAGTTTGTATATTAAGTTAATTATGGACACATTTGGTAAAAGACTAAAGCACAAACTAAATTGATTATTCCCAGGACGACGATGGAGTGGTAAAAAACTGACAAACTTTCTTAAAATAAAACTCACAATCTTATTAAAAATAATAATATTATTAAAGAAAGAAACTTTTCAAACATCGTTATGATATCAATTGAGTTTATGATATCTAATTTGTTGATAAGGCTTTCAGTTAACTTAGTAAAACAAACAAAGTTTGTTTGATCTAAAATTAGCTTTTTATAGCAGAGGATTTTTTATTGTAACATATTGGCAACCTTACCTTATTTTTTTTAACCAAATATCTATACAACTACTATATTTAAACGTAGAGAGTTGTCGTAGAGAGTTTCGCTGTATATAATGTTTTAAATAAAAGGCGTTTAAGAGTAACTAAATGGAAAAAAACACCTGATGCGCATCCCCCACGTCTATACTACAATAATATACCTATACATTTATTCATAGCTCTATTCATAGGCTTGTAAACACACACATACACACAATTGCAAGAGTGTCGTGACGGTCAAAATGTTACAATTTTTCGGTCTATCTCTCATTCGCCGAGTGAGCAGAATATAACGTGCGATAAGAAACTTTGTTCCAATACAATAAATCAGCATTGAACGGTATCATGATTAAAACCACACAAGAACAAGGTAATAAAACTACACAACTGAGTGAAATCATATTAAATATGTCACTTTCATTCAACGTCGAAAGCAGAAATAAATAAAATTAAATCATTTTTCTACTCAGTGTGCAAATTGCGTCGGCAAGCACATTTTATGATAAATATGATGTCAGGACTCGCGACGCGTCGGAGTGGCGTATGGAACTCTGAGGTAGACTTGACCTTACTCAAAAATTTATTCAACCACATGCCTGTTTTCCTCTTCCTTGAGGCAAATTCTACGTTGACATTCGAGTGATTTGCAAACCGTCATAATGGTACCTATGCAACATAATTTAAGCAACTCGTTTAAAGAGTCTCATATATATTTACACTGTGTTGTGTGCACTGTAACGCGTTTCTTGTGATATTTAGGTATACGAAAAATACTGACTTTGATTCAAAACGGAATAGGTAACGTGCACACTGTGCACAGTATAGTAAATTAAATAAATCACACCACAATTGAATAGCGAGGACTCAGTGTGCACATCGCGTTGGCAAGCGCATTTGATAAAATTGATGTCAGAGCTCGCGACAACGCGCGACGCGACATACACACACGACACACTCGATTCACAGACTCGGTACCACACGGCAACCTGCGACAGCCGTGACTTTACTCGTGATTGCTTCTTTCTCATTCCAAACATTATTATTTATCAAAGCCAATAAAAATAACTAAATAATAAATCAGTTTCCTAAAACATGTTTTCTAAATAGACTGAAACGTTTCCGGACACTTTTCTTTTACCTACGCGTGGCCAGCTTGTTATTCTTGAGTCTTCAGTTTTATCAATAATTTGAGTGAGCGATATGCATGTTGATAACACTATTTAATAAACCATTTCTATGAAACGAAAACTAATTTAGCACTTTTTGCATCAAAGTCAAGTACTCAGAAAGGCTCTGCATTTCCAGTGGTTATGTCTATAACTAACAGTTTTGGAATTAAAGGGTTGTAAAATACTATTTGAAACTAACACAAAAATTATGGTAAAATTGTGGACTTTTTATAATGAATGTTTTGTTTTAATGTAAGTCCCCGATAAAGTTAATCGTTTTTTACAAATCTCACAAAAATGGAACCATATCGTTGTTGGGATCACGTATCTGTCCACAAATCTGGAAGAGTTGCTCACATAATATGATTATTTTTAGTTAAAATAACATTCTTGTTGATTTGATCTTTGCTATTACCAGTGGGGTGAAGACGTATGAACATAATATTATTATGAGGTTGATTCTGCTCCTCGCTCACCTAGTATTGTTTACCTTTGAAATTGGATATAACGGCGGCATTATCCGAGGGATAGTAGGGGTGAAAATTTAATTACACTTCGTTGTTCTGCCGTTGTGAAACTACAGAACAATCTGTTGGTTAATATTTTTTGTAAAGCTTTGAAACTTGATTGGTGAAAATTGCACGTGTCGTCTTGAAAAAACATTATTTGTAACGTTATTCTTTCCTTGGTATCATGTCAAGGTCTCCACTACAAAATGTCAGTGGTTTCATCGGTTCCATGCAGCCACTGACATTTTCTTATCACAATATATAATGCTGTCGTTTCAGGCACTTCAGTTCATTTTACTGTAAATTGAGTAATGGAAGTAGTAGTGGGAATGGAACCTATTTTTAGATTCTACCCACCAACTGAGCTTAATCATTCGTGGGCGTACCCAGCTTTTGGCGCAGGGGGGAGGGGGGCAAATCAGATGTTTTTCGTCGCCTATGTTTGGCTCCTTCAAAACAATATATTTTCAAATTCAATTAATGCAAGCCTGTGGGGTCGCTTATTCACTCATACTAACAGCTGAATGTAGGAGTGCTCGGTCATCCGGTAATCTTCGTCTGTCGTCGGCTCGGTGGCGGCGGCGCGCGGCGCGTCGGCCGGTGCGACGCGGCTGGCGAACGAGCCTAGTGCTTGCTTGCTGGTTCGCGTATTTTGCAATTTGCATGATACAAGATGACGGCCCGGGCAGCGCCGTTTTTTCTAAAATGTATGTATAATAAATCTTGTAACTGTAAAGTAAGTATTAATTTGACTCTAAAATTACTTTTATCGACAATAGTAGGTACTTAGGCATTCAAAATCCAGGGGGAGCTGCCCTCCCCTGCGTAGACCCATGCAATTACTCGCATCGGAATATTGCCTGCATGTTCACGAATTTTTATTTTTTTATTTTTGGTAATATTCCATAGAACTTGACGCCTGTCCTTATTTTTAACCGACTTCATTCTGTATTTTAATACAATACTGTTGTGTTTTGGGCTTTATGACTGATGAAAGTTGTCTAAAAGAAGCAATCGACAAAAATATTGAAGAAGACAATTTTGCATTCGGACGCACGGAACCCTAAAAACTATTCAAAAATGTGACAACACAAACTAAAGTATTTCAAAGCGTTTTCGTGTACGAAGAGAAACTGAAAAATCAACTCATGTATAATATATCATTCTGATACATAAAGCCTTCGCTGAAGATGGTAGTAGAAAGCGAGCTTGCGGCATAAAGTATTTTTAGATAAGTGATTTTATCACAAGGTATTTCAGACGATATTCTAGGGTAGTACTATCATGTGCATAGGTTTTTGATGAGAATGAAAAGTCGATTATGACGTAGCTAAAAATAAAGTGAGTCTCAGTGTGTTGCCATTGGCTAAATCCTTTGTTATTATTAAGAAAAATTCCTACATTCCATTATTAAATTCTTGATTCTTTAATTCCTGATTAAAGTTAATTTTTTCTAGAATGTTGTTCTATTGCCACATAATTATAACAGATCGGCGGTAAAATACGGTGTGCAAACAGACAAATGCTATTACAAAGAAAATTATACCAAAAAAAAAGTAGCAAAACACAAGCTAACCAAACATACAATTTCAGATAACAGACTTTATCGCTATAAATTTTCAAACGACATTATGGAATAGTACAATCATGCACATCGGCTTCCTGAGGATGCATAGTGGTTTATGACGTCACTACAAAGTTATGGCGGGGTGTAGGCGACGTAGAGTGTCGGTCATAAACACACGCTATAAAGCGGGCGTGGTCGGGTAACGACACTACATTACAATGGGTATTTGAGCTTTTATGAAGTTGGAAATTTTAAATAAGTATTATAAAGTTGTTTTCGCTTGTGTGCTTATGTGTCCTTTTATGGGTTTTGAATAAGCTATAGTTGCGTAATTCTTTCCGGCATGGTTAACATTCTGACTGGTGCCAATAGTACCTCTCTAGGTGGCGGAAATGATAAAATAACACAATGTGTTTGTTTCCCCAACCCATTGCTAGGCTGTAGATAGACAGACAGATAGAATATACTTTATTCTACATTAAAATTTAACAAAGTAATTTACATAACCATACCTGTAGGTAATGTTGAGGAAACAACTTTGTTTCCCCCAAGAAGTGGCAAAGGTAGCACTGGTGCGCGTTCCGCCGGGAGTCCCGGAGTCCGGAGATTGACATAACCCTTCGCTTTTCCCAGACGAAGGAAATCCCTGAGGGTTTACACACGATAATAAAAATAAGGTATTTACTTTACGATTGCATGAGGCCCAACGGAACGGACAATAATCTCCTCCAGATTGGAATGAACGTGAATAGGTAACACTTTAAAATTATTTTGTACTAAATGTGTCAGTTAAGTTAAAATTGCTGGAGAATAAAAATACTTTACCTTGGTACAGTTTTAGTGTTTTATTTTATCGATTTTCCTGAATGCAAAATACCTACAGCAATAAAGAATCGGATTTACAGTTTTCAATAACGCTGAAGCTGTAAAAGTTTGCTTGGCTATAAAAGTATTTTTGTAGAATGTACTGAACCCGTGAACTTACCGTATTGTTGCTCCCATCTACTTAAGATGCAAAACTTTCTTAATGGAACAAGTTTTTCATAGTCTGTAAACTACCCGCTAAACATGGAAAACAATGATCGGTACAAGGAACGGTCAAAAGGGTAATTACCCCACGCTTGGTGTTTGAAGTTTGTTGTTTTAGCTGTTAGAAAAACAAAGCTGAACGTTATAAAGATATAAGCTTTAGTCACTTTAGTGATTCTAGGATATTCATCGCTTTGAACCAAAGAGTGTACTTTACAGAGTGACGAAACTAGTCTTTGCTTGTTGACTCTGTAAAACCTGTGTATCTCCATGAAACATTTAGAGAAATCTTCTAGTGTCTACAAGGTTTTAACAGCTGCAACGCTGCATAATGGCAACGTTGCTTTTTACCTTATCGTAGTTCATGGCTAAAATAGGTCTCTCTAAAGGAAAATACTGGCCACAATCATGACGAAAGTACTCGTACGTACCGCTGTTCGTCACTGGCCGGGTATACTTGTTCGGGCAAGTCTAATATTTATCCCGCTATCGGTCGACGGAGCTCCGTTCGTTTAGGCCAGTCGGTTGCAGCGCATGCAGATGAGTTTGTGTGACATGAACGTACAATTACGTCCTCAAAACTTTACTCTAATTTCACTAGCGATTTTGCTACACAATTTTGTTTAAAACATACGAGAATATATACAGGCTGACTTTGAAAACATGCGACATTTAAGGGGGTGTTCTACCCATCAATATGAACAACTTTTACTGTGGGACCAAATAAGAATTCGCAAAAACAAAATCGACCTTCTTATACCAACAAAATGGTCCAATCGGGTATTACCTTTATACATAGCCGTTTTTTTGCGAATTCTTATTTGGTCCCATAGTAAAAGTTGTTCATATTGATGAGTAGAACACCCCCTTAAATTTTGTTGCATGTTTTCAAAGTCAGCCTGTAGATGTCTAAACAAATGTAATGAACGATAGCCAAAATTAAATGAATTTTCGTTGGCAGGCAAACACAATTTCCTTATTTCACGAGAACTCATTTTGAGTAGAGTGTAGCGCAAGCCACAATATTGCATGAAACTAATGCAATGTACGTACTGAAACGCTGTAACGAGTCATGGCTGTAACCGGCATACATTACACCGAGTTACGCTCATCTGGTATAAATAAATTCTGGTAAAAATAAATAAAAAACCTGAATTGTTCAAGAATCGTATAGCTTTAAGACTTGTGTTTATTCTAGCCAAACAAATACTTTCCTCATTCGGAACTTATTATCGATATTATCGGATAGCTCTAATCGCAGGTGTGATCCAGAAAATTAGGAAGATAATGAGCATCTGATATTGGGTACAAACACTCCTCTTAACCAGGACACAAATAGTCTGTCAGAACCAAACAATACCAAAGACAAATAGGTAAACAGTGGCGTATCGACGAGTCTTTGTTCAACGTAATATTTGCGAATAACACTATGAACAAAAGACCTTTTGTACTCTCTGTAACGGATACCTGAAAAAAGCTAATTGGCGACCGCCTACTTTTGTCATGAAAGACTCATAAATAATGCCGAGGAAACCACCTAAAAACTATGACTGGCGATCGGGAAGTTGCGCTGGCTTTTGATGACACAGCAATCTTGATACTTGCCTTTTATTAAAAGGTTTCACTATTACTTTGCGAATAAAATCTCTGTATATCGTTCGATTGTCTTATTAATGCAGAATACACGTGTTAATTGTAAACTGAGAGTTAGGTACAAATGAAGTGGAGCGATTCAATGGAAGATTATGTAATTTTCTCGATCAGTCAACATTTGGAATAGACAATAATAACATCAATGATTGAAAATAGCTATCTAATCAATCTATTTGAAACTTGAATCAAGTGTTTATCCGAAGCTCAAAGGACAATTATTATCAATGTCGTCAAACGGTCAAAATTGAAATTTAATCTGCCTAATCCCCCGTCAATAGGACTAACTAATACAGTAAGTGCGGTTGTACTAAGGGCCAAAGGGATAGACCATTTCCTTTGTGAACTTTAACTAAGTTAATCGGACAATTTACTTCGTTAGCGGTAAAGGACAAATTCATCACGTTTCACAGGTGACTTGCGCGTGTTACAAAATTTTACACCTTATAAAATTTAATTCGTCTGCCGTTCCGGACGTTTTTCATTTTTATGCATTCGATTTTGAACGCGGTTCTCGATATAAATGTTAGCGTAACAGCGTTGACGATTTATAATCTGAATGTGATTCTATATTTTTTGGTTAAAACTTTTATGCTGACGAAAATGGTTTTAAAATTCAAATGTTTGTAAAAAAGTGTCATTTGTGTTTTTGAACTAAAGCAATTAGGTTTTTTTTTGTGCTAGGTTTCTATCTGATCTTCCTCTTGAAATATGGATGTGAATAAACATAGGTTCAGTTAACTTACATATTATAACCCTTGTTAAATTATCTATGTTATAACAAATAATAATTTTAGGAGTCGAAGAAGAAGAAGTAGAAATAAACATTTTAGAACAACAACCAACATAATCTAAAACAGCTTTCTAGATAACTTTTCAAGGTACATGCGTGGCACAAACTGACTCGAAAACATCACTTTAAACTAACAACATCTATAGGATGTACATCACAGTATAATTAAAATAAACAAACAACAAGAAATGGTGTGAGCGTGGACCACAGTACACCAATGTCTCACCGGTCTTTAGACCACCTCTTCAGTTATCTGTGGCACGACGTTGATTTGTAGTATCGATATGAGTTATAGCGATACTAACACTGCACGGGAATTTAACCCGTATAACAAAGCTATTAAGCACTATAATAGCGAACGAAGCGTAGCAGGAAGAATGAAGGTGAAAAGCATAGAAATGAAGAATATTATTTAGCGGAATGATTAAATTATTATATTGATATTAAATGCAAGATGGTACACAATAGGAATCGACGTATTTATACACAGCAATGTTATTAGCGCGGCGCGACTGTTAAGCTGGCTAGTCAGAAGACGACTGGTGTCCGTGTCCCGTCGTACGCGCCGGTAGAATCTCGATCATGCTATCGCCCGGCCGCTCAAGGTCCTTGCCGGCCGCCTCGATACAATCTTCACGCACCCGTACGGTGCTCGCTACACGTGTAGGCCTCAGTGCTTTCGCACTTGATGACAAACAAGACATCACCTGATTTGTATGCGTGGTACAGAATCATAAGCGGCAGCGGTTTTCTTGATGTTGTTTAGTGGTGGTTTATTTATGTTCCGCCACATATTCCCCCTGGCCAGACCGTAGCTACGGTCGATAAAAATCAGGGAATCTCACTCGCCGCCCGCTTCTCGTCCTCTTTTCTTCTTCGATAGGTGGAGTCGTTTGGTCAGCAGGTGTGATTGGCTTGACACTAACTTCTTCACGTAGCAAGTAGGCTGGTTTGAGTCGATCAACTGATACATTATTTGGCTTCCCTTGTATATCGATGGTGAAGTGTTTTGCGTGCCTCTGTAAAACCTTATAGGGTCCAGCGTAAGGTGGTTCTAATGAACGTCGTACGTAGTCTCTTCGGAGGAACACGTGAGAGGAAGAGTGCAGATCTCGCGGCACATAGAAAGGTGATGTGGTATGCCACGCAGTAGGTCTTGGAGTCAGCTTGGCCATGTTACATCGTAGACGGTTTGCATACTCGGTGACGTCAGCTGTAGAGAAGTCTTCTCTTGATGATAGGAACTGGCCAGGAAGCTGAAGTGCTTCTCCGTAGACGAGTTCGGCCGGCGTAGCTTGGATGTCTTCCTTCCACGAGTTACGCATGCCGAGAAGTACCAGTGGAAGAACTTCAGTCCACTGTGAGGAGGTGTGGCACATGATGGCGGCCTTCAGCTGCCGGTGCAGCCTTTCCACGATGCCGTTCGCTGCCGGGTGGTAGGCAGTGGTGCGGAAGTGGTCTGCCCCCAACAAGGCAGTGAGAGCCTTGAACAGGTGGCTCTCGAATTGGCGACCACGGTCGGTGGTAACCCGGGCAGGACAGCCGAATCTGGCCACCCAACCTGTCACCAGCGCGGATGCGCAGGTCTCCGCCGTGATGTCTTTCATGGGGTAGACCTCGGGCCATCGAGTGAATCTATCGATGACGGTAAGGCAATACCTGAAATCAGAAGATGGGGTTAATGGCCCTATGATGTCGAGGTGAATGTGGGAGAAGCGTGAGGACGGGGTCAGGTAAGAGGACAGTGGAGATTTAGTGTGGCGTGTGATTTTACACGCCTGGCATTGTACACATTGCCTTGCCCACTCTCTACAATCTCTGCGGATCCCTGGCCACACAAAGTGTTGTGAGACCAGTCGCGCTGTAGCGGACTTCCCTGGATGATGCAAGTTATGTAGTGAGTTGAAAACTTCTCTTCGCAGTGTTGGCGTAATATAAGGACGTGGCACCTGAGTGGATGTATCGCAGTAAACGGGTGAGTTTCCACTGTAAGTAGATGCTATCTTTTTCAACTTCAGTGCTGAGCCATGAAGCAGGAGGTCTTGCAGCTCTGGATCATCGTCCTGAAGTTTTGCAAGGGCCTCGAAGTTGATAGCAGCTGATACTTCTTCCACGCGTGACAAAGCATCGGCGACGATGTTCTCACTGCCTGGTAGATACCTTAAGTCTGTTGTGAATTGTCCGATGTAGTCCAGGTATCGAAACTGCCTTGGCGGAAGACTCTCCTTGTTTGTCTTAAAGGCAAAGATTAGTGGTTTGTGGTCTGTGAAAATCGCAAAAGTTCTCGCCTCGACCATATGACGGAAGTATTTGATTGCCTCGTATACTGCTAGTAGCTCTCGGTCGTACGGGCTGTACTTCTTTTGAGCATCGCTTAACTTGTGAGAGTAAAAAGCTAGTGGCTGCCAGTTCTCACCTTTACGTTGCTGAAGAACTGCGCCTATAGCTGTATTCGATGCATCAGTTACGATTGCTAATTCTGCGGAAGCGTCTGGATGAGCCAAGAGTGTTGCTGTCGACAGCATGGACTTACTATCGTCGAATGCTTTCCGCAGCTCTGGAGTCATATGCACAGGATGCGAACCTTTTACCTTAGGACCGGAAAGGACTGCGTGTAAAGGTGCTTGAATTTGGGCTGCGTTTGGGACAAATCGGCGATAGAAATTTATCATGCCCAAGAATCTTCGCAGCTCCTTGACCGTTTTAGGTATTGGGAATTCCTGGATCGCCTGCACCTTGGATTGTGGTGGCTTTATGCCTTCGGCTGACACCCTGTACCCAAGAAAAGTCACCTCTGGTTGTCCAATGTTGCACTTGGCTGAGTTTATGACAACACCATACTGCTTCAGGCGATCGAACAACAGGCGTAGATGTGCTTTGTGTTCTTCAGCAGTTGCTGAAAATACTAAAATGTCATCAACGTACCCATAGCAGAAGTCTAGGCTCAATAGGACTTCGTCAATGAACCTTTGAAAGGTTTGGGCAGCGTTTCTCAAACCAAAGGTCATGAAAGGAAATTCGTAGAGTCCAAATGGTGTGGTTATCGCGGTTTTAGGGATGTCCTCCGTGTTGATCGCCAATTGATTATATGCCTTTACGAGATCTATGGTTGTGAAGACGGTGCAACCTGCTAATTGGTGTGAGAAATCTTGTATATGACGAATGGGGTACCTGTCAGGTATTGTTCTTGAGTTAAGTGCCCTGTAGTCACCACATGGTCTCCATCCGTCGTCTTTCTTCTTCACCAAGTGCAGTGGTGCTGACCAAGGGCTCTCCGAGCGCCGTGCTACACCGCTTGCAAGCATTTCCTCGAACTCCTTCTTAGCAGCTTGCAGTCGAGAAGGGTCTAGGCGTCTAGGCTTGCATGCTACGGGTGGGCCTGGTGTCGTTTTGATGTAGTGCAGCGTGTTGTGTTTGCCTGGTAGCTGTTTACCTGGAGGTCGCGTTATCTCCGGATACTCACGTAAAATCTGGTGGTAGTCTGTGTCTCCTACCACTGCCTTCACGGAAGCGATGTCCACAGAATTACAGTGTGCAGCAGGAACTGATAAGGATGTAAGGTTGTCGATCAGGCGTTGATTCCTGCAATCTACCAACAGATCATAAAAACTGAGAAAGTCTACTCCAATAATGGCTTTAGAAACATCCGCGATTGTGAAGTTCCAGCTATAGTTCCTTCTGAGTCCCAAGTTTAACTTTAGTTGTAGAGGGCCGTAAGTGTTAATTACTGTGTTGTTTGCAGCTACGAGGTCGTATTTGGATTGTTTGCAGGGCATCTTGACAGCAGACCGGGGAAAAACGCATAAGTCGGAGCCAGTGTCCACTAGAAACTGCATTTTTGATGTTCGGTCGGTAATAAATAAACGGCCTGATGACGAAGGGCAGTCGTTAGCCGCTACTTGCGACAACCCCTCGCGTTTTCCGACTTGAATGAGCATGGTTGTCTGCATTTGTGTGCCTTGTCTCCATATGTATAATGGTAAAAACAGTGTGGGTGATTCGGTGGTGGTTGCTGTGGTCTGGATTTAGAACGAACAAACCTTCGATGGTTGTCACGTGGTCTTGAGCGTGAGCGTTGCCTCCCTCTGTCGTTTAAGCGTGTAGTGAGTGACGCTACCTGCTCCTTAAGCTCGCTGACCTGCCTCGCCAGGTCTGATGAATCAGCGGTCGTTGAAACGGAAGTGCTCGCTATCTGAGGCGTCATCGGGGCGATTTCATATACCCTGTCCGCTATCTCCGCTAACTTGTCAACCTGTAAATCCGCAATTTGTGACGCGATTACTGTTTGAATGTTTTGAGGCAACCGGTTAGTCCATATGCTTTTAACAAACTCTGCAGCACCTGATGGCCCTGCTAGATTCTGCAAGTGCCTCAGGAATTGCGACGGTTTGCGATCACCCAGCTCCTCATGTAGTAAAAGCTGTTGTATTCGCTTTTCTTGCGACGCTGACAACCGACTTATGAGCTCTGTTTTCAGTTCCTCATACTTGTTCGTCTCGGGTGGGTTGGTGATGACATCCCTAACTTGTATGGCGTATTTAGCGTCTAGTTGAGTAGACGTGAAATAAAATTTTGTCGTGTCGCTGCTTATTCGTGACAAAATAAATTGGCCTTCAAGCTGCGCAAACCACAGCTCCGGTTCCTCCGGGTAAAAAGGTGGACAGCGCAATGGCATTCCAGCTGCTGCTACCTCACCTGAGATAACAGGGGCATCCTTGCAATCAGTGTAGGTGTCAGACCCAGGCATGGTAAAATTAAATTAAAATCGCTCACCGCTATGTATTGTACCAACCACCACCGGTTTCTTCGTCAGCAATCGATGTAAACAAACGGCACACTCGTTCCTCGAGTCCAACGATATCTTGCAGGGTTGAGTAACGTGGTCGTCGGGGTCACCAATGTAGTATCGATATGAGTTATAGCGATACTAACACTGCACGGGAATTTAACCCGTATAACAAAGCTATTAAGCACTATAATAGCGAACGAAGCGTAGCAGGAAGAATGAAGGTGAAAAGCATAGAAATGAAGAATATTATTTAGCGGAATGATTAAATTATTATATTGATATTAAATGCAAGATGGTACACAATAGGAATCGACGTATTTATACACAGCAATGTTATTAGCGCGGCGCGACTGTTAAGCTGGCTAGTCAGAAGACGACTGGTGTCCGTGTCCCGTCGTACGCGCCGGTAGAATCTCGATCATGCTATCGCCCGGCCGCTCAAGGTCCTTGCCGGCCGCCTCGATACAATCTTCACGCACCCGTACGGTGCTCGCTACACGTGTAGGCCTCAGTGCTTTCGCACTTGATGACAAACAAGACATCACCTGATTTGTATGCGTGGTACAGAATCATAAGCGGCAGCGGTTTTCTTGATGTTGTTTAGTGGTGGTTTATTTATGTTCCGCCACAGATTGATGGCGCCCTAAACAAGCGCCAAACTCTACGAAATACGTCTCCGTACATATTTGCTGAATTAACATCTTTTTGAAAGTCTTTTGACAAGTAACATTAATCATGTTCGTGTTTTAAATCGAATGAAATACTTTGCTGCTATCTAAAACTGATAATGATTTTATTAAACTAAAAATTTAAATAATGAAAAAGTAAAAAAAAAACATATGGGGAGATGGGGAGAGGTGTACTACAGGTACACTTCTCCCCTTCCCAGTTATAAAAAAATTATACACATAGAAGGCACTTTTTTTACAAGCAAATAGAATTGATTCTAGTTGCCCCTTCTAAAAGGTATTTCTGTATGGAAAGGAATGGGAAAAAACACTGGCATTTTAGGGTTCCCCCGTATGGATTTTTAACTTAACATTCATTTAATAGCTTCGTCGTGCACAACCCTGAAATGGGCGTAATTAAAATATGTAGAATTGGGAATTCTTCTGAATATTTTTTTTTCTCTTATACAACATTGGATACGATGTACAACAGCGAAGGTTGCCTAAGTATGTTAATTTAGATTCAACAAACGTATACTATTAAAATATAAGCTGTGTATGTAATCAAACATTAGTTGGTGACTTTGCTAATTAATTAGAAGAAAGTCTTTTGTTTGTTCTGACGTGGTTAAAATATAATATTTGTTTAAACAATGAACAAGATTCGAGGTTGTCTATCTAGAACATGGTATTTCGTTTCTTTTATGTTTAAAACCGTTTACTGGGAAAGTAGAATAAAATAATAAGCGACAAATACTAGGTAGATAGGTATCTATGAAAACCATGTTTGATATAATAGCTGAAAATTTAATATGAACATTGTCTCTTTGAAATTAAAGTATAGACTATGTAAATATTAACTTAGCCCACGCACATCTAATTAAAAACATTAATTAATTGTACCCTTAACAAACATGACATTATTCGTACACAATTCTCTTTCATTTGACAAAATTCGGTTAGTACAAAGGCAATAAAAACGGGCTGTGAAAAGTGTACCTGTAGGTAATTATCAAGCAACCCCTTTACAAGCAGCAAAATTAATATTAGGTGCTAGTAAAAGAGCCGATCAATTCTGTAGAAAATTAACCGTGAAAACTTAGGTGAAGTGAGCTGTCAATAGTGTCAATCCCTAGCATCAGCCGGTCTATTCTGTTAAAATCTCACCGTGAACTTAAGTGAAGTGAGCGTGAAATGAGCTGCGAATAGTGTCAATTCCTAGCATCGGCTCACATCACCTTGGATATGGTTACAGAATAGCACTGCTGGTGGCATGACCAGTTCACAATTCGTTTTCACGGTGACATTTTTACAGAATCGACTGGTTGATGTGCTTAAAATATAAATATCACTCAGATGTACTATTGAGATAATTCTTGCAAATTAAATAAAGCGGGAATAAATAGCCACGTATTTTCTTTCTTTCTTATATTTATTGGGTCGTAAATAAGTGTTTATAGGAAATACCAATAATTTTCAGGTTTTTGTGAAATATTCGAACTTTTTGAGAGATATATTATAAAAGCTGTTTGAAATATGAAACACCAGTAAGTAAAACTGTACAGGAAAATATCAATGTTCCCTATTACAATGACATAAATTAAATTTTTGCGCCACTAAAATAATCAAATGTTAATTTAAGCTACTCGATATATGAAAATACATCAACAACTACAGCACTGGATAAAGGCTTATACACCCTGGCGCGATATCACTGGCGCGAAAAGGGTCGCGCTGTCTGGCGCGCCCGCGATATTGCGCCAGTGTGCACAAGCCGTAAGCCTCATCTTGCTTGTATAAAACTTTCAAAAGTGCACATTATACATTAGAAGTAAAAAGTTTTTGTTTCTAAAAGATTATTTTTGAAGAAACTCAATTGTCTGCGTAATGTTCTAGCTACAATTAGGTATGGCAGCTCTGCTATAATAGTTTTCATTTATTTTTCTCTCGCTATTGCCTAATGCACGACCGTGTTGCAGCAGGCACGAGATAAACGGCCATTTAAATTCATTTATTCGTATAAAGTCAGAGCACTGGAGGTCTTACGCACGTTCATGGATAGTTAAATATGTAAACATGCAAATATTGAAATAGTACCTAGGTTTATACCTACGTATAGGTATATTTTTTCTAATTGGGTCGTACAGAAAAGTAGTTTGAATAAACATTGAACAGCGTGTATCAGAAAGGTATTGAAGTTTTGTATGGGACAGTTGATAATTTTACGATTTTGGTCTCATCGAAAAAGTTGGTTAGTTTGATGGTCTGTAAGTGTAAGTGTCCCTTAAGTTTGACCACACGTTTCTGATACACGCTGTTTAATGTTTATTCGAACTACTTTTCTGTACAACCCAATCAGAAAAAAAAAAATGCTGTTTAATCTATCAATAGATTAAACTCCAATCTTTTGGTATCATTAAAACATGTATTTTATACTTATCTTGTACATAGGTACTTTAAAAAACATGTTGGTAAACATGCACTTACTTTTCTATGGTTTAATGTACTGCACAAAGTGCTTAAGTTTTAATGTTTTAAATCCGGTAAACGCTTTTTATTGAATACGTGTGAATTAGATAATTATCTTGTCATTCCTATCATTAATTATCTTTTAGTAAAATGAAAATTAAGTTTCATACCAAAATATAATTGCTTGGATCGAATTAATGAGACGATTAGTTACTTTACCACCGCTATTAAATAAAAAGGTGGACTTTTTAATTATACGATTAAGCCTCGTGCGGTCTGGCGTGACGGCGCGACGCGACACCAGTAATTGTTCTACCGTGAAGTTTTCTTAGAAATAGTGTTGTTAGAGTCGCGTCGCGCTAGTCTGCACGAGGCTTAAGATAAGCACAATATGAATAATTGTGACAATATATTACGTATGTAGGATGTGACAATATATTATTATATTTATTTTTTAATTGTGCTTATCCCGACACATTTTTAGTTGAATTTTGGAACCTACATGCAAAGCAGTCTGCGCCTAAAAGATGCATTTTTTACATTAACTTCTGCTTTCCTATGGCTATGTAATATTTGTAATTATAGAAACCGATTCATATTTACAAAGAATCATCTTTGACCCATGGGGGAGCCCGTTATGAGTTCAGACACTTCAGTAAAGGCTCGTTCACACCGGCGCGACTTGTCGCGCGACGCGATACCGGCAATTGTTCAATCGTGAAGTTTTATTAGAAATTGTATTGTTAAAGTCGCGTCGCGCGACAAGTCGCGCCGGTGTGAACGAGCCTTTACTCTAAAAACATAAACCAAAGCGGATACAAGCGCGCTAAATAACGTTAAAATATTCATACTTGTCATTTTTCATTAAGAACAATGAGAAGGATGTTATTAATAACGTTAAGACTTTAAAATAAACAGTACGACGACCAAGCTCTGCTTGGGTGAAATTAGATAAAACGAATTTTCCCAGATATGAGACCTAGCTAGATCGATTTTTCGCCCCCGTAAACACCTATATTGCAACTTTCATCGAAATCGTTACAGCCGTTTTCGAGAACCTGATTACAAATATATACAGGGTGGATTTTTGAGATGGGCAGTAAGGGCAGCTACCTTAACCGTTGTAGCTACAGGAAAATGGTCTTACGAGACTATCCTTAACTAGTTGATAAATTTTGATCTGCAGTCACAGATTTTGAAAAAAATGTACAGTCAGCAAGAAAATGGGCAGTTTTCACAAAAACTTTTGTTGATGCCAATCGATCCTGTTTCTTATAAGGATCAAAAAAGTCTACAAGACCAACTGAAGTTTGAGTACTAGAAAACTCAGAAACCGCAAAAAACTTTTCGCATATATTTCGTAGGAAATGAAAATGAAAATTATATATTTATATAAATATTATGTATATACAAATCCTGCTCATTGAAAAGGATAGGATAGAATTAAATTAAATCGTCGCCATCTTGTTTGCAGTTATTATTTTAATAAACGACGCGTCGAACGTTTCGAGATTTTTTCACGAGTTAAGTAGTTGCCTTTTAGCCCGAAGCGGTTATCTGTCCTCGTCGGACATCGAATTGATATTGTGTTCGTTAATATCGGTATTAGTATTATGATGGCCACAAAAGGTTCCCTTGGGCTATACTGACAATATCGGAAATTAAATAGCTTTCTAGCATCAGGGTTTTTCTTCAAATACTTGCGTAAAGATAATTTGTATAGATAGAATTCTGGAACCCACAAAATATGTGATTAAAAGCATCCCCCAAAAAACTGTCCTGTTTCATTAGAGAAAAAACGAGCTCCCAAAACTTTTTAGCATCCTTTGATGAACCCAAATAGATTTATCATTGTTAAGAGCTCTTCCTGCTCGGTCTGCCCAATTCCCTTTCAGAATGAAAGAGCATTTTTATGTCATTCATTTCCGCTTCTAAAATAAATCGTAAAAAAACTTGCCACGTCAATGGAGATTTAGACGTTGAATTCATTTGCGGAGCTCAAAGAAACAAAGCTGACGCTGCTGACGTCATCATGGCTTTGAGTCTACCGAGCCACCGACACTGTTTATGTCCGTCTCTGAATTGCATAGCGCGATGTTACCCAAGTTTTTTTCTCACAAAGCAATCGTGAAATGTTTATTTCAAAAGGTTTTTTTTTCTGTTCTGCTGTAACCAAACATTGCACTGTAAACATACTGGAATGGCATGAGAACGACGCTTTCTTTGTTCCAGTATTTTGCATCATTCTGGGAGATTTGTTGACTAAGTTGATGTGACTTGAAACGTGGAAACGTGTGGTAAAGTCATAGTACATGTGTAATATTGCTGTGTGTAATATAACTGCTTATAAACTTTGAGCTTTATCCTTTTAAAACTCACTGCACATTTTTGCACTTTCCATTTCCGTAATAGCAGCTCGTTCCCACTGTTCTAATCTCCCCAGTCCAACTCGTACGGTTTAGTGATAAGTATATACTTGTATATGAAGAGTAACAAAAAGAGGCTTTGCCCCGTTCCTTGGGGCATTAACTTGGTAATCTTTATTAACGAAGGGGACCGCGCAGTCGTTCCATAGGCTTTTAATAATACATGCTCGTTTACCGCAAAACTCTTTATCTTGCTATTGCTGTGCTGAAAAGGATCTTGCGCAATATACGCGAGATTTTTTGTTCCAGGTAAATTGAAATGGATCTAATATAGCGCGAAAATAAATGAGTAAATAAATTAAAATTGATATATTTTTTTACACAAAGTAAAAATAAATAAAAGTGAAAAGTAACTTTAATTTCGGAAGTCCTTTAGTCTCGGTTTTGAATTTTCGTTTTTGAAACCGACTTCCGAAATGAAATTTTTCACTTTTTAGTTGTGGTACCTACTCCACACAAATTAAAATATCACGACCTACTATGTAAATGACAATGACAGGAACTTAAAACATCATCCACATGGGCTAAGTGCGTAAAATACGTATTACTACTGAAGCTAACTCATAAAACTACCCAATAATAGTTAATAAAAAAATTATGGAACCACCTCGCAACCTTCTTATACCAAAGGATAAAAGAATTATCAAAATCCGTCCACAATTGATGAAAATATCGACGGACATACATAAAAAAAATTGACATACATACGCTACAAACATAGAACCACCTCATTTTTGGAAGTCGGTTAAAAAGTGAAGATTAAGTTAAAATACATTACAATAATTGGACATTACCTTAATGTTCATCATTTCATAAACACATTTTTTTTTTTAAACCCAGAAAGTAATCCCTTTATCACCCATCACTTACAAAGTTAACTGACAAGAGAAAACATGACTGACACGTTATCCGGGTCAAAAGCAGGTGCCTTCAACCCCGACCTGATATTACCACCTTGCGTTCACTCTAGTACATTATCCAAGCTCCACATTACGTGCCTAACACAATGTTAGATAAAGGAATATCCTAGGACGAGATACAAAGTAAACGTTACAAAGAATTAAGCGCAGACCACACCGGGATCGCAGCGAAACGAAGATATGTTCGTTTAGCTTTATTTCGCATCTTTTCATACTTCCGATTCCATTTTGCTTCCCCCATATGTGGAGCCGCCGAATCGGGTACTTGTCAAATTTCTCTAATCTGTGTATCCGTCCGATTCGGGTGGCTTTACGTTTTGACGTATAAAAACTATATCTATCTTGATCTAACTTGCACAGAGTTAGTACGCGGTGTGAACCGAAGTATCAACGAAGATGATGAAAGCGTAACGAACTTAGCTTCGTTTAGTTTCGTTTCGAGGCGCTCTAACGTTAGAAGCTCGTAAAATTCTGACAACTTCAGAGGTCAAATTTCATTAGCCCTGTAAACTAGAAACTTAATATTTTCAAAATTTTAAAGCCGCTTCTGCACAGTTTTGTATTACATTTATTTCAAAAGGAACTGGAGAATTTTCGCAGTGGAAAATAACTGGTAGCTAAGTATTTCAAAGTAAATTGCAAAGTTAGGGGAATATCTAATATTTGAACTCAATTTTTCCGTAACTTCCGAGCATTAATGTTAGATGCTCGCGATGTTGCTTCAACGATAATATAATCCATTGGAACTTTCTTGATTTCTAATTACGTCCATTTTCCTTCAAACAAGTTCCAAAGAAAAAAGCTTCTATTACAACAGCTTCATAAACTCTGATTAAATAAGAACATGATCTTGATCCGATGAATGAGATTGGTCTATAAAAAATGGAGTCAGTAGTGTAATTTATTAGCGAAATGTTACTATCCGCTCATTTTGGCTTCGATACCAGACAATGTTTTGGATATGCTCCAACTAATGTTTGTTCCGTTGTTTCCACTCCAATACGCCGAGTTATTGTGGACACCATCATTATAAAACTGTTATTATTAGTAGCAGTCGTAATATTTTATTTCTACGTGATTAGGGAAATTATAATAAAAACATTTTTCGTCATTAATAGGCTTCCGGACTCCCTTGTCAAATAGCAGATATTTTTAGATCCATTACTAACTATCTTGCCTCAATTCAAGCACACAAGTTCCACGTCTGCAACTAATGATGTAATTATAAACTCGAGTGTGTCTTAGTTCTAGAGTTATAGCTAAACTTAGCTTAAAACAGATCCGATGCACTTTATCTTAATACATCGGGTTGGGAAGCCCTGGATACATCCGAGGTCACAGGTGGCCGAGAGCTGGAAGTCTTGAGCATAGGATAACTGTGAATTAAGGAAGCCTGAATAAACAGTTTTATAGGTCGTAGATACAACGTGAAGTGGGGTAGGTATATGAGAATCTTAGGAGTACACTGCAACATCCTATTAATAATATGACTTAGTGAGATGACAGGACAGGATCTGTTTAAGAGAACTCTGAAAGACAGATAATAAATCAGGTAAGCTTTTAAGAATTTATTTAGAAAGTTTGTGTCTTTTACTGTCGAGATTTTTTTGTGTATTAATAAATTATCCTTGATGTTATTCCATTAACCCAGTAAGAAAAGCTGTATTACCCTGCCAAAATCTAGCATGAAGTCACATGGTTCATCGAACAATAGAAGCGAATATTATCAGATTTAAAAGACATTTACATCGCACTCTCTCAGGCGTAACACGTTTAGAATACAGGAAATTGTCGACCTCGGAAGTCAATGTACGTAAGTGGAAGACATAAAATCTTCACCATGAGCCGTAAAGAGGCAATTTCTTGTCTACGAGAGAGAATTGACGCTATATGGCTCTATAGTCGGACGTGTTCGGAATCACTTGCACAAGTATCCTGATATCGGAAAAAACGGCTTTGACGAACGAAAATTTGGTTGGTGCTGTAAGCCTTTAGCCTGCATGATTTACCATGCAACCTTCATGAATAGTTGTATAGGTTGATGGCATAATATTATGAGACAAATACTAATTCATATTAAGAATATTAGAAAACAATTGCAAATCAGCTTAGCGAGCTGACGGACTGCGTCATGATGTCAATGTCATCTTCCTGCCCTTGTCCCATGTTACTTGCGGTCGGCGCAACACTTTTTCTATTTCCACTCTCCCCTGTCTACCGTCACGCTCCCATCCATCTTTTCTTTGGCCTTCCTCTCCCACTCCATACATCAACATTTATATTCATCACCCTTTAGTCACATGCATGCGTTTCCTCCCTCCTCATTACATGCCCATATCAGGCCAAGCGATTTCCTTTGAACTTTTCTGTCACTGGCGCTACTTTTAAATTTCTCCTTATACAGGATGGATTTTTGAGACGGGGCGGTAAGAGCAGGTGCCTTTACCGTTGTAGCTACAGGATAAAGGTCTTAAGAGACTGTCCTTAACTTTAACTGTCCTGGTCTTACAGCCCCATCTCAAAAATCCATTCTGTATACTCATTTCTTACTTTATCCATTTTCGTCTCCGCAACATGCATATTGCATGTTTTGCATGACTGAACATAAATTGACTGCGTCATGATGTAGAAACGTAAAACTGATTCCAGGAATAATTATTATTTTAATTCTATATCTTTCATTTCGTGCAGATCTACGATGATTAAAAATCATCGAACAATAGAAGCGAATATTATCAGATTTAAAAGACATTTACATCGCACTCTCTCAGGCGTAACACGTTTAGAATACAGGAAATTGTCGACCTCGGAAGTCAATGTACGTAAGTAGAAGACATAAAATCTTCACCATGAGCCGTAAAGAGGCAATTTCTTGTCTACGAGAGAGAATTGACGCTATATGGCTCTATAGTCGGACGTGTTCGGAATCACTTGCACAAGTATCCTGATATCGGAAAAAACGGCTTTGACGAACGAAAATTTGGTAGGTGCTGTAAGCCTTTAGCCTGCATGATTTACCATGCAACCTTCATGAATAGTTGTATAGGTTGATGGCATAATATTATGAGACAAATACTAATTCATATTAAGAATATTAGAAAACAATTGCAAATAAGCTTAGCGAGCTGACGGACTGCGTCATGATGTCAATGTCATCTTCCTGCCCTTGTCCCATGTTACTTGCGGTCGGCGCAACACTTTCTATTTCCACTCTCCCCTGTCTACCGTCACGCTCCCATCCATCTTTTCTTTGGCCTTCCTCTCCCACTCCATAGATCAACATTTATATTCATCACCCTTTAGTCACATGCATGCGTTTCCTCCCTCCTCATTACATGCCCGTATCAGGCCAAGCGATTTCCTTTGAACTTTTCTGTCACTGGCGCTACTTTTAAATTTCTCCTTATACAGGATGGATTTTTGAGACGGGGCGGTAAGAGCAGGTGCCTTTACCGTTGTAGCTACAGGATAAAGGTCTTAAGAGACTGTCCTTAACTTTAACTGTCCTGGTCTTACAGCCCCATCTCAAAAATCCATTCTGTATACTCATTTCTTACTTTATCCATTTTCGTCTCCGCAACATGCATATTGCATGTTTTGCATGACTGAACATAAATTGACTGCGTCATGATGTAGAAACGTAAAACTGATTCCAGGAATAATTATTATTTTAATTCTATATCTTTCATTTCGTGCAGATCTACGATGATTTTTATGGTACGACCTCATAAGGTTCAATAGACTCACGTGCCTCTAGAATTAAGGTAACTTTATAAGACAACGAAGTTTATTGATATATGTTTCGTTATTGTATAGAACTCTGTTGTGAGTTCGGTTACTAGTAATAACAAGATAAAAGGTAAAGTTTTTGGAGAATATTGTCGACGAACTTTACCATTAATATACAGGTACAAAAGAAACCTAGTTATGTAACACTCACTTGTAATCCAAACATAATTTTAATTAATTCTGCAGATTAGCCCATTACGGTCAGGGTTTTATAGATGAAGTTTACTTTGAGAGCTAATTTACATCTTAACAAATCTTGTGTAATTTTGACGTTCGAAAAGTGCTGATTCTCAGCCTAGTTTGAATAAATGACTTTTGATTTGGTCAATGTACCCTAAACACTGGCCCCAAGAGGGTAAGTTTATGATAGTTGCATGGAATAATAACTATGTAGGTACTACATAGTGCAACTTTGGATTAACTTTTTCTGACAACTATATACACCAAAAACAACCACCAACAACTGTATAGGACGGTCTAAATAGTGACGTCATAAAAAAAATAGCTTGGTTATGAATTTTTGAAGCTCCACCTGCAGAAAACAAAAAATACAAAAAAAAAAATATAACACGAAAACTACAAAAAATCGCGGGTTAACATTGGGTATTCTCGGATACCCTGGACATGAGAAATCATTTTTTTAAAGACCTAGCTATTTGTACCAATCTGTAAATAATAGCCTTCATAAGGTTTATTAATAAGCATTGCTTAAATTTAAGTTATGATTAACGTGTGCCTAACTGTCAATTTATTGTCTTCTAAACTTCTCTTGACTATAAGCAACGATTATAAATAAATCCTAAACAACCCAATACGTTCAGTATTTATACAAACAATCATAAAAAAACATAAAATAACCCGCCTCATACTTAATCTTTATCTTTAGTTCAAAGCATACTCGAAGCAAAATTCGAGAAAAATGAATATCGTACAAGAATCTATTTTATGAATAAATGTTATGTGAACGAATGCATTTCTCCTCCAAATATACGTGAGCTGCATGTCTGACTAAACTTGACTAGTCCTCATTGGTCAACGTTCGTATGACAAAGCTAGGAAGGAAAATATTTTCTATAAAAATATCAAGGAACGGTTTAAATTATATAGATCTTCAGATAGAGGGAATAAAGTTCTGGAATTTATGAAAGCTTGGAATTTTAAATGTATTTGGAGCTAATAAAGATTCAGTTTGTGCGGTTTAATTCAGAGTGTGAACAAAATGATGATTAGATTGGGTTTCCTAGGTATTTAGTTTAAGTTATTTTTGATATACCTTGATTACCCCTTTTTTGCACTCTTCCTATCTCCTACTACAATGATAATTTTTTGTTAAAACCTACCACCTAAGTTCACATGTGGAACCATTAAATATATTGAGTATTATTTCTTCGAAATACATCATATAATTCGTATTCGAAACATTGAGAAAATCCGATCACGTGACAGCTATTAACTTTTCCAACCAAACCGTAAACGAAAACCAACTTTACAGATTGCCTTGTCCCACAAATGCGACTGAACTTACCACAAAATATATTAGCTAAACAACCGGCATATCAAGTCGTAAATCATCTGTAAGGCCTTTCACGTGGATCCAAATTTTTTATACGCGTATAATAAAACGCATGCGTCACCGTACGAATTGCTAGTCTCACCAAACCGAAACCAAAGCTACAGGAACCGATCCGTGGTACGTGTCGTGATACGACATCACGTATCTCACATTACTGCTCTCAATGACTCTGGAGTTACGAGTCTTTTCAGCCGACGTTAAAAACGGCGGCACCCTCAGCTATTCTTTCGCCATTATTCACAGGCCCACAATCCGTTGAGTGTTGAGCGCCCTTTTAATGCGACCGTTAAGTGCGTAACTACTCGTGTCATTGTACTGCGGATTATCGTGGCTTCGATTGTGGGTTCGGTGTGAGATGCGGTACGACAGTATGTATCTGGGTATCTGATCCTATAGTGTTAATACGAATACTTTATTTTTAAGCTTAAATTAATGATGAATTCAATTAAAGTAATATTTTTTTTACCTTTTTACGATGTTAAATAAGATGTTCATCAATAAACTATGTAGTAGTACCTAAATACTAAAAATATAAGATGAGTACAGTTCTATAAGAATTTAATTTAACGAACACAATAATAATTCTGAGTAAAATTGATCACGTTCAATACAAATCCCAAACAGAATAATAAGCAATGTTTACAGCACTTTAGTTGACAAATTGAATACGCCCATTCTCTCAACAAGCAATCCAGCTCAATTCGAACGTCAAGATTCAGAGAATTAAAAATGTATTTCGATTTTACTAACGACTCTCTCAAAAGATAGACCTATAATAATTATTATTTTCGTCGAGCATAATAGCTGGCCTGTAAAATATTCGTGGAAATTATTCGGTTTTCAGTGGGCGAGTCATTAGCAAACATTTGTCATTTGCAAACTCAGCTTGACGTTTATCTCTCTGCAATTGATGAACGGATGTTAGGGCATGTAATCAATTGTCCCCGGAGGATGATTCTGACAAAATTTCTACGAAAATTATATCTGAGAGTATTAATTTGTTTGATGTGGACAAAACACCTAAAACAGGAAATGACGAGTGTTGTAATGATATGCTTTGTTTTGGTTAGCATTGTTTGGATATTTACCGAGTTAAACACGCTAGTCAAACATTTAAATTAGCTGTTAAATTACCTAGTTGGAGCATTTAAGCACTTTGAAACTTAAATATTCTTTAATATTTTAACGGTCAGAGCGATGAGCTAAGCCGAGCCCTTATTAAAAACTCCAGTGTTCTTAATTTAATCTTAGTAAAACTTCAAAATAAACGTTATAGCCGCCTCCCGTCATAAATAAACAATTCGGCCTATTAAAAAGTTTAACAAACAAAAATTTATGATCACAATATTGTTAAGTTATATGGCTCTTAGCTCAAGGTTCTTTTACATTTGAGATTAATAATTTCTGACAAGTTTTTATTTTCGCCCAAGTTAAAGTGTTGTGTTGCTATTTGACTTTTATTGTTGAAAATTACCCATAAAGAACATTATATAGGGGTTTATTCATAAATGTTGCTTAAAGTTATTTAATGATTAATTCTGATCAACCATACATTTTTTACGATTAAACGTTTCTTAATCAGCAACGTTTATAATTAATAGACTCTGTACATCAAAAGTGGCGTATATAAAAAGCTACAGACACAGATACAAAGCATTAGTTTTGTTTTACTTCACATCGTGTAAATATTTATTATACATATTACCTAGGTCCTAGGGACTGCCTGCGTAGGTCTTTACGGATGAATAAGTCACACACGTGTCTGAAGTTAATCTAAAGGAAGTTGGAATTTCTTGTACGTTATAAATACTGACCAATTATTACTTTATTTATTGGTAGTACCTAAGTTATTTTTTTACCCGGTTTTTAGAGTTCCGTACCTGATGGGTGCCCAACGGAATCCTAATACTAAGCCTCCACTGTCAGTCCTTCCGTCCGTCTGTCTGTCAGCGGGCTGTATCTCATGAACCGTAATAGGTTGATTATATATATTTCTATTGCTGCTATAACAACAAAATAAAGTTAAAAATTAAAGGGGATATACAAGAAATGTGTTTTTTTAATAAAAAAAATAAAAAAAATTGTAGTGTTAAATATTTTACGTTGGTACGGAATCTTTCGTGCGTACATGGCCGGTTTTTTATGTATAACATTATTTCTTTTGGGATCGATATTATATACACGTGTAAGATACAATTATAATGTTTCCTTTTCAATGTTATTCGATCGTATAATGGAGTAGTGTTTCAGCCAAAACCATTCGCTTTGTACGGTACACAAGTAATATTACTTAGGTACATGTACACTGTTTCAATTATGACGAAGCCCTCTATTGTTTGATTAGCCACATTCTATCATTGTATTCAGTTATCTGTTATACTGAACAGGATTGATAGCATTATTCAGTGTGGTGAGTTGTGCTTCACTTAAATTATTACTACTACTTTACCACATTAGCAATTTACTCTTGGTGCGAAAATTATATATAGTTAAAACTGTGCTAAAGAAACACAAATCCCTTCGTTTTGACCCCAACTTAACCTTGAAAAGAAGAAAACATATTATAGCGGAAGTTCCTCAAACTAAAACCAAGTTCGCCCGTATACAGTACAACAAACGCTCGGCTCAGCTATACAATAGACTAAACAAAGAGATTGACGTATAAAATAAGACAAATAATGAATTTAGAAAAATTGTAACTAATTGGATAAAACCACTCACCTATGATGACACGGAGGCGCTGCTGGAATAAAATATAACGCCACAACAAATTCCTGTACCATTCTTACCTCACACATACACTCATATTCACTCACATTCACTTACACATATTTACATTCACATTCAAACACTCTCACAGTCGCATGCCTGCTGGCTGCGTTTTTATTTTTATTTTTTATTTTAATTCTCTTTTTTATTTTTTTTATATCATTATTTTGTTTAGTATCTCCATAAACATATATATTCAAAAATAAATAAAACAAGTAAATTGTACGTAATTAAGATATTGGAAAGGCGGAGTCTCCTAATACAGGCATATTTGCTTAAAAGGAGACTGCAATCACTAGTTGTTAAGGTATTTACTTGTAAAAATAATAAACCATTTTTCATTTTCATATTAAATAGAGTAGGTACCTACATTTGCAAAATATCGATTTGATAGCAGACATGAAATGTGATTCGATCAACATCAAAAGTCAATTTACATCCGACCATCGATATGAGTTCAATAAAAATCTAAATCGATCCAATTGTGCGTATCGACAATGGAATGAATAAATTAGTCTCTTTGTATGCTGACCGCACTATAACGGTTGATTGGTTCCGAATAAAATTTAAAACTTTGTATTGTTATTCAACCGTTGAATGCGTTAACTGAATAAATAATGAATGGTTTAATCCTGTTTGAATTATCCTCGCTAATACGAAAGTGAGTTAGCTCATAATGTGCGAAATTGGATTGATAAAGTGTGCTATCGTCAGGTAATTTCTTGGTACCTATTTTCAATTTAGCGTTGAGGTATATTTTTGTAGGCTGATTTTATTACAAGCAACATTTTTCTGAACATCTCGTTGGCTTTAAGAAGCCTTTAATTATGTTCCATTTTTATTGGCGTGAAATTGTTTATGAAAATACAAATTGGAAATACAGCTGAACATTTTGCTGTCGGCTAAATACGACTTCAGGATAATTTGGGTTCTTTGTGGGTACATAATGAATTTGGCGAATATTTTTATTTTATTTGCTTGTTGGAAGTCGTAGATAGCGGCGTAGACATATATGTATATGCCTGTATTTGAAATTCCTGATTAAAGGTAATGTAAGTTTTACTTTAAAATTTGGTACACTCTGTACAATGTTTGTGCCTAGAATAAATCATTACAGTCCCAAGCTAGTTGAACAACAATTAAAATAACAAGTTACTTAATATTCATAACCTATCCCTCATAGTCATAACACAAGGTTGATTCCACACATTTCTGTCATACGCTCAACATTTTCCATTACAGGCCCTTACAACAAGAATACAATATCATGTTATACCGCCTCATGAAGCTTGTTACCATACCGTAGATGTAGGATCCGTATTGGGTCGAACTAGGAAATTGAATCGGGCAAGCAAGGCAAATAATGCCCGATAAGCCGCCTCGACAAATGACCAATGCAAACAGCTTACAACCGACCCGGGTCGCACGCAACTTGAATCTATAAGCAATCTGTGTACGATATGCTGTCTGTGATTTATAAATAAACAAGATATTGCTCTAGTAAAAGAGGGATAGGGTCATGCAATAGATTGTTGATTAAAATGAAGTAAATGAGCTTGTTTAGCGCAGTAGCGTTTTTTAATTTTGTTATTTTGTGGAACCAGCACGAGCAAATTTATCATATATGCAGTAAGGAACTTTCGCAACGAAGAACGTCGCGATACTAAACTTTCGCAGTAACGGACATCGCGGTAATGAACTTTCGCACAACGAACTTCGCGATAGCAAACTTTCGCAGTAACGTACATTGTGGTACTGAACTTTCGCAACAACAAATTTCGCGATAGTAAACTTTCGCAGTAACGTACATCGCGGTAATTTACTTCGCAACTATGATTTACGAGTACACTCCAGAATGGCTCATCCTTCCGCGAAAAAATTACTACCTAGTCGGTGACTGAACCAACATGTTGGAAGGAATAAAGTAAAGTAATGTCGTTTTTAAAGAATTGCCTTTAAGAATCTCAGTTATTTAATCATAATTTAACAATATGAAAAAAAGCCTACAGAATTCAAACTACCATAATTATAATTATAATAGTAACAATTAATATTAAATTAACCTTTTTAAAACCAAAAAAAAACCCACTAAATTCGCAAAAAAAATATCATCCGTTTTGTCTAAAATAATTTCAATTAACTTTTTACCGTGTATTTCTGCCCTTCAGTGTGCAAAACCGGTGACCTGTATCAATATATTTCCTTCTCAAATAGAAGGTAATATCTTCAAGTAGGTAATCGTAAAAGCCACTCAAAAGATTTCGCATTATTC
Source organism: Eupsilia transversa (assembly GCA_914767815.1). Classification (NCBI taxonomy): domain Eukaryota; kingdom Metazoa; phylum Arthropoda; class Insecta; order Lepidoptera; family Noctuidae; genus Eupsilia; species Eupsilia transversa. The sequence goes on from OU611888.1 coordinate 7,241,609, forward strand.
TTTTATATTGAGTCAAACGAGAAGTGGAGCCTGCAAATATAAAGGAAACTAAGTATTGTAAAGAATCATTTCCACAAAACGGCTTGCATCGTAACGGATCGGAAAGGATACGAACGGCTGCGGCGACCGCCGATCGCGTCCGGCAGGATGTCGACGCATACGATCGGCTCCCAACCGCACCTAGTCAAATAATTTCATTCCTATCGTGTGGCATCCGAAAGGATCCGATCGGATACGACGACAGGCGAACGGAGCCTATCGCGCGTCGCAGCATACTTTCGGCTAAGACGCCCGCGGTCAAGCTGCTGTGCGCGGCTTGGTAATATAGACTTTTAATCATGTGTACACGATTTAATATCGTTTAAAGATTGCAAAATCCGTTCCGATCCGATGCGTCGCGAGCCGTTTGATGGATATCATCCTTAAGAAGGGAATGTATTTTTAAACAGGTTGATATTGTTTTTCGTTTGTTTTATTTACAAGATAGGTTTTGATATATTTATAAATTGACTTGGTTACAGTTATTATGAGTTATCGTCTCAGCGTAACGCTGTTCGAGTTACAGTACGGCTTTATACAATGGCATATAATTATGGCTTTCACAATAGTTATTATATTCACGCTACGGAAGAATGTGAAAGAGTTTGGGTCCGTAGAAGCCCAGCATCAGGCCAGCTTCACCTCATGAAGGAGGAACCGATTTGGAGGCATGAAAAATTAAATTAAAACAACTTTAGCAATATAAGAACAGATGCTAATCATAAGAAATGAAACATGTGTCTTTTAAAAATATCTATCTACCTTATTTGCGCATGCTTGATCTCAACTTGAGGAGCTCGTGGCTAAGTAATAACAGCCGCACGGGTCGACCCATCAGTAAAGTAACCACAGGTTCTTCAAAAGAAATATTGAAATATCTTAGTTACGATGTTCCCAAAGTATCAACTAACCGAAACAAACAAAAGTTAGACACCACAAACTGACTCTCCCTCCAATTAACTTCACATACCGCCTACAGTACCTACACCGAATTTTTTGAATAGACATACTTTATTCGTTCTAAAAATAACCCTCAACACGATAAATCGAGTCAAATCGTTAATTTCAATTTGATCATTTATATTTAAGTAAGTAAAATACAAAGAAAAGAGAATTGCTTATCCAAAATGGATAAACAATTCCCTGATGCTTCTCTCTTCGATCTCAATTCTCTGAGGATGATTTCCATAATAAAATAATATAACATCACGCCTTGTTTCCCCGAAGGGCTGGGCAGAGGTGTTCCTATAGTAGGTACACCCACATTTCGCCAGTTATTTTTAAGTCCCATGTGATAGGGGGCGAGCCATCAACCGGGCACAAATCCAGACTCCGGGCTGCTACTGAGAAGTTCCAGATAGTAAAACCCAATAACACTTTGCCGACCTGGGAATAGAACCCAGGACCTCATCCTCAGCAGTGGCGCTGGCGACCCCTGGTCCATCGAGGGAGTCCAAAATGAGGTTTCCAATAGCGTTAAATACGTAAGAAACATTTTTGTCATAAGCGATTCCACTCGTGTAATTTCTAATAGGTAAACAAAGGTATCTTCATTCGTAAGTAACAAGTTAAAGAACAACTCTCTGAATACTATTTGACTAAAACATTCATTATTGTGTTCAACAAGATTTTCCTTTACAACTTTTGAAGCGTTCGGTAAATATTTGCTCAGCGTAGCTCAGAAAAGAAAGTGTACGGATTCCATTTTTTTAAACGCTGATTGCTTGAACCTGCTCGAAGACTTAAGCTGTTTGTTATCAAAAAGAATAACAAACAATAACAGCGTTTGGTACCAACATTTAAACATAAATGCACTTACCTATATATTAGGGACTAGCTAAATGGATATTATAATATTCTGTTTGCTACATACACAGCCTCAGTTTTCTAACGATTTGCTGTCGGAACAAGTTGAGTTTAGGTTGTGTACCTGCTTAAAACATCTTCCAAAGTAAAAAAACAAAGTTATAAAACTAAACCCCAACTACGAACTAACATTATTTTGTGGTTTCAATATATAAGGTGCTATAAAAATATCTGCCACGGCTGCAATGGGAGATAGTATTGTGTTTATAGATTACAATAGTAAAGATAAATTATTGATCATGTGTCATATTTTTTTTCATACAAAACATTGTACGTATAAATTTGCAAGTGACGAACTAGTCAGCTGATTTCAGTTTTCATTCACAGAACAGATGGAAAGAGATAGCAGTTGTTTTCATTGACGAAGTGCACTTCGCGCGTAATTTGTGAACCACGTTATGCAGAGTAGAGTCAATGTTTATTTAACTACTTTATTTTCTCAAATTGATTTAACTGTGCCGGGGTACGAAATTTCTTCACTATTGTTATCTTTAAACACAATACTACCTCTCATTAAAGCCGTGGCAGATATTTTTATAGCACCTTATATAATATATTTTTGAAATGTATTTATATTAAGCGCTTTCATTTGACACACAAAATGGCATCATTCCTCATTTTACAAATTATGAAAAGGAGTTTAGAAGTTATGGGGGAACATACATACATACATACCGGTCGAAATCACAACCATCCTCTTTGCTTCACCGTAGTCGGGTAAAAATTAAATATTGGACCACGCGCTCTACCTATTGCCTGTGCCACCGTCGTGCGCCAGCAATAAGGTTGTAAATAAACACTAATCTTAACTAAAGTGTCACAACGTGCTCTGCCCGTGCTGGGAAGTAAAAGTCCTATTACCGTTTCGACCACAATGTTCGTAGATAATGTGTTCTTAGATTAGGGTAAGAAATTATTGTAACAACGAGGCAAAGCTTTGTGGGGTTTTTACTTTAAAATCGTTACTGCGAACAAGTTGAATTTTATATATTTATATTTATTGCACGTTTCAATCTCAAGGCTGAACAAATTAAACAAAGATCTTTCTGTCTTTTCTTGTGGTTAGTGACTAACCAGGTGTCAGAGGTCTTATGCCTCTGATTTGGCTTCACATGCCGTCGAGAAATATCTCGCAGGTATGCCAGTACTCATGATATTTTCCTTCACAATTGCGTAAAGAAAGTGATTATATTATACAATAGGTACGCACATGAATCCTAAAAGTCAGATATGCTTGCCTTAGATTCGAACTCGAAACCCGGATTCGGCGGTCTGTCGGTCACACCACTATTAGGCTACAACTGCTATAATAAACCAGGATAAGACAGAATAAGTCAAAACCCACCCAATATCCAATTACTGGGTTGTGGACGTCAGTTAGGCAGTCGCTCCATGTAAAATACTGGTTTTCAGCTGCATCCGGTTAGACTGGAAGCCGACCCTAACATAGTTGGGAAAAGGCTAAGCAGAATGAAGACAGAATAAGTCAAAAACCTTTAGCAAAACAAAAGCTACAGAAGAATCTAAAACTGAATCAACACGTGCAGAACAGATAAAATGAATACTTCATATTGGTTTAAACCTATCACTCGATTAACTTTAAAATATGTGTGTGAATAAAGAATGTAAATACTCAAGTCGATGCGCAGAGGCGAGAGGCGATACTTGCCAGTGCCGACACGATTGTGTTTGCTTCTCAATTCCAATGCTAATATTTATTCTGAAACTCTGGATTATCAGTCTCCCTCTCCCCATCGTTTTCAATCTATTTGCATCTCTCTATATTCAATGTTAATATAAAAAAAGAAACATAAACAAACACCGCAATTCAACGCATTTCATTTTCGAACGAAACGGGTATTCTTGAATATTTGTTCAAAAAGAAAAATGTTTGCGTAAATGCGAATAGCCTTTTATGAATGCATCGCAATTTTTGATATCAAATGAATTCATAAACATAATAACAGAAGCACGGACCTCTATATTTTCATTCGGTTTATTGAACTGCGCTAGTACCTACCTTAAATAGATTCCTTCGAGTTTCACTGAAATAAATTGAATAAGAACAGTTTTCTTATTAAAATTTTGTGTTGAGTGATTGTAAAAACCTTTCGAGTTGCAAGAAAATTTAATTTTGAAAATAGAGTTTTTATGTTGGTTAGATTTACATGATCGGAAATTGCAGGTATTTTATTAAAGTTCAAAATAATACTATTTTACGAGCGATTTTTGTTGCTCATCTTCACCAACAGTCAGTCAACAAAATATATTAATTATGAACCCCATAAATACTTGCCAGGAGGAAACTCATTAACGGTCATTAGTTTGTTAAAATCGACTCTTGAATATTTGAGTGTCAACCGCATTGCATTGGTGCTCGTTAGTGTCATTACGACCCCAACCCTACGGGCGGTGTGTTTCTTTGTAACTGACGCGAAACGTCAACATTTCATACAAAAACCTTTCTACTTCGCCCACAGCTTTGCCCGTCAAGAACCATAATTGGAAGCTACCTTTAAAGCCAAGCGCACATTGCAGCCGCGTTGGGCCCCAGTGCATCGCATTTCAATACAAAAAAGCGCGGTACATACAACATTTATGAAAGTGATGTCGGTGGATTTTTTCCTTGCGGTGTGGCCCGTCCAAATCTGCGATGATAGCCTTAAGTTTACAGTTAACTTTACAATTGTGTTAGGATGACCTATCATTGACACCGTAATTATTGATTGTGATAGTTTTGGTAATCTCCTAATTGAAAGGCGTGATTCTGATTGACGATGGCGTGCCACAGACACTCCATTAGAAAAATAGATGGTATTTGGTAATCTCGTACATAATGACAAGTCGTAAACTCTTATTATTTTGACATTTCTTTTGGCCACTGACACCCCGGTTATGAATTTAGGAGATAATGAACTTTTGGCAAAATGGTAATGGCGTTGCCTTGGTTGTCAGAATTACCAATAATTGAACATAGCAGATTTGGCCCCACAGGTATAGGTGTGGCCGACTAAATAGTGGAAGGCAGGCATTCAGTGTTATAGAGCGCATAATGAGAGGCATTCAGGAAGCTCACGGCTAGTAAGTTACAATAATGCGTCAATAACGTAAAGTGCCAAGCATGTACTCCAGGCACTATTAATTAACCGCTTCCCTTCGCTGAATATCACCTGCCTTCATTTGCGGCGGTGAGTACATTATTTCTATTCTAATAAGTCTACTAACCCTCCCCTCTCGTTACTACAATATTTATTGTCATCTACCCTAGCTATTTCAGAAGAATATTATTTCCCATACGAATACTAGGATGTCAGATTATCTAGGTTGTTGATCAATTCCTATCAAAAAACTTTCTATACTACTGTAAGTACACTTTATTATAATGTGGATAATTTATACAGTTTTGTTGTTGTGCCACCTTTTATTGAAAAGTCATAATCCTTTCACTTTGTCGCGTAAACATCAGCTGAGTTTTGAAAACTTAATTTTCACATTTCATATTATTCTCCAACTTTATTAGTCCTACACCCGCCTTTGTCGAGCTGCAAACGCGCTCTCATCCACACATAAAAACAACATAAAATCCAATATACCGCTAAACAGCTTAATGAAGATACTTCATGGAGTTGAAATGAAATAGTTAATAAAGGCATGTATGCAACAACATTGCATTGTGGGGCACACATCGGGATTGTGTGCATTGTTGGTCGTGCACACACTTTGTTCACTGTAATGGTGACGTAAAAGTTGGGCTAGAGACCTAACTAAGTAGGCCACGTTGTATCTTGACACGGATAAGTTTCGTACGTTTGCTTGTTTTAAGTGTTAAGATTCAGTTTTTGGATTAAGCTGGGAAGAAAAGTATTAAGTTTGTGACTTATTGCTTTGCATGTACGACAGTAGGAAATGGCTGCGGCGTTTGGCTCGCGTGTTGTTACCGTGAAATGGGTTGGACAAGAACTGGTTTTCCAGGAATAACCAGTACTTAGATACGGGTACATTATCATGGACTAAGAAATGGATAATCGCCTGCCAATTTGCATTATATTTGTTACATGAGGAAAATCAAAGAATTATTTGATTATGGATTGAAACAAACGCAGATGTAAACGTCAGGAAACAGATAGCTTACAGTGAAACCTTAAAAAAATATTTACAAAAAACTAGCTAAGTGATTGTCAATATACAACCGCCATTTCTTCAATAGATGCTACATCAAAACTGCGTGAAAATTTCCTTAATTTTTGTTCTTAAGAAATCACCAAAAATATTTCCGTAATCAAACATAACCCATATACTTAGGTACCCCGAATATTATGTTCGGTCATGTTGCAAAATAGACCCCTGAGAGCAACGGCAACGGAACTCAGTCACGCGTGTCGATAATAAATCTAACAGGGGCACTGCCGATTTGGTCCCAAGATATTCAATGTTCTGTACAATGCGGCATGTGTAGGGTTATGCCACGGAGTAACTAGTTATATCTCACTTCGTACTTCTATACAGAGGCTATGTGACTATCAGGAGTGAAAGTAGGGTAATTCGTCATGAAAATGTAATCAGAACATGTCGATCAGATTTTAAATACAATGAACCTTTGAGATTTAAGTGCCGTGTTTCACAACATCTCGATAAGTTCCAGCTAACTTATAATAATTATGGCAGATAAATTAATATAATTACTATACTATTAGGCTGCCTCGTTGGTCTAGTGGTCGCAAGTGCTACTGCTGAGCACGAGGTACTAGGTTCAATTGCCAAGTCAAGAAAAGCGTTATTGGGTTTTTCTATCTGGAATATCTCAGGTTGATGGCTTGTCCCATATTACATGTGACTTAAACATAACTGGCGAAATTTGGGCTCCGCCCAACCCCTTGCGGTTACAAGGAGTGTTATGTAAATTGATACAGTACTGCCCCATTTTTTTAATTTATCTTTTATTTTATTTTAAATAAACATATTAATAGCTTTTTTTTAAATTATGTACTCCTTATGAAATAAAAAAAAAAGAGGAAAAGAAATAAATGTAGAAATTTTACAAAGGCCGGTCTTTAGCGCTAAAAGTGATCTTTTAACGACAACCATTGGATAGATTAAAGGGAGAAAGAGAGGCCATACTGCCGGTAGTCTGTGTATTTATTTCGAACATACACAGTATAAATACAAAAGAAAATAACTGTATGAAAACAAATAGAGCCTATCCGGACACAATGAAATAAGTCTGAAGTCATTTTAATGTATCAATTATATCATGTATGACAACTTTGTAATGGTGTTAATAGTCTGGTACTATCAGCAATAAACCGCTGTATCCCGTAGACCATTATACTGTGGTTTGACCACTAAATGTTATCCCAATACCAGTAATGTATTACAAACATCTGTTCTCTGTCAAAATGTTTATGTTTCCCTCATAAACAAGGGAGTGATTGTCTAGATCAATGTTTATGTTTTTTCCGGCTGATATGATGGAAATATCGACGTGTTTTTTCCGTGAGATAATGACAAATGTATCGAACGTTGTTGTAAGGAATACTTTTTTGCAAAAGAAAAAAGGTTTGGAGGGTAACTCAATCATACTAAGAGTATAATAAATACAATTATTATAACTTAAAGGTCACCTTTCGTGTCTGTCTGTGTGACCACGTTGTTCTTCTAAGCTGTACAACGAATTTTGATGCAGTTTTCACTATAACTTAGAGAATTTATACCGGAAAGTTTATTTGTTTAACACATACTTAGAAAAAGCCCTACCACCAACCAAACCGAGCAGACAATTTTGCCCCCGCTGGTAATCGAACCCTCGTGACCTCTGGATCTGTGACAGGTGGTCTTATTCTAGTGATAGCCACAGAGGCGGTTTATATTTGAATTAATAATCATCGGCTTCTGAAAGCCTAATCAATTCAAATCCGCTGTCAAATTAAATGTTAGCTGTTGTACCTGGTTCACCAAAATACCATTATCCAATCATTTAAGTTGACAGTTGAAGTGATTGATTAGGTTGACAAAAACAGAGACTGGAAAGGTTTATCAGAACATAATATTTTCACGCCTGTATTCCCCGAAGGGATAGACAGAGGTATACCTACTACTCACACCTCACCTCACCTGACCTCACCTACTCACCTGGTACTCTCACGTTTAGCCAGTAATGTTTAAGTTCCATGTAACAGGGGCCAGCTATTACCATCAAATGTGTACAAATTCAGACTCCAGAGGGCAATTCCCATATTTATAAGAACGTTCGCATTCGCATCTCATTCCCAATTTGTCAAAAATACTATGAATTTGACAGATTGCGACTTGAATGTGAACGTTTTTTAAGTATGACAATTAGCCTTCAGGCTACTACTGACAAATTCCAGATGGAAAAATTCAATAACACTTCGTCCGACCCGGGAATCGAACCCGACCACTAGACCAATGAGAGAGTCTAATCAATTGGTGATATTGTATTTCTTTCGTGATTATTATATGAAATGTTGATACGGAAATGTAAGAAATTCTTAATAATAATTGTATTTGCCGATATGAAATGGGAAAACCAATTTACTTCTCCTACGCACTCCATTAAGATAATAATATAAAGCTGGCGGTTACTTCCAGGAAATTCTACACCATCCATTTGATTGAATTATGTATATCAAGTAACAAATTTTGTTGGGCCGCTTTTTCTTCCCAGCTAAAGCACTACGAAGTACTGAAATCGGGCGTTTTGGGGGGCTGTTTCATGTAATTTTGACGTTCAAAAAGTGCTGATTCTCAGCCTAGTTTGAATAAATGAGTTTAGTTTTTATTTGATAGCAATACATTAAATTGGTATAAAAAAATAAAATAAGGTTCCTTTATAAGAGAACTAGCTGCACCCCGCGGTTTCACCCGCATAAGTTTAGATCCCATGGTACTATCAGGATAAACGGTATCCTGCGTCCTTCTCCAGGTTATGGTCGACCCATGTGCAAAATTTCATCCAAATCTCTTCAGCCGTAGCGTAACAAACAAACGCATTTTCGCATTTATAATATTAGTTATTGAAAAATTGAAGTAGATTTTTTTTAAGGTGAACTTATAAAGAAAACATTTATCAATCAATGAAGCTAACTGATTTGTCGTCACTTTATAGTACATTGCTGTTGCGGCCTGCAACGTGGACATTGATAGACGATTGTGAGAATGTGGGCTAAGGTGAAGCTGAGGTATACGTAAGTCTATCAATGCCTGGTTGTGGCCAAGGCTTGTGTAGTACTTTTCTCAAATAATGCGCAGAAATTCAAACTAAGTAAATTAATTATAAATTCCAGAATCTATGGCGAACAACGATAATTTTTAACGCTTAAACAGCTCTTAAAATATATAAATTCTAATTCTGGGCAAAATATTTTACTGAAACTAAGCATAATAATTATGCTTAGTTGTTAGTGTTATTGTTAACAGCCAAAGTATAACATCTACAAAATGTCGAAAAGAGCGCTCACAAACATTTAAATGTTTTTATTTTTACGCTGATGGAAAACATCGATTACTGTCACATCGAAAAACTGTGATAAATATGAAAAACTATCACCACTAAACACAAGAAAGTTCAAACCATGTTGCGCTATTAGATTGTTCTCGCTTTTAAGTGTAAAAACAATTTAACGACAAAAACAACGCATCATCCAATATTTACCGGGAAAATTGCATCTAGCACTTTATTTTTATCGAAAAATTTCCAATATACCTGACCTAAAGGTTGTTAAGCTCAAAGCTTTTATTATGGCATGTTCCTTTCGGTCGCCGGCGGTATCACCTCTATAATCTGTAACAGAGCGAACACGGGAGAATTCATTGCTTCTGCTGACTACACGCTTAGGGAATTATAAAATATATTTTGTGTGCTTTTCGATTTTGTAAGTTAAATCGGGGCATGGGATAGGTTTTTGTATCACGGAAAAATTGAGTATGGATTTTGTGGGTGACTTATGTCTTGGGTTTTTTTACAAGCTGTTTTTTGAGGGCACAGAAACTATAATCTCAAAGCAAAATCTGTTATTTCACTTTGCAGGAGAATTTTCCGCAAGAAAGACTTCAGTAAAACGGTAAAATAATAAATTAGAGCGTTACGCTTCGAAAAGCGATATCTTGCTACGGCGCTACGACATACGTAGTAATGTTACGAAGCTCGTAGCAATGCTACGACGCTCGTAGCGTCGTAGCAATTCCCGTCTCAAGTTCGCTGTTCTCTGTTCATAACAATTCATTTTGCTCGGATAATTTTCAAGACTTGTTATGCGATATTAAAATTGCAGTGAATACTATAAACGTTATTCATAAGCAATCATAAATAAATATTAACTCTAATGCAAGTCACGTTTTTTCACTTTAATATAAAATGGAGCACTTTACTTTAAAATACTGAAGCGGAATGTTGTTTATTTCACTATTTTATTTCTGTATTAAAATGAATATAAAATTTGTATTCAGAAAATTTTTTGTTCATTAATTGCTGATAAAAACACTGTCAATTAGTGGCGTAATATTTTGCATTGGGCTATTAGTCCTGTTTTCACTCGATGATGCGAGTTGGTTTTAATTAATGCACGCAAGAGAGATTCGACATAAAATATGACGGAAAGTCAAAAAGTACCAACGTTTTCTAAGTAATAACTGTTTGTAACTAGCTGAGACCATTTTTTTTTCCTCTCGTGCGGACTAATCTTAAATTCACTGACAGAAACGCACAGCCTGAACTGCTGGGTCTAAAAGCAAGACATTTTGTACAAGAGTTCCTTTTATAATGAAGATGAGCACTAAGACGGATTTTTGAAAATCCATCTTCTATATTTGTTAAAGAGTGGAAGGAAGTTTTTTCGTAAGTTTGTCATTTGTGCCGATGGGAATTCCCTTCGGGAACGTGGCTTGTTATACACAAAAAAAACGTGTGCAGTCGGGGGACCCCCGTAAGGTACGAAGTTCGTTCTCATGTATGATTTAAAACAAAAACAAAATATAAGTCGGGAGGTGTCGTGGGACACCCGGTTGGAACGCCTTCGCCCAAATCAAACAGTCATGACGAGCAGCTACCGACTATATCTGTTTTATGCTCGTATTACCTAATGTATGCACTCGTTTCTGTGACAAATGAACCTATTTTTCTTTCCTTCTTTCTTTGACTGTATATGATGCATTAATATAGAGCCATCTAGTATGGTCTTAAGTTTCAAGTGTAAAAAACAGTGTGCAAAAACAAAAACTTTTGATACTTGAAACAGACTTTTTCGGGCATAACGCTTTTTCATTACGTGACGATTTCTACCAGTTTACTCCCTTCTACTAGATGCCTTTGCATTACGCGTATTAAATTCCCGTTTTCTGTCTCTCTCCTTCACTTTTTATTATGTATAATAGAATAAGACACAGAGAGAAAGTCGCATGTAGGGGGCATAACAGTTTTTCGTTACGTGACGATTTCTACCAGTTAACTCTTGACGCAAGCCGCGTTAAAGAAATTCGTGAAAATAATACAAAATAACACTAACGAACAAACCGTCAGAAAGACGCTGCGTTTTATAATAATGCGAAAAGATTATTAAGTCTTTTTGAAATATATCTTCCAATTGATAACATAGTTAACCGACTTCTAAGATACCTTTAACTTAGAATTAGTTCGTAAGTCCTTCATATTTACAACAGGCAATATAATACCCCTCTATTGGCCGGAGTTACGTATAGTTCTGTCTTCCGAGCAATTTATTAAGGTAAGGTATCTATTTACTTTCCGTGCTCAAGCGAACATGAATGGACAGTTCAATTATGTGGTGTAAAGCTTAGAGTTATAGTCCTTAATGAAGTTATTGAGTTAAAAATCATGCGTTTATTTATGCGTACATTATGGCTTTGCTGTGAGTGGTAGGGTAAAAATAGTTGAAGGGGTGAGATTGATTCGAAACTAACAACCACTATATACACTGCTCAAGGATCTTTAGGCGCACGAATGGCGTTGGCAGGGTGGCGCTGTTGGTTAACATTTAGTGCAACTGTTTCGTGAAATGTATTGAAAAAACAAGATGGCGGCGTTAGTTCCAGTTCTAGCCACGCGCCAAAAGATGCTTGTATAGCTATAGGTTTTGTGTTGTGTGATCCTGGCTTTTCACTTCTTCCTTTGCGCAAATGTTTTGTTCTCTCTATCAATGCTGAAGTATCCTACTACTTTAACAAACTGCCCCACAAGGACGGTAACGATTAGACCCATAAAAGTATTTGTAAATCGGAATAGGTGTTCGTCTCAGTATTATTCCGCTAAACAATGTACCACTACCTTTGACTAAACCTACTTATTTTGAAGGATTTTCAAGGGCTAGTTACCTAACTTTCATCTACATAATATCGTTATTATTAATATTTATTGAACCAATCAAGCTGTATTTATGTATTATATTATTTATCAAGAAAACTAACCGAAATTGTAAGAGAATCTCGAAAAATACTGAAAGAATTCACAGTTCATAAACTTGAAGCTTTCTTGAAAATTACTTGTATAAATTCCCTTCTCCATTATTATTGGTAATAAAGTATGGATGCGGTCACCCAACCGATGTAAATGTACTTATTATACAACCTCCTTTGTCTCGAAGAAGTACTAATAATCCTTGTTTATGCCCGTGTCGTTCGCGTTTATACAAGCAATAATTGTTTTTATTCGACGAATTTCACTGCAACCGAGTCCTAATATCCCATGAATACGATTTGCTGAATCGTTTTACTGAATTTATATTGGTTTTCCGATGTGTCATCAAAATAAAATTTGTTATATCAACGAATGTGTTTGTATTGTCGATCACGTCATTGCTTTAACAGTTTCGACAATAATTCCTAGTAAATTGCAACTTCACTAAGGTTCAAATTATGTAACCGTCACAAAGACAAACAGACCTTGTCGTTTGATGAAGTGCAAGTAACATTCAACCTTAGGGTACTAAAGATTATATTCGGCTACACAGTTAAAAATTTCGACATTCTAGGTTCAAAACATGTAATTACTTTGTCGGTGTTTACTTCAGACGTCTAGTATTGCATCGTACCGATTGATTAACAACTAACGGGAAAATACCGGAGTGTCGTCACAAAGGTTACATCACAACACTGCCTACGACCCCTGGTCTATCGTATTTCGGATATTACGTGCACGTGTTGACAGCAAGGCGGAATTGGGTGGACACTTGCGGACTGGTGTCACACACAATCTAACATGAATACGACCGTGTCTGTAGCAGGAACATAAACTATGTTTGTAGACACATAATATAAGAAATTGTGTAGTAATGGCTTTTGTTACTTGAATCCTTGCCAAAACTAAATAGAGAAAGCGCAGGCGAGTCATTGACCTAATGAGGAAAATAGTTCTCAAGAGAATTAACTGTGGTTTTTTAATCTTCAACGTTAATTTGGTTTGGTTTAAGTTTAATATTCTAGACTTTTAAGCGTCGTATTCACTAGAGGACATAAATGTCTCATAACATAACGTTTCGTTAAGGATGTCGGGCATAGTCGGGTGACGTCGGGCGACGTCACTAGACATAATATTGTCACCACCTTTTTAATTTTTTTTTATGTTGTGGGACATTTGTCTCATAGTCACTATGAGTGTGCAGTTGAATCTCGGCTATAAAACCCTGTATTCACTATGACATAGGGAATACGAGGAAGGCGAAATTCAACTGCATATTATCAAACCTTTTTTATGGGCTCAAACCGACTAAAATAAATCAAGATTAACAAGCTTCTGCACACCTTAATCTCCGCCGAACCAATATAATAGGCCAACATTTTCTGATCGCTTTCAGAGCAATATTTTATCCGCATCTTAAAATTACTCCCTAGGAATATACAGGCCGTGATGTTTTCCTTTGCCGAAAAGCGTACGATAAATGTTTGTGCATAAATTTCAAAAGCTCATCGAGGCTCGCTTTCCTGTTTACGAGCTTATCCCACGTGTACCCTCTGCTTTAAACTTGTATATTTAATTCTTCATAGAGCATTCAGTTAAAGCGTTTTATTTTGACACTTTGTGACGAAAAGTGGGTCCGGTAGTTTGAGTTTGAAGGAATAATAAAGGTCTTCGTTTATCAAACTAATTCAATTAATTAAAGTTACTGCCTAAATTACAATTTCAGGGATTTCTACAAACTAGGCCTTAGTTTGTGGAAATCCTTTATAAGGATGATATTTAAATCAAATTAATGATCTAGTAGAAGGTTCATTCATCATCATCATCAGGTCATTTTCGTAATCGGAGCTATTAACACCGACGGAAGTTATACACGCTATATAGACGAATTATGCTGCTCATCATTTCGATATAATCTCTTAATCGCTTCTAACGACATATACGGCAAGTATGGGGTCATAAGCCCAAACTACTCGACAGTTTTTAGGGTTCCGTAGTAAACAAGGAACCCTTATAGTTTCGCCATGTCCGTGTGTCTGTCTGTCTGTCCCCGGCTTAGCGCAGAGACTGTTAGTACTAGAAAGCTGTAATTTGGCATAATTTGGTATATATACAAATGAAACCGACAAAGTGGTAAAATAAAATCATGAAAAATATATTTTTTAAGGGTACCTAGGCTACATGTAAAGGGGGGGTTTTTTTTTTTTCGTCTATCCCATAGTGTGGTGTATCGTTAGAAAGCTCGTTCAAAAATATTGTGAGCTTGTTAAAACATTTTTGGATTGAAGGATCCGTCTGCGAAAGCTTTAAAGTGCTAATTTTTGTCAGAGTCAAGTGCCCCCCCCCCCCCCACCAGCTAAACGGTAAGTTCTGGATATGTGGAAAAATTCACAGTAATAACGAAATTAAAAGGAAAACTATCACAGCTAAGTAGGCTCTACTAGTTAACGAGTAATTATCGACCAACTTATTTGCAGTTGCAAAAACATGTTCTATCCATACATTTTGTATGGGAGAACATGTTTTTCAATTACAATGTTAAGTTTGTTCTTGGGATAAGTTCATCCCAGCTACGGAACCCTTCATTGTGCGTGGTCCGACACGCACTTGGCCGGTTTTTTATTGCTGGTTATATTTTTATACCCACTAAAAGCTCTATAGAAGATGAAATTACGTTGGGTTGAGAGACAACCTTAAAACTCTTTTTAAATATCCAAGCAGCAAAAAGGCAAGGCGGTCACAATAAACGTTTTCCAGTGTAACAGTTGAGTACTGGCACTTTCTCTAAAACACTGCCCTTGAGTAAAAGTTAATCAAACGTGAATTTCACTTACTGGCCAGAGGTCGTTCGTTTTGAAGGACCATTACATTGGCGATGGAGAGACCCATCAATTTAGCTTCACGCCGACCGCACGCGGTCAACGCGACTGCGACCGACATGTGAAACGTTTTATTACGGTTCAGGAAAAACCGTTACAATAACGCAACTCGAGAATACTTTAGTTGAAGTAAGGAACAGCTGGAACAACGTAATATGCGTCACTTTTTTGATGGATGCTGAAATTATTCAATTTAAGTGTTTCGCCTATGCGGATATTAAATTTGTAATTTGGAAAGATTACTACATACATTGTAGTACTCCGGTACTTTCAGTTGGTCTACACTAAAATATTTCTGTAAAAAGTTTTTGTAGCTTACTTTTAGTTTCGACTTATTGGTTAGTTTCGCCAGGTGGTGTGGCGTGGGCGTGTTAATTAAGAAATCAATTGGACAATAAATTACTTAGTTCGACTTCGTTTATTATCAAACTAGTTTCTGCCCGAGAATACCGCGTGAAATTTCTTGTTGCCTCGACCAGCGTCGCATCGAATTGCCTATTAATTCATTTTCGCTTAGCGTTCTTTCTAACTTGTTTCCTGTCTGCTCAGCTCCTAAGGGTCATGTAGTAGCCATAGTCTTCCTCAAGAATTGGGCTATCAAATGTGGTAGTTCTAGAGATTTACGCGTTCAAACAAACAAGCAAAAATAAACTCGTCAGCTTTATTATTAGTATAGATTTTTTTTCATTATTATAAAATATTAGTAAGCTACTTTATTGTGATACCAAAAATAGTACCTTTTCTAGATCTTGTTAGGCAATTTGATGGATAATATCACCTCATAAAATATATCGAGCGGAACACTTTAATTTCCGTCGCAAACCGGTTCAAACAACTTTGTAAGTCGGTGCCAATTTAACGCGCGTACGTCTAAATCGACGCCAGTCTTTCAATTTGACGGAAATCAAAGGAACAATGGGTAAGCTGTTTAATAAATGCCCCCGATTCAAATTTCTAACGGCAACAGATGGCGGACGCGATCGCCGACGCTGCGAGCGTGAATAATTTCCGTCACAACATTACCCCGCCCCCCTCTTACCCCCCAAATAATTCCATTCTTTATGTTCCACAAGAGTGCTGTCACAAATAAATTGAAAAGTCTACGAGGGCTCTCTATTCAGTTACACGATTTAAATGTTTGAACACGCAAATACACTTTATTATTTCTGTTCAAGCATTAGCATCAACAAGCTTCACAAACGCCGCACTGCGACTATTGGCAGCGGTTTGACGAACGTTGATTTTCCGAACGAAACTTTTTTCACATCTCACGCTATGGCGCCATTTTTTACTTCACTTTGCCGGCGACGATTATAATGCAGAGAACTCCTACACACTAATTTTGTAACTAACAGTGAAATATAACTAATTCAAACCATCAAGCACGTATATTTATTGAAGAGACCCGCAGCTGTGCCCTACAGTAAGAAGTACCAACATATTGGCCCCTCAGAGCCGGATCCAGTCCAGACCTAAGGAAAACGCGCATAGAAGGTACGGCCAGCCATCCCAATTCTACCTCCCGTCCTCCTTGTCCACTGTGTAATACCGTGCTATAAACTGATTTCAGCAGTTGTTAGCTGTTGTGTAACCTGGTTCTTGTTCGTTCAACTCTCCGCGATCGCGGAAGCATCGGTGCTAAGCGCAGTGCATCAGCATCACCTTCAGTCATTCCGGAAACCGTGAGTACTCCATTCTCCTTATTGTCCATCATAATGAGCGAGGAAAAGGAATTGGTTAAAAAACGTGCCATAGTGAAAGGTCGCCTCACTAGGTTTTCGAATTATTTGTCTAGTATTGGAGGTGAAAGTCTATCTGATCATAAACGCATCGATCTTAAGTTACGGATTCAGGGAACTACTAGCTTGTACAATGAGTTTAATGCCATTCAAAATAACCTTGAGGAATCAGCTTCTGACTTAGATGAACAGTTAACGCAGAGAGAATTATTTGAAAATAGCTATTACACAGCATTGTCACAAGCCGAGTACTTAATAAATCAGAGCCAGGGTACTTCCAGTTCAAATGCATGTAGTCTCCGAGCAATGTCAATTAAATTACCAATTATTTCTATGCCTACTTTTGATGGTTCATACGAGCAATGGTTAGAGTTCAGAGATTCATTTACATCTTTAGTGCATACCTCTAACCAAATCAGTAGCATAGAAAAATACCATTATTTAAAATCATCGCTCAAAGGAAGTGCAGCGTTAGTCATAGAGTCAGTTGAATTTTCAAGCGATAGTTATGAAGTTGCATGGGAATTACTTCTCAATCGTTACAATAACAGCAGATTGTTAGTGCATAATCATGTCAAGTCATTGTTCACTATGCAGAGTATAAATAAAGAATCACCTGTTCTAATTAGAAAATTAATAGACACTGTTTTAAAGAATCTTCGCGCATTAAAGTTACTAAATGAGCCCACTGACACATGGGATACATTAGTTATCTACATGATAGAATCTAAGCTAGATCTAATAACAGAAAGAGAATGGGAACAACATAAAGGCACATTATTTTCTGAAAGTAGTGATTCAAAGAAAAAACTCACAGTGAATGAATTAATAAAGTTCTTAAAACTCCGGGCAGACATGTTGGAAACACTGCATGGGTCACATAATAAGGCTAATAGTGACAACAAAAAGCAAAATAATAACACACAAAGTCAGTCTAAAATACACTGCAATGTTTCCACCAATAAACCACAGGAACAATCTATGCATAACCGTAATAAGAGACTTTGTTTACTATGTAATACACGTCATTCACTTTATTCATGTCATAAGTTCATTGAATATGATTTAGAAACTAAAATTAAACTTATTAATGACAACAAACTGTGTATGAACTGTTTACGTTCGGGTCATACTGTAGAGAACTGTAGGTTTGGACCGTGTAGAAAGTGTAACCAAAAACATAACTCCTTGATTCATACGGATAATAATAACACTTCAAGTGATGTTAATGAGCCTGGTTCACTTCATGCGTCGAAAGGTAATACTAGTGAGCCTCTGGCTCCAGCGAACCTTGGGAAAGCGCCCCTCCCCTTGCCTGTTGCACCCTGCTCGGCCTCCGGTTCCACGTCAAACAATATGATATCGACGATCCAAGCAAACAAAGTCCACGTACAATGCACTCAATCAGCTGTTATGAAACCGGTTTTATTGTCGACTGCTTTAGTTGAGATTTTAGATAATAGTAACGATTATCATTTAGTGCGAGCACTTCTCGACAGCGGTAGTGAGCGATGTTTTATAACAAAATCATTATGCGATTTAATACATGCGCCAGTAATACAGTCCACTCAAGAAATACGAGGTGTTGGTAACTCTGTCACACAATCTACGCAAATGTGTGATGTTGAGATTAAATCGCGGACCAACCCTGGATACACTACGCGTTTACAATGTTTCGTTTTACCTAACATTACGTCGGCGTTGCCTGCAATGCCAAAACAATGCGCACAGTTTAATATTCCCGATGATATTAAATTGGCAGATCCGCAATTTTATGAATCTCAAAATATTGATATCTTAATAGGCGCAGACAAATTTTGGGATTTAATAAATAGTAAGAAAATAAGATTACCGAATGGACCTTTCTTATTAGATTCAAAATTAGGTTGGATAATAAGCGGACCTATTTCTAATTTTACGCGTCATGAAAGGTACATTCAGTGTAACTTCTCGCAATCAATTGATTTGCAGTTACGATTGTTCTGGGAGCTTGAGGAGACTTCCATGCGTCGGGATATGCGCACGGATGAGGAACGTGCCTGTGAAAACCATTTCGTCGATAACACTACGCGCAATAACGACGGCAGGTTTAGTGTACGCATTCCTTTTAAACAAAACCCCGACACATTAGGCGAAAGTTACTCGCAAGCAGAACGTCGGTTATTAGCCCTTGAAAAACGTTTACTACGTAATCCTGGTTATAAAAAGCTCTATTGCGATTTCATTCATGAGTACATTCGCTTAGGTCACATGAGTCGCGTTGACACCTACGGGACGCCTCATTACATTCTACCGCATCACGGCGTGTTTCGCGAGCATAGCACGACCACCAAGTTGCGTGTCGTGTTCGATGCGAGTGCTGCCACCAGTAATAATATTTCACTAAACCAATTACAAATGGTAGGCCCGCCAATACAAGGTGATCTGATGGCCATCTTACTACGGTTTAGGCAGCACACGTACACGGCATGCGCAGATGTCGAAAAGATGTACAGACAATGTTTAGTTCATGAAGATCAACGTGACCTTCAACTGATTTTGTGGCGTGATGATCCGTCGGAGCCCATCGGTGTTTATCGGTTAAATACAGTAACCTACGGGACCGCATCTGCACCTTTTCTAAGTTGCAGGTGCCTTAAACAGTTAGCGGTTGACTCCACGGATCCTGATGTCAAAAGAATTATTAACCAGGATTTTTACGTCGACGATATGATAACAGGGAATGATAACAAAGAAAGTTTGCTAAATATTTGTCGAAATGTAGCTAACGTTTTACAAACGGGTTGTTTTCCACTACGCAAGTGGATGTTTAATTTTAATTTAGATAATACAGGAAATAATGCGTCTGAATTATTTAAAGAACTAGCACTAGGCGAAAATGTGCATTCAAAAACTTTAGGTATAAGTTGGTATAATATTAGTGACGAATTTCATTTTAATACGCAGTTTGAAAACGATAATAACCAATTAATTACAAAGCGTTATATTATGTCAAAGATTTCTCAAATATTTGACCCTTTAGGTTTATTGAGCCCTATGATAATTATAGCAAAAATATTATTGCAGAAATTATGGCTCTTGAAAATAGGTTGGGACGATGAACTCCCTCGTGATGTCGTGCAAACTTGGGAGCGCTTCGCGAGTTCTCTGCCTATTCTCAAAGAAATACGTGTGCGGCGACACGTCATAGGCAAGGAGCCTGCGCGTATAGAGTTACACATCTTTACAGATGCCTCAGAATCTGCGTATGGGGCCTGTATTTATGTGCGCACAATTAGTCGTGATTTAAGCGTTACTGTTAGGTTATATTGTTCAAAGGGAAAGGTCGCACCTTTAAATCCTGTAAGCATTCCGAGGCTAGAATTATGCGGAGCCTTGTTAGGTGCTAGGCTGTTTAGTAAGGTACGGGATTCGCTTAACTGTCACTTTGACAATATAATTTTTTGGTGTGACTCCACTGTTGTACTGGGTTGGTTGCACATGGCACCTAATTTATTAAAAACGTTCGTCCAAAACAGGGCAGCTGAGATCCATGAATTAACTAAAGAACTTCCTTGGTGTCATGTGAGTGGTAAAGACAACCCAGCTGACTTAGTGTCCCGTGGAGTCAGGCTAGAAGATCTTAAATATAATAATTTATGGTGGGAAGGGCCAGCATTCCTTCATGATCCTAACTTTAATTGTGAGCAAGTTATTTCGACAATTGCTGACACTTCTCAGATTGAGTTGCCCGAGACTAAACCTGTAAAGGCTGTTCAATTATTTCTGAGCACAACAGAAATATCAGTATTTCCCTTTGAGAGATTTTCCCACTATAATCGTATGAAACGCGCATGTGCGTATTTATTGCGTTTTATTCACAACATACGCCATAGAAATGATATTTATCGTGGACCTCTTACTGTAGTTGAACTAAGAGAAGCAGACGTTACATTAATCAGGCTTAGTCAGCAACAATCATTTGCGGATGAATATAAACTATTATTTAATAGCCAAGGTTTAAAAAGTAAGCATAGTTTGAGTAAGTTAAACTTATTTATTGATACTGATAAAACTTTACGAGTTGGAGGGAGATTAAAGGGTTCACCTGATTTCAGTTTTAATAAAAAACATCCTTATTTAATCTCATCAAAACATTGGTTTTCAGTATTACTGTTCCGTAGCGAGCACAAACGGCTGCAGCATGCTGCCCCACAAGCGCTGCTATACAATATACGCGAGTCGCACTGGCCAATAGGGGGCAGGAATCTGGCCAAGCGCACTGTACATGACTGCGTTACTTGTGCACGATTGAGAGGTAAATCCTTATCACCTATTATGGGCAACTTACCGCAGGAGAGAATTACTCCAGGTTTTCCATTTTTACGTAGTGGTGTGGACTACGCTGGGCCAGTGCTCGTATTGAACCGTAAAGGCAGGGGCTCAAAATTACTGAAAGGTTATATATGCTTATTTATTTGCTTAGTAACTCGTGCAATACATTTGGAACTGGTTACTGACCTTAGTTCTGAGGCTTATTTACTTGCGTTAAAGAGATTTATTTCTCGGCGAGGCAAACCTGCTGAAATTATATCAGATAATGGTAGGAATTTTGTAGGTCTTGCCAATGATTTTTCAAAATTTTTATCAAATTGTTCCGCAGATTTAATTGATTATGCGACTAGTCAGGACATTAAGTTTTCTTTTATCCCACCGTATGCTCCTCATTTTGGTGGACTTTGGGAGGCTGGAGTAAAATCATGCAAGCATCACTTGTCGCGCGTAATCGGTAATGCACACTTAACATTTGAAGAGTTTAGCACGGTTTTATGTCAGGTTGAAGCCATCCTAAATTCCCGTCCTATTAGTCCTATGTCAACAGATCCTACAGATTTCCTTCCTTTGAGTCCAGCCCATTTTCTGGTTGGTCGTCTCCTGACAGCGCCTGCAACTGAACAGCTGACTGAAGTTCCTGCTCATCGACTGACACGCTACCAACAACTAGAGCAGATGAGACAACATTTTTGGTCTCGATGGAGCAAGGAGTATATCTCAGAAATGCAAGTAAGAACAAAATGGAAGGAGAACAAAAATGATCTTCAGCCTAATACTCTAGTGGTCATCAAAGAAGACAACACTCCGCCACTGAAGTGGAGATTAGGACGCATCATAGCCACATTGCCAGGAAAGGATGGAGTGTCCCGGGTAGCTGACATCCAAACTTCTAGTGGGATCATCAGACGCGCATTTCCTCGAATTTGTCCTCTGTTCGATGAAAATGATGACAAGATGTTGGACGCGAGTGCTTCCAAGGCCGGGGGCATGTTCAAGCATTAGCATCAACAAGCTTCACAAACGCCGCACTGCGACTATTGGCAGCGGTTTGACGAACGTTGATTTTCCGAACGAAACTTTTTTCACATCTCACGCTATGGCGCCATTTTTTACTTCACTTTGCCGGCGACGATTATAATGCAGAGAACTCCTACACACTAATTTTGTAACTAACAGTGAAATATAACTAATTCAAACCATCAAGCACGTATATTTATTGAAGAGACCCGCAGCTGTGCCCTACAGTAAGAAGTACCAACAATTTCAAAGAAAACATTAAAGCCGTCCCGGTTCCAGATAAGTAAATGATATTTAATGTTAATAGAAGTTTTCAAACTGACGAATATTTATGCCACCGTTTTATTCTTACTTTATCGTTTGGCCAAGATTGAAAAATATCGAATAAATTATAATAACAAAGACGTGCTTAGGTAAAATAACTGTCAGGAAAAATTAATGCCATCTGTGAACAAAAGATATTTGATTTTTGACTCAGCAAGTAGGTGCTACTTAATAATAAGTGTAATGAAGTGGACTCAGCGATCATTGTGCCGATAGTCGAGACAGCCAATGGCCTAATAGCCAAGAGACTCGACCAACACCTGAGGATGCTCTCGTTGGGCAGCTGGATCAAGGGCTTGATTCAGAAAGCCATACTTCTGGTCACGGCTCGCATTGTTAGGAGATTCCTCTCTCTGGAGCCCTGACCACCGGTAGGTTGGACCCTGTTCCCGATACCGGTGGGCTATTATTTTTTATATTTTTAAATGTTAAAAAAAAAATGTAAATAATAAGTTAACAAATGAAATAAAAGTGTAATGAAATGGATTGGTTTTTTCTTTGTTTATAATTTTAGAAGAATTTTTGTAAAGCTAGCCAGTTAGGAAAAACTCCAAAAACTGGCAAATGGAGCTTTAGATGGACGTTTATGTAGCTAATGAAAGTAAAAAGCTTAGAACAGAGATTATTTTGAAGCTAAGCCAATTTTGTATGTATGTCTTAAAATATTTGACGCACCAGGCACCCATAAATTCAACATAAGTAACGCTGAATCACTTTCCCTGATATCATAAAGAGATAATGCTGCATAATCCTAAGCTAAATACAAAATGTTATTATAACCTGCCTATAGATACGTACCTACCTACGTATACTCTACCTTGGGGTGCACCCTTGTTACGACCACGGCAAATGCCCCGTGACAGGGGTCGAAGGTACTAGAGGAGGCTAATAAACACATGCTATTATTAGTCCAACATTCGGGTTATTATAGGAAATGTGAACTATTGAACCTTTATTAATTCTACAGATTTGTTTAGGCTAGTAATTAACAGGATTAAGTTATACTATCGTAATAAAATAGGTTAACAAACTTAGTCAGTTTCTCCTAGAGTTGGTCTTGGGGTGTCATATTGTTTCAATAAATGTCTAATCAATCAAAATCTGTCGTGTCTTACGGGCAGAATGTAGACTTCTATCTCTCTTTACGTGTTTTTCGTAAATAGATAAATACACGTATAGATTGTAACTCCACGTCTACCTGTAATCTCTAATAAACGATGGTATCTAATTATTATGCGTTCAGAATAATAACACAAACAACGATCTTTTTGCCAAGTCTATTGATGATGTTTATTTTGTCTTATGATTAAAAATAACCTGCCTAGCCTTTTCCCAACTAAGTTGGGTTCGGCTTCCAGAATAGCCGGATGCAGCTGAATACCAGTATTTTACATGGAGCGACTGCTTTTCTGACCTCCACAACCCAATAACTGGGTAATATGCTACCCCTTGGTAAGACTGGTTGTCAGACATTCCGGCTCCTGAGGACCCGCGAAAGATCCACGAACGACAACGGGGACCAACAACTTAACGTGCTTTCCGAGGCACGGAGGATTCTCGATATGTAAAGATGGTCACCCATCCACGGACCAACTCCGGCAAGCTTAGCTTAACCTGATGGCCGACCGACCCATGTGGCTGTTATTACTTAGCCACGAGCTCATCATTCATTTGAATGAATCAATCATATCTCATGATTGATTCATGTTTATAGCCTAAGCTAACTGACATTAGTATCAATAAGAAATAGAAATACCTTATGAAGTGAAACATATTAGTAAGAAAACACAATAGCTCAATCTGCCATCCATTAACCTGTACGTAAAGGATCTAAGTATGCCTGAATTTCCACCTACATATAAGAAAGATGAGATTGTGGAACCTCCACTTTTATATATTAGAATACCCATGACAAAATGATAGCCTCTTTGGATGTTATCTATTATACCACAACTATAATTCTATTTGGCTACATAAATAGGTAAAATGTCGGAGTTGTTGATGTATAGTACTGTAGGTAATATATCGACAAATCCGCCATTTTACCTGGCTCATTGTGGTAACAATGAGCGATGACTAGTATCTAACTTATAGATACAGAGTCTATCTCGTGGAAATCACAATTAATAATGCTGATTTTCCAGTAATTTTGATTACCATTCACATTTTTACATACCGAGACTCCTCCGTGCTTCGGAAGTCACGTTAAGCCGTTGGTCCCGGCTGTCATTCGTGGATCTTTGACAGTCGTTACGAGTCGTCAGAAGCCCGAAAGTCTGACAACCAGTCTTACCAAGGGGTATCGTATTACCCAGTTACTGGGTTGTGGAGGTCAGATAGGCAGTCGCTCCATGTAAAATACTGGTATTCAGCTGCATCCGGTTAGACTGGAAGCCGACCCCAACATGATTGGGAAAAGGCTAGGCAGAATGATATTAAGTCTTGTACCTATCAGTATAGGTATAAAATATTCGAACTCGGGACAGATATTAACAAGCTGCGTTTACAGAGTGAACGTGGAGTAATAAACACTTTCCCAAGTTACAAAGTTTGTTAGTTTCTATCACGTACAATGGATGCAGTAATCTCGTAACAACGCCAAAGCCAGTCGATTAACCTCACTTTCACACAGGCCTAATCCACTTTCCCTATGGTTTCATCGGAATATCGCCGGCTCGTTTCCGTTGCACGTGCGCCCAAACAGTTGCAAAATTTGACCAATTTAAATGTTATTTTTCAGTGCTCACGTCAATTCGGACCGGCCTTGTTTCACAGTGTATTCACTCCATACATCACTTTGTTAGTTATCTGTTTAGCCGGTTGACATTGATGAATGTTCAAGTGAACAAGCGGGGTTCCGTTGTGCTCGCGGTGTTCTGGCTTAGGGTTCCGTCGTTTGCACTAATACGGAGCCGGGAGCTGCCGGGAGCCTCGCTTGTACGGAAACAATGAGCGAACAATATCTCGCAACGTGAGAGATTAATGAGGTATTTACCTTGAGGGATTTTTGTCTTATATTTTAAGCAATGTTTTCTTTTATAAATTGTTCTACTTACTCATACTATAATGCAAAAGTCTTAGGTGTTGGGTTAGTAAGTTGATCCCGCTAAATTAGAATTTAATATTTGTTTACGGTGTGGAGGCCACACATACATAGTATCTGTTAGTTATATACACAGATTTTTAAATAATAAAATTGATTTTATTTTACCACTCACATACATATTAGTCACGCCCCAACTGCAACAGCGTGATTAATATGCATACCCATGCCAAATTACAGCTTTCTAGTACTAAGAGTTTCTGAGGTAAGTTTATCAGTGCAGCGGACAGACAGAAGAACATGGCGAAACTAAAAGGGTTCCTTGTTGACTAAGGAATCCTAAAACGTACCAAGAAGAAGCAACAGGCACAGTTTGCGGGACTTAATAATGTTTTGTGCAAACATGCTGCATACAAATCTGCACATTGAAGCCTTGACTCAAAATATAAAGCTGAAGAACAAACGGGTTTCTAACTAGGCCACGTTTGCTTCATAACGTAGTTAGAGACACGTTTGCTCTGAAGGAAATTTCATTACAATCAACTCGGGAGATTAACTCAAACAGAAGTCCAAATCAAATGTTCGTAATATTTCGTTTGCTGGGGTGGGACTCAGCGTACTCAGTACTCAGATAACTATACCATATTTTGGTCGTGTTTTCAATGCAGCTTTTATAACGTAATTTCAGGCGTTATTAAAAATCAAGTATAAAACTTTATCGAGATAATGTCTAAGTGCTAATTTCAACAATGCAACTGAACGCGATCAGCCCATCTAAAACGAGTTCAAGAGCTGTCAGCGTCAATATTCCATAGAAAATAACGACGCTGACACCTCTTAAACGTAGTTTATGTGTTGATTGCGTTCAGTTTCATTGGTATAATCCGCCCTAAGAAATCCACACACGAAATGTTGGTAAACGTCAACGGTACACATTATATCAAATATACCTTTTTTATCGAAATGGCGCTTCGAAGCAAAAAACATTATGTAAATCACAATTCGTGAGCACGTTTTATTTGCTTTCCGAATGCCCTCGTTTTGTGACGAGAGCCCTGGAAGAGGCCATTTGAATCAAGGGTATTTTGATAATAAAAGAATCATCCACTCGACGCTAAAGAGTATGCGTACAATGCCGCCGGCTCGAGGAAGTCAAATTGTAAGGAATACTCGAGATATGCCAGGCAGATATTGAGTAAATTGGGCCCTGATCTTACTGCGATTGAATTAGATTTGATGGGATAAATGCGGAAATGTTCATTATTATGTCCGATCCAATTTTGATAAACATATTTTCATTTGGAAATAGGCTCGCCCCCTATTATATAGGACGTAAACATAACTGGCGAAATGTGGATGTTACTTTATGATAAAGCTCTGCTGAAACCTTCGGGGAATATAGGTGAGATGTTACGTTATGTTTTTTTTTTAAAAGCTCTATTCCAAAGTCTTTCATTTCACTCAGTGCATCTCTTAACGTCGTTTTGTGTATTCTTGCATTTGCGAAAAGTTTGTTTGTTATTGAAGCTCAAAAGTTTCAGGACAGAAGGGATCCAACGAGATTGATTTATGTTACATCAGTGTGTAGAATTTGAAGAACAAAATTGAATTATTCCTAAAACTCTGACAACTGTAATTCATTGTTAGCCTTTGCGATAGCTTTCGTTAGACTTATATTAATCTCCGTCCAAACTTATTAAACACCAAAGACTTTGTAAGAAGCGGTCGCTCACTGTACCTATATTAGGAGTAAGAATTAAATACTAACTTTGATATTAGTATAATATATTTTGAAAGACTTTGATCCAAGTTCTGATTAGTTCAGTGGTTCGGCTATCAATGAAGAGAAGGGGGTTAATTAATTACAACCTCTTCGAAGTGTTCAATGACTGAATCGGAGAATTACTCCAATGTTACTTCGAACTTTGTTGGTAGTTATCATCACAGTAAATAGAAATTATTCTGGAAAGTTCTAATGAATTAATTAAGAACATACAAATTATTCAAGGAAATAAGATGTTTTATAATTTATCTTGAATGATTACAGTAGTAAATGTTTTCCTACTCCGCTTTTCCGTAAGCAAGCATCCATTGTAAAGTAAATAGGCCCGGTTAACATTGTGATAATTTAGAGCAAGTACAAATAGAGGTCGTCGAACGGAACATTAGTATGCAAATCGAATATTTTAACTATCTTCATCAAAGATCTCCATGCAAATGTCTGCGTAACTATAAAACGTGCCATTAATTCGGAACAGACAGTCCTTTGCATAGAAATACCTTTCTTTTGTCTCTCCCTCCGTTGTAATAGAAATAATCAATAAATATTTATCTCCTCCGTCCGGTTCAGTTTGTTTCCTGACGTCTCATTCGCATTCGCATCAATAAGATTTCTATTACCACCCGAATTTCATTACCGTACTTCGTGAAGGAGGAAATGATCAAATTTTCTTAAGAAAATTCGATAGAAAACGATTGGAAAAATCTTGGCTATAAATCTGCCTCTAAAATAGGAAAGGACTTTAATCAAATAATTTATGAAGATCCGATATAAATCAATATGAAGTTCTGAATAAATGTTCAGAATAATCTATTAGTCGTAAGAGCGACGGCCCA
Source organism: Eupsilia transversa (assembly GCA_914767815.1). Lineage (NCBI taxonomy): Eukaryota > Metazoa > Arthropoda > Insecta > Lepidoptera > Noctuidae > Eupsilia > Eupsilia transversa. The sequence continues at coordinate 7,269,875 of OU611888.1, forward strand.
TTTCGTTCTTTCCGGGGTTTCTATTACAAAATTCTTTAAAAATAAAACTGAAACCCAGTTATCCTGTAAGTGGCCGTAACACCTCATCTTTTAGCCAAACATTTCATTTACCAGAGGCACCTCAAGTAAAAGCAAAAGAAGGCATTTCAAAAATTAAGATAAAACTTTGATACTGGCCGGCGGAAAATTTTGGTGAACCACAGAAACTTTTTAATAAGATAAGATTTTATAAAAATTTGCTGAGGTACTTAGAATCAGGAATTTTGTCTGATCTTGAGTATTTAATGGATTCTATAAACTGCTTACGTAACTTGATTATAGCTAGCGGAAACTTTTTTATGATTACACGAAATGCTTAAAGTTTGCTAACTGAAGAGCTTCTTATCTCTAAGTTTACATATATTGATTTTCTTTTGTGAGATAATCTGATTGCGTTTTAAGATTCTTTGGTTGTTTTAATCAATAAAATTATAGTCTCAGGTGTCAACTTTTATTAATCATAATGATAATCAGTTCATCATGTTCCCACTGCTGGGACCCAGGTTTTATCTCTGTGATAGTGGGCCACAATCCACCACGTGGGCCCAGTGCGGGTTGGTGGATTGCGGGCCCAGCGCGAGTTGGTGGATCAAATTTTATTTTATACTTTATAAACAATTAGGTTTTATTTTTTACTTTTCCGATTTGATTTTCTTGCGGCTCGTAAATAGGTATGTCAAATGAATGACATAGGTAGGTACTAATTTAATCGGCTGTAGGACGCTGAACGATACACAATATAAGTTTTATTGTTATTATTACGTCTAGGGGCGTTTAGTTTCCCGGAACGTGTTAAGCTATTCGTTCGACTCTTTTTCACGCTTTTCTTCAATAATTTTTACAAAAAGCTTTTCACAATTTGCCAATCACCTTTAATGGTAGAGAATCGATAGCATACCACTGTTATTCAGGCTCTAAGGTAAGCTTAGCTATTACTTTACTTAGGGACGAAAGTGTTGGATTTCTCACGACCCCTCTCATTTTTGAAGTCAGTGATAAATGGTGTTCATATGTTTGAAAAACTTTTTTTGCGATGGCAGTCGGAACGCGATAGCTGTAGGTACAGTAGTCCTCACGTTATTGGTGGCAACACTTTGAACTTGAGCTGGTCCAGCGTAACACAGAGTTTCAATAAAATGCGAGGCCCGATAATACTGGTCTAAACTGACGCACTGACGTGCCACCTACTGTACGTATTAACTTACAAAAAACAAAGTGCTGGTACCACAGTCTCATACCACAAATATTTTTATACCATTCCACCTCTAAAAAGCTTATTTTATTCACGCAAAACAGTGAATAAAAAGCACTTTTAATCACTGTTTTGGTGTTTGAATTTAGAACACACCAATATATTCAACATCCATCTCAATGCTATACAACCTCCTTGCAAAAAAAATTATGTGCATTTAAATTAATTTCGACGGCACGATTGGTGTAGTGGTTAAGCGATTGACTACTGCGCTGCGTGTCGCGGGTTCGATTCCCGCACGGAACAAATATTAAATATTGTATGACCTACATGTAGTTGTTCCGGGTCTGGCTGTTTGTGTATGTCAGTTTAAATGTTTGTAAACGCAAACACGATACAGGAGAAATTCCTAGAGTGGGTCAAAGTAAAAAAAAAAAAACTTTTTTTTCTTCATTGAATATCTATTTTCGCTTAAATATTTCTTTTTCTCGTAGTCATGGTATAAAGTATAGTATGCAACTCTTGAATAAAACGGATTTATATCGAGGGCCACGAATCACTCGCGTCGCTCAGGATTCTAACACTTGAATCACTCGCTATGCTCGTGATTCAATCATCATGAATCACTCCCTCCGGTCGTGATTCAGTCGTTAGAATCCTTCACTTGGTCGTGATTCATCTATGGCCCTCGCTTTAAATCCGTTCTTTATTCACTAGTTGCATAATATACTATTATACCATGCCCTCTCTAAAAAGCTTATTTTATTCACGCAAAACAGTGAATAAAAAGCACTTTTAATCACTGTTTTGTTGTCCTGGTGACCCCCATCTCAATGCTATACAACCTCCTTGCGAAAACATTAATGTGCATTTAAATTAATTTCGACAGCACGGGCGTGTCGCGGGTTCGATTCCCGCACGGAACAAATATTTGTATGACCTACATGTAGTTGTTCCGGGTCTGGCTGTTTGTGTATGTCAGTTTAAATGTTTGTAAACGCATCCACGATACAGGAGAAGTTCCTAGAGTGGGGCAAAGTTTAAAAAAAAAAAACTTTTTTCTTCATTAAATGTCTATTTTCACTTAAATCTTTCTTTTTCTCGTAGTCATGGTATAAAGTATAGTATGCAACTCTTGAATAAAACGGATTTATATCGAGGGCCATGAATCACTCGCGTCGCTCAGGATTCTAACACTTGAATCACTCGCTATGCTCGTGATTCAATCATCATGAATCCCTCCCTCCGGTCGTGATTCAGTCGTTAGAATCCTTCACTTGGTCGTGATTCATCTATGGCCCTCGCTTTAAATCCGTCCTTTATTCACTAGTTGCATAATATACTATTTTACGCAGCGTTTCAGGAGTATTACCAAACCTATTCAACCGATTTCAATGTTTCATATATTCTTTAACAATTTATTTTCATATCGATTTATTTGCACATTTACAATAATGTAAATCTCTTTAAAATAAATAACTCTTGTTTCGAAAGGAGTTTATCCGGAGAGCTCGTTATGAATAATTCTCGATACTTTAAACGAATATTTAACAGCATTAATTAATCTGATGATTTATTGGAAAATATGAAGAACCTATTAATTTATTAGGTTCCAGTTAAGCCTCATTTACACAATACTAGTTTCAAATTGATTCAAATTGAAGTAACAAATGACTTGCATCGTCTAAACACATTTAGACAGTGCAACTTTTATTATTGCTTCGACTTATAATTTGAAGCAACAATTTTAAACCCTGATATAAACGGTGCGATTTAAATAAATTGCACCGTGTTCATCAGGCTTTAAAATTACAAAACCCGTTCGTCTCATTAAACATTTCAAAATTAATTAACTACTATAAACACAAGTGATAGCTTTTTTCGAATTTAGAAAACGAGCGTCGACGTCATAATATTTAATTACGACTGGTAACATAAAAAGAAATGTGCGCGCTACATTTCCAGAAGTAACTTGAACATACGTTTATTTTTGTTGTACTTATCTTTTTCTGTTTTTAAAGGATCCAGGAGGTTTAGAAGGTTTTTTCCGTTATTTTTTTTAGATAATAATTGTTAGCTATTAAAAAATGTCGACTTAAAACTGTGACATGTATTATTACAATCAAAATCAAAAGTCACCTGGTTTATATTTTATACATAAGAAGATGGCAATTTAGAGTTATCCCCCAGTGCAAATATGAACAAAATCCGCTAAACTTTTGCTAAAGTTACACAGCTTTAATGTAAATTATATAAAAGATAGTGGGATATAGAATTTCATTTGCATCAAAACTGCTGCGTACAAAATGTTATGTAAATTTGCATCTCGAGTATGTTTCATATGTTTTAGAGGGTTCCCATTTCGCGAAATACATTACCCAGCAAATGAAGTGTATAGTCCATCAAAATATTTGAGGGATAAATTTGAGGGTTACTTTGTTTGCCTTAATTATTTGGGACGGACGCATTTCCTCGATCCGAGGAATTTTGCCAATTTTACTATACGCATAAGTTTCTATAAGTTTAGTAGAATATTTGGCTAGAATTTGTGGTGACAGCTTATTTCTTGCCAATCCTGGAATTCCTTCGTAAAATGAACTTTCCCAATAACCTTCGGAACAAAAGGTAAGGTGTTAACAATTCGAGTGCTGATACAATAGGTATAACTCAAAATAAATGCAGCAGTAACAGGTTGCCAGTCCATCACAGGCTCTTAGGCAACCCTTCTCCTTCACTGACTCTTACAAGAGGGTGAAATGGCTATAACAGTTTATATTATCTTGTATTCGGAATTGTGAAGTTAAAGAAAGAACTCATTCAATTTAGTCACTAACATTATTGAAAATAAAATTCTTACTGTGTCCTGCTTGCCCGTTCGTCCTCTAATCCGAATTTACATTACAGACACATACCTAGCTCCAATAATTTATCACCAATTTTATTAACATTCTTCTATTCGTTGAAAAGTTGAAAAACCAGTGAGTGCTTTCGGTAAAAGTTATAACGAGCAATTGATTTGCTTTAGGAATTAAGAACTAAAAAAATCATATAAATAACGATTGACTTGCAAATATTTGACAGCATCAAGTCTAAAGGTACTTGAGTCGTGAAGGGTAAGGGTAAATCCCCGGAGGGTCACTATAGTCTTTGTTAAACACTTCGAATACTTACAAGTTTGAAATCAGGACCGGGTCGTATTGTCTTCGAATTTCTTGACCAACTAGTTATTATGTGATTGAAATTCTCGTTGGCAATTAAATTGTCTGTATTCGTAGTTCCTAACAAGCCTAATAAACGCAACTTTTCTGTCAGAAACCAAAACACTATAACATGGCAAAATATTGAATGCGGCAGTTGTAGTTTTGGTAAATAAAAAATGACAAAATGCATGTTTATTAACGAGTTTGGTAGTAAAAACTGAATAGTAAACTAAATAAAAATGAATTATATTAAATGGGTAATTAAATAAATAATTGAGCAATAAAATGACTGACCGCGGGCAGTTCACAAATCGGAATTAGTCAGTGAGAAACTTGGAAGTAACGCTCCACATCCGCTCCCGCGGCACCGCCACCACTCGCTACACTCACTCGGCAAGCGCGTGGTCACAGTTCTAACCTAACCTATTTGGTCGGGGCGTCCTGGCTTTTTGCTGCGACCAATTCGGCTTGCGTGGTTGGTCAAAGTTCCAACCTACCCATTCAATTATTACACCACTTGATTATTTTTTGTGCTGACATTTTAGGATGAAATAACCAACCAATTGTATTTTTATTACTATTCATGATGTTCTGTCATACTAATTTACCAACCGCCGAAAAATGTAATTACTGCCCGTTAATTTTTTCAACTGATATTTAAATAACAGTTGTAAAAGTTATTACCCAATAAAAACCTATATCGCTACTTTTAGGGCCCCAGTAAAACACACAAAACAAAAGATCGCGTACGCAGCGTAATGTTGCCAACATTTTAAACGTCAAAAATATTTATTGCGACGACTGAGTTACGAATACTTACGCTCAACAGCGCAATTCGCACGACATTCCGCGGTAACAAATGAAAGCGCCCTTGCTTTCATAATCATTTAACGTGTCTGCGAATACCTACCGGGGTTTTTAACAATATTGTATTAGCTAGAGGTATATTTTACGAAAACCGAGGCCAAAAATAGTTGTTATAACAGCATAAAATTGGCAGGTTTAAGGTTACAACACTGGCAAGAGGTTGCAGATATTTTTCAGTTTGGTGCAATGGTAGGGTTAAAAGATGGTTCTCTTCGAATTCAACAGCGTTTTATCTTACTCTCATAATATGCCGCATGTGACTTAGTTATATGGAATAACTAGAATAAACTGATTTGAAAAAAAAAAATACTGAATACAGGGTAGAAATAAAATAATAATAACACACACATTTTTATTCACAAATGAAAATTGGTAAAACACAGTTTTAAAAATCTGTTCTGTTTAAGGCCCGCGGACTGTTGTCGCAAGATGTACCTACCCCAACCCCATTATTCTTAAGTCTTCAATAAATCAGTGAAAAGGTTAATCATGACAAATCTATACTTTGCAATGTTCAAGTAACGTCAAGACAGACAACCAGAAAGACCGTCAGAAAGTGACGTCTGTAATCAGAAATGCCTTAGACTAGAATATTTTTAAAGAAAAAATCTTGCCTTCCTTCAACATAACTAGGGACACCTCTCCTTCCAAATCAGCATAAAGCTATTCATAAACACATTTCGTTGGCTGCACGCGTCCTTTCTTACCGGAAGACCTTTCCATTCGTTATTACTACGAAGGGAAGCTGGATATGAGCGGGGTAACATTGGACGTGATGCAATCAGAGCAGCGAATGGACACGAAACTACTCAGGAAAACGTAAGGTTGGAGTTTCTATCCTGGAATATTGTATGTATTTTGAAATGACATTTTATTTTTGTCTTTTTATTAAAACTGGTATACAAGAACTTGAGTTTTCAAGAAGTGCAGGTTAGCTTATTGTTTGAGGTACAATTGGCTACTAGGTTTCAATTGTTATTAAAGGCTCACGCAGACAGGCGCGACGCGATATCCGGAGCCTTAAATTCGATTCAGACGTTACTTTCTTCGCTCGTTTCGTAATGTAACCATTTACAAGGCTGTACCTACCTCCATAATTGTTTTATTAATTAATAATAATAAACACACCGCCGTATCTCTACGTTGACGTCGCGGTGGAGCTTGCGCGCTCCTGAACTCTAGGTTTGTGCCGGTAGAGTTTACTTAGCCGAAACAGGTCTGGGGTGACGAGCCAGACCAAGGGTCACAGGGACACAGGGCAGCATCTGGCGAGCTGTTGGGCAGTAGCGACCCCACGGACCCTATATTTTGTTCCTCACCTCTGGCTTGCCTTTATTGGCTGGCTGGAGTGAACACTAACGAGGAACAGAGCTCCCACGTCATTCTTGCCTTTATTAGCTTATGTGGAGATTCAGCAAACGTGCTCGATGGAAGGATGCTGATTCTTTGGCCAAAAAATAAGCCAGCCCTCTGGTCATGTGAAGAGTCGACCAACCGCTTGGCGATCTCTTGGAAAACCAAGAGACGACCAAACCAGGACGCGTAGTTATTTAATGCTAGCTCATATACATCTCTACACATGAAAGTTTTAAAAAAAGCTGTCAGTCCGCGAAGAACAGAAGGCCAATTCTCGTATTTTAAAAACGTTCACATTCAATCACAATCTGTCAAAATTGTCAAAAATGTTGGTAAATTGATTGTATTTTTGACAGAATGCGAATGAGATGCGAATGCGAACGTTCATATGATACGGGAATTGCCCATCTGTTGTCCGAACTATTTAGTATCACTCCCAGAGGTTCTTGTAACGCATTGAATTAAAATGTAGGTAACATAAACTTTTATAACTCAACACAATAAATGTTACTCCGCAAAATGATATTCACTTTCATCATAAATTAACTTTTATGTAAGTTTTTTATAAACATTTTTTTCATCTTAAAAGTTTGAAGAGCCCTTCCATTGCCACTTACAAAGAAATTAAGGTTTTAAGGGGCCGAGAACTTTTCATTTAGATGATATCCACTCCAGTAATGAGTTATTTCGGAGTCTACTTTATTTTTAAAGCCAAGATTTACATTTATATCCTTTTACTTGAAGTTTTAAATAGAACTTTAAATACAAAAATGGAAAGCACAATACAATTGAAATTAGATTTTGTGTTTTAGACATTATTATATTTCAAACAATGCTAGGACTAATTACAGTTGTTTCTTAAAAGAATTGAATAAAAAGATAGATAAATAAAATGGCTGGTATACAATAGAATGAAATAAAATACTTAATGGTATTTTTGATACCTTGGGGAAGTCAGACAATCAATCAATCTGCCTAGCCTTTTCCCAACTATGTAATGGTCGGCTTCGAATCCAACCCGAAGGCAGCTGAATAACAGTATTTTACATGGAACGACTGCCTATCTGACCTCCACAACCCAGTTTCTGGGTAACACGATACTCCTTGGTAAGACTAGTTATCAGACTTTTGGGCTTCTGACTCCCAGTAACGACTTTCAATGATCTACGAATGATACCGGGACCAACGGTTTAGCGACAATTTTTATAATTATATAAATACGTAGGTATAATAGTCTACGAATGTACCTAACTGATTATATGCCCGAACACGCAGCTTGACTGTTTTCTAAGACACATTTATTTGAAGTTTGCGTCTAAAATCTGATGATAAAAATAGAATGTGTTACTTTCTATCATGAAGTAAAATTTATTATATTAATGGTTTAAATACATTTATTTTTCTAAATATACTTCTAAACGTAGTGCGCCTGAATTTTATAGATTCAGCAGGCTCATATTTTTTAAGCTTTCACCGGCCGATATTTCTTGTTTTATAGAGCCTATCATATTGCAGTAAAACGAAAGTAAAATATATTATATAGAGGCAATAACATCGTACTTGGACCCACATCTATGGCTACTTATATATTATGTTATTAACTATATCTATACTTAGGTGCATAAATTCAATATAGGCTAAGGGATGTCGTAAATATTTGTACGCAAGTCTTTTATTTTATTATTTCATTTATTTTTTTATTCATATAACAATTCGCATTGTGTCTGAAATATTTTACATTATTTAACATAACAGATACTTATAGCTAAAAAATAATAAATTATGAATTTCAAACTTTTCGTATGAGCAAAAATTAGTAATATATAATGGGTCTGTAGAATATCGACAATACAAAATCCATCATCGCCAAAGCTAAAAGTAGCATGCCTGCTATGGCTCTTTAGGTAATAGCGTGGCATGTAAATACCTAAGGCAGGCCGTTGTGACTCTGTAACATCCTGTTGCAGCTTGCCATTTATTATTATTAGATAAATAACGTCTAAATAAAGACAGTTATTGTTAAAATGACTACACTTTAGTTGTTTTTTTTTTAATGATAATGGTTAATAGATTACACTGCTTTGAACATATCGTGAAATAACGGAGTTTATTATCAAAATAACGAAAGGGTGATAACCGTTATTGGTCTAATGTTATAATAAATGGAGTAGAGTGATTAAAGCGTTGTTCCCTTATGATCGTTAATAGGCACAGTTTGTGAGGATTGCTGCATCCTGTTACCTCCGCCAGGCTTGCGTAGGTAGTGGTTGTCATTAATCTTCTTGGATCATTCGTTTGAAAAAAGTTGGAAACTTAACACATAGTACATTGTCTACCTCACTTTTACTGTCAATATTTTCTTTTTTTGTAATGAGTTGTCTGAAAACAGTATGTTGGTAAGGTTTATTTGTATCTCGGTATATCTATACATAATACACGGTGGAAGGGACATCAACGCACAACCTGTTACCATGGATTCAGTACATAATTCTGAACACCACTCAAACCATTTTGATGCCGAAAATACAGTTTTAGCATTTTTGTCCGTTTGTCTGGATGTATGTTCCGAATTGGCGCAGGTACTATACAGATTATGTAAAAATTTCGCACAAATATTCCTTAAACGTCTGGTCATCGAAAACGCTATATAATATTACGGTATTTGGTATGGGGGATAGCATAGCAATATTGCATTATGTCCGTGTTCCTCAACAGTTTACCGCGAGATCTAATAAGACTAGATTTTTTTAAATAATGTTGCAGACGGAAAAGGATTTAACATCTCAAATGAATATCATCACGTTGTATCTACACGGAACTAAATAGTAAATCTTGACATGTACAACAAGGGCTATTTTAGTAACACTGTTACGTGAGCACAGTCGCGGGTATAGCCAGTCTTTTATTTATAAAAACCGTCTTACAAGGGTTAAAAGTCTTAGGGTTTTAAGGCATCTAGACGAAATTAGATCGAACCAAGATTCCGACGTCATTTGTCTTAGTTAGTGTCTGTGAAAATTTCATTATAACTTGGCACAAAGGGACAGAAGCACCTCGGTTACAAAAACAGGTTATTTAATTTTAATTATGGATTCCTGGAACTGTTTGTAGGAATCCAAAAGATTATGTAAAATGGATATTTTGTTCTAGATAGTTGAAAACGTTATTTTCGCAGTACCATTTATAAATTAAACTAATTAAACAATTTTTTTTTTTTATTTACTTATACTTTTATTTTTGTTCTGTCCTGTTTGTCTCCCGCTCCTGGACATAAGCCTCCTTCCACTACATCCATCCTCCGCGATTTCTCGCTTCCTCTTTCCAGTTTTATTTAGGTAGTAAAACCGGTTTATAAAAAATAACTCTTTAAAAATCGCAAGTCATTCCTAAAATGTGATGAAACCGTGACGCAACACTACATCCCTTTCAGGCCAAATCAATGGCCGGGCCACGACGTGGACCATTGTCTAATGTGTGGGTTGCTGTTGGAGCACGGTTAAGCTCTTTAGCATTGTGAACATGAGACAGGGGTATAGGTACTTAACAATATGCTGATACACCTAAAACATTTCAATAAATGTGAAATTCTGATTAAGGTTGGAACCCAAGTGAATCAATCAGGAGTAATGGAAAATTGGACGAATACTAAAATTAGGCTGTAAAGAAAAAAATCTGGAAAGGAAGTTTCTTAATGTTTAATGTCCGCCATATTGAATTTCTGGTGACGTCATAAGACCGAGGATATTCTCGAAATCAAGAAAACTCACTAGTTTAACGCGGTTTAGTAGTCTAAGGCATATAGGGTGACAAATCATATCAAATAAAAAGATACATAACCTGATAAACTCCGTTTATTATAACACTGGCTTTTGCCCGCGGCTTCGCCCGCTAAATATATATAACTTAATATATTGTCCGACATCGCCATGTCGGATAATATATATAGTTTTATTCAAACCGTGACATTTTATACTTGTCATAACTTCAGAACGAAAAGTCCTATCTGAGTAATTTAAAGTGGAATTTACACGTACATAATCAAACTTAATTATTATCAAGCCATTTAAATGGATAAGGATTAATATCATGATAACAATATCTCCACTATTCGATTCCACCCGTATTTGAACTTAATCATTTATACTAAAACTGATAATGTCGCTTAACTATAATAGTTAGGCATATACCATCGTGGACTTTTTTGTGAGCAATCATGAGTTCTATTAATATAAAGAATACTATTTTATATATCATTAATACTTTGCGCAGCGCACGCGATGTAAAGAACGTTTTAGGTAATTTTTTTACACCTTGGGTTACATTATTGGAGTTTGCAACAGTGAAAGAATTTTTCAAATCGGTTTAGTAGTTTCTGAGCATATTTAATGCAAACAAACAAACAATCAAATCTTTCCTCTTTATAATATTAGTATAGATAAGTAGACTAGACAAATAACGGTTATCCCCCTTTCGTTATTTCGATATAAACGTATAATAAGCTCCGTTATTTCACGATGAATACAACGCAATGTAATCTATTTGCCATTTACATTTAAAAAATAACTCTAAAATGCAGTTATTTCAGCGATAATACACAGAACTGTCGTTATTTGTCTTATGTATAGATTCAAAGCGTTTGACTATACCTTAGCCGGGAATAAGCAAATGTCGATAAAATAAGGAAAATTAAGAAAAAATACCTCATGTATTGGTATATAAAAAAAACGTCAACCACTGTCATCGTCTCCACTCAGTAGAGATTCCCATAACGCTATCGACCATTGTCTCTTGATAAAACGATATGTAGTTCATAAACGTTTTTTACGAAAGAAAATCATTCTGAGTTTGAACAGAAGTTCTGTTAGAGCATCTAGCCACTGAGTGAGAATATTTCGTGTTTTACTACAAGAGCTTTATTTAACGTGCTGTAAATTCCGAGAATTGAACTCATGCTCTCTGGAGTACAGAGAAAATAAACTGGTGGTTTGAAACAAAGCGGCGCTTTCTTTGTATGTTGTTAAAATTCAAAGAAACATTCGTAAGACATCTTGTCAAAGAAAGTAGGTAATTAGAAAATTAATTAGTTTTTAATAACTGTGCTTATGTAAAATTTTAGAACAGATTTTTACTGTGCTTTTTAATTTTCAATTTTGTTTTTTTAAGTGGACGTTTTTATTAAGAAAAAACACTAAATTACATGGATGAGCAAGTTATCAGCGAGGTAAAACATAAGAACAGAACAACACAATATCCGGGCAATCTTACCTCATGTACATCCATACTCTGTATTCACATTTGTAGTCGTCTGAGATCCCTATTTACCCACCATAAAACCACCCATATCGTACTGCCAACAGTTCCACAAGCCATAAGGAAAAATTGTCACCTATCTAGATGAGATGAAACAAGGAAAGTTAACAGTATGTTTAGGTTGATATTAATACATCACAGCGGTCGGACATCAATTTATCAAGTAGACAAGGGACTGAGGAGGACCGTAGTGATACTGTCTCCAGCTGAAATTACTTGTAACCTTACGAGGTTAGCGTTCATTCATCTTGTGCCATTCATCAATCGTTCGTTAGAAACAACTGACGATCTAGCTAGCTGTTGTAACTATCTTTTGTTTTGAATTCAGTACTCGTGTTTAAATAGAAAACAATGAACAGGGCAAATTGGTCCTTATGGACGAACAAAATGAGCATTTGAAATGAACTGATACCAAAACAAAATTGTATTCGAATTCAATCAAATAAGGTTTCAAAAACTAATTAGAACCGGGGGATTATTCCTAAACAGTTTTCTTTTATTTACGAAATACTCCTGAAGAAACAGCGAAATTCACGGGAGTAAGTTTGAAGTTTAATTAGTGGGGTGAAAAGTTTCGCTTTCGATACCGAACAGGTACGCATTAAATCGATAAGTGAAGTTCGAGAACTTTGCAGGCGTTTGGATTGTGTGAAAGAACCGCATCGGTAAACAATAATTTATTTTCAAATGGGTGAAGTGGGACTAATGATTTTACTTTTAGGGATGGGAACGAAAATAACTTTGAAATGGTTATTTATTTATAAAGTCAGGCTTCATAATACAATTATACTTATGGAAATTTTTCATAAACAATATTTTTTTAATTTAAAAAATAACACCATATTATTTAACAGTTTCAATCAAGCTGATTTTCGTCATTTTATACCTGACCAGGACACCTGTCTAGATGCACATTTAATACGTCAAACGTGTTCTAAAACAACATTACGTTTCAAATATCATTCCGAAGCATATTCCGCCCCTTGAGTCGACGTCATATACTGAAAAATGTTTCGCCTCAAAGGACTGAATGTTGGGACCGAATGCCTCGGAAATGGTATGCCACGGAAAAGGTGGCTCACATCTGTGTCGACGAACGTCGAAACGTCACCAGTTGACGGTGTAATGCAATGAAGCTGGGAAGCGGTTTTGTAGTCGAGTGCCTTTTGTTTGCTATCAGAGCAGATAGTGTGTCGGTATTTATATAGTGTGTTAAGCAAATATTAACTGAATATTGTGACGTTCATTATTATGTTGTGATAACGTATAATATTTTGGATTATATTTCTATTGTTTTACAGCTTATTTTAATACATATGTTGCAGATGTTTTAGTATCGGCACGAAATGAGCGAAAGCAGATATCATCATGTTTTAAAGCAAATAAATGTATTCTATTCTACTCTTTGTAATAAAATAACTTGCCAAGATTGGAGTTGGTTACCGTCGGGTAGGCTGCGTGAGACACACTTATGCTGATGCTGTGAATAGTAAAAACCTACCTAAATAAGTGCTTCTACGAAATAATAGTATAATGTAAACAATCTAAACTTATACCAACTTATAGAAGCCTCGTAATATACATTTTATATATAATAATAAGCACTTTAACCGCCTCTGTGGTCTAGTGGTTAGACCACCTGTCTCAGACCCAGAGGTCCCGGGTTCGATTCCCAGTGGGGGCAAAAATTTCTGCTCGGTTTGGTTGGTGGTAGGGCTTGTTTTAAGTCCGCCTGGCTAGCTACCACCATCTTATCGAAGTCTGTCGCCATAACAACAATGTTACCAGCATTGTTGTGTTCCGGCAGTAAGTGGTAAGTTAGCCAGTTCCTCTGTCGTAGAGGATTCCGGGTGAAGCTCGCTTCCACCTTCGGCCTGATCATCACTTACCATCAGGTGAGATTCAGGCCAAGAGCTTCCCCGTTGTGGTTAAAAAAAAAAACAAAAACATAAATTCGCCGCGAAATAATATCTGTGTGCAATTCTGGTAAAGTGGTCCCCGTGGGAAACGTGCAGAATATCCCTGTTTCTGTTCTTTTGTAATTGTTACTACGGCACTGATTGGTCGAATAAAATGCTGCATTATCTGCACAATCACGTTGTCTTTTGTTTTTGGTATATTTAAGTTACATTGTTGTTGTAAATGGTGTATGTAGTTCGCTGTTTGCAGACGTTGTAGCGGTGCAGCTGTAATCTGACTGCATGATAAAGTAGAAAGTGTATGTAGATGCAGCATACTTTTGTTGTTTGGTTATTTCAATTAATATGCTTCGTATTTTAAATGAGACAAGTCTTATTCGTAACATGCTTGCCATAATTTATATTTACCCAGAAGGCGGAAACTTTGTCTATGACTGTGATAGTTAAAGAAGTCTGAACAGAACTACATATTGGGAGTAACTTTCATATAGAAATCAAATCATTTCGCCCATGACATAAAATTGACAACATAAAGGTTCCCGTGTCTCCTCCGATTTTTTCCATTTTGAGCTTCTTTACAAATAGAGTACAGACTATTTTTGTACTTCTCAGTCCCCACCAATATCCGGACCCATGTCACAGCCTCATTTCCTTTAATTCTGAACTTCGAACTAAACGACATTTATTAGAAGTCAATTGGTTTTCATATCAGCTTTCATATAAAAACTATACTGTGTGGGGTTAATGTGGTCCCAAACTTTTGTACTAGGAGGAAACAACTTTTAATTTGATTAGTTCCCTCCATCTTAACTTGTTACAAGCGATAGTTACAAAGTTTTTTCCAGCTGCAACTAGTTAACAAGTTGAGCATTATTAATTACTGTGGTGTGTCAGAACAACACTAGCTTGAATAATATATGCGAAAGAGCAATGTGTTCGTTTACTCAGCCAGCATAAAGCAGTTTCAAAATGAATTTTCAATATGCTCATGCCTCGTCCAATAAATAAATAAAAAAGTAAAATTCCAACTTCAAATACCTACTGGGAAGAAAATATGCACTGTGGTTGTTTTTTTGCTTTTTTTTTAATTATGAAAAATGGTTTATTGTTGGGAAATACCTACATAAAATAAACTTGCCTCAGACCCACTTGTTTGTTAGTTTATTTAAGTGATGAACTTAAGTGTAATTTAGCCGGTTGTTTACATAAGCTATTGAACATCAAATTAATCTCTAAGGGCTTTAGAGAATTGATTCATTGAGTCAAGGGTTTTTGGGTTCCTGTGTTTAATTTAAGTTAATTGGGTCATTATTAAACTTTAACTGTTTGGAGCAAGACAATTTATTACTCGAACTACTATAAATTGACCTCGTTTAAAACGTAAGTTTTCTTTCCAAAGGAGAATTTGATTTTAGATAGCGAACTTTATGCTTTTGTAGATTGTTATCTAGAACAATCACGGAAAGACTAAGATTCTGTTTTCGTAAGAAAACAATGTAGAATTAATGGCGGATAAAATGGAGGTTCTGAAACTTAAATTAAGATAAATTATAGCTGTTTGGAATAGAATATTGCGAAGGAAGAGTTGCGTAGGAGTGGCCTGTATTTACAAATGAATGATTTCGAATTTAAAGCTGATTGTTGTTCACAGCGTTCATTAGTTTACTTAAAAGAGCGGTCGAGTAGTTAATCGTTAGGTACATTCGATATTTTGTCTAAAATAGATCACTAAAACTATGCTTGTAAATACAAATACTTGTACGATTAGGTAAACCCGATTAATCAAAATATTTATTTAAATAATTTCCCCATCTTGCCCTCCACAAGTACCATATGTATTTTTCTGAGACCCGAAACACAAAACAAATGAAACATTGATGACGTTTCAAAATATATATGTATATATTTTTTAAATTTCTCGGGCTATCCTACAGATCCACATGCTAGTTCAATTAGTATATAGTGTATATTAGTATATATAGTGATGATAATAAATACAATATTTGAATTTTTTGGGGAACAAGTTGGAATCATTTTCATTTACCTGTTCCTGTTTGCAGCAGAATTTTAGAGTTGAACTTGTCTTTACCAAGTTTCGTGCATGTTAATCGCAACTACAAAGTTTGTTTTCCATATACGTAACGAAAACTATGCAGGAAACTCGTTCATCTGACGTCACATCCTAATGAAATTCTCTTTGGCATCAAAACTAGCCAATGACAACTCGGGACTGCCGCCGAACAACAAGACTAACGCCGGGCACACACATTAAACTTTTAGCATAGCTGAATAGCGTTTTCTCTGCTCTCAGCGTTTCGGTCGAAGTATCGCCGCGTATTGCGACTGCATCGATACTGCGTTGAATGAAACATGTTTCAAAATCCCTCAGCGTTCGGGAAAAAACTTTTGGCTGTAGCCTTTTTCAAACGAGTTCGGCTTGCGACCTCGCCACGTGAATAGCTTATGAATAAGGATTCCGTTTGAGCCTAAAACAAGTCGAGCAGACCCCAAACATAGGCATTGTAGGTAAATCCGTAAACAATAAATGACCTAGATTTTTCTATAAAAATATGGATTTAGTTTGGATTTAGCCATCAATTGCTAAAGGAGGTATATTACAAAAACAAGTGGTGTTATGAAAATATCTTAACTGCACCAAACATAGATAATAATTGCGGTACTTAATAACACCCAAACGGAATAGTAATGGCGTCGAATAATATCCTTGTTTGCTTACCAAACGCGCACTTTATAGTCAAAATATACAGAACAACCGCGTAATTTATTGATGTCATCCTTCCAATTCCAATAAATGGTCATCAACAGAATTAGGGTTATTAATTCGTTTTAGTCAACGCGACGGTAATTTTAGTTTGAATTTGTTTTCCGCTGATTAGTGGGTAAATAACGGAGGTTCGTCAACTGCTTAATGATTGCCTATTTATTGGTAATCGGTCTTATAATGTTCTCGAACAATCTTCAGTCTTTGGAAATAATACATTAATAATAGTCTGTTACATTTATTGTTTCATTTACTTAACAAAAAATAAAATATTATCTTATTTCCGATTATAAAAATAAAACTTGTGCAAAAAAAAACAAAATCTAAAAATATCCATTTTAATTTTTCGTATAAAAATTTCAAATTAAAGCATGCGTCATTTTTACGCATATTAATTATCTTTAACTTACATCCTGGTTTCTATGATTTTTCTAGGGTTAAAAGCCATTCTTTTCCATAACTCCGATGAGGGATTGTTGATGGATCCAGAAAACTAACGCGGGGTACACACCCCATAAAAACCTATATTCCACAAAACAGAAAACAGACATCCACTAGTAACAACTCCTTACAAAAATCCAAAGAGTTTATGTAACGTAATCTGCTCTACAGAAGTTTCGCCGGTCATTTCCAATCTAGCTTGAAACGGAATGGAGGTAAAAGTTTTGATTCACTAATAGCACATGAAATTCTAGCAAAAGAACAGCTTCATAACGAGGCATAAAGCTCGTAGCACCGTTATTACTCACGGCTCATTTTGAAGCAATCTGGAATACTTCATTCTTTCATAATGATGGGAACGGGCCGCTCGGATTGCCTTTGAATTCGAATATGCAGCGGTGCAGTGAGAATCGATTTGGAAGCTCAATGTAAGGTTTAGTTGAACTAGTGTCAATGAATGATTTTGTGATTAATGTGTGATACCTGTAGATACGATTTGAGTAGGAATAGCTATCGCTAGGAAAGTAGTCAATTTATCTAGGTTATGTTTTCTATCCTTATGTGAACAGACCTTTACCCTGCTAGGCGAAACTTACGGGCTGTTTTGGCATTTAACTTTACAGAGATTCAAAAAGAAAAAAGAGAAATGTGTTGGCTTACGTTTTGCATTTTTAGATTGAATTTTTTATGAAATCTAAAAATGCACAAAATGCACAAATTTCTTGCACAAATCTTTGCCAGCTAGATAAAGATGTCTAACATTTTTGTTTTGTTGGTAGGTTACTACGTAGTTATATGCAGTTTACATTTAAATATATTTAAAATGTGACCAAGTTTAGGAAGTGGCTCTTTTAACTTCACTTTCTTAAAGAAATCAAAACATGCATTTTATGCACTGCAAGCTGAGTTTACCACAACATTAAAATGTTAAAAACGTAACCAACATCTGTGGGTGCACCGTGCCAACATCACAGACGTGAGCAAAATAACTGTGTATTGCATATTTCTTAGGACACATGCTGATAAACACATTTGCAACGTAGGTAAATAATAATAATAATAAGATGCTATGAAAATTAATATAATATATGTTACAGATTAATATTTAACACCTCTGTTTAGGGGTCTTCAGGCGTGATGTGATGCTGTCTTTTTTTGTAACCTGAAATATTATGTTTAACATCCGTAACTGATTAAAAAACTTACAGTCGCTTATATTATGCAGAAACTTACATTGTACGTGGCACAAGCTCCACGACATAGACTTTGTTAGGTAAGTACACGAATCTTGGTCAGTAAGATGTTACATGGTTTTTCCATTAAGGACAACATGAATATTATCATAAACAACCATCATCTTCCACAATTTTGTAAAAGTTTCTACATTGACAAACAAGTCTAACGATGTATCATGTTTGAGTTAAAGTAATTTAAACAATTTAGAGATCTATAAAAAACAAATCATGAACAAAAAACTTATACGACGAACCGAGATTTTGCAAGAATTACTGATACCAGACTGCAACCGCTATTAACTGTTTTTGGTTTTTGGAGAATTAAATCAATGACATGTCAGTTTGTTGAAAACAGAAGAACCGATCTCAAAAATCTACAATTTAGCTTTGTGAATGTTGTAGAGTTACCAAACTACTGGTGGTCATGTAAATTGGAATTTCCTGGTGTCGCCTGTAGGTCGCTACTGATTTGCCTAGCAAGCCAAAACGACACCAATTTCCTTTCCACGAGAAAATTGGCTTCCGTTCCACCTCATATCGATATTTTTTATCGATTAAGTTTGCTCTCTCTTACAAATATTAATTTCTATGCTAATGGCCGTGCTACGGAGTTTCATTGCTAAAAATGTCGTTTGAAATTAATTTTATGTATTTTCTGTAGTGTTTGGTTGTTTCAAATGGAATCTGGCTTGCCTCTGTCACCCTATCAAAACGGACTTCAGAGTCGCTTCAGTCTTAAATATATTTTAAAAAAAAAACACGTGACGTAAGGGACATCGTAAAATGTAAGGATGTCTGTTAGGAAGTAACGTCGCACTTCGTTTTCGACCTTTGACTTATTGTCCGGGGTTTCCATCTGGCGTTTGCTTCATTGTCTTACATATTTATAAGGAACTGGATATCCCCGTTGTCCCACCGGCTTTACGTGCAATAATAACGTACCTGGTGTCGAGGAATGAAATGGCTAAGCAATTTTCAAATATCTTGCTGCATTCTATTCCCGCAACGGGGAAATATCGCCATTTTAAACTGCTGTTTTCAGACATAATGATGATAGCATGTAGACTCATGCCTCGTGCAAGTGACTGTTGACCATATCTGTGTGAGAGTTCATAAACGATAAATGATTTATTTTCTGTAAGTAGGTTTGTACAAACACTTTTACACTTCAATCACATTTTTTTAAACTAGATGAGGTCGGCGTTTCCCATCTGACTTCTCTGAGAAGAAAGGCCGAAACAAACTCAGATGTCACAGTCTCTTTTAAAGTCCAGACATAATCTTGTTCAGATCATTGTGAAGACCATGTAGATTCGTGTTTGAAATGGTCTTTGATGTTTCAATCAAATGGTCTTTGGTGTTGAATGATTCAGATTGAGTGGACCTGTCCTGCCCAGTCTGTGCACGCATTTGTCAGTAATCGTGCAACTCAACTCAGAACTCAAGAAGCTCAACGATTTGACGAACAATACCAAAGAAAGGACATTTGGGTAGGCCGCATATAGTACTCAAACTGCCAGATCATGATTAAAACTAACTACGAAAAGAAAGAGAAAAGAAAAAACCAAAAATCAATGACCTACATATTCTTAACATTCACAATAATAAAAAATAATAAAAAATACGTTACTTAGTAAATATTCATGACATGAATATTAATAATATAAAAAAGTTCATTAATGTCAATATGCATATAAAATCCGGAAATAATTTTGGTCAGATCATTGGAGGACCATGTAGATTTGTGGTTTGTGTTCAAGGAAAAACGCTGAAGAACTTTTATTTCTTCGGGTTATTCTAAATGACGTGTCTTTTATAATTTCTTTAATTTTACGTCAGTTTAATGCTTACTAGTTATAAATGTTTTCATGAAACTTTTCAAGCCTGTCAAAAGCAGAGAGCACTATTCGGATATAATTAAGGCTAGCAGATTATTCTGAGTAGAAACAATAATTAAATAAATATAATTAATAATGCGAGCTCTTAAATTTCTGCCTAAGGGTCGAACAACACAAAGGCATAAATTAAAACATATTAATCCGAGGACGTTACTAACATGTTAATTAAGCCAGTTGATTTATTTGATGAGTGATAGTTTCAATTATGTACTAATTAGCGATAGTCAATTACATGAATGTCTCGAGTATAATTGATATTGCTTTACAGTGATTGTTGCCTAAGGGACTAGTCTCACGGGAGAGTTGACTCCCGGTCGGTTTCCGCATGCGAGGCCCGCATGCTTGTAAAAACGAAGGCAAGACATTTTTGAAAGTTTGGTACGAATTATTTGTCAATTTTATTCCACGGATTCATTCATTTTTTTTCGGTTTTCACTTCTGACGTTGGAAAATTTTATCTGCCTAGCAATTTTCAAACTATGTTGGGGGCAGCTTCCAGTCTAACCGGATGCAGCTGAATACCAATATTTTACTTGGAGCGACTGCCTATCTGACCTCCACAACCCAGTAACTGGGTAATACAATAACCCTTGGTATTTCTGGTTGTCTCGAGCTTCTGACGACCCGTAACATCTGTCAAAGATTCACGAATGACAGCCGGGACCAACAGCTTAACGTGCTTTCCGAGGCATGGAGGAGTGTCGGTATGTAAAGAGGGTCACCCATCCACGGACCAACCCCAGCTAGCGTAGCTTAATCTGATAGATCGACCCACGTGGCTCTTATTAATCTGCCCTTAAAATATTCATTTAAAACATCATTGTACAAGACAAATGACTTGTTACCTAGTCGACACTATCTATCGTGGTACAAGTCATCTTGTACCTTCGTGATCGTCAGTCATGGTTGTCACTTATCCTCCAGGGAACAAAGTAATCATGATGTAATGCTAAAGTCAGATGTCAAATACTACATGGTAAAGTTAAAGTTGCGGATTGATAAAGTTTATGAGACAGGCTTAGATAGTGTTTTTTTTTGTTTATGTAATATTCCTCAACTTGGTACAGGTGCAGTGCGCCCAGCGCCCTAAGACTTAAAAAATCGATATCTCTAAACTAAAACTAAAAACTTCGTAAAAGAAAATGATTTAGCTTCCAACATTAGAACAACACCTTCTGCTTTTAAAACAGCGTTCCTTCCTAATAAATGTGGCACAAGAATAAATTAAGCTTTATAGTATCAAAGTCACTTTACTGCATGCAAAATAAAATCTTGAAGGGCGCCGGGTACTTTAAAATTCCTTCAACATTTTACACGTCAAGTCAGACGAGAGGTCTTATTTACCTCTAGAATAAATGAGTGTAAAATATTGCCTTGCCGAAAATACCAACGAACATTACTAAGTGTGGCTTATTCGCTGGAAAAAGGAAGAAAACGCCGCTGATATCTCGAGAGCCTTAACATTAGCACTAAACGGTATCCGCTCAATTTTTTTCCAAGAACTTGAGGGTTTTATCGGGAGCGTAAATATTTGAGAATTATTCGCGGGCACTTTACACGGAATTTAACGTATAGGTGCGCGAGCTTAAGTTCCGGCCGAGTGCACACCCTCGTAACATTAACTTACGTGGTTCCGTACCATTAGCGAAGATTTCGCAGTTTCATCCTGTCTCAATTCCGCGGACTATTAAAGGGGAAATTTCATTATAAGAATGGTTCTCTTGAATAAGCGATGAACATCGCGAGGTGCGTCTGAGACTTAACGGCTGCCTCTGATTAAAGATTACATAGGTAGTCTCGGATGGTGTTAAATTTAATTTGCTCCCGCGGAGATTATGCGACATAAGCCTTCTGGCGTTCGAGTTTATTACTGAACTTCGTCGCAGCTTTTGACTGGAACACCTAATTCATAATCACCTTCGTGAATTTGTTATGTAGATTGCGAGAGGCACATACATTAAACTATAAAAGTGAATTATGTAGCGTAGAAGTCCTCGATTTGTCTTAAAATAAATACAATGTTATTTATTGGATTTAATTAAATGGCTGCATTCCTTCATAAGATTTCACAATAAACCTTGAATTCTTAATAAGGCATTATAATACCCTTTTACACACTATAGTCATACATTACACTATAGTCTGATGTAAAGTTTGTGGCTGTGCCTTGTCTGTTTACTGCATAATATAATAAATTATAATCTCAGGCTTTCTCCTTGATGTATTTCGTTATAAAATTCTTGTTAATCAGATTAGTGGCTTTATAAGCCAAGATTGATTGAAACTAGATGATGGAAACAATCGTGTCTTGTAAACCTTCCGACCCGTCAACGCCGAGGATATCATAATGAATTACTAAATAAATTAAATGAAAACAAGCGATGGAAATTAAACTTTGTTTTGTCTTTTGTTGCTTTTAATTAAAACTTCAAAATTACGTGATTGGATATAGATTGTTTTCTGTTTGAGAGAATTCCGCCGTGGCGGTCGCGGTAAAAATAGAATGAAAATATGGGAATCAGATTTAAACGATTGTATTTTAATTTTTTGAAGATTTTTTCATGTTCAACGTAATAAACCACAAACTTCCTCTTACGATATTAACAATCTTTCTTAGAAAATATTTTCGTCTTCCGAACTATTTTGATGCTCTACCCACAAGAGGTATTATTGGCACGTTTATGAAATGAGTTTCTAATACGGTTCTATTCTCAGATATTAGGGTCGGTATTTACATGACGACGCAAAATCTCCGAGGGTATTCCATTCATCAAGTGCTTGCCTAAAAAGCTTGCATCGTTAAAAAAACACGACCCCTATATCCGCGCTAAGGCTAAATCCGACATCGTGACAGATTTCATAAAACGTCCCACATGTAAATAAATTTCGAATTTGACGCACTGTTTGCTATCAATATTTTTCATGCTCTTTGTACGTAAAATATTGGAGATTAAAAAAAATAAAGCACCCATTGCCGCCCGCATTCGCTTTACGTCGCGCAAACAATAAA
Source organism: Eupsilia transversa (assembly GCA_914767815.1). NCBI lineage: Eukaryota > Metazoa > Arthropoda > Insecta > Lepidoptera > Noctuidae > Eupsilia > Eupsilia transversa. The sequence goes on from OU611888.1 coordinate 7,293,124, forward strand.
CATTTTTATCAGAAGTGTGTTGCGCGATAAAAAACCGGCCAAGTGCGTGTCAGACCACGCACAATGAAGGGTTCCGTAGTTGGGATGGATTTATCCCAAAAACAAACTTAACACTGTAGTTGAAAAACATGTTCTCCCACACATCGATTTATGTTACGGTCAATTCTACAACTGCAAATGTAAGTTTGTAATAGCAAAAAAAAATATTTTCGAACTTTTTTCTTTATTTGTGCTGTAAGATCATGCTCCTTGCCAAAATTCATGATTTTGGATCACTCGCAAATTAATCAAAACCTATAGGGTACTTCCTATAGGTTTTGATTAATTTGCTAGTATCAAAATATGTCGTATAAATAGCCGTATTTTTTATTGCTGAGAAAAAGAGTCTTGACAGATTGACTGACAGACAGACAAACGGGCGGACTTACATATGGACATTGAAGTGGTCATAGAAGGGTTCCGTACCTCAAAAGGAAAAAATGGAATCCTTCTATAAACACTTCGATGTCCGTCAATCATTATTTTATTGTACCTGATAGACAGTTTTAGGGAATGGAATGGAATTTCGTGTTTTATAGAAATGGATCACAGTTTCTATTTTATTTACACATATTTTATAAATTAGTACATCTTGAAAGTATAACACAAAACATAGCTATCATAATTATAATTTACCCACTTGTTTTGAGTGAAGTAAGGAAGGGTGAACATTATCTTCGAATTTTGGCTCCTGGTTTCCTTGCGATGTTTTAACACCCTGAAAGTAGCGCTAAGAAAGAAATATTATTTGATAAGTTGATAAATATACGCAAACTAAGTGAAAAAAACATTAATATTCCTAGTGTCAGGTGTTTATGATACCGATCAATTAATATCAGTAGAGGTGCTTCTAATGAATTATTACATCCTTCTAATTAAACTTTACCGATTTCGATTACAATTTTATTTATGGTATGGCGTGATATTAGAATTTATTAGCGTAATTAATTTGAAATATGTTTCTAATTTTGTCGTTTATGGAATGTAGGACAAAGTAGATTACTTTATTATTAGGTACAGTTGGTTTAGTACTTATGTGGTTATTTAATGATGTTTAACTACCGACCCGCCCCTGACTCCCATGTTTTTTAATTGATTCAGGCGTGACTTTGCGGAAATCCATTAGCTATTATCCAACACGTGTTGCCACGCCGAGCGCTGGACGCAGACAGGACTACTCTGCGTCCAGCGCTCGGCGTGGCAACACGTCGTGTTCGGGTTCGCGACAAGTCAATCGTCATACTGAGGATGTGTCGTGTCGATTTCTTACAGGGTTTTTTATGACTAGTTAAGCAGAATAGGTTACTAAATATATCTACGTCTAAGGCAAAAAATCGAGATTCCTTTATTATATTTAAGTTTAAAAATAATGTAATGTACACATACACCTTTAGAATAAAATCTCTACATGAATCATCATGTCCACGCGCTGCGATGATAACAAGCATCGCATCAAAATTCATTGCAAAGTTTAGAAGAACAACGCGGTCACACAGTCAGACACGAAAAGTGACTTTAATTCATAATGTGTATATATTTAGAAACCAGTTTCTTTTGAAAGTTATTAGGGACAAAATTGAAGGTTAATGGTACTAACACTAGCTCCTCTTATAAGTAAATGAAATGAATAGAAACCATTCAATATTATAGGAACGTATGCTCCACTAAGCTTATTGTACTTTATCAATGTATTGTGTGATCCATCGTTCGATTCTAAGATCTAGGATCTCTACTAGTACGACGGACGACGGAGGACGTTCTATTGCAATAAACTAAGACGCTTCGCTGGAAACGCGTTCAGGCGATACATCACTCCTTATCGACATCAGATACAATTCTATCAGGGGTGAGGAGCGAAGTGATAATGCAGTTAGGTACATATTGCTACGTAATATAAGTAGGTACCTATCTACTAAGTAAAGACGGTGCCTTCTAAGAAAATGAGGTTTACTACTGGTAACTTATTGACTGAAATTGTAGAGGTCAAATGAAAGTCAAATATTGATATTCAATGTTGGTGGAAAATGGTTCGGTGGACGATGTTGAAGTTGTTTGAAGTACATGATTGCTGCTGGGATGTGATAATAATTACTTTCCAAGAATTTAAAGATGCAAATTGCCAGGTATGGTATGGGTTAGATATGTAACAACATTACGACCTTATTCTTTCTACATACTATTGTGGTGTAGTATGTAAGTATGTTACAGTAAGGATGTGTGTGTGTGTGTTTATATTGTCATTGAATGGGTCAAATAAATGCAGTGTCTAACTAGCATTCGAGATGTTTCATGGTCCTTATATGGCGACCCTGCCATTCGAGCGGGGAATCAAATTATGTTCGCGTTTAGTTTCGACTGTGCTCTGCGTGATACTTATCAATTTGCACACTATTAGCAAAAAATATCGTCATGTGCCAATCAAAGGTACAAACCACCAAAATAATGCCAGTCACCAATACGTTTGCCATTCAGGTGATTTTTTTAATATTCTCCGACAAAATTGGACGTTCACGTTCCGATAAATAGATGATGAGGTAACTTATTCATAGAAAAGATTCAGCATTTTTCATACACATTGTTGTGGCAGACAGATGTCGCGTTCCAAAACTTAGGAAATTGGATTGTGACCGGTGCGGTGGTTCGTACGGAAATAATCCGCTTTCATCGTATTATTTTTGTATACTGCCGAACATTTTAGTTTTTTTTTTTCAGTGTTCCGAATTTTTTGTTTCACTTTGTCGATGTCACGTCGAGCGTGGCAGCTGTCAAAGCCGAAAACTATAGCGATAAAATAAATATTTTTTAACATGTATTTAAAGAAAATAATATATTATGCTGTTTAAACATTCAACAATCTAAAATGTTTATTCAAATAAGTTTTTGATGTTGAAACTTAAGTCACTCACACTTCAAGAGATTCTTTAACATCGTAAATATTATTTCAACAAAAAAAGTTACAATTCTTTTCACACCTCATACAAAGTAACGAAAGAAAGAAAGAAAAATGCGTTTATTGGCATTACAACAGAAAAATATACCATAAAACAAGTAAGTCAAGTATTTAACTACATTAAGCTACACACCATAAGCTTTACATTTTTACTTTTACTTTACATTTCATACGGAACCGACGACACAAGTAAAGGCATTTATACTTGAGTGGCTTTTTCATTTTACTTGCTTTCACGGCCAAATGGAATGTGCGCAACATTTCAAAATAGACGTTGAAAGTAAAAAGAGTAAAAATCAGCGTCCACGATATAAATCACGTCATTTACACAGTTTAAAAGCTCGGTTTGACTAATGGCCTTTTACGAAAGGTTCAAATCGAAAGCTTTTGACATCGTGCTGTCTCTTTCTATCCTGTAGTTGGCATAGCAACAAGTTTATGGTGTAATTTGAGTATAGGAAAGTTCGTTTGCTATGTTAAAGTTTTGCATACCTGAATGTTGCTTACTTAGAATGTCTACAGCGGTTACAGTTGTTAGTTTAAATAAATAAATGTTATTAGAAACTTTAGACATATCTAGATTTCCCTGTAGTCTCGAATATTGTTACATTTGGCACCGCGGTAATTTGCACTTCCTCCTTCTTGTGTCGTTTTCCTTCGTACTAAGCTGTTTAGTGTTTTCTGTCCAGGTGGCGTAAATGGCAAGTAGGTATCGGCAAAACTAGTGGATACTTATGTAATTGTTAGCAAGTCTGTGGAAGCAATGCACATGAGGAGGAAGAGAAGAGGATTTGTAGTAACTGCAGTCTGTAAGCGGCGATAAGTGGCGTTTAGACTCGGCAGCCGATCGTAACCGATCAGATGATGACGAAACCGGGCGTATGCTCGAGCAGATGCGGTGGCATCCAATAGCTTCTATCAACAATTTTAGGACATGCATGAGGTAACCATAAATGTCATATATTTTTTATAATTTCTTTGCTAGTTTGTGCGCTGAACTACGGTGATGTGTGTTACGTGGTCTAAGCTGTGAGTTATGTCAATTTATTATCTATTTCTGGGAATTTCAACACACGTTAGCAGGGTTCCAGCTTACGAAATGTTGACAGTACACAGCGCCTCCTATTGAATAGTTTTCCTAGAATTACTCAAATAAGGAGCACGAGAGTACCTATCTCGTTATTTCGCCGTTTTTTTTGTGTCTCAGAATAAGGTTCTCTATAAATTAGAATAGATTTCTATAAATGTACGTCAATGTTCAGATAATAGTTGTTCCAACGTTCAGGCACAACTTTTCACAGGTACATAGGGCCAATGTCTGTCAGGCCGGTTTTGTATTCAGTAAGTCCGAACTTTGTTGAAAATGTTATTGCAAATTTAGCTTTTAGTGGTCGGTAGGTTTAGGTTTCTATTTTATTTTAGGCAAAGGAATGAGAAAAACATTGGTAGTACTAGTCTTTTTGCTGATGAGTGGTTCGGAGAAAAGTAATATTTGGAAATGTTTAGTTTATTTCGTAATAGAAAATATTGAATTAGTACCTACATAAGTAATAATCTTGGGCTTTACACAGAAGTCTTCGGTAGTTCGTATTATATATAAAAACCTAGTTAGTATTATTTTAAGTAGGTTTTAGTTTGTTAAAAATTGGACAATTTCTGATTTCGTTTATAAAATCAATAAAAAATATTGTAACAAGATTAAAATAATATATTAGAAAAGCAGCCATTATACTACCATTTGATATGTTATATTGGCATTGGTCTTCGTTTTAAAATATAGGAAACCTTTTGTTATCCAAAACATATTTCTAGCTGGTTTTTTCCCAATATTCGAGTACAAACGAATATTTTGTTGCTCGCCTAAACGCGGCCTGTTTTTCATATTTTTGATTTTATTTTACTTTCAAACATTTTGTTTTATTCGAATGATGAATACCTTTCATTGCTTTCATTTGTTTTTCTTTCGGTAGCTTGACGACACTTAGTTTTGTTTTTTAATTTAGTTGCTGATCATTGCGAACAGTTTATTATAAGATAAATTAAAATACAAATCATGCCTAACGATATTGTGATGACGTACGCTAGTACATATAAGAACGCTGTAGCAATATAGTGGCTTGAAGACAAATAGGTACCCTCTTTCTGTACCAGTCAGATTCCGTAACATAAATAGTTTATCTGCGAAACGTGAGATAAAGCTCTACCAAGGACTTAGCGCTATCTTCCTGAAAAAATAGGCAAGTTTCACAAGCGTAGTGAAAATAAATATTCAATTATAAATAAAGCCCGTGTGAAACCCAAGAAAAGGCAGACAAAGGTTATCCTGAAAATATTAAACCCGCACAAGCTATGCAGTGAATAGAATTGAGTGTAATTTAATGTAGGTATTCATGAATCTAGCGAACGCTTTGGTCAACCTTGGTTAGTGTAGAAAAGTGTTACAAGTGCTTAAGAAAGATGCGGCCAACCTCTTCACATAATCCTCTAGTTGACTCTTACAAAACCATTGCAATGGAAGCCGAACAAATAATTGATTTAATATTTAAGGTTATCATAATTGGAAAGGGTATGAAAATCTACAAACAACATCGTTCCTCAACTCATCTAATTTATTCAAAACAAACTCAAACAAATTATATTCAATACGAAAATAATAACAACTAATTATTATATCAAATAACTTTAGGAACAGGTAGATAATCAATTTATAACTTGGAATAAAGTTTGTCACCTAAAGCGCGGAAGTTTTGGATTTAGTTAGTTTACGAAACATAATTTGCGAAATTGTAATATTTAGCTGGGTAACCGTTTCAGATGTTCAGCAAATAATCTGCAGAAATTCCAACTTAATTTTGTTTAGTAAATAGGAATATTATGTAATTTATTCTATTACATTTTTCCAATCTACACTTAATTATTTGTCTGCTTTTCTGAACGTTAATGCCATAGTTTATGAAGCATAGCTTTTGCCCGTGGTTTCGCTCGCGTGGAGGTCCGAAATTATAGCACGGAAATGTACTATCGGGATAAAAAGTATCCTATGTCCTGACCCAGATCATGGTCTACCTGTATGCCTTTTACCGATACGTGAAAAGCCGTGACAGAGTTACTTTTACATTTATAATATTAGAATAGATTATTCTTGAAATAAGCGCTTTTACGGCAACCATTAAAGATAGGCTTGCTTATTCTTTGTCATCACATTACGTCTTCATTGCGATATTTATAGAAAATCTCCCTTACCACAAGATAAGTCATGAGAATTTTGTTGATCGATGTAGCGACGTGACCACTGACCGCTATCTTTGCATACAAATTGGGTTAGTTACAATATGTGATTAGAAATAACCACCAATTTGCCAATGCGGTCCCTCAATGCTAAATACCAATCTAATTACGAATTAGCCTTTCATTCACAACGGTATAGTTAACTGTGCTGTCTGTATTTTTTTTACAGAACAAATATTCAGCAAAATACTTGCCTCGTATAGTAATGGTCCCGTAATTGTACACTAGTTTTCGCCTATAGAGGTATGAGAAACAGGGTGTAAAGATCACTCATCCTCCATAGAAAAGGGAGGATCGTCAGAGGTGTCGTGTCTGGTGGGCAACAGCCCGACTATTGATGTTGTATTTATAGACGGTAAACTCAGCTTGCGCGATGCAGGATTTTGCGTGACATCTGTGTGATGCGTAGTTCGCAAGTGATGTTCTAGACGCAGCCACTCGCCTACTAGAAGCAGTATTCTTGTAAGCGTTCAACGATTTTGATGATTGTATTTGTTATCGTTTCGAGGGCCAATTTCTTATGCACAATCACCGGTCTATACAATTTTTTTTGTGTTAAACCTTATGGAGCGCAAATAAAGATATGAATAGTTTGTCATAATTGATGCCTAAGTTTTGTTTATCATGAGAATTAGTTATATTTAACCTTGAAAAATGTGCTGTAATGTTTTTTTGATACATCGAATTTTTACAAAGGCCAAACTGTCGAAAATATCTTTACTGTAACCCCACTACCTACGTAGATCCACGTAAATAATATTCGAGCTGAAGGACCGAATCATTACGTAACATCGGTTACGTGCAAACCGGTGTACCGAACACTTTTGGGAATATTGCCATTATCATTTGGCAGTTGAATTGGTGATCACTGTCTTAGTTATTTGAATTTTATGATGCTTTATGTAGACCGCACTTTGTTATTATGTTTCTGAGCTAAAACAGAGTATCGATTTTATAATATTGTGCTGTTTTTGATGTTTATGTGAGTAACTATTGCTTCTAATGCTTATTATTCATTATTACCAAAATATTGGTCTTAGTCAGGACTTTAACCTCTATCAGACTTTAGAATTTAAAATTCTTACATATGAGTAAAGAGAATTTCAACCTAAAAGTCGAAAGTAATGTTCTATGCTCAAGTATAACAAAAAAAAAAGAAAAGTATATAATAAAAAAAAACAAATACCACTTTTAACACTTTGGAAAAGTATAGACATAAAACAATTTACTTACGTATAATAATGATAATAAAAAACGTTCAAAAGATATTAAGTTTATCAAAATCACTCTAGTCTTTTGTTCCATCTTACAAAAACAACTAGAACACTGAATCCCACTTTTCACTTAAAATTTGTTATTTCTAAGTTTAGAAATACAGTCTTGTGGCTCTGGGTTCCAGGCAAATATTTTTAGAGGATTTTAGGTAAAGTTTCATGTTATAGGAACGGGAATAGACCAGAAGTCAGATTTAAGTCTGGATCTGCGGCAGTAAAAATAAGAAAAACAATAGGAACTTACCCTACTTGTTCTCCCTCAGATCATTAAAAATGTAATGTACTGATATTTTACGAAAGAAGTCTGTGTTAAAGGTGTGATAGGTTGGTCTAGTAAAATAATTTTACCATAACTTATTTCCTGACGGTAATATGCACTGCGATGAAAGTTTGGTTGGTTGGGTGGTTTGAGGTGAACATCAAGAGAAATTTCAGAGTCGGCAACACCTTTGCTATCAATCGCATTGGTGACACGTGGCGAATTGACCTGAAAGCCAATTCTCGTACTTAAAACACGTTCACATTCAAGTCGCAATCTGTCAAACTTGTCAAAAATGTTGGTAAATTGATTGTATTTTGACAGATTGCAAATGAGATGCGAATGCAAACGTTCTTAAAAATACGGGAATTGGCCCTCTGTTTATCCCAACTAATATTATAAGGCATGTATTTAATGCGGCAACTAAGTAAAATGAATATAGGTTTAAAAAAAAAATAGAGTGGGTACCATATATAATGGGTTGGCAGCTAATAAGGAGTATCGTAATAAGTAATAGGTAGCATATTAATATATCAGTAATAAGCTCCGTTTTAATTTAAACTAGCATCAAGTTTTTCTTTTGGGAACAGAATTAATATCTAAGCGGAAAGTTAATGGCGAAAATAAAATAGAAAATGGGCATTCATAAATAATATATTATTATTGTATTATTAGGGCAGGTTTAGATTTTCTATAAGGTGCTATAAAAATATCTGCCACGACTTTAATGAGAGGTAGTATTGTGTTTAAAGATAACAATAGTGAAGAAATTTCGTACCCCGGCACAGTTAAATCAATTTGAGAAAATAAAGTAGTTAAATAAACATTGACTCTACTCTGCATAACGTGGTTCACAAATTACGCGCGAAGTGCACTTCGTCAATGAAAACAACTGCTATCTCTTTCCATCTGTTCTGTGAATGAAAACTGAAATCAGCTGACTAGTTCGACACTTGCAAATTTATACGTACAATTTTTTGTATGAAAAAAAATATGACACATGATCAATAATTTATCTTTACTATTGTAATCTATAAACACAATACTATCTCCCATTGCAGCCGTGGCAGATATTTTTATAGCACCTTATATATAATCTAGTCGTTTCTGGCGTAGGAAGTCACAGTTTTAACCTAACCTAACCTAACCTAAACATTATCTTTGCCACCCTACTAACATTATTAGTCGCCAAGTCATTATTTATAGCTCCTCGCCTAATATTTTATTTGACTGGTATAGTTTATTTGCTACCTAAACGCAGCTGCTAGTTTTTAGTTTTTATAGCACCTTTAATTTTGAACCTTACATAATATAATAGTCGCGAAAATATTTAATCGCTGGCAAGTTATTTTATTTGTTGCAAACATTTAGTCAACTTTTAAGTTATTAGTCACTCGGAAAATAATAAGCTATATTATAATTGCGAAAGTGGGTTTGTTTGTTCGTTTGTTACGCTTTCACGCTAAAACGGCTGAACAGATTTGGATGAAATTTGACACATGGGTAGACCATGACCATGATTAGGATATAGAATACTTTTTATCTCGACATCCCCACGGGTTCGAGACTGATGCGGGTGAAACCGCGGGGCGCAGCTATTAAACTTATAAAAACGATTGTGTAAAATAAAAAAGTTATAAAAAATTCACCAGCAAACCAGTAGTTAATGTAAGTAACGAAACAAGAAATATTTGTCGTAAACGCTGCCTCCTGGAAGCAATGGACACATAAAGATATGAACCGACCTTCCGCTCCCAATAGTTTCTATTTATAGCAAAAGTAGTAACGTAACTTGCGGAAATTGTTCCTTCGCTTAACCACAGTACTACAAACGCTGTAGCAAATTAAGCCAGGAATACACAAGCCAGTAACTAACAAAAGTATGCAAGTTTAGCTGCAATTGAATAGGTACCAATATTTTTTTAAGTGGGTTGGATTTCTGCAGAATAAACAATTTTTTTCTCCTTCTGAATGTACTCTTTACTGTGGTACACCATACGAATTACAAATGATATAAATGTCGAAATTTTACAGGTGAGGCAGTACAGAAGTACTAGTAGACGTGGTGGCGACTTGACGTGGCGGGACTCGACGTGGCGGGACTCGACAGACGTGGTGGCGACTTGACGTGGCGGGACTCGACGTAAAGGCGACTCGACGTGGCGGGACTCGACGTCGAGGGAATAAATCAAACAAGGTAGCAGTCTTTTAAAGCAACCTTTGGATGTATTTAAAGGGAGGAGAGACAATAGTGCAGCATGAAGTCTGTGATGTATTTACATAATTATACAATAAATATATATATATACATAAATCATATACTTATCTATATTTATATAATATATCAATAATCATGAAACAAGAGCAAAGAACTATAAATAACGATGAAGGTAAAGGAGCGGAAGTGTTTCACTTTCTTTCAATAAGTTTGCAAGCTATTTGGACATAAGGATATCACAAATCAGAAGTTCCTTCGGCATAACGGCATGCAAGCTACTTGCATAGGTACTTTTCTGCAAGTTACTGGCACGTGAATTCCTGGCTTTATAGAGTCGACGTTACGAATATTATCTCCTTTACAACTAATTTTGGTTGCTAAACTTTTGTCTGCGATTTCGGACGCCCTTTGTGGGATAACGAACGTAACTATTAACTGTTAAACTAAGGATTTAATAACTTATCTGCCTTTCTTATTGTTGTCTTTGATAATCGCCTTTTGCGTAACCCTAGTTTGATGGGTTAAGGATTTAGGAGTTCTGACCCACCACATCTTTTGGACAGCTAGGTACTCGACTCGTTAGCCTACATTGTTCACTTTTGTTTTTTTTCTTCCTGATTGGTACAATATTTGTGACTGTTTATTTTAAAAGAATAATCAACTTTCTTGCCAGTGTTTCAGATTTAAGTCGTGCAACTTGATAAAAACTGCTGGAGAATATGTTAAGATGTCTTGATTATCAGATCAGCGTTACTGGTTACTTAAAAAAGTGCTGATTAATTAAAAAAGGATCGGAGGTAGAAGAATCTGACATACAGATAAAACCCAATTTCAAGTTAAGAACTCAGGGAAGAACAGCTGCATTAGGACTAATTTAGTTCAGGTTACATCGCAATGCAGTGAGTGTGTGCTTCGCATTTTAATTTGGAAGACATGTCGATAGACCATTCTATGAAGAAGGAAATACGCCGAAGATTACCGTAGATTCTGTACTGAATTTGTTATGAAGCAGAGCTACATTTTTGAATTTGACTGACAGCGAGGGGAGAAACTCGATCTGCGGTCAAACAACACGCCCACCGTGAGAACTGCGAACACTCACTCCTTTCTTTAAAAAGTACAAGTCCAAGAGCTACGTGCAAAGCATCTCAAATAACCAATTTTAACGGGCTGACAATTAATTGTTAAATTCGAAGAATTTGAAAGTAAGACGTGATGTAATTTTCATAAAATCTCTGTGTTTTAAAGAGGAACAAAACCATACAGGAAAACATACCATTTGCCTAGTATTCAACGTTTAGTGGTACAACAGTGCATGGCATAATTAAATTAGTAGTTCTAGCTATTGTAAACTCTAACTTAGAGAAGTACAATAAAAGCCAAGCCGCAGCTTTAAACTTTGCTTGCACGCCGTGTGACCCATTTTAACCTCACAAATGAACATTCTCCACGCGAAATACAGTCAAAGTTCTGTACATGTGGATGTCAGCGAGCCTGCCATTACAAGTGCTTTAGAGGATTGACGGGGTCGATCGTGAAATTCATGTTAGAATCTGGAACTTGCTAAGTCTGTGATGGTATAGAAATGCTTTGAGAATTTGCAGAGTGCGGTTGGTTTTCATTAGGCAAGTATTGTTGAAAAAAAATTAAGTTTGGGTAACAATAATTGGTGCTATTAATAGCCAAATAATATATATAAAAAAATCACTATAATCAATGGCACCAATTACATACCGAGACTCCTCCGTGCTTCGGTAGGCACGTTAAGCCGTTGGTCCCGGCTGTCATTCGTGGATCTTTGACAGTCGTTACGAGTCGTCAGAAGCTCGAAAGTCTGACAACCAGTCTTACCAAGGGGTATCGTATTACCCAGTTACTGGGTTGTGGAGGTCAGATAGGCAGTCGCTCCATGTAAAATACTGGTATTCAGCTGCATCCGGTTAGACTGGAAGCCGACCCCAACATGATTGGGAAAAGGCTAGGCAGAATGATGAATCAATGGCACCAATTCACTTTTCTGAACGTTTATAACCACTCATTGCTATCAAGCTACCATCAATAATCCTTTGATTTATTTGCCTCAAGCCCGGAAAAGACGCCATAAGAACATGCAACTCATGACCAGCATTCCCTATTCAAAGGCTGGATCCTCATCATTGAGGGAAAACTTTTCCATAAGGGTTTCACAATCGTATGAAAATTTTATATTATTCAGGTTCAGCCCCCAATCGACAGGATCCTGACAAAGATCGACAAGGGATCGGAACGCGCAATCTTTTCGAGTGCATACCCGCTTCGTTTAATATTTACAAACGCAAATTCGTTAACCGACAGGGTGTGAAAATTGAACGAAAGTAAGTACCTTTTATTCAACAAATTATTATTTTCTTTTGCAGTAGTTATTCCTGGCAATGTATTATTAATCAAGTTCGGAATAACGGTCCCGCTAGAATTTAAAATGTATGCATTTATTGTTTTGTAAAGTTGATATTTTTGTGTGTGAAACTTTGTGAAATGTATCCGTCAGTAATACATTCATCGTTTTTGTTTAAAAAAAAATACGATACGATTTAAATAAACAGAATCAGTGACACTGGCGGAAAGCGTCACAACATTTTGTCGTACGATTTCAGAGAAATTCTGGCGTACTTCAGTCACCAGTCAGACAGTCTTCAGTCAGTTTGAAGACGTGTGACATCCACCAACCCGCACTGGGCCCGCGTGGTAGATTACCGCCCACGCCTTCTCACAGAGAGGAGGCCTGTGTCCCAACAGCTGATTGTGATACTTCATTCAATGATTTAAAAAAGTCTATACAAAATCATTGGAGCAACATTTCCCTATCCTGGTGGTAGTAGTTAGGTACGTACTCAGAGAGCACAACGCTGCATACATATTCAAAAGTATTGAATTCGTGTTAATTTGCATAGGACCCACGAGTTAACGTAACTATTGCAAGTACACTCGCTCTCAAAGCTTTGAAGATTTGTTATAAAACCACTTGAGAAACTCTTTTCCGTTTACTATTCGTCTTTTTAACCCTTGCTCTACTCATGTATGTTTCTATAATGAATTTCAACACAAAGACTACACTTTTCAGCTGTCGTGATGAAAATAAGTTCACTATAAATAAAGCCAGTATAATTTTATCTTATAAATGATTTCTGTACATTTACTGAATTAAACAATCGGTTAATGGAATTACCCTCGTCCTAATAATACACGCTTAATTTATGTTCTTACATGAATCAGTGTAACTTTTTACCTCATTTGAAACAAACAGCTCGTCACAACTGTACCTTTGTCGGATACGTTTTAGGCGTTTTTCCATCCACCGAATACCTATCACTCACTTTGTCGGCAACAATAGCGGTGTAGCACCGTTTTTATTCCGTGATTGTTCAACATACAGTTTGCGTTGCGCGGAAAAACGGGAATCTGTATTCGTCCTCTATTCTCTACTGGGCTCACAATTATTTTCTCGGATTACCTACTATTGAGGTTGAATAAAATTTTACACTTCTTTTATTGTATCGTGTGACGAACTTGTTTTTGTTTTTCGGATATTGTTTTTTTTTAACAATCTTTTGTTTGTAGGTGTTGCAATACAATTTATGGTTGAACTGTTTGGCTATGTTTTTTTCGGTTTTCTGTGTTATTTTCTTAATAAAACATTGTTTCGGTTAAAGGTCTCGTGGGGGCGTGGGCGTGGGCGTGGGAGTGAATAATAAAGCAATTGACACGTTTTAGGTTTATTTATTATTTTTAGAATACATTATATGGCGTATGTTGCGTTTATTTGTTTATATTAATCATAGTTAACAAGCACACATCTTCGCAGTAGATTTAAACTTTTTATTTTGTTCTTGTTCTTTGTATCTTCAATTTTTGCATCGATATCAATACTCAACGGTTATACGAAGCTATGACGTCATATAATCGGTTTACGAATAGGTTGAGACCACAAGAATCGACTGTTATAGTCAGAACCAAAATTATTTACAAACTGTTAACTAATTTACACAACAAAGTTCAGTGACCCATCCCGTTGACTTCCGTCCCAGGAGAAGATGATTTAACACATCCGATTCTATCAGGTGATAGATAACTAAATGTGTAATCGTGTGTATTAAAGGCGCCACTGGGTCCTCCCGCTAATCAAACCATCGTCCCGTGAACGTTTTATTATGATTGATAGATATTTTATGGGCGTTTTTAGGGCATTGAACTCTGTTGGTCTTAATTAAAAGGGATGAAATTAATATTTTGAGTTTCAGTTGATCACCAGCTTGGGAGATATTAAAGCGTTAATTCATACCCGAGTATCAACATACTTCAACAATATTGTCTATTAAACTGTCTATATGGGTCTAAATGAGTATGTAAGTGTGAAGATATCAATTTTTTTGTCTGTGTCTTTTGCCAAAGAATTATGTGTGTGAATGTCATAATTATAATAAATTCCAGTTGTCATTTTAGCAGGTGCTTAAAAAATTGTCCCGTTCAAACAATTCCTCTAAAATTGAATGATGTAATTGAACCCTTGTTACGGCCTCGCTGTCGCCAGATGGCGCACTACGGCTGTACTTACCAACGCCGTGCGAAGTCATGCTGCTAGGCCGCCCTCCTGTGCCTCCACTTCGCGCCGCCAGGGTCGCCAGTCTTCGTCCCACCATCACCGACGTCACCCATTATGGCTCGTACACACTGGCGCTATATCGTTGGCGCGACAGGCAGCGCTACCCTTGTCGCGCCCGCGATTTCGCGCCAGTGTGTACCAGTGTGCCTTTATAATGTTTTTTTCATCAGAAAAACAGACTCAGATCAGACCTTGTAATTTCCAAGTTTTCAATACATCTTATTGTACCAGACTTCGTCCATTTATTCGAAGCCTTTCCATACACACTACACAGAGGTAGCAGCGATAGCAACCCTTAAGAATAACTTCCAAAAAACTTAGGAATTCCTCTATGATATTTGAATTAAATTTCTGAATAGAATACGTTTTTACAACAGCTTTCAAAGTTATGATATTATAACGGCTGAAGAAAAAGTGCAATGGTTTGTAAAATTAAACTGTTATCGTCCTGCCTTTACTTTTATGGTAGTTTCATAGTAGCTAAATTGTAGACTCTTGGTAATTTTCTTAAGTGGGAATTTTATCACTTCTCTGCTTTCTGTCGTTATACAACCATGACTATCTGAAGCTTCTCGTGATGATCTCTGATCTTCAAGCTTGCCGAGGTCTTTCCGTGGATGGGAGACCGTCCATTACATACCAAGAACCCTCGAGGCCTCGGAAAGCACGTTAAGCCGTGGTCCCGGCTGTAACTTTTATATCTTTGACAGCATGTAGTTACGGGTAGTCAGAAGCCCGAAAGTCTGAAGACCCGTCTGAACACGACGGTAACATGATACCCCTCGGTAACACGATACCCCTTGGTATCCTGTAACCCAGTAAATGGATTGTGGAGATCCGTTAAGTAGTCGCTCTATGTAAAATATTGGTATTCAGGTGCATCCGGTTAAACTGAAAGCCGACTGCAACATAGTCGGGAAAAGGCTACGCAGATGATGATCATTTTATATTTCTGTTACACAAAATACTAGCAAATATAAGTTACTTAGTTACCTACTCTTTTTTTTATACCAAAGTCAGTTTCATAAAGAAAATCAAAACTATTGGCAAAATTATATATGTACCTACATAATATAGCAACTTCAAAGATACCATTTTTAAGGTAATCTAAAGTTATTGTTTCTTATCTTAAATTGATAAGCACGATAGTGACAATAAGTGTAACTACCAGCTAGACAGGAAGTGCATCCAAGTGCAAACTGATAACATCTTCCTGCAGAAGCCAGGGAGCCTGCGTTCCCAAAGGACACAGTCAGACGAGAGTTTCTTTACGTAAAACATTGCTAAGTTAAGCTGACGGTGGTAATAAAGACTGCATTCTGCACTTTTTATATACTTAACATTTCTGGATTCCAAGAAATGTTGCTTTTCTTGGTAGAATATTTTGAATGCGGAGAGTAGGGTTTAATGACCTGCAAAGCTTGCTGTAACATTCTGATATAAACGTGTATTTTTGCTGATCTTCGAAACTGGAGAAGGCATGCATTTCAAAAATCAAAATATCTATGTACTTCAATGTAAGGTACTTACTAAAATATTTTTATTTGTAGTGATCAAACATTTATTTATCCACTTGATCAAATTTTTTTATTAAAAAAAGTATAACTTACCTTGTCCTCAGCTACCGGCTGACTAGTAAAAACATCATTCCTATATAATAACACGCGTAAAATTGATATAATTACGCCCCGGCTCTGACGTCACGTTCAGCAGTTATCGTAATAATTAATTGTAATACGATCAATTAATCTTTCCCTCCTATACGTTCAATGATACGATAATTGATGTACCGTTCAATCGAGATATCAATGCCATTACCGTTTCTTCGTTAACAATAATCTCATTTTACCTAATAAACGTTTGGTTCTCGTTATTGTTAAGAGTCCTATTACATTTTTTACGCGAATTCATGATTTTTGACGCTGTATTTTTTAGCAGCAGTATATTTTAATTAATTGATTATGAATAATGATAATGCCGTTCTCTTTCTGGTTACCTTACCTAGGTACCTTTTGATAGTACACGTACACGTATTTGGGAAACTGGTTATATCAATTAGTATTCTTAGGAGATTACCAAGTTTATGTAATCGGGTATCTGTCTTTCAAATGGATGCTTATCAGTAATTGGCACGGGTACAGTTATATGATACAAATACGTGGGATATGCGTGGGACACTTAGCAAAATTCCAAAGCATTACCTTTTTGGAAATGGAGATATAGGTATCGAGAAGGTAACAATCATGCTTGTTGATTTTACATATTATTAAAACATAACATCACGCCTGTATTGATCGTCGCGATGTCTAATGTTCGCAAGCGCTATTGCTGAGCATGAGGTCCTGGGTTAGATTCTCAGGTCGGGCAAAGTGTTATTGGGTTTTCCATCTGGAATTTCTCAGTAGCAGCCCGGAGTCTGGATTTGTGCCCGGTTGACGGCAATAAGCGCGCTTTTACATGGGGCTGAAACATAAATGCCGAAATGTGGGTGTATTATATACGTGGCTTTGGCAGGAAAGGTGCTCGCTTACAGGAGTGAAACGGTGTTTTTTGTGGCAGCGCCGCGATCGGCCTTTTATGCCCTCATCCAGAGTAAAGCCGTCCTCGTCCATTTGACTGGTTTTAGAAGCCTTCCGCTTCTATATCTCAGATGTGTGTCTCGCAGTGGATACTTGACAACTTTGACGGAGGCGTGAAGTTTCCTTCGTGTGTTTTTCCTCGTTGTTGCGATCGCAGCGTCTTCTAAAATGTTTATGAACTCGTAACACATTTTGTAAAAAACAACATTTATTATTTTCATCTGCAATTGACACAATCATGAATGAAACAACAATTGTTTGACGTTGTCAAGACGTAATGAAAGTGTTGACTGGTCCCGACCACTCTTTGCAAGTCGCATGTCGCGTGGCTTTCCTGCGAGAAATGCTCGAATCCACATGGCGAGAATAGTTCGACTTGATTTTTTTGGGAAAAGTAGAGCGACGATAACGAATGCGATATGCGCGAGAATTGCCTTCCTGTGGGCCTAGCACCAACGCGCGGAGTGCACGTAACGTAAATTCAAACGATATAAATAAAAATACCCGTTTCGCACAAAATTATACTTAGATTTAAGACTTGATTCATATCTATGGGTGATACTAATTGTGCTTTCCGCAAATGTTAAAACTAAAATACTATAAGATAGTTGCATTTTGGATTAAAAAGTGTATGTTACTTGTTCGTTCCTCAAGTCGAAGTCCGGAGGATTGCCGCTGCCTATTCAACACACGCGTGTACGATCATACTAAAACAAAGTCTCGTTTCCCGGGATTTTGGTAACATCATATGGCTGTTACCAAAATTGTACGACAATTCCCTGAAGGGAAATTATCTGAAGCAGTGCTTTAGAGGGCTATGCTTCGTAACTAATGAATATTTGTGAGCTGATGTTGTTTTAATCAACAATTAATATTGCTGACACTGTTACTATGGTCAATCGACTTTCATCTTTCATCAATCTTTGTCGTGTAAAATAAACTACTGTGTACTACCTAGTCAGTTTACCCGTAAGTAGGTAGTTATTAAGAGTGCCAGACTTCAATATTGGTTCGGTAAATTAGTGTACAAAAGTCATTATTTGAATCCTTGAACTTGTCAGAAAAGTATAGGCCTCTAAAAAAATCAATACAAAGTTAATTAAATACTGAAAGGCAGCTTTGAATAATTAATGAAGAAAGACAATTTTTTTTAGATTAGAAACTAATAACCTTATTATTATGAAAGGGCCGAAGCTGAACTCTCTCTGATCAAATAAGGGATGATACTATGTTTTTATTTAATTTTGGGATTTTGGGATTCTTTGGGCTATTTTTTTTTAAATTTTTTTAATTTAATTTTTTAGCCATTAAGGTACTAAACCAATCTAGTGGGTCTAGCACGAAAGCGTGGACAACGCGACATGAGAAAACGTAACGTAAATTCGATCGATTTTAAAATAGAAAATACTCGTTCGAACAGAATATTTACTAAGTTTTTGCACATAATATTTATCAGGTTTTTATATATCCATGGATGATAGTAAAGCTTGGCGCAAACCTTTAGCCAAAATTCAATGGGATACTTGTATTGGCGCTCGAAGGTACGTAATGCTCGAAGGTATGTCACGCGTTCGTGCTTGGACCGCTGAGCTTCATTACTGAACATCATCATTCTGCCTAGCCTTTTCCCAATCATGTTGGGGTCGGCTTCCAGTCTAACCGGATGCAGCTGAATACCAGTATTTTACATGGAGCGACTGCCTATCACTGACACTGCCTGACTGTCTAACTTCATTACTGAACATACGTAATCAAATTTCAGTCCTCATAATCCATAGGCAGACTTCCTGCAACAATGCCAATGAAACCTTCTAAAAACAATGTATCGTATAAAGTTTTACCTGAAGAACTAGCAAGTGCAAGTAAACTAGTAGAAGTTAACGATCATTTGTCGCAACTTCTCCGTGCTATGTCAACGGGGATTTATTTCTATGTAGTCTGTAGAAACCTGAGTAGTATTTGTTTTCTTGTTTGAAATAGTCTCATTTCTTTTATAGACAGCTGACACGAAAAAAATACCTAGCACTTAAGTTAAAATTGTGGTTAAAAGAATATCACTGTGATTTGAAACGACAATATCACGTAACAAAATATCACGTCTGCGCTGAAGGGTTAGGCAGAGGTGTACCTAAAATTATACCCACAAATGACGACAAAACTACAATATTCGTACTGAAATCAAATGTAAAAGACTTTTCTAAGGATATGTTGTATCTTGCAAAAACTGTGCTAGGGTTAAATAAAAAAAATCCTATGTAACTGAACCCTGCGAACTCCATGCATGCAAATTCGAGGAAAATCCTTTTAGCTGTTACAGCGTAATTGTGTAACCAGAATAAAATATTGATTGATATTTCTCGAACTGAGCATTAAATAGTAATTTTACTACCATGGAAATGTACCATCTTTCATAGATGAAATTTTCAAAGGAAGTTGAGCTAAAATACTATCATTCTTACGTTGGCGAGATTTGTGATTAGATTGTCTTGTGTCTGTCAGTATCAAGGGCTAGTATACTAATCATTGTATTTTTTTTACAGGGGCATGCACTGCAGTACTGCAGTAGCTTAAGGTTCAGGATTTTTTGCATGTAGGGAATTAGTAATTGTTTTCACAAAACACAAAGCAACTTTGTCTTTTGAAGAACATGGTACTTATTGAACAGTACTTATTTGAAAAGAATTCTTGAATACAATTTTGAATATGGGTATTGGGGTTGGTAATAATGCCGTAAGCGCTAAGCTTAGTCAACGAGTAGGCGCTATGGGACATATTTAAACGATAGTGTAACGGATTTCGTTGAAAATAGCTGTCCAGGGACTTAGGGTCAGTTGAAATTAGCTTTCGTCTGTCGTGCGTAACTAATGAAAGAGTTCGATTGCTCTAGTCACGCACGATCGCTGTAATCTAATTTCGTCAATGCATTTATGTATGTACATATTTTATTTGATATTGGATTAACAAACTAGCCTTGTGCTAGTTTGTTAAAAACATAGTTTATTATGAAAACAATGTTTTACGTGACATGGTTATAATTTACTGACCTCTTTTTTAAGATGATTATTCTTTCAGAGCACGAAATTTCGATGAAACCTTATGCATTTTCATTACTAGTTACTGTTCTAATTTCTGTAAGATTAAATACGATATCCACGTCGACAGAAATGCTTTCCTATTTATCTTTGTAAGAAACAAAAGCACATCTTTCGCAGCGATATAATCAAAGACGTTCATTACGCATTGCTTCGTGTTTTGTCGTGTAAAAGGTGGTTATTCGGTCACGTTTGGGTCTAGTCGGTACAGCTGCCTTGTTTATAGAATAAAATTGTGCGACCGGCCAATTACTGCCTCCGCAAAATGAAATACGAACCCTTGTATACGACATACGGGCATTTATATTAGCGGACCGAACCTATTCCCTCGATACGAGGCACTCCATCTTGTTCATCTATCGAATTTTTGTCTTTTTATTTGGTTGGATGAAGTGACTTTAATACATTATAACGATAATTAAACCATGAAGATTAATACAAAAAACTTCTATATTTTTTCCATTTCGTATCTATTTTGTTGGCTATTTTACAAAACATTGTTCTACAACACTGTGTTGAATGCTTCGTTAGAATTGTTTTTCAGCCGTGGGCGTCGTTACAAAAATACCAAATTAACCTTATCAATTGGTTGCTGAATCAAGTTGTAGGATGTCTTAACTAAGACTGCGTAATGCGGTCTTTGCATCACAATTAATTATGCGCGAAATACTCAGGTGTCAATCAATGATTCAGAAACAGAATTTTTAATTGGAATTGTAGATAATGTTTAACAGCATCCTGTAGTGTAACTACTAGATTGTTAATTAATAAGGAAGCGTATAACTGTTTGAATATATTTATATAAACGTAATTGGTGCTTATCTTTAGATGCTTGTTAGCCATAATCTTCCAACGTGAGAGGTACTATGTGTCCGTCGAATATAATAATGAGTATAAAAGTG
The DNA here is from genome assembly GCA_914767815.1 of Eupsilia transversa. Classification (NCBI taxonomy): domain Eukaryota; kingdom Metazoa; phylum Arthropoda; class Insecta; order Lepidoptera; family Noctuidae; genus Eupsilia; species Eupsilia transversa. The sequence continues at coordinate 7,314,364 of OU611888.1, forward strand.
TATGAAAAACTAACTTGTTATCAATAATTATTAAATGTATGTTTTGTGTTGCGAAAGGTTGATTTTGCGTACTATTGTATAGAAACTTTTTTTTTCTAACTGAGTAGACAGCTGTGCTGCTGGGGAGTTTGTTGCGCCACTTCTTCTTCCCAGCTAAAGCACTAGTAAGTGGTGAAGGGTGGGCGTTTTGGAGGACTGTCTGACTGATATGTAATTTTGACGTTCGAAAAGTGCTGATTCTCAGCCTAGTTTGAATTAATGACTTTTGATTTTAAATAGACAAGGAGTCAGGCGATATCGTGTAGCAAGGTTCTTCTTTTTCGTGAAATCAAAAGTTATCAACAAAAAAATAACAAAAATGTTTTTGCTGCGAACTAATTTTTGTTCTTCTCATCATAAATTTACGTAATACCCTCTTAGTTTTTATAATAGTTAAATACAGAAGTTGTGTTTGTAAATCATGCTTTTAAACAAAATTGATGCATAAATCACCCCGGGAACAAATTAAATATAAAATTATAGACGAAGTTTTTTTCGTAATGGGAGTTGCAAATTGTTTTGCGCATTATTTCAATTTACTTTTTTCCTTTAAGTATGTGCTTACTTGTTTATTAAGCACAATGAAAATGGCGATAAACAATGATTAAATCCTTTTAGTAATTATTGCTCTCTAAATTAAAATTCGGTAAAATATTTGTTCGGGCAAGTAAATCACTTTTGCTAATAAAGATAAAGTAAAGACCGTTAATGGTAGTTGGAAAACATAACTTATTACGAGAAATTACTATTACTTATAAGCTTTAAAATATTGCTACGATTTTGTTTCTATGAAGATTTTAGTGGTAATAGTTATTTCTACACAAAGACATTCCGTAATTAAAAATATGGGTGTTCATAAAATAACAATTTCAAATCCATTGTTCAAATCGCTATTTCATTTGTTACTAGTAAAGTTCTTCAGCGGGGTAATTTCGTATCACAATCACACTGGCAATGCTTTTAATTTTGACAGTTGCAATCAGTTGAGCAGACTAATTCTAATTAGGTAGTTTATTGAACTATTAGCTATGATCAAATAATGCAAACCGCGTTATAGGTATTGCGCCTTTTGCAATAACAAGACGCAATTATTTTTAATTGTTTGCGTTAGGAATTAAACGATACACTAAAGAACGGATTCGTGCCGGTTGATGGCAATAGGCTCGCCCCCTAAAACATTGGACTTAAACATAACTGGCGGAATGTGGGTGTACTGTAGGAACACCTCTGCCTAATCCTTCGGAGAATACAGGCGTATATACAGGCGTGACGTATGATATTATGTTACTATTAAAGAAAATATGTGAGTAGGTCACCTAGTTCATAGTTAAAAGGTGAAACTCGTCATTATTTATACAGTTTCTGGGTAATAAACCTTATCTTCGATATATTCACATATGCTTTAACTCTGAACAAAATACGGAATGTCACTTTTATAGCTTTAAAAGAACCTTAAACTTTTTATTCTGTGGTCTGTAAAATTGAGATTGAACCTAAGTCGGTCGCACTTCGTCCAATAGCCAAGTAAATAAATGTTTAAATGTCTGCAAGCCGAAGGGATGGATTTACATTTGAAATGCGAGGGTCAGGGGCTTTATTACCTTTTTTGGTGAAGGTAAGCCGAGAATATGACCCGGCGGCGGATTTATCTGTGGTTATTTTTCAATGAATTTACTTAAATTTTACTTTTCTTAAGTTGTTTGGGGTTTCTTGGCCTTTGTTTAAATAGGCTGTAGAAAATGTGACAAAGTAAAGAACACTATATTTTATAACGAAAAATATGAAAGGTCTTCTAACTTTATTTTGTTGTTTGGAGAAATGTGGAAATATTTTTCCTTCTATTTTCTTCCCTTTTCACAAAATAACAAGAAGATTAAGCACGTCAGAAGCTTTTGGTGATTGCCTCTCAAAGCCCATGGAAACCGCATTACTATCATGAAATATGTGTCACATCCTCGCTCTCCATGGGCCAGAAACTTTGCGATAAAAGCACTTTCTTTCCTCATTTCTACAGTGTTCCTTTTATCGGATAAAAGTTGGCATAATTCCGTTGAAATGTGTAAAAAGTCTTATGCAAGCAGGATTAATCTGTCCGCGCCCGTGCAACGGATCGTCGATTTAACACGCGATAAAGTCGGAAACTAATCTTTCTTCTTTTTCCTACTGTTGATCTTTGTCGAGTGTAATTGGCTGTGAACCGTGAATGTAAAGAAATACTAAGTAACTGTAAGAAGTTTGGGGTTTTTTATATTGGATTTATAAAAGAGACTCCATTTAGTTGGCCTCTACGATATTAATATCAGGGGCTCAGCTAAGATTGATTGCATAGTTAGTTTTGGTGAAGTGAATATATATTTTTTTTAACCACAACGGGGAAGCTCTTGGCCTGAATCTCACCTGATGGTAAGTGATAATCGGGCCGAAGGTGGAAGCGAGCTTCACCCGGAATCCTCTACCACAGAGGAATTGGCTATCTTACCTCTTACTGCCGGAACACAACAATGCTGGTAACATTGTTGTTATGGCGACAGACTTAGATAAGATGGTGGTAGCTAGCCAGGCGGACTTAAAATAAGCCCTACCACCAACCAAACCGAGCAGAAAATTTTGCCCCCACTGGGAATCGAACCCGGGACAGAGGCGGTTAAAATTACGCTAACATTATGTTGTAAAACCTAAGCTTAAGAAAACGGTTATAATCGTGGTACTTGCTCGGTAAAGTTTTGAACAACGGTGAGAATCCCAAAATTGTCAACTACAAAATATTTTATGAGAAAAAACGGAGTCAACTTAATATTTTCTACACACTCTGCTTTTTACATTTTAGTCGCGGAAAAAGTAAACTTAGGCAAGGTAGGTATGCACATATTTATTTTTCACGCCTTCCTCTTTACGAGCTAAATAAAGTTTTTAACGTATGTGCCGCTATTATTTGCTGTCATAAATATTCATAACTTAGTAAAATGTGAAAACTTTATGCTGGTAAATGTTTATATATTTTTTACGGTTGTTTTTATGAGAATAAGGCAGTGAAAAACCTTGTAATAGAATTGGTTATTCATTCCTATTTTTCTGTACAACACTTGTAGCCTCTTAACAAAACATAACACCACGCCTGTAATCCCCGAAGGGTTGATACTGAAAGGTACTTGATCCCTGAAGGATTGTGTACTTATCTACATTTTACTATTTATGTTTAAGTTCCATGTAATAGGGGGCGAATCTATTGCCATCAGCCGCGCACAAATCTAGACTCCGGGCTGCCACTGAGAAATTCCAGATGAAAAAACCGACCTGGGAATCCAACCCAGGACCTCATGCTCATGAGTAGTGCTTGCGATCATTAGCCCAATGAGTCACCCAGAATGGGGTAGCATTCTTGGCGGCTCACCACTACGTTACGTAAGCGGTTTGAGATTTCATTTAAAACAAGAATCTAAATGCACTTAAGATTCAGTTACTCTTCTGGAGCGCAATAAACCAGATCTTCAATTTCAGATAAAACATCTCAGATCAGAGTAAGAATAGATAATCCTTTTATATCTTACGAAGATAGTTTTTGATTTAGTTGGCGGGTTCCGATAGTGATGAAATTATCCCCGCCAGCCAACTTTATCAGGGTAAGCCCTTCCTTATTCGGACCCGAATCACTTCCAACACACTGAATTGTATGTTGGACGTGTCTTCTTTCAGATTTATCAGTGGTTTTTTTTATTTTTGTAATTCAATATTACTGAAACGGCACAACATAATGTGATTTTATACAGGTATTTCAGACTTTAGAAGTTATATTAGCCATTGAAAGAAAAGCAGCAATTTACTTCAGAGCTTTCACTGCAGCCGTTGAATCCCTATGAATTGTTCTTATAATTTCATAGGGTCACATGTAAACATTTAAGAAAACATGTAATAAACAGTCTACCTACAATGTACGCAACACTCGAGTAAAATTCAACATACACAAGGTAGTTACTACCATAGTTTCGTGTCGGATTGCCGTCACACCGGACTATGAGAGTGAGGGAAGAGTTAGTGCACTTGTGCGTCTGCGCACACACTTACGCACTATAATATCTCCCGCGTCGAAGGCTGGTCTCCGCTGAGATTGGTTGCTAAAGCCTAAATTCAGCCTGGAGGACTACTATTCCGGTATGATAAGTCGTCAATCAGTCACAAGGTTTTCAATCCTTCGATACGAAGTTTTAGTTGTTCTCAGTGCAACTACTAAAGCATAATATTGCTCGCTCTTCAAAACGCTACACTAACTACTAAATCGATACTTTAAATATTTTGTAACTCTTCCTTATCTAGGCACTATACAGGGGTCTATTGGGTTAATTAAGTAAACATAAATATAAAATCATGTGCATGTGTCTATAGTCTCTTGTTATTCAAACCACACTAATATGCACAAGACAGAATCATTATAATCATTGTTTTGTTAACAAACATCGTTGCAACAACGGATTGCGATGGCTAGATCATTCACATCCACTACAATTAACTCAACAATCTTATCTCGGTACAGCTGCATCAATTAACAGTAGCACGAAACAGGACTTACAAAACGAAAACGATGAAAGCGAGCAGATAGTTGCATTTTTATCTTCGGAGAGCAGGCACGCTATGCAAACGACTTCTCACTGAGAGACCGGGATGGTTTTATCTAAGGCAGATGTTCTCCGGCCTCTATTTGGTTTACAATTTAGTATGCAAATTGTGGACTTCGCATTTGTAAGTACTCTAAAGCGAATTAAAAGCGTCGCTTCATAAAGTCTTTGGAGCCATATATTGCATTACAAAGAATATTAAAAGTGTAGTCTCTAACACACCAAGCCACGAATTAAATTGCTTTGAATATTCAAATGAAATTCTGATTAACGAGTACACATGTTTGGTTTTGTAAATGACATCACATGTAGTTCTAATTGGAGGGTAACTTTGTGTAGTTCTGATGAATATAATATAATTTCACTGAATATGAATTGTGGTGGCTACGGAATGTGATGTTTAATTTATGTTAATAAGTCTGTTGGGTTTATCAGTTTATTAGATACATTAATTTAGTTTACATAGGTACTACTTGTTTTCGTTTGATCATATGAAATATATCGATACCATTTTCGAATCTACTAGCCCATTAGTACACATCGCAATTTACTAAGAACAAAAACTTGCTAAGGAAAACTCCAAATTGGAATACAAAACATTGTATATATGTTTCGTTTTTCAATTTCCTTCACAGAACACAAAACAGGGAATCACTTCATTTTCCACATTAAAGAAGGTATTAAAACAATTCTCAGAAATGGCTGAATCTTTTCTGAGAGTTTCTTTTCACTAAGTTGTGAACAATTGTAGGTACTCAACAGTTGTTCTTGAACAAACCAGTGATTAATTTACCTCTTCTGTATTAAAAGCATTGTGTTGTTAATTATATTGAGGGAACACGGAACTTTTCTTGGGTTAATTGTTTTATGTATCGCATACAGGGTGGCATCAGTGGCATGTACATCAACGCGATTCAAGACGTGATTCTGGTAGAAAGAAGAAGGTATTGCACTTTTGTATGAAACAGCTTATTTTTTAATAATCGGCGAGAAATTTAAACCCCCTGGGGGTCCAGAATCATGTGCTGAATCCATGGTAACGGCCCCTGACCAGACCCTGTATATTATTTATTATTTATTTATAGAGGTACACCAACAGCTTCTGTATAATAAATTTCATAAGAACTAAGTAACAAAGCCTCGGACTTATACAGTCGCCAATTACAGGATAACCAGCAATCACAGAGATAGGTGTGGACACATAATAACGCTGTAGAATTAACAATTACAAAAATTTAACAGAATTAGAATAGAATTAAAATACGAACAATATTACAATTAAATTACAAGAAACTTAAGACTAAGATATAAACAATATAAACTAAAACTGTATATAATGTCTGCTACAAATATTTCCTCGCAATGCTTTCGTTCACCGTTTCGAGAACGGTGACATAACGCAGGGTCAGCATGTTTATTCACTATGTATTGTGTAACTGAATATTACTGCAACAGAGCTAAATTTCAACTACAATATAAAACGTAAGAAAGTGAAGTAATTGCCACAACTAAAGGTAACAACTTCATCGGTTAACCCTATCCGATATACAGCAACCAGTTCGTTTAGCACTCTCTCGGTCACTTTATTTATGCATTTACTAAACCAGATCTCGTTTAAGTTATCCATTTCTCTTCGAAACACGTACAATATTGAGATCCACAATATACAACTGGCTTTGTTGCTTATACTGGGATCACGACCGTTTGGACGCGTCGAGATATACCCGTCCGTTGTAACGGGGGAATATTCTTGAAATGCAATGGATTTTATGGACGATGATTTTGGTAGTTATTATATTTTAGTGTTGTATAATAATTTTCATATTAAATAAATAAATATTGTAAATCTATTAAAACTAGGTTCATAGCCTCTTGCTCCATTTCTGGGCTCTGAAACTGAATCCAGAAAATATCCTTGGAAGTTAATATGGCAGTGACTTTACATCAATAAATGAAAAACTAGCTGTTGGCTGCGGCTTCGCCCGCGTGGCCCCTAATTATTTTTCTTTTTGTCAAATAAAATTAGCCTAAGTTTTTTTTGTTATGAGTACCGTAGTCAAAAGCTGTTATTTTGACACTATAAAAATACACTTCAATTTTATTTATTTGTAGTATTGTACACAGAATACATACATAATATTACAAGTACAGAAGATTCACTCCGCAAAATCATTGAAGTAAGTAACGACTCTTGCTTCGAGACAATAAAATGCAATTCAGGTCGTACAGCGCTTATTATCTACAGTTATATTCATAACCTCGTAGTTGCCTCTCTTTCTATCGCGTAACTCTTGTATCCTCTGACTACGTTACGCCCACTGAATTGGCCCGACAAGTCGAGCCCGCCACGTACTTGTAGCTTCTTACCTAAAATGAAAAGTGCGCCTGGTCTACTATCTGATTGCGTAAAACGTTTTCGTAAACCATTCCGACTAATCTGTTAATTTTGACAGTTCAACAACATTCATTGCGATTAGCAATCTGTTTCAAACCGGTCCAGATTGTGATTGATCGTGTATTACGCAATTAGGGTGCTGGTTAAAGTTCAGTAATTAAACGTTTATTTTAGTAAGTATATACAATCAAACACGTGTAGGCTCTAATTTTCCGCGTTTAAATCCTCCCTGTATTTCCTCATTCTAAACACTGTCACACAAAGTTCCCTTATCAAATTTTCAAACCGACGGCCGTGTAAGTTTTAAATTAATGTTTTAGCTATTCATCCATCACTCGACTGTGCGGTATCAGTTTGTCGTGACGTGAGTCGGCTCCACTGCGAAGACTGATCGCTGGCAATAATAAATCTGTTACATCACCTTGTATGTTTGCTAATAACGTTAGAACTTGTAACTTACCTACGCATATTAAAAGGTTGGAAAATCATTAATCATTTAATATTAAATCTATGTAATTCAACGTGGTTATAATGGGGAAGTGATTTCGCGAAGGTCAAGGTCAAACATCGTAAAATTAGCTTTGAATTTGCCAAAAGGCAACCTGCGATTATGGTGATATTGTCAGTAAGTAATCATAAAGTTCCATAAAATTTAAATAGCCACAGAAATTACAGACCAGCGCTCGCGTACTAAACTTAAATGGAATAGAGCTTTCTGCAAACTAAAATTCGAAGATAAAAGCATTCACGCGCATAGGGCCATCTTTGTATGAAAAAGTCAATAGACTATTGAAAATGATCCCCATGACCAAGTTTGGTTGTAAAAAACAGGTTTTTCTTTTGCTGCTGGGTCTCAATTATCATATTTTTATCTCACGAAGTGACACGCGCTTTACTTGTGGTAGCCAAGTGTACAAACATGCTGTGAATGTGTGCGTGAAGATAAGTAGTGTCAGCACACACATACACACTTCAAACTTCCGACATTGTCTCGGAAAACTCCTGTGCTTACACACGCATTCACACATACATAGAAACGGAAAGTCTTTTAATTTTCTAATGACAATACTTTTCAAAAGAGACTGGATCCTGTGACGCAAGGTATCCTAGTGCGGGATCCAGTGTCACATTTATATACTTAATCTAAAAATTGATGGAAATAAAATTATTATCAATGCTCGTTCCTTTATAATTCTTTGTTCATGGTGCAAAAATCAACGGCCAGCTATCTTTAAAGTCATATCAGACTGTGCTACGTTCTTCCCATTATTCCGTCTTGCATTTACGATAAAGGAGGAAAGCGGTACTATCCCGAAATGAGCTGGTATCGGTAGAAGTCATGCATACCAATGGCATTGCTTATAATATTCAATAACGCAAATGGGAATAGCAGTGATAACATAACACCGACGATAATAGAATAGGAAACATAATATTAAACGTTTAATAAAATTCATTGAGTAAAATATTTATCATTGGAGTTAATGAATCAGAATAGGGTTAATGATGTGAATGATTTTATCGATAGATGTTAGTAATAACGCTATCCGCAGACCAACTATGCAAGCTTAAGTAAATTATTGTGCGTTATTTACATTATCATACTCCTACATAAGTGAAACAGTCAATATTTTTGTATGTTTATGGTTCGTTTTATTTTTTCGAAGAAATGATTTTTTGTGCAGTAGATAGACCGCACGTCAGTAGTAAAACTATGACCTTGAGCTAGCCTAGCGTAATACGGAGTTTTAATAGAATAAGACGCCAGCTAATTCTGGTTTAGTTACCACTGACGAGCGGCCTACCGTACCAACGTTTTTTCTTGGTTCTGTTATTTATACATCCTACCGAACTACAGCTCAAAATATTTTACTTACATGACTTATATACGGTACACTATTGTTGTTAGATATCACCTCATCTTAAACGAGGAGCTCGTGGCTAAGTAATAACAGCCGCACGGGTTGATCCATCAGGTTAAGCTGCGCTTGCCGGGGTTGGTCCGTGGATGGGTGACCATCTTTACATACCGAGACTCCTTCGTGCTTCGGAAAGCACGTTAAGCCGTTGGTCCCGGCTGTCATTCGTGGATCTTTGACAGTCATTACGAGTCGTCAGAAGCCCGAAAGTCTGACAACCAGTCTTACCAAGGGGTATCGTATTACCCAGTTACTGGGTTGTGGAGGTCAGATAGGCAGTCGCTCCATGTAAAATACTGGTATTCAGCTGCATCCGGTTAGACTGGAAGCCGACCCCAACATGATTGGGAAAAGGCTAGGCGGAATGATGATCACCTCATCTTAAACGTTTATCCTTTCTCCAGGAGTCTAAAATCCAAAAATAGCTCAGACTGTTTAATCTACCACTTGTGCAATATTGCCTCAGTAGATGATTTTAGGTAATTTGGTAGATTTCAACCTTGTTCGCGAGGCAGAAAAGACAATAACACTTACTATTATGGGCCGTTGACACACTGAGATGCGATTAAGTCCCTCTTTATACCTTTTAAAGTGTCGATAACAAGTAAGCGATGAAGTATTTTCATTTCTGTTTACCATTGTATTATCTAGAATGATACTGAAATAAGTTTCTGTACTACACAAATTATTTACAACTAACCTCAAATCGGGATCGGGGTATAAGTGCAATTTAAGAAAAAAAGTCTGGAATTCCCCCCTGAAAATCCCCCTTAGGGGGGGGGGAATTCGAAGCGAAAAAAAAAATGTCCACGAATCCCCACTAAAGCGGTACCTTCATTCAAAATTTATATCATAACATAATATCACGCCTATATTCCCAAAAGGGTAAGCCAGAGGTGTACCTACATATAGTACACCCACATTTTGCCTGTTATGTTTAAGTCCCAAATAAGTACATGGGACTGAACTGGGGAAAAACATACTGTATTTGTACTAGGTACATTTCATTACGCTACACGTTGTTAAAGTTTTCTTATATACACATATAAGATACATACCGTTATACACAATATAAAATAAATTATCGAAATACGGTAGTGAATACATAATAGGTAGCTTGGTATGGCATTTTATTTACCCGTTGTTACGTAATTCGTACGTACGTACCACAATGGGTGTAACTAACATGGTGTAACAGCAATCAAATTAATTTGAAGAACACACAACATAATGTTCTTAGACGGTCTCTCCTCGTCTTTTATAGTTTAATCCACTTAATATTAATGACTCTTCACTCGGTACTACAAAGTAACAATTTAATTCATTTAACAGTGTGGACAGCTGTGTTAAGTTTCAAACAACGGCCATTCAAGGAGCTTGCTGCACGCAAAAAAACGTATAGTATGATAGTATGTAATTCGACTATTCGTGTCAATAAGTATTACACAGATTTTATCAACAAAAAAAAGAATTTAAGTAAGTTTTGTCATGTACCTACACTACATTATAAAATAATTGTAAAACAACAATTAAAGAAAAATAAAACTAAATAGACTGCCTTGTTGGTCTAGTGGTCGCAAGCACTATTGCTGAGCATGAGGTCCTGGGCTCGATTCCCGGGTCGGGCAAAGTGTAATTGGGTTTTTTTATCTGGATTTCTCAGTAGCAGCCCAGAGTCTAGATTTGTGCCCGGTTGATGCAAATTGGCGCGCCCCCTATTACATAGGACTCAAACATAACTGGCGAAATGTGGGTGTAATAGGTACACCTCTGCCCAACCCTTCGGGTAATACAGATGTGATGTTATGTTATGTTAAAATACTAAGAAAACTATAAGATTATAGTCCAAAAATCAATCTGCCTAGCCTTTTCCAAACTATGTGCGCACGGTTTCTAGTCTAACCGGATACAGCTGATTAGCAGTTTTTTTACATGGAGTGACTGCCTATCTGACCTTCACATCCCAGTTACTTGGTAACACAATACCTCTTGGTAAGACTCATGGTTGACAGACTTTTGGGCTTCTGACTACCCGTAACGACTGTCAAAGATCTGCCAATGATAGCTGGGATCAACGGCTTTCCGTGCTTTCCGAGGCACGGAGGAGTCTGGATTTGTAATGGATGGTCACCCATCCATGACCGCGGTAAATAGATCGACCCGTGCGGTTGTTATCATTTAGCCACGAGTCCCTATAAGATACAGTAGGTAGATAATAAAATAACAAAGGCAATTAACTTGAGCAAAAGTATTGCCAAAAAAAAACCCGACCTATACAAGTCACCCTGTATGTATGCCCTGGACCAATTATCCTGCTTTCACAAAAATACTAGGGCTTCAAGTCATTCTGTATACATTTCGTATGCCTTAGTTAATTAACTTTCAGGATCGACTGTACATCACCCAAGGGAGTTATCAAGGAAGTCTTCACTTGATTTTCAGCCAAATATAATTACAGTTACTATCTTTCCTTGCATTATGGCAGTCGTTAGGGTAAATTGGTTTAAGGAACATCAACAACCTCGAAGGCAGGCGTGAATGTATGAATATATTAATTTGGACTGAAATTATGCACTGTAAAGGCTTTGATCTAAAATTTGTATTGAATCTAAAATAAGATAGAGGAAATAGATGTCAAAAATATAAAACCGTTCACAGCAAAATTATAGAACCCATCTCTGTTTGTAAAACATTTTGTCAGACGAAGACAAATGTCTAACATTTCGAGTTTTTTTTCTTGTGTTCAAGTAATAGAAACCTTTAATAAACATAACTTAAAATAAGTACCTCTCATCTGGGCAGTCGTACTTTTTCTGAGATCCTCGAAATCAGATTTGTCGATCGACAGTCACCGCATCACTCTGTCGACAACATGAGTCATTTTCAATCAAAATTATTTTAATGTACTTATAACATAATTACACAAGTACTCAAGAACGTGTAACCGAACAGCCACATCATCACCATAAAGTGTTCTGTCAAGAGTCTAGAATTACAAAATGCTCACTAAGATGGTCATTAGAATACGGCATCGTACAATCAACGGAACTGCCTCGTTTTGCGCGTAAAAGTACCATTTTCTTACGTGGTAATGTTCTGTAAACATATAAAAGAGACAAGTGACATATAAAGGAGATAAGTGACTGTGGGGACTAATGTTGGCTGAGCTATGGAAGCGAGAACAGAGCATTCATTTACCGTAAAAATATTGTGTAAAGGTGCGTCTACACGGTTAATGTGCTCAATTTTGGGCAATATTGGTCAAATAATACGTCGCGACAAAGGCACTAAAGAAGATATCGCTAAATCATATTCTGCGGCAGTAAACTAAGCAAGTTCATTTGCAATCCATAATAATATTATAAAGAGATATATACGTAGGGGTAATATTCGCAATTACTGATCCGATTCCGAAAATTCTTTCACAAATCATCAAATTGGAAGCTACAATATTGCCGAGTTATATAGGATAAATTTTAAGTTAAAACAAGAAATTAGACGCGGACGAAGTCGTGGGCAGAAGAGAATATTGGTCGTAGTGTATAGGCAACTTAATGGAAGCGAGAACAGAGCATTCATTTACTGTAAAAATATCGTTTAATGCTGTGTATACGAGCTGTTGTCTCCTTGCGTTCCTTGCACGCACTTCCGTTGTCACATAAAACGTGTGTGCTACGCCTGTTGTTAATGTTATTGCTTTGTCCTCTTTAAAAACTGTTTCATGTGCTTTGAAGTTATAAGTTTTATTATAAAGCCCTCGGTACAGGAATTCGTATTTTATACTCTGCTTGTTTTTCATTTTAGAGCACCTTTTCATTTCTTTCTACTCTATTTATTTTACCCTTAACAAAACCTACCGGCTTTCTGATCAGGAATAATAAAAGGATTCAGAAAATTGAAGAATTCTACGCCATTGTAAGTTAGTTTGAGATAGATTGGTTTCTTGAGAATCCCGGCAAACTGACAAAAGTTTCCACATACTTCTCTTAAAGATATTATTACATTCAATTTCCCGCTACAGAGAATACGGGGTGATTGTTCAAGCATAAGTAATTTATTTTTAGGAAAGTCTTTAATTTAAATTATTTTTATTTGTTGGATCTCTAATATTTTATTTATTAACAGGTAATGCTTATACGCAATAGTAAATTATTATACAAGTTTTCGTTTTACTTTTTATTGTAGTGACAAAAATTGAAATGAGTAGGTATGCATTGGTCATGTATGGTCATGTATGGTTTGGTCATGTAGAGAGGATTTACACTAGGTACTAAATCAAATGATTAAATAAATACACAAACAAAAGGGCACAATACTTATATTATAGTTAATTGATTCAGGCGTGACTTGGCGGAAATCCATTATAAAATACAGTCAGTCTTTAAGAATAGTAAAGCGGAATAGTTTACTAAATATATCTACGTCTATTGTATTTTTTAACTTATATTATAATCAGAAGTTATTGTGGAAAATCACGTGCACCCATTATTATATCATAATAAATACACCTACGATGTCCTAATTATTTTTCCTACCTTCAACACTTTCAACTTTCAACTGGAATATACACCTATACATATAAAAGTGGAAACTATATTTGCAAAAATAAAAAATATGTTATGTTCAAAAGAGTTTATCAATAAAAAGAACACAACGTATCCTTCCAATAGCTCACTGTATGACACTGTGTCACAAATACATCGTATCTTTAAGTACAGGAGCGTCTTTTGCTATCCCAGGACGCAGTCGTTTGTACTCGCTTCAACGTCCAATTTTAGAACGTGTGGAATAGCAGAAATTGCTCAAATACTGGAACAATTTTGATATTACGTTTCAATAGAAAAATGGATGGGAATATAAGACGGTCTGGGTCAACGAAATTCAATATGATGGATCTTTCAAGGCGTTAAATAGGATTTTGGTTTCACTACTGGGTACATAACATGTTACATCGCGCCCGTTTCCCTGAAGCGTTCGGCAGAGGTGTACAACCACATTTCGCCGTCCCATGTAATAGGTGGCGAGCCTATTGTCATCAACCGGGCACAAATTCATACCCAGGCCTGATTGATAAATTCTTAATAGGAAAACCAAATAGAACTTTGCCCGACCTGACATTAGAATCCAGAACTTTATGTTCAGCAGTAGCGCTCGCAACCATTAGACTAATGAGGCAGTTTGGTAACTAATGAGTTCATAATATATTTGACGGCGGTCTAACGATTTAACGCCGCCAAATTTACACAGTTGATTTTAGAACGGTTATGATAGCTGTCAAGTTAACGTAACCCCGAATACTGAGGAGGTGGCCTCCCCGTCAGAAAGAAAAGATCGCGGTGAGGGATCGAAGCCGACATTGATTAATGGCGACTGGGGTATTGGTGACCATTGTGACTAGGTACTAGTAGTCACCCTTGCAGTGCAGTGAGTTTATTGATTTGCGCTCGCACCACACGTACTCGGTGGAACTTCGTTAACATTATTGTTTATTCCCTAATGTGATCAGACTTATGTTTTTTCAGTATATTATTGACTTTCATTTAGGTACTTACTTACAGCTTCTGATCTCGACCGCATACCCAGGCATAAGAGACAATAAGACCTCTTCGGATAAAGACTACGTACTAGAAGAAAAAAAAAAGATGACGTATTACCTTTATATTCATTATCCAGATGTTTTAAAATATAGAAAGGTAAACAAACCTTTGTATATTTTTTATAATTCTTGTTCATTTCAGTCATTTTTTTAAGTGTTTGGTAGATTACATTTTCTCTCATATTGTGCAGTAAAATTTAAGGACGTACGTTTTATTTCAGCCTTGACTCGTAATATTTTAGTTTTACTATATAAAATTTTTGTGAACTGCATGATATCAGCGTATAAAATTGAAATAACTTTAAGTAGATTGTCTAAAAGGCTATTATGCTCAGGTATTTGATTTCTTCGAAGTCTTCTCATAAATGGAGTTTATTAATCCTGTGCAGTTCTGAGTAAGCTTAATAAATAATCCAAAATGTAAATGAAACTGATAAATTTTGTGTGAATCTTTGAAAATTTAATGTTACAAGAGCATCGAACTACAAAGAGGTGTTCTTGCAATAATTGATTAGTCTATTAAAAAGATCGATTGTTGTTTTTATTAAGAAAATAAAGACATTGTGGGTTACAATAGCATAATAAGCCAATAAATGAAACTTGATGCCATCAACTTCTGAACTATTAAACATTTTATTACCAAACATGATTTTGATGGCACCGGGCAAAATGTTTATCTTTACATCGAAGTACATCCAAGGAACCTTTGCAATCTGTTCCTCTTACTTACCAAACTTTATAATACACCTGATATTTTAGCTCACCTATGGATTACTTAATCTTAACCATTGGTATGCCGAAACGTGCATCCACACGAGACACAACGGATTTTTTAATTGTGTCTGTAATTTCAGCATACGAAAGGTTATGTAACAATACAAATATTCCTAAGAAACTTCAGCACTTTTATGAGCAGCATCAAAACCTTTTCTCACTACGTTTCGTTACCGTTTATGGCATTCTTATAGTTTTCTTTTAATACTATAAACCTCTCAACTTAAGCTGTTTGCGCTTGCGATTTGCTGCAATAAGATTAACTGAGTCGGTTAGAACCCAGCTTTTAGAATAAAAATAAAATCCAATCGTTACGTCTTGTTACGTAGCTCAACTTTATATACTGGCTGGATTTTTGAGACGAGGCAGTAAGGGCAGGTACCTTAACCGTTGTAGCTACAGAAAAATGATCTGAGGAGACTATCCTTAACTTTTTGAGAAATTTTAATCGGCATTCACACATTTAGAAAAAAATACAGTCAGCAGGAAAATGGGCAATTTTACCAAAAACACTTTTTTTGATGGCAATCAATCCGGTTTCTATGCTTCTATGTTTCCGGTTAATATGGATAAAAACTGAGGATTGAGAACTAGAAAAGAACTTGCCATAAAATTTTACCATACATTTCGTACTCACTGAAAAATTTAAGGATTGTATCCTAAGACTGTTTTCCTTATCTACAATGGTCCCTTACTGCCCCATCTAAAAAATTTCATTCAGTTTAGTAACTTTTATTATGATGCGTTCTTGAACTAACAAAGGGTAAAGTATATCTTAATAAATCTTTATAATGAACCCTCTAATGTGTGCAAAGCCCTGGAAAGGCGATAAGGTCTTAACCTACCTTGAATGTAATCTGTGCCTAAATAACCTAAATGTGTAAGCATGTAGGTAATCCCTACAAGTATCTCCATCGAGCCAAGTGTTGCTACGAGATTCAAATGCTGCAAACGTTAAATACCCTTAACTTTTTGTAATATACTCTGACGTCATTTTGTTAATCTTGAGCTTTCTGTGTTGGATGATCAATCTTTTGCTAGGTTCAATCGAACACTCGATAGGTACCTTTCCATAAATATGCAGCATCATAATACTTATTATTATTATTTCGTTTATTAAGGCGTTATACATATTAAATACATTTTTATTATTATTATAATCAAAGTAAAATCAGCAAAATTAATTATTATCAACTTAAATTGTCCGTTTATTCAAATCATAAATGTAATTCTGAAATGACTGTTGTTCGTAATGGATATAACACGGCAAATTGACGTAGGGTGTCAATTTGCAAACAATTTCTTTGACTGTACCTAAAATTTCGAAACAAGTAGAGATTTCGATATTTTAGGTACAGTCAAGGTAATTGTAGCATGTACCTATCAGAAAGTTGTGGTTCATCTT
Source organism: Eupsilia transversa (assembly GCA_914767815.1). Lineage (NCBI taxonomy): Eukaryota > Metazoa > Arthropoda > Insecta > Lepidoptera > Noctuidae > Eupsilia > Eupsilia transversa. Next base: position 7,331,102 of record OU611888.1, read on the forward strand.
TAAACCAGGGATCGAAACCGGTATAATAAATATGTGTATTTTATCGGTTACATCATTTATATTTTTCACAGGTATTTTTAAAGGTTACCTTAAATTTAATACAATCACATCGCCTGTGTATGTGACCAGTATTAAAACGAGAAACTAAAAGAGGTAACATGTTTCTTCTTCTTGGGTTAGCCAGATAGCGGTAACTTTAATCGTAGAAGTAACCAAAATTCTTCGATACCTGTACCATAATTTATAAAGGTTTTCGGTCCCTGCTTTAAACGTTAAACAACTTTCTAATACATAATGTACGAACCTAAAATTAATTCTATTGAAAGTTCGAAAAGCAAATTCCAATTTCTGTAAAATCCAATAGTCTCTATTGGTAATACAAAAATGCGATCATCGTTTACAGAACCAGAGCTAACCGGATTACTGCAATCTTTACTCAGGATTTTTAAAGCTTAGATTACACATGTTTACTTGAAAATATTTGATCCTATCTTAGGATTAGGCTTAGTAATCTAAAAAAGTGCGTATTTTCAACGTCCATATTCATCATAAACGAAGGGCTCAATACTCGTATAATGTATATTGCTTATGTTGATATATAGTACTATCTATGTATCATTATTGTAGCATCTTTATAGGTATTCTAGGATCAATATTTTGTTACGACTGTAATTTTAGGTCTGCCAGTAACATAACTTTACTGCGATCACCGGTAAGTTTGCTAATAGAGAGAAAAACAGCAATTCTCAAAATGGAAGATATTTTTAACGGTTAAAAACTAAATTCATGAATCAAACAATGATTCAAGTTCAACGTCACGCGTCACTGCCAATTTAATATCGATTTCAAATTCTCGCTTCCGTATAACAATATCGTTTAATACTGTTCCCTTATAATTTTGATTAATACTTTGTAATGAAGACTAAAAGCTCGCAAAATTAACATTTAAGGGGAGGATAGGAGGCGATTTACCTGATTTGCTAATGACTTCATTTAAGGTAATGTAGGTCAATTGCCATCCACTTACCTTTATACTCATGCCTGCGGTTACCAGAGTTATTAAGAGCTGCTAAATTCTGTGCTACGTTACTTCGCCTTAATATAACTGATGTTGGTTTTCGGCGCTGGTATAATATTTACAGAGTAGGCAAGAGTAGGAACAATATCAGTGAGCAAACTCTTGAGACTAGTTCATTAGTGCTTAAATGGTAGGTAGACGTGTAAATGGCCCTTGAGTAGGTAATAAACTATTGTGTTTTGTCTGATTCCCACTAAAGTATAGACAATGAAGATAGAAGTAATAGACGCTATAATAATATCTAGGTTGGTATGTCTGGGGATCTCGTAACCCAGTTTCATAAGATAATACCCAATGCGAGGTAAACCTTAATCAAGTAATCCTTTACGTGACCTTATATCGAGTAAAGAAACGATTCGTTAGGGCGATATTAATATAGATAAATAAATATTCAGCATAATTTTTATGAAACCTAACCATTGTTCGAACGATGTATTCTAGAGAGAAAAAATCCTACAGGTGTATTCTGTTTAGTGTTCATACTGTTGTTACCCGTACAAATAGGCCAAAAAATAACTTATGTTGCCAAGTATTTCCATCTCTTACACAAAACCCGGTCGTTAGTGTCCCCTTGAGCCCTTATCCCATAACTTTCGAAGCGACAAAATTATGTAAGACCAAAAACGCGAAGAAAAAACTCGGTGGGAAAATTTCGTAAACTTAAAATCGATTTCTCTTTGTTTTTCTAATATAAAAGTTTGGAAATTAAAGTTTATTGAATTAGGAATGGCTTTGGGGTCGTCGGATTGACTTCGATTCTCATTTGTGCGGTTGACACGCGATCGAAAATGGATTTAATTTTTGTTTCTTTAAGCATCTTGGAAAATGGAATCGTTTGTGTAAACCTTGATAGGAATATAATTTATTCTTGCATACATAATTTTCTTATTTTACTAGTTTGCAGGGCATGAGATTATATCTATTTGACATTACATTTAATACCATTACGTACAACAGTCTGTGTAACTACTGTAGGTACTAATGACACAACTGCATCTCGCGCAGAATCTAATTCGTTTAGCATACATATACCTATGCACAATATGCTTATGTGTCGCCGTAGCTAGCTACCTGCCTTTGCAGGAATACAATTTATTACTGTTTTAAGCTGTACACTGTCGTATTTACCTAAAATTAGCTTGACTACATTAATATCGGACTTTTCGACATTCTCATATGGACAAATATACTTCGTTTCCGCGAAATCAGATATGATTATTAAATGCCTGAAGGGATTCCTAGAAGGTGTACCAATTCTAAAATACGTGTACCCAACGAAGGTTTATAATCTACGTACGTAACTTAAATAAACCTAACTTCAGAGATAGGATTATGAGGTTACACAGCTCTAGACTTATATCCATACCTACCAACTACAATATAACTTTAGTACTTAGCACGTCTATTACATAACAGGAACGCTATCCCTCTAACAACGATAGCAATCTAATTATAGCAACACATAGCAAGACCCTATTGTGCGAGCGTCGCAAATACTTAACCCTAAAAAGAAAGCGACGACCATTCTTTTGTTCAAAGAAAACCTAGCAACTTCAGGATGCAATTTGGCGTAGTGCAATTGCACTTAACGAGTCGACACAGAATGAGATTATACTCGGCACCAGCAAATGGCGACAATTGGAAGATTCATTTACGCCTTCCAAATGGGATCGCGAGCTCTATTTGGGTTATTCACAATAGGAATAAAGATTGTGAATTATATTCTCGGATTATGAAAACTTTGCCAACGTTCTGTCTGAAATACAAAATGAGAAGATTGGTCTGGACTTGATTCTGTGTAATATACTGTTTTATATGGATTTTAGTTCTTTTTTATTTCATTTCACATTGGAATCTTAAATGCCGATAAAAACAATATGGGCCTTAATACTAGATCTTTGTCAGCATCACCGGCAGCCTTGTTCCACCCACAGGCCTCCTCCCTCATGCTTAATACTAGACTTTAGAAGACTGTTATTGATACCATATTTTAGTCAAATTTTTTATCGTAATTCAGAAAGGTTTTTCTAAAACGTGATCGATAATGCCAAAGGTAACCAAGAAAGTATAATTTAAAGGTCAGTCAGCTCCTTTGGCCCCTGAAAAATTGAACTCCTTTTCAAGAGAATATTAGTCACGTATAATACCTAATTCCTTAGAAAATAACGCTACCGGTCTCTATTATCCGTTCGCTCGTTAAGGAAGCAGTCTACAAAAGCGTTTCAAACGGGCCTATGTGAATTATTCAAATATATTCATATGTCGGATGGAAAGTCATGAGACGTGTAAAGGTGTGCATATATTTACTGGAGCACAATTTAACGGCGATTTTATGAGGTATAAAATAAATGCATAATATGGTAATGTTGGGTATGTGGGGAAAGATGTGGCTGTTGTTTAATGGGTCGAACTGTTTGGCCAATTATATTCAATAATTGATGTCGTATTAATTCATTTTGCATTTATTGTGGTGACGGTATTCGTTTCTCATTGTTAAAAATAAAAAAGACAGTCAGGCTTATTTAAATTCAAAGTCTTAAAATATCAGAGCTTTTTTCAAACAAAGCAGAGTCACAAGAACAAAAGTCTTTCCGCAATGTAAAGCATTAATCAAATTAAAAGTCAGTTGGACACAAAAAGTAATGCTAAAAATTTAGCAATATGAATAGACAAAACAGCTAGTCTGCATCTTAGAGGCAATAGACCGTACGATGACAAAAGGACAATGGACGAAAAAAATCTCCGGAATATTTTTCTCCGCGTCATTTTCTCTCATAATAAGTATTCTTTGAAGAGAATTGCTGGCACAATGAGCACTGGCGTAAAACGTCGCAACGAGACTTGATAATGTAAGTTGCCGCTTAGAGAGGCTTATTAAAATTGAATCACCCTCTCAAATGAGATCTTCACGTATCTCGAGAATTCGTTGACTCGCGCCGGTTTTGGTCGAGATTACCGACGGTTATCAAAAGATATGGTGAGCTTTGTTCGCTACCCAGTGGATAGGATGCCGTGTTTTCATAATATGAGATTAAAGTGAAAATAGGTTTCTTACGGATTTGCCGACGATAGGAAAATGTCTAATACATTTTAGTGTGCGTATTTTTATTTTTGGGTTATTCGATGTTTGGCATCATACACGCCATCTTAGATATAATATAAGTTGTATTTAGGTACTAAGATATCTTAGTTCTAGAGTATAATCCCGTAGGAATTGTTCATATTGTTCTTGGCCACGTAACAAGGCTAAATAAAGATTCTTGCGCACGAAAAACATTTCTTATTTAACTTGAAAACATTTCAATTAAGTAAGAGTAATAATCATAAGAAGGAAAATTAAAACAGTAATATTATATTATCAGAATGAAAATATTATTAATTGATATTGTAAAAGTTTATCCACATAACATGTTGATTAATAGTTATCTAATTCTACGCATAATGAATTTTATGTAGAATAGTTTCGCAAACAAAAATTATGATGGCTATAAATATGAAAACAAACAAAAAGTTATCAATCACGGTAAAAATGGCTGGGGTTGACAAATTCATGTATTTTTGTGTAATATTTCACTGTTGTGACAGCAGATAAAAGTTAAAACAAACTGTTGAAAATACCTAATATAACTTTACTTTGTGGTTGTTGGGTGATCATTTAATTAACTAAAGCCTGTGTTCACCAACAATCAAACCACTGGTTAGGTATTTAATCAGTTGGTTTATGTCAAATTTCCAAAGGAAATTACGCCGAGCGTACGAATTTAAGGCCTAAATACGAATTTAAGGCCTAAATACGAATTTAAGGCCTAAATACGAATTTAAGGCCTAAATACGAATTTAAGGCCTAAATACGAATTTAAGGCCTAAATATGAATTATGGATCTTAGGTTCAAGTGTCATGTAAATATTACACTTGCAACAAAACAAACTTGCTCATTCTCCCTTAAAACGGGCTGTTAGAAAACCCGATATAGCTGCGGTAGCTATCCCCGAATTTTTAAACACACTTTCGTAAAATTGTTTCTATCACTTCAATATACTTTGAAGAGACGGAGACAGCACGATGATAGGAAGTGATTTAAAACTGCTACAATATCATAACTATCTCTCACGCTATTATTATAACAAGGTGTGAACAGAGATTGAATTGGGTTATCGTAAACGAGGCAACACCGTTACCAACATGGAAATTCCTTCCCAAATCGGCAGGGGAATATCCCAAGATAAGGCAAAAACTTTAAAAAAATATCGCTTCCTGTTTTGGGATATGGCCCTATCTGGAGAATATTCTATCTTATCTCTATGTTCTTCGTTGCATATTAATACCCATGTTTGGTAGTTTGAAATCAATACCCCACTACTTTAAGGCTCATCGTCTACGACGCCACTAAAAAGTAACGTGTTACAAACTCAAATCAGCAATGAGTAGCTAGAATGTTCATAGCAGAAGTATTTTAATGGTGGTTCGTACACGACGCGACTTACTCACGCATTATTTACTAATTTGTGATTGATAGCGTCGTGGACGATGACCCTTAGACCCGTTTTTCTATAGAAATAGTATACACAGGTATACTATTTCTAACAAAGTGTATAAAGGTCAATATAACTAGTAGTTCTACGAACAGTAGACCTCGCGAGCACAATTTTTTTTGCAACAATTCATAAATACCTACAACTAAAGTTATTTTCGGGATATTTAGGTTTTAGTTTTTTTAAATAAAAAACATGGTAAGTAATATCCCGTTTTAAATAATAATAGTGAAAATACCATGTCAGCTTAACATTTAAAAAACCCAACTGCGGCTGTAGGTTTCTAAAAAGTACTAAGTCTAAGAAAGTTTGAAGCTGGCGAGCGGGTTGGAGACGGTTGGCAGGGTAACAGCAGTATCACGTATTTTATGAATTCCAGGGGTAAATTTTTATATGCACAATGGCGCCATCTGGTAACCTTATTGTAAAACTAAAATTAATTTTAAGTCTCCAGTTTTGGGATGAGGTGTTCCCAGGTGCTTCATAAATCCCGACCTAGTAGTTTAGGGCTTACTTAAATAAAAAAACTATCCAATATTCTAAAATTAAGTTTATCTTTACACTTTATATCTATCGGTACCAATGGAATTTGCGCATTTGCTTTGAACGAACTATGAAAAAGCACCACTTTCACAGGCGTCTTGCCAACAAACCCTCCCACTCGATGTGTAGTTTCATTAACCTAAAGAGGATAAGAAATTCAACGCTCCGTTTGAAAACATGTTTCTACGTAGACGTAATATTCAAGGGCACTTAGAAGTTTAGTCACGAAAAAGAAAGGTGGATGCGAATTGGAGTGTAAAAAATATTGGTCTGGGTGTACGCTGAATATTCAAGTCAGGATCAATAGACACTGAAGGGTTTGGATTAAAACGGATTTTTTTAACGAAACTCTTTTCTTTGTGCCGATGATATTGGGAACTTTGGGTAAATTCAATAGAGAATATGGTCCATATTTGATACGTTTTCATCGACTTTTATTCATATTATTCTGTGCGGTGTAAATGTTAAAATATAAAGCAAATAAACGTCATTGTTATTAATTAAATAACAATGCAAACAAAAAGTCACAGTAGTTTTTGTACGCATTGGTATCGTTCGTAATCGGTATATGAATTAATTAATGTAGGTTACATCCATTATTATAATTAATTGGTCTGACAAAAGTTATTTTTAACCGACTTACAAAAAGGAGGAGGTTGTATATAATTATATTCCTAGCGTATGTATGTTTTTTTTTGTGTATGTCCGTCGATATTTTCGTCAATTGTGGACTGATTTTGAAAATTCTTTTTTTGTTTGAAAAGATATGCACTCGAGGTGGTCCCATATAAATTTTATTAACTTTGCTTGGGTACTTTTTGAGATATCTTCAATAATACGTATTTTTCCCATTTCACATTTATTTCGGAAAAAGTTTTTATTGAATGAAAACCTGCATGATTCTCTTTCTTCTTTAATTATTCCGTCCGACAGAAGCAGGAAACGTAAGATAAACAAATTAACGCTTTTCCTTTACTTATGTCCGCATTTTGCAAGTGCAAGCGATTAAAGTCGACAACACTGAATGTTGTTTTACATATTTCTTGGAATTTATTCACCGAGCAGTTTCAGACTATGCCAGCGTAATTACAAATGGACAACTTTCTACAATTTGCTCTTGACAGGGATTTAAGATAAATGGAAATCTGTTCATTAATTCGGAGTTTTCAAAGGGGTAGTCAGAAGTAACAAAAAGTTGCGGGCTAAAATCCTTATAGAGAATGCCACTTAGATCACAGATACCGTCCATCACGCCAGCGTCGATGGATACACAACTTGAAAGATATGTAAGTAAATTTTTTCTATTATTATTGTCGCCATAACAACAATGTTTCCAGCATTGTTGTGTTCCGGCAGTATGAGGTAAGATAGCCAGTTCCTCTGTGGTAGAGGATTCCGGGTGAAGCTCGCTTCCATCTTCGGCCTGATCATCACTTACCATCAGGTGTGATTCAGGCGAAGAGATTCCACGTTGTGGTTAAAAAAAAAAAGTTTTGCTTATATTTTAATAAGTAAGGGTACTTGGAATTGGATGGTTTTGGTTCTTAGACTTATAAAATAAATGACTTTTAGTAATCTGATATCACTTATACTAAACGGGTTTACCTTGTCTCAAACGCGATGGTATATTAACCTCAATGGTACGAATTAGCTCAAGACTCATTAACCTTACACAAACACATTAATAGACTCTCTATTTACCTCGATTTCTCATTCAAACCTCCATACATCTCCTTCATTGCTTCCCGCCTTCAAATAACTACGCCTAATTATTGGGGCGGATGCCAGTCAAACCGGTTTATTTATGGGTGTTCCAAGGAACCCTCTTACTGCATTCGACTGACTGGCGAATGACAGAGCCTACCCACCTTCGGTTTAATTGCTTCCAATTCAAGTTGTCCGTAAATACGGCGAGGAGAAAATTTTGCCGAAGTGAGATTTTCGAGGAATCGTGATTTTGTGAAGTGCACTAATTGGATGGATAGTGTTGTTCAGATTACTTAGTTAGTTACTGATTTGGACTTCTGAAATTATCTACGGAAATGCTTCATGTTATTTACAGTGGCGTTACTATCTATAAATTGCATGCATTATGCATGTAACTGCTACAATAGGTACAGAATATAGTCTAAAACTTTGCCATATTTATTCTGCATATTACACCTAGGTAGGTACACCTTTTTTTAGGTACACATCTGCCTAACCCTCAGGGGATTACAGGCGTAATGTTATCATTGTAAAGGTACGATTCCGTAGCCGACCGCAGGCGGCAGCAGCAGGCGACGTGTTGCCGCGACACGACTAGTTTCTATGTATTTCTAAGAAACCGACGTGTCGCTAGCTAGTCTAGAGAAATTAATTGTTTAGCAGATTGACACACTACGTCAATTTCCCGTCATTTGCCTTTTCATGCAATTGTCAAAGAATACTGTTGTGATTAGATTATACGGACAATTTAAGTTGGTAGTCGATTTGGTTCACAATTATTTTCCCTGACTTTATAAAAATAAAGACTGATTCGTCTAGTAGTCGCAAGCGCTACTGCTGAGTATGAACTCCTGGGTTCGATTTCCGGGTCGGGAAAAGTGTTATTGGGGTTGTTTTCCCATATGGAATTTCATAGTAGCCCCGTGTCTAGATTTGCGCCGGTTGATGGCAATAGGCTCGCCCCCTATTACATGGAACTTAAACATAACTGGCCACCTCTCTCGATAGGTAGGTACACCTCTGCCTAACACTTCGGGGACCCCTGTAGATGGTATGTTATAATATAATATGTGTTTTTATATAAATAGCGAAAAACTATTCAATACTCTTTTTGCGAGAATATTTCTGTAACTAAACAACAATGTTTTTCCATCAATCGCAGATTAGCACGGAAGTAAACATTGTCGTTGTACGTATTGTATTCGAGAATATTATTCATTGTCACACTGAATAAACTTTCTCTCGGATTTTGATGAACGACCTGAATGATGATGCATCATTAACTGTGAAAGGCAATTGTACATTCGATACATCAAAAAGATGATTTTTTATAGCGAAAATAGAATAAAATATATCTTTTTTACTGCAATCACTTTTTATGCAACATTGTGTAGATATAAAATATAAGGTGCTATAAAAATATCTGCCACGGCTTTAATGTGAGGTAGTATTGTGTTTAAAGATAACAATAGTGAAGAAATTTCGTACCCCGGCACAGTTAAATCAATTTGAGAAAATAAAGTAGTTAAATAAACATTGACTCTACTCTGCATAACGTGGTTCACAAATTACGCGCGAAGTGCACTTCGTCAATGAAAACAACTGCTATCTCTTTCCATCTGTTCTGTGAATGAAAACTGAAATCAGCTGACTAGTTCGACACTTGCAAATTTATACGTAAAATTTTTTGTATGAAAAAAAATATGACACATGATCAATAATTTATCTTTACTATTGTAATCTATAAACACAATACTATCTCCCATTGCAGCCGTGGCAGATATTTTTATAGCACCTTATATAATTTAGAAACTCGAGATTCGTTTTTATTAATGGCTTACTTGAATATTAGATTGTTAGAATTAATTAAAGTGTTAAAGAACGTAATAACACAAACTTCGGCAACAAATTGATATGACAAGATTCTGTGAAAACTATGTACTTATAAACACATGTAAACAATAATAGTTGTCTAGTCTAAACATACAAATACATAAATAAAATTGAAGTGTCTGTTTGCAATGTCAAAATAACAGCTTTTTACTAAATGCGAAAATAAATATTATTACGGTACGGTACTTATAACAAAAAACAATTTAAAACATTTTTGTCTGTCTGTCAGTTTGTTCTGGCTATTCTCCAAAATATCTGGGCCGATTTTGACGGGACTTTCACTGACAGAGAACAGATATTATAAGAAGTAATTTAGTTTTATTTTAGAAAAGTATTAGGGTCCATGCGGGCGAAGTTGCGGGCGGCAGCTCGTGAAAAATAAAACCAAACTATTGTATTAAGAAAATTTACGATTTTAGAGAACAATTAAGGAGATGATAATGTTACTCGCACTTCATTCGATGACCAACTGCCCGATCACTCAATGCAATATTCAAGTGTCAAGTGTCGCCCCACCATTGCTCTGGAAGTTCGCAACGGAGCAATAATAGCGCGACAACAGTGTTGCCAACCTTAATATTAATGTAGTTAATTTTAATAGGTTAACGTATTTAATTTTGACTGGTTCTAAAAAGGTTATTTATCAAATATTATGTTTTTAACCAATAAATCAACTAATCATTAAATCAAAATAACCAATTTTATACGAAAACACATTATAACTACGTTTGTCTTCTAAGCAACAGCATTTATAACCCTTAAAAATCTGGAATACCTGAATTCACCACCATTTTGATTATTCCCTACTAGATAAAACAAATTAATGTTGAAAGCCAAGCCCACTCCCCTAAACACTTGCTCAGACAGCGGTCCCAAAGATACAAATTAAACAGTAAAAAGTAATAAATAAAAGGTGAGCTCAAGTGCCACTTTTGTCCGTTTTAAAAGTCTTCAGCTTGGAGTGGCACTTTCGTGGTCCGGTGGGAAAAAATGGTTGAAAGAAACGTAAGAAAATACTGCAATTAAATGGCATAGTTACTGTAGTATGAGGGCTATCTCCCACGTAGAATAAAATTAACTTATTGAAAACCTATGTGCCGCTAAAAAAGTAACTATTTTTATCACATTGTCGTGGGTGTGACAAAAATCAATCATTTAGGTAACTTTCAGTGATTGCCAATTCCCAACATTTTGATTTATTATTTTGTAAAAGTTACACAGCAGATATGCACACATTTCTGTTTCAGTTATTCATGTACAAAAAACCAGTTGTTTTTTTTAACTTTATATTGAAAATATAAAAGTATTCGTTCTCCAGCGTCGGTAACTGATAACAATGGCACACGTTTGTAGTTTTTAACACAACATATAAATCAATCAAATGTTTATTTCATGGGAGTATTTTCCCTTTTCTAGCGATTACTAAAAGAAAAATCTACGGGTCAGAGAGACACTGGCATAATCGTCAACATCGATACCTTTGCCATCCTACTATATTATCTATACTTATAATAAATCTGTACAAGTGAAAATTCTGTACATTGAAAATATCAAAAAAATAAATGGCAAGGGGTGTTACTAGACCGACACCGAACCCAAAAGTGTGATTAAATTTTTTTTTGTCTGTCTGTCTGTCTGTTTGTTCAGGTATCACGCAAAAACTACCGGTTCGATTACGATGAAACTTGGTATAATTATTCTTTAATATCCTGGGCACCACACTGGGTTTTTATCCCGGAAAAGTATCCTATCCTACGGTTGGGGGGTGTCAAAGATTGTATGGAAGAATTTTAACGCGCTGTCCGATTAACTCGAAACTCAATATTTATACTTAAACCCAAAAATTAAGAATAACGTGTATCAGGATTTTTCGAAATTCAACCCCTAAGGGGGTAAAATAAGGGATGAAAGTTTGTATGAAAAATCTTATTCCTTGAGGTAATAAACATGAAACTTCGCACGAATAGTTATCTAAATAAATTATAAAGTTTGTAGTTTTTTGTTTCTCTAAATGACACCCCCCAATCCCCCTAAAGGGGGATTGGGGGGTGTCAGTGTTTGTATGGAAGAATTTTAACGCGCTGTCCGATTAACTCGAAACTCAATATTTATACTTAAAACCCATGTGGATGTATGGGGTAATTTCCGACACTCACGCGGGCGAAGCCGCGGGCAGCAGCTAGTTAATATTATAAATGTGAAAGTTTGTATGTTTGGATGTTTGTTACTTAATGACGCAAAAATGGCTGAACGGATTTGGATGAAAATTGGCACACGGGTAGACGTATTTTTCATCCCGCACGCACGTTTCCGTGGGATAAAATTACACCTTCACGCGGTCGAAGCCGCTGGCAAAAGCTAGTAATCTATAAAAAACATCTTAAGAAAAGCTTTCAAATAAAAGGCAGTTTATTTATACAAGCCTTAATAATGACAAAGTGTATAACCAACGGTCAATATAGGGTTATGTCGTCATGCGTCAAGTTAATAAAGGCATGCAATGTTTTAATTAAAAATTTGTTTACTAACCCTGTCAGTGTTGTTGAAGGGGCCATTATTTCAACATTTTAATTAATTGACAACAATAACACACTGACGGAACCATGCATTGTACATGAATCTTTAAAATGCACACGTTTATCAACAATTTTGGGTGTTATAGTTCACGTGCAATATTCCGTACTCAATTTATTATACGTTCATACAAGGAATCTGTGGTATTTGGTGTGTACACCAAAGGTCCATGCGGGATTTGTTTTTTTTGAGTTTGCTTCGTGTCTATGCTTTTATTTACAAAGGCGGTATTAATAGACCATTGCCTGAAAATAGACTGGGTCTTTCCTAAAATCTGAAAGCAAAAGTTTATTGCTGTTTTATTTAACAATTTTAGGCGCATTTGTCCTACAATGTCTCTAGTTTCTACGTTCAATACAAAAAATTAATAGCAGTTAAATTACTCACTACTTAGTTATAATCGAATTTTACCAAGACTGAGTTTAATATTTTGGAGCATGAGGAACAGGGTGTAATTACACTCAAAAACACTCATTCTCTTTAGAAAAGGGAGGATCCTCCGCCCAGACGGGTGTCTGGCGGGCAACTGCCCAACGATTGACTTCGGGAAGTCTTACATATTATGTTGATCGCGCGGTAAACTCTAATTGCGCGATGCAGGTCAGTTCCATGAAGCGTAGTTCGCATGTGGCGTACTAGATGCCGCCACAATATTATAAACAATACCTACACAGGTAACACATTAATTCCAATAAGCATTCATTTTCCTGAAATGAATACATATTACTAAGATATTGCCAAATGTATGAACATATAATATTATGTTTCCTATTCTTATCATAAGAGAAAGGTAATATTCCCTGTCATGTCAATCTAAATTATGTAGAGGAAAATTGGAACTGCGACCAGTTCCTACCTACCTAACGATATTAACAAGAATAACGAACGTAACTTCTGTTTGGGTAACATACCTATCTGTACAAAAAAAAATGATTTTAGTGAAAAAAAAAAAGATTTTCTTTTCGGTGATTATTATATCTTAGGATGAAATTATTAATGAATGCAATAAATAAATGGTAGATACCTACATTGACGCTATCCTTGTTTATGGTATGCGACCAAATGTTATCACATTTAAGAATTGTAGAACGTTAGATTTGTGAAGAAATATCAAAGCAAAAAAATATGATCCAGAAATAAATGGCCTAAAGTATTTCTTGGTCGAATGAAGAACCTTATTTTTTTTAATTTTATGAATGCTTTTTCTTCTTTCTTTTTCGTGTGCTGACTAACCTGGTGCCAGAGTTTTTATGCTGCCCATCGGCCTCGGACTTTGCTAATTAATGCAAATTTCTTAAATAATAAATAATTGTACATAACTGCTTTCCCCTAATATATAACATATAGCATCACATCTGTAATCCCTGGAAGCTTAGGCAGAGAATGAAGTACCTATAGTTGTACATTTCGCCAGCCAAAACATAGTAATGTGAAAAAAAAGTCCACGATAGGAGACGTAATAATTTCAATGATTAAGTACCAACCTAATACCCATGTCAGTTACAAGGGTGTGTGTCAAAGTCACGTTAATTTTGGTTAAAATTAGAATATTTAGTTAACATAATAGAATTACGGATATCAATCTAACGTTAGACGGAATCAACTTACGAACAAATTGTTGTTGCTGCTAATTGGGAGAGGCGCCTACATCGATTTCTAGGTAATTATCTTAATTAATAAGTTTCTTATGCTTGCTTGATGGTTACTCTGAAACACTAGCGGATTATTTGTAATGTTTCGTGTGTTAGACATGATAATATTCTACCAATTCTTATTTAAATGCAATTTTAAAATTGTTATCATGTTCTGGGTAATTTTTTGGTCCCTGTTCACGGAACTACACAACAAATACGTTTCACGAATCAAAAGTGCAATTTTATCACTTCACATTAAACCCGAATCACCGTGCTATAGGCAAATCGAATGCCAACTAGAGCGATCATGTACACACAATGGTAATCTAAACTGGTCAATAGAGCGTACACCATTTACGGCCATCATTGGTCGTTATGTGAATCGCAAATAAGATCCAGATTCAGTATGCGATTGGGCGACCAAAAGGTAATATAGAATTCAGCAGAGTTCGAAAGGCAGCGATGGTTACAGAGATAAGGTCGTGCGAATGGGCAGAAGGAAATTTTTATCACTAACATGTATACGGGCGATGAAGTGAATGCTATCGGTGTATTGTATTCGTAGACGTGTCTTCGAGGATATTGGGTTGGTTTGGTGAATTGAGTTTAATGTAGATAAGATTTTTTAATATTGAAAGTAAGTTTGACGATAGAACACAAAGTGTAGTTTTGAGAGTAGGATGGGAAATACCATTAATCATAGATTATGTCATGAAAACTGAGTAACCAACTTCGGACGCGTATTACCTATGTATGACTTTATTAGTCCATTTATTAATCTTCTGAAACTCGGAAAAACTTTAAAGTGAAACAATAAAACCTGAGTGATCCTTACTCAGCAATATGCCTGCCAAACTCATTGATGCAGTTTCGCTACACTCCACCTCTATATTCTTCTATTCCGATGAACCAATATTTGATATCACGATGTGCAGCTTTCAATAACCTTTATTGGGATTAAAGTAAAACAAATAATGTGAGTACACTCAAAAGTTATTGAAATAATATTTTTGCCGTAATACAAAATTAACTAAAGGCTCATGCAGACTGGCGCGATACCGCGCCGGTCTGCGCGACCCGTTTATTATTAATATGATTAATTTGTACATTTATAATTATCATTATCCCGCATTTATTTGGTTAAATCACTAGGTACCTACCCTTGGCCTATGGGAAGCACAAAATGTGGGGCGAACCAGGAATTTCAAATGTGGGTGAACTTTGTCACGCGAATGTGGAACAAATCGACGGATGGGTATTCAATAAAAATAAAACTACTAGGTACATTCGATTCCATCTTGGTCACTTTTTACGTCACGAATGAAAATAATAGGCTTTTTCTTTGCAGTATACCAAAGAAATAATAATGATATTACCACAGATCCAAATTATGTTATTACCATAAACACCTGCTGAAGAGGTCAAGCAACTTGGTAACAATTAAAAAATCTTACAACGAGTACTGTCAGGAAATATGACGAGAATGAAGAGTATTAAAATGAAAATCTTATTATATTGTTAAAGCTGTGTCCGTTGCCCTACACCGCGATGCAATATCCTACGTTATATATAAGGTCTGTCAGTCAACAGCGTTTTGAGTTAGGTCTACAGTAGACAGATGGACTGACGGGTCGTGGGCCGACCACGTTTTTTTACTCTGTGACAAATGGCCCCTTTTGCCGCTCTCGTAATTGGTCGAATTTATGATGTAGAAGAAAACTTAGAACACTTTTTTCAGGGCCTGTGAAAAACGGTTTTAATCTTTTTCCCATGATTTCCCTCTCGAATAATTATTTTTGAGTTAAGCAGTTCCTGTCACGGGTTAGATTGTATTGGGTGAGTTACCATTCTTGTTTTTCGTTCTTTTTAATCGACTTCCTTAGCGTATGTATGTTTTTTTTTAACGTATGTTCAACGATTTCTCCGTTATTAACTTTGCTTGGGTGCTTTTTGAGTTAGCTTCAATAATATCATTTTTTTCCACTTAGCCTATGTGGATGATGTTTTAACATATTCCTGTCACTGTTATTTACATAGCAGGTCGTGATATTCGAATTTGTGGGGGTAGGTACCGCAACTAAAAAGTGCAAAATAAAAACATTTTACAAAAAAAAAACAACGGACTTCCAAAGAAAACACTAGAAAGTGAAAAATAATTTTAATTTCGGAAGTTGGTGGCAAAAAACGTTCTTTTTTAAATTAAAAAAGTATTGTTTGGTTAAATCTTCCATTGAGAAGATCTTGATAATGTCTCTTTTATATACCTACCACTAAGATCTTGGATTATTGGTTTACTCATCATAGTATAAAAGCAACAAAATATGAAAAACGAAAAAAAGTTACATAGGATTGTGGCTTGTGGTCTTCTTACTGTCTGCCAAAACGCATAAAAAAATGCGCAACCATAAATTATGTAACATTCCACTTTGATATTATGAGATAAGTTTCAAGCTGTCTTTAATAGAATTTGCAACCGCAACTTAGCCGTATTTCGAGATTAGCAAAGTTAATGTCAACAAAAACGATGACTCTGAACTTTGAGGTGATTTAGCTACAGTTATGCTGTTACTATTGTTATGGTGTGGGTGTGGGTTACAGGGACTTTTTATATTTCCTATTAAATTGATCTACTTATTAAAAAATTTAGAAATATTTGTAGATAAATGGTTAGATTGGAACTGGAGTATGTAATTTCCCTAGCTGTAAACTGAGTTAGATATCATTACTTTTTTAATATGTAAATGGGTAACTTCGAAGCTAGAGGCAAGCGATAGAGAAGATAGGTAGTGTAGGATCTATAGCCAGCACAGGCGTTACTCAAATTAGAACAGAAACCCCTGGGTCACCCAGATCTTTTGCAGATTTTCTGAACAGCCTAATCGGTTAAGGCTAAATCAGGTTACAGTGTGGGTTACATATGATGTTAGAAACTGTGAAATAGCATGGTTTAACTGAAATATACTTCACTATTTTCTTAACACAATGTATATTTTTCATCGATACTACTAATTAACATCATAACATAACATCACGCCTGAAATCCCCGAGGGTTAGGCAAAGGTGTGTATAGTAACATTTTGCAAGTTATGTTTATGTCCCAACCTACTGCCATTTCCATTTACATTTACATTTACAGGCACAAATCCAGAAACCAGGCTGCTACTGAAAAATTTCCTAACGGAAAATTGTAATGACACTTTCCACGACTTGGTAATCGAAACCTGGACATCACGCTCAGCTCACTTCCAACCTCTAGACCAACCTCTTCTTCCCAGTTAAAGCACTGTCAAAGCGCAGTCAAAGGACTGTCCTATGTAATTTTGACGTTTGAAAAGTGCTGATTCTCAGCCTAGATGGAATAAATGACTTTTGAGTTTGATTTTGAATGAGGCAGTCAATATACTATTAATTCAAATGCTAGAAAGATTTACGCATGCTTAGATTTAGGTTTCAATCTAACCGCGACAATCAGTTTATTGATCGTAAATCGAGGTCTAGACTTTGATTAACTAAATTACAGTTTGATTGACCTTGGATCTACGTTAGGACTTAGTTTACAGCAGCCCAAACAGTACCTAGTCCATAATACGAAAGTTACGTAGGTACTCGGTAAACTATCACGATTGTACTTCTTCTATTTACATAGATCATTTACAGAAATAATTATCGCAGTCGTTACGGGTCGTCAGAAGTCCGTAAGTCTGACAACCAGTCTTACCTAAGTCCTTTAAGGTACCATATTACCCATTACCCATACCCGTATCGTATTACCCATTTACTGGATTGCGGAGTTCAGATAGGCAGTCGCTCCATGTAAAATACTGGTATTCAGCTGCATCCGGTTAGACTGGAAGCTGACCTGATCATAATTGGGAAAAGATCATAATTTTTAAAGCATCACTAAAAATCCTTATCCAAAAATCAAAATGAAACATACGAAAAATACATTACGCATTAAAATTTTCGGCTATAAGAATTGGGAACGAAAGAGATGTTCACTGAATTACAAAACGCAAAGAAAACCGAATCAAATTCCTACAGAAAAATTCATACGTGGGAATTGGGTTTCCTACATTCATTAAGGTTGTATCTGATGAAGCTAACTGCCAGTTTACCCGGCTCCGTTCGCAGTCACAACGGTATTTACCTTTATAGCTCTGTCGCTCCGTAACGCTTACATCTTGATATGCATCTGAGCCACTTCCCTCGTCAGCTGAGCGCAAAATCGGGTTAATTCACGACGGAAACGTCCGAATCGTGAGCGTGGATACTTATTCTGGTTTTGATGAATATTTATGTTGACTAAAAAATATTTTGGTCAAAGCTTTAGGATTATGTCTGTTTATGTTATTTACAGGAAAATATTTTATTCAATATTATCTGTACTCGATTTATATTTTACCATAGATAGTTAATTGATGCAGGCGTGACTTGGCGGAAATCCATTAACCGCTCAGGCGCCGCGCGGCGGTGTTTTTTATGACTCTTTAGGAATAGTTAAGTGGAATAGGTTACTTAATATATCTACGTCTATTGTATTATTTTACTACAGAACATTAATATGTGCATCAGCAAGAAATCGATCGATCGACTGTCTCATTGCAAGGCAAAGGCCTCTTCTCATACCGAGAAGGCATGAACATTGATCACCACGCTTGCTCAAGATGAGTTTGGCGATTTCAGACTTATATTAATTATATAAGGCCAGGTTTCCCCGCGATGTTTTTCCTTTAAGGCTCGTACACACTGGCGCAATATCGGGCGGTAGCGCTGCCGGTCGCGACCGCGATTTCGCGCCAGTATGTACGAGCCGTTACCAATGACAGTGAAGTCCAAGAGAAACTCGGAAAGTAATTATGAATTGAAAAATCACATTGGTAGCTACTTGCCATACACAATCATTACGACATTACTTGTAGGTATTTTGTAAACGATTTTTTGATAAAAAATATATTGATATAACTTTGTAATTATACCTTACCCAGTAGTCTGTCTGGCCGACTTCTTGACAACTAAAAAGTACTTACCTGTAAATGGTTTAAATGAAATAAATGCTTTGACTAACCTGTTCTAGTCTTTTGTCATTGAAATAAAGGGAGAATAAATTAAACACTATTATAGTTGTAGGACTAACAGAAGACAATGAGACGGTAAAAATAATAATCTGGCATTAGGAAAATAACTGTGTACTACAGAATGAACCTATCAAATTTAAAAATATATTCCTAACTTATGTATGTATGTACCTACACTTAATATAGGAACATCGCTGAAGAAACCCTCATGGGAAGTTTCCCATATTCTTTCAAAGTTATTTGCTTTGGCTGGGTCAATCTTTGTAGAGACTTTGTAAGTCGCCACGTCAGCGTTTTTTAGGCCTCCCTTTGTGTTCTCGAATTTCCACAGTCAACATGGCATTTGATGAGTATTTTTGAATATTCATTTAGTACGGTTATATGCTTACTAAATGAAAATCAAATCAAAATATTTTATTTGACATAAATCTACATAGTCAGAAGCTAGTTTCACGGTTCCAATTAGTCATTTCCTATGGAGAAGAACCGATACGAAACTCTTTTAAAAATAATTGGATTTAACCATGTTTTAAAATTACAGAGGTAATAGGGATGGGAGGACATTGTAAGGTTGTCAACAAGTACCAGGTACTGAACAAAATAGGAAATGGACAACAAATCGAAACAGTATATGAGTCTAGAAGATCTACAACGTTCTCACATGAACGAAATAGAAGAGAGGAATAATTTATAAGATAAATAAAATAATAATTTAAAAAAACAATTTTTCATAAACATGCTTGGAAATTGGAGGATTATTTTGACAACCTTCTTCGAGATAAATCGAAATTGCGGTACTGCACGAATACATGCGAGCACCCGGCCGGTTTGAATGAAAATCCATATCTTTTGTGTTTAGCGGCCAAATAAATTACTATGAAAACTGGTGTTATTTAAAAAAATGGTACGAACTTTTTACTTCAACAAATGGCAACCAAGGAGGTAATTTAGTAAAGATTATACTTTTTCGATTTGACTTGCAAATACCGCTGTTTAAAGTAAAGAAGAAAAATATGAACTTATTGGCACGTGAAAAATTATCGTTGTTCGTCATTGATTCTGGAATTTATGCAAGCTGACACATCAAACGTTGTCTTGACCCCGGTGAACTTTGTACCACGTGAGACACAATTTAGAATTTTTCGTTTTTTCGGCATGTCAGTTGCAGTTTTCCTAATTTTCTTTTTTCCTAAACCACCCCAGAATTGATGAGAATAAAACGTGTCATGGAAAGAAATCAAAATAAAATAAAACGTCTGTTCAGAATAAGCCCTTTGATGCAGAGCCCGGCTCACGACCGCAAATATAGATGGACCTAATTAACTTCGGATCGATTTTGCCCACATTCCGTACCAGTTCCTTTATTTTCTGTTAATGTAAATAATTGACCAGTGCTTTAACTGAACAGAAGTTATAAAAAGTAGACTGGGGTTTTAATTTCCATTGATATCGAGTGTGTTCAGCTTTTTAAATCTTTGCTTTAGTTGGCAAAGTTAATTGACCCGTTGATTAAATCTCTAAAATGAGACTCAGTTCCTTCCACTCGAATTACCTAACCTGCACTATTAAAAAATAGATTCAAATCTAAAATGGAACAACAAAAAAATAACCGTTCCGTTTTTAAATTCCAGATCACAGGTTCGGTATCCGTATAGCGCTGCCTAATAAATATTTACGTTCCGTTACTACAACTCCTACAAAATTGTATGAAATGGAAATTATTCATGAAACTAAAATAAACGTCTTGAGAAAGAGACGCCTCAATTTTGTTGCTAAAACGTTAAAAGCTGCAGCTATGAATTTTGTATGAAAATTGACGTAACCGAAGACGCAGTATGAAATTTTAAATCACGGTTGGATTTATTGCAGCGACGTAATGTTTTATAGTTCTGTGATTTCCGTATTGTGTTAAGGTTTATTGGAATAACATAAAGCTTTCGTCTTCATGGTGTTATGAGCCGAAAACCGCAGCGCGATTTCCATTGATTTCTACTGTATTACGTGTCATGGAATACAGATATTTCATTGCTATATGTTTATTGATATCGACACTTGAGTTTTAGGAATGGTCTTTGTGTGTGGCTGGTGATATAAGCTTTGAATTATGGCTGAGTTAATTTTATTAACGTTGTGTTTAGTTAACCATGTTCGAGAGTAGCCATGTTGTATGGTACTTACCTACACCCGCATCGTCATAATATTTAGCTGCTAAGGCTTGTTAAATGTCCAAAGTTATTTGCACGATCGTCATAAAAAATTACGACTCAGTTTATAGGAGTAACAGCATTTACTGGGTAAAGGTCTTGTCGCATTTATATTTAAATGAACTTTATTGTGAGTCTGGAATACAAATTTGTGATCTCGACACCCGTCCAACGCTTCGTTGTACTATGTAATTACAAAATGTAAAGTCTTAAGTTTACTTTTGTGCTACATTGCGTCTTACAGAGCTTTTACAGTTAATACTTTCAAATGAATTCGTAATAAGGGCGCAATGTATTATAAAATGTCACTTAAACTTTTGAAGTTTCGTATTTTCTTAATACAGTTCCTTGCAACTTCCAATTTTACATAACTTCGTTCCGTAGCAATTGCCGAGGTCATTTTGTTCCGAGTTTCGCTATCGCGACTTCTAAGTCTACTTAAAATGTCAAGTTTGATTTCACATTTATTATAGTTAGTGCTTTTGTTCTCAATGTCGTGAATGTCGTTTAGATTGAGCCAAAAGTTTATTTTTAAAATATGCGGATTAGGGCCATTTCTTCATTTTTTTTTCCAAAATTTCATTTTCATCTTTAAAGGAAATCTATATAGTGGAATTGAAATATTATCGTGTAGGTACCTAATAATTAAAAGGCTGTATGTTGGGAGGTTATTCTGAATCGTTTTATTATTACCTAATTGTTGGGTCTACTCTGGGGTTAATAATAGTTAACCAGAATTTTGACCCACAGATAAAGACCCATGCAGCCTCCCAATACTCAGTCGCTAGACCTAATGATATTAATTAAAATTAACGAGTGAACGTTCATGTCAAATCAGGAAAGGGACAAGATCATAATATGCAAATGGTAACCCATCGTATAGCTGGGCGTGCTGAGCATAACTGAAATACATGGTGACGTCATGTCACACAGTTGAAGGGATCTAATTTACAAGTTAATGAGGTAGAGGAAAGCTTTGCTTTGTTGATTTACGTTTGAATGAGGAATACATCGGGCGGAGTGCGTTGTGACCGGTCGGTGTGCTTTTGTTTTGTTTGTGTTGCGTCCGTAAATGGACACAAAAACAAAAGCAAGTCGGGAAAAAATAGTGGCCCGGTTGTAGTGCCTACCGACCCTAACGTTGGTGTGTAATTTTATTCTATTTTCAATCATTACCGTTTGTATGTAGAACAGGTAACACGTAGTCTTGGAATACTATGTTACTTTTATAATCGAGATAATATGCGAGATAAGAAAAAAATATGACACTTTATTGTTGGTATTGAAATAATTTATTTAGGTAGGTACCGTAGATACTAAATATTTTTTATTTTCTGTACAAGATACCTAAGCCTTTTGTTTTTCGATCAGACGCTTGTTGACTTTTCTTATAGGACAATATTTTATCGAATCAACGAAATATGTATTCTATTTTAGATAATACAGTCTATAAGGTCATATGCAAAGTGACCTCTATGTTAGGGCTACTAATATGTACTGAGCGGGTTGTGGTAATAGTGACTAGCACATGGATTAGCGTACCCTCAGACCAAATTATCTATATGAACTGATATATATTAAGATGACATTTTAGGGCAGGATTTAAGGACTGAGACGGGATTAAAAGGACCAGAAAAAAGGTTTGGAAATTAATTGGTTGACTCATTTGAAATTACGATGATAATAAAAGCCTAGCCTTTACCCATCTATGTTGGGGTATCCATCGACATTAGCCACAAGCCAGCCCCTCACGATGATGATAAAAGTAAGGGGTAGATAATGTTTTTAATATGTCTAGTGTTATGACTATGAATACAGGATGGAACACTACAGCTTAAATATTTTAATTAAAAACATACATCGTAATATTACGTCATAACTTCATTAACACTAAACTGCAGAGGTTGTAGCATATCCCTTATGAATATGCAAAGCACGTGGCTAAGACACTTAAATTAGCTCGTTATTCAGCGATTTACATACATAATTGTATTGTTTTAATGAGAAAATACAATGTTGGTCTATTATCTACTGAATAATGGATTGAAAGTCGTATATTGCTGGGGAAGCTGTTAATGAAATGGGAGAATATGTTTTGATAATAGAATTAGGCCTCCACAATGACACAGACCATAAACGTGGCGTCTTCAGCCATTTGTTTCAAAATAATTGAATAAAAAAATAACGACTATAGGAATTAGATCTCTAAATCAACCACTAGACTAATCTATCAGTCGGGATTGTTGCAATCCATTACGCTACTCCAAAGACCGTTTCAAATAAAATGCTCAAAGTTAGAAGTACTTATCTGTCAATAATGGATGTTCATCCCACCACCGTGAAAGTAAGCCAGCTTAAAAAGCATTTTTTCTTATTTCGGCTAACAAAGTAATTACGTGAGAAAAATAATGCCTCCGCTTAACTTTTTAATCCCCGTGGAGCCGAATTTATGAGCAAGAATTGTGACGCTAAATTCTTCTTAACACGTTGCCAGTGGTGGAGATATTTCCAAAAATGTAAAATAACGTGGCTAGGGATATATTTAGTTCCCAAAGTATTTTACTACCGATGTTGGCTGGGAACTGTATGACGCGTAAAATAATTTTTTATTCTTAAAACTCGGGTATTTCCCGTACGTAACTATAATATTTATTGGGCCACCATTTAACTGTATTTTAGCACTGAATTTTCAACAAATCTAAAGGGTGGAACTAAATTGATGTTTTCTTGTTCCCCCCCGAGGGGAGGTCAACTCAGTAAAAAGGCAAAAAGTGTTCTTCAAGATTTCACGAGTCTACAAAAAAGATTTATATTTTGAGATAATTTCAAATTCGGCACGTTATTTGGCGGTAAACATACCGAACAAAAGGTCGCTCCCGAAGAAAGTATTTGTGAAGAAAATTAATGTTTAATATAAGATCGAAATCTTAGCTTTCCGTACCGAAGGCCGTCGGCGGATATTTTTGCATTAAGATGAGGATGCCGTAAATTTTCTGATAAATATTCTGCATAAACAATGCGTAACTTCTTTCATGGCTGAATCCTCAATATTGCTAATCCGTGCCAAATTGGGCAGTTTTTTTAATACAATGACAGTAGTTTTCGATCTCTGAAAATGTTGACGAGACTTTGGAATAGACATCATAATATTTACATACATATTCTGATAGTCATAGAATAGAATATAACTCTATAATAAGTAGAGTAGTATAATCATACAATCAATCTGCATAGCCTTTTCTCAACTATGTTGGAGTCACCTTCCAGTCTAACCATACCAGTTACAGCTGGATACCAGTATTTTTCATGGAGCGACTGCCTATCTGACCACCACAACCCATTTACTAGGTAACACGATACCCCTTGGCAATACTGGTTATCAGATTTTCGGGCTTCTAACTACCCGTAACGAGTGTCGCAGATCTACGAATGACAGCCGGAACCAACTGGTTAACGTGCTGTCCGAGACACGGAGAGGTCTCGGTATATTATGTATGGTCACCTGTCCACCGATCAACCTCGGCAAGCGTTGCTTAATCTTGAAGATCGACCCGTGTGGCTTTAGCCACGAGGCCCTTTATTATAAACATACGAATTACAGAAATACACGTAGCTTTACATAGAGTGACACAATGGGCGGTATTATCGTTAAAAGCGATCATTATCAATCATAAAGAAAACCTTCGGATGGATTTAAAGGAAGGGTTTGTGGTGTACTATTTACATAAACAATAAATAGATACATACATAAAGCATATACTCATCATACCCTAGTAAGAGAACATATTTAAAGATGAACTTCGAAAAATACATACACCTTACTTAAGTAGGTACAACTAATAAATTCAAACAGCATAGTTATCAAAAATGTAGCACAGTCACTACTAGCACCTACTAATGGGACCGATGACGTTTCCAGTTCATTAGTTCCCACTTGGACCAGTCCCGACTCAAGCTGCCATTACACTGTCTGATCATGTGTCTAGCTCAACTCACTTGAGTCCTATTATTCGATCGGTGACGTTTGGACTTTTGTCTGATGTCGGATTTCAAAGCAGCCTTGTTCCTAATTTGATTTCAAGAATCCTGTCAATGACATAGTTGTGGAAATGTTATGAAATCATTTTGATAGAAACATTAAGTACATTTAGGTACTTTGAAAAACCCAAAATACGTTAGTGAGATACTTATTAACGATTTGTTTCGTTCATTTAACGATGATTTTCGATCCACAAAATGAGTGTCAATATTTTGGAAAATTCTCTCACTGATTTTATTGTATACAGAAAAAAAAAAAAAAAAATTGTATATGCTTCAGAAAAAAATGGACCTTACAAAAAAAACCATAAAATATATACATACAAAGTAGCCATATGCCTCGTATTCATCAAATTAAAGCTTAGAGTTTGAGTCCAATACTTAATATCAGAGCAGGTCACAATTTAATGGTCACACCAAGACCAAAGACAATACACATTGCGTATTATTACTGTGTGTTGCGTGCGACACTGGCAAATCACAAGCAAACAATCCAAACAAAACAAAGTGCCGATTGTAGAGTGGAAAGTATCTACTATCATAATTATTAATGTATATCATAATTGTACTTTACTTTATACTTAATTAAAAATTACTTTAAACTAAATTTTATTTTATTATTATGATAACAACCCTTTCCACTCACTAATTGACTTTGTGCAGAAGCACTGCATTTTACCACATTTCTAAACATTCCTACCTGTCTGCACTGAAATGCAGAAAATGGCTTTACTGTGTCCATCAATTAAAGTAAAAAGGCAATCACTCTCAGTTTATTCAAAAACTGGAACCTGACTATGGATATTCTCTGTGACATGAATTTCAAAGGCCAAAAACACTTCAGCTTTGGGTTAAAAATGCAAAAGTTTCAACACTGGCGCACTTGTACGAGCAACTGAATTGTTAAGTTGTCTAAAATTGAAACGTTACACTTTTTCATTACAAAACGGCAGAACGATTATATCATAAACAGCTTTAGTCGCCGTCTAAGTCTCGTACAATACTAAAAATAATTAATGCGACTGGTAGTCTCCATATTGACGATGAGTTTTCATTGGTACCCTGATAAATCAGTATCATTACTTTCCTTAATACGGATGCATGCAAAAGTTTAGTATAATAATTAGGAATAGAGAATTTTCAGTAATTAAAATGAGTAATTATGGACATGCACAAAGAGTATAATTTAGTTGATTTACCTTTTAACTGCGATGTTTATGAAACAGTTCTTTCATTTGTATTTTTAGGGTTCTGTACCTCGAAAGGAAAAAACGGAACCCTGATAGAATAACTCGTGTGTCTGTCTATCTGGCTGGCTGCTGTCCGTCTGTCACAGCCAATTTGTTCCGAATCTACTGGACCAATTTAGTTGAAATTCGAATATCACATATGAATTTCTGTGAACTAAACACTGACGTGTAACGTAAATGAATTAATTTTGATTATGGGGGCTTTTCGGGGCCAAACGGGAAATTTCATTATAAAATGTATTTAGTTTAAAAGATATTTAAGAAAATATGTATAAGTTTTTTTTTTATCTCCGAAACTACTGAGCCTAAAATTTTGAAAATGAATACAGAAAATGGTTCCTTACTCATAGATTACAGGAACACTTATAAGAAGTTTATGATCTTAAAATAACATGGTAAATCTCGTAATATTGTGCGTACAAACTTACATTTGCCGTTGGAATGTATGGGAGAACATGATTTTTAAGTACAATGTTAAGTTTGTTCTTGGGATAAATTCATCCCATCTACGGAACCCTTCTTTGTGCGTGGTTCGACACGTACTGGGCCGGTTTTCTAGTTCTTCCCAAAGACTTTTTATTTTTCTTCCGCATTAAGCACAAAAGCTCTCCAATAATATTCTTCTAATAAGAAGAAGAAGGCTGCAATAATCAAGTTACGTAGATCCTTCCTATAAACTGCACGCGCCGCATTTGGGCCGCACTTGCCCAAGGACCCTTGACCTGAAACCTCTTTGTCAGACGAGTGTAGTTACAACACTCTTCACCCCAGTTTTTATGGATGAAACAAGTATGGCGCCGTTTTTATTCTCGGTATTGTTGTACGTACTGGTTCGTGGCGTCTTGGGGTTAATTGCTTTTGCGAAAAAAAAACAATTTGCTTGAGTTTATCAATTTGTTTAATGTAATAACTATATTTCGAATTGTTTGTTATAGTCACATATTTAGGAAGGTTTTGTTAATAATTAATGTCGGCTATATTTATGCCCGCATTACAAATCACTAATGTGTTTAGTGCTAACCATATTTAAAACATCCTTCTATCTCTTTCATCATAAAGGGCAGAAACATAACAATGTTTTAAATTAGTTTAGCGTTCAATTTTTAGAGACTGAAACAAAATCTGGTAGGCAAATAATAATAATAAATAATAAAAAGCTTTATGCAATCCACAGTTAAAAATCAGTTCAGTTTTAAATATCAATTAAAACTATGAATGCCATTAAATCTATATAAATTGAACAAATTAAATTTTTTCATTCTTAATATTATGAATATTTCATATTACCTTCAATATTGAAATTAAAA
Organism: Eupsilia transversa; assembly: GCA_914767815.1. Taxonomy (NCBI): domain Eukaryota; kingdom Metazoa; phylum Arthropoda; class Insecta; order Lepidoptera; family Noctuidae; genus Eupsilia; species Eupsilia transversa. The sequence goes on from OU611888.1 coordinate 7,358,938, forward strand.
AATCATGTATTAAAATAAGAAAATGATCGTTGGACAATCAGGACAACTAGCAGACAAAGGTTTGCATTAATATAACTTGTATTGTGTGTATTGAAACTTTTCGTATTAAGTATTCTTCACCAATATGAAACAAAATACAAACAAGCCAAGACTACAATTATTATACCCACAAGACAAAACCCACTTACTGTACATAACCTTCGAATAACAATCGAAACATATTTCTGTGTTTAAGTACGTATCGGGGAGGCTATAGAGAGACACAGTAATAGAAACGAGCCACTTTAATGGTACCCCGGACACTATTTTGTCACTATTAATGCCGGTTTAAGGCCACTAAACACGCCCGTTAAGGAGGTGCGTCGACTGGAACATTAAAATTGTGTTCTATCGGGCTAGATTCAGAATAAGTAGTATATATGAAAATTTTGTGAACTAGAACTTAACTTTACTTGTGATTGTTTTCTTAGAAAGTTTGGTCCTCTGTTGTATTCTGTGGTTGTATGTACTTACTTAGTATGGCTTGTTTCATGTTTGCACCGATTTTCTCATTCATTCACAATTGCTTTGAGAATCAGAATTTTAGAAATCTTAGCTTTTGTCAGCAGTAAGCATTTTAGGGTTATGATATTGTTACATCAATTTTAGATGCTTGGTATGTACCGGATAAATTAAATTCTTGGATATTTTTTATTTGATCAGAACGCTTGCTTCGCACAATCAGCTTTTTCTTCGATTTTTGTATGCTTTCTACTTAGATAGTTATTAATATAATATATAAAAATAGAATACCACTTATCTACATAATAACGCATAACGATAAAGTAATAAGGGTGATATTCCAGGTACTTCCTGTATTTGATGTAAGTAGGCTACTATTTTTGTGCCACTTCTCTCGTTATTACGGAACCATTTGCCCAATTGAACTTCTTTGTGTCACAATAATTTGATTTGATATCAATTACGTATCTGTGCCTCCACCTACGTTAATGGATTTTTTATGTACCTAATCGAAGGCCGCATTTCGTCCTACTTTGAGGTTACGGGCTTATTCAGTAGGTAAGTTGGTTATTTTACTGAAATCCTACAAAACCAATTAAGGATTAATTTTACGACTGACTTATTTTCTGAGAACTTCAGTAAACAATTTTCTTTTTCCTGCTTTGTACCGCTGCTAAATAGAAAAACATTTAACCGTTCAATTTACTGCGTATATCCTCAAAGCCAAAAGTCAACTGACGTGAAGGGATGTTAGTAACTAGAATAATTTATCGGTTCTTACGTTGAACTCAATCGTGTCGGATGGAGTTGGCTTTAAGCACACACTATGTTAGTTGATACTTGTTACCCCGTTGGGTTCCCACATTAATTACACAAACAAATTGGATTGACTTAACACCTACAAAAGTTGAGCGTACCAAAGAGAACAATAGTTTAATGGAGTCTATTCCGCAATGGAACTAAATTCTGCGGCGAGCTTTGAAAAGTGAGGTATGAGGACTTAGTCGACTGCATACGAGCATTATTATGTAAGCGGGTATTATTTTACTATTCGGGGAATTGTGTGGTTGTTAGCTAAGGCGCCTGTCTCACCATCAGCGATTAACGAGAAGCGAGGAGAGCTAGCAACTAAATATGAGTGCGCGACGGCGGATTAGTCGTTGGGATGCGTTTGTACCAAGCGTGAGTCTATCAGTGAGTGTTCTGCTCTCCAAGCGAGCGTCGCTGAGCGAGTACGCTCTTTGATAGCTATTCTTCGCTGCGACAAACTAGTACTCGAAGGCGGCGTGAACAGTCAGCAATCAACTATTAATTTATGTACCCTTTTACTTACATGGGGTCTACAATCTTTTGTACGTTTCTTGAGCAAGAGTAAATAAATATCATATAGTAAAAAAAAAACAATAACCATAATTCAAACAGTTACTCCTCAGTAAATCAATTACTATACTTATCATAATTAGGTTGAGTGATCTACTTTCATGACACATCCAGTGAATAAAACGCAAAAGAATACCAAATTAACCTAGCTTTTTCAAGACAGACACACTTGAAAGAATACCTTCCCATATAATGTTATGATTTCGGCACACATAAATAGTCGCAAATTGTTTCTTTGAAAGAAATGAGGTTAATCTCAATGCGAAAGAAGTTTCGTAACAAGTTTAGTGGTACTTGTTACATTACGCTAAAGTATAAACCAAAGTACGAAAATAATTTCAGTATACTTACCCAATTTTTTGTGCAGATTATCTTTAAGTATTTGTACTCAAATATTGTGCTTTTTTATTCTGATATTTGAATGGAATATTATGACAAATGAACCCTGAAATAAAGGCTTATTACTAATGAACCTGAAAATATTTTGACGGATGTATTTTCAGGTTTTCTAAAATGTGTATTTACATAGAATGTAGGTATACAGATGAGTTGTTACAAAATAATGTTTGGCCAGGTCATTCTACCGTTTGGCATGCTAAAATTTATAATTGTAACTAAAAAAATATAATAATCTAATTGGTGACTCTTAACGTACCATTTTTGGTATAAAATTTAAATTCTACATTGAAATATATGTAGGGGTGTGTGGATGACTGAAATTACAACTCCTGTCGTCTTAAATACTTCTTTAATTATTTTATATCTTCTTACAAAAATGTAACGTCTTCACATCTTTTAGCTCACTCGCCATGTTTTCTTTTTTTTTTCATTCTCTCCCTCCCACACATACTCTCTCATTCACTCATGGCTGCGTTCATTCTATTATTCCTTAAAATTATGGTGCGTTCCAAATTAACATCCTACTTAAATGTAAAGTTAAATAAGTAATTTAAAATACTATAAAATACATTTAAAATAACGTACTTACATAAAGTTTATCTCCTAAAAATGTGATACAGATTAATAGCACATATATTAGAAGGGACGTAAGGTATTTCGTAAAAATTCTTAAAGGTTGGTCTTTAATACTGCTGGGTATCATAATATACATAGTTTTATTACAGGTGCCATGCAGATAACAGTTTTCGTTTAGTAAAGATGTTTGATGCGGGTTCATACCAAATTTTTGAAATTGGGACCTCAAAGTTGTAGTAAACAGTCAACTGAAGACAGTGTCCTTATAAAAACGTGTTAAAGATGATAAAATATTTACTTGCATTTGTTTATTACAGAAGTAATGGTGCCACATAATACGTAAACCGAAGCATTGAAATATACAGCAGTAACCCAAACTTCTAGAATATATCAATATATTTGAATCCACATTTTGTCCGACCCAGTTTTAGGCAGTTGTCGACCCAAGTTAACTTAGCACTGTGTTGGACAAATAATAGGATAGTGCACACGAACGGTTGTTCAAATACTACACTAGCCTATTGGTCTTCCCATACGTGACTAGACTACCTAATACAATACTTGTCCCCGGTCTTAGAACAATTTCAGAAAAAAACAGATAATACGAGAAACTGCTGATATTAATCCGCAGCTGGGTTTTATTGAAAACTGGACAGTAATTGGTTGTGATAGAAAATTGTAGTGATCAAAATTCTGTCTGGTTTTATCACAAGGAGTCTATTGGGGAAATTCCGTGTGCGGTTTATGTTTGGGTTAGTGTTAGCGACTAGTAAAAGAGGTGATAGACATAGTTATAGTACAAGAAATAGGGACCTATAAGTTCGACCAGGATTCAGATTGGTAAAGTAGACTCATCTTTCACGGGGTATTTTTTTAATGTTAAATAAAATTCCTCCCCACATACTTCAACTGAATGAGACGAAATTCAAAACATGTATATAACGCACACTATGCAGGCAGACACATTATAAGTTGGGGGATTAAATCACTGATGCTGAATGCTCGGGCTAATGGTGGTCCTGCTCCACAACCACAACTAATTGATTAACATTTGAAAAGTCTGTTGGAGCCGCTGAAGATTATAAGACCATCTTTGCATTATATAAACTCAATTTCCTTTGCATTATATAATTACATAGCACATGTGTGAGTACTATGTACCATTTACCGGGTAATACATGTCTTTCATTGACTTGAATGTGTCCTGGCGGCTGTGAGTATGTCATGCTCACTCAGATGTCTCGCTGATGGTGGCGTGTGTGTTGGATCATTTACCTCCCTTCAAAATGGTTCAGCTGAATGGTGCTAATCCATGCGTCATGTTTGTGAACGGGCGCTGTCAGTTTGGGGCTGGTCATCTCTTAGCTGCCATGGCTTATTTTTAATTTTAGAATTGTTTTATTTTATTTTTATCTATGGATGCTTATATCATGCACGTCTTTCTAAATTGTTCTCACAAGTAGGTATAATTTCAACATGAATGATGTAACCAATTTTTGTAACATTTTTTAAAAGAGTGTCTGTGCCCGTTCTTGTCCATAGGTACCTACTACGCTTTGGAATGGGCAACTAGCTTCATATTTCTGACTGACTGACCTTGACAATTCAAAAATGGTTTAATTGAAATAAATAGTTTGAGTTTGACTTATCATGTTTTTTTAAATCTTTAAAAGAACATTTTTGTTTGCTGTGTAGCTAAGAATTATCTACTACGTAACTTTGTCTCTTATTAAGCCGTTGTTCCCGGCTGTCACTCGTAGATCTTTGACAGTAACTACGGGTAGTCAGAAGCCCAAACTCTGACAACCAGTCTTACCAAGGGTATCGTGTCACCCAGTAACTGGGTTGTAGAGATCAGATAGGCAGTCGTTCCATGTAAAATACTGGTATTCAGCTGCATCCGATTAGACTGAAAGCCAACCGCAACGTAGTTGAGAAAAAGCTAGGCAGATTGATTGTATGATTATACTACTCTACTTATTATAGAGTTCTATTCTATTCTATGACTATCAGAATATGTATGTAAATATTATGATGTCTATTCCAAAGTCTCGTCAACATTTTCAGAGATCGAAAACTACTGTCATTGTATTAAAAAAACTGCCCAATTTGGCACGGATTAGCAATATTGAGGATTCAGCCATGAAAGAAGTTACGCATTGTTTATGCAGAATATTTATCAGAAAATTTACGGCATCCTCATCTTAATGCAAAAATATCCGCCGACGGCCTTCGGTACGGAAAGCTAAGATTTCGATCTTATATTAAACATTAATTTTCTTCACAAATACTTTCTTCGGGAGCGACCTTTTGTTCGGTATGTTTACCGCCAAATAACGTGCCGAATTTGAAATTATCTCAAAATATAAATCTTTTTTTGAATTGAATATGGCGCCCTCTAAAGGACGAAAAGTCATGCAGAAAAAATACACATTTAAAAAATAATATATAAAATAACCCCAAAATAATTTAAATAAAAATAAAAGTATAAAGACTAAAACCCAACTACGGCAAAAAAGTCAACTACAAAGGTATAAACAAGTCATTTCAGACAGACAAATTAAAAATCCAGAGTCACACGTGTTAAAGAATAAATCGAATTTTTGCCGTAGTTGGGTTTTAGTTTTTATACTTAGGTAAATATTTTGAAGCTTTAGGTAAGTACTTCAATATTCGAAATCGCCAACCCGTCTTAAGCATGCGCGGCGCTCAATGATCCTCAATATGATGTTTGATTCAGTGTGTGTCTGTGTTTGATCCACTGTAAGAAAATACCTGAAAAAGTAACAAAAGTTATACAAACTTTTTACTTATTTTGTTGACACCGATCAAACTATGATAGGTATAAATAACAATCTTTCAGATTCGTGTGGTCAATGTGTAGAGTTTTTATAAGTTAAAATGTTTTGTGGTACTTACTTAATAAGTAACATTTAGGACATGAAGACAGCCCCAAATTTAATTGCAATATTTAAATAAAACACCTTTTTTAATATACCTTTTAAATAATTACATAAAACATTAAATAAACGACTCATTGTACACCAAACGGAATATTACTGTTCTAATGTTCAAATTGCACATTTGAAATATCGCATTAACAAAAATATTGAAATTCATCTAAATGCTGCTGATCTAAAGCTGAGCTTTAAGTAAATGTATTTACTCATATAATGTAAGCATCATGGGGACTTATAATCGTTATCTCTACCTAAATAAGTGTCATAGCACATCTGAATAGAGAAAGATCAAACGTCACAGGCTGGAGTGTCAAAGACTAGGAAGATCAAAGTCGCTTCTCAATATGAAAAGAGACTTTTTTCCTGCAGTGGAACAATAATAGGCTGGTATTATTAATATAGCAATAGCTAAGAATGTATTATAGAAGATTGACTAAATCAAAGTCACAAAAAAAAGTCCTTAAACGGCATCTATTCATACAAAGTGCACTTTTAAAAGAAACAAAATTACAGAAAAACCTTAAATCTAAAAAATAACAACACCTAACATCCCAGGCATTAAAGCACTCTGGAAAACTGTAACGAAGTCCCAACAAGAGAAGCAGACGTTTTGAATTCCAACAATATTGACAAAGACTCTAAAAACAAAAGGCGATCTCGAGACCCCTTTCATACATTTGGCAAGATGCCAAAACAAGTAATGGAAGTCAATATTTGCGTTTTGTAAAACTAAACGACGCTCTAAAAACTCTCACACTCGTTGTTTTAATTGTTCTAAATTGTTTTTAATGGACCTGAAATAATTATAGGATCATTAAGCTCCTCTAAAAATAGGCACGTTCAACGACCAATTTCTTTCTTTCCACAATTAAACAGACAATGACTAAGGTAAAACGAAGTAGGGATAGTCATTATCTCAATTTCTTTTTTTTTGTGCTTGAAAAATATTGTAAGTACCACCTGCAATCACCGATTTCTTTTGTAAACGTTATGATTCCGGAAATAAAATATAGCGATTTTAGATACACATTACAGATACTGTAGATACAGAATAGGAGGTTATTTGAAAAACTTTAACTAAAATAAAAAAGTAGATATTGAAATATCGATGCATATACTGTAAGACTGACAAAATTGATCAATCTCAACTAACATGACATACCTACTACTACTTAGTTGAATAATCCACTCCACATCTACGAGGATTATATTGATTCCAGATCTAAACTGCATTAACTAGATGACTTTCAGATGTCAAAGCGTCGAAGATATGTTACATAGATATATCTACGAACAGCTTACATGATTGTGATTGTGTGACTTTGATGTGCAATGTGCACATCAAACACATCACATTATGATGTTTGATATATGTACGGTGTAGGTTCTAGTTATAATTATCTGGTAATGACTAATGAGGTTTTTAATACTGATGGACGGCATGATATTCATGAGTAAGAAAAGAAGATCAGAATCATGTCACAGAAAGTGCCAAATTCAACAAAGTAGGGCATTTTATTATGAGATCCAATTCAGCTGGAAACTTATGCATTACCAAAGGCTGAGAGCCTTTGGTAATGCATAAGTACGTACAGTAAAACATCCAGTACGGAGGTCCGGTTTCTGAATGGTGAAGGAGTTCACACTGCTTATTTTATCGTATTTATCCAAACAGTTTCCAGCTGAATTGGATCTCATAATAAAATGCCCTACTTTGTTGAATTTGGCACTTTCTGTGACATGATTCTGATCTTCTTTTCTTACTCATGAATATCATGCCGTCCATCAGTATTAAAAACCTCATTAGTCATTACCAGATAATTATAACTAGAACCTACACCGTACATATATCAAACATCATAATGTGATGTGTTTGATGTGCACATTGCACATCAAAGTCACACAATCACAATCATGTAAGCTGTTCGTAGATATATCTATGTAACATATCTTCGACGCTTTGACATCTGAAAGTCATCTAGTTAATGCAGTTTAGATCTGGAATCAATATAATCCTCGTAGATGTGGAGTGGATTATTCAACTAAGTAGTAGTAGGTATGTCATGTTAGTTGAGATTGATCAATTTTGTCAGTCTTACAGTATATGCATCGATATTTCAATATCTACTTTTTTATTTTAGTTAAAGTTTTTCAAATAACCTCCTATTCTGTATCTACAGTATCTGTAATGTGTATCTAAAATCGCTATATTTTATTTCCGGAATCATAACGTTTACAAAAGAAATCGGTGATTGCAGGTGGTACTTACAATATTTTTCAAGCACAAAAAAAAAGAAATTGAGATAATGACTATCCCTACTTCGTTTTACCTTAGTCATTGTCTGTTTAATTGTGGAAAGAAAGAAATTGGTCGTTGAACGTGCCTATTTTTAGAGGAGCTTAATGATCCTATAATTATTTCAGGTCCATTAAAAACAATTTAGAACAATTAAAACAACGAGTGTGAGAGTTTTTAGAGCGTCGTTTAGTTTTACAAAACGCAAATATTGACTTCCATTACTTGTTTTGGCATCTTGCCAAATGTATGAAAGGGGTCTCGAGATCGCCTTTTGTTTTTAGAGTCTTTGTCAATATTGTTGGAATTCAAAACGTCTGCTTCTCTTGTTGGGACTTCGTTACAGTTTTCCAGAGTGCTTTAATGCCTGGGATGTTAGGTGTTGTTATTTTTTAGATTTAAGGTTTTTCTGTAATTTTGTTTCTTTTAAAAGTGCACTTTGTATGAATAGATGCCGTTTAAGGACTTTTTTTTGTGACTTTGATTTAGTCAATCTTCTATAATACATTCTTAGCTATTGCTATATTAATAATACCAGCCTATTATTGTTCCACTGCAGGAAAAAAGTCTCTTTTCATATTGAGAAGCGACTTTGATCTTCCTAGTCTTTGACACTCCAGCCTGTGACGTTTGATCTTTCTCTATTCAGATGTGCTATGACACTTATTTAGGTAGAGATAACGATTATAAGTCCCCATGATGCTTACATTATATGAGTAAATACATTTACTTAAAGCTCAGCTTTAGATCAGCAGCATTTAGATGAATTTCAATATTTTTGTTAATGCGATATTTCAAATGTGCAATTTGAACATTAGAACAGTAATATTCCGTTTGGTGTACAATGAGTCGTTTATTTAATGTTTTATGTAATTATTTAAAAGGTATATTAAAAAAGGTGTTTTATTTAAATATTGCAATTAAATTTGGGGCTGTCTTCATGTCCTAAATGTTACTTATTAAGTAAGTACCACAAAACATTTTAACTTATAAAAACTCTACACATTGACCACACGAATCTGAAAGATTGTTATTTATACCTATCATAGTTTGATCGGTGTCAACAAAATAAGTAAAAAGTTTGTATAACTTTTGTTACTTTTTCAGGTATTTTCTTACAGTGGATCAAACACAGACACACACTGAATCAAACATCATATTGAGGATCATTGAGCGCCGCGCATGCTTAAGACGGGTTGGCGATTTCGAATATTGAAGTACTTACCTAAAGCTTCAAAATATTTACCTAAGTATAAAAACTAAAACCCAACTACGGCAAAAATTCGATTTATTCTTTAACACGTGTGACTCTGGATTTTTAATTTGTCTGTCTGAAATGACTTGTTTATACCTTTGTAGTTGACTTTTTTGCCGTAGTTGGGTTTTAGTCTTTATACTTTTATTTTTATTTAAATTATTTTGGGGTTATTTTATATATTATTTTTTAAATGTGTATTTTTTCTGCATGACTTTTCGTCCTTTAGAGGGCGCCATATTCAATTCAATGTGACGTCACATAGCCTATAACCAGCGGACGACCGAGACGCTTCCAACGCTTCCCCATTTGTCAATTGCTTTGCCGTAGTCGAGCAACAAAATCCCATGAGTTGATTGATGTGAGCTTTTTGACACGTCGTCGTAACCGTTTTACAAGTTACATACGGCTCCCAAAACAATACCTGGGTTGGTATTGCTTTGGGAGCCGTAAACCGCGTAACCTCCAATAAAACACACGTATACATGTCGTTGAAAAAATGCTCAACCATACGAATGAGTTATGAACAACTTTGTTCACATAGTCAATGACAAGTGGTTTCACAAACCGAGTACCATATGACTGAACACCTTCAAGAAATAGCTTGACTTGTAAAGGGGATTCTCACCCGCATACGGAACACAGATTGATGGTAACCGATTTTTCAAGCGACGTCCTGGTGCTGAGGGCCTTTTCCTTATCCACCCGTAGAACCTGTCCTAGATTCGATTCTTCAGTACAAGATGGCTTAGGAAGATTGTAGATATTATACGGTTGTTGGAGTGTTTGAATAAGTTTTACGGTTTACTGTTGAATTTAATTTGTGATTCGCATTTTGCATATCCGCATTCGTATAAGTTACGTTAACAGTATTTTACCGGTCATTGAGCTTAAAATCCCAAGCATAGCAGCCGTGCTTGGGACTAATTCGACCAGCGAGACCATACAAACATAAATGGTAACTATAATTATGATGATAAAATAATGTTTATATGTAGTTTTACCATGGTCTAGAACAAATTAAATGTAAAAGCCACGTTAAATGGTTTACTATTAATTAAAATTATATTGTACTGTTCGCTAATCATCGTAGTTAAAATCAAATAAATTGGGATAGCAGGAGGTCCTTATCTTAATTTATTTGAGGTCGGCCCAACATATCTTTTTCTTCCATACTTCTCTATTAGTAGTCATCTCGTCACTCCTATATATTCTCTGTACTGTTCGCTAATGTTTCTACTTTTTGCCGACCGCGTAATGATATTGGATACATTAATTCATGAATTGCACCTTACTCTGAAACTGATACAACTTTAAATCGACTTAAGTTCGACTAACCTTGTGTATCACTCTTCGAACACATAACCTCTGAAACAGATAGTGTTTATCTTATCAGCGATATTCGGGCCTAAGCTATAAGGAGGTCGTTATATGTAAATGTTTGATAACAACCGCTATAGAGGTAGCAAGTTGTCTCAGAACCAGTAAACAGGCTAAGATATTAAAGGATTAATGATGGGCCCAATTTATATGTATATATGTACACTCGGGTACGTTGCTCGTCTTGCCGGTATATAGAAGAAATATTTGCGAAAGGGAAAATGTATGTAGATATTCTCCTCACTTTACTCATATTTTGGAGATGTAAACATAATTACGGAACGGAGTGAGGTGAATTGAATATTTGACGTGAGACGTTTATAAATGGAAGATTTTTGAAGGCTGTAACCTCGCGGTCGCGTAAGTAATTATAATTCACAAAGATGTAGGTTAATTGATAACGTAGAGTAGTTTAAATTTTAAATTTTAAATAACTTTTATCGTAAATTTCTCAATATCCACTCAAATTGTAAGTAAATAATTCATAGTTTTAGATACCCTCTAAACGAGAACCTATGAAAGCAGTAATGATGGCAATAGGTAAATAAAATTAACCTTGTACCAAGAAACATATTACAAGGTGTCACCACCAGCTCCATTCTTCATCAAGACTTTAAACTCTAAGATAATTGTATTCGCTATGTAAACAGTTTTTATTAATGTTACCACTACTAAAGGACCAATTGAATCCTAAATATAATCGAATCCTTATCGTTCACCTACGAAGTCGTGCTGTATCGAACTAATTGATATGCAAGGAATGAAGTTTAAATTAATTCCAGATAGCATCCAAATCTCAGTACAAGTTAGTTGGTACTTGTGTTACTGGTCCGTAGATTGGTCTATCAAAAGTTCCGAAGCCAATTTTTTGGATGCATCTTATCTGAAGGTGTCGTATTTAGAGAAAGTTTAATGATTATATAAGTTTATAATAGCCTACAAGATCGTAATAACCACCACATTGTGCGTGAATCAAGAACCCTCAAAGGTGTCAACATATTTACATAGTCAAGTTAACGTTATCGGTTTCTCTGGAAAAGCCAACGAACTCAAAAGAGATGTTTGCACTCAGAGACTTAATTGCCTACTACGTGGTTACCAAAAACTTGAGAAATAGCGAATGCGAATGATCTTGTGGAATTATTACCATATTCACTACCATTTAGCAAGATATGTGATTGTCTGAAGGTGTTTTTTTATTATCGTATAACAAAATAATTGTGTTGCCCACATCCTTATCGTGAAACAAATTATCGTAGATACCTATTACACATGGAAACCTTTATAGGGACATTCATTCTTATGGGTTATTCAAGGGAATGCGTTTATCGTTTTGGTGTATGTGCTTAGGGGTGTTATGGTTAAAAATACAAGAGAGCCCTCAAACATACGGCATTTTTTTTTTAACAATTTTTTTTTTGCTACGCAAACGGTATTCAGCTTTCTGTGCCGTAGGTACAGAAAGGTAGTTTAAGTGTAGGTATCATGTACCTACAATTAAACTCGTTTATTTAGTTACTTTTTTTCAAAACATTTTTTCTCGTAAATATTACCGCAAAATTCTTGCTTAAAACTTGGGTAATATTTAGTGATTTATCTTTTCCGTCGTGCACTGCGAAAGGCAGTAAACTAGCTGAAAGTGGCGAATCTCATCCCCATTCCAAACATGAACATTTGAAATTGCTTTTAGAAACACTTCAGTCGGAAGGCGTCCGTTTCGAGACGTTGCTCCATCGCGGACCGTCCTTAATAGCCTGTATTTACTTTTATGAAAGTTCAACGGAAACTTCGTAGCCCCCGAAATTAAAAGCAACGCCCTAAAAAGGAGAAACAAAATTAAGGCGACGGTGAACATAGATAATAACTCCCCTTTGCCCTCGAGTGCCTTTAAAAGACAAGCCACTTTCATAAATCTCCGCGGTGGTTAACGCCTCGTCCGCAATACGAGAAACAAGGGGAGAATGGCTTCAAGCGACAACGGGAAGGGACCAAAGTTTTAAGTACTCTTCAGTAAAATGTTTTCAGCGAGTGATCTCTTTCGGCATTACTGCGAATTTACTTGTTAATTGTCTAAGATGTGAATTGGAGTTATAATGTTATGGAGACCGGGTGTTATGAGCTCAGAAACTTTGTCGACTCTGAATATAATTGCAATATATTATGCAGGATGATAAAGAGCGCGAACAATACCTCTGTTGTAAAATTTAACAATCTTAACGATCTTTTAACAACTTTACTCCAAGTTCTTAAGTATAAAACTGTAAAGTTGGGGAAGAACTATTTTTCAATCTGTTAAGCAAACTAATTAGTAAGCAAACAAGTTTCACTAGCCAAGGCAAAGTACTTAATAATGAAAATCCGAAAAGGATAGAGCTTTCTCTTTTTGTCTTACATAAATAGTGCTATGAAGATAATCATTACGTACGTCATGCTCTAAGCTAGCACAGCCTGGCCTGTAATTATTACTCCAGGTCTTGCAATTTGCGGCACAAACTGCCTTACTAGGAAATAATCTAGCCGTGCAATAAGGAGACCACTATGTCAAAGGCGACACATGAACCAATTTATAGTAATGATTTGTTTTTTTACTATGGTACCATTTTATTTTTAAACAAGATACGTACATAACAACTTATAAACTACTTAATTAACACATAACAACATAACATCATGCCTGTATTCCCCGAAGGGTTTGGCAGAGGCGTACACACACATTTCGCCAGTTATGTTTAAGTCCCATGTAATAGGGGGCGAGCCTATTGCCATCAACCAGGCACGAATCTAGACTCCGGGCTGCTACTAAGCAATTCCAGTTGGAAAAACCCAATAACAAGTTGCCCGACCCGGGAATCGAACCCAGGACCTCAAGCTCAGCAGTAGCGCTTGCGACCACTAGACCAACGTGGCAGTCACTACTTACTAAATTAATAAAAAATAACAAAGCAAACCAAAACTATTCAAAAAGTAATGGTAGATTGTTGGTTGACCATAACTACATGACGGCCTTACGACTTCAACAATCAGACTGATGGACAAACGATAAAAAAACACATTGAGACAAATGGGCCATCATCTCACAAGAAATAAAAGCTTGATACAGTGTCTTATGTTATACTTAGAGCATTTTATTGATTCGACGACGCTATCAGTCAAGGCGGTACGAACGCAATCCTTTAATGAATAATTCATAAGGTTAGGTTCCCGTCGCTTTTCTAATAGAGGTTAGAGAGACAAGACTGTGATGAAGCTTCGGTCTCGAGGCCTTATAGCAGGGATTAAGGAAGCCACCATTGGCGGCCTCTCTCCAATAGTACTCCGTACGTAGCTTACGTTCGTTTTGTTTTTACTGTTTGCCTATGGGAGGGAGTCACGGGGCGAAAGTAAATAAAAATAATATTATGATGTTTATCGCCGTATACGCAAGCAATATTATCTATGTTTATAGCCGCTTTATTTGTTCAGCGTGATATTTTGTGAGCAATCGGATTAACTGTAGCGTTTATTTTAATGATTATGTTTTGTTTATGAACAATGAAATGAAGATTGAATGAAAGGTTTTGTTTCGGGGAAATTGTTTATGTAAAAAGGTGTGATTAGTGTTATGTAATGTTATGGTTGAACGGTTATTTTTTCTTAAAATAAATTGAGAGACTTTCTACTAAGTTTGATTTATAAACAGCCAAAGATGATGTTTGTTATGTTTTGTTATTATAGTTACTATTATAACGAATACCATTTACGCTGGACCATAAAGTTTACAGAATCACAATAAATTATAATCGACGACGCCAAACCGCATCGATCTTCTGCTACGACAGTGTAGCTCGCGTAGCAGTGACGTTGGCTACGCCGTAGCAACAGTCTACGGAAACTGTTTTTTAGTAAATCAAATTCTGTTTCTACATGCTTTTGTTAGCTTTTAGGTAGGTAAATTCCAACCTGATTCCTTTGCCTTTACAATAGCGTGTACGGCAAAATCTTTCAAAGTTCTCTGTCAAATTCACAAGAGTACGAAGAAAATCCTTTCAGGGACAAGCAATCTGTATCAGACAGGTATGTTTGGCACGACATTGATGCGGGTTACTCAGATAAAGATTTCTCTTTCAAGCGGATAATACCAATTACGAGAGCTAAGTGAGTGTTAGAAAAAATATAATTATTTAGGATACCACGTAATTCAATAAATCACAATGAAAGGGATCACAGTTTTTCCCACTCGACGTAATATCGCATTCCGTTCGTCATAAAAACGGGCCCATCTATTCGACGTAGATGTATGGTTGGTAATAATTTACGTCGATATTCATTCGTGTCAAACAAATCGTAAAACGTACGGTATCCAGGTTTGAGCCGAATGTGCTTTACAATATAACATACAACTTTTGTAACGATCCGATTTGATTTGAATTCCATATTTGACAATTCTAATAAATCTTGGTATGTTTATACCATGCCACAAATCAAAATTTGAGCTATAAACTATTTGTATTGCTAGATTTATGTACTAATATGAGTACGTATTTGGTTTTAACTGAATTATAGGTTGACCGTATAATTTTAAGAACACCGAGAAAAAACTGCGGTAGAAAGACTGTCGTATATGACTGAACTCTATAACTCTATACCTAAAGTAATTAAGGAATCGAAATCACTTTCAACTTTTAAAAGGCTATTAAAGCACCACCTGAATAATGGATGAATTTGAAGTTTTTATAACTTTTAAAACGAAACCGTCGCTTATCTTAACTATTATGTTTTTCCTCATAGATGCGTAGGAGTCAATCAATCTGCCTAGTCTTTCCTAACTATATTGTGGTTGGCTTCCAGTCAAACCGGATGCAGCTGAATACCAGTATATTAAATGGAGCGACTGTCTATCTGACCTCCACAACCCAGTAACTGGGTAATTCGATACCCCTTGGAAAGACTGGTTGTCAGACTTTCGGACTTCTGACGACGCATACCTAACGACTGTCAAAGATCCACGAATGACCGTCGCCGTCGGGACGGCTTATCGTACTTTCCGAGGCACGGAGGAGCCTCGATATATAAAGATGGTCACCCATCCATGGACCAACCCCGGCAAGCGTAATTTCACCTGATGGATCGACCCGCGGGGCTGTTATTTGTGTTTCCCCATGGGTGGGAATACTTGTATTCTTTATTAGCGAAATAAATGTTCTTAAACCGTAACCCATAAACCGTTATAGGTTAAATCTCAGTTTGTCTTTAACTGCTTCGTTGGTCTACTGGTCGCAAGCGCTACTACTGAGCATGCGGTCTTGGATTTGATTCCTAGGTCAGGCAAATTGCTATTGGGTTTTTCTATCTGTAATTTCTTAGAAGCAGCCCGGAGTCTGCATTTGTGAGCCCGGATTTGTGCCCGGTTGATGGCAATAGGCTCGTCCCCCTATTACATGGGTATTAAACATAATTTTGGCGAAATGTGGGTGTACTATAGGCACACCTCTGCCTAACCCTTCAGGAAAACAAGGCGTGATATTATGTTATCTCAGTTGTGGTCATATCGAAAATAATAGTGAAGCTTAAACATCAAAGCAATGATAGGGCTAATACTGATGGTACCTAGGAAGATTAATATTTTGCATCATCTTAAAATAAAAATCCACAAGACCTAGTTTTTATTCTTATACAGCAAAAAAATATTTACTTTTCCCAAGATAAGAAAGATTAAAGAATTTCTTGCTGAAGTAGCAACATAAAAAGATGATTCTTTTCATCCTTATCTTTTACGATCTTCAAAAAAATCTGCTTGTCGACCTAAAATGCTAAAACTTTGTACATTTAGGATGAGTGACTTGAGAACTTAATGTGTCTGCAAAAAACTACACTTCGTTACCAAAGTATTTGTTATAGTATAGTATACCTAGGTGCTTGGGGCGTCATTGCGCAGGTTTCTTTAAAACTCTTAAACAATCTTTCATAGAAATTTAAAAGCCATTAAAATGTCCATTACCAGCCTTTAAAATGTCCTAATACAAGTCAAACGCGTTTTCTCATACAGTTATAGTATGAGTATTGAACACGCTATTGCTGAGTTGCGACCATTAAGCCTCATGGAGACTGGCGCGACGCGACACCGGTAATTGTTCTACCGTGAAGTTTTCTTAGAAATTGCGTTGTTAGATCATGTCGCGCCAGTCTGCATGAGGCTTTAAAAGTTCAGGTTTTATAGGAATGTTTCGTTTATTTTTTTTTAAGAATATGTTATAAGCGCCCGGTTTTGTAAATAAAAATTATCTTAGGGTCTTGAAAAAAATAAATAAATTATGGAACCCACATAATATTCCAAAATGTAGGCGTACCAGCCATTTTGAGTTGGGATCTCTTTTCTTGTTAACTTAACTACGAAGGCAATCTGGGGATACATTCTAAAACATATTTACATCTTAAAATTGAGAAATCCTAGGAATCTGTGTGCAAAATAAAAATGTATTCAGATCTGATCAAGTAAGCTGAAGCATGCTTTTATTCAGTTGCTATCTCTCTAGGTATTTCAAAAGGTACCTTTTATTTGTGTGGGAAATCATCAAATAACTTCTCGGGCGTGTCAGACTCTTACTGACTAAAACCCACCCGTGTTCCATCAGTTGCCTGTGTTGCCAGGGGCCACGGTATCCCTTTCGGACTTTCCCGTAACCCCGGCAAGTTCAGGAGGTACCTAAGAGTGATCCAAACTTTATATTATAAATGCGAAAGAAGCTGTCTGTCTAACTGTCTGTTACCTTTTCACGCATTAATGTCTGAAAGGATTTAGAATAAATTTGGCACACCAATAGACCATGACCTGAGTCAGGACATAGGATACTTTATATCCCGGTAACTGGATAATAAGATATCCCTTGGTAAGACTGGTTGTCAGACTTTCGGGCTTCTGACGACTCGTAACGGCTGTCAAAGATCCACGAATAACAGCCGGGACCAACGGCTTAACGTGTTTTCCAAAGCACGGAGGAGTCTCGGTATGTAAAGATGGTCACCCATCTATGGACCAACCCCGGCAAGCGTAACTTAACCTGATGGATCAACCCGTGCCGCTGTTATTATTTAGCCACAAGCTCCTCAAATGTAAAGAAGGGCGAATACTTTTATTTAAATCGAAGTCTTTGTTAAACAACAATAGTTAAACCCGTGTCCACAAAAAAGGGAAACATCCCTTTGCATCCTTTTTTCCATGCATTTGTAGATAACGTATTTCACAAACCCTTTTAACATTATCCATTATGTAAATCTAAGGTCAACGGTTTATCGTCTCTGAAATTCTGAATGGATTAAACCGAAATGTTGTTTTATCAGTCCATTCTATGAAAAAGCCTTGAGCTTTGACACATGACAAAGAGGACGATACTTTTGCGTTTCCTTTGTAGGCTTATACTGTTCGATGTGGTGAGACGAGTTTTGTAAAATAGACACTTTTCGTTTGAAGTTACAACATATTCACTTTGTGTCTTAAAGTTACACGCCATCTTTGACATACGCTTTTTGGTAGATACCGCAAATGTCCATTAGAGAATTGGTTCGGATTCTAAATTCAAATTTGTTTTCAAATATTTTAAATTTGGAATAACATTATACTAACTGCGTTGATAAAAATCAACTAACTAAATCTATTATACATTGTTACAGCGAATCCATTTTCACACCTCGCCCTTAAGACCTAGGCCAAATATTTTTTGATATTCGGATACCTCATGACCTCAAGAGGCCATAAAGAATATTATTAAAAAAATTAAAAAAACATAAATCCGCCAAATTTCGCAGTTATTCTGGTGTAAACAGGAAAATGTTTGAATATGAAATACCTCTACACTATGAACCATTGATCTGAACCTTCTCTCTCTATACATACTATGCAAACGTTTATGTTAATCTACCTAGTTAAAAAATAAGTAAAGTACGATTCTGCCCACTTTTTTAGCACTGGTCTTGAATTAACTTGCCCAATAGCCGAAGTTACAAGCGAAAATGAGTTGAGATAATGTAAATGAGATGTACTTTTTAGAGCTGCTTTTATTGAAATGAGAAGTCCTTAAAATTAAGGATGTCCTTGCTTTAAAAGTGAAGTGGACTTATCACATCAAACCGCAAAATCTAGACATTTTGTGGTTTGCTGTGGCTAGGCAGAAATAGCAGGTATAGTCAGGAAAATTAAAAATTGACTACTTACTTAAATCGTCTTTATATTGAAGTCGAAAGAACACTGTAACACAGTAAAAATGTATAGGGTGTTAATTTGCTTAACCATTAACTTCCCTGAGAGTACTTCGGTGATCTGCTTTTTTAAATCTTTATTTTGCCAATAAACTAGATAATGATCCGCCAGCTCAAGCTCAAAGTGAGTGCCAAGTGCTGTCCCAAAAGAAAACCCTGCCTTGCTTTCGCTTGGCATCTATTCAGTTTTTCTAAGTATACACCGACACATACTTAGTGGAAGCCACGGAGCATGAAGTAAGAACTTTTGTGGTGGAAACGGTTTAGTGCTTGATGCTTTTTTGTTTTGAACCTCCGTTACGATGAGTAAGTGCGAAAAATCGCCTCGTGATTCTCTAGTAAACGAGGCTTTATAAGCACGATACAATATTTTTAAGAAATATAGTATAGGAAATTATGAAAAAAAAATTTAGGAAATTAATCATTGGGTTTTTACCTGAAACCACCTTGAAATCAAAACATAGGCCTACAACCTTAGAATCGTTATTATTCTAAGCCACAACATTTGACGTAACTCAAATGACGCAGAAAATATTTTTAGCTCCGGAATATAAAAAAATGCTCATACATTTAGCTTGTACCTTTTTTCTTAACCCTAAACTGCCGGAAGTCTCTCAATAAAACCCTTCGTTTCTTTTACCCCACTTCCTAATAGCTTAAAGATGTAAACCACAGATGCTATCGGGGAGCTCATAACAAAAACCCTATCATAAATTTTGCAAATCAGATTATAATGGTGTTGTATGGGTTCGGATTTCTAAAAATGCAAAAATATTATCTTGTTTCGTTATGGTGGCTGACTGACTTTGGTAAGGACGAGGAAGAGTTGAAATGAAACGTGTGTAACAATTAATCTTTGACCAAATATATTATAATTGGTTAAATAAGCAATATTATTGCTCGTTTGTAAAAAATATAGGTATATTTTTCTTTTAATGACCTAATGAATGTTTAAACAATATAGTCGCAGTTTGTTTCGATATTGACCTAAAAAATAAATATCGTAAATAACTGTCTGGCTAATAATGGCATGAAGGAAATTACTATGAATGTATCAGTTCCGGATTTTCCGTACAGAAATGATATAATTATGGAATCCATAATCAGTGATCTGGAATCCTGTCACTACATTCTCATATTCTTTAACGCTCCCGCAGACAGCCGGGACGCGACTCTGGTGGAATAATTTGTATGAAAACTTTACGGAAATTGTTCTACTGGTGTCCATCGCGTAGTCACGTCAAGCCAGTCTGTGGGAGCCTTTATGTCATTGTGTTTTGGAGATTTTGGCTCGAGTTTTTACACTGGGCTAAGGAAATGCGGCATGGTTTATTAACGGAACTTGTTCTATTATTTTTACTTTGCCATGGGTACAGGATTGCCATACTACGTACCAGAATTGTGAGGTAAAATAATGTAGTGCATAGCGCTTTGTAGCGCAGTAATCTTTACTTGCCCTTACCCCTAAAAATTGAACTAAAAGTTACCAAAAAAATATTTTACGCAGAGAACCTTTTTTCATAAAATCATATTAATGTAAAACTAATAAATTTCAATAACGAAGCCATAATTCTATCAAACCATTACCACGAAAAAGAAATATTTTAGCTTCAAACAGCATTACCGAAGTCTCGTTACAAATACTCGAACTGTCATATGTTTTTATTAGCGACGGAAAACTTTTTCCAATATTCGCATTACCAAAGTAAAGTAAATCTAAGCAATGAATTACCAATTTTCTTCATAACGGAGTCGTGACTTTCTCAGTTTTAACCCTTTCAGTGGCTAAGTTCGTTCATTACGTAGCAAGGCTGCCAACTTCTTACCGAGTAGCGAATACTCCGAAGGAGCAAATGGGAATTTGTTTAGTATATTTTGATCAACGTGACGGTATTAAGCTGTGGAGGTGGTAATTTTGGTAACCTAACAATATTTGGGATAGATTCACTAATATTATGTTATATGCATTCGTTACTATCACTTTAATTACCTCAACTTGAATTATTAAAGTTATAATAATAATGTGTACACTATAGTAGGTATACTGGTGTGGCATAACAGTCATTAGAATAAAATTTAATAAAAAATATGGGTAACTTCCGACTATGTACTGGATTACGACATGTGAAATCAAAATTGGTCCACTAATTTTCAATTTATGTTAAAATTATAAATTGGTGCAGTATGAATAAAAAAAATGTTCAGTTTTTTTCTGTATGAATGTTTATTCCGATCCACGTGTGCAGCTTTTTAAGCAGACCGTAATATTTACTCAATAAAATTGAACTCGTATAAAAATTTGAAAACATGAAAAAAAAAGTACATAATGTTTTTACTGTGTAAAAATAGTCGTAACATATATAGACGTGCTGTTTTCAAATTAGGTTTGTAATAATATTAATAATTATTAAATTCTTTTTCGGTTTTCAGGTTTTTACTATTGAAGCTGCGAAAATGAAATATCTGTCTAGACTAGAGCCGAAAGCAACATGATAAAAATAACGATAGAATACAGTTTCAAAGATAAAATACCAAGTAAGATATTGACCAACGTTCCCTTAGTGCCTCCATGTATTATGATGTATGATTTTGCACATGTTTCGGGGCACTGAGCCTGTTCCTCTCAACTTGGTAATGAGAACAATTTATTCTAATTATTTTCTGCCGCCTCTCTCAACTCACCGAACGCTTTTAGGTGAATTATTTTTGATACACTCTGTATACTAATTTCGTGCCAACGTTCTGTTTTGGAATATTATACTGCGGATGAATTTTTGAGATGAGGAAATACTGAAAAAGTTTTCAAGAAAACCCTCGGCTCTTCCCATGGGTACCGTAAAGGACGAATAAGATAATTTCAGTAAATATTTCAGTCTAAAACATAAGCGGCAATATTTATCTTAGTTTTTTTTTATTCGAGTTTTTTTCTTATAATATGCACGTGATTTTGTGACAAATAAATCTATTTTTATTTCTTTCTCTTTCGTAGAGTTAATCTAGAAATGACGTTCTATAATCGCCAATCAGATGGCCAAGAGTTGTTTTATATTATTTGCAAGCTTTCTTTGTAGTAGAAAAAAACAATGTATTATGCTTTTTTTTTTTTTAAACCTTGCCCCACACTAGGAATTTCTTCTGTATCGTGGGTGCATTTGCAAACATTTAAACTGACATACACAAACAGCCAGACCCGGAACAACTACATGTAGATTATACAAATATTTGTTCCGTGCGGGAATCGAACCCGCGACTCGCAGCGTAGCAGTCAATCGCTTAACCACTACGCCAACTGTCCCGCCGCGTTATTACTAACAATCTTTTTAATCATTCGGAGAGGATATAGGTACCCTCACTTGAAATAGGTTCTGCCTTTGCCTGACTTCTGACAGTTACAAAGTGTTTGTTTCACATTTTTTTCGTAGGTATCTAATTGTAAATACGTGTGTCCTTAATGTGTGTGGAGTTGATACCAAGGCTCATTTGAAGAAATGTCGAGAAAAAATGTCATGTGTTGAGGTGTAAACAACTATACTTCATTTATTTTAGCATTAGACGAATAACGGCTACATAACGATAGTTATTGTGTAAGGTTGTTAAAATAACGGCACTTTAGAGTTATTTTTTTAATGTAAATGGTAAATAGATTACATGTCTTTGCATTTATCGTGAAATAACGGAGTTTATTATACGTTTATATCGAAATAACGAAAGGTTGATACCCGCTTTTTGTCTAATATTATAATAAATGGGGTATAATTGTTTTAAAGTATTCAACGATACCATACATTTCAGAGGTTACAGAATTACTTTAAATTACTCTATAAAAGACCGTTTCTTGTTCCATTAACTTTCAACATTCCATTACATAAAACGAACACTTACTTAAAACGGGAAGTCGAACTCTAGTTCCAAAACTATCCAACTACTACATAACCATTAACATTTAACGTTAGCTTGAAAGCTAACCATCAATTCACATCATTAAACAGGCGTTTAATTTTAACAGCCCGTCAAACTATGCGTAGTATCTGTCTCTACATTACTCGGTGGTTCTGGCTAACGTACGTCAACCGCTCAACGTCACAATACTGCGGTTTGTCCGCATCATAAAATACACACAGATCTGTATTATTTGCGGTCATCATAATGTAAGCAACTGTAGAATTATTTAGCTATAATATTTATAATATTATTGAAATACGAATCCGTAAATAAATTGTTGATTGGATTTGGAAGGAAATTTAGAAACATTTTTGAATAAAGTTTTTAAAATGTTTTCATTAAATAAAATTATTTCAAAATAGGGTATTGTTAAGGCACGATCTCCGCGGGCGTGAGGTCGTGAGGCGGAGGTCTCACCGCAATGATATCCTGGTGCGGACTTTGCTCCATACAGTTTCTATAGAATT
This sequence comes from Eupsilia transversa, assembly GCA_914767815.1. NCBI lineage: Eukaryota > Metazoa > Arthropoda > Insecta > Lepidoptera > Noctuidae > Eupsilia > Eupsilia transversa. The sequence goes on from OU611888.1 coordinate 7,382,326, forward strand.
TGATGTCACGGTGTGAGTATCGCCGCGATACTCTCGCCCGTGTAGATGGCGCCTTACACAAAATCTGTGCATGTTTCGATAATGGTAATTACAATAAAAAAAATAAAAAACACGCTTATTTTACGCACTATAATCAAATTGACTTGTAGTTACGATGTATGCATAGCTTGTCACTTTTTTGTATGTATTGAATGATTAATTTAAAAAGAGTAGAGCGCCAAGAGCGCTCATCGCTTTTTTTGGACTAATCATTGGATATTTATATAACTATGACTTGACCGGTTTACTACTAGCTACTTAAGAGTTCCACTATCCACCCCCTGGCTCCATCGTGAGACCCTCGTTACCAAGCCCAATAAATTGCACTCATCAAGACGAATCAAATGACCCAAAACTTGAAGGGTTAAATAGTAGCCACTGAACAATCCCACTATCCACCTCCTTATTTCATCATCAGATCACCTCCAAGATACCAAATTATAGTTTTGCTAACCAATCTTTATGTCGGAGCGTCAGGATTTATTCCATTAGAATCAGGCATTATGTGGACAGAAGATGGGTTTCGTGCAATGAAAACACACTGGGTGCGATACACGGCGTTTATTTAAATCACAAAACTAACACTATAATCACAAATTATAATTTAATCAAAATAACTGAGCACAACGAATCGGGTACAGTTTCGCGACGTCTTAACTCTGATGCGATCAGACACTGAATGTCCTCTTCGCCGTGGACTTAAAACATCACGACTCTGTATAAGCGCGCTTTAGGTGTGGGTAGATCACGTGATGTCGGCAGTGGAACGCTTGTGATTCGTTTAGCGACCGTATCTACTAATGACCGTCTCCGACATATACCTACATAAGTACATACAAAGTTTCACGTTACGATACGACAATTACAAGTTGGTGAAAATCATGTTGAAAGATTGCGTTACATCATATCAAGCTAATAAAAGCGTGTTAAAAAAGGAACCTATTCCAATATCGAAAATCGAAGATTCTTATCAAAATCTATAACTGATTGATTTGACATACGACGGAATAAGTACTCAATCTCATACAATCGTTTAAAAACAAAAAGCTATTACGAGCAATTAAATCAGTTTCGACCAAACCATTCATTATTCGAATATGATTTATATCGCAGGGGCGAAAGTTTGGGTTTCCTAGAACGTAAACGTAACGGCCTTAGTTACGGCTGTCATGAAAATAATGACAGCGGTAAAGAATTAAATCGTTACATGTCATTGTGACACCGTCATTTGGAAATATTGTTTTTTTTTGTGTAACTGTTGAGTTTCTTGCCGGCTCTTCTCCATAGGAAGCGACCGATTGAAACCTTGCACTTAGCCTCTGACGTTTCATACGTGCCCATGTAGGTTTATGAGAAACAAAATATTTTCTCAATATGGACAATTTTTTGCGTGACCTTAGTACGGTGATGGTAAATCTAGCGATTTAAATCTTTGGGCAGCGGGGTTTGACTTTATGGTGTCAAAAACGCTCTGAAGGAAAACACATTCACTTACTTTCATTAATAAGGTTTCAGTGACGTCATTCGCCGTTATATTGCAGACGCTATGTGGCGGCCACGGCTCTTCTAGGAAACCGTAGCTTACACTACATAAAAACTCTTATACGATTAAAGTTTAAATATCTACATTCGTACATTAGGTACTGTCGTGGCCTGCAATATGGACTCACATATATTATGTGTGCATCGCCTTCGTGTCGATGCCCCACATTTTTACGATCATCCATCAATGCCTGGTAGCGGTCTAGGCTTGTATAGAACTTTTCTCAAATAATGCGCGACAATTCAAAGTAAGTAAATTAATTGTAAATTCCAGAATCAATGACGAAAAACGATAATTTTTCACGCGCCAATATGTTTATTTGTTTCGTCTTTTCTTTAAACAGTTCTATTTGCAAGCCAAATCGAAAAAATAAAATCTTTGATAAGTTATAAGATTAAGATAAAAGTATTTTTTCCCCACAATCAACGTCAGCATTTTGAAAAAACAAGAAACAGATTTTTTGGCTGTCCCCACAGAAGCTAGCACAACATATAATCGAATCCAATCTAATTAATAAACTGTTTGGTTTACATCAGTTGAAGTAAAAAGTTCGTTCCATTTTTAAATAACACGACAGATATTCATAGGAATTTATTTGGCCGACACACGACAGATATGGATTTTCATATAAACATTGCCGGCCGGGCACTCGCATGTATTCGACCAGTACCACAATTTCGATTTGTCTCGAAGGAGGTTGTCAAAATAATGCTCGAATTTCCAAGGCTGTTTGAGAAAAGATATTATGCATATTCACATTGCGGATATCAATGACTTCAGCAACTCTATGCATTGTTTATCAACAGAAGATTATTTCCTGCGGTGTCGTTCGAAACGGTCGTCGTTTTGATTCCGATTCAGTTGAATGCTATTGACATTTTGCTAGTCTTTTTCATTCTGCATTCATTGATACATTCGAAGTTTGTTAATTACGATTCGTTTGTAGTTTTTAGTAACTACTTTGATTGCTATTGAACAATGTTTTATGAAGAATGGGTTTAGTTTTTCATTACTAACGCTTGTTTTATCATTAACCTTTAGTTGCTATAAGACACTAGTACTGCGTGTTACCTCTGTGTTTATTAAACCTTTTACTTACGTACCTACTCATGTATCTCGAAAACCTATATAAATAAAATGGAAACAAAAAAAATAATTATTTAAAAAGTGTTTCTAGAGGAATTCAATATTGATAGCAAATTGAATAAACCATTATTTACTAAAAAGAAAAAAGAAAATATAGATACAATTCCAATTACATTTAAACTGTAACACGTCTACATTTCAATAAAAATACGGTATTTCAATTCTGAAAGCAAATTCAACTCCTCATAAAAAAAATATTTTTCAATACCCTTTTATTTTATCGGTTGTTTTAGGTATAATGTGAACTATCACTTATAACCAGCCAATCTACCAACCAACCAACAACCAAACCTATAACTAATTAGATACATGTAGCCCTCACCTCTTAAACATCCATACAGTGTGTTAGTCTGCGGGCACGAAACCAGCGGCGAGGAGTCATGGTCGCCGAGTGACCACTGGATTCGCGCGGCAGAAGGCCGGAGTAGCAACCACTACTTACCTTTTTGTTTATTAGCAGACACTGTCCCACTGCTGGGCAAAGGCCTACCCCAAATTCTTCCAGGTATCCTTTTCCTGAGCCACCTGAATTTTTGCGGTACACGTCTAGGTCATCTAGGTACCTCTTCCTGGACCGGCTTCGGCGGCGCCGTCCGTTCTGATGAGAACTACCTATTTCTTCTTAGCGTATCGATGGTATAATGTTTATATAATACTAGTTGTTGCCCACGACTTCGTCTGCGATCCAGAATGAAGAGTAACCGTCTTATGTTATGTTATTCTTATTACCGTTGACAGCCATTAAATCTCCTGCGCTCGCGTCCCCTCCACAGACTAACTATGTTCAAAGCATAGACAAGCGATGCTGGAACGCCGTATGAGTCGGCCGTTATAATTAGTTTATCGGTTTTCTTATTTTACTTTTGTATTTATTATTATATTTTACTGTTTATTATGCTGAGATAGGAGCCTTTTTGGCCTCGCACAGGTTCTCTGCCCTTTGTTTTTTTTAATATTTATTACTTTTTTGTTTTTTTTACATAATTTGTTAGTTTTAACGTTTGTTTTTATTGTTTATTGTTTTATTTCCTGTGCGTGTCAAAAAATAAAATATTTTTCTTTCTTTCTTTCTTTCTTTATGTCCTCCTCATTACCCATATTTCAGTATGCACGTGTTTCTGTTACAAATAAACCTATTTTTCTTTATTTTTCCTGGTCATGGTTTACCAAATCCGTACAGCCGTTTTAGCGTGAAAGCGTAACAAACAAACAAACTGATGTTTGAACCAAAATTCAGCTACGCGAACTGCACTCACTGACGCAGTCTTACGGTCATCAAGTGAGCAGGTGGAGTAAATCGTTCTAACCTTCGTCCAGTCGGGCCAATCCAAAATATAACATCCATGGAGAAACTAAACGGTACACGTTTAGTTTCTCCATGGATGTTATATTTTAGATTCAAAATGACCATAAATAACTTAAAGATACGATATTTTATCACATATTATTTCTTTACTTAAAATGTTTGTGATTTCTTTATAAATAGATATTCGTCCTTACTGAATACATTTTTGCTGACCATATAGTTAGAACGTATAATTTATGGATTATACATAAGTGAATAATTAATTTGTATATTTTGCACGAAAGGGTATTTTCTCTTTGGACAAACAAGTGTCTGACAGGTTATCTAATTTTATTTTTGGACCAGTATTACGTAGTGTATTGTGTACACCGTGTTTAAACTACAATATTGTTTTTCTCATCATTTAAATACTATAATATCATGAATGGAATGACGGTCTCCCTATTTTTACAAATAACTCTCATTAAAACATTCTGTATAATAAGTTCCTAAACAAGTTGATTAGGCATTTCCATTACATCATCTGATACTGTTTTAAATTTAATTATCTAAAGTAATTTCGACTTTATCAACCACTTTTCATTTAATGTCCTTAGAGCTAATTTCGTGTATCAAAACTCTAGAAATGTGTCTAGTAACGACATCCCATTGTTTCTTTCTGATGATAGTTTTGCTCTGAATGTGTCAGCCCATTAACATTCCATTGGTATTGTAGTGAAATTCCTTGCTTCAAGATTTGCCCCAGATTCGCTTTACGGGTCGTAGGCTATTGTACGACATAGATTGTGGACTATTGTTTATAAATTAATATCCGGGTTGCGATGCTAATAACAGATTGTGGTCGCTATAAATCAGTGTTTATCTTATTGTATCTTGATACTATACAGTACTGTGTATATTATTAGTGGTTTTTGTTTGAAGATACTTGCACTATATTGAAGGATACGAAACTATTAAATAAATGCTCAAACTCACTCTAATAGGAAGAAAATTGCAGAAGCAAGAAAAAACAAACGATGTCTTGTTTTCTCTTTGTTTATGTCAAAAGTTGCTCAACTCCAACTTTTAACTATGAACACTTAGCCTGCAAATTGCAAAACACTTTCAGTACTTACAGCATTCAGGGAACGATAAGTGATTCCAACGCCGGTACTAAAACATAAGAAGAAAGAGTTTATTTCTTCGCCTTTTATCCATTCCTTCGTAATTTCAATTCACTGATGATTAATGAATAATCATCTAAACCAAAATACGGTAGGAGGCAGAAACAGTATTTCGTAGCAAGAAATCTGAAACTAGGCCGGTTTTTAGTAACGATGAGCTCGACAATGCTCGACAGTGACAAATTAATTGTCATAAAGCTGCTCCAGTACCTAAACTGTAAGTGAAAAATATGAATGATGTTCAAATAAATTATTTCCCTGCATAAATAGTAAAGAATTCACTTACTTAACGGTTAGTGGTAACATTTTGACCTTGAGTTGGCCTAGGGTAGTACGGAGTTTCACACATAAAGACTGTAGCATATATTGGTTTTGTTATCACTGACGTGCGCCCTACCTACGTACCTAAAATAATACTATAGGCTATAATTTACTTATTATTGTAACAACTTCGATGTTAATTAAGACATATAATTATGTGTTCGTTTTAGTTTTTGGTTTCCGTCCAGGGACCACAGACTAATTCCAACTGCTATTACTTACTAACCTAACCATTAAGGAGTAGGTATCTATCATGTTCTATGAACAGTACCTATCCACAAAATTAATAACGGAAGCAGGCTAGAACATTTTACTCAACTTCACTAGATGAAGAGTCGTTCATCATCTAAAATTGAAGCCTTATTTTTTTAAATAAACTCTGGCATATTTTTCAGGCTAATATTCGGCTTATTCTATGCATTGAGCACGTCATTTATTGTTTGTTTCACCGCAAGAGTGTATTGTATTTTATTCCTGATAATTAAGTACTACTACTAGATTTTGTTTGGATTTGGACTCGTAAGGATAACTAGAAAAGTATGGGGGGAGACCTTTGCCTAGCACGCGTAGCATGACCACAATAGAAACGGGTTTTGTCGACGGAAGAATAGACAAAATACGAGATGCACAATCAGAATCTGTCATTTTGTCTATTCTTCCGTTTCAAAATCTGTTGCTTTGTCTATTCTTCCGTCATGCTACGCATGCAGTAGTGGGTGAAAATAAGTTAACGTATTAAAATAAAAAAAGTTTTTTATTATATGCTAATAATTTAAATTCATTATTAAAACAATAAATAACAACAGCAACTTACAAGTCCTGATGTAGTTTGAAACATAAATCAAACTTCTACCTATAAAGTTAGTGTTAATAGTCCAAAACTGCCTACTTGTAAACCTCTGTATTGAAAATCACGCAACAAAGCCTTCTCCTTATTTTCACGACAAAATAATAGTGTATCTTATTAAAGATATCTTTTTATGATACGATATTCTTCGTGGTTTTCCGTGCCAAAAGACGAACCAGGAAATGTAGGAAGTCACGTATTCTTAATTCCACGCATGCTTGCGTGGAATATCAATCTCAGTAGGAAGGTACTATTGAAAAGTGTGACTTTGATAAGTAGATCACGTCGCTACCTTCCTTTTGTCCTGAGAGAAAAGACACCCATTACGGGATAATTTACTTTTTAGTTTCGGCTACACAATTTGTAAAAGCTTTTTAATGTCAACCATTATTAATACCCGCCTTATTTATTCATTTTCCTTTCAGTAAAATTTCAGCGTCCTTAAACTTGTTCATAATTGAAATTATCATTATTTAGAACAGTAACGTAGATACTTTATAGTCCAATAAAATGTTGGCCAAACTGACGGTTTAACTGAAGTACCGAAGGTGTTTTTACGACGTCGTAATTATTATTGTACTAAACAATTAATTGTGAGGTCAACATTTTAATACCGGCCCTAGAACCAAATTAAACTTTGTCTGAAATAAACAAATACAAAATTTAATCTGAGGTGGTAACTCCTTAAGCGCCGTTCGAAATAAAGTGGGTGGGCTAAAATTAAAAATAACAAACCTACTGGGAAATGAGGCACCTTGAAAGAGGGCTCGTTATCTTCGACGCGGAGGCTTGAAGAAAATAATCAGCGGAAAACAAAGGAAAGCGGTAGATAAGTGGAATAAATTCCAATCTTTTCTTAATTCAAATAAGATATTGTACGGTGCAGACCTCTGATCTGCCTTGGGGACTTTTTTTATTGTTCGCAACATTGGAATTCTATTTTGTTTTACGGTTACTAATTTATCTTTAAAGATGAAATAATAAGTGTTCTGAAATTGAAAATAATTTAGGGTTGACCTCGATATTCAGTGAGATCCATTGTATAAAGTTCCTGCTAAGAGAGAAATAGCTGATACGTGCGCCCCTTAGATAGCTCATTAGTGGTGTTAGAGAGTTCTAATTAAACTTTCTAGCAACGTCCTATTAGACACTGCTCATGCAGTTTCATGATTCTGAATTAACCTTCCAAAGACTCATTTGCAATCTAAATCTATGTATATCTATAAATTTCCTAGCTACCCAGAACTTAAATTAAAACGTCGACGTTCATTCGAGTTAATAACTTGGAATAACACGTCTCCAACGGCAGCAGAAAGACGTGGTCAGGATTTTAATCACAACTCCCTGAGAAAACGTACAGTTTATAAAAAAAAAACATTGTTTTCCTACGGCTCGGTGTCTGTCGTTAACATAATCTTTCGTGTGTTATTTTTAAGGAATCAATTTCATGGATTTATCTTGTGGAATTGATTAATTTCTCATTGTTTTGTCATTTATGCAATTGGATGAAGAAGATGCCATACAAAAACTGTCAAAAGCTCACCATTGAGAGAACATTGTAACGTTTATAAATTTGTAGACTTAGGCCCCAGTTATAAGGACCAGATACTGCCTTAAGGAAATATACAAAGTCTTTGACTCTTCTGTATTCGTTGTTAATACTGTGAATGCACCTACCTAGCTAAGATTTTTATCCACCAGCCTATTCAACCTTTGTAGAAAATGAACTTTAATAAGGAAAAAGAGCAACATTTCTTTGTAACAATAACAATAAGAACCTTTACTTCTTTTAAAAGACAAAAAAGCTGAAAGAAAACAGAGTAGAATCTTTTTTCTCATTAATTTGTCAGAACTGCAACGCGATTCTTTGTTCTAGATACAGTTGCAGCTTAGGATTCTGTAAAACCGCTCCCATACGATGCTAATTTCCCAGGAGGACACCAGTATTTGTCACATTCTATTCGTTACTCACGCTTACTTACTTTGACGCGGAGAAAAAATGTTCGAGAGCACTAGTTTTCTTTGACTGTACCTACCTTCTAGTATAAGGCACCGTTCCGATCTCGGGTGGCGCGACTTTCGACGCATTTTACGTGCCCGCCCGTTCGTCCCTGCGCGCTCGTCTTGACCCAAGATACAACTTGTCAAAACGCGTTGGCCGGTCGCACTCGCTCTGAAGTCGTTACCGCCGTGTTGTTATAGCTATATTAAACACACACACACGTAGTTAGATAGTTAGTACATTTGATTCCTTCACGCGCCAAATCGCTCGTCATCTGTTTCCGTCACGCGAGTAATACGCGCCATACCGTCGCTCAAGTCGCGTCGCGGCTATCGCCGTGGCACGTGCTAAACAACTTCATTCATTATTTTCTTTTCTTCGCAGTCGCTATCGCGTTACGCTTGCGCGTGTCTAAGTCGCGGCCAAAGGGTAACACAAGACAGTCATAGTTAATGTGGTGGCATAAATAATAAAATTGTTCTTTTCTTTTTCTATCACTGCTTCAGTAGATTACGGTAGCGCAATCATAAGGCAATGACGTTAGAATTGTGAAAAATAACGTCAAGCTGCTGCTTCCAAGGCTAACAGTCAATCGAAGAGACTTCTCCAATTTTTACAATCTTTGTAAATTACCCAGCGCACTGGCAGCTGCCGCAGCAAAAGTATTTTGCATTAATATGGCTTGAGTTTTAAATTCGAATTTCTTGGCATTGGCAGACGAGAATCGGTCGGAAAATTCGATAACCCATACTTTTATACGTTTGTGGCGTAACTGTGAACTTTGATCTATATTGTATTCTCTTTTTTGTTTGTATCTTTAGACTACTGTTTCGTTTTTTCCTACAAACGATAATTTGCATAAATATATAAATGGACGACATTTATTTTATTATGATTTTTCGTGTTTGTCTGCGGATATTCAGAAACTACGCCAAGATATAATGTTGATATCATCTAAATCAGCGGTAAACAAAATAACGTAAAATAATATTATTTGACAATCACAGAAGATAATCATTCTTTCTATTTGGAGATGACACATTATATGCAAGGAATTTGTGTTTTATTGTAGAAGTCAAAGTAATAGGCGAAAAAGGTGAACTATGAATCGCTCTGATATGCAGCTTGTCACTTCATTTATATCCAAAGATTAAATGAAAAAGCGTGGAGCGCTTTTTAGCAGTGTGTACTTATAATGAATTTAAACAAATTGCTCCACGCTTTTCTTAAGAAAAAAAAGAATGGTTTTTTAATAGCTACTGAAGACTTAAACTATCGCCCCCTTAGCACCATCATTAGGCCATCGACCCCAAGTGCAATATATTGGACTCGTCAAAACAAATCACATGAGCCCAAACGCGAGGGGTTTACTAGAAGCCGCTGAAGAGCTCCACTATCTACCTCCTGGCTCCATCATCAGATCAGCTCCTAGATACCAAGTTATTGTATTGTCGTTGGTCCTTGATACCTGTGCAAATTTTCAAATTAATCGGGCGACTTGAAGTTGGTGAAAACTACATTGAAAGATTCCGTTACATAGATAGATAGATACAAGTTAACCTAATAAAACCGTGTTAAAAAAAACTTATTTCTTGAAAAATACTAATGAAATGAAATTGAATATATGGAGATGAAATGTTAATATTTTCAGTAAATAGATTTGTACAAAAACTTTTACACGTCAATAATATTTTAAGTACTAGATGAGGTCGGCGTTTCCTAACTGACTACGCTGAGAAGAAAGGCCGAAACAAACTCAGAGGTCACAGTCTCTTTTAAAGTCCAGACATTATATTGGTTAGATCATGTGTCAGATGTCTCGCTGATGGTGGCGTGTGTTGGATCATTCAGCTCCCTTCAAAATGATTGAGCTGAATGGTGCTAATCCATGCGTCATGTTCGTGAACAGGTGCCGTCAGTTGGGGCTGGTCATCTCTTAGCTGCCATGCCTTATTTGTAATTTTTGAATTATTTTTATTTTTATGTACGGACGCTTTTATCATGCACGTCTTTCTACATTGTTCTCACATATTTATATAAATAATTTCCACATGAATGATGTAACCAATTTTTGTAACAATTTTTTTGATTTAAAAGACTGTCCGTGGAGTTTCTTGCCCGTTCTTCTCCATAGGTACCTACTACGCTTTGGAATGGGCAACTAGCTTCATATTTTCTGACTGACCGACTCCTTGACAATTCAAAAGTGCCTGTAAATGGTTTAATTGAAATAAATGCTTTGAGTTTGAGTTTGACACCATGTAGGTTAGTGTCTGAAATGGTCTTTTGAGGAAAGAACCACACACATTGGACCTATCCAGTCAGTGCACGCATTTGTCAGTAATCGTGCAGCTCAACTCAGAACTGAAGGAGCTCAACGATTCGACGAAATACCAAACCAATACCAAATAAAGGAAATTAGGGTAGGCCGCATAAAGTACTCAAACTGCCAGACCATGATTAAACGTAACTGTGAAAAGAAGAAAAAATAAGCCAATTCCATTCGTGCTAATCTAATAGATACATATTTTAAATTAAGTCGCTTTTCATGTCTATCTGTGACCTCTTTTAGTCTACACAACGGATTTTGATGTGTTTTTCATCATCATCATCATTCTTCTGCCTTAATCCCAATTTATTAGCGGTCGGTCAACGTGGCTTTTTCTCCCAAACTTCTCTAAAGCGAAGCCGCGGGAAACAAACAGTAGATTGTTGTAATTAAGTTTATCGAAGCTGGAAACAAACAAATGCTTTATGCAGTATATTAAAGACGTGAACTTTCATTTTATTCCCTGCCCACATTCGGTTCTATAATATCGCCCATATTTGTACTATACGATATTATACTGCACCAAATACAGAATATGATTTTACGTTGTTTTAATTAGCAAGCACAGTGAGCTAACTTGCAGAACGCGGCAAAGAGTAACGTTCTATATAACGTTGTATGTTTCTTGTTTCTACTGCGCTAGTACAGCTTTTTGTTCAACGAAATTTTTAGATTTTTACAGTATATTTCTGTTTGTAAAGGTAGTTTTCTTATACTTTTTTGCTACGCTATATAAGTAACTATATAAGTTTTTTATAAGAAAAAAAATATAGTATAGATTTTTTAGTAAATTAGATGAACATATGAGCAGAAAAGTGTTCTTAGTCTTCAAAGGAAGATAAACTACCGGGAACCCCAATAAACACGTCCAGATCTTCGCCCATACGTCCTTCGAACTTCTAAATTTCTCAGATGAATCCGCCATAGCTGAGATTTATTGAAGAGGGAGCCAATTTATGTGAGGATCTGTCCCAAATTTTTGCGTTATATGATGATGAACTTGTGGAATAACGTTATTAACAGATGTTATGCATAAGACTTCATAATTGTACAGACTTTTGTTTATGTAAACGGAAAATATTATCTTTCTTAGTCTGTTTTATCTCTTGCTGTTTTTTTTATCTTGTCACTGTTTTCATTTAAATTCCATTCGTTATTATTGTGATTCACTTTTCACAACTTTTTGCTGAGTAAATCAGTACTATTCCCAAGAAAATACTAATTCACAAAATCAGATTCCCTCCACCAAACAACAGCAAATTTCTCACATTTTAGAATTCGCCTTCCTGGTTGCCAAGTTTACATGTTTGTTTTAAATGCATGTAGAATAATTAATAAACACGGCTTCGCCTGCACTGAGAGCGGAAGACTGGGAGGTAGGAACGTCGAGTTGAAAATTTACGATCTTCACACGGACAAAAAAAATGCCATTTTTCATTCGCAACACTCAGGTTTCAGCTTTTGGTGCGTTAGTTTTAGTGAACTTGGTAAGGTAATTTCGTGCTACTTTTTTGGCTTTAAGGTTTATTATTGGCTATTCAGTTAAAAGAGCTGACATTTCCACATTTCATAATTGAATAATTTTAAAATACCACAGCTCGGTTTGTATGCTATGTTGTCAAGTAATTGGCAAAAGTGGCAAAAATGTTAAGATTAGCATAAAAATACTATTAAGTAACTTAAGTTGACATTATTTTAAATGTTATATTTACAAATAATGAACGGCTTGTAAAGATACCTAAGTCTTTTCTTTTCTATCCAAACATTTCGTGCCAAGTTACAGCGCGCTATCCACCATCTAAGTTCTGGCATAAAACCGGGTTGCCACCGCGCCTGAAAAGACAAATTTCAACTAATTTGCATTTTACAAATAGACTACCTAAAACGCCTTTAAACTGACTAAAATATTCAAACACTAGTTACCGAGGCTTTTATAAAATTTGTCCTTACTTAGTCTTGAAATGAGGTTTGCGGTCCTTGGCGTGGTGTATGTGGCGAAGCAATTAATTTGCATAGTTGAAACGGCCACAACGTCAGGCACAGCCCTGTTGTCTCTACCATTCGTAAGTGCTGTATTGTTTATTGTATGACTCAATACCGCTGCGTGTCAATACATTTGGTTAACTGGACACACACTGACCGCCTCTGACTTGAAACAATGACGTCGGCGATAGGAATCTTGATAGTGAGTAGACCGGCAGTGCTAAAGTGCAGAAATAGAAACTTAATTATATAAATCGTTTCACATATAATAATAATTATCACACAAATACGCATCACGCCTGTCCAACTGTCCCTCCAAAATCTCTGTAAGGTTAGGCAAAGTACACCCACATTTCGCCGGTTATGTTAAAAAATTATGTTTAAAGTCCCATTGTAATAGGCTCAAAAATTGTAAATGTAAATTCAGACTCCGGGCTGCTACTGAGAAATTCTTTATGGAAAACCCAATAGCAGTTTCCTTTGCTCAATAATAATTATAAAATAATAATGAATACAATATATTGTAAAAGGATAACTATGAAGTTTCTTGTCAATTTTTCTCCATACGAAAACACTTTGTGGAACCGCCTAGGATCAATTCTGACGTTAAATACGTGTAAATTTTGACGTTTAAAAGTGCCTTCTAATTGCCTATTTGAAATTATGTGACTTTGACGTTTCAAAACAAAAAGAAAATTAACCAGTAGTTTTCTTTTTAAGAACCGCTCATTGTGAACACTTCAATGAAGAAGATAATAACAGAATGGAAGTTGCTCAGGGAATAAAACCCAAGTTATTGGATAAAAAGCGTTCTGAACTAGTTAGGGTACAACATTACCCCAAGCTTCTCTTGTAGCTAATTGCACTTTTTTCTTACAGCATATAATGAATTTAATAAGCGCTGAAGCAGAGAGTTAACTTCTTAGTTGGCCGCAGCAAACTGCTGTATGGATTAAACAGCTTTTAAAACTTATTTAACCCAGATTAACTTCAATATTCCAGCAGGATTTGTGGCCCGCCTCTTATATTAAAACGTAATTTTCTAGAAAACATGGTTTAACGTAATGGGAGTTTATTAATTATTATTTGTAACTAGGTGCCCGGTTGCTGTACTGCCCTTGCAGAAAACTATTATTCTATTTTGAACTAGTATTAAAATTTTATTGTTGGACTTTTTATAACGTATTATTTTATGAGTTGAAAAACGTTTTATCGTAGTTGCTTTCGAGTAATGTTTTAAAACAATTGTTTTGAACTATTGGGTGTAGAATGTTCTTTTTGAATTTGATGTTCTACAGTATCTTAAAGGCTCGTTCACACTGGCGCGACTTGTCGCGGGACGCGACACCGGTAATTGTTCAATCGTGAAGTTTTATTAGAAATTGTATTGTTAAAGTCGCGTCGCGCGACAAGTCGCGCCAGTGTGAACGAGCCTTAATACTGTACTGCAGCGAGAACCATGGCAAAGATTAGAACCTTAGATCAGATTATGACTTAGATTCAAGCCTTTATCGCGATCGAGTATAGATGAGTGACCGTGGGCACCGGTAACCGATAACGTTGGAAATTTTATCTTTGGCAATGGTCAATTAAAGCACAATACATGAAGGTACTTACAAACTTGGTAGGCATTAACTACATACACAGATAATAATAAATATTTTTAAAAACCAGTTGTCCGCGATTTCGTCTGTGTGTACTTTGTATTTCATATATTTTTATACAAACATCCAGGATTAAAAGTAGCGTAGGTATGTCCTTCTCCGCGTCCCAGCCTATCTTTGAAATTTCATAACGATCAGTGGTACATACGTTAAAAAGTTACAGAAGAACACACAGACAAAAAAATCAGCTACTTTAGCTTGTATAAAATTATAGGTAATATTTTAGTATGGATGGTTAAGTCAAATTCAAGCTTGAAAGGTTAGCAGCGTCATCTATTACAATTTATTGGTAACATTGCCAGTGTACTGAACCAACAAATAGGATTCACTCAATTCTGTTGTAATTGCAAACAGATCAACTCCTAGACGTTCAATATTGCTTCTGCATCAATCAAGTGTTAATGGTCAATAGACTAGGTACAGTTACTGACATTATTGGTTTAGGATATTGTGGCATACCATCGGGCTGCCGTTGTGGTTGTATTGCAACTGTTCAATCCCTGTTACTTAGGAGTTTCGTTTCTCGTTAAGACGTGTATAGTCTGTTTCAAAAGTATGTAATAAAAACATAAACAAACCCTGTTTAAGTTAAATTCTTACGCAATCACACACTAAAGAGAGAGTACATTCATCTGTATTTAGAAAGTTACAACTTTTTCTTAAATATCACCACTTTTTCCAACATTATTATTGTTTGATTACCATGATTCAAATATAATTGAAAATTCAACGACGAAAATTGAGGTTATAAAGTTAACCTCAATTGTCAATTGAAAAACATACTTAGTTATTGGTTTAAACATACTTAGTTGGTTAAAAATAGAATTTCGGGTTTAATCATTTAAATAGGAATCAAATTAAAGCTCTCAAAAGGGGCAAGAAATGTTTGTGTGAAAAAAAAATAATTAGTAAGAAAAATAGACAGTCAATAAAATTGCTACAATGTCACAAGGAATCTTTTGGCGCTCGAATGATGTTGACACCCCTATTTTTTTTTGGGTTGGGAAATTATCAAAAAACTTCTCCCGCTCTGGGCGGAGCAGGATGGTGTGTCAGACTCTTACTTACTAAAACCGCCACCCGTGTTCCTTCATTTGCCTGTGTTGCCAGGGGCCACGGTATCTCTTTTGGACTTTCCCGCAACCCCAGCAGATGTTGACTCCCCTGTCAACATCATTGGCTATGTTGCTATTGGTAGACATTTGTGCAATTGTTTTGTTAAATGTACTGAAAAAAGTAGATGGCGGCGTTAGTTTAGATTTTGGCTACGTGCCAAAAGATGATTGTATAGCCATACACGTTTATAGCAATGACGTCTCATCATCGACATTGTCATAAGCAGCCTTGTTCTACCCACTGCTGAGTATAGCCTCCTCCCTTTTGTGCCATGTTCCTCCGGCCTGTGCGAGTCTCTTCCAGGTTTTCCTCGCTAACTTCTGTAGGCCGTCCACCAACGTCGACCAAATGAAGAACAGTAATAATACATTTATTTGTCAGAATATTGTTGAACACGAATTATTAAATAAAACAAACCTAATAATGGCTATAAATCCATACGTCACAATCAGTTTTCAATTAAATTATTGATGAAAAAAAATTGCCGAGAAATTTTACTGCCCGCAATATTGGGAAAAGTGAAACTGTTTTTTGAAATGAGCAATTCAAAAAGCAATAAATAAATCATTGATTGATTGGTTTTATTAAAAAGAAAATTGAATTGATTTCGAAATTTAAACCAGCGAATTGTAAGTTAAAATTGATTTACAGGATGTGGTGTGCTGATCTACAAATTATTAAAAAAATATTATTATTACTTTCCTATCGTTTATGCCAAAACATATTTTGTGACGTAAAACTTTTTACCTGCTAAAGGTGCTCGTTCAGCCAATAAAACATTTTTACCGCATGATTGTGGTGGATCGAAAAATATTATGAATACTTTGTATCTAGTTCACGTTTCCGAATAAATCAAGCTGGTTTTGTAAACCAAATTTAATCAAGGCATTAGACAATTTTATAGAGAGGAAGCAGATTAGATAGGTACAATCATCGGCACGATTCTTGAGCGCTGACCTTCACCTACGCAGAAGTGAGTTATTGGGTCCCTTTACGTATTTTGTCATAAGTGTACGATACGCAAAGCGATCCCCACTCTTCCACCGAGCGCTCAAGATACTAATGGTAATACAAAGGTAATGTTTAAATAATAATATCAGCCTATTATTATTACAGGGCAAAGGCGTCTTCTCCTACAGATAAGGCACGAGCATTGACCACCACGCTTGCTCAAGGTGGTTTGGCGATTTTTGACTAATATTAACTATTTACTAGCTTCTGCCCGGGACTTTGTCCGCGTGAAATTTCGGCCCTCGACCCACCGCGTCGCAGCCCAACACCCAAACGCCAAGCTAAAACGAAGTTCGGGTCTTAAGGGTGGTAGCGTGATGTTACATAACCGTCCTCAAGAATTGGGCTATCCAATGCAAAAAGAATCTTTCAAATTCGACTGGTAGTTCCGGAGATTACCCCCTACATACAAATAAACAACTCTTTACAATATTAGTATAGATAAAGATAAACTTAGAAAGTACCTAATTATATGAACTGCAAATATCACATTGGTACTTGCCCGTATTTGAACGCAGAACTTGTTTGGTGTTTGCATTATCTATTGAAAGATCAACATTTTCGACATTTGTAGGTATTTACATAATCATTTTATCAATAACTTTATTTACACTTAGATTGTAATTTCACCTTTCATGAACAAGCGATTTTGCGAATAAAATCAGAACACGTAACAGACTTTCAGCCTGTGTGGAATATAGCAAATGTCATAAAATGGGGGCTGCGACCTACATGGGAGATTGACAGGGCAATCAAAATGACATTCGCGTCCGCGGAAATTGTCAAAATCGCAACAATAAATGAAAAGATATAATAAATAGCTGTTGTTACGATGTCGTCAGGGTTATCAAACCGTCTGTTACCGGGCCTCTCTGTTTGGGACATCCTTTATAGCCCGATATATTTTCTTTATAATTTAACTTTGGAAGCAAATTTTGCTAAGTTCAGCTCACTGCCCCGAGGGCTCTGATGAAATTTTCCAAATTTGTTGTGCTCATGGGAGGTAAGATACATTGCCCGACTTCGGTCAAGACGGCCACGATCCAGTCTGTAAAGTTGTTGCATTGGTCGTTGTGGGAGTTACATTAAATGGATCATTGTTTGGCAAATTTTGCTGACTATAAGTACCTAGGTATAAATATTGCTTTTAATGCTGCCATATCGCAAGTTAAGTTATAACAAGAACTTACAGTAGCGTCGAAACTTAAGGTACATATTATGTTTCAATAACTCCACCTACAGAAACTGTGTTAACAGTAAACGCATCAGACCAACCTCAATGAATAAAACGAAACACAAAGATAAAAATTAACGAGCTTAGTTTCACAAATACAGAACAAATTTCACGAAGATCTACGAATAAAACCCAATAATTATTTATTACTAGCTCTTTTACCCAAGCCTTCATTAGATCCTTTAAACATAATAAACCCTTTTTGCCTTTAAAAATAAATGGCACTTAAACGATGGTCTCACGTCCCGATCTTGACCTTTTCAAATATTCACATTAAAATCTGTTCGGCTGTAAAATAAAAGCTGTAGAATAACTTAATTGTAAGTCAACAAATTGAAAAGTAAAGAAAAATAATATCATATTTTCTACATGAAATAACAACTTAATTTAACAAAACTACAAAACTTTGTTAACTCTGTCTATACATATAGGTAATAGTCTCGAAGTCGAAGCAGCAGGTAAATTGAATATTAAAAAAAAAGTAATTGGTCCATGCCGAAAATATAGTTTTGAATTTTTTTCCGTTTGCCTGTTTGTCTGGATGTATGTTCCGGATTCAGATGAAGTTTGGCACACAGATAGTTTGTAGCCTGGATTAACACATAGAGTACTTTTAATCGCGGTAGTACGTTCCCGTGGGATATTTTTTGACACGCGGCCGAAGCCGCGGGCAACTTGTAAAAGAAGACATTAGAAGCCCATCTCTATTAGCAGTTAAATCAATGTAAACGCTAGCAAAATATCTACAACAGACAAGAGACTAACACAACTATTTGTCCATTTCCTATCAAATATCCTTCTAAGTTTCACCCTAAAAACAAACTTTGGATATTTTTTGCACGATATTTTCAAAATAACTGGTTTCCAGCAACATTTGTTAACAAAACCCTCTCATACCGACGCACATATTTCACTGAAACTATTTAGATCCTCATGCTCCATGAATGTCAAATGAAGTAAAGTTTTGGGCGTGAGATGAAAGAAAGTTGTTTTGAGACGTGATAAAGTACGAAATTTTCCTCTGAATATAAATGTATTTAGAAATTCGAGTTTATTTACACATAGTAAATATTTGCTGTGTCATGGGATATTTATGCTTACATTTATGTTTGAGAATATTATTAACGTCGAACAAATAGTGACAATCTTGCAATAAACCTATTAAAAAATAGGTTGCATATATCGCAGGCGCGACCCTTGTCGCGCCTGCGATATTGCGCCAGTCTGCACGAGCCTTTAAGCTTTAATCTGTGACAAATCTGTTGCTGTAAAATAACTGGCGAAATGTAGGTGTACTAGGTATAGGTATACCTATGCTCAAACCTCTGGGGAAGCAGGCGTGATGTTATGTTATATTCAAATCTATTGCTTTTATAATCGTATTGGTCGTAAAAATGGGCAAAACATTTTTCCGTTATTCCCCTTCCAATTATTCCAGAGGTATTAATTGTCAAAGCAAAAACAGCGCAACAATTAATAATAAATAAATCGTCACCTGCAAAGAAATTATGCTCTCAACATTGCCATTATTTCCCGTTACAAAAGAAGACAAAGATCTTTAAAATATAATACCGTTGTCATCTGATCTCAATATTCACGCCGCATCGTCATCCCCAATTTATTTGGGTGAAATCGACAAAATTTAATTACTTCGTCGTCCCTTTTAACTTTGATTATTATCTTTTTCTCGGTGGTATTGTAAAACGTCTAAAGTCTAAATAGTTACTATTCCTCCATTTATAAAAATCGCTTTCGTGACATGACTGAAAAATACAATAATTTTTGTCAGGTTAGGTATATAATTTATATTTCTCACGTAATAAGTACTTCTCAGTAATAATTTAATAGTCTAGTTTTGTCAAAGGAGGCTAAAAATATGAGCTACGTGAAGACGAGATTTGTTATCGATTTACTTACTTTGTATCCTACCTATAAATTTATTTCGTACAATTCTAGTTATTAAAAATAATTTAAGCAATTTTATCCAAATTATTCTCTAAATCAGGGCTTTGGGACATCACTGTTACAAATGTACTGAAAATCATTCAATACAAAAACCTCATCATCATCGTCGTCATTATTTTAGCCGAAATACGTCAACTGCTGACATAGGCCTCCCCCAAGCGTCGCCACATTAACTGGTCTTAAGATTCTAGCATTGTGCTAATTCCTACGGCCTTCACAAGGTCATTGATCTACCTTATACAAATAACTATTATAGTGAAATTCTCTTTACGAAAACAATTCATAACCCAGTAAAAATAATAATAACTCAAAAGGTTTGATTCGTATGGAATTAACTCATGGAAGGTCACAGATATTCACGTCGAAAAATCATTTAAATAATAAAAAACGACTCTCGCTACGCCACAATAAAGTGCGATTCAGGTAACACAGCGCTAATTATCTATCGGGCAACTCTTATATCTTCTGACTACGTAAAGTCGGGTCTGCTGCGCCATGTTTGGATGTTTTAAAAACATCAAACACGAACCAATCAAATCGCTTCGTGTTTGATTTGCGGATGCCTGATTGGTTCGTGTTCGATGTTTGAAGTTTTCAAAACACCAAAACATGGCGAAGCAGACCCGGCTTTAGGTACGCTCGCTGAATTGGCGTGACAAGACGAGCCCGCCGCGTACTTGTAGCTTCATACCTTAAATGCGGAGTACGCCTTCTATACTATTCCGTGCTCAGGGTAAGATTATTATTCCCTGATACCATTCAAGTACCTACTTTGCCACAATTACACTCTTTTCTCCATAATCTCTTACAAAAAATACATATAAGAGTTCTTCCCATGCCAATTGGAAGCCGAGCAGACTACCCCTCAAATTATTATCCTTATTGCTTCGACCGCCAAGTAAATACGGAAAATATTTCCATTGTCTTTTAATGGAAAGGGCGAGGAAAAAAGAAAATTTATCACTCATGATTTATGATGATATTATTATTTATTAGGGTCAAATACAGTAAACAATCGTTACAAAACAACTAGAAAACAACAATAAAACTGTAAGTCTCTAAAACCACTCAGAATGATGTTTTTTTTTCGTAATCGTCACATTTTACTAACAGAATAAACCACCAACGACGGCGCGGTTGGCGTAGTGGTTACGCGATTGACTGCGCTGCGTGTCGCGGGTTCGAATCTCGCACGGAACAAATATTTGTATGACCTACATGTAGTTGTTCCGGGTCTGGCTGTTTGTGTCTGTCAGTTTAAATGTTTGTAAACGCACCCACGATACAGGAGAAATTCCTAGTGTGGGGCAACGTTTTTAAAAAAACAAACAAACCATAAAAACCATAAAAAAGCACGTTCACAAGTTTCTATGGGTTTCTCTCCCAAAACCTTACTCAAGAAACCTAATAACAAAGATAAAATCAGTACCAAAAAATATTTCAACCCAGTAAAACATTACCTACATTCCGCCAAATCTCCATACAAAAACTAGCTATCTGTTACAAACCCGTATGTTCAGCGATGAGAGTTCCCCCCATTACTTTTTACTGACCCTTTTAACTTCACTTCACATTTCAAGACATGAGATCCTGCTACAGAAAGAACTACCGACCGCCATAATTCACGTCAGCCACTGGGATCCAGCTTTTATTACACACCTTATCTAAGGTACGTTTGAAGACTGAATTTCGTTGTAAACGATCCAATATTTCCTACGTTCGTGTTAAAATTTTCACCCGGTTCTGTAAACTGGAGATGGATTAAGTTGTATGCATAAACAACGATGTAGGATCGTGGTGGTACAACTGAAACTTTGTACGGGATTTTGATAGTTTCGGTAGGGTTTTTAAAAAGGATTGTTCTCTCTACTGTGGTTTAGTATAATAACATTATTTGAAATTAAACTATTCTGCTTTGAGCCAGACTTTGTTTTAGTCGAACAAAAATATTGATGTAAATGTAGCTATCCAAATATGATGTCAAAAGTTACAAGGATAAAATGGAAATCTATAACCACCACCAAAAATAACTGAAGTCTGGTAAAATTGGGGACTTATTTATTTAAAACTAGCTGCTGCCCGCGGCTTCGCCCGCGTGAGTGTCGGAAATTACCCCATACATCCCCATGGGTTTTAAGTATAAATATTGAGTTTCGAGTTAATCGGACAGCGCGTTAAAATTCTTCCATATAAACACTGACACCCCCCAACCCCCCTTTAGGGTGTAATTTAGAAAAACATAAACTACAAACTTTATAATTTATTTAGATAACTATTCGTGCGAAGTTTCATGTTTATTACCTCAAGGAATAAGATTTTTCATACAAACTTTCATCCCTTATTTTACCCCCTTAGGGGTTGAATTTCGAAAAATCCTGATACACGTTATTCTTAATTTTTGGGTTTAAGTATAAATATTGAGTTTCGAGTTAATCGGACAGCGCGTTAAAATTCTTCCATACAAACTTTGACACCCCCCAACCGTAGGATAGGATACTTTTCCGGGATAAAAAGTACCCAGTGTGGTGCCCAGGATATTAAAGAATAATTATACCAAGTTTCATCGTAATCGAACCGGTAGTTTTTGCGTGATACCTGAACAAACAGACAGACAGACAGACAGACAAAAAATTGTTTAATCACATTTTTGGGTTCGGTGTCGGTCTAGTAACACCCCCTGCCATTTATTTTTTTGATATTTTCAATGTACAGAATTTTCACTTCTACAGATTTATTATAAGTACTAGCTGCTGCCCGCGGCTTCGCCCGCGTGAGTGTCGGAAATTACCCCATACATCCCCATGGGTTTTAAGTATAAATATTGAGTTTCGAGTTAATCGGACAGCGCGTTAAAATTCTTCCATACAAACATTGACACCCCCCAACCTTTTAGGGGGTAATTTAGAAAAAAAATATATTTAGATAACTATTCGTGCGAAGTTTCATGTTTATTACCTCAAGGAATAAGATTTTTCATACAAACTTTCATCCCTTATTTTACCCCCTTAGGGGTTGAATTTCGAAAAGTCCTGATACACGTTATTCTTAATTTTTGGGTTTAAGTATAAATATTGAGTTTCGAGTTAATCGGACAGCGCGTTAAAATTCTTCCATACAAACATTGACACCCAACCAAACCCAACCTTTTAGGGGGTAATTTAGAAGAAAAAATTATTTAGATAACTATTCGTGCGAAGTTTCATGTTTATTACCTCAAGGAATAAGATTTTTCATACAAACTTTCATCCCTTATTTTACCCCCTTAGGGGTTGAATTTAGAAAAATCCTGATACACGTTATTCTTAATTTTTGGGTTTAAGTATAAATATTGAGTTTCGAGTTAATCGGAAAGCGCGTTAAAATTCTTCCATACAAACTTTGGGACCCCCCAACCGTAGGATAGGGTACTTTTCCGGGATAAAAAGTACCCAGTGTGGTGCCCAGGATATTAAAGAATAATTATACCAAGTTTCATCGTAATCGAACCGGTAGTTTTTGCGTGATGCCTGAACAAACAGACAGACAGACAGACAGACAGACAGACAAAAAAAATTTAAATCAAATTTTTGGGTTCGGTGTCGGTCTAGTAACACCCCCTGCCATTTATTTTTTTGATATCTTCAATGTACAGAATTTTCACTTCTACAGATTTATTATAAGTATAGATAGATGTCATTTATCAACTGCAATACCATTCGTATTAAATGCATCAAAGGAACCAGGAAACTTATTCACTTCCACGAAATTCCATAAAATATTATTCATTTTATTAGCTTTTCCATTTAGTACAAATCTCGAGGTTTGTGAATAAAAATAAATGAGAATAAGTGTAGATAGGTAACCATAAAAAGTTACACATGAACATAAAAATGAGTAACAGTAGCCCATAAACAATTTTATGTAGATTGTTGGGCCCTTTAGGGAGATACCTAGTATACCAACTAATACCATTCTAAGGAGAAAAATATATAGATTACATTTAGCAAATCCGCCTCGAGTGTATCGTAAGAATGTAATGTGTAAGCAGCAATTATCTATTTTTATTTTAGAGTTAAATATATTTAACTTTTTTTTTCTTACCGGACTGTCGTTATCTTTATTTTTTCTTCAAGCAAAACGTCGAACCAATCCCGTTTAATAATAATTATAATGTAACTAACATTACATTTCTCATCGCATTATTATAATATTGAAATATAATATCAATATAGTATAAGTAAAACCGGTGCATGCATAGTTAGGTTATCGTTTACAATAGCTACTGACTATTCATGAGATGAATGACATCAGTTGATAAATATTCATTATTCAACTAAATCCTTGCTGTATACACCAGCTTAAATGTACCTAGAATCTTGTCAATGAAAACGGAATGAATAATTATTAGGGGTCCGTGATCAATGACAACATACGGGTCCATGTTACAGAAACGGATCGTCTGCTCGACTGAATTAATCAAACAGGAAAAATCTGTGTTTTTTTATCTTTTTTGTCGGTGTCTCATTGTATTTTTGGGTGTGTATTTATTTGTGTTAACGGCATGGGATATAAAGTTCAAATCAAGCGCGACGGCATTATATCATATTTTTCTTGTAACGTGGATTATGATTCAATGTTGATTATTTATCTAACAATGTACTTATGTAGTAAGAGAGTTTATTAGGTTATACCAAACATAAGTAGGTAATTCAGTCGCGTCACGTGTAACGGCTGTATTATTTAGGTGTAAGATGACGGCTGTTATGGAATTTTTATTTAGAAAGAATTTCAGCTTGTCTCTGGGTAGGCAACACATCCACTATACCTCTGATATTGTAAATTTCCATGAGCGGTGGACTTTCTGTAAGACTTTTTGGTAGTTTTCTCAGAAAACCCAAGCTATACTTCTAGATGGTACAGTGGCCAGCACATCAAGCTACTAAAATCTGTCAAATTTCTTTAGTAGATTTTAAACTTTATCACTAAAGCATTAGGTTCAAGTTTGATTGGGAAAGTTTGACAGTTTTGGGTAGCTTGATGTGCTGGCCACTGTACATGGTAACCTAAAGTCCTTTACGCTTGCTAGGTTTATCTTGGATATCAATAACATATACGAAGAAGGAAAACATCGCGATGAAAAATGAACTTTTATAAAAATATCGCTTACACGCATTCAGCAAGCGTGGTGATTAATGTGCTCTCAGCATGAGAAGAGGCCTTTGCCTTGCAGTGGGATAATAATAGGCTGGTATAACAATGGAATAATGGCTTGCATAAATTGAATTGTAGGATATACAGGTTATTGGTTATATGTCGGCAATCCGATAAGGGGATGTAGGAGAGGTCATTTGCAGCCTAATGACCCCTATGTCAATATAAATAATTTTCGAGTAATTTGACATTTTATGTTTGAAAATGTATGAAATAAAAATATAAAATGTGAAATTACTCTAAAATGTTTATTAAAAGATTATTACAAACCTTACGCATTTGTAAGTTTTATTATTTTACCGTTTCAATGTTTACTTAAATAAATTATTTAAGTCTTCTTTTTAAGCAAGATCGAGTTTGAAGTTTCTCTCTTTCTTTACTACCGAT
Source organism: Eupsilia transversa (assembly GCA_914767815.1). Lineage (NCBI taxonomy): Eukaryota > Metazoa > Arthropoda > Insecta > Lepidoptera > Noctuidae > Eupsilia > Eupsilia transversa. The sequence goes on from OU611888.1 coordinate 7,407,572, forward strand.
TTCCGTGTTAAAAAACGAGCAGAATACTATTCAGTAAAGTCCCTTGATACAGTAATTCCCTATATTTAACGTGGATATGTTGGAAAGGAGGTCTAAAACAGCGCCTATAAAAGCCGTGCAAACTAAATTGAAGCGTAAACTATCCACATTTTGTTTCTTATCACGTACATAGAGGGCTCCACGATAACGACCTTACGTTTTCGGTTTATTTAACAAAATATATTAGAGAAATGGATTACTTATATGTAGGTACCTATATTTTTTTTTACTGAGTTTGTAGGACATGTTTTGTTTTGTGCATTCGTGTTTTAATACGAAGATGCATGACAAAAAAAAAAAAAAACAGAAGTTTTGATAATGTTCAATCAAAACAATCTCTCTCTCACTCTCTATCTTGTGCAATCAATCTGCCTAGCCTTTTCCCAATTATGTTGGGGTCGGCTTCCAGATTAACTGGATGCAGCTGAATACTATTTAAAATGAAGCGACTGCCTATCTGACCTCCACAGCACAGTTACTGGGTAAGACTGGTTGTCAGATTTTTGGGCTTTCTGACTACCCGTAAAGACTGTGAAAGATCTACGAATGACCAAGGGATCAAGGACTTAACGTGTTTTCAACGACACGGAGGGGTAATGGATCACCCATCCACAAACGAACCGCGGCAAGCGAAGCTGAACCTTCGATTGACACGTATGGTGTAATCATTTAACCACAAGCCCCTAAGAAGTTTTAATAATGTCAACGTGCAATTATTACTCTATTTTGCACTAGAATAGGACACCCCTACCACCCCTCGTAAAGAAGTTGCGTAGCGTAATCGCGTAGCGTAATCGCGTAACATACCTGCTTAGCGTACGTAGCTCATTTGCGTTGTATATTTATGTAATAAAATAAGGAGATCATACTACATAGTATGATCTCCTTATTAATGCTCCTGCACTACTTTAAAGTCTATTTTGTACTAATGTGTGTATTTTATATATTTTTATGGTAACGTGCTTCTTGTTTGTGCAGAATAAACAAATATTTCATACTTTCTATATTTTTTTATATCCAATTTGAAATAACGTCTGTTCCGTCATAAACTCATTCAAAATTCATCCATATTTACGGTTTAAAGCAAAAACAAACGGTTTTTTACCCCTATCGTTGTCCTATTTGGTCAGTGATATAAATAACTCGCGTTAAAGCTTTTCCGGTGACACAAATAACAATTATACGTACCATGAACGTTTTATTCTTTACATATTTTGAGATTAGCGTAACAACCACATAAAGGCCGGTGTGGTATGAGCATTACTTTAGTAGGGTCATTTATAATGGGTGCTGTGACCCTTGGATTACGTATAAAATGAACCTGACAATGTTACAGGGCATGTGTGGACATCCATAAGGCACCTGTTCCACCGTCAGCGATTAAATACAAATACATTTTTTTAAAATTAATTTGTTGTATTTGTGTCATTTACGTACACCATAATAAAATTATTGTTTTGGTATAAACATGTTGATTATAATAAATTATCAAACAATGATCACACATTATTACATATTTTTAATTCAAAGGACATAATAAAAACATTCCAATAAAATATAATAATAATATATTCTAGTATAAATTGTCAAATAAATAAATTATATTAGAAAATAGAAAAGAGGTCAATAAAATGTGTCAGTTAGGTATTTGTTCACCGTATAATATGAGCCGTAGATTAAGAGCTGGCTAAAATTGAGTTGACGAGCAATGATCATCGACGAGCGATTACGATTCGCTGGTATGCGTATGTACAAATGCGTTTGTGCCAAGCGAGCGTCGCTGAGTGAGTACTCTTTATTAGCTCTTGTCGCTGAGACAAACTAGTGGAGAGAGAGTTCTCGCCGGCAGTGTGAACAGTCAGCGATCAACTATTATTACATTTATCTCTTTTGCATACACGAAGGTCTCGTGTATACAGGGTTATTGATAAAACACTAACAACCTCTTAAGGGGTCATTGTACTCATCATTATGAACAACTTTTACTATGAGACCAAACCCTAAATCACAAAAAAAAAAAAACAAGCTGTTCTCTACATTTATGTTCGCATAGTTCGTCAAAATGTAGGGAACAGCTGTTTTTTTGTTTGTGATTTCGGGTTTGGTAAATATAATAATATTTTTTTTGTATGTTTCTTGAACGAGAAAATCGTTGGTAGCTAGTTGCTTCCTTGTTGGCGGTGGGACAGGTGCCTTAGTAGGTACTATTTTATCTCACACGTACTAAATGTCAAGGGCTATACGTTTGGGACTCACTTTGTATGAACAGTGGTAGGTTTCTTTTTTTCTTTCTTTACGTTCCACTTGAAATTAGTTTAAGATGATGATAGAACTAGTTTTTGTAGTGGTATCCAGATTTTGGGACAAAATCTTTGACGACAAATTCACTCAACCTTTACCTTTAGAGACTTAAAAAATATACGTAGAAATCTCTTTCTTCAATAGTACCTATGCTAGTATTTGATATGGAGAGACCAGAAAACTTTTTTGCTAAGAAATAAAAAAAAGGTTCGTTAACTTTAACGCACCCACGAAGAAGTAATATTACATTACGGAGTTTTGTAAATCAAAAGACGTCGTTTGAAAGAGTTTCGTTAAAGCAGGTTGATTAGTTTGCGATCAGGCAGGCAAAGAAAAACTTGAAAGAAACTGTAGGAGACAGGAAACTTCTAAACGAGCTTTCTAATATCGAAAGAAGATAAGATGTTAATGTTCGGACACGGTTTTAAGTTCTTTATTAATTTTTATTAAGTTGTCATTTGGCGAACTGAAGCGAAAAAACCTTTTAAAAGTATTCGCATAATAAGACGTTTTTATTAAAGCGGATGTTCTTTTTATGGCTATTTCCTTTCAGGAAAGCGGATATTGGCAATAGAAAGACAAAACAAGGAGATAAAAGACGAATTTTAATTTTATTAATACTTTCTAAGTCGAATTTAAGTATTTTTGTTTGTAAACAAACGTAAATGCTTGGTTCTTAGTAAGTTTTGAATACAACGGTTTGCTTCTTAGTGCTATAACAAAACAGTTTTCAAAGACACAACCATTTTAATTAGGTGATTGGTGATTTAGCGTCTGCTTTAATGCTCAGGAGCTCGTGGCTAAGTAGCAAAAGCCGCACGGGTCGATCCATCAGGTTAAGCTACGCTTGCCGGGGTTCGTCTGTGGATGGGTTATATACCGAGGCTCCTCCTTGCCTCGGAAAGCATGTTAAGCTGTTGGTTCCGGCTGACATTCGCGGATCTTTGACAGTCATTACGAGTCGTCAGAAGCCCGAAAATCTGACAACCAGTCTTACCAAGGGGTATCGTATAACGCATTTACTGGGTTGTGGAGGTCAGATAAAATATTGGTATTCAGCTGCATCCGTTTAGACTGGAAGCCCACCCCAACATAGTTGGAAAAAGGCTAGGTAGATTGATTTTATGAATGGTGTGACGCGTTTGATTCTTTGCGGTTGATTGCCTATCGCCGATACTAAACATATCGCGTTTACAGAAACCTAGACACTAACAGAGCTTAAGGGTTTTTCGATATTTACCCAAAACTTGACATTTAATTCCAAATAAAATAAACATATTGAATGGGTACCGTTAAGAAATTATATCGTAGCTGGCACTTCAATCAAGTTATGAACATAATTAAAAGTACTTAATTCGATAAAATAATTAATATGATGAGCGAATTAAGAATATCAGCTCCTGACGGATATACGTCGAATTACAAGTAACCCTTTACCCTGTATATGTTATCGTACATTAAAAGGGATTTCAAATGAAAATGTTTCAGCTTATGTATTTGTGACATATCGATAACGATATACCTACTATGTGAATAGAATTATAAGGTCTTCCTGTTCTAAATTATAGTTTTTTTTAAATTGTAGCGATGCTGAGTTCCTAATCACTTACTGGTGCCGATTCCCTTGTTCACAAACTAAACTATTTTTATTTTTAATTTTTTTTTTAAATTTTCTTTTTATTTCATTTAGAAAAGGACAGAATATATAATTTAGTTTAGTCCTGTCAAATTAATCAGCGCCTGACGTAAATTGACGTAATTTTAGTAGACAAGTTTTTAATCACGTCTAAACTTGTATGGAGTAGTGACAGATTTGACAGGACTAAACTAAAATGTATCTACTGTCCTTTTCTTAATGAAATAGAAAGAACAAGATGCACTGAACTTAAATTTAGTTTAGTTTGTGAACAAGGGAATCGGCAACACTGGCTGTTTTACTTGCTCGTGTTATGTCATGACAGAGCTTTCTCATAAAATTGCATAAAAACATTAGTGGATCATTTTTTGTGCGCACCGGCGCCGAGCCGCTCGGCGCGCGCGCCGCTGTGAGTGCGGAGCTTGTAAAGTATTACGTCATAGTGGTGCGGGCCTCGCCCGGTTAAAATTCAAATATATCGAAAATTATTGAATTTCGGCTATACTTATAGGGGGTTCAATTTGTTGCATACTGGCCCCCCTATCAGCTCCTGACGGATATACGTCGAATTACAAGTAAACCTGTATACGCAAATAACATCCCACGCGAATTTTGTGACTCTGGTGTACAATTACATAGAGTCGACTCGTGTGAGTTTTGGAGGAAATTATGGTTAACTGACTTTTATTATTAGTATAAGTATAGGATCCTTGGTTAAGGAAAACTCTGACGTATCAAAAATACCTATTGTTATCTATAAATTTAACATGATTTTAGTCAAGATTCAATTGTAGCTGTTGTTGATCTAGCAAAGCAAAAGGAGTATAATATATAAGGAGCGTATCAGGTGGCGTTCTGCAGTTTCTGCCTACCCTCATGGGAAGAAGGTGTGAGTTTATATGAGTGTGTATTTAATTACATTTAAATCATTATTTTTAGAATGAAATCCTGTAGAATTTTACAAATTTTCTATGTTCTATTTTTTCTTTCCCTAAAAACATTTTTGGACTATTACGAACATTAATAAGAAACAATCGGTCGAGCCATTCTCAAGTGACGCGCAAATAACAGCTTTTCATTTTTATTTTTATTCTTAAAAGGTTTTTTGTTTGTACTTGATTAATTTGATGTTGTCACTATTATGTGTGTCAAAATGGGTCATTTTTCACTATTTTAATTCGCGGTTTTCATATTAAAAGAAAGCGGTGGAATTAGTAGCGCACATAATCCTGCATCAGAAAGATTGAGCGTTATTGTTGGTATATTAATTTTAGGAATGCATGATGAAATAAATAGTTTAATTTTTTTTATTTTTTTGTAAGTACTTTGTAGATTTATTTAAGCTCCTTCAAGAAAACTGTGGCAAGTATTCAATATTCAGGTATAAAAAAATGTAATAAGCTTTTGTTGACATGCTTTACCTGTTGTAGGTAATAAAATCTAACAATCTATCCACCATCCATCTTTGATCCACTTCTACTGTTGTCTAAAAAATAAGATCTATAAATAACTTGGAATATCATCACATAAAATTCTTAAAAGATTTTATGAAAGCTTATTCAATTTGCTTATTTGAGACTTTGCCTATTTTTAAATCTCTTAAAAAATTTAAAGATTTTTTTAAGTTACGTTGGGCAACCAATTTAAATATCAGGTTAAGAGAGATTTGACGTGACAATTTTGGGGCTATGAAGAAGAGTGAAAAACTTACATAATAATACCAGCATACTGCAGGGCAAAGTCTTTTTCACATACAGATAAGGCATGAGCGATTCAAAAATTCTTATGTTTTTTTTAAATTTGCTGGTCCATATCAGGTTTAAGGTAGATCAAAATATAATTCGCGACCGTAACAAATAAATTTATTTACAGAATAATTATTAAATCACCAAAACATCGCTCTAAGTTCAAATTTAGGGTAATTTCAATGAATATTTCATGAAATCATGACATTTGAGATCAATTCTTACTTAGAGAGTTGTATTGGTGTCCTTAATTATATTTCTGTATATAAATATTTGTTTCGGTTGCGAATCACATTTTAATCAACTTTCAACCGCTGTAGTGTGTAGTCGCTCCTTCCAAAAGGTAGTTTTCGTATGGAGAAGAACGGGCAAGAAACTCCACGCGCATTCCCCTTAGGGCAAATAATAAAACCTACAATTATAGACACAAACCTAAAATTATTAGATACCTACATTATCCACCTATTGCTAAAATGAAACACGTTTTATTTAAATTACTTAGCAACACTGCCCAACTTCTATCTACCCATAGCGAGTAAAAGCGAACTGAAAAAGGTTTCCGATATCACACGGATGAAAGTGAAGGGCCTTTCAAAGGAAAATTTTTGTGTGGAGTTATATGCCTACCTGCTTAGCAACGTTTCAAAGATTTTCTCTAGGGCTAAATGTCACCTCGTGACAATATTTACGATATTCGAGAACAATATAGAACTTAAATTGCTTCGGCACTTAAGGCATCAACACACTTAGAACACCCGACGCCACATCACGCGTGTTCGTTGGCCAAATGACTAAGTTGTGCTCCACGAGATGAAATGTGGCCAATGAGCACGTTACAATGACGTGGCGTGGCGTCGGGTGTTCTAAGTGTGCTGAGGCCTTTACATTTCTTTAGAAATAATTTCTATACTTTCTTTACGATGTAAAACTTTGAAAATTTTTCAAAGTTTGGAAATATAGTTTTGTAGGTAAGCTAAGGGCTTAGAGCAATTTTAAAATCTGAAATATTTTATGGTTGGGGAAAATTGTGAGTTTTCAATTTCTTACCTACTATTGTAAATAAGTTTGTATTGTAATTACATTATGGTACCCACGACACACATCTATGGATTTCTATGATGAGAATAATGATGATCGCAAAATTATCAAAGGGTGAGCTAACTGTTATTATAACAAACATATAAAGGCTCGTACACACTGGCGCGACTTGTCGCGCGACGCGACTTTAACAATACAATCTATACTTATAATAAATCTGTAGAAGTGAAAATTCTGTACATTGAAAATATCAAAAAAATAAATGGCAGGGGGTGTTACTAGACCGGCACCGACCCCAAAAATGTGATTAAAAAAATTTTTGTCAGTCTGTCTGTCTGTCTGTCTGTTTGTTCAGGTATCACGCAAAAACTACCGGTTCGATTACGATGAAACTTGGTATAATTATTCTTTAATATCCTGGGCACCACACTGGGTACTTTTTATCCCGGAAAAGTATCCTATCCTACGGTTGGGGGGTGTCAAAGTTTGTATGGAAGAATTTTAACGCGCTGTCCGATTAACTCGAAACTCAATATTTATACTTAAACCCAAAAATTAAGAATAACGTGTATCAGGATTTTTCGAAATTCAACCCCTAAGGGGGTAAAATAAGGGATGAAAGTTTGTATGAAAAATATTATTCCTTGAGGTAATAAATATGAAACTTCGCACGAATAGTTATCTAAATAAATTACAAAGTTTGTAGTTTTTTGTTTTTCTAAATTACCCCCTAAAGGGGGATTGGGGGGTGTCAGTGTTTGTATGGAAGAATTTTAACGCGCTGTCCGATTAACTCGAAACTCAATATTTATACTTAAAACCCATGGGGATGTATGGGGTAATTTCCGACACTCACGCGGGCGAAGCCGCGGGCAGCAGCTAGTTTCTAATAAAACTTCACGATTGAACAATTGCCGGTGTCGCGCCAGTGTGTACGAGCCTTAACACAGTGTGCAATAAAGCAGTAATAACAACGTCCGGAAATACCGACCTAACACTCAACCACTTCGCTTAATCGACCCCCGCTCTAAGCCAAAGGAATGTCGTCAAAATATCGTCGATATGTCCTCTTACTTCACGCTGCTATCGCAGCATTAGTGTTCTCAATCAACACTTCATTGCATCGAAAATCTCGGCAAAAGAGGATTTATAGATTGTTTATGTTATATATGATGTGGATGTGTATGTCGAATCGAGACAGAATGTATGAAGATCAAACAAGTTACGAAACGGAACTTTTGTTTTGGTATTTTGTTAGGGTGATCAATCGGTAAAGTATCAAATCGGGAAGTAGCCGTATAGTACCTACATAATGTATTATGGCCTAATATTGGCTTAACTCTTTTCGTGAACCTTTTAGACAGAGGTTATGACAAGTTCATTTTGTATCTAACTACGATCCTCAGCGGAATAATTTACCTAAAAAGAAGATCAACGTAAACTAATTATTGTTTGTTAGGTACTACTTTAAAGTCACCAAAGACATGGTCGGAATTTATTTTGTTCATCTTACCACTTTTTACTATTAAACGATTTTTATAAATTCATTAGTTTACACCACTCTCAAGAATCTGAATTTAAATCCCTTCCTCGTGTAAATATCTATACGTATAATTTAAAAAAAAAATACATACGCTACGAACATAGAACCTCCACCTTTTTGGAAGTCGGTTAAAAAGTAACAAAGATTGTTTGTGCATTTGTCTGGATGTAGGTATATGAATTTTATTAGAAGATTGGCGCATATAAGGCTGAACGGATTTGGATGATATTTTGAACACAGATAGTTTATAACCTGGATGAACACATAGGTTACTTTTAATCCAGGTAGTACGTTCCTGTGGGATATTTCACGCCGACATCCACGCGGGCGAAGCCGCGGGCAAGAACTAGTTACAAAATAAGGTTGTATTACTTAGTGGTAACTTGATAATGTTGTTAAAGGATCTCGGTTAATCAGATCAAGTCTGTTCTCGGAATTACGTTTCGACATAATACCATACATGTAAATTAATTATTATCGTTGTTAATGTTGTTAAGGCCGGAACACATAAATATAAGCTGTAGTGGTAACTTATCTCGTTAAGTAGGGCGACCGAAAAATAATGTATGATCCTTATAAGCCTGTTGATGTCCACTTTGCCTCACCGGTACAGTGAAGACTCTCTTTATATTATGTGTTGTTAATTATACCTACAGTACCAAGTATTCTTCAAGTATGTATAAAGGAGATTTTCTTCTTTGTTGGCGTTTGTTAATTATGCGATTTTTTATAGAAAAATTTAAAGTAGGTAATTAAATCATAACTACGAAGCAGATATTATATAATTAGAAGTTCTGTTTTTTTCTTGGTGACGTTACAAAGTGCTTTATTAAAATGAAACCAAAAAATTTGTTCAAACCCACTTTCATTCAGCATTTCTTCACAGAGGTCGTTACAGCTGAAATGCGGGTAAATTAAAAAAGGGCTTCTAAAAGTGTCTGTAACGACCTAATTACTGAATAAAAAATTACTTTGACTTCCAGCCAAAAGCATTGTTTTATGCTCTAAAGAGCCCAAAACTCAATGTCTTTTTGCAATTTCTGTTGTGTTAAAAACAATGGAAAATGAACTACCATAAAAATAAAAAAAATCGTCATAAGCGCTGTAAAAGCCTTGTATTAACAATGATGAAATAAATGTATAGGTATGTAGTACAACGTGCGGGCTTTCTATCTTCCCGAGTATCATAAAACCGGATTGAAGCAAGGGTTTCCCTTTGATGTGTTGGGAGACAATGCTGTCATAATATGGGCTTATTTTCAGCTATAAATATAATCTTTTTTGTTAATGTCATTGTATTTCTAAGAGTTCTGTTTTACATTTCACTTTATGTTAAAAGGATACCTTACGTGTTTTATTTGGTTGGTTATTAATGGAATGGTTACGATGATCAATATTACATTATCTTTAATCATCTTGATTACTTAAACCGCATTAACATTAATGGCATCAATACCAAACATCGTTAATCGAGCTTGTTGCCACTTCTGCAACTATATGAGAAGCTGACTTAAGGTAAACGGCACCACCTTTCAAACCAATTACCATGCGATGGCGATTGAAAAGGGTCAACAGTGCATGAAGCAATTCATCGTTAATAGAAACATCAAAGGTCACCTTCTTTATTACGCTTTGTAGTCAGCTATATAATTGATTTTCTACATCGTCGGTCCCTTTTCCCATTTTCTCCGTGGAAGGTGAAGATAATACCGTCCGCTTCACAGCTCTGTGTATAATACAAATCTCAGTATATTGCATTTCATGAGGTGCGTCTTTTCAAAGGGTTCATTCAAAGTGAGTGTTTTTGCTGATAAAATGTCGACCCGAAGGTCCGGGTTGGACAATTTTTGTGTAAGAAAAGTATTGCTTGAAATGAAAATACCAATGTTGTCTAAAAGGCGCAGAGGCTTCAAAGTAAGCAATGAATTGGGTTTATATAGGATGCTTCAATTTGTTTGAAAGCTACGCAAACATATGGGAATGTTTTCAGTGTTTTGTTTACGCGAGCAAGAACAGGTCAGTTTACCTCTTTAGAGTATATTGGTAAACTGTTTTATTCAATAAGCATACCAATTCGTTAATCATACTGTTAAAATGTCTTCATTGTGTACCAATTTTGATGAAATTAGATTAAAACGAACATGAAATAGAAACTCTAAGGGAATCTAACCTTTGTTATATTGAGTAGCTGTTAACCTATTGACATTTTAGTAAGAACGGCGTAGGATGAAACTCCAATAAAAATGCTTGAAAGACTTTAGTATAATGTTAAGTTTATTTTATAGTTTACAGTCATTTAACATAGTCTTTCTTTTGTTTACAGATGAGAGATTTGTGTATTATTAACAAAAATGTGCAACAACATATAAAATATCTTATAGATTAAATTACTATTTTGGCTTCGCCTCATTTTACAGCTAAGTTTATATTACAAACAAGAAAGGTTTCTATTCCTTAGAATAAGAGTTCAGTAGCATTAACTGTACATTTTGTAGTAAAATACACGTTAAATATAATATTATTTTTATGCTACAGATATTATTACTCGGAACTTAATCTGTTATGATGAAATAAAATAATTTACCATCATGGAATTTCAATTATGTACAATCTACATCGTATTAATTTTACTTCAAGTAATAATTTTGTCTTAAAACTAAATACACTTTGTGTAAACATTTGGAATTTTGATAAAATCTGAAAATAAAGGTCAACAAATCATAAATCTGAACATTAAAAAATTCCAACAATAAAAATTATATGTACACAATTTTTAAAATTACATGTTCACGGATAGCACTTTACGTAATATCACTCATTGCATAGTAAAAAAGTACTAAAACCATTTTACGAGCATTTTATGCATTGTCGTGAATTACTTGATGTCAGTTGTAAATCAACGGAATTTTTACAAAACTGCGTCTTTGCACTTGAGATTTTTTTTATTGCGATCCATTATGGATCCATGACCTATTCGAGTTTATATTACAACAGATTTAGAAGAATTTTCATTTTCTAAGCTAGTTTTATATGCATGGTATTTAACTTTAGTTAAGTCTACGTCATGGTCGAATATGTCGTACAATAAAGTTATGATGAAATAAAAATATTTTTACAGATTATTTCACATTTCGGGCTGTTTCGAGAGTGACTGGTTAATAAACATGAGGATAGTTCGGTGTACCTACGTCGAATTTCATCTCCTGTCGAACAGGATCTTCCCGTCTTCTCTCCGATCGAGAATTTATTTATTAGATACCTATTTCATGTAAGCTCGAACCGATGCTTTACAAACTGAAATCTGCTCCAAACCAAATCCAACGTGATTGCAGTTACATTTGCAAGTTAAATTGCCTTTAGCTGAATCATCTATAAAAACATTTTTCATTTAAAATGAAATAATCTCCTTGTATATCAGCAAACATCACATTTGAACGAAAACGTTTGCCTGAAATATTTTAACATCATAATTTAGAAGTATTCACATCATCAAGGGTAAAACAATAGAAGTATAGCGAAAGAAACTAAAGCTAAGACTTGCGGTTGCCAGAACGGTGTTCCTTTGTTCCCGGTGTTGTGTTGTACTGCTGCTTGATTCTCGCCTGTTATAGAGAATGAAATTATTAAAGTTTTCAGTTTCTACAAAGTTTTCAATATATCTCAGTTATTCTATTATATTGTACGAAACTATCAACGGGAAAGTTTTACTGGGACTATAAATTATTAATTTATATCTCTTATATCTTTGTTCGCTGTGAAATAGTTTAACGTCTGCGTTCTCCTAACGACAAAAGACTTAGAAGAGAATTTTGGTAATAAACTGACTTTCAAGTAAACTGTAGTTGTAAGTCCTCAAATAATTCCCGTTTGATTTGATCTTTAAAAAAAAAACTGTTATTAAGAAAAGACTGCTTGACTCCTCCTCCTTGCTTCATGTAGCTTTTTAGAAGATTGCAAAATACATTTTTGAATAATAATTACAAAAAACGAAAGTGCTTTCATGCCAAAATCCCTTTTATGTCTTCGTGCTTTCATAACACCATACATATTTATTTATAAGAGTAGAGAGAAAATAAATAATACAAAATGAAACCACTTACCAATCAACACGTGAACATTGATCGTTACTTGAGAATGGTTCTGCAAGTGACATGAGTACATCCCACTGTCATTTTGTGAAGCTGATGATACACTTATTGTAGCGCTGAAAAGAAAACAGAACTTGTATGTCTTACAAGGCAGCACATAGTGACACTATAGCATCTTATCTAAGTCTGTCGCCTTAATAACAATGTTACCAGCATTGTTGTGTTCCGGTAGTAAGAGGTAAGATAGCCAGTTCCTCTGTGGTAGAGGATTCCGGGTGCAGCTCGCTTCTACCTTCGGCCTGATCATCACTTACCATCAAGTGAGATTCAGGCCAAGAGCTTCCCCGTTGTGATAAAAAAAAAAAACATCTAGAAACTATAACCACCCCTTTACGTCGCAAACAAAGTCATGTGGATTTGAAAGAAAATCCGGGCTTGTTTTCACAGTTTTCGGACGGGAATTATCTACTAAATAAATTAAATAATAAATATTTAATAAGTAGGCAAAAAGTACCTACTTACCCAATATTCATTATTTAATTAAGTATGGAATGATCTGTCAGTTAAGCCGATAACATTAATCAAAGGTGGTAAAATTGATCGTTATTATAATATTTATTTTATAAATAGATTAAAAAGTGTTCTCACCTCATATTCCGCCAAGAGACATTTTCTGTAAACTCCTTCCCTTGTTTCTTCCAAAGAATTCCATAAATATTATTTTCTACTGGAGGTGTCGTTGGTTTGATTGTAGTCAGTTCAGTCGTGGTCTTCTCTGGTGCTTTCTTAGTAGTAGTACTTACACTAACAGTCGAAGTGATCGTAGTCGTCTCGACACTCCAACTTTTATTCATCATTATATCTATTCTATTGAATATTGTACTCATTTTTGTTGTTAATTCTGTAGTTGTAGTTGTGGGTAAGGGTGTAGTAGTAGGTATAGGCGTCGTCAGCGGCGCCTTCGTGGATATAGATGACACATACTGTTCTGATATGATACAGGATAATTTTATCGCGCTACCCGCTTTATAAAATCTGTCTTTCACATCATGTGTGTCGTCACCGTTTATGGATATAACAGGAGCTGAAAGAAAATGTATTAGTTTATTTTTTGTAAAAACACAACCTCATTAGTGTATATGAGACTGAAATTTTGGTTATTCGTCTAAATAAATTAAATTATTTAATATTTTCTCACTTTAATCATTTCTAGGCTCATCACGGACTCGGAAAATTTGAATTATTACCTCCACAGAGACGCAAAACATAATTATGTTTCCGTTATTTTCCCAAGAAAAGCACAAACAGGACTTCAAGGGCCTAATAAAAACTTTACTACTTTTTTAAGACCTTACCTTTCCGCTGCCGTTGACAAAAAATAAGCAAAAAAAAAAGAATTAGGTACAGAAAGCGATGCTAATAAATCGAAGTAAATACTTTAATTTGTCTAAATCACATAAATACTAAGAAACGACGTCATTAAGTGCTGTTACATGCAAATGGAGATTAAGGATATTTCGGGGGAAAAACAGGTTACCTTAAACGGTAATATCAAAAGCTATTAAATGAAATGGCGTGCCAAAATAAAAAAACCGGAGAAGTTAGTGAAAAAAAAAAAGGTTTTTTCACAAATAATACACACAATAGTATGGCTTAATAATAATATTAATCGTTTACACAAAATATGAAAAGGAAATTCTGAGCAAAGAATAATTATATTGATTTGTTTTTATACTTACGTAAAACGGTGAGATTTGTAAATATCGTTCTTGGGGGATGTGTGGATATTTGGCACATATAGTGACCAGCGTCGGTTAACTTCACTGGATTCATACTAAGTCTCCAGTTGTTAGGGTATTGGAATTTTACTGCTATCCTATTGTCGCCGGCGTATAACGCTGGACCCACGGTGAGGAGTTGTGCTGACTCCGTGGTGTTCCTCAACCACATCACCTGTATGAAAGGGAGACACATCAAAACGTACACAAATTACATTATCAACAATTCATCAAAAGTAAAAAGAATAACAAAATTGCTTAAAATGCGTATGATGACTATCTGTTTACATCAAAATCAAAATCAAAAGTCATGTATTCAAACTAGTCTGAGAATCAGCACTTTTCGAACGTCAAAATTACATAAGACAGTCCCCCAAAAAACGCCCGCCCTTCACCACTTCCTAGTGCTTTAGCTGGGAAGAAGAAGTGGCGCAACAAACTCCTCAGCAGCACAGCTGTCTGATCAGTTAGAAAAGAAAATGAATCTATACAATAGTATCCAAATTTCCATGATTTAGCCACTGAATGTAAAAAACATCTTTTTGTAACCAAGCCTTAGGTATAATTGCTTTAATTTTTTCACTTTCTCGCCATACTTAGAACATTCATCTACCCATGGTTGATTTCCTTGGCTCATTCATTACGGATACTCAGCCTTTGACTTACATTTATTGTAAAGAAGCTAATTTGGAAACCGAAATAATTTTAACGACTAAAATTACAAATTCTTTTCGGTTCGTAATGAAATAAAAGGTAGAAAGATTTGGAATGAAAGAGCTCATAACATTTTTGAGCAATGAGGAAATTCACACAAAAGAAATACTTGGAAGTTTTTGGAAATGAATGATGGATCAATGGACATTTATTTAATATTGCGCATTTTAGGGTCTACTACTGAAATATTTAAAGGGTATATCCAGTGAGATGAAAAATTTGTAAGGATACCGTATACAAACTATTTCATGGTTCTATATTTATCTGTAGGTACTCAAAATTAAATACGGTTTAAAGTTTGAGGAATGGTTGTAAAAATAAATGTTACAGAAACGTTTTTAGAACTGTTCGTTTAAAAACAAAATTCAGTCTCGTATTTTAGTTTACTAGAAAAATACACGTATCAGTTTCATACCATGAACGATTAGAACCCTAGGAAGAGCTGTTGAACTTTAATGTAATTGGAAACAGGAGTAATGTCACCGTTGGGTGCCAACTGTTTTAGAACCCAATGGCTTGGTACGCGACGTTGAGAAGAAACCAGACGGGATGACCATAATGTCTTGGAAGGTAGGCAGGCCTTTAGTGTGGGATCCAATGTGTGTTGGCACCCTTGCGCCATCCCATCATTTTTAGCACGGCGGGCTGTGCTGAGGCGGCTGCTGCTTGTGCGGAATACCTCAAACGGCGCAAATACTCCAATCTGATTGGGATTTATAGGTATCATCGACCCACTTGGTGTTGAAACACTAGGGCCAAGGAGTTCGAGTGCCCCACTTACTTTTGCGAGACATTGCCATGTGGTTGGTCGACTCTTCACATGACCAGAGAGGGCTAGCCTATTTTTTGGCCAAACAAGTATTGCCATACAACGTGGCAATGCTGCCAGCCTTTTGGGCACTTTTCTTGTTGACAGCGATGTGGATGAATTTTTATAAACTTGTACGATTCTTCCTTTATAAACTTGTACATATTATTATTTTAAGTCTTTAAATTATGTTGAAATTCAAGGGAGTGTTTGTACAAAAAAAAATGTGTACAAAAAAAAAAGTTGTTATTTTGTCTAAAATTTTCACAGAATACATGCACCCAAAAGCACAATGTTTTATGAGCGCTATATTCATCATTTTCAGACCAAAAATAAAAGTCGTTTCCCAGCAAACATGCTCAATGTTACAAGTACAGAGTGCGTATATAACGGCTATGTGATGGTGTCTGTGTAATTCAATAAAAGTTACCGTTTTGTCCTTGAGCATGACGACTCTACAGTTCAGCAAGGCTTCCGCCCCGACATGTGCCGTCACTTGAGTATACTTTTCCTCCTCAAAGTATGGACCCCAATGATGCTCATGGTGGTGATCATGAGCATAGCTTTGAAACGGCACATACGGACGAGGCTCTTCTACCTTGTCTGTTGGATAAATAAAATTAACCTTCAATAAAATAACTATACCAAAATGAACTTGATTGATAAGCTATTAACATAATTTGTCTGTAAATTAAAATCACAACTTTACTGTAAATTTTTGTCCGTCGTAAAAATGGCTAAGTTACGGCACATTGACGGATAGTTTGCAGCTCACCAATCAAGTTCTTTAAATGTACGACGTACGAAGATAAAACAAATGAAATGCTGCAAATTAATATTGTCTTAAGAAATACTAATGTGTCGAAAATGTGCCGGAATGAGCGGAATGGTGCGATGATGTGTGTTTAAATATTTAATTAATGATTAAAATAATTAAGTCAATAACTAAACATACAGGTACACAAGTGACAATTATAAATATTATTTTATAACTACACTAGTTTAGTTTATATTTCTTTTATCTGTACAAGCCCGAGCACAATGTAGGTAGAATTTTGTTGGTACTAAAAATTATTATGCAAAACGAAACGACCTTTTTCAAAAAGTTGATAGTATACTGTTATCTTTTTCAACTTTCGGAACAAATTGTTTTATTGCAGCGCTCGAGGTAATTTGGAGCTAAAGGAATGTAAATGACTGTGACAAGGATTGCGGTAGATTTTAATTACAATTCTTTCTTATTAAAACTTTCTCATAGTAAATTCATAATTTATGATTCTCTATCACGGGCGCTACGGAAAATTATATTCGTCGATACAAAACGCTTTTGAATGTTTTTCTTAAGATTACCTAGAATACTGTACAAAAAATAAGCACTAACTTTGTAAAAAAGAAACCTTATTTCACAATTTAAATTAAACGAAACAAAATAAGGTTTGCGAAAAGTAATTTTCTTAATCTCCGTTAAATCAGGAAGTAGCGCTATTTGAATTTCAATTCTGATAAGATCGTTGTTAGCGTCGTAAAAAAGAAATGTTTAAAATCTGATACTGTTACGCTTTAAACGTCTTGAATAAAGTAAGCAGATTCATATTTCTTTATGGATATAAGACCACGAGCGCCCAAGACTTAGGGTCAGTTCACACCGAGACGTGACGCGATACGACTTTATAAGACAACGACGTCTGTAATAAAATTCATTATAATTGTGTAATTATCGAACTTATTTATTACACGAGAAGAAAAATTATACATTTCAGTGGGCCGAAGTACGCTGAGATGCGCTGCGAAACGTCTTGCCGCTCACCACTGAGACGCGACGCAGTGCCCAGGTACGTGAGAGAACATGCGTTGCTTCCAGCCGTTCAAAGCCAGAAAAATACGCTTCTCGGAATCTCGGCGGCGCGCATCGCTTTGCACAACGCGGTTGAACTAGCTTCTTCAAGAATCTCCACTCCTCATCACGGCACGTCTCAGTATGAACTGACCCTTACTGCGGACGCGAAAATCAATACTTACTCTGTAACAAATGATCTTTCCTGTCAGTAGCTCCTTCACGCTTGATATTTTCGCGTAGTTGCTTGGTGATGTTTTTGAAAATCTCTCTGGACAGAGCGAGACTGTCCTTCTCATCGCTTCGCCGTCTTCGAACGACATTTGTTCGATAATCTTCAGGAAAGCGCAACGGTTCTGCACAGAGCAATGTCTTGCTTTTAAAAAAGCATTTCTTTTTTATTATTTTCACTAGTTTATCGTGTCTATTTCTTCAGTTGGGTTACGCTGTAATTGTTTTTTCCAAAAAACCCATTTTAAAGATAAATGCCGAATTGGAATTGAATGATCCGTACATTAACTACCCATAATGTTACTAGACTGAATAGAGATGATGACTAAAGATTCGTTTTGTCCGTCAGGTAGATTACTAAAAAATATAGGAAACGTATTTTTTCTTTTTTTTCGTAATCAGAATAATACGGCGATACATTGAGTTAAAATGTGGCATGAGCATGACGGCGCACGCCTTGCTAGATTTTATACTGAATTGTGATGTAGTGAGCTCCCACTCATTAAATTTAATGTGGATGCTCCAAAATAGCCCGCGAAATTCAAATTTTCTTACGTTTTTTGCAATTTGCAGGTCAGTATCAAGTTTTATGTTGATCTAAAAATGATTTGCGGATGTATCAGATATTTATTTATAGAATTATAGTCATAAAAATCATCAATACAATTCTCTAAGTTCATATAATCCAATTGAATGACTATTTCACGAAATCATGACATTTGAGGATTATTTTAACTTAAGGAGTTGTCTTGCTGATTTTAATGATTATAATTCTATAAAACGATATTTGTTACGGTCGCATATCATATTTTAATCAACATAAAACCTGACACTGATTTGCAAATTGCAAAAAACGCAAGAAAATTTGAATTTCGCGGGTTACCTCGGAGCCATCCACCTTAATGCGTTTTATCTAAGTAATTTTTCATTATTATGATAAAAATACTTGTCTAATTTTTCTTTTATTATCTGGCTAATGGACTAAACAGAAATTCTTTTTATTACCCCTTTTTTTTATCATCCCTATTATGCGAATATTATTAAATGCTTACTACTTCAACTATCACCCGCCAATCCTTAGAAAATACTTTTTTTACATTTAGGTATTTACGTTGGATGGATGTTAACATTTTGTATGACTGCGCTGTTTTGAATTCCTAGTCACGAAATTCTGATTTGTTTAACTTCCTTTATAAAGAAATTTCAAGGAAAACTTCGTACAAACGATGAATATCCAAAATGGTTTTAAATAAAAACGGTACACTCGGAAGAGTTTTCATCCATCTCTTAAGTTGAATCGTGGAGATTTTATTAAATATTTTTCAGAGAAAATGCTTTAGATTCACTTTTTAATATTACTTATCTGTATCTCGTTCAAAATGTAGGCAACAATAACACAATGGTTACAGGAACCTTTACTCTCAACTGTAGGTACCTACCTCTTAACCTAGTTTAATTTCCGTAATAATGTTTATTAATATAATAGTCATACTGTGATTATTAAATCTATAATGACTTTTATAGAACAGAGAGTCAAAAAGGCTTCACTTTAAATAACTTTCTCCAGTTTTTTCTTTCTCGTCTTCTTCATTACTTTCACGCAAAAACTACTGAACAGATTGAGATGAAATTTGGCACACAGATAGTTTATAGCCTGTTTATCTCGATATTCCCATGGGATCGAGACTTATGCGGGTGAAGTCGCGGGGCGCTGCTAGTATATCATACTTTTATCATTCTTGTTTTTTTCACCTCTAATGCTACTTTTGCTTTACCTCTAATGTTACATTTATTGTTGCTTCTATATCTTGCCAAACAAGTAGGTAGCTACTTAATTAATTTCATATTTCTTAAGAAATACTGCACTTGAATGGTGCTTTACTAAAACTAATTCAATGCTGAAACAACTTAATTATTATTTATACTTAAGGGTGCAGTCACCAGGAAATCGGCAGTGCTGTTTGCACTTTTTTAGTGATGTTCAATTTTTTTCAACAATCGTCTGCGATGTTTGTTTTGATTATTTCAAAAACGTTGTCCCACACTAGAAATTTCGGGAGAAATTCCTAAAAAAAAAATTCGTTCGTTCTTTTTTTTTCATGGCTACTACTTTGATTTTTTATATAAACTTATGCAAAACCCATAACACAATTTCCTGGTGAAGACCCTTAAAAAACAATGTACAACAAATTAAAAATTTCTACTCTTATAGGTTGTTGAACTTAGTTTTGAATATACCTGTGTGTTTAATTACGATAATTTACAAGGTTTATTATTAACTTCTGATTTCCAATGGGTGCAAAGACTTATCGAAACAGAAATATTTATGCGCAGAAATGTTATCTTAAAATTAATTATATATTAAGGAGAGCAATTAATTCTGTTTTAAATGTAATATGTCTTATGTAAACGATGTGTACTTTACTTGTTGATTTAAATATCCGTTTAAAATTTTATAAAACATTTTACGTGGTCATATATTTAAAAAACAAATATTTACGTGTACCTACCTCCTCCTTTTAAAAAAAAAGTAAGTTCAAGTTACTAAGATGTTCGTTAAAGTTTTTATGATATTGGAATTATTTACTATTGAAACACTTTGAATATTGATAAATTATGAATAATATACCTAACAATTTCCTATTTTAGATAGGCATGATTATTATAAAATTAGAATTGTATTTGAAATTAGATTTTTGTTAAATTTGCTCAGCGCCAAAATTCAGTTCCCTCTAAATTCACCACAAAACTTTATTTTTTATTTTTTTATAGGTACTACGCAAAGCACCTATGAAATACTCTTCAAATATTTCAAATATTCAAAAATCAATTGTGAAACCAGAATGTTGGTTGTGCTAACCGTCATATAAATAAAGTACCTATGGATGCACTAGCGGTTCGAAATCGGTTACGTAATTGCCATTCGCGAAACTCACTCCGTTTTGTGATTGGATTTTGTTTCAATTTTTAATTTTAATTCGCTATTAGGTAATACTGAAAACGGGTTATTCTGTTTTTTTATTGTTAGTAGAAGTGTTGCATTTGTGCAATTGCATGCTAGCATGTGTTCTAGAATTGTTATGCTTGTTTTGCTGTATATTTGATCTAAATGTTGGTTTTACGATGCAAGGTGCAGAGATTATTTCTTTGCATTATTAAAAGCATTACCTAATCTATTTTTTTACAATGATTGTGCTGTTTTAAAGGCTTGTTTGGACACGTCATGCTATGCATTAAAACTGCGAACGCTACGTGTATTAATTATTTATGTACATTTTAAGGTTATTTTATATTTTTTTTAGTGATAAGCATAGTGCTAACTAGATAGACAAGTATATCATTAAGATAAATCTATATTTGTATAAGCGACTTACCAGATGCAGTATGAATGCAGCATAACGCTAGAAACACGAAGTAGAGGCCGTCCCACTGCATATTAGAGACATCACAGGCGCGGACGCATTACGCTCGCCGTTTACCTGAAAAAACATATTTTTTTGTTTATTTTTAAGAAAGATTGTTATTCAAATACAACAGAAAAAGAAATGTCCTGTGTTATTTACGAATCGTCACAGGAATACAAACACGAACCGCAATGAGAGTAGGACAGTAAAAAAATAAAAACCTTTGATAAAAGGTTATTAATGAGAAAGAAAATTGAATAATTAATAATTATTCAATTTTCTTTCTCATGTAATAAAAGTAAATAAAAAAAAGGAGGAAGTTGAAGTGTTTATCTCATTCTATTTGCCCGATCAGCTTCACTTTTTTATTTCTTAGGGAATTGCAAATAAAACAAACTACATTCGTTTTTGTTAAAATATCAACATTTGTAACAATAACTAAGACTACAAGTGGGTGGCTACTATTTCCTCAGGTTCTAGTTCGCCTATTCCAACTTTTCCATTTAATCTAAATGGAGTTTTTGAAGACACGTACAGAATCTTAATACCTAACTTATCCAAATGTGCTAAGGTTATTGAGTTCGCCACAATTTATTGGATAGATTTCCCGCTATTGAGGCTGTAGGAATCGGTTTGAAATGGCTTCGAGACGGTTTTCGTTGTATCAGGGACCGTTATTGTCAAACTGATTTCGAATTAGAACATTCCAATTCCACACAAACTTCAACATTATATTCGCATTATACGCTGTCGGAGACATAGTGGAAAACTTGAAGTGTTAAGGTGCCTACAAATTTTCTCGATTTTTGACTATCGTGATTGTCGGTTGGTTAGACGATTAATAAGATCTGACAGCTTCTTACAGACTTGCTGATTTATAGAGATTAAATCAGAGACAGACAAAGACATCACTTGTTGATTTATCGATCAGCAGAAACATTCCAAAGCGGTGATCTACAAAAATACGATATCGAAAGTCTGTTGCTTACACATTTACTCGATTTTGTTTGATACGTGTTGTTTGACCAACATCTAGAAAATCTGTAGGAACCTGTACGTTTCATAATTAAACACATCTCACAAAATAGTTAACAAAGTTAGATTACCTCAGATATGTTACTTAATAATTTAAATGAACGTAATTGGTTTGTGCGTGTTTGTGAATAAGAAATGCTTCCGTTGGCTCCGGCTGAAGTTTCAGGGTTGCGAACTTGCGGTTACCATGGGTAGTTATAGTTGGCTTATAAAACTGTAGCGGGGCAATTTTCATTTTATATCACGAGGTATTCTGCGAGGTTTATGAGATATTAAGTAGGTACTCTGTTAGCCGGAGGAGGTGTAGCCACAACTAGCGGTTTGTGTTTAGATAGTTTTGGTATTGCGAGGTCTGGGGCGCTTGCGTCGATATAAGGGTTAATGGAGTTTAGTGGGTAGTTGTGACCTAAACGTGTTCTGAATAGCCTATTACAAGTCTTGTTTTGATCAGGAAGTAAATGATGTAGACAATGGAGTAGGTATTTAGAACACAGAAGGTGTCTATAATGGAGTCAAAACAAAACATTATTTATAGATGATTTTGGTCAAGTATACCGTAATGAAAATCTGTCTAATGTTTTACAAAATAAATGAGAATTTGCCTATATTAGTTGTAAAGTTTATCTCGAACTCGTTATTAGGTGGTTCCTAATGCCTTGAGTCGGTATCAGTGAAGCGATGGCGTTGAGTGCTACTGTTAAAACTCCTTTACTATCTACTTTAGGGTTTGTTAAATAACGTTAAAAAAATATTACTCAAGGCAACTTTAAGACGAATAAATAGATAACCGTGGGTGACCAAAGTATTGGATAACTTATTTTTTTATAAAGTTTTCAACTGTCACTGCTATTGTTTCAGAGATTATGTTATGAGAGACATACGTTCAAAAAAGTTGATGGAATATAATTGTTGATAAAAGGCTACTATCAAACTTTGGTAGTCAGACATGGAGAAAAATAAAAAAGGTATGGGTGATTATAAAATGGTAATAATAAAATGATGGGAATGGAAAAGCCGGCTTGGACAGAAAATGCGGAAATCGGAGAGCCTGTTGTGGAGCACTTCGAAGAGGCCATGTCCAGCAGTTAACTTATAGTTGATTGATAGAAAGATCAAGCTGTATTGAAATCAATTATTTTCCCCAAAATTACAGTAGTACCCAATATAATTGGCATTGATAAAAAAGTTTTACTGCTATTCATAAAAAAAACTGTAGGTAGCAATAAAATACAAATTCGAAACGCAAATAGACCACTTGACCTGATAAATAACAAAGAATAAAGTTATAACGTATGCATGACACAACTCTCACAACCCAGATATAAGAAGGTAAACTCATTTACAATTCTCACAGAATTCAGCAAAGTAATCAGTCTGCGAAGTCGACACAAAATTTCGAAGTCAAACTTGAAGATAGCCCCTAACATCAAGACTTTCATTGAGTTATCGAAGTACTAAGAAAAGAACGAGGCAATTTTTTATAGCTTATTTCGGATTCTGTTTCTTGATGTCAGTTTAAAAAAGTAAGTTATTATAAGATTCTTTTTGACTGGCTGAATAGATTTGAGCACGAGTGGACTCAATCGTTCCAGCCTATTTAATTGTTTGAGAATCAGTTTTTCTGAGTTATTTGATAAATCTGAAATGTTTGTGTCTTAAAAGAAGTAAAGCAAATTACTGTTTCTATTTTTCAATTCTTAGTCATTTGAATTTTATTAAATAAAATAAGGTTTTCTTTTTAATAGCATAAAGAAAATAGAAAATAATGTAAAGGAAGATATGAAATTTGAGATATAGGGGTTCAGCTCTGTGTTACCTAATCCTTCTAGGAAAGAGGTGTGAAGTTATGTGACTAGAAATTACTTTTATGGACCTATAATAATTGTCTGACTAGTAATTAAATAATGTTGTTTTTAAAATGAATATCGGAGTATTAGTAGTTCATCATTTACATAAAACAGGATTGCGTTTACAATTGAAACTCGTCTTTAGGAAAATATCAAAGAATTTTTACACAACAACCAGACTTTTCTTCACGAATCTCGTAAATAATTCGTGCGCTATGTTAAAACCAATAAAAGTTTATTTGACTCACACACTGACACTGTTAGGTACTGCTAAAATATTACTGGAAAAACTTTGTGGAGCAGTAGAAGTACTATTTGAAGAAGATCTTAGTAATAATATAACGAACGTGATATGCGAGTAGTTCATAAGATATGTACATTTTCATTTTTCTCCGACGAAACGTGAGACGTAGACGAAGCGCAGAGATTTTTCGGAAATTATAAGATTTACTTCAAAACTAGGGCTGTTTGTTTCACACGAAACTTTGTCGGATTTTTCCTTTATTCACAGCTTAAATGCAAATAAAGAAGTTTCGTTGACAAAGGTGTGAACAAATATGAAAAGGGGATGGAAAAACTGTAGATCAAACAACGCGTTCCGTTGAAACTTTGATCATAGAGAGCACACTTCCGAAAATGATTTTAGGGAGTGTCGGTAATATCCCTTTCAAGTGGGCTTATAGAAGTTACTGTCGGTAAAAGATATATTAGACAGTGCTATTATACAAGGTGGAGACGACAATACAACAATAAATTAAACTGCGTATATCTAATGACGTTCCCAGTCTGCATACGAAAATTCAATCAAAGATCTCCAATAGTTTAGTCACTATAGCTAGTCAAAGATTGGCAAAACCCATAGTCAGCGCATCACTACTATTTAGTTTGTTAGAAAAAATCACTTTTTTAATTTCAATGTTAGGATTTATTTGATAGTTCCTAAATACTCCTATGCATTAATATTGCCAGTGTTTTCATTTATTGTTGTATTGTCGTCTCCACATTGTATAAGTCGCTTTTGTAAGTAACCCTTAAGTTATTTATTTTATGCAATAAAAACTGTATCAAAAACGTTTAACTGCCATTATGTTGTTATTAAAAATGCTGTACAGTATTTAAACACACAAATACAATGTTCAAATGGATTTTCATGTCAACGGATCATTAGTAAACTATTAAAAAGTGTGTTAACGTGTACGTAAATACCGTAAAACAAAAAACATTATTTAAAAATAATTAGGTATGCTTAGGTAAACTTTTTTTTTTGGTATAAACCTAGAGTAGGGAATCTGTTAGATTAAACATGCCGTATGGCCACTAAAACAGCGACTAAACCTGGTTACTAAGCATTATGATGCGGTCAAGTATGATGCATATTAACCTAACCTTTTCCGGTCCTTGAAACCGACGAGGTAACTTACAACATTATTTATTCAGGAAAATCGTAGTAGCGTACGAAAAATCGCTGACGGAGACTGACGGTTAAAAGATTTTATGTTATTTCATATCACTCACTGATGTGAGTAATACGTTATAAAAACATATTTGCATTGCATGAGTATGTTCTAATATTTATAAATATTTGCCTAACATACTACTAGCTTGTCAGACATGCAGGCCAACATTTGGCTAGCCATATTTCCCTACTAGGTTTGTTTGTTTAAATTCCTAATTAATCAATTGCGACCGAATTCGATATGTATACTCGTACTAATCTTATTAGGTCCTAGCATATGTGCAGAGTACCTGTTATCAGAATGTATTAACATTAACTGATGTCGCTATAATCCACGCTCCAACTTCACCCTAGATTTCACTAAGCTTGTGTAAATCTGTATACTCCTAAGCCAGTCTCATCCTAGTTCCCCTCGTGATGGCAACAATGTTCACCGCACACCTAACCCCCGGCCGACCGACACCTTGGCCATCGAGTGGCTATATTTTAATAACAAAACAACAAAAAAATACAATTCTCATTTTAAAACTTGGTTAATATTTTAATCATTATGATTATGTCCTTACAGTATTATTTCCATAGTCACTTAACAATTGACGTGGATGTCAGAAGACATAGGGGAACAAGGGTATGATGGGGGTAAGGGGCACAGTGTGGTCTCTCTCTGAATATGTAATTTGATTTTATTTGACGGTGACGGTCAATGTGGAATTTCCTTTTGTAGTTACGCCAAAAACATACTGTTTGTGCTGTATTATGTGAAAAGTTAGTATTATAACTCGCCCTTTTTTGGAGGAAATTTTTGTGAAAATAAGTTCTAAACTTTCTACGGATCACAATGATTGAATCTCTAAATTCGTTCCCAGTATCTTAAAATATAAAGACAACCTTGAGCCCACACAATCTCAGGTTTTTATCTCGCTCACACCATACTACTCGCGTACTGAGTGCGAGCGAGACGGAGGCGCCTCCAAAGCGGTAATAATTATGGTAATTGCTTTTTACGGCGAAAATAATGGTAATTAAAAAAACATACTTTCTGCTTTATAGTTAGTTCAGTTAGTATGCAAAGTTTCATGATCTAATTTCAAGTATTTTTTGAATAGCAGCGGTTTATTGTTCGGTTTGGAGGTAATTTTGGTTTTTTGTTCTATCGAGAAAATATGAAATCGTGTTTTCGGCTAACATAGTACATTACATTAATCCTCAACTTTAACATATATTTATTTCAAAATTAATGCTGCAGTATTTTAGATATAACGGCGGATCTTGCTAAGCAATTTCAGAAATTATAGGCCCTTAAATTTAGAAGCCCTTATATACAAAAGAATGCGTTTAGTTTTGGGGGTTAAATTATTTCGCAAAAATCATATTCGCTAGAGTCCTGACATATTTTTGAAAGTTACGTCTATGAAGCTACGCCTCCATGGACAGTCATGTACCTTAGTTGTTATGATTTTGCGAAATTTACAGAAATTAAGAATAGGTAATTAAGGAATTCTTCATAAATATCCTGTTGCTAAGTTAAGTAAAAGCCTACCTCAGAGGTCAGATTTCCTAAAGAAAATAAAACGGACTGGTGTTGGTGTTTCATTTCAAGAAAAATACCTATATAATGTTATAAAAGTAAATTGTTGACACTTACCTACATGTTTACACCTACGTAGGTGAATTGACGTGAAATAAAAATAGAAAGAAGTTTTTTCCAAATAACATGTTGTTACCTAGGTACTGTAAATGTCAACCCCATATTACATTTATTAACGCTTTATAAATAATACCAGTCCTTGTTATTTTATGTAATTGAAGGTAGAGGGTAATTAGCGCTATGTACTTTATGAATTATAGGTTCGTTTTCGTCAATATGGTAAGGTTTTATGTGATGATTTTAATTAATACAAACGACAGAGGCCTATTTTAAAAAAAAAACTGCATATCCTTTTCCCAATCATGTTGGGGTCGGCTTCCAGTCTAACCAGATGCAGCTGAATACCAGTATTTTAAATGGAGCGAATGCCTATCTGACCTCCACAACCCAGTTACGAGTCGTCAGAATCCCGAAAGTCTGACAACTTTCAGGCTTCTGACGACTCGTAACGACTGTCAAAGATCCACGAATGACAGGCGGGACCAACGGCTTAACACGCTTTCCGAAGCACGGAGTCTCGGTATGTAAAGATGGTCACACATCCACGGACCGACCCCGGCAAGCGCAGCTTAACCTAATGGATTGACCGATCTGTTATTACTTAGCCACGAGCTCCGAGGCCTATTAAAAAAAAAAAAAGAATTTACATAAAAAAAGAATTTACATACCTATCATAAAAGAGAGAACGATGAGAACTAAAAGCGGAAGGAACTTCTTATTAAACTGTTGGTCAGTTTTTACCGGCTTCACTCTTCACATCACTGTGGCTTCACTTTTCACTTTTTTTTTTTAACCACATAGTTGAAGCTCTTGGCCTGAATCTCACCTGATGGTAAGTGATGATCAGGCCGAAGGTGGAAGCACACACACATCACTGTGGCTTGACTCTTACATCACTGTGGGTTCACTCTTCACGTCACTGTGGCTTCACACAATTATGGTCTTATTTACGTACATGCGTGAGCAGCGATTCCCACTGTTTACTAAGTAAATGTAAATCCTTTACCCATGTACAAAGTTTCAAACAAATTCATTACGTTCCAACGTTGCTTGAATGTGCGAACCATTATGGAACACCAAACAGTTTATCACCAAACACGTTGACAGTGACACATCGTGTATAAAATCTCTTTTTTTGTACCTACGAATGATGTATTTCATAAACTTCATTAACTAAGGTCTTATTATTAACTTTTATGCATAGGATTTAAACTTTCGAGATTTATATTGGCTTTCTTGATGTCTGTCCTTGATGTTAGGAGTCAGTACCTACGTGTTCTGTGTGCTGATTTGCTTAAGCACTTACGATCCAATTTTTCGTGATCGTTTTTCAGGCTCGCAATTTCAAGCGAAGTTTAGAGTTTACTCTCTTTTAAGATACCTCTCTGACAGACTGTCAGGAAACTGATCTTATAAAGTCCGTTTTATTTTTAGGGTGGATCCGCAAACGTAGCCCGCGAAATTCAAATTTTGTTTACTTTTTTTGCAATTTGCAGGTCAGTATTTGAGACCTATTCCAACATAAAGAGATGTAATAATGATTCCAATGATTATAATTCTGTTAATACATTACGTGCTATGGTCGCCAATCATATTTTGATCAATATAAAACCTGTCACTGACCTGCAGATTGCAAAAAAACGTAAGAACATCATCATAAATAATTGGAACAGACATTTTTTTAATCATAATAAGGTCTAAAGAAATATCACAAGCAAAGTAGAGAAGAATATTGAATACCGACATTTATAAAGGCATGAAAACTGTAAAGGAACATTTTGATTTACTTTGTGAAATCTAAATTCTTAAAACAACATTACAAACGTACACGGTGACGGTTGAGATACCTAAACATCGTAGAAATAATAAAAAAACAAGTTGTGTTTTCTCATCTTGTTTGTGTACCTATTATCAGTTGTAGTTATTTTTATTTCAGACTCTTTGTGAGTGTAAATAAAAAGGTAATTACTTTCTATTGAATAAATAAATGCCATACTAATACTAATAATGTAATAAAAAATACATCAATTAATAATTCAATACAATAATGATTGTATTATGTCTATTTGTGTTACTCCTAAATCTCCTTCCAGTAAATGAGTTAAACACACTCAAACGATATTCGAATACGTTCGGTTTCTTGGCCGATGATACGCTTTATCAGATATCATCGTAACGTGGTATTTCATAGCTTCTAGCTTCATTTCGTTATAACCATGTTAAATATCTATTAAACAATGTAACAGCGAATCAATTTTCACGCCTGCCCCTTAAGATCTAGGCCAATTTTTTTTTTATATTTGGATAGCTCATGACCTAAAGAGGTGCCATAAAGAATATGAATGAAAAATCCAATGGAAAAAAATCTCGAAAAGTGGGTATTTTGATAAGTTACAACATAATAATAACCCAACCACTTCAAAGATCAGAATCTAGAAGGATATTCGTCACACATGTAATATTTGTCGCCACTATAGATAGCGTAGTTATAAGGTTAATAAAAATAATTCACCAGCCTATTATTGTTCCACTGCAGGTCCTCTCCTCATACAGAGAACGCATAAGCATTCATCACCACGCTTGGAGAGTTTGTTGCGCCAATTTTTCCTCCCAGCTAAAGGACTAGGAAGTGGTGAAGGGCGGGCGTTTTGGCGGACTGTCTTATGTAATTTTGACGTTCAAAAAGTGCTGATTCTCATCTTAGTTTGAATAAAGAGTTAAATTCACTATAAGTCCAGATTTCCTCACGATGTTTTCCTTAAACGATGTCAGTAATATCAAAGCTCAGAAAGTACAAATGAATTGAAAAAGTCACATTGGTACTTGCATGGATTTGAACCCACAACCTCATGCTTGAGAGGCGAGGCCTTAACCATCAAGACCTGTAAGATTAAAACCTAAAATTAAAAATTTAAATATCCCCCGACACAATTCCAGGTGATGCTGCAGGATCGGTTCAAGGTTACTATGTTCTTCTAATATCATTGAAGTAACAGAATACTAAATTTCGAATCGATCAGACCTGTGGAAGATACGCACATCCAATCATCAACTAGAAAAGAGCTGATAATCTTCAAACGGCTGAACCGATTTTCTTGAATTGTAGGTAGCTTAGAACTCTCGATCAAGACTCCTTTCAAACAAAAAAATAATAATCAAAATCGGTTCAGCCGTTTGGGAGCTACGAGGGAACGGATAGATACACAGATACTCACGTTAAACTTATAACACCCCTCTTTTTCCGTCGGGGGTTAATACCCCCGACGGAAAAGGTTGTTGATGTGTATTTCAGGCTGTGTCATTTAAGGCCCACTTGCTGTCAATTTACTGAAAAGAAACCCGCCCCCTATTAAATGGGACTTAAACATAACTGGCGAAATGTGGGTGCACTAAGGCACACCTCTGCCTAACCCTTCAGGGAAACAAGGCGTGATATTGTTATGTTAAACATTTTCGTCATGACTGATCACAATATAAAACAGTTGATAATCCAGTTTCTACATTTATTAACAATAGTAAACATATTCTACATATTTTAAATACTTAGGTTTCTTTAAATAATTACAAGATCATTATTTCTTCAACGTCTTCGAGACGAGAGTTGTGAAGGAGATTGATGAATGGATCAAATAATCTTTCTAATAACAAATGACAGGACAAAGTTGTGAAATCTGCGAAACTTGTAATGAAACTTTTTGAATGAATTTATCGCTGAACCGATGTAAACTTTTTGCAGCACCGTAAAGTAAAGGCCACAAAGGACATGTTTAAAAAATATAATTAAATGGCTTGTGATTTATAAAATAAGATTTTTTTGATGAAGCGAATAATCTTTTAATATTAAGGACTTTTTTTGTAAAAAAAAATGTCTTAAATAATTTATATTGTAACCTCTACCTCAACCTCTAGAGATCGGATGACTTTGCCTATGGCCACGAATTATTTTTTATTTTTTACTTGTGACTGCTTTCCACGGTTTTTATGACTTGACAAAACATCAATGTTTCATGGTGTTCCCTTGTTTGCAAGACAGAAGTTTCATAGAATTTCGTTTCACAGCAAATGTTTCATATAATATTTTTGGTTCTTGTATTTTTATTTCGAATATTATTGATTTGACGAATATTTACTTGAATGATGATTGTCCACGGGATTGTCCATTATACTCGACCAAGACAAAAATTGTGTCAAATTTAAATACTACAACACTTTATAGTGTCAAATTCTTAATCCATAGCCTACTGGTGCCAGTATACCCTATTTAATCCAGCCATTTTCTGGCAGAACCGTGTAATTCGAATGACATGTAGTGTAGATCTTACTAAGTGACACCTTGGCACAAGTTTCTGGATAACAAGCCAGAAACGATTTAACCCTAGATGTGGTTAGTAAACCTCATTATTACTCTTTGGTCTTTATTAATTAGATAATAATGAACCAGTAACTGAATTTTTTTAATTGTATATTATACCTAATATTAACAAACCCGATTATACTCAGTATTCAGTTGGAATTTTCATAAACTCTTTTCAAACGAATGAAATATTTACATTCAAAAAACCTAAATTAAATAATTGATCTTTTTACAACTATTTCATCTAGTTTTCACCATCATCTCTCATATTATAAAAAACGCTAGGTTAAAAGCACAATGAATGAAGAATTTGAAACAAAAAACAGTAAGTTAATGCTATTCCACTCATCTCTTTGAAAGTGACTAATTTTATAAAGCCGGTTATTTTAATTAACATGACAAAAAGTATTTTTTTCTTTTGTCCCGTTTAAAAATACTTTTTGCGCCGTTTTATCACGAATTTCAGAAATAAAAAATGTATGTATTCAAATCGGATCGACGTTTTTTCGCCTTTTAATTTAATAGATCGACATTTAAGTGCGGAGAGTGGTCAAATGATGTAAATGATTCAAATGGGAAAAGTTTTTTTTAACAACGCCGTCAGGAAATTAAAATAAGTGGAAACGGGAAAAGGACAATAAAAATTTATCAATAATTCATCTTATTAATTTATACCTGTCACTTAGGATGGAAGATTCATTTCCATTTTAAGTGAACATTTATTGTGATCATTTATTTGGAATCCTTCTCATTGAACATGCTTTTGGTCCATCGTAATTTAAAACCTGAAATCTCGAATCACAAAAGAAGTCTGGTGACCACAATAAGAAAGTATTTCGGGAATACTAGTCTTTGTCCCGTTTCCCTATTGTTGTCTTTGAAAATCCAAAATATACCTACACCGATATTATTCAATGGATACTTGTAAATTCCTGTGGGTATTCAATGTATTTTGAAACGAAATCTGTCTGTATTAAATCAAATCTATGACTGAATAAAGGATGAAGAATTTGGGACGTAATACTTGAGTTTCAATAGATGAAACGCAGTGGTGGGCAAAGTCTGCCCAGCGGTAGGTATTATAACGAAAGCTTAAGGTTTCAGATATTTTAGCTCTAGAATTTAACCACGCAACTGTTTATTTTCAACACCTCAATTGCGTAACACGCATTCTGTCACAATCCAAAAGGATATTGATGGAAATTCCTAATCCATTGCTTCATATATTCGAAAAATGTATCTGATCGATAGCGCAATGAGTGTTGCTGAATTGTCAATATTAATGGAATTGCCACTGTAAGTGTGTTACGCAATTTCCTAGCAAAACCTTGAAGTAAAAGTA
Source organism: Eupsilia transversa (assembly GCA_914767815.1). NCBI lineage: Eukaryota > Metazoa > Arthropoda > Insecta > Lepidoptera > Noctuidae > Eupsilia > Eupsilia transversa. Next base: position 7,440,413 of record OU611888.1, read on the forward strand.
ATGAAACTTGTGTATAACCTATTATATTACATACACATGCAAGTGATTCTAACGATTTCATCTAAGTTCAAAGTCTAATAAAAGTACAACTAACCTATTTCATATTATATGTAGGAATTGTATATGAGGCTGTTTATAGATACTGCCAATGTCTTGGAGGTCTCAATACAAATTAATTCAGAAATAAACTAGGGAAATTGCTCAACAATATTTCATTCCTTATTTTATTTCTAGATCTTTCCTGTGAAACTTATGTAAATTGGAGGAACATTGAATGATCAATTGAACGAAGATGAAAGAGTAATAACGTCCTAGGGAAATCACATTGAGAGCGTTGAGAATTTATAGAAACGGGTGTTTTTTTTAGAGGTACCTATGCAAATTCAAAATCAAATAAAACACCTAAAAATAAATGTCATCACTGTGTCATGCTGTGTGGTGTTTTTTTCACACAAAAAGTGTTCGAAAATTGGACTTCCCGATTACGCTTTATTCCAGCCGGCTACAGCCGTGGCGCCCATATGCCCGAAATCATTTTGAAGCACTAATGGCATAAGAATATCTTTTAAATAAAACCTATACCATGATAATGATATTTATTTTTAGGTGTTATATTTCATTATGAATGTGTATACCTCTAAAAGAAACACCCAATATATGTATCACTGTCTTTGTCAAGTTAATGATAAGTTGTCAACGCACCTATAGCTTGAAATGTACATTCGAACATGTTCTTACATTTATACATGTTCCTGTCTTTTACTATCTATCCGTTGGTGTTATCATGTATTATATCCTAGTTTAAAAGGGGTTGCCAAGTTTATTTGCCATTTATAAACTCTCATTCATATTTTTATTAGTTTCACCAGATCTTTGAATAATTTTCCCTAATTTGTAGTATTTTAACAAGAAATGAAATTACTGGAAAAACATTTTAATGAAACACGGCAAGGAAAATACTGAAGAGATTACCCAAATAAATATTTTTCCTGTACGGTTTTTTCCGATTAAAAGATTTTGGATAAAATAAATACGAACAACAAGTCTACGCTAAAGTCAATATTATTAGGAAATATAACTAAACATTGCTTACCCTTCTACTGATTTCACTTTATGTAAACTAGTATAATAAATGCCCATGTGGAACAAAAGTTTTCGACTAAGGGCGGATCCGACCAAACACGAATAAATTTTATTCGCGGAATAAGATTTACTCTGACAGTTTTCGTATGGAGAAACTGTCAAAAATTCAAAAATTATTCGGAAGAGAAGGCTTGTTTCGCGGATAAAATTTATTCCTGTTTGGTCGAATCCTTTCATTTCTTCAAAAAAGATACGGTAATTTCCTACTTACTCGTTTCGTTGCCTCTGTTGAGCAGGTACTACTGTGTCGTCCGATTAAGAATACTATATCATTTTATGGGCCTTATATAATGCCTTCCTGCGCTTAGGAGCCATGTGCTTATTTAAAAGAAAGTGTGGTGACCAGCAAAAAAAAATACCGTCCTTTTTCCTACTAAGTGTGATGTAAAGCTAACTAAGGGATTTAGAAATAAAATGACTAAAATAGCATAGGAAGAAAATAATGAGGTTGAATGTAACTTAAAAAGCCACCTCACATTCACAATTAACATGTTGAAGACGATTAATATATTAAAGATTAAAACTTGAGTAAATAAATACTATTTACAACTAAGGTGCAGTGCACACGGAGACGACAAGGCTCGAACAACGTGCAAGGGCAATAAATGGACGCTTGTCTATCGCATGTTAACAAATGACACAATGTGCATACCAAGGGAAACCAATAAGGGACGCAAGTATCGTCGCCTCAAGCACGCCTCGGATGAGCAAAGGGCAAAAGAAAACTGTCAGTTGTTCTCTGTTTTGTTGCGTCTGTGTGCATCGCGCCTTAGACTTTTATCTCCTAGACCTTGTGACATCAGCACTCCCTCAAACATTATATTAAGAATAATTTATCATTTTTATAGGCCCGTCTTCGAAGGCGTCGTGCGTCGACATCTGATCCAAAAGATTCTGTATCAGCTTGTAATGTGGGACGTTAACAGTGTGTTAGCAAGTATTATGTGCTTCAAGTTTTACGACAGCGGAGTAGTAATGAAGTTTCTTTTTATAGCTATTGGTGAAGGTGCTTGGGATACATAACAAGTCAGTAGGTATTAGGTGCATTTTTTTTTCTGGTGAAGGAAGAATGAGTTCAATTATCTCCTTTACAACTATCATTACAGGTGTATACCTAATGCGTTAGGGCGGTCTTAAAATTAACTTACAATTAAAAATAAAATAAAAACAAAATAATTAAATAATTAATTAGTCATCAACGGTGCGTCAAATAGCAGGTGGCCACTTAACGCCAGAAATTCTCAACACACAGTTAATCAAGAAGGCTTCTCAATACTCATGCCTGTATACCTACTACTAACGCACTGAAACTAAAATACATCCAGCTAGGCCATACCTAAATCAGGAAAACAATGAATTTAAAATAATGTTTTATGCTTTTTCGTAGCAAACCGCTACAAAGTTCGTAACACTTTGCTACGGAAAAGCGTAGCCCACCTTTTATACATTTAAATTTATCAGGAAAAACAAATTAGGATTAAAAACCGGTACTTTAATCCTAATTTGTTTTTCCTAATAAATTTTCAGTGGGGTCCAAGTGTACTGACTTGGAACTAATGACCCCCAAGAGGGAAATGCGGGGTATTTTAGATTCACGGATATACGGACATTTTTTTTTGTTTGTACAAAAAATACCTTTATTTAACGAGAATTTTCAGATTGTAAACTTAAATTTAAAGTAAAAATTTAAATCAGGCACACAGGAGATTTTACTTTCGCTTGTTTGTTAAAACATTTTTACCCATGAAACTGTGAGGAAATTACTTGAACATTGTTTACCATATATAAATATTCAAACTATTCAATTATGAAATTAAACTGCGGCTTTAATTTACTTTTGCGAAGCCTTTGTTTATCTATTCCATTTAAATTAGTACTGAACACATTACAAAAGTAAATGCACCATTGGAAAAAGCTCGAAGAAAAATAGGTAGATATTTTGTTAGTAATTAAATAAACATAGTATATGTAGATTAATAACGTTGTTATGTAGATATTGTATGTTCGAACATACAATATCTACATATACGTAGAAAATTAATTTAAAGAATGTTAAAATGTATATTCGAATTAGGTTTTTACCTACAATCCTTTTCCCCAGTCCGCCAGGACTCCATGTTTATATATTTTTAATAAAATATTTTTTTGACTAGACCTCGTTGGTATAGTGGTCGCAAGCGCTACTATTGAGCATGAGGTCCTGGGATCGATTCCCAGGTCGGGCAAAGTGTTATTGGATATTTCCATCAGGAATTTCTCAGTAGTATCGCGAGTCTGGATTTGTCCCCGGTTGATGGCAATAAGCTTGTCCCCTGTTACATGGGGCTTAAACATAACTGGCGAAATGTGGATGTGCTATGGGCACTCCTCTGCCTAACCATTCGCGGATTACAGGCGTGATGTTTTGGTATTTTGGTTAAGCTATAAAAGCATTATATTTTATAATAACTATAGCTATTGTTGTAACTCCTGCACTATACATGAATCGTATCAGTTTATTTGTTTGCTGAAAATAATGACTATCCTCTCAAATAGGTATGTAATTTTTGGAACACTGCCACTGGTAGTGGTCTACATATTTAATGTTTATTACTTTTGTTCCATATCAGATATACAGTTTCCTGGTAAAACAAATGAAAATAATCAGTATTTTCGTTCACACAACAGAAAAGTCGTGGAAAAACCATCTTTAGATACAAAAAATCTTCGATAAAACGTGACGTATGTAAAACCACTAGCTATTTTGTTCAGTGTTTCAGCAAAAAGGTTCTCAATAAACGTCAGCCTATCAAATAGTTGTTTGTAATATTCGTACAATTTCATAACATCGCAGCTCCGTGAATAAAATTTCATTTTCGATTTACGTCACGGAAGCTGAAGTGGGTCAGAAACTAGTTCACAAAAAGCACATCTACTTAAAGCTACGTAATAAGCAAGACTCGGTTATCTGCCACCAGACTTGGCAAAAAATGTATAGAAAATTCTGGGTCGTGCTTATTCCATACATTTATGCGGCTGGTGCGTTTGAAAATTAAAAACATGCTGTAAATAATAGGATTAAAACACATTAATTCTCGAGAGAGCAAGCTCACGTTGAGTTAAATATGTTTGTGCTGCAAAATGCACTTCATTTTACACGTTACAGTCTTTTTCTCTTCATTTTGTTTAACTGGAAAATTGCTTTGCGAGTACTTATAATCAACTGTTTATGTATTACTTAGCCGCTATTTATGTTAGTAGTTCAGCCGTCCGTTTCAATTCTTCGGGAATCCCACAAAAGGTGTCCGTATAATTTACACCATATAACTGTGGTGTAAATTATACTGTAAATTATACACGCTATTACATTATTTGAAGTTAATTTCTAGGAATTAATACGAGATAATTATTACTCAATACGTGTTTTTTTGGCCGCAGGAAGCCGCTGGATGCGAGAAGCACAGAACCGGTCGAAGTGGCCATGCTTAGGGGAGGCCAATGTCCAACAGTGAACGTATTTCGGCTGAAATGACGATGATGATAATGACGTACTTTATTGATACCCAGACTTCTCGAGTCTCCTACAGTCCGTGTAACAAATGACTACAGCCAATAACAATAATTGTTAAGATAAATAGAAACCAGAGGCTAGTTGCTAATAACAACACTGTATACAACAACCGTTTAACAAAGCCTGGTGGTGGGTAATTAAGACAATTACCTACAACCGTTTGCGCCAACTACTTAATAAGTACCTTACGTTTCCTAGTGAACGTTTACTACATACATAACATCACGCCTTGTTTCCCCGAAGGGTTAGGCAGAGGTATACCCATAGTAGGTACACCCACAATTCGCCAGTTGTTATAAGTCCCATGTAATAGGGGGCGAGTCTATTTGCCATCAACTGAGCACAAATCCAGACTCTCTCCAGAAACTCCAAATGGAAAAACGCTTTACAGCGCTTGAGGTTTCGAATGGACTGAACAAGCACTGCAAAGTGATAGAAGGCTGCACAATCTGTTGTAAAAAGTTAAATAAATCACGGCATGGTCCGGCAAAGTTTTCTTCTCAGGTACCACTATACCTCACGGAAATGTCTGAGGATTTAATTTTTCGCATAACACAGTCTGTGAAACAAAAATGTGTCACTATTGGTACCCGCTTCGATATCTATCGGCACTTTTCATGTCAATCACAGCGTGACATTGTCTGTTATTATATTCAATGTAATTTATCAATACTGCTTGACACACAACGTGGAGTTCGATTACTAGGTTGAGGTTTCACCCACTTTTAGAACTTAGTCTTAGCAAATAGGTCTAGACTCTGATTGATTAAAATTTCGGCTGAACTTCCAATCAAAATTTGTCTTAATTACTGTAGTCTAGGTTAGGTAGACTAAGTGGCCGTAATTGTATCAGTCAGTCGTTCAAACTTCGATAGACTTTGTCAAGTAAAGATTTACTTGAGTTTTTCCAAGGCCGTTGTCAACGACAGCCTGGGGCTAAATTGGCAATTTATCGGGTTAGGTAGCTACAACTCAACCTATAATATCGCTATCTCAAATCAGCGAATTGTTGGTATAAGACATCATTCCTCTATAAACCCTATCGGAGACATTGTATTCAGCTGCTAGTTATCCAAGACGTGCTCTTAATACTAGCGCTTATCTCAAAGATGCCTATTCACCTTTTCTTGAAAATAATTCCAGCGATCTAGCCGCAACGAATTCCCCTTGTGAGCAGTCTTTTAATGAATGATAAGGCAAACGCTTTTGTTCGTAGAAATGGAATATTGGCAATGTGAAGACGGAATCTAGCATAGCAGGTGAAAATCCTGTGGTGTTGTGGGGTTAAGTATTATTTAACACAATCTCTGCGCTACTTTGTGCTTCGTAAAATAATAATACCAGATTCTCTTTAAGGGTTAAAATCCTCTTCGGGGAACGAGGATTTGTGGAAGAATTACGTGGAACTAAAACGATAATGAATAATCCATTAGTAGTGAATTCTAAGGTAGGTACGTGTCTAAGCAATTATTAGTGATCAATGGATAGTTCATTCATAACTATTTTATCGGTACACCATAAGTACAAATTGATTTTTATTTTTACTTTACATGTTTTCAAAGAGCGGAAGCACTTCAATACAGTCTGCTACCCAGAAAAGCAAAAAAGCTACAAAGAAATTCAGAATTCTCATCAGCAATGTAATTTTTCATTGAATACGTCTATATAAAACTGCTAGGTACTTTACTTTTCAATTTTAAGCTCGAATATCACACGGCAGGTAACCTTATATAAATCGATACACTACTAAGAATACAACGATCGAAATATGGAACGATGTTATTAGAGACCTCGTAAATCTGACATATTTCATACATAAGTGGCCATTATAATAATTCTAAGCCTGATACACTAGCAGCTTGATTCATACCAAGAGAATACTGGATTAACGAAAGTGTTGGATTCGAAAAGTACCGAGTACTTACCTACCTATAAGTAATGGATCTACCGCATACGTTATAAGTTGTAGTGTGGAAGTAGGTATTGAATAAAAAGGGAGCACTTACACAACTAGGTCGAGAATATAGGATTTCGGAACTACAATTTTGTCGAAGTTCGGTAAAAGTCAAGTTTTAATGCTAGTGTTTTATTTTGTGGTAAGTACCTACGTGATCCATAAGTTTCGTCGTAGGAAAGTTGGAGGTCGGAGAGTTGTGTTATAAGTACCTCTATTATATACCATGTACAACTACTACTTAGATAGCAATAAAGATATTGTAAACAAAATATTTTGATTGATAGAATGTTACACAGTTAACCCACAAAAGTGTCATCTCTACTAAAACGAAATAGAACAAACCAATTTATTAATGTTAGAAAAATAAAAAACCTTTAAGAGAGAGAAACGTCATCAGTCACACGACGCCGACGTATGTTGGACAACATTTTAAAACAAAAAAACAAAAAACTGTATAAAAACAAAAAAGGGTTACCATCTATTTTAGACCGACTGTGTAAAATACAGAAACCTCAAAAAAATATTCTTCTTTGTAACACTTGTTTTGTAAATGTTACTTCATAAAATAAATATACATTTCAGGTGACAAAAAAGGCTGAAGGGGCGTGAACAATTTTTGTGACAAAGTTTAAATCCACAGAAGACTTGTCTCCCTGCCATACTGAAAGCGGATCTTGACAGTAAAGCCTCGCTAACAACACTGTGTAAAAGAATTTTCGTATTTTTATGAAGGACTTTGCACGGAAGTTTACTTACCGCGCGTATTTGGTGAGAATATTATTTGGTTTATTCAGCTATGAACGTATTTTGTACCATCCGAAAAGAAATTAAAAGTAACATTTTTAGAGTGCTTCCCCCAGCTTAGAGCGAATTTCACTATTGAAACTGAACGCGATCTGAGCCGCGTTCAAGATCTGTCAGTTTCATCATTGTTGTGGAATATTGACACTACTCTTAAACGCGATTTAGTCTTCCTAATCGCGTTCAGTATCATTGGTGAAATTCGCCTTTATTACTACTTTGTCAGTGCGTTTTTGTCTAATCACCTTTTTAAGAAACCAAGCAACGGTCTTATCGTCTACTTGCAGAATCGAAAACTAAAATGACTATATTTCCGCTTAATCCCAAGATTGAACAGAAAACTCTGAAAATGAGTATCGTAATACGTTTCTACCCTGGATTATAAGGGTATGATGGGAAGCATCAGCGATTTTCATTGATACCGACTTACTGTTTTTTTTTTGTACACATTATTTCTTAATGAATAGGTACTGGTTTTTTCAGAGGCGAGAAAATCAAACTATATTCTAATGCGAATGAAAAAACAAATAGGTAAATGCTTTATAGTTTTTAATTAAACTTGATTATTAGTGTTTCACTGGCCAAAAAAATTCAAGAAGACTCAAAACCACGCAGTTAACAAAACAATAATTATAATGTAAATAATAGTTATTGTCATGATGACACAATGTCAGAAAGATTAATGATAGTTAACTAATTGTGTAACGATGGCATTTCTATAGTTTTGAATACATTACATTCCGAGTTGCCCCGGTTGTGGCAATGTCCTTTCAAGGTCAAATATGGTAGTAGGAGATAATCGTTTTCCAGTGCTTATAGATTGATAAACATGTAGATGATAAAAAATTAGACACAATATAAAATAATTATTGCTTTAGTTAAAAAAGCAGGTCCCGAAACACCCGTAGAATATAATTTTTAAGATACTCCTCGAATCAACGCTAAAGAAAATAAGGTCATTTTCTCCAGTTAAACCTTATCTTTATGACGCATTGTTCATAGAGCAGCTGTAATAAACAATGATTTGCAGTTCCATCGGGTAAATATTAACCAATCCAGAAGCTAAAAGAAAGTCAGAAGATGACGATACATAATGACAATAGTTATCTGATAAGAATAATCGGACAACTTAGGATACCTATCTACGGAGAAGAAATGTCTATAGCGTTTTGCAAAAATGTGTATCAGAATCTGTCAATCCATACGTCTTCTTAAACCCAATGTGTAAATGGCACGGCATTCTGATAACATAAAATTCATATTTAAGGTAACTTTAAAATAAAAAATACCATTATCTTCGATTTCATATTGCCTAGCTGATATCCATTAGGAACTCCTCAAGATTCAAGCTTTGTTAATGGAAAGGGAAAAATGATTTTCGCAGTGAGCGAAAGCTATTTCAGTTTGATATCTACGGTTCATATGACTTTGAGGGTTATTACCTATCCGTTGAAATCTGCTTTTTCTTAGTACTATATTTTTATTTTCATCGAAATTTATTTAAGGCTATTTTCTGCGCCAATGGGATTGAAAACTCACCTTAAATGTCATGACTAGACTGCTGATAAGAATGTCAGTCATCGTGTGTTATAACCGCTCGGGTTTAAAATATTTTTAATTAGTGGTAGTTTTATTGAATTTCATCTGAAGAGTTGTGAGAAATGAGCAACGATGATCTATTCTAATAATTAATGGCTTTTCAACGTAGATGATTCTCTAATATTATTTATATGTAGATGATTGATTCTTCTTTCGGGAGGGAAAATTATCGAAGAATAGATAATATTTCGTCGTAAGGTTTTAAGCTCCAGAAGTGTTTCATTTAATTGCCCACAAGATTACTAATTGGCATATAAAAATAATACTGCATTGTAACATTAAAATGGAATCTGTAATTTTTTTAATGACGCATTACTTATTTAGCTATGAAGTAGTTAGGATTTAATTTTTTTTTTTTTTTTTTTGCTAGGAATATTATACGTTCCCATAATCACTATGTTTTATTTTCAACCAATTATAACGAAAGTTACCATAATTAAAATTGACATCCTCAATTAAAAGAACTCCTAAAAATATTTAAAAAAACAACAACAAAACAGTACTTACATGTTTCATTTAAAAACATATGTCCGATCCGGTACCAGGCGACCATAACATTCGAAGAGCACTACCACGTTTATTCACTGCACTCCACACGACAATGTTCGGTCGAACGAGGCGAATTATAATAGGGGTGTGTATCTACCGCGAAACGATGTTACCTCGGCAAGAGGCTGCGTGGTACTGAATAAGGAGCGGACGGGAGCGCACTGACGTATACGTCACTTTGGGCCACGGATGCCATACACTGCGTACAACTTGAACTTGCAATAACTGGTAACATAGAAGTCTTCTGGTCAAATCATTTCGGTTTGTATAATGAGCTTTGAAACGTCTTAAGCTGTGGAACTCTATATTCATGTATATGGAGCTTGCCATTAATTTAAGCACGCAATTATTAGGTTTCTGTTGTTTTAGGTAAAAGGACAGCTTTTAATGGAATTAAAACCTTGTTCATGTTGATAAACTTTGTTCGCTAAGAGTTATTTTTAACATTGGATGAATCCAAGGCGCCATTTAAAGATTTAAGTTCATCCATAGTTTAGACAGGCCTGTCTCGTGTTTCTCCATTCTTACCTACCTATAACTTGTATCTACAAGTGACAGTAGGCAACATAAGTCTATAATCTTCTTAGGTAAACTGGAAATGTGCCATAGTAAACCTTGGCCTAATCCTACGCAGTTCTCAAGCGTTGTGTTACGTTACAGTACATTGCGGGTGTATTATGTAGGATCACGTATCCATCTCGTACGTACCAAGCATTGTACACGGACAACGATTGAATGCACGTGACGTTGTAGCGACGGTTGAGACGTCACTTGAATTATAAGCAAAGCAAACGGAAGTTTCTTATTTATACACGCATAATTTTAAGCAAAAATTTTAATGTTTTTTTCGCTTGATTTTTGTAACTGCCCATCAAGTGTCTTAGTGAAGAAATTTTAAAAGAAGCCTTTTAATTTTGAAGGAGATTTTATCTTTATTCTTAGCCATGACAGGAAAAGGGATGGGTGTTTTCTTTTGGCCACTTACTTATCAAAATCTAATTTCCAGTTTTATATTGTGTTTAGGTTATTTTTAAACTAAAATGAACAGTACACTAGTTTACAGGATACATTTCGGAGAGTGTGCGCAGGAATTGCATGAATTGATTCCGCCATCCCCTTTCCACCATCGGACAAGCCGTCGTACGGCGGGTATCCATCCTTTCGTTGTCCAAACCTCTACGGTCCGGACTAAGCGTTTCGCCTCGTCGTTCATACCGCGTACATCGAGGGACTGGAACAATCTGCCTGCTGCGGTTTTTCCGTCCGATTATAATTTGGGTGTCTTCAAGGCTAGACTGAATAGGCTCTTAATAAGCTAGTGCGCCTCACCATCGACGATTGCATCACTGCTTACCATCAGGTGGGATCGCAGTCAAGCGCTAGTTTATAACTATTAAAAAAAAAAAAAAAAAGTACAGCGTCGTTTTAAATAAAGAAGTTTATAATCCACTGTAGGCTAATTTATTTGTCGTTAATTCAAGATGTCAGCTGTTTAGTTAGATATCTAACTAAATAGCTAAAAGGGTAGCAAGGTCACATGACCTTGCTACCCTTTTAGTTATGGCCAGAAATACTCTGACTAATTCTTAGCTCATTTTAAGCCGAAGAAGGAAAGATTAGTACGCCTGAATTTGAAATATTTCTACGAAGTATTTCTCTTTACATTATGCTAAACTCAGATCACTGAGTTAAAGGGGAGTCACTATCCAATATATTTTTAAACGGCGAAAAAGGTTGTGACTGAAAAAGTTTTGATATCTGTCAGTGGACTGATGGCCTTGTGAAGGCTGCAGGAATCCGCTGGATACGGGAAACACAGAACCGGTTGACGTGGTGGTGCTAGGAGGTGCGGGGAGGCCTATGTCCAACAGTGGACGTCTTTTGACTGAAATGATGATGATCTGTCAGTCAACCAACCAAGTGTAATAGTACCAAGCCATACCGGGCTTCTCAAGTAGGTACGTAATAGTTTGATAATGGTTCATAAAACTAGACCTAGGTACGGGCTAAGTAACAAACTGCTCTAAATCCTGTAGGTAATGTTAAGAGCTTGCCACCACTAACCTAAAAATGAGTGTACTTAGCATAATGTAAGGGCCGCGTTAACTTCAGTACATTTTCTAAGGTCACGCTCCTTTCCCTTCACTCGCTCGGATCGTCACATCTACCTCTTATGTAATTAACTTACAGATTTTTTCCTGAAAAAAAAAAAGCTTATCTATGTAAAGAAAGACATTTCTATGTATGTTCCCGCTTATCTTTGTAACAAGGTAAGCGGGGTTTCGAGTGAGAAAAGTAAGTACGTCTTTAGGTATTTTTGCGGGAATAGTCTCAATTTTGTTCAAAGAATTTTGTTTTACTTAGATTTTGTTACTAGTGAGTAAGCTGCGCTGAATTTCGAGCTGAAAACATTATTTCAGCTAGATTCACGTTTCCCTTTCTTTATTTGTCTCGTAGTCTACTTAGATTTTGTTGTAAAATATTAGTACCTACCGAATCCTTTTTGAAACGAAATTTCATAGTCAGCACTTTTATATAGTTGGTTTACAATCTTCGGGAGTATTTTAAAGTTATATCCAGGAGTGATCGTAAAATCCGGGAATCAAACAACATGGAGATTTCCAATCACAACTTTCGTCGCTATAAATCTTTCTATTTTCTAAAAATGGATCACTCGTTCCCCAAATAAATTTTAATATTACCCTTTGTCAAATTATTCTTGGACTTAAAAATGTCGCCAACCCGAAGTTTTTGCATTCTTTTTTATCACAAATCCCTTTGATAAAATTATTAAAACGCCCTGAACCATAAAAATTCATGATTCAAGTGAATGAAGGCGAACAGGAAATTACACGTTTTAATTTCATTCTTTCCTTTCTTCCCTGACGACACGTTTCGTACATTTTTTTCAGTTTGAAACAGTTTTCAGCACAAACTAATAGCACGAAATGTACCAATAACGGGTTAGTGACAGCACACAGAGGCAATAATACTGGCTGGCTGCACACATCTTAAGGAACAATAATGATCACAAAAGCAATTTAGCTGGCAGTACTGTATGACTGTTCAGGCGACTAAAATGACGTGCGCTCGATTCTAGCTGAAGTACAAACGACAGTAGGTATACACCGATTGGTTTATAGAATTTATTACAGAGATAAGGATTACAGTGCTGTAAGTTGTCAATAGGTACTATTATTTTCTCCTAAATACTCCGTTTTAGTGTTCTTTTTTTCGTTTCATACTTTGATAACCGGTAAAATGGTCAGATCTATGAATAGAGGAAATGTTATATTTAGATGAACGGTAAAAACAAAACTTTACCTACGTTAGAGACTTATTGGTGTAATATCATAAATCGAATTTCTATTCTTCCATAATTTGGTAATTCCATAATATGAATTTTGTTGTATACCTACTGTCTTTTTTTATTTCAACCTAACCTGTCCTACAGCTGGGCAAAGTTCTCTCAAAGACTTCCACATACCACTTGCTAAAAATAAATACAATTATAATTATGAAAAATAAATTAGCAAATTATAGCGCGTGTAGACGGCCTCTAATTAAAACAATTGTCTGGAGAGAACGCTAAGCAAACAAGGGATGAAGGGTACTTCAGTATTGCTTGAAGCATCGGCCATTTTGATTAAGTTGAGCATGTAAAATTAATTTTCCATGACCCATCACAGACCTAAAGAATACAACATTTATTTTCGTGATATTTGCCTTTGAAACTTCACCTTATGGGACGTTTCATCAGCTCGTGTTGGAAAAATAGGACATACTCTGTAAGCTTTTATTTATAATCTAATTTTTTGTTCAATACTTGTCTCCCGTAAAACTTGTCATTGATATAAAATAATATTTTTTGAAAAATGTTTGATCATTTTTCTTCGCTCTTGTATTTGTCATTTAGCAAAATTTTTCAAGTTATTGATTTTTTTTGCTAACCTAGTTGTCCCTCTGCTGGGCAAAGTCCCCATACTTTTCCAGTTTTCTATATGCTGTGCCTTCTTCAGCCAATCGGTCAGGAAGGCTTCAAATTTTCACTCCAGCGTTTCTTAGGCCTGCCCCGGTGATCCGGACCGTCAACAGGCGCCCACCGTGTGACAATCCTAACCCATCTGTTTTGATGCATCCTATTGATGTGACTCGCCCAGTTCCATTTCAGCTTCGCAGAGTTATCGCCAACATCGGCGGTACCTGTCTTGGATCGTATTATCGTGTTGCCAATTTGGTCGGTGAGTTTAGACTTTATAAATGCTACGCTCCATCGCTATTTGGCAAAACTTGAGTTTAGACTTCTGAGAACCCTATATTTAGCGACTGTGGTCATGACTCATGGCTTTAGTCTTTGACCGATTCATCGTTAATCCAACCTCAAGGAGCAGTTTTGCTCAGTTTTTGGAACATTTGTTGCAGTTGATCTACCGTATACTCAAAAAGTCCGCCAAACGAAGTTTTGTTGGCATTTTATCGCCGATTGGAATAAATAAATAGGTACCCTTCGTTGCCCATGCGTTTGCGAGTTCAGTCACGTACTAGTAATTTGTAGTAATTAATAATAAAATTGTTCCAATATCGTTCTTAGGGTTCCGTGGTCAACAAGGAACCCTTATAGTTTCGCCATGTCCGTCTGTCTGTGGCTTAGCTCAGAGACTGTTAGTACTAGAAAGCTGTAATTTGGCATGAGTATACATATTAATTGCGCCGACAAAGTGGTAAAATGATTATTTTTTTGAGATTTTTTTAGGGTACGTCCCCTACATGTAAAGTGGGGATGTTTTTTTTGTTCGTCTATCCCATAGTGTGAGGTATTTATAGAAAAGTCGTTCAAAAATATTGTGAGTTTGTGAAAGCCATTTTTGATTCAAGGATCCGTTTGCGATATATTAAGCTTTAAAGTGCTAATTTTTGTAAGAGTCAAGAGTCACCCACCCCCTGCCAGCTATATGGTAAGTTCTGGATATGTGGAAAAATTCACAGCAGTAGTAGCTATATATAACGAAATTAAAAGGAAAACTATCACAGCTCTACAAGTTAACTTAGTAGAGTAATTATAATTATCAACAAACATACATTTGCAGTTGCAAAAACATGTTCTCCCATACATGAGAACATGTATTTCAACTACAATGTTAAGTTTGTTCTTGGGATAAATTCATCCCAGATAAGAAACCCTTCATTGTGCGTGGTTCAACACGCACTTGACCGGTTTTTAAATACCAGGTCATGATGTTACTTTTATTTTTAATTGATGAAGCCTTAACATCCTTCACTGTAGTAATGAATAATACTTGCTTGTACTTTTCCATGGCTCCCATCGACAATCATTGATCGCCACGCTTGTTGACTTTCAAAATCCAGTTCTCTCAAACAGAATATCACAACATTTAAATGCAATGCACAATGTAGGCAGGATCGCTTTAATCTTCCGTGACAATTGTTTCAACGGCAAATAGTTGCAGACAGAACAGTTTACACTGGCCTCTTCATTATTTAATGTGTGGTTATGACCATCACTGACTGTTCATAGTCTATGGGTTTGCTATTTGCAGAACATAATTTTCTGCAAATCACATTGGTAACTAATTGTTTTGGCAATTCATTCAAAAAATATTTGTTGAAAGCGACACTTTGTGAAGTCACCCCCTAAAATGAAAGACTTAATTTACGAAAACTGATAATAAATCATGGAAACAGTTCATATCATTAAAGTAAACCAATCAGAAACTTAATTTCCAGCAATAAAATACTCATAAACTTACATGGTTAAGCTGAAAAGAACCACTTTATTCTAACAAAACTATCTCCAGCAATTGAAGAAAGAATCACAGCAGTTTTCCCGAGAATACAGTTTAACAACAATAAAAAGGCAATAAACGTTTGTCTGTGTTACGTAACAACTGACCATAAGTACCAATTCACGCAAATAGTAACCGTATACTGTAAAACAAGGGGATACCATACGTCTTGGGGGAAAAAGGCCGCGAATTTATTTGTAGGTAGTGACAGAGGACCGAATAAATAGGGACGGTGAGTGATGGATAGGTCGAGGGCAGTTGGTTATGTGTTGGGGCAATTGTTTTTTAATATAATAGAAATAATAGACATAATGTTCTGTTGGCTGAGCCAACCAATTATTGTGTCTTCATTAACTGAAACAAAATCAATGGTAAAAATGAGACGGTTAAAGACGACTCTTAATTTATCTAGCTGTTGCCCGTGACTTCTTCTGCGACCCAGGATGAGAAGTAGCCTATGTCCTTCTCAAGGTCAAGGTTTTTTTTTTTTTAAACCTTGCCCCGTACTAGGAATTTCTCCTGTATCGTGGGTGCGTTTACAAACATTTAAACTGACATACACAAACAGCCAGACCCGGAACAACTACATGTAGGTCATACAAATATTTGTTCCCAATAATATTAATAAATATTTGTTGGTTTACCCATGTGCCATGTCTAAATTTCATCCAAATCCGTTCAGTCGTTTGAGCGTGAAAGCGTTACAAACAAACAAACTCACTTTCGCATTAAAGCGAAATTTTCTGAACTGTTCAAAATCCCAGTTTTAATTTTTTTTTATGATAGGTTCCCCCTTCTCTTTACCTCATTTGTATTTGGACCACTACGATTGAAACACCCTGTATAAGTAGGTAGTGTGTGTGCTATTGTGAATGGCTTAAATTTTTTTTTGCTTGAAACTTAATTATCTACCTAGGTACCTCATACACTCCGGTTCTTTGTCTCTCTATCCAAATAAGTACCTAGTTGCTGGGCACCGAACCTTTGCAACTGAACACCTCGTAACAATGTGAGTCTGTAAATTTCAGATTGAAATGTTGTTGTAAAACTTTCGTTTACAAGCTCCGAACACGACAGCTGGTACCCTTACATACTACTACTACATGTTGTATATACTTTTAGTCAATTTATTTTCGGCATAAAGAAAATAGTATTAAAAGCTATCGCGAATTGGACTCAAGACCTAGTAAATTTTTGTTTATATCAACAATAAAAAAGGTTAAAAAAATAAAATCTACGAAGATTAGATACGAAAAGTGGGCAAAAAAGATAATCTACGAAGATTAGATACGAAAAGTGGGCAAAAAAGATAATCTACTTAGAGAATACACTTAAAAGAAAAAGTGTAGTGAGTATCCACACTCTTTATGCCAACGCTACAATTCTCATTCCTTTCGCGGATTCTTTGCCTAAGCTTCCCATTTTTCATTTTCACTTGCCGGCTTGAAGACAGCTTAACTTTTCAGGGGACACCTCTATTGTTATCGCTTGGCGGTTTGCGGTGGCTACCATTGCTGATCCAGAAAAGGAAACGTAGAATTTTCGAGAATAATGGCCAAGTTCGTGGTTAAATGTTTCCGCAATTTTTATTTATTGATGTATAGTAGAAACCCGTTTATCAAACGCTATAGAAAAATAAATTATTTTATTTGAAACATGTGATGGGCAATATTATGCATTTTTGACCCAAAAAAAAAACTCAAAACATGAACCATTTATTTCAATTAAACCATTTAAGGCTCGTTCACACTGGCGCGACTTGTCGCGCGACGCGACTTTAACAATAAAATTTCTAATAAAACTTCACGATTGAACAATTGCCGGTGTCGCGTCGCGCGACAAGTCGCGCCAGTGTGAACGAGCCTTGACAGGCACTTTTGAATATTGTCATGAGTCGGTCAGTTAGTCAGAAAGTTGAAGCTAGTTGTCATGAGATCTTGTATCCATCTGAACTGGACAACATTTTGGGCTTACCTATTATTAGTGTTAATTAAGGATGTCCCTGTGTGACTTCGATGTCTAACTAGTAATAATGGACGAAGGAGGTGCTATAGTAAATTGGTTACTCATCCAATCGTAATTGAATGCTTTGATCGGGCCACCGTTTATACAGACAAGCAATTAAATCGTGTAATTGGTGATCACTTAAATTAATTGATTGATAGTCTCACGCCTTACCGCAGTTAGAGAAACTGGAGTAATTCTACGGCTCGATTCCTATATCAGGTAGCCGTTAAAGGTTTTTGTTAAGAGGCTGACAGCAGCCAAAGCGCGGTCACTGTCGGACTGCATAAAAAGCAAGCGAAGCGCGATGACACAACGCTGTTAGTTTGTTGCAAAATATGCAGCAATTATCTATTTACAAAAAATCTATTGATTAGACTAAAAAAAACACTATTACATTATTATGTTGGTTATAGAATAATCTGACAAAAAATCTGAATGATTGCATGTACACATTAAGGTTCACAATCGCTAAAAGATTTTTTAAGCTACCTTCGTGATTTTTTTCTATCGTATCAAATTAGTTGTATTATGTTTTCAACACACTCTCTTTACAGCTTATAACCTGAAGAACATCCTATTATTTTTCTGATCTTATTTACGAGAGTGGATCATATACTTTTAGGCATTATAAAACTTGGGTTTGGGTCCTGTAATCCCCTTAACCGGAATAGCGCCGCGCGCACGTGTGTGATTTGATTACCGACAATATATTTGTTAGTTTTGCCCCGGATAAAATGATCTAAAAAAAAATCGAAAGGGCCAATTTTCTATCTAAACAAGAAAAACTATTACTCAATTCGGTAATAAAAACAATTTTTTTATGTTATTATTTTTAATGAGCTGGCCTCCTACATTATTTACAATACTATTATATTATACAAATTCAATCAGAAGGCCAATTTTCTTACTTATAAAACGTTGACTTTCAAGTCGCAATCTGTCAAACTTGTCAAAAATATTGGTAAAACGACTGTATTTTTGACAGATGGCGAATGAGTTTCGAAAGCGAAAGTTCTTAAAAATACGGGAATTGCCTCTCTGGATGATAATGTATCGACAAAAGGAGATAGGGCAATAACTGTCTGTGATAGAACTACTTTCTTATTTATGGACGGGTTAGGGTAAAGTTTTCACTACATAATCCAATCAGCAACAGTTTTTCTTTGGTCAATTTGTGTATAAAGATTTACTATTTTATAAAACCTACATTCGTCATCTTGGGTGGTTAAGGTACAGTCATAGCCTGACAGAATTTGCATAGCGCGAATTTGAGTATATACGACATTATTGTACGTACAATTAATTTTTTCCACGTCACATGCATTTAAAATGTGCCATTTAACGTTGAATGAACGTGTGAATAAATATTTAAAAAAAAATCGAGATATTTACGATGGTTCTGATTTTTTTTAAACTTAACAATTATAATTTTCATCTTTTTTCACTCATTGGAAAAGTCATGTAAAGTGGAACTCTTGCGTATATACGTATTATACGATTTTGAGTTGTATCCACCCAAAAATATTTTACTATCCAACAAAACACAAGCATTAATCACAATCTTTTTACATAACCGTTTTTCATTATCCGTTATAAATCTTAACATTGTCGATTGTCGAAGGACTACGCAAATATAAGTTGTCGTCCAAGATTGACAGATTACGAATAAAAATCTGTAAGCAACTGAACATTTTTCGAGTTTTATATTGTTCTCGAGCTCATATTTCAAGTTGGGGCAACAATACCGTTCTTATTTTTTTGTGTTTGTGGCCGTTTGTGTCGTATTTTAGAAATAAGAACTGATTTTTGAAACGTGAGACTCCTAGGTATTTTATTCTGGTTCACAGACCCTAAAGACTAAGGTCTTCAATTCAAGGATTCAAGGATCCTAAGCGTGGGCACTCATCATGGTACGGCTGGTCCAAAAATTCAAAGTCACTCAGCGAGCTATGGAACGGATAGTCCGACCTTGAATTTATGGACCAGCCAATGCTTGAAGTCTGTCTGAGGGATCGAATCCGGAACGAGGTCATCCGGCAGAGAACTAAAGTTGTCAACATAACTCACAGAACAAGCAAGCTGAAGTGGCAATGGGCCGGCCATATTAGCCGTAGAACCGATGACCGTTGGGGTAGACGTTCTAAAGTGGAGACCGCGAATCGGCAGACGTAAGCAAGGACGCCCAGGCTAGGCGGAGCGACGATCTACGCAGGGTGGTTGGTAGCAGCTGGATGAGAGTTGAGAGGCTTAATGAATGACCTGAGTCCAAGTAGTGCTACTTGGACTCAGGTCTCTCTTTGAGAGGAAGTGGGTTGTAGGAAATGGCCCATGCGGGTTGGTCGATGTCACATGTCTTCGATTTTTTTGTTCTAAGACATGCCGGTTTCCTCACGATGTTTTCCTTCAACATTTTCAGAGCAGTGTGGTGATGAAATTATTAACACAAAGTAAAGCGTCTGCCTGAGTTCCAACCCATGGTAGTGACCACTGGGTCAAGAGGTACAGGAGAGGCAAGAAATTTTTGCTCGAATCATCGCTTGCTGAACATACAAGTGCAGTAAACATGAACAACCTAAAGCATTTTTTTTTTACTGTCACCAGTCTGACAATCGTTTTGATGTCATAAAACGTTGAAATTGGTGAAAAATCTTATATTATTTAGTATAAAGGAACTGATTAGCTTTTATCTTTTATTTGAAGAATCAAACAACACCATGAGTCTAAACAAACACATTTCATCTGCGATAACGATGATGGAAAAGTCAAAAATGTATAAGATTGACATAAGCTTTTCGGTAGGTATTTTCAATCCTATACATTTTTTTAAATCCTTGTAGAAATACGAAATGCTTTGAAAGCGATTTGGACTAGACTTGCTCGTCTTGTTCGATTCACACCTTTACGAGGAACACAGTCTATCTGTTATAAAAATACAAAGCATACCTTTACTAGAAACATAATTTTAACATAACAGTTGGGTCTGGTTTTTTTGTGAAGTAAAAATGTTTTTGCTTCTGAATACTGAACTGGTTCTTGATATTTCTGTACAATGGAAGAATTTAAAATCTTTGTTCTCCATACTTTATTTTCTTTAAAACAACATACCGAAAGACCTCTTTCTATTTTTTTGAATTTACAAGGAAGTAAAGGATTTAGGTATTCCATTCAGTTATTGCTTTAGTGCCATTTGTATATAGACTTTTAATTTGATAATAACAAATAAAAAAACACTAATGTTTATAACACAAACGAATATAAACATGATTTTGCTATCACAAAAATGCCGAATTCATGATTCAATAAAATAACCAACTCAATAAAAATTGTCAACTAAGAAATGTGAAAATTGTAGTGTATAAAATGTGTCTTTTCTACTTCGTAAAATAAAATAGACACTTCATGTATTATGAAACCGTGAACAATAAAGTTCACTGTTTAAGACTGCGGCAGAATTCAGCTCAGTACCTTACTCAACGCACAACATTAGCAGTATCTTGTAAAAGTTAGCGACACTCATGATTTTAACTAACACTTTGCATGCGTCGTCTCGTTGCCGAGGCGCTATCTCTTTTGAGGCGAAGTTTCCTTGAAAATTTTCTTATAATGAGTTTGTTTCAGGTCAATTTGGTTAGCAAGACATATATTTATGTCTAAGGAAGGCAGGTACTGTTTATAAGGCAACTGTGGCATTTCTCCAATAAAGTATAATGGGAGGAATGTAATACATGAATGAGTCCCATTTTCATTTATTCGTCTTAGTTTAAAAGTACCTATTTCAAATCAGTGCCAAGGTCTGAAACCACGTTTGGCATAAAGCTACAGTTGGATAAAAATTGATATACTATGTTCTTGCCAACTTACAGTCAATATTTTGAACTGAATTAGGACCTGGCAATACCTAATTATATCACTAGTAGAAAAAAAACTTTTTAATGAACAGACTGTCTCTAAGAAAATCAAAAAAATACAATGAACCGGAAAACGAATAAGTAAAACATTATGAAGAACTAGCTGCGCCCCGCGGTTTCACCCGCATTAGTCTCGATCCCGTGAGGATAACGGGATAAAAGTATCCCATGTCGTAACCCAGGTCTACCCATGAGCCAAATTTAATCCAAATCCGTTCAGCCGAAAGCGTGACAAACAAACAAACTCAATTTCGCATTTATAATATTAGTTAGGATAACAACCGGTGCTTGAAGAAACCTTTTTTGCAATTCAAAACATTATAAAGCCAGCCCTTTACAATGGCAGGAAGAATTAAAAAAATAAAACCCTGATTTAATTTAAGAAATTATACTTTATTTACAATAGTAATAAGAGCGGTGATTGCACGTACAGAACACCTGTCGGTGAATTCCATGCCCATGGATATTGACAAGCACCGCTGTGTGGCCATCCTTGCCAACTTTCCCTAAAAATAGCCAGTATTTTTATTGCAACCATCCGATTTTTTTATTACGTTTATCCGAGCGTACGAATAATATTTTTAGTAGCCTTAATTTTATTTTATATGTTTATTTGCGGCTGAAATAAAACAGGCTGTTTATGTACTATCGTTTTTAATAGCATTATGGTGTTTTTGTGGTAACACACAATGGAAAATTGAATTTTCATACATTCTTAAAAATAGAAACGAAATAAAATTCGTTTTATGAAGTAGTAAAATTATTTCTGTTGGCATTTAATTAGAATCACGAAGTAAGTTTTTTTTCTTTGGTCACCAGTAAGTACGTTTGCCATCCCATAAGGTAGCGATGCACTGTCTCCTTGGATTAAGGCCAGTATTTGACACAACCCGTGTTAAATGAAGAAATGAAAACAAGTAAATATAGTAACTATATCAACCTTCTGTGTACATTTCCGGTTGTCATAACAACAAACAAAATAAAATAAAGTGTATCATACTTGGCTTCGATCGACTTCTACATTACCATAGACAAATCGTTCATTAATGGGGAAAAGAAAAGATCGTTATGATACAACCATTAAAGCTGAATGATAATGGTTCGGTTCATAATGCCAAGTTACAATCGATAGCTAGCCAATTGGACAGAATTCAGGGTCCAATGAACCTCGTTGACCTGACTGCAACCGAAATCAAATTATAACTTTCAGAGGGCAATGTAGATAGAAAGAGTTCTGTGACTGACAATATTATGAGTTTTGAAATGAGCTGGTTTGAACATAGAAAACCGTAATTCAATTTAAAGATAATTAACATGAACAATACTTTTTCTTTTTACTGTACCTACTTACCTGTCAAAAAGAGCTATGGGATCTGAATACGACGTTTAAAAACAAAAGAATAACAAAACAATAGCAGGGGATCAGATCGGGGGATCCGACCGGAATAAATCTTATTAACAAAGTATTGTTTTTTTTACAATAATATGAGTGATGAAACAAAAGCCGGAAGCATGCAAGCTGACACGTACCTACATTAATTCAGTGAAAGTCATAAAAGAGAGTGGTGTCGAATATAGTTTGTACTAAAACTGGAACCACTACTTAACCAGTTGATAAAAGCGCCCGAGTTACAGTTGAAATAAAATTACGAGATTTGCGGGTTGAACGACGCGAAAATTGTACGTTTCGGTACCCCAGATTGATGTGTGTAATGAGGTACACGCATGTCCAGTTTAAAAGCGTATGCGGGATATTATGAAATATCTGAGTACATTTTAAAATAAATTTTAATATTCAACTCTCATGTAGCGTAACTAAAATCAATTCGAATCCATTTACGATTAATCAACTGAGCTACCGTTCAACACTTTAATTCCGGAAATTGAAACAAATCTTAATTCCAACATCAACAATGTAAATTGACGATCAATTCCGAGTATCTCCGAACTTAAAATGTTCCGAAATCCTTCATCGCCTAATCACGATACTGTCTATCTTTGTTAATAATCTCCACAACGACCAACTAATTCCGTATGCCAGAAGAGAAGTAACTTAATAAAACTTTGCCTTTTCTTTAATTAACATCGAAAAACTAATCCAATTTGCAATTCTCACTAGAGCAACAACTTTTGCCTTGACAAAGATAATGCTCGCTGAGATTAGGTACTTTTTTCGGTAAACAAGTACATAGTTGGTCGGGAATATTCATTCAATTGAACAAACGTATTCGATAGGACAATAACAGGCATATTGCATTGTCCTCAACTCACCGATAGGCAGCGAAAACAAAGTCCAATGATTAAATAGCAGTCAATCTGTTTTATTCAAAGTTTTGATATACAACAACACGTAGAATACAATGGGGTATTGTTTTCCCTAATGTTCCCATATATCGTGGCTTGCTTTTAACCCACAAACAAAAGGATCGCTAAATGAAAAAGCATTTATTTGGTATTTCCTTCTTTGTTACGTTTTCGAATTTCTGTTTGAGATGTGGTACTTGCGTTAACAGATCCGTTCTTGTTAAAATTTGCCGTCGTCCCAAAAATGTGGACAATTTATCAATTACTTCAATAGAATTTGGATGACGCACTTGAGTAACTAGAAACGTAAAAGTTACTCTTTAAGAAAAAAAATCAGTTCCAGTTGCAGTCTTCAGCGAGAATTCAGTCATTCAGAGTTTTGGCAGCTTTTCCACTACATCACAATGAAAAATAATAACTTCGAAGTAATATTACATTAAACATGTATTTATTCTTGACGAGACGAAGTCTGTGGTAATGCGCGTAATTTCTCCTTAAGTCCATCGTCCACGACGACGCGGCGACGCTATTCAAAAGTACAATCATCGGCACGATTCTTGAGCGCTGACCTTCACCCGCGCAAAAGTGAGTTATTTAATTGGATCCCTTTACGTATTTTGTTATAAGTGTACGATGCGCAAAGCGATCCCCACTCTTGCGCCGAGCGCTCAAGAACCGTGCCGGTATCTGTAACGTGTTACGAACTCAAATCACCAATGAGTAGCCAGAATGTCACTGCACTAGTATTTCAATGTCGGTCCGTACCCGAGCAGTACTAACTAGTTTGTGATTTATTGCGTCGAGTAAAGACCACCATTGATTTACAAGTACTGTGAGATTCTGGTAACTCATTGGTGATTTGAGTTTGTAAGACGTTACTGTCGAGCAGCCTCGTGGACGACAGGCCTTAGGCTTATCTCGGCTTAGTATCCAGTCTTCAACATTCGAAGCGATCATTTATATCCTGAATAGAGACTATTGGCTTCTTATATCGACCTTCACGACATTGAGCCGCCGTACAAGGCATCTAGACTTTTTGCTTTTTTATTTACCAAGTTTCGCTTCATTTGACTGGTTTTGCGTTTGCGTAAAACATTCAGGAGTTCTTTGTGTACCGACGTTATTTTTTAGTGTTCGGATCTGCGTAGATCATATAGGTACGCGCGTAAGTAAAGCTTTTTGTTAATTTGCATCTGTATCACGATAACTATGTAGAGGATAGAGAGATATTACATTTACAAATATTTTTCATTCATATTATTTGTTAAATTAGCTATTCTCATTAAATTGACTGCCAGCATCATAATCATGCTACTGTAATCATACAATGCATGGCAAATATTAAAATTCTTTACATTATTCACCTTCAAGCATTTCAAAGAATAACAAATGTTTTCAAGTCATGTCGTGATAAATGTTAGGTATTCATATTTCTAGACACATAACCGAGTTTTACTGTCACCGTGTGATATGTGACGTAACTTTGGAGGTACTAGAATACCTACTTCAGAAAATCTTCATGATATTTCTAAGATAATATACCACTGTCATTTCATTTCGGAATAATAAAATTCATCGTTATAATTTTCATCTGCTAGTTTTATTATGCTTTTTCGACAATGTGTCAAATGGTTTTAAATTATAAATTCGTTTTACATTTCAAATGACGTATTTTCGCTAGCTAAAAATAGTTGTTATTCATATTCAATGGAATAAATTTATTTATTATAATTTAAAATTTAAATGGGTTAACTAGGTACTGTAAATTAAATGGATGGCTGCAAAACGTGCTATTGAAATGTATAAAATATAACTCCTAAATAGAAGAGTTGTGCCAAAAATATCAAAAATGAAAAGTTCAATAAGCATTTACAATTTCGTTGAACTTTGTTCACCCACAGCAAAATCCTAAATTTCCATTTAATCCTAAATTTGTTTATTCGCAAGTCCCATCAATCTTGTTGATTTGCTGTAAAACATAGATATTGAAACCGAAGTTATCTGTGATTTATTTGATATAAAACACGACCGTTTATTTACAAAGGGATATACAAACGACCTCAAATAGGTTGACGAACCTACTCGTTTTACATGTGGGAATGCTATTGAAATAGAATCCCCGACTATCCATGCCTTTGTGTAGATACGTCCTCGGAGGAACTCGTGGCTAAATAATAACAGCCGCACGGGTCGATCCATCAAGTTAAGCTATGCTTGCCGGAGTTGGTCCGTAGATGGGTGACCATTTTTACATATCAAGACTCCTCCTTGCCTCGGAAAGCACGTTAATTCTTTGGTCCCGGCTTTCATTCGTGGATCTTTGACAGTCGTTACGCGTCGTCAGGAGCCCGAAAGTCTGTCAACCAGTCTTACCAAGGGGGTATTTCCCAGTTACTGGATTGTGGAGGTCAGGGCAGTCGCTCCATGTAACATACTGGTATTCAGCTGCATCCGGTTAGATTGGAAGCCGATCCCAACATATTTGGGAAAGGAATAGGCTAGATTGATTTTATGTAGATACGTCCAATTTTGAATTTAAAAAAAAGTAACGTAACGACAAATTAATAGCTTGATCGTTATTTCTATTTTAGTAAAAAAACATTTAACTTTATCAGTAATTTAAATACTTATTACTGTTGGTATTATTTTACAGAAATAAAGACGACTAGGGTTGTACGTACGTAACTATGTATGGGATTCCTGGTAACCATCCCAATTAAGTAAAACATGCTTGTCTTAGGAGTTCACGTTAATAATAGTGATCCAGTGTTAGGTTATATATAATATTAAGTATAACATATTTTCAGCCAGCTCAGTAGTGCCAGTGTACCTACTAATACGTACATATAAATACACACATCATCACACACATTTACAGCACCTACACCGCACAGATACACGCACGCACACTATTAAGAATTATGTCACTCTCGATATTTACTATTTTTCTGTGTACTTCGTAATTGGCGTAAAGTTTAGATTAATTAATGGTATATGTACTGACAGCTGTGAAGCTACCATATAATAAATAAATAAATTAAAAAATTTGGCAATCGAGCCGATGTCTGCTATTTTGCCAACGACACGTACAGACGGCAGCGCAGAGTGATTACATTAAGCCATAAGAAAAAAAGTCACGTATTCAGTCGGTACCTTCCTACCAGTCATAAGCCATTATACAACCACAATGTCAAATATATTATTGTCATTCGAGAACTGGCGAAGAGGTTCCCGGAAAAGTAAAATCATATTTATTACGGTAATTCAAATCTTGTAAGAGGTAATTCCACCACAGCACGCAAACAAATAACATAAGTAGGAAGGAATTTCCTTCATAAATTGAGATATAAAAGAATTTATTCAATAAGCCTAATCAAACATTAACTAAACCATTCGATTTTCCGAGTACTTAATTTGAATTTATTTATATGCCAAATTTATTATTTATTTATTATTCAGAAAGCTTACAGCCTAATATAAGTAAAGCGATATTAAGTATAGCTATAAAAGTAAAGCTTTCACCAGTATTTGATATTAAGTCAAACTCCGCTGTAGTAGTCTAGTCACAAGAAAAAAAAACCACACTGAGAAGAGTGAGCTCAAACATGATTGAATAGCGTTTCCATGACAATCAAGTGTACTCACTGCGTCATTGTGTGACAGAGGTGTCAAAACGAATCAGAAATGCGACTACCCTTTGACGCGGTAGGGCGAATCTAACGATTTAAATCTTTGCCACTGCCATCAATTTCATGGAAGCCGGTAGTGGCCGCCACCGCTCTTCTAGGATATATTATTTTGTTTTAATTAAAGAACTCACTCATATCTGTGGGTCAGTCTCTTTTTTTAAGGCTCGATGTGTCATATTAACGCTCGGGCACCGAATACGGTTTAAAAAAAATGAGTGAGAGAGAGAGAGATAAAAAACAAGTGATTGTTTCCTCAACGCCATTCTCGGATTTAACTTTAAAAACGCAGTTTAACGAAAGTTCTGATACTGTAAATAGTAGGATTTTAGAATGGCACAAGCAAGTGGAGAATAACTAGTGCTATAATACGGGTATTGGATATGCCATATTTTTTTAAGGCTTTCCACACACTAATGTCTGAGATTTGCTAAGCTATACGCTCTCTAAGAAAAATGGAATAACTAAATAGTATTTCAAGTTTTTCTATGTTATTTATAACTCTATGGTGCACCGTGTGACAATTCGACTTGATTGTCATGGAAACGCCATTGTTAGTATGTGAGCTCGCTCGTCTCAGTATGGACACTTTGTCGTATGTCTTAATACGGTGAGGCCAAATCTACGATTTAAATCGTTGCTTTACCTCGGCTACAAAGGTAACTCGCATCTCAGACCACTCTGATTTTGCCTGGTTTGCAACGGAGATTCAACGTTCTATAAACTGGGGCATACCAAATGAATCATTTGGGATATAGTCCTTAGATTTAAACGAAATTCAATCTGCTGGAAGACAGTGGCTTACTCCGATCGACAGGTTTCAATTTATTTTTTGTAGTCTTCAGATTTGGGAAGGATCTTATGTCCCTCCACGAAGTTTTACAATGAAAAAAAATAAACAGTATTATAGATTCATATTATCGTTTGTTTTATTTGTGTTCATTTCTGGGCCAAGCGTGTATGAGACCGTTATCCATCTCCTTTAGGGTGAACCCTATGATAGATACTGAAGTACTGTAAGGAAAATAATGTCAATGTTTGACCTAGTCAAATAACCGTAAAAAATCCACTATCATTCATTATATCGACCACTCAAACCAAATTGTAAGCGATTACGTACAATTCCTGAGAATCATTCATCATAGATCGATCTTATGCCAATCAAAACACAATTATATCCACTATAGGTACGTTAATAGAAGCGATAGCTGAATATCAGTTATTTTCCTTTCATTTGATGATAAAATATGGGTCAAGGTTGTGGCATGTTTGATTTGTGTTATATTGTTTTTTGGGAGCAACGTTTATCTAACTATGCGGTTACTGGGTTAATTAAGAAACAAAATAAATGTTCGGTCAGTTATTCCTGAAACGGAACCCACGACGAACCGGCGAAATGTGAGTGTATCTACTATCTATGTATTGAAGCAACAAATGACTTCCATCATCTAACCACCGTTTGTGCACGATAATTTCTAACGTAACTATATTATCGTGGAATTCCACGTCCCTGTCCAGAAGATATTGTATGGAAATACGTTGTACGGTTATCGTGGACGGAAATTTAAAAGCGTCTTTATATATTTCCATACATTTTACTGCTTTGTGTTATCGTGATGCCATGACGTGGACTTGGACGTCAAGCGCACATTAGATGGTGTACCTAAGTTTTATTATTGCTTTAAGTTAAGGTATGCTACAGGCAATTAAGTCGCACCGTGTAAACTAGGCTTTAGAGCAATATAACATGTCATTCATGAGAAATATTCAGAGTTGATGGCCAACCTTCAGTAATTGAAAAGGTACCACAAGAAGAATTTGTTTGTGACTGTGGTGATCATAGGGTTAAGATTGATAATGCTATGCTAAAGATGTCTATGGTTGACAGTCTTTACTGGGCTAGTCAAAAGCCCGAAAGCCTGACAACCAGTCTTACCAAGAAAGATTGTGGAGATCAGATAGGCAGTAGGTTCATGTAAAACACTGGTATTCAGATGCATCCGTTGCGTGTTTACAAAGTCGTCTTTATGCCAAAACTTGTACGGTCTTGTGCTAAAGAAGCCTTAGGGCAGACAAATTGTAAATAAGAGTTTCTTTACAAAACACGTGAGCTGAAGCGAAGAAGAACTTGCGTTCTGTTAGACTGGAAGCCGACTCCAAAATCATTGAGAAAAGCAAGGCGTATGTTGATATCTGCTTGAGATATCGCAGCTACTGTGACTGTATCTTTAAGCCGCCTTCGTCCGGTTATCGTACAATGCTTGCAACACCCGTGCTGTATTATTTTTCATTCAATATCGCACGCGCTAACGACCCCGCTTCGGTTTCAATTTAAAAAAATAGTCGACAAGTTTTGTTTTTAGCAGTTCTTGTCGACTTTACTCGGATATTGGATACTAAAAAGATGGGTTTATGGTTTAGTCGACAATAATTTTAGTTTGCATGAGGCATGAGGTCCCATGGGTTCCCAGGTTGGGCAAAGAGATAGTGGGTTTTTCTAACACGAATTTCTCAGTAGCAGCCCGCAGTCTGGATTTGGTTTGGACATTTCGCCATGGAAAGACCCAATATAACTTTGCCCGACCTGGGAATTGAATCCAGGACCCATGCTCAGCAGTAGCGCTTGCGACCACTAAACCAGCGAGGCAGTAAACTTTTTAATAATAATATGATTTTTTATAGAAATATTCAATTGGTTTCAATTTGCATGCGATTACGCTCGTGTGCCTTCAGGTG
This sequence comes from Eupsilia transversa, assembly GCA_914767815.1. Taxonomy (NCBI): domain Eukaryota; kingdom Metazoa; phylum Arthropoda; class Insecta; order Lepidoptera; family Noctuidae; genus Eupsilia; species Eupsilia transversa. The sequence continues at coordinate 7,470,457 of OU611888.1, forward strand.
TGTAGCTGCTATGTTTAATACGTCTATTATCATCAAAAGTAAAGTTGAATGTTAACAGTTTAATAATCTTATCTGATATTCATAATTACAAATCATTAATGAAGCCAGAATCAGTATTGAATGTTTATAGAAACATTGCTGTTTAGTTATTTACTGTATTAGTTTGATGTTCGGGGAATATTTATACTTTTATACACATAACTACATATAAGGCTTTGCGAGGATAATATGTGTCAAAAACACTTAAGAGCAGGTTTCACCAATATATTTCTAAAACCTTTTAAATATCACCAAAATTTTAGATATTAATCAACGAATTATTTGATGCCCTCTGATTGTTTCCCCTCCCATTTTTTATATACATGTGTACATATTATTATTATTCTGGTAGCATATAGGTAGGTATATTATGTAAATATTATTTGAACCACGATTAAAGGCATATTTTTTTGAGATTATATTTAAAAAAATATATATTTAGTAGGTTCCTACACGAAACCTTGTTACAAACACAGAACAGAAAGGTATGAAAATAAACCTACCACTATGATTACTGGAATTTAACTAATAACGATGACTTTTACTAATGCTAAAAAAAATCATTGTAACATAAAATACATATTTTACAGAAGGCTATATTTATACGCACTGACATTTTATATGTTGATTTTCTGGCGTCGCACAAACATAAAAACATACACGAAAATTTTCAATAAAAATCATTCCTGTTTTTATTTCCCACATTCCCGTCAAATCCCTATCACATCCATTACTTTCAGTTTTGCTAACTTGTACCTCGGAGTTTTTACCCGGGCGACATGAAAAACGTCTATCGCCTGAATGAATCTCAGTCGTAAAACAAATCCGTGCCATTTTTCGGAGTACATTACACGCAAACCCACTTCCTTTGGTATAAACATAGGTATACTATGGTTTAAAAGCGTTTATCTTTTTGTATTTACAGGGCTTTATAGACAGATAATGTACGAAAACCTTTACGATTCCAACATATTATATTATGTACTGAAAACTCATCGGAATTGAAAAGGTTACTTTTAATTAAATCGCTTTTACTTTTAAATTACAACTCGCACAGCTGCCGAAACGAAATTACCTGCCAATCCTTTTCCTACAAATCGTCACGTTTGGGGTTTTTTAACATCACCCCATGACACCAAACCTCCTCGATTCCATTACGCTAATGTCAGGAGCAGAATGACTCATCTATACTTATAATAAATCTGTAGAAGTGAAAATTCTGTACATTGAAAATATCAAAAAAATAAATGGCAGGGGGTGTTACTAGACCGACACCGAACCCAAAAATGTGATTAATTTTTTTTTTGTCTGTCTGTCTGTCTGTCTGTCTGTCTGTCTGTTTGTTCAGGTATCACGCAAAAACTACCGGTTCGATTGCGATGAAACTTGGTATAATTATTCTTTAGTATCCTGGGCACCACACTGGGTACTTTTTATCCCGGAAAAGTATCCTATCCTACGGTTGGGGGGTGTCAAAGTTTGTATGGAAGAATTTTAACGCGCTGTCCGATTAACTCGAAACTCAATATTTATACTTAAACCCAAAAATTAAGAATAACGTGTATCAGGATTTTTCGAAATTCAACCCCTAAGGGGGTAAAATAAGGGATGAAAGTTTGTATGAAAAATCTTATTCCTTGAGGTAATAAACATGAAACTTCGCACGAATAGTTATCTAAATAAATTATAAAGTTTGTAGTTTTTTGTTTTTCTAAATTACCCCCTAAAGGGGGATTGGGGGGTGTCAGTGTTTGTATGGAAGAATTTTAACGCGCTGTCCGATTAACTCGAAACTCAATATTTATACTTAAAACCCATGGGGATGTATGGGGTAATTTCCGACACTCACGCGGGCGAAGCCGCGGGCAGCAGCTAGTCAAGAATAAAACTGTGTCTCGTGATTCAAAGTACAGTAATTTTTAAAAGGTTTTCTTCGAATGTGGTTGTATAGGTACATTCATATATATTTAGTTGTTGGTAGTAACGATATCTATAAACGTGAAATTGTTTTATGATTCCTAATTTCTTCGAAAGATTGTACATGTAATAAAAAGTAACGTTATTATACTCTTTTATTACAGCACTACAGCCTTATTGTACATAAAGTGCCTAAATTGAGTAGTGACAGTGGGCAATATTCCCATCAGTCAGTAATAAACATTGATGGTTTCTTAATACAGTTTATTCATCAATCGAGCTCGACATAACAATCTACTATATTTACGACAATGTATCTAGGGTAACCACTTACCCAAATTGCTGAAAAAATACACCGTACCTACCTATAGGTACGTCTTGTTTCATTTTTTATTCGCACACTTCTGGCATCGTCTGTACCCATGCGTGTGTGGGTTTTGTCCCGGTATATCGTACCCCTACATTTTTAGGGTTCCGTAGTCAACAAGGAACCCATTATAGTTTCACCATGTCCGTATACATTGTAATTTGGCATGGGTATACATATCACGCCGACAAAGTGGTACAATAAAGTTTTGGGACTGGGGATGTATTTTTTTTTTCTCGTCCGGCCCCTTTTTTTGGGGTGTCGTTCAAAAGTATTGCGGGTGTGTGAAAACCATCTTTCGCGTCAAGGATTCGTTTGCGAAATATTAAGCTTTAAAATGCTAATTTTTGTAAGAGTCAAGTGTGAAACCCTGCCAGCTAAATGGTTGTTTTTGGATATGTGAAAAAAATCACGGCTGTAATATATAATGAAGAAGGAAATCTATCACAGCTGGCTGGCTTTACAAGTTAACGAATAAAAGTCAACTAAATAACATTAATTTGCAGTTGGGAAGTATCGGAAAAAATGTTTCAAGTACAATGCTTTGTTTTTTCGTGGGATAAATTCATTCCCAACTACGGAACCCTTCATTTTGCGTAGTCGGACACGCACTTGGCTGGTTTTTGTATGTATGTGTGTGGTACGGAGGTATGCAGGAGATTGTCCCTCGAGACGGTGGCTGTCCGTGATTTGATGTTGTCGCTTAGATTCGGCGGGTTCTGCGTCATTAAACGAACGCCGACCTCTCTCTTTACCCGAAATTTTATGACTGTGAAGTTCTCACTTTGATTAATGAAATTAAAGCTAACGAATTGCAGTCTTGTTTAGGCGGGTGAGGACCATCATGAGCTTCATTGTCTTTTAGATTAGCACACTTTGCATAAACAGTTTAAGTTAACTCGTGGTTAGCATACTTACGCGTGTTTGTACATCTATTTTGCAAAGATTTTTTTATCGTACAAAAATTCAATTACCCAATAGAAGGACCGAGAATGTGATTACACCACAATCCTTCAAACCTGACAAGATTGATAAGTTACTCACTTCACCACATTCTCGTTTCATAAATTTTCCCAGTAATCAGTTTACTAATAAAAGAGGTCTCAGCAAAATAATTGGCCAATAACAAAATAATGCAACACGACAGGCGAGAAAATCTGTTACTGGCAATAGTAGTCGGGCCTGTACTGCCAGTAGTTGTTAACTGGAACATTTCTTGTCGCTGGTTTCCTCTGTCTGACAAGTATCAGAGTAGTTTGTTAAACAAGAGGGGATAGAGACTAGAGAGGTGTTCTCTGTTCATTAGTTGTTCGGACATTGTATGCGGATCGAACTAATGGAGATACTTGCTTGATTTCGACCGTGTGTTTGTTTGTGTTGCTTTTATTGTTTAGACGTGTTCTGAGCGTTTGTTTGGATTGTTTTGTCTAGGTTCGCGTCTTTGAGTTGACACTTTAGGCGAAGGTGGTTTGGAAAACATTTTTGTTTGTTACGTTTTTCAACGAATCATCATTTCGTTGAATAAATCTTTATTATCTATCTAACAAGTTTTTTGGATCGAATCTTCATTGTTTTTTTAAGCACGCTCATTCTTAACATTGTGTGAAATTGATGATACACCTTATTTAGTTCTAGTATTGTCTAGTCTAAAACTATCAACAAAGAATTTATTGTAGTTGTTGACGTCTCATTATGTAAAAAAACTGCGCTACGTTTATCATAAATGTTTTGATAACATATCATTTGCTTTGATCTTCATACTGAATGCATACCCAACATTGAATTATATAGGTACAGACCTCAATAGCATTCTTTTTGACTAATGCAATCGTCCCCTATGAAATAAAGATTCGGATAATAGCATGAAAAACAATCTGCCATACAGAAGCTCGTTATTTATCAGGGTCGTTCCAGCCGAATAATACTAAAAGGTCGCCATGATTTATATCATTCCCATTTCTAGACAGTCAATAACAGATTTCAGTTAGTAAATAATAAGCTCCCTGAGTAGGGATGGTAACTATTTTAGCAATGAATAAATAAAAAAAGTATGGGTCTCTGCCTTAGCGTGGGTATACTTCCTAAGAAGTAAGCAGTGTATTTACGAATCAATACTAATTATAAAGCACAAGAATTTGTCATTTTGTTTGTTTGTACGCACTAATCTCTGGAACTATCGGTCGGATTTGAAAAAATCTTATTGCATTTGATAGCCCAATTCTTGAGAAAGGTTATCACGCTAAGACCCAGGTTAAGAGCGGAGCAAAAAGAAAATAAGTCAGAAAGAATGCTAAGCGAAAACGAAGTAATAGCGTGGGCAGGCAATATGATGGCTCGTACGCAATCGCCCGTTATCGCAGGTGCGACGGGCAGCGCTACCCTTGTCGCGCCCGCGATATCGCGCCAGTGTGTACGAGCCTTGATGCGACGGGGTGGATCGGGGAAACAAGGTCACGACGAAGTCGTGGTCTAGTAACATTAAAAGCATTCCATACTTTCATGACTAAATCAGAACTAGAATTAAATGACTAAATAACTAACGGTACAAATAAATAAAAAAACAAAAAGGCCACTTAAGCCACGAAACCATATAGCAGCGAAACCGCATTAGTTTAACAGACTCGCGTGTTGAACATGTTGCGCTACTCGAATCGGAGTAGCGGAGGTGTTTTACCCGCCTTAGGGCGGATCCGACCAAACAGGAATAAATTTTATCCGTGGAATAAGCCTTCTCTTCCGAATAAATTTTGATTTTTTGAAAGTTTATCCATACGAAAACTGTCAGAAGGAAATATTATTCCGCGGATAAAATTTATTTCTGTTTGGTCGAATCTGCCCTAAGGTGTCGAAGTATTCGTCTAGAATAAGCTTTATGAACGTCAAAATTACATGTGGTAGTCCTCCAAAACGCACCAATTCCTAGCGTTTTGGTTTAGAAGTGGCGCAACAAACACAACATGAAACCACGATTTCTTAAGGAGGTAGGCCATTGTATATAGTAGAGATATTATGTCCCATTAATCGGCGGCAAGAAGAGAACAGAGCCAGTATATTGCAGTAATTTCCAAATCCAAGCTCTGGGATGCTACTAATTTAAATTCTTTATTATCGTAATTTTTAGTTTATTGTTTTTTTTTATGGTAAAAGACTATATTATGCACTAATTGCAAAAAAAAAAACAGTACGGATACCTACTTATTATCAAGTTTAATTCCTAATAACTACGAACAAATCGAATACATCAAATATCTTCGTAGGAAGAAAGAAAAATTATAATGTAAGTACCGTATATAAAAGAGAAACAACGAAGAGTTTACTTAGTACTGAAGTACAACCGGTAACAAAATACTTACAATCCCAATTTTATGAGCATTACATTTGGAACCAAAAATAAATGGCAATCTGTGTTGAAACTACGACCTCTGTAAATATTTTAGTAAAAGCAACATCGCCCCTTGCTTCCCAACTAAAATATTTTAACAGGCATTAAAACTCTGTTCTCGATTGTACATTACCATGTTAGGAACAGTGTACACAGCAATGCACTTTAGATTCTATATTATGTACTTTTATATAAATAGCTGAATGTGCGGCTTTTTTGTTTTCAATAGAATCGTAAATATCGTTAACATTTTATTTGTATTGAATGTAAAACAACAATGAACATCATAAAAATGTTTTTTTTTTAAATTGTAGTGAATATACTGGCTGGTTTTCTGGTCTAGTGGTCGCAACCGCTACTGCTGAGCATGAGGTCCTGGGTTCGATTCCCAGGTCGGGGAAGGTGTTATTAGCTTTTTCCATCTGAAATTTCTCAGCAGCAGCCCGGAGTCTCAATTTGTGCCCGGTTGATGGCAATAGGCTCGCGCCTCCTCTTACAAGGGACTTAAACATAACCGGCGAAATTTTGGTGCACTATAAATACACCTCTGCCTAACCCTTGGGGGAATACAGGTGTTATGTGGATATATAAATAGCTTTTATCGGTAAAGTGGAATCCCTGTCGTACCTACTGTTACCGACTTAACACGTGCAGATGACTAACCCTCTTATCCATAAACGTTCCATAAAGTTAGAGACGTTTAAACGTCAAAAATTTATGGTTAACCTTTCGAATGCCGTAAAAGACAATTAAAAATCCGTTGTGTCTCGTGTGGATCCACGTTCCGAAGAATGAATATAAAGGTAATCAATACTTATTTATTTTAAAGCAGCGTTTATGAATAAAAGGCTAAATCGCCACCCTGTATAATAAGATTTTTTTTCGTATAAATTCAAGTAGGTAATTGTTATTTTGCAATGCGGTCGAAATTAATTAATTTTAATAGGACACCTCATTTCTATTTGCTTAACAGTTCAGTAATGACCATTATTACACTGGAGGTTAATAGGGATTTAACCATAATCATAAACGGTTTAATTTTGGCAATGAAAAAATGTTTCATTGCTTATATACCTACGTTTGAAAACTTTGTCAGCTCGATAACTAATAGCAAAACGAAGCAAAATATTGGTATATTGCTGAATCAGGACATTTTTAATATAGGTAGTGATCTTATTGGTGATGTTCTTCAGAAAGGTCAGGTGCGTAGTACTTGCAACGGCGTGCGTGTATGACCAGATATATGAACGTTAACGAGGGAAAAGGAGTATGTAAGAATCATAGCAGGTGGCGTTCTGTAGTTTCAGCTTACCCTCATGGGAAAAAGGCGTGAGTTTATGTATGTATTTAGTTAATTTTTCTTCTTAGCGTGTCGATCGCAGTCTAAAATGAGTCCTAATCTTATCTATGAGTTTCGCTTGCTGTAGTTGATATCATGTCTGGCATGCTCTGTTACCCATCAACTGTCTTACATAAATACTTGCATAAATAAGATGTGACGGGCACCGCAATATTTATTTTAGAAAAATTGTGGTAACCAATTAAGAGTCCATAATACCTCAGCTCAAATTCACCCCTCATCTCGCTCGCAGGCACATACTGCTCGCGGACTGACTGAGAGCGAGGCTGAGAGGCAGGGAGAAGGTTCCAAGGCGCCAATAGTTTAGGTAATTTCTTTTTACGACGAAAATAATTCAAAATAATGGTATATAAAAAACATGGTATGTGCTTAGTTCAGTTATTATATAAAGTTTCATGATCTAATCTGACATATTTTTTTAATACCAGCGGTTGATTGTTCATTTTGGAATTTTGTATTAACATAGTACTTAACATTAATCCTCAACTTTACCATATATTTTAAAATGAATGTTGCAGTAATTTCGACATTAAAACGGAGTATAATACTAAGTAATTTGAGGTTTTAATCACTCTTAATGCCGTCTGTTCACACTGTAAACTAGCCATTTAGGCAGGTAATTATACAATAACAAGCATAAAAACAATACAGAATTAATTTGCGGTGCGCCTCCTTAAGCCTCACGGTTTGGTCGGAATCCCGTTCAGAAACCGCAAGCAAGACGTGTGATATATATGTGTAGGTTCCTACGTAGGTACAGGTAGTGCTAGGTGCTAGGATGTTACATGTACACTGTGAATGACAATGTTGGGTAATTACAAATATGGATTGACAAGCTACACGATTAGTACGACTGTGCAAATAATTGTGAGGAATTAACCTAATTAATGTTATAGAGGAAGAGCAAGCGGTAATTAACTACGTGGCGTGTTGCTATAAAAATGTCCCTAATAAAATATTTTGGTATTTTTTTTTATAAAACGCACATTGATGTTTGAGCTTAAACTTTGACTTAATTATTGTTTAATAAACGGTCGCCGTGAGTTACTTACTTTGAGACAAAGGGTTAAAAAGTTAAGTGACGTTCAAATGTAAAAAATGTATGGTTAAACAGTCGCTAATCATTACTTAACTTTAAGCAAAGTTTATAAATCATCCTTAAGGGGATGATTTATATCTATTTCAGCCTAGACTGAGATTGTCCAATCAAAAATTTTGGTTGAACGGACAACGAACAAATGGACCTCAAATGGACCTACCTACACAAAACATTTATAGTAATTGGGAACCTAACTAATATAATATTATAATCAATGTTTAATAGGTGTGAAAGTGAGTTTGTTTGTTTGTTTTTTACGCTTAAGCAGCTGAACAGATTTGGATGAATTTCGGCACATGGATGACCCGGATTAGAACATAGGATACTTTTTATCTCGATATTCTTACGGATTTGAGACTAATGCGGGTGAAACCGCGTGGTGCAGCTAGTTTACGTATAATTATTCAAATTTTCACACGAATACACTTAATAATTTGGTTATATTTTGTAAATCAGAAAGCTGTTTGAAGTATATCTCTTCATTAGTTCAAATAAATAGATAGGCTATGCAATAAAATCATTTAACCCTTATGCGGTACTATTGCGACCACAAAATAGATAGTTACAGAAGGACAGCTAGATACAAAGCACATAGACACCTGATTCAGTTTCTGATTTGACAATGTGGAGTTTAGAACTTGTAAAACTTTAGCGTTACTTTAGGTGAAAGCCCGCGAGATTCAAAATTTATTTGCAAAAATCGGAATAAATTTTGAATTTCGCGGGTTACATTGAGGTTGCGGTTTATGTAATGCTAAAGTAGAATTTAACAAGTTCTCAACTTCATTATAATTTTGAATTCAGAATCCGGGTGAAAGACGCGTGACCTACCTACGGCGATCTCGAACCATGTCAAACGATTGCCAGTCGCGGCTGCGATTGCACAAGCTCTACGTAGACGTGTGGCTATAAAATCAGCCTTTTCCCAACTGTGTTGTGGTCGGCTTCCAGTCTAACCGGATGTAGCTGAATACCAGTATTTTACATGGAATGACTGCCTATCTGACCTCTACACTCCTATCATGTTTGATACCCCTTCCCTTGGGTCCCTTGGTGGTGGTCAGTCTTTTGGCCTACACGTAACGACTGTCAACGTGCTTTCCAAGGCACGGAGGGTCCTCGATAGTGTAATGGAACCCATCCGTGCGTATATTTGCGCTAGTTTGGTAGAGCTGACCTTCTGTTCCTATACATTTTGTGATGTGATATTATGTTAATTAATGAATGACCACATTTCAATAATTTTGATGTTACTCTAATTTATTGAGAATTTTGATAGTCATTTGAAGTATTGTGTTTTTAATTAATGTGGATTTTAATTAATTAACCCATATTTATTTAAATATATTTTATATTTTTGTACAATGGTTGGATACCTACCGGAAAAACTTTTTTTGACAATATGTTTGGAACACAAGTCCATTATGTGCCAGTAACTGCGGACCATACAAACATACTCCTTTTGTTTTGTTTTCGTTGGTTACGAGTACTACGCACCTGACCTTTCTGAAGAATATCACCAATAAGGTTAAAATATGTCCTACCAGGGTGCTCCTCCCGCCATTTCTACTCACATCTAACTAGTAAATCCCTGAAAATTAATATCTGTCTACTACTCGCTATTGGTTATAAGTACTAAATCCTCGGCGAATAGCAAAACGGCTACCACTGCCGGTTATTATTCCATTCCATGCCGGGAAAGATCCATCTGAAAAGTTAATTGCTCAGCTCGCAATACCTGTCTGCGGCTTTTCAGGGTTACCGCTTCAACGATCTGTGCATTGTTTATCAGTTTCCTGTTTCTGATTGTGTTTATCTAATACAAATTGATTTCTAGTGGATAATAGGTTAATTCAGAACATAACGTAACATAACACCTGTAATCCCCGAAAGGTTAGGTAGAGGTGTACCTATAGTTCACCCGCATTTTGCCAGTTATGTTTAACTGGCGAAATGCGATTAAATGGCGCAATAACCCATGTAATAGGGGGAAAGCATAATTATTCCCATCGACTGAGCACAAATCTAGACCCCAGGCTGCTACTGAGAAATTCCAGATGGGAAAACCCAATAACACTTTGCCCGACCCAGGAATCGAACCCAGGACCTCATGTTCAGCAGTAGCGCCTGCGAGCCCTAGACCAGCATGGCTATCGAGTTAATTAGTTAGTTCCTTGTGGGTACAATAAAAAAGACATACCTAATACTGTTGATGAAGGAAAGTATATCTTTGTCGTTGTATTAGTTTATTTATTGATCACAATATCTTAGAATCAATTGCAGTAAGCGCTAACACCATGCGCTATCGGACGCCATTACCGTCTCATATTAGAAATTCCGCAAGGTGCGAATCGATACACCAAAATAATTATATAAATGTCAATTTTCCACCTGCCCCTTCGTAAGGGGCGAATCAATACACCAAAATAATAAAAAACTGGGTGAGTGGAACATTTTAATCGAAAGGGGCAAGATCCAAGGGGCGAGCCGAGTCTAAACCGTTCTTAGTTACTGAAACATAGACTACAGTCGTTACAGGTATTGTCGACCTCGTAATTGCTTGATAACCAAGGTTAAACGTCATTTTCACGTCATAAAACGACAAGTTCAATTGTCTATGTGACAGTTACATAGTTTCGACTTTAGTGAAGTTACAATTTAATGGGAATTGTTGTCAAAAGTGGTAAACCGATGCACGAAGCGATGACATTCCTACGAACTAAGGTTGGGCTGTGAAATAATACACTACTTCTCTAGTTCTAGAGACACAAATTAACTCCACACAGTTAATTGATTCATGCAGTCACGCCTGAATCATCACGGCGGAAATCCATTATAAAATACAACGATTGACTTTTTAAGAATAGTTAAGCGGAATATAGAATAGTTACTAAATATACCTAAGTCTAGTATATTTAAACTCCACACACAGAATGAGACACACATTCACTAAGAGTATCATTCAAAAATATGAAACGTAACTCAATAACTTTTTGAGTGGCACGGCGGAAATATCACCTTCAAAATATTATATAATAAACATAACATCACGCCTGCAACCCCCAAAAGGTTAGGCAGAGGTGTACCTATGGTAAACCCAACATTTCGCCAGTTATGCTTACGGCCCATACAATAGGGGGTGAGCTTATTGTCATCAACCGGGCACAAATCCAGACTCCAGGCTGCTACTGAGGATTTCTGGGAATCGAATCCAGGACAGCAGGACAATGAAGCAGTCAAAATAATATTTGTCATTGACAGACGGTATACGGAGGTACCTATAAAAATAGAAACAAAAGTGTTTTTACCCTTATTGGCACTGATGCAAACACGGATATTACTTTTAATATTCTTGATGTCTTAATTAAATACGGACCACATTACCTATACCACCAACCATAATCACGCCATGTTGCCCCGAAGGGTTGGCCAGAGATGAGCCTGTAGTGCATCCACATTTCGCCAGTTATTTTTAAGTCCCACGTAATAGGGGGCAAGCCTATTGCCATCAACCGGGAACAAATCCAGACTTCGGGCTGCTACTGCGAAATTCTAGATAGAAAACCCAATAACACTTTACCCGACCTAGGAATCCAATCCAGGATCTTATGCTCAGCAGTAGCGCTTGCCTTTCATTCATCTTCCCAATATTACCAACCCATCAACGCATACTAATAAAAAACAAAATACTACATCTTCTTTTAAACCGCAACGTTGCCTGAACACATCATTCCTCATGCCATTTACATTACCTGTTAAATTATCAGCCACACTATAAGTCTTTTTACTTTCTTTAGGGACGATTTTTTTTTTGTAATGTGTGAATGATGCAGCACTTTCTCGAAAGAATCGTACGAAGGAAAACTGTAAGATCTGTATTACTTCTAAGGTTTAAAAATGTACCTACAATACTCATGGTTATGGAATGATTGCCACACCAATAAAAAAATAAAAATTTTAAGACCTGCTGACATGTCAAACGCCCATTTTGCCATGTTCGACATATCCAACTGTTTTTATGACGAATAAAGGAGTGAATCGATGTTGATATTCCTTATTTTTCGTAGACATGTGAATATTATACTGCATTGATAGTCCTCAAAGACCTGTTTCATGTCAATAATTGGGTTGTTTATTTTTATTTTATGTATTGGTAAATAGGTGAAGTTCTGTAAAAACTCCGATCCAGTTGATGTCAAACAAAATGTCACAGTACCATTTTAAGATCTGGATGTTAAAATTATATCCTTGTTTATACATCAAGCTATTGGCAATACCTAATATTATGAAGGTACATCAATATGTATATATTTGTTATTCGATTCGACCTATACTACTTCCTATTATTCTACAGTGCCAGTTCTATCGTTCATAAATATTATCGATAAAAAAACATTAAGATGACAGCCCTAGCAGTCTAAGCGCAGAACAATTCAACGCATGAGAATGTCGATATTGAGAATTTTTTGCTTTCAATCATTCGTTTTGAGAGAGAACTGAATTGTTAAGATTGGTATACAAAGGGAAACAGTCGACAAAACACATAAAACTATAGATAATGGAGTAGTTGGTTCTTAATTATATAGTTTAATATTATGGTACCGTTACTACTTTTCTTTAGTTTTACTACTTTGGTCACATTGCCCGGCGGGAACCAAATAACCTTGAAAAGTTGGTGGTGATGGGCAAGGTAGATGGGAAAAGACCTCGCGGCCGGTCACCTAACCGCTGGTCTGACCAAGTAACTGCCCTCACTGGACTCTCTGTTACGACCGCCCTGAGAGAAACGGAGAACCAAACGAAATACGTAAAGCCACGAAGGCCTTTCAAGGACGCGACCTTCAGTACTGAAGTATGCGACCAAGAAGAGACCGTTACTAATCTGAAAAGGTTAATAAGAAAGTTAATACACAGTACTTCAAGTTCAGTTAAATGTTTTGTACATACACTCGAGTGAAAATGTTATGATCTAAGTTCCACATCCGTAGTAATTTAATTGTTATTTTTGGGAAATAGTTTAATATAAAAATATTCATAAAATAACATCGTCAACCTCGTCATTCAGCCGAAAAACGTCTACTGCGATATTTAGTTAGGTATAGGTCTCAAAAGTTGGCCCCCATCCTGACTGGGCCTGACCCGATGTAAGGTTGCTGGAATACGCTGGATGCGAGAAGCACAGAACATAATAATATTTTCTAAATAAGTATTTAAGCCTTTACTTGAAACACATTTGATAATTTTATTATCAGAAAGTTTTGCGTAAAATGACACATAAAGCCAAGTACGTATGACATCCGTGTTTGGGTCGATGAAATTAGCTGTGACAGATGGACAGACAGACAGACACACGAAGTGATCCTGTAAGGGTTTTTTCATTTGGACATCAGGAACCCTAAAAACGACAGGAAATAATAACTGAAACTTAAAATTGTGTATGTAATAAATTACAGTTAAGAACTGAGTAAAAATAAGAGTGATTGAGTAGGTAATTAAGAAATACTTAGCAATTTCACAATCCTCATTGTTACAGAATCAACACAAATGAGGATAATATTTTAAATTAATTTACGCTCATTTCTCTACGAGATAACGTTTCGTCCATCAATTTTCTGGTAAAGGCTACGATACTACGAAACACTGCAAATTTTTATTCCATAGTTTGCAGTAGTATATTATATGCAAACTATGGATTAAAAACTTGCAGTGTTTACTTAATATGATGAGAATATAAAGCAGAATAAAATGGTAACCAAAGGTAAAGTTTTACGAAGCTTATCATGTTAGGAACAATTAAGAACTTTCAAGGGGTTGTTATTGTTTACGTTTATTTGGTGTAATTTTAATAACATAATTATTGTTAGGGAGTTAGAGGATATCATAAGAGTACTTACAATAGGAAAGTCTAGTCAAATAGGAAATGCGGAAAGTCTTATATTCAGGTCCTGGCCCACGCTCCCGCCGCCACCATTAATGAGTAACTTCAATTTCGAAGCCATTTTAACGCGTGAACGGCACCCATTGAAAGCATATATCTGTACTTAGATCGTATACGAGCAAGCCAGCAGCACTAAACAGAGCGAAGTGACATAAACTGCATTGCGGCTTGCGAGTGCATATTTGTGGGGCGAAAGCACCGACACGGCCATTAGTGCACGCGTCATTCGCTGCCAGTGTTTGTACGCTCATTGAATTACCGTTTACATTCCGTTTACCGAAATGTAGGTAAGAGTTGGTTTTGTAATATCGTGTTTGTTGTTTGTCTTGAAACTGCATGAAGAATAGGTAGCTGTATTTTAGTTAAAAGTAGGGCAACATTGTATTTGTTGACTAAACAATAAACATCATTTTATGAAATGGGGGTAGACATTTTTAAAAATAGAGTGCATCTTGTGGAGGAAAATGTAAACGAAAAGCATGTAGGTTTTAGTTTCATCTAGTAACTCTATTCTCACTGCGACATCCACCTTGGGGTAAGGTAAGGGTACGAAAAGTGCCAAATCCTTATGATAAATTTTGTTTTTATTTCTGTAAATTGGTTGTAAAAAAACACTTTAAGATGTCAAAAGTAAAATTATTATTACTTTTGACATCTTAAAGAAAAAACACTGACACAAACTCAGAGGTCACAGACTCTTCAGAGTCTAAAAGTCATCTTGGTCAGGTGAGTTAACAAAGGTAAAGCATTTGGTTGGTAAAGTCGTATACGATAAAAAGCACGTAATCAATGATGTATGTCCAAAGAAAATAATTATTAAGAAGAAACTAGTCTTCCTAGCCTAAACTATTTATCCCGATAATGTATGTGTAACGATTTGTTTCCCAATAACTATCAAACAGCAACCCAGAAAAGATGTTCAGCGTCGTATAAAATAATTAACAGAAGGATATAAATCATGTTATCTCCGTGTGGGCCACGACAGCCAATAAGCGTTATAAATTGCTTGGCCTGACATTAATGCGAAGTTTCTTAAGACGCGCCTTTATGGGTTTTTTTTTTCAGCAGTTGTTGCCCGGCAACAGTTAAGGGAGGAAGCAGCACGCTCAAAAACGAGCCAATGTCTTCATTGCTGAGGAATATTGACACTGACAGCTCTTGAACGTGGTTTAGCAATGTGTTTGGATTTTCTGATCGTGTTCAGTTTCATTGGTGAAATCCGCTAGGTTAGGGTCTGTATTTTGTAACGTTTCACATTAAAAAAGTGCTGATTATCAGCTATTATTAAAAGATATCCGCGCCTAAGACGACCCACTGACCAAAGATTTTTGAATTTGGTATTAAGTGAAACTATCTAAATTATTACTTAACAATTATTTCAGCAATATTATAGGTACTTACCTCTAATCGCATCATATATTCTGTATTGCTACAATGCAATACTTAGTAAGTTTATGTTGCTCAATAAAGTGTGGCAGTATATTTAGCAACAATTGTTACTTGTTGGTATTACAGTAAACTAATGTTCTCATAACGTAATTTTTCCCAGAAATTAGCAATTGGAGTTGCCCGTGTAACCGCAGCTGTACGAAAATAAATTACGTACCTGTATCAGTCCATCGATGACACGACGTTGTCCGCAATAGGTTTTTTAGGTGCTACAAGACAACTTTGTCACTGTCCGCCCCACGTGACACTTGGAAACAAGGTAAAATATTGGTTCCACAAACATAAAATAAATTGCTAAGCTGGAATTTTAGACTCTCTGACGGCTTTTACTAGAATTGGAAAAGGGACTGGTATTCTAAAATTTGAAATGGTTTAACTTTAGTTCTGATAAGTTTGTAATCTTTTAAATGAGTTTTAATACCAAGAATCTCTGTAGATATCGGGATAGGAGTTTCTTGGTTGAAGTAAATATTGTAAGTTCGAAATTCTTAATAATTTTATACCTGAAGATAACGTTACAGGGTTTCAAGTAATTAATAAGTTTTTTTTCTTTTTATTGCTCTTTTTTTCGATAAGACCTCGCTATAATATTATAGTTTTCTATTATGTTATGTTATTCTATATGTTTCCCTTATCTTGTCAGCTAAAGGAATTTTCCAAGCACTGAAATTCTTCGATTGGAAGCGACAGGGTAGGCTTAAGGACATATTGTCCAGTACTTTCCTTATTGTAAAGAGCATTGTACTGGAAAAAACCCAAATACGGATCTATCATAAGTCTGATACGTCGTCAAAATCATTTTGAGATAGTATTTTATATTTTTCAAGGCCCACCTACTCATTATAAAAGTAGCCAAATTCTTGTAGCTCTAAAACTATTAGTGTAGTTTGAATTTATGATTTGGCAACAATATTACAATTTGTAGACCGCCTTGGCGGAGGTTTTTCCATCAGGAATTTCTCAGTAGCAGCCCAAAGTCTGGATTTGTTCCCGTTTGATGGCAATAGGCTCTTCCCCTATTACATGGGACTTAAACATAACTAGCGAAATGTGAGTGTACTATAAGTACACCTCTGCCTAACCCTTCGGGAATTACAGGCGTGATGTCATGTTCTATTACAATTTCTATTCCCAGAAGGACCAAATATTTGTATGCACTATGACTTTTAGTTACATGCAAAGTGCATTTTAGTCAGAATCGATGTAGAATATCAAAAAAAAAACCAGCATTGATGGTCTGAAGATAATGAGTTAAGGTTCCGTCAATGGAAAATTAATAAGACATTTAAAGAATCAAAAGTTACTTTCTAATATTTACAGCATAATATTTAACAGTTCAATGAATCAATCTGTCTAGGCTTTTCCCAACTATGTAGGGGTCGGCTCTCAGTCTAACCAGTAGTAGCTAAATACCAGTATGTTACATGGAGCGACTAACTGTCTGACCTCCACAGCCTCGTTACTGGATAACACGAGGGACGGAGGGTTCTCGATATGTAATGGGTGTCACCCATCCACGAACCGACCGCGGCAAGCGTAGCTTAATCTTCGATCGACCAGTGCGGCTGTTAACATTAAGCCACGGGCTTAATGTTACCAGCCGCATGCAATAAGTGTGGCTAAATCACTCCGGATAAACAGTGATATTGTATTAACAAATGCGATTTTATGTAGCTGTGATCCGTAAATAAATTATGTATTATGTGTTCAGAATTGAATTTGGGGAAATTCTGGAAGTGGTTAGAAGGTAGGGTCAATCGATGATCATAATGGGGTAGTTATAGGCATCTGTCGAAGTACCGTCAATAAAATATCGTCTCTGGTACTAAGTATTCTAGATGTATTCTCGTCTGTGGTTGAGAAACTTTTTTTTTTCCTCCTTGGTATTTTTTATACTTTTGATACGAAAAGGATCACTGACTTTACAATTTATCGAGTTAGCCCTCTGTCAAATTAATATATTTAATTTAACTAACAAACTATGTACATGTATATAAAAAATGGGAGGGGAAAGAATCATAGGGCATCGAAGAATTCGTCCGCTTCGCTGTCAACAGAAAGGTGCTCAGAAGGCTGGAAGCATTGCCACGTTGTATTGCAATGCTGATTCTTTGGCCAAAAAATAAGCCAGCCCTCTGGTCTTGTGAAGTAGTATAATAAATATAAAGACATTTAAAAAAAAAGAACATATTTGATAATCGGTACTGTACTCATCTGCCAATTATAATGTTAGTGGGAAAAGTGGATAAAATCGCAGCCTCTACTTATGGCCTCACTATTTAGCACATCTTGACTAGGCGAGACTAGTTTTATTACAAAAGGATTAAAGATTTTTTCCAATGAATTTAAAAACGTCTAGGAATTTCTGTTACCTACTAGAATATATAAATTCCAATTCAAAGGAAAAAAAGTCGCGTAATTTCTTTCCTGACAACGAGTATTTGAAGTAAAAAGAAACGATTATAATAATCGAGGTCCCCAAATCTAAAAGCTCGTCCATACCAAAGTGTTTCCAAGACTTCTTATCGCTTGTCAACTAGTTAAGAAAATGTGAGTTTTCCTGGTAGCAATGTGGAAGTCGTTTAAATGCGAGAGTGGCGTATAGCAGCCCGATATCGCTGTTCCCTTTCTTCTATTGGATATAAACAGGAATTATCATCAATACCCTTTGAGACAATACTGAACGACTCTTTATGGGTGGCTCAAATGCTGCGTTCAGAATCCAATTTCTTAGAAAAGGGCGAAGTCTTATTTTGTTTATATGGACTTGATAATACAGTGTAATATTTCGTGTTGTCACTTATTTTTATATTGTTTTGTACACTGGTAGCAATTTTATTGAATTTGCAGACATTTTTCTGAAAATAAAGAATGATAAAAAAACTTTCAATTGCGGGTCAGCAAGCTTAACAGAAAAGGTCACGTAGAATATCGTTAAATATTTTGAAACAGAATTTTGAATTTCACCTACATTTTAATTGAAATATTTACATAGATAACACTTCGTGATTTATTGTGTGCACACACACATAGAAACCTCAAAACGAGCCAAACTCGGTGAATACGAGCTTTCCGTTAGAACACCTGTCACTTTTGGCTCGAGCCGCGCACACTGGATATTATATCGAGAAGCCTTGCTCCACCGCAGTTATTGATAATATTTATTTTAGCTAACACAACTTCAGAAAATATTCTTTGCTGAGTAGATAAAAGCCTTTCTAAAAAGGAAGTTACTAGAGTGACCCTAGAATTTTCTCGATTGTTTGTTTAGTGTTAATATTGATTAAATTTATGTGACTCAGATTTGTAGGACAAGAACTGCAGATTTTTTTTTCTTTATTTTTATAAAAAGTATTTTATTTGCACTTATGAATTTTCTTTAGTATTTATCTCGGTTTCACTAGTTTCACTTCTTTCAAAGTTTCTTTTCACGTTTTTAAGGTCACTGATCATTGATCGTGAGCTATACAGTATGTTATCTCTTTTTTTTTCTTCTCAATATTAAGATATTTATGCAACTGTTTGTTTTCCTGACCGGCCATGAGTGGCGATATCTAAATGCAAGTGCGGCGTAACTCATATCAGTCATGTTATATCACCTTGCTGGCAGTCTTATAATAGTTAGGTGTTGACGTCATTATTACCTCTTCCTATATTGTTCGTCCCGATGTTATCAATTAAGAGGGTTTATTCTGAAAGTTGGCAACGTCGCAAATAGATGTCAAATATTTCGCTGTTTTGATTAATTTGATAATATTTCTGTATGGAAATAAAAAATGTGGCTAACTAGCGAACTAGAATATTGATTATGAAATGCAATAATTAATATCGTAACACCGAATAGTTAGTTTTAGATGTAAAAAAAGTATTTGGTAACTTTCCAAATGCCTTTTTTTCACCTAAAACGGGTACAACATCAAATTCAATGTTATAATTGCAATTCATTATTAATATTCTAGTCAATTGGTTAGCCACATTTCTTATTTCCATACAGTATTATTTCCAAATTAATCGAAACAGGTAAATATTTGACAGCTATTTACGACGTTGCCAACTTTTAGGATGCACCCTCTTAAGAAGACAACTTAACAGCTACCAAATAAACTAAAATACGTAACATTTCGAAGCACATTTTTCTGCTGTCTTATTAAATTTTACTCTGATGTATCTAATTCTTATATTGGCAATATTGATTTGTCTGGTTGAAAAAGATGTGGGTCATCGAAAAATGCGGAGTCGCGTTTGTCAGCGCCGTTATATTGAGAGTCGTAGTACGGGTCTCAAAACCGGCAGGCACATTCGTGTGTTGGAAAATGTATTGTGAAAATGTCTCACGTCAGACTTCTAAGAAATTTTCTTTTATCGAATTTATGAAAGAAGCTCTGCGTCAATTCTTTTTTTATCTAGTTTTTGAAATAGTTATGAATTTCATCTCTATGTGCTGAGTAACAGGTGCGCCAAAGAATTTATTTATTTTACTAAGTTCCCCAACAATTGATTATACTGATACAAACACATCATACATTTTTTGAAGTAACATAACATTACAACAGTTACTTAAAGGTCAACAAGGTCATGAATCAGATAAATAAGCTAACTTATATATTAGCGCTTAGAGGTATGAGGAACAGGGTGTAAAGTTCACTCATCCTCTGTAGAAAAGGGAGGATCCTCCGACCTGTCTTGTCTAGCGGGCAACTGCCCAACAATTGATGTCGGATAGTTTGCCACAAGCACTTATTACGATAAGCGCTAATAATGAAACAATTGTAAAAAGGTCGGTAAAAAGGTACATTTAAATGATATTAAAATTGATTTATATCACGATTTTGTAACTGTACAAGACAGTAAGTCTTTTTCTGGATCCATATAAACATATTGACATGTATGCTATGGCTGTTGGAGGGTGGGGACGGGGTCCATACAAAATCCCCCATGGTCCTTTGTGTGCTCTGATGTTGAACTCGAGTCAACGAAATAACGCATCATTTCTAAAGAAATGAGGAAAATCCTTTCCTTTACCTTTCACAAAACTTTCCTTGTACCTACAAAAACATTGAAGATTACACAATTTCAATTCCCTATAGTGCAAACTACGTGGTTCTGTATGCAGGACTGCTGCACGTGTAACGTTCTGTTTCCCCGTAGGAGCATTCCACGTGTAAAGAAGTAAAATAAATGACACATCACTTCTAAGCAGGTGTTGAACAATTACCTACTTCAACTTGTTGAACAAAACGTCATCCTGAAACTCTCCATAAAATAATTAGACATAAACGTAGGAACACCTTTTATCATAGAAAATACTTACGCAACCTAGTGTTCTGATGATACCTTACTACTTTTGATTCTTCTGTGTTAATTTTGTAAACAAAATTGCATCAATAACTTTTAAAATCTCCATTTTAAAGGCTAAATCCATACTAATATTATAAATGCGAAAGTAACTCTGTCTGTCCGTATGTCTATTATTTTTTACGCCTTAAAACCTGAACGGATTTTGATGAAATTTTGTATATGTAAAGACCATGACCTGCGTTAGGACTTAAGATACTTTTTATCCCGGTAGTACGTTCGTGTGGGATAATCTTCGACCTCCACGCGTGTGAAGCTAATAGCATTAAATAAAAGGCTAATGATATAATAGTGTAAGCTCACTTGTGTTGTTCTGTTCGTATTACATTTTCAGATTTATGTCAGCACTTGACTAGCACAGAGAGATTTCACAATAAATCGCGCTTTCAGTGCTGATTGCTAAAAATGCCTAATGGTGTGAGAATTCCTCTCAACAATGCCTAAGTGGGTAGAATAACCATTAGTATTGCTATTCCGTACCAGAGCTGTAATATTTTACAGTATTATGATAACTGTGCCTAGGGAATACAGGAATATTAAAACGCTAAACACCGGACTTTTAGGTATTCTTTGAACATGAATAATGTTTATTACGCTTAAGATTTAAAGTGTACGTGTTATCTATTTTAATAAGAACAATTTATAGCAGCTTATCTTAATGAATGTAAGTTAGTTTATCAGTAAATTCGAATCACGCGCAGGTACCTTATGGGTGAATAAACGCATAATTCAGTCTGGCTCAGTTGTTTGTGTTAGCCAGTCCGATGGCCGACTACGTTAGCCAATTAGACGATCCTCCGGTATGCTAGATTGGCTGTTGCAGCCAGTTAGCCTCATATGTTTCCTCTCTTGAGAATTAATTGAGGATAACGGTTCAATGTAGCGCTTCCAGGCAAAGAGATGTATCTAGCTGGTCAATAACTACTACTACTAGCAACTCTAAGTCAGTTCGTTATAAAATTAATTGATAGTATTACTTTAAGACGGATTTTTTTTTTTTTTTTTTTTAAAGACAATTAAAACTTCAGAGGAAGACATTTTTGATTGATCAATCAGTGTTCTAATGACACTACAATATTGACAGAAACTTCCAAAATTTCTGTTTTTTTGTCCCTCTGTTTTTTAGAAAGCTGTAATTTATGCTTAAATAGAAAATTTCCAAAAATAAAGACAACAATAAGTTCATTTGACACCCTAACCATTTCGATTGATTTCAAACCCTTATAAGAATACAAATAAACAGATTCAAAAACACCCCAAAAAATGCTAAAAGTACTTACTACAAAACGTCATTGTTCAACAAAAAGGAAGAAAAAAAATAGAGTGTTAAAGAAAAACTGACGTAATAGTTCCAATTAGTATTCTGTGCTTGTATAGAACCTTTTTTCCATAACTACGGAAGCTTAGCTTACTAAGCTGTTACTTTCAAGCTTTTGCGGTCGACTAGATGTGCAAAAGTTCTAAGAATGGAAGTTATGAAAAGTTACTTAAGGAAAGTGGGAGACGTTATACTTGTGGCATGTATTATATTTTCTTTTATTTACTTTTTAAAAGTATATACTTGAGAGGTACTTGAAGATATTAAACGACGAAGAGTGTTCAACAAAACTGTTGCAAAATTTGAGAATAGCTCTAAAATATATGGTATATTACTCCATAAAGAACAGTTATTTGTACCCATTAGAGAATCCAAGAACATAAATAATTAATTTCTCCCTCAAAAAAAATAGAATTAAAAAAACGCTGTGAACATTTGCAAGCCACTTAACTCCCAACTTATTCTGTAGCAATCCTTGTTAGCCTTATGGTTCTTACAATTTTATGAGTTTTCAAGTGCCATAACTCAACAAGTTAACTTTACAAACTATTGGTAATCGGAAACCGATTAATATTCCACGGATGAGTCTTCTGTCGTTCGAAACTAATTTAGGAACGGATTTATTGCAGTTTTCAACTGCTTCCCCGGCCATTCGGCATGTTGTTTAATTGTCACTTTTTAGTGTTACACTTTTCTGATTTATGCACTTTCCACTCAGTTATACATCCCTGTTTTAATTTTGTGAATAAAAATATTTGTGTGAGGTTTCATTGCAGGTTTATTTTGGTTTAAACATTATTTTGGTCTGAAACCCAAAGCTTATAAATTGTAGTAACTGGGTAGGTACATCTGTAATGCTATTATGTAAAAATCTAACAGTGAAAACTTAGGTGAAGTTAGCATGAAGCGAGTTGTCACTCCATCTGATGCTAGGGATAAAAGGCTCGTGCATAGGTACTGGCGCGACTTGTCGCGCGACGCGACACACACTGGTAATTGTTCTACCGTGAAGTTTTCTTATAAATTGTATTATTAAAGTCGCCTAGCTCCTGTTTGTAGGAACCTTTACACTATCATCGTCAAAACTTAAGTGGAGTGAGCTTGACATGTCATGTCAAGCTCACTCCACTTAAGTTTTGACGGAGAGATTTATACGGAATAAACCGACAGCCACCTATGCGAAAGAATTAATTTCATAAACTATTCTAGAAAATTCAAACCTTACAGATTTCTAATTCCAGTTCGTGTATTACGTTCCGAGGAAATATCGTACCATAGTAAAACAACTGTCTTTTATGTTTTTTTTAAATATTTGATTCTATTTTTGTTATATTTAAAACTCTGGTTACACTGAGCCAAATTCCGCGCGTGACACGGGACACGACTGTGCGCGTCATTTGTTTTAATGAGCCACGCGACTATTCGCGCCAGTTTGAGCAACTCAGTACGAGTTAAAGGAAAACAGAGCGAGCGAATACCACGCGAGATGCGCTTCGGTTTTGCTACTCCTTATGACGATAAAAATATACTTTTTCTTTTTTACGTAGGCAAATTTCCTGTAGGTACAGAAACTGTCAAACTCGTATAATAGACCAGTTAATGTAAAGTTCTGAATAAAATATATATTGTAAACTCACGTAATTAAGTGTATACAAAGTTACGTCAGACGTCCCTTTCATTTGGTTGACAGTTTTAATTAAACCGATCACAACGGAAAATAGATGAACAATAAACATTGCTTAATAGCAACACAATGAGATTCGATTTATTCACAATTTGCTGATCGATGTGTGCAGTACTTATTTCATTACTAGTCATTAAACGGTATGCAAATTGCGATAATGCGGTTAAAGTAAGGTTTCATTGTTTCAGAACGTTGAACTAATTCAATCTTCTGACAAAAGCGTACTTAACGTAGAACAGTGTTGTATTGTCTGTGGTGGAGCTAACTATTAAGGATATTTGTGGCGAGTTTTAAGTTCTTCAGTGTTTTGTTTCTTAACATTTGGGAATTTGTTTAGACGATTTTCTTTTGTTTTTTCTTACGCAAAATTGGAACGCATTTCAAAATTGGAAAGTTTAATTTAAATTATGTTTTCATTTAGGCAACGATGAGTTCTACCTACCAAGTAAAAAATATTTTGATAGACTAATCCTTTTGGAATGATAGAAATCCAAACTCTAGACTTTTCCATTGATTCAATTGAGCCCCATAAACAGTCAAAATCCTAGTTAAGCCGATAAAATCCAAATCCCTTCCATGTTTTCCTAGTTTTCAGAATTCTATTGAGAAGATAATAGTTTCACTACCACATACACTTGTGGCGGCATCTACATCGCACCATGCGAACTACGCAACTCACTGACGTCACGCAAAATCCTGCATCGCGCAAGCAGGGTTTACCGCGCGACCGAAATATATACATCCCGCCATCAATCGTCGGGCAGTAGCCCACCAGACATGACACCCGACTGGTCGAAGCATCCTCCCTTTTCTATGGAGGATGAGTGCACTTTACACCTTGTTCCTCATACCTATATGAACTCAATAATTCGGCTGTTCCAGAATTTCCAAAAAGTATCTACTTATTGACATAATTATTTACAATCTTAGTTTTATGTACATCCGCGAAATTAATTAGTGTATCTATAATTTTATAATTTTGACTAAACAAAACGCACATCATTTTTATATATTTTTTCTATAATATTGTGGAGAACTTGCAGTCAAACGATAAATATAAGCAATACTTGTTATTAAATTTCGCAGCCACATATAAAAGACACACATCATGCTCTCCAAGGTACTCCTAGTAAGATTAATAAGCCACTTATTTTTATTAATTAGGGTACGTCTCTAGTAATCCCCAGCTCATTAGATAAGATTGTATTTTTCAAGCGTTTCCTAACCCAATTTCCTAGGATCTCGCTATATGCTCATTAGACACGCGACCAAATTCAGGGAGCCTGCTTCATCCACTGGTTTGCAAACTTCTCTTTACCGCTTTCTATCCATAAGTAGGTATGGAAAATCCGTACCTACTATCCAGTTTATAGTAGTCCATACTACTATTTACCAATGTATCTCAGTCTGTATGTTGGTCTGTCTACCTGGCTGTCTGTTACATTTTCACGCCTTATCGGCTGAATGTATTTCGATGAAATGACACTATGTATATTAAGATTTAGTAAACTTGGTAACAAATAAATAAATCGGGATTTAAGGCTCGTTCACACCGGCGCGACTTGTCGCGCGACGCGACTTTTACAATACAATATCTAATAAAACTTCACGATTGAACAATTGCCGGTGTCGCGTCGCGCGACAAGTCGCGCCGGTGTGAACGAGCCTTTACTGAACGAATTAATATGTCCAGTCCCCAAACCATGGTAATTTGATAAGGTATATTTTGGCTAATCGTTTTTTTTTTTACATTTTTATGTTGGGATGCTAATTGTGTTTGATTTTATAAGAACTGGTCCTGTTAAAATAACAAAAAAAAATACGAATTTACCGACTTCAGTCCCTAAAAACCTCGCGAAAACTAGTTAGAAATGGTCAGAAGTTTTTACGTGCTACTAAAAAGTCTCTAAATGAGTAAAAACAAAAAGACGGATAGCTGAAACTAACTAGTTTTATTGTAGGTACCTACTACTGGCGCGTGTTTCTCATTATTATTTAGGTAGGTAGGTACTGTTTTTATTTTATTTATAATTGGAACTGTTTTTAACCCCCGACGGAAAAAGAGGTATAAGTTAAACGTGTGTATCTGTGTATCTGTCTGTTCCCGCGTAGCTCCGAAACGGTTGAACCGATTTTGATTATTATTTTTTTGATTGAAAGGTGTCTTGATCGAGAGTGTTCGTAGCTAAATTTCAAGAAAATCGCAGCCATTTGAAGATTTTCAGCTCTTTTCGTGCGCATCTTCCACAGGTCTGATCGATTCGAAATTTCGTATTCTGTTACTTCAATGTTATTAGAAGAAACATAGTAACCTTGAACCGATACTTCAGCATCACCTGGAATTGTCTTTGTTTGTGTCGGGGGTTATTTAAATTTTTAATTCATAATAATGAATCATTGTCTTCTCTACGAATACATACGACGCGTCTCCAAGCTATGCGGTCTACTGCAGTTTGGACCGCTTGGTAAATCCTGCCTCCAACAGCCTTCTTGATCGTTTATGACCATCTTGAGCATCCTTGAGCGCGTTTTCCTTCCACCCGGCCCAGTATCATAAGCCTTTCCAGACCATGCTTAGGTAAACGCATTATATGTCCAAAAAAGCTGAGGGCACGCTCCTGGCATATTGTAGAAAGCCGCTTGTTGAATAATTAATTAAGAATATTAAATTAAGATAACGACAAAACGTTTTATTCAGGCACCGAAAGTTCCTTAGCAGCTTTATTTTAACAAAGCTTCTTTTTGCAGAAAGACGTGACAGAAGCATCATGACAACTACAAACCAAATAATATTACTTTAAATGATATCACCAGTTTTGGAGGAGCTCGTGGCTAAGTAATAACAGCCGCACGGGTCGATCCATCAAGTTAAGCGGCGCTTGCCGGGGTTGGTCCGTGGATGGGTGACCATCTTTACATACCGAGACTCCTCCGCGCTTCGGAAAGCACGTTAAGCCGTTGGTCCCGGCTGTCATTCGTGGATCTTTGACAGTCGTTACGAGTCGTCAGAAGCCCGAAAGTCTGACAACCAGTCTTACCAAGGGGTATCGTATTACCCAGTTACTGGGTTGTAGAGGTCAGATAGGCAGTTGCTCCATGTAAAATACTGGTATTTAGCTGCATCCGGTTAGACTGGAAGCCGACCCCAACATGATTTCGAAAAGGATAGGCACAATGAAAAAAATTATATCACCTGTTTTAAGACACTTAACAAAAACCTGTTGAATATAATATTTCAATCTCATCTAGGTAAAATTTTACGCCCTTATACGTTTACGTATACGTATACGACCTTTAATGTAATTATCAAGAACCGTGGAGTTATTATTAAGTTTCGTTTATTACTTCACCTTAATGGATGAGATGAGAATACCTTAGCACCTTAAACATGTAGGCGTGGTATGTGGTACGTCTCATTATGATGTAATAGGCGTTTGTCTGACGATACTGATTAATATTAGTACCTATCTTAGCTACAGACGCCTATGACACAAACTTGCATGATTTACTGGAGTTAAGCTTTCTATTTTGCGTTTTCATGAGAAAAGGCAATTATTGAGAAAAATGCGGTAAGCTAAATATCATTATGACTCTTTTCAAATGATTAAGACATAATATAATTATATTTTAGTGTCAGATAAATAGTGGTATAATGTATTTAAGATTTGTCAAGTGTATAATATCAAATGACAAAAAAATTGGAAAACCTAGCCTTTTTGTTCAGTTACTAGAACTCATTCACAATGAGTTTTCTGAGTCTTCTTTTTGTTTTGGTGACGATGGTTATTTGCTTTTAAAATATTTGAGCCCAGAAAGTGGCCCTGTTGATTGCGGCATCAATGGCATTCTTTACGTCATCAAAAGTATAAGTGAACGAGCACTTAGTGTGTAGTGTCTACAGCAAGGGCTGGTGGCAGGGGTGATCAAAAGCACAGCATTTGCACTGAGTGTTGGATGGGTCAGTAGTTTTAACCTATAGGTAGTGTTTTTGGTTATTAGTTGTTGAGGCGGCATCTTTAACGTTACATGCGAACTACGCATCAAAGACCTGACGTCACACAAATCCTGCATCGCGCAATTAGAGTTTACCGCGCGATCAACACATCAATCGTTGGGGGGTTATAGTCCGGTTAACTAGCCAAATCCCTCGAGGATGACTATGAGATGCCATTTATACGCAGTTGTCCGGCAGTTGCCCACCAGAAACGACACCCGTCTGGCCGTGGGATCCTTTTCTATAGAAGATGAGTGAACTTTACACCCTGTTCCTCATACCTCTAAAATGTTAGAAGATGGCCTGTTATAACTTTTTTTCATCGTAAACTTCGGTTATCCATTCTCAAAGACTGAACAAAAAAACAGTCAGACAGTTAAAACCAGCAAACGCTACTTTTCGCATTTGTAATATTAGTCGAGATGAGTTCAAATCATTTAAGTACCTTTAATATTCTGATGACAACGTAATATGACTACTTAATAATAAATTGGCAATGTGAATATTGCCATCATCACGTGGCAATTTGGTAATTAACGAGGATTAATATATATTGTATTGTTTAATTTGTGAAAACACTGTCAATGTCAAATATTGTCGGGTTTAAGCCTTTTCAATTTGGATTAATTGCGGATTGGTATGATTACGGATTACTAACCGTTTTAATATCCTATTTTAATATTGACTTAAGTATTATAAAACTGGCCTGTACAATTGTTCCAATTCGGAAAACAGGGCTCTTCTCAAGTAGAGAAGCATCGAGCATTAGATCACCATGATGGCTCATTGCGTTTCCACGAAATAAAAATATCCAAACTTTTTGTTGACAAATACTCAAATCTTTTAACATTTTGTTTTTTTTTATTACCAGCCAGATGATTGCCCATTTTAAATGCAGAGCGTTTTGCTTTACATTCACGTTTTCAATTTTATTTCAGATGCAACGTGCAATTGTTTTTATTTTGGTAGTTGATTGGTGGATGGATATATTATAGCCCGTCATTTTAAGTTTGTCGTCATGGGATGCTAGACCGGCTATGTTAAAACAGTATTTTTATTCAAAATAAGCTTTGTAAGACCTCTTTGCCTGTTATACTTAGTTTTGTTGTATACAGATTTGGTACCTACCGTAATATGAGCGCTACTTATTTAGGTTACAATAATGTCTAGTCAAAATAGCTAGCGTTTTTACGTGCTTATAATAAAAATTCATTTAACTGTAATTTTACTAGACTTTACTTACAATTTAAAATCCATAAATAAAATTAAAATATTCAATTATTCTCGGATTGAAAAGCGTAGCCGCTGATGTGTGTACATATAAAACAAATTCTGTCGATGAAACCAGCAATTTCATTAAAACAATATGTAAAAATAAACAGTATTAACGTTTCACAATGAGTGTAAACGCGCACAATTCTCTACGGGCAACTAATAAAAGCAGAACACGTTTTCGTACTAATTTAACTTGGTCTGACGTTGCTCGACGAAGATATATTATGCGATGAGCCGATGACTAGATGTGGTTACGTCTTACTAACGAAGCTGTTAGCTTAACACAAATATTTAGTAGATAGTTACATAGTTACGATGTTTGCTTCATGTAAAAAAATAATATTCAGGATCACACAATAACTTATTTGTTGCTTGCTGTGCTATGATACTATACGTTTTAGATTTAAACCGAACTCATATAAAATGTTGACATTATCAATGCAGCATTATTTAATAATTAATTTATTGAACTTAAAAGATGAAAAACACAGAAATTGAAATATGAACTACCTACACATGAATAGTGGTCAACAAGAGATTCAACATCTGGCTCCTGAACTAAGTAAAAAGATATTTGTATTTCAGGAGCCATGTTCCCCATAAACATTGATAATAATAACGTAAATGCCACGTAAGTGGCTCAGTAAAGACATGTAACAGTATTGAGAAAAGCATAAATTTATTAAGTTTTAATTTAGTAAGTATTAATTTATTAAGTATTTATTTATTAAGTTTTAATTTAGTAAGTAATCATTTATTAAGTGTTCATTTATTACGTTTTAATGTAGTAAGTATTAATTTATTACTTATTAATTTATTAAGTATTAATTTATTAATTATACTACAAGAGGTGATAGGTAAGATTAATGATAGGCTTATACAAAAGAGATGAAGATAGGTTTTTACCTGAAAAATACACTAATAGACAGGTATAAACTGAAATACCCCAAAAAAAACCAGCCTCCTTCTGCGAAAAAAATATATTCCAAAATCTCATGTATAAAACTTACATGAGGGTTTACTATGCCTTTAGTAATAAAACATATAGGGTTATGTCTTACAGACTATTCTTCATTAAATTCAGCGTCTCCAACCGCATATTTACATGAAATATAACCTCATAAAACACCCCGTAAATAAATAGTGTTGAGCTCATCAATTGTATGAAACGTCAAATTCCTTAAAGGCGTAACATCGCAGCCTTTGGCCTACCATAGTTCAGAACTATGTACAATAAAGGGAACTACAAAGTGTGTACCAATTTGTCTGGAGCACGTCAAACCCAAATGGTTATACTGCAGATTTTCAAGTCCATACATCTTCTATGATCTATTGTTGTTTTCAATTGTTTGTTTGTATGGCTGGTGTTTACATGGTGTACCACACATTGACATTCGGCGTGCACCTACTTGAGATAATGCAAATTCAAAAACTAGTTTGTTGCGAAAATCAAAATTGAAATTGCAATGATTATTTTATTACATAGAAACGCTTGATCGTTTCATTGTTAAAACTAAATTATTTGTGGGTTATTTTATTTGTGGGTTATTTTAGGTGTGGTCATGTTAAAACACATTTGTTTTGTCATTTTTATTGATTAAGCTTACAGTTATTTATCTAACCTTAAAACCAAATAATTATTGTAAATGCCACAGAGCGAATAGGTACACTGACTTTGTAAGTCCCTCATGTACTACAAAACCCTTTTACGTAAATAAATTGTATAATATTATATTAGACTTGAAAACTAATGAAGGATACCTATATTAAAGACGACCATAAACTACATACATTGGTGACTTTAGGTGTCGTGATTTCAAACCCCGTCAGAGTTTAGTTGACTTAGTTTGACAGACAGATTTGATACTTACTCTTGCAATAAGTGTATGTTGACAAAAAATAATTTGATTGTATATATATTATATATCTATCCAATGTGTTATGTTTTGTAGCTACACATTTATGCAATATTATAGCCCAAATATTGTAGACAATTAAATTAATTCTGGTCGATGTATACTTCTTTTTGAGGCCGATTGTACTGGAGTTTTTGCACTATGTTGAATCTACATCGTTACTATTTAATAAATGGTCATGAGGAAACGTGGGATACACGCACTTACATTCCACTGTATTAAAGTCCAACAACGAAACAAAACACACTCGAAACAAAAAGGAGGAGGTTCTCAAGTCGACACGTATATTAGTTTTTATTTATTTTATGTATGACCACAAATATATCTTTTTACGGAGGAGTCCGATTTGATCGATTCTTTTTTTATTGGGGAGGGTATACCTCGAAGTTGTACCCATATAACTTTTGTTAACTTTGCTTGGGTACCTACGTTTTGAGTTAGCTTGAATAATACGCATTTTTCCCACTATACCCACAGCATCATCCACATAGGCTACTATGTGGATGATGTTATTTACATAGCAGGTTGATATTCGAATTTGTGTGGGGTAAGTGAAAAATAAAAACATTTACAAAAAATGTCTTTCGTTTTGAATTTTCGTTCTTTGCCACCGACTTCCGAAATGAAAGTTATTTTTCACTTTGCAGTGTTTTTTTTTGGAAGTCAGTTGTCTTTTTTTTAACACGCTTTACGAATAAACACAATCGTCATTTGTTTAACAAAAGAAACAACACTTCGAACTCTATTTGGAATGGTACTTGAAACCACACTTCTCACGTAGGTACCTCAAACACTAGCTATTGCTATACCCAATGTGATCGCAGCCACGATCTGATCGTCACGTAAATGTAATTTAACGCACCATAGCTTTTGAGCTATGCCATCTATGTAGTTACAATGTTCCGCAGGATTTAATAATTATACGTAAGAGCACTTTGCATGATTATACGCGTAACTGTAAGATATATGCTAATGCCTCAAAGTAGGCGCGTATATATGATTAATATGTGTGTTAATACGATTATTCTCTGTAATTATTGTTTACATAATAACAATTTAGGTAATGTTATCTGCGACGCCTTTCATAAATATTATGCTCGTTTAATTGTAGCAGCTGTGCTTAGAATTAATTTTCGATTTTGTGTAGTTATTTTGATATATGAATCAGCTTTGTGTATAATTTGATTATAAACGTGGGCTTAATTGAATAACAATGAATAAAACTATTTCTTGATGAATCTATACCAACAAATTCGATGGGAATTAAAATCAAAACTTTTGTTAAGAATTTCTGCAATCGCTATGGCTTATTTTTGATTCACCTGAATTTACTCGCCCGAAACGGGCGAATCGACACTTTTAAATAATATTTATTTTTCTTATTAAGGCCATTCGCAGGAAGTTAATTTATTTGTTAAATAATATCTATATAAATAAATTAACTCCACTGATTGACAGAGACCACCCTGCCCAAGAGTGTAACGTCCAGTTGTCCACTTCCCGGCCAGTTGTAACGTTACAGCCAATGAACTTGATTCACAGCAACTCTCATCTAGCTGCTACCAGCCACCCTCCGAAGATTGTCGCTCCACCTAGCCTGAGAACGTCCTACCTTACGTTTGCCGATTTACGGTCTACACTCAACAACACATAAGTATAGGTAAGTACGTACGTTAAAAGACCAAAAAGAAAATTTCTGTCATAATACAAACAAAAAACGTAACAAAAATGTCAATTAAATCAACCGACTAGCACACACTAAAAAAACCCAACATCAGCACTGCCCAGCAAAAAAGATTTTCCTGAAAATTTATAACAATGAATGTCGGTAAATCACAGATATGATAGATTTTTTGCCAGCACCGACCATCGACGTTTATCCTAGGAAAAGTTGGAATCGTTCCAGAGTTGAGTGTGGTCTGCGAGTCACCGTTGATTTCATGTTTGAATTGTCGCCACAATTTATATAACGGGTCTCTGGCTTTACGTATCTACGGTATAATGGTGAGTAGAGATATTATATTAATTTTGATGGCTAAGCATTTACCTACGAAACAACAGCAGACTGATGGATATGTGGTATGATTTGTTTGTACAGTAAGTAGTAAGTAGTACATATAGTTAGGTTGTTCATTATTAGATGTTGCTGATAGGTATTCTGCTGGATGTTCTTTAAATTATTACTATGTTTTAACTTCAAAAATGCTTATTTTTCTAAGCATATTTCGTGTATTCAGTCTTTTGAGTAAAGGCTCGTACACACTGGCGCGATAACGCCAGTGTGTACGAGCCGTAAGGCATGTTTTTAGATAAGTACGTAAACTTCAATTCAGGATAACAGATATTTATAAATTTTTGGAACAACAAGCGAAATGGCATTCATGAAAAAGTTCAACCCTTTTTTACTCAAAAATCAACTAAGACTAAGTACATAATCGTAAAGTTAAGTGGCAATGAATCTAAATTAACTATGATTCTAAATTCAAGAAAAGAACATCTAAGCAGTGCGAAATAAAATTAAATACCCATTCATCTTACTTATTTCAATATTTTAACCATTCTTTTATATGCTCTTTATCCAAGCTACAAAACACAATATTTAAACTTAACCGTATTTAAACCGTATTTGAACGTTAAATTTAATTTTAAAACAACACAGAATAGTTTGATCGAGCTTCCGTCATGTTGGTCGATGTTTGGCGATGTGCACAATACGCCGCGCTTCCCCAAGATGGATGGGTTGCCGCTTTCCAAGAATTAAACATTTAATTTATTACTAAAATCAACATATTTCAACATTTTCAACGGTATTTTATAAAACGCCATGAATATTAACCAGGTAGTTTATTAAGGAATTCATAAAAATGATGGATGGAAATGATTACTTAAACACTTTTAATCTAAATAGTGTGTGAGGAAAAAAAGTCTTAATGCATCAACATTTTTGCATAGCGATTTTCAAACTATTACTCAACAAATTAATTGGTTACAAATTCTACGTAATCATAGGTCTAACGCTTTATGTATTTACATCAGAACAACTATTTTTGTACGTAATCATAGGTCTAACAATTTATATATTTACATCAAAACCACTATTTTTGAAATTAATGTTAAATTGGGTTGACACTTATCGGCAGCTCAAATCGTGCCTGTCTTCCATGTTTTTATTTCCGCATATGCTGAAATAAAACTCAACTGTTTATTTTAAATTTCAAATCGGAAGCGTCAAGTGTGGGTTATTTATTATTAAGTTATTCGAGGCGGATGGTTGGCAACTTATCACTGCATGAAGCTTTCAATATAGAACTTTTATTTGGAGCACAGCTTTAAAATATGCTTCGATGCAGCTTGATATTTATATCAGCATGGGGAAATGTGAACGAAAACATATTTATAACGTAATATTAGATACGGTTTCATTCTCTGGAGAGATAGGTAGAGCCATAGTGACTAAAATATCTTAATTTATAAAACCAATGCTAGTAATTACGCATAACACAACCCTGCTCTTTAGGTGTACCTACCACATGGGTAAAGACCTCACACACAATTTTTTACAATTTTTTTTTTCATACAATAATCCCTTTTTTTGGGTTTATTTTACAAAAAGTTTTTGAACAACTTTTGATACAACACTATACATTTGTAGTTGGTTTGTGTTTATGTGACCAATAAGTCTTCATGCTACGGTGATATACATTACTGCTGGACTACAATAGACAGGAAGGTGCTGACAACATTCTGAATTATAGCCAGACAATTTATATTCCTCACCATGACTTATCTCCGGACCAAATTCACGAAATTACATTTGAAAGCCATAGTTTCTTTAGGATCTCTGAATAGGTGCGAAAGGTTTATCTTGTCAGTTGACCCAAAAAATACTTCAGTTGAAGAGATGTCGCCTGATTAATGGTTCACGTTTATAACAAAAGGTTGACCGACTGACCGGCGAAAGGCTGACTTGAGGGGTTCCTAAGCCTATGAAACGGTGGAGAAATTCTAATTTATCTCACGTATTATCACTATAATTTATTACTGTCCACGCCTCAAATAATGCTTTTGTGCTTTTTGGTAGACCAATAATTGAGTTGGGACCTTTCTGTTTAGTAGCTGTTTTTTTTCTGACGGTTTCATTTTGTCGACGGATTTGGCCTTACTGTTCTTTGCAAAATATACGATAGCGTACCGTCGATTGTGGCATCTTTACTTTCCATGAGCATCTTTACCCAGTAATACTTTACTTTAAAAAAAAACTGTTACAAATTGTCGATTTTTCTACTTTTATACGGTTTTGATATTAAATGGCAACCATTTAATATCAAAACCGTATAAAAGTAGAAAAATCGACAATTTGATTGATATTAACCATTTAATATCATAGTCGTACAAAAGTACAGTAGTAAAGTTGCTCATGCTCATGCTCATTGCAAATTTATCTTTAAAAACTGTAGCTACAACCTATTTTGACACCAAAAGTTATGTTTACGTGTTAGCTTTAGTGAATGTACGTTTTCCAAATTACATTTTTGGGGGGCCAAGAAAATAATTTTATACGGACCAAAAATGTAACGTCGACTCAACATGACGCAATATTTAACATCTTACACGTGTTTGTCGTTAACTTAATAAAATACGAAGCAAAAAAACCTCAGCTTATATAAAATATTGTAAATGAATTTCTTCGTAGCGAAATATAAACAAACGCTCTATTTCATATATAGCCGCTTTTGATTCAATCGGCCAAAAAAAGCTTAAGAACAAATTGAAAATCAGTAAACGAAAATAAGTTTTCAAGACACGTCGGCAAAATTCCCAACCCCTGAATAGAATCCTGAGTTAAGGAGTTGGTACCCTATTGCTTTTTTCTAAATTATGACCGTGGTCACTTCTGTTGACCGCATTACATGAACGAGAAATACAAAATAATGAAGGCTCAAGTAGGTTAGCAATTTTTGCGATGATGCATCTTAGTAGGTAACCGTCCTAGATATTTGAGTTATTTCTGATTGAATAGCCCGATCATTGAGACTATTTTAAGGGCAGGTAAACAAAATGACACCTTTTAGGGACCGAACATATTCACAACGGTCTTTGAAGCTCAACTAAAATTCGTTCAATTTCAACCCCTAGATAAAAAGTATCATGTGTACCAAATAATTTTCCAACTGATATCAATGCTAGACATGAGTTCCACTTCAGACAGAAACACCAATAACGTAAGGCCTGGAGATAGTAATACTCAGTAAACATGGAGAGGTCCCTAGCTGGAAACTACAAGGACCAATAAGTTATCCGAGCCTTCCAATTAACTCCTACAGCTTGCGTGTGTAGATGTCGATATGCGTCTCTTTCACTCTTAAGCCCTAGATTGCTCTTGAAATGTTTAAAAATATAGACAGTTCCAGTTTGGTTTGGATTCAGGTACGGCAAATTTTGCAATATTGATGTGATGGGTTTTTATTTTAGATCTTGCGTGTGATGGAGACTTGATTGAAGGTTGGAGTAAAAGTCAAATGTGGCTAAAAGGTGATGATATAATAATTTACATCAGCATCAGAAAACCTGAAATAAAGTGATATCAAAGAAAATGCTCTTTGAAAATAAGTTTAAAACAAAGTATCCGTAAAGTGAACAACAATTTCATTGTAAACAACTTGATCCATCTAAAGATCCCTTTGTTAAATGTAACAGAGATTTAACATCCAATTTTTACAAAAGCCGCAGGATTATGCAGGAAATAGATTATAAGGGTACCGACCCACTTTGCCCGAACTGTTGATCAAGTATCAAATGTTGGCCGCACCGACCCTAACAATAGACTTACTTCCAAAGCTTTATTGGTCTAGCCGCCAACAAATTCGCTGACCCTCCCATTTATTGGGGAATTTTTTGGACTGAGATGGATAGGCTAAGCTTCTTAAAAGTCTCTAGCGTGGAAAATAAATTCGCTGAGAAAAAGTCAGTTCGACAAATAATCAATTTCAGTATACGAGGGAGTAAAGTAGATAATATTTATACGTAAGTAACTTCTCTAGTAAAATATTATGGTGTATCAGTAAGCGTAACATTCTTACTTTGTTCTTATTGCCCCCACAAAATAAACATAATAATATTCTAAAAGACCTTATTCGATACTCCTAAAAATAACACCACCCATCTTATGAATATGACCGTTATCACGCGCGAAATACTCACGAGCTCCCATAATTACTTCCAAAACCCAAATTAATACGTATAAGTTCCCCTCATTATTCCCTTCACGAATCATAATACTTACACCATTAAATTTGTTTGATCACAGACTACGGTTTTATCAGTGATAATGAGACGCTCGCAGTTACTCGGATTATTTCACGGATGCTTCCGGTGTCTATAACAATTGAAGCCGTTTCTGTGGGCGTTGGAGGGGTGAAGAAGGTGGGCGGTGTTACCGGCTAAGGGGAAAGAGCATTCAAGCCAGTGCCTTGGAATTTGAAACGGGCTGAACACCACGTCAGTTTCTGTGCCGGTATCTATTCAGAATACGTTCCACTTGGGATCTGGTTTGTGGTCGTTCGCATGGTGGCTATGAGTATTATGAGGTAATTTAAGTTAAGTTTGACGCATGTGCCACTATTTACGTATATAAATATGATAATTTCGGTATATTATAATTATGTCATAAAAGCAATTGTAGGATTGAAATGTAAAACAAGTAGGAATTTAACAATCATTACATTGTAAGTAATACAAATATTAGTTTTGTAAATGTTTGTTATTTATAAACAAAATTAAATCATACCTCAAACAAGTTGTAAAAAAGTTACAAAAATATTTTTGTTCAACAAAAATACTTACGTTATACATATGAAAACAAGTTTAACATTCCATTAGTATAAGCTAAAATAATTTTCAAACAGAAATTCGTTTCAACGCTCTAAAGTCAACATCGAAATTGAATTCGCAAATGTCATTGCATATTGAATTAAATTTTCATAACCAAGTATTAATGACGTTAGTAAGTGGAACACACCGTTCAGCTGAGCGTCTTATTAAACGTTGGTACTTATTGTTTTGATAATGAAGAAGCTAGAGTCTAACCGGGCACAGATTGTGAAAGGTATTCCTATAGACTGTTTGTTTTCCTTCAAACCATTGACGATTTGAACAGGTTTAAAGGTGAAAGGTCATTCTGAAAGTGATCCAAGTTTTTTATTTGACTTTTCGAAGTGTGGAACGACTATTTAACGTAAAATATTGGACTCAAGGGACGTATTTGGGGTTTTTAAGAAGTCAAATAAAATGAATAAATTAAATTCTCATGTACTTTTATGTGAACTCTTTTCTGACAGGCTCCAGCGGTTGCCGAGCGTGCAATCCTCATGGGTTCGATTGTTAGGTCAAGAGTATTTCTTTAAAAAATTTCATGCTTGCCATGTTTTCATTATGAACAGTAATGCCACTAAATAGACACCACCTCTTTTGAACCTCATTTTACAACCTATAAGCAGGCATCCCTTCACCTTCTAACACTGTTAGTCTTGTATTCATAAGCAATACAAATAGTGTATAACAAGAAGAAAATAAATGGTTTCCACCGCAAAATTACGCGAAAAAATTCTTTATTCTGGCGAAATAAAGTTCATAGTGACTGATTGCTCTTCCTCCAAAACAAGAACATGACTTTATTCCACCAAAATTCCAGAGGCAAGTATTTGAAAGGTAATTTATATTGCTTTAGGCCAGCTTTTCCCGCGAGGGTAATAGATAATACTTATGGTGCTAGTCTTATTATAACGTTACGTGAGTATAAAGTATCTGTTGTACGGAAAAATAAATATTGTTAGCACAAAATGAAATAATAACTCCTCCTAACAACTATACTACTTACCTGTACTGTTACTTCGTTAGAAAGGCCAAGGGCAACGTATTATAATATTTTCCTATGGGAGTAGGCAGAAACAGTGTCGGTCCCTTCATACAAGCCTGAAAGCCGGGCTGTTATATAACTCTCGTAAAATGCCATCTATGATTCTGCTCAGAATAGATGAGTTGAACATCTTTGGAATATGAAATCTACAAACTTTTGTCTGAAATCTACAAAATCTACATACATAACATCACTCCTTGTTTCCTGTGTGTGTACCTACAGTACACTCACATTTCGCCAGTTATGTTTAAGTCCCATGTAATAGGGGGCAAGCCTATTGCCATCAACCGGGTAACAATCCAGACCCCGGTCTGCTACTGAGAAATTCCAGATAGAAAAACCCAACAACACTTTGCCCGACCTGGGAATCGAACCCAGGACTCATGCTCAGCAGTAGCGCTTGAGACCACTAGAACAACGAGGCAGGCAAGAAGGACTTTTAATGGTTTCACTTAAACGAACTACAACGTCTCAAGAGTCCCAACATTTAGTTACGTAGCACAACACTACAATAACAGTTCCAAATAATCCTAAACAGATATTATATTCCGCAAGTTCAGTATTTCTTCTACTATATTGTCAACTTCCAACATTTAGGAACATAACAGCACCGAGGTATCTAAGTTTCTATTCGAAGTCATAAGGTAAGTCGTCCAATAGCTACAGAACTGGGAATTTTATGCGTCGTTTTATGTTAACGGTCTGTTTTATAACATAACAGGTCGTAATGCTCACTGAATGCAGGTATAAAAGTCTCCACACAACACTACAATCAATTTTGAGGGAAGTTTTGGGATATGTCATCGTCACTGGGTTTGGTGGTTGATATTTAGTGCAAAAGGAAACTGTTCATGAAATGTTCTTTTGTCATAAATCTCTGCTTTTTCATCAATTTTATAACCTTTCTCGCGTCATCACAAATTATACGCCAATAGCTTACGTTGTGGTCAGAATTTTTTAGTGAGCATGTGAAAGTATTGGATGATCGGATTGAGTAGTTAGATATACCTACAGTAATGAAGAATCAAATGCACTTACTAAGGGCGAATTTCACCAATACAAACTGAACGCGGTCAGCACATAAACCAAGTTTAAGAACTTTGGAATATTGACACTGACAGCGATGTGCTGATCGCGTTCAGTTTTATTGGTGAAATTCGCACTTAGGATCTATAAAAACGGTTTTTAATTAAAATAATTTTATTGTTTCGACAAAAATCTTCATTACAAAAAACAAAATGAAACGAAACACCAAGTGCGTAGCCTTACCTTTACGGGTTCTCCGGCTTATTTTCGTTATCATTGAGCAAATGTTGGCTCCACATCCCTTGTAATTTCGTTAAGGGCTGCCTCCTCACGTGCACAGATGTACTTAAGTTGGTACTTTGTGACGGTCGTGCCGGTCACCAGATGCGTAAATGGATGTATACCCTTATTATTATTGGCGTGGCGTATTGTTACTGCTTTGTTTGTATAATTGGTTTATTCTAATTGAAGTTTCGGTTGATTGATTAAGAGCGGATTCCACCAATGAAACTGAACGCGATCAGCACATCTAAACTAAGTTCAAGAGCTGGCAGTGTCAATATTCCAAAGAAAATAAAGACACTGACAGCACTTAAACTTAGTTTAAGTGCTGATCGCGTTCAGTTTTTGTTGGTGAAATTCGCCCTAAGAGAGTTGGTCAAAATTGTGATGTCAAGAGTTTGCTATGTTCTGTTGTTGGTTGGGTAAATATTGGAGAATATTATTGGCATATAAACTATATACTTTTTAGGGTTTCGTATCCGAATGGTGTCAAACAGAACCCTATTACTATGCCTCCGCTGTCCGTCCCTCCATCTTTAGGTCAGCGGGCTGTATCTCATAAACCGTAATAGGTAGACAGTTAACATTTTCACAGATCGTGTATTTCTAGTGGCACCATAACAAAATAATAAAAATTGAATAAGGTTAAACATTGAAGGGGTCCCATACAATAAAATTTTGAAGTTGAAAAAAAGTGTACCCATGTGGGATGCCATTGTCTAGAACTTATCGAGTAGAGTATAATTTTTTTTTATCTTCTAAAATGAAGGAATAGGGAGCCATAAAAATTGTCAGTTTAAGACCATTTTTGTACGAGCTCTAGAGCAATAACTACACAAATTAGGTATTTGAAACTATACGGCATATACGTAAAGACGTCTTTTGATTCATGGGGTATTTTATTTAAATATGGGCCATTTTCTGCTAGGTACTGCAAATAACAACTTTGTAATTCATGGTATCATTATGAAATACAAAATGTTTGAAGATCAAAAATATTCTTCGTTTAGTATTTTCGTTTATTTTCTAAATATTGTACGGTGGCACGGAATCCGTCGCGTGCGAGTCCGACTCGCACTTGGCCGGTATTTTTTAGTTTGTTTTGCAGATCACTACTATATTCTTAATTTAATAAATACTCGTACTGATAAAGAGATTGCGATGCAAATAATAAATAAGATGTCAGCGTTTATTAGGCTAGCTCTCATGCATTCTCAGGAGAGTGGCCATTTATTTTCTAAGGTATTTTGATCTTTAGAAAATATATTTTAATGGTTAATAATCCACCGTTAGGTATCTAATCTAAGCGTATTTAAATAAGTAGGTGAGGAACGCATAGATGCACGTATACACAACGAGTATTTTTCGACTAGCGTGAGGCTATTATGCGGAACTCGGTAAAAATCGCCAAGCGATTTATTGAATTCATCTGTTTAAGCAATCGGGAAACTCTCCTCGTGTAAACGCACCTAAGTCTAGATTTGTGGAATAAAACCTTATATTTCTCTAAATCTTACTAAATCGAAACTTGAAAAAAACTTCTTTGC
The DNA here is from genome assembly GCA_914767815.1 of Eupsilia transversa. Taxonomy (NCBI): domain Eukaryota; kingdom Metazoa; phylum Arthropoda; class Insecta; order Lepidoptera; family Noctuidae; genus Eupsilia; species Eupsilia transversa. The sequence continues at coordinate 7,512,320 of OU611888.1, forward strand.
ATGTATCGTGGAAAAGGTACCGTCATTATACGTTTCTCACTTATTTCACGCCTCACTGGAACCACGTCGAGAATTGATTGTCGTCTGCCAAGACATATTTTACATCAATGAATAGGGCTCTAGAATAGGGTCACATCTCTTTTTTAGGTAGAAAAATGTGTACGTGTCTTTGGAATTTAGGATTTTGTTTAATGTTGCCTGTATTTGCAGATATCCAGTTGATTCTAATTTCAATCAATTTTTGTTTATAAAATTGATGATTATAGACAAACATTGATTGTATTCACGTGTTGTGAAGAAAATAGGTCACGATGATCAATGGTATTTACTCTCGCAAGATAGATGGCTCTCGCTCACAGGTAATTAGCAACTATTCGATTAAGGCCAGGAAGCGCCACGTGCATGGTATGTACTAAACTTGACTTTTGATGAAACTTAATGGTTTGCCCCTTCTTGCTCGAGGTCTGAAAGACAAGTAAAAAATTATAATGTGCCTCGTGTTAATGGTTTGATTGGGGGAACTAACATCGACAACATAACTAGAGACTTGATCAGACGTTCAAAACTTTGTGGAACTAATTTAATCATTTTTTTTTAAACAACGAACGCCAACTAATTGAGTTTATTTTGAAAGTAGTTGTAACCGTCAGTTTTACAAGTCAGTCTTGAAGAGCTGACAGTTTTGCTATGACTGACGGTTGTCAGTATTCTCGTAGGAGTAGAACGAGTGTATTTTCCGCGGACGAAATTCATGTTTTTTTTAAAACAATAAATGCATTATTTCAATGTATAAGTTACGTACCTATTTATGCATTTTATTATCACGTTACATTCTAACTACTTAGTTCTTGTGTGTTTAATCGCACCCACGATACAGGAGAAATTACAAGTGAGGGGCAACGTTTAAAAAAAAAAAAGCAATACTTGACTTGGTTTCCATACGTCGTTTTTGAGTAACCACTGAAAATCAGCGCCGTGTGCCCCCACGCCCCCAATCAGCCCCCATAGCACAGCATCATATTGAGTGAAAACATTCTTGTCGGTAAATATACCTAGCTTTTGATCATAGTCCGGTTGAGCGTCGCGAGGCCACAATGCGGCTGCTGTCAAAAAGTGCCGATGTGTCGGAGGCCACAATGCGGCCGCGCGACACATCCGCGACTCGTCATACATTTACTTTAATAATTATTAATAATCTGTAGTTTTGAAGCTATGGATTGTCAAAAAAGATTGGGAATGACATCTGCATCCTGTATTATCTGTATTATTGAACCCTTGAAGCATATTAGAGCCGAAATATTCATTCTTTGTTAGTGACAATTTTTTTCTCGCAGAAAAAATGGCCGACGCGTAATTTTAAATTTTGTTTCTATTAATTACGCTATTATTTTCGGGTTTTGTGCCTTTGTGTTGTGTTTTATCATTAGTAAATATCATCATAAAGTGGAATGTGCATTTAGATTTGAAAGAAATACAATGAGTGTTCAACTTTATGTGTTCGTTTGAGATAAGTTGGTTTTGCGGTTGGTAATGTGTGAGTGGTGTGTGTTTCGATACTAAATAAACAATGTTATCAGTTGTTTGAGCACTTGAAACTGCTGTTGTCGATAAGCATGGGGACTAAGTAGTATCCCATGCTCTTTTGTTCGAGCGTTCGCAGCAAAAAACAGGTTAGTAGTAGTTTTTTGTTTACGTCGTCTGCGGCGCGGGGGTCCCCGCGGTGGGTTAGTTATTTATTATTGTACAATTTATATTTTAACAAAAATGTATGGGGGGTGTGGTTTTTTATATTTAAATTGATTTTTTATTTGAATTTGATTTAAATAAAATAGCGTATCTAAATGTGAAAAAAAAATAAACCTTCAAAAATATATTTTTATTTATTTTTTAATATTTTTTAGTTTGCGGGTGGATAGGAAAAAACACCTTTCGCTCGTATTTACACCAAAATTAAGAATATATTACCAGGCAAAACTATAATTATTCATTCTTAATATGTTAGCTTATTTCATGACGATTCCAACGATATAAATTGTTTAAACAGCTCCCGTATGAAACTTAAGAGCTATCGTCATTTTAATCTCAAGTGGTCTCTCGGGATATCGGGTTGCGGTACCACCCAAAAGGGGCGTGACAGTTTTGGCAAATTCGCAAAAATGGCGCGACGGTTGAAGGGTCGAGTTAAATTACCTAATAATGCACGGATTTCTGTAACCCAATTTTTCTTTCCTTCTTCATACATAAGGGATCATTCAGTGGGACAATAGATGGTGACAGACATTTCGAGACATTGTTTACGAGCGCTTTGACTGTCTGATTCCATTAGCAGAGTTTTACAGCTCTTAGGAAAGGATCAAACACGATATTCCGTTTTGATTCCCACTGTCTCACTCACATCTGTGTTAACGAACAATTACAACTCTCTGGCTGAGTCATAAAATCTCGTCTTTGGTTACGTTAGAGTTCAGTCTGTGTCTTATTAAAGGATCAGAATATACAGGGTGGCCGGAAGGTTGACGTCCAGAAAAAAAATCATTACTCGAAAACTATGAAAAATCGCGGAACATACATGGGGGTGATTCGGATACCCCACGATACGAGGGAACTAAATTTTATTTTTGGATGTCAACCTTCCGGCCATCCTGTATTTATTTACTTACACAGCACACATTTTACAATAGATAATAATAAAACATAGGTTTCTGAAAGTGACAAATTCACGTATGTTTTTGTGAGTAAGTCGTTGAAGTGCCGTATCAAGAAATAAATAACAGTAATTATACTATAAAATGCATTGGATTTTTGTAATTTTGCAATTCTACAGGGTGTCGCAAACATAGTGGTCCAAAGGCAAATGAATTAAAGGGAAGGGGTCCATCAACCATTAAAAAAATTAAAAGCTGGGATATTCTGAACAGTTCAGAAAATTTCGCTATTACATTTTTAGTTCAAATCTGGCTAGAAGATGCCATGCTAGGCAAGCGGTACGTCAAAAATTATGTTCACAGGGTCGAAAAATCTTAGTTAAAATTTCTTGCCACACATCAGCCACTTTCAAATAATAATTTTGGCTAGTTATAATAATATCACTGTGAGAGACAGCAGTGTGTACCTATTTGTATACCAATAAGATCATAGTGTCAATACCAATATTTGCTTGTCATGAATGGCAATAATACTGTGTTCACAGGACATTTTTTTTTTTAACCACAACGGGGAAGCTCTTTGTCTGAATCTCACCTAATGATAAGTGATGATCAGGCCGAAGGTGGAAGCGAGCTTTACCCGGAATCCTCAACCACAGAGGAAACCGGCTATCTTACCTCTAACTACCGCAACACAACAATGCTGTTAACATTGTTGTTATGGCGACAGACTTAGATAAGATGGTGGTAGCTAGCCAGGCGGACTTAAAACAAGCCCTACCACCAACCAAACCGAGCAGAAAATTTTGCCCCCACTGGGAATCGAACCCGGGACCTCTGGGTCTGAGACAGGTGGTCTAACCACTAGACCACAGAGGCGGTAAAAATGATTCCACCTGTAGGTACCGACGAACCTACTAATATGCCCATGTATAGGTACTTAAAGTGATATAGGTATGTTTGTTTATGTGGGTGGTCTACGCAATAATGAGGGATCAAATAATTAATTAATTGTTTACCCTTTACCCTACCTTTGTTTCTCATGAAGATACCTTTCTAATAATATAGCTTTGACATTGAATGGCTAGCACACAAAAGCATATAATTTACCACTTTTGTTCATGGAATTTAAAGGCACTTTCACTGAAGCACCTCTAACATTTCAATCAATTTGGTTTTCGAGAAATATCCGATTGAAACATGAACTATCAATCAACACCCAAATCATGTCATTTCAGCGTTAGCTAGAAACATTTTTGTTTGACATTTTCACTATAAATACCAAACGATTCCGGTCATTCAAGTAACGTGAATTCATGATATTCTTTGAATGGTCTCCATTTACTGTATTCATTAACCATAGGAAATATTCTGATTAGTGTCTGTATAGCACCAACAAGACATTTGTCTGTTTCTGAACTCGCAGGTCAAGAATATGTGAACATTTTTAATAGTTTTTAGCAATTAACTTTGGGATTATTTTATGTCCACTTTAGAGGTACAGGGTGTAAAATTCACTCATCCTCTATTGCCGGGTATCGTGTCTGGCGGGCAACTGCCCAACGATTGATGTCAGATAGTCTTATACATGTATATTATGTTAATCGCGTGGTAAATTCTAACTGCGCGATGCAGGATTTGAGTGACGTCAGATCTTTAATGCGTAGTTCACATGTGGCGTTGTAGATGCCGCCATATCCACTGCCTAAACTAAAACCTTCTTAACATTACACTAAAATTAACTTCGGATAATCGTGACGTACTCCAAAATAATTTCCAGTTTAATGAAATGGAGATTATCACAATTCTGTCATTCATTTCGCTCTTCTAAAAGCATTTTTTGTCAATTGTTTGAGATCGCTTGGTTGAAAGGTTGAGATTATGACCCATATTAAAAAAACCGTTCATAAAAAGCTAAGAGTACCCTCATTTTAATTGAGTACCCTACTTTCAAAAGGTTATACCCGTCGCTCAATTGTAATACCCGTTTATTCACTCATCTTTGAGTACCAATACTTAATTAAGCGTGGTCTTCATAATATCGTCGACATTTTTATATATATTTAAGAAGCTTATAAGTCTTTTCCTAGCACTCCGTAAGCTGGGTATATATTAATAGATGGGAGAAATGCTTACTTTTGAAGGAGCACAACTTTATAACAGCCTCAAGCCCTCGAGTATAAGAAATTTACATTTCATCTCTGATGAATTGGACCAGCTGCGAATTGGACCAACTGCGAATTGGACCAATTGCGAATTGGACCAACTGCGAATTGGACCAACTGCGAATTGGACCAACTGCGAATTGGACCAACTGCGAATTACATGAATTTTTGAACATTGGACCAATCGCGAATTGGACCAATCGCGCCTAAAGGATCTACACCCTTTAAATGCATTTAAAACTCAACTTAGTTATATATATAATTTCGGATCGATCACTTTTGGAGAAATAAAGGCATTGAATGGTTATCTAGTTTATAATTGATGACGACTAACCTTGTGTAAGTAATTTATGTAATTATTTATTTATAACAGCACGGAGGACTTACAGCTAAAAACACAACAATAATCGGCAGAAAGCCATTTACAAGTCTTCGCGTTTAGACTTATAATAGAATTTTTATTTATTTATTCATTTAGGTGTCCCTAAATAAATAAATAAAATAAACAGCAGTGTAATGATAGGTTAGAACTTAATAATAGATGTAACAAAGACACTCACAACCTTATCCACAAATTACTAAACAGATCTGCTAGTTGTTAGAAAAAAACGATATAAAAATAAAAACAGAATAAAAGCAAACATTACTTAATTATTAGGGTTCTGATCACTTAAAATAGTAACAATTTTTTTTCTAAATATAGTCTTACTGAGAAACATATTAGCAGTAGAGCCAAACTGCATACTGTAGGTGTCAACCAATCGATGCAGCGGTGAGCGTACGCCTGAGTTTTTTGTTGTGAACATACAAGCAGTAACATATTACTTTATACTATAGATAGTCAAAACTATTAAAATAACCGCTTGTGTCGGCAATTGAAAGTGAAAAAAAAAGCACTGCAGCTATTTAAAAAATACATTAAGTGGAGTGGAGTGTGGTATGTTCTAGTAATTCTCAAGTAAGTGATGTATGTATTTAATGAGAATAAAGTTTCTTTAAACCTAGAAAATAACCTTTAAATAGTATTTACTCCCTAGAAAATAAGGCCGTTATTTTGAAATGACCAGTTATTAGTAAGTGAGAAGAAGAAGTTAATTGCACTCTAAATTAAATTCAGTAGATAATCGCTCCGACCTCTGCTACTTGTTCCTTTAAAATTATACAAAAACTGCATGACAAATGGTCCGTCTATTATACTGTTGGCATACACAATAGGTTTAAGTCAACCTCGGCTAAATTTAATCATGAATAGTTACACTATTGTCTAACTTTGACTGAGTAAATCCATTGGTTCAGTTTCTACAGTTAAGCTTTGTGACATCGTAATGTTTCGCTGACTTGTAACGAGCTGTATTGAGGAGTTGTGGTTTTGATAGTATGTATAAATAATTCATGACTTTATGTTTATTTCCCGTTTGCTTATAATATGTATAATAGAAGGTGGTTCTACTAACCTACAAAAGCGACCCTGTATCCATCTAATCTCGGTCTACATATATTTTTTTCGCCTGAAAACGCCTTATTTCTGCTTTTATAAAAAAAAAAAAAAAAAATTATAAAATAAAATTATTTTATAAAAGGGAACATATTAGTATTTACAACTACGTACCTCCATCTATAATACTTAATACTGGATTAAAAGCAGCGATAAATTAAAATTTAAACATCAACTCATTTTACACGAAGAAAGTTTGTGCAACACGAATTTGGAATAGGAAACGTCTAACTTTTTAAAGCTGCAATTTAGGCGATTGAGGTTTAGCGCAAATATCCATTAAGCACATAATATTATGTTCTAGATTTGTCTTATAAATTGAATCTTTTCTATTAAATATTTTTTTTCGCGACCATCACAAGCCTTCTTCCCGTTAAAATCATTTTTTTTAATGGGCCATTCCTAGGAACCGACTGGTTATGGAGTTTATTTTTTTACTATAACTTTGATAGTTTCTCGACACTTTTGTTGACAGTTTTCGCTGTCATACCCTTTACTGACACGAATATCGACCTAATATCGTCCTAATTACTGAATCCATATTTCACAACCTCTTACGCGAGATCGAACGACATTTAAATATTCATTTACGTATTTAAGTACCTAATATGTTATGTAAGTAAGTACCTACGTATGTAGTATGTATGTAAGTATATAGAACCGTTGTTTGGCCAATGTTGTGTTTGCGGACAAACACGGCCGCCACGGCCGGGCTTGCTTGTTTGTACCTTCCCTTGGAATCGAAGCTACAGATATAATTCGGACAGAGTTCAAAAGGGGACTGCTCTACGGGTAATCGATTATGCGTGTTCGGATATTACCTGATTGGAGTGCTTGACTTTGATCATTTGAATGTTTGCTTATGGGTTATTATGTGAGTTGCAGTCATGATCATTAATATTACCTCTATCCTGTTTTCACGCATTCCACTGAAATCCACTCTCACCGGTACGTTTATAGCATTTGTTACTAGGATATTTTTCCACTCCCTTAATGAGATTTGGAAATATTTTTGCTATTCATTTAAAAGTAAATAATCCAGATATTTTTTCTAAAGTCAAATAATAATGTTGTTGTTAAAATAATGTTCAACAAAAAATATGTGATAATAATATTATTGTAATAATAAATTATCTCATTAAGGTAATAATTTTGCGTCAGCTTCTATTTTATTTACAAAACTGTAACAAAAATTAGACATTTACGAAAACAACTGAAAGGTAAACATGTTTCGCGTAAATGAGTACTGTTGTTTTATTCATGAATACAGATAAAAAACATTGGTTGAGCAAATTTGATCCTACTTCCATAATACATCACGGTCGGCAAATACGGGCGGTCAATTCCTTTCGACGGGAGTAATGTTATGAAGATAAATAACTGCAATACCTACTTTTATTTAGGTTGTATATCTGATTTCTTTTTCAAGGATTATGTATGAAGAATTTGATACCTAAATGTAGCACATCTTTAGCATTTATAAATTATATGTGACGAAGAGGGTAGGCTATTATCAGCCTTATTTTAACTACTGTGGGCTTACTATGTGTAGTGTTGGTTATTGTCCAATAGAAAAACCGTTCGCAGTTCGAATCAAATTATCACTGGTTGACCGCCACCGACCAACTCAGCTTATCCCCGGTCAAGCGTTATGTTGTAGACTCTTTCGTGCGCCGCTAGGCGGCGCTGGCGCCCCGATTAGGAAATTCAGTGACGTATTTCCTACATAATAATTATGTATATCTCGCTCGTGACGAATATTGTATTGCTAACTAACCTTCGATTGGGAACATATTTTTTTTGAAAAAACTGTTAAAATTCATATACCAGATTATTTATAATATCTGAACTATCTAAGCAGGCTGGACTCATAAAAGTCTAATATAAATAGGTACACAAAACCCAATCTCAACAGGCAAACTTGAACCCACACTCGAACAGAGTTGGTCAATTTCTTCGCACAAAATCATACAGTGACAAATTGCCGTGAAGAGTATCTTTTTATGTACGGGACACCAGTGTAGTGGTACTCGATCAAGCCATTCTTCATTTGTCTGGCTAACATTCGATCCGGTTGGAATGTGTTTCAGTCTCAATTCATTGCTCGTTGATTGAGCATTATTGCTTTTGTTGTAATACTTCATGTGGTTTTTGGGAGAGTTACTTTATCAACTGGGTTATTAATTCTTATTCGTTGAGATAGGTCCAGGTAGTTTTTTCAAAATCCAATTTCAACCGCAAAGTTGAACAAACTCAAATACAATTGCTCAATTTCGTTGTTCGAAAGTAAAATCAAAATCAAAATATTCTATTTCACATAAACCTACCTACATGGGCACTTATGAAACGTCAGAAGCTAGGTGCACGGTTCCTATTGGTCGTTTCCTATGGAGAAGAGCCGGCAAGAAACTCCACGGTTACTCTTTTAAAAATAAATGGGTTTTACAATGTTTTCAAAAATGTACAGTTTGAATAGGTATGAGAGGACAGTGTAGGCCTGTCAACAAGATACTTAACAAAATAGAAAATAGTCTGTAAATCGACAGTCCGTTGAGCCTACAACGTTCTCACATTCACAAAATGAATCTATATAAAGGTTGAATAAAATAACGACAAACTGTCGTCAAGTATCCTTTTATGTAGTGTTACGGGATCCCAGTATAGTGGCACTCAATCAAGCCATTCGTCATTTGACTGGCCAACATTCGAACCGGTTGGAATGTGTTTCAGTCCGAATGCCTTCATTGCTCGTTGATTGAGCATTATTGCTTTTGATACATGACTCCAAGGGTAAGAGTTGCATTATGAAAATGCTTATTAAATCGCTTAAAAAAAGAAAGTGCCTATACTTATTAGATTATAGGTTGTTCTTGTAAATAAGAAAGCTGCAGAGTTAGTACCTTCATTAAATGAAATAGAATGTGACGTCACATAGCTTATAACCAGCGGACGACTGAGGCGCTTCCAACGATACCCCATTTGTCAAATTATGATAAATAGTTTAGAAGTTATGAGCGAACACATGAACATACATACATACCGGTCAAAATCATAACCCTCCTTTTTGCTTCGCCGTAGTCGGGTAATTATGTACATTTTACTTATGGCAAAAATCAAAGATTTTTCTTTCATATTGGTTGATGTGGAATGAGTAATCTCACATAATTGTGTCGTAAAATAAAATTAATAATAACAAAACGCAAGAAGACGTATTACTATAATTAATAATCTGTAACCTTAAGTAGTTTGGACAATCGTCTCACACATCGATAATCACATTTAGAATGTTCGAGTATATTGTCGATCGAAAGTCTACATGGAAGATATTCCAAAAAATGTTGGCTGGGATGGGACAGAACACGTAACGTACGTACGTACGTACGTAGTTTTGAGATTTTTTGTCTGTTTGTCTGTTGATCGCGCATCACTCCGGAACTACCAGTCGGATTAAAAAAAATATTTTTGCATTTTATAGCCCAATTCTTCAGGAAGGTTATAGGCTTTATTGAAAGAAAAAAAAAAAACGTTAAGTGAAAACGAAGTAATAGCGCGGGCGGGCGACGGGATGCGACGCGGTGGGTCGGGGGGCCGAAATAACATTCGGACGAAGACGCGGGCAGAAGTTAGTAATATAATAATAACCTTTAAGATAATTCAGATTTTAATTAAAGAACTGAGTTAAAGGTTAAAATGTTCACGAGCATTTTAAAGCTTACCTAAGTGCAAAATATTTGTTATGAGCAAAGACATAGTAAATGAAAACGTCAGATGGTAATTAAAAGTTGTACAGACTTTAATTATAATATTAAGATTTAAAATTTAAACTGTTAAAAGTAAATTAAAATTAACTTGTTTGTCAAACAAACAAGTTGCTTATGTTTTAAGTTATTACGTCTTGAGATTTGAAGCATGAAATTGGAACAGCAAAAGGTTTTATGAAATTCATGTGTGTGACTAAATATAATAAGGTAGCTGCTATTTTTAAGAGCAGACATTTTTATTTATAGCTCGAGGCTAATAGGAGGAGCTCGTGGCTAAGTAATAACAGCCGCACTGGTCGATCCATCAGGTTAAGCTGCGCTTGCCGGGGTTGGTCCGTGGATGGGTGACCATCTTTACATACCGAGACTCCTCCGTGCTTCGGAAGGCACGTTAAGCCGTTGGTCCCGGCTGTCATTCGTGGATCTTTGACAGTCGTTACGAGTCGTCAGAAGCCCGAAAGTCTGACAACCAGTCTTACCAAGGGGTATCGTATTACCCAGTTACTGGGTTGTGGAGGTCAGATAGGCAGTCGCTCCATGTAAAATACTGGTATTCAGCTGCATCCGGTTAGACTGGAAGCCGACCCCAACATGATTGGGAAAAGGCTAGGCAGAATGAGACATTTTTATTTATAATCTGTAATATACATAAACTCACGCTACAAAACGCAACCTGCTACGATCTTTAAAAACTCTTTTTGCCTCGTTAACGTCAATATATCTGGTCATACACGCACGCCGGTTGCGAGTACTACGCACCGGTCACCTTTCTGAAGAACATTACCAATAAGGTCACTATATAAATATCATCCTAGGGCGACCCCTCCCAGCATTTACACTCACATTTGCCTTGTAAATACATTTTGTTGGTCGCCTTTCATTCATCCTCTCAACATGACCAAACCATCTAAGCATAGGTACTCTTTTAAATTTTTGTCACATCTTCTTTAAAATCACACCGTTGTCTTATCACATCATTCTTGAATAATTACAAGAACATGCTTAAAAAGTTCCAAAAAACCGCTGGAATTAATTAAAAGTATGAGATCACACAAAATTATTTTACAACTCCACGAAGAAAAATGGTAACGCTACACTTTATAAGTGGTACACTACATATTCTAACAAAGTTACCCATAATACCCCACTGTCGAGAGGGAGATAGTTTTGGGGTAATTCAATTAGCCATTATGTGGCCCTCGGAGGGAATCGAACAAGTTTGTTGTGGCCTCTGTTCATGTGAAGAATAATTAGTTCGTATCACGCAAACAACTTGCTAGACCCAAAAAATGTACGAAATTTGTAAAATGGAGAAGGATTTTGTGCCTTCGCAACGCAAACGTTTCCGCTTGCGTTAGGTGTGTTTGTAAAAATTTGATGAAATGAAACTGTTAAGTTTTGTTAAGAAGACTGTTTTGTTGAGAAAGACTATAGAAAAAGAAAGGTCTTTGCCCTGCCCTGAGAGACAACAGCGACTCAAAATAAATAATATTTAATGATAAATAAAGTTAAAACGTACCTACGTCACTGACACGAAGAAAAAAAAATTGACTAAAGTGGCTGAAACGTATCTTTAATTCATAGTTTCATCAAATAATCTGTAAAAGAAAAAATTGCGCTAACATCTACAAAAAACTTAGGTCGGTACTAAAATTCACTTGGGTTCTTGTTGGCAATAGAAAAGTACCCAGCAAGAAGGTGATTGCCAAAGACAACTAAAGCAAGTAAACTTTTTAGGGTTCCGTTTCCGAAGGGTGCCAGACGGAACCCACTTACTAAGCCTTCGCTGTCCATCCGTCGGTCTGTCAGCGGGTTGTATCTCATGAACCGTAATAGGTAGACACTTGAAAAATCTCAGATTGTGTATCACTATCTTCTTTGACTTTTGCCCTTCGTGAGCGCCGGTTTCTTAATTGACTTATAAAGTACAAAATATTATTCACCTGACATGGAGTACAATACATAACCACTTAAACATCATCCTAAAAATAAACCACAAACAATAATTATCTTGCAACTTCCATGAACGTAACAATTCTATTTATAAAACGTGACAGTGGTAATTTTGAACATGATGTATTACTCATGTCAAATAACAATTCTCAGTAAGCCCCTTAAAATGTGTAAGGGCGTGATACAAATAACTCGGAATTTATCAACCCGAGCAAATCCTTCCCACTTACGTATCTTTAAAAGAATATCTCGAATTCTGCTATGCCAGGGACTGTAATTTGCCAAATTGAGACGTGTCTTCTCACGATTCAGAGAATCACAACCTGTTTTTTTTTATATTACAGCGTATGAAAATTAGACGCATTACAAGCCTTGGGTCCATTTCGGGCATTTTTGTTAAAAATGGAATCGTCAGACTTTTCCGCGCTTCGCTGTTGGCCTCTTTGCAAATTGTAACGTAAAAGTTTTTTTTTTCTCTCAAGTAGCATGGAAATTCGAACATTATTTTGACAACCTTTTGCGAGATTATATAAAATCAAATTACGTTACTGGTCGAATACATGTGAGCGCCCGGCCGGCAAAGTTTGTATGAAAATCCTTATCTGTCGTGTTTAGCGGCCAAATAAATGACTAATATGAAAACTCATATATCTATCGTGTTATTTAAAAATAGAACGACAACACATGGCAACCAAGGAGGTTACTTATCAAAGATCGTCCATCATGTCAATGCCCCAACAGTTGCAGGCTACAACAGTAATGTACAGTAAATTAGCTTTCAAGCTGTCTATGAAAGCTTCCTTAATTGTTAGTATTTTTATTATTAATCTTTTTGTGAATTGAGCTTCTCTTAGAAGTTTTATGGGAACTGTAACAGCTGATGAACTAGACATTTTCTTTTATGGCTACCTTATCGAATGAACTCAATCCGTTTATTCTATTTCATTAATGAGCACATTTATGTGTAGAATATAAAAACTAATATTAACTCTGTATGAACTGGAACTATTGCGAGGAATACTGTTTTATTTAAATTTTACTGTCGGATGCGTCGCTCCTTTTATTGTTTCCTGTCCGTAACTGTCGCCTGGTGTGAAATTTTGTGCTTACGTATTCTCTTATTACGTTTCCCAAATGTTTTATAATATGAAACTGCAGGTCATATTGAAGTTTAACAATACATAATAGAATGAATGTCCTAGAATTGGCAATATATTTGAGATTAAGAGAATGTGTCTAATGGGCACCTACTGTTCCTTTTAGTCATTTTTTTTCTGGAAACAAGTTTTGTTTGAGTTTGATTTTTAATATCACAAAGTGTAGGTAATGTCACCAGTAACCTAATGCAATTTCATAAGGTCGTCCTTCTATCCATTCCTTGGTTACTTACTTTTAATAAAATACTAAAACACAGAGCTAAAAGAAGCTAAAGTAACAACATAGAACAAAAAACGCTCCGCGTACTGTTACCACGTGCTTTTAATTCCCAGGACAAACGAAGCGTAAAATTGTTAGTCTGCGTCCGTGTCACGTGAAAAAATTCAGCGAAATATCCAAGTTCTGTCAACAGACAATGCTTTGTGAGAGTTACGGTTACATCAGATTAGTGGGCTCCATTCAGGTTTCACAATAGGCGTACGATGTCAAGATGATAATTGGTTGTCAAAGCCAAACAATTGTGTAGTATGCAGAGTTGAAAATTACAGAGGAAGGCATTTGAATTTTTACGAACGCTGCTGCATTATTGTCGTCTCAGGCAAATAGAAAGAGCCAACTGAAAAACTTTTTCGGAAGGTATAGGACCTAAAAACCTTTCTTACAGTCCGTTCAACCGATTTTGACTTCTATTGCGTTGGCGGCATGACAAGTGACAGCTGCAGTAAACAGTTGGTATTATAACCACATTTTTTTCTTTTATTGTCATCCTTATAACTACGGTATAAAAGTCAAAATCGGTTGAACGGACTGTAAAAAAGGTTTATTTAAATGTCTAATCCTATTCCTAATGGAGTATAGGTAATAAGCTTGCGACCTGTCTTTACTTTCGAGAATGCGTCGTCTCGTTTGTAGTTCGTTTCTTTTGTGAGCCCGTTGGTGGAAAGGGGTACATGTGGGAGTTTGACTGAAAATAAAGTATTTACCTACCATTGCATGAACTTTCTCAAAAATAATAATAATACCAGCCTATTATTGTCCCATTGCACATCAAGAGCCTCCTCTCATACAGAGAATTATCAAATGTCACCAATAATCTGGGTACAGAAAACCATCTTTATTAAAATGTCAAAATGTCATATTAAAAAAATTACATAGGTATATAAATAACCCTTTTATAGAACCAAAACATTTGATAACAATCGGTACAGTACCAACTCCAGAATGCATTCTAAAGACATAATAATTTTATACATCTAACATTAATCCTAACTTTCGGTTTATCGCCAGAGGTGGTCTTCGATCTCAATAGATGCTAATTGCCTGTCAAAAGCAATACCCCTAGAGACATCTATAGGTGCGTGCTCGACGGCCGATACTAATAAAATCAGAGGATTTACCAAGTTTTCTGTGAACAAAATATTTATTTCAAAATGACTTTTAAAATATAATTTTCAATTTGTTATATTTTTATAGGGGCTCGTAGCCCAGTAATAATAGCCGTATGGGTCGATCGATCAGGTTAAACTACGCTTGCCGCGGTCAGTCCGTGGATGGGTGACTATATCTTATCATACCGAGCCCCTCCGTGCCTCGGAAAGCCCGTTAAGCCGTTGGTCCCGGCTGTCATTCTTGGACCTTTGACAACGTTACGGGTCGTCAGAAGCCCGAAAGTGACAACCAGTCTTACCAAGGGGTATCGTGTTACGCAGTAACTGGGTTGGTGGAGGTCAGATAGGCAGTCCCTCCATTTAAAATACCGTTATTCAGCTGCATTCGGTTAAACTGGAAGCCGACCCCAACATAGTTGGGAAAAGGCTAGGCAGAATTATTGTTTGATTTATTATTTGCTGTGCGATATACTTGATGGTCTACGTTGTTGGTTTATGGCTCCAGTGTTCATTAGGTAAAGCCAGGGAAATTAATTGTTAACCAAATTGACTACCAACTTTAATTGTCCTTATAATCAAATCATAGTCAGTCTTCGAAAATCTAGTCATGCTTTGGCAGTTGTATGAAATGGCTATAACACAGAAATTGACGTAGGATGTGAATTTTCTTAACAATTAATTGCCATGGCTGTACGAAGAAACTAAAATCCCGAAAACTCTGTTAAAAACTCACAAGTTTCACAGCATCTCTGTCCCTTCAATACATTCAAGTACATCCTGACTACAAATAAAGCAGAAACACGACCATAAATTTTAGAACATACCACGCATAAATCTTTGTAAACACATTTAAAACATTCTCCTCCATCAATCCTTGGGGCTTTTCCAGTCCACGCAGAAAGGATCGAGGGGAGAAAAATTGGGATGCGCATAAAGTATCAGATTGATAATAAAAGTATGTTTTCTTCACTGTATTAAATGAAAGGAAAATGATGGGTATTACATGCAAATTATTAGTAAGTACCTACTTTAAGTTTAAAATGATTATCTCCTTTATTCCAACCAGTCTTTAGTTTAAAATGATTATCTCCTTCATTCCAACCAAGGGTTGCTTGATTTCATCAAATGAGTGGCTTCGCCCAAAACATGTGCATGTATGCTTTTAAATTCGATTTTGAATTCATCATAAAGCCTCCTACAGACTGGCGCGACACGAATCATTTTTTTTTTTAATGTAACTTAACTGTAGAAAAATTACTGGTGTCGCGTCGTACCAGTCTGCACGAGGCTTTATTACCATACATTAAACAAACATCAACAAAACAAGCAAGAAAATGTGGCTAAAACACATACTCGTCTTGTAGGTACTACAATTTTAATATTAATAAGCAAATTCAGGCACAAAAAATGTTTGTGACATACGCGACCTTGCTCACAAAGTAAGAGTCACCAGATCACTCAACTCAGATTGGGTATTTCAAATAATATGTCTAGCTCAGTCCTTTCTGAGATAGCCCTTTTTGTAATCTGGTTATACTGATAAATCTCATAACATAACAACATCACGCTTATATTCCCCGAAGGGTTAAGCATAGGTGTATCTCTAGCACACTACATTTCGCCAGTTATGTTTAAGGGGCATGTAACAGGGGGCGAGCCTATTGCCATCAACCAGGCTCAAACCCAGACTCCGGGTTACTACTGAGAAATTCCAGATAGAAAAACCCAATAACACTTTTCCCGACCTGGGAATTGAACCCAGGACCTCATGCTCAGCAGTACGCTTGCGACCACTACACCAACGTGGTAGTCTTCTCATAACGCTAGACTGAAGTACAGTCTGATATGCTTGCGGTAGTTTTGGGATAGTTTAAAGTTCAATATACGAAGTAATCACAGCATTTGCATAGCAATCTACGCTGGAGACTAGACGCTCTTTGATTGCGATTCCTTTCCAAACTACAATCACTCGTGAGCATTCTGCCGTGAAATGCAGTGCCAATTACGGAGATGCACTTATTTTAACGAGGACTGCACTTGTGGAACGTTTTTAGCAAAGGAATGGCCGTTACTGATTTGAAAAGCACTCTGATTGCAGTGTCATTTGGGAGAATTATGCTCTTGTGAGGAATTTTGTAAACAAGTTTGTTTTTTTATGTCTGGTTTGAAGATGTGATGACAGACGTTCTCGTCTTTCGGTGGATGCGACTCTTGTGTCATCTCATGTCCAGCAGTGGACGTCTTTTGACTGAAATGATAATGATGATAATCGTGATGTCTGGTCTGGTTGGTAGACATCTTTACTGTACCTAAATGTTTTATTGACTGAGTGTTAATTTAAAAATTATTAAAAAAAAAATCTTAATAATTTTATTGTTATTTGGCTCGCTTTAAATCCAGATTCCACAAATGCCATCTCACTACAGAATAGATTCTATTCCATGGATGTTTTTTTTTTTTTTCTCCTTCGCGCACTCACCGAAGTACAGTCTGTAGAAGACCGACAGGCAAGCAACATTACGCCGATAAGCCAGGCTGTGAAGCCTAGCCCCCAGCGCCTCATCACCTATGAGCCTTTTTGCTCTGCGTTCCACCTAGTCAAGTGCAGCAAGCTGGTATTTTGCTGAGCCATCCCAAAAGTAGCTGCAATACTCCATACAATGTCTCTACTTGCAATATTATAACGTTGAAATAGGCACCTTATTGACTTCGAATTGTATTCGCAATATCCCAATAGGTTATGCAATACAAGTGAATGAATGCATGATTTCATTTTATTTCCGGATGCAGTTGCTCAGGAATGAATAAATTGCTGAAAGGTGTCGCTCACCCAAAGGACGTAGGGAAAGCTTGGTTGCTTCAATATTCAAACTATCGGCAAGACATCAAAGACGCTTGGCAATATTAAATTCTACCTCCAGCTTATATGCAACCCGCTTCAATAATTGTTTTCAATCTCCAAGCATCTGATGCCTTGATCTCAACTTCAATACGAGAAAAGTAAACAGTCGTAAAAGTAAACTACCTTCACTTAAGAAGTTCTCAAAGACAGTTAAAAAACAGTAAAATAAAAACTGTCATTACTGTTATATTTGCTCCGGTAATGAGGGTCCCAATTGAATTTACTTCTTTTTTCAATTTATTTGCTAACATACTTTCCTTTTGTCAATTATTTTAAAGGTCATTTTCTAAAAGAACAAACGAATGTGGCTGAAATTGTAAATTCAATTTGGTACGTAATCAGGCAAATAAATACGTATTTCGAATACTTAAATAAATTATTTCATTTAAATGGGACCACGTTTCTGTCGTCCAGTGTGATATTTATAACGGGTGACCTATTGAGATGTATACAATTTTTTTAGCCCCATTCTGGTGACGCCAAATTTTGCAGTTGTTTGGTGTCTATTATTTAGTTAAAATTCGTTATGCAGTCTATAAGACCATGACCACCGCAATACATTCAGTAATTTTATATCCTAAAGTTCATACACGAATTTAAAAACGACAATATTTTTTTTACATATCATTAAGGGTAACATACACCATTTTGATCACCGAGGATTTCAAGACTCTTCCTGACTTTTTTTCTGTGGGGTTATCTAAAGGGACGTGTCGTGGTCAAGCTTGAATACGAAAAGCAGAATATTTGTGACTTTGTTAGTGGGATACCTAATTTTGCGAAAATATTATGAAAGACACGATGAAAAGAGATTGCGTTTTTAAGTTTAATTTTTAGTTTTTAGTTTAGTTAGTTTATTCTTATTTACCGTATAAAATTGCCAAGTCTGTAAAACATAATTATAGAAAAATATCGGGTAATTTTCTTTAGCAATAAAAATTATCATAATATAAAGTTGTATACTTCTTCTTTACCTAATCATTACAGTACGTTGCATACGAACTCATTACCGCCATTCTTGCTGAATTATAAATTTTCTTAGTAACTCTAGAGCAGTTAGATCGCTTGAAGTTAGTTCATTAGTACAGTGGGGTTTCGTTCCAGCCTATAAACTTTCCAGCTTGAGTTTGAGCTGGTAGCGCTTAAGTTATTGTTTTCAATTAATAACTAGTGCGCTTAGAATATAAAACTTTTAAGATTTTTGCTGTTATTCTCGCTTAAACAGAACGCAAAACTTACACCGCTCCTAGTTGGAGTTCTATTTACCTACTCAAACATGTTACGTTAGAAAAATATCATCAAATCAATGAAGTACCTACACTTATATTTCCACATGATAGATACCTAAAATACATAAGTTGTCAACACAATCCACTTCAAGACTCCAAAAGATACATCTTAGATGAAAATAAAACAATCTGAAAGTGGCTTTACTTTAAATAATGTAAACTGACGGTAAAGAGAGTTTCCTTGTCCCGTTACAACTTTAATTGACATTGACAGTGTCATGGTTTTTGCGACAATTGCGTATTCGAACGTTCCGCAGTAAAGGGCGTGCGGGATCGAGATAAAAAGACTGTAAAAACAAGTTAAAATCGTTTTTCAATCGAATTTTCATCAATACGACGTTAGGCACAAAGGAACACAACTGGGTATAGTAGGATTACTGATATTGAGAGCCATTTAAAATGTTTTTGGGCTTTCGTTCTCAAAGGCTGTAAATACTTTTCATTTGCGGAAAAATTACGGTTAATCTGAGATAGCAATCAATGATGATTGAAATTATTTTGTTTAAATTGTGCAATGACTGTTCTCCGAATTACGAAAAAGTTTAAACATCAATAAGCTATTGGCGATTTTTTATGATACTTAGACCTTTGGCGATGCAGGCTTTAATTTTCATTTATTTTATAAGCAAGCCACCCGTGCTCGATGAGATTTCCCATCCGAAAAAAATGACGAGCTTCCATACAAACTTTCATCCCCTATTTAACCCCTTTAGGGGATGAATTTTCAAATATCCTTCGTTAATACTTATCTCCGTTACAAAAGGACTTCTTTTTTTAAATTTTATGCTTCTAAACCGCTAAAAGTAAATGAATAAATGAATTCAGGATTTTTATTAAGTAGAGTATCAATAGGATTATTTCATTCCTAACTACAAAATATGATAAACCATTTATGATTTTTCACTACGTGCTAAGATATTATTAACCAAATATTCGATACTCAAATAATCTTTGCAAAGAGAAATTTTGACAAAACTTTTAGTCAACTATTTACTTAGACTTACAAACACATATTGATCTATGTATTTTAGGTCCAAACTAATACCAGATTAAGGTTCTAAGCTGGGTTGATCTAAAATATTAATAAAGCCGATATATTATGTATCTGTCACGAATTAATCCTTGGGATCATCCCAGAGGTGAGTATTGGCTAAGTCCCCTTTTAGATAGCACCCTTACTGCCTAGACGATGTTTAGATCCCCTTTAGGTCTTAAATTTCGCCCCCTTTAATCGTGTTTCGACTGTGAGGTTTTATAAAACCGCTAGATTAGCATTATTATCTACTACTGAGACAAGTGGAAATTGGCTTTCAAATTGTTTCGTATTTCTTCAATGACTATAAACAGGATTGACATTAGTCTTTCGGTAGCTTCGCTTAGCGTCAATCCAATTTTTAACTTTGCTATCATGTTATCGCTGATAGAATAATATGCTCTGGGTATTGTCTTACAGAAAGACACAAAGACATTTTAACATAAGGCCTAGGTTTTTTATATTATAAATTAAGTATCACGTAGAGCAAAGTCGGTAGAGCAAAGTCGGTAGAAAATCGAAAATAAAGCCTCGTGCTACTGTCCTAGCTATAACTTACCACATTTATCGAGCAAAACTTCACTCATTAAAAGTGGCTCTACACGTAAATATGGTTGCTTTTTCAAATAAAACAAAAGAGTATGTTTTTTTTAATGACTTGTTAAGAATATTGTTGAAAGTAAATCGTAATTTTAAGGCTATAAACTTTTACTAAAATGTGAACCTTAACAGTTCTGGTCGATTTAATTTTCAGTTGCTCCATTTGTTTTTATAAAACTCCAGCTTTTATCGACACAGATATATTCGTAAATGGATTTTTCTAACATTACTTTATATCAATCATACATTTTATAGGCCTATATCCACATTAAGTGCCCTCTGCACGAGTTAAACGATTATTTGTTCGGAAACCACGGTGACTGTTCCGGTTTTTATTCACGATCGAGCCAATAAAGTGGACATGGGGAAATCCGTTCAGTCATTTGGATCGCCGGTGCTTAGCTTCGAATATGCAAATGGCTAGTATCTCGCTCTGGTGTGTCATAATCGGGGGTAATCTCTTTATTGATTTGTATTTATTATTGAATCCTGTTATTCTATGCACATGAAAATACAAAAAATGGTATCTATCCAGATTTCTAAATATTCTTGAATTTACGCACCGATCGCACAAAAAGTACCAATCTTGTCTCTGTGTCAATATGACTATAAATTGTGCAGGTAGATGCTAGGTACCTAACTATAATCAACCAAAGTGACCTATTTCTCTCGTATGACCCTTATAAATTGCTTGGCCGATAGGGCACAGATAACGTCTAACGTGCACTAATGAGTTTGGCATCTTAAGTCACATCGGGGCGCCGATCCAAATTATTCGTTCGTAAAATAATTAATTGAGTTTCTATCAGATTTGCTTCGTTTTTACAAGCTTTATTTGTATAAATTAGCTTTTGCATGCACTTCCTGACATCCGATTGAGATTAAACTTAGCATACTTATATAACTTCGGAGACAACGCAAAAATATGATTCCATGGAGCTGCTGGTCTGACGATGGAACCCAAAGCAACTCCTCAACAAAATAAGATAGCGTACTTGTGTTTGAGGTCTTTGGTTTTGTCTTGACGAGTATACCTCAAGATGGTTTCTAGGGTCTGATAATGGAGCCGGAAGGTGGCCCCGGGCACTCGTCAACCAAATAAGATAGCACCATCGTTTTTGGAATCATTGGATATGCATTGACAACGTCCTTCTTACACTTTAAGATAAATCCTCAAGCTTTTAAGAAAATATTAAAGTCCTATGTTTACGTAAGTTTTATTTAGTAGGTACTTTTTAGTTCATTAAAAACTTCTTCTCAAAAATATTTTTAACTATATTTTATTTTATAAACATCATCCATCAAATTGGTTGAATGGTTTATTTTATAAACTAGTTTTAATAAAAAGTGGGAGTAAAAATTGAATTATATTTACTACCAAGCATTGTTTCATGTACCTTTATCTTTCTAAAAACAATATTAGATGTGTTTACTCGTGCGGAAAAAAAAATGAAACAAAACATCAAGATTGCTGTTATCTCGGTTGAATAGGCAAGAAATTGCTTTGACGAGTAAAGATTTCGGTAACAAGACAGCGATATTATTAATGAAAAAGCTTGGAAAATTAAGCGGAACAGGAGCTTAGCAATTACGTCAATGGCGATTAGATTTAATGATTTTCATTTGATCAGAATGAAAGTTGAAAATGTGATTTGATTATATCGTATCCCAGGATTGAGAATAGGAAGGTTCGTTCAATCGGTAGGTACCGGGTAGAACCGCATAGTTAATAGATGAACAGTTACAACAATAGTCTTTATTTGTTAAGTCAGTTATCACATTACCTCGTTGTGGTCGCATGCAAATGCTGTGATTTCTTCGTATATTGAACTTTAAACTATCCCAAAACTACCGTAAGCATATCAAACTGTACTTGAGTCTAGAGTTATGAGAAGACTACCACGACGGTGTAGTGGTCGCAAGTGCTACGGTTGAGCATGAGGTCCTGGGATCGCTTCCCAGGTCGGGCAAAGTATTATTAGGTTTTTCTTCTGGAATTTCGCAGGTTTTGCAGGTTTGATTTTATGTTATGTAAGTTATCAAATATTATACCTATTTCAATAAGGCAGGTATTTTCTAGATTATCTACACAAAGGACGACGATTTAGCGACCACCGCGTGAAACTATTCTTGATAGATAGATTCGATCAAGAAAATTTGAAAGTATTACATATTACAAAAACTCGGCCCCGACTAAAGCCAGTGCTTCTACAAAGACCAATAATTGAAATATTTGTTTGATCGTCCGTCAGACAAACATATCGTCACCTGCCAGTTCAAGTCGGCATAACATCCATTTCAAGCATGAAAAAATAACCTGTCCATATATTACCTATTTTTCATTTCCGAAAACCAATATCCTGTACCACCGGATGTTTGGCTTAGCTTTTCCAATTTCCTTTGGAATAGGCGTTGGAAGTTTCAAATTTTTCGCGGTACACTGCTTAACTCCTATATCCGAAAATTGGACGGTACGTTGTATCGGATTGAGGCATTCAAAATAAATCTTCGTGAAAAATATCGATTTTCCAAGTGAAAGGTTTACTTGGAACTTGGGAAAAGACGTTTTCTCAAACATGCATGGAAATTTGAGCATTATTTTGACAACCTTCTTCGAGATAAATCGAAATTGCGGTACTGGTCGAATACATTTGAGCGCCCGGCCGGCAATGTTTGTATGAAAATCCATATCTGTCGTGTTTAGCGGCCAAATAAATAACTATGAATACTCATATTTGTCGTGTTATTTAAAAATGGAACGAACTTTTTACACATGGCAACCAAGGAGGTAACTTATCAAAAATTTTATTTAAATTTCAATTTGCTTGCAAATAGAGCTGCTTAAAGTAAAAAAGAAACAAAATATTTGCGCGTGAAAAATTATCGCTATTCGTCATTGAGTCTGGAATTTATAATTAATTTACTTAGTTTGAATTTCCGCGCATTATTTGAGATAATTTCTGTACAAGCCTTGGCCGCAACCAGGCATTGATGGAGTCGCGTATGTGTCCCTCGGCTTCACCTCGGCCCACATTTTCACGATCGTCCATCAATGCCCATGTTGCAGGCCGCGTCAGTAATGTACTCATGTAGCCGTATGTGTGTGTGTGTTCCATTGTAGCCTTCATTTTGCTATTGAAAAACAAAACACATCTCAATCGAATGTAGGCGTAGATGAAACTACTATGTAGGTATATTAAATTCACCAACGTACACTTTATTCATGCAATAAAAATATGATGTGCCAATATTCATTTATCTTTTTGACAGCCAAATCCCTATTTAATATCAATTTCAGACGTGCCAAGTCTTATAAATATAATAAAATCGTAGCGAAGTCAAAATTGTACATTGAATATTTTGGAATAAAAGAAATTGCTACGAAGTGTGGGAACGATTCTGATGCCGAAAATATAGGTTTTAGATTTTTTTCTGTTTGCCTGGATGTATGTGGCGCAAAAACAGCAGAACAGATTTGGATGAAATTCGGCACACAGTTCCTGGATTAACACATTGGATACTTTAATCCCGGTAGTAAGTCCCGGGTGGTAAGTTGTACATTTTCCGACATCCACGCGGGCGAAGCCGCGGGCAAAAGCTAGTAAAATAATAAAAAATAAACACAGACTGCAAATCCAAAAGGTTGTAAATAAATACTAAAAGGAGTACAGTAATACCTTTTATAACTGTCTTACAAACGCTGCAGTATATTAGAATGGAAAGAAATAGCCCGCCGTGGCTTCACGTAATGCTCTATAAAATCTAACGATTCTCTGATAATATAGAAACAGTAAGTTTAATATAAGCTGATAGCTTTCCACTGAGAAGTATGAATACTGCTTTATAGCTGAAATGGACGATAAAGCCCTTTTTTATAGGCGCTGATATTGTTTCAGCTTATTGGAGATATTTATGAACATGATCTAGATCGACTGCCTCGTTGGTCTAGTGGTCGCAGCGCTACTGCTGAGCATTAGGTCCTTGGTTCCATTTCGGGTAGGGCAAAGTGTCATTGTATTTATACACCAGGAATTCTCTCAGTAGCAGCCCGGAGTATTTGTGTCGGTTGGTGGCAATAGGCTCACCCCCTATTACATGGGGCTTAAACATAACTGGCGAAATGTGGCAGTACAATAAGGATACACCTCTGCCTAACTCTTCGGGGATTACAGGCGTGATGTTGTACAATCTAGACCGATAGGACCTTTTTTACAGATTTAATACTTTTATGTCTGTTATATCTGGCATAATTAAAATAAAATAAAAAAAATAAAAACTATTGGATGACAGACAAGTAAACTGGTCACCAACCCCTATGGACTACAATACCTACCAAACAAATCGCGACCAAGGTACTACTACTTTGATCTAAGTTATGAAGTAATCCGAAGCATAATATGACAAATTAGTTTCCAAATCCGTTGTCAGAGCAAACGTCTGGAAATAGGCTTAGAAAACATAAACGGAATTAACAGCTTACGCAGTAACTGTAGCCATATCTATTGAAAGTTTATCCATTAAAATCCCATTTACCAAGTTTGCCCAATTTAATCAAGGGGCTAAGTACCATTAAAACAGTTTAAATATTTGATAATGGATAATTATCAACTAAGCAAAAATAAATATTAAAAAAACGACTAGGGTTTACGTGGCGCAGGTAAAAAAAAGCCTAAGATAAAAAAAATATGAAAATTAGCGCTTCAATGATTATTTAATTATCATACCTGATTTGAGAAATGTGATAAATTGACTAGCAATTTCAAAAAAGTATGACCGTTATCAAAAGTTTACTGGCCTGCACTCCAATTGCGTACACACTTTCTTTGACGATCTGAAGGATTTTGAAAGCAATTTTCAATCCAATGCTTTTTATGTTTGAAAAATTCGTCTGCTTCACAACATAAACATGGCAATGAATGTCGGCGAATTGTCAAAATGCCAGGCCTTGCAATCGTGAATGCTACACAATTACCCCGCTGTCACCGGTCATGATCACAGTCATTTGGACAGACGTTATAATGTGCTTCTAAGGCAAGTTCCACGTCATTGAGTAAGTGCTGAATTATCATTTTTGGCGTCGCATTATTCATAAACAAGGAGCTGAATAACCAATTTTTTGTAAATAACTATAAAAATAACTATACTTAAAAACATAAGCCTGCCGGATAGTAAATCAGCGTCAGCTACCGATGGTGAAACCAGGAACTTTTTTAGTTTATTAATTAAAGTAAAAAAAAGTTAATTACAAAATTCATACTGATATTGATTCTTTTGCTGTAGCCTAGTGTATTATCGCGAGAGAACAAGTAGGTATGCCAGTAGGTACACCCGCTGTAAATTGTCACTTAGATTGCATTATCAAGGATTATGTGGGTGAGACATTTGTAATTGATGAATCTTAGGACATGTTCAGACGAACGGAACATGTCGTACGACACTGGATCGGGAAATGTCGTTACAGGACAGATACATGAATACATCGTAATGACACACTTAGGTACTCGCTCTTAGTAAGAACGTAGATGGATAGATAATGAGTCTTCGTTTATAGATTAAGTAATAAGAATTAGTTTTATGTTGAATTTATGAGTGACGCAGTGCCCATTGCTGGGGCACAGATCTGCTCTCTGTGACAGGGAGTTGGCTGTAGTCCACCAGTCACCACGCGGGCCCAGAGGTCTTAGTGTAAGTTTGCAAGTGAGTAAACGTAACTATCGCGTTTGCGTTAAGATTTTTATTCTCACCTTTATATTCTTAGCGTTATGATCTATCAGTCAAATTTTAACGCGAACGCGATAGTTACGGTTACTCACTTGCAAACTTACACTAAGGCCTCTGTGCGAATCAGTCAAACGTTGCATGGATAATGGACGATATTTTCTGACAGTCATTCACCATTGGCATCATGTCACTTATACGACAGTATTTCAGATTTTGAATTAAAGATAGGAATACAAAACCGCAACGTGCAACGGAAAATAGAACGCAGTACATATGTATATTCTTTTTAAGAAACTACATTGCGTGAACATTTATCCATAGTTGAAATCACACAAATCTGCAAACGAAGTTTCAACTGCTTGACTACCACAAGTAAAAGTCCAATATCCCGTGGAGAGTCATACGATGCTCGTCGCATTTGGGCAGGATTTCCTTTGAGTACGCTCGAGTTACCCGCATATTCGGGGCTCACTAGTTCCGTGACTCGGTCAAAGTGAGTACTGCCATTGTTGTCAATTACATCGGTTAGTTGACACGTCTTGTGCAGACTGGTGTCTTTTCATAGAAGCATTTTTTTTTAATTTTTCTGTCTGAGATGACTTGTTTATACCTTTTTAGTTGACTTTTTTGCCGTAGTTGGGTTTTACTTTTTATACTTTTATTTTTTAGCTTATTTACTTATTTAAATCGTATGACACTCATATAATTATTACGTATCGTATGACACTCATAAATGTGAAGTAACCAGCGGACGACCGAGACGCTTTCAACGATACCCCATTTGTCAAAGTATGATGAGTAGTTTACCTAGAAGATACGAGGGAACAAATGAACATACATACATACTTACATACATACCGGTCAAAATCATAACCCTCCTTTTTGCTTCGCCGTTGTCAGGTAAAAAGATGTGATTTTGTATAGTAAAATACCACTGTAATTAGCGTATGATTTCACAATCAATAAGCATTTTCATTACCCTTTGTGTTTCATTGATTCGACGAGCAAAGAGTCGGGCAAATGTTTCCAATTTCAATTTCCTTTTAGCAGCCTTCACAGATTAAAAAATGTAAAACACCACTCAAAATATTCTCGTTTTTATACAATTCAGTGTTTTACTTTATAGTTAAACAAATAATATGATTTGTTTTTAAATGGAGACTTTTGTTTTAATTAAAGCAACATAGATACAACTAAATGAAAGCAGAATAAACATTCGTTTGTTTTACGTATCTATTTTTATGCTTGGATTTTTTCCCTGCTAAATAAAGTTATTTTAATTTCGGAAAAAAGTGACAAAATTTTTACTTTTAGGTACTGTTTACAAAATGAAATGACCTAATACATAAGCACGCGTCAACATATTTTTCTTTTAGGTACTAACATTTTTGAGGAATTTATTCTTGAATGTATTCATCTGAAATACATTGTGTAAGAGATTTTTCAATAAAAAAAATACCGTTTAAAAACCATTTCACAATTTATATTTGGATGCCCAAAATTTGGTCAAATTGAAAACGCAAACTATTGTTCCCAGAATCGTGTTGTTGGTTGGATACCTTCATGTCACATACATGTACCTAGGTATCCGACAAACAACATATATCTGTATTAGTAGGCATACCTTTATTGTTTAGGCAAATTGCTTTGACAATATTGTTTATCACATAAGCTAGGTAAATTTTGCAGAAATGTGTTATTCAAATTGAATAACCATAATTTTCAGCATTCCGTTTAAGCGGACCATGCTCGCAGGAATCCCGATTGTCTCCGTTCATGTGTAGGTACCTACAAATAATAATTTGTGTGTGATGTTCTACTAGTGTGTGTTCATATGTGAATTAGGAATTCAAAGAATGTTTTAGTCAAAAAGTTATTATTTTACCATTTGGTTTTCGACATAGGTAAATGCAGCATCATTAGTTGCAAGTTGAATTGGCGGTAATAAAAAAGTCAGGGAAATTAATTGTTCAGCAAATTGACCACCAACTTAAATTGTCCGTGTAAGCCCCATTTACACCGTGCAAGTTGATTGCACTTGGCATAACATAAGATACTAATACAGCATACCATAAAGCACGTTTATTGCCATTCGATTATTTCTCTTGAACGTTCCAGAAACTTGCACTGGCATATATTCAAATATAAATAAATAAATAATTTATTGAATAAAATGTTTACAAAAAGTGTACAATTGGTCAACAGTACGATTTTCCAAACAAATAAAGTGCCTAAAAATAAACTAAATCTAATACCTGTACCTATGTTTAATACAGGTGCAAGTAATGATGGTTCGGAATTACAATGTTAGGTAGCGACCCGCCTGATCTAGGTTAAATTAAAACCTGTGTTTCAGGCCATCACATAACATTACAATTAAATTGGAGCTCTAAATTTTTAAGTAAGTGATATAAACAAAAGTAAATACTTACGCGGGAATAAATGATCATCATGACGAAATATCTAGAAGATTTTCTGTGTCAGTGTAATTGAGTAGCGCTAAATATTCTGATAACATTTTACTACATTTTTTGTAGACATAGATACTATACACAATAGAAGCTTAATAACTTGTTGAGCCTATTACATAGAACGGGTCCTAGAAACACATAAAAACGATTAGCAAACGCATGTGTAGTTAATCAGTAATAAATCACAACTCACTGTCAGTCTTTGATAGTTGTATGACATGGCTATAACACGGCATATTGACGTAAATCAATTTGCTTAACAATTTAATTTCCCTGACGATCTTTATAAACGTTAACATTAACGTTCACGCCCGACGTGGTTACACACTTTCAGTCTTTGATAGTTGTATGACATGGCTATAACACGGCATATTGACGTAAATCAATTTGCTTAACAATTTAATTTCCCTGACGATCTTTATAAACGTTAACATTAACGTTCACGCCCGACGTGGTTACAGTAATATCGATAAGCAACCTCACAAATTGGAATCCATTCATGAAACCCGGCAGGAAAAAAATGTATCACGTGTATTTGCGTATGAAAATGAAATCACACAGATTGATATCATGACTGAAATAACACAGTGTAGGAAGGCTCATCAGAAACTGTTTGAATAATGTACATACATATGTCAAAGCTGAATCATCAGGCGTAAAATGTATTTAAATATATGCAGTGACAACGCAGAGATTATACGCTTTTGAATATTAAAGTTAGTGCAGGAAAAGATCTCATTTCTAAATGGCCGAATTATTTTAGAGTTAAATAAAATGAACGGACTCGTTATTATTACTTGATAAACTTTAGAGATTTAGAAAGTTTGCTGTAAAATTTAAATCTTTGCTTTGAGAGTATTGCTATTAGTTTAATGGCTAACGGTCTATTAAAATGGAAATAACTTAATTACTGTACGAATTGTTAAGTAGAAGCTTGTTTGCTTATGCTTGTTTTGTACAAATAATAATATCGAAGAACGAAAAGAGAACGAAAGATAAAGAAGACGAAGAAAAGATATAGGTATAGCTTTCAGATACCAGAATTTATATGTTAGACTTTAAGTTATTTTATTTTATTCTAAGTTATTTACCTTTCGATTTATTAGAACGTAGAATTTAAATAAAGCTATAAAATTAGATACCATTGTTGCAAGTAGTTATAAGTACAAATGTTTGCTTGTCAAATGGTAGAATGTACCTGGAATGTTACATTATCTTACACTATGTAAAAAGTACCGCGAAGTGTTCAATAAAACCAATAAGTAATTCACATAAACATAACATAACATTACGCCTGTATTTCCCCGAAGGGTTCGGCAGAGGTGTACCTACCTATTAGTACACCCACATTTCGCCAGTTATGTTAAGTCTGTGTAATAGGGGGCGAGCCTTTTGCCATCAATCGGGCATAAATCCAGACTCCGTGCTGCTACAGAGAAATTCCAGATAGAAAACCCAAGAACACTTTGTCCGACCCGGGAATTGAACCTGGGACCGTATGCGTAGCAGAAGCAATAGACCTTCGAGGCAGTAATTGATATTCGGCAAAAATTATTTTATCGCCTTCAAAGTAGGCCTTTCGCCTTTCGCCTTTCGCTTGCAATACAGCTAGGCCAGTGCTTGACCCAGTCCTCCATATATTTTTGGTAGGCTGATGGTCTTCAACTCCTTCAGCTAATTTTCTTTTATAGCTTCAATCGCCCCGAAACGTCTTAAACATCGAAGTGGTAATTTTAGCCTCGGGAACAGGAAAAAGTCAGACGGAGCCTTATCAGCTAAGTATCTAATTGCGTAAGACGTTTTCGTAAACGCGATTAAGACTAATCTGTTTCATTTTGACAGTTCAACAACATTAATTGCGTTATTTTTGTTGAGCAGATTTTTTTTTCGAAGTTATGAAGCGATGGACTAGCAATCTGTTTTAAAACGATTCAGATTTTGATTAATCGTGTATTACGCAATTAAGGTGTAGGTGAGTACGATCTTTGGTCGATGACATTCGTCGAGTTTTTGGCTAAAAACTCTTGCACAATGATGGCTTTGGGCGATGGAGCATTATCATGGTGCAAAATCAATGAATTGTCGTTCCACAAATCTGGCCGTTTTCCGCGTATGTTCTCTCGCAAACGCCTCATGGCGCCTAAATAATTGTCTTTACTCTTCCATTTGTCACTTTGGAAAAAAATCGTAGTGAACTACACCGCGGTAATCGAAGAAAATTCTGTCAGCTTAACTATCCCGATACATTTTACACAGAGTAGTATAATCAACTAACCTATAAACCTACATTCTATGCATTTTTTTATTTATTATAAAATTATTATCCATCTATTGTGAAAAATAAAAGGAGCCACGTCTTATTATTCCTTACATAACAATTCATTTACGTAATCCACGCGAAGTATGGAAACCAAAAACTAAATACGCTAATTGGTTATTTTTTTCTACTTATTATTGTATTATCTTTGTAAGTGATTATTGTAATCTTTTGAGAAAATAAATGGCTTGAACCGTAAATAGAATACGCTTAATAGAAAAATAGGACTGGACCCGTATGGTAAGAAGAGAATGAAAATACTTCAGTTATTAAATAGACGATAGATGTCCAGAACAACATGCCTATCTAAATGTTACATCATAATATAGTTTTTGCCCGTGGCTCGCCCACGTGGATATTAGAAAACATCCCACGGGAACCTACTACCGAAGTACCGAGATTAAAAGTACCCTATGTCTCTATCCAGGATATAAACTATCTGTGTCGCAAATTTCATCCAAATCCGTTCTGACGTTTTTGCGCCAATCCTGAAGATACATCCAAACAATTAATTAATTAATTTATAATTACTTTTTTTTTTATGTATACTTGTTGGACTTCGTTACTCTTCTATCATCTAAATAAAGAAGATAACACGACTAGCCTCTAAGCAACGAAGTTGAAGTCACGTTCCAGTCAAATCAAATGCGTGTGACTAAGTTATTATGGAAGCCTAAGCCAGTTGCCATTACTTCGGGCACCACATTATAAACAATTAAACAAACGGACAAAAATGAAAAAAAACTATCTTTTCGGCATCAGACACCTCGTTGAAATTACTTTTTTTTTTAATGTATACTTGTTGGACTTCGTTACTATTATCTAAATAAAGAAGATAACACGACTAGCCTCTAAGCAACGAAGTTGAAGTCACGTTCCATTCTAATCAAATGCGTGTGACTAAGTAATTATGGAAGCCTAAGTCAGTTGCCATTACTTCGGCCACCACATTATATTTATACTACGCAGATATTTACCCACGAACGGATCACTCTCTAAAAATAACATTTTGGTATGGAATCGTCCCAAGTTATCAGTAGTACCTATATTATATATAATGGCCGAATGAGACACCCACGCCGTTTCTCATACAAAACGTGTAATAAAATATTTACAGGAATTTCGTAATGATCTTTTAATTCTTTACAAGTTTTCGCCATTAAACTTTTACATAATTAGGTAGCTACGATGTGAGTATTTTGAAAGTAACGTAAGATTTATAAGTAATTTTTAATGAGATAATTTATTTTCGAGTTTCCAAGATTAAACACAAAGTTTTTGAATAAAAAAATATTTTTGTAGGTATGTTTCACAGTATAAGTAGTAGGTGCTGTTACGTTCACAGTATAGTAGTAGGTGCTGTTATTTTTATTTTGGACAGATTTTTAATAAAAAAAAATAAAAAAAAACGTTTTAAAAAGTACCTAATGTTGCCCAATTTACCCCTTCGGTTTTACAAATAAGAACAACTGCTACTAATATATTTTCTGGGGTGAAATTCAATTTGTTGATAGGCGTAACATTCATTGGAATTGAAACTTGAACCGTCAAGATTGAACTTTATTAATTACATTACGGAGTGGAGGACTTAGTTTGAAAGTGGGGCCTAGTACTAGACTGGGATAACTTAAGAAGAGAGGAAATAAACGTCGCCACGAACGTGCTTAATTTAGACGATGGACATAAATGAAGGGAACTTTGCTCTAGCATGGAGTCAATTGAATGCGTTGTCATGGGAACAGACTAACCAGACGGTATCAATGAAGTTGAATAAATGTTAAGTACTAAATAGTGCATTACTGTCGCGGCCTGCAACTCAGGCATTGATGGATGATCGTGAAAATGTGGGCCGAGGCGAAGCCGAGGCACACATTTTCTAGGCATTCATTTTCGTTCTTCATTTTCGAGGCACTCAGTTTGAATTTCCGCGCATTATTTGAGAAAAGTACTATGGCCGCAACCAGGCATGGACTCACGTGTGTGTGCCTCACATTTTCACGATCATCCATCAATGCACCAGTTGCAGGCCGCGACAGTAATTTACTATAACTAGACAATACATAATTGACACGTGTAAACCGTGAGATAGCTATAAATTAGGTCACCTAGTAACGTTACCTATAATATTTTCATCTTTCCCTAACACACTTCCTCCTGTCAACTGAAACTTGCTAACCCCAAGTAATCTCTAAGGTATTAAAATAAAGTTAAGATTTAAAACGCCTTGACATAAATTCATGCGAGCGAATCTCGGAAACGTGCCACTATTGCATAAGTAATGTATCAAATATGCTACAAAAAATCCATATAAAATGAAAAAAAAAAAAGTTAACGTAACATTTCTCGTTTACGTTTTGTATCTTCTTTATAAATGCTTCGTGTTTTATTTGAAACGTATGAAGCGGGACCCTTGACCTTTCTTTGTTTCGCATTCCGAGTTCCCTTTGAAAAAATGCTTTTCAGTTTTTAAACATCTGCTCTGGCGTTAATTTTCACTCTTTTTACTCGGAACACCTTTGAACGAGGTAAATTGTATGCATCTTGACAGTGAAGCTGTTTTTTTTTATTAAACAGATTAAAATATTACTTATGTATCCAACCATGTGGAAATTGGTTAGTATTGTTATGATTTTGACATTTTGTAAATATAAAATGCTGGATACTTGGCACCAGCGCTCGGCGTGGCAACACGTCGTGTTTGGGTTCGCGACAAGTCAATCGTCATCCTGAGGATAACTCGTTGAGAGGTGAAACACGTGTCGATTTCTTACAGGGGTTTTTTAGGGGTAACCGGGACAAAAATAATTTTCAAAGTGGATCATAGAACCATACCTAGGTATAGCTACTCAAGTGATGTGTTCTAGAACTCTTGAATTTAGGATACGAACTGTTTCAATAAAATCTCCCCACTTATTATATCCCCATAACAGTTTTTGTAGCCAGAATTCAATTAATTATAGACGTCTTAATACAAATGTAAATAAAAGTCAAAAAGTTCTCAGCTGACCTTGCCGCAAGCATTTAGGTGTAGTCTTTTTTCAAAAATTTGTTTACGACAAAACGAGAGACACGCTTTTACCGTTTTGAATGAATATTTTACCGACACGTCAATACAGCGGGTCTTCAGACTAAAAATAGACCCACCCTTTATCTTGATACGAATTTATAAATCTTGCCTTTGTCATAAAAACTCGACATTGAGGGTTTACTTTAGATGTAAGACAGTTTTTATTGCGCTTTTAATGGTTAGGCTAGAATGTACATAATTTTGGTTTTTTGCGAACGAAAAACAGCTGTTTCTCTACTGAAGCCAAAAGCCGTCAGGAATATAATAAAATAATAATAATTTTTGAATGTTTTTTTAAATGTGTTTTATAAGAAAATATTTAAAAATGTAAAGAATACGTTTAAAAATGAAATAAAAGATATAGAAAATATAACTTTTTATATCAGACAACTTAGTCCATATTAGTAGATACAATTCTAGATTATAGCAAATAATTAAAATAACAGCAATGAGATCAAGGCTTAGAACACTATTATACAACACATCAATACATACATAAAGACAGCATGACACCAAATTGACGAAGACAATATGACACTAAATTGATTGATTATGTACAGTGGCCAGCACATCAAGCTACTAAAATCTGTCAAATTTCTTTAGTAGATTTTAAACTTTATCGCTAAAGCATTAGGTTCAAGTTTGATTGGGAAAGTTTGACAGTTTTGGGTAGCTTGATGTGCTGGCCACTGTACTTACCTGCCTTCTACTGAATAGATCTATCTATTCGTAATGAAATGCGGCTTGTTTAATTAAATTTCATTACCACCATCCAGAATATTAAAATTATAATCGATTTATTTTCCTTTTTCCTGTGAGATAAGCAATCGCTCTATGTTAAATATTGTTATTCAGCTGCATCCCGTTAGACTGGAAGCCAACCCCAACAAAGTTGGGATATGGCTAAGAGGTAGTAATCGACTTATTTCCCTATTTTCTTCTTTTTGTTTCCAAAATAATATTATATTCGCAACAAATGTTAAGTATTAGTGAATGTTTATTAGTGTCGCAACACATTATTACGCAATGCTAACATGTTTGTCATTGGTCTCTGGCTCTGACAGGAGGCAATGGACAAAATTTGCCAATTTTTAAAAAAGTGCCTTTTTGTATTGAGTACGAGCCTTTTGGCTTATCTATAATTTGTGTGTACTTACCATGTCAAAAATTGTAATGTGCGTTTATTTTGTGCAGAATAAACAATTTTTCTTTCTTTTCTTTTCTTTCTTTAAGTTTGTTCACAATAGGCTAGAAAAAAAAAACCCCACTTTATGTGTAGGGGAGATACCCAAAAAAATATATTTTTCATTATTTTATTTTACCATTTTGTCGGCGTAATTAATATGACGTATACTCATGCAAAATTACTGCTTTCTAGTACAAACAGTCACTGAGCTAAGCCGGGGACAGACAGACATTCAGACGGACTTGGCGAAATTATAAGGGTTCCGTGTTGACTACGGAACCCTAAAAAGTAATCAAGAAAATTTAAGAGACCTATAAACCGTTGACTGTGAGTACCTAGGTTTTATAAATTCCTAAAACGAAAAAAGCGAGGCTTTAAAAGGAAATATAGATGGAATTACGGCAGTGCAATAGAGGTTTTTTTTCCACCATTTTGTCTTACTTGATATTGCAGAAAAGCCGGCAATTTGTGTCGTGCCCGGCGCAGGAGTCGTTAATACATAGCCTTCATAGATGAAGCTTAACAATAATGCGTGAGAAAATAAAGCAGCAATAAGGCTCATGAATCCTGGCGCGACTCAACACCGGTCATTGTTCTACTATAAAGTTTTCTTATAAATTGTATTATTAAAGTCGCGTCGCGGCTGTTTGTAGGAGCCTTTAGGTATATCTCTATAAAGGCTCCTACAAACAGGAGCGACGCGACTCTCGAAGCAACATTAATTAATAGAGGGAATAATAAATACGAAGTTTGTGATGTTATTGGATTACAGAAGATAGATTATTTTAATAGTACTGTAATATGTCGTGTGGACTTAAATGCAGATTGATGATGAAAGCTAAAAGAAAAATTTTGTTCATTTACGTTGACAGATGTTGATCAATGCTTGTTATGCACTTATGCTCGAGTTTGCGTTTTTGCGCCAAATGGAACGAAGTTATCAGCAAAATATCGTAGTCACCTTGCAAGCTTGCAGGGTCAGTAAACTATAGATGCAGTTAGTTATCCTTGTCAAAGACCTCTGGTTGTTTTACACACGTATGCTGACCTACAAACCACTAATTGGAAATTGTAATTCGAACATGAGACATAATGTAGATGAAACAGTTAAGTTTGTAAGCTGCCAGCAACTGCAAAGCTATTCTGGTCACTCTTATTATAATGCTCCATTAATTTGAATTAACATTTGCTTCGGGCGTTAGGCTAAGTATACCGAGTCTCATGGGTGTCGTAAGTTATCACTTAGGAATTCAATTAAGTGATTGGACAACAATGTTCTTTTATATCGTTCCTTTAGATCTTTGGGTCGCAGTATTCATGATTTGCCTAAAATGTTTTATATAAATTGAAATGAGGGCAAAATCACAATACACAGTGAATAGATTTTATATTTTTAAGCAAAAAAACTTATCCAGAATTTTTCTGAACACGGATTTTTTATTTTTATTTCAGTTATTTTTTTATTCAAAGTTGTTGAACACGAACCAATGTTTACAATTGGTTAAACACCGATTGAGTGCTAGAATTGAATAGGCACAAAAAATAGACTCCTTTTATGTTCTTTAACAGTCGGTTAGCTGCTCTAACTACTAAAGTTGGGGAGGCTTTGATTAATTTCTCGCTCTCACAAAGATACGCTTCTGTGTTAAAAGTTCCTTCGTGATTTAAATTGTAATTATCTTTGATTGGTTCGAGCTACCAGCTTCGAACCGATTGTGATTCACAGACAACTTTGTGTTCGTTAGAATGATCCCATTTTAAAGTAAAATCGGTAACCTTTTTTGAAATGACTTTATTTCGAAGACACGAGGCTTAAGCATGAACGTGCGACGTAAACGTAACGTAACGTAAATTTTTGTCGAAAATTTTACTATCTAGTATTTTGGTTGATTTTTTACGACATGCACAATAAAGTATCATCCATAGATATGAATAAAGTCCTGAAACTGAGTATACCTTATGTGTGAGACGAGTATTTTTAATTTTAAAACCCCGCTTGCTACCTTAATTCACGATGACATAAACTTACTAGGTATTCGTACATTTTAAATGGGTAGAAAAACGGAAGTGGAGTGTCCGTGGAGTTTCTTGCCCGTTCTTCTCCATAGGAACCTACTACGCTTTGGAATGGGCAACTAGCTTCATTTTTCTGACTGACCGACCCCTTGACAATTCAAAAGTGCCTGTAATTGGTTTATTTGAAATAAATGCTTTGAGTTTTGTGTTTTGAGTTTGAAGATCTTGTTAAATATCCGAGTTAGTAGAATGAAAATTATATATGTTTAATTAACCTTATCAAATAATTAATAAGTACCTGATAACTGATCTCAATTTGTTATTATCATATTTAAAAATTGGTAATTAGTTGCTAGTTTTAGGTAGTAAATTAAAGCCTTGTGAACACTGGTTGGACGCGTCAGCGCGACGCGACGGCGCAATGTGACGCGACGGTGCGACGTGACTCTAACAATACAATTTCTAGAACTTCACGGTAGAACAAATACCGGTGTCGCGTCGCATCGTCGTGACGCGCCAGTCTGCACGAGGCTTAAAGGTAAAAAGGCGGACTTAATACCTTAGCATGATACCTACTACATAAATCCAATCAGTCATTGTATAGCTCCATTCAAAAGCACCAAAGATCTCTATGCAGCGATGAATCAGCGTACAATAAGAGATCCGTAGCAGACCACTACAGTAGGTATCCGAATAGATACTATTGCTATGACTGAAGACCGCACCGCATGGGAGTTCCATTCAGCTCTGTTCCTATTATCCGGGCCGTATCTAGGTCTCCACAGATTTATTCAATTAATATTGCTGTTACGGACGAGAACATCATAGTTTCAAGAGAATGCATACAGAAAATTTAAAGGCATTTTAAGTTTTAGCACGCTGGGCGTGTTGCCAAATTGATGTGCAGTACTTAAGTACTGGGATTGGATGTTAGTTAAGAATTTTATGTAATTTGTTCAGCCTTTAGCTGCAGTAGAAGGGACTAGAAGTTACTTTTAAAAGAATGTTTAACTTGGACTCTGAGTTCGTAGCCACAAATAGGACTTACGTTGAAGGCCAAAATCGACATAAAACTTGGTCTGAAATGTATTTATTTATTTATTTAATACTTCAAGCACAGAAATGTACAGAGGCGGACTTAAATGCCATAGGCATTTTCTACCAGTCAACCTTTGGGTGCTACACAATAACGCCTCGTTAA
Source organism: Eupsilia transversa (assembly GCA_914767815.1). Classification (NCBI taxonomy): domain Eukaryota; kingdom Metazoa; phylum Arthropoda; class Insecta; order Lepidoptera; family Noctuidae; genus Eupsilia; species Eupsilia transversa. Next base: position 7,550,688 of record OU611888.1, read on the forward strand.
CGAAGATGCGGGGCGTCGAGCGTCGTATTGGGCGGAGCGGCCTGCTCTAAATTCAAACATATGGCATTGTATGACAGCGTTTAAAAATAAGCGATTTTACATGCTATTGCTTGAAATGCAGGCGAAGCCCGCAGATGGCATCGGCGCGTCGCACGTGACCTTTATCGCGGTGGTGCCGGCGTACGCAGCGTTGCAGCCAGATATTCCTGCGATTCTCCGTTCACGGTAAAACGTAGCGACACACAAGGCGGGGCCCGCGGCGTCGGACACGTCAATATTTACTTAGGGCCGATACCCTCTACTGCGCCCAAAGCGGCGCCAACGGCGTGTACCGCTATGCTTCACGCCCCATACCACGCGTCACGTCACGCTCCGCACCTTCATAAACAACATCGTACATTGCCATATGTATGTGTGATGGGGGCCGCTGCACGCGACGCCTGTCTGTAAACTGAAAAAACGTCTGATGCACCGCTAGATGCTACGCCCCACGCGACGCTTGACGCCCCGCGTCTCCGTAAACAAGGTCTAAGAAATCTGAAGCCTGCGACTTCGAATGCTTGTTCCTTGTCTATATGTATAACGTAACGCATTTCTCCTATAGCGGGGAAATTGTAGATTTGTAATATTTATTACCGTAATTCAAAAGCTATTATTTGATGGCATCTGAAAGCATTTAACTGTAGGATGTATTTGGATTAACATTGGTAGCCAACACTGGCCCAATCATCGAATGTTATGTTAGGACCAAAACAACGGGGAATATAGGTATTCCACGAAGGGTAAGGCAGAGGGGCAACTATAGTACATCCACATTTCACCAGTTAGGTAAGTTTAAGTCCCATGTAATTGGTGACGAGCCTATTGCCATCAACCGTGTGCAAATCCAGACTTCAGGGCTGCTGCTGAGAAATTCCAGATAGAAAAACCCAATAACACTTTGCCCGATCCGGGAACTGAACCCAGGGCCTCATGCTCAGCGGTAGCGCTAACAAGTTTATTATGGTTAATATAGGACGATATCCTGTTTTCACGTATATTTGAACCAATCCCGAAGCGTGACCGGCCTTTGAATGTGTTCCGTGTAAAATCTCTCAACGGAATGACTCTAGGGAGATGATATATTTCATCTGCTCGTGTGCGAGCATGAAAATGGGAAAATTCTACTGAATATAATTTTTATGGAGTTTTTACAGATGTTTTATATGTTAGAATTTCTACTTATTGTGACAAAGTTTAAGAATAAGACTTGATGGGAGGTGAATTTGACACACAGGTAGACCATGTCTAATGCCAGCCTATTATTATCCCACTGCACGGCAAAGGCCTCTTCTCATAAAGAGAAGGCACGAGCATTGATCACCATGCTTGCTCAAGACAGAGTTGTCGATTTCAGACTTATATTCACTACAAGTTCAGGTTTCCTTACGATGTTTTTCCTCCAACGATGTCAGTAATGTCCAAGGTAAACTCCACACCAATATTACTGATATGAACGCTGGAAATATTCGCCCAAGACAGGAGAAACCACTTGTATTATTTTGGATTATGGCTAAGATAAGGTGACCTTTCCTTTATTTATTATAAGGTAGCTTCACAGTTGACAGTAAGTATAACATTAATTAATCTAAACATTACGCGAATTACGAAGTACACAGAAAAGTAATAAATACAGAGAGTGATATTTTTTATAATATAGTGTGTGCGTGTATATGTGTGGCGTAGGTGCTGTAAATGTGAACATTATTAACATAACAATAATAACATAACACATAAGGGGACAGGCCTTATCCATAGATTTATATTTCTATGGCCTTATCCATCAACCGGACACAAATCCAGACTCCGGGCTGCTACTGAGTATTTCCAGATGGAAAAACCGAATAACACTTTGCCCGACCCGGCAACCGAACCCAGAATCTCAAGCTCAGCAGTAGCGCTTGCGACCACTAGACCAACGAGGCAGTCTTAAAACAATAATATCTCTTGATATCTTGTTATTTCAAAACTTTTCTCGTGGGTGAAGCTAATTTACGAACGACAACAACCAAACATTTTGATCATGAGTAGTTACTAATTGCTTTATTGATTACGATGTAAAAGCCTTGGGAATATTCACACCTGCTTCTCAATTTAATTTTCCTAAACAGATTATTTTGAAACTACTCTTTATGAAGCTTTGAGCGAGTTGCGTAATATGTTTATTTCCCCATTATAATGTTGTAGATTACCTACTCGCCAGCGCGTGCGTGTATGACCAGATGACGTATGAACGTAAACGAAGCAAAAGGAGTATGTAAGAATCGTAGCAGGTGCCGTTGTGTAGTGTCTAGCTACCCCCATGGGAAGAAGGGGTGAGTTTATGTATGTATGTATGTTATGGAGAGTTACTGACGAGTGCTATGCTAGGTATTTGTTAGTTTACATAATTGGAGCAAAGTTTACTGCCTATCTATCTGAGCCTGTTTTTCACCAGTAAATATTTGCTAGTGCCAAAAGACTAAAATAGATAGGACGGTGATAAGTGTGTGTGAACCAATAATTTTCCAAAATAATTAGGTACCTACTAAAATTTTTAAAAAGTTTAAGAACGGCTACCTCTATTAGATTTCACAAAATCCTAGTAAGATACGTAGTAAAGTAGAAGGTTACAAACACATTCAGATTGAAAAGATTCCTAACAGTTCTATTGAAAGCTTCTACCGCCCTCGAATAGATGGCAGCACATATCGATATGAATCAGGCAGCCGTGACGCCATCTAGCGTAAACCACAAACACTCCATAGAGGAGACTGCGGAAAATTCATTCGGTGGAAACAAAAACCTGAAGTTCCGAAATTTGGATGAAAAGCGTAGTTTGATAGTTACTGCTATAGTTTACAAGATGGCGTTGCAATAATAAGATCGAAAGGGAACGGTGATTCTGTAGTAAAAACGAATCCTTACAATCTACATTATCAGTTGTAACCTACCGTAATGATACATCATTTGGAATTTTACACATAATATTTAGTGATATTTTCGGTTCAGTCTTTTATTGTATAAAAAGAAATAAAATACAACAAGATAACTTGACTGGCACCGACTCTGTTTTAAAGTTGGTCAGCACATATCCTATGTAAAATCGTGTGGGAACGCTTTAATAATTATGTATATTTTTATTTTAACTCAAACATCAATGAAAAGAGTGGTTCAGTTAGGTGGCTTTGCAGAATAAAAGAATTGAGATCCTAATGCCAAGTTCTATGAAGGTAAAATAATGTTTGCTATTCCCATGCTTCTCATAAATAAATGATATCTTTATAAATTAAAGCCTATGTTACCCAGTGATAATGTAGCATTCTACTAGTGAAAGAATTTTTTAAATCAATCCTGTAGTTTTTGGGTTTATTCATTACCTACTTATAAAAAAAACAATACAAATCTTTTCTGTTTATAATATTTATTACAGTAGATAATTTTGTTTGTGACTGTCGAGACATTTGCCTTAAAAACTTGCCACCAAAAAAAAACAAATTAGGATTTAGGAACGTTACGTTTGCAACTTTAAAAGTAAAAAGATGAACTCTTTTTTATTACAAAGCTTTCTCAGGAAGGGTACCTATTAGAAGTTTAAAACTTTTGTCCGCCAACAAGAAACTCTCAAAGTTCGTCGTACCGCAAAACATTTGGAAACAGCTAGGTACACATCTACTTTGGATCGATTAAATAATTTACGTGCCTGTACAGATTTATATTAGAAAATAATATTATTATGATGTTTTATCATGGAGGAGCTCGTAGCTAAGTAATAACAGCCGCACAGGTCGATTCAGCAGGTTAAGTTACGGTTGCCGGGGTTGGTCCGTGGATGGGTGGCCATCTTTACATATCGAGATTCCTCCGTGCCTCGAAAAGCACATTAAGCCGTTGGTCCCGGCTGTCATCTTTGACAGTCGTTACGGGTCGTCAGAAGCCCGAAAGTTTGACAACCAGTCTTAGCAAGGCCTATCGTATTACCCGTTTCCTAGGTTTTGTAGATCAGATAGGCAGTCGTTCCATGTAAAATACTGGTATTCAGCTGCATCCGGTTAGACTGGCACCCTACCCCAATATAGTGGGAAAAAGTCTAGTTATTATGGTAGGACACGTACGTACCTATCTACATAGAGATCGATTTGTTTTCCAAGAAACCTGTTTCATGTGATTTTTCTTGAGACGGTTCTCATATTTTTGTCTTAAAATAAACGAATGGAATCCTAAAAATGTTCTTGATAAGTAAACAACAATACTATCCTGACTGTACACGAAATGCCTTCAGAGCTTACATACTTCCACTCTAATATCCATATCTATACATATAATAAAGCTGAAGAGGGTCGAAAGTGGAAGATATTTTAAAATAAGTTGGCTAAAACTGTTGGATCGTGTTCTGTTATCGATTCTAAGTATCCCCACTTAGAATCGATAACAGCCGTTCTATTCTGTAAAAAAACTCACCGTGAAATCTTAGGTGAAGTGAGCGTGAAGTGACCGTCATTCCACAGGGATTGACACAATTTGACAGCCCCTCAAGCTCACTTCACCTTGTTTTCACGGTGAGATGTTTACAGAATAGGCGTACTGAACACGATCTAACAGTTTTTAGAATTTTTGTCTGTTTATCTGTATGTGGTGTTAATTTGATCGCGCATCACATTAAAACGGCTGAACCGATACTTTAAACCCTGAGGAAGGACATAGGATACTTTATATCGATATACAACGCGGGTGAAGCCGCGGGCGGAAGCTAGTTACAAATACGTAAGTTACTCTGTCAGTCTATCTGTCTGTCTGTTACTGCACGGATTTGTATGAAATTCAGCACATGAAGAGACCACGGAGAGAAATGATCTGAGGGATCATAGGATACTTTTAATCCCAGTACGTTTCCGTGGCATAATTTACGACCACTGCGTGGGAAGATGCGGCAAAAACCTGGTAAGGCAAGATAAATCAACAACAAAAAAACCTACATAAACTTTGGTGTAACGTTGCAGCCACATTTCAGTCGATTGAATTTGCCCGTTAGTTATCCTACGGAGGCAAACTTTAATAGCATCACTGGCAGCGAAATAGGTACATATTTTACAGTATTTGGAGTTTATAATGTTGTGGGTAACATCGATCTAAGTTATATACAATATAACTCTTCGGTCTTTCTTCTCAGAATCAGATACGAAACACCAAACTCATCTACTTTGAAATTATGAGTTTTATCGTGATAAAGTGTTAGTACAAACGTATTTACTTTAATATATCATCGTAAAACCATAATTATATGCACCTTACTTTAAACTCTTAACTATAATATTATGTAATGTATTTTTTAATTGTAGAAAAAATATTCATTATTGTTTGTCTTAATGACATGATGCATGCACAACGTAGTGCCTTGTCGAAAACACGTAAAATATTTAAGGTACAGAAAAATTCTTTTATAAAAATATATTGTTTCATATTTTTATTCACATTCAGCATCTAGAGTGCACGTAATATTAACAAAGTAGCCGCGCTGTCACCTTGGCTTGACGTTTTATTATGAATTTTGAAAAAACACATTAAATTTTAATAAATACTCTGCAGGAATATCTAAACCAATGACATGTTTTTATTAGAAACCGCAAAAATCCTTTATGATAAAAGGTACAAAACCATCGCCAAATTGCTGTTGTTTGAAGGGTTTAATTTGAAAAGTTCTGAATTTTGCAGGCAGACTCTAGCAAAAAGGGCAACATATGTTAACATTTTTTTAATTAAATTGAATCAACAATTGTGATTATTTTAACGATACCTATTAGTACCCGAGTCAGAAAATATAAAACGATTCATTTAAATGCCACACACTACAATGTAGCGTAATAATTATCTAGGTATATTAATATGAATGTAAAAAGTTTCTAGAAGAACATTATACTGTACTCACAAATAATCTTCCTTTACCAGTCATCATTGCATTGAAAAAAAACTTACCTACATAATTGTATAGACCATAAATATCGATGATTTAAAACGGAACACACACATTGCCAGATTTATTTTGACCAAGCATTACTAGAAGCTTTTAAACATTTTCCTCTTTAACAACTTGTTTACTTGATAGCGGTTCCTGATAAACATAGCCATCGGTAGTGCTCTTGCCAATACTTATATGATCGTTACCTGAAGTAAGTCTGACACAACAATTTCTACTGAAGAGCTCAATCCTGACATATTCTCAGAAATAGAAAATAACAAGAAATAATGAAAGATGTTCGGTTATTTGTCGGTATTCGTATCAATCCATGTTGACGTGATTGCTTTTTATGGAAAGCTAAAAGTAGATACTTCGTAGGAAATGATGACTTAGGTACTTACTGGAAATATAAAAATGTATTCTAAAGAAATAGTTTTTAAGTTAGTTTTCATCTATCCTACCTATATCTACAATTAATAAAACAAAGTAGCTTTTCGTGTCCATCTGTGTAACCGCTTAGTTCTTCGTAACTACACAATGGATTAAAAAATGAAATGAAAAAATGTATAGGTATGTTTAAACAATAATATTTAACTTATACTCCACTTATTATATCATTAGACAAAACGTTTATCACCTTTTCGTTATTTCGATATAAATTTATAATAAATCCCGCAATCAAGATAAAAAGCAATAGCAAAAATACAAAGCAATGTAATTACCATTTACATTAAAAAAATAACTCTAAAATAAAGTTATTTTAACAATATTACACAATAACTGTCGTTATTTAGCCTTTGTTTGTCTAAAATAGAGCATAGATTTAGCTCAGAAATCTCAATGTTTTGACATGTCACCATGTACATCGCACCCGTGCGAAGCAGGGGTGGGTCACTAGTGTTAAACATAAATAAAAGTGGCGTGCGCAAGCAATATAATGTAACCATGTATTATACTTTGGACTAAAGGATTAAAGGATAAGGAAGAGGAAAGTCATGTTTTAACACCACGAGTTTCTGTTTACCTCGAGGCAATTCTCACCCATAAGAACCAGTCTTTACTACCGAGTAACGCTTTCATAAATCGTTTAAGGAAAAATAGCACCCCAATTGCGAAACACTCTTTTTAACCCCCGACGGGAAAAGAGGGGTATCTGTATTTGTGTACCTGTGTATCTGCGTATCTGTGTCTTCTCTTTTCTAGTTGATGCTTGGATGTACGCATCTACCACAGGTCTGATCGATTCGAAATATAGTATTCTGTTACCTACTTCAATGATATTAGAAAAAAAAAGTAACCTTAAACCCATACTGCAGCATCACCTGGAATTGTGCCGGGGGTTATTTACATTTTTAATTTTTAATTACAATCCGAAAGATTTTGAAGGAAATTCGTAATCCATTGTTTTATGTATTCGGAAAAAAAGTGTCTGCTTGCTGTCGTAAATAAAGAAATGAATACAATTGAATAGCAGTGGGCTTATGAGTTGCGTAACGCAATTAATCGGCTGGACAAATTCAGGTTGGATTTCATTTGTATTGAAAAAGTTATAAAGACGATTTGTAACAGGCAGTGGTTAGGTACTAGAGTAAAATATTCCATTTTCAATTTGTCCACGAACCGTTTAATTTAGCATTTAACTGTGTTGAGCCACAACTGCTTTCAATTACGTTTTCATCCTGGCAATCAATCACTAATGGACAACACAATAAAGAAAGAAAATAATAAAAGGTAACTCAAACAAAACCTTTTTTTCAGACAAACCTTATCCAAACGTCTGACAGCTCTTTTCAATTTACTTCCACAACAATAACTAAGTAAGGTACCTTCTGAGCAAAACTGAACAAAGCAATCAGTCATATTAATCTATATACTTATAATAAATCTGTAGAAGTGAAAATTCTGTACATTGAAAATATCAAAAAAATAAATGGCAGGGGGTGTTACTAGACCGACACCGAACCCAAAAATTTGATTAAAAAAATTTTTGTCTGTCTGTCTGTCTGTCTGTCTGTTTGTTCAGGCATCACGCAAAAACTCCCGGTTCGATTACGATGAAACTTGGTATAATTATTCTTTAATATCCTGGGCACCACACTGGGTACTTTTTATCCCGAAAAAGTATCCTATCCTACGGTTGGGGGGTGTCAAAGTTTGTATGGAAGAATTTTAAGGCGCTGTCCGATTAACTCGAAACTCAATATTTATACTTAAACCCAAAAATTAAGAATAACGTGTATCAGGATTTTTCGAAATTCAACCCCTAAGGGGGTAAAATAAGGGATGAAAGTTTGTATGAAAAATCTTATTCCTTGAGGTAATAAACATGAAACTTCGCACGAATAGTTATCTAAATAAATTATAAAGTTTGTAGTTTTTTGTTTTTTTTAAATTACCCCCCGAAGGGGTTGGGGGGGGGGGGGTGGGGGGGGGTTGGGGGGTGTCAGTGTTTGTATGGAAGAATTTTAACGCGCTGTCCGATTAACTCGATATTTATACTTAAAACCCATGGGGATGTATGGGGTAATTTCCGACACTCACGCGGGCGAAGCCGCGGGCAGCAGCTAGTACTCAAATAAAATTTGAGCAAAATCTAATAATATACGCCATCTCATATTCCTGGCTCGGCGTGCTGTGCTGAAAACCTCAAGCGCCGAAAGTGTAATAACCTTATTGGTAATTATATTTTCGAGCCGTTTGGGATTGAAAGGTTGAAACCCACGGGCTGTGGAAAATCTCCAAATGGCTGGTTGACACATCTCGTGACCCAAGGGCTGGCTTTAACCTTGGTCAAAGGCTTAGCATTGCCATACCGTTAGTCTCTTGAGTACGTATATAATATATTACCAGTCGACAGCGATGCGGAGGAATTTTCCGGCGCCATATTTTAGTTTGTTAATAGTTTAAGTTAGGTTAGGTTATTATATTTTTTTTGGTCGTTAATTTATTTTATTAAATACACAAGGAATAAACGATTAAATAATATAGATGACCTATATTCATACTATAATTATAAAGAGGTAGTAGGGGGTAATCTCCGGACCAACCAGTTGGAATTCAAAAATTTATTTTGCATTGGATAGCCCAATTCTTGAGAAACATCACGCTACGACCCGTATGAGCCGAGCAAAAGGAAAAAAAAATAGAAAGAACGCTAAGCTAAAACGAAGTAATAGAACGGGCGGGCGAAGGGATGCGACACGGGGAAGCTAGTAATAAATAACCATCATGAAATTCCTACGCAAGTGGGCTTTTTATGCTACATGCAAACTGCACAGTATGCATACTGATAATCATAATAACTTATAGTTAATTTTTGGTATAGGTAGGTACCATATACCTACATATTTTACGCAATACCATAGATCTCCGTCAATATTTACAGCATACTAAAGTACGATGAAAAGATAACTCTAAAATGCTCAGTTTAGAAGGAGGTCGATTTTTCCATCTGATTTCTCCTTGGTATGCTTCTGGGGAAAGAATTGGGTTGTGAATAAATGTTCTATTTTTAGCCGGGAACCCTTCGTTCTTCGTGCCTCATGTTTGCATTCGTAATCGATTTCAGTGCACGAATGAAAACTTAATGTGAAAAAGCCTTCCGTGTAAAAAAGTAGTTATTTTCGGAAAAAAACAACTTATAGCTGCATAGCTGCACAACCTTCATTAGGGCGTTTGTGCACTACACGGAATTTTACCCTCCGGATATAAAATCTCATACCTATATTTCCGAATCACGTGATATTTACTTGAAAATCGGACTGCCGGACCGTAAAATTCCTTGTAGTGCACAAACGCCTTTACTTATTAATTCATAACGGAATTTTACTATATTCCGTTATGAATTAATAAGTAAAGGCGTTTGTTTGTGAAAAATATTCTGAAAGGCATATCTAAAATCTCTTGCAATATAAATTTGCATTTCAAAATTTTTGAGCAGCTATGTATTACTCAGAAATGTTGAAAAAAGATAACATCACGCCTGTATCCCCGAAAGGTTTGGCAGAGGTGACATTTCGCCTGTTAGGTTTGAGTCCCATACAATAGTGGGCGAGCCTATTGCCATCACCCGGACAAAATCCAGACTCCGGGCTGCTACTGAGAAAAAAACCTGTGATACCAGATAATAATATTATAATATGCTGTGTAAAGTCAGGGAAATTAATAGTTAATCAAATTGACTACTTTGTCAGTTATAAGGCAATAACAATCACAAAGGTTTTATTAAATTAACATAGTGTGTCATTTTGTTAAACAATCAATTTCGCTGGCTGTGCAAATACCTATTAAAAAAAACCGGCCAAGTGCGTGTCGGACCACGCACAATGGATTCCGTAGCTAGGATGAATTTATCCCAAAAACAAACTTAACATTGTAGTTGAAAAACATGCAAATGTAAGTTGGTCGATAATTACTCGGTAACTTGTAGAGCCTACTTAGCTGTGATAGTTTTCCTTTTAATTTCGTTATATGTACTACTGCTGTGAATTTTTCCACATATCCAGGACCTACCATTTAGCTGACAGGGGGGGACACTTGACTCTAACAAAAATGAACCCTTTAAAGCTTAATATTTCGCAGACGGATCCTTCAATCCAAAAATGATTGTAACAAACTCACAATCTTTTTGAACGACCTTTCTAACGATACCCCACACTATGGGATGGACGGGAAAAATAAAGACATCCCCACTTTACATGTAGGGGAGGTACGCTAAAAAAATATATTTTCATAATTTTATTTTACCACTTTGTCGGCGTCGTTAGTATGTATACGCATGCCACATTACAGCTTTCTAGTACTAACAGTCTCTGCGCTAAGCCGAGGACAGACAGACAGACAGACAGACGGACATAGCGAAACTATAAGGGTTCCTTGTTTACTACGGAACCCTAAAAACGATACACGGAATTGAAAAGTTGCCCCAAAATTGTGGTAAAATACTTTCATCGTTTAGAAGCTTATCAGTTACTTATTATAAATCCACTTTTGATAGGGAAGCGGATTTATGCTGCCTCGCTTTAATTCCGAAGATTAACTAGATTAGTAAACGAATAATCATTGCTATAATTTCATTTTCTTAATAGAAAATGTGAATATTCTGCAGCAGTGGTATGATTAAGTTGGTTATGCAACAATTCTAAAAGTGAGTCACTTATATCACCTCAATGATCATTTATGTTAAATTAAAGATTTCGCGAGGGCTGGTGTGACGTGGCGCGGGAAAAAAGTTCGTGGAAGGCCTTAGCCCAACAGTGGGCTATATGCAAATAAAATGAAATAAAATAATTGATTCTGCGGATGAAATAGATCTGTTGAGTGTCAAGCAACAAAAACATTTCAACGATATTAATATGTAGTTTGATTATTTATCCTGAACAAATACAAATATGAAAATTGTAACCTTTAAGAAAAGTAATCAAATTGAGACGCCACTATCCCGCCCACATACGTACCTATCCTATTTATATTTTCATACTAGTCAATATTTTTGTCTAGCAGTTCCATCAAATTTGTCGTTTCACTTTTACGACGAATGATGTCTAGGAGCATTTTATTTAAAAAAAAAATTGGATTCCTAAAGATTATTACGGTGAGGGTTGTAAATAACAAATTTACAAAATAACATTTGACAAAAGTGGATTTTATATTATTTTATTATTCACCGGCTTAATGTATGGTAAATAATAATATTAAGGTAAGTACTTACTTATTTATGAAAAAAAAGTAAATAAAGTGACAGATAAAATTAATTTTAAAAGCTGTCAAAAGACGATAATATTCCAATGAATACTTTAAAAATATATCCGTTTCTGAGCAGTGTTTCTTTTATGGAAATCCCTAAAGAAATGCCATTTTTTAAACCAGCTATTATATATGACAAGTACATAATATAGGTGCGGATGCAGATGGAAGCAGATACAGTTCTAATTCAACTATTTATTTTACGAAGAGAGAAATGAAGCAAGCAACTTAACCCCTTTCGTTAGCAAACAAACATTAATTATAGTAAATTCCAATAGAATCGAGACAGGCACGTTCCACGTTTTGAGATGAAGAAAAATACTTTAATATCCGCTCTAAGGAAATGTATGGGTGTAAAACTAACTTAAAGAAGGCTGGCAGCTATGCAGCAAAGAAAATGGGAAAACAAAAAATGGAACTGGGAATGCTGCGAGACGGGAGGAAATAAGTGAGTACTATGCAGCGTGAGTGATTCCTTGTGCAAAAGAATGCAAAAGTACGAGCATCTTTGTTTACCGAGACTATTGTTAAGTTTGTTGCATGTTTTGTAAAGGTTTGTCGCGTTAATTAATGCAAATTGGAGTTTGTAGGTTAATTACCTGTCCACGCTTGTCAAGTCATGCAGGTCATATTTTTCTATAAGTGGTTTCTTTGATAGTATAAGGTATTTTAAATTTTGTTATTTCCAGCACGGCTAATTATTATTTTAGTTTGTACCGTCTTTTCCCGTCTATTTTTAGTCTTTTCAGAGACATAACAAACATCTTGAAAGCTAGCTAAAGTTATTAGTATATCTCTGAAACATCACGTTTTTTATTTTACCTGAAGAAACTCGTAGCGATGTGGTTTTCAGATCTTAATATTACAAAAATCTTTTGGCATTATGTTAAAATTTTGTTTTTTTTATCTATGATTTTGGAAACGTACGAATTCAAAAACGAGATCGAGGTCAAGAGCGGGCTCATAACTCAATAAACAAATTAATTCGTTATTTCATCCAGATTTCATAATTAAACCTAACTAGCTGCACTCCGCGGTTTCACCTGCATAAATCGCAACCCTGTCAGAGTATTGGGATAAAAAGTATACTCTTTCCTAACTTAGGGCATGGTCTAACCATGTGCCAAATTTCATCCAAATCCGTTCAGCCGCTGTAGCGTGAAAGCGTAACAAACAAACAAACTCACTTTCGCATGTATAATATTCGTTAGGATGTTCTCGTATGTAAATATTTTGTATCTGCAGGAAATTCAAATTACCCGACGTCTCACGAACGTGTAGTTCAAGAAAAGTGCTCCCGATGTGATTTCACACGAGCGATTTTGGAACAAGTAAATTGCCTGCAACAAATTGTCAAATGTGTATGACAACATTATCTACATGCATTCATCTTGACGCCAAAAATACTGAATTTTATCAGAAATGGTGAAAATAAAATAATATTTATTTATCTTTATTGATAATAAATATATAACTTTATTACTGACAAAAATTAGCTACCAGAGCAGACCAGAATGAATAAAAAAGTGAGAAGGGAATGTTGGGACCATGAAAACTAGTTATTTGTTTGAAGTAGTTCCTTTTTAGGAAACTTTTAACATTAGATACCCCTTATTACAAAATACAGTAGGAATATTTTACCCTACGTTATATTCTTGGGCACAAGGAATGACTACCGAGATGATGAATAATAGAGTAGTATGGAAGAAAAAGACATGTTGCGCCGACCCCAAATAAAATGGGATAAGGGCAGGAGAATGATGACTTTTTCGGACACAATTACTGAGTGTGGCTTCCAATTCTAACATGTCTTTAGTCGCTCGTCTACAAGCACCGTAAACAGGTAAGTAGAGTTCATATTCTATATTGATGTTCTTTGTCTTTTACCAAGTAATCTTATGTGTTTGATGTGGCCTCAAAAATGAGATTAATCCCTTCTTTTGTCTGCGCATAATGGAACCAAGCGTCTCTGTGTGTTTGTGTTTTCTTTGAACTCTTTTTGGAGATTTATTACAGGAACTGCTGCATAGAATATTGTAGTTAGCTGTACTGAACTGATAAGGTTTTTGTACGTTTCTCTCTATAGAAAAATAATAACTTTTTTATTCTATCAGTATGTTAACATACCAATAATAAATATGTACCACTAAAAAGCCTCTTCCCAAAAAATATAACGGGCAGGGAAGGCGGCCTAAAATCCAATAAATATCGCTATTTTGTAGATCCCTTGCCCCACTAACAAGCATTGTGGTTGCTCATACCTAGCGTATAATAAAAACGTGATTCAATCAATCACATCATGAAAGAACCCGTAGGAAATTGCTAACGCGGATTCTACCAAATAAACCCACGCTCTAGTAAATTTCTAAAGTTCCAAACTGGGCATTAGTGACTACACAATTTTATCTAAAGCTATGTTAAGGCTTGTTGGATAATTTTTAATCTATTAGAAAGAAATTTCAGACCTATGAGTCATAAATCTTGATTTTTAACAAGGTTGAAAAATTGTTACCTAGGTAGATAAACCTTTCTATTTATTATTACCAAAATGGTCTTAGAAAAATATTGCGTGGTCCTCTGGGAGTAATTTAATAAAAGATTTTCATGAAATTGAAAACGTTTTTCTACTTTATTAAACTCTCATTTTCCAGAAAATCAGGCTATTTCAAAATATAGTTGCTTCACAATCCGACATCATTTATCTAACCACGAGACAACGGCAGTATTGAGGCTGAACGTTGTCATTAACATCCAACTAATTAACTGTGTAACTAACAAATACATTATGAATATTCTATTTCAGAGCCCTTATGTGACTTTGACTTGTCGTATGAGTAAAGTTTATATGCCGGTGACGGCAAAGACTAAGAATACTTACGCCATCAAATTCCGCGCGTGTTGTGGAACGTGCTAGTATCAGATAAAAGCATAAAGTTTTACGAATCTTGTTCTGACAAAATTGGTGACTGTGAAAAATAGTTTCTGAAGATTAGAAATTTATATTGTCGCATTTTATTGCCATGATACGTCTCTCATGATTTGTATTTGTTCACAAGCGGGTTTTTTAGGTTATGGTTTGATTTAAAGGGTATGGCAAGCACTTGGTACATTTTAGACGCAGACCTGCGATGTCTTTGGTTCTACAAATTTCCATAGGCGGTTAAGCTTACCATCAGATGCCCCTCTGACTATTGTCACATAACGACATAATGGCAAACACGTGGCATAATCCCTTTAAATATCTCGTACATACAATTATTTATATTGTTATACAAACTCTGTTAATGCAGTCTGTATTAACAGAGTATACGGATAAACTTTAAGAAAATTTACCCGAATGTGCGATTAAAGCAATGACAGGAAAGGTGTGAGTGAAATAAACAATAGAGTAACCATTTTGATTTATTTCATTTTGTTCGCCAAACCCAAACGCTTCGTCACACCGATAGAGGACGCCTTCCAGCCTTCCGAACAAATGAGTGAAATCATTATTATTATGAACGTGACGATCACGTAGTCGCGCGGGGTTATGCTCTCCAGAAACAAGTAGTGAAGTTTCATTGAGAAAATTAACTGAGATCCGAATCTAACTGAATTTACTATTAAAGTCGTTTTATAATAGGCAGGCTTGTATTACCACTGACCTTTAGCCGTCGTCCAACAACTGAGGCGGCATTAGCTGGAGAGTGCTTTGTACCCAGTAATCCAATTCCCCTGGACTGCAACATTGTATTAGCATTCGGTAAGGTATATGCTCAGTAACGTCATTACTCAATGGTTGCTGATAATAGCTATTGTGTTACGAGACCTCGTTACAATCTGCAGCAAATGTTGGGTTTTCTTTCCAATAAAATTTATATGTAGTTTGCTGCTTGTGTTGTATTTTGTCAATCTATGGTACATATAATATAACTGAAGAGGGTTGAAAGTCTGTACATGGATGATAGGTATACGAAAAAAAATTGGCTGGGGATTCTATCGATAACAGAACACGTTCCAACAGTTTTAGATTTTTTGGCTGTTTGTCTGTTTATCTGTTTTTCTGTTTATTTGATCACGCATCACGTGAAAACGGCTAAACGGATTTTGATGCAAACTTTACTAATCTGTCGAGAAAATCTTCGGCCAGGTTATAGGCTATGTAACATCACGCTACGACCCTTCAGAGCCGAGAAAAACGAAAAAAGTCAGAAAGAACGCTAAGCGAAAACGAAGTAATAGCGCAGGCGGGCAATGGGATGCGACGCGGCAGGTCGGGGGCCGAAATTTCACGCGGACGAAGTCGCGTGCACAAGCAGGTTTACAATATAATAGCAGAAAATACAATGAACATTCTAAGTAATATGTGTGCGCACTTCGGGGGAGTCATTCAATGTCAATTGCGTCTTGAATTGCGGCCGCACTCCGTTGCATTAACAATAAAGATTTTTGGATGTCTATTGAAATAATCTTGTTAGATCCTGGAATCAATCCCCAAGCAGCAGTGTTATTTGCTTTTTCCTTTTGGAAATTCTCAGTAGTAACCCAAACAGCTATACTGGCTACAAAAACTGTGGAAAAGTGAAAAAAACGAGTCAAACACCAAAAGGGTAAAATAACAGTCGTGTAGTTTACCCTTACACCTACCCTGATGTTTACTCTTTCATGCAATAAATGTGTTGTGTTATGTCTTGTTCAGCATAAAATGAAGCTTTTTATCCAAAGATTTTATGCACAATTTCAGCCTACGGCACAAATCATTTTGGAGGTTAATACTGTCTTAGTTTAACCTTATCGTTACAAAGCAACATTGTTTAGTAATTTAATGAGACTGTAATTTTCATCAACCAGGATAATATGAAAAGAACTATTCTGATCTTGTTTTCTCGAAATGTTGCTCTTTACGTTACGGCCAAACGACCTTCTAATGGTCTATCATTAGAAGGTCGTTCGGTCGTTCTGTTAGTAAAAGGGCATATTTAACATCATCAGTTTATAGCAGGCATTGCTGGAAAGGCCTTTACCGTCGCCACCATTTAACTCAATCTTCTACCTCTCAACTTCATAAAGGGCACATAACAAAGGCAAGGCAGGCAAAAAACGTTACCAATTTTGCTGAACATTCTCATTTATATGATAAGCCCGGTCCTAAATGGTTATTCTGCTAGATTTAGGTAATTTATGTCTCACATCCAATACTAATACGCTGTTACAGAAAACTAATTAGTTATCTTCCAGTCATTCTGTGATATAAAATAGTAGCTAAGAACAAGCCTTTTTCATTCATTTTTCCTAAGCTCCTTGGGACACACAATTTAGCGTCCATAAGATTTCCTGAGCCTTATATTTTGTGCACGTACTTTATTGCGTAAATCTTTACCGTCCTATTAATAAGAAAGGACATCTTAGGCCCAATATATATCGTCCTAAGCCGACTTTGGCCGCGTTCACACGGAATTGATCAGTACTATATTTTAACGTATAATTTTGGGATCACATGGCAGCTTTATATTGCATTGGTTTTTAACCGTATGAACAGTGAGATGTTGACGTGTGATCCCAAGTTTTTACTGCAAAATATCGTACTGAGCAACGCCGTGTGACGGTATGAACACAGCCTTACACTCATATTTATTTATGGTTTATGAATTATATTAAGTTATGGGTCTTAATCCTAAATCTGTTATTAAAATCCGGTCATTTGATTTCCCGAAATAAATTATTATTTCATCCTAAATCACCTACCTGCCGCTTATGAATAAAATTTTGCTAAAATACAATAGACGTAGATATATTTAGTAACTTATTCCGCTTAACTATTCCTAACTATACTATTACAAACCTTGTAAGAAATCTACATGTGTTTCACCTCTCAACGAAGCATCCTCAGGTTGAAGATAGACTTGTCGCGAACCTGAACACGACATGTTGCCATGCCGAGCGCCAGCTCTACGTCTATTGTTTTTAATGGATTTCCGCCAAGTCACGCCTGAATCAATTAACTAGGTTATCTAATGACCGGTTAATTTCAAGTAGTTTTTTTTTTAATTGACAGAATTCGATTATGCTCGATTACTGTCTAACCTTTATTGAGGTAAGCAATGGTTATCTGAAGCGGCTAACACAAGTCAGGTGTATCCTAGACTGGCCACACATAGTCTTAGTTATTTCCATGTCTAAGGGAATGCTAATGCTTTTAGATGTTATTCAAGTCATCGACGTAAATAATTGCTTCCCAAGGGTTATAGTTGCCCCGAACTCATCCTGTACAATGTACCTACAGTTCCTCAGAGTTTTCTTTGTAAAGTATTCTTGGGTTAAATCAGAAATAATAAATAGCTGTTGACACCTTCGAGTCTAAATTGCTAGAATATAAATGAAGTCATTTACGTAACATCATTTATATCCTAGGCTGATTCAACCATATTTCTGGTTGGTTGGCATTTAGTAACCCACGCAATAACAAATTATGTAAGTAGACAAAGCAGCTTGTTTTTCTTACAAACACTCCAACTTCAGTTAATGTCAATGGAACGCGTGAGCGTGGACCTAATACAAACTTCACTTGTTTCCGGCTTAGCGAACGCAAGATGGTGACGCGTGTGTTGTGATGTAACGGAAGAGTATTAAGCGTAGTGTTTTTATAGGACCTCTAAAGTTTCTACGAGCTCTCTGGTATTAGGAAAAGGTCGGTTCTACTGGAAAAAAAAATGAGTTCTTTTTAAGGCAATTTCGATCATACAAAGAGGAACGTAAGCCAATAAATCCTTCCTAGTAGTTGAGCGCGCGTCAATCTGTGAGCCTACTAGCATGAATGCTTGAGAAAACGAAGACTTTTTCATATTTATGGAAGATGCTAATTATTATTGATCTTGTCGCAAAAAAATAAACCAAAATACCTTAGTATTGTGGCGGCATCTACATCGCCACATTCAAACTACGAATCACACTGACGTTACGCAAAATCCTGAATCGCGCAAGCAGGGTTTACCGCGTAATCAGCATATACTATATATAACTTTCCGCCATCAATGGTCGAGCAGTTACCCACCAGACACGTAACGTCTGGTCGGAGAGTCCTCTCTTTTCCATATAAGATGAGTGAACTTTACACCCTGTTCCTCATACCTGATAGTGTTTACGATAAAAAAATCGATAGAGCTTGCTTACGTAACGTTTACCACGAGCATTCGTGCAAGGCCCATTGTGCTTTTTAAACCTCACTGTCAACAAAATCACATGACGCGCTACGATTTTCAAAGATTATGATCTATTTCATTTCCGTTATTTAGATACATTTAGAACATTTTCACATTCTAAAAGCAAGTTGTGAATATTCATCTATTTGCATTTGAGACGAGGCTGTCTTTTACTCCAATTTCTATCTTTCCTTTAATTCTTTTTTTAAAACGTTCCATTAAAGTGTCTAGACGATATGTTAGAACAAGTCTAGTGATAGTCCGTTGTGGGCAGGAAATAGCTGTCATTCCGTTTACTGTGGCATCGGTGTGTTAGCGTCAGACTATAAAGTTTTAGTGCTATCGGTCGTGATGTTATGGATGGTTAGCATTGTATGTTAGGTATGTTATAAAACTGTGAACCGGAAAGTAAAGGTTAGTTCCATACGGTGTGATGCCTGCGTTCCATTTGTCGGTGGACAACCTTCTGTAGTTGGTACTTACATTTGTTGTAGGTATTTGGTAAACTTACTCACATGGCTCTTTTAGTTCAGATGGGAGTGAAAATGTACTTATATCTAGCTACCTACCTAACTTAAATAAATATTATTCTCAATATAATAAATTCTAAGGATCATAACCCTAATTTATGTTTTATTGAATTAGGATAAGAGTTAAATAATAACACAACTAAAGTTTATTTATTTATTTTTGCTCTTACATCTATTGATAGTGCCATCCACGAAGACGCGCCCCATTCTTATTTCTGACCGCGATTAAGGCTTGTACACACTGGCGCTATATCGCGGGCTTGACAGGGGTTGCGCTGCCTGTCGCGCCCGCGATATCGCGCCGGCCTGCACGAGCCGTTACTGTACCTACTGTAGGCGTAGGGCGCGTCTTCTATACATATAAGTAAGAGGGAATATAAATAAATAAACTTTAGTTTTAAAATCCCTGCTTAAAGGCTCGTGCATGCTGGCAAGAATTGTCGCACGACGCGCCACCGGTAAAGCCTCATGCAGACTGGCGAGTTGTGAATCTAAGGATGGAATTTAAAAAAAAATCTTAACGGTAGGATTATTACCGGAGTCGCGTCGCACCAGTCACACAGGATGGATGTTTGGTACTCACTGAATTACTTATAACGTAAGTATTAGAAGAAAGTTAAACGAAGGTCAAATTTTCTTTAAAAATAATGTCATATCTTGTTAGTTTAATATCTCCAAAATAACAAAGGAGATATTTTATTTATCCAAGAAAACATCATTAAATAGTAACTAAATAAAGAAGGAAAATAAAGTATCCGTAGAAGCCAAACCTTGTTCAAACATTTTCAAAGTTTGCGGATTTTTAAAGAAATTGTTATCTACTTATCTATTCAGTCTAGATTCTATGCTAAGTAGAGAGCTTTGCCTCACAGATTTTTATGCTGAGTCGAAACTCTGTTCTATTAAACTGGGTCTGTTTGACAATTTATTCAAATAATATACTTATTTCTTCTTTTTTTTGCCTTGAAAGCCTGAATTTCATGATACAAGTTTCTTATCTGTGCCATACAATAAAATTAAAGAAACAAATGCCTTGCGTTAACACTGTTAAAACGGTTCAGCTTTTATTGTTGCATACCACAGGCAAGTTAATCGCACCGCAAATCACGGTTAAAGCTTCTTGTATTTTGTACCTAGACCTCCGACATATAGTATATATTTACGTAGATTCTTCAGAGATTGCATCAAAAGTAAAAAAGGAGAGTTATGATTTTGACCGGTATGTATGTATGTATGTTCATCTGTTCCCTCATAGCTTCTGAACTCTCAACATAATTTGACAAATGAGGTATCGTTGGAAGCGTCTTGATCGTCCGCTAGTTATAGACTATGTGACGTTACATTACATTGAATATGGCGTCCTCCAGAAGACATTAAAAGGACTAAGAAAAAAAATATTGGTGATGCCATGTTGGGTATTAAATGAAAGGGCATTGAGTTATAGCCCCAAAATAATTACGTAAATGATTAGGTATTACGTTTTTAAATACTTTAGTCTCAAAAATAAAGAGCCACTTTAGGTGAGAACATAAGATAACCTAATGTAATAAACTTATTCTAGGTAGGTAGGTAAGTGTTACTTGGATTTTCTATCTGGAGTTTCTTAGTAGCAGTAGCGGTTGATGGCAATAGGCTCGCCCCCCCATTACATGGGACTTAAACATAACTGGCGAAATGTGGGTGTACTATATGTAGGTACAGGTTCGGGGAAACAAGGCATGTGTTATGTTATGTTATGTTTATTCTAGGTAACGGTGACCGTTACCTAGAATAAGTTACAATAACGAATTAATTATTTATTTTTGGCTATATCTTATTATGTTTTTGAATTGTTTTGGCTTGGTTAGGTTAGCACGTTTAACGGTTTTAGTCTAGGCTAGTAGGCTAGTAACATTGTTATTGAGTTGTTTCAATAATATATTTGATAGTTTTGCTTTAAAACCGCTGAAAGAGTTATATTTTTGATAAAGAATGGTATGTTATTATTAAATTGTGGTCCTTCATAGGTGATATTCTTTTTAGCATAATTTGTACGTATCTTTGGCAGGACCAGTACGCTGCGTTCATGATGTAGCCTTGAAATAACTGAGTATCTTTTGCTATAGTAGTTCTTGTTAAAACAAAAGATATTCAGTTATTTCAAGGCTCATCACTCAATTCATATTCTTCACATTAAAATCAGTTACCTTCATTAATATTGATTGAATAATATAGTATTGTTCTTCACAATTTAACACAGGGGTGGGTATCAAGGGCCGGCCTAGTTACGTCATCAACAAGGTATCTTATTGTTTTAACTGAAAGACAAACATCCATTTAAAACATCTTCTTCAGTGTGTTCTCCACAAAACATTTGTAGGTACAGTCAACCGTACGTCAGTGGTAACAGAACCGGTATAAACTGGCCTTTTCTATTTAAACTCAATACTACGCTTGGCCAGATTAAGATCAAAGGGACGTGTGGTCGACTCTTAGTTGGTGGGTTCTTAAAAACAACCCCGCGTAATGCTTTTAGAACTTTCTTCAATGAATTTGAACACGGGAAGTAAAGTTTAAAGTTAAAAGTCTTCAGTAACTTGATTCTGGCTTTAAAAGTTAATTAAAGGTATTGAGGTCATTGTTAAGTTTGAAAAATCCACGGAACGATTTTCTTTCTTTCATTTCAATTTAAATCAAAACTAATGTTTTAAATGTTACTGAATGAACTGAAACACGTTACAGAGTAGATAAATTACCCCGTATAATGACAAGATGTTATAGGTACTCTCATTTCCTGTGCAACCCTAAGTAAGGGAGCAATTAATTAACTTTAAAGCTGTACACAGAGTAATTACTGAAGTAGAAACTGAAGACTATTTGGCTAAATTGCTCGGTGTCTCGTCTGTTGAATCTCGATTATTGCTTGTTTGATAAACAAACGACAAACACTATTGTCATAGTTTCGAAACAGTGTTTGTATATTTAGGCTGACAACACATGGTTAATATTCAGAACCCCGTGCCTATGAATAGCTATATATACATATATGTGAATTATACAGAAACGGCGTGGTGAAGGCGTGGCGCAGGCATGATGCAGCTTCAAAAAGTTTTCATACAAAATGTACGTAGGCGACGTGTCTTGAAACAGTTGAAACTGAAGCGGCGGGGCGCCGCTTTCTCGCCTGTGCCGCGTCGCTTGATATACAGTATGAGCAGTGTCTTATCCGTTCCAAGCCTGCGTTGCGCCTGTGATGTGCCGCGCCTTTACCTTGCGCCTTCTGTGTGTAATTCACGCCTAGGAATTTATAGGCAGAAAAAGTGACTGATTATACACGGTATATATATATTCTTCAATTAATTATGAATTAACAACTTTCTTTGGGAATTCTGGAACAATGTCTTTGTTCATATTTTGAGTTGGGCGGTGATAGCTGAGCCACAGTATTTTACTTTTATCCGTGAGCCTTTGTAAATTGTGAACTTAAGTTGTCCCAAATAAACTTTATTATATTTTATTTATTTATTTTATTTGATAGGCATATAAACTTCACCATATCCTGGGCTAGGAGCATCTATTGTATGTTACGCTTTTCAAAATGTCAGTGACCCGTCGCGCCTGTTCCTCGTCTATTTCAGGAATTACAAGTGATTGCGTTTGTGACGCTTTTGCAAATGGCACTTAAGTTAAAGACTTTCATAAAAGTATTTCTGTCGCAATAATACACTTTAAAATGTCTGAGACGGCTGCATAAGACGGTGGTTTAAAAATAGAGTTGTGTGTCAGTCCTCATATCGAGACAAAGTTTCATACAATCTTGCTCTATTAGATATTCTACTATCTCGTTCTTTAAAGAAATTGCCTTGTTAAAAACACACTTTTGTATAAAACAATGTTAGCAGAAACTACAGACACTAAAAGGCATCTTGGAGCCTTTAGTGCAGTTTGTTATTCACTCCGTTCATGTTCTTTACGTTGCAGTTGACAACCATGATGCTTAGAACAGACGCTTCGCTTTTCATTTAAGAAATTGCTTTAAAACTATTTGATTTGCTTCCCAAGTGTTGTTGTTTAGTTTTAATTGGTTGATGTGAAGATTGAACTGCATTACATACAAGAAAAATCTAGAATAAAAAATTGGCTACACAGATTTCTGTAATAAACACCGAGGCCCTATAAGGCAATAAGGCCCTATTTATTTATTTATTTAACATGATTTTTTAGATTTAAATAACTTTATATTGCAAGTAACAAGGTCGTTTTCACTCATTTAAATCTTAGTAGTAGACACGGGTTTTTCATATGTATATATCCGTGTCTACATCGTCACAGAAAAAATAATGTAGTTGTCTTTATGTACAAATAGCAAACATTGAGAATTAAACAGAAAAAAAAAACTATGATAAAACTAATAATTCTGAGTCAAATTATGTCAAAAAGTGAATTTCGTAAAAACTACAGCTGAATGCACTTGAAATTCACCTGCTGCCGTCGATTTATTAATAAACATGAATTCCCGGATTTTAATACCGTATAAGTATTCATTGAAATCTTAGTACGTAAATACAAAGGATAACATCAGATACGAGAAAATTGTATCAACATATATTAAGAAACTCTTGTTTCACATTTCACAGACATAATTACAACAACAGAGTTAAATAATACCGCTGTGATTCTGCTCCGCGACGCAAATCCACTTGACACCTTAACTTCGGTAGTTAAAACCGAAGCAATTACTTGTTAGGATATGTTTCGAGGAAGTAAGGATGCGCAAGGATTTAGTACTGAAGGCTGAGCATGAACCCACGAAGTATACGTAACGTTAAATGTAACGATTTTTGAATTGGAAATACTCGATTCACTCATAATATTTATTTAAAAAAGACCAACCGACTTCCATAAAAAACACTAGAAAGTGAAAAATAACTTTAATTTCGGTGTAAAGTCGGTGTCTTTGGTTTTGAATTTTCGTTTTTAGCCACCGACTTCCGAAATTAAAGTTATTTTTCACTTTCTAGTGTTTTTTATGAAGTCGGTTGGTCTTTTTTGTAAAAAGTTTTTATTTTTCACTTTTTAGTTGTGGTACCTACCCCCTACTAGTTCGAATATCACGACCTGCTATGTAAATAACAGTGACGGGAAAATGTTAAAAGATCGTCCATATAGGCTAAGTGGGAAAAATACGTATTAATGAAGCTAACTCAAAAAGTACTCAAGCTAAGTTAATAAAATTTATATGGGACCACCTTGAGAGCATACCCTTTCAAACAAAAAAAGAATTTTCAAAATCCGTCCACAATTGACGAAAATATCGACGGACATACACAAAAAAAAAAAAAAAAACATACATACGCTACGAACATATAACCTCCTCCTTTTTGGAAGTCGGTTAAAAATGAAGACTTTCTTATTATTTACTTTATTCATAATACAAATGCAAATGGGCATGTGATGCGGAGGAATGAGGAAAATGTCGCGAGAAATTTTTTGAGTACCTACCTATCTATGAATGTCGATGGCTATAAGACTAGGGGAACACCAAAGAAACGAATGTATGGACTGTGTGAAAGATGATACGGCTAGAAAGGGGGTGACTACCAAGATGACGACTAGAGTCATTCGGGGTAAGAGCTCGCAGCGGGCAAGAGTTCGCAGTAGCCCGATCTCTGACAGGGGAGGGGGGACTGAGGTTTGTGTTCACGGAACTTAGTGACCGACGAGACGCCGTATCGGAACCACGTGTTGCGCGCGCGCAAAATATGTACTTGTCGCCACAGGTCGCCGAATACGTAAACCGCAACAAAATCCTTTAATATTTGCGCCGGGGAAAAGTGTGTTGAAGTTACATGCATGGATCTAAGACTGTAAGTTTATTACATTTCTATAGTTCGATTATCGTAGTATTTATGTAAGTATATCATATTCTCTTAAATTCATTGACTTGTGTATTGTGATCGATCATTTAATATTTTTGCTGATTGGGGTAAGAGTGCGAGGTTAAAAGTACGCACGCGTATTTTTACCCATGTTGCATACTTATGTAAATAAAAATATCCAAAGTTATTTTAAAGTTGTTTATTCTTTCAGAACACATCACAATGCCGAGGAACTAGTAAGGAAAGCACCACAACGAGCCCTGATCTCAGATGATCAAATAGACATCGCAAAAAAACTAATCCAAGAAGGTAAAAGTCAGAGACGTGCTGCACTAGAAGTAGGTATTAGTGAAGGTGCTTTGCGAAAGAGGCTGAAGTCTACTCACGTGCCAACCTCTTTGGGACGTTTCAAACCTACATTTACCAAAGACCAAGAAGCAGAATTTGCAGTTCATTGCCAAGATATGGACGATAGGTTTTTTGGTATTACGATTAGTGATTTACGACGATTGGCATATGAGTTTGCAATGGCCAATAATATATTTTAAGTTACAGATAAGTACAAAAGTTACCATTATATTCTTTTAAAAGTTTAATAAATGTTGATTATCACCAATCTTTATTTTATTTCACTATCTATTTAGATTTCTTTAAATGCGTACGTTTACCCCGCACGCGTAATTTTACCCTGATGCTTGCGTAATTTTACCCGCGTCACGGGGCAAGAGTACGCATTCGGAACATGTTACTTTAAACATACGTAGAAAAAAATCTAATTGGTATAGAACGTAAATTTACTTAAATAATGAAAATATATTAAATTCTCGACCAATTCTATAACCAATCAACACAGATATCTCGTTTTTTATAGTTTTTTAAGACCATAGAAAATAAAGTGCGTGCTCTTGACCCGAATGACTCTAATAGAGAAGTATGGAAGAAAAAGACATGTTGCGCCGACCCCAAATAAATTGGTATAAGGGCAGGAGAATGATGATTCATAATACAAATTTAGCTTGTCGCATTTCAACATATAAGCGTATGTGTAGGTGTACAACAATGACAACAAGTGTCAACTGGTTCTGAGCGAAACGAGTATTTCCAATTCAACAATCGTTCGAATTAACGTTACGTTTACTTCGCGCATTCGTGCTTGGCCCACTCGCATTGTTCCACAAAAATCAATTTAAAGACCGAATTTCTACCGCACATACATTTACCGTAAGCAGTGAGAATCAACTGGTAAATCTAACAACAATTATTAAGGAGTGGAACTCCTTGCCAGGGGCTATTTCGTGGGAATGCTCAAGTCTCGAGTGAATGATTTACCTACTTCTACACGAGTGCACGATTATTGGCCACATTATCGCTTACCATCAGGAGAAAAATTGCTCAACGCAAAACGGTGAGATGTTTTTTTTTTGTGATATGATTTATTGTGTTTGTTTGATTAAAGACTGGTTTGGTCAATGTTTCAATAGATTTAAAACAGGCGGTATTATTTAGGTTTTTTTATTTATTCATAAGTAAACCCCTCGCCTTTTTTTACCAGCTACTGTTACGGAAGTGTAAAAAAATATTACTTTAAATCCCTCTTCATTTATACAGTAATCAGTCACTGCTGGATTAAGGCTTATGTAAACTCTGTAGGTATCTACAAGCGGAATAAACGTAAATTTAATTTACTAATGAGCGTACTGATGAGTACTGGTAAGGGCAGTCCTTCCAAATGTTTGTATACAAAATGAGGTTATCATTTAAAAAATTAAAATAAAAGCGACTAAGTGTTCATTATAATCTCTAAAGCTTTGTATAAAAAAATAAACAACCAAAAGATAATTTGAAAAGAACAGTGCTGCTCGTAAGTACCTATTACCTACCTATTATTTTAATAATAATTTTTAATAAAAATATGATTTTTACTTTAAAT
Source organism: Eupsilia transversa (assembly GCA_914767815.1). NCBI lineage: Eukaryota > Metazoa > Arthropoda > Insecta > Lepidoptera > Noctuidae > Eupsilia > Eupsilia transversa. Next base: position 7,577,903 of record OU611888.1, read on the forward strand.
TAAACTTCGAAATTCAAAACGATATAACATGAGAGTTCGATTTCTAATTTTATGCGGTTAGGTTGGTACTTTACAGACTGGCACTAGAAATACTTTTTTGTAATTGAAATAATTTCCCGAAGACTCTTATTGTTCTATACAGACCGAACTTCACCCATGAGTGATTAATTTGAATTGAAAGGACTTTTCGGATTGTTTGATGAATGAAAACTTTTTGCGGGAAAAGAGAGATTCCTTGACTTAAATTACTTTAGAATACCAAGTAACGTCGGTTATAACTTCAATTCTGAAACCAAAGGGGTTTGTAGATTTAGAAGATTCTGGCTGTTACTATAAAACCTCAAACTTTTTTGAATAAAACTTTAGGTCTACCGTAGTGTTTATTATTTAAATTCATCGTCTATAAGAGTTTCAAATAATTTTGATGGCACCTGGAAATACTTCAGAATCAGTTTATTCGAGCAAAATGGTTTCCATTTCATTGCGTTAGAAGCGTTCGTTCATTCACGCAGAAATAATGATAAAAAAACCGGCCAAGTGCGAGTCGGATTCGCACACGAAGGGTTCCGTACCGTATTAAGATCGAGCAAAAAACGTCAAAACGTACAGGTTTCTTTAATAGCGCACTGTAAAAAATTCAACTGTCTTACCTATTACGGTTCATGAGAAACAGCCCGCTGACAGACAGACGGACGAACGGACGGCGGAGGCTTAGTAATAGGCTTCCGTTTGGCAAGCTTCGGGTACGGAACTGTAAAAAGTGTGTAATGACGTGCAATGATAAGTATCACCTTCCATAATATCAGAAGTGTTTTCTTTCCAACGAAATTGGAATATGTCTCAAAACTGACATATTTCTCTACTCAACATACAATAATATAGGTATGTAGATATAATTCGAATCACGAAATTCAAGGATACTTTTATCTTCATTCCTGTAATACATTCTTCCCGTTATGCTCATATTTTTCTCCATTCCCCTGTGAGGCGAGATCGACTTATGGAGTAAGTCAGACTTTATATACATTTTCTTACGGAGGTAGCTATTAGATTTACTTCATAGGTACCTACTTACTTAGGGCGAATTTCACCAATAAAAACTGAACGCGATCAGCACATAAACCACGTTTAAGAGCTGTCAATGTCATTATTTTCTTTGTAACATTGACACTGACAGCTTGAACTCGGTTTAGATGTGCTGATCGCGTTCAGTTTCATTGGTGAAATCAGCCCTATTTGCTATAGACGTGATAAAAAAGTTTAGGAATGGTATGTCATGCCTATACTTTTCCCAACTATGTTAGTGTCAGAGTCCAGTCTTACTGGATGCAGCTGAATTCCAGTTGATATTTTTCATGGAGCGACTGCCTATCTGACCTCTTTAACCCAGTAACTGGGTAATACGACACCCCTTGGTAAGCAAGTTACGAAGTAGCCAGAAGCCCGAAAGTCTTGACTTTCGGGCTTCTGACTGCCCGTAACGACTGTCAAAGACCTACAAATGACAGTCCGGGTCAATAGCGGGCTTAACGTGGTTTCCGACGCACCCATGCACGGACGGACTTGGGCAAGCATAACTTAACCTTCGATTAAATTTTTGAATTGTTTGTATATTTTTATTACGGACGCTTTTAACGTGCACGTGTCTACATTGTTCTCACATGTAATATTTCAACATGAATGATGTAACAAATATTTTGTAACATATTTTGATTTAAAAGAGTGTTCGTGGAGTTTCTTTCCCGTTCATCTCCATTGGAACCAACTACGCTTTGGAATGGGCAACTAGCTTAATCTTTCTGACTGACCGACCCCTTGACGATTTAAAAGTGCCTGTAATTGGTCTATTTGAAATAAATGCTTTGAGTTTTGAGTTTGAGTTTGATCGACCCGTGCGGCTGATATGTTATTACTTAGCCAAGATTTATGAAAACGTCTGTGGGTATGTACTGTCTCTAGTGCCTACGTTTTATTTCTTCTCATTGATTTCCGCTGTCACCATCTTGACATTAAAGCTGAACTAAGAACCGTTATGCAAATATCGTAGGTACTTGATTGTAAAGGTTAGCGGTGTTTTGTAAAGTTTTAATGGAATAACCCAATTTCAACCTCCGTCACTCGATTTTTAAATTCTCTAATTGGTTTTGTCCTTTTTGTTATTTAATCGAATTTCATCCGTTCTAATTATTAATTACAAATTTAATTTAATGTTAAAGCAGAAAATAATAATTAATATAATCAGCTCTTGCCTATTATTATTTTAAATGAGCAAATTTGAAGGAATGTTTAAGTATAAACATTGTTGAAAAGGCTAGGCTGCTAGGATGATGTGGTTTAAGAATTAATGGATTTACGTTTTTTTTAGCCTAACATTGGGACACAATATATCTCCCTTTTTACTTCCAAATCTCTCTATTTTGTACCATTTGTGGCAATGTTGGCCCTGCAAACATAATTATGCACAATTTAAAATAAAAAATATCATTCTGCCTAGCCTATTCCCAATCATGTTGGGGTCGACTTCCAGTCTAACCGGATGCAGCTGAATACCTACCAGTATTTTACATGGAGCGACTGCCTATCTGACCTCCACAACCCAGTAACTGGGTAATACGATACCCCTTGGTAAGACTGGTTGTCAGACTTTCGGGCTTCTGACGACTCGTAACGACTGTCAAAGATCCACGAATGACAGCCGGGACCAACGGCTTAACGTGCTTTCCGAAGCACGGAGGAGTCTCCGACCAACCCCGGCAAGCGCAGCTTAACCTGATGGATCGACCCGTGCGGCTGTTATTACTTAGCCACGAGCTCCTACAAAAAAATAATTACATAATTATTGCACTAAAATGGGATAATCCGTAGTTTTAGTAGTGTCATATCCGACATAAATGGATCTCATTTGTTATAGGTAATTAAAAACATTTATTTGGGGTCAAACACTTGTAGGTATACGTTTTAGTAGTGCTATAATCTTGAATTGTACTAATACATGTACTCAGCTGTCTGAAATAAAAAAGTTTTATTATTAATATTATTCTCTTTTCTATAGTGGCTGTACAACAGACTTTCCTAACGAAAAATTGATCTTACTTTAACCTAGTTCGTCTATTGATTTAGCTAAAAACTTGTCAACGGAGATAGCTTTAATCAAACACCCTTAAAGTTCCGATCCACCAATTCAGTCTAATTGGTCGTCCCTAATAGCCTTATTTATATTCTTTCCTCACCATAAGATAATAAGAAAAGATGAGGTCTTACTTCTAGTAACCAGTTGCGACCCTCTGGATTATCCTCAATATAATGTATTAAATCGTTATTGGTTAGAGGATTTCTTCCAAAAACTTATTTATGCAGAACACGCTTCTCAATAATCAAGCTTTTGTTAGTGGTACTGAATCGTTTTCTTCCATGTGAACGTTTTTGCTGATTACTTTTAGAATGTTTAAGGAAATCTTCTTGCTTATTACTTAAGAAAACAGACATTATCCTTTCACATTACCTATACTCTATTTACATTAGCGTTAGACAAATAACGGCTAAACAACGACAATTATTGTGTAATAATATTGAAATGAGTGCACTTTAGAATTATGTTTTTAATATAAATGGTAAATAGATCACATTACTTTGTACTTAGCGTGAAATAACGGAGTTTATAATACGTTTACATCGAAATAACGTGATAACCGTTATTTGTCTCATGTTAAATAAATGGACTATAGGTGAATTCGTTTTATTTAGAATAGGTATAATTAACATGTCATAATGGTAATTAGTATAAATACCAAACTTCCTTTAGTTTACTTCACTTAAGATGTCGCATAATAATAAGTCTTGTGTATCGTCGGGCCGCTGATTACCCCGCCCGTGCTTTTACGACTTGGAGATTTCTTTACTAATTTTTTTTGCGTTAACCTATATTATTGTCCCACAGTTGGGCAAAGGTCCCCCCCATATTTTTCCAGTCCTCTTTATGTTGTGCCTTCTCCGGCCATCGGTTAGGAACGAGTCTAAATCGTCACGCCAGCGTTTTTTAGGCCTGCCCCGGCGACGACGCCCGTCATCAGGTACCCACTGTGTGACGATCCTGGCTATATGTATATGTAAGTTTAAAGTAAGAATAAATTATTATTACACATAAATCTTCCGGAATAAATTCTCAAAATAATGTTCAAAACAGCATTAAAATCCCTTGCGTAGTTTAGGAAAACAACGCTGTCACACACACAGACACGAAAAGCGACTATAATTTATAATACGTACCTATAGATTAGTACCTCGGTACTACAATATTTACCTTTTAAAACAATTAGTAGGCATCTCACATAATGATACAAATGTCTATTAGTTATTACCAACATGTAATGTTGCATACAAAAAAAAACATTTAAAGGCTCCCGCAAACAGGCGTGATGCAACGGCGCGACGCGATACCGATAGAACACTCAAACTCAAACTCAAACTCAAAGCATTTATTTCAATTAAACCATTTACAGGCACTTTTGAATTGTCAAGGAGTCGGTCAGTCAGAAAAATGAAGCTAGTTGCCCATTCCAAAGCGTAGTAGGTACCTATGGAGAAGAACGGACAAGAAACTCCACGGACACTCTTTTAAATCAAAAAATTGTTACAAAAATTGGTTACATCATTCATGTTGAAATTACTTAAGTATACATGTGAGAACAATGTAGAAAGACGTGCATGATAAAAAGCGTCCGAAGATATAAACAATTCAAAAATTAAAAATAAACCATGGCAGCTAAGAGATGACCAGCCCCAACTGACGGCGCCCGTTCACGAACATGACGCATGGATTAGCACCATTCAGCTCAACCATTTTGAAGGGAGCTAAATGATCCAACACACACGCCACCATCAGCGAGACATCTTAGCGAGCATGACATACTCACAGCCGCCAGGGCACATTCAAGTCAATGAAAGACATAAAATTATCCGGTAAATGGAAGCTCTATAGTACATAGTACTCACACATGTGCTATGCAATTATATAATGCAAAGGAAATTGAGTTTATACAATGCAAAGATGTTCTTACAATCTTCAGCAGCTCCAACAGACTTTCCAAATGTTAATCAATTAGTTGTGGTTGTGGAGCAGGACTAGCATTGGCCCAAGCATTTTTATCAGTGATGTAATCCCCCAACTTATAATATGCCTGTCTGCATAGTGTGCGTTTTATACATGTTTTGAATTTCGTCTCATTCAGTTGAAGTATGTGGGGAGGAATTTTATTATAACATTTTAAACAGTACCCCATGAAAGATGAGTCCACTTTAGCCAGTCTGAAACCTGGTTGAACTAATAGGTCCCTATTTCTTGTACTATAGTTATGTCTATCACCTCTTTTACTAAAAAGATGTACATTTTTTCTTACATACATGATGTTTTCATAGATATATTGACAAGGTACCGTCATGATGTTAATATCTTTAAACAGTTCCCTTAGAGAATCGCGCCTGCGGAGATGATATATGGCTCTGATCGCTCTTTTCTGCAGAATAAAAATAGACTCGATGTCTGCAGCTCGTCCCCACAGTAAAATACCGTAAGACATGATACTATGAAAGTAACTAAAATAGACCAGTCTCGCGGTATCTACATCAGTAAATTGACGGATTTTTCTGACAGCATATGCTGCTGAACTTAGCCGTCCTGCAAGAGATGTTAAATGAGGACCCCATTGTAGCCTTGAGTCGAGCGTGATCCCCAGGAAAACGGTTTTATCGACGAATTCTAGTTTCTCTTGATTCAATAATATCTCACAATCATTACTTTTTACATTTGGTAAAGAAAATTTTATGCACTTAGTTTTTGTTCCATTTAATACTAAATTATTAGCAGTGAACCAATTATGGACCTGCAGTAGGGCGTTATTTACGTCGTCAAAATTTGTAGCACGTCTATCTACCTTAAAAATTAATGAAGTATCATCAGCAAATAACACCATTTGTGGTTGATTTTTTAATAAATGGAGTAGATCATTAATGTATACTAAAAAGAGGAAAGGACCCAATATCGAGCCCTGCGGAACACCCATTTTTACTTTTAAGCCTAGTGAATTGATACCGTTTATTTGAACTTGCTGTTGTCTATCATTTAAATAAGATTTTACTAAACTGAGCGCAAGTTTTCCAAGTCCGTAATGCTCTAGTTTCAAGAGTAAGGTTTCGTGATCGACGCAATCAAATGCCTTGGAGAGGTCACAAAAGATTCCTATGGCGTCTTGGGCCTCTTCCCACGCGTTAAAAATGTGTCTTAATAAGGTAACACCGGCGTCGGTCGTACAACGTCCTTTGGTGAAACCATACTGTTGATCGTGAAGGATTTTATTTGTGTTAAAATGATTGAGCATTTGATTAAGCATTACCTTTTCAAACACCTTACTGAAAGCTGGCAACACGGATACGGGTCTATAATTATTGGTGTCTTTACTGTCCCCGGATTTGAAAAGTGGTATAACCTTACTGTATTTCATTAAATCCGGGAAGACTCCTTGATCCACACATAAATTAAATATTAAGGCTAAGTAAGGCGCTATGGTTTCAATTATGGAGGTACAGACTTTAATGGACATTCCCCAAAGATCTTCGGTCAATTTTATCTTGATTTGCTTAAAAGCTTTTATTACTGTTACGGGGTTAATATGCTTAAAGTTAAATTCAATCGGGCAGGTTGAAACGTTCGCCTGTAGTAAATCAAAAGAAAGCGAGGGCGAGGAATTTAAGGTTTCAGTAGTTTTAAGTGGGATATTAGTAAAGAAATTTACAAATTCTTGTGCAACTTTTTTGTTATCGCTAATGAGACCACCACATGACGTCTCTAGTATGTAATCAGAATTATGCTTTTTGGTCCTGTTCGTTTCATTATTGATAATTTTCCAAACCGTCTGTATTTTATTGTCTGCTGATTTAACCTTGTTGCTAATGTATAAGGCTTTAGCTGCCTTACAAGTGTTCTTAAAAGTTCTAGAGTAAGTAGCAACATATTTATTAAAAGTTTCCGCGTTAATATAGGGCTTAAGGCCATACAACTCAAAAAGTCTTTCCCTACTTTTTCTGAGTCCTTTCGTTGCCCAGTCACTAAATAAAAACTTAGGGCTGATAGTTTTAGTTCTCTTCTTAAAAGAATTATTGAACTCAGTTTGGACTACCGAAAAGAATTCTTTATAGAGAATATTGACATTGTCCATTGTAAGGTCCTGATTACTTAACTTACAGATTAAAGTATTATTAAATTTATTTAAATTACCGGCTGTTATTGGTCTGAATTGTATCTGCACTTTTTGTAATGGTATATTGGACTCAAAAGTTACGGTTTGGCCACTGTGATCAGAAGGCAGATAATTAATTATAGCTTTATCTAAATAATCGCAGCAACAAAACACATTATCAATACATGTAGCTGTAGATGTAGTTATTCTGGTTGGTTCTACAAACACATTTGACAAATTAAATGATTTAAACAAATTTAAGAATCTACTGGTATTTGAATTATTTTCTAAAATATTAATGTTAAAGTCACCACAGATAATTACTGATTTATTACCAGATGCAAGTTTTGCTAAAACATCTTCCATTACCGACTCAAATAAAGAGTAGTTTTGATAATTTGGGGGTCTGTAAACGCACACTATGACATGCTTATCTAGCTCAACACAAGACAGTTCAATGCTATGTTCAACCGATAGTTCAACTATATCGTTACGGGTTTTTGATTTAATAACATTTTTAGTTAAGATTAGTGAACCACCACGCAGCATTGATTTTCGGTTAAAGCAACTGGCCACACTATAATTGTCATAGTTAATTAACATTTCACAATCTTTTAACCAATGCTCAGTTAAACAAATAATGTCAAACTTTGTTTTTTCTAAAAACAATTCAATTTCCAATTGTTTGGAAGAAAAACCTTGAATATTTTGGTGAAATAATTTCAAGGATTTCTGCTTAGCCCCTTTTGTACAGTTAACTATGTTAGTGCTAGAAAATACCTTTTTGTTATTATGTGTAACTATAGTGTTAGTGGTACCTTCTGTTGTCTTACAAACTAGTTTAAATTACTATTAGAGCTAACCACCTTAACATTAGTACTATTACTAATTGTGGTGCTAATTACAGATGACTTCGACATACTAATTATGTCTGGGTTAATATTAAAAGCTAATAGCCTAGCTATTTGACGTCTAAAACTAATGGGCAGATACACAGTATCCCTAGTCGACCTTAACTTATCAACAAAAATGTTGGTGTCAAAAAATATAAACTTGTCACTATGGTGACTAACCAAGAAATGCATGCAATTATTTAACCTGTGAATGTAATTGTTTTGCCTGTTTGACAAGTGCTCAAAGTATGGAAAAGCACACAAAATTATTTTCTTACACTTTAACTTCAATAGTTCGGTGACACTATCAATGATATCATCTTTTTTAACATTAAAACTATTACCTATAAAAACAGTTATAATAGCATTAGGATCATATTCATTCCTAGTTATTGAAGACATTATTTTTTTGTAGGAAGTTTGAGGCATACAATTGTTTTGAGAAGAATGACTCAGGTTGTTGCTAATTAATTTTCCTAAACCTTTTCCAAAACTATCAGAAAACACAATGGAAGAGTAACAAACTTTCCTTCTACAAGGGAGAGAACTAGCATCTGTCTGAACTACCTGCAATGAACCTTGTTCAATATCTGGTGTACTTTCTGAATGGTGCGGATCTTCCGTTGCCTCAGGTTGGAGGGTGCCAAGATTGGATTTTTTTTGCAATGAAGATTGATGGCTGCTGAGAGTCAGCGGGTCCACTTTGTCTGCATTAGAGTTGCACATTTCCACTAACTCATTTGCAGCAAGGATGTGCTCCTGAATTTGTTTTTCAGACCTCACATATTTTCTATAGAGTGAATTTAGTGACTCTTCTAGTACCTGAATTTCAGACTGTAATTGTTGAGTGTCAAACTCATAAATGTTTTTACTGTCTTCCAATTTTATTTGATAGTTTTTTAGTTTATTAATAAGAAAACCACGTTCTTTCCTTAGTTGAATATTATTGGAACTGTGTTTTTGCTGTTTCCTATATTTATTACATTTATTTATGATTTTATTTAGCTTTGCATATTTTTTAATTTTATTTTGACTTACTTTATAACGACTATTATTATGTTTCATTATAGAATCCTCAGTAAGGTCTATTGTTATTAAGGAATGCGGGTTGCAAGTAGTATTTAATAATTCATCATATAAGTTATTATTTTTCCTAGCCTGAGTACATTCTTTTTGATTCTGTAATTTAGTAATTCGTACATTTGCATGAATTAATTCTTCTTTTAGGTCCCTAACCTTACATAAAGCCTCCTCATATATAGCACTGCAGTTGTTGAAACCGTCCGTGACCACCCGCAGATTGTCCCGTTCATCAACAACATCCAGGTATTGTTGATGTAGGTTCACTAGCTCCCGTTTTAAGCATGTGTTTTTGAAAACGACCTTCTCGACTTCCTTCTCACTTTCATCTATCTCCTGTAACAGCTGTTGACATTTGCTGTTTGAAGCCTCAAGATCTTGAACGGCCGTTCTCAATTTAAGCTCCAATTCCTGAGCAGCAGCTTTACGGGTCATCACAGGCATGGTTTCAGGAATTAGTACTGAAAGTATAAGTAAAGGAACGGTGAGAACTACTTAGACAGACAAACAAAAATAAAGGAAAGCTAGAAATGAAAGGAAAAATGGGAGAAGTTAGTGTTGCTTTATAGAGGAATGTGTTAGGCGGCTCAATCTGATTGAAATACGACTAGATTAGATCAGATACAAAGTTATATGATTTTACTTTCTTATGAATTTACTTTTCTATAAGTGGGTAGGTTGCCTAGATTAAAATAAAAATTTAATTTTACATAACGTTTTAATGCGAAAACGATAAACAACGTTCTTGTTGATGTGTATGCTAATATTAAGTACTGTAGATCAAAAGTCTTTCAATTTACTACATAAGTTTCGTTATATTATAGGTAAAAAAAAAAGCGACTTAGATTCTCTGCAGAGTGCCAAATCAACCACGAAAAGTGATTGCAGGAATCAATGAAGGCGTGTTACAGAGTCCAAGAGACGCCTGTGTGTTAATTAAAGGATAAAAAGGATAAAAATTAACAATACTCCCCGTTTAAATCCGCAGGTCGAACATCAGCTGTTCGTGATAGGTTACCGGTAACGGACCAAACACTGTTTTACTATGAATATTTGCAGGAAAACAATAATCCTGAGTAATTTTGCACTTATTTTACATTTAGTTATAATTAATCACTATAATTACACTTAAAAATAATTAAAATTAATTTTAAAATACGGAACAAAATTTTGACATGTCAGTCAGACAGTGTTGCCCAGTGTTGTATGTCCCAACCAACCCACTTTCCATTAAGTTTCAAACAGATTGTTCTGCCAGAGTCGCGTCGCGTCTGTCTGCGGGAGCCTTTAAACACATGACGTGTCTCTGTAAACACCGAGCGGGCACTATGCATCTACCACCCCGCTCTTGGGCATACCGAGTCAACCAGGAAACGCTCATTGAAATCGCTGGGTGAGCTTTTGGTACCTACCGGGTATACCGAGCATGATAATCCCGCACCGCTGATGCACCAACCAATGAGAAAAGGGCCTTGCTATTGTACTGTCTCTACGAATGAGACTTGAATTTCTTGAATAATAAAACCTCGAGACAGACTTTGTAAGTAGAGGGGTTCACTAAGAATGATTGAATAAATTAAAATCCAGAACAAAAGCTTCATAATAAACTTTAATAATTCTACTAATCTCAGATCACAACATCGACTGGAATTAAGGTGTTTACACATCTATAAACGTATACCAAATGCCAAATGGGTACCTTTATCAGAAACTCGTAATGTTAGCAATCTATTCCTTGGAGAACATAGATGTGTAGCCACCCTTACATTAAAAAAACACTACAGTTTACATTCGGTAATTTATGGTAAGTAAAAATATTTACAAAATTTACACGCTATACTCGAGTTTATTTACACTTAGAAATCAGTATAATTAAAACGATTTCTCATTCTTTGTCTTTCGATGCACACAACACATGTAATTTGTCTGCTTGAGTCCATATGCACTGTCTCTTCGGGAATGGTTAAGACCCGATTGTTCATAGATTTACGCAATGGTTATAACAGACTGACATTATGCCCGTTGGAGTACTTAGCTGAAGACCGCATTGATCGGTTGTTCATTGTCAGTCGAATTGAGGAAGTGTTGTTGTCGCCGCGACGGAGAAGCGACGCGTGGTGACCTCCAGATTCCCTGTAAAGAGATTGAATGTTAAACATTTTGCATAATTTAGGTCCAAAATGGACTGAAATTGGGGTCGAAAATGAAATTACACTTTCGTACTTTGACACTTTTGGTAAGTGGTTGCTTAACGCTTAGACTCGGGGAAAATCGGTGTCGTAAAGTTTAGACTTGTCAATTTGATGAAACGTATCTTGTGGCTAATTTCATCCTAGTGAGTTAGGCACGAATTTTGAAAAAAGAAAGTGAAGCCGGGTATTAAATTAGTAGCACAATGAAGCAGATTTTCCAGAAATACAGATAATTATAAATACGGGAGACGCTTTCTTCCAGCAAAACATTGCGTGAAGAGGGTTAATAGGCCTTTGGAATTTTCTATTAAAAGTAAATCAAGCATTATAAAAAAGCAATCTGTTCCAAATATCTAGGATTCTTTTATCTAAATAATTACAAAGATTTGAGAAGGTCAGATTCGATCTAAATAACAGACTTGATTGGGAACTGGTTTGGGTATTCAATTATAGGTATTTTATTGAAATTTATTTAGGTACAAACATTATTGTAATCTAGTAGGTACAATCTAGACCAGGCAAAAATAATAAAATTGTATGTTGAATAGAGAAAACGACCTAAATAGGTAACTTTCAATTTTACTGATCTTTCCTACAATAGTTTTTAAACGAATAAAAACAAAACGTCATGTTTATAACATTCTTAAAAAAAACATTTTATATTGATTGATGGAGTAACAATCACAATTTTATTTCATGTTAAGTTTCCCCCTTTGGCAATTATGTATACCTATAAAAAAAAAAAAAAAATTTTTGTTTGTCCTCTATGGACTCAGAAAGGGCTGAAGCGATTTTGATTAAACTTTTTTAGGGCGTTCTGAGAACGCCGCGAGGGTTTCTATCTGGCCCAAAAACTATGTATTAAAAAAGTGGCATTGCAACTTGCAACGCTTGCCGAGTCCAGCTAGTAAGTTATAACTATCTGCTAATCTATGCACACACAGTAACATGAAAATTAACTGTTATGATACATAACATAACATAACATAAGGAAACCATCTTGTTTGTCTGTAATTAATCAGTAGGTACGTGATGAAAATATATCATGAAATAACTCAAAAGGAATTTCTCAATAGAAAAGTTTCAAAGGCCAAAGCGGTAAACAATTTTTCATATCGTTATTTAGGGACTTTCGACCCGCCGGACCTCGGCACGTTTATAAAGCTACCATTATGTTACTGTGACAAATCTTTTCACGATTAATAATACCGTCACATTTATTTATTTTATGTTAGGTATTTGTAGGTATTTAATTATATCCGTTTCTGATATATACCTACACAAACGCGTTAGGAAATAAATAGGAAGAATTTTTTATACTCTTTACATCAAACACATTCTAGTGCTTCTACGCACGAATGCCGTCTGCGGGGAAGTCAACTATCCCCTAAAATATCCTATGGCAATCGGCATTAGTGTAGGTTTCTATCAATGAAATATTTCTTATAATCATAATTGCGTAACACACTTTCAATCATAATCTGAATCATTTTGAAGGCTATTGCTAATCCATTGCTTCATATGTTCTAAAAAATTGTCTGCTTAGCAACGTAAATAACGCAATGAATGTTGTTGAACTGTCAAAATGAAAACCATTGCTACGATTAGTGTGTTGCGCAATTATCCCACAGATTAGTATTTCCAGAGATTACCTCTTACAAACAAACAATTTTACCTCTTGACAATATTAGTTTAGACATTGGTAATGGTGTTTGGTTATCAACTTTACTTTGCTTAACTGTCGTTATCTCAATACCCATAAGTTAAGAAGGAAACCCAAATTCTTAGAATATTAAACGGCATAGCTTAATCTCCTTCAAGCGGAATGATTAAACTTACCAAATTGTAAACAAGACTTATTCCAAGAATTCACGATAGGCGTTGATAGATATCGCTTGTTTTGTAACAGAATAAATAATTTATGGAAAAAAGTATTATCCTGGAATAAATTTAGGTTTTTGGAAGTATTAAAAGATAAAGTAATTTCTTATTCTGGAATTTGTTTATCGATAAAATAATGTTGTTAAAATTAAGACTGTATTAAGGCTCGTTCACACCGGCGCGACTTGTCGCGCGACGCGACACCGGCAATTGTTCAATCGTGAAGTTTAATTAGAAATTGTATTGTTAAAGTCGCGTCGCGCGACAAGTCGCGCCGGTGTGAACGAGCCTTTATTTGATAAAATCCCCTCTCATCAACATTCCAGAAAACCAAACATACCTAACATGTTTCGTAACTTTAAAGATTATTTATGGGAACACGTCTTTTGATCAATTACTCGAATACCCACCCTGCAGTATTTCTAAGCTCATACATTACAACTTCTGTAACTGAAAGATGTAGGTAGGTACCTACTTACTTAAAATGTATTGGGTTCACCCAATTTAGTTTTTTTCACTACATTTATAACCTGTGTATTCTAAATGTAGTTCTAAATTGGGTGAACGTAACTTAATAATTTATTATAAATTATTAAATTATAACATAACATCATAAATATAAGGTGATCCCAGATTATCATCCCATAAGGTTTTGGTAAGTTATGAAATAACTTTTTTTTACAAATTTGACTTGCTGTTATTTTGAACTCCCCGTTGGGTACGGCGACTGACTCTCATTTCGATAAATAACTACTAGCATTTAAATTTGTTTGGTATTTTAGAGGTATGAGGAATCATTCTCTATAGAAAAGGGAGGATCCTCCGATCAGACGGGTATCGTGTCTGGTGGGCAACTGCCCAACGATTGATGCCGTGAGTTATATATGTCCTGATCGCGCGGTAAACTCTGCTGGCACGATGCGGGATTTCACGTGACGTAAGAGTGGCGATGTAGATAAGTGGTTATATACATCGCCACACTTACAGTATATAAAATCCAATACCTACGTATTTATTTTCGGATTGGATTTTTTTTCATGAAATATATTTTTAGTCCTTTATTTTATATTGTGCGCCAATTTTTGTGTAATTTTTGTAACCAAAACATTAATGAACACATTTTTGTTTACAGGACAAATGATTTCTCTCCATAGGTAGGTAATGTAAAACGCTATACCAAATTACATACCCCGTTAGCAAAGCCTCAGAATCGTTGTAATTTGTAATTTGAAAACGATGATTAACATAACACTATATTGCTTCCTCATCGTGGTTAAACGTCAAGTTATTAAACAAAGTGCCTTTTATTTCTACCTGCAATGTGTTTATTTTCAACAAAATGTATGTCGGCGTTCTGGGAACTTTATTAACAAACGAGACTTTAATTATTATATAGCCTGAATATTTTTATAGGCCAATGTAGGCTTTATTAATAGCAGTCAGGGAAATAAATTATGAAGCAAATTTAAAACCTACGTCAATTTTCCATGTTAAAACAATTTTATAGAACTGTCAAAGAATGACGGTTGTGATTCGAATAGACGGACAATTTTACATCGTAGTCACTTTGCTTAACAATTAATGGATCTGGGACTCTTCCGCGAAAGACATTTCCGAGAATAGAACTTTGCGCGCACGGACCTTTCCACGAAGGGACACTTGCGCGAAAAGACATTTCCGCGAAGGGGCTTTCGCGCGAATGGACTTGTGCGCGAAAGCCTTTTGCGAGTACGACACTTGCGCAAATCAACTTGCGCAAAAGACACTTTCGCGATTCCAAATGTGCGAAAGGACAGATGCGCGAAAAAGTTGGTCAAATGAGATTTCTTAACAACATCACGCCTGAATTCCATCAAAGGTTTGGGCAGGGGTGCTAATTATTGGAAAATTATCATATTTTGTCATGGGTGTCTATTTAATTGTTTTCGAGGGTAATAAAGCCGCTCGTGAGGTCAAAATAAATATCCAAGATGGCGGCTGCGAAAATTTTCAAATTTTTCGTCATTTTCATTCGAGAAATCGACTCTTATTTTGGTAGCCTATCGAAATAAAATCAGCATTACAAAACAAAGGACCAGGAAAACAATGAACAAAACCACGAAAAGAATCTAACAAAATTGGCCCACAATTCAATATCCTACCGAATTACGTATGCGGCATACCGATGAAGATTCTTTAGTACCTAACACTAGAATTTCTATTTTATTCTCCTCTTCCCCCGTGGCGTGACAAGGCATGAAACATAACGGATTTAACATCTAAGAGTTGTCATTTTTTCCCTTCAGCTTTATATTTTGTACTGAATGAGGTCAACGTTGACAAAATTGTTACTAAAAGCTATCCGTTTGTCATACTTAGTAAATCTTATGCCGATGTGGTATGTGGAGAATAGTCCTAACTTATGCGTAAGGATGACGGTACCTAGTGATAATTTTACTCATTTTTATGTCACATACATATTATGATAATCATTATCACTATAATTTCATACCTGTATGTTGATTTTAAATCATCAAATACATACGAATTCAAACAATAAGCTTGAATAAATATGTTTTTATTTTTCTAAGTAATATCTTTTGAAAATATTATTACCTACCCACACTGTAGGGAAATGAATACCTATATGTACGTGGTAACCGAACGAAAATTGATAGCGGGCGGATTAATTTATTAAAATACTTTTTAATTAAAAATGCACATATAATTCTGATCGTTTAATAATAGCCTCTCAAACGAATCTGTGATAAAAGGTAGGTACTTCATCGAAAATCATGGTTTAATTAATTAATTAAATGCTACTTTTGTGACGTCAATTGCATTATCAGAAATACAATTAATTTGAGGAGATACGCACCCACGTATCATTATGAAGTAGGTTGGTAATAGATAGAATCTTGTATTATGTGATTAGAATGAAAACTAATATTGCTTTAACAAAATATTCTTTGCAATCTTGTGTTACTGAGCGCTAATTTATTATATTCATAAAAATGTATATTCTCGAAATGTAGCTACTTAGGTAAGAAAAAAATACTGAGTGTCCATTGAGCAGGTAAAAAATACGTAATAACTTAAGACCTGTAAATAAAAAAAACAGTTTTTTCGTAACTTTTTTCAATTTTGTTACCTACACCTAACTTAAAATATCATTACGGAATAGCGTTCTATTAAAATGAGGTTTTTATTCCCTGTAGAAAAGGAAAAGTAAATAATGTCTGACTGATCATGAATCAAATAAAATTAGTAGGTAATGAAATTATTCATTTTTTTCTATTGGTTTGGCAGCCTTTGTAAGTTACACTGTGAAAACTTTCTCAACAAATTATTTTATAAAAATCTGTTGAAATGATTTGGGTTAAAAACGTTTTTGAATATCAAACAAAAAGGTCATGTTTTTAATAAATTAAGTTAGTTTTGACATTACCAAAGAGAACATTGCGTGGGTAGCGTGTTTTTTATAAAAAGTTGTATCTTGTTGTTGATATTCATCTGAAACGTAGATATTTGTAGGTAGGTAATTATATTTAGGTGAGTTAATAATTATGTGTACCTATTTGTAGGTATGTAAATTTACACCGTCATGTTTCAGTATATCTATGATTAATTGCATTTGTAATTAACAGTGAACACGTCTAGAACTTGTAAACTCGGAAAGGGAAGTTGAATCGACCAAAGGCTAAAGATCAATTCCAAAACTTGATTAATTATTCATCATTATTAATCATTTAATTCAGAATTACATTCCATACATTGTTAGTATAATAATGCATTGTAGTATTTAGGAAATATCAAATTAATCCTAACATTTAAATGAAAAAAAAAGAAAATCGACACACTAACTTGTAGTGATGAACCGACTAGGGGTTTCGCCAATCTTTGTCTAGATATAGTGACTAAAGTATTGAATATATTTGGTTGAATTTTTGTATGCAGACTGGTAACGTTATTAGATACCTATGTGAAGTTTAATTTATTGTCGTATTATTCTAACAGCTTAAAGAAGATATGAAAATAATTTTACAAAATTAAGCAAAAAGATATCTATAAAACAGTCATGCCTAAATGTTCCCGCAGACAGGCGCGACGCGACGACTAGACGCGACACCGGTAGAAAAATATTTCCGTGAAGTTTTCCTACAATGTGTTCCACCAGAGTCACATCGCGCCGTCACGTCGCGCCTGTCTGCGCGTTTACAATGGGATTAGATAGGTACCTAATAAATTATGAACATAATCATTATGAATATTGTAGCATTTATTCACTTCACTATAAGGTAAATCATTATAAATATACCTACTGTATGAATGCAAAACTTTCCTAAGAATAATTTCTTCATCTTGAACAATCTCGTAAATTCTGCATGACTGAAAAATTTCTAGTATGATTCCTATTAAGTATGTTCTGGTGTATGAAAAGATTCGTTCGTTCTATAGCTTTTCACGACCCAAATAAGACGGCTGCCGGGCGGTGACATATTATATGTTATGAAAGGAAAGCGATTTTCCTCCCAGGAACTAATATCGGAATATTAAAAACTATCCCACTTGAAATATGGCTATTTGATAGGAATAATATAATGTCCCCAAATAATCGAAAAACGAAACAATTTGCCAAAAAAAACTTTCTTTAATGTTCAGAACATCTAGTTGATACTTTAAAGAACGTGTCAAAAATTTAGGTTTAGAGGTTTTGTTATTAGAATGCGAAGGAAAATAATTTAGGAACTGACCCAACGGTTCTGACTGCCTTTTAAGGTACGGAGCCCATTTAATTTAATTAATAGTTTTTTTACATGTTCATTCCACTTCAAGTTTTGCTAGAGTTAATGTTTAAAAAAATATATAATTGTAAGTAATGTGAAAAGTTTCCCATACCTGTCACTATGCCGATGAGATCGTTTCTTCTTAGGCCATAAATGGAAGGCCCCGTATATGACGGGATTGACTAGACTGTTTGACATCCCGAAGAAGAAGATCCCGCTTAGGAGTTCTTCACTTTGCTGTGGAAAAAGAATAAAGAATAATGTCGAATAATGTTCACAACAAATAATGTATCATATAAAGATTTAACACGCAGATATATGCCAATGGCCTTGAGGGTTAGCTTGCGTTTTCTGTGTTGAGCTCACACAACGCGTCGAACATCTAGCCAGTCAATAGGACTCGCCCATCAAGGAGGGCTGTCCCAAATTAGACGCATTATTAATTTATTATTATTATATACAAAAGATATTTTAATAAAAATACGTATTCTACAAGATAAAAGGTAAAGGTAAAGGTTAAAGGTTTCAGATAAATACGCTTGAAAGTTTTTGCCTAATTCTCAGTTTTATCCACCTTAGACATAACAAAATTAATTACACTATGAAATATAAACATAATCTAAAATATTCACAGATAGAGTTATTAAGAAAATGCTCTAATTTAACATAATTACATTTTTTCGAAATCATTAACACAACTCGTTCAGACGTGATTTTCAGTCATCATTAAAAGTGGGTTATCGGCGCTTAGTATGTATTTAAGTAAGGCAAAATCAACAACAACCGTTACTACAATATACAATAGGTAAACTTTGTTTATTCATTTCAAATGTGTCTATCTAATGTGTGGCTTTACAAAAATAAAAAATCAAGTAAATAAAATAAAAGTCGAAATTATAAAATTAGAACTTAACAGAGCAAATATTAAATAAATTCGGCACACTGGAGCTTTTTACTCTGACTGTACTTTAACGTGTGTTCTCTACAAACTATCTACAAACATTACCAATGTATAAGTAGAGTTGCCAAACGGGAGCGTTACCAGGGGAGTAACCCATTTGGACCTCCATAATAATTTGGAAAGAGAACATTGTATATTATGAAAACATTCATATATGGTCAACTCATGGTTAGCTTATATATCCCAAAACAAGATTGTATCCGTTATCCGAGGATTATTTCAGGTTTCGCTACCTACCGTAGCGAGTATCGCAAAATATTTGTTTAGGACAAAATGGTTATCTTCTCGTAAACAATATTGTAGATATACTAGAGAAAATACAGAACATGATAGTAAGTAAGTAAGTAATCTTAAGTAAGTAATCTTATATTTAGATGTTTACTTTGAACATATTATTATGCCACTAATTCGTACCTAGTCAAATGTTAAAAAACCTTTCGTTAGTCTTATTATAGGTCTTTTCTTTTTCTTTCTTTTCCTTGAAGATAATTATTATTATGGCACTAATTCGTACCTAGTCTAATTTAAAAAACCTTTCGTTAGTATTAAGGAGGTATTCCTCATCTACCTCCTTGAAAAGGAAATTCTGTTTTCCAAAAACGTAGGTTCGTAGGCACGTACCTTCACAAAAATTGCACAACATTGTTTCGGCAACATGTTTTTATGTTGCGGAAACATGTTGCTGGCAACAAAAAAATAATATTGATGAAACAGGTTTGTCATGAAACTTTTGTTTGTCATGAATACGAACACATGTTCATTATAATCATCAGCCTGTAGAAGTCCATTGTTAGACAAAGGCCTCTCCAATTGCACGCCATTTAGCTTGATTCTCTGCAACTCTCATCCAGCTGCTACCAGCCACCCTGCGAAGATCGTCGCTTAACCTAGCCTGAGAGCGTCCTACCTTACGTTTGCCGATTTGCGATCTCTACTCTAGAACACGGTCGTCGGTTCTACGGCTAATATGGCCGGCCCATTGCCTCTTCAGTTTGCTTATTCTGTGGCAAGAACTTTTTTTATCCGCCAGATCACCTCGTTCCGGAAGCAATCTCGTTTCGCATTTTCTTCTTTTTTTCTTCGGGGAAATTTTCGGGGAAATTACGTCCCCTTCTCTCACCCCTCGATGCACGGGGATATTTTCAGTTGGCTGATTTTGAGTTTGTACGGTCATTGTCGCATTTTCTTTTAGACATCTCAGCATTTTGATTCGGCCAGTCGAATTGGCATTTCTGCAGAGACTCCAAAACTGCAGACCAGATCTCGATGGAATCAAAGGTCTTCTCACAGTTCACAAACGCAAGACATAGGGGTCGAATATACGCTGTATAATTAGTTGCACTGAGTGGATGTGGTCTATGGTGCTGTATCCTCCTCGTGACCCGGCTTGCTCCGGTGGCTCAAGCTGGTCGAGCCTTCGCGCTATACGTGGGTATGGAGCAAAATTGGTCTGTTATTTTATTCCTTAAAAGGGTCTTATCACTCTTTTTAAAAACGAGCACGACCATACTCCTTCGCCACGCTTCTGGAGTTCTCCCAGAGAACAGGACAGAGCTGAAGAGCTCCCGAAGCTCTTTGAGTAGGTACAGTACTTCCTTCAGCTTTCAGGAGCTCGGTCATAATCCCGTCCTCGTCCACGTTTCCCCAGTTTCATTGCCATTCCCCACTGTCCACCGCTGTGCGTTGGCCTTAATACACCTCAAATACCTATTAAAATAATGATAAATGAAAGTATTTTTTTTATCAAATAACATTAACAATAATAATAGGAAATCCTGGACCTTTAATTTATGATTTTTAATACTATTGTGACAGCTCATGCTTTTATTGTATATTTTTTTTATAGTTGGAGGATTTGGAAATTGACTTGTCCCTTTATTAAAAAGAATAATATTGTTACATTTCTTGATTTATTTCATTTCTTTTCACGCCTTAACGGCTGAACAGATTTCACTGAAATTGGTGAATATGTAGACCAAGACCTTGGATATGACATAGGATACTTTTTATCCCGGTAGTATATTCCCTTGTTATAATTTCCAACGACCATGCGGGAGAAGAGAATCCGTAAGCGAAACCTAACATTATCATAATTAATAAAAATGTTACAATTACTTCTCAGTTTTGTTAATAACGAAAAAAACGACAATAAAATGATTCTTATTCTATAGTTCAGCGGAAAATTTTGAGACTTATATTTATTAATTGAACTCCTCACGATCTTAACAGTTTCCAATTATTGAGTGAGGACTTTCAACGGAATATTATTATGAAACGGAAAACTTTTAGGATGTTTATTTTTTGTTGGCTATTATTTTGATTACATTTATTTGTTTTGATACAGGTTTAACGATTGCTTAACTGATTGTTTTGATTGTTGGTGTAGGGGTCACAAGCGCTACTGCTTAGTATGCGGTTCTCCTGAGGTTCGAAATCTTATAACCTAAACCCAATAACGATAATATACATTTATAAGCCTGACAATTTTCATTATAATTTGCAAACGCAAATTAAGTTGAAAATTAAGCAGGCTTAACTTTTCAAATAGAAGCATTCCATTTTATCGTTGTAATGAATTTCAAAAACTTTTCCATTTAGATATTCCATCAGTCGAATAAAAGTTTTAAATTATAGCAGTATAATGGCGCTGAACTGAAGTACCTAAATGACTTCATTAAGACAAAACACCAACCTCCACTAGATTTGTTATTAAATTAAAATGAGCAAAGTATTTGCACTAAGCCTTTAAAAGTACGAAACTATACGAGTATTATTTTCATAGTATTATATTGTATGTTTTAGAAAACTATTTTATCATGGCCACAGGAACCGAGTTTCAAATTACGCTGTACCAGTTTCGTGTGAGTAATTATAATTAGGAGATATCAAATATGTGTCCTAATTGGTTCTACGCGCAGTAGTTACACAAAGAATTTGTTGCGCATTCAGTCATAAATTATATTTAAACATGGAAATTAGTTTCAAAAACTATTTTACACGCCAAAATGAACTAATAATATTTTAAAACAAAATGAGGTAGATGTTTTGTAATCAACAACTCTAAAAAGAAACACCAAAACAAACTCAGAGGTCACAGTCTCTTTTAAAATCTAGACATTATCTGGATCAGATACGTAAAATAAACTAAACAAAATTTTCTGGGCAACAAAATATCTAGTTCAGCAATCAAGCAAACGAATTTATGATTAACATCATTATTTTCTCAACAAAAGACAATTTGTGAACGCACCGTAATTGGGTACAAAGTACTAAGGAACTATGTAGGAAGGTATATAATGTATTGAATTTGTATCTTACGTATTAATAATATGGTACGAACTGATATTGAAATGTCTACTTAAATGTCGGTTTTGCAATATATGTTTAATGGAACTTGTATAATATTTTCTGCTCTGTTGCCTTTTCTTATTAACAGACGATAAAATATTGTTGTAATATCGCATTGATAGCACACTTGTATTTTAAAACTTTCTTTTTGTCAATGTGACTAACTGAGACTTCACTGATTTACGGAAAAAGAAAAGTAATAAATAATTTCATCACCACTCTCAAAACGGTGAAGGAAAACATCGTGAAGGATCCGGCATGTCCTAGAACCAAAAATTTAAAGACATGTAACATCTACCAACCCACACTGGGCCCACGTAGTAGATTATAGCCCATCCCTCTGGAAGAGATCCGATTTAAAGAAATCACGATCTGAAACTCAAAGCATTTATTTCAATTAAACCATTTACAGGCACTTTTTAATTCTTAAGGAGTCCGCAAGTCAAAAAATATGAAGTTAGTTGCCCATTCCAAAGCGTAGTAGGTACCTATGGAGAAGAACGGGCAAGAAACTCCATGGACACTCTTTTGAAATCAAAAAATTGTTACAAAAAACATCTTTAACTGATATAAACCTACACTACTGCTGCGTGAGAGATTTATGAAATAATTTATAGTATAGATGACTTCCACTTTGACGAAGTCGGAGGCAGAAGTTAGATTCTCAATAAACGGTAATGCAGCCTGAGTTTATTTTTAACTGAATTTAGCATAACAAGAACTTAAAAGGGAAGCGTATAGTTTGGTAATATGAAATAATACCTTGTATTTGTTTGCTAAAGTTACAGAGAATATCCGACAATTTCGGGTAGTTATAGGAAAACCAACAAAGTTTGTTATTCCTGTTAGAGGCACCTGTCCCACCAGCCGGCGAGTAGAGCTAGCAACAATAAACTAGTTAGCGAGCAACAAGCAGCGATTGCGCGACGGTGACGAGCGATTACTCGCTGGTATGCGTGTGTACTACGTATGAGTCTCTCAGCGAGTATTCTGCCCGCTAAGCGAACGCGACGCTGAGCGAGTGCTTTTATTGTTAGCTCTTGTCGCAGTGACAAGTAAGTACTCGCCGGCTGGTGGTGTGAATAGTCCTGACGTGTGAATACAAAACACTGAAGCAGACATACCTATTTCGTGAAAAGGCCTTTTAAAACCTTTTTTGGTAAGTACAATCCATATACAACTAGGTAACTTTAATACGGTATTTTGCATGTCCTCATATCGCCTTATATATTATATACTATCAAATTAAAAAAATATTAATATAAGAATCGAAATAATCAAATTATAGTTATAATTAAGGCAAAACACTCGAGTTACAGTGTACCTATTGGATTCACACGTCAGAGTCAATGATCAACTATAATAATATGTGTGTATCTCTTTTATTTACACGGGACCTGAAACCTTTTGTACGCTTCTTGAGCGAGAAAGTTAATAGCCAGTCGCTTCCTCTCATGTAGCTACAGGCCTTTGTTGTATTCAAAGTAACGAACATTAATTTTATATATTTTCCTTTCTATACTTTACTCGTAGCTTAATTCATGCGGTTCCAAGATATTTACTATTCAATACAGTAAAAGAGTTATTTTTGTGGTAGTGGTACAAACGGTTTTATAATAACAAATGAAGATCAGCAACAAAATTGAATGTCCTTTGATACGACTATAAAATAAAATAAGAAGTACCTGTTACAAAATGGTTAAGATGTAGGTTACTGGCAAGTCTATTTGTGCTGATACGGTTAATAAGCCGAGTGACTCATTACCTATTTGATGGCCAAAACAGGAAAATGCAATCGGTAATACAAGGGTCGAATAAATTCTAAGTTTAAAACGCTACTTCCCCACTGCTCACTCGTTTTGCTCAGCTAATTGGCAATTGATTCGAGTCTTCGCACCAAGTCTACCTTTGTTAGAAGAATATTGAAAAAAGTACATTTTTACTTCCTACATTTTAAAAAATGGAAAATAAAGGAATTTTTATTGCACGACGAATATCAACGTCGTAAAAGGTCAAACTTGTAAGAGACGATTCCATGTAATTATGTTTTATAAATTATCCAAACATAAAAATACCGGCCAAGTGCGAGTCGGACTCCAACACGAAGGGTTCCGTACCACCGTTACAATAGGGTTCCGTTTGGCACCCTTCGGGTGCGGAAACCTAAAAATTAGAGCCCTAAAAGATTACCTTCAATGATTCCTGGAAATGAGGAACGTTTCGAATGTAACGACTTATCACTAATTGTCCAAATCAGTTTATTTAGTAAAATAGAAAAAAAAACTGTTTACTTAAAGGTACTTACGTCTTTGTCAGGATTGAGGAATGTGAAGATAATCATCATAACATAATATGGTGTCCACCAGATGAGGAAAGCGGCCACTATGACCACTGACATCCTTAAAGACTTCATTTTCGCTCGATCAATAAGTCTTCTTCGATTCATATCAGGAGTAAAGTACTTTTCCTGCCTCCGCACCTCAGGCTTGAATACTTTTTCGCTCTCTGAAAAAGAAATTAGAAATATTTAAAACGAAACTTTTTAATCAAAGGTGGGCACAATAACTTCGGAATTTCGGGGGAAGGGAGGCAAAAAACCTGCTTCATTTTAAAATACTTTCCGGTTTCATAAACCAATTCTTATCGAAAGATATTGCGATTCGGAAGGTATGATCGGAATTTGTTAGCAAAAACGATAATTTGAAAACGTGATAAATAAATTCGTGCTGCATGTATACAACGTGTGACAAAAACCCTGTCCGATCCGAAAAGAGCATAGAGGTACTGCAAGAACATTATTAAAAAGTAATAAAATAACTTATTATTACAAATAAAAAATAAAAAAGCATATTGTTCATATATTTTTTTTAATTAAAGATAGGTTAAAGTTTCACCGTCGTATTTCTGTTTCTAATAAAGTTTTATTAACCAATACAATAATAATATTTTGTATCAATTTCAATATCGCCTCGCCCAAACGAATGCCCAAAAGGAATATCATAAAAGATCATATCAATACAAGTTGCAATACTTTTACTATTTTACATAAACCCATTTGTAATAAAAAAAATCGTCTCAAGTAAGTAAAAGAGGTACCGACCTAATCATTTTTCACGAAGAGAATGGCCAAAATGATTTTTCACAACAAAAAAAAAAAATTCATACGTTCGTTTTATTCAAATGTTTCAGTTATTTTTATGCCTTCTGTACCTAATAAAAAATACAATCAATGTCGATACCAAAATAATAAATGTAGTTATTGCTAAGAGATGAAATTGAATGTCAAAAAGTAATCATGTGAAATAACTCATCTCATTTTTCGCAAGGCTCATCAATTTATTTTTACTGACAATCTTTTTGGAACTTTTCAACCTAAATCAAATAATGTTATGTTCGCATTTCGATTATTTGTCAACTCAGTGTTATATTTATGGCTACCCAAAGTTCCTAACGATATTACTCGAAATATTTTTGCCGCAGGACATTCGTTAGGAAATTCGATTACAGCACTTTACAAATTGTTTTAAAGTAGTTGCAAATTATATTTAGGGTACAGTTTTTAACGCCGTCAATGATATATAGGAATTATAGAACTGAAGAGTAGTGGCGGCCCAGTGGTAAGGGCCCAAAACACATAACTACGCGAATTACGAGTTGCAGGTTCGAGCTTAGACAGGCGCTTTATTTTGTGTAAATTATTTCATCAGCACTACTCTCAAAACGGTGAAGGAAAATATCGTGAGGAAACTTGCATGTCTTAGAACCAACAATTCGAAGTCATGTGACATCTACCAACCCGCATTGGGAGGAGGCCTGATTCCCAGCAGTGGGAAAATAATAGGCTGATTATGCATAAAACTGAAAGAAAAATTGAAGGCTTTGAAAAACCTTGAAGCTAGATAGAATACATAACTTTATAACAATCTGGTGGTTTTGAGTAACTACCAAAAAAAAATACGTGTAAAAGCGTCATAAAAGATATACTTACAGAAATAAAAATAATTTATTTTTTAAACGTTTGAAAATAAAAAATGGGTACTGGAAAAACGGAAAAGTTTTCAGATTTATGACGCATGAGTTATTGAGTTCACATATTATATTTATTATGCCCTTAAAATGGTTGAAAAGAAATTGCAAACGAAATGTGTGGCAGAAGTTTTGATATGT
Organism: Eupsilia transversa; assembly: GCA_914767815.1. NCBI lineage: Eukaryota > Metazoa > Arthropoda > Insecta > Lepidoptera > Noctuidae > Eupsilia > Eupsilia transversa. Next base: position 7,604,423 of record OU611888.1, read on the forward strand.
GCCTAATACGGATGTACCTATTTTAGTGAACTTGCGAATAAGGGAGTATTTAGACATGTAGGTATACCAATGTATAAATATTCTCGGCCAAGGATTCCTGGCTATATGTAGGTCGCCGTAATGGCATGTTTCCTACCTATTTAGGTAGATATGTCCTACAATCGTACCTTACGCCTTTTCTTATTTATTTCTACGTCATTAAAGGCTTAGCGTCCTTTAGATAAAATAAGTAAATGGCCTCTACATCCAGTGTTTAAGTTTTAAGTCTTAAATTAGTTTCTACAAGTATACACAAAGTTAAATAACAAGAAAACAAAGTTTTACGCCCACCAAATTTTCTTAATCTTTACTAAAACATAATTATAAGTTTTTGTAACCTACCAGGGGCCTAAGTCTACTAATTTATAAACCTTACAATGTTCTCTTAATAGTGAGTTTTGACAGTTTTTGTAAGGCAAATCTGTCAAAAACTCTCCATTGAGAGACCATTAAATTATTGCTCAGTTCATTGTGGAAGGAACTGAAACCGAATGACTTGAGCAATATTTTATTACCAAAGAATTAAAGTTTTTCTTCGGATTTAGATAAAAACTATAATTTTTGTATCCTCACTACATTATTAAAATTTTACAGAAGAGATTACTCTACCTTATCTAAATTATATCTGAATTTAATTCATCTACACTTGAATATATGTAATGGAAATAATAATTAAAATACCATTTTGATGAAGTAAACAGACATTACAAATGTTAGTTTTCATAATGAACTGTCTCCGAGGATTTGGTTGATATTTACACTACGTTAATAGTATGTTGACGGTTTATTTCTATCATGACAAGTAACATCTGTGACCGTTCTCCGGGAATGTAACTTCTTTGAAACTATCAGACAGTGACGTCGTGCACAGCTGTTTGAATTGAACAAAAGTTGTTTATTTACTTTTTGTTTTTCATTGAATTGTGAATACTGTTTACAAATCTTGGTTGACATTTGTTAGAGATTTATATGTAATTTAAGTATAAAACAGTGTCATGCATGTGAGTAGTGATAACCAGTTTGTATACACGATTTTATTGTGATTACTTTGTTATTGGAAGAAATATATTATTAGGTATTAAAACAATGTATTTTTTTTCACCTTTCATCATTTTCAGGGATCCATAGTCGACAAGGAACCCCTTATATAAAGTTTCATCATGTCCGTCTGTCTGTCTGTCTGGCCACGGATTAGCTCAGAGACTTAGCACTAGAAAGCTGTAATTTGGCATGGGTATACATATAAACCACGCCGCATAAAGTGGTAACATAAAATGAAATAAAATCATAATTTTTTTTAGGGTGTGTACCTCTCCTACTCGTAAAGTGGGGATGTTTGTTTTTCTCATCTCTTCTCATCCTATGATGTGGGGTGTCGTTGGAAAGGTCGTTCAAAAATATTGTGGGTGTGTGAAAATCATTTGCGAAGTATTATGCTTTAAACCAAAAAAAAATGTTATAGTCAAGTGACCCCCGCCAGCTAAATGGTAGTTTATGGATTTGTGAAAAAAAAACACGACAGTAGTGTATATAACGAAGTTAAAAGGAAAGCTATCACGGCTAGGTAGGCTCTACAAGTTAACGAGTAAAAATCGACCAACTTTGATCCCAAGTTTGATCTACTTTGTTTAATTTACAAAAACAAGTAGTTAACCTACTTAAGTAGATTTTGTACCATTTTTTTGTAAGAAAAATAATTTTGTATTACTCCCAATTACCTAACGTTAATTGTGATCGATGAAACTGTCGGATTTGCAAGATCTAACCTCATACGGTGCACTGAGAAAGAAAGAAAGAAAGAAAAATATTTTATTTGGGACACGCACAGGAAACAGGCAGTAAAACAGGAGGATTTAACAGAAATACCAAATTATGATGAAAAAAAAAACCCACCCACTACTAGCGATTTTTGACGATCGACGCGTGTGACCAAATAAAATCAAAATCAGACAAGATCTTATTGATTGTCAAAACACAGCATATCGAGCGTCGATAACGATCATCAAAAATCTAACAAACCTGTAGGCCTCTAACCTAACAGAAATACTTCTAATAAAACACAACTGATGTAGTTACACTTTTTTACGTCGTCATCGGCACACCACCTAGCTATTGCCAACAATATGCTCGCCCCCTGTTACATTGGACTTAAACATAACTGGCAAAATAATGTTCTGTTATTGCCAACAGAAGTATAGAGATAGGTTTTGATTCAATCGGATTCTCAATTTCCCGTTGGAAGTTGGTGAAAAATCGATAACAGAATCGACTGTTACACGGTTGGGAAATTCGAATGTCGATTCGATTCGTATGTAAAAAAAGAACACTTACTAGCAATGGTTCTAACTGTGGACACATAAGTGGACACCAGAATGACTAGAGGTAGTATAAACATGAAGATCAATGAGAGCGTGGTATACGCCTGTTCTTGCCACCGCTGCGTGTAGAACCCGTGGGTCACACATTGATGGAACTCTTCGATGAACGGGCCTTGAGCCACTCTGAACACCACTGCCTGTAACAAGAAAATACAAATATTTAAATCTTTAGATTCGCCTGACCGCGTCAAAAGATGTCACAATTCTGTTTCGTTGACAAAGACATTTGAATAGTATTGTGTCGGTCACTTCAAACAAATATTTTATTTGACATATTAAGCCTGGGCACTTATGAAATTAGTATTCCAAAAGTTGAATAATATGCGTATGTATTATCTTCAAAAGTTCTCAAAATGGAAATACACCTATGATTTCCTTATAGATAGGTAGGTACTTTATAAGAATTTTCACAATTCTCGAAAAAGGATGCAAGATTTTAGCTGAAAATTCTTCATTTTGTATTTCTAAATAGAGAATTTTCAGCTAAATTCTCGCTTTCGCACTGTTACATTGATAATATAATTAATTAAGTTGAAATTAGTGTATAACGTATCAAGAACAGTCCCGTAGCTCAAGAAAAAAAAAAAAGTACAAATAAAATATGCTAAATAATGTTAGCAAAACTTTTTCTTTTTAAAATCTTTGTACAAAAAAGTACGCGATCAAAACTACGTACCTACGTAAGTACGTACGTAGTTGTACTCGCGTAGTGATTTCAGGTTTCCTAAATTTCCTTTCATTAAAAATCATTAAGCATAACAATACGTAAGAAAAAACATTTTTTTCTCTAAAAATTTCAGCGCTGAGGTTCAAATACATAATATAAATAGTGATGCAACGTAATTATCCCACTCCCAGTATTTAAACCCACTACCAACGCAGGCACCGTTTTTGTACGCGACCACCCCTTGATAACACTAAGTATAGAATTTATATTATACGTATTTTGTGACCGCTTTGGTGTGATGTACGTGAACAATTGCTAACGACACCAATATAAGTTACTGCTGCCAGAATCAATACTGCTGGAGATTTATTGCGTCGTCCATAATTTTATTTGATCACGTAAAGTTATCGCTCGTCTGTTTACGCATACCTGCATTCTTGAATCAAGAATATTAACAGGTGTTTATACCTTTACACAACTGTTTCTTCATTGCTTCTATTGTTTGAAATTATTGCCGGATACGCAAGTTTTTCCATGAAAATCATCAAGGACAGCAACTCAACTGATTCACAATAATAACATGAATATACCTACGTACAATCTGAGTCACCTATTATTGCATAGAAACGAAATAATCATTTATCAGAAAAAACTGCGAACGCATTCAAAAACGCTAGGACAGGATTCAATGACCTCAGTTATAAGTTAGGCGATCATAGCTTCGCTTCGTTTTAATCCCAGCAGTAGGTATGTTCCCGTGGGATATTTTCCGACATCCACGCGGGCGAAACCGCGGGCAAAAGCTACTTTGTAATTTTTCTAGTTTATTTGGGGAAAGCAATTGACATTTTCGTAAAAGAAGTTGCAGTCATGTTAGAAAGGACTTTTTTGTTTACCTTACGGGTGGAGAGATATTTTTATGACTTCTAAAATACTTTAGCTGTGTCATAACATTTGTTTGGTTTTCGGTGTAAGATAACAGACCTTGAGTGTTCTTGAGTGTTTGTTCAGTTATACTAAAATGACACAAACCAAAACGTTTTCTTGCCGAAAGTCAGTTACGGGTAAAATTCAGAAGTTTTTCGGCTGCAACCACTGTGTAGGGTGTATGTGAAGGCTTTGACTAAATGGATGTGGGCTGGTCAACCTTGGAATTTAAAAGTTTTCAATATTATCTGAGACTCTGTTTGAGTTTTTTTTATAATGAGCGACGTCCGTGATGGCGGGACGACGACTGGCGATCCTGGCGGTTGGAAGTGGAGACGCGGTCGCGGCCGGCCCGGAGACGGTACGCAGGCACGCGATGGTGGCAAATCCTGCCCTGGTGCGCCATCTGATGACGGCGGGGCCGCAACAGAAGACCTACGGTTTTTTTTTTCGGTTAGTTATTTCTCTTTTTTATTCAATTAGAATAATTTCAATTTTTAATAAGGACTAGAATGCTATTTCAGCAAAACATAGACGAAACAGCTTACTAAATACAGAATTTGTAAACATTTCGATATTACTGCGTAGGTAGCATGAATGGCTTATCGTAGGCGGTACACGATTTTACAGGCAAAAACATTGTTGGAATAACAAAGCTTTATTGTTGAACTAGTTAGTTTACGCTGCCAGGTCTGTATCGAAATAGTTTTTATTTATTTTGCAACAAATTCTAGCCATAGAACATTATAAGGTTCAAATCTAACTGAATTTCAGAACCATTGAAAGCTTCTCCGTTTTTATGATTAAATTCACACTATTTGCTTGCTAGTTAAAAAAAAGGAGACAACTGCGAACTGTTGCGACCCAGAACTATTTTTACCCGACTACGGCGGAGCAAAAAGGAGGGTTATGATTTTGACCGGTATGTATGTATGTATGTATGTATGTTCATTTGTTCCCTCATAACTTCTAATCTACTCAACATAATTTGACAAATGGGGTATCGTTGGAAGCGTCTCGGTCGTCCGATGGTTATAGGCTATGTGGTGTCACATTAAATTATGGCGCCCTCTAGAGGACAAAAAGTCATGAACTAAAAAAAAAAGATTTTTTAATGGTGTCATGTTGGGTATCAAATGAAAGGGCTTAATTAGCACATTTCAAAAATATATATATTATAACCCCAAAATAATTTAAATAAAAATAAAAGTAATAAAAACTAAAACCCAACTACGGCAAAAGTCAACTAAAAAGGTATAAACAAGTCATCACAGACAGACTAATTAAAAATCCGGAGTCACACGTAATCTATTCGACTTATCCCCTAGCACGTGTGACTCCGGATTTTTAATTAGTCTGTCTGTGATGACTTGTTTATACCTTTTTAGTTGACTTTTGCCGTAGTTGGGTTTTAGTTTTTATTACTTTTATTTTTATGTCACATGCATATGCAATAAGTCACACCTGAAAAGAGACATTTACATTTTGATATTTCAGTCGCTGCATGTAAAATATTGGTATTCAGCTGCATCCGGTTAGACTGGAAGCTGACCTCAACATAGTTGGGAAAAGGCTAGACAGATTGCTAGGCCTGAATCGAGTTTTATTTAGTACAGTGATGTTCGATTTATTCTGTCAATAATAAAAGGCATTAGGGTTTTATGTATTTCTGTCAATAAAGAGTTCAATTTCTATAAGATTTTATCTTCGCCTTTTGATAGAGCGACCTTGTTTTTTGTTTCAGTAAAAATGGCAGATAATTTAAATCATTTAGGTATGATAATAAATTATATTTTTAAATGTATTTTTTTAAATATTTTTGAAAAATTTAAAAATGTATTAAATATGTATGGAAAATAAATAAACGAAATAAAATATACTATTTAATGAAATAAGTTTTACAATGTAGGTCCAATCTTCCATTTAGATATTTTTGATGTTCGACCACCTTGCATTGCGATTAGATCAGATGACCTAAATAAATCTTGTTACCTCTAGGTACATAATACCATTGTGATTTTCGATCCAATATCCTGCATGGGGCAGTAATATATTAGACATACAACATAACATAGTGTACCTACTAGATATTGGTGGCGTATCTTATCTGGGGTTTGATTTGTGGCTTCACGGTATTACGTAGGTAAAACATTCAAGATGAATATCTCCAACATAGGTATCCATTGGAATTATCAATTTTTATTATGGAACTAGCTGTCCCGAAAGACTTTGTCCTGTCCCAATTTCAATCGTTCGTAAAATAATGCCATACAAAAAAGGACGTTCAATTTTTCGTAAAATTTGAAATTTTTCCTGGAAATTTTTCCGATTTTTCTTTTTTGGGATATATGAACAATTCAAAAAAAAAAAAAAAAAAAAACAGTCCAGCAGTGAGCGTGTTCAAGTGATGCGCTTACCAACGAACAGCATTTCATTTTTATTAATAAAGATTTGTTTAATTTTCTAAATTACTCAACAAAGTTTTCAAAGACGTCCTTAACAATTACAAACGTAATTAGAGATAAGACCGCCTGGTCTTATCTCTAAAAGCAATTTCTTAGAGACTACTAGATAGCTTTTACTATAAATAAAGCTCGATTATTCAATGTAGCTTTAACTGCACTGAGACAAGATCTTCTTTAGTAGGTAAAGAAGCCCTACCGCGAACTGGCGGCATAAATGTAACGTAAAATGGAACAATTTTGAAATTGATAGTAGGTACTCATTAATAATTTATTTAATGTTATGACTTTATTGCTTCATTAACAAGGCACTAAGGCACTAAAAACTACCAATTCCAGAGAAATATTTAAATAATAATACCTAGTTATATACATTATTACTATTATAAGTATTATTTCAAGTCTGTTACACGAGGATAAAAAACGAGGGATACCAATAAAAAAATTCGTCCGCTTGGCGACTTTCGATACACTTTATTCATATTATCTACGCGTCATAATTATCATCTATAGTCATCAATAGGTATCATCTATAGGATAGTTGTATTTCCGATCCTAAAATCATGCGAATTTGCATAAAGTTTTACTCCGCGCGTTCCTGCTAAGCCCACATACTAACATAATTATCTTGGTACTAGAGCAGAGAAGCACAGACCGCGGCCTGCGGGCCGCATGCCGGGGGCCCGGCAATATGCCAGTGGCCCTCCAGCAAAAATATTCCCTCGTACATTTGAAGGATTTTTTTTGCTGAGGATTGTCAATAATATAAATTTGAATCGCGTGCGTTACTAAGTGTCCTCGTGTTGCGGTGCATGATGCGTACTCGTAAGATTGTAAGCACAATGCAGTGCCACGCTTCAAACTAGTATATTATTATTTTATTTAAATTTTTGGCTATTTTTATGTTTTTAATTTGTGCTGAAGGCCCGCCATTCGTTCATCAAAGTTGCTCATGGTCTCAATAAGTCTGTGCATCCCTGCCCTAGAGTTATGCAGTGCTGAGTTAAAGAGACAGGTAGTTGATACCTACTAACATGAATTAGACAGAGCTTGAATGGCGTGTGGTTACGCCTGCTTATAAAATGGGCACTTACGGGTAAAATAACCACCAATAATCCAATAGTTAGCGAATTTTGGGTAGACTCAATACCTATTTCATTTTGTGTGTCATAAAGGCTGCGGTTTTACATTGGATTAGAATTAACTATAGGTAATGTAATAAAAGGTAACGTTAGGTTTGCCGAAACAATCATACCTATTAAACCATCTCTACATATTTTTTGTAAATAATAATCTGTAAGCACTTATACCTAATTATGAGATCTTCTCGTGTAGGGGTGTAGGGTAGTCTATTTATAAAAATAATAAGCCCATTGACATCTATTGTTGAGTATTTCATAAAATATACTATTGTTACGGATTCCTATACTAAAGGAAAATAATGAGAGAAATGTACGGTTCAATCAATCAATCTGCCTAGCCTTTTCCCAACTATATTGGGGTCGGCTTCCAGTTTAACCGAATGCAGTACCAGCGACATGGAGCGACTGCCTATCTGACCTCGAAAACCCAGTAAGTGGGTAATATGATACCCCTTGGTAAGACTGTTTGTCTGCTTTATTGCCTTTGTTCCTTACGAGGAAATCGCTGTTTTTATATTGATAGCACAATATAAATGAAAGGATAATTGGACTGTAGTAGAATTCGCAATAATATGTAAAGTGGGATAGATATCTATTTGTCGAAGACTAATAAAACGGAAAAAATCGTGTACATTTATCCAGGAACTGAAATAAGAAAGTAGAGTAGTTGGACAACATAGTTTTCTCTAACACCAAACTAAATAGATGTTAATTATTATTACATAAACAAAACATGTACCAACCAAAGCACTGTTCTAACCAATACCAAAAAGATTTCATTCTTTTAAGACGTGTCAAATTGTCGCCGGCTTAGAACATTTAAAATGTGTGTGAAATTGTACCAAATTCCAAAGATTTAAATCGTTAGATTCACCCATCGTGTCCACCATGGAAACGCCATGTTCTTACAGTGTGTGAGCTCACTCTTCTTAGTATAGACGCTTTTCACGCGATATACCTAATTACGGTCAGGGCAAATCTAACGATTTCAATCTTTGCCAAATTCTGTGTAACATTGAAAAACAATGCTCTTGTATTTTCAATAGTAAAATTAAATATTCCATAGTTGAAACAGCTGTTTGTAATATCACTTTTATGCCCTTCTCAATACAAAAGTCCGTTTACCCAGTATAGTACCGCAGAGTTTTCAATAATAATGTTTTGTTTACGTCTTCATTCATGGATAAAACTCAGGTAGAAGATTGTTTGACAGACACTAATATGAAGGTAAAGCATACTTCTACTATTAAATTATAATATAGTTATAAAGTTTCTTAGCTAAATGTTATTTTTTTGGCTTGCTGCGCGCTTTGGGGTTTACTGTAAGTACAGCAAGCAATTGTTTTTTTTATAAATATACGTAATTAAATAAATTAAATACGGATTTTCCTTATATATGAAATAGTACCTACTCATAAATATTTGTTTGAGAGTCAATGAATCATGTCATCTAAATAGAAAATGACGTTAAATATTTTGGATCAATAAAATAAACAACAATAAACACCGACTGAATTACCGGAGGTTCATTTACTAAATGAAAAGTTGCTGTCATGATTTAGCGCCTCAATGAATTTTTTAGATCTACGATTTGTTGATGGGTTGTGTACAGCAAAAGTGAGTCTCAAAATTATTATGTAACCTGAATCTCTGCCAACCACTTAAACTAAGAATCTCGATGCACGAATAGACCATGAATCAAATTCAGCTTACCACTCGAGTACACTCATATTTCCGAAGATTAATCCACCGAACATCAAGAATTATAAAGCAGAAAGAATTGATCTACGTGAATGTAGTAGGTACAGTCAACCGTACATCAGTGGGAACACGTGCACTACGAAAATCACTCTTATTACTACGAAATAAAGGCGCTGTCAATGTTAAATTGTTATCAATTATGAGCGGTTGGCTTCAGGATCCACTCAATAAATCACGTTACTTTGACTCCGATTCCAATAAGCAATACATTTTTGGACCAATATATAGCAATTGACAGCTTTTGTATTATACACGTCTACAATATTTATGTGTGTAGATAATAATAAACTTTGTCTTGTACGTGTCGCTTTAATCTTGCCTGTTCTGCAATAATTATGTGTCAGACCCAAGTTTTAATTGCTCCGGATATCAAAGTGTGGGCAAAGTTAAGCAACCGCTTGACATTTAAGTCAGCATCTTTACTTTCGTATACTTTAATCTCTGTAATTTATTACTGGAAAACAAAAAAGTGTCGCTAGAAACTTTGTGAAAGCTATTAATGATCACTGACCTGTGGCACACTTAGGACGAGACTCAACACCCACGCTATAATTACAAGTCTTCCACTCCTCGTCGCAGTCGCCATACTTCGCATCGGATACTTCACAGCGAGCCATCTGTCCACTCCAATAAGCACGAGTATAAAAGTACTGAGGTACAAAGCGAACATCTGCAAGAACTTGAACAATTTGCAGGCTATATTCCCGGCATACCACTGCACCGTAAAGGACCACGCCGCTTCGCCAGCAATGCAAAAAACAGTCACCAACAAGTCGGCTATACTCAGTTGGAATATCAAACTGTATATCGCTGTCCAAGACGGTCTCGCTCTTCCCCGACCTCTTTTACCTCTCTGTATACTTATAATCGTTGCCAAATTCCCAAAGAATGATAACACAGCCATAGCAGAGAGCACGCTGGCTCTGATAAGAGTGCTTTTAGTCAAAACTGGGGCGTGATCCAAACACATGACTTGAGTGCCATTGTATACGAATATGTTATTCGTAAACTCATCGGAATGTGTGCCATTAAAAAGGAATGTTTCCAAACATTTTTCTGTGGACCATATGGTGTAACTTGTAAGAACAGATTCAGCCGAACTAAATTCTCTATGAAGAGCCAATTCGCTCGGGTATAACGCGTCATCGTCATATAATGTGGTATTGTTGCCTGCGCTGTCCATGTTTCGTCATGCGTCTTCAACTTCCTTGCTAATCTGAAACAAAGAAATTAAGTGTATTATTATTTGACATCAGTCTAACAATACTTATACAACCTCGAAAATAATCAGCTTTATTCCGTTGTACATAATACCGTAGATATACGCGAGATACGACTTATATTTTAGTATCCATGATTGCGTAATAATAATATAGTGGTCAATACAAAATGTAGCTATTTCCTAATAAAGGTCATTAAAACAACCTAGTCATCTCCTAAAGATTATTCATATAACAATACTTAAATGGCTTCCACTTTCCGTGTGCTTGGAGCCGAGGTAAATGATAAACGGACGTCTGCCTCGATTTATTGCAAAACTGCTGAAGTGGTCATTTAATGCCTCAGTTAACGGCAGCCTCAGGGAGAGAGTACCTACTTGCCTCGAGGCAGCTTTAATTGGGTCTCAGCGTATAGATTAGGTTCATTGTAATAGTGAGTTGAACGCGATTTTCTAGAAAAATAGATTTAAGGTTTTACAGCTGTCAAGCTTGGATTGGATTTTAAATTGACATCTGTTTTACAAAGATCAAAATAAACGACGTTTTTCATAGCTTCGTTTAGTTTATCTGAACATTCTTTAACTGCCATTAAAATCTAAATATTCAGTTTACTTTTCTATTTGGTAAGTATGGCCCTTTTTTTTTCATTCTGCCTGGCCTTTTTCCCAATCATGTTGGGGTCGGCTTCCAGTCTAACCGGATGCAGCTGAATACCAGTATTTTACATGGTGCGACTGCCTATCTGACCTCCACAACCCAGTAACTGGGTAATACGATACCCCTTGGTAAGACTGGTTGTCAGACTTTCGGGCTTCTGACGACTCGGTAAGTATGGCCCTAAAAGCAAAAATTAAACTATGAATTCACGCTTTACCGAAAGTAATAATATGTTAGTCTTATCGTATACAAATAGTGTGCATGCCTTAAGTAATCGTCGTATTTATCTCACATATGTGGAATATTATATTATAATTGGATACAACCTCAGAAACAACTTCTTTGTTACATATTCATGAATTTAGAGGAAGTTCATGTCTATATTAACTCGGTCCAACTTGACAATGTAACTATCATGCATATTCATAATAGTTGTGTAATTTTGAATAATTTATGTTTTCTATCGCGTTTTTCCACGTTCTGTTCGTATCGTTGATGCATTTCATTTCGATGGAATATTGGGTGTCTAAGTAGGTATTGAGTTTTCATCGGTTTTCTGGGAAAAAAAAATTTATAGGTATCTACAACATAAGTTGTTTATTTAAATGTCTTTGATCTACAAGGATCGACATTGCGCATAAAAACTATTCATGTTGCTCCTACGAGTTTTTATATCACAAATCTGTGATCATGTCTGTCTTCTTCTCATAGCTCTTTATTATACGTACTATTAAGTTAGGACCTCGTTGATGTACGACGAACAATATATTGTAATAAAATTATGTTTTTGAATTGTAATGTGAATTTTGATTATAATCTTGATTTAATTTAATTTAATTTTAATCTAATTTAATTTAATTTTAATCTTAATTTAATTTGTAATGTTATGTTATTATGTTATGCCTATACCAATTGTTATTATGAGTCTATATTATTATGTTACTTGAATTAAATGATTTGAATTTGAATTTATCTAGACTTGAAAGAAACAAAGAAAAAATTACGTTTATTGGGACTCAATAGGTACGTGAAACACAAAAAAAAAAAAAAAAATGTTTTAATTTAACATCAATAGTGTATGCCTCACGGCTGCGCCAAAAAGGAATTGCTGAAGCATTTTCATATACCCCAATAAAAAATGCTAGTTACAAAAATATTGTGCCATCGCTGTAGCGCCCGCTGTCGCAGAACGAGCTATATCTGAAGGTTAAGACAAAGTGACATTAGATCAGCGATAACGATGATGGAAAATTAAAAAATGCATTGGATTGACATATGATACTTATGAGATAGTTGCATTATATTCTAAGTACTGTTTATTTTATTTTGTTGTACGTTTATGAATACATGCATATGTACGAATCACAGAACCTAACTCGGTTTCCGTACGTCTTTTTCGGGAGACAACTGAAAATCAGCGTTGTGCTGCGGGTCCCCCATAGCACAGCATCATGCTGAGTGGAAGCCTTCTTGACACAGTCATGACGTGCAGCTGCCAACTATATCTGTTTTATGCTCGCACATTATATTATACCCCTTATATTTTGTTAAATTTTTCTGATTACCCATCTTTCTGTATGCACGTGTGACAAAAAAACCTATTTTTCTTTCTTTCTTTCATATAACGGCTTCCAATCTCAGCCCCTTACAGCGTCAACTAGGCGCGGGCACTTGACCACTGACGCGACTGGCCCTTACTTGTAGCTTTGACAACTCAAGAGGTAAGTTCAGACAGAATGTATGAAAACGTTGACGTTTCCTACTACTGTGTGACGGAGAATAAAGGAGTTTCCAAGGTCTCGCAGTAAATGCAGGTCATGGTCAGCGTGACCCTTTCAAGATTTGAACAAAAATAGAGCATAGTTCAAACATAGAATATTGATGATTCACTTGGGATATTTGTGCACGTTATTTGTTAAGACAACAATCGGAATCAAATGAAATGTGTCATGCTTAGCTGTGCGTAGGTATATTTTTATTTTTGTCTCTGTTCGGTTTGATTGAAGGTTCGTCTCATAGGTATGGGTTTACAGACTCAAGGGAAAAATACAATCAATAGGACTCAGAAATATGTGTTGCCCACTGTCAGGTACATGTTAAAAACGATCGTGATTTGGAATAAAAATCGTTACTGAAAAATTAAACAAGAAGTTTTATTCATTGCAAAGAATTTTATACTAAATTTGTCTGAAACTGATACGGATAAACAAACGGATTACGGGTAGAAGCAATTTCGTTGTCACATGTTTACTAGTAAACCCTTTTAAAGGGTTCGATTTTAGTTAGGGAATTAAGGTTATTTATAAAAGCGTCTACCTAACTTTTACTATAGGACTATTCTTTCTTCTGTAAGTGTACATAACGAATAATTTTTCGCTATAAGCTATCCCTTTTAATGTTATTTTAAACAACAGAAGTACCTAGGTACTGATTTTATAAAAAAAGAAAAACTGCACCAAAAAATAATCGTAATAAGTAGATAGGTAGGTGAGCAATACCAGTTCACGCTACTTCATACTTATTTGAGTATTTGCTAATGATAGTGACGGAAGTACCTTGTACGGGATTTTTACTATATAGGGTGACTGGTAAAGTAAAAAAATCTGCTGTTCCCCATAGTACATTTAAGTTCGCATTGCTCGTCGAAATGTAGGGAACAGCTGATATTTTTTTCGCGATTTCTGGTTTGGTCCCATAATGAAAGTTGTTCATAATGATGAGTGAAGTTTTGTGTTTAAGTATCGGTCACTAATTACCAGTCACCCTATATACAGCATGTAGGTAACAGAAAGGTGTGTGCATATTTAAGGGTGTGATACACACCATCAAACTGAACAACTTTCTCCATAGTACCAACATCGTAATCTCGAAAAAATACTCAACCGTCCATTTTGGTCTATGTAGTTTAGTAGATAGTGAAGTTTTGTATGGTGCAGTTGATAATTTTTTTCGAGACTACGATGATGTTCCCATGGGAACAGAGAGAGAGTATAATAGTTCAGAAACAATCTAGCGTTACGGTTGAATACAATTCTACCCTTAATGAGCATTTACTATGTAGGCAATGTATGGCGGTAAATCATTACGTATCAAGTACCTATTCAAAATAAATGAAAATGTAATTCACGATAGTGACGAGAATAATTACTTTTATTTTAACTGCCTGGTGGTCTAGCATGAGGTCCTGGGTATGATTTCCAGGTCGGGCAAAATGTTATTGGATTTTTTCTCAGTAGCAGTCCGAAGTCTGGATTTGTGCCTGGTTGATATCAATAGGCCCCCTATTACATGCTCCATTACACGTAAACTCGTAAACATAACTGGGGAAATGTAGGTGAACGAAACATACGAGTTACGAGGTACACCTCTGTCGCCCTTCGGGGATTTGGGATTTGGCATGATGTTATGGTATGTTATGATTTGGAATCGAGATCGACGTCATACCAATCCAAAATCATCAAAATATTTTACCTTAATTGGATTTGTAATCGAAAAGTTCGTTTAATGATATTAGTTTGGGCAAGAATATCTACTTGTTGATACAATCTTTATTAGACGCGATACGTTTACTCTAGCTGTTTGCTACGTACCTACGACTGATAACTTATATAATATTGGCAGAAAGTTGTATTTATATGACTTTTATTGACTATTACTATTCAAAGACGTACGTCTATTGGCTTGCGATTCATCTTTTGACGTTTGTTGTTTCTATTGTTTCAGTGTTCCTTTTCTATATGTAGTTGTGTGATGTAAAATGTGACGCTGTACAATTTCTGTGAGTCCTTTTGGGTAATAAATTGTAGGAATTACCCGGCCAGCTGTTGTTATACCGTAGTAAAACTAATTCTGGCACAAAAAAACAAATAATTAGGGCCAGAGTCTTAATTGTATTGTTTCTTACTTCAACCTATTAGTGACCTTATTGGTGATGTTCTTCAGAAAGGTCAGGTTCCGGCGTGCGCTTATGACCAGATGTTTGAACGTAAACAAAGTAAAAGGAGTACATAATAATGTAAGTATCGTAGCAGATGGCGTTCTGTAGTTTCTGCCTTCCCCACGGAAAGAAGGCGTGAGTTTATGTATGTGTATGTTCCACCTACTCTTGAATCGTTTTTGATTACCTACGGTTTCGTAACTAATAAAGTTTATAGGAAAATTAAATCACGTTTAGAACAGTTAGTATTTAATTTAATTACCGTTATTTTGATAGTATTAAGTTGGGATCCATTTGCGAGTGCGTAGATCTACATAATTACCTTATTTTACCGAATTTTAAATAATACTCATGTAACTCATACTCTACTACAAAATTATACTAATTATAATATAATATTATTAAAGATACATTAGGTCTATAATATTGTATTTATACTTCTTTTTTAAATAATTGTTTGTTTAGTTTTAAATAATAAAATCGAATTATTAAAATAGGGCTTACACATACGATAGAAATAATAACTTCTATTTTCTTCGACAAGATAAGAAAATAATTATTATAACCTCCTTTTTAACTGATACGACTCAACAGTCGATTTCTCTTTAATATTCAGCTTTGTAAGTGCCCAAAGATGCCCATTACATCCGACCCTAAGTGATCTCCAAAACCGCTAAAATGAAGCCTATGGGAAAAGCCATAACTTTCTATCCGACCTTAACTTAGCTGTAAGATTACCTTTAATTTATGTATGTAGTTCTATGGGATCATCGATTTCATATATCCCATAAGGGTTATATTAATCTAAAATGAAACAGTGTCCTTATTCACTATGACATTTCGGGGGAAGAGTAGTCACTCCCACACCCACGAAATGTGTAGTTATTATTGCCAGCGTCGCAAAAGCAATAACTTCGTGTTTCGTTATGGCGCTGATTACAAAGGTCATTTTAGACAACAATGTGTCAAATTGACTACATTCTAGGCTTTGTGTTAGGTTACGTCCTTCGCAATGAAATGATTTTATTTTCTGTAAATAGGTTTGTACAAACACTTTTACACGTCAACAATATTTTAAGAACTAGATGAGGTTGGCGTTTCCTATCTCACTACTCTGAGAAGAAAGGCCGAAACAAACTCAGAGGTCACAGTCTCTTTTAAAGACCAGACATAATATTGCTCAGATCATATGAAGGCCATGTAGATTAGTATCTGAAATGGTCTTTTGAGGAAAAAACCACACAGATTGAGTGGACATGTCCAGTCAGTGCACGCATTTGTCAGTAATCGTGCAGCTCAACTCAGAACATAAGGAGCTTTACGATTCGACGAACAAAACCAAAGAAAGGACATTGGGTATTCTGTCAAATAACAAGTGCTTTCGGATTGTACAGAAAATTCTTTCAACTAGTTAGAATAATACAGCATCTTTTTATGAACACCTGTTGCTGTCAAGTCTGCATACCTATCAAGTACCCGCCAGTAAGAAAGTAGTTTTATTCGGTACTGAATTTTGCTTTAAAGGTAGGTAGTGGTACCTACACCGAGATTTATATATCTGTACATTATAATAAAATAGTAACGAGATCAACACTGTACAATAATATTAAAAAAATGATTGCCACAAGGTGAGGGAACGAGTCCAAATTATAGTTTCTTGCATTTTTGTCCATTTGTCTGCTGATTTGATTTGGTTGGTTACTACGTTCCCGCGGGATATTTTCCGACATCCACACTGGCAAAGCAGCCGCCGCCGGTCCAAGGCTAATGTTGAATGAGCGTAGCTATAAAGTGAGTTATTACAACTGTTCTAGTTTAAAATTCAATCAAACATCTGATATGAAACAAAAGAATGACGGAATATACATTCAAGATCTTGTGGAAAGAGAAAAGTTTTGCATTTGCATATCTTGGCAGTGGGTCACCGCAGAATAGTTTTATAAAGTAGGCTAAAATACTGTAACTTCTTCAGAGGTCGAAATAAAAGAGAAAAACTCATTTCTAGATGTAAATAAATCCACGAAGTTTGGAAATTGTTGTTCTTGTTGGCAATGTATATTTTTTTTATCTGTATTCATCGTAAATTAAATAGCAGTTTTAAATTCGTCCAATGAATGGCAAAAATGTAAATATCTTGAAAGGAGAAGGTCAGACGCTTTGTTAATCTATATTTTGTAATAATACGACTTGCTCATGCTTCGCAAGATTTTTGCCAAAATTTCGAGATTTCTTTATTTCAAGTAAGTAAGTTTAATATTTATGGATAAAATAAATTATCTAAATGATGGTGGAGAACCGCTTCAAAACCCTTAGCGTAGTTTAGAAGAACAATGCGGAAACACAGACACGAAAAACGACTTTAATTTATAATTTGAGTAGAAGATATTATGTATCTAAAAGGAGACAGAATTTAAAATGAATAATGACCATTCTTGAAATTCACTTGAAAAACAAATGCTTTGGTATACAATAATAATGGGATGCCAAAAGAGATGAAAAATCAGGAAATAAAATTTAATACAATTTCCGTGATCACAATTGCACAGAGGATATTAAACCTGCGACGTGGACCCACCGCTTTGAAGAAATTATCTTTAGTGAAGTTAAGCAGAGGTACCTACATAGGCACCAAACACAATATTATTAGATAAAAACTCAAAAGAGTTTCGAAAATAAAAAAGCGCTTTTTCATTTTGCTTATCAGCAGAATACCTTTCACCATTATGTTTTATCATAACGACTCTTATTGAAACTGATTTCAGGAATCTTTTCCTAAATGTAGCGTGAAACAATAGTTTAGTGGGATAACAGTAGATAAACTTGACCCTCGTAAAACATAACATTTTAAATATAGTAGTTACTAAAGAGAATGAAAAAATACCCAGCTAGTTACAACTAACAGTGAGAATAAAGCAAAAGAAAAATAACTAAATAATATCTTGAGGCGCGACTTACGAGTTCTGGCTCGTAGGTTCGAACCCTGACAGGCGCTTTACTTTATGGAAATTATTTCATCACCACTGCTCGCAACACGGTGAAGGAAAACATCGTGAGGAAACCGGCATGTCCAAGAACCAAAAATTCGAAGACACGTGTCATCTACCAACCCGCACTAGGCCCGCGTGGTGGATTACGGCCCACTCTCTATCACCAAAACTTGTATCCCAGCACTGGGAACATTATAGGCTGATTATGCGTGCCTCGGAAAGCACATTAAGCCGTTGGTCCCAGTTGTCATTAATTGTGGATCTTTGACAGTCATTACGGGTCGTCAGAAGGCCGAAAGTCTGACAGCCAGTCTTACCAAGGGGTATCGTAGTACCCAGTTACTGGGTTGTGGAGGTCGGATTGGCAGTCGCTCCGTGTATAATACTGGTATTCATAGTAAAAAAATAAGCGAGCTGGAGTCGACATTTCCTATCTGAATAAAACTTAGGGGTCAAAATCTCTTTTAAAGTCCAACCATAATCTTGGTCAGGCCATATGAGAACCATGTAGATTAGTGTCTGAAATGGTAATTTGAAGAAATAACCACATAGATTTGAGTGGACTTCCACTCAGTGCAAGCATTTGTCGATAATCGTGTAGCTCAACTCGGAACTTAAGGAGCTCAACGATTCGACGAACAATAACAAAGAAAGAACATTTGACCAGATTATCATTAAAGTACCTAACTGCTATCTGAAAGATATAAAAAAAAGAAAAAAAATCCACAGCCACATTTTGTTAGTTATGTTTGAATTCCAGTATAGTCGACCTCGTGCTTGTTTTATGCAAGACGTGCAAGTGACATTCAACCTTGGGGTGATCCTAAGGTCGAATGTCAATTGCAAGTCCTCAAACGACAAGGTATATTTGTCTATATGACAGTTAGATAGTTTCATCCTTATTGAAGCTTCAATTTACTGGGAATTGTTGTCAAAAAAGGTAAAAATATTACTAGGTCGACTATACCTACTAGGAAGCGAGCCTACTCCAATCAGATGGCCCAAGAACACTCCGCCCGATATAGAAATCGAACCCAAAATGCCAAGCTCAGTCGAACTTGTAAACAAACAAACAATGGCATCTTAACTTTCCATGAGCAGCTTTACCCATGAGTAATGTACTTTAATATCTCTCGATTTCTAAAAATCTGTTACAAATTGTCGATTTTTCTACTTTTGCACGGCGTTGATATTAGATTTATTTATTTATTCATTCAGTAGTACACTTACCTACATTTTTATACCTGTACGTTGGTGCAAACATAAACTCATTAGAGTTTTACCGTGCACCAAAATCATCGACCACATAATGTAAACATTTAAAAGAAACTATACCTATTAAATAAAATTTTATGCTATATAAGTTACTAACACCACTTTTTTGTAAATCTAGATTCTGTAAGAAAAATAGGTATTTTTATTTTATTTATTACTAGCTGCTGCCCGCGGCTTCGCCCGCGTGAGTGTCGGAAATTACCCCATACATCCCCATGGGTTTTAAGTATAAATATTGAGTTTCGAGTTAATCGGACAGCGCGTTAAAATTCTTCCATACAAACACTGACACCCCCCAACCTAGGGGGGTAATTTAGAAAAACAAAAAACTACAAACTTTATAATTTATTTAGATAACTATTCGTGCGAAGTTGTTTATTACCTCAAGGAATCAGATTTTTCATACAAACTTTCATCCCTTATTTTACCCCCTTAGGGGTTGAATTTCGAAAAATACTGATACAAGTTATTCTTCATTTTTGGGTTTAAGTATAAATATTGAGTTTCGAGTTAATCGGACAGCGCGTTAAAATTCTTCCATACAAACTTTGACACCCCCCAACCGTAGGATAGGATACTTTTCCGGGATAAAAAGTACCCAGTGTGGTGCCCAGGATATTAAAGAATAATTATACCAAGTTTCATCGTAATCGAACCGGTAGTTTTTGCGTGATGCTTGAACAAACAGACAGACAGACAGACAGACAGACCGACAGACAGACAGACAGACAAAAAAAATTGTAATCAAATTTTTGGGTTCGGTGTCGGTCAAGTAACACCCCCTGCCATTAATTTTTTTGATATTTTCAATGTACAGAATTTTCACTTCTACAGATTTATTATAAGTATAGATAACAAAAGCAACAACGATATCCATCAACCAATTTTTTTTATCTACTAACGAGCGAACATCGGTGATAAATCTGGCCGTCTTTAAAACAAAAAGTGGTGGAGGAATGTGATTTAGTTTTATACAGGTTGTTGAGATGGTTGCCACCATTTAATATCAAAGCCGTACAAAAGTACAGTAGAACAGTTGCTCATGGAAAGTAAAGATGCACAATTGACCGTAGGTATGTCAAAAAATACATACAAAAAACTGATCTCCCATTATTTGCTGGTGGTAGCAAGAACATAATTTGCTCCATCGGTCAAGTTAGAGAAAACGATTAGCGTAATAAAGACACGGGCTGCCAAATGATTGTTCATTTATCAAATATAGCACATTTATCAACCTAGACGATCATCATCACACAAGATAAATCGTCGTGTAAAAAGTTGTGAGCTGATTTTAGTAAGCATAAAATCCTTGAATACCTAGGAACGGGAAAAAAGGCTATCTAGGAGCAAAATATAAGCCAAAAATTCTGTTTATTCTTGTCACTATTAGGCCACGTATAAAATAAATGAAGAATTCGATTAAACATTTAAAAGGGTTTAATAATAACGACATAGCAGACAGATAAAAACATGATAGATGAACGTTATCATTATGCTAAGCAAGGGCGGGGTTGATGAGCGCTGAATTTCAGCTTATACCGCACGTCGTCGGTGGTAACACTCTCATATTACTGTAGTACAGTTTCAATAGAACGCGTTCGTTACCACTAACTAGAGCCTCACTGCAGGTACGATATTTCTGAATGAATGAAACGACGATCCCGTTGGTACCAAGTATGAAGATGTTTATGTACATAAACATCTTCATTTTGTTCAATCGTTGTTCGAATCGAAATGAGTACTTACGTTTCTTCCACCAATCTATAATTCAAGCATCCTCTTTAACCAATCCAGAAACAAAGCTATTCGCGTTATTAGAAAACACAGTTAGCTAACGAGACGTGCAATCGAATAGACCGTAAAAAGAAATTGATATTGGGGCTGTTCCATTTACTGCCTACATATCTTCTTCGGAAACTGGACGTCAATGATTGACTGTTATCAACGAGCCCGCATGTTTTGACAACTATGAATAGGTCGCATTTGTCTTTCAAGATTGATAACCTTATGTAACTGGCATACTCGTAGTTCAGGTTCTGATAAGCTATACATATACCCGAGGTATGCCACTCAGAGCACTGATTTCAACAGCACTTGACCGAACTGCATCTGAGCATTTCCACTATAACCGCACTGATAGCTAATAAAACTGTCCACGTTCCCTCGAGTTGATTTTGAGTAACATTACTGCAGTGTACTGCGATATGCCAATTTGATTGAAATGTAGGTAACCGATCTATAACTCCATTTGAATAATTTAGATTAAATACGGTCAATCTGAGCTATGATCAAATTATTCGATTATCGACGGTCTAATCGTAATAATGTCTATTCTCTTGGAATATCAATGTACCAGAATACCCGCGAAATGACGGGTTTTTTTAAAATTATTTTTTATATTTAAGTCATAAGTGTTACAATGTATAATAGACCAGAATACCCGCGAAATGTCGCGGTTTTTTTTATTTTTATTTAGTACCTATCTAGGTATATGGCACCTCTTAGGGCATGAGCTATCCGATATCAAAAAATATTTGGCCTAGGTCTTAAGGGGGAGGCATGAAAATTGGTTCGGTGTTACAATGTGATACTAAGAATTAGGTTTAATGTATTCTGAAAGTTTTGATTTCAAAAAGGTTTGTAGTTTAATGGTGACTTAGATGAGTGCAGAAATGAAATGAAATAAAATTGTTTATTCTGTAAATAGGATATCGGAATCACTTTTACACGTCATAATAAAAAAATATTAGTTCTAAGCTAGATGAAGTCGGCGTTGCCTATCGGACTACTCTGAGAAGTCCGAAACAAACTCAGAGGTCACAGTCTCTTTTAAAGTCCAGACATAATCTTGGTCAGGCCTTAAGAGTAACCATGTAGATTAGTGTCTGAAGACAGAAGATGCAACACAGACAAAATGACTAGTTTAAAGGAAACATAACCAGTAGTCGGACAGTATATTATGCTTATTATGATCATTTCACAAAATGGCCGAAAAACTAACTGTTGTGCAAAAAATAAGGCATGCAAGATTGAATGATAAGGCAAAAAATCTCACATTTTAATGCTTGTGTACTAAAGTGAATAAAAGTGGATTATTTTACATTCACTTAATTATCTCTGGGAGGCAGTATTTCACTGATAGCCCAAAAGCATCCTGTGTGACCGCTAACGAAATAAATTGGTTTAAAATATGCGCGACTCATGCTATAAAATGGGACATAATGGTCCAAAAAGTTTTTGTTACCTTGAATTTTTTATCTATTTGTCTACACAAATTGGCTGACACATTTTGAACTTCAATCTCAACTTTGTTTTTATGTTTAAAAAGCTAAGTTAAATATTTATTTAGGTATATGAAGGGAGTTCCTAACTAACCTACAAAATATTCATCAAATTATTAAATACACACACACATAAACTACGTTCGCGATTTCGCTACCAAAAATGTAAACAAATAGGTATGAGTTTTTGAAAACAACTTTAGTACCCATGAATAAAGTTCAGTTTGCTCTACAACTTCAAGCAAAGTCTAGCAGAAAAAACATCAATTGGAAGCAAGGATTTCAATGGACTTTACATACAAAAGCTTACTCCTTTTTCCCATGGGAAAAACTAGGTAATAAAACACAGTAATTCTGTGGAAATGCAGATACAAACAAATGATATTGAAACAAGGAAACGGAATGTGAAAATGTTTTCAACAGGTTAGTTAACACGGTCTTATAAAAATATATAGTTCTCATGCAAACAACAGCTGTTTCAAGAACTTTTTGTTTTTGTCCATTCACTGGGCGATAATCTTATCTTATAATTAACTGTCTTAAAAATATACGCATGCTGTAATAGTTGCGGCTTTCATATTATAGTACATTTCTGCCAAGGCCAGCAACTCAAGTAGCCGAGGCACACATACGTGAGTCCATCAATGCCTGGTTGCGGCCAAGGCTTGAATAGTGCTTTTCTCAAATAATGCGCGGAAATTTAAACAAATTAAATTAATTATAAATTCCAGAATCAATGACGGACAACTATAATTTTTCACGTGCCAATGAAATGTGTTCATTTGCTTCTTGTTGGTTGTCATGTGTTGAAGTAAAAAGTTTGTTCCATTTTTAAATAACACGACAGATATGAGTTTTCATAGTAACATTGCTGGCCGCATCGTCACTTGTTTTGATCAGTACAGCAATTTCGATTTATCTTGAAGAAGGTTGTCATAATAATGGTCGAATTTCCAAGCATGTTTGAGAAAAACTGTTTTTTCTGCACTAAACCCGGAAAAATGGAAAAGGATTTGAGGGAAATTTTCCGGCTTAACGAAGGTAGGTAGGTATGAGTTGAGATTAGTCCTTGGCACCGCGTTGGACTAAAGTGCCGTCCACGCCATTGTGTATCCAATAAATCTTGCTAAAAGCTAGTCTGTGACCAACAGTAACAAAGCTTCTGAAGGTAGGTGTTGTGTGTGAGTTTCGATATTCCTTTATGAGTCGGTTTATTTCAGTACATATGTACTCGAAATAATACATACGAACAGAAAAGTTTTCAAAGAATTCACAAAGAAGGTCTTATACTTACCACACTTCGAATTGAAGTCAAAGATTGAAATGCTCCAGAGAATTTTATATAAATCAACTGTATCAATAGTGATCAGTACTTATGTTGGCACGTGCCGTATGAATTGGTTCATAAGGTTGTTTATAAGATAAGTACTCAGCAACGTTTCCACGTGTCTTTACAACTAAACAATTGTGTTTTAGCAATGAGTTGGTTACAATCGTATTTGTTACAGCAGTTTGAATTCAATTGAACACAACATTGTTACGTAATTTATTTTCATAAATGATAAATGACTGAATGCTTGCTATACAATTCCTATTGTTATTAATTAACTCATCTCGCCTGTTTTCCCAAAGTATTAAGCAGAGGTCTAATAAACAAGTTGAATAAAAGCTTTTATCTACACCCATGCTATAAATTCTCTATAAAAGTTTCTGAAACAGTTAGCTTATTGCCAACATTTAAACGACCAGTGTCATAGTAACCATTATATCATCCAAACGAGTGTTATAATGTGTACTTAATTTCATACTGCAACGCGTTTGCTTGTTTGATTCCTTCCGGTCAGCGGGTGCAGACCCCCACGCCGCGCCGGCCGGCACATCTGACACATTTTCCAAAATACGATACGTCACGCTTGGCGGGTACGGGCTATGGTCGGTTTAATGTTGGCAATAGCTAACTGTTTCAGAAACTTTTATAGACGATTCATATCATGGATGTAGATAAAGTCTTGTAGGTATGCAACTGTATATAATTAGGTATTAAAACACTCATGTGATACTATTATCACATGAGTGTTTTAAACCAACATTCGTTTTTTAATACCCCTTATACTAACAACAGCATAACTAACTATTAAAAACCGTCCGCGTCGTTTCGATGCTATTCATGACGTTCCCACTGTTGGGACTCCGTCCTCTCTGTGAGATTAGGCCGTAATCCACCACGCGGGCCCAGTGCGGATTGGTTAATGTCACATGTCTTCGAATTTGTGGTTCTAGGACATGCCGGTTTCCTCACGATGTTTTCCTTCACCGTTTTGAGAGCAGTGGTGTTGAAATAAATAACACAAAGTAAAGCGCCTGTCTAGGTTCGAACCCACGACCTACAACTCGTAAGTCATAGCCGTTACCACTGGGTCACCACTGCTATTCATCTACAACAACAAATTCTGAATACCTACAGTATAATTAATAGCCAGAATTATAAAATCATTACCATATTTCACTGTCATTACGTTATAATTAAACATTCATCTTACGTTGAACCAAAGGGAGATGCATCTTCTTAATTACGTTTTCATAATGAAATTGTGTAATCTCTTTTAATAATCGTTCAAACATAAATATAAATAAATATATGGCTTAATAGAACGTAAAAAGAATAGGTATTTATTGATCATGAAAATGTTAAAACTATTTAGTTGTGTAAACAACTCGAGAAATTCGAAGAAATGAAATTCGATGGAGAAATTATCATCCATATTGCTAATAAAAGCTGTGTACAGATCTAGACAAAACAGCTTTGTCTACCGTTGACAAAACACTGTTTTGTTTACAAGTCTGTTTTGACTGGGTCTGTAAGCAGCCTAAGATTTTATAAAAATAAAAACGAATGAAAAATCTTTCTTTTGCTCGTCGAAAACAGAAGAGTCTTCGTCTATTAATTCCAGCTTATACGAAGTTTGTTTGAAACTACCCGCTGTTAAGAACACAAATAAGTTTATGTAGGTCTCAGAATATTAGATATAATGTTGAAGGCTATTACTTCTGTAGGTAGGTGGTACTGAACTAACTTTACTGCTTTGAAAGAATTAACTTTGTGAATAGTACAAAACTATAAATGAAATCAAAATAATTTTAATAATTTTAAAGGGGAAATATTTAATCGAACCTCTAAAAACTTAATGACCTTCTAATGATGGACACTTTTTCAAATGTATGAACCTATAAAAACTGTTTGCGCTTCTAGCTGTACAAAGAGCTTAGGTACCTACATACATTCATTATACACATACATTTAATACTGATATAATGGTCAGTATTAATATCTCAATATAAAGTCAACGATTTTATAATTTACTCTCAAAAATCGATCAACGTTGCAACTAAATTCCACGTGTAAAATATTTATTAAGTATAAACCAGCTCAACTTATAAATCTCCTATAAGTCCTGAATGATATTATGAGCATGAACGTAACTAAGTGGAACGTTCATAATAATTTACTTAAGTCGCGGTTGCCTTACAGATTCTCTTGTTTACATTTTCCTGCATGTGACAGGAACCTAAGGGTCAGCGCAGACCGGCGGCGGCGGCGTGGCGGTGAAGCGAGTATTCTATAACAACTGAGAGTCGATTTTGTTTACTGTAACATACAGCTAAAATTTGTATAACGTCATAATAATACACAAAGCAGCGCAAAGCGTCAACGTCGTCGAGCGGTGCGCGACAAAGAGACTGTAAAGGCTCGTTCACACCGGCGCGACTTGTCGCGCGACGCGACTTTAACAATACAATTTCTAATAAAACTTCACGATTGAACAATTGCCGGTGTCGCGTCGCGCGACAAGTCGCGCCGGTGTGAACGAGCCTTAACTCTCAGGGCCAGTTTGTCGAACGAAAATTATCGCAAAATTAATAATGAGGCGACTTGGTGAGGTCCACGCGTCACTCGGTACGCCTCGCAAGCGTAAGGATGGAAATGGTGTTACGCTGACGTTGGTTGCGTACCGTCAGTCACGCGTGCCAAGACGCTGATGATAAATGGACGTGTATAGTGTAGCACCAACGGTCAGCGAGCGCAAGTCTGCGTATTTCGATTCTGTACAAGGCCAGAACGCAAGGGTATGAAACTAGTCGCGTATAGATTGGAAATCACTATATACGAGTAGTACGCAAAATTCGTGTATATTGTAATTACAAATTTAAAAATTGCATTACAATTTATACGCGAGCAGATTCCTATGGTTGCGTTTTGGCCATGTACAGAATGGAAATACGCCGCGAGTCCGTATACATCGGTACGTAAACGACTAGCGACTGACGTCGGCGTAATACTATTTCCAGCCTTGATCTGCTCTTCACCGCCACTCCGTCGGTTTGCGCTGACCCTTAATTCCTCTGTGTTACGTACTTTAAGCATGAGCAATGCTTTTAGTTAATTAAAATTGTCTGTATATACAGAAAATACTTATTACCTGTAGTAAACTGTGTGTGGACTATGATAAAAGATAACAAACGTTATTTGATTTGATCACCGCTGTCTGGGCAAATAACATCAAATGTCACGAAACGGATATCATGTTATTTCATTTGTCTATGCCCAAAAAGAAAACTTTTTTATTACGTACAAGTAAAGCAGAAATACGGTGGAAAATGGTAAAGAAACCTTATACCATGAACAGATACTATACCAGGGAACAGATGATAAAAAAAGGTATGGTTTTTTTACCACTGCCTCTGCATACGTGTTTTTTTACCCGACTACGGTGAAGCAAAAAGGAGGGTTATGATTTTGACCGGTATGTATGTATGTATGTATGTTCATTTGTTCCCTCAGAACTTCTAAACTACTCATCATAATTTGACAAATGGGGTATCGTTGGAAGGGTCTCGGTCGTCCGCTGGTTATAGGCCATGTGACGTCACACACAACCGTCGAAAATAATATGACGTACCATGTAGGTAATAGCCCATATTCTAGCAGATAAAGAGATCATTCATTCATTCTGAATACAAAAAAATACAAAAGTCAAAAATGAATTCATTAGTGAACCATCGCCATCTTCCAGTCGCCTATCGAATGTTCGTTGTGAAATGAGCAGATGAACTACCTTGGCCATGTAGGGTATAAAAAAACCTTAAAAAACCGATGTAAACAAAACAGCAACGTGCCAAATGACATCACATCATGACCGCGACAGAAACGGACATTTGAACTGTAGTAGAAAATTGTCGGCGTTTCATAATGCTTTGGAGCAACAAGCAGTAGTTGAATTTAACTTTTAATACTTCTATTAGGTTTATTACCGTCTTCTATTGATTTAGTGGAAAAAAATATATGCATATTCTATATTATGAATATCGTTTATTTACCTCCAATAGCCCCGAGCGAGGCTATATTACTATCGGGAAGGGATGATACAAGATAAACAGCATGCAATAATAGTGCAAATACCCCGAACAATTTGCATAAAGACAACATGACGCTCAATTTCGCTACATATTTTATAGGTATGTTTTAGTTTACTGTGTACAATGTAAGCACAGTTATTTGTAGAGGAAACGTAGCCTCAATAAATGACAAACAGGATTCTTTTAATTGACTAGACGATTAGGAAACATGAAAAATGTAAATACTTTCAAACGGAATTTCATTTGAAATCAAAGTCAAACGTTCATCTTCACAGGAACTGAAGTAAAAACGTTAAAAGCGGTTTCTGATAAATTAAATTGGTATAGAGTACCGGATTCTCACTTAAAAATCGGTTTTCATTAATCTCTTTTTTGTCCGTTCCAATACCTTTCCATGGTAATCGAGCAATCAAAAATTCTCGTTCAGAATTAATTGAAAGTGGTGGATTTTATTTTTAAACATTAACTGAAAACTCTTGTAGTTACCATAAAGTGCGGGCTGATAAAGTTATAATCAAAATTATGTCACATGTATGTGGATACAGAATTCAATCCATACTTCCAATGCATAATATACCTATTAAGTATAAATGCGAAATTAAGACTGTCTATCTCCACGCGTAGTATGAACATCGTAGAAACGGGTTTTGTCGACGGGAGAATAGACAAAGTGACAGATAGTGATTGTATATCTGTAATTTTGTCTTTTCTTCCGTCGTCGACAAAACCCTTTTTCTCAAACATGCTTGGAAATTCGAGCATTGTTTTGACAACCTTCGAGACAAATCGAAATTGCTGTACTGGTCAAAAACAAGTGAATATTCGGCCGGCAATGTTACTATGAAAATCCATAATTGTCCTGTTTAGCAGCCAAATAAAATACTATATGTCCAAAATGTCTGTAATTTTTTGGTGTACATAATAAAGAGTATTCTATTCTATTATATTCTATTCTATTCTATTCTGTCGTGTTATTTAAAAATGGAACGAACTTTTTACTTCAATATATGGCAACCAAGGAGGTAACTTATCAAAGATAAGAAGATAGAACCGCTTAAAGTAAAGAAGAAACAAATGAACATAATGGCGCTTGAAAAATTATCGTTGTTCGTGATTGATTCTGGAATTTAAAATTAATTAACTTAGTTTAAATTTCCGCGCATTATGTGAGTACTATACAAGCCTTGGCCGCAAACAGGCTTTGATGGCCCATCGTATAATTATGTGCCTCGGCTACGCCTCGGCCCAGATTTTCACGATCGTCCATCAATGCACCAGTTGCAGGCCGCGACAGTAATGTACTATTCTACGACGGTCATGATACGCGTGCTGTTAACCTTTTCATGCCATAACGGCTGAACAGTTTTCGATGAAATTTGGCACACTGGTAATAGACCATGATTTATTTATTCCAATAGAACGTACCCGTGTGATAATTTCCGATCTCCACGCGAGTAAAGACACGGGTAAAACGAGTGTTACATTGTCATCGATCCAACGATTGCTCAAGTAAACAAGTAGATGTATTATAATTTAGAAAGTACCATTATTTTGTTTCTAATTTTATTAAGGTCTTAGCTTCGACGTATTTTGGACAAACCAAGCCTTTTTGGCAGTTGACAACCGTTTGTTTATGAGTATGACGGACTCAGACAGACTGAAAGGTAACACGGAATATAAAGTCTAAACAATTTGAATTCTTTAGATCCAGGTTTACTGTAAAAACCATAAAGCCACGTTTCCACTAGGCAACAATATTGACACGCAACATGTTGCACAACAAGTTGCCCAACATGTTGAAAGTCAGCGCGGAACTTTTGTTGAACAACGTTGTCTGTCTACGCATCTACTACTTTACGTCAGTCGTCGAAAACATGTCGCCAGAGGAACTTGTTTTGATTTCAGCGGTAGTTTTGGTACAGTTCCATTAATTTGAGCACTCGTTCGTTACACCACACTACGGACATTGTTGCGCGTCACGTCTCCACTCGACAACAATTGATGATGCCCTTTAAACAAACAACAAGCCGCGCGTCATGTTGCGCGCCAGCTGGCAACGTCGCGCGCAGTTGTGCAGCGTTGCCGTACACGTTGAGCGTCACGTGTCGCGAGCCAAATGTTGCCTAGTGGAAACGCGGCTTAAAAACCGCGTTTTAGCAACATTGATTAAAACAAGCAATGTGTCGGCTTCCACTCTAGCCGGCTATAACTGAATACCAGTATTTTACATGGAGCGACAGCCTATTTGACCTGCACAACCCAGTAACTGGGTAATACGATACCCCTTGGTAAGACTGGTTGTCAGACTTTGGGACTTCTGACGTCATTGCGTCATTATTATTATTATTATTATTTTTTTTTTTTTTTTATTAGCCTACATTATCCCACTGCTGAGCAAAGGCCTCCCCCAAATCCTTCCAAGTATTCTTATCTAGGGCCACCTCGATCCAGCAGATCCATTATTATAGCAACTTTATTTTTTTACTACATTTCTTTCAAAGGACGATGATATCGCTATCATGAGCACTAGTTAATTTATTAATAGAATCGCTATATAATTCACTGAAACTAAGTTTAGTTTCCGATTTTATCTAGACCTTGCGTGACGGTTAAACCTCTGGTCTGGTTATTTACCAGACGATTCTAAAAACGTTACTAATCAAAGTTAACACGCTACAGTCGCAGTGGATTAATTTTATTATATAAGGAGTTAAAAAATGATTTTTCAAACTTGAAGGACTGCTTTAGAACATCGACCTGAATAACTTTATTATGGGACCAACTATTTATTTATTCAATTTTCTTGCACAACATTACAGAATATTTTTCCTATAAAATCGCGAATAAAAATCTGCTGCTCCATACTCCTTTAACCTAACCATTGTTCTAAAAAGTATGGTACAGCTGTTTTTTTAGTCGTCATCTATAGCTGTCGAGTAAAAACTACAATTCGACACTACAATATGACACTGAAATTTTTACATTGAAATTATAACAGCAATACAATCATATAAAAATCAAATTACTAGATTTTGAGAAACCTCTGTGACGGACTGTATCTTATAAGTTTCAGAATTCTAATAATAGTAATTTTAATTAAATAAATAACTTACTCTGGATACCAGATAGCTTTTTTCCACAACTTTCGTCTCAACAATTTTATTTTCTAAACAATATCTACTCCTTTTTTCACAAGCTAGGGCTTCAGAATCTAAGTAGACTTTTTTATTGCCACTTAGGATTGAAGTAATAAATAAAAATAGTATGACTTATGTGTGACGTGGGTAACCTTTTTTATGTTTTCACGGGACGTAAAATTTGGAAGAATTATGTGAACTGTATTTTTAGGGACCAGTTAGCTAACTGTGAAACGATATACCTAAGCAGATTTACAGATTTTTTGTGTGTCGATGGGAAAAATAACACTAAATATGTTATTAATATCCGTGGGTTATTTTTTTCACTGCACGCACTGATGGTTTCGCAGCATCTTACTTAAGAAAGCGGCGCCACTGCTACACAGAGTGCGTGTGAGTAGCAACAGTATCCTAAGGGCGGATTTCACCAATGAAAACTGAACGTGAACAACACATAAACGACGTTTAAGAGCTGTCAGTGTCATTTTTTTCTTTGTAATATTGCCACTGACAGCTCTTGAACTCGGCTTAGATGTGCTGATCGCGTTCAGTTTCATTGGTGAAATCAGCCCTAAGTGTGATGTTGTGAGCGGACAGGTATGACTGTTCGTTCTTCAAACATTGTATGCGTTTATGTCAAAACTAACATAGTTTTAAGCACAAAACGAACAAAATGGATCTAGTTGTCTGAAAAATAAATAAGTAAATAAAATTAAAATTGTGTTTTTTTCTAAACAAGAAGTCTGAGAATTTTCGTAATAACTCTATTTCGATAGAACTGTATTTCTAAAGAAGAAAGTCAGCCAATTTTACTTGTTTTCTAAGAATGAAGGTAACCTTATACAACTTTAAACAACGATGTTGCTTTAGGCAAAGTGACTTTTACGCCGCGCCTGTAGGTAAAATTTAGAAGAATATCTGGTTAAAATATATAATTAGGATAGGCAAAAAAATATGCGAAAAATAAGGACGCGAGGTGAGTAAAGTTCTAAATATGAATGTGGAAGAGGGTATTTCTTGAAGATAGATAAATAGATTCATTTATTTGCCTGAAATATGGTATTTTACAGATTTTATAACACATAGGTACACAATAGTTCTTCATATTCCGCCTACTCAGTTTGGCATGCAAATTTTGTGACAATAATAATGATTCTAATTTTAAACAAAATTATTAAATTATTAAATTTCCAGGTCCAAAAAACAAAAAAAAGAAATAGTACTAAATCAAGAATTGTCTAAATACATAACATGTCAAAGGTAAATAATTATATTACAAATACAGGTAAGACAAAGAAATGATAGGAAGGTGGATTTTGTAAACGAATAAATACTAATTTAATCTATGTAATCTAACTATTGTATAGTCCCATTGCAGGGCAAAGACTCTCCCTTTTCCACACAATTCTGTCTTTTGCTGCAGTCAGTCCTTTCGGTAGAAGTCAAGCTCGTCCCGCAATCTTGGATTTATTGACTACGTTACCAATAAAATACTAAATAAGCAGTAAATAAAATTAATTATTGCAGTTGTAAGTATAAAACTATTTATTTCTTAATTTCATGAAGTAGGTAATTAGGAGCTTTATATCAGTCCAGAATGTATAGGGATCATGTTAATTAATGTAAGTAGTTTGAAAATATTTTGAAGAGTTAATCACCTTGACACGTTCCGTCATTAGCCTTATAATAAAATCGACTTCTTTCATTAATCAAATACACTCTAAACTTGATTCAATTAACCTTTTCACCGTCAACGTGATAGAATATCGAAAATTATCAATTCAGTGAAGTGTCAAGATTTACATTTTCTCAAAATTTTGTTTTAGCACTAAAGAGCGGATTAGAGAAATTCAATATCAATTTGTTAAAAACCAGCGACACGCTCCATCCTGCTTAGCATGGTTTTTCGGCGTTACAAAACGACTCCTAAATGATGGTGAAAGCCGCATTGAAGTCCATTGCGTAGTTTAGAAGATCAGCCTCTGCCGCCTCTGTGGTCTAGTGCTAAGACCACCTGTCTCAGACCCAGAGCTCCCGGTTTCGATTCCCAGTGGGGGCAAAATTTTCTGGTGGTAGGGCTTGCTCTAAGTCCGCCTGGCTAGCTCCAACCATCTTATCTATGTTTGTCGCCATAACAACAATGTTAGCAGCATTTTTGTGTTTCGGCAGTTAGACGTAAGATAGCCAGTTCCTCTGTGGTTGAGGATTCCGTGTGAAACTCGCTTCCACCTTAGGCCTGATCATCACTTACCATCAGGTGATATTCAGGCCAAGAGCTTCCCGCGGTGTGTAATTTACATATATATTTAAACAAATATTTTTCTTTTAATAGTAATTATAGAAATGTAAGATAAAAAGTTATTGAACGAACATTAATTAACCTGTAAAATTGACTCTTAGATCTACTCTCTTAGGTTAAGAGCCAATTCTACCATTACATTACATTTACATAACAAGTAGGTATACCTATGCCTAACCCTTCGGGTAATACAAGCGTAATGTTATGTTATGTTATTTACATAACGAAGAAAGTTACGAATTGTTTTCGATAGTTAGCAGTTACATAATATCTCTAAGTATTTATTATTTATCGTTAAAAAATAATGTTAATGCAAAAAACATGAACAAAAAATTAAGATGTCAAAAAATCCGATACATTTTACATAAAACGTCTTTCTAATAAATTATATTCTGAAGAGCGTTTTATATCATAATAATATATTCTTTTTCACGAATTTGCGACGAAAAGATTGCCTGCAGAGCAATTTGTGTCACGTATCAACGAGGGATTAACTTACTGTAAAAAGCGAAAATATCATCGTGCATGAAAATACAAGCTTAAATGGGTAAAATATTAAATGAGACATGATATAATATTCAATACGGAGTTTTAAAATATGTAAAGCTTGATGCTTGAGAAACTTATAATAATCTAAATAAATAACAGATAAATGTTTTTCGTTGGCACACATCACTTGAGAACGGCTAGACCTATTTGGCAATTAGGTTTTTAGAGGAAGAAATATTTGAAAATTTTCCTGAAATCAATTTTAAGTTTGGAAAACCTGAAAGTCCTTTACTCTATAGGATTTTGTATGCATTTTTGGACTTGACAACGTCTGTTGGGGCAGCTCGGTTATGATTCAAAATCAAAATCAAAATCAAAATCAAAAGTCATTTATTCAAACTAGGCTGAGAATCAGCACTTTTCGAACGTCAAAATTACATAAGACAGTCCCCCAAAAACGCCCGCCCTTCACCACTTCCTAGTGCTTTAGCTGGGAAGAAGAAGTGGCGCAACAAACTCCCCAGCAGCACAGCTGTCTGATCAGTTAGAAAAGAAAATGAATCTATACAATAGTATCCAAAATAATATGCAATGCAATATAAAAACAAAACAACAGTAGCGTGCATGATAGACACTAAGTTATTTCGTGAAGGGGCTCGTCTTAACCCAGTAACTGGGTTGTGGAAGTCAGATCGGCATCGCCGCATGTTAAATAGGTAAGTACTGGTTTTCAGCTGAGTATACCGGTGCCTGGAAGCCGACCCTAACATAGTAAAGGCTAAACAGATTTTGAGTACGGAAGATAGTGCTGCACTTAGCAAAGCCGTTGCATACGGGCACAGTATTATATGATATGTGCTGCACCTACTAGTTTCCTCCATATATACGTAATATGTTATACTAATATACCTCAGTACAGAAAATGTACTTAGGTACAGTCACCGTCAGATATATTGTAGGAGACAAGGTGACCAAATACTTGTGAACAATTTAAAATGTCAATAACTTCCATAAACTACAAGTTACC
Organism: Eupsilia transversa; assembly: GCA_914767815.1. Lineage (NCBI taxonomy): Eukaryota > Metazoa > Arthropoda > Insecta > Lepidoptera > Noctuidae > Eupsilia > Eupsilia transversa. The sequence goes on from OU611888.1 coordinate 7,639,523, forward strand.
ATTAATATCTGAACATTCATTACTTCATTAATATCAGAGCAGATGCTAGTCAATAATTTATATACACACAACTAACCAAAAATATCTGAACACTTACAACGTCAAGTTTATCTACGCAAATGGGGTGGTCCAGGTAAGCTGTGTTTCATTTGTGTATTTCATTTCATTTCATTTCATTTCATTTCATTTCATTTCAGATATTAATGGTAACTTCTAGTGTATGGAACTTATTGACATTTTAAATTGTTCTGAATTATTTGGTCACCTTGTCTGCTACAATATATCTGACGGCGACTGTACTACTACTGGTAATGTGCTCTGAGGAGTTAAACGAGGAGCTTTAGCTCTGCTGAAATCTAATAAGCAATTCTAGCAGTCTGGAATATAATTGTACAAGCTTTATAATGATTAGCTTGCTTCGTTTGAATGTGTTTCCAGTTAGTTAGTTGCATTGTCATCTATTTTTCAAGCACTTCCTGCCATCCGATTGGGCTGAAACTTGGCATACTTATATGTCGGAAATACGTCAATGATTTGACTAATCAGGGGCGCCAGCCCCGCCAAGCGGCTTTCGATAGAGTCTACAACATAACGCTGGACCGCGGATAAGCACAGTTTGTCGGTGGCGGTCAAGCAGTGAATACGTTTACAGTGCGTGAATTACTATTGTGATTAATTTGATCGTAAATTATAATTTGATTTGAACTGCAAACGGTTTTTCTATTGCTCAATAACCAACACTACCCATAGCACGCCCACAGTAGGTAAAATATGGCTGATAATAACGAAGACACACTACCCTCCTCCGTCATATATAACTAGGTAACATCGCAAAACCACTTGGTCATTCAAATCAAATCAAATCAAAATATTTTATTTCACACAAACCTACTTGCGCACTTATGAAACGTCAGAAGCTACATGCACGGTTCCAATCGGGCGTTTCCTATGGAAAAGAGAACCGTGGAGTTTCATGCCGGCTCTGTGCGGAGTGTGTGGAGTTTCAATAGGTTTTACAATGTTTTCAAAAATGTACAGTTTGAATATTTATGAGAGGACAGTGTAGGCCTGTCAACAAGATACTTAACAAAATAGAAAACAGTCTGTAAATCGACAGTCTGTTGATCCTACTACGTTCTCACATTCACAAAATATAAAGGAATCTATATAAAGGTTGAATCTATACATATAATAAATCTGTAGAAAAGTCATTTTTGTACATTGAAGAAATTGAAAAAAAAAATAGCCAGCGTGTGAAAAGATAAGTAACAGAACCCATTTCCATCATTTTTGAAATTTTTGTCTGTTTGTCTGTTTGTCTGTTTGTCTGTTTGTCTGTTTGTCTGTTTGTTTGTGCGCACATCACGTAAAATCTACGAATTCAATGCTGACAAAGTTTATATACAAAAATTATACGCAACTTGAGGTTTAACTTAGTTTTTGTTTCATCGAAATCGGTTCACTCTATCAAAAGATATGATTAATTTAGTGAGTTCAAGAAGTAAAATATTACGTTACGCAATTCAGTATAGTACTTCCAACGACATTTAAGAATAGTTGAAATCCAAATCCGATAGATGGCGTTGTGCAAATGACGTCATTTTCTGAATCGCGGTGTTAAGATTTTCCGCGCGAGAATGAAGTCCACCGTGTTTACTAAATTTCTAGGCAAATTGGGTTTCGTTAGGTGTCTTGAAATTTCTTGCGTGTGTCGTAAAAGTTCTTTGGTTGCTTGGTTTATTTATCGATTTTCTAAATTGGTCGAAAAAAAAGTATTGGCTTATCTTATTATTGGTTTCGTTTGGTTGGTCAACTTTGGTCATTGGTTTGAAGTACGAAGTAAAGATTGTATTTTATTTACTTCGTAATTTGATTGAATCCAATAGTGCCAATCGTTATACAGTAAGTTAGTGTTGCCAATTCGTTGAGTCACGACCACGAACAGACGATACGTTGTCACACTAGACTGTTCGACGCACCGTTCTTTTAAGTTTGTAGGCTATTCAGTCATAAGTGTTGTTGGTTTTGTTTATTGCTTTAATTTTCCTTGAAAATGCCTCAAAGAAAAAAAACTAACCTATAAGTGTTGTTGGTTTTGTTTATTGCTTTAATTTTCCTTGAAAATGCCTCAAAGAAAAAAAACTAACCTTTCGCTGCGTAGCCGGAATAGTCTCAGGAATCGGAAGAAGATCGTGAAGCACGGTTATCTGCTAACCGAGAGCACATCGCTCTTTCACGTGAATCGGAAACGTTCACCGAAAGGGAGTCACGTTTAAGTTCACAAAGAACACGGACCGCGACTTTGCGGTCTCAAGAGAGTATCCAGGAACGCGAAGTCCGGCTGTCTGCTAATCGGGAGCGCCACTCTCTCTCACGTGAGTCAGAGACATTCACAGAAAGGGAGTCGCGCTTAAGTTCGCCAAGAACTCGGACCGCGACTTTGCGTTCTCAAGAGAGTATCCAGGAACGCGAAGTTCGGCTGTCTGCTGATCGGGAGCGCCACTCTCTCACACGTGAGTCAGAAACATTCACAGAAAGGGAGTCGCGCTTAAGTTCGCCAAGAACTCGGACCGCGACTTTGCGTTCTCAAGAGAGTATCGAGGAACGCCAAGCACGTCTGTCATCTGACCGAGAGCGACACGCTCTCTCGCGCGAGTCTGAATCTCTCTCCCAAAGAGAAGAACGATTACAAATAGCTAGACATAACTATGTAGGTGTACAAAGAAACAATGAAAGTTATCTTGCATCTGAAAGGGAAAGAATAGATGAACTAAGACGAGCAGAAACAGCAGAACAACGTATGAATAAAGAAACAAATAGCGGAGCTGATGAGTCCATGGAAAATGACGATGCAAATATTTTATTACCTTGGGACAATAGGGAAAAATCAGGGTTCACATATTCGTCTAGAATTAATTATGCAGGCTTTACTTCCGTGGGTGACATGAGAGAAATTTGTAATTTTTGTCATGCTTTGAAATGGAGGAAAGAGACAGACGGAATGTGCTGCTCAAATGGAAAAATTGTTAAACTATGCAATGGGACTCGGTTGAGAGTAACAAATCTCCAACGAAATGTCATCGAAGCCGAAATCTTAACAGGTTGCGGCTCCGGTGATGTTGTTTTCATTCCCAGGATACCCATTATCCCCAATAATTTTCCGTTTACTTTCAAACGTGTGCAATTTCCTGTAAGCCTCTGTTACGCTATGACTATTAATAAAGCCCAAGGCCAGACGTTATCCGTTGCGGGTGTAGACCTTACTTTTGATTGTTTTTCACACGGCCAACTCTATGTTTCTCTATCACGTGTTAGCAACCCAAACAACCTTTTTGTATATGCTCCGGGTAATTCCACCGCTAACATAGTATATAGAGAAGCATAAACGTAATCAACTATACCAAAGTCAGGACTCTTATCTAAATCATCAAAAAGGTGATATACTCTTATCTAAACGACGTTGTTTTGTTCTCGACAACCACGCGAACGAAGTCGCGGGCACAGCTAGTAAAATAATAAGAATAAAAACCTATTTATACACTTGTCAATACATTGGTAATGTATTGACAAGTGCTATACACTAGGTGGTGTACAGGGTCTGATGATGGCGTTGGGAGGTGGCCACGGGGTAACCTCTACCTTACAATATAGCCTTGTAGTGTTGGCCTTGTTGGATTTGTCTTTACAAGTACCTTACAAGTGAAGGTATATAGACCAGATATTTAAACAAATTCTAATGCTAATAAAAAATAAGTAAAAATCTACGTAAAACTTACGTTAACATATTAACATAACTTTAATATTTTCTAAAAAGCTTGAGGCGTAAATATCTAGTTCTTTTAAGTTCAATAAAAGGTTGTTTAAAAAAATATTTTTACTTATATTTTTTATTAATTACAAAATAATGCTCACAAGATAAGACCAAAGGACCAATTTAACAAGACTTATGAAAACAAAGCACAAGTTTTACTTCCTCATTGAAATCAAAACAATCAAATAAAGGAAAATAAGCTTCGCTTAACTTATCAAAGGCAAGATGGGTCAAGAGAATTCAAGCAATAGGTACCTACAAATGCCTCCTACGTTGGTACCAATTAAATCGAACCAACGATGGATGAGTTGAATAATTTGTTAAGCTTCGGGAAATCACGAGGGTTTCAGAATCATCGTAATAGTGATTAAACTTTAATTGAAAATATAATTATGATGATAAAGAGTTGCTTAGTTTGCAATACATAATGATCAGCATAATACAGATCAGGTAATCGCAAAAATCCATTCTGTATACAGGGTGGCAAGGACATCCACGCACCAACCTGTTACCATAGATTCAACACATGATTCTGGACCACCTGCGTTGTAAGTTTTCGTCGTTTATTGTACTCGTATACTATTATTTTAAATGTGACATTTTGTATATTTAGATGTTTGAAATGGATGTTTGTTACTCAATCACGCAAAAACGGCTGAACAGATTTGATTGAAATTTGGCACACAGATAGTTTAGGATATTTTTTATCGCGGTTGTATGTTTCCGTGGGATAATTTCGGGCGAAGCTGCGGGCAAAAGCTAGTGCAATTTTTTCTTTCAGGCTACAATCTTTTTTGCGCACCACTTATTACTTCTTGTCTTGGTTGTCAGTTATTCCGTCATCTTTAGGACAACGCATAGTTTTGTTAGAATTTTTTAATTTCATAAAAAATCAGACAAATTCTAGAAATTGCGAATAAAAACGTATTACGTGCGTTAAAAACGTACGTTAAAATAATGTATTTACTTTCTTTTTTTCTTTTTATTTAATCACGCCTTGGACGAGCGGAGACCTCTTCCAAGTCTAGCAGTGGATATGTAATGCAAGGTAATTCGGTTTCATTGTCTAGTCGCCAAACTTTTTTACGCACTTAAAATATCCATAGATAAAATAATACACTTTTAAAGGACTTAATTATGGCAGTATAGTACCAGTCTAGATAAAAGCGGAATTCCTATCAATAAAACAGGCTTATAAAACTTATTAGTGAAGCACTCCCAAGAGAAATTAGACCGTAACTTGAAATTTAATGAAAAGCGTGTAAAATAAATCTATACAGACAATAATGGCGGTTTAGATTTTATCGTAGGTACCTATTGAATAGTCGAGGTAACGTGATAAAGGAAAATTTTGCTAATTTACTTAGTTATGAACAATGACAACTATTTGTTATAATTTTAATATCGTTACGACATTAATTATTTCATGATCACTAATATTGAACCTACACATATCGGAGCTAAATGTGGCAACAGTATTTGGAAAATCTCTAAAACAAAAAAAATATAAAAAAATATTAACATGACCATCGTCAGATACAACGCTTATATTTTAGAATTTTTTGTACCATAATATATAAATTATATTCCCACGGCAAGGGACCTTGTGTTCTTATTAATATTAATACCTACTAGCTCCAGGCTAATCTACTATTTAAATTAAACTCGTAAAGCCTACCCTTTAATGACACTTCCAGATGATACTCTCAAAGGGAAGGGACGTTCTATTTTTAGTCTTTCACTGAGCGTAAGATACCGACCGCAAAATTAAGTAATACTAGAATTCTTTTAGCTCCCTAATTAAATTTGGATGAGATTCTAACAAATCTGAAGGAGGCTTGGTTTCTATGTTAGATAAATGTAACGCTTTGGTGTCTGTGTTAGATAAATGTGATGCTTTGGTGTCTGTGTTAGATAAATCTATTGCTTTGATGTCTGTGTTAGATAAACCTAACGCTTTAGTGTCTGTGTTAGATAAATCTAACGCTTTGGTGCCTGTGTTACATAAATCTAACGCTTTGATGTCTGTGTTAGATAAACCTAACGCTTTAGTGTCTGTGTTAGATAAACCTAACGCTTTGTTGTCTGTGTTATATAAATCTAACGCTTTGGTGTCTGTGTTAGATAAATCTAAAGCTTTCGTGTCTGTGTCAATACTTATTTAGGGAATAGGGCTTCCTTTCTTTATTTGGAAGAGTTAATAGTTAAAATCATTTAGTGTTTTCAAAAGACTGGTTTAGTTAGGGTGTCTGGCTATATTAGAAAAGCTTGAATATTAGATTGTACTGTTACGGATTAGAAAAATAATAAAATCCTTTTTGGATATACGACGCCCTCACCCAATAAAATTCATACAGGGAGTCAATATTAATGGTAGTCTAAGACTAGAGGATTACCTTACATCCAAACTCTGCACGTACTGGAAATGAATGAAGGTAACTGGAAGTGAAGGAAACTTATGAGGGTTGGATTTGTAGTTCTTCGTCCATTTTAGGAATGGATTTTTCGGGATTTAATGTGTGTACATATTAGTTAGATTAAGTGTTTTGTTGTTTCGATGAAATGTACAGCAGATTTCCACGTGGCAATTTTTTTTTCAGGTTCTGATATTCAATTTTGAGTTTCAATTATTTTCGATAGGAAATTAAGTAGAGTAAAAAAAAAAACATAATCATCAATGTTTACATAAGGCTCTTATTACAAATAAGCAATTTTTCTGTCGATACCATAATAAAATATGAACACCCCATTCATTTAGGTATTACGAGAAAAGAAAACAAGAAAATACCAAAATAAATCAACAACATTTATTACGCACAAGGACTATAATATCAACACCCGAATAAACAGCTGTAGTGGGGTTCGTTGCCCAAGAAACACAACACTAAAACGAATTACTTGAAACACTTGCCAGATCCCATGTACCTACTAGCGTCCCGTAACTTGAGACGTTGTTACGTCAATGTAAGTGGGGTTCCGTACCTACAACTTTATTGGTAGTAAAAGTAGACATGACAATAATTCTCTTCGGCAGATTGATGTGTGGAATCGAAAAATCTGAGATTTGTTTGCTTCAACTTGTTTATGTAATCAACTTGATGAATGCTTTACTTACCTAAGTTATTTATTACAATTTGGAAAAACAGAAATCACGTTATTATTTTTTTTGTCTTATAGTCTTCACTTACGATAATTATTGTATTAAGTATTAATAGCTTTTGCCCGATTTCCGCAATAGACTATCTGCGTGTCAAATTTCATCCAAATTCGTTCAGCCGTTTTTGCGCCAAATTGGGAACATACATCCAGACAGACAAACAGACAAAAATTCCAAAAACTATATTTTTTGGCATCTGACTCATTCCCACACCTCGTTGTAATTACTTTTTTGTATTGTTAAAGCTTGCAGCAACATATTTTTGCTCAAAAGAAATTTTCTTTTCCGTAAAAGTGGTTTACTTTTTCTCATAATAAAAAGAAAATAAAATGCGAGTACGCAGCGAATATAATTATGTAGTCATTATTTTCCACATGAGTGCAGACATTTCTTTAACAAAATAACTGACACTTAATTATCTTTACGTATGTACCATTTTCGGACGGCCTCGAATCGTGGTGCAAAGAAGAAAAACATTGATTTGTCACAGAAGATTTTTACTTATCATTTTCGTCTCAGAAAAATGTAAAACACCATAATCATATTGGATAATGCAAAATAGGTTGAATGAAAAAGGAAATGCCTCTATAAACCGGGATCCCGAAAGCGTTATTCATAATTTAGACACGTAATCAATCATTTTACATGGCTATCAATATTTAAATGTAGCTAAAGAATATGAATGAAAGACGTGGAAAATCTATAAGGTGAAATTATACAATTTTTTGGATAATATTTACTGTTTTGCAAGGAGAGCTTCACACTTTGGTTGGGTCGGTATGATTCAACAAATCAAATATGATTGAACAATCTAAGAATACATGTAGGTTGATGCAATACGTAAAAAAAAACCTTTCCGATCCGATAGGGGCACATGCAGTAATAACATTACCAAAAGTAATAAAAAATCTTAGTATTATTGAAAATAAAAAAAGTTATTGCGTATTCATTACATAATTTTCATCCGGATCCATTAAAAATGTGCAAATTTTCAACAAGAGTCATAAGTTATGACTTGCAGACACTCGTTAAATGACGGCCGTTCGCGCCTCATGTAATAACCCGGCAAAACAATCCATGAAAAAAAAAAACCATATAAACAGTCTCTCAGTACGATACCTACTTGACAACATCCTCACAAATCGGACAGGTTTTTTTCCCTTTTTTTTTGAGTTCGGGAATAAGCCGCTTCTGCTGAACCAAACCCAAACATGATTAAGCGAGGGTAAATGCTGAACGAAGTTTGCCGAACGGCACGAGTCAAATCAAAGCCTATGTAGTATTGCATCGGGTTGGCTTTGTTGCTCACCAAAACTGCCGAATCAAATGTGCTGACCCAAACATGTGTGTAGCATCACATCTAATTCGTAAAGCAGAAGCTGTGAAGACGCACAGTGAACGTAACATATACCTAGATATTTTTTTAGGTGAGTATGCAAGTGGTTAACAACATTTGATTTTTAGCAGAATCAAGTCTTCATCTCATAGTTCCTTTGAGTATGTTTCTAAAGTCTAGAGCACAAAAGGTTCACGATACGTAAAAATAATGACAACTACCTGCAAAGAGAATAGTCAGGAAAATTATTATTGTTTGCCCACTTAAAGCTTCTTCTACACGAGCTAAAATTTTATTGTGAGTAAAAGGTCATGCCATGTGATGGTTTTTGAGGGTTAAATAAGTAAGACCAGAGTGTGCTCGATGCTATAAAAATATCTTCACTCGTGGATGTTTTTTTTTATTCTGAATGAATTAAATTAAACCTTTATTGTCCATCCATTACATATCGAGACCTTTCCGTGCCTCGGAAAGCACGTTAATTCATTGGTCCCGGCTGTCATTCGTAGATTTTTGACAGTCGTTACTGATACTCCCAGTCAGAAGCCCAAAAGTCTGACAACCAGTCTTACCAAGGGGTATTGTGCTACACAGTAACAGGGTTGTGGAGGTCAGGCAGGCAGCCGCTCCAAGTAAAATACTGGTAATCAGCTGTATCGGGCTAGACTGGAAGCCGACCCCAATATAGTTGGGAAAAGGTTATGCGGATTGATGGAACCTTTTTTGTACGCCGTATTAATTACAATTATGTAGATACGTATGTATTTACTTATAAAACAAATCCGATACCTACAAGTCCTGTTAACTATTGTGCGAAACAACTTTTATTTCAGTACCTACCAAGTTACAGTTGTTTTATATCACGAAGCGACGCGCGCTTTACTTGTGGAAATCAAGTGCACAAACACGCTGTGAATGTGTGGGTGAAGACGAGCACATCACAAATAATATATACGCACACAATTCCTAATCCGCCCGTGTCTCGGACGGTGCCAAAAGCTCCTGAGCTTACACACACATTCACACCGTGTTTGTATACTTGGTAACCACAAGTAAAACGCGCGTCGCTTCGTGAGATACAAATACTATAAATAACAGTCAAAGCTGATTTAGGTAATAAAGCTTCAAGTATGTTGGCCTTTAAAAGATTTTATTTTGTTTCAAAATTACTTTTTCATTTTGCGAAGAAGAATCATCGGATTTACGATGTTCATTTCTCATTCATAAATCGGCTTTTGAGTGAATAAATAAACAATTTTACAAAGCTTTCTTGTTTTATACAAAACTAGCGACTCGCCCCTGCTTTACACGGTTTTTATTTCGACTTGACAGAACATCGAGATTTCTTTAGAATAAGTAAGTAATAATTACACATAAACCTTCCGGAATAAATTCTGTAAATGATGGCCAAAACCGTATCAAAATTCGTTGCGTAGTTTAGAAGAACAACGCGGTCACAAAGACACGAAAAGCGACTTTGATTTACAACTTTTTAGAGATATAGATGTAGATTTGGTAGATTATAATAGGGTTTTCCAAATATGTTTATCTCAAAGAAAGTTATTTCTTTGAGATAAACCTACTTGGCTTTTAGTTCTTACTTTGGAAAATGCTTACGAAAAACATGACGCATTCACCTTTTTTTAACATTGTTCTAAATAAGAAGGGTTCCAATCTTATTTGCACGCGAATGTTTTGCACGAATTATTACATAAGGCCTAAAGCAAATTAATGACGTAGGTACACATTTTTTATACGCTTTATGTACTAATTGTGTCACACCCACGTCATGTTTTTTGTGACTTGGTTTGGATATTTTCCTCCGACGACGGACCATATTTATTTGTGTAAGTTGTTTCTGTAAAAAACGGCTCTGCCACCCAAATGATTGATTAAGTCATAATTTTTTTACGAGCAATTATCACATTTTACTATCTGGTATAATATTTCCGCAAAATTTCGCGGATTTATATTTGTTTAGATTTTAATTCATATTCTAAAAGACACCGCTTTAGGTTGTAAGTGTGGGGCATGAGCTAACCGAATATCAAAAAATATTTGGCCTAGGTCTTAACGATAGGGGAGGGCGGGGCGTGAAAATTTATTCGCTTTTACAATGTATAATAGGTACATAGATTCTGAAATGGATGTATAGTCAACAAAGCTATTCGGTATACAGGCAAAATTATTCATCCCGCCACTACACTGCCAATACTCATTTTTATTGCGTGCATAATCACTTTTTAAGCATATGGCATAGGTACCTAAAGCGAGTAAAAGAATTGACTTCCCAGCATACTCACAGCATTTTTTTAAGTAGTTTAAAGTTAGCTGCATGTATACCAAATAGCTTTGTTGACTGTACGTATGACTTTCAGACAGAAATGGATGGAAAATGATAGATATGGTAGAAACAAAAAGGCCCAGTTTCGATGTTTTAATTCTAAACAAAAATAACTAAGTTACAGATAAAGTCGTTTACCTACTCAATTTGAGGTCTCTGGTCAAACTGAGGTGAATACCGCGTGGCACGCAGGACGCGACTGCGCGCGTCGTTTGTTTTAATAGTTCAATCACCTCCATACAAGTTAAAACCAATCGGCGAAAGTACACGTCGTCCGGCATCCTGTGCGTGATTTGCCTCAGTTTGGTCAAAGCTTTAATTAGAGAGGTTTCATCGGAAGAGAGAATGATAAGCAATGTTTAATTTCCTGTTTTCTGCACTGGGTATTATTAATAGGATTAGACCATATTAGGTATGTGTCTCTTATATTTATTTTATGCTACTGATAAGTTACTTCTAAGCGAAGATAAAAGTAAACTTTTATGCTTCAAGTTTTGTACTCGTTTTATCTATACATATAATAAATCTGTAGAAGTGATAATTCTGTACATTGAAAATATCAAAAATATAAATGGCAGGGGGTGTTACTAGACCGACACCGAACCCAAAAATTGGATTACAAATTTTTTTGTCTGTCTGTCTGTCGGTCTGTCTGTTTGTTCAGGCATCACGCAAAAACTACTGGTTCGATTACGATGAAACTTGGTATAATTATTCTTTAATATCCTGGGCACCACACTGGGTACTTTTTATCCCGGAAAAGTATCCTATCTTACGGTTGGGGGGTGTCAAAGTTTGTATGGAAGAATTTTAACGCGCTGTCCGATTAACTCGGAACTCAATATTTATACTTAAACCCAAAAATTAAGAATAACGTGTATCAGGATTTTTCGAAATTCAACCCCTAAGGTGGTAAAATAAGGGATGAAAGTTTGTATGAAAAATCTTATTCCTTGAGGTAATAAACATGAAACTTCGCACGAATAGTTATCTAAATAAATTATAAAGTTTGTAGTTTTTTGTTTTTCTAAATTACCCCCCTAGGTTGGGGGGTGTCAGTGTTTGTATGGAACAATTTTAACGCACTGTCCGATTAACTCGAAACTCAATATTTATACTTAAAACCCATGGGGATGTATGGGGTAATTTCCGACACTCACGCGGGCGAAGCCGCGGGCAGCAGCTAGTGAAAAATATTAAGGAAACTGTACCAAGAATAATAGGGAAAAATAAAAATAAAATGTGATAATCAGTCTTAAAACGTGGTCTTAAACTATTATAGCATGAAGATCAAGATTGTATTCATACATTATGGAGAAACCGACCGTGTAAGGGGGAATCGACTGACCTGTTGGTCTATAGTGGTCGCAATCGCTAGTGCGGAGCATGAGGTCCTGGATTCGATTTCCGGGTCGAGCAAAGTCTAATTTGGTTTTTCCATTTGAAATACCTCAGTAGTAGCTTGGAGTCTGGATTTGTACCCGGTTGATGGCAATAGGATCGCCCCCTTTTTTATTTAGGACTTAAACATAACTGGCGAAATGTAGGTGTACTATAGGTACACCTCTGCCCAACCCTTTGGGGAGTACATATGTGATATTATGTTATATTATGTTATAAAGAAGTAAGGAAATTAGTCGTGGTAGTCACCCCCTCCACTACACCTTAATCTTTTTCATATAACCCTATAGTCTCAATTTATGAGAAAAGTACCGACCTACCTATAGAAATACATTACTAACTTTGGGCAAAAGCTTTCTGTGTACGTTTATTGAATACGGAGCCGTCTAGTAATGAATGTATGAAATTAATGAATAACTTTCTCTTGTGTGATTACTGTACAGTCAGGGGAAATAATTGTTTTACATATTGTGCGTGTGTCAATTATTCAACTAATGGTTTAATGAATAACTTTGTCTTTTAGAGGTTTGGCTCTTTTGTATGGCTGTGTCAGGTATGTGTATTTAATTAGCAAACATTAGATACGATACGTGCGGATTTATTATTTATTTTATTTATTGAATACTTCAAGCAAAAGACAGAGGCGGACTTAATGCCATAGGCATTTTCTACCAGCCTTCCAACCTTTGGGTGATGCAGAGACAAACAGTGGTAGGTGCAATTAAGAAAAATTTAGAAAAAAAAATATTTACAAATTAAAACATAGGTACACATAAAGCTTCAAGCTAAAAGCTAAAGCTTAAAGGATTTCTTACTTCTGTCACGCCGACGATAAACATAACATAACATCACGCCTGTATTTCCCCGAAGGGTTAGGCAGAGGTGTAGCCCTATAGGTGCTAGTAATGTTTAAGTCCTATGTAGTAGGGGGCGGGTCATTACTAAGTAACCACGTTGATCATAATTAGTTATGATTGCTAAGTTGCTATACTAACATCGAGTTAGAGTAGCTTTAAGTTTACTTATATAGGTACAAGAAAAATTAATATGATCCCATTTTGTGTAACATAAAACAAATCATATTTTTCGAGCCCGCAAACATTTTTATGCCTCTTTTTAGATATATCACTGCCACTTTGTTTGGACAAAAACAATCAATTACCAGAGGACTCCGCAGCTTTCCTTAATGTCATTTATTAATTACAAGAGGCCTAAACCGGTTTCAATTAAATTCTTAATAACGCTATCGCAAAAGGCACCTGTGTAAAGCCTTTTGGACAAAGCTGGGGAATCAAAAGAACGAAGTCGTGCGTAATGTCCAATATCGGATTTTCCTCCTGTAACAGTTATAGTCGGCATTCATAACCGGTTCATATATCGAAAAAGAACCGTTCAAATCGGACTACTCTGTAAAAAGACATGCCTGATCATACAGGCTGACTTTGAAAACATGCAACAAAATTTAAGGGGGTGTTCTACTCATCAATCTGAACAATTTTTACTATCGGACCAAACAAGAATTCGCAACAAAAAAAAACGACTTTTCTGTATAAAGGTATACCCGATTGGACCATTTTGTATAAGGTCGATTTTTTTTTTTGCGAATTCTTCTTTGGTCCCATAGTAAAAGTTGTTCATATTGATGGGTAGAACACCCCCTTAAATTTGTTTTGTCGTTGTTGTTGTTGTAGTTTTCAAAGTCAACCCAAAAAAAAAAAAAATATTGACTTGAGAGCCTCCTCCTTTTTTTTTCGTCGATTAAAACGAAACGTTACAGTAACTCTTTGCCTGTTTTGAGGTTATCCGATAAATCTTTTTTCATGAAAACAGTTACTTGTAAATCAAGAAGAGGCTTTTGAAAGAAGGTAGGGATGATCAAAATAATCTAACAAGTCAGAAGAAAGATTTGTGTATCATTGTAGTACTTGTGAGCGTATGTGATTTATATGAAAACTTTACTGTTAATAGGTAAAAAAATCCTAAGTTTAATATTATATACTAGCTGCGCCCCGCGGTTTCGCCCTCATAAGTCTAGATCCCGTGGGAATATCGGGATAAAAAGTATCCTAGGTCCTAATCCAGATTAAGGTCTACCCATGTTCCACGAGCGTAAGTTTAATTTCCACGCTTCTGCTACCTAACAGAAAAGGCAAAACATTTAATTATGTCCACTAAGGAGAACGAACACAAATAAACCGTTTAATTATACCTAATGAAAATTTAAATACACTCCCGAATGGATTGAGAACAAAATAACAAACATTTTCACTGCCTGTAAGTGATAACCTACATAATACCCTTATGTACAAGATATACGGGTAAATATACCAATAGTTAGATAATAAACAGGCTGAAATTGCGACTTTTCATCATTTTGTCTCGTTAATTTAATTCCTATTACGTACATACTGAAGAAGTATTGTTTTATTTTTAATTTTTCATCACTAGAACGCGACTAAAAACTATTTAAGAATGTGACAAAATTAATGGTCGTTTGTAAAAAAAAATGCGATATTTTTTGCAGGATCCTTGTTAAATGACCCGCACAAAATAGCTCATTTATCACAAGCAGTGTAGGATTGGCAAAGGAATTTCTGAAAATTCTATTTTGTACAGCTGCGCACAAAAATGTGGTTTAAAACAAGTAGGTACACCAAAATTATGTTTCCTTTTGGTAACTACCTACCTACATTTTCAAATCATGTCTGTTCTCAAGCGTTCTCTCCTTGAGAGGCAGTGGACTGTAATCCAGCAACGGGTGTTCGGGTTGGTGGATGTCAGGTGGATGCAATTGGTTAATTTCTCAACATAATCCCTTCGTAACCTGTTATGATACCTACTGCAGATCTTTTCTTTTGTTTTCGAGGAGCTCGTGGCTAAGTAATAACAGCCGCACAGGTCGATCCATCAGGTTAAGCTGCGCTTGCCGGGGTTAGTCCGTGGATGGGTGACCATCTTTACATACCGAGACTCCTCCGTGCTTCGGAAAGCACGTTAAGTTGTTGGTCCCGGCTGTCATTCGTGGATCTTTGACAGTCGTTACGAGTCGACAGAAGCCCGAAAGTCTGACTGACAACCAGTCTTACCAAGGGGTATCGTATTACTCAGTTACTGGGTTGTGGATGACAGATAGGCAGTTGCTCCATGTGAAATACTGGTATTCAGCTTCATCCGGTTAGACTGGAAGCCGACCCCAACATGATTGGGAAAAGGCTAGGCAGAATGATGATCTTTTCTTTTCGTAAACGGACAAAGAGTTGATTGTCAGTTGGTTATTTATTTAACCCTTTTCATCCTGCGCGCGATAACGTAAACAATCCTTCAAATCCCGAGTAGTCACGTGACCCTTATCTGATTTATTACCGGCTTATCTTATTTCCTCGCATTCTGTTTCTTTCGACTCAAGGCCCATAACGTTAAGTGGTTTAGCTTGTTAAATAAACAGACTATACTTTAAAATGTAAACAATACTCGTATGACGAAAGGTATATTTATAAACAAAGGATGTTATGAGGTCTTGTGTTATGTCGATTTCTAATAAAACTACTGTATCAATTTACGCGATATTTTGATGGTTACAGTATGAATAGATAAGTTATCTAATAACAGCGTTTTCAACAGAAAACAACAGAAAATAAAAATCACAAAAAATTACGAACTTCAAGTATAGTACTCACGGCATTTTACGTAAGTTTTCTTGGTCCAAAAATAACTTTGTAAGATGTTTTATATCGCAAATCTTATGTAAAATGATGGTATAACTACTTATAAATGAATATTATCCACTGACCGGCGATTACACACAGAAAAACTCAAAATATAACAACTTTCACATTCCTGACTAATGGTTTGCTTACATAATCTTTGTTGGTCCAAAAATAAGTAAATTATGAAGTTATTTAGTGAAAATATTATCTACAACGATGTAATAACTACTTATAAATGATTATACATCCACTTCCCGTCGATTTAGGCACAAAAACACTTATTTTGTATTTAAATATGCAAGAAAAAACTCGATAATTATTTTCCATCACAAAGCGTCACTAACGTCATTTTGACTTTTTTTTGTAGTGTTGTCAGTCGATATTTTTCGTTTCTTTTAAAGTCTATGGTTTAACAATATTATTGCCAGTGTAGGAAAAAAATTTAGTCGATTTAGTTTCATTACTTCTATGCAAAATTAATATATTTCGCCGCCGGGTGGCGCTGTCGCCCGGAGGCGCCACCGGTACTTAACAAAAGTGCGCGGAAACCGACCCCGGAGGGCGACGACAGTACTTCACAGGTCTTCTCTTCATACCGTGTCCAGCTAGCCAGCTAGTCCTGTTAGCCCAGAATTTGGCTACGAGTGATAGAGCGCGAGTTTTACGAGTAGTTTTTTAATTCTAATCAAATACATAATAATATCATGTGAACTAAATAGTGTTCCTAGTACCACATTTTAAGAGCAAGACAGAAAATAAATTCATGTTCACAGTATTGAAATCGGTTTAAAGTTCAATGTACTGCATCAAAACCAAAATCAAAAGTCATTTATTCAAACTAGGCTGCGAATCAGCACTTTTCGAACGTCAAAATTACATAAGACAGTCCCCCAAAAACGCCCGCCCTTCACCACTTCCTAGTGCTTTAGCTGTGATCTCCCAAGACTGTGATGGCCCAAGGCAGTCACAGACTTAAGCAGTGACACTATTCAAAATTAAAGAAAAATGAAGCTTTGAACAGAAGTTTAAATTGAAATGATACAAGTCGTATGTTTTTATTAAAACAATAAGTTCATAAAAATAAAACTTACATTCGGATTGGGTATCATTAAATCTTAGAACTACATAAAATAACATCACGCCTAGTTTCCCCGAAGAGTTAGGCAGAGCTGTACCCATAGTAGATACACCAGTACCTTCCCACATTTCGCAAGTTATGTTATAGTCCCATGTAATAGGGGGTGAGTTCATTACCATCAACCGGGGAAAAAACCAGACTCCGGGCTGGTACTGAGAAATTCCAAATGGAAAAACCCACCATCACTTTGCCCGACCTGTGGATTGAACCCAGGACCTTCGTGTTGTGTTCCACGCGCGCCTCAAAGAAATGTCAGCACCACTGAAGGGGCCCGCTAGGGTCAATGCCTGCCGGGGTTGTGGGAAAGTCCGAAAGGGATACCGTGGCCTCTGGCAACCCACAGGCATCTGACGAAACACGGGTGGGTTTTAGTCAGTAAGAGTTTCACACGCCCTCCCGGTCCGCCCAGAGAGGGAG
Source organism: Eupsilia transversa (assembly GCA_914767815.1). Lineage (NCBI taxonomy): Eukaryota > Metazoa > Arthropoda > Insecta > Lepidoptera > Noctuidae > Eupsilia > Eupsilia transversa. The sequence goes on from OU611888.1 coordinate 7,656,834, forward strand.
AAGTTATTGGATAATTTCGAACCTAAAAAAAAAGGGTCAGGCAAAGTGTTATTGAGTTTTTTCATCAGAAATTTCTCAGTAGCCTAGCCTTTTTTTTTTTTTTGGGTGGGAAATCATCAAATAACTTCTCCCGCTCAGGGTGGAGCGGGAGGGCGTGTCAGACTCTTACTGACTAAAACCCACCCGTGTTCCTTCAGTTGCCTGTGTTGCCAGGGGCCACGGTATCCCTTTCGGACTTTCCCGCAACCCCGGCAGGCATCGGCCCTGGTGGGCCCCGCCATTGGTGCTGACATCTCTTTGAGGCGCGCGTGGAACACAACGCGCCGTCGACCCGGGCCTGGTCCTTATCGGGGGCGAGCTACCCATTGCTCACCGCCCGCAAGCCCGCGCCTACGGTGGCCGGGAATCATCCAGCCTGGAGTCTGGATTTGTGCCCGGTTGATGGCAATAAGCTCACCCCGTATTACATAGGACTTAAACATAACTGGCGGAATGTGGGTGTACTATAGGTACGCCTCCGCGACCTTCGGGGATTACAGGTGTATGTTATGTTATTCAATGATCAAAATATTTGTTTGTTAAGTTTCGTAATTATTTAGTACTAGCTGCTGCCCGCGGCTTCGCCCGCGTGAGTGTCGGAAATTACCCCATACATCCCCATAGGTTTTAAGTATAAATATTGAGTTTCGAGTTAATCGGACAGCGCGTTAAAATTCTTCCATACAAACACTGACACTCCCCAATCCCCCTTTAGGGGGTAATTTAGAAAAACAAAAAACTACAAACTTTATAATTTATTTAGATTACTATTCGTGCGAAGTTTCATGTTTATTACCTCAAGGAATAAGATTTTTCATACAAACTTTCATCCCTTATTTTACCCCATTAGGGGTTGAATTTCGAAAAATCCTGATACACGTTATTCTTAATTTTTGGTTTTAAGTATAAATATTGAGTTTCGAGTTAATCGGACAGCGCGTTAAAATTCTTCCATACAAACTTTGACACCCCCCAACCGTAGGATAGGGTACTTTTCCGGGATAAAAAGTACCCAGTGTTGTGCCCAGGATATTAAAGAATAATTATACCAAGTTTCATCGTAATCGAACCGGTAGTTTTTGCGTGATACCTGAACAAACAGACAGACAGACAGACAGACAGACAGACAGACAGACAGACAGACAGACAGACAAAAAAAAATTAATCACACTTTTGGGTTCGGTGTCGGTCTAGTAACACCCCCTGTAATTTATTTTTTTGATATTTTCAATGTACAGAATTTTCACTTCTACAGATTTATTATAAGTATAGATAGATAAATAGGCATGTATGACGAAGCTCTGGGCACACACAATGACCGATTTGATTAATCGCCAAACAATGTAATCACTAGATCACTAGATCAATCTACCTACTAAATCTATAGTTTCACGGACAGTACACAGTATAATATTCCGTTCTAGTGTAACTGAAAGTAGTGTAGTGAAACCAACATTGAAATATGCTCTGACTTTCTGGCTATTCATTGGTGATTTGAGTATGTAACACGTTACCATTGACCTACAGTATAAATAAGTAACAGTAGGTATTATGTCTTCATAGAAAACGACCGAAACAACGCGCTTCAAAATCTCGGTGTGTATCAGTACGTAACAGTCTCGAGTGAGTGGCAACTACGCACGGACGCGGAAGGTTTATCTACCGAGCAGCCGTAGGTGATTATTTCAATGTCGCTGCCGAGACATAGTACTGTTACTTTATTATACTTTGCCTTTGATACGCTTCGTGTTCTTCTTGGGCCTTACCGACCTTCTTTTTTTCTTTACGTATTGATCTTAGAATATACGAATAGATAGTTATACGAATAGATAGTTGCGTTGTAAGCCCTGTTGCGTGTGGACGTGTTTCGAAAAAAAAATATTTTGTCCTCAAATTAAATAAAAAACAGTTCACATAACATTGACCCTTACCGAAAATATAACTAGTGTCAAAGTTCAGTGCATATTCCAATAAGAAAGTTCGCGCCCGGGATCACAGTGCGCTGAGGTAGGCCCCGCCTCACCTCGTGTAAACGAGACGGACTGCGCCGAAAAAATAATTCATCTCTTTCGCACTACCGGGAGGTAGGTACTTTCCTACTCGTCGCGGTCGACGCAGGTGTCCCTAGCTCAGATTCCTGGAATTTTGTGTCACATATTTTTAATACGTAACAATAATAATGGTTAACAACTGTGCATCATGTCATAAAGCACTGAGATCATCGAATATAAAATGCTCCAAATGCGATCTACTGTTCCACGTCGTATGTGCTAATGCTGGGAATCAGTCCAAGATAACAGGAGATACGAAGTCGAGCTGGATTTGTCCATCCTGTCAAAGCAAGGCTACAAAGAGAGTCACTACTCCCTTGCGCGACACAGTTCCCGAGATGACGTTACCGATTAACGTAACGACGCCTAACTCTACTGATTGTTACCACTCTGCTTCGTCACATGACTCATCTAACACTGCATTTACTGACTCGGAGATTTTACGCACTCTTAGCACCGAAATAAAATTGCTTCGAGGTGATGTGGTAGATATTAAGTCTCATATTACATCCCTGACCGAACACCTAACGCAATGCTACACGCGTCTCGACGACTACGACTCAAGGATAAAATTGCTTGAGAAACGCGAAGAAGAAATAATTTCCCTCAACAATACCATAGTTAATCTACGCGAACAGCTGAACACCCAAGCGCAATCTTCACTGAAGAATGAACTAGAGATATCTGGTATCAACGAGTTCAAAAATGAAAACCCGCTTCATGTCGTGCGCGTCTTGGCTCACAAAATAGGAGTATCCTTAGACGAACAAGATTTAGACTACGTGAACAGAGCAGGACCACGCCGACAACAATCCAAAGATTTAGCAGAAACTCCACCACGCACAATCGCTGTCCGTTTTGTACGGCGCTACAAGCGTGACGAATTCTTGAAGGCCGCTAAGTCCAGAAGGAATCTAACTTCGACTGACATCGAAATAGCTGGTGTAAAGCGAAATATATACATAAACGAGCGCCTCACCCAAGGAAACAGGCAGTTATTTCGTGCAACTAAACTTGCTGCGAAGGAACATAGTTACAAATTCTGTTGGATTAAATTTGGTAACGTTCTCGTTCGGAAGCAAGAAGGCAACCCTTCCATCCACATACGGAACTTTGAAGACTTGGACCGCCACCTGGGTTCTGCAACCCCAGTGTGACGTAATGTACAAACTTTTTATTATTGTTAGATTTTTTATTTTAAGATCTCATATTACTTTAAGATCGCATAATATTTTTAGATTTTACATTTCTTTTAAATTTTATTTTACGTTTAAAGTGTATTGCGATGCCTTTTCTCTGCAATTTATAAACACACTATGTACCTTAATAAGATTTTCGCATTATAATAACACCTACACAAACTTTTCCCTAGTTTACGGTACTCTCATTATCACAAACACACGAACTCCTACTCACGTCACAAACACAAGCAAAACACTTCTACACATACATCCTCACATTCATGCTTTCCTACATCCTCATGTCGACGAAACTTCTATAGTAACAATTACAATACATTTAATGACTACAAATAACATCATCATCAACTACATCAATGGCTTTACTTGACATCATTCAGGACATTGACGAAAATGTTACTATACATTGTCACACATGTGATCAATTAGAAGAATGTAGGAAATTGCTACCTAACTTAAACAATTTTAAAATCCTTTCGCTTAACATTAGAAGTTTTCAGCAGAATTTTGATAACTTTTACACAGCCTTACAGCGCCTTGACACCGAATTCGACGCTATAGTTTTAACTGAGTGTTGGTTAAGTGATATGACAGTTCTTGATCTACTACCAGGGTATTCCGCATCTCGCACTTATACTCAACAAAATAAAAACGGGGGTGTAGTCGTCTACACCAAAACCTCTTGGAACATTTCTGTATTGGATTCAGACGTCACAGAAGCGGATAGTCTTCTTACAATACTAGACGACAAAGTGGCTGTCCTGGGAATTTACCGCTCTCCCTCTTTCCCAAACATTGATAATTTTATGATTTCCTTAGACACGGTCCTTACGCAATTAAAAAAGTACCCAACCATTATAGTAACCGGAGATCTTAACATTGACATTTATAATACAAGCAACAACAAGCACAGTGAATATCTAAGTCTCATGGCAACTCACGGACTTTTGCCTGCGATAACCGAGCCTACTAGAGGTCGCAACTGTCTTGACCACATTTTTGTCAAGTCAAACTTCAAATGTATAGGTATCATAGGGAAATCATCTATTACAGATCATGATATAACCATGGCTGCATTAGCCCAAACACACACTCCCACTAAAACTAGACCCCGGTATAAAATTAAACTCGACGAAGAGGCAGTCGCCACAGAGATGAAAAACACAGATTGGTCTAACGTCTTAACTACCGATTGCACTAACTCCTCCGTTAACTCATTAATTGAAACTATCTCTAACTCAATATCTAAAAACTCACGTAGAATCACCGTCAGTCGAACTCAATACAATATAAAACCCTGGATTACACCAGGCCTCATGAGATGCATGAGGCATCGTGATAATCTTCATCTAGCCTTAAGATCCTATCCAAATGACGAAATGCGACGCCTAGTGTACACTAGGTACAAAAATTTTTGTAACGACTTGCTACATAAACTTAAAACTGATTATAACAGTCAACTCATCATTAAAAACCAAGACAACCCAAAAAAACTCTGGAACACCATCAAATCTATTTACAACCCAAATACCGAAAAAAGTGATTCTTCCCAGTTATTATCTAATGCACAGGACCCTGTCGACTCTTTAAATAGTTGTAATGTTTATTTCACTTCCCTAGGCAACAATCTTTCTGATCTTATTCTTACGCGACTGTCCGAAACCCAAGCATCCCTTGCGGGTAAATATAAACCACGTGAAACTCCTCCACACTCTTTCTTCTTCCACCCAACGGATGAGGACGAAATAGAAAAACTTATAGATCAACTTAAAATTGACAGTGCTTGCGGATTGGATGAAATTAGTGTCAGACTAATCTTACTTCTTAAAAAAACACTGTTAAAACCATTGACTCACATTTTTAACTTAAGTTTGGAAAACGGTATCTTCCCAGACTGCTGGAAGGTTGCCTGTGTCCGACCTATTCATAAAAGCGGTCTTAAAGAACTACCGGAGAACTACCGTCCTATTGCTCTCTTGTGCATTCTATCAAAACTTCTCGAAAAAGTTGTAAATAAGCGTCTAGTAAATTTCTTAGAACATAACAATCTAATATCCGAAAGACAGTTTGGCTTTAGAAGAGGCAAGTCGACAGAGGACGCCGCTATATTATTAACCAACTCCATAGCTTCTCGTATTGAAAAGGGTGAACACGTCTTGGCAGTTTTCCTGGACCTAGCCAAGGCGTTTGACACAATATCGATTGATCTTCTCCTGTCCAAACTAGAGGGTATAGGAATACGAGGAAACGCGATAGACTGGTTTCGAAGCTATCTAACAAATCGCCGGCAACTAGTAAAAGTAGGTGACTACTCTAGTGGATTACTGCCAATCAACTTTGGAATTCCTCAAGGTAGCACTCTCGGTCCGACACTTTTTTCCTTCTATATGAACGATATCCTTAATGCCCCGCTGCCAAACGCTGAAATAATTTCTTATGCAGACGATACGGCAATCTTATTCTATGCCAAAACTTGGGAACAGGTGTATCATCTTGCCGAAATTGGTCTACTTACAATCTCCGAGACTCTTAGCAGAAATCTACTTACACTTAACGTAAAAAAAACTAAACTGGTCACTTTCTTCAAAACCATAACTACCAGTCCGCCTCGCCAATTGACACTCAAATTCCACACATGCCACAACGATCATAATCCACCACTCACAAACTGTAACTGTACTCCTATAGACCGCATTTCCTCCCTTAGATATCTAGGTATCACAATAGACGAAAACTTATCATTTAAACCTCACATACACTTGCTAGCAGGCCGCGTCAGGAAACTAATTTACGTAATGAAAAAGCTACGAGACTGCACACCTATTAAAATTCTCCGAACAATATACCTAGGTCTCTGTCAATCGGTACTCCAGTATGGAATCTCCGTTTGGGGTGGAGCCGGGAAAAGCATATTTATGGAAATAGAAAGAGCTCAAAGAGCCGTAATTAAAGTGATGCTTAGAAAGCCTTTTAAATTCCCGACTGATCTGCTATACGACGAATTTCCGGTTCTACGAGTACGTCAACTATACATACTTAGTGCCGCACTGCATGCGCACAAAACTATTAAAAACAGACCTGACTACCAAAGCCTGCTCTCAAAACGTATCTTACACGTCCCTCTTCCTAATGCAAACAGTCTTCTGTCCAGACGGTGCCCCTCTTACTCACACACTCATATCTACAATAAAATAAGCAAGCGCTGGGATTCTAAAGGTCTTAACATACACTCGTTTAAAAGAAAGACAAAAAGTTGGCTTCTCTCCCTGTCATACAACGACACTGAGGATATTGTGAGTTAACCCCAAAATCTACAAGCAATTCACTTACACAAAAACTCACACCTACAACTCACCACCACACTTGCACTTAAATACACACACATTCTCATACACTCACACACACAACCCCCCACACAATCCCTCACACACATTAACATTATTTAGAATTATGTTATTTTGTTCAATTTTATTTTATTTCAATTTTATTTTATTTTATCTTGATTGTTCGCTACCAATTACATATTATTCTGTCCATTTTCAAACTAACGCAAACATGTCTCGATCTAAAATTTTAAGATAACGCAACTCAGGCCCCCAAGATACAGGCGCTGCCTAGTTTGGGGACCACTGTTTTTAATAACTATGTTAATACTCTACTCTAGTTACAGTAAGCATACAATATTTTTATTTTATTTTTGGAATTTATTTTGTAACAATGGACCAATAAAAATTATTCTTATTCTTATTCTTATTCTTATATATTATTTATACTATATTATATATACTATATTTATGTTCTAAGAATGTAGGTTAAAAATCAGTTTTCACAGTTTTTGACTCCATGTACATTCTACCTAGACCATTTTACATCTATATTATACTGTTTGGGCCCTGTACGTGACCACGTTTATTGCAGCATCAGAGGTGTTGTTCAGATCGTCAAGACACTCCACTGTCTTACTCCACTAACAGATATAAACTAATAAGCAGGAACAAAGGGCTGATCGGATGTTAAACAGATAGGTACTGAAGTTGTAAAGTCAAACAGGCGAACAGTTAGAAGTTTTCGTATTAACTGCGGCATCCACAATCCTGGTATAACTGAAACTTATGGCGAAGGCTTCTAGCAAGGGATGTAATTCAAACAAATTGTTGAATCAGGAAACACGAGCTTGTGATGAATGATATTACAGAGCCTCTCTATGTTATGTAATTAACCTTAATCAAAGTTATGGTGGTGTCTCTCATTCTCTCTCATCTCTCTATGGTGGTATCTCTCATAGCTGGTAGTGTGAGAGATGTTTTTATTCCATCAATGAATATTTTGACTGTAAAATGTAAAACTTATTTATTATAATTATTATGACACCACTTAATTATTATCGAAACACTATCATTATTCGTGCTATTTTTATTGACATGACATCATTATTATTGATCGCTATTTTTAATATAAATTATTATTTTAAATGTATAGAATTTTATTGTATTTAATTTTAATTTTATAAATTGCATTGTAATCTAAATCATGAAATTATCTATACTTATAATAAATCTGTAGAAGTGAAAATTCTGTACATTGAAAATATCAAAAAAATAAATGGCAGGGGGTGTTACTAGACCGACACCGAACCCAAAAATTTGATTACAATTTTTTTTGTCTGTCTGTCTGTCTGTCTGTCTGTTTGTTCAGGCATCACGCAAAAACTACCGGTTCGATTACGATGAAACTTGGTATAATTATTCTTTAATATCCTGGGCACCACACTGGGTACTTTTTATCCCGGAAAAGTATCCTATCCTACGGTTGGGGGGTGTCAAAGTTTGTATGGAAGAATTTTAACGCGCTGTCCGATTAACTCGAAACTCAATATTTATACTTAAACCCAAAAATGAAGAATAACGTGTATCAGGATTTTTCGAAATTCAACCCCTAAGGGGGTAAAATAAGGGATGAAAGTTTGTATGAAAAATCTTATTCCTTGAGGTAATAAACATGAAACTTCGCACGAATAGTTATCTAAATAAATTATAAAGTTTGTAGTTTTTTGTTTTTCTAAATTACCCCCCTAGGTTGGGGGGTGTCACTGTTTGTACGGAAGAATTTTAACGCGCTGTCCGATTAACTCGAAACTCAATATTTATACTTAAAACCCATGGGGATGTATGGGGTAATTTCCGACACTCACGCGGGCGAAGCCGCGGGCAGCAGCTAGTTATTAATATTTTTTATGTTATTGCTAATTACTAAAAGTGTACAGCATGCTATAAATAAAACCAAGATGTAAATCTAAATATTTGCACGGCTCAAATGCCGATTATAGTGAAACCCATAGATCTTAAGAACTTTATTAGCTACCTACCTATATTCTTGCAAATAAATATATCTTTGAATCTCCCTTAATTCACCCAAAGCCCTTCTTTAAAAGATCTTTTAGCGATAATATCGCTCATTGTGTCAGGCTATGTAAAATCGGTAAATTTATATCTGCGATCCACATTGTGTACAATCATTAAGAGTATTCTATTCTATTCTATTGTGTTAAGAGTTGTATTAAACTTTAAAATCCTCTCAAGGTTTTCTGAAAATGCTTCAAATTGTCTTGTGAGTCATTAAAATAACAACGATTATGTAAATTTCTACTAACTGCTCCCAAATTACGATATGTATTTTTTTTTTTTTTTACATAATTCTTGACATATATTTTCACTATTTGACATTATATGCCTACAATTCTAATTTCAACTTTAAATTAGAGGCTTTTGTGGAATACGGGGTTTTCATTCGGATTGTGTATAACCATTTGGTTTAAATAGGTTTTTATTCTTATTATTTTATTCATCCTTTATATTTTGCGGATGTGAAAACGTTGTAGGCTCAACAGACTGTCGATTCGCAAACTATTTTCTATTTTGTTAAGTATCCTGTTGACAGGCCTACACTGTCCTCTCATACCTATTCAAACTGTACTTTTTTGAAAACATTATAATACCCATTATTTTTAAAAGAGTAACCGTGGAGTTTCTTGCCGGCTCTTCTCCTTAGGAAACGACCAATTGGAACCGTGCACCTAGCTTCTGACGTGTGATGACGACTTCATAAGTGCCAAAATATTTTGATTTTGGGTTTGATTTAAAAATAATATATGGTGTTGGTATGTACGTATCAGAAATGGCGTTCAACAGATATAAACTACATCGTTCGATAGTTTGATCGATTTTATTTTTTTATTAGCTTTCCTCGTGATTTTGTCCCCAGCGATTTCGAATTTAGACTTGAAAGTTCATTTTCCAATAAAAACTTTGAGACCTCAATTCACTCCTTAAAATAGGTTATTCTTGAAAATATTTTTTATTATAGTTGTGGCAAAAAGCATGAAGTTTCAAGTTTATACTTAGTTACAAGTTGATACGTAATATACCCACGGGAAATAAAAATAATATTTTGCAAAACAAGATACATATTATATGAACTACAAGAAAAATGTTCTAGCATTGCATTGGCTCGGCTTCATCGCGCTTCGTTAGCAAATAGTTCGCCTTTGATGTTTTATTCCCTTGGCAGTATAGTGCGGAGCAGCTTGTGTGAAACGGACGTAAGAAAACCTTGCACTTTATCCTAGGAGACTAATTATTTTTTTATTAAATGACTGTTAAAAATTTTAACAAAAAAACATCGTTTATTTAAACAAAAATGTGCAGTTTCCTACAATAGTGCAATACCTACACGGTCAAAATGTATGGAACAGCAGATTTTATTTCAATAACCGATGACAAATTTCTATATAGGGGGGCTCAGAATGATGCACTGAATACGTGGTAACCGTTTTCGCGTCGGTGTCCCTGCCACCCCGTATATAGACTCAATTGGAAAGGAGGAATTTTCTTGATTTATAGTGGTATTTGCAATCACTGGATGCCTTGGCCAGCCTAAGGCCGCTTTCACATTAGGACGTTAGCAGCGCGACAGTAGCGCGGTAGAAGCACATTCGTTCCACAAGGAAAGTGGAAAGGAAGTGACAGGTTGTCGCGTGACTCTCGCACTGCTAAAGTCGCCTAAATGTGAAAGCTGTCTTAGTGTTAATTCTTAAATATTTTAATTGAAACTCTCTTTAAGAAAAAGAAACGTATATATATATTTTGTACCTACATCATTTTCAGTTAAGCATATAAATAATTGATGTTACTGTTGCGTATTTTTTTCTGCAAAATGTTTTCGTTTTTCTATTTATTTTGTCCCGTGTTTATACAATTCTACCCATACGTTAGTTACGCTGAGGTATCTAAAATAACATTGTAAGTTGTTATAAGCTTTAAATTCAAAGAAGAAATAAGCAACTGTTCCAAGAATAATTATTTATGAATTCAAGAATAGTCTTATTTTTATACGCATTTTGCCAGACGAACATTACTTTACCAAATAAGTTGCTTAAAAGCTGTAAAACAGTTGAGCATCTTATCGGAAGGAAGACTCGGGGTTCTTCAAACGGGAACAGCTCAAATAAACGCCAAAAAACAGCTATTCATCCATTATCTAGTGGTTTTCGCTTTCGAATCTAATTAAATGCCCAGTTTGGCAATAAAAAATTCTACCATTGGTAAACAAAACGTTTGTATTTGTCTTCTATAGACAAAACCAAACGTTTTGTTTGCATTAGTTGTATCATATCCTGATTGCATAGAACAAAGAGCTTACTAGAACCACTGAATGCCTGTAAAATTGAATATTAAAGTTTTCAACTATGTCTGTGGTTGGCGGGTGTAAAATGCAACGGCACGTAGAACACGTCTTACACAGACGTGACCCACGAAGTACTGTCATTGACAGAGGTTACCGTATAAAATGAAGTGGACATTTGATACCAGCACTTTTTTTTTTGTGTGTCGGTGGCCAGACATGTTTTCGAAGAATAAAACTGCTGACGAATCTCGTTATAGCTCTGTTCTGAACTTCTGTGGGGCAATTCCCGTATTTTTAAGAACGTTCGCATTCGCATCTCATTAACCAGTAATATTGATTATGTTTTTAGAACCTGGCTAAATATAGAACTGAATGTATGTATATTAGTCTTGGAAATTAATTGCTTATGAATTTGACACACAACGTCAATTCTCTGTGTTAAAGCCATTTCATACAACCGTCGAAGACAACGATTATTGATTTGAATACCTACAGATGCGGAAAATTTAAGTTGGTAGTCTATTTTGTAAACAATTAAGAATTAACAAGTGTAATAAAAGTACTTACAATAAAAAAAAGTCCAACGTAACAAAAGTTTGGAGAAGGCGGTTTGTATAAATAATGACACACATTGCGATGTGTGTTTATTAAGGTAGGTACTTAATGTATGAGAGGTCCTTAAAAACTTTTCTCCAACCTCGTTAACGGTAGCGAAGTTACGTTGAATAAGCAGTAAGTATCCAATTATTCAAATGACTCTCAAATGTAGGTACACGAATGTTTAAATAGGATGTCATTGTGTATTTAGAAGTTAAAAGAGCCTTATTAAGTCTTGCCACAGTTAAGGTTAAGTTGTTCTGTAACTCCAATTAATATTAAAGTTAATATGAAAACTTTAGACATTTTATACTTCTTTAGTTTGTAAGTAATGGTAACTAAACATAAACTAATCAGGTTTTCCAAATAATAATATTTCACATTTTATTTATATTCTTTGGCGAAATATGGTGGAGATGCATGGCTGCCTAACCCTTTAGGGATTAGAGGCGTGATGTTATGTGTGTGTTACTGGGCTTTTGGGAACAATTAAATCACTTTTTGCGTAGGCTGTACTACCCGAATGTAACCGAGTTAGGTTAGTTTAGTACCTATTTTTGACTCTAACCATCCTTCTAGTTCTCTTTAGCTTGAACAATAAAAAAGATGGTCCCGATAGAAAATAAAGCTAAACACCAATCTTTTTTCATAACAGAATTACCTAATTGCCCATAAACAAAGAATTCCATGAAAATCGAAGTGAAAGAGCAAACGAGCACTCAGCGGGAAAATCTTTTCCCTAGAATATGATACCAATTTGTTTTGATAAAACAAGATAGCTTGCTGTTCAAGTCTGCAAGAGTAAGAATTCTCATTATTACATTCGTGTAGTAATTCTACCTGAGTGGGAATTAGACAGAAATAAAGGAAGAGTTAGGTACCTACTAAGAAACATTCTCAAGACTGCATCTCTAAAGCATATTATTATTATTTTTAACCAGATCGGGGAAGCTCTTGGTCTGAATCTCACCAGATGGTAAGTGATGATCAGGCCGAAGGTGGAAGCGAGCTTCACTCGGAATCCTCAACCACAGAGGAGCTGGCTATCTTATCTCTAACTGCCGAAACACAACAATGCTGCTAACATTGTTGTTATGGCAACAGACTTAGATAAGATGGTGGTATCTAGCTAGGCGGACTTAGAACGAGCCCTACCACCAACCACACCGAGCAGAAAATTTTGCCGCCACTGGGAATCGAACCCGAACCTCTGGGTCTGAGACAGGTGCTCTAAACACTAGACCACCGAGGCGGTTAAAAATATTTACACAAAGCAAGGTTCTTGCCAGCCTATAACTAATGGGTATGCGTCAGGCAATTATATCGCACTGTATAAATCACTCTTAACCAATGCATGTGAAAACTTATATCGAATTTCGTTGCAATGAGACATTTAAGTTCCAACAATGCTCGAATGTAGTTTCAAGATTCGAAATACTCGTATTACCTACGTAGGCACTCACTTAGTGACTGTAGATTCCGATGTCAGGGTTTGAAAGTGAGATCAGTTTGAGGCTTTTAAAGGCTTATATAGGCTTTTGGCTTGTGGGCTTTGACCCTCAGTCAGACAATTACAGATAGATATTTAACGTCCGAGTTTGTTCCTACGTACTACAAATCACTAAACACATTAAGCCCTAAATATGTTTAAAAAATCGTTTTGGTTCTGTCAATTGTTTGAAGATGACGGAAATGGAGAGATGTTTTAAATATTTTAAACGTTTGACGACGTATTTTGGGCCTAAAATAATGTGTTACTGACTCAGATAACGATAGTAAAATCGCTCATATTCCATGGTCGTTTATGATTTTATTGGATCGTCTTTATGTCTACCATGTGTTCTTGATAGAACAGTTTTTCTTTTTACGATCTATGTAAAGATTTTGTTACTAGATGTCGGTAAATAAGAGGGGGTGGCTTTTTGACACTTAGATAAAAACGGTTTTGTTTACCTGATGCCTAAACAAACTTTGCCATTAAAGTACCATTAGCTAGGTGTATAGGACAGTTAGAAATAATGTTCTTTTGTTTGGCTTGTGGCTAAGTTGGTTGGTACAGTCACAAGCATAAATATTTGTTAATATGGAGAGCTCGGCACTAATATCTGATTTCATGATTCATCCGTTAATATCTGTCATCAAGGTAACGGCACATATACAAGTTCCAACACAAATATGTGACATCGAAGGAACAGCAAAACTATCTGACGAGCCAAAATATAGGATGCTGCGGAAAATACCTCTCCCTTTTGGACGGAATCATAAAAGTTTTGCGTAGTAAACCAAAACACTCCGTTTTGGACATAGTAACGTAATTTTTCAAGTCACGTTAATTAATATGTGACGGAAATTATGGGTTGACAGCGAAAGTGCTTTTAGTGGGACGACAACAATTTAGTTAATTACTACATCCCCGTTTCCCTGTACTTACGTTATTTGAAAATTGCTATTTCAGGAAGGCATTATCATACGAGGCGCGATAGAAAGTAAACAAAACAGGAATAAAATATTTTCCACGTCATTTTAAAAATATAATCATACTGTAAGAGATCAACGGCTGAGAAGAATAGCAAATTCTTCTAAGAACTAAGTTGCAACATTTCACTCGTAATAGCAACTTATTTCATATTATACTTACTTATTTTCTTTCAAAATCATTAACATTAAAAATAATAGGTAACTAACGTAAAATACAACATGAAAATGAGCATAATATCTAAAAGATCAGATATAAATCACAGAATATTTTTATAACCGCAACGTTTTCAATAAGATATTATTTGATCCATAGATCTAAAGATCTTTTTCAAATCATTGAGCCATTCTATGATTCCAACAAGTTATAACAACTATTAAAGTTTTTACTTAGCAAAGTCAACCAAAGTTTTATATTATTCCATAATAAAAAGAACTATTTTGTAACAAAAATATCATTTTCTTTATTGGAAAGCAATCCTCTAAATAGCAATATTGTAATCTGAAGATATAATAAAACTTTCATGTTTTCAACTTAATTGAAGTGCTTACTTATTTTATTTATGAACCTAATTTTAAAATAAAAGTCTAGTTGAAATTTATTGTTTTCCCCAAAAAAGAATAAATATCGAGCTTTTGCCCGCGGTTTCACCTGCAAGGCGAGATATAAATGTCTACCTACGTGCCAAATTTCATCCAGATCCATTCAGCAGTTTTAGGGTGAAAGCGTAAAAAAAAAACCACTTTCGCATTTATAATATTTAGGTTAGGATGATAAATCATTATCACAAGTTAGTTTATAGTAGGTAGGTACTGTAGGGGTTTTTTCCGGTAGGCTTTAACTATCGATCCGAAGATGATGGCACGTAAAATGAATGACATAAACACAATTTTCATATTTAGAAGAAAGAAAAGAATTAGAATCAGCTTGGAGAGCTGACAGAAAGCGTGTCATGATGTAAAAATATGTAGATCCAACTTTTGAAATAAATAAGAGTTATTTATTATAAATTCGCCTTTCATTGATACTATAAGGGCTCCGCTCCCTCCGAGTTAGAGCGGAGCCCTTATAGTACCTAAACAGTGTTACCGGAAGATATTGTTGAATGTACTTCAGTGAAACGGAAGAAAATATTTGTTAATTATCTCTAAATTGAAACTAGTTGAACTATTATCTAGAAATTAGTTGGTATTGATTCGTGAAGGTGATGTTTAATAGAGTAAGTACTTATAAGTTTTGCTGAGTATCTCTCCAATAATTTCAATGGCACTATAAAATTTCAACCCGTCTAAATTCAAGACTTTAGTTAAAAGGATTATCTGTAGGAAGTTTATCTTTCCCATTGTGATTAACAGTAATAATATACCTTACTATGATTTTTATGACTAAAAACTTGTTCGGAAAATCCTCCGTCTGTATGATCCGTTAAAATAATCCGTTTCTGAATGGTATTGACACAAACAATCAATAATTGGTGCCTATATTGGTGGGTTCTCATTGCAGTAGATTATTCTCAAAATAAAATTAATTGTTATCATAATAATTCATTCTCAATTCAACTCATTCTCTAAATGCAATTATTAATTGTTATTATAACTATTCATTCTCAACGCAACTCATTCTCAAAATGCAATTAATTGTTATTAGATCATTGATTGATCATCAACATGGAATGGTAAACGAGTTTTTAAAAAAATGGACCCTAAAACGGTTCTCATTTTTCCAGAACGTTAAAACCTGGATATGTATTTTAAGCTTTACACGTGTTTGAGCCATCGCTGTTAGTTTATAAATCCCAATCTAAACTGTTCCTTTCTAAGCCCCTTGTGTTGTTTAAACACTACAACCGTTTATTGTTTGTAAAACGACTGTTAATATACTGAAAATAAGATAACATAACATCACGCCCGTAATCCCAGAAGGGTTCCACAGAGATATACCTATAGTAAAATATACACTCACATTTCACCAGTAATGTTTAATTCCTATGTAATGGAGGCTATTGCCATCAACTAGGCAAGAATCCATACTGAATCAGGCTGCTAGTGAAAAAATATCACCATAGATCGATTGTTTGTGTGTCCCTTCACAGAAATCATGTGCATTAACAATATACGGGTGTAAAAATACCCTTAAGGCTCGTTCACACCGGCGCGACTTGTCGCGCGACGCGACACCGGCAATTGTTCAATCGTGAAGTTTTATTAGAAATTGTATTGTTAAAGTCGCGTCGCGCGACAAGTCGCGCCGGTGTGAACGAGCCTTTAAAGAAGCCGAGAGTTACTTGTTCTTCCCGATATTAAGATATATTTTTTGTACTGGACCATACCTGGGAACCTTCTGGTGGCAGATATATTGAAGGTCAAAGTTCCGACTTTTTTTAAAGGCTCGTTCACACCGGCGCGATTTGTCGCGCGACGCGACACCGGCAATTGTTCAATCGTGAAGTTTTATTAGAAATTGTATTGTTAAAGTCGCGCCGGTGTGAACGAGCCTTAAATCAGCAAGCAGTAAATATTCACACAGCAAAAATAAAAGTCGTTTCTCAACAATAATTTTTGCACAATTATTGATGTACAGATTGCGACGGCTTCGTGAAGGGCATTTTTATACTCTGTAAGGCCATCAAAAACAACGCAGCTAGAGTACCTGCACTCCCCTTTCACGTTGACAAAGTGCTCTTGTGACTTTCTTTGTATACAAGACAGTCAGCTCTAAGAGAGCCATTCTACAATTTGTACATGACATGAAATCTAGGAAACTCTCTCGTGGACCACACGCTTCCTATTCTGTTTGATTAAACCCGGATTATAAGCTTGACCTGTTTGTTAATCATGTGTAGGGTTTACACGGGGTGATTTTCAAAGTTGAAAATGGCAATCGCTTTTAAATCGCTTCATATTTCTACAACGACTTTCAACAGGATTGTTATAAGCTTTTCTTTAGCTTTATGTCAAGTCAATGTACACTCCCGGATTCTTAAATCGAGCCAGCTTGGAACTTTTTTGTAAAGGGTATACATACCTATACCATTCCAATGGTCGTGTATTCAAATTTGGAATAATGATTAAACCAAAATGACGGCCAGTATACCGGCATAAAAACTATATAACTTTTTCTTTGACAGAATCCTTATTTTGATGTTAGAGTTATGGAATGAATTATAGACTTTTCCATCATATTTATCGCTCATAGAATGTCACTTTGTCTAGTTCCTAAGATCCCATTTGAGCTACATTTACAGTCTATTACAATCGCATGCGACTTGATCGTTTTGTCATACTAAGCCGAAAAATGCTATATGATTTGCAACACCTTCGTGTGGCAAGCGAGAAGTTGCAACTTACATACGATCGAAGAATATGTAGACTCCCTCCACTTGTCGATTTTGTTTATACACTAGGCTAGACATCGGCACGTGTAAAGTCCGTATTAGCCATTACACCAAGGTTTGACGCCCTCTCAATTTGTGTGGGTTAATCTACAGAATTACAGCCCCCGCCATCGGTCTACCAGACAGGCCCATTAAAATTGTTATTATTAAAGCAATTTGTATCCTAAAATTATACCCATGTATGTTTTGATTGGATGATGTAGTAATAAATAAATACCTCTTGTTAATTGCTATATTGTGTCATAGTTACAAATCCGCCCATTAGTGTGACGCACTTGTGAGTAAAGCGGTGAACGGCAAACAATAACGGCTGTCCAATACAGAGAGTTTTTTGACACCTTAATGGTAAATAGGTACCTTAATAGGAACCGCTTTAATAGGAAACTAAAGCTTTAGGGACGAAGCGTTCATTGAATAATATTAACTTTACATACATAAACATACATAAACTCACGCCTTTTTCCCATGTAGGCAGAAACTACACGCCGGTTGCGAGTACCTGAACTTACTGAAGAACATCCCCAATAAGGTCATCATTATATGTCCTCCTAGGGCGTCCCCTCCCGGCGTTTCCACTCACACTTGCCTTGTAAGTATTAACTTTACTTTTTGTCAAATCAAATAGTACTTTGCAAAAATGGGTAATTAGTACATAGGCATTTTATTATAATAGTACTCCATGTTCTATCGTCACATGGACCTGTTACGGGTGCTTGTTCAGCAGGTTCTACAAAAAAAAATGGCCTATGCGCACATGCGATACGGGGGAGCCCGTGGCTAAGTAATAACAGCCGCACGGGTCGATCGATCAGGTTAAGCTACGCTTGCCGCGGTTGGTCCGTGGATGGGTGACCATCTTTACATACCGAGAACCCCCGTTCCTCGGAAAGAACGTTAAGCCGTAGGTTCTGGTTCCAGCTGAAATTATTGGATCTTTGACAGTCGTTACGGGTCGTCAGGAGCCGGAAAGTCTGACAACCAGTCTTATCAACGGGTATCGTATTACTCAGAAGTTGAGTTATGGAGGTCAGATAGGCAGTCGCTCCATGTAAAATACTGGTATTCAGCTGCATTCGGTTAGACTAGAAGTCGACCCCAAAATAGTTGGGAAAAGACACGATTTTTTAGGTACGCACTTGACCCGACAGGTTAAAGTGCCAAAGTACTCATAGATGGTTCACGTTTTACTTGCATATATTATGATCTCAGCATATCGACGTTTGTAGACACGCATTTGTATCGATACGAAGGTGGACTTTATTGAACGAGTGCATAAGTAGGTACGATCAACAACAAAAGTCGATTAATACTGGTACTTTTACACGACATCATCTAAATTGACAAGAAAATTGACAACAATCAGCTTTTTAGCATTTCTGGTTCGATTTTAGTTGAATATTTTGCTCAATAATTCGGTTTTTGCCTAAATCCGAATTACTTAAATATTCGATTACTTAAATATCGATTTATAGTTACGCATCGAGTGTATGTATATTTTCTTAAATATTTACGTGTTGTCTGCTCGTTTAAAATTTGTGTGCACAGGACATTAAAATACTTGCCAAACTAAAAACCACTCGTCAATGATATGATTGACATTTTCCCAATATGTCTGAAAATTCAAACAATTTTTATTTATTTTTCATAACTAATGGTTACAATATTCAATTCTTGTTACAAAATATACTGTGAACTACCGTTTATTACTTTCTTTTTTGACATGTTAAATTGTGTTGCTGATGAATATGTTATTTTTAACAGGTAAAGAAATAGGTACATGAATTTGGAGGACATAAAGCTTGTATTATTTACGAGTTTTAAGTGAATAATTAGATTTGTTGGACTCTTTTTCTAAACAACTGCTAATAAGGTCTTGTTCGGAATATGGTTCAAACCAGTTTATGTAGTTGTATATGAAAGAAATTAAAAAAAATATATATATAGGTACATTTAAAAACTACAAAGTTTATTTACTTTGAAACTTCTAACTTAAATAGCGCATTTATTTAAAAACTTCAAAAGATGGCCACTATTAATACTTTACCATGAAATTCTATTAGACCAGCTCACAATATCAGTGCCATTAATTTCTAGTAAAGTGTAAAATAAAAGCTTTTAAAAATTTTAAAAGATAAAAAGCTTTTATCATGCATTGTTACGAGAACCAAACACGTATGCTTTTACCCCGATAGCTTCAGTGGAAGTGGGTGAAATATTGATTGCAATATTCCAGGACATACATACGAGTGAAGTTATTTTTTTTTTTTTTACTTTTATAATGTTATCATGCATTGTCACGAGAACCAAACACGTATGCGTAATCGCACAACATGACAAGCAACAACATTAATAAAGACGATAACTAGTAAAAAGTTTAGTTTACAAAACTAGTCTTTCTTATCGGTAAAATAGTAGTATCCTTAAAAATTTATTTAAAAAATGATTTACTAAAACATAGGTAGTCAAATAAAAACCATGTCTACAAGCCTAATCCAAGATTTGAATATTTTTTCCTTAGGCGGAAATCCTCACCAATAAGAAAAGCATTTATTCCATCTTTTAAGCCAGAGAGGCTTAAAAGATGGAATAAATGAAAAGAAAATGAGAATTTTGTTTTGTTTTTTTGTTCTTAGCCATTAAGACTTATTATAGCGACATCTGTGACTTCGGAGTTATGACGAACAGTTTTATTTAAGGTATCTTAAAAAACAAGACTTTTGTTCCCAGTCTAAACTTCGCCTAAAATCAGTCCAGGTTGGTTTATACCAAATATTTCCTATTCTTAAACGAAAATAAATCATAATAAAGCCGTCTATTTACTAGAAAATATGGCAATTTTTTGCATAACGTAATATTGTATTACATTAGTTTTACATTGTGTGATGTTAATATTTAAAACAATATTAACATCATACAATGTAACACCAAATTCTTACTAAATAAATTCTGATTCTGTTTCTCATTCCAGAAACATTTTCAATTCAAATGCAATAAGATCACTGTATTTGAAAGTCAAAGAAGCCGAAACTCATCTTAATGTGGAATCCGAACATTGAAATAACATGTAAATCAGACAAGTTACGGTGAAGAATTTTATTGGTAGGCAGAATTTAATAACACCTATAAAATCTATTTCAAATAAACTGAATAGGGTTCAGTGCTCTAATATTGTAAAAAAATATCGCACCATCTATTCTCGTAATAAAAGTTTTGTTAAAACTATTTCAATGAAAAAACAATCGACAACCTTACGGTGCATTCCTAAAAGTTATTTTACAATAACACCGTCTCAACTATTGCTCGGTTGGCGCTCGTAGTCGTTAATTTTAGTATGCACAAATATTGTGTAATTTTTTTATAATATAAGCTATCAAAGCCCTGACATTGTGTATTGCAGAGTTATTTGCGAATAAAAAAACTTATTTATTGCAAGCGTTGTATTTGATTTCCAAGTCCCATTTATTAAAAATATTAAATTTTACAAGATTAGGAGGGGTACTTATCGCCCATCCTAAATAGTAACAATTAAAGCATTGTTTAGTTTTAATCGTAGTATTTTGCGAGTTGGTTCCATCAGGTTCCTTACAAAGCTACATTTTCTACTAGTAATGTGTCCTAAGAGGCATTACATCTGATGCAGTGCGCAGAGTCCTCCTTTCTACTAATTACACCAGGCGTTAATCATCACCAACCCCTCCCAGCAGAATTTTCCAACATTACTGTTGGAAAATTCTTCGTGAAATTCTCCATATACTCCAAGAACTCGGCATCAGATAGCGTCTACCAGCACTAGTACAGTCTCGAATACTGAACCAAAGAACTTCAGTCCATGTATCGAGGCGGATTAATGATTCCATAGAGCGACTGTTGGTACAGGGCAGAGTCGAAGGTATGACCACGCGGGTCACCGATTAGGTGGACCGATCAAATTATGTCCGCATGAGAAGATGAGAATTCTTCGCGAGAAGTCCTTTCGTAAATGGCTGTAGTTTATGATGACAATAAAATCTCACCATGAATTAATCTTATTTACTAACGTCTATATCTATTGCTTCCTAGATTATATTTGACTCTGCTGGCAACTCAGCAGCATTTCTCAGTTTGTTGATTGATTGATGCCTAACTTATGAACGGTTTAATTTATCAACGAGACTTGACGGATCGATGAAGGTCACCGAATTGTTTTGGAAAAATGAATTTGCTGAAATGTGTTTAGAAATTGTAGATAACTTAGGGAGCAGGAATAAACTAGCGTTTTTCCGTATATACTGTCGCCGTTTAGATATCGACAGATATACATTTTACAAGTTAGTGTTCGTATAATTCAAATGGCTGTACTTACGTTATTGCAGCATGTGGCCTTTAACCATGATGAACCAATTAAATAGGATGCCAGTTCAGCAAAGTCACTTGAATTCCAACAATCCCTGAAACAAAACAAAAAAACTACAATTATTTAGGGCGGGTTGAGGTGGCGCGGGAACATAGTTCCTGGAAGCACTTGGTGTGAAGTGGGACAGTAAAGTCTAAGAAGAACAAAAAAAAGTTACAGTTGTAAAAGACACGGCATCGCATTCCTAAAATGAGGATTTTCTGTAAAAAATATATTTTCTACCTACTAGCTCTACATTCTCAAATAATTTATGCATTAATATGCATTTTTATTTTTATTTTATTTTTTATTTTATTAATTTGTGCACAAACGTTCGATGACCTCATATTATCTTCGAAAACCCGACACAGTTCTTTGAAAGTCATCCTTTACTTTATCACCTTGCACGGTGAGCCTAAACAGCGATCACGTAAACAAACAGATAAAGTTCCCAGTAATCAAATCAATAACATTTCCAAACACGGAAACCTTTTTGCAATACACTCGATCGTTTTTTACTACAAAGGAATAAAGATTAATTTTCAGTGGCGGCTGGCTGGCCGTGGGGTTTGAAAACTTTATTTATGAATGTTCATTCAATATTTTTTTTAATTTGTGGTTTTCATTTATTTTATATTTTGTATTCAATCATATTATTTCAAAAATATCTACGTGATTTGTGGAATTGACAAATAATTTTGGATGATTTATTGGTTGTCATCAATCAAAATTTTATTTGATAGATGCCTTTCAAAATTATGTTTTTCGAAACGATTTAATATCAAATCAAAGCAGTATATCTAACTGTTTTTCGTTTGCTAGCTAGTAACTATTCCATAGCAGTCCAGTATTGCAGGATTCCAGTTTGCTAGCTAGTAATATTAATAACAAAATTAATTAATTAAACTTCTTCAAAGAACTAGATAAGAAGTTTATTCAGAGATTCCATTGAAGTCGGTTTTATCAGTTCTAAATCGTTTTAATTGAATATTTATTTGTGGTTAACAGTCTTCTTTCAATTTATTTGCAGTTAATCGAAAACATAATTATTTTCGTAATTAACAAAACTTTTAAGCCGCAGTTAACAACTTTTTCAATGAATTGGTTGTTGGATAGACTTAAGATTATCTTTAATACCATAAGTATTTACTTTATGAATAAAAAAGGAATTTTGTTTTTTTATTCATTTCAGGTCTCTACTTAATGAAAATTCAAGGATTAAAAAAAATAACATTTTATCAGCATGAGACACTTTCATCAGCGCAACGTAACTATAACAGCACATTTTGTTGCCGTAGGTACCCCTAATTAGGATTTATTTTATTACATAACTTTCATTAGCTGTCGTGCATTAGAGTTAAGCCCTTAATCGCGATTATCCGACAAGTTTCAAACTTAATTAGATATGAGCTGGTAAAAAGTACAAACTGCGGGGTCAAAACTAGATTCGTTTCAAAGAATGATGCCCATTTGGTACCACTCCAATAACAATGTGTATTCATCATTGGATAGCTCTTTTTATACTGAATAAGTTGAAGTTACTATGACGCCTAATTCCAAATCCTTGTCAGTTCAGAGTTATACTGTACCATACATTTCCAAATTCACTGCCCTTTGGAACCGATCATGGGTTCACTCCCAACGCCATCGAGTGACGATTCTGGCCCATTTGTCCTCATGCGTGTGACTCGCAGACTTATCCCTCTTGACTAAAATGCCTTTTTTTTATGGACAGTAATTTTCTCATACCCAACAGGGGAATGATGCAGGCTGGCAGTAAAAATAATCTACTAAATAATCACCCAAGAGATACGCTAACTTGGCAGACTATTCAAACGAAACACGCAATAAAGACATTACAGACTGCAATTTACTATAGCTATTCAAATACAAAGTTTATCAATCATAATAATATTTCATCTTAGGTACATATAAATAAACTAGTTATGCTATTATATTCTTTGTCTGAAATTATCTAATCTCTGTCTATATTATAATATTGCAACTAGATTGTTGTTAACAACAAAACAGACAGGATTTTTATTTTACCTTGCTTAGGCAAGAACCATTTTGCAGGGTGTCACGGGCGGATTCCCGGCCACCGTAGGCGCGGGCTTGCGGGCGGTGAGCAATGGGTAGCTCGCCCCCGATAAGGACCAGGCCCGGGTCGACGGCGCGTTGTGTTCCACGCGCGCCTCAAAGAGATGTCAGCAAAACTGACGGGGTCCGCTAGGACCGTTGCCCGCCGGGGTTGCGGGTAGTCCTAAGGGGAAACCGTGGCCCCTGGCATGGCAAGGGAAGGAACACGGGTGGGTTTTAGTCAGTAAAAGTCTGACACGCCCTTCCGCTCTGCCCAGAGCGGGAGAAGTCATTGGATGATTTCCCACCCAAAAAAAAAAAAAAAAAAAGGGTGTCACGGGCATCTAGTTTGAGTTTATCGAGGCGAATCGTAAGAATTTTCACAAATATATTAGCGGGTGGAGTAATTGTAAGTTCCCAGCATATCACACAGTTTTGTAAAGGATGCTACGCAAAGAAACTAGATAAATTCCATTCAATTAAAAAAAAAAAAAAAAAAAAAAAAAAGGGAATTTGATTTTTATATCCTCCCTCAGCGCAGTTCTGGCAATAATGTGATTCTTATGTACCCGTTTTTACAAACACTGGGTGACATGAATGCCCAGTATTAGTGAATATGGGCATTAGTGTACATTTCTACAACGTATTAATAATTTTTTTTTTTTCAAACTAGCCTTTAAGTAATTTAAACCCATTTTAAATTGAATGAAATCTTCCATGTGTGTATGTACATAAATATTTCCCATGTAACATGTGAAGCACGTCCATAAATTTTACTAAAACCTATAAATCTTGAAGCGATTCCCTTAAGGCAGAGATGTTATACACGCCACCAATTAGAATATTAGGTTACACCGTAGATAACAAACTTAGTAGGTACTTTAGCTGGGCTCGATCTCAATTACTTCATCTTGAATAAGGTAAGTTGATCGTCCTGGAGATTACGGGTGCATTTCACTAATGAAGCAGGACAACAACACAACATGACAAGACAAGAGCTGTCAGTGTCATCATTGTTGTGGAATATTGAAACTGACAGCTCTTGGATGCAGTTTAGATGTGCTGATCGAGTTCAGTTTCATCAGGGCGAATATCACCAATGAAACTGAACGCGATCAGTACATCTAACCCGAGTTTAAGAGCTGTCAGTGTCAATATTCCATAGAAAATAATGACAGTGACAGCTCTTAAACTCGGTTTATGAGATGATCGCGTTCAGTTATATTGGTGAAATTCGCCCTTACTGAAATTCAGTTACTCGATTGTAAATTTGGCTTTTACAACGAATATGTTATCTTCCATTTCAGTGAATTACTTACCTCTTAAAAAGCCTAAAAGATTATTCTGAATTAGTTATTAGGAAATTAAATTGGCCACTAATGTTGCCACTGAGACACAGGCCTGTTCTCTTCGAGAGGGAGTGGGCTGTAATCCACCACACGGGCCGGGTACTGATTAGATGTCACATGTCTTCGAATTTTTGGTTACGCGGTATTTTTACGATGTTTTCCTTTACCGCTATGAGAGTAGTCGTGATGAAATAAAATACACAAAGTAAAGTGCCTGTCTGGATTCGAACCTACGAGCTGCAACATGTAAGTCGGGGTCGTTGCCTCTGGACCACCAATGTTCTCGAACTCTCTCTCATGTACCTACACTACCTACTGAAGTCGAAGTGGAAACTAAAGGCTCGTACACACTCTGGCGCGAAATCGCGGGCGCGACAGGCAGCGCTACCCTTGTCGCGCCCGCGATATCGCGGCACTGTGTACGCGCCGTAAGTTTTGCTACAGTGCCGATACATGGACGATAGAGAAGGGATAATTAATATAGTATGTTTTTACCAAGTACCTAACTAATTGCAAAATGTAAGGCACCAGCAGAATAATTCAGTTTCAATTCTCCTTATTCAATACAGTGTGTCGAAATGTGTGCAATGAAAAAAAGGACATTTTCAAAGGGATTTTAATCCAATTAACCGTAAAATGTTTTAATCCGCTTTAAATGGATTATTTAGCGTGACTCATGATCTTTTCATGTAGGTAAGTAAATGATAACGAACGTTTGGGTTCGTTTGTTATATTATAACATTTAATAGCTAAGAAAAAGTTCTATAACGAAATTTTGGTTATCTAAATATGTGCTTAAGTACCTATTCAGATTAATATCGTCAGAGTTACATTATAGAACTGTTTCGTAACAATACAACAAACAACAACAAACAAAAGATAAATTACTGTTTAAGAAGTAAATAATAAGTACGTAGGTCATAACTAGATTAGGTTTTAAAATAAGTCTTTTCAACAGTTTTACAGTTAAATATAAAGAAAAGAGAAATTAGGTGCCGAAAAAAATAAGAGCTTTTCCAACTATCTTACTTGAAGGTGACAAATTAAAAAAATATTCATAGCTAGCTGAAATAATAAGTTTAGACATCTTACATAAAAAGGGGTAGGCAGAAACTTTATTTTTGTGGGGTAAATGGACACGATAAAGACCGTTTTGGTATAAAACACATAATACATAAATACTTTACTACTATTTATTTTCTGTCAGTCAATGGTAAAAAGTAGAGTAAAAAAAGAGATCTCGGTCCTTGTGTCTCTCGCTCCGCTCAGGATTCTAATCTAGAATCCATAGCTACGCTCGGGATTCTTCTCTAGAATCCTTCGCTGTTCTCGGCATCCAATTTAGTCCCTCGAATTAAATTCCGCTTTTTTTCCCGCGTTGTATAATTTACAATTTTCTGTTTAACCTACTTCCTACATGTACATTTGTAAGGATTTTTATTGCAACTTGAATTTTTGGCTACAGCTAAACAACGATACTTACGTCTAAGTAAAGAGAACAGCAAAATATATTTTAAAAATTAAATCTATACATAACAATATTAATAATATTATAATAACGAAGAAGTTTTGTCCGTTTCTCTGTTTGTCTTAATGTATGTTCCGGATTGCCGTAGGAACGGCTGTAAGAATTTGGATGAAATTTGGCCCACAGATAGTAGTATATAGGTTTATAGGTAGTACGTTCCCGTGGGATATTTTCCGACATCCACGCGAGCGAAGCCGCGGATAAAAGCTAGTATTTACACATGTTAACCATTTAAAACGTATAATTTAACGGATAAATGCGCCTTCTAATAGTTCATTCATGAAAACTTCTTGTAAAATTCTTGGAAGGTGAGCCAAGTTTACAATTTTTTTTATCGTTGGTTGTAAATTAAATTCCATGAACGCGATATTGACGGCTTTCCTTGTGACGAGAATGTATGAAATTGCCTTCAAGTTTGTAACACAGTTTGAAAAGTCTATAAGATTTACGGAACCTGTTGCAAATATTCTAAAAAACACGTTAACGATTTTTCCACGTGTCGAGAGAAAACGAATAATATTTATTTAGCATATTCCAGTTTAAATCCTTCAATATTGTTTGACATTTTGGGAAATCGAGCAGTTGTTCGATTTAAAGTTACTACACGTGTAACTGACTCGCCCTAAAAGTTTTTTTTTCTTTTTTTTTCTATCGCTTTTCCATATCCGTGGGCGTCTAAAAACGTTATTTTAAGGATTATACGAAGAGGATACGCAAAAGCAATCTCCTGTCTTAAAACAACTGCAATCATCAATCCAAGCGTGTTGATTATGTTAATTTCCCTTTAATCTCTGCTCACACTGAGGCGAATCCCGCTCAATCCCGAGACGCGACTGCGCGCGCCTATTGTTTTAGGATGTGACGCCACTGTGCGCTCCAGTTTAAACCAAGGTAATTGACACAATCGGCGTGATCGAACGTCGTCCCGCATCCCGCGTGGGATTCGCTTCAGTTTGGCCGGAGCTTTAAACTGCTCATTAAGGGACCTATGTTTTAGCAGTTGACATTAACAGGTTGATAAGATGAATGAGGCAATCCCTCCCTACATAATTGAATACTATCTCTTATCGAAAAAAAAAAACTGGTGTTCCCTACATTTTAACGAGTTTGTGAACATCAATATAGAGAACAGCTGTTTTTTTTGCGATTTTAAAGTTTGTTTTCATCGTAAAATTTGTTCATAATGATGAGTTTAACCCCAAGCGGTTGTTAGTGTTTTATCAATAATCCTATAAAGCTATAATTTTGCATTTAGTAGTACAAAAGTCCTCTGATATTGTTTAACGATCCGGATAATATTTAGGGGACCCCTAATGTCAACATTATGATTTTTTTGTTATAAAAATGAGTTTTATTTTGTATCTCCTCAACTTTAATTAGGTAATACAAAATTAACTTGCATCTTCCTAATAGGGCTATTCAATTATAGAACTAAAATAACGCACCAGACGACAAAATCTAACAGTGCACAGATACGCTCATAAACGTAACTAACATTCGTAGTAGTTTCCATGAAATCTGTTTAAAAAGCTTCTGAGTAATTCTAAAACTAACTATTCTGTATAAAACTGTGGAACCTAAAGCAGTGTTCCAACCCAGATTTTCTTATCATAATATTTTTACAAGAGCCCGTTAGCAAAATTAAACTACCTCGTGCTAAATGACCCAATAGCGAATTTCTCTTTTAGCAAAATCTTGCTATTCAAATGCAAAGTGCTGTTCAGGATTACACTCTCTGTACAAAAGTATTCGTGCTAATAGATATTATGCGGGCGTGGGTATTTTTTAAATTACCCATATCTATTTGAATTGCATCGTGAAACTGGTTGACATGAAGTTTGGTATTTTGCCATTTTTTCCTTTGTGTAATTTTATTTTGAATTCATTTTAGAGGTATAAAGAACAGGGTGTAAAGTTCACTCATCCTCTATAGAAAAGAGGGGGTTCCTCCGACCAGACGGGTGTTGTGTCTGGTGGGCAACTGCCTAACGATTGATGTCGGGAAGTCTTATATATTTTGATCGCGAGGTAAATTCTAATTTCGCGATGCAGGATTTATGTGACGTCAGGTCTTTGATACATAAATCGCATGTGGCGTTGTAGATGCCGCCACTGTATCTTTCCTGCATAGCAACAAATTGTAAAAATAAGAACAGACAAAAATAAGGCATAGAATAGAATAGAACTTCTCCTTATTTTGTACACAACGTGGATTACAAATACCATCATCATCATCATTATTATGCGATGCGACGTGGTTCGGGGGAACAAGAAATGTCACGCACGAAATCGCGGGTAGAAGCTAGTACTTTATATTCATTGAGACTTATCTGCGCCTCGGAGAGCGTTTTAGTTTCCATGGTTAATCAGATACTCGAGGGTCTAACAAATTATCTACCATAGAATATCAAATCTTTATTAGAGTTGTAACAGTTAAAGTAAACTCTTATTCCAACTCTAGATTATTCAACATGAAAGTCGATCCCAAAATAGATATGCGGACAGTGATCCATGTTAGTTTAATTTATTCTGAATCTCATGGAAATTTCCTTGAATTCTAAACTGAACTATATATTCATTTCATTACAATGAGCTCAAACCTTCATTAACTGTTCCTATTGTGAAGGTTTCCCTAGAGTGGGTGCTGTATTCCGTATTCAGCTAGTGAGCGCATGGGGAGCATTTTGCCGCTTACATTTTTAGTAAAAATTCTGCAATTAAATTGGATTCTTTGTTCACGGTTACTTAAACCTGAACAAAGAAAAATCATTAAAAAATAAACTTATTTTTTTTTTAATTTCCCCATTTTCTACAACTGCAGGATACGCTTGAACGAAAGAGACTTCACAAAAATACTTGCAATGCAATGTTACAGTCATTTTGAGTATCTATGACACCCTTTTTCACATTCTTACGCCTTAAGGGGTAGACACGAAACATACTGCACGACACGCAGTAGTATTTGAAAAAAGAAATGAAGAGAAAAACGATGTACACGTGTCCGGATTCTATCCTACTGCTCTTTACAGTTAATTGAGAATGTCAAGATAGTATGTAGTCTACAATGTAATAACAGACACTTAAACCATTTAGTCGGCACTTACTCTATGTGCTGTTAATATCATTCTATCAACTGCAGACAGATGCGGAACAAGAGTGTTCCGCATCTGTATTTGAATTCGAACACACTATTACAGTAAAATGTCTGGCTAATAGCCCATTTACTGTTTGTTGTTCGAAAGAGAATTATATCTGAAAAGTCTATTAAATCAGGTTTTCGTGATCAATATACGGGACAGATAGAACAAAAGACTGTTCTGCAATTTAAGTGACAGCTTCCGGCTTGATTGAATGAAATTCGTGAAAATCCAAGTCAACAGTCCTTTTAGAGACGTCATTAATTTAAGCGGCGTTTCCCGTTTCTACGGTATCAGCGTTTCGCCTACGGGTACAGATTTACACATCAGGTGATTTACGGACCAAAGGCGTCATGTTTCTCGGTCGTATTTTGTTCGTAAACCGATTTTCTCACGAAAGAGCTTGTTCAGGGAACTATTTATAAAACTGAATGGCGACAGGCGGTAAGTGACAATCCGAGAATTCGACAATAGAGTTATAGGGAACAGTTCAGGCAGGCCGAAAGTTCTTCATGCTCCATCAAAAAAGGAGAATCCTCCAACGACACGGGCGTTGTGTCTGGAAGGCAACGACGGTTGATGTCGAGATGTTGTATTATGCTAACCACACGTATAACTTTACTTGTGCGATGCAGAATTTGATTGAAACATTGTCGTAACATCAGTGGTTCGCATGTGGCGTTGTAGATCCGTTTGTTGCCGGCCACACTACAATTTTGTAAGTTTCTTTTACAGTTTTCTGCTTTATTAAACAGCACTTGTCGTTCTTATTTTTTTTTTATAAATTATGTCACATTTTAGCCTAGAAAACTCCGCAATCATTCATCCATACATCGCCGAGATACTAAGAACGAAATCAAACGAGTGCGTTTCGCTTGCATAACTACGAACGAATCCAAATACTCGGGGCGCCTTGTTGAACACAGAACACGTGCATAAAACGCTAACAGATAAGTCAGTACTCAGTACAGAGTACAGACATTCTCTAGTTGGTGCATTTTAGCATGGTCATTGACCCGTAACTATATTTCTTTTTACAGATTCCATTACTAAAACAAAAACAGTCCGTTATCACCCTGCATACTTATCTATAATTTGGCCTCAAACTTGTCACTAATGAAAAACAATACATTGTTTTTTGTTCGGATTCGTACGAAGAGATATGAGGCAAAGGGCAATGACCGCTATTGCCACGCTAAAACGCACCAAGTATAACACTTTTGGTCACACTAGATTATTTCCAAAACCGTAGTCAGACTACCGATAGTCATTTATGTAAATGTGAAACAATATAACAGAACATTGCACGTGACTATGCATAGTATTAATAGTAGCAACTTTGCGCATTGGTAATATCGTTTACCGAATAGTAATAATTCTGATACGTTATCTATGTGGCTTAAATTGTTTTAATGAAATTAGCACGATGGCAAGATTAGAGGTTTACGATATGGTAACTAATAAAAGGTAAACAAAACCATAGGTATTTTATCCCATTTTGCCCATTACTAGGCAAGTTATAGATTGTAAAATAAAATAGAAAATCAGTAGGTATCGGTCGTCAGTGTTGGATAGATTAGTAATGGAAGCTTGTTGACAAAGATGTTTTTTCTAAGACGCGGTTTATAAGCCATACCGTAAAGAAACCGTGCCGTGTACAAAAGACCTTACTCTGTTTTCAGGCAGCACGACCCTTGCCGCGCCCGTGATATCGCGCCAGTGAGTACGAGCCTTAACGTTTCAATCATGACATCTTTATCCACTAACATCAATTTTCTCATTCAGTATAATTATTATATCCAATATTTCATATTTATGGTTGATTCATAGCATTTATGAAACTTTGATAGAGTTACCCAGTAACCGCATTTATTTGATTACGTACGGTTCTAGATACCCAGACTTTCTGATGTTTACATATAGTTATAGTTAGTTAATTTACATATAATTAAGTATTCATGAATGGATTTGTTCTAGTAGGTATGCAGGGATCGTCTAATTTAATTTGTAATTGCACGCCCCTCCACTGCTTGTTGCATACACATTTCAAATATTTGCATATAAATTTTAGTGGAGGGGCGTGCAATTTTAAAATTATTATATCTCTACTTAATTTTAATGTTCATAATATTATGTTCAAGGAATTTGTTCTGGGAACTCGATACCTGGCTATGCGGCTAACACACAACCACTTACTACCGCGATACCCGAGGTGATACACGATACTCTTTTGTTTTTATTCTGCTACCGCTTTGTCTTTTATGAGGCCGCATTCACACCAAAACGTACAGTCAGCCACCGATTATGACCAGGCTTACTAATAATAGCATACTGTCAGTTCGATATGAATAGAATAACTTATCCAGACCTAACCGGCTTTCTGACCTCCAGACAAGTTCAAGGTTAGAAATCTGTGTTTTGGAGTGCAGTGTGGTGTTGCGAATAAGTTGTCGCCTAGAAAACTGCGCTCCATTGCACGTTGGCGAACCTTGGGTTTGAACTTTTGAATGTTTTTCAAAGACCAAGGTCATAGGTCAATATACACATGTCCACGATTTTTCGCTTAAGTGACAAAATAATGTTTCCTTACATAAGCTCTTTAATGAACCAGTAGTTCTTCAAGGCATTTTCGTTTCGTCATATGACTCTAATCATATTACTAAGTTTATTATTTTTCAAGGAAATTGATTGTTTATCAAATAGTAGCTATCTATTTGATAAATAATTGTCGTTTTATAGCCATTTTATAAAACTTTCAAAAAATGACAGTAGACATGATAATTTTAGTTGGTAGTTAATTAATAAACAATTATTAATTTCCCCGTTAATAAAACAGATTTTAGAACTTTCTGTAACTAAACATGTATTGTGGGTGGGTTGCTTATTAACGTTCCGCTAACCCCTGCAAGTGCAACTAAGCAAAATTTTAACAAGTTTATAATGAACCAACTATGGGTTAATGCTGGAAGTGCAACAGGTTAAGTGCAAACTAAGCGCTAACGCACGTACTTGGCGGTTACAGAATGGAACTTGTTATATATATATATTCCAATGCAGTCAACTTTGGGCTATTGATTCCTAGATAAGAATAGACATAGGTAATATAAAATCACGCCTGTATATAAGCCTGTAGTAGAGTCGCTAAGCTGAAGTTGGACTGGGCTGGACACGTCTACTGTATGCCCAAATGAGCTGTGGGCAAAAATAACCACTATGTGGAGTTCTGACACAACCAACAGGTGTCGTGGCAGACCCAGTAGAAGATGGCGGGATGGGCTGGACAAAACAGACGACCAGTGGTCCACATTAGGCCTGGATAGAAAAAGCTGAAAATCTTGGGCCTTTGTCTCACAGTGGGATGATGTAGGTTAACAGCAAAAGTGTGGCGGCATCTACATCTTCCGACGTCACAAATCCTGCATCGCGCTATTAAAGTTTACCGCGCGATTAACATATATAAGACTATCCGATATCAATCCTTGGGCAATTGCCCGCCAGACACAACACCCGTCTGGTCGGAGGATCCTCCCTTTTCAATAGAGGATGAGTGAACTTTACGACCTGTTCCTCACACCCCTAAAACAGTAACACGAACCAACACTGACCGTGTTTATGTTTCCAATTTATTTACTCAAATCTTCCAAAGGTTCAAATTAGAGAAATACATAGATAATATGTACATAAATACGCGATTTATTACGGTTGGTCGATTGTTGGTACATTTAGTCCGGCCACGTGCAAAATAGCTGTTAAGAACACTAGATAAACAAAACATTCCGATACTGCTTTAAATAGGTTTTATTCTAAGATTTTACAAGCTTTTTTACCTTGCTGAAGATCAAGGAAGACGTGGTAAGTCATTGGTAGTAAATAAAGAGGTGTTTTAATAATGCAAAGTCCAAAAACATAGTTTAAAAAAAAAAAAACAATCAATAATGTAGAAGCCAATATTGTTTTAAAATAAAAGTCTAAAGTACGGTCTGATCGACCACTATTTGCACAAGAAAACTGTTACAAATCTTGCAAGTTTACATTCATTAATTACTTTCTAAACTTTTGCACAATCTCTCGAAGGCATTCATTTATTTTTAGTATCTTGAAAATAAAATAATAATTAAACGTTTATACCGCCATTACGGCTCGTGCAGACAGACCGGCGCAATATCGCGGGCGCGTCCGCGATATCGCGACAATGTATACGATCCTTTACACTGGAGTGCTATGGCCATAAATACCACCAAAACACACCAATTGATTACAATACAAACATCTACGCGAAAAGATACTTCAAATATCAGATACTGAAAATGTCAGATACTTTAACTGAAAAATAATATGAAGCATGACGGTAAAAACCTTCAGGCTCCTTCGAAACAAAATGTCAAGGCCTTTTTTAACGAACACTCCAAACCTTGGCTAAGTTTACGTAGAAAAAAAAACTTTGTTTAACGAATATTATTTCTTTTAATTCTTTAGAAAATTGTGTTAGACTAGTTAAAGTTTTGTTTATCTGAACTCCTAGTATGAAACAATAGTTTGATGAACCTAGAATTAATTTTATCGGTAGGGTTAAAATATTGTATCGCATATTATTTTTATGATCCCAACACTTGGGACCGATTTATACAGCAGCAGGTGTCAGAAAGTTGTGGTCATATAAGGGTGTAGTACAGCCCATAAAACTGAATAACTTTCCTGAACACATTTAAAAAAAACAAAAATATTCAAACTAGGCTGAGAATCAGCACTTTTCGAACATCAAAATTACATAAGATAGGCCCCCAAAACGCCCACCCTCCAACAAATTTAACATTATTGGGTTGTATTAAATTAATTCTGATACACGCTGTATAATTACCAGAGTAATAGTAGTGACTTTAACTTTCCGTACCATCAAGGAATCCGTAAGTGGGCGTGTTAATTTATGGGCCTAATTACCATATATGAATAAATTATTCGATTTACATAATATATTACCATCATAATTTACAAGACGTATCAATTAATCAACTAGGTCATTCATATTAGGACTAATAAGGGTTATCTCTGAGCCTACTAAGAGTAAACAGATACGTATACCTACCTACGTCCAATAAAAATAAGAATTTGGTAATAACTTACAGAAGAGACTCAAAATAATAGTAACTTGCCAAGAGGCGAAAACATCGGGCAAAATTAGATGAATTGGATAAATAATTTTGACGTTCCCTTAATTAGTTAAATTGACTCAGGCGTGACTTGGCGGAAATCCATTATAAAATACAATAGACGTAGATATAATTAGTATCTATTCCGCTTAACTTTTCCTTTAAAGAGTCATAAAAAACCCTGTAAGAAATCGTCACGTGTTTCACCTCTCAACGAGGCATCCTCAGGATGATGATTGACTTGTCGCGAACCCGAACACGTGTTACAGACACTGAGACTCAGCGTCCAGAACTCGGCGTGGTAACACGTCGTTTGATATTCTAGTACCTACGTACTAAAATATCAAATTTTACCTATCACTACGTAATTATTATTATCAGCCGTTTGTGTCCCACTCTAGGATAAAGGCCTTCTTCCCCTCCTTCCATATATCCTTATCTACTGCTGTTTCTGGCCATTTCTTAAGGAAATCGTTATCACTACGTAAAATCTGCACCCTAATTGCGTAATACACGATCAATCACAATCTGGATCCGTTTGAAACAGATTGCTAAGCCATTACATCATAAGTTAGGAAAAAAATATGCGCAACAATGTAAATAACGCAATGAGTGTTGT
The DNA here is from genome assembly GCA_914767815.1 of Eupsilia transversa. Taxonomy (NCBI): domain Eukaryota; kingdom Metazoa; phylum Arthropoda; class Insecta; order Lepidoptera; family Noctuidae; genus Eupsilia; species Eupsilia transversa. Next base: position 7,692,504 of record OU611888.1, read on the forward strand.
TGAACTGTCAAAATGAAACAGATTAGTCGGAATCGTTAACGAAAACGTTTTACGCAATTGGATAGCTGGTTTTTTTTCCCCAAGCAAATTGACTTCCAACTTAAATTGGCCGAATATTTCAGATATAACTGTCAGATGAATAAAATGTCACTTGCTGAAAAATTAATGTCAAAGAATGAAATTGACGGATGGTGGCAATTTGTGTAACAAATAATTTACCCGACCGTACATTTGAGTTAGAAACTTATGTCTAACTTAACATAAGCACTACGTGACACCTCCTGTTAGTGATTCACGAAGTTTTCTTAGACTGATTAAACTTTTACTAAAGTAGACATAAGATGGAGGAACGCGCACGGCAACAAGATTATGTGAAAGATAATACGTCGGAAATCCTTTCTAAGAACCAAGTTGCGTGTAGTACCGCGATATTATACAGTGATTTTGTATTTATTTAGGTTTCAATGAAATCTTCTTGGTGGGTTAGTAGTTAGATCAAATGAAAATATAACTTGACATGCATTCAATTCTTGATATTCTTATTATTTAAGTATCGATAGAGCAACGACGGAGGAGCTCGTAGCTAAGTAATACCAGCCAGACGGTTGATCCATCAGGTTAAGCTACGCTTGCCGGGGTTAGTCCGTGGATGGGTGGCGTCCATTATTACATACTGAGACTCCTCCGTTCCTTGGAATGCACGTTACGCCGTCATTAGTGGATCTTTGACAGTCGTTACGAGTCGTCAGAAGCTCGAAAGTCTGACAACCAGTCTTACCAAGGGGTATCGTATTACCCAGTTTCTGGGTTGTGGAGGTTTCTAGAAAAACATGAACAAGAATATTTTTTTTACATTTATTTAGCCCTTTGTTATTGGGAAAATAAATGGGACTGAAACTCAATTTGTCAAAGAAAAAAAAAAAAAATAGAACATAGGTAGGTATTTATAGGGCTCTAAATTGAAGGATTTGGATTTATTTTAGGAAAGTATCCTGTGAGTACATACATGCTACGTGCTTTCTAAAAATATGATAATTGGGGATTAGACGCGTTTACATAGGACATAGGGGTCATATATTATATTAATCATTTATTTATTTCAGACATAATTCTACTTCATAGTTTTACACTCATACATTTAAATTCTAAACAGATAAAAATGCAAAATATAATTGTGATTACCTAATTACAATATCTATACTTATAATAAATCTGTAGAAGTGAAAATTCTGTACATTGAAAATATCAAAAAAATAAATGGCAGGGGGTGTTACTAGACCGACACCGAACCCAAAAGTGTGATTAAAAATTTTTTTGTCTGTCTGTCTGTCTGTCTGTCTGTCTGTCTGTCTGTCTGTTTGTTCAAGTATCACGCAAAAACTACCGGTTCGATTACGATGAAACTTGGTATAATTATTCTTTAATATCCTGGGCACCACACTGGGTACTTTTTATCCCGGAAAAGTATCCTATCCTACGGTTGGGGGGTGTCAAAGTTTGTATGGAAGAATTTTAACGCGCTGTCCGATTAACTCGAAACTCAATATTTATACTTAAACCCAAAAATTAAGAATAACGTGTATCAGGATTTTTCGAAATTCAACCCCTAAGGGGGTAAAATAAGGGATGAAAGTTTGTATGAAAAATCTTATTCCTTGAGGTAATAAACACGAAACTTCGCACGAATAGTTATCTAAATAAATTATAAAGTTTGTAGTTTTTTGTTTTTCTAAATTACCCCCTTTTTTTTTTTTTTTTTTTTTCTTTTTTTTTTTTTTGGGTGGGAAATCATCCAATGACTTCTCCCGCTCTGGGCGGAGCGGGAGGGCGTGTCAGACTTTTACTGACTAAAACCCACCCGTGTTCCTTCCCTTGCCATGCCAGGGGCCACGGTTTCCCCTTAGGACTACCCGCAACCCCGGCGGGCAACGGTCCTAGCGGACCCCGTCAGTTTTGCTGACATCTCTTTAAGGCGCGCGTGGAACACGACGCGCCGTCGACCCGGGCCTGGTCCTTATCGGGGGCGAGCTACCCATTGCTCACCGCCCGCAAGCCCGCGCCTACGGTGGCCGGGAATCCTCCAAGGAGTCCCGACGCCCAGGGCGTCTCCTACGGCGGCTAGGCGCGTGAGGGCGCGAACTTTGCGTCTCCCTCACGCGCTCCGCCTCCTCCTTCGTCTAAATTACCCCCTAAAGGGGGATTGGGGGGTGTCAGTGTTTGTATGGAAGAATTTTAACGCGCTGTCCGATTAACTCGAAACTCAATATTTATACTTAAAACCCATGGGGATGTATGGGGTAATTTCCGACACTCACGCGGGCGAAGCCGCGGGCAGCAGCTAGTTCAACAATAAAGTAGGCTCTAATATAAATATTGTTCTTTATTTCTCGTTTGTCTTTAGGAAGAAGAAAGTGGTATAAAAATGTTAGAAAATGTCGATTCTTTCTACATTGTCATAGCACCGCTCAGTTTAGGCACGATGTCTTATGTAACGTTGCGAAATTGAATAGAAAATTGCATCATTCTTCAAGCTATAAGACAGATATTTCTTGCAAATATTTTCATTACACAGTTCCATAACGCTCTGGCCAAACTGAACCGAAACCCGACCGGGATGCGGGAAGAAATTCGCTTGCGCCAATGAAATCAACTAACTTGTTTGCAGGTGTACAAACTGGCGGGAATAATCGTGTGAGTAAGTTATTAAAAAAAAAAGTGTGTGTCGGACCACGCACAATTAAGGGTTCGGTAGTTGGGATGAATTTATCCCAAGAACAAACTTAACATTGTAGTTTAAAAACATTTTCACCCATACATCGACAAACGTCACGGTCAATTTTCCAAAAAAATTAAGTTTGTTATCGCAAAAAATATTAACGATTTTTGGACGTTTTCCTTTACATGTGCTGTGAGACCTTGCTCCTTAACAAACATGATTCTGGGTCAATGGGAAGTACGGGTCTTTTATTATTTACAAGTTTCAAAATATGTTGCATTGACTTAGAAGCTTGATATTTTTAGAGCTCCTAGGTACCGCAGACTTACGTATTTGATATTAATTTCAACTTGATACCTCCACGCGTTGCTGAGAAAAAGTGTCTTGACAGACTGACAGACAGAGGGATCGACTTACAGACGGACAACGAAGTGATCCTATTACGGTTCCGTTTGTCCCTATTGAGCTACGGAACTCTAAAAAAGACGCGCGCAGTCGCGACACGCGCAGTATTCGCTTCCAAGTCTGAAACTATAAATAAGAATACCTAGAAATAAATACAAAAGGTTAATCAAATAGAAAGGGTTGAAATGGTGAGTACCTAAGCATTGACTGATAGATGTCATCGCCTATATGACTTAACATTATCCTAACTCATACAATATGGCTGAGTAAGCTAAGTGGATTGACCAAATTTTAAAACATTTTACGTACACCCATAGAACGGAAAAGTTGAAAAGTTAGACATCATTTCTTTCCCGTATATCCAGAACTCGTCACATTTTGGAACTGTCATTTTAATATATATGACTAGCTTATGTCCGCGGCATCACCCACCCATGATATTTACCGGTATAAAAAGTATCCTATGTGTTAATACAGGTTATAAACTAGCTGTGTGCCAAGTTTGATCCAAATCCGGTTAGCAGTTTTTGCGTGATTGAGTAACACAAACATCCAAACATACAATCTTTCATATTTAGAAAAATAATAAATCTCGTGCACGGTGCCTTAATAGATTTTCCTTCACCGAATGTACATTTCCGTACTAGCTGTCAACCCGACTGCGTCCACGTGAAAACTAATTATGTATTTCTGCTTGTTGGTCAAAAGTTATAAAGACAAGTTAAAATTAAAAAAAAAATAACCTACGATACAATTCCAGGTGATGCTGCAGTATCGGTTCAAGGTTACTATGTTCTTTTATCATTGAAGTAACAGAATACTAAATTTCAATTCGATCAGACCTGTCGAAGATGCGCATCTTCCAACATCCACTAGAAAAGAGCTGATAATCTTCAAATGACTGAACCGATTTTCTTGAATTATAGCTATAAACACTCTCGATCAAGACACCTTTCAAACAAAATAATAATAATCAAAATTGGTTCAGCCGTTTGGGAGATACGATGCAACAGACACATAAAAACCCCTCTTTTTCCGTCGGGGGTTAAAAACGTGATGCTGAAGCTCATCTGTGTCAAGTTTCGTTCAAATCTCATTAGCGTTTTCAACTGATGCGGTACTGAAGAGACGAACAATTTTTGAAAGAAATGGGCATTGAATTCTGGCGTAGTAAAACACAATTCAATTCCAGTAAAATTATTATTATTACAGTATTCGATTCAGAAATAATGTCAAACTTATTTTGTAAGTAAACATGCAGAATGCAATATAATACAAATCGCCGTTGCAATATTACAAAACAGACATGCAAATAAAATGACAGGATATTCTTCAAAGCACATTCTTCAGTACACAGGGTCAATAGCATTATGCTAGCTCGGTAGCTATTGACATGAAATAAAAGTGCAACAACAACAGAAATAAAATTGAAACTCAGGATATTCTTTATAATGCATATGTGCATTATATAGAATGTGGGGTCAAGATAGTGATCCTGCTGTTACTTATTGGTATAGGATGTGTCGTCTTGTTATGTAGGTACAGTTCTACAACCAATTAGTTAAAAAGGCTTCACAAAGTTACAAGTTTTTTAACACAATTAATTTAACTACAAACGGCAACCGGTGTATGACTAGGGGTATTTAGTTTTAGTCTGAACGGCCCAAACCGAATGGACCCCGGGCCATTCGACCGTAAACAATAATCCTCTACGTTCCCACGGACCGGTGAAAAATATTTATAAACAAATTCAATGTTATAAACTACATCAAGTACATTCGGGTACAAAAGTTCACTCGCTTTGGGCCGTTCAGGCTAAATACCCATGACGTATGAACGTAAACGAGATAAAAGGAGTACCTATTTAAGGATCGTAGCAGATGGCGTTCTTAAGTTTTGCCTACCCCCATAGGGAGAAGGTGTGAGTTTATGTGTTAATTTAACTTCCAAGTTCCTACTCGGGTAAAATTAATCATACATATATTTATAACTAGCAGCGCCCCACGGTTTCACCCGCATAAGTCTCAATCCCGTGGGAATATCAGGATAAGAAGTATCCTATGTGTTAATCCAGGTTATAAACCATATCTGTGCCAAATTTCATTTAAATCCGTGCAGTCGTTTTTGCGTGAAAGAGTAACAAACATACATCCATCCATCCATCCTCACAAACTTTCGCATTTATAATATTAAGTAGGATGTATAATATAAAAATGAATTGGTGTTCGTTAGTCTCGCGAAACCCGAGAACGGCTGGACCGATTTGGCTAATTAAGTCCAGGGAAGGTTTAAATGGTGGAAAAATTGCTGTAGGTAGGTAACTACCCTAGGTAGGCAGGTATGTAGGTAGGTAGGTATGTCGGTAAGTAGGGTGGGTAGGTAGGTAGGTAGGTAGGTATGTACATAAGGTAGGTAGGTGTAGGTATAACGGTGGGTCGGTAGGTAGAGCATGGTAGGTCGGTACTTAGTGCTACCCGTGCGAAACGGGGCCGGGCAGCTATAGTCGTATACATATAGCATGTGTTGCAATGTATGCAGTAATGAGTAGCAGTGGACACTATAATTCCTCCGGCTGTAGAATTCCATTCATTAGCTGTTTCGTTTTATCTTTGTAAAAAAAGTTTTAAATAAAGTTAATTTTAATTCAAAATTCAAAGATTTATAGCGTATTAAGAAAATTAGGGGAATGCCCGTACATTAACGAGATTACTGAGAAACGAATGTCACCTCATTGATTAATTTGGGGTTGGTTGTCTATAAATACATATTGAAATAGGATTGCGTCCTAACCAAAGCATAAACAAGTGAGTATCATTAAATTATGAACGCTACGAACGCGCACTCGCTCGCGCGTATGGTACTCATTTGTTTAGAAAACGGGAAGGTCCCTGTGTAGACGCGACCACACGTCCTTTGCCGAACAATTTGAACTTAACGATCGCATTGGTTAGGATACGGCCTAAATCAATCACTAAATCAAGCAATCAATCAATTTGACTAATGGTAACCCAATTACGTAAATTGGAAAGTTTGTTAAGACAATATTCGTTTTTTTCTATCTCAGCTTGAATCTTGATTTATCGATGTAATCGCTGTATATTTTTGGAAGCCTATGATTATAACCATTCGTCTTGATAAACTCCTTTATACTTGATAGATATTTAAAGGAAACCATAATTATTCTTTATTTTCTCTACTTTAGGGAGAATGAATATTGATGAAGAGTGGATTGGTGGTGGTGGTGGAATTGTTTTGATTAATCAAAACAATTGGTGTTTTAATCCTGATTGTACAAGAGCTTTAATATTACTCATCTGTAAAATAAACTTCATTTAAATTGCTTTCAACTGCGAGCTTAATCTATTATTTTCGGCAAATTATGAAAACGAAATAATATGTTTGCTTGAATAAATAACAGTTAAATTGGGACATTTTGTTTATGAGATCCACTAGGTACAATAGATTAAAGTTCAGTTAACTTTTCAAAATAGACGAGTGATGCGCACTCTTGACTTTTGACGTCACATAATTTATTGTTGAGTAAAACGGAAAAACTTTACGTAAAAACTTGCTTTAAGTCGTGAATTACTTCCATAGACTTTGGATACAATCAAACATTTTGCAGTACATCATACCTACATGTTATGATTGATTAAATAACATAACAAAATACCTGTAATCCCCGTAAGATTAGGCAGAGGTGTACCTATAGTACACCAACATTTCACCACTTATGTTTAAGTCCCATGTAATAGGGGGCGAGCTTATTGACATAGAACGGGCACATATCCAGACTCCGGGCTGCAACTGAGAAATTCCTGATGGAAAAAACCAATAACACTTTGCCCGACCTGGGCATTGAACCAAGAACCTCATAAGCGCTTGCGATCACAATCAGGAATGCGATGTTACGCGCAATTCAGCCATTGTAACAAATATATATATGTACCTATCTAGATTCACGTAAGACAAGAAAAAAACTTCAGTAAAAAAACGAAGAAGCCCATTTACACCACATGTAATGATGTCTGCACACATTTACAAGTTTATTACTTAGCAAGCAAGCCACCTACAAGTTGTAGATCACAATAACAAAATAAACTAAAAATAAAACTGTAGCAATGACGACCACTATACATTTTAATCCTGAGTTAATTAAACCTATTCTCTCTTTCGCAGGAACGATCCTTAATTAGAACCTGGACTAGAAAATTGCCTTTTGGCATGTACACGACATCATTTTGTTGCTTCCAAGTCAATTTATTTTCGCTGCACAAGACTTGTCTCCGTGTTGCATGCCAATAAACGGAGAAAAAGCTTGCGGCAAGAAGTATAGAGGTGAGTATTCCAAAGCAGGGTACTGACATACTTTTTTTATGTTTTGTCGCACCAATATTTTCACAATTGTCCATCAATACCCAAGTTGCAGGCCGCGACAATAATGTACTATAAAACGAAATGTCAATTGAAATACGTCGAATAAAATAAGCGTCAACTCTCTGGTGAGCACCAAACATACTACAGAGGAACAAGATATGGCTTTACTTCCGAAGTAGTGGTGGGTTCGTTCCAAAACTAAATTACTGATGTAGGTCACATGACTGTTAAGCTTAAAGGGAACTGGGCAGGTCACATCCGCCGTATACCGGAGGAGCTATGGGCTAAAATAACAACACAGTGGGTCCTAAACAGAGAAAACGGCAACCCGGCAGGCCTAGGAGATGGGACGGACTCGACCTTTTAAATAAGAATTGGCAACAAACAGCAGTAGATAAGAATAGGTGGAAGGAGGGAAGGAAGACTTTTGCGCTGCATTGGGACACAAACTGCTGATAGTAGGTAGTCATATTTAAGGTAGGTCTTCGGAACGGCAGAAAAGATACAAAGAATTTGAAGATAAAAATAATAACAAAGTACCGTGTTTTAAAACTTTCTTTTTGAAGTTGGTTTTAACTTTAATTAAAAATTATAATTACTAGAGGAAACTTTTTTTGAGTTTAACAAACATTGTCTTCGTTGTCGTTTGATCTTTGTAACGTTTACTGAAGCATGTTTATGCTCTCTGATATGAGTGGTTTTCGATACGAGATTCCACTTACTCAAACTTCAACGTTACTTCTGTATTTCTATCCCTAATTTTAATGAGTTAAATTGACATTGAATCATTTTGATGTAAATTTTGATGATGCTGTAACTTATGTTGTCATTTTTTTAACGTGTTGCATGATTTAGTTTTTTTTAATCTATATCTATACTTATAATAAATCTGTAGAATTGAAAATTCTGTACATTGAAAATATCAAAAAAATAAATGGCAGGGGGTGTTACTAGACCGACACCGAACCCAAAAATGTGATTAAATTTTTTTTTGTCTGTCTGTCTGTCTGTCTGTCTGTCTGTCTGTCTGTCTGTCTGTCTGTTTGTTCAGGTATCACGCAAAAACTACCGGTTCGATTGCGATGAAACTTGGTATAATTATTCTTTAGTATCCTGGGCACCACACTGGGTACTTTTTATCCCGGAATAGTATCCTATCCTACGGTTGGGGGGTGTCAAAGTTTGTATGGAAGAATTTTAACGCGCTGTCCGATTAACTCGAAACTCAATATTTATACTTAAACCCAAAAATTAAGAATAACGTAACGTATCAGGATTTTTCGAAATTCAACCCCTAAGGGGGTAAAATAAGGGATGAAAGTTTGAATGAAAAATCTTATTCCTTGAGGTAATAAACATGAAACTTCGCACGAATAGTTATCTAAATAAATTATAAAGTTTGTAGTTTTTTGTTTTTCTAAATTACCCCCTCAAGGGGGATTGGGGGGTGTCAGTGTTTGTATGGAAGAATTTTAACGCGCTGTCCGATTAACTCGAAACTCAATATTTATACTTAAAACCCATGGGGATGTATGGGGTAATTTCCGACACTCACGCGGGCGAAGCCGCGGGCAGCAGCTAGTTTTAAATAACGATTTCAAACACAATGTAAATTGTTTGTGAATAAATTGAATTGAATATAAAAATCCGGAAGTAACGTTAAAGTTTGTTTGTGTCTGCTGTCAAACCTTTGACGAGAGAGCATCAAGAGACGAGATAGCAATCGAAGTTGACCTACTTTCCATACAATGACGTACAACTCCCGTTTAGTTGGAGGTCGCATTTATTTCCCCATCCCCAAATGGTAAAGATATAGACAGCGAACCTCCAAACCTCTGTCTTTACGCCACAACCTCAAAAAATACAGAGAACAGTTTGGCGTAATAACGCCATGTCGTGGGCTTCGCATACATACCTCGCGTGCATCTAAAATGTTCATACATACACAGATACATACCATCAATGACGTCATAATTTGTTTTCAGTTTTCCTATTTTGCTTGAACATTCCATATTCTAATTTTAGATGCAAGTTTTAGTTGAAAGCGGCATAGCAACAAACGTGATCTCATTAATTAGGGGTAGAACCTTCAGCAGATTAGTTTTCGTTGACATTATATTGCTAGGCACTGGTTTATGATATAATATTTCTTTGGGTAGTGGGCTTAGTCTATATCAGCATAGAATTCGTAATGAGGTATATTTTTCTACTTAAGAATTCCATTTGAATACGAAGGATATCTTATTGGATTTGTGTGTTGTCACATAAAATATCGTATATCTGCGATATTGTAATGTTATTTAGGTACCTACCTTAGTCATCATTAATCGTATCAAAATATTTTTGTTAAAAAAAACTTGCGTTTCTTATTTCACTTTGTAGCTTTATATTAATAAGCAAATACATTCATAGTAGGTATGGGACACATGACATCACATTTATATCCATCAGTCATCGGTACTGTCATACGAATACCTTTCACAGCCTTTTTACTCACATACCTTCAATGTTTACATTTCGGAACATTCATTCATTTTTTTTTTATCATACATGTTTTCCTATAAATGATAAATGATTTATTTTCTGTAAGTAGGTTTAAACTAAATGATGTTGGCCTTTCCTATCTGACTACTCTGAGAAGAAAGGCCGAAACAAACTCAGAGGTCACAGTCTCTTTTAAGGTCCGGATATAATCTTGGTCAGATAGTCATGGTAAGTAATATATCAGCCTGCCGTTTCGGAACCTCACGATCACTAATATTGTCCTTAGATATCCTTAATAATTAGGTAAGTAGTAATTAGTTCATATTTACCCGAATCGCAACAAAACGGAGTTAACCAACGGCCAATTTTTTTTTTTCCTTTTTTAAAGTTTCATAATTGGTGATACTTTATTGACATTACAATCTAGCCTATTAGCTAATAAGTACCTAATTTAAATATAACTTAAACTGCTAAGTAACTAATAAATCGTCCAATAACGTCTTTCTAATGGTATAATAGTAAAAAAATATTTCACATTTCAAATGGAAAATACTCTTGAAAACGGACAGATACGTACATTTGGCCAAACCATTCAATGGATACAAAATAGACTAAAATCTAAATAAAGTTTGTGACGGATTAGGTATACCAATGTTACTAAAAGCGTAGTAGTCTGATTGGATCCCGAGATTTCATCTATTGTTCTATATTTAGGAATAGAAGCCGAAACGTAGGATCGATTTTTGATCGAATAAAAAGTGAGACATAAAAATTGAACCAGTTTTAATACCACACGAACAGTTTTATAGTGTTAAGTTTGTGGATCAACTCCACGTTAAAGATAGGTATTTTTAGGTGTGTTTTGTGCATAAAATGTTTATAGACAGGTAAGAACATTGTTTTTGACTATAACAACAGTCTTGAAAACCAAATAAAATAAAAAATGAATTATATAACGCTTGATCCTTAAATCATGCTCTATCATAATTAAATGACGTAAAAGGTAGTAATTACCGTAAAAAAGCGTTAGTGAGCTATTAAGAACGTCATGAAACTAAAGAGGAATCGTAAAAAGAATGAGACCATTTAACCCCGTGTCCTAATACCTACAAGAAATCGCTCCTCGAATACACGATCGTCGCAATCATCTGTCACTCAAAACCGTTCTTGTGCGGAACCGAAGGCCCTCTGTTGGCGCGACCACAAGTTTGGGTTCACCGATTAAAGGCTCCCGCAGAGAGGTGCGACACGACTCTAGTAGAACAATTTCTTTGCAACCAGAATTGCGTCACCACGATCGCTTAAGCTAGGTTTTTCTAAAACTGCGGTGTCCACCACATAACGTCCGCATTTTTCCGTCAAATGACGTCACTGAAACGTTATGTATTGTTTCCTTAAATAGGGAGCGTGTTTTTTCACATCGTAAAGTCAAATCTGCCATCGTTTTGATGAGAGCCGTCACTGCGTTTGTTATGGGACGCCACCGCTGTCATAGAAAACCGTAACTTAAGCGATGGTAGTGACGCGATTCTGGTACCTATGTAATAATTAGGGCACGGCATATGTCAGCGATAACATAAAAAGAAGCTTTAAAATGTGACGTTAGGATAATCAATTTGGCAATTAGAAGATTGTACGGTTTTAATGATTACAGCAGAAAAATAACACTGTTAGAATGCAAAAATGATATTTGAATAATGCACCGTAAAATTAACACGATAAAAATTTAAAAAAACATGTAGGTATTTGAGGATAAATTTATTCTAATACGAGTATTTTTGCACGATTTTATGAATACCGAACTCCCTTATGAATAACGTAATTCCTACCCATATTTTTTTTCTAACCTTTAGGTAATTTGATAATAAATTTACTTCGAAGAAAAAAGCTGTTGCTAACGTAGTTTCGGATAGCTGTCCATTTCCTGTAAAATTATGGTTATGTTCAGTGAATAATTTCGCAAATAATCCAATTTTTCCGGCGATATTTGTGGGTTTTCGTTTTACCTTTTTTATGTACTTGTATCATAACTCTATTGAGTTAGTTGACTTGAGGCCACCCTTTTATATGGCGCCATAAGATGTGGTATGAAGGAACCCATTTGCTATGAAAAAGGTCTCAATATTTTCATTCCATTTGAAGTGTGGGCACATTGAAACACCTTACCTAATAGTACAAGTTTTTTCCGCATAGTAATAGGGAAAGTCGTGGAAACAGCTCCATAAAATGAATATTTACTTTAAAAATATTATAACATTATAAATGCAAAAGTAACTATGTGTCTGAACAGATTTAGATGAAATTCGGCGCACCAATAGACCATGACCGAGGATAGGACTAAGGATACTTTTCATCACGGTATTTCGTTCCTGTGGGATAATTTCCGACCTCCACGCGATCGAAGCCTCGGGCAAAAGACAATACAATACTATATCGTAGGAATTCCCGTGTTCTTGGAACTCGAACAAGGAAAAAACCGTCTAGCAACTGCGGAGGCGCATGAAAACTAAAAATAAAAGAGCAATCTACTCCTAGAACAAACTAATTGCATTTTGAACTACACGGTGTGCAAAAGTTTTTGCGCCTGTGTTGCGTGCAAAATAATTCATTTCTCCCTTTGGGCTTTGCAAAAATATTATTTTTGCGCATTAAAGGCACGTGGTTGTTTGTACTCTTATTTGGTCATCTTCTAGTCTTCTAATGCTCGGTTCCTATAAACAAAAACGAATCGTTTTGCTTACTAATGGTAACGTTTTTAATTGCCAAACTGGGTATACAAATAGATTCGGAAGCTAATTTTACCTGTCATAGCAGTGTCCATATGGGAGGGTCTACTACGCAATGCTACGAGGTCTTTGCTTCATTATTGGTAAAGATACAAGAGTCTTAAGTTTAACCGATAACGGTCCGTAAATTATTGGAATTGGCCACAATACGATAACTTTATCTTAGGTAGTAAGCTGCGTTCAAGAGTTGTCAGTGTCAACATCATTGTGGAATTTTGACGCTAACAGCTCTTAAACGCAGTTCAATTGTGATTATCGCGTTTGGATTAATTGGTGAAATTCGCGCTAAGTGAACATGACAGCATGGAGGTTTCGGGATACGCTTCTTGAGCACGAGTTTGCGGATTTGAACTTGGCAAGTAGCAATGTTTTCTAGTTTTATCATATTATTACAGAACACAATACTGAATCGGGGTGAATAAAAACTTCGCAAGGAAACAAACTTAGAATGGTCTAATATTACGGACTGATTTTGAAAAGAGAATGTCTTGGACCAGCTCGCGTAGCATGACCACCGTAGAAACGGGTTTTGTCGACGGAAGAATAGACAAAATGACAAATAAACAATCACAATCTGTCATTTTGTCTATTCTCCCGTCGACAAAACCTGTTCCTACAGTGGTTATGCTACGCATGCTGCAGTGGGACAACGTATATAAACTGGCATAGTACAGTCTGCCGCGCCTCTGGTAACACTTTGACCTTGAGTTGGCTCAGCTTAGTACGCAGTACAAACTGACATGCGGTCTACCGCACGTAAGACTACGTTTATCGAGATTTGACAGTACTAGACATATGGCCCCTCTTAGTGACAATCAACTGAAGAAGTTTGACCTTATTTAGGCACATCCTCAAGTACATTGTCCTCTTATTTTGAAAGACCTTGTGATGTAATCGAGAAGTTAAATAAATAGTTTCTTAGTAACCACTTACACTAATAAAAATGGAGGTAACTCTAGTCAGTGGTATAGAGTTTATGTCGCTTTTATTTAATAGCTCTCTTTGAAGACAGGCGTACCTACTTATATGAATATTTACTTATCAGTTAGTTATCATATTTTATAATGCACGCCATATAGGCTCTTCAAGGATTAATTTTATTACGGCGAACGGGTAAATAACCGGCGAAATACAAGCGGGTATAATAGATGTAAAATTAATTCAGTAATTAACCAGTGTTATAATTATTAGCGACAAGTCATTAACACTGAGTGCATTGGCATTAGAGTGAACTATAAAATGTTTTTTTTAAACCAAAATAGAAATCGAGAGAGTTATTTTTAATTGGGTTGTTATAATTAATGACACTGTGATAAAAATCGAAAGCTAACGATAAACAAACTTTCAATGAAAGTGCTATAAATTGGGGTATTTTTCTTCTAAAAATATAAAAATATTATTTGGTCTATCAATTTGGTTTGTTATCAAGTTGCTTACGGTCAAGTGACGTTTAAACGTCAGAAAAGTTATGCATAAGCAGATTTTAATCCTTTAACTTGAAGTACCGTACCGTTTAGTACCGACGCGGCGACGCCACGTGTCTCTGGCGGAACAAGTTCTATGAAAACTTCACGGTAGAGTAAATTACACGTGTCGCGTCGCGCCATTGCGTCTCGCCTAACTGCGGGAGCCTTAATTATTTTTTTTGACTGTTCATAAATCTAAGACCTATCTAAATATATTATTGAGGAGATTCAGAGAAATAAACATTTTTATTTTTTAATATTATAAAACTTATCATATACCTACTTTGCTGATATTTTCAGGGCCAAACTAGAATAGGTACATAATAATTCACACAGCCAGAATTACAAGAGAATATTACAATTATTTAAATATGAAATGATATTTATAGCACACATTCTTGCAATATCATAGAAAAGCATTCTAAATCAAAAGTCATTTATTCAAACAGAATCAACAACACTTTTCGAACGTCAAATTTACGAAAGACAGTCCCCAACACGTCCTTCACAGTGGTGAAGGGCGGGCGTTTGGCAGAAACACTCGTATACAACATACGAGTGTTTCAGCCTTTACACAAGTTGTTTATTTATTGACGCCTAGTTGGAATCAGAAACCTAGTACAATAATTACTTACAACGAGTAATTGAGGTTCCCAGACTACAGAATAAACAGTAGAGCAAATAAATAAATAAGTAGGTGCATATTATATACTTTGCATATTCGTAGAAGTCTTGTCTTTGATATAACCCAACTGTTTCGTTTGTTTAAAAAAACATAATTCTCATATTACGTACGAACTATAATTGAATCCTGCAGAGTGCACAAATGTAATTTTTTTGCATACCTACGTGTGCATACAAAACTCTTTTGCTGTGTTTAGCTACTTTTCTCAGTGGTATTGACATACAGCGGCGTCATTGCGTAACAGATTAAGGCCTAAGTTCACCAACATTTAAATCAACTGTTTAGATATTTAATCAGTTCTATATTTAAAATTTCCTTAGGAAATTTGACATAAACCAACTGTTTAATAACTAACCGGTGGTTTGAATGTTGGTGAACACAGGCCTAACAAATACAATGCCATTCATTTTGACAATTCAACAACATACATTGCGTTATTTACGTTGTGGAGAAGATTTTTTTTTTCAAACATAAGTATGAAGCAATGGATTAGGAAATTCCTTCAAAATCCTTTGGATTGTGAAAGAAAATGTGTTAAGCAATCGGTATGCAGGTTGGTAGGTAGTTGTTTTGAATAATCTGATACTTTTTACTTGGCAGTCTTCCCTGTTAGGTACCTAAACTGCCAAGCGTCATGATTCTGCTTTGAAACTTAACAAATCTTAATGGCATTTTCGGACAGCAAATAATTCTATATTAAAACATTCCGGTGTTCGAAACTGTTACGAAAGTTAACTTCGAAGCCTATTCAGACTCGTTAAGCCTATTACATTTTGGCAATAGGCTCGCCCATTATAATCAGAATTATCGGCGAAACGTGAAGATGGAACAAAACATACTTTGGCTGCTTAATGAAACCCGTGGAAGCAAAACGCCCACCCTAGGTAGGTAAAAAATAGTGTGAGTAAATATTGCTGGTATTTAGCAAATAAACGAAATAATTATTTAACATCGAGAAAACAATTGAACGTCACCTTTTATGCGATTGTTTTAATTTTATTCGTAATTACTTACATCATTTCGAGCGAATTTTCCTTAATAAAATTTTCATATAATGTTCAGTTCCATTTGTGTTTTTTTTACTTTTTCAACTTTTCTTGGTTACCTACCCAAAAAAATCAAGAAAGTAACAGTTGCAAAAAAAAAAAAAAAAGAAAACAAGAAAACTATTTTTCTCGCATTTTAAATTTAAAAGGGGTCATTTTAAATAAGAAGACAAGTAGATTTTAAAATTAAAAATTTTTTCAAATAAATAACGGCCTTTTTATTTTCCGTTCAGAGAAGGTACAGTCAGAAACTAAAGTCGATTATAACATCTAAAATAATACGAAACGATTCGATACATTTTTGCTTTGTGCATTTCGTGTATACGTTGGAGTTACTAATACCTACACCTTAAACTTTATATCAGTTCAGTTTTTTTACGAATATTTAACTCAATATTCTAAACATAAAAAACCAGTGTTTATCTACATTTTTTGCTGACTGTACCACGGGAAATATAAAACTCGAATTTCTTTATTTACTTATTATTGTCTTTTTGATCCAATTTGCTTAAAGGCTCGTACACACTGGCGAGATATCGCAGGCACGACAAGGGAAGCGCTGCCTGTCGCGCTCGCGATATCGCGCTAGTATGTACGAGCCGTAATAGACTTCACTTTATTATCAAAGAATTTCGACCTCAACCACAAAAACTTTTCTACCAAAATTTCTCAAAGGTCTCGACTAACGAGCGTCGTGTACTTATAAATATAAATAAAAGATTTACCCTTTTTTTCATCAGAGTTCAGTGAAATAGAAATAACTAGTAGGTATGGACGGGAAACTGAAGATTTCGGGAAAATGATAGAATTTTTATGAGGTCCGGAAGAAGGTGTTAGGATAAGCTGTTATGGTCTCTAATCTTAAGGATTGACTGACGTAGCGTTTATAAGAAGGGTCTAGCGTAAATAAAAAAGGAAGACTTTTGTTTTTTTTTGGGAACACTGTATAAATCTTATTGCACAGAAAATCATTTAGAAAATAAAATGAGAGAAAAAAACAACTACCTATTTAACAAAAGAGACAACCGACTTACAGAAAAACAGTACTTTGTAAAAAAAAAAAAATATCACCCGACTACGGCGGCTAAGCAAAAAGGACGGTTAAGATATGGTAGCTATGATAATTATGGTATGTAAATATGTATGTATGTTCATCTGTTCCATCATAACTTCTAAACTTCTCATCATAATTTGACAAATGAGGTACCTATCGTTGTAAGCGTCTTGATCCTCCGACGTTTATAAGCTATGTGACGTCACATTAAATGACTATGGTGACCTCTAGAGGAAAAAAAGTGACGAACAAAAAAAAAATGATGTCATGTTGGTGTTGGGTATCAAATGAAATGGAGTAATTTGCATATTTCAAAAAAAAAAATATTATAACACCAAAATAATATTAATAAAATTCCGGAGTCACTCGTGATCTGTTAGATTTATAACCAAACCCGTGTGACTCCGGATTTTTAATATGTCTGTCTATGATACCTTGTTTATACCTTTTTAGTTGACTTTTTTCGTAGTTGTTTTTCACTTGAATGGTACCTAATCCAAACCAATTCATATACCACTACTTGCAAACTAATGTAAGCATCAGTGACAGGAAGTTTTATAACATCATCAAGTTACACAAAGTGAATTAAATACGTACCTACTATCAAAGCTAGCTAACGGAATAAAAATTTCATTTCATTTAATTTCAATAACTCAAAAACTGCCCAAGTAAAGTTAATAAAATTTATATCGGACCACCACGCAAGCTTCCTCTACCATATGTTTTTTTTTTTTAATCGGTTCAAAATTAACGAAAATATCGATGACAAATAAAATTCCAGAAACCCGAGACGAAATGGTTTTTTTAATAATAAAAGAAAAAAATACGCCATTCAACTGTATTTATCAACACAATAATATCATTTTCAACGCACAATTAAACTTATGAAATCATTGTTAAAATTAATAAACGTCTGAAGTCAACATGTTTTTATCATCGTTTTTTTTATAGTGTTTCATAGTAGAAAAATAACTATCTCTCAAACATGCTTCGGAATTCGAGCTTTACTTTCACAACCTTCTTCGAGATAAATCGAAAATGCTGTATTGGTCAAATACATACGAGCAGGTGGCCGGCAATGTTTGTATGAAAATCCATAGGTATAGATCTATCGTGTTTGGCGGCCGAATAAATTACTATGAAAACTCATTGTTGATTTCCGCGCATTATTTGAGAAAACGCCTTGGCGCACATTTTCACGATCGTCCATCAATACCCCTTGTACAAGCCGTGGCAATAATGTACTATATTCTTCGCAGTAGTAAAATAATTATAAGCTTCACATTATTCACTTAAATAACACACCCGTTACTTTGCAATTAAGATTGTATACTTAAAAACTTGTGAGTGCTTTTTCTCATACATTATCCAGTTTAAAATTTCTTGAAAATAATAATAGCGACATTTTCTGAACTGTTCAAAATATCCCAGCTTTAAATTTTTTTAATGATAGGTGGACCCCTTCGGTTTACCTCATTTGCCAATGGACCACTACGTTTGAAACACCCTGTATAATACCAGTATATTAACGGGCGCACTACAGAATAAATGATTTTTCTCACCTTATGTCAAAGACGAACTTAGATAGTATAAATAGCTGATTGAAATTATTATAATGGTTCTGCATGTGAGAAAAATAAAACAATTTAGGTATATAAAAACATTACGGAGATTGGTATAATAATTTTCTTATTTAATTAAGCATTCGCAATATCGTTGTAATACAATCTTGGTCAGTCAGGACGACGTTTGCAGAGTAGAGACCTCATCAAGTGAGGATTAAAGGTTTAAGTTACCTCAAAGACTATTTGTGCATTCATGAAATAAGCAAAATATACAGGGTGGCGATTAAGTGACCTGCATCTGTCACTGGGGTGACCTGTCATACTAAAACACTATCGGTATGATACACATATTATTACATTTATAAAAATATAATTCTCATACATGAATCGAATAGGCTGGCTCTCTTGTAGGTATGAGTTTTTTTTTTTTTTCCCACGACTCGGATATGTTTAAGAACTGATTCTTATTGGATACCTATTTTCTTTGGTTACAGAGTGACGGGAATAATTTCTGGCCTTCATAGATGTCACTTAGCAAGGTGTGGCATACAGACATACGGTATACTAATACAGGGTGGCGATTTTGACACCAGCATCCGTAAAGGGTTGAATCACCCACCCGTCATATTAAACAACTTTCATCATGAAACTCATATAATAGGTTTAAATTATGTAAACATCTACTCTAAATAAATGCATAAAATTCCAAGACTGCAGTTGCCAACGCAAATGTTAAACTTTGCTAATGAAATAACTTTTATAAAACAAAACGGCTGCAGCTAAACCAATCGTGTAACAAATTGAAAGCTGTTCATTTGTAACAATTAAGCTAACTGCTGCACTATCAATCGATTGCGTAACTTTGCAATATAAATTAAATCTGAACTTTGAATACTGTATAAAACTTAATTTATGCATTTCAGCACTTAATGATTGAATTTTGTTTCGTTAATTGAGGAATGAAAGGAGGTACACCTTTAGTACCACATTTGGCCAGTTATGTGTAATGGCTCGTATGCACTGGCGCGACCCTTGTCGCACCCGCGAACTCGCGCCAATGTGTACGAGCCGTAAGTCCCACGTAAGTGGGCGCGAACCTCTTGCCATCATCCGGGAACAAATAATGACTTCGCTCCCGAAGTGTAACGCAGAGGTTTACCTATAAAAAGGTCGAGGCTATTTTATTATTCAACGTTTCAAACATTGTAACAGCGAATCAATTTTCACGCCTAAGACCTATGCTAAAACTTGTTGATATTCGGATAGCTCATGTCCTAGGCAGGTGCCATAAATAAAATGAATTAAAAATAAAAAATAAATTCGCGATATTTCGGGTTAAAACTAGTATTAATAATACATATAATAGTGTCTGCTTAGATTAATTCATTATGATACTTCTCTAGAAGACTAATTCGTAGATCTTGTGAAATTTTCATGAATGAACTATACTTGTGCTTTTCTACTTTACCTCATAAATGCGAAGGGAAAAGGTAGCCTTTTAATGCAGGCTGGCTTAGTCTTAATTACACTGCTCTAATGCATTTTTTCCTGGAACGTGTAACTACATACTAGGTTGATATGTACTTAGTCGCTTTCAGGTTGTAAATTTCGAGATGAATCCTCTGCTACCCACATGAGGTAAATTTAATCGGATAAGGTATAATTTACAGGGTCAAAGTAGTTCTATGATTACTATTTTTGGGGATGAAAAATCTGTTTTATTTTATTTACGACAACTATACAGGTCTTTATGAAAATAAGATATCTTTTCAGCAGTAAGATAATTTAATTATAACATTGTCCTCGATTATATAGATTTGTTAGTGTATCTTTTGATTCGTTATACAATAAGAACACATGGACTTCTATTTGCTGTTTAAGAATGTAAATAAAATAAACAATGCTTTGACGCAAATGTTTTCAAGGACTATTGAACACTGCCGTTTTCGACAAATTCGTATAAAATTATTGTGTGTAATTATGTTTTTTACTTTATTATCATTAATCATCGTTTGCTTCTTTTAATCACGACTCAATTAAATTAATAAATGTTGTTCTTCAATCACGTGAACTTGGTGCTATATTCATTATGAAAAAAAATACCCAAACACGGAGGAGATGTAAAAATAGCAAGGCTGTTAGAAATACTACTAAAGAAAATTAAATTAGCAATACAATTACTACGCTAGTATTTACTCTGAAACCCAAGAGGTGCAGCGTAAAAATATGAAACTACAAATATTCACGTTTTCTGCAAATAATGTCTTGATATTAAAAATTAACTGCCTTTCTTGGGAACTGCAATAAACTGAAACAAATAACCTATAATGAACAGTTAAGTTGCAGTCATTCAGAGACGAAAACTTTGAGAGGCCGCTCAAAACATTTCTAACGAATGAAACCGTATAACTACGACTGCGGGTTTAAAATTAAGTTCTAATAATTCTGACATTTAGTGATCCAGAAAAGAGCAAAGAATTTTTCCACTATAAACGTTTTTAAAGTTCTAAAAATTAATTTCCTAAAGACGCTAGACGTAAATAACTGGAAAATGGTTTTCGCGGTGGCAATTATTTGTGTCACGTAAATGATTTGACTTATGTGTCCCATGAAGTTGTTTTAAAAGATAATAATATGATTTACTCTTGGTTTAGAATGAGATTTAAATCAAACTGAATTCAGAAATTACTATTCTAGAAGCGTAAGTTCATTAAGATAGTGGGTGCCATTTGATCTTATCGAAAACGCAAGAGCCATAGGTACCTTAATTCAAGATAAATAATTTTCAACCAAATCTTGTGCAAAAGGTAATTAAAGATTTGATCATAAAGAACATTACTTATTTGTTCCAAAGCTACGTAACAGATTGGAGTACTAGGGGAATAATGCTATTAAATTTTTGCATGCATGTATTGAACATCTAATCATAAAAGAAACCTCTGTGCAACATTTTGGAAGGGACTCGAGTCAGGTCTTTTATATTTATTAGGATTGCATCGTCTGTGTCTCATAATATTTTGTACCTATTAGCAAAGATGGCATGAAAATTCAACGGCTAAAAAGATCTCGGCATCCCTACGCTACAAATTGACAGTCCCTCGGCGAACGGAAAATCGACGCCCGATATTCTAGTAAGTAATTCGAGATTTTCATTAAGGGATGCTAGAGTTAAATAAATACTTTTCGTAGTGCTTGATCCAATAGTTGTAGTAATATAATTGACTACATAATTCTATTATGGATCAGAATAATTAAACTGAATATTTAATTATCATGGATGAATGAATGAATATTATTATGAATGGTTCATTGTTTTTGTGGATTTCAAAAACATTTCTGCTGATTTTTTTAAAGAAAAAAAAAAACGTTGTAGAAATAACTTCTTTGATGTTTAAATAAAAGCAACAAGTCAATCTTTGAAATGAGTAACAAAACGTGTAAGTAGCTTAAAAACCGCGACTCTCGATTAAAGCCTGTTTAAAATTTTCTTCAATTATAATATTATTACTGCTTTCATCACAGTTTTTTTTGGCATCAACGAGTGTTTAATATGAACAATATTTTAAGCCCACAATAATATTACAGTTTATTTCAGCAATCTGTTTTTCAACACTGTAAGTAATATTTTGAACAGACTAACGAGTTTTCCCAAACAAATCATCCAATAACAACATTCATGATGGACTTCTGTCTTCTGATAAAGTAGGATTTCCTAAGAATCTTCTAATGTAAACTTGACTATATTGATTATTTGGGTCTCGTTAGAAAAAGTTGGTTAATCAACACCTTAATTGCATTTCATTTTGACAGTTCAACAACATTCATTGCGTTATTTAAGTTGGTGAGCAGATTAATTTTTCGAACATATGAAGTAATGGATTAGCAACATCCTTCAAAATTATTCAGATTGTGATTGTTTGTGTGTTACGCAAATAGGATGCAGGTTTACTTTAAAGGCCAGTGTAATGTTTTTTTTTTTAATATACACATTTTGGTAGTGGCGTTCTGTAGATTCTGACCCATGGGAAGAAGGCGTGAGTATAATATGTACGTATTACCATTTATTTTACAAATGTAATAAGTAGTTTATTTCAATATTAAATTGTGTAATTTTTACCTACGTTAGCTTAACCTTAGTAGATACAATCACGCATTGTTCCTACCTTAGTAACAATAGGTACGTACCATTTTAGTAATATTTACACTGTTACATTCATATTTGAAAAAGGGCTGGCTTTCTATGTAAAACTACTGCCGAGTAAACAACCTTATTTTACACAATGAGCATCGGTCAAAGTATGTGAACTAAGTGAGGAGTTCTTTTGTATCCATGTTAGGTATGTCACAAGCCTTAGTGGTTTTATACCTTCATACGTTTACCTCTTTACCTGTCATTTAAATGCGGATTGAAGTACATAGTTCCAAGAGCTTTATCATACATGAGTATGACATTTTGTTTTACAACTCGAATGTACACAAACAACTTTTTTGGCTTTTTGATTTGGCGTCAATTGTACGGTTGTTTGATATCCACTATTTAGTTATAATATAACAATACAGTGTGCCTATTATTTTCGTTTTTAGATCATAAATTATCCTGTTGTAAGAAATACCTACCGAGTTTCAACGACGAAATAATTTCGAAGATTTAATACAGCCGATGCCAAAATTATTCCCTTAACTGGGTGACCCTCGATACAATGAATCACCCTATATCGCTTTGTGTAGGTGTTTGAAAGGCTAAAAGCCTATTGTGAAATTTCTCGATAGCCATTTCTACGCGTGACATAACTAATACAAAATTCTATGGAGTCGATTTTGTAGGTGTAGTCGACCTCGAAATTGCTTTAGCACCCTCAAGTTGAATGTCACGTCTTGCAAGTCATAAAACGACAAGGTCTATTCGAGAGTAGTGGTGAGCAGTGGTGGCCCAGTGGTAACAGCCCTGACTTAGGAGTTGTAAGGTCGTGAGTTTGAACAGTCAGACGCTTTACTTTGTTTAAATAATTTTATCAGCACTGCTCTCAAAACGGTGAAGAAAAACATTGTGAGGAAACCGGCATGTTCTAAAAACAAAAATTGGAAGACCATGTGACATCTACCAAGCCACACTGGGCCCGCGTGGTATATTTCAGCACTACCTCTCGAAGCCAGCAGGCCTGTATCCCAGCGCTGCGAATACTATGGGCTGGATAAGCTATTAGTCTATGTGACAGATATTTTGATTAGATAGTTTCAACCTTATCGAAATGTCAATTTACAGGGTGTTGTTGTTAAAAGTGATAATGAAATTACGAGGTCAACTATGCCTATCGTTAGTGACGCGTTGGTAGTAGGTTAAAGCACACCGGGATTAAAGTAAAAAAGAACTTTAATAAATCCACGAAAAGAAAATAGTGGAAGTCGTAGAAATTTATATAAAGTTGGATTTCAATATCCTTAGGTAGCAAAGTTTCAGTTTCAGTTCAGTCACTCACTGAACAAAGAAAATTAGTTTTCAAAGTGGGCAAAAAGTTTTTATAAAAGTTTCTGATTTCAAGTTTTTTTTAATGTTCTGACCGAAGCTCGCGGACCTGCCTACTATCTCTATGTGTAACATGGTATGAGTTTATGTTATGTGTGCTTTGGGTTGTTATGCCGTTGATATGTAGGTAAAATAATAAATGACTAGTAAAGCATTTTCGTAGCGCTAACTTATTAGGACTGATTTTCCAATCGCGTGTTGTCCAATCCAATCCAAACCCAACATTAAAAATTTCCAAAACGTGAAAAAACTTGTAAAGTATTTCTTCGATAAAACTTAAATATCTGTATACTTAATTCGCAGTTTGTTGTGAACTGAATTTAAATTAATATTAAAATTAAAACCACTCAGTGGAAGTTCTTAAAACTAATGTCGTTAAGCATTTAAAGTTGGGAACCGGCCCCGAAAGGACCCGAATACACGAACCTCCACTGGCCCTCTAGCGGGGCCCATTGGACGGTTTAGGTTTAGAGACGTGCCGCCTCGCTAGAAATAATGTGAGGTTATTTGGGATTTCCAAAGGGTCTCCTGAACCCTCCACAACATTTTTTTTTCTGGAGAAGATATTATTTTCTTGTAATTTGTTTTCTAAAAATTCTACTACGGATGCAAGAGTGAGCCTAGCGAGCTTGAGACTTGGGACACTCCGACTCGGACAAGTTAGGTTCCTTTAAGCCCTGTAGACAGAAATAGGATACCGTTGACTACGCCTTACTGAAATAATTTTATATTTATCACAACATAACCAATTTGTTTTAACATTGACCTTGTTAATGTGTCTCGTGTGAAGTGGTGGGTGATGACTTGCCCTCTTCCTCTCTTCTACGTTCCACCTCCCTCTACATTTCATTTATCAACCTTTTAAGAGATTTATGTCATATTAAAAAATTGTTTAAAAAAATACTATGGGTGGGATGGCGTTTACTAAATCTCCCCTCCTCTACCCCTTTGAGGCGACAAGTTTCTAAACTTTAACCCATTGGACCCATTGAATATTTATTATGCTACCCAACAAAAAAATTAATGATTAGAAAGTTGGTTAAAAAGCTCATAATAGGTATATTAACGCCATTAAATCTTTTATATTTAACGCGCAAGTTTATTAAATTCACCTTTGAAATCCAAATCTGCAAATTAATGCGGTAATCGCCATTTTGATGACAGTGTTGGTTGAGGCTAAAAATTTAGGATTTCGAACATCCCGCACTCCAACAGAGGCAGTGAATAAAACATTATTTAACTACCTATTTGACGAATTCATTCATTGTTCAAATTAAATTAATAAGTAGTGGTGATAAGTATCAAAAGTCGAAATTTCGCGCTACTTGTGTGTGTTTACCTACATTTTCACTTTTCACAAATACATGTCACATACTTACGACTTAAATGTGATAAATATTATTCAAAATATTATAAACAACATGAAAAACCCGGATCTTAACGTACATTACAGACACAGGTTTAATAACAGGTAATATTCATTACCACTAGTCAATTTGCATTCAAAATCGACCAACAATAATGGTTTTTTTTTAAGGTAATGATGTGCGATAGCGATTCTGCCAAATGATTTATTTTTAAATTTCGATTGACTCGTGTGAATTTAAATAAAATTGTTTTAAGTATTGAATACTAACTATGCATTATTTATAATAATGATTATAAACTGTTCTAATATAATTTTAATCGTTTTCCGGACGTTTTATATAAATTGAGTCTAAATACAGGACCTATGACCATGGGTCGTTTATTTAATTTCGCGCCGCATTGTTTCTATATTCAGAATTTAAATTCGGAATGCGCTCGCTGTTCAAAAATATTTTAATTTATTGGTATTATAATTTACTAGCGACCCGCCCCTGATTCGCACGGGTGCAATGGTGATAATTATGTCAAATCATCGAGATTTCGCTATATCTAAGTTAAATATTAATTTATTATACACATAAACCTTCCGGATGCTCTTAATAGAAGAAGAAAGAAGAAAAATATTTTATTTGGGACACGCACAGGAAATAAAACAATAAACAATAAAAACAAACGTTAAAACTAACAAATTATGTAAAAAAAAAAACAAAGGGCAAAGAGATGATGGTGATGGTGAAAACCGGATCGAAGTGTCGCTGAGCCGAGATGATGACTTAAAAGGGTTT
This sequence comes from Eupsilia transversa, assembly GCA_914767815.1. Classification (NCBI taxonomy): domain Eukaryota; kingdom Metazoa; phylum Arthropoda; class Insecta; order Lepidoptera; family Noctuidae; genus Eupsilia; species Eupsilia transversa. The sequence continues at coordinate 7,718,765 of OU611888.1, forward strand.
ATGGAAGATTTTCCGGAGAAGGTCACACACAAGGAAGAGTGGAAAGCTTTGGGGGAGACCTTTGCCCAGCAGTGGAACAATAATGGTGGAAAAAAAATGTATCTATATGCAGCTGTGCAAAAGCTTTGCACTTTTGACCAGTAGAATATTTAACAGTAAAAATGTGACTGTTTTGGATCCATACAAATCGATGTTAGCTGTGAGTAAATCATTGTTCCAAGAAATGTCTCGTATTATTGCCTCGCAAAAATTCGATTTCCGGATGCGGGTCCAAACGAATGAAAGGGCACCCGAAATTGGGCCCCAACAAATAGTGACACGGAAATCATCCTAAAGCAATTTCGTAACAACTACTGTATACGAGTTCTCGGAATAATAGTCCGTAGTATAGTAATTTTCTAACAACTATTGTTAGCTAATAAAAGGTCGACTGATTTGTCCCATGGTGTCTATGATTTGTATAATTCAACTTGGATTTACATCAAAAAGGTCGACTGACTTGACCCATGAGATCTATGATTTGTATGGTTCAAGTTGGATTTACGTCAAAAAGGTCGACTGACTTGTCCCATGGGATCGTTGGATTTACATCATAAAAATGTGGAGAGTCATCAAGTCATGCGAGATAATTTTGATTAATAAAAAAATTACTTTGTCAAAAGTAGAATTAAAAGAAAAGAAAATGTCTTAATTAGGGAACACGAAGTTTAGTTCAGTTCCATTAGTCTAATGGTAAACTTCGTGTAAGCATTATATAAAAAAATAAACGTTGAGTGGATTGCTGAGTTTCCTCATCTTTGTTTATGAGGCAAATTATTTACATGAAAATAATTATCGAATAATGACTGTTAGCGAGATACCAGTCAAAGGCAGTTAAGATTATATTAAAGATTCAGTTTTGCATAGTCAAAAAACAGGTTAAAAACGCCACAACATATTCTGCACAAAAAAAGTTTCGTTATGCATTCCGTTGTAATAAATATAATACTAATGATCACCGCGTTTACTATTTTACGAGTGAAAACAATATTTTTATTGAATTAAGTTCATGTATTAAATCAATTCTTGAACCTTACTGGAATTTTTCAGGATATTATAAATATTTAGTAAAATATTCGGAACAACACTTTTAATCTAAACCATAAACTTTAAAAGCACCAGAAAAAAACTTACGTAATAGTTTCCAAAGTTTGAGAAAATTATCCAACAAAAAAACTTAAACTATATTCATGTTCATTGACCACTTATTAATTAAAACAGTAACATTTAGTTCGAAACAAAATATACGAAACTTTTTCGCGGGTCGATTCCGCGTTTTGTCGTGCGGACGACGCTTCACGGCGGCTATTGGCAGAAGACTGCCTGAAGCACGCTACCCTTTACGTATAACACAGAAAATTTTCACTCGCCATTCACACCCGCTGTAGCAACGTATTGTTTTTTCAGCTGGTATAGACTTGGTTGTTGAGTAAACTTTCATTGAACAAGTATGTTAACAAATTGTCTTGAAAAATGTTTTGATTACGGTGAATCACGCACTAATATTTCATCAGCTATTGGAATTGGAATATTATTTTAATATGTATAATTAATTTTAATGAGTCGATAAACGATGTTTTTTAATTTTTATTTATTAATTTTAACTTACAAAAACCTGAAGAAGATATTCTAATATCTGTTTCATTATCACGAACGTAAACAAACCTTATTATTATGCGTGTCACATGCTTCAACAAAAGGTGTTCTAGAATACAAAATGTAAATTTTGACTAACGATAACAGATTTTTGGTACTATACTAAATCTACACAACATACGGATGTACAGGTTATTACCCACATTACCTGTTTAAAGTATCTAACTATTGACAATTCGAAGGCCGATTTCCGTATTTAAAATCTAGTGGCATCTCATCTCATCGACAATCAATGTCAAAGACTTGTCAAAATGTTGGTAATTAGAGGTATTTTTTAAAGATTGAGCCAGATTAATAAGGGCACGTTTTTACGAAAATTGCCCCTCTGATGATTTTTATAGTATTTCCAGCTATAATTTTCTACTTACTTTATTATATCTATAGTTAGATAACTCATGGAACGTGACATTTGTGACAGGGGGTTATGAAAATGCCTGACTTAAGAGGGTTTATTCTGAAAGTTGGCAACGTCGCAAATAGATGTCAAATATTTCGCTGTTTTGATTAATTTGATAATATTTCTGTATGGAAATAAAAAATGTGGCTAACTAGCGAACTAGAATATTGATTATGAAATGCAATAATTAATATCATAACACCGAATAGTTAGTTTTAGATGTAAAAAAAGTATTTGGTAACTTTCCAAATGCCTTTTTTTCACCTAAAACGGGTACAACATCAAATTCAATGTTATAATTGCAATTCATTATTAATATTCTAGTCAATTGGTTAGCCACATTTCTTATTTCCATACAGTATTATTTCCAAATTAATCGAAACAGGTAAATATCTGACAGCTATTTACGACGTTGCCAACTTTTAGGATGCACCCTCTTAATGCTGTTTGACAGAAACAAACAGCAACTGCTGAAGATTCAGCCGTCGAATGAAACAAGCATAGATGATCAACATCAGATGGGTATCAACATAAATGAGACAAGCCAGTCTAAAATAAAATTCTTACTGGTAACATACCGGTGTTTTTTATGCAAGATCTGACACCTTGAAAATAAATGCGTACCAAAATAGTTTATTGATGGATTTATGTAGTTTCTCCGCTAACCTGAGTCTAATTATAGTTTTTACGCGGGAAATTCTTCTGAGTGTTTGTGTTAATAACACGATTAAATTATTATTTATTTCATATTTTTATTAATATTAGGCACTTCACCTACCTACGTATTCTCATGACTGCCTGAAGATTATGTCATAAATATTTCTTTGTTTCTATTTTAGTCTTTCCACTTTCGCTTGGAATTACGAATATAATTTTATTGAGTTAGACAACACTTTCAAAAGATCGTCAAAGGTCCTCGTATCTTTCAGTCAGATCTTTTTTCACAATAAAAAATAAAGATGTCAGGAACCGTTATAATAAAATAAAGTAAAACCCTTATCATTTCGTTTGAGAAAAAAAATGATGTCATGTTTCGACTCATAAAACATGCAAAACTCATTTAGATTTTTATTACTTTGAGGAAATAAAAAACATGACTCGCAAAAATGTAAACTATTCTTTTATCTGAGTGTATATTATATTTGACATAGATTTTTATATTCTTTCTTCTAGACACTACTTCTAGTTGTAAATGTAATATCTGTAACAATGTTGTCACTTTTTTAAATAAAGAAAAAGAAAATTTAGATGGATACCTACCTATATTTATCTGGATAGACTTGTTTTGATTAGATTCACACAATATTATTCGAACGGCCAATATCACGGGTCGTCGGCTACATTCCTTTATCTGCTATATTAATCTATTTTAATAGGTACAGCTGGGTCAAGAAGATAAGCTTTATTATGAAGGTGCCATGGTGTTCGTTAGAATAGCTTTCTTCCAATGCTGAAAATTGACCTCCTAATAAATTTTACAGGAAATTGTCTTATTTATTCTGGATTGTCTTGTTTTTTCCTTTAGGAATTTCTTCAGCAGCTTGTAATCTTAATTTGAGCCAGTTTAGGGCCGTTCGCTATTACATGGGTTTCAAATATATCTGGAGTTTGTGTGTACCTACGGTTAACTACACCGCAAGTCAGGAGTAACTTGAACTACTCACAACCACGCGCCACCACGCTTGGTTGACTAGTAGAGAATGCTCAAGGTATTAAGTCGACCTTTGTACCTTTCTTTGAGTGCGAAAAGTTTAAATAAATAAATAAATGACGTATACAAGTCTGCCTACCTCTTCAGAGAATTTATAGGTGTAGGTAACTGTTATGTGATCTTAATGATCAAGTTTGATCATCACATCATAATCATTCATCACATCGTTCTCTTGCTGTTATCCCAATTTATTTGGAGTCAGCACATGTTCTTCTCGTGGCTAAGTAATAACAGCCGCACGGGTCGATCCATCAGGTTAAGCTGCGCTTGCCGGGGTTGGTCCGTGGATGGGTGACCATCTTTACATACCGAGACTCCTCCGTGCTTCGAAAGGCACGTTAAGCCGTTGGTCCCGGCTGTCATTCGTGGATCTTTGACAGTCGTTACGAGTCGTCAGAAGCCCGAAAGTCTGACAACCAGTATTACCCAGTTACTGGGTTGTGGAGGTCAGATAGGCAGTCGCTCCATGTAAAATTCTGGTATTCAGCTGCATCCGGTTAGACTGGAAGCCGACCCCAACATGATTGGGAAAAGGCTAGGCAGAATGAATGAATGACATGTTCTTCTTCCATACTTCTATAGTCATTTATATATAGTTCGTCATTTCAGTATTCATCCCCTTTCCAGCCTGATTTTTCACACATTCCACCAATCGTTTCTTTGGCCTACTCTTTTAGCCATTCACAATGATACCAAAAACTATCCTCATGATATTTTCTTCATTCCGATCCGCACAACTTTTCAGTCACCGGTGCCACTTCTAGACTTCCTCTTATAATCACTATCGCTCATAATCATAATTGAACAGACATGAGGAGAGTGCTATTATAGGTTGATTGACTTGATTTAATCTATTAATCATCTCTTATAGTCTTACCACATCGGGGTCGTCAGAATTTGGATGGTTGAATAACGGTCTCGTAACTTTCGTAGCCGGGTAACTTGGTCCCAATTATTTCGCTGGTTTGTCTGCGGTCCTTTGAACTCCGGTTACGATTTGAAGTGACATTCATGTTACTAGGAAATCATACGGCACATGTATATAGAACATCACATCTACATGCATATATAGAAAAGTACTGAATGAAGAGTCGTGCGATTAGCAGTGCTTGTCAATGAAATAAATATCCATTGGCGAAGATTGAAAGAAAAGAAAAGAGATTATTCTAAATGCCCACTGGTTACTCACAGCTTGTATCCTCACTGCTGGGCAAAGCCCTCTCCCCATGACTGCCTGCACTTGCAATCCTGGGCTAATGTGGACTACTGGTCATTTATTTTGTCCAGCTCGTCCCGCTGAAGATGGGGGGATGGGGACAAAATAAACTAAGACTGTCCTAATCAGATAGTCTGTACAATAAAAACCAGACAATAAATAACATAACGAGATATGGAAAAAGCACTGTGCGACGTCAGAAATTTTCCAATCTCGAAATTCATTGTGTTATAACAACATAATGTTATTACCTACCAATAGTTGAGTGGAGTAAGTAGGTAATTTAAGTGCGCTGGTTTTCCTATGGCTTTCCAGTACCTAATTGTATTTAGCTTGAACTTTCTCGTGCACAATTTATAAAAAAAAGGAAATGTCTATGGAATAATCCAAAATGGGAACCTTTTATCTATGCATAGAAATCTGCCATCTGCCCATGCGTGACTGATGTTGTTTGATACGTCCTTCAATACACGTGTTAGAGATAATAGGAATCAGGATGTCAAAATGATCCGGTGATAAATTGTATAGTGTTTCGATAAGTTTGTTTATGCATGTTTATCCCACTAAAATACAAAGTTTTTTTTTTTTTTTTTTTCATCCCAACTGGGTATCTCTTGGCCTGAATCCCACGTAATGGTAAGTGATGATCAGGTCAAAGATGGAAGCGAGCTTCACCCGGAATACTCAACCACAGAGGAACTGGCTATCTTACCTCTAACTGCTGCTCTTAAATTGCTTAAATCGCCCGACTGCGTCTAAAGATGGTCACGTTTCTGCTCCGTTGACAATGACACCAATGGCTCTTCTCAGTGTGGACTCTTTCTCACAACCTAACCTACCTTTTGACATTCATAAGTGCCTTTTATATTTGAAATAAACTATTTGACGTTGACTTTGAGTAGATTTAAATCTTTACACCTCTCAGTCAACGCGCGGTGTGAGCGGAAATATCCCTCAGGCGACCCCCACCCCGCGCGGCGGGCGGCCGTTCGCCGCGCGCTGATAAGAAACACTCCACTACAGTTTTTATTGCCTCTAGACCCTTGTTGTAAATTTTTATGGACTCTTGAATAAACAGACCATACTATAAAATGTAAACAATACTCGTGTGACGAGAGCTATATTTATAAACAAATATGTTATCAGAACTAGGTATGGTCTAGTGTTATATCGATTTCTCATAAAACTACTGTATCAATTTACACGAAATTTTGCAGGGTACATTATGAATAGATATGTTATCTAATAACAGCGTTTCCAACAGAAAATAACAGAAAATAAAAATCAGAAAAAATTACGATTGTGACGTCATGTACTAACGGTTTTTTACGTAACTTTTTTTGGTCCAAAAATAACTTTGTAACATGTTTTATATAACAAAGTTTGTGTTCCATATTAGTTTATGTAATTATAATTGATTAAAAACCACTTACCGGTGATTACACACGGAAAAACTCAAAATATAACCACTTTCACTATCTTCACTAACGCGTTGTTTACAAAATCTTTGTTGGTCCAAAAATACGTTAATTATGACGATATTTAGTGAAAAAATTATCTACAACGGTATAATAACTACTTATATATCACTAAACACGCACTTCCCGTCGAAAAACACTTTTTTTTGTATTTATTATGCAGATAGACACTCGTAAACCGTCACTTTTCAATGAACTTTTGACGTCTCTCTATGCGTCACTTTCAACTTTTTTTTTACGGTCGCGTTCCGATATTTTTCAATTTTGAATGTTTTGTCGACGGGAATATCCGTCAGGCTATAGAGCAAAAATACCCACAGACGATATTAGTCCGTAACAAAGTTACAATAGGAAGCAAATCCGCATGAGTCAGGTGGCAACCCCCGGTTGCCAGCAGTTCTTTCACGGATTTTACTATTTGGCAAAACCGTATGGTTTGCGTTGCCTAACCGGTTAAATAAATAGCTCTTTTCGAGCGTGTGGTTTTTAACCGTTTTTGTTATGGCAGTAAACCGATGAGATCGTTATTTTGTTAGGCAAAAGTTATGTTTATGAGAATATTTCGTCAAGGTGGTAGCTACATCTTTTACGATTATTTCTATGAACTAGAAAAAAAACTAGATAAAATATAAAAATTGGTTACGTTCCAGTATGACTTATAGCCACTTACTTAATTCTAGAACGCATTTTATGTTTTAAAACCACTTTTGTAAGTAATCTTATTTAGAAAGTATAGTGGAAAATCTCAACAAAAAAATATATTGTAGTTGAAAATACTGCCATTTCGTAAAATTTCTTTCACTTCACAAACTTAGATTAGTGATCAAAAGTTACTTTTAAAATATTCTATTTATTTTATTCTTACACCTACAGGCTCGTAAGTATAGATGGCACTTCTGTGAATCCATTCGTATGTCAAAACTTTACAAAATGAGTTTTATTGTTTCGTGGAACATGTAACCAACTCGTTCAATGTCACTTAATGCTAGTTGTAGGCTAGAGATCGTTCACTCCTAAATTAACTGGGAATTCAAAATATTACTCATGACTGTATAAATTATTTGTTTTGAATAAACATGTCAAAAATGGCAATGTAAAGACGGCGCTCTTTACATTGCCATTTTTGACACGTGGTTGACCACTAATCGCCATGTTTTGTAATATGATATCACTCCGTTTACATTACTATTATAGAGACTGCAAGCAAATTGTTTAAGTAACAGCATGCTAATGCCATAAGCCTAACTTCTTTGATATTTTCTCATTTACTGGCTGGTAACGTTGATGATAAAAATATTATTAAATCGCTCAATCCTTAATTGTTGTTGTGCCCTTTGGCCTCGTACAGGACTTTCTGTTTTTTATTGAATTTTTGGATTTGTATTTTTTTAAAGGCTCGTTCACACCGGTGCGACTTGTCGCGCGACGCGACTTTAACAATACAATTTCTAATAAAACTTCACGATTGAACAATTGACAACATTTCATATTTTTAACCTGCATGTATTATTACGTTTTATAAAAGTAAATCCAAAACTAGGGCACCGGTATTTTTCCGTTTTTCAAAATGATGTACTTTTCATTCATAGTTTTAACTTTGAAATTCGGTTTATTCTAAAAAGACGTAAGCGCCAAATGACGTCAAACATATAGTGGAATAGCGTTAAAACCTTTGCTTGACTATGATCGTCAAAAAAAAAACTATTAGATGTCACTGGTGTCATCTTGTCAAATGTGTCAAACTCGTTGGTGCCTAAACTTGTTTGTTTGTTTTCAATTAAATTCGTAAATTTTCTTATTTTCAAGTGTTATTATGCTCATTGGCGAAATATCAATCAAAAGTTGGCAATATTTACAGTAAGCAGCGTGTATATTTTAAAGTTTAATTTCCTAAGAAAAAGATTGTAAACAAACTTTTGACATTGACGTCTTGTTTGACAAGTCAAGTTTTCATCTAATACATTGGAATGCTTAGGCAAAGGTAACTACCTCATTCCACTATTTCTATGACGTCATGACGTGTTTTTTGATTTTAATTTTTTTTCTCAGAAATGAAGAAATAAAAAAAAATAAAAAAAAAATATTTGAACTCAGGATATGAAAATAAAGAAATGGTATTTTTGTTTTATGGCCGTGTCATTTTTGAAATGTTGTCAATTGCCGGTGTCGCGTCGCGCGACAAGTCGCGCCGGTGTGAACGAGCCTTTAATATATTTTTATGGTTGTGTTTGTGATCTTGCTGTGCGAGTCACAATATTTTTTTTTCATTTAAAATTGTTGTAATTTATTGTCCCATGCAGTCGTACATAGCCCTTTTTAAGTGGTACCTCATTTTCTATTTATCTATATTATTATTATACTCTTTTGAACGCACGGAGTGCGGACTAAGTGCGGAGCGGCAACCTTCACTTGTTTTTATTCTCACAGTCCACCAATTATTCGGTCCAAATTATGTTAATGTTATTGGATGAAAATAACAGAGTAATAGATTTAAATAGTACGTAGTAATAAAAATATTTCATAGTATAGGTATTTATTTTTACAATCACAGATTATTATCACTTAATTTAGAGGTACGGTTATTGTATAATTTGAATACCTTACTATTAATTTGCTTGTTTGCATTTATAAAAAGCACTACTAACAGTGGACAGTAGGGTGCAATCTGGTGCCGCCAACTACAATTTAAAAAAGCAGTCAGATCTGGTAATTAATTAGCTTTATTGCTCAATAAGTTAGCAGCCGTTGGTTTCACTCCACTACTGCCAAGGTTTTTTGGAAGTTACTTGAGCGGTAGGCGTAGAATATGCGGGACACAAGGCTGAGCCATATTTTACCTTGGGTCTTTGCAGTGTCTCCATCTTGACGGGCAATTCTTATGATTAATGATTTGGCAGAAGTTGTTAAAGACGCTAAATGTTTCCTGTTTGTTGATGACCTCAAGCTTTCGCTGGATGTAAGTAAATTGCAGGACTGTGACAGGCTTCAAAGAGATATAGACAAGGTCGAGACCTGGAGCAAGGATAACCTCTTGTAGTTCAACATCTCAAAGTGCGTAACAATCACTTTCTCTCGTGTTCTCCTATTGTATATATGTATATGTTGGACCACGCACAATGAAGGGTTCCGTAATTGGGATGAATTCATCCCTGGAACAACCGTTGACAGCCGTTACACCCGTAACGGCTGTCAAAGATCCAGAAACCCGAAAGTCTGACAACCAGTCTTACCAAGGGGTATCATATTACCCAGTTACTGGGTTATGGAGATCAAATAGATAGTCGCTCCATGTAAAATAATGGTATGCATCTAGTTAGACTGGAAGCCGACCCCAACATAATTGGGAATAGGCTAGGCAGATCGATCGTTCAATAAACATTGGTACACGACGGAAATTACCTATATTAATTTGTTCACAAAAGAAAGACGTATGTCATGATTTATTGAGCTTATTTATTGTCGCCCAATTATCCCCTATTCTTTCTTTTAATTAACCGTTAATGATGAGGAACAAAAGACACGAATGGAAAAACACTCGAGCCCTGAAAGCCAATTTATATTATTTATATTTATATATCTGATACTGTTTATTTTCATTATGTATCTTATATTGAATTATCTATTTACAAGTAACTGATTGGGTAAGTAAAAAAAAGGAACAGAAACTCAATGTTAAACATAATGCAAATCGGCTAGGTCTGAAATAGATACACTTGAACTATATTGTAGGTACCTAGTTCACCGCTGGTTAACGCTTTGTATGTAAATCAGAAACGAACAGTTTCGGTTACAAACATTTAAAAAAAAACATACATACGCTACGAACATAGAACCTTCTTCTTTTTGGAACTCGGTTAAAAATTTCGAAACTACTTCAGAGTATTTTATGACATCACCGTCCTATTTCAGTAAAACAAACGAGAATGATAAATGGAGTGTCACTGCTTTAAATCTGCATGTCATTTGGTTAAACTACGCGAAAATTATTAATTTGACGTCATCGTACCTATACGACGTGGAACCCTAGACAAATATTTTTTCGCTGAATAAACCTTTCAAACCAAAATTCATAGAAGTGCACGAAAGCGTTTGAATGAAAGGCCTCGCCTCACCTGTTCTCAATAGAGATAGGTATACACAGGAAACGTGCCCTGTAGATACGATATCGTTTTACTAGGTTTATTTAGTGCAGATTCAGTAAGAAAAAACTATTGGTTCAAGTTATGCATCCGGCATTTCTACAAGTAGAGAGGATATTGAAATCCAGATATGATTTCAATAACCTCTCGTTTCGACTCGATCCAAATATAGGTAGGATTTCTGTACCAATACATATCTAAGTTTTATATTGACACGAACTCCACGCGTAACATGACCACCGTAGAAACGGGTTTTGTCGACGGAAGAATAGACAAAATGACAGATGAGATTATCCCATGTCATCGTAATTGGCCAGTAATAGCGGGCCTGACTGTCCTGGGTGCGTTGAGCGTTCGGCTCGTGTAAGGTATTTTTTTTTGTAAAAAACTGAAACTAAAAAACTTTCTTCAGCATAATCATTTTGTTAAGTATACTTAACCTATGGAAAAACTGAGGCAAACATTTCAAACGGACTAATTTATAAACTTTTTTTTCGCCTTTACAAAGTAAAGTATATAACTTCCTTACCACTTAATAGGTGTTTTTTTATTTGAAAAACAGTGAAGAGCCTTAAGAGGATGCATTCAGAAAGTTGTCAAGTTCGTCCGTTGGAAAATCCGTCAAGTCTGAACTGTATGCACGTATGGAAGGTAGGTATGCACTTACTATAAATTTATTATTAGGTACAATAACTCTATAACAATACTGTGAAATGATTACTCAGGTCACAATGATTGTTCAAGAGTGTCACGCGATGTGAATATCAACGACAATTTTACTTGAATTACAAATATTATCCACAGCGCTAATAGCATAACCTGTGTCGTTATTTTGCCTCCTTTGTCTAGACCATAGATAATCTATGATCTATCCTAAGCGTGTATCTTGTGTAGAGTAGAGTATCGAGTTTGTCAACTAGATAATGAACCAAGTATCCGCTTTGACCACGACTACACGCCCTAGCGTGTACAGTACATATGACGTGATCTTGACAGAACATTTTTTAACAAACTTATTTTGTAGCACAAAACTCTGGGCAATAAATGTTTCATGACACATGTCGCCTGTTATAATTCGCAGCGATACTGGAAATAACAAGACATCCTGAAATATAATTTCAAAAATGAAGATACGGGTCAATGAGAAATAAAACGAGGGTGACGCTATAGGTGAAGTCGCCCATTGGTTGGCAAGTGACGCCTTTACGCTATCTTGAACTCGTCGCATTTACCCCATAATGTAGACGACAAGAAGTGAGGAGCAAATGGAAATGAAGAGGGAACAAGAAATGCGGATACATAAAAATAGAAAAATAAAACAATTGTGTAATATACAAATGCTGTAAGCCTTTACAGCATTTGTTTATACAAAAAAACAAAAATAAATATAAAAATATTGTACAGAGGGTTGCTGTGAAATGTATAAGTTCAACTTGCCTAATAATATTACTTTTAAGGGTTTCCGAATGCAATTCTTAAAAATCAATTAATCTACCTAGCCGTCCTCTATGTTAGGGTCTGCTTCCAGCCTAACTGGATGCACCTGAATACCAGCATTTTACATGGAGCGACTGCCTATCTGACCTCCACAACCCAGTTATTGCGTAACATGATGCAATTCCTAATGGCCCTTAATTACATCATTAAACACGAGCGGGCATACAAAAGACTCTATTATTATCTTAATTAAGTAGCTAATTTAAAAAGCTATACCCATGTCGGGTATAAAATAAATGTGCCAAAATTGCCTTAGAGGGTCATTTAATCTATGTACTACCACAGATTAATACAGATGGATCACTCCGCAAAATCGTTTAAGTAAAAAGCTACTCTGATTACGACATAATAAAGTGCAATTCAGGTCGCACAGCGCTAATTTCGCAGTTATATTCACGTAGAAATTGCCTCTCTTTTTAACGCGTAAAGGCTCGTTCACACCGGCGCGACTTGTCGCGCGACGCGACACCGGCAATTGTTCAATCGTGAAGTTTTATTAGAAATTGTATTGTTAAAGTCGAGTCGCGCGACAAGTCGCGCCGGTGTGAACGAGCCTTAACGCGCGTATCTTCTAACTACTTAACGCTCTCTGAATTGGCCCAACAATACGAGCCCGCGGTGTACTTGTAGCTTCATACCTAAACTGCGAAGTTTGCTATCTTACTATTCTATGGTAGTACCTATTAACTTGATGTATCCCCTAAGCTAAATAAAATACAAAATGAATGTACGTATACAAGCTCTCACAAATCAACACTTTAAAGTTCAAGTTTAATGAAGACCAACCCAGGTCAATAAACTACGCCTAATCGAATTTCATGCCCACCCTTAATGATTACACCTTACAAAATAATAAATTACACTTTGTTAAGCCATATATTCTGAAGATACTGTGTAAAGCCCGTAATTATATTGACAGAAGGAAGGAAGAATTATATTTTAAGGGTTATTTTTCTTCCTTTAGTTAATCAGTCATGGAAGAGTGTAAATTGGAATTTAATGGTGTCAGGATGAAGCTTCGCACAGTTTGCTTTGCGCAATGTTAGACCGGTGCTTTTGATCAGACTATTTCCCATTTGGTGTGGTGTGCTAAGTGCCCGGTCACTTGCACTAAAGAAAACCTAATGAAGCCACTGATGGCGCAATATTCGTGGCCAAAATAGTACCATCGATACGAAAGAAAGAAGAAGATAATGAAGCTATGCAGGTACCTATTCTAACAGACGGCACAAAGGTAGAAAGTGTTTAGGAGGAATATTTTAGTACCTATTTATCTAAGAAGACGGGGCTCAAAGTGTCGAGGGTAAGTTGTTGCGTCAATAATAGCTTCTTAAAAATAATTTTCTTACAAGTCTTGCAAATACTCAAACAATTACAAATACAACAAAAAAAACGGCCATATCGGTCGAGCCGTTCTCAAGTAATAAATGTATTCTCATTAAAACTAAATGGTTATTATTTAGCTTTAACAAGACTACATTCTGCCTGATATTCGAAAGTTTTGGAGATCAGACCTTGTCTTAACGGTTCTTTTACTTGTTGTTTGAAAATCAGTAGGTACTTTGAACCTCGGCCTCCCCTACGTACTTTTTGTTTTGCTCTGTTTTTCTTAGAATTCTGGCGTAATGTTATTTTATGATGCGTTCTATTCGGCTAGAATGCTGATAAGCGTGACGATAAAGGTTTTTTATCCGACGCCATTTTGTCCAGATAAAATCCATACCAAGGGCGTTTCCATTAAGATACGGCTGTCAAGTTCATTTAATCCATTCAGCTTCAGACTAGATTCAAACACAGATACGTTTAGTAGAGAGGGAAGGTAACACCGGTTTCTAGGCCACCCGCATACGGATAAAATTGTATATAGCTATGTAAACACGATGCTGTCTACCTGTCTATATATCCAGGTAACCACGGTCCAAGAGATAGTTCCACAAAGTCCAGTGGTTGAATTCAAACTACATTATGTTTGTTTTGCTTTTTGTTTTTTTTTTTTTTAACGTTGCCCCACACTAGGAATTTCTCCTGTATCGTGGGTGCTTTTACAAACATTTAAACTGACATACACAAACAGCCAGACCCGGAACAACTACATGTAGGTCATACCAATATTTGTTCCGTGCGGGAATCGAACATGGTATGGCATGTTCGAAAACGTATATCTAATGAACCAATCGATTAGGCAGGCTTTTGATATGAGGTTTATTCTAACTCAATAAAATAACAAACGCTATAGAATTCCAGACAGTTTATGTTGGAAGCCCCGTTCAAAAATTCAAACCACATCATTCCAAGAGAAGTTGAAATCAATGTACTTCGATGAAACGTTTCTTAATGAAAGTTTCGAACAGTAAGGCAAAGTTTCGAGAAATTGGGAACTCTGATAATTTGATACAAGATAGGGTAATATTAAACTGAAACATTATCATATCAGTTTTCGGAAGTAACTTGAAAATTAATTTTAAAGTGTAGAGTTAAAATTATAGATAAGGAATCGACACACATGTGTCCGCCACCGGCGCCACAACGCGATTGCTATCCTACTAATATTATAAATGCGAAAGTTTGTGAGGATGGATGGATGGATGGATGTTTGTTACTCTTTCACGCAAAAATGACTGAATGGATTTGAATGAAAATTAGCACACATAGTTTATAACCTGGATTAACACATAGAATATCACACTTTTTATCCCAATATTCCCACGGGATCGAGACTTATGCGGGTGAAACCGCGGGGCGCAGCTAGTGATTATTTTGATCATGTTATTGTTTTGATCGATTTTTAGCACCGCAATGGTGTTTAACGAACTGATAGAATACGAAACACCACGCTACGGTCCCAAACGGGTAGGTATCCTAAACGTAGGTAAAAAGGCTGCGAAGCTAAAATGGGATTAGGCAGGTCACGTTTGCCGCATGCGCCACTGGGCTATAATTTTCACATAGCCTTAGGATGGAGGGCACCACCGAGGCCGGCCCAGCAATAGCTGGCGAAACGACCTAGATGTATAACGCATTGGTTGGATCGAGGTGACTCAAGAAAAGGATGCCTGGAAGGATTTCGGGTAGGCCTTTGCTTAGTAGAGGGACAGAGTAGGCCAACTAAAAAAAAAAACATCCAGTACCCGGTGTGTGAGCCCCTGTCTATAAGCCGTAAACTGTTAGCCTAGTGTGGCTGCGCCTTTATGTGTGGATAATCGGATTTTACAATCCAACTGACGCTAACTGATGAATAAGGACACATCACTAAACTAAAAAGCATTGCTGTTTTCGGTTGAATTGAAACCACTTTGTCGATAGTTTTATCAGCATAAGCTAGAATTTAAATAAACGGTTTCAGTCATTGTTAATGCAGTTAAGGATAAGTGGGATTATTTTTGCATAAGTATAAAATAGATATCTACATAAATTATGCATGTTTTAAGAATATACCGTGATTTTCCATGGGCAAAATGCTTCTTCTTTTACTTTTCAATGTATTTCGATAAATACGCACTATTTTTCCAAATCCTTTTTTTTTTTAGATAAGACTAAATAAAAAAAGTGTTAGTTATAGCCTAACGTCACCTCACCTCACCTCAAATTGCTGCCAATTTATTGTTCCTGACCTTTCTCACAACGATTTTACCAGGATTCAAAAAGTATTGAATGACAGAGAGAGGTCAGTACCAATTCTTTCAAAGTGACAAAGCAAGCATCAATCAAGTTATCTGACCGACCTGTCAATTTATCACCTAGAAATTCAGCCTTGGATTCAGATTTGCGATGTGTCTGTGTCTTTCTCGACAAAGACTATTATCCTAGTGAGTTTAGTGAATGTGCGTCGTTTGATTCTGGTTCCTAAATCACTTACCACTCGTTAATAATTTCGTTACTGTTCCTTTGCTAACAATCCGAAGGCTTACCTGTAAAAAAGATACAATATTAGCTAAGCCTTACATCAACAACGGTGAGCAAAACGTCAGGAATTAAGCATTGGGGATTATATTAAGAGGGTAGGCAGCATCTTCCTCATAGGAGTTACAAAGGCTGATACAAACTGAGATTATGGACCCATTTGTGTAGTACGCAGATTACGGATTTTACCGGTGTAGGGAGGCCTACTTTATTTATGAAAGGCACTTTTTGTGAGAAATAAGCTAGCCTGCTTACACATGGCACAGCTATCTTCTTATTGTTGTTAAAAAATAAACATTTCATTCAGGCAAAAACCTTATTACATCAAATTAAATAAGTACCACAGAATAGATCAGAATAAAATGTCAATACAATTAAAATAAACGAAGATTAAAAGATACAAATAGTCAGGGTCACAAAATTCAAAACTAAATTAAAAATATCACATCAAAACAATAATAGACAATAAAGTCATTAAAATTCTAAGTCATAGAAAGGGAGAATGCGACAATAATTCGGAACGCAGCGAAGTGCAGTCATCATACACGATAAGACCAGATATTATTTGTTTCTTGAAAATGAAACTGAAACGTTGATAACTCTTTCAAAACAAATTGTCACTCATTATTGGTTCCAAGTTGGTATCTTTGAATAATTTAGTATAAATATTGATTAAATATTAAATAATCTTGCAGTGGTAGCAATGGAATGAGGACTAAATATTTGATCGAAAATTATCTCGGCGGTCACTTCAATTTTGACCAAGAATTGGTTCCAAATAACTGATGCTCGACCTTGATAACCCCAGATATCAAATTAAATAGATTTGGGACAAGAGGTACCCTTTATGATGTTAAGAAAATCCTGTCAGCTTATGTGCTTCTGTTTCTGACACTGATGTTTCTTAGGACTAAAACGCACTGTGATATTATTGTTTTGTTTATTGTTACTCACAGTAAACATTTTTTTCTGCTTATTTTTAGTAACGTTTATTAAAAAGGAGTGCCCAAATGTTTTTTACAGGTCTCCATTTGGCTAAAAAAGACAGTTTTGCCAAAAAAAACCAGTCACAAATCTTTCAGGTTTTCTGATTGCACCAACAATTTGTTCACGCAATAGTTTTATGCCGCACACAATCAAGATTTTTACCACGTAATTTTTTTGTACCGCTTATATTTATATGAGTGTATAATATGGATGATTCTTTGAGAGAGCTACGTTAGAATTTTGTGAAGGTTGCATTAAAGTGTCGACCTTATCAGGTCAACGACTATTACTCGTGTTTTATGCGGGTAGAAGGATTAGATTTTATTTAAAGTATTTTTTTTTTTTACCACAACGGGGAAGCTCTTGACCTAGATCTCACCTGATGGTAAGTGATGATCAGGCCGAAAGTGGAAGCGAGCTTCACCCGGAATCCTCTACCACAGAGGAACTGGCTATCTTACCTCTTACTGCCGGAGCACAACAATGCTGATGACATTGTTGTTATGATGTTATTTGTATGTAAAGAGGAACAGTACATTTTAAGCTCGTTTGAACATAGGAACAATGAATTATATTTTGCCTTTATAGGCATTCAAAAGTCAATTTGAGGTCAAAACTTACTTTTCAGCGGTTTGTTTTTGAACCACATTTTCATTATTGACGTTAGGGTGAGTGAAAAATAATAAGTTTAATTGAATGAATGAAACTTTATTTACGACGTTATTCCCCCTTAAGTTATTACTGTCCCAAACCTCTCAATGTACGGTAAAATTCAGTGCTCTCCAATGGGTCGTAAAATAGCTACATTAGGTACATATATAAAAACATTTTTTAAGTACAACTTTGAAAAAGTTTTTCTACGGTAATTCTGATTTATTAGACTGCATTGCATCTAAATGTTTATATTTTCTGCAACAAAAAAGTATTTCCATTTCGTTATTCATGTAAATCACTTACCCAGTCTTAGTTGGAAGTGATTTCGGAGGAAGAAAACCGATTTATAAAAGTTCCATTTAAATGTTTTTAAATTTGTTTGCTTTTATTTTCGTTTCTCTCATCAAAAAATAAATTGTGTACCTGTACACAATTTATTTTTTGTCTAGACTAATTAAATTCATCTTGTCATAGACAAAAGTAAAACAGGTAGAAGCTTATTATATAAAGATACTCTGACTCTGAAGAGTGTGTTTCTTTAAACATGCTAATCTCTGGAACTACCAGTCGGATTTTAAAAATCTAGGAAAATAGCTGTTACAATAGAAAATTTCTCGTGGCCGAAGTCGCGGGCAAATGCTAATTATTAATATAATGAGATCACCAATCATGAGCCACATATTTAGGAAAACACTTTCTAATAATGTGTAGAATATTAGATAATCCTATGTTTTCTTTAAACAAAACGGTGAAATCGAAGCTTCAAATAAATCAATATTCTGAGTGTATTTGGAAAGAAACGTATTGAATGTGAATGTAAGAATCGTGGATGAAGCCGATAAAGATTGGTTCCAAGCCCGAGTGCGACAAAAATACAATAGAATGAAAAGAACATTGGCCTGATAATTAAACTGAAACGTTGATGTTGTTGTTTTTCTATGTATTCATTTACTATTGAAAACATGTCTGCCGCTATGTCTGATACCTACAGTTAAACATTATATTACGATTTTGGCTGTTAATTTCTACCGCATATTCATAAAAACAGATTATATGGCTAGAAAGGCGGTGACTACCGACATGACGACTAATAGAGAAGTATAGAAGAAAGAGACATGTCGACCCCAAATAGAATGATGATAATCTGAAGAGGGTCGAAAGTCTGTACATGGAAGATATTCGGAAAAAAGTTGGCTGGGGATACTTAGAATCGATAATATAACACGTTCCAACAGTTTTAAGAATTTTTGTCTGTTTTTCTGTTTATTTGTTCGCGCATCTCGTGAAAACGGCTGAACGGATTTTGATGCAAACTTTACTGATCTGTTGAGAAAATCGCCGGCCAGGTTATAGGCTATGTAACATCACGATAAGACCCTTAGGAGCCCAGCAAAATGAAAAAAAGTCAGAAAAAACCCTAAGCGAAAACGAAGTAATAGCGCGTGCGAGCGATGGGTTGCGACGCGCTGGGCCGGGGTCCGAAATTTCACGCGGACGAAGTCGAGTCGTTTCGTCATAATAAGCATTAGAGCGCGACCATATGCTATTTAGAGATAATTGCAACTTCTATCTTGAAGGTCATATTGTTTAAAACTCCGATCCTTATTGCTATCAAACGAATATCGATAAAACATTAGACTCCAATCAGCTAGCTATTATTAATAATATTTATTTAGAACCCCCCGCTGTTCTCGTATTCAGTACAATTATGGTATAATGTGACGTCACTAACTTCACATTACTGAGGCCGAATATTGGAATAGATAACATTTGATGTCGCCCTTTGCCATTATCGTAGAATCTAATGCGATAGCTATGCGTGAGTTACAGAACGACGTCGTCGCTTTATTAAAAGCATTTAATTCATACGTTTTACGACATAAAACATAAACATGTCAGTCTGTGGCCTGAATATTTAGTCGTTTCCATGCGTAGAAACTGATCAGAAAATATGAGAAACGAAATCGCTAACACGCAGTTAGCATGCGTGGGCATCATCGCTCTTTCTATCACCATTATCATATTATAATATAGGATACAGTTCTGATTATATTCAAGAAGTCAGAAGTAAGCTATGAGTGAGATAGAGTGTGTCATGTGTCACGTGTGAAAAGAGATGAGGAGATAGAGAATAAAAGATAGAATAGATTGTTGCCTGACCCGTTGAATTTTAAAAACAAAAGTATTTTAAAGTTTCCGAAGATTTATTTTTGGTCATCATTCCACACATATATGAAATTGCAATCGACAAAAATCCGCTTGTTTGCGGGGTACGTAAGGCACTTAAAATCCCAATGCATTCTCACAATTCAGCAATATTCATTCCGTCATATACATTGTCGAGCAAACGAATTTCCCTCAAAATCCTCCGGATTGTGGTAGAAAAGTGTTTTACGCAAGTGGGGTGCTGTTTACACATCCCACGTACATGTTTCCTCTACTCAACGTTTCGCCTTTTCATTGTTTACATATAATGCCATTAGAATAGATATATGTGTGCGAAGCCGTGGACACAGTTAGATGTTTATTGCTCCAGCCAGCTTACTACAAATTTATTTACGTAGGTACAATTGAACGCAGTCGGTGGTAAAATTTTGCCCTTGAGCTGACCTAGAGTAGTACAAAGTTTTAATAGAATGAGAGGCCAGTTGTTTCTACTAGTTTTGTTACCACTGATGTGCAGCTTACTGTACCGAAGCACAAGCATGGAGGTCTACGGAAGGACTCATTCATCTTAATTATGTGACAGTAGCGTTGGATAAACAAAGCCGTTTTTACAGACAATGTTCATTAAAAGACGACTATTAATTCTTGCCATCACTCTAAAGATATTTTTCTCAAACATGCTTGGAAATTCGACCATTATTTTGACAACCTTCTTCGAGATAAATCGAAATTGCTGTACTGATAAAAAAACAAATGACGATGCGGCCAGTAATGTTACTATGAAAATCCATATCTGTCCTGTGTAGCGGCCAAATAAATTACTATGAAAACTCATATCTGTCGTGTTATTTAAAAATGGAACGATCTTTTTACTTCAACACATGGCAACCAAGAAGATACAAATGAACACATTGCATTGGCGCGTGAAAAATTATCGTTGTCCGTCATTGATTCTGGAATTTATAATTAATTTACTTTGTTTGAATTTCCGCGCCTTATTTGAGAAAAGCACTATTCAAGCCTTGGCCGCAACCAGGTATTGATGGCTTCACGTATGTGTGCCTCGGCAATGCTTGAGTTGTTGGCCTCGACAGAAATGTAGGTACTATTAAGTTCTAAAACAATAGAGCATCGTCATGATGTTTACCTCTGTAAGATAATAAAAAGATCACATGCATAATATTTTTGTTGCTAATCTCGAAGGGAAAGAAAAACAGAAACACACACATGAGATGTTAATGATCAGGTCTGAAAGGGAAGGTCATACGACATTGAAGTAGTAATATTTTCTAAACAGGTAGTTCTTCCCCGCTTCCCGGCACCCTAAAAAGCTCGGTGCGCCCTTAATTTAATAATAAATAATAAATGATGTTTTCTTAATTTGCATGCAAATAATGTACGTAAAGACTAAAGACATTTCTTCAATAGATGATTGATTGATTAATTCAGTTTAATATTCAATAAAACTTAAAGCCTTTGACAAACTGCCAAACAATACACGAGCTCAACCATTAACAGAGAAGTCAACCATTGAAAGAGTTAAAAGTCCGAACTACACTCATTCAATTGTATGATGGACCCTTACAAAGAAAAATCGTTTTCGTTCGGGGTCCTTAGTCAAGTGGCGTTTTCAAAGCAATTAACAATGACTAAGCAATTATTATCAACAATGCGTGTTCCTTTCCAAAAACGATATTTAACAAAGTGTCTCGTAAATATTTCCACTTTAATTAAACCTTTCAACCATAAGGATCCGGGTCCTAATGAGAAAATTATTGTTAAAATAGTGTAATTCAGAAAGTTTGTTACAGATTTGGGTACAAATATATTCTGTTATAAAAGTTTAAGAACCTTTTGCTGAAAAGGTCGCGTTTCTATATTAATGTAATCAGATGTAGGTGGTATGGTACACTACCAAGTTGGCAGAGTTCGCTAATAATTAATCTAGACTCAGTTGAAACCTCTTTAGGTTTCAAATCAGTCTGATGTACAGCAGTTTAGCTGTCAAGTTTATTTCCAACCTCACTCAAGTGATTTGATGGCGAACTGGACGGTTTAGTTTTCTGTATTCCGAGAAGCTTGCTGGTGGATCGTCTTTTGGATATGTACCTCGCTTGATTGATGAGGCAACCGTTCAGCTCGTCGCTCCACTAATTATAGCAAAGCTTCTAAGAAGGGGTGTTGTTTCAGGAAACCGTATATTATTAAAAGTTATTGTTATCTCTATGTAAAAGTCTTGGAAAGGTTTGAAATAATAGGTAAACCGTCTGTAGGCTCGTTCACACCGGCGCGACTTGTCGCGCGACGCGACACCGGCAATTGTTCAATCGTGAAGTTTTATTAGAAATTGTATTGTTAAAGTCGCGTCGCGCGACAAGTCGCGCCGGTGTGAACGAGCCTTGTTTCGTGAATTTTCTCATAAGTGAATACTTGGAAGGAATCATTACAATTCCCTGTTGTAGTGTTATTTTTTTTATATACGAAGCTGTAGTCTCACTTCAGGGCAAGGACCTCTCTACTCTTCTTCCACCTTTCCTAGTTCAGAGCTGCCAAGGACTAATTTCCGTCAAAGAAATCCAGCTTATCTTGCTATCGCTTGCCATTAAGAGGGATCCATTGATCTTAATTATTTTTCTATCGAAATTGGTGACGAATCCAACTCACGATCTGCAATTTGATTAAGTATCCAATACTAGCTTCCGCCAGCGGCTTCGCCCGCATGATATCTTTATAAATTATAGCCTGTGCTACTCAGTGATAATATAGCATTCTATTGGTGAAATAATTTTTAAAATCAATACAGTAGTTTCTGAATTTATTAATTACAAAAATAAAACACATTTTTTTTCTCTTTAATATATTAGTGTAGATAATATCATAAACCTTAGTAAAAATTTCCACCAAAAAAAGACGTTGCTTTCATTTTAATAAATAATTTAACGTAGCCTTGATTTAAAAAAAGATTAAACTTTAATTTAACTTTCAGCTGATTTGGCTTCAGATTAAAAAGTCCGTTAACCAATTTTTTTTATTTTTTTATTAATACAAGAAAAAACGTCTAGCGGTTTAAATTAATTCAAACTGTTGAAAGTACTTCGGAAGTTCATCTAGATGGCCCAACAAATTGTTTTCAACTCCCAAAAGCAAAATTTAAAAGACAATATAACAAAACTTCATAACTTCCAATTGAGTTTCTCCAAGAATTGGTTACCAGTGTTTGTATTGACTTTCAATGAGGGTGAACTCTTACCGTTCTATAGATCAAGGCAGATTCGAAGGAGAGGAAAGTGTTCAGTTTAAGAGTTAATAAAACCATGGAACTTACATTAATTCTTAATTTTCTTTAATTACCTACACTTTTCTAGGCCAACGAATAAACGAATTCAACGAATAAATTCCAGTAACTTCTGCAGTATCTGCAATAGTATAAAATATTACTAAAAAGTTTGTATAAAATTTTGATTGCATTAACTCATAGTGAAACAATGACCTTGATTTTAATTACACTGTACGTAATAAAAAGAACTACAATAAAAATAAATGTTGATGAGACATAATAACATGTTGGAATGGTCACATAGAACTATTTTTTTATCGTTTTCGTTAACCTGTTTTGTCCCACTGCTAGGCATGGGGGAGATCTATGGTTCCCCCATATTTTTCCAGTTCTCTTTATGTTTTGCCTTCTCCAGGCAATCCGACAAGTACGAGTCGAGATCGTCACGCAAGCGTTTCCTCGCCTGGGCAATGACGCTCACACCAAACTATTAAAAAATACTGAGAAATGACGAGTCGACCTATAGGTCGACTCGTCTGCCCACATAATATACCTACTGATTACTTTACGTAAACTTTTAGCATAAGTACCTACTTCGGAATACCTGCACAATAATTATGACATATTTTTATCGCAGCTCGCTCATTACCATTTCAAAGCGGCTTTTTTACTTGGGTTTAATATTCCACTTTATAAAAACTAGTTTAAGTACAGCACTGAATGGCAATGCACTCAGCATTAACAGGTTAGTGACCCTTGCGACCAGTATCAACATTGCCTCGCTATTTTTAAACCACAAAACAACGGAACCATTCAATAAATGTGAACGGTTTTGATCCGGAAAAAGGTGCGGTATTCGGAGTTCCGTATTCCGATTGAAGTGATTTTGCTTATGACCTTTCATTTACGACTGATCGGTATGGCGACCCCTGCTCAATACGAAGACATAGGCGACCACTTTATTCAATAGGTAATTAAGTGACTATCTAATCAACAATTTAATTTTAAAGTACCTTAATATTATGATAAAATTGTTTAATAACTAAAATTAGCCCGTTGACAATAGTCCAACTGATGGGACAAACTACACTCTGTAAGAGGTTAACATTGAGTCATGAATTTAAAACCAAATCTGTACCTAGAACAAGACGTAACTGTAACCAATCTAAGCACATGTTGTATGTAGTACCAATCAAAATTATGGAAATACGAAAAGCATAACTTTTACGAGCACATAACATAACATTACGCCTTGTTTCCCCGAAGGATTGGGCAGAGTTCTACCTATAGTGCACCCACATTTCGCGAGTTATTTAAGTCCCATGTAATAGGGGGCCTATTGCCATCAACCGGGCACAAATCCAGTTTCCGGGCACCTATTGACAAATTCCAGATAGAAAAACCAATAACACGTTTATGAGCACTTACTTACACGAAATTCTCGAAAATATTACGCCCTATAACCGACAGCATCTTGTGGCTTAACATTGTATGACAAGATAGGATTACCCAATTCCTTCCCAAGAAAGCCGTAAATTGTAAAAGCTTGGGTGTGATCAGCACTATATTTTTTTATGACGATAATACAATAAATGTAGATATAGTTTCCTCTGGAAGTCGCCCGTAAAATTTGTTTTTTCATATCACATCATAAACTTGGTACGCAGCGTAATAAACTGATCAAAACTTTATACGTGGTGTCAGTCTAGTGCACTATATGAAAAACTACTCTTGAAACTAGGTATTTATTTCAAGTTTTTTTCTTGAGTGAATAGGGAACTTTTTCGATATTCCTGGGAGACTTTTTCGCTTTGTGATGTTTTTTTATAACTGAGTAGCGATCCTTCCATTCTTCAATCAATCCAGGGTGTAATATACATACACACTTATGTGGCGTCATGTACAAAAATATAGATTTCTAAGTTAACTGTTCATGTATAATACATATAAACCTTTCGGAATAAATGCTAAAAATGATGATGACATCCACATCAAAAGCCATTGTGTAAACTGCGCGCGGCTGAATTCGGAACTAATCGTATGCCACCGTCGATGTTTATGTAAGGTCAAATTAGGTATAGAATTAATTAATATTAATATAAGATTAATAATATTTAGATTAAAATATATTAATATAAATATTAAATTAAGTAGAATTTAGAATTAATCACGCCAGCGCCACCAGTCGCGTGCAGACTTATCTTGCACCCACTCAAGTTTAAAAGAACTAAGCTGTTACTCAGACAGACAAGCGATTTTGTTCTATACTACGTTTATACAGTCATACAACTTTTTTTCACAATAACAGATTTTCTACGACACCGGTATGTCTAGTAGATATTTATATCTACCTACTCAAAGAAATTCTTTTGCTTTGCTCTTTATTGTCAAGTTTCAATGGGAAGTTTTCTATTCACTTGACTGAATAAACTTCGTCATACTGAAAGAGACGTAAAAAGACTGTTGACGTGTTTTTCCAAGACTTTAGCTCTAAAGAATGATGCCATTCAATATGTGTTCGGTGGTTGTCTTGTATGAACGTAATTCCTCGATAAAATATGTCAAATTAGATTAGGACTATAAATATTGCTAGACTGTTATGTGAACGTTCTTCAAAATACGGGAACTGCCCCTCACATGTCGATAGTTGACCGAACACAAATCGTCTGCCATGCGCCTACGCAAGTACTCCGGGTGATCGATGTGTTAATAATTCTGTATTGATTTGACAGCTCCATTCGCTTTAGCATTAGACAAATAACGGCTAAATAACAACAGTTATTGTGTAATAATATTGAAATGACTGTACTTTAGAATTATATTTTTAATGTAAATGTTGAAATGTAATGCAACCTCATATGCAGCCAAACAGTCATCCGTCAATGTCGGTGGCTGTCATATATTATGTGTTATTTATAATACACAATCAGTTAGTTTCCTACAGTAAATGGTAAATAGATTACATTGCTTTGTATTTATCGTGAAATAACGGAGTTTATAATTCGCTTATATCGAAATAACGAAAGGAAAATATTTGTCGAATCTTAAAATAAATGGATACTCCATTTATTTTAAGATTAGATAAATATTGGTTATCACCCTAGCCAGCCACCCAGCTAGCGAAAATTCGGAGACGTGATGGGTATCGGGATCGATATCTTAACATGATAAAACAAGAAGAACAATTGATATGGTAAAATAAAACTTATAAAAACTAAAAAAAAACCCCAACTAAAATTAAGTTATAAACAAGAAACAATCAAACATACCGATTAAAATCATACCGATCAAATCATAACACTCCTTTTTCCTTCGCCGTAGTCGGGTATAAACTAATTTAATTGGACCGATTGGCTGCACCGAATCATGCCGACACGTGGCTAGCACCCCTTGTCCGCAAAAGTCACGATATTTCCTTGGGAAGAGATTAACAACTTGAAGCAATAAAAAAATCTATGAATAACATCAGAAACGTATAAGAAATTACGGTCGTTTAGATCAATAACAAGCACATTACACATAAGTACCTAACTTACCTAGTCGTTCCTTATTCACCACAATAATAATTTCGTCTCAAATATCACTTCATCCTTCCTACATTACTTCCAAACTATTGACCGCCCTTGTTTTCTCATAAGTATTTGTTGTTTACCACTAGATAGGATAGTAAGGTGTAGGCTATAAAAATAGCTCGTAAAATTCATCCATCACGACCTTAGTGGTCTTCATAAAACAAGAACTGTTTTCCTTTGGTGCAATTCTGCGATTGACGTTTTACGTCTGTCAGAGGTTTGCCCTTTACGTATGTATGCAATGATTATATTTTCTAGTATTTTCTTTCCGGGGTGTAGAAACAAATAATAAAGGATCACTGTCGCAAATATGGTTATCTACCAATTCTTTCTGTTTTCGTGGCAATATTAAGTTATTTTTAACCAATGAACCGTTTGTATGAAAAAACTTATTACAAAAAAAAACAACCGACTTCACCTACCGTACCCCACACAAATTCGAATATCACGACCTGCTATGTAAATAACAGTGACAGGAACTTATGAGAACATCATCCACATGGGCTAAGTGAAAAAAATATGTATTACTGCTAAAAATCAGCTATCTCAAAAAGTAGAGTTTAAAAAAAAAACAATATTCATAATCGGTCTATAATTGACGCAAATATCGGCGGGAATACACAAAAAACAAAAAAAAACGAACCTAGAACCTCCTCCTTTTAAGAGGTCGGTTAAAAACACCTTATTATCAAATATCTTAATCAAATATTGTATTCAGAGCAACACCAAAGATATTTGATATGAGAAAATAAACTGGGCCACTGCAAGTTGTTTGAGGTTATCCCTATGGTATTTAGAATAATTGTCAAGGTGATTACCTGTTTCTTTCTGTGTTACAATTAATGGCGCTGCCACAGTGTTTGCGTCAATAGTTAAATTATCTGGTTTTTCGATAATCCCGCGGGAAATTTCTAAGTACCAAGTGGTAGCCTTGAATAGAAATTGAGGGATATAAACGCCTATACGTTTTTGGGTAAAGTTTTTGGAACATAACATATCAATACGCTGGTATTCTCCGAAGGGTTATAAGCAGAGGTGTACTTATAGTAAACCCTTTCTTCAAGGGTCTAGATGAAAAAATCCAATAACACTTTGCCTGACCTGGGAATCGAACCCAGGACCTCATGCTCAGCAGTAGCGCTTGCGACCACTAGATCAATGACGAAGTTAATTGAATTTAAGTGAAGACGTAACAGCCGCACCGGTCGATCAAAGGTTAAGCTATGCTTGCCGCGGTCGGTTCGTGGATGAGTGACCATTCATTGCATTATCAAGACCCCTTTGTGCCTCGGAAAGCACTTCAAACCGTTGGTCCCGACTGTCATTCTTAGATCTTTGACAGTTGTTACGGGTAGTAAGAAGCCCAAAACTCTGAGAACCGGTCTTACCAAGGGTCCGACTCAGTAACTGGGTTTTGGAGGTTAAATAGGCTGAATACCAGTATTTTATTTTCATATAAAATACTGGTTTTCAGCTGCATCCGGGTAGACTCGAAGCCGACTCCAACGTAGTTGGCAAAAGGCTAGGCATATATATGATTTGACCTTCACGCATTTTTTATAGTATTATGCTTGAAAAAGAATCACTTTATGAAGTATTTAATTTGATTGCTCCATACCGTTTTAATTTCGATTTGTTAACCCTTCCAATTAAAATGTTCAGTATTCAATTTTAACTTCGCAATTATAAATGAGAATAGCCCCTTTCTAATGTACAACTGTCGCTCAAAGTAATTAACAAAATATATTTGGATGTTCTCACAATAGATTATAACATAACAAATAAAAAGCATCGTTAAGAGTAAATTGACTGAATAGGTAAGTACAATAATAATATTGATCTGAACGTCAAAAGGCATTATAGATGTCAAAAGAGATATATCGAACAATACTGTCTCTAGATTAATTGACAATCAGTGTCATCCTATTAATAGAACAGAGGTTTCATGCTGCGGCTTTTAATTATGCTAGCTGTTAGTAACCCCTATTTTAGTATATATCTACCTCAGTACCTATAGTCATGACACAGACAAATGGCTCAAAATGTGGCAAAAGCGGCTTCTTACAAGACAAAAAGAGAAATATGTTTGCGCATTGTCTCAATTACCGTAACGGCCAACCGGCTAAAAATGACGCGACGGAAACTCGGTGTTCTTAAGTTTTCTATGAAAATTACGGCCTAATGTGTTATGATATTGCAGGCGCGAGACCACGAAATTTCAATCGTGTAATTTCAGCCAGATGTTTTATTATATGTACCCTATAGTAGGTATGTCACAAACGTTACTACTCTTGCCAAATCTATCTACATTTATTCTATGACAGACAGACATCTTCTAAGGGAATACGTGATAAGTTTTTGTAGTCCCGTTTAAGCTCCAAAGTGGAATATTTATCTCAATTTCGCAGATGTGTTGTCAAAGTACCGCCCGCAATTTATCTTTGTTTGTGACCTGTCAATTCTGTATGGGGTTTTTATTCAGACTCGAAGGAAAAAATAGACAAATGTGTTTTCACCTTCCCACCTTGCTTAGGTAGGCAGGAATGTAAGTATAATGCCTTAAATATGAACGTGGGTCTCCGAAATTGTTACAGTTTATGAACTTTCCACTTCATGATAGTTTTCTTTACCTTATTTTTTACGTTTTCGTGATAATGGTCGGAATCGATTCCCCGAAGTCATTCTGGGAATCGATTCCTTCGTGATTACATCGGAAATGAAAAACTTGTTCAGGTTTACCTACCTACATTGAGTAGGTAATAAATGACTGAAAACTCTTTGACAGCGCGTGGCATTTCCACGTGTTCATGAAAGCCGTTTTTTACTAGCAGTTCCGGTACCCTACTTTTTATACCTATTCTATTTTTGTGTAAAAAGTTCAGAGGACAGCGGCATTTGTTTTCAAACTGGTAACTGTGAGAACAAAAAATATTCAAGCAGTATCTAATTATACTTTAAGGTACTCGTAGGTAAGTAAACAAACTGATTTTTTGTCGAATGGGGATAGGCAGTTACTGCAGAACATGAATTTATTCAGTGGGAAGAAAACAATACTACTTAGTCCAAAATTCATATAATTTACTCCATTTTTAAATCTGGATTATTTTTAAACTGCATACACATAATTAATTAGTCATCGTTATTACAGTTTATGAGTTAATGTCATTAAGAGAGAAAAAACTGTTGGTTAGTATCATGCTGTTAACATCATTCATGCGCTTTTTTATTATTCTTTCTATTGTGTATCACACGCATAGGTGTCTTCATTGTGATAAATAATTACAATTACTCATCGTAAATTTTATAACATTTTCCACGATTAGGTATAGAAGGATTGACTCATCACACGTACCTGCATTTGACAGAGAATGTTGTATAGAGTATAAACCCTCTCCGAGTTTCGGAAAGCACGTTAATCCGTTGGTGCCTGCTGTCATTCGTGGATCTTTGACAGTCGTTCCGGATAAGGTTCTTACTAAGGGGTAACGTCTTACCCTGTGAGGGTTTGTGGAGGTTAGATAGACAGTCGCTCCATGTAAAATACTGGTATGCGCTGCATCCGGTTCAACTGAAAACCGACCCCAACATAGTTAGAAAAAAGCTTAGCACATTGGTTGTTGTACAGAGTAAATAAAAAAAATGTAAATTATTGGGTAGAATCTCAATTAAATGTATCATTTATAAGTTTTAAAAGGCTTTAACTAAACCTCTTCAAACTAATAAATGATGGGTAAGCAAACTGACACAAGACTCAGCAACTAAAGGCACGTTGCCACTGCCTGGCGCGCAGTGTTAGTGGTTTTTTCCGACAGGAATTTCTCATTAGCAACCCGGAGTCTAGATTAGTGCCCGGTTAATGACAGTAACCCCCTAAATTAAATGGGACGTAAACATATCTAGCGAAATGCGAGTAAACTAAAAGTACAACTTTGCCTAACTCTTTGAAACCAGGCGTTATGTTATGTTTAAGATGTCTACAGTTTCCAAAGTCAGCGACAAGGTAACAATTTCATGCACGTGCTTGCAATAAACTTGAGCTCAACAATGCTGTGTGGCGATGGAAATAGGTATGATGAATATAGATTCTTTATAATATTTTAAGATTGAAAAACCCTCCGATTTCTAGATTCGTGACTGACTTTAACGACTGCAACTATTCTTATGATAATTTTATTATTATGTTTTGCTCTTCAGAATGCACGAAAAATATGGGGATTCCTGTGCAATTTCAAGATGTCTTTAATATTTAAATGTTTATTGTTTCAGCACGTTTTGGCATTTGTATTAATAACCAATTATTGCTGATGGTCTGTTTACAGATGCAAGTAAACATAATTATAATATTTGCATTAAATTAATATCCAAGATTCAAACCCGGATAGAATTTTATTTCATTAAAAATCTGTTGAATTTATATGTAAATTGTTTATTAGCTCAGATGACCAAACATATTGTCGTTTTTTTAACAGCACTGAGTGTAATGGTACGTTTGATCAAATAGGGTCCAAGCACTATGGCTCTTGAAATTGGGATATTGACTATGATAAAGTGCAGAAAACTACAGCCCACATTTTGCACTTTAATTTAATACAGAAAAGTATAGTTATCACAGACAAGTATACTTTGCGATAATTTACTCTAATGCTTAAAAGTACAAAATTAAATTTATGTAAAAACCTTTTAAAGACAAGCTTAAGCTTTTAAATGAACTAAAAAGTACTAAATAAAACTTACGTAAACATAGAACTTTAATCTATTCATAACAGCTCGGCGTAAACGTGCTTCTTTAAGATAAGCCTCAAGCTTTTAAGAAAAGATTTACTTTTAAGAGAATATTTTACTTAAATTATTTATTTCATATGTATTTTTGATCCTTCGAACTTTACTTCTTACTATTAAATTAATATTACAATGAAAAACAGGGAGGTATTTATACCACAATGGATGCGAAATAAAAAACCGATAGTTTTAGTGTTTTTGTGCCTCCCTTAAATTACCATCCATGTCATCTATTCATTAAAACTTAAGGTCCGTATCAAGATCCTCGAAAAGGGATCATTGTGATAAGCAATAGCTTCATTACCTGACCCACACCTAGCTGCATTAATTTGAGCTTTACACAACCCACATTAGAGCTGTACTTGACTTGAAACAAGAACTGAGGCATCTCAATATTGGCATTGTTTAGGAATACGCTTAAGGAAAATCGAGGAAGAAAAACTATGTGAGTTCACGAACCTATAAGTTCACGAAAGTGATGAGGTGCCATATGCTTGATATTGATAAAAGGTAAGCGGAATGTAAATCGTTTATCGATATGGAACGAACAGTCGAAAAGTGCTAGTACCGAGCAACCTAAAAAGTTTGTTAACAATCACTCTCAAGATTTAAGCTTTGACTACACTGAGGCCAATCCCACGTAGGACTGTCGGCTTCGATTGTTTTAATGACTAGGAAGTCACGAGGCTATTAGTTGACACAATTGGCATAAATGAATTTCGTCTCGCATCCTTCAAGGGATTCATATCAG
Source organism: Eupsilia transversa (assembly GCA_914767815.1). Lineage (NCBI taxonomy): Eukaryota > Metazoa > Arthropoda > Insecta > Lepidoptera > Noctuidae > Eupsilia > Eupsilia transversa. Next base: position 7,750,984 of record OU611888.1, read on the forward strand.
TTTGGCCAAAGCTTTAAGCGAAAATAGCTTACCTACATGTTGTAAGACATAAATTGTCAGTCAGCAAGGCTTATGGAGGGCCTAACTGCCTAATATAAGCAATAAAAATATATGGTACGGTGGTGCCCCTGCCAAAACTAGTCAAACAAAAAATAAGCCATTTATTTTCTAGAAACTATTCAGCATATTATTTATTTACGATCGCCAGGCAGTCCCATAAATGAACATAGGAAAAAAACATTCACTGTTAAATCTCGTACAATAAAATTTCCAGGATTTCTAGACGACATCTAGATAAACTAGTTAAAGAAATGAATAATTCACGTAGTGGGATAACTTCTTTAACAAAGTTTTTTCTCATTTCTTTCTTACTACTTTGTAGAGTGGATCAGTCTTAACGAAAAGGTAAATTAATTTAGCCTTGTATGAGAGAACTTTGGTCGCACGATAGTTGTTCTTTTTGTTACTAAGCAGGATGTAGTATGTCAAATTAAGTCAATTACGTGTGCATGAATTACTTGTTAAACCTATAATTTAATACAATTTTTTTGTTTAAAATCTAGTACTTAGTTTCTTTTACGTCGGGAGTAGTACTTGTTGAAATTGAATTATGCATACAAACATGGCGGAATCATAGAAGAAATATGGGTAGACACTATACCTGTCTATAGGCAGGTAGGTAAGCATAAGATTTTGGAAATGCTTTATATTGGACCAACCGCGAATTGGACTGAAGTGTTTTCGTAATGTCTTGTGTAAATTATAATAGAAATGAAAGTGCCGCCATGGCTATTATTAAAGAACACTTTTATTCATTAAAAATATAATACGTTGGTAGGTGGCTTCCAAGATGGTTCCGCTCACCGACTACTTAGAAATTACCATTGGTGTTGCCAACTTAAATCGAAATATACTACATGGACTAACTGCGAATTGGACCAACCGCGAATTGGAACAACCGCGAATTGGACCAACCGCGAATTGGACCAACTGCGAATATGTTGATTAGACCAATCGCGAATTGGACCAATCGCGCCTAAAGGAAGTAATGTAAAGCCCGCGTTCTTTTGTTTTAAGTGCAATTCCGATATCCGTGGGCCTAGCACGAATGCACAGAGTAAACGTAAATTCCAATGATTTTAAAATTGAAAATACTTGTTTAGCATACAATATTTACTTCGTTTTAAGCCTATTCATTTAAATTATTATATAGGTGATACTAATTGTGTTTAGAAAGGTTTAAACCAAAATACTATGGGATGGTAGCATTTTCGAATTTACGTTACGTTTAAAGTCGCGCGCGAAGTACAGTGTCAAAGGCGAGCAATCAACGTTATGACGTGTGACATCATAAGTATCAAAATTGATAACTTTCTTCGTCCTAGAAGACACAAAAATCTCCTGAAGGGAAGTGATACTTACGTTTTGCAACTCATTGAAATTAATATGAGCATCATCTGGTGTAATTACTTCGTCAGAGGAGAATGGGCCAAACGGTCGTTGCTGTATGGTAAGTGATGAGTTTGCATTATTCAAACACATTAGGGTTATCTGTAACTCTATAAATCATGGGAGTATTTGTGTGTGGTTCTCTAAAATGTTAACATCGCAACGCGAATAGGCTCCATAAATTTATACTTACTACTTTTAGACACAGTAAATTGCTCAAAAATATAAGTAAAGAGTACAAAAAGTAGGTTAGAGCCTCATTTTATCTTTTTATGATATAAAAGTTACAAAAACTAAAATCCCAACTACGATAAAAATTCAACTAAAACGGTATTTACAAGACATCACAGACAGACTAAAGGCTAGTTCACACCGGCGCGACTTGTCGCGCGACGCGACTTTAACAATACAATTTCTAATAAAACTTGACGATTGAACAATTGCCGGTGTCGCGTCGCGCGACAAGTCGCGCCAGTGTGAACGAGCCTTAATTCATTATTCGTCAACATATTTGGACTAGCCAATAAAAGAGTATACCAGGATAACCAGTTACTGAGATCTTTATACACCTGATCTTCCAAAAATGGTCATATGAAACCCACGCGCACATGACAGCATAACAGTGATCATTGTTGTTCTTCTCTTTAGGTAAAGATATTATGTTAATAGGTACTTAGGTACAATCGTCGGTGAATGCCCTAAAAGTCGAGCAGTTGTAAGGTTATTAAATTGAATCCTAAAAACTACAGAGTACGTTGACATATTGAAAGTAAATTGGGACCCTTTTCAAGACTTGATAAATGCTTGCAGAGATTTATATAAATCTATAAAGTCAACCTAAGTGATAGACTTCTGTAAAGCTAACTTACTCAAAATAAATGTATCGATTAAGTATCTAATTTCATAAATATGAATGAATACTTTATTTTCATAAATTAGTTTAAAAGTAAAAATTAATTTAAAAGTTACTATTTGGAGGAGGAATCTCCCCTCTGCTAGAGGTAAGTATATGGTATGTATTATAATCTACCTAATCAATATTATTTTGTCCCACGGTTACCATACAGTTAACCAATTACATATTGTAGAATTAATATACATGCCTCCTTTTTACGTAAGTACTTGGCTCCAACCTTATTTCTGTCTTTCATTCATGGCAGGGATATAGAAGTAGATAAATTACACACAATATAATATCTTTTGTGAAAGTGAAGAAGATATTATTATTTTGTGTTTCACTTGCCAGCTACATATATATCCCTACCATAAGTGGTCACAATGGTCTTTATAGATACATATATGACTATGTAGATAAAATTACTTTTGTCATTGCGTATTTTGCGTAGGCTCACAAAATCCCACTATTTATTCCGCCTCTAACTCCCAAGCGGTCCCAATAAATTGTGTGCACAGACAGCTTTATATTGAAAACCTTCACAGAATCTGTTGGAAGGATTTTACAAGGTCACACAGGATATCAATATTATTTTTTCCTACCACATTCGACTGTCTTATGGTACTCACTTCAAAAAATTTCGTTGCGCGAGCTTTTGTTACGCAAGGAACATTCGTTCGTGAAACTAAAATTCGTTTTTTGTTTGGATTTTATATAAATCCATACATAGGAGTGTATGGATTTATACCTCCCACAAAATTGTTCGTTCTAACCAAAGCTCGTGCAACGAATGTTTGCAAAACAAATTCGCGCAGTGAATGTTGGCGATGAGTATAATCCTCAAACGAATGATGAAAGTCATCGTTAATGGGAACATTCCTAGACTTCTCGAACAACTAAATCTACACCTCAGCAGTGTGGGATGCCCTCCAATTATGCTGGCTTCGCCTCTCATGCACGAGGTTGTGGGTTCAAATCCGTGCAAGTACCAATGTCACTTTTTCAATTTATATATAGGTACTTTCTGAGTTTATCTTTGACATTACTGAAACCGGTGAAGGAAAACATCACGAGGATTGGACTTTATAGTTAATATTATGTTTGAAATCGCCCATCCGTCTTGACCAAGCGTGGTGATCTATGCTCGTGCCTTCTTGCTCGTGGTGATCTATGCTTTTGCCCTGTAGTTGGACAATAAAAGGCTGTTATTACTATTTTAACTTACAAAGCTCAATTAGCTAACTTCCCAGCCTTGATAGCTCTAAAGTAAGATGAAATTAGCTCCATAGCCCAGTCAACCAAAATGGCGTGCGATTAGCCATTGTTTTGCTCAATGTTACCTTCACTACCTACCTAGAAAGATAGATATTATATGTTACTTTGGTACGAATTTATTTATTACTAGCTGCTGCCCGCGGCTTCGCCCGCGTGAGTGTCGGAAATTACCCCATACATCCCCATGGGTTTTAAGTATAAATATTGAGTTTCGAGTTAATCGGACAGCGCGTTAAAATTCTTCCATACAAACACTGACACCCCCCAATCCCCCTTTAGGGCGTAATTTAGAAAAACAAAAAACTACAAACTTTATAATTTATTTAGATAACTATTCGTGCGAAGTTTCATGTTTATTACCTCAAGGAATAAGATTTTTCATACAAACTTTCATCCCTTATTTTACCCCCTTAGGAGTTAAATTTCGAAAAATCCTGATACACGTTATTCTTAATTTTTGGGTTTAAGTATAAATATTGAGTTTCGAGTTAATCGGACACGAATCGGAGCGCCTTAAAATTCTTCCATACAAACTTTGACACCCCCCAACCGTAGGATAGGATACTTTTCCGGGATAAAAAGTACCCAGTGTGGTGCCCAGGATATTAAAGAATAATTATACCAAGTTTCATCGTAATCGAACCGGTAGTTTTTGAGTGATACCTGAACAAACAGACAGACAGACAGACAAAAAAAAATTTAATCACATATTTTGGTTCGGTGGCGGTCTAGTAACACCCTGCCATTTATTTTTTTGATATTTTCAATGTACAGAATTTTCACTTCTACAGATTTATTATAAGTATAGATTATTCGTTTATTTTCAGGTATTAACCTATAGAAATATTACATTACATTACATATACATGCATTAAATTACATCACAATAAAATACATATATTAAAAATTAAATTACATTCAAAAATTAAAATTATGAGAAATTCAGCATATTAGCGTCTTAGCAGGTACACACAGTGAAATAAAAGAAATAAAAAGAGATATAGATTTATTTTAAGGCAATGAAATAAAAATATGTTATGAAATATTAAACAGATTTTTTTTATATATTATCTGTTATTATAAAAGCATATTTTTTGCTGATCGATTAATTTAAATTTATTAACCTTAACTAAGTAACACTGTTAAACACCAATTAGTCATTAAAGTCAGAGACACATACACTTAAAAAAGAAAATATAGAATTACAAAGTTCAAGTAAAACATTTAAAATAAAAAACTGTGTGATTTTATTTAGCATGTTCAAAGTACTGTGACTTTGAACGTGCTAAATAAAATCTTTGCAAAGAGTTCAGTTCAATCTAATGGATCTTTATTAGTAATTTAGTTTTAAATACATAAACCTTAAATACTTAATGACTCTAGCATAAAATTTTAATAAATTATAATTGTACAGCATTTTCCATAACTTATGAATAATATCAAAAAACAAATCAGCGAATTATATTCATAGGCCAATGAACTCATATGTAGATAGTGTATTTTATTACAAATGAATACAAACATTTACAAGTAGGTACAATTGTATTTTTCTTTGAAAATAAACCTTTGTATACTATAATATGTAGGTAAGGTATGTGAATCATGTGTGACTTTTCCTCAACAGCTGTGAAAACAAATGAAATAGGTATATAATATTAAAATACGAAGTCAGATAAAGTGTCTTTTTTTTTTGTTGAAATATTTTTATTAATGAGGAATATTAATACTGATATTGGTCAAGGAATTTCTATTATGTATACAAGGTGGAGACGACAATGCGACAATAAATAAAACTGCGTATGTCTAATGACGTTTCCAGTCTGCATACAAAAACTCAATCAAATATATTCAATAGATTTGGCACTTCCAGTCTTCCTTGTGTTGTGCCTTCTCCGGCCAATCGGTTAGGAACGAGTCTAAATCGTCACGTCACGAGACCTTTGCCCAGCAGTGGGACAATATAGGTTAAACGAAAAAAAAAAAAAAAAAGATTTGGCACTTAAAGCTAGTCGCCTATTGGCAAAACCCATAGTCGGGCCACTCCTATAAAGTTGGTTTAAAAAACCACTTTTTTTAATGTTGTTGTTAAGATTTATTTCATAGATCTAAAATACTCATAAGCATTAGTATTGCCGGTATTTTCATTTACTGTCTCCACATACTATACCTATTAATATTTACCCTTCAAATTATTATGTTTTGCGTTATTTTCCCTCTCAGTTACAACGTTGCCGAATTTGCTGTTATATCGTTATGATAAAAATAAATCAAACGGAAAACGTTTGTAAGATATTGTTCAATCCATTTTACATGTACTCTTACATCCAATACCTATAACATAACATAATATCACGCTTTGTATCCCCGAAAGGTTGGGCAGAGGTGTACCTATAGTACGCCCACATTTCGCCAGTTATGTTTAAGTCCCATGTAATAGGGGGCGAGACTATTGCTATCAACCGGCCACAAATCCATACTCCGGGTTGATACTGAGAAATTCCAGATATAAAAACCCAATAACACTTTGCCCGACCTGGGAATCGAACCTAGGACCTCATGCTCAGCAGTGGCGCTTGCGACCACTAGACCAACGAGGCAGACTACATCCACTATACTCTTTATAAAATATTCTCTCATGCTGTTGAAAAATGTGTTCAGATTTTCTTTCTTCAAGACCTTAAACTAAAACCTATGTCTTGTACAAGGATTGTATATTGTAAATATATCTTGTACTATATCGGTAGAATCATAAAAACTGCAATCCTTTATCGAATTAAGTTTTGTGTTAAATGTTAACAATCATAAAATAATAATAACCCCATTGCCGCGTATCTCTACGTTGACGTCGTGTTGGGGCGTGCGCGCTCCTGAACTGTGGGCCTGTGCCGATAGACTTTACTTTACCGAAAGAGGGTCATTATCGTCATTATTAACTTTAAATAAATAACACAGTTAAAAAACCAATTCAAACAATCTGCCTAGCCTTTTCTCAACTTTGTTTTGGGTTGGCTTCCAGTCTAACCAATTGCACCTGAATATTTTTATTTTACATGGAGCAATTGCCTATCGGACACTCACAAGTCCGTCACTGACTCAGTAACTGGATACACCTTGGTTAAGCTGGTTGTCAGACTTTCGTGTTTCTGACTACCCGTAACGAATCAAAGATCTATGTATATTAAAAAAACAGCCAGGTCCAACGGCTTTACGTGCTTCCCGAGGCATGGAATAGTCTTGAAATGTAAACGATTTCAGAAATACCATAGTTTGTTAAACTGTTACGAAGATACCTACTCTTCTGATACAGATAACTTTGTAATTAAATTATTAATATCCGACGGCGTCATTAGTAAATAACCGCATTAGTAAATTGCAAGAAATCAAGATAATTACTACTCCAACGAAAGCAATTGATGTGACAACCACTCATTTTACAAGCTCGCCGAACGAAGAATCTCACAATAAATAAAACAATTATAAGTGACAAGATAATTGATTCCTAGTTCATTCAATGTAAATGTACTTACAATCTGTTATAACAATGTTGATTTAATGCTGATTATCGAAGTACCTACATACAACCTTACATAAGAGAAGAATATTGAAACATAACCCTCCTGCTGGGGTAGTCGGGTAATAATAGATGATCAGCACCCTAATTGCGTAATACACGATCTATCACAATGTGGATCGGTTTGAAACAGATTGCTAATCCATTGCTGCATAAGTTCGACAAAAAAAATCTGGTCAACAACGTAAATAACACAATGAATGTTGTTGAACTGTCAAAATGAAACAGATTAGTCGGAATCGTTTACGAAAACGTTTTACGCAATTAGATAGCTGTTTACGATGTCGACGCGTGAGGAGAATGACGCTTTTTTGACGAGTAATTTGTTCATGACTGCATGACGTCTCTTTATAGCAGGTTAGTAGGCCAGTAGGATGAATGGTTTGTTGTCATAGGTGTTCAGAATCCTTTTGGTTGGTTCGTTTTACCCAGTTGGTGTGGTGTGGAGGTCGGACAGACATCATCATCTAGCTCAACGCATGGCATACAATGAGGTAATTTCATTGTATGCCATGCGTTGAAGTAAAATGTTCTTTCCATTTTCAAATTACACGACAGATATGAGTTTTCATAGTAATTTATTTGGTCGCTAAACACGACAGATATGGATTTTCATAGTTATATTGACGGCCGCATAATCCCTTGTTGTTGACCAATAAAGCAATTTCGATATATTTCGAAGAAGGTTTCGATTTATCTCAAAATAATCGAATCGATTTTCGATTCGCTCGAATTTCCAAGCATGTTTGAGAAAAAGCTGTTTATTTCGACGAAGATTATTCAACGTTTCGTTGGTGAAAAGAGGCTCGTATTTCTTTGCCAAGAGTAAAGTTGTAAAAAGCACTAAGTAGTCTATCCACTATCTAGCTCTAAATATACTTTTATTATACAGAGTGGCTCATTTACAGTGGACCAAAACAATTTTTTTTGAAGTCTCTCTCCAATGTCTTTTGAAAATACCCCCATGTACATTCAGCGATTCTAAGTTACACGGGAAACATTTTGTTCAACAAAATTCGTTTTAGATTTTCAGTCTCAAAACATTTATTTAAGGGTGTGGGACAAAGAATTCCCAGTAGTTTTACAAACACTTATGGACCATTGGCTTGTTTCCGGTTTTCCATATACAATAACAATTCCATGTACAATTGCCATTTAGATCTTGAATCTAGAACGAATAGTTTTGGGCTATTGTAAACAGACCATCCTGTATGAATGTCTGTTAAAAACTGCTGGTGTCATAAACGTTAGTCAGGTTTCAAAAAACTTTTTATCATAATTTATGAACGTCCAATTTACTAGAGCGGAGTTAAACTGGCGTTTAAACTTGGCGGATCATTTCGACAATGGTTTTTCTCCTATAATTTTGAGAAGCCTTACTTAAGAGTAAGGCTTCTCAAAACCTACTGAAAGTTCTAGTGATTAATGGGTCTCGTGAATACAAAGAATACCTACATCATCATCTGTTTAACATTTTCCCAATAATGCTAGGGTCGGCTTCCAGTCTAACCGGATGCAGCTGAATACCAGTATTTTACATGGAGCGACTGCCTGTCTGACCTCTACAACCCAGTTACTGGGTAATTCGATATTCTTGGTAAAACCCTTAACGACGATCAAAGATCCACGAATGACAACCGGGTCCAACGGCTTAAAGTGCTTACCGAGTCATGGAGGGGTCTTGGTATGTAAAGATCATCCATCCACGAACCAATCGCGAAAAAATAGTCAGTTGTCCCATTTTTTTTTTTCAATTACGTTTTTGTCCCATGGAGAAAGTTGTTCAGTTTGATGGTCTGTACCACACCCTTAAATATGACCACACCTTTCTGATACATGCTGTATAATAACAGTTTGTGGAAAGGTACATAGTTAGGTACTTCTGATTTTAATAATGGGGTATAACGGGAGGTTGAAGCTTGTTATTGTAGGTAAGCTATTCATTTCTTGGTACTACATACTTAGTTAAATAAAAGTGTTCCTTTCTAGAAGTTTCGATTCATCGTCATGAATAACATGGACTCGCCCACACGTCTACTGTAAAAATAAAATATGAAAACTTATGTGCCGTCATATATATTATTATCTGGGCTTTTCGTATCTATTTTTAGAATTCTATTACTTGAGCACCTTTTAGATTATTACCATTTTGGTAGGTACCTAAAAGATGGCCACATGCTTGAAACTCTTTCTGTATATCATCGCATCTCACTTTACACCAACTACTCTACCCAACCTCTGGCAGCTCAAACCATGCTTTACGGCTAGGGGTGAACGTGCAATCTTAGGTTCTTGTTCTGTGGTGGCTGGTGTAAAATCAAAAGCGGTGATATTTTTATGTTTTTCTTCTTCTGTCAAACTTGCTAGTTCTCTTTGTACGTCGGAAATCTTTTTTCGTAGATCAGTTTCTCATGTGTCGGACCGTTGGAGAGAGTGTCCACTTTCTTGAACCAGGTCGTCCTTCTAGTCCTATGTACTGTCCGGAAGGGAGTCGTACGTCATCAATGAAATAGTGGCTTTTTATCGAAAACGAAATTGCTTGGTATTATTGTTACGACAGAACAATTAGTTAACAACTTATTATCACAGTTGTAGGTAAAGTCGGATTTTTTGTTTTTGCAAATTCACTGCCAACTTACATCATCCGTTTAGTTAAAACAAAAATTTTTTTTAATCATAATTATTGTCATTCTTTGGGAACTGTATGGAACCAAAATACCCGCGAAATTTCGCGGATTTATGTGCACAACTTTTAATTGGGCGAGACTTTTCATTCATCTTCTTAATGGTACACGTCTTTAGGTCATAAGGTATCCGAATATCAAAAAATATTAGTTGTGGACCGTATTTAAGGGGGACGCGTGAAAATTGTTTCGCTGTCTACATTGTTTACTAGATGGCTATAAAAAAATCCAAATTCAAATATCGTTTATTTCAATCCATTTAAGATCTTATGTTGTTCATTAGAAATAAAATTAAAATTTTAATCACTATAAGTCTATATAAAAATAATATAAATAAAATAAAATTAATGACACGAAAAGACATTGACATGAAATTAAGATATAACACGGAATTGACGTAGGGTGTCACTTTTCTTAACAATTATTTTTCCTAACTAAGATTTTCCCGTAATTTCCGCTTCATTATTCCGACTAAGTTATTGTTCCACTGAGACTTGATTGGACAAAGATAAATAGAAATACAAGCCTCAGGAGAACTATTCATTCGTGATAAAGTCAAATTGGGTAGCCTTACTTAAGACTAACCTTTTTCAAAAGCAAGCTGTAAATAATTTTAATTGAAGGTGCCTAATATATGTCTTTGGTGAATGGAATATAGATGATAACTATGATAGCCCAAAAATCGAATTTAACAGTATGAGCATTATATTGAAAATTTAAAAAAAAAACGAAAAAAAAACGGAATAACTATTGCATAATAAAACGAATGGATGGTATTTATTATTCTTTTTGTGCTTAATCTAAAGGTACACAAAATAAAAATAAACATACGTAATATAATTAGTTAGTGTTATTTATACCAAACAGGAAAAACTGGGTTGAAACAAAATTATGCACTTATTATCATAATATTTAACATATGAACAAACATCAACCCTTCTCTACTTGGTCTTTTCCTTATGCTACTTAGGTTTTTTTATTGCACTTACATGATACAAGTTGCAACCGGCTTCTAACCCACATCTGAATTTTTCAACCAATCAAGAGAGCGAATTGTACGATTGGTGTGCTTCGTCGCGGAAAGTTTTAACTAACTGGATACTAAATATAGATATAAATTCTGATATTATAGTTTGTAGAACCTCGCTTAAATAAAAATGTTTTGATACAAATATTGACACTTTTGATGTAAAAAAACAAATTTTAGAATTTTAAATGTTTGGTCAAAAAGTGATAGATGATAATTATGTACTCATAAAAGAACACTTGTATCATAATACTTGGTACATATTTGTCATGTAATCATACAAAGTCATGATATGCTGGTTAAGTGTAATATTCATATCATAATGACATTATAATTTACATGGAATGTATTTGCACGCTATATCATAGCAGGATATGCTGAAATTAAATTTACTGTAATATCAATTGAACCATATTCTAGCAAATAAATATTTTTGATTTTGATTTGATTTGATTTATCTAAAATAGGCCTTGTAGTTTTAGACGTGCAAGTGAAATATAACCTTATAATTATATACCGTGATACAGGCATTTCGAGGTCGACTATACCTAAAAGTCTGCCTTTTATCAGCAGTCCACCTTCTGAGCAAAGGTTTGACTGCGATTGCTACACTTGTCACGATCCTTCGTGATGAATAAATATTTTAGTAAACAAAATAAACTACATTTGAATCTGTAATTCAATGGTGTACTTAAAAAAGAGTGTTCTATTCTAAGTTTTTTTTTTTTTTGCCGATAATTAAAACAAACAGCTATACTCATAAAGTCATAAACTGTTTAACATCCTACGTAAGACATAAAATTCATTAATGAAAAGTTATAACGCCATTTAGGACATAATATTATGTAGATTGATACAATGTATTGATTGATTTAGAACTCAATTCAAAAATGGGCCCAATCACAAACGCTTACGGTATTGTGATGCAATCAAAGACAATTAAGTTTACGTTGTAATAAACTACAAAACAAAAACAGGCCAAAAAATAGACGGACGGACAGACGGACTGACATGATGAAATTATAAGGGTTTCGTTTTTGGCCATTTGGCTAAGTAACCCTCAAAACGAGCTTTAATAAGAAGCCAACCTAATATATTTCTATGTGATTGATACAGCCGAAAAGATACTACACTGTTCGTGTGTTCGTGATAATTATGACTTAGGCTGAGGCTACATTAGGCAACTGTCCCGCCACTGATGAGAAAGCAACTACATATCAACGATTTTCTCGCTCAAGAAACGTACAAAAGATTGTACGTCCCGTGTAAGTTTAAGAGATACATTAATATTGATGGTTAATTGCTGCCGGCGAGTATTCGTTTGTCTCGTCATAGCGATGCACTCTTGGCGGGCAGTACACTCGCTGAGAGAGTCACGCATGATACAAACGCATACCAGCGAGTAATCGCTCGTCCCCGTTGCACACTCGCTACTCGTTGCTTGACAACTTGTTTTTTGTCTCTACTAGCTTGTCCTTAATTCCTGGCGGTGGAACAGGTACCATAGGCAGCGGTTTGCGATACGACTGGGATGTCGAAATCATGAAGTGGCTATATTATACGTGACAATCCGCAAAAAAATGTAATAAAGACGCTTCAATTTCGCTGAAGAATTGGTGTGGCTAATGCCTTGGTTACACTAATGTTGTGCTGTAATAGAACAAAGATTGATAGCGATATATTTTTTTTATTTTTGTTGTCCAATGTCCAACTTTAAGATATACTCATGACATTATTAGGTATACATGTGGGATTGTAGGCAAAATAAACGAATAGGATAATTGATAGACTTTATTTCTAGCGCACAATAAAACAAATTGGGGGCTCGTCCGGGATTGGCAAAATAACGACACGGAGTCGAGTTTTACGACGGACGACCGCGGAGACCGGCACGTGGCGTGGCAAACAATTTAAAAAAAAAAACGGCGGTCGAAGATAATTACGACGGTATCGGCAAACGGTGAGCTGACGCTAACGAAGACATTTTTTTACGAAAATGACGAAAGATGACGAATCACGTACGGGCACAAGCTCAATGTTGTACATGACTTCGGATCTAATCGGTACCTAAATTCACCGGTCAAGATAAAACGTATCCAGTGACGCGATGGATACAACACGTGTAAGAAAACGGAGAAATATGTGGTTGGACACCGTTACAACAGCTGCTGATGGCACGGAAATTCTCCCGTTCAGCTTTCATGGGTTTTCACAAAACATGGGAAGAACTTAAGGCGGCCCTGACACCGTATACAATACCCCATACATATTGAGATACACGTGAATATTAATTTATTTGTTTCATTCGCTTTTACATCGCAGGTCGCAACATGCTCTAATGTATCCTAAGCTTACTATTAGTTACATGTAATTTGATTAACAACAGAATTGTTCTAACATGAAAACACAACAAAACAAACATATATGTACCTACACCTCTGCCTAACCCTTCGGGGAATACAGGCGTGATGTTATGTTATGTTTGTGTTGTTCTAACATGCTCACGAGATGTTGTGTACCTATATAAGAAAAAGTTACAGAGAGATTTAATTTATCCGAATGAGTAACTCTTATTGGCTAAAACCTAACCATGTTCCTTCAGTTGCCTGCGTTGCCAGGGGCCACGGTACCCCCTTTCGGAGAGCATGAGGTCCTGATTTCGATTCTCAGGTCGGGAAAAGTGTTATAAGGTTTTTCCATTAGGAATTTCTCAGTAGCAGCCCGGAGTCGGGATTTGTGCCCTGTTGATGGCAATAGGCTCGCCCTCTTTTACATGGGACTTAAACATAACTGGCGAAATATGGGTGTACTATAGGTAGGTTATGATAAGACTAAAGTAAATAAAGCCGTTTATATTTTGTAGCCCAAACGTGTGGATAAAATCTCGAGCTTGAAAGTTTTTAAATACAATAGACGTAGTAATATTTAGTAACCTATTCTGCTTAACTATTCCTAAAAGTCATTAAAAAACCCTGTAAAAAATCGACACGTGTTTCACCTTTCAACGAGGTATCCTCAGGATGACGATTGACTTGTCGCGATCCCGAACACGACATGTTGCCACGGTGAAAATACGGTAGCAACACGGTGCGCAGTCACGCCTGGATCAATTAACTAAGTTTTTAAATGTCTTCCCATTATAAAGAACCAACAAAGAGAGTCCATCTACCTTTTAAACTTTTATGACGTATTAAGAAGAAATGATAGGTACTATAACTCAAAAATTCAGCGTCTGTGAGACAATAAATCCAACACCTGATAATTAGAAATATAGAGAATTTTCTATTAAAATTTCTATTTTGCCTAGAAGTTTCAAATTGTGGCGAATTTAAACTGAATTCAATAACTACGTGAATCATAAGTTACAGTCAAGTTTAAGTTCTGTGTCTCTACAGAAAAGGTAAGTTACCTACTAAAGTTGCATTCATTTGATCTTGAACAAAGGGGACTGTTAGTGAAGACATACAATAGCGTTATTTTTCTTCGTCATGTCAATGGCATGAGTCTAATTGCCTACGAAATGTATGGGGTTTTTTTTTCTGACTTTTCTAGTACTCAAACTCAGTGGGATCCTATTTAGATTGGTTGTTTTTGATATATGAAACAGGATCGATTGGCACAAAACAAAGTTTTTCCGAAAATTGCCCATTTTCCGACTGTATTTTTTTTCAAAATGGGTGAATGCAGACCAAATTTTCTTAAAATGTTAATGACCGCCTCCTAAGACTGCTTTCCTGTAGCTGCAACGCTTAAGGTAGCTGCCCTTATTGCCCCATCTCAAAAATCCACCGTGTATAAAACTACTAGCTTTTGCCCACGGCTTCGGCCGCAGTATCCCATGTTATAAGCAAGGTCATGGTCTACATGTGTTCCGAACATCGAAAGTCTGAACGGATTTATGCCACCTTTTCAAGCCGTTAATGCGCCAGATAGAGTTAATAATATAAAAATGATAATAATTGATGATTGATTAATGTTGCTTTTTAATGTAAGGATGGATATAATTTCGGTCGACACCCATTTGTAGTTACTTGTAAGATTATTACCTCTAGGCCATTTCCAGAGGTCAATGCAGCTATAAATACGAAAATAAAATGTCTGGTTTATTGCAATAATATAACATAATTATTGCTTTGGTATTTTATAAGTGAGTGTAAATTATAACACTCAATCAGAGACGACTGTTTCCTGTACAATTATTTTTCTTTATTGTTCTAAGGTATTTATCGAGTTTTGTAATCATGATAGTTTAGAGATGGCATCTAATGTTTTCCTGCCACTTATCAAAGAAAATATGAAAAGAGGCCAATTCTCGTATTTAAAAATCGTTCACATACAACTTGAAATCTGTCAAACGTGTCATAAATGTTTTTTTTTTTGCAATCGAGCCGGTAAAATTATTGTATTTTTGACAGATTCCGAATGATATGCGAATGCAAACGTTCTTGAAAATACGGGAATTGTCCCAGGTCATGGTCTGCCCATGTGCCAAATTTCATCCGAATTCGTTCAGCCGTTTTAGCGTGAAATCGCAACAAACAAATAAACAAATTCACTTTTGAATATTTAAGGGAATATATAAGTTGGGTACATTAGGATGGTTTGGCTCGTTATTAGCCATAAAATGAAAACATTTATACCAAACAAAAAGTCATCATAATATGTTTGATGATACAGATTATGACTACTCATTAGTTACGACACTTAAGGGTATATAATGACCGGTAGTGCAAGTTTGTAATGGTACTACATAAGTATGATTTAGAGCCCTTTGCATAGAATACAAAGTGTAGAATACTGTGAATGTTACGCTGTTTTGATGACATCATGATGGCCCTAGGGAGTAATAGGGTTTCTGGTCGAGCTTTGAGGAAATAGGATCCTAGAGTTACGGCATAAATAAGCTATTTAATGTAACTCTTGGATAAAACCAAAAAATATACAAAAACTGCAGTGAACTTACGTTTGCTATAAAAAGATAAATTACGTACAAAACTATGATTTCTTCAAAACATAGATTTCATAAATACAGTTTTGTTGGTTTTCTCATTCTTAATAAAACACAATGTCGTGATTGGCCCACTGGGTGTTACCTTTTAGGAGCTTAAATCATTAATTATCAATTCAGTCGAAAGATGTCCACTGCTGGTCATAGGTCTCCTCCAAGCACCGCCACTTCGACCGGTTCTGTGCTTCTCGCATCCAGCGGATTCCTGCGACCTTCACCAGGTCATCGGTCCATCTTGTGGGAGGCCTTCCAACGCTACGTCTAGACCGTAGCGTTGGCCTCCCAGTACGCAGTTGCCACTCCAGAACCTTTTGGATCGGCCATCTGTTCTGCGACCAATGTGCCCTGCCCACTGCCACTGTTTGGTAATTCTTCGGGCTATGTCGATTACCATGGTCTTCCTAGGGCTCTCTTTATTCCTGATTCGGTCACGTAGGGAAACTCTAATCATAGGCCTTATTAGAAGGCTGAAAGTCACCCAAAGGGCAATGGAGAGGCCCTTTAGGTGACTTTCAGCCTTCTAATGAGGCCCATTGTGAACGACCACGTTCCAGTGCTGGTTTCGGTTTGAATGAATATAAGCAATTTAAACGATATTTTTGTACCTACGTGTATTTTGTTATATTTTGTGTGGAAGATAATATTTTTTACCTTTTATGTACGTACTTAGAATAATTAAGATGAAAGAGTTATCAGAACATCTTGATTCGCAAAAGAAAATTAATTTGGGTTTTATTATAATTAGCTACCACTTCTTAAGACAGAAACTTTGCTGAGTGGTACTCAAGGCAATGCTATAAAATAATTACGAAAGAGAAGACCATTACTGAGACCGTACTTACGTGAAGATTGTAGATAACAGGCACGTCCTTTTGAACCGACTTAAAAAAAAAGTCATTTTTTATTTTTTATATTCTTTATATTTTTAATGTCTTTTCGTCAAATTAGTTTCAAAACCAACACTAAACTTCATCGGCCATCCATTTTAAGAAATACAAGCAAGGTAAAATACACACAAGATATACAATACAATGCCTACAAGGCTATATTTCAATGCCTTTTGTGTTAAAACCACCTGTTACTTAAATTGTCTTCTACAGTGTATAAAATTAAGAAATAATGAAAAAAAATAAGACAATACTATGTGTTAAATATTTCTAACACACATCGTTATATATTTTGTGGTACGGTACGGTGTATTCATTAATTACGTATGGCAGTCATTTAGAGAAACGAATTTAAGTAGATAATACGCATATGTCCTGAAAATTATGACGTGCCGGTAGATAATAAAGGCTCGTTCACACCGGCGCGACTTGTCGCGCGACGCGACACCGGCAATTGTTCAATCGTGAAGTTATAATAGAAATTGTATTGTTAAAGTCGCGTCGCGCGACAAGTCGCGCCGGTGTGAACGAGCCTTAATACGTCTTATTCAATAACGCACTCAAGGACACTGAACACAATAGAAGTTTACAACATTGAATATGTCCCTATTTTTTTAGTAACATTTTCCCGAATTCTGTACTTTAAGAATTGCGAATTTAAATTAATTCTAGTGTTAATTAGACTGTTTCCTTTGAGTTTCTGCATTGGAGTTTCTCAGTTGAAACAAGACATTTCGTTTGAGAGCCTTGGCTTCAGATCTTTAGGGGTTTCAGACTTAGTGATCCACAAAGCTGCACATAGAGATAAATGTAACAATGAATGGATGCAGTTCAGTCTTCACAGCTACCTATAGTTGAAATTCAAGATCAAAATAGTCTTAGTTAATTATCCTATTCCAGGGCAAAGGCGTTTTCTTATAGCAAGTGGTACAAGTTTTGAAAATTCCGCTTCCTCGCTGAATGTTTGACATTCCAGACCATTAATATTACTTGTTTTCTATCGTACCCTTCGGGGAATACAGGCATCATGTGTATTTTTCATATACTTTTTTCACTATTAATAAATCAGTGATGGCTAGTTCTCAATATAAACAAAAAAAAATTTAAGAAGATGGCTACCTCAATCATCGAATTAGAAGGCTTTTAATTTCAATAATTATAGTATAATGATAAAGCCTATTATGTAGATTGACCCTTACCTTAGTTAGGTCCTCATTTTCACTTATAATCGTAGGTACTCGAGTCACACAAAATAGCTACCTACTAACCTTTATAATATAACACAAAATTAAACAGAATAAAAAAGTTTTATTCTTTAAAAATGTAAACAATTTTTTGCATCACAACACAACTCACAAGTACATAATACCGATAATAATGAAACAATAAAAACACGATATTATTGTTTATATGAACCGGTTTCTGTCCACACTTGTGTAACCTCAGAACTATAAAACTATACTGAATGGCCAACAGTGTCTCTTACAATTTTGATTAACGTTGAAAAAATGCATTGCATAACAAACAAGTATTTAAAAATTGCCTTTTTTCTGTCAACAATTAACCAGTTTGTGTATAAAATTGTGTAATTAGTGGACCATTTAGTTTGTGTATCGTTAACTCTCGTTAAGTAATTATTTATTTATTTATGCCTGCTAAAAGATGACTTACCTAAAGTCATCTTTTAGCTTAAAACGTTCAGAAAAATATTGAAACCCATTTGGTCTTTCTGTTGGTGTTTGAAATAATTAAGGGTTGATGACATAATTATGGTCGGGTGCAGGAGCGTTCTTTTCAATGCTTCATTTCAAGCTGCGATCATCAATAATAATTTACTAACACGAGTGAGACAATCGCGACGGATCCGCGCTTCTACGTCGGGTAATCTCCACGAATGAGTGATTATTCCGCCAGCGTATCGTCGCGTCGCGTCGCCACGTTTCCGATATCTTTGGCTCTCAAAACAAGTGATAGCCGCGCTCTCGCTGCGACAGCACCACGTTCCGCGGCGATAGCGCGGCGGGTGCGCGGCCATATGACGACGTTTCTCTGGCACTCAGCCACTTGTCGCATTGCCGGGATTCTCTCGCCCGTGGAGAGAGAGAGTGTATATACGTGGCACGACGATAATACCGCCGCGCGCTGCGATTCTCTCGCTTGTAGATGCGGCAATTTTACAATATTATAGGTACCGTTATGTCCAATAAAGGCTCGTTCACACTGGCGCGACCGGCAGCGCTATCCTTGTCGCACCCGCGATGTCGACGACGAGCCGTAAGTAAGTCTTTGCAACATACAAGAGAGATTTTTTGCTTAATTTTTGAAATAGTGAACAAAAAAGTCATAAAACTAGCTCGTTTGGCAGCTGACTATTTCGTTCCAAAGCTGTTTGTTGTTCAGAAATTCATAAGGTCATCGGGTTATTCTAGTATCTGGTTATGACCCGAGTAGAGTCATTGAGTGAGGTCATTGTCCAAAGTAAATTAATTAACTAGAGATGTCACAATCCAGTGCTTGTTATTTAACCTTAGAATAGGGTATAACTGCTTTCTTATACATGTGTGTAAAGGCGGCTTCATTACTTGTTTGCCAAGATATTGTAACTTTATTAAAGATAGTTCAGTTAAATGTTATTAAATTGATTGAAGCATCCGACATTGTTAATTGAATTGTAACTTTGATGCTTAACGTTGAGGCTCTAACAATTTCACTTCATGAATAAATTCTTGAAACCAACAATTTGAAAGGGATAAGTAAGTATTGACCTACCTATCCCGTTCAAATTGTTGGTTTGTCCGGCGCCATCTATTGACGTGTAAAGGTAATACTTACTTAAATATTTACGAAAATATTTTTTTACGTTTTAAAGGTATTAAAGATCTACTTACAGAAATGAATATCATTTCAGTTCGGTACCTACTAATGATATTTTAGGTGTCTCGACTGGCAAAGTGATTGACTTATTCACTACTGGTCGCAAATTCCATTCCCATACTTAACGTACAAAGTTATTTGGGTAGCCAAAAAAGTACACCTTTTTTTCTAAATTCAAGTGTGCAATGTGAAACTGTATTTCAATTTAAGTTCTTTTAAAGATAAATGAATTAAAAAAATAATATTAAAATATATTAATTTCAGACCTAATTACACAATTGTCCATAAAGTGTTAGTACCAAAGGTCCTAAAACTATGTTAGTATTCATTAGCATTCATTTGCATTCTCGCATAAATTCACATTAAAATAATAATAAATATCCAATCAATGTCAAAAATAATATTTATAAAAAACAAAATTATAACATTGCGTCATCTCGTTAGGTGAAGCCGAATAAACCTACCTAGCACTGCAGACTTTGGCATTTCTGATATCATCTTCAGAATTCCGTTGGCGCTCCCCCGGATCCTACACAAACGAAGCGCTACAGAAACGTGGGAGCCCCCAACATAATTCTGAAGGCATTGTTATATTGAACGCGAAGAGCGTTAATAAAGTGCTTCATTTGATTGTAACAAGTACTGAGTACTATCACAGAAAGTCAGAAACTCCATCCTGGGAGAGAAACAGAATCTCAATTGCATTATATCAAACTTGAGTATCGAATACCAAGAGTGCATTTATTTTGATCACAAAACAATTACTTTAAATTAGTCTTGATAGTTTATATTGGTCTGCACCTATTTATTTACATTTAATTCTTAATGTTTACGGGCAAATACTTCAATATCAATGGTACAACATTGTATGTTATTTCCAGAGGTAAACACAGCATAATAAGTTGTTCATTAATTCATTTATTTATCAGATATAGTTTTATCAAAATTTATAATTATCCAATCTCTATGCAATTTAAGCTAAATGTCATTTCATTTAGCTTAAATTGCTTCGTATAAAGTAGAATTAAAAATTTGGCATGCAATTCGTTCTCATCGAATCTGTTTTTTGTTTTGTAATTATCATTTATATGTAGGTAACTAAAGTGAGATATTACTAATAGTATAAAAAAACACTTGATAATCTAGGATACAAAAAAAATTAAATGACCATTTTATATGCATTCGTAGAAAGAATAATACCTAAGTATAGATAATAACACCTTGATATAATAATTAAATACATTAAACTGCTCATATCTGTAGGAACTTATTTTGATCCATACGATCAAAATAAGTTCCTACAGATATGAGTTATATAAAAATATGCGTAAGACTTCCACATTTAATGTTCATAAGCAATAAGAGGTGTACGAAGCAGTACTTAACTTCTTTCAAAGATTTTCTTAGAAAAGCAATAATGGCAATGAAAGGTATAAACATTCATTTGTTTTATCTTATTAGGGCTTAGTCGAAGAAACGTTTTGTTTTACGTACGGTCCGTTCACTGACCGAAATCAAAGCCAGTATAATGAACTCTAATAAAACCCATAAATATTATTGTTCTATTGTTTTCCTGGAAAGAGTAACCTATGTGGCTAAATGGTTACCGAGCTGATCAATTAAGGCTCCCGCAGACAGGCCCGACGCGACGAACAATTTCCGTGAGGTTTTCATAGAAATTGTTCCACCAGAGTCGCGTGGTGCCGTTCCGTCGCGCCTCTCTGAAGGAGCCTTTAGGTATGGGTCTTAATTTTTGGAAGTTCGCTATTCACAAATCACGTGCTTGTATTAGTCACCATACTTTGCAGACCAGTATCCATAATAAGCCTATAATGTTCTCATTCCTGGGGCACAGGCCTCCTCTCGATGAGACGGAACGTTTAACCACCACGGTCACGTTCTGGCTTTTTCATTCGGACGTATGGAATCCTAAACAGTTTAATCCGTTTTCAAATCCAGTAAACAGAGGCATGTTTTGATAAACAAGTTCTGGTCATGCCAATGAATAACGCAAACGAGTTCAGTTTTGCATCCAGCCGAGCCAATAATGAAATATGGATGTGACAGTGTTTCTTTCCCTGATCCATGTCGTTAGCATTCAAGTACTGCAACGACTATAAATGTCCTGAAAGCAGTGAACATTTCCATTGTTACAGGACATGCAATTTATGCAAATTTTGAACGCGGAGCTGCATAGCATACTATGTATTATAAGACCTTGAGAAATGGAAACTGAGACAAACGTCAGGGGCGTTGCTACTCATATTAAATTATATTCCTTGGCATAAATGAAACAGATACAAGATGAGACCTGTAACTATCGGAGAGGCAGAAACTTTAGAAAATGAAGTTTGGAAGGGTAGTGTAATATTTTGTGACAAGTCGATTTAATCCTCATCTTTTCTTACGTATCTTCTCGAATGCAGAAGTTGTATACTTGTTTAATCTTATTTTAACTCCTGAGGTGGTTTCCATTTTGTTCCAGAATTTTGTAAAACAAATGATGGGAGAAGTGGAAAAGTTACAGGTAACAGGGTATACTGTATGCACCAGGAAAAATTGGGAAACAAAAAACGATCGAGTGCATCGCGTTTGGTGACTGGAGTTCCTAAAGGTGGGTCGAGACTTTTCTACGAATCGTAAGCAATGGCATATAAAAAATGAATTTGCGGCGCATACCTCGCAATATCTGGACGCACCTTAACATTTTTTTTTCCGTTTTAGCAAAAAGTTTTATCTCTAGTCAGATACAAGCAAGAAAGCATCTCTATTTGAACATAGGTGCATAAGTTTCAAAGGCTCTCGTATAAATTCAGATTGCTATTCGGCTTGGTCCGACACAAATCTGAAGTCTTTGGGTAAACACAACTGAACAACAACACAACTGAAGACTGCAATGCTTCGATTCCTTGGCTTTCCAGCAAAATTGCTTTTCAACGAAGGTTTTTCTTCGTATTTCTAGATAAACATTGTTTTTATAGTACCTTGATACTATTTTTCTGTTTATCACTGGTGGAAACCACTGTAGGTGCGTAATTTTGATTGTCATAATAAATAGGTACTTTGGTAAAAAGTTTTGTTAATTGACTACGTAACCAAAAATAGTAATGTATAGTACATTATTGTAAAATGTGAGGCACACATACGAGTCCCTCAATGCCTGGTCGCGGCCAAGGTTTGTATAGTACTTTTCTCAAATAATGCGCGGAAATTATTTACTAAATTAATTATAAATTCCAAAATCAATGACGAACAACGATAAATTTTTCACGCGACAATATGTTCAGTTGTTTCTTCTTTACTTTAAGCAGCTCTACTTGCAAGTCAAATCGAAAGGAGACCATTCACGGTTCATACAATGTCCGGCCCAAAAGTCAAAGTGCCGGCCAATGAAAAAAAAGGTGTCAGCACTGTTGGGGAAGTCAGTCCGAGTATTTTTTACTATGGCACTAAGTCTCTACAGTCATTCCTAAAGCTGATTTTTTGGGTTGAAAAATCAGGTTATGGGCACGTTTTATTTGACAATAATCTTTTCATCAGCTGGAGAAAAAGTGATATGAGCTTGTTGGGATGAAAAACAAAGGCTTCGAAAAATATTTTGTATTATATTTGCATCATACAATAAAGGTCAATGCAGACGAATACAATATAATACAAGATGTCTTCTAAGAATAATGCCGGAGGGATTACGTGCGTTTCATGCCTTGCTTAAGTTTGTACCAAACAATGCACATTACGTGCGAACAACACCCTACCGTCCTTTTGCCAATATTAAAAGTGCAGTAATAATGACTGACAGCATGCCGACCGTTCAACGTCCTGTCAAAACCAACATATACGTAATAAGTTTTCGCTCTCACATGACGGGATTGAATTCGCCCACGTATTATGCACAAATCTCCTCCTCCCAAGTCCCTGACATCTGAAGCTGGCACTGAGTCACCCAATTCAATTAAAAATGCTCTATTCGCATTCACGTGTTCCCCGTAGTAGCTGATAGCCTGTTTCAATTGATAAATACCGAGGCTTAACAATATCAAGTCTTCTTCGGTGAGTCGGGGCAGATCACCGAACTCAGGAAGATTTGCCGACATTTTACGGAATACAGTCCTCCTGTGGTTATAATTATGTCTAATGACAAGATCGGCCAACGTGTTAGGCACTGATAGCCTCTCTTGAATTATTTCCAGAAATGTTTCAGCTCGGGGGTTGTCCTCAATAAGTCTATGGTAAACATTTAGCAGGTACGAGTGCGCCCAAAGTAGAAAAGTTATTACGCAAGAACAATAGCGATCCGCTGTAACCAAAGTCGCATGGAACTAGTCTAGCTCTGCACGCGTAGCAGGACCACGGTAGAAACGACGGGAGAATTTTTGTCGTTTTGTCGACAGGGGAATAGTCAAAGTGGCAGATTGTGATTGTTTATCTGTCATTTTGAAGCGATTTCTAGAAATAATCTTGTCATGAGTCATAATTATAACCGCAGGAGGACTGTATTCCGTACAATGTCTGGAAATCTCCCCGAATTCGATGATCTGCCCCGACTCACGGAAGAAGACTTGATATTGTTAAGCCTCGGTATTTACCAATTGAAACAGGCTATCAGCTACTACGGGGAACACGTGAATGAGAATCGAGCATTTTTAATTGAATTGGGTGACTCTTTGCCAGCATCAGATGTCAGGGCTTTGGGAGGAGGAGATTTGTGCTTAATACGAGGACGAATCCAATTCCGTTATATGAGAGCGAAAACTTACTACGTATACGTTGGTGTTGGTTTTGACAGGACGTTGAACGGTCGGCATGCTGTCAGTCATTATTACTGCACTTTTAATATTGGCAAAAGGACGGTAGGGTGTTGTTCGCACGTAATGTGCATTGTTTGGTACAAACTTATGCAAGGCATGAACCGCACGTAATCCCTCCGGCATTATTCTTAGAAGACATCTTGTATTATATTGTATTCGTCTGCATGGACCTTTATTGTATGATGCAAATATAATACAAAATATTTTTCGAAGCCTTTGTTTTTCATTCCAGCAAGCTCATATCACTTTCTCCAGCTGATGAAAGATTTTTGTCAAATAAAACGTACCCATAACCTGATTTTTCAACCCAGAAAATCAGCTGTAGGAATGGCTGTAGAGACTTAGTGCCGTAGTAAAAAATACTCGGACTGACTTCCCCAACAGTGGTAGCACGTTTTTTTTCGTTGACCGGCACTTTGGTTTTTGGGCCGGAAATGAATGATCTCCTTTAAATAGAAAGAAATTAGAAAGAAAGAAAGAAATTAAATTTATTTAGCACAGACAAAGGCACACAACAAAACATATTGTACAACAAAACATAATATATTGTACTACAAGATTTGGCAGGAATGTGTGCCTCCCGGCTGCGCCAAAAAGGCCCAGTTCAGCAAAAATGCCAGACAACTAGTGCCTGACGCTGGTTTTCAACTGGACCTGAAGGGTGGTGAGGTGACGGATGTAAATCAGTTTTATACTGTAATGTGTGTATGTATTTAAATAAAAATAAAATAAGTTTGTGTAAAATAATAATAGTAATTCAATAATATAATAATATATAAATAAAATAATAATAGTAATAATAAAGAATCATTCCCAGTTTCCCACCAATATATAACAGCAGTTATTTATATTATGGTACAACATTTACCGACGGAAACACTACAAGGTACATAAAACATCATATAATTGATACATTCAGTGTGACCATATCCAGCTTTCGTTGCGCATCTATGAGGTACTGCCGTAAACGTCGTCAAATAAAATGTTTGATAAGTTAACTCCTTGTATTAAAGTAAAAAATTTGTCCCGTTTTTAGATAACACGATGAGTTTTCATAGAAATTTATTTGGCCGCTAAACAATATACTTTTGTGCGATCACGTAAGATTATTATGTTTTTTTTTTTTTTTTTTTTTTTTTTTTTTTTTTTTTTTTTTTAGCATTTATTTCAAATAAACCAATTACAGGTACTTTTGAATTGTCAAGGCGTCGGTCAGTCAGAAAAAATGAAGCTAGTTGCCCATTCCAAAGCGTAGTAGGTTCCTATGGAGAAGAACGGGCAAGAAACTCCACGGACACTCTTTTAAATCAAAATATATGTTACAAAATATTTGTTACATCATTCATGTTGAAATTATACATGTGAGAACAATGTAAAAAGACGTGCACGTTAAAAGCGTCCGTAATAAAAATATAGAAACAATTCAAAAATTAAAATAAGCCGTGGCAGCTAAGAGATGACCAGTCCCTACTGACGGCGCCCGTTCACGAACATGACGCATGGATCAGCACCATTTAGCTCAACCATTTTGAAGGGAACTTAACGATCCAACACACACGCCACCACCAGCGAGACATTTGAGTGAGCATGACATACTCTCAGCCGCCAGGGCACATTCAAGTCAATGAAAGACGTACCCAGTAAATGGTAGCTTTATAAAAAGTATGTGGTCACAGTGCTCACACATGTGCTTTGCAATTATACAATATTAGCAGATTGAATTTATACAATGCAAAGATAGTTTTTTCCCAATTTTCAGCAGCTCCAACAATATTTTCGAATGCTAATCAACTAGTTTATGCGCGCTTGTGGAGCTGGACCAGCATTGAGCCAAGCATTTTTATCAGCGATGTAATCACCCAACGTATAATATGCTTGGCTGCATAGTGTGCGTTTTATACAAGATTTAAATTTCGTTTCATTTAGTTGGAGTATGTGGGGAGGTATTTTATTGTAACATTTTAAACAGTACCCCATGAAGGATGAGTCTACTTTAGCCAGTCTGAAACCAGGTTGAACTAATTGGTCCCTATTTCTCGTACTATAATTGTGTCTTTCACCTCTTTTACTGAAAAGATTAAGATTTTTCCTTACGTACATGATGTTTTCATATATATATTGACAAGGTACCGTCATGATGTTAATACTTTTAAACAGTTCCCTTAGAGAATCGCGCCTGCGGAGGCCATATATTGCTCTGATGGCTCTTTTCTGCAGAATAAAAATAGACTCGATATCTGCAGCCCGTCCCCATAGTAAAATACCGTAAGACATAATACTATGAAAGTAACTGAAATAGACTAGCCTCGCAGTATCTACATCAGTAAATTGACGGATTTTTCTTACAGCATATGCTGCTGAACTTAGCCGTCCTGCAAGAGATGTTAAATGAGGACCCCATTGCAGCCTTGAGTCGAGCGTAATCCCCAGGAAAACTGTTTTATCCACGAATTCTAGTTTCTCCCTATTCAATACTATATCACAATCATTACTTTTAACATTCGGTAAAGCAAATCTAATGCATTTAGTTTTTTTCCCATTTAATACTAAATTATTAGCAGTGAACCAATTTTGAACCTGCAGTAGGGCGTTATTTACGTCGTCAAGATTTGATGCACGTCTATTTATCTTAAAAATTAAAGAAGTATCGTCAGCAAATAACACCATTTGTGGTTGGTTTTTTAATAAATTGGGGAGATCATTAATATATACTAAAAAGAGGAAAGGACCCAATATCGAGCCTTGTGGAACACCCATTTTTACTTTTAGACCCAATGAATTGATACCATTTATTTGAACTTGCTGTTGTCTATCATTTAAATAAGATTTTACTAAACTGAGCGCAAGTTCACCTAATCCGTAATGCTGAAGTTTCAAGAGTAAGGTTTCATGATTTACGCAATCAAATGCCTTGGAGAGGTCACAAAAGATTCCTATGGCATCATGAGCTTCCTCCCACGCTGCAAATATGTGTTTTAATAAGGTGACACCGGCGTCAGTCGTACAACGTCCTTTGGTGAAACCATATTGCTGATCGTGTAAGATTTGGTTGGTGTTAAAATGATTAAGCATTTGATTGAGCATTACCTTTTCGAATACCTTGCTGAATACCGGCAGCACGGATACTGGTCTATAATTGTTTGTGTCTTTACTGTCTCCAGATTTAAAAAGTGGTATAACTTTACTGTATTTCATTAAATCCGGGAAGACCCCTTGATCCACACATAAATTAAATATTAAAGCTAAGTATGGTGCTATAGTCTCGATTATGGATGTACAAACTTTGATAGATAATCCCCATAGATCTTCGGTCAATTTTATTTTGATTTGCCGGAAAGCTTTCATAACTATCATAGGGTTTATATGCTTAAATTGAAATTCAACCGGGCAGCCTGGAACGTTCGCTTTTAATAAATCAATTGAGACATCGGGTGAAGAATTTAAAGCTTCCGTCGTTTTAGATGGTATATTAGTAAAGAAATGTACAAATTCTTGAGCTACTTCTAAGTTAGAGCTGATGGCACCACGTGAAGTCTCCATGTAATGTAATTTTCGAAACTCCTTCAAACAATAGAAAATAGAAAAAAATTGTTTTATCTTCGTGGTAAAATAGGACTGTGTTATAATATAAACATTTTGGTAGCGATATTGTTTTTTCAAGAAGTAAGCAGACTATCATCATTGAACTAAGTTTTTGGGTCGATTTAGCCTACACGATGCTCGACTAGAACAGAATATTCCCAAGTGGGCGTTTAATTGTTAATCTATCATCTCTGAATGATATGTCTTCTATAAGCGGTTAATTGTTCTTCTTTATTATGTATTTGGATGTTTTAACAGCTATGTAAACGTAACCAAACATCGTTAATGATTATACAATTATTAGAATTTTTCATTAAATATTTCACAAAAATAATCACTGAACAATATGTTCGAAAAAATTAGTTGATGAGCTGCGCGCTCTTACAGTACCGGGATCAAGGAAAAGCGTACCTTTAGTAATAATTATCTCGTATAATTGATGCTACTCAATTTTATATCATGGCGGGGGCTGTCACCTCCCCAAGATGACCCCCAACACTTTTTTATATTATTTTAAATACGAAATATTGTTTATCTCATTATACCCAAAGAATGTTATCAATACTTTCGTCAACTTTCGTAATATTTTCTTCAAAGTCAGAGGCTTCCAAATTGAAAGTAGTAAGAAAAAAAAAACAAATGGCTTTAAAATAAAATAAAAATACTCATCAATGACCTCCATTTTCATTAGCTGTACATACCAGCCACCAACTTTAAAAATATCCGTGGAGGTTGCATGAAAAAGCCATGCAGGCTGAAATCTCTACATTACAAATGTAGACACAAATCTATCGAAAAATACTCAGACTGCATAAATATTCCGATCATAATAAAACTTAGACACGTTAATAATATGACAATCTTATAAAATCTACTTCTACTATTGAAGTAGTTTCGCAATTGAGTATTTGGAATAAACTTTTAAGTAGGAACATGAGTTCTTCGCTAAGATTACGTAAAGATTCAGGACCAAATTATTAACAGGTAATTAATTTGAAACTTATTCCTCCTTTGACCTTTTTTTCATTTAATATCTCCAGCCGTTATATAAAAATGCTATTTGCCATAATTACTTTAGGGAATTGATTAATCAAGTGAAAAATACGCTCCGTTTATTTGTACTTCAGAGCTTTCTAAGATCTTTGAGTAAATCAACGAAATTAAATAGGACAATGATTGGTGTATTGCATAAATAACATTTAGGGGATAGGTACGTAGATCCTACCCTCGATTCAACCCTCGATTGAACCCTCGATCCAATCCCCGATCCAACCCCCGGCCCAACATTTTGTGCTTTAATTTACTTGTGAATATATTTCACCTAGCCTCGTGTATAACATTCAGTTCTCTGTTTTGATGTTCTTTTGTGTTACTCAAGGACGACAGATGAAAGTAGTTCATCTGTCGTCCGTGAGGTTGGAAAACAATTACAGGAAGTTTGTTGTAATTTATTTGATTTGGATCTTAGCTTCGTGAGATTTTACTTGTGCGGGAAGAGTTCAAACTTGTTGTTCGCTTTTAAATATTGCCATTGGGTATTCTATCCATTTTTGCTGTACTATGTTTTTGTTGGATTTCCTAAATATTTTAGCCTGTTAACGTAAGAAATCAAAAAATGGCCGAAAATTAATGAAACCTGAAGCGTGCATTAACAATGCATAAAACGCCAACAGTAAACACATATTTTTTTAAACCTTTATAAATATTATGACCTTACAAGCGTATTAAGTCTGTGTTTGCTTGTTAAAAGTACTTGAAACAGAAGGTTAAACATGCACTGTGGTCATTAACCCCTAGTTACCTTGATACACGACAATGCACCTGTTTTTATGAACTATTATTTAACATATTAATATAATAACTTTATTTCAGACCATCCATTACAGATATGATATTTCCATCCATATTTTTATGATACTACTCAAGAACTATGTTAGTAAATTACAAAAAAAAACCGTAATCTATTTGACACGTGGAGTGCTTATCCAGTATCTAAGAAATGGACCGTTTAACTTGTCCGCTATAACTTTCAGAATGCTGTTGGAGCTTACACGGATACGGTGAAATAAGTATGCGACTCTCTTTCTTATGATGGCATATAATCCATCAAGCCGAGCCTCCATAAACATGCCAGACGCACTACAGTATCTCGGCAGCCCCAACAATATCCTTAAAGCGTTATTATATTGTACATGAAGGGCATTGAGTGTCCTCTTAGTACACTTGACCCACAGGGTGCACAAATAAAACGTTTGGCAGTACCTAAAACATAGTGCACTTCATCTCGATCGGGCCCCGTTTAAACCTGCGAGACAGCATGTTCCGACGGACACGCGTTCCCTCTCAACGTCCACGTCATCAGCGAGATCCTCCGTGATAATTATGGATGAAGGACAAAGTAGAAATGAACACCAGAAAGCTGTGAAAACTTTAAATTAGGAATAATGGCAATTTAAAAGTCCTAAAACGGCCTAATGTCGTACTTTCCGGAGACTATCTGGGAACTTTTGTCACATTGGCCTTCGTAATTAGGTACTTGGGTACCATTTTGCAAAGTATTTCTAAGGTTTTAACTGCGGACCATTAATAGTGTTGGAGGACTATTTACAAGTCGACAAGTCACCTTCAAGTTTGGGGAATTGAAGCGGAAAATTTCGTGTAGCCCTAATATTTTGAGTGGAGAAAATGAGTTGATCACCCTACTGCAAGACTTTAGACTGAAGGAGCTATGTACATACAGTTTAAAATTATCATTACCCGCCTATAATACTTCTATACATATAATAAAGCTGAAGAGGGTTGAAAGTCTGTACATGGAAGATATTCGAAAAAAAGTTGGGGATACAAATCGATAACAAAACACGTTTTAACAGTTTTTAGAATTTTTGTCTGTTTATCTGTTTGTCTGGTGAGCATCACTCCGGAACTACCAGTAGGATTAGAAAAAATATTTTTGTATTTTATAGGCCAATTCTTGAGGAAGGTAATAGGCTATGTAACATCCCGCTACGGCCCTTACGGGCCGCGCAAAACGAAAAAAGTCAGAAAGAACGCTAAGTGAAAACGAAGTAATAGCGTGGGCTGGCGATGTGATGCGACGCGGTGGGCCGGAGCCGTAATTTCACGCAGACGAAGTCGCGGGCAGTTACTAGAAGCTAGTTACTAACATATAATTTTTTTTTTTTGTTAGCCTTCCCCATATCCTTCCAGGCATCCTTTCCAGGGTCAACTTGGTCCACTCCTTATGGCGTCTAGGTCGTCTCGCCATCTCTTTCTGGCCAGACCTCGAAGGCGCCGTCGATCCTCAGGCAGGAGGATGGACTAATATTATGAGAGATAAATTTTGTGAGTTTGTATGTAGGGGGTAATCTTCGGAACTACTGATCCGAAGGAAGCTATAGTATTGCCGAGTGTGATTGGGATATGTTTTATGTTAAAACAAAATAAACCCGCCGACGAAGTCGTGGGCAGAAGGTAGCTAGCAAATTATGACAGAATTTGCTAAAATAAGCCTCTCCAATCGCATGCCAGTTATAACAATTCTTGTGAAAGAATTATACACTCGAATACTTGAACAAATCG
Source organism: Eupsilia transversa (assembly GCA_914767815.1). NCBI lineage: Eukaryota > Metazoa > Arthropoda > Insecta > Lepidoptera > Noctuidae > Eupsilia > Eupsilia transversa. Next base: position 7,782,626 of record OU611888.1, read on the forward strand.
CTTTATTGGTACTAAAGACCTATTGTAACTCGAGACCACTTTCGTCGTTTATATATTTTAATTCCCCGCGCCATTTTTCTTTTTTTTTTCAAAAGTCATCTAAGGGCGTTTGTGCATTACAAGGAATTTTACGGTCCGGCAGTCCGATTTTCAAGTAAATACGTGATCGTCCGTGAAATATAGATATGAGATTTTACATCCCGAAGGTTGAATTCCATGTAAGTAGTGCACAAGCGGCCTAAGGGTTGCCAGAACGAATAACGATAAAATATTTAAAAATAACAAAGTTGCAACCCACAAATAATATTACTTAAATAGCCTATTATTGTGTATGCTAACACTTGACTACTCTCATCCAGCTGCTACCAGCCCTCCGGCGAGGATCGCTGATCCATCTGGCCTGAGGGTTTAAAAAACATAACATCGATCAAATAATACCTCTGAATGTTCTACCTGTGGTAAATAACAAATATTATCACACCTAGTTTAACGAACACACTACATACCTATTTTTTTTTAGGTACCGCCATTTACGTTAAACCCCAGGCAGGTCCGTATTAGGGGTTTGCCAGCAATGGGGCACGAATCGAGAATCCAGGCTGATGGTGCTGCTTGTTTCTGATGGAATAACCTAATAATACATTGCCCGACCTGGGAATCGAAGCCAGGACCTCAAGCTCAGGTAGCCCTTGCGACTACTAGAAAAACGAGGCAATAACATAAATCATTCAAATCTACGACTACTTTCGTAATCACTTTCAAAAAGTTTCAGTAATTGTTTTTCTTTCAAGATTTAGGTTACTACAGTTGTTTTTCAGAATTTAAGTATTTAACTTTTGACCTCTTTAAGGGTGGATTTGACCAAAAAGGAATAAATATTATCCGCGGAATAAGCCTTCTCTACCGAATAAATTTTGAATTTTTGAGAGTTTCTCCATACCAAAACTGTCAGAAGACAGTTGACTGTCCGTTTTACTAAGTTATTTAAAAACTTTATATTTATAAATCACTGTACGTTCTCTTGCCCATTTATTTTATTTGTATTAAACTAAAGGTCGCAAACCTCACCTAAGCACTATGTTTTCACTGTTACGTAAGTGCTCGACATTTTCAAACCCACGTAGAAACGTACGTACTTCAGTTATTTATGTTCTAAACGTGATAAGTTGTATTAATTGTTGTCCACCTTACCTGAGGACAGTCGTATATGTCAGCTGTATGATTAAAGTCACGTCGCGTTGTTGCGTCGCACTGACGCGTCGCGTTGTCGCGTCGCGCCTGTTTGTAGGAGTTTACACCCACGTGTCTCAAGTATTAGAAAACGACTAAGGCCGCGTCCGAACCGAAAGCGATCGTCGCGCTCTTTTATACGACATACTCGCGCGATCAATCACGCCGCCTAAGTACGCCATTACCCCACATCTTAACCAAAATGAAGAAGATGATTGCGATTTTTATGGATCATGTGATCTGCAATGAAGATTTTTATTTATTTTATTTTAAACAAGTTTCTGCCCGCCCGCGCTGTTACTTCGTTTACGTTTAGCTTTTTTTCTTTCTATTTGGCTTCTAAGGGTCGTAGCGTGATATTAAATAGCCTGTAACCTTGCTTGAGAATTGAGCTATCCAATACAAAAATATTTTTTCAAATCCGACTGGAAGGTCCGGAGATTACCCCCAATATACGACAAACAGACTTTTACCTCTTTATAATATTAGTACCTATAGATAATCGTTCGCACGTATACGCCATCGTCGCGATTATGTCAGCTTTTATTCGGAAAACTGGCGCACCCTGTCGATGCGACCACTCGTTCGCATACGCCGGACAAAATGAGCGCACTTCGCGTTTTCGCGAGACAATCGCCTTATTTAGGTAACCGATCATGGAATCGCGTATTCGCGCGATATTTGATTTCGTTTAGGACGTACGGTAATAATAGCAGTGTCATGAGACCAACTCCCTAGCGGTCATGAACCGTCTGTCAGAGCGAATTACTTCGATAAAGAGCGAACAAAGCTTTGATTGATTGTTTCAAATTCAGCTTCAGATTTTCATATACCTAAACTAAATAATAATATTATTAGGTATTTCGTTTATTTTTCCATAATTCACATTCCAGAAAGGTTTGAACATGATGAAAATATTAACGGATTTCTATCTGAAAATCTGGCTTAGTCCCATCTCTTCCCCTTCTCAACGTATCCCCTACGCGTTTAATCTATCGACTAAAAATGTCAAAAAATCGGGTCAGGTTTAAAATGAGAATATTTTAATGGAAAGAATTTTACGGTCAACTCGTAAATCGCAATTTACTGATATAAAGTAAGTCAAGGGTGGAATTGAAATGTCCTGGTAAGAGGTTCAAAAGATGAAGTTGTCGCCCAATTGACCTATTGAAATTTTACACACGTTTATACTATGAATGATTTATGTTTGCCTAAAACATCGCGCACGTTTCTAAATGCTTCCAAAATGTAATTTTTTTACGTCTGTCATTCTGGTCAGTTAGCTCCGCTACCATCCTCGTTTTTGAGCTTCTATCTATTTATGCATAATAACATTAACAAGAACTATTACTTAGTACCTATATATTTCAGAGAAAGTCATGAGGAAATTAGAAGGAAATACCTACATACAAACGTTAACAGTTAGCTGTTATCTACATAGAGTTTACAATTATAATTGCATAAGACTTTTATGATATCTCATGAAATGTACGTATTTTTAAACAGAAATTCTGTATATCATTCAGTTTAGAAGCGACCTCTCTCGTTGACTGTAGGTTATTCACTAAACACGTAGGTAAACCGTTTGTATTTGTGTGATCACTGCCCGCAAGATGGCACTGTATGCCAGAATTAAACATGGTTCTCTTTTATATTGCACAGGACCTGATATTAGAAAGAATAGAGTATAACTAGTAATTTTGTAGTCACCTAAGGGCAGATTCCACTAAATAGGAATAAATGTTATCCGCGGAATAAGATTTACTTCTGACAGTTCTCGTATGGAGAAACTGTCAAAAATTCAAAATTTAGTCGGAAAAGAAGGCTTATTCCGCGGATAAAATGAATTCCTGTTTGGTCGAATCCGCCCTTAATAGAATAGAAATGTACCCTGACAGTATAAGAGGTATAGGTACCTATAGGTACTTATAGCTAAATTCCTTTTTAATTTTTGTTTCGTTAAAGGATTAAAACCAAGCGACTAGCTACTATGTATTTATTTTTTGGGATTGGGGGCAAATCATTTCGAACACCAGATTACTTTATCAAGTTTATTTTTAACTTTAGGCATAGGGTGTAAATAAAAATCAATTTAAAAAATACTACAGCTCATATAATCGAAGTTACACTTTCATTTCATCAACAATGATCACAAAAGTTTCATTTCTTTTGTTTACGCACCGCATAGAACATTCCGTTGGCATACAAATTAAAATTTCATTATACAATTGAACGTATTATTTAAAAATAATTTTACTGGAACCATATTTTATAATTTTTTTACTTTATTTACATTAAAATTCGCAAATACAACTGGTATTTACATTATTATTTTATACATAATGTCTTACTGATTTTTCGCTTATTATTTACAAATTCTACGTTTCTTAAACAACATTTTGGTCAATTCTTATTTATAAATAAATAGTTTTTTTTATACTTTGAAATTTAGCTAAAATTGGGACTCACTCGCAAAAGTGTTCGATAGGTATAATTATACTTTTAATTATCATTGAAACGTATAAATTATATTCTAGTCGGTATGAATAGAAGAGTTCAATTGATAAAATATAAATAGTACGAGTACAAACACTTTTGTGAACAACTGTCTTAGACAAAACAGACTATAAAGCAATTAATCTTAGTGACTAGACTCTTTAAAATTCTTCATAATGGGGACAAATTCATTAGGCTACTGTTAGGTAAAGACCGATAATGTAAATACCTAGTTTTACTAAAATGCCACTTTTTTATTAGATATTAAATTGTGCGTTTTGGATTTCGAAATTGTCTACCGATAAATTATAATAGGGAAAGATAGATAAATATGATTAAAATCATTGTAATTTATTTTTATTGAATAAATGCTTGGAAGGACAGAAGTTAAAATAAGATTTCAAAGCAAAACACCTAAAGTGGCAGTTACTAGTTAAACTGTAGGTTATTATGACGTGTAAAAATGTCGAGGTAGTTACAAACACTAGGGAATATAGAAAGTATTTTTTTAAAACACTGTTATGAAAAATTTTAGGAAAAGTTTTAATAAGATGGGTAAGATATTATTTAATAATAAATATAATGCAGGAAATATTTTAATTTCTACACTAAATCTGTCGTATATCTAAATATACTAGTTGGTGTTTTTTTGTATAATATTACGAACAATTAATTTATGGGATTATTTATTTACCCTACCTAAATACAGCTATTGTAAAATAACTGAAGATACGAAAGTTTATGGTTCTGAATGTAATTCACTTAGGGAAAGAAAAAGTAGTAGGTAATAGTGCATTTAATGAACTATTTATTTTATTTTACACTTCATTGATCGATTTAATCAGATCAAAGCGTTTGCTTTACATTTTTTTTATAGCTAGCAAAGAAAAATAACGTGCAGAAAAAATTGTGGCTAATGTGGATAAAAATCTGGAAACTTTTTCAGGGGCGTGCAACAGTAATTCTCATCCAAGTGAATCACAAATAACTAGAACCAAATAACAAAAAAAAAAACTGGTGAAAAAGATTAGGTATTTCCGTACGGTGCTATTTCTGTGGAAATCTCACTTATTTTATTTTATTAATTCTTATATACATTGGTTGATATTTCAGTCATTACAACATACGAAAACAATTTTTACAAATATCTTTTATGATTATAAATTGCAGGAGTTATTTTCACCCCTCACTCTTCCTATGTGTAATTTCCAATAACATTTCAATAGGTGTTCTGAACAAATTTTGCATTTTGTATTTTCACTGAAAATTGCATTTTCATAAACATCTTCCTTTTTTGGTAACAGCAGAGGTTTTGGGCTGCTTATAAAGGTACATTTTAGTAGATTTTATCTTATTTCATGAGGGTCTCATCGTATGTACCGCAATCGACACATATCGGCTAATACAAAGCATCCAAATATACTTAATTGCAAGCCGTTAAGTCTACTTGGATCCGATCTAAGTATTTCTATTTTAATACTGGTCTATTCTATCAATGTTTTAACATGCGTGCCAAATTACCTGCTATTTTACGAGTATGTATATTTATTAGAATTTATTTGATTTGTGAAAAATCAGTGCAGATTTGTTTGAGCAAAGTCCATACAGGTCTTGATACTTATGTTCAATGCAAAATCCGTTTTAAAAAAAATTTAATTTTTAGAAATCTAACCAAACAACGTTAACAAAGAAGGGAACTTTTAAAACTAAAATGTACAAACAAATTGATCCCATCATACAACTTGTACAGCTACAAAATTCAGATATTTACTAAATATTATGCTCTCAAATTTTAGATTACCTATTTACATTCATAAGTTATTAAGATAATAAAACTGAATTATCGAAATTTCGTAGTGTTTTAGGCACTATTTAGACAGCCATCAATCTTATGTCTTATACAAAGCTTTACTTAGGTCTAATTCTTAGAAAAAATTGTTTACAATCTACATGTCAATAGGCAGGTAGTAACAATTCAATTTACCTAATCATATATCTAAAAGTGTGTATACAGGTTTTTCTTAGAATATTTGCAATTGTCTTTCTTCGATAGTTTTCGAACAAATAATATTGAAATACACTTAGCTTATGCTCAACCACGTTATACGTAGCCATAATCTGACCTCAACATTTATATTTTAATTTTGTTTCGTTGTCTCTTTAAAACATAGTTCACTTTAGTGTTTATCTCAATAAAACTTTGTTTTAAAGAGTCTTTATGTATTTAAAATATATTACAAATAAAGCAGTCAGATCATCGTGTTCATAGATTTGTACAAAATATATTTCAATTATTATTCGAACACTATCAAAGATAACATTTACAATTCTAAAGTAGATGGAGTTATGTATAGTTTTTATTTCATAGCTAAATCTGGCATTGTGATATAATATTCCAAATCGTGTTACTTACTGTCCTTATAATGGTAAATACTTACACAAGGAACCAAAACCAATCTAGAGTGACCACTATGTGTACTTTACAGTAAATGCCTATGCAGTCAGTTTACTTAATGACTGCATAATATAAATGCAAATCTATGTGTTCACTATTATTTATTTAGTCACTATATATTTATTTTTACTGCTATGTGTCTGAACCAACATCAAGAAATCTATGAAAGTGACTACTCTTAATTCATTTCCAAAGACTTCTCAATGTCATAATAACGGTGGCGTTCACAAAAAACCTTAGTAAAAACACACTCAGCTTATAAAACAGTGTTATTGGTTCCTCGAACATCAGATAAAACGTGAACAGACGTGTAGGTAATAACTACCTATACTAATGCTGATAATGTATTCAAAATATCATCTAACGTAATTAGCTAAAGCGTCTATCGATAAAGCATTTGTATAATCACAACAGCAAGTCCGTACCGCCTCATTTCTTTTCACTATCTAAACAATATCACTAGAAAACAGTCTGGCACATCCGAAACTTTGGGGAACAGCGAAGAAAACTACGGCTGACCTGGTCTCGCACCGCGGCGTGGTCCTTCGGTATGCCGAGAAAATCGTTTCACTTTGATCCGTTCATCACCCAACGCAAGATAAAGATGTCGAAAATAGTTTCAATAAACAATTTAGTTCGTGGCGATATAAAAATACAAATCTTCACATGATAATTGTTCGTTTTGATTTGCAATTTTATTAAGAAAAAAAAATCCATGAGATAAAATGGTCATACGAAAAGTTAGTTGAAATTTTCTGTTTATGTTTCGCGTGCTGTTTTGTGAGCTTTGTAGAAACCATAGCAAATCTGCATATCGTGGCTTTTATCCCAAATAACTCAATATTTTTCGTGCAAAGCGTTCATTGAACTAGTATCTTCAAATCTCTGTCTTCCGTAGTAAAACAACTTCCCCGGCAACCTCTTTCGGGCGTAGTCGTGAAGGGGGGGTCAGAGGACGGGCGCCGAGTTTCGTCGAGTTCAGCACAGGAGTTCGGAGTTGGAAGGCGGTACTCAGCTGGGTAGAGGGGGCCGAGACGCGTGTGGGGCGGGGCTAGAAGGCTGCGGCTGCGCAGGCGACGGCGAATGCGTTGTGGTGCTCTCAGGAGCTGAATGCGTTCGCCCCGCCGGCTGCAGCACTGGGCTTGGTGGCCACGGGTGTGACGCTGTTGCCAGCGTCCTGGAAATTAGGCAAGTAACGAAGACAATAATTAGTAACACACCAGATCAGTTAATTTATTCAGAAATATTCAAACAGTCTCTATAACACAATAATCAGGTCAAAAATAATTCAAAAAGTCGCTAGGTGTATCCCGAAATAAACAAATTCCAATCCATTTCTGGGCATTGATTTCCAAAATTGTATTATAATATAGAAATGTTCACAGTCCAGAAGAATGTTTGTTGCCTTAAGAGCAGCCAAAGCAAGAGTCAAAAATCAATCTGCCTAGCCTTTTCCCAACTATGTTGGGGTCGGCTTCCAGTCTAACCGGATGCAGCTGAATACTGCTTACCTGACCTCCACAACCCAGTAAATGGGTAATACGATACCCTTTGGTAAGACTGGATATCAGACTTTCGAGCTTCTGACGACCCGTAAAGTCTGTCAAAGATTCACAAATTACAGCTGGGACCAACGGCTTAATGTGCTTTCCGAAGCACAAAGGAGTCTCGATATGTAAAGATGGTCACCCATTCACGGATCGTCGAAAGCGTAGCGAAACCAAGAGTACAATATCTAAAACCTACCTGGTGTAAGGCGTTATAGTAGATGAGGGCGGAGTAGGTACTGCTGCAGTGTCGGGATGCAGGAAGTTTCTTCTCTGCTCCGCCCGTTCCCAACACTGCTGTAGACACCGCGCCATGACGTCTGGTAAATTATTTACTTGTTCCTGAAACACATGGCAAAGTTGGTTTACTAAAAGGGAATACAACGAAATTGATGTTAAATACACGTCACCACAAGTAATATTCTTTAGTTTTGTTAATAGTTACTTCTAGCATTCGAGTTAGTGGTTACAGCACTAAGATCTTCGCTTTGTATTACACATCTGCTAGTGACACGATCCCTAAAGGATCATAAATTTTAGCTACAAAACTATACGAAAAGGGTCATATCATGAAAAGTGTGCTGCTAGCCCTGAGACTACTATACTAGCAAGTAGGGACCATCATTGTGTAAAATTCACCACTTCCTTTGTAATTTTCACAAACCCACATCAACCTCCCGGAACTGGTTTTGTACCTCTTATCTCAAACCCTTCATTGAGAGGTGCTTGTGTCATGGTTGCATCATCTTTATAATCAATAAAGTTTTCATTACCTGTAATGTAGTAAGTTTTTCTTCTAAACTAGTCAGCCTCTCTTCTATGGTGTCTTGTCTCGTGCTCATGTCTGAAACAATCTCGTAGACTGTGTTCTGGGTCTGTAAGAGAAAGGGGTCCTAATATCAATCGCTTTGTAGTTCATTATTAACTGTAGTTGCTAATCACTAGTTTGTGTTAGTGTAGGAGTTACTGTATCTTTGTCTGTCTCATGTGTGTCCTGTAGTTTGAAACGAATGTCTATAATATTGTGCATGTCCTCATTTCTTTTGGAAAATATTGTGATTTCTAATTCTAAATCATGCACGTTTTTAGCGGGATTGGTTTTGTCTATTTTAGCAAAGTAATTTTGATCTAAAAAATGCATGCGCAAAGCAAGTGGCCAATGGGTTTGAAATAAATTTTGTAGCATGCTATGATTTAAATTCCAATGCGATATTGAATTTATTCAGTTGGGTGTAGGTATTTATATAAAATTTAGCTTATTAAGGATGCTCGGTTTCAAGAGAGGACAGTAAAATCTGTAAAACATCATAGAGGACTTCTACCACTAAATCTATTTATTGCATTCCTAAAGTGCTAACTAGGGTTCTACCTCTAAATGAGTGTATGAGTGTAGCAATAGCGGTAAATATAATTTATGGGATTCAACGTACCTTTGCCATATCTGTTATTGTGTTGGCATTGTCCATCAACTTTCTTTGATCCATCTTCACTTTCCGCAACCTGAAATGTAATAGTACCTTTTTTATCAGTTCCTAAATTCAATTTAATCCAATTTCCCTTGGCTATTATTGTGTTTTTTTTCTGTTACTTATTCTTTTTGTCAATAAATCGGCACTAGCACTTATCCCCATGCTCTCTCAAGATCGTATGCAGTTCTAAGTTCATCTTGGTAGATTAGTTGTGTTATTACAAAAATACTTACGCATAAATAGCTAACAAAAACTTTCTTTGATGCGTTCTCACTCTTCCAGGATGGACTCGTTTCACAAGCCTCGTGTGTTTGTATATTAACCACGTCTCCCGAAGCACGTTGGCAGCTGCATTTTTCAGCTGTAAGTATCCATATATTCAATCAGACAATTCATCTCTTCTCAACAAAACGAAACACATTATGACAACACATGGTGTCCAATGTTTTTAAAGCTTTCTGTGGTTCAAGCTATTTATTAGCTCAAAATTGTTAATAAACATAAGGTATTAGACTTTTATTTATTTATTAGTTTGTTTTATTTAATTTCTAGCGAAGTGTCGCTACTCTTGTGTAAGTTTGCAATACCGTTAATATCATCTAATGTGTGTTACTCACTGTGTCAAGTCAAGCATCAATTTTAAGCAGATTAGTATCTTTATCGTTTAATTTATTAACTTTTTCTTTAGCATAACCTAGCGGGTAAGTCTTACCTTCAAAGTGTCCTTTAACTGTTACTCGAGTAACAGTCACCTTACCTTTTTCGTTAGCTGGGTTTCCATCATGAAGTTATGGACATGTTTCTCCGCTCTAGTTAACTCTAATTTTCTCGAAGCAACGGTCACTAATAATGCTGTACATCCCGCCCCCTGTTAATTAGATTAACAATAATTGTGATGAACTTATATCACAGCAATACTTACTCTTTTAGTAAGTTGTGTGTCCATCATGAAGTTATGAACGTGCTTCTCGGCTCTAGTTAATTCTAATTTTCTTGAAACAACCGCGACTAATAACGCTGTGCATCCAGCTCCCTGTTAAGTGAATACCTTAATGTAAAATGCAAGCGAACGTGTAGAAGCATTCAAGAATTTGTCATTCCAATAACGCAAGTTTGAAGGCTAAAAATCAAAAATAAACTATAATTTTTCAGCTATGTGCTATCTTTTAGATTATTTTTATTATTGTTATTAGAAATTAAAATTTATTGAGGATAACAGACACAATAGAAAAAAATACATATAAAAGCGATTTGAAAATCTTCTCGCCCACTATTGTCTCAGTTACCCTCTTAGATAGCTTAGATATTTTAAAATTTACTATTTATATCTTGGTTGACATTATTTATTAATTTTGCTTATATTTATTCAAACCTTTTGTGCTAAAATGCAGAACACTTTGCAAGTAGAATAAAAGAAGGAAATGTCTTACCTATCGAAATGGTTTTCGCGAATATTTAAAAGCACCGGTTTCCTTCTTTTATTTTAATTTCATGTTGTTTTACACAATTAACAAGTTGTCATCAAACACGACAGTTATTTTGAGTGCATTTCCATCTAATAGGTGCACAAGACTGAATCAATTCAACGTTTACTTCCATTTTAACATTAAGAACATCTAATATCTCATTTAACTTCATCAACATTTACACAAACACTATTTTAGGTGCATTAAGATTTATTGTACACTTCTGTATGAAAGTAATTTTAGGAAAAGTGAGCCATTTTAAAAACAAACGTATTGTGCAATCCAGTGAAATATTTAAGTGAAGAGAGAGCTAGAAATAGTTAGGAGAAATGAAGCATTCCATACTACAAATTATATAATTTCTAATAGCTGGCTTTAACAGGGAAATGGACGTAAGTTTATTTAAAAAAAATATTGAAACCGTACTTATATTATTGATATAGGTATTCCAAATAATGCTGTTGCCTGCAAGAACTACGAATAAAATTATACGATAGTAACCCTATATTCAAAATATTGTGTTTACTGAGTGTGAGTTACAGAAGTGGTGACATAATACAGGTGTCTGTACATATATATATATATACTGCATTCAAAATATTTCAACACAAACATTTCGTGTTACAGATATCTGTGAACATCAATATACTTGATAAATATTTATAACATCGAATACACCGACAAATTAGTTGTGACTTAGCGTAAGTTCTCGAGAGTGTGAAGCATTTTAGTGTGGTGTGTGAATTGTTTGGTACATTGAAACAATAGTGTTGACTGACTTCCACATCAAACATAGTTAAAGCATTGTATAAAGGCGAAAGCATTCCAACAGTGTCGTGTTGGCGTGATTTGGCGCACATCGACATTCAAATATATCATAATAATTCTTATAAAATATTGTTATTACCATCAGCTCAGTAAAATTGTGTCAGTCAACACGTACAGTCATAAAGTTTGTTTGTAAGGAACTTACCATAATGCCGGTGCTAACAGCAATACCTCTGCCGCAATATGTGTTTGGCACTATGTCACCAAAACCGACGGAGAGAAAGGTAATCGCAATAAGCCACATCGCATTCAGTAGGTTAGCGTGTTCTTCGTCGTGAAACCTGAATGGTTAATAAATTTCAACGCTTTACTCATTGACCTGTCTACCCTAAAGTCGAAGCGTTCGATAAAGAAGTGTTCATTCACAAACCCTACCTACAGACTCGTCGCACGCAAGCCAATCCCTACACGCGTAGTGGATCAAATTTAGAAAGAGATGAAACAAAAGAAAAGAGAGAGGGAATCCGTGTAGAATTGAAGAGTTTGACTTTGATTAAAATTTGCTGTGAAATTGCTTCAAACATATTATTGTGACGTTATTAACAACACATAAAATGGCTCACCTTTACCGACCTATTATAGTGTCACCTAGACAAAGCAAGGTTTTGTAATTTTAGCATTTTTTTAAACTGTCGCAAAGCTTGCGATGCCTAGTACAGTTCACTCCTAGCCACACAAAACGTATGAAAGATGTATAAATTGTCAAACCAACCCAAAGTATCCTACTATGTTTTTATACATACCACCATACCGCAGGTGAGGGTAATGCCACGGCCGCAGTAAGTGTTGGGGACTATATCACCGTAGCCAACACAGAGGAACGTTATAGCTGTCAGCCACATTGAGTTTAGCAAATTGGCATGGTCTTCATCGTGGAACCTGAGAGCCAAAATGCCCGACAAGAACCACAGATAACCGGTTGTTTCTACTAAAGTTAACATAAGTTCAACTTCAAAGGTACATAAAAATGTAGATTTTAAACAGGGACCTCTAAGCAAAGTTTTTGTGGCAAAATCAATGGAAAGAACAAGTCTATTTTTAAATTTAAGTAATCAATTTTAAACTTGATAAACATTAAGTGATACAGAACTCCTATACACAAAAGAAATTTTTGTCATGCCTATGGAAAAACAAAACTTTCTTACTACACACACATTGTACGTACTAATACCGAATATAAAGATTCTTAAATACAACGTGCATCTAAACATATATCTGGGTTGAATACCAAATAATTATACTTGTAGCCATGCGTGAATTAAATTTTAAACCTTAGGTGAAGGTCATGATAACACAGATAAACATTTAGTAGATAGATTGGCGAGAAGAGAGAAGGAAAACACGTAAGAGTGATAGTTACAAGCAACTTGCTTCGAACGGGAAGAAGAGGTAACTTGTTTGATGCATGATATGATAAGGTGCAATGGTTCTGTGCATGTTGATGGTAAGTCAGAAGCTTTATCTAACATTTAGTGTGTTGTTACCTAGAGCCATTTTGTGCGTGATTAAACTCTTATAATTTGTTTAATTTATATTTGTGTACGATATTTGCAATATCATTGTTTGTGTTAAGCCGTGCTGTGATTTTTAATGCTGATAATACGTGATATAGATCCACGGTATCTATATCAAAGGTCTTATTGTGCAGTTAACAGTGATACCATGTTTTCAATTAAAATTAAATCTACTTTATCACAACAAGCATCCTCTTTCTTTACAACGATTGGTTTTATTCACTACATCTAACACATAAACTAACAAAATATAAATTACAGCACTTGTGTTCTCAACACATCTTACAAAAGCTACAATTTGCGAAAATAGTCAAAGTCAAACTCTTGTATCTTTGTGATGATTATGAACCTAGCTTTGCTACATTAACTCTCCGTAAAACTTTAAACGTAGACATTGAAAACAAAAAACACAGTGGATATAAGAAGCAAAAACAAACATATTTACAACGCCACAGTACAAAAGCATTAGCATGCCCACATAGGCAGTACACCGGTGATCTTAAAACTTGGTAACTTGAGAGTCAAACATAGAATGTGGACATCAAACTAAACGATGGAAGCGAAGATACTGACAGAGAATTAGGAACGACTTTTAATGAGAAACTAAAATATCGGAACAAATCGAATGAGCAAATCAACTTCCCAAATACTGTTACAGGATTGGAATTCCCCACCCAAGATTTCGAACACATAATTATTACGCAAATTAAGATACGTCACCAACAACACATATATAACAACGGTACCAACCTTTCGCACTGCCGAAGCGTCCAGCTCGCGATTATCCAAAGAGATACCATAAAAACTAGTAACACGGTGCCTGGGCAAATTGTCATAAGTGTCTTCAAGACAAATCTGTGAACAGGCAACATACATCATATTTAAAGGTTGCAAAGCCTTGCTGGCTTTCAGTAAAAACTGTATAATATCAAACAAGTAGGATGTTATTGTGGATCTTAAGATCGATAGGGCAGACAGATTTAGTATAGCATAATCAGCCTAAACATTTTCTGTGAGGGGCCGTAATGCTCCACGCGGGCCAATTGCGAGGATAACTTTTGTGAAAGTGTGTTAAAGTGAATATACAGAATTATAAAAAAAAAAAATTACCTAGTGTTAAAATTAATTCTGTTTAAAGCACCTATACTTCTGGACGAAGCATCCGTGAATAATTTACTGTGAAGCAACATGACCCTGCATATTAAATAGAGTCGAAAGAACATCGGCAGAGACAGCGTGACATCATAAGGAACCTGGAATGAGAAAACCAATCACTTAGTAAGAATACATTTTGTAGGAGGTGTATGAGTATCCTAAATCGGCAACCTTAAGGCACGCAACATTACAATATTCAACACAGAATTTAAGGTAGGTACAATAAAAATGTCAAGTGATGTCAGTCGTTATTTTGTGAAGCCAATAGAACTATGTGCTTTGTGCTAAAGTGATATACGTCTGCCCAAAAATGTAACATTTAGCACATCAAGACAAATAGTTTAGGACAAAATGTGTACCAAGGTAAACCAATCATTGCCAAATTGCCCATTGTTTTATTACATCAAGAACAGAAAATTTTAAATTCATAATTTCCTGTTTTTTGTTAAACCTAAAAGCTTGTAACAAATACAATCGATAATCGTATCATAACCACAAGTATCGTGTAGTTTTTGGTTAAATACAACGTCACTCAACAATACTCTCTAACATATTATTATCCTACATGCATACAAATAAAACAAGACCGAACAGATATTAATGCTAATGGCAATATTACACGGTTCAATTAAATCGTATCTGATTAAAAACTGGAGAAATAAGGATATAGCCGATATCGATTGATTTTTTTACGTTTAAAACGATTCAATTTGGTTGCTCCATCCAAATTGAAGTGGAAGTGAACCGTGTAATTCCGGAGTAATAGAAACGCATCAGTGACATACACTCTATACCAATTTTTTAAATTCACATACACAAAAATAATAATGTTTTGTATGTACTTAAATTGGAAACATGCTCAAAACGAGGACTCTAGCATCACTTTAAACTTCGTAACACTTCAACTCAATGAATACAGACCTGAATTTGCTTATACATCGTGCCCTAAGGAAAAAATTGAAAAATGAACGTCAGTTAGCAAATAAAGTACAAGGATGAATCTAAATAATAGAAAGAAAATAATTATACGACAGAAAATCCATTATCTATACTAGATAAGAAAGAACGATGGTTTCCTAATTAATAGTAATAGCGTATCTACTCGTCTCATACAAACTTATTTACGATTTCTAAACTAGTTAAAAGTTGAAAATATAAAATTATACAAAAACTCCGTTAAACTACAAGATATTTTAAGTAGACATCAAGAATCTGGTGTTTAACCATGATATGATCTAGATAAGTGAAGAATATCCAAATGGACTTATTTTTCTAACAACAAACTTACATCAAATTGTAGATTGAAAGACAACATAAAGAGATCAAAATGCTTGAATGACGGTGACATCTAAATACCTAGAATATACAAAATAAGTTAATTTAAAAAATTATAACTTACTACTTCTACGCCTATGACGCCCCCTTTGTTTGCGAGTTTTGTGGTCCAAGTAAAGGTATATTGCCCGGGGATAGGATGCACGGCGCAAATAGCGAGCTCGAGGCCAATTTGAGCTATCCGCTGCCACGTCATTGCTATCCGCCAGTCGTCAGCGCAGTTGTCTATCATAAATAACTGAAACCCAATAAACCAAAAGGTAAGCAAAACACGCAAAAATTAACAAGAAGTTAACGAAGTTTTACCAAAATTAATATTTGAAGACGCATGTGTTCAAAGTTCCTAACTTTCTTAATAAAAATCGAAAGGTCTTTTGTTTATAAGGAGTTTCGTAAAATTGCTTTATTGATCCGCTGCATTAAGTAGACGGAAATTAATTAAGAAAGTTTCCGTCTCAGAATCGTTTAGAGGCAAAGTATATGGAGTTCTATTAGTTACCTGTACTTCTAAAGCATGATACGCGACGATTAGGCCAAGTAAAATCACAGTCGACATTGATATAAGCGTCTTCAACGCCTGCGAATATATTGACGCCTGAAATAAAGTAGCAATACGTTAACGTCAAATGAATTCTAAAGAAGGAATCAATTAATATACTCAAATGTTATCTTACCTTAGTATATACACCAGCACTTGCAAGTTCATTTTCTATAACCATAATTATTATACCAAACATTCCCATTACTAAAGCGTAATCACTTATTCGTTTCCTTTTTTCGAATAACGCCTTTCTTCTACCTAATCTGAAAAATGAAAACACAATCTATTTAGTGCGTTCAATTTATTATGGAGGCAACTTATTTCTCTACGGAGTTAATGGTGAATTTCAGAGGGACTTTAAAATTTACGTGATATCCAAAACTAGGTCTCGTTTGGCTCAGATCAAAGTTTTCGTGCCGACGGCCGGTATCACGGGATTAGAGTTTATTGAAGGCCCATAGCCATTGATTGGTACCTCACAATCTTCCTGATTGATTTATCAGTAAATTGGTCTTTAAAAGGATTAACTTCTAGGTTAGAACGAGATGACAGTAGATCAATTAATTTTGTTATTTTGCTTCTGCGTGTCTTTGTTGCTGTTCATTATTAAAATCATACACAAATCCATAGCATTCTCAAAGGATATTGAGCTAAATTGTACCGTCTTCATCTTTATTAACTAATTACTTTACTAATATAGCACGTTCGGAGTACGTGACTCTAACAACGTCGATGCATCTCACGTTGCTACCGCTTGCCGTTCTGATTACTCCATAATAGGAAAAATCAGAAGAACATACATTTTCTGTTCTGTTAACATATTTACTTTTTGTAATACCTCCTATTCACTTAATATTATCAGTTCTAACTTCTAACCACCCTTCGGACTTTCTTAGAAAAAACGTTGACGTCAACGGTCGACATGATAGTAGTAAATAAAATATGGTTTAATGAATAGTGATAACATCAATACATACTGCACTTAAATATTCTGAAGACAAACAAAATCGATGCGGCCCTGATGCAAGTTATTTCCGTTCGTTCAAGGCTGATAGGCATTATTAAAACGTTTCCAGCTTGTATTCGCTTTATTAAGCGAGTTTTGTGTGATTTAAAATGTATTGATTGATTTAGTTTGAAATCTATGTTATATTATATTAATTAGTGAATGTACTATTTTGCTGCTCGAATAGCTTTACCCGAAACCATATTTGAATGATCCTGTCTGAATTTGTCTTTATAATGTTTAAAATGTGAACGAGCATTTTTCTTCGAAAATTAATTTGGTAGATCATATTCAGAATATTATACATGTCCTTCACACATAATTATACTACAATGCATCAAACCGGTTTTTTAGAAATATACAAATCATTTTTTAAGATTTTCCAAACAATGACTAATAAACGTCTACAACAATTTACTAGAAAACGTGAAAAAACATAATGAACATTGAGTCGTAAGGTGAAATCGGTCGCGTGAAAAACTCACTTTACATATTATGTTCGTTTGTATTTACGAAAGGTCCTAAAAAGCGTGGGTACGTTGATACAATGCTGATAGGAGCACGCTTGGAACACATAAACTACCATATAAAGTGCTAGAAAAGGATTTCGGTTGGTATGCCACTCGTATGTTTGTGGCAACACAATGTATGGTGGTGTTGTTGAATTTTTATGGGCTTTTCTATTGACTATAATTATTAGTAGTTACTATAAAGAACATATCGATAAAGCTAAATATTATTACGTCAGTACATACAGATTATAACATACACGTATAGTGTAGGTAATGAAATAATTCATTTCAAACAAGTAAACAAAAACATTTAAATTAAATGACCGATGAATCCGATTATTTTGCAAAATATATAAAGGATTTCAAGTAATTAATGTTAAAATATTACAAGTATATTCAATTTTAATAATGTTAACGTAAACAGTTCCGCATGAATTGTAAATACAAAATAATTCTGCGAAATTAAATGAAATGAGATTTTAATCATTTATATAAAGCAATTTTAATCATAATAGGGATAGTATGAATGAACACAATGAAAATATTTGCAGAACTGGATTCAAAGCAGTTATTTGAAGATTTCCATTTTATTGAATTTTTATCGCGTTTGACTGGATCGAGGAGCCCCTCCAAAACTGCTGAATCGATTTTGACAGAGTTTTTATTGTTCGGAAGCTGTTGAACGATTCTTGTTGAATCTGAGAATTGTGAGTGTAAGTAAAACTTTTCGTGAAACTGAAATCCAATGTATAAAGTAGTGAGACGGCTTGTATCATTCACGTCCATAATTAGTTCCAAAAAGTATACAATTTTGATTCTAATTTCAACAAAATCTATGCCCACGAAAAAAAGATGCAATAAAAGTGATTTCATTTTTACGTTAACTCACAAATAACTCTTTATGATAACTTTATAGACAGTCGTTATACGTTCCACCCTTTAACTGTTGCGAACGAAATTATCATCATATAACACAGTTATTTCTCAATTCAGCTGAATAGAATCACGTAGAAGGCCATTTTTTTTAAACCAGCTATACAGTGTGAGTCTTCATAATGTGCACATATCGAAATGAGGGATTCTATGCTTAATTTGACAAACGGAAAAAATATTTAAAAAATTTTTTTTTTTTTTTTTTTCTTTAATTTGTATTTTTTACCCCAATGTAAAAAAACGGTGTAACTTTTAAATGATCTATCGCGATGAAACAAACTCAACTCCATAATGATTGGTAGTAATTAAGTGTTCTTATAAAATGAAAATTGTGGGAAAAACCCCTCCCAATTAAACCCAAAAAACCCTCAATTGAAAATAAACAGGTATTTCGTCCAAAAATCTGTTTTTTTAATAAATTTTTACAATAATCGAAAAAAAAAACAATAAGACGAATTTTTTTAAATAAAAAAAAATGGAAAAAAAAATTTCTTTAGATTTTATTTTTTATTTTTTCCGTCGATAAAATTAAGCATAGATTCCCCCATTTCGATATGTGCACATTATGAAGACTCACACTGTATATGTATATGTCATGTCTACATTGTGCTTAGATATGTAGGGCTGGTTCACATGGGATGATACGTCGTTTATGTATCCCCGTCTCAGGAGAATGAACTCGTCGGGTTTCGACCAAAGATTGACCTCAGCTTTATTACACCGCTTATTGGTTTTATGTAGCCCACGAGACTTAATGAAAATAGTAGGATCCGATATCGGCAAAACAATGAAGTACGCCATAATAATGATATGTTGTATTAACTGTGGTTTTATTGGTCGCATTTTACGAATGGCGTAAGGATTCCTATTATATTGCTCGTAAAAGTTTCTTTGGCGGATGATGTGTTATTAATATGGATAAACCTTTGCCTTGAATTGCGCGTCTGAGATTGAGTTTAAAAAAGAACTGTACGTAAGCTACGTACAGTTTTATTTTTAACTCATGGCCCTCATGGGTAAAGAAATTGTACAGTAAAAAATCCTTTTAAACAGAATTTCCCTGATAAAAGCAACATTACTGAAGTATCATCCAAACTTCTGATTTATTTTTTACCTAACACGATGAAAAGGGTTCAGGCTCCAAAAAGCATCAAATTCTACATAAATCCTAAACTTTGAAGTGCAGTCCATTTTGTTTAACTTTAAATATTGATACCTATCCGTATTTACTTTACTCTCAAGTTGCGTTTGCACACAGCGTATCGAAGCGAACGTTCGTCCACTGTGAAATGGAAATTTCATATTGAAATCCGACCAAAATGTTGGGTGTATAAATCTTTCCCAGGTTTGCGGTTCGGAATCGTAGTTTATCTGATCGTGACTGATGGTTTGCTCAATTTACATTGTGAAATCGAGTACTGGGACTTTTCAGGTGAATTGTTTTGATCATACTAGCTTTTGCCCGCGGCTTCCCCCTAGGTAGTGTAGAATTATTCCACTATCGGGATAAAAAGTATCCTATGTCCCAACCAACTTCATGGTCTATCTATGAGACAAAATCTATCCAAATTCATTCAACCGTAAAGGCATGGAGAGACAGAGTTACTTGCGTAATTATTAAAATAGTATCGATTACTTTCGCAGGGTCAAATTTAATTAGTTATTTAATTAGTATCGCTATCTAAACACGAAAAATTAAATTAAAATTTTTTTTTACCCCTCAATTAGTTCTGGTACTGTTGTTACTTGAAGTATGAATTAACTAAATCTGTTTTTATGTTGTTTAGTCTTTTTCTTCTTTCTTCTTTCTTTTCTTCTTTCTTTAGTTTACATAAAAATATAAGAAAGTACTGTTTTTTTCAAGAACCCAATTTTTATTTTCATTTTATCAATTT
Organism: Eupsilia transversa; assembly: GCA_914767815.1. Lineage (NCBI taxonomy): Eukaryota > Metazoa > Arthropoda > Insecta > Lepidoptera > Noctuidae > Eupsilia > Eupsilia transversa. The sequence continues at coordinate 7,803,008 of OU611888.1, forward strand.
TATAATATTATGTCAATAGATCATGTCTGCGGAGTTTCGCTACATAGTTTAATTTGACCCTCTGTATTAGTACAGCTCGTCTAAGCTGAAATGACGCGCCACACTACCGCATTTACCGTAGTGTACGTATACTAATTTAAGTAGTGGGGCGCGTCATTTCAGCTTAGACGAGCTTCAAGGATTTAAACAGTTACGCACTTTTCTGTTGAATATGTTTTCATTTTAAGGCTATGCGCAGACTTTAATCAACACTCGTGCCGATTCTCTTGTCACAAATGCCTCTAAACTAGACTAAAAATCAGCAAAATTCAGTTTATACCTGTCAAACGACGATTTCCCATTCTGAAATTAGACAAAAGTGATACAACTTAACTATATTTACAGCACTAAGATGGCACTGAGTTATTAATTTGGTGAAAATGGCAATTTTGCTATTCTGATTTTGACGGTTTTCACGTAAAATTTTGGTTAAACTGGCTTAAAAGTAGCTAAAACTGACTATTTTTAAACGCTAAAGAACAAAAAAGGTGTGGAATAAAATTGGTCGTCATGAACTATTCACACCTACACCTCGACTGCCATTGCAAAAACAGTACTGTATCTTTCGACCCCCTTAATGTAACCCTTAACCCATAAAACTCAACATTTAGCTAGCCATACAAAAAGTGAAAAATTCCATATAAAACACGTCGAGGCTGCCCCCCCGCCATTCGATTTTAGTTGTGTCAAAATTATTTTTTTATTTAGAGATTTATTTTCGCAGAATAGCTTTAAGATTCTCATAGCCAAAAGTAAGGAATTTTATTCACAAGAGAATCGGCATTGTCTTCTCGTTAACCAGACTATTACCTACTTGTAACGAAACAAGTAAAAAATAGTATATTATGCAACTAGTGAATAAAGGACGGATTTAAAGCGAGGGCCATAGATGAATCACGACCAAGTGAAGGATTCTAACGACTGAATCACGACCGGAGGGAGTGATTCATGATGATTGAATCACGAGCATAGCGAGTGATTCAAGTGTTAGAATCCTGAGCGACGCGAGTGATTCGTGGCCCTCGATATAAATCCGTTTTATTCAAGAGTTGCATACTATACTTTATACCATGACTACGAGAAAAAGAAATATTTAAGCGAAAATAGATATTCAATGAAGAAAAAAAATTTTTTTTTTTTTACTTTGCCCCACTCTAGGAATTTCTCCTGTATCGTGTTTGCGTTTACAAACATTTAAATTGACATACACAAACAGCCAGACCCGGAACAACTACATGTAGGTCATACAATATTTAATATTTGTTCCGTGCGGGAATCGAACCCGCGACACGCAGCGCAGTAGTCAATCGCTTAACCACTACACCAATCGTGCCGTCGAAATTAATTTAAATGCACATAATTTTTTTTGCAAGGAGGTTGTATAGCATTGAGATGGATGTTGAATATATTGGTGTGTTCTAAATTCAAACACCAAAACAGTGATTAAAAGTGCTTTTTATTCACTGTTTTGCGTGAATAAAATAAGCTTTTTAGAGGGGGAATGGTATAAATATAATTTCAAACTTATCTGACACAAGTCAAAGAACTTTGCAGACTGAACTGTTTTGACTCTGTATAAAAAACAAACAAAACTAATGAAATTCATACGGTTTTGAGTTAAAAAACCAAACAAGCAAATGAAGAACACGAAACGTGTCGTAGTCGTTATTTAGTCGAACGCTCGTGAAAAATTGCAAATTGGATTTTTTAAGCCATACTCTGTATTTTACTGAGCAACAAACGATTCGGAAACTAGATGGTGTTAATTTGCGTTTCGAATTCAATTAACTCGTGTATTTCGAGATCCTTGTCAAGCACGAAACATGAATGTGAATGAGAGGTAGGTATTTACAATAATTTAAACTGATACTAATAGGTTTTAACATCAATAATTTTTCAGGACCTGATTGGTGGCTGTTCTTCAGAAAGGTCAGGTGCGTAGTACTCGCAACCGGCGTGCGTGTATGCCCAGATATATGAACGTAAACTAAGCAAAATGAGTATGTAAGCCGATCCAAACATACTCCTTTGGCTTGGTTTAAGTAGGCAGAAACAACTTTTACTATGAGACCAAACCCGAAATCACAAAAAAATAAACAGCTGTTCCCTACATTTTGACGAACTATGCGAACATAAATATAGGGAACAGCTGATTTTTTTTTGTGATTTCGGGTGTGGTCTCATAGTAAAAGTTGTTCATAATGATGAGTACAAAGACCCCTTAAGAGGTTGTTAGTGTTTTATCAATAACCCTGTTTATGTACTCGGAAACCGACCCCGGAGGGCGACGACAGTACTTTACAGGGTAGGTACGTAATTTTTCAAAAACAGTCCGGACACTGGACACCGGTTTGTTGTTTGCAAAATACTCCTCTCCTAACACAAGGGAGTTCAATATAACTGGCGAAATGTGGTTATAATTAACACTAAACTTCCGTCTAACCCTTCCAGGAATACCTACTACAGCCGTATCGTCTTATGTATGTTTACTATACGTATTCAGAATAATTTAACTGACGTTCTAGAGGAGCGAGGAGCTTATGGCTAAGTGATCGACCCGTGCGGGTGTTAAAGCCCACAAGATCCATCAGGTTTAGCTACTCTTGCCGAGGTTGGTTCGTGGATGGGTGAGCATCTTTACATACCGAGACTCCTAAGTACCTCAGAAAGTAAGTTTAGCCGTTCGTCCGGGCTGTCATTCGTGGATCTTTGTGACAGTCGTTACGGGTCCTCAGAAGCCCGAAAGTCTGACAACCAGTCATAACAAGGGGTATCGTATTACCCAGTTACTGGGTTGTGGAGATCTCCATCCAGTTAGACTGGAAGCCAACCCCAACATAGTTGGGAAAAGGTTGGCAGATTTTGAAACTGACGTTTTAATTATAAAATGCAGTTATTGTCTGTCCTCATTTATAAATCTTTTTATCGTACTGAGATTTCAGAAAACCTAATTCTAGCTTAATCTCGCCTTGGTACTTAAGCTTTTCTTATAATGTTGTAATATTGTTTTTGTAACTAATTATGTGTACAATAAAGAAAGAATAAATTTTTACAAAGAACTAGTCAAAATTTTTAAAAATCTTTTTGTTTTTAGTTCCCAAGGTAAACACGAATCCACATGCTAGAATGGAAAGCTCAGCATTGTGTGATCTTACAAAGACGCTCTCCAATTATGCTGAAGTGCCAACTTTGTCTGCTTCATTATCATTTCATTGATCGACTCTTGAAAAACTCTTACTGTGTTCAAAACTTCACGATTTAAGACTTTCTTTGAATTCTTTGAAATTCGCGACATCGGTAGAAGATTTTATTTGAGTTGCAATTTTAATTTTGTCCATACTATAGGCGGTGCCAAATTATTGTTGAATCTGATGAGATATCAAGTACAAAATGTTATTATTTCCAAAATATATTAATTTAAAATTCTACTGTCACAGACTGTATTAGACCATTTACACTCTGCAAATTGGAAGCAAATTTTATTGAGAAAACACAATTTAGTCCTAAAAGGATAACCCAATATCCTCGCGAGAACTCCTCTCACGTCTGAACATTTGATCTCAGGTACAATTTAACTCAATAGAAAAACATCACGCACATCGACTCCAATTACAGCTAGAGCATTGGACACTAACCTATATCCTATATTGGGTTTGTGCTTAGCTGTCCCCCCTCCCTTGTACGTGCCGCCGCCAAGCGCTCGTTCTTCGCCGAAGCGCGGGTACTCGCTGTGCACGCCGACGAGTGCGACGCCGGCTTCCTCACCACCCGCGTCCCTCCCTCCCCCCGAGTACGCCTTCATCGCGCCCGGGATCGAGAGCGTCGACACCGGCTTCCGCAGCTGAAATACACCGAAATACACTGTCAGCAAATTGTTGGAAACCACCAAAATTGAAATCTCAACCCGAAATGTACACTGTCGCATGTTACATTAAAACCGTACTGGTGAGTTCGGTGGGCTTCTAAAATCAGTTTCGCGATATTAATGTTTTGATTCAGCTATATTTAACATGTTTATTTCAATCCACGATGTCTCATCTCGCATTAATAAATGTGGACTTCATACAAATTCAGAAATAAATATTCCGCTCTGAAACTTCGTTTAAGACTATGTTGTACTCGACCGTAAAGCTCCTCGTAAAAGTTAAGATACAAGAGTTGTGTTATATTTTTAACTCATAACCGTTTACCCTTCTTAACATAACAATGTCCGTTATCCTCTGAAACGTAAGGCTGGCCTCGAGGAAATACCGTCATATCCTTAACCCGAGATTAATAAAATGACGCTTTATGGAAACGTCGAAGAAATCCACAATGAAAATGGTTGTACTCGACTCAGAGTCTCTCCATTCATGTGTTACGTTTTTAGAAGATAGATAAGATAAAAATTTAAGATAAAATTTATTTATTGTTTACAAGGACCAGATTATAGTACAGATACATTGGGACATGAGAATAATACACAGTCTGGTAAGCGGGTGAAGCGCTGTACTCCTATATAGGCTACTGAGTAGCCTGTGTTTAGGAGAGACAGGACTGATGCATTTAGTTAGCTAAGGTTAAATACGTACTATATTTTAGCCGCGCTATTATTGCGTGACTAATGAGAAATACTTACTAAACTCTTGGAGCTCCAATTAAGTGGGGCACAAAAACATTTTTGAGAAATTACGCAAATAAAATTGCTTGCCTACCCCAACTCCTAGTTAGTAAGACATGTTTGTACGTAATTAAAATTTTCAGGATACTTGAGAGCGCCCAAGGCAACGGTGGGTAAGGACAGAAAAGTGACGTGCTACAATTTCCTAAACAGCCCTCCTCTTTTGACCAGCATGTTTCTGCCGGCAGCTAATTAGATTTATTATTCTACGTGTATGCATTCTGGTTTCCGCTTTGGGTTAAATAAAGTTTTCGTGGTGTCCATTAGCTTAATCTAATTGAGGCAATTTATCTGCAAATGCATACCTATCTTTGAAAACTATTATTTTGTTGGTTTTATTTGTATTCGTTGTGAGTTCGTTCATTAGGTGTACGATTTAATCCGTAATAACTTATACAATAATGTGTTAGGTTAATTGAATTCCTTCAAAGTCATCTTGTATGTCATTTGGTAGGTTTGTATTCACCGAAGCGTCTATTTCCGTCATGTTAGCCCGAAGGTAAGGGTGACAGAAACCTCAAATTAGCCAATTCATACGTCTAGACGTTCAAATCGACCACGCGTGACGCCATGTGCAGAATCCTTAAACTAATCTCGTTGTAACATGATAAACCTGGGGTCATTGCGTTTATACTGCTTTATTAAACTTTATGAACTTCTATGATGTATTCGAAATATGTCTAACAACGTCTGGTATGAATATTTTAATTAAAATGGCGACCCGTGAACTGTGGAGCTTATAATGCATGTAAGAACGGCCGGTTGCTGTACCTAAGTGAAAACACTGTAAGCGAAATTCATGGCAAGCTTGCGCTCCGAGTTTTTATAATTTTGTTAAAAGAACGTCTACTTATAAAAAAAGGTTTTGCAGTGCAAATATGATTTTGCCAAGAAAGTTTATTTTACTTCAAACTTAAATAAATGTGGGATCTTAATAATATAATTACTTGGATTCAGTATAAGATTTGCAGTTCAATTATAAGGACTGCAGAATTGTAAAAAACGATAAAAATTTAGTTACACATTTTCATTTAATTTTGTAATATCCAACTACTGAGCGTCTATAGGATATACAGCATAATTTTTGCCAATATTACTACCATTTCCAATTTCGATGTTTGCGGTTGAAATATTTTTATTTCGATTTCCCAATCAAAACTTAATACTTTCCACGTTACACATCAGCACACATTAATTTTACATCTCTAGCTTCTAGTAATTAATTCTGGAAAATATAGAGCAAGCAATTTAATGCTTAATGACTTATTTACTTAAGCTACATAATTGCTTCGAAAGAAAATGATTCACTTCTCGAACTCAGCAGTAGTTGGGCTACCGTAATAAGCATTTCTCGGAAACGCGTTCACCGAAGCCCGACACTAATATCGAATAGATCTGCGGTATCACGTCGCCAATTCGGTTAAACTTGGGTGATCCGATCGTAATAGCACCATTCGTATAAACTGCCCTTGCTGAAACTATCCGTTTACTCTTTCCTAGATGAAATATCGGAGAGAATGAAGATGGGGTATATGTAGAAATGGAGCTCACTATTTTTAGTATCACCATGATTAAGGAAAAGTTTTCTTATCACATCGCTCTGCGGCCTTAGAAATACAGTTCTTACTTTTAAATTTCTATTCTATATTATTCGATAATAACATGAAAATCTACAGAAACCCGTTGATTACTTTGCTGTAGTAAAATAACGTAATAACAACGCAATTAATTTCTTAATAACACCCATTTGGTACAACAACATTTTCGCAAAAACAACCACACTAGCAACTAACTTTAGATAGCTTTGTGCAAACAAACAAAACGAAATTAGAAACGTAGGAGCATAAACGGAACGCGAATATTTTTGTCTTTATTTTTAGAGTAAGCACATTCATTCATTCACTCATTCAACATTCATAACACGTAGGAAAACTTTTTCGTTTCCCGTCAAAACTCCTGAAAACTTTTTTTTTGTTATTACACATATAAACATTTAACATTTAGATTGGTACCGTATTTTTAGGAACATGTAAATTGACGTCGTATTCGTTGCGAATTCGGTTAATATTCGAATAGATATTACTTTATCTTTGGAAAAAGGTTATCCTAGAATTCTCGTATTCTGCAACGTTCAAAACGCCACATCCACACGTATCTAATTTTACGACTACTATAAATAAAATAAGTCAAAACATCGTAAGTTGAAACACATTGTTTCCGAACTCAGCGCGGATATAAATTTTGCTGCGCCCAAATAGGGTTGAGTTGCTCGTCTAGTCAGGTGACGACATATTGAGGATTGAAACAAGCCTTGAATACAAATGGCCGAGATAGGAATGCTGACGTAGCGGATGAGTGTTGGCAAACACTGATGACTGATCCTTAAGAGAGATAATATTGTGTGTGAATTGCGTTGACAATTTAGTTAATGTTTGTGTGTGTGAGTGAAGTATTGCGAGTTTAAGTTGATGTCACATAAATCAAAAACGTTTTTCAAGTTCTAAAATCAAGGTGTGTAAAGCTTTAAAATAAGAACTGGAAAAATCTTAGTATTCAAAGTACTGTATTTTTGTCTTCCGTATCTTTAAGCAAAAAGTAGCTATCCCAAGTTATGAGCAAACGTTTTGGAAAATTATTACAGTTATAAAAAGACAATTTCACTGCTCACCGCCGCGCCGGTTTTAAGCCAAGCGTTGAAAATTATTATTGTCAATGGTTTTTATCGTTCAAATGGGGAGCAGCAGTATTTATACAGCAAATTGAACCTGTAATTGCATGGTAAACAAGCCGTGATTAATTACTGCTAAAATTTTGGTTATAATTAACGGTGTAATAATTTTAGCATGCATAATTTCCACATTCTAAAAGGAAAATACATATTTATTGTACGGGAATGTGTTATACAAGCGATGGAAGTTCATTTTGCGATGTTGCTAGAATATAAATCTGTGTTTGGAAATATGAAGTACAGTCCTTTCGCAGTTAATTGACCCCGGACAGCAGAAACCTAAAAGCAACCTTATTGTAACTTCAATAAGGATCATTGTGACGAGAAACTGATGGTCAGTTGCAACCCAACATCACCCGAGCGTTTATTCTGAAAGTGGGCAAAGTCGCAAATAGATGTCAAATATGTATTTCGCTGTTTTGATTAATGTGGTAAATATTACTGTACGGAAATATGAAATATGGCTAACTAATGAAATAAAATATTGATTATGAATTCGAATAACTAATATCGTAACACCGAATATTTAGTTTTAGTAAAAAAAGTATTTAGTAGCGACATTTCATATTTCCATACAGTAATATTGCCAAAATTCATTGTAGGTAATTCCCAACTGCCTTTAGGATGCAAGAGCGAGCGAAGCCAGCTCGGGACTTAGAGCACCCTCAAAACAGGTAAATATTTGACAGCTATTTGCGACGTTGCCAACTTTTAGAAACAACGCTCTCAACGTAACTTCATTAAAGATCATTGCGTGTGGCTTCTATAGCATACGTTTTCTCTTAATACATCTGACATTGGCAAAATTGCCGGCATCGGCACCATTACCATAGAGAAAAATAGGATAGAATATAAAGATCGGTGTGACTTTGGCAATATTGCAAAATCAGAGGTAAATTAACTGTGCAAGGACTAATTCTTGTAAGAGGAAAGGACTACAGGGAAGATGTAATGAACAAGTGCATGATACCTCGAATTGGTAAAAAGTTTTATAGTAGTAGTTTTAGTGAGTACCTATTGGCTATTTGGATTATTAGTTTTGTAGTAGTAGTTTTAGTGAGTATTGGCTATTTGGATTATTTTTATAGGTCCTAATTACTACGATTATTTTGTTGCAGGTTCATCTTCAAACCAAGCAAAGACTTAAAATACTTCTGAGTTGAAAAAGAAACAAAATAAATATTTCTTATCTGAGTGAACACACAATACCTACCTATACCTTTTAGCAACCGAAAATAATAAAGATGAAGAACTAACTGATAAACTAACTCTGGATTTTTGCAGATTACAGGGGGGGATTATTGAACTATTGGAAAATACTTCTTTTAAGCCAGAAGGGAAATTAATACTAATAGCTTACTTAGTATGTTTGATTCTTGTGGAAATTAGGAATAATGATTCTACGGAAAAACACAATAATTTACCCATGGTCTAATCAATATTTTTACTAAATCCAATTTCCCAAGAAGTAGCCTATGTGGGAGGCAAGTTCAATATAGAAAAAATCAAAAAATGTGCCAGCAATTAAAACCCCAAAATAATCTAAATAAAAATAAAAGTAATAAAAACTAAAACCCTACTACGGCAAAAGTCAACTAAAAAGGTATAAACAAGTCATCACAGACAGACAAATTAAAAATCCGGAGTCACACGTAGTCTATTCGATTTATCCCCAAAACACGTGTGCCTTTACTGCCCCATCTCAAAAATCCAACCTGTATAAGCATCGTTCCGTCTCGATTTCTACTTACCTACATGTATAAAATAACAATATTATTATGTACCCACACTTTCATAAATGATTCGAATCAAAATCCTTTTTCAAGTTACAGACATCAAAGTACGGTGATAGTCGTTGACAACCATCCACATACACACATAATATCTACACAATATCGCATAATGCCGTACATACACCTAACGTTCAGAAAACCGAGTTTTCCTGTCTTCCAAAGAATCTAAAGTCGTTTGTCGACATTCCTTCACCGATTTTTTTTGCTTTAGGACCGTCCTCGCAATTTGTGGAAGAAAAACCGCGAAGATACTGTTGAGGACAGGTCTAACTTATAGTGTTTAAACTGCAATAAAGTGTAGGAGGCGACAGGTAGTTGGCTCAACGCCCACGACTACTTTTAGGACTAATTTCAACAGCATTTATTAGGGGTTAAATACTAGTAGACACCAAAACTACATCTCTGAAATTGCCGACGAAGAAAAATCGGTTTTCTTTTTTATTATTTTTAAATGTGGGTGCACCTCTGCCTAACCCTTCGGGGCATAGAGGCGTTATGTTATGCTATGTGTTATTCTTTTATTTTTCCAAAATGTTTGGCCTTTCTTTTTATAAACAGTAGCTAACCAACCTTCTCAACTGATGGATATACAGCCTCTCCAAATACATCATCTACCCGTGTACAAATGATTGATGGGAAGCGACCCATGCCGAGTATATATTTATAATAATACCCTTTATATATTTTCCCTTTTCCGATTTTCCATAAACCACAGCCTATTAATACCGTGGTACAGTGTAAATGCCTTGAAACCGTCAACAGTACGTAGTTACATATTCACCACGCAAACCTCACAGTGGAATGAACATGATAATCTAATTTTAGAATACTTTGTGTTTATTTTTATCATACACTGTACAAAGTAGGTCTTTGGTAAGAAGCATGTTGGCTTCAATAATTCAAATGTAAGTTATATTTTATATTGCATTGATAAGTCGGTCACAGTCTAAAAATACTTAGTAAGCTATTTCTTGGCAGACTGCCTTTTTATGTAAAAACGTCATGCAACTTATTTTTGACCTGTGTGTTTTTGTGGTTTTATTGACCTCTTACTTCATATATATCTTAAGGACGTAGAACGAAGTAATAAATTGTTAAATTTAATGAAAAAGGGTACCTAAGTAGACACTTCAGACAGTCTAAAATCCAATGTTTTAATTCCCAGGTTTTAGTTCTGACCGCAATCTTTTCATGAACACGATTATTTCAGCAAATTCTAAAATGCAACCTAGTTCCTTATTTTGTTATTACAACTTTACATAATATTCCGAACTTGATAACCACGGAGCCAATTTTGGAGCTGCATTGTTCGGTCGTATTATAAGCTTTTGTTTAATTAAAATTGGTTTAATATTTCTAAAGTTATGCTGGCTATACCAAAGGCCAGTAAATGAGAATTTGAACATAGATAATAATGTTCTTCCATGTTATTCTGCCTATCTGCTTTAGCAAGTTTTACGACCAATAATTTTTGCGGAACTCTTTTTAACAAAGGGATACTATACAGTCTGATCTTTGACCAGTATAACACTAAAGAAACCTGACTTATGAATTCTGCAAGCGGGTACAACCTGGACGCTAATTAAACGGCAAGCTCTTAGGTGATTATTAATATCCATCCTGTTCTAGTGTTTTGTTACTTAGCCTCAGCTTCTCCAGGTAGGCTGTGTTATATTATGTTTTGTGAGTAAAAAACAAAATAAAATAGTACATTTCTGTCGCGGCAATGCGGCAGCAACTCAGACATGATGGACGGTCGTGAAAACACATACGTGAGTCCATCAATACCTGGTTGCGGCCAAGGCTTGAATAGTACTTTTCTCAAATAATGCGCGGAAATTCAAACAAAGGAAATTAATTATAAATTCCAGAATCAATGACGGACGACGATAATTTTTCACGCGAAAATGTGTTCATTTGTTTCCTTTACTTTATACAGTTCTATTTGCAATCGAAATCGAACTTTGAATAAAATCTTTGATAAGTTAAGTCCCTGATTGTCATGTGTTGCAGTAAAAAGTTAGTTCCATTTTTAAATAGCACGACAGATATGGATTTTCATAGTAACTTTGCCGGCCGTAAAGTCAGTTATTTTTGACCAGTACAGCAATTCAGATTTACCTCGAAGAAGGTTGTCTAAATAATGCTCGAATTTCCTAGCATGTTTGAGAAAACACATTTTTACAACACTTGTTTTTCTTGGCCTTACTTTATGAGACAGTGCGCACACCAGATTCAAAACTGTTCAGTTTACGGCAAGTTGTCAAGCAAGTGTGGGCCCTAACATTGTTTTCATATAGCGCCAGTCAGACTAAAGACAATCATGATTTAAGTCTGCACACAGCCTTAGAAAAAGCTTAGACCCTTTCCACCACGTAGGTAATGGATGAGAAACCCTAGTGTTATCAGTGCAAGATACGTGGCTACTTCTGTAGTAATACATTACACTTCAGATTAAGGTCACAAGTAGTGGCCTAAGCAATCTATGTAAATACGTGTTCTGTATATAAATGGATAAATGATTAATGTATTCAATAATCATTTGCATGAGAAATGGCCCGGATAAGAATAGGCCTCTCTCGTTGGTGTGCTGTAAGATTCGCCTGAATACTTATATCATCCTAAAACAACTAATTAATTAAAGTAAAAAGTGATAAAAAAGTTCCGTATAACCTCACCCGAATGTTGAAGTAAGATTTTTAATTATCTTTTATAGTATTTTCATCTCACGAAGCGAAGTGCGCTTTACTTGTGGTTACCAAGTGTACAAACACGTTGTGAATAAGACAATGGCGAAGTTGGGAGGGGGTGTGTGCGTGTGTGTGATATGTGCTGACGCTACTCATCTTCAACCCCACATTTAATTATGACATCCTAGAATAAGTAATTAATCAAATAAAGCGTGATAAATAAGTTCCGTATAATCTTACCTGAATGTCTAAGTAACTTTGTTAATTAGCCTTTATAGTTTTATAATCTGACGAAGCGACGCGCGCTTTACTTGTGGTTACCAAGTGTACAAACGTTGTGAATGTGCGGGTAAGCGCAGGAACTCTCGGTACCGTCCGAGACATTGGCGAAGTTGGAAGTTTGTCGGGGTGTGTGCGTGTGTATTATGTGCTGACGCTACTCGTCTTCACGCACACATTCACAGCGTGTTTGTACACTTAGTTAACACATGTGAAGCGCGTGTCACTTTGTGAGATAAAAATACTGTATGCCTCAACGGGTCGTCTTAATAGGATACGGTAGGACTCTGAGTTGAGCACATACGGAACAGCTTTCTTACGGGAGAAGCTGCGGCAAAATTATATTCGTAGATATGCAAAAGAAATTAATTATTATACCTACTGATCTCTAGAAAAAGTTCGGACAAGAAGTTTTAACTCTGTGTTTTCATTGAGTCGCAATCGAAAACTATAATAGCAGAAAGCTCAAACAATTTGGCTAACGCCAACAAAGGAACAAAATTAGGTCCCACAACAATACACGAAGTAGTAAACGCCTAATTGATGGTATACCTACCGTTATAATAAATAAATACGTTTATAACACAAATGCCAAAGGAAACGGGTAATTACGTATTACTTTTTTATGAAGCTTGCCTCGAGTTCGAGCTGATCGATAATGACGAAAATAGGCTAACATACTACTGGAAATTGAACTGCAAGCGTCAGCTGTTTTCCCATAATGTTGATTATTGCACGTGGCATGCCACACATGAGGTAAACAGGCCTTTCGAAATACGATGCATTCCTGTACGTAATTCTGTTCTATTTAGGTTATGGACTCACAGGTATGTACTCTCTACATGGGTATGTGTGGGTGGGCTCCGAAATGATTAGTGTAGGGTATGTGGTTAGATTATACGGGACTGTACGAGTATATGAAACACCTGGATACAAACATATTTAGATACAGTTGTGGGTGGACTTTAGAAGTGTATTACCGATTCATGGATAGGTAAGTAGTATATCGGTAATCCTCGACTCAATTAGGATGTGCTAGTGAGTTAATTAATGAATGGTCATTAGGACTGACATTTAATGTTCTATTGAAAAAATAATACCATTAAATTAGTCTAGGTACTTAAAAATGGAATAGAAAAATGCATAGATACCCCACTACAAAAGACTTGGGTAATATTTTTTTTAAATAAGAATGTGACTTTTTCCTTTAAAAGCAGAAAACTCAGTTTTTAATCATTCTCAATGTACTAGACGCATTCTGATTTCAAACGAGGTTGAGGCTTATTGCAATGCAGAGTTACAATGCTATCAAAGTTTTATGATAGAGAAAATGTCACGTATAAAACATCTCCGTTTGTCAAATGCAAACTATCATGACTCATCTAACTACGAGGAAATGTCAAAATATTCAGAGAACACGTTACATATTTATAAGGTACAAGTCGTTACTTTATGTGGCTTCAGAAAGTACCCGCTACAACGACTTACATAAATAAATTATGAAGCCTAGTACTTCAATTTCTGTAACGACCAATTACTTATTGAAAGAAATATTACCGATACCCCTTTCAATTATAATTGGTACAGGGTAATTGACTACGCAAACTTTCACGAACGTTCGATGTTGATACAAAAAGTTGGAAGGAAAAGTGGTTGTTTACTAAACCTTAATTATGGTTTATGCCATCCATCCTTGTCTGATTTCAGCCAACATTGATCATAGTACCCACTTGGAGACCCGAGTGGATGATGGATGAGTGAATTTCGTACTATCACATTATACGGGAGTCTAGTACGTGAAAGGTCGTGAGCACTTCTAAAGTACTTCAGAAAAAGTTTTTTTCTAAAGAATCTATTCATATTATGATTTTGTGAGTGGGTGAAATAAGAGTGAGTTCTATTACAGTCACAAAGCAAAATAATTCAATGCCAAAGGACCATTTTTAGCCTCGCGTCGAGCATTAAAAATTTAAAAGAAAGAGTGTATTTAAGGATCAATATCATTAAAAATGTAGGCGCCCTTATTACCTACCTTGTTTTTGGATTGTTTAAAAATAATCAAAACATTTTAATCGATACAAAATCTAACATAAGATCAAGGTTAATTAACTTCCATGAGAAATGTCACATCGCAAATTATGGAGTATCAGATTTTTGCAAATTAAAGGAATTGGAAAAAAAAGAAATAATTTGTTAACGTTAGCAAATTGATGGGTTGGTGGACTCATGTGGAATAAATGTACCTTTATGCTGATAATATTATAATTTTGACAATAAATCAACATGAAAGAGTAAAAGACGTACGGAATTAAATTGAGCCAAATCAATATAGCCTGTAGACAAGACGTATCTAGCCTTCGAATTATAAATCAGTATTGCCAAAACAAATGAATGGGAAACAACAAATTAGACAGTCGACAGTTTTATTGTTCTGTTTACAAGGATGATGTTTTTTTCTCATTATATTAAATAGGGACAGTTAAGCATTTTACGTTCTTATTGTTTTCATAACATAAGAAGAAAATACAACTACTTTGATCATCATAAGAGAAGACATTTGAATTACGTTTATATTACTTTTAGAATGAAAGCGATTGCCAGTAATGTTCAGGTAAATAATAAGCGAGACAGCATTATTATGTACTAGCTTCTACCCGCGACTTCGTACGCGTGAAATTCGGCTCCGACCGACCGTGGCACATCCTATCGCCCGCCGGCTATTTCTTACTTCGTTTTCACTTATCGTTTTTCTGACCTTTTGGATCGGCTCCTAAGAGTTGTAACGTAATGTTACGTCGTCTAAAACCTTCCCCAAGAATTGGGCTTCCCAATGCAAAAATAATTTTTAATCCGACTGGTAGTTCCGGAGATTACCCCCTACATACAAACACACAAACAAACAAACAAATTTTACCTCTTTATAATATTAGTATAGATAAACGGCATTGGATATATTTCAGTGTCACTTGCGTAATATGCATGGAAGAGTCCTAGTTCTGAAGTAAAATTTAATTTATTACTGAACAGACAGTACAGCTTACGAACAAAAGCATCACCTATTACCATCAATCCAGCTTAGTTTGAATACAAAATAGCGACGCCATGTGGGAATGAACTAATGGAGGCACATACATTGAAGCTTTGTGTCCTTCCCAGTATTTCCCATTTTCCGGTAAATCACAGGGAATTTAGTGCACAGTTTTTGGGCTTTGACACGTAATAACAGTTGAGTGTGCTTACATTATAAATGCTTTTTGCGTCAAATATGTACAATGGGTAAATTTTTATTCTCTGTAAAACAAACCTTTCCCTATACAAAATAGACCAAGGACAGGATCAAGATACACCACGTCGTGAATTAAAGATATATTGTAACAATAGATCAATATAATCAATGAATGATTTATAAAGTCAGCCCCCGACTTTGAAGACCACCAACATCTGTCATTGTCACGCCTACGATCGGACCTAAAGCTAATGAATGGAAATGAGAAATTTATTCGATCTTATTATTAGAGCACGCCAAACCCAGTGACTTCTTCGAACTAGAATAATAAAAAGAGCAAATTGACAATCGGTATTAAATAATTCTATGGGCAGTCATGAATTCTATATCCATTCATCTTTCTGTCCTTATCTCATTTTATTGGGGTTGCCGCAGTAACCTCACCTCTCATTTTATTTCCAACATACCTATAATAAAATCTTTCACACAATGCATCCATCTTTTCTTTGGTCTGCCTCTTTTTAAACCCGTTCAAACTTAACATCACTCACGAATACATGATATTCAAAATCAGCGCGTAAATTAGACAACATAACATCACGCCTGTATGCTCCGAAGGGTAAGGCAGAGGTGCACCTTTAGTACACCCACATTTCACCAGTTATGTTTAAGTCCCATGTAATAGGGGGCGAGGGAGGGGGGCGCGTAAGTTAGACCATTGATAAACATAGAACGCCTTATCAAGTACTAGCGACCCTCTGCTTCACCTTGCGTTATGCATTGTTACGGCTTGACAAAAAATCGAGATTTTTTGATTAAAAGTAAGTTTCATATTAATTTGTACACATAAATCTTCCGAAATAAATTTTATAATGATGGTGAAAATCACATCAGAATTCGTTGCGTAGTTTAAAGGAACAACGCGGTCTCACAGACAAAGGAAAAGCGACCTTAATTTATAATATGTATAGGTTACAGATTAGCGCAGATTAGTCACGTATCACGAATCAATGGCAAATCCTTGATGTTAATACTATTTGGTATTAACATAATAAACTTGATACTCGGTGTTAATGATTCAAGGTTGTACCCACGTACGTTCTTAGTATACTCTGGAGCTTTGTAATACCTCTAAAGGTATTGTTTTGTACTATATTTAGATTCTTAAGATTATACCTATGTGTACGTATAATCAATGTACCTACCTAAATATTCTAAAGTGTTACGAAGCGTAAAATTATTTAGATTTTCATTTATAATGGGCAATACAACCCTTTTCTCTCGGACATGGGTCGCTTTGTCAGAAATATTATTAAACATTCGAATTGAAATTTAATACCTATTAATATACCTATCAGAAAAAAATGACGTACATGGACCGGACATCGTAACAAGGGTACTGATGCATATCTTTAAAAACATTGAGCGGCAAACTTAAAAGCCCGTTGGTTTTTCGTAATCACATATTTACATCTTACATATCCAAAAACATTAGTAGGTATGTTGTACGTTGCACTTCATCATCTTGAACGAAATTGGAAGCCAGGAAAGTGCCCAAATAATTCAGAACGGACCCATTGTACGAGGTTTTGTATTACAAGCATCAGTAATCCTCCTTCCTTCCATTACCAAATTGACACCGAAAACCATTTTGAACCTGCAAATACGAAGCCCATAAAACACCGCGATCCCAGCCCTATTATTTATCAACAAAGGTTCGTTGTATATTTAGGTGTATCAATACGGGCCACAGGAGCAAATATCATAAATCAGCTACCAAATAATGTCCGATAGCGTCCATCCCAACGCCCAGATAACTCGTAAACTGGGATACAGTCGCAAAATATGTTGGGATGGACCATTCACTTGGAGTTGTGTCGTTGCTACCCTGAAATAAACGAAAGAGCATATGGAGGATATTACGACATAAATTTTATTTTTACATCACCTGGGAGACATGTGGTGATCAAGTACAAGGATTGATAATATAGGGTATTAGGGCGGTATAGTTTGGGATGAAAGGGTTGACAAAATTGATCCAAAATAATAAGGTAAAGATAAGTCCGAACCCTGATAGAAACTTAGATTTACAAAGCTAGAAATACTTTGCAACAAAATTATATATCAGTTTCAGATAAAACACAATGATCAATAATATGCTTAAGTTTTCGCACCATTAGGAATGCTCAACAAATCGAGTCGCTTCTATATCAAATGTGAATATTTTGGAAGTAAACAAAGTTATAAATCACGCCTACGACGCCAAGGATCTGTGCAATACACCAAAAAATGGGAAACTAGTGAGCCGGTAGATTACCTTCTTTCTTGTTAGCAATGATTGCTGATGGAAGATAAATGGGGAAGACAGTGTTTGCGATGGATTGGAAATGTCTCGTGAAGAGGTTGTTTGATATATCCTTCGTTATGATGAAGGTGAGGATGATTCTGACAAATAAGGAAATAATCTAAACTTGAAGATTGAAGATAAATACTCTATTAAATGGTGGCAAGAGTATACCAAGTACACCATCACTATTCTTGTGCTTAAAAAACAGCACCCTAATTGCGTAATATAAGATCAATCACAATCTGAATCGTTTTGAAACAAATTGCTTACCATTGCATGCAAAAAAAATCTGCTCAAAAGCGTAAATAACGCAATGAATGTTCTTGAACTGTCAACTTGAAAGATAGTCTCAATCGTTGACGAACATGTGTTAGGCAATAAGATAGCAGCTTCATCTACTACCACTTTAAAATTAGTTTTTACTACAAATACCAGTATTTTGGATTGGCGCCAATTTGATATAACTGTTTCATTTTTGAGGAAATGAAAAATTGTCCATTTCCAGTTTGCTACTTCAACTTCTATAATAACACGGATATTTCACAATGGAATATATTTTGTGATTTATTGTAACTAAGAAATATCCATGGAGTATGCTTTAGCATTTCAATGCTATAAATTATTTAAATTGAACATTTTGGGTGATGAATCTAGTCGAGGTTTTCAATATTACTTGAATGTTTTATATTATGCTTGTGTTTCCAAATAATTATAGTGATTCATGATTCTTAACTCAAACTGCGCGAATGGTGCCTCTGTAGCATCTGTACTGATTATTGAAAATAGAATTTTGATCTTCTACCAGTTTGTTAAATACATTGACAGGTTTACCAAATTCTGCTTAGTAAAAGCAGAATTTGGTAAACCTGTCAATGTCTTTTGAAGATCATTTTTAAAGACTTCTTGTCATTTTAGTGTCTTCTTAATCTTCTTCATTTCTGTAAACAGTTTTACTGGATAAAGATAAGTTTTTTTTTTTTAAATATTATTTTACTACCAATAGTTTTTAAGTTGTTACAAATTATCACAGGATCTACCACGAACCTGAGCCACGTATTTGATATGTATCTTTCCGAACTTTGAATTATGTGTTCTTTAGAAGTTCATCCACATATTTCTTATCAGAATGGTACCAACCTATGTTTAATTATAAGTTTGCCCTATCACAGACAGATTAAAATTTCGAAAAACAATCGAACTTTCTATAGCATGATAATGCGATTTTTTTTTCTTACTTACAGTAATTTCTAGGAAGAAATAAATAACATAACATTACAAAAGTGTAGGTACAGAGTAGCATACGCGTTCAAAAGCTACAGTGTCAATATTTCACAACCGTCATGACACTAACGGTTCATGAACCAAGTTTAAGAAAAAAAAAACTTTTTTTAAATAATATTTATCACTTTATGTAAGACTGAAATTACTGCTTTTGACAACGAGCGTTCGAGTTTATAATTAAAAGTTTTATTTTTATAATGAGACTTAATTTTTATCTATTACATCGATTATAACTTACATAAATTTAAATATAAGTTTACGTAACTGTAACTAATGATTTACAACTGATAATAATAGGCATTTATTATTTTTAGTGACACTATCAGCTTACACGAATTTAATATAAATTACTCGGTTATTAAGAATGATTTATATCAAAGAAGTGTTTCAAGTTAGGTTAACTCGAAACTTATCAGCTTTAAAAATAAATCAGGCGGCATGTTTCAAAGATTTTTTATCGTAATGAAGTATTAGATCTAATTTAATGCATCTCTCTCGGAAACCTTTAGATTCAAGGCTCGTTCACACTGGCGCGACTTGTCGCGCGACGCGACTTTAACAATACAATTTCTAATAAAACTTCACGATTGAACAATTGCCGGTGTCGCGTCGCGCGACAAGTCGCGCCAGTGTGAACGAGCCTTTAACCTTTTCGAACGAAGTTCCTTATCGCACACTTATTAACATTTTGACCGTCACGACACTTCTGTTACGTAACAAAAGTGTCATCACGACACTTTTTTATTGTATCGGGGTTTAACGCATTAGGTGAAAACCATTTAATAAAAAAATAAAAAATGCAATCCATTTTGGCATCACTCGTATTTCAAAGCAAAGTTGTAATAAAAATAACAGACGAGACGGGGATTCTTCAAAACAAACAAAATCTTCTCGTTCCAATTTTTCACAAAAGCTTTGGAATGTTAGCGTTTAATCAAACTGCATTACAGCGTTGAGCACTAAGTTTTTCTGCCAACACTGTTTGTCTGGTTTAACGAAGCGCCATATTATTATCAATGTGAGGTTTTACATCTGCTTGAATATTTTCTTGCCTTATTACTTTTCATGTTTTAATTCTTAGAGGTCCACGCTTCGTATTTTTAACCCCCGATATAAGTTTAACGAGTGTATCTGTGTATCTGTCTGTTCCCTCTTAGCTCCCAAACGGCTGAACCGATTTTGATTATTATTTTTTTGTTTGAAAGGTGTCTTGATCGAGCGTGTTCTTAGCTACAATTCAAGAAAATCGGTTCAGCCGTTTGAAGACTATCAGCTCTTTTCTTGTTGATGATTGGATGTCTTCCACAGGTCTGATCGATTCGAAATTTAGTATTCTGTTACTTCAACGATATTAGAAGAACATAGTAACCTTGAACCGATACTGCAGCATCACCTGGAATTGTGTCGGGGGTTATTTAAATTTTTAATTTTCACTTGTAACCCGACTGCATGACAACAAAGACAGGGGGTTGTGTTTTTAATTATATTAATCAATATACCAGTCATCATGTCACTTTTAACCAACATACTTTAGGAAAAAATTAACCGCTTAGGTTCCTTGGTCACTTACATAATGTCCAAAGGTTCCTATGATAAATCGTGAGTTCGTTTTAGCCCAGATGTTCTTTATGTTTCGTTCAGTCTCCGTAGTAACGTAAACCCCGTAAACTCCGTAAACTTGCTAAGTCCAAGAGTACTTGGACTTAGCAAGTTTTTATTGGCATGAGAAACAACTCCAATATTTATATAACTGTTATTCAATTATGTTACGAACTATTCAATTTTGAACATTAAACTGGAACGTTTTAATTGCAGGCAATAGAAAGTTTCGATGCAAACCAAACTCGGCTTGCTACTTGCATAGTTTGTTCATTGTATAACTCAAACATAACTTGAATGATTTCGTGTTTCGGTATTGTTCTATTAATGTTTTGCTGTTTCACATACTTTCAAAAAAATAGTTACCACAATACTGTGCAATATGAACGATTGAAATAGATGTTACTGATTTTGGAAATGTGATATTCCAGAAAGATCAAAATACAGCTACAAAAGCGTTTTTAGAATGAATTTAAAAATTGCGTAAGCACGTTTTCTTGTGCCAATATGTCATGATTATCCGATAAACTAGTCTCAAAATGAAATTATCTTGCCTGTCTAATTTATGTAATAATAGAAATAGAGTTATTTTATGTGAACGTATGTGAAGATGTTTGTAACTCAATCCTACTTCCTAGTATCCTACTATTTATACTAGCTACCGCCAGCGACTTCGCCCTGTGATATCTTTATACATTATAGCATGTTACTCAGTAATAATCAAGCATACTACCGGTGAAAGGTTTTTTTAAATCGGTGCAGTAGTTTTTGAGTTTATTCATTACAAGCAAAAATACAAATTTTGTCTTTATACTATTAGTGTGGAGGTGACGTTTTCCAAAGAGCACACAGAGACTCGGAACTGGTGTTAAACGTTTTGTATCACTCTGAAATAAGATATAAATAAGTCCTACTTTATGACTGGCTATTGAGATATTACTAAGTGTTGCAGCACTAATCAATGACCAACTAAAATTACGTTTATTACCGATAAAGGTACTTTTGAAGTACGAGTATAAGAGCTACTGCGGTTTGGCAAATTATGAATCCTCCATAACTAAGTCAATTTTTCATGCTTTCGAGTACAAAAACTTGGTATAAGGTAACTAACAGCTATTCGATAGCTTGAAACATTTTCTGTAGCACGGGTAACGGCCACTAGAGTTGCCAAAAAAAGAAAAACAGGCTTGGCGCGTTACCAAAAATAGAAACCGCTCGATGACATGCAGTGGTATCTAGTAACGTATTGGATTTAGGATTTGACGTTCGATTTAAATGTTAGCTTTTTCTCAACCGCACTAAAGAACCTTGTTAAAAAAGTAATGGTACCTACTTAGAAGGTGGATGTTTGAAGGTAGGCCGCGAAATTCAATTTTTTTTAAAGTTTTTTGCCATTTGCAGATCAGTGTCAGGTTCCGCGTGGCGGACCGGTTCTGGTTGGCAAATGTCACATGTATTCGATTTTTTGGTTCTAGGACATGCCGGTTTCCTCACGATGTTTTCCATTTTAGGGGTATGAGACACAGGGTATAAAGTTCTCTCATCCCCCATAGAAAAGGGAGGATCCTCCTACCAGACGGGTGTTATGTCTGGCGGGCAATTGCCCAAGGATTGATGTCGGATAGTCTATATAGACTTTTACACCGCGATGTAGGACTTGTGACGTCAGGTCTTTGATGCACCGTTTTTGAGAATGGTGATAACATTATTTTACACAAAGTAAAGGGCCAGCTTTGGTTCGAACCCACGATCTACAACTCGTAAGTCGGGGCCGTTACCACTGAGCCACCAATGTTCTCCCCGGGACTGCAACTTTTAATAAAGTTATACGCCTGACATTCTATGAGAATGAGATTAAAATCCCATTTAATTTTTCATTTTAAACGTTACCCTAGCTCATCTTTGTGATAGACGTATTATACTTTGTGTCTGCATTTCAATTATTAAAAAATATTCTTTCCTTAAAAAATGAACTTTATAGTTCTTAATTAAATTCTGTTGACCTGTAGATTTTCTCGTTGGTTTAGCGGTCTCAGGCGTGACGGCTGAGTGTGGGGTCCTGGGTTCGATTCTCAGGTTGGGTAAAGTAGGTATTAATAGGTATTTAATTTAGAAACAGCCAGTCGTTAAGCTGCTGGCCAGCATAAAGAGCTTGAATATAAATGGTGAAATGTAGATATAACTACTATATAGTCCATCCCGCCTGCCTACCCTGTCGGGGAAAACAATCGTCATTTCATGTAAAGATGTTGACGTGACATTAAAAAACTAGAACCGACCCTCGGTTCAACTTTTTTTGAACAAACACATACATATATTATGTAGACATGGTATGCCCATAATATACATGTCCAGTGTGCCTGATGCTTATCATTCTGTGAAATATGTTTCAGTAGATTTAGGAGAAGTAGAGCGACATTAAAATATAATATTTTAACCCCAAAAGCACACATAGCAGATACATCAGCGGTGGAGTTTATTTCTTCCTCTTTTAGTGGCCAAGTTTAAAACTACATCTTTCTATATAATAAAAAATAATTGCTGTTCGTTAGTCTCGCTAAAACTCGAGAACGGCTGGACCGATTTGGCTAATTTTGGTTTTGAAATACATATTTGTGCAAGTCCAGGGAAGGTTTAAATGGTGAGAAAATATGGAAAAATTGCTGTAGGTACGAAGGTATGTTTGTAGATAGGTAGGTATGTAGGTATGTAGGTAGGTATGTACGTAGGTAGATATGTAGGTAGGTAGATAGGTAGGTAGGTATGAAGGTAGGTAGGTAGGTAGGTATGTAGGCAGGCAGGTAGGTAGGTAGGGGTAGGTAGGGTAGGTTAGGTAGGTAAGTAGTGTAGGTAGGTAGGTAAGGTAGTTAGGCGCCGTAGATAAGTACTTAGTGCTACCCGTGCTAAGCCGGGGCGGGCAGCTAGATATCAATAATAATCTTGCGCTAGCAGAACCCTTTAAATTGTTAACTTTGCGTATTGATGGGTCACCAAGATACAGGCTGTGCCTAGTTTGGGAGCCACTGTTAAATCTGTCTAAGTTTTTAGAATTGCATACCATTACTTGTATGTTTGTGAACTAATTGTGTAAGTTTAATAAATGAATTTTGAAAAGCAGCCAACATTATTTATTTGTTTAAGTTACAGACAGCTCACGAAAATTTTAAAGTTTATTCTTAAAATTAATGTTGTGTCAGAATGTTTTCATAACTTTCAATTCTAGAAAATAATTCTACATAAATAAAATTACTTTATTAATTTTATTTTATATTACCTAGTGTACAGGCATCAGCGGGTTAATTGTGTAACACACTAACAATTGCAATGTCTTTCATTTTGACAATTCGACAATATCAATGGCTAAGAAAACTTCACGGTAGAACAGTTACCGGTGTCGCGTCGCGCCAGTCTGCACGAGGCTTTATTTACGTTGTTGAGCAGACGAATTTGTCAAACATAAGAAGCAATGGATTAGGAATTTCATTCAAAATCCTTCGGATTGTGAAAGAATGTGTGTGTAGTAAGTAGGTAAGTAAGTACGTAATTGGGGTGCTGGCTGTTTTACAAGTAAACCAAATGAATCATTTAAATCTAAGGCTATGTGTACAACTATCTTCAGTCGGAATGTGTCGCTTTAATAAAAAGATAGCGCGCAGTCTCATTGTGCAAGGTGACAAAAATCTAGGTACTGCATAATAGTTTTGACACAAGTTTACTCTGTTCTGTCTACGACAGACATAACTGCTGTCTCTAGTGTGCACTCCGTCTAACATGATTTTCACTACATTTTTACGCATCATCGATTTTCTTTTTCAGGGTGGCTACTTGCTGCTAGATAATTTTGGTCACGCGACTGTTTCGTGCTTTGGACCAGCCGGTCTATGCCGTCAAAATCTCACCGTGAAAACTTACGGTGAAGTGACGTTGAAATGAGCTGTCATTCCACCTGACGTTAGGAATTGACAGCTCACTTCAACTAGGTTTTTACGGTGTTATTTTTACAGAATAGATCGACTGAAGTCCGGAAAATGTCACCCTTGCCACGGGCCTTGCCATACAGTGTCTTTTAATTTTTTTTATGAACTTATGTTTTCTTTAATGGCCTTCCATACCTTTGTGAGTTTTCAAAACATTGTATTTACGTTTAAAGGAAAGTTTACCCGTTATTTAACTCAATTTATTTTAGATTCACCAAACTTTTACGTAAAGGGTGTTGAACATAGATACCTATTAATGAAATTACAACTGCGTTAAATCACAATTTATTTTGACCTGTTATCTTCCTCCGTAATTACTGCAGCGAGGTCGTTGGCTTAGAAACACGTCTGTACAAAAATAGCTTTTATTTCGCAAGAGATATGGTTTAATTTAGTTTTTATGTTTTATGTTGTGCGTGACCAGAAAACGCCCATGTCATTTTTGTCATGGGTGCGGACCACTCTAACGATGAGACCTGAATACAATGGAGATTTTGAATTTTAACGCTGAAAATGGAAGTAAATGTTTTATTATTATAGATGTAAATGTAATTATGATGATAACTTGACAGGCGTCATGAACGTACAGTTTTTAATGAATTTTTTTTTAATCAAACAATCGTCTGGATTAATACTTGTGTGGAAATTAACATTATAAAGTATAGAGCACTGAAACGTCAAAGTTACTCAAGCACCGTAATTATTGTCGCCATGTCCGTCAATGTTTCTAGGGCCGCCCAGCTGACTTGTCACAAACAGCACAACTTTACTGTCAGTTTTGACAGCACTCATGGTGATATTAATTTAGGGCATGAACGGCCATGCTGCTAATTAACTTTAACTTTTAATTACTCCTTCTGTTTCACAAACGACCAACCATATTTTCGCAAAGCATAAAGTACTATGTAGGTACCAATCTATTCTAGAAGCGCTCAAGTAATGAAATATGTAGGTACGTATAAGCACATTAGCTCTTAGACATTTTTAGTGTATGAACACTATTTCATCACTAATCATGTCGGTAGACAACACAAACTAAATGCCTCTACGAGTATAAACGTTAGTAATTTCAAAATTGTTTCCAAGACTAGAAAATAAGTAGCAACAAGATACCCATCCCCGCGAGATATCTAAATCCTGATGAATGCAATTCCTTAGTCGTCTCATACTACTCTCAGGGGAAATTGATGAGAACAACGTATGAACAACCCATTCATACGGAGCTAAGACTACACGGTAACTGTGCAAACACGATTAGATGAACAAACAAGGTAATAATGGTGCTGATTATGTTGTGCCAAAACTTAACATAATACTATACCGAGTGACTCGTTTTTGATCGCAAAAAATCCATAGCTTTTCTATTAAAGTTTTGACATAAGTCGACTAAAACCTCCCAATAGATAAAAACGTCAATAATTTTGAGATATTTAATTAATCTTCAGTGTCCTTTTCTTGAGCTCACTGTTACTGGCTGATTAGTTGAGAGAGTACAGAGTTTAGTTGAAATAGCAAGGTATGTGTCGAAACTCCAGTCCAAAAGTGACAGATTTTCTACTTAACTAATACAAATGTGTTCAACTGTATCAATCAAAGAATTTTACTTGTTTCTTCAGTTGTTGTTTTTCTTGTAATTTGTATTTTTTATCATTTTGTTTTATTTTATTGTGTTTGTGTGGCTTACAACTATTGATACAGAAGTAACAGTGAGTTATCATGCACATTTGTTTTTCCAATGAACTTTAGACATTGGCAGAATAGTCGTCATCGGCTTTGCTTGCCATTTAACAAAAATAGAATAGAATAGAACTAATACAAATGTAAATCCTTTAGAAAATATAACAAGTCTTATTTTAGCTGCGTTGAGAATCAGCATGTACAACTCTAACAATAAAATAAAAACACACACCTTTGCATTGACGAAAATAATCATTGGTTAGTTAGTTAGTAGAATGTACACATAAAACACTTACATAACCTGACCCACATTAATCTGTCTAAAACACCATTCATTGGCAGCGCATACATATTTGATTACTAACCGCCTTTTGAAATATGTATCTGTGCATGAAATAACTATGCGGGAATCAATACTTCCTTTAGATTGTCGCCTATTCAACGTCACGACATGTCACATGAGTATGACGTCATACTATTGACTTATTAATGGCAAAGATAATGACTAGTACCGAGTCTGAACTTGTGACAGTTATTATGAAAAGAAAATGCTTCGAGTCAGTGTAGTTTGAGTGTTATATTAGTTCTAAATTCAAAATTCATTAATTCGAATATAGAGAATCAAAAACAGTCGAACGTCAAGAAAATCCTTAGGGACTCCTTGAGGTTTAACTCCTATTACATTTTTTTGCGCAAATTCATGATTTTTGACGCTGTAATTTTCAGCAGCAGTAAGATATTTTAATTATTTGACCCCTCGACTGTCAGACGATGTTCCGGACACGGTGTCAAAATGTACCCTAAGTGCCAACCGATTTCCGGAACACGGTTGCCACCTCCCTCCATTTTACCGGTTAAATGTATTAATAATCTGTAGTTTTGATGCTAAAGATTGTCAAAACGATTGGGAATGACATCCGCATCCTATATTATCTGTATTATTGAACCCTTGAAGCATACTCGAGCCGAAATATTCATTCTTTGTTAGTGAAATTTTTCCTCGCAGAAAAGATGGCTGACGCATTTATTTACATTTTGTTTTTATTAATTACGCTATTATTTTCGGGTTTTGTGCCTTTGTGTTGTGTTTTATCATTAGTAAATATCATGATAAAGTGGAATGTGCATTTAGATTTGAAAGAAATACAACGAGTGTTCAACTTTAAGTGTTCGTTCGAGATAAGTTGGTTTTGCGGTTGGTAATGTGTGAGTCGGTGAGGTGTGTTTTTCGATACTAAATAAACGATGTTATCAGTTGTTTGAGCACTTGAAACTGCTGTTGTCGATAAGCATGGGGACTAAGTAGTATCCCATGCTCTTTTGTTCGAGTGTTCGCGGCAAAAAAACAGGTAAGTACCTAGTAATTTATTGCTTTCGGGTTGTGCGGCGCGAGGGGGCCGCCGCGGGGGGTTGCGTATTATTGTTCAATTTATATTTTAACAAAAATGTATCGGGGGGTGTGGTTTTTTAATTGATTTAAATTAAATAGCGTATCTAAATGTGAAAAAAAATAACCTTCAAAAATATTTTTTTATTACTTTTTATTTTGCGGGTAGTGAGGAAAAAACACCATTCGCCCTTATTTACACTAAAATTAAGAATATATTACCAGGCAAAACTGTAATTATTCATTTTTAATGTGTTAGCTTATTTCATGACGATTCCACCGATATCAATTGTATAAACAGCTCCCGTATAAAAACTAGAGATATCGTCATTTTAATCTCAAGTGGTGTCTCGGGATATTGGGTTACGGGACCATTCAAAAGGGGCGTGGCAATATTCGCAAATTCGCAAAAATGACAGGGGCGCCCAAAAGGCGATTATCTTTTTTGAAAGTTGGGAGTAGAAACTAAAGAAACTATTACAAACAAAAGATGTGTACCCGCGGATGTCAAATGTGACAACCACAGTGTATGCGTATTCAGGTGAGACGTTTGTTGTCCCGAGCAACAAAATTTTGCCCAATAATTTTGCTCAAAATTAAAATCATAAGTCATTTATTCAAACTAGGCTGACAACTAGCACTTTTCGAACGTCAAACGTCAACGTTCGTGGTGGCTGCTCTAATTTTCATTGAACCTCAATGGACTCCCCTACCTAGTCTGAGTTGTAATTTGGCTGATGACTACTACATCTAGTGTAAAAAATCAGCGAGGTAATTGCGCACTTGCATTACCTTTCATTTTAACAGTTCGACCGAAGAATTAGAATTGTGATTGAAAGTGTGTAACGCAATTGGGTGCTCTTTCTTTGAAGATGTTAAGTTTTTCTACAATACTTTGTTAAATGTCCCTGAAATATTAAACAATACTTCTGCTTAAATCTCAAAGGAAATTATAATGGTAAGGTACTACATTTTGTTTTGAATATACGTTCACTTTGCGTTTCCAGATTTTGAGCTTAACGTCAAACCACAGAAATTTGGTTAGCCTAAAGCAGCCTCTAGCAGCCTAAAGCTTGTGGAATTCTGGCAACATAAAATGTACATCCAAAATATGACATGTCTGAAAGAACTTTAACCTTACATGTTCCTTTGAGGTGGAGTTAGCGTTTGGCGGTTAATCTAAGGATTAAAACATATATGCAAAAGCCGAAATAATGCTTTTGAGAGATGAAAATTATTCTTATTAAACATTAGGTACTTTGGCTTTTGCACATACGTTTCTGTTTTTCATAAAATAGTATTATTTGAGTACGCTGGGAGGGGGCGTCATAGGACATATAGTGACCTTATTGGTGATGTTCTTCAGAAAGGTCAGGCGCATAGTACTCGCAAAAGGCGTGCGTACTGTATGACCAGATGTATGAACGTTAACGAGTTTGTAAAGATCGTGGTTGCGTGCTATAGTTTCTGCCTACCCCCATGGGAAAACGGCGTGAGTTTGTGCATTTAATTATTTTGTTATTTAATTTATCAGAATTTTACAAACAAAAACAGAAAGGGCGTACAAATACCACTGTTCAGAAACTGCAAAATGTCCAGAATTATCTTATCAAGGAGAACTGGGTCAAACACTCTCAACTTATAATGCAAGGACTTCAATGGTACTTGTTCTGTGTCACAGCTTCCATATTTTAATTATGGCATTAGCGAAGTTTAAATTTTTTTTTAGTAAAAATTTAGTAAACTAGCAACGCCCCGCGGTTTAATCCGCATAAGTCTCTATCCTGCGGGAATATCGGGATAAAAGTATCCTATGGCCTAACCGTTACAAAAAAACAAAGTCACTCGCATTTATAATATTATATATTAATATTATAGAAAAAAATATATGATATAAAGTTAGGATGTTGCTATTCCATACGTTATGTAAGCCGACGCTGACGCCAACGCGATGGGCACACCAAAATGAAGCCTGACAGTTTACTAGCATAATATTTTGAGGCTGGAGGAGGGCTAAGTTTGTTTCGTGAACGTGAAATGAGAAAATGAGCCTTCATAGAAGAGTATGCGACAATAGGTTTAACAGATAATATTTTGAAATTAGAAGCTGAGTAGAATTACTTATCGGAAAATCAGGCACAATTCTACTGTTATGACAAATGACGGACCAAATTAAAATTCCTGGTTCAATAATGGACCCGAAAGCTGAAATATCTGTCAAGACCCTTAATTTCGTCGTTTTCTAGTAACAACTTTAGGAGCTTCATCTGCCTAGCCTTTTCCCAATAAACCTTAATTTATTTGTAAGGAACAAATAAATTAAGGTTTATTGGGAAAACCATTCTCTTATTTCTTAAAAACGTAGAAAAACTAAAATAAATTAAACAAAACAAAGCATTCGTTTTGTTAAACAAACGACCTCATTTATAGTTCCCTAATTGTACAAACATTTTGCAGTAAGCATATTAAGCCTTCTTCCCTGTTTTTGCTACCAAACTAAAATGGGGCAAATCCCTTTCGGTCACCCTAATTACTATCAAATTATGCCACTGAGTGATGGTCACAAAATGTGGTTTGAGAAACGTAGATAAACTTAGTAGGTACTCTAATTTTAAATTAACGTTCCTATAACTACATCGATCTTATTTTTATTACAAGTATGAATTGGGAATATTTTCTTTCACTTTCTGTAAACTTAAGATAGTCAGATAATGATTTTGGTGTTCGAAACGTTTCAAAATATCAAGCACAATATTGTTTGAAAAATCGATACTTTCAACGAACCAATTTCTGCAAAAATATTACATAACGAATATTTTTATTAGAAAATCGAAATAAATAACAGGAACACAGAATGAACGAGGAATGAAGTACATTCGGGCACAAATTATAATGGTACCTGAAAAATTCCTGAACTCAATACAATTAATGCTTGTCGAAATCAAAACATTTTTCAACATACAAAATTCTGGGAACATTTGTTCCGATTTTCCGAACAGTCATTCCACAATTCGGACAGCTTCATTCCGATCGCTATCCGTAATCGATATCCATTTGTCTGCAATCCTAGTAACCAGATAATGAATTATTACTGAAAGTATTAAGACGATTCATCATTGACTACTCTTCCAAGCAATTTTATTTGATGCTGTAATAAGTTCGGGCTGTGACGAGCTTCAACTTTGGTTTCCTAAGCCCCCAGTATACGTTGGGCGAGCCGCAAATCAGCCGAGCGCACTCGGCCAACGGACTCGTTTTTTGTCATCTTTATGTCAAATACTGTTGGTCAAATTAACAGATTTTCATGACGGCGTTTTATATGATGGAACCACTTTTCGAAAACCGAAGCTTTAGGGCCTTAACAGACATGCTACCTTTGTCGCAATAGCAAAATCGTCGTTTCTGCGATTATTTCAAATGAAAACTGTCAATACTGCATCGCGTTTTGGCAAATCACCACATTTGAGTGACAAATCACCAAAATGTGCATTGCTGTATCAAACTTCTGAAGAGCGAAAAATCACACAAATCATCTAAGTCAATCTGCTAAGGCCCATTGGTAGATATTTGGTTTGGCGTGAGTAAAAGTCTGACACCCTGATGTTATCTCCCATTAAATAGCTGTTGTTACACAAATTAATATGTATATCCACTGTGGCCGATGGAAAGCCATGGTATTAATTGATTAAGTACTGTATTTTCAATTTTCATCGGTGTTCTACCACCGGCAGTTTAAAGTGCTTTTAAATTCAGAGTTTATCTTTTCGGTGTCAACAATTTACTTTGTAACAATATATTTTATTATATTTATTTGACTTTAATGATTGTTTCAGTGGAATTATTTTTGTATGCTCATAGACAAAGCGTTGAGTGCTTAAAGTTCGAAACGTCTACGCTTATTGAAATTGTAAGTATCCAGTTTTGCAATGAAAAATTCTTCAACCATATTTTTAATAAAAAAATCACCTTGTTTGTGAGCCCGTACTATTCTCGAAATAAACC
The DNA here is from genome assembly GCA_914767815.1 of Eupsilia transversa. Taxonomy (NCBI): domain Eukaryota; kingdom Metazoa; phylum Arthropoda; class Insecta; order Lepidoptera; family Noctuidae; genus Eupsilia; species Eupsilia transversa. Next base: position 7,834,693 of record OU611888.1, read on the forward strand.
CATTTCAATACGACGACTTGTTGGATTATTTTCTTCTGCACTGAGCAACCTTTTCATTTTACAACTCGTAGCTTTGAAATATTTCGAGCTCAAAATTCAACGAATAATATAAGAAAAGTGAATGAATCCAATTTCCAATCTTTTAAAATGAGAAGTAGCTAAGTAATAAAGTAGTATTTGCCTTGAAGGAAAAATATAAATTTTTAATTTGCGCTAATCCTTGGTTTAATTGAATCTCGGGAGCGTAGTTCAGTTTACGCCAAAGCGGAGACTGCAAACAGATTTTCACTTTTTCACTTAAGATCAAGTTGATAACGGACCGTTTAATAAAACCGCCTCAGTGGCTTTCCACACTGAAAAGTTTTGACTAGACAAAGTAGGTTACTGAAGTAGACCTCACTGAGAATGGTAAGTGGGAATTCACTGATCCCTTACTCACTTGTTCACTTAGTAAAAACACTTCTAATAAATAGCTACAAAAAATTTGTTTATCTCCAAAAACATTTGTCTTTCCTCTCAATTTTTTTAACACCATTTTCAGAGATAAGAGTCCGCTGACAGGGCATAATGGAATTAATTCTCTTGTCAGATTTAAAAAAGGTATTTGCATGGATTAAGCTTGGTTTAAGGTGACACTGAAAAAGGTTCGTTTGGATTGAGGTTAAGTCCTTGCCGTCATCGAACTGTGGCACATACTGCAGTAATGTACCTTAAGTAATATTTCGTTGAACCATGGCAGTGCTGCCAACAAAATGTGTACATCTTAAGAGGGTGCATCCTAAAAGTTGGCAACGTCGTAAATAGCTGTCAAATATTTACCTGTTTCGAATTATTTGGAAATAATACTGTATGGAAATAAGAAATGTGGCTAACCAATTGACTAGAATAATAATAATGAATTGCAATTATAACATTGAATTTGATGTTGTACCCGTTTTAAGTGAAAAAAAGGCATTTGGAAAGTTACCAAATACTTTTTATACATCTAAAACTAACTATTCGGTGTTACGATATTAATTATTGCATTTCATAATCAATATTCTAGTTCGCTAGTTAGCCACATTTTTTATTTCCATACAGAAATATTATCAAATTAATCAAAACAGCGAAATATTTGACATCTATTTGCGACGTTGCCAACTTTCAGAATAAACCCTCTTAATTGCTACATAAAGATGTATACAGGTTCCCAGTAGGTACGGTGAAGACAGCGGGTAAAATAGTACCATAGCTTCTGTACAGACAGTCCCTGTGCGCTCGCACATAAAGTTACATGTTGAAAGTGGGTACCGACCGGCTACACTTTTTCATAATGGGCACTCGTCTGTACTTATCAGCAGGAACCGAAACCGGTTTGATCAATACTGGTATGTTTTCGCTTACAACATTTATATTTTTTACAGGTATTTTTAAAGGTTACCTTAAATTGAATACAACCAGTATTAAAGCCGGTTATCGAAAAAAAAAATACCTCTATCTTACGTGCCGTCGCCATTAGTCTAAGGGCGCGCATCGCTGTGCGTATGAAACTGGTATTAAAACGATAACCTAAAAGAGGTTATGTTTCTTTATTCTTGGGTTACCCAGATAGCGGTAATCTTAGTCGTAGAAGTAACCAAAATTCTTCGATACCTGTACCGTAATGTATAAAGGTATTTGGTCCCTGCTCATCAGTACCGACCTGTATGGATAAATCGGGACCGGTAAACCTGTATTTTCATGCAAGCCAGGCGTCTAATTGCTTGTTCAACTAACCATACATTTTTTGTAAGCGCAACTCCATGGCTCTAGTTATATTATACTGGCATACCATTATGCCAGTATATAGCTCCAACGGTTATTCAATAGTTAAATCTGAATACGATCACTAAGTAACTATTCGGTCGTTAACAGTCTAGTTTGGGGAGCACAGTTTGATAAAGTTATTCCACCATAAGTTACAGTTAATCTCAACGTCCATTGAGTACGAAGGTGAAAATTGAACAATTTGTAGGTGTTTGGACAAGTTATTAAATGGTCGGGTCCAGCTGTTCTCACTAAGGGTTATTAATCGCTAAAGTAGAGAAAAAAGTCTACTGGTGGCGTTTTAACCCTAGCTCAGGTACATTTAGGTTGAAAATTAGGGACTTTTGGAGCCGAAACTTAGTAATAAAGAAACTGTGTTAGTCGCCTTTATTGGTAGAAGTAAAATTACTTTCAATTCCAATATTAGTAAAAGGTTAGATCCGATGTAACCTATCTAGTTTAAAATTTATCCTCACTAAAGTAATAGCTACTAAAAAGTAAGCGAATACCCGCTTTATTCTTTACTCCCTTCACGTGTTAGTTATTCGAGACTTCATTATTCATGGTTATATTCTCACTTTATTAAAACAAAGGAGCAGAGCTTTATCTTGCCTTAACACGGTGAGTTGCAAAATATTTGACTCGTGTTTTAATATCACCCTGTAGTCGTAGTAAACACTGCAATGAAGACAACAATTTTTCTTTCTATAAATTCACTACGACGGACAAAGAGACTGTTTATTTGAAAAGAGGATTTATTTGAGAACCCGTTTTAACAATAGGATCAAATAACCTCACAATACAGAAAATCGTTGTAGTGAACTGAAGCACATACGATTACCCCGTTTGAGAAAAACACTTACAGTAAATAAAATATATTTGCAGGTCCTTGAACTACAGCGCCAATATTACGTCACGCGGTCAGTAATAAAGAAAATGAACTAGGTATCGCCTAATAGACAAAGTGTTTTCTCTGTAGTTACAGACTTACAGAAAGCCATAACTATAAATAGGTTGTAACAGTCCATGGGACTTGTTTACAAGGAACAATTTATACGCAAAGGTTACAAAGACAAAAGTTACATTTATTCACGTCTATCAGAGTGGAACTACGACATATCGCTTCACAGAGGGAACTTATACAATAGATAAACATATAGGTAACATCAAAGTAGTTTAATAAAGTAGGGGTCTTACTTTAGCAAAGTTTCTAGCTCGGCTCAAGTCTGATGCTGCGGTTTCGATCAACGATGCATTGCTAAGCCAAAGAACGTAATAGTTGGGCGAACCTCATTATGCAGAGGTCTATAATCAAAATAAGTTTAGAAATGTGGTTTCTTTAGTGTAGGTATTAAATTCTACGGGAATAAAGGTAAAGTAAACAATGTATTTTTGCCTCATAAAGTCGTCAAGTTTTCTGTCAAGACTGTTTTCCGTAGTAACTTTTATATAGTGCCGTAACTTAAGAATTCAAAAGTTGATGGCAAATAAAAACAATAAAAGCTTTTATCTACAAGAAAGTATGAAATGTTTAAGTTGTACACAAAAGCAACATTCATATTTTATTGAAAATCTATTAGAAGCACATTCTCGCAAAAATGTATCATCTGCTTTCATTCACTTGGACGATTTCATCAGATATTGTACAATGTAATATTGTCTTTAAAGTACCTACCATTTTATCCTATTCTTGGTAAAATGAATGGATACAATGATATTGCACATAAGAATGCCATTCTGCAAGCTGCCATGTGTTTTCTTGGCACTGCACTCTTATTATCAGCCTTATGCAACCGAGTTGGGCCAAAAACTTGCCTTATGATGAAAATAATGCACACAATGATAGTTTGTAGTTTGAAATCATGCCAACATATTTTTGATGTCACCACTTATAACAAGTGCCTATAAAGATTATGACACTAATAAAAGTTACAAAGATCATAACAGAAGAATATAGAAACAATTTAAAGCCTCGTATTCAATGCGAAAGAATGTTGCAAATATAAAAGTGCAACATTTATTTAGCAACATGTTTTGTGTTGAGTGAAACATGTTTTCTGACTATAGGTACAGTCCGAGGAGGAGCTCGTGGCTAAGTTATAACAGCCGCACGGGTGGATCCATCAGGTTAAGCTGCGCTTGGTCCGTGGATGGGTGACCTTTACATACCGAGACTCCTCCGTGCTTCGGAAAGCACGTTAAGCCGTTGGTCCCGGCTGTCATTCGTGGATCTTTGACTGTCGTTACGAGTCGTCAGAAGCCCGAAAGTCTGACAACCAGTCTTACCAAGGGGTATCGTATTACCCAGTTACTGGGTTGTGGAGGTCAGATAGGCAGTCGCTCCATGTGAAATACTGGTATTCAGCTGCATCCGGTTAGACTGGAAGCCGACCCCAAAATGATTGGGAAAAGGCTAGGCAGAATGAATGAGGTACAGTCCGAGGTCATTTATTCATTTCAAGATGCCTCAGCCTGAGACACGCATGGCTTACCATTCGAAGGAAATGCCTTTGATGTTTCAACAACTGATGTGGCAACAGTCTTACACAATTGTTTCTCAACTTGTTTCCAATATAAACGCGACATAAAGAAGAGAACAAGACTAAAAATAAATGCAGATAGTTGAAAATCGCTTCTGCGTCCATTTTACGTTATAAAAGTGCAATTTACCTCGCTATCTCAGTCGCTATTTCTCTTGGCGTGGAATGACAGAAGACAAAGGATTTGATTTTATCTCCTGGAAAGCACGAAAGTGGTTAAGATTTGCGGAATTAGAGCGTCAACCTGAATTCAACTTCAATATTGAACTCAAACTATTCTAGCGTGCTTCTGACGTTTTCTCCTTTGAGAACGGGTTTGGTATCAATTTACTGGTATTGGTATACTGTGTTCAAAGGAGAAATCTCAGTGGTCTAAATACCACAATGCGCATGAATATTGACAGGCCGTGTTTGCATTTAACTCGTATGAACTCACAAGCTACTCGCTTCAACTATGTATACGATTGGTCAAATCTCTCACTGACCTTAAGAATCTTCAGGATTTTCCATCTACCTATTGACTGAATTTAAGGTCCTTCCTTTTTATTGGTCCATAGGCTTTTGCTTATTATGAAGTTTCGATTCATTGTTTTCACGTCGCTGTTGCTACATTTTTATTTTCTACCCTATGAAAAGTACCGTTTCATTCATATCTTTCATGTTCTACACCAAAAACTACATGTCAAATATAATTTGTTGCACTGTTATCTTATAATAATCATTTACGTTTGTCGCCTCCTACTCTCAGTGTTGCGATGGTTTAACATTCACATGCCCTATATTAATCCCATTACCTTACCCGTATATACAGTTCAGTCGTAAGCGCTACAATTTTCATAGTCGATTGACTAATCATTTGAAATCGATGTAATCATCCACGATTGGAACAAAGGCCTCTGTGGTGTAGAAAGATACCTCTAATTATAGTGTACCGTTTGAAGTGAAGTGTGAACTATAAATGAATGAGCAGATTCTGATATTAGATGACTTAACAAAAAATAACTTATGGTGAGACAAAGATTCTATGACCAAAATATTTATAATCATTTTCTTGTTTCCTAATAAATAATTAGCAAAAGCTTCAGCATTATAAAAAAAAAACAATGGTCTAGTACTATAAAAATGAATTCAAGATTTTTAAACATATATTTTTTTGTTAATTCCAGATGTGAAACAAATGTTTTGACCATAAGGAGAAGATATTTTACTGCCTTAGGAAAAACAAAATGTAGCATTTTTATAATAGCTTCCACGAGTGCCAGATAGGAAAAAATGCAGCGCAAGCTGAAACGAGCGTAATTTATGTAATTTTGTGTCACTTGCAGCACTTGACAATAATTTTCTAGTGGTTAAAAACGACTAGAAAATTAACTATCCGATGTTTCTTTCCATTTGTAGTGGTTTTAAGGACCTGTTTCACAGTGTCCGAATTGGCACTTGCCACAAAATAGGTACCTAAATGAAAAAGTGGAATAAACGGAACTGATACAGAGGTTATGAAAATAACCATTCAATCTTTTTCATAGATTTTTGATGCCATATTACATACTTATACAAATATGGGTTTCAAAATGGAATAATTTACACGTTAATAAACAAAAATATACGTCAAATTGACGACGATTTTACAGGTATGTGAATGTGGTAGATACAGGCAAATGAGTTGACCTACTTCTGTCAGTTCAATCTTACGATTTTCATGAGGAAATAGTCGATTTGATGCAATCTTTTTGTCACTTTAATGAGCATAGATATTTGTTAAAAAAATACAAATATGATTCCCGTATATGACGAAAACTTTTTATACTTATTATGTTACTTAGTGCAAATTTAGTGCGATCAACACATCTAAACCTAGTTCAAGCTGTCAGTGTCAATATTGCAAAGAAAATAATGACACTGACAGCTTGAGGTTTATGTGCTGATCGCGATCAGTTTTTATTGATGACATTCGCCCTTAATAGAATTACTCGGATCAAATGTCATAATCCCAATTTTTGACACCGGAGGCAAAGCTGATTCAAAGTTCATGAAACTGGAATTTGTTAAGTTCTATGTTTGTCACATGTCATGTAACCTGATGCTTTTCCTTTCAGTTAATAAAACAAGGGTATCCTTCTTACTTTACCCACTTCAGTCAGCTAACACAATCTGAGCCCTGAGCTCAGCGTGGAAATAGAAAAGAGTTAGTTTGTTGTGTGTTTGTAAATAAAGATGCTTTTTTTTAAAATGATAGGCTTGTGTTTTACCACTATCTCACCTGATGGTGAGTGGTGATAACGTCAACGATGGTGGACGTTTGCCTAGGCGTAATTTAGGGTTTTTGTACACGGTGTTTATTTTACAAGAGACGTTTATGTGTTTTTTTGTTAATTGTTTCCCAAAAATTACACAATACAATCGATATCAGTATTTGCCGAACTGTAAAACAGTTTTTTGGCAACGTCAACATGCTTCAAACGCAAATAGAAATTTGGGCAAAATACGCGTCATCGATGCGCTTTCGGAGCGTGTAAAAAACTTCTTTTGCATAGGCCATTCGAGACCTGAAAACTCCCAAGACGTAATGTCATGTTAAGTAAACTTTCTTAGCACATAATAGTAGTGCAAATCATTTACAACAAAACTTCAGGAACATTTTAGCCAGTTGGCTATTAATGAATAAATCATCTAAAGTTATAAACAAGTACATCTGTCGACCGGTTCATCTGATGCGGGTAAATGTTGAAGAAATTCGGCTTTCATCCTTGAGAAACGTGCCTCGGGTAACAAACTGCATGTAGTATATGATTTTCTATTACTTTGCCCCGAAAGCCGCCGCCGTCCAACTTTGTCTTTTGAAACGGCCAACTTCCATTGTGCCGGCAAACGAGCTTAATGACCTATTTTGATCCGTGTATTGTCAGTTGAACGATAGAGAGACCTACAGTGGTCGGTTTTGTTACAGATAATGGTCAGTTGAATGATAGACTGTTGGTCGGGTTTGTTACAGTAAATGTGTTTAGGAAACTTTTTGGGGGTATCAATTATGTAAGCGTAGAATAATGTTCGTCGTTTCGCTCGGAGGCGTTTTAAGAAACAATTATTGTTCATTCGTGAACACTGATTTCTAAAGCCGGGTCTGCTGCGCCATGTTTGGATGTTTGAAAAACATCAAACATCAAACACGAACCAATCAAATCGCTTCGTGTTTGATTTGCGGATGCCTGATTGGTTCGTGTATGATGTTTGATGTTTTTAAAACATCCAAACATGGCGCAGCAGACCCGGCTTTAAGAGTTAAATCAAGAAAAATCCATGAAACTTTAAAAAATAAAATCATTTTTTTAATCCCAAAATTCTCCGGAAATGTAACAGTTCTAAGCACTAAATAAAAGTTCTCTTGCTGTTTTAATTTGAATTGGGACCACTATTCTTAGAACCATTTTCTCTGCAAAGAAAAAGTACTTAACTACAACCTATGAACAGAACAAACAAGTTATCGCCCCCTCATTGATCAAGTAGACTTGAATGCCAAGAACGGTAATAAAACCCTCGTCAATTGTACACAATACCATCAAAGGTCACCATGGCATGTGGAAATATCACAAAGATTGCTTGATTAGAACTTAAGTGAACGCCAATTTTCTATAGAAACCATGTAACAAAGAACGTAAGTTATCAATCGTAATATTTAACAGCGATTATGGTAGAACACGCAAGACTAATGACAATCAATCGTATGGTTATTGGTCGGCCATTTTTGTGCATTGTTCATTTGTTAAGATAGATAGATAGAATACTCTTTTTTTATGTAGGTACACCATAAAAATTACAAACATTAATTTAGAAAAAGATAAGTTATGATTCCTAGAATTCATTTTATGTCTTTGATGCGGCCTACCGCATCTCAGTGCAAAACCAGTACAAGATGGCCTCATATTCTATTGAAACTTCATACTATGTTAGGTCAGCTGAAGGTCAAATTGTTGCTGTACAACTGTGAAATGGAATTACTAGTTTCCTTTTCCCGTTTCATTGGATTACAAGTACGGTAGAGACTATTTAGTTTGTTAGAACAAGACGTACAACGGCTACAGCAAACACAGTCAACACAAGTTAAAGAAGAATGGATGAATTTCCTGTTACCTGGTTAAGTAATCATAATCATTTGTACCACGGAATAAGTTTTAATCTCGTATAAAGTGTGCTTAGTTTCCGACATAAGCAAAGAAGATTATGTAGGTAGGGGATCGCAGAGCACGGTACGCCGTGCCATATACGTCTCAAGAAGCCAGTAGTCTTAGTAGTCTTTAGTTCTTCACTATTCAAAACCGTCAGTTTTTATACGTAATTTGCGATTCATAGTGCGAGGAAACGGTGACACGCTTGGTTTGTTTGTAAAGTGTTGACAATGCCGCTTCAAACAGCGCAGCGGCCGCTGAGGCTTCTTCGTAGTCTGTGGTAAAGATAAATTTCGTGGGATGATCCAGTACACTCATGTAAGACAAAATAAATACTCTTTACCACCAAAACAAGTTACTTAAATAAAAATATCACCCCATTTCCTTAATGATCAGATAAAGTCAGCCCGATTAGGCTGAGTTTTACCTATGCAAATTGAATTAAATTACCCAGGCCAGGCCTTGGTAAGGTAAGCTTTTTCAGAGATAAAGTTTTCAGGTCGTGCTTAGCACTATGCAGGCACGATGCCAGACTAGTTTTTCGACAAGTAAATGTCATGGAAGATAGTGACTTCCTTTATTCCTTTATACACTTTCTTTTTAAAACTTAGTTAAGACGTCCTCCGTGCAAGTTCAACTTAGAAGTTAATCTCGTCTCTAACGGAATATTTTTAGAAGTGTGAGCGCTTTATTAGTGCCGAAGTGTCTACTTCTTTGGAGTTTGGTCGTGTTTTTTCTGCCGAAGTTTGTGTTTTTTCGAAGTCACTTGATTTATTTTCGAGATGAAGGCTGGGGTAAAATCTTAGAGGCTCTTGAAGGCCTGATAATGCGAAACCAAATATTAAGGATTTGATTGCCTAGAACAGTTGCTAAATATGGAAAGAAAGAAAACGAATTTCAATCGTGGATTCTGGTTGCCAAGTTCAAAAACATAACCACTTCTAACTTCAAGACGACGATAGAAAAAAAGTATTGAGCCAGTTCATTGCGACACACATGTACCTTACTCCCAATAAAACTGCTACATTCTAAGGGCCGAAACTGCGTTAAGCGGACGCCCGCGCGGTTCTATACAAAAGTGCTGCTGCGGGTGACCCGCGCGGAGCACTTTTGTATAGAACCGCGCGGGCGTCCGCTTAACGCAGTTTCGGCCCTAAGCTCTAATAACAAAAGTCACAAGCCTTCTTTTATGTTGAACCCAAGTAATATAAAAACAAACAAAGCTAGACTTTCTGTGCTAAAGTAAAATAAAAATGGTAAATAACTTTATAACCTTCAAAGTTACTGTACAAAGTGTACATAAACAACTTAATACGTCACGTGCATGCACGACTGTTTAATTTCATAAACTGTGAGGTGCAGCAATTATTGTGCAAGGACAATACGAATAGTAATAAAGTGCAAATGAAAACTATTACCCACAGGAATCCATTACAACAACTAATTACTAGGAAAACACTCCCGACAATTGTGTTCACTTCGTTTCACGGCAAAAACTTTTAAAAGTTTCACAAAACATAATATTGTGGAAAATTTAATTCTTGGTAAAAGCTGCTAGAATATGACTAAACATATACCTATCTCGTTTCATGTGCTCAAAAAATAGAACAGGGTAGCTCATTAAATAGTTTAGCTTCGAGAAACACAAACGTACGCGTTAAAGTTTACTCATAAATAACATCGGTAATGACTAAGAGACTATAAACACATTAATTGAGCTTAGTCTGAACGTGTAAAGGTCCTATAAGTCCTTTATTCCGATAAACATGTTTGTGTTAGTTGCCGACAGACGTGTTTCTAGTTTTGACAGCCCTGTCGATTGGTTGAGAACTGGCAAAGAGATATTCCATTCAGTATCGCAGTACGAACTGGCATTGCAATCCGATTACTCAGTCACATCCGTTTTCTGGACGTGCAAACTTCTGTAGACGTATTTCCTTTCGTGATGTTGTTTGGCAACGAGTGTAGATTTACATGTCTTCTCTAATGAAATATTTTTTCCCTTGGAATCATCAATCGATAATATCCTGTTTTTTTTTAGGTATGTTTTTTTGGATAAACTTCAAGGAAATAGTACATTTCTGTCGAGGTCAGCAACTCAAGCATTGATCGTGACGGACGGACGATCGTGCGCCGAGGCGTAGCCGAGGCACACATACGTGAGTCCATCAATGCCTGGTTGCGGCCAAGGCTTGAATAGTGCTTTTCTCAAATAATGCGCGGAAATTCAAACAACGTAAATTAATTATAAATTCCAGAATTATTGACGGACAACGATAATTTTTCACGCGCCAATGCAATGTGTTCATTTTTTTCTTCTTGGTTGTGATGTGTTGAAGTAAAAAGTTCGTTCCATTTTTAAATAACACGACCGATATGAGTTTTCATAGTAATTTATTTGGCCGCTACACAGGATAGATATGGATTTTCATAGTACAACATTGCTGGCCGCATCGTCACTTGTTTTTGACCAGTACAGCAATTTCGATTTATCTCGCAGAAGGTTCGAATTTCCAAGCATGTTTGAGAAAAGTAAATTTTTCGACCAGTAAACTTAGTACCGATTTAAATAAAGATTTGCTCTACCTGCAAGAAGGTAAGTAACATAAACCAACGAATCGATAAAGTCTACACAAAACTTGTACAACATTACTACGGCTTCTTCAATTTGTATTTCTAAGTAGAGCACTTACTCACACCAGTCCGTAAGGCATCAGCTGATTAAGGCAGTTTGTCCATTGGAGTGTAAGGAGCACAGCATTGTGTGGCTGAGAAAACATTAACTTGTAGATTTCAATTCAGTTTACGTCTACGGTTCGGAACACTTCAGATACAGGACAGTTTTTGTACATTTCAACTGTGGAATGCATGTAGATAGAACTGCTTAGCGAAGCGAGCCAGCAGGGTGATATATTACGAAGCGATGGGGTGACACAAAGACCGCAATTCGGTTCATTTTCTTCGATTCGACCGCTTAGTCTTCTTTACGAGAGTAGAACGGGCCACCCTGCAACGCTGCTCCCTCGTTCCGCTCCGCTTACTTGCTCCGCTTTCATGAACAGACAGCCTTAAACTTTACTGCTCTCGACTCGTAACTCGAGACCGGACATTTTGGTTGCTGGTGCTAAGTCCAGGAACTATTGCAAGTAACGTGGACTATTATTCTGCTCAGTACTTTATAGTTCAGAACTGGTTCTCTTCAGTTCGGGCTCAAGTTAATTTGTAGCTAAGTTAAAATATAAATATATTATAATATACCTAGTAGGTTTATGAAATATTTTATAACATAACCTAGATTAGCACATAGGGTTCCCGAGATCCACGCGGGCGAAGCCGTGAACAAAAACTAGTTTCAATATAAATTAGAAATCATCAATCCGCTTTGAGCTAGCGTGGTGGACAACGCTAGCTCCTTCTCTGAACGAGAAGAGGCTCTTGCCCTGCAGTGTGACAATAATAGTCTAGTATTTTTGTTCAACAGAAATTTTTTGCAACATTATTATCTACCAGAAAACGATAGATTCGATGATTTTATTTTTATAAGACTGGCACTGACACACAAAATTCCAATAGCGCAAAGATGACGTAACAATTTTTTCACATAATCATTTGTCACATAAAGTTCAATTTACTGATTAATAGGATGAGATGGACAGAAAGTTCAATCAAAGTTGTGATAGAGGTGTTTCTTCCTACTATGTATCACGGTGACTGGCAAAACGTTTATACAGGGTATAATTTTAATCACCGTTTTCCTCTTAAGGGGTCTTTGTACTCATCATTATGAACAACTTTTACTATGGGACCAACCTGAAATCGTGAAAATAAAATCAGCTGTTCCCTACATTTATGTTCGCATAACTCGTCAAAATGTAGGTAACATCTGATTTTATTTTCACGATTTCAGGTTTGGTCAAGAAGAGGAAAACGGTGATTAAAATTACACCCGGTAGACAAACAAAGAAGTTACTGAAACATCAAGAGAAGTATGAGAAACTATGTGTTTACAAAGATATCCTACTTCCAGTGCTATATTTTGGCAATCTATATTGACGGGTAAAAATAAGAAGACAGAAATGATAATAAAATGGAAGCTAATTCAAAGTTATCGCTTAAGAACATCATTGCTTCATCATAATACAATTTGAATTCAAATTGGGTTTGAATCCTCACTGTATTAGCATTGATTGCATTCAATCAGCTCGAATAATTCCATACTAAGCTCTTTATTGTTCCCCAAAGACTGTATTGTTGCGGTTTACAAAGAAACCAATGCTTAGCGATAAGACGTTTACGATCTACTATAAAACCTTTCACTCCTTTAATAGATCTTCTAGGTATAATAAAAGTTTTATTCTAAAAAGGTTCTCCGTTCACTAAAGTTTTGATACAACTTGACCCAAAGGACGACTGGTTCAACTTTAATTAACAATTTTAACTGTAAGGAAAGGAACTAGTCGATTAAAAAACAAAAACAACAAACTGCCTAGCCTTTTCCCAACTATGTTGGGGTCGGCTTCCAGTCTAACCGGATGCAGCTGAATACCAGTATATTACATGGAGCGACTGCCTATCTGACCTCCACAACCCAGTAACTGGGTAATACGATAACCCTTGGTAATACTGGTTGTCTGACTTTCGGGCTTCTGACGACCCGTAACGAATGTCAAAGATCCACGAATGACAGCCGGGACCAACGGCTTAACGTGCTTTCCGAGGCGCGGAAGATTCTTGGTATGTGAATATGGTGACCCATCCACGGACCCACCCCGGCAAGCGTAGCTTAACCTGATAAATCGACCCGTGCGCTGCTTGTAATTACTTAGCCACGAGCTCGTCCGATTAAAAAATAATAGAGAGATAATAAATGTACCTATCTCTCTGTATGTGGAACGGGAAAAAATAGAACTGGTCACAGCAGAATTGTCTTTGTTCTACTGATTGAACGGAACCGTTTGAGTTGGGAACGATCGCACTTTAAATGAGAGTTCTGACTATCATAACGTTTTTCTATCATTTTGTCTATGCGGGACGAAATAACAAATCGTGGTGGAGTAATTGTGTTTATGTAACCGCTTATCTATTTGTTTATCTAGACATTAACGTGAGGCTTGTTGTTGAAGACGAGTCTGGAAACATAATTTTGTGTTTATTTTTAGGGTTCCGTACCCAAAGCGTGCCAAGCAGACAGACGGACGGATAGCGGAGGCTTAGTTATTACTAAGCCTCCGTTGTCCGTCCGTATATCTGACAAAGTGCTGTATCTCATGAACCGTAATGAGTACACAGTTAAAATTTTCACAGATTGTGTGTTTCTATTGCCGCTATAACAACAAATATTAAAAATAAAATAATGATAAAAATTAAAGGGGGTCCCCATACATGAAACGTGTTTTTTTTAATCTAAATATGGAGTCCGACTCGCACTTGGTCGGTTTTTTTGTATTGCAGGATTATGAAAATGATACTGTGGTTTGTCTATCTACCATTACAGGAGTGTATATAAGACTATTATGTGTCCTTTGGACGGTGGATTGTAAAGCAACAATAATTTGCAATGAAGTTATAATCTTTTTCAGATTCCATTTTATATTCTTGCGGGAAAAGAGTTCCTGGAAGAAGAAGTGCAGAAAAATTGAGTTATCTAAAAATGTATTATGTCCGTAGTAGGCAAGGATGTCTTAAACGGAGTTCACTTACTCTAAGTGAACTCCGTTTAAGACGTCCTCAGCGAACAGAAGATCTAAGAACTTAGGCGCACTTTTCTTTTGTTCGTAATCGTATAATCTGAGAGTGAGGGTTTTTCCCATCCATCAAATAATACTAAAATTCTCTTTACAATCTCAACGCAACCCAAATCAATCTATTATTAATCAATCTATTACAATATTACTCAAACCTTATTGTGATTGTTTGACCAAAATTGGAAAGGAGAAAACTGTCCGCGGTATAAAAGCAGATTGGCTTTATTTTAGGGACTCCAAATAGGTATTGGATATAACCAGTGAACTGGCGGACTCCCGAATTCTATTGATGCTAATTTCAAACATGAACGGTCGGAGTAAGTGAGTTGGAAAAGGTTCTATCGATTTTCTCGCTCTAAACGTTGCATTCGAAAATTAAAATTCACGTCTTAATACCGGGAGGAGTCGATTGTGACGCGAATAATTCATCGTTCTGCCTAGATTTGGGTCACGCTCTCCAGTATTGACGAGTTAGGGATGGGGCTTTTGACACTCGGCCAACACGTTGTTTGCTTTACAATTATTTATGTTCTGTACATAGCAGTGAAAAATGAAAATAATTGGAAAACTGTGAGATACAGAGGTTTTTATGTAGGCATAAACGAAGCTAAACGAAGCTAAGTTTATTTAGCTCCGCTCATGTAGCAACCGCGTCTTTTAATACTTCGGTTCACACCGCGAAGTATAAACCAAAGTATGAAAAGACGCGGTAATTAGCTTCTTAAGCGAAACTAATGATATGATAGTAATAATGAAAATAACTCAGTTCTCTGTGTGTTCTGCGCTTTACTAATGTAAAGATTTTAATCGGTTCCTTTTTTTATTCAAACCGAAAACTACTTTCTGAAATGGTATACTTTTAAAACAGCATGACATTTCAACTGTTTTCGTCGCAAACAGAAATGGCAGCAAAACAAAATAGACAAAACCGCAAAAACGCTTTCAAAGCTGAAATGCACTGTCAACCTTATAAAACCCTTTTTACGCTTTTCCGAACATCCCACATGTCATGTTTTGAAACAACAAAAATATTCCCCTAAGACCGGCCCGGGAAACAACATGGTACGATGTAAAGCACTCTTTATCTTGTCATAATTATAATATGACTCATTAAGAGTGTATTACTATTTTAACCCTTATTCTATATTTAGAGTTTTCTGTTGATAATGGGGATGATGGTTATTTTCATCCAGGGCAGATTTCTAACCCAAAGAAATTCTATTGGAAAAACTGAACACTACTGTGCCAGATTTATCGAAAATCGAAAATCGACAACCGAGAGCTACAAACATATTAGGTAAATCATTAATGAAATGAGGCTGTCTAATAATAATTATTTAAAATACAAAGATTCCTCAAATCCCCATAGCTACATGCGTACATTGAGTTGAAAGGGGTAATTAAGGGATTGTAGTATCAGATTATAATATAATGTCATTATCATTGATTGTAGATTATACTTATACTGACATGATTGGTGATAGCATAGCATAGAACATTATTGTGTTTGCAGTCTATTACATACGTATAAGACTAGCTTCTACCCACAATTTCGTCCGCGAAAATTTCGGCTCCCGACCCACCGCGTCGCATACCATCGCCCCCACCCGCGCTATTACTTCGTTTTCGCTTAGCGACTTTTTTCCTTTTTGTTTGGCTCCTAAGGGTCGTAGCGTGATGTTACATAGCCTATAACCTTCCTCAAGAATTGGGCTATCCAATGCAAAAATTATTGGTAAATTCGACGGGTAGTTCCGAAGATTACCCCGTACATACAAACTGACAAACAAATAAACAAACAAACTATATACGTATGTAAGTACTAACTGATATTAAGGGGGATGCCCTAAGGCAACCTGCAAAATTGAAAATTTCTTAGCTTTTTTTCTATTTGCAGGCCTGGAGCGTCGGTTGTATGTTGATTAAAATTTGCGACCGTAACAAATATAGAATTATAAACATTACAATCAACAATACGACTCCTTTAGTAAGAATTGGCCTGAAATGTTATGATTTCATGAAGTAGTAATCCAATAGGGTAATATTATGAACTTAGACAGTATTGATGATTTTTATGAATAATTTTTTTAATATCTACCTACTAATTTCAGATAATATTATTGTTTCTATGTAATTCTATCATATAAACAACTATCTTTATTAAAACCATGTGTCAACACAATGGTTTTAATTCATTCCGTCTGGCCACCGATCAGACGGTCAGTAAAATATTGAAACTCGCGATGTGTCTGGAAACATGAAGTTAGCCTTTTATCAAACGTTATTAGCAAGTTTGATAAAAGGCTAACTTCATGTAGGTATTACTAACGTGATTTTGAACGGTGTTAACGCAATTACTGTAGGTATCGCTTGAAGTTATAGGTACTCTTGCCATGGAAATACATACAGCTGTAACCTATACTAATATGTCAAACTAAGTTAAATAGTTATGACACTTCAAGTTGGTTAAATTAGACGTGTTATTATACTCCATCGTTTTGTGCTTAATAGCTTGACGTAATATTACCCCAAATAAACTTTAGGATGCTAGAAAATTCTGCGTCTAGACGAATTAGGTGGTCGACATTTTTTGTTGAATCTTTTTGTGGTTTTGCTAGCCACTCCAATTCTTTTCATCAATCGCGTATTGATAAAACAATTTTTATTATTATTAAAGCATGCTAAACATTTCTTGTCAATATCATCACGAAGAATAGTTCATGGTATGCCAAAAAGAAATTATAAACCTAGTCAGTAACTTGAAAGCGGGTTTGACTGCCCGAAGACGTTAGTAGGTATATGAATAGTTTAGCCTTCTTCATCATCAGCTTAGCCTTTTCCCAAATATGTTGAGTTCGGCTTTCAGTCTTACCGAATTCAGCTGAGTACCAGTATTTAATATGGAGCGACTGCTTATCTGACCTCCACAACCCAGTTACTAGGTAACACGATACCACTTGGTAAGACTGGTTGTCAGAGTTGTGGGCTTCTGGATCTTAAAATGACAGCCGGGACCAACGGCTTTACATGCTTTCCGAGGCACGGAGTCAGCATCTACGGACCAACCGCAGCAAGCGCAGCTTAACCTGAATGATCGACCCTTACGGATATTATTACTTAGCCACAAGCTGCTCAGCCATTCTTGGCCATTCTATGGAGACTATTTCAATGCACCTAGAAACACTTAATAATCCGTGTTAATAAGGGTATAACCTATTCCGATACACTTCGAAGAAACTTTATTATGCAAAGCGGAAGATACTTCAGTAGTTAATAAATTTATAAGTACCTGGTTCTTGGAATCGCTTGCTTATCGAACCTTTGAAGTATTAAACGGCTTTAGATTTTAATGACATGTTTTGAACTTTGGATGTTCCTCGACGTAAGTAATCAGGTATTTAGAATAACAGGTTCAAACTAAACATACAAAAATATAGGGTCGCGCATATGCACCTGCACCCGGAACGAACGCCATTGGCACATTATAACTGGCCCCGAAATTGGTAGAAATATGAACTATCTATTGAATGCCTAAAAGGCTAACAACAGCTAAAGCGCGGTTACTGTCGGATTGCATAGAAAAGAAAGAGACTCCCGATGACACAATGCTGGTATTTTATTGCAAAATTTGATTGGACTAAAAAAATTAAACACTATTACGTTAATATGTTGCTTGTAGAATAATCTGTCAAAAAATCAGAATGACTAGTATGATTTTTAATCGTTAAAATATATTTTATGTAGTATATTTTTTTCTATCATATCAAATTAGTTGTATTATGTTTTCAACATAATATCTTACTAGCATATATCCTAAGAAAATCATTATATTTTTCTAATTTTGTTTACTGCAGTGAATCATAATTATACTCTTTTAGGCATTATAAAATCTGCGTTAAGGTCCTGTCCTCCCCTTAACCATTACTCTAGCATTAAAAGTCTATTTGTTAATATTAGCGGTTGAAATGTTATATCTTTTTGTTGGTCAAACTTACAACCAGTACACTGAGTAAAAATACGTTTTCACATCAAAAGAAAGTTGCTCGATTTGTTTTATTTTCTGCAAGTTGTCAAAGGAGGCATTCACAGATTTAAAAAAAATGATTTATTGCTCATAGAGTTATTGTTTCTGATGTTGTTTCTTAAAAATAATTTTACCAAATACAGCCTCCAGTATCTTTCCTAATTTCTGATGAAAATATGACGTGATCAATACGAAACTCCTACAAACCATGTTTTGGCTCGTGGCCAGAATATGCTTTGATAAAAGAAACGATTTGTGAGCCCATTAGCAGCTAGATGACTAGTTACTTCATTTTTATAAGGGGCGACTGTTTGTTTTTACGAAGAATCTACCAATAAACCTTCAAAGTCCAGGATATGAGTTAACCAATTTTAATAAACAATTTATAAGTCTAAATTAAGTCAGTCTGTCGAAGGCAACTAATGGACATACCCATATAATAAAAACAATAACCTCCTTATTTATAAAGTTGCTTAAAGTTAAGAGACGTTTAAACGACAACAAATTTAAGGTTAAGCAGTCGCTAAATTTTAAATTTAAGCAATGTTTATGATTAAGGGAGTAAAAGATTGGGCGCAAAAAAAAAATTAAACAAATACCTCTAGATATTACATACAAAAAAATATCTAAAATTTTATTAGCAAAAAGAAAAAGGTGATTGCAGAAGTGATCTTACATAAACACATTTAAGTTTCTACATCACAATGTTTTGGGTAGATATTACATGATCTACTATTTTGAAAAAAATCAAACGCATTTACCTCTCGACCCATCTCAGTCTACACAGTATCAGCATCAACCACAAATCTTTTGGCGCATGAATATTTTACTCCATACTTTCACGATTAGATATTCAGAGGTTAAACTTATTTGAAGGACAAAAAGATGTCAACAACTCCACCCACAAAAAGGGTGAATCAGAAATGAGATAAATCCCACCGGACTTAGCGACACGAAATATTTTGTCGGAGAAAAAAAACATGGATTAGTGCGGTGACCTTTTAAAGGCTTAACCTTCCGAGATTATATTTACAAATTAATCTCCCTATCGACCTTTGCAAGGGCCGGAAACTGAATAAAATTGTCCAAAGACAAAGGCTACGGCATTCCTCTTTCACCTTTCCCAGTTATTATTAAAAGGAAGAATTCCTTGGCGTGAATACTTTGAAGTCTCATAAAAATGTAGAACGTCAAATAAAATGTTAAGAGCGGTTGACCTTTATTTGACGCAGCTCGAGTTTTCGCAGTCGTCTAAATAGTTTTTAGCATGTAATAGAAAATATTTTATTACTAGCTGCTGCCCGCAGCTTCGTTCGCGTGGCTTCTAATTATTTTTATAAACTAAAAATAGCCTAAATAACTTCTTGTAACATCAGCTATATGCCAGTGAAAGTATTATCTAAATCTGTCCAGCCGATTCGGAGATTATTCGGAACAAACAGACAGACAGTCCAGCATCAAAATTTTTAAAATTGTTTTTATTATATAAGTAGGTACCGTAGGTATATAATTTCATATACATTTAGTAAAAAGCTGATAATTTGAAATTTTAAGTCAGAAAACAGGTTTTTATCATTATACTATTTATTATAGTGTTCGATTTCACTGGTCATAAATTACATGCTAATCATTACATAGCAGTAATAATATCCGTAATATAATCTGACGACAAATCTTAGTAACAGAGGCCATCAATCATTACACTGCATCTGTTACCAATATTATGTCAATAGCACAGATGCCATCAAATTCTATTAACTGGTAATGTAGATGTCGTATCTTGGCCATCAGTCATTATCGGTTCGTATAATACAATGGAACGGATCGGTTTGTGCGAATATATTCGAAAAGGGATTGGCAGAGATAGAGATAGAGAGATTCGTGATTTAAATAAAGTACTGGCTGAGCAGGATGTAGAGGCAAGGCAACACACGAGAACGAATACGAAAATATAGCTTGTAATAAAATGATGGGAGCATGGGAAACTGTTTTGCTTGGGCTTTAATGAATAAACTTAAAATAAGAACAACATCATACACATGGGTTGGAATTTCTGCCAAAAGCACAAGGTTAAAAAAGAATAAGACGTTATGTGGATTAAAAATAATAAGATTTATAAGCATAGCAAAATTGCAGTACACCTACTCCCAACAGTTGGCTTTAGACATACGGGATGTTGTTAAAGACGGTCATACTGTTAGAAGTTTTTCTCTATTTACGATAAATCTAACGCTAAGCGGTAATTATCGCGTACTTACTTATAAGGTGTGAAATGTGTGAAGTATGTGGTAAAGATACATTCAGTGCCAAGTTTCACTCAATGCTATAAAATACAACAGCTTATCCTTTTATGAAGACGAGCGCAGTTTCACAGAGGGTGTTTTGGTTAACATTCGGAAATAAGGCTCAAAATTGTGCGGTTTACAAGTTTTATGTGTATTTGTATTCTCGGTGTGAATTTGGAATAAGGTTTTTTAAACTTTTCACCAAAGAGATTATAGAGGTCTGAAATCCTATATACAAGGTGGTCCAGATAGTGACGTCCAAAAGAAAAATCTGATTTCCTTATACCCACACATTTGAAAATACCTCATATTATGTTCCGCGATTGTTTGTAGTTTTTGAGTTAATTTGTTTTTTTGTATTTTTTTTTTGAGCTTTCTGCTTGTGGACCTTGTAAATTTCCATTCCCTTTTGTAGTAGGTACATTTCAGATTTTATTTTGTGACATAATCGTTTTGAATGTTACTTTCATACGTAAAATAATAAACTATCTAACATTCCTGACTGAGTTTTTTTAAGATGCACCGGCGGAAATAACTCTAGCCATAGTACTCTAGACTTAAAATATAATGGGAAAATTATTTTCATTTGATAGCATGTAGGTAACATACAAAGAATAATAAATGCTGCACTGAAATGAAACAACAGACCAAACATTTACCATGTGAATCATATCTGGCACAGTCCCTTTGAATCAGCCCACATAATTCAACATAAGTGGCAATAATGCACATACAATTTTACACAACAATGACACATTTGAATCAGAAATGGACTCAAAAATCCCACTAGGCTTTACAACGGAATATGAACAAAAAGAGTTATGTGTGGGTACGGTATTACCACTAGTGCTTTAGGTAAAAAGTTTGGTTCAAAAAAATATTGCCAGTGTGACGTATGTAGGCACTAAAGTTAGTTGGTTCCATTGATAAAGGATTTGATTTCAGTACGTATGTTTGTAAAACAAACTAGATGAGGTCGGCGTTTCCTGAGTTTGTTTTGGCCTTTCTTCTCAGAGTAGAAAGTTCTACTCTGAGAAGAAAGGCCGAAACAAACTCAGAGGTCACAGTCTCTTTTAAAGTCCAGACATAATCTTAGTCAGATCATGTGAAGACCATAATTATTATATATATATTGGCGTCTGAAATGGTCTTTTGACGAAAGAACCACACAGATTGAGTGGACCTGTCCAGTCAGTGCACGCATTTGTCAGTAAACTTGTAGCTTAACTAGAGATAGGTATAGTAGGTATTAATGATGATTAGGTAGATAAATTACATTGGTAATGTTAATTACTTTGCAGATATGTTTTAATACTTTGATAATATTGTGTATTAAGCTCTTTTAACTTAACAGACAACTTAACTGCTGGGGAGTTTGTTGCGCCACTTCTTTTCAACTAAGGACTTTCATGTAATATTGACGTTCAAAAAGTGCTGATGATTTATTCTCAACGATCAAGTTCTGTGTTAAAATAGTGATACACAAGCCGCGATGGTACTATAAAAGTTACTTGGAAGTAAAACCGAAACCATTACAATCACTATTGAGCTGAATAAACAGATTTCTGAACAGTTACGTTTATTAAACTTTCTGGTGTGCCAAAAATATCAATGTTAATAATATAACGTAATCACCTAGAAATGAAACGCTTAGCCTACTTGTTTAACATATGGGAAAGCAATTTGGGAGTGCCAAGCCTGTGTTCCACGCAAAAAATAATCTTGATTTGCAACGCCACACACTTTAAAGGCTTTTCGGTATTAAAAGTTCTTTTTACGGCTCGACTTGAAAGTGGCAAAAAATTACTGGTTAAAAGGAAGATAAAATGGAACTTTAACTTGTTTAAAATTGCTGGATATGCCTACTTAAATAGTGATTTATTAACCAACAAATAGTTTTAAAAGAATATCGAATTGAAAATTACAAGAGAACGATATAGTACCTACCTAAACAGAATTTACCACCGAGATTACGGACATATCAGACGGGAAAAACATTTTTACCAAAAAGTCCCAACAACAGTTTTTTTTTGTATATGAACATGATCTTAAATTGTGGTACATACATTCCACCAAAGATACAAAGAACACTGTACCACTAAAGCCTTTCCACACAGTTGACTAAGATAAATACGCTCCGTTGCCAGCAGTGCCAATATTTGCCTACTTACGTTCTCTTCCGATTGTGGGTAGTCATTTCCCGTCGTAAGTGAGCTCTTGGGAAGGACAGGCGTAAAAGGTGAAAGGTTACCATGGCAAATGTACCTGGAATTGCGATGTAGGGAGGTAATTGGAGTAACTACTTTTATGTAGCAATGTAATTTTTCTAATTTATTTTAAACTAGCTGCTGCCCGCGGCTTCGCCCGCGTGAGTGTCGGAAATTACCCCATACATCCCCATGGGTTTTAATTAATTCTCAAGGAATAAGATTTTTCCTACAAACTTTCATCCCTTATTTTACCCCCTTAGGGGTTGAATTTCGAAAAATCCTGATACACGTTATACTTAATTTTTGGATTTAAGTATAAATATTGAGTTTCGAGTTAATCAGACAGCGCGTTAAAATTCTTCCATACAAACTTTGACACCCCCCAACCCCCCTTTAGGGGGTAATTTAGAAAAACAATAAATTACAAACTTTTTCATTTATTTTGATAATTATTCGTGCGGAGTTTCATGCTTATTACCTCAAGGAATAAGATTTTTCATACAAACTTTCATTCCCTATTTGACCCCCTTAGGGGTTGAATTTCAAAAAATGCTTCCTTATTCCTTGCCTACATTACAAAGGGAACCTCTGTGCAAAATTTCAGCTTTCTAGGTCCAAGGGCTTGGGCTGGGCGTCAGTCAGGACTTGTCTTTTTATTAATAGGTATAAATATAGATAGTAGGATAGGATACTTTTCCGGGATAAAAAGTACCCAGTGTGGTGCCCAGGATATTAAAGAATAATTATACCAAGTTTCATCGTAATCGAACCGGTAGTTTTTGCGTGATGCCTGAACAAACAGACAGACAGACAGACAGACAGACAGACAGACAAAAAAAAATTAAATCAAATTTTTGGGTTCGGTGTCGGTCTAGTAACACCCCCTGCCATTTATTTTTTTGATATTTTCAATGTACAGAATTTTCACTTCTACAGATTTATTATAAGTATAGATATTTCTTTTGAAATTGATGTTTCGATTATTTTGAAGAATAACCTACCCACTCTTCGAACATACAATACCATTCCCAAAATAATAATTGAAAAGAAAAAAAAATATATGCCAGTTGATTCTTTGTTAAGGTCTCAGCTTAGGATATCAAAAGACCAGCTTGTATTTATATTTTAAAGAAAAAAAAGCAATAATTAAATGGATTTAAACAAAACATCTATTTAGTTGTAGGTATACCAATCAATAAGCGCTCTAAAAAGTTTCTCTATTTTACGAACCTAAAATATACCTAGAGATACGATATATTAAAACCACTGTAGTTTCAAACTTTATGGTCATAATAGCATTACTAACGTGTAATACCTCTAGACACAATAAATGTTAAAATAAAAGCCTTCTAAAAGCTCGTCCTACGCACAGTTACCGACCTACTAACAATTAACCTTTACCACACATGCCAGACAAATCTATACACGTGTCGCTCTAAACATAAAATATACAAGTTCTCATTGAAATAGAAATATAATATTTTATATTCGAGAATACAAAAAAAATATACAAAATAGTGCATGCATTTTTTATGTATCGAAACTGCGAAATAAAAATAAAGCAGGAACATTTGTCTTACAATTTTCTCTGGTTACAGAAATACTAGACTTTTAATTCTGGGATATTGAGCTTTCAATTCAGGTAATATTTTCATTTTTCGGCAAAACACTTACATCGACAGCTTCGTTAGTTTCAGTACTGATACACATCCGTTCCTAACTACTGCACCAATCCCATTCGTTTAACAAACAAAAAAGTTTGCATCAGAGAACGAACCGTAGACGGAATGAACCACATTTTGATCCCTATTAAAAGTATTTGCATAGTTTTGAACTCGGAATCAAATATACCTGCAATGACCCCATTAAAAGTTTCCCCGGGTTCAAAAATATCTTCGTATTGATTTAACCACAAAGGTAACGTGGGCCATGTTTGGTCTGTTATTTTGGCATCAGGTGGATTAGAAGCCCGTTCGCTCGGATTACAGTAAAGTGTAAAATTGTATCCTCATTAATAATCCTTATTCCTTTTGGGAGCTCCAAATGTATTTGTGAGATTCTGACTCATTTTTACTTTGAATTTGGTTCATGTTTTAAGGGTTGAAGGTGGATGAGGGTTATTTAGACCTTTGTACTCGATAGCAGTTAGTATATTGTTTTGTTATTGGGAAATGTGCCACGTAAAGCGGTAGATGAGGTCTATTATGGACCGAGCAAGTCTAGAAGATTCTGTAACTCTCTCAAATACCTCTGAATTTTTTATTAAAATTAATTATGTTCTACTTTTGTTATTGATAGGACAACCTGTAACGACAAGTGGATTGCCAAAAATTACGATAAGCTGCAATAAAATAAGTATTTTAGGTTCTGTGAGCCTTTACCCCGCTTGGTTTAACCTTGTAACTTTCATGAAGCACTACATAATATAAAATAAAGTTTGCGTTCGCGTTCAGACGCGGCCCCCCGCCGCGTCTGTCTGTCTGAACGCGATAAACTCAAAAACTACCGAGCGGATTTTCAAACGGTTTTCACCAATGGACGGAGTGGTTCATGAGAAAGGTTATATGCTATTTAACATCATGCTACGATTCTTCGGAGCACAGCAAAAATACAAAAAGTCCGCGCAGGCGGCCGATGCGACGCGGTGGGTCGAGGGAGTTTTATAAAATTGTGGCTGTTATTTTAGTATAATATGTATCTTATGAGTTCCACTAGTATTTCGCGTAATATTATGAGACAAACACTATTTCGTATTTAGGAGATTAGAAAATACTATTATTTTTTAAGATGAGCTTGTAGAGCTGACAGAGCATCATGTAAAAATGTATGTAAATTGAACTACATTACTATTTACAATTTCTTACATCGTACTTTACAATTTTTTTTTTTTTAGTCAATTTTTTTATCTGCTGTATATTATATTGTGTACCTGTACCTGTCTCTATGTTAAATAAATGTATTTGCTTTCTTTCTATAAATAATTATTCTATAAACTTCATTAATAATCTCAGGTAATTTAAGAACGCGAAGTTCTTTTAGTACTACCTCATCATCATTCTCCTGCCATTATCCCAATTTATTTGGGGTCGGCGCAACATGTCTTTTTCTTCCATACTTCTCTATTAGTCGTCATCTCGGTAGTCACCCCCTTTCTAGACATATCATCTTTCACACAGTCCATCCATCGTTTCTTTGGTCTTCCCCTAGTCTTATAACCATCGACATTCATACTAAAAACTTTCCACACGATATTTTCTTTTAGTACTACCTACTAATAAATAACTATCTATACCTACCAGATTTCATGTTAAAAGACAGTCTAAGTCAACCAACTCAAGAATTTAAAGGGAAATGAGTTGTTTATCCATCACAAATGTCTAGTTAATGTGACATTAATATCTCTCGCAACATGACCTACATAGATCTAGACATTCGATATCCATTAGTAGTGCTCCTAAAATAATCTCTTCAGACTTGAGGACTTGCTACAAACTTCTGTATCGAGCGACCAAGATACTGTGATTAACGAATCATAATATTTGTACAGATATACTGTTATTTAGTTATTTGTGAACTAATATGTGCTGAAATCTAGCCAGACATCATTTTCATTCTTGTAATATACTTTCGGATAAATAGTTCTCAACATAAGCGCAATAATGGACAGAAAGACAGAACCGTTGAGTTTCTGATTATGTATTCATACTTTTTGTGGAACTCCACGCAAACATGCCAAAGTACGTTCTGGTAGATAAAATCTGTCATCTCACGTTTAGTGAGAAGTCCTCATTTCGATTCTCAAGTCGAGTAAAATTTCATTACTTTTATTCGTACAAGAAGATGCGTAGTTTCCAGCATTTTGTTATTGGAACCGATAAACGTTACCTTTACATGCCTATATGAATAGATAGACCGAATAAGGAAAGCTGATATTATTACCATGGAAAGTAGTTTTGCTATAGTGTATGCTAATATTCCAATGGTTCTGATTTCATTTAGAAGGCCAAGACCTCCGAATACTGGGAGTTTTCGGAGACAGCAGCATGTTACAAAGGTTCGCTGGTAGGTAACATTTAGTACATCGCCACGTACAAATCATTTTACATAAAAAGTATAACATCTCGCTAGTACGCCACAGTGCGGTGATACGATACTGAACTAAATTCGAGTTGGTAGCATTTGCATACAATTTTCATGCGAGCACTGATATTATCATAAAACTATACAACGCTGAGATTTCAACCAGCGTCTTCGCAGTTTTATTTATTGTTTTATGTTTCGTCTTTCCAAGCTTTATGTTTTCTTGAATCAGTGTTTTACTAGACTTATCTCGGCGCTCGTTTTGGCTTATAGCTTATGCAATGCTCCACGGAGTCTATGTATTTTATAGGTAGATGCACCAAGTAACGTATAGGTTGAATGTGTTAAGGTAAATATCCTTTGGGGAATTACTCGTTACACCGCCTCCTATGTTTTTGGCGTCTGAAGTCAGTACTGTAGATAATATGTTTATATTTCGTGATACCAATGTGAGAAAGAATGTAATTGAATAGCATATATTGTTTTGATATCAAAAGGCGGCATTTTCATTCTATATACACCAACGCTACAACACTTTCCAGTTCAGTTCTGTTTCATCTAAAAACCTTTCAAAACATAAAAGAATCATACACGCACTCCAGCCATCTCCCGTCATACATTATTACCCTACAGTAGGCAAGGCGTGGCGAAGCACGCGTAACGCCTTGATAGATGCACGGTATATTGTGACCTTTGCAAAAATGGCGAACATTATTCATCTTTTTCATAGCATGGCAACATTACATCGGTTTGAATCGACACTGTTCCGATAACGATCAGGCAATACTGACGAATGTTGTGTCATGGGGCAAATAGATCGATAGAAAGTAGTTTATGTGGCTAAGGTAATTTGAATATTTTATTTATTTTATTTGAATACATCAATAGGTTTTGAAGCTTTTCTTGCTTAGCTCAATTTAGGTTTGAAAATCTAGACTTAATACGATACTTCTGGTTAGTGCATAGATAAAAAATACTTGAAGAAATGTAAAATAAATCGTTCACAACCTTTTAATTTACTTGCATCTTCAGGTTCTCTACCTTATCCCCTTAGATATTCAATTTCTTAGAATTAACTCCAAGAATTGGATGTAGTTGCTTATAATTCTCAAGCACTTGGTTACTGGTGTCAATTTACACTACCTTGTACCGGTAACATTTAGCTTAAGGCTTAAGCGGAATCAATGTTCAATTTCTAAGAATCAACTTCAGGAATTGAATGTAGTTGCTACTGGATCTCAAACACTTGGATACTGGTGTCAACTTACACTATCTACCGTTAACATTTACCTTTAGGCTTAAACAGAATTAATAGTGTAAACAACAAGTGGGATAGACGTAATCAGATAGTATTGAATCCGATGTTCTGGGGTCCTACCACGAGCTCTTAACGCGATCCATTTTAGGACCTAAACTGAATTGTTTTTCTAATTCGTACCATGACGTCAGTTTAACGGTTCAATTTAGGCGATGCCATCTGACAGCGATTTTCCCAAACTGAGTCGCAAGTTTTGGTTTCATTCATTCAATGTGGTACCATGACGTCCTTAGTGCAGCTCAACTGAAACGCTCAACTGTCAAAATAAGCGATTCAATAAAAGTTACTATTTGTCTAACAATACTGAAACGTTTGGTGAATTATTGACGAAAACAAAGTTTTTTAGTGCTATTCCAGTGGAATTTTACAAAAACTAATGTAAGTGTACTTTAATCTTTCCTTTAAAGTCTAAAATACCTATATTCCATGCCTTTTTTAAATAAATATCTACTTTGACTAAGAATTATTTTAATAATATTTACCGAATTAACGTAAAAGTATCTTTTTCATTTTAAAGTTATGATACTGAGTTGAAAACAAATATACTGTTACTTGCTTCAGAACGTGTCTGACACTAAAATGTGAGCGAAACAAATTTATTCGATATTAATAGCGTTGTCTCTTTTTCACCAAAAACGTTTCAAATGCGCCTCAGCCAGAAATTGCGATCTGTCATTCACCTATAACGATTCAAATGCCGCTGAGCAGATTGGACGTCATGGTACGAATTGAAGCGATGCAGTTTAGGCACCTAAACTGAAATGTCTTGCTTTTGAATCGTTTTTAATTAGATCATGGTAGGCCTCCTGGACTGATTTTAACTTTAGCGGACTGATGTTAACTTTAAACCATGTCGGTATATTTGTTTTATCTAAGAGCATAATAATATTGAGTATCGATTTCTTTCGGAGTTAAGTTCAAAATTTATATGAAAAGATACCGTTTGTCTTTTATAAAATAAGGATAAAAGAAGTTGATGTTTAAAAAAAATTGAAAATCAGGTACCTAGAAGAACAGTTGATATAGAGAAGTATTTGATGTGGTCTGCAAAACAAAAGCCTTTTGCAAAATTCTTCGAAAGGATATTAAATGCTATAAACAATATCCTAGGCACGCGACTTGGTTCCTACAGTACTTTATACAAAATTAGATATTTTAAGTACCTACCTCATACATGGGAAATCCTTGAGATTGCTCCTCATAAAATTACGAAACTTCAGATGCAATTTTAATTTCGTATACTCCGCGTAAATGCGGAGTATGCACTTAAGTATGCATCGTTTCCTCATTTTCTGCGCGTAAAGCCGCTGGAAGCTGCTACAAGCCACATGGTGGTAATGACGAAGACGACTTTAAGATTAAATATACCTACGCCATTTTGGCCTTCTATCTTCGAGTTTCATGCTGTATTTCCTTTAGTTTGATTTACGATACGCGTGGCGAGATAATCTACCTTATTGCTGTATTTTATGTGGTACTAACTCATTCCCGTAGTGGAATCTCGGCGGCTTTGGGTGACACGTTATAGTAGAAGCGTATTCTACCTGGTACTTATTTAAAAAGTGTTTGGAATAGTATTTTCACCGATACATCCAGTGCCAGCGCAGTGCCACTGCAGTTTGTTCAACTCTGTAAGCTATGTCGGTTGATGATTTAGAGGTATGAGGAACAGCGCGTAAAGTTCACTTGTCCTCTACAGAAAAGGGAGGATCCTCCGACCAGACGGATGTCGTGTCGGGCGGGCAACTACCCAACGATTGATGTCGGGAATTCTTATATATGTTGATCGCGCGGTAAACTCTAATTGCGCGATGCAGGATTTGTGGGACATCAGGTCTTTGATGCGTAGTTCGCATGTGGCATTGTAGATGCCGTCACAATGGTATCTTGGTGATTAAACTGCTTCAATAGGCCCACCCAGTGCCAATTGAGGAGGTTTCATAGAAACCCAAGTTGCTATTTTGTAAAGAGACTATTGTTATTGAATTACAACGACAGACGTGAATGTCAACAAGTTCATACTATTGACTTTAAATCAAGGTGACAGACGAAAGTTTATTGACCCTGTAAATCGTATTATTTTCAAACCAAGTGCGAAATGTGAGTCATGGCCGTTTTTTATGTAAATATACTTTAAAACTATACAACAAGGATATAAAGAGTTTAGCACGGTATTTATCTAAAAAAAAAAAAAGATTTCTATGAAAAGCGCTGTAAATCTATGTAAAAGTAATGTATGGTTAACTTTATCTATCTAACGCTTAAAAAAAACTTATAAAAACTCTGTGACCGAGTGTTTATTATAAATGACGTTGAGACCTGCGAATCTACAGCTTACAAAAGTAGAGGCACGAAACAACAGGTTGTTTCCCAATGAATTACTAATATTTAGTACGGCTACGTAAGTGTTAATGCTGTGCAATATAAATAAGGTAATCCTCTAGACTCATCACTCTGAACTGGCGAGCTAAATTATTTAGAAAGGAACAGAAATCAATGCATGTACTGTCGAGGAGAACTGATTCCTGCTGGTGGAGACTACAAATCAGTAAGAAGATGGCTACAATCCTCTCACAGATGTTTAAGCTCTGACAGCAACCCAAGCAGCAACCCACCAGCAACTTTATGAGAATGAGAATAAAGATGACTTTGAATTTGACAATGACGCAAAATCAGAGGTACAATAACTTTGACAGGACTGTAGATGGAATGGTACGTTGAAGATAGCAACTAAGGGCGGTGACACACTGGTTTTGTCTGTGTATTGCGTTGCCGCTGCGTCGACTGAGCGGTGACGCTCCGTCGGTCTACATACAAATCTGAACGATATGCCACATGATCGTTAAAATCACGGACGGCGACGCAACCTACGCGCAACGCACAAAGATAGAAGGGAGAAGAGGTGAGGAAGGGAGCTGCCTTGAAACGCAGCAGCGCAGAATTTAATAGCATATGGAAGGTGAGATAGCTGCGTTGACGCAGCGCTCGTGTGGCATTGAATGAGTTGCGACGACATAACGCACAGGCAACGCCCGTGTGGAATCGCCCTTAATGAGACTGAATTCGAAAAGGGGATTATCATATTCTGAGGAGCGTTAGACAATGACATAGAATCACTTAGGACATGAGGTCATGTCTATCTTAGAACCGATGGCTGTTAGTACAGATTACTTCAAGAAAAGCCTGCGAATCAGTAAACAATGGTACTACTGTTGAGTCAAATAACATAGCCAGACGAGCTGACGAGTTTAGATAGCAGTCGTCTTAGGATAGCAGCTAAACCAGACTATATTTGTGAAGGGGTTAATCGGATTCCGTAGCGCCTCTTGAAAGACAATGGTGTAGAGAAATGAATGGTCACGTCTGTCTTCTTGTTCGTAAATACAAAAGCTGTTAACATTGTCTGTTATACGACCATCCTTACCAGATAGACTGAGGACTTGATGACTTGTTTGAGAGAATCATGTTATGTGGTTTAATTTTGAAGAGGTTCAGTCGACCGCACGTCAATGGCAAACCTTAGAACTTCAGCTGGCCTAGCGTGGTACGGAGTTTTAATGAAATACGATACCAGCTTGATATACTGGATTTGTTACCACAGACGCACGGTAGGTTGTAGAAAATCGCCAATATTGTACTATTTTAGACCAATACTATTTAACTTATTGATCATAAATTGTCCGAGCAATTAGGGAAAGATTTGTCGCAAAAATTTGGCCTCTTTTATCTCTCTTGTGGAATCTTTCGTTGTAATTTATTGAGGAGGATTCCAACCCCCTCTAGAATAATAGCGTTAGTTGGACAGATTCTTTTTTTTTCTTTTCCATTCCATACTTTCTACCAACTTTGAGTTTTATCAGATTATTTGCTAGCGCAGTAACAAATTGCAAATCACATCCAAGTGTAGGTAAATGTTGACACTACAAAATAGGTTTTATTTCTCGATAAAAGTGTTTGTTTATCGTTTATGTTAGGTCGTTAGGACTTCAGATACGTGAAAACTAAAAATAGTCCCTATAGGCAAATATTTTCTTTTAACATAAAACATTAATCGAAATTGTATAGCAGACAGTGCGAATCGTACAACGACGTAAAAACAGTACCTACTAAAATATAATTCTATTACAAAACTGGCACAAAAAAAGTATAGAAACTTCCAAAAAGTATTACTCGACTCGCTTGGGATTCGGCTAACAAACACAAGCAAATAAAAATTCGGGCAAAAAGTGATGCAATATGTGTTTTCCACTGGGTACGTAAAAATATCTTGTTGGTCGTAAAAAAAAAGAGTTTTGCTATTTCACACAATCTGAGCAAAACCACAAACGTTGACAATTCTGATGCTTTTCTCGAAAGTATATTAGGTAGGTATCTAAAGGCACGTACACATACAGCCACACTATATCACAGCGACAAAATGTGGTCAAGCAGTGGCCATGTGCGAATAGTGTCGCTGCAACTTCTTGCAGTTACGTTGCCGCTAGTGTTTGCAGGTAGAACGACTGCGGCTGTACCAGCGTCGTCGCGTCGATGCAACGTTGTGGTTTCGTTGTGGGTGCGATGCTGCCTTGATCTGATTGGTATCCCCCACACGGTTGATTTTGACAGCCAAATGTGGTCAGTGTGAATATACTATTCATTTTCATACAAATGACCGCTCGCTCACGTGGTTGTGGTACATGTTATAGGGCCCTTAATGTCACTATTACAGGCCTTAAATTAACTCAAGTCAACGTGAAAGTGAATCATTCAATGTCAGGTAGGTATGTCCTTTAATTTCTACGCATTCAATGAAAGTGAATCGAATTAGTTGAACCATGTAACACATTACAAACAATTATTTATATTATATTGGGAGCCGATATAACCTAATTTCTAAATAATTTCACTGCACTGCACAGACTAAAACAATACAATTAAGTTCGATAACCACATGTTGCTACCCTAAAATATTTAATAGCTGATAATCCAAAGTTTGTTACTGTTTGGTCGTTTATTCCCTTGGTTATAACACTATAATCCCACAACGTTTCATTATTTAATTTATTCATTGTATCTCGCAAGCACTGAGTTAACAAATTGAATCGTTTTAATGGCCATACTTTACTAATTCTGTTATACGGTAAAAACGTCGGCTCGCTTGCAAAGACTCGGTACCGCTGATTTATTTAGGAGCTCCCTAATCATTTGGCTTGCTTATTATAAATGAAAACAATGCAATTGCAACTAGCAAAACATAATGCTGGCATTTGCACGTTTTTAAAATTACAATATTCGAAAGAAACTTGGAAAACAAAGACATCAGAAGACATAAAAGCGTTTCATCTCAATTTCTCTTATCGTCGCAGCACGTGTGACAATTCCAAATTGCTACGAAGTTAGAAAAAGTTACTCGTTCGGCGACTGGGTTTTAGCCAAAAGCGGTCCAAACAATCAGTTGAACCTTAACAAATGGGAAGCCATAAAAATAAATAAAACTTTGGGCGTAGGCCGATTTTTATCAGGCCCTTCTAAGGGAAATACGGGGGGGTCAATTCGCTCACAACCTCTTCTAGTTACATTTTCACCCGATAATAGATCTTGCGTGAAATAAGGAATGTGCCAAATTGGGATATTAAGAGCCTTATTTTCGTTTAAAGACTAAGCTCAGACAGAGTCCATTTTCGGACCAATGGGTGAAGATAAGAACGTCATGTTATTTTTCGATTCATTGGCTGCTGTATCCGAAGGCGTTTTGTGATTAATTTGGTTCAATACCTTTAATCAATAACAATTTTGTTTAGTTACTTATAAGAGCTTTTAAATAAAAAGTTAGAACACGGTGTAATTAATGTATGAAGTAGTTTAACACTAGCTTTTAATTATTCTTTCATTTTTCTATTTACATCGCAATTTATAAAATACAGGGTAACTAAAATAAACAGACATTTACGTTTTCTTTTGTCTACTTAATTAGCTAATTATAAACAAAAAATAGTGATAATATGTTTTAATTAGCAAAGTTACCATTTCGAAGCGTCTTTGATTCATTGGCTTAATTGCTAAGATTTTTAGAGCATACTAATATAACCTGCGAAAGGTTTTGTGGACAAATTATGACACCAAATAAACAGAACCAGTTAAAGGAGTGTAGATGAATATTCAAAAGCGGGCCTCGAGCTATTTACAAGAAGAATGAATTCGAATTCGACACTGAAGTTTCGTTGGAATTGCCTTCAATTAGGCAGAACGGGTGGTGCTTATAATTTTCACGCGAGTTAGATGGTTTTACTGTGAAACTTCTTTTAATGACACTGAAATGACAGGGGAAATCAATTTTGTAGGAAATAATACTTGCTGTTTGAGCTTTAAGTATGGTTATGTTTAAAAGATCTTATTTACTTTTATCCAGTTATATCCAGTTTAATAAGATACAGAAGGAAAAACCAATAGTTTAAAAAATTGCTACAAGGTGTGGGAACGAGTCTGATGCCGAAAATATAGTTTTTTTGAATTTTTGTCTTTGTCTGAATGTATGTTCCAGATTGACGCAAAAATGTCGGAACGAATTTGGATGAAATTTGGCACACAGGTAGTTTATAACTTGGATTAAGACATATGGTGCTGTTAATCCTGGTAGTACTTTCCCGTGGGATATTTTCCTATATCCACGCGGGTGAAAACATAGCAATAACTAGTATTTGAATAAATTTGCAAAACGCAAACGTAACAAAAGTATATCTGCTGTACGTTAAACGTCATCTTTTGAAAATTTGCGCATAATTCAAATTAAAACATCTTTCTCTTACATGAAATGTTTATTTTTAAAAACAATAAGTAACTTGTTTAATCTCACGTAACTAACAAAACTTTGTAATTGAAAAACTTAGGGTGTAACCCCATACCCAACACGGACACCTGGCCTCAGAAACTATTAAAATTTGCGTTTGCTTGAACTATTTTAATTATACAAATTTTATACAAAATTCGGTACAATTTTTTTATTTTTATTAAAAAAGCAAGTATTTAAAATAAGAAAAACATGCAGATTCGGCGAAAATCATTATATGAAAAAGGAATATTGTCTAGATATAAATACTTATCAACGTCATAATTACACCCACTTAAAATGTTGCCCTGACCTGAAAGAATGGTGACCATAAAGTTTCTCCTCCAAAATTATTTATTGAAAGGATTAACCATCCTTCAGAAAGATAAATGTTAGTCGAAAAGTTTTGTGTTTATGCGCAAATAAGCTTTGAAGTTTGCTCAAAGCGTCGTAAAGATTTACCTTGTAGAGGCTGTAAAAACAAGCGTTCAAAACAAGTTAGAACGCGGCCTTCTCTTAGGTTAAGTACAGCCCAGAAAAGATTTTGAGCTAGTTAAAAATATTAAAAACGGAAAATGGAATCTACGGCTCGAAATCGGGTGAAACCATAAAAATTAAAACCATAATTTCGAATACTACAAAAGCCAAACTGGCCACTTTGGCTTTTGTAGTCTATAGTTTTATAATAATTTCCTCGAGATCTTAGAAATGCAATATTGGATCTCTCTCTCTCTCTTACATAAAGAAACTAACAAAAGGAAGGAGGCATTTTGACAACAGAAAAGACAGAATGACTGGCGGCATTCAGACGAAAACAGAGCAATAATTTCATAGCAAAGACATACTCGTATTTTGGGAGAAAGTCCTGTGTTATTTATCCAGAAAGATAGGAGTAGTGTCGAAAATAAGGTCCGGGATATCCATCTAGAGGAAATTTGCTCGTGCCCTGATATGTAGATATGGTCTATCTTGTCTATATCGCCGTCAGTTGAGAAAGGGTAGAAATTGTTTACATGGACCCGTCTTGACAAAGATCTTCTGATATAGGTTAATGTTATTTAAACGTGACACTGTTGGTTTCGTCTGAATTTTTTTATTAGGCAGAAAGATGTAAGTGGAACACGAAAAACCTAGATTTTTGGTGTTCCACTTACATTTTTATCTCTATATTCAGTCAACCAGATTCTAAATTCAGATTGATATGTCACTGTCTCCTTTGCATTATTGGTACCTAATTACTTTAGTTGGTTTTGTCGAGACACGGAAGTATAGTCACGTTAAAGAACTACACCATCTTTTCATTCAATAAGTGCTGTAAATGCATTACGTTGTTTAAAACTTCTAAAAGCCAGTCATTGTCACTAACGCCTTAGTGTGCATGTGCTTTGACAAGCGCATTATGTTCGCTGTTGTTATCGTGTTTCCTCCAAGTGAGAGTATTAGTCCCTGTTTATTTTCCCTTCCCTTGTGCAGGTGGGAATATATATACTTAAGGCCACTCTCTTTGTTTCAAAATACGTTGCCACCGATTCCTCTTTTGTTTTATTTTTATCAACTGCATTGTGTAGCTATCAATCAATGTCGCAGTTTGAAAATTTTTTTTTACGTCTAGAACTTTCACGGTCTTCAAACATTCAAACTCGATTACGACTTATTATAATACAATATTGACCAACCGTGGCGAAACGTTTGATGAGCTTCGAGTTTTACAACATTGTAAATTTCTCTTTTCTCATTATCTCGAATGTCTTATTGCTTTTAATTTCCTTCAAAATGAACACTTAATTTATAACATGCAGGAAATTAATTGCGAATAAGGCTCTTCATCATTTTTATTGCGCAAGAAACTTCAATTTAACGTCTTGAAGCAGGACACTTTGGTCTGAAATATTGGATGGGTAGATAAAAAATTTTGCTCGCGAAGTCATAACGACGTTGGGAAGCGATTCGGTAAAAACTGGCGCCACAGCTATATGTTAAAAGTTGCTAGTAAATAACACTTTCCTGCCTTTCTGAACACATAAACATCAAGGAAAATAGTACGCTCTGTAACACCCGAAAAAAAAGGTGAAGAGAAAAGAAGAAAATGAGGAAGGTGTGAATAAACGTGTTTGTTATTTCAGTTTTTGGATTTAATTTCAACACATTTGAGACCTAGATCCGGGCCACGCATTAAAATGACATCCACGAGGGGCGATACTTATGTACGTCCAGGCTGGGCCATTAGCCCCACTACCACCTTGCTAGGCTATCTTTTCCGATACGAAATCCAGCGAACAATTTAGGTCTTTATTTTACTCCTGAACTAAATATGAATATATAAGGTGCTATAAAAATATCTGCCACGGCTGCAATGGGAGATAGTATTGTGTTTATAGATTACAATAGTAAAGATAAATTATTGATCATGTGTCATATTTTTTTTCATACAAAAAATTGTACGTATACATTTGCAAGTGACGAACTAGTCAGCTGATTTCAGTTTTCATTCACAGAACAGATGGAAAGAGATAGCAGTTGTTTTCATTGACGAAGTGCACTTCGCGCGTAATTTGTGAACCACGTTATGCAGAGTAGAGTCAATGTTTATTTAACTACTTTATTTTCTCAAATTGATTTAACTGTGCCGGGGTACGAAATTTCTTCACTATTGTTATCTTTAAACACAATACTACCTCTCATTAAAGCCGTGGCAGATATTTTTATAGCACCTTATATATTTACATCACCTGTCACGTTTGCTATTCACTTAACTACAACACGCAGCAAACACACCGGATATCCACTTTCACCCTTTCACGTCGTTCTAAGTGGAAATATTTCAGTTTGTTTGCTCACTTTTACATAATGCAGAGTCAAACGTGCATTCATTATGACAGCTATAATTATGTTATGAGAACAACCTTGCCACTGTTACTTTCATGTAGACAAACAAGCATAATGTCAAGAATTTATGAGCGTCACGGAATAAAGATTACCCTTTTGAATGGATAATGAATAGCACTTGGATTTGCGTGCAAATACAACGTTTTATCAACGGAATGATGGCACTTTTAACTTTCAATAAATATTGGCCTCTTAGAACTACGTTGTATAAAAGAAGCACTTATTTATTGGTTTCTACTTCTAAAGTTTGATAGCATTTACTAATAATATTGGAGTTGTCGAACCAATCTAAACTTGTCGCGGGAATCTTGTAACTTTCCAAATTCACATATCTGTTTCGCGTAAATTCTGTTGGCAGCTTAGAGGGGACACTTCTTCTACTAAACTTTTATACTATGATTCGATATGACTTTACATATTCCACATCAAATATGCAGTTTTTGCATTGACAATGATTGCAAAAAAAAGGGAAATGAATTGAGTAATACAGGTTTAACGTCTAAAGGCAGTATTGACACAAGCGTCTCTATCAAAATAAATGGCAGTCTTGAGCCTGGTCGTAAACGACTTGTAATAAACTTCACAGCATGGTTTTCAGTGTACAGAAATCGGTTGGAAGGTTATAAACATAATAAACGTACTTGGCATCATTTTATGCAAATGACTGTTTTAAATACGCAAAGAGAACGACAATTTATAGGCACTCTAAGTATGGTTTCATTTGCAAACTCAACCACTTGACTTAATGATCTAATTTTATTCTGATGGTAGAACAACAAAACAACAATTTACAATTTTATAGTTATGATGACTGGACATTTGAGCATAATGAAACCTTGAAGAAAAATTAAAACCAAAGTCACGAATAAAAGAAATGAACATTGCAAATTGTTTTCTTTGTTCTAGTTGACTCGCGGATAAGAAGTGAATTGCTGACTTCGTACAAATTGCATGGAATATAAAGACCAGACAATCAGCAAATTGTGTTATGATATTTACGATGAACGATTAATATTAACGTACTTCTAATTTACAATTTAATAACACAAAGAAATCAAAAACTTCGGAGCAAAAAATGTCCAAATAGAAAATGCATAACAGCTTTCAACGAGTTTGTATTTCTCGTTGGAAGCTGTTGCCATCCCAAATTTAACTAATTTTAACCCTGAAAATAATTCCAAAAACTAATTACAGTGAAGCTTGGAAGACATTGAAAACTTAAACAATATAGGTACCTACTTAAATTGTTTATTAATAAACAACACGGAGTCACGAAAGGTAGGTACTCAAAACTCTTACATCTACCCTCCAAGTGTACCTGGGAAAGACGGTAACCGGTTTTTCAAGAGCTACACTTGCTTTAATGAAGCAGGTAATGAGTCTCTGAGAGTCAACAGCGAACAAGTTGAGGGTTGAGACTTAAGGTGGAATTCAAATTTTTTTATGCTTTTTTGCAATTTGTAGTTCAGTATCAGGTTATATGGTATTAAAAAAGTTTACGGCGACAGTAACGAGTACGTAATTACAGAATAATTATCATTAAATATTGTGATTCAATTTGGCACAAACGTTATGTTCTTAAGAAAATGTCGGAATAATATTGCATCAATTCTAACTTATTTTAATGATTATTAAAATAATTCTACAAATGCATATTCGTTACTTGCGCCTCTATACTTTTCATTTAATTTCATACAACCTGATACTGTGCTGCGAATTGCAAGCAATATCAAAAAACGTTAAAAAAAATTGAATTTCGCGGGCTCCCTTAGAACATTCCCATAATTGGAATCTCTCAAAGAGCTTCAAAGATTTTTTTCATAACGCGTTATTTGTGTACAGTATCACTGAAATGTTGTCGTAAGCGGATAAGGTATTACATCTATTATCACTGTGTGTACGCCAGATTGCTTTCAAAGGTAAACAAGCTGAGTTTCTAATTTTCTTGCTACCGATTTTTCTTTAGGGAATAACGTATTCAAGAATGTTTTTCGTCTCTTCCTCTTTTAGAAGAAGTATTTTAATTAGTATAAGAAGGTTGAGTTTATTTTCCTTGTTATTTTCTGGACTGCAGTTTTATAAAAGTCCTCGTTGAAGACATAGTTTGCATTTTTATCAAAGCTATTTTATTAAAAGTCATAATCAGCATATAATGTTCCCAATGGACACAGGCCTCCTCTCTTCGAG
Organism: Eupsilia transversa; assembly: GCA_914767815.1. NCBI lineage: Eukaryota > Metazoa > Arthropoda > Insecta > Lepidoptera > Noctuidae > Eupsilia > Eupsilia transversa. The sequence continues at coordinate 7,874,723 of OU611888.1, forward strand.
AGGGAATGGGCTGTAATCTACGGGTTTGTAGATGTCACATGTCGTAAATTTTTTAGTCCTAGGACATACCGGTTTCCTCACGATGTTTTTCTTCACCGTTTTGAGATCAGTGGTGGTGAAAATATTTACACAAAGTAAAGCGCCTGCCTGGGTTCGAACCCACGACCTACAACTGGTAAGTCGGGGCCGTTACTACTAGGCCACTACTCTCATAATAAAAGTACAACTATCATTATTACGTTTCAATTTACGCTATCCTCTAGGCTAAATTTAAATTGCTCTAGAGTACTTGGAAACAAATTAACGTAGAAAATTCCTCTAAGAGGAAAATAACTCTTGCGCTCATTTTTAATAAATTAGTCTTAGCGAAATGAACTAGAAAAATGATGTCACCGCGGAGTGTTAGCACGCAATTGTAAGCTCTCCTCCTTTCGGACGCGGCGACAATTTATCATTTCTTAACAAAATGAATGACGTATTGCTTGTGAAGCCTTTCACTAAAGTATCTCAGGCGCCACTGGAATTTTGGATACAAGCAAGACCAGAATGAAGACCGCATATTTCATTTCAGAGTACACAGTTAATATACACTTCGACTTTTAAATAAAGTTGTTCAGTATAAAACAATTATCGAGCGCGAATTCTGTTTTCAGTTATGCCAGTGAAATTAATGACGTCATTACATGAATGTTTTAATTTTTTAAACTCTCCACATACACGCACGCGATACAACTGTTTGTCATTGGCCTTTACATGGGGTAACACAGGGGATTCTTCGTCAAAAACAAACTGGGGAACGGGTGTCCTCGGAACTTCCTGCTTAATTAAATGAATGTTTGTCCAGGTGGACATACATGTTCCACGTTGGTCTTATTAAGCAAAATTGGGCTAATTCTACAAGGTTTTTTTTTTCAGAAATTGAGAGAGACGTGATGTGTTTCTGCTTGGCAGGAGAAATGAACTTATGTGTCGTTAAACCAACTTCGATTTTGAGCACCTTTCGATCGTTCTATTTGAATAAAGCTTGATTCCATGCTCGAGCTCACTAAGGCTGTATACAGAGTAGCGCGTAAATTTTTATGCAGTAATTGACTCAAATCCTTCTCAAGAAAAATACGTATTAAGTCCAGCACCATTTAAGTGAGGGCAAGTTAAAGCAAACCCCAGATCGTTAGGTTGTTTCTGAGGAGTCGTGAATCCCTTTTCATGATTTTCTCGAGCTTTCCCTTTGAAGCACTTTAAAAGCGATGAAGCGTAAAACCCAAACCAAGACGGAACAAAATATCTGGAAAATTTCGACGAACCTATTCCAAGCTGATGGAAATGAACGAATATTTTTAGTGAATCAAATGACTTTTTCGTTTCGAGGCAACTCGACTTGTAAGAAAAATATATATAAAACCTTCTTTCTCTCAGTTCTATCCATACTGTTTATAATTCTGTGTTTTAGTAGGACTTGGAATGCTGCTTACACTGTACCGTGAAATAAACGTGTCTATTCAGCCATAACTAAGTTAAAAACTTGTTATGGCCCTACTCTAAACATAATGTTTATCTTCAAATATTCAAGATAGGGTAGCTACACGCATGTCCACCAGTAATTTAGAAATGGGTTGGACATGAACAACACGCGATGATGCCCAAATAGAAATGTTCCTTATTTTTTACAACTGGTGTTGTTACCATCAAATATTTACTCTATGTTGCAGTGGGCAGCTGAAGGTCGAAAACATCGATGTTGGTTTTCTTTTGTTGTATTTTTGAATGCGAAATATTTAACATGAAAACAAACAACGCCTGTGGGGTTTTGTTTTTAATAGCAGTCGTAGCGAACACGTTTTTTTTTACGCCATACATTGATACCTACGTGTTTAATATTTTTCTTGCTATTTGAATACACCGCTCGGTTTTGGCGTGTCTGCGATTGTATTGCTACAGCAAATAACATAATAAATGATGCCAAGCAGAACATAATCACAAGCAGAACATAAATTCATCCGGTAACGAGCGGAAAATATTGTTAATAAAACAAATGAATATTTTTATAGAAAGTGTCACTTCGACAAATTGGAAAATTGAAATTTATGAATAATGAAACATTTTTTCCAATAGCAATCTCATGACGGCTCATATTAATATTATAGACAAAAGAATATTTATGTTATTCTTCGGACGTTTAGATATTTCTTTCAGAAATGTTGGAGACTCTATAGGTATGATCATAGATCTAATAAGTTGTTCACCTTGAGCAAACATCCATTTATCACGCTGTCTCGACTGTGTGGGGATATATCGTATTCTTTGAGTGAGAAATGTTCCACAGAATCAAGCCTACTGCCGTAAGAAATCCATTCTAAAAGATTAAGCTTTTATCACTGTTTTCTTTTGCCAATTCACCTGTTTTTCTCTTCATTTGTTTTCTTTCAAGAATGAAGGGGCTCTTTGTGATAATCACTGTAGAGAACACTGTTATCTTAATAAGATTGGTGATTGACCTTATTGGTTTTATCCTCAAAAAAAGACAAGTGCATAGCATAGTATAATTAGCAACCGTTGCTACTGAACACCATGCCACACACAACCTTTGTGCCTATCAAAAAAGTGTAAGTTTTATTCGATGTATTCGTTATGTATTTTTTATACTAAATTTGCGTATCAGCGTCAAAAAATCATAAACATATTGTATTTCCTCATCGTTAGTCAGTCATCACTCGACCTTGAATTGTTGGGTGCGTATCAATGCGGGTCAAATACGGGTCGCCTGTTCCAGGAAGGAGGATCGTTTACGATGCTGATACCTGAATATTTGGGTATATAGCTCTATAGGTAAGTAAGGTCGGGAGTAAAATAACCAATTCCCATGTGAAGAATGTATGTGTAAAAATGTTATATGATCACATTTCTGGACTTTTGTGTAGTTTATTGAATGTCATTTAAGCTGTTACAAAGGATACACGACTTTCATTTCAAAGAAAATTAAAAATAATTACGTTTCAGAAACTCATTCGTCAAATAAATTATCAGAAGATTATCAGAAGAATAAATCTATGTCCAGACTATAATATTTCGTTGCTACACACAGAAACCTAAATTCTTATGTCCATAAATTCAAACGGCAAGAAACTTTCCCCTTTCCGAAGTTGCGTAAGAAAGGGCATATAAATTACGACGCAAATACTTTGCCTCTCGAGGTTCCCCGTACTAATGAAAAACAACATCGTCACAATTCGGAAAGTACTAAAAACGAAAAAGTTTTGACGGTTCCAGCAATAAACACATAGGTAATGAAAGAGCGTCGGCATAGACGGATTTAATTTGAATTTATCAATTACACAATTTTTGCTCGAATATAAACAAACCCTTTGCCAAAAACATAATTCCGGCTGTGTCACTTTTGAGCGGGATTTTAAAGCATTTATTTTTACAGGCAGGGCAAACGGTGCTTAATCAGCAATTTTACAGTAACACCACAAAAGCTTGCCTCCCCTGACTGTTATCTTTTGAACAAAACTCAGACGAGGTGGAACGACTTACCTATTATTTTGATGATGCGACAAAGCTTTGAATATGACTCGACTCTTTTATAAGACTTTTTCGGTGTTACGCTGTATCATCGTTAGGGCTATTGTTGCAATTCTTCCTGTTATCTTTTCATTTGTCGTCAGGTCGAAGTCACTTTTGGTGTCTTTTTATTGGGAGTTCCGGTTTTGGCTACCATCTATTTTGATCACGGCCTGATTTTTTCTCATTTTGCCCTTATGTTTCACCGATAAAATAAAGATTGAAAAAAAAAATTGTTCATTTTCACTTTTTTCATATTACTAGATTATAGAAAATATTATTTGTGGATCTGAAGATATACGAATAGTTAAAATATAAAAGAAACGCCATTTAAATATGTGCCTAATTTAAAGTATACGCAAACGTATTAGGGTACCAAGAAACAAACTATTCTTTTACCCACATATTATATACAATTTTGACGTATAATGACCAGTATCATGCATTAATGTAACTACATAAACTACAACGTACCTGAAACGACGAAAGTTCAGCGACAAAGCAGACTATCATCGACAGAGTTATATCGCTGCATCAGCTAGAGGTATAAATAAGTCGGCGCTGGCGTCGACAGGGCATGTTCCGGTTCTGTCGAGTCTGTTGCATTGATCCTGGACCCCTTCACCTCGCTCCCTTCATTTTCGATTATCGATAAACTTATCGTCAGCATTCGATTGTACATAGTCTGCACTTCACTATTTGAGCACTGGATTTGGGTCACTGGTTTTTAGGCTACTGGGGTTTTAGTTTTAAATCATGATTGAATTTTTTCTCTACCTAAATATTTTACTATACTGTATAAACGATCTGTTTGAAAATGCAGCAAAGAAAATAAATTAGATGTAAAAATTATTGGTTTTGAAACTATGACCAGCACTCCTGCAAAAATAAGTACTTGGAAAATTACTTAAAAAAGGGATTTTTTTTATTATTTTTGGTTCATTTACTCTTATTTAAAAACATAATTATACTGGCACAAAATACATGACGACATTATTGTACGTAACTTCCCAAAAAGTTTATGTCGGCCAGATGTTTGCAATGAAAACCGAGTTTTTATTATTAGCCCGTACACATTGTGCCGTCGTTTGGGAGAACATTCAGTTATTTAACCAGGCTCCATCGTCTAAGCCACTGTCGACAGCTGGTATCCAACGAGCATAGATCAAGTTGGTTGCTACGAGTAGACTACGCGGCTACGACAGGGCTACGGCGTAGCAACTAACCGATTTCCGAAAGTATTTTACAACCACGTACAAGTTCGAAACTAGGCTCAAAGAGTAATAAATGAGTCGTTATTTTCTTGATTGAACAACTTTTTGGCATCGTATCTTAGGAACTCTTGACCAGGCATATAAGTTCGTCCATTAGATAAAAAAGCAAATAACAAAACATTTATAGCGAACGTGAAAGTACGCCCAAATAATTATTGGGTTCTTAGCTTTGAAAAATACTTTGAGAATCATAACGAAATGATTGAGTAAAGTGTTACCTAATAGAATTAATAAAAAAAATCATAGTAAAGTATGACGTAGTAGGTACGTACATTTTTATTTTTATTGAATTCCTAGGCTTACCCTTATTTGGGTCAAGGCCAGTTCTATAACTTCTCCTAGACTACTTAAGATTTATTGAAAGAACTTGCAGGAATCGGCTTTCTGGTACACCATGCTAAAGTTTGTTAGCAAGAGACCAATTTCGAAATGTGTTTTGACAGTCAGGTAGGTTTCAAGACGATCTCCAAAGTGATATCATGTAGAGGTTGTTTGTTACTGTCACATAGCTTCAGATCTCAGCTTTCAGTAATTGGGATTAACAGAACTTTGCAGTTTATGTCGTGTTTGTCATCAGTGTTTACCTATATTGGCATAGCTTTCAAGACATATATTTTTAGGGTTAAAGCACTAGGAACTGGTGAAGGGTGGGCGTTTTAACGTCTTATTTTTCTCACGGATACTTTTACATTTCTTGTTTTGTTAGTAAATTGATTAGTTCGACTGGTTTTATTGGCCGGCTTATTTCTTTGTTTAGATAAAACAATACACTGTAACTATAGGGTTGAATTCTCAACATTTAGCTAGTCTCCAGATCCAATTTGGATCGATCTATCGCTGCCTTAAATTCCATTATCATTAATTTAACCTACGTTCGAGTTTAGAGGAACCAATTTGTATTGGTGGAATTTGTCGTCTAACCAAGCTTTAATTTTAATCTTAGACCTTTGTTCCTCACCCTCTAATTAAGTTCATCCTAAAGGTAGGTAATTGAATTCCAGAAAATGTGTACTACAATCAAACACTGTTTTGATCACAATTTTTATTTATGGTAACAGTTTTTATATACATATGTGATTGATTTTGAAATAAAAGACTTTATAAAGCACATAGATTTTCATTACTCGGTCAGATTATCACTTGCTTGCTAATTATTTTTACAAAACTTAGGTAATTTGATTATGAATAATAAAATATTAATAGAACATGGAGAGAAGGACATTAATAACCTGCTTATACAGCCCTTTTGCAGATGTCAACATGACTAGCTTCATAGGAACTAAATCATATATCCAAGTGTCATGAAATTGCGTTATATACATTTGGGATTAAAATGTAAATTCATTCACCATGATCTATTTGGCAGTTATGTTTAGAATAATAATAATCTATCCAAAATTAACTTGTTTCCATAAGCATTTATGTTATTAATATTATACCGTACATAGCTTATAATAATAACTCAATCACTTAACTACAAAACTGATGGACCATTAATATTATGTACCTTAGTCCACGATAATTGTGGCATTTAAATACTCCAATTAAATAAGAGCTATTAGAAATTTTATAGTACATTTTATTGCCTGCGCAGAGTCGATAAATGTTCGCGCGTAACATTTCGAACACCCTGGTTCTTACTTTTTACCGTACCCTTTTAATTAAGAACGAATGAACAGCGAAATAAACCCGTTAATTTTGATGACTTACAAAACTCTGTTCATAAACTGAACAAGTTTAATTTTGCCTTCAAAAGGCCTAGAATTTTGAATGTTGATTCTGAGCGAAGTTTGCCTGGCGTGTTACTCGTTAGACTTCGACAAAGGTATAAAACGATATATTGTTGCCGATTGTTTCAGCACTGTTAGACTTTATACTTGAGTGTTATTGAAGCTGCTGATTGAATTTGAAATTCGAAAACGAGATTTTAACTAGGACCTAAGAGCCTGGAAAATTGAACTCGATGACAAGCAATTGATACATAACGATCAAAGATGGAAATGAATTGACAGATATTAACCAATATGATTTCCTTTCGGGTACGAAGAAATAAATGTAAATGGTTTTGAGACGAAATTGAAAAATACATGGAACATTCATCATCATCAAAGTAAAATCGTTACCGGTGGAAACGAAAACACAATTTATATAAATCTCTTTTAAGAATATAATTTAAATTCGGAAACTAAGACATTTGGAGTTCAGTAGCCTTTAACAAGAAAAGAGAAGGAAAATCAATAGTATAGTCTACCCGAGAAATACACAATAGAAAACTTTTACAAGAAACTTTATCACAAAGAGGAAAGTGAAAACATCAAATAAAAACTTTGGGAGATTTTTATTCATTAGTCTCGTTATTATGGCATCCGGGAACAACTCTGCGCTACTTGTACACAGACCCTTAAGAGCAAAGTGTGATTTAATTTAAGTCCGAACCCAATTCGGATCTTAACGCTCAATCTGAACCTCTTTAGCGCAAAGTTAGAAGAACTTCGGATTGTTTGGATGTAAACAGATAAGGCCACGGATTCTAACAATGCGGTTTGCGGAACGAAAACACGTTTCAGAAAATATATACGGGGAATCGGCGCTGAGGCAGATTTTGGAATGTTTTATATTATAGCATTAACTAACTAGTACTCCTATTTCGTTTATGCGTCTCGGAGTTCTTTAGTTCACTTACATAGATCTTTGTTTGCTTGTAGACGAAATAAAACGAAATTGCTTATAGTACCATAAATTGTGACTCAACAACACTCCTAAAAATATCGTATTTCTTGAAAACAAAAATACGTTCAAATAAGAGCGTGTGTAAGAAAATAATGTTTTGTCGTGGCTTTATTGTATGCGTATTTTGTGCCCTACAAAAAGTGCTGAAGAATTAAAAAACCAAAAGAGTATTAGACGCTACAAAAAGTAAGTAAAAGGAAGTTGGGGCAAAAGATAATACATTTCGGAGCGACTTCATTACTGTTGAAGAAGAAATTTTTGCAGCAGGATATCAAGTGGAAATAAAATTGCTGCGACAATCGTATAAATCCCCGCACTTTAGGCCTATGAACTTTTTACGTTGCTTGGTGAAAAATACAAAAGTAAAAACGCGATACTGCTCTCATACCGGGCCAATTTAATGTCAGTACGGAACGTGTTAGCACGTAGCCGTTACCAAACAAATTTATCTGTGCCCTCACTCAATTTGCTTACTCGTACTGTGTTGGCGCCAACCTTTTATTATCCTCATAGAATAAACACACGCAGACGGTTGTTCGAATCAAATTACCCAAATAAATGTAACGGCAATTTGAAATGAACTTTTTTCGATTTTGCGTTTATTCATTGTAAAACATTGAGATTTAACCAAGTTGAGTTTATGAATAAAATATTTATATTTTGAAGTTGAATGTTGATGCTGCTACAAATATTGAAATTACATTTCAATAATTATATTCTGCGTTTAATCATAAGGGAAGCGTACTGCTAGTAGTGGAAGTCTTTCGGCTGACATGATGAAGCATCGGAATATGATTCATATGATCTGAATATGATTCTTTCAGCTGACATGTTTGGTATATGATGAATATATTTTAATTAACCAAATTAGCCCAAAAATAACATTAAGACCAGAAAAACAGACCAGCCGTTACCACCATCACTATTCTTCATGGTGACCAATGAACATAAAAAAGAATTGCATGTCTGTTAGCCTCTGTAATCTACGTATTTACTGTAGCTATCCAAGATTGCGGAGACACGACGGCGTCGCTCGGGCGGTCGATGCACGCGTCACAATAAAACCTTTAGCGAAGCTCGCCACATTTCCCCGACCCCAATGCCTTCGAGATATTCTTCGGAATAATTATGGAACTATGTTTTTTTTTGCTCTACACTGTAATTAAGTTTGTCTTTTCTGTTTTTAATGTGTTATTATAATTGAAGGGTACAGGGGAAAAACATGCTATGTCACATTTTTATGTTTTTTGAACTGGCAATGCCATTGTGAAGTATAAATTTGGTAGAACGAAACGCCAAAACACACTTTGCAGTAACATGCATAGTCACTGAGTAATATTCATAGTAAAATATTGATACAGTGCAATAACAAGCAATGTCCAACTCGTACAGGAGAAAAATAAGCGTTTTTTTTTTTTACTACACAACAGAAACAAATATATTTTCTTTATAAATAAATATATTTTCCTTCTATTTGAAACTTTATTGTACCTTTTTTCAAGGATCAAAATATTAATTTAGCAATTTCTCAGTTCATTGTCTTTGTGACATTGCATGTTTTTCCCCTGTGCCCTTCAATTGTTTGATAGATTTGTTATTTTTTCTGCTTTTTTCATTGCAGTTCTTAGTTATTTCTAGATTGTATCTATCAAATTAAGGGTAAATCTGAATTGAAACAGATACAGGCTGTTCTAAAAACAATTTTACATTGAGAATCGATATTTTACTCAACATTGTTGTTGTTGGCATCATTATCCAGTAGTAAAAAACAATTTATCATATTATTATCTCTGTTGTATGGAATGATTGATTCGCTCCTTTCAAATTCGACATCGTATAATAAAATATGGTTTACTGTTTTCCATCTTAGAGCCAAGCCAAGTTTTATAATTTCTATGAACGTTTGTTACTATAAGATATTATATTTCTAAAGGATTAACCTATGTACCGATCCCCTTTATCAATAAGGTAATAAGTCACGTGAAGGTATTTTTATCTAAAAATTTTAGGAAATGGTCATTCCTAGCCACGATAAATGGGTAATTTCCTACATAGCAAAGGGTCACTGTCATTTTCGAGTTAAGTAAACTAACGTTTATGGTACTTATTGTACCATTTGTACTGTATAAAGATTTACCTACAGATACAAGTATTTGTGTGGATCGCCCTGTCTGACCTTTCCAGTTATACCTACCTATATTATATAAATAAAGATATAAGAACAATCAATTTTATTGTGTTTGATAACATCTATAATTTGTTTTCAATTTTGAAATAATTATATAACTTTTATTTATCTACTTTGTTTAAATTATTTTTGACCTAGATACTAGATAAAGTTATCTTTTTATGCATATTTGACCTGAAATGACTCTCAATTATTAAATACTAGCTTCTGCCAGAGGCTTCGCCCGCGTGATATCTTTATAAATTATAGCCTATGTTACTCAGTGATAATAGCATTCTACTGGTGAAAGAAATCTAAAATCGGACCAGTATTTGGAGTTTATTCAGTACAAACAAAATATTAGTGTACATGAACTAATAGGACTGGCCCGCAATGGGAGTCGACAGTCCTGTGTGGAAAAGTGAAAAGGTAGGTCTTTGCCTAACAGTCAGACATTACGGGTTAAGGGCGAATTTCAACAATGAAACTGAACGCAATCAGCATGTAAACCACTTAAGAGCTGTCAGTGTCATTATTTTCTTTGGAATATTGACACTGACAGTGTCAGTTCCACTGATAAAATGTGCACTAAATAGATAAATGGAATATGACTTAAAGACACTGTCAAAAGATATTTTAAGCAATCTGTACTTACTAATAACAAAGCTGAAGAGTTTGTTTGTTTGAACGCGCTAATCTCTAAAACTACCAGTTGGATTTAAAAAATATTTTTGAATTTTATAGCCCAATTCTTAAGGAAGGTTATAAGGTTAGGCGATTATCATCACGCTACATCGTAAGGAGCCAAACAAAAAAAAAACGTTCGAATGGACGCTCCGCGAAAACGAAGTGACTGGGCACAGCTCTAAAATGTATTTTATGTTAAAACCAGTAATTTCACAAGTCGCGAGCAGAAGCTAGTTAGAGAATAAATAGCTCACGTACTTTTCTGCAATAAAACTTCTCTTTATTTATGAGTGAGCAAGCTTTAACTAACATCGTTAAAGAAAGTACCTACGCTATAATACATGATGAAGATGTTCAAAGTAATGACAGTAATCTAAAAAATAATACCAAGATATTGCGAAATGAACTTAACACCTACTTCAAGATATTTTAAAATATTATTAAACATAGCATCACTTCTGTATTCCCCGAAGGGTTAGGCAGAAGTGTACCTATAGTACACTCACATTTGGCCAGTTATGTTTAAGTCCCATGTAATAGGGGGCTAGCCTACTGCCATCAACCGGTCACAAATCCAGACTCCGGGCGGCTACTGAGCCATTCCAGATGAAATAACCCAATAAAACTTTGACCGACTTGGGAATCGAACCCAGGACCTCAAGCTCAGCAGTAGCGCTTGCACTAGACCAACGAGGCAGTCAATATGAATAAATTCATTAGACGTCACCTTTACATTTAATTTTGAATATAACATGGAGACTTAGTATAAAAATAAATTTATTTAAGCATTGTTTGAACCAGACGTCTGAATTAGGTACCTGTGTCTGACCTACTTTGAAATACTTATTATGTGACTAATTTATTTAAAGGGTATCGACTCATGAAAACTTTACCCAGAAATTACCATGTTTTCCATAATATGTTTACATTACTCTCCTGAGATTCCCAGATAATATTATCGTTAAGAGCCGTTATCTTTAAAGTACGCCATTTCTCGCACCTAAGCATTTTCTTTTTTGTTGTTTTAACATTTTTATCAGGTTAATTTTATGAGGAGCGACTGCAAAATTTGGTCGCACTGAAAAAAAAATGAAACATTCTGTAAAGCTGTTGTTTCAAAAAAATATTTCCGCCCATAGTTTCAAAACATTTTTTTCGGCCCTTTTGTAGCGTTTGTAAAAGTTTTTTTTTTGCTTTACAAACATTCTTCTGAGTGTTTATTTTATGCGTTCTCGTTGTACAACATTTTTACGAGATAAACTTTAGGCATTGCAGACTGTGTTGTGCCTAAAAAAGATATATTATTTTGATAATAATCACAGATGCTGTCTATTTTTGCGAGACGTACCTTTTGTCCCGTGTTACAATTGGTAATATTGGAAGGAAATTGGAAAATAAGATATGATCCCGGCCGAATAAGATACCCCATTTCGTTGTGAACAATGAAGAATATTATTTAGGTCTACCTACACTATTCTGGTAAAGAAGGTTCTCTTCTAATTCATATAAACGACATTACAAAGGAAAACGGTGATCTGACTTTAGGACCGTTATTTTAGTAGAAATAACAATGGAACAAGAGATTTATACTTCTTAATTCCTCACCCATGTAGGTTAGAGGTATAAAAATGTAGGACACGGCCCATAAGTGTGTGAATCCACTTTTATGACCAGTAAAGTGAGTAGAACTAATTGGTGAGTGATGAAACTATAAAATGCGATGACGTTAGGTAAAATTGGTGCCGCGAGTAACCCAAACGAAATGTCACTTAAACCCAGACGCTCAAACGTTCACATTCCGTACGTATTCAATAATTTAATAATTATGCTCTTGAACAAATAGCTACCTATTAAACGCTCCATTCACCGCAGGTGTACCTATATTCTAGGCAAAGTAAATTTAATTAACAATTTAATTATATTAATAGAATCGTTTTGCACTAACATTTGCATAATATAGTGGCCTTATTTAGATTATACTGTACATTTGTGTGTGTTATAATCAAAACGTTTAAATAAATGGGTGTGAACTTCAGAAGGTAATTAAAGTTAAGAATTGCTTTTAGGTTAGGTTTGAGGTGGTTATAAAATTGTGTCCATAAAAAGTTTAGATTAAAATATATTTTAAAGCATATTTGAAGGAACAAAACATAAAACAAAAAAAAAGCCGATTTTGCCAATCGTGACTACATAAAGCCTTAAAGCATAACATAATATTTTTTCAGGAAAACAAGTTTTATACCCAGTGGCGAAAGTTTATATCACAGCCATTACAGATGCACTTCGGCATTAGGTATATCCATATATTGTTATTGTTGTTAACCAATCACTTTAAAAAAACCTAATTTTAATTTAATTTTAACTTTTTTTAGAACCAATAACAAACCAAACACTCCAAAAGTAAACGAAAAAGAACACTACCAAATCAGTCTGATTTTATTTTACTTTTTAATTTCAACAACAACGTGTAGACGAACGAACGACACGTATTTGATTTCAATGATTCTGACAGCCGGCGTCCGAAACGTTAAACCGTGAAAAATCTATTTTAAATGTTTTTTGAAATACAAATAACACTGACATTCTAAACAACTGTCTCCTTGGATGGATTGAGAGGTGTCATCTCGGAAGGTTTTGATCAGAGATTATGTATCGAGCGGGGCGCGAGCGCGATACTACCCCGTATACGGCGAGTTTCCAACTGAATCACCCCCGATTCGATGCCTCCGCCCAACATACAGCGCTTGCTCGCCGCGCCGCCGCATCAATTTTAAACCCCCAACTCCTCAATATAAAGCCCAAATTAGCTCGTCACACCATTTGTGGTGAAGAAGATTCGTGCTTCGGTTCGTATAAGCGGCCAATACGCATGTCCACGACAATGTATATAAATTCATATAGAGGGCATAGTTTCCTTATACATTTGGATTTTCTTGAGTTCAAGGACTTTGCGTTATCTGTTGGAGTTTTTAGACGTCGAATCTCTTTTATCAAATTACATTGGGTATTGATATGATAATTCGCGATTTCAATTTGCGTTTCCAATTTTCAACATAAACAATAAACAATCTTGTTTATAATATATTTTTTGTTTGAAAGAAACTCTTGATTAATGTGAATGACCTTTAAAGACGATACAAAATTCGTAACACCTAATTTATTATTCTTTTCAATAATGTTATTTCTTCAGAATTACTAGAATTTCTAGTCACAGCTTTTTGTTTATTTCCAGTATTCCCTTTGTTTAAAGTTTCTTCGACATCCAATTATTGACAAGGTAAGTGATGGAATTATTTAGTAAGACACATCATGATTATTATTTTCGTACAATCGCGGTAAGCACCAACTTCAATGAAAACGTTGATTGCGTTAATTTAACAAAAACACTCGTCGTCGTAAAATAATAACATTTTGCTTCCGCGCATGGAAAAAAGAAAGGAAAGTATAAAAGGAAAAAATATATAGCAAGGTCAAATCCAAGGGTTTTTACATCTGCGAATATTGTTGAACAAGGCCAGAGCGTGATTCAGTTGATCAATATTAATGCATAGCACCCCCTGAATAAGTATTATAATGGTAAGAACCTTTCACCGTAATGAATATTTCCCCGCTATGTGGGAAAGTTACTTAGTTCTTTTATTTTTATTCGTACGCTGTATTACTTTTGTATGTGTTGTATGAGTGAAATACGGCCTGGCTTTCTAAGCCTCCATTCGAGGTCTTAAGCAGAGGATATGTGCCTGTCACATTGATGGAGAATGGAAATCATTACGCAAGCTTACGTCAGTCGTATGGAATAATTTTGTTTTTTATTTAATGAATGTGGGCTCCGATTTGCTTGGCAAATAAAACTTGTGAATGTATTCCCAGAGAAGATTGTTTTTACGATTTTGTAATAGGTTTTGTAAAAATAACTTTTAATATTGACAAAAATTTACATGGGAATGAACTGAATGAATACTATCGGTAAAATCTATTTCAATAAAAAAACTTTGAAAAGGTTATATTATTTTTAAACATAAAATGATTCTTTTTTTCAGTCACCACCAAATACTGTGCTGCTTTACTAGCAAAAATAAAAGCTAGTCTGGGTACAAACATAAAAATGTGATATGTAAAACGCATCAAAAAGGTAGGTAAAAACACAAAAATAAAAGCTTTTATTTATGTGTTTCTAAATTCCTTATAAACAAGACTAATGGAACTTTACACTGAATACCTATATGTTTTTCTAGAACTAAAATATGACAATCATTTATTTATTCCCGCCAGCAACACAGCCCACCCCAGCCAAATTTATCTCTGTTTTATAAATTGAATGAGATTTTGTTTTCGCCAAAACTAATGAAGCGAAATTACCTTCAAACTATGTTAAAGTTAGGGAAAGGTTGGCACAGGGCATCAATTTTCCGGAAGAATGTTATTTCGAACCCAGCCTAATATGATGATTGGAGTAATGTGGTCCACACCCTTTACGCATTTTGTTGGCCTTTTGTTTTGCTTTACAACTTTCATATTTTACGAAATAATTTGTTTTTCATTTGATGTGGGTAAATGTTGAGTTACAAAATAGGTTCTGTTTTGGTTGTTTTCGAAGCTAAATGCACGTCAAAACAAAGCCTGATGTGTTATATTATTTTTATATTTTTTTACGGCACATTCGACCCATTTTAATCTCATCTATTCCCTCAGCACTTCATCATTTTCTCGATCCATTTTCAGAAAGAAACAATTAATTTCGAAACATCTCAGGGGCCATGAAACCAATTTACGCTTTTCTTCAAAACATGATCAATCAATATCTATTCACTCATGATTTTCTTTTCTCCAATGAACACTTTATTATAACATACAACATTTATTTTCATTATCAGTGATTGTGATAAATAACATTACATCACGCGTATTATATGCACGAAGGGGTAAGTAGAAGTGCCCCACATACGGGTGGTAATAATAACAAAAGTTCTAATGATCATAATTATGACCTAATTTCAATTAATATACTTTTTTTTTATAACCTTGAAATGATATAATGAATTATTGATCTAATTTAATTTTACCTCATTTTATATTATGGTATAACGAACATTTCATAAAGTGCACATTTGAATTAATATTCAATTAGTATAATATTCTGTTACAGATATTCAAAATCTATAAGTAACGTTATTATAATTTAGAAACATCTACTTTGTTCGTCTTCTTCTCCTTATTATATACCTGTGTCAGATACCATCTACTGTTATTGAATCATTGGGTTATATCAATATAATGTTTCCTGATAAACTTGTTCAGATTCTGAATTTTGGCTGAGAAAATATGAAAATTAGGTCAACTGAACGTTATATAAAAAGAGCAATATACTTGAGAAAATTATACGAAATGAACGTTATACTAAACGTTATTAGAGCAAAAGAATGTTATATGAACTATAAAATTAGATCACATGAAATTAGGTTATTTGTTTTTATAGCATATGAAAATTATATCATGTGAACGTTATTTCAAGTGATATTATACTGTCTGTTATTATGCCATATATTACACACCCACATACATATTTGGCCAGTTATGTTTAATTCGTTTAGGGGGCAAACTGGACTCCAAACTACTACTAAAAAAATCGTGAAACCCAAAAAAGACCAGACCTGAGAATTGAACACAGAACTCTATGTTCAGCAGTCCAATTTTCGACTAGACCAACGAGACATATTTCATAACATGTGAGCTGAATATAAATTACTTTAAGATATGATATGTTTTAAGTGACGGCTGTAATTCCGTAAAACGCACGTGACTGTAGGAGATACACGGTTACACACGGTTCTATTCTATACGATGCAACGGACAGACGTAGGAACGTTTCCTATGACGCTTTTATGGGTGTGCTAATGAATATTATGTGTGTAATTATGTATCACTCGCGTCTTGATAAGAATTTAACTGAATTTTCTTTGAAAATTTAATCTAAGTCACGTTACTGGGATTCAATTTGATTGTATATGATTACCATATTTAGGTATGTTGGGTGCGTAATCCTTATTTATACGAAAGTGAGCAGAGTTATCAATGCTGCTGCCAAAAAATATAATAATATAATATTTGTGAAAATGGTACGAATAAAGGATCTGTCGGCACTCAACAACTAGTAAAATAAAATAAAACAGCAATAGTTATCCTTGTTCTGTCTTCTACTGAATGTAAATTTGAAAATCTTCATCGCGAAGTGAAGATGCAAAGAGCGGTTACACTCTATTATCTTTTATGTTCCAGAGCGGAATGAAAATTAATTCAAATAAACAAATGGGGCTAGAGGGATATGCATGAAATAAAATGGCAATCTAATCTCAGCCTCGCTGAAGTAATTTTCAGGAGAGATGATCCAGAAAACACAATGGCTGGCGTCACTGCATCTGATACTATTGAAGCCATCTCATTACTTTACAGCTGATTGCGAAACACTGCATGCATTATGTACCAATGCTTTGTTATCAGCCTAGGTCCATTTCCAGTTTTATGACAAGCCGTTGTATGAAATTCTTTAACCAACAGGGACGATAAAAGAGGGTTATTTATTGTGTCATAAACTTTTATTGCAAACACTCAAGCAGAAATTTTCATTGGATAGCTATGCGCTTAAATCTGTGCGTCTCATTACGTCTATTCATCAGTAATTTCATTATACTTCACAAAAGTGTGTCTAACTTCATTGATTGATTTGATTATTTTGAAAAGGTGAGAGCCAAAGTTCTTTGAATTTGAGTCATTGGTTTTGGTACAACTTTTAAGTGTGTTAAGTGGCTTATTTATTTCTGTGCTTACCTTTTCCACAATTTTATTAATTTTTAAGTGTTCTTATTTCAAGTTGCCATAAGAATCCACTGTACCAATTTACATAATTAAATTAGGTAGGCACTCATTTCATTTAATTAGATTGCCTTACTCAAAAACCATCAATTATTATGTAATGGGCAATAACAGTGAACAGGTACTTCGAAATTGAGGTTGAAATTATCTTGTAAAATACGTAAAGTATGGAAATTCATGTTTTAAAACTGCTTTGCCTATAATATTCACGACATACTATATGCAGTTTACAACATATTTGAGACAGAATTAGCCCTCAAAAATGAAATCCAAGCGACCATCAGACACGTAGAAAACGTTTCAATTTAGAACATCCTGAACACTTTTGGTTGTTCCATTTAATATTTTTAAAAGCTCCTAACCTCAATTTAAATTTTTCCTCTAATACTGGCCGTATAAAACGAAAAAGGTCGTTAATCTCACAAAGTGTATTTGCGTACTGGGAAAAAATTAAAATACGAAATTTGTCAAGCCTCGCTGTGGTGTGCCAACTGGCTTTGCCGCAAAAAACTCGCTTAAAGTCGGGAGCATCCTGATTCCGAAGCTTGCGGTGGCTCTGGCAGGACTCGAGCGGCCTAGATTTAAATCTGAGAAACGAATTTCCATTTTATCCCATCTCCTTATTTGGTTACTCAGTGAAAAATGTTAGGATTATAAGTAGATTGAATGAAGAAAGTATTAATGAGCGGCATGTTTTTTTTATACTGCACAGTATTGATAAAGAATTTCAACTTATTATTTAAAATTCAGTATTTTGTAACTAAAACTGGTCAAGTGCATGTCACACATAATGAAGGGTGCAAACATTATAGTTAAAAACGTATTCTCTCATACATTCCAACTGCAAATGTAAGTTTGTACTTTTTTACTAGAGTTGAACTTTTTTTTAAATTTTGGAAAAGGGCGCAGTAGTTTCGGAGATAGGGTCAATTTTCATAAATTTCTTATATAGCTTTTAAAATATTTATTATAAAATTATAAAAATAAAATTAACATCCTCACAGGAAGCTTTTCATTTGATGTGTCACTCGGTACAATTTTATTTGCATAACTTTTTTTTTCTTTTTCTTATAATAATTGCCACCCATGCCCATATTCGAAATTGTATTGCTCATGTAGCGCTTCGGGTATGTTTGTGGAGACTCGGGTTGATGGCTTCCATGCAATAATACGCAAGCGAACTGCCTCCCTACTAAGCAGAGTGCGGGGCAGCACTCACAGTATCCTGCAAGTAATTGCCGAGAAGTATGACTCGGAAGTCATGAAGGCTTTCGTTCGAATTCTGGTCAGATAGCGTGGCAATCTATCCTGAACTCGAGCTAGAGGTTTTATGACTTACGCACCTTTTATGTACCTACCTTTTTGTAATATTTCTGTACTAACTTAGTTTACTAACAAATATAGACTAATAAATTAATTAATTAAAATTATTTTTTTACGTTACACGTCCATGTTTGGGTCACGGAAATTCCTACGTGTACCCAACTTAATCGGTCCATTAGATTCGGAGAAAAATGGCTCTGACAAACGGACAGACAGACAAACAGACACACGAGTCCTATAAAGGTACGGTTTTTTCATTCGTAAGAACGGAATCCTAAAAATATTTATGATTAACCGAAAATACGGAAGTAACAAACAAAATTATCCAACGCGCAACTTTTTATTCAGAAGGACTTTACTTAAATCTTCAATACGTTCCCTCTTACACGGTCATGTATTTATACGTTTCTTCCCCTCATATCCGCAATCCTGTCAATGACATTTTATGTAACTCTTTCCCATCGGATGTATTATGGGAAATATTCAAATATACAGCTTTTGTATCTCGGAATTTCCATAAAAAAATATTTTGTAGCTTCCTCTTTGGGTTTGATGGTCGAATAGTTCCACCACAGACATATTCAGGTTTCTATGAATGACATGCGACGTAAAGTCAATAACAAAATCCAATCGGCACTTTGTCTACTCCGCAGAAATGGAAGCGTGTTCGTTACTGTTTGTCATTTTTTCATTTGGACGAACAGCTTTTTGCTGTGGTTTTTCGGGTGGTATCTAAATTCACACACTATTATTTTGGGTCCAATTTTAGAATATTTTTGTGCCTTTTCATTTTTGTTTGAAACATGGAAATGGAATGTCAAACAGTGAGAAAATCGTAATTTCTCTAAATAATTAGGTTTATAACTCTATTTAAATCCAACCATACGTATTGAAATTGCAAGTATAAATGCATAAGTCGTACCATAGTGCAGTCCTGATCATATTTGAAAGCTGAATAAAACAAATACAAATTCAAACATCGGTCTATCCGGAACACTCGTAGACAGGTAAAACGGGCTTATCTGCTATTCCGGTAAAGCTTTTAGTCTGGAATATTTATAGAGTGTTCCCTCATGACCCAGAATAAAACTGAATTATGAATATATCGTTTTCTAATGCAATGAGGATTTATCTTATTCGTTTATTGTGTTTAAGTATGAGAATTCTACGTCGCATTTAAACATTTGTTTTTGGTTTTTAAGTAGGATACTTTAGGGACATGATTCTTAAATATACTTTTAGAATCATGTCCCTAAAGTATCAAGGGTAGGAATTTTCCACTTTAGAAATTTCGTTTCACACGTTTTTGTCATTTGATAAAATCTGTAAATAATCCCGTCTTTGGGTATTGGCCACTGCCTTTTCCTATTTAACCTTATGAACCCAATATAGGTCATGCTATATTTACAGCAGGTACATGAGCATAGTACCTACAAAATACCTACTTTCGTATAATGCCTATGCTAATATACCTACCAGCAAAAATTCTAAGCGAAATTCCTCTTGAGGCCCCACTGCCGAAATTTCACAGCACGCATAGCTATCGACGTCCAGACACAGGAAAGCATTCATTTTATTACACAAAAGCCCCACCCAAGTGAAACATTCACCCACTATCCTATATAACAAGAATTACGACAAGGTTCATTCACAAACAAAATACCATCTTAATACACCGAACTAAAGTTCTTTTCAGATTGAAATAGAAGCGTAGTTATGGCATTTAGTACGGTAATAGAGCTATTCAGCAACAAAATGTAAATAAAATGGCATGCATTAATTGCTAGGTTTTCACAGTTCGTTTTAAATCGGCAAGGAAATTCTTCTTTTTTTTGTGTTGTTAATGAATCCGTCGTCGTTATAATGGAATCAGTGGGGTATTAGATACATTTCAGTGGGTTTTATTGGAATATGTAAGTGTGTTTATCAGTTCTAAATAGTATATCTTTGTGTGGTTTATTTATAAATTTGATCTTAACTTTGCTAAACTTTACACTCGTTGTCATCATAAAGCAAAAAATATTTAGATTCAAAATAGTATTAGCGAAACTTTACTAAGAGCCGTAACGTTTTTATATACATTATTTATATTTATTATTTTCAATATGGTTTTATTCGTAACGAAAGCGAAAACAACAGAATTAATTTATTTATTATTTTTCGTTTAAAAAATTTCAGTTACTTTTAGAAAGAAAAATACACAGACTCAAAGAAGAAATATATTTATCGCATTTCATTCCTTCGGTATTGTCCAAAGGGAATAATAACCCAGACTGAAATTTTAAAAGCTTGCTGTCACGTCCCTTTGTCTCTAACAGACTATACTTTATCAAATCCCTCCGCTGATCTTATTGTATCGTTTTAGTGCAATATTCATCGACTTAAAGATACATTAAGTCGATGAATAATGCACCAAGTTAGCCAAAGCCAATGTTTATTATAATATTAAACATAGAGAAAAATGTGTACGAAACTTTCATAATGTTGTAATTTTTTAAAGTAACCACGAAACCAATATGATGTTAGATAGTAGGTATATATTTTAAAACAAATTGAAGGCATATTTCTCAAAAGATTTTTTTTTAAATAATAGGTTTTGCACTAAAGAAATTGCTCCTTTAGTTATCTTTGTAAAATGTCGTAGAAAAAAAATAAAAGATACAAAATACCCTACTATAAAGAAGAACCCGGAAATAATGATAACGTCACGCAGAGGAATTCCGATAAAATCATAAGCACAGCTACAAAATGTTTCTAAGACCCCAAACGTAAAGATAGCAAGCTTGAGACACATTTTTAGAAGTGAGTATATGTGACCCGACTGGAATTTAAATTCGCAGAATATGAGATTCTGTCACGTATGCTGTGTAGGGAAACATTTTATTTTATACTTTAGGAGCTCCCAAAGGTTAGGTGATTATTATTAAGATTGTGTTGGCATTTTAAGTATAGTATTCATAAAATTATTCAGATATTCTAGAATCTAGAGGTTCTATTTACTAGTTTATGAATACGTCATCTTCTTTAGACTGACTCGTTGGTCGTAAGCATTATTGCAGACCATGAGGTCCTGGGTTTGATTCCCAGGTCGGGAAATTTTTTATTGAGTTTTTTCCATCAGGAATTTCTCAATAACAGCTGTCTGTGATCTAGCTAGGAGTGGCCACAATTTGTGTGAACACCGTGCACTTCTTATTGCATACTTTGGTGGCAATAGGCTCGCCCACCTATAACATAGGACCTAAACATAACTGGCAGAATGTTGGTGCACAGTAGGTGCACCTCTGCCTAACCCTTTAATGAATTACAGACATGATGTTATGTTATGTATTGTAGATACTTTCGGTATGTAACATTTTCACGCTTATAAGTCCTACTGTTTCTAGCTTATTTAATGTTTACCCCCTTAGCCGTTTCCTTCAACTAGCTCAAAATATACACTCACTATTTTTCCTTCCTTTCTGCATTACCATAGAAATTGGAGTTATACGTATAATATACATGTAAATTGCCCTTTCATTTCGAGTGCAAACCCTTCTTCAAGGGTAAGGTGTAAGCGTGCGATGAAACAAGTTATTTCATAATACGTAGTTTTATACCCAACGTAACCCGCTTTATGGTCTACAAGTTACGTTTGCTTTATGATTCAATTATTAGCCACTAGCGTATTTTTAGTTTGGTCGCCATATTTTTCTTTGATACTTGTTACGATGTTGTATTCAGTTCTGAATTGTGTTGTACAAGTAAATGTTTTTAAGATTTGAAATTCAGTTGATATTGAACGAAAAAATACAAACTGTTCTTGCAATACTTAGACTAGAACCAAGCAGTTGGAACCAAAAAATCAACCACTTTAGAAGCAAGAAAAAATGAAGGGTGGTGTTATAGAAGTATGTATCTCCAAGTGGATATTAATATTATTATAAATATGTTGTATAAATTATTAATATATGGTATATATTTGTCCTTTAATTTGTATTAAGACCATGCTATATTAAATGCACACTGACTCTCAAGATTACACCGACATAAGAACTACCCCAATAAGTGCATCTACAAGACTCGGATCTCTATAAATGGTATGGTCTTCTACAGAGTTGGAAAACGGATAATATATTCAATGGTGTAATCCCCGAATACCGTCAGACATTCAATTCATTTCGTTGAAAGCGATTTTCTCATCGACTTTACGAGGATTCCAAGATTCTTGCTGAGTCTTGGTCTGGAACCCGTTCAGTTACATAACTTTAAATTTGGAATTAAATTTATCGTAGTTTAATTAGATTGCTCTAATTTGTTCTTGTTCAGTGTTGAGAATAATTGTTTTTAGAGTTAATTTATTATTGCCTAGTTCTTTAGTCTGCGTTTCAATTAGGTAACGTATTTTATGATTCATTCGTTTATTCTCTAAAAGTAAAAATTGGACCAACAATAAAAAGTATTCAAGCTTTGAATATTGTTAATACAAATCCTTCTTAACTTTAACAACAACTTTAACCCAGGTTAAAGTTAAACGAGACACCCAATATGTTCAACAACCTCAGAAATCGCTTTAACTTTAACACAGAACCATAACCGCGTTATTCTCAATTTATCATTTTCATTCTGCCTAGCCTTTTCCCGATCATGTTGGGGTCGGCTTCCAGTCTAACCGGATGCAGCTGAATACCAGTATTTTACATGGAGCGACTGCCTATCTGACCTCCACAACCCAGTAACTGGGTAATACGATACCCCTTCGTAAGACTGGTTGTCAGACTTTCGGGCTTCTGACGACTCGTAACGACTGTCAAAGATCCACGAATGACAGCCGGGACCAACGGCTTAACGTGCCTTCCGAAGCACGGAGGAGTCTCGGTATGTAAAGATGGTCACCCATCCACGGACCAATCCCGGCAAGCGCAGCTTAACCTGATGGATCGACCCGTGCGGCTGTTATTACTTAGCTACGAGCTCCTCGTTATTCTCAATTTATAACATACAAAAATAAATGAGCTAATTATCCCAAAGTAACCCTCGACCATACAATTTGCGAAGTAACTCCTTCCGTGACATAATCACGTACTAAGAAGGGATTTCTCGCACCGCTAACTGGCCAAAAAGGTAAAATGTGTTTGTACAAAACCTACGTACGTACGTATGTTCCTACTTATGAATAAATAAGCTTTAGTAATAATGAGAAGAAACGTGCAAATTGCAACATTGGAGAATTTTAATAAGCAAAAACTGCAAATCTGAGTTTATACGAAGACTAGAAGTTCTCCACGGCTCTGCTTGCATTGAATTATTTTATGTTCATTTCTTAAAACCAACCCAAATCTAAAGATAAGAAATATGTAAAATGAATAAATAAGTGATTTTTGAGTTACGATAAACGCACTGCCACAGACAGGAAGACCGAAAAACATTGGGTTTTTGTAGACATACGAGTTGGAACGAATATGGATGAAAACATAAAAAAAACTTGTAAAAGTTAAATAGTCAAATACATCAGTCGAAAAATACTACTTTGGTTGCTATTCCACACAGGTTCAAACCCGGAAACCAGATGCTGCAGCCTGAGTCGATTGTAATCCTATCTTCCACACAGACACACAGAAATATAGAAATAATAGATATATCTCTTTTAAAAGGCTCTCAGATATTGTATTACAACAAAAGGAAATAAGCTTTGCTGGACTTTTCTGCAATGTTCAGCTCAACTCTGAAGTTAAAGTAGTAAGCATTTTTCTTTAGCGAAAATAAATGAAAATCGCTCTATTTTCCAACAGGAGGTTGTAGGCTAATTGTTAAAAACATTGTCTCATAAACAATTGTGTATGATTATCTTGAAAATAAATAATGTGGTAAAAAAACTCAGTTGAAGCAAAATTCTGTTACTGTTTTATTCAGTACTAGCATACCTAATAATTTAGATTTCCTGAAGACGGTTTCCACATAACATCACGCCTGTATTCCCTGAAGGATTAGGCAGAGGTGTACCTTTAGTATACCCACATTTCGCCAGTTATTTTTAAGTCCCATGTAATAGGGGGCGAGCCTATTGCCATTAACCGGGCACAAATCCAGACTCCGGGCTGCTACTGAGAAATTCCAGATGGAAAAACTTATTAACACTTTGCTCGACCTTGGAAATCGAAGCCAGGACTCCACGCTCAGCAGTCGCATTTGCGAACACTAGACCAACGAGGCAGTCGGTAGAAGGTTTCCCTTACTTTTATTATCCAAAGGGAAACCTTGCTCAAAAAGATAAAAGACATATATTGTACATATTTTGTAATTCCGATACTTGATAAAGTTGGAGAACCCTAATCTTTGCCGGCTTTGAGGTGAACTTACCAGCTCCATTCAGTGACATATCACTCGGATTGTTATCATTGTATCACAGTTTTTCTTTTCTGGAAATTAGCTGGCCGCCCCTTCTGATGGAAAGTGGATAACTGTGGGCATTTCTAGTACCGGATCCATCGCAGTTTTGTTCCCATCCGAAACAGAAATGGGTCTACAATTAAACTGGCACACATACACTTCAAAATGGAACACAGTAACGCTTGTTGGCAGAAACAGGTTTAGTGACTGTACGACTCCCGACGAACTTCTTCACGAAGAGCTCCACTAGATACCTACAACTAGTTTGGATTCCTCAATTACGTCGTCAAAGGCGATGGGATTTAGTAAGATACTATCGTGCCAACACAAGAGGAGGACCTCGTGGCTAAGTAATAACAGCCGCAAGGGTCGATCCATCAGGTTAAGCTACGCTTGGCGGGGTTGATCCGTGGATGGGTGACCATCTTTACATACTGAGACTCCTCCGTGCCTCGGAAAGCACGTTAAGCCGTTGGTCCCGGCTGTCATTCGTGGACCTTTGACAGTCTCGTTACGAGTCGTCAGAAGCCCGAAAGTCTAACAACCAGTCTTACCAAGGGGTATCGTATTACCCAGTTCCTGCGTTGTGAATATCAGATAGGCAGTCGCTCCATGTAAAATACTGGTATTCGCTGCATCCGGTTAGCCTGGAAGCCGACCCTAACATAGTTGGGAAAAGGCTAAGCAATTTTTGTATCGTGCCAACACTCCTTTACTGTGACGTAAACTAACCCTATTACATGTTCGAACACGTTTAAATGTAACAGGTCATGTCCTTTAGACCCGTTTCAACGTCCTTGACAATTTAATTTTATTGCAAAACTTTGTAAATTCCCAGCTAAAGCACTAGGAAGTGGTGAAGGGTGGGCGTTTTGGGGGACTGTCATATGTAATTTTGATATTCGAAAAGTGCTGATTCTCAGCCTAGTTTGACTTTTGATTTGATTTGATTAATTTGGACATCATAAAATACAGGGTACATTTCGTTAATTTGTTTAATTCTCGTTTTATAATGACGAATTTTGAATGTGCGTTGCGTTTTAACATGGATGGTCGAATTATTAGTCTAGTATCAGTACAATTTACAGTATCTAAAGACATCATTGAAACAGAATTTAAAACTTTTGGCAATAACTATATTTACATTTTCATTCCAGTCATTGGCACTAAAACTCCGTGTTTCTATAGTAAGGTATCTACAGCATGGGAGTCTTCCACTATCGGCAATCGATGTCGCCGTCGTGCCGTGGTCTCAACGATAGTCGTAGTTTCGATAGCAAACGAATAATTAATCGGTCAACCGACGTCTCTTGCCCCATTTTCTGTTAAATTGGGCTACGTTTTATTTCCTTCGCATTGTTGGTTCAAAGATGAATTATTAGCAAGAACTACACTGGCCAAAGCAAGCAGTTTCTTTGGAAATAGAGTAAATATTTTAAGAATTCCGACAACTGTAGGCTTTATTGATGAAAACAAACGTGTTCGCTTTTGTTACGTTAAAAAAGTAAGCTAAAACTGATGGAGTTCAAATTTTGAAGCTGGCGAACAAAAATATACGAGAGAAGTATTGTGCAAGCAATACAAATGCTGTTGCCAGCCCGTCGCTTACAAATACTGCACACATAGCAACACACATTGGTCGGTTGACTCTTAAAACTTGCACGTGCTAGTAAGCAACTTTTGTTCCTTAAGATGAAGGAGGAAGCTAGTATAAGAACTTTGTAAAGTTATCTTACAATATCTGCACGTTGTACTTTTTCTTCCGAGGCTTTCTAATATGCTATAGAGTTTTAAAAAAAAGATTTGGGTTCGGGGGACCTCCGTATCGAAGTTCCTCCTCACGAGTTTCTTTTAGCTCGCGTAGACTTTTTCACCCACCCCCACACGCGTTTTTAATACAGTGCCATCTAATATAAGTTTCTGGATGCTCTCACATTATGAGAGATTCTAAAAATGCGTATTAAGGTCGATGCTTCAAGGTATCCCGCGAAATTCAAATTTTCTTACGTTTTTTTGCAATTTGCAGGTCAGTGTCGCATTGTATGTTGATTCAAATATGATTCCCGGCCCGGAGTTGAATGGAGGGGGCATAACGCTTTTCGTTAAGTGACGATTTCTACCAGTCGACTAATATCGCAAGCCGCGTCAAAGCACTTGGTTCCAAAAATCTAAAAAATCTCGTGACATATAGAATAATATTTGGGATACGCAAATATTATGGTCTGCAAGTTTAGCTTATATTTTCTCGTATAGAGTGTAACTTCCGTTTACAGGTATTGTATAAAAAACTCAAAGCCTTTTTATTTTCAACACTTTTGTCATCGCGTAAGTGTCGACTGTCTTGTTAGCTGGCAAAATGTTAACAGCAAAGCAACTTCGTTAAATAGTTGTTTGTTCGAAAATTCAACTTCAGTATTTCGTTATTGAGTGCATTGTCATTGGTGCCAACAGCAATTGGGGCTGCTGAACCAGCGTTTCGGGTTTCTATTTGTATTGTTTTTGTTAAGTGAGGTTTTTTGTATAAAAGATTGATAAAATGTTGTGTGAAATCCCTGTGGACGTTGTTTTGACAGCGTTCACTTAAAATAAGTGCAAATGTTTATTTAATTCTAACACTTCCTTTTGACCGCGGCTTCTCCCTCGCGTGGATGTTTGTGTTTCTCTAAAATATTACCAATTTGTAGAACATTTGTTTTACATAAGTGAAATGCTAAAAACATATGTTTTTGAAAATTAACGAAAATTCACACGGCAATTGAAATATGTTGGCGATGTTATATTACCTTTATCGATAACAACTAAGATGATCTTATAAGGAAATCTTTAAAAAACTTTTACGCCTTATTTAGGTAATCATACACCATACTCTTATCAATTTAAAAAATATCAAAATTTATCTAATAAAATAATAAACACCGAACAAACATTGCTCAAAAGAACCTCTCAAATGAACTAAAACCTTAATTATTATCGACCGTTAAAACCTCAATAATAACTATTATATTTCCCTTCCCTTTGTTTCCATCAACTTTCATTACACGGCAAAATCGTTCATAGACGATATTATAGCAATCATCTTGATTACCCTTATTTGCAGACCAGATAATAGGTTTGTTTTTCAATCAATTTTCTGTTTGCATAGGGTAGTATTTACTAGAATTCGTCAAGCTAGCCGTGAAATTAAAGGCTATTCTGAGAATGTCTGGTCTGTCTTAAATTAGCCCTTATTTTGGCCCGATAGTTTAGAGCTACCTGTCTATTTATTTTATAGTTTGAACCTAGGCTGTGAATATTAGGCCACTTTGAACTTTACTCTTGTAGGTAGTCTGAAATGAGAATTGTTTCTAACACAGTAAAATATTCATGTGTATCTTAAGTTCATGTGTAGATGAAGGTTTTCATACATAAACCTAGATTTAGAGATTATTCTGTCATCTTGTTTAGCTTGGCTAACTATAGTCAACCTAAAGGATAGATACCTGTTGGAAAATGTTTGTATACCATAATCTCTAAAACTAGTATTTTAACATTCAGAGGATTTTGCGAAAACACATTATTGTATATTGCATTTAAGGATTTGGAAAGTAAAACACCTATTTAAAATGCGCATGCTTTCTATTTACAAATCCTCCATTATTCCCTAATTACACATATTTTGTAAAGCTACGGTAATCCGTTTACTACCTTATTAGGAGCACTGCCACATGCGAAGCCCAACAAATATAAGAACAAGATGTCGTTAACGTAATGCCTTTCATTCGTTTCCGTTCAATCGACCTACATTTGTATACACGCTCCACTGCCTATCCTAGAAAAATAGCCTTGAAGATATCCACTGGAATAAATTCGTCTATTGATGCAGGAATTTTCATGCTTGTTTTTACGGATTTGGGACACTAAGGCCCTTTTCTGCCTTGTCGGTACAGCAGCGGTGCGATATCAGCATGCTCGATATACGCAGTACCGAAAGCTTACCGAGCACCTACCGAGCACCTATATTTCAATTGATCCTTCCTAATTAGGTCGGTATGTGCGGGAGTGCGACACATACGGATCTAATCAGAAAGGCTCAATTGAAACATAGGCGCTCGGTAAGCGCTCGGTAAGCTTTCGGTACTGCGTATATCGAGCATGCTGATGTCGCACCGCTGCTGTACCGACAAATCAGAAAAGGGCCTTAGTGCGCTGGATTTATCAAAGCCACACGCAAATCAAACAAGGTTGACTAAAATTCAAAATTGTGCTAGGGTCCTACAAGCAAATCATTATTTCTTGTATTACTTTCTGGTTTCAACTGTTCAATTCAAAACAGTCAATACATCCAACATTTTCCACTAGTCAATTCAAAACATTCAAAGGAATACCAAAAATCTTTCACACATTATCCAAATTCTACTAACATTCCATCCAAAGCGATATCAAAAGCGATTTTTAGCACTAAATAATTTTCCAAAAGCTCCAAAGTCTAAAATAAATATAGATCTCATCTTGTTACCTGTGTCACCTGATCCCGAGGTCCTGAACAGGCCTAAAACAGAATTTAATGATACTTTGTATAATGTTATAGCGATCGATATTTAATTTTGTTTCCGCTTGAAGCAACAATTTTAGTATCAGGATTAGGAAGAACTCTAATACTGAAAAAGGTAAAGTACACTTCAAAACAAATGTTGGTTTTCAAAATGGATCCACAAACAAATGTCCTCCTAGAAATCAACATTCGATAGGATCAGTTAAGCCAATAAATTTAAAGTTGAATTAAAAGCAGAATTAAATTATTTCATAGAAAAAATCCTACATTTATTCAATGCATTGTTTAGTATACATTGAAGAAGAAATTAAGTTAACTCAGCTGCAGGTTTTACTGGCGTTTTCAGACATTTATTGGCAAATGATTTCATAAATAACGGTGAGCCGCTGTCCACGAGTGCACATAATATTTTGAATTAGTCTTAGAATAATAACGAAGAGACATACCGTTCATAAATCGAAAAATTATGGTGCCACAACGGTGCAATAAGGATACTTACACTAAACTTGATATAACAATATCAGAAAAATAAAACATCTAAGAAAAGCTAGAAGCAAGATGAATAGATGAAATACACATTAAATGAGACAAAAAAAACACTAGTATTAACAATCAACTAAAACCAAGAAGAAAAAGAAAATAAAAGACGTTGTAAAATAAGTTATATTTAAAAAGCTTTCGAAACCGAAATAGTTATTTTGAAAAACTAGTCACCGCATTTTCGGTACAGATAGTCAGATATTGCCGCTATAAAATTGTATTACTTCGGAGTTCGGAAAGCTAAAAGTATAAAAACACCGAATAACGTATATACTACCCATATCCTAACTATAACTACTAGCTGCTTTATTAGTCTATTATCCATTCACACTTCACTAATTTTATTGCAGTGATAAATCGAATAATTTCACAAAACCACGTATAGATATGGTTGAAAGTATGAAAGTTCATTATTTATTTTATACTTGGAAAACGAGCTGTACGGACTTTAAGTTTAGCCATATAGTTGTCATCCACTTCACTGGAAAATGGTTGAACTTTTGAATTAACTTCATTCCTGGTACGTTAGGAAGCAAGTTCCACACTCTCATTTCAATGAAGATCATAAATTAGGCACAGTTTTAAACTAAAAGCTTTACAAAGTAAACTTGTTTCAGATCCTTTTATAGCTTTAAATACGAGACATAGTACAGGATAATTGGTTCTGAAAAGTTCATAGTCGGGAACAATCCAGACGCTGTCTAGAACAATATGAAAACTTGAAGTTTTAACGTTTGACGCTAAGTGTTTCTGCTCTAATGCACCTTTTGGCGTATAGCCAAGTCTGCACACAATGGGCGCAGATTTCTGTTATGTCCTAACTTGTGTATGTTGTACCGGATTTATTGCATATGTTGGGTGGACCAGCCTGTATATAGTGTACATGGACGATGTACGCGGTGACGGCCTATCGAATTCTCAGCACCTGTGTACAATAGTGGTTCCTACATGAATTGGTTCACATTGTTGCTGGATTCGATTGTTGTTAAGGGTGAATTGATTGACAAATGGCCTACGAAGCATTCTCTGTACCGGAAGGTTTATTATATTCCGTATTTTACGACTGGAACGCATTTTATATTGGAATTTCTGAAACAGTGTGTTGTATAGTATGATCAAAATCAGCAGTCAAAGACATTGTCACAAGTTAACATCTATTATGTATTTCCATTACATCAAAGAAAATTCCCTTATGATAATAAAAGGAGTGAAATTAGGGGTGAAATTGCAATATCCATTATTCAGTTACGTGGTCATTAAAATAATTTCCTACCTACTGAGATTTGTTTTACTAGTGAACCTACTCCACCGTGTTCCCTTTGCAATTCACAAGTGTTACAACCTTTTATTATAGTTTCTAATTTAATAGCTACAATATTCCCATAATAGTTATTTTCAACCAAAATTCTAGACAAATCTAAAACCCCAAGAAAGTAATTTGTTTTTACAAATTCATATACCAATTTTTTTATTTTGCCTCAAGTATCACAATCTGTTCACAACCTTATTCATCCTCAGATTTAATCAACACTTTACGGAGACAAAATTCTACTGTACCAACATTTCCAGTATATTTCTGAGAGCATTAAAGGTATAACACCATTTATTTGAACCACGTACGAGTATATATGTCATAACTTCAACAGTGTGTTATTGTAATAAATATATTTATTGCCCTTTGTCTCAGTGAGTACCTCTTTCAGTATTTATTGGTTCTATACTTTTTTATGTTCTATAAATTATATACGAATCACTTGAAAAGAGAGATATAAAGCGAGTATTGGTACATTGGGTCAAGACATGAAATAATATAGTCGAATTGTCATAGTGATTTCCGCGCATTATTTGAGAACAGTACTATTCAAGCCTTGGCCGCAACCAGGCATCAATGTCCGAGTTGCTGGCCGCGACAAAAATGTACCTACTATTTGTAGACGGTACAATAAATACGCCAACTGTGAAAATTATTGCTATACGCTGAACTAACGAGATTACATCATGTCAAAACATACAGCTATATTTGTATGTTGAGGATTTATACATAATCTGACAGTTTCAAACTATATACCTTTATCCATGTAGGTAAGGCAACACATGTACGTAGGAATATGTAAAAAATATGGTTGCTTTCAATTCAGTCCATTACATAGGATAGGATACGCCTTTTATTAAAGCAATTTCACAACCTATAGAGGGACAAGTTTCAACGAACTTTATTTTCATATCAATTTATGTCCCTGCATCCCCAACAAGGAACCACACAACAATTAGAACAATTCGTCACAAAACAAAGTTACATAACAACGGAAAATTGTTTAATTGTTTCGCAATCACTGTCTCGTGCAAATGACAACCGCAACAATCCTACAGGACAACTTAATTAAATAAATCATCACTTTGTAAAGCTTAACAACAGCAAAATGAAGCGCTGTAAGCGTTGCGTGGTTCACCGTGGAAAAGGTAAAACGTTTGTGAAGCTAAAAACTGATTCTCGAATCATTTTGTGTACCTACCACAAAACCACGTGTTGTTGCGTGGATTTATTAATAAATAGAAATATTAATAACGTTAAACAGAATTTTGCTCGGTAATCTCAGGAAAATAAAACAAAGGTGTATTTATTTTTTTGTTCAAAGTTGAGGGAAAATAAATATGTAAATCACAATAATAAGAACTCGATTTCTTCTTCCTAAACCATAGATTTATAATCGTTATAAAAATAGTACAAACATACCTATCATATCGTTTCTTCATTCATATTTTATAACGCGGATTAGTCAAAATGTCAAACGTGTGAAGCATCACAATAATTTCTAATACCATAATAAAAGATAGTTCTCACTAAAGGATAAATCATTCGTAAATAGAAGGCATAATAACAGCCAGATAAATGAAAAAAGGCGCAGTGGTGGCCAAGTAGTAAAGGTCCCGACTTATGAGTTTTAGGTCGTGGGTTGGAACCCAAGCAGGCGCTTTACTTTGTGTAAATAATTTCATCACCAATGCTATCAAAACGGTGAACGGTGAACGGTGAATAGATCGTGAGGAAACATGTCCTAGAGCCAAAAAATCGAATACATGTGACATCCAACCACACTGTGGGAACTTTATAGGCTAATTATACTATTCTATTTTCCTAAATTAGAAAAAGTTCAGCAAAGTTAATGGTATTTTAAACATAATTTGAATGCCTAGGTTGTTAAACCGTGGTGAGAATGATAATACTATTTAAGTTTTTAATTCAAGCATCGTTTTCCTGAGGCTCTCTACAGCGGGAAAACATTTTTATGCAATTTTAAAGCATAATATGCAAGTATTTTATTCCGTGTAATAGCCTTGTGTAAGGACTTTAGCTCTCAATTGAGGCTCGATTTTACCCACGTTGTTATTACTCATACTTAGTGCATTCGTTGAATATACACATATTTGCCCGTGATGTTTGATGAGGCTTTTACAGTATGCCACGTAAAATCTTCTTTAAGTTGGCATGTTTATTACGACATCATAATATCTGTCTATAATTTTGGACGAATGTAAAAAAATCAGATTTAACCGATGGTACACGAACGATATGGATTCAAATTCGGGCAAGTACCAATGAGACTTTTACTTTTCATTTGTGTTATTTTGAGTTTATCTTGGACATTACTGATATCAGTGAAGGAAAAACATCGCGAGCAAGCCTAGTCTTACAGTAAATACAAGTCTGAAATCGCTAACCCGTTTTAATCAAGCGTGGTGATCAATGCTCGTGCTTTTTCTGTATGAGAAGAAGCGTTCGCCCAGCAGTGGGACAATAATAGGCTAGCTTATTATGATCCGGATTCAAACAATGTTTACATTCTAATTCTGTGACGGTCCCATAAAAACGACTGAGAAGTGATAAAAAAGGAATAGATATCTATAACATTGTATGAATTCAGATTACGCAAGATTGTCTAAGCTGTATGTAATAATTGTTATGGAAATTTAATTAAATTGTCGTTATTCAAATCACAACTGTCTTTCTTCGAAAGTTATATGAAATGGCTATAACACAGCAATTTTACGTAGTATATAGTACATGAAAGCTTTTTCCGACAACGGCCATCTGTGGGCTGATTCATGTTTTCAAAAAATCGTGAAAGCCACCTGCCGCTTTCAGTTTATAACGATAGAACGAGTATGATCACCCCGATGACTGACAGTCGATTAATCGAGGAGCGAATCGAGTAGAAGTACTTTTACATCGATCAGATGGAGCTCACCCTTCAATATTTTTAAAATAATGATCACGTCGGGGTCACCAGGTATGAGGAACAGGATGAAAAGTTCACTCATCCTCTATAGACCGTGTCTGGTGGGCAACTGCCCAAAGATTTATGGCGGAAAATTATTATGCTGATTGCGCGGTAAACTCTGCCTGCGCGATGCAGAATATCGCATAGTGTGAATGTTTAGTTCGCATGTGGCGATGTAGATGCCGCCACAAAAATATTGTTTTTTTTTCGTATTAAGTTTTATATTTTCCGCTTAAAGTTGTTGTTAAATTTTTGCCTGTAAACTATAATATCAATATAATGACGATAAATGAAATAAGTCTAAGCTCATTATTTCAAGTAAATACACTACCAGCGGCCATTAACACCGTTGGCCCCGTAATCAGCTGCAAGTATGATATAAAAAAAAAATGTCATTAGATATCGATTCCCTACAAGTCTCGGAAGATTCGCCACCTAATTTAATTTAACCTTATATTTTACGTATAAAAAATGTGTTACACATTAGTTATAGAGATATATAGATTTTGCTGAATATTTTGTTGGGGTACATGTAGTTAAGTAACATCTCAAAGAAAACGAAAGAATTTGACAGAAAATTTAATTTTCAGAATTTTATTTACAAAAGCAGAATTAATTTCGAACTGGTTTCCCACAAACATATTAACTATATTTTCTAATCGTCTACTCTTGCTTGTGAGTCAATATTAATATGAGCGGTACTTTCCTCACCGCTCGAGGCTTTAATATATTGAAGTACCTAGAACTCACAAAGTACTTTATGTAACGTTCATTAGATGCTTGGCTATCTGAACTGGACTTTACTCTGGTAAGTTGGAATTGTAATTAAATTCAATTTGTTTTACAACTTTTTTATTTTATTTTATTACCGCTGGCTACTCTACACGACTGCTTAATTATTTCCGTTTATGTAGCTTACTCTTGTTCAAGACGAATGTTCCGTCAGTTTATTTTGGGACGAGACTAATTAGGAAAAGGTTTTTACCGTAAATACAGTTCTATGCACAATATACACTGATGAGCAATATAAAAAAGCCACTTGCAAAGTGTGTAAAACAGTCTAAATATCTCCTAAACCACACAAGTTAGCTTCATGAAATACAAAAAACTTGAAAACAGCCTTTTTACTTACAAACTTAACCGAACCTTATTACCTGTTTGAATTCATGGAGAGATGAAAGTGAAAAAAAAGACTACTTGAATATTTTTATATTCGCATTAATTAAATTATTATTTTTATCTTTGGGTATCGAATCACTAAAAGCGCTTACGGTAGACGAAATTTCGTAAACCCACTTTAAGAAATAACTGTTTTTGCGTCCAAATGATCGTATTTTGTTTTTACCTTCTTTATCACATTTAAATTAAAATAGTTTTAGTTCCATTTGGTGTCTGGTTGGTGTTATACGTTAATAAATAAATACACTTGAATGTTGCTTTTTACTTCAAGAAGCCATCTTTCGTGGTTTCGGAAATATTCATGATAAATTAAGGCTTTTTTATATTGCTCGTCAGTGTATTTTTTAAGTAGAAACATTTTTTGCTTCCTCAAAATATCAGTAAGAAAAAAAAAAATGTTTCGCTGTCACCGTAAAAGAGATTTACTTTTCAAAAGTTTTAAGACTGAATCAAATTCTTTACCTGCCTGAAGTTCAAAAGAACCGGTTACTTGCCCTCGTAAGTATAAGATTCCTTTGATCATGACTGCTTAATTAGTTAGCAGCGAACTCTTACAAATTGTGACTCTCATCGCTTAGGCTAGATAAGTTGCAGTAGTTGCACATAAATATGCAAATATTATTCAACACGAGTCTTCTATGCAAATGGATAGAAGGGTTTATTAAAAAAAAATCTCTCTTATAACGAATTGCACACGATTTTTTCGATACCTCTTGTAATATTTTAAAAGAGGTGGATTTTAGACAAATTGTGTTAGGATTTTGTAACGCCAGGACTTCATTAAATCATTTACATTTAAATAATACGCATTTGTCAAGCTATACGGGGCTTATGTTGAACCAATGCATGACAAAATAGGTTTTAAATACAAAATTTTACGTGAAAAAAAATTGTTTTTGGAATTTGACCAAAAATAATGTTTTTTATTCGTTGATTTTTTGATTGTTCGTCCTTCAAGTAAACTAGTTAAAATATCTTGGGCCAAAGTCGCTGAGCCTTTTTTTTTGTGTTAGTAGTGTCTATGTCACTCCGCAAGCATGAGCTCGTTCATGACTTAGTTTCTATAAAATATTTATAAAGATAAATAATGTTTCTATTTATTCAAATTATGTTATGCTAACTAAGCATTCTTTTTCACGCTTGTTTATTGCTTAAATAGGTATTTGGTCAGTTCTACAACTAGCTTTTAATATTTCCAGCTTACATGTTTGTGTCACATGTCATTACATGTCATTTTATTTTCGTTTTTTCTTTACATTAAGAAGTCTTGTCTAAATGAAACAGATAAAATAGTTTCTAGAGACAAGTTATCGAGAAACATGTATTATCACCAGAATAACTGTTCAGTATTCAATTATCATATAGTTTGGGAATGTAACTTGGAATTCGCTTGAAAGTTTTGTAAGCCCATAAGTTTCTGTTTATTGCGTTGTTCTTGACTAAGTATTGCCAATTGCTTTTGTAATAATCATTATTATTGCGATAATTGCAGGTTGTTTGAGTAAATTTCTGCCAAACTTGTATGGTGCTTTTAATCTTTTAGAGCAAATCTCTAATGTTTTTCGCCACATCACAATATAAATTAGGTATCTATAATTATAATTTTCGGCATGTGGAATAAATGACAACAAATCTTAAATCATAAGCCTATCAACAAGAATATTTCTCAACCTAACGCCGTGTAAAGCTACTGTTTCCTAGAAGAGCGGTGGCTACCACATAACGGCACGCAGGGACAGCTGTCATGAAAATGATGGTAGCGAGGTTCGACTTTACGATTTCAAAAAACCGTCTCTAGGAAAACACACCACCTTAATTTCATAAATAACATTACCGCGCTTTTAACCGCCGTGATTATTCGTCACTCATTTGTTCAGAAAACCAATAGACACATTCGTAATTCAAAAAAAAATCTGAACTCTTTATCCAAAACCTGGCTGATAAAAACTTATCGTATAAACACTCAATAGCAAACAAAAAGCGATCACTCACACTACATACACAAAATACATGACTATATCGTGTCGCCTAGTTCTCAAGCTCTTATAAACTCACATTAAAACTGGAACGTCGTCATCTCTTGGAAACTATTAATCATGATATCGCTGGCGTCAATAGCCCAAGTCTTCATTACGTAAGGCACTGCTTCCACCCAGTTACCGATTAATAGCTGCCTCGTTAACGACAAGCGCTTTATGCAGCGCTGAATTGAGATATTTTGCGCTGTTTTATATTTTGCACTTATTCTTTGATTGATGATTTTATCTGCAATCATTCGAGATAAACAAATATATATTTTTAACCATTGTTTTTACATAAGAATGAAATCTATTAACTACCTATAATATCGCTGGAGTCAACAGCCCAAGTCTTCATTACGTAAGGCCCTGCTTCCACCCAGTTACCGATTAATAGCTACCTCGTTAACGACAAGCGCTTTACATATACAGCGTTATGCAGCGCTGATGAAAGGCTCTCAAATTCAGTTTTTTTTTTTGCGAATTTCTGCTGTTTTGAATTATTTGGTAACTAAGACTTATTTCCCAATAAGATTACATTCGTTTAACTTATTAAATTATGATAATTTTCTAATAATGTACAAAAAATGTGTATTATTCTTCATCGTTAATTTTGGTTTAGTTATGAATTAAATTAGAAATGTTACAATCACAAATATTCAAAACGGTAGAAAATAAAAGTGTAAAGGGACGTTTTTACTTTTAAACAACGAATTCTTGCATATTTTTGTGTTTAAGTGGCTGGAGATAGCAACAATTTTTTTTTTTCTGAATCTATTTCATGTAAGTACCATAAACTATGTCGAATTGCATTAGCTTTCATAGTGTAAGTACAAAATTGCGTGATTTATTAATGCAACGAGCACATTGTCACCGCTATCACTGATCATTATCTCTCGATGCTCTCAATTAACGAGATTGCTTTTTTTAACTTCTAAACAAAACAAAGTGTGGATGTGTGTAGTTGTGGTATGTGTTGCTTTCAGTGCACAAAATGATTTGAAAACATCTTTTGTCGCTGTTTTTCAAATCAATATTTTTGCCTTATTCTATAGGTAGGTATAATAAAAATGAAATGCGATTGATAAGCGCTTCATGGCTGAGAACGGCTGGACCGATTTGGCATTTTTTTGTATTAGAATGTTGTAGTCTAAATCAGGTTCCTACGGAAATAAAAAATTGAAAAGTTGCTGGGAAAATTCGGAAAAACTGAAAGTGCATTTTCTATGTGAATTGTATATGAATGATTGAAATTTGGATAGAACAACGTCTGTCGAGTCAGCTTGTGCAAAATAATTACAAAGTTTCAAAATATCAAAAAAGTCATAGAAAGGAGATATCTCAAAAAACCAATTGTTTTGCGTTTAGTTTTATATAAGACTCCATATTAACAGAACAAATAAATAAAATAACCCATAATACGTCCAAAAAAATCTATCATAGTTTGTTTGTTAATTGATGCGTGGCTTTAACTGGATTTGTATAAAATCAGCTTACTGCAGAATACATCGTTTTTTACTTTACGTTACGGCAACAATATAGTGCGCCAAAAGCTAATGGGTAAATTCGCAAAAAAATGCTCTAGCTGGTTTACAAATAATAGACAACCAATAATATATTACTATCTGTAGGTACCGAAAAGGCTATAAAATCAAAATCAATCTGCCTAGCCTTTACCTAACTATGTTAGGGTCGGCTTCCAGTCTAACTGGACGCAGCTGAATACCAGTATTTTACATGGAGCGACTGCCCATCTGACCTCCACAACCCAGTAACTGGGTAATACGATACCCCTTGGTAAGAAGACTGGTTGTCAGACTTTCGGGCTTCTGACGACCCGTAACGACAGTCAAAGATCTACGAATGACAGCCGGGACCAACGGCTAAAATAATTACCATGCTTGTTAAGAGTATGTATCTCTTTAAGAGGATTGGGGATCGGAGTGTGTTCACTGTGTCATTTAATTATTATTTTCCCGAAACTGACAGAAAAAAGACAGCCACCTTTACGGGTACGATTTAACCGTTAGAAAACATGTCATGACAGAACGCCATTCCACTTCCGTCATCTTGTATTAAAAAGTAATTCGAACAAAACGTTTCCTTTATCACAATTTAATCACGTTTCTCATCGTATTCTCTTAGCAGCTGCATCCCGATGTTAAGCATCGTTATAATACAGAACATTAGTGTCCTCTTAGCTATAATCCGTCACAAGTTGTTAGCTCGCCGTCCTACAAAATGCAGCTGTTAAAAGCGCCTTTTCGTACGAAAAACACGTTATTTCAGAATTGAATTAAGCTGGTTACATTATACTTGATTATAACCTCGGTAAACAGCTTTTCGGTAACACGTCTGTTATTTTTGTATACGTAATGTAAGGTGATAAAATAGATTTGGAATTTATTCCAAGGGTAATATTGAAGGTTTCGACGATTTATTGGAAACATGTTTGGCATTCAAAACAGTAAGTAGATGTGTAAAATAACTTGAAGTAATCAATGAAATTAGTATACAAAAGTTTTTTTTTTTTTTACCTTATAAAGTTTTTACAGTTATAATGGTAGTTAGAAAAAGTACCTTATTTTGAGCGTTTTCTTGGCAAAAGTTTTTCTATAACACCTTGACCGCAGAGTGTATAGATCTTTGCGGTTGCTACGCCGTAGCAGTAGCTAAGCAGGTTATTAAAATGCTACTCAAAATTTGTTGACTTTATTCTCAATTTTTTATTGCATTACATACTGTTGGTAAAACAGTTGTTAGCGCTGATTTGTGTTTATATTATTATTTATTCTGGTAATTGTATTTTTACTTAATTACTACTTTTTCTTCTTCTCCTAATATTTAATTTATTTAATTATATCTTGATATGCATTGCATGTATATTACGGGTACCTAACTGACCTATAAAATTTCATTTAAATTTAAAGCCTGTTTGTGTCTTGAAGTAACCGTTTTATTCAATATTTTTCACCCATAGTCTTTTTCCTGTAAGACTGAATTTAATAAAAACAATGTATTCCTTGTCCATTATTGTCGCCGTATTAGCAATAACTCGCGTATCTACATCATATCTGTAAAATTACCATAAATATTCACTGTGGCGTACCGAATGCATTCCGACCAGCAATCGAACGCTTCCGATGATAGTCGTCACGTGTTACATTAGCATTGCTAATGTACGTCCAGCATGGAATTAATAACGATAATAAAAGCCTTATTTGAGATTAGTAGAATGTACTACAAATGTTAAAAATTATATTTAATAAATTCCTTGTCTTCCAAATATTATTAGAATTTTGTGTTTTATTTTTATTTTAATAAATAAATTATGCCAAAAATAAATTGACACACATTTATTTGGTAAATAAGAAGTGAAATACGTTAGAAAGTTGTTTTCACCAATATTATTGACGAACCCATAAATCTGTCAATTATGTTTCCAGTACAGTAAAAAAACAAACATTATTTTACAAGGATGTGACCTTAATCTATAATCTATTTGCGAAAAATTCTAGCCAATAAAGCATTTCGGATAAGAACTTCCGAAGGCTCATGAAAGGTCTTCCGTAAGATTGTGACGGTGACTGCTACCTACTATCTGAAGTGTATGTTTTAAGAAATAAATAATATAAGAGTGCCTATGTGTTCAGTAGATTAAGTCGGGGACATAAATTGTTTATCAATTTAATACACTATACGTCAATTAACCGAGTTACAGCCATTTCATACAACAATAATTTCAAATAATGATATCAATGATGGTTGATGGCAGTACGCTCGCTCCCTTTTACATGGGACTTAAACATAACAAACTCATCTGACGAAATGTGGGTGTACTATAGGTACACCTCTGCCCAACCCTTCGGAGAAACAAGACGTGATGTTATGTTATCACAGAACCACAGTTGTGATTTGAATATACGGTCAATTTAAATTGGTAGTCAATTTGAAAAACCATTAATTTGCCTGAGTTTACAACAAATTATGTAATTATTATGGGCAAGCTTATAGAGGCGATAATGGCTTGTGGCTCCGGACTGGTGTGCAAGAGGCTGTGGCCAGAGGTCATGAGCTTACAACCTGCACGATGCACTATTAAACTCCACTTTGCATATGGTGCTAAGTTGGCGAGCTTCCCAACAGGAATACTAGTATAGTAAATTGACTAATGAATATTCCTGTTGGCTACTATACTGTTTACATCACGTTTCATTCCAATTACTATATCCTAAGAAAAAAAGTTCACTAATTCAAAAATTAAGTAGTGGTACCATTGCAACTTCAAATATCTTTGTAAATCTCCTTCCTTTCTTTAAAAAAATATTCTTAATGTGGACATACAATCCTTTACATTAAACCACTCTGTCCTAGAGCATCAAAAAATGCAGAACGTTTTCCTTTACCAAGACTAAAATATGAAGAAAGAAAATGAGATGAATGCATGCATACCTGGTATGCTCGCAAATATGTAGGACGAGGGGATTGGGAAAGTTGTGCATCCAACCTCAAAGCTTTTAACTTTTATCGAAATCTTTAGGGCATCGTAAATGTGGGTAAGTTTTTAATCGAACTTTTTTTAACGATATTCATCCAACTATTCTTTAGATTGAAATGATTTTATGATCAACTACAATGTTATTTAGTTAAGACTTCGATATTAAGTTGGCAACTACATGGAATGGGGGCTGAGAAATCTTTATAGTTTTGTAGGCATCTTTTGTTGCTACATGTATTTTAGCAAAATAACAAACGCAGAAACAATATTGCAAGAACCAATTTTATTCACACATAAAATAAACGTAAATCTTTGACCCAATTGAGAACAAAACAAAATTAATAATTAAGACTTTAATATCTGGAATGGAAATGGTGCCAGTGGTACATTTGAACACTTTCAAATGTACCACTGGCACCATTTCTGTCGATTGGAAATTTTCTATTTACCATAACGTAAGTGCCTACGGTACTTTTAAGTACATTTTGTAAAATAAATATTCAATAACGATTTATTTTATGTTGTTTATTTTTCATCATGCGAACGCTTGATCGAAGTGCGTAAGAATTTGATTTCTTAACAGGTTTCAATATTGTCTAATTTTGGGTCTCATTTGTAATGTCAGCTTCTAGAATTGGCAATTAGATACTCTGTAAAGGTGGGTACTGACCGGTGTTACGGGCCGTAATGTACTAGCGAGCATGTCACGTTACACCGTGTCATAAAATCCATGTAACATGCTCGTTTCGAACTCTTTGTTCGCCCGTGCTCCAGATTCGCAAGACACTCTCAGTTTAGATGTCTGACGACGAGGTTGTGTTCGGATCTTTCATTCTACTAAATTGTTGTCAATATTAAGAAGAAAAAGAAACGTTCGTTCGAACGGTTCGTTGCTTGCGTGTTCTTACTCATTTCCACGTACTGACTGCATGAATGCTCGCTCGAGTTTAACTGTCACTAACGAGACACAATTATAATTTTTATTGTTATCGACTTCTAAAGGCAAATCGACAGTTGAGCTGAGATCGCGTAACAAAAATAAATAGTTCGTGTCACCTTTTTGAAGGTGATTGCAAATGTAATAAGTAGTGGGTAGTATGTGGGTAGTGTTAAAGTCTGGAAACATTATTACTAAAACTATCTTTCAGCAAAAATACCTGACATTAAAAGCAACAACATATACAATTTATTCACAGTAGAA
Source organism: Eupsilia transversa (assembly GCA_914767815.1). Taxonomy (NCBI): domain Eukaryota; kingdom Metazoa; phylum Arthropoda; class Insecta; order Lepidoptera; family Noctuidae; genus Eupsilia; species Eupsilia transversa. The sequence goes on from OU611888.1 coordinate 7,917,951, forward strand.
ATGTTGAAATTACTATGATTTTACAGACGTTAAAAAAATGTTACATTGTTGATTGCATATTTTCATGAAATACCTTTTGTATTCGAAACGAATTAATTTTTCTAGCAAAACAAATCGAAAATGCATCAATTTCATATTGTAACGAGAAAATATGCATACAGACCGGTTTTAGAGGAAAAACGTTTTTGTTTTCACATACTATTCTGGGTATGCGTCACAATACGCGTGGATGCAGAAAACCGCAACTGACGTATTGATGAAAATACTGCGGAAAAACATTCTGTCGTCATCAATGCATTTCCTGGTACGAGTAACATATTATAATATAGAAGTATGAGGAACAGAGTGTAAAGTTCACTCATCCTCCATAGAAAAGGGAGGAACCTCCGACCAGACGGATGTCGTGTCTGGTGGGTAACGGCCCGACGATTGATGTCGGGGTGTAATTTATACAAATGCGGATCGCGCGTAAACTCAGCTTGCGCGATGCAGGATTTCGCGTGACGTCAGTGTGATGCGTAATTCGCATGTGGCGATGTAGCAGCGGGACAATAATGTCACGCCCTATTCCCCAAAGTGTTATGCAATATACAGAGGTATTGTACAGCCACTTTTCGGCGGTTATGTGTTTAATCACAGTAATAGGAGACTTCGTGCTGCTACTGAAAAAATCCCGATAAAACGTTGCCCAACCTGGGAATTGCATCCAGGTCTCTATGCCCAGCAATTGTACTTGCGACCACTGGACCAAGAAGATAGTCATGCGCTCGAACAGTAGTGAGATAGTACCCTGCATAGCAATATTTTATCATTTTATCTCTGCGACCCAAGTTCAGTACATTCCAAGTTTAAATCTGCTTTATATTCTTAACTACGAGCACTCTCTTCATATATTCTGATCATGTACGTATTGTGGAGTTCGTAACTAAACTGCCAGGAAAATTTTGGGAAGCAATGCTTATACCACAGCAAACAACATTATAAACTCTGAGAACTGGTTTGTCAATCGGGAGCGTGTTTGTGTCGTAATTTATGTAGGAAAGGAATATGATATGGAATAATTCGGATGGATCCGACGTGCTGATATTTGTTTATGTTCTTTGAAACAGTTCCGTGAGTGACTAAAACACATCGTAGATGTGCGTAGGAACAAAACAGACCGATAGATAGAATATTATTATACTATATTGAACCTACATCAAAGTTGATACACAGTTCTTTGGAAGACTGAAGGATCTTTGGAAGGATTTGAAAGATATTGTATTTCTTACAGGTGCACTGATCTTTAGAAATTCAGCCCTGAATGGAGTGCAGCGCTGTCTTAGTTTGCATAGGAAAATCAGGTTTCCTGAGTTCCCAATTTCCATGAAATGGCAAGCAATAATAATGTTCGACATTGAAGCTACAGAGCAGACAAACAGGTCCAACATACTACAAAGCTTTATACAGTGTTATTGGTTATGTCGGCAATCCATTAAGGGGGATGTAGGAGAGGTCATTTACAACCGAATGACCCCTTTTGACTCATAGGGGTCAACAATTTTCGAGTCATATATTATATCATTTTATATTTTTATTTCATACGTTTTAAAATATTAAATGTAAAATTACTCGAAAATGGTTGACATTGGCATTGGGGTCATGAGGGGTGATTTGATTGCCAATGATCTCTCCTGCATACCCTTAACGGATTGCCGACTTATAACCAATAACCCTGTATATAGCGCTATGACAACTCCCGTACACAGTTGCTACATAACTGTTTACCTAACATCGATAAAACATTCAACGGGGATTAAAAAACATAGACTTTTTATAGGTCAGCTTTACCCTCGGAACTGCTCATACTGCACTATAATCATCAAAGTTAATGCTGGAAGTACAAATAAAGCCTTTAGCTTCCAACGTCCGTTTAATATTTGTTTTGAGCGTCGAGAGCGTAGCAACTTTATACGTAATTTATGTTCTACCTTGTTCTATTTTATTCTTGGAATTTTAATGAGGGCAAATTACATTTTAATTGAATTAATATTGTGGTTTCCAGTTATGACGCCTCACTCGTCATTCTTTTGTTAAACAAATATGAAATTACATACATTGAGGAGGGTAAACTCATTCGAAACAATAATTGGGAAAATATTTTTGGGTATAATTATGTTTTCGTGATAACGTTTGTGTTGAAAATTAACTGAAACATGGAAATGGCGGAAGACTTATACGATTCACAAAAAGGAACTCATTACTATTACGAAAAAGAGCCGAGGAAGGTATTAATTAGGGATGAGCCCTCGGAGCATTCAAATCATAGAAACAAGAAATTATAAATCTTATGGAAACTGAACTTTCTGTCTGAAAGGTTTTATTAACGCGTTTTTCTGTCCTGAATTAATAAAGTTATTTGGAACTGTTAAGCAGAACACTAAACTATGATCTATGATCCTATGTTCACTATGATCCTATGTTGATTGAAATAAATAAATAAATAAACTGCTTTTATACTTGCCTCAAAAGGATTTTAAAACCTTCGACGAATAATAGCATGCAGATTTCAAAAGTACAATTTACCTACAATGATGTAAGTTTAAGGGTACCTACTTTTATGGCTTTAATCTCGTGGGTTTTATCGGGGTTGCTAGGCGAGTTTTGGGGGCAACTGCCATCTTAAATGTTGAGCTAGTATTTTTGGATTTGACAGTTTGTTTTACGACCTGGCTGCGTCACAAATACTCCTCCATGCAAGGTTCCTATAAGATGAGTTGGTTTCAGTGTAGTGAGAGTGAGTGAGTGTCTCTTGTAAAAAAATATACGTTAAGTTAGGGAAAAAAATTGTAAACAAATTGACTAGTAACTTAAATTGTTCCTATATTCAAATTACAATTGTCATTCTATGACAGTTATTTGAAATGGTTATAACACTGCAAATTGTGAAATTTTGAATTGATAATTTGTTTAACAATAATTTTCCCTGAATTTACGTTTTTTTTGCCTCTCTGTATAAATAATATTTCAACACTTTAGTTACTGAGATTTACGTGAATTTTCTATTCTAGAATTATTTTAATCTTGAAGTAGCAGAAAATAGAACCAAGATTCCATCTAACGAGAAGTTTAATGGAATCTAACTGAAACTAATGTAGGCCATTAGAACTGTACGTGCTCAAGTCTACAGTTTGTGAAAGAAGATAAAATAAAAATATGTTCACTTGAGTGAATATTATTTCTAATGCATTCTTCTTGCGTTTTATCTTTTATGTAGCCGATGAGGCGTGGGAAAGCCGATCACACCTCATCCTTCATGCAATTGACGTGAATTTATTCCTACCCCCGTAGGAATATAAATATATTCTACTGGGTCAAATTAAATTAGCTAGCAAAACTCTGCAGAAGTGATGAATGTCGATATTAAACAACAAAAAAATTAGATTTAAAAATCCTTTTTTACCGCTGTTAGTGTAGTTACTTGAAGTATGAGTAGAAAAAATCCGGTCAGGAAAACTGGTAAGGTTTAGATATCGATACCTAGTACTTCTGCAGGGTTTCGCTGGCTAATTTAATTTAACCCCGTATATTGGCTGTTGTTACTTTACTCCACATATCACAATAAACCAGTGCTAACATATTTGACGGCTTGTTTATTGGTCAGAACCTTTATCAAACTTTCAGACTGAACTAGATATACGAGTTCGTTGAAGTAGAGAACGGTACATAATTAATAGTAGGTACTAAATATAATATGAGGACTACGTTATACATAGGAATGTTTTCGGCAACCCTACTTTCTTTGCCCCGTTAAATTTTGTAGGCCATTGCAGCAACTTTACAATTCCTATAACAAATCAAGCTTGAATAAACCAACGCAAGGATTTCCACGCATTGCGCTGAAACTCCACGTGTAGCATTGGGCATGAATAACTGTCTAGAGCTGAATATATATGTACGTTGGAAATGTTTGTACGTGATACTTGGCAAGTAAGTTTCTTCCTTACCTATTGTACCTACAAAAATATCACTTTTTATCGAACTTGCAGAGAAACTTAAGTTGTAACTCTGACTAATTTCGGTACCTACTTCGTAGTAGAGAGTTAGCAATTGGAATACAGATAATTGAGAGTTAGCAATACATCCGTTGCAACGCAAATGATGCATTTGTTGCAATCAATCAAAACACATACATAAACTCACGCCGTTTTCCCATGGGGGTAGGCAGAAACTACAGATCGCCACCTGCTGCGATCTTCACAAACTCAGGACTACACTACTAGTCAGGTGCGTAGTACTCGCAACCGGCGTGCGTGTATGACCAGATGTATGATCGTTAAGATAAGTGATCTGTTTATCAATTCATAAAACAAGGTTTAAAATAATGAGTGTTGTGATCTTAACAGATCAATGGTACCTAAATAAAAAGTTGAAGTTAATAACTAATGAATTTTAAATCCAATTGGCCTGATAGTATAACGGTTTTCTCAAAATAATGTCCACTAGGTGGCAGTACTGAGGCATTCCGTCCGAGCACCTGTCAAAAGTGTCAAAGCGTCTATATTTTCTTTAGTCGTGACTGAATGATAAACAAATGAATGAAACAAATGATGAACGTCATCATATTATTAGATTGTATATTCATTGCCGAGGAGCTCGTGGCTAAGTAATAACAGCCGCACGGGTCGATCCATCAGGTTAAGCTACGGTTGCCGGGGTTGGTCTGTAGATGGGTGACCGTCTTTACATATCGAGACTCTTCCGTGCCTCGGAAAGCACGATAAGCCGCTGGTCTCGACTGTCATTCGTAAATATTTGACAGTCGTTACGAGTCGTCAGAAGCCCGAAATTCTAACAACCAGTCTTACCAAGGGGTATCGTATTACCCAGTTACTGGGTTGTGGAGGTCAGATAGGCAGTCGCTCCATATAAAATACTGGTATTCAGCTGCATCCGGTTAGACTGGAAGCTGACCCCAACATAGTTGGGGGATTGATTGATTTATTGCCGAAATGGAAGACCCCTTGTCAAAGTGGCGCCAACTGGTGACTTGAATTTTCATGAAAACCCTCATTAGATTACAACTAGTCTATTTTCTGATTAAAGTTATTTTATTTATACCCGAAATCGATAGCACAATAATTACTTGCTCAATATCGAGTATCGACTCGACAATATTGCTTCCAGAACTAAATGACGTCATTATAATCACATATTGGATAGGTATAATAAAAAGTTGGTCATTAACGATTTCGGTAGCTCAGTCCTTGTTTAACGATTTATTTGATGTAAGCAACGTTCGCTCAAGTTTTTTACTTTTATTATTTTCAGACTACTTTTTAAGCACAGCTATAATTGAGTTCCAGTTTTTATTTGTTTCGACGGAAAAGCGACTAAATATTTTGGCACCATTTAGCTCAAGCCCATTTGGAGGCATACCAATTATACTAAACCAAATTCATGGATAATTTCCGGATATGATTTGTATGAACTAATTTATTTGGAGGAAGGTGCCAATTCCACACTGTGAAATTAAAACTATCAAACCCTTGTTAATTTTTCAGTAAGGTACAAAAAGTAAAAAAAAAAAAAGTTAACTTAAAAAAACCCTAAGTTAAAACATACACCTTAAGTTTTAAAAACTATTATTCAACTTTATTTATGTGAACACCACCAGATGTCAGAAAAAAACTACTTCTACATTCCACACCCAACGCCCATTGAAATCTATTCCTGAAGTATAGGTACTATCTCCGTAAAATATATTCAAAGGGCCACATAAATAACACCAAGTTGCAGGCACCGACGCTATCGAACGTTGGCATCCAAATACCGCCCTATCTCATTGACAAAATGGCCTGACAACCTTGGTTTATATTACGCACAAACTTACGTTACGTGGCCTTGGGTTTACAACTTTGCCCTTGACTCACTTACCTACACTGTTTATTTGACTTTGTTGACTTTTCACACTGAATTAAGCTTTTAGAGTTTAAATTTGGGCAGTGGGAGTGTTCAGGCTGGTGGAACTTGTCAGAGTAAACGTTGAGTGACTTGCGTGAAGGTCCAATTTAAAAACATCTTAAATGTAATTATTACTTTTTATTATGCCTAACAATAAACTTATTTCAGAGTTGACAACTATTATTCCATATAAATGTACCAGATTTGACAAAACTCCAGTAATAGTCAAATAGAAAAAAGCCTATTATCCAATCAGCATACTTACATAAAGAGTGAAGTTAAAAAAATAACACAAAAAGTTAACAAAACTATCACAATGAGTAAGGGTAACTTTGATCGTATGCCCCAAGAAATTACTCTACATGGAACCCGTTCCAAATTAGTCCCATATTGAAACCCACTGAACTAATTGAGGCAATAGCCCTGCAGTGATCTCGTTATAAATGTGATAACAAACGCCAATCACTTAGATCGTTAGTGACCGCAACGGCCCTACGATGCTGCCTTGTGACACTCCTCTGCCAACCATATCTGAACCTTAAAAACAAGAGGAATTGAGTTCAGTTTCAAACAGAAAATTACTCGTTATTGCCTCACTGTGGATTCGTTTCAATTCCCCCATCAGATCTGATAAATTGTTGGTACAGTTGAAATTTGTGTTTATTATGATTTTAGCAACAAGAACTTTTTGCATATCAAACAAAATGCATACCTAATAAAAGTATAACTACTGAATTGCTTTTCATAAAAATGCTGTAATTAATAGTGAGAACTAGCTAGTAAATAGCTTTAACAGCGTAAGCATAGTTTATAATTCCTATGACCTAAACCTTTTAAATTAAAGCATAATTCTTAAAGCTTCGCTTTTCGGCTTGATGATGCAGAATATTGTTTTTTTTTTTCAAATCCTTATAAATCTTACCTTGACTTGTGTTATGTAGTGAAAGAAAGTTTATTCTTAGCGTTCTACCAACCTCAGAAACGAACAAGCTTATAATCTATCGTAGCAGACAGGTAAAGCATAATTTTCTTCCTAATCCTCCGAATACTAAAGACCCAAAAGTTAGTCTAGAGATGGCTTAACAAGAAAAAATAACATTGTGTAACGTAGGACCCTGATTCTCAGTAACGTTGCTAGCAATCCCGAAGCACAGGTAAGCATTTTGCAAAATCCGCCAGTAAAACGCCCGCGTATTATACTAAACCGGTTAAGCATTTTGCATACCAAATGTACAGACTTTTCCATGGGCACATTTTTGTATATTACATGTGAGATTGCGTCTAAAGTTTATGAGAAATAATAACCATAATGTGACGAAAAGTATTTGATGTTTTCTAGCGAAATCCGACCTTTTAAAAGGATTGTAGATCAACGTTCAAGAAAGGCTACGGCTGTAAAATTTTACGGTGTATTACGTTTAATCTAAATGGATGGACTCCATTATGTGGCTTTCTTAGAGTTATGGTCGGCCATGCGTTAAGGTGAGTGCTTCACTCAGATAATTAAAATTAAAATGAAGTAACTCTGTGGTCCAAGTAAAAATAATTGCAGTTGACATAAAAAATGGATCAATTTAGATTAGAAAATAACATAAATTTGATGACAGATAAGAGCACGACGGAGTCCACGACACAAATGAGGCATTAAGAGGCGCAATGATAATAGCAATAAATGCTTAAAAAGATTTATTTGATTACAATAATCTCGATGAAGAAGACTGTTACAATGCAGAACAGAATTGGGTAGCAACCAGATATAGCTGTAGAGTGTAACTTGATACAGTAATCAATAAAGCTAACACTTACGTAACCGGTTATTGTATCATAAATCAATAGCTTAGTTACACTGTAAACAAACACAAGGGTATCGCGTGTTACGCTTCATCATCACTTCATAATACATCACTATTATTATTTTTGAAGAGCGTTTTAGTAATTGTATGTTCGTTGTAAACGTTGCCCCACTGGCCTGAACCTTCAGTTACTAAATATGTCATTTGACATCGCTATGCACTTTAATTTTATGGAAAGCAAACTACTTTCAGTTAAAAACAAAAAAACTTTTTTGGCTCGACAATGCAGAGTGTGTTGATATTATCATAATTATCTACATTGAAGTGATGGGTAAAATAATACCTGAATAATTATAACTATGAATCGGTTTATGCTCGTATTAGAATACACATAAATCAACCAATACAGACATGCATAGAACCAATTACAGCAATAAATTCTCCATGTTAACATTACATACACGGAAATTTCAAACACAATCCCAAAGCAGTGTTTGACCAAACAGAACAAACATTGGAACTGTTGCTGTATGCCAAATGTTAACAGATTTGCATTGTTTATAATATTATGTTTGTTTGTTAAAACACTTTTCACCCGTAAAATCGATCATATCGCTTCCCGATCGGAGCACATTAGTTCAATGTAATGGAACGTATTGTGTGACCGCATCCAAAGCATAATTTATATGACAAGCCTCTATATGGTGGCCCATTGTGGCGATTTGGAATCATGCCATAGTCATCGCGGATGACCACCGATATTTGGATGCTGAAATAGCATCTGGTACAAATGGCATAGAATGCTTTCTAAGCATTTAAAATGGACTGAAAATTTTAGAAATTCAGTTTGATATTCAAATAAGTTTGTGTACTGGTTCCGGCTGTTGATGCTATGTATATGCCTTCGGAAATAATGGCAATTAATATAGGCCTGGTATTTAATATGAAATAATTCTGTTTTAGGCAATATGCCCGCCATGCGATGTCTGATGAGGCGTTCCTAACGGCGCCAAGACACAGCCTGGTGCAGCGGCATGGCTGCATTAAGTGCCAGCGTGCGCCAAAAGAGTAACCGTGGAGCTTCTTGCCGGCTCTTCTCCATAGGAAACGACCAATTGGAACCGTGCAACTAGCTTCTGACGTTTCATAAGTGCCCATGTAGGTTTATGTGAAATAAAAACATTTTGATTTTGATTTGATTGAGTACTACAGAAAAGGATTCAGCCTAATAGTATTAAAGTCTGGGTATTATTCGGTCTGATTGCACCCTGGGGAACAATATTTGGCAAGGGGTTCTCTCTACTATTTTGGTACATTAGTCTGAATGAGATATTACAGAGACCACTGTCTTAGACAGCGTCTTGCATAATGATCTGAGCAGTAATGATTTTCGGATAAGATTCAAGCTCAGTGCCAAACGCTGTCTGTGATATTATCATAAAGATGTCTGTTCGTTCATACCATTCGCTCTGAAACAATTGCATCAATAAGATAACATCTTTCCTTGGTCGGCTTACTTCTTATATATCCGTATATATACATATCTTTTCTCTTTGCATCGTATACAGGGATTTGATGGGGAAAGAATTTATTAGCCCCCAAAAATTTGGGACCTTTAGTTTTCGATAAAAATTACTCCGGCTCAAAATATTCGAACGTAACACATTCGCTAACATTGGAATTACAGTTTTTTCCTTTTTGGCATGTGTTTCGTATATAATACGCTGTAACCCGAACAGTCTCGAGGGAAGAAAAATACGAGGTCGCGGCTTATAGGAGCTATTCTTTCCATTTCTGCCAGAGTATTTATATTATTTACACAAAAAACATGTGGTGCTTTTCTAATTCTTCCCTTCTTTAATTTATCCGAAGTCACGATAAGTCCTCGTCTATAAAAATAAATTAATTTTCACGAGATAAACAAAAATGTTTAGAATCCTCCGCTATCTACACTGTGTAAATATCTTAAACGAAGAGAGGATTTTTGTCCCAGCTGAAACACGATAACAGTATTTGCTAATAAAATTACCTTAATACCTCGTAATAAAGCAAACTAAATACCATGATCAGCCTAAAGCAACATAATTTTCAGAATCCTACACTGAATCCCTTATCTAATTACGTACCTGAACCAGCCTAAATAAGCATATACCGTGGTATTTTGCACGTGTCAAATAAAACCGCTTTAGCGCTCAGTGGAGTTTAATATGAACATCGTTGCTCTGTGGCATAGTGTAATTATCTTCATATTGACCACGACACCGCACCGAATGGAGCCAAATTTAATCAGCATACAATCGGTTGCACGCAAAACACATTTGGAGCAATAACTGACGGCCGAATGATTTTAATACGATTTTCCAGCCTAACGCCATTTGGTGTAACTAATGTTACAATTGAGAAGGAATAGATAGGGGTGGTTTAACTTTATATGTATAATTATATATAAAGATGAAACGTATAGCTATAGTAGTACGGATTACTAATACCAATATCGAAGTTAGTATTAATCTGAAGACAAGAGTTAATGAAGACGCGATCAACTAAGACAAATTCCGAATAGAGACAATACCCTCCTATATAATATTGTTGATAATACATGATTGTAATCCAATATGTGTCGGGATTCTCTTAGTAATATCAAATAATCCTACGTATGTATATGAAGCTTAGTGAGTGATGAAAGTGAATTGAATGGTAAAAGGAATGTAGGTTATTCTATATTAGCATAGGTTGAGTTTTAGTACTAACTACTAGAAAGACAAGGAATAACATAATCGAATTTGCTGCAATATATTATGTAAAAGAGAAGTGAAGAGAGAGTATGAAAGAAAACAGACGCAACTTTAAATCAAAGGTTTATTGCCTTGAGACCTGTTCATGACCTGATTCATTATGTAAATAGTCTCACTAGCATTGAATGTGTCTAGACCAAAGACGTAGATTTGAACACTTTATAACAACGACCAGCTAAAGTAGGTTCTTCGTAAAGAAAACACTGCAATTATTTAATAGAGAAAACAAGCTCTTTAAAATATATTTCTTAAATTCCAACTGGTTGAACCAACACGGAAACATTTATATCCGGCTTTAAACTCCTCCTGAGACCAACTCATAAAGAAAGTTCAAACAAATTCTAAATTCTATAAGGTCTGTTACCTCCACAAGTACATGAATTGTGTAGAACCGGAAAACGGCATTAAGGCAGGGATAATGCAGAGCAGAAGAAAAATTGGTTTATAATTCAAAAGTAATGGTGGGCACAGATGGTTTTAGAATTTAAAGGTTATTATTTTTTATAGCCTATCTCAATTCTCGAGTCCGTAAATGAAAAATCAGATTGCCGCGTTTATTTTTCTTAGGTCGCATAAGGCTCATAGTTACTGAATTATAATAATGAAGTTGGGTATTTGTAGTCTAAAATTCAATATTTTACGGAGACTTTTTTATTAAAAAGAGATGTACTATAATGATGTCTGGTTAGTTTTTCGTTAAACATGTTTGTGCATACCTACCCTAAAAATAAAGCTGTGATACATGACGGATAAAAATATCGTGTATAAAGTTCGACTGAAAAATCCCCTAAAGCTAGATAATGCAGAATATATTGCTCTGTTGGGTCTTACAGATAGAACACGGATCCCAGACGACCATTTCAATGGCTAGAGACGGGCAGAATTCCAAGAGCTGATTAGATATATAACTTATTTTAGGATGTTTTCTGAGATGAAATACAACCAGTAAATAGTGATTGTTATGAACGTGATAAACGGAAAGATAAATAAGTTCTTAATGTTGATTGAACTGACGGCAAAAACCATAACGTTTACAACCGTAACCAAACACTACTTTTACAGAGTTAAAATCCGTTCTCCTTGAAAACTGAACTCCAGTAAGTGAAATCCAATTGACTGCAAATAATTGAGCATGAGCACATAAAATTGCTTTCATGTGAAGTGCCAATGTTCGCTGTCTGATAAAACGTTACGTAATTTATTTCATTGCCGACGTAGGTTGTAATCCAGTCTCAGCAACACATCGTAAAGTCATCGACCGAACACGACCTTTCTATCAATTCAATAACCAAACAAGAAGACACCCTTTAGAAAAAAACTTCATGGAAATAATAAATCATTCCACAATACCTATTTGGCAAGATATCGTAGAACTGGTGCCAATTACTAGAACTTGGCTGGTATGAAGGAAGATTGTAGCTTAGCTTTACGTGTACCAAAAACATACAGTGGAAGCATTAAAATTAATTATACAGTGTTCCGACACTTGGAGAATGGAGCTCCAACAATAGGCGGGTTTTCTTGGAGTGAAATAGTGAAATACCGGCTTTAAATTTTGTAACGAGCAAATATTTCGCGTCCCTACATTTGTTATGTTTAAGCTGCTTAGTTTATTTTATTTTAATGAAATCTTTTGTGAAGAATAAAATAAGATAGGTCAGTGATAATAATTAAGCAATCTTTATGTAGCATTTCCCCTAGATAACTGTTTCTCCCTGGCAATATAAACGTGAGTTTCCGTACCACTTAACAGTTTTACTGTCAAGGTGCGTGGCTCGAATGCGTATAAAAGGGTACCTAATGATTTCTGAAAAATAAAAACGCCATAACCTTAGTTATCTTTTATATCGCTGCCAGTTATATGCCTACGCCCAGTAGGAATTGTAATTGAAGCTGGAACCAATCCACTTGTTATTCGGTACTTCCACGATAATAGCATCCATTAGGCAAAATGTTAGCGTTTTCGTATTTCGATATAACATGCAGAAACTTGTTGAAAGCATTTTGGTAGTGGGCTAATCCATTGGACGTTACTTCGTATTTAGGTATGACATTAATTTGTATATTTCTGATGGATCCGGATTCGATACTATTTTAATATGAATCCCTACATCGTTGTCTAAATTCAAAGTTAACAAACCAATACTTTTGTTCTAATTCCAATCAAGGCTTCGGAACTATATATTTTATTATGAAATGCAAATATAATTTCGGTTAAAATAAGAACACAGATTGTATGACACAAGATTACTGACAGAAAAGATAATCAGATTTTAGAAAATTATCTAATCAGTGTCAGTACACGTCCATAATATATTTTCTGACAGCAATTTTCTGTTCAATTTACTTCACTCAAATGTTATTATATCAAGTTAAACTAAACTTCTGGTCTCCTGTCAAGTTGTATCGCAACTGTCCATTATTAAGCACATTAAGCCATATTCAAGTTAATCCACTTAGTAAATCGTACAAAGCGTCACGAACCTTGAACTTTTGTTGATGATCTCATAAAAATTCTAAAAGTATTTATGCATGAAATGGCCTAGAGGGTACGAAAACGAAGTTCCCGCAAACGTCAGGTGGGAACATTTTATGACCTGACAATAAAATTTATGGTGTCTTGATGCAGAATAATCTCTAAGATCACGGTGTCTTACTTTGCATGTAGAAACCCCTTTACTAGTATTTTTTTTAGTTCTTTAGTAGTGTAAATATTATACTCGTTGATGATATAATATCAAAGCTTAAAATATGTTAAGGATAAATACCTACTTGTGAATCTTTACCTCTTTGTGAATCGTTCCGAAGAATCTCGACTATAGTGGTACGAAGGGAACTTTCATAAATTGAAAATTCCTAGAAAATCCGCGCGTTGCATTTTATGCATAAAAGTAAACATTATAAAGTTAACATTTTGCTTTCCCTATATAATTCGATATTTCGAACCTAATTTCCTGAATAAAATCATATTACCTAATAAAATTAAACGATTATAAACCTTAAACCAAAACAATAGCGACATAATCTGGAACCTATACATATACTCAACAGCAACAAAAAAGAAAACTCCATCTATGTATCGAAAAGCGACATTTCTGTGCAATCTAATCATCGATCTAAAGTGCATAGCGCTACCTATATCCATCAAAACAATGCGAATGAATGGATAGCTAATGATTGTGTAGGTGCTGTGTATTTTGCTTGAGTAATGGGTTCCCAAAGCGATGACAAAACGTTTTCGTTTAAACTTTGGAATTCCAAAATGAATCCACAAATTATGATCGAGGTGAAAAAACATAATGATGTAATAAAAGTACCTGCTTTTATGTGCTCCAAGACACTGGACATTCAAAGCGAATTTGTCAAATTTCGAATAAAGGTGCTCGATGGTACGATGACATTTTTGCTTGAACAAAGTGATGAACAGAAAACGATTTGTTCGTGACAAGCAATTTTGGTGCCAGGTAAGATGTCAGGGGCGTGGGGGGAATGGCTAACGGTGGTCATTAGACGAAGCTATGGGGACGACACATTCGCCAACTAACAAATTACTTTGGTGATAAATCCACAGATACCTGCTTTTCGACTGTACAACCTGACGTGGGTCGTGACTTTTGGTGATGTGGGGTACGTCTAAAACTATGTTAATTTTCTGCTGTTTTGCTTCTTTCGTGTCGTTGCTTATTCACTAACATGCTATGCTTCTATAATTTGCGTTGCAATCTATTAAAAAAATCTAAATGCTTGTGCTTTTGTCTACCTTATTTTTTTGTGTCAGCTAAGTGTATGGATAATTCTTTAATTGTTAAATTACTGTTTTTTTCTTTAATTTCAATAAAGGTCTCTGTGGGGGAAATTGTACAGTCGACAGCAGTATTCGACGGTGCATAATCCAATAGGTTGAAGCCCACCGTTTTGACGTAGTTAACAGTATCCCCCGTGGCTTCAGTGAATGCACGTCTCAGCCGGGCTCGGCGCGTCTGCGACAGGGTTTGTGGACAGAGGAGCAGCCCCGCCTGCAGGTTAAAAACAGAAATCAAACCAAAGGACATTTATTTGATTTGATTAGAAGGGAAAACCCGTCTCAAGACCCTTACACAGCACTTACACGCCAACTGCAACGCGATTACTATGAGCCAGGATAAGACTGTCAAGGAATTTTTCGGTCCATGGAAGTGATTGATGATCCGTCAAAATACTCATATTCACACTAAATGAAACGCCTACATACACACAAATACTTATTTTCACTACAATACCGATATAATGTGTAAATACCACCAAAATGATTAGTATTCTTCTTGCGAGGCTTTTTGCTAATTCTAATCTCGAAATTGCCTTGAGAGTCTGAAAGAGTGTTACAACATTTCTAAGTGTCGTAGCTGCGAGTTAAATGGTCGTGAGTTGCAAAGGCAGACATTAAGAAAAGGCTCATTTTGTTGAAACAGCTGGCAAAGACGCCTCGCAACAGTGGAACATTCTGTCAACGCCTGATTACTTGACAAAGTTACGACTACCTTTTACCTTTTCTTTTGTCTTTTTACATTTGTTGTTTGCGACGAGCGTTACAGCTTTACACCAAATGCGTTTTTTTTTTTTCAAAAAGCATTTCTACTATATTTTAGCTATTTACAAGTTATATTACAATGCTTATTGTTTTTGTAAGACCTGAATATTTATATAGGTTTGAAATTATCTTAACCGAGTAATGTAGGTCATACCTCGTCTTTAGTTGTGCTAAGCCATTTCGACAATAATTATGCAGCTGTTTCCTTTAACATTTAACTTAGCACTCTAATTAGATAGCCTTTTCCTCGGTACTTGTTGTTTGTTAAAACCTTCCTTTTTGCAGAAACTCATTTGCTGTAACAATAATTTTCTTTTGCATCATTTTAGCAAATAATACCAGGAAATGGCTGTTTAAACAAACAAGGAAACCCCTTGTTTACCGCCTACCTAGTTCTTAATCATTTTACACCGTATTTTTTGGATGATTGCCATGATTTTATTAACCACTACGCTAACCGTCCGGCAGGCATAATGTAAAAGCACCTATCTATGAGTAATTTGAACGCACCTATCTGCCTTAAAACTAAACAACGAAAAATTCTACAATGTATGATTTTTATAAAACAGTAGCGCCACCTACCGATCGTGGAACTTACCTGTTTGAAAGGGCGCATACCCCCGTTGATTCGCAGCGAGTCCGCGGCGATGCCAGCGATGCCATCACCTGGTTCTCGCAACTGCCGCAGGGAGGCGCTGGGGTGATGGGGGGCGTGATGAGGGCAGTGTGCCGCGCATGCGCTTGACTCAGGCTGCGAACTCTGGCGGATGATCCTCGTACTAGATGTAGGCAACAGTAGCGCCGGGGGTTGTATGACCGGACACGTACTAACGGCGTGGAGCGAACTACAGCCGCAAGGGTAGTGCACGGCTGAGCGAACACTCTCTCTCGACACAGAGCGCGCTAGTTGTAGCGCCGATATTGGTGCCGTGGACTGCCGCCGCTCGCAAACGCGGCATCTCGAGTATGTTTGTGGAACTAACTGGCAAGCGGTCACTGACCCTCTGTGCGAGCATGTCGCTCCTGGAGACACGAGTGTCTGAGGTCGGTCTGCTGTCTCCCGACATTGCAACTCGATGTCAGGGACGCTCCTTGCGGTTCCCTCTTCCATTCTGATGGATGTTGCACTTTCCTCGCTGCCTGGTCCGCCTGACAGTTGAGGTCGAAGGTGTGTGGTGCAGTCTTGCCTTTGCAGAACTGGTTTTACAGTTCTGTTTTCTGTTGGGACTATGACGGTGACTGAGGGACCAGTAACGAGCAGACTTGCAGTCTCATCGCTGCTACCGTAGCCAGAGTTGGTGATAGCTTCAGTGCTGTCCGTTGTTGGTGCCGACATGTTTGTCTGTAACAAGGGAAAACGTAATTAACGACTGCTTGATATAATTATTATTAAATCTTATTAATATATCACGCTGGTAAAGTATCATTAATCCCCGAAAATAATACCTGACAGACGTCTTTCTGGGGTATTATTTATGAACAATATCAGACGGGAATTAATATACGAGAGGATTACGACTCGATGGCTTACGTGCCAATAACTCGCCAGTCGTAAACAATTTATCGTTTTCATATTAACCTAAATGGGGTTATTAAAATATTGTAACTATCAATGTTAGAGGAATTACAATATTAAGATTGATTCAGCCACTGATCAGTCAAGTTCAGCCTAAGCAGCCCATGCTAGAAAAAAAATGGACACGTAATTTATTATTAACAATAACAAGAGTAGGTCGCGTGCATTATTTAATATTTTACATTGGCGCTTGAAAATATATTGAGTAAGTACCTGATATCTTTGCTTCTTATGAAAAGACTAGGCAAATGATAAATTATTTTACTTCTGTACGTAAAAAAGGCGAAAGCTCAAAAGGTGAGGTAGACTTTCTAAGGTTTCCTTCATCTTTAAAGGTTACTTAATTTTCATAGGAGTGACAATATCTTAACCGTCTCAAATAACACGTTTTATAAGTCAACACCTTCATCTAACACATACAATTTCCGCATTTTACAAGTCACGGGTTGCTATCAAAATAATCAGATTTATAAATGTCACTCACACGAAACCCTTGAACTGACATGTAACAAAGACGTATCCCCGAAGGCTACATGTCACAATGCGTTTCACTTAGGGTCCGTCGGAACCGAAACTTTATTGTGACTTAGAAAAATAAACTTTCCACTTAGGATACTTTAGTTGTTGGTTGTTATTTGTAGCAGTGTATTTGTAAGTAAATAAAACAGACTGATGCCATGCTTTCTCTCAAAAAAAACTTAAGTAGTTTTATAGGACAAATACCTACCTTATTGGTGCAAGACTTGGTAAGTCTGCAATTTGAGAACATGTTTCGAGTTTGTAAAAACCTTTATTACCTATCACCATGATTCACTTCGCGGGTTTATACGCAAATTCATTTATTCAAATTAGGCTGTAAATAAGCACACCCTTCACCTCTTTCTAGTGCTTTAGCTGGGAAAAAGAAGTGCAGCAAACTCTCCAGCAGCACTGCGTTTTGATAGGTATGTTAGAAGAATTTGAAGTCGGCCTCAAAAATATATATACATCAAATTAATTTAATTGTTTACAATCTTTGTACCATAACATTGTATTCATGTGTATGTGAAGCCACAAAATATATTAGACATTGGGTACTGTAACTCATCGCAAAGGACGTCGTTTACAAATTATAAAAAAAAAACTTATCTATTAATGTAGACTATATGAAATGTAAAGCTCTGTTAAAACTCATGCAGACTGGCGTGACACGACGGCGCGACGCGACTCTTACAATACACTTCACGGTTGAACAATTACCGGTATCGCGTCGCGCCGTCGTGTCGCGCCAGTCTGAGAACAATCAATTGCTGGACAATGAGATTTAAAAATAATACATATATTCACCACATAATTCAGCATTCCATACACTTCCGAGGAGGTTGTACGATGCAACTAAGGTAGGTACTTTGTGCACTTAAGGAATATGACGTGATTCTGCGGAGACCCGGCTCGTTTCCTTGCCACTTACTTAGGTGGGCGCCTTGCTAATGTAGTTCTAAGAAAACTTAGTTTCCTTGTAAAATCCAGGTTTTAGAGCATTATGAAATGATACATATTTACTTAAACACACGCTTTTTAAACACCGCCCTGTTTAAAAAGCGTGTGTTTAAGTAAATATGTATCATTTTTACATCACGACTATGAACACGATAAAATTATGCTCATGTAAATGAATAATATGCGTAAGGTTTATGATATTGATATTAGCATTGTGTTATTATCAAATAAACACAGGATAAAAAACCTCAGTCGCCTGATGATAACGTTTTATCAAGTAAAATAAAGGGGCTTCGTTCTGTAGTTTCTGCCTACCCCCATGGGAAGAAGGGGTGAGTTTATGTAAGTATTCATAAAGGAACTACATTTTTACTGAACCTCCATGAATGTATATTTAACGTATAGTTTACACTACGGGACTTTTATGAATGCGTTGAGTATGAAGCATTCACGCTTGAATTAATGCATCTGCTTGCCATGAAAACGGAAATAAAATATGAAGATATAAAGGTTCATACACACATCAGTCACGTCAACGTCAAGTCGCCGATCAGTCACATCAATTTCAGGTATGTGTGTGAAAAGATAGACAGTCAGTCAGTCATAGCAACGCCTGCTTCGTTCGTAGCAATACAAGGTTTGACTTGTCAGTGACGCGACGTCAACTGAAACGCGCCAGTTGGGACGTGACTGTTGTATGCATAGAACTATAAATATCTATGGATGCCAACGTCCTACAACTTCTACGTAACCATATTTTTTGACGTGACTGATCGGCGCCTTGACGTCGATGTGACTGATGTGTGTGCATGAACCCTTACGGTTTTATATTTTTATAGTTAAATGTTATTAATAGTGAGTACGGTAAGTACAAAAAGGGAGTCAGTGATAAAAGTGACAGCTCACAGAGGTGACTTTAAGTAAAAAACATGGGAACTGGGCAGAAAATGTGAGCACATTTATGGGACAATAAGCCGCAAGTTAAGAAGGAAAACCAGGTTTGAGCTAGCCTTTTATTTTATCAATTGAAACTCCGTACTACGTTAGGCCAACTCAATGTCAACGTGTTACCATCGGCGTGCGGTCGACTGTACAGTGTACATACACTCCCTTACTCATTTTACACGAACGGGCAAAATAATATTATGTCACACGAGACCTATTTCCGACCTCAGAGAATATACCTTTGCAACCTTTCAGAGATCGTGCCTAATTTCTATAAAATATACCTATAAGTCTGTACCTATGAAGCGGAACAAAATTACACCCGTTTCCCAAAACACCCCTATGTTCACAATTAAGAGTATTACCTAAGTCTGCACATAACGTTACGCATAATTGATAATTATCTTATAAAGTAATTGTACAGTAAAGCAATATTATTATGAAGCATTAATACTTCTATTACGAAAGCCCATTCAAACGTATTTAAGTTATTCACGAGTTTCCGCAGAACGTAGCCCGCATTAATACGTAACATTAATTCATGATCCCATTTATGTTTATCGCGTTACGAATACATTTTTGTAAAATAAACCTCCTCTGGGAGTCACCACGAAGATTATGATAGCTTTAGTTGAAACCCACAAGGATTTGCGAAGTTAGATGGGACCTGGGATCGAAGCGTCTGTAAAAGTAAATTTATTGGACCCACACGAGTCCAGTGGGCTAAGAACAGAATAAAAAGTAAAACAAGGTTTTAACAACATTATTTGAACGAGAATATTATGTGGGGAGGAAATTCCGTTTCCAGTTGTGCGGTAAGTGGTTTCGCATCGTTTTAATAATGTATTATTCTGTCTTTTGCACTTTTGTTCGTCCGGTATTGTAATAAAATGAGATAATTTTATGATGGTCTTGTTATGAATTCACTGTTCACAGAACATCGAAACTTCTGCATGAAAAATCTGAATAAATAAAGTAACGCAAAAGTTCAACTAGTCAGTTTAAAACCGCCAACGAACTAAACACTATCGGGTTTTTATTTCATTCCAATAACGAAGTTATCGACTAGGATTATTTCCACCAAATGCCTCGCATCGCATCGGATCTGAACGGATTTTACAAACTTTAAACGATATTAAATCGTGTACAGAGTATTTAATTTAAAGTCTATATTACCAAGCCGCGCACAGCAGCTTGACCGCGGGTGTCTTCCGCGACACGCGATGTTAGCCGCAAGTATGCTGTGACGTGCGATCGGCTCCGATCGCCTGTCGTCGTATCCGATCGAATCATTTCGGCTGCAAAACGGTAGGAATGAAACTATTTGACTAGGCGCAGAAACCTTCGCAAGCGACGCGATACGATCGGCTCCGTACCGTCGCGACGGTACGGAGCCGATCGTATGCGTCGACATCCTGCCGGACGCGATCGGCTGTCGCCGTATCCGTTCATATCCTTTCCGATCCGATGCGATACAAGCCGTTTGGTGGAAATCATCCTTAACTAAGAAAGAGAATTTATTTTATACTGCAGAAATATAAATTGATTAGATAATCCTTTAAGACATGCTCTTGAATACAAACGGGCTGTCTTAAAGAGATTATGAGCTAGACATCATATTTCATTAAAGGGGCTTAAGGCTATGTAACAGCCGTACGGATCAATTTATTAAGGATAATCTACGCTTGCGGATATCGGTATGTGGATGGGTGACCAGCCATTTCATTTTGAGACCCCTCAGTGTCTCGAAAAGGTAGTTAAGCGGTTGCTCACTGCTGTCGCTCGTAAATCTTTGGCAAACGTTACGGGTCACATATACTCAGTTCTAAAAATGTGTATTAAGCTTCCTATCTTAACGCTATTATTTAATTTTACTACAGCGGACAGACCTTCAGGATAGGTACACACGGCTACATAACAAGCTATACATTTCCAGTATCCTCTCATTGTTTGGAAATCCTATACAATGCGAGATCAGCTTATACTGGAAATGTTTAGCTTGATATGTAGTCGTGTGTACGAGCTTTAACCTTTTAGTTCCACAACGACGACTTAAAGTGCATTTGTATTCAAAGCATGTGGGAGTTGGGAGACTTGGTGTTAACCAATTCAAGAAGAATAACGGAAGACGGATTGTGTAGACCGGATTTAGAACTTGCCTAGGAGTTTAGAACGTGTAAACAACTGCATTCAAAAAGGTGAATTTGTAGAGAATGTTGTAGATGCGTTGAGAAATCGAATAAGATGTAAATAGATAAATACGAATCGATTTACTGTTTTTAGATTTCGTGACTTATAAAATTACTAACTGTTGCTCGCGATTTCGTCTGCGATCCGGGGTGAAAAATAGCCTACGTCCTACGGAGAAGGACGTAGGCTATTTTTGCTCGTACGTAGCAATTTGGCACACGGATAGCCGTGTGCCAAATTTCATCTCAATCCGTTCAGCCGTTTTTGCGTGAAAGCGTAACGAAATGTTTTTTTTTTAATGTATGGTACTACAAATGGACACCATACGTGTTTAGGAACGTAGGTAGATGACCTTAGAGTCCCATTTGGTAGCCGCGGATGCTAGCAGAACTACTGTACCGTAGGATCTTATTCAATACTAGCTGCCCGCCCCGGATTCGCACGGGTAGCACTAAGTACTTATCTACGGCGTACCTACCTATGCTACCTATCTACCTACCTACTTATACCTACCTTCCTGTAAACCTACCTACCCACCTAGCTACCCTACCTACAGCATACATTCCATATTTTCTCACCATTTAAACTCCCTGGAGTTACCACAAATATTTCAAAACCAAAATTAGCTAAATCGGTCCAGCCGTACAGCCGTAGAACAGTGACCATCAACGCCTCTATTGTTGGTGAATCACTCACTGTATTCCGCGATTTAACGGTGCAGAATCCGTAAATATGCGGATTAACTAGAAAAACTTCAAATATTTGCTACTTTAAGTATTCACACTTCAACGGATCGTTCAAGGTAATTTGCATATTACCTAGTTAATGCGCAATTTTAACGTTTTTAACGGTAACATAACATATAGATAGCTACAGAAGATAACAAAAAAAATCTAATATGATTATTGATTATCCATGCCGACGTTTGTTATCCTACCTCCACCAAAGGGACCTCTCTGTTTTCCTGTCAACTAAGAAAAATATCTAGCCTTCTATGTGTACACCAACAATATTCTTTTGGTCCATAGGGATGCTTCGATATCCAATGTATTATCCTTTCTCTTTACTTTCCTGTCAAGGATCTTTTTGTTACATCTTTTGTGAAAAACTGCCTCTGTGGTTAGACCACCTGTCTTAGACCCAGAGGTCGGCCGGGTTCGATTCCCAGTGGAAACAAAATTTTCTGCTCGGTTTGCTTGGTGGTAGGGCTCGTTCTAAGTCCGCCTGGCTAGCTACCAGCATCTTATCTAAGTCTGTCGCCATAACAACAATGTTAGCAGCATTGTTGTGTTTCGGTAGTTACAGATAAGATATAGCCAGTTCCTGTGTGGTTGAGGATTCCGGGTGAACCTCGCTTCCACCTTCGCCCTAATCATCACTTACCATCAGGTGAGATTCAGACCAAGAGCTGCCCATTGTGATTTTAAAAAAAATGTTTAAAGGTATTTGAACTGAAGAGATTTAATAGCTTGTTCCTCTGTCAAAATTGA
Organism: Eupsilia transversa; assembly: GCA_914767815.1. Lineage (NCBI taxonomy): Eukaryota > Metazoa > Arthropoda > Insecta > Lepidoptera > Noctuidae > Eupsilia > Eupsilia transversa. The sequence continues at coordinate 7,940,729 of OU611888.1, forward strand.
AAACGATCAAAGGGCTGTTACAGAAAATTGGCTTGTTTAAATCGAGTTTGATGATAAACGATGTTTGATCAGCCGATTAAAGGACATTAGGTTCAAATTAAGAATACCTTGAGCGTAATTAGACAGTTTGATATTCATTCTGCCTAGACTTTTCCCAATCATGTTGGGGTCGGCTTCCAGTCTAACCGGATGCAGCTGAATACCAGTATTTTACATGGAGCGACTGCCTATCTGACCTCCACAACCCAGTAACTGGGTAATACGATAGCCCTTGGTAAGACTGGTTGTCAGACTTTCGGGCTTCTGACGACTCGTAACGACTGTCAAAGATCCATGAATGACAGCCGGGACCAAGAGCTTAACGTGCTTTCCGAAGCACGGAGGAGTCTCGGTATCTAAAGATGGTCACCCATCCACGGACCAACCCCGGCAAGCGCAGCTTAACCTGATGGATCGACCCGTGCGGCTGTTATTACTTAGCCACGAGCTCCTCCACGAATTAGACAGTTTGATATATGATAGTAAGGTTTATTTTAATTTGACTAGTAAATTATGGTAGCTTACGCCCTGGAATAATGACACTCTGAAACAGACGTACAGCCATACAAAAAACATCATCTTCAAAATTCTATTTATTAGTTGAATTTTAATATTTTTGTTCTGAAAAAACCGTTCATAAAAGAATAAGTGTTTATAAAATATTTCAGTGTCCGATTAATAAACCGCAATAATAGTAAGAATAACATAAAAATACCATAGAAACCATTCATAAAAGCCTGCTGTGAGAAAATAAAACTGCAGTTTACGAGTTATGCCACGTACAAAGGCTGGCCATTTATTAATATTTTATTGGTAAACCACTTATGAATAAAATAGTGCCGTAACATTTAAATGGGTTTCATAAAATTGTGAATATTATGGAGAAATTCAGCCATTTAAGATGTTTTTACATTTAGTATTATGAAAATACGAAGTTAAGATCTTCTTTGACAGTTGAAATATCACACGAAAGACATAAGTAATTTCAATAATTGCACATCAGTACCGTGTACCTAAATATATATTTTAGAGGATTTTTTTTCATTCTGCCTAGCCTTTTCCCAATCATGCAGCTGAATACCAGTATTTTACATGGAGCGACTGCCTATCTGGCCTCCACAACCCAGTAACTGGGTAATACGATACCCCTTGGTAAGACTGGTTGTCAGACTGTCGGGCTTCTGACGACTCGTAACGACTGTCAAAGATCCGCGAATGACAGCCGGGACCAACGGCTTAACGTGCTTTCCGAAACACGGAGGAGTCTCGGTATGTAAAGATGGTCACCCATCCACGGACCAACCCCGGCAAGCGCAGCTTAACCTGATGGATCGACCCGTGCGGCTGTTATTACTTAACCACGAGCTCCTCCTTTAGGATCTATGAGACATAATGTTCTTAAGCGAAAGACACATTTTGGAGACAGTGGAAGACATCATTTGACGTAAGTTGAATTTAGGTGTGATAACGAAACTGCAATTTACTAACAACACAAACATGACAAGCATTGCCTATATTACGTTGAAATTACTTCAATATAAAAACCAAATAACCATAAAAATATGTTTAATGATGCCATGTTGGGTATCAAACGAAAGGGCTTAATTAGCTCAAAAAAAAAAAAAAAATTGAAACCAAAATAATTTCAATAAAAATAAATATTATAAAAACTAAAATCAAACTACGACAAAAAGCTAACTAAAAGGGAGAACCTAAACAAGACATCACAGACACATAAATTAAAAATAGTAGTGAAGCTACATTAATTTGCACAGAGCTAAAAATTGGTAGGAATGTTCACAGTACCATTACGGTACATTAGGTCAAGTCATAGATCACAAAACGGGTTTTTCGCATTTTTTTACAAAAAGTTAGTGGTAAGTTTCATAAAAAAATTAGCTCAGACAAAAATTTTAGATCATAAAATTATCGATAAAAAATATCTGCATATTTTTTTCCTAAGTAAGGCAATTTACTTGCACCCAGCATGAAAAAGAAGAACAAGAACCGTTTTTGTGACATTTGACCTACATTTTTTTTTTCCAAACTCGATGGGGACTTTTCAGATTTCACATAATATAATGGTGCTCTAAACATTCCCACCAATTTTCACCTCTATGCGAATTGAATGTACCCATATGTATGTCTAAATTGACCGGACTATAATCTGTTTGATTTATAACACGACGTGCGACTCCGGATGTTTAATTTGTCTGGTTTGTTTTTTTAGCCTTTTTGTCGTATTTGGGTTTTAGGTTTTTATAAATTTTATTTTTATAGGCTTTTGTAAGTTGGTTCTTCGTTCGTTTTTTAAGTACTAAGAAGGGCTAAGCCAGGTCTTGAAAGCGCCTAAACCTTATATTTATAGGTCGAATAATGGGTTTACTCTTCCTTTTGGTAAGAAAAAGGTACAATCTCATATATAGTTATAACTATCTCAATTTTATGTTGCTCGGTATTGCCATTATCTACCTTCATCTCTAACAATCGTCATATCAGTGGCTACTGTCCTCAAAGCTATTTATTTATTCAACTTTCTGCACTTAATAAATAGGCAGACTTAATGCAATAGGCATTCTCTACCAGCCAATCAACGGTATATCATCTTTTAACCAATTAGTTTTTATCTCCATTCCATAAACGTAAACCTGAAAATATTTCATAAAATATTGTTCTTCTTACAACTAATACCACAATCTATAATTTCTCAATTTCTTTAACGTCTGTCTGTTATTATTTGCTCGAGCATAACAATCATAATAATCGGTATAAAATCTTTCAAACGTTCGCATAAAAGTTGGTTGAAAATCTTGCTTAAGCCAGACAACAAAAATATGTTGAAAGACAAAAAACAAATGGGAAAGTAAAAAAAAATATGAACGAATTTTGTCGTTATCTATACCTATGATTAAATACTTAATGTGAGTAAAAACTTAAAACTTAAATTGCTCTTGATCTTTATCCTTTCGTTAGTCAAACACTGCGAGAGAGAGACGGGAGATGTAAGCAAATAAAGCATGTCCTGTAAAAAAAGTAACAATCAATAGTAAACCAAAATTTAATGAATGGGCCACTGCTGGCATTAGAAAAAGCAGAGATATTTTATATAATTTGTACCACGAGAAATCATTAACTTCTGATCAAGCCCTTCATAATTATGTCAGAAAGTATTCTAAGATATTCAAAATAGTCTGCGCTCAAGCTAAATCTAAATTAATAAGTAACAAAATCAGTAATTCAAATAATAAAATAAAAGCTGTGTGGCAGGTAATTAACAAAGAAACTGGAAACACAAAACAGCGGGACCAGAATGAATTGTCTCTAAAAATCAATAATGAAACCATTTCAGATAAGCTAAAAGTTGCTGAGACACTAGAAAATTTCTTTACGAACATCCCAATAGAGGTTACGAAATCGCTCCCCTCATCATCTATATTAGCTGAATCTCTTCTGAAAAAAAACTTCAGTAAGGACATTCCAAGTTTTGAATTCAAGCCCATCTCTGTTGTTACAATTAAAAAAGTATTCAAAAGTCTTAATATAAAAAACACTGAAGACTTATGGGGAATTTCCGTTAAGGTCCTTGGAGATATTATTGACACAATTGCTCCTGTCCTAACAGGCATATTTAATCAATGTTTAGATAGTGGTACGTTTCCTGATTTAATGAAACATAGTAAAGTAGTACCAATTTTCAAATCGGGTAGTAAGAGTGATCCCTCTAATTATAGACCAATATCTGTGCTACCAGCACTGAGTAAAATATATGAAAAAATCATGCTGGACCAGATGTTGTCACATTTTAATTCAAATGAGATTTTACATAGTCGACAGTTTGGTTTCACGAAAGGAAGGTCGACGACTGACGCTGGAGTAAAACTCATCAGTCACATTTTGGAATCCTGGGAGAAGTCCCAGGATGCAATTGGCATATTCTGTGACCTCTCAAAAGCCTTTGACTGCGTTGACCACAACACACTGATCTGTAAATTACACCACTACGGAATTCGTGGACAGGCTGCTGATCTTGTTCTTTCTTATTTATCAAACAGGCAGCAAAAAGTAAGCGTAAACGGGGTGACTTCCTCGGGGTCTCTAGTAAAGATGGGCGTGCCCCAAGGTTCGATTCTTGGCCCTTTCCTATTTCTAGTTTATATTAATGACCTTCCCTACATGATGGCTAACTTATCGGATATAATTCTATTCGCTGATGACACGTCTCTTATTTTTAAAATAGATAGAAAAGATACGGATGTCTTACATGTCAACGATAGTTTGGCAGTTCTTTCTAAATGGTTCGCAGCTAATAATCTTTTACTTAATGCGAACAAAACTAAATGTCTTAAGTTCTCTTTACCAAATGTACCCCAAGTAGGTCTAAACTTAAAACTTGATGGCAAAAAACTAGATGCAATTGCAGAAACTGTGTTTCTAGGAATTACTCTAGATTCTAAATTGCAATGGGGTGCCCACATTAGAGCTCTTTCAGGTAGATTAAGTTCAGCTGCATTTGCAGTAAGAAAAATAAGGCAGTTGACTGATGTAGCCACAGCTAGGTTAGTATACTTTGCTTATTTCCACAGTATTATGTCTTATGGCGTTCTGCTGTGGGGATCGGCAGCTGATGTAGACTCAATTTTTATATTACAAAAGAGAGCAATCCGCGCGATCTATAGAATGGGTCCTCGTGAGTCCCTTAGAAACAAATTCAAAGAAGTTGATGTACTAACTCTGCCTTCTCTTTATATCTTAGAAAGTATTTTGTATGTTCGCAAAAACTTAGGACTTTTCAAAATTAGAAGTGATTTCCATAATATAAATACACGTAGTAAACATGAAATTGTGATACCTAAATTTAGATTAACTAAAACTAGCAAGTCATTCCTTATAAACAGTATTCGCTTTTATAACAAGTTGCCAAAGTCGGTTACAGAACTTAACGATGGAAAGTTCAAAACCCACATAAAACGTGTCCTTATCAAAAAAGCATATTACAAGATTAAAGACTACGTTGATGACAAGGAAGTTTGGCAATAATTCCTTCTGCACATGTGGCCTCCCTGGTACCTCATTAACGGCATAATTATGTAAATGTCTATTAACTGCTCCCAAATTACGATATGTATTTTATTTTACTTTTTTATTTAGGTACTACTTGACATGTAGTTTCATTATTTGACATTATATGCCTACAATTCAAATTTCATTTTAAAGTAGGGTTCTCATTCGGATTGGTTAAAGTTGTAGTGACAACCATTTGGGTTAAATTGGTTTTTATTATTTTATTCGACCTTTATATAGATTCCTTTATATTTTGTGAATGTGAGAACGTTGTAGGCACAACAGACTGTCGATTTGCAGACTATTTTCTATTTTTTTAAGTATCTTGTTGACAGGCCTACGCTGTCCTCGCATACCTATTCAAACTGTACATTTTTTAAAGCATTGTAAAACCCATTTATTTTTAAAAGAGTAACCGTGGAGTTTCTTGCCGGCTCTTCTCCATAGGAAACGACCAATTGGAACCGTGCACCTAGATTCTGACGTTTCATAAGTGCCCATGTAGGTTTATGTGAAATAAAATATTTTGATTTTGATTTTAATCTTCTAATTAAACTACGGAATAATGTAATTACGCGAGGATAAAGGCTTTGCTGGCGACAGATTTTAATTTGACTTGATTTCCTCCTTATTAATGACGTAATTTCGTTAAGAATATTGAAACAAATTATTAATTATTTTTCAATCGCGGAAATAATTTGATAAATATTAATTAATAATGTTTTAGCAAGCTGCCAACTTCATTCCTCCGTTAAAATTATTCTCAATCTGTTCTTGAAAATCGTTGTTATTAAAAATCTGACGTTTAAGTTTAATTCAATTTCTTTCTGAGATTAAAATAATATCATACTTATTACGATTGATCTTCATAAAAAACGTTGGCAAATTTCCCAGTTTAGAAATAAATCATTTCACACCCCTCACCCGAAAAGATAATCCATTTTGCGGTGTTCATTATATTTTTCTCCGATAAACACTTTATTTTACACAAGATTCCGTTGTCTCTTAATTTTCTCGGAATAAGCAGAATCCCGAGGGTCGGATGAGTGCTCGATTAATATACAATGGGACATTATGCAAGGTTGGCGTCCCATCCCCCATGAACATCATATTAAAGCCTTATCTTAGTAGCTTATGATCTGAAGGTTAGTCTAACGGGGCGTTTAGTTACGGTGTGTACCATGATTTATTCAGAAATTAATTTTTATTTCATACGATAATTGAATGATTACGGATGCCACGTGATGAGTTCAATAAGCATCATGTTGTTCATGTTGTTGTTTATTGCTGAACTGGGCCCTTTTGGCGCAGCCGTGAGGCACACTCCCCTGCCAATTTTCTTACTTCATACTTTACCCCTTTTTATTTTTATCTATTTGTCTGCTGTATGTTATATTGTGTGCCTTTTAGTCTGTGTTAAATAAAGGTATTTTCTTTCTTACTTTCTTCATTTAAGCTAAATTGACTTTTTTGTAAAGCTATACACGTGTTTCTGTGTCAGTTTTTGTTTCTTTGTTTCTAGATAAATTGGCTCCGGCTACATCGGAAACTAGACATATCATCACAATATTAAAACATAAAGAGCCGAAACACTTTAGTTTCACAAAATAATAATACACGACATTATTTTGTACATAAAACAGTGTTTGACATTTATAAAAATATTAATAATTCCAATGAGGTATTTAAGCGATATTTTAAATCACTATACAAATATAACCAAGGTAACATCGTTTATAAAGAAAAGGAAACATCAATTAACATTAAATTGACGACCCAAATAGTGTCACAAACTTTCCACTAAGTATCTGGGTCAATCAGGTTATTTACACTGTCCTTGGTCGGCGTTTATTTTGAGTTTGAAATGGTGAAAAATTAATGGGACAGAATTTTTTTCAAACTTTCTAGATATTATATAAAAAATAATAATGCTTATAATATTTCAACGACGAAAGATTTTGTTAAAAATCAACTCAGTAAAAGCCCGTAAAAGTAAAAGCATTCTGAACACACAATTATGAAGTAATGTTAATTTTGTGAACATTAGAAAATAAAACCTTTTCATGGTCCTCAAATCTAAACACAAAATATTTGTTGCTTCATAATATACCATTATTCACTTATGTATTATCCAAAGGTTATAGTATACCCACATTTTGTGCAGGTTATTGCCATTACCCCGGGGATAACCAAACAAAAGTAACACATCAGCTAACAACAATTAATTCATTCATTCAAGCCGGTTAATTCAAAATTGCATTTTAATAATAGCCAAACAGACACCGAAAGCACTGCTGGAAACAATACAATCTCCTAGTTTCAGCGTCAATATACTCAAGCACTATCCACTGTAGGTACTAACAACGTAGTTTTCGCTAACAAAACAATACACAGACTTGGCCTTTCCTGTTTATCGCAGTGTCAACACTAATGCACTCCAAGATTACTGCCTAGGGTTGCCAGGCTAATGATGAATCCAAGTTTTTATAGAGTAATTGAATTAGAAATAGAATGTCACTCACGCGTGATGTAACATCTAGTTAGCCTGCGGTGTAACTGCGCAACACTTACTCATCGCTATCATTTTGACAGTTTCATTGCAGGTTTTTGAGCAGACAAATTGGCATCTACCAGTAGAACTGTAGTAGGAAAAATGAGAAGATTATGAAGCAGCAATAAAAACTGACTGATAAGTCATAGGTAGAAACAGTAAATTATTCCAGTAACTTTATAACCTAGGTGAACAAAAATATAAATAACATTATACTTGTGAGAAATATTTTTCAAAATAATGTAAAATATATTTACGAGTAAACAATATAAAAGTAAAAACCTAAAGTAACTTCTCAATTTCTTTCCACTTTCATTTTCACAACAACACCGAAAAAAACACTAATTCTTTGGACATTATTATATTATCATAAAACTCGGCTATTTGATGACCCTAGAGGGAGGGGAGCTAAGGGGGAGGTGTCGTGTTGCAAGACTATTATCTTGTACACCTTGCAACGTTGTTAAAGCGAAGACACGTAACAGGAATTCCTGTTCCCGTTTAGACACGTCATTTTTGTTACACGTTTCAAAACGTGACTTGTTAGAAAAGTATGAAAAACGTTGTAGAAACTCATTAGCACAGCAATATATTGTCGAGGTTTGAGGTTGTTAAGCAACATATGGAGTTAATTGTTTGTTTTCAAGAAACTAGGTGAGGTTAACTTCCGAATAAATCATTTCATCAGACATACAATATGTCGTTAGTAGTAGTAGTACTAGTACCCACATGTTACCACTCTTTTGCTCGTATTTATTACCAATATAATTATTATCATCATGATAATGTCAGCCGAATGACGTCCACTGCTACTCCCCAAAGCACCGCAACTTCGACCGGTTCTGTGTTTCCCGCATCCAGCAAAATCATGCGCCCTTCGCCAGATTATTGGTCCACCTTCTGGGAGGTCTTCGAACGCTACGTCTTCCGGTACGCAGTCGCCATTCCAGAATCTTTCAGCCCCATCAGCCATCTGTTCTGCTAGCAATATATAATCGCCCTGCCCACTGCCACTTAAGTTTGGCAATTCTTCGGGCTATGTCTGTTACCTTGGTTCTCCTACGAATCTCTTCATTTTTGATTCAATCACGTAGGGAAACGCAAAGCATAGCCCTCTCTTTTGCCCTTTGGGTGAATTTCAGCCTTCTAATGAGGCAAATTGTGAGTGACCACGTTTCAGTGCCGTAGTTCATCACTGGCAACATGCACTGGTCAAAGACTCGTCTTGAGACACTGCGGTATACCGGATGAGAAAATTTTGCTCACAAAAAGGAGGTAGTTAAATGTATCATTATATTAGTTACATATACCCATAATTATGTATCTACCTTTTTTTTGTTACTTTTTATTCAATATAAACAACATATTATTTTACTAGGTAATAAAACTACTAACTTTGTAGAAAGCGGAAACGGTAATGAGCAAAAGATGCTAAGATCCAAAGCTCTTAAGTTCAGAGGCCAGCATAAGCCTTAATTAATTTTATGAAAAGAAAAGCATTGGGTACCTACGTAGTGGTTAAATTTTTTATTTCGATTCGACAATCCCGAAGAATCGAACAAAACAATTCTGAACAATAATGTAACAAATTCAACAAAGATATCGGTCCCATTGTCCTTTTTTCGAACTCCTGTTTTATTATTAAACAATCGATTTACCTGTTTTCTCGTAAATGCTTTCTTAGTTTCATAGATAAGGAGTATTTTCAGGCTGAGTTCCGACTCTGGAAAGCTTTTCAATAGAGGAAATCCAATTTACCGAACTCATAAGCGCTTTATTTCCACATTAAATTAATAATCTGAAGTACTTACGATTCGAATTAGGTTTTATTTTTATTGAAAATTGATACTATGGTTGGTTTTAGGATGGAAATAAAATCTTTATTTTCAGACCAGAGATCCATAGCATGCGACAATACAAATTGGTACTTACTAACTAAAACACAACAGCAGACTCATCTCACAGATCTGAATGGAGATGAAATGTAAAGTTACGGCTTATAAAGATTAATGAAAACATGTAATTATAGATTAAAAGAGGTATTCCACTGCCCCGAAGCCTAAGTAATTACTAATTAGAATGATTAATAACTTCTGCAGAATTTATAAATTGACTGAACTATTGAAAGTGAACTCGCTGAAGCAACCAAATTCGAAAATATTAAAGAAACCGTGCACCCATCATTTCATTTATCCAGTACTGTTTTCGTTGGAACCGGCTGCCGAAAATTGTTCTCTAATTCCAAATAAATTATTAGTGGGCTCCGAGCAAAATTCTCGAAGCTCGTAACTCGCTTTTCACGAACACCAGGAATTTCACTCAAGGCGAGATTAATTGTCCTTTAGTGCTAACATACCCGGTCCACATTCACCTCACCAATTGCCCCGGCCCGTCAAACTGACGAATGCGTCCAATAAAGCCTCCACGCGGTCATTTTTCATGAAAGACTGTGCAGCTGGGTTCCGGTTCATTTGCCATACATATTTTGCCTCTTTTGACTCACAATGACATTACTTTTTCGATAATTATATTCATGTATCACTAGCGAACCGCCGCTGCTTCGGACAGTTTTTACTACTTAACAAAACATCGATATAATTCTTTATTTAAATATAAGTTGAAAGTATATAATACACATAAACCCGGAATAAATTATCTAAATATGGTGAAAACTGTGTCTGTCTTTCTGGCCGTGTGATTTATTAGGTATACCTATGTATACATTATGAACCTTCTTGAAAAGTCTATATGCTATCGATATAGATGATAGATAGATGAATTGGTAATCGGAGCTTACAAAGGAACCTCGTAGATTGATATTTCTTTTACAACATATCCCATTTTCTGGACCGTAAGACTATCCGCGAGACCTCCGTCGTTACAAGTAAATTAGAAAAGGTAATCCCGTCTTATCTTCCTATTGTCGCGAAAAATATGCCACTCAACAAAGCCATTACGGTGCGACATTTTGTTAACATTGCGAAAAATAAAAATGTTTCCTTAGCTTCTAGAAAAATAAATTATTTAAAAACACGCAATGTTTGGACAATAAGCACGAGGATTTTTCCGCGATCCAAACTTTTTGAAACTTTGAATAGTTTTTGGATGTTTACACAAACAATTTGAGGAAAACTTCCATGATGTTCACGTACTTATGGATATCCTTTAAGGATCAAAATTGCTTGAAACTCTGATACTTTAAAATTGGGAAAGTTACACCGTGCCTGTCTACTTTGCTCAGTTAAAACTTTTAAACAACGCATAGCGGTGGGGAAAGAAACTTTGGAAGCGTTACGATTGTGCGTCAGGAAACACTTTGTCGGAAATGTATTGTGAAATTGATCCGCATTCATTCAAAACAAATGAGAAAAGTTTTTGTGAGAAAATAGAATGACGTACAGGTTTCGGTTGTGGCTTTATTTCTTTGTTCCCTTGGCGAAAATAAAAGTGGACGAAATTAACACACAGAATCAAATACATTGGCATTTTAATAACTGAATAAGGAAAGCCGCTCTTACTGGTTCCGACTGAGTCAAATTGATTAACCATCTTTCTGCAAGATGAGCTCGAATTCAAACCCAACTAGTTTTGAATTAAGCACAGTTGAAGTAGCACTAAGAAAATATAGTCACCAAAACCACAATAACAGCTTTCTCCAAAAAAAATTGTCGCAACAACTAAATATTTTGACACCATCACAGTAAAGCACTTGTACGCATTAGCAACTTTGTTATTGTTGGTTGTTTATTAACCTAGGAGCAATTATTAAACTTGTGTCTCTACAAAAAAGGTTTAAATATTTAACTACGGTATAATTGTTAGTGTAGGTGTATATTGTGTTAAAATATCTTTTGTCCAATAAACAACGCAATTATTTAACAGTGTCGGAACAGAACATAAAGTACATTCTCTAAAACTGGAAAAACTACGCGGAATATCATTTTCTAAATGAACTATACTCCCTTAGTAACCAGAACTAAACTGCTACCCTAACAAAGATAGTGTGTCTCCTCTTTTTTTTTTTTTTTTTTTTTTAATGGTTATAAACTAGCGCTTGACTGCGATCCCACCTGATGGTAAGCAGTGATGCAATCGTCGATGGTGAGGCGCACTAGTTTATTAAGAGCCTATTCAGTCTAGCCTTGAAGACACCCAAATTATAATCGGATGGAAAAAACGCAGCAGGCAGATTGTTCCAGTCCCTCGATGTACGCGGTATGAACGACGAGGCGAAACGACTTTTTTAAAGTAAACAAAAAAAAAATCGGCAAATCCTTTTCTGTCTACGGCGCTGATTTGTGCCATTGCAATTGCCAGTTTAAATGACATGCACGGAAATCGTTACCGTATTTAAGAGACGTGAAGGACCATTACTTGTAGTTGTGATCTTGTTCTCGTACCTAGCTGTAATAATCTGTAGTCATCATTTATTTTTGTTGCTTATATATTATATTCTTATATATTTAGTATACAAGGTGGAGACGACAATACAACAATAAATTAAACTGCGTATATCCAATGACGTCCCCAGTCTACATACGAAAATTCAATCAAAGATCTCCAATAGTTTAATCACTATAGCTAGTCAAAGATTGGCAAAACCCATAGTCGGCGCATCACTACTACTTAGTTTGTTAGAAAACATCACTTTTTTTAATTTCAATGTTAGGATTTATTTGATAGTTCCTAAATACCCTATGTATTAATATTGCCAGTGTTTTCATTTATTGTTGTATTGTCATCTGCACATTGTATATGTATTTATGTATCTATTATTATTATAGCATATCTATCTAGTATTTTGTATCATTGTGCATTTGTGAAATACCTAAATAAGTACCACGTTGTTTTTTTTGGTCATCAAAAAACTAAATAAACCTACATATTATAGAATGACTCATATTATTAAACGCCTGACTTTACCTAGTTATTCACAAAATAAAAAGGCAACAATATAAGAAAACAAATCAAGTTGTCGGAGCCCTCTATTTACTTATTTACCCACCTCTCAATAAAAGCTTGATCCAATAAGCGGTGACTAAAGGTGAAGAAAAAAGTAATTCTGTTTGCAAACAACACGTGCCGTACACAAAACCTGTTTTTGACCGACTATAGAAAAGAGTGAATGAAAGAAGGAAAACAAAAATAGAAATAAGGTTTTATCCCGTAGATTTTTCCGGAATTATTTTCAAAACGGTTAGCTAGTTATATTATGTTTGATATAATTTAATATAGGTACAATAACCACACTTTCTAAGAAATGATTATCGTCTACCAACAGACGCATGGCATCGCATTAAGTCCGCCTCTGAACATTTTTGTGCTTGAAGTTAATAAAGCCTGTACCTTATGAAGTAGTTATATTTTTTTTGCTGAAATACTATCATAACTATTTATTTTTGTATCACATGTGTAATAATTGTAGACCGTATCGGAACGATGTATCCGTAGTGAATAACATTCACTACTTCACTAATTTTGTAGGTCAAAGACCTAAAAAACCCCGAAAGCCCTTTTACTGCAAAGTACTCGCCTCGATGAGGGTGCCGCTAGGTCAAGGTTGCAATTAAGTAAGGTAAGGTTCACAAGCTAAAAGAAACTGCTTACACAAAAACTTTACCTTTCTATTAACTCCTACTTCGTATTAAATACGCCTTTAACGCCAAACTTATCATAAAATATCACGTTTCGGTAAAAGATTGAGTGGGTAATGTTACATTTTCGTGTGAAATTTAACTTGATTTCCGTATTTTATTATTGTGTTCATTTGAGTGAGACTCGCGTTTCCTGAAATGAAAACGGTTTCGACACGAGAATTTATCATTACTGTTCTGAGAAAATAATGTATTGCGTCGGAAAATATTAATTTTAAATTGTTTTACGTATAAACTCCAGATAAACAAAATGAGTTTTTGAACACCATATTTTATTTACACATTTACATTTAAAATAACACTTTAAAAAGATATTTCGTCCAAGTAATTATTATTGTAAGTCAGGGTTTCAGAGAAAGTTCTTAGTGCATCAATTCCTGGATGTTACCGCGTATAGGTATGTATGTACATTTGTTATTATCATAAGTGTGCTCTCGAATACGATCTACCTTACTGCATATAGCCTTAAAATCATAAAATTCTGAGGTATTAGGTAATAAACTATCATGGGTATAAATTTTTACCTTGCAAGATATATAGAGGCGACATTTCTGGTACGACTCTCAAAAGTTGTATGTTTTACAATCAATGAAGACGTAGCAGACGTAGCAGTATTTTATGCTTTGGCTCTCGGCATTTTATAATATTAAACAAAACTTACCGAGAAACTGTTCATTTCTCTTTTAATATTTATGAAAAATTCCAAAATCATAGTTGATTAGTTACAAATGATCATCACTGCTTATCGAACAAAGTATAGGTACAACACACACACAGGAAAAAACTCAAGATTCACCTACCAGTTCAGTAGGTACCAGTGTCCAGTTTCTTTAGATGGGGCAGTAGACTGCCCCATCTACTACTGCCCATAGGCCAGCCTGTTTGCTATTTTGAACCACCACAAAGCTACACAACACAAATCACAACTTACATATTTACTAATTTAACTAACAATATTTTGTTTATCTGTTTATTTCGGTGTTCTTATACTCGTCAACAACTTTCACATTAAATTCAATTATTCATCAACCGAAATACAATACTAGTTAGTATTGGATTTAGGTTTTTTTTACATATATTTTTTTTGCATGTCTTCTGTAAACCCTGTCCTTATGTCGTAATGCAAAATTAGTTTAGGTTAGTAAAAGCCCAAAAATAACTAAGTTTCAGTCCACCAGGGCCCATCTATAAATCGTAAGGCTTGCCAATAAATCTGCGGAATAACCAGACTCTTTCGGGAAAACTGTTATTGTATCATTTTGCACATTACAACCTTCTTAATGTATTTGAGGGGAAAAAAAGGAAAGAAAACATAGTTAGCAAACGAATTTCTAAGTATCCCTTCTGTAAATATTATTTTCCAGGCAATATATAATCTCATTTTCATCTTAAATTGTTTCTGTTAAACGTATCAAGAATAAACCTATTACATTTGTTTAAATAAAAATAAATGTATATAACTATTAAGTTAAAAATGTAGGTACACAGTAATTATTTATAGATAGGTGCTTCACATAAAAAGTATAGAGAAAAAAAATGCGCATCGCGACATTTAATGCAATTCAACCAAAATCATTAAATTCACCTCATTTAATATTAACACTCCCTTCTAACAAGCGATAACACGAACAAGAGATACGAAAGCTATTAAATTGCTCGAGAACATTATGCTAACTACTCAAAGGAGTCTGCAATAGAATGTGAAATAATAGTCGACAAATACGTCACTTCCACATGGCAAGATAAACACGTTCAGACTATATCTTTAGTCGAGAGTAATCTGTTTTAAGATTGGAATAGACTTGACAATTATTTGCGATAAATCTTCTGTAATTATTCAGTTTTATCTACTAATGACCTGTTTCTTAGAATCTTCGATATATTCTCAATAGCTATTGATTAGAAAAAGTTTTCCATTTAAGTTATTCGGTAAAGTTATTCTTGAACTGAGTGACATAATACTATGTCTTTATTATCATTTATTTATTTGGGATTGGACGTAACATGTCCTCTTCTTCAATACTCTATTAGTCGTCATCTCAGTCCATCTTTCTAGCCATAAATCATCTTTCACACAAGCTATCCCTCTTATTTTTGGTCTTCCCCTACTCTTATAGCCAAAACACATACCCAAAATTTTCCACGACACTTTGCTCACAATGTTATTTAAATCAATTCAATAGTAGTATCGAAAAAATAAACTGTGGTTAAGAATACCTAAGAAACTGGACATAAGCTATCAGTAAGTGAAACTACTGGAAATTTTGAAATAACACTTCATACAAATTACGTTGCTGGCTACGGTTTTCCTAGATAATTCACCGCCTGAGAAGAAACGGAGAAGGTAACCGGGTTCTTATAAGAGCTTAAGGGTATTTTTATTCTTAATCGAAAGGAAATATATTACTCATTTATCATTATTATATTTTTATTCTTTATATTATTTATTTTTTCTCTTTGTTCCGCTCAAACAGAGCACCTGCCATCTAATCTCTTCACCGCCCTTGGTTGACTGGTACAAAATGCCTAAGGCATTAAGTCCGCCTTTTTCCATATTTTTTTGAGTGTTTTGCACTCAAAAAAAGGTAAAAAGGCGGACTGAAAACGGAAAAGAATAAATAAATAAATAATAAAAGGCGATTTTGTTACGCAATTTCTAGCTTTTATATAATGTATATATTGTTACAAATTCTTGTCATAACTTAGGACTACTTTGTTGGAATTATGAATATAGGTACTTAAAATTGTCACCCGTTTCTTGTTATCCGTGATTTATTGCTAAGCAAACCTTCACGACGTTGGCATGTTTTCCTAGTATGTTCCTAGTAGGTGAGGAGAAGTATGTTGAGTGTTTTGCTAGTCTTGAAAATACATTTCAGCCTCTTCTCTAGTTAAGTAATGACTTCGTGTCAGTTAATCGAGTATTTTAATGAAATTCATTTTACCTACTCAATTTACCAGCGCGGAAGGCTTTAAGCATTTATAAATAGACTAGCCACGCTTCGCATGGTTTTTACGATTTGACAAATCATTGAAAATTTATTTGGATTTATTTGTTTTTTTTTGTTGAGACTGCCTCGTTAATCTAATGGTCGCAAGTGCTATGCATAAGGTCCCGGGTTTAATTCCCGGGTCGGGCAAAGTGTTATTGGGTTTTCCATCTGGAATTTCTCAGTAGCAGTCCGGAGTCTGGATTTGTGCCCGATTGAGAGCAATAGCGAGCCTATTGCTCTCAATATCCTTCTATTACATGGGACTTAAACATAACTGGCGAAATGTGGGTGTAGTATAGGTACACCTGTGCCTAACCCTTCGGGGGAATACATGCGTGATGTTATGTTATTTATTTGTTATAAAACATATGAATGTATTATACACATAAATCTTCCGGAATGAATTCTCTAAATAATGTTGAAAACCGCATCATCCATTGCGTAGTTTTGAAGAACAACACGCTCACGCAGACAAACATGAAAAGCGACTCCAGTTAATTATTCATGTGTACATTTAGATACTTAGTTTAATTCAGCCTTTTTGAACAGTGAATATGCCGTTTGTTACCCGATCAATTTATTGGGAACGCCAGCAGAGTATGTACCAATAGCTGAACAGAAAACTTAGAGTATAATTGTGAACAAGTAAAGTTGACAGGTACATATGCTTTTTTTTTACCACTATAGTTTAATAGCAATAGCAAGTTATGATCAGGGCAAAGATGGAAGCGAGCTACACCCGGAATCCTCAACCACAGAGGAACTGGCTATCTTACCTTTAACTGCCGAAATACAACTGCATTACTATATTGTTGTTATGGCGAGAGACTTAGATAAGATAGTGGTAGCTAGCCAGGCGGACTTAGATCAAGCCCTACCAAACCGAGCAGAAAATTTTACCCACACTGGGAATCCATCCCGGGACCACTGGGGACACAGAGGCAGGGGCACAGAGGGGGTTATACATCTGAAGATCTTAAATAGCAACATATAGTGGGAATTTGAGACCAATGTATTTAAAACTAAATTCACTGAGAAGGATACAACTTAGTGGCAAAATGATAACGCAAATGCCTTGCTTGCCAAACCTGAAACAGAAATTGAATAAGCAACTAGTTTGAACTTTGTGTACCTAGCTTTAGTTGAGATGACTTTATACGGCGTGGTATTAACATATAAAGCGCTAAAGCGAACACTACCACGCTTTATTTAGCTGCTTTAAACAAGATCGTTTGTATTCGCATAGCTGTTCTGCTTTACTAAACTACTGGAAATCATTTGTTTTGTGTTTGTTTAATTTACGTCTTTGTGGGATGTTGGAGTAACATTATTCATAGATATAGTCATTCTGAGATAGTAGAGTACGTATTTAATTGCGAGTTGCAAAAGGTTGAGCTATGTAGGTCAATTAATCTGCTTAGCCTTTTCCCAACTATGTTGGGGTCGGCTTCCAGTCTAACCGGATGCAGCTGAATACCAATATTACATGGAGCGACTGCCTATCTGACCTCCACAACCCAGTAATTGGGTAATACGATACCCTTTGGTAAGACTGGTTGTCAGCCTTTTACGCTTCTGACGACTCGTAACGACTATCAAAGACAATTTTTCTAAAGAATAAGGTACGTTTTCAATTTAGCAAGTCTCTAAAGATTCATCATCAATTATCATATATTATGTTGACTTCAGCTTCCACTCTAACCGACTGCAGCTGGATACCATTATTTTACATGAAGCGACCGCTTATCTGACCACCACAACTTTCCGAAGATTATTTACGTAAATTACCAGTAATCAAACCGACGAGAAAGAAGTTTCTTATTGAGAATTCGCATTCACAAGGCAAAACACAGAAAAGCTTCACTTTTCTTGATAAAAGTATCGAAATGGAAGCCTTTATACTCTTAGCTTGCGGGCACGAAACCAGCGGCGAGGAGTGATCCTCACCGCTGGTTCGGTGGCTCGCTTAGTCCCACAATGGCTAGAGGGCCATCGAGCGGTTAATCCGCTTAGCTGGCAACAAAACCACTCCACCGCCATCGCCACAAAGTGGGAACCAATACACGACCAGACTAGAATCACATAATGTACGTCGAACTATAGATGATAATGGAACAATGAGGTTAGTATTCGTGTGAGGATTATCTTGCTCAGTTTATTAGGTCTGGGCTTTATAAGTCCTCTTTTGTTTTGGTTTTATTTGCAAGGATAGACATATTGAAAATGGTTATCCTCGTCTATTGACACATTTGAAACATCAACGGCGCGGCGTTGCCAGCCCTCATTCAGCAAAAACTTAAAAGGTCTGTTCTATCACCTTCACTTGTAAGGTCAGTGTCAAGATAAATCCAACTTGCCCAACATATCAGAGCTATCTTGTAAAGTTGAGGAGTTCCTGTGGCTACCTTCCGGCTCCATCATCAGACCTTGCGCTGCACCTTTGGCCATAGTTTTTGTCCAGACAAAACGACCAAACACAAGGCCCCATCATCAGACCCTGGACACCATCTTTGGATATAGTTCTTGTCAAGACACAACTAACGAGTTCAAACTCACAACGTTATCTTATGTAGTTGAGGACTTCCTATAGCCATCTTTGAACTCCATCATGAGACCAGCTCTATGGTATCATATTTTTGGGTTGTCACCGTAGTTATATAAGTATATTACAAGTTTCAGCTCAATCAGATGCCAGGACGTGCTTGAAATGGATGACAATGGGAGTAACTGGGAACATACGAACAAAGCAAGCTAATAAAAAGCTTATAAAAACTGTAGTGCCAATTATTCGCTTCCAGAACAAAGCACTACCTGATGGCAGATCTGAATCTGAATCTGGATAGAAGTATTGTAGGTACCTAGTATTATTTTTCCGAACAATGTCATTTACAAGCACTCTATTACTTAGCGATATTGTAAATGGAACTCTTTTCAACCCAATTTAACTTCGTGTTTATCTTTAATTTCCCAGATAAACCAATAACCTCTAAATTTGCTCTAGCTAAAGCTTCGTCGAGTATATAATCCGCTTAGTTTAACAAAACCACTGCGACACTACAGCAGAACCTTATTGTTGCTGTGGAATCACGTACGCTGCGCACTGAAACTATGCATAATAATTATTATAGACTATGTCTTACTTGGGTCGCAATCTCGGGGAACTAGTTTATGCACCCAAATGAAAAGTATGCTATGCAATAAGTATTAATCTGAACATACTCTGTCTTTTTGACCATTTAATGCCGTGTAGCCATCATGCCTGATAGGTAATCTGTGTGCATGTCACCAAGAACTAAACATAATGCCTTGGGGCAAACAGACAAAAAGGAAAGTTTTAGTGGTTGCGGTATGTTTTTTGGAACCTTAGTAATGATTGTATTGTGCAGAAGCAAGAGTTTCAACGGTAGTAATTGCATTGGTTGCAACCAATGATTCTTTGAGACTGTATGAAGAGAAAAAATCCACCAAATTACTGAGTCTTGATGAAAGTTAACCTTTAAAAAGTATCAAAGTCACACATTCACTGTCAAATCAAATTACCTGGAGATAACTTATGTAATGAGTAGGTACGTTATGCCGTTGGTCCCGGCTTTCATTCGTGGATCTTTGACAGTCGTTACGAGTCGTCAGAAGCCTGAAAGTCTAACAACCAGTCTTACCAAGGGGTATCGTATTACCCAGTTACTGGGTTGTGGAGGTCAGATAGGCAGTCGCTCCATTTAAAATACTGGCATTCAGCTGTATCTAGTTAAACTGGAAGCGGTCTGCTTTCAATCTAATTGGATATAATCTAACATAGTTGGGAAAAGGCTAGGTACATTGATTGAGCTTAAGTAATTAGTAAGGTAAGTACCGTCTTCCATTTACTCTAGATTCCATTTACTAGAGACACTATGCTTGTTCAATAGATATTATTATTCTAGTAACAATGTGCGTTCAAGTAGGTAGTATGAAGGCATACAAGAGAAGGTATGTATGATTGTAATATGACCGCTATTATAATTTATTCCTCAGTTATTCCATTTCAATATGAGCACGACCTGAAGGACAGACATTTGATTGAAATCATTCAATACAGTTACTGAATATTATACAAGATAGCTGATATATTTGTTCTGTGTCTGTAATTATTCAGATAAGTTTTTAGTACCTGTAACTTAGAGTTTCTAACAGAGTGTGGTATTTAAGTCACAACAAATTGGAATCGTTCATCAACATTTTGTCTTTTCAACAGTGGCTATGTAGGTATAGTCTACGGGTTTTTATTATATTTTAGGCAAAAAGGAGTATTATGATTTTGACCGGTATGTATGCTTATGTTCATTTGTTACTACATACCTAATCTATTCGATTTATTAACACGTGTGACTCCGGATTTTTAATTTGTCTCTCTGAGATGACTTGTTTATACCTTTTCAGTTGGCTTTTGTTTTTTGTTTTGCCGTAGTTGGGTTTTAGTTTTTATACTTTTATTTTAATTTTAATTTTATTTTAAACCTAGCAGTTGCCTTACAACGATTTTCAATGTGAGAGAATATTAATGAAACAAATTGCTACGTAAAATCTTCTGTGTCCATTAGTTCCTACTTCAAAATCAATAAGCAACAATTTCAAGCAAAACATTTTTCTTCCCATGACATATAAATGCTGGAATCTAAAAATCACTTCCAATAATACTTTTCAACCTTTGAAATACGCTTGTTACAAAAATAGGAATACGTATTCGAACGTCAGAAACATTAAATTGCCGACGACATTTTATTATAATATTATGTCGTTTGAAGAACTTAACCGATTCGAGAATAAAGCAGTTTTGTATACATTTAAATAAGTATTATCCTATGAATTGACCTTATAATACAATTAATATTTTTTGGTTTATGGAAGTAAATAATATGTATTACTTGTTTAATAAATTGCGTCATCATCTGCGCAAAATGTAGGTAGTGCATGCTGTTCTTTTCTATAATTATTATGTAATGAGTGTATGTAAAAATTATAAAGTAATACTGAGGTACTCATTGTTGAAGAGCCTAATAATAAATAAATAAATACTATGCACTTATTATAAAAAATGCTAAATTGATTACAATAAATTACATTTATTATTAAATTAGATTATATTACTTTTTTTTTTACTAGTAATATTATACTTATTGTTGAAATTAATTTGGGTCTTTTAACGACTGAACCAATACACATCTTATTCAAATAAAGAGCAAGAGCAAACAACTTTACAACTGTGAATAACATCAAATAAAATATGAAGCAGTAGGTTAAATTGTGGATAGACTTAATACTTTAATCAATAAACCACTCATCAATGTATCAAAAATGTTGGTTTAGACGCTCGAACGTTGGAAACTGTGCCGAGGACAGTCACGCAAGGTAGCTATTAATTTGACATGAACTATCATAATGATAACTAAACTTTTCATGTATTTGCGACTAAAGCCTTTAGAATATTAAACTTCTTAGTCAGCTCTTTGATAATAAAAGCGACATACCAATATGAAAAAGTTATCTATGAAAAACAAATGCTTAGACTTGCAACCCCATCCACGCGTCGTTCTATTATTCAGGAAATAGAAATACCCTTTTTAGTTTCCATAGTTACGCTTGTTACGCTATCACGGCTAAACTATGGGATCAGCGGATTATTACACCCTTCTATCATAATGTACTATGTTTTTCAACACACTTGCGTGGAAAAGAACAGGGACCTGAGTCTACTAATTTATAAACGTCACAATGGTGTCATAATGGTTAGTTTTTGACAGATTTGCCATACAAAAACTGTCAAAAACTAACCATTATGACACCATTGTGACGTTTATAAATTAGTAGACTCAGGCCCCAGACTTGTTGTCAGAACTTATGCTCCAATAACGAAATTATAGAGATGATACATTTAAATTGAAATAATGAGCATGATAATAAATTAAAATACTTATTGTAAATGGACATAAATTAAAGGCAAAATCCAACCAGCCTTCGTTATTACGTATTAATTCAACTGTTTATTTTATTATCTAGAATCGGTTCACATGTTTCTGTGAAGTCAATTAATCTGTTGATGCGATAAGGGCTTCAAATGAATAATAAGTATTCATTATCATAGGTATATATAATTTTATTACACATGAGTGGCGTTGAGGGTTAAATAAACATTAATTCAGTTTATATTCTAATAAAATCGGTACTTAAAATCAACATCAAGAATTATTTTCCATTTGCTGATTACATTTAACTACATCTTTAAATCATAGTAAAGTCAGGGAAATTAATTGTTTTTATTATTAACTACCAAATTTAATTGTCCGTATATTCAAATTATTGATTAACTGTCATCTCTGACAGTTGCATGAAATTGTCAATTCTTGACCGTACATGCCTACTCCAACCTCATTGTTTCTACGTTTAGTGGATAAACGTGTCACGGAACCATTTTAAATGTCAAAAAGCGCTCTAGATATTTTCTAAACAGTACTTTATACACTTCAAACTACTAAATCATATTCACTATCATTACTACTTCCTTTATTAGTTTTATTTACAAACATAATATAATTTACATTTTTGAATCATTTAAGATTTTTTTTAATAGTAGCCTACCGGTGTTGGGAACGGAGTCCAAGATACCAGCTGACCACTGTGGTCAAGGCTCCTGAGAGAGAAACACTCTAACGATGACGACGCGCCTTGTCCAGAAGTATCGCTTATCGTCCTGGATCAAACCCATGATCCAGCTGCCTAACAAGAGCCTCCTCAGCCAATCTCGCGAGGCAGGTAGATACTTAAAATGCTTATCTTTTTCAGCTTTCACGAGGTTCTCGTCATGCGAGTCCGCTATATCAATAATCACTGTGCGACTACTATCATTATCGTTACTATATCATATGACTAATCATTGCATACTAAATCATATTGCAGGCTAGCTCGCCTGCATTAGCCTCATTAGCTATACTACGAACATTGAAACTAATCTCAGTGGGCTGGTTAGTTTCCTAATCAACAAAAGCTCTTTGTACTGAACTCAGTTCCGACTCGCTTTTGACTGCAGACGAAACTCGTATATTAAGCAGATGTGAGCTGGAACTACTGCGCTACGGGTATGCAAACGTTTTGAAACATGCTACACTATGTTGCTGAAATTGTGTTGCTGTGTTGTGTTGAGAAAAGCTTTTAGATTACACTGAACGTGTTTATGAATGAAGGGCTCCTATTTAAAAAGTGTTTAATTTAACCATTTTTGTACCTCTGTGTTTTGTTGGAGATCCCATTGAAATAAATAAATTAAACGGGAAATTTTTGAGACTTTAAATTGTAGCTAAAAAAGCTAGATTGAGTCGAAAATTTCGTCCTAAAATAAACATGATTATTGCAAGAACAACATGAAGGGACGTGGAAAAAAAAAACTCAACTCCACAAACAATCTTTCCATAGCAAATCCCGTGGTGCAAATAAATCTCACGCACATAACTGTTATTGCAATAATAAAAACAGAGCAGATACTTAGTATCGCGTCTTAATACATTACCCGTTACATAGTGCGCTATAAAACCAAAGTGTACGTTCGGCATAAAAGGGGAACTGGCAGTTTTGACAACATTTTCTTACAAATTGATACATCATTTGTTGTCTGAGATAATCAGAGCGGCAATTCCCGTATTTTTAAGAATTTCTAGTTCATATTCTAATCTCTATTATTTGTTAAAAATACTTCTAATTTTTGACTATTTTTAACAATTTTGTTTGAAATTGATTGTCGCTGAGACAAGACTGAGAAATAAAAGGAAATAAATAAAAATTGTTTATTCTTATCATCATTATCATCGTCAAACGACGATGATAATTAAATAAATAATTACGTGAATTGGATTTCGTCGGTCCGTCTGACACATCAATTTATACTGATAACAGAACGTCACTATCATAATTATAGCATAAAGACAGCTTTGACACTTGGTTTCTGAAAGCTATACCAGACTAATTAGCACGCTGTCAAACCCTGTATACTGCTGAGATTTGTTGACCGAAATATCGAAATATAAAAAATCACTTCACAAAATCTTTGACAACAGAATAAATTCAGAGAAATTGGAGATTAGTCATTTATAGTCAGATTATATTGCAAATGACTGCCTCGTTAGTCTAGAGGTCGCAAGCGCTACTGCTGAGGATGAGGTCCTGAGTTTGATTCCCTGGTCGAGCAAACTGGTATTAGATTTTTCCGTCAGGAATTTCTCAGTAGCAGCCTGGAGTCTGGATCCCGCTGATAACAATATCCTCCTATCCGCCTCCTATTTTATGGGACTTAATCATAACTGGCCTAATGTGGGGGTACTGTAAGTACACTTCTGCCGTAACCCTTCGGGGACACCAGGTGTGATGTTATGTTGTTGCAAGTGAAGATGATTAAACCGTATTGTGTTCATCACACGAAAACGAATTTAATCTGTAAGTTGCAGACCAACTTTTTTGCCGACAGTACAGTCATAAACTGCACTCAGTTTACGAGAGCCCGACAAAATAATAGTATCAATCGTAAAACATGTCCAGATAGAAAATTGTTCCGTGAATTTTATGTTCTGGCTGCGACTGTACAGGACAGCTGTTTCTTTGAGTCGTTTTCCATGTTGTTAATCTTCATGTTTCACAGATAATGGGGTATATAAGCCACAGAAATAAGCTACTTATAGGCGATTTATTTGTTGCACAAATTATGACGAGTTTGTTATGATTCTAAAATTGTGATAAAGGATGGGTGTTTAAAAGCGTCGCTCACATCGAAAAACGACTCAAAATCTTAATAATATTGGAAAAAAATAATGCAAATAAAATCAAGGGTACCAAATTCAATAATAACATTGAAATTATAAAAATGACACTAGGTACTAGATTCGGTACTGGAAAAATCTGTCGAGACAAACTGCTTAGAAAAAGCCGATGTAGGATTATTTAGAAATAATACTTTTAAAGAAAGAATCGATAATTAATGTTAATGAGAAAGTTAATTTAATAACATCAAATCAAAGAATAGTTTAATTAAAATATATTTTTTGCAATATAAAGCCAAATGAGAATAACAACTCAAGAATCAATTTTACGAATTGTAAAAATTTATATCATCAAAATATACACTGGACTGTTATATAATATTACTAATTCATAACATAAGTAACCTACTTTCCCGTTTTACCTTAAAAAAACTCGACCTTGCCATACAAAATCCCTTATCTTTTTTCCCATTGACCCTCCATGTATTGTGTACATATCCACTCGTTAAGGTCTATATAATGGGTTCTGTATCTGTGTATGGAATAAGTAAACAAGCCCTTTCAGTATACTTGAAAAATATGAAATGTTCCATATTGTTTATGGTGAGTTTTCAAATAACAAAGGAGGATAGCAGAATAGGATTGTTTGAACTAACTTTGTTTAGAGAACAAACATGACGAAATGTCACACAAGGCTTTGAGCAGATCTTTATCAAGATTGTCGGTTCAGGAAAACAAAAACAACTGTCACGCACATTCTCAACAAAATATATATTTTTCATAAACAAAAGTTTCAAAATACAACTGAAAAAACTATTTTGACACGAAAAAATGAGAGGTTACCATATACTCTCAGCAGGCCAATGTAAGACAAAACTTGTGATACGAATTGTCAATCGACTTTGCACCACGTGTAGTGCCTCTATTAACTGTCACATTAACTTTCCCTGCACACCAACTGCCTTACGAATGATTATGGTATGGCTGTGTTCTGTCTTCCACACAGAGGTTCCCAACCTTTATGGTAAAAGGTGGTTCCCCAATTTTCTTTCAAAGACACTTCGACTGTGTCTGTTAGGGTAAAACTACAAGGAGCCAATGACGTGTACCACGTCGCAATGATTGATTACATCAAGTAACGAGATGATTGGATTACATACAGGTCACTGCTACCATTGGTTGTTGGCATCAAGACACTTTTGTCTAAAAAGTACCAAGAACATAGTAAAACATATATGTAGTACAGTGCTCTACAGGGTGATTAATGATAGGTATACCTCTTCGCTTTACTTCATTTGCCTTTGGACCACTACGTTTGAGACAGCCTGTATACTGAACTATATATTTTGTAGCCTCTGCGACCCCCTTTTCCCTCTACGCGCCCCATTGGTTGGGAACTCATGGTCTTAAAGCAGACCAAACAGTTTGACTCTGTGTGCGCACTATCTAACCAGTAGACCATAATTTTAGTTTATGTAGTTGTCTACATAGTCACAGCTGCAATATGTGTGCATACAAACAAAAGCGGTTGAAGCCAGCTTCGGACAGACTGCCGGTATTTCGGCACACTGTTCGCAATAACGTACATCGTGTTGGGAATTTTGGCCCATTTAATTAAGTCAAGTTGACAGTAACGCAACCAGCGTCAATTATTATTATTTGCTGTCCTACAAAAGGTGAATTTTACAAGTTTTCATTAGTTTAAAAGTGACTCTTAAGGTAATGCTAGTCGGTCATTCTTCCATAAAAACGCAGTAAGGTATTTGCTTATCTGTTTGACGGTATACGTTCAGAACGAATCATTTATTACAATTTGTCTAGCCCTGTCTGGGAGCAGAAAATTGGTTTGGAAGTTATGAGCGGCGAAACTTCCATATTTCAACACTAATTTTAACTCATCTTTGGACGTAAATAGATAACTTATGGAGTATGAAAATGGCAAAATATAAATCGTACAGGGATTGGTAATTTTTGGTATTTATTGGGATTTTACGAGCTCTCGTGTGTTTTGAATGTATAGTTGCGTAAAAGTTATTTAACTCATTCCCGTTTATTGGCTAGAGAAAGACTGCAAAGTTACTTAAAATACACCGTGTTCGCCCCTTGATGTGACTATTTATGAATATTATATAGAGGTTAAATTTGTTTGTAAGTTTGGGGGTAATCTTCGGAACTACTCGTATCAGTCGGATTTGAAAAAATATTCTTGTATTGGATATCCCAAATTTTGAGCATAGGCTATGTAACATCACGCTACGACCCTTGAGAGCCGAGCAAAAAAGTTAGAAAGAACGCTAAGCGAAAACGATGTAAAAGCGCGGGCGGGCGATGGGATGCGACGCGGTGGGTCAGGGCCCGAAATTTCACACGGACGAAGTCAAGAGAAGTTATATATTCTGAACTCTAAAATTCTTCTTTTACAAGAAAAGTACCTTCAAGTACTATCGGATAACCAATTAAAATTTTGCAGAAATTAACAAGACCTAGCAAAAAAGTTTAAATAATGATTGTAATTGTAAACACGTAGAGTTCTCCGTGAGTCCTTCTGTATTTTTTTCGTAAAGTGATCATTGCTAATGTGTTATTTTATTTTTAGCAAAGAACGTAGGTACTTAACGGACTTTTTCATTAAAAATCATACAATATGTCGGAGTTTTTCATTAACAATTTGACGTCTAAAAATAAAAAGGCAAAGGTAAATTAAAAAAAAGAAAATAAACCTTTGATGTCTATTCTATGCTCCAACTTCTCAACATCGGATATATTAGATTGTGGACTCGAGTGGACTCCTTGTGTGTACTCCGCGAGGAATTCTCTGTAATCGTATCTAACATTAATGACAGTGCAGAAACTGTAGTACACTACACAAAATAGGTACTTGCAATGAATAGTCTGTCTGTGTGTGTTAGCGTATTCTAATTGTGTATGAAGTAGTTTTTTATGAACTTATTTTTCCATGACTGTTATTTTTTTGTTTAAAAGCACATTTTAATCATGTTTAGTCTCGTGCAGACTGGCGTGACGCGATTTTAATTATACTATTTCTAAGAAAACGTCACGGTAAAACAATGAACGGTGTCGCGTCGCGCCAGTCTGCACGAGGCTTTAACCTTTGTGGCATTGCTGACACAACATACAAATTAATTAAATGAAACCGATTTTGAAATAAGAAAATTAAATGAAACTGGTAGGTATTTTTCAATTTTTTTTGGATAGTAAGGTCTATATCGTAAAATGAGAGTGAAAGTGAAAATAAATGGAATTGTCCATATTTCTGAGTTTAGAAACAAAATCATACTTTGATTGAAGAAACTACTAAGACTACTCAAGTGTCATTCACGAGTAACTTTGAAAATAACCAAAAACATTTCTCCAACAATTTAAGTTTAATCTAACGTAGCTCAAACATTATAAATGTGCACCCAACCTAACAAACTGGGCCAGATATTCAGCACTACACTTGATTACTCTCACAGTATTAGATTTGCATTTGAAATGGTCGCTTCAAAGCAATGAGAGAGTAATGTTGCTATAATGTCCACGCAATCGCACAGAACCGCATCTAATGAAATTACTTGAGTCATTTGTTCGAATTATACTTATGAGATTAAACTTTGTAACTGAGGAGTTTATGCTTTGTTAATTAGTGCGTGAGAATTTTGAGGTTGGGAGAAAACATTTTTTCAATGATATGTTACTTGGAATTAATGAAAACTTACTGAGTACAATTTCGACTAGCACAAAAAGCATTTTTATCAATTGATATGATTTTTGAAATATTTTAATATATATATAAGGTGCTATAAAAATATCTGCCACGGCTTTAATGAGAGGTAGTATTGTGTTTAAAGATAACAATAGTGAAGAAATTTCGTACCCCGGCACAGTTAAATCAATTTGAGAAAATAAAGTAGTTAAATAAACATTGACTCTACTCTGCATAACGTGGTTCACAAATTACGCGCGAAGTGCACTTCGTCAATGAAAACAACTGCTATCTCTTTCCATCTGTTCTGTGAATGAAAACTGAAATCAGCTGACTAGTTCGACACTTGCAAATTTATACGTACAATTTTTTGTATGAAAAAAAATATGACACAAATGATCAATAATTTATCTTTACTATTGTAATCTATAAACACAATACTATCTCCCATTGCAGCCGTGGCAGATATTTTTATAGCACCTTATATGTATTTTTATTAAATATTTTTTTTCAAAATGTTTATTGCCACTAAGTTCTAATTTCGCGAAACAAAACGACACACTTTTGAGTATTTCCATCGTCTAAAAGTGTTTGTCTATGCAAATTTCTATTACAAGCTAGTAATTCAATCTACAACTTAACATATTATGTACTTACTTGTAACCCGGTGAAATAATGAAAATCAATACGCAATACATTACAAAATCAAAATATTTTATTTCACATGAACCTACATTTGCACTTATGAAATGTCAGAAGCTAGGTGCACGGTTCCAATCGGTCGTTCCTATGGAGAAGAGTCGGCAAGAAACTCCACGGTTACTCTTTTACAAATAGATGGGTTTTACAATGTTTTCAAAAATGCACAGTTTGCATAGGTATGAGAGGACAGTGTAGGTCTGACAACAAGATACTTAACAAAATAGAAATTTCTTACAACAAAATGTCTTAACAAAATATTGGATGGATGAAATTAGGTACACAAATTGTTTATGATCTGGATTAACACATAGGGTTAATCCCGGTAGTACGTTCCCGGGGGATATTTTCTTCCACGCAGGCGAACCCTCGAGCAATAGCTAGTTGTAAATACATTTAGCCTTTCTATTAAAATAAAGTGAGCAAATAAAGTAGATGAACGATCAGAGTCTTGTAAACATGACAATAACATAAATGAAATGCCGTATGGAAACATATTATTCTGGTAGCAATTCATTATGATTTTCATATATTTTTACTTTCCAAATATTCGCTTTGTGAGATTTCTGAGAACGGTATATTTAGACTTGATATTTACTGGGTAATGTGTGTACTGTTTTAATAATAAATTGAGCTTTTGAAACATTGTGTAGCCTCGTATCTATATTCATTTTTAATAACAATCCAATTTGATTCGATAGTTGTGTAGGCTACACATAGAGTTTTTTTGTTGAACTGGCCTTATGAGTTACAGGAAATTAAGATTCTACTTATAACAAAAAGAGTTTCCAAACGGTAATTAGGACAGTCATCACCATCATCAAGCATAGCCACTTCGATCGGTTCTGTGGTTCGTATCCAGCGGATTCCTGTGGCCTTCACTAGGTCAACGGTCCACTTTGTGGGAGGCCTTCTAATGCTACGTCTTCAGGTACGAGGTCGCCACTCCAGAACCTTTCGGCCCCATCGGCTAACTGTTAGGCGTCGGCGAGCAATGTGCCGTACCCACTACCACTTACATAGGTAATATCTTCTCGTCTCCCATACCACAGTGTCTTAAGAGGAAAGTCTTTGACCAATGCGTGTTGCCATTGATGACATATGGAACTGAAACGTGGTCTCTTCCAATGAGCCTCATTAGAAGGCTGAAAGTTACCCAAACGGCATTTTATGCTAAGGTGAATTTATAATAATGATATCGTCTCATCTGTAGACATTAAGCTATATAAGTAACTTCAGAGGTCATCTAATCCATAAGGATTATTGCTTCTTCTGAATTGAAATAGTTGGACAAGAAGTATCCAAATCCTAAATAAAGACTTTAAGTTTAGTTAAATTCATGTCGAAGTCAAATAA
Organism: Eupsilia transversa; assembly: GCA_914767815.1. Taxonomy (NCBI): domain Eukaryota; kingdom Metazoa; phylum Arthropoda; class Insecta; order Lepidoptera; family Noctuidae; genus Eupsilia; species Eupsilia transversa. Next base: position 7,971,568 of record OU611888.1, read on the forward strand.
ACCAATACTTACAATATTGGACTTTCCAATCTAAAACTGCTTTAACAATTTGGAACTGTGGATCCATTTTATTATTGAAATAAACTTAGTAGACTTTGTCTTTCAAAAGTCCTTTATCGGTTGGATTCTAATATAATTTGTTTATTATTTACTTTATATAAAGTTAGATTTAAACATAATATGAAACTAAATTAATATAATATACACTTAGTATGTAACAAGCAATGGTTTATCTAGGTAGGTCTACATATAGAACTTTCAGGTAGGGTTTAGTAGTGGGCGCGTTCTTTGAGGCTGCGGCCAGCCCGCCGGTTGAACGCGTCCCAAAGCCGATACCGCACGGTCTCGGGTGAGGCGGCGAGCCTCCTAGCCGGATTGCCGCCGTGGGATCTAGAGGCGAAGGTCCTCGCCCACATCTGGGAGTGGCGCGAGGAGATGAAGCGCCGGGGCGTAACTCCGCTGCCGCGAGAAATCACGGTACAGCGGACAGAGCTCCGGCAGGATCTCATGGCGGCTTGGAGTGTGCGATTGTCGCAACCCAGATATGGGCACGCCGCAATCGCGGCGATAAGTGAGGCGCCACGGCGTCCTCACCTTCCGCCTGACACAGGTCCTCACCGGACACGGTTGTTTCGGGAGGTACCTGTTTCGCATAAGGCGGGAGGAAACGCCCGGGTGTCACCATTGTGTGGATCGTCCGGAGGACACGGTGGAGCATACGGTGGAGGTTTGCCCGGCTTGGGTGGACCACCGCCGTGTCCTCGTGGATGCGATCGGCGGCAGTGACCTCTCGCGTCCGGCCCTGGTCCAGGCCATGGTGCGGAGCGAGAGGGCATGGCAGGCCGTCACCTCCTTCTGCGAAGCAGTAATGCTCGCAAAGGAGGAGGCGGAGCGCGTGAGGGAGAGGCAAAGTTCGCGCCCTCACGCGCCTAGCCGCCGTAGGAGACGCCCTGGGCGTCGGGACTCCCTGGAGGATTCCCGGCCACCGTAGGCGCGGGCTTGCGGGCGGTGAGCAATGGGTAGCTCGCCCCCGATAAGGACCAGGCCCGGGTCGACGGCGCGTTGTGTTCCACGCGCGCCTCAAAGAGATGTCAGCACCAATGGCGGGGCCCACCGGGGCCGATGCCTGCCGGGGTTGCGGGAAAGTCCGCAAGGGATACCGTGGCCCCTGGCAACACAGGCAACTGAAGGAACACGGGTGGGTTTTAGTCAGTAAGAGTCTGACACGCCCTCCCGCTCCGCCCAGAGCGGGAGAAGTTATTTGATGATTTCCCACCCAAAAAAAAAAAAAAAAAAGGTAGGGTTTAGTAATAAGGCAGCCAATAGACAATAACCCACTTCTGGGATACAGGCCTCCTTTCTATGATAGGGTGTCCCAAGTTTTGACTGAAATATCATTCAAAGTTCTGGCTGCAATTATAGCATCCATAGTTCCGGTTAATCCGGTGTTTTGTCCCACTTGGCCACGTCGAGGAACCTACGGGTCATGCACGAACATCCGCCGACCGTCACAATACCTGAGTGGCACACCCGCTGAATCATCGTCACACTAGGCTGAGCCAGGAGAGTACTGTGCTACTCCCAAGAGAATTAAGGAAATCCATAGTGACCATAAACTTACCTACCCCCTTTCTCTTATTGTTAAATATAGTTTATGTTGACGAGGATACGTGGTCTCATTTCTACTCCCACGTAATCCCCTTCCGTCACAATGGCGGTGTCCACCAAGCGGGCCCAGGGTAGGTTGGTGGATGTCTGATGTCATAGAATTTTGGTTCTAGCTGGTTTTCCCACGACGTTTTCCTTCGCTGTTTTGAGAGTAGTGGTGATGAAATCAAATATACACACACACGCACATGGGTTTGAAACTCATGACCAACGACATGTAAGAAGCCACTGCTAGAGAGCATTCTTTAGAGCAAAGGTCAGGGACAAAATAATTAAATTGATCCCTTTTCGTATGTCAAAGATTGTATGTTACAAGATTGAAAACCAAGCTGTTACTGCATGTTTTTCGTGCATAAAGTAATGTTATTTCTTGTTCTCAGCACTTAACTGAAGATTCTTTAAGCAGACCCAATAATATTTTTAGCAGTAAATAATATCCTTTAGACTGCATGTGACGAGTCTTCCCACAAGAATTATATTATAAGCCATTACTCACTTCTATCTGTCAACAGTCCATTTATACATCAACGATTATAATATTATGATCTCAATCATAAAGCTAATTGACTGGCAACTTGCCAAATAAATACATTGATTTATAGATTATTATTTACCCTCTTTTCATCCTTCAAATTACCAAGAGTTTATTTTTACTGTTATCAATTTGATATGCTTTGATGAATGAATTGTTGTTGTTTTATGAAAGGCAGATAATATTATTATGATTTCAGTTTCAACAGTGGGTGTTTAATAATTTAATTAATTCGTATTTTAATTCAATCATAGCTTGACAGTTTTAAAAATTAATAAAAAAGTCAAATTGTTTATGTTAATACAACTAGGTAACTATAATATTATTTAGGAGTAGCATATAATATGATATTTATGTAGGCATTTTTATTATAAACACCTGAATTCACAAAAAAGAAAAACAAAATGAAATGGTTTAAATTAGAATCTATTAAACCAACCGTAAAAGTTATTTTTCGAAACCTCATTTAAAATCAGCCATCAACTAGTAGGGACAGTCGAGATAAAATGTTTCATGTTTCAATTTGCATAAAACTCGAATCTGATTTATTTTCCACGCTACAGTTCTATCACGAAAAGATTACCAGCAGAAGATCAACATAGTGTCGCGCTATTAAAAAGTTTAATAAATTCGGATAAAAAAAATTATTTATCAAGAACACAAACAACAAAAAATCACGACCTAATTAATTTATAAGTACCTACGTAAAATGCTTCTTTCACCAATGCAAAATCATTTATAAGTAGGGACTAATAAAGTTGAGAGCGAGCATTAAACTTGTTGAACGTCCAAAGTTACAAAAGATCAAGAGCTCGAAAAACGCATTTTAGAATCACATTTTGTCATAACCTATATAAAATAATCTAACACTTTAATATACCACACTAGATACTTACATAGTTTTGCAGAGAGTCGGCATGTAGGTCACTGCTGTCCGTTTTTTGAGAAAACCACTCTTCGTTGTACATAATTTGCACGAAAACTGCGTCTTGTGTGGACTGACAATTCTGTTCCACTACAGTGTCGTGTCACAGTGTCAATCTTCAGTTTATTTCTGTCGAGCGACACTTTAGAACGGGAACCTATTTCCAGTGCAAGTGCGATGCACTTTGAATAAAGGCACGAAACGTCTGACTGGCGAAGTTAAAAATATCTGTAATGACACCGCGGAAGTTGTTTCTATTTCAGAATTAAATGACTCAGTGGTATATTTAGCTGTCAAGGAATTTATGGCTCAGCTGTTACGAAAGCTTTCTGGATTCCGTTGATCGATTCAAAGGTGGAAACGTGATGGTTCTATGCCATTCTGTAAGATAACGGAAAAAAACTGCAAATGTGCATCAAAGACCATTGATGAACATAAAGCATTTCACTCAGCATATCAAAAAATCTAACACAACATAACCTAACAACAACAATCTTACTTAACTGGTGAAATATGTACACTTGCGTGACAACAGGCGTGACGTTATGTACTTATAAATGTACCAAGAAATAAATTAGACATTTACTGGCCCAAGATTGGGACATGCGGGGACGCCGGATTAATTTAAAAAAAATTGGCGAAATACTTAAGAACCCACACAACCTCAGGTTTTTATCTCGCTCGCTCCATACGACTCGCGGACTGAGTGCGAGCGAGACGGAGGCGGCTCCAAATCGGTAAAAGTTTAGGTAATTGCTTTTTACGGCGAAAATAATGGTCACTGCTTTATAGTTAGTTCAGTTAGTGTGCCAAGTTTCATGATCTAATTTGAAGTATTTTTTTAATAGCAGCGGTTTATTGTTCGGTTTGGAGGTGGATGTAATCGTGTTTCCGGCTAACATAGTAGCTAACATTAATCCTCAACTTTAACATATATTTATTTCAAGATTATTGCTGCAGTAGTTTCGATATAACGGCGGATCTTGCTAAGCAATTTGACGACTTATAGGCCCTTAAATGATGAGTAATCAAACACTGCAGACTACAGAAAGAAAATGCTTGGAAACCAATTTTCATATCTGCATTTCCACCGTTTTATTCAGATTCCATTACTCATTCTCATTTCCAGTAACAAATACACGTTAATGGACTGTTAAACACGAAATACCTTCAACATACTCTTGTCGATTTGTTGCTACAGCTGTCAGTCAACGTTTTGACAAACCATAATATTAATTTTGGCTAGAACACACAAGTTTCTATGCTAAACATATTTGACAAATGAACACGTGTTAAATCCCTATGTTTATGAGTTTGCAACACTTCAATACTTTGAGCTTTCGAGAAATTCTATGGAAATTATAGCAAAGATATCAAAGTAACTTTTACTATCTATATCTATACTTATAATAAATCTGTAGAACTGAAAATTCTGTACATTGAAAATATCAAAAAAATAAATGGCAGGGGGTGTTACTAGACCGACACCGAACCCAAAAATTTGATTAAAATTTTTTTTGTCTGTCTGTCTGTCTGTTTGTCTGTCTGTCGGTCGGTCTGTCTGTCTGTCTGTTTGTTCAGGCATCACGCAAAAACTACCGGTTCGATTACGATGAAACTTGGTATAATTATTCTTTAATATCCTGGGCACCACACTGGGTACTTTTTATCCCGGAAAATTATCCTATCCTACTATCTATATTTATACCTATTAATAAAAATACAAGTCCTGACTGACTGACTCATCAACGCCCCGCCCAAACCCTTGGACCTAGAAAGCTGAAATTTTGCACACAGGTTCCCTTTATAATGTAGGCAAGGAATAAGGAAGCATTTTTTGAAATTCAACCCCTAAGGGGGTCAAATAGGGGATGAAAGTTTGTATGAAAAATCTTATTCCTTGAGGTAATAAACATGAAACTCCGCACGAATAATTATCAAAATAAATAAAAAAGTTTGTAATTTGTTGTTTTTCTAAATTACCCACTTTTTTTTTTTTTTTTTTTTTGGGTGGGAAATCATCCAATGACTTCTCCCGCTCTGGGCGGAGCGGGAGGGCGTGTCAGACTCTTACTGACTAAAACCCACCCGTGTTCCTTCCCTTGCCATGCCAGGGGCCACGGTTTCCCCTTAGGACTACCCGCAACCCCGGCGGGCAACGGTCCTAGCGGACCCCGTCCGTTTTGCTGACATCTCTTTGAGGCGCGCGTGGAACACGACGCGCCGTCGACCCGGGCCTGGTCCTTATCGGGGGCGAGCTACCCATTGCTCACCGCCCGCAAGCCCGCGCCTACGGTGGCCGGGAATCCTCCAAGGAGTCCCGACGCCCAGGGCGTCTCCTACGGCGGCTAGGCGCGTGAGGGCGCGAACTTTGCCTCTCCCTCACGCGCTCCGCCTCCTCCTTCGCGAGCATTACTGCTTCGCAGAAGGAGGTGACGGCCTGCCATGCCCTCTCGCTCCGCACCATGGCCTGGACCAGGGCCGGACGCGAGAGGTCACTGCCGCCGATCGCCTCCACGAGGACACGGCGGTGCTCTGCCCAAGCCGGGCAGACCTCCACCGTATGCTCCACCGTGTCCTCCGGACGATCCACACAATGGTGACACCCGGGCGTTTCCTCCCGCCTTATGCGAAACAGGTACCTCCCGAAACAACCGTGTCCGGTGAGGACCTGCGTCAGGCGGAAGGTGAGGACGCCGTGGCGCCTCTCTAGCCACTCCTCAAAGAGGGGACTTATCGCCACGATTGTGGCGTGCCCATATCTGGGTTGCGACAATCGCACACTCCAAGCCGCCATGAGATCCTGCCGGAGCTCTGTCCGCTGTACCGTGATTTCTCGCGGCAGCGGAGTTACACCCCGGCGCTTCATCTCCTCGCGCCACTCCCAGATGTGGGCGAGGACCTTCGCCTCCAGATCCCATGGCGGCGTTCCGGCAAGGAGGCTCGCCGCCTCGCCGGAGACCGTACGGTATCCCCGGACGATCCGGATAGCCATGACCCTTTGGGCTGCATGCAACCGGCGGGCTGGCCGCAACCTTAAGGTACGCGCCCACACCGGTGCCCCGTAAAGGGCCATGGACCGCACGACCCCCGCGTAGAGCCTCCGGCAAGAGGCGTTTGGTCCCCTTAGATTGGGCAGAAGCCGCTTCAAAGCAGCCCCGGCCCGCTCCAGTTTGGGAGCCAAACGTCGGAAGTGCTCCACGAAGTTCCACCGGCTGTCGAGGACGAGTCCCAGGTACTTCATCGTCACCTCGACGCCGATGTGAACCCCTCCTACCGTTATTTGGGAACCCGACTGTTCTAAATTACCCCCTAAAGGGGGGTTGGAGGGTGTCAAAGTTTGTATGGAAGAATTTTAACGCGCTATCCGATTAACTCGAAACTCAATATTTATACTTAAACCTAAAAATTAAGAATAACGTGTATCAGGATTTTTCGAAATTCAACCCCTAAGGGGGTAAAATAAGGGATGAAAGTTTGTAGGAAAAATCTTATTCCTTGAGGTAATAAACATGAAACTTCGCACGAATAGTTATCTAAATAAATTATAAAGTTTGTAGTTTTTGTTTTTTCTAAATTACCCCTTAAAGGGGGGTTGGGGGTGTCAGTGTTTGTATGGAAGAATTTTAACGCGCTGTCCGATTAACTCGAAACTCAATATTTATACTTAAACCTAAAAATTAAGAATAACGTGTATCAGGATTTTTCGAAATTCAACCCCTAAGGGGGTAAAATAAGGGATGAAAGTTTGTAGGAAAAATCTTATTCCTTGAGGTAATAAACATGAAACTTCGCACGAATAGTTATCTAAATAAATTATAAAGTTTGTAGTTTTTGTTTTTTCTAAATTACCCCTTAAAGGCGGGTTGGGGGTGTCAGTGTTTGTATGGAAGAATTTTAACGCGCTGTCCGATTAACTCGAAACTCAATATTTATACTTAAAACCCATGGGAATGTATGGGGTAATTTCCAACACTCACACGGGCGAAGCCGCGGACAGCAGCTAGTTGTTAGAATAATTGCGTAGGTTTTAATGTACCTATAAGATTTTAGATACCGTTCTTTCAGATACAGCTCATTATGACATGATCATACAGATAGTACGAGTGATCTACGTCTATCTTTTTATATAAAAATGAATAGCCGAAATGTATGTACGCGCATTACTTCCGAACGACTGCACCAAATTGGATAATTCTTTTTTTCTTGAGTTTGTAATAGACAGGACAAGGTTTGAATTAAAGAAATTCTTAGACTAATCCAACTGAAACACCCGGGCAACTCCGGGCACAAACCGCTAGTATGTATATAGACCAAATATAAATACGATTATGTATGTTTCTTGATAATATCGCAGCAACTGCGACACATAATATGTAGGTAGCCCCAGCGCATTGTGTATGCATGATATTATTATGACCGCAGACCGCATGGACTGAGGTAATTACGCAGTACAGTTACAAGTCTACCCAGAACATTCCGGACTAGGTAATGTTACCTACTCAATGTACTATGCAAACACTCAGAAATAAGCCATGAATATTGAACGTGAACTTTTGATTGAAAGGTCGAAAGTTCAATCTGTGCCATATTGAACTATTTATGCTGAACTTGCTCGGTAAATGTTATGTGTAGCAAGTACCAATAAATTTGAAGTAAGATTCCGGTTCATTCGTCGGTAATAAAAAATCGTAATTTTTACTTAATATTGTACATAATATGTAGCAATTTCATTATTATTCAATAATTAAAATTCAGTTTAGAAACCTATTTAAATACGTCCATCCAGTGTCATCTCCATGCTACTGTAAACAATTCGTCTGCCAAGAATGTAAACATTATCTGTCCAAGTGTCCATGATAGTTTATTGACGTGTTTTACGGACTGTAACTTATTTTCAGCAGTAGATATGATATATAAATAAATTTTGGCTTATTATTTATTTATTAAAACTTTACGGACAAGTAAAAAAAATACTGTACAAAGGCGGACTTAATGCCCGAGGCATTTTCTACCAGTTAACCTTAGGGTCATGCAGAGACAAAACATGGCAGGTACAACATAAAAGGGATAGCTAACTTGAAAAAGAATAAATACATAGATACATACATATAACAGAATAAACTTTGTCAGGAGAAATAACGATAGGTAGAGGAGAAAACAAAACCAGCAAATCAGCGCTGCAATGCCAACTTCTTACGAATGTGTTCACGAGCCTTCACTTTGAAAGATAACCGACTGGTTGCCATCCTGATGTTCAGAGTGAGCGCATTCCAAAGAAACACTGCCAAAGAAGGAAAAGTGAATAAAACCAGCGCGGTGAGAAGGACATCGTAGAAGACGATTGTTCGTGGAACGAAGATTTTTACTATGGGCAGAGCATAGGTATTGAACATGCAAAGTCAGCTAAGAGGGATATTATGACACAGTAAAAACATTAAAGTGCAGCAATAGACGTGCAGCCGGCTTTGGTGACTTAATTTTGGCCTAATACGCTATAATAGGTCGTTTTTTTTTATGGCGGCGTTTTTTTCTAAGCCCTACTGCTGAGTTTGAGGTCCTGGGTTCGATTCCCGGGTCGGGCAAAGTGTTATTGGGTTTTTCCATAGAATTGCTAAGTAGCAGTCCGGAGTCTGGATTTGTGCCCGGTTGATGCGATAGCCTCGCTCTATTACATGGGACTTATACATAACTGGCGAAATGTGGGTGTACTATAGGTACACCTGTGCCTCGCCCTTCGTGAAATACAGGCGTGATGTTTTGTTATGTTATGTACGCTATACGTATTTTCCCTATATCTGTCGTAACTAAGGCCAACATCGGCATAGGTAATTCAACATTTTTTTTTACCGGATTAACTAAGCAAAACCTAAGTTGCTTAAGCCTTTGCGATACTAAAAATACATTCATAATATAAAACGAACAAAACATCAAATAATTATCACATTTTGCCTTAGTTCTAGTATAATTAGAGGCATAATGAGCAGCTGCCACGCTTCGTGTACCTTCTATTCCTATTCAGGTGAATATAATACGGTTACAGGTGGAAATAAGTTACAGTTGCTAATTAGTATGTGCATTCATTACTTACTTATATCTATGAAACCTGTGGGTTCTGAAAATAAAAGAGTGAATAGAACTCTCTAGTTCGTGGCACATAAAGAGGATTAATGAGCTCCCGAGAATGTTTTCAAATAATTTATAAGTAGTGGATAAATCATTAACTATTAATTAATCTTAGATAACACTTATGTATAAGCACTTGAGTGAGATACCTGAGATACAGGTTTATTCCTAGTTCAGGAAGAATCCAATCATTATATGCCTTAACCTCTAGCTTAAGGCCCTATTTTTGTAAATTTATTTATTAATTATTTTAATAAACAAATAAAATAAATAAATAAAAATAAATAAATAAAAACGTTAGTCCAGTAAGGAATGAACACACGTAACGCCATCGATAAATATTTCAGTTAGAACTCGATTATTTCGTCGAAGGAAACATCGACATAGAATGTTTCGAAAACGTTCTACCGGCAAATAATTCTTTCTTAGAACCGACTATTGGTGAAGAATTTTCAGTAAAGCTTACAGCCGGAGAACGGAAATTCGGAAAAGAAGTCTCAGTTCGTGGTCAAGGTAACGAAATAAGAATTTGGAAAATCAATTTGTCACAAAAAAAAAAGCTTTATATAATTTTATATTACATCTGTACGTCCAGCAACTGCCTACCTAGCACAAATTCCACTGAAAATATAGGTATAAACATTTTTATGTTACCTGAAGTCACCAAAAAAACATGAGTTCAAGATACCACAATAATTTACAACTTTCGACAACCAGTTTGCCTAGTCTTTTCCCAACTATGTTGGAGTCGGCTTCCAGTCTAACCGGATACAGCTAATTACCAGTATTTTACATGGAGCGACTGCCTATCTGACCTCCACCACCCAGTTACTGGGTAATACGATACCCTTTGGTTAGACCGGTTGTCAGACTCAGGCATCTGACGACCGGTAACGACTGTCAAAGATCCACGAATGAAAGCCGGGACCAACGGCTTAATGTGCTTTCTGAGGTACGGAGGAGTCTCGATATGTAAAGATGGTCACCTATCCACGGACCAATCTCGGCAAGCGTAGCTTAACCTGATGGTTTGACCCGTGCGGCGGTTATGACTTAGCCACGAGCTCCTCAACAATAACACATAACACAACACAACTATTCACATACCTATATCATGCATCAAACTTTCGTTTTACGATGTTACCCAGACAAGAATCCGCCTTGACCTTCGAAGAATCTTTTGTACTTCGAAAATCATCAGCATTTTCCATGAAGCAATATCCTTCCGAATTCAAGGGTCCGATTGGACGAGAAAGGGTCCAGTCCTAACATAAAATTATTTTGATTTTATGATGCCTTTTAAACGCCAAGGCATATTTCAATCGGAAATGCTTATTGAAACTGAAGTTTTGGCAAAATTAATACTTTTACTTGAAATATCGAGTTTTGGGAAAATCTTGTTATTTCGTTTATTGTTCATAAAATCATGATGACTTTTGATGACAGAATCTAAATACTGCAAAATAGCAAAATCTGGTTGCATAATGTTTGAAATAAAAATTCTTTTTTCAGTTTTTATTCTAAAAAGATTCGTCATAACCATAACTCATTCAAACCACAAAAATGTAAATTGTATATTTTTCATTTTTCCCTGATAAATTGCATGGAATCAACTCACCAATAAAAGCTACCGTGAATACCGTTATTAGCATTTCAAATGGGACGAAAGCTTTGCTTATGAATGAATAATTTTGTTTAGTTTTGCAATGGATCCACAACCCCAGCATTTTCATGAAAAGTTAACTGACTTAATTGTTTTCTGATTTTGCCCACGATTTGAATATTTCCGTTTTTTACTGATTATTAATTATGTCACTTGGTAATTACGTAATTTAATGACTCATATCTAAGACAGGTAATTAAATTACAATAAATCTAATTAATTTTTGCACGATATTGTAACACCTATTATTAGCTACCTACTAAAGAAGACAATCTATACATAGATACTTATAATAAATAAATAACTATTATTGCAAAAGAAAATATTTTGCACTTCAGGAATCAGCTGTTACTTAAAAATTGTAATATACCCTCACTTCGCCCCAAAATACGCAGAATTTTCAATGAAAGGTTGATAATAATATAAGCTATTAATTGACACCACTTTCATCTTTTTACAGAGGAGCTCCTGGCTAAGTAATAACAGCCGCACGGGTCGATCCATCAGGTTAAGCAGCGCTTGCCGGGGTTGGTCCGTGGATGGGTGACCATCTTTACATACCGAGACTCCTCCGTGCTTCGGAAGGCACGTTAAGCCGTTGGTCCCGGCTGTCATTCGTGGATCTTTGACAGTCGTTACGAGTCGTCAGAAGCCCGAAAGTCTGACAACCAGTCTTACCAAGGGGTATCGTATTACCCAGTTACTGGGTTGTGGAGGTCAGATAGGCAGTCGCTCCATGTAAAATACTGGTATTCAGCTGCATCCGGTTAGACTGGAAGCCGACCCCAACATGATTGGGAAAAGGCTAGGCAGAATGAATGAACTTTCATCTTTTTTCACCCAGGCCCAAGATTGTATGTAATGGTTTCAGTCTCCGCAAGAATCGGAATTTGTTCCACCTTTGCTAACTTAACACTCAAACTTTTCGACTCATTGTCACGCTCAGTTTGTCAACACCAAAACTTCCGAATACAAGAACTTTATTACACGGTGTTTGTTACTGTCACCAAGCCATTTTAGGATAAAACTGTTCGGCGGGCTGTATTTAAAAGTTTGATCGGTACTGTATGTTAGCATAAGTATATCCATAATCAGCCTATAATGTTTCCCCTGGCTGTAATCTACTATGCGGGGCCAGTGCGGATTGCTAATGTCACATATCTTCAAATTTTTGGTTCTAGAACATGCCGGCTTCCTCACGATGTTTTCCTTCACTATTGTTAAGAGAAATACTAGTTAAAGTTGTCGATAGATTTTTATTCACTTTCAACTAAGCCGTAAGTACTAACGTCACATGCAATAGAAAATGGTGGACGCTTTAGACGTCAAATTGTGAAATAATATACAAGTAGGTAGGTATTTAATTTTCGGTTGAAACGCTTACGTTTCCGCAGTCCGGTTTCAGTTCAAAACTATTTATTTAAACTGTATTGTTGAAACGGAAACTGATAGCATTTCGAATAATTCACGCTCTGACTGTGGAATCAGTATTCATGTTATTTACGGACCAACCCGTCAATAACAGCGGAATAAACACCGTCTAACATCACAATTGTTTCTACCGTTGGCGATGTTTTAGCCTAAGAACTGACGGAGTGATTTTGTCCGGTGCTCGCCGCGGTGGTGGAACTGCGGTTTTATTTCTAAACTCACGAGACCGGTGATTTGCTTCGTCATGCAGCCGTCGCGGTTGAGATCATCGCCCGCAAACTTGGCGGGCGATGATCGCAAGGCGGGCGTCATCAAGCTGCCATAAGTCACTTGTGCAAAATGGCGTCGGATTTCTGTCACCCCGCCGGCTACTGCGGTCGCCCACCACCGATCGCAGAGTGCGAGGGCGCAATCCGTCGAGGCAGCGGGTGACTGCCGCCCGCGCGATTCTATAAGTTGCCCGCCGGTGCCACGGAACCCGCAAACAAACGCGGCGAGCGCGGGTGAAAACCGCTCCGTGAGTTCTTAGCCTTAATTGTCATTCGCGACACGGCTTTTAAAGGATTTGTAAAATGTATTTTAGGAGCAATTTCTTTGAGACTGTCGAAATTGTTATTTTTATCTAAATATTTTACTCTTTTGTCAAAACTTTTCTTTTGGAGACCTCATCAACCACTTGCTGAGATGGAATGGATTTCAAGAACGGAACCATTGATTAAAAAATTAACTAAAGAAGAAATATAAAAGAAAACATTTAAAAACAGATGCCATAATGTTAATAACTCCATGGAAAGAAAAGAGAACTCCATTTATCTGCATCAAAGGAAGGTTAAAGCAACATTTGGTCCGTAAAGGATAGAACCACCGCCTGAAATTACAATAGTTTCTACCAATGGCGATGTTTTACATTCGAGACACGCCTGTAAACAAGCAGGATTTGTTAAATGTGTTTTAGGACCAATTTCATTGAGACTGTTGAAGTTGTTATTTTTATATAAGTAGTTTATTCTTCTGTCAAAACTTTTCTTTCATAGACCTCACCACTTGCTATCAAATGAAATCGATTTCAAGAATGGAAAGAAAAAAGAAAAAAGATTTAATAACAGACGTCATAATGTTAATAGCTCCATGGTAAGAAAAACATATGCATCACAAAAAATATTTGTGCCAGAAACGAAGGAAGGTTTAAATAAAGAAGAAACGGAAGATTTACTTAATTTGCTTGTACCAGTATCAACAACAAGGGTCTTAAAATCGTATGCACAAAAACGGAACAGTACCTATTATAAAACCGAAATCACCCTTGTTTATACTATTTGGTATTCTCAGCACGAAGACAGAGCAAACTGTTCGCTCCACCTACTACTTCGACCGATGGTGGCATCCATTTAAATCCGGGTTTTGTCCCGAATTCGGGCACAATCGCACAAAATATGTACACAGACAGAAGGTCAGCTCCATACAACGAGCGAAAACGCACGTACGCATACACGCTTTACGTAAACAACGAAACAAGTGCACGCGCGACTGGCATTCGTGTGAGATCGCCATACGGTTGCGTCAATGTTTGCGTGCGCCTGCTTTCGGTCGTTGTATGGAACTAGCCTTCTGTACCTATCTATATATTTTGTGACACCCGTTTCCACGTTTCCCCCGTGTAACTTCGAAATTTAATTAACGAAGTTCCCTTGCAAAAGAATTATTATTCTTTTATTCGACGAAATATTTTGATTTCATTGTTTTCGTTCTGATGTTAAAGTTGTTTTTTGTTTTTCGTAATACTTTCACGTGCATTTTCTTGGGAAAGAATGTACATACTTTAGAGAACTGGTTCAATTTATTTGCAACAATACGTGTGGATTTCACCATTGAATCGAGTTCAAGAGCTGTCAGAGTCAAATATTCCATAACAATGATGACACTGACAGCTCTTGAATGCATTTTAGATGACGTGCTTTGCGTTCAGGAGTATTCATAACCTTATTCTCTATTCCATGAAAGTTCATCAATTTAGTTGACCCGCGTAACATTGCCATTACGTTAAGTCCGGAAATTGACTGGCAACTTAGTGTCCGTTCATTCAAATCACAACTGTTATTTTTTTACACTTGTATGAAATTGCTATTACACGGAAAATTGACGTAGGGTGTCAATTTTCTTAACAAGTAATTTCCCATTTTAAATGAGTTTACAAAGTTATTTTTAACAGCACCTTAATTAACAAAATTAATACTGAAAGGTAAGTTAATTGCAACAAGCTGGTTTGCTGCCCAAGTCCCGACATTTACTTAGTCCGCACGTTGGAATTACCTGCACATTTTAAACTCTTTTATCTCAAAGTGGACTCCTGCTGAGTCCACAAACGTGAAAGTGCAGAAAGTTTGTAAAGGTTGCATGCTTTTAAGGATAGAATGACATACTGAATGAATGAATGAATTATTTATTTATTCACTTAAAAATTCCTTAACGCTAAGTACATTGCCCCACAAAACTGCTTACGCAGTTTAACTGTGAGATCGTTGAGTCTCTCTTACAATAAACTTAATATCAGGTAGGGGAGACCAGGGATGAACGTAACAATTTGCAATTTTCTCATTATATCTCACAGAGCGTTTTGAATATCAAAATTGTAATAAGTACACAAGATAGATTGGTCTTTCAGCTAGGTACCTTTTAACATCAACTTAAATGCAACAGATATTACAGAATATGAGAAAAAATACCAAATAGCAAAAGTGAAATTTGTTACAACCATCTCTACCCCTAGGGTTGGTTGTAACAGTGTAAGGGGATGGTTGTAACATTGTAAATAAAAACAAAGTTACTTTCATATTCAACATAATATTTATATCAGTCTTTAAGGTTTTCCATTTGAGTCATAATACGGCAAAAAATTTAACATTTCTAGCAAAGATAACAATCACATGAAATAATGGACATTATTTAAAAATATTTTCCTAATAATTGGAACCCTTGGTTTTTTTTTATCTTTTTAGCAGTCTGCAAAATTATTTTTGTTCTTGAATTTCAAGCTTGTTTTTGTTTGGAGTATCAGTCATTATTGCTGTTTTTCAGCCTTTCCATCCCTTTCCATTATTCTTCCTCTACCTTTGCCAGGGGCTTAACTTCATAGGGGCTAAACGATGTCATATCGTGACGTCCTGAACGCTAGCTGAAGAGGTAGATGGGATGTGTAAATTATCAAACGATGTTGATAGAATAAACTCATCTACTTCCGAAATAGTTGTTGATTGGCGAGGGCATGGATCTTCATAGTACTGGTGAAGCTACCAATGGTGGTATTACTAATGGTGTCGGTGAGCGTAACTCACGCTGTAGGGGCAATATCATCAGTCGAAATTTCTTGCAAGCGTGCCGATGATCAAGAGGGAATTGCATCAATCTGACAACTTGTTAGCGGAATCGGGTCTGGTAGTGGAACTGTACCTAACATCTGCAACATCATCATAATCGGGATGAAAGTAACAAGTTGTTACGTTCATCCCTATCTTAAAATTTTACCGAATATGACAAACACATGGCTATAACCTAAAAAACCGTTAGAAAGATACCGTTTCGGACGCCAAAATAGAAGAACGAATAGTTATGCTACTTTACTGACACGTGACACGCGAGCTTAAACCTACCATAATACAAACAAACACAGTTGAAAAAAACGGTCAAGACTTACTTTGGAGGTATTTTTGTGGCACCGTCTCGCTATGTCCATAACCTGACAGCACAGCGCGGTGTGCGCAACTGACGTGACGGGGGGTACAAAATGGAGCATATCGGTGCATACAGCCATCAGTGCAGCCAACATAATTCATTCAGAAACTCATTTGTTACGTTCATCCCGTGTTACTTTTATACCTGGTCTCCCCTACATCAATAACCTATATATAATCAATACCTTCACTTACATAGAATCTAATAAATATTTTTTAAGTTGACTGACACATAGTTGGGTTTTAGTTAGATTGAATTTTGAGAAAAAAAATGATGTTGTAAACTTTTATGTTGAACTACGATCTTACGACCTCACGTTTAATAAAGTTCATATTTTTAATTTTGCTTACTTTTATTTTAAACTGTGTTTAGTAATCATTTTTGTAATAATACAATTCATAATGATAATTGCTAAAATTTTCACTAGATACACAAATGCGATCGCTGTAACATAAACTGAAACTATAATGAAATTAAACGATTCATCTGGACCCGAGTCCGTAATATCCATTTAGCTACAACAAATTAATGGAATTGCCATAGTAATTATGTAGTCCCTAACAAGCGTGGGTATCATTTAATTATTTCAGTTCCAAGTTATTATTAAATACCTCCCTGAATATATTAGGATGACTTAAAGCCTATATTAATGCTTATTTGAATAGAAGTTAAACAAATTGAAACATTTAATTCAAACCAGACTTACGCTATGTAATTCGTATAAGAAGAGTAATTGTTTCTACGATTGTCTTTTGACCTCAAACCAATAAAATACAAGAAGATTATTTTTACTTTATTTTCTACGGTATAGGTTTTTCTCAAACATGCTAGGAAAGCATTATTTTGACAACCTTCTTCGAGATAAATCGAAATTGCTGTACTAGTCAAAAACAAATGAATACGCGGCCGGCAAAGTTACTATGAAAATCCATAATCTATCCTGTGTAGCGGCCAAATAAATTACCTACTATGAAAACTCATATCTGTCGTGTTATTTAAAAATGGAACTAAATTTTTACTTCAACACATGACAACCACGGAGGTAACTTATCAAAGATTTTATTTAAAGTTCGATTTTAAAGTAAACGAACACACAAACACATTGTTTTTCATGCGCAAATGAACACATTGGCGCGTGAAAAATTATCGTTGTCCGTCATTGATTCTGGAATTTATAATTAATTTACTTTTTTTGAATTTCCGCGCATTATTTGAGCAAAGTACTATTCAAGCCTTGGCCGCAACCAAGCATTGGTGGACGATCGTGAAAAGCCGAGGCACACCTACGTGAGTCCATGTCCGTACGTCACATACGTGAGTCAATAGCCGAGTTGCTGGCTGCGACAGAAATGTACTATTAGTTGTTACCACAATAAACTTTTAAATTAATGTTGTCTTGGCTAGGCAAGACATATTCGATGCTTAATAGATTTTGTGAACCATATTTTTTTACATTTTTATTAGAACTTTCAATCAAGCCATTATTTTTATCTTACTGGATATGTCATAGTCATAATCATAGCTCTAAAAGCTTGATAATACAGAAATAACACACGGTGGTTAAAATTTTTCCCTCGATTTCAATTTCCCTACGGACTGGAGATAAGGGATCTTCGGAAATACGCTATCACGGGAAATTTGCGCTTCGCTGAAAACTTGATGGGCAGGTAATTGAGCATTTCAGAGCTATAAATTGGTTATTTTTATCTCAATGCTTCGTTAACGAAGCTGATTTCGTTAAGGTTCGTGTTTTGTTCGATATTTAGTGATCTGGAAGTTTTTATTAGGATGATCTTTCTTTATTAAATTGGCTTTTGAGACTTGGTTACCTGGTTTACTTGATTTTGTGTAGATTTTCTGACAGTCAAATTTGTTTTTACGGATAAGAACATAAAACGGTTCAGCTGATACCCATATTTAAGGTATATAAACTACCCATTTTCTATTAAAATATGCAAAGTGCGGCAGGTAATATGTACATAATAAAGCAGGTAGAACAGTCAAAACAAAGGTGTATTCGTGCAAAGAAGCATTTGCATGTTACAAAGGTGTTCAAAAATTGGACATTTTATTTTTGTTGCACCGCTACACTATACTAGCTCGAATCGACGCCGACGGAGCTTCGTTCAAATAAAATAAGCAATGACATGTAAATAACGATGGCGCAATTTTATGTGTCATATGTTGCAGAATGCTCGATGCAGGGAAAATTTCGTTTGAGTAAATCTGCCTATTTAATTGTCATCTCTCGACAAAAGAAAAAATTACAATACAATTCAAGTTTTACCGGGGCCTAAGTCTACTAACTTGTAAACGTTACAATGGTCTCACAATGGTGAGTTTTTGACAGTTTTTGTATGGCAAATCTGTCAAAAACTCACCATTGAGAGACCATTGTAACGTTTATAAATTAGTAGACTTAGGCCCCTGGTAGATTCAAAATTATATTCGTTCAATACAATTGCATGTGTGACATTAAATTGCTGACAAAATCATGCGTCGAAACTCACCAAAGAGCAATCATGGTGACGTTTATTAAGAAAAATAACTACCCCGTATAATTTGATTGTTTCCCCACAACCTGCATAAGGAAAAGGGTGCTGTATTTGCATAGAAAATAAAGCAACATTTGCGGTATTTTTATTTTTTTAGCAAGCATAATTATTATTTTTCTCGACTTTGTGATTTTGTTTTGTGTTTTATCTAAGTAAGTTAATAGATAATTTAAGTCAACAGAGATACAAATCTATGCCAACTTAAGTTATCTAGAGGCTTCACGTCGAAAGTACAAAAGGGTATGAATGAAATAAAGAACTCTTGACGCATAACTCGCCAGTCCAAGCCTTAATTGTTCAATCAATAATAATTTATTTAATTTCACTTTAAATTCATGTTCTCAACGTTGAGTATTTGGTAAGCAAAATCTATTACAACTAAACGATAAAAAGCAATAAAAGAAAATGATTTAGGGCGGATTCGACCAAACAGGAATACCTACATTTTATCCGCGGTATAAGCCATCTCGTTCGAGTAAATTTTGAATTTTTGACAGTTTCTCCATACGAAAACTGTCAGAATTAATCGTATTCCGTGGATAAAATGTTTTTCGAATCTTATTCCTGTTTGGTCAAATCCACCCTCAATCACAACAAATGAAGTTCGCTTATTACATTAGTCAACACCACTCAGTGCACGGCGGGTGGTCGATGGATCTAATTGAATTAGAAATACCTATATATACAGTAAGTAATAAACCGAGTGAAAGCAAAGAAAATAAGATAATAATTCCAATATGGGCATAATAATCTGTTACTAAGTGAGCTAAAGTGGGATTTTACGATCCTTTACTTTAGTGATAATCAGGGAATTTTCGCCTCATGTTTCATTTTAAGCAGAGAGAAACGAAATTTTTGTGACTAGTATTCTGGAGCGAAAAATATTTGGCGAAAGAGGAATACATTTTGTGACAGCTAAGGATAGTGGTGTGAAAGTAGCAAGAAAGTAGGTTTCTCGTGTTGAAAAATCTTAGGTATGCCTTAATAGATCGTAGTGTTGTACTTAATAATAATAATAATCAGCCTGTATTGTCCCACTGCAGGGCAAAGGCCTCCCTTTCCTCCCCCACTCAACTCGATCCAGAGCCAATACTGACCAATCCTTCCTATAAACATCAATGCAAGCAATGCAATGGATGCAAGCTAAGGCTTACATTTTTTTTGTAATAGTGTTGTACTTATTACAAAAAAAATGTAAGCCTTAGCTTGCATCCTTCACATCTATTTCGTGCCAAAACGTGACCTCCGAAAGTAAAGAGTCTAAGTGCCTACACAAAAATGATAGAGTAAAAATAAATATTCACCCACGATAAACGTCAATAGATTCCTTCATCAATATACCACCTTCCAACTATCCCTTTCTTCTTTGATCGTCGCTGACTGAATATGTAAATGTGACATTTCCCGCCTACAATATTTCCAAGGTTCGATCCACAGAACTCGGTGTTGCCTCGGTGGTCGCTGCTAGAGGCGTCATTGTCATAATTTTTCACACAAACCATGCTTGTTACCAACATGCACAAATGAATAAAGTTGTTTAGAGCATGCCACAAGTCACCGCGGTGCGACCGTCGCGTTGATAGACGAAATGAGGTGACGAGCGCGCGTCCCTTAAAGCAAGTCGCATCACTCGAGGACGTGAATGGAGCCTTAAGAATGATTCCCACCAAACGCCTCGCAACGCATCGGATCGGAAAGGAGATGCAGTGCAGCCGATCGCGTCCGGAAGGATGTCGATGTTGTTGTGTACGATCAGCTCCCTACTATCGCTTGCGAACGTATCCGTTTCAGCGCCGAGTCAAATAGTTTAATTCCTACCGTGTAGCAGCCGAAAGGATCCGATCGGATACAACGAAAGGCGAACGGAGCCGATCCCGCGTCGTAGCATACTTTTGGATATGATCACGTGTCGCGGAAGACGTCAAGCTGCTGTGCGCGGCTTGGTAATAATTATAGACTTTAAAAATACTGTGTACACGATTTAATATCGTTTAAAGATTATAAAATCCGTTTCGAACCGATGCAATTCGAGGCGTTTGGTGAAAATCATTCTTTACTCGCACCGACACAAATAACTTATAGAAATGAAAAGGAAAAGGCAGTCCATCACAGAAGTAATGTGCTCAACGCAGTTTTAGCACCACCAACTTTATTAGTACTGCCGTCTCTAGACGCTGCCTGCGTGGTGATTCCGTGCTCTGTAGTTCGATCCATAAAGTCCATTGTGGTCGTAAATGTATGTAAATGGGTGTCCGACGGTTAAATCACTTGATGACATTCGATTGAAAGACAGCTCGGTTGGACAGCCTGATAAAAGAATTAAATACCCGATGAATAATGTAAAATGGTAATGCATAAAGATGTCGGTAGAATATTTTTATGGCTTGCCTTAGTCAGTTTTTGTTAAAGAAGGCCAGACTGGTCTTGTGGTAAAATAATAGTAGGCCCATTGATTTTATCGAAGGATACTTTTATATCTAATGTTTTATATAAGTCTCCAGAAACTACACATTTAAGTTATTAAATTATATTATTGCTCCATGTTATAAAGACTCTATTGACTGTGAAATTCAGTTTCGAAAGAAAAATAGTAGGTACCTAGCGTACCCAAAAGCTTTCTTGAAATAATTTGACGTAAACTTACAACAAGCTAAGTAAAAGAATAAGTCACTGCCACGGCCTGAAGCCAAAAAAGAAATTGCGGCCATTGAAAAAGATCGTGCCCAATTGAATTACACAACGTACTCAAGATACTCGAGACTAGATTATCCCAATATTTTCACGACTCAGTGATCCGTCTCTTCGTGTAAGATATTTTATGAAAACGTTAACTCTGCGTAATCATTCTTTTCATAAAACAGTTATTTTCTTGAGAGACTTAAAAGTTGAAGTTGCGAAGAAAATACACATTGGTAGGGGAAAGAAAAATATTAAAATTTAACCATTTCTAGAAAAATCTCTTCGTAAACTTTGTTTCTTTATAAATGCAAGCAAGCAAGTAAAAAAAGAAAAACTGGTTGCTGTATTACAATTAAAATATATTTACAAACAAGAAGCCACATTTATCACAAACAAACAAAATAATATAAAGATGCAGACAGCTTGAAAACTGTATTCAATCACAGAAGACATTAATGCTACTATCATAGAATTTAGACAGTGTAAATTGAATATAATTATTAATAACACAATCTAAAATAATAACGTCGACTTCAAAGAATTCTAGCAATTTGAGAAGTATGTAAATATTATATTACCTACAATAACTAATAAAATTACTGAAAACGTGAGGTTATTGTTGAAATAACGAACCTGGTTTGTAATCTTTTGACCAAGATTAAAAATTAAACATCAA
This sequence comes from Eupsilia transversa, assembly GCA_914767815.1. Taxonomy (NCBI): domain Eukaryota; kingdom Metazoa; phylum Arthropoda; class Insecta; order Lepidoptera; family Noctuidae; genus Eupsilia; species Eupsilia transversa. The sequence goes on from OU611888.1 coordinate 7,993,552, forward strand.
ACTGACTCCATCCTTTGATTATTATTGATGAGATATTGATTTGGAACTCACTCAGAAAAAAACACTCAGTGAAAATGACATTCCCATTACATTACTGAGAGAAGTAGAACGGTTGTAATCTGAGGTACCTTACAATTCTGATAATAGATTTCCTGATATTTTCAGTGTATTGAATGTTGTATCGAACAATCACTATGACCATCAACTAGAAGGCCTGTTCTCGAACTGTACAATGAGGCAAATCTAGTTTCTATCTAATAAATATAATGAATTTTTAATGTAGTATACACATAATATATGTACTTATCTTGGAATGTAGCTTTGGTCAAAAATAAGTGTTTTGAAAAAAAAAAATAGGTAGGGTTTTGATTATACCTATTAAGCAAAAAAAAACAAAAACAATAAAGACAGCGATATAAAATGAAAAAAATAAAAAATAATTTCGGATACAGTGATAACATTGCTCTCTTAAGCCACATCGTTGCAATAAAATTTATTCCAATCTCCAATAAATACCACCTGGGGTAGTTTCGAATAATAATTTGTGAAAGCGTTGCATTTGGTGGCTTTGCTTTCTTTGCATAAAAATAGTTTTGGAAAAGCTGGTTTGAGAAAAGCATTCTAGTATTTATGTTGTTATTATATAGCTTGTTTGTTTTTAAAATCCCGTTTTGTTGTTATTTCGTTAGATAAGCACGGAAAAAAACATTATTGGTTTGGTTAATGCGTCAGAAAAAGAATGGCGCTTACACTCCATGTTGATTTCGGATTTCCATTTGGAGAGTAGAGTCTTCAAATCATCCAATTGCATCCAGTTTCTCCGCCTTCTGCATCCAGGGTAATTCGGGGCTGATAAAACAAAATTCTGTTACAAATGACATAGGTACTTCTACATTGACGTAGCTTCCATGAAATGAACTTGGCATTTACAACTTTGTTGTTCATTACGGTTTAAGACATTTATTTCTCAAAAAGAATACAATTCACTTATCATGAGAAATACAAGTTAATCTTAAAACTAAATAGGTATACGAACATATGAAGAAACGGCAGGTACTCGTAAATAATCTATTAACTAGTAGATGCACAAAAAGTAATTTTTGTGGGTCACAGGAAAAAGTGAGTGTACTATTACATATCGTTTCTCGATGGCAAGTCAATAGCAATTATACATTAATAATAGTAGCAAACTGTCAATTTTTTTTTTTTAGTGTTTCAAAGTTTATAAATAGTGATAATGTAGATATATGGTAGATTAGTACATAGATGTATTTTATGCTTTGTTAAGTATTTTAAACAAGTAATAATTTAATGTTGTTGCAATAATAAATAGGTAATTGAATTAAAATCGAGTGAAATCTTTCAAGATGTGGTGCTTTAAAGTTCTTTTGAATAGAGTAAAGGACTGAATCTCTTTAATGTCATTAGGCAATTTATTATATAACTCTGCTCCTTCGTATAATATGTTTTTCCTTCCGTAGTTAGTACGTGGTGGTCTTAGACAGATGTTGTTTTTTCGTCTTGTAATCCGTTTTTGTGTTTGTCCTTTTTTTGTAAACGTTGTTCTAGAGTGTATGTCTTTGTTTAATAGCTTGTGTACATTGATAGTTTAATTAGTAGAACTTACGATGAATCAACTTTACGTAATTAATTCATGCTTAAATGGAATTCAACGGAAATCAGTAAGGAATTTGCTCGTAAATAACACAGCATTAAAGAAATTTTACTGTGTACTGTCAGTTACGTAAACTAATTTAATTTTAATATTGAATAATTTTCGTCGACAAGAAGTAGCAATATCAGAATAACTGTGTTTTCCTGGAAAATTATTTTTTAGTCCAATTTGTATCTTAACGGTCCGTAGGTTTCCAAAGGTTCCAACTTTTTGAATAAAATACATTCTACAGATCCCTCTGTATTGTCTTATAATAAACAACCTGATGAATTAATAAAAAACAAAATAAAATTAATATATTTATAAAAATTGTTTAAAGGAATATTTAAGCGACAAAATTTAAGTGCCAACATATATCTAATAAGTATTAGTACAGTAAACTATATGTATATGCACAAAAAACATAATATTATTTTTCAAAGCTTTTTCGCTCGTAGTATTTTGCTGTGCCCGACAGGGTCCGTAATAATCACATATAATTTTAAGTTACCACGGAACCGTAATGACAATAAAAATATATTGAGTACCTATTCGTTTAATTTTAACCGGTAATCTTAATAATGCTGTCTTATAATAATCAGTTTCCTTTATGTTTCTAGCATACAAAGACCTTGTTAAATCACTTAAAGCTTATGTATTTACACCAATACCGAAAAGCAAAATTCTTCTGAATTCCGGTAGGATTCAAAAGTTTCATTTTGTCAAAAAATATCAAATTAGCACGACACTATAATATTGAACAACTAAACAATTTGTTGGGGCAATAAATCTTCCGTAATGTCACATTTACGAATAAAATTATCTGTTAATCAAACAACCTAACCCGAAATAGAACAGATTCTTCAAACATCACACTTCCTTTGAGTGAGATAAGTCGTGTCCTGTCCAATTTTCTGTCCCGCTGGACTGAAGACAGGGTTCCCCGTACTCGTTCATTTTACGATAGTATCGACCGCCCGCAGCTGCTTCTACAGATTTATTTATCATCTACTATTAACTGGTGTCTCACTATAATTGTATCGCTTTCATGAAACTAAGTTCGTTTATTTTATTTTTAGATACAAATAATTAAACTTGCTAGTAAGTTTGAAATAGTTTGAGATTCGGCTGTACCTTGAAGAAAGTTATAGCTATTAAGTTTCGATTTGCGCTGTTTTCAAGGATCCGTTTGCGTAATATTAAGCTTTAAAGTGTAAGTTTTGTTATGTGTCAGGTCAATGGTTGCTTTTGGATATTTGAAAAAATTCACGGCAGTACCTACTTATAACGAAGTTACAATGAAAATTATCACAGCTAAGTAGACTATAAAGGATAGCGAGTAATAGTCGACCAACTTACATTTGCAGTTGGAATGTACGTGTAATATGTTTGTTATTGGGATAAATTCATCCCAACTACGGAACCCTTCATTATGCGTGGTCCGACACGCACTTGGCTGGTTTTTTTATTTATATAGATGGATAGGCCCATGCAAATTCGCACCGTAAGCGTGAAAGTTGGAAAAGTTTTTGAACACAGATAATACGGGGAAAGAAGTAGGAATATTTGCAAAGTGAGAATTCTGGGTTATAACTTTTTCAATAAGAAAACCTAGTAACTTAATTTGAGAGGTAGCAAATTGAAAAATCCTAATGGTAAGTACTACACAGGCAATATTGATATAGTGTTAGGAGTCAATTTAAATTCAAGTTTTCTATCAGGAACTCCAAAACTTTAATTTTACTATAACTACTATTCCCACAAAAATAGCCCAGCATATTCAATTAAATAGATAATTATATACCTATAGAATAGATAATATTTCCAGAACAAATAAACGTAGGTTGGAATAACTTTGAAGAAAGTTGTACATTACTATATTTCTAGATTTATGTACCTATTTATACAACTGTGACCTCATTACGTCACAGCAAAAATAATTAGATCACGTAACTATCACGAAACAAATCATAAGCGACGGTGATGATATCAAAATAGAATTGTGCGAATCAAAATAAATAGTGTGTGATATTGAATCGTGGGGTAATATCTCAGATCTTTTGTTAATAATATTACATTACGCCTGCATACCCCGATGGGATAGGCAGATGTGTGTACCTACCTTACTACTACTACTACTTAGATTAATTTCGCTAGTTATGTTTAAGTTCTATGCAATAGGGGGTGAGCCTTTTGCCATCTAACGAGTATCAAACAACCATTGATACAATGTGTTCCTTTTGATATCCCATAACTGCTTATATGCTATGAGTAAAAATAATACAAAAAGATATAGTTTCAAAGATAACAGAATACTAGACTCTCGATGTGTGTATCTATGTTGCATTGATAAGTACGAGTAAGCTAAGAAAATGCGACGTTGTCATAATTATTTTTATGGTCAAAAATAGTCTGAATTATGACGTAAATGATTTTTTTTTTTTTTTTTCACGTTAGTGTGTTTTACACTAATCGTGACTGTAGAATTATTTTGTATGAAAAAATAAAACGAAAAAATAAAAAAAACCTTTTGATTCTTTGACATGGTTTCATTAATACCCTAGAGTTATGGGATAACATATTTTTGAACTACAATGTCAGCTTCTAGCTAAAGCGGACGAAATTATCGACTGCGATGCCTTCCACGAACCAATAATTATTAGCCAATAAAGATGTTTTATTAATGCATACGTTTGCTTGAAAGTAACTTATTTAATCGTACTTATAAAGTTATAAAAGTCTTAGAAATACATAATCCACGTAAGAGTTTTAGACGTAGAAATTCATAACAAAATAATACTAATTTTAAACATGACTTCCAAAACTGAGAGAACTTCTAAAACACAGATATTTACGACAACTTAATAAACTACACGAAACAGTGAGATGCAGGCTTTCTCGGCGCGAAATACATTTATTATTTAAAACAGGGACGCTGAACCCCTTTTTAGTCCGCCTTACCATATAGCTTAGCAAAGAGACCCAATATTTCTTTGAACCAAGCGAGTTTTATCTCGTAATTTGGTACCCTATGCTTTATGTTGAGGATTAATGCAAATCAGTTACATTTTTCCACGTCCGTATGTAATTTGAAGTTAATTTAGTAGGAGAATCTCGTATGCCCTGATACTTTTCTTTTGAAATAAGAACGATTTATTTGGATAAGCCTGGACTTGACATGGAGCTATGGTGCATCCAATTTGGACAAAATAAATCTTGCCATACTGCGGAGAGTATGGCAAGATTTATTTTATCCAAATTACTTTGCATACAGATGAGTCCTACCTATCAGTTTGTTATTGATCGACTCTCCAAGACAAATGGATGAGGCTTTCCTAAAACTCAGTATTTATGCCAATTAAACCAATTAAAGGCACTTTTGAATTATCAAGGAGTCGATCAATCAGAAAAATGTAACTAGTTGCCCATTTCAAAGCGTATTTGATTCCTATGAAGGAGAATGGGGCAGAAACTTCATGGACACACTTCTAAAACTGAAATATTGTTACTAAAATGCAAATTGAATGATGTATGCCTATTGGATACATCATTCAAGTTGAAATTATACATGTGAGAACGATGCACGTTAAAATGCGTCCATAGTAAAAAATCACATTTATTGAATTCATTATGTCGTAATTATCTCATTTAAATCTCATAGACTGCAAGTTGGTAACCAATAATCGTGAATACATTTCAAATTCAAATAAAGAAAGGATTGACGGCCCGACTCAAAATACGTTAAATACCTAGTAATCCTGTTGTACCTAAGAAATCTTAAGATAAATCTTGATCCTAGTAATCTTCAATTAACAAGAAGAGGGAAGAAACCGCTCCTGAATAATTAAACGTCATTAAACATTAAGCTGTTTAACGTATCCTTCTTGTGTAATAACATCAATCACGATTAACAGCTTGAATCAAACGTAACAAATGGTACATCTTAATACATTGTTTGAAACGGGATCTGTGCTACAATAAAACTTTAAAGATACGCAAACAAACTACTAGGTAGTTACAAAAACGAAAATTAGGACAGAGTTAGTACTGGCATTCATCCTTACAGTGATTTAAATGTTTAAATTTCAAATCAGTTCCAATTATTTGTACGTTGATGTTGTTAACTGTTGCTTAGGGGAGTACTATGTCCAGCAATGGACCCCTATTTTTTGCTGAATGATAACGACAGAATTAGTTAGATAGGTCATTCATTCTACCTAGCCTTTTCCCAATCATGTTGGGGTCGGCTTCCAGTCTAACCGGATGCAGCTGAATACCAGTATTTTACATGGAGCGACTGCCTATACCTCCACAATCCAGTAACTGGGTAATATGATACCCCTTGGTAAAACTGGTTGTCAGACTTTCGAGCTTCTGACGACTCTTAACGACTGTCAAAGATCCACGAATGACAGCCGGGACTAACAGCTTAACGTGCATTCCGAAGCACGGAGAAGTCTCGGTATGTATAGATGGTCACCCATCCACGGGCCAACCCCGGAAAGCGCAGCTTAAAGCTTAGATGGATCGACCCGTGCAGCTGATATTACTTAGCTACGAGCCATTAGTTAGATAGGATAAGAGTTAATATCTGCCTAACCCTTCGGGGATTACACGCGTGATGTTATATGTATGAAAATTATCTTTGTTAATATCTTATTCAAACTAAAAATCTAAATGTAACCTATCTATAACTCGTTCTACCGTTATAATAATATTTGCTTTAATCTTAATTATTCAATGTTATCTATAATTTACTAAATTTATTAGTAACTGAGAGTCAAATTAATCTCAAAACATTATTTCTTCAACTCAGATTGCTTAACTAATTAATTCAGTTTCAGGTTAGAAACTGAATTCATTAATTAGTTTTTTTTTTTTGATCAATTAAGACCTCTATAATAAACTTAATGAACATTGCAAATTAGCTTTTAAACGAAAAGAAAAAAAAAAAAAAAACATTCTTTACATTTCATTTATTAACTCTTGCCAACTAACTTTGCACTGACATTGACTAAACATTTATAATTTATAAATTGTTCTTAACACTTTTATACAAATTTTATTTTAACACCGCTTATAACGAATGATCTCCTGCGAGGCTATTTTATAAATAAATCAAAATTGTTCAACAGATTAATGTTCAGTCAAAAAATTTACCATTAAACTATATACCTAATGTTCACCTTCCAGGCAATCGCATAGTCAATATCTATGTATGCTACGGTAACGGTGAAAGCTAGCCGGACGTCGAATCCCTCTATATCGCGTTGCGAGTTACCCTGTGTTGCGAACTTACAATTCGCAAATTACCCGCAATTTTCAAATTATCCAAAAAAATCGACTGCGTTTGGCCTCTCAGGCGATGACTCTAGCGTTAAAGAAATAATCATCACAAGATTCAATTACAAATTAAAGGTGTTTTTTTTATATAAAATTATCAGGCTTTCATTGATTAAAAAAAATTGTGAGCTTTAATTACATCTCATCAACTTTAAAAAATACTTAATAGGTAAGTACTTAACTAATTAAATAATTTCAGGTTTTAAATTATAACAGTAACATTATTTCTATAAATAAACAAAAACTCGTTCAAAAATAAAATGGTTCGACCACGTTCAAGTATTCAAGCGCACTTCAACAAAAGTTATCAAAACTCCGAGGTTTCATAAAATAACGATGTAAAAACTTTCTCACCTCCATAATTAGAATATTCGAGTTGAACTGTTTTTAAATTCTGTTCAAAACTTTCATATATAGATCTATTCAGTCGAGGGAAACCTCGATCTTATAATAAGTGAATTTTCAGAACGGACTGAATTAGTTAACAAATTCGCGATTCGTTGAACAATGAACATCCAAGTTGACTTTGAAACGAATTTCATTGTATTGGTGTTTTATTGTGTTCAGTCATTCAATGATTGGATAGTCAAAGTATTTTGTGTTAAATGAGGCGAATATATCTCTAAAAGACAGACATAAATGCTATTAAGTCTATTATAGGACACCGCGTTTCAATAAGCTCCGAATCAGTCCAGACGAATCTACTAGGTCAAATTAAATTAGTTAGCGAAACTCCGCAGACGTGATGGGTATCAATAATTAACAGGATTAAAAAAATGACAGATGAAGAAGGAGGGGCTTACCTATCACAAACTTATTTAATATGACCCCGCATAGAAATCTTTTTTTATTTTGTTTCAAAAGAGTTATACAAGTGAGTAGGTATTTCACAAATTTTCAATTTTTGATTAAAAAAACCTAATTAAAATATGTAATAATTTAAAACCAAATTTACTGATAGAGCACTAGCTTGACAATTAAGGGAAAGTTTATGCTCCTTCGCCACATTTTGGTTCTATTCACGTCATTTTCTTCATAGTCACAGAATACTCGAAACTGTCTTTGACGTGATACATAAGAAGCAATATAATATTTCCATTTGTGGTAGGATATTAGTTTGCCGCTTCCCCTCTTACGGTTCATCCGTTGTATCCGAAGATTACATCCTAATACTTTACTATTTTGTTTGTTATTTTTTATGATGTTTTATTCTGTAGAAGGTAACTTGCACAGGTGTAAATTGGCACCTACATTTGCCAGTTATGTTCAAATCGGCTCAGCAACTATCCTATTTTTTTTTTTAATTTTGGCAAGCAAAGCTAGTGTCAACCATTCTGCCAATGTCTTAAGTAAATTGGAAACGTAAGTGCGCATAATAAAAAAATATACAATAAAAAAAATTAATACAAAATTACATCAGGCTTCCTGTTGCGTCAATCCAATCTTCCTAGCCTTTTCCCAACTATCTTGGGGTCGGCTTCCAGTCTAACCGGATGCAGCTGAATACCAGTATTTTACATGGAGCGACTTCCTATCTGACCTCCACAACCGAGTAACTTGGTAATACGATACCCCCGATATAAGACTGGTTGTCAGACTGTCGGGCTTCTGACGACCCGTAACATATTCTCTTGTTTAACTATGACCCTAAAATAGCGTTTCTTGTGCAGTTCTAATTAAATAACACAATGGTTTCATTGTCAAGAACTTTGACCATCACCTGAAGAGTCTCTCGTTAGGAAGTTGGGTCAAGGGCTTGATGCAGAACGCGAAACTCTTGAAAACGACTCCTATTGTTGGAAGGCTCTTCTTTAGGCCCTGGCAGTAGGGTACTAAAGTTTTATTAAAATAATCGAGATGTCTTTATTGTATGTAAAACCTACCGGAATTAAAACCTTCCGAAATACATTCTCTAAAAAAAAGTGAAACCCGCATCAAAATCTGCGTAATTTAGAACGTGGTTACACAGATACACGAAAGCGAACTTTAATTTATAATAGGTATGTAAACATTGTTATAGAATAGACAAAGATAACAGACCAAAATATAAGACGCATATTACATAAATACCTACCTATCTACGATGTATCTAATATCACTCAATACTGTTTCTAACCTTCAACAATTTTCTATAAAAAACATATTAAGGATTGATCTTTTGATCATTGAAAATTCCAAAATATACAGAGTAATATATAGAGAGTAATAAATGATGTTAATAATTATTATTACATTCCGGAAACATCAATCACAGTCATCTTATTATACAAACAGTTGTGGTTACCTAATTGCTCATTCAAAGTGTTTGAACGTCACTCGAGTGTTCTCGAGCAAATAATTTCCTATCTGCATTTATATTAAAAAGAGGTACCTATTATTAGTAGGTATTCTTTTGAGTGACTTTCGAAAGCTGACATTTACACAGTTGAGTGATTCCATTGTGAAGAAATGATTAAATATAATTGATGAATTCTTTGAAGGCAAGTTAGCGCTGTCGTTAATTAATATAATATTTATACGTTGAATATGATTTATTGATCACCATAAGAAACTAGATTTAAAATACTGGTATTTAGCTGCATCTGGCTAGTCTGGGAGCAGACCCTCACATGGCTGGGAAAAGACTAGCCAGGTGAATGATGAAGTAACGAAACTGGAGTATTATTTTGCAAAACATGATAATTACTTACGTTGAATAAACTGCATACAATCATAAGACAAGAACAAGCAATTTCTCTTTTTAACAAACTGAATACAGAAATGAAATTACACCTCAAGTAAAAGTGTTTAAGACGCAAAGTTTCTCTATAGCACTCATAAAAACAGCTGAGTGTTCGACGAAAAAATAATAATAAATCACGAAAATAAGCCTTATTACGTACTTCAGAAAGAGTAAATAAAACACCTGATGTAATATTTCACCCAAACAACGGTCGAAAGTGGGCCATTCATACATATTTGAAGATGGTACCATTTTCTAGACGCAGAGCAGTTTTTATACGAAGCGAGCATTTTTTTTTTTGTCTTTTTTATCTTAAATAAGAGAAACCACTTAGGCAAGGAAGCTCTATAAGTGCTTCGAGTAGGCGTCTCTGTTGCTATAGCTCTAGGTTTTATCTTTAACGTTGCAAGTAAAAGAAAACAGTGTTTGTAAAACTTTAAACAGGTTTTAGTTACTATAATTTGGTCCTGGTATAGATTTATCGTGGACTAGCGACCCGCAATCGCTTCGCAAGGTTTTTACGACTTCACAAATATCGAGATTTCTTTGAAAACAATGTAACAATAATTAGATTTTGTAATTCTTCACTTACATTGATAGTGTGCACACGGTTTTAGTAAGAGAACTATCCAATTCTCTAATGAAGCACTACTAAGGTATCACCTACATGCATCGCCGATCTATTCTGTAAAAATCTCACCGTGAAAATTTAGGTGAAGTGAGCTGTCAGTCCACCCGATGCTAGGGATTGACACTATTGGCAGCTCACTTCACGTTCACTTCACTTATGTTTTCACGGTGAGATTTTTACGGAATAGCGGGCAGGTATGTATTCAACATCCAAATTGTAATTTTAATATTAACCTATGTGTTCTAAACATAAACTTTCCCGAGTTTAATTCTCAAAACTACGATTAATAACTGAACTGAACTTCATTGAAAGTCGATTGAAAGGGTACTATTTATTCTGGACCACACGAATCTGTACCATTCGTAATGTGTCCTGATCTTTTCAGGCTCTCAGTAACCTCTATAAATTCATCCCTTGTCCGTCACAGTCAGTTTAATCCTAACATCTATTCTATAGAATTTACGTTGCTACATACTCTATTGAATACCCGCGAATTTTCGCGGTTGCATAACTTTATAATTAGTCGAGATTCTTAATTTATACCTATTGTTTATGCCACATTTTTAGGTCATGCACTACCCGAATATTAAAAAATATTTAGCCAAGGCCTTAAGGGGGAGGCGGGATTGAAGACTAGCTTTAACTCGCGAAATTCCGCGGAGTTCCATATTTACAATAAAAAAAGTTTTTATTCATATTCTTTTTGGTACGTTTTTAGTTCATGAGCTATCGGAATAAAATAAATAAATTGGCCTAGGCCTTAAGGAGGTAGCGTGAAAATTGATTCGCTGTTACAATGTATAACAGATGTGGTACATAAAATACGTAGGCAGCTTCTCGTATTGATGACTATATTGTCATAATGCAGATTCAAAGCGCCTCTTCGGAAAGACAACGATAAATGTGTACCACCATATTTTAATTTAATAGCCACATGGCTATTGCTTTTTTTTTAAATTTCAATTGACGTTGATTACTTTCAAGTTAGGTACGACAATCATATGGAATTACACAGCTTGCAAGTAATGGCAATGGGTACTGCGTTTTCTAATAAACCATTTGCCAAAGTCAGAATTTGCTGTAGTACTAAAATATAATACGTCTACATTTCACACATGATGCCTATAATTTAGCGTTACCTGCTAATTATTTCTCAGCACGAAATAATTTACTTCCAACCATACTTTGTAAACTACCTTCCAATATTCGAAGTTAATTTAAAATTAATCGTTACTTACATACTGTACAGGTGCTGCTACTAACTTTGACTATAATTTTGGCAAATATTTCCGAGTGAAAATTGCAAACAATGCGTATGTGAGTAGGTAAGTCGTTAAATTAAATACGACTGCAAATTTAAATTCGAAGCAAATACTGCAATGTGTTAACTTATTGTTCAAACTGTTTCCTCCAAGCTGAAATTGGGGTTTTGAAATTATTGAAAATCAAAGAGAACTTTCCTTCAAATCGTGAAGCGTCAGGAGAAAGATTTCTCACACGGTTTTCTTCATTAAAACGAGGATTTTCAATTTGCCGTCAAATGACGTCATTGAAATGTTATTAATGAAAGTAAACTGGCATGTTTTCCTACAAAGCGTTTTTTGACACCGTAAAGTCATACCCCCGATATCATAATTCAAACTCAAACTCAAACTCAAAGCATTTATTTCAATTAAACCATTTACAGGCACTTTTGAAAATATGAAGCTAGTTGCCTATTCCAAAGCGTAGTAGGTACCTATGGAGAAGAACGGGCAAGAAACTCCACGGACACTCTTTTAAATCAAAAAATTGTTACAAAAAACATCATTCATGTTGAAATTACTTATATATGTGACAACAATGTAGAAAGACGTGCATGATAAAAGCGTCCGTTGATATAAATTATAAAAATAAAAAAAAACAATTCAAAAATTAAAAATAAGCCATGGCAGCCAAGAGATGACCAGCCCCAACTGACGGCGCCCGTTCACGAACATGACGCATGGATTTCCTTGAGAGCCGTCACTAGCTTAAAAGGTGTCGAATTGCCAGTAATTGCTAGTAATTACAACTTCTTAAATAGGTTTGCCATTAGAACATTCAATCATATACTACCTACACTGTGGTGTTTTAATTCCTACGAAAACATAGTGACGGAAATTTATGTTATTATGTATTTTTATACTGTGTAAAAGTTTCTTAGTGACATAAAATATCAGCAACTATTTTCTATAGACACGTATACTAGCATTCTGGTTGATGGACACTGTAAAACGCTGACTTACTACAAAGCTCTAACTAACCCACTTGAATGCAGAGCTACTAAAACCTACTATACGACAGGCGGTGAATAACTTCAAAGAATTGATAGAATAGGGTTATTTATTCATCATTATGAATATATAAGGTGCTATAAAAATATCTGCCACGGCTTTAATGAGAGGTAGTATTGTGTTTAAAGATAACAATAGTGAAGAAATTTCGTACCCCGGCACAGTTAAATCAATTTGAGAAAATAAAGTAGTTAAATAAACATTGACTCTACTCTGCATAACGTGGTTCACAAATTACGCGCGAAGTGCACTTCGTCAATGAAAACAACTGCTATCTCTTTCCATCTGTTCTGTGAATGAAAACTGAAATCAGCTGACTAGTTCGTCACTTGCTTTATACGTACAATTTTTTGTATGAAAAAAAAAATGACACATGATCAATAATTTATCTTTACTATTGTAATCTATAAACACAATACTATCTCCCATTGCAGCCGTGGCAGATATTTTTATAGCACCTTATATATTGTGTAACTGAATTAATACACATTATGAAAGTATTTTGTTCAGAATCATTAACAAAATCGATTTCTGTCATTTTTAATACAGGTAATTTTTTATCCCAAAAAAATTAAACAACGTGAGTCACACTTTCGCTTTACACTCAATTCAAACCAAAATGGACAAAGAACCTACACCCACCCACCTAACCTACCACATTCAGTATAAGTAATTTAATAAATAAACAATGTTTTATACATAACACTAACAAATCCGTTTATATAGATTATAGAATAATATTTTAATTGGGGTGTTTGGTATAAATAAATGAGTATGTAGGTATTTAAATTTATAAATATTTAAAATATTAATGGCTGATTAGTGGATACAGAAATAGCTCTAAAAATCCGTTCAAAAGTAGTAGTAGTAAGTAGGTAATAAATAAAAAACAACTTACAACTAAACAAACTCACCTTATTTTACTCGGAACAACTGCTCACCTCTCAAAATTTTCTCTCGAGCAACTGAAAAAAAGGAAAAAACAGTACAATACAATATAATTACTATTTTTGTTAAAATGTCTTCAGATCCAATCTACAAAAAGCACCAGGACCATTAAGACATGCTATTACGCGAAATAAAATGTCAACAATGTATTCAATTCTGAGAAAACCTGTACTTTTACCCGTAGCAGAAAAATCATTGAATTTTACAAATAGAAAAACGAGACTAAAAGATTTAAAAAAAACGGCCAAGTGCGTGTGGTGCGTGCGGACGACGCACAATGAAGGGTTCTGTAGCTGGATTTATCCCAAGAACAAACTTAGCATTGTAGTTTAAAAACATGTACACAAAATGTATGGCAGAACATGTTTGTTAACTACGGAACCCTAAAAAACGTTAATTCGAAACAAACGTTCTCCAAATCACCAAAAAAACGTAAAAACGCTTTTTATGTAAAATGTATCATACTGCTGTAGGTACATAAAAATACTCAAAAACATTGACTGCAGATGCCACGAAATTGATCGCAAAAAGTTTGCGGAAGCTATTTTTGGTATTTTATATGCCACAAAAAATCGCAAAAGTACCACATGTCCACCGTATAAAAAATACTAGATCGTTTTATAGCAGATAAAATAAATATTCCTGGTTTACTTGCAGACCGACGACGCGACGATAGTATAATACATATACTATACTGGTAAGGTAGATACACATAGGTACACATATATGACACGACGGGTATCCTATCCTGTGCCGTTTCTGACCAGTCTCCGGTTTATTCTTCGTTGAGGGTTGGTTTTCAATCACACACAATAGTTAACTCAAACTCAAAGCGTTTATTTCAATCAAAACATTTACAGGCACTTTTAAATTATCACTTTACAGTCATCACTTTTCGTTTGAGTTATTTGGTGAAGCTAGTCGCCCATTCCAAAACGTAGTAGGTTCCTTATGGAGAAGAACGGGCAAGAAACTCCATGGTCACTCTTTTAAATCAACACATTCTGTTACAGATTACATTTCATCTCAAATGCACACACCGGCGCCATTGTGCGCGCGTGCCTATCTCTCTAGTCGTCAGAAGTACGCGTCATCGAATACAGAGTCTTATTTACTAGTTAGTTCAACACAACTTAAAAACAATGCTAAAATGCTTATCGGTTAATTCTTTTATAATTAAACAATGTCAATTCACCATACAAAGGCGTTTTCAGAATTAAAGTTTAATTAGAAGCTTCAATATTACCATTCGTCAATTTCCGGCAATACAAGAAATGTAAGATGGTAATCAAGCAGGTATTCATTAGTAAATTCCTGTGTAAAATAATCTTATTACTTTATAGTTTCTATTCTATTATTGAAACTTATTTAGTCCTTGCATTAAATTATAACATTCAGTTATTGATCTTAAAATTCACAGCCGGCGCCATTTTTGGGCAGAGGTAGCGCTGTGTCATAAACAAACTTACTATATCAAATGAGCAATTATTGTTATTATGACAAAACCCAAAAATCATGAACTAAATGTTTCCTTTTAATTTTAACTTTACTTTTAACTCCAACATCGAAATTGGTTTAATAGTTTATTTCTAGGAATTACTACTATACTGTGACTTCGATTTCACAAACGGCAATAGATGGCGCTTGAACATAGATGAACTCGATCGAAGTCACAGATCCTTGCAAATGGTTGTAGCAGTATTAATAGTTCAGCAATTTCATTGAGAATAACAATTATAATAAATAGTTACACATAAGATTATGTTATGATCTTTATAGGTAAAAGCTTTCGCGGCGACACGGCCATTCTGATCGGCGGTGCGCGCTCTGCACCTGCCGATGGCCCTCATTGTAGAGTAGTTTGTTATCTGAAACAGTGGAGATAAATTTTGTCGGCAGATTATCGTCGTTTTTATTATCCTACTATATTCAATTAAGTGTAGGATTTGGTAACGGGCAGTTCAGTTAACATTGAAAGCTTTATGATAGATCAGACATTTACTCTGTTCGCCTTTAATTGGAATATTTATTGCATTTATGCAACAAAGCACAGCTACCTGCTCTAGGTATTTTACTTGCGATTTGTTCATTGAAATTGCATGTTCAGCTGTTTATCTGGATAGTTTAATTTTCGCATGCATGTACAGAAATTATAGAAGTTGGTAATAGAATCAGAGTTTTAGTTGTTATTGAAATCTTGTAATAGATCTACTGTCTACTAAAGTTGTCTTAAATTGAAATATTGAATGCCTTTAATATGGAACACCTACATAAATACAGCTATAGAGTTAGTACTCTACTTGCAATAAAGATAAAGATCAATCTTTTTCCTGTAACCTCAGTAGATTACAATATAAAGATTTGCATGCAATGCTGTTAAAAATAACTAGTGCTTCATGTCATGTCATTGATGGCAATCTGTGTTTTAGTTTATTGTTAGCTAATTCATGTCATTTTCACATGTATGCAGGATGTTGTTCCTTGTATAATCCTACAATTTCAACATGTCCTATCGAAGAGTGGGGTGATCAGTACCTCATTTACTTTTCTCTATTTAGTAGATGCTGAGTTAAATAAAGATTTATGATTATAATTTTTGATATTCATAGAATTATAGGATTTGGTATTAATGAGTTCTAGTTACCATTGATAGCTTGTATTAGATCAGCTATTATAGAGTTATGGTTATAATTTTTGATATTCATAGAATTATAGGATTTGGTATTAATGAGTTCTAGTTATCATTGATAGCTTGTATTAGATCAGCTAATAAAGAGTTATGATTATAATTTTTGATATTCATAGAATTATAGGATTTGGTATTAATGAGTTCTAGTTACCATTGATAGCTTGTATTAGATCAGCTAATAAAGATTTATGGTTATAATTTTTGATATTCATAGAATTATAGGATTTAGTATTAATGAGTTCTAGTTACCATTGATAGCTTGTGTTAGATCAGCTAATAAAGAGTTATGGTTATAATTTTTGATATACATAGAATTATAGGATTTTGTATTAATGAGTTTTAGATATCATTGATAGCTTGTATAAGATCAGCTATCTACTAAATTTGTAATTGAAATATTGAATGCATTGATGTTGCACCTTAAATCATCACACTTATTAGAAATAGTGTGTAGTAGCATTGTTTGATCAGCTGTTAGCTGAATAGTTTCATTCGCATATGAACATAAGCACACTTGTTAGAAATAGTGTGTAGTAGTATTGTATGATCAGCTGTTAGCTGAATAGTTTCATTCGCATTGGAACATAAGCACACTTGTTAGAAATAGTGTGTAGTAGTATTGTATGATCAGCTGTTAGCTGAATAGTTTCCTTCTCATAGGAAGGTAATGCTCTGTGATAGACACAAAGTCTTTGATTTGATAGGATTCAAGGTTAGGCAGTTTACAACCATCATTGCTCCGTGTCAGGCACGAAGTCTTTTATTTGACAGGATATAAGGAACCCAAGTGTAGGTAGTGTATTATTGTTTGTTCGTTCTCGTGGGAAGGTAATGCTCTGTGGTAGACACAAAGTCTTGGATTTGACAGGATAATAGGATAGGATCAGGAACACCGCTCTGTGGTGGACACAAAGACTTTGATTTGACAGGATTAAAGGGTAAGGAGTTTAGGACCATTGCTCCGTGACAGGCACGAAGTCTTGTATTTGACAGGATATAAGGAACCAGGCTCTGGGCGGTATTGTCCGCCGTGGACCCAGCAGGATAACATGAGAGTTTTGTCTATTAGTTACCTCCAGGGTTTACTAATAGTTTATTGTTTTCATTATTAGTTACCTCTAGGGCTTACTAATAGTTTATTGTTTTCGTTATCAGTTACCTCGAGGGCTTACTAATAGTTTATTGTTTTCATTAGTTACCTCTAGGGCTTACTAATAGTTTCTTGTTTTCATTATTATTTACCTCAAGGGCTTACTAGTAGTTTATTGTTTTCAATATTTGTTACCTCAAGGGTTTATTAATAGTTTATTATTTGTTGTGATCATTATTAGTTGACCTCCATGGGGACTAATAGTTTGGGGTGAGTATTTATCAGTGAGTCAGTTATCAGTTACCCCCCACAGATACTAATAGTACTTTACAATTTAATAGAATTAATTGTTACAGGTAGAATTGTAAAATATAAAGATGGTAAAAATAATTCAAACAGTACTTTGGTGCATGATACGCATCACATGTGAGCATCATGTAGGCATGTACTTGTTGATTTGGCTAATGTATTGAGCCTTTGATACAACATGAAAGCAGTGTTGGCAAGGTCAGTAGAAAGTAGTTTGAAAACTCCTCACCTTTTATCTTAGCTATGTTGTGTGGAACAGCTAGAATAGTCATCTCTGGTTGGCTGTCCTCAAGCTGGCCTTCATTTGGTGGAATGTCAGTTGGTTGCTCTTGGGCTGGCGACACGGTCATTTATTCAACAAGCTACAGTGGTTGAAGTTGTTGTTTAGGTCGCTTTTTAAGGTGACAATGATCAACAACCGATTTGCTGAGGTAGCTGTCATTTTTAAGTACCGTAGACATACTCTAAAAGAGATGGGCCCTATGGGCGGTACAAAATGCAGTTTCAATATCTGAAATATGTTTCAAAAAGCCATTTTAAGGCACTATTTCAATGTTGATGCTTTATATTGAAGTTGATGGTATTGTGTAGCTAAAACCCAGTGATGTAAGCGTGGGTCAGCCAGCTTATTTTTCTGGAAGGTATTGTCACAAGGTTGATTTTCATTTCCACATGCTTGCATGCATTGCAGCTTAGAAGACTCAAGTTCCTTTAGGGTTGCTCGCAATTTGTTATGATATTGTTGATAGTAGTTCTGCGGGTTATTATTTTGTTTTTCATATGACAATCACCTGGAACCTGGAATATGAGAAGTAATGCAGATAAATAACAGTGTAAGAACAGATGTTCCTACTAATATTTAGATTAGAAGGAGCTAGTAGTGATAAATAAATAAATTAATCAATTGTTAAGTAATAATAGCCGATTAAAGTTAAACTAAGTTAATTAGAATTAGATGAGAAAGGTAAACACAAGGGGAGTACTATGAATAACAGTGCATTGGTTGTTTTCCTGTGTATGCATAAAAATATGTTGAAAACTAAGCTTTCTGTCAATGTATCAAAATATTGTGTTTGCATTGTCACACAACTTCTTGTTTGATGGTTCATACTTATCTCGTGACATATTTCACAAATTAATTTCATATCAAAATGTTTGTGTGTATCTTGCAACATTTTGTCTACTATGTTTCAATGTTTACAGCCTTATTTGGAAACTAATCCCCGGTCAAAGCTCCCCATACGAATTTCACGACATTTGAGTAGCACAAATTTTATGATTACTCGTAATATTAAATGATTGTAACATATGATTTGTTACATCATTCACTTATCCAGTAAGTTGTAACCTACTCAAAACTTTCTTATGGCTTGTGAAATTGATAAATACTCGTTACTTTTACTTGCTTTAACTGAGAACTATTTCTTTTATCTAATAAACACTATGCCTGGAGATTTGTTCCATTTCTTAAGAGAAGTTCATGACACATTACAGGTTTTATTAGAATAATAACATTGACCTTGTAATGAGCTTATTTTGTGGAGTAATTTATCTTGTGTTGTTATTTTCCTTCCACAAGTTGTCAAGCAAAATGTGGCATTAAGCTTGCCAGTGTGTGATGAACATAGTTCAAATACTGTTAGCAAATATTATGTGCTACAATATCAAAATACTAAAATAATAAACCAAAATACTTCCCAGGCTTGATGTTGAAATTCATCAACGGACTGTTTCATCTTTGCATTTTTGGTGTCAAATTTTTGTTTGTTCTGCTGCTTCGGTCATTCTGTGCTGTACAAGTTATTTTACTTGAGTGCACTATTAGGCTTCTGGTCATCTAAAATTTTTGCATTTGTTTCTTTATTTTATTTATTGTTTCTTCCTTGAGAAAAGCGATCTTATAACAGGTAAGTAAGTATTGATTTATTGTGATCTCAGCATCAGTTGTGATAATGCTGCAGTAGGCATGTTGCCATCCAGCAGCCACATGGATGAGAATGCAGCCAACTCCTAGGTTACTGGCATCAGAACTATAAGTTCATTAAGTATGTGCGTCTCTACAGAAACTCATTCCCTCCAGAATCTTCCATTATATGGTCGGTGGATCGTCTTAGGGGATGAGTCCATTGCCACTGCCAGTACTCTTGCCATCATGTTCCTGATTTCAAAGAAAACCCTTTTGGCACGCACTCGGCCATGGCCGTGCAAGGGCAAGCAGGCGTCGCAGTTGGACGTAATTCTTTGGATGTCCGGCATAAGCAGGAGCGGAAGGGGATCGTAATGTACGATCCCACTTCTGATGACACGACGGGTATCCTATCCTGTGCCGTTTCTGACCAGTCTCCGGTTTATTCTTCGTTGAGGGTTGGTTTTCAATCACACACAATAGTTAACTCAAACTCAAAGCGTTTATTTCAATCAAAACATTTACAGGCACTTTTAAATTATCACTTTACAGTCATCACTTTTCGTTTGAGTTATTTGGTGAAGCTAGTCGCCCATTCCAAAACGTAGTAGGTTCCTTATGGAGAAGAACGGGCAAGAAACTCCATGGTCACTCTTTTAAATCAACACATTCTGTTACAGATTACATTTCATCTCAAATGCACACACCGGCGCCATTGTGCGCGCGTGCCTATCTCTCTAGTCGTCAGAAGTACGCGTCATCGAATACAGAGTCTTATTTACTAGTTAGTTCAACACAACTTAAAAACAATGCTAAAATGCTTATCGGTTAATTCTTTTATAATTAAACAATGTCAATTCACCATACAAAGGCGTTTTCAGAATTAAAGTTTAATTAGAAGCTTCAATATTACCATTCGTCAATTTCCGGCAATACAAGAAATGTAAGATGGTAATCAAGCAGGTATTCATTAGTAAATTCCTGTGTAAAATAATCTTATTACTTTATAGTTTCTATTCTATTATTGAAACTTATTTAGTCCTTGCATTAAATTATAACATTCAGTTATTGATCTTAAAATTCACAGCCGGCGCCATTTTTGGGCAGAGGTAGCGCTGTGTCATAAACAAACTTACTATATCAAATGAGCAATTATTGTTATTATGACAAAACCCAAAAATCATGAACTAAATGTTTCCTTTTAATTTTAACTTTACTTTTAACTCCAACATCGAAATTGGTTTAATAGTTTATTTCTAGGAATTACTACTATACTGTGACTTCGATTTCACAAACGGCAATAGATGGCGCTTGAACATAGATGAACTCGATCGAAGTCACAGATCCTTGCAAATGGTTGTAGCAGTATTAATAGTTCAGCAATTTCATTGAGAATAACAATTATAATAAATAGTTACACATAAGATTATGTTATGATCTTTATAGGTAAAAGCTTTCGCGGCGACATATACATATTGAGATCTATAGTCAGAGTTGATTGCAAACGAAGCGCCTGTTCTATTTTCTTCTTTTTTAAACCTGATATAGACATTTTGAAGAGCAGTTCGTTAAGGGAAATTCAATACAGTCTACCGAGTGTAAAATCCATCCATCCATACCGAGTTTTATTATAAACACGATAAAAAATCATCGTTCAAATCGTCCATAGTTGTGTCTATTTCCCGGTAGCCGCTACAGCGCTGTAACAAAATTAGAAAAGCAGCCGCAGCGCTATTTCTATGCAATATAAAGTTACTCGAGTAATGAATCTCTTTTCTGGGAAACTTTCCGGGTCCCACTTCAGCTGTTCATTAGACGCATCATGTGTGCTGCTTTGTATGTGGTTCAAGTGCGACAAGGAGAGAGAAAACGGTTATTATCATAGGGTTTTATCCTTATAACATAAATTATTTCCGTTACTTCGTTTGACGTTGCGTGGTTTTTCTATTTTATTATTACCCGAAATAATAATTTTCGTCGATAAGTATACGTGAGTACCCAATTAATACGGCTGTCTTTACGTTCCCTGTTTTTTTTCTTGGTTCCGTTGTAAATGCAATGAAAACGAACCAAGCAGACAAAAATATTTTTTCTCAAACATGCTTGGAAATTCGAACATTATTTTGACAACCTTCTTCGAATTAAATCGAAATTACGGTACTGGTGCGAGCGCCCGGTTGGCAATGTTTGTATGAAAATCCATATCTGTCGTGTTTAGTGGTCAAATAAATTACTACGAATGTCATGTTATTTAAAATATAACGAACTTTTTACTTCAAGATATGGCAACCAAGGAGGTAACTTATCAAAGATTTTATATAAACATTTCGAGTTGGCTTGAAAGCTGTTTAAAGTAAAGAAGAAACAAATGAACATATTGGTGCGAGAAAAATTAATCGTTGTTCGTCATTGATTCTGGAACTTATAATTAATTTACTCAGTTTGAATTTCGGCGCATTATTTGAGAAAAGTACTATACAAGTCTTGGCCGCAACCAGGCATTGATGAACTCACGTACTATGTTAAGTTGTGCAATAATAATGCAATGTCAATAACAACATTAATACAGTCTTCTAGAACTTCTAGAAATTAAAAATAACCTTATAGATAATCTTGACGAAAAAGTTGAGGACGCAGATACTTCAGTAAAAATTGAGAATTTTTGAGTTGGCGTTTCTAACAAGAGACTACATTTAGGATTACTTGACAGTTAACAGAGTACCACTAGAGAACCAGATAAGTTGACATAGCCCACAGAATACGCAAGCTGAAGTGGCAATGAGGCGGCCATATTAACCGTAGAATCAATGATCGCAAGGGTTTCGTTCTTGAGTGAAGACCACGCATTGGTAAACGTAATGTGGGACGCCCAGGCTACGTGGAGCTATGATTTTTGAAGGGTGGTGTCAGCATGATGAGAATATCGACGAAGATCGAGTTAAATGGTTTGCGATTTGAGAGGCTTTTGTTCAGCTTTGAACGTATACAGCGGGGTAATTGCTTAACACCCTTGCTAGCAATATCTTTCATTTTGACCGTTTAAAAACATTCATTACGATATTTACGACGCTGAGCAGACAAATTTTTCAAACATTGAAGTAGTGGATTAGCGATTTCCTTCAAAATATTTCGGTTTGTATTTAAAAGTGTGTTACACAATTAGGGTGAAGTTAGGCCGACGATTAAAAGTATTTGCTATTATTGTAATTACCTCATCTAAGGGTCTTTTCTTTACTTAAAGTAGTAAAAAAAATTCTGATGTTTATGCGAGAGAAACACTCTTTTAATCCTATAACTAGTAGAGTCATAGTCCCATAATATACATACATCATCTGCCTAGCCTTTTCACAAATATATAAGGTGCTATAAAAATATCTGCCACGGCTTTAATGAGAGGTAGTATTGTGTTTAAAGATAACAATAGTGAAGAAATTTCGTACCCCGGCACAGTTAAATCAATTTGAGAAAATAAAGTAGTTAAATAAACATTGACTCTACTCTGCATAACGTGGTTCACAAATTACGCGCGAAGTGCACTTCGTCAATGAAAACAACTGCTATCTCTTTCCATCTGTTCTGTGAATGAAAACTGAAATCAGCTGACTAGTTCGACACTTGCAAATTTATACGTACAATTTTTTGTATGAAAAAAAAAATGACACATGATCAATAATTTATCTTTACTATTGTAATCTATAAACACAATACTATCTCCCATTGCAGCCGTGGCAGATATTTTTATAGCACCTTATATTGAGGTCGGCTTCCAGTCGACCAGAACCCTAGTAGCGTAACACACGATCAATCACAATCTGTTTCATTTTGACAGTACAACAACATTCATTTATTATTTACGTTGATGAACAGACAAATTTTTCGAACATTTGAAGTTATTTCGAACATTTGAGGTTAGCAATATTCTTCAAAATTATTCATATTGTGATTGATCATATGCTACACAATTAGGTTGCTAGATACTGCTGAATACCTATATTTTACATGGAGCCATTGCCTATCTGACCTCAATAACCCAGCTACTGAGCAATACTCCTTGATAAGACTGATTGTCAGATGTTCAGACCTCTGACTACCTGTAACTACTGTCAAAGATTTACAAATGACAGCCCGGATCAACGGCTTAACATGCTTTCTGAGGCACGGAGGAGTCCCGATATGTAAGGTCCTGCTTCGGTCGACCCGACACGATACCCATAAAATAAAAAACGAAAAAAATATGAGGAAAAAGGGCGAAATATTATACTCAATAATATTTACACACATAGCACATGCCACAATAGTCATAATAATATACCGATAATCTGAAGAGATAGCGGATGTGTGAAGAGCCCCATAAAAGGGAGCTCGTTTCCGGAACACATGAAACTGTGCTCAATGTTGTTAGAAGGAAAATGATTAGTAAAGGGTTCCTCGGTTTTATCTTCTTCCGACTTTCCGTGAGGGTTGTGCCAACATTGAGGACGTTATTAAAACCGGTGGGATGTCATAGGTAGGTTATTGAAACCGGTAGTTCTACATCAAATTGTATATTACGATATCGTAAGTTATAGTCAAAATAAAAGTGTAAAAACTAAAACCACACTACGGCAATAAAGTCAACTATAAAAGGTATAAACAAGTCATGTCAGACAAACAAATAAAAAATCCGGAGTCACACGTGTTAGAACACATTGAATAGACAACGTGTGACTCCGGATTTTTTGTTGGGTTTTAGTTATTGTACAATTTAAAGTGACGTCACATAGCCTATAACCAGCTGACGAGCGAGACGCTTCTAACGATACCCCATTTGTCAAATTATGATGAGTAGTTTAGAAGTTATGAGGGAACAGATGAACATATACATACTTACATACATACATACCGGTCAAAATCTTAACCCTCCTTTTTGCTTCGCCATAGTCGTGTAATAACTTAAAGGCAAGTCAACCTTTGACAAAGAAGCTATCTCAATCAATGTGTTTTTTGGGAATTTAGACTCACTAGATAATATTGATATTGTTTTTCGTGTGAACTTCTCAAGTAGATACTATAATATTCAACTTATAGCCTAGATATAAAGAAAACAAAATTCAGTAAATAAAAAATTATACCTACCGTTTTTTAGAAAAATAATAGGTACTATTATTAGTAAGAATGCATGTTTATTTAACTCAATAGCAAAATACACAACATAGTCTCTTGAGTTCCACAATAAATTGAGTTGAGAATAATTAGTATTTTCAACACGATTTCGATTTGCACCCGTCAGGATTGGGGTAGGTCACAGTAAAAAGGTCAGTCGAGGTATACGACATTGAGTTTGTCAACCGTCTAGCTTCATTATAAACACTGAATTTTAAACTTTTTGTATGAAATATATATTGTGCTTACAAATGCTGTTAGTGTTACTCACTTACCTTTAAATATTGATGAACTAGGTAAAACAGAGCATAGATATTAAGTACGTTGAATTAAAATTAAGAATATTTTATACATAATTCACATTTTTTTTGTGGGTATGTATCTAGGCATTGTCTATTTGTGGTGATGCAAAGACTTTACTTAGAGGTCTCAGTAACTAGCAGCCTAATTTCGTAATACATGATCAATCACAATCTGAATAGTTTTGATACAGATTGTTAATTGCTTCAAAATTTCAAAGAAAAATTCTGCTCAACAACGCAAATAACGCAATGAAACATTCATTCATAGTTGAACTGTCAAAATTAAATAGATTAGTCTTAGCGTTGTGTTCACCAAAATTTAAAAGAACTGTTTAGATATTTAATAATTTCTATAAATAAAATTTCCTTAGGAAAGTTGACATAAACGAATTGTTTAATACCTAACCTAACCGGTGGTTTGAACGTTGGTGAACACAGGCCGTTTTCAAAAATGTGATACGCAATTATGTAGCAGGTCATTAAATTCCCAAAAAAAAAGGTGTGGCAGTGGTCTATGATAGCATTGGAGGTTTTTCGGCTGAGATTTTCTCAAAACTTTGTTTAGTGTTAAATATCAAATTTTGATAGATCAGCTAAGGTTAATACTGCCAGCTGTTGTGATTGAGTTTTCTAGAAAATTGTGTTGCTACTTATATTATTCCTCTATTGTCTTATGTGAGTAATGGATGCGCTTTGGACAAGTTTATGATGGATTACTTAACAGTTTTTATCGTAGCTTAGCATTTTATAATGAGAAAGTACGGTATCTTACTTTGAAATTAACGCCCTACTAACTAATTTTGATTCTCAACATGTCTCAGTTTAAATTCAAATTCAAGGGAGATTCCAACAGATCAAATTAGAAAACTGAGGATTTGATTTGATTTGATTTAAGGAAAGTTTTAACCAATCTCTTTCTGCTACATAATTAAGTTTTCTTTACTTATGAATAGGCAGGTTGCTTCTGTCGTGGCGGAACGCCACAAAAACTAACAACCGTCGAGATGCGGTAATATCGATGCGAGACTCACCAGGCAATTTTCACGAAATAATTATTATGATTCGAAAACTGGAAATACAACTTTTTGATCACACAGATGTCAAGTCTGAAAGGGGAGGCAACATCTGTCCATTCCATTCAACATGCGAGTATTGTACGTAGGGGAGAAAAATGACTCGAGTCAATATTATATTGACTCGAGTCATTTTTCTTCCCTACATAATTGCCTAACTCGCTGAGTTCCTTTAATAGAATTATATTTGCCCCTCCAAACAGAAACTTGGATGTAACTGGGATCTCTGGAACATTACCTTTGGGATTCAAGTTGTGGCTGCATCCTACTAATTAGGCTCAGAGAATTGAGGCCAGCTAGAGATTTTACATATCTAATGGTGTAGTAAACCTTAGGGAGTTTTCAAAGGTTTTAAAGGGTTGATGGGCAGTTTTACGTGATGCGAATAAAATAATGTCTACTATGGCTAAATGATACGGTTCAATCAAATTCATTCATTTAAATTGAAAAGCGCAGAAACAAGAGTATCACCGATATTGAATGATTCACTTTTATAATTAAACGATTCAATATGGTTGTCAAAATAAAAAAACAAAAGTGAACCGTGAAATTCAGGGTGGGAGAAATTGCTGGTGTTGTATTTTTTCTAGTAATGCTGCTAAAATTCAATATGGCTCTGGGTGAATTGAACAGAGATAATAAACTCCCCTGAATACACCGGTACAAATACTCGCACTACGGTATAAATTATATGCAAGGTAAAAAAGACAAAAATCTAAACGCTTTAGTATAATATGTGTATCTATAATTTTCTATTTTCGAGCTCGTTCATGAGTTAAAGTGTGCGCTGTTACGTCCGTATGCAAAGTCAACGAGCGGTAAATGCAGTGCTATTTTTACATCACTGTTAACGTTTTATTTTTCCTTTCAATGTGGGTTGTAATGAGATAAGCACTAAGCGAGGTCACGGTTCTATTTATGTTGCTGCAACCATAGTTATGTTGAAAGCCTTCTTTTATAATGACGTCATTGATAAAAATAATGCTGTCGGCTGCCGGCGTTTTCTCTTCTTTTCATTACTCATCGGGAAATATTGTGATTTTATTTTATACTTAAAAAAATTACTCGTGCTGGTGTTGATACTTATTTTTTTTTAATAATTTTGTGTGTTTTCAATAACAAGGAAATTCATTATATAACAAACCATAGACAGTAACGAAAATAAGGTGACCCGGTGAGTAGAAAAGCCATAATTCCAGAATTTAGATTACTTTATTTATAATTATTATCTTAAAACCTATTAATAATATTAAGTATAAAACTTAAGTAAGGGACCTTATTATAAGAATGTATTTTACATTAAATGGAGTAATTGTAAACGTTTTTAGATTAAATCGGCTTTGAAATTGCTTTGACATTTTCATCAGATTTTAATGTTCAGTCAACACTAACTCAATAACACTTAGGGCCTATTTTTCAACCGGCAGATAACTTTTATCTGGGGAATATGTTTGACAGTGACAGTTAACAGTGAATTAAAAATCACCGTGTATACAAAAGCTGTTGATATCCCTTTATAATTACATAAATAAATTGCGAAAACATACCCAACACACCAAACTGGCGAAATGTGGGTGTACTGTAGGTACACCTCTGCGTAACCCTTTGAGGAATACAGGCGTGATGTTATGTGGTAAATAAATTGATGTCGTCGAAATATCCAGTCAATATTTAAATTGACTTGCATCATTGCTAATTTCTTCCCCAGAACACAAACACCGCACAATGATTGCATTTCGATTGAAAAACAAACTATGAATTCATCGATTGTTAGGAAACCACTTCAATTCTAAATATACATTACCCGTGTTCGTTTAATATTTCATACGAATTTAATTTATGCGTCCTAACTATGGATTGTAATGAAACAGAAATAGGTCGGAGTAACGCCAATGAAATTACTCGCTTTTGTACGTGGTCATCGTTCCTAAATGAGTTTTTTTTTATTAGGGCGTAAGTAATTAGGGTTTGATCATGCTTTTTTCCCCACTCACATTATATTACTACTTTCCTCATTCATTCTATTAATACTGAAACTTCGTTAACCCAAATACTATTGTTGTTTACGTGTTGGGTAATCAAATAGGTTAAAAAAAGTTTGGAATTAAAGTGGGTTAAAATTATCCTTTAATTACTACTAAACTGTACTATATAATAATAAGAAGAATAATTTTAATAAACTGTGTGTGACACACAGTTTATTAAAATGCTACAGTTTAATAAAAAGTAACATTAATTTTGTTAAAAACACCTACAAAATAAAAAGTTGGTATCTACTCATGAAATTTTTTTTTGCTAAATCACGAACTTGAAATATGTTCTTCAAATAATATGAAAGAAAAATATTAGGTACCTTTCTTTATCAGTACTTATTCTCTATTTAATAAAAACGTTGTAGACATCTGGTACCGTACAGCATACATAAATCAGGTTGTTCTTATAATAAAATACTCTAGTTTTTTGTTTTACACGAAGTTTTCTCTATTATACACGTATTTTATTTGTTCAACTATTCAGAGATTGTATGTAGGTTTATCTTTATTTTACTGTATTTAGAGTTAATTTTCAAATAAGTATTTTCAAAGTTTACAAAATTATTATTAAGAAAGCTACGAGCAATTCAAGAAATCAGGTCGTTTCCTCATTCCTGATTTCTTGCCGTATCTCTGCCGAAATCGAGATTTCTATTTATACTCGTAACATCTAAAATTGTAACAGAAATTAATTTTTACGCCTCCCCCGTAAGACCTCGGCCAAATTTTTTTTGATATGTGGAAAGCCCATGACCTAAAGAGGTGCCATAAACAATATGAATTAAAAATCTCGACTAATTCAAAAGTTGTGCAAATAAATCCCCGAAATTTCGCGGGTATTCTGGTTTCAGCTTCAAGGCATTTATTCTAGTTTCATCATGACGTCACTTACAGAACAACATAATTTAGGCAGAAGTGTCTGCAAGGGTCGGATCCATCGATACACGTTGTTTGATCAATAATGTTTGCACGACGTCGTTTAGTTACGTCACGCGTCCCATCTCTTCAATTAGACCGTTCAGTTTTTGGGTTCTGTACACGGCGAAACTTGATACCTGGTAATGAAGCAAAGGGCGGTTGATTGGCCAAAGCTGTTGTACGTTTTACAGGGTAACCAACGGGATTTGAAGAAAAAGTACTTTAAATATTGCAATAAGAAAGTTAACTAAAATAATCGTTCACCTATTTTTAAAAGTAAGAACTTGTTTTTCTCTTTTTGTGGATGCATTTTTCGACAAATGCAAAAAACAGCAATCTGTATAATTGTTGCAAACTGTAGTTAGAAAAAGCCACGTCTTCAGCCGGAGAATGAAAACCTAAACCATGATTAGAACCTTGTCACAATAACAAGTTAAAATTAAAAATTGAAATAACCCCCGACACAGGTGATTCTGCAGTATTGGTTCAAGGTTACTATGTTCTTCTAATATCATTGAAGTAACAGAATACAAAATGACGAATCGATCAAACCTGTGGACGATGCGCAAATCCAATCATCAACTAGAAAAGAGCTGATAATAATCTTCAAACGGCTGAACCGATTTTGTTGAATTGTAGCTAAGAACACTTTCGATCTAGACACCTTTCAAACAAAGAAATAATAAACAAAATCGGTTCAGCCGTTTGGGAGCTACGAGGACAGACACATACACAGATACACACGTTAAACTTATAACACCCCTCTTTTTCCGTCGGGGGTTAAAAATTAAGCATCGACGACGAAATACTCAAGTAATGACAGCTACACATGACGAGTACAAAAGAATGTGACAAAGTACAAAAGTAATCAAGGTATCTGTAACCTGATTGTAACCAAGTAAAGCCAGAAACACAATAAGTTACGAAGACAATATGAAGTGGCAATGAACCCTTTTCTATCTTTATGACCTTACTACGTTCTTAACTGCGTGGGGTAAAATTAATTAGAGAAACGTCCAGTATTAATGAATCCTTGAAATTTATTTTCTTTCATTTATTTGGAGCTATATTTTAGTTGGCAAGTATGTGACGGTGCAGTTTTCTGTGCTTTCTTAGGTGTTAAAATAATTATTAAAATCGTCAAAATGTAATAGCCCGTTGACATTTGTCATCGCGACGTAACTAGTGAAGTAACCATATTATTTAACGCGCCAAAAAAATGTATGTACTTATTGTTTTAAAACACTTTATGTAATAAATCATTATTTTATTGCTTCATTCAGTTTCGTTCCAAGTTACATTCTAGGGTCTTTCTCAAATGTCAAAACGGACCTATTCAATTTTGACGACTTTATGTTGCTATGATCAGCTGTTGATTGAATTAGAAAATAATAAAACTTATACAAAGTCAAGTAAATATTTAATTTTAATAATAAAAAAATCATAAGTACCATCAAAATTGATTAATAAGATTAGTCAATAGAGATAATAATAACGATTTATAGGCAATGGTTTGTATAAGGTCGTAGAGGACAGAGTGAAGTGGGGAAAATTAAAAAGTAAGGGTAAACCCTATCATCATGTGAGATTTAGGCTGCGTTTCCACCAGAGATGAGAGAGGATGCATAGCGAGGGATGTGTGTGAAACTAGCCAATAAAATCGCTTCATTGTCATAGCTCGAGCTAAGCTAGCGTTGTTATTAGTTAGTTTTACGGTCATCCCTGGCTACGCATCCTCGCTCATCTCTGGTGGAAACGCAGCCTAACAGAGAAAGGAGAGGAGATTCAAGCTGTGATCACGTTACCTACTAAATATTAGGCGTTTTGCAATGATTTCCATGAAGTTATTGAACCCAATGAAAAGTTGAAACTAAGTCCCAAGTTGAGTAATTCTAGGATACCTCACTTGTTGCTTTCCACTACGTGGCCTCGAAATCAGGCCAAATAATAATACCAAAGTTAAGAAGCAAATAGCCTTCGCATTTGTTACAAGCTCATGGCCTTATGAAATCAAGGCCAAATATTATTAATACTATAAAAGCGTTGAGAATTTCATACATAAAATTACCTTTATGATACAATCTTGTGCGTGGCATGTTGTATTGATTTCATAAACAAAAACCGGCCAAGTGCGTGTCAAACCACGCACAATGAAGGGTTCCGTAGCTGGGATGAATTAATCCCAAGATTTTTTGCAACTTACCATTTAGCTGGCAGGGGGGCAGGATACTTGACTCTAAAAAAAGATTAGCCCTTTAAAGCTCAATATTTCGCAAACGTATCTTTCAATCCAAAAATGATTTGAACAAACTCACAATATTTTTGAGCGACCATTTCAACGATACCCCACACGATGGGTTAGACGAAAAAAAAAAAGATATCCCTACTTAACGAGTAGAGGAGGTACCTACTTACCCTAAAAAAAAATGATGATTTGATTTTACCACTTTGTCGGCGTCATTAATATATATACTCATGCCAAATTATAGCTTTCTAGTACTAACAGTCTCTGCGCTAAGCCGGGGACAGACAGACAGACAGCTGTTTTACAAGGATGAGGAGTTTTATGTCTACGTTTAGTTTTTGAGATTCTTAATTAATTTGGAGTATTCCCCTTACACTTAATTTTGTCGTGTTTGCCTTTTTGACCGTCCGTCACTCCCTAGTAAAATTCTTAGTTTAGAACCAATTTCTGAACAATCGATCAAGATGACTTGCCCAAATGGCGTCATAACATAACACCCCTTGACCTCAAAAACACACCTCACAGCGTACCTTACTTATAACCGGGTTAAACCGAAATAAACGAGGACAACAAGGGTACCGTTTTTTAACAAGACATGGTAGGCATATTGTGGCGGCATCTAAATTGCCACATGTGAACTACGCATCAAAGACCTGACGTCACAAATCCTGCATCGCGCTATTTAAGTTTACCGCGCGATTAAATTATATAAGACTATCCGAAATCAATCCTTGGGCAATTGCCCGCCAGACACAACACCTGTCTGGTCGGAGGAGACTCCCTTTTCTATAGAGGATGAGAGAACTTTACATCCTGGTCCTCATACCCCTAAAATATTACATTCTGGTAAAACTTTTTTGGTGACGAAATCTTGCTTTATGTATGTATGTATTGTACCTAAACTAGAAAATAGGAAGAAAAAGACATCGTAATATGGGATGTCCTTCAAAAAAAAAATACAGTGGAAGTACGTACTGCACTCCACCAGATCCACTGCCTGGTTCAGTTTCTGTCTGCCATCCGTGGTTTTAGTCTGATACAGAAAAGTCGATCATATTTATAATCTATTAGGTACTCTAAACAATCGTTTAGGTAGGTAGTACGTCATCATATAACTCAGCAACATACGTTACGTTGGATGCGTATTCAGATTTATTTGATAATAAATAGATAATTATTATTCCGTAAATACAAATAGATACAGTACATAGAAGCCCGTGCGGACAGACTATTTACCATTATGCACTCTATTAGTGATGTGGATAAATAAACCAGAGGAGAGAGCGATAAACAATCGATACAACGATATGGTCCTAAATCGATTTTTAGAAAAGTATCGATTCAGTACCTCTCGGTCTAACAGAAGGTGGATATGAAAGGCTTATATCCAATAAGTTCAATTGTCCATGATTTATAAATCTTGTAAAGTTTGTCTTTAACTGTTTACAAAATTGACTACCAACTTAAAATGTCCGTAAATTGAAATCAACTGCCAATCTTTGATAGTAAAATGTCTATAAAACGGCAAATTGGAGTCGTGTGTCAATTTTAAAAACAACTAGCTTCCGCCAGCGGCTTCGCCCGCGTGATATCTTTATAAATTATAGCCTATGTTACTCAGTGACATTATAGCATTCTACTGGTGAAAGAATTTTTTAAATCGGTCAAGTCGTGAGTTTATTCATTGCAAACAAAAATACAAATCTTTTCTCTTTTTAAGTACTATTATTATATACGTAGCCGTAGACTAATTTCCCTGATAGTACAACCATACCATGCAACCTTGATTTTGCAATTCTTCCTTCTTGATCATCAGTTTATTTTTCAGTTAAGTAATCAAGCGTCTAATTTACCTTATAATATTAGATCAATATTAAAATCTTCTAAGAAATAATTTTAAAGAAACGGTTATCATTAAGCGTCGTGAAACTGTTGTTTACAATGTAGACGCGGCTTTATTCTACAACGCGGTCAAGTGTCTGACCGACCCTTGTTATAATCCGACAGACACTGAAATATCTCGAGTAGGCCCGAGTTACGAGTGATCCTATGCTCTCGGGCGTTTTTATCTTTAGACATAGGTACTGTCAGATTACCTTGTAATTTTGGAGGTAAATGAGCGTTGAAATCTTGGGATAGTAAGGGTAAGTTGTTTGTAGTTTGTTGCCCTAATTTGTTAAGATATAAAGTTATTCATCGTTTAAATAATTATGATTTTACGTTATTACGACACTTAGAAAAGGGTTCAGAATCTGATAAGTCATAATTATACAGGGTGAGTTTTCATACAAGGTTCTCAATATACATTATGATAAAATACATACCTACCAAAGTCAAGTGATGTCGTCATCGAAACTATTCATTATTATAATGTACTTATCACGTCATGTTGGGACAACAGGGTGTTTACAGATTATGACATCATTTTGACGTCAAACGTTATCAGGCGTTGACGTCATGATTTTCTTTGATACCTTCCTTTTCGATTCCGATTACGATTCCGAAAATGATTAAACGATAATATTCATGAACTTAGTAGAAAAATCTCATGCCTTACCTGCTTTAAAAAAAACCATAGAATATATTGGAACTATGTTTAAAATAAAATTACTATACCTAATGTTTTGTAATGCGGCATGCGGTAGGAGTAAACTGGTAGAAATCGTCACGTAATAAAAAAGCGTTATGCCGCCTCCATGCAACATTCTCTCACTCTCTATCTGTCTCTTTCTATCATATAATTAAGAGAAAGTGTGTATTCAAAACCAGTCAAAATTAAAAACCCAACGAAGTATAAAAGAAATATAATGAAATTGCATTCCCCATCCCTAGTAGTGGTCTGATAATGACTAAATATAATGACTAATATACTCGAACCTAGTAGTCCGGTAGTGACTAAACAGTCTATAGACTCTCCTTCACGTAAAGTTTTTCCAAGGAAAGTTCTTTCAACATCCTCTGTTGTTCCCTCGAGACGTGAATAACAAACAAGCCGACTTTACCACTTACAACATTAGTTAGAGAAGATTTTTCTTGGCAAAGTATTATAAATAGATTTGTTATTGCACCTTACAGGTGAAAATTGGAACTTACAGGTGGAATAAAGGTTGGGGTCAATGTTTGCTAACATAATTATTATTCTATATTTATTGATACTCGTAAGAACGTACAATCGTAGAATGAAAGCACCTTTTGGTCAAATTTTGCTTGCACCGTCCTTCGCGCATGACACAAAAAAAAAGAAATGATTAGGTATTATTAAAAAAAGAAAGTTAAGTGAACTTAAAACTTATTATTTTTCTGAATACATACTGGCAACGTTGTGATAACGTTACGAGGCTGAAAGAAACATAGTGTTGTTATACATAATTAACGTAACATTTTTCAGAATGTAATATTTTTCACGATGTTAAAGTTCTGTACACACTGCTCCTTTTATATGATTTAGGTACTACGAAAAAGGTTCATCGCAAACAAAATATTGTAAAAACCCTTACTGTAATATTCTTTGGAAAAGGCCATCAATTGTGTAAAGGATCGGCTAAAGAAGTTTGCTAGAAAATTCTAATAAAAGCCCTCTCCAAGTAAACATGAAATATTACTATGTTGCATGCTCTTATTTGTTTTTTTGATAAAAATGTTTATGTATAATGAGGTCTATGGGATGGTTAACACCTTAGTTTTTTTAACTTCTGAATAAAACTTGGCAATTGAAAAAAATTGTTTAAAAGCTTTTAACAGAAAAGTAACGTTTCTAACCTCATGCTTGTATTTTTAATTTAGGTTCAAACAGTAGTAAACGGAGTTTTTGGATTTTTGATATTTTATCAATATTTTGTTATAGGTCACCTATCAAAAGTTTAATAACATTGGGTCTCTTAATTCAAAAATTGGAAAATTACTAAATATTTACATTTTGGCGGCATTTACAACGCCACATGCGAACTACGCACCACACTGTTTACCGCGCGACGAGTATATATATACAACGTCCCAACATCAATCGTCGGGCAGTAGCCCAACAGACACGACACCCGTCTGGTCGGAGGATCTCCCCTTTTCTATGGAGGATGAGTGAACTTTACACCCTGTTCCTCATACCTCTGTAACATCGGGGCCCTATGACGAATATATATGTTATTTGTTGCGGAGTGTCAATTACTAACTATTCGTTACTCATATAAAGAAAAATGGATTTCTAGCCAAACTTATTAGTAAAAGAGTACCATTCCTTAGAACAAGTAGGTACTACTTTAATAAATTTAATTTAAACTTCATACGTATAATTTTCAAGTATTTTTTATAGTTTCGTTATCATCACTTTTGCCAGTGTCAACATTTTTAATCGTTTTTCTTTATATTTTGTAAATCTTTGCCCAGGTATAATACACTACCCAAAAAAAGAAAATTAGAAAAGGTAATAAAATACCTTATCAAAAACCGTGAGCCCCTTATTATAGTTTTTATTATCATGCAAGGTCGGGTATCATAAAAAGGACGTAACAGTTGGAACTAAAAGAAATTCAGGCAATATAATTTTTTACGTATATTTTGATGCCCTACGATTTCTTCCCTTCCTTTTTTACATACTTTATTTATTTATTGGATCTCCAACAGAGGCTACATAATTTCATGGAAGTTAACAAGAAGTGGGACAAATACATATTATATGAGACCACATCATTCTCTTATAATCTAGGCCATTCTTGTTCATATTACTTATTATACATACTTGTTCATATTACTATTATTGTTTTAAGTATGTTAGCTTATACGTAAATATTTTGTTTGAAAATAAATGAGAATACTTATTGTAATCTCGTCCAGGAAATATACACATTTCCTTGTAATTTTCCATCATATTACGGGGATTTTTCTTTACCTTGAAGTAAAGTTTTTGCAGTAATAATGCTTGGTTTAAAATGTACTTAACTAACTATGCCTATTATGTCTAAGATTCCTTACTTTAGACTCTTACAGCTATTCTGTAAAAATAATTATCTTTTAAAAATAATTTTGACACAGCTAAAATTGAATGGCGGGGCAGCCTCGACGTGTTTCGTATAGAATTTAACCTACATGTTGAGTTTTATGGGTTTAACGATTTTATGAAGGGGGTCGAAATGTTCATTATTTTTGCGATAGGACACACCATTTTCGAGACATACAAAAGAAAAGAAAAATAAAGATACAGTACTGTTTTTGCACTGGAAGCATTTGTGCAAGAGAATCGGCACCAGAATTATACGACTATAAATATATGACAGATGAAAAGTGCACCTTACATACATATAAAAAAGGCGGAAAATTATTTTCTAGAGTTGAGGATAAAACATTGAACGAATAAACTGTGGAAGTATTAAAGTTAAATTAGGATAAAGAGGTAAGTAATTCTACTTTGTTGATGTGAGCACAGTTCATCTAGCCATCTTGAATGTGGCTATTTCTTTTTATTTCCAAACAAAATAAGTTTTTAAATTATATTGTTAATTCAAGCTACTTTTATCTTGTTCCATTTGGTTTCCAGGTTAACGTGAGGCCGCAGCTGTGAGTCCTGGATTACAGGAATTACAATGACACTGGAGAGGAGAGCTAAGTCTCTTTATCGTCTCGTTAAGGCATGGCCTAACTAAATGGAACCACCCAACGCAATGCTATCTGAGACCTGGTAAAATCTTTATATCCAGTAAACTGCTGCCCAAAATAACTTCGACTTTAAAGTCTGTAACATTGTATGCGTGACGTGGATCAATTTGAATGGTTAGTCTTTCAATAACATGCAGGTTGAAATTGTCGATTCGTTATATTGGACTTTGAATATCTTTGTACTATTTCTATTAAATTCTATAACGTTTTTGAATTTTATAACTTCTGAAATGCTGCATTGAAGATCCTTTGTTATGAATTTTCGGTTTTAGTCGTATTGTTTTCCAATATGCTAAAGATAGGATAGGATCTACGTTTCTCAGAACTGGAAACTTTTTAGTGATAAAGTATTTTCGAAATGGGTTTCGTGCCTCTTGAGAATACCTTTAATAGAAACTTAGTCTATCACTCAGAACTTTTCCTGTTCTGAGGTTTCGTTTGTGCTATAAATATATTGGGGCAAGATTATATCGCTTATAACCTTTATCGCTATCTGAAACAATATATTATTTGAATTTACGTAGTAAAAAAATTATATTGACTGTAAAATACTGATTTCCAATTCTACACAGCAAAGCAATATCTATAAAAAAAATCTTTATGGAAACATCAACCTAACGAATTTATAGATTCTTACAACCTTTACCAATTTTTCACGTCAAACTTTTAATTCCCTGATCGCTTCTTTGATTCATTGTCTTTGAACTGTTACTTAAGTTTAGCAAAGTTGAGCGGATTCCCTTTTAAAAGCTTTTAGTCACGCTATAAACATTCGTCTGTATTGAAGACTTGCCCTAACTTGTTTTTTGTGCTGAAACGGAAAGTTTCGAAAACCTTATAGAGGACATGTAAAATACTTGGAGAAAGAAGTTGTATTAGTAATTCAGTAGGTATGTTTTGAAGTTTGTTTCAAGACGGATTTATCGTACATACCTTTCAAATTATTTACACCAGCAGGCGTTAAATTCAAGCAAAAATAAGAAACCTGAAAGCAAGTTTTTGCTTCTTACTTATGTGCAGACACACGCCTATGTAAAATACGCTAGTTTACAATCTTTGTCTGGAAGAAAGAAACATCTTAGCACGTGACCTGTTCTTGAAACAAAACAAAAACAACTTTGCCCCAAAACTAAAACGTAGCTCAAATAAAGAGAAAAACAAAGAGTAACTATGAAAGAAATAAAAAGAAAAATAAGAATCGAACACTTTTACTATGCAGCATTTTACAGCTGTAGATACAGAAGAGCGATAAAATACTGCATTGTGATGTTTCGCAGACTTTTATTATAAACACCAAGTAATGTATGTGTTGACGTATTTAGAAGTGTGACTGAAAATATAAATTGTGACGTGTCGACGCGTTTAGTGTAGATTTATGTATACAAGGTGCACCGTACCGTGGATTGCTATGAAAAATATGGCATGAATAGTATGCGGGCATTTTTAATTTATGATCATTAAAATGTAGTTTGTTTACATATTTTATGCTAAACAATGTAGCGGTAAACGAGAATTATATATACAGTTTTATGTTGCTTGTTGTTGTTGTGAGGTACATAATATGTGTGAGTAATAAAGTTATTAACACCCTTAGTTTCATTATTGCTTTTGATAGTACAATGCGGTCCTCGTAGATGCCGAGTAATAAGTGTAAAAACACTCATAGCTATGTAGCCTTACATATACATACACATAGCTTAAATTCATCATCATTATCTTGCCCATACCCCAATTTCACTAATCCCTATTGACGTCTCACAAAGGTCATATTGGGGATTTATGGGAAAAAAATTCACAAATACCCATTGATGGGGATTGTCAATGGGGATTTGTGGAATAACCCTTCTCTATTAGTCTCTGTTAGTCGTCAAGTATATGTTTATTATTCTAATCAAATGCTAATTTTTCACCGACAAAATTCTCAAGGCTTATATTTGCGACGATTAAACGCACTTATCGCACGATTCACAATTCTGTTCACGACACACAAACACAGCATTGATTAGGTATACGATATCAATCTCCCTCGTCACGATTAATCCATGTAATACGTTCTCGTTTTAGGGATACATTTGCTAAGAGCGAGCTCAATAAACCATGACATTTTTGCCGTCTTGCAACGGTAAACCAATCAATGTATGTATAATAAGTAACTTTTAAGTTAATTTACTTGGTAAATATGTAATTTAAATTAAACAGAGGCGATTGGCGTCATAATTTAAACTTTAAGTATTATGCCAACAAATTATTCCTTGCTCTGAAAGGTTAAATGATACAAAAGGTAACAACAGGGTTACAACAGGGATACAACAGGGTAACAACAGGGTTACACCAGGGTGTCAATATTCTATGTGGAAGTGTGTTAACAACAAAAAATGGTAATCTAAACACATTTTGACAATTGCCTAAGAATTTCTTAGACCGTCGTGAAATGGCAGGATGTAGGTTTATTAGAATTTAGGTCCCATGAAATATTCAGCCGTGTTTAGTTAAATATAGACGTAGATACAATAGATGGTGGACTGACGTCAAAGGCCTCGTAAAGTGGGTATGGTTAGCGCCGCTATTTGGCTTGTTCTAAGTTTAACTTGGTAACCATGGCGTTGCTAGCCCGAATAAAATATGACGAACGTCAATTGTTTTCCATTATTCTAGAATGCACATAAACGTTGGGGCAAAGGAAAAGAGAATTGTGGAAAAATTGTTTTCGAGGTATCCGCTTTCAATGACTGATCGTTGTCCATCATCGAAAAACTTTTTAATTAAAAAAAAAAGCCGCGAAATATTCTGGTGTAAAACAAACGCACAGACAGTTCAAAATGATCAGAACAAGTAAAAATAACTTTTATAATTATTAAATATTGTGTCATTGAGAAGTAGTTTAATTTTTTTGGCTGTTCTGTTCATTTTGAACCGTCTGTTCTTCCCTATATTTTTGAAGCTACATGAACCGTATATACGATTACAAATGATGTTATTAGCCGACAGGTGTGCCCACAGCCCTGTGTAATCGCTTAGTTGATTCTTACGACGCCCTTGGGAAGGTACAGGGTGTGTACCTCGACGTAATCCGCTGGTAACCCCGTAAAGGTGAAATAAGGACTCGCATTTATATTTTTCCCTGCCCTTCCCCTTTTCCCTGCCCACTTTGGATACAAATAGCTGTGTTCGTTAACACTTATGAGTCAGGAGGCCGAATTTCAACTTAAAAAACCGGCCAAGTGCGTGTCGGACCACGCACAATGAAGGGTTCCGTAGCTGGGATGAACTTATCCCAAAAACAAATTTATTATTGTAGTTGAAAAACATGTTCTCCCATACAAAATGTATGGTAGAACATGTGAACCCCCCGCTTTATGTGTAGGGGAGGTACCCCAAAAAATATATTTTTCTTGATTTTATTTTACCACTTTGTCGGCTTAGTTAATATGTATACTCATGCCAAATTACAGCTTTCTAGTACTAACAGTCTCTGCGCTAAGCCAGGGACAGACAGACAGACGGACATGGCGAAACTATAAGGGTTCCTTGTTTGCTACGGAACCCTAAACTAAAACGTAACTTAAAAAAACGTCTGATATGAGTTTAGTTGATATCTAAACACACTGGAGTTGCGCTTATTGTGTTTGTATTTGTACGCGTATGATATGTCATTTGTTATCTCACCATAATCTTGTATCAAGAAAACCCAATGCATGCCATGATCAGATCATGATGGATGAGAGAGACCATGATCCACTCGATACAATCATCTCTTATTTCGCACAATCTCTTACTTTGTTCCAACAACGTTATTTAGAGATGACCTCAAAACACAGCGATAAAAAACACAATGGAATGTGTAGGACGTATGTAAGTATGTATTGTACATTTTTTATTCTCCAGAGTAGGCGGGATCCTACGATTCTGTCGATGAGAAGCGTCTTATTGATTTACACCGTTTTATTTTTAGCTAAAAATAGACATTGAACAACTTTATTGCTTGAGATTTATTTTTAGATGACAAGGCTATTTTGGTATGGTTTCAGAATTATACTAAAAATATAGAATTAAAATCTCTGGACAAACATGGACAGTAAGTAGGTATAAGTAATTACTTTGTCCCCTATTGCTTTTAGACTTACTTGGGCAGCTATTATTTATTATCTGCCTTTCTCCTTCGGGGAAACAAGCGTGATAATTATAATGTTGCCCACATCAAAGTTAACTCAAAGTTTTGTTTGAAATACCTTACAATATGCCGTACTATTCCTACCTACTCATTCTGACAGATTTATATATTTTGTGTGATATTCAAAGCTTCCCTCTTTCTGCTAAGCTCTCTGGGGGTTTGGTGTGAAATATGACTATTTCTTACCTTTACACCGGGGCATATCATTTTGTAGAAAAACGTTGAATATTTTTATTCTTTGGCTTAACTTTATTACGTATTTCTCTTTATACTTGTGCAGGTATGTAATCATATATAGGAAGTCACTGTTTACACGAACAAATGCAACAATCTATAGTTTGTCTATCAACGTTTAATAATGGTAACACTTATTTAAGTGTTTAGAAAGACCTTTATTAAACGTTGCAAATCTACGGACCACTCATAAATGCTCTCTTCTCTGTCGTTCCCTCAATGCTGAGGATCGCGACCACATACGACGCGTCTCCAAGCTATGCGGTCTTCTGCTCTGTGGACCGCTTGGTAAATGCTGTCTCCAACAGCCCTCTTGATCGCGTCTGACCATCTTGTCGGTGCTCTGCCTTGAGCGCGTTTCCCTTCCACCCGGCCCAGTATCATAAGCCTTTCCAAACCATGCTTAGGTGAACGCATAATATGACCGAAAAAGCTTAGGGCACGCTCCTGGCATATTGTAGATAACCGCTTGGTGATTTTTAGCTCCTCATAAATGCTACCAGTGGTGATAGCCACTTTTACATCGTGCTGACAACTACATATACTTACGCCACATGCGCATCACACCTGGGGCCTAAGTCTACTAATTTATAAACGTTACAATGGTCTCTCAATGGTGAGTTTAGGCTCTCAATGGTTAGTCTGATGTTACACAAATCCTACATCGCGCAAGCAGACTTCCGACAGACCCCGGCAACAACCATCGGGCAGTAGCCCACTAGACGCAATACGGTCGGTGGATCCTTCCTTTTCTATCGGCAAAACGAGTTATATTTGCCGTTTATTCGAGTTTCATTCCTTCACTGGACGTCGTACTTCAC
Organism: Eupsilia transversa; assembly: GCA_914767815.1. Classification (NCBI taxonomy): domain Eukaryota; kingdom Metazoa; phylum Arthropoda; class Insecta; order Lepidoptera; family Noctuidae; genus Eupsilia; species Eupsilia transversa. Next base: position 8,035,744 of record OU611888.1, read on the forward strand.
TACATCCACCGAGACCTTGTGTCGACAACATGTGCCGTTAATAATGGCACTCGTGAACTCGCCCCGTTTTATGTTTCCCACAACGGATACCAGCAAATTCTGAGAAAACGATAGAAGTACAGTAATAGCTTGTTTTTACAAAGTTCAGTGCGAAAATTTCAACGCCTTCTAGCAATTACTTCCAATTCAAATCCGTCTTATTCCAGCACTTGTAGTTAATAACCATAGACATTTATTTGTGTTGTAGATGGACTAAGATTTATAGTAAACGTTTTGTTGCGCATTATTTGATGAAAACCAGGCTGTCTGTTTAAATATAAACGCCCACTCTAGACTTTTTACGACTATTTGTATTGTATTAATACGCTAAATATATCTGAGTAGGTGTTAATTTGGGATTATTTGGGAAGTCTGCTTTTTCTATTTAGGTCAGGTTAGCACAGCATGAGTGTGGCTGATACATAAGGATGTTGGTAAAGGCTGATATTAGAATAACATCATCTAGGTAATACCCTAATACATTTCTTAACATTTACAACTAAATAAACAGACACCGATATTCCATCTGCCTAATATTCCGTATAAATTATTATCGAAGCTACATATCCGCTATTAGTATCCGATCGGTAGGATAACACTAACGTAACTACCGATGCAATATCCGAACGCGAACTTGCATAAAGTTCAGAAGTTATAACATTAATAGAGTGAGGATACCCGATTGTTATTCCACATTATATCACGATTTAAAATTAGTTTTGTGGAGAATCCTGTTTCTAAGAAAATCGATTGTGGTGTTATCCTTACTCATTTATAAATGCAAAAAAAAATATATATTTGTTTCTCCATCAAGCATAAATGGCTTTACGGATTTGGATGAAATTTGATATGCAAATAGAATATGTCTTGGAATTAAAAATATAATATTTTTAATCCGGTTTCAAAGTATTTCTTCTAATATATGGGTGAAACTGCGGGCAATAGCTAGTAGTCCATGTACACATAATTATGTCAACTTTTACAACTTTATTAGTCTGGAAGCTTAAGAGCCCACCCAACCTCAGGTTTTTATCTCGCTCGCACCATACTTCTCGCAGACTGAGTGCGAGCAAGACGGAGGCGGCAATTTAAAAAAAATAAAAAACATAGTCGTTCGCTGCTTTATACTTAGTTCAGTTAGTGTGCCAAGTTTCTAATGATCTAATTTGATGTATTTTTTTAATAGCAGCGGTTTATTGTTCGGTTTGGAGGTAATTTTGGATTTTTTTTCTATCGAGAAAATTTTATGAAATCGTGTTTTCGGCTAACATATTCGCTAAAATTAATCCTCAACTTTAACATAGGTATATTTATTTCATTTTCAATTTGACGACATATAGGCCCTTAAGAAGACCTATACTTTATAATTTCATGAACTAATTCGCTTACGTACTCACCTAACTCTCACATAAACATTACGGTTTTTGGTCAAGGTCAATCTTTCTTATTAGCACTTATGTTGCTAAGCCAGCAGCCCCTTATTATGTCGGTCAACAACGTACTTGGTGCGACCCGTGATATAGTAATTATTTTTCTCGGTACTTTAGAGGTATAAAGGTGTAAAGTTCACTCTTCCTCTATTGAAACGGGAGGATCATCCAATGAGACGATAGTCTTATATATGTTGATCGCGCGGTAAACTCTAATAGCGCGATGCAGGATTTATGTAACGTCAGGTCTTTGATGCGTAGTTTGTAGTGGCGATGTAGATACCGCCACAGAACCTATACAGCGTGTATCAGAAAGGAGGTGTGGTCAAATTTGAGGGTCTGGTACAGACCATCAACCTGAACAACTTTCTCCTCGGGATCAACGGCGTAATTACGTAAAAAATGTCAACTGTCCCATACAAAACTTCAATATCTAGTCGACCCATATGTATGGAACGACTGATTAATTTTTCTCGATTATGATGCTGGTCTCATGGAGAATGTTGTGCAGTTTGATGGTCTGTACGACACCCTTTTACTTAACCAGACCTGTATTTCTGAAACATGCTGTATAGTCTACCGTATGCTGATAATAAGACAAGATGAGCCATAGAAAGATAAACACGAGAGAAAATGAACACACAGACACTATAATATAAGCAATGAAGACCTGGAAGCAATAAACATAGATCCGAGGTAAGATGTACAAAGGAACAATTTAGTAGCGGATCAATAACAAAGGCAATCTCAAACTCAAACTCAAAGCATTTATTTCAAATAAACCAATTATAGGCACTTTTGAAATGTCAAGGGGTCAGAAAGATGAAGCTAGTTAACCATTCCAAAGCGTAGTAGGTTCCTATGGAGAAGAACGGGCAAGAGACTCCACGGACACTGTTTTAAATCAAAATATGTTACAAAATATTCGTTACATCATTCATGTTGAAATTATACATGTGAGAACAATGTAGAAAGACATAGTTCATTATTCAGAAGATATAGTTCATTATTCATCTCACAGTTTCTTTGTCACCATGTTCAATTACTTTCACACATTTGGGGTAGATAAATCGATCGATCAGCTGTGACCTTTTAACAAATGCTACCGATTTTACCTACTGACTGTCACTTATTTATCGTTAGCTATAAAGTTCAGTGGAACACAGGCTGGTTCAATACTCGTTGTATGTTAACGACTTCTTTGACCCAAGGGCAAACGTCTATCGATGTAAATAGAAAATACTTCAACGTTAAACCGTTCATGTGTTATAAAAATAAGAATTTGTTTCGAGATTTCTAAAAGAACGGCTTTTAAAGAATTAAATTGCTCGTAAACTAGGTACTCTATGAATTGAATATATTTTGTATTTTATTATTGCAGTACGAAGCAATTATCTTGGCCGTAAAACGAAAATACATGCTGCTTATTTGCAAAATTCCAAAGTCTCATTTAATTATTTTTGTTAAGTTAACTATAGATTCCTTACTCAGTACCTATACCAAAAAGAAAAACATGTGGGACTTGATTCTGATTTTTTCGAGTATCATAAATAAGGTGACTAAACAATGCTTTATTGCCCCTTCGTTGACCTTATGACATAAAGACAAGACACACCATGAAAAGGTTTAAATACGAGAATAGGTACGTCAAGCAAGGGCATTTGAACAAAACTACATATTTTATTTACGAGTATATCTCATGCACCACAAAGTCATTTGATAAGGGCTGTAAATCACTGTTGAAATACGCCAGATAGACAGATCGGAACGTTAAAAGTAAAAAAACAAAAATAAGTAACAGGAAAGTATCCTCAGATAAGCTTATACATATTTTTGTGCGTGTTTTAATTATACGTAATGCAAAAACTGATAATTAACATTGTCTCCAGAGACTCAATAGCTATTTACATTTTTTTTTCTTGAAAAATATATTTTGAAACCTACCCCAGACTAAAAAGTACAGTACCAAATGTTTTGAACTTTATAGGTTGAGTTTACTGAATGTTTACATAACAAAACATCACGCCTGCTATTCCCAAAAGGTTAGGTAGGGCTCCGGGCACTGAGAAATTCCTGAAAATTAAAAAAACCCAATAATACTATGCACGATCTGGGAAGCGCTAGCGACCACTACAACAACAAGTCAGTCTGTTTCATTATGACTATAAACTATATCAACATTATACTCGCCGATAAAAGGAAACAACCCAAGTTTAAATCATGGCAGTCTGCCATACGTCTGACTGACGAATCGATGATCAAAGTATGATGTCAACGCTGCAACGCATCGCTTATTAGCGGACAAACGCTCCTATCTCCGGCAGACTGCAAACGCCTAGGTGCCAAGTCTGGCGAATATGATTGACTTGTGTCTTAGGTAAACACAATTTCGACGTCCCCCGCGAATAATCCGGTAATGACCTATTACGGGGTTTTTCATGTTATGCGTTTTTCGGCATCTAGAAGTTAAATTACACCATGTAATTTTTTTTCAGAATTTTTCTATCTTTATTTACGAAGATATGAAAAACTACGCGTATATTCCATAAAAATTCATTAAAATGTATTTTAAACGAATAATATGGTTTTAGATCTTTACGAAAAAAAATATCAATATGATTTGACAGTAAACATTGTTACGATATTATTCGGGTAAATAGTTTTCTTCCTTATTAAGTAAGTGCTAGTACAGGCTTATTCGGGGTTTTATTATGAAAACGATTTCTAGCTACATTCATATCGAGTGCTCCTTACACAACCGTTTTCTATATTGATGATCAGTGGCGACGAGTTTCTTACCCGCGACTTAGAAAAGTGATTGAAAAAATGTCTCACTTTAGAATTTTGTCGAGTTTTGACCATAACATCCATACATGGCAAAACTATAAGCAACGAATGGAACAATGGTTCATTGCGAACGATGTGGACAACGTAAAGGATCCAAAGGCAGTGAAAAGACGGGCGATATTGCTGAGTGCACTCACGGACAGCACTTACAAACTGGCGGCGGATTTGGCTTTACCGAAAGAGGTGACGCAGACACCATACGAAGACATTCTTACGCTTCTTGACAAGCATTTTACACCAAAAAAATGCGGGTTTGGTAAGCGGTATAATTTCAATGCTGCTACTCAAGGTCTGGAAGAAACATTTTCTCAATGGGCGGCGAGGCTTCGTGGCCTCACTACACATTGCGGATTCCTGAATGTAGAAGAGGCGCTGCGTGACCGCTTTGTTATGGGCATGCTGCCGGGACCGGAGAAGGACAAACTTTTCGCGCATGACCTTCAAGAGTTGACACTGGCAAAAGCAGTGGATTTGGCGGAGAGCGTGCACAGTGCACGTAAGGGAGCAGCATCAGCATCGACGTCGGCGCAGGCGCCGCCGTCAAGCGAGGCGCTGTTCAAGATCGCAACCACAAACGAACCCAGTGCTAACAAAGAAAAGTGTTCCGTGTGCGGTTATAAAAATCATAAAACGTCTCAGTGTCGGTTTGCTAACTATACATCCCATCCATACAATAGCCATCTACGAAGAATGTGCAAAAAAATAAATTTCGTAGGAACTGGCGGGTCGAGCGAGACTGACGATGACGGTAGGAGGACTAAAATATGTTCACATAGCGGCGAACCTATGACCATAATAGTTTCGATACAAAATATAAAACTAAAGTTTGAAGTCGATACCGGATCAGCAGTCACAGCGATTTCCGAGAAAATGTTTTGTACATCGAACGGAATATCGCATGTGACGTCACCAGCTTATCACCCGGCCAGTAACGGGCAGGCAGAAAGCTACGTAAAGTTAGTGAAGAAGGGAATTAAATCTTGTATAATCTGCCCAGTTGGTGTTCGGTCATAAGCTACAATCGCGATTAGATTGAATCGACCCTACTCCTTCTGTCACTCTCGCTCGAAACGTCGAAAACAAAAGTGTTTGCAGTCTGAGGTGTCAAATAGCAACAAGCCAAGCAAATGTTTCAAAATTGGAGACTATGTATTGTATAAAAAAACAATATAAAAAAGCAAGGGTCATGGAATAAAGGTGTAGTAATTAAAAGGCTCGGAAAAGTAGTATATATTGTTAAAGATTGTATAACGTCATGTAATGTTAAAAAACATAAAAATCAATTAATCGCATACAAAGGTACAGCAAGAGTTTCCCACGGAACAGGGGATTGCCCTATTGAATTCGAAGACATCACACCACAAGGAACCTCACCACCTAACCAAATACTTCCAGAGGACGACAAAGAGACAGACACAGGTGGGGAGGGGAGTATGGGGAACAATGAATCAGTGGATACAGAAACACCGACTGACAAATCAAAAGAAAAAGATGAAGAATTCCATGAGGCAACAGACGAGACTCATGATGACACTCTCGTGGAGGCAAGGTCATGCCAGACCCCTGTGGGGTCTGAAAGGCAAATGAGTGACAGGAGAAAACTTCGAGCTGTACCTAGGGTAGATTATAAACAATTCTACTAGGAAGTCATCAATCAATCAATCATGTTTATGTTGTCAAGCTATGGGGAGGATTGTTGTATATTAATATTAATAAATATGAGGGTGGTTGCATCCACTCCTATATAAATAGTGTCGCTTGCCAAATAAACTCAGTGTGCTACCAGCTACCAGCTACCCGTTGTTTCACTTGTGTCCGCATACTTATCAGTGGCGACGAGGATGGGATTGCTTTTTACAAATGTTCAGTATAGAAAACAAATTACACGAATAATAGCGCAACACGATTTTACCGTTGCCGTCGAAAATATAAATTTACACGAATAATATCGCAACAAGATTTTACTGTTGTCGTCGAAAATATAAATTTACACGAATAATATCGTAAGTGACATTACTGACCAGAGCTTGACCTACACTAATATAGTAAAATGCCCCCAGCTAAATTATAACGAAGCCCTTGGGACTACTTAAATTTTGTTGAAATGACCAGATAGCTGAAAAAATTAGCTTCCATATGCGATATAAAAAGTCTCTGATACTTGTTGTTTAATGGAGTTATTAAGTAAAAATGGTTTTTTATTTTTCCTGAACATTTACACTTTTACGATTACCGGATTATTCGCGGGGGGCGTCGATTTGTCTTATCAAGGTAATAAACATAGGTAGTGCCTTAGAAAGTCAAATAGGTATTTAAAAGTGGTTCGGAACGCGTAAAAACTTATGTGATTAGTATTTAGTGAAGTGGCTAAGCCACTATAATTGAATTAGGAAGACTATATAATAATGGCAGTTTCAAGGCTTAAAAAATAAACATTTAGTTAAAATTGAGCAGACTGTGAAGGGGGAATAGAAGACAATGGTTGATTCGCCATTTAAACATGATTCAAATGCAAAAAAAATAAAGTATCTTCCAAAAATATCTGCCGAAAACTTAGGTGGAGTAAGCTGTCATTGGTGTCAATCCCTAGCTTCAGCTAGAATGACAGCTGACTTCAAGCCCACTTCATCTAAGTTTTCACAGTGAGATTTTACTGAGACCGGCTGATAAACCTTTGCATTTAAAAAGAAACAATTTCGTACATGTTATATAAAAAAAAACATCAAAAAACCTTCACTATGTACTCGTTGGTACTATTAATTTCAGGTTTTTCTCTCATTTCACGAGATGGACGCGTGGTGATTAAATGAATTACAGCTCATTTGTAACAGTTTCGTCGGTTGCGGTTTTTGCGGAACACTAATATTATAGGCTGTTAATTTAATAGCTATTATTATCATTTGCTTTTCACGAGAAACATCGTGTCATTGTAATGTATTAACCTTGACATAGTAAACCATGGAAAAGGTTCGGAAAATGGGGGGTATAAATTTATTGGCGAGTGCTCGTAAAATTAGAATGATATAATTATTTTTATGGCTATTCTATGCATATAAATAACCATATTAAAATGGTTAAATTGAGTCGCAGTTAGATGGATGACAAGATAGGTCCACGATAAAATTAAGCTAAGATTGAAGCAGGGAATGGCTACAAAGGATGGTTTATGGCCCAGAGTGATCCTACTTATTATTATAAATGCGAAAGTTTGTGAGTGTTGTATGTTTGTTACTCTTTTACGCAAAAACGACTGAACGCATTTGGATGAAATTTGGCACACAGATAGTTTATAACCTGGATTACACATAGGGTATTTTTTCCCGGTAGTACATTTCCGTGGGATAATTTCAGACATTCACGCGGGCGAAGCCGCGACGAAAGTTAGTACGAAAATAATTGATGATAACAATTGGATAGTTTCAAAGATATACCAATGAAGGTGCTTAAAGTTTTGCATAGCACAAGATCAACATTGCACTAATGAAATGAAATGAAGTATAATTGGAAGAATTGTAGTAGGATATTACAGATGATCGAGTTTGTTACAATTCCGAAAACAATTCGATAAACCCAGCATGCCAAATATTTAATATATTAATTTAATAAGTGAAGCTAATTAAATTGGTACATATCTACATACATTATATCATAATAAAATATATTAAGAATGTCATGCATTTATCAAATTATCATAGGAAAATGTCAGTATGAATCATTAAACTTTAGATAGCTACTTCTTCACCGAAGCAGTACCTTAAAGTCCATGCGTTTTTGTTTTTATGTAAAAAGTACAAAATGTTACAAAAAAAAATTGCAATTCACAAACTTTAATTTGTAGTTGGTAGAAAGTGGCAAAGTATAAAAACTGACTAGTTACCGCGTACCGGGACACTACCCCGAATACCTAAGTAACTTCAACCTTACCCGTTTGTTTTGTGTACCCTATTAAGACTTTCTTATGCCACATTAATTACGGTTATATACACGTGCTAGTTGCGTGTGAATGCTCCATTCTGGTACGAAAATAGTTAGGCAATCCCGACAACTCGAAAACGATAAAATTTGGGTTGTTAAACAAAGCTGCCGTGCATAACTCAATAATATGTACCATATGATTTCCTTTCCCCAAATACACACTTTGCGGCATGTGTCATCTGCTAAGAATAACCGATCCACTGCGTACGTGTCTTAGGAAGGGATTGAGGGATTCATTCTGGTTTGTGGCCGTACCAAAGCTTTTACCTGTTCATAACATAACTTAACATCAAAATCAAAAGTAATTTTTTCAAACTAGGCTGAGAATCAGCAGTTTTCGAACGTCAAAATTACATAAGACAGTCCCCAAAACGCCCACCCTTCACCACTTCCTAGTGCTTTAGCTGGGAAGAAGAAGTGGCGCAACAAACTCCCCATCACGCCTGTATCCCCAATGGGTTAGGCAGTGGTGTACCTATAGTACTTCCACATTTCGCCAGTTATGTTTAAGTCCCGTGTAATAGGGGGCGAGCCTATTCGGGCACAAATACAGACTCCGGGCTGCTACTGGAAAATTCCTGTTGGTAAAACCCAATAACACTTTGGCAAGAAAAATACAAATATTTTTCCGCCAAAACGAGGTTTATTTTTAGAGTGGCAAAATAACAAAAATCCGGCCAGGTGCCAGTAGGACTTGCACACGAAGGATTCCGTACCATCGTTTCATGTGTGTATTACGGTTCAAGCCATACAGCGATGGTCGAGCAAAAAAAGCAAAAATCACGTTTCTTGTATGGTATTTTTTTTGTTGGTAGAGCGACTTAAAAATACACATTCTGTGGAAATTTCAACTGTCTACCTATTACGGTTCATGAGGTAAATGATCATATGGACGGACAGCGGAAGTTTAGTAATCCGTTTGGCACCCTCCGGGTACGGAACCCTAAAAACCACACATTAAAAACTGTTTACGGTAAATAAACCTGTGATATACACAAACTCAATTTCGTTTGATATATTTGTATACTGACATAATGGTAGGTATATTTAGATAAATTGGTTCTACATTTGTTATTAACTTTGCCCACAACCCCTGTCTTTCGCAGAGATTCCATCGATATCGTTCGTAAACTGTCAGACTAAAACCAATTTAATTTCTTCAAGACAACTCGTGAACGATAAGCCGGGGTTAAAAGGTCGAGGTACGTACTGCATAGATTAGGTGGAAATAAAATAAATTGTTGTTTTTTAACCGATGACTGCGAAGAAAACTGAAATGACCACATATTTCATGACCGTCGACCTCTAATAATAATTCTTTTGTACGAGACTCGAACTAGTAACCCGTAGTTCGGAAACCTGCCCTCAACCACTGCGCAGCGCAGAGCTGTCAAGTTGAATTTGTTACCAACATTAAATTACATAAAATCTCCGAATTCTAATGCGTCCACTCCTAGCCTACATTAATTTGCATTCAGTATAACGAAAAAATGTATGGTTAAACAGTTGCTTATCATTACTTAACTTTAAGCAACGTTTATAAATAAATCCCAGTATCTTTAGCCAGTTCATAACATCTGTCTTTTTCAAGTTGAATCATCATTGGCTCGCATGACCCACTTAGCGTTGGCTGACTCATCAAGTTTCAGCACGCGTAGCATGACAACCGTAGCATGAAAACAATAGACACGGGTTTTCTACGGGTTTTGTCGACGGATGAATAGACAAAATGACAGATAAACAAGCACAATCTGTCATTTTGTCTATTATTCCGTCGACAAAACCCGTTTCTAATGTGGTCAAGCGTGCAGGAGAATTAAGCTTAAGTCTTACTTAGCCTAAGCCGATCTTACCTAGTCATTTACTAGACCATGATAACCAAAGGTAATCCGAGAAAGGATAAGAACCTAATATAGAGATATTATGTCGAAGAGAATAGGTATTGGTTGAATAACCTATTAATTTTATCGATAAGGCCGCCTCTTGTAACGACCTACAAACCTTCCTATACAGGGTGTCTCAAACATAGTGGTCCAAATGCAAATGAGGTAAAGCGAAGGGGTCCACCTATCATAGCGAAATTTTCTGAACTGTTCAAAGTAACCCAGTTTTTAAACTTTTAATGATAGGTGAACCCTTTCGCTTTACCTCATTTGCCTTTGGACCACTATGTTTGAGACACTCTGTATATACAAATACTTCGTTCTTATTCATTTGAAATGGTTTTCTTGTGATAAGAAATAGAGATCGAAAAAAATATCCCTTGCCACGTTTGTAAGTCACTAAATAAAGTTAAAATAATTATCAAAATTACAAGTTTACACTGCTAATTTAACGGTAAACTACGCCATACTTGGTGTCAAGCGATAACAATGTATCAAATTAATAATAGAACCTTTATACCCAAAGTAATTAACGAAAAATAATTTACGAAATTACTCACCTATCACGCGAACGTTAGCTGTGTGTTATGGGAATCAGTCATCTATAAAACATTAATTTTCATTCGTATTTTCTTTTTAACCCCCGACGGAAAAAGAGGGGTGTTATAAGTTTAACGTGTGTTCTGTTCCCTCGTAGCTCCCAAACGGCTGAACCGATTTTGATTATTATTATTTTGTTTGAAAGGTGTCTTGATCGAGAGAGTTCTTAGCCACAATTCAAGAAAATCGGTTTAGCCGTTTGAAGGTTATCAGCTCTTTTCTAGTTGATGATTGGATGTGTGCCATCTTTCACAAGTCTGATCGTTTCGAAATTTAGTATTCTGTTACTTCAATGATATTAGAAGAACATGTTAACCTTGAACCGATACTGCACCATCACCTGGAATTGTGTCGAAGGTTATTTAAATTTTTAATTTTAACTTGTATATATCAAGATTTGTTTCGAATAGACAAATAGTGTTCGTACGGATACTGTCGTATAAAGGCTCCCGCAGACAGGCGCGAAATGACTTTAATACAATATTTAAGAAAACTTCACGGTTCAATAAGCCTTTATTTAACTGTACACCGGATATTCTCCAGTAGGTATGTAACAGATTTTTTTAAATATAATTTTACATACATACATACATAAACTCACGCCTTTTTACCATGGGGGTAGGCAGAAACCACAGAACGCCACCTGCTACGATCCTTACAAAGTCCTTTTGTCTCGTTAACGTTCATACATCTGGTCATACACGCACGCCGGTTGCGAGTACTACGCACCTGACCTTTCTGAAGAACATCACCAATAAATATAATAATTGTAATAACTAGAATTTGTAAAATTATTATTTTTACCTACTTGTCTTTTGACTCTTGTCTCTTGATTTGATTAACCAATATGGCGCAGTGAAATTTAGATTTTGAATAAATAATTATTGATTATAAATGGTTACTTTGAAACAATTTTTGAAGAATATTCATTCAATTGACTGCTGCAATACGTGAAAAAATAAAAAGTAAAAGTTTTTGTAATATTGATTTGTGATCATGCAAAGGTTGTCGTGATCAAGAAGACTGTTGGATGCAGCATTTACCAAGCGGTCCACACTGCAGAAGACCGCATAGCTTGGAGACTCGTCGTATGTGGTCGCGATCCTCAGCATTGAGGGAACGACAAAGAAGACAAAGTTTGTATTACGTATGATTTATAGGAATTAATTCCTTAATAGCGTTAATTAATGGCTCATTTAATGCCATAAAAAGTTCTTATTGTATCTTAATTTATAAAACAAAAAAATTGGTACTTAGAACCTACCAAAAATATTTTACGTTTACCAACACTCACTATAACCAACATTAACAACATCAACATCGAGAAACGTAAGGCATGTAACTGACAAGCTACCCATATAGATGATTCCAGAAGCTTGGTGTCCTAAACGGCTGTGAGAAACCGACCTAAAATTGTACCAGAAAAGGTTAGGCAAATGCTAACTCCCTTTCGAGCTTTTCAAGCATTGGCCAAGTTGGCATTTGAGCACAACACTGCCACAAGTAACCTTCACGATATTTTGAAACGGTCTCACAGAATGGACACGAAAATGTGGCGTAATAACGGTTATGGGAATTCAAGGTCATGTATTGTGGTAATATTATCTGGAACATCACTTTTTTGTGTAAACAATATTGGTAATAAGTAGAGGATATTCCTCAAGGTAGGTACAATGCGTTAGATTCCTATTGACTATGATAATTTCATTGCATTGCTTAACTGACTCTTCTTATTCTAATGCATGCTACAGTAAGAGGTCTAGTCCTAGGAAAACCACGACAAAATCTAACCAAAAACACCACCACTGAATACAGCGTTTTAAGTTAGATTTTTATTTTTTTTTGGTTATTTTTCTATCTTCATAAGATTCAAAGTGTAAAAATAGTACACTCACATTACGCCAATATTAAGTTTATTTAATTTCACATATCTAGACTTCGTGATGCTAATGAAAACCAATAAATAGTATCCCACCAAAAACATTTTCATGTAAAATCTTGCCAAGACGAGACCATGCGGCGCGCACTGTCAAAAAGTTATCAGATCTCATGTAGAGCCAAGCTTCTAAATCTACACGCCCTAACTGTACAAGCTCTAACTTCACAAGCTCTACACCTTAGTCAAAATAATATGTGGCTTGGTCATTTCGTTAGGTACTACAAGAACCTTACACCTCTGAGTTTGTTTCGGCCTTTCTTCTCAGAGTAGTCAGATAGGAAAAGCCGACCTCATCTAATAAATAAATACTTAAAATATTATTGACGTGTAAAAGTGTTTGTACAAAGCTATTTACAGAAAACAAAATCATTTCATTTCATCATCATTTCATTCCATTTCTTGCACTTCGCTTGGCTCGTCTTGGCGGGGGCACAGCCGTGTCCTCAGATTGACTTGTCAAGGACCACATACTAAAGTTTTGTTGACTTTTTTATCAATGAGTGGCATTTAAAAAAGGGTTATGCTTACACCTCTAATATCATATAACGTGTTCGTCAAAATATTATAATCCGTTGTAATCCGTGATAAGCGATTTCGCGCTCTATTACAAGAGCAATAACCGTGAATAACCTTTACTTAATTGAAGATCGAAGAGATAAAATTGTAAACAACTAAAAGTATCGAATACATTTCTAGAACAAAAGTTACTAACGAAACAGTTTATTGTAATATCTGAATTTCCAGATAACGAATGAAATAATAGCACCAATTATGATAGCTGACATACTTTATTACAATTCAACAGACCAGCTGTTAATTCGTAAAATAAATTTTTGCCCACTCCAGGCAATAGAAAAATTTAAGAAGTTTTTCGAATTTTTCAACTTATTTCTTAAACACATAATAGTGAGTCCTTGTAAGTAATATGCCTGTCGTAAACTTCGATGACCTTTAACCATAGCCCTGAATAATGTAATAACTTAGCACAAACTGACAATTTTCATTAACTGTAACATGAAACTCAGCTCAAGGAATATACGTATACGTGGGTGTACTGGAAACTTCAACTATTTTTTATTCATTTTATCCGTTTAATGTAAACATGGGAAGCCGTAGTATAATATAAATGTATAAATAGTCTTACCTTGTGTTGGTATGTGAAAAATCAATATCAATTAGTCTTCGTTGTAGTTAACTTCAACAGGAGAACCACTCACTGTATAGAATGTTCGCGTTACAAATGTATTATTTCCACAAAGCACTACACTTAAGCCTTTGAGTACATCATCCAGAACTTTGGCCCTCAAACATGATACACAATACTCTTACAAAATATATTTACAATAAGTTAGGATATGAAGAATTGATATCAGCAGTTGCTAATAAGTCACTTGTTTGGACCAAAGGGTTAGTAGTCTAGTGCAGGAAACTATGCATTTACTCTAATATTTGGCTATGTTTGGAATTATGAATACACATACACGGTTCCGGCGACGAAAATAAACTTTGTACATCAAACAAATCACAAACGCATTCATTTACGAACGAGCGATCAACGTATAAGTTTAATTTTATTAGAGTAACTAAAGTTGGATGCCGTCACCGGCAATGATGGGGTAACATTCAAATATTCACTCGCAACTCCAATTTAGCAAGCAAAATAAAACGTCCGTACGAAATGCGGTTCAAGTATCGCGGCAAGTAGCTGCGCGGCGTGGCCTTACGTCCGCGCGCCCTGCCGCTCAAACGCGGACTGAAAGCTTTCCCGACGTTCCTGAAGCCGGTGCACGATTGAAAAAGCTCACCATATTTTCAATATTCCCATAAGTGTGAAAGAGATGATGAGATATTTCTTGGTTTGGGGGCGAACGCCATGAGTAGCATCTATCAAAAGGAAATGTGAAGGTGTTCGTATCAAAATAAACATGCAACCGTTGTCTGGTTTTGGTAGGTCAGACGTGCAGGAAATGTTTCGAAGACAATGCTTACGAAGCTAATTCGGTAACATGATGTAATATCCTACAAGTAAAGTGATAAGAAGAAAGAGCTTTACTTTTTTACACTATGAAATGCAAAACGAAAGTTACAACTTCATGATAAGAGAAAATATAACACTTAAAAATACAAAATAATTTATGAAACTGAAAAAGAAACAATTTTCGTGAGTGTTATACATAGTAAGGAGTATTTTAGTTTACTATCGGACAAATACAAGTTGGGTAACGGCCCTACGATACGATACGAAGCTCTAATCAATCTATCACCAGAACAATTAGGCTCATTAGCAACAACTAGTCAGGCGATAAAATACACGGAGTAGGTAGGCCACACGTCAGTGGTAACAAAACCAGTATAAGTTGGCCTCATTCTATTGAAACTTCGTACTTCGCTAGGCCATCATCTCAAGGGCATTTGTGACCGCACCGACATGCGACCTACTGTCTGTAAGTAAACTGTTAATTATAACCTAAGCATAATTATAATGACTAAAATAAATTGTTTATTTTTCAAGCATGGAAGTGATAAAGACAACTAATAGTATTAGTAGATTAATCTTTACAATCGCATTAAAGTACGCGCTAGCCTCAATTTCAAGCGAGTAAACCAATTATTTAACTAGGCCATTGCTTACATGTAAACGTAGGTACAGTGGCCAGCACATCAAGCTACCCAAAACTGTCAAACTTTCCCAATCAAACTTGACTAATGCTTTAGCGATAAAGTTTAAAATCTACTAAAGAAATTTGACAGATTTTAGTAGCTTGATGTGCTGGCCACTGTACACTATAAATGGATTAAAATGCTTTTGAACATACATTTTGGGAAGTGAAGGTCTTTTCATTTTCAATTATGAAAAATATGAAAGATGAAGAAGAATTGTGAAATAGAATAATTTTCTTCGTAAAAATTACCTGATACCTCAATTTTTCTGTGATTTTTTTAAACAAAAATTACAATTAAAGAGAAAATAACGCATTAAATATCTACATTAATATTATAATCATCTCATCAAGAAAAAAGATTTGTATTTTTGCTTGTAATGAATAAACTCAAAAATTCTTTCAGTAGTAGATCAATGAGTAACATAGGCTATAATTTATAATGATACTAGCTTCTGCCCGCGGCTTTGCCCGCATGGATGTCTGAAATTGTCCCACGGAAACGTGTTACATGTCCTAAATCAGGTCATGGCCTCCTCTAAATCCATTCAACCTTTAAGCCTTAAAAGGTAACAGACAGACAGACGGATAATAAATGCAAATAATCTTTTTTTAGGTCTTTCTAAATATCTAACATAAAAATAATATTAACTTGTTTTACCATTAATTTGAAATACTCTTACGCCGCCATTGACCACGTAATACATAATTTGTTAAGTTATTTTTTATCACCTTTAAATTGTAATATTTTTTATGCGGCTGGACCGATTTTAATGAAATAAAGAGTGCCTCAATTATACTGACTTTGACTATATATCTTGAAAAGAGGTACACAAACATTTCAAGTAAGTGGCTACCTATCTACTATGGTAGGATTGTGGACGATCGGCCTACTTGAGTATTTAGTTTTATTTTGAAATAAAACAGAAACTGAAAATATAACTTTTTGAGCTTAATTTATTGTACTTAAGTGTCATTAATGCAATAAATTTTATTTTTATTGTTACTCGCATTAAACAAAGTCTGTAGATATTGTTTTTGTCTATCTAAACCAGGCTTGACTGACACTATGATTGATGTTTCGCAATTACCTTCAGCTTATTATTAGGCGTCGTCCTAATTGCCTAACTATCGTACGAGCAAACCATGCGATTTCGTCGCACGATGAAGATGATCGTGCGATGGTCCAATAGGTGCTCTAATAGCTCGCGCAAAGCCCATCGCGCGATGTTGCCGCATTGCTGTGCTCGCGCGATGACGCTTGACCAATTAGCACACTCAAAAGAGATTTGTAACTTTGATTGGACGATCAAACCTATCGTACGATCTTTAGTAAGCATTCCTGTGCTCGCGCGATGACTTGCAAGCTTCAATTAGGACACTAAAGAAATATGTTTAATCTCGTCGTTCGACGAAATCGCATCGTTTGCTCGTACAATCGTAGCCAATTAGGACGACGCCTTAGAACGTAAAACAGGTGCACATCGCGCTCATCAATCAAGCCTTTTTAGAATAGCGAAGTTTTTTATAGGTATCAAGCATTTTATAAAAGCATGTCTTTAAAATTAATATTAATATCACACCTGTGTTTCCCGAAGGGTTAGACAGAGGTGCATCTAAAGTACCCCCACATTTCGCCAGTAATGTGGGGCGAGCCCATTGCTAACCAGTCACAAATCCAGAGACTCCGGGCTGCTACTGAAAATTCCAGATGGGAAAACGGTATAACACTTTGCTCGACCCGGGAATCGAGCCCAAGACCTCATGCTCAGCAGTAGCGCTTGTGACTTAGACCTACGACAGCAGTTTAGTCCTTAATTTTTTTATATTAAAAATCGTAAAACCCGAAGACGTTATTGAATCGGCCATTCGAACAAACAAACTCAATAAACATTTTATGTGAGAACCAATTAAGTTTAAGCCAGGCCTTAAGGCCTTAAGTCTTATAAGGCCTGTCAAAAATCTTGAAACTTTCCAAGATCACAGAGTAAAACGATAAAAGTAAAAAACTTCCCGTAATAAGCAAGAAATCTGCACGTGGGATCAACTTTTTTCATTAACCTACGTAATAGCGACCACTTAAAATGAGTTTACGCAATTTGAGTTTTATGTTAATGTAAATAAAGTTTTATTTTGTTGATTAAGTTGGTATTGCTTTTAAGTAGCCAAATATTGTATAATAATATAGATGGGCACACTGCCCCGGGCAATGGAGGGTTAACTTGGTTACGTTTTATCCCAGTGAGGACAGGACAGATTGACATGACAAAATGGGCACCGTTTCAGGGACCTTTATAAATAATTAGGGTTTCGTTGGAAATATAAACTCGATGTTTTACAGCGATATTAAAACATGAAAAAGTGATTTTATTGCCGACGAAATTTTCTGGCGTTTTCACTTTTCTGTGGAGAAACTTTGGCGTAATATTTTGAGAAGTTCAGAGTTTACATGTTTCAGTTTTCTTTGACTTTCTTGGGACTCGGTAAAGGTCGGTGCCATTGAAATATTATTGACTTGAAAATTAAATTCGCAAGTACCATATCGAGCCATTACCGCCGACTTATCGTAAGTGACATTTTTACCCAAACAGCGTTTTTAATCGCAAATGACATTTTAAACTATAACGGACAATGGCTCGTCGAGTTTTCCGCCAAAATACAATCAATAAGAAAGTTAAAGTAAATGCTAAGTGTATCGTTAGCACAACAGTTTTTTATAATTTAGAGTAACCGACGTAATCAATATATCGCAAGTTGCGTAATTATCTAAGAATTGCAGCGTATGCGTACACAGTACTTCAACATTTTGTCGTTTACGATAAAAAAGAAGTTTGTTAAATATTTAAAAAAGACCTTCTCCTGTAAATTTTGGTTTTTGTCGGTTACACTTAGTCGGCAGTAATGGCTCGATATGTAGATAATATTCGTGAAAATTTTGCTGCGCAGTTAACTTGCTTATCTAATTCTTGTGAATGTTTGTTTAGTAAGGTATTATGGCGGAAGTAGTGTATAGGCTGATTTAATATATTACCTTGAGTTGCCCCTGGACGTTGAATATTTGGTGAACAAAAGTCCAGGATCGTAGGAGCCTGAGACGCTGCTTTAACTATCATAAAAAATAAATATAATATATTTCTTTCTTTCTTTTATTTATAGAATAGAATAGAATACTCTTTATTATGTACACCAAAAAATTACAGACATAAATTTGGACATTTTACATAGGGTGACACAATGGGCGGTCTTATCGCTAAAAGCGATCTTTTACAGACAACCTTTGGATGGATTCAAGGGAGAAGGAGAGACAATACTGCAGGTAGTCAGTGGTGTACCATTTACATATACAATAAATACATACATACATAAAACATAAAAATAGATGATATTTTATTTATTATAGATGATATATTATGATATTATCATAATATATTATCATCTATAATAAATAAATAAAGTTACATCAATAGCACCAATAAATTTATTTATATAAAAATACTGCAATAATGCCCCTTAAATTCGTGCTATACTTAAAGGAGTACAAAAAGCTCCTACCACACAACCCCTAAAGCTACATTTCATTGTGATACAATCACCACTAGTTGCACCAACAAATAAAATACAGGCAATTTAAAACTGTTGGAATCGCGTAACATCATCTTGGCTGTGAAACGTTTTGGCTCCGATGCCAACATTAAAAATGTCACCTGTGTTAGGTAGGTATAATGTAAACAGATTAACAACTATGGTGCCGTAAATGGTAGGAGTTGCGGTTGATTTGAAAATGTTCTTGAGTTTTATCGCAGGAAGTTGGCACGAATTTATCTTTTAATAGGTTACCTACGAATATTTAGTGGCGCTTAGTGTAATACATAAGAATGTTAATTGATAGTAATCTAGCCAAACCAAGTTATTATCACCTAATGCGATAAAACCACTCCTTGCACACTATTAATCCAAGCTTTATCCTTATCTATTATTCTGGCATATATTAAAGTTTGTAAATAAATAACACGCCGGTATACCCGAACGGGGTAGGCAGATTTGTAGTTAGGTACTTAAATTAGGGGTTTCAAACGAAAAAGCGTTGTCATAATATCGTACATAGGTTATTTTTGTTACTAAGTATAAACTCGATGTAACGCTGAAAGCATAGAGTTAAGTTTACTACAAAAATAATATAATTGAAAATATAATACAAAATACAAAATTCTTTCTATAATTTATTTGTATTGGAAAAGATGTGAAATGAAAACATCAAGGTCCACAGAATTTGAAATTGAGATCAATCAGAATTGATAAAGACACCTTCTGTTAAATAAAACTCATATTTTATTCCAATTTTAAAGATATTAAAAAGTTATCATTGGATATTTTTTTAATCTAGGTGCAAGACGGATCAAAGACTTTTGATTGGTTTGTTGAAGCGAGCAAGAATTGTTATATTTTTTTCATTAAATTTAGTCGTTGCGTACCGATCTATATGGAATCGCTGACCGTCAGTGCTACACTAAACACCTCTATTTATCGTCAGCGTCTTGGTACGCGTAACCGGCGACGGCACTGACGTGAGTGTAACACTAAATCCAGCCGGTTACGCTAATAGTTAGTGATTCTTCTATACAAACGTAGTATGGTGATAGCTCGTCTGTTAGACGGTGCACGTTCAAAACTAAAAATTATATAAATTTGTCTCGTCATGATCTAACCATGTAGGATGCGGAATTGGAAAAATAAAATTGGTTTGGAAGTTATGAGCGTCGAAACTTCCATATTTCAACACTAATTGGGTGTAAATAAATAACTTATTTAATATATTTATTAATTTAAATAAATAAATTTATTCAAAATTTCAAATAATTTTATTTTGAGTACTAGTTTTTCCATTTACTACTTTTTCCATAATATACGCCCAAAGGTCTGTTCATGTCACGCGCTCGTTTTCATTATAAATCATCCTCTATGTCACTACAAATAAAAACTAGATAAATAAATACTAAATAAATAAAGCATAATAAATAAATAACTACACTAAATGAGCATGTATATTGTCCATCCCAACCAACGAGTTCGAGCCGTCGACTAGTGCAACCTTAAACTTTCAGTAATTTTCATTCAGTGAGAGGCTTACAATCACAATTTTAGTTATTTAACACGATTAAAAATCAATAAGGTTGTGAATTTACCTACCTACATTACTAAAATAATGTGGTTAGGGATCTGGGATATGAAGTTCATTCAAAGTTTAAAAGTAGGAGGAAAATTGTTACGCCTACTAATTGTATATCACCAATTAAAGTTTTCATAAAATATGTTGCTGTTCTTTTTTATTCATTTTATTAGAGATAAAACGAGGCAGCCCATTTGTTTCACACTTTTCCTACCGTTCCTAAATGGAATTTAAAAACCGAGTTCTGAAAATTTTAATGGTTTTAATTTACTTACTAACAGTAGCTACTTCAAATTAATAAGCGCGTCATTGATGTAGGTGTTAATTAAAAATAAATTATTTATACTGAGGTATTTTTAAAGTGGAACGATATTAGATTAGGGTATTTTAATATTACCACAGCGTAGGCGGCATCGAGTTTATTAATACAAGTACGAGATTAATACAAGTATAAACATATTTTGGCACTATTTATGTCTCATCACAAAATTGAAACATTACGTCAATACATTTTTTATTTGATAATTAAATACGTACTTCGGTATTGAAAAGACGTAAATGTCTGATCCAATGTCAAGTGTTCCTACATTTTTTAAACCGGTACATGTAACTTTTGTCCAAGAATCATAATGATATAATTATTATGGACTAGCTGCTGCCCGCGGCTTCGCCCGCGTGAGTGTCGGAAATACCCCATACATCCCCATGGGTTTTAAGTATAAATATTGAGTTTCGAGTTAATCGGACAGCGCGTTAAAATTCTTTCATACAAACACTGACACCCCCCAACCCCCCTTTAGGGGGTAATTTAGAAAAACAAAAAACTACAAACTTTATAATTTATTTAGATAACTATTCGTGCGAAGTTTCATGTTTATTACCTCAAGGAATAAGATTTTTCATACAAACTTTCATCCCTTATTTAACCCCCTTAGGGGTTGAATTTCGAAAAATCCTGATACACGTTATTCTTCATTTTTGGGTTTAAGTATAAATATTGAGTTTCGAGTTAATCGGACAGCGCGTTAAAATTCTTCCATACAAACTTTGACACCCCCCAACCGTAGGATAGGATACTTTTCCGGGATAAAAAGTACCCAGTGTGGTGCCCAGGATATTAAAGAATAATTATACCAAGTTTCATCGTAATCAAACCGGTAGTTTTTGCGTGATGCCTGAACAAACAGACAGACAGACAGACAAAAAAAATTTTAATTAACTTTTTGGGTTCGGTGTCGGTCTAGTAACACCCCCTGCTATTTATTTTTTTGATATTTTCAATGTACAGAATTTTCA
Source organism: Eupsilia transversa (assembly GCA_914767815.1). Classification (NCBI taxonomy): domain Eukaryota; kingdom Metazoa; phylum Arthropoda; class Insecta; order Lepidoptera; family Noctuidae; genus Eupsilia; species Eupsilia transversa. Next base: position 8,057,580 of record OU611888.1, read on the forward strand.
CTTCTACAGATTTATTATAAGTATAGATAAGTAATTTTATTTTATTTTATGTATACTTAGCTTTATTTCATGGAAGTACCGTTACAAGCCGTTGACGTGAAATTAATATTCCAATTACCAAATTAATGATGTAACAACATGACGTAATTAAAACTAAATAATTTCGAACACATCCAAGCGTGTTCGGCGCGCACAGTGTATCAACTACCTACTACGGTGGTTAATCGTCGACAGAGTATAGCAATAGACAAGTTCAATCACTGTGCCACAACACCTTGTCCTCCACCTTACGCATACAATCTGTCCCAACCAACTGTTTAAGGTCGTCGGTCCAAAAATAAGAGTAAACGAGCGGACATAAATTTTATCTATCTCCTTAATGTAGGTATGCAAAGTTTTTATTTGACCACAGTTATTAGCCAAAAAAGGCTGCCATGGTACGTTTTCTTTAAAAAGTATTACCCGACTTCATTAGATTGTACCAGTTAACAAGTGACTATCAAACACTATCGCTATCTTATAAAGTGAACGCTGACAGCTAATCTATGAAATACTCTATTCTTCATTTTAATCGCCCATAATATGTGTATTTTACAGGACTTGAGAAACGTCGACGTGAGAACTTTGAAACGCCCCCGACTGTTAAGAGTTTAATAAAGGTAGACTGTGGTGTGGCTTTTATAAAATAATACATAAAAGGAGACAGACCGTAAAATTGAGACTGACATTAGAATGAATACAGTTAGAAATATGTCAGAAGTTGTCTGAAGATGTACTTAAGTGATTTCTATTGGAATATTATTTTCCCTTATAGCCGTGTTTTTCTTTAGCAAAAATTGTCAGCTTAATGTCTAAACTCATACTAATACGAGACAGCCATTAAATAATAGATAGGTACTGTTATTGTTGACAAAAAATTGAGAAGAACAACAACATTTCCTTCGAAGCAACGTACAGTGGATTTCAAAAATAAATATTCCATTCTAACTTAACCTTTCTAAATTCCACGTATATTTTCATTTAAAACTTCATAAATACTTCCGAGGGACGCCTCCGCAGAGAAAATATTTACGCGCTTGTCACCTTGATATAAATATCAATTTTTGTGAAAATAAAAGTTATTGCCTTCCGACGTTTGCATTTATTTATTAAATACAGTTGGCTGGAAGCTACGCTGCGGCAAGTAGTCATAACTTTTCGAATGTATATGGTGCAGTAAACTATACTATGGAGGTGAAGTTTCGCACAGCTCTTAGACTACTTTTGAATTAGGAAGTTGTGGAACTAATGGATCTCGGGGTCTGGATTCTATTCGTAATTTATTATTGCTGGTGTGAATTCTCTGTTTTCACATAAACTATTGGCGATTCGTAGTTGAGAACAATTCGGTTGATTTCATTGTAAAAATAAAATATTTATGTTTTATATTTAAAATACCCTAAGTATATACATATACAGTGTTATTGGTTATATGTTGGCAATCCATTAAGAGGACGTAGGACCCCTCATGGCCCCTATGCCAATGTCAACAATTTTCGAGTAATTTGACATTTTATAACTATTTTAAAATGTATGAAATAAAAATGTCAAATGACTCGAAAATGAACTCGTTGTCAACTTATGAAAATTTGCAATATTTCGAACTTTACCATAGTGCCTTTGCCATATTCGGTTGCAAATGACCTCTCTTATATCCCCTTAATGGATTGCCAACATAACCATTAACCATGTATATATATAATAGGGTTTCAATCATTTTACTCCTTGTCGTATTATTATTACATAGTTTCAAAAGTTAATTTATGCATATTGAAAGGGTACACTTGCCACGGTTTGTTCATGGATGGGTGACCATCCATTACGTCATATCGTGACCACTCCGTGCCTCGGAAAGCACAATAAGCCGTTGGTCCCGGCTGTCATTCGTAGATCTTTGACAGTCGTTACGGGTAGTTAGAAGCACAAAAGTCTGGCATGTAGTTTTACCAAGGGGTATCGTGTTACCCAGTAACTGGGTTGTGGAGGTCAGATAGGTAGTCACTCCATGTAAAATACTGGTGTTCAGCTGCATCCAGACTGAAAACCGAACCTAATATAGTTTGGGAAAAGGCTAAGTAGATTGATTTGAAAAGGCTTTAGGTAAATAACATAAAACATCAACAATTTCAAGTCTGCATTCAAACCGAATTAAAACTCAACCTCGTTGGAGGTGTGTTTTATTGCCATTTAAATAATCTTCTGTAATTAGGGCATTTAAAATTAAAAACAAGGACGCCATACCTCACGCTTTTATTGTAATAACTTTAACCTTGGATCAGGCGGATAACGGAAGGAAAAACAGGTCATAAAACATATTGATGATCCATAAGTAAACAGCAAATTAATGAGATTTTTCACTACAAAGGCTAGTAAAGTAGGTAGTCGCCCCACGAAAGGCAATACCTAAATGCACGTCCAGCGAACCATGTGCACCCTACCCCTCGGTACTCAGCACTGACAATCAATGACGACATGCTGATTTTTTTTTTCTTATTTTAAAATCGGCTGCGCCATGTTGAGTTGGGGCGTAAAGGATTCCACAATCAAACAAGATGTTTAAAGTCAGACGGTTTATTGATTCCCCACATACGAGTACGATACATTCCTTATACAATCTCAAATCATTATTCTACCAATCTACCAACAGATGAGAGATAAAATAAGTTTAATTTCTCACCACAATATAAAACTACATCTTCATTTTTAATAGGACAATACATAATAGTTTTAATATTGTACTGTGGGAGACTGGTGCCTAAGCTAGGCGTAAGGCCTCTATTTCAGGAAACCAGGTCTCCACCCCTTTGGAAGCAGTTACATTTATTAATGATTATGCACCCGTACACAAATGCGGTAAGCTATAGGTATTGAGCCAGTAAAGAGATTACACTATTGATTATTACTTATTCTAGGGTAAGTATGTGTGTGAGTGTGATTGCGTGGGTGGGTGGAGGAGTACCTACTATAAAAAAAACTCCTACGGTGCCCTACCATTCTGAAAATTACCAAACTCATCTCCATAAACTCCATGGTTATATTACTACCTATTACAACTATTAACTCCACTTTCTTTGAATGTAAAACTGGTGACGTGTGCTCCTTTCGTTAGGAAGTTCCGAGTTTCGTCACCAAAGTTAACAACTTTCGCAACCTGCATTTTAAGTAGGAAGGCTTTACCTTGATTGGTACGGCAGACATTCCTGTTAAAAGTTTGCACGTGTAATTATAAATCGAAGCTGTTCTGCTAATAGTCTAGTTTATAAAACATACTTACGCTTACAAATAAACTTTGACGGTTTAGTAAAAAACCTGTTATATGAGCTAATTAAATGAAATAAAAAAATATTATGTGTTTTTCTTCATTTAACACCATCATCTATACTTATAATAAATCTGTAGAAGTGAAAATTCTGTACATTGAAAATATCAAAAAAATAAATGGCAGGGGGTGTTACTAGACCGACACCGAACCCAAAAATTTGATCAATTTTTTTTTTGTCTGTCTGTCTGTCTGTCTGTCTGTCTGTCTGTTTGTTCAGGCATCACGCAAAAACTACCGGTTGGATTACGATGAAACTTGGTATAATTATTCTTTAATATCCTGGGCACCACACTGGGTACTTTTTATCCCGGAAAAGTATCCTATCCTACGGTTGGGGGGTGTCAAAGTTTGTATGGAAGAATTTTAACGCGCTGTCCGATTAACTCGAAACTCAATATTTATACTTAAACCCAAAAATTAAGAATAACGTGTATCAGGATTTTTCGAAATTCAACCCCTAAGGTGGTAAAATAAGGGATGAAAGTTTGTATGAAAAATCTTATTCCTTGAGGTAATAAACATGAAACTTCGCACGAATAGTTATCTAAATAAATTATAAAGTTTTTTGTTTTTTTTAATTACCCCCCAAAGGGGGGTTGGGGGGTGTCAGTGTTTGTATGGAAGAATTTTAACGCGCTGTCCGATTAACTCGAAACTCAATATTTATACTTAAAACCCATGGGGATGTATGGGGTAATTTCCGACACTCACGCGGGCGAAGCCGCGGGCAGCAGCTAGTCGGGAATATAACGTAAACTTTAAATGTCGGTCTCTTATAGAGTTATATCTTTCTACAGAATTATATCAAAATATTTCACCCTCTTATTTTGAGTCTGCAATATTGTAAACACTTAAACTATGTATAAGTAGAACGTTGAAAACTTTCCTGACGTCAAACTAACTAGTTTTGTACCTTAAAATGCTAGGCGGGTTTTAAAAATCCTGATGAATTTCCCACAAACGACGTTAAGAAAAAAAAGATGGCTATTTGGAACGAAAAATATCTGAAAGTGACAAAGGGTTGCATAACACGATTTCTATTGGTTTTCGCTGTCAATAAATAACTATCAACTACAAGAGTGAATATACTTTTATCACATACTTACCTACATAAGCCGACCCCAACATAGTTGGGAAAAGGCTAGGCAGATTGATTTTGCATACTTACCTACATTTCCAAACCAAAATGAAAATTGTCACCCTTTGTCACCCGCTGTCTTTGTACTTTGCAAGTTTTTTGCTGGGATTTATAGACTACCAGGAATTTGCGCACATATTTCCCTCCGGGAATATTAATTTGCGCTTTGGCTCTCACACTTTTCTGTGAAATAAAACGCGTTTACTTGTTATTTTTTGTTACACAGTTCTACCATGTAAAAACTCTGGTCATAGTGTGTTGCTATTCACTAAAGGTTACGTTGAGTAAACGGACTAAACGTATTCATTATATTTTTTACAAAGGAGAGACACTAAAGTCATTCTCCTTTTGTCATTCCAGCTCGGAAAGAAAGCATGTAATAAGTGAATGAAAAATTGTATTATTCAGGACCATCGCTCAGAAGATCCATTAATTTTGTTTCACTTACTCCACGGCCATTCACGTGGCTTAGTTCCATCTCTTCCCCTTCTCATCTCATCCCCTACGCATTTAGAGAGAAGTGTGCATTTCGTATTTTTTTGCACATTCATTCATTTCATAGCTTTTATGTCCCGAGTGATCTTCGACCATTTCCAACTGATACCTAACTAAATCTTACTGCGAACTTTTTACAGATATTATTTATGTGAGATTTATTGGAGAAATCCATTAATATCTTACTTATAAATCTCTCGAAAAAGAGGAGTGTTTTTAAAACTCTAGGAACAAAGTATGGTTTAGAGGGACTGGAGAGAATAGATGACGAATTTGTTTGGTTCACAGTATGTGAGCAAAATTCTTCATCTTGTTTAAAATCAAATTGATTTTCTACAATTTTGTATAATCTTAGTTTTCATTTAAAACCTATTTCTAGTTTACTTTGTAAGTACTGTTACAGTTTTTCCTCACAACATTTTCCGAGAAAGGCCCCTTTTATTGCCAAGCGAAGCCTAAGTGACTGGCAGGTCATTAGTTACCAATATAAGATGCCAAATGAAGTAGCAGAGTCGCAGTTTCATAGTAATTTTCCTTTGGAAATTGCAAACTGGATTGTTAGTAAAAACCGTACTGCAGTAGAGAAATTATATTTTTGCTTCGTTGTTTTTTGTAGGAATAAAAACGTGCTATTGCATCGGAAAAGCAATAAAAGTGGTAAAATTCGTTATGCTCGCTTACACACGATAGTCGTTTTTTCTAATCTTTTTGTTGTTGTATTTTTCCGCGCGTTTTGTTACGCGATATTTTCTTTTAGTACAAACTTTGGATTTATATTTATTTCTATCATACTATTGCATCGAGACTTTCTTCAAAGTCTATAGTACAATGGGTGCTTGAAGATGAACGGGTCCGCCAAGGCCGGCCCAGAAGAAGGTGTCGAGACGACCTGGATGCGTACCAGCCGTGCGTGCGTGAGAAAAGAGTTCCTGGAAGGACCAAAATTAATGCGTAGGTAATGAAGTTACAAATCATTCACCAAGTTACTGAAGTAACGTTTAAACTCTAGCCGTCATAATTTTATAATTGAATTAGTTGCGTAGAATATATTTACATATTCATTCAGACATTTGGACCGCAACAACTGCTGTTATTGTATTAAGAACCACAATTCAATACATCATGGTTTAAATTCATTTGAAATGTTAGAATAGGGTAGCAAATTAAGAAATTCCTGGAGTTTCCAACATTAATCAAAATATGAATAGGTAATTATTGTTTTGAGAGATATTGAATTTGAAGCAGAGTTGTGTTTAGAGCCATATTCCAAGGATTTAAGTCATTAATTTAATAGCAGCTTAAAAATATCAAGAGACGTGAGATCGGGACTGCGAGGTGGCCTCAGTATACGACAATAATAATGTTCCTATTGTGAATTGCCGTTTCAAATTTTTAAGTACCTAAACACAATATTTCAAAGTCATACTGTTGAGTATCAAGCTCCAGGTGTGCTGCTGGTGGTCTTGAACTGCTTAAAACGAACTGCTTGTGTATGGCCCGATGTGACGTCAGGAACACATACCTTTACTTCACGAAAAGAAAATTCATTACGTCCTTCTTAAATGCGATGGCTTCCAGTCTTACCAGATGCAGCTGAATACCAACATTTTAAATAGGCAGCCACTGCATGTCAAATACTGGTACTCAGCATCATTTGGTAAGACTGGAAGCCGACCAACACATATTTGGGAGAAGGTTAAGCACATAATGACTTTCAATGAGATTTGATTTATCAATACCGCGACCTAAGTTTAGACCTAGTGTAGGCTGAACAATATTAATCCTATTTTGAGAGTCTAGAGATTCTGTTTGATATAGATTGACAGATTCGGACCACAAGGTATATTCGGATGACTTGACTGCAGTGTAAAGACGGTAACATATCGGTGGTTGGGTATTTTAATGCAGGTGAAATTTTAGAGTAAGATTTTCTTGGAAAATATGATATAATCTTACTTTGTTTTGAAAATCTTTGCGAATTTATTGTCTTATCAAGTTTTTGATCAGTGATTCTATTGACAACGTAAATACATACCTAATGATAGTTGTTGCTTGAAAAAAATGAATCTTTAATTTATTACCTAGTGCTCATGACATTGCATAGGCTTATATGAAACCTTAATTGTTGGAATTATTAAATAATTTATTAAGCTTACTACTCATCTTTTAAAAATAAATAAATGGTGCTAGTTACCCTCTAGGTAACTAGCACCAACGATGAAATTTTTTTCTACCTCACTACGGAATTTATACTTTGGCATCGAATTTTCCTTTTCATCAAAGAACATTTTCACCCCAAACAACATCCTTCCACACAGCAAAATTTGCCACTCAACCTTAATGGCATAGGCAATGGGTTTCATAAAACCTCAAACCCAAAGATAGCCTTTACATATCTTCCGTTGCGGGTGTAAAGTTGGCCTTTAAACCCTTCCTTAGGAAAATGTATTTTATAAGCCTTCGGGTAAACTGTGGTTACAATACAAGTTACGTTTCGCTGAAGAACCTTAAAACTATTTGCAAGTTGAGTTCTTGAGTTATGGCAGGCTGCATTTTATAAAGAAAATTCATTACGTCCTTCTTATATGAGATGGCGTCCAGTCTTACCAGATGCAGCTGAATACCAATATTTTAAATAGGCAGCCTCTCCATGTAAAATACTGGTATTCAGCCACATCTGGTAAGACTAGAAGCTGACCCCAACATATTTGGGAAAGATAAGTACATAACGACTTTAAATGAGATTTGCTTAATCAAGTAAATCGATTTTTTACCCCGTAATGTCCCACTGCTGAGCAAAGAACTCCCATTTCCATTTTACTAAGTGGCATTGGAACGGTGATGCTAGTTAATTATAAATTCCAGAATCAATGATGAACAACGATAATTTTTCACACGCCAGTATGTTCAATAGGTTCATTTGTTTCTTCTTTGATCAGCTTTAGAAGTTTAGAAGAAAATCTGACATAAATACTTATGAAACTAGGCCAAACGAAACCTTTTTCTGACTAACATAGCCCCAAAAAGGCCGCAAAAGATTTAAATCCGGGTTACAAGTTACAACATCACGCATAATCCATGTAACTCGATGCTCAAAACTTTTGATGTTTCACAAGGCCTTTCAACGACTTCTCCAAGTAAAGTACCAAGAAACATTACAAATGTTAGTAGGCACTTGTGTAAAAACCAAAGACCGAATTAAGCCCATTTGTTTCCGTTTCTTGCCACTCAAACAAAATACTTCTCTTCAAGGGCGTAATTTGTAGGCACTCAGCTGTTCAAATTTTATTCACAATGTCGAGCCATTTAACTTACTTAACACAATTACATACACAAAAGTTTACCTTTTAGATTTCTCCAGTATTAATGTAGACTGATTTACAATACAAGAATAAAGAAAGGAACATTTTTACAAAAAGCTAAGTGAAGACTCACTTAGGCTTATTATATTATTGTTTCTTTTGTTTTAGTAACTGACTTAAAATAAAAATAAAAACCATCGTCCACAACGCTAAAAGTATCGTATTATATTACTTTTTGGCAAAAGCGTATGGTTTGCGTTGCTTGAGCGGTTAACTCAAATCACCGATGAGTTATTAGTATTTCAACGGTGGTCGAACGAATTACATAACATAATATCTTAACACCTGTAATCACCGAAGGGTTCTGCAGGGGTGTACCTATTAATAGTACACCCACATTTCTCCAATTATGTTACGCGTTATTAACTAATTTGTGGTTGTTTGCGTTGAGTACAGGCCACAATAATTGGAATACTAGTGCTGCAACATACTGGCTACTGATTGGTGTTTGAGTTTATACCACGTTACCTTTGAGTAGCATCGCGGACGATGGGCCTAACCTAGACATTACTAAAATGCTTTTTTTTGTCATATTTGAGGTAAATTTTTTTTTTTTTTTTTTTTTTTTTTTTTATCCACAACGGGGAAGCTCTTGGCCAGAATCTCACCTGATGGAAAGTGATGATCAGGCCGAAGGTGGAAGCGAGCTTCACCCGGAATCCTCAACCACAGAGGAACTGGCTATCTTATCTAAATGAAAATGAATGTGAAATGAACTAAATATTAACATAAGAATTTCTTATTAACGTAGTCAGTACCCACAGAAAGCTAAGTGCTACGATTCTTACAGATCTACTCCATAACAACTAAAAATACAATGTTTTTCAATATACTGTATCTTTATACAAACAAACTTTACTAACGTTCAGAAATATTGGTGGAATATTAAAGAATCCGATACTTATAAGGCACAGCATCGGTAACATCCTGATGTAAACATATACTGTTAAATACAACAGACGTAGATATTTAGTAACCTATTCCTCTTAACCATTCTAAAGAGTCATAAAAAACCCTGAAAGAAATCGACACGTGTTTCACCTCTCATCGAAGCATCCTCAGGATGACGATTGAGTTGTCGTGAACCCGAAAACGACGTGTTGCCACGCCGAGCGGCGATCGCAGAGACTGTTATACTGTTGTATACTGTTGCAGTCATGCACGTATAACCTACTGCACAATAAATAAACTCAACTTATGGCTTCATGCTGGAACTAATACGGCTTCATTGGTAAATCCCCTGACAGAAGCGATAGAGTTTGAAGGCTCAATAGAATTCAAACAGGAAAATTCAATTTCTATTGTTAGTTGTGATTCGTGTTCGAAAAAAAAGTTGAACAAGAGAATTCAATAGTGATTGGATGGCGCGAAACCGTGGTTGAAGTTTTTGTAATCCGTAGAGCCGATAGATTGATTTTCATTGCATTTTTCACGTAATGCCAGGATGCTATTCAACAACATCCACTTCAGTCCATTATTTTCGTACCAAATATTTTGATGATGTAACAAATAATTTATAACATATTTTGATTTAAAAGAGTGTCCGTGGAGTTTCTTGCCCGTTCTTCTCCATAGGAACCTACTACGCTTTGGAACGGCCAACTAGCTTCATCTTTCTGACTGACCAACCCCTTGACAATTCAAAAGTGCCTGTAATTGGTTTATCTATCTATACTTATAATAAATCTGTAGAAGTGAAAATTCTGTACATTGAAAATATCAAAAAAATAAATGGCAGGGGGTGTTACTAGACCGACACCGAACCCAAAAGTGTGATTAAAAATTTTTTTGTCTGTCTGTCTGTCTGTCTGTCTGTCTGTTTGTTCAAGTATCACGCAAAAACTACCGGTTCGATTACGATGAAACTTGGTATAATTATTCTTTAATATCCTGGACACCACACTGGGTACTTTTTATCCCGGAAAAGTATCCTATCCTACGGTTGGGGGGTGTCAAAGTTTGTATTGAAGAATTTTAACGCGCTGTCCGATTAACTCGAAACTCAATATTTATACTTAAACCCAAAAATTAAGAATAACGAGTATCAGGATTTTTCGAAATTCAACCCCTAAGGGGGTAAAATAAGGGATGAAAGTTTGTATGAAAAATCTTATTCCTTGAGGTCATAAACACGAAACTTCGCACGAATAGTTATCTAAATAAATTATAAAGTTTGTAGTTTTTTGTTTTTCTAAATTAACCCCTTTTTTTTTTTTTGGGAGGGAAATCATCCAATGACTTCTCCCGCTCTGGGCGGAGCGGGAGGGCGTGTCAGACTTTTACTGACTAAAACCCACCCGTGTTCCTTCCCTTGCCATGCCAGGGGCCACGGTTTCCCCTTAGGACTACCCGCAACCCCGGCGGGCAACGGTCCTAGCGGACCCCGTCAGTTTTGCTGACATCTCTTTGAGGCGCGCGTGGAACACGACGCGCCGTCGACCCGGGCCTGGTCCTTATCGGGGGCGAGCTACCCATTGCTCACCGCCCGCAAGCCGGCGCCTACGGTGGCCGGGAATCCTCCAAGGAGTCCCGACGCCCAGGGCGTCTCCTACGGCGGCTAGGCGCGTGAGGGCGCGAACTTTGCCTCTCCCTCACGCGCTCCGCCTCCTCCTTCGTCTAAATTTCCCCTCTAAAGGGGGATTGGGGGGTGTCAGTGTTTGTATGGAAGAATTTTAACGCGCTGTCCGATTAACTCGAAACTCAATATTTATACTTAAAACCCATGGGGATGTATGGGGTAATTTCCGACACTCACGCGGGCGAAGCCGCGGGCAGCAGCTAGTACTTATAATAAATCTGTAGAAGTGAAAATTCTGTACATTGAAAATATCAAAAAAATAAATGGCAGGGGGTGTTACTAGACCGACACCGAACCCAAAAGTGTGATTAAATTTTTTTTTGTCTGTCTGTCTGTCTGTCTGTCTGTCTGTCTGTCTGTTTGTTCAAGTATCACGCAAAAACTACCGGTTCGATTACGATGAAACTTGGTATAATTATTCTTTAATATCCTGGGCACCACACTGGGTACTTTTTATCCCGGAAAAGTATCCTATCCTACGGTTGGGGGGTGTCAAGGTTTGTATGGAAGAATTTTAACGCGCTGTCCGATTAACTCGAAACTCAATAATTTTATACTTAAACCCAAAAATTAAGAATAACGTGTATCAGGATTTTTCGAAATTCAACCCCTAAGGGGGTAAAATAAGGGATGAAAGTTTGTATGAAAAATCTTATTCCTTGAGGTAATAAACACGAAACTTCGCACGAATAGTTATCTAAATAAATTATAAAGTTTGTAGTTTTCTGTTTTTCTAAATTACCCCCTTTTTTTTTTTTTTTCTTTTTTTTTTTTTTTTTGGGTGGCAAATCTTCCAATGACTTCTCCCGCTCTGGGCGGAGCGGGAGGGCGTGTCAGACTTTTATTTATTTATTTATTTAACCATTTATGCACACACATACAAACAGACAAGAAGAAAGGAACAGAAAAATACGTACAAAGGCAATGCTAATTTCTAAAGAAATCTCTTCCAGCATACCCAACTGACTAAAACCCACCCGTGTTCCTTCCCTTGCCATGCCAGGGGCCACGGTTTCCCCTTAGGTCTACCCGCAACCCCGGCGGGCAACGGTCCTAGCGGACCCCGTCAGTTTTGCTGACATCTCTTTGAGGCGCGCGTGGAACACGACGCGCCGTCGACCCGGGCCTGGTCCTTATCGGGGGCGAGCTACCCATTGCTCACCGCCCGCAAGCCCGCGCCTACGGTTGCCGGGAATCCTCCAAGGAGTCCCGACGCCCAGGGCGTCTCCTACGGCGGCTAGGCACGTGAGGGCGCGAACTTTGCCTCTCCCTCACGCGCTCCGCCTCCTCCTTCGTCTAAATTACCCCCTAAAGGGGGATTGGGGGGTGTCAGTGTTTGTATGGAAGAATTTTAACGCGCTGTCCGATTAACTCGAAACTCAATATTTATACTTAAAACCCATGGGGATGTATGGGGTAATTTCCGAAACTCACGCGGGCGAAGCCGCGGGCAGCAGCTAGTTTGAAATAAATGCTTTGAGTTTGAGTTTCGAGCTACTGGAGAAATAACATAACAACGTTAACACATTGAAAATAGTAGGTTTCGATCTCAGTCTACGGAACCCTTTTTTGAAACATGATCACTGATTGCACATATCGTTTTTTATTATCGCAAATACTACGGGCGACTCGAGTCAGATTATGAACCATATTATTATCAATTTAAAAAAAATGTGTGAAATCTATTTTACTAGCTAAACCAACGTATCCGTTTATGTTAAATCCTAGCCAGAAAACATTGATCTACATTATTACGTGTATGACTTCGAAATACGTAAATTGTATAATCGGATAACAAGCGCACAAACAGACGAGAGTTGTAAGGACATGTTGTTTCATGATGTTCATGAAACAAAAATAGGAACCTACTTAAATAGTTAAAAAACCGGCCAAATGCGTGTCGGACCACGCACAATGAAAGTCTCCGTAGTTGGGATAAAGTCCCAAATATAAACTTAACGTTGTAGTTGAAAAACTGTTCTCCCATAAATTGATATACGTCACTGCAAATTTTCCAACTGCAGCAGTAAGTTTGAAATCGCAAAATTTTCGGTCTTTTACTTTACTCGTGTTGTGAGACCTTGCTTCTTGCCAAATTTCATGATTCTAGGTCAACGGTAAGTACCCTCTAGGTTTTGATTTTATTTGCCAAAAAAATACGGAAATCTAAACACCATAATTTGATAAAATATGGTGTTTAAACGTATTATTTTATTGCGTTGACTAGAAGCTTGATTTGTTTAGAGCTCCAAGAGACCATAGACATACGTATTTGATATTAATTTCATCTTGATACCTCCACGCGTTTCTTAGAAAACCTTTTTTCTTGGCAGACTGATAGACCGATAACGAAGTGACCCTATAAGGGTTCCATTTTTTCCTTTTGAGGTACGGAACCCCAAAAACGAATATTTTACAGTCACGTTAAAGGATATGACGTTTAAAGGAAATAAATTGTGTACAGAAAACTTTTCTTCCATATTCCGTATGAGAAGACTTTCAAAGAACATCTTACAAGTGCTCGATCAAGTTTCTACAAACATATTGAATATTTTCATACTTAAAGCTCCTTGGGAATGGGCGACAAGTTTGCATCATGTCGCTTAGAAGAATTCGCGCCAATTTCTTATAATTTATTGCCCTATGACGTCGTCCTTTAATTTATTACATAATAACCGTGTGCGATATATTAGAAATGCAAGATTGTGTATTATTAATAGACTTGTAAAAGAAAAATCTGAACAAAAAAATATTTAGGACATTACTATTATGGTCTTTATTATTTTTATTTAGGCAAGATAATATTTTAGGCCCAAAAGACGTAAACATGAAGTCATCAAAAAAACCATTTAAGATCAGGCAAGATTAGCAAATGTATAAATTGATGAAGCGTCTCAAGAAATACGTCACGGTAGGCGAGTAAACCTAACTCAAGATTGTAACCACAGATAACTTTAATGTGAAAATGTACCTATATCTTCATCTTTCTATATTAAGAAAGATGAAGATATGCATGTGAAAAGTATGCTGTTACGCTGTGCGTGGACTTTATCATAAAGAGTCTCTATAAGATAGACTTTCGCCCTGTGAAAACCATGATGGCACACACTAGCAAAAAAACAGTTTCATAGACGTAGTAACCAAAATGCACTGAAAAACCCAATAATACACCGTACCAGACAAAACGTTTTAGATAATATCACAAAATCAAAACTCGACAGCACGTGTAAGACCAACACTTCTTCGCTTAAACATTATGCAAAAGTGTATAATTAATAAGGAAGACGAGATCTTTCATCACCCAGTGACTATAAAATGACATCGTAATAAGGATATTAAGAATTCAGACCCAGCTGGAGCGAAACTCTTCGTAAATCTTAGAGATTTCAGTTAGCCTGAAGTGAGTTGGCGTTATGAACTGAGTAAGATTGAGCCACATGAATTTACAATTGGAGTTGACGTTACGGGGCAGGGAGTAGTCGACTTTATATACTTTTCATTACATCATACAAAATACTTTACTTCTTGAATTATCTGGAACCAAGGTGAAACGTTGAAGTTTTCGAGATAAATCTTGTTTTAGATAAGAATGTAGGTGTGGAATTAAGGCTCGTTCACACCGGCGCGACTTGTCGCGCGACGCGACACCGGCAATTGTTCAATCGTGAAGTTTTATTAGAAATTGTATTGTAAAAGTCGCGTCGCGCGACAAGTCGCGCCGGTGTGAACGAGCCTTTAAATGGAAGATGGAATTAAATGAAAAAGACAATAATACTACAGCTTTCTTCTCAAACAAAGAAGAATTGTCAGATTACAGATACAAAGAAAGAAGAAAAAAAATGTCACAGAAAGAAGAAATTTTTGTTAGCTCAAATACCTACAAATCATAGTGTTACGTTATTTATTCACGGGAATAAGTTACTTCCCTTCTCAAATATCCGATTTATTTGTTACCATACCGTTGAGCAGTAATATCGGTGTTTATTTGTATGGGTAATAAAATACCTAAATATTGAATGGTTCTTAAACCATTTAAGTATATCATTTTCACCAATACGGTTACGTTAAAATCGACTATGTTTTTCTTAATAAATCATCAATTAAGTTTCTCTAACGATTTCAATTCAATAAACTTGATATAAATATATAGATAGATGGGGTGGTAATTTCACTAATTAACTAGCCATTATTAGCGTTCTAGATTCCACTAACTGCTTAATTAAGACGCCAAACTGATCTGGGCTTTATAGCGCAGATCAGTTTGCGTCTTAGAGATTATTCTCGAGCACTTTCTAGGAGCCATAAAATACAAATCATATAGTTTAACGGATATGGTTTCACGTATAATTATGACGTTGTGTTTGTAATATATTGATGCGTTTCTAATTAACTCTCGCACATTTATTTTATAACCTGACCTTGGGAAAATCATTATTCGTAACAATATTAATAAATGATATTATATCCAATTTATCCGTAGCCAAAGCTCAGTTTTTATTAGGTAATGAAAAAAAGCGAATAAACGTTAAGCTTTAAAGCTACATGAATTTATCTAGAAGTTGTTCTGTTGATATCATTTTCTATATCAATAAAAATCAATGTTTGTTTGTTTGGCCTCTACTATTTCCAACAGTCCACTTCGACTATTTTCAAGAGTCCACTCTTGAAAATAGTCCTTTAAAAATTCAAACCAAATTCGTGGCCCTAAAAATTCAAATTCTCAACCCGGCCGCCATTCGACCACATTCATTCAACAAATACAGTAACATATTACACGCAAAAGTGGGGCAATGCTGTATATGCTATTACCCTAAATAATTATGTGGACCGCGAACCAGACTGGTCCTAAGGGAAATTACAGACAGACCAGGGGTTGCAGTCTTCACTCTTTCGCGCCTCAAATTGATACTGTTATGGTGATACCAACCTGGACACTAGGGAAGAGCTTCTAACAATATGATAAATATTTGAGCAGTCGGTACCTTATTATTCTAACGCTAATAGGGAAGCGTGATTGAATTGGCTCTCTGTTATTCTAGTAAAATGATCTGTTGATAGAATCCAGAAAGTGGTCATCATAACTATCATGACTGTGCCGATAATCGTATCAGCCACTGGCTTCATTGCCAAGAGCTTCGACCAACACCTAAGGATCTCTCATTCGGCATCTGGATTATGGATTTCCGAAAGAGCTTCTACTGGACACGGTTCGCATTGTTAGGAGGTTCCTCTCTCTGGAGCCCTGACCGTTAGACCCTGTTCACGATACCGGTACAACATTTTTTTATAATTATATTATGAAATAAAAGAATTAATATTATAATTAATAGTTAAGGAGTCAGTGCCTCTGTTGTGAACGTTAATGAAGATAGGGAGCCGTGATTGGCCTTTTGTGGACCTTGTGATAGATCTGGTAAATCCAATCTGAGAATAGAATTTATGAAATCATAGCTTACTCAATCAGATAAATAAAAGCAGTTAATTTCTCATCGTTCTAAAAGTTAATTTCAAAACTTAATCACCGTAAAGAAATAATTTACAGACACAACGATAAAAATGTTATAACAAAATGGATTCTTTGAAATTCAATAAATGTTATAGCTTTTTCGTAATAAAACAGTAGGTGTGTTTTCACGGCATAATAAAATGCTAACTACACTAGTCCATTACCAAATGCTTTGCGACAAGTTAACGTCACTTTGGAAGCCCTTGACATAGAATTTGTATTTACTCAAACATAGACTCTATGTACAAACAGCTATAGGTAAAAATTGCTTGAAATATTATACATAGTGTTCAAATTTCCTACTTTTTGTATAATACAGGTAATGCTCAGCCGGGAATTCACAGTTGGCTTAACGCGGCATTTTTTCCAAATTCTTTGAGCAAAACTATTTGTTGTTTGTCGAATGAAAATTCCGCCTAGTTTTAAGTTTTTAAAGCTACTTTTTCCGCAGACGACCAGAAAGTTTACAAAAGCAATGAAATTGTACTGCTGTGGAACAGACAAAATAATTGTTATTATGATTGTAATAATCACCAACCAAACCAAAAGGTGATTCCAATATCGTAAACTCTTTCAATGTGTCTAGCCTTTTCCCAACTATGTTGAGGTCGGCTTCCAGTCTAACCGGCTGCAGCTGAATACCAGTATTTTACATGGAGCGACTGCCTAACTGACCTCCACAACCCAGTAACTGGGTACTACGAGGGTGTGTAATATATGGCATAATAACAGATAGTATAATATCGCTTGAAATAACGTTCACATGATATAATTTGTATACGCTTTAAAAACAAATAAGCTAATTTAATTTGATGTAATGTTACATTTCATATAACTTTCCTTTGTTCTAATAACACTTAGTATATCTTTCATTTAATATAATTTTCAATTTGAATAACGTTCAGTTGACCTAATTTTCAGATTTACTAATTTTCAGCCAACATTCAGAATTTGGATAAGTAAATATAAGGAAACATCATACTGTTATAACCTCATCTAACCCAAATGATTCACCAACATTAGAGGGGATCTGACGCTCACGGCCGCTGCCGCGGCACGCTCGCTTAGCTCGCTCGCCTTCGCGCGGTAATGGTCACTGTTCTAACCTAACCTAACGCAAATGAGTCAATGGCGGTAAATAGATGGTATCCGACACAGGTATATAATAGGAGAAGTAGGCGTTTCTAAATTATATTAAACGTTACTTATAGATTTTGAATATATAGTAACTGAATTATTATACTAATTGAATATTAAATTCAAATGTGCAATGTAGAAAATGTTCAATATACCATAAAAAATAAAATTATATAATTTAATCGTTATATTTAAAAAAAGGTATATAAAATAAAATTAGGTCATATGATCATTAGAACCTTAGTTATTATTTCAAATGTTACACACCCGTACTACGATACCCCTTGGTAAAAAATCAAAATCAAAATATTTTATTTCACATAAACCTACATAGGCACTTATGAAACGTCAGAATCTAGGTGCACGGTTCCAATTGGTCGTTTCCTATGGAGGAGAGCTGGCAAGAAACTCCACAGAGCCGGCAAGAAACTCCACTAAGAACTCCACACGGTAAGACTGGTTGTCAGACTTTCGGGCTTCTGATGACCTGAAACGACTGACCAACGACTTAACGTGCTTTCCAAGGCACGGAGGAGTCTCGATATGTAAAGATGATCACCCATCCATGAACTAACCCCGGCAAGCGTAGCTTAACCAGATGGTTTGACCCGTGCGGCTGTTATTACTCAGCCACGAGCTTCTTTCGAATACTTTAAACTCTTCGCAAAAGTATTATAATGAATTTATTATGTTGACTCTACTTATTATACTGTAGAGTCACCAAATGGCGGACCCCCGACTAATTTTGTGCGGTCCATAAAATAAACAGTAAAAACCATCAAACTGAAACTAAAAATCTATACTTATAATAAATCTGTAGAAGTGAAAATTCTGTACATTGAAAATATCAAAAAAATAAATGGCAGGGGGTGTTACTAGACCGACACCGAACCCAAAAATTTGATTACAATTTTTTTTGTCTGTCTGTCTGTCTGTCTGTCTGTCTGTTTGTTCAGGCATCACGCAAAAACTACCGGTTCGATTACGATGAAACTTGGTATAATTATTCTTTAATATCCTGGGCACCACACTGGGTACTTTTTATCCCGGAAAAGTATCCTATCCTACTATCTATATCTATACCTATTAATAAAAAGAAAGTCCTGACTGACTGACTCATCAACGCCCAAACCCTTGGACCTAGAAAGCTGAAATTTTGCACAGAGGTTCCCTTTATAATGTAGGTAAGGAATAAGGAAGCATTTTTTGAAATTCAACCCCTAAGGGGGTCAAATAGGGGATGAAAGTTTGTATGAAAAATCTTATTCCTTGAGGTAATAAACATGAAACTCCGCACGAATAATTATCAAAATAAATGAAAAAGTTTGTAATTTGTTGTTTTTCTAAATTACCCCCTAAAGGGGTTGGGGGGTGTCAAAGTTTGTATGGAAGAATTTTAACGCGCTGTCCGATTAACTCGAAACTCAATATTTATACTTAAACCCAAAAATTAAGAATAACGTGTATCAGGATTTTTCGAAATTCAACCCCTAAGGGGGTAAAATAAGGGATGAAAGTTTGTATGAAAAATCTTATTCCTTGAGGTAATAAACATGAAACTTCGCACGAATAGTTATCTAAATAAATTATAAAGTTTGTAGTTTATGTTTTTCTAAATTACCCCCTAAAGGGGGGTTGGGGGGTGTCAGTGTTAGTATTGAAGAATTTTAACGCGCTGTCCGATTAACTCGAAACTCAATATTTAATTTCCGACACTCACGCGGGCGAAGCCGCGGGCAGCAGCTAGTATTAAAATATTTTTTTTGAATTTAAACTTGCACCAACTTTACTACAGACGTCAGACAGATCGTTCAAAGTAAAAAAAGAAATTGTTCACTTAAGTAATGATTTTTTGCTTTATTATTTTTGTTCATTACATAATTTTTGATTATTATTTATAAAAATTCTTTCGTTTTGTTAACTCATAATTGAATTGTTTTAAATCTTGGTTGCTGCTAAGGTACCCGTTAAGCGTCTACGAAACGAATTGTGACTGTCATATTTTTTTTTTAAACTAATTGGTGATCCCTGCTGTAGAGGTTCATAATCGTTTCAATTCTATCATCATTTTCCTAAATTCAATTTATTTGACTTTAATTTTAAGGCAATTGAATATACATTTTCTTTTTAATATAATTTTGAAGAAATGCGTGATGTTAGGTAGGTACATAGTTGGCTCACGTCTGAATGCTACGTTAAATTTATCATTCTCGAAATTCACGTCAATGGCAATGGTTCACAAAAGATAATTCGAAGAATAAATTCGTAGTAATTTTTTTAAATGAATTTTTGCCATCTTATTCTTGACACAAAACAGGGCTATACCGATTTCTATACCATACGATAAAATGTATTCTTAGATTTTCGAACTTCAATTTTACGTGACAACGAAATTGAATGGAAAACCTTTCATTAAAACTAGACGAGTATCTATCAGTTAAATTATATTGTAAAAAATTAATCAAGTTGCAAAGCCGAGAAAAGTGAGGATTTCAAACTTTATTGGATTTACAAAGCTTCTAGGTTGACAGCGGTGACTTTGACATGGATACAACGGCGCTTAGATTGACTTGGCTTAACTATTTAGTTTTGTTGTTGTTGTAACAATATTAAGTAAAATTCAATGTCAGTTTTGTATTCAATGCAACATTATTTATTATAACTCTAAGATAATATTTTTTGGTCTTGACGTCTCGTACACAGTGGCGCGACACACAGTGCTACCCTTGTCGCGCCCACGATATCGCGCCAGTGTGTACGAGCCTGGATACGGATGAAAACAATAGGTACAATGGATTTATATGTTTTACTTGGATTTAGGTACCTACTGGCTTTATGTAAGATCTAGATTTGAATGTATTAGAAATCAAATAATTTCAAGTATTCAATCCTTAATTATTTTTTCTCAAACATGCTTCGAAATTCAAGCATTATTTTGACAACCTTCTTCGAGATAAATTGAAATTGCTGTACTGGTCAAAAACAAGTGACGATGCAGCCAGCAATATTATTATGAAAATCCATAACTGTCCTGTGTAGCGGCCAAATAAATTACTATGAAAACTCATATCTGTCGTGTTATTTAAAAATGGAACGATATTTTTACTTCAACATATGACAACCAAGTAGGTAACTTAACAAAAATTATTTAGAAAGATTATTTATTATTTAAATTGCGATTTATAGTAAAGAAGAAACAAATGAACACATTGGCGCCTGAAAAATTATTATCGTTGTCCGTCATTGATTCTGGAATTTCTATTTATTTACTTTGTTTGAATTTCCGCGCATTATTTGAGAACTATTCAACTCTTGGCCGCAACCAGGCATTGATGGACTCACGTATGTGTGCCTCGGCTTCGCCTCGGCCGAGTTGTACGAGTTGCGGGACGCGACAGAAATGTACTATTAATACTAACATACTTAATTTATTGATCAGCCCATGAATACTAATTAATATTGTGATTTATGATTGTATATCGCGCTTCATTGCATTCGAAAAACAAATGAATTTTCAAAACAATAAATTATTATTTGTCACCGCCGCTACCATAGCAACACGATCAACAATATCACACTCGACTTGCGTCTCGCAATTAGTTATGGTTCAATGAACGTTAATTAAACGTAATGGCTTGATATTTAATCTGTGTAGGCTAAATTGCCTGCTTTATCGAAGATAAACACTGTTTAGGCTGTCAAGGGCGATCGATTTGTTGGCAATACATACTTGAATACTCATCATACATAAAAATGTTTTTATCAATCGACTTGACATCACTTCAAAATTCGAATGTTGTTGAAGTTCGAATTCGGTAATTTCCTTTTTTTTACCCCCGACGAAAACAGAGGGTTTTTATAAGTTAACGTATGTATCTATGTATCTGTGTATCTGTCTGTTCCATCGTAGCTCCCAAACGGGTGAACCGATTTTGATTTTTACAGCCGTTTGAAAATTATCAGCTCTTTTCTAGTTGATGAATGGATGTGCGCATCTTCCACAGGTCTGATCGATTCAAAATTAAGTATTCTATTAGCAATGATATTAGAAGAACATAGTAACCTTGAACTGATACTGCAGTATCACCTGGAATTCGCAGGATATCCAACTCCCTCACTAACTTACAGCACCGGTATCGTGTTTGAACTCATTGGAATGGTCTCAATGAATAGGTTAGGTATAGATAGCTCGTGATCAGGGTCTAATGATGGAGTAGGAAATACGGGATAAAGGGAGGTGTTTTTTTTTCTTTTTAGAGGTTTTTGTTTGTGTCGGGGTTTTTTAATTTTAACTTGTTTATAAATGACTGCGCTTTCGAAATATCTGTCACTTCAGATAAGATCTGCCGACTTATTCTGTAAAAATCTCAACGTGAAAACTTAGGTGAAGTGAGCTGTCAATAGTGTCAATCCCTAGCATCGGGTGAAATGACGGCTCACTTCAAGCTCACTTCACTTAAGTTTTCACGGTGAGATTTTTACAGAATAGACCGGCTGATGTTATTATTATTCCATTTAGTTAAAACTGTGCGATCATAAGTCTAAGTATGTTATCGTATCTAATATTATAAAGCAACGTCTTCATAGCTTCATAGCCAAATGCTCAGGTGACAAGGACTGCTGTCGAGTGTCAGATGAGTTCTCTTTTTATCAGATCTACTTTTGCAGGTTAAATTAACCATTCATTCTGCCTAGCCTCTTTCCCAATCATGTTGGAGTCGGCTTCCAGTCTAACCGGATGTAGCTGAATACCAGTATTTTACATGGAGCGACTGCCTATCTGACCTCCACAACCCAGTAACTGGGTAATACGATACCCCTTGGTAAGACTGGTTGTCAGACTTTCGGGCTTCTGACGACTGTCAAAGATCCACGAATGACAGCCGGGACCAACGGCTTAACGTGCTTTCCGAAGCACGGAGGAGTCTCGGTATGTAAAGATGGTCACCCATCCACGGACCAACCCCGGCAAGCGCAGCTTAACCTGATGGATCGACCCGTGCGGCTGTTATTACTTAGCCACGAGCTCCTTCCCAGGTTAAATTAACCATGTTGTCGTGAATTCAATTGTGTTCATTGCTTTGAACTAAAACTCAAACTCACATAATAATATCTCCAACATAATAATAGGTTTTTTTCACTAGAGGTTGTATCGACTATCGAAAATTTGCCCGTTCCCATCATTGGAGTTTCACTTCGCTGCCAAAGCACGATCGGCGTATGTTGGCATAACCAAAGCAGACAGGGGCCACAAACATACATACCGTCTGTCATGTTTGATTTCTACCATTTGAGATTCAATGTTCACTTTATGCTTTTATGCTATAACAATACATGCTCCATCATCTTTATTACCATTGTTGTTTATTCGAAAAGCTCCACCGAAGTATATTAATAAAATTATTCCTAAATAATTATTTTTAAAGAAGTTAGGTCTCGAATGAAGGCTGGCCTAGGCCCAGCAAGCACCGACAGAATCAACGCGACACTGGAAGACGAATTTCCGTGAAGTTTTCATAGAAAGTGTTCCACCAGAGTCGCGTGGCGCCGGTCTGCGGGAGCCTTGAATAATCCAGTATCAATTCACGACCAAAACTAGACAATTATTACTACTGTTGGAGATTTGGATGAACCTATATCAATTTATTAGTTCTTATGTGGAAGTCTCTTACAATTTAATAAATTCTAGTAGGTACCTACTAATATTGACACAACAACCTGGACCCAAGAAATCCTTAGTGAAAGTAGATATAGTAATTGTAAGAAACTTCTCAAACAATGCCTTACTCTAAAACAATATATTAGTTACCCTGAAATTATTTGACTTTAGATTATAAAGCGTCCTGAAACCAATTTTAGGCTTTCTGCAGAATATATTCATATTCACTTTTGAAGAAACGCCACTATACATACATACACAACATGCCTGTTTTCCCCAAAGGGTTAGGCAGATGTGTATAATAGAACACCCACATTTTGCCAGTAATGTTTAAGTCCCATGTAATCCAAGTGGACGAGCCTATCTCCCCTGTATACCAACCTATATCAATCTAAATCCTTCAATTAAAACATTAAAATCTAATTTAAATAATATAGATTACAAATAACTGTTTCTTGAACATTTCCGTAACTTAACTTATATCTATGTCCCGTATCCCTTTACCTAACTACTTTAACTATCATTATCGTAAGTTACAGGGTGATCTGATATATAAAGTGAGATATTATAGACCCCAGTAGCCCTCTTGAATAACTTAACATTAATAAAGTTATGCCAAGCTATCTCATTTACGAAAGAGATTGAAATCATCTAAACCAATTTTATGATGAGGTAAAATTGTTTGTTTGTAATCTCTGAAAGTAATGATTCGATTGCAAAAAATCTTTCACTTATAGAAAGCTACACTATTTACGACTGCTATACAAGTTGATTTTTTTGATATCCCATAACTCTTGGGTATGAATGAGACCATGTCAAAGAATCAAATTATTTTTCAACAATTTTTTTTTTTTTCATTTTTCTTACAAAATAATACGACAAAGTCATGATTATTAATGTAAAACACCCTTACCTACGTGAAATATGACAACGTCGCATTTTCTTACCTTTAAATATAAATGATTGGTTTGAATGAAAATAATTTACTCGTACTTATCAATGAAACTTAGATACACACATCGAGAGTATAGTGTTATGTTATCTTCGAAACTATGCGTTTTTGAACCACATATTCTAAGACTTTTTGTATTATTTTTACTTATAGAATATAACCCTAAAGTTATGGAACCAACATCGTGATGGCAAAAAAAAATTCAACCGTCCCATACATTTGGGTTTAGTAGGTATTTCAATGCCCACTCGACCCAAATGTACCTATGTAATGTATTTTTTGCTGTTTGTTTTTTTTTGATAACTTTTTCGCTATTATGAGTAGGCTTAAAAATATTTTCATAATTTATTTGACCTGACCACCACAACCCAGTAATCCCAGTTACTCGACTGTGGTGATCAGATAGGCAGTCGCTCTATGTAAAATACCGGTATTCAGCTGCATCAGGTTAGACTGGAAGCCGCCGTTGAGATAGTTGGGAAAAGGCTAGGCAGATTGAATTGACATAATTATTGGAGTTTAAGCTAGCTAAAGCTTTACTTTCATAAACGGGTGTAATTCTTAACAAAAAAAAAGATACAAAATGAATTAATCAATATCCATAATCAGTATGGTCCCGCCACTTTCAATATCAGTTCACATTACTGCTGGGGATTGAATTTTTCTAAATATTTTCAGTCCACAGCAGAGAAAACATGAAAACGAGGTAAAAGCCAACAAAGCGGCACAATATTATGAAATATTCCTAGCCTGTGGCTCCTCCGTATAAACCAACCATTGGCACCGACGAATGGGACCACAGGGACCCACTAATCTTGTCTCGCCGAGACCTCGTGTGACCACTGGACTACGGATCTCTAATAACGTGGAATGCTAGCCGAAATGAAGAGGGTAAATTTTTCAGTAGT
Organism: Eupsilia transversa; assembly: GCA_914767815.1. Taxonomy (NCBI): domain Eukaryota; kingdom Metazoa; phylum Arthropoda; class Insecta; order Lepidoptera; family Noctuidae; genus Eupsilia; species Eupsilia transversa. Next base: position 8,082,676 of record OU611888.1, read on the forward strand.
CTCTCTATAAGTTGGAAGGACTTTTTTAATAAATTCATCTCTCGTTTATTTATTAACTTTATGTGTGTTTGAGTTAATTTACTCTGAAACGAGCGCTGTTGTGATAACTTAAACTTAATGGCAATAGCCATTCAAACAACTTTAAATTTGATTTGCATAACAAACATAACATCACGCCGTGTTTCCCCGAAGGGTTGGGCACAGGGCCCACATTTCGCCAGTTATGTTAAAGTCTCATGTAATAGGGGGTGAGCCTATTGCCATCAACCGGGTACAAATCCAGATTTAGGGCTGCTACCGAGAAATTCCATATAGAAAAACCCAGTAACACTTTGCTCAACCTGAGAATCGAGATTTGATTTAATATTTGGAAAATAAATTAATCTGGTGGTTAATTTTAAACACTCTTATAGAGAACACGCTGAAATAATGTTTTGAAAGTTTTCACTCTTAAATAAAAACTAATTTATCAGATCCATCATGCTGCCTTTTCTGCACATTCAGACAAATTGCAATAGGTACACTATGATAATACGCAATATGTTCTATCCATTAATGTCGCATACGTTTTTCGGCTGACATGGATAGATGTATCTCTGTAATGGAAAATAATGGAAAAACGGTTGGAAATACGAATGGTTCTACGCAACATTTACACAATCTGTAACCCCAACAAATAACTACTGCGAAGCTCACAAAAATACTAAAAAACACCATAGAGCCGATAGCAGACCTGATTGCAAATGTGTCTTTAGTCTGATTATATCGCTCTATTAAAATAATCGACACAAATATTAAAAGTCAAAGTTGTCGCAAATCTACTGTAAAAGACTTGCGCTTTTTCTAAATTCACGAGCGATATTATTTAAAAATATGATAATGTATTGATGTCTCGATAAAGCACTTTACATATTTTAGTACACAAAAATATTTAGGCAAAGCAAAAAACATAATAGCCACATTTACATTCAAAACTAAATCGGACAAAGGCGATTACAACTTAAGCTGCTCAGCTTAAGCTGCATGAACATACACAACATTTCCAGAATCACATTCAAAGTCAGCTTAAATTAATGCACAGTATAAAGTTAAAATGTTAGTTTTATCGTCAAATATAAACCATAGCGACATCACCTCATAAACACTTGTTTTTACTCAACAATATTTAATTTTACGCTTCAGACGTAAACAATAAGAGTTGACTACGCTGAAATTGAATAAAATATCAAAAGTTTTATACGAAAATAACGAAATTAAATTTCGATCCAGACGCTTCAGAATTTATTTTATGAAAAATTACTGTCAGCTTCATGCACGAAATTCATAATTTCATATTTTTACTAAGTATAATAATTTTAAAATGAGGTTTTATACTCGATCGCAGTACTGTAAAAAAATATTTTTTTAATCAAAATTTAAATGCAATGAAATTTAAATTTTAAATGATTAAAACCAGTGGTTGAATATAAAATATTACGTTATATTAAATTTTATAATAGAAAAATCTGTGCATGATAAAAAAATAATTTTATTAATCGCAACAAAAACTTATTTTATAGAAGAGATAGACATACATAATACCTACTATTATTAATTGGTTTTGCTGCCGTTTTTTTTTTTTTTTTACTAATTCACAGTTTAGTTCGAATAAATTAGGGTTCAGTATTGCTCCTTAAGTCCTACCCACAAACGGGACAAGAATACTACTGGTCAATATTATAAGAATACTACCGGAATCAATCATGCGAAAGCGTATCGCCTCCCTGATGCGACGGTTGCGGGGCAGCGTCAACAGCCTCTTGGTCACTGCGCCCGATAGGGCGGAAGGCCTAATAATCATGACCAGGACACAAGACAAGTAGGTATTGCTTTCAAATCGTGCCTTAAAATAATGCTGTTTCTTGTACCTATTTCATATTTGATCATTGATGTATTTGATTATTGCATTATTAATAATTTTGACATTATTAATAGTGGTTTTGACAATATTATTAATGATTTTGACATTATTATTAATGATTTTGACAGTATCAATAATTATTACCAAAATTTGCCTGCACTAACACCAGTGTTTAAGATGTGTAGTTATGTAATACTAACAAATTGGATCTGGAAAATAAATTATTTGATTTGAATAGTCTGTACTTACTTGTAAAACAAGCATAAATAAAGAGGTCACACAAGTTCCACGTCATATCATACATATTACCGATTTTTCTGTTTCCAATACTTACGCCGGGCATGAATTATTCATATACTGCTCGGGCGACTCTTATCGAGGTAGTCGGGTCGAATGTAAAGTGATTTACGAGAGTGCAAGATTCGTCATCGGGTTTCAGAGTTCGAAGGAGGTTATTAACTGTACAAGTTTATTTGCAGTTTGGTAAGTAAAGACGAAGGTATATAAGGTGCTATAAAAATATCTGCCACGGCTTTAATGAGAGGTAGTATTGTGTTTAAAGATAAAAATAGTGAAGAAATTTCGTACCCCGGCACAGTTAAATCAATTTGAGAAAATAAAGTAGTTAAATAAACATTGACTATACTCTGCATAACGTGGTTCACAAATTACGCGCGAAGTGCACTTCGTCAATGAAAACAACTGCTATCTCTTTCCATCTGTTCTGTGAATGAAAACTGAAATCAGCTGACTAGTTCGTCACTTGCAAATTTATACGTACAATTTTTTGTATGAAAAAAAATACGACACATGATCAATAATTTTTCTTTACTATTGTAATCTATAAACACAATACTATCTCCCATTGCAGCCGTGGCAGATATTTTTATAGCACCTTATATATGTATTTAGATTGATAAAAAAGCTTTTGGAAATTAAATCAACATTTAGGTGACTAACGTTTGAGTGGTGGTTAAGAAGAGATTCTTATCAATGTAAAGTTTCTCGCTGGCTCATTTTTTTTTTCTTATCTGATTCAGCTAGTTGTACGAACCTAGTTCAGTTTTTCAGTTACTAGACATTGTGTCTAGTGACTGAAACATTTAAAATGGCAAACCGATTCTAATGTTGAAGCTATCCGGACTGAAAACTGCTCTGACCGTATATGTAGGTCCATTATTTAGTTCTTAATTAAAACGTTATAGAAGCGAAAGAGAAGACAGTATTTTTGTAAGAAATTAATCCAGTGACAGTTGTTTTTGTACAATACTTGCAACTACTTCTTTGCTTTAAAATTAAATTATATGAACTTTTTTTCAAATTCCTAAAAAAAGAATCGGCATCAGTATCGGTTCGAAACCATAGCCACCAATTACTTTTATTCAAAAGTATTCAATGTAGAGTTTTGACTTCGCTTTGATTTTATTATATTATGTATTCACTTTTAAAAGTCAGTTATAAATACCATTTCAAACACAAAATAATTGACGCGAATCCATCGCTTGTTTCCACGGCAATGCGGTCCAGACTTCCTGAAATACTGGAAATATCTCGTTATCTAGCCTCGTCAGTTATGCTGGTTACTGGTTAGGCTTTAGTACATTCACGGGTGCAAATGAGAATTCATTATCGTCGAGTGTAATGTACTGTAGATTTTGAGAGTAATAAGTTTGAATGTAACAAGGGTTATGCCTTATGAAGATTTATTTTTAGATTGGATATGTGGAAGGGCGGTGTGTGTGTTGATATTAGGTATAGGCAGACGTTTTTATGGGACATAAATTGATTGGTTTCATATTTTTGGACTTCATCTTGTTTCATTGGATATTTCCAGAACTGCATGCTATTACCATTAGAAAAATAAATATTGTCTTTAAAATAGGGTTAACTTCCAAAACACTAAAAGTAAAAAAAAAAAAAAACTGTGAACGACACTGAAAGTACTAACACGTATGTAGGTAGGTACGTATAATCGAAAGCATATTTTACAAAATATGGGCGACATTTCGCGCCCGGATTTAGTCGCGGATAATACCAGTATTTTTACGTGGAAAACACGTCTCCCTTAGGATATAAAATATATGTTTTACGGTTTACTTAATCCAGTTTAAAGAGATTGTGTTAGTTTAACACTATTTTAAATTTGCATTAAAATTGCATATTTTCTAAACTTAATCTTAAACTCTTAAACTAAAAGAACTTCTACGTTGCTAAAAGTAAACAAAGCCTGCACTACTAAATATATGTGAGATTTCCTTGAATTATTATTATTCAGAGTAATATTTTATAAATATAATAAATCATATTTTTTTTTTCAATAACTTAGAAATACGTTTACATTAGGTATATTGGGAATTTCCATTTATTAATATACAAAGTAGGTAAGTAGAATATTCTACAACAAAAATTACTATAACCTTTTCCTCATTTCATCGTTATTAAAGTTCAGTACATTAAAAGTTATAGTATTCTATTTCTGTGTAACAAAAGAAAACATAGTTATTTTTGTAATAAAATTACCTAACAAACGCTTGCAAAGAACTATTAAGTAATTTAATTTTAATTACGCGACGAAACTTTGAACTCTAAAACACAATTAGGTATCTACCAAAAACAATAAGGTATAATTTCTTTATAAAACATTTAAATGTCTTTTGCTAGACTAAAATCGTAAAAGAGCCTACTTAATTTGTTTCCGTCGCTTCATAATTATCAATGTTCCTACCTAACTCTATTATAAAGGGAAGTATAATGTTTCTGAGTAAAGTGAACAAAATAAAACTGGGAGCGCCAAAGAAAACACGATTCACGGTCGCCATTAAACGAACAATCCGTTTAGTCACTTCGGAATAATTAATTTTCAGGGATTTTTTTTAGTCCATTGAATATTAAAATTTGTCACATAGCTTTTTTTTAGCAAGCATTCTAGTCTTCCTTTTAATAATGACCTTTATGTATTTTTTTTTTTTGAGGAAACCGGCATATCATAGAACTAAAAATTCGAAGATATGTAACATCTAACAACCCGCACTGTGCCAGGGTGATAGATTACCACCCACTCCCTCTCGAAGAGAGGAGGCCTGTCTCAGCAGAGGTAACATTATGCTTATTCCTATTTAAGCTTCTGTTTCTTATTGTTATAGGTATACCCAAAGGGAATGTAACAGACACTTTTTTTTTTTAAATATAAGGTGCTATAAAAATATCTGCCACGGCTTTAATGAGAGGTAGTATTGTGTTTAAAGATAACAATAGTGAAGAAATTTCGTACCCCGGCACAGTTAAATCAATTTGAGAAAATAAAGTAGTTAAATAAACATTGACTCTACTCTGCATAACGTGGTTCACAAATTACGCGCGAAGTGCACTTCGTCAATGAAAACAACTGCTATATCTTTCCATCTGTTCTGTGAATGAAAACTGAAATCAGCTGACTAGTTCGACACTTGCAAATTTATACGTACAATTTTTTGTATGAAAAAAAATATGACACATGATCAATAATTTATCTTTACTATTGTAATCTATAAACACAATACTATCTCCCATTGCAGCCGTGGCAGATATTTTTATAGCACCTTATATAGTAAGTACTTTATTTAATTATTATTTTGAACTATTGATAAAATTGTGTCCTTCTCAACCTGTGCCATGTAACTGGAGAAACCTCGGCCCCTGTCATACAGCATTTCCTAATTCAGTGGTCGAGACTTCATTGATGTAACGTGTACTGAAGTTTGGAAATAAAATTACTATTACTATTACTTTTATTAATTATACTTACTTGTCTTACTTATTTACCTGTAGCAACAATAACTAATACTCTATTATTTATACTTTTCAAAACTAAAAAAATAAGAAGCTTAAATAATAATATGCTAGCTTTATAGAGTAGCATTTGCACACAGGATATAAGGATAATCAAGTCCTCATAACAAAAAATAAAAACCCACTGACCCCAACCAACACAAAAACGGAGTGTTGGTAAGTATAGAACTATTTTCTGTATTTTTTCCAAATTTTAAGCTTAGTTGTTTCGAAGGGGCGGAACATTTTCATATTTTTCTTATACCTATTTTATAAAAAAAATCTGTTTGAAACCCTCAAACATATTCCCACGTATAGTATTCTATAGTCCTTTCATTTAATATATCCCACGGTATAGTTTGCAATTTTTTTTTTCCTTCCAAATGTGACCCATATTCAAAACTAGCTGTGCCCTCGGCTCCGCCCGCGTGAGTATTCAAAATTTATTTATTTACGTTCCACACGTCCGTGTTGGGTCACAAATTCATATGTGTACCGAATATCAACTTAATCGGTCCATTCGATTCGGAGCAAATTGGCTGTTACAGACGGCCAAACAGACAGACGCACGAGTGATCCTATATGGGTTCTGTTTTTTCATTGGGCTCAGTTCAATAGAAAACACAATATTCGTTAGACACACGTCAAATAGTCTGGGGATTGTAAACATTGGAGTGATATAGGTCAATCTAATCCAATCGATGCACGATGTCGACATTGCTAGGGGAATGCCAACATAAGTCCTGGTCTACGTGGGTATGCATGTAATGTCATGTGAGCGTGTATACTGAACTGATTAATCTATCTTGTCGACGGAAGAATAGACAAAATGACAGATTCATAACAATCTGTCAGTTTGTCTATTCTTTCGTCGACAAAATCCGTTTCTATTGTGGTCATGCTACTTTTTCGCTAAGAAACTTCAGGCCACGGTACGGTTTCTTTACGGTACAGCGTGTTAACCGCGCCGCAGAAAAATGGTGTGACCTTGAACATACATATGTCACGGTTCTATGGTATACGGTAACGGCGCTGTGCCGCCGTGTCGTCAACAATCTTCCATATTGATTCATACAACACTGACGACCGTGCCTATACACGGCGAATCATAGGTTTTCACAGCAAGAATAACGTGTGTGGAAAACTGCCGGTTAATAGTTAGCTATAAGTAGTAATGTAGGTACTAACTTACACATTTCGCCCCCTTTTTTTTTTGGGTGGGAAATCATCAAATAACTTCTCCCACTCTGGGCGGAGCGGGAGGGCGTGCCAGACTCTTACTGACAAAAACCCGACCGTGTTCCTTCAGTTGCCTGTGTTGCCAGGGACCACGGTATCCCTTTCGGACTTTCCCGCAACCCCGGCAGGCATCGGCCCTAGTGGGCCCCGCCATTGGTGCTGACATCTCTTTGAGGCGCGCGTGGAACACAACGCGCCATCCACCCGGTCACTGGTCCTTATCGGGGGCAAGCTACCCATTGCTCACGCCCGCAAGTCTGCGTCTATGGTGGCCGGGAATCAGCCAGGGATTCCCGACGCCCAGGGCGTCTCCTACGGCGGCTAGGGGCGTGAGGGCGCGAACTTTGCCTCCCGTCACGCGCTCTGCGTCCTCCTTTGCGAGCATTACTGCTTCGCAGAAGGAGGTGACGGCTCCCCATGCCCTCTCGCTCCGTACCATGGCCTGGACCAGGGCCGGACGCGAGAGTCCTCCACCGCCGATCGCCTCCACGAGGACACGGCGGTGCTATACCGAAGCCGGGCAGACCTCCACCGTATGCTCCACTATGTCCTCCGGGCGATCCACACAATGGTGACACCCGGGCGCTTCCTCCCGCCTTATCCGGAACAGGAACCTCCCGAAGCAACCGTGTCCAGTGAGGACCTGCGTCAGGTGGAAGGTGAGGACGCCGTGGTGCCTCTCTAGCCACTCCTCAAAGAGGGGACTTATCGCATCAATTGTGGCGTGCCCAGCACTGGGTCGCGACAATCGCACTTTCCATGTCGCCATGAAATCCCGCCGGAGCTCTGTCCGCTGTGCCACGACTTCTCGCAGCAGCCCTGTGACTTTATTATTTGTTAATGAATAATTATTATTAAAGAAAACAATATCGTTATCAACATTGATGTATTTCGACGTACTTACATACATTTCGAAAATGGCTACCATTCCCGCAATAATGAGATGCGAGCCTTTAATTAAAAATATTATTTTATAATGAATTATCTATCCGTTGTTAATACGTGTACCTACTGACGCCTACATAAAGCAGTTAAGAATAATGAAAGCATTAAAGATTATCTCATAAAACACTTTATATTTATGATATCATGAAACGTTTTAATATCTTCAATATCAGTTTAACTTCCTACGCATAATAACTATGATCTCCTTTCTACATTAAAAAGGAAACTTAATCTCGCAAAACTTAGTTGAATCTCTAAACACCTAAGTAATTTAACTCAAACTGAATGAATTCAGAGAATGCTATAAAAAGCCGCCAAAAGCGAGTCGCACACGAAAGATTCCGTACCACTGAGCAATATTTAACATAATCTCCATTTTTTTTAAATACTTTATTAAAAAACACGTTTTTGCATGGACCCTTTAACTTTTAACTTTATTTTATTTTTATTACTTTTTGACAAAGCGGCCAACGTGTAAATTTCAAGTGATTAACAATTACGGTTCAAGCCCTGGGGCAGACGGGTGGACACCGGAGCCTTAGTAATAGGGTCCTGTTTTCACAGAACAGTAGGGTCACATTTTGAGGGTCCCATACTCAAATGATGCCACATTTGGGTATGGATCCCTCAAAATGTGCCATTCTCTACGATTATTTTCACGTCCCTGGGTGTAAAAGCAGACAAAAGCAATGCAGTATATAAAGCAATGTAATAAGCGTTAAATTTTTATATGAAACGCCTCAACGTATCATGATCGCATGAAATAGTTTGCGAATGCAATTTTTATCAAATTGCTTTTCAGTCTAACGACTTTAAGGATTTAGTATCAAATTAAATAGAAGATTTGACGCATCAATTTTGCTTTTATCGTTTTCTTTCTTATTGTGATATGAAAGATCAGAATTGTCAGATGACTACTTAATAATGTAAGTCCTATAACTGCATTCAGCAACATTAATGTGAATACTTTTATGAAAACGAAATAAATAGGGAATGTCCTTATATACCCACCTAAATAATAAAACACAAGAAATATTGTTAATTTATAAGAACAATGTTTAAAACTGGAGCCTCGTACAAAACTATATGACTATTTCTTTCTAGCCAGTAGCCAGTGTTAGTACATGGAGGAGACCTATATCTTCAACAAATATCTACCTAAATAATTAAAATACAACGTTCTAAAAATTCAAAATAGTGGCAGCCATAGCATAACATCACGCTTGCGTGTACCTACACAAACATTTCGCCAGTTATTTTTAGTCCCATTGATAGGGGGCGAGCCTATTGCCATCAACCGGGCACAAATCCAGACTTTCAGGTTCCACTGAGAAATTCCTGATGAAAAAACCCACTTTTGGTCGACCTGGGAATCGTTACCGGGACCTCATGCTCAGCAGTAACTCTTGCGAGCAATAGACCAACGAGGCAGACATTTTTAATATTCATAACGTAGCCATTGCTTTTATTTATTTATCAAATACTGAAAATGCTTTTAAACTCGAAAAAAAAACGTATAAAACATGAATATGAATATTTCGAAGGAACTTTTTGAATGTCGATTCAGATTTCATAGTTGGAACTAAAAAATATACGTTCGTTGAAAAATATGAAATGAACAATATTTTCCTTCGTTAAATACTCATACGTGATTCATGTCAATAGAAACATTAGTTCAGTCAAGTTCCGAGCTTTCTGCACTGCTAAAACGAAAAACTTTAGGTTGGCCTCAAAGCAAAACTATTTCATGAAAATATTGATGAAAACCGCGCTGCAATTTTGTTGGCAGTTTTCATATTTAGGTACACTTTTTTGGGTTTTATCGTTCGCAATATTGAGGAATATTGTCGCACGCCAAAAACGATTAATTTCTATATATTCTTCAGATAAGAAATCGATGGCTCTAGTTTAAGTAAGTAAATCCCTTTTTTTTCCATGTGAATATCCTCGCGGTTCTGTTAGCCTTCCTGAAGAGCGGAAGGTAATGTCAAATACAACGTTCTAAAAATTCAAAATAGTGGCAGCCATAGCATAACATCACGCTTGCGTGTACCTACACAAACATTTCGCCAGTTATTTTTAGTCCCATTGATAGGGGGCGAGCCTATTGCCATCAACCGGGCACAAATCCAGACTTTCAGGTTCCACTGAGAAATTCCTGATGAAAAAACCCACTTTTGGTCGACCTGGGAATCGAGGTCCCGCCTCATGCTCAGCAGTAACTCTTGCGAGCAATAGACCAACGAGGCAGACATTTTTAATATTCATAACGTAGCCATTGCTTTTATTTATTTATCAAATACTGAAAATGCTTTTAAACTCGAAAATAAAACGTATAAAACATGAATATGAATATTTCGAAGGAACTTTTTGAATGTCGATTCAGATTTCATAGTTGGAACTAAAAAATATACGTTCGTTGAAAAATATGAAATGAACAATATTTTCCTTCGTTAAATATTCATACGTGATTCATGTCAATAGAAACATTAGTTCAGTCAAGTTCCGAGCTTTCTACACTGCTAAAACGAAAAACTTTAGGTTGGTCTCAAAGCAAAACTATTAAATGAAAATATTGATGAAAACCGCGCTGCAATTTTGTTGGCAGTTTTCATATTTAGGTACACTTTTTTGGGTTTTATCGTTCGCAATATTGAGGAATATTGTCGCACGCCAAAAACGATTAATTTCTATATAAGGTGCTATAAAAATATCTGCCACGGCTGCAATGGGAGACAGTATTGTGTTTATAGATTACAATAGTAAAGATAAATTATTGATCATGTGTCATATTTTTTTTCATACAAAAAATTTTACGTATAAATTTGCATTGATTTATTGGCATAAAACCATCCCGTAGACTTAATAAGCTGTTGCCGCACCGCACCGAATTCAATTCGCAAAACGCCCGCCGGCGCCGTTCATACACTGTTGCCATTCTTATCAAACAATGCCGCTGCGCGCCGGCCACTCGCTCGTCAGAGCGCAGCCCCGCGCGCCCCCACACTCACCCGCACTACCCCGTTCGTCGCACGCGCTAGCTGACCCGCCAGTCGCCCGCCTGCCCGCTCGGAAGTTAGTTTTTAGCGATCTGCGGTAAGCGTCGGGAATATCGCGCGCGCTTTCTTTAAAAATGCCTCCTAGACGACGACGGTATCCCAATCAAGAATATCTTGAAATGGTATTGTGCTACCGCGAGTGTAACTTCATAACTGCGCATGCAGTAAACTTATACCCGCAGAGGTTTGGTGTGCGAGTGAGTCATCATACCATTCTGGATGCAGTGTACAGATTTAGAGAACACGGCCGCTTTGGCCCGCCTCCGGTTGACGCAGGCAGGCCTCCATATTCTGCCGAACTCGAAGAGGAAGTGTTGGACTTCTTCCGGCGTCAACCTCTTGCGAGCACCAGGAATGCTGCTCGAGTCTTCGACGTACAATTTATCGTTATTTAGGTACCTACCTATTGTTTAAAAATAATAAGAAAAAAATTGCGATTCTTACACTAACTTGACAGTCCAAAGCCTGTTTTAAGTGTGGTGGGAAGTTTATCATTTTATTTACGTCAGTTTTTTGGAAGAATGCGGTAGCTGGTAAGTAATTGCACTTTAAAACACTTGTTTGCCTGCGTATTATTGCGTACCTAGTACATTAGATAGTCGATAGTGACGAACTAGTCAGCTGATTTCAGTTTTCATTCACAGAACAGATGGAAAGAGATAGCAGTTGTTTTCATTGACGAAGTGCACTTCGCGCGTAATTTGTGAACCACGTTATGCAGAGTAGAGACAATGTTTACTTAACTACTTTATTTTCTCAAATTGATTTTTCTGTGCCGGGGTACGAAATTTCTTCACTATTGTTATCTTTAAATACAATACTACCTCTCATTAAAGCCGTGGCAGATATTTTTATAGCACCTTATATATTCTTCAGATAAGAAATCGATGGCTCTAGTTTAAGTAAGTAAATCCCTTTTTTTTCCATGTGAATATCCTCGCGGTTCTGTTAGCCTTCCTGAAGAGCGGAAGGTAATGTCAAACGTAACTATACTGCATTTAAGATTAGACAAATATCGGTTGTCACCCTTTCGTTATTTCGATATAAACGTATTATAAACTCCGTTATTTCACGATAAATACAAAGCAATGTTATCTATATAACATTTACATTAAAAATATAATTCTAAAGTGCAGTCATTTCAATATTATTACACAATAACTGTCTTTATTTAGCCGTTATTTGTCTAAAGTAAATGGATTATAGTATGTTATAAAAATGTCTCAATTTTCGTAATAATTATGGCTTCGTATTGTGCTGGAAATATAATGATAAATACCCTGATATTAATCATTGTTACCCCATGTCCAACGATATTTTTCTGTCCATTATTTACTGTCTAGACCGGTCTAGTATTAATACTGTTTGTGGTTTGAGTTTATTCTGGGTTAAGCTTACATACATACCTAAAAAGTTATTTGCTCTAAGACGGCTTACTGTTTTCTTTCCGTTATAATGTTGTATTAACATCGTAATTCCCGGAGAAGCTAAAAGATAAGGTCACAACTTAGGACCCCAAATCCAGTCTTAGTCGGATTTGTGGTCCCAAGTTCGGTACAAGGCTTAAATATCTTTACTCTGGGTATTCTATCGAAAGCTCTTTCTGTTCTGGAGAAGTAGAATTATTTATCTTGGGAAAATAAATTAATGCCTACTTGGTGCTTTATGATAAATGATAATTATTTTGTAAATTGGTTAAAAATAACTTTTTTGACGTTTTTTTAAATTAAAACTAGATGAGGACAATATTTCCTTTTTTTTTTATTGGAAAATTATCAAATAACTTCTCCCGCTCAGGGCCGAGTGCGAGGGCGTTTCAGACTCTTACTGACTAAAACCCATCCGTGTTTCTTCAGTTGCCTGTGTTGGCAGGGCCCACGGTATCCGTTGCGAACTTTCCCGCAACCCAGGCAGGCATCGGCCCCGCCAATGGTGCTGACACATCTCTTAGAGGCGCGCGTGGAACACAAAGCGGCGTCGACCCGGGCCTGGTCCTTATCGGGGGCGAGCTGCCCTCGGATTCCCGACGCCCAAGGCGCCGGGCGTCTCCTGCGGCGACTGGGGGCGTGAGGAAACTTACAGGTCATAGTCACTTTTTATAATTACGCTGTAATCGTCAGATCATTGAAGACCATGTAGGTATATCTGAACACGTTGTTGAGAAAAGAAGCACAGATTTCAGAAAAACTGGCCATATTATATTTAAGTTTAAAGGTAACGTAGATACGTGTATTTTGTCTCTAGTAGTTCTTGAAACACTTAGTTGACTTTGAAAAAACTACTCTGAACTTTTGCTATGACCAGCATATTATATTTCAAGACTGAATAAGAGTCATTTTAACCCTACTCTGTATTAATATCAGGAGGTTATTTATTCACACAGCTTATTATAGAATCGTCCTGAAATAATCTCGGTTCAGCAAAGCTATTTGTAAGCTTAGCGTGGCGGTCATTCACCGTCTGCTATAATTAGTAAAATCGATTGTCTCTGCAACTGCGGTCGAGTAGCATCCACATCGCAGCCATTCCATAGATATATCGGATTATTGGCCTAACAGATTGTTCGAATCGAGTTGCAGAGTAATTGAGAAGCTCGTTGAGATGATAATCGTTCAATTTATTTGAGATGTGTACCAACGGATTTCAATAAACGTTTGAGATAATATTACACACACACACACACACATAACATCACGCCTTGTTTCCCAGAAGGGTTAGGCAGAGGTGTACCTATAGTAGACCCACATTTCGCAAGTTATGTTTAAGTCCCATTTAATAGGGGGCGAGCCTATTGCCATTAACCGAGCACAAATCCATACTCCGTATTGATACTGAGAAATTCCAGATAAAAAAACCTAATAACACTTTGCCCGACCTGGGAATCGAACCCAGGACTACAGCAGTAGCGCTTGCGACCACTAGACCAACGAGGCAGTCGAGATAATATTATGCTTAGATAAATCAGAAGATAATGTTGACTTAATGCCTGTTCGAAAAATAAACTATGTCTTAAAAAGGAAAGAAAATATGAAAAATAATATTTATGACAGCAGGTGCCACATAAAAAAATAAAATTAAATAGAAAAAAAGGTTGGCAACATTACAGGGAACATATTTTGGTTTTAAAGCTTCGAACAGACACTTTCAAATTTTTAAAAAACTGCAGAATACTGAATAAAGTATAGTGTTCTATGCCTATAACCTAATTTCACTTGACCTAAATTACGGCCCTTGGTAGGCATAACCGAATTTGTCCCTGAACTATATTGAAGGATGAATGACGAGTCGGTAATGAAGTAAAAACTTTTTAATCCCTAAAAGGTGCCGTTAAATATATAAAAATTCTGTGCCTACTTTCCCGTTTATATTATGCCCACATTTGCACCTTCACAAGGCACTTACTTTTACATAATCGCTTGTTCGAGCGCGCTATAAATATTTGAATGTCATGCAAATAGGAAAATTTCACTTCTTGGCCCAGCAAAAAGAATTCTGTTGTGGGTCGTTCACGACACTTGTCCCCGTTGTCAGACGACCCACTCAAGCCTCAAGTAGTAGCAGAACTCGATGTTAAAAATACAAGAGAAAAAAAATATTTTTGGAGAAGATATTTTTTCCACTTTGGCAAATTTTCTTATGTAATTTTAATGACGATGGCATAGAATTCAATGCTATAAATGCCAAAAACCCTTAAACATAGCTTAAAAATGACTAAACATTCATGGAATAATGTTTATTTTAGACTTAACTTTGTGATTTTACTTTACCATGGTAAAGTGCTTCCCATTTTTAACCATTCCAATTATTCAATACGGTACAAAGTAATTTTAACTTTACTTCGCTGAAATTAAAACCGACTTTCTCACAACCCAAACTTTAAACAATTGACGACTGTGTACATAGGTAAAAACCATTACTTAGCGTGTTTCTCTTGTATTCAGCCGCTTTAAATTGCTTTCATGAGAGAAGAAGAAAAAAATAGACAATGGAATGGGACTGCTAATGATCAGCCAGGAACCACACTCACCGTGTGATGTTTCCCTCAACCCTATATCTTACAAACTCAAAGTGGCTTAATACAAATGGGGACTTAATGTGTTTCTGAAAGAGATTGTCACATAGTTAATTGTGACAGAGGCCACAACGCCAACAGAGCCAAACTTTTTCTGATACTCGATATTAATGCGTAGGTACCGTAACTTATTGCAAAGATATTATAGCCAAAGTTAAAAATTACCCATCTGATGAGAAGGTATAAGTAGCTAAATGTCCAACAGTGCGAAACGTCTAATGAGCAGTAAGTGTCATTAGCAAACTGTCCTTATAGCAAAACATTCAACTATCAGATGGTCTGCTGATAGCAGAACATCTATTTAGCAAATCGACAGATTCTCAAAATGATACTCAGGCATAAAATTCAACACACACATACGCTTTGGTAAAACAAGCGCCACTTTTACCAATTCAAATGAAATATGACGTCATCTCGAAAAATCATCGATAGTCGCACATCGAAATTACGATGTTTGCAAGGCATGTTTGTTTTGCGAGGGCTTTGTGTCAACAGAGATGATTCATTATGTACGCGCACGTTCATTACGAGGTGACGTTCCAAGCGATGTTAATGTTAAGCGCACATTGCAGCCGCAAAAAGTGCGATGCCCCTAGAGTTACCATCATTTGTCCTGACGCGTCCGGTTTTTAGGTCCTCTGTCCGGACTTTCTCCGGCCTTGTCATTTGTATGGGATTAACGGGATAAGAGGATTTCTTTTAGAAAATAATAACAAACGTTTGCATTCGGGACACCCCTGTCAGTTCCTAACGCGATACTCGCACACACACACACACTCGTATATAACAGATAGAGACAGAGAGAGAGAGCAAGTCGCATGGAGGGAGCATAACCCCTTTTCCTTACGTGACGATTTCTACCAGTCAACTCTTACCGCAAGCCGTGTTCAGGAACTTTGTTCCAATATTCAATGAATACTCAAAAAAGGACGATTCAAAAATAAAATGTCAAAAAAAAATGGCAAAAAAAAAAAACAGCTTAAATGTGCGACAGCCTTAATAATCCATAGTCAGTCGAAACGATAATATGATTGATTTTATGCTGAACGAGCAAGAACTGTGACAAATATTAACATTTGTGAAATAGTTACAGAGGTTACTGCAGTTCGGTTTGATCGATGAGTTTGTACACACGGCTTCTCAATAAACTATACATTTCCAGTACTAGCTGACCTCGCATTGTACGAAAATCCTATACAATGCGAGATCAGCTTATACTGGAAATGTATGGCTTGATATCTATCCATACGTAAATAATTATTTCATGCCAAGTAAATGAATTATATTTTATTATTGTCAGTAATCTGTCCATTTAATGATGATTAATGGATCGGGTACGTCATAAACAGATGTTAATAAACATCATCTATTTTAATAAACATTCGACCACATCCCTCCGTTCCACTGTAGTTAAGAGCTTATAAAGTGGACAATGTTGCAGTTAAAAGATATCCCTTACTTAGTACTCTGAATTCATTCCGAAAAGTATTTCCTAGAAAATACAGCACAGATCTGAAAATACTAAACGTCCTTCAAAGATTTACAGACAAGCACAAACAAACAAAATTTGTCGTAAAACTTTTACGGGATCATCAAACTCTTATGCCAATAACTTAAGAAGGAACGGTCAATAAACTGAGATTGCTTCGCAAGATTGTTAGAATGAATTCAAATAGGAATGAAGGAAATGCATTTTTTATCTTTTATTCATCGTAGTTAAAGAAAGAAAAGTTGATTTTCTTTAAGTTATCGGATTATAGACAGACGATGGCTTACCAATTGATTTCAACTTTAAAATTTTATTTTATTAGAAGTATACAAACTGATTTACCGATGAAAATTGGTTATTGCTACTAAATGATAATACCAACTCTAGTCGGAAAGCCTTTTCAGAATTCATCATTTCGTATCATTTTCGGAAGTTCAGACACGTGGTTCATGATTCGAATATCGAATCTTAGTCGAGTTACATACTTGTTCGGCACAGCAGGGCGACAAAATATACATTCATTCATTTTGTCGCCCGGCTGTGCCGAATCTCGCCGACCCGAACCCTTTCGCTGGCTGCGAAAACTAACCAAAATGTTTGAAAAAGTATCGCGTTTCGCAGCGGTAGATAAGTGTACTACGCGGGAACACGGTATAAAGCTTCCTTTGAATCACATGAGACCTTAATTCAATAAAGATCTTTGAAACGATCTTGTTTTCATTTACGGTCTGTTCCAAAAGTATCTGAATAACACATTCATGTATATTATTTAGAAAGTATCAAATTTATATCTCACAACTTTTTCCTACAATTACTGTTTGAATAATTTTATTAAATTTTAATTAAAAAATCACTGTCGAAACTTGAGGTTATATCAAATTAACCTTAATTGTCAAAGGAAAACCGCTTGAAGGTGATTTAAAATTCACTGCGCTCATTTTGAAAGTGGAATCCACAGAAATCCACAGATAGCTTCATTTTATTATCCATTTGTTTACTTTTCGTTTGGAACAGACGGGTTTTTCATAAAATTTTGTATGTTTTGGTTCCTATGTTCAAAAGTCAAAAGGCAAAAATAATAATATCAATCCAGCCAGAACCAACTTATACCTTTTCGATAACTCTGACAAAGACCTTTACAAATCAAATATCGGTTCTGCGTACACCGATGTGAATAAATTATGCTTCCTGTGAATACTTCACGAGACATTGTTAGTACCTAACAGAAATAGAAAATATTATTGAAGAGCGGCACGTGGTCTATAATCGTCTTGTATCTTGATTCTAGTTTTTCTTAATACAGCTTTTGCCGACGGTTACTTTATTATAAGGCCAGTTGCAATGATGGAACAGTTTTCTTTTTCCTTTTATTTAAAAACTAAACCGAAATGTTACTTTCTTGTTAGTACGAATTGACACTCAGACTGAATATGCACTTAATTATGTAGATTGATATGTAATCTGTATGTTGTAGTCAAATCTCTCAGACGTAAGAAAATTTGAATTTCGCTTTAAGTGCTTTGGTTAACCAATTACGATTAGCAATTCGATCAGGTTTTTTTACACTCTGTGTTCGAACAATTCAGGGTGGCTCGTAGCTGTATAAGAGTTGCCGAGAATCGAGTGGAATGACGTGCGATTGGAGAAACCAATAACCAGCAGTGGACTGATGAAGGTTCATAAAGATGATAGAAGATAGATGATAGATGTGTAGATAGTTAATATATTCAGGCGGGACTTGGCGGAAATTCATTATAAAATACAATACACATTGATATATTTAGTAACCTATTTCGCTTAACTATTCCTACAGAGTCATAAAAAACTCTGTAAGAAATCATTGATACTGGGTTTTTTATGCTGGACATAGGCTTTATGACTGTAGGAATAGTTAAGCGGAATAGGTTACTAAATATATCTACGCCTATTGTATTTTTCTAGGTGTAGCCTTTAAGCTAATAAATACTAAAATGTTGTTACCACCGAAACTCGTTACAATATGATATAATATTTTCAAACGTGTAACGCAATCATAAATTAAATATATTACTATGACAACTGAATACTCAGGTCGTTATATTAATTAATTAAATTACATCCAGTTCTGAATACTTAATTATTAAAAGTGGTGTGTGTTTAAGCCCTTTCATTTAAGTTAATTGAAATTTTGTAGGTGTGCTAATTTGTTTGGACCATAGTGTATGTTCTGTTATTTATGTATTTGTTCATTCGTACCTAGGACTGGTAAGTTATTGACTATGAAAATAAAATAAATTATGGTGATTTGTTAATGCTTATAGCGTCATAATTAGCATAATTTCCTTTATTTAATTAAATACATATTTTTACATTTTTAAATATTAGAATATAGAAATAATTAAAACATTTAAAAATATAAAAAATAGTAGCCCACCGGTATCGGGAACAGGGTCCAAGCTACCGGTGGTCAGGGCTCCAGAGAGAGGAACCTCCTGACAATGAGAGCCGTGTCCAGAAGTACCGCTTAGCATAATTATTATTATTATTAATTATTTCCTACTGCTAGGGCACCGGCCTCCTCTCTGTGAAAGGGAGTGGGCTCTAAGCTACCACGTGGGCCCATTGCGGGTTAGTAGATGTCACATTTCTTCGAATTTTTGGTTCTAGAACATGCCGTTTCTTCACGATGCCATTGTTTTCTTTCACTGTTTTGAGAGCAGTGGTGATGAAATTATTTACTTACACAAAGTAAAGCGCATACCTGGGCTCGAACCCACGACCTTAACTCGTAAGTCGGGGCCATTACCACTGGGCCACCACTACTGTCACTGATTATCTGAATGTTATTTTATGAAAACATTTGAAAATTTAAATAGGTATGTGTAAAGATTATTTTGTGTAAACGAGCTTAGCTTATGGTGTACATAATAAAGAGTATTTTATTATATTCTATTCTAGCATAATGTTTCTGTTTATCATTAACATAATTATTAGCCCCCTATTTCAAAACGGCTTGATATTGAAAGTATTGTGGTTTAGTATTTTAAAAAAATCCAATCAAATCACAAAAAACGAGTGTTTATTTTATTACCATTTGTATAAGTTAGTTCTATAAGTGGGGCGTAAATAATTACAAATATTTATTTCCTTCTAAAATGTTCTAGAAAAATCTTGACGTCTACCCCACCCACAAAATGCCGTGTTAATCCAAATATCTTCATTCATCCGTGTTCGCTCACGATGGCTGACGACCGTCAATTTTTAATTGGAGACATTTCCTTTCAGCCGGTTTTTAGGTCACGTGCCGTATCATGGAGGCCCCTAAAATATGTATCGTGGAACTTTCACACGACCTCCCATACGTATTGTGGACGACGTTACTATTGGATACTGTTTTGAAAACTTATGTTTTGTACGTCTCTGAATTTCAAGGGATTTATTGGACATGTTTTCTGTTTTTTTAAGATTTATTGTTACAAAATCTGTTATATTTTCAAAACTATTTTTGATTTTTAAGATTATTTTCAAAATCAAGTATTTTATTGTAAAAATACTTGACTAAGATAAACAATCAATAAAATATTTTATTGTAAATATACTTGACGCTAGAATATTATTTCTGAAAAAAGTGTGCATTTCAAAACTATTATAAGTGAGAATAAAACTAACCTCAAATCAGCTCATTACTCAACAAAAACAAAATTACATGCACATAAAGTACATATTGGGCAGCAATAACACGGCATACCACAACCAGTAAAAATACTCGGTTCTTTATTATTATTTTTTCTTTTTATTGCAACAAGAAAAAGGAATTAAATGCGAATACCTCAGAAACAATTGGGTCAGGCGTACGTTGAAATGCAAATATATTTTATTTGTTGAATAATTTCATATTCTTAAGACACGCTATGTATTTTAGGATATTTTGTTACGACATGGCGGAGTTAAAGAAGAAATTATTCACTCATAACACGAATACTTATGCAAGCGCATGCAAAGCTTTTTTATCTATATTTTGAAGGAAATAATGTGGAAGCTGTAATATACCTAGTAGTACCTACAGGTCTACATGTACCTACATAGATGATACATCAGTAATTAACTTAAGCCTTTAAAAACTTTACAGGCCGTGAAAAGGGTTACCATGATGTTGAAATAAAGATAATAATTAAAGAGCTTTTCTTCGTTCAATTAATTTTTATCTTATGTTCTACATGGATAAAATACAAACTATATTTTTTTTTACACCAAATTCAGTACCAACTTGTTAAAATAATTATTAGTCTGAATTATTTATTTCCAAATAGCAAATAATTACAAAGAAAAATTGGATCTTTGAATACGTAAAGCACAATACCATTAATTGTACACAGTTTTAAAAGCCTTTATTATCCCAAACCTCTTGAAAAGGGACGAATATAAAAAATAAAACCAAGGGTTTTGCCATAAGAGACAGGGGTTAAGTTGAATATTTTTTTCGTGAAAGGTCAAGGACTTTCTCGGAAATACTTTTTCATAGCACACGTATTTTAAAAGAAATGCGGAAAGTTCACATATCCTATACTATTAAATGAGCAATATTTGTATATCTCGAAAACGGCTCTAACGATTTCGATGAAAGTTGCAATATAGGGATTCACGGGGGTGAAAAAGTGATCTAGCTAAGTCGCATATCTGGGAAAATTCGTTTTCTCTATTTCCACCCAAGCAGAGCTCGGTAGCCCAAAGTTTAGAACAAGCTGGCTATCTTAGAATAATGACATAGCAGCATGGAATTAGTATGTACAGTCAACAAAGCTATTTGGTATAGGCAGGCAAAATTATTCATCCATCCACTACATTGCTAATATTCATTTTTATTGTTTGCGTAATCACTTTTTAAGCATAGGTACATAGACCGAGTAAAAGAATTGCCTACCCAGCATGCTCAAAACATTTTTTAAAGTTTAAAGTCAGCTGCCTATATACCAAATAGCTTTGTTGACTGTACTATCATGGCAGCATGGCATTAGTATGTACTATCATGGAATTACTATTAACTATCCTATACTATTAAAAAAGCATTGTCTATTTTCACAGAGCAGAGCTCGGTCGTCTAGGTACGACTTATATTAAAAGAGCAAAATTACTGCAAAACTCATAAATATAAATATAAAAAATTAATTGAAACACATTATTCCACTGCAGTTGAACATTTCACAAAGATTCTTGTCGCACATTTCAACAATAATTCTCGAGCAATAATGTTAGCTTTAAATTCCACTTTGTTGGAACTCGCATGTATTATGCAGTGTGCAGTTACAATACAATAGTAGTTACTAGCGCTGCAGTATAATATAATCAAATATTCTGTACCACCGGCTTGTGGGTACAATTCATTATTGCAACTACTGCTTTTATATTTTATTCGAGGTATGAGAAATCTAAAGTGTATTAGATGTTAAACTATTCAAATTGGTATAAGATTAACTTAGTATTATTATGCGTTCTTATTATGCAATTTTTGGTTACTGACTGTTATATTTATGTGGGCGTTAGAACCGAGTTTACAACTTTTAAACTTCTGCCTCTACTGCAACATAGGTATTTTTCTCAATATTTATTGTGAAAAATAAAATGTTCTAATCTAAAATAACAGTTTTCTAACGATAAAAAAGCTGTCATCAATCTTGTAACATTAAAAACGTTTACGTGAGGAATTTTAAACAAGAAAATAAATGTGTGGTGCGTGTCGTAGTACTATCGTAGCTCGTAGCGCTACGCCGTAGCGCATGATAACATTCACAAACATAAATCGTAGCACACTTATAAACACGCACTGAATTCACTTCGGATGATTAATGGGGACACATTGTGTCGAGTTGATTCTGAGACGAGTGGAAAATCATAATGAAGATGTGTTTTACAGACACTTGAGCCCCAAAAAGCAATCGTATTGTTTTAAGGCTTTAAAAATACTATTAATGCCTATTATAAAGGACAACTTTATGGATGCTGTATTCTGTTCTTTTTGTGAATTAACCAAATAAGGTGATGTAAAAATTTATGCTCTCGACCAGAAAACGACAAAGTGGGATTAAACGACAATGTATTAACATTGTCGTTTAATCCCATTCTTCGGCCTCAAATGGGCTCGAACAATACCATCGCACAATATTGACACTCCAAAGCCCTCACTTTGTACAAAGTAATTACTAACAGTATTTACTCTGTTCACGTTTTAATCGAGCCAAGGCACACTACTACGAAATACAAACCTACGAGTACTGGGAAATTTAAACTATTTATAAACATTCTGCCTCGTTAAAGATCAAATAAGACATTCTGTAATGGACAACAAACATTTATAAAGGTTTAAAGAAAGTATTTCTCATAAAAACTTAGATAACAGTTCACTTAAAATGAGATACAAAGTGCTTACATCAATTTTAAGTACTTATAATTATCATATCTGCTTCTGGGGTGTTGGTGAGATTACAGGGTACATACATGTTTGTTTTAAATATATTTATATTAACTCTTTAAATCCTCCGGTAAATTATATATAAATAAATTATATTATTAAAAAACAAAACCTTTCATACAATGTTATAATGTAAACGCAATCCTTGACAACGTATTTTCTCGTTATCTCTCCTTAATTTAAATTCTGCTTGCCGACGCCACATTCGCATATTATTAAAATTACCAACTCAAGCCTTTCTCAAACATACACACGCCTAAGAATGTCTCCTCAAATATGTCAAAGGATTTCTCGTTCCTTATCCATCTTTTCTCTGCCTCGTAAATCGTAACAATACGATTTAATCCAAGTCGCAAAAGGGCCAAATATAAGATATTATTAATAGAATGTTTATGTTATGAGTATTTCGGTTGTTTTTTTTAGAGACGTCACAGACTGATGATTACTTTAAGCAGCGCTACTATCCAACGACCAGCTTCATTATAGGCTTAGTTTAGACTTCAGATGTTAATTAAACAAATTATAAAAAAATACCCATCAACTTAATTAAAACTAGAATGAGAATGTAATTTGTGGAGATAAATAAACAGAATTTTTATTTATTATTTTATTTATTATATATATAATTATATATATATGTATATAAAGCTTGAAATAAAGCAAATTATTAAACTGCAAAAACGCAACTGAAAAGGGAAAAATAAGCATTATAATAATCTATAGAATTTTGGTACTGCAAGCGGGGACAAACAAAATGTACACCATATTTAAGGTTATTAGTTTATATTACCAAAATTCTATAGATTATAATGCTTGCTTCTCTCTTTTCAGTTGTGTTTTTGTTTTTGACAGATCGAGGCAGATTAGAATGCGAACGTTCCGAATAGAAATCGCCGACTTTTTATCAAATGGAAATGCGTAAACAAAATGACGATCGCTAGTGCCCGCGTTTTTGCGACTATGTGGCGGCCAATAGATGCCGTGACAAATCCTACTATCCTATCCTACTAATATTATGAACGCGAAAGTTTGTAAGGATGGATGGATGTTTGTAACTTTTTCACGCAAAAAGTACTGACCTAATTTCAATGAAATTCGCAACAGATAGTTTATAACCTGAATTAACACATAGGATACCGGTAGTACGTTCCTGTGTCAAAATCGCCGCCATCCACACGGCCGAAGCCGCAACCAAAAGTTAGTGATTTGATAATAGCCGCACGGCCATTTATTATTACTGTACTAGCTTGTTTGTTGGAAGCTAGAGCCGAGTGCACTACAATTTCATAGAAAATTAAAACAAAACTTCAATTAAACTTAGTGCTAGATATTAGACAACAATGTGTTAGTCGTCTAATGTGCGGTGGCACTTAATGTTACGCTGAGGTCTATTCGTGCACGTTCCATTTTGTACACAATAGTATTTCGTCTTGAAAATCGTGCTCGGACCCAAGTTTATTTTTACCCAGTCACATCTAGTTTGATTAAGATCTTTTGTAGACTGTGCTGTTATTTACTTCAATGAAGTTTGTTTAAAAAACTAAGTTAAATCTCTAGAGTTTCAATTTGTAAAAGCTTTTACTTTAAGATAGAGTAGCTAACTTTTATCTTGCTGCAAATTAAATATTTAATGCAGTTAATTGTTAGTTTAAGATGCTTGAACCGAGTTTTTGGAAATTGGCATTGATACAATTTTCTTAGATAAATTATGATTATTCTTGCTAACAGCCTGCGGA
Source organism: Eupsilia transversa (assembly GCA_914767815.1). Classification (NCBI taxonomy): domain Eukaryota; kingdom Metazoa; phylum Arthropoda; class Insecta; order Lepidoptera; family Noctuidae; genus Eupsilia; species Eupsilia transversa. The sequence continues at coordinate 8,107,368 of OU611888.1, forward strand.
AATCTGATGCTTGGAATTGGGTTCCCGAGATCGTGTATCTGAAACGTGATCTTAATATTAATAGCAAGTGAGTTGATCTTCACTTGAAAATCCGTGTTATTATTGCAATATAAGAAAATTACATCAATATTTGGCTTCGAACATTATATACAATAGAAAACTGTATCATAGCATAGCATCACGCCCGTATTCCCCGAAGGGTTACGCAGAGGTGTACCTGAAGTATATATTTCGCCAGTTATGTTTAACCCCCGTGTAATAGGGGCGAACCTATTACTATCAACCGGGTACAAATCCAGACTCCGGGCTGCTACTGAGAAATTTCACATGGAAAAACCCATTATATGACTTTACCCGACCCGAGAATAGAACCCAGGACCCCACGCTCAGCAGTCGCATTTGCAACCACTAGACCAACGAGGCAGAAAACTGTTCGTGGAATTCCAATCAACTAGGACAGGAAAAAAACAAAAGAAATGGCATTTTTATGGAATTCCCCGTACTGCATGCAGGATATGGCTAGTTTCAGCAAAGAAGAAATTCCATTAGTGCCATAAACTTTCACATGTCTGTTCTTGTGGTGTAAAATTTTATCTTCTTATGTTGGAATAAGGTTCAAAATACAACTTATTAATATAAGATAGGTACTTCCAGTGACATGCAGTGTTTACGACATGCACGTACAACGGAAGATGGAACGCAAAACAAAAAGGTAGGTACCTAAGCCGGCAGCAACCATGTATCATTCTGCCTAGCCTTTTCCCAGTCATGTTGGGGTCGGCTTCCAGTCTAACCGGATGCAGCTGAATACCAGTATTTTACATGGAGCGACTGCCTATCTGACCTCCACAACCCAGTAACTGAGTAATACGATACCCCTTGGTAAGACTGGTTGTCAGACTTTCGGGCTTCTGACGACTCGTAACGACTGTCAAAGATCCACGAATGACAGCCGGGACCAACGGCTTAACGTGCTTTCCGAAGCACGGAGGAGTCTCGGTATCTAAAGATGGTCACCCATCCACGGACCAACCCCGGCAAGCGCAGCTTAACCTGATGGATCGACCCGTGTGGCTGTTATTACTTAGCCACGAGCTCCTCCTCTCCCTCTCTCATGTATATAGAATTGAAAAACAGACCGAACTGCATTGTCACGTAACAGAACATTACTACGTAGGTAGTAAAAAATAATCGATAAAAATAGAAGAAAGTACGATAAGTTTTGCTCCTGTGCACTCTAGTATGTCACTGACGGAACCAACCACCGATATCAGTCGTCCGTATATGGAAACATTAATTACAATTAGGTTCAGCAACTTGGTCTACTGACCGATCATTCCAGTCCAATTCCGGTCCTTTGACCAATCTGTGTCAAAGCCGAAGATAGTAATTTTATGTTTAACTTTTAATTTTTTTGTTTATTTTACTTTTTTTTAACCACAACGGGGAGGCTTTTGGCCTGAATCTCACCTGATGGTTAGTGATAATCAGGCTGAAGGTCGAAGCGAGCTTTACCCGGAATCCTCAACCACAGAGGAATTGGCTATCTTACCTCTAACTGCCGGAACACAACAATGCTGCTAACATTGTTGTTATGGTGACAGACTTAGATAAGATGGTGGTAGCTAGCCAGGCGGACTTAAAACAAGCTCTACCACCAACCAAACCGAGCAGAAAATTTTGCCTCCACTGGGAATCGGACCCGGGACCTCTGGGTCTGAGACAGGTGGTCTAACCACTAGACCACAGAGGCGGTTAGAACTTACTAGAAGTTTATCCTGTATCCTATATGCTGTGGCGACAGATACTTCCTCCGCCATAATACTCCGGCAGTTTGTGAGAAGACTTACTATACCATAGTTTTTTAGTTACCATGACCATTTCTCGTTGTGCCTAGTTGTTGGATAGTCTTCTCAAAAATTCGTCTTTTGTTTAAGTTACTAGCAATACCTAGTGTTTTAAGTGCAAACAGGTTACTAACAATTTATAGTTCTTTTAGTGTTATCCGAAATAAAATGATTTTATTTTTATTTTTTATAAAGTATTTGTCTTGAACTCACTACATTGTTTGTAACTTCATGTCAATAGGCTTTTTTATCCTACCACTAAATAAAAGTGTTCTTTCATTGGCCACAATTGAATTTTATTTTGGAAGTGTCCCCAAGATTTTCGTTAGAAGTACAGTCATAAAATAACTTATGAAATCATCGACCACTTCAAGATGAAAAATGTCGCCTGGAAAGTCATTTTTCCTGAACTGGGTGACACATTGCTAACAGGCTTTAGATGTCAAGAGTCACACTTGAGGCTTGGAGACTGTGGCACTTGTCATTGGTGCTGGTTCATCAATTTCTCATAAATCAATCATTTATCGAGTACTTTTTCCAGAAGTATACATGTTGAAAAGTGTAATTTTTTGTTGAGGTTTTTTTCGTGGATATATTATACTTTCTGGATGAAACATATCCAGAAAGACGTCTGTAATTGAATTGGGAAGGAATACATTGCTTTTCTTTTTCGTGTGGTTAGTGACTAACCTGGTGTCCGAGTTTTTATGCCACCCATGGGCCTCTGACTTGGCTTCACATGCCGTCGAGAATGAAATATGTAAATTAATATAGTAATTGGCAGAACTTCCCCAAATTCAAATCACCATAATACGAGAATATCTGCTACTTAGACAATCGATACACAAAAATATAATAGCAGTTTATTTGAGATACTATTATGAGTTGCTATACTAGATTAATACACTCGGATAAAATAATGTTCGCGATCAACGATGTTTTCATCCCGCTGGACGTCGAATATCCCTTCTTTAGCCAGAATAAGATTATTAAACGAAGCCTATCAAGATTAGGAAGTACCGTTAGGTAATTTTGATTAAGACTTATAATTTCCCACTGAATAGAATCGCGAAATCATGCCCGTTCGTTTTATTTTAACCATAAAGCAGTGCGGTGTTATTCCAAAAATGTTTCATTTTGCTGGTAATAAATGAACCTCTTTTAATGTTCAATCTAAAGGATATTTAGTCACGTTTTATGGACTAAAACATTTAATTAAAGAAGTAAGTTCCTATCTTCATTAAAACCATAATATTTTAATGAAATAAAACCGTGGATAGATCTCGTTTAGACTACGTTCATTATAATGTTATTAACGAAGAATGAAATCTGAAATGAATAACTATGTTTTATAGTTTTAAATGACGGTTAAAAATAATACTTGCACTTTTAAAACCATTTGCACATCCTACTTAATATTATAAATGCGAAAATCTGTTTGTTTGTTTGTTTGCTTTCACGCTAAAACGGCTGAAAAGATTTGGATGAAATTTGGCACATGGGTAGACAATGACCTGGATTAGGAAAAAGGATATACGGGTGAAACCGCGGGGCGCTGTTAGTTATGCATATATTCAAAGCACAACAGCTGTCATTCTTTGACAGTTGTATGAAATGACGGCAAAATGATGTAGGGTGCCAATTTGCTTAACAATTACATTCTTTGAATTATAGTACCCGAGTACATCCCTCAAATATAGAAAGATGTTAGTACTCATATCTCTATACTTATAGGTGCCAGGTTTCTTGAAAATAAATTTCTTTGAATTTGACTATAGTATTATGGCATTCATATTTCCATTATGAATGTCCAGATATTACAAATCCGGACAAAATAACATTTTGAGGCTTAAAAGGCATCGTCGGCATTGCAAAGAACTTAAAACATTTGTAATAAGAAAACAACATGGTAGTGTCGAGACTGTAAATTAGTCGGCTAGACAACACTATCTTGCGGATATCCGTTGTCTATAAATTAAGGAACGTTTGTGTAAAGTTACTACGAAGCTACGAATTTGAGTGTGCACTGTTTTTAAAATATTTACAATAATCTACTAAAAAAATACAGTAGACGTATGTAGATATATTTAGTAACCTATTCCGCTTAATTATTCCTAAAGAGTCATAAAAAACCATGTAAGAAATCGACACGTATTTCAACGAGGCATCCTCAGGATGACGATTGACTTGTCGCAAACCTTCGACACGACGTGTTGCCACGCCGAGCGCTGGACGCTGAGCGTCTCTGCGTCCTGCGCTCGGCCTCTTTATCCTGAGGATGCCTCGTTGAGAGGTGAAACACGTGTCGATTTCTTACAGGGTTTTTATAACTCTTTAAGAATAGTTAAGCGGATAAGTTACTAAATACGTCTACTGTATTTTTTCATAGATTTCCGCCAAGTCACGCCTGAATCAAGATAACTAACTAATAATCCACTACTAGAGTTTTTTGTGTTAGAGTTTTGATCGATACAGTAGTTTTTAAGATTGAAAAGCAACAATCGCTTCTTATTCTAGTTAGTTAGCAAGACTACCGACTGTGAGAACGGAAGGTTACCTACGCTACAAAAATCAATCATGACAATTAAAGAAAAGGGCATATAAATCAAACTCTCGTTTTAAGTTAATTCAGCAAATGCCTAAACCTAAAATATGACCGATATTGATAAAAAAATCGCTTAAGTGAAATCACAAAAGCCTCGAATGAATGACGAAGGTATGTGGGGCATAAAAATTTCGATACCTTTTCCGTATTCGGCTCAATAGACGATCATTGACCAAACCTCTGTATGTAGGTGACATAAGGATGACGAAGGCTAAATTGGTAAGACAACTATTCGGTTGAATTAACATCTTTCTAAGAAAGAAAGTTGATAAACCCGTTAAATTGCGAGAGCTAACTGGCTTTAATGTATTTTGGATCTTTCTTTGCGATTTATGGCAGTTATATAGTTAAGGGGCATTATCATCGTCATCTTTCATCTGAAAGACTCCATTCGACACTCCATTTGACATATATAACTGGACATAAGGCTTTCCACTCCAGCAACGCCACAAGCACCGCACCTGCGCTTCCCACTTCCAGCAGAATACTATAACCTGTTATCTTCTTAGAAAAATGTAGGATTGTTTTTAAATTTCGTGGGCCACATTCGAGGAATCACCTTAAGTAATACTAAATTAGAGGTTGACAAGTTCTTAAATTCAATTTCTCAATTCAGGCACTGGGTGTATTTCGTTACGTTTTAGACTGAGCCTAAAATAAAAGGTTGTTTAATCTTGGTAGGCGACAAAAATATGGCACATTTTATTTATTATTATCTCTCATAATTTCGTCTTAAGTTACAGTACTGTTGCCTGGCTACAATGGCTCATTAGGTATTCAAGTCCCTTCGGCTAACCTCAAGTTAGTATTGGAGGTATCACGTACCTAATGCATTCTGGGCACGTACTATGAGGGATTGTAACTTGGGCCCACATAAATAGTTAGGTCGCAACTAATCAGCTTTCATTAGGTAGATGGTCGTAAGTAAATAGGACAGGACAAGTTATTGGATTTTATTAATGATCAATGAATAAATATTGAACCTGACAATCAACAATCAAGATGATCAATTCAATATATTATTCATTGATCGTTAATATGCATGCACAAGATTCAAGTTGGCTTGTGCTTTTGCTCTTGTGAATAATGATTAAATGTCTTGCAAATCATGAATGACGGACGGTTACAATACCGGATTTTATGAAAAACGAATTGTATTTTTTCTTTGTTCTCCTATCATAAATCCAACAACTTTGTTGTCCTTTATTTATTTAGGAGATCAACAGCTGTGAAGAGATTTATGAGATGTCAAATTACGAATGAAATTTCACCGGGACCTTCCTCAATTATTTTCATTCATGACAGCTACCTGTCTCAACTGCCTGTCATACTATTCAAACCGGAAATCTGAGCAGGTACGTTTTTATCGATTTCACAGGGTAACAATATTTATTGATATAACAAGTCTTATAAAGGATTGAAAAATGACGGTAAAAGTTGATTCTTCAAGCCAAAGGTTGGATTTGTGTCTGGCATAAAATAACTTCATTGTACGCATGGATGAGCGAAATCGACGACAACCTTTTATGTAAAATATAACGCTTCGCTGGAACGTCTAGTTTACAATGTATACGTATCTGAACTCAAGGAAGCATTCACGAGGATAAGCAAACTTATAACACCGTATCGCGATCAACAATCCGATTGCTTAGTGGCATTATTTTCAAACAGGTTATCGACTCGCTCTTTCTGGTTGATCTAAAAGCTCATTTTCAAAGGAATGGCGTATTTGACCAAATTAATAAGCTAGATGTATTAATTACGTCTTGTGATATTAATGCGATGATGATTTAACTGCCAAAAATAAGAGAGGCAATGTGCACAAAACAATTAAACAGATAAATTAATCTACTCTACTCCCCTGCTCAGTTCTTGCAGTAAGAGTTAAAATCAAAAGTCATTTATTCAAACTACGCTGAAAATCAGCACTTTTCGAACGTCAAAATTACATAAGACAGTCCCCCAAAACGCCCAACCTTCACCACTTCCTAGTGCTTTAGCTGGGAAGAAGAAGTGGCGCAATAAACTCCCCAGCAGCACCAAGTACCCAGTCATTCATTCTTTGCATATAGTTTTGCTCAACGTCTTCTTTGAGTAAGTCTGTCCATTCAGCTACAGGAGTTTCCTTGCGCTAAGTTTCCCGCACTATTCATGAAGTCTGCTTAAGAGGTAATTTGTTCCAACAACTGCCTCATCAGTTTACAAATCAAGCTTCAAACTAATACCTCCTCCACCACATTTTAACCACACACACTTCTCACATCCAAGTCTATGCAGTCTGAGTCGCAATACAGCCGATCACGCAAGAGTTCCTTCACCTTTGACCCGACAAACAAATCCAATCCAAGTCATTATTCTGTAGCCCATTTTAGTAGGCTGTGGTTGAATGCAATTGCGCCATTACAGGTTCGCTTGCATGCCATTCAGTTACTTCTATTACGTTTATGCATTCTTTTATTATAGTTTGAAAGAGGTTTTTTTGTGGATTATGTGTGATTATACGAATTGTTTGGTTTCGTGTTTTTTTTTTCAATTCTGTGGTAGTAAAAAATATCATGGGTCTTTGTGCGAATTTCACCAATGAAGCTGAACGCGATCAGCACGTCTAAACTGAGTTCAAGAGCTGTCAGTGTCAATATTCCAAAGAAAATAATGACACTGACAGCTCTTAAACGTGGTTTATGTGCTGATCGCGTTCAGTTTTTGTTGGTGAAGTTCGCCCTAAATTGTTTGCAAGTTTTGGTTAACTCAGTATACCTAATACATTAACAGTTATAATTTTGTTTCAACTCCATCTACTTCACCACATGTGAACTACGCATCACACTGACATCACGCAAAATCCTGCATCCCGCAAGCAGTGTTTACCGCGCGACACAACGTCCCGACTTCAATCGTCGTCCATCAGATACAACACCCGTCTGGTCGAAGGATCCTCCCTTTTCTTTGGAGGATGAGTGAACTTTAAACTCTCTTCCTCATACCTCTATAGAAGTATTATCGATATAATATGTATACCTAATCAAATTCAAACCCCCAACCAATATTCAACACTTCCACTAAGTATATTAAACACTTTATACCTTACACGAACAACTCCTCATTGACCTCATATAATAAAAGCGTCATAAACTACCCAACGATTAGGCAACACGACACACTGGCTACATTTCCAATTAAAGGCGACGTCATTATAATGACGTCACAGTTATTAACATGATTAAATCTAACATGGCGAGCTCTACCCAGTAACGTGGCCTTTCCGAAACAATTTACCTACGAAACTCTTAGGCGGTCACTAGACTGACTTATTTCGGCAAAACGGGATATTTTTGTATTATAGAAATTATTTAAAATATACGTAGACTACTTTTATTATTACAACAGCACCTTACTTTTTTTTTAAAGTTCTTGAAAAATGTGGACGCTCTATGATGGAAAGTTTTCGCAACTGCCATCTTGGGTTTTCATTTTAACGTTACTATCGGATTTAACACCCTCGAAAACTATGAAAACGACACCCATGTTTTGACGGACAGACTTTTACTTGAGACAGAGAAAGTCGCATGGAGGGGGCTTATTGCTTTTTCATTAAGTGACGACTTCCACCAGGTTACTCCTACCGCAAAGAACTTCGTTCCAATAAATAAATAACTAAGATTACGGGTAAGCCATGAGCTTCACGGGTAATCTAAACCGATGCGATTATTTCTACTCAAAATGAATGACTGTATGACCAGCCTGTTCGCAGCCTTATAATCGAAACGACCGATAGTTTGTGGACCAATTTTCTTGCGTTTGTGGTGTGAAGTTTCACCTTTGAAGTTTTGAACACTGTTATTAAGTTTCAAGGACCTTTATTACTTGAAGTCTGTAGTAATTTTCAATATTCTTGATAAAATACTGATCGAAATGAAGTGCCAATGTGCGAGTGTTTTCCCATAAATGTTATTAGGTTGTACATTTTACAATAATATTATTCATTATGAAGTAACTATAATAATTTGCAGTGAGAGAATTGTAATTTCCAGAAATAATTCGGTAATGTCTTTTTATTTAATCGTGACAAATCTTACATATAATATACAATCTTACACTAACATATATTATGTAAGTGGACAAGTATGTAAAGGAAAAATAAACGGAAGAGCTCATTGGGCATCAAATATTCGTCCGCATCGCTGTCAGTGGGAATAATGCCCAAAAGGCTGGCAGCGTTGCCACGTTGGATGGCAACGCTGATTCTTTGACAATCGCTTGGCGATGTCCCGAAATACTCGATGAGCACTCGGACCCCCGGCCCCTAGTTTCATCCCCAAACGGCTCAAAAATATAGCTACCAATAGATTTTTTATTCGCAACTTTGTTCAATAACTGTCAGAATCCAGGTGCCATGAAGAATATACATTTAAAGGATTTAAAAGCAGGAGACGTCACTTAGGAATGCCTACTTCAGTGAACAGCAATAGGCTGATTTGATTGACTCGGTGTCATAATAGACTGGCGGATAACCAAAACGAACCTTCTCACTTCTAAAGATGAATTATTAGAGTTATATAAATAGTGCACGATTCATTTCTCAATTCATCTATATCCCAGCTACAAGCTACTGATGACCAACTGCTCCACAAAAGCCTCTATGAAACTTATCAGCAGGTGCTCATTGTTTTGTTTAATAATCCTGGCCGGGACTTGTCTTTGAAAACTTGTTCAATTGCCTCGCTTAATTTAAGTTCAGTTCGCCTATTGTCTGAAACATTGAAACTTGTGTAACATCGCCTTTATCTAAATGCAGTACAAGTTTAACTCGATATTTATAGCTCGATTGTTCGGCGCCGGCTAAACTAAACATATTTTATTTTCAGAATAATCGGAGTAGCGTGGAAGACTTACTAAAGCCCCATTTACACGATGCCTGCACGAGGCAAGTTGCTTGCCTGTGGCATAGGTGCCATAAAACAAATGATTTGCATTGTCAAAAACTTGATTAGTTTCTTCAACTTATGATATGCCACTGGCTATTAAACTACAATAAAAAATAAATCAGCCGGGTAGTAGTAAAGAAACAATAACGTTTCTTTGAACACAGTTCGTGAAACACAACATAATAATAGCGTAACACACTAACAAATGCAATGCCTTTCATTTTGACAATTCGACAACATAATTGTATTATTTACTTTTTGGGGCAGACGAATTTTTCAAACGTATGAAGCAATGGTTTAGAAATAACTTTCAAAATCCTTAAAAAATAGTGTGTTTTTTAAATCTGGCTCAATTGACCCAAAAATTCGAAAGTGACTTCATTTGTTTTAATAAAATCATCGCGGCCTTACACATCGTTCGAAGTGATGTTCGACTAAAGCTCCGAAAGCCAATTCTCGTGCTTAAAAAACGTTCACATTCAAGTCGCAATCTGTCAAACTTGTCAAAAATGTTGGTAAATTGATCGTATTTTTGACAGATTGCGAATGAGATGCGAATGCGAACGTTCTTAAAAATACGGGAAATGCCCTCTGAACTTCTCTTCTCCCTTTCCCCTTTCCGACTTCCCCTGTAAAGCGAAGAAAATAATATTTTTAATGAAGCTTAGCCAACGGAATTTGCGCTAATGTTTAAAACTAACAAAACTCGCATAAAGTTTTCTTCAGAAGATTGGATTATCTACTCATTGCTAATTTATTAGTTTGAAGGAAATCCAATTAAAACGTAGACTTTTGTGATGTGGTTTTTGGGATTTACTTTTCTTAGGCTGTTTAACTTTGATAATTACATTTAAGCACGAAATTACATCCTTTAAAATTATAATCTGTTAGTCTTTTCATTTCATGATTATTCGCCAGCTCACGTAGCATGGCCACCGTAGAAACGGATTTTGTCGACGGGAAGAATAGACAAAATGACAGATAAAGAATCATAATCTAAACCTAAAAAAATAACGGTATGTTTACTTATCTCACACATTAATATAAATATCGAAAGTAAGTGATAAATATAGAAAGGTATAAGTTTAGGTAAAAGATCGATTATGGCCAAAATTCTTCCGAATTCAATAATATAATGTAATGCCAAAAGCTCTCAAAGTAGCATCTGGCACGTGTCGTGCAATTCATCCTGCCTGAAAAGATTATAAGGCTATTCAAGCAAACTTTCGCCTTTATTTATTACACAATGTAACAGCGAATCGATTTTCACGCCCTTAAGACTTAGGCTAAATATATTTTTATATTCGGTTAGTTAATGCATGGCCTAAAGAGGTGCCTTAAAGAAATTAATTAAAAATCTAAAAACACGCGAAATATCGCGGGTTAAAGCTAGTTTAATATAAAGAAATGTACCTTAAATAAATCATTGAAAGTAAAGTTCATAATGGCATGCTTCTGAACGTGAACTTTTAACATGAGGGGGAGTATTCACTTAATATCCATCGAGACAAAAACCAAACGTAGGTGGTTTTCTAATAACGTTAAAAATAAATGCCTACCCACACTTAATTCCTTTAAAAATTAAATTTGTTTTCATATTAGATGTCGGCAAAGAGCAAACAGTTTAAGTTTATGAAAGACGTTATTAAATCTGGTATAATATCTTTTTTTCTAAGAATTACTAATGGATTTTTAATAACAATTTAATTAGAATGTCATTATAAAGTCTTGAAGTTTTTCAGTGTTTGCCAAGGATTAAGCAATGCCTCTAAAGTCATAACTAGCTATCTTCATCTTATTTAATTATTTTTATTTTATCTTTTTATTCTTCATGCAATCCTTTTATAATAGCTGTCATTACCAACAAACGTAAAGAAATCTAATGAAAACCACTTCAAATCAAAAAGTCATCCATCATCAGTCACAAATTAACAATCTCTTCATTTCCACCACCGAATTAAGAGACTATTATTATATCACACACGATTAAATAATTCCAATTTAATTCGTAGTGAAACAAAGCACGGGTACGGTTTCACAGTTTACCTCCGTTATATAAACCGACAGATTATAATGTCATTCGTTCCTTAGTATTAATTAAATTAATCTCGCTTGGGTTGAGCGTTTAAAACCTCTGTATTACATTTATTGCGTTTGTGATTATGTCTACCTTAACCCTTTATGAGTTGCTGGTGCAATTATTATTTTGGAATCGAAATCTGTTACCTGAATTTCTACCTCTCCTCCCCTCCTCTTCCCCTTCCTCTCCTTTTCTTCTTCTTTCTTTTTTTTTGCTGACGCAATTGGTGACTAAATAATTACTTCAGGTATGAAAATTCCAAGGTTTTTTTTTTGTTTGATGTTTTTAAAATAAGTTGATAATGTACTTGAGCCTATCGAAAGGACGAGCCCGAGACTAGCAATAGACAGAATTGTGTGGAAATGGGAGGCATTTGCCATGCAGACTAGTTAGATAAGATGAGAATGATACCACTAACCGGTGATGAAAAACACCGTGAGGAACTCTGTACAGACGTGTTAGTTCATATCCACTTTTTCTGTTCCTTCTCTGTATGAGTAGAGGCCTGTATCCTGCAGTAGAACAATAACAGGCCAGTAGGTATTATTCACTTGGTGTGAAACTCAAGTCAGTCTTTAAGTCATTTAAAGTCACTCTATAAGTCACTTCTTGCATAATTAGGTTTTTACAGTCTGGTTAGTGTTTTTATGGTGCAAAGTTAACGACCAGCACTAACGGTATTGGATTTTATAATTTATAGTAATTGCCTTACTACCGGCTGTACGCTGTAAATATTAAACTAAGTTTCAAGTAAAAAGCAGTAAAATTTACTTTTTTTTTAATAAATTAAATCTGCTATCTTTCCGACTGTCTTTTTTTCTCTCCTAAATTACCCATTACTTATTGAAAAAAATTACAAACAACAGAAAAATAAATAAACAGATACTGAAAAAAACCAGTCCAATGTTATCTTCTAATAAATTACTCCAAAAAATCCCTGCCATAACTTACAAAGCGACAACTTGAACTACCCATAAATTCACACAAGTGATCTCGGCTTGTCTCAAACAAGATAATTCACTTGGCATTTTTGTATGGAATTAAAATGAAAATCATATTCTGCTGCAAGCTTGCAAAAAAATATGCGAAGTCGAGTAGGCCCGAACGTCGTTTCAATGGCTTCAGGGATCGGCCATGTTGAACTATGGGCTATGAATAATGCCTCGTCAAAGGTAAAGGCTATAAAGCTATGTGTACTTAGGTCTGTGTGTCTATGTTGATATAGCACTCTGTCCGAACTAAGTTTTGTTTATGTACATCCGATTGGATATTGATGAGAACACTACAAGTGGTTTACATAATTTTGAAATGCCTACTTGAAAATCTAAATCATCATAAATTCAAATTCAAAATCTTTAATTTGAGCGAAAACTCATAAGGGTTTAGAAACATTGTCCTTAAAACTACGTGTCAGTAAACAACACAATACGGTGGCACATGTAACTGACAGCAGTGAATTATATAAAGATAGTCCACATCACTCTGTCAGCTATCATTGTAAGAAGTAAATTTAGCCGACGTTTCGCGAACTTCATTGGACCCCATCTTTACAATAAATTAAACAGGGCTATAAATATATACCCACTAACAAAAATTCAATGTAAAGAAAAGGTGTCTGAATACCTAAAAAAACTAAATTATGAAGAGACTGAACTTCTACTGCATATAGCACAATGATCACGTTAGCATTAACTTGTTGGATTGATTGACAAAATTCGCACAGATCACACGCATAAACTTCCAAATTTTAAATTCTCATGGACTACACATAAACACACACACCCCCACACACACCCTCTCAATTCAGACACACACAACTCATTCCACTCAATGAGAGGTCACGCATTCATACTCTACATATTAAAATGTAATATAATATAAATGTGTACAATAACACTCCTGTAAATAAATAAAAAGAAAATAGCTATGATAAATGTAAAATCTATCCGAGGGGATTGGCGCTGATAGCCGAAATACAGGTTCTTGCCTAGTTCGACTACAGATGCTTAACTCAGTTGTACTAAAAACTAGCTAGCTTTTTGTAAAACGTTTATTGTAAAAAAAATATGTGAAATAAATAATTTTGTATTTGTATTTGTTTGTATTGTCAGAACCCTGTTGGGGCTGGCCATGACTTGTGCCACCATTGATGCAGCGCGCTTACGAGTCATAGTGTAAAAACAATCTACACGCGCCGCCGCAAACATCCCTGATGGACTGCGAAGCCATGGCAACTCCATCAGTTTTCTGAACGAATTATTGACCTGTATAAAAATATCGATAGCTTTTGAATAAAAAACTGACTACTACTGTTTACGGAACTTTCTTAACTTATGTTTGTTTTCACATTGAGTACAAGTAGGTATATTGAAATCGGATGCATGAAGTATAAATCTTTGACTTTGACTTTGACTCTGACTTTGAAAAAAATCTGACCTGATCCGAAGTTACCATAACGCACTGAGTAGGTATCGTATGGTGATCGACGCCTGCTCTCAAATTCACTGCGGTTGGAAGTGCCCATACAACGCTAAGTCTATTTATCTCACTAACAATTTTAAAAGAAAAGGTTTCCTTTTTATTTCCTTTCTCATACACCCGCGGAAATGTCACGTCACCCAATCACCTTTCAAATTTCTTTTCCACTAAACCTAGGAAAAAATCTCAGTAAGATTAACGTTTAACGCTGTCATCCTCCAAAATCCTCATGACCGTGAGAATATTCGCCATGTTTTCATAAAACAATAATGTCTGTTATCACACTTGCGCCCGGGTCGGCAATAAATCCTTCCCTGGCTGTGTTTCACGTCAAATATTCAAAACAATACGTTACTAATCCCCGGCTTCCCTGTAAAAAGCAGCCAGATATATTATTCATGTTACCTACCATCTTTGTTTATTTTATTGTGGAATTATCTGGATGTTTGAATCAAAATAATGTTATCAATTTATTGTACACTGATTTATTCGGTACAAAATCATTAATATCTGCCAACCCACATGGGAAGAAGGCGTGAGTTTATAAAAATCATACATTCGGATATAATATGCTCTAAATTGAGACATGGAGCTGTAGAAGAGAATGGAAGATGAGAAAGCTCGTTGGAACTAATAACGCTTCGTGAATAAAGCAACAAAAAGAATTAAAAATACAATAGAAGACAACATCATCATCGCGTGTGTTCCGAGAAGGTTAAAGGCATTAAAATAAAAAAAACGGATACAAATCGAGAATCTTGTACTGACAAATTCTTAGTGGTAGGTAGATACTTACCGTGTAATGTCAAAATAAAAAAAGTATACAATTAGGAATCCAAGATCGTTATAAAAAGTGTCATTGGTTTACCTAACATCACATAATCGTTTTCTTTCCGTACCTATTTATTAAGGAAATCGTTATCAGCTTTAGACCTCCCAAGTCCACCGCCTACTGGTCCAGACGACTCCACTCTAAAAATTCTTTCATTAAGAGGAATGCACTAAGCTGCACTCACACTGAAAGCATCTAGCTTTGAAAATCCTAATACTTCACGTTTATTTTTCTTTTTATATTTCCTAACGGTTCAAGCACTTTTCGCTTACGGTAGTAAGCTTTTACATTAACTCACTTCAAAAGTACCTTAAGATAATTCGACCATTCCTTAGAAATTGATCTTCTTCTCTTGAATCATCCTCAAGAAGCGAAACCATTAATCTCTGAGCACCTCCGAGCCATCACGACTACTAATATAACTCGGTTTTTATAACTGTGCACTTGGAGCTGTCAAAGTCGTAAGTTGTTAGTATTGAACTCACCCGCATGATTACCTGCCCCGACACCTCATAATACGGTCTACACAAATCGTGTCGTCTCCACAGTTCTCTTATATTATTACTTAAGTTGTGATTGTTATTAATTAAACCACATACACGTAATATTTTGTCGTTGACAGGCGCACAGTTATACAAATCGGGTTATACAAATTATTGCCAATATATGAAACACACTTTACTACAGCAGCAGTCTAGATTATAATTTTAATTAGTACCTAGGTAGTATAACTTCGGGCCTAAGTTTTGTGCGTAAACAATTTGACGAGGCGAATTGTTGAAACGTTAGTTCCTTACTTATTTGTTTTCTTTGCAATAGTGCTCACGGCTGGTGGAAAGAAAAATCGAAAGATTTTAAAGTTACCGAACGAAAGCACTGCAACATTACTTACAGTGCTCCAAATACTATTTAATTGAAGAAACCATTTTTTTTAATCTGATCAGTGGAACGAACTAGGGGCCCTATGCTCAACAAGCCAGTCTAAAACTATAAACTATTAAACCATTTAAATCGCTTCAGAAATTTTTGCTTCATTTTACACTTGCTAGCAGTAAATATTTCTAACATTCTCAAACCACGCAAACGCGATTTGAAAATAGAAGGACTATTTCTTGCCCCTATTTCCACGGTTCGTCGCGTTTTTCAGGCACTCCGACCTGTCAAGGTGATAATATATGTGGTACAACTGAAATTCCGCTTGTCAACAGCATACAACACATGACGAATATACGACCTGGGAGTGCTTTAAAGGCTTTGTATTTTAAACTTGTTTCTTGCTAACATTGTGATGAGAATTGGATTTGTTTCTTGTAATTCTATCTTTTAATTGAGATTGAACGATGAAGCAACAACATTGACTGACATCGAATACATTATATTCCATTTATTATAACGATAGACCAAAAAACGGCCAAAAAACCTTTCGTTATTTCGATATAAACATATAATAAACTCCGTTATTTCACGATAAATAAAACATTTACATTTTAAAAAACTCTAAAGTATTTTAACAATATTACAAAATAACTGTCGTTATTTGTCTAATGCTAAAATAAATGGAGTAGGTATAGGTGCCTACAGACCCGATACGTTTATTTTTTCGGAAATATTATTCCGACTAATTAGAGACTTAAAACACCCGGAAGAAGCTCCGCTAGATTAAAAATGATTACGTCATAGCACAATTCTCTATAAGAAAAAATCATTGCTAGTAGTCATTCATGCAAGGGCAGCTTTTTTTCTTGGACACTCTTCAGTGTCTCAGACCCAGAGGTCCCGGTTTCGATTCCCAGTGGCGGGCAAAATTTTCTGTTCAGTTTGGTTGGTAGCAGGGCTTGTTCTAAGTTCGCCTGGCTAGCTACCACCATCTTATCTAAATCTGTCGTCATGTATACAATGTTAACAGCATTGTTGTGTTTCGGCAGTTAGAGGTAAGATAGCTAGGTCTGCTGTGGTTGAGGATTCCGGGTGAAACTCGCTTCGACCTTCGGCCTGATCATCACTTACCATCAGGTGAGATGCAAACTAAGAGCTTCCACATTGTAGATTAAAAAAAAAAAACATTAACAGCATTCCGGATAAGTGTGTCCCTTGTGTAGGCACGTTCAAACCATTTACTTTAACAAAGAACTCATGTAATTATATTTCAACAAACAAAAAATAAAAATAAACAAACAAGCCTTATTACATCTACCTTATCTTTAAACTGTATTATCCATCCGCTGTATTTTCTAAGCACGTTGTAAAAATGAAACGTGTCCCGGCTCCCTAGGTACTTCCTCCGTTGACACATTGCGTTTACCGAAGGATAATCCGCTCCGTGTATTTTTAAAGAAACATCTGTTACTAAAAAGTGCAAGTGTTATTAAGTTGGTAAGTATGATGCTGATATCGTTAGAGCTGGTCCATAAAGGAAAAGATTAATATAATAATAGCATATTTTAATCTATGTACCTATATTATTATATGATAAAAATAATTACCATAATATAAATGCATGATTTGTTTCTATATCTCATATGATTTATGTGAACTGTTTTGTGTTCTGATGATGATGATATATAGGTATTATTATATGATAAATTACGCAATTAAATATTATTTTGTAGGTTTACCAGAATAGCTGCGGAATTTCGTTGTTACTTAACTTTGTAATTAGTCGAGATTTTTAATTCATATTCTCTATGGCACCTCCTTAGGTCATGAGCTATCCGAATATCAAAAAATATTTGGCCTCGGTCTGGAAGGGGAGACGTGAAAATTGATTCGATATTATATTTGAAACTGCTTGAAATTGATTTTATTACACGGCTCATCCTGAAAACAATTATAAACAGTAGTATTCGTCTGCAACGAACTCGTCCGCGTAGATATTTAGAATTGTAATAATCAAAATAAATTTGAACGCAGCTAATAGCATTAGCCATCAGCGGTGACATCTGTCAAATCACTTTTCGACTTCGCGCGCTCGCGACAACGCGTAGAATTGTGTATGAAATCTTTAATTCATATTTCTAGTCATTTTTTAAATGCAATTACCTATAACAATAATTAAAACACCAACATGTCCAGTTCGGACGATGATTTACACAAAGAGATTACAAGAATGAAGAAGAAATTGAAAAAACTGTCTCGCCGACGCCGGCGTCGTAGCCGCCTTATTGACTTGAAACAAAACGGCAAAGAAAAGAAAACGAGGGTACCTAAGTACTCGCATCTTCTTTCCAGGTAATGGAAAACTACTTAACTCATGCATTTACTGTCCAGACAAAACCACGGAACGAGATTCTAAATGGTTACTTCGTACTTACGAAGCCATGTCTGACTAGGGCGAGCCTGACCGCCTTCCGTGCTAGTACGAGATACTTCCGCACGAAGATCAGTTTTTGATACGAGATATCAATTCTGATAAATGTCCTACTAGATTGTGCGAGACACATGATGGTGGATCACATCACAGCATGACCAAATCTTTGCTACACTTACCTACTGTAAGTGTATTGGGCTAGAGTTACAAGCAGTAAACAGTAAGTACCTAATTCAGATCCGCTTACTGAAGTAGTACCTAAATATCAGAACAACCCCTAATGAAACTTGAAACCCAGACAATACCCCAAACCGACACAATATTTTAAATGCATATAAAGTGCCGCAGAACTGCCCACTCCTGCTTGCACCAGAGCTCAATGCTGAAGTCAGGGTGGCCTTAAATGAATCAACCCCAACGGGGACGATATGCTTAGAGCCAAGCAACAGCAACTGGGCATAGCCCTTACCTGTTTTGGTCAGGATATATCTGATGCCTTGAAAATGATAAGTGATGGTACAACCCTTTTAGCATCAATTCATTATAAAGAAACCAATAGGTACTATAATAATATAGAAAACAATTCCTGGCACCCCTCTTGGACAAGTCCTTTACAGAAATAGCTGAACCAACCATTACCAAGGAACCAATAGGTATCTATTTGGTGAAAACTTGGCCGCAAAAGATTAAAAATATTAAAGTAATTGAAAGATCTGGTTTGCAATTAAGAAAAACCAAACCTCCAATGGACAATAATCTGGGAACCTTGACTGGCCCCTCATGCCAGAAGGACACAATGCGTCAACACAATGGGCAGAAGCGTCCTCAAGTGTAGTTTCAAACAAAGAAGACGAAACAGTACCAGCCACCTAAAAAGACAGTGAAATGTACACCGATGAACTGCCCCGAGAGGGAATACAACAGGTAAAACATGCTGGTAACCTACCTAGTTACTTTAGTTGTTGGCTGATTATTATAAATGATGTGACGATCTTGATTGGGTTCAAGGCTACCATACCATTTACATCTGTACCTACCCGTTCAAACTTGAAACCATCAAATGTTTTTCTCAAACTGAGGAATTAAATATTCAGAGGTAAGCCTAAATAGGGCTAATACCTTTCAAACATATTTTTAGTACCCAAACCTAATGATTAATTTAGGTTCTTTTTAATCTAAAATACTTGAATCATTTTGTCTCCACATCTCATTTTAAGATGGAATAGGTACTTACTCCAGTACCTCTACTATAGGTTGGTACTAAATTGTTTCATGACAACTGTTGATTTAAAAGAATCTTATCTTTTAGTTCCAGTAGCTGCACAAGATAGGAAATACTTGAGATTTTAATCTAAAAGAACTGTATGCACTTCCATATTTTGTTACAGCACCCAGTGCATTTACAAATATTAAAACCTGTGAGGTCATATTTAAGGAACTTAGGTTATGTACCTAATGCTAATTTACTTAGATGACTATAATAAATGCATAGCTAACACATAATTATGTAAAATGTCAAACTCAAAAACACCATATATAAACAAATACTTGAGTGTTTCAGTTTTATACTCAACTTTAAAAAGAGTAACTTAAATCTAAGCAAACAGTGTAAATTCCTGGAATTTATTATTAATTTCTGACATCTGACACTAAAATTACCACTTGACAAAAGAAGAAAAGATTATAAATATGATAACAGTTCATGTTGCAAAGAAAATGCATTATTAGATGCCTTGCTCAACTACTTGGAACTGTAGGTAATATTGTTTTTTGATATACCAAGTTTATGAAAAGAGAAAAGTACTTAGCCTTTACTATTACAGTCTTGATGACTGTAAGGCTAAGAGAATGAGAAATAGGTAGCAATCATAAGTGCAATTTATATATCTAAATACCATTACTCTGTAATTATAGAGATGGCGTGAAGATATACACATACTTGTTACAGCTTCCCACATCAAGTCCAAAAAACACAGGCTGATAGGGAACCCAGGATCATGATACAGAATGGCACATAGCAGACTAGGCATTACAATAATTACCCAACATTTTAGAACCCCTGAAATAGATTTATTTGCTACCAGAATAAATGCAAATTGTTTAATATACATTTTGGAAAAAAGACTTAATGGCCTTTATTATAGATGCATTCACATTAGACTGGAGCAAATTTTTCTTTCATGGTTTTCATTAAATACTAAATGTTTGGAAAAAATAAGACATTAAAAAGCTGAAAAAGGGAATCCTTGTTTCCTTGGTGGCCAGCACAGTCATAGTTTAAAAATATGAACTGTATCAAAACTAATTACATTTAATGCTAACAATGATCTTACTCTCATCTCCTTTTAGTAAACAATAGGTACAGTCTGAGCTTTCACCTTACCCTGGCCGCAGGACACTCCTCCGGATGGCGTTTCAGCTTAGACATATACCTCAAGCTTCCTTGGAAATAATGATTGGATCCTTAGCTCAAGGTACTTAAAAACAATATGATTACTCATATAAAAAGTGGTGGGCACACTGCTGTAGTAATAATACTGATATTTTCAAAGCCTTTATACTGCAAATTATAGGCTTCTGGTCAGAAGCATTTAAGTAATATAGGAAGTGACTACTCTATATTAAATACACATTGCTCAGCATTGTTCATGGTAATAAACTCTGAAATTGGGAAAGATGAGAATATAAAGCGGTTATTAAAGGGAGCTTTTAGGCAAAGACCCTCTCTTCCTAGGTACCTATACAGAAACTTGGCACCCTGCAATAGTACTAGAATTCCTGGGTAACATGCCAGTTGTTTTAAATCTTAAAGAACTGTCAAAAAGCTAGTTAGGTACTTTGTTAGGTCTCTGTACTGCCCACAGAGTTCAGACATTGGCATCAATTAAAATGAAAGACATACATTTTACATCTTACTGTGTTGTCATTAAAATATCTGATGTTCTAAAAACATCTATCAAAACTAAAACAAACACTTTATGCTTACCATACTTTGAAAACTATACAGTGTGCCTTAAAAACCTTAAAATGATACATGCAAAGTACTAAGGAAGCTTGAGGAGATATAACTTACCTGGTAATTACCACTAAAAAACCTTAAACTAGCTACTGCCACTACAGTAAGCCGTTGGAAGGAAGTCCTCACTGTGAGTGGCATTGATACCAGTCCCCGCAGTACCAGACATGCGTCTACTTCGAAGGCCAAATCTGCAGGTATGTCTATTGAAATTACTAAGAAGACTGCAGGCTGGTCCAATAGATCAGCTATCATTGCCAAATATAATAATCTACCTATTGTAAATGACAGAGCTGACCTTGTTTTTGCATCCATACCATCTAGATTAAGCACTAACAAAACACTGCAAACAATGTAATAAAGGCCAGTCATTTATTACATTTATTGTAGTATTTCACAAAATACCAATTTTTGTTAATTTATTTGATAATGATAAAGACTGATCAAGATTTAATTAAGTAATACAAATTATTACAAATAATTAGTTTTGAATTTGAAAAAGATTTTATTAGTTCTATCTAGTACCTAAAGGGTATTATTCATTATTATATTCTTAGTTTTTACCTACTAGTTAATAGCAATTAATTCGTAGTAACACCTGAAGGGCACAAATTATTACAAGATTTGATTGTAAGGACATTGCTTAATACCAATTCCTTAGTAGGTACCTACCTGAAGCCAAAAGGGTACCTTCTATTCATACTATGTTTTAAAATCTATCAATGGTTGTAACACTTGACCTGACCTAAAAGTCACATATTATTTTGTTTGATTGAACATAAGTAAGCACCGAATGGTCTGTTATGTTATTGTAAATTGTTGTTTCTGGTTTTACTTGTAGTAAAATATAAGGAACTGTGGAGTATAATTGAATTTAATATTTCATGATTTTCTTATTCATACACAATTTTAGATATTGCCATTAGTTGTCTCTGAACATCTACTGTTTATAATTGTTTTCAGGATGAGCCGTGTAATAAAATTATGAAATCAGACTAACTTACCTTAAGTGACGTCTGATGGTAATTTTATGAACGGCTCATCCTGAAAACAATTAGTTCCCTCCCTGTCTAATACCAAGTATCACCCACCCGTTAAATAACGCTTAATGGCAACTAGTGAATAGGGAAGGTGCGTGTTTACGCAACCAGGTTTTTACACCAGGCATTTACTTGCAAGTACGCCGACCAAGGGCCGACCCAAAATACTCGCATGACTTCAAAGTATTTTGCTCAGTCGACGCTCGACACGATTTTGCTCTTTATTTATATTTAGTTACGGATTAATGTTTTATGCAAGCATTCTTAATTTAAAGTTTGAAAGTATAATTTTGTACACGCGATTATGCTCTTTATGTATATGAAGTTACGGATCAATGTCCTATGCAAGTATTTTTCCACCAAGGCTTGGTTGAAAGTTGGACGTAGCCTTTTTTGCATACGCAATTGCAATCCTTATTTGTATGCCGTTACGGATCTATCTACCACACACAATTTTTGGCGCTGGTGTCTACAACCCATGTCTACTAGTGAACAAAGATGCACTGTATTGTGACTCTAAAGAAAGTGATTTGACAGATGTCACCGCTGATGGCTAATGCTATTAGCTGCGTTCAAATTTATTTTGATTATTACAATTCTAAATATCTACGCGGACGAGTTCGTTGCAGACGAATACTACTGTTTATAATTGTTTTCAGGATGAGCCGTTCATAAAATTACCATCAGACGTCACTTAAGGTAAGTTAGTCTGATTTCATAATTATATATTAGATACTTACTAGTTATTAGAGAACTGTTAGTTTCTGAAACAGTAACAATTTAGCGACAACAACAGGCAATGATTCAGTATAATTATGTAACAGCTTTCTGCAACTGTCCCATTCCATCAATTCGAAATTATTTGCATCATAAAAAATCGACAATCATGATAGTCAACATCATGCTTATCCACGTATGTCACAATTCCGTACCAAATTCTGAAAGATATTTTCGGAGGTAGAAAAAGAAAAGCTCGTACATTTTACCGTAACAAAACCCAAATCGTTGCATAATCCTTACCGCTCTCAATTAAACAAAGCCTCTTGTTCACACAGTGATTTAGGGAGTACAAGTGGCAAAGAACTCGCATTAATTCTTGTTTAGACGAAAACAAAAATAAATGTTGGAATAGGTCACTTAAACCTTGGAAAGGCGAAGAAACTTTAAGATAACGAATGTTATCTTGAAAGATCTGAAGGCAAATTTGGGGATACCCGTGTCGAAACATTTCACAACCAATTCACGTGACAAGACGAAACATTAAGTTCTATGGTGAATGAATAGTTCGTTTTATTATCCGCTTCTATCACTTTGATCGGGTTATTGAGCTGAAAATACCATCTTAAAAAGGGTCTTCGGATATAAGTTTGTCAAAAATATATGAATAAATGGTAGCCTTGACCTCGTTCTTTTAAGCTTCAGGCCAAATCTTGTGGACAGTTGAAACGTTTTCCAGTTGTTGCAAATATAATGTTATAGGTACAATTACAGAAATATAACTGTGTAGTTTTTTGTTTTTGACCAGAAACCCGGCGTTTTTTTTTTTAAATTAATATTCTTTATGGCACCTCTTCATGAACTATCCGAATATCTTAAAATATTAGTCCTAGCTGTTTAAGGGGAGCGTGAAAATTGATTCGCTGTTACAATGTATAATAGATACTGAAACATACTGAAAACTTAAAAGTTCAAATATGTCGGCAAGTTACGAGGACAATTGTTTTGGATTTATTTCTGATTCAAAATAAAATCTGCACAGCCATTTAATTTCCGAACAATACCTACAGCATCCCGATAGTCATCAATAATTACCGTATAACCGACCCGACCCAAATAATCGAGTTCACTACATACACTATGTAGTGTAGTGCTGCCATTTTATTTACCGGCACAATTCGCGCAAAAAGACCGCAAACCAAAAAAACAAAATTGGAAGCTCTTGCCTAAAGTATTAGAGTTTTTTTAACAGGTGGTGTAATTTTTAGTTGTAGGTTGGTACTATGGTTGTACTATACGTGTATTCCCGTTCGTCCCTCTGGTGTCGTCCCACACTGGTGGGACGAACGGGTATACAAAATTTTGATTGTGTTCGGATAATAAGGCCAATCAAATTGTCTCTGTTTATAGCCATACGAGATGAAAATAAACTTAATAGAAAAAGTATTGTTCACGCTTGTTTCATATTGCTTACCGGTAGGTCAGTTGTCGTATGTCGTATGTAAGGTATGTTTAGTCTTACCATAAACAGCTGAATACCAAATTATAACTACTTACTTACTTTTCCGTATTATATTGTATTTACTGTGTCTAAACTATAGTTGCAGAACTTCTGAAAAATTCTGAATTATTCCGGAATACTTCTGGGAAAGTTTCTTTAAATCAGAATTATTCAAAATGAATTTAATTGAGATTTTTTTTTTGCTGAAAAATCGTATTTTGCATCGATCGTCGATCGTCGCCGCCGCTGCGCTCCTCGAGTCGTGCGTGCAGGCAATGGCGGTGCGGGGTGCGGTAAGACGGGAGATGCTCCCCGGAGAAGTTTTCCCTCGCCCCGCGAGAAAGATTCGTACCCCGCAATCGAATGTTTCCGCGGAATATTTCGCCTGAATAATTCAATGGGAATAAACGTGTTTGTTTGTGGTGTGGTAATTATTGTTCAGTGGCACATACGTAAGTAAAATATAAATGTTTATTTTATTATAAATGGAATTGATTAAGTATATATATGTTGATATTTTTATAGGTAGATAATTATGTTAGCCTGCGATTAACAGGATTTTAATTCTTTTGTTTTTAGGTCGGTACCTACTTATTTCGAAATCGAATGCTATTTTGGAACCAATGATGAATATCATTGTTTGGAACGAAGTTCCTTATCGCGCGTTGTGAAAGGGGGCTAGACGGAAAAAATTCTTACGAAAAGTTGTCACGACACTTTTTACCCGACACTTTTTGCGCGACGCAAAGGAGGGTAATGTGTTTATTACCATGGAATGGAATGGAATGGAATGGACGACTGGACTGGAATGGAATGGAATGGAGTGGTGTGGAGTGGAGTGGAGTGGGGTGGAGGGTCGAAAATCGCTTGAACCTTTTTTTTAACCTGCTATCGTTAAGCAAGTTAAAAAAACAGGTGCAAGCGATTTTCGACCTTATTGACATTTAAAATTTAGTTTGTTTTTTCTCACATTCTCGTTAGCTAACATTGCTCTGGAAGTAAATTTAATCACGTCCCGCTGTCCCCGTGACGGGGATATGGCATACGGGGACAACGGGAATAAATCTTTTCAAGTACCATTTGACAATTATTAGAGGTCATTGACGTGCACATTCTTAGTTGCAACGCATTATACCTACCTGACGCGACGTTGTGTGTGCTTGAATTGATGCGACGTGCACTCACAACTAGGGCTTCCAAAATTACGGAAATGTCAATTACGTAACTAATTACGCAACCTTTTTCTCCAATTCCGTAATTCCGTAATTACGTAATTTTTCCTATTTTTTTTAATCGATTATGAATTTTTGTAAATATTGTAGATAGAGGTATCTACAATTTTTTAAATCATCTTTTTCTAACTCAAATTCAAGAAATTATCAAAATAAACACAATATTTAAACAAAAAAATATTTATTCAAGAATTTATCATCGTACATCAAAGTCAAACCATTTTTTTTCGTCCCGAATATAATCTTTCTTCTTGAAAATGTGATCTCATAAATGACAAGGCATTTAAAGTTTTGTCACCCAGAGAACTTCTTAGTTTATTACAAAAATATCCGGCGGATGAAAAGGCTCGCTCGGCTTCAACACTTGTAGGCGTTATCGATAGCAAATAATTATACGCTGCAGTCAAAAAAACTTCGCGACCGCCGCCAGCGCTGTCGTAAATGCACATTTCTACCCTACTAATGGAATGGAGATCTGTGTTTACTGTTGAAATTGGTTTATTTACAGTCACTTTGTGTATTTCTTTGTCTAACTGTTGTGCGATTGTCAACTCCTCGTCATCATCGTCATTGGTGGCAATTGCGTCCGAAGCACTCGGTTGTGAACAACCGACAATTGAGCAATGAAACTACTTTCTTTTTAGTTAAGAAAGTGAAGAGCATAGTAGTTCCCCTAAGTTCCCCGTGGGCGTAGGGACTTTTCGTCAGGGACTCCCCGGCCCTGCCGACTCACCAAGTTGATAATTTGAACTCTATTCTGTACGTCTTAGAACTATTTTTTGCAAGATTTTACAAACGATAAAATAAACAGCGGGGAATACCCTGTTTGTACAGTTTAGATGTAGTTATATCGTATAGTGACGCCACATTATAAATGTGTACGTATAATGCTTTTTTATTGGTTGACTATTTTGATTGATTGATGATACCAATAATTACGTAAGTACGGAATTGACATCTTCAGTTACGGAATTGAAAATACTTTAAAATGAGTTCGTAATTACGTAATTGCGAAATTACGTAATTACGTAATGGAAGCCCTACTCACAACCATAAACTTAATATACCTACCGCTCACAACATAACTAAAATAATCTATTTTACAACTTCCAAGCGCGAAATAGGTAGTAAGGTCGATTTTCCTGGTTTTTTTTTGACAGTTGAAATAGGTTGAAATATTCCCAAAGCTTCGGAATATTTCCGAATACTTCCGAAGTATTCAACGGGAATGATTCGGAATTTTTCCCGCCAGCATCTATAGTCTAAACCACAAACGAAAGTTGAGCTATAGTGGATTGATGTGCTGGAGATAAACAGCAGTCGCCAATTAAATGTTGACTGTCAAAACTTACTGCACTATTCTGAGCGATCGATTCTACCCGTGGCCTTTCCTAATAATACCACTCATACAAAATTCACCTGGTTTTATTTCAGATACCAACAAAGAGTGAGGAGCGCATAGCACACGAACAAAGGCCCACAGCCGGTATTGTTTGACAATGAATGAGTTCGCGAGATATGCACAACTTTTGGTTCGATGTTTGTGATTGTTAAGTTACTTTTGTTTGTGGTAATTGAATTGGAGAATTACTAGTTACCTATCTATCTTTAACAGGAGAAGTATTTACCATTTCGTGATATTTAGTTATTCCCATGTCATATGGGTGAAAGTAGTTTATTCAAATAATATAATCTTACTTAGTTATAGATCTTAATTATATTAAATTTAATAAAACGAAACTTAAAAAAGGGGGAAGAGCTCATTGGGCACCATAAAATTCGTTCGCATTACTGTCAATGGGGAAAGTGCCCAAAGTTATTCCCATGTAATAAATCAATCTGAAAACCGTTCTTATACAACTTTACGAAAGTAAAAAAACAAAACCTTCCGAATCTCAAGATCAGTCACATAAACTATTTATCCTAAGTAAAAAGTGCAAAAGTTGTAACATACCTAGTTCCAACATTTCTCATCACTCACATATACCCACATGAATACGTGCATGTAAGTTAATTAATTAATGAACTCAACACATGAACCTGATTAGCGTCCCGATTATGCAAAACCCTTTGCTGCGGTTATGGTCGCAGATTTATATCAGTATTGGATTAAACTATTCTATAATATATCGTAATAGAAATCTCTTTTAAAAATGTAAGCTGAACATTCGAACCCAACTCGAATTCTCTAAAATTATTTTAAATGGTTTTTCATTTACCACCAAAATAGACACAACTTTCATTCAAATAAATTTAGTATGGCCGTCTCACTGTATGTAAGCAAACATTTATAGATGTATGTATGATGTATAATTAAACAATTTGCCCAGTAACAGAATAAGAATGTAACTTTTATCTCCCTCAGGAAATCTTAACTATTTCCAGAGCTAGTGTTAATTTCATTCTCCACTGAACTTAAGTTTTTATCGTTAACTCTCGGAGTATAATTGTAGAAACTTTTAATTTTCTCGCTTCAGAACTAGTTATGTTTTAATTATTCTATGAACGTGTGACAAGGAAATCAGAAGTTTTCAACATGCATAGTACGTGTGTAATTACTTTGTATTTGAGTTTACGTCTTGTTACCAAACTTTTGGAGTTAGTAAGAACCAGGGTTTGGTTTAGCTTTTGTGACTCAATTTTAATAATTTAGAGTTTGAACCAATTGATTAGAAAAACAATTGGCGTTAATTAATAATAGCATGCTTTTAGAATGCTGTCTATTTTTATTTTTGACCTTTGAAACAGTATCTAAAACAGCAACAACAGTAAACAGTTATCTAAAACAACAGAGTAAGGCCTCAAATAACAATAATTTACATAACACTTAACATAAAATATAATAATAAAATATAACGGTCTATCTAGCAGTAGATTAAGATAATTCCTAGTTAATCAGCCCGCAGTTTACCCGAGACCACAAACGGGCCGAGTCGATAATCAGCAACACAAACAAACTACTAAACAGTTACTAATTAACCCCTGACCGGATACAACTGAATCAATAGATCGGTGTAGGAAATTCCCCGAAGGAGGCTTTATACCTATAAATAAGGCTTTATAATAAGCGCTGAGTGATAATGGATTTGGTTAGATATACCTATTGCCTTGTCCCTTGACAGTATTTATAACTTTACAGGTACCTACAAATACTGTCAAAATAAATACAATGATCTTTAAGTAAAAAGTGCAATCAAAGCAAACGAAAAACTAATTTTATTATTGAAGTGTTCTACAGGATGTCTCAAACGTAGTGGTCCAGAGGCAAATGAGGTAAAGCGAAGGGGTCCACCTATCATGAAAATATTAAAAGCAGGGATATTCTGAACTGTTCAGAAAACGCTATTATTATTTTCAAGAAATTTTACGCTTCCATTTGGATTTTTCGAGTTCAAATGGCAAGGCAAAAAAGTAAAATTTCTTGCAAATACCTCATTAAAATAGCGAAATTTTCTGAACTGACACCCTATATAATAATTTTAGTAACTTGCAAAAAAGGTTACAGTATGAATCCACTAAGGTCCGTATTACAGAACGTTCCTCAAGTACAGTTTGATCTTCAATCAGTTGATTTCTGTTTGAGTATAGAATCAGTACTTGAGCATCGGTCTTATTCCAGAACGGTAATCAATCTATACTCAGCTGAATCGAGACTCAAATCGATCCTCAAGCAGAGATGTGTATTGTCTATGCATCAGCCTGTTTTCGTTTACGATTTGTTTTATTTACCGACTTTGTTCCGATCGTGACTGGATTAGAATGATTAAAATACACCATAGAAGCCCAGTTATTTAGGAAATCAGCGTAATTATTTAATTCCTGAATAGTACAATGCCCCATTTATTGAAGTAAAGCTCTTTGAAGTGAAGTATAGTAATTTTGTAAGCAAAATATTGTAAAGCTTAAAAGACTTGTATCTATGGCCTTAAAATAGATAAGCTATCACTATGTCAAAAACAACAGTTTGTTGTGTTTGTTTATTTTAATTTATTGTTATTTGTTTGCTGATTGATTTATTCATATACTTAGGTAAGTATATCTTTTTAAATCACAGGACGGAAGAAAAAATTTAGTACATAAGAAAAACCTACTAATAGAAATTTTGAAAGATTTCAAACATGTCATCGAATTTAAAAAAAAACTGATGACGTCAGCACAGGACAAAAAGGCTGTTTAGATCCTGTGTATCTCTTTTATATCTGAGAGGGACGTTAAAGTTCAACCTTCTATTAGAAATTAGAATTATCGTTGAATAAATCATTGCTATGATCTACTTCATCAAATATATCCATTTTGATAGTACCTAATAATTCAAAATATCAACAAAACTCGACAACGCACTACTTTAACAGAACAAAAATTGACAATTTGACATGACAATCTATGCTCAAGCGCGATCTCGACCACACTTGGGTGATTACAGATTTGATCACTGCTTGGGTTCGATTCAGTAACTGAGTAATGATCTAAAATAAAGCTAAACTCAGCTGAACTAAGATCAATGAATCTATGCTTGAGGAACGTTCTAAAATTAAAAGCGGATTTAAAACTAGTTTTAAACAGTGATCAATACTTGAGTTTCCTTCTGTAATACGGACCTTAGTATTTATTTTGTAATTTTTAAAATTACAAACTGTCAAAAAGGGTTTGACCTTTTCGGGTCTCAAAAGAGTATACACACGTCAATACAAATGGAACCCGGTACGTGATTTGAATTAAAGTTATTTTTAACCCGAACACCGGTTCCTATTTTAAAGCAAAATACGTAAACTACGTGAATATAATACACACGCTCTGGGAAAAAAGAAAAAAATCGACTTTGCGAATTGCAAAAGGCAGCTTTGCGAAACGG
Source organism: Eupsilia transversa (assembly GCA_914767815.1). NCBI lineage: Eukaryota > Metazoa > Arthropoda > Insecta > Lepidoptera > Noctuidae > Eupsilia > Eupsilia transversa. Next base: position 8,137,800 of record OU611888.1, read on the forward strand.
GTGACTGCTTGTACCAATTGGATTGGCAAATCCTTCAATTTTTGCACGAACACTTGTGAGTAGCTTCTAGAAAAATTCCGGTTCGGTTAATTTTTATTTTTGTCCTCAACGGACAGAAATGAAACCGGTTCGTGCTTCTGTAGTTTTAAAGATGGTCTCTTCTGTAGGATGGTTATGGCAGACGTCTCATTCTTCGATGCGATAATAACAACATTCCTACTGCGCTTACCAACTAATTTGTGAAACGTGCTTCCAAGCCATTTGCCTCATTTATCACGCTTACGGCAATTCCCACTTGCAGCGTTACCTACTTTGAGTAGGTACCCTATGATGAGATTTTGAGAGTTTTATATTGAGAGTTAAATAAATGTAGTTTAATGAGGATAAGGTAAATTCCTAAATAAATAATATTTAAAACTCATCTGATTTCCAGATGTCCAGGTGGATTTAAGCTTTTGTGTTGTATGCTTAAAATAACATCTTGCGGTTACCAACCACTCTGTTTGGAATTTAATAACAATCCGTTTGCTTAACTCATCACGTTTATGATAATCCATTTGCGGCTTTGCTTTGTTGCTGCCAATTTATTTATGTTCAACATTGCATATTTTCGACTCATTACATTCAAAACTCATTTGAACAAACCAGTCCTCCATTTTAGACTGTTCATAAGTCAGAGGCAGCTATCTAGTAAATCTTCAGCAGTACTGTATGTGAGGCTTAATTTCCGTACCGTCCAGGCTGAGGCCGTTTCAGCCGTCTCTTCATTAAGGCCTCCCAGCGTCTCAGATTGCAGGCCATTGTGGCTGCCTAGATTTAATATTTAGGTAAGACTGCCGTCTAAATGTACCTGGGAGATTTAATTTGGCGACAGAAGATAATTATTATAACGATACCTTTAGGCTCAAAGGGCGTAACCGCCATTTTGGCCAAAATGACATTTTAATGCAGTCATACTTAGTTTTTCGTCCTCTTTCGATTGGTATATTTGAAATTTCGATATTCGTATAAATGTGGTGGATACAGCCATAATTTTTAGATCGCTAAACATTGATTTTCTTCAAATATGGGCTGTAAATGGAAAATATTTTATACTTCACTACCGCAAACGTCGTAACAGGTTAACAAAATTATGGACTTGGAAGTATATCCTATGATCTGTCTCTTTTGGTGTTTACGCCCCTAGCTATTTTAGAATTTTGTTCATACTTGTCATATACAACCCGAAATTTTTATCAAGTTTGGTGGTTACGTCCCAAAATATACAAAAATATTTACAATTTAGCTTATACGCCCTATTAAAATATTTTTGACGAAGCAATCATGCCAAGTTTTTATAGAGATCGGTGGTTACACTTCCAGTTGCTTTTTAACTATTAACAATATTTGACCTATACGTCCGATTATTGTATTTTTTACGAAAGCGTCTTGTACTATACACTCAAAGTTTAAGTTTTAATACTTGAACCATGGTGATAATCACATTATTTATACATTTTTTATATAAAGACTTTTAATAAATATCTCCGCGAATATTTGAAGTTTTAAAATCTTACAATTACTTATATGAGTGCATAGTGCGGTTATCAGTTTAATTACAATATACAACATATGCACAAGTGTTATCCAACGTTAAAAGTGCGAATTGAATAAGTTCAAACCATAAACAGTGACAATCGTTAATAGTGACACAAACTAAAACAAGTGCAGCGAAATTGTGCCCTTATCGCCATAGAACAGTGAACATAATTTAAACATTTTGGCCCCATAAGTGTTAGATTAAAAACTAGAATATAACTAAAAAGTAAAAATTACTGATTCAATAATTTCGTGGCGTAGGTAGATGGAAAAACAAATAATTATCTGGCAAACCGTTCACATTCAAGTTGCTGTACGGACATAACAGCTTATTTCATTAAAATTCATTAACACCAGACAGCACGTTACGTCTATCCACGACTAGCGTGCATAGTGTTCCGAGTTCGGATCTCAACATCTGATATTCTTTTTGTGAGTTTAGTTGAGATTTAAAATATGCAGCGTACACCACCTGCCGACAAGTCGAAAGATCCAACTAGTAATATGGATTTAACTACTGGAACTCACGTAACTACGCGCTATAAGCGCCCCAGACCAACTAGTAACAACAGCTCGATTGAAACATCGCCTGATAAATTCAACGATGATCAGTCTATAACACCGGAATTGATTCGAGACATTATTCGCACCGAACTGCGTAGCCTCCTTACTACTGATATCCGGAATATTGTGCAGGAGAGCGTCAGAGCCGAATTAAAGGATATAAGCTCGGAACTAAGCCATATGAAAGACTCTCTGGAGTTTACAAGCAAGCAATATGATGATATGCACTTAATTTTTGAAGAAAAGTCAAAACAAATAGATAATCTACAAAAGGAGAATAATAGCATGAAACCTTTAATAAAAGACCTAACTTTTAGATTAACTCAGATGGAACAACATGCCCGATCTTGTAACATAGAAGTTCTATCCGTGCCTGAGTACAAGTCTGAAAACCTAAATGTCACAATGTTGCAGTTATGTAAAGCAGTTTCATGCCCCATAAAAGAAAATGATATCGTTATGTCTACTAGGATTGCTAAACAAAATCCAGAGGGAACGCGTCCTAGATCTATAATTGTTAAACTTACTTCTCCTGCAGTACGTGATGAAATTCTAGCTGCCGTGATTAAGTTTAATAAAGCTAATAAGGCGGATAAACTTAACACTGCCCACCTGGGCATAGGGGGAGATAAACAGCCTGTCTATGTAGCTGAGCACTTAGCCCCACAAAACAGATCTTTACACCATGCTACGAGGATGGCGGCCAAGGAGAAGAACTACAAATTTGTATGGGTACGAAATGGTCGCATTTTTGCAAAGAAAAACGAAACTTCCGAACGCCTACTAATAAAAGACATGGACTCTCTGGTTAAATTAGTCTAACATGTTTTACCGATATTTTTCTTGAATGCTTAATGAACAAATTATCTATAATTCGCTGATTTCCTAATTTATTACCAAAATACTAGAGGCTTAAAGACAAAAACGCATGATTTGTATCACAGTATATTAATTAATGATTACGATGTTATTATTCTTACGGAAACTTGGCTTAGCGATGATATCTCCAGTACAGAATTATTCGACGACCGTTACAATGTATATAGAAGAGACCGTGAACTTAATGAGCTCTGTAGGAAGAGAACTGGAGGTGGGGTATTGATCGCTATTTTAAAAAAGCATAATTCTATGGAAATGGGGTCATATAACTGTTTGTGTGAAGATCTATGGGTTAAAGTTCAAGTTAAAACCAAACACGATGCAATTAGTCTTTGCTTTTGCGCGGTCTATATTCCATCCCCAGTTAAGATTGATGTTTTAGAGCATTACCTTGAGAATGCGAGTAAGGTCATTAGTTCAGAGGGAAATATTTTTATAGCAGGTGACTTTAATCTGACTAACATCAATTGGCTCAACGGCGATAACAATAGCATCCTAGTCCCTGAGACCACTAATTGTTTAACTAACCACCTTTTTACTGAGTTCATTGCGTTGCACGGTTTACATCAGTTTAATAATGTCAGGAATGATAAATCAAAGGTCTTAGATCTGGTTTTAGCTGACATAACGAATGTTAATGTGAACAAATGCAATGATCCCCTATCCAAAGTAGACACACATCATCCTCCTCTGCTGATCTATTTAGATTTACATCCTGAAAAAACGCTGAACTGCAGTGTTTTACCCACCCGTAACTATCACAAGGCTGACTATCAAGCCATAACACAACATCTTGACTCTATAAACTGGACTACAACGTTACAAAACTGTGGGACAATAGATGAAATGGTTGAAATATTCTACGAAAAGATTATGTGTGCTGTTACGAACAACGTTCCTTTTTCGTATAAAGTAAAGAACAATAAACATCCACCGTGGTTTACTAAAGATCTCACTAAATTACTGAAGCAAACATACAACCTTAGAATAAGAGTAAAAAAATATAACAACGCTATGGATAAGATTAGTTTAGCATTACTGAAGGAGAGGTGCCGGTTATTAAATAAATCATCTTACATTTCCTATATTAAAAAAATTGAAGCTAGAATAAAAACGAATTCGAAATACTTTTGGACATATATTAAACATAAGCGTAAAAATAAAAGTACAATCCCGGACAAAATGAACTTAAACAATGAAGTAGCTAACAATAGTACCGATATCTGTCAACTATACGCAAAAAACTTTTCATCTGTGTATAATCAGAACGACCCTACACAGCTAGATAATACATCAAACGAATTCTTGAGTTGTGGAAGCTTGAATGTATTAAGTCACATATCGCTCACAGAGGATATGGTCGCTAGCAAGCTGAAATGTCTGGACATACGCAAAGGACCAGGTCCTGACGAGCTGCCTCCAATTCTTCTTGCTAAGTGCGCGAAGTCATTCTCTGCGCCTTTAACCTATCTTTTTAACCACTCACTTGAAACAGGGTGCTTTCCATCCGCGTGGAAGAAAGCTAAAATAGTCCCTATTTTAAAAAATGGTCCCAAAAACGATATACAAAATTATAGACCCATATCGATTATCTCAATTATCCCTAAAGTTTTCGAGTTATTATTGTATCCTTATCTGTACAGCCACTTGAAAAATCACATAGTGGGCAATCAACATGGTTTCTTTCAGGGCAGATCAACTCACACCAATCTAGTTGCTTTTACAGAAAATGTCACAGAGTTTGTGGACCAACGGATTCAGGTTGACGCAGTATACACCGATTTTAGTAAAGCGTTCGACAAAGTTGACCACCGACTTCTAATTAAGAGACTCGAGAGCTGCGGAATCTGCGGTGCACTATTACAATGGTTTCAATCATATCTCAGTGATCGTTTGTCGTTCGTTGTTTTAAATGGGGTCCGATCTGAGAATTTTCATGTGACGTCTGGGGTACCACAAGGCTCCCACCTGGGACCTTTGCTGTTCAATATTTTTATTAATACTATTATCCACTGCTTCCATCACGCAGAATCTTATTTATTTGCAGATGATCTAAAGTTAACCCTGCCTATAAAATCTATAGAGGATCCTCATTTGCTACAAGCTGACTTGGATAGATTAGTTGAGTGGTGTAAGGAAAATAGGATGAGCTTAAATTTACAAAAATGTTTACACATAAAATTTTGTCGAAACAAAAATGTATTTAATTCAAAATACTCAATATCGGGCAAGACACTCGACGAAGTTCATACTATCCGGGATCTAGGAATTTTAATGGATAGCAAGTTGACCTACAATAACCATATAGATAATATAATAACAAACGCAAACAAAATGCTAGGTTTTGTATTAAGAACCTCAAAGCCATTCAACAACTCTAAGACCAAAATTATTCTATATGAAACGTTGGTTCGCAGTAATCTGGAATACTGTTCACAAGTATGGTCACCCCGTTATAACGTTCATATGCAACGTATTGAGCGGGTCCAAAGGAGGTTCTTGTATCATCTATCCTTACAAAACAATACCACGAAACAATTAAAATCTTATAAAGACCGTGTTCATCACTTTAAACTCCAAAGCCTAACCATTCGTAGAAAAGTACTAGATCTTTGTTTCCTTCACAAATTACTGACATCTAACCTAAATACTGACCTACTATCCAAAATACGTTTTAATGTTCCTAGCAGATTACCACGGTCACATACCTACAATTTGTTCAGACAATCTTTTCACAAAACCAACTTAGGTGACAACTCACCCCTCACGAGGGCCACCAAATTGTATAATGACATAAGCCGCAAAACTGAAATCGATATTATTCATGACAGTCTTAAAGTTTTTAAAAATAAATTATATAAGCACTTTCGATTGCAGATTTGACTTATCATTCCAATAATTAAATAAATAATTTATCTTTTTTTTTTTTTAAATCTAATTTAATTTAATTTAAATTTACAATTCTATTTTAAACTATTCTTCATGCCAATTTTTTCTTCTTTTAAAATTGTTATTGAAATTATTAATGTAATTTGTTATTGCTAGGTTTTACTAATGTTATTTTAAACAGTATTATTCGCATGTATATTATTTTTTTTGCTTTTTAATGTAAGTACCTATTCCAAATTTAATTATGTATTCAGAGCATGTGCACTCGATAATGTGTAAGCTGTGGTTACCTGTAATTGAGTGTACATTACAGGATAATGTATATTATATAAGTTTTAATTTGTAAAAGATAACTGTGTTGTATCTCGTTGGTAATCCTTAAAATAAATAAATAAATAAATAAATGAATTCATTTATTTCAGACATCGTCCATACAGAATATAAAAATTAAAAAAACATTTACAAATAATCAATAAAAAATAAAATTACAATTACTCGTACACATTTGAATTATGTTCAAACAACTGAATTAAATTGAATATAAAATAAAATAATACAACATTATAATTCACATAAAGTATGCGAATAATAATATTAATATTATCTCTGACATAATCGTCAAACCAGCTTACCAGCAACAAGATATCGGCAAACAAGCCACAAAATTAACTCCCTGCGCCAGAGTTGACATTGAGAATACTTCTCCTGAACTTTCCAAAAACAGCCTGAACTCCACGCCTCAACTTACCTGCCGAGCTCGTGCAGTATCGTCTCAGTGTGCTAACACAAGATGAACTTCTCTCCTTAAACTTCCCAAGACATGATGGACTCTGTACCTGTACTTACCTGTCAAACTCCTGTGCCGTCACCGTCCATCATCACCGATGCTGAAATAAATATTTTTCCTGAAAGCGACCATGACGTGCCGGACTCCGTTCCTCAACTCACCTGCCTCAAACCTGTGTTGTTACCGTCCGTCATCACCGATGTTGAGATAAACACTTTTCCTAAAACTGAAAAAGACTTTGTTCCTGAACCTACCTGCCTAACTCCTGTGCTGTTACTGTCGGTCATCACTGATGTTGAGACGAATGTCTATCCTGGAACTTCCAAAGACTTGATGGACTCGAGGTGCACAAGATGAACTTCTCTCCTTTAAATTCCCAAGACATGATGGACTCTGTACCTGTACTTACCTGTCAAACTCCTGTGGTGTCACGGTCCATCATCACCGATGCTTTAATAAATATGTTTCTTGAAACCGACCATGACGTGCCGGAGTCCGTTCCTCAATTTACCTGCCTCAAACCTGTGTTGTTACCGTCCGTCATCACCGATGTTGAGATAAACACTTTTCCTAAAACTGAAAAAGACTTTGTTCCTGAACTTACCTGCCTAACTCCTGTGTTTTCACCGTCCATCATAACCAATGATGAGATAAACGTCTTTCCCGGAACTTCTGAACCGCGCCAGACGACGTTTTTCAACATACTTACCGAGCACCTTCTGCGTTGTCACCGTCTGTCATCACCTATATAGAGATGAATGTCTCTTCTAGAACTTCCAGAGACACGTTACACACCATTGAACCAAATAATGGTTATACTTTAGGCAGCCCTAGGCAACGAAGTAAAACACGCTTCCGTATAACAGCAAATAAGGCATATTATATCGACTTAGTAATTAAGTCGACTATTATTATTGCACAATGATTGTTTTCACGATGACTGATTCTATTACAATTATTTTTGTTATTTAAAAAAATTGAGATAATATTCAATCTTTTACTTTATGCTATGTTTTTGACTGCACTGTTGTTATGAGTTGGTGTAAGCATTAAACTATCAAACAAATGACCTGATCGGCAAAATTTAACTTATTTACCTGAGCTTATAATCAGAAATCATTGATAAGAAATGTCACATACACCACATATTGGACAAAAGGTGTGTAGCTTACATCATTTTTTAGATAGTAGAATACAAAAAGATTGTAACTTACATCATAAATTGTTAGTTGATTTCGTATGAATTGCTATTACACCCTTATCTGTTTGTGCAGGAGTTTATTTTGTTGGCGTAACCGCCAGCTTTTTTTATTTTTTTAGGGTGTATACGAAGTCTATTTTTTTATTCCTTAGATTTACTTCAACTATTATTCTACAATGTTCTTTATCTCAAAATTCTAACAACTTTTGTCTTTTGCTTTTTTTAAATAGCTTTAAGCACAAAAAAGTTATGTCGGAAAACTGTTTTGATTTTTTGTTTTTTGGCTCTCCTGAAAAGTCGTGTTTTGGTGGATACGCCCTTTGAGCCTAAAGGTATCGATAATGTAGCAATATTGTGATTTTGTAAAGATTTATTACAACATCAAGCAAGGGGTTTGTTTATAATCAAACTCCTTGGTATGCTCTTGATTAAATAATGAATTGCATAAAGTTAAAGAATGATTAACAGATGTTAATCATTTTGTCATCACAACAAGCGTTTCTTTATAAAGAACCAGGATGAGATTAGAAAGACATGGGGAAGGAGGTAGTGGCTAAGTTATAACAGCCGCACGGGTCGATCCATAAGGATCCACGAATGACAGCCGGGACCAACGGTTTAACGTGCTTTCTGAGGCACGAAGGAGTCTGGGTATATAAAGATGGTCACCCATCCACGGGCCAACCCCGGCAAGCGTAGCTTCACCTGATGGATTGACCCGTGCGGCTGTTATTATTTACCCGCGAGCTCCTCTAAAACCCCAACATCCATATAAGTACCACAATCTATTCCCATTCTCCCCCGTGCATTACTGGAACGGAATTCACTGCTGTTGCACAAATCAGACTGTAATTAACATAATTGAGATCTCCACAACGGGCGTCTAACCTCGACACAGAACTTGAAACTGGCAGAACTGGGGAACTAGCAAAATGTAAGGAGTTTTCTCGTGTTTTATTTATATGTTAGGAGACTGTTTACAGTCCTTCTACTCTAATTAGTTTATTTATAGTACTATTACTACTATTGATAATGTTATCAGTGGTGGTTAAGGGACTACTCACACTAAATTTATTCAGCTCTATTCAGCGTTTACCCATAGAAAACTACGATTTTGTATGAGACGCGTACGCGTCCTTTCAGCTGCGGATAGCTGAAAGGACGCGTACGCGTATCGCGCGTTTTCTATAGGCAAACGCTGAATAGAGCTGAATAAGCGTGAGTAGTCCCTAAAGCTTCGTTTCAGATGCCCGAGGATGTGGTCCAAATCTGGGCAAGAACCAATTTGACTTTTTGAATTCTTATGTAATTTTTAAGTCCATCTTAGACATCACTGACATCGGTGAAGGAAAATCTTGTGACGAAACTTAGACTTATGGTAGGTAAATAAGTCTAATATTGCCGCAAGCGTGGTGAACAATGTTCAATCTCATGCTTTTACTATATGAGAAGAGGCCTCTTCCCTGCAATGGGAAATATATTTTACCTTTTTCTTATAAACCTCACCCCAAAGTGACAAATTACGTACGTCGCTTACCGTTTAAATGCTGAGCGAATCTGACAAGTCACGTTACGAACATGTTCAGTCATTATAAGCAAAGACTGCCATCACATTTGAATATCTGAACAATAGTGTAATTTACGCTGATTATAATTTACGTCCTATCACGTGAATACTGCTAATAGCAGTATAGGTACAAAATATTACATTTGCATCTAGCGAACGGGCCTGCAATTTTTGACACCTACCTCGTCAAAGGTAAAGTAACCCTTTATTAAGAGTCCATTATTAACCAACATTTATTGGTACTTTTGTACACTACTAGCTGATTACCCGCGTTATTCCGCGTTTTTGTTTAGTTTTTTAATTCATATTATCTATGGCACCTCTTTAGGTCATAAGCTATCCGAATATCAAATAATATTAGGCCTAGGTCGTAAGGGGGGCATGAAAATTGATTCGCTGTTTCAATGTATAATTTATGATTATATAATTTATGTATAATATTGATTTGGGTGATTTTGTTTCTTTAATAACTTTCTGCTAGACAAAAATTATGACTGCACGTCAATTTTGCTCAGTCTTTCGTTATTACTAAAAATAACAACAGCTATCTTACCAACGTTTATTAATAGGGCTTTTTCTAAATCCTGTTAATGACGTCACACAGGAAATTCAAGCAACCTTAACAAAGATTTTAACTTCTAAAACCCATTAGAAATTCTTATCTGTCGTGTCACATCAGATCATAAAACCTTAAAGGTAGGAGGAGACTCAACCCTTTGAACGACTTGGAAACCACACTCTCCACGTCAGTCATAAACGAATAAATTGAGAATTTACCTCCACTTGCAACAGTTCGAACTGTTACCCGATATTTAGGACCGGTTCACGAGTTTTATAAAGGGTTATAAATAAATCATAAACATAAACATTCATAATCATAAACATATATTTCAGAAAAACATCCATATTTCAAAAACACACATTTTAAAAACAACGAATTCACATGAAATTAAGTCAAACAAAACAACACACTACCTATATAAAAAAGCAGTTATGGACACAGTTACACACATTAGGACCGCGTCCAGAGATTATCGTACAATACTTTACACGTGTCCTGTCCACGTGTTTTAACTCAACATTTTGCCATATCTACTTTTATACTGCATGTATCAGACAGGTGTGGTCGTATTTGGTCCAGACCACCAAACTGAACAAGTTTCTTCATTGGTCCAATATCGTAATCCCGAAAATCTTATCAGCCATCCCATACCTTTTTTTTGAGTAGGTAGGTATGGAAGTTTTGTATGGGACCGTAGATATTTTTTTCGCGATTATGATATTGGTCCCATGGAGAACGTTTGTCAGTTTGATGGTCTACCACACCCTTAAATATGACTACGCCTTTCTGATATATGCTTAATAAACACTAATGTAACCTACATAGACTTTAGCGTCAAAACACGTCGTCGTTCTTAATATCAAACTTTAGTTAATAAATATACGTACGACAAATTAGTAAGTAGGTAATTTGAAGTAATTTTATAACGATAAAAAATATAACGGTTAATAAAATAACAAAGCGTTTCGTGTTCTCGCTCCTTGGAGGATATAATTGACTTTATTAACACTACAAAAGATTCTAAAAATCCATTGTAATTGATGTTTGAAAAACCGTAAGGTTTCTCAAATATGTTCTTGAATATTAACAGGAAAATCGCGTGGTTAGGAAGAACGAAAAGAAAACCACGCCAATTGGATATTCGTAACAAAAACTTATAAATGTCGTAGGATGATTTTGATAATGCGTGAACACTAACTAGGGATATTGTAGTAACACGGATACGTAGACAATGGTGAAAAAAATTCTCAATCTTACTGGCAAAAGATAGGGTTTTAGCAAAAACACGAGTCGCTCTAGTAATATTGAATATCCTTAACTCTGATTGGCTAGATTTTTGCTTAATGACTTCATTTTTTAAAACAATTATTTTGGTATAATAAATGATCGATATAGGTAATCTGAATAGGCACCACACGCCTACCTAACTACATTCATATTATTGATTTTAATACCAGATTACAATAATAATATAATAATTCTTTATATAATACCACAATTGTAGCCACACAAAGACGTAATCGTAATCGTAAACACAGATGTCGGAAAACAATTCGTAATTCGAGAACACAATATGTTTTCGGCACACAATAGAGCTAGCACAATGGTAATTGGAATACAGTTAACATTCCCAATGGGCTGCTATATAATTTGACTTGAATTTACCACTCTATTTCGTTATTTTTAGGGCAGTTATTTACATTTCAATGATGAATTGATTGAATGATTCAGGAAAACATTGCTGAGTTTTTCCGATAGAAAAAAATGTGCTTCAAACTTACGAAGTAGCATACGTCTTTTATAAATAAAACGCTGTCATGATTATATTACTAAAGCTAAAAAAAGATAAGAAATAAGCAGTACCTTTGTACTCATATTTTAATTATGTCGTTCTTTTATGTATTTTACTGTGTGTACATCTATATCTATACTTATAATAAATCTGTAGAAGTGAAAATTCTGTACATTGAAAATATCAAAAAAAAAAATGGCAGGGGGTGTTACTAGACCGACACCGAACCCAAAAATGTGATTAAAAATTTTTTTGTCTGTCTGTCTGTTTGTTCAGGCATCACGCAAAAACTACCGGTTCGATTACGATGAAACTTGGTATAATTATTCTTTAATATCCTGGGCACCACACTGGGTACTTTTTATCCCGGAAAAGTATCCTATCCTACGGTTGGGGGGTGTCAAAGTTTGTATGGAAGAATTTTAACGCGCTGTCCGATTAACTCGAAACTCAATATTTATACTTAAACCCAAAAATTAAGAATAACGTGTATCAGGATTTTTCGAAATTCAACCTCTAAGGGGGTAAAATAAGGGATGAAAGTTTGTATGAAAAACCTTATTCCTTGAGGTAATAAACATGAAACCTCGCACGAATAGTTATCTAAATAAATTATAAAGTTTGTAGTTTTTGTTTTTCTAAATTACCCCCCAAAGGGGGGTTGGGGGGTGTCAGTGTTTGTATGGAAGAATTTTAACGCGCTGTCCGATTAACTCGATATTTATACTTAAAACCCATGGGGATGTATGGGGTAATTTCCGACACTCAGGCGGGCGAAGCCGCGGGCAGCAGCTAGTAAATAATAAATAAATAAAAGGTGTTTAAAAAAAGGAGAGTTGAATGAGGTAATTTCAAATAAAATAATATATATTTTTATGACTTAAATTGACTCCCCTTGAATATCCACAAAATAACCAAATAACCTAATAAGAAAAGCTTATAATACAAATTGGAAGATTGACTTCAATTTTTCGATAAGAATCCAAGCTTCTCCGATATTGGCTCATTGGAATTCAAATCTCGCGTCCGCTGGAATCGCGTGTCAGGTAATTTAGTAACTTACCTGAAATATGGAGTCTTGAGTTTTATCAAGTGTAAAAAAAAATGTTTTGTTAAAGTGTTTGTTAACTGTCCTTATTAAATTGAACGATTGCTCTATTTGATACCTGTGGTTTTTGTTATAATGTCTTTCGATTCTGCAGAGGGCAATAAATTGCTTACGCATAATAGAATAATATCCAATGGGTACGTTTTAGGACTGAGTTCTTGATGTTAATAATACCTATAATTCTTTTGTAGAATAGTAGCCCAAAAAATAATATAAATGAAACTAGAGGTTCCTATCAAGGAATTTCCCCATAAAAATAGTCCTGTAATTGGCAAAGTTCCGGAAATTCTCAGCATACCGTCACATTTTAATCTGAAATATTTCCCTCGAATACTTTTCGTGTTTGATGTTGGCCTTAGAAACACGGAAATAACAGTTTTGTTCAATAATAATAGTTTCTTGGGTACATTACCAGTTGACAGCGATGCGGAGGAGTTTTTCGACGCCCTATTTTAGTTTGTTAATAGTTTTTATTAGGTTAGGTTATTATATTTTTATTTTAATACATAGTTTGTTAGTTAATAAACCCAATTATAGTTTTGATTAGAATATGAATGGGGCTGAAAATGTCAATAACAATAACCTATTCTGGCTTCAAATTATGTAAAACGAATTAATTTCCGGAGTTTGAATGAAACTCTGTCAATAGATATTTCAAACTTTGAATAATTGAATCGTATAATAGGTATTTGATTTAGTATGGTTTGCAGCGGTTTATTACCAAGTTCATGTAAATAATTTATTATACTGTTCGTAGATGTAATGTTGGCAGAGCAAAATACACTTTTGTTGCTAAGTACTTATTATAATCTTCTATAAGTACTGTCAATTCATTATTGCAGGATGACATAAACGAAGAAAATAAAACTTCCGTATTCTCTTTCAATACCAGACATTAACAGACACCAAAAACTTTACGTCCAGTCCTTGTCAAAAAAGGACGTGCCCAAAATTGATACATTTAACCTGACCTACTTACTGAATTGATTTGATCGATATTCAACTATTTCGGTCAAACAATATCGCATTATTTATTCATACATTTTGGTCTGTTTTCTTTGCTGCAAGAGTGACACGATATGAGATGAGTTTCGTTAAATCAAAAGTAAAAAATCGAAAGAATGAGCGATGATAATGTGAGATAAGGTTAGAAGACATCAGATATCATCAGGTAGAGTTAGTTAGGTATTCTGGACGTGCTTTTAAGCTTAAGGTTGCAGGTTCAAATCCTACTGACTCGACGCTCAACGAGTCAAGCCCAAAGAGGCACCGCGCAGTGTTCTATAAGCGTATGTACGGTCCTGGGATCGGCCGATCGACTTGGTTATGGGGCACGCTAGGCATGGTGCGCTGATACCAGTCACAGGCACGAGAATGTACGAGTATCTCCCGGGTTTCCGACTCACTATAGTGGTAGGAACTGTAGAGTCTCAAGGCTCAGTGCCGAATTGCCACATCGCAGAATCGCCACGCGATACGTCGCGCAACAAGTCGCGCCAGTCTGCACGAGCCTTTAGTCGGTAGGAGTCCGATATAACCCACCGTTCTCCCTAGATGGTGGGTATCCATGAGGATTGCTCCACAGCAAACAAAGTAATTATATACCTAGTGGCAAAAAGTAATATAATTTATTATCACATTTTATCACGTAAGTGCGTGCTAAGCCTGCTTCTACTGAAATAGATTGCAACCCGAATATGAACCTGAATATCAATGGATGTGTTTTCAATGGAGCAGGCGGCAACGTGTAGTGATTTAAGGGAGAGTGGTATTGTCATACCGAAATTAAATATTAATTATTGTGTTGTACTCCGGTTTTTGTTCCGATATTCAATGGAATGAGTTTTGAAATCTTTATAATATAAAAAACCGGCCAAGTGCGTGTCGGACCACGCACAATGAAGGCTTCCGTAGCTGTGATGAATTTATCCCAAGAACAAACTTAACATTGTAGTTGAAAAACATGTTCTCCCATAGAAAATGTATGGGAGAACATGTTTTTGCAACTGCAAATGTAAGTCGGTCGATAATTACTCGTTAACTTGCAGAGCCTAATTAGCTGTGATAGTTTTCCTTTTAATTTCGTTATATACCTATACTACTGCTGTGAATTTTTCCACATATCCAGAACTAACCATTTAGCTAGCAGGGGGGGGGAACAGTTGACTCTAACAAAAATTAGCACTTTAAAGCTTAATATTTCGCAAACAGGTTCTTGAATCCAAAAATGGTTTATTATTTTTGAACGACCTTTCCCACCATACCCCACACCATGGGATAGACGGAAAAAAAAAACCACTTTACGTGTAGGGGAGGTACCCCTTTTTTTTTTCATGATTTTATTTTTCCGTTTTATCGGCGTGATTAATATGTCTACTCATGCCAAAATACAGCTTTCTAGTACTAACAGTCTCTGAACTAAGCCGCGGACAGACAGACAGACGGACATAGCGAAACTATAAGGGTTCCTTGTTGACTACGGAACCCTAAAAATGAATTGCTGTTCGTTAGTCTCGCTAAAACTCGTGAACTTGGTTTTGAAATTTTTGTGGAAGTCCAGGGAAAGTTTATATGGTGAGATAATATGGAAAAATTGCTGTAGGTAAGGTAGGTAGGGTAGTTAGGTGAGGTATGTAGGTATGAATGTAGGTGGGTAGGTAGGTACGTGGGTATGTATGTAGGTAGGTAAGTACGCCGTAGATAAGTACTTTGTTACCCGTGCGCAGCCGGGGACATTTTCGGAATATTTTCGTCAAAATATAGATTGGTAAAACCGAACAAACCACTCATCAGGTGGACCTGGCTTGTTTGCTTACCCATAACATAAATAATAAGACCAATAAGACTTCTCGTAAAGAAAAATGCAGAAGGAAAATTTCTAACAGTTCCAATAGCTTTTACCACGTGGTGTGAATGAAACCGAATGTAAGGAAGACTCTAGAAATAAAAGACATTATCTCATTGATTCCAGTCACGTTTTATCTAATCTTAGAAGCAATAATTTTCCTTAGAAGCAAAAAATATCGTCTAATTTGTATAAAAAGGTTTTTAGGAAGCTTGCCTTTTTATCGAGAGCTCGGCAGAGAATTTTATCTAATTTATACAATCGTTTGTTGATTTTGTTCGGTAATGAGGTAAATAAATATTTATGTGAAATGAAAGATAAACATTTACCTCAGTTGATTTTATGTCTACCTTCATAGGTAATTTAATTGGGCTAATTGGAAATCATGACTGAGTTTCATTCTGAAATAACAGCCTCAAATGTTAATTTATGTCCGAAGAAATGTTCTTCTAAAATACAAAGTATTATCCCGTTTTATCCTACACTTATTTCTGCCCGCGACTTTGTCCGCGTAAAATTTTTGCCCCACCCGCCCTACCTCGTCGCGTTTCTTCATTTTCGCTTATCGTTCTTTCTGACTTTTTTCCTATTTGCTCAGTTCCTATGGGACGTAGCGCTATGTTCCATAGCCTATAACCTTCCTCAAAAATTGGGCAATATAATGCATTTTTTCAAATGGTTTTTCTTAGAGATTAGCATGTTCAAACAAACAAACAAACTCTTCAGCTTTATTATTAGTATAGATTTGCAAGGACCGGAAAATGCTCAAAAGTGTTTTATAAATAATAACACGGATTTGTTCTCGTTTGCTACTGTCGACTTCAACTGAATATTATAAAAGTTTTCAACATTTTCTTACCTACTCCTACTTTTATAAGACTTTTGAACAAACTGAGCGGAACGAAACGGAAGTTTTGTGTCGAAGTTATCTGAATAAACTTAGCCGTTATTTTAGTTAATCTTAGATCTACGAGAATAAAATATACCTACTAAGAATAGGGTACAGAAGTTATTAAGTTTTTTTATTTTCGCGTATCCATGAAACTCCGTGTGTACCCAAAAACTTGAATAGAATGAAAAGCTGTTCAACTTAACCCTGTTTCAAATTATGAAAAATCTATTTGTAGGCTAACTTGGGTCTATTTACACACGTTAATGTATTAAGTAGGTACTGTAGACTCTACGGGAGCCTACTGTACCGGGACGAATAAAGGCTCGTTCACACCGGCGCGACTTGTCGCGCGACGCGACTTTAACAATACAATTTCTAATAAAACTTCACGATTGAACAATTGCCGGTGTCGCGTCGCGCGACAAGTCGCGCCGGTGTGAACGAGCCTTAAAACAACTATTTGTTGTTTATTCCCAGAATTGGAGCTACGTTTTTACTTTATTATATTTGCTTCTAGCTTCTTCTAGCGCTTGACAGCCGGCCGGGCGACTGTCTCAACTTTTCTCCTATTCTTAATTTGTGTAGCGTTTTTCTCTCTTATGCCATTATTTTTTTAGTATAAAGATTGCATACCACAAACCATGCAGGTTAAAATCTCTACAGCCGATATATTCTGTAAAAAAGTCACTGTGAAAACTTCAGTGAAGTGAGCTTGAACTGAGCTGTCAATAGTTTCAATCCCTAGCTTCAGATGAAATGACAGCTCACTTCAAACTCAAGTTTTCACGGTGAGATTTTTACAGAATAGTCAGGCTGTACTCCTGGTTTTTGTAAATATAAAATAAATTTTCTTTGTTTTTATAAAGTTATAACTTGAGAATAGGTATTTAAGACTCCACAAAAAAAAATTGTAGACTGTAAATTGTTTTTTTTTAATATTAAATCAGGATGGTTACGCACCCCAACACACCCAATTATAAATCAATACAGATTTATGACAACCCTGCTTCCAACACCGAAACCCATTTATTACATAAAAATATTTATTGGGTTACCTCGTGAGTTTCCAATACGTGGGTAAAACTTTAATAACTCTTAGTTTCCTGGGACCTATCCACCTACATTTACTCAATTCCTTAGCAAGTTTTCAAAATTTTTCAAACAAAGTTTGTGTCGATATTTCCTAGTTTTTCGGTTTAGCACCCAGGAAATTCTAGACACTTTAAAGAAATACATTTTCTAGAATTAATAATGTTTTCTTTCAATCAGACTCACCAAGAGGCAATTTGATAACTGCAAAGTATATATTGTATGTTTTAACCACGAAGTAATAAACAGCTTTTACTATAACCATCAAAGAAATTGCAACGATCAAAAGCAGTACCAACAGCCAATACATATAAAAATCTTCAGAAATCCTAACCCCCAAAACTGACCAGTTATTTTTCCAAAGAAATTGACGCCGTCTTACTCCACGTGTTGTGCGTGACCTGGTTATTAAAGCGTAAGGACTGATTCAGACGAACAACATTCGAACAACACCACAATCATAAAGCAGTGGTTAGTTTGTGGTCATCTGTGGTCACACAAAACGCTATTCAGCGGATCTATACCGCTACACTGTCCTCTCATTCCTAGAAACGTTGTAATATGCCAACATCCTACTTTCTTTTCTTTAGTACCTCACTGTGGAATTTCTTGACAGCTCTTCTCCATAGGAAAGAACCTGTTGGAACAGTGCACCTAGCTTCTGCACGTTTTTGGTTAAAATCTGTGTTGCATAACTATGGCATTTGCTTCGATGGCTGACATGTGGACAATTGCGCTAGGTTTTTATACGGCGCGACCTAGGCTGTGTGGTTCTATAAAAATTACAATTGTTTTGCATTTTACTTCTTCTTAGCGTGGCAATCTAGATAGTCAGCCCAGAATTTGGCTACGAGTTTGGCACCGTGAGTTCATATAACGTGCAGGCAACAGGACACGCTGGACATGATAGTAAGAGTGCCCTTCATTTGTCATCTTTCATAGTCCACATATTGCACATCACAACGTTACATCTCAAAAAATGGGTTACAAATGTGAAACTTCAAAGAATAAAAATCTTTTAAAGTTACACCTTACAGCTTTTGTGTGGCTCGTAAGTGGTGTGTCTGAACCTGCCTATAAGTCACTACATTATTCAACAAAGCACCGCTTGCTGTTACATACTTGTTAGTAAAATATTCTGTTATACTGATTACTTGGATAAAGACAAGGAATGTGATATTCGTTTGTTTTAGTTTTATTTGTCGAGGTGGTTGAAGTGTAGAAGTGTATCGTGGGTATGATAGAATTGGCAGACGATTTTACTGTTTGTAACATTGTTGTTCTGTAGAGCGTTAATTCAAAGAAGATACAAAATGCCAAAAAAAAATAACATCCTTGATCATTGTTTTGACCTAATGTCAAAACAATGACCTAATAAAATAACCAACCTAATATAGTCTGGGGAATCGACGAAGCCGCATCTGTCTGCTATACACCAGCCGCTAACCAGACAGGTAACACGCTAAGCTTATAACCGCCAAATTAGACCGGGCCGAAATTGGGTTAGACGGCGATTACTGTTCATTGTTGCTTTTGAACGGGAGTAGTGGGTTAATTGACAATACCAATCAGTTTGGGTAGGCAATAGGTATACTACCAAAATTAGTTGTAGAGCCTTTTGTGAAACAATTTGATAAGAGAAAAGAGCCTATAAAATCATCAGCAAACAGTAGTTTACTGCTGGACATTGGTCTCTCCAATTGCACGCGATTCAGCTGGATTCTCGGCAACTCAAATCCAGCTGCTACCTACCAGACCTTGCGAAGATCGTCGCCTGAGGGCATTCTACCTTACGTTTGTCTGCTCGCTGACTCCAGTCAAGAACAAGTCTACCCCAACTCATCGGCAAATATTGCCGGACCTAAGAATCCACTATGACCATTCATATTGCCGGCATGAATCAGCATTGCTGTCCGATTTAAAAAGTATGGGTGCCGTTAAAGTTACTGCATAAAAATCAACCCTTTGTCAGCTTTCGTGATATTTCAGTACCTATGTTATAAAAGGCAGAGGCTATCGCCACATACTGTAGCAATCACTTATCCGTAGCAATACAAATACAAAGTGCGGAGGTAAGTTTATGTTGGGTTCGAACAATAGTGCTCCTTGATCCATGTTAATCCAATTCGTGTGGTATACACGCATCCAACTTTCATAAGCGTATAAGATTGGCTTTAAAAAAAGGACTAGATGAACCTATTCTACCTGCCTAGTCAAGTCGAGGACCCATCCAGAAGATTGATAGCGTAAATATCCATCTTACTTTATGACCGTGGCATTAACCTGCGAAGTAAATGTCAAGTGGCGGTCATCGCTGACGGCCACATTTGTCTTGTATCAATTTGTACGTGCGACATGACGGATTGAAGGTCTACGAAAACGGCCTTTGCCCTTTTACGGTTTCCAATCCTAATAGGAACTTCATTATGAGAAAGTTAAAAACATGTCCAAATCCTGCCCTCTGATACACATCTTCTTTATAAAAGGGAGGTCCTTCGATCAGACGGATGTCGTGTCTGGCAGGCAAGTCCTTTATTTGGATAAAGGAGATCCTCTACGTTATGAGTGAAACCGTGGGTAACAGTAAGTATAGAAGTAGTAAGTACATAAGTATAGAAAAAGGCTTTCTGTTATTTTAAAATATATTTTCCCTAAAAATATATATTTGGTAGGATAGAACAGAAAACATTTTGTGTAACATTTCATAAACAGAGATTGCTAAACTAAAAAATTCTCAGAACACGTGGTAGCATTCATAAATTGCTTATTTTCAACTGAAAATATTAATATTCCTCTGCACATGTCTGTTAATTGGCAAACTTTTCATAAACATTTGAGCGAAACCTCAAAGCAAAACTAATTACATCTAAATAGGCGTAATGATTACTTACTTCAAAACTAAAGAGCTTATCTGCACTTACTTTGCACGCTGCTATAACCCTTCTTCGCTTATCTTAACGATCAGATTGGAATAATATAAAGTGCACAGTTTGAGTCTGTTTAGTGAAAGTTGTAAGTTATTTTAAAGTAGTTTTGGAAACATATTTGTTGTTGGCTGCTAATAATTTACACTGCACGGTAATTAGTGCGTAAAAGGTGTAATTTATTACTTGAATTATTTACTTAATTGCTGTGATATCGTCGTTTCATTCTCACCCCTATGGAAATAAGTCGGGCTTTTAGTTTTATTAATATTTCGGATTTAGGTCATGTTCGATTTTTGATCAAATAAGAATATGTTATATGGGTCAAAGGAGTAGTTTTTCAATGTGTAAGTGGAAAATATATTACTGATAGTATAGACCTTGACGTTACTTGATTGTATACTAAGTTTAAAATAGGACTCATAAACAAATTACATCTAAACACTCTTTTTTCTGGTACACAATTACGTGGATTCTATAATCTAATGTTCCTCCAGTGACTTTAAGCGGAAAGCCACTAAAGAGAGTCACACAGTTTAGATACTTAGGGCATGTAGTCACGGAGGACTTATCTGACGATGCTGATATAGAGAGGGAGCGGAGGGCGTTGGCGGTTCGATGTAATATGGTAGCCCGCAGATTTGCGCGTTGTAGTAAGGGCGTAAAAGTGTCACTTTTCAAGGCATACTGCCAAACCTTCTACACGTGCAGCTTGTGGGTGAAGTATACTCAGAGAGCCTACAACGTCCTTCGCGTACAATATAATAATGGATTTAGGATGTTGATGGGGCTTCCGCGCTTCTGCAGCGCTTCGCAGATGTTCGCGGAAGCCCGTGTTGACGATTTTCATGCTATTCTGAGGAAGAGAACAGCGTCAATAATGGGTAGGTTGCGCGGAAGCTCCAACAGCATCCTAAGTACATTATTAGACAAATTAGACAGTCCCTTTATAAGGCACTGGGTACGGAGGCACGTGCCAACGTGTGTTGGGTCACGTCAATTTTAATTTTGTTTTAGTTTGTATAAGTTTTACTAACATAGTTTTTAAGTCATTGTTACTAACACTATATGGATTGTGTGAAGTCCGAAATAAAGAATATATATATATATAAGCAACGATTTTCCAACTTTTTAAACGCTCATGATTTCAGGAAAATTATGCAATTTCCCCGTATTATGAAAACTATTTCCTGACTATCGTTTTGAATTACAACGTTTGAAAATACATGGTACATAAATAAACTGAATAAAAAAAAACCCGGAAAATTCAAATGAATTTTTGGTAGACAATAGCTATTTCTGCACGGGTAACATGACGAATGAAACGGGTTTTGTCGACGGAAGAATAGACAAAATGACTGAACATAAACAATCACAATCTGTCATTCAGTCTATTCTCCCGTCGACAAAACCTGTTTCTACGGTGGTTATGCTACGCGAGTAGAAGTAAAAAGAAGAAGTTTATTTATCATGATATTGATAGATTTTTAAAAAACTTTTTTTTTTTAACTTGCAGTAACGACATTTTAAATTCAAATTCTTCACCGTTCCGTTATAACGCTGTTCATGCTTTCATAAAATGATTATGTCGACTTGACAAGCAGTGAAATGCTAAAACACCTTAACATATTCTTTTGGTTTATACATTGATCATTCAAAAGTTCCACTTAATTTAATTTGACTTTGTTTATCCAGCATAAGTGCCAGTGAAGATCCCGTCAAAATCGGTGCAGCCGTTTCGGAGATAAGCCGGAACAAACAGACAGATAGACAAAAAAAAAATTGGTATACCTAGGTATTTAACGTATATACTTTCGTATGCATTTAGTAGAAGCTGTTATTTTGACATTACAAACGGACACTTGAAAGAGAAAGAAAGAAAGAAAATACATTTATTTAACACAGAAAGGCATACAATATAACATACAACAGATAAAAAAGATAAAACAAATAAAAGGTGTAAAGTGTGATTTAAGAAAATTGGCAGGGGATTGCTCCACTTCAATTTTATATATTTGTATAGATTTTATATATTTGTATAGATGAATTGAATATATGTATAGATTGAAATCTTACATGTTTTTCTCAGTCAACAATATTGAACATACCACCAGTACAACGAGCAAAAACCCGTTTTCACATCAAAATCCAATTGTACTTGTCACGTATAATATGAACCCATTTCCACCACTATGCATAGGTGCACACTTGCACGGGTTCTGAATAAAGACGGCTACGCACCAGAACAAATAGGCCGCAGTATTATCCGTTCAACAGACTGAATTCAGCCCAAGGGTTGAAATATCACTGGGGTAACTCAACACTCTTGAATGGGATCTGTTTACCGAGGTGCTTGTAAACCTCTCGTGGCCAGGGGTATATATAAGAAAAAAATATGAACTTTACATTTTCTACGGAAAGGTATTTTATTTGAAGTGGTTGTATGGTTGAAAGATGTTGCCATTTTGGGTCTGCGTATAAATATACGAAGAAAAGATGGATGGATTGAAATGAAAGAAAGATGAAATGACTCGAAAGTGAGAGTCCTGAGTCGTATGAATAAGACCAAATAAATTGGGCTTTGAGTAGGAGGATGATGTAAATATATCTATGATGAATATATGAACTAGTTGCACACCGAGTGATGTATTTCCATACAGACGATAAAATAAGTCAAAACAAAGTTGGTTTTTACTTATTCTGCATCTCAAGACTTGCAAAATTTGAAAGAAGAAGGAATGAAGTAGCGTTCAGTGAATTACATCTTGATTTATACGTAGGTACCTATCTAAAATCATAGGTAGGTATATTTTGTATAGAATATTAGAATGGAATAGAATAGAATATTCATTTATTTGCTCAGAATGAAGGTATTTACAATAAGGTGGTGACAATAATGTTAAACAATCCTTGTACATTAGTACTCCAGTGTCAACTTTAAAAAAGAAACCACAATTAGTTTATTTTTGAAAGTTGTCACTGGTTCCTCTTTTATGGAATTAGGAATGTGGTTAAAAATAGCCAATGCCATACCAAAAACACTTTTCCTCTTATTATATAATTATTACAGTTAATCTTAATCTACTTGTAGTTTAAGTAGACTCCGGTTACATACAACTTAATATACATGCACGTACCTATCTACTAAGTTTCTGAGACGTTCGACTTAGAACAATGACCATCCCATGAGGACTATTAATTAAGTCCTCCAGTTTAGGATATCAATAAGTTATAATACCTAACCAATAGCCTAAGAGAATAAACAGATACCTACATCGGCCAGCACAGTATATGTTGCATTCTCTAGTGAATAATTAATTAATGATTATGTTCGTTAATTATCACCTGTTCTGGCTGAACGTTAGGCGTGGTATTTAATAAATCTGTATGCGATACGTCCGCCGTGTTATGTCTGATGATTCTCTTCTTTTTTCAAAAAACACGTGGCGTATCTGACGGCGCGAAGAACACAGGCTGGCGCAGCGTCATGGTTTCAGTAAGTCCTTCCGTGCGCCACCCGGCGGCGACGACGGAGCCGTAACAGCTCCCTTGAAGTATTATAGTATAAGCCGTTGCTATGATGTTAGGAGGCCATATTATTAAAACCTATACCTACTCCATTTATTTTAAGTTTAGACAAATATCGGTTATCAACCTTTCGTTATTTCGATATAAACGTATTATACTATACTATACTATATTACTCCGTTATATCACAATAAGTACAAAGTAATGTAATCTATATACTATTTAAATTAAAAATATAATTCTAAAGTGCAGTCATTTCAATATTATTACACAATACCTGTCGGTATTTAGCCGTTATTTGTCTAATGCTAAGGGACTGGCAGTCTTCTATACGCCATTTACTTTAGTCTTGGATCTGCGTTTACGGTCAAGGAATGGATACCTAATCCATCGAAATTATATTATGGCTTCATCTAATGACATTATTTGTTCAGACTCCGCATGATTATAAACGTGTTGTTACTTTTGCGCGTGCAAAATAGACACTGAAAGTAAAGAAAAAAATATGTAGGTACTGCAGCTTTAAACAGGAACTATTCAGTGGAAACATTAATCTTAGACCACATTTTCGCTTATAAACACGGAAAACTGTAATTAAAGGTAAACCCATATTAAATGAAAACAACAGAAAGAACAATTCAATGTTCCGCTAACCACGTTATTAAAAACTCAATTTATCTTCAATGAAATCCCGTTATTTTAAAACGATGATTGCCTGCGGTGTCTACTTTGACTTTTGGCTAGCACGAGCTGATACTACCATTGATTGGCGCGTGGCTGTAGTAATTAAAGACACTTTTTGGTCATTAGAAATCGCACGCGACCATTTAGTTAATGCCGAAATTTGGGTCCATTTTGTGATGAGAAACAAAAAATAATACAAACTCTTGATCGAAGAGTAAGCATACCTAACATAGGCATAATCAGCCCATAATGTTCTTCTTCTCTGTGAGAGGCGCTCGTTTGGGCGGGCCGCACTGCATTGCAAAAATTCTTCCTGCTTCACTTTCGTAATTCTTTTACGAACCTTCGCACACTACAGGCAGGCCGCACCGCGCTTTTTTGTATCGACATACGATGCGCCGCCGGCGGCCCGATGCGGCTCCACCATCGAAGAGTAAAGCACAAAATTGATTGAACGGCTGCCAGCCGTTTGTAGCGCTTCGTATCTCATACAAAAAAAGATTTTCGATCCCATCAACGATACCTAAGGGCGTATTCACTTGGAGTTTTTAACGCGCGTCGACGGTGCGTTTCTAGATTTCAAATATCAGCACTATTTACGTTGCAATGCGTATACGCGCATCGACGGCGGGTAAAATAAACGCTGTGTACAAAGGCCCTAATAAAGGTCCCTTCTGAATTAGGCCACGAGAGAGCTAGGTCAATGTCAATCAATTACCATGATACCGGTATGGTTCCCAAGCCAATACAAATAGCAAACACGAAGTTTTTGGTACTCGGATGTTCGACGCTCCCTAAATAAACGCTCATAAACAAAGTCAACTTAATAATATTTGGAAAAGGGTAATTCCTACGGGTATTGGAAATTACGAAAGTGCTTACGCCACGCACAAACGTCGACCTTACGTATCAGAAACTTCGAATAGTTTGGTAAGCCAGATGAACTTTGCTGAACTTTTGTTTAAGAAGCCCGGGTAACCTGCTAAGGTAACTTTACTAATCTCGGTCTGGGATTAGTTGCGAATCGGTGTGGTTGGTTAGTATAGAAAGATAAGAGAGAGTTTGGCTAAGTGCTGAAGTTTGATTCGTCAATTGAAAGGCAATGATAAAGTAGGTAAGCTACAAAAAGTACAGCATTCTGTAATAACACAATTATCATCTTACGTGTAGGTGTATTACAGACATCGACATGAGGCCCATAATAATACAAAAGACGTGGATATATTTAGTAACCTATTCCGCTTAACTATTCCTAAAGATTCATAAAAAACCCTGTAAGAAATCGACACCAGTTTCACCTCTCAACGAGGCGAATGCCGATTGACTTGTCGCGAACCCAAACGCGCTGAGAACAGCGTCCAGCGCTTGGCGTGGCAACCCGTCGTCATAATTTCCGCCAACTGCCCATAATAATACTTGTTTTTAACAGTAAATTCATGCATATATCTCTTAAGTCTTACCCCACGTCTTATTTAAAAGCGATCGTCGTGTGAATACACGATCGTTCGAAGTTTGTGTTCGGTGAATCTAAACGCGTGGTCGCGCCGACAGAGGGCGCTTGTTCGGAAACCTTCGGTTTTCCAAACAGAAAGAAACATATTATACGCCCGATGAAATCAAATAGAACGTGGTCTTCCACGTCAATATCAGCTCTTTTTATTTACCAGCTACGGATACAGTGGACACGAAAAAACCACATGCGAAAATGCAAAATAAATTATTGGCTTCCGATCCCTGACATGTAAAACGTTTGGACGACCCTTTACGCCTACAAAAGCTTCGTCAACAGTCCGGGACGATGTGATATTTGTCAGTCCGCACAAATTTGTTCAGCGCCCTTAATAAGGCCCGGCCTTGTATGGAAAAATATATTTTCCGGAAAACTCTCAAAATGCCCATTTCGTTTTTACGTAGTTGAGGACTTTGTGAAAGAATATTTTTGAAATAGACCAGTCTGCGCCGCTTTTGCATTATTCTTTTAATTGCAAGCGTTTTATGAATGACGAATTAAGCACGGATATAATATAAACATAGGAAAACGTGGTAGGTACTATGGTAGGTACATAATAAAATTATGAACAGATTAAAAAAAAGTTTTTTTTTCTGGTGTTATAACGCTAATAAAAAACCTGTGTAACATTTCGTACACTTCTATAAATCGTCCTCTTATTTATATTCTTAAGCAAAGATTTGTCAAAAAATGTTACGGTGAATTATGTCTCAATGAAGATGCCATTAATAAAAATGTAGAGGTCCTTTTATAGAAACACTTAGTGGACTTAATGGCTTTTGGATGAAAAACTGACGGAAGCTACCCGAAAGGGTCGAAGGGATGTTTTATTAATTTTGTCTGCGATCGCAATGGTTAGACAATTTTTGTAACGCCATTTTACGTTTAATAGCTACCTTAGCTAACTTAAACACAGGAGTGTAAGTATTTTCACCTTTCTGCACGTTGACCCTTTTTTATTTTAAACAAGAACCAGATTAAAAGTGTAATAACATAATTATATATATTTTTATTTATCTTTTGCCCGCAGCTTCGTCCAAAGGTTTGCTCTCGAGGTAGTCCCATATAAATTTTATTAACATAGCTTGGTTACTTTTTGAAATTCACCCTACAAACCTGTCGTAGGACAGGCGAAAATACCTGTAGGTTGTTATGTTTTTTTTTTCTATCTGCCTAACCTTTTCCCAACTATGTTGGGGTCAGCTAATCGGCTTCCAGTCTAAGCGGAGGCAGCTGAATACATATATTATACTGGGTAATTCAATACCCCTTGGTAAGACTGTCAGACTTTCGGGCATCTGATGACCGGTAAAGACTGCCAAAGATCCACGAATGACAGCTGCTTAACGGGCTTTCCGAGAGGAAGAGGAGTCTCGATTTGTATAGATGGTCACCCTTCCACGAACCAAGCCCAGCAAACGTACGGCTATTATTACTTATCTACGAGATGCTCTTTTTTTTGTATAAACCACAATAATTTTACACAAATACAAGTTAAGACAAAGTCAATTAGGTAATGGGCCAAAGAAGTGACAAAATGGTGTACAAAATATAAAGCAAGAGGAGAAAAAGACGGTATCGTATGGGTCGCTAGCACATATATGTGTCCTAGAGACCAGGGGCCAACATGTCCTGAGGTGCTTATAAGGAGTGGCGACGTATTTCACGACGTATTTCAATCCTGGAAGTATAGTCAAGATCCCTACCCGCGCTCTTACTGGAATACTTCCTTCCTCAATCTCCACTCAAGTCGGCCAATAAAGGCAAGAAAGGGGTGGGAGCTCTGTGCCTCGTGAGTGTTCACTCTGGCCGCTCAATAAAGGCAAACCAGAGATGAGGAACAAGGCTTCTCTCAGGAGATAGGGTACGTAGGGTTGGTACTGGCCCACAGCTCGCGACATGCTGCCCTGCGGGTTTATGTATCTGTCTTGGTCTGGCTGCTCACCCAAGACCTGTTTCCGCAAAGTAAATTCTACCGGCACAGACCTAGACTTCAGGAGCGCGCAAGCCCCACCACGTTGTTATTATTATTCCTTATAGGTGCTGATATAGTGGTTAAATAAAAACAGATGTAAAACGTACATTTTCATGACTTTTTCCAGCGACATCTGTATATTTTTAATAGAATTATTCTTGAAGCCACTACCTTTTGTTTATTACCCCTACATGAAATGCTTTTTGAACCAATTTGTAGATGGCGCTCATACGAAGGCTTTAGTAGCAGATAAAGCGACATCTTGTTTTCAAAAATAAACATTTTGATATCTCAATATGCGTTTGCGTAAATAGATGGCGTTGTTATATGGGTTTTAGGGTGAAAATACTACTTAGATTATTTATTTTTATTGGTTCATTATGATTTCCATACAAATGATTAAGTTTTACAACTTACTTATCGCTAAGCAATACATATAAACATAATATTACTTTGTGTTTATTGTTCTCATTGTTTCTGAATGGACGGGAAGCATCGTTTGACCACTATTAAATACCTGACAGTGGAAATCAGTGGGCAGATTTTTGGTTATCCCTTTGATGCTTACTATTTTGCCGTTTTTTTTTTCAGGTTAATGTTACCGTTGTGGTAATAATAATTATGAGCCAGTCAACAAGGTGGTACCGAGTCTGACTCTTTAAATCTAAAGCTCTTGAAATGCAATCCATATGAATTTTTGTACCATGTGTGACAATGTAGTGTTGTGCCAAATTATTTGGCAATATGTAATAAGTAGAATTTTATAGATTTTATATATTATGCAAATTCTGGTTATGGGTAAAGGTAAATAAAGGAATAAAAGCAATATGTCATTTTTATGGAATTTATTTCATCTTCAATTTCAAACTACACCTTCAAAATTACAGTTGATTATAACTACTATAAGCTATAATTTTTACCTAACTCCGTCTCGGGACCTACAACGCTCATGAAAAAAATTTTGACACGTTTTCAAAACTTCCAAATATTAGAATTTCATCCGATTCCTTAAGCCTACCTTCCATTACGCGTTAACTACATAATCATACTTCGTACAAAGTACATGAGACGGATAATTAAGAAATTATGTTTTCTACAAAATGTAGATGTTAAAAATCGTCAGTGACGATGATTCTGGACCCAAATGATTCCCCTTCTCATGTAATAAGTACCACTGCTTAATAATAAAACGGTATATTAAGTTCTATATTAAAATTAGTTGCACGCTTGCAAAAGCTGCTTTGCGGTGGTTAAGTAATTACATACAATAATAAATGTCACATACATGCGAAAAATTCGTTCATTCCCATACATATCTACGTTAATATTATTCTAATGATCACTAAATTAATTAACAAAATAAATCTGTTAAAACGTAATTTATTTTTTAAGTCTCAAACAACGTTTCTTTCAAAAAATCAGGTACAAATCAATCAAAATTAACACTAGGGTAACTGAACCATCCAGAGGAAGTATTTTATGAGATCTTGTTGTACATTATTAGACAAATGTGAACATAATTAAGCATGAATATGCATTACACAATAAATACGATGAACTTAATTTATAATACACAACATTTTTTTGGCTTTTATTGTATTAAACACAAAATCACAGAAGAATCTATTAAATATAGCTGCTACGCCTTTCATTGAGTATATCACTGGCCGTCAATCAATGTCGTTGTAAAAGTACCAAGTGATATAAAACTATGAAGAGGAACTAAAACTATCCATTATTGAGGGCCCCATAGTCCATCCCGTTACTCTACTTAAATTCTAATATAACAAAAAATATAAATAAGTCATCATGTGAAAGTTACATAACATGTGCAATCTTCATCTATGATCTTATATTATTCTGTTAAGTGCCATTATTATCATGATTAGCTTAAGACTTCACTATAGTATGAAAGCTATATCAAAATTTATTTCTATTTAACGTTTTATGTTGGCCAATGTTTTGTGTCTCAAGTGTATTTGCTTCTTTTACTTCTAGAACAAGTTTAATCGCCTGACGACAATATTATTGATGAACTCACTGTGCAAGCAAGAAATTTCGACAATTATTTAAAGTATTTTTTAAATTAGCACACACACTTGAGGTTCCGATAAAAATAAGTAGTACTATATCTACTATGTTTGACATACAGTGTATAAAAGTTCCAACTGACATCAAGTCTACGCCGTACAGTTTTATACTAAATCGATATTATTTTCGTGTCTATTCGGCCCACGTGGTTATGACTCATGCTATTACGATCCCTACTAAACTCAACCTTGTATCTATAATATCAAGGTTCTATTTTAAATGTACTCATCAATGTGACAACTGTACCCACCTATTTCATGTTTGCTACATAAATATTCCACGGTTTGCAATCTGATTTGTTTTTAACCTTGCTGAATACATTTTATAGTTTACGTAAGCAGTTTACGCGCTTTTAATATAAAGTTGAATGTTTTCATAGTGAGTCACTTATTGTTAAAACGAATTTATATTCAGACTTGACTCTTCACACCTGTATCTACGTGATTTGTGAATCATGGCAATATGGATCTAAATAATGACTGCAATACAGCGTTTTTCTATTACAGTAATAAAATTAAGTATCTTCTTGGCGACAGTCATTGTGTTCAAATATAAAGGAAATTTCCTCTACTTTCAAACTTACGTAATTAGGTAGTTTGCGTTAGCATTCTATACTTTACAGTTCAAGACAACAACAATATTTAGTTCAAAGTCTACGTAAAGCTTGACGTCTTTATTCATGACAAGACCAACAGCAGATAGGTAATTACGTTACTAGTTTATTGCTTAGGCCATGTTATTGCAAATGAATACAGAGGTCATTAATGTTTTGATGATTCATCGCAAATTGTTTGCAAAACGAATTATCACACAATATAACTACCTAATATCATCGTTTGCGTCAATATCAAACAAACGTACAATATACATACAGTTAACACTGATTAATAAAAGATATATGGTATCAATGCATGAGATAAACGATGAATGAGTAATTCGAAGCAAGACAACATAAGTACCTATTTCGTTACACACAGTATACATTTAAATGTGAAAATGATTATATGCGAATAAATAATATATAACATATTTTATATATGTGGCTGCGATATTCTGGACTAGCATAATTACACTGCTACCTGAGCGTATACAAATAAATGTAAGCCAGTTCGTTAGCAAAAATCATTGAATTCTAACTCTTTGGTATTATTCACTGGGTTCCTAAAGCTAGACAAATACGATAAGTAACTCCTTCACTTGTGCTTTCTTCAGCAATCTAAACAAAAAAAAATCACACCTTGGATTTCCGATCGCTGTTTATGTACACCTTTCCGAACTTCGAACCGACCGATCGACTGATCGAGGTTCACTCAAAATTAAAACCCATTTTTCCTGATGGGATGTTCATAGTAGGACGGCTGGCAGAGGTGTGGACAGTGCCATGTGTTCCGCACCTCGAACTGGAAGCCTCTGGGCAGTAACGTAGTGCCGCATCAGAGCTGGCACAGTCGGGAACGCTGTCGCAGCACCACCCAAAGTGTAGCCGTCTGTTGCACGGCAAATACGCATGTGCATAAAACCACGTGTAGATCTGCAAAGCAAAGAAAAAACCAAGATTAGTAAAGATTATGTTAAAAATATTCCAAAGACGTAGGTTACTGAAGTTGATAATAAACAACATGACTAATAAGATGCTCTAAGTGATAGTAAATACTCACTTCAGACTTAGCGAATAGTCGTGTTTGGCCGATTCGCTGTTTCGAACCAAAAAAGCGCCCTCATCCGCATCCCTTAGCAGACTCTCAGCTTCAACGCGCGATAAGGTCCCGTGGTACCACCTGTAAGTAATTAAAGAAAAAGCAATTAGTTTAAATTCTTTATTGTATTCATATTACACTGTCAAAATATTCATGTTCATTTTGGTTAATAATGTGGTTTTTAGAAGAAATCAACTCACCCTTGTCGGTCAAGTGGGAGAGAAGCGTCAACCAAATCTCTAGGCGGAGCTATCGGTCCCAAATTCAAACGCAGTCCCTTAGAACTGCCAGAACCACCGCTGCCGCTGTCAAAATTCAACTTCAAATTCGGTTTGTGTGTGTTTCCTGAAAACAAGAAATAAGATTGAATAAGGAAATACGTCAAGTGAGTAAACTTTTGTTCTTAACATTGATTGAATCTAAGGCGCCACCACTTATTACGTCAAACCACACGCAATTCTCCGCAATACGAACTCTAACTCAACTGAACGGTTACAAATTGCTCCCAACATATATACAGGAAAAAGTTCCCTCAAAAAGCACTCAAGCAAATTAAATATTGGATGGGCGTTGGACCAGAGAATTTCGTGTGGAGCAATCCGGAGTCATACGTCTTAATCGGCATAATGCGGTGGCGGTCGCTTCGAGTTAGAAAGAATCAACAATTTGAGTCGACGGACCCTTCGAGTTTACTTCTTTCTTACAAGATTGACATGTAAATCTTTCTGACGTGATGGAATTATTAAAGAGCATTGGAAAGTTCTTAAGTGATTCGATATTTTGATTTTTATAGCTAATGGAAACATTTGAAAGATTATAAAAAACACCAACCTTGATTTAAGTCTTGCACGCTTTGGCTGGAAGAGGCATTTGAGATGGCTCCTCCAAAATCGTTATTCAGTTGTAGTGACTGCCCGCGTAACTTTCGGCGCAATTTGGGCATGTCAAATGGCAAGGTTCGCATATCGGCTTCGGCTTCAGCCCGTCGTCTCCTCAACTTGGGCATGTCGAAAGGAAGATCAGACAGGTCAACATCTTCATCTTTACGTTCCTCTTCAGTATTACTGTTTTTGAAATTAATGAAAGCGTTTCGTGAGTCCACGCCTTCCCTCGAGTGGATTGAAATACCACTGTCAGAGCCTTGAATTTCAGAATCACCAGTTGTTGAGTGTCTAAATGTAAGGTTCAAAAGATTCCTGTTTTGTAACGCACGTCGTTTAGGTTTGGCAACAATTTCAACAGTCGTTTGCATCGTATTACCAGTTTCAAAGTCTTCAGGAGATACTTTTTGAGAGTTATTGTTTTTGTTGTTGTCAGATGTTTCCGATGCTTGTTCTTGTGAAGATTTATCAGAAATGGGGCTTAGAATATGCAACTTAGCTGGATGGTGCCCAAACCCCGACAACTGCATATGATGATGTGACTTTGTGAAGGGCACATTTCCTGAATCAGAGCTGTGTGAACTTAGCGAAGACGAATGACGACTTTCTGAACTACTACTACTCCTGTCTCCTTCACTATTACTACTTCGCAGTGACTCCATGCTGCCTCCGCTGCTGCTTGTGGCCATACTTTCTGTACTAGAGTACTTGCGACGTGGACGAATTACTCCAGGCCTTCCTTTAAACTCCATTATAGGGCCGACCCCCTTTGGCCCCGTGTACCGATTCATTTCAGGTGTGTCAGAATCGGAAGTGGGCCGACCCTTAATCTCTAAAAAAATACCGTCTTTTGATTGCCCTCCTTCATCATCACCATCGCGAGATTCACGACTCGAATCTCTCAGACGTTGTCCAAGATCCAGTTCAGTAGATACTGAACCTTTGACGTCAGCCATGCTAGCATCGCTACTCGTGGGTGTATCCCGAGCGCGCAATGACTTCACTGGCAACCTTAAGTCTTTAAGACGAGGGTGTGCAGGTTGTGACTGAGGCAAATTCGGAGCGCTTTTAATACTATTCATGGCAGAGCCGTCTTTCTGTTGAAATTTTGTTGGCAGAGGTGCTGTAGATGGCGGCGATGGTGTGTATCCGCGAAGTGGAAGTTGAGACGTCGATGCTGTCCGTCCGTCTTCCTCAATATGAACCTTTTCCAATTCCTCTGACAAGGCACAAGCGTTGTTCTCATTCTCCCTTTTTTGACGAATTGTGGGGATTTTGGAACGTCTAACACTGTCCGTCTTCATAGTCACCTTGCGGCGACCTTTGTAGTCTGGTTCGCTACGCTCAACGGCTTCAAAAGCAGATGACGCGGAAGAAATAACTTTTCGTTCTTCAGCTTGCAAAAGAGCAGGGTGGTTGCTAACCCTGTCGAAGTCATCCAAATCATCATCCGATCGTGCAATTTTGCAGTCGAACGCTGTTTCGTAAATCTGTCTGGTGGTCATCTCTTGCGGCCAGCGGGGCAGTGGCGCCGGCACGTAAAAGACGCTGCGGGAAGGCTGACGCTCCTCTACATCTTCGGGCGCGGCGCACGCGCAGCCGGCCGCGTCGCGCCCGCGACGCCTCGGCGGCATCCACGCGCTCTCGCCAGACGAAGATGATGAGCGCTCTAGCTCACGGAAACCATCTTCAGCAACTGAGAATCTTTTAGGTAGATTCGGTCTGGGAGCAACGTGAGGTGCGTCAAGACTGGCTGACTTCCTGTACCGGGGGCCACGAGAAGATGATGTTGTGGAGATGGTAGGAGCCGACGGTGTTTGCTGCTGTTGAGGAGTTTTGAACAAATCACCGTAGTAGTAAGGACTTGGGTTTCTGCGTGGCGCGTTAGCGTATCGTGGGTCGGAGCGACCACTGTCTGGGGAATGTAGAGAAGGTGCTGTAGCGAATGGATCAAATTCGCCGAATTCGTCTTCCTCGCCTTCCGAAGATGTCGATCGATCCTCTGATGATGATTCTAAAACAAAAAAAAATTGGAAAATTATAACATACTTATGAATACAATATTTGGGGAATGAGTGCGCATTCAAGTGCCATTGGAGTAGCTTTAGAAGATAAACTGAAGTCGGTAACGAGCCAGACGCGGATTTACAATTTTTCTCCTATTTCTGATGTGGCTCAGCTTGTCTCAAGTGACGTCGTTTAAACCCCAACGTCCGGATTGTGAATCCACATCCCCTCAAGAATGCAACCAATTGTTAAGAATTGAAAAGCATTTTTTCAAGAACGTGGAAAAGTTTATAAAATCTTTTTTGAATCCAAAAGCATGTTCATAAATTCATTGATGCTGGTATACCGACTTCGTAAAGAATGCTTTTGTGCAAATTTCTATGGTTATAAATTAGACATCGTTTCCAGTAGTTGTTATTTGACCTCGAAGGGGTGAAGTGAAGGGACAAAGGGAGCCATTAATAAACGTCCTATTTTGGAGATATTCGGAATATTCATTTAACTGTTTTGCGTTGTCGTTATTTATATTTAAAGTAATTACTGCACCTAGTTCGGGAGGCAGAGCTTTTATGTAACAGTGACACTATGTTTGCAAATAAATGAATTTCATTTATTTATTTACTGCAAAATTCGATATTTTATGTGCTTTGAAGATTCAAAATTTCATATTTTGTCTCCTTGATTACTTCGTATGTTGTTAACGCTATCATGATAAGAAATTATTACTACACAAGCTAGTTATCATTATTTACATTTTGCAAGAACAATTTAATTATTAGCTATGGGTACATACTGAGATTTACGACGCAGTTGAAACAACGCTCATTGACGTTACTCCCTCGTTTTTAAACTTATTCATTTCCATTTCAATCGGATCTGGAGGACTATTACCTTAGTTAATGAATACGTTAAACCCCTCATACACGTGCCTACACGCACAGCTAATGTTATTTCAAAGGCACGACGAAATACCCTAACGAGTATTCCTTGCTTCTGGTAACAAAGGACTCCTTCTGAATGCATCATGAACATAAAAGTCTGGATTTTAAAAGCCACGACGATAGGAAAGAACTAACGAATCGTAGGCTCGTAGTATGCCATTTTATAATAAACTTTTTTTAATGCGCTCCCTAGAACAAGGTCTGCGCCTCTTTTGTTTTAATACCGTATTTTCCGTTGCCTCATTTAGATTATTCTGTAGAGCATTGTTCTTTGTAGTTTGTAATTTTTTTATTGTGATACCGAGTTTAATATTTTGTGTCTATGTAATCTATGTTTAAAAAAACTTCCTGTCGTCAAATTATAGTTTACGCCATTTGCCGTCTTTCGATGTCCTAACCAAAACTTAATCCCCATTATTTTTTATGCTACATTCTTTATTGAAACACATTGGTATAAGTACAATTGCGAGCGAAATTGCCGTCATCAAATATAAGAGAAGTCCCAATACGTTCAACACGTTACGTCGATTGAACAAAGCGGCGGCAAAAACTGTGCAAATTGTCTATTAGCGACGTGGAGAGTGCAGATGGGAGGGTAAGTGACGTCATTACGTGACGTAATTACTTTTCCGCGTGGATGACCAGGCCGCGCGACTCGAAATTTGTTAAATTGCCGCGATTAACGTGTTAAATGTCTTTCTGAAGCGCGTTGGCAGTGAAAGGTTAAAGGTAATCGACTCGTACGTATATCACTTAAAGATTTTCATACGAATCTAAACTCTATTTCCAACAAACCTTTAGAGACCCAGAATACTCCCTCGAATTCCAAAATCATTCACAGTAAACTAGCGACGTTGAAAAAAAAAACTAATCTATCCACGAACATACCAACTTACAATAAAAGCCTCAGTTATTATAAAATCCCGGACATTTTTTCAGCCGTGTCTAGACGGACGGACAAACGACAAAAGGGCTGATTGAAACTTGCTATTGTTGCTTCAATACTAGCTGGTATTAGCGAATGAAAGTCCCTGGATGATAAAAAAAATACCGCAATCGTGTAATTAATGCTTGGTACTTGTATTTTCCGATAACGTAGACGTACTTTGATGCAAAGGCTTAGTCGCACGCAAAGGCATTGTATCTCAAAAAGACAGAACATTTCGTTACGTAAGTAAAGATAAATAAGGCAGAGTTGTTAATGCTTTAGAAGATATTACGGAACATCAAATCGATGTAATTGTACAATATTCTATCATTAATTATCACTAACCAAAAGTACTTTACAGCTATTATTTCAATGATGATTACAGCGGTATTTTACCCATAAATTTTGGAAAGTATCCAACCACTCGGTTATTTATTATACGCGAGTATCACATACCAACACTTGTACCAGATTTAACTGACCTAATTACGAAGATTAAGGAACAAAGATGCTATCCTTTAAATCCGTGAGATGGTTTTCTTTTTTTAACTAACGCAGGAGTATATATCTCTTAACCGCAGCGAAAACAATGGCCTAACTAGGCTCTGCCACGATTGTTGCACTGGAAGAATGGACCCTTTGTCCCGACCGTCCTAGACGAGGATGTTCTTGAAAAAGCAAGAGCTTTCATGTAAACCGGGAAAATGAAGCGAAATTTTGGTGTTTTTAGATCATCTTGCTATTTAACGTTAGGCTTTAATTATTGAGTAGTTTCTTCTTGCAAACCAAGTTTATTTTTACTCTGAAAAATTACATTCTTGAAGCTCTCCGAACAAGAATCTCGCCTTGAGTTCTAAATATTGTAGTCTGAATTATGTGGAAATCTGTTTATTGGATTGCATAAAAATTTCTGTAAGCAAACATGCTGATTTGAATGTAATCCGAATTGTGTTGTGTTATTTCAAGGATGTTTTGCCAATTGGTAACATTGAAATGCCAATTTGTTTCATATAGCTACATTGTTAAGCGTTGCTGGAATAAACGGAAATAAAGCTTCATGTTTCTTTTTAATGTCGGTAGTTTCGATTTCTTCCTACTTAACACTTTTTTTTTTAAAGTTTGATTTGAACTTGCATTTGATTTTGGGAAAAAACTTGTAACAATGTACGATGTGACTATTTTTATCAAAATTTACGTCAAAAAATGCCAGCAATCTATTCCAGCTAATCTAATCAACTACCCACTTTAAGTTTTTGATACAAACATTGTACGAACTCAACAGGCATGAATTGGCACATTCAAAAAATTACTATTGTTATGCTTTATGTGATTCATCCTGTTATCTTTCGGCTTGTCATTGTTTCACATACTCTTTTGTTTCTGACGTTAAAAAAAAAGTTTTTCAGCTTACCAGATTCGTAGTATGGTTGAGATCTGTGTCTGGTCTGTCTCTCGTGCCTCAATGGCGCTGAAGGTGCCGGTTCTGGCGGAGATTCCACTGAGCCTTCAGGGGCACTCTCAGGGCTTCGCCTGGACACACTAGGAGCCGACAAGTCAAAGTCGGTCCTCCTTGCGGACTCGTAATCCGCTCGACGTCTTGCAGACCCCGCGTCAAACTCCGCTCGTCTCCCTGAATCCCCGTCGAATTCCCTTCCGTAGTGTCTACGACTCTCGTACTCGTAAGGTTTTCGGCACGAGTCAAAGTCGTAGTTTGTGCGGCGGGATTCGTAGCGCCATCTGGTGGCTTCGGGGGAGCGGCGCTGCTCTCGAGAGCGCCGGCTGCGTTGTGGGGAGCGGCGGGCTGTGTCGCGAGGTGTGCAGTACGCTTCTATGAATTCGACCTGGAACAATAAGGAATAGCACATGAATAAACAGTTCCGTTTTCAATCAATTTTGATGTTGTAGGGCTTGAGACCCCCAGCTGTGGAATTTCTCCAAATTGCCCCATTAATAAGTAAAACGGGAATTTATCGAACAATTAACCCTACAAAAGCCAGCATCGAACATGTAGGACAAGGGGCATCGCATACCAACCGACTATTAGTCGGAAAGAAGCCCTTCATCATGAAGGTCGATTATGTGGCAGAGTAAAGTGGTAATAAAATGCAGCGGTCACATATTCAGCGACCGTAACGGCCGGTTAGCCGTCCTCTCCCCTCAACGGGGCGTCATTACCACGACCCGTTTCTGTTTATGGGGATGGATATAAAGAATATTATGAGATATTGTGTGCATCGACGATACTATGAGGTGATAACATTTTGGGGGACGCTGCCAAATTTAGTTCGAAGACAAATTTTTATAGCGCAGTGCTGGGATGTTTGTTGCTTTTATTTCATCCAACCATGTTTGTAAAATAAATACGACAGACAATTCAATTGCAGATTGCATACCTTCTACTTATAAAGATACGTATGTTGGACGCATAGGTTTCATAAATCTATACAAAACCACCTCATATAAAAATCTCGCAATTAAAAATTCACGTACCAAAAATAATGGGAGAACAATTCAGACGGGATTGCATGTTTTTATTTTTCGAATCCGTTTATATGATGATATCTGTTTAACCCGGGGGTGGTTTCAGGCCATTAGAGACAGTGATGAGTCCGGCTTCCGCGCCTCCGGACATGAAGGGTCTCTCTTACTTCTCATTAAGGGTTAAATTAGAAGCAGCTCAGATGGATTCCGACTGAACCGTAAGTTGTTTACATAAACAGTTCACCGTACGCATGTCGTACTTTACGTAATCACTGTTTACGCAACAATTTTATGGCATTTGTAACGCTCGAAACCATGCAAATGTTTAACGCAATACAGTACGAATAATACGTGTTTATTCAATGGAATTCTGTCCGAAAGTTGGACGTAAGTACGTCAAAAAGAACAAAATGGTGATCCGTTTTTGCCCGAGGGGCAGTTCTCTTTTAAACTTTGGGTATAGAAGGGTAGGTTCGGTTCATCTGGCGCATTGTTTAACGATTCCTTGCTATGCATGAAAATTTATTTACATAATTAAACGTCGGCCGTGCCACCCTCCAGTTTTGATTTGCGATGTCTACAGAGATTTCTACGCTCTTTATTTGCATATTTTGATGCTTAATTAAAATCTGCGATCAATTTGATGTATAGCATTTGTACAGGGTACCTATTTGTACTTCATAATGATAAGAATTGATATTTTCCTAAGTATTGTGATCTTTACCTGCTCTCTTGCCAAAATCGATCTTATCAAAGCATATCTACTATCTAATCTGCATATCATTTGCGAAGATAAATCAACAAGCATACGATTAAAAAGTATACCTATACAGTATTTTCAAATGTTATGTAATTGCTCTGTAAATTGTCCATTAGTGCTTAATCCTATTTTTTTTTTTAAACATGTTCAACAATACTAGTACGTCCTCTCAAATTTTATTTACAGATTCAAATCAATACCGCCATTCAAGCGTAAGGGTTAACTCTGAAAGGGATCAAATTGAATTCTGCTCAAGCACACATGCTCGCGTCTGGCCATTCATCAATTGTATCGTATAATGGGGGTAGAGTAGTCAACAGCTCACTTCCTGCTCTCGTATTACGTATAGGTAGATACAACGGTAGTAGTGACTGTACTATTACCATTGTAATCACCTTCCTGCTACATTGTGGTCTGGATTCTGTAATAGTATACACCGGCCAAAGCGGTAAGAGAGTTTTTATTGACGTGAACATTGCTATAGCCACAAAATAACTTATGATTTTATTTTCTTTAAGTAGGTTTGTACAAACACTTTTACACGTCAATAATATTTTAAGTACTAGATGAGGTCGGCGTTTCCTATCTGACTACTCTGAGAAGAAAGGCCGAAATAAACTCAGAGGTCACAGTCTCTTTTAAAGTCCAGACAATATATTGGTTAGATCAAATGAAGACCATGTAGATTAGTGTCTGAAATGGTCTTTTGAGGAAACAACCACACAGATTGAGTGGACTTGTCCAATCAGTGCACGCATTTATTTTGTCAGTAACCGTGTAGCTCCACTCAGTACTTAAGGAGCTCAACTTTAGGATCCAGGAATCAGTTCAGCGGTAATCCTCTGAATTCCCTGATTCACCGCATAATAAAAACGAAAAGTAAGTACATTTGAATTAAAGAAACTGGCAACAGGTTTAGCCAATCCCAACTCAAAGAGAAAATTACGGAACGGCAATGTCTATTACTCAAAGCTAATAGTAATCTAAGGAAGGAAGTCGAAATAAGATAAACAATACTGGCCTTGATTGAGATCAAGTTGCGACTCAGACAAAGAAAAAACAAGGAAATAGATGAACCATGAGCATTTTACATTTAACACCATCCATCACTGAGGAGACTATAATGTACATATATCTTCAACATTTTATGACTAGAAATAAAATGATTTCTCGGAAACATTGGGTAAGCCTTGTGGAATCCAGGATCTAAAATAAATGCGTATACATAATATATTTTCACAGCACGCGTGAACTCACGGCCTTAGTTGTGACTCATTGCGACCTTAAAAGTTCTTTTGCCATGTGATAAAAATCTCCTACAGACTTTTTTATATCTGACCGAGATGTTTCAGAATGTGTTGGCAGCGTCGGGGATTCCTTCTTGTTTGAATTTGCCTACGTAATTGTATAATTTGTCTTGGACAATCGCATTAATAATAAACAAGCTCTAGATACCGGCGAAGTCGTCCATATAAACGATTCCGGGTTCACCCAGTATGAGTAATACAAACAGTATGAAGGATGTGGGACAAGACGGAGCTTTCAGACGGCCAGATGAGTCACCGGCCCGGCCCGATGTATTAATATCGGAGACACGCCTCCTGGGATCCCGAACTAAAATAGCGCGGTGTCGCGTGACTTCAATATGGTAATGCGCGATCATAGCTATACATTTTTTTCGTGGATTTTTTCCGCGCCCACTAATATTTTTAGAACGTGAATCAATCGATTATCAAATAAGGATTGATAAAACAAACAACTGCCTACATAGTAATAAAAACAAAGAATTCTTATGGATTTACGGATGATTGATGTTGTAAAGTCGGTCTATATAGTTTCTGGAAGCATTATTCTTAGCAATTGGCATGACAATTTAATCCTTTGACTCCCTGACTTGTAATTTACTTTACATTCTTCAAGTTAAAACATAGTTCAGACAAAACGACTAGGTACTCTTTTTTCTCACATCCTTGCTGGCAAGGATGTGAGACTTAGTGACTAATTAGCGAAGCTTTTAGCATCTGCGTCTGAAGACAAACGTGAGTCACCATCGCAATTGCCAGTTTTGTTTACAATAACAAATGATGACGACCAACAACTTACTATCGACGTAAAAATCTCCACTCACAACAATTATAATAAATTATCTTCTTGTTGCGATGGAACGTGCTGATATGAAATTGAGGATTTATCTAAAAGTCCCCGGTATTTGCCCTTTGCTTTGCGCAGATGTACAAACAGAACAGATTGCATTGCAATATAAAACAGAACAACATAAGAATTCGTTAGATGGAATTGCATTTGCCGGTCGGCAATTGGCACGGTCATGCCTAGGCCGCCGCCAGCTACTGTCTGGTCACGTTCAGCAAACCAGAGACCGCAAACAGGTCCCATACAACTGAACTAAATAGATTGTCTTTTATTCTTTTCACTTTCATGGGCTTTGACGACGCATTTCAATTTGATATTGGCGCAAAGCCCTGCGTCTGTGACATGTCTAGTCAACGAGTCATAATATTAATGTTTACTTTGGCACCAATGAAAAATGGAGAAAGATATAAAATGAAGTTTCTGAATAATGAATCGAAATTGCATTTGCTTTTCTGTTTTCAAACGTTCTATGTTGTGTCGAGTATTCCGGGGCATGTTTGACTAGACTAAGCACACAATTGTCGGAAACGACAAAACAAGCGGAGGAAATAAGCTTAATTACTAAGTTGCGAGTCCAAGTCACCCAAAGGGCCGGGGGTCTCTTTAAGTAGACCCTTACGAATGTTTCAATGAAGGGAGCAATTAAGGAAGAAATTTTCAACACGTCTTCTAAAAGGTCATCGCACCCTCAGCATTCTTGAAAATCAGCTGTACAAATAATGATAAGGCATTAAATCTGATTAATAAGAAAATCTGATTAAACTTTTGAATGAAAGCTTTTGTATTTATGTTACTCACTGCTTCAATGGCTTTGCAGGAATAAACACAATGACCGTGACAAGTTTTTGTTGAACTAAAAAACTTGGGTGAATAGTCCTTTATGGTCGTCATTGTGAGTACAAAAAAGGGACACAGATCAGATTTGCTTCTTTTGTAAACGTTGTTCATCTGTCACAGGCTAAGCTTTTGAAGGCGAGAAAATTTTAACATGGCCCATAACAAAGTTCCTGCAAACCGGATGGAGTAGTGATCTGGTGATAAATCTTTTGTAATTGACAATACTGCTCTTTGAGAACAATAGGACTCGACTAAAACATAGCTTTGATAAATGGAGTTTGGGTACCATTTAGTTGAGTGCTAGATTCGTTACTTGTCAACAATGGAGAACAGTTTATCCTTTGTGTATTGTCTGTTCCTATTAATCTCATCCGGACTCAATGTTTCCGAGTTCGTAGAAGTTTTATGGTATTTTATTAGGATTTTATTTTCGCATTCGAAAAGAGAAAAGATTGTGCCTCTCGTATCGAGGAACAAACTTTGCTCTCTGAACTTGTAACTGAGTTAAGTCAACCCCCGGGATCGCCTGGAGGCTCCTAATCAATATGTACTTACTACTGTTTCGATTTTAGTTTATTTCTCCTTGAACATTTGAGCAAGTTATGTGTTTACATTGGAATCTTCTAGTTTAT
This sequence comes from Eupsilia transversa, assembly GCA_914767815.1. Classification (NCBI taxonomy): domain Eukaryota; kingdom Metazoa; phylum Arthropoda; class Insecta; order Lepidoptera; family Noctuidae; genus Eupsilia; species Eupsilia transversa. The sequence goes on from OU611888.1 coordinate 8,181,580, forward strand.
AAAGTTTAATGGATATACAAAATCTCATGCGTACATCATTAGCATATTATGCTTGGCTTCTAATATTTAATTCGAATCTTGCTATTCTAACTATACCAAACATGCAATGTATCTAGTACATCTTACTCCAAACATTAGATAACATGAAGTACAAACTGAATGAATAGAGTGAGCCACTCACCACATGCACCACCAAGATCCACTGCGCGATCTGGCGCATTTTTGAAATAAGCTTCTTATTCGACGGCATTGTCAAATCATAAATCCAACTTATCACTAACAAATCCAAGAGTAAGTATGTAAGGAATCCACAAATAGCACAGAACGATCACCAACTTTATCGACCGTTTCACTACCGACACGCACACACAGGTTACAAAACTAGACCTACACTTTCACACAAACTTGTTCTTGTTCAACGTACACGAAATGTTTGTTACACCAGTAGCTTATCTCGCCAATTATGTTTAAAGTCTAGGCGCTTGGCAGTAAACCCTGCAATATAACGCCTAGGACGGTTCGGTTACTTGACGAGTCCAACTGTAGACTGACAACACTACTCAAACGCTATACGCGAATGTGTAAAACGGTGACTCATCGCCCCGCATACTGTTTACCGAGGCTTGAGTCATCGCGGTCCGAAAAGCAACGGCAGCGATGAAGCGCTGTAGAAAAAGAACGACAGCGAACACGCTAGTAAACCGGCCGTAATTGTAAAGCGCTGGAATGCTTTGTTGTAGATAACCGACTCCATTAATACCTCCATTCCGCACGTGTACCTGATTATAGAAGACAATTATGAACTCTAACATTCACTGCATAGAGCATAAAATATTTTGAAGACGGTTGAATAACGAAACGTAAACTTTCGCGTTTAGATTTCGATCCGACTTGAGTTATGTTAGATTACGCTCGACTAGGTCGAATGCCGTTTTGAGGTCGTTTACGCGATAGACATGTCGAGCTACCTAAGTAACAGTGACAATAGAGAACTGTAAAGTGATCAGTGTTGTCTTTGGAATGCCGGCCTCTGGTACCCAGTACATAATTAAAATAGATACGAACTAGATTAGAAATAGTTGCAAGCGCTTTCGAAACTAGTGTACGTACTATGGTACCGCTAACACAAACAGCGATGCCAACAATAAATCAAGTTTAGTGACCAATGGTTCTTAACTTCTGACCGTTAAACGACAGTGTAGTATCTAGCGAGCAAGTGATAATAAAACTCGTGGAAAAATGGAAACAGTTTGAGACCTCTCGAGCTAAGTTTGGCCATTTGGCATTTATGTGGCGACCTTTTATGGACATCGTGTTTTTGCGTAACTTGATGTGAAACGCTAATTATAAACAAATATGCCGAGTTGACCTATGCTTTTAAATTTTTAGTAAAGAGACGATGGCATGGTTGTTTTGGACCAAATAGTTTCATCTTATTAAGCATGGCCGTACCGAATAATAAAACAATAGGTTGCTATTTGTAGATTCTCACTTTGTTACTTAAGCCAAGGATATACCATTGTTTCTGGTTCACACCTTTCACAAAAATTCTTTATCTCGGTTATCCGACCTTAGCGCCTTTGTGTTTCCAACAATAATATGGGCTATAGTGTTTCCTTTATGATTCCAAACCAGAATTTCCTGTTAATATGAGTGGGCAACACACAAAGAGGATATATAATTAAATGAACTAAATATAGCGTTTTGTATCTTGGTTTTTCTTCTAGAAGTTTATAATATTTATAGTGATATATAACTAGAGGATATTGCATTCCATAGAAAAGAAAAAACTTTTAATCATGCCGATGATACTGACGAAGTACTCTATCTATCTTCATTCTGAAGGTTCCCAAATCAGTATTCAGTTCCGGGAATAAAATCCATCAACTGTTTCTTTGTAACAGATAATAAGTCGATACCATTTTTAAATTAAAATCATATCGTTATATTCTTTGCTGTTTCATTAGACACAATAAAAGTTCCACAACTTTACAAATAGAGAAATACACGTAACATTTGCCTGAACATTTTTTCGATCGAGACTAGTAAACATAGAGACCAATTCTAGTCATTGTTTTGTAAAAGGACAATGAACATCTGTAATTGTCATTCCGTATTCAAATATAGAATCGAAATTGATGTTCATTTGTTTAAATAACTTTTAATTGACGTCAAACTTATGTAACATCAACCAGTTTTACAACGGTGTGTCATACATGGGCGTAAAATTTGTTATCGACAGACAGTTTTATCTTCCACTTAATTTGTGATTATGTTTACATATTACTTTTATATTAACTAACCATAATAAATTATGTAATTATGATATTTAACTGTTCCGCCAAAAAAAAATACATCTAATTACAAATTCCTTATGAATTCTTCTATTTTTAATTCTTCATGATGTAGATTTAAATACTGATGTGTAGCAGTTGATTGTTGATCCTTAAAATTGGTCCTTCGATTTTTTTCAACTCCACAACTATCTGATAAACGTCTCTGTTCAAAATTCTGGCACACTCTAACTTTCCTTTTAATTTTACTAACACTCTATTCAACGCCGACATCGTTTTTATCATTTGTTACATACGGACAATTTTCTTCAACAAGTTTCTAACGAGTAATACTGTTTAGTTGGTGTTATGCATAAGCTTTTCTTGACATGTCAAAATAACCTTCATTCTTCAATTGAACCTCGTTCTCAATGAAAAACATTAATTAAGATTGTACGTCAATATCATCATAAAAACTTACAAGTATGGGATTACCATTGACAACAAGTTTGTTTATGTATTTGCCCACACACAAAAATTCTAAACACTATAGTGATAATGATAATATCCAATAGAATCGTCATCCTGATGTCATGTTCAATGAAATTTATCGAACCGTTAGGGATGAGCAACAGAGTGAAATGCGTAGGCGTCGGAAATAAATGGTGAAGCAATTTATATCAAAGTTCCTATTATAATGTTATGTGGGAACACAATTAGTTAAGTATAGTTGTAAACGGTATATTATTGTATGCCTGTCTAAATTCACGTCATGATTCATCGTCATTGTCGACATATAGTCTAGTCATACGCGACTAAACGTCTGTTTTCTCGCCATCACATACTATTATGTGCTACGGCTTAAGTTTATTAGTTTCTTTTGGTCTTGTTTTAGTATTCTATTTTTTGTCAGATATACTTATTTATCAGATTATTTGAGTCAATATTTTTTACGGATGATTCGACAAGCCAGATTTTTCGTTTATGTTCGAAACTTACAAAATAATTGTTATGGTTGAATTGCTATGAAAACTATAATTTGTCATCTATAAAGATTCAATGTGGTCTATATACAGATAATCAGCTTTGGTTGTTAGAAATTGAAGGAGCAGCTTTCATTGCGCGTGAGTTGGTGACTTTAGAGTAGACCTAAATGAGTCATCCATTATAAAGGTTTCCTTTATCTACGTTCATCAATTGGATTTTGATTAAGTAGTAGACAGCCCTGATTCTAAAGAGTCCACCCACTCGCAATTAGGAAATTGTGAACAAAAATAGCAAACAAATGATTGTGACTAATGTTCATATAATAATATGAAAAAGACAAGTCTGTCTTCCTATTCAGTGCAACCCTATTTATTAAAGGCTTTTTTGTTTGTTTTTTTTTTTTTGTGTAATTACAATGAGACAATTATCGGTAAGTGGTCTTTTAAATAATTATATAATGAAATAGGTAACTAAGAAGAATTTCACATAAATTATGGAAACAGTGGTATCTGGTAGCAAATACACTTGATAGTGGTTGCACTTTCAAAGTCTGTTCCACAAAACACTTGTCTTGCCTTACCGCAACATTTGTAACAATCAAGTGAAGAAATAGGTTTCCACTACAACATTAAGTTACTATTTAGTTTTTTTTTTGTTTTCCTAGCGGTTTCTTAGCTGATTGCACTTTGTAATCTTGTTTATTTTTAGGTTTAAAGTATACCTCTAACAAAAATCTCATATAACTTTTTGTAATTTTTTTACTGATGTCACTTGATTTACCTAAGATCGAAAATTGTTTGACTTTGCCTTAGATAGTATTTTTATAGTAATCAATAAATAAATAAATTTTAACCTACTGCAGTGTTTTCACATTAAAAGAGGCATATAACGTTATCTAGCCTACCTTTATCTATATCTACCTAGGAGGCTCAAGGTTTTTGAATAAAACGTAAAAATCTATAAACATTACTAGGAAACGAAACTGAATCAAATGCAATATGCAACAAATTGGCAGTCAAAGCCAGGCAATAGTACGAGCGAGCGGTGATGATCTAAGCCTGAATAAGGTGAATGCACTCGTTATTCGATGTCGAGCGACCTCTTGGCTCTTATCGATGACTTCACCACTCGCTACTGAATGACAGTTGTTAAGTAACAAAACGTAGTTTATTCACGAGCTCGGTTCGTAGTTTATACTGTTTTCATGGTAATCTGAGCTTATACGTAGTTTAACGGCCATTTGTCATGCAAATTCGAATTTTGAAAGAAATAGGTCTGTGTGTTGAGGGATTTTGGACGGGCTAAGTAAATTCGAAAGTCATGGCTGTTCATGGTGAATTTTAAGTTATTTTTGTATCTCCAGAAGGTTGGAAACAGAAAATTACCGAGCACAAATAGTTCATTAAGAGCTCTAATCGTCTGGCAAAGGATGACGTTGTTTGTGACGAGCTATAAGAAGGACAGTATTCAACTGAAGACATGTATGTGCTGATAAAATGACTCATTGGATAATCTGTGTCGTGGATGCCAATGCATGCTCGAAACACATGAACAAATATTAGTCTTGGAACTAATATCTTGAGGCCATACAAATGTTTTCCTCATGCAGAAATCCATATGGCGACCCTGAGTTCACAACTATGTGTCATTTAGGTCATCAGAGCATTGAAGATAATATTTTTATTATTAAGCTAAATTATTGATAAACCTAAGTCGGAATAACTGAGAGTCATGATAATGTTTCATCCGATGCGCAAAACAGACTTAAAGCTCTTAAAACAAATTCGATACAATGCCATATATTTATAGTCAGAAAAATTAATCGTTACACCCAAAATGCAGAAACATCTCACGGAAATGCAGAATGATTTTTCCGATGCGGAAATCCGACGCACAGCGCTTTAATGATGCCGGCGCATCATAATTGTGGCTTCTAAGGTCATTCCTAAATTCTTCGTTTAAAAACAAACCACAATACATCTTCTGCTCTTCTGTGGTACCTTCAGCTTTGACAGACAACAAAAGACTTGAAAATTCAAATTTAGGTGAAGACATACTCTTGATTACCTATTTCGGTAATCTCATTCTACATACCAACATTAGTCATGTATTACATTAGACTGTATTTACTGTCGTTATCAGTGAGTCACTCCGGTGGTTCCCAACCTTTCGCTGGGTCACATATGGCACAGCAACCACTCACGTGGACTTAATGAGTCATTTCGTCGCAGGTGTTGTATTTGACGCTGTCAGTGTCACATATGATGAGTGACAAGCGAATTTGGTTTACAGTTTTGTATTGGATGTCTGAAAATGTGTTTTTTTCGTGTTAAAATTCTGTAGCTATTCGTTTTCTTAACATTAATTCCATATGTTTTTCTAGCAGTTGATGCATTTTTAATTTTATTTCGTCTTGTGAAAAGCTTTCGTTTGTAGCATGTAAAAAACAACGCTGTTAGTGTTTTGAATGAATCGTATATTTGTATATTTAGCGCAGCCGTGAGGCACACACTATTGTTCTACATTATTTTCACTTTTTTGCTTTGTTTTTTTGTATTTGTGTTTCACGAACTGTTTCCAAATAAACGTTATTCTTTCTTTCTTTCTATCTTTGTAAATTAGCATTGTTTTTTTTTTATTTTATGTTGAAAAAGGTAGTAGTTGCTTGCAGTTTTGGCCGAACATAAGCTATGGAAACGAGGGTTTTTCTTAAATCTATACATATAATAAAGCTGAAGAGGGTCGAAAGTCTGTACATAGAAGATGTTCGAAAAAAAGTTGACTGGTGGTATCCCCAGTCAACTTTTTTTCGAACTAATCATTATCTTGTTATCGATTCTAAGTATTTAGAATCGATAACAGAACACGTTCTAAAAGTTTTTAGAGTTTTTGTATGTTTGTCTGTTTACCTGTTCGTCTGTTTATTTGACCGCGCATCACGTGAAAACGGCTGAGGGGATGCTGATGCAAACTTTACTAATCTGTCGAGAAAATCCCCGGTCACGTTATAGGCTACGTAACATCACGCTACGACCCTTTGGAGCCGACCAAATGAAAATAAAACAGAAAATACCCTAAGCGACTACGAAGTAATAGCGCGGGCGGGGCGATGGGATGCGATGCGGTGGGCCGGGGTCCGAAATTTCACGCGGACGAAGTTGCGGGCAGAAGCTAGTGTTAAATATTTTTGTTACGTCTAATTACTTTGAAAACGAATAAAAAGTTATTGGCTCTAAAATGCTTTTTATATTGACGTCAATATTACTCATTTAACTTGGGACACAATTCTTATAGTCAGTGATGCAGAACTGTGACGAACGTTAAGGGTAAAGTGCCATATTGTGCTCCTAATGTAAATTAAATTGTGATAATTATTTAAGGTAATTCGTTTCAACTTCCTGTATTATGTAGTCAAGCAGGACATAGGAATTCTGTTTTCCTACATAACAAATAATATGTAAATGAAATATCAGCTTCATTCATTCGAGAATATTCGACAACGAGCAACACATATCTCAAGTACCTAAATTCAGAAATAAAGAAGGCGAGAAGTCAGAACGGAAGTAAGTTCCTATCAATAATGGTACAATGGTATTTAAATATGAACATTAAATAAATTACATTTTTTTTTTTTAAACCGATGCAAGAATTCAAATTAGCTACAAAACTTACGCACAATCGATTTAAAACATAGTGAATCTTTTTCTTTATGATCCGCAAACCGCCCTAACTTAAAGCTTAGAACACACAGGATGCAGGGCCCGACCATACCTTACTGCGCCATGCGTTAGCAGCAGCGTGACTCTGCCCTTAAATTACCAGAACGCAGCTTTCTGTGAAATTATTGCGTCAATCGGAACAGATGGATTGGTATGTCAATGAGTAATAAACAGATCATTACGAAGTGTTGTAGGATGACTCAAAACATGAGTTATGGTCATCACACTCATTATTAATCAACATCATTAGCAATACTGCCTAAAGTTAAAAAAGTGGTTTATGAAATTGTAGCTTTATTTTGCTCAAGTTGCGCCCCGCGGTTTCACTCGCATAAGTCTTGATCCTGTGGGAATATCGGGATAAAAAGTAGCCTATGTCCTTCTCCAGGTCATGGTCTACCTATTTGCCAAATTTCATCTAAATCCGTTCAGCCGTTTTAGCGTGAAAGCGTAACCAACAAACCAACGAATAAACTCACTTTCGCATTTATAATATTAGTTAGGAGTGTTTTTAGGTACAGTGGCCAGCACATCAAGCTACTAAAATCTGTCAAATTTCTTTAGTAGATTTTAAACTTTATCGCTAAAGCATTAGGTTCAAGTTTGATTGGGAAAGTTTGACAGTTTTGGGTAGCTTGATGTGCTGGCCACAGTACAATTATATCAACCTCGGCCAACAGAAGGAACAAAGCAATAATCAAAGAATCAAGAAACAGAAAGAAGAGTTTTCTCAGACGAAGAAAGAACGAGCATATAATCGCTTGCTTAGGAACTCTGTAACCATTGGTATTGTCTAGGTTACGTTTGTCGGTATTAGTTTTTATCACACTTTATCTAAACAGTAGTTACCTAGATAAGAATATTTAGACAGTCAGACAGACTATAGTCCATTATTGATTAATTGATTTAATTGATATCTTCAACAACTATTTTCAATAAACTTTTACTATCTAAATTCATAAAACTGTTTGAATGGCTAATACAAAGTTCAGTTTCAGTCCTATTTCGAACTGGATTTTTCCCGTGGCCTCGCCCGCATTGATGTCGAAACATATCCCACGGGAACGTACTACCGGGATTTAACGTTTGTGTCTACCCTTAGTATTTGTGTTATTCCTGGATGTAAGCTATCTGTGTGCCAAATTTCATCCAAATCCGTTCAGCCGTTTATGCGCCAATCCAGAACATTGTATCCAGGCAAACGAACAAAAATTCTTCGTTACTATTTTATTATTTGTATAGATAAATCAATTTTAAACTAGACATTTTTCGAAGCACTAAAAAATTCTTGTATTCGCGGGTACGCAGACTTTTGACTAGAAGACTTGCAATGCAGACGGCAAATCCGAATACAGAGAGCAGAAACACCAAACAATACCAGAAAAAAAACAAAACATTCATAGAGTCAACGGACCTACTAGTAATTCCCGTTTTCCTTAATAAACAATAGTTACTAATACAACCCAAATACATAACCCAATCATCATAACATTACTCATGAATAGCAAAACTTCAAAGTACAGAACAACAAACCTCCTTATTCATGTAAAAACTATGCACTAGTAAACATTGTTTCATTGAAAACCCTGTTAATCATGGTACAATGTGACGTCAAAGAGGGGCCGAGTACAGTTTAAAACGCGTCGAGCTAGGTACTATCTGACGTTAGAACACGTCACTATGAGGTCAAGCGCATCAGGGAAGCTGTTACACAAATATCCGCTTTTTTTGGTATAATTGTTATATGTAGAATCTATTTATGGATACTTTATTCATATGACTGCATGAGGAAATAATGAGTGTTTAATGGTAAATTGTTGATGAAGGGCGAAGAATTGAATCCTGAAGATAGCACAGTATTCTTGGGCTTGACTTTGGATGCTAAGCTTCAGTGGGGCCCACATATAGATAAATTGTCAAAAAAGCTAAGCTCCGCAGCTTATGCTGTTAGAAAAATTCGTAATTTAACTGACATAGAGACAGCCCGTTTAGTGTACTTTAGCTATTTTCACAATGTAATGTCGTACGGTATTCTGTTGTGGGGAAATGCCGCCGACATTCAAACTGTCTTTGTTTTGCAGAAAAGAGCTGTGCGATCAATTTATAAATTAAGTCCCAGACAGTCTCTTAGAGAGAAATTTAAGGAGATCAATGTAATGACTGTGCCTGCTCAATATATTTTTGAAAATCTTTTATATGCCCATAAAAATATTAAATTGTTTAAGAAATACAGTGATATTCATAATATAAATACTAGGAACAAACACAAATTTGTTGTACCTTCAACAAGGCTCAAGAAAATAGGTGGCTCGTTCAGATGTCAATGTATATGCTTTTATAATAATCTTCCAAGCCAAGTACAAAGCCTCAGCCTTAATAAATTCAAATCATTCATTAAACGTAAGTTGTGCCAGAAAGCGTTTTATACCGTAAAAGATTATATTGATGACAAAAAGGCTTGGGAGTGAGCTGCTCCAATTCATTTATTTTAATGTTCTTTTACTGATTTATTTTAATTTTATTAGAAACACAATGACAGCCATATTTACTTTATGAAGTATAATATTATTATTATTTTAATTATTGTGAATGTGAGGACTATGTGGGTCAAATATATTTTCTCTCTTTCTCAGTTACTGTTTATGATAGTCTGGCGGTTTGAGTCCTTTATGCGGCCTACCCAAATGTCCTTTCTTTGGTATTGTTCGTCTATTCGTTGAGCTCCTTAAGTGCTGAGTTGAGCTACACGATTACTGACAAATGCGTGCACTGACTGGACAGGTCCACTCAAATCTGTATGGTTGTTTCTTCAAAAGGCCATTTCAGACACAAATCTACATGGTCCTCCAATGATCTGACCAAGATCATCTCTGGACTTTATATACATATTGACATTAATGAACTTTTTTATATACAATGACATGAATATTTAATATGTAAAGTATTTTTTTTTTTTTTTTTTTTTATTATTGTGAATGTGAAGACTATGTGGGTCATTGATTTTTTCTTGTTCTTTTCTTAGTTAGTTTTAACCATGGTCTGGCAGTTTGAGTACTATATGCGGCCTACCCAAATGTCCTTTCTTTGGTATTGTTCGTCGAATCGTTGAGCTCCTTGACTTCTGAGTTGAGCTGCACGATTACCGACAAATGCGTGCACTGACTAGACAGGTCTACTCAATCAGTGTGGTTCTTTCCTCAAAAGACCATTTCAGACACGAATCTACATATTCTTCACATAATCTGACCAAGATTATGTCTGGACTTTAAAAGAGACTGTGACCTCTGAGTTTGTTTCGGCCTTTCTTCTCAGAGTAGTCAGATAGGAAACGCCGACCTCATCTAGTTTTAAAACATAATTATGATTGACGTGTAAAAGTGTTTGTATGAACCTACTTACAGAAAATAAATCATTTATCATTTATCAAATAGCATCTTGGCAAAAGCCTATGACCACAAGTAGTGCAAGAATTAAGTTCAAGAAGATCAATTACAAGCACTTAGTTGCGATGTAAAAACTTTAAGAATTCATTTTAATTTAATCAGTAATAACTTTTGAGTTGTAAAGGAGTAGTCAGAAGCCAGCAGATGCAGAAGAGCTTCACGGATGGCCTTAGTAAGTTTTAAGCTGATATTAAAAGAGGATTACAATAAAACTATGTTGCGAATCATGTGAAATTCGGACGAAAACGTAGAAGACATGTTTTATTGTGAATCTAAAATCCACATAACATTAAAATGTCTGTTATGCCTTACATAGCATGTAGCAACAATTTGATTGATTGAATCAGGAAAACTATAGTCGCGTGGATGATAATGAAACATACAACATTCAAAGCTTGCATAACAGGCCATAATTGTGATATTCAATTCAAAATAACTGATCTGTGTAATATTCCGGGAACTTCATACTGAATCCCCCAGTTCTGATAATACTGGTATTTCTTGCAGCAATATTGATTGTGAAGTTTCTACGTAACTGAATGGGATATTCCCCTGGATAATTCTGCGTAGATTTATAAAGCCTCCTTCATAGCGTATTTTCACGGAATATTCTGTTTGATAGAGCTTAATAAGTCATTGTTTCCATAAACCTACACACGGAAGCCTTTGTAGTTGGTGTCCATGTTGTTTTTTATCAAAGATTACACCAGTCCCTTTTACTATGTGGTGAACATTAAAAAGATCAAGACTCAACATTGTAGCAAGCTTAAGCATATTATTTGGTTTTCTGACGGGTTTTTAGTTCATTCTTTGAAGTTCGAAGCAAGTCACCAGCCAGTCCGCAGGTGAGTCTCCAGTCCTGTATAAGTATTTTCCTATTCTCTGTCATACGACGTATCAATTTGTCTTCACCGGGAATGCCCATCCATTCTCCGTCATTCCCGAGTCATGTTTCTTCTTTAATCGTGGACATTCCCCAGATGAATGTTATAATGATGATTCATCAAGCAGAGATTATTGACACACATATCAAGCATCCAAGTTTGAACAGTCATTCATTATTATTTATAAAACATTATCTTAGCCAAGATTGATGGCGTTGACTTTAATTGTTACAGAGAAGACAATTGAGCTAACGTCACTTGTTTTAATAAATAATAATGATTGTGTAATCAAAACGTTAGAACGATTCCTTATCTAACTTTTAACGTTACTTATATTATATAATATTACGAACAGTTATTGGAGTTCAAGTAGATTCACCATTAATAACTATTAGTTTTCATAGCTTAGTAAAATTAATCCTTTGGAAGCTTACAGGGTAAATTGTCTCCAAGAATTCTTTTATGGCACTAGTGATGTACCTATTTCAAAAAGTTCCGATTTTTGGCTTGCAGCACGTAGAAAAGGCAGCTAATAAGGATCCATGGACGATCGCCGAGATGATAAAACGTTATTTTTGACAAGTCATCTTCTATAAACATTGAAGTTATCTCACTTTCGAATGCCTTTGCACAGACATGCTTACAAACGCTTCCTCTCTCCTAACTCACTTATTTGTGCTGTGCCCGACGGGGTCCACATCATCTAGTTTTAAGTTTTCCACATAAGAATACCAACATGTGGAATGCAATAAAAGTATTGAGTAGTGAGTACATAATTTAGAGACTACGTTTCTGGTACAAAAAATAAAAACATACCAATTGGCTATTCGTTAATTTATAATTGTTTAATGTTTATGTAATAACCTACCTAGGTATTTATGTTTGTACGCCGTTAAGGCAAAACAAGACTGTGATGTAATTTGATTGTAACATCTTACATGCCAAGTGTGTGTATACTGATGTTTTGGATAAATAAATGATGTAAGCTATTAATTATCTCTTTCCGCAAATAAAAAAGATGATGCACAATTCTTAAAATACCCGCGTCATACGCCAATAACACAAAAACAACAAAAGCTTTTAAAACAAAACCCGTCATGGGTCTCGAATTAAAGTAATGAAAAAGATGATCTCATGTTTAAGTGGAATAAAAATGACCTTACTTCAGGCTATGGGAATAACCATAACTACCTGCCTGATCATTTTGACTTTGCCAAAGATATATCCTGGCAGGCATGGACTTTACTTTGTGCAATTTATTTAATCACCATTGCTCTCAAAACGGTGAAAGAAAACATACTTCGAAGACATGTGTCATTCACCAACCCATAATAGGCCCGCGTGGTGGAGTTCGGACCACTCCCTCTCACAGAGACTCCACCTGCGTCCCAACAGCGAGAACATTATAGGCTGATAATGCATAGATGTACCCTAAACTCTTGATGGTAACCGTCCAGTTATTCGCTAATTAAACTACATCAGAAAACTAATCTAAAATCAAATTAAAACATCGTTTAACTGATATCTGTACAGATAAAAATAAATAACTTTGAGCTAAAAATAGTTTGGAATAGTACCGGTTATTGCAAGAAGTGGTATGTGGACTTGAGGTGTGCTAAAATGAAAGTTCTACAGCGAAAGTCAAAGAAACTGTGAATACTGAACCAGACGAATTGGCAGACGTCAAGCGTAGTGAATATGCCATTCTTATTGGCTGCTCATTAAAATATCTTTTTTAAATGCATTCCAAACATTAACAATACATGAAACACATTATGATAATGTTAGTCTGCCAAACATTGTTAGTTCTAGGTCGTCATTAATTAAAACCAGAGCAAAATAGATAAGGCCAATGATATCAAAAGGACGGAAACGCCCCACGGGGGCACGACTCTTATGGAAGAATACCACGAATCGAGACTACGTTCGTACGTGACGACGCGTGTATAAACTGTACAGTGTACATACATAGAATGTGTACGCATGTCTCTGACTGCGCCGTAATAACTGCAGGCCAAAGACACTTAGTCATCCACCAACCAGACGTGTTTAGAAATCAATGCTTGTTATGAAATATAATTATTAATAATTAGTGTACGTACTCTGATATAACAATAGGTAGTAGTCAAAACAATGACACACCCCTGGTGCAAATGGTTACACATTGCACTGACGTGTACGGGGATGGGAAGATTGACTCATTTCATCGTTGGCCATTATGCAGGGCAGATGCCGAAGTACTAATTGATAAATAACATCAGAAAAGGGAATGAGTTATCGCAACTGCTTGCGGTACCAGTTAACTGGTAGAAATCGTCACGTAAGGAAATTGCGTTATGCCTCCTCTATACAATTTTCTATCTCTCTGTATCTTTTTATTATATAAACGAATGTGTGTGTGCGCGTGCGAGTATCGCGTAAAGCACTACTTTATATTTTAAAATTAACGCTTTGGATTATATGATTATACCAATCCACGATCTCTCAATAATTTAGTTGATTACGTCAAACTAGTACAATATTCTAATTGTAATTGTTGTTGTTTGTTGTATTGTAAATGTGTTTGTTATAACTATCCAGCAACAACCACTCCAATATTATAATCACAATGAATGCTAGGAATATATTAGAATTGATCCGGGTTGGTGACGCGGGTTGATATGTTTTGGGATAACTGGGACCTAGGTAATTGAAAAACTAATATTTGTCACATTTTAAACCCGCAATTTAGTGCAGAGGTACCTACTAACGTGTTTTGTATTTTTAATACCACTTATCCTTGATAGGTGCGATGTATTCTAATCTAATGCGTGGTATTAATAAATACTTAACACAGTGACCTCTAGTTGATTGGGTTTTAATTAGATGATCAGGTGTGGATAGTAATCAAGTTCGAGTTGTATCCACATACTAATCTACATATTATTATTTGAAGTTAAAATTATGGTAACTTTTTGATGGACCCAATTTTTTCAACTCAGAAGGATTTTAGAATCTTAAATATTTCAAACTTCAGGGTGGTTTTTAGACGATTATATAAGGTCCCGAAGTTCCAGCAATGTTCTGTTTCACAGTATCCAAACTACTTGATATAAGTTAATACATGAAATAATACAATACATACATAAAAATAAATAAAATTGAAGTGACAGTTTGTAATGAGCAAATAACAGCGTTTTACGATACTTATAAAAAGCAACAATTATTTTAAAAAAATTGTGTCTGTTTGTGCCGGCTAATCTCTGAAACGCCTGGACCAATTTTGACTGGCAGATAGTTGATGTTATAAGGAGTAACTTAAGCTCCTCAGAACATCAGCTAGTCAATTAAATGCCTGGGAAGTTACCCGGAGCTTATACGGAATTGGTAAAACAGGCCATAAGTTTCATGAAAATTTTACAGCTATCGCAACATTTTTCTCTACGGAGGTCCTATAACTAACTTAACTACTGTCTTACTCCTCCTATTGGCTTCTCAGGGATGTTAATGACTGACTCACGACCATAACTCTTGACTCATCAAGGAATCGACAGCCGGCAAGTCAATTGCATGTTTTATTAATTGGCCATCTGAATCACTTTGCCATACTGTTTGTAACTTGCATGTAATTATCAATGAGTGAGTGCGCGATTGAAATTCTATAGGAACAATTATCGTAGTAACTTGTGACTCAAGTAAGTTAGCCTTACATACTAATGAAGGATATTAGAATACTTAGAATATTGCATAGGAATTGGACGTTAATGTCTGTTATTAATTGTTCTGTGGTCTTGATTACTAATAAGATTATTTTATTGTCCGTGAACATTTATAGTGTATGGTCTGGGATATTTAACTGTGTTGGTTTCTATTATTTTTTTCTAGCAGTACTACGATACTACTACCCAAGTACTAGCCTATAAGTGTAAATTGGTGAAATAAATGATTTAAAAAAAATACTATTCGCTAGCCTACAATTTTATTATTATTGTTATGCTTTTCGAACAACGTCGGATCGATTATGTAGTTTTAATTAACTCATATTCAACCGTGGATAGAGGTAGGTATTAACGTATAAACCAAGTTAAAAAGCTTAGTTTCCAGTTACAATTAATTACCCATGTTTTAAAGCCACACCTCAAATCAGCATTCTTCGTAATTACCACAATTTTATACAGTACCTACCCAGTTAATCAAACATGGCTGGCTAATACGAAGCAATTTATTCATATTTTTCATTTAAAAATTACACTCACTTGTCACACATACCTACCTCATTACTTAAATAAACATTCTTCGTTTTCAACTTAAACTGTTGACTCATCAACTTAAAAAGGATAACTACGTTCGAGTCGAGTGAGCAAGTAGACTGACCGACTAACACTTCAAGTCGCTATCCCGATAACTTGGGGCGTAAAGATTCAGTTACACAGTTTTAATTCCATTGCTTGTCCGTTTTCTCACTTTCGGAGATGTGAAAAAAGATTGGTAACAAAAGAAGCAGTGGATTTAAAAAAAGAATTCGTGTCGTTTCATACGTTCGTAGTACAATTACAACGGAGAGTTGAATGACTGAATGAGTCACTCTTTCACAACGCTACGTTCTTGAAAAGGTCATCGTGAAGTTTGTTCATTGATTTTTTATTTCTCACGATTGTGTGGGTGTCCGTGTCAGTGTGCACTTGTGGGTGAAATTTATTTAAAGCTCAAGTCATGACTAACATGGTACACTTTCGTTTGATATAAAGTTACGACTTTTTTCATTTACGTCTTTGATATTTTAATACCTGGGTACAATGTAATGGTAAATTGACGCACATTTTCACATAATTACTTATTTTACTTACAGCGTTTTACCAGAATCGCATAAAAAAATGGAAAAAAAAACCCTCTATTTTTACAGCATGAACTTCAACATGGATTCTTCTAAGTACATGATTCTTGCACATTTTTCCTATTTCATCTTGCTTCTCCAAGACTCCACAACCTTCCAACTTTATGTGAGAAATTATGTCATTCGGATGCTTCAATGGAACCGAACATAAAAGCTCAAGCTTGGTCCTATTGCAGATTCGGTTCGGCTAATGTCTTTCCCGAAGCTGCCGCGCGGTCTCACTGTCAGCTGGCCGTTTTGCTGATAACTTGATTGAAGGTGGTTTCCTACTTCAAACACATTAAAGTGACCTCTAAAAGTGAACGAACGTAATATAGGTAAGAAATTCAAGATCTCCATCCAAAACTGGCTATAGGCAGTTTTGGATGGAGATCTTAAATTTATTACGGCACCACAGAATTATTCGGTCAAAAATCTCCTAGGTTGACCTGCAAGATAATGCCCTAAGCATCAGCATTGCAGTCATTTGCAGGCATGTCATTTGCTCATGAAAAATAGATAGAAATACTCACACTTTGTTTATAACACGCTTAGTTATTTTATAAAAGTTGAATTTTCCTACCGGTATGTTTTTTCCGTCTGCAAGTGTATTACGAAAGTAGATACCATGGAAACTTGGCAACATTTACAACAACAGCAAAAAAATCTGGTACTTATACAGCGCTGGTTTCGATTTTTGGACTGTCGACAGTCTACTTTTTTCATTCCAGCTCATTCCAGCCCAGTCCAGCGCTACTGGAATAGAACTAGTGTAGATGGCAAATCCAGTGCTGGATTAAAATTTGAAAAGTGAACACGCATTTTAGTTTTTTGTCTGACTGACTGAATTTCAGAAATAATGTAAACGATATGATCCAGTCTAGCACTGGACTAGATTGACTCGCTGGATTACTGGACTGGAATAATGTGAACCGGGGATTATGTTGTCCAGATGGAACCACATATTTTCTTTAAAGGTTCTTATTCTTTGACTTAATTTTTAATAAGCTATCAAAATATGCGATTATACATATATTAACTGTATATTTTGATAGCTAGTCAAGACGTTATATTCAAAGTGGATAGGTATTTTTACTGCGGTTAAGCTAGTAGACATATTGTTGAATATTGATGTTTTTTACGTTTTCATCATTTCAGGGCAACGACCCAAATGATGACATAAATGCACTGTCATGACCACCTACGGACATTGGCCGGCTGTCAAAGTGTTAAAAGGCAAGACAGGGTAATACCGCCTACCGGTGCCTTACTTGTGAGCAATATTATAATTTTTGAATGCACGTTTATTCATAAATGTCATTTTGATTTCTTATTTGATATTTTTTGTGTAGGTAACTGGATGTCCCCCAGATTTTTTTCTTCAAATATGACAAATCAGCTTACCATAACATTCCCAAGGACTAGATTCTTATAGAAAAAGTATTGTATTAGCGAGGACCTCGGCTGGACAGACTGACTGCGCAAGACGGAGAATCGGGTATTGTGGAGCCACTTGGGAGAGGCCCTTATCCAGCAGTGGATTGTGATAGGCAAAGTTGGTTGAACTGCATTTCGTCTTTAAGAGTTGGAAAGAACCAAAGATCGCGCTAGATGGAAGGAAACGAGGCAGATTTCAATGGTATACTACATAACATAACTTCACGCCTTCCCCCAGAGGGTTGGCTAGAGGGGTAGGTACCTATAGTAATCCACATTTCGCCAGTTATGTTTAAGTCCATCAACCGGGTCCAAATCCAGAGTCCGGGGTGCTACTGAGTAATTCCAGATAGAAAATAAGACTTTGCTCGACCTGGGAATCAGACTTTTTAGTAACTAATTTTAGTGCACACTGACTAACACAGGTAATATTAATTTACAAAACTCCCGTTTTGACATCATCATAGAATTTTAATTTTCTCTACAATGTATTTCCGTTTCTATACCTACATGTCTTTATTTATTTATTTATTATGTTTTATTTGGTAAACAAACAAACCATCATTTTTGTTTAACAAATAAATTAAAATACACTTTAAATTAAAAATAGAAATGACCTTTTCACTTTTTCACCTTCTGACGTTTTAGCTGAAAATAAAAGGTTAGGTAATATTTGTATAGAATAAGCTGACTCATCAGAGTAAAGTTAGCACAACCCCATTCAAGGCCAACTCTCTACTTTAATCGCAAAACACACATCTTTATCAATTTATAACACCTAAAATATAAGGTGACCTAACGAGTTCAAAGTCAAAGAGAACAACAGACGCACTTTATTTTGGTCTGAAAATAAAAATTGCTGAGAAAGTATAAGATTTTATGTCGGCCATTACCTAACATTTTATGGACATGTCCCACTCGATGATATCACTTCAACAAGTGGGGTTGGATTTGGTACACACTTTGGTACTTTTACTACGTTTTAAATTGAAGTACAGGATTATACAATACGTACTTGGGTACACGTTTTATGAATGCGTAAAATAAAGCTCTCTGCGTTTTAATTAGTAAGGGTAATCCTGTGGAGTAATCTTAGTAAAATTGTTTTAGGGTTAATGTAAAAGATTTGTCAGGGTAATTTCATGTTGGGCGGGTACTAAAATTGAGGCAATGGTTATACTTGACGACGCAGTCTTTGGCGCCGTCTATTTTTGTTACGAAGTTAACAGTAACCACTGAAGAGGTCGGATAAGAGTGACACTGGCTGGTGACTGTCACTTTGGTAGAGCGTCACATCTATGGTTACGTGGGGTCTGTCTTCTGATGACAGATGATGTCAGGGGAGCCGCTGTCGTACCACATTGTTCTGAGTACCACATCCACGATGTACTGCTATATTCCGGCAAAATACTCATGATATTGAACCTACTGCACCGTTATACTTTAACAAACAGTCAGAAATCTATCAAGCATTAATTCCTTGTAAATAATGTAGAAGTTTAATTAAGTATATTGAGGTTTTACTCAAGTGTTCCTCCTACTATTGAATGACTTGGGTGTTATCTATCTGTCTCTTATATTTTCGTTAACAAGTTCCTCCATAAGTCCGAATGAAAGATATTCAAAAAGTTAAGTAGTTTTTTTCTGCTTTGCAGATTTTATCCATGGTAAATTTTTAAACAACCACGAACCATAGTTTTATCAGTTTCTTTGACAGAGAGATTCTCCATATTTTTAATATATCTACCTTATTAATCTTACTACAAATTATTAATTGCGGCCTATCTCCTTGTCTACTGGTCGCAAGTGCTGCTGTGAGCATGCGGGCCTGGGTTCAATTTCCAGGTCGGGAAAGTGTTATTGGGTTCTTCTATCTAAAATTGCTCAGTAGCAGCCCGGAGTCTGAATCTGTGCCCGGTTGATGGCAATAGGTTCGCCCCCTATTACATGGGACTTAAACATACCTAACTGGCGAAATGTGGGTGTACTATATGTACACCTCTGCCCAGCCCTTTGGGGAAATAAGGCGTAATGTTGTGTTATTTTATGTTTTAATTCTGGCAAAAACATTGAGTAAAACTGTAATGGCCGATAGGACTATCTGCTATAATTAATCAGTTGAGCGATATAAAAATTATCACACGACAATATCGCATAGCCTTCGAATAAACGCCCAGGGAGTCTTTATTAATCATGGATTATTGCGTCAAAATATTAATAATAAATTAATGATAAAAGTACCTTAATAGACCGCTGTAGAACTTTTAAAGTAGGTAGGTTTTATCAATTTGATAAATCAACAACAATGATTCAAGAACATTGATAAAGGCCCGCACAGGGATGCGTCACAGGACGATGCGACATTTGTTATCAATGATATTTTATAATGAATATTTTTCTGATCAGCGATTGGTTGATAAGATACAATGTGTTGTACAAGGGTTCGGTACAAGTGTACTTGTGAATTTGTGATAGTGAAAGTCGATTAGGTAGGTACTCATAGGTACATTTATATCTAACATACATTCATACATTAATAACTAATACTTCAATATTTTTTGTATGGCAACGCTTATCCTCTGGCCTAGGTAAGCTAGCCCTTGGGTCACGGGAAGTGTCAACCAGACGTTTGGAGATTTAGAGAGAGAGATTGGAGAGAGAGAGAGAAAATGTTTGTAATATTCGTTGTTAAAATCTCAATCAAAGATAGAATTATATTTGAATCAACATACAAATTGCAAAAAACGTAAAAAAAAAAAAAATCGCGTGCAATTATAATTGTAGATCGTTGTGTGACCTTGTTTATTTTAAATGAATTGTTTCTTTCTGATAATTTCTAGAGGTACCTACAACGCAACTTGCATAGAATATTATCACAAATTGTAATTTTATAAGATTTTTTATTGATAACAATATTTTCATTCTTATTTACTTCATTTATCTTGAATCATGCTACTACTCATATTTTATAAAATTGTTGTGCCCGACAGGGTGAACTGTATCATTAATATT
This sequence comes from Eupsilia transversa, assembly GCA_914767815.1. Classification (NCBI taxonomy): domain Eukaryota; kingdom Metazoa; phylum Arthropoda; class Insecta; order Lepidoptera; family Noctuidae; genus Eupsilia; species Eupsilia transversa. Next base: position 8,202,187 of record OU611888.1, read on the forward strand.
AAGACCTTGTAAACACAATTTATGTTATGCAATAAAGATTTGAATTTAATTGAATTAAATATTCGTTTCTCATTCACTATGAAACAAGAAGTAGACGGTTGTACGAGGTCTACTATACAGGTAGGTATATCTGTGGTAGGAACAGGTGGCTTGTTGCAGGCTTTGCTGTAAGCTGCTAAACTGTAAGTGCAGCAACCAATTTTTATTAGAAATCTTCTATACAATAAAAATAAATAAAATTGAAGTGTCTGTTTGTAATTTTTTTTAATAACAGCTTTTTACTAAATGCATATTATGACATTTTAAATGGTACTTATAACAACGTCGCAACGTTGAGCTCCTTAAGTTTTGAGTTGCATGATTACTGACAAATGCGTGCACTGACTGGACAGGTCCACTCAATCTGTGTGGTTCTTTCCTCAAAAGAACATTCCAGACACGAATCTTCATGGTCTTTATATATTATGATCTAACCAATAAAATGTCTGGACTTTAAAAGAGACTGTGACCTCTGAGTTTGTTTCGGCCTTTCTTCTCAGAATAGTCAGATAGGAAACGCCGACCTCATCTAGTATCGTACTTAAAATATTATTGACATGTAAAAGTGTTTGTACAAATCTATTTACAGAAAATAAAATCATTTCATTTCATTTCAAAAGCTTTTGTTTTTGTTTTTTTTAATACAGATCGTTTTCGGGCATAATACGTTTCCGTTACACACGTGACAATTTCTGCCCGTTTACTTCTACTGTAAGCAGCGTTAAAGAACTTCCTTCCAAAAATATGAAATCAATATTAAGGTGATTCAACATATTACTATCTTTTACAGCCATCGATATGAGAAATCGATCACAGCCTATTTACCCAAAGAGTTCTTTATCTAATTTTGTTTGTATTTTTTTAGATTACGTGATATCTATGCACTGTTATCAAATTGTTATCTTTCACTCTTGATAGCCAAAAGGTATATGTTCGGATAGGTCGTGGGAATTTCCAAGATGATTTAATTTAGGTATCAAGCGATTTGCCAACAAAGTTCGGCTGGTAGAAAATGCCACAATCATAGTAGGTTGGGTTAGGTTAGGTTAGGTTGGGTTTAAGGTTGTGAAGGTACATGGAAGGTACCTTCACAACCTACTCAAATGTGTTTAGAGTGAGGGAAGAGTGTGTTTACACACACATTTGTGCACTATAACATCTCCCGCATCGATAGCTAGTGTCCGCCGGGATTGGTTGCAATTCGGTCTGGAGTTCTGGACTATATGGAGGACTACATTTAGTGCTGCCTGCCTGCCTAGCGTTTTCCCAACTATGTAGGGGTCGGCTTCCAGTCTTACCGGATCCAGCTGAATACCAGTATTTTACATGGAGCGACTGCCTATCTGACCCAGTAACTGGGTAACACGATAACCCTTGGTAAGACTGGTTGTCAAACTTCTGACGACTCGTAACGACTGTCAAAAAAATGTTGCAGTATGTTGTTTATATGAAAGCTGTTGCTTAGAAGGAGGCTCCAATCACTAGTTGATAATGTATTTACTTGTAAAAATAATAAACAATTTTTCATATTTCATAAGCAAGCTGTCACAATTACAACCCTAATCATAAATCTAAAAACTGCTATTTAAGAATGCCAGAGCTTTTGTTAGAATAGATATTATGCGCTATAATTGCATTTTCTTCAACCTTGCAATATTCATAGGTTTATATCATCCACATCATCATACACACTCTGACTTCACCCATTGCTGAGCATAGGCCTCTCTGTCCATGTCGCAATCCCTACGTTCCTTGCCAGCCTCATCCAGGTTCTACCCTCGATGGTAACAATGTCGGTCCGCAAATCCGCTGGACGACAGACATTTCGTCTTCCAGTCCTTGGACGCCAGTCGGTCACTGCCTTACTCCAGCTGTCATCACTACGCCTTGCCAGGTTAATTTACTTAGGGCGGATTCGACCAAACAGGAATAAATTTTATCCGCGGAATAAGATTTACTTTGACAGTTTTCGTATGGAGAAACTATCCAGGCTCATTCCGCGGAATAAGTTTATTCGTGTTTGATCGAATCCGCCCTTAGTAAAAATCTTCACTTCACTGATAGACAACGCATAGCCTGAACCACTGGTTCTAGAAGCGTGAAATTTTGCAAAAAATGTTGAGAGTTGAACGAAGGTGAGCACTGTTTTTGATGGAACACTTTTGCTGTTGGGATATCCCGTCGGGCTCAAGGCTAGTTTGGCTATTATGCATTGAACTAAATAAATAAAAAGGTATACTAACGCCATAAGCCTCTAGTTAAGTGTCTCGTCGTCCCATAAAACCTTTAAAGAGTTATAATAGTGATAAGAACCACTTATAATACTTTCACCTGAAGAGTGATAAAGTTAAGTAATTTAAGTATCGTCATATGATCACTTAAAAAGCTATAATTTAATCGGATGTGAATGAATATTTGCACTTAGTTCTTGATATCTCATTGTTCCCTGAACACTCTTGTATTCTGTAATTTAATCAGTAAGTCTCATTACCTGCAATTGTTACGTCATAACGACACAGAAATAAGCCAATACTTAGATGAATTTTATTTAAAAAAAAAAAACTAAATCTGAAGATTTACCTACTAGCTTACGATTACTTAACAATTACGGAATTTTCTTATTCATAAACAAGGCTAAAAGCTCTTGCCTCTTAAAATTGTTACAGATACATCAGTCATCATGAAGAAATCGTTGTCAAGATGTCGTCATTACAGTTTCTTATGCGGGATCAACTGACTTATCTTACAAAACTTCAATTGTTGCTTCACTACCTACGGGTACAATTCAAAAGAGAATATTGAGATTAATCTTGAAGTCGCTACTGTGTAAAGCAGGTTTGTGGCCATTATAAGGAAAAATACTTAAGCATCTGCTGTCCCTTTTAATAAACGCAATATGGGAATTCGTAAAGAAGCATTAGGTATACATAATAGTCAATCTATTGATTTGGTTTGCTCTTTATTTTTAGTTACTTTACCATGATGAATGATTTGTGTGTTGATGTTGTATTTATATTGTATTTATTTGTTTGTTTTTATTTGTGTGTAAGTTAATGATTTTAATACGGGTTATGGTACTTACCTGAAACAATTAATGAATTTTAATTTTATTTTATTTGTCCTATGCGGGACCTAAGGCTGGATGACGTAAGATTTTTATACGAAATACTGAAAAGAAAAAGTCTGAGTGACAATGACGTTAGACCCTTAAGAAAAATTCAAAGAAGTGGAGCTAGCTATGTGATAAGTAAGAGATTATGTAACTACTAATCTCTTCAGAAGAGGGGTCGTATAATTAAGTTAATACATTATGCAAATAAAATAAAAAAATCACGTACAGGTATGTTCGTTTAATCATTAAATAATGAACTTACTTTAGGTGCGGAGATCTCGTGGAAGGAACTGGGGCGAGGAGCTGGGCCTGCTGCTACACAATCCACTGGCACACTGTAGTCAGCGCAAAGAGCAGCCTGAAACAAGGGAAATTTGATTTTAGAATAACACAACAGAGTCCGTTGTCATCTGAAGAATATTTTAAAGTAGTCCTGCAACGAAAATGCTGGAAAAAATAATTTTGTAAGCATTTTTAGTTGGTATTAAGTGTGAATAGGGCCTTATCTTCACAACGTCAATGGTGGCAAAACTGACTCATAAATAAAGAGTTTATTGTAATCTGATAAGGTTCCTTAGCAACAGATTATTAGCAGTCATGCACTATGTTTTTTTTATTTTTTTTATTGTATATTCGTCCGAACCTCTAAACTGTTGCTAAGTACATCTTTGTGCTTCATGATTTTTTTTAAAGAAGAATAGAAAATTACTAACTTCTTAATTATATTAAATATGCCACCGCGTTGTTACCGTGATATTTGAGTACAAAGGTTTTTTTTTTTTTGCGTGACTCAATTCGTCTAGTACTAACTTATCAGACGATTAATCTAGTTAAATTGTAATCGTTGCTATATAGAGGACTTTGGACTTTGATACCTGAAAAAGAATGAATCCGATACCCTCTGATACTAGGTATCACTTACGATAATATTGCTCTCAAATATTTTGTACGTCTAAATAAATAAAGTTTAAATAGGTTTTTATTCTTATTATTTTATTAATCCTTTATATAGATTCCTTTATATTTTGTGAATGTGAGAACGTTGTAGGCTCAACAGACTATAGATTTGCAGACTATTTTCTATTTTGTTAAGTATCTTGTTGACAGGTCTACACTGTCCTCTCATACCTATTCAAACTGTACATTTTTGAAAACATTGTAAAACCCATTTATTTTTAAAAGACTAACCGTGGAGTTTCTTGCCGGCTCTTCTCCATAGGAAACGACCAATTGGAACTGTGCACCTAGCTTCTGACGTTTCATAAGTGCCCATGTAGGTTTATGTGAAATAAAATATTTTGATTTTTATTTTTTGATTTTATATGATACGCACCGCAGTTAACGACCATCATTCTCGAATGAGAATGTCAATATTGGCACGAGTTGTGGTAGGCATTTGAAGGTAGGGTAGGTAGGTATGTAAGAAGGTAGGTAGGTAGGTAGGGTAGGGTAGGTAGGAAGGTATGTACGCCGTAGATAAGTACTTAGTGCTACCCGTGCGAAGCCGGGGCGGGCAGCTAGTTATTTTTTATGGACGACTGCCCATTTTCAAAATATTTATTATAAAGATAAAAACATTATTACTTGATTGGTTGTTTTTTTTTATTTTTTATGTGCCTATGTTATTAATATCTACAATAAATATGACCATAATTGCTTCAACGTATGAATAATGTGTTATTGTTACAATAATATAATTATTATCATCTTAATAAAGTAACGTCATCGTGGCATTAAAGATAGTTAAATAAAAAAAAATACGATGTTTACATTAACAATTATTTGGTTCATTAAAAAAAAAACTTTATCAAGTAATGTCTTATTTGATAGCCCATGACATGTGACTTGTTTCCTATAATTGTCGAACATTTCCCAATTAAATTAATAAATTGTGGAATAGATAAGCGTTATCAGCTCAAAGCAACATCTTATCTGTATTATTTTGACCATGTATGTTCAAAAGACAAAATATTTATCCGCGGAAACGTTATCACCTTACCTATTACAAAGTTATCTCACTGGATTATGTATAGTTACGGAATGTTTCTGATTTATAATCTAGATGTACCTATGAGTACATCTGCACTTAAAGGTATCATTAATGATAATTATTGTAGAAAAGGTCAAACTGGTCAAGGGGGAAGCCCACGACACGACACTAGATCATCATTAACCAATGTCGTGATCAAATCTATATACCTAGATGACCCTTCCTTAACACGCATTTGAAAGTAAAAAGTATTCATAATCATAATCATTTATTTGTCATAACACGAATATCGGGCTCTATCCTCAGCTATCTTATTTCTTAGCACCTAAAACCAATCAATCTGTCTAGACTTTTCTCCAGTCTAACTGGATGCAGCTCAATACCAGTATTTACCAGTAGGAGCGACTGCCTATCTGACCTCCACAACCCAGTAACTGGGTAATACGACACCCCTTGGTTGTTAGGCTTTCGGGCTTCTGGCGGTCCGTAACGACTGTCAAAGATCCACGAATTACATCCTGGACCAACGGCATAACAACCTTTCCGAGATACGAAGGAGTCTCGGTATGTAAAATATGGTCACTCAGCCACGGGCCAACCCTGGCAAGTGCACATAAAATCGATATCATAAAATACATTCAGTCACTTTCTGAAAAAAAAGTGCTGACATACCTCATTCTTCCAAAGTTACGCTACGTACATGGCTATACCTCCCTTTTTTAAATTAGACAATGCCCAAAGGTAGATAAAGTCATGTAAAGCTGCCCCAAACCTATTCAAATTATTCTATTGAACCCATACGACCATTAATTGGTTCCTAAATGCAATACCACTGAACCAACAAAAGAACTCCACATGTTAGAGAATAAATACGATCCTAAAATTTGTTAAAACGTCCATTAAGATTAATGCCCATTGTAACGGGCGGGCAGAGACCGTCCGCTAAAGAAAATTCATTACCGAGTGAAAATGTAAAACAAATAAATCGGGCAAACTAAATATCGCCTGGAACCAATAAAAGCGTAGAGGGGACATAAAAGGACCTCACCCTCATTTGCAAGGAGTCGAAATTAATTGGGCGCAATTATCTTTTTGTTTTGCCCCGAAATGAAACCGTCTGTGGCGATTAATTATAACGTTGCAAAACGCTGCCAAGTTTAACAGTTAAAGTATTTCTTCATAATACAAAACATTCGTAAAGCTTTCGCCGTTCGAAGTTTCTTTAAACAGGAACGATTAAGTAAATGCTTTCCAGAATTTCTTCGAATAGTTCGCAATATGACAGTTGGTTTGTTATTTAATGTACCGCACCGAGTAAAATTGAATTTCAATTAATTAAGAATAATAAAACTGACTTTTCGTTAATTTATTTTACGATAATAGACTTTTAATTCTTCGCTCTTCTTTTGAAGTAAATATTGACTGAGCACTTAATGGAATCGAAAACTTTAAATTCTACTAACATTTCTAAAGTATTTTAATCTAAAAATTGTTCTTAAAATATTCATAAGATAATGATATATTGTAAAGGTGTGTGCCCATAAAAGACGAATCCATTTATTGTTTTAAGTCGCATGGTACACGCTACCTTTCTCCCTCTAAAAATATCGTTGGTCGGGGAGCTGAGACAGCTCGCGAGCAGCTCGGTCGTAAATGTATACACGCCGTTAGGCTGTCGACGACATTATGGAAAAGCACATAGTTATGTTATTGAGTTATGCAGACTGGATGACGGAGATATTGAACGTCTGGCTATTCCGCCTGATATATCCATACTTTTTTTTTAAATTTTATTTTATTTCTAAGCTTTTGGGCATACATAAACATGTCAACCCCATAATGAAACATACATAGGATACAAGAAACATTTAAACATTTTTTTAACTCTATACAACTACGACTACAGACTATAATAAGTGACAGAGTTGTAAATAAACTTGTAAATTTTAATAGCTTCAATGCTACATGGGTTCACTAGGAGACTTTGAATAGCACCCATATTTAGCCTATCGGTGTTTAATTCGGCCATCAATGCATCTCTCTCTCTTCTATCTCGGTCGCAAATGTGTACACGCCGTTAGTCTGTCGACGACATTATGGAAAAGCGCATAGTTATGTTATTGAGTTATGCAGACTGGATGACGAAGATATTGAACGTCGGGTTATGCCGCCTGATATGTCGATACTTCAGACACAAGTTCAGAGTCTGAAAATTTTAATACAATGGCGGAGCGTGTTTAAATTAAATTAATGTTAGTCAACTAATCTTTTCAAGACTCGTACAGAGCAAAAATAATTTTACGAGTCATCGCGTAAACAACACAATTCTGTTATTTCCTTATCAAGTTAAACTGTGAGTAATCAAACCCAACTTTCCTCGTATTTTCCTTAAAACTTGAAGGGTAAGAGTAGAAGTTAAAGCAAAAATCAGTGAGAGGTCCCCCTCAAATCAGATTATTATGAGTCACGAGTCAGTAGAGCGGATAGATAAAATTATCAACGACAAAGGGAGGAACATTGCCCCAGCTAATAGCTAATTATTTTATCAACTGTCCACAGTACCATGACGCGTTCAATTGAAAGGGAAGTTACTTTTAAGTAGAGAGGAAATTTAAATGAACTGCTGGTAGGTACTTTAGTGAAGAAAAAGTATGAGTCATGCTTTTAGTTATAGTTATTATATTCTTTGCTTATGGCCTTAGGGTAACAAACAGGGTAAGTATGTATAATTTGTGTAAATAATGTAGTCGGGTAAACCAGACTATAGACTGGATACTAATAGGTAGGAAACTTTTTTGACGGAAGTTTTAATGAATGTACCCAGTATGTCAATGGGACTGCCGACAGACGTGAAAACTTAAAACTGCTATTAGCGCCATCTATATTTTATGTTACAGCACTACGGTGCGCGGTGACACGAATCCATAAGTTTACCGGTACCAAAAATCACTCAACGCGCCTAAAGAAGTTTTCACTTAAAAATATCCTTATGGCGTTGCTTAAATAAACAGCGGTTGGCATAATATAGAAACCGAGCAGCAAAATAGCATATCCCATATTGTGCCGTAGGTCCTATAATTGGCTATTATAGGATTATATCAGGCGAATGGACAGCGCCATCTATAATTTTGCACGTATGCACTAATATGATCTAACTGCGCAAGCCCGGTTAGACGGTCCATCAGTCGGTGTAAACCCAATAATTTCCGGTAATTTTAAAGGGAAGGACTAGTCTACTCCGCACGACCAGTTTTCAAATGGTATGTTTTGGCAAAATGCCGTGGAAACAGTGCGTAGAAAAAACTAAAACATTTTTTATTTGGTTTAGGTCAATATTCTTAGTTCAATGGTCCTTTCAAAGGCCTTAACACAGTAATTGAATATCTGTTGCAGGTGTTATTACTACTGTAGGTACTATACCGGTACAAAATGAAAGCCTAAACAGAGTATAGGCATATAATATAAATATTTCCCAGCAGTACCTTATCCCATATATCAGAGACGGCTGGTCGATGTTAGCGGTTTCAAAACCTGTAGTTAGGGGTGTCTGAGTGAAACGAGAATTCTAACCACGGTCTGTTTTTGAAACGTGTAGGCCCATACTTACAAATACAGATTTTAGTATCAAGCAAGGATATAACGAAACGAGATATCTTACTGTATGTGTAATGTCCTAAGAATGCGAGCCTTGTACGGGAATTTCTTATGGCAATAAATATTATCCAACAGTGAAGGCTGCAATGTTTAACTTGTTGGTGAAAGTCCTCGAAACCTGTTCAACAACCTTTAATAATGGAAAGGCATTCGAAAATGTGGAGAGAATATTTGAGTCAAATCGGTTGGTGAAAATTATAAACGTATTTATTTATACAAGATCAATCATCATCATTTCATCCTTGATTTGACAATAGCGAGTTTTTAATGTAGTACCTACATTTCGACCACACGTGCCGCCAAAACTCTATCGAAAACGCACTCGATTAACACATATGATTATACTCACAAATACCTGATCACAGAACACGCCTACAAGCTTTTATCCCCATCAACACAATATAACGAACAATAGACATTCAAGCTACTCAATACCATAACATTCATGCACCCTGATTTATTAACCTCCAAATTCGTAGGTTTAATGGCGCGAAATGAACGATAAAGATTAGCCCTCATGAATATTAACAACGTCAAGTTTCTGATCCGAACCGAATCTACATTGATAATGGAGGGTCATCGTATAAACTTGAAACAGTTGGACTCGAATTCAGGATGAATTTCAATGATAAAAGCTGGGCAGCGTTGAGCGAACAAAGCGAAGCAGATAATATTATTTCTGTGAACTATTCGGATATGATTTGCAATGGTCTGGGTTTAGTGGAAATAACCTTTAATAATTATGATTGTATGATTGAAGAAAGTAAAAATAAATTTGGTCAAAATATTATGCACCAATTCAACATCCGTAGCTTCGCCGGGATGCAAATTCAGTAGCTTCAATAAACAATCCCGCCTAAATAATCTGGCATAGTTCACCAGGTGCATAATGCACGCTAGTGCTTATATCATACATAAGCCTAGCCATCGTAATCCGAGATACGCCGTAAGTCATGCTCAGGGGCATCGGTAACAAAGGATTTGTCGCCGTGACCAATGCGCCACCTGTGCTTGATATTGATCTCTGCTTATAGGCCACATCAAATAGATGGGATCTATCACCCCGATATATCCTATTGTATCTATCAATGGACGCCAATCTGATTGGGACCGGTAATTCAATTATTATCATTGAGTTGTGTGATGATGCGTGTAAACTGGTTCTAATGTAATAGTAAATTTGGTAATATGGAACTCTGTTAGGCAGAAAGAGAATACCAACAACTTGTTTCATGCGACACCTAAACTAACAAACACATTACACAGCACCATGAATAGCTATACCTAGAAAATCATACCTGTTTGGATATAGCTGAAATACCACATGGTCTTAAATTGAACTAACTACACCTCTAAAACAAAAAGTTAAAATCAATATATTCGATGACACATCCGATTTCACAATAGGTCACATATAAAAAGAAAATTCCCATACTCAAACTGTTGAAGGAATGAAGTTATAGAAAAACCAGAAACGATATAATTTGATAAGGAAATAATAGTCATCGGTTATCAGTTAGGTATGTAGGAAAAAAATGACATGTTTCATCTGATGGTTAAACTTTAACAAACAACACAGCAACCACCATAGTACACCTAGGATGTAGGTATGTATGTAGGAACTCATATTTGCTCGGACATCGCTAAAAAATAAACTGTCTTAATTTTCTGACTGTCAAACTTTTCAGATGTCTTATACGATACCAAAGATAAACATAAAAAAGGAAATACCCATAGGTACTCAAACTGGAACACCTGATGATAAAACAGTGGATAATCAAAAAGCTATGGAAAAATCAGCAACGATATCATTTGATAACACAAGATTCAAGAGCCATCTAACAACGAAAGAAAATACGAACAACATGTTGTTTCATCTGATACCCAAACTAACACACACGACACAGCAACCATACACAGCACTGCTATACCTAGCATCTCATACCTGCTCGGACATAGCTGAAATACTAGACGGTCTGAAATTTAATTAACTATCCCAAGCGGTGGAACCCTCCAGGTTGACTGTCATGGTTTATATAACAATAGAGATAGGTTTTGACCACATGAGGATGATCTCAATTTCATAAATCGACACTTTGATGTTGACGGTTGTAGACATCCGGAATTTACGGGGTAAACAGGTACGGATGAATTTTGTGGTGTAAGCACTTAGATTATACATGGTGATACAGATAATATTACTGCACACACTCGTCTGGGTATCCAATACGGAGTGTAAATTGTTGCTAATTTTATAAAAACAAGTAACAAAAACTAAAAAGTAGTAGGTAAAAAAGCAAATATTGCTCTGAAAAAACGAATGGATAACAAATAACAAAACAACTCCTGAAAAAATCAAGCATGTTTTGTTGTTAAAAAACAAAGTTGTAAACAATTCCGTGTAATACATATGTTATTATTTTTATCTCACAAATCCCCCAGTCAATGAAGTTACTTAACTTACTCAATAAATACAATATGAACTAACGTCGGACGGAAGCTTAATATGAAAGTTTAACTAGCTCGGCAGGACGTCCATTTACTATCTAGGTAATACTATGTATATTGGTAACTGTGAATCGATTAATACCACATGTTACGTGTAGTCTGTAGGTAGTTAGTAGGAACTTCGAAAGGGAGGTTCCACTAGGAGGTATATTAGCTCCCAACCTCTAGACGTTAGCTTCGTTTATACTATAGAAATGTTCGTTGAATTTGTAAGTGGGCCGATATTACACTGAAATTACAATATCTTTGTTTTTGTTATTCAGGAACCATTTTAAGCTTTGATAAATGTAAGTTCCTTTTCTATGCTGGTTTAAATTCTATAGAACCAATCTACAAAGAAAGAAAATCTCATATTATGTTATCGTTATAACCAATTCTCGAATTCATTTTTACTCTACACAATTTTCTCTATACAAAATCAAATACGTATCTAAAAGGAGACTGTATTTTAACCGAGCAATACCGATATAAAATTTTATGTCCGATATTAAACGGAATAAAGTCCGCCATAAAATGCTTAGGTAAAAATGTTTGGGATACACAAATCATGTCTTTTATTATTACCTTGCAGAAAACGAATAATTTAGTCATACGTGGTAGGACAAAGTACTACGATCGAGATAATATCGTGCAAACAGCTACTTGCTGCATCAGGCCGCTTCCTATTTTAAAAGCAATTTTCACGCGAATACGTGATCAATCGCGTGCATATGTAACTTTTTGTTCTGAAAACCGGAAAGCGCCCTCTGTCGGCGCGACCGTGCGTATAAGTTCACCGAAAAAAACGTTGCATGCAGGGTGTACCAGTAAGGTGTGGTCAAATTTAATGGTGTGGTACAGACCATTAAACTGAACAACTTGCTCCATGGGACCAACATCGTAATCTCGTATAAAAATGTATCAACTGCCCCATACAAATTTCAATACCTGCTCGACCCAAATGTATGGGACGGCTGATCATCTTTCTGGTACACTTTGTAATTATGAGCGACGATTACGTATTCGTGCGTTGATCTCTTTTAAATATGGCGCGGCCATAGACGTAATCTAAAAGTTGGACCAAAGGCAATTCCATTTGTCTGCGATAAAGTTTTACCTATTCTTATATTTAATGAACCACTCACAAGCAGGTGCATTAAAAATTGCACCTCTGATATTGATATTATCTTCTCAAAATAATCAATTCGATCCTCGTTATGTACTTACCAGCTGCATATTTCAGAATATGTTATACGTCAATAAAGGGAAATAAGTATTAAATTATTGTAACGAGCTGTGAAATAGTAGGTGCCTATGTGCTTTGCACATGACTAGCTACACACATCCTTCTCTCGCATGAACTATATTTTATTGTAGCTTTCGAGCACTTTTTTTTTAAAGTCCTGCAACTACAATTCGGAGGAGCTCGTGGCTAAGCAATAACAACGGCCGCACGGGTCGATCTATCAGGTTAAGCTACGCTTGCCGGACTTGGTCCGTGGATGGGTGATCATCTTTATAAATCGAGACTCCTCCGTGCCTCCGTGCCTGGTATTTATCTGCATCCGGTTAGACTGTAACCCCGACATAGTTGGGAAAAGGCTAGGCTGATTGAAGAACTACAATTACAACTTTTTTTTCTAACATTTTTTTTTAAAGTGATGATGACTTTTCTCTTAGGACAATCCCTTCTTTTACGGGTCTTCTATGATAACGCATAATTCCATATGCGACGGCCCGTCAAAGTAGGTACATGCAAGTACGTATAGGTACATTATACACTATCCAAACTAAATCACCGAACAATACAGGTTGCAACCATTGTGAATTACTGAAGCGATAAGATAATGGCTGACACATCACTATCAAGCACGGGTCACATCATGAGATTATGGATGAGTAAACCATCTCCACTCTGATAAATATTGATAAATTAATGCTTGTTCATTAAAATGGCTTATTTATTTTGTGAATTTCATTCCGTTATAAGTAACTATTAACTTTGATGAGTCACATTTTAGGAGTACCCATATCGTCACTTTTAATAAGTTACTGGAAAATACCAGATTTTATAATTTTATATGTAGGTATACGATGCGAAATTCCATTCATTTTACTCATATTCACAACACTGCTAAATTCTTGGATCAATTTATTTTCTCCGCAAAAAAATACTTGGAATTATAAAGGCTAAAGTTGAATCATATTTCTCTTAAATTAAATCCTGACGTAACCAAAAAACATCTATAATTTACATACAACAGCTGTGTAGACCAGACAATTCCTTCACACGAAAACCACAAACCAGCCTTCAGCGACAAACCAGCAAATTCCCCCCACAAGTATGAAATCCCACAGAACTGGACCTCATGTATCTACGAGTGCACTATCTGAAACCGCAAACCACAAAACAAGGATACCTCATTTAATTACATGTTTTGTGCGACGAATACCTTTACAATCATGATTTAATAATGGCACAAATGGATTAAGCTTGTATACGGAAGCACACACGTATAGACGGGTGTTAATAAATGAAATTGTTCTATCGAGCTGTACATTGTTTGGTCTGTAAATAATCGTTTGTGAAATTAGCATTGCTGTAATGGTAGTTGTTGATACTGATTTGTTTGATGTCGTAATAGGATTGCACGATGTATCGGAATCTGATTTTATGTTTGGACTGAATCGCATTGTGACTACAGTGTGGATGAAAATGGTTGAGGAATTTGTTGTATCTCTAATTGTTCGATTTAGAACCGGATTGGATAATGATTCTTTTAAATAGGTAAACCACAAAAGATTACATAAACCTGCAATTAATTTTAATCTAATCTTATCGATATAGCTATGACCTCCACAACCCAATAACTCGGTAACACGATACCCCTTGGTAAAATTGGTTGTCAGACTTTTGGGCTTCTGACTACCCGTAACGACTGTTAAAGATCTAGGAATGACAGCTGGGACTAACTGCTTAACATGCTTTCCGAGGCACGGAGGAGTCTCGATATGAAACGGATGGTCACCCATCCACGAACCGACCGCGGCAAGCGTAGCTTAACCTTCCATCGACCCATGCAGCCCATGCAGTGACCATTGAAGGGAGAAGTACAGCTATAACTGTCGTTGTAGAAATATTGAACCGCCTCTGGGGTCTGTCTCAGACCCTGAGGTCCCGGGTTCGATTCCCAGTGGGGGCAAAATTTTCTGCTCGGTTTGGTTGGTGGTAGGGCTTGTTTTAAGTCCGCCTGGCTAGCTACCACCATGTTAGCAGCATTGTTGTGTTCCGGCAGTTAGAGGTAAGATAGCCAGTTCCTCTGTGGTTGAGAATTCTGGGTGAAGCTCGCTTCCACTTTCGGCCTGATCATCATTTACCATCAGGTGAGATTCAGTCTAAGAGCATCCCCGTTGCGGTTAAAAAAATAAAAACCACAATGGATGGTAGGTATTCTTTTGATAATTTATTATTGGATTAACGAACAAATTGTTATTGCCCATAACTCGTGACTGATTCCGATATCGTAATTTTGATAGTAAAGTAATGACGTTAAACAAAATCGTACCATTTGATAGTAGTTTAATTAAAAATAATCTACAATGATTCGTCATTACCTAAACAAATGTGTGTGATAAGGAATGTTGGATCAGTTCGAATATGTAGGAATACTAGTTATCCCTTACGTCGTAAAAGTTAAATGTATTCCCTGAACTGAATGAAACCACGTTTCGATTCGTCGTTTTTCTGTACTCTCTGACGTGAAAGCAATCACGGCTGCAGCTTTAGCATACAATCCTAAAATCAAATAAGCCTCAGCATGATTCTATGAAACCTACAAAGATCTCTTTTTTCTAATACCACATAGTATTTTACACTTTCTGAACGAATGGAATCTCTATATGTCGGTAAAAGGAGTATATATTACTCTATCCAAACATCGTTTCAGGGCAGAAGCAATAGAGTTACTAAATTCTTAAGTCTTTCTAAAATTATTTCTTGACTTTTTTTAAAATATTGTATTTTTTGTTTTTCGTAAATTAAAATAAAATGTGAATTCATGGACACTGGTGTGGGTTACATGTGTAGTAATATAAACATTGAATAGATTACATATATATATATTTTTAAGTATTGTGCTAATTTATGGCATGTAACTGTTTTTTGACCCTAACAGATAAAATAAAAAATAAAATATATCATTGATTAATTCGAACTGAATAGGCTCAATAATTTTAAAAACAATTTCTAAGAAAACTTCACGGTAGAACCGGTGTCGCATCGCGCAACAAATCACGCCAGTCTACACGAGCCTTTAAACTGGTGAAGAAAGATATTTGTTATTTTATTTGTGCTAAAAGGATAGTTTTTCTACATAGTTATCAGTGTACTCATATTAAAGTGTAAGTGCGATATGCGATACATAATTATAAGAGACAATCAAAGTTCAAGACAGCATTTATTTTTGGCAAGTTGAGAGTAATCACTACCTACCTCAAACGCTTCGCGTTATGGAGGCGTGCAATATATGAAGAAAAATAAAACATGACTAATATCGTAACGTAATTTATTCAATGTTTAACGATAACAAATTCAATAACATCACCAAATCCTAAAAACGACATCCGGAAAAATAGCACAAAAATCTATGAGAAAAAAACTCATGTTTTATTCATGTCCATACTCGCACAAATATAGGAAAAAGGAGTCATGTCCAAAGGGTAACAAGTTGAAACAACTTTAATTTCCGGTAAATTAACATTTCGACAATGTTCGGAGACAGGAAGCGAGACGTGCCCTTTGAATTAATGCGAGCCCTTTAGCCATGGAATGTTTAAACCTTTTTAGGCTGTTTCTGATTTTGTATGGTATGTGATAGCTACTGTTTTTTTGGTGATACTTTCCTAAGAGTCAGTTTGAAGTCTTTCTTACGGTTATTTATGTCGGATAAGTACCTACTATTACTGTCATAAACTACTCTTGTCTAATAAACCTTAATGTTGTCTTACACTAACTAAAAGTTATGACAAGATAACTACTGGTGTCATATTATAAATTACTCTGGTCTTACACTATATTTGTCTTATACTACTATTGACTTAAACTGTTCTATGTAAGTTTCTTTTTCATACTTGTGGTGGCATCTACAACGCCACACATGCGAACTACGTATCAAAGACCTGACGTCGGACAGATCCTGCATCACGCTATTAGAGTTCTCGCGCGATCAACATATATAAGATTATCCGACATCAGTCGTTGGGCAGTTACCTGCCAGACACAACACCCGTCTGATCGGAGGATCCTCCCTTTTCTTTAAAGGATGAGTGAACTTTACTAAAAATACCTACTTATTTATTTAAACTTTTTGCACTCCAAAGGCGGACTTAATGCCTGACGCATTCTCTACCAGTTATCCAAGCGTGGTCTCTCTCGCATCCTCTAGAGTTGTTTTCGACTAACATGTGCTAAAACAAGATTACACTTATCAATGATATTAACAAAATCCTTCAGAAATTCACGATAATTTCATGAATAAAAATATTAATCTTTCTGCAAAAGTACGTATTCTATTTTTATTTAATTGGCTACTCAAGGTAGCGCTAAATAATGTCATTTACATTGTTGTCTAAGGCTGATTGTGTGATATTCCGTTTATCTACCGGAATCTTTTACGAATCTAAAATGGTGTTTGGTAACAGCGACTGATAAATTCTAAATTAAATTGGCCGTGAGATTACATTTTGAAACATCATTCTATTCATACTTACAAGATTCAAATAGTAATCACAACCGACAATGTCGTTCAACCCTTTAACTATTCCAAATCCTTCAATTGTACCTCTAAAACAAAAGAAAGACGCCTACAAACTATCAATCCCTGTCAGTCTTTCATTTGCAGGATATCTAAACACAGTCTCAGTTAATCGCACCGCAGCGAAGCATTCTCAACCGACGATGTCCAGCCCCCTTCGCCACATTGACCACATTCAATCGCTAGCACCCTTCACCCCCGACCTCAGACATCGAGAACCCTTCAGGGAATTCCGAACATCCAAGGATGGTTTTTTAATTCCGCCTGTGTATTGCAGATGCACAATGTAGTGAGGAGATAAGAATGAACTCTTTTGTTGCATTCCCTTGCTACTTGATGGGTCTGTGCTTATGTAGTGCGCTTTCATTGTCGGGAGGGAGTGATCTGTCAATATGTGATAGTGTTTTGTAAGTTCTAAAACATGTTTAGGAGGTAAATGGGCTCAGTAAATAGAAACTGTATATGGAGCTGAGTGTTATTCTCACTCAATATAATATACTTTTCGGAGCAATAGAAAAAGGGATCAGTTAACACAGTTCAAGCTGAAATAAACCTTATTACATCCATAATAAACCGAATAGGCTCCGATATTTTCTGCCTCGAAATACGATTGGATTGATAAGGTTCAAGAGCATTTCCAATAAAATAATCTACGATCATTGTTCGGAAGTCTAGACCTAACATTTGGAGTAGACTCCGCGAATTTCAAGTTAATTCCGGATGGAAATCTTGGACCTTACCGGACTTCGAATACTTTGGATTCCCTAAAGATTTGCTCTGGGATTGAGCAGAATATTGGAATGAATACTGAATATTTTCGGTACGGTTTGTGTAGGTATCGTCGATAAATAGACTTTGAAATTATAAGGAGCTTTTGGTATAATGATATAATACTTTTATAAGAAAAATTGTTTTCAAATAAAAGGAAGAATAAATAAGATCTTGACCCATTTGATTTTGAGAAATGGAACCTCTGGATGTCGCGATTTTTTATCGGATTAAATTATGATATAAGAAGACTGATCACCAAAAACAATTAAACAAGATTATCGAAATCGTCCGACTGATAACCAGGGTATGTTATCAGCAGCTGTATGTATAAGTCAATTGATGATTTAGGTATTTATTTATATCGTAGGTATTTACAGTAAGTAAGTAGTCTTTCAGCTAACAGATTAGTCATTTGGTTAATGATTTTCAATTATTTTTCTTTACAAATGATACGTGCCGGTGTTACAAATACTTGAGGGAACTTATACAATATTATAACAGCTGACCAAACACCCCTCCTTAAACAGAGAATAAATAATCAATACGAATGGATAAACTCTTAAATACTGGCGATTTCAGACAATTATGGACAGTTTCCGATACGACATTTATTATTCACATAAAATTAATATATTACATTTAAAATGTGTCACCACGGACGAAAGGTAACTTTCAGATTGCAGCTCTTCTCATTATCATTTAAATGTAGCGATTGAATGTAAATAATAAGTGCGAATTCAACGGGCAGTTGATTTTATTTTCGTCATGTCTTTTGAATCACGGGGCTCATACATAAAGCAATAGAGCATTTTATTTTTGTTCGTGCTAATGCATTTTGCAGTGCGTATCTCGAATTATTTTAGGCACTTCATGGGTATGTGAACTGCATATGTCTACTTGCGTTGATTATTTATAGCGTAAACCCTAATTGCGTAATACACAATACACGATCAATCACAATCTAAATCGTTTTTAAATAGATTGCTAACCCATTGCTTCATAAATCGAAAAAAAATCTGCTCAACAACGTAAATAACGCAATGAATGTACTGAACTATCAAAATGAAACAGTTTAGTCTTACAGCTCGTGCAGACTGGAGCGATATCGCGGGCGCGACAGGCAGCGCCACCCTTGCCGCGCCCGCGATATCGCGCCAGTGTGTACGAGCCTTTAATCGTTTACGAAAATGTGTTTCGCAATTAGATAGCTTGGGGGTCTTGTAGCACAAATTGGTAGAGGCCTCTCCCAACTTGCGCTATAACACACGTTTCCATTGTCATTTCCGTTGTCCAACAGTGGACTGCGATAGTCTGATTTGATTTTTCGACAAATATTCAGAAAACTTGTTAATAGTCACCACCGATCGTCAATATGCGATATGATTTATAAGGAAACAAAATATTTTCTATGATAATACTGCGATGCGGTGTGCAGCATGGGATCTGTCTCTTTATAGGACCTCAACAAAAAATTGCCTAGCCCAGACTTGGTTAGACTGGAAGCTGGTCGGCTTCCAATCTAAACGGATGCAGCTGAATACCGGTATTTTACATGGAGCGACTGCCTATCTGACCCGCACGACCCAGTAACCGATACTGACCGGTAATATGATACCCTCCCGATGGGACCCCAACAGCAGCAGCTTATTTTTTCTCAATATTTTAAGATGGGCCACCAACGTGAAGAATAACAAAAATAACTAAGTATAAATGGCATCAAGACGTAATATATCACCACCATTTACTCCAGTTTACCCCAACACTTAGTCGAAGGAAAAAATCTCGCGATAAAACTGTGATAAATTATCTCTATGATAGCATCGACTTAAGGTATGGTGGCTTTATATTTCCCATAAACATTCGCGAGGGCTGCCATAAGTGTGTATGAATAGTGTTTTCTGTAGTTGTTGAAGAAAATTCTACGAATAGCTTAGAAAATACGAAATTGTGGAGTTCGTAAAGTCTCTCCTGGGTTTATGAAGAAAAGGTTATTAGGAAAAGAGAAAATGCAGAAAACGAACATTTAAAAGACTAAATGCGAAAAGCAGAGACACAATACCCCACAATACCCCTTGTATTGTGGTAACTTGAGACCAAAGCCCACAAGTAAATCATGACATGCTAGCAACCCGCCCCTGCCTTGCACGGATGCTATGGCGACATGTCAAAACATCAAGATTTCTGTGCTATATTTAAGTTCAATATTATTATATATCTCACACGGAGTAGAGGCATGTGGCCAAGCAGTGGTAAAGGCTGATTTTGGTTATGCTATATAATTATAAACCTTACGTAATAAATGCTCTAGAATCTAGATAGATGACAGCGAATACCAAATCAAAGGCCATTGTGTACTCTAGAAGATCTAAGCGGACACAGACAGACACAAAAAGCGACTTTATTTTATACTATAGGTACTAGTTGACCCAACTAACGTTGTCCAGCCCAATTTTCAATAATTCATACAAAAATCCCCTAGAAAAAGGGACGTAAAAAATTTCCCGAATTTGAAAATTTTCCGATAAATATTTCCAATTTTTCTTTCCATAAAAACCTAATCGGACTATTAAGAGCATTAAAAAAAAAAAAACAAATCGGTCCAGTCGTTCTATACCAACAAACCGCATTTCATTTTAATTTATATACAGTGTGCTTCTTCATAATGTGCACATATCGAAATGGGGGAATCTATGCTTAATTTTATCGACGGAAAAAATAAAAAAAATAATCTAAATACATATTTTTTTTTCCATTTTTTTTATTTAAAAAAATTCGTCTTATTGAATTTTTTTTATGATTATTGTAAAAATTGATTAAAAAAACAGATTTTTGGACGAAATACCTGTTTATTTTCAATTGAGGGTTGTTTGGGATTAATTGGGAGGGGTTTTTCCCACAATTTTCATTTTATAAGAACACTTAATTACTACCAATCATTATGGAGTTGAGTTTGTTTCATCGCGATAGATCATTTAAAAGTAACACCGTTTTTTTTACATTGGGGTAAAAAATACAAAATAAATAAAAATAGATTTTTTAAAATATTTTTTCCGTTTGTCAAATTAAGCATAGAATCCCTCATTTCGATATGTGCACATTATGAAGAATCACACTGTATAGATTGCATTGATTGATAATGACAGTCATTAGATTACCGACGTAAAAAACAAAATGGCGGCATGAACCTTTCAGTCAACATGAATAGATCATTAGTAGCTAACTTTACTAAGCATAATAAATATGATTACCTACATATAATATGTAACTTCAAACATAAACCTGATTTTCTACGACCAGAATAAAGAATTTGCTTGACCGATAATCTCTTAGATCGTCCTAGTATTTTATTGGCTTTTCGCCAGAGTCACTTTACATAATGGAACTGGTCGCGCGTTAATTAGTAAGTGCAGCATCAGCTTTTTCATCTACAACATTGCTGGTTTCTTTTTAAAACATTTTACGAATATTACATGAAGATTTTTTTTTTCACTTTCGTGATTTTTTTAATATAATTAAATTAATAATGCTGGTGCTGGTTCTTTTGGTTTTCGAACGAGTTTTGGCTTCCGCTGTTGTATAAATTAACTTTATCTAAAGGGTGGAGACCTGGTGTCCTGAAATACAGGCCCAAAACCTAGTTTAGGCACCAGTCTCCCACAATATACTTACTGTATCCACTTGTTCCCTAGAAACCATGTATTAAAAAATAGATTCTTAAAAAACGAATAAGTATTTGAATCATAAGCCTCCTGCCATTTCAATAATTAAAAATATCAAATACTCATACAGGCTTCTACTGTTAAACCTTTCTAAAAAGTGATCCCGTTCATAGCATTTGGTTACATTTACCAAAATTTCCCAATTTACCTTTTTTTTCCTGTACTGATCTACCTCCATAGCACCCCTACCCACACCGTGCAAGTTCTCATGTTGCATGCATTCATCAACTCGTGTAGGGCTATCGGTGCAAGCACTGATTTATAAAACGTCAGAAAAACCTCAACGCCCATTTGTATGGAGTTATAAATGGAGGTAAATAACGGCTGTTATGATATGTATGCGGTCATCGGTGTGGGGAAGATAATAAATAGATAGTAATGTATATGTTGGTTGATAGGTAGGTATAGATGGGAATATATGGATGTAGTTATTGTGGTACTTCAATTGATAAAGTGTGACCACATGTTTATGGTTGTACATGTCGTAATTTTTATTTTTAATGCAACTCTGGGAAAATTAATTAAGTACTTATTATTATGTTTATTATTAGAAATTATCACTTTTGCATACTTAATATACTTTTTACGTCTTATTTCCAAATTCATTATCATTATTATTGCCAGTACTCTAAGCAAAATACCTAATAGTAGAAATTTTCATCCTGGAAATTCAGAATTTACAACCAAATTCAACGATTTACTGGACTTAAATTGTCCGGGCACTAAAACCATCTTACTTGGCGGGCAGAACTTTGTGATGTAGAGTACCTACCTATATTTAGAAATTCAGTTTCCTACTTTGAGACAAATTTGTATTTCACTCCCCTGAGAATTTCTTATATCGTACTTTACACTTTTATTTTATCTTTATATCTGCTGTATATTAGGTATATTGTGTGCCTCTTAGTATGTGATAAATAAATATACAGGCTCGTACACACTGGCGGGACCTGTCGCACGACGCGATACCGGTTTTTTCTACCGTGAAGTTTTCTTAAAAATTGTATTATTAAAGTCGCGTTGTGCTGTCGTGTCGCCCCTGTTTGTAAGAACCTTTATTCGCGGATTCTTAATGTTTCCATTATAGGAATAAATTGATAAAGAATCGATCTCGTAAATAAATTCCCATTTGTGCCTAAAGAAACACATTCAATAAAACTTCACACGCCTGCTTTTATTCAATACGTATTAAAGGAGCGAGCAAAAACATAAAAAAATATAACTTCCCTTTCCCTTTAGAAAACATCACCTGCGCACGCTTACTTTTTTTTATTAACCCTGCACATGATGTACCTTTTGCGAACACCCTCTGTTACGCAGCAGACTGTTAACCCTTCGCTGTTTGTCAGCAAACGTGTGTGTAGCGTCGGTGCTTAAAATTAGGGACGTTCAAGGGTTTTATTGTAAACATGGACTAAACATGTTTTTATTGAAGAGCTCCGTTGAGTTCCTATAAGTATAAAACGCAGATACGGTATTTGTTTGTTTATCGATTTCGGAAGGCGAAATATTTATGCTAATGAGCGCCATTTCGGGGTTGGGAACGCTTGCGTGAATATTTCGGGTGCCAAATATACACCGCAATTGATTTTCGTTTAGTTTAAATTTGATTCAATAGTTATAAATTATAAAGTTACGTAATTGTAATCATTGCTTACGTAAATATCAAACATAGGTTCATTTACTTGCCTTGCTTTCTAATTCATATAATTAAATATAATTTATATAATTCATAATATTTAGCTAAATTAATCCCTGTCAAGAAAGGCCGCGTCTACCTAAATGTTCAATGCCCCGAGGCCATTATTCGGTACAATTAATTTGCATGATTTACGATCTACGTGGCCGAATTTGCCTCATTTATTTTCTATTACAAATATTATTCTGAAGTTTTACCAAACATACCTTTATCTTCAAAATTGGTAGGTTCTTTAACAGCTATTTATAAGTTTAAAGTGCTGTCGTTTCTGAATGATTTAAAGTCAAAGAGTAAACAAACAAATCACAAGCAGTAAGTCAACATCACAATCAGAGCTAAGTATATTGTGCCAAGTTTGTAGAGCCGTAGATTATTGCAGCGGAAAACAACGAGTTTGCCAACAAAGAAGCCGGGTGTTTGAGCACACTTTGACAAACGCTACGTCATCACCAACAGTCACATCTGTGGTTACTCTTTGACTACGTTTTTGAAGAATGTGACTGGAGTGTTTTGTGTCATATTCACAGATTCCGTTCCCCGAAAACTCATTTCGAAAAGTTTTCGAACGCTAAGTAGCTCAACTTTTGAATTGTTCGAATCGAGTGTTCCGAATTTGGTTTTCTATGCGAACAATGCGAGCTGATGTTTGAAGTAATTCCTTTCAAAATCACTTCAGTACCTATTTAAAAGTTTAGCAGAGAATTTAATAAATTCTTCAGTCATTCTTTGTTTTTCGTTGGTAACTCACGGCTGCTGAGATTATAAAGATTCACGTTCAAACATTAATTCTGGATAATTGTCGAAACGGCACTTTAAAAACGAAATAGGTACACTGATTGTATGTTGACGCAAGTGTGTATTGCGTTATCATCGAATTAAGAAATAAACTGAATAGTTATTATATTAATATGACTAAACACGTTACCTACATTGATTACATAACATAACGTAAGCAAAAAAAGTACTTAACAAAAAAAAAAAAAACATTGCTATCAATTATCTGAGCAAGGCTTGAACTCTTTTAGTATTAAACACATTATTTCATTACTTACATAAAAATTCAACCACGTAAAATTAAGTTTTCGCTATCATCAAAACATTTCATTCATCCATCCCAAAATAATAGTTCCGAAATACTTACAAACAATAAATAACATTTCACTCAAAATAACAGTTCCCCAAAATAACAGTTCCTACTCAACCGATCTAACCCGTTTACCTGAATGAAGTTTCCGTGTTTCAAGCGTTCCTTGTGAACTCCTGACTGAGTTACATAATAGCCTAGTTACTAATTGAGTCTGTCTAGACACTACTCTACAGATAATCGCATTACATCTGCCTGTCAAAGCTATAGTGTTGTACTGATTAATGCAATTATTTACGAGTTTCCATGGTTGATGTTGGATTCAGGAAAGTGTAAAGTGCATGTTAAAAAGGTTCAAAACGGTGTCTTTTAGTTTTTGGATAGATGGAAACTATACAACAGTGTACTCGTTAAGGTATTACTAGAAGTAAACTACTTCAAGTTAATTGAAGTTTTTTTTTTACACGAAAAACTAGCAGATACCTACTTTTCCCGACGCATAAACGTTTTGAAGGTTTTTGCCTTTTTACGAAACAATATTTTTCTATTCGATTATTTTCGGAAGGTTATTTTTCCTGCGAAATTAGTTTACATTTTACACGGCACTGGCAAAACTATTAGGCTATTTACAGTGTGCAAGTACTCAACCAAATACCTGTAGACATTAGAGACAATGAATAGTTAAAACATAAAGCGTAAACTGAAAGAACATTACATCAACTCGATTATAACGCGGCCTGCGTTATAATCGAGTTGATGGAATGTTGAAATGGCATGCTAAGATAGATCCCAGAGATCTAGGTGTGCTTTGCTAAATTAGCTAAATTAAATGTTCCTTACACTTATGTAAGGAACATTTAATTTATAAAATAAATAAATAAGTTAAAAATAATAAATAAGTAACTTCCTTCCTACTCACGACTACTAAAAATCAATACCGACCTACCTAACCTAATCTAAATACATATAATATCTCGCATAGTCGTCAAGTGAATTATGGTATCCTCTTGCATGAAGGGTCAATGATAACTCAACAATGTCCATTACGAACACGAGTCTCCCTAATATCGGTTCAACATGGCTGTTTCAATATACACCACACTTACCTAGCTAAAGGATTTGTGATCATGTTCTATTCTATCAGAAATGATAAATACTATTCGGAGTATTTAAAAGAAAGAAAGAATAACGTTTATTTGGACACAGTTCGTGAAACACAAATACAAAAAATAAATAAAAAATAACCAAAATAATAAAACTTAATTGGATCAGCCAGTTTAACTGTTTTAAATGTCAGTCTGACACAGTACGTAAAATATTACAGTACCTACAAAATCACAGTTCTTTTAAATAAATAATGTAAAACTTAGGTACTGATATAAAGATTTTTCACACCTTAACAAGAAAATATCATGCTTAATAATAAAAATCTGAAATATCTACAAAAATATGATGCTATTATAAGGGATATAAGAATTCGGGTGTCTAAGTCTGAATGAAGTGGTCATAAAAACGGCTATTATATTTATTTGCAGATAAAATATAGCTTTCAGTCATCACTCATGGATTTGGAACCTGATTATCAATTGCTTTCTGGTGTAATGCCAATAAACGCAATTTTTTTCGACCCGTTATTACTTAACCACGAGCTCCTCACGAATAGTTCGAACCCACTTATGGGCCGTTATACACTGGCCCAACAAATATTTCGTGAAAAGCTGTTCTGAGTTTTATGAGCCAGAGAGGTTGGACCCAATACCTATAGTTTTATCTAACTAGTCTGTTTACAACATCAAAATATCGATCACGTGTAAAACCACCCACGCTATGTAAAATAACCTACCAACTTAATAAATTATTATACTTAAAAGTTGCTTAAACTCCTATTAAAGCTCGCGAGAGTACGGTTATCTCATCTCCGAATTATTCGAATGAACGATTTTATTAGTGCCAATAAAACAGGCGAACTCGAGTACTGTTGGGCTTTCAAGTATGGGGAGGATGCCGCAAACGTATACAGCTTTATATTTTTCACGTTTGCCCGTAATTTAGAACGATATTCAGACTCAGACGTGATTTAAAACTAATTTTGTGTTAAGTCAGTTGGCTTAATCATGATTCATAAGTAAGCATGCTCCTAAAATACAGGTCTGAAATTTAATATTATAATATTAATCTTTAATACTTACTGTTAGTATTTTTTTAAATCATTTATTGGGAACAAAAAACAAATACATTCAAGATAATCAATGTTATACGATGATAGCTGCAGTAGTTATTAAAACTGCGGCTCAGCTACCAACGCCTGACTAATGTGCGAGGGTATGAAAACCCTTTTTCAAAGCAACAAATAATTTATCTATTTTCTTCTTATTTCCTCAATGATTTTCTTGTGGATCTCCGTAACAACAAAAGCATAACAGAAGTGTAAACCAGAAACTATTCAATTACCTCGTTATTATTTTAATTATTAATGTAATAATTAAATAGTAATTATTCTCGTTTTTAATATTAATAATAATAAGTATTTTGTTTAGCTTCAATAAGTTTGGAATAGTTTAATAAAACCATGTGCGGAATTTATAAGTACCTACGAAACAGAAGTTTCAAAGCCTTCATTATTACTTGACCCGTGACGCAATTGGGTAGCACTGAATTTTGCAGTCATGTGATTGGACTATTGTTCAGTCAGTCGCCATTTTGAACTCTATTGGTATTGAAACTAAGACTGTAAAATTCAGTGCTACCAATCGCGTCACGGGTCAAGTTATAATGAACACACTGTAGTTCATATTCCGTAGAAAATATGCGTAAATATTCTTTTTTTTATTGTATTGTATTTTTTTATCGTGTACATAATAAAGAGTATTCTATTCTATTCTAAATATTATTGAATGCATTACGATTGGTTTCACATTACCAACATTATGAGTATGACAGTTGATTGAACAGTAAGTACAGTATGCAAAACAAAGGCTTATAATATTTGTAAACACCGCCACCGTATACATATTCGTTATTTGATCAATAAAAATAATTGTATCCGAATATTTATTTAAGCAAAACCTAAATTGAAATATGCTATTTGTAAACAAACAATTTGATGAAATTCCAAACACTTATGTGCGTACATTTGAAAACAGAACCAGTGAGCAATAAATAATTTAATTCCCAGTAACAGTAATTGAATTGGGCTTCCAACTAAAATTCTCTCGGCGAGACTAGTAAACAAATACGATCCAATACCAAACGGCAAAATAATCAATCGAATTCAATTACCTACAACTCACCTCGCACTATGTATTAAGATCTGCCGATTGAACGAACAGAGCCGGATTAGGTGGGAAAAATTCCATTTTCAATTAACGCTCGCTTGTTACCAAGGGCTAACATAGAAGGGAATTGGTGAAATTGCCCAGCACGGCTGCGACACGACTGCTAAATTGCTGGAAACTGTTTGCTCGAAAATATATTTTATTTTCGTGTTGTATTCCAGCCCGTCGTGTTAACTAGTGCAGACACTGCCTTTTTTGGTACATGGCGTCGGGTTGCCTTAATTCCAGGCTTTTTGCCCAGCAATTGATTGTTTGGCTTTTGAGGGGCGAAGGGAAACAGAAAAACAGAAGCTTTTCGAGCATGTGAAGGGGTAAATACCTTCTGTGTTTGTTGACTTTCCGCGGTTTAAGCATTTCTTACAATGTTACAGGTATACGTAATGTAAGACATGGTACAGCTTATTACTTTGAAGTAAAACACACAACAATGTTGTAGATTTCAAAGTTTCGCTTACAGGCAAGAACTTCCAAGTTTACAAACTCATAATTACTTTCCATTGCTGTTACGCGAAGTACTAGGTACTTACTTCCCAACACGTAAGAGCGAACGAGAAATTAAAAAGCCTCACTTGTAACTTTTACTGCAAAAAAAATATTAACAAATAAAAGTGGAAAAAGCTCACCACTCCGATCCCAAAAATAATCACTCAACTTCACAGTGTAAAAAAGGACATAGAAAGAGCATTATCTCCATAGTAGCTAAGTAAAAAGCTCGTATCGAAATCGTCCGGGAACCGTCACGTGGAGAATCGGCACTATGAGTGTGTTTCCCTTGCGTCGGAGCTAGGGTTGCGAAAAAAAGCTTTGAAATGTCAATGTCATTCAACACCAGATGTTTTTTGTTTGGCTAACTGACGCTTTACAATTTTGTGGAGGAAAGTCAATGTTTTCTATTAAGTCTATTCAAAACCCATGTCATTTTACATTCTAATACTTGTTTGGTGTACTAGTCAGTTACTGACGAGTTTATAGAAAATGAAACTTATGCCTATTCAAAACTAAGGTAAATTTTCGTTTTCGGAAACCACATGACACAAAACACCAATTTGGTTATTAAAATGACATCATATTTTAGTTATTTAGTGTCTGTCATAAAATTCTAAGAATTTGCATGGTGCTAACTAACTGACTGACTAAATTATGCCGGATATGTGTTAAGTGAGTTCTAGGAACTAAAAGCAGCATATCATTAAAGCTTTACGTCTAATTTTATACGTCATCGGCTAGTTATGAATATTAAGGCGGATGTATTGTAGTAAAGGAAATCGAGTATTAGTAATCAGACATGCCTGATACTTAATTAGCTGAGTAGGTATAATATTATAACTGGCCGCTCTATTTTTACGAAACATGATTAAATAACTAGTTGTGCGATTTTATATTTTTACCTTCTTCCTGTATAAATAAAGCTAGACCTAAATACGCCCCAGAGTTGTTACATGAATAAGGTATTATTTCTTTTTATATGGTTCAGTCGTCGCCGTCGAAATGATTAGATACTTTGACATAACATCAAATATTTTAACCGGCTAACTAAAAAGGAAAAAAAACCAAACATCTCGCAACCCTAAAGGAAGGGTACCAGTATAATCGTTTTCCTGCATACCTCTTTTGTACACGGTACTCTTAAATATGGCTGCACCAGACGCAAAAAGTTTCAATTGCTTTAACGGCCACTTGCATATAATTGTCCCTGGAACGACACTATACAATGGTGAAGCACGAATCTATTGTAAACTTAGGAGCCTTTATATGGTTTAATAAGCAATTGGTGCTTAATGGGCATTTAAAATAGTGCGGTACTGCTGAGTATGAGGTTCTGGGTTCGATTCCCAGGTCGGGTAAAGTGTTATTGGGTTTTTCCAACTGGAATTTCTCAGTAGCAGCCCGGAGTTTGGAATTTGTGCCCGATGCAATAGGCTCACCCCCTTTTACATGGGACTTAAACATAACTGGCGAAATGTGGGTGTGCTATGGGTGCACCTCTGCCCAACCCTTCGGGGAAACAAGGCGTGATGTTATGTTATGTGTTTAAATGGTTTTTTTTTTTACTAACTATATTTTAAAAATCGCGAAAACAAACACTATTTGTAAACTTAAATGTTTGTTAAACATTTCTTCTCACAGAATAGTGTATGAGTAGTGGTTCTTGTCGTTTTACATCATCTATACTATGGTTCAATTCGTATAAACAATGTCCGTCACAGTTTCAATCCAGAATAAACAACCCATCATCAACCTTTGTTTACGTTATCTATCACTGCTGTCAAAACACAGTCTCATAGACAAGTTTTTATTTTCATAGCAGAATTTTAAATTAGTAATTCCATAGGTGAAATTTTAAGTTGGTGCGAATATCCTAATAGTAAATCTTAAAGGATAAAATGTTTTTTTGACTATTTTCTGGCATTTTGTACATCCGCAGATGTTACAGACAGTTTCAAATACATTCTTTTCTATTTGTAATTTATCTGGCAGATAGTGCTGTTCCAGACAGTTTGAAACACGCTCTTACAGTTTGATGTTAATTAATAACATTCGCAGAGTCAGCATTCACACGATGGAACCAAATACAAATTTAATATAATTGGGGTATTCTCTACGGAACCCTAAAAGTAAATGATAATTTAGATGCGCCGCAGCGTTGATAGTAGAAAATTAAAAGAAAATGACAAGCATTTAAACGCTTTAGCAAAGTTTTATTTAACAGGTACTGATGACATGCATTATAGACGATAAAATGCAGTTCTGAAATGTGCTGTCGGCTTTTGTAGGGTTAATTTGGTGGGACAAACATTTTTATTTGTTTTATGTGAGTTTAATGGTGTGGCAATGTTCAACGGAATTATAGAAGCGGTGGGAAGTAGCTATAGGTAGTTTGTGTGGCCAATTTTTTTTTCCAGAAGTCAGTGCTTTGACCTCTATAACTAGGTATTCAATACTTGCTATCTTAGAGGTCTACACTTATATTTTAAATTCAAAAGTGAGTATCCTCTAGTAGCTACAGTTAAACTATTAAATGCAAATAAGCACGTGATACCTAAATTACTTAGGTCATTCTATCGTTGACAGTTTATGCATACAGGAAACACGTGCATTCATATTTAAATTAAGGAGTTGATTCGTATGTAACATTTAAATTCATGTCATTTCCATGTGACTTAATAAAAAAGTAAATTAAAGTAGATATTTCTGAACCGACGATTAAGTGTGAATTTCACCAAAGAAACTGAACGCGATCAGCACTTCTAAATCGCGTTCAAGAGCTGTCAGTGTCAAAATTCTATAACACTTTTGACACAGACAGTAGTTGAATGCGGTTTAAGTGCGTTCAACGCGTTGAGTTACATTGTTGAAATTCGACCTTGACAGGAAACCAGGCACTTCCGAAATTAACTTCGTAAACATAGACACGAGCAGCATTACTTTTACCTGGGTCATTCATTTTCTTTATAACCGACGAAAAAAAGGAGAAAATTCCCAAGTCAACGCGTATATTTTTTTAACATAACTATAAAATAGCAGCCGCCTTAATCTTGCAAGTGTGTTACAGCTGTAACTACCAATATCATGAACAAATTCTACAAACTAAGAGGACTCTACAAAGAATCGTGAAATACCAAAAAAATACCTATTTTCCAAGAAATTATAGGCACTAAACCAAGCACTTATTACGTCCCAATAACAATAATCGTTCCATAAGTCTCCGTTTAAATGCGGCCTCACGAAATCGTAGCAAAACGCTTATTCTTGTTGACAAAACGAACATGAAAAAAAATCCACCAAGGATTTTCATCCGTACTCGGTTCGGCCCCAATCAAGGACAACTTGTTTGTCTAACAAACAAAATATCCTTTTGGGCGAAAAATAGTACCTTCGTTGCTATGGTAGGTGTGTCTACAGGGTGTTTTGTACGTGTAATTCCATTAAAAGTCATGGTTCACTGGTAATATTGGAGAGAGAGATAAGTATGAGGATTTTTTTACAAATTATCCCCTTTAATCCGGTTGACTTACTACGCTACGAGTAATTTATACTCAAGTTAAACGTTTTTAATATAATTTTTATTTTTTTATTTTGTTACTGACACTTTCTCAATCCGTGCTGGTTTTTTTTATCATGAGCAGTAGACGTATTAGCTCTAAGGAATTACAAAAATCTAGAAACACCCTGTTTGTACCTACTTGAAGCATTACGTCACATATGAATAGTGCCGTAAAAGTCGGTAGCATAAATTTGTATACTGAGGTGGTATCTATAGATATAGGTACCTACCTACTTACTTTTACGCTTTTGCTTGTTTACTTTACACCAACGTATACATTGGATATGCAAAGAACCCGATATTATAATTTATGTATTATGTAAATAAGATGTAAAAGAGAAGATATTTTGTATTTTTACAGCTGATAAATTCAGAATATTTTAGCTGAAAATGCTTCTTCGATAAAATATTTGCGAAAGATCGTTATATTATAATCAGTTATTTATAAGTACTAAACATCTTTTCTATACCGACATAATTCCTTAAATAAACAATATAACACTTTCTCTGCTAATACAATAAGATACGCCTATGTTTACAAGACGCTTGCCAAAATTGTTTACTTAACAAATTGGTTTATGTACTACGAATCCAATCAATGTGAACAAAGTCATAACCGAATATGATACCTACGTAACTACGAATCTACGTTACTATAGTAAATAACAGTGTAAAATATGTATAACGTGGATATCTTAGTAAGTTCAAGTGTATGAGAAAACACGACGAACAAACATTGCCCACACGTACAAACAATTCATTAAAATGACTCATTTGACGTTGTTTATTTAAAGTAGGTAAATACATATCATGTAAGGGTTTTTATCTCCATGTTTAATCTCTTTATGTCATGTTTTAACTCCGCAAACGTATTATTAAATAAGCTTCTATTCATAAAAACTTATTCAGAACGTTAATTTGTCTGCGGAGCGTTAATAAAACGTCTATAAAATATTTTTCACTTAACCGTCTCTTCTGTGAACCTCGTATTTTTTTAAATTTACCTTCTCAAAGTGTACTGGAAAGAATAAAACAGTTTTATTCTAAAAGAACGTAAAGGCTCACATCTACGGTTAAGTGTTTTCCACCATCCAGACGCACTCGGTAGAAAATTGATATAAACTTGTTGTGGGGCCCCGCTACGTTTGCTCAGGTGACGACGGTGACTTATTTGTTTTATCGTGAACAAACGAAATTCATCCCAAAAGGTTAAATAACAAAGTCTATATTCCATTGTGTCAGTGAATAATAGAAGCCAGAAAAATGCACCCTGCACACGGTTCGCATAAGTCTTGAGTATAAATGTTGTTCGCGAGAAAACAAGTAGTGTGAAATAGCCCTTCTCGCGATGGAGACGGCGTACATGTTTTAAATATTTGAGTATGTTATGCTTTAGGAATATTTATTCAGTATGACGCCACTATAACAGCACCCACTTGGCGTATAAAAGGGGATTTATATAGTCTGAACTGACCAATGGATATAACAGAAAATGTGAGAGGGAAAATAAAATCAAGTAGTCTACATAAATGTTTATAGATTTACACAGAATAACACATATCTTATGTGTGAATCACTATTTTCCTTCTACAAAATTGCTTCAACCAAGATGTTTTGTCGTGTGACGTGTGTGTATTTTATTACTTCAAATGCAACAAGTGTGGAAAGTGACAATTTCCTCACCCATTTTCTCGGAGCGCCTCTAAATACCCAATTTCCCTCTGTCGATTCTTACATCGAGCGAGAAAACTAGTGACTGTGATTTACTCGATATTTCCTCTCGCCCATAGATGAAGAAAGGATATAGAAGGCCTAATGACAAAAGCCTACGACAAATGGTTCCCATTCAATTACCTGATAAAACCACAGCGTCTCCGATAAATTGAATACGGAGATCAAAATTCTGTACGCGTGAACCGATATGTCGACATAACGAAGACAAATCAAAGTTTGGCTGACCTGACTCGGCTCGGATGGACACCCTTCTAAGACATAAGACAGAAAGCCATTAAGTCGAGATAGTGGTATTTATCTTTACTGTCCCCTGTCTACCTTCCGAAGTGACGCGGACACTTCGATTAAAGCGGTGTAAATAAATTGTATAGCGTTTAAAGGAAAAATGCTGAATAGAGCGGTTTAAAATGAATGAAATTGAAAGTGGTTCGTGGTACTAAAAGAAAGGCGATGTTGCATTGTGTGGTCGCGGACGTCAAAAAGGATTGTGTGTTTACAACAGTTGAGTAAATACAGTCTGTGTAGATTTTTTCTATTACGTTCTTCGAACATATTTGCTTTTTTTCAATACCAGCTTCAAATGAATACATGGCGTTCTAGAATGTTATGAATTTAGCTTCGTGATGCTCAAAACGTCAAACTATGTTGAATGTTTTGTAGGAAAAAACAGATTTCGAAGGCCAGAAAAATGTTTAGGAACCATAATAGCCGGAATGGTCGATTTATTTTGATTTATTATTAAACCTGCGTTCGACAGGGCTGGTTTTTCAGTTCCTTCACCTCCAAGACAAATCTTAAAGAAATATGGCCAGAAATCGAAAGGATCAGACAAAACTACGTAGAGGATTTTTCCAGCAGTGATTTGCTATACAATTTACATTAAGAACACGAGAAACAATTTACCTAAGTACTTAAAACTTTAAACAGCCATGCGTCACTCGAGCATGCAAAACGCGACTTGCAAAATTCTTTTATTCTAAATCATGGCGAATTTTGTACTATACGTTTTGTCCACATAGCTGTAGGTACCTCATTAACATGCAAATTATTCCGTGCCTAAGCACGCAATGTATAATCCTTTCCTGTTTTAAAGGTAGAAAACTGTACATAAAGAAAGTTTTTTATAAACCTGTTTTGTCCGAAAATGCCTAGTAGAAAGAAAAAAGAATTTATTTAATTTATTAAATTAAATAAAAGTTTATATTCTGGCTTCTTTTAAATTCTCCTAAATAAAATAAATATTTTTACAGCTTTACGTAAGTTAGTCAGTGATTTCAATGATATAAATGATTTTATTACATTTTCTCTATAAAGCATTCGCAGATTGAAACCTGAAGGCGGAAGGAAAATGCTTGGTAGAAATCTACTCATAATTGCTGGCAAGATACAAAAAAAAAACATTTTGAACAAAAATACTATAGTTCACACAAAAATCTCATCGAAAAAAGAGTTTTAGCTTGTCCCATATTTCCAATTTTCGGGGAACCATTTTGTATTTCCGGAATAGTATGAACATTTTAAAACAAAAAATAGCCAAATCGACCCAGCCGTGCTAAGTGATGCGCTTACCAACGAACAGCATTTTATTTTTATTTGTATAGATTCTAATAATACAAACGGTTATAACAAAAGGTTTTAAACGTTAGATATACGTTTCCTTTTGTCAAAGACATACAATATAAAGACATTTACTGTCTCAGTAATACAAGATGTGTATAACGAAAATAAATTCTGACATTAAATTATCAGAATTTACATTAGAAATATATGTGATGGCTGTACTATATAAGTGCACCTCTGCCCAACCCTTCGGGGAAAAAGCGTCTTGTTATGTTATGTTTTATAAGAAATCAAGACTTGCATCGTCTAAACAATAAACTGAAGAGTAGCTACTTCGGGCTATATTGCTAAACATCATTTACTTCAGGCGTGCGTGCTTCAGTTGCGTGCCTGAAGTAGCGAGCCTCCTAATACATGTAAATAGCCTGGGCTATTTATTGAAGTATACGTCAGTTTTGTATATTTAGGTATACAAATGGCGAAATTGCAATAGGTAATGTTAATTTTATGAATAAGTAATTTTCTGTGGGCTTAATTATTGTTGTTTAATTAATTGTGCTTGTGTAGATTATATCTGGGTAATGCCCATTTCCCCTACGTACGTAATTACTTGATGTGAAAGGGTCTAAGTATCGATCAAGAAAATTACTTGTATGTTCGTTTTCCCCCAGAAAATAAATATTAAACCTACTTCCCGAGTATCTTTCCACAACTATCTAATTATATGGACTACGGATTGAAAAACCCCAAAACCCCCAAAGACCTTTCTATAGGCCATGAAAAGTAGGTTTACGTATACGAAAGTGTTTAAAGCTATCACAAAAGTAGTTTAAGCATCCTATAATAAACCTCACATTTTGCGCCATTTTTATTTAAACATACGCCGTATAAATCAAGTGAAGAACCATAAAATCCAGTCATATAATTTTTATATCCAACGATGCGGAAATAGACGTTTTATACATATGTACACACCGATATACATATGTACGTGTATTTATTTTGAATCATATCGATTACCTGTATGAGGTCAGAACGGAATATGACCTATATTTCACTGGTTTAAAATATTAACTTCGGTTGGGATCCTTTGTTATTTTGTGCTAAAAAAGAAGTGGATCGTTATGTTTGTCAAAAATCTTTGCAGTTTACCATAACTCCCAAGGAGCAGTTTCCGTAATTTAAAGATCGTTCACATTTTAATCTGTCAAAATAAGTGAAAAAAATATATCGACGAAGTGGTTTTAATTAAGATTTCAAGATTTGACCCATATACAAGGTGGAGACGACAATACAACAATAAATTAAACTGCGTATATCTTATGACGTTCCCAGTCTGCACACGAAAATTCAATCAAAGATCTCCAATAGTTTAGTGGTTCAGTCAAAGTCGGCACATCACTACTATTTAAATTGTAAGAAAAAAACACTTTTTTAATTTCAATGTTAGAATTTATATGATACTTCCGAAATATGGCATTGATTGTCGCTGCGATAAGATTGCGAATCTATTTTAAATGTTTTTATTAACGGGAATTGAACTTCTAATCATTTCACAATGAAAACTGAAATTGCCGCAACCACGTCATCTTGTTGTCATAAATACGATTCGATGAATCTGTGTCGATGAATCAATCAAGGCTATAAAACTCAGATACAGATGACAATAATAATCTTTAGTCACAAAGACGTGACTACAAAAGAAACTATTTCCTGACGTGACTAAGACCTACCCCAACCAAATCACGCAATATAAAAACAGGTGGTTTTTACAATAACTGTATCAATCTAAAACCTCTATCTATGAGTCATATGAAAAGCTCAAGGCTTTACATAACAAAAACTTGTAAAGTAGCTGTGAAATTAGTACGTTTTGTAACATTCATCATTATGTTATCAGTGTGTGAATATTTCCACGGCTAGAATAAGGCAGACGAACAAAAGTATCGATTTTATGTTCTTGGAGTACCAACATGATGTAGTTAGCACATTGATACCATTACCGTTAGCACATTGGTAACTACTTCATTTGCTAGAACTCTAGACAAAGTGACAAAAAAACGGAACGCGATCAGCACTTAAACCACGTTTAAAAGCTGTCAGTGTCATTATTTTCTTCGGAATATTGACACTGACAGCTTTTGCACTCGGTTTAGATGTACTGATCGCGTTCAGTTTCATTGGTGAAATTCGCACTTAGCAACCGAAAACTTTGTATGTCAATCATATGGAAGTCTTTGTAAAAATACGAAACGCTTTGAAAGCGATTGCCACTTGTCTATCCCTATAATCTTTGGAGTTTGATCTTCCGTCCAAATTGCTTGATTCATAAACATGACAAATCAATCTAAGTGTTTAGCTGTCTAGACTCTACGTTATCTATACCTATGCGAGTTATCTTCAAACGACTTTAGAAATAAACAATTTCCTGATTGTTACTTGTTAGTCATGTCAAGTAACCGTTATATTTTACCTACATTACATTAACTTTTAACCTACCCCAACTGACTCACTTTGATAAAAATAATTTAAAAACAAAACAACAGTAACAATCTAAAACTTGTATCTATGATTCATACAAAAGTTCAAGGTTCACAAAGACTACTTTACAATAGCAGTGAAATTAGTACATTTTCTAATATTAGTCACAAGCAATTACCCCGCCTAACTATATGAGTACGTAAACCATAGAACGAAATGCCCCAATTCCAGTATGAGTCACTCTACGAACGGCCTTCGCTGTTATAAACGGTGCTTTGTATTTTGCATAATATTGATCGTTCCAGGAAAGCGGTATTAATAAGTCTTATTTTTATACTAATGTTTGATTTCTTTTTTCCTTATCGCGATGACGAAATGTCTTTAGGGTAATTGACATAAGGTTGGGTTTTTTTTGGAGTTGAAAAGAAAGGGAAATTACGTCTGGTTTAGTGCCAGCATTGTTACTCATCGTCGCATTGCCTATGCTTGTGTCGTAGTATTCTAAATAGGCTCTAAACTTCACCTCATGCGTAATGTCAGTAACTGCCTTCACTGCATTTTCCTGCACGGCGTCTTTACTTGAGTGCATGTACGCACATAATTGCCTTTCCTCACCAAGCTTTACCGTAAAATTATAAGATAGAGGACCGTTTCTGAATTGGAAAGGAAAAGTTGTTTAACCGCCAATCCGATTATGTAGTAAACTATTGAAATAATATGAACTTTTTACATAATTCAATTATAAGTTAAATAATAATATTTAACAAATAATTAATTTATACATACCTACTTTCTTAGATTTATCGATTCCTTATAACAAGTACCTAGGTGATTTGATTTTACCTTTTAGAAAAATTGCTTAGAGATTGTTATTATTGGTTGCTAGTAATCTTCAAGATCAGGTTTCTACGCTAACTAATTGAGTAAATGAAGTTAATAAAGCAAATCATACCACCTGACCGTCTTGAACCTCCCGGTCAAAGTTTTAACAAAGGAGTAAAAATAGACACCGATTCATATTTCTTTTGGAAACCGCAAGTAGTTCTTGCCTTACCGACAAACTTATAAACTCAGCGCTTCTCATAACTAATTTTACTCATCAACTTTTCTTAGCAAAACTTTACGCAGAAGCCCTTTGGTTTTCCGAGACTACAAACTGTATGGTTAGCAACAAAAAATTAACTACTTAATTTTGCTTGCGTATTTTAAATATAATTTCCATACATTTACATATTTTATTGAACAAAATCGGCAGGTACACAACACGTGATATTTGAATTTAAAACTAGTTTCTGCTGTGTTACGGTTGACTCCTTTGACTTTTGTTGTCATTTGCTTTAATGGTTAGAACCTTTTAAAATTGGTAGCATTTGGAATATCAATGCTAAAACCTAAGTTAACAAAACACTTGTAATGTTAACATTATCATCTGCCTAGCCTTTTCTCAACTATTTAGGGGTCGGCTTCTAGTCTAACCGGATGCAGCTGAATACCAATATTTTACTTGGGGCGACTGCCTATCTGACCTCCACAAACCACTTTCTGGTTAATACGATAATTGTAATTTGAACAAATTCATAGAAATCTGAATGCTACAAATTATGTAAATTCAAGAAGAGTGCCGAAAAATTTAAAGCCACGCATTTCTTAAGTTCACTTGACTTAAATCAAGAATGTAATTTCATAATGTATATACATTTTCCCATTTTCCGAACATTTTTTCCAGATTCATTAAAGATTCTTTTGTTTCATACACTTAAACGTTTTTGGGACAAAAAAACCCGATGAATATGGTAATGATAATTACATTATAAAATTTATAATTATCTATCTTAACACATTTCTTTGCTAACCATACACCATACAATCCCATATACAATTCCCACGATAATGGGTTATGATTCAAAAATTTACATATAACGAGAATCATTGCAGAAAAATCTCCGTTCGTCCGCTTTCTGTGCGTCATTACGGTTCCTGGTACAAATGTTACTTCGAAATGGTCTAGGAACACGTGACTATAATGTTATAACTTAAGATGATTAATGTTAAACATGTTCTTTTAGATCCGTCCATCCGATTGAAAAAACGGAATCCATAGAGAATCACTCGTACAGGGTGACTGGTAATTAGCTACCGATACTTAAACACAAGACCTTACTCATCGTTATGAACAACTTTCATTATGGGACCAACCCTGAAATCGCGAAAAAATACTCAGCTGTTCCCTAAATTTTGACGAGCTATGCGAACTTAAATGTAGGGAACAGCTGATTCTTTTTCGCGTTTTCAGGGTTCATAATGATGGGTAAAATCACGTGTTTCAGTATCGGTCACTAAGTACCAGCCTATATGTGTCTGTCCGTCTGCCACAGCCAATTTGCTCCGAATCCCCGAATATTTTCACATTGTAATGTCCTTAATAGGATTGGCAACGCCAAAAGGACTGAGTGGAAAAAATCATTAGTCATTAGTTGTCATCCTTTTTTTACTTGCATCATATTTTTTTTGGTCAACAAGTCTAGCTTGCTTATCATTTGAAACCGATAGTTAGAGTAATCTAATCATGATTGTTTAGTCTGAGTTTTATTATTTATAACGTCATTCTATTTCAACTTGGTATTTAGGCATTATTTCGACATTACCTATTGTGCAATTCTATTACATTGACCGGTGAACATAATAATTTTGCTCACCGTTCAATGTAATTCAATTATTATTTATTGTGTACAAGATCGAGGCTGTACTCCCCGCAGTGGATGTAAATGGGTCATCATTTTGAAAAACGTTTAAGACATTAATATTTTGTATGGATGCTTTTCCCTATAGATTTCTTAGGAATAACTTCGCTTATTCTAAAAGGAAAACAATTCATAAAGATTACAACAATCCAAAAAACGGAAAATATTCTATATTACGAAACGCATATTCTCTACGCTGCGTATTCTCTAGAGCTGAAATAAATTTGGTAAAAAAATACACATTCATCATGCCTGTTGTACCGGGCTGATCTCTTGCAGGGATCAACGAGATTTATGACATGAAATGACGTTCCTGATCGCTGTAGGAACGCATATTTACGTTCCCTTTTGTCTAAGTTTTTTTTTTGCGTATTATAGAGGATGTGTTTTTATTGCTACGCAGATGAGAAGATTGGTCTGTTTATCATGCATGTTTTAAGAAATCATGATTTGAGGATATTGCATACGTTTAATTGTTGCACCATATAAATGTTTAGACCGCAAGGATTTGGTACAGTCATTCCAGTAGTATTGTAGGAAATATAAATAGGTTCTTATTGTTGTTATAGTATACCTACATTGCACACGCGGTTTAAAGAAATAATGTTACTTTATTGTGTCAATGTTTTGATTCTATCTACATAACATAACATCACGCCTGTATTCCCCGAAGGGTTAGGCAGAGGTGTACCATAGTACACCCATCTTTCGCCAGATATGTTTAAGTCCCATGTAATAGGGGGCGAGCCTATTGCCAACAATCGGGCACAAATACAACTGCTACTGAGAATTTCCAGATGGAAAAACCCTACAACACTTTACCTAACCCGGGAATCGAACCCTCATGCATGATCCTCAGCAGTAACGTTTGCGTCCACTAGACAACAATGTAGTATTGATTCTATCATTTCCTGTTTAAGGTGAAATGTAACGCGAACTGTTTTGTCAATACAATGCATGTTGCATATCGGTTGATCCATGATATAACCAAGCTACTTTAAACCTTATTCTTACGTCATAACAACAATAATAAGATCCTCTGACCTGATTTTTCTTGTGTAAAGCTCACGCATATTATGACAGGCCGCACTGCAACGCAAAAATCATCCTACGTCAATTTCTTAGGTTTTATTTATACCATCGAGCACTACATTTGTCCTGGTGAACAATAAAAAGAATTCTATTATATTGTACAGGTGGGCCGCACTGGCCTTTTTGTATTGTTTGATGTAATATGCTCTTGCCTTTAAGCCTCGTACAGACTGGCGCGTCGCGACGGCGCGGGCGTGACGTGACAGCGGTAATTATTCTACCGTGAAGTTTTCTTAAAAATTGTATTGTTAGAGTCTCGTCACGCCATCGCGTCGCGCCAGTCTGCACGAGGCTTTTATAGGAAAGTTTACAAGATCACAGTTTAAAAATACCCGGTGGCTTACGAGTAAACTCTGACCCTCGTTTACAATCTTGTTCGACACCAGTAAGGCTTCGTATGTGTGTACATCCATTGTTTCCGCACGTGGCATAAGGGCCTTGTAAGCAAAGATTATCAGTTGTCACGAATTCATGATACATGCGAATCTGAACCTTGAGATGGATTTATTGTGTTTTGGCGTTTTGATATGGACGATTACCTATGTCGAATGCAATATTCTGAAATCAATCAATCGTATAGGTATTTAGGTCAATTGCTTCTGGAAGCAAACCACTAGACTTTCAAAAGTGTTTCAATCTTTCAAAGGAAACCAATCAACGTTGGGTTTTGAACTTTCGCCAATCCTGGATTAGCCTTTAACCTTTCAGCCTTTAAATATAGAAATAGTAGTAAGGGAATTTTCGCTCATAAGCGATACTTATCCGTATGTTTTAGATCTGTTGACACTGTGTTGAACAAATTCTATGTTTCAGATTACATAAAATGTAATATTATTCTGATTTATGTTTCCCTAGGGCTCTGTTTATCTTTTATCGTCCTCTTCTGACTTTCCTTCAATTTTAATTATTTCGAACAAACATTAAAACAAGTTTATGACTGGACCGGCGTCCAAGAAACTTCGCACAAGTACTGACTGGGTACTCAGATTGCTAAAAATATGCAAAT
Organism: Eupsilia transversa; assembly: GCA_914767815.1. NCBI lineage: Eukaryota > Metazoa > Arthropoda > Insecta > Lepidoptera > Noctuidae > Eupsilia > Eupsilia transversa. Next base: position 8,244,549 of record OU611888.1, read on the forward strand.
CACGGGCGTAAAGTTAGTCAAGTCTGCCTTTTAGGTCACAAAACCCAGGAGGATAGAAAAAGTTTATCTTTTAAGATACTCAGACAATGTCAAGGTTCACTGGTCATCTAGGTAGGTCATAACTTCAGTCTGGAAAGGCTTTTCCATAATGCCCACGGAACCAGTAAATAGCATCTGCGTGGGTTCGGATGATAACTGTTTTTTTTTTATCTTTAATTATTTTAGGGGTTTTTGTACGCTGCTGATAACTGTTGAAATAAGCACTTATTAGTCAACGATTTTTTTCTCAATTTTCAAGAAATCAAACCTGTCCAAATCACTTTCGGAGATATTGATATAAGAACACCTAACTTTTGCCTATGAAGTACCTACCATATTTTTGGGTAGGCACCATTTTTTTTTCTGAAGAAACTGTTTCTTACACCTTACTTTAGGTAAAAGAAAAACTGGTTGGTTTATCTTTTACCAACCCACACCCACTTTAAAAATACAACCCATTACACAGACCAAACTTCTTATTTTTCACTGAGCTACCCCATGCTACTCCCTCAGGGAGCCTTTCACATTAATGACCGGGCCGGATCAATCTGCTCCCATCTGAGCACGAGAGCTTGCGTGTTTCGACACACAACTCATCCAAGAAGCCAGGCCATCTGAATAATGGCCTCGGAGACACGCGACGTAAAGTTGAAGTGGTTAAGTGAAACTGATTTTGATAAGGGTACCTACTGAAGGACTTGAGATGGATAGAATAAGAAATTAAGAATGAATTAAGAACATTCTTTATTCATTATTTATTTCTTATTCTTTCTCTTTATTTTTTTCTTAATCTATCACCATGTTAGACTTCCTCTTACATAAGAGGAAGTCTGAAAGTGGTGAAAGATGATATGGCTAGAAAGAAATGACGGCTTATAGAGGTATGGAAGAAGAAGACATGCTGGGTAGACCCTAAAGAAGATGAGAAAATGACAGGAGGACAATAATTACAGTTAAGCTGTTGATTAGGAGGAGTGTATTCCTGTCCAGTTGTCTCTCCTAGTGTGTGTTTTTATGCCAGAAGCACCCCCCTAAAGTGGTTGTCATTATATGTCAGCAATATGTAATTCCTATCTTATTTAAATTATTGTATGTTATTTATAATTGAATTTATTTCTTAAAATCAATGTTGTTTATTTTTGTTCTGTGTGTTCTGTTTCAAATAATTTTCAATTTATTTGGCGTAAATTCAGATACAAAGTATTGTTAATGAATAAACTAGTGACTATGTGAAATATAAAAAGGAACATAATTTAAATTCGTTACCTATCCTATTATTCAGTTCTATTTTAAGTTAATTAATCATTGTTTTATGTACCATTGTGAAATATTGTGGGACTTTTATAATTGTGTAATGCAAGAGGAATTTATCCTCAATGAATTCCCATAACATATGGACGATAAAAAAATAACTAATGCTCTCGGTATGTTTTCCTACAATTTCAGAAATAAACGGTGAAACTACAATAATACACAAATAAATAAATAATATGCATGGGTATGCTAAGAATGTTAGACCAACCTTAATTAATGTTGTTGTAATTATTAGAACATTTTTTTAAACTTACCGTGTTAATAATTTAAAAAAGCATTAATTTATTCAAGGGATAGTATATGGATGACGACCATAATGAACTCTTTGTTTGTGTCTAGCTATTATGTAAAATGTTGTAAAAACAAACATTAAAGGTAGAAATCGATTTACAACGATTGTTTCCTTAAAGAAAAAAGGTTGTTAATAACTTTTAATCTCCATAACTACTCACAAAAAGAAACAAAATACTTACCAAAAAAAAACATTCTAGTTTCGAATTTTTATGTAGCCAGCCAGCACTTTTTTTTAAAATGCGTTGCAGGTTCGAATATTGCATACAAATAGCGCATCGGCCCAGTAATCACAATTAAAATGGCGGCCAAGATGAGAATGCTACGTGGAACATTACCATCAGGAACGTTTAAGTACCGGCTGAATTGAAACCGTTTATGGGTGGAAAAATTAAAACGAGATTTGAATTTCGTATTCTGTGTACGCTTGCCTGGTTCATAAATGGTAATGCTTTTAGCTGGACTGTAGGATTGTTCATAAATATTGAAGACAGACGATTTCGTTTGAAAATGAACTGTAAAGTGACCGCGTGAAGTCATAGGTATTGAAAATATTTGTGAATATTGTGATGCGTATTTTTAAGATTTCTCTACCTAAAAATACACTTTCATATGTTCACGTCAAAATTGTTTAACTTTTTCCCGTTCCAAAAATAAAACTACCTACTACTACATCAATTGAACAATTGAAAACCGAAAAACGTTCACAAGTCGTCCAGTCATATTGGACGTTTTCAATTAAATCCTAACCCCCTACACTCTATAGTCCATACAAAAAAAAGTAATTTCAATACACACAGCCTAGAAAAAACGTCAAGAGGTTTTTTGCGCTCCATTACAGCCGGTTCGGATTACGACCGACGACGTGGAAAATCTCTATATCGTTAATTGAAAACGAACCGCTCCGTGGACAACAGAAGGAAGGAAAAATGCATAAGCCTTATTATAAGTCTGCTGTAAACGGGTATTATTTAGTCTTGTCCACGTATTGGTGCACTGGAATTCAATCAAAAATTGTTTATGCTGTGATATGCTAGGTTTATTGATAGGTCTATTGTTTAACGAATTTGATGGACATTTCACGAATTAAAAAGTGTTCATCTAGCGACAATAGTCATGATCCACAGACACGAAAAAAATAGAAATTCACAACATGTTAAGAGGAATCATAGACTCAGTAAATAAGCGGAAAATACTCTTGAAAACCGCAGACAAAGAATGTGTAAACATTTTTTTTAGCATCAAATAATTGAGTCATCGCAAATATTTGGATTGTCTGAATTCCAATATTTATTTTGAACAGAGCGTCCGAATTAGCTCGGAAAATACTCGCGCCCACTTATGTGGCGAAACGTGTGCTACCATTATTTTTAAATGAAATATCAACACGTTTTTACATGTGCCTGCCTCGTTGGTGTAGTGGTCGCAAGCGCTACTGCTGAGCGTGAGGTCTTGGGTTCGATTCCCAGGTCGGGCGAAGTGTTATTGAGTTTTTTTTTTCTGGAATTTCTCGGTAGCAGCCCGGAGTCTAGATTTGTGCCGGGTTGATGGCAATAGGTTCGCCCTCTGTTACATAGGACTTAAACATAACTGGCGCATGTGGCACACCTCTGCCCTACCCTTCGGCGAAACAAGGCGTGATGCTATGTTATGTTTTACATGTATTCGAAAAAAGTTGAATTACCTACATAGAAACAATTTTACGTAGGTATTAAATACCAACCTCATTAAATTATTTCAATGACGTCAATGTCATATAAGATGCGCAGTTGTTTTGTATTGAATATGTGAGTTTAATGTACTAAATAATTATCATAAAGCTACTACCATAAGGAAAATTCATTAATGCTCGGTTCCTATAAACAAAAACGAATCGTTACTCTTACCAATGGTAGTGTTTTTATTGCCAAACTGGGTATATAAATAGATTCGTAAGCTAGTTTTACCTGTGATAGCTACTTCCATATGATTGGGTCTACTATGCAAAACTATCAGTATTCTGGTCATTGCTTCATTATTGGTAAAGATACAAGAGTCTTCATTTTAACCGATAACGGTCCGTATATTATAGGAATCGGTCATTAATTGTTCATACTGACAGTTAGTTTTTACGCCCATGTTTTTCCTGAACAACATCTACCACAGTAAAAGAAGACCTCTCTTACAATATATAGAAGTCTACGTAGAAAAATCTTTAATAAATAACTTTCCCCCCTAATAAATTGAGATAAAGGTAAGAAGATAATAATGTTATGTGCATCTCGCCGTGTCTGGTACTGTTTTAGACTCTATGGCTTTGTTATTACCAAGCTTTGCAAAACTAACCATATTTTTTTTAACTCGCACATCCGAGTTTCGATTTTCGACTTTTTATGTATCCAGCCAGTCTTTTGTTGCCCTATGAACAGAACTTTTTCCACTTTTTTTTTAATGCGTTCCAGATTTGCCACGCTTATAAAAGACACCCTAAAAACATAATAACCTCGAAAACTACAAGAAATCTATCACTGAACAGCTAACCACTTAATTCTTCTACTAAAATACGATCGCGTGAGAAACAAACATTCGTTCCGAACAATATCCCTGCACTTGCACCGTAAGGGGCCGGTCAGAAACTGCAAGTTAATCGCCATATATTACAACGATACATCATTAGGACGACCCTTAAGTAAGTTGTAAGAGGAAATAAATAAAGTAGCCTGTCGGTAAATTAGACGCCATACTGCCACAGAATCTGTCGGCGTTAATCATTTTTGGCAGAAAGAAATGTACCTACGGGTTGGTTTATTTTTAGGGTTCCGACAAAAAAATACTGTTCCTACTTTTCATTCAATTATTCAACTGGCAAAGGTTAAAATGGAAATGCACACCAAAAATAGCACTGATTTTACATAATGACGAACACCTGCGCAAATACTTTTCCTAAGAAAAAAAAAACAATTGAAAATCACATCAGCATGTCATCGCTATTTTCCATGAAAGACAGTAAATTATTTTTCTGTTACGTCATTAGATCCCATTTACATACAATGATGTCCATTGGAGTTGACTACGACATTTACATAATTAATACTGCGCATAATCACATTCCATGTCAATAGTGTTCGCACGATGCGCGCATGCTTACGTCATGGGGGAGTCACGTGACCGCCTGAAGAGTTTTCCAGGCGACTGGTGAGTCATACTAGCCGTCGGTTGTGGTACAAATCATAAGAAGTCGAGTACCAAAAATGTATGAACCTACAGTTTAGGTAAAGTCGAAGGGATGCGTAGGAATTTTCGCAACAAGAAGTTGACAGGAAAATGAGTACCTACTTTATAATTTTTCTTTCAAGTTTTTCACAACATCTTAAAAAATCTGGTTCAAGGCAAGAAACTGACCAATTTGAGTATCCAATATGCCTTGAAACAGAATTTTTAAGATGTTAAACTAACTGTTCTACCCTTCGGGGATCACAGACGTGATGTTATGTTATGTATATTTAAACTACCTGTTGACAGAGGCTACAAAATCCATTGATATTATTGCATCCAATAATACCAAACTACCGCTTTCTGAAAGCCAATCTGATAACTGTCAAAAAGGTAAAGTTGTTTTGATATTTTGGTCCACCAACCATAACAGCCAACCGCAGATCAGATCAGATACTTGATATTGTTTAAAGTTCCAGGATGTGATCAAAAACCTCATCTTTATCTCAAAAACACTTTCTTTTGAAAAGTCTCACACGAAGAACCCGCTACCGCTTATAAATCACGCCGCATTTCAGCCTTGAACTCTGTGTATGGAAATTTTATACGTCGTTCGTACTCCGTCGCACCCAGAGGCATTGTAGTCTAAAATAGACACGACACAACAGTAGTCATTTGACGAATATATGTGCTATAATGGTATTCCTCTTGTTATATTCTATTTTAGACTCGCGCTTTAGTGTTGAGAGCTGTGCTAGGTAATGTGTCTGACTCTGTGTCCTTTGGGCTTTGAAGGTTGAAATAGTATCATTTAGCAGCCTATTACAGACAGCACTTTAGCACAGTTAGGTGAAAATGTATTGCAGAAAACTCAAATTTTCTGAATAGGTGCCATTGCAAATCTTTCGCCAATTATGGCACAAATCAAGTGTTTGGGGTCAATATTGAGGATATTTTCTTAGATAAACCGTTTAATGCTTGGAATAACATATTGAACTTACGCCTGCAAAGTTAAAATATCGACTATTATTTAAATTAGATTTATTGTATTACTATAGATGAAGGAAATAACAACTTGGATTTATATCTCAAGAGAAAGTTATTTTTTATTTGTTAATCTTCAGGGTAAAGAAATGTGACCCCGATAGTCGTCAAGAAATGACTCATTTCCAAGCTGGCAACAGTAGATATAATTACTTTTATATCTAATTAGCTGGATATTATTATACTATTCACAAAAGTAATAAAGATAGGAAAAATATAGCTCATGTTATCCATAAAACGTAATAACACAGACATGTCACACAAATGTAATAACGTTAATATAATTAACAGCAATGTCGTTAATATTCGAATGACGTCATTTAAACACCGCATTGTTCTACTGAGGTAAAGGACATAATTCATTGCCGCGACAAGGATACGACACCACAAAAGGATCCACGATACGACGAACATTTTAATCTATCCGCAGCTCGTAATGTCTATATGTACTTAACTAAATTACTTGCATAAATCATATTTAAACGTGACGAACGCCGGCGCCTACAAACCCCACAACACATAACACACGCAATTATTAACTCTAACACAGTGGGATTAGTTCCAAAATCGGTCCAGCACCCCGAAATCTGCCGGAAAATTCGCAGCGATATTAAAAATGTTATTTATGACTTGCGATATAGAGATCAATTTCGTATTTTCGGTTTAGGTGCTGTAGGAAAACGTTATCTAACTGAGGATTTTTTGCGAGAATTATTTCGTTCTCGTGACCGCGTCGTGTCCGTTCAGAGGTTTAGAGTGAAAGCTGTTTTTTGTAGCTGTTTTCAACTGCAGGATTAAAGTGATAAGTAGTATGTAGTATTTACGTACGTATAGTAATTAACATGTAATATTTGAAAGCCGTTTAAAATGTTTGCACTTCGTGGTGCGATTTACTCGACAAATATTTACATTTTCGTAGACTTTGCCTCTCGAGTGGCATGAAGAGTTGTAATTGTTTAAGATTTGGAATTTTAAACATTTACCGTGTTTTCTCCATTGTTTATTTTTTCTTCTTTTCGCACAGATCTCCTGCACATAGTTTTTTAACAGAGATAGAGGTTAGTTAGAATCTCTTTCAATTCCCACCCAACACCTCTTTGTTTTTGCAAAGCAACGTCTTCATATATTACGTTTATAGATTATATATTTTAAGATACATAACGTGTATGTAATGTGAATGTGTTATATTTATATTTTTGTATTTATTACGTTATCTTTGTGTGTTTTTGTTGAAAGTTGTATGTGTATACAAGGACACTAAAAGATTTCATTTCATTTATTACTACCGAATCAATGTGAGGTAGTTTGTTGATTTTTATAACTAGATCACTACACTCAGATATCAAATATCACGCTATTTCCCTCATTCTTATTTATATTTTTTATGTTATCAAACGAGACCCTTCTAAAATTCTCGTTGAATATTTACAAATTAAAGAACCATTTTCAAAAAAATCGACCATTAATTCTAATTCCCCATTTTCACACTGTAACATTTATGACATCTCAAACATTTAAGTCCCCATGAAATCGCGATAAAACAGTTTTATTCTTACGAGACTCGGTGGTACAATCTGTTTCTTCCCACCGGCAACTTGGTGGTACACTCGGTCGATGATTTATTCTGTCCCTTATCTATGGTACATGTACGTATTCCATTAAGATTAGGTATTCATGTTGCACACCTGATACTTTGAAAGCGTTTGACAATGCGGTAATATTGGGTCTTTGTGTGCGTGTTCTTATAGATACAAGATGGAATTTCATCGTTGCGATGTTTGCAGATGTAGTTAGATTGGGTAATGGAGGGCACAATGATGGGTTACTAAGTGATAAATAAAAATAGACATAAAATATAATAGTTTTGTTTTATGTTTTTATGAAATTAAACACATGCAAAGTCTTCACAGCTGGATGAGAAATGCTTAGAATCGAGTTGAATAGCGTACAATTGGTGAGGCTTATGTCCAACAGTGGACACCTATAGGCCGATGATTATGATGATGAAAGCTTTTATAACATAACATAAGACCGTTTGTTCACGGCAAGGTTTCTTTACGGTACGACGTATAAACCGCGCCGTAGAAATAACGTATCCGTCAACAAGCTTCCATAGTGTTCCATACAACACTGACGACCGTGACTACACTCGGCGAATAAACCGTAGTTTTTCATGGCAAGAAAAGCGTATGTGTACAAAGGTCCTAAGGCTACGATTGCGCACGGTGTTGTCTTTCGTCCCAGTCTTGCACACGGCGTGCAAGACTGGGACGAAAGACAACAAGAAAAAAACAAGAAGAACATAACTCTCTTCTTTCCATAATTATATAGGATAATTAATACAAAAAGCTAGAAATATACGTGTATATTATATAAGGTGCTATAAAAATATCTGCCACGGCTGCAATGGGAGATAGTATTGTGTTTATAGATTACAATAGTAAAGATAAATTATTGATCATGTGTCATATTTTTTTTCATACAAAAAATTGTACGTATAAATTTGCAAGTGTCGAACTAGTCAGCTGATTTCAGTTTTCATTAATAGAACAGATGGAAAGAGATAGCAGTTGTTTTCATTGACGAAGTGAGTAATTTGTGAACCACGTTATGCAGAGTAGAGTCAATGTTTATTTAACTACTTTATTTTCTCAAATTGATTTAACTGTGCCGGGGTACGAAATTTCTTCACTATTGTTATCTTTAAACACAATACTACCTCTCATTAAAGCCGTGGCAGATATTTTTGTAGCACCTTATATATGCGTGTGTGTATCTAAATCAAACTCTACGAGACACAAAGTTGCATGCAACACACGTCTCACTCGTATTCGATACTGCAGAATAATTAACATGTGCTAAAGTTTGCTCCTCCATGTTAAGGGGGATGCAGAAGGACATATCGACGGGTACCTACTTGTTAAGTGATTCCCGTCTTCAGTTCGAAGTCAACATGTATGTATGTTTGCCAAACAAAAAAAGTTTTTCATTACGTACTTTATATGGCCAACTTGACATGAATAAGTAAAAAATTAAAATGCTAACTAACTTGATTAATTAATACGTAATAAATTAAAGTCGCTTTTCATGACTGTCTCTGTGATCGCGTTAATCTTCTAAACTAACCAATAGATTTTGATGCGGTTGTCATCATCATTTAGAAAAAAATTACGGTGTATGTATCTAATACATTAATATTCAACTTGAATATAGAAAAAACACATAAGTTCGAAAGTTCTCGTAATAGGCATGGATGCAGAACGCGCGCTGTTGTCCCGTGTAGTGACTCATGGTTACTAAAATTACAATGGCCGCGCTATGCACCGAAACCCGCCCCGCACCCCTCCCCTTTAAGGTTTAGAATTTAGCGCGGTTTAAAAAGTGAATTTCTTTCTGAGCCACCCTTTAGTTTAGAAATCTTGATGTTTTATCAATTCGTCTCACGCATTTAACAATTTCAATTTCACCTTCTTTAGAACAGAATTACATGCTTGCATTTGACGCTTTTCTTCTAATGTAATGTGCGAAGCTAGTTAGTAATAACTTTTTATTGTACGTGTAAAACCACATTCACATGGAGTAAATTATTAAATGTACTTTGTTTGATTTGTAAAGTAATTACCTAAGTAAGCTTTACTTGTGGTTTTACATTGTGCTTAAACATGCTCTTAAAATATTATAGTAGAGTAATAAAACACGGAATGATTATTATAACACCATTTAATAACGTTGTTATAACACACTTTCATGTAGTCTATCAACACTATCCGCCAGCTGCATGGTTTTAATATCAGCTTTCACCCCAAATCCTTGGACTGTGTCCAAGAGCTGATTATTTTGTCTGCAGTCTCACAATGTTAATTAGCTATTTACACCCTATTTATCATAATATGTGTTTTAAATTTCCACTGGATTGTAACAGGTACACTTTTATCTTACAATTTGGCAACCAAATTGACACTTACACGTGCCAATTTTGTTGCCAAATTGAAAGATAACATAAAGCAACATAAAACTGAACCATGATAATGTCGGTCATACTCAATTCTGCGCTTTTCAATCAAACTGAATCAATTCCTAGCCACCGACCCGTGTAATAATGGTAATAAGTTTACCTCATTGTAAAAATTTCGACAAGTTAAATCAATCTGCATAGCCTTTTCCCAACTATGTTGGGGTCGGCTTCCAGTCTAACTGGATACAGCTGAATACCAGTATTTTACATGAAGCGACTGCCTATCTGAACTCCACAACCTGGTAACTGTGTGATACGATACACCATGGTGAGACTGATTGTCAGACTTTCATGCTTCTGACGACCCGTAACGGCAGTGAAAGATCCACGAATGACAGCCTGGATCAACGGCTTAACGTGCTTACCGAGGCATGGAAGAGTCTCGATATGTAAAGATGGTCACCCATCCACGGACCAACCCCGGCAAGCGTAGCTTCACCTGATGAATCGACATGTGCGGCTGTTATTAAAATTTCGACAAGTACCTACCAGATTTATTTGCTGACAATCTTTTGAGTGTGGGTTCAATCAAATCGATAGGACAAAAGGAAAGAACAAAGGAAAGGAAATTAAGCCTACATATTTTTTTTTTTGTAATTTTGAAAAAAACATTTATATCGAAGTAAATCTAAGTGATAAGTCTAAAAATCCAAGTAATAATATATAGGGAGACATGTCAATCGTAAGTACTTAGTTTCTTTCTCTCTTCTCAATCCAATAGCTTCGCAAAGTTTCGTCGAAACCTATCCGTTTCTAAGTTACTCCCTAAATAAGGGTCTATCCGGACTCCCTTCCCCGCCTGACATCTGTAAAGGGTTTTCAATGTCGACGAAGTTGAACAGCCCTTAGAATAAATAACTAACAGTAGGTAAGAGGCAGTAATAGAGAGATTTTATCTGTGTTTTCGTAATTTGTTTTATGTTGTGACAATTTAATAATAGCGTTAGTAATATTGTGAATGTAGTGATAATTATTTTGAGCATGCTATGTTTTCTTTGTTGTTCCTTTTTTTTTAGTGACTTATGATTGTGTGAATGTGATTAATAGATGACTTTCTACGTATTTTAAAGGAGATAACGAGAATCATTACAAAAATAATAATTTAAAGAAACAAGTTTTTTTTTTTATGATCAGTATGAATGCCAGTATGTTTTTACGATTACACAGTTAAAAGAAAAATGCTTTCATTCAATTTCTGGCGTTTTCTTTACCATAAACTAAAAAAATCAATTTAGAATAGATGTCGACATTCAATAACAAAATAATCTCGCTGAAACATTGTTATACTACGGTGCTACAAATTTATGAAGTACGTAGCGCTACGAGCTACGTGCTACGACCGCTACGACGGTCGACGTGCTCTGCGGTGTGACGTCACGCGCTGATTTACAGCCTACGATGCTACGAGAGTTTATCGACCTCTCGTTTTATATGAAACATTTTGTTAAAATAAAATAAAAGTTGTGTTTTTAATTGTTTAGGCCTTATTCTACGAAAATACAAAACTGTTAAAATGTGTGCAGCTGTATTAAAAATTCTATCTAATGTAAGAAGCGTTTGCTATCATTACCGAAGTACCGTTGAAGTACTTGACGGTGAACTTAAATAAAATTTACATAAATATGCAATTGGTATTCCAAAAGATTTAACTAATATCTAGTGGGTGCAACTACTATAGGTACACGTCAGACCAACCCTTCGGGAAAACAAGGCGTCATATTATGTTAACTAATATCCCATATTTTTTGTTTCACTCCTCAACACAAACTGTATTTTAATTACACTCAAAACACTGCATGCATCTGTCACCCCCGATTGTTTACACACGTCGGTACGTCTCGTACGTACCTACAGTTCTGCCTATACTACATAATGTATCAACATTACGTGAAGCCTGTCATTAACACACCGTGACATGTGCAAACAAACGTGAACAGCTTACTGAGAGATTATTGTTAAATTAGTGGAAATCTCGAAATTGATTTGTTTATTTTAAAAATAAATGATAAAAATGGATAAATTTAAATGATTGAATGAAATAAAAATGTCCGCCAAAGTAACTTTTGCTTGAAAAAAAGGTTGACGTCGGATGGAACTGTTTTTCGTAAAAGCTAAAGAAAAATGGAGTTGTACAAGTGAAGGAATAGGAAGTACTATCGGAGCTCCAACGCTCCACTCTTATACGCGCAAGAAAGTTTGCGAACAATGAAAAAAGCTTGATACCGATATAACTCTTAAAAAACTCTGTGAAATACTAAGAATTTAACTCTAAAACCACAACAGAGTTTAATTTCAAAAGTGGTATGTAATATAACTTGAGTTAGAATACTTTTTTTTACTTTTTAAGTAGGAAAGCCTGCTGGACACATACGGGCATGCACTTTTTGTTACCAAAACATTTTTAATATCTCTGAAATACGGGACACGATAGAAATTTTATGCATGTACAAATTGGCCACTAAAAATATCCCAAAACGATAAAGCCTGCACAATTTAAAACCGGCGCAAAACATCGTTAAAAACTTTCCATTATGAACCAACGATATAAATAATGTTTTCATACATTCACCAATATGAGATTACCTTAACGTTATTATTCTCATAAATTTTATTTATAGCCAAACAAAAGAATATTAGGCCACGTATCCACTTCGGCCATATTGGTCACATTATGTCCGCGCGACATTCTGACCTCATATGTCCCGACCAATAAATATATCGTTACAGTGTTTGAACTCAGCCTAACAAAAAAAATACTTGACATTTTTTGTGTGGAACGGACCGTAAAAGTTTCACAATCAAGGGTGCAAAAACAAGCGTTGGCGATGGATATTTTTGGGTCTTGAAAGTTATGGATGGTTAAGTTAGGAAACGTTTTATTTTTAGAACCAGATGATGTTTTTACGGGAACTTGAGCACGTAAGATACACAGCAAGACTGTTTCGAATTTCTATTCATATACTTACTAATAATTTATCGAACAAACAATTACATTTTACAATAAAAAAAGTCATTTATTCAAACTAGGCTGAGAATCAGCACTTTTTGAGGTACCTATCAGTTCTTCATAACTAATAATTCAGGGCTATAGAGTTCCTTTGTTATTAACCAGATATTACGCATACAATGGATAAAGCTGTCAGCATCAGAATTATTTCCGAATATCTTTGTCTGCGTTGGCTTGCGGCCTTTAAAAACAGAACCCCATCAACCAGCCAAAACAGGCTTAAAAAAATACAGGTAGCGTAGAAAAATCACAGCCTCATTGACAATGGCCGTCCATCTTAAGGCGGCATTAAACAAAGAGTAGGGGGACCATAATGTGATTTAGGCCCGAGGACAGACTCGCCACGTTAATCTTTACGTCCACTCCCTAGGGTGTCATCCCAGCAGCCACGGACAGGACGTGACTTCTTCACGTCTTAAAATATTGGCGAATTGATTTCTTGATAGTTCTTGTGGATGTCAAATTGGGTTTATTGTGTTCGTGGGGCTTTGTATTTTTGTTTGAAGTCTGATAACTACTTCGATAGTTACTTTGAGTATTTACGCAGGCCCGACCTCTTCGACATGTTAACAAACAAAACGGACTTGGTCTTGGGATGGTCATTTCGTTTTTTAAGCTCTTCCACTAGTCAGTCATCCCCTAGACTTATTTCTGATTTGTCGGTACAGCAGCGGTGCGACATCAGCATGCTCGATAGACGCAGTACCGAAAGCTTACCGAACATAGGCGCTCGGAAAGCGCTCGGTAAGGTTTCGGTACCGCGTATACCGAGCATGCTGATGTCGCACCGCTGCTGTACCGACAAATCAGTAAAGGGCCTTAAACTGGACGAAAATCTAAGATTTATTTAAATTTTTTGCTCCATCTAAAAGGCATTTAATCTTAGCCGATAAGGAGATAGTCTTTTCTTTCCAGACTTCATATTTATTGAACCGAAAACCTTTTCTCCTCGATCCATTTCCACAAACCTTATGACCTGGCGCTCATTATTTAAGAACCCTGAAAGAGAACCTGTGCCTAACGACAAAGGCCCAATCTCTAATGTCTCATTTATAATTTAAACCCGTCCCTTCTTAAATTAATTACTGTGACAAGAGTTATCGATATCTATCCCTCTCTGTCGCTCTCATCTTACAGATTAAAATGTATATTTAATAAAATATTCCCTCGTAATAAGGTCACAGGTTAATAGGGTAAAGGCCTCGGAACCAAAACTCACGTATAATAAAGCAACACTGTGATAAACTGTGTCTATAAATTGGCTACAATGTTCGGAAAATGATGTAGCAATTTCGTCACAGTTGCTCAGCTGGAAAACGTCTACACTGTAGTAAATAATTTATGACCTCTTCTAAAGTTTCGCTCGCTTTTTTCAGTAAGTGAGGTTTATGATTAAGCTGTGAATATAGTAATGTTGTAAGTGGATATGTGTCATTTGTTTACCAGTGACGAGTGATGGGCAGGGGCTATTTGATACCCCAATTAATTGGATCTGACCGTCCCTTCTTAGTCTCCCAAAATAACGATCAGTCTATCAGCCAGGCTAACTTGAGAATTTTGCGCAGCGCCAAGTACTTAATTGGGTTGCGGAAATCAAATACCAGTCGCTCCACTTCAAAATATTAACATTGGGCATATCCTGAATAGGCTAAACGCCTACCGCAATTTACTTGCAGATATCTAGCACAATGAGTATAGATACTGGCCGTTACTTACGTCATTCTTTCCTTAAGGAATGTGAACCTCTCATCCTCAATAACTATCTATTCTTAACAGTAATTTATTCCTCTCACGTATCACTAACATGATTAAAGTTCATAATCAAATTTTAAACCCAACACGAATACAAATTCAATTAACAATTGCAGTCGTTTTCAACGAAAACTAAACGAGCAAGGCGCAAGTCCTGTAGTAACTAAGTTTCACCTGGGTGACGCCGACGTTGGAAAAAACGAATAATTACTTACCGCAGAGAGCCAATTGAATACACCCACCTGAAAAGAACAGACATTTTCATGAATATTCTGAGAAGCTCTTAGTAGAAGTTTATTGAAAAGAAACGGGGGAGACGTTAAAATATTTTAAAGGTTGTGCTATATTTTCGGCGTCTGGGTAAGTTTTGTGGTCAGGTGATTTTATTTTCTCTAAGTAGGTTTGTAAAAACACTTTTACACGTCGTTCATATTTTAAAAACTATATGAGGTCAGCGTTTCCTATCTGTTTCGTATCCTACTTTGAGAAGAAAGGCCAAAAGAAACTCAGAGGTCACCGTCTCGTTTAAAGTCCAGACACTTGGTCAGACCATGTAAAGACCGTGTAGATTGGTGTCTGAAATGGTCTTTTGAGGAAAGAACCACACAGATTGAGTGGACCTGTCCAGTTAGTGCACGCATTTGTCAGTAATCGTGCAGCTCAACTGATCTTAAGGAGCTTAACGATTCGACGAACAATACCATAGAAAGGAGTGGATAGTAGAATATTTTGTTTAAGGTGCTGAGGGCATTACGTGATAATGTAAAGTTCTTAGAATGAAATTCTAATTTTAATATCGAACTTAAAACTCAATTAATTTAACAATGAAAACTACACGACTTCAGCTCTTTTTTGTTCCGTTGATATGAAAATGATAAAGCCATAAAGGTAATTTTTTGTTTTAAAAATGTAATTTTTCTAATAAGATGATCTCAATACTTTTACAGTATGTTAACACAATATACAATGTGTAACGAAAAGGGTATATCTATCCAAAAGGGGTGGAGATTACATTAGGTATAGAATCTCTATGCAAAGTTTCAACTCAAAATAAATTACTCAAATCATTTTTTACCAAACTTTAGGTGTCGAAAGTTTATTGAATTATGAATGAAAAATTGATTGTCAAATCGTAACAAACGTGTCACCGCATTACGAAGATCAGACGGGATCGAATAAGCCGACAATACGGAGAAGCGCTAGCGGCACAGAATAGATAATAGTACCGAGCGGTTGGTATCATGTACTGAAATTTCTCGACATGTTCGTAACATGTAGAAATAAGATTTTAAAACCCTTGCCACATAGTTTGTTATCATCCAAAGAAGCCGTGCACTTGATATGTATATACCCTTTCCGTTACACGTTGTATAACATCGTGGAAATTTCCTCCGGAAAACTATCGTATGTAACACAAAGTACAGTTCAAAGTTATGTTATTGGACACAATAAGGCAGCAACTTTCTTCAAAATAAAAACTCTCTTTTACGTCCATTTTCTTTACTACGGAACAATGTAACCCACCCCTAACCAGAATGAAAGCTTACGCTATCGGAACCGTCTGCTCAAAAGAAAGAAGGCTTCTATTAAATAAATATCGAATTAAGTAGATGCAAATGTCGAGGAAGTAATTTAAAAGTATTTTAGATGAGTATCTGCATTGTTTCTACACGAGAGTAAAGCCGATAGAATCACCTTAATGTTTTCGGTAACATTTTTAAAATGCTGTATTTTCTTCGGATAGAATCTTTCAGAACTAATAAACCACTTTCAAACAGGCCAATTGGGAGGGAAGGTACAAGAATAGCTCTTATATTCATCTGAATGTAATAAATTAACGTTTGAATTGGCGTACATTATTCTACATATTTCAAAACCTAGCCAGCTGTGGATGGAGCTACCATTTTCGTTTGTTTCAAATATATGTACTCTACAGTACAGACTATACTTTCTAGACGAAATAATTTACATTTTTAAAAGAAAAAGTTACCTGCTTTGTCATTTTCCTATAAATGGGACAAAGAAGAGCTGAAATCGCGTAGTTTTTTTTTTTGCAAAACTTAAATTATTTAACGTTTAGGGTTAATATTATATTAAGAATTTAATTCAAATAACTCTTACAATATTACGTTATGCCCTATAATAAGCACCTTAAAGAAATATTGTTCTATCCACCTGACCACAAATATATTTATTGTAGAAAGTACAGTCTCTTTTCCTCTACAAGGAACACTATATTTACTAAGTATCAACAATTTAATCATAAATACATGAACATCGATCTCTCATCTCTCACACATTTATCAATTAACGCTTCCTCAAGATTATCGCGTCTTTTATACATATATATAACAAAATTAACCAGATTATGAAGCTATATATCCATACAATACCTTTATCTTTCCACTTCGTCACCTATTTGTACTGGCTGCCCAATATTTGGGGACCTAATGACGTCATAATAGAATTGAGCGATTAATTATTTTTCTTATCAACGAAGACAGAATGACTTGCAAGAAATTTCAATCTTAACCCTCGCTAGGCTAAGATTGACATTTCTTGCAACCTTGAAGGTTGAAATGCTTTTATATGTAGTTAGGAGAAGCTGAATAGTTTAGGGTTGAAAAGGGTTCAAAGTAAGAATTTCATAAGATATTGGGACATGTCAACGGGTTGTTGATGGTACCTACTTAGTCTATCTATTTTGTTATGTTATGTGCCCAACAATTTAATGTTTAAACGTTTCAAATTATCAGTTGAAACTTGAAACATTTAACTTACACGAAAACGGAACAGAATAAGAATCGTTTCTATTTTATTACTAATATTTATAATTTGTACTTAAGCTAACAGTTAGTATAATTATATCATCTGCCTAGCCTTTTCCCAACAAGGTCAGCTTCCATTCTAACCGCCTGCAGCTGAATACTAATATTTTACATGGAGCGTCTGCCTGTCTGACCTCCACAACCCAGTTACTGTGTAATGGGTTGTCAGATTTTGGGTTTCAAGATTTACAAATGAGAGCCGGGACCAACGGTTTAACGCGATTTCCGAGGAGGTACGGTTAAAAGTTAACCTGCCTTCTAAATAACTTAATTATCCTATTTTTGGTAAAACGATTTCGACCAAGGTCAACCACATTTTTAGTCCAGTGAACATAACTTTATTTACCATTTTACCTAGAAAAGAGAAAAATATCCTTTTAACAGCAAAAATCTTTGACCCAATGCGAACTTTATCGCGGACATACAATTCACATACACAAAATATCTAAAAGGAAAAACTTTGTTCGGTTTAAGGGATCATTCACATCTGTTGCTAAGGGCTGTTCATACAAATGTCTGTTGAATCCCAAAGTATTTTCTGATGTATGTAGTTATTGATACGTGAAAAGATTAAAATTTCTGACAGTCATGCTTACTTGTGGGTAGTTTTGAAGTATGTGGGTAGTTTGTATTGTGAGATTGATTGCGTGTTCGATAATGTGTGGCGGTGTTATTTGCTGTAGAGTGGTTGGTAGTGGAATATTGGGCGGTAACGCCCTAAAATGTACTCAATTATGATGAACAATGAATTTTTAGATGCTGCATGAATCCTAACTAATATTATAAATGCGAAAGTGAGTTTTTTTGATTGTTTGTTACGCTTACGCACTTAAACGGCTAAACGGATTTGGATGAAATTTGCCACATGAGTAGACCATGACCTAGGTTAGGACATAGGATATTTCAAACTCAAACTCAAACTCAAAAACTCAAAGCATTTATTTCAAATAAACCAATTACAGGCACTTTTGAATTGTCAAGGGGTCGGTCAGTCAGAAAAATGAAGCTAGTTGCCCATTCCAAAGCGTAGTAGGTTCCTATGGAGAAGAACGGGCAAGAAACTCCACGGACACTCTAACTTTTCATCCGGATAGTCCCACGGGATCGAGACTCATGTGGGTGAAACCACTGGGCGCAGTTAGTACTAGTACAATTTCTAAAAACAGAATTTCACTTTAAAAATGGGTAGGTAGGTCTATCCATTTTTAAAGTAACAAATCTGAAAAGCAGTCATGTTTTATAAATCTGGAATCCGGTTAGGATTCCAGATTATAGGATATTTTGTGCATTAGCTAACTTAATTGAAAACTTTATTTTAACCTATCATTAAAACGTATAAGACTAATTATTCAAATAATTACCAGTGACAAAAATATGAATTTCCAAAAAAATACTCACTGAATAACCTGCATCGTAAAATGTCCAATAGTTCCCTGCATGAATGACTAATATCATCCCACCCTAACGAGCAGCGCCATCTGTCGGTAATTACGCTATACGTGCTTTGAGAAAAAAAATATGGCGTCTAATTGTTTTTATAGCAATACGCAATGGGGACCCGCCATCAAAACAAAGGTTATGTGGTGTTATATACGAGTAATGATAATTTAATAGGCGGGTTCACACCACGTGGTACGTTTGAAAAGCCAAAACACGGACCTTTTTTTGGTCGAAACCTTTAAATTAGGTTGGAATTTTTTGTAAAAAGAAAAATCATTGGGTTAAATTAGCATAGAGTTCAAAACAATATCATGAAACAGTACTTTATTTAAGATAGTGAGCGATTATCTAGACTGTTTACATTTATGATTTTTTATTTACTTAGAGCCATAAATTATAAAAGCACTAATAGTCTTGAATATCTTTCTTTAATTCCACCAAAGTTACCTATCGCTGAGAGGTTTTATTTTTCCTGTTCCTTATTCAACTTTAAACCAACAAAATGACAAATTAAACACCACAAAGCGAAACATACACTACTCCCACACTACATTAACATCAGAAAGAGCATAATCCAGCTGTATCCAGGCTACAATTTTATATCTTTATGACGCCACACACAAAGGCTGACGTCATTGACAACAAAGAGCGAGATTTACCCAAAACTGTCCTTTTTCTCCGCCGTATAATATGCGCATTTTTATAAGCATAGCTCTAGTGTTGTGCAGTCACACTAGTGGCGGAAAAAACAAAATGGTTGCAGGGTAAAGTTTCTTTGTGCGAGATAAATAAAAGAATAACTTTTATTTTTGCAATGGCGTACCAACTAATAAAATTACGACGTCAATCTCCGGTAAGTAACTGTCACTTTAAAAGTTTTTTTTAATAAGATATTATTGTTTCTTTTTTATAGCTTCTTAACTATAGATAGACTCAAAATTCACATCAATTGAGGTTTTTATAGTGGGTACACAACCCTCAACAATTTGTTCAGTGTTCTCCTAAAACCAGAGCACCCAACATAAAAATTTGATAAAGAATTTTCCAATCCTAGAAATTCAAAAGTTTCCCGAATGCTTTACAAATATTCGAGCCGTTTTAATATTACCAGCATACCTAATACTTTTTCTAGATGAGAAAGTAATATCCGAATTTCGTACCGATAAAAAGGAAAATCTTCATCTTTCATTCACTACCCTACTTTATCCATCGGCGTGCGAAAACGGTTTTTTCTAAATCCGGATTATATTCTCATCTCGAGCGAAATGTATTCTATATTTATCGTCGCTGACCGGACGTTTTTAACAATGACCGCTGCATATTTTATTCAAGAAGGGAGATTGTCCGGAATGCCTTTATATAATGAGGTTATTTCAGAAATGTAATTTTTCACGTGGATGACCGAGATAAGTTGAATTAAAGTCTATACATTATATACTTACCTCAAAGGAAGGTCGAGTAAGTTATTTATTTGGATGAATATAAGGGTCATATTTGCTCTTGTTATATTAGGATCTTGTCTGGCTCGAGAGAGATATAATTTGATTCACTATTTTTATTTTTCTTATTACTGTCATTGAATAGCTGCGATAAATTTTATTTTAAACCTAAAAAGATATACGCGATAATTATGATCTCATAAAATGTTTGGTTCCTTGTTTTTGGAAAAAAAGTTGCCCGTTTTCTTATAACTAACTTATACCACATGTGGGACGGTACATTTACAGAAACACACGCTACAGACGTACACACCCACATTCAGTTTTACGTAAACACTCACACAGAGTGGTCCACACTACCCATTACTTCATTCTTTACAAAAACATCAAACAAACCCTTCACGTGTAAGCAAAGACGAATCTAATATGGACAAACAAAATAACGTTTGATTACAAATTAAATAAACAATGGGAGCAAACGAATCGTTCGCCGGAAACGCACAGCGCCGCCGGAAGTGGTGGCCGTCGTGCTATCAGGTGTCGTTCACGCGGCTTTATATTTCCGGTTGGACGTCGCCCGACCTTCGGTAATGGATACCCGAATCGTTAGTTTAATAGAAAGTGAGGGTATTCTAAAATTATAACAAGACTACATTAATAAATATTTTTAAAAATCGTCAAATCGATAACCCCTTGGTTCGGTTTTGAAGAATTCGGTAAATAAAGACATTTACACTTTTTTGGTTTTACACGTAACTAAAAAAAACAAATAAAAATAAAAAAAGGCGTAAAACTATAACCAGAACAATTTTCCAGCATAGATAAGCACATCAATTAAGGAGCTCGTGGCTAAGTAATAACAGCCGCACGGGTCGATCTATGAGGTAAAGCTACGCTAGTACAGATGGGTGACCATCTTTACATATCGAGACTCCTCCGTGCCTCGGAAAGCACGCCGTTGGTCCCGGCTGTCATTCGTGGATCTTTGACAGTC
Source organism: Eupsilia transversa (assembly GCA_914767815.1). Classification (NCBI taxonomy): domain Eukaryota; kingdom Metazoa; phylum Arthropoda; class Insecta; order Lepidoptera; family Noctuidae; genus Eupsilia; species Eupsilia transversa. The sequence goes on from OU611888.1 coordinate 8,265,904, forward strand.
GTTACGGGTCGTCAAAAGCCCGAAAGTCTGACAACCAGTCTACTAATGGGTATCGTATTACCCAGTTACCTGGTTGTGGATGTGGAGGCAGTCGCTCCATGTAAAATACTGGTATTGCAGCAGTATCCGGTTAGACTGGAAGCCGACCCCAACATAGTTAGGAAAAGGCTAGGCTGATTGATTTTATAAGCACAACTATTGGCAACATTGTCTTCAAGTTCGGCAAGTAAATTACCACACTTATGATAACTCAGACTATTCAGAAACATTATAAGACACAAGACCTACCACCAAACAGCGGGGAATATAATAAATAAAAAATAATAAGAAAACTTTTCCCATCATAACCAAGAGAACTCACGTTGAGAAAAGGCAATTCACCAATTTCATGCAATCTACAATTACATAGTAAAATCAACTTTGATTGCTAAGAGATAGAGTGTATTTTAAAGTGCATGATAGAGGTAATTTTGTCACCCCGTAGGTAAATCATTGAATGTATTAGTGATGTTGCTACACATGCCTGACTGGTTGAGGAACTTTAGCCGCCTATAGTGTCTTCAGTTGGGCATTTTAGCACTGTAACGTCGATAATTAAAATGACATCAAAACACAATTATTTAATTTTCATTTTCGCTGCGTCACTCAAGATATTCCTTTAAAATAATAAAATATACCAAGTGTCACCTACACCTTTTCAGACAATAGTCTGAACTTCTCCTTTCCCAGTCTGCAGGAAAACATTTCTTAAGAAATCCTACCTTTGTACTCAACATTATAATGATGTCGTATCTGTATGTATTTTGTTGTGTGGACATAAATAATAAAATAAAAAACTCCTAAAGAGTATTCTATCTATTTATTGACTACGCATGCTTTTGCGTGATAGGCATTATGTATGTACTTTCCGTTTCGAAGCATAGGAAGATAGCCAGAAACTTAAGACAAAAACCTCCTTCATAAAACAAATAGAAACTTGCAGACGCCAGCATAATTCGCCTATCAACATAAACCCCAAGTCACAAGCACAGGTGTCGCCTCACTAAAGCACCTTTAACATTCTCTTGCAGAGAACATTGCCGCAAGAGTTTAGGCACAGCAATCACTCAATGCGTAATCTCTCAGGATTTCCTCCACACCCTTGCAATAGTGTGAGTTGTGCCCTTTTTGTTTTTTAAAAAGTCTGCATCTTAGAGATAAGGGCGCTCCCCTTTCTGACGTCATCCGCATTAAAATCTATCAATGGTGACGCGATATCTAAAACAAACAGTGGATTCGGATAGAATTCGTTTTGAATAAAGTTGATGGAAATGTCTTTGACATTTACATAGCTATGAGGACGGTGACAAAACCTATAATTAGAAAAATCGCAATCTGATTAGAACTTCGATATGTAGCAAATAAATTATGTAAAGTCGGAATCAGAAGTCAGAATTAAAACAAATATGCTTGTTAGAGGATAAACACTGACACACAATTTATATCCTATAACAAGCATATTTGTTTTAATTGGAGGGTTAACACAAATGTTGCTAATATGCATCAAATTGGCCTTGAATCAATTATTTAAAGCGTTCACCGTAATCATTCCTCAAGCAAAAAAATATCCTATTACTAATCAAGGAAAGTAATTCTCATATAGCAGACTTTGCATCCATATTCTCATATATAAATAATTATTAGAAAAAAGTAACTGGAAAAAATTCAAACATACAGGAAATAAATATACAAATATTTACCTACACAGAACCAACGCTACTGCGAACATTAAAAACCGTAGCAACAAAGGAAAACAAAAATTTAAGCATCATAGAGGAACGACGACAAACAAACATCCCACCAATATTAAGTCCGATTACTTTACAGAGAGGGAAACTAAAATGGTCGCAAAACAACCACAAAGAAACAAAGAAAATTATAGTCTTCAACGTTTACTATCGACACCCCGTCAAAGCCATAATATTCCCCACTTTTAAGGAGTAAAAATGTCCTCCACACCCCCTCCAGTCGCGTTGGCATTTTGTTTTTGACACTTCACTGTAATCACTGTGTGAAAACATAAACTGTGGTTTTCATTTCGAAAAGAGCACAGTTCCCTACGCAACCGAAGTGCGTACAGTGTATGAGAATGCAACCCTTTGTGTGTATGAACGGGGAAAATTGCTTTTCTTGCTTTTGAACGTCTTATCGCGTTGTAGAAAAACAATACGGTCTCCTATGTGAAAGATTACAATGTTTTATGTAACTATTGTTAGAAATAAACAGACTTTTGCCAAAGTATTTCCATCCCTAATGCAGTCCAGTCCTTGCACCTAAAATATTCAGGAAATGCACTTTTCGGCAGCGCTCTTCCTATGAAAAATAAACAAAAGTCACGCTGAAAGATCTATAAATGCATCCATCAGACCTCTGAGCGGGCCTTCTCATTTTATATTCATTAAATATAGCTAATGGAGTCACCAAATTGAATTCGAATAAAAACGTCTGCAAAAAAGGAATAAAGTTATTAGTTTATTGGATTCATAATAAAAATATTGCCATTCACCAACCTTAAAACATTTGCTTTGCGTTTAACTTTTAATTATGTGGTTTTATTTTGATAAGTCTACTGTTCTTTGCATACCGTTAAATGCTCGCCATCAACTCAGACGTGTCGATAAATTAAAAAACTTCAACTGACCGAACAGCATATTTTATACAGTTGACAGAAACAAATGGGTCTGTTACTCATCCCACACGTCCTGTTGATATGAGACACCTATTCGATTACGTTTCACAAAACAATCGCACCCATTCACATCCATAGACGATATAAATCACCAAAAACGACAACACAGCATCGATTTATTAGCGATTTCCGAATATCAAGAGCGAACATTAAAACGGATGCATTCGATTATCAGTTTTCGAATGGAATAATCGATGTCGTGATTCAATAACGCAAATGAGCGAAATGAATACGTTCGGTGAGCCTTTGTTGTGCCAACGTACACTGTGATTGTGTTGTTTTACGATTTCCGTGTGCGTCAAGGGCGCTGATTGGCGCTTTAACGAGGCGCATATATTTAACGGTTAACTGCGTCAAAGTTGAAACATTTGTAATAGGGGAGTTATTTGACGAGTCCCCTGACAACACTAAACAAGAAACGCTTTATTAGTTCTACAGTTAATATTGCTCTAGCTCCTACAGGCTGACCAAAAATGAGCTAAAAAGCTGTTTTCTCAGGTAACGTCTAACATCAATCCATATTCTTTTCAACCCTCGTCAGGTTAAAGGAAGCGCGAAGAAAAAGTTGACGGTAACAAATAACTGTAAAAAGTGCCGACTTGAAGCTTGGTTATCGATAAAATCGGCTTACAGGCAATCTTACTTGCCTCTAAGTCCTGAAGAAACTTCAATCTTTTCCTATTTTGTAATACAATAGAGATCGATTTTCCTTGCAAAGAATGCTTCAATCAGCTTTAGTAACAAGCTCTGCCATAATTGGCAGTAATACAATGGTGCCGTTAAAGACAGTACTTTTATTAATCTGCAAGCAATTTTGTTACTTTAGTACAAGAGTTACGGTTTGTAATTACAAAATGATTGATTAGATTTAGAGCCTCATCGTTAAGGGTCAAAATCATGAAACAGCGCATTTCTTTCGTCCTATAGCAAAAGTCTAAGATCGAAACCCTTAATCCGACGTTGATAACGAATAACTTCAGATCATGTTCAATATTCTGCAAGGAGTCTTCAACTAATACGTTACGTTCAATTTTCATTTAATTCCTAGCATATCAACTACAATATAAGGCTAGCACAATAAGACATGTAACAGTGATGTTACTGAACGATATTACCTTATAAAATAGTCGTACATTTTCTAAGACATGCTGTACTATATTTTTTTGTTATTGGGTTGTATTCATCAAATAGCCCTCCTAATTGTCACCGTCGCCGATGAGCATCTGCAAAACCACAAGCTTTGCACGTGCTTTTCCATCTCAGACACAAAGGTGAAGGTGCCTCATGTTCCTGTAAACATACCGACGCCCCTACCTTCAAATTGGAACATAGCTACGCTTCTCGGCGCTAGATATAAGTTTGGAGGTAGTAGGTACCTCCCCGGATGAGCTCCCTCACAAAGGTCAGCAAGCTTTTCTACTACGAATACTTACTTATTAAGGCCACAGGTTGCAATCGTTCTCAGTCCACTAGCCTACACTTAAGGCCGCACCCGTCTTACGCAAAGTGAAGTCATCTTAAAGCGTTCAAATTAATAATTCCAACACATCCTTCAGTCCCTCTTACACGGGGGATCTTTACAAGATAAACAGCCATTAGTTAATCCGGGGGCGGTCCCGCAGTAACTCAGCCGGGCAATATTGCTTATAGACCAACCGCTTTAATGAAATAAAATTTGCATATTATCAAGATTTATGTTAGCCGTACCAGGAGGCCATCGGAAAACAATGATGCTTCGAAAAATGTTGAATGAGAGTTGTTTGTTAGTCTGTTAAATTTATTAGCTGCCAGACTTGCTTCTTTTAATACTTGCATTAAACTTTTTTCATTATGATGAGTGGCGCTTGAGAAGAATAAGTGTACGTGGATGCAGGCAGGTGGAAATGTAAGGGGGCTACAGAAAATGATATCATTACCGTAACTTATGATACTCACTTTTATTCTCACTCATTTAGACTCAGTACAGTCTGAGATGCAAATCTTGCCCTGTCTGGGTTGTAATTGCATTTATTTTTAACACAGTTGCATTTTCTGAGGATGAGTTAATATCTACTCAACTATTCTTTTACAAAACCATTTTAGCGTAATCAGTTCACAATCCCGGTGAACATAAAAAGTGGATAAAAATGTCCGGCAGTGCCTTCCTGCTTTAGTAAAAGTCTCACAATAAAGTGAACCAATTTTTTTCGCAGATAACGAAAAGGATTAAGAATTTAAATCTTGGAAGCAGACTTTCTAAACAAATGGACAAACAAGGGAATCAAGTCTCGACGGTATTCATTGCGCGCAGTCCTCATTAGTGATGGGATCCACTAACTAGTTTAGATATTCACGGAATAGTCATGATCTTTAAAGAGGTTAGTTGCTAAGCACATAGGTACTGGCAAGTGAAACATAAATTTCGAAGAATTCAAAAGAAGAATAGAATCGTAACACATGCTGTTCTGTTGTTGCTATTTACAAACATCGGAGAACAAAAAAGTTAAGAAATCTATAAGTAATCTATGATACATTGTAACAGCGAACCAATTTTCCTAGACCTAGGCCAAATATTTTTTGATATTCGGATAAATCATGACCTGAAGATGAGCCATAAAGAATATGAACAAGAAATCTAAAAAAAAAAAACCGCGTTTGGCAGGTATTCTGGTTTCAAATAATGTAACTTTTAGCAAAGATTTTCATGACATTCAACAAGTCTATTTAATATAAAACGAATAAATCAAAGTAGCACAATCTAAAATCGTGAAGATTCATGAATAGAGAAAGAATTTAGCGCAGCGATAGTGATCTATATGAAGTGGTGCAAACTTCCTTCATTTTTATTATGATCTTCATTTTAGCTCACCGGGTTTGGATTGTAAAAACTATCCGAATGAAACTTTCTTACGAGATTTTATTCGAGATTCAAAATGAAATTGCTTTTGAAAGGATAGTTTTAGAATTCGAACGGAATGATCACCCACTGGGCTGAATTAATTTAGTAACATAGAATCGATAAGAAGTATGATCGTCATAAACTAATTCATAAACACGCACTACTGATTTTAGGTCTACTAATTACCACTACAATGTACGGACATAAACTATTATACAAGCAGTACCTACTCGTCTTGTTATTGCAGTGACAACACGAGATCTTAATGCCGATTATCTGATTCCATTTGATAGAATTATTGATTCGATATATTGGCACATCGATTCTAAACACAGTCATAACTGAGTACTGTACACTATGTAACCGATATTGCAGGAGCGTACGGCATAATGGTTTTCATAGAGCGATAGTCAGTCCCATAGACAGTCTTCACTGAATCTGCGCCCATCTTATACCCACAATGTCTGTCCCCAGCCTAACAATCGTCCATTATCCCATAAAATCAGCGTTGTGCTGTGGGTGTAGCACAGCATCATACTAAGTGGAAGACTTCTTGTTACAGTCATGACGTGCAGCTGCCGACTGCTGCCGACTGTTTTATGCTCGTGATTAATTAATGTAGAATTTATACTGATTACCCATATTTCTGTATGGACGTGTTTCTGTAACAAATAAATCTATTCCTCTTTCTTTCTTTCTATTCTATGACGGAAACCACACGGAGCTACATAGTCTAAATAATTGGCAGTCCACAACTTCATGGACGACGACTTTAAACAATGTGCTTGAAAATGGATCAATTTGCATTCTATGCAACTTGTAAGTCTATTACTGCCGATCTCATTTGCCCGGTCTAGTCTTCACGGGATGGAATTGAGCCAATCTTAATCTTAGGGTAGCTTCAGGTTAGCTTCAGCACAGCGGGGGAGAGACCCGGGCTTAAAATTTGAAGGGCGCTAATGTCATATGGAATATAGGTTCGTTGGAATTCATTTGAGATCGTTTTGTGCGTACAATTATGATTCATAATGGTTTGAATGGGTAAATATCTTATTACAGGACATAAATCTTGTTGGCTTAAACTTTTTCAAATACTTAGAGTTATAAAGACGATAGAGGGTCTCGTTTTCAAAGAAATTGTACCCAGTAAACGATTTAAGGCAGCAATTAGCATACTGTTTCAATAAAATTCCTTAAACCTTCCAGGTTTTTATCTGAAGAATACCACGTTAAAGGTCAAACTTTTTAAAACCATTACCTTTTCTCAATACATTTTCTACGAAACGCTACCTTTTTAGACGTTATTCAAAAGCTCTAATCTCGTACATTTTGTACTCTGCAGAATATTAATTTCTTTGAGGTAAAGGGCCTTCATAACTCATTAAGCTAAATGCTTCTAACCTGGGAAAGTGGGTTTAAAGCCTAATCGCATTAAAGTGCGTGGCCGGTTCAAATTCAAATATATTGAGACAGGATAAGTTTCTACAATTTATTACTTTAAACTTGCTCTTTGAAATTTATTATTGTTTAGTCTACGTGTATTAGGCTTTTATATTAACTGCCTTTGTTCAGTGAATTCTTTGAAAATGTTACTTAGTTTTGTTGAAAATAATTAAATTACTTAATAATTTAATTATTTAATAATTAATATTTAATAATTATTTAGACCTATTTACTGACATACACTATGGAAGGACTGTATATAATTATGTTGGCTTTGATACAGTTAGATACGCACCACTGCACAACACCATAATAACAATGTTTTTCAAATATAACAAATGAACTATTCGTTTTAAAACAAAAGAAGAACATATAGGTACTTTTCATTGAGAAAGCTTCAACCTTTGTATTTTCTTAATTTCCGTGAAAAAATACGTCGGTACATTATGTACATTTGGCATGTATTGTATCAGTACCACCAGACAGCAACATTCAACGCACTCTACAATTATAAACCCCTAAAGCAACGGTGCCAATGCCTCTAAAAGGTGCCGATCTAGTTCAATTGTGCGGAAAATCGAAAATTATGAGCGATTCCGAACAGGGAGCGTCCGAAACAGAGCTCCAGCGAATTTACGGCTGCAGGCTTCGAAATATGAATATGAATGACAGTTAGACGATTAATTTATTGAATTGGTCGAAATTTGAATTATTTTGTACATTATGGTGTAAAAATTTGCTTTGATTCATTTGTACGCTTTTGTTGTGAGTGTGAAATGTGACGTTTTGTGAATTAAATAAATGACGAGAATTTCAATACGAAAATTTCATTTTCTTTTTGTGTGACAAAAAGTACATCAATTAACCATGAAAAGTATGGTATTACCTACATGTGACTTTAAATTATTATAGTTACCGTGACGATTAACTGCACTTATGTCAAAAATATACTTACAGTATAGCAGCTCCATATAGAGGCACGACAGTTTCACACTGTGTCACGTATTCATTTCAACATCCCATTCAATCAACATAAAACCTACTTTAACATCCTAATAATAATCATCATTATTGCGATTACTGCCTTAATTACACATATTTCGGGAATCCGCTCACCAAACGGAATGACAACACATTTTAAGCGCGACGAAAATTTCTAAGCTCCACATTCTCAGCTTAGCTTTGAACTCATACAAACACTTAATTGGACGATTACACTATTGTTCTACCCCCTCGTCTTCAAGGGGATATAATTCATAGAAGATCCCCCTTTATCTCACGGCGAGATCGGCTTTCATTGAGAATTTAATTTCATTTTCACCCTCTCGGTACCGGTCTTTAAGAAAAGAATGACCGACTGACGTAAGCCTTGAAGGGGATGATGTGAAATTCAAGAGGGTAATAACGTCTTTTTTTGGATTTTTTTGTTGTCAGATTTTTTGCGGTTCAGGATAATTTGGAATAAAGGACCCGGTTTAATGGGCGCACCCTTTTTATGACGGTTATGAATTTCGAAATGAAGTCGTCTTCGATAAAAAATAAATGAGTACTCTGATTTAGAATTGGCTCAGTATCCTAGAGCGTTTTGGATTGGTTATACTTGAAGTAATTATGTTATTTTCTAACCAAAGAGGTTAGGAAATACCATAATTACTTCTTAATAAATATTCAATATTATGTTTAATTTAAAAAAAAAAACCTGTATTACGAGAAATATTATTATAGTTTATTCAGCTGGTTATTGTTGTATATTCAATCATCTGCACAAATACTTACTGCATGCATATTTAACATTTACATCTTCAAGATCGCAAACGTGTAGATACCTACATAAGTAGTTATAGGTACTCAAACTATTGTATAGAAAAATACACGGTGATATTATTAGGTGAAAGCCTAGGAAAATGCCTGTATTTTATTTGCCTTAATTCCTTCAGCACTTTAGCCACTATTCGTGATCATGTGTTTTCGCAAAATATATCGAGTTTTAGTGTGCGCTTGACAGCACAATCATTTACCGATTTTATATCTTTTGCCAACTTTGACTGTTCGAAATAGCTAAGAAAGAAAGCAATATAAATGTCGTAATGGTTGTTATTGTTTGGCTTACTAAGTTTTGATATTAAATTGTATCATGTAGGATAAGTTTTTAAGTCCCAACACCGACATTACCCAATCGAGTCGAATGTAGATAATTTAGGTGACTTTACACAACATGTGACTAAGAATTTTTCTCAAACATGCTTTGAAATTCGAGCATTATTTTGACAACCTTCTTCGAGATAAATCGAAAATGTTGTACTGGTCAAATACAAGCGAGTAAGCGGCCTGCAATGTTACTATGAAAATCCATAGCTGTCGTATTTTGTCGTGTAATTTAAAAATGAAACGAACTCTTTACTTCGACACATGGCAACCAAGGAGGTAACTTATCAAAGATTTTATATAGATTTCGATTTGACTTTCAAAAAGAGCTATTTAAAGTAAAGAAGAAACAAATGAACATATTGGCGCGTGAAATATTAACGTTTTTTCGTCATTGATTCGGGAATTTATAATTAATTTCCTAAGTTTGAATTATATCCACGCAGTATTTGAGAAAAGTACTATACAAGCCCTGGCGGCAAGCAAGCATTGATGGTGTCACGTATGTGTGCCTCGGCTTCGCCTCTGCCCACATTTTCACATTCGCCCTACAATGCTGACAGTAATGTACTATAAATAGCCTGTAGGTTGTATTAAAGCAAATAGCACAAATTTTCAGAAAAATTAAATGCTACGCACATTTTATTTATCCAACATCAACAAGAAGAAAAAAAATGAGATAAACCACCACAAACAAAATTAGCCAACAAAGCCTTCCGTGAACGAACCTAAATTATAAAATTAGGTGAGTAATTAAAATTGTTTCCTAAACGCGTCTTTCCTCAGTTTAAGTGCGCCAGAATATTAAATTTAAAGAGGCAAAGTCAGTCTGACTTTCATGGTCTCATACTTTATGTATGAAAACGTTGGTGGGTTAAATTGAACTCGCTTCATGCTAAATTCATCTGGAATTCATACCTTTCGAGAGCATAATACCATTACTACGGAAGAATGTTTTATTCTGAATGACATTGCAGCATTGTTTTGACTCTTAACCTCTCTGGGTGGGCAGTCATGGAGTCTGTTGTTTGACTTTATGCCTTTAGGTTATGGTAGTTGTGTGTTTTTGCTTTTATGTAACCGAGGTCTTGAACAGTTCATTAATTTAAAAAAAAACATTTTTGATGTTACCCGTCTTGTTTAATGAAACTAGAAACCAATATGGCTAAAACACCATGTTAGTTAGGTATAAGACATTTAACACAATGGGTTAATGGAAAGCATTGGCGGAAAAACTTTTGTTTAGCTGTTGATTGTTTTATTTTTTAATTGTTTTCTTTTACCTCTATTTGCTGTACTCTGGACGATTTTAACGTGTACGTCTTTTTTACATCGTTCTCACATATAATTATAAATTCAACATCATGTAACTAAAATGTTTGTAAAAATATAATTTAAAAGAGCGTCCATGGAGTTTTTTGCCCGTTCTTCTCCATAAGTACCTACTACGGTTTGGAATGGGCAACTAGCTTCATATTTCTGACTGACCGACTCCCTGACAATTCAAAAGCGCCTGAAAATGTTTTAATTGAAATAAATGCTTTGAGTTTGACATGGACAAGTAAATCATGAAGATAACTACCTATATGATTTAGCCATTACACAAACAAATTTTTTCATGGCTAAATAAATTAAGACAAAAGGCCAGAAATATCCAAGGCAGCCAAGAATAAACAACTACACTGTTTGCAGAATATAAAAATAAAACACTTGCTGGTATTAAAGTAGAAAATGCAGGAGTTACTTCGTCTGAACGATACTGTTAACTTCATTCACTGAGTGCTAACTTTCATGAATTCCTTATCAAGATCTACGAAGCATGTCACAAATAAAAATAAATCAGTGAAAATCCATAACTTCTAGGAAACAGAACACATACATTCACCCTGAAGAAGACTTCATGTTTAAAATATCCCGCAATTCCACCCAAAGCACCACAGATTTCAACTTTAAAAGAAGAAAATGACCTTTATTTAAATTTTATCGTCGAATCTTCCATTTTTGCGGTTTAAATGAAAAGGGAAGACAATAGTAATGTTCTTATTCAACGAGTGTGGTCCCTTTATTAAACTTCTTCTGCTCATAGCAGGAAATTTCCAAACGTAAAAAGATAATGAGCCTATTTTATTTCTTTAATTTTCATAACAATTGGCTGCTTTTATGGAGTGGTAAAAAAGAAAAGAGTGTTTAGGTATAGACCTTTTTCGAGATGGAATGAACTTTTTGGCGTTTTATTCATGACAAGGGTCAGCACTTCAGCTGTTTCGTCTATTTTAGGCTCATTGCTGTATTTGCATTTATGTTGGTTTCTGTTTTATCTGGCAGGGTTTACGGTAGAAAAAATCTAGAACTTTTTACCGATCAACCTTTTCGACCTGCCCTTTTCTGATCTAACTTTCATCTGAACCCTATTTATGCAAAATGGCGATTGATATAAATGTGAAGAGAGCTGAATATTTTGAGTGAGGTACTTTTACCCATTTTACCATGATACCAAGTTCATTGAATGTGAAAAAGGATTGACCTAGGATGTGGAATGATAAATGGAAATTCATTCACTAGACGCAACACATTTAACTATCGTTTCTTTTTTCTAAAAATATCTTTCCTCAAACTCTAGGTAAGCTCCCCAACAATGTAAGGGCAAGTTACTACTACCTCATCCGCAGAATCAACCCTGAAAGTCAATTACTTAGTCGCAGTCCTAGGCAAATTCAGTCAGTGCGTGACTTGCATCCCTGTGTTTATCCTTATTAGGTTTGGGATCACCCTTGCAAATTGCAAATGGCCCCCGGGATTCGAATACGTAGTTTAAAATTCGAATGTTGTAGTTTTTTTTTTAAGGTGGGTTTCTTTATTTGAATTTGAAGTGCAGTGCCGGCTGTACATCTTTTTGATGTCTGTGAAAATAAATATACTGGGAATACTGTACACGTTTAGAACACTTAATCCAAAAAGTGTTTGCATTTATTTGGTTCTGTCTATAATAATAAAGCGACACAAGAAATATAGTAATTACCACCCAAAAACTTAACTGATGACCGGTAGCAAAATAATAAAAGTGAATGTAGAATTCAAAACACTAAATTATCTCTCAAAAGTTTCTATGTAATTTCAGTTTTAAAATAACTCTTTTGCAGCCCACAATATTTCAAAAGGCGGCTCCTGTAGGTGACAAACAACGTTATGCAAAAAAGTTACAGCTGACTGGACGCCATTTTTCATAGCCTAAAAGCCTACAAAGAGTGCACGTAGCTCTCAAAAATAAAAGAACGTCCCTTTAATCGTCAAACGGTATAAGTCATAAAATCTTAGCGTAAATGATTATGCTCTTTTTAAAGATCAGTTTTAGAACACATAATTATTAAATCCAAGCTAGGATTTTATAATTTTTTTTTATTAAAATGAAAATGTTACTAAAATTAAAAGTTTTTCATGGTTAATTGTTGAAATCTTTGGTCAAGTGACTTTGAGGGCAACAAAAAATGCCTTTTTTGTTACTATTTTTCTGGATGGTTGAAAATCTTATGCCAAGGAAGTTTGAGGGTCAGAAGCAATATTATTTGTTTCGCATCCTTCAATCTCAGATAAGTATACTATTGATGTTGCTTTTTTTAATAACACCGTTTAGTTACATTCTTTGTGCCAGTACGCAGTGCAAGACTAACTCAACGATCCTGATTGATACAAACATTTTATTGGAGGCAATATATCCTGAACATAGATCAACAAGGACACTCCCACTGTATCGTTGATTACATCGAGTCCCAATACCCTCTGAGCTTCACCAATCTTCGCGATACTAATCCGATCGAACGAACAATGTGATCGTATTGCTCCGAGCGAACATCGCACGTTATTGCCTCTAAATCTTTCAGTCACCGGGATACATAGAGCCCGAGGACCCGCTAGTGTTGGGAACAGTTGGTTTCGGTCTTTTGGCCGATACCTAAGGTCGCGGTCAAGGCCGAAAATATATGAAAGTTGGAAGAGAGATGAGATGCTAAAAATAGAGTCAGTATCTAAGTGTTAGATTTGGCCATTAGGATTTATGAGTAGTTCAGTAAGTCGGTATTTCCGTAACTATTTGTGACTTTGGCCTTAATGGACGTAACAAAAGTGCATTTTCGACAAAATATGGGTACCTAACTCACAACTTTTATTTTCAATAAAATCTTTATGACGTTTATTAGTAATGGATTAATTGTGTATTCACCCCTTCATTAAAAAAATCTAATTTTTACTGTATATGAATCAAATAAAAAACCATTAAAATCTGTTTCGGCCTCGCAGTTCAGTTTCGGCTCCTACAACGTTAGCCGAAACCAACCCTCTTTCTCGGTCTCTATTCAAGGTGTTTGCGAACCCCCCTATAGCCCGCGGCTATTGCACTAGGCCTTTAGTGTTACTTTAGCAATCGATGGGGGTTACCGTTTCTGGTTGTTCGGTTCGCTTGGTTCTGTAAATATTGACCGTATCCGAGCTTTAGCGGATACTTTTATTGCGTGTTAACAAATAGAGAATTGTTTGTTTTATATCTACGTGCTTTAATGTATCGGTTCGAGGCCTTCGGATAAAGGTTTTTCGCTATACAGGATACATAAAAAAGTATTTTATTGGTGAAAACGTGCACGGAAAACTGTATTTAATATTCAGAAGCCATTTATAGTCATACTATACGTTGGAAAAAAATAAAGGTTTAGTGAAATAAAATTAATTTCAATAAAAGTTTCTATTGTCTAGGGGATACTATGAATGGGAAAAGTTATGAAATCATAAAGCTAGTTCACAACAAAAGTCTAACTACATGAATTTAAAATTATAATAACTTTATCACATTCATTCCTAATGGTTTGTACTGATAAATAAAAACCTCTTTTGAATAAAGAAAGCCCATTTTCGATCCAAAAAAAAACCAGAAAATGCAAGTCATTCCACACTTTCATAGGGGCTCGTAAAATCGCATTCATATTTTTATGTACCTACGATATACGCAGTTAAGGCTCATACACACACAAAGATATACTTTTTGCATTCGTACAATTGGCTACCCGCGTTCGGTTTTTAAACTGAATATTCGATTGTTTTTTTTTTATTCTGGCTTTTTGTTGATGAAAATATGCGTCGTGCATGAGTTATGTTGCAGATTTTATTGTTTTTAGTTTTAAACGCTGTGTTGAACATTGCTGTAAATTAAGCTTAGTGTAATTTATATTCCTATATGTTTTCGATAGTACGTATAGGTACTAAAGAAAACAAGAAGTGAAAAAAAACTAAGTTTTTCAGCAGTGCCTAAGTGCTTTTCGCTAGTTAGTATTGCTTTCACGTGCCTCTGATATTCACGTACTCAGAAGGTACATTGGGGTACTTTATCGGCTGTAGAACTGCAAAAAGAAAAGTTTTTCAGATATAAAGTAGGTCACGTAGAGGATGTGTTCATTACCTACTGTTTGTGTGTGTTCGTTAATAATTTTTCTCCGTTTTTAAATAAATGCTCGCAAATGATCGCGTTACCTAAAATCACATATAATTTAAGTACTTAACGGTAATTTTCTGAATGTAAGTACTTAAAAAAAATCCAACTACGTCTACGTGCACCATGATCGAGACTAGGTATGTAATCATTGTTTTCTGTTTTAATAGTTTTAAGGTGTATTTTTCTGCTGTAATGCCAATAAAAGTATTTTTCTTTCTTTATTTCTTTCTTTATGTCGCCATATTGGTTTTCGGCTTCTATCAATTTGTAACAAGGTCCTGGTTCGGAAATATCCTAAACCAAACCCGGACATCGGAGCAATTTCATAGCTATCAAGAAGGACCGTTTCTCCTTTTGAAATCCTATATCTATCTATACTTATAATAAATCTGTAGAAGTGAAAATTCTGTACATTGAAAATATCAAAAAAAAAAATTGCAGGGGGTGTTACTAGACCGACACCGAACCCAAAGATGTGATTAAAAAATTTTTTGTCTGTCTGTCTGTCTGTCTGTCTGTCTGTCTGTTTGTTCAGGCATCACGCAAAAACTACCGGTTCGATTACGATGAAACTTGGTATAATTATTCTTTAATATCCTGGGCACCACACTGGGTACTTTTTATCCCGGAAAAGTATCCTATCCTACGGTTGGGGGGTGTCAAAGTTTGTATGGAAGAATTTTAACGCGCTGTCCGATTAACTCGAAACTCAATATTTATACTTAAACCCAAAAATTAAGAATAACGTGTATCAGGATTTTTCGAAATTCAACCCCTAAGGGGGTAAAATAAGGGATGAAAGTTTGTATGAAAAACCTTATTCCTTGAGGTAATAAACATGAAACTACGCACGAATAGTTATCTAAATAGATTATAAAGTTTGTAGTTTTTGTTTTTCTAAATTACCCCCCAAAGGGGGGTTGGGGGGTGTCAGTGTTTGTATGGAAGAATTTTAACGCGCTGTCCGATTAACTCGATATTTATACTTAAAACCCATGGGGATGTATGGGGTAATTTCCGACACTCACGCGGGCGAAGCCGCGGGCAGCAGCTAGTATACTAATATAAATGCGAAAGTTTGTGAGGATGGATGGATGGATGTTTGTTACTCTTTCACGCAAAAACGTCAGAACGGATTTGATTGAAATTTGGCACACATATAGTTTATAACCTGGATCAACACATAGGATACTTTTTATTCCGATATTCCCTCGGGATCGAGACTTATGCAGGTGAAACCACGGGGCGCTGCTAGTCACTTCTAAAAATAATAAAATCTATTTATTCTTTACCATTGACAGTGTAAACTTACTCACGGAAGTGTGTAAGTTTACACTAGTAGTAGTTACTAGAGTGAATATGTTCCTAAACCACGAACTGCATAGCTACCCAAGTTATTTCGTTATGACTTACAGAAACTTGCAGTACATTTAGTAGCCTAAATACGCAAATAATATCAACCATGTATTAGTTCGTATTCATGTATGAAAGTTTTATGATCCAGTAGCATAGACAGCACCTCTACCTTTGACCTACTTAACTCTATGACCTATTCTAGTAGGCCAGATGTAACTTTATTGAATTATTTCCCTTAATGAACTTGCTCTGAATTGAGTGAACTCTGTCCTTTCAGCGTTCGTTAATTTAAATTGAAAGTAAGGTTTTAAAAGTGTCTTATGGAACAAAGACATTATTTGCAAAAGTTAAATCTATAACCTAAAACACGTCCTCCTTGTTTCAATACCTATATACTTAAGCTTAAAACTGTTAAAAGAACTAACTTTAACATTTCAAGATCTTATGTCAAAGGAAGTATATGTTAGGACCCTCAGAAATACGCCTTAGAATAAATTCGACATCGCAATTATTCCAAATCATACAATATTACATCCTGCCATCGATCGAGTGCGCCCCTTGATTCCTTTCTAATATATTCTCATTTTTTATAATTCTCATCAGAAAGTCATCGGCTCGTCCAACCGTAGTTACGACCCAGGTGTCCCGGAATCCGTCAGTGCGGGACCAAAAATAAAATTCTCTACCCGCACTCATTCCAATCACGTACTTCCGAATTTGTCATATTGGATTTTGGAAGCGAAGTCCCGTCATACGTCTCCCCTTGCTGTCACGACGCGAAAATGAAAACATGTATCATTTTTGCAACATCCCAACAAAACCCAACCTTAATAACATGAGGACAGAGATTAAATTAGCGCTGTCACACAAATGGAAACAGAGGTTTGTGAAAATTTTCTTTTAAAAAAAATGTCTTGTAATGAAATTTGTTTTTCCTAATACGTCGCACAAACTTTGTAGACACTTTTTTGGTTTTTCTGTATCGAATAAACTTTATTATTTTGGTTTTGGAATGAATGAAGCTTGTGTTTCGTTTCGACAAATAAAATAGAATGCTGACTTTGCTATTACATTTTCCTATGGATTTAATCTTTGGCGAAGGGTAATATACATTCGTATCGTTTTTGCCTCGACAATCTTTTAAGAATTGAATGAACAAAAAGATAAAGAAGGCAACATACTGTTCTGCTCATACAATATTTCAGTAAACACATCATTTAACTAACGTAGGTGAAACTTTTCCTAACTACTTGGATTCGCATGATGAATCGATGAAAAGATGGCTTACCAAATTTCACAACTAATCTCATCAGAAACTCATAAGCTCAAATAGGATTTAATAATACTCCTGACCTATCAGTCGCCTTAACCTCTACCCTGCCTATTTATAGTGACAAGAAGCGCCGATGTCAAATTAAGCACGTGGTACAACCCTTAAGCTGACGTAAGCAACACGCCACAAAGCCGCCGGTGACGATGACACCAAGAAATTCACCCTAAATAAAACACCGTGTTTCTTTTTTTATTTTCAATATAAGTTCGACCTTCAAAGAGGGAAAGTTTTTGTTAGTTCTCAAAAACTGGTTTACATATTTATGCGAAAAGTTACATAATTGAAGATTTAACATTGATCCAAGAATTAAATACTCTTCAATCAGATAAAACAAAAAAAAAATAGTTTTACGTCTGTGCACAAAATCCCAAAAATAATAAAAGGCCTTGTTTCAGTACAATAATATTCAACGTTACTTCATACGTTTATAATTTCTATATTTAACCTAAATCCCTTCAAAGGAAGGCATCCTCATACCCACATAAGCTTAGTAACATCACAGTTGATTTGTTATTCCTACTCCGTCATCAACAAATGTTGCTGAAACAGCTCAGTAAAACACGATGGCCTGTAAAAATAAAACACGGATTTTATACGTTTTTTTACCCAAACCACGATTTTATACGACACTTTGTATTAAGCCTTTGTGTGACGTATAATGCGAAAGGTATCGTTGAAGCATTGTTGGGCTGTTTTTTGTGGAAATCAACTCAGCTGCGATACGCATGAATTTGCGTAGTTATCGGCTAGATACAACTTAAATATTCAATGGAAATACCTACTAGGTTCAGTTGCAGTATCTATCTGATTTTGTATATATGTATATATTATAGTAAATAATTATATATGTATATGTATTATTAGTTTATAACCTTCTTATGTACGGTTGTACCTATTTTATTTATAACTGCGATTTTATGATAAACTACGACATTATGATATATTATTAATAGTTTTTTTTGTCTTTGTTCCTCTCAAACAGAGCATCTACCATCTAATCTCTTCACCACCCTTGGTTGACTGGTAGAGAATGCCTAAGGCATTAAGTTCGCCTTTGCACCTTTTTTTGAGTGCGAAAAGTTTTAATAAATAAATATCCAACGGCTCAATTCATTTATTTTATGAAATAGATGATATTTTAGTGCAAACTTTCAAACCCCGGGCTTTGCTGTAACAATAAGCCCACAATTCTGTATTAGCTAATTCCTCTGTACGTAGGTACCTTATTATATCTTCATCTCCCTGTATTTCATAATGTATCTGCATTCTCCAGTCTTATAATAATATAACAAGACAATACCAACGTAATAATGCAGTGACAAGGTGCCTGCATATGTCTCTAAATAATTAATTACCTCCAGAATATTGTACTTTGTAACCACGGAGATAAGATTATGTAACAGAGTATGTTATTCCAGGAAAATAGGTCAGGACGGAAATGAAACTTTTCCAAGAAGTGAATAAAATTTCATGTGTAACAAAAAAGATTACATTGTGGTTTTAGTAGGTGCTGGCGTAAACTTTAATTCGAGGGCAAGTTTTGAGAAACAATGTACTTTAGAGGTATCAGGAACAGGGTGTAAAATTCACTCATCCTCTATAGAAAAGGGAGGATCCTCCGACCAGACGGGTGTCGTGTCTGGCGGGCAACTGCCCAACAATTGATGCGATGCAGGATTTGTGTGACGTCAGGTCTTTGATTCGTAGTTCGCATGTGGCGTTGTAGATGCCGCCACAGTACTATTATTTAATAATAACTAATAGGAATGGAAAATATCAGGGAATATTTAAACTTTAGAGGTTTATAATCATAGCATCATTAGCATATTGAGAAGCGCTATCCTTTATACCCTAATAATATTGTTTTAACAAGAAACGGTATTAAACTAACAATAATAAATCAAATATGGCCGTTGTCCCTAATAAACGTAACAAAATTGATACTTACCGCTATGAATATAGTTTCACGCATTGAAAGGGTCCGAATGAGCCAGCATTTTGTTGTGGGCTTTATCAAAATAGCGGGAGGGCATTTTAAACCCAATCAACGGAAAATCAAAACGCGGAAAATGGGAGGGGGTCTCTAACGGAGGGTTAAATTCGTGTTATCGATTTGTTTTTATGACTTTTGCTGACATTTTGATTCTATAATCGAGAAACCGAGAATCCGATTGAACCTGTTTGGAATCGATTTGCTTCGATATAGGTGAAAACAGCAATGAGGGGCTTAACTTTATCCGATGGTGATGCGTAAAAGAAATTGTAGGCGTTCACAATTTCTTATTCATAGTAGCTATTACGTTTTAACCAAAATAAACAATATTCTTACACAAAAAATGTCGCATAACTCTCTGAGAGAAAACATTGTGTTTTTCACTTACAAAGAAAAAAGCTTTACTTTCTTCAGCTCCCATCGTCCAGGCTTATTTACGTCTTAACACGAAATTGTACCCACTAACTCTACTATACGGGACAGGCATTGTAATTACAATTCTAGGCTCTCAAAACTTTGACAATTTAACGCAGGTTCCATTCCGGCTAGTCCCCACTCATGGTACTCCTTATAAAGCGTCCTACACACGATTCTCATAAGCGGGTAAGTAAGTGGAGTTGCCAGTCGTCAAAACAACTTAAGAAACACTGTCCCCAATTCTCATTATTACGGTATTTTTTCGCATGCTCACCCCAGATAAATTCCTTTCCTGAGGGGAGATATAGGAGATAACAGGAGCATTATCGAAATACCAATGTCCTTGTATTAAAGCGGGAAAACTGAGAGTTAAATAGCGATTTATTATCCTAAGGGTAAAAGTAAAGAAGAATGGTTGGAATATTTTCAATATACGTTGCACACTGTGCCTTAAAACATACCTGATAAGACTGGTACTTTCAATATTGTATTGATTGAATCTGAAGATGAAGTGAAAGTAGCTGTTGTAAAGCTGTTTCACGGTGTTAAAGTACTTATGTCAATAGCATGTACGTGTTCAACATGTTACAGACTTACCAAGTCTTTCAAAACACTTATAAAATTATCTTCTAATCTAGCAACAATTCAATGAAGTGCGATGTGTCTGCTAGAACACCTACACTGAAAACATTCTTGAGATATGAAGAAGCACAAATACCTATACGACTTCTTGCTATACTATTGAGTTCACTTTCTTAAGTTTCCTCACAAAACAGCGCATGTTAAGATCGAGGTTATACCACAACCTCAGGACACGTCATCAACGACGTACCGAATGTTTCTATGTCAGCCGCTTTTTGCTTAGAACGTCTAACTGGGACACACTAATGATATTTGAAGCATCGTACATACATAAATCATCTACGTAGTAAAGCATCAGTAGGTAGTAAGGCTTTCCTGCAAGATATCTTTGTGAGACGAGTCATATTTACGCGAAATGAAAAGGTATTGATGTTCTAGTTGCAAATATTGTATGAATAAAAAGTAATTAGGTACCGAATTTTGAGTTTACTTCTCGGAAACTTTACAGCAACAATTTTTAAATAAATCTCCATGCTACAACTCTATACCGGCCATATTGTTAACACCTATGTGTTAAGAATATGGCTACCAACTAGTGTACATGAGCAGTCATGTACTAATCCATAATCATAATAATCCATTTTCCTACCGTCAATTCAAGAACATCACACTTTTATAATCCCGAAAATTACCCCAAAACTTTAATAACTACGTCGTAACAGTCGTAACAATTACAGCAGTTCATAACATTTTTACACTTCATTCCGCAGTAATAACTTCTTAATACCCTAATTACGAACTATTTAATCACAGGAGTGGCTCGTTACTCCAAAATCACGTTCCAAAAAGTTATGACCACGTCAAATAAACATTTTGCGAATTCCTCGTAAAAATCGAGGTATGGGTTATTGGTGTTTAGTCTCGTACGCCCGGCCATTACAGGCGTATACCGTACCCTTACAACGATATTTATTTCAGTTTCTTTATTGAAATTCTGAACGGTCGCGGAGTTTCCGATCAAACAAGAGAAGGAGTTGCAAGGATACTATTTGCATCCTGCTTTAACTTTATTTTTATAAGCAAAAGGTTGGTTATGCTCTGGCTCGTAGAAAGGTTGGTTTGTTAAGGTTTTGTTACAGTATGGTTCTTTTGTTCTATCTGACGGGTGATCTTTGAAAGCATATCGGTTTGTTAGCTATTAATAAGCAAATTGTACAGAATATGCACTACAGTAAAGATCAATTTATTTGCCTGTAAGTATAATGAAATACCTAGTGTTCTAGTCTAGATAACGAACCTAAATGTAAGCAGGTATTTCATTGCATAAGCTAACGATGTAAACCTAAACATTTTTTCCCCTTTTAAAAAGTTTGCGTGTCAAGTAGTTTGTACCTACTAAATCTATTTGCAAACTTTTCTCAAGATAGCCCAATTCTACACACATCCAGCCAACATCTAACAAAGGTTGACAAATAACTTAGTACAACAATTTCAAGGTACTCCCAAGAGGTCGAATGAAACACCCTTCCCTTTATGGACCGATATTGAAATTCTGTGGCAAGATGTGCCTTACATCGTCACGAAGGCGAGGAGCGAAAGGGAACGGTGCCTACCTACTGAAAAATGTGAAAGAAGCTAAAATATCCGGATTTTATGGAAGATTCAGCTTTAGATGAGCTAGTGTTAGTAGGAAAAGGAGTTACTAGGAGATTATGGAATTAACTTGAACATAGCATAACATGACGCCTGTAATCTCTGAAGGGTTAGGCAGAGGTGTACCTATAGTACACCCACATTTCGCCAGTTATGTTTAAGTTCCATGTAACTTGAACTAATACAAATTCAATGGAAGACTGAATAAATAATTTAGAACTAGATTTTAAAGACTCTTTTGTTAGGAAAATGTCATCTATATTCTTTTATAATAAATATCATGGGAATTAACTATCAAGAAGATTTAATGTTCCAATCAAATGAAACTGTGAATGATAGTAAAAGTTACTAATAAGTTACTCAACTCAAACTTAGTTGCAATCTTTCTGTAAGAAAGTCTTATGATGAATATTGAAAGTTGATATGTCACAAAGTAGGTTGGCAGAAGATGGAAGGATAAAGAATTTCATTGGAAAACTTTGAGGAAACGCGAGCCGAAGTCATTTATGACGAGAAAGTTTAGTCAAGCGAAAATTTACCGTATGCTTTTAAGATTTGTGAATTTTCATCTTGGGAGTAATAACTCTTTGCCCTAGTTTTTTTTGTAGGCAATATATTAATATCTTCGCAAACTAACACTACATAAATAGTAGATAAGTAATTTCTGAATGCATTAAAAGCAGACTGGGATTTGGAGATTGGGAGTAGGGTAAGTTTAATTCTATGACTTACAGTAAACGCTTTCTGATAAGAGATTGGAAGATTGTGTTTTGTTGAAGCTTATATTTTCTTGGTTTGAAAAATATTTGTTCTTCAAGTTTACAAAAATCTTTAATTTATTGTACCTACCTAAAAAAAAGTCTAATTTAAAGAAGGTTTACCTATATACAAGCCCTCGTTAAGTTATGACTTTATTATGTAACCGAGACATTGTTTTATTTTCTTAGAAAAACCGTTCGTTTTATTTTCTTCCAAAAAAAATCCGTTTGCCTTTAGGCATGAAAATAAAAACGGCAAATTCAAGGAATTACCACCGTTCCAGACTTTAAGCAATTCATGTTTCAAGGATTTCACAAGAAATATTCCCCAGAGCAATTATGCTAACGATTGTTGTCAGATAAAATTAATACCTCCCGAAATGTTTCGCATAGTAAATTAGCACTTAAATCTGTTTAATTAGTATCTCACAGTAATACTTTAGTTAAAAGGCCTATTGTTTTAAGGAACATGACGAAAAGTAATGGATAACTAGAAAACATTGTTGAAGGTTTATCCTTAAGGGGTATCGTATTACCCCAGTAACTGGCTTGTGGACGTCAGATAGGCAGTCGTTCCATGTGAAATAACGGTATTGAGCTGCATTTGGACAGACTGGAAGCTGACCATCATAGATGACAACAGGCTAGGCAGATGATGATTGTTGAAACACACTTTGACAATTTCTTATACAAAAGTTGGCCCTTTGAACTTTTTTATTTTATTTGAACTGTACGTACTGAACTTTAGTTTTCTTTAAAACCATTTGTGGCTGATATATTGTACCAACCATTTCATAGCTAAACGAAATTACCATAAAAGCATTAGGCAAGTTAATCTTGGAATTATCATATTATACCACAAAGCTGAATTCAGTTCAAAGTGATTGCAAATTATAGGTACCGATAAGGTTCATTGACCTATCGAGAAAAGCTTTGAGGTGCAAAGGTGCGGCGGCTAGGTTTTGTGAAGGACCTACCTAGACGCTGAGGTGAGGTGGCCCTAAGTGTGCTAGAGTCTGGCCCTGTCAGGCAGGTTCAAACAATTGACTGCGTCATTATTATGTTAATATTAGAGTTTAATGGTTACATCTAATACAATTTATTCCAGGCGACACAGGTCCATAGAAAAATACCATATCCTAAACATACATATTTAATATAAACAAAACTTGTGTTAATAAATAAGGATTATAACTATGTTAGTAGCACTTCACTTTGCACTAGCTTGACTTTGTGCTGTCCTGTGGAACTTGTCCGCGGAAGCGACGGAATACCACGTCTTCTTCCATTGTGTATGACAAGTAGGTACCAAGTATACATTATACTATTTTAATAACAATATTAATTATACTGTAGCAGTGGCGGCCCAGTGGTTAACGGCCCTGACTTACGATTGGGTGGGTGGGCACCCAGGCAGGCGCTTTTCTGTAAATAATTTCATCACCACTGCTCTCAAAACGGTGAAGGAAAAAATTTTTAGGAAACGGGAATGTCCTAGAACTAAAAATTCGAAGACATGTGACATCTACCAACCCACACCACGCGGCCCACCGCGTGGTGGATTACAGCCCACTCACCTGTGGCGTAGCGGTGGGGGGAGCATTATAGGCTGATTATATGTTATAAAATGTTGTGACGAGATTGTTTCCAATTGAATAATTACTTTGAATGTATTGTTCTTACTACTGCCTAACGTTCGTCGTCAACAACAGAGGGGCAATTCCCGTATTTTTAGGAAAGTTCGCATTCGTATCAGATTGCGAATGAAATCTGTCAAAAATACAATCAATTTACCAAAATTTTTGACAAGTTTGATAGATTGCGACTTGAATGTGAAGGTTTTTAAAGTACGAAAATTGGCCATCAGATCACTCATACTGTAACTACTTAAGTAACAATAACAACAACATTTTTGTCTATCAATGTTAATGAACTTTGAATTACGTATTAAAATTCCTCTGAGTAATGGATGTGCAAAAGCTTTTACCTACCCATTATCACAGAATATGATAAATTGCGAGGACATGAAATATTAAAGTGGGTAGTTATATTAAAACTCTTTATTGGCGCCCAGCGTGGGACACGAATATATGAAAATTTCCCAAACCGATTACTTAGATGAGCCTTAAATTTATGACTAAAACTCTTCAACAAACCCTGTCAAAACATTTTAAATGAAAAATAATAATTCCGCACACATTATGAATTCGGGTAGGTAAACTCGGTTATCTTCGTGCAATGACGTATTTTCTACGCACATCCCCGAGCATTAATTTTATTAACTACAAGGCTGGTTTAATGAAAGTCTAACGAAGGCTTTCATATTCCGAACTTTGGCGATGAATATAACTTTTATGAGTAATAACGTTAAGTAATAAGTTGAAGAAAATACTGAAGATGTTTTATGTAAATAAAATCGCAGGTGTTAGATGACAATAAATTTCAAAAATGTTTCAAAGGTCTTTTGAATAGAATAAGTTAATTTTCCAAATAAACTCTATTACTTAGTTCCTATCTTCAAATTAAGTGCTACATCAAACGTCACTATCAACAAAGGCTCCGAAACAAAAATGTTCCTTCTTTACAGAACAATAAAACCTTTCCATTTTACGAGAATCTCGTAAAAGCTGTCCTTTACGTTGACATATTCGAAAAAAAAAAAGGTACTGAACTGTGATTGGTGGGAAAGTGTGAGTCGTGTGAGTACGTCAGAGAGGAAAATTCTGTTTTCAAATTAGACCCTTTTGTGAACAATAAAGCATTTGTATAACATTTTGTTTAAGTAGCAAGATAAGGGTAAGTACTTACTTACCATTGTTGTAGGTGTAATGTAAAGATTATGGGATAATAAAAGTAGAGTACGGTGGTAGCAGACGTTAAGTTAAAGTGGATAGGACGACGTGAAGAGTTCTCAACGACTCACGTTTTATCTTGTTAGTATCTACCTCACTCTATTAAACCCCGATAATGTTGTTGAAAACTGAATTTCACTCATTCATAAGTTTCTTACCTAGATGCTTGCTTCATTTGTTTTTTTTCTTTTTGAATGATTATCAAGAATGAGTGTCTTGATAGGATTTGCTGAAATAAAGTAAATAGTATTTATTTTACCTTTCTTTTCCAGTATTAAAATGTAAATTATTATACCTCAATCAAAAATCTGTAGGTACGAAGAAATATTCTCCAACAATTTTAACAGCAAACCCAACCCAGCTTTAACAATTTTATTACTGGTGAGCTAGGTTTTCCGATTTCAAACTAAATTCATTTGCGAGCCGTCCCAATTCCATCGTAAAATTTAAAATTAAAACTAACGGTTTCCGAAAACGTGCCCGACGGGAATACGATGCCACGAATAGAACATGCTTTAATTTTGAATATCGAATTCTTTTGGGGCCTTATTTATACATGTAAAAGTCAACGGTACATTGAATATTCATAATAAAAAACTAATTGTAGTTTTTAAAATTTTGGCCGTTTTGTCTAACTACCACTAAAACGGCTGAACGGTTTTGGATGAAATTTGGCACACAGATAGTTGACAACCTGGATTAACACATAGGATACTTTTAATCCCGATCTTCGTTACACATCACACATCCACACGGGCGAAGCTGCTGGCCAAAAGCTAGTTTTCAATGAAAATCAGCAAGTCAAAATTATTTACCCTTATCTACATAACAGATTCAGATCTTCCTGCTGCTGGGAATCAGGCCTCTTCTGTGTTAGAAGGAGTGGGCCGTAATCCACCACACGAGTCTAATGCGGTTTGGTAGATGTCACATCATGTGTTCTAAATTTTGGTTTTAAGAGATGCCAAATACACCCAAGACTAATACCATATTTTGCTGCGGTACACATTTCGAATAGGTTTCAAGACTAACAGATCCGTTTCGCTTAGAAGGTTCTAAGCGAAACGGAACGGGAGAATTCGTGGAACGGTTTAATTAAAGCGCTAAATGTAGTTCCAAATTAAATGTGTATACATGAATAATTTAGACGATTCTGCCAAATGTTTGCGCGATACTTCGCTGCCGGCAAAACTGAATTGCATTTTCACATAAAATTTTGAAATATTCTCGTGTAACATGTGTGTTCGCAATTAGTGGATTAATTATGATATTCATTTAAATTCCATGTACCAAAATAAAAATAAATATATATATAATTATCTATTTAAATATCCCACCATTTAGAGCTCTTTGAATGTGAGACATATTTTTATATTTTTTTCCTTTCTATCCATCGACTCTACCTATTTTATTTATTTATTTAAACTTTTCTCACTCGAAAAATATACGAAGATGGACTTAATGCCTTAGGCATTCTCTACCAGTTAACCTAGGGTGGTAAAGAGATTAAATGTACGATTTTAAATTTGCCTTGACGAAGGAGTGACACTGCTCTGCCTATGATTGGAAAGTTAAATTAAGCCATAATGTTTTCGTAGGTACTAAATAGTAGTAAATTGGTATGTCAAATTTCTAATATAACTCAACGATGCAACTCCACTTTATTTAGTTTCTCATAACAAGTTTCCTTAAAACTGGCAATAATTTAAACTTTAATTACAGTTGGCTTTGTTCATACTAAAACAGGACGAAAATAGCTGTCTAATCTACCAAGGTTTTAATAACTTCGTAGTACGGAGGAATAACGGCAAGTTAAAGCTACATAGTTTTACGATGTACAAGAACCAAGTTTAATTACACGACAATTTTAGTGTTATGAAGGTCCATCAGGGTCCTCAGGGTCCATCAATTCGAAAAAAAACCACTAACCAAAACCTTGGCGTTTTTATTTAGCTTTTGCCCGTGATTTTTGCCCAAGTGGAGGTTGGAAATAATCCCACGGGAACGTATTACCGGGATAAAAAGTATAGTATATATAGGTAAACCATTTCCTAACCCAGGTCATGGTTTACCCATGTACCTAATTTCATGCAAAGTAAAATGAGAGAGACAAGACAGAGAGGAGTGGAAAGGAGGGGAGTCCTTTACCCTGCAGTGGGACAACACAGACTAAAAATAAATAAATACTAAGTAAGTAAAATGTGAAATAAGGAGCTCGTAGCTAAGTAATAACAGCCGCACGGGATCATCCATCAGGTTAAGCTACGCTTGCCAGGGTTGGTTCGTGGATGGATGACCATCTTTACATTTCGAGACTTGTCCATAGCTCGGAAAGCATGTTAAGCCGTTGGTCCCAGCTGTTATTCGTGGGTTTTTGACATCTTTACGGGAAGCCTGAAAGTCTGACAACCAAGCAGTCTTACCAAGGGGTATCGTCTTACCCAGTTACTTGGTTGTAAAGGCAGGATGTCAGATAAGCAGTCGCTCCATGTAAAATACTGGTATTCAGCTGCATCCGGCTAGCCTGGAAGCCGACCCTAACATAGTTGGGAAAAGGCTAGGCAGATTGATTGAAGTAAAATGTATTGTAGAAATAACTTTCTCACAAGTCACAGGTCCATTACCAAAAAAAAACCCTTCTTTCATCAATAACCCCCTTTCATTAAAAAACAAATCTCAAATTGGACCGACAGCGCCAAACTTTTTGATTCCGAAAAACTGTCTCAAAAATTCATTAGGTATCGCTGTCGAGTTAAGTAATTAAAGAGCATTGAAATTCTTAATCCCCCTGTTACCTTATTTAAGTATTCTCCAAGTTGGATTTGATTATAAGAGAAAAGTTATTAATCCAAGTTTTAAATCGCTGGCGATAATATAAACGGGTCAATGAATTTTTCAGTTCAGCGAGCTAAGCTGGGCAAATTAGTTTGCGAGCATAAATAATAATATGGCCGACCGGTTCCTGGTAGATTATTCTGTTTTAGCCAGTCCTTTCCTTCCCGTGGGTGGAGGAATTAGCGGTAGCAGCGTTCACCTGTCGGCTAATACAATATGTACTCTATAAGCTTTTATTAATACCCCGTGAATATCATAATGCCAAATAATATCGCGTCAAACTTTTTGATTATGTGAAAAGCTCTAACCATTCTAGCCCAGTCTATATAGACACGAAAAAGCAAAGATGCCTAAAAACGCGTCCTTAAGGTATATTTTTCAGAAAATTTGAAACAAGTTCCAGAATTTCGAAGTTTTTCGAGCACCATACTCCCATAACACAAGGTTTTCAGGGTTGCAAACTTGGGTATAAACTACTCTCAGTGGACCTAAAAAAAATTCATAATTACATGTGCGTTTGCGATGTTTGATGTTGTTATAGACTGGGCTATTCTATTCGCTGGGAATCATACATTCTCTATAAGCATTATATTTGAGGGCTCGTAATAGTATCCTGTGACGTAGCTAAAGATATGTGATACATTATCTGCCATCGATAGTCAATAGGTAGATACGTATCATCCCTTACTGATAACATCAAAGACAGCAAGCCGTACATGAAGCATATCATGAAACTCAATATCCTGTGTTTACTAACAGGCCGATCCGTATTGATTTGCCTACACATGATGGTACGAACACTGTGCTCTCTAAAGACGAATCAGAGTCTACCTTCACGTAATTTGGGTTGTAAGTAAATACCTTACCTGTTTGAAACAGGGAATGTAAATGCGGTGATATATTCAGACTGACACTCTAACCTAATTTATGTAATAATAACTGCGCCCCGCAAGTCTCGATCCCGTGGGAATATCAGGATAAAAAGTATCCTATGTCATAATCCAGGTCATGGTGATGTGAAAAATTTCATCCAAATCTGTTCAGCCGTTTTAGCTTGAAAGCGTGACAAACGAACAAACTCACTTTCGCATTTATAATATTACTTAGGATTTTGGGCATAACTGTCACCAACATGCCGCAACAATGGAGAGGACGTATTTTTTTTAATGATTATAAATAATAAAAATACATAATTTATTTTATTACCATACGAAACTTTCCCACTACATACACAATAACGCAGCAAATTTTACGTACCTATAGAAGCTGAAAATATGTCCTTACAAATTCACAAACTTTCTTAACAAAACTTCGGTGGCCTAAGATGCAATCGCAAGGCAACCATTTTACAGCCGCCACAACAAGAGGCGACTATTCGCTAACTAGTCCCGGTCATGCTCGCGACTTCAGCAAAGTTGGATCTTCTAAAATTTCCATCGAGACCCGACAAACTTTCCCGTCCGAAGCATAACGAACCTTCACGGACGGTCGTGTTATGAACAACAGAGTAAAACTCAGTTATTGTTTATGGTTTCGATAATAGTGGAGGTTTTGGGACATTGAATGTGATGTTAAGCTTTAGAAATATTGTCTAGCGTAGATTAATTAATGAATATCGCAAAATCACGATGTTTAATTTCAAAGAGAGCATGACATCTGTGTTTGTTTCGGGATTTCTTCTCAGGGATCGGTCAGTAAAGGTGTCATAAAAAATCTACTTATAGAAAAAAATATCATTTCATTTGTGTTAACAAACTAAAGTGATTTCTCTCCATTTAAAATGAATTACCTATTTATAAACTCAGTGTTATTTCTTTATGTTATTCATATGCTTCTAATAAATAAAATTATTACTTATTTCGAATACATACCGAGGTATAAAAACATTTAGTAAACTATCTTAACATTATTATAATACTTCAAGCACAGAAATGAACAGACGCGGACTCAATGCCATAGGAATTTCCTACCAGTCAAAATTTAAATAACCCCCGCCACAATTCCAGGTGATGCTGCAGTATCGGTTCAAGGTTACTATGTTCTTCTAATATTATTGAAGTAACAGAATACTAAATTTCAACAAACAATTTTGAAACTTAATACCCTTCAATTGAGATATTTAACCATATCGAGCCATCAACAGCGTGCACATGGTCAATTTATATCATGGTCATAAAATTGTCAATATAGAACAAACACGTGCTATTAATAACGATCAATTAAACTTGCATGCAGAGTCCACTTACAATAAAAGCTCCCGCAGACAGACGCGACGCGGCGATGCGACGCGATTTTGGTGGAACAATTTCCATGAAGTTTTCGTAGAAATTGTTCTACTAGAGTCGCGTCGAGCTTTCGCGTCCCGTCTGTTTACGGGAGCCTTTATATTACCTTCGTTAGTCACGGGCAAAAAGGTCATTTTCACTAACTACCTAATTAATAGTACTAGACTTCAAAGGTTTCACCACCTATTCATTTACCTAGCTATATATAGTTTATATCAAAGGACTAATTTTCATCCCTCTACCTAAAATAATAGATATTTCTGACCACGTCGGCTAAAGCCGTAATTAGTTCCCTAACTGTATAAGTTAGTTTATTTATGCAAAATCGGGAAATGGCCGCTGAAACTATAAGTTTGTAAGTGAAGAAAGATATTTAAACTACTTGGAAGGAAGACATAGAAAACAGCTGTTGTTGGTAAACAATGTACAATTAAATACATGTCACGGTTGGTTGATTTGATTGCCTTATTCCCAGGAGCTCCAAATCATGTTTTTATTCCGGCGGACGGGAGGCGCAACATTGTCGCATTACTCCGGTAATTTGTTTGTTGAATCATAAATTAATTTTATTGTAAATACAATTTTTTTTGTGCAATCTGAATTTTAAAATTTTTGGAGGTCATGGGAAAGATTTCATTAATTATCATTACATTGCTTTTTTAATTTTGAGCCGCCGAATAAAATTATTTGGAGCTCCTGATTATCTATTATGGTATGAAACAATAGTGATCGATTCTAAAGTGGAACGAAAAGGTTGAGCATTTATGAAATAGGTACATACCTACAAATGGTATACCAAAAAGGATAAAATAAAAACACAGTTTGAAAAGGTGAAAAGTGCCCGCTGCACGAACTTCCCCGTTCGTTTATTGTATGAAGGTTTACCTTCCTTATTTACCTCTAAAATCAAGACCAAAACATTATGCACAGCTAAAATCTACATACCAATATCATAGACGTCTTACAATCAGATTTCCTTTGTACCTCTGACCAAAACCGACATAATAAAACCGTATTCTGCGGTTTTCACCAAGGAACGAAAACATTCGGTAAACTTTCGCATGCAAACCGCGCAAACGAACCAAGAGTCACTCTATTGAAGTTTATTTCCTACATTTTACACAGTTTGTAGAAATAAAATGTAAAACAACATGTTTTTAGCTTGGCTTACCAAAAATGTTGCGGGGTTATTTTATGATTTACCTGGAACAGAGGAAAGAATTTTAGGTCACAACATGGCGTAAAAGTAAACATGAATAATATTTGACGACAAAAATTCAAGAAAGCGCTTTTTGAAATAACATATATATATAACGTAGGTATACATTTGCTGGTATCGCAAATAAACCATCCCAAAATAAACGAAAAGTTCTTACAGAAAAAGGCAAGCACTTACAACAAAGCCACAAACAACTCATTGCGTTTCTAAGATTTCACGGTCAAAACAATCTAAAACAATAGCCTTAAACAAACGGGAAGACGACCGTCAGTGGAAATTTGAACTGGCATTCATGGAAACCCTTAAAACGCGATCCGGGATTGTTCCCGGGGGAAATTATGGACTTAGCACCTGACAAGGCTCAAATTTTAATGTAACCCACGTAGCCCCTTGTAGCCGCGAATAAATTAACGAGTTTTTGTTGATTTGCTTCTCGTTTTTTGACAGGCGTTTTTGTAAACAGACGTGTGATGTAGATTTTGCCACATTATACGGTGTATCTGAATACGCATTATATTCTGAGGTAAACGTTGCTGTTTGCAGCTTCAACTTTGTTTTCTTTGGAACCTTCGCTCCGAGTCTCACGAGGCTTTTCTTACCAGAATGTTTAAGTTTCATAACTTACAAACACAAAACAAAGTTACAAACATGTTTATATTGCCTACAGCCGCCTTAGAATTATAATGCCTTTAGTTAATCATTTTGATCCCATTTAATACTAAAACTTTTTCACTTACCCTTAGCCCTTGCTAGGCTAACTTCAGGTAAAACTTAGAACCAACAGATTATTACCCAAGCAGATACAGTCCCAAACGAAATGGTTTAATTTTGCCAAATGTGCTCTAAATGATACTTAGAATTCCCAATCCTCCAGAAACCCTAAAACGCTCTTCATATGCATGCAAAGTAGGTATATAAGAGGTTATATTTAGGCCTAAGTCTGCCTGCTTGGTTATATAAACAGGCTTATACACGTCCCAACTTAACCTCAGAGGTTTCTTAAGGAGTGAATGTGGCAATATTAAAGTTTCACCGCAAACGGACCCTTATCTCGTACGCCGGCGCCTAACGTTGTTACAAATTACGTTTGGACGTGTTGCTAAGACTATCTAGATAAGTGGTTGTTGGGCTTGTTAATTTATCGTTTATACAGTATTTATTATTTGTATGGGATTTAGCAATAGGTACGTACAAGTTGCAGTTAAATATTGAAAATACCCAGATATCGAAGCGTCGTTGCATCGCAGTGGTTTAAATTTTGAAAAACGCACACACTTTTCTAAACAAAATAAGTAACAGTAAAAATTTAAGATAGCTAAGCTCAAAATAAGCATACAAAGCACAAAGCAAGCAAGACGTTAGTAAAACAATAATTGTTTTATTACACAATCTTGCTTACAAAGAACGTAAAACGCTCGTTCCACAGCGCCTGCACACTTATGTGCGGCAATAAAGCGCATATTTTGTAACGGGTACTTTTTTTCGACAGGCGCTTTGTTTCTGAAAGGCGGTCTGTCTGTTAAATGTTGCGAATACTAATGTCGTGTTTACAGAAATGTAGTTGGTCAGAATCAGTGTACAAAATATCTCAAAATAATTGCATCTGAATAATCATTGCGATTAGTCATTCGTTTTCTTCCCTTATCTTATGTACGTATTTGGAAACTTTGCCAAAAAAAACTATTTATATAAATAAAAATTACAACTTAGAATCTGCCTTATCCTATACATCTGTTTCATGATACCATTTTAACTGTAGTCAACATCTCGAAGAAAAAGGATCTATTAAAACATATTTATGTCTATGGCCCTGAAAACGTACAAATCTCTTCCACAGCCTCCGTCTACATCATTAACCCAGCTAACCTCCGAACTCTTATCTTGTTGACGTTAACGTTACAAATGACGTCACGTCCCCGGATACAAAGTGACAGAACTATCTGCTTATGTACTAGGACGTAAAAAAGGAGGTAGTACAATCGCGAAAAAAAACGTTTAGCACGTATATATCAGATATATAATTATCACTTAATTTTTTCCAAATATCTGCGTATTGTAAGCAAAAAAGTAAGTAAAATGACAGTCGGAAAGAATGTGTTTGAAAATTACTTAACCTATTCGTTCCACGACTGTACATATAACATGCTCGTTAGGACCGAGTCACACCGGAATGGCAACGGCCGTGTCACTAGTCGTTAATTTGTCCAAATTTGTCACCAAATATCAGAATTTGTCGTTCACTGGTTCAAAAGATATAAGGGTTTATAGGTGGCCCTGCTGGACAGAGTCTCCCCAGCAGAGCCAAATTTATATCTCAAAAACTAGGGCACCTAGCGAAGATCTGTTTTCTCCTATATTTTGTCGCCAATTTGTCCAAATTTGTCACCAAGTTACAGATTTTGTCGAGTCTTAGTTTAGGAGTTATAATGAGTTCAATTAGTAAGGTATAGTCCAAGAGCTAGAGCGAAGAGTTTTTCGTGAACTCTCACAAAATTTTTGTGTTATCAAAATTAAAATCCCTGTTGGTGGCCCTGCCAGAGAGAGTGACACGCAGCGGCCGGCATCGACGCGGAGAGGTGAAATAATTTTAAAGTTTATTTACGTACATAAAAGACCAGTATCGCCTGAAAAGCTTGAAAAGGTCGCGAGGGCCGCCCGCGATGACGCGAGCGGCTGCGCGCCACGCGCGTCTTGTCGGTGCCGCTGGCGTCGCCGCCGGCGGCGCTGTCACTCCGGTGTGACTCGGCCCTAAGTTAAGGCTGTTGCATGAAAACTGTTAGTAACTTCGTTACTGCTGTCTCTTCAACTTTTTCGTATTTCTGATGCGTTTCCCTCTAGCAAAGTTGTTTTGATCATGGTTGCTGGAATCGGCTTGATACAGTTAATTTATTATCGGTGCATGATAGTCAAGTTTCTCGTGTCTTATTTTGTGCAACGTCGTTCAACTATTTTACATAACGGAGCTGTTTTGTAAAACAACTAGCGGTTTTGTAAAACAGCAGATTTGACAATTTATCTGCGACACACATAGTGCGCCATATCTTTTTTACCTGCTAATAGATTTAAGAATACTTTTTCATTGTTTCCGGTCGTCGTTTGTTGGGGTCGGCTTCCAGTCTTACCAGATGCAGCTGATTACCAGTATTTTACATGGAGCGAGTGCCTTTCTGACCTCCGCAAACCAGTTACGGGGTAACACGATACCCCTAGACTGGAAGAAGGTGTTTGTATTGTATCTTCACTATTTAAATTACAAATAGAAAGGTTTTCAAAGAAATAAAATGTAATATTTACTTTCATAGGAAATTATTGACAACTTATCCTCGTCTTGTGACACCTTTCACGAAATTCCTACTTTTCTTCGAAGTCTCTTCAACATTTTACTATTTGATTAATTACATTATCTGCTAATGACAGTGTAAGCAACCACAATCCATTTGTAAGATTCCTAAGCAGAAACAACTATAAATTATTTAAATTCCTCGTTTATACAAGTCTGTTTAATTGAATTGTTTTGGAAGATACATGGCTTACCAAGTACGATTTATAAACAAACGATTGAAAGCTTTCGTATGTAAATTGGTTTATTACAAGGCTTTTATAGAAGATTTTTTCTAAAAACGTTTTCATCTACGCGTAAGAAGGGTTCCGTAGAAAATGTCGCCAAGAAATAAATAGAAATGTGGTGGCTTGTATTTGTAAATTGGTCCTTTGCATAAACATCATATAAGATACTCACTACATTTTCAAAAACTTTTTATATGCTTTTATATTTGAATTGTCTTGTATTTGATAGTCTTAAAATACTTCTATGAATGATTATGAGGGATTCTTGTAGCTTCACAATGATAAAGACAAAGACATTTATTCGTCGGATATGGTAAGTAAGGTATGGTGTGGTGTAAGTATAGGTTCAGAGGCCTTAGTGTAAGTTTGCAAGTAAGTAAACGTTAGATTTGACGAATAGATCATAATGCTAAGAATATAAAGGTGAGAATAAAAATCTTAACGCAAACGCGATAGTTACGTTTACTCACTTGCAAACTTACACTAAGGCCTTCGGATACATTCACTATAATTGAAGAGAATGCTTCACTACTGAACCCCAAAAACGGTGTCTATCGATGTTTATTGATTAAAGGAAGTCGTAGGTGTCCAATATATTATTAGTGTGTCGACACAATTTGCATAAGTAGTCACCATTACGGTCTAGCTGCGTTATGTAGTAATTTATCAAGAAAACGGCATCTTGGAAGCCAAAGGACGGTTTGAATTCCAAACTCTTGAATAATTTTGGTGATATCATTCCTATACACACGGAGGGAGGGTCTTGTGGTTTTGTTTGACAATTAAATACTTGCTAACTGGGACATGAGCTGTATAGAGTTTTTGTTTTTAGACCAATGTTATTAGAATCTAACACCATGAAAGTCAGTTTTAAAGTTTTTGAGTTAATAAGACTGCCTCATAGTGGTCCGAAAATATAAATTCATAAAAAGTATATATCATAATGGAATTGTTGAAGCACCTAACGATTTACATGGATTTCATGTTAATTTTTATTATAATTTCTTGTAAAATTTATTAATGATCGGCCTCAAGACGACGTAATATAAGAGTGACTTAAGGTCACTATACAATCTACGTAGTTACCGGCTACGTACTGCGTATTAGAGGACTACTCGCGTAGATGCTGACTTCCGTGCAGTTATAGTTGACACGCGTACACGCCACGTGAATCGTGACTGTTAAGTTACGCGCAATGACATATTATGTTTATAAAAACTTCGCTGTATCAAGATTCGATCTAAAAATTCACTAATTTATTGCATTCAAAATACATTAGGTAGGTATGCAGAATGGTTATAACGGATCATCGTGTATTTTTCAAAGAAACATGCAAATCCTAACCGTACAGTATCTTAATCAGCTTCTTAATGATTAATATTAAGTACATAATTTACAAACATTTTAGACTATTCGTTCTGTAGGCATGAAGAAATACTAAATTAACTACAATTTACAATATAAGACTTAAGGTGCATGCTCCAAGGTAGCCCGCGAAATTCAAATTGTCTTACGTTTTTTGCAATTTGCAGATCAGTATCAGGTTGTATGTTGATCTAAATATGATTCGCGGCCATATCAGATATTTATTTATAGAATTACAGTAATAGAAATCATCAATACAACTCTCTAAGTTCATATAATAATAATATAATCCTATTGAATGACTATTTCATGAAATCATGACATTTGAGGGTTATTCTAACGGTCGCGAATCATATTTTAATCAACATACAACCTGACACTGACCTGCAAATTGCAAAAAACGTAAGAAAATTTGAATTTCGCAGGTTACCTTGGAGCATCCACCTTAACATCGACTAGACAATTTAAGTCAAAAAAGAAAAAAAGTTGGTGTTAATAAAACAAATGGTGTTAATAGAACTTATTTTGTATCATCATACAATATTGTGCACGTACTGTATACATGAATAATACTCTTGATGAGCCTTTGGGTAGGTAACGAATTGGGCTCTACCCTTTATTTCTCATGTTTGTATTAAAGGCAGCCCGAGCAACAATGGAATGGCGAAAGACAACAAAGAAAAACAAATGAACATCAGTACCGACCTATTTGTAATCATGACTGTGATTCCGACTAAGCTGACCCGAGGTCAAACACAAAATAAATCCATTTACCCTATTTGTTGATTACTATAATCTTCTCCACTAAGGCAGCCTTCTACCAAAAAAACTACATCTCGCATACTCGGTAAATCTCCCACCAACCATACCACGTAATTCAGACATTGCTCTCTGACCTAAAAATAAATGAAGCTACAATTTCCAGCCTGAAAATTACATTTAACAAACTACGATTGTACTAGTTAACCTAAAAAGAGCTACCACAGCCACGGAACATTTCCCAAGAGAATTAAGTACTAAACTGGAAGCACACTTTAATTTTGAGTAATTTCAGTAGCTTTAAACCAACTAAGTTAGTACTGTATCCTTTAACATTGTCCTGTGAACTCCTGTGACATGTCCTACCATTCACTTGTTTATGTGACGTCATAAAACGAAATGCGCAGACTGAGTCAAGACTGTATTAAACAGACTAGGTATCGCTCTATGAAAACAATGAAGGCATTTGCAACAAAACAGTCTGTGGCCTAGATCTATAAACGTTATTTAGTCTTATTCCTGTCACTGTCAAACCACAATTGCAAGACAGAGACGGAAGCTATCTAAGCCAAAGCACGCTTCATTAAAACTTAAATAGATTTTGGCTTCATAGTCAAAGTTACCAAAGTGTCTAAAAACCTATTTTTGTCACAACACTATATGTATATGATTTATGATAGCTAAATTTCTTCAGTTTCTAGTGTGCACACTGTCTAAAAGTCGTTGGGTTGTGCTTTAATTATACGACGGGACATAAACCTCTTTAGGCATAATCATAGACGAGAACTAGGACTATCTCTGAGTAGACACTAAAACTAAAATAGCTGTCATTAACGTTTACTGAGACACCAGATGCATCTTCATATTTTGTCTAAGAAAGGACAGCTTTTCTTACTAACAGAATCGCTTTGTTTAAAGTAGCGTATAAGCTACTGCAATTTTTCGTCATCTGGCATTTTCAAGGAGTTTAGGTCTTCGCATATTTTAATTTAGCTATATTATATATGTCCGTAAAAGACACACTTTTTTATGGTAGGCAGTTGCTCCATGTAAAATACTGGTATTCAGCTGCACCCGGTTAGACTGGAAGCCGAACCCAACATAGTCAGGAAAAGGCTATGCAAATGAAATGAATGTATGGCAACTAGCATTTATAAATTAAACCCTGATCAACGTATTTTATTTACTTGACATCTCGTATTCTTATAGTAAAATTTCCTCTACATCACCTTCAAAGAAGCCAATCTATAATCACATACAAAACCCAAAACAATACAAAATCCAAACATTAACCCACCCGCTTCAATCACACTTGACACACACCCACATCATCAGTCACATACACACCCACGTTGCACAAAACGCAATCTGCAGTGTCCCTGTATGCATGAATAAAATATATTGACACGTGTCCCGCCACCAGATTTGTATTACACAAGCTACAGGCGCCTTGCCAAAGAACAGAATGAATTTTCATAACACGATCTTACTGAAAGGAGTGAGGAATGGAATAAGGCGAAAATGGAAATTTCGATTTGTGTAAACATCGTTTTTTAAGTAGGATTTGAAGATGGTTGTATATTTTGAAGGTCTCCCCATAAAATGGAGACTGAATAAACAGAGAAGATAAAGCTTAAAATCCGTTACCACGTCTTTTATTGCTAATCTTGATTATGGCTTGCTAAAGCTGTTAAAAGCGAGATGAAAACATTCTAGAACATCCATCGTAATTCAATACATTATCATGAGATAATCAATCTGTCACCCACAGAGCTTACACTAGCATCAAATCTCACCACCGTTCATAGATTAACTGGCTCTGATTGCAACTGAAATGTACCTCCAGTATTAAATACAGCTATAACTAACACTATTGCATGATGACTCAGCTAGGAGCGAACGAAATCAGCGAGCAGATTACAGAAGTAAGCCTCTGCTGGTGCAGCCGATATCAAATCAAGGATTCCATTTCGGATTCCAAGATTAATTTTCAGAACGGTGAAAGTATAATGGTTTACGATTTCTTGGATGGCAGGATGCATAAGTACGAAAATACTGTAAAAGGAAAACGGTATCTTATTTTCTTTTTTTCAGACTATGGCCATTTGCAGTAATGAGACACGTCAGCAAGGCGATAAAAACCTGTGAATAAATGCCAAAATTTTCAAAACAAATCCTGATCTAACACATTCAAGCAAACAATAGTCGTAAATTGCGCCCTCAGGCCATAACAGAAAAGTACTAACGACCCATCCATCCCTCACCCGTTTCACAGCTTAAACGGTCATAAAAACTAAAGCATTGTCCAATGCCGAGTGTAATCCACTTAAACCTACTACCTATTGTACAGAAAATGCTATGTATGATGCACAGTGCAACGACACTCCAAACAAACAATGTACGGTGGCTGGATGGAGGATCCGACGGAAAATGCGGACAAGGACCGTTTCATACTGAATAATGATGAGATGACATCGTGTAGATGGCAGCACTCGCGAATTGTGCTTTGAAGTATTCATTTAGCTAACAGATGCTAATGACTCTAATGAGTCTTGTAGTGATCCTACAATCACTATCCTACATAATGGTGAGTGGCTTGTCAAGGGGCACTCAGGCAAACAGGAGTTGATTAGAAGATTAGGTTCCATTACAGTTTTCACACTCTGTCAAAAAGACTACATCTTCACGTGATGAAATACGAGTAATACAAAGTGGAGAGGTTTGATTTTTACAGTCTGCCTTGTGATGATATGAGTACATAGTTACACGGGTACATGTTAGCGATGGCGATAGTGTAGGGGCTAACACAGGATGTTTCATCAACGGGACTAGATTACTGAACCAGTTTCAGGCAACTTCAACTAGGTGAGTGTCTAAAGCTTTTAACAATGTGCGTAAACTTTTAGAGAACAGCTGTGACGCGTTGATGGAAGCACTATACGTAGGTAAACCAATTTTGTTAGTAGGACGTAGGTAGGAAGAAAACCTTGAGCCTTTACCGAAATTGCCAAGAACCCTCAAACCTAATTTTAGCCCCGAATCAACTCGATTCGGCTACACTAAATAATTTAATCAAAACTGTTACAACAAACCTTAACGAAATTTGTGATTTATTTACTTTTACATCTTTCGAAGTGTCAATGAATAAATTTAATTAATCTCAGGAACTGAACTGAATAGATTTCCCGCTAATACTAGTGATGTATTTAGCGCGTCAGATCCCCAGTTCCCTGCCGTAGGGGTGCGACTGCATTCCTATTAATATTGCATGCGGATACGTGTACTGTTTAAACTAGAGGACCGACATGGGGTCCGCAACACAAGCTCGGATCTCGGATAAGTCGGGAATGTAAAATAATTTTGCTTTGAGAGTGAAATATCTGAGTTTAGTTTAACTTATAGCGTAATATGTTTGGAATATTTACTTGGCTGTGAGGTGGACAGTGGCAGAGCTTGTAGATTTGTTTTATTTGGCTGAAGTGGCTGAATAATGTCCATTTTAATGATATATTTCTAAGCTGTGAATAAGTTCATAGCTTGGTTTGCCTTATTGTTTTGCCGAACTTTTTTTCTTGCATTTGAGTATAGCCCAGGTAAAAACAGGAGATTCTTTTTACAGAAAATTACATCGTTGCTAATTTGAGTTTATAAATCAGCCACTTTATTTACCTAACAGTCCTTATACAAATATATTTTTTTAAAGCCACGATGCAACTGAAAACCTTATCAGTAATCTCGCCTAGTAGACAGACTTACAGTACCTACACACACCTACATCCACTCACCCATCACAAATATATCACCATACACATGCTACCGCCATTCTGTTCTAAAGTAGAAAATGTTATAGAATTATTATTTATTTTTTGTACTATTTAAAATACAACGGATATGAGTTTTCCTAGTAATTTATTTGGCCGCTAAACAGGACAGATATGAATTTTTTATCTCGAAGAAGGTTGTCAAAATAATGCTCGAAATTCCAAGCATGTTTGAGAAAAAGACAATACACAACAGACAGGTACTTTATACTCCATAAATATACATTGTCTACAGTTCGCAGCACAAATGCGACCTCCTCATTAGAATGTCTGAGAGGTTGCCGTCCGAACTCCCAAAACGTTTCTTTGGCTACCCTCTTTGAGTTGTGTTAATGCATAAATATATAAAATGTGTGCTTTGCCTGCGAGTGTGACCTCCTCTAGGGAGAGTGTCTCTAGGTACCTAGTCAGTTTGGAACACACACATAATGTGTGTGGTTATTTTAATTTTAAGATAACTTTTCAAGAACTGATAAGGTTTCTTTGTACACATGTTTTGTCCGTTTTGGTATTAAAAAGAAAATGTGACCCACATAGATGTTTAAGTTGCAGTTCAACAAGTCAACAACTTTCCACGGGGCACGACATCTTTTCCTTTAATCGTAAATGTCACAACTTTCAAATGTTAGGACAAATACAGGCAGGTCCAATGTTTTATTGTAACCAAATATAAAATACGACCAACTAGCAATCAAAAAATATAGATACAAATTTCGTTTATAAGCAATCAGTTTTCCAAAATTTCTTTAGAAAAACTTAGGCAGGTATTCTTTGGTGTGTCTAATTATAGTAATTAAAAAGTCCAAAACAAATATCCCAACACAAATAACACCTTGCTAAAACATTCACCCGCAAATCCACAGACCTGGAAATAATTCCCGAAACTTAATTATGCAAAGTGGCAGATATTTTTAGGCCTCCTCTCCAAACAGCCGTCCACTGTGCAGGTGAAAAGGGTGGTGCTATGTACAATAAAAGCAAATCCGTCACGGCATCACCACACAAGAGATAGGTACAAAAGGTCGGCTCCAAACAACTAGCGAAAATGCGCGCACACATGCGCGTGCTTTTCACTCATGTCTTGCATTCGTTTAACATAGGGCAAGATTCACTTTCACTTTGTTAAGTAAACGTTTCATACGAATGTGAACCTTATTCTTATAATTATAATGGTTGTCATGTGAGTACATGTTGTATACGAATATGAACATTAAAGTTGTAATTGTACAGTTCACATTCGTATGTGACGCTTACTCTACTTGCTAAAGTAAAGACAACGAGCGGTCTGTGAATACTGCCCATAGTTTGAAAACACCGTAAGTGCGCGTCTATGTGTGCGTGCGCCTGTTTTCGCTTGGCATATGGAGTTGGCCTTTTGTACCTTTTCTATTTTGTGGTGCTACGTACAATAAAAGCAAGTCCGTCACGGTATCACCGGACACCGTGCAGTGCGACTCGGCCCCACAGTGCACAGTTAATCGGATTCTATTCCCCTATATTAGTACCAAACGCGATGAATCAGAGTGCCTGAGTACGTTTGAAGTCATTATTTTGACACTGCGAGTGAGAAGAGACACTCGCAGTGTCAAAAGAGACAGTACATTGTTTAAAATTAATCATGACGTATAAGCGCAGGATTGGTTTTTGTGGCGATGCAGTGGACGTGTTTCGGCTGAGAATGATGATGTTGAAGCATTATAAAAGTGCATTTTATCACTATTATAGCTTCCCTCATTTTTAGGGTTCCGTACCGCAAAAGGAAAAAACGGAAGCCTTATAGGATCACTACGTTGTCCGTTTAACCGTCCGTCCGTCTGTCTCTATTTCAGTCTGTCAAGACCCTTTTTCTCAGGAGCGCGTAGAGGTATCAAGTAGAAATTAATATCAAATAAGTAGGTCTATGGTCCCTTGGAGCTCTACAGAAATCAAGCTTCTAAGTAAAAGCAATAAAAAAAGCCATTGTAAGTCGCTTAGACTCATTTTAATACTCGCAAATAAATCAAAACTTTGGCAGGAGGCAAGGTCTCATAGCACTAGTAAAAAGTCCGAAAATCGTTAATTAGTTTTATCACACAAAAACATTTTTTTTGCAATTACAAACTTACATTTGCAATGGGAGAATTGACCGTGACGTATATCGATGTATGTTAGAACATGTTTTTCAACTACAATGTTA
The DNA here is from genome assembly GCA_914767815.1 of Eupsilia transversa. Lineage (NCBI taxonomy): Eukaryota > Metazoa > Arthropoda > Insecta > Lepidoptera > Noctuidae > Eupsilia > Eupsilia transversa. The sequence goes on from OU611888.1 coordinate 8,309,545, forward strand.
ATGTTTGTTTTTGGGATAAATCCATCCTAACTACATAACCCTTCATTATGCGTGGTCTGACACGCACTTGGCCGGTATTTTTACTAGAAATACACCTGTATTATAACATTGTATTTATGCCACTATTCGACAATGACATCCATTGTCTTGATACCTCTTAAGTTCATGTTTGTTTCCACTCTACCCACTAATTTAGTTTCCTGAATACAGTGCAGTGTATCACCTGTGACCGTCTTGTGCAAGCTGAACTCAAGAAGACGAATAGTAGTACTAACGTATCTTATGCACTACTTAACTTACATTCTAAACCCAACACCGACTTTAATTTATTGTATATAGACGCTTTTAGACACAATTGCTGGGCACTATAGGTATTCAGTACTGTAGACTCCTTAATTTTTATCAACTGTAATGCTCATACGCGACAAGCAGCGCTACCCTTATCGCGCCAGTGGGTAAGAATCATAAATAAATCGAATCGTAAAATATTTAACATGTAATAACAAAAAAGGATCAAGACTCTAGTAAAGTTTATTTATTTATTTGCATAGATTGTAGGTACATAACATAAGGTATTAAAGAAAACATTTGTGATCCTTTTATACAATCTACCTTAGATTTTGCATGCAAACATTAATGAATGTAATTAAAGTAAACGAGTCGGTAATCAAAAAAATTGTGTCAAAATACAAAAAAACAGTTCAAAACGGATACAATTAAATAAGTAGGAAAATTACTCTCAGTGTAGCTTAAGAGATGAATCTCTATTTGTTTCAAACCATCGCAATTATATTATCGTTTCAGCACCTTCGCCTACACATTATCCTTATCTTAATTTCCTAGCAATTAGAAACTGTGTTGTTCAAAACACTTACCTAATTCCAAACTACGTCACCGCCTACGAACGATAATCGAAAATAATTTTCTCTAACATCAGCCATGAGTGTCAATCCCGCATTATTCCACCCTACAACCCCGGAGAATCCCGGTGTACCCCGGGGCGGGACTCCCCCCGTATCAAGCCTCACAGTCCCTAGCAAATTACGTAAGCTTCCAACGCTACAATTTTTCAATCGCCTATCGCTCCGAGCAAAACCTTTTCGTTCACTAAATTGAGGATGTTTAGTCATAATTTAGGAGATCGATGAGGTACTTTGTTTATGTTTATGAATAATCGGATGAGCGAATATGAGAGTATCGGGTTATTATCAGCGACGTTTGGGAAACTAGATTACGATGACTTCTGATCGCCTCATACATGGTGAGATAAGGAGGAGATAAAGAACAATTATTATAAACCCCTAAATCTAGGATCTAATAAAAAAATCACACTCTGAACCGTTTTGGAACAGATTGCTAATCCATTGCTTCATAAGTTCGAAATTAAAATTCAACAACGTAAATGACGCAATGAATGTTGCTGAACTGTCAAAATGAAACGGATTACTCTTAATCGTTTACGATAGCAGATCAATCAATATTCGAAGCAAAGTACTAAACTATAACTTAACAACAATTGCAATAGATACCTAACTGTAATAGGTACAATTATAGTTAACTTATCTAAAATTAGAATGAAACAAGTGAAAGCTTATAAAACACCGTACAAAAACATAACATCTACAATTGTTATGTTTTTGTACGGTGTTTATGTACGCGACAATTTACAAATAATCACACCCCAAGTGTAAAGCCAAACAAATGAATATTACTAAACAACTTAATGAGAGCTATTACCTTTATTTTAATTCCACAAAGTGAACGCATTTCCTACCTAAACTCCTTATTTAAATGCACCGTTTTACTTATAAACAAATAATAATTTACATAATGGGCGGCCATTTTTCTTAGTCTTAATTTTCCCGCCCTAACGTCAGCCTTGAGACAAAAGATTGATATATTCCTCTTTTCATTAAGTTAAAAATGATTTATTTTATAACACCCCTACTCTTTTTAACGTAAACTTTTGCGTTTAAGTTCTGTTTGGGAAAACTTTTGAGTTAGGAGTTCATTAAGTGCCGGCTAAAGATTTTCGTTCAGAACGTCAATACTTTTGAAGCAGAATTAACTTGATTTGATTTGACTAAAAAGGAAAGTTTTATCAGTAAGTTATTTTGGGAGCTTATCCCTGTTACTAATAAAACAAAAGTCGGCTTAATTAGATACAAGTTAATTAATAACGAACACTCACTGTGTACACACTTTTATTGGAATATATTGTTTGTGTAAACAGTAAGATTATGGTAAATAGTCTCTATTTGAAATAATTGCTGTTTCCAATCATAATTAATGTAAATAACAAACTACTAATCATATGCGGGATTCAATCCTACACACAATAGGGACAACATTTAAATGTTGATTACGGAAGACCCCATAAATGACAAAATAAGTGTAAATCTGAAACGGTTTAAAAACACTAAGAACACAAAAAAAACTATCCTTTTTTACAAATAGTACACGTTCTTTAATATCCCGTCATCTTTTTAAATAACCCTTAAAAGTCTCATGAAACGTAAATAAGTACAAACTGATTACATCCCATTTACAATTGGTACAATCACAGAAGTGACAGGTAACATTCACTCATGGGACGGCTGTCCCCAGTCCCCTATGTAAATCAGAAATTATCGTTTGTAAGGGTAGGGCCCATCTGATATCAACTTTATTGTGGACACATAGCCTAGCTTTGTATTTGATGGGATAATCGACGCTGGATGTAAGATGGTTATACAGTTTGATTTTGGTACAAATAAGTTAGTTGGTCCTTTCTCCGGCAGTGGAAAGCTACAGGCTTCAATAGAATAGAATGGGATACTTGAAGTGTAAGAAGTTAGACATAGAATTTTCTTATCCTTGGAAATCTAAGATGTTACTTCTTCTTGTAGTTCGTGTGTTTATTAAATACATACCTACACAATACATTATAGACGAGATGGTTAGACTGCAAGCCGAACCCAACATAGTTAGGAAAAGGCTAGGCAGATCGATTGATACCTACACACACTATTTCTCCATGTTTACAACAGAGATACATCAATGTATGTAATGTCTATGTTTTGAATGTGCTAATATCTAATTTGCGAAATTGTTCAAACCACTTTCATATCTGATCATTATGTTAATTTTCAGAACAAAACTACGTATGGATAACAAACCAAGACTAGACCCTGGAAGGTACGAAAACACATTCTAGGCATGCAAAGGCTAGTCAGACTAGACTTAACAACTACCTATCACACTAAATACTAATTAAATAACATTATTAGCGCTAAAAGCATGACGCATCCCACACACGCTAATAAACATTTATATATTAATATACATAGATGTTATATTTGCGTGTAAATTACTACCGCAGTGAGCTGTTTGCTTAATATAATACAACAGTATGTAAACCTAAACATAGTTAAACACATAAAATCGATTAGCATAATACCTACATAGTATAATAACAGGCCTCCTGTCAGTGAGAGGGAGAGGGCCGTAATCCACCACGCGGGTGCAGTGCTGGTTGGTAGATGTCACATGTCTTCGAATTTTTGATTCTAGGATATACCAGTTTCTTAACGATGTTTTCCTTAACTGTTTAAGAAGGCGCTTTACTTTACACAAAGTAAAGCGCCTGTCAGGATTCGAACCTACGACCTACAACTCGTAAGTCGCGGCACCACTGGCCCAGCACTGCTCTCTGTGCGCCACCACTGCTCTCTCTAACAAAATTCCATTAACTGAATTAATACTTGCCCATTTATCATATTATCTTAGTTAGTAGAATATCAATATTTATTTAAATCTTAGAATTACTAGAGAAATTGAACTACTGGTTTTAATGATAATTTACTTAGAATATTCAACGTTAATACTGAATATTTACAGTAGTTAGTGAATACTTTAACGGTTAACATGAATATTCATCACACTAAAGTAAATAAACTAATATTTTTTTATATTAAAACTTTCTTAGAGAAACATTTGTGCTTATAATTTACAACTTGCATCCACACGGTCAATCGCTCCATGTAAAACTGGTACTCAGCTGCATCCGGTTAGACTGGAAGCCGACCCCAACATAATTGTGAAAAGGCTAGGTAGATGATGATCATCCTCACGGTCTATTCCGGAATTTGACGTCTGCGATGGTCAGAAAATCCCAAAACAAAACGAGAGTAGAATCATGAAAACTACGTTTGTATAAAAAAATACAATAGATGTTCCTATTCCGTTTAACTATTCCTAAAGAGTCATAAAAAACCCTGTAAGAAATCGACACGTGTTTTACCTCTCACGAGGCATCCTCAGACTGATTATTGACTTGTCACGAACCCGAACACGACGTGTTGCCACGCTGAGCGCTGGGTGCAGAGGCAATACAATACAATAGAGAATAATAGAGAGTTCTCTGCGTCCAGCGCTCGTCGTGGCAACACGGTGTGTTATGACTCTTTAGGAGTAGTTAAGCGGAATAGGTTACTAGATATATCTACGTCTATTATATTTTAAAATGGATTTCCGTCAAGTCATGCCTGAATCAATTAACTACGTTTGTATTTTCTATCTCAAAAAAATAATTCTCAAGTGAGTACCTACATTATTTAGTATTGGTTACGGTTATCGCTTCTCACTCTACAATTACTGCCAAGAAATCTTAATCAACTACCATACCAATATCAGTCAATTAACTCAATCAATGGGAAGGAAACAAATACTGTCTCCCCTTTTAGTTAACACGAAAAACCACTTCCACTGTTGGCATAGTGATGTTCCAATGCTTAATTAGATATTTAGTTAACTCAACTATTCTCGTCGAAACTAAAGAGTCCACTGAGAAAGGAAAACCGGTTTTATCTACTGTGGCTTTATATTAGTCTGGTGATGACTCACAAGACTAAAATTAAGTTTTTTGTAGGTTTATTTATAGATTTGTACCTAAATGTTGTTTTTAGGCGTTTGCGTGTCATACCCTTTCGATACTTATGTCAAAACATTTAAACCGAAGTTGTTATTAATCAGAACGGTATAATGACAAATTACACAATTTAGGGAGTACAAATTCTATCAATAACAGCAATATTAATTAATTATAGTGTCTATGATAAACGGCAAACCGTTAAAGGTTTAAATGTTTTGTTTGAAATAATTAATATGACAAATGCTAAAACATTAATCAGGACTGTTACTGATAAGATGTTTTAACTCTAATACCAACGGTTTTTGTTTTATACAAATTCATATTTCAGTCTATTCCTTAGTGCCTTCGATATTTGAGGAATTTATAAAACAGGAAAAAAACAAAGAATAGTAACAGTTCTATAAAATAGAACTCTTATTTCATTAATAGAAAGGTACATTTTGTGATTATATTATTATAATCATCATTGTTTAAAGACATAAATGAACGGCTCACCATCACACAGATAAACCCTGAAAGGTTCTCGTTGTGTGGCTAAAACAAAATTGTAAAATAAGCTAATTGTTTTAGAAATAAATGAATAATAGATTGCTAACACAAGTTATGTTAGAGGCGTAGCAGGTGCCGTTCTATAGTTCCTGCCTACCCCATGGGAAGAAGGCGTGAGTTTATGTACTTGACTGATGAATATACTAAAACTTGTTCATCATACAATGAACAAGTTTTAGTATATTCATAAGTCATAACTTAACAACGTCTGGTCCATACAACCCCATATGGATACCTTTAGATTCCCAGAGGTAATACCTCAGTCTTCCACGTTCTAAAGCAAAATAATTCCACGAATCCGTCTTAAATTCGCAATAACCGAGAACAGGTACAAGAGACTACCACAACAACTTAACTAAATCGTAAATAGGCCAATCAATATACTAAATTCCCTTTGATGGTCCGTAAAACCCTACAAAGTTGGCGAGTAATAGAGTTTTCACGTCGTTGCCAGCTGCCCGAGTGCCAATCAAATTAGGAACGATTATCGAACGCTGCCGATCAGGACTCGTTTGAACGATCGCTACAGAAGCTAATCTACGGATTATATTCTTTTACTCAATCGCTACAGAGATTCAGAGTAATCTCTTTTCATAATTTGAGGATAAATTCCATTGAATATTATCAGGAAATTGATTTTGCAACAGAGCTTTGTCGTGGTTTGAGTGGAAGTATTGGGTCGTTCTGTCGTGTGGAATATTCTCATTTTCTATAATCACTTAGCAATCGCTTCACCTGATCTGTTTCTTTGTGAATCACTACCTCACCTTTCTCGATAAACGTCAACACAACTCTTAGCCACTTTCCCAATATATATGTAGCAAATGGTGTTGAAGTTCTTCAAATATATCCGTAAAGAAACATGCAAGCTCCTCCTCATTGTAAAAAGAAATGCAAATTCTTAATAAGACCCTTCTGATAAACTAGGAACATTTTTTACTTAGTTTTACAGCATCCATGCAATAGCTTTTCCGAGTTCGTATCGGTGATTAGTTCCAATTATTGGCATTCAACGCACATGCGGCTCGCCATTTCAGTAATTGCCTTTATTTCTTCAGCGGATCCTGCTCTTACCACGCGTTTGGCTGAATTGTTTTCTTTTTTCGAAGGATTACAAAGGGAATTGGATTTAGGTGTACAAATTAGATTTTAAATTAGGAAATATGTTTTCTTTTTATTATCAGCCTTTGTGAGTGCTGGGCCAGAATATGTCAATCCTTAGCAAATATTTTAGAAATGTACTCCATTTTTAAATCAGCAATCTCAAACTTAGACAGAAAGCCCTCTGATCACAAGAAAAACAAACAACTCAAATGTTTCCAAGAAAAATAATGAAAATATCGCAAAGAGTTCCAATCCCAAAAAGAGTCCAAGTCTCAGTAAAAGAAAAAGAAATCTAGTTTCACGAAAACCAACTCTTGTAATAAAATGAAAACTTGTGACGATTCTATTTCAACTCCTTCTTTTTTTGAAAACGCCGGCGACTTGTAAAATCTTCCAACTGACATATTAATAAGATGAGCCGTTCTTTGGCATCGTAAAACGTACGCGACAACGAGCTACCAAGATCATTTTCAAGTTTATATGTAGCCTCTTACAAGTTTGTTTTTCATATAAAACGTGTTGCTGAAAGAATACTAGTATGTGAAGTTAGTTTGATGAAGAAAATTTGGTAGGTTTCAAAATTGATCATGTTGTGGAAAATTCTTCAATCGCATACATCACAGTACCATTGTTGACTTGAATGAGATAAGTTATTGTTATTTGGAATTTTGAACCCCACAAGGAATTCTGCGGTACGGATGAAGATCATACTAATTACCTCGATGGGCTAACTGAATAGTAAGTAATAGATGTATCATTATGTAGCAAAACATAGTTATAGGTACAAAAGAGAAATTACTCAACCTAGCAATGAAAAATAACTTTTCAAACAGAGTAAAATGTCGTTAGTAACATTTCCTGTATTAACTGCAGATATTTTACCTTTAAAATAAAGCAATGTATGTAGCCTAGACACTAAAACAAGATGAGATATTCTGACATAAACAAACAAATTAAATTATATAAATTACCGCGAAGTGCTGGCAGCGCCAAATAGTGAGGAACTTGAAGCTCTATAAGGTCATGGTCGAAGCTTCGGAGTCCTTCTAAAATCAGGTCAAGAAAATGTTACCGTTCACTCTCATTAGCAGATTTAAGGTTTTTAAAGAATATCATTAAGATTTTGGGCAACGCCGGATTTTGAAGATCACTGAAAGCATTATTGATAAATCTTGAAAATTATAATAGATGTCATGTAAAATTAAACAGAGATAGCGAAAACTCTGGAAAAGTTTACTTCGGTAGACGGTTTTTAGTCCAAACTCAAAAAAACATTGTGTAGATTTGATTTTAAATGCGTCTGTGCTAGCTTTAAATCTATCACATTACAATGCTGCCAAAATTCAGAATTTTAATAATAAAATTCCAAATGTGAAGTGTAGCACCACATAACAAATTAACTTAGGCGGGTATTATCCCTCCGGACTCAGGGGTTATTTAAATGACTTCCCCATTGCACCCAAACTCCATGTTGATAGCAAAAAAAAAAACAATTTCGCGACGCAAACTTTACACCACCCGTTTTGTTCCTTCTAAATATTCAAATAGGATATGAAAGCCCGTAATGGTTGGTTAGATCGGAGATGTATCCGCTCTCGGGGACATTAATTTATGTAAAGTATTAGATTACTTGGTACCACAGCCTACTCAATATCTAAAACGTGATCCCACTGTTGATTCAAATTGGCAACGACTTTGCTGTATGTAACTTGAGTAAATAAACGGGTTGGAACTCGTTATAAATATTGTTATTTTCAACGAAAATAAAACCCTTTCCAGCTTAAACTCAATTAAAGTCAGGTATTTGCTTTTTAAACAACTAAGCTCCAACTGTTTTCTATTCTACCCTTAAAACAAAAGACGATATATACTGCCCTCTAAAAGCACATCTAGCAATACAATAACTTGTCATTATTCAGACACATTACTAAAATCTGCCTTCAGGTAACTCATCACGTGGAAAATAATCATTTCTTGCTTCTAGGATAATAGAGAATATCAGATAAACATGGACGCGATTGCCTTCTGACCTACGCAACCCACGGGAAACAAGTCTAATAATGTTATCCGTGTACATATTGACATCGCCTATTCGACTGATATTATCTGAAGAGAGATTTAGCTCACTGATCAGCAAGCAACTCACAGACAAGTATAAATTCTAAATGAGTCATCAGCCAGTATGAACGAAAGCGTATTAGCAATATTTCTTTGGTAAGAAGAAATTTCATCCACATAGAATGGTAATACAGAATACATTGTAACTTTTCTTGTTTTATGGGAAAACTGTGGTTTTCATATAACTAAACACAATAACAATACATGACATCCTAACACAATACACATATACTTAAGAAGAAAACTTTGTACGAAACGATCTTTTATCTTGACTCAAATAGTTTCCTTGTCTGTTCTTATTACTATCCCACTTGAAACTTTAAGAACAAGCTCATTTATTTGTGAGGGTAGACAAATGTTTTGTGAGATAAACAAATAACCGGCGGCATGAGATTTATGGTCCGCAAAACATCAGAAACTCATCAGCGTAAAAATCTGGCGACTGAACGTTTTTCTACAACGTTGCTTTCACTCAACGGTTCTCACATATCCACAAAATATGATAAAACACGTCTCACAAACTCATGCATGAGCTAGCATCATTGAGAACACTGACATGGCCTGAAACTGTAAACAACATGAGATAACGTTACCTTTTTTAATGAAGAATCAGCTTCTGCAGCCGACCAGCGTTCAGATGTAAGCTAACACTTGTACCAATGACACTTGCAACACAATTTATTGTACGATATCACTGTCTCTAACAGATTGTTAATTCAACGATTGTTTTTGTATCACCACTGGGGACACGAGGTGCCCCTGCGATAGCTCGGGGGTGACTGTTAGTGTCACTCAGACCTACGGGTTCACCCCGATGACGTCATCCTAGACCAATAGGGTGAGATTTCGCACGCATGCGCGTCGTACCAGCCGCCGCGGCGCCTCTACCGCTTCCGAAAACGAGCCCGACGCGCAGTCGGTGGACATTGTATACATTGCTGCTTCAGTTGTTTGCGCTTGTGTGGCTTGAGCAATGTGAGCGTTAGTGGATGTTCGCGCGCGCGTTTTTGCCGATTCCGATGTTTACGATCGTAGTGAAGAGTGCTTCTGGGGGTGACAGCTTTGAGAGCACCCCCCGATGGGCTTTTCAAAGGACCAGCGCCACCATTCTTTTTGTAACTGCCTGTGGCATATACCGCGCGTTTGGAATAATTGAGACGCTCGGTGTATGATTTAATTTGCTCTTTCGCGGGGCCAAATGTTTTACCGTAAGGGGAGAAATATTTGTTATACTTATAAAAAATGTTTACCAACAGAAAAGGGGTAGGTCCCTTGGCGGACCAAGAGATAAATATTAATTACCTACCATATTTCATTTTGCATCATTAGTTAGGACATTTTTAATTAGGGACATGTTATGACTAAAACATAAAATGAAATATGTATATTTTGCCGACTATCCTACATATCTACATAGGTGTTTGTGCAGAATAAACGATTTTTCTTTCTTTCTTTCTTCTTCTATATCTTTCCAAATTCTTGGAGAGAGATGAGATTAGTTGGTTGCAGCTGAAAATCAAGGTGAGGGTTTGTGTGTGTGACTTTGTGTCGTCATCTGAAATTGTGCTGAGCTGAGGCCCTTTGGCATTCTAATCATTGTTTTCTGTAATTTCAACATGAATGATGTAACCAATTTTTGTAACAATTTATTTGATTTAAAAGAGTGTCCGTGGAGTTTCTTGCCCGTTCTTCTCCATAGGTAGGTACCTACTACGCTTTGGAATGGGCAACTAGCTTCATATTTTCTGACTGACTGACTCCTTGACAATTCAAAAGTGCCTGTAATTGGTTAAATTGAAATAAATGCTTTGAGTTTGAGTTTGAGTTCTGATTTTATACTTTTAAGGTGTATTTTTCTGATGTAATGCCAATAAACCCAATTTTCTTCTCTTTTTTTTTAGTTAACAAAAAAAAATTTGGATACGCTTTCTCCAACAACCCCACGTGATAAGTTTTGTTTTTTCCTAATAATTTGTCCAAAACAGAATTATATGCAAAGTTGTATTCTGTACCTACCGTTAGGTACATCATGATGGCGTCTTAAATTTAGAAAAAAAGATAAAAGAAAAGAGGTTAAGGAAGACCGCAAACAAACGTAAAAAGTCGGTGAAAATAGAACATCATTAGCCATTTTTTAAATAAACTTTGCCCTGGCTGGAGGCCTTATTTAAATTCACAAGATAGCCCAGTTAAGCAGCCGACAAGCAGTTGACCTGCGGAGTGCCAATCAGAAGAAAAAAAACATAATGTGTTGAAAACTATATACGCAATTCCCCAACTTCAAATCATACGCAACATTACCCTCAAACTTCCACTCGGAAAAACCCTTATTAGAAATAACAAGTAACACCTAATATCGCAATCTAAATCGTATCGCGTCATACGTTGATCGATAAATGGCAATCGAATAGCCATCTGAAGCGATTTTTCATACTCGATCACTCGTACAGGGCGGTGTTTAATTCGCAATCCGTCTTGTAGCTCGTAGCAACAGATTTCCCTTTAAGCCTAGCTGATTGTAATCTCATTGTGATTGGCTGGACTGAGAGTGATGTTGTATTTTTTCGTGTCGTTGATTTTATTTGAGATAGCTGCTGCCCGCGGCTTCGCCCGCGTGAGTGTCGGAAATTACCCCATACATCCCCATGGGTTTTAAGTATAAATATTGAGTTTCGAGTTAATCGTACAGCGCGTTAAAATTCTTCCATACAAACACTGACACCCCCCAATCCCCCTTTAGGGGGTAATTTAGACGAAGGAGGAGGCGGAGCGCGTGAGGGAGAGGCAAAGTTCGCGCCCTCACGCGCCTAGCCGCCGTAGGAGACGCCCTGGGCGTCGGGACTCCTTGGAGGATTCCCGGCCACCGTAGGCGCGGGCTTGCGGGCGGTGAGCAATGGGTAGCTCGCCCCCGATAAGGACCAGGCCCGGGTCGACGGCGCGTCGTGTTCCACGCGCGCCTCAAAGAGATTTCAGCAAAACTGACGGGGTCCGCTAGGACCGTTGCCCGCCGGGGTTGCGGGTAGTCCTAAGGGGAAACCGTGGCCCCTGGCATGGCAAGGGAAGGAACACGGGTGGGTTTTAGTCAGTAAAAGTCTGACACGCCCTCCCGCTCCGCCCAGAGCGGGAGAAGTCATTGGATGATTTCCCACCCAAAAAAAAAAAAAAAAGAAAAAAAAAAAAATGGGGTAATTTAGAAAAACAAAAAACTACAAACTTTATAATTTATTTAGATAACTATTCGTGCGAAGTTTCGTGTTTATTACCTCAAGGAATAAGATTTTTCATACAAACTTTCAACCCTTATTTTACCCCCTTAGGGGTTGAATTTCGAAAAAACCTGATACACGTTATTCTTAATTTTTGGGTTTAAGTATAAATATTGAGTTTCGAGTTAATCGGACAGCGCGTTAAAATTCTTCCATACAAACTTTGACACCCCCCAACAATCTGTAGGATAGGATACTTTTCCGGGATAAAAAGTACCCAGTGTGGTGCCCAGGATATTAAAGAATAATTATACCAAGTTTCATCGTAATCGAACCGGTAGTTTTTGCGTGATACTTGAACAAACAGACAGACAGACAGACAGACAGACAGACAGACAGACAGACAGACAAAAAAAAATGTAATCACACTTTTGGGTTCGGTGTCGGTCTAGTAACACCCCCTGCCATTTATTTTTTTGATATTTTCAATGTACAGAATTTTCACTTCTACAGATTTATTATAAGTATAGATGGTATTGTAGAAGTTATTGATTGAGATTTTTACTAAATAGAAACGCCCAAAAAAAACTTCTCGCGCATTTTATTCTGTTTAAATTATATGACAAATTTTTGTTAAAAATATGGTTGATACAAAGTTGCATTGATACCATTGATAATGGAGCTATAATAAAACGAAATATTAGGCATCCTTAATATTTTCAAAAGCTCCTGAAAGTTAGACAATTATAATTTATTTCTACTCTTGATTAATATTCAGTTAACATAATTTTAAATTCTAATTGTTTTTTTTAAACAATGTTTGTATGTCGCATTGATCCCATTAGCCATGTACACGAGTCCATATCTTTCACCTACACGCCACACATAATGTCACAAGTCGTATCATTGTAAAAACATACACTCATTTACATAATTTAGGAACAAAACATACCTACATAAATGCCACCTTCTACAATACAACATGCACAAGGCAGAATAGCAACAAACGAACCAAAATTTACGTAGAAAACTTTTAAAACTAACTTCGAGTTCGTTGGAAAAGCAAATCCTAGTACGAGAACTAACTTTTGTGCTAAAACTAGATTACATGTACAGTCGAACACGAATTAGAACTTAGGAGTGCAGTACGTCCAAAATTCCGAGAACATAAGTAGATAAACAACATTATTGCCCATGTGGTTTCGGAAAATACCCTTATCACACCGGTGATTTCGAGCGAGTTATCAGCGAGGCGATTGTTCAACGGGCTCGCAGCGTGTGCTGTGCGAGCACACCACGTGAGCGCACTGTGAGCGCAACAATTGACATAAGTGTCCAAGAGAGAGAGCGAGACAAGCGAGTGGACAATATTGTGAAAACGTGGCGTATACGTCACGTAGTCGCGGTTAGCTCTCTTCGCACCCGCGGAGAGCACGTTCACAGATCGCCGCGCTAGAAACACGCTAGCAAATCGTCAGTGTGATAACGCTCTAATATAGATTATGTTGACAAGTGGAAATTCCACTCTATTCTCTACGGCAGCAGTTTTCACTTTTCTGCTTAGTTATATCATATTACCGACTACGATCACCCATTTTTGTTCCTATATACCAAGTGGAAATATTGGCCAATTGGAACTAGCTGTTACCCCACGAGTTCGTCTGCGATTCAGGATAAAAAGCAGCCAATGTCCTTCTCAAGGTCTCAAACTACCTATCTGTAAAATTTCCTCCAAATCCGTTGTAGCGTAACAAACAAACAAACTCACTTCCGCATTTATATAATATTGGTTAGGATTAGGATGGGCTTCTCAATCGCACGCCATTTTTTCCCGATTAACTCACGTTTACCAATAACTTTATACCTGATTAAAGATTTACAGGCACAAGAAAGCGTTGAAATTAATGGGTCTTCGGTAACAAGTATAAACAACAAATCATCTATTTATGTCTTTTCTTTCTCCTTGTGAAGAAGTTCTGTCAAGGAAAGGAACCTCATTTTCCATCCCAGCGTTTTTGGGCCAAGGTAACATCAACAAAGGTCGTACGCTTGAAAGCTCAGTCTCTGTGTGTAAAATGTAGCGAACATAGTGATGTATGGAATTGGATATGTTCACCAAATATCATTTTCTTACCAAACGTTTTTGGCTATTTATTATGTCGTAAAGACATAAGTTATTCAATATCGAGTCAATGCGTCACGCTTTACTTACTGTAAGACCATGCGGTCTGCCAAGTTTTGCAATAACACCGGGGGCCCTTCCTTGAGCAATCTATCCAAGCTGCCTTTTGCAGGTCAGATTAGAACGCAGAACATCCGAAGCCGTATCAGTTGCATTTAGCGACATGAGCGATTTGACTACCTTAAGGTGAATGAAAAGTGTTATTGGGTTTTTCCATCTACAAATTCACAGTAACAGCCCAGAGTCTGGATTTGTGTCCGTTTGATGGCAATAGGCTCGCCCCCTGTTACATTGGACTTGAACATATCTGGCGAAATGTGGGTGTATCTACTATAGGTACACCTCTGCCTAACCTTTCTGGAAATACCGGTGTGACGTTATTCTGAATATTCCGTCGATTACAAATTAGATTTAACTATCGGTTTAGTTTACGCACATTTTTCTTTAAACAGAATATCGAATTCCTGTTTTATCGGCGTTAATTTATTGGCACATTCCAATAAGTCGCATCACGCAACTGTAATTACATTGACGTTTTAATGTCTTATTATCGTCCAAGTAAACATGAGGTGTCTCATAACTGTCTTTAGAACTTGTGATTTCTCTCATAAGTATAAGATGTCGATGTAATAAGTGATCGTTCTTAGTATAAGAAAGTATTTAAACGCGAGCCAGATGCCACACTGTTCACACATTTCTCCCTGAATCGCAATTTAGTGGTAGGTAGTTAAAATAATATTGAAAATTCTGAAAGATTTTCACATCCAAATCTGAAAATAATGTCAAAGTCAAGCATGTATTATGAAAACCTATTCTTACTAGAAAATATGCGGCCATAATATTCTGAGAATATTACAGAAAATTACGACAAGCAGAACGTGCCAAACTGAACAAGAAATACAGCAGAGATACGACGTGGAAACATTACAAACAGCCTTTTAGTACAATGCAACATCACAACACATTCTCGATTAAGAAATTCCGTGTAGCAAACAAAAGGTTTAATCCACGTTAGTACTCATACGTTTTTCCAGAGCTTATATCTCAGTCTTCAAAAATAAGAAGCTCGTTACCGGTAATGTTGGTAGCTCGAGGTTTTCCGAGGATGCCCGAAGAACCCCGAGCTTGATTTATCGTCAAGATAGCTGACGTCGCCTTCATAAGTCACACGAGTCGAGCACTTGGCAAAAACTCGACGAGACGCGCCGATAAGTGAGACGTAATTGTTGTGACATTAATATTATCGTGTTACTTCGTGTTAGCGTTCAAGAAATTAGATTTTGGTTTTAGATTTTTACAGAAAAATGTTCCTTTTTTTGTAGGCTATGTGTCAAATGAGATTATGACTGTCATGTGTTTCTTAGGAAGTCAACTGAAGTTTACAGATGAGCGAAGACCACCTTGAATATAGCTCTTTGTTATTTCTTCCCAATAAATTCAAATACTTACTATAGAATACCTAACGGATAAGATTACCTTCATAACTATTGATTCAAGCTTCGAAGTTTACTTTATCTTAATCAAAAAGAAGTCAAAGAAAACCACACAATGAACAAAGAAAATCAATAAACATTCATGATGTCACCTAAACAAGAGGTGATGCAGCAGTTACATTTTTAAATTAAAACCGATCCCATTTAACAATTTTAACACGAAGTGTTTCAATGTACAACTTGTTGTTTTTATATCCCATAACTCTAGGGTTATATTCTATAACTCAAAATAATAAAAAAGTACTAGAATATGTGGTCCGAAAATGCCTAGCTTCGAAGATAACATAACACTATACTGTCATATGTATATCTAAGTTTCATTGATATGTACGAGAGAATCTTTTTCATTCAACCAATCATATATATTTAAATCAAAGAAATGCGACGTTGTCATATATCACGTAAGGGTGTCTTACATTAATAATCGTGACTTTGTCAAATTATTTTGTATTAAATAGAAATAAAATAAAAACAAAAATTTAAAAATAATTCATATGCCAGTTGATTATTTGATATGGTCTCATTCATACCCTAGAGTTATGGGATATAAAAAAACACCTTTTATACAGTAATTAATACCTACAGCTACACAGACGGCCTTCCATGACGACAGTACAATGATCAATTAAGCCATTACCGACCACACAATACAATATAATCCACCTGTAGAACATACAGTACGTGCTATTGTTACAATACAAATTAATCAACAATCAAATGCAAATAAAAAGGTACAAACGACATCGCTAGGGGTGTCGATTGAGTCCGTTCGAGGGTGCTAATCCCGCCCGACAGGTAAGCTACGCTAATTTATCATCCCTAAACAATAGGTTTGAGTACATACCCTCTATATAACGAACGTAGAGGGTTCAATAAACAAAGAGTGAATTATTACTCTATTACACAAACGAGACTGTGTATTCTGAGTAACCCTATAGTGTTCGTGGTAAAAATATAGAGGAACTCTGTGAAAATTATCTTCATTTTCGTGATCAACTGATTGACTAGTTGACGGACGAACAAAGCAAGGCTTGTACCTTTGAAGATTTTCGTGAAAAAGTTCCTTTACAGAGGTGTCCTCTACATCTCTGTAAAGGAACTTCTTCACGAAAATCTGCAGCAAGATGAGTTCATCTTTACGTCATTTATGAAAATCACTTCACACGACAGATACAATGAATAAAATCAAGTGATAAGTTCACAAAGTTCTGAGCAGAATCTAGGATAAAACAACTGCCCCATTGGACTATATGGTCGGAAGTGATACTGCTGAGCATAAGGTCCTGGATTCGATTCCCAGGTCGTGCAAACTGTTTTTGGGTTTTTCCATTAGGATTTTCTCATAACAGCCCGGATTGGTACCCGGTTGTTGGTAATAGGCTCGCCCTCTATTACATGGGACTTAAACATAACAGGCGAAATGCGGGTATCCCTACTATGGGTACAACTTTGCCTAACTCTTCTGGTAAACGAGCCGTGATTTTATGTCAGGATATAACAAATTGTGTGAAAAGGTCAATTTAGCTATATCAAAAGAAACAAAAAGTTTTAAATTCAAAGGAAAATATAAAAATGTTCTTGGAAAATCTAAATATGGGATTGAAACTGGCGTCATTTTCTAGGAATCAGAAGTTGCGTTCGTAACAACTTGCAAAAGCTTTTACCTCATACAGGAATAGCTTTTTTCCCTCAAAATTGCTTACAACTTGTTATATTTTTTAAAATATAATATGAAGAAACAAAGTATACAATTGCAAAACTTCTTAGAATTGTTCACTAATTCTCGAAATTAATTTACGAAATTGGAGCACTATTTACTCCGGGAGACTTCCTTTGTGAACTTCACCTTTTATTAGAGCATTTACACAGCTAAAAGACAGATTTTCTGCAACAATAGGAAACAACGAACTGAAAAATAGAAACCGTGCACATACATTCTGAATTTTGTATCAAGGGCAAATGAAGTTTAAAACCATAGGTCCCTAGTCCCTGGACCTAGGACCAGCATCATCCGAAATTATCACCCACCGAACTCAAGATTGGCTTCATAATACCTATCTCCATTTACTTTAGCATTAATAACGACAGTTATTATGTAATAATATTGAAATGACTGCACTTTAGAATTATATTTTTAATGTAAATGGTAAATAGATTACATTGCTTTATACTTATGGTGAAATAACGGAGTTTGTAATACAGTTTTGCGAAATAACGAAAGGGTGATAACCGTTATTTGTCTTATGTAGTAGGAAACATTACACATTCACTTATTTCCCATTTTATTTTTAAACCTACGTAAACAAGTAGAGGTAAATGTGAAAATATCGAGGTTTCATTTCAATTAGGAGAGTTGCGTATGACGAGTAATCTCCCTTTTCATAGCGGATTTCAGCTTTAGCGAGCACCCAGCAACAAAGAGGCTTTTCATCATTTTCCAATATGCCTATATTGGTGATAGGTACATTGATTACGTCATAATAATTAAACATGCTACGTCAGTTTTAATTAATTTTTAATATCTTTCTGGTGACATTGAGCCGAAATCTATACCTACAGCTTATATTTTCATGTGCGATGCCAACAAAATATTTAGCAAGCAAGGAAGTGCTCAAATTAAAATATCATTTCTGTTACATTCATATAAAAAAATCATCCCACGGACCGCGTCTTATCTAAATTTTAATTTGACTGAATAACATGTAACTCAACACTGCTTCGAAAAATCATTATTGCATAACGGCTTCAAGTATTTTTCGCCAAACGTCCTGGCAAACCTGACATTACCATCTTGATATCATTCCTTTTCATGCACCCTCTACTGGGAACTTATCTCGAACTAAAATCGAAAGAGTAGTTTCCATCAGCCCATTCATACGCAAAAGGCCCGTCAAACAATATAGTCATGCAGCAATGAATGTCACTCCTTGAATATGTCGCCAAATACAAAAACGGGATAGTGGTAACCCTCTCCCAAATATTTCAAAACCGGTTCCAACGTCCGGGAACAAGAATTCGTGAGCATTTTGCGGTTTTATTAAAAGTAATAACAGTCATGCAATAAAGTTGAAAATAATATGTAATGCGTCGTATGAACGTGCTGAATGCATTTTGGGACGTAGAGTTTATCACCGGTTTCTAACAAAATTATGAATACAAAAAAATTAAGATCCATCTTCAACATTTAGGTGCAATCAAATAAGTCTGTAAAGTGAAGGCTCGTACATACTGGCGTGACTTGTCGCGTGACGCGACACCGGTAATTGTTCTATCGTGAAGTTTTCTTAGAAATTGTATTGTTAAAGTCGCGTCGCGCTGTCGCGTGGCGCCTGTTTGTGGAAGCCTTTATTCGTAGGCTTTTGCTTGTATTTATTTTGGCTCTCAACAGAGAACACATTATAAAACAAAAACATGATAAAAAGGATCTGCCCAAAACATTTCGTCCATAACAAAAATTGCTAAAAGGGTTCCTAAAATCTGATACATCATTAACACTGAACAAATAAAGTAATCGATTATGAATCCATCTCGATACCTTTTGTTAATCGATTATCAGACTAAACGTGTTTGCAGCATCACTATTCAGGTGAATCGAATCGCACGAGATTTACTCACGTCACAACAACAAAGGAACCAATCGAATGCCAAAAGAAAATAATGAATGAGGACTGAAAGCATTACTTATTGCTGCAAGGTCACTCATCAATAAAATAAGTAGCAGACAGTTTACAAAATCTGATCTTCTGAATAGTTCCTAGTTTTCCTTATACGCTTCTTTACACGTATTTAACTTTTATATCATTAACGGGAATTAAGATAAGTTTAGCTTTAAAAGTTCACTTATTTAGCAATACTTTTTGCAGCCTTTTTGTAACGACGAGTAGGTAAGTTGCTTATAACATTGTTTTCTTTTACAAATTATGATACAAACATTTCACTATAAAACTAAGAAATAAAACAATGCTGTGTTGCTGCTTTTAAATATACATGGTCCTCTCAAGGAAACATCGCAAGCTATTTGTCTTAGTTAACTCTTCTTCTTATACAATAACTACTTATACGCTCCTACTTTATCATTCCTTATACAGGGTGGCAATTTAATCACCTGCATCCGTCAAGGAGGTGATTTTACCTGTCATACTAAACAACTTTGCTATGAAACTCAAATAGTTATGAGTAGTAAAAAAACGTTTCATACAATAAAGAAATAGTCTGTCTAAAGTTGAAACATTTTTTTTTTATAGCGATCGTTGTTTAGTATGGCGAGTAAAATCAGTCCCTTGACGATTGACTAAATCGAAAATGCTTTGCTATTTTACTGCACTATATGTATCAAACCAAAAAAGGGAACGTTTAATGGGAATATTAATAAACAATTTAGTCGACAGGAAGGTTACTTAAATACGTAAATAGTATTTCATAATTTGAGCTTCTTGAACAAAAAAAAAAACAAACCTAAATTTTAAGCATAACTTACGGCAGAAAAATCTAGTTTTACTTCTTTCGATTTCCAACCACGTTACCTAGCTACAGCATTCCAATCCATTATTCGACCATATTCATGATATCTCATTAACTATGTTCCGTCGCCAGGAAGGTTTCCGTTTCAAACGGAAATAATTACGAACAAGAAATGTGAAAAGATTTACGGTACACAGTCTGACTGTCATTGTGTTATGTCATACAACTCGACGATGCATCATACATTCTTTTACATTTTATTATTTCATAGCTTAGCAAATTTTTATAAATGATAAAATTATCTTCTCGTAAAGTATCCTTGGTATATACCTAGACCTTTCCGACCACAGACAAACCTGCCTCGAAGAAGTTGTATTTTGTACCTAGAACAAACAAACACTAGGTTAATCCATATATTTTACATTAATTTATTCATCAAAACGAATCGGTATAATTAATTGAATGAAGGTCAACTTAAAATAGTATTTAAGACATCAATACTAATTAGTTAAAAAACCAGTTAACTACAAAACTGAACAGATCTTTATATAATATTAATATTTTCGCTAAGTGCCGGATTTCCGACAGCGACTACAACATAAACAAAAACCGGTCGATGATACTTTACCTAACGAATACACACTTATCGATTATAATACAAATAATATTCAGGCGATGGGTATTTTAACCTGTCAATGACAGACCCTCTGTCTACATAGGCCTAGAGCTGTCATTTCCATTTATTTTCCACAGAGTCAGCCGGCTTTAAACGTGTTCGCAAACTTCATGAGATCACGTTTATTACTAGCGAAAGTGATGGCAAAATCATCATCCAATATAGATTTTTATGGACTTGCCATCGGATGGGATAGCGGGAATATTACCATATTAGAGGTCCATTCATTTGATGACAACGACGAGAAAAAATGTAGGTACCCACAGATTCTTAGTTTCTTGGAGCTTCAAGTTGCAAGGTAGGTAATAACCGTAGAAAATTCCAAAGAATATCAGCCAATGAAAAAAGCCATGCAACCGTCGCTCGAAGTAAAAATCCCATTTAAATAAACAATGACAAAATAAATATTTATCTCATTAATTATTAAAGAGTTGAGTAAAAGCAGTAGAATGTACCTATCAACTGCTTGTTATTCCGCGCAAGTTATGAATGTCAAACAGGGAAATAAATCCGAGCACATGCCGAGCTTTGCTATGATTCTCGTAGGCGACTTGACTGTAAGCGAACAAAAATATCCTGGTACAACAATCATAAACATATTCTACTGTTTAATTTATAGTAGTTCCGTGACAGACTGATTGCAGTTCGAGTTGAGACTGATAAATAACACACAGCTTAAACAACCGAATATCGGGATTTTTCTCCTATAAGGCTGATTAATATTTGCATTAGTTATGACGAGTATAGATACTTCACTGAGAAAAACTGTCACTTTCGGACTTGGCAAAACTTGCTATTTGAACTATGTTCTATGTTTAGGGTTTGGCTTCCGCACCAGTACCTAAGGTGGACCATGGTACGTGGGCCATGGCGGCCGTCGGTGGTTATTCCAACCAGCTCACCTCCCTCCAGAAGTTGAATAAATCTCCTGGTCTGTTTAGATTTGGAACCTCTGTAAAAGATCTGGGTGACCCGAGGGTTTCTGTTCTAAACTGGCTATTTGCTATTGCTATATGCTATTTGAATTAAACTGGCTTAAATCTAACATTTTATTTTATTTTACAATATTGCGTGTAAATCAGCTATTGGTGGTGAAATAAAAAAGGGTATTTCCATACTCCAACCCTGATTGGGTCAAATCCGTAGTTGAAGTAGGTACGTACCTATGTGACTGAAATCACGGGGAACAGCTTGGTTCAAATAAGAACCGTACGTTGGCACGGAATCAACAAGGATTTCGATAATTCTATGAATATGTAGCAGTAAATTCAGCAGTCCGCATTCTATTAGTACCTTGCCTTTTGCAGATATATGGCATAGATGAGAACAATGTTTAACTAAAATGCTTCTTGATTTGCCGTCTGGGGTTTATACAAATTATAGAAACAAACCTCCATGTTAATAAACGTTGCTTAAAGTTAGTTCATGATTAAAGGCTGCTTAACCATACATTTTTTTCACCAATGAAATGGAATGCGATCAGCATCTGCGTGCTAGTTCTGCCATGTAAATATTCCACAACAATGATGACACTGATGGCTCTTGAACGCAGTTTAGATGCGTTCAGTTTCATTGGTGAAGTTAAGAATATAACAAAGCCGCACAATAATTTGCAACAAACAAAAAATACAAATAATCATAATGTTTTGACAATTTTTCACGGTGACCCGTGAATTTAACAACCATGTTGATTGCTCATATAGTTAAGACCAGTAAATCAAACACTCAACAAGTGTAACACAATACTTTTGAGGTTAGAGAGTAGATCTTATCATTCAAACCGTTTTAACACTTGAATGACACATTGGGTATCATATTACAATTAGTATTCATATACCAAAAAAATATACAGTTTCTGTAAATGCATGTCGCAGTAGGTGTCGTTAATTATTTTTTATTGGCTATAGATCTAAAAATATGCTAGAATGGTGTATCATCTTACTAAAGAATGATTTTATTGAATTCTCTTACGGTTTATAGCATCGCCATTTTTGTCAGCGTTCTATAGTTTTGCGTATTCATTATAATTTGTGATTCCAAAGACTTTTGACGGAACTTTTTATCAAATGAGTTAAAATGCTTTGGAAACATTTCTGTTCTGAGCATTGGAAAAACGACTGGCACTTTACAAACTCTAAATCAAAATCAGTAGTCACTCTTTGGATAAATTGGAAAACATTTCGGGAAAGTTCTCACGTCTGTAATATGTCAGGTCAGAGCGATATCAAAAACTTAATCTTCACCAACGTGCAACGGAGTCGCATGCAAGAAGTTGTCTGCTAAAGAACAGAACTTCTTTTGTACAATGATTTATTACGTGAAAACCTAATCAAAACGTGTTCATTCATTCTGCCTAGCCTTTTTCCCAATCATGTTGGGGTCGGCTTCCAGTCTAACCGGATGCAGCTGAATACCAGTATTTTTCATGGAGCGACTGCCTATCTAACCTCCACAACCCAGTAACTGGGTAATACGATACCCCTTGGTAAGACTGGTTGTCAGACTTTCGGGCTTCTGACGACTCGTAACGACTGTCAAAGATCCATGAATGACGGCCGGGACCAACGGCTTAACGTGCCTTCCGAAGCACGGAGGAGTCTCGGTATGTAAAGATGGTCACCCATCCATGGACCAACCCCGGCAAGCGCAGCTTAACCTGATGGATCGACCCGTGCGGCTGTTATTACTTAGCCACGAGCTCCTCCTAATCCTAATCAAAACGTGTATAAAAAGTTATATCGAACGGCAGTGGACATGACACACTATTTCTTAGAAAACAATAAAACAAATAAATCAAGAAATATACGAGTATATTATTATTTAGATGTTCAGAACCCGAGATATGAATCCAATCACAGTAACTTTGACGGGAGAATTGAAGAAATAAAACGTAAGCTCGAACAAGTGAGTGATAACGATCGATAAAATCTACAACGTCATGCGAATGTGAATAAAAAACATTCTGCGGACTACACAGACTTGAAAAAGTACTATAAGTGACAAGACGCTGAATAAACATAAAATTTATCTTCAAAACTGAAAATAAGTCGTAGCGGCCTCAAATAAAATAACAAAATAAAGAAACGAATACAAAAGATAAGAATATAGACTTTCATAATAAACTGACTAGTCCAATATTCTATGATGCTTTATCTAATAAATAAGTCCTCAAAGTTGTGTCACAAGGTCACATGGTCAATAGAAAAAACAATTTCCATAACAACGGTATCGGCATACCGATATTGGGAATGTATTATGTTATATCAAATGAATAAAAACTCATAAGAAAAGACTTTAGTGCTAACTAAGGAATCGGTAAAATGAAAGGTAAAGATTTTGCCATATTTACGTAAGAACCTTTCTCCCTTACAAAAATAATTGTCATTGATACCAAACAAGTTTTTAATAATCACAATATTATTGGAAGTTCTCACTATAGAATAAGAAGAAGTAAAAGTGGTTTTTTCATAACTGCTATGGCCCTACAAAATAATAAGTCCACATACAACATGCGTAATTTTATATTTCATAACAAATTGAACTTAGATTTAATTAATAATAAATTGATTCCATTACTCATCATATATACTTTTACTTCCAATGAAGTGGCAGGTAGAGTACTTCTTAGCTCTAGCAATAATAATGCAGATATCGATGATCTGAACACGGTTCGTTGACAATGGCACCGCCGTCATTACGCGGCATTGTGTTCATGCAAGGTCAACACTCTCAGAAGTCCTGAACTTGAGCCTTATTGGTATGTGAAATGTATGAAAACAAACTTAGAAAAAAAACCCTGAGAAGCAATTGGTGTGTATCGACATTAACGGCAGGTACATTTACAGTTTTGACGAAGGTAACAGTGAGCTCAAAAGAATATTGGTTGAAGGACAAGATTTTGGAAGGTACCTAACCATTTTTGCATCATCACTCTTCACTTCAAACCTGTATAACAGTACATGAATGAAGAAGCAGGTACAATAAAATATCTCAATACAAATGTTAACACAAAGGACCTTGAACACATTCAAATATGCATGACGGCTCAAAATTTAAATCAGCGATAAAATTTGGTGCAGATGTTACCGTCATACATCGTATGAGCTTATAAAAACTGTATAGCATGCAGACAAGTGTCAAGAGAGGCATAACGTGGCATAACGCTGTGCCAACGCCCACGTTAACGTTTAACATACCTTGAAGTTTTGCCAATTCGGGACTTTTCAAATTGTTGGTTTTGGAACAGACATATTTGCTAACAGCGTTTTACTCTAAGTTGTGACTGTAAGTTATTGTAGCAACCTTCTTCCGTTTGTTGACTCACTATGTTTTCAAACTTTACGAGAATTTATATTTTCGACAATTTCGTAAACCTATACCACAACGATTTAAATCGTGTCGATTTGACTTAGAGCAATTCATATAGCTTGCTTAGCAACGCTTACGTGCCATTCACGTTATGATATGATGGGTAATCCCCCTAGAAAATCAAGTAGCAGTAGTAACATCAAGGGAGTTTACAAGATGGGTAATGCGAAGAACGCACCATCAAGCAGATAAAGTTAGTCGTTATGTCAACAAATGGCTACAGCACCATTTTTTACAAAATCTCACAATCTCTACATGTGCAATTGTGCATACAGTAAAGACATACCAGACTAGGAGTGTCTCAAATCCTCAAGGGCATCTATTATCCTGTAGAAGCCCACGCAAAGGTTTTTGTCGCACAAGCACATAACGCCGATGACAATCTAGAATTCTTACGTGTCTAGAAATATTAAGAAAGTGAGATAGGTACGGTGGTAATCTTGTCACGTCAGCATGAAACGTTTTAATCTGGTATTTTGATCCTGGGACAAAGTAAATTGCTTTTGGGTCGATAATTATGGCGGAGATTACATTCGTGTCATCGACGAAGTCATTTACATAATCGATACACAAGCGGAATTTTAAGGGTATACAACAATCGTTTGCTTCCTTTATTGGTAATTTTGCCATTGATTTCTTCCTCAATGTCAAGATCGTCTCTGATGTTAAAATTCAGATTTTTTTTGATCGATGTGGTGACTAAATCATTTTTTTTAAGACCTTGAATTTTATGTTTCTAATATCCCTATGAGTCACGAGGAAAAGTCTCCTGCTTAGGAAGTCCCTAATCGTTTATTTTTTATATAGATAAGCTATCCCTACTATGTCTGATTCTATTCTTCTCGAACGTGGTAAGACTATTACGAGCATAATAATATGCAAAAGTTTTTAGAAAATATAAGCCGATAACAACTTAATAATATTTTTACCAAATAACTGATTAATATCAATCATTTTTAATAGTTTGTTAGTTTGGCTGGTTAGTAGTTGGTCTCTAAATTCAATCGTGGCGAGACATTTCATATTATGATGGTTATGACGCTTCAAATTAATCAACGCTACAAATAGTCTCTTAAACTAAATATAATTTTCTCAGCAAGAAAACTTTTCATTATTCCCGCCGTTCAGAGTTGTCAGTGTAACTTTGCGTCTACCTTTCTTTCCCAAAGTTGAATGAAACCTCTTTCATTTTCTCGTATTACGTTCGCGGTTGTCTATTGTGTGGAAGTACGGATTCATTCAGTTCTCTCTTCAGAATTCGTATGGTTTTCAATTCTTATACCTTGCTTTTTTAATATGTCTCGGTCGATTGAGGAGTTTTTTTCGGACATCTTCCGCATTTCAATTTGTTTAGGGTAAAATATAGTTTTTATGAATTCCGGGTTTACGCCCCCGAGTAGGGTCCTCTGTAATTAAGACTTGCCAAAACTTTGTAACGATATCAAGGAAACGTATAATGAGGAAATCAAAAGATATTGTTTAGCAGAAAGGGAAGACTTGTAAGTCTTGATTTTTCTTTCGATTCTGTGTATTGAAATTCCTGGTCACATTCTAGCACTGAAACATCACCAGCTATTTTTTTTTCTTAGTCTTACTTTTGTCAAAACATTAAAATATTTATGTTAATTTCGGTTATCAAGTAACCTACTAGTACTAATACCAGCAGATTCATGGTTGAAGGCATACGTAACGCTGGCCTACATTTTGTCTATGCAAATGAACAGGAAACCGTCAGGGCTGGAAGCGGTAAACTAAACCGTTACAAAGTATACCATGTTTTTTACAGAACTAACAATACAGTGGACAAGAGACGATAAGTTGAAGACCCATGTGACATTATCGTATGACAAAAAGCTAGAACTCAACTACAAAATGTTTCTGGGAGTCATGCTATAATTTATTACACAGAAGATAAAACCGTCAAATTGAGTTCACTATGCTAGACTAATATTAAATACAACAAAAACTGAAAAAGCCTTGAAAACTAAATCAAAATCGGTACAAAAAAATATTTGCATATTCCCCATTATCAATCGATTTGAAATAAAAACTGATTGATTCCAAGCCATATTAGTATCGGTCGTTAAATCATCACTCCATTTAAAAATCGATTGGAATATTTGGCCCAGTCTAAGCCAGAATTTACTGATAAAAAAACTACCTACGACACACCCAATCAAGAATTTAAAAGTGCTTAATAAAGTGACTAAGATGAAGCAGTAAATAAAAAATTACTAGTTTCCCTTTTTAAATCGTATGTGCCAAATGATTTGGGTTTTATTAATGAAGCCGTTATTTCGCACTATTTGATTTTTTGCTTAATACATATCTTATTTCAAATCTGGGTTAAAAGAGTTAATTAATCACGGCAAAACGAATTCTAATCAATACAGCTACCAATACTAACGCACTTCCAATAAAATGTGAAGTGAAATGTACCGAAAACATCTAATACCTTTCTGGAAAGCAAAAAAGAATTTTGAGAAGTTCTGCATTTTCAATAACTTCAACCTCATTAGCATATGTCAAGTGAAATAAAAGTATGCACTTTTAACATAATCGCCGCAGAGTTCATTGACGTCAAATGACCTTGGTTTGCGGAATCTTTCGAAAGGCCCATTTATTCGACCATTTGCTTTCCTTTTTTGTATCATGTTGATACTCTTCCTTTTATTTACTTCTTGCGGCGGAGACTGACTTGTTTTGTTTGTAATGTAACATTCGCGGCGAGCTTTGTTATAATACGGTGATACTCAAGACGCGGCGAACGCTCGCTTTGAACACAATGGAATTTTCGTTTCTCATATTTCCATTTCAAAGGAATTCACGAAACAGCGAACAGAGGATCCGGTGGCGCTCGCATCCAGCGGCTCGGCTGCACTGACTACTGTAACGTGTTTAAAAAACTCGAAACATTACAAACCAATATTACAAGCCTGTCTCCACCTTTACATTATTTGTGATCAATCCTTCCTTTTTAGGATTTCTTTCTTAAAATATTGTAAGTATTCGTCCGCATAATTAATTACTTTAATCATTCTTTACTTGCTTTACCTTGGATGCTACTTTGTTATTTTTAACAAAGCTATCTTATTTTACACCAGGTCTATTTTCTTCTTATTTTATATTTAAGCTACTTTAAACAATTAAAAATATAGATGATAGCATAAAACAAATTATTTAAAGAAAATGTATTATAAAATAAATCCAATTGACCAAAGACCAAATCGAGTTTCAAAACTACAAAGGAAACGGTATAACATTTCGTATTAATGTAGAAGGGGGATAAATATCAACTTAATCGGATGATCATTTTGAATGTTAATCTTATATAAGAAAGCAGTTAGTTCCGCTTGATGGCATTGCCCTTAGGGCAGGTCCAAATCCTTATAAATTCAACGGCGATGAATAAAAAATTCAAGAATGAAGTCAAAATGACCGGTCATAACCCAAGGCCCGAAGTTCTTGTACAACGGACCACTTTAACTTAGGACGAGGCCAAAAAAGCTAGCAAAAGTTGCAAAAAAAATCCATGTTTGTAAAACATTCAATTTACATTTTAGACCCAAGTTTAACGAACTTGCCTAACAGGAGATGAACCCAATTAACAGTGATATGTCATAACCAATAAAATGGGTGTTATCTAAAAGAAATTAATCAAACGTAATCGCATCTTAACCCTGAATTTGCCGAGCTAAGGTAAACAGTCACTGTGAATCACCAACAGGGGTCACTAACACAAGAAACCAGTTACAAAAATGCCATAATTTTTTAAAACGTGAGGATGTTTTTTCGGCTGTTAGTCAAAAACATGGCACTATTCCTGGAAATCCTGCAGGCAGGTTTTAAAATTACATGTTAAAGCAAAAAATAGGTCATCGACTCAATGTTTTAAAAGAGATATCACTCATGTCGTCAGCCCTATGTAATATGAGCAGAAATATAGCGTTGGAACTCAAACGAGATTGTCGAATATCATCCCGAGCTTAAGGTCGACCGTGAAGTTTGAATATTATGTGAATATTAAGCGATCCAGTTTGTATTATTCAAGAAGGGTTATTCAGTGCGTTGTGACAGCTGTTAGCCTAAAGAAAAGTTATCGCCAGAATTTTAAATAGCAGTAAAAAATATGGGTATAACACTTTAATTACAGTAATACACACACACTCAAACGAACATATACGACGGCTTTAACCAAACAACGCTGTAAGATATTCACATTTCAGTTCAGAAATACCCAGTATCTAAACTCAATTATAAGGGATAAATCAATACAGCCACCTAAGGCTCGCCGCAAACCGCAGACCGCACCTAACAAGCCACAATTAAAAGAAATTATCACCGACGGCAAATATAAATCACGATGTGGTGATTCGGTCCCCATATTTTTGTTATCGTCGTAGGTTTCAACGTACTGCCGCTTGTTCGTTTCGGAAACTTAATTACGAAATGATCCTCAGGGATTTACGAGGTGCCAGTTCTTGGTACGCCTTAATAATGTAACGTGGAATTGTGGATATTGGATTAATTGGGAAAGTTCTGCACTAGAATTATTGTACGGGTATTTTTGCAGAAGGTATTGAAACAGAAACCATTGATAAATATGTAGTTCTATCTGAACATGAACAAGATTCAGACACAACCCTTAATAAGAAATCTGAAGATCAAAATACAAAAGAACAACAACAGGAAAATCGAACTATCTACTTATAGCTAGCTATGCTCGAAACATCACTATTCAATTCGGAAGCCTACACAATAGAATCCAAGGACAGAAACTAGTAAACACACGTGCAAACATAGATTTACATAGCAGCAGCCAAGCCCAGACAAACTTAAACACACTTGAAGTTGTCTCGATACCACAGCCTATTTGAATAATATTCACATCGACATGGGAACTGACTTTTTCTTTACTCAAATGTAGATTGATAACGTTACGCTATGACTGGGTCAAGATGTAACGGTGAATGGATTTGAAGAGGTTTTTACGCTAGAAATAGGGTGATCGCAGTGGGAGGTTAATGTTATCATATTAGATACATTTATTTTGAATAAAACACGGACATAAACAAACGTGCGAGCTACTGCGGTCGTTGTTTGTGAGCATATACCGGCTCTAGATCATAATGATAAACCACGTTTGAGTCAACTCAGAGGTACAGATGAGTCAGCGTTTATAGTTTATGGGTTTACATTTGTTTTTGAGGCAGATATTGTTGCTATGTTCCTGGAGCAGCTAAATTAAAAGGAGTATGTGCAAAGTTACATTTGTGCCAATAAAATTGATGTTAAGGACACGATGTAGATAGTGGAGGACATTACAATAAAGCAAAACAAAGGGACAAAAGTATATTTAGAACAAACACGACAGACTGTGGGAGAGACAAACGATAAATTTAAAGAAAACATTCCTCACGGAGATATACCTAATTGAATTTTGATTGGGCCGGCGACGGGTTCGCAAAATGCAAAATTTACGAACTGTTGCTCATTTATCTAAGTGAATTCATCATTCACTTTGAGCGATATGCCTAATGAATGTTTTATAAATCATTCAAAAGAATGTAAAAAAATATTCTGTGGACAAAATGATATAATGTTTACTTGATATAAAATTCTTTTAAACGTACTCGGTGCAAGATTGAATTAATCAGTCTATTAATTGCAGAAGGCTGTCACATTCATGTTATATTTCTTTTAGTTCTTTATAGAGTCCGTCGTCAGAATGTTACGGTTTATCATATTTCTTATTTGTATGTGTGTATTATAAGATAACTTCTACATTATGTTAATACTCATGTAATGATATTCAATAAAAAGCTTTTTTGTAGGTTAATTGCACCTTAAAACCCATTACTGCAAAACTTTCTTGAAAGACATCCTCAATTCTTAATACAAGAGCTTAGATTTATTTGTTTTCGAACGGCTTCGAAAGAACTGTTCTACAATATATCAAAACGTTTGCTGACACTTTTGTTAAAGTTATCTGCGCCTGACCGCAGACGTGGGCGCACTTTATTACGTATCTCTAAAGGAAAGGGATTGATTATTTATTGATTTGACGAAAAATTTACACTTTGCATTCCCAGCGGGGACCTGACGTCATGACTAAAGAATTGAAATTAGTAAGAGAGCCTTGGGAGTTTGGGACAAACTTTTATTTTTATTAACAAGAAAGGTCCGGGAAATATCGAAAGCTTTTGAATATTATATTGGAAGGAAAGGACGAAGGGTAATTACAGGTATAAGAGTTGGTTTACAAACTGAAATAGAAAGAAGTCAATATCCTACCTAATATTGAATAACATAATTCAAAAAGCAGGATAATAAAGTAAACATTTTTGAATGTTTCCCATGACCAAAAACACAAAGTAGACCATGCAATAAACCTTAATTTTGAAACAATGCAATTTGACACAGAAGACCAGCCAGCTAGTCTAATAGCTTCATTCCTGCGACATTACTCAACTCTAAACAAAATTCCTTTAAACCGCTACTTCAATGAAACCTGGTGCTCGCAATGGGAAAAGTAATCATAAAACACAAGTAACTGAGCAGTTAAAAACACCAACAGCCTGACCTTTACCAAGATTACGGTACCGTATTGTAAAAACAAAGAAAATGTAATACCCAGAAAGGATTTATTTGCCAAAAACGGGAGCCCTCTCCGGCAGAGTATTACGAATTTAAGACAAACACACTTGGATTTCATGTTCTTGTGTATACACCTCGTTGTGCACAAATGTATGATGGTCACTTACCGTTATTTGATCGTATTAACTTCAAGTACTTTTTGTATACGCACACTAAATCCACTATTGGTATGATCGTTTCTGAATTGTTTAATTGTATTTCTTCAAATTAGTCTTACTCTCATTAGCAAAGTCAGCTTCAAAGTACCTTCATTGGGTAAGTATTCAGTTTTACTTAGAAAGACTGTTGGCCCACTCCTTCAGAGAAATGTGGCAGTATTAATGGTTTCCTATCCACCTGAAGATGTTATTACTCAACTCACTGATTATAGAAGAGCATGTTGGAAATCCCCGTAGCCCCTTCAATCCAAATGTATTAAAACAAAAACACAAAAAAAACAATAAGACAAATATTACAAAGCAATCTCTTTATCGGAGTGGAGACTTATAAAATTCAGTCATATTCATATTTTCGGGACCACACACACTTCCTAAACCCACATGCTTAATCATATTTTGCATTTGATAAAGAGAATTATCGTTATACTCGTATTAATGAGATTAACAAAATCTGAAAGGATCAGAACATTTTGCAGCTGAAGATATAAAAAGTTTCCAAGTAAATTTTTTAATATTTGGTATCTTATGATAGAATTGAACATAGATGTTGAATAAATGCCTTGTAAGAATAACATTAACTTCTTTCTCAATCTTGTCATAGTAGCAAACACGACTACAGATCGTGAGACTTGGGATGCGGATGCTATTTACATGTCCAGTAAATCAGTAGTGCAAATCTGAGAATCTCTTATAATTGGTGTTAAGCTACGTCAAAAGCAGGTAGATTTGATGTTATTAAAACATGAAGGACACAAGAACGTCATGCAAGTCAATGTAGGCCATCCATGACGCAAACTGCTCTAGACAAACAAAATGAAATAAGGTTAATTAATTAAGGGTCATAATGAAATCATTTTACTGTCACACTCAACTTGAAGAAACCGTGTGTCATTGAAACCTTGAAGGTTGACTCACGGCATCCGGAGCTGTCAAACAAGCACTTCAAAAGAACCAAGAGCTCATTCAAAATTCCCGAGTTCATAACCGTTTAGTTGCTAGTATATAGTGCAACAAAATTATTATTTTCCTCAATTATTAATCATATTTTTATTATACCGACAGTGCTGACACTTTTTCAACTCAACCCCCTTCTTCTGAGTATATAATGACAGTCGTAATAAACTATTGTGTATCGTATTTAACTCTATTAAAGATTTCAAAATCCCAGTCACTAAAAAGATCCGAATTCGTAATGGAACAGGAAAATAAAACCAATTGGACAGTTGAGGTAAACTGTGGCTACAGACTAAGAGATGACTATAAGGATTAATTATTATAATTGATCCGTACGAGATCCAAATCTTTGTGATTCAACCAATTGCGGTTTGAATGACATTAAACCACCGTCAATTACACAAAAAACTAAACAAAAATTAAAGCTCTTAGAAGGAAATAGGTGGTCGGGTCTGGTGCACTTTGAGAAGATTGATTGATAATCACCAATTAAGTTATAATAACTACAGATGACTTCATTTATGATGAAATCTATACTAATAAGCAATTATGAACTATACCTGGGGAGGAAGTATGCATTGAAGAAGGAAACAGGAATACCAAAAGCTCAAATCTTAAACGCAGTTAGGACTCATTCTACAGATGACAAAAAACATCCTACACACATGACAGTGGAAGTTCAATAATCTACTAAATCACAATTTATTAGACTTGGTGGTAATTCGAATATAAATGTATCAAACGAAGGCGTTAACTTCTTGTATATAGAGATATTATTTGTAGAACACTTAATAAAACCAAAGATAGGTCTCTTATTAGGGATCTTTAAAGACAGTTGATTCATTTCATAATAAAGCGATCGAATTAGAGCGACAATTAATAACGACTATGATTTATCATATGGACTTACAGGAGACAGAGTTATATAGGACAATTAAAAGCATCCACGGATAACAACGATCAAGTTAGTAAAAAGTTAAGATGAAAAGAACCGCATCCATTTCTCTATCGATTGCTAAAATTACTTGCGTGATTTATTTCCGATACATATGTCATAACACGACATTGTAATTACGACGATACAATAAATTACATATGGTAGGTACTCCCAATGTCCAATTTGTATTACCAGTTTGTAATTGTCTAAGTGCAGGTCAAAGGCCTCTTCTTATTCAGGCTGACTTTGAAAACATGCGACAAAATTTAAGGGGGTGTTCAACCCATCAATGTGTCAACTTTTACTACGGGACCAACTAAGAATTCGCAAAAAAAATAGTCGACCTTCTTATACAAAATGGTATAATCGGGTATAATTTCGGG
This sequence comes from Eupsilia transversa, assembly GCA_914767815.1. Lineage (NCBI taxonomy): Eukaryota > Metazoa > Arthropoda > Insecta > Lepidoptera > Noctuidae > Eupsilia > Eupsilia transversa. The sequence continues at coordinate 8,343,703 of OU611888.1, forward strand.
TATACCTTTATACAGGAAGGTCGATGTTTTTTTGCGAATTCCAGTTGGTCGTGTGGTAAAAGTTGATCATATTGATGGGTAGAACACCCCCTTAAATCATAGCCAACTTAAGACTAAAGTCTGAGTATCACAATGATTTTCTTGACTTTCACAGTCAAAAGACACCAAGAAATACGTAAAACGCAGATTTTGGACCCATTGCCTAAGAAATTCCAAAAACCTTTTCAGCAATCTTGTGTTAAGAATTCCAAATCGTGACACTGCAATTGAATTAACTCTTTTCTCTTACAACAAAGAGATGACAACAAACCCATCAAAATTGATATATTCATTTCTGATATGAAACCTTATTTTAATGACATGAAAAAATGAGTCCACTTAAAGTAAAGATAAAGACAAAATCGAATTACGTGTTTCATTACGAAGCATTAGCTGGCCACCTTTGTCATTTTGTGCTGTGACTTACGATTTATAACCGCCTTTTTGGTAAAACACACCGTAAATCGTTTAATGGTCGCTGTTTAGATTTAAGACACAGTGTAGGTAATTTTATTTTATATGTAAATGTTAGAAACTCATTCTGTTGCCAACCGTACCTACATGATTTTTATTTCGTTATTGCGTATTGCGAGAATGATTTCAATTAAATGATTTTTTGCTTCTCACATTTTATTTTTGTTCATCGAAAATACCACTTTTGCTACGCATATCATGGTTTTATAATTTATTAGAGAATTTAACTATTTAGTTTTCATGAACACGGAAATACACAATGATTTATTGGACAAATAATTTGTGTTATAAATTATAGTAAGTACTATAAAATTAATCGCTCAGTCGACTCGATTTCATTTGGCTTTGATTTGATTTTAAACTGGAAACCACAAAAAAAACCTTTAATTGTTAAGAAGCTTATTTTGTGATATAAAAATTACAAGTTTCGGCAAGGTCAAACATTTTTGGGAAAAATCAAAATCTTCACCCACGCGTTGCATCTGAATGCCTTAAAAACTGAGCTAAATGCTTTGTTTTTACCATAATCGGGTACAATCAACTCAGTAATCGATTAAATAATTGATCAACCAATAACATGCCTATTTTATCAAGATGCCGAAAAAAGACTTACGACATTGGGTCGACAAAAAATAGGCTGAAATAAGTAATCTTGTTTTTCTTACAAAGCTTTCAAGTTTGTAGCCCCACTACGCGCTCCACTGAGTTTTCTTAATAAAATATTTTCCCTTACGACAGTAGATCTCTTATGAAAACACAATTTTATGGTTTACGTTCTTCTGTGACGTCATCGACAATATTTTGTTGCTCTGCGTACATTCTTCTTCTTTTCGAGTCGATGGTACTTTTTAAATTGGTTGTGTAGCGTATACATCTTAAGTCTGCGGTTATTTATAGGCAAGTAAGTAGATTAAGTAAGTATGTAATTCAGTTTGGTATTATTTTTCTGTTTTACGTTTCTTTATAATATAATATATACACATACCTATATATATAATACATATGTGTACATTTATATACAACATGTAACGTTAAATTCGCAAAACCTCAGACACCCCAACTGATTTTTAATTCAATTTACCTATTTCAGAGAGAAAAAATATAATTAAAAAAATTGTAAAGGTTTTATGAGCTGTTTTAGTTTTACTGGCAATTCTTTGCATTGAAATAAAAGCTATTATTATCCTGCGTATCAGAAAATTTAAATTGTCGACAACAATTTGTGTTTGTTTAGGTAGACAGGGCAACGTTTTGTAATGAAGATTTTTTTTTTAATGTGTCCTATATTAAAAAGTGGTTCAATTGATTCTGCTCGTTATTCTGATCAAACCATTTTCAGGTTTTGCGCATTTAATGTTACACGTTAATGATACGAATTCTCTAATCAAGACAAATGCTCATTTATCTAAACCAAAATGATACTACCTACATAATCTTTAATTCCAGATTTAAAAGAAACATTATGTTTGCTCAAACCACACAAACCTACCATTTGAGTCTTTAATTGCAGCCGCGACATGGTATCCTGATCTGAGTAATGTTTATTACAGCCTTTAAGCCTTTTTTGCCGCAAAACTCATCTTAAAACTTAAAAGCTCTGAGACTAAACATATTACCTGTTTAAATATTTGATAAGTTCTGCATTTTTAATTGTTTTGTTTACAAGACAGCTTTTATTTACTTAAAAAGTTAGCAGCTCAAGCAAACCCGGTATATTTTACTGGTTTTACTACAATCAATGCAATTTGTGAACTAGCAATCCCCGCGTCTTCACTCGCTTTTATAGTTTTAATTTTTTGTAGGAAAAGTATTTATTCTTCTCTGGGTACCTACCAAGTTTCCCCTGTGCCGAAAACTCACAAAAATCGGTTTAGCAGTTTAGGCGAAAATTTTGCAAACAGACTGGACAGGTGCTCGTTTAAAGATTAGTAACTACGGATATTTGTTTTACCGCAAAAAAGTTATTTATGAATCATATTTTTGTGTATCTCCGGGACCCTTGTAAGGTGTGGCAAATTTTTGTATGTGAAATACCCAAAATCCAGCCTACCTACATGATTAGATCATTTACATGACTGAACTTTCCTCATTCATTCAGCCTGGTTTTTTCTGTAGCTGATATTTTTGAGGATTACCTAATGAATGCAACGCTACCGAGGCTAACAAGGAATGAAAGAGGATGGATAAGGGACCTGACACTAATACCTGTAGTAGGTAGGTACCACTGAAATGTGGTGATCATGAAGTTTATGCATGATCTTAGGCTTCTATTATAATATAATATTAATATAAATTCTTTATTCAAGCAACCAGGACTCAATGTGTTAGTAAACTTAAACTATGTTAGTTTATTTTACTTATGGCACTGCAGTGATTGACATACATGCAATCGAGCCTGCTAGCGATCATTTTCATTATAGACCATGCTTACTTCATGATCTGAGAGATCTTCTCATGAGATCATAGGAAGGTACTACTACTAAGCTGTAGGTACCTAAAGGAAACCTACGTGAGTAGTGACCAGATGTATGAACGTAAACGAAGCAAAAGGAATATGTAAGGAGCGTAGCAGGTGGTGTTCTGTTGTTTCTACCTACCCCCATGGGATGAAGGCGTGAGTTTATGTTTGTATACCTAAAGGATTTACTCTTGCCGTTTTCCAGTAAGTAGGTACAAAGATCATTCAGTTAGCACGGTCCATACAGGGTAACTCAAACGTAGTGGTCCAAAGGCAAATCAGGTAAAGCGAAGGGATCCACCTATCATTAAAAAAATTAAAACTGGGATATTCTGAACAGTTTAGAAAATTTCGTTCTTATTATTTTCAAGAAATTTTACAGTTTTAGTTCAAATCTGGCAAGGCATCTTCCAGTCAGATTTGAACTCGTTGCGTCGAAAATTATGTTCACAGGGTTGAAAAATCCAAGTGGAAGTGTAAATTTCTTGAAAATAATAATAGCGAACTGTTCAGAATGTCCCAGTTTTTAATTTTTTTAATGATAGGTGGACCTCTTCGCTTTACCTCATTTGTCTGGTTTAGTCCACGTTCAACCCCCACAATCTTTACCCCCATCTTTGGACCACTACGTTTGAGACACCCTGTAAATAGGTATCACTAACGAAACCTAGAAAAATAGGTATCTGCCTACGTTCAACCAATATCAACGCGCTGATACAAAAGGGTCCCCAAAACGATCAATTGAAATTGTCAATGTTTACGTAATTGAAACACATTGATGCGCAAAATGATCGTCTACAAAATACAATTGAAGCGATTGACACTATGTATTACTTACTGCGAGATTGACAGCAATATTGACGGCAAGTGCCGCAAGCACCTTTCTATCACTATCGGTTAAAGTGCCGTCAGTTTGCGGCATACTAGTACATCATTTGAAAAAGCCGCGTGGGGTAACATAGTACCTACGTTACGACAGTACCATGAACTTAGCGGTCACATAGTACGACAGTGCCATGAACTTACTACCGGAGATAATGTTTATTGGTTTGTCCAGAACCACTGCACTTTATAACCAGCCCCTTTTTTATAGTAGGTTTTTTTTTGGATAGAATAAACCCTTTTTAGTGTATATTTGAAAGCTTGCCAGCATTGACAGCAATTGCCGCACCGTGTATTGGTGTTCAATGACAGCAAATGGCAATCGTTATTTTAAAATACATGCATACATGACGGACGTAAATTAAATTGCAATTGATGGTTTCGGGAACCCTTAACACCTTTCATGTTTATTTAACGCGACAGAGCTTTCCTTGAACACTCCATCATCCATTTCTTTAATTTATAACATTCGGTTTCGGGGAATTCCGTACATCTTTGTAAAAGCGCTCTGTGTACTTCAACTAAATAAATTGGGATGTGAAATCAAGATCAACGTTACAAAACTCTGGTTTTTGTAAAGTTATTTTATCCAAAGAAGAATGAAGGCGCAGCTTAATGTCTTATTAAAGAGGCTGTTGTTTTCCTCAACACAAATCGTATTTGTTTGAATAGACGTGGTTCCTGAAAAGATGTTCTAAATATCATATTTCTCATAACAGGATTATCCTACAATCAGTATAATAATACGGAAATTTAAACAAAACGAAAATAAATTAATAGCACTGAAAAAATGTGAGCAATCTACTCTTTATAAAATCAACATCGATCGTAAAGCGAACCAACACACACACTTTTTCAGACTTGCCCTAACAAAAAGCTCAGAGTAAGCTTTAATGAAATATCGCTAATTCAAAAGCTTGCATATGACAAAGAATATTCCACATTCATATCTCATAAAAATCAACATTGACTCACTATTACGTATGCTAATGTCAGATTTGCATACAGAATCCCTATAACACAGGGAATTAAAAGGATGCGAAATATGATCCTTGGGTTTTTTGAACGATACCTACTGACATTTTCAAATTCCTTATATTTGAAAACATATAAACATACGATTATGTATGACAAGTGCACGTAATTCGCATGAGATGGGTTTCTTTATATTCTGTACACGTACCTATAGTTTGCTCTGTATTAAGTCAAAAATACATAAATACGATGTAGATAAAGTACAGTCAGATACATCAGTCGGAAGCTTTGAATTTAAATCTTTAACGGAATTGTTTTTTGTTTGTTCAAGCTCACGTTTAAAGTTTTAAAGTTGAAACAATTAGGGTGCGCCTACACATCAGTTCCTTTTAAAGCATAATTAGACTTGTTAAACAAAATACTTGTATTGGCTTTTTTATGTTATTTTAAGGTTAAGTTTTGTTATGCGTGTACCTATATTTATTTATAACTTAAAATGTATCTTAATTTAAAAATTCTATTACAACACAGGTATATTCCTGTATATCTTATTAAAATTAGTAGGTACCTATTAGGTAATAATGCGAAATTAATTTGCACACCATAAACAGGTAAGATATGCACTGTATATTAAAACCACCAACTTTTACAACTGGTAACACCTGTATTTTCTGCAAATAAATTATTCTTATTCTTTAGACATTAAGTATGTACTGAGTTTGTTCTCCAGATTGGATGAAAACGAAAAACCAAGTCTTACAATTTTCAGTTTGAAAGTTTCCGATAAACAGTGATAGGCTCAATCAAAAAAGTATAAAAGTAAAGTAGGTACCTACACGCCAAAACTGCTGACTATTTACTCGTAAGCTTTAAGAGAATGGTCAGCAGTTTTGTCGTGTTTTATACTTTTATACTTTTCCTTAATGATTAAGGAAAGTTACAAAAGACAATTTATTTACTACTTTAGTAAATTATTCAGTGATCCCGTTTAGACATTTGTAATTTTTTTTTTACTGTTAATCCTATTAACAATGTGGAAAAGATTGTGAATTTCAAAATGACATTTCTAGTTTGGGTAATAGGTGGTCACATCCGGTTTTTACCCAAATAAATTAACTCAATAAAAATTAGCAGAAACTACACAATCAGTAAAACCTTGAGACCCACACAAAACCTAAGCAAAAGTTGTTGACATAACTAAACACCAACAATGAATCATACAAGTGCAAGCCTTAAGAACCAATTAGAACTATTCACATCGCCCTGTTTCGGTCAATTGCTAAGTAAATAAGTAAATAAACGTAACTTACGCCCACTACTCTTTATGAATGAAGCACTTGCAAGCCCATTCAATTATTTAGTTCATTAATAGAGTTGAAATACTATTGCGTTTTTTTTTTTTTTTTTTTCACTCAAACATTTAAAAGTTTTTTGAAATATGTGTTATGATTCTAAATATGTATTTTGTCCTTGAACTTGTCATTAAAATCTGTTTTGACTAAGATATCTCACTGACAAAACTGAACAAAAAAACATCATAAGTTCATCGAAAATGAAAATTAATTGAGAATTTCCTCATTCACTGTATTGGAATGGTAAAAAAACTTAATAAATCTTATTTTAACCTAAAATCACATTTTATTAATCATATGTGATCTAAGAGCGAGGTCATTGTGCGCAGACGCAGAGATGTACGAACGCAAGAGGACGCAGGACATTTTGCTATAAAAATGTTGAGCGACCCCTTATGACCACAGTATCGAACGGGGATCGGAAGGACACAGACATGAAGCTGGTGAGTCCTTGGATATTTTAGTTTCGTGCCAGTGCGTGTGAAAATAAATAAAATATTAAATAAAATTTTAAGTCAGTGAAAAAAAATTGAAAATATTATTGGATTGCATTTTGTTTTCGTCTGTACTTAGTCTGTGCATTACCTTAATATTTTATTTTAATAAATAGTTATTTTTTACTATCGAATCAGTGCACTTTGTTCTAAATAATTCCAACAAGTTTTGTTTCTTTTAATTACTTTAAGTAAAGAAAACGTGTATTTGCGATAATAAAATCATAAATAATTATGAAATGTAACGCTAAACAAAATATTTTATTGAAGAAGCGTTAAATTGAAAACCGTCTCTCGTTTATCGTTCATTCAAAATTAATTTTCTCTGAAATCTAAATCTTCTTACGATTAATCTTCATTTAACTCACATTTTAGAGTACCTACCGATTAATCTAATATTACGACTCAAATTAATAAAAAATAAAAATATAGCCTAAACTAATCAATAGTAACTGTAATCTCTGATTTAAACCAAAACCGTTATAAATTCCACTTTATAATTGAACTGCCAATATAGTTAAACTCCCAGCACACATACCCGAATACAAATCAGTTAATTAAAACTCATAACAACGAAAACAGTATAATTACAACGGCTTTTTATCATGGTCTAAAATCTAAAACTACAGTACGAAGCGAATGATACCTACGTAAATGAAAACCCCAAAATATTTTAGAGTTTACAACCTCTTAATGCAAGCTAATTTACATTTTTTTAACCAAATTATTGAAAAAGCAAACCGTAAAGATTATTCAGAAACATAAAGAAACAGAAACCTCGTTGTTCTAGTGTTCGCAAGCGCTACTGCTGCGCAGTAGGTCCTGTGTTCAATTCCCAGGTCAGACAATATATTATTGGGTTTTCCATCAGGAAACCCAGAGTCTGATTTTGTGCCCGGTTGATTACATGGGACATAAACAAAATAAGCGAAATGTGGTTGTACTACAGTTATATCCCTGCCTAGCCTTTCGGGGATCACAGGCGTGATATTATGTATAAAGATTACCTGGCAATTCACATCTGTCTATCACCTGTAACTAAACAAAAAAAAAATCTTCCCCAGATACTAATTTTCGCAGCCATCTTGGCCTTCTCACTGGCTGAAGAGGAGAAGAAGTCAGAAATCTTAGAAGACTCCCAAGCTGAAGCATCAGCGAACATCGAGCTTATGAAAGAAGGGGCAGATCTGAACGCAGCCGCCAGTACATACAACTCATACGTGCCACCTAGCCAAAGACCTCCTCGCTGGGAGGCGCCAAGCTATGTGCCCCCACAGAACACTTGGCAACCTCCTAAGCCTATCCAGGAGGTACAAACAGGTGTGCCCGCTAACGTGCAGAGTGACTACTATGATCATCACCACCACTGGAATGTTCCGACGTACCACCCTCCTACCACCACCACACCAGTGTCTGTGATCAAGAATGAGCAGTTCTTTGGCGAGAATGGATATTACAAATACGAGTAAGTACAAAGTTTAAGAATCCCTTCGTTAGCTGGTTACCCTCTTTTCTGTTTTCATATATGCGTGAGGGGTCCATCAGTTAGTGCGTCTATACTTTAAGTATTTGATAATACCTTCATGGAAAACCACCTGAATTTTATAGGATCCGATGATTTTTCATGATAAAATCATCTTAGTTACTTTAATAGTTCAATCAAACTGAATGAACTTCTAAATATTGATTTTTATAAATCGTCGTTTAACACTATCATTAAACTTTTACATAATTAAAGTTAAGTATCTATAAACTCTGTGTGAACCATTATGTAGACTTTTCACACTTTAATTCACGACTTTACGTAACAATTTGCAAATGAGATGGCAGTAATCTTGACAAAACGCGAGTATAATGTAGTAGCTGCGTTAAAGCTTAACCAACTTAAAATTACGTCTAAAGCCTACATTCACTTCACTGCCGGTTAATGGAGCTGCCTATTTGATTGCTTATTCCTCGTTTATTCCTCGCTTATTGTCGAACGTTGTAAATAATCGAGTTAACTTACTAACTAACATTTAAAGACCTTATACTGAACTTTACAGTACTGTATCCGTTATTATATACACACGCATTTCTTCACGTACAATCTAAACATATTTATAAAAAAATTAAAAAATCATTCGTTGTCCTTGACAATCATAACTCGGTTCAAAATGCAAATGTTATGTAAAATTCTCAGTGACACAATCCGTAACGGTCACACAACGGATCATAAAGGTTTCACATAAAATCCCAGGTCGCCTTAACCCATAACTGTTCGGGTCTTCAGACCTCCAAAAAGGTCCTAATTGTGTGCAAAACTCGGGATCCCATAATAACTGTTCAGTCATCGTCACCAACAGGTAAAAATCTTCAAACATTCTTTACAACTTTACCGTTGTCCCAATGAACCGAATTTATTGGTCCATAATTTTTATGATGTCTCCGTCGTATTGGAATTTAATTTAAATCGCGTTTCCGTAAACAGACTGTCTTTCTAATAATAAGATAAACTTTGAATTAATGAGGAAAAAATTAACGGTGCAACCTATTGATCTACTAATATCGATATGGTTCCTCTATTGTTGTGTCGATAAACTCCTTATATGGCAATTTAGGTACTGTCTCAAACGGATGATATAAGTAGGGTTGATAAAAAACTGCTAGCACATCCCGCGGTGATGGCAATCTTTATAGTGTGGCAGGCCTTGAAAAAAACTAGCGCACAGAACATAAAGGCACATATTACACATGTACATATAGTCCGTTTTTGGTACCTGCTGTATGCTTTGTCGGAAATCACGAAAGTTCTGATCATTATAATCGTATTATCAGATAACTCGTGGTGTCTATGAAGTCATTTTCCCCACTGTGTACGAAGAACTAACAAGACAAAGTGTGTGATTTTTTCTGATAAACTCAAAAAACAAATCATACATTTGAACGAATAGAATAAGAATTAACAAATGAAAATTAGGAAGAATAGAATTCGAGATTCAAAAGTAACAGATAAAGCGAAAATTTAAATATGAACTCAGGAAGGTCAGCGATCTCAACGTTCCTTACTCGTGTCAAATATTCCCATCTAGGCCAATTTATTGACTTTGATTTCCAAACCAAACCTCCTTTATAATAATCTTCTTGCCTCAGGTACAAGATCGCTGACGGCACATGGGTCGGAGAAGAAGGTTACTTCACAGACCCCAGACAGACTGAAGAGAGCTTGGTGAAGAAGGGCTGGTACTCATACGTCGGCGCCGATAAGAAGGTTTACACCGTCCACTACTGGGCTGATCATACTGGCTACCATGCGTATGGTGAACATCTACCCACCCCTCCCCCGGCTACTCAGGCGTAAGTATTTTGCCCAATTTTCAGCTAGATTTAATTAACAAAAGACCTTTTATAAAGCCCTCAAAGAATTCATTTTCAGTGATTGAAAATACTTTTCAAATAAGTTTAAGCGTAGTAAGGAAAGAAAGATGATTATTTATCTCAAATAGGTATGAGTAGTCACTATGATACTATATTTTATTATTGATTGAATTATGAATGAACAGTCTCATTTCTGCATTAAAAAAGATAAATGAATTATAGAAATTACATACAAATAATCAAAGGAAATGAGGTGATCAGAACAACAACTACCAATCAAAGAACAAGGTTAATAAGCACCATTATTTTTCTACGAATCGAAATCCTAGAATTACTATAAAAGACGTAGCCTCGTGGTTTGTTATTCCCCTTATTTTCCTGAACAGGGAGGCGTGTTGTTGAGTGAATTATAGCCTCAAGTTGTTTGTCATAGCCCGTAACAAATGGCTACAAATAACAACAACATAAAACAAACAATAAGTTTTGGAAAATTCCTCGTAAAAATGAAAGTGTTTTCTGACATTTAGATGACCGTTATTACTTTTAGTTTTTTCTTTTAAAAAAAAGTTACGTGTGACTCTTTTAATTGTGTTAATTTTATGAGTATACCAGTTTGCTACTGATATAAGTCCGGTTTTAAAATGTATACAGGAATCTAGGCTAAAGAAATATTTAAGAATATGCTATCAAGCAAGTTTTCGTACCGTTACATACACAGTTTTTGATATTAGTAGGTATTTACAAACAAATAATATTTAAAACCGAAGAAAGTCTTCTAGAAACATAAACATATCATTGTAAAACGAAATGATAGTATCTTCATAACTTATAATATAATAGAATAGTTTTGAAACGAACAATCAAACAAACAATGGTAGTAGTTTAATTCTATAGATACAAGAAATATTATGCGCAACTAAACAATCAGGATTGTCTAATTAGGCTGAAATGACATATTATTATCTCAATTACAAAGCAAAACATAATTTAAGACAGCATCCGTTTTAAATAACTAAATAAAAATGGCAAATATACAGTTACAAGACCAAATAACAAATGACATGCCACCACACAGAGTTAGTTAAGAGCTTCAACTGTCCGCCCGCTTGTCACATCAAATCTCGAATTAGCATATAACATAATAGATGGCGGGTCAGAGATGTTAAATAGCTGTTTTAAATGTAGCATTAATCAACTTGTTAGAATTAATATACATTGCCATATTGGTTAAACGTTTAAGAATAGAAGAGGTTATAATAGATAAAACATATAGTAAAACATTTACAAAAATCGCAGAAATAGAAGTTACAAACAAGCATTAGGATGACGAAATAGCCTTCTTCAAATTGTTGATTGTCTGGTACAAGTGCACTACTAAAAGAGACAACGTTTAACTCGCTAAAATAAGTCATAGATACGATGAATTCAATGTTCTAGAAAAGGTAAAATAATGACCAGCTGCTTCAGTGCTTCTCTTTTTTTTCTTTCCAATATCAATTTATTTTTGCTAATTAGCACGTCAATACAAACTATTTCATTGTAACGTAACCTTAGTAGACCAAAAAGAGAAAGGGATGGCAATATTTCTTTCAATTGTTTGACAGATACAGTTATTGAACAAGAACATGACGTTATTGACATTAAAGAAACTATGCTTACAGAAGATACAAGACAATCTCATAATGAACACGATTCGGATAAAAGATGTTGCCAAAATGCAATAACTTAGAAGCGATACAAAATGGGAAATAGTTTATTATAACTGATGTAACGGTAAATAAAAATCACGCAAGTGAATAAATATTGGCAGACAGATTTTTATGGGACATTTATGTTATCTTGGCTATAAAAACGACGTTTTCGTCGGTTTATATCTAAGGCACTGGTGGGTGACATAATCGTTCAACCTCAAGATGGCCGATTTGGGATTTGCAACGTAAAACTTAATATAGTTTGTTAGAGAACCACTTTAGACAAACTTCGCGTTTAATTTTAGCATGTTTTCGCTTGAAAGCCCTTTTACACTGAATTTTAATGAAAATCTCATTGTTACAGTGCCATCGACCAGGAAATCCATAGGCCTCAACACGACTACCCTACCCAGACACCTGCGCCGGTCCACTACCCAACTCAGACTCCTGCGCCAGTCTACTACCCAACTTCCGCGCCCCATGTGCCTCCCCAACAGCCGACTCCCCAGTTGCCTACCTACCCGTCTCCCCAGTTGCCTGTCTACCCGCCACATCAACAGCCTTCCAACCCTCCTCAACAGCAATACTACCCTCCTCAGCATAACTATTACCCCCAGCAACCAACCAATCAAATTTAAACTCATAATGTAGTGCTAAAACCTGTGGTATATTTATAATGCAAACAACGACCATAAAGATTATTTATGTATTAAAAGTGACAATTGCTGTCTTCTGTATATTAAAACGTCTCGTGTTAAATATTATATAATCATTGGTACTGTAATTAAAATATTGCCATCATGAGACCAAATATGTTTCAAGCAGTATCCGTAAAAAAAAAATGTCCACAAAAGTATTTTTTTATGAATATTTATCTAAATAAATCGATGAATTTTAATGTACAGAGACGCTTAGCTCTATAGGTATACGAATAATATTACCTCTGAACGATTTTAGTGATGTAAATCGATTCGATCGATAGAGTCAGTGATCTTAGTCACGATTATGAATTGTGAATTCGATCACTGATCGAGGTATGACAGGTTTTGTGATAGTAATGTACGTTCAAAGCCAGTGATATGTGATGTATTGGTAATCAATAAATAAGTTTTGTATATAATTTTTTATTTCATTCTGAATGCGATCCTGATGCAAACTCAATGTGGGCACAATGCAATGGATTTGTACCAAGACGAGAAAATCTTTTGGATTGTTCAGTTCCCATTAGTACACTGACATTAAAATATAATGCAGTTTCTTTCCAAGTAATAACAGAATAATCTTCCATATTATGTCAAGAAATTAAAAAAAGATTCACAAACTATTCTTTCACGATATATATTTTACATCATCATGAAAAATTATATTTAAGCACCCAACTAAGGCTTTATAACAACGAATAAAACAACAAGTAACAACAAAAAAAAATTGAAGCGATTAAATTCCCAAAAAATATTTATAAAAACGAAAGAACACAAGTAAGCACTTTCGATACCAGAAAAAGATTCATAAAGAGTCACATAACAATATTATGGAAAAAAAAATTGTTACCCATTTGAAACTTACGGAGCCGGTAATTTAACCGCGGTAGGTTTAAACCAAAATTCTTCAGAACCGGCTTTTTGGGCCATTGACTCGACTTTGACCATTACAGAACTTGCATCACTTTACGACACGCGAATTTGGGATGACCGCATAAAAACCTTCAATTTATCGTGCAATTTATCGAAGGCTGTCTCTCCGTATCCGCCTCGGGGGTTTTTGAACCCTTTAATTAATTAAACTCCATGATTCATTTGTTCTTTTTGTATTTCTTCCTTTAGAAACACTTGTTCCGAATCAATCGTTTTGTAATTCGCCGAAGATGGAAGGGATACATAAACAATGCATTCGTTCATCTATTGTTCAATTTGCTTTAAATGCAATCCTAAGCGTAATCAGTTAATATTTGCTTATAACTTCTCAATCGAAAACATTGCATTCATTAGTAATTAAAAAAACGATTCAGTTGCAAAGAAAATTTCATTCTTTACGTTTTTATACCGACAGTCACACGATTCCTGGGGTAATTGACTCGAACAAGTAGATACAGTTATAAAAACGTTAAAGTCACGGGTATATGAACACACACCCCAATACTGCGTATGTAAATTATCCATCGTTAAGACTACCAATCAAACGTCGTTCAATGTCGCTTTTACTTTGAAGCTTTAATTGCAAGCCGAGTCGATGCAGTATCGGATACCTGATAAAAACAAGAACGAAGCAAAAAGCGTGAATCAAAGAAGAGAAACTTTGTCCAAACGATCTCTTTCACGAATGCCTGGACACATCTCGCGTGCGTATAAATATATGCGGAATTCATTTTCATTACCAGTCTATTTTCCACAAGTGCTATAGTGTGACGTGAAAATTGTTATCAAAAACATTTACAGCTTCAAGAAAAATGAAGCTGGTAAGTGGAAAGTGTTTGTGTCGTTCAGTGAACATGGATTTTTATTCGGATGGTTTCAAACCGTAAGTTGTTGCTCTAATTAAAATATAATATTATTTTTCAGATACCACTGATAATTTTGACGATAAGTTTAGCAGTGGACAATAAAGCTCATGAGCATTTTACTTTTCCACCCCAATTTCAATCCGCTATGTTTACATCTGAGAAAAATCCTTACTTGCCCCCCGAGGCTCACACTCCTCTCCCATATTTCCAAATGAATATGAATAATATAAACAAATTACCATTTCCATATCTTCCTCCGACCGCTACTAAAGCACCGTTCGGATACCCTTCACCCTTTCCTTTAATAATATCATCAACACTAAGACCACTCCGAATCGAAGATGATGATGATGAAGAAGATGAAAAACCAACAACACAGGTTCCACAATACTTACATACTAACAAAATGAATCGCACTCAAAGAATGCCGAACCAAATGGCAGAAAGAAGAGAAATGAGACCAATTCCAAGGAGTGTTCAAAATCCAATAGATAGAATTGATACAAAAATGCCATTTCAATTCAACACTAGCCCTGACCCTCCGCCTCAAACTGGAGTAATGCAAACAGTGACGCCTCGTAGTATAAGCATAATGGACATCCAACGAGATCACGCTATGGATCAGATGAAAGCAGCAAGTTTTCCGGGAGGTCAATATGTACCACAACCTGGTATTTACATATCTTCTACAACAGAAACCGCGATACCCATTCTACGTTTATCAAATGAAATGGATTTGGATGGAAGCTTTAGTTACGAGTAAGTAGGACATACACCTTCATTTTGTTGCACTATATACAATACTAATCACATTCTATTTTAGGGCTTTAGGAGCAGATCAGACCCATTACGTGCAACATAGTCGCATGGAGAATGCGGGTACTGGCAAAGATGAACAAGTTGTAGAAGGGTCATACTCTTATGTTGGAGATAACGGGAAGACATACACGGTCCACTATATTGCAGATGCAAATGGGTTTAGAGCAAGCGGTGACCACTTACCCGTCGCGCCACCTGTCCCTGAAATTATTCAGAGGTTTGTATAATAAATAATTAGCCGAATTTGTTGCTATCTTACTGAATACAACACATAACTAGTGTAGCTACTGCATTGAAACAATGTTTTTAAACATTAACAAGAAAATCTTTTATTTCTAGAGCAATTCAGTACAACTTAGCCGAAGAATCTAAAAAACCACCGCATTTAAAATCATGGAATGGAGAACAGCAGGAAAACGAATTAAGCGAAAGCGAAAAACGTCATCAGTTTGCTGTCGCACCGCCGCGGCTCAGTAACTTATTTACAGGGAAAACTCCTGAATCATTCTCGCATAGTTTTTCGCCACCATCTATCAGTCAAAATAATTTAGTAGCCGCAGCTAGTTCACAAAGCCCGGTTCAAGCGGCTATTGGCTTCGCAGATCAAATGCAAACTAAACAAAACAGTGGAACAATTTCCCCACAAATAACTTTTCTGGCTTCGCAGGGTGCTCACGTTCCGTCTGTGACCGCACCTCAACAGCAAGCAATAAACAGAATTTTCACAACTGAGAAATCCACAATGCCTCAGTTAGTAAATTATGAAGCAAACCAGAAAGAGCCCGATCCAGAAAGTAATAAAGCATTGTGGAGGTGGCAGTATGGTATTAATGCAAATGCGAATCAAAATATGGAGAAAGATTCAATTTCAAGATCATTATTCGGTGAAGATGACATAGTAATAAACTTTAATGATATGAATTCAGAACAGTATACCAAAATGATAAAAGAACAACTAGACCCCAATATGAAAGAAAATATTGAAACATCGCATCAAGATGAAACCCCTTACACCAAAGACAATTATTTTTATGCTGATTATAAAACGAATCCAGAAATGGATTATGCGTTTAGTAACGATAATTTAAAGCCAGAAATTCATGTGCACAGTAATGATAATAATCAGTACTCAACAGAAAGAATTTTACCTGAAACTCAGGCATCTGCCAGCCAGCTTTATTCGGGTAAAAACCAGTATGATTCAAACAAAAATATACAAAATGAAGGTAGCCAAACTTCTCGGCCAAAACTAATAACACAGCAACAATTTATTCCTCAAAGTCAAACCGTAACCCAAACTTACAATTATGATGCAGACAATTTTGAATCTAGAAGAACTAAAATATTAAACTTAGATACTTTTAATATTAACCATAACTTGAATGTTTTACCTTTAAATTACGAAAAGTATATTCCTCATTATAAACCTAGGAGAGAATCTCAAAACGAAACAAAAATAACTGTCACCCAAGAAACCCCCACGACTACCAATAAATTGACAGATTTTTCAACCATTAATAGTAGTCAATTAAAATTCTCTGATTTTATTGTGCCTGATAATAAAGAAAATTTCAAACTCTTTCAATTTACTGAACCTGAGCCTAAATCAACTACTACAACAACGGAAGAAAGCATCGAAAATGCATTTGAAGATAATATTTTCTTAAAAAATCTATTTAGGAATAATGAAAATGAGCAAGAAATCAATAACAACATAAGAGAAGAAAATACTAATAAACTAAACCTTCAGCTTAAGCCTTTAGATACCAGAACCGAAAAACATCCAAAGTTCATGCAATACCCGATCAAACATCACAATGAGAACAAAGCTACAAGAAAGAAGCCGGTGAACATTGGTGACATACTTAATTACATATCCAGAAATCAATTTGAGTCTAGTAGATTAAAATTAGCACCCAAACAGGCGCCTAATAACGTTAAACAAAACAACGAATTGCGTTATTATACACCTGAACAGGTTGAAGACATGATAGAAGACAATAAAAACCGAAATCAACGCACACTACAGCAGCAAGAAGAACTACGAGGAGTTATCAAAAATTATAAAGTTTTACATCGAAACAATAACTTCGCAAACGTAGCGCAAGATGACGTTGATGGATTGAGAAGAAATATAAGTCCTTCACACTTAAAATCTTTGCCTCCCTTAGGGCGCGCAGGCCCGTCTATGAAAAGTTACCTGCCCCCAATTTACGTGTAAATAACAAAATTCTGTGATTAATTTAGATACTTTCGTAATTTTAATGTTTGTTTTGTAAATAACCATTTCGTGCATTTATTAGGGATAGTATTTGAAATAAACGTTACATAATTACAACCATTTGTTTATTTCTCACACAAACTTCAACAAATCAATTAGGAGATGATTTTCTTCGCTTAGCCTTTGTTTTTTCTTACCAAAAGAAAATTAATAACTTTGTATATGATAAGACTAAGTAACAAGAAATTAAGAAACGATGCGCTGAAAGCATAAGTAAAGATCGCGTGCGCATCTTAGATGCATCATCTCACCGTCCGTACTGAAAGCGTAACGAGAGGAAACTTTCTAAGAATTATTCGATCCATTATCTCCTAATAGATGTTAAGAATGAGGATAAATCTTTGAGTACGGCAATTAAAACCGACGTTTACGTTGACATTATTTTAAACATTAACGAGAATGACATTCTTTTCCACGGATGAGTTTACAATGTTTTTCTAATATACATATACATACATACGCACATAAAAAACAACACAGCAACTGTTCAGTCTTGTGTGAAAGTAGTGTTTTCAGAACATTTTAACTTTTTTTAATTAAGAGACGCCATCATTGTTTTCATAGAGCGATAGCCTGTCATATAAACAGGCTTGACACAATCTGCGCACAGCTTACTAATATGTCAAAATTGACGCCATTAATGACGAATGTTTGCCTAACATTAGTCAAGAGGAAGCATGAAGATAATATTAGACAAAAATTAATGACTAAACGCTTTTAAAAGTAAGGGATTTCCAAGCTTAAAAATTACCTTTAAAGTTATGAATCAACTTTTTGAATAACAAACAGTTTTGGGTGTATGTATTATTGTGGGCAATACGTCATTTATTGTTAATTACATTTCTATCAACATATTTATAACACTTTGTAAGAAAAAAATCATCTAAAGTAGAAAATAAGTAAAAAAATACGTATATTGCGAAAAAAACGTCCTGTCGACTCGTCTACAATAAAAATCCAATAACGTTACTTTTCGGCTATGTGGATATCTCATTACGAAATGCGAAGAAAAACGATGAAACATACAAATACGGTTACTGTGTATGTTCGGCAGATAATTTTCAGGACAAACTGCGGAAAAATAAAGGGAAACTGTTTCGTCATAAAAGGAAAACTCTAGAAGATTTTAACGAAGTATAGTTTCTTAAAATACTATCTAACATATACATGTTTATTAGACGAACGAATAGGTAAGTAAACTTTATTTCCTTCAGAAGCAATAAAATAAAGTTTCTTCAAAAGCAAAGGGTATTCTGGTCAGTATTTTAAAAAACAATATTACTTAATTTAACAAATGAAAGTCCCTGGACAGCGGTAGTCTATATTGTGTGGCAGAAACCTATTAAAAACCCTATTAAGTTGTCTTTCAAACCCATTCTGTTTCATTGTTGTTGAAAGCTTTGAGGGAGCAAAATATACTAAAGCAATCCAATTCGTGTGTCTAGCTTAGTTTGTGAAGCGTTATTAATTTATCGAGGTAACTTTGATGGGTACAGTTAGTTTTAAAAACAACTTTTTTATAAAATTATTGATGGGATAGTTCATGTGGCTGTTAGCTAATTGACACAATATTTTTTATGTAGCTCTGGCTTACACGAAACCGAAAGTTTAAAAAAGGCATAAAAAATGTCATTCTTCTAATTTTTTTTTTTTTTTTTTTTCGTTTAACCTATATTGTCCCACTGCTGGGCAAAGGTCTCCCCCATATTTTTCCAGTCTTCCTTGTGTTGTGCCTTCTCATTCTGATATTTTATTTTTTTGTTGTTGTTTTTTGTTGTTGTGTTTATGAACACAACAAGAAATTCAAGAAACTCGACTCGATAAGATAAAAAATCGAAATAATATTTCTCCGGTACTAATTCATATGACATAATTCTCCGTGCAAAGACTATTGATATATTAGATGACGAATGCAAAATTAATCATAACAATTGCTTACATAAAACAGATAGGTACACAACGTTGAATAAAGAAAAAGAAACAAAGGACAGTCCCTAATAAACCAAGCCAAAGTCTTGGAATCCGCAAACGACCGAAACTTCTTATTGTGATTCAAATAACGTGGGTTTGCTTTTATTTCAAACTTAATTAGACAAAAATCTGCCTCCTCATTAAACATTCGACTTGGTGTAAAACCCTGGAACTTCACGTCATTTTATTTTAATAAGCTGATTCGTTCAAAAAAGTACTCTATTTTTGGAGATGTAACGTGTATTTTCAAATTGCAAGTTAGTTTTTGCGAAGGCAGAGTTTGAAACATTCGTAGGTAAAACCTTTTGATTTACTTCAAGTTATTCTCTCATGAAGGCTTACAATGAACTTTAATGAGCGTGTTGTTTATATTTTAAACGATGAAAATTGCTTGTTTCAGATCAAGATAACAAAAGTCAAATAAGGCGAAATTAATTACAGTGCATAAAAGAAAAACAAACTAGTAATGTTTACAATGAGAATAATTCTGTTATCATCTCCTTCGAATGACCCTAATAAAATTACCCATTCTGGTTCATAATTTACGATACAAAAATCGAATAATTACTTAAAAAATTAAAAATTAAGGAGTTCCGTTTTGTAGCAGTCAAGACTGAAGTAAGTCTCACAGACTTACGCAGCTCTCTTCTTGATAACCTTCATTATCTACCTTTTCGCAACTATGTTGGGGTCGGCTTCCAGTCTAACCGGATGCAACTGAATTCCTTCTCTTTATATAGAACCTAATATCTACAATACCAACCTCCTTTAATAGTATCATTGCATCGGCTGCATCTGCACAAATGAGCACGTCAGGTGGCGTTATTTTAAGCCCTTCCCCGCCAACGTTTCAATTAGCAGAACGAAAACCTTTTAGGATTATTAAACATTGAATATGTGCTAAATGAGGTGTCTTATCAATTTATATGGGAGAAGCAGAGTATTAAAGAATTACAGACAGGTGAAATTGATTTAGTGTCCAGTGGCCTAAGTCTACTAATTTATAAACGTCACAATGGTGTCATAATGGTTAGTTTTTGACAGTTTTTGTATGGCAAATCTGTCAAAAACTAACCATTATGACACCATTGTGACGTTTATAAATTAGTAGACTAGACCCCCAGATTTTTTAAATCATAATGAGCTTTTGCTATTTGTTGGGACCCAGAACATAAACATTGTTAAAAAAGTACTCTATATTTGGAGACGTAACGTGTATTTTCAAATTGCAAGTTAGTTTTCGGGAATACGTTTTGGTTCTTAGCATTTCTATAGCCCAGATACCTCCTGGTTACAGGTTACAGAACACTTCATTATGTACACCATACGAATTACAGATGTAAATGTAACGATAAAACCGCCCATTGTGTCACCCTATGTAAAATGTCTTGTCTGTAATTTTTATGGTGTACATAATAAAGTATTTCTATTCTATTCTATTCTATCCTCTTTTCAATTTTTGTCGGTCTTATCACGTGTTATTACCACATTCATACCTAGTATCATCTTTCACTGTAAGGATAAGGCAACGCTCCTCTTAAAATGTCATCGAGGCATTGGAGTTCCTCCGCAAACATATAGCATTAGATACTCTTAGAAGAAACGCAGGACTGAGAGACGGTAGTGTTGACCCTAAATCAAATTCAGTCAATCTAGTCAATGCTATACCAAGAATTCTTATATAAATAAGGGCTGCAGAGTGCAGACCCTATAGTAGCCCGTACAGTAACTTATATAAAGGCTGGAAACAGTTCAGACACAACCTGCACACAATACGCGCGTCTGATTGCGTCGCGCCAGACTACGCAAATTACATCGTATATTGTAGCAAACCTCGTTTGTATGATACCGTCTTCTCCTAATCATAGACGGTAATGTACGATTGTGCAGACAGAAGAATATAGGAGTTTAGTTTCAAGGGATTTTGGGAAACTCTGTGAAGTACCTACGGTTTGTTACTGACACATAGTAGTTTTGTCGGTAAACCAAGAATCTATGTGCTCACAAGATCTTCTTTTCAAAACATAAACATGTGTTTGCCAACTTTGCCTGAAGATGAATATTTCAGGCACCCAAAGATTATCTTGCAATACAATCAAAATTATCAAAGTAATCAACTAATTGCACAGGAAAATCCGCCTAGAGCAGCTATTTCCAGCAGTAAGCCGGGTAAGTCATAAACACTTTCATCGAATGAAAATACAACTAAATATCTCATACGATACCTATTGTTATATTTTATACATCTACTCGTACTATCAAACAACATGTTCACCAGGATGACATAAGACCAAAACAAAAACAAAACAAAACACCATAAACAGATAAACTAAGTTGCATACCATAAACAACATTTTATCAAAACCCACATCGATTCACACGGAATTCGAACCGCATTGAAAAGGACATCAAAGTGCTTACACAAATAGATACAAGAATATACGGAAAATATGTAAATTTTAATGCTGGAGTACGTAAGATCAAAGTGGGAGCTACAGGACCCGACTGATTTTCGCTCAACATCGGTATTGCCTTGTGTTTCCCGTTTTTCTTTGGATTGTAAAAGCCCTCTTCATTTCCACTGCTTTTAAAGTTGCCTTGTGATGTGGTGGGTATATTTCCGCAGTGTAGCGGTTGTGTGTAAATTACAACTATTTGTGTCATAGTCATGTTTCCAAATCGTTCTTTTACAAAACAAAGATAAAGGGACGTTCTGTATTAAAATCATGACTCTAACCGTGTATTCAAATCAGTCTTATCACGTTATTATCACTGGAACCTTTCTACTTTACTAAATAATATGAGTTTTTATCTATACTTTACTCACTCAGGACTAACACAGCGAAACATTTCTACCAACTATTTTAATAATGAGTGTACGCAACACCCAAAAACATACAAACCAACATATTAAAACGTATCGTAATAACACTTATCCCAACTAAGTTCTCATAAAACCGTATCTATATACCAAACCGGACAGCATATAATAGTTTCAGGGATCATTATCTGTTATAACAAGAATCTATTCCCGTTTATTGACTGTTAATCATTAAACCCATTAGGGGTTCCGTAGGAGCGCAACGATCAAACTTTGCCTATAACGGTTATGGCCAACGTGGGCACAAAGGTTACGTAATGTGGTTTTGTCGTGTCGAGGGATATTTTGAGAAGTTAACGCCATAATTTTGCCCTTTTCAACACTTTCGGCAAAGTTACGGTAAACAAGCCTGGGAAATGTTCCAGAATTTTCACCGTTTTAATTAATTATAAAAGTGCAACTTCTACAAGCTCTAGACTTGAAATTAATGTAAGCACTCCAATAAGTACTTAATTTACCGAAATTAATCTTCTCTGTCTTGTAAAGGCGTGAAAGTTTGAACAAAACAATGTAAACACATTGTTTTGTTCAAACTTTCGCGTCTCTTAGTTATTCTAAACTTTCAGTACCTAACCGAATTTTGATCATGATTTCGAAATTGAAACTAATATAATAATAGAACTGTGGCGGCATCTACAACGCCACATGCGAAAAGACCGCGCAAAAGACCGCGATCAACATATATAAGACTATCCGACATCAATCGTTGGGCATGTGCCCGCCAGACACGACACCCAACTGGTTGGAGGATCCTCTCTTTTCTAAAAAGGATGAGTGAACTTTACATCCTGTTCCTCAAACCTCTAAAGAACAGTTGTTAGGAGAGCAATAGGGTACCAGATCAGGCAGAGGAGGATATTGACACAAACAAGGAGAGCCCTTACCGAGCAGTGGGTGGAGTTTAGCTGTGAATGGTGGGATGACGAACAGTCGCTATTGCAAAGGATATTTATAGGTAAATCCCACAGCCTTCAGTCCTTAACCCTCGGGCTAGGTGGAGCGACGATCTTCGCAGTGCGGCTGGTAGCAGCTGGATGAGAGTTGCCGAAATTGGAGAGGCCTATGTCCAACAGTGGACTGCTGTAGTGAAGTTACACAGAGCTGATCAATCAGCAACATAAAGACATAATATACCATACTTGTACCTAAACTAAAGAACCTTGCAATTAATGTGTATGTTAATATATAAAGAAGATCGAATATTCGAACAAATAACTGTCACGAAAACAATAAGTAACATGACAAACCAATATTATTCAATCGCATGTGATTGGCGTACAAACGATACCGATATGACCAATCATGCTCAAGCTCAAGAGATTATTGACGGCTGCTTTACAAGAGGATCATTTATTCAAAGTATCATATCATCTAACCCTTTTAGGAATTTGCAGTCATCATTTTATCTGCAACGCAACAAAGTGTTGAGCAATCTTGATCCTTACATATCTTTTGCTTCAGATCTTATGCCGAAGTATTAATTGAAATTGCAACTCACACATCTGTTACAATTACAAATCACGAAGTATATAACTTTGTGGACCTTTTCATATGATATGTAGATAGATTTGAAGGAACAGTTTGATGAAGTCATTGCACATTGGCATTAGGTACACTCTACCATTAATACTACAAAAGAGTGAGTCATGAAAACTGCCAGTTATCGATTTTTTTTTGAAGAGTACGAAGTAAGCAAAGCAATTTCTTTAAATATATGAAACAATTATTTTCAAACAATGTATCATTTTAACCCCATCATAAGTTTCCAACAGATCTCCCATTATCAGTGACAAACAGTCGAACAACATTGACAAATACCCGAGACATGTCGCCCATGTCGTGACTTTTCCCCTTCAGCCAGATTTGGGCCTTCCCGGGATTTACTGTAACAAACTTTACCAATATCGCTGGAATCAATTTACACGCGTTGTTTAAACAAATACGAGTCGATTGTGTTGATGCTACGAAAATCCTATAGGCTTTGTTACTCCTTGGATGGGTTATATTGAATTCCAGTAAAGCAATTTGTATGGTACGCAATTTTGAATAAATAGGTAGGTTACCTTGTGGAAATATAGATCTAAATTAGCACGACATTTTGTGTTCTACTAAACAAGAAAATGCGTGAGAAATAATAACAGTCAATCCAA
Source organism: Eupsilia transversa (assembly GCA_914767815.1). Lineage (NCBI taxonomy): Eukaryota > Metazoa > Arthropoda > Insecta > Lepidoptera > Noctuidae > Eupsilia > Eupsilia transversa. The sequence goes on from OU611888.1 coordinate 8,368,027, forward strand.
TAATAAAACAGCCTCATACCTGTTAATCGTATCGATCATACAACCAAAATCATACTTAATGCTTAAGATATGAAGTACTTCAAATACCTATCTTAGTAATAATCAGTCAACCGTAAAACAGACATGGTTGTCCAAAGTGTCCGAATAACCATGTGTTTCTAACCTTGACGGCACACTATGAGCTTGTCCAAATGAAGCGTTTTATAAATAATGCAATATGACCCCAGCCATATTAACTATTGAGGATTGTTCATGAAATCAGTTGGGAATTATGTACTGGGGTCGATAATCCATTAACCCTAGAAAGAAGTCTGCGTGTAATTGACGCATGCGTTAGCGAAATCTTTCTAAAAATATTGGAAATGACTCGAACTGCGTCTAGGACGTCTCAGTGACCTAGAACTTCCACAAGACGTGTTAAAGTGTTATAGTTTGTTGTCTTTTAAGAAGTTTATGATTTTAAAATTTGCTTAACTTTTATACATGAATACATTAGTTACCATTACATTGGTTTTTCCAATTACATAACAAAAAATTATAATTCCCATTTTAATTTTCCGTATAAATTAACAAATTAAGTCATGGTGTCATTTGAACGTATGATTAAGTACCTTTAACGTACATCTCAGTATGATTATCTTTCTAGGTTTCATAAAAATATTTTTAATAATCAGGTCTGAATATTTAATTTAACTCCATGGCATTATACATAAAACCATAACGCACTAGTACGTCGCTAAACGCTTTCAATACCGACGCGCGAGTTATAACGCTTCGTCTGAACCAACTCTAAAACTGTCAAACCTCATTACCATAATGAGATAACGCGAATCGTGACAAATATTATGAGACTTTGTGATAACTACGACAAAAAATATATATCACAAAAATGAATTTAATATTCGATATTAGTTCCTGATTGACCATTGTTAAAAATATCTGATTGGACGGGCACAGCAGTTTTTATTGTTCTAGTAATCGCAGACGTCTATAAATCATGGGTATCCATTCCATATAGCACATAATATTCTACCAGAAAATGTCTGGACTTTAAAAGAGACCATGACCTCATTGTACCTTTCATTGCGTCATTCAGACCCTCAGAGATCGTTCTTTAAGAAATGTGGAAAAGTCATTCATTTCAGCTACTTGCTTCTGCCTCTGACTGAAGATTTAGACGGATCGCAGGAATGGTCAAATAATAGAAAACAATATGTAAGTACGTTTAGCTGAAACATAATCAATCAACCTTTACATAGCAGATCGACCGAAGGTAGGAACAAGAACTATGAGCTGACAGTGTTTTGTTTTCCCTGATCCATAAAGCTTCTTGTACCCATCATGACTCAGACGCAACCTAAACCTAACAATGTAGCTATCTCCTAAGTATACATCGGTGCCCAAAAAACTGGTCGGGCCGCAAAAACTCGAATCAAGATAATATCACTGTAGTCAACACCGACAGAGACAATGTAAATCAGAATAACTTATAGTTTGTACGAACTTGAACCTCAAACGCCTGGATCGTGTGAAACTTCGTGTATTTGCAAGTGTTAAGTGGTTTGTGATATGATCATTAATTTTTATATTTATAAAGAACGTAATAGACCTGCCTGTAACTTGCACAAAAGCTTGCATGCGTAACATTCACCAATCAGAACTTTTGTGCAAGTTTCAGGATGTGTAATTGTGACTTTACACTGAAGTGTATCTAAAACATCGCAGATACAAGTATATTAAAGATAAGGATATACCTACAGAAGTTGATTCGCTTGAGAGCCCCGAAGGGTAAGAAAAAGGTAAGCTTCGTACCCAAAGTTTTCTAAGGACGATGTTTGGTCCCATGTGACGGAACGAGAATATTGCTATGTGATTGCTATTTATCGGGTACGAATCCAATACTACGAAATACTTACACAAGTAACAAACCGACAAAAAAATCCAGAAGTTCAAAAGTTGCATAGCTTTTAGAAGATTTAATCAAATAAACGGGATAGGGAATTACTATCCTCATTTGCTAGATTACTCGTAGTACCTAACTGGCTATCACACTACAAAAGGTATCCTTATAGTGGGTACACATGCACACAGAAGTTCTATACCTAAGATTTAGGTACCCAATATCACGCCGACGAACACCGCCTAAAATTGCCGATCCATCTAAGCGTGAGATGCATATAGGCAACAATGCGTACCTAGGGACAGGGGATGGATGCAATGTCATCACAGCGATTAATTAGTGGAAAATGAACATCGCACGACTCGACATTTTCAATTACAACCCGTATCCGAAACTGAAGTTGATTACAGTAGCCGAAGGGAATAGTCGAGCGGTTTTAATACGCATTTGTAATCGAGTTAAAAACTACCCAGTCGGATGATTAACGGATTTTAAAGAGGTGCTTAAACAGGATTTTTGACGGTTAAGGACCGTCGAATAATTGTCGCGTGTTTATTAAATTCTGTATTTAATTTAAATTCCTCAATTTGAAGCGAGAGATTCCAATTTAAGGGAATGGTGAGGCCAGGATGTTGCTACATTAATTCCTTCTTTCTAAATTTTACAAAAACATGTATTTTTAGAAAGATACAATTAATCATTGAATAAGCGGTAAACTCGATACAAAAAAAGAAGAAGTTGATGTGAACCAAGTAGAGAGCAACAACCTGAGTCAAATGTAACATTTTACAATCAAATTTATTCTAAACACAGTTAAGAAAACAGATAGAAATGAATACAATTATTCTGAAGTTTCTTCAGTACACTAAAGGATTCACACGCATAATCTCAAAATCTAAATAACAAAACTTCCACCTGAAACTAACACTATAGAAGTGAGTCTACCTTTATAGCTAAAACGACTCGCGGTACAGAATGTTCCAAGTTTTCTCATAACGAAAGTGGAGAGCGAGCTTTAAGCTCTTACTGAGTAGCGTTGCTACAGTTTTTGTAGACTTTTCCTTTCTATGTACGGTACTAACGTATGTAAATAGGCTAGCTGTTTTTCTTAGCGGATATACTTTTTCGCTTAGGAACATATAGGTCTCTTAAGCTACTGGATATCGTCAAAGAACTTGTACTATCACTAGTTGAAAATACAAAGCTAATAGATGAGTTTAATTGTAGGTATCATAGAGATGAAGACTTTAATTTCCTAACAATACTATTTGACTACAAATCTTAACAAAAAACGCAGGTACAGACTTAAAATGAATCTCGATTTACGATGCAGAGGTAAGAAACTGAATGAATAAACGGCTCATTGAAAGTCGTATTAAGCTAGCTAGGTGCTATAAAAACACTTAAGCGACGTAGCACTTTAGCACGTAATTCACTAGTTATAAAGAAAGAGGGGATGACAAAGGATAACGAAGAGCTTTGTCTAAAATATAGTGAACAATATTTCGCTTTTCTTGTCTTAACTTATTATAGAATAGTTTGATCATGAACATGATAAATATGATAGATTTATAGTAAAGAATGATAACCCTATCTATTAATATTATTAACGAAATAAAATACGGATAAAGAATAAAATACTTATACGAAAGAAAATACGGTACCATATTAATTAATTTTTAAAACAATAGAGTCATTTATACATTATAATAAAATCGTAGCGAAGTCTAAACAGTACATTGAATATTTAAAAAAAAAAGTAATTTTTACGGTCTGGGAACGATTCTAATGCCGTTTTTAGAATTTTTGCCTGTTTGTCTGAATGTATGTTCCACCATCACGCAAATACTACCAGATCAGTTTCACGAAGCAGTATTGAAGCAAATCACACCATTACTATACTGTGCCCAGCTATACATTTCGGATAATAAACTGGAACAAGATTTCTTAAGAATTACAAGATTTTACAGTTTTTAGTCGCAATTTATTAAAAACACACCTGACAGGAGCTAAACTATCAGAGTCGAACCTGCCTGAAGTCACTATTATAAGAGCTCAAAATATTATATTTTCATAACACTTCCAACTTTTCTATTGAAACCGTATAAAGCGAACGACAAGCGTAAACTTTTCCACAAACGGGACGTAACACGAGGAAATCTATTTTCCAACATTTTCAAAGTCTAGCAGACTTTTATAAGTCTGGGGGCCACATCTGGCATCCACATTAGTATGTTGATGAGGCAATCGTGATCACGGCGGGGATAACGTGATTTATATCATGGATAGGGTTGCTGCCGAACATATTATTATGAGTAACAATCTACTTTCTTTGACATTGAAGGGTTTTAAGTCAAAATGGTAAGTCATACTTAGAGTTATTTGAAGGAGTGATAATAATATGACTGCATCTTTATTTGATGTGCTATATCTCAATGAAGACTTTTTATTAAATAAATCTTATTAATTAAGACCAATTAGTTAAGCACACAACATACTTAAAATCTCGTCCTATCTGATCGTCTCCCACACTCGAAAAAGAATACTGTTACATTTATTTATTAGATTAGTTAAATAAATAAATACATTTAACTAAGAAAAGCTGTGATTTTCATCAGGAGACACAACCTTGGCTTGATGTGTCTGGGCAGCAGTAAGTTTGTCAACATCAAAATAAATACAAACATCTACGTTTTTTATGAAATAAACAAGCTTGTCACAAAGTATTTAATTGAACACGCGATAAATCAAAACAAATGCATAGAGACAACCCTACAAGCATATTCTAAGGATAAATTAGGGTCGTGTGTCAAATTTTTCACGTATTTTCCTTCGATAGGCTGTCGGCGCGTCGGTGACCGTGCCGGTGTAATTGATAGGACAGATGATATTAATGTCCCTCCCCTACACAACGTGTGCACACAATTTATGTTGCAATACCACACAAACTACACGCTACCCCTTGTACACGAATATTCACGCAACTGTTTTGACGCGAAAACGAAGTTACGCAACAGGATTTGGGACTGCAGAGTGCCTTATTGGTCTAAAATTTAAATACGTTTTGGTTCTATATAACACTTGTACTTTATTGCATGTAATTTCACCTTTGCAACACCTTTGTATAGCCATCTATCAATCAAAAAAGATTTATATTCGGTTGTTTGAATCTGAGGTAGGACTGCAGTATCCACATACACTATCCCGTTGGCAACCAATACCTACGTATAAGTAAAATAAAAGATAAACTAGATTACTAGAACAAAGGTCTTAGTACAGGTCCCTGTGGGATACCAACGACGATACCACCAAAACTATTCTTTCAACACTATTTTTGCAGGCAGCAGTCTTGCATTTAAATACATTAAACTCAGATTAATATATTATGGAAGAAGTGCTGTGCTCTTGTATGACAATTTCAAATGGCACACCCTACCTTGTCAAAAGCTTGATGTATTTCTAATCAGTTTCTAACTATTCAAATTAGAGGCCTAAGAGTCTTTTACATTGTCTATTGAATACCTCGTAATGGACAACGTTCTCCCCAGGAACAACACTATCATGTTGCCATGGCAAAGCGACCTCTATGTCTGTAACCAGAAACTTCTATAAAACAGTCGCACAGCGCCATCTACTGATTACGGCTCGAGGCGCCAAACATGAAACATGTCTACTTGTTCAGGTTTTTCCAGGTTTAGTACCGCACCACCAGATGGCGCTAACTGTATGGAAACCCGTCTGGAATTGCAGCGGTGTATTGTTTATGTTTTCATAATAAAAAAAATGAGTAATCATTGAAGTTTCATCATCACTGTTTGTAACCACCGTATACATTACGAAAGGTGTCAATAGCTTATCGCTACTGAATTAATTTCATTATTCATAAAAAAGGCATTTATTAAAAACTAGGTAGCTAAATAGATATTACTAAACTAACTTAGCTTAGCTCTCGGTCCGCAACCCGCATTATTCTGTTAGTTGGGATTCTTTTTTATGAAGTAGAACTTAATACTTTGTATTTATAAGCAAATAAGTCAACTAGCCAAATACCTGTTATTAGCACCACCTCGTAAATTATGCTAATGAAAAACAAAACGGCCAAGTACAAGTCGGATCCACACACGATGGGTTCCGTGAAGTGAGTAAAAAAACACGTTTCTTGTATGGGGACCCCTATTATTAACTTTATTTAGTATTTTATTTTATTTTTATTGTGGCATAGAAATACACAATCTGTGAAATTTTCATTTGTCTACCTATTACGGTTCATGAGATACAGCCCGCTGACAGTTCGGGTTCCACCCATGGGTTAGCACCGATCGGGTACGGAGAACGGAACCCTAATAAGTAAAGAAAAGCAATTTTCTAGTAAAAATATCTTTAAATTATTCATTTGTTTACCGTTCTCTCCCAATGCTTCCGTATTGAATCAATTATTAATAACTAGCAGCACGCTGCGGTTTCACCCGCATAAGTGTCGATCCCGTGCGAATATCGGGATAAAAAGTATCCTATGTGATGATCCAGGTTATAAACTATATTATGTGTGCCAAATTTCATTTAAATCCGTCCAGTCGTTTTTGCGTGAACGAGTAAGAAACATCCATCGATCCATCCTCACAAACTTTCGCATTTATAATAGATCTTCTTTGATTAGACCTTAAAAAGTTATAAAGTATGTATAAGTAGGTCTATACTTATTTTTTCTTAGCAATCATAAAATTGTTGACTTTGTATGTTGTTCCCTCACAATACAAGGATTTAAAAACTGTTAAGCAGCTACACTACATTTTCCATCGTGTATAAGGAAAATATTTCATAAAAGTTTTTACAATTTTCAACTGAGATAAAACCCAATAAGGTCGCTAACACAATTTCTGCGAAACACGTTGTATTGATGGTGGCGAAGTTCAATAGAGTTCTTTTACGGAAATCCTTTTTCGCAGACTTTGTAAAGTGAGTCCTTTGTGGGAAAGATGGCTCATCTAGATAAGTGGGTACGCTTTCATGGTGAGAATGGCGTCGGTATCACGCGAGCCTTGACTTGCTTTGACACTCCAGACAGCTTTTCTAAGGAACTCGATTTTACAACGATAGGAAAGCGTTTGGTACCAAAATTAATTTTGACACCGCTCCTGTGAAGTTAAGGAACTACATGGAGTTAAACTTGTTTGACGTGGAGTATCTTCCGTTTTAAATTAATGCGAATTTGCATTTTATAACAATGGATAGTGTACACACACAGATGGCTAACGACGACAGTAATATTAAAAAGTATTTGATAGCGTAGACTTCAAAGTTCATTACCCTGTCGAACTACAGTTTAGGTATGTTTTCGTTCATAGGGGAAAGGAAGGTAAGACGGGCCCTGCGGGTACAAAGGTCCACCTTGAAAAGGATAACGCAATTTCTGAATGACTTGTGTCATGAGGAAGCTATTCATATGCTCTGCATGTCTTGGTCAGCGTACTCAACGCCACCATCCACGTTACGACTGTTTTAGACTCGGTCTAAAACAGTGGTAACGTGGACGGCGGCGTCAAGGTGCAAGTTTGTTTTTCCATGTTCTGATGTAAAATTGCCGATTTTCAATTGACATACAGTTTGCTTTGGCATAAGATAATTATCTTCTGGTATAATTTATATTAAACTATGCAAAACCTATTTTTTTTGTTTTCTTTTTATTTCTTTCTTATGCGGAATACATACGTAGGTAAGTAAGACCGTTAACTATGTCAAACTAAAGTAATCATCTACCTTAGTCCTTCGTAGTTAAGATTTAGATACCTATAGGTGGACTTACCTGTGAGCCAGAAGCGAACTCATCAGCCGGTGGTTCCCTGGTGAACCTCTCAAACTTGAAGCTGTTGGAGCGGTAGAGCTCGTTGTCCTCACGGGAACGTCTTCCACGGCAGAACCGGCGAGTTATGGACGTGTGTCTGAAGATAAATTGTAGAATTTAGTCCACGACGACATCCCAGATACAGAAACAGCTCGCATACAAGCACACGACACTCAATCCATGGACCGTAAAACTATGGTTTAGTTCAAGGCTATATAGACTATTATAACATCCAGTTCAAATGAAAGTGGTGGTTCCAGTTACGCAATACCAAATACGTTGATAGAACTTATGGATGCTGGAACTGATACGAAGCGTGATACAAACATCAACACTAGTTCCATTATTTTCAGATTCTATTAAAATGGAACTAGTGGTTAAAAAAAACTGTCAGTAGTTCCATCATGGAACTGTTAATGGAACTAGTGGCAACGAAGCGTCTGCACGAGGCTTAAAAGTAATTTTCACTTGGTAGTGTTTTTTTGGAAGCCACCGTTTCTTTAAAAAAAAAAAAAAAAAAACTTTTTAGTGACATTTGCATAGTCAAAAGGGGTCATTTGGTTGTAAATGACCTCTCCTAAATCCCCATAATGGATTGCCGACATATAACCAATAACCCTGTACATACGTATACCACTACTTGCTATGTAAATAATAGTGACAGAAAGTACTATTTTTTATTTCAAGGATGTTCACGATATGAGGGATAAAATTACTTTTTTCCGTACAGTTTTTAATAACCCCGTAGTGTCATTTTGTACTTGGGCGCTATATTTCCCATATTATTGTTGAATGGACCCTCGGTGCTTCGGGGCCATCAAGGTTTGGTTGGTGGTAGGGCTTGTTCTAAGTCGGCCTGGCTAGCTACCACCATCTTATCTAAGTCTGTCGCCATAACAACAATTTTAGCAGCATCGTTGTGTTTCGGCAGTTAGAGGTAAGATAGCCTCTTTGGTTTACGATTCCGGGTGAAGTTCGCTACCACCTTCAGCCTGATCATCACTTACCATCAGGTGAGATTCAGGCAAAGAGCATCCCCGTTCCGTTCAACCTTCACCGTAGTGGTTAAAAAAAAACAATTGCCAAACGTCAACCATTGTAACTGGTACTACCTCAGACCAGGACTACTATCTCAGAGTAGTCAGATAGGAAACGCTGACCTCATCTAGTTTAAAAAAATATGATTGACGTGTAAAAGTGTTTGTACAAACCTACTTACAGAAAATAAACCATTTATCATAACTAGATAGAAGTGTTCGTGTTATTTTTTTTAATGTTTTTGGATGATAAGGATGCCGACGAGTCGACGACCTACCTGATGGTATGAGTAACCCGCACCAATGCAGATATGCAATACCAGAGGCATCGCAGATTCGTTACTGCCCAAAGACAAAGCTGAAATGTGTCACGTGGCCGTTAATACACCATCATCCAAACCGGTGCCAAACATCGCTGCTCTACGTTTGAAAACCGTATCGTGGAGATACTTCCCGGACGAGTTAATTCTCAAGGAGTTCTAAGTAGGTACCTACTACTACAACTTATTAATAATCTGTGCCTGCAAGGCTAAGAATCTGGATAGTCTCAAAATGTCAATGATTGAATTGTTGGGATCGAAAATCAGTTAAATACTTCTAATTAAATATGTAAGATACAGAATTATGTCGCATCTGCTCAATCTGACGTCACCAAGATACTCGGGAAAAGGTTAGGGTGATAATGACTGATAAAAAATCTGCGACTGATAATATTTTGCGGATAATATCTAGACTCAACAACATAGGGGCAGACTCAACAATTGTTTAATTGACAGAATACGATACGAGCAAAGCTATAGTTTATGCAAACAGGATCAAACAAAGCTTAGTGGTCTCTAAGATTTTTAATGAAACTTAGAAACTTTAATGTCTCTAAGATTAGCAAACGTATCGGCAAGTTTCGGTGTTGTTGCTATAGTGGCCGAAAGGCCTTTGCCAATTTATTATCAATATAAAAAATAAGCCATCTGGTAAAACCGGCTTGTCTGATACCATAAAGCCGTTATATTACTGCAAGTCATAATTTTTTCACAACGCATGATTAACACTGATATAAATCAACATAGCAGGTAATTGTTGTGTAATTGTGTTGATCGATACGTCAAAAATATTATGTGAGGCAGATATAGAAACTTTATCCGTAAGATGAACACTAAGGGAGAATTTGACCTAACAGGAAAAAAAAATATCCGCGGAATACCTAAGCCTTCTCATCGAATAAATTTTGAATTTTTGACAGTGTTCCCATACGAAAACTGTCAGAATTAAATATTATTCCGCGCATAAAATTCTTGTTTGGTCGAATTCGCCTTAAGTAGATTAAAACAATAGACTGATGACTAGTACTTTTGCCAAGTAAATATACAATACACCTACCGTGATTAAAGACCATATATAATTATTGCCTCGCCTGACGTCCTGATAGATCGCTGCAAACAATGTTTGATCTATTTATAAAGACGTCAGACGACGCACTAGAGGATGGACTGATAGCAGCATGATTAAGGAAAGCAATATCTAAACACCAAGATCTCCAATGCACTTCAACAGGCCAAATAGAGAGAGATCTTCAAATACTAGGTACCTACACCTATGCCTAAAACTTCGGGGATTATAGGCGTGATGTTATGTTATAATATAAAAATGCGTGATGTTAAGTTATGTTATTATATATAAAATATAAATATAAAAAATATAAAAAACCAAACAACTGAAGGAGGAGGGAGGGTAACCAATAAAGACTCCAAGAGTGGTGAATAATGACCGGTATGTATGTATGTTTGTTCATCTGTTCCCTCATAACTTCTAAAGTACTTATCATAATTTGACAAATGAGGTATCTTTGGAAGCGTCTTGATGAATGGCACCTCTAGAGGACATAAAGTCAAGTTTTTTTTATTTTTATTAATGCTGTGTTGGGTAACAAATGAAAGGGTATATTACCATATTTCAAAAATATATAGATAAGTACCTATATTTTAACCCCAAAATAATCTAAGTAAATAAAAATAAAAGTTATAAAAACTAAAACCGAACCACGACAAAAATTCCACTAAAAATGTATAAACAAGACATCACAGACAAACAATAACAAATTAAATATCCGGAGTCACGCGTAAACTGTTCGATTTATGCCCTAACACGTGTGACTCCGGATTTTTAAGTCTTGTTTATACCTTTTTAGTTGACTGTTTGTCGTAGTTGGGTTTTAATTTGTATTCTACAGCTTTTTCCCAAAGGCATCAATTTCTACCTTCGATGAGGGCATAGCGCAGGCCTTTTGATCAATAGGGTACTAAAACCGGCACGTGTGGTTCACGTGCTCCCTATCTGTTCTATGACAACATTATCATTTCTATTTACTTTAGGTTTGGAACCGCTTAATTATGGTTTGCATCATTGTAAGAGGAATTGTTCCAGTAGGTTTGTATTTGTCTCTAGATAGGTAAAAGAACTGGTCCTTAAAGGAAGTCATTATTTGATCATATTACACAGATAATATACTCATAGAAGCACGTGTTTAATACGGGGCTTCTAATGACCGTTAAAAGGAGAAAAGAAATCTGCTATTATTAAACGGATTTGTGATCTCAGTTTGTTGTTATCAGATGGAAGATTTTACCCATCCTTAAGACAAAATTGCTTAGTCTCACGAATCTCATTCTCATACATATAGTTACCCATCGTATGACTCATGGCTATCCCTATCTTTAATATTAGGTGATTCTCAGTCCAGTCTAAGGCTCAAAAGACTAAGTACCTACCTAATAAAACCTTGCATACATGCAATATTGTCTATGTCTCTAATATTAAAGATAGATTATTCCTCAGCATGCATGTAACCTAATCTCAACATACGTAAGAAACAAAGTTGCACATCATTGGAGTATTTAATTTATATCTAATCATTCATCACTATCCATCGTTAGTTTTTTATGCGTAAATAGCAAATTATCTGCTTCGAACGCTTGTTGCATTGTTGCGTCCTTAGCTAACTGCAAGTTTACATAAGATAGACTGTAATCATGTCGTGCAATCTACCGTATTGCAGTATAATGAACCTGGCTGATAAAAGTAAGCAACATAGTTCTGGGGTAAATAATTAACAGTTACCTAGAATCGCTGGAGTGCAACGGCCATTGTATCCCGAATATCTTCAATCTGGCCGGTGGACGCCTCTTCTGCTCTGTCCGAGTGTTCTCCTCGACGGGTGGAGTGTGATGTCTACTCCCGGAAGAAGCCCTCGTGCCACTTCGACGACGCCTGCGACGTCTCCTCTCAACCAAAATAAAGTTATCCCCGTTTCTGATAATATACGATGAACGTAGAGTCGATTTCTCGCCCTCGCCCTGCCTTTGTCTTATCAAGTCAGCTGTTCTCAATGTGTGTATGTTCTGGTACTCAGCCTCCTGTGGTGGTGGAGCGGCAGATGGCGTCACTTCCTTGCTTGTGCTAGTCCCGCTTCCATCCCTCTTCTTCCGGGAGGAATGGAGACCAACCCGACGCCAAACCTTTTCCATCTGTCTTTAATGTCATCCCATTATTATGCTCACTAATCGTCGCAATTTTCACGCGAAAAGTCACTCGACACTGAACGCACAATCACAATGTTTACCGAAACAAGTAATCCTCGGGGATCATAAAATCGTTCACAGGTTTTTACCGAAACATGTCCGAGGTTCCCACATAAATATTAACAAATGAATCACTGTCCAATCAGCCGTTCTCTGTCATTGTTCGGGCTGATAAATATTTCAGGAGTCCTCAACAAATCCTCGGTTCCCGGTCGGAGATTACGTGTCAGCGATCAAATCACAGAAATCAGGGCGTTTATCATTAATTTCTCGTATTAAGACGTACTAGGTTAGTAGAATTAGGGGAGAGAATAACGTGTTTTTTGACATCGCACTTGCAGAAGTCCCGGCCCTAACAGGGTGCGGGTGCAAGCTTTGCGCATGCGCGATCCCCCTTCACCCGTAGCCCCGTCTGACCGAAGCTCCAAAATGGCGGACCTCCGACCCCTTCCCGTTATTGAATATCTAATTTTATCGCTATGCATTTATTGTATTCAGCTGCGATGCATTCCCGGCCTACTTTTATTATTATCCAGTTACCTGGCCCGCCCCATAAGTTATGAAATGCGGTAGTTCGGGCCAACTTTAGCACAATGAGATTCAGAGCTTTATCAATTGTCCAGAATATTCCAAGCTAAAGTTGGAAAAGGAAGTCGACCCCAACATAGTAGGAAAAAGGCTAGGTAGATTGATTGTCCAGAATATTCCAAGCTATTTTTGGATAAGTATTATGTGATAATATTTTATTAATGTTTCTGGTAAAAACGACCAAACAGAATCAACAAGTATTTCTGTTCTCCTATAGTTAGGTACCAATGTCTAGAATTTAAGTACATAACTATAAGGGAACCTAACCTAGAACTTATAGGTAGGTACCTAGATATGATAAGTGTCTCAACCCCTCATAACCCCATGATAATCTAGAACTGTGTTTCCAGCTATTCTGTCCTGGAATCGAGTGTTTGTCTTGAATGTCTCAGTCTTTTCAAACGTACATTCGAAAACGTCTCTACATATAATAGGCTTCAGTTTATAGCATAATTACCTAAGTAGGTACAATACTAGGTATAATAGGTAGGCTCAATACCCTAACAAGCATTTACTATTTAGAACTCTATTTGGTAGAGAACCTTATGCTAGAGAAAAATAAAATCGTTACCTATCCTACTTACAAAAAGAGTTTCCAGGTTGCATTCATAAAAATTTAGTTTGAAATCTCTTTAAAATATTTACCAATTATAGGAACATTATTACGATCCACTTAGCCCCGGGATACAGGTTCGACATCCATATAATTTTATTGGAAAACTCTTAAAATTCATTCGTCTCTAGATAACTAATGAATATGTAGGTACAGTCAATCGCACATCCTTGGTAATCATTTAACATTGATAGCGCCTTTATGTCACCGTAGCAATAAGTACCTACATAAATCATTGTTGCTGTGCAAATGTTTCCACTGATGTGCGTCTGTACCTTCTTATCATGAAGTTTTGAATACTTACTAACCAGATATTTTTCGTTGCCAGTTTTACCAAATGTCCGCGATCGTTGTCTGGGATCGGGCGCCCCCAGGCGCCAGGCTAAGAAGCCTTACCTCTACATCCGGGGCTCTGAAGAGTGTCAACAGATGTTTTCCTCTGCTTCTCGTGGGAACTAAATAAGTAAATAAATAATAACATAGCCTCCGAGTTGATGGAGGCGGCGGTGATGCTCGCCACACACCACGTCAGTTGTTTCCACGGGGCGAAAAGCGAGCGGCTGAATGTCTCTTAGCTACGCTGAATCTGCAGGGAGGTATGAAAGATAAGATAGATGAGGTGTATGAGATGGTGAAGGATAAAAGGATAGATGTGTTATGTGTGAATGAGACGAAAAGAAAGAGTGTGGACATATCCAAACACGGTACGCTGACCGCTATCTGGTCCGGTGTTCAAGAGACACATTAGGGCCTGTCAGGGTGTGGGGGGTTGTCCTCTCCGAGCGCATGATGAAATATAACGGGAAGTAGTTCTCTGATAACTTAAGGGCCAATGGTAAACTGTTCCGGAAACAGGTAAGATTGGCTCGCGGAGCGACAGGAACATCGAGAATGAATAATAATAATATAAGAACAGAAGATGCATGTTTACTAAGCGATTAATGAACGCTGAGAGCGATATGCGAGTTAGGGCAGACGCCAATTTTGAAGACTGAAAGGAATGAAAGTTTGGAAGGCTGCAGAGTACGACAGTGTCTGCTACTATATATATGGCAAAAGGCTCTCAGCAGGTGTGCAAAAACTACCGCGGCATTAGTCTTTTGAGTTTTGTCGGTAAACTGTAGGTATGCGAAGGTTTGGATGAGTGATATGAGTGACAGGTGAGAAAATATGCTTAGATGGTTTGGTCATATTGAGAGGATGAATGTAAGGCGACTAACAAAAGGCAGATGTGAGTCGAAACGCCGGAAGGAGACGCCCTAGGAGCCTTATTGGTGACGTTCTTCAGAAAGTTCAGGTACGTAGTACCTACTCAGAACCGGTGTCGGTTCCAATTCACAGAACAATGTGTATAATTACCAATCAGAATCCTACACTAATTCGGTCATCCATTAGGCAAGGGTGTGGAACTCTTGCCTCTACTTACTACTCTACATTAAACATACTAGTAATATTCGGGCCAGCTTTATGTTTAGTGTTTACTAATCAACTTTCTGCCTGTACAAGAACATGATTCATGATAAACAAGACTGTGGAGCATTCGAGGTACGATAAGTTACTGTAATTCCAACCGAACTCAACAGATGGCGTTGCCTGTCTCTTCTCTGTTATTGTAGTAAATACGCGATAAGTTTTATACTTGTTTACCATAACATAAGCCCTCGTTCCCACGGACGTAATAAAATCGCGGCGGAATAAAATCGCCCAGCGCGTTTTTTCCGCGCCTTCGACAGAGTGTTCGAACGAGCGTGAAAAAATCACTTGGAATTAACTCTTCGTGCAGTGCGGACGTATCATGGATTCCGTAAAATTATTAGCGGTAGCTATTTGTGTGGCCAGGAGTCACCACTTTTTGACTAGTTGGCTGAATATGATCATCCATAAACCTTATCTGCCTTAGCTATTTACTAGCCGCAGTACTAGTCAGTCTAAAATCAACTTTATTTACAGAACTATAAAGTAGATATTTGTTTAAGTAAAAAAAAACAATTGGAAACAAGAATTTAAATAGACAGAACTATTTTAGGGTTCCATTATTATAGGTAGCTATGTAGGTACCTATTATTAAAATTGAAAACATCGAAGGTGTTTGTTTAAAACTACGGGCAAATATCCGATACCATAATAAGTAAATAAACCTTAGATTTTATACGTTTACTTACGTAAAAAAATCTAATTTTTATTTCCTTATTATGTTATCGGATATTTGCCCGTAGTAGTAGATACCTAGTAAGTATACAATTTAAAAACTGGAAAGAATCAACAGTTTCGTCAGAAGGTCATTCGTGTGTATTCCAGGAAAGGCTAATCAATAAATATGCACCATATTATAATGTAGTTATAGTGGTAAAGTAAGATCCATGCTATGGGGTCCCGAGTCCCGATGTCCCCTGACCTTGAGCGCATGATAATGATAACGAGTGATGTGTGAATCACTATAATCACAGAATAGTACTGTAATGTAACAAATAAAAAATACGTATTGAAACTTACACCACCACGCACCACAACCACAAAAAATGCCAAATATAAACACTTACATCGATCATTCTTTATTTTAGGACAGAGGCATTCCCAGTCTTCGTTTGATAAAACCTTACAAATTTCTTCCCAGGCATCATTTTTTTTTTGTTTGTTGGCGTAGTCCGGCATTGATTTATCATACAAAAATGGTCTCCTCTCGACCTCTAAAATTAAATTTTCTGGATCCAAATCCCAAGACATAATTATCCGCCCGCACTTGCGGCACGTCTACACTCTACAAGCCGGTGCGCCGAACTGAGCATCGCGCGCGTTTTTTACGCGTCCGTGGGAACACAAGTACAGAACTTCGTATGTCGCATTCATTCAACGCTCAACGCCGAGCGTTGAAAATCGAACACTGCGCGATTTAAAATCTCGGCGTGGAAAAAACGCGGCCGTGTGAACAGATGTACCGCTTTGCATTTGTTCCATTCCAAGCGCGCCACGCGATTTTATCACGCGCGTGGTTTTCGCGTCCGTGGGAACGACGGCTAACTGTACGTATTCCCCGAAGGATTGGGCAGAGGTGTATAGCATTTAACATCTACTTGTTTAACATAAAATCCAACATGTTAAGTAAGTATCTCTTTAATCCATTGCATTTATCAAGCCAGCCAATGCTTGCTTTGAGCTACTCACTGACTTATGGCAAGATTCGGGGGGCTTTTAAATAAAAATACTGGCTCTAGGTTACTAAATTATGACAGGTAGGTACCTACGGCTCAAATCTCAGCACCACAGTTACGGCTGTGGACGATTTAACACAGAAGACTGATGGAACTACCTTTTCTTTAGTTAGGTATGTTGCAGTTTCAGCCCTAAGCGGACCAAAGGTCAATACTGACTTTTAGCCTCAGATAAATGAGATAAACGAATGAATGGAGCGCTACTGCTGAAAATAGTGCATTCTCCCTCTCTCAACCTTGCCGAATTAAAACAAAGGCTGAAGTTTGTACCTATAGGTATTAAAGTTATAAATATAATTGGATTACCAAATGATAATTGCAATGGATACAATTTGAATGGACTATGGACATACGCTGCGAGACGGACATTGGACAACTTAAAATAGGTACCTACCTAAGTACCTGTCTGTGACGCTAAATGCTTCACGATATTTTGTATACTTATATAATATATGTAACATTGTTTTACCTATTGCTTCCTTATCCTACAAACTCCGATGATATAAAATTATGATTATCGTCGGCGCTCGCGACACTGGCCACTGCACTCAGTGAATGTATTCAAATATGAGGTAAATGACAGCGACCAATAGCAGCTCGGTACGGCAGTTGCGTCACCGCGACAACGACGCAACACGAATAGCGCCATGTCGCGTAGCTGACATGACGCCATCGCCAGTCCAACTCGAGCACGAGCACTAACAAGGCGGCAACATTTTCACAATCATGTGCGACAAAAACATGCAATTAGTGAAAGCAATTGAAAAGCTTCCTTGTCTGTACAATTATAATTTAGCGGAGTACCTGAAAAAGGATATAAGTGACAAAGCATGGCACGATGTGGCCAGCCAAACTCTAATGTCAGGTAAGACGTTTTTATTAATTTGGCATGAGACGTACGATAGCGTTTGCACCACAACAGAACATTGTTCGCATGCATTAAGCGCATATTTAATAAATTGGGAAGTAGCCGACTTTACTTTACTTACATTTAATTTTATACCATGTTTTTAGCAAATAAATGATATTACTATTTCTATTGAATAGGAGAGCCAGGTTGTGATAATATTATAAATAAAGTATGTAATAACATTATTATGATTTTTACGATAATATCTGTAGGTAGGTTCCTACCCTGCAACTGTGTGGATTAAACAAATAGGTATTTTTTCTGTTTCAGTTGCCGAATGTAAAGAAAAGTGGAAAAATCTGCGTTATGGTCTGTTGCGGAGTTTGAGACTAAACCCAGATGGAACAGGGAAGAGGAAATATTATTTGCACGATGAAATGGAATTTGTATTACCATACATCAGATCTTCAAAACTACAAGAGACTGTTTTGCAACAAATAGATGTAGAAACAGATGAAGAAGTAAATAGTTATCACGATCATGATAAAGACACTTCTCCTCTACAACTTCAGTATCAAGAAATCGAACTTCCTGAGCCTTCAAGAAAGAAATCTAGGACTAGCGATAACTTCATTAAATATTTGCAACAAAGACCAAATAATAACAATGAGGTCGACGACTCAAGAAAAATGTTTCTGTTAAGTTTGTTGCCAGAAGTTAATGCGTTATCTGAATGTCAAATGAGAGTTTTTAGAAGAAAAATGTTATTACTTTTGGACGAAATTGTCGATAGTCCAAGCCAATACGAAATGTGTTTACTACAGTGGCAAAAAGAATCTATAAGTCAAGAGGCACAAAGAAGTTCTCAAACGGATACAATTAAAAAAGAACCACTATGATGGAAAATATTTACTTGAACCTTGTAAATTATTTATTTATCTTTATTCTTGTTGTTCAGCACAAAAGCGTCATCTGATGACTGTTGCAGACACCAAAATATACCCAAAAGATGGCGCTCAAAGTAAACGGTTACAAACAATGTCGTTTACACTTCATTAGTTACAAAGCCAGAAATAGACCTAACTGTTTTTTTTAAATGTATGATTGTAATTCAAATTAAACAATTCGAAGGTAAAAAATATATAATATTTTATTTTAAATGTTCAAAACTTTAAATCATAAATAAGACTTCTGCTGGAAGAGTAAATATTGAGGATTGTGTAGCAAATGCTAAGAAAATGCCAGTTTTAGCAAATAGCAGTTAAATTATATAAGCATCTATTTTATAGGTGCATTCTTCATAGATTTAGTTGTAACAGGATGTCCATTTACTTTGCTAATCAGTTTATTATCCTGCCAAACTGCCAAAAGGCTCTCATTGGTTTTTAAGTCAACTTGCAGTTTTTCCCAAACTTTTTTCTTAGGATTCAAAACATCATCAGGTTCGCCTGTTTCATAGCCTTCTATTACCACTCTATCGCCTGGTTTGCTACCCTCTGGGGCGAAAAGCGGCTCAACCTGTTTAGGTTCATCAATAGAAGCACAGAGAACCATACCTTTAGATTCGACACCACGCATTTTTGCAGGTTTCAAGTTGCAGAGAACCACTACATCTCGGTTCTGCATCTCTTCTATAGGCACAAAATTTACTAAACCAGAAACCACAGTTCTTGGTTCACCCTCACCCAAATCAATTTTTTCAACATAGAGAGCATCAGCATCTGGATGTCTGGAAACTTCTACTATACGCCCAACTCTAATATCAAGTTTTGCAGGTGTTATTTCATCAGCTGCAGGTGCATTTCCTTTGACTTTAGCTGGAGGTGGGTAAGCCTTTTTGGCCAGCTCTTGAAGCTTGGGTTGTTTAAATATTTCTTGAATAGGACCTAAAAGCTTGTTTATAGCTAACTCAACACTAGCTTTCAAATCTCCTGGATGAATTTCCTGTTTAGCATATGCACTTTCAAGATCTTCAAACTTTGTATATTCAACATTACCACCATGCTCTGGTGCTCTACTTATTTTGAAGGTTTCATCACCTTTCATTAAAGGAAACACTACATACTTGGTAAATGATAAAACACCATTATCAGTAATGTTGCCAGGTTCACAAAAAGCTTTTTTTAGCTTCTTTTTCACATTTGAAGGATTGTCTAAAAGATCTATTTTACTGTCTTCCTCTGATGCTGACATTTTTCCACCCGTAAGACCAGGTACCATAGGGTTCATTAAATGAACTCTCTTAGCATATCCTAGTTGTGGCAAATATTTCTCAGCCATTGTAAATATTTTTCTTTGATCAACCCCTCCAAACTGTGCATCAACTTTCAAATATTCTTCATCCAAAGCTTGAAGTCCAGGGTATAAAAGCCCACTAAGTAATGGATGATCAACTTGTTTTACCACCTCCGCTCCTGCTTTTTTAGCATCATGTTCTGTTATGACAGATGACATACGGTACACATCAAGTGTGTACTCTTTGCTAAGCTGATATTCAGTACCCTTAACAAACTTTAATTTCTCTAGTGGCACACCAATTGATTGAAGCATTGCTTTGATAGCAGCTTCATAATATTGAGTACGAAGGTTTAAAAGTTCCCAAGGTGCTTTCATATTGTCTAAATAAGCATGTAAATCAGCAAACAGTATAGTCACCTCACATCCAGCCATTAGAAAGTCGGCTATCTTCGACATAGGGACGAAATAAGCCACATGAGGCCGTCCGGTTGTTGCTGTACCCCAATAGATTTTAAGATCTCTTTTCTTCAAGATTTCAGTGAGCTTTTCATCACCCAAGAACTCTTGCAAATTGCGAGTGATTAGTTCTTTCTTCTCCTCCCAAGTAGCCATGACTAATAAATAAGCTAATTCTGAAAATGATAAATAAATCTAGGTTAAACTTTTGCCAAATCTAGAACAGATTTTATAGATTATTTTATTAACCACATTCGCGAACACGACACAAGAAATTATAGGTAACTACTAAATTGATACTCACCGTTTGTGATGGAATTTCAAATGTGTAATCAATAAATAGGTTTATAACCATAAATAGTTTTTTAAACAACATGTACACGGGACAGATACGAGAAGCAATAACACGTAAGTGAGGTGTCTTACGAAACTAGATGAAACATAACCTCCAAAATATAGGGCAATAAAAAGTCTTTAAAACTAACGCATTGTCACTTAATTGAAGTTAAAAAGACGAAGTAAACACTTTTCATGAGTTTTTCATTGTGAAATCACAGATTTTCAATTGTTAATAAGCGAAAATTAAAAAAATATTGTAAATTTTGACAGGTCTGAAGTTAGTTACAGTTCAAAATACTTGTTACCAACTGCCTATTGGCGCTAGTGTCTCAGTGAATGCTCGCGTTTCCTGTCAAAAGCGCCATTGCGCATGACAGTCAGTGCGGCCTTGCAGACAGAGAGCGCTGCCAACAAAGGCCGAGTCGATGGGGTTACAAAAAGATTGTTAATTTGGACTTCTAAAACCCTTTTGTTGTTGTAATTATAATTTTATATAGGTTGTGAATTTGTGATTACGGTTAAGAAAATGTGTGAATGATATGAATCGTGACGACTAGCAAAGGAGTCAGCTGGTCCACAGTGCGAATAGTGAATAAGAAATGGCGGCCTTGCCAGCAGGTGTTCAGTATGGGTTATCATCGGAGTCTAGTTATAAAGAAAACAAGGAACTAGTGTTTGTGAAATTAACGGATTCAGCGCTGAAAGCTATTGAAGACTTCCTTAGGAATAATAGGGTAAGTCCAATCGCCATATTGTTAGACCAAAATAAAGATAAGCCAACAATGTCAGGCGCCATACTTATATTACAGTAATTGAAATGAAACTGCAAATTTAGTAGTTTTATTCCAACAAATCAGTTTCTAATTATGATAATTGACTTCAAAACAAGTTTAAGTAGGTATCATTGTGATTTATACTCCTCTCCAATGTCACGCCACGTCAACATGTAGAAAATTTGCTCTGTTATTTTCACAGATTTACATTTCATACGGCTATAATTAGAGAATTCGGACTTATTGTTGCGGAATTCGACGTTTACCGTGGAGTTATGTTACAAAACGTAGTTTTTTTCCTCGCTACCGTTTCACGTAAAGAGAGATTGTGCCCCTGCGAGAGATATCAATTTAATTCAGACTATAAACATTCAAGACGAACAAGTCTTACTTATCTGGTTTACCTACTGGAAAAACACCACGCAATGTTTGTCGATGTAGTTGATTCTAATAGTATAATTTGGTACTTATGAAAATTAGTGAACTACAATTTTTTGCAATCAGTTTTGCATTATCATTTTCCACTGGAGCATTTAAAAACAACTTGTTTTCATAGGAATATTTCTGTATAATCTGTTGCAGGAACTATGAATTCTTAAAGAAATATATTTCTCAATCATGGATTTATGAACTGAAAAATAAGTGGAACATAGTGTCATATCATATTTCATGTAGAGAAACAGTTATGGCTGACTACACATTTCTAAAGTATTGTCAACATTTGCCTGACTTTGCAAGTTTGCCTACATAATGTTGCCTATATTTTGATACTGAACAATAACAAGTAATTTATAATATTTCAGCAGTATTTTAACATTTAACAACAATTATTTTTCAGTAAAGGTTATCATGAAATACAATGAAAATACGTTTTCAATGTCAAGAATCATGTAATAATTTAATAGTATTGCCTGTGCCTTACAATTGAATCAAGCAATGGACATCAAACTAAATAGTTCTAAATCTCAAATTAGTTTCTTTATTGTTAAACAATACTTGCACTACAATAGGTTCTCTTTTTGCTTTTATTAAAGGATTTCAGGATATGGTTCCTTCAGTACGATAAAAATAAGAAACAGGTAGTTTGGCAAAGATTATATTTCAAGGCAACATTTTTTTTAGCACTAATCAACAATTCTTTACTTAGTACTACATTATGACAAAAGATGGCGCTGCATGTTTGTTGATGATAATGTTATGGTCAAGTAATTATCTATTTAATTTATGAACTATAGTTCCAAGTTGCTAATAAACAATATAGGCATTTAGTATCTTACATTATAAATGTTATAATATAGAATTAAGTAAGGATAGGTTATTAAAACTAAAATTGTTATTCAATGCATATAACATCCTGTTTGCCATAAAAACTGCCAGTAGTGTTACATTATTTAATTAAAGCACTGAATACTGGCCCACTTCAGGTTTATTGTGGCCTATTATTAATATGCTGTTTTTTTTTAAAGTCATTCTCTATTTCAGTGTTGTTATTTCGCCACTCCTTTTAACTATGCAAAACATTTCTAATAACTTAAGATTAAATGGTTTTTTGGAATTTGTAGAACTCTTATTCTAAGAATAATTAAAAAGGGGAAATACTTTATAGCAAGGCTGACAAACCAATCATGGGACCTACCTCTTAGAGTATATTACAAATTAATGACAGTCCTTTTTAGTTAATTAAATTCCAGTCTTATCAATCCTTAGAAAGTAATTCAGATATCTACACTGAAAATTTCCTACTGTGAATTTTAAAGCAATTGCTAACCTACTTGCATATTATAAAAGTATCTAATCTAGGTCATCAACTTACAAGTTGATTACCACCTTACAGACCAGTCAACTTAAAGTATTGATTGGAACAGGTGAATGATTATACTGTCCTGCTCTAGAGCATTCAATTACTAACAGAACCAGGTTGTGCATTTGAATCTTTCATAATGAATATTTGAATAATGATGAATATATCCAATATTAGTTTTAGAAGCTATAACAGAAACTCATGTACACTGTCTCAATACATAGACAAGGTAATGTTGCATAGTTTAATGAATGAGTTGCGAGTTGTTGCAACAACTGTGTTGAGAAATTTCTGATAGCTTTACAACATTATTACTGTTAATTGATGAACATTAATATGAATATTAAATACTATTTGAAAAGCTTAAAATTTATTTTGAAATGGTGTGTAATTTTGTTCTGTATAATATAATTAATTTACTTTGATAAGAATTTGTTATTGTGAGATATTCTTTACTAGATAGTTAGTTATACTTTTGGAATTTGCACAATTCTCACTTTCAAATAAAAACAAAATTAAAGTACAGCAACTTTACTTTACTTTAGTTTTGTAAGACATTCCATGTATTTGATAATGCTCAGTAGGTACACAATGATTTTTTACTAGAAGTGTGGGAAAGAAAAACAGGTCTATTTAACTAAAACCATACACACTAGGAAGTCGAAACATGAAGAAAAAAACTTGTAGCCCACTTAACTGCTGGTGAAAGTTATTTACTCTAAACCCAAAAGAACAAGTAAAACTCTTCTAATAAATTGTATTCCTAATTATTCTTTTATGTCTGCAATACAGTTATTTTCCAAGCATTGTATTATTTATGTAATACTTGCATTATATGAAGAATTGCAAATTAAAGTTGCAGATATTTTGGAGAGCAAGGTTATTTATTGCACTTGTTGCTTCTGTTGACTCAACAGAAAGTGGCCTGGGGCCTAAGTCTACTAATTTATAAACGTCACAATGGTGTCATAATGGTTAGTTTTTGACAGTTTTTGTATGGCAAATCTGTCAAAAACTAATCATTATGACACCATGGTAACGTTTATAAATTAGTAGACTTAGGCCCCTGTTCTTAGATACTATAATGGTAGATCCAGGAATATAAACAAATCAAAAATATTTGCAATTAATAAAGGAAACTAATAAAATTGAGCTTAGCCATTGCTAATCACCATAGCTCACCATCTAACTTTTATGTCACTGGCTTAGTGTTTAAATTGCAATGACTGACATGAGTGCTTAAAGTGAAATTACTTCCTCTTTTACTAACAATTTCGGTAAATAATTTTTTACGTCATGCCTTTTTAAGTTTTTTCAGAAAAAACATTTACAACCTAAGAACTGGAAATTCCTGAATAATTTCTGCAACATTTTAAATTAATTAAGCAAGAATATTTAATATGTAGTTAACTAATAATTTCCAAAGTAATAAACTTACTGCCCATCTATTGTCAATGAAGCCATTATTCTAAATTCATATTATATAAGCTGCTAGCTTAATTATCTGTAGTCATTAAACTTAATGTTAGTATCAAGTGGTCAAGCCAGGTATAATTTAAGACACCTTTCAAAGCAAAACATAAAAAACATAGAAGGTAAACCTGTTTTCAGCCTGAAAACAACTAGAAACAATAGTATTCTCTATCAAGTCACTGTCCATAATGAAATCGTCAGCTGACAAAAAAATTAAAACCCATTTTTGGGTGAGTTTTATTCAAGCAGAGTTTCCTGCTGTTACATGTCAGAAAAAAATATTATCCTGCACCTTTGCATAAACAAAACACTTCAGCCCACCGTATATTTTTGTATTGATCACCCGAATTTTTTGCTGTCGGATTTAACAAAAAAAAGTGTTTTGAATTTTGTTTGGCACATTTTCTAACATTAAATCTCGTTTCCTGGTAATTATTTGAAAACTTATAGTTTATTTAACAATTTCCAATGCTACATCAGATTGCTCCTATTTCTAAACCGTAGGCATTCAGCGCGTGTCTAGCCGTTTGGGCCCAGTTTCGCAAACTCCGTATATTAGGTAAGCGAATCGGGCGCATAGCCGCAATGACAATGTTCGGGCGCCGCCCGCGCAGGTGAAAGTACCAACAGCTGCCGGATTACTTATATCTACAGTGCAAAAAAATCCTCTAAATTCTAAACCATATGGCCACTTGTTCACCACTTGCTCATTGCGAAATTAGAATCAATCTTCAATTAATTTGTCTTACTTAAATACCTAGTGAAACATTTATAACAATTTTCAACATCATCATATGTTTTTCATTATTAGAATGATGTCTTGTTGACAGTTGTAAAGATAATCTAGTTTCCCTACATGTAGTGTGACCTCGTTTTGTGATTTACGACACCTCATTAACGTGCATCTGTTTCATTACCATTAATAGGGCCGTAGGGCGTCATTATCAAAATCAATGTTTAAATTATGAAAAGTTTGCAATCACTGTCATAGGTACTTTTGATTAGTGACGTATTACTTACTGGTAAAGTAATTACAAATCTGCGGTAGACAGACATTACCTATTTTTCGTTCAGAAATTCCATTGATATTTTGTTTATTGAATTTTTTGGCATATCATGTAATGGGCTTAGGTACCGATTAAGCAATGAACTAAGTACGTAAATTAATCAATTATTTAATTGATCCTTCGTTTCTGATGATTTTGCAAAACGTGATAAGGAGTTTGTTATGCCTTCTATTGGCATAGATAATGTAATTACCGGCCAACTTCCACCGTTCCAAATCATTAAGAATTATGACTAATGATGGCAATAACTTCACATTGTATGAAAATATCGTACGAAGTTCATTACAATTTTCAATGATAACATACACAGACATATATTGCATAATGATGTTTATTTGCAATGATTTTCGTGTTAATCAACACACTAAGATTTAATCAATTAAGTATTTACCTACCTGTAATGTTTTTTTATGACGAGCTGTATAAAATGGCGTAAACTGTAAACATGTTTATAAGCTAGTGACTTCTGTTTACACTTGGTATTGGCCGTTCGACAAGAAATGTCTAAGGAATACCTACCTACCTACATGCATCATAGAACAACCCTGTCACAACTGAGTAAATAAGTATTTACCAGCTTTCCTCTCCCACTTGCCATCTTTCGCAGTTCATACGGCTCTGCTGCCATCTACGACTATGGGTTACATTTAAATCCTAGCATGGTTCTCCTTTGTACATTTATATTGGTATATCTGTATTTAATATTTGGATTACATTCGTCATCATCAGTCTACTGCTGGACATGCCAATTCTCCAATTCTCTCCAATTGCACGCCATCGCCATTCACCTCGATTATCAGCAACTCTCATCCGACTGCTACCAGCCACCTTGCAAAAGTCCGCTTCACCTAGCCTGAGGGCGTTCTACCTTACGTTTGCCGATTCATGGTCTTCGTTCTAGAAAATGTCTACCCAACCCACCGGTCATCGGTTCTACGGCTAATATGACCGGCCCCTTGACCTTTCAGCTTGATTTTTCTCTGTGATTTGTTGGCAACTTTCGTTCTCTGCCGGATCTCCTCGTTCCGGATTCAATCTTTCAGAGAGATTCCAAGCATAGTTACTTTCGTTTCATAGTTCTCTGAGCGACCTTGAATGTATAGACCAGCTGTACTGTTAGAATTACATTAATTAAATACCTATCTATAAAGGGAAAAACATACCCATGGGCAGATATAACTGATATAATAAGGCAATTATGGATAATCCCGCATAATAGTTGTTCTGTCGTCAAAAGCATACGTATAACAATATACTTGATTTTTTCGACGCACGACTAGATCACACAATTGTTAAGCCTTGTGCAGACTGGCGAGACGCAACACCGGTAATTGTTCTACCGTGAAGTTTTCTTAGAAATTGTATTGTTAGAGTCGCGTCGCACCAGTCTACACGAGGCTTTAACAATTAACGATAAAGGCTCCTACAAACAGGCGCGACGCGACTTGAATAATACAATTTCTAAGAAAACTTCACGGTAGAACAATTACAGGTGTCGCGTCACGCCAGTATGTACGAGCCTTAAATCGTCACCATATTTAAATTAAATTACTATAATAAATTAATGTAACGACATCATTTTTCCTATTTAATAACGGTAACTACTCTATATGACTATTTAATAACCGCACATCACCGATATCAATCTACCGCTGATAGTTATTTTGTATAACGTTATAGAATACATGAGTGGGACGACTGTGTAATAGACAATCGGACGGACTGACATAATATCGAATGTTTCTATTCGAATCTGTAGAGTTCTGAGTTCCTATTCCGAATCCTTAGAATTTCTTGACATAATTATAGTGAACATAAGTATTATAATAGTATTTAATCAAATATAAAAAAAAAATAGGGGAGGCCTTTATCCAGCAGTGGATGTCTTTCGACGGAAATGATGATGATGATGATAAAAAGAAGCCATGGGAATCTTCATAGAATAGAAAATTATTTTAAGGTATGATACGAGAGTTAGATGAATCCAAAAGTATTAAATGCAAACACGTAACTATAGCTAACAAACGCATTGTAGCATTGTTTGTGATACAACATGACAACACATTTGGCGTCCCTAATTGTTTACTATTCAATTGAAACCTAGTTCTCCAAGGAGAAATAACAAATTCTATGGGTTTTAAAATCCCAAAAATATTCGTTATTATTTTATCTTGAAAATGTCTAATAGAAACGGGAAACTCGCTGCTAAACAAAAGCGCAATTCACTAATTCGACCAAAGACAAATGGGTGAAACAAAATTGTTTTTTACGCCAGCCCCATTTCCTTACTTGGTTACGGTTACGGCTATAATAAAATGCATTGACATTGTTCACGTCATGCAAACAAATTACATAAAACTTATCGAAGCTGCAGATTTCAAAGCAATCAAGATACCAAAAAGTCGTTGCCAATATAAACAATTCTGTAGCGTCATTCAAAGCTGGTCGCCCACCTGATTATGATTCCCCAGTCCATGCACGTGTTTAACAACGATACATTTATTTTGTGCCGGCCTAAGATCACGGGCACCTAACCATTATTCAACTTTGCTAGACGATTATCAACACTCTTTTTATACTGCCTAAATCCAAATTCCCGTACACTCTCCCAAGTGATGTGCCGCAGGTTTGGTGGCCGTTTTTTTGGTGCTGCTTTGTAAGCGTGCCACCTGGCCTTTTTTCCTGGGCATAGAGTCCATTGAAAGCTATGAATCACTTTTGTAACGCTGCCGAATGAGTGTCCAGGGTATCGTCGTAGAAGACCCTTGGCTTCATTGAATGAATCATAGCCGTTTTTTAAGAAATACTTAGTGCTTACCTATTAGTCCATTCTGCAACGCTGAGATCGTATTTCAGTTTCATTAGAATTGATTATAGTGAATAACTCTTTATGAAGTACAAGTTTTTTGTCACGTATGTTAAAAGTAGCTATCTGTAGCGGATATCCACATTGTACAAAGTGTGCCATATTTGCACTAGCGATACCGAAATAAAAAATATCAATTTCATTGAAGATACATGTATCAACTTTCTCCTTATGCCACCTTATATCGACCTAAACTAAGATAATATTATTATTGAAGCCAATTTCTAAGGGTTGAGAAATCCTATTATTATTACTAAGAATAAAGCTGCAAGTAATAGAATTTAATCTATTTATAATCCTTAATATAAAAACGCACGTTATTTTTGCAGCGTACCTATTGGCAACACACAATGTAGATAATTTTATCACTTCACTTTGACATCAGGGTCATCTGGGTAGTAAAATAAAAATGCCGGCGGCTGCTATGATGAAAGTTACTGCTAAAGAACATCTAGATATCAAATTAATACAAAATACAAACCTACTCTCTTAAAAGTTTAAATCTCGCAAGAATAAATTGGGGATAATTGAAGATTTTCTCGCAAATATCAGGAGGCTGTAAGAAGTTCCAAATTGATCTTTAAATTGTTTGAAGGAGAGTCAATATTTGTGTGTGATAGATGTTGTGACGTCTGCGTGACGATGAACACGAGCGATAGGGCACGAGGTCGTCGCACCCTTGGTCCCCCCGAGGCTTGGCACCTGGTTGTCCCTTGCTAAGCAGTTACTTGCGAACAGATGTTAGACTCGAGAAATCCCTCCGCCCGCCCCTTAATTCTATTTTTGTCCTAAGATTTTTAAGTATTGTTCGTTAAAGTTTTTTTATTAAGCCTTCAGGTACCTCATGATGATTTCGAAAATGGTTGCCGTCTATAAGTAGTCAACTAGCCAACGATTTATATCATGATAATAAACTAAATGATACTGTTTTGTATAACCTAATTTCCATAAGTTTAACTTGACCATAAAATAAAATGGGAATCCATACCCCATAACCAATATTAATTTAGTAGATGCCATTATAGCAAGAGGCTGTTTTAAAACGCCTGAAGTAAAAAAAAATACCGTAACAAAAAGGCCATTCTCTGATTACAACGTGAACATTTTAACTGCACAGTTATCCTCGCTGTTTTAATTGAATATTGTTTACTTCAATAACTCTACATCATTGTAATATGCTTTTAACATTTTGTTTACAAGCGTGTGGAGTTAGAACAAACCAGTTTGCAAAATGTCAGCCAATCCGTTCAGCAAGTGCCGCAAACTTATATGATGCAACCAGATATAAAGGGGATATATTTAATTGTTTGAGCGGCATAAAGCGTTGATGAACCGCGGTCCCCATAAAGACGTAAAACGGTAGTAAAATGGAGACATGGATCTACGAATCATGTGATGTTTTTATGAAGGTGGCCATCATTTACGAAGGGGTATACCGCCCCATGAAAGGCGACGTGCTTTAGAAAAGGACGGACGATTAGAAATAGGGCGGTTAGGGACGCCAACCTTATGGCAGAGTCAACGTACAATAGACGTGCGTGGTTCGTTAATATTGAAATAGAGTGTCTTGCTTGTGAGGTCAAAATGACTGACTACACTTTAATCATCCGTCTAACTTAATGTTACACAGACACACGTTGCGGCAATGATTATAGCCTGTAATTGCTTGTTTTCATAATGCATGTTTATGCAGCGTTGCTTTGTTGTTTAAACCTTTAATAAAATGTGGTCAAATGTAAGGATTTTCCTCAATTGATTGAAGGAAGTTCCACAAATACACAGTTCCATAACATATTGGCATCCGATAACCAGGTGCGAACATACAAATCAAATAATTGTCAACTATAAAATATGTGACATGGATAACTATGATATTTGGAGCAAAGCACATTTAAAAGGACGAATTATGGACCCTTGGAG
Organism: Eupsilia transversa; assembly: GCA_914767815.1. Lineage (NCBI taxonomy): Eukaryota > Metazoa > Arthropoda > Insecta > Lepidoptera > Noctuidae > Eupsilia > Eupsilia transversa. Next base: position 8,398,574 of record OU611888.1, read on the forward strand.
TCCTGGAAAAGCTGAACGATTATGAAATATGGTACTAAACGAAAACAGTGTTTCCTAAATAGGAAATGCGTCTAATGAAAAACCAAAGGCGGGGTTTAGAACATAAAATACGGATAAGTAACAGAATATAAATATTGAAGATACCTTGATTCGACACTATAACCTTATAACGCGTCTTAGAAAGGAAAATAGGAGGATGAAGAAAATGACAAAGACCAAGAACATCACAAGTTCAACTAAATGTTAGAACAGACGGAGAATTGAAAGACTGGTAATAGATATGAAGGATGAAAATTGCAACAAAATCATTACGGATGATGAAAAACTTGTAAGTAAGTTTGTATTGACGACGGACGGACGTTAATAACTTGAATGAAAATCTTAACCCAAAAGCGAACATCTATATAAACCTGATAAACAATGATGATTCATCGAATTAATGATGTTGCAAAGACAATCAAATAATCAAACTTGATCAAAAACAGCAACTATGTAATTCCTCAACTACATGAAGGAATGTTCTATTTTGAACCACTAACGATACTCTCTAATACTCCAATCCCAGGAGAAATAAAAGATGACAATGAAATGGTTTTCGAAAAGGCCGAACTTAGATCAAAAACCCTTATTAATTTTATTTCCTAGCATCCTATAGATAATGCAGATTAGGTAATACAGATAGATCTATAAAACATAAATACTGATGGCACTGAACGAGGCCTTCATCTTCGCATCCCACACATTGTAGCGCATTTAAGTAGTATTATTCAAGAAAATAATTGTATAAGGAATGTTGACACTAATAATTGCAATCTGACTAATCTTACTTAAATTACGTTACCTCATAAATTACATAAACGATGCATACAATCATCTGAAGGAACTCCGATGTGCTTCTAATTTTTGCTTCAATTAACTTGAATTAATTAAAATGCAAACAAGCCTTGGTTTAGTTCATTTCCGAAGAGACCTCTCAAGTTGCCAACACTATTGGACCTACTACAAATTACATTTAACACAGATAGGTGTGAATAATGAACTGAAAATTATGTTTGGAAATCTTTGCACTGGAATTGGTGGGTGGGTTTCGAGAGAAACATTAGCTTTAATTTCTTAAAGTATGCACAAACAATATACGGGTGGATACGTTTCAAAGAATAATCTAAATGATAAAGGAAAACGGTAACTTAAAGGTGTGGCAATCAAAACTTATAAAAGAAAGCCTTGTTGTCTAGCAAAGGAACCGGATTAGAATTAAGATTTATGGAATCCCTTTCCTAAAAGAATCAATCGAATTCGCCACAAATAATGTATGATCTATGAAGCTGAGGCCTAATTCTTTCTGCTACAGACTTAAATTATTGGGAGTAGCACTTGAAAGTAACACGAGGTAAATAAGTAGGTACGTGATTCAGAAAAACGACTTCATAGTAGTATTAAGGCTCGTGCAGACTGGCGCGACGCGACACCGGCAGAACAATTTCCGTCAAGTTTTCATATTAAATTGTTTCACCAGAGTCGCATCGTACCTGTCTGAAGGAGCCTTTAGACAACGTAATACAAAACTAGACATGAACAACTTTCATTTTGTAATTCTCGGATTCCGTTGCTCAGGTAGGCGCCCATACTTCTGATATTATAAGTTCTTCAACGGAAGAACCTTTCACGGTGTATTTGAAGATTGTTTTTAAGTTTTTATTGCACTTATTTTCTTTTTTGCCAGCCATAATGGTTCTTTACTTTTGCGCTACTTCATAAAACATATAAAAAATCTAAAAGATTCGTTTATAATATTACCAACCCAGGCCCCAAAAGGCCTCTAATAAGGCAGTATTGGAAACGGTGTTGTTATTCAAATGTGTGTCGCTAAGTGGAATCTTGATCAGAACATTTCGCACAACGGTTCTGAACGCCACGACGACCCCGCGGTTCACATTTGACGAATTCTTATCTTGTGCAAACATACGAGTATCGTGGATGACCCCTCTATAATGGTTTATTGAAACCACATTTTGTATTGACAAACTATTAAGTGCCAGTTTACGTAATGTCCAAAACTAATGCAACGTTTATATCTTTTCTTTACCCATAAACTGTTGTAGGGATAATTCAGATGTTTTTATAACCGCGAATTTCCAATAAAAAACGATGACAACAACTTTTTGAGATCACAAAGCTGTTTGAAATTCAAGATAAAACAGTTGATTTTTATTTATATGCTAATGTTCTCAATTATCAAGTCAAGTATGGTTTTCACTAATCTAAAAACGTAAAGCTTGTAAAAGTTTTTTACTTAGCTAAAGGTCACCAGCATATTCCGCTAAGGTCACTTTGTGCAGGTATTTTATTGCCTCACTCCGTACAACGCAGCAATTCAACGCAAGGCCAAAATTGCTTTTGTATTTTTTACTCGACAAAATTATACTTATTTACTACATGTAGCTTAGGTATACTTATCTCTTTATCTACTACAAATCGTCTACTCGGACGAATTTGCTGAACATTACGCTAGAGGTAACTGTTTATATTCTGCGCAGTGCTGGCGTTGATAAATATTGTTATTTGCTTATCACTTCTAGTTATTTCCCAACTCTAATCACTCAGATTCTAATGTTTATGATAGTCATTATCTTTAAATGGCACCCAAGGTACACATATTAATACAATAAATATTATGACGTAATGTAATAACTAAGACTAATGCAAACATGTTCACCCCGATCAATAAATATGTAATGTACTACATTTTTAGTAAGTATTTAATTATTTAGTTGTATTGGCGTGTTTTAAGTTTGAATAGGAAAATTAAAACAGCGTACGACCTTGCCAGTTAAAAACTGGTTTGACATTCGCAACTGATTTCAATCTTAATCAAACTAGACGATTCTCTTATCGCACATTTTTAGAATTCACATGAGTAAATTTTTCAAATACAATTTTATGGCCGTATAAAATGTATGGACCAAAACAAAAATTGTTCTCGTATTGGCATAGTAATTGGTTGACCCTCGAGAGATCGAGAGTCACGGCCATGGATGCTAACCACGGCAAGTTCCGGGTCATCCCTTCCCGCTCCGAGTCTAGACGGCAATGCAACTAGTTGAATTTCACATTGAGTTTTGCGGTTAAGTAAGTAAGTAAAGCAATTTTTAAGTTTACATCATCAGCACTGCCGCCCAGCCTAGTTATGTTTCTCGCGTTCGACCATCGCCGGTTGTGCAACGCCACGACTTGCCGACACTTGCTTATTGTGGCCAACCCGACTCGTTGGCCAACTAGTTTGGCGTCTTGTCGTCTAATTACGACGTTTCATTAGATTATGCCTTAGAATGTAGAAATATTTGACTGTCTTAAGTTCATCTAAGAAAAATATTTTGATTTTATGAATGAAGTATAAGTAGACCGGCCTACTATATAAATATTTAACTTTTCATGCATGTAAACTTCCGCTTCTCTACTAATGACAGAATGTTTTGAATCTCGCTATCTGAATATTCCATCGCACTGTAAAAAATATGTATACAGATGCGAGATAACAGCTGTATCATACATTGTTTTAATGATTAAAATAAAACCCTGGAATGACCTGAGCAGAACTGTGAGTTTTTTTTTACAATAGCTAGTAGATTCTACGAGCTATTGTAAAAAATACCGGCCAAGTGCTTATCGGACCACGCACAATCAAGGGCTCCGTAGTTGAGATGAATTTATCCCAAGAACAAACTTAACATTGTAGTTCAAAAACATGTTCTCCCATACATTCCAACTGCAAATGTAAGTTTGTACGCACAATATTGAGAGATTTACCATGTTATTTTAAGACCAAAGACTTTTTATAGGTTTTCCTGTAATCAATGAGTAAAGAACATTCTCTGTAATTTTTCACAAATGTTGGCTCAGTAGTTTCAGAGATAAGGAGTGGTAAATTTTCATCTATTTTCTAAATCTTTAACAGTATTAATATAACAAAAAACAAATTGAGATACTCGCAATAAGCCCTTTCATTTAATATACAGTCCCACGGTAAACTTTGCAAAACTTTTTTTAATTTCCTTTTTGACCCCGTAAAGTGACCCCATATTCAAAATTCATTTATTTACGTTACACATCCGTGTTTGGGTCACAGCAGTTCGTATGTGAACCAAATTTCAACTAAATTGGTCCAGTAAATTTCGAGCAAATTGGCTATGACAGACGGACAGACAGACAGCCAGCCAGACAGACACACGAGTGATCCTATAAGGGTTCCGTTCATTAAGACGTACGGAACCGTAAAAAAATACATAAAAAATAATCTACCACCCTAAGTACCTAATATTTTAGAATAATATTCTACCACCCAATCCAAGACAAATTTATTGTGATTCATAGTTCGTCTTTCTTTAAATGCACGATGAATTGCCATACTTGCTTTGATTTTTACTTTGCATTACTGTACTAGGTACAGTTTTACCTTGTAAACCCAACAATAATGCGTCATGTGTATTTTCCTGTCTACGTAAATTAGTTTTGAAATATTTCGCACGTCATTGCATTTAACATCTGTCTAATATTTTGCAGTAAACAAACGATTCAAATAACTATAATATGTCTCTATTTCAAAAGTCATAAAGTTAGTACTTACTCAGCTATTTTATTTGCAACTCTCACACTTGTAGCATTTTATGGCATTTGAGCATTGTTCTGGTTCTACTATACATTAAAATGGAAACTTCAATTATCATTATCTAACCAAATGACTCGCCACAGAAATATTACGCAGACTTGTGGGAGACACTTGTTAAACAACAGCATTATTAATAAAATAGAGTAAATGCTATTTCTATTCCTATTTCTGAATCAAACGTAGGCTGATTTCGGTTCTGCTCAACATTTTTTTAGTTGACCTGACATTCTTGAATAAAAAATTGGTTGGTCGAACTTCGACAAGTGTTTTTACATGACACGATACTAACCACTGTTTCTTTCTTTTTCCAGGACAGATTGGCAAAACCTAAAATACAGTTCCTACCCGGAAATGAAGGGGTGAGTTTTATCATTTTCTTAAAGAGTTTAAAATGTATGGTAGGTGTCATTTTAAACTGCTGTTTTTTTAGACCGAAAGCTAACCTAAAGTGGTTCCTAGAGTAAACTAAAAACGTTAAACACATAGGACTAAAATAAGCTCTTAAAGAGACTAATCTTTATGAATATGGGAGATACCCGTAAAGTATGCTTCCGAAAGCTTCTAAGTTATCTGCAGACAACCCGCATTAATCACAACAGACCAACAATACAAATGTGATAAAAGGGGAGAAAACTATAAAAAGTCTAGTGCATTTCACAACCTTTCCCAGGCTTTTGACAGAGGTTGCAAAAATCACTGAATGATAATAATTATTGAATTATAAAAATTAACCATCAAGTGTCCGTAATTCAATTTAAAATTGTATCTTAATATAATTATTACTTCTCATGTTTGGCAAAGCTACTGCAAAACTATAATCTTTGTTTCCTAACTGCCGGGTTTCCACAGGGCAGTGCGCTTGGACCAATTTTAATGAAACTATGAATTATCTTGACTTAACAATATAAACTATTAGCAATATCTAATTCAGCCACTACTAGAATATCTGCACACAATAAAGCCGTATTAGTAGTTCGCAGAAATAAGCATAGTGCATATATTAATCTAATGAAAAGCACCAGAATGTGAATTATCATTATAAATTTTGTAAACGACACCCCCCTTGGTTTGAGTTATCAATAAAAGGAAATACAACTATACCTTTAAGCTTTAAAACCATAGATTTTTCTCAAAAAATTTACACAATGGAGAAGGAACCGGTAAATATTCACTATAGGCAGGTACGCACCTAAAGTTGGATTCATTAGTAACGGCAGTTTAGAAACCATTAATAAAACTGTACCCACTAATTAGCATACACCAGTATCCGGATTAGATATTAATTGTTTAAACAACCACCGATGTCCTATGTAAACAACGTTCCAAACACACTGTTGAGAAAATGTGAATTTGGAAGGCTGAATTTTCATTTCTCACAGAGAGCAATTCAAAATTATAATTCTTTGGTCGCTGAATATATTTTCTTTTTTGTCGAGATGCTTTGTAGACAGTCGAGTTTAGTAATATGGTTTCAATAGTTCAATAGTTGTCCCTTTTTCAATTTAAATGCTTTTTTTTAAGTAAACGGTACCAGACGTTTATCACGATGATGCAATATATTACAATTACTACACATTTTAATAGGTACATATAATATACAGCGGAATATTTTTACCTTTAGATTTCCCAATATGTGTGATATAACAATTGTCTGCTTTGCACGTACTTCTATGTACATTTTACATAATTTGATGACCTTATCAATAATGACGTTTCGAATGAACATTAAGAAACATTTGATTAATATAACAACGTGCGTATATCTCGTTATGGTTGTCGCGAGTAAACATACAATTGACGTGTTTCGAAAACAGTTTAGATTTTACTAAACACAAGTGCAACACCAAAACATTTATATTTTCCAACATACATTCAAACTTGTTATGCAAGTGCAGGCTATAAAATCAAACGTGCTGCTCTAGTTTAAACATGGAGTTTTATTAGTAAGTGGATCACTTGTCGATGTCGAATAAGGATATTGAAGATGTATAAGAACGTAATGAAGGAGTACAGCTTCGTCTGGATCTGGGCCTCATCGTCGCACGGGCCTTGACTCGCCTCTGGCGTACCAGTTAACGCTTGCGGCACTCGATACGCTTGCGAAATTATATGATGACCCACTTAGCCGATTTCGATTTGCTGCTTGACGCTGCGGTCGGTGGTCTATTAAACTTTTTACCCTAAATTATTTCGAAAAACAAATTGTACGCAGATCATACGCCGTCACGTACTCAAAGCGGCCTTTAGTTTGGTCGAGCACGAATTCGGAGACTTTGCATAAACTGACGTCAATGACATTGTATCAGATCAGTACGTCTATGGTTGACATTTATTATGCCTTCAAGCCTTTTCCTCTGACGAGACGGCAGCCAGCCTTGTTTACTTATAAACTTTTCGCGTGGGGCTCGTCGATAAATTACGTCACGTATAAACCGTACAACCATGAAGAAGAGATGGCGAATTTGTGCAAAGCTGTGTGAAATTGAAGTATAGAGCGTTGGTAAATTATATTTGGTTTGGTGAGATGCAACAAGTATTACGGCTAACGTCACACTTACTGTTCAGTCATTGCAAAAAACGTGGCTAATGCAATTTTGTTTACAAGGTGTTAATCCCCGGTCGATCCCCGCGCCCGACGCCGACGCCCGGCGCCTTCGACCGGTTTGCTCGTTGCCACCGCTCGACTCGCTTGCCGGTTTGACGTGATCTCTTCTCTTGTTGCTCGTCGAGAGTCAGTTGCTCGTATCGTATGTAAACGACCCCGACCACCTCATTCGAAATCTAAAACGTCACGCTTCAATATTCCTGTACAGCCAAGTTAACTTATTCCAATTAAACGACTGGACATGTTCTACATTGCAAATATGATAGCCACTTTATGCAAAACAACATAAGACATTATGTAAATTGTAACACTGTTAAACCTAATAGCGGGTCAAACTTAGCTTTGTGTATTTTTTTTGGGTTCCTAAGAAAATGTTCGGGATAAGGTCTTTTCTCTGAAAACGCTTCGCCATCATTCCTCGAATATCTCTGTATCGGTGTGTTAGGTCCGAGACTCGCTGGCACATATCCAACTTGCACATAATAACCACAATTCAATGAGTCGCAGACCAGAATAGTAAATAAGATAGAGTGGAGTGTGTAAAAATAGCAACAGTTCCAGTCGCTAGTGGGCACATGTGGATTGCACCTCACAGGTGCGACGGCCGTTGTCCCCTTTCGCGATAATATTTTAACGCATCAGAATCCGGACTCCGGGATTGTATTAGCTTTATAATTTTTTTCTAACAAAATTATAGTTCTATGCATATACTAGAAGCAATCGTAAGTCAGTCAGATACTATGTCCATTAGTTTTCTGAACACAGCATATCGCCAACTCTAGTATCGATGTTATCTCTGCATCTAATGAATCATCCTCGTATGTACATTGAACCCAATGTTCTGCATTGTAAAATTGAATGTTCTTCACAATGTAAGTTGGAATACGTCTTGACTCGGTCAGGTCGTTGTCCTCCCAACACTTTACTACCTTCACCAACAACGGTTTACGGAACATTATCGCAGTCCTTGAAAACAGGATTCGATTTTGTATTAAACGAAAATGTATGTTTTGATATAAAGTTAATTCTCACGTGTCGAATATAAATTCCTTTCAATATGTACACAGTAATCTTAAAATTTACCTTGTCAGGGATTGAAAAAATATACTTACCGTTGTTTAACAGTTGTATGTAGTATCAGACCAGACTCAGGCCACTTACCTCTTGTTGTTATAATGTATTCAGTATTCATTTTATATACCTAGTATGACCAATTTATGGTTAGCTTGGAACATAGCAACAAAACAATGTTATAGCGACATAGCAACATAGTAGCGATCATATTCTAGACTCCACTTACTTATTAACCTTCATCTCAGCTCTGCTTCCCGGCCACATTTTACTCATCTTGTAATGTCTGACTGACTACTGAAGGTTGCAGCCGATTGGCGATTTCTCTGTATTGCTCATTATAGATTTTGTTCATATAACCTTCCCTAGAACCTTGTTTGACTTGAAACGTGACACTGACTTGATTTATTAACATATTCTCAATATTAAAAAGCAAAACCTTTGAATTTATAAGCTTATAAAAGAAAAACGATACCCAATAATCAATATCTGTTTTAAATGGGCCTCATTGGGAATAATGCAAATTCAGTGGAATACGCGTTTCTATGACAGACATTGTTACGAATGTAGCTGTAGAACAAAGGTGTGTTGGCGTGAACCCCTTTATCAGATCATAATGGGTGCAGCCACGTGATCAAACAATAGTGTTTACACTCGCTACAAGGACGACCTGTTGTACCTACGTCCAGTTCATAAAGATCTCGAATAGAGGCCTATTGTTTTTAACGTCTTTATGTCTCGCGTTAAACTTGGCCCACTCTATGAAAGCCTTGTCCGACAAAAAATTGCTACATCCAAAAGTTATAATTTTACTTGCAAAACAAGCAATTTAGATTTCATTATTCATCACACAATATTAAAATCACCTGTGCAAACATATTCCGATGATTTTCATGCGTTTGCTTAACAAATTTTCCAAAATTTTCTTTTATTTCTGGAAACTACTAAATTCTAGAAAACTTCTTGCTTTGTAAGAAGTTATCATTGTAGGGTTGTGGTTCTGTTACTTCGAGTTTACTTAATGTTTCAATCAATGTTACCCAATCACCATCTATTCTTTCAATTGTTTATGTAGTTAAGCAATTTAATTTAGAACAACACTTGATGACTTGATTCAGTTTACATTCAACGCGCTGTTTGACGTGCTTACATTAATTTTACTTGCGTATTGACATTGACGTCATTTGACTAGTTGCAACGCACTCATCGCCTTATTGTTTTTTACGCGAATTATTTAGCTATTGGAAAATACGTGCGTAAATCTAATCTTGTTTTACTTTCCATTTTCTTTGAGACATTCACACGCAACACTTCAATACAAATAATAAAAGTTACCATCGAATAGAGTAGACAGTAGTCAATGTTTTAACAACGTTACTAATCGTTACGTAACGCAAATGCACGATCTATTGCGGACCGGAACCAAATAAATGTAGAAGAGCCTTAGAATCAATAGCTGCTGAGGCCGGTTGGCTGCATGTGCTCTATTCAACCTTGGGGTCAGGGTTGAAAGTACAATCATTTGATATCCCGTGAAGATAAAATGGAATATTGTTTAGGTCGACTTGTCTGAGCGTAGGTGTGTCATACATAAAACAAAATCACCTTACAATGAAGCTAACTATTGTGGGAAAATCGTTGGTCATTTAGAAATGCAAGTGCATTACCATTACTTTTATCGGTGCCATAGATCACTCGTTCAACTTCGTAGGATTGTGCAATTTGAGAAATTATTGTTGTTATTGCAGTAAGACAGGTGCAATATGGGATGCATTTAAGAAAGACTCAGCGGTTTGGCCTATTCATCGGCGTCTTTAGTCAGGGTTCTGGGACCGACTTGGCGGAACGGTGCTGATTTCCTCGTGGTAATTGCTGAAGTATGCGGACGGCGGTGTCGTCTTATTGGGGCTGCGGGCCGACCGTACGTGCGCGCTATTCACTTTCACTTCGCAGCGCGTGCTTTTGCTATTGGACCTGAGTGCACACCGATGTGGATTTGGGCGTATCTTGGATTGTAATTGGGGCCGCCACGACTTAGATCCATAAACTGACTAGAAACTACGCAAAAGTAAAAAAACTAACACATTTTCCTTCCCCAAGAAAACCCTGCATATTCGTCATGCTAACAATGAAACATACCGTAACGTCAACATAATATCAATCTCATAGAATCACGCAACGATGACGGGTGCAGTACAATTGTTACAAGTACAATCTGTCTGTTTAAATTTTATCTGATACGTTATCTACTACTTGGAAGGAATTAGGAGAATTATTTCCTAACATGAATTAGTGTTAGATAAAACCGAGGACGCAGCTTAATCTAATTCAATGTCCCTCTTATTCCAAGTCTCCCTTGCAGTTCTTTATATAATTTGTTTGGCTGTGTCATCAAAATTTATGAATTGAACAGGCCCTAAATGATTGTTCCGGCAGTTGCGCATTTTCACGGTGGTCTCAACTACACGGCCATTGATAAAAAATTTACCATCGATAATTATTGAGCTTCATTCTCAAGCTTTCACTTTTTGGCTTTAATGGTGTTCAATCGTCTTCATAGTTGTTAACGACAGTCATTACTACCTACTTGGCCTATTTTGACATACCCAAATAAAATTAATTGAGGCAATTTTGATTAACGACCTTTGCATAAACTCCATTCAGGCATTAAGGACGCAGGTCGATCTTTTACGAGTTTCGATCCGACGTGCTGTATTTCATTATCTGATACGCTTCATCTTTGCTTTAAGCATTCGATTCGTAGGAATGATTGTCAGGTAAAGCTTAGCGTGATCCGCGCTATAGCAATTATGTAAATAAATACGAAAAGTCGTGATACAATCCATCACCTCGATAAGGTCTGTGAAGAAAAAAGCATCTCGTGGATAACATGAATGAATATGGGTCGCTTTTTTAAAAGGTTTCTCAGGAAACAGAGCAGTCCCTGCACACTGACTGAGAATAGAATTATATTAAACATCGTCAACACCTTGACTAAGTAGAGCTTGTGGTCAAGCCGGTATCCCACGCGTAACGCTTGTGCCTTTCGAGTTTTATCCTTAAGGCTCTCGTTTTAATGCCGTTTTTCCATTAAAGAAGGGAAAGTTGTCGTGTGCGCCGACGCCGCGTGTCCATCATACATAGCTAATACCGCTTTCGATGTCCAACGAGGAAGTGGACGCAAAATGTGACTTGTGTGTTTTGTATGCTTAAGTCAATAAATGCGTAAAATCACACACAAATTTATTTATTGCATTTTTTTTAACCAGACAGTGAAAACAATAATTATGTTTGTGTGCACTGCGCACTAAACTGACGTTTCAGTTTTATGCCTCGGTTAAAGAGTTCTCTCATAAAGCGTCCATTTTATTTGTAATACTAGTGTCGTTATAGCCACACATCTTTGTGCTAAATATCGCGACCGAAGTTACTAATATAGCAGTCGTAAACATTTGACACTGAGAACATCCACATGTCGCCGTATTTATGCCCAGTGATGGGTGGCGCCACTGTCGCTATACATCCACCACACATACACGCTGTGAATTTCTCCTCAGAAATGCCGGTTTCCTCGAGATGCTTTCCGTCAACGGCTTGTGATGAATGTGTACATTAAAGAATTCTGCAAAAATCTGTGGAGCTTTCAACTAATGTGGTAGCGATAAATAAAATGATTGCTGCTAAGTAAATATTGTAGTATCAACAAACAATTCATAGGTAGTATCTTGGATTTGATTGGCATCCTGATAACTAAATAATGTCGCTCTGAAACAGATATTGATAACATTAATAAGCTGTGACAGAATAAAAAACGATTAAATATTCCATAATATGTTTTGAAAGCCTGTACTAAAAGTCATAAATTCATGGACACGCCCTTTTGGCAAACGACGCGACGCGCCTCCAACATTTATTTCATTAGTATCATTTTTTAAATTACCTAATAACCTCAATTTATCTCATAGAAATCTGTGAATTTTGAAAACGCATTTTATTATCAAAAATACTTTGTGGCATTTACTCAATTTGGCAGCGAATGAGATCACTGTATGCAATGATGCGTGCAATTTGACATTGCAGCTACCGTCGGTTTCAAGTGTTTTTCCGTTCTCGACCTTATTGCTACGTAATAAGATTCGAAGGCAACAAATCTGTTTACGGGCCATTTGTACTTATAACCCACTGATAATGGTTGCAGTGTTATTGTTGAATAACAAATAGGTAATTACGCACATGTACGAATGTACAATCTGTGGCGTTTATTTATAAACGTTGCTTAAAGTACTGTTTAACCATACATTTTGACGTCACTTTACTTTAAGCAACGTTTATAAATAAACCCCTTTGTGTTTACTAGAACTACACTAATTTACCGGTTGACATTTCGATTAGCAGTAGGTAATTCTAGGTCTTTATCTAAGTCTTATATTCTTTTAACTATGTCCAAATAACAAGCATTAGATTATTAAGATTAATACTAATGAATTGAATATATTAAATTTTATAAATATCTTGAAATCTTCTAGTTTTTTATCAAGGGTTTTGTTCATAGAATATCTATTTAACGTTCATTATATATTTACTTTCCAATTGTTGAGCTAAAAGGTCAAAAGATCAGTCATACGCTTGTAAGTCTTCGGCCTCCGCCCGTCACTAACTACTACTAACTTCACTTATACATTAGCATTCGTTTATTTCATTCTATTGAAATATGTATCAGCTGGGTCCCTCGTGAATCGAGTCGCCTATTTAAATACAAAACAAACAAAAAATATAAATGTAAAAGTGATAACTTGAAAACGTTTCAACAGTTGCAAAGAGCAAAAAAAGAACTACACAATAATCAAGAACTAATAACATTCATTCAAAATAAAAAGTATTTCAGTAACGCAAAAGTTGAGTTAGAATAACAAACAAGAACACTCAACACTTCTATATTTACAGCTTTCACTTGATTCAATTCAAGAAGACTTATAGATCTTAAAATTATGATCTATTTCTCAGCTGAACTCAGCTAATCTAAAGATATTCCAAATACACACTCGACTCAACAAGAATTGAACCAGTAATCGTCTATTTAAGATGAATTACGAGAATTTACTCGTAGATGTTGTAAATGCATGCCGTCTAGTGTAACCAAGGCCCAAAACATCCGGGTGTCTATGAAAAGAGGACAAGTAGACATAAAGTGCATAAGCAGTGCTGGCTTATATTACGAAAGCTCGCAATGGAGCCAATAATAAATTGTGCCTGGCAGTCTTACGTAACCAGGTAAAAGTTACCGCTTGTTCGCAGCACTATTCTGAACTTCACCTGAGTAGGCGGCAATCACTGGACAATTGATTTTTTATATGTTGTCGTTACGCCCATTATCCACAAAGGAAAACCGATATGTTACTGTTACCGTGATGCACTACCGTTTTCGCCGATGACGTTATCAGACCCCAATATGTTGAGACTCGCTTTCACCGTTTTTTTATCCGGCTCGAACACTATCCCTATCAGAAGGGAACTCAAAATTTTGTAATAAACGACAGTTGACATATATAAGTAATATAATATATTTCAGGAACGCTAAGAGTTAACACTTTAAGAAGTAAATTGATACAATAAAACAGGTACAAAGCTATGTATTAACTAATTAGTGTCCTGTTATAAACTGTTTTGTGTTCCAAAAAAGTAATGTTAGCAAGAGTTGTACATGGCCTTCACCTCAAAACCTATTTATGATGAATGTAATGCCACGCCGTAACAAATGTGACTAAACCTCGTTGCTCAAGTCTTCATTAATGATAGCACCTATGTTCGGAATCAACACATTAATTTGTCATTTAATACACGTGCTATATCTGCGTAAATAAATCATTGGACATGTATTTTTATTGAAATTCACTTTTAGGTGTTTTTCTTCGACATTATTTTGTATATATACCTACCATCTAGTAAATAATATTCGAACGAGTTTAATTCTATCCAAACAATAAACTGGAACTGCAAAAAGGGTAACTGTACGATTCCGTTTTCAATTCACAGAAAATGTTATCGGAAAAGACTATAGACAAGCCTCAATCGTCATTCGTTCATACAATCGATTTGAATGGAAAATATGGGGTATTGAACTTCTATCCATTTACAATTCGCTATGACGTGAGGAACAAACATCTGGGACAATTCTACTTTAGAAACGTTTACAGAATCGTTTAACATTAGGAAATATTCTTTTCCTGTAGGTACTTTTCTAGTATCATGACGATGTTTAAATTACATTTGTCATGTAGGTATTGTATTATGATAATTTCATTCTGATTTATAATATACATTTTGTTTCTTCCTATAATGTATGCATTTGATCGAAGCGTTTCCTGTTCTTCGATTTTATCTTGGTTAGGTTTTTACTTTCGTCAGAATTTTTGATGTTCTTTTTGTAAAGTTGTAATCTTGTGCTTGACTTGCTTGATTTATTTGGAATAGCTCGCATCTAGTTTAATAATTATAACTTTATTCTCTCGCATTTTCATAAGTCAAGAGTGTCTAAATCTGACGAACACCATACGGCATAAGTGAGGAAACCGGTCTTGTCCACAATTGTTTTCGCCCTGTTGGCCGCTCGAGTCGTAATGCCCGTTATACAACAAATCTTATTAGCTAAACCAGAGGCCAACAGTTAGTCATGTGTCGTGTACAATTTAATATTGATCGTCTACGGCACGGTTGGGTGTTTATACACATAAACAAATCTTAGTTTAGTCAATCTTATTTCCAACCAATTCAGTCAGAGGATTCAGTTTCATTTCTTGAAATCAAAATTTATTGATATGAATAAGTAAACTTCTTCTATCGTCTTATTCCATTCACAATTTTTCTATTCTTAGTCGTGAGTTTATCACTACCGAAGTAACGGTTGTGTTTGCTGAGAGTGAAAATTTTACAACTTGACGCAAATTAGGCACACGAGCAACATTTGCGTTTTGTCACAATTCTGTAGATGCCAAAAATATTGAATGAACAAACGACTTTTCTATGTTCTGATTTGCTTTTTTTGGAGTTAAGCTTTAAATAAGTCAATCGTATATATATGCCTCCATCGCCATATTGACCTTTATTATTGCTTGTCATCATATCATTTATATGTCTACACTAATGCTTATTCCATATACTTCAATTGGAAACAAAACATCAGCGTAATCGTAGTTTACATTAAAGTACAATCAATGTTAACATGATCTTTTAACCTGCCTTCAGACTCTAGTTACACCTTCCTTTGTATTTATTGATAACAATATCGCTAACTTTCAGCTTCGACCAAAGTCGTATCAAGTTTAGAAGGCTTATTTTCAATTGCCTTTTATTGATCATTGTGAATCTGAATATTTTGTAAAGCATTTGATCAGTCCACAAATCTTAGAATAAACGATAATTTGGTCGGGAACATATCCGCCTGGAAACAATAAAGCCGCACCTACTCGGCTACAGCATACTGAATTCAGCCTCTGCGCGTGGTTTCGCAGTCAATTTGTCTGCTTTATTGTGTGTGTTGTGCGCGGTCGCTGTTCGCCTTTCAGTCTCAAACTATCATTGACACATGGCTAATTTATTTACAACCTTGTTGGTACTGTTGATATTATGTAGATGTTTGACGGGTTATTATTCCAGAACGCTTTGATACTTCATATAGTTTTCTGATATGAATCATTTCTACTTTTACAAATCTGTCAATTGAAACCACCCCTGGTTCCATACAGCGAAACAATCAAAGAAACCGTAAAACGATTTCTGTACCACCTATATAGCCAGTTCTTCAACCTTAGTTTCAACAAAGATTATTAATTACTCATTGCACCTTTGTTTTAGTTGTACTTCGCCAATTCTCATAATATACTTACTGGGCTATTACCATTTAGCTCAACCTATTGTTAGCGTCGACACCAGCCATAATTTTAGAGAACGTAATACGTGTATATTTATCCGTCTATAGGGCTACGAATTCCTTATGATCTCAAACCTAATGTAAATGTCAGTGGGGCTTGTATAGATTTTGTGTTCCTTCTACATCAATAATTGCGTCGGTACTTCGGTAGCAGACGTAATATAAACCCATAGCGTCGGAGGCGTGGCCGGCGTCACGTCGCGTCGGCGCCGCGTCTCTACTGGATTGTTCTGGATCCTACGTTCATACACACAACACAACTCATTCTCCGGCGGATTGCTCTCTTAAAATCTTATTTCCGAGTTCCAATGCTAATATAGTGTTGAGTTTTACTCTTAGTAATAATACCAGACTTCTCGAAATCATTAGACTTTCGCTGATAATTGCATGTAACATATGTTATTGTTGTTACTATCAGCTGTAAGTACATTGTCTTATCTCTTACACACCACACCGGGTTTCGATAAGATGCCTTTAAAGTATAACTTTGTCCCTTTCGTGACCCTTTATCCGAATTCGCAATTTTTAGCTCGTCGCTATGCGAATTTCCCTTTTGATTGTATTTCCGTTTTAATATTCAATTGAATCGTGTGTGGATTTCTTGTTTTATACATTAATTTCTACTGTTGTATATTCCGCTTTGGTTGCATTATGAATTTATGCGCTTCAACATGAGCGCGAGCGTGATCTTCAACAAAAATTCCTCGGATCCGATCTCGACTCTCGAACGCGTGTTTCGCACCTTGATCTAAATACTTGCGACATTATCTGGTCTCGTCGTTATATTGTGCGTCAGATACTGCATCGACAGTTTCGACTGCCTTGAAGTACTGTTAACTACATTAAAATTAAATTAAAAGTTAAAATATCTTATTGGTGTCATGTTGAACACAGTCTGTCCTCTAAATTAATGACTAGAAATCACCGGGGTAAATTAAACCTTATTCATAAAGTAAATCGTGACTTATCTGACTTTTATTAGACGAGGTTATTTTTCCGGTTAACCTCTTTCTTGGCATCGAGTCCTGAGGGAAATAACCTCGGTCAATCCCCTTTCGCATCAGTATGCTACATTTTGAAGCGTTGAATCTCATATTCATAGCTTTGCCTCTTATTTGTTTTTAATATATCCTTGAATCTGTATTGTTCCTTTCATGTATGTTTGTACGTGAGATAAGATCAAAAAGTTTTCTTTTAATTGATTGCACGTCATTATATAGCGGTATTATCGAATATACATAATACTAGTAAGTAGAATAAGTACCGTCTATGCAAAATATACGTGAGGTGTATCGAATATTAAATCATATGGAGCACATAAGCACGTCATTTTCTCAGAATTTACTACACTACGAGCTACAAGTGCTTCTCCTGCCCTAATATTCTGACGTCAGGCGAGATATCTACCAATCGTGTCAACATCCTATTTGTGACGATTATTGTTGTTGCTCGTTTTTCTTTCAGATTGCAGAGAACTGCGGAATTACGAAACTGCACTTTTCTTATTTTGTTTGTTTTACATCTTAATTTTTATGGCTAGTTCGTGTAATACTACCATCTAGAGAGGTTTTGGCCTATTACTGTATTAGTGTAGTTACCACACGCCCTAAATGCGTGGGTGAATGTTGGTTAATGTGTTTGTGGAAAAAGAAACAATAAGTTGTTATTCTGATGATAGTTAGTAAAAGTAACTCTGTTCTGTACAATGGCTCGGTCTTACTCGCAGTGGGAACATCCATTCGCCTTTTACTTACCATTGTTTTTGATAGAGCGATCTCTAAAATCATGTTTTCATATGTACTACTTAGCCATCGTCGTCATAATAATTAATATATAATTATCATCGAATGTCTTGAAACTGTTCCCAATCTGGTTTTTGTTTTTCTTATTTATGATTAGATACTAGGAACCTTAGCTGATGTTATTCTGTTTTCGCAACTGAAGTAATAGTTTCACCATTATTATGTGTCTCAATAATGAAAGATTTCTATGTATTTCACGTTGTATCAAAAGGTGTGCCGGCAATAATTCGTTACGCAAGGTAATCACGTGATCTGCTGGTGGTTTATACGGCGAAGCAAGTATGTAGCTATGTATCGACGGAACTATCGGGCGTTGAGTAACCGCGGCTGGAAAGAGCTTCGTTACGTAGAGGTTTCGATACAGCCTCGCGACGTAAGGCCGTGGTTGCAGTCACGTCGCCGGTGAGAGGTGCCCCTCCTCTGGCGGAAGGTCGCGAGCGGCCGCCGCGAAGGAGAACGGCACCAGAATGAATCCTTGCAAAGACCCACCCGTCAACCGCAGCACTCGTGATATTTACAATGCAACGCACATAATTTATACTTCAATGTTTTTATCCAACGTAACATTGAGCAAAACTGTATTATATTTTGTCACGCCCAAAGAAATAATCTCAAGTTTGACGTAATCAACGGTATCTATAGTATAGGAAGCTACGATAACAAAATACACGCTCAAGTGGCCTGAGTGTACTAATCTAATCATTTACCACGCGCAAATAATTAACATAGTTCATTCACCGCAATAGAAGCTTTACGTAAAATAGAATTTACCTATTTGTCGACAAGACAAAGTTTGATTAGGTATTGCAACCGCAAAATTTTCGCAACCGTATCAGTGCGAGGTGTTTGCTAAGAACAGCAAAATTGCTAAGTTTGAAATTATTCGGTTCGGTGGTTTCGGTAGATTCGTGGCACGATTGCTTGGCTTAAATCTTAATCGATCGAATATACGTAAAGACAAGGTATTCTGGTTTTTGAGCCCGACTTTTTAATAAGTGGCGCTGCGACCAATGAGCGTGCGCCGAGCGAGCAAAAAAACCCAAGCTAGACTGGCATACACAACAGTGTTCAATGGCAACAATGCGCGAGACTCGAATACTGTTTTTTCAACATAAGTATATAATTAAATGAATCAGTGTTACCTCACCGCTGCCGACGATTGCGACAAGAGCGGCCGCATCGTCCATTAGAAAGTCGGCGAATATGCAAATAGTATCGTAGAAACCTCACGAATAACTGGCCACTCACTTCGCCTTTAAATGTGTCTGCTGCGATGAAAGTGACTATTACCGTTAGTAAATTGTGTTAGAGCAATTTCTTCCGCGGACGCATTGCCTAATTCTCTGCTCTCCATAAAGTGGATTTAAAATTTTCCTTTCCTGACACTGTTCTTTTCGTACCGTATCATCAATACGAAAAACATCTTGTTCAAACAGAACATTGTTTATCAACACATCAGCTACTTGAACGTTTACATTCGTATGTTTATTTATAAATAGCCCTAGTACTTATTTCTTATGATTCCTTATTTTGTAGATAGTCTCAAGATTGACAGTTTTAGTTCAGGTTGGTAACACTTTTTATTGCCTTTCAAAGGGCACGCGGTCATTTAATATTTAGATCAGATTCGTTCTTGGTTGTTGTTCAACTGATCAATCGATTGGTTATCTTTTTTTTTTTAACTACGCGATAATTTTGCCGGCCCATACATTTAAATTTGATAAGTCCTTGATATAAGTACGCGATAGCAAGAGGAATTAATTGCAATAATATTACTTGGATTAATTAAAGCGGCTCATTGTATCTAATCTAAAAAGTAGAATTTCCATTCGTTATTAAAAATGTTTTGCTTCCTGCCACTGCATTGTATTTGAAGGTTAAATTATACAAAATGTAAGATTGTTATTTGACTTGTCAGATTTCTTTGTTGTTTTCAAGTTTCTTGTTTCCTTTTTAATTCCATTCCAGTCCAGCACATTCTGGGTTGAAGGTTGAACTGTAAACAACTTAGCAATAATTATTGCCTGTACACATTATCATATATCAAAAGTAAAGAAAATAACAAGTCGGCAAGCAATTAACATGGTGGCGATCACAAGCCAGTCGCGTGGATTTCCCGCTACGATTCGTGTTGAAGTGAACCATTTATTATCGTACACTACTGACGTATGCCAACATCGGTAGAACGAATATTGTACCAACAGTTGGCTATATTTAAAGTTCAATTTGCATCGCACGCACGGTGCCACCTCCGCGATGTTACGTCAATAAGATACAACACGTTAACTCGAGGCTGGGGCACACGACCGCTGGTTTGCGTCCGGGTTTGTCCCGTGGAATTGTAAAATACATTATGTATTTTATATCTTACAATGCTTTTTGACCGATTGATTACCTAGAAACAAAGTGGCTTAATGTCTCTTTATATGTGTGAGCATAAGCCAATCCACAACAGAGAACACTATCTGCGACGTAGTTGTATATCTCTCGGTCGAGCGAGCCGAACGGACCGGTTGTGACGGCCTCTCACTTCGCAAGCCTGTGTACCGCTCGCCGCTTGCTGTGAAATTAGGTAACCAACAAAAGCCACAGTCGTTGCGCACGACGGGCAATACACAATAAAGAAATCCCCTACCACAACCGAAAAATCAAAAGAATCCAGCTGAAAACAGCTGTTTACGCATTCAGGGTGACGTAATCAAAAGATTTACTGGCACAACTGGCATGTGAAGTCTGATAAGACAGCTACAGAGTAATCGACTAGGCGGCATTTCAATAATGCCTTGAAAAACGGACGACGGATTTCCTCGTGTACACCTATTTTCCGGTCCAAACGAGGCGCACTGGCCGACCTTCGTCAGAAGACACAATGAAACTAACGACCTTGACATGATACTATTTGCAGATGGTTAGACTATTTACCTATAAATAACTATCTAATCGTGTATGTTATTGTATTAGTGACAATCACAAAAATCGGTCAATAAAAGCAGCAAGCCAAAACAATACAGGGAACCATGGAAGGAGCAGTGGGCGATGCGGGCGAGACGGCTGTTCACCGAATGCCGAAGTGTTCCATCGCGAGGCGCTCTTTATATCGGTCGGCTGTACCGCAGAGAAAGCCGCGCCCCGCACTCCCCCGCAGTGTCTGCTGCCCGCACCGCTCGTAGCGGGTTTTTTCCTCATTAGCTCCATAATTCCATATTATGCTCTATGCCTTTACCTTGTGTTTATCAGACTTGAATCGCGTGATGGACGACGACGCTTTGTGCATTATTGACTTAGTTTTTATGGAATACTTGTTAAGATTCTACAGCATATTGCGAAGAAAACGATAACTGGCTAAAAATATAATATATTACAAATACTTATCCGGGCAAATGTGTAAAGATAGTGTTACATTTTTATAGTAGTTTACGATTTAGTAATCAGGCTTTAGTCACGTTAGTCGAGCAGGAAAATACGCTGTTACCTAATTAAGTCATTGCCTCAGACACATTTTATCTGCTGGTTCAGGGAATAAACCTTAGAAGAAAACGAGGAAGGGTATAATGAGCAATCTGAGTATCGGTTAACAGGTTAGCGGCGGGACTTTTCGGGTTATTGCTCCATCGGTGTCCGCTTCGCGGCGCACTCTTTAATAGGTTAATTGCCTGGCATTGTGGTGCTGGCACACATCACCAGCCGCGACCTTACGGCGGCTTGCGGCCACGCATGTAGGTGTGCGCGTCACCAAATGAGGCACGCCTGGACACTAGTCTTGCTGTTGTACACTATTTTATAATAGAACACACCGCTGGCAAACACGCCGCCTTTGCGTCAAAAAGGGTCATCTTGTAGTCATGTTTCATCAGTCACTCTAAAAAGAAACTCATTTCTATAGTGTCTGTGAAAGGGAAGTGGAAAAGCTGGACAAAATAAATCGAGTTCATTTGTTTTTTCTGGCACTGCGTAGCGAACCATGAAGAACTCGTGGCGACCTCAATAAACAGATTCCGAAAGTTGAGTCTTGTATTAACGATATTCGTATACTGATATAGGTATTAATATTGTTACAAATACTATGGGCAAAATATTCATTTATAAAGTTTGATGTATTTACAAACATGAAGTATTTAATGGTGAAACGCTATGATACGCTCATCGGCCGCGTAGTCGCGACGTTGCCATACCAGACGATGAAAGTCATTACTCACTTGTTGAGTTGTGTACGTCTATGGACGCATATGTACGTACGCGGTTGCAATTGCGTTAAGCCTACTGGCCCAGGTCAGCCTTATTTGGAAATGTAACAAGAAACGTCGTAGATTTCTCATGGGATTACTCTGCTCTTTTATCAACTACGCGCAATCGCATAGCAGGTGGATGTGTATGTGTATAATGTAATACAATAAAACACTGGTCTCTCACTATCCATAATGCTTGATTTCGTCAAACAGCCCCCATAGCTATTTGGCGCTTTATTTGTGTGATTCACACAACGATCTCGTGCCAGATTTCCCACGTTGAAACTCCTAATATCTTAGACACGCGATAAAGCAGATTCTTTTCAAATTATTCACGTGCTGCATAGTTTTTCAGACTCTTTCCTTTGATTAGCACAACGTTGTCTGTACATTCTGTACCGCTCAGTCTCGCCGAAATACTTTTGTTTATCATTTCCTTACGTCACTCATCATCATGTTACGACTTAACTATTATTCACACGTTCCGCGCACATCCTATTTCTGCTCTATAAAAACGAAAACATTAAATAAATATTTATTACTAACAGACAGCTACAGCGTTCCTGAGATAGTGCTCAAGGGCACTGTAAAAAATTACTTGATTATACAGGTATCTGGTATAGTGAGATGGTCTTGGTTGGAATAATTACATGTGTAACAAATCCGAGGACCGTTTCTGTTGAACCAATTGTTGATACCATGAGCAGAATTCAATGTGTGTCAACAGATATTTTAATGTCTTCATAAAGATGTCACGTGCTTTAACTGAATGACACTGTTTACATTTGTTCTGTTGATAAGGACGGAAAACACTTGTGGAGATGACGTTATTCATAAATAATACTTCAATTTTCTATTTATTATGTCAGGACCTTGGCTTTAACTCTTACCGATACATTGAGTCAATTGAAGCAAACCTAGGAACCTCACCTAAGAATACTGATGTAATAATTGCTGTTTTGCTAGGCTTGTAAATAATCAATCCGGGCTTTTTCTCAAAATTGTATTTATTAAGGCTATCGAGATTTTTCGGTAATTAACATGGTGTTTTTCTCTATTTCAGAAAATCTCCATTCCGGCGCCAGCCAGTGGCAATGGCCAATCAGGCGAGGCTACATTTCACTTCAGCTTTAATAGTAATGCAGAGATGGAGGGTCCACAGGTAACCAATCATTTCATAGGTACTCAGCATAACACAGTCTTTAGAAGAACGAATGGTCTTACATACCTTTCACTTGCTAGTAAGAGATCAGAATAGAATATCTTAGCAGACCATTTTTATCGGTAACAGTTAATTTAAGATTTCTATCAGGCGTATTGGCAACATCTACTTCAGACTGATAATATCTGCGATCTCCAAGCACGTGTCAAGCATGATAACTATGACATGATTCCCCCAAGAACATTTGTTCTTGTGTATGCGGGAGGCCTATGTTCAGTTGTCGAGTTGACATCTACGGGCTGTTATGTGTGTCATGCGTTCCACGCAAACCTTTTGACACTCACAGGTGACCAACATTACAAAGGAAGGTGATCCTCATATTACAAAGCTCATTTTTGTGCACTAAAACATTGCATGGTCCAGATTCTAATGTAGTAGCAACTCCTTGACACATTCAATGTTAAAAAAAGAAAAAACTTATTTAATAATCCTTGCCAAAAATATCTTGTCTCTTAGGAGAATAACCCAAAAGTAATTTGTAATTATAAAATATTGTAATGAATAACCTATTTGAGAACATTCCAGATAGATCACCTTGATAAAAACGGGTTTTTGCAACATGCGGGTATTATCAAACAAGTATAGCCAATAGTCTCCATTTTACTTGGATTTTTATCTTTTCCACATTACAGTATAATTTTGCACATGATCTAGTTGAACTTTATTTGTTGTTTCCTTTGTAATTGATAAAAAGTGCTACTATAACGACAAAGCTAAATCCCTTCAATGAAAATATTTATAACATTTCAACCTTTTCCACAATAATTTTTAGCATTTTACCATTTTGCACGTGTTAGCAAATTTTTTCTTTGTTATAAACAAAGTATACAGGTACTTCAATCATCTTCTTCCGTCCCTGGTCGTTAGTGGTTATTTCGTCTCCTCACTTTTCTGCGCCAAGTTATTCTGTCTTGGGTTGTCGGTTCTGGCAATTTGGGCTTTCTTGAGGTCTCTTTTTATATTTTATTACTAGGTCAATGGTGGCTTCAGACTCTCTTTTGTTCCGGCAGATTTAGTGCAATTTGTACCACATGATCTTCATTGCGTCTTTCAATGTGTCATCTTATGCTTTTTTCGGCCATTTTATCAGTTATTTAAAAAAGCTGCCTGGTATGTATTAATTGCGGACTCAATCATCTTAGCAAATATCAAGGTTAACCATCAGACGACAAAATTGAAAACCTGATTATAAATTGCAGTGGATATTTTTATAAGGCCTCTATGGTAATACCTAATAGAATATGCTAGAACTATTTAGTTAAAAGGAGAATACTAATGTTACCTCAGGAGCGTGGGGATTGGCACATCCAAAGAAAGGCCCAGCAGTGGGTGAAGTCAGATGATTTAATGAAAAGAGACTTCATTAGCATTTCTTGCATGGTTACCAAGTTCCATCAGGCGAGATCTAGGTGAAAAGCAGGCCCATCAAGCAATAAAAAAATATTCTTCCGTTATTAGAACGCTAAGAAGTTCACCACTTGTGTTTTCTTCTCAGAAACTAGGTTTTTGCTGTATGTTGTTATCATATAAGTGAGTTTTATGGATTATTGTTCTTCTATCCATGACAGAGAAGGGATAGCCTATTTTTGTTTAAAATACATCTTATTACTTATTCATAATTTTTACCTGATTATTTTATTTTCAATTATGTTCATTCTTTGTGTTTTTTCGTCAGATTGTATCCTGTTACACTTACCATTCAATTTTAACTTCGATTATTATAAAATATTGCGCTGTTTTATCAGACTCTTGACATACATAAATCGTATGCTGGGTTAACAACACAAAGCCCTTGGCAACTGAGTAGTATACTAGTATGTGTTATACACAATCACGCTTTCGTCTTTCACACATCTCGGTCAATTTTTACGACCTAAACGAGATAAGAAACTTGACGACTGACATTCAATGTTGCTTACGCAGATCAAAATTGAAGCATGAAATTTGCGATGTGTTAATCAGCTGTTCAAGATGGCGGGTGATTATTATTCTCCATGGTTCTCCCATGCTGTGACGCGTTCGTGGGTTTGTGGGTCGCGGAACAGTTGCAACCGATAATAAATTGCGTGACCGACAAATTCATAAGAGTAAACTTACGTGTGGCGCCTTTACTATGCCCTGAATATTTTCGTGGGACCACGTCAATATATTTTATTTTTAACTAGCTGCTGCCCGCGGCTTCGCCCGCGTGAGTGTCGGAAATTACCCCATACATCCCCATGGGTTTTAAGTATAAATATTGAGTTTCGAGTTAATCGGACAGCGCGTTAAAATTCTTCCATACAAACACTGACACCCCCCAATCCCCCTTTAGGGGGTAATTTAGACTAAGGAGGAGGCGGAGCGCGTGAGGGAGAGGCAAAGTTCGCGCCCTCACGCGCCTAGCCGCCGTAGGAGACGCCCTGGGCGTCGGGACTCCTTGGAGGATTCCCGGCCACCGTAGGCGCGGGCTTGCGGGCGGTGAGCAATGGGTAGCTCGCCCCCGATAAGGACCAGGCCCGGGTCGACGGCGCGTCGTGTTCCACGTGCGCCTCAAAGAGATGTCAGCAAAACTGACGGGGTCCGCTAGGACCGTTGCCCGCCGGGGTTGCGGGTAGTCCTAAGGGGAAACCGTGGCCCCTGGCATGGCAAGGGAAGAAACACGGGTGGGTTTTAGTCAGTAAAAGTCTGACACCCGCTCCGCCCAGAGCGGGAGAAGTCATTGGATGATTTCCCACCCAAAAAAAAAAAAAAAAACAAAAAAAAAAAAAAAAAAAAAAGTGTGTAATTTAGAAAAACAAAAAACTACAAACTTTATAATTTATTTAGATAACTATTCGTGCGAAGTTTCGTGTTTATTACCTCAAGGAATAAGATTTTTCATACAAACTTTCATCCCTTATTTTACCCCCTTAGGGGTTGAATTTCGAAAAATCCTGATACACGTTATTCTTAATTTTTGGGTTTAAGTATAAATATTGAGTTTCGAGTTAATCGGACAGCGCGTTAAAATTCTTCCATACAAACTTTGACACCCCCCAACCGTAGGATAGGATACTTTTCCGGGATAATAAGTACCCAGTGTGGTGCCCAGGATATTAAAGAATAATTATACCAAGTTTCATCGTAATCGAACCGGTAGTTTTTGCGTGATACTTGAACAAACAGACAGACAGACAGACAGACAGACAGACAAAAAAAAATTTAATCACACTTTTGGGTTCGGTGTCGGTCTAGTAACACCCCCTGCCATTTATTTTTTTTATATTTTCAATGTACAGAATTTTCACTTCTACAGATTTATTATAAGTATAGATATGTAGGACTGACAGGTATTAATTAAATTGCAGACGGATTGGGGTAATGTTATGGCTTCAATTATTAATATGATCAGATATTTAGTAACTAATTAAAAAAAAAGTATATTGTCTAATCATTGTATGATATACAAATAATAGATTTTTTAAACTAAAGTAATTTAAAACTAAAATTAGTCGTGATGACTCTTCAGACAAGAACGCTGGCACGACACTGCACATGATGACGCGGTATCTTTTACAAATTTCCGTACTACTAGTACAGGATTATCAAGATTATAGTCTGTAAATCTGTATATTAATTCTTCAGTCGTGATTCGCAAAAAATAATAATTTCGCTTGGACTCGGAATGCGGTGGTACGGGCCTTACTAAGAACGTTACCCAATAGCCGTTAGAAAGCGCGAATTCAGTCGCAGAACGCACACGTTGCGTCATGAAGTGGCTTCATTTTAATTTGTAATCCAAAATTATTTACTCTTTTCACTTCTTCAGGAATAGAACCAGATATTTTTGTAGGAACACGTCTAGTGTAAGATTAGAACTTAGTTGAAGGAGACTGTATTACTGTGTAGAGAATTTTGTTCACCCATAATGTAACGAGACACTTGATATCAACCCTAAAGTTGTTAGGTAGAATATCACAAATAGCCGAAACGATTCATCGCCTCTATAAGCGTTTTTCGCGTGGGCGTAGTAATTTCACCCTCCCACGAGCTGCGTTCAATAAAGCTTCGGAAAAAGCTTTTATAGTAAGGCAATTCGCCTTCATTTTTTCGGTATACGATCAAATTCCAGTAAATACTTAATGATATTATAGGAAATGGAATGGAAATAATAGTTTCCAGTAAGTAATAGACTTACAGCAGAATTTCTTGGTAAATTATATTTGCAAGGTTTCTTTTAAACAAAGAGGCTTTGGATTTTAATGAGATTAGGAAGAAACTCAATTTCCGCGGTCAGCAAATCTTTTAATTGAACAGCCTTGTCCGTAGAACTGAGCAAGATTTTATAAGAACAAAATTATTGAGCAGTCGACAGCCGTTATTATGGCATTGCTTAACATGAGCTTTTCCAATCAGCAAACTGCGATAGCAAGTGGGAAACCAGTGAGCTAGAAAGTGGCAAATTAGTAATGACTTGTAATCAGTAATGTCTTTGTTATTCCCTGATGGCTATTTCTCACTGGCCAGCACTTACCCAAGCTGTAGTTTTAAAGCCATCCTCTTGTGTTCCAGGGTTCGTTCGAGTGCGTCCGAGGTGGCGGCGCTCGGCGGTTGGAGTCGTGCGGGCCACTGCCACGCAGAATGCGTGTCCAGGCCAATGACGACTCGTACGAGGCCACTAAGGACCGTATGGCGAGAACAGTCGCCGCGGAGCAGAGTAAATGGTCAGTACCCTCCGCACTACTTGCACCCCTCACGTTTTTGCACGTGTAGTCAATTAACCTAGAAACTTCCTTCGCTTTTGTTGGAAATAGAACAAAGGACGAGAGGTCGTATCTTAAAGCAAGAGCATTATTTAACTTAATTAGTTGATTTTCTCAAAATGAACTTCGGTAAAGTTATTAAAAGTATAATCGACAGTTCGTTAAAGCCTCTTTACCTTTTTGCTTGGCAAGTTTGTTAAAACTGAGTTTCCTTTTTCTTAATTCAGAGTAATTTTGTCTGTTATTTTTCCGGAAATTCTGTACTTATCGCCTTATTTCCTCGTTTCTAGCAATAATTTTACCTTCTTCCATATAAGATATAGCTTTAACATTGATAATGGAATGCGAATATAAACAGGAAACTTGATTAAATTAAAGCTTATCAAATCATAATATATTAAAGGATTAAAGTATGATTATTACGTCATTTAAATCATACCACTTGTTTTTTTTTTTTTTTTACTTTTTAACAGTAGGAATACACTTACGTAGATCTAATAGTCACTGTTTATCTCCCACACGTTAATTCTAAAACTTTCGACTTGCAAGTCCGCTTAAACTCACTGAAATGGTCCTATTCCAGCACCCGCGTGATCAAACCTAACCAGACGGACATCGGACGTCGCGTCAAAGTGCGCACAGCGCATCCTTACTCGGCCGCTGGAGCGACCCAGTTAGCCGAACGGGCTGAGCGAGCCGAGCGAGCTGAGCGGGCTGAGCGACCCGACCGACCCGAAAGGCCCGAGCGGCCTGAACGGGCAGAACGGCCTGAAAGGCCCGAGAGACCCGAGCGGCCCGAAAGGCCCGAGCGGGTGGAAAGGCCCGAGCGAGCGGAACGGCCTGTACCGCCCGCATCGCGCCCGCAACCCCCGCCGGCCGCACCGCCGCATCAACAACACCCCCAGCATCAACAGCACCCGCAACACCCGCCCAACCCGCACCAGCCGCAGCGGCTACCCCCTAACCCGGATCTCACTAGGCGGTCCCTGAAGTAAGTTTTGCATGATTGTCGTAAAACTAAGTAAGATCGCACAGTAGGAACATGTCAATTCAGGAGAAATTATTCTTTAGCAAACTGTCCAATAATTCAAATTATAACTGTCCTTCTTCGAGATTTGCATGAAATGGCACATTGACGTACCTAGTATGTCAAACTGCTAAACAATTAAATTCTCTATTAATTACAATATTTGAAGACAGACGAAAACCAACGTTATTTTAGCAAGGAGGCGAAAGTATACACAAAAAGTCAATGGAGGGGCTACTACGAGAGACTTATATGATCTCTCTTTTGCGCACTACCATCATAATTTGAGCTGCAACCATGCAAATGCATGTACGTAGTTTATATAGTTGCTTACATAACATTGCGTATGAAACATTACCTGGAATTTGAGTGGGTATAACCGATGATGATGACATCATACTGACGTTGATTGCATTTGAATTTTCATAAACTTTCACAATATTATATTTTTCATTAATGTCAATATTTCAGATTGTTGCATTATTTGATTTAATGATTAGGAATTTCAGGAACGATCACCTAATTATTGAAATTAATACATTACGAAATTCCTCGTAATAAAACAAATAACTTACGTAAGGGTCATAATTCTATTTCATATTTTAATTTAATGATACGCGAAATAGTGACGCTTCACGGGACGGTCTTGTGATAATTTTGTCATATCGTTATCATAATAAAACCGAAGTGATAATTTGCGGCTGATACACAAAGGAACAGCGGTTTATATTCCATTATTATGTACAAAATATTTTTACTAACAAATATTATTTTCCACAAAGATATACCTACAACAAAAAAAAAAAGTTGTTGTCTATGAAACGGTATGATTATGACCTTGTTATAAGTTATAATCATGTTTTTACTTTTAATTATCCATCGCATTAGTGAAAAATCTGAATCTTTACTTGTCTTATGACGTACTTAAACTACGTTCTACGCAAAACATAACCTTTTTTTAACCACTTTGCGCGTTAGTCTTATTTGTGCTGTAACAAGTGAAGTATTTTTGTGTGTTCAAACATATGATGGACATATTGACTTATTTATGCCTTCATATTGTTTCCTTGTAGCTGAACAGTATTCAATATAATTACATGAGTCAGCGTCAAGGACAACATAAATTATTTGTATTGTACTATAGAAATAGTACACAAAGTGATTTCCACTTCTAAATATTTCTAAACGAGAATAATTGGTTCACTTTTTCATGATCTTCTAAGCTGACAATGTTGCCATTATCTGACTGAGGTTATCTTGAACTGTCGAAGAAACCGCGATGTGAAAAAGATATAGAATATAATACTTACTCTTAAACCGAATTTATATTGTTGTGTTGTGTCGTATCGTGTTGTGAGTCTTAGCCATTCAAAACTCGTTGTGATTTGATGCAGACCTCGTTTGATTGGTGTATTCCGCGTCACGACACAACACAGTAAAGTGTCGGTGGATTAACACTAGAAACACCGAAAAACAACACTCGAACACACACACCAAAGAAATAATATAACTAAGTGACGAAAGAGTGAGATATTCTTCAAGTATTGCAGTCAGACAGAAAATAATACCAACAATCTTCTTCTATAACATCCGCCGGAAAGTAAAGTAGTACTCAATGTTTAGGAAAATACCCATAAACATTATTGGGTATTACGAACTACAATTAGGAAATCCCCGATCCTAATCCGTTGAAAAGCGAAATTATCAATGAGATAAACAATCATTTTCCATTGGAAAAACAAATAAATGTATTAATAATTTTAATAATATAACCATCCTCCTGCCCTTATGTAAATTTATTTGGAGTTGTCGCAATATACATCGTTTTCTTTCATCATTTCTGTATTCACCCCCTGTATAAATACGGATTTGAATGATACAGTACAAAGTAATTACTGCTTTTGTGCAATGCCAATCCATTTTCGGCCGTTCTAGAACCAACCTTAGGGCCTAGTCGAAACTATTTTGATTATAAGTTTTTATATTAAAAATAAGTACCACAACTAACATATATATTTTCTTCTATTACAGAGAAAGACTTATACAGTTATTAGCATTGAAACCCTTCAAGAAGCCCGAATTGTACGCGAGGCTTTATAGTGGTAAGTCTAGATTTCGAGCGCCCTGTGCATTCGCACATACTTCACTTGATTAACGCTCGCCATACAATTACAGAGGGTATCAAAGACAAGGAGCGCAGTTTGGTGAACAAGATTTTGCCATCAATCAGTACGCTCAAGGATAACTGTTACCACTTAAAAAGAAACATTTGGAATGACGTCAACGAGGACTGGCCTTTTTATACTGAGGAGGAGAAACGTATGCTCAAGAGGTATGGTATTGTTTACATGGTAATTGTTACTGAATTTAGCAAAAGATTTGTTCTATGTTATGCTGGGTACACCTAAAGTACTGACGATCGTTTTACTAATAAAATCGGGCCGAAAACAGAGCGTCGCCTTGTTGTTGACGTCCCATGGCCTGGTTTGAACCCAGCATAACACAATCTCGCCAATAAAACTTAGTAAAGAAGTAAAAGTAAGATTGTATCCTAGGTAAGTTTCTTCAAGGAATTCAGGAAGTAAATACTGTAAAAACTAGTAAGTAAAACATATTCTATAATCCAATGCAAGGGCAATGCGAGTTCTCGAACATTCTTTATTAATGAAATATCATAGTCAAATAAAATTGAATAATTTGACTTTACTCTTTTTTGGTCCACTGTTGACGAGAATCTAAATAAATATAAAGATGTTATAAATTGTTTTTTTCAGTACACAAAGCAATTAAACTGTATTATGTTATTGCCAGGCTTGATTATAAACAGATAACGAAATCTTCCATACATGTACTATACCCATATAAAAAAATGGCGCTATCTCCAACAAGTTCTTCAAAAATAAGCTAACATAAACAGCTATATTATTCTCCAGTTTCAGCCGAGATTACACATGCAAATAAATGGAAGTGAGAGTCATATAAATTCTTCGTTATCATAGTGACATACTAACTTCCGGAAGAACAAAAGTCGATGCAATAATTCCACCTATACTATCAAAATACGATGGCATTTTGATTGCTGTGATCATCAAACCTTCAGTCCAGCAAAGTTTTACAGTAAAAATTTCACCTTTTGTTGAAGTGAGCTGTCATTTCACCTGATGCTGCTAGGGATTGATGACACTAATGACACTTCGTCTAAGTTCACTTCACCTAAGATTTCACAATGTGTTTCATCAGATCAGCAGTTCTACTTGCGATAGACGTTAAAACTGACCATCACCTCGTCTACTACCTCGCGAAAAGCCATCAAAACTCACCACCACCCTTTCTACCCCACAGGCGGAAACCTCAAAACCTAACGCCACCGCTAAGCAGCGACTCGGCGAACTCCCTGTCCCCGCGGGCGTCGCCTCGCGCGGGCAAGCGCGCCAGCAGCGCGGCGGGCGCGCCCCCCGCCTGCGCGGCGCCGGGCGCGGCGGCGGCGGCCGGCGTGGCGGTGCTGCCGGCGCTGCTGCCCGACGAGCCGCCGGCGGCCAAGAAGCAGCGCATCTCTCACTACCGCCGCCCCTCCCCGCCCTCCTCGGGGTACGCCACCACCTCCTCCGGCGAGCGACAGGCCTCCGATAACGAGGATGAGCGGACCAATGGTGAGTTAACGTTTAACGAGCTGAACGGACGATGGACTATTGGTCGCCGAACAGAAATGACCGCAATGGAATGGCAGAAGTTACCGGCGTCATTGCATAGATTTCCATACATTTCTATCGTCGCCCGTATCTTTAAATGGTCCATCGTCTGCTCAGCGCCTTAGTACTACTCTGTACGGACAAATAATGTCTTGGGACTCTGATAGAAGAGAAAGCCACCATGATCAATCTTCTCTTTAGCAAATTCACGACTATAAAAGAAAGAATCGCGAGTAAATAGTTAAAAAATAGACTGTGGTGAATAGTTGTACACACTTGGTCACCAGTGATATGAGTGATCAAAATTTCTCAGATATCATAGTGTTCCTCCTTTCAAGAAAAATGAAGCACTGATTTCCGATGTTCTTAAAGTCCTTAAATCAGGAGTAATGTCCCTTGTGAGTTGTGACTAAGTTCATCAAGGTTGTTGACCTTTACAGAACCTTAGTGTAACCTGTTGTATTAGAACCTTCTCGATATCATGAAACTCATGTAAGTAATGTCATTGACCCTTTGAATCGGTGAGCGTATAACTTGCCAAGGTTCAATCAAAAGTTCATGCCTTTGAGAGCAAGGTCTTCGAAAGGTGCGATAAGGTGACTGAAGAAATGACGATTCATAAATGTCGAACGTATCTGGGTAAAAGATACTATCAGTTGTAGAAATCAAAGTTTTAATCATAAAAAAAACACGTAAACAAATTTTCGTATTACTGAATAATGGCCGACTTGCGAAAACATTTGTATCGGCTTACGAACGTTAATAGAATCCGCTGCAATTATACTGTAACTTAAATATGTTAAAATACTTTACAAATACAATTACGCTTATAATTTACTCCCGTTATTATGGAGGAACGGAAATGGCGTCAGAAACACCTAAATTATAATAAAGGAAATAGAACTAGCCGTTGTAACCCGCTTTCATGGCTGTAGTACGAAGCTCTTTGATAGCAAGAAAATTGATTGTTTATCAAACGACAATGGGTCATTAAAAAACGATTAATTGGCATTTGGAGCGACGACCAAATACTTACTGATTAGTAAAAAAGTTTGTGCCTTTCACTTTTCCATTAGAGTTCCGTACCCAAAGGGTGCCAAACGGAACCGTATTACTAAACCTCCTCCACTGTCCGTCCGTCCGTCAGCGGGCTGTATCTCATGAACCGTAATATGTAGACAGTTGAAATTTTCACAGATTGTGTATTTCTTCAAGAAACGTGCTTTTTTCTCGATCTTAATACGCTACGGACGGTACCCTTCGTGTGGGAGTCCGACTCGTACTTGGCCGGTTTTTTACACGACTGCCCAAAAATGGAGTGTATGTTTTGATACAATGGTATAATGAGTTCTTTTCAATCTTTTCAGCTAAAAAGGACAATGGCTATACCCTCAATTATAGTACTGTAAAGGATCTCTGTCCCAGTCCTGTGAAGGCGAACGGTTTTAGAAGTAGTCCCCCAGTAGAGCAAACTAATATCACAGGTATGTAACACAGATAAAAAGAACGTATAATAAATGATCATTAGTGAAATTAGGTGAACAGTTAGTCTGACCAAGTTTCGAACGAACGGTAGCAAGATTAATCATAGCCTTATAAATCTTTAGACCATACGAACGAAGGCTACCGCAACTCATTCACTAGTTAATTTGGCCAGTTTAACCTTTAAAAAAACTTGGCCATAATAGTAACTGTTCAAATTATTACATTAATAATCTTATTTATAACATTCTGTTCTTGTTTATAAACAGTTACAAGGATCGCTAATAAATTGCGAGATTATACAAGAATTTTATGCAAACATGGCCATATCGAATGTCTATCGCAGGTGACTGACACCTGATTGAATATCTCTGTTTTTCACAAAATGTTCTTAACGTAATGTATTTTTACACGTAATATTTACGTAATAAGTAAAAACTGCCTGTGAAGCCAAGTCAGAGGCCCATGGGCGGCATAAAACTCTGACACCAGGTTAGTCACTAACCATACGAAAAAGTAAAACCTTTTTAGGACTTGAATAATAATTTTGTGGTTTTTTGTTTACAGAAAAAGACATCACAAATAATGAACCTTTAGAAAATACTACAGAATTACCGCCTGTCCCTGATGAGAATATGACTGATTTGGAAGAGATTGAAAGGTAACTTGAATTACATACTAACGTAAAATCAGTAAAATAATAGTTTCAACGTACACTTAAGGTCTTTCGAGGTGTATTTTAAGTTGATAGAGATTTAGAAATATTGGCGTAGGTGTAGAGTTCAAAATCACACTAGTTTGCAAACCCATCGCCATCTCTTAAAGTAGCATAAACCATTCCCTAAATTGGTCTTAAAAGTAAACTTGTAATAGATAGTATGCATTTGATACATTCCATGTTTTTCTTTATCCCCAGATCATCAAGGATTTCAAGGTAAACAAACAAACATTTTGAACTAAATTTAAACGGTATCTTTCACACGAAAAGACGCGTATTGAGAATATTAATCAGACCCAAGATTGATTCTAAACGAGGTAGCTACTTTAGCGAGTCGTGTAAACGCAGCATGAAAATTAAATAAAGATGGCGTCAATAATTTGCGTGGGAAATGCAAACGTGTGATGTCCCAATAACAGTATTGCCGTGCATACATGTGGCTGTTTTCTTTGAGATTAGCATTTTATCAACACCTGGGCGTGTGGTCTCTCAATAAATCGCAATGCTGTTGACATTTTGATCTTCTGACTTTGAATGTCAGAGTTTATTCTAGACCGTTGACACTAGGAGCTAGTATACTTGCAATTTATAAGTAGCGTACTTAGTCTAGTTTTCTTGATTAATTTCTCGAGTGCACTCGAGTGTTCTCGTTTGTAATCAGCTTGATTATCGTCGAGTTCAAACTTCAGGATGACTTTAAGAAATTGGGTGCACCGAATTATTTCCAAGTTTCAAAGTCCATATTGCTGATATTACTGACACTGTTCGGATGTTATAACGTAACTAAATACAAATGGAGGTGGCCCTAAAGTAAGAGAGTTGTATTGCACACATTTAAAATCGCTGATAAAAGCATTAGGTTCGTTTACATAGACTTAGTTTACCTAGGAATCAAATACGTAGACTAGGGAATATTTCAATAACCAAATCCTTTCTTCTTTCCAGGCAATATCCGCCTATCACTAGTTCTAACATTCGGCGGGCGTATAAGAACGAATTCGCGGAGTTGTATACGGAATACCGGTCGCTGTACAATCGTGTGGCGCAAGTGGCTGCCCTGTTTACTCGCTTAGAAGCTGAGCTTAAACGCGCGCAACCGATGTCGCCGCATCATCAGGTATGTTATTGTTCAAAATATTTAACATTAGCGACAAACTTCGAATTCGACGGGTGTGATATTAAATCTACATAATAAAAATCATAAATTTATTCATTCGATCACTCACTCAGTGACAGATAACGCACAGCCTACACCACTGGGTGTAGAAATATGAAATTTTATGCAGAAAATATTGAAGCATGAAAACTTAGCAAAAAGTGTTCTTTTGATAACGAAGGTGTTAAGGGGTATTAAAGGGTTAAATAGGGGGTGAAAGTATGTATGGAGGTTCGTAATTTTTGTTGCGGATCAGGATCAAATATCAGTTTTAATTAACGCATTGCAATTTCATTGACAATTTGTTGAAAATAAACATGATTGTGAACTAGGGTATCGAATTGTAGAGGTCAGTTGTCGCGGCAAAATTTAAATAAAATGTGTAAATCCGCCACTGGACAAACTATTAATTATTGCCTACTAAAAGATAATGCACAATGGTTGGTGGTCTTATCGTAATTTGCGATGTCTTCCAGACAATCTTTAAAACGATAACTGTACCTATGTTTGTCACAAACAACACATTCTATTTGATTACGCAATTTTCCTCAAAGGATCTGTGAACGTATAGTGGACATTCCCACGTGAAGTACTCACTGCAGTTAATTATTATATTATATTAATATTGTTAATGCAATGTACTGAAGAATATTTCCTAGAAATCCGCAGTTTGTAATGCTGCACTGTTTTTTTTTTTTTTGTAGAGTCTGATATATGCTGACTTTGATTTATAATCTTCATGCTTTTCTGAGGTCCTCCTTATACTATTAAATGAACAATATTTAGATATTAATTGATTTAGGCGTGACTTGGCGGAAAGCGTACTATCATATTTTCGAAAACAGCTCTAACGATTTCGATGAAAGTTGCAATGTTGGGTTTACGGGGGCCAAAAATCAATCTAGCTAGGTCTCATTTCTGGGAAAATTCGTTTCCTCTATTTTCACCCGAGCAGAGTCGAGCTCCGTCGACCAGGTACTTGATATAATGAATCATGTAAACGGACATTATGTTTACAAATTACGAGACCATGTTAGCTAGTTGAAATATAATTCAGAATTACGTGGTGCATTGAGAGTTCTGAGAGTTCGATAAGTAAACAATTATCTACTATATTCTATGAATTAGCGATAAAAGACTCTATCGTATATTTTCCTAGATAACAAAAACATCAGATATGCGTGATTCAGACTTATTTAATTTAATTACGTAACTAATATTTTACATGTACGCTTAAATTTAAACTGACTATCAAATCACGTGATAAAATATTGATAAATATTGTAATGAAGAACAGAGATAACTCAGATTGCAATAATCTAAAATTTACCCGAGCTTATACCGAATCTGGAAAGTTCCAGAATGTTGTTGAGAAAATCTGCTGACGCAACGTTTTGCGGTCATTGTCATGATCACGATCAATCAAAGTGATATTGTTGTGACGTTAGTTATGCATCATAGCGGGGTTTTATTCATATTGTAATGAAATGAAATGATTTTCTGTAAATAGGTTTGTACAAAGACTATACGTCAATAATATTTTAACAACTAGATGAGGTATAAAATAATCCCCGACTACTTAGTTGGTCTTGTGGGTGCAAGCACTACTGCTGAGCATAAGCCCTGGGATCGAGCCGGTCGATCAATGTTTTATTGGGTTTTTCCATCTGGAATTTTCAGTAGCAGCCCGAAGTCTGGATTTGTGCCCGGTTGATGGCAATAGGCTCGCTTCCTATTACATGGGACTTAAACATAACTGGCGAAATGTTGGTGTTCTTTACGTACACCTCTGCCTAACCTGTTATGGATTACATGCGTAATGTTATGTTATCCCCAAAATAAATGAAATTGTACGCAAATGTCAGGTGCAGAACCGGTGGTTGGGGAAGGACGTCCTTGGTCAGCAGTGGGCTGATGATATGATTAATCGAAATGGTACTTAGCCGTAAATGTGACACAGTGACCTTGATAAAAAAGCCGTCACGCAGCTGTGACTGACAGTGACGACGCTTTACAAAGAATATTTTCTTAAACTTAAGACCGGATAGGGGGCGTCCATTAATTACATGAGACGATTTTAAATACTCTATACTTTACTTTGTAATAAACCAGCTATCTAATTGTGTAACACATTTTTGTAAACGATTAAGAATAATCTGTTTCATTTTGCCAGTTCAACAACATTCATTGCGTTATTTAAGTTGTTGAGCAGAACTTTTTTTCGAACTTATGCAATAAGTTAAGCTTAAACAATGGATTAGCAATTTGTTTCAAATCGATTCAGATTATGCTTGATCGTATATTACGCTGGGTGCTGGATTTTCTTCATGACAACAACAACAACATAACTCGCGAAATGTGGGTGTACTAAATATACTCTGCCTAACCTTTCGGAGATTACAGTCGTGTTGTTATGTTTATATGTCCATATACTATTTCAATTTTCCTAATAGACGTATTATCTTTGAACAGAGTATAGAACAACGCATCGTTGATGAATATCGGCGCGTGAACAACGACTCCGGTTACAAACAGGAGCGGCAGCGCGTCAACTACCTGCATCGTAAACTCACTCACATCAAGCGTATGGTTTATCAGTATGATCAACTGGTGAGTTTCTACCCCTTTTTACCTATATAGTAATAGACAATAGTACAGTCATCTGCAGAGAAATCTCACCCCCTAGCAATGAAAAACTACATTGATAGGGGGTGAGATTTCTCTGCGGCTATAACTCTTCCTATCCAAATTTCCAAACAATACCCAGTGGGCCTGCCTGGTGGATCACTCTCACTGTGAAGGGGCCTGGGTCCCAGCACTGGGAATATTATAGGCTGATTACAAGTGTAACAGCTTTTTATTAGATCTATCGCGCGTTCGTATTTCCGAAGATAGACGATGCTCCCCGAAGTGCATACTTTTCTTGAGAAATCTGTATGTTGCCCTAATGTCTCAAATAGATAACGGGCTACGTTACCAGTAAATTGCGTAACATACGCTCAATCACAATCTGTATTTTGACAGTTCAACAACATTCATTGCGTTATTTACGTTGCTGAGCAGACAAATTTTTCGAACAAATGAAGCAATGGATTAGCAATATCCTTCAAAATTATTCAGATTATAATTGACCGTGTGATACGCAGATAAGGTGCAAACGAGGAGAATCGTTTTTTCGTCACAATCTATTATAAAGGCGAGATCTTTTTACAGTACTGTAATTGACTCAATCGCGTTTCAGTCTACGTACTACATAATTATATACTATTACTATGTATATCAGAACTTAGGTTCTTGGGTGAACCTGGGGGTAATTCTCATGAGTAAACATAATATATAATGCTTGGATCAACTTGAATTATACATTCCATCTTCTGTAAAAAGGTTATTTTCTGAATGACATCGTATTCTTTTAATGAATGAAAAAATATGAAGTCTTTAAATGTGAACTTGCTAAAAGTTATTAAAGTAAAGAAAACATGGGTTTAATTTATAATGAAATGGTTTTTATTTGGCGCACAAGAAAGTTGCTTCTTAGAGCGGCTGTGGAGGGGAACTATAACTCATAATTAACTTTAAATACAATTAAATTTTGTTTTTCAATTGTGTATATTTGCGACATCAGTCGATCATGAAGGGGAACCTATATACAGCAGTCTTTTGTTTTTCTATTCAGTGGTCTTTATATTGGTTCATAGTTACTTGAGTACAGTCGTTTATATAATAGTTATTTTACTTCTGAATTTGCTTCACTGTCAATATCGTAGTGATCTTTATTCTCGGTATTTTATGGTTATTTTTGGCTTGCCGCTGTCAAAGGTTAAATAACAGTGAAACGACTGTAATTGATGAAGGCTGATAACCATCCTACTTATTAGTTGCTAAAGAGCTAGAGTATTATTGATAACCATTAAAATATATTGCAGATAGATTTTGATGATGATATTCAGAGAGAAGAATTCTCTATCGACCCCGAAGTTGTTCTGTAAATCTGTAGAGCGGCCCTTCAATTTTATTTATTTATTATTTCAAGTCTGTATCGCCCTTATCGCCTGTATCGGACTACGGAAACATACCAGTAAGTTATTGTAATGTCACCGTAGATCGAAACGTTGAATGTTTAGGAAAATGTGTTGTTAAGTAGATAAGTAAATATTAATTATAGATAGATATCGGTGTCTCGTCTCTGACTGATAATCCGATATCAATAACAATATTTTATAATCAATTAAATCTGTCAGCTTCAATTGTTTCTAGAACAGTTAATATTTTTGATTAATAAACCAGATTATATTTTAAATGCCCGGCTTCTTGGCAGTCAGGAAAAAACTGGCTTCCATTTTGAATTTAGCCACCTGAAATTGCAACAAGCTTATCAATTGTTATCGATATCGGTT
This sequence comes from Eupsilia transversa, assembly GCA_914767815.1. Taxonomy (NCBI): domain Eukaryota; kingdom Metazoa; phylum Arthropoda; class Insecta; order Lepidoptera; family Noctuidae; genus Eupsilia; species Eupsilia transversa. The sequence goes on from OU611888.1 coordinate 8,439,286, forward strand.
TCATAGTGCGACGTACGATGTTTAGTTTAGTGAATTAGTGATAAGACGTGTGAAATGATATGCAAATATTTTTCCATTCGACATTTTGAATGCATGTGTTTTACTTTTTTTACAATTAATGGGCTATGAAAATGTGTGGTATTTTTTTATCTAGCTAATGACATTGCGAAAATATGTCAAAAACTACCCAAAATTTAGAACGAGTGATTTTCATTCAAAACTACACATATAGTATTGATATTATGAATGTTTTATTAATAAATTGTTTTTTGTCTACAGCGAAACTTAAAACCAGATCGTGTCTCGACCGCGAGCACAACGCAAGCGTACTGACACTCGAGTTTCTCGCCGCCCGCCGCTCGCTGCCTTTAGTACTGATATATAACTAACACGCCTACACAGAGCATCTCAACAGGTCATAGACATTTGTATTATAAGATCTATAGTTTTTATACGAGTCAGTGTCTCCCGTTTAGTGACAGAGTTAAGCTTTTTATATATATAACGATAGGCTTTCGATTTACTCTTAACGGTCCTGATAAAGCCGCGCTGACTGCAAAACGTTTTATCACAAGGATGTTGAATAGCGATCCAGTCTTATGATGATTGTAAGGGACGGTAATCTGTGATCGATGCGTGGCACCATATATTTCTGTGAAATGCAGCTGTTGTAAATATCATCAAATAGTAAGTAGTGGGACTGTCAGTTCCAGCTGCATTGGTTCCATGCTTTGATCATAACACGTCTCTGTTGTTAGGGGCTCGATTATCGTCCCTGAATAACGTTTTTGGACAACGTATCGCAGATTTGTATGTAGTTCTTGTCATATGGCAGGTTTTCAAGTAAGTAAGAATCTTATTGAATTGGATTATTTTCTTTTTTAATTGTGTGGTATACACGAAGATGCATTTTGAAATCCAGTTTCTGCGCAGGATAAGTGGAATTCTAAATGTAATTTGCTATGTTGATTCTTCGTGTAATTCCCCTTAGAGCGTTTTTTCAATGAGCTATAACGCGAATCGTGAACTAACATTTTCGCTCGAGTATACAAGGAAAAAACCTTTATAAATATGCATGAATCAAGCCAATCAACAATGTATTGTCATTGGAATAGTCTACGTACTATCGAATGACCTCTACTCGGACGAAAATGAAAGTTTGCTATTCGTTCTATAATTGAATAAGCGCCTGTTAACGAACTTGAAATTCGCGTTATTTTTAAAATATGCATCGATGATGCACTAATGGTAGCCTGCCAACTTGGCAAGACGAACACTAGTTGTGACTACACATGGTTAAGGTAATTATTGTTCTGTTTTTAGTCATTCTCATTGTAGTTAATAAATACAAAATATTAAGTTACATAATAGTACATTAAGTTTCATTGTTCTTCCATTAATTTTAACAGAGCGATACCTTGACCATCTGATTAAACAGAGCGATATTCGCTATAACTGATGTGAGTTCCGATACTGAATAAATCTTATTCAATACTTTGTAATACAACTATATTCTTCCTTTCGGACCTAATGTTTCTTGCTTTTGTAACGAAGTGCAAATTTTATCAGATTTTTACTTAGTTTTTAAACAAAATAGAAACAAGCAAGGTCCTGCTACACCTGTCCTTATTTGCAATTGTCATTAAGACTTCCTGACGATAGCAACTTTACTCCGTCTTCAATCGTATGGTGTAAATCTATTCCCCATATCGAAGACTTGAACTGGTTGATTTTTATATTGTAAATAGCATATATGTATATTAAAAATTTAAATTATCAAGTATATAATAGTCCAATTAGATATATGTTCGTCCACATTTTATTCCAGTCGAAAATTATTGCCGTCGAATGTTATTGTTGTCCAAATGAATTTTGCTTATACTGTATGCTGAATTATTTTAACTATTTCTCTTGTAACAAGGTCAAAGTGTAAATAATTTGATGTTGCAGACGTATGACTTAAGTACTGAAAACTTTGACAATTCTGAAGTCAATTTGATCGACTATTGGCCTTCAATAACAATTATAATGCCCTTTTTATCTATACTAATTAGCCCAATGTCTCGTCCCTTTCGCTTCTAAGCAATCCATCCATATTTTAATGTTGGACGTTCATTTTATTTTATTTGTCTTGCCTGGCTTGCATGTTGTACATAGTAGTATCTTATAAAAGAAATTTATTCACGTTCTTGTTAAATTTTGTTATAACTAGTGTAATAATTCAGGTTTATTTTCAATATTAAATATCATATTTATTAAAATTTGGCTGTGTCGTGTTATTGCCGTGTAAAGATCTTGTAAATAATGTATGGCTTTAAAGTTTAAACTAACTCACCGTATGTCACAAAGTAAACTCTCTCAAGAGTGATGGCTAATGTTGTAGTGTTAGAACGGATTCGGGAATCGCACGACAGAGTTCCAAATGAATAATGAGGTTATAGTGTTTGCCAAAATCGCGGAGTAAATGTTTATTTTCTATTGCCAAACGTAACGTCTCGAAATATAGCAACAACCGGCCAGTGTTGGACATCCACTAGAAATAAGAAATTTATCTGGTCCTTTTCGGAAATACCCTCCAGATCACAATAAAATTCTTAGTAATTTTAGTATACATTCGGGCCAGTCGACAGACATCGCCCAACCTAAAGTACTTACATATGATCTAGAGAATACATACAAGATGCAACTGAACTGTCACCGCGTTCAGTCCCTGGTCCAATGTGTGGGAAGCCGTCTTGCATATTATGTCCTGAAAGTAACGTCCATATTTGAAATGATTTAGCGTTAAGTGATTCTGATTTTTATCTTTGAAAGCAAAGTCAGCTCTGCAAGTCCATTACATAATTCCAAATGCAATTTGTTAAAGTCAACTTAAAACGGCATAAGCGTCCTGAAATTTTGATGATGTCATTGTAAGGTTAATTTTCACCTAATGTATACTTCTTTGTTGTTATATGCGTATTATATAGTATAACGTGAACATTTTGCGTAGGTTTACGAAACCTTGTTAAAGGATAAAGTTACTTCTGTTAGTTTTTTGTCAATTAAAGTGTCAGAACGGCATTAGGATTTCATTTTCATTATAATCGTCAATTGTTTTATGTATATACAGGAACAGTAGATTTTTCATTAGTGATGTGAAGTTATTTGGTCAATTCAAACGTAAGTGCCCTTTTGTTGCTCACGATAATAGTTTGTGGTTTTATTATCGCTTTTTACTCATTATAATGCTCAATATTGTGGTCATGATATTAGATGATTAAATTTCGCTTTGGGTTTTAATTTATTTCTGTTATTTATTTATTCAAAAATCACTCATTCTTTTCGTCGTAACAGTCACCATAACAGTTTGTTACAAAACGTTATTACAATAAAATGGCATTGAATGTACAGTATTTATTAGCATTTACAATTCAATTCAATGAAAATTGTATAGTTGTCAAATTAAACATTTATTATGTGTCGAATCGGTAATAGGAATCAGCAACACAATAATGTATACAAAAAAGTTTATTTGTTCTTCTTAGCGTACCTAGTGTATTTTGTTGTAGTAATGTTTTTCAACCAAAACACTATTCGTGACTGTTGGAGATTTTCGGCAAGATATTACTTGTGTGGGAATTTGCTTATCTCTTGTTTATAAACAGTGACCTTTACAACTTACTGACAACCTGTAACTGATAAGTGATAACACCTACTTTCAGACGTCAATTGATTATGCTCATATTTTATAAGATAATTCCCGCATTAGTGAATCCCTAATCTTGAACATTTTGCTTGCCCTTACTTGCATCGCATGGTGTTAAATGTCATTTATTACAAGTATAATAATAATTTAAAAAAACTCAATTGAAATCGATAGGAACAAACAGTTAAAAATGTTATTGTTACCACTAGTTTAAGCACTATCGATTGTTTTATTATAATAATTCGTAATAACTATTGAATAAAACATACATTATTTTAATTGAATCATTCGTTTATTGATAGTAGATTTCTTCTGTTAATATTTTTCGGGGAGTTTGTTGGAAGTTATTGAAGTGGATATTGTGAAAAATGCATTCCATTTGTCAAAACCGTTGATTTAGCACTGTTCATCGGCGCACCTAGTACATGAATAGCGATAAAAGAATGTGAATACTATATTTTTACAGGCAATAAAAATGCATAGGAGATACGCGGTCGTAATTCCGTTTTGGATTCAATATGACACTACTAACTAGATCCCCTATAACTAATACACGTCGTGTCATATTGACGTCTGCATAACGTAGATTAGACCAATATTTACAAATCCCAGACCATTTAAAATAAGATATCCCTTTCTAACGTAATTCAATATATTATCTAATTATACTGTCACAAAGGGAGTAATAAAATGTCAAATGTTGCTCGATTGTTACCGGTTAAGTTATTATAAAGTTGGACAGAAATATTTGTATTTTGTCATGTTTATACAAAGGAAAAAAATATCTCAATAAAATATCATAGTCCATTGTACAGAGTAGAAGATATTTAGTATCTAGTAACGTCATCTTCTTCTTAAATCCTAGTTAGTGATATATTAGGAGTACTAATTCCCAAATATGTATCATTTGTTGTCGCATGACAAATCCGCCACAATATTCGTCTACTATGTTACTTTCGTTATCATCTTGATCGTATCTACCTATGAAACTTCTAATCAGGTTGTGTTAACCCCATATTTGAACCGTAACAATGAATGTGGCCTATTTTATTTAATTCAGTAATGTTATGTATGTTATCGAGTGGCATTTTTGTCATGTGCAAACTTAATATGTTATATTACTTAACATAGCTGATATTATAGCGGCTTAAGGCGGGCGTTACATACATGATGATCCTTACCTTACTTTAATTTTTAGATATAGATCTTTGAGTTTGCGTATTCTGATCAAATGTTATTGTAAATTTGCTGTACAGTAATCAGAGGGCCGCCGCCGCGAGCCCGGGCTCGACGGCTCGACATCGATCTCGCAAGACTGTCGATTCACCGAACAATTTGAATATTATGTATTATGTCAAATGTAAATAGAGTACGAATTAGACATTTAGACATGTTAAGGGATGTAATCTTAGTGTTTTATTTTTATTAATTGCTATGAAATGTATATGACGGGGAAATTATATGAATATAGAATGATGGTTATGGTTGGTGCGAACCGACCGCGCGGCGGCGGCCGTGGCGCTGAGCGCGCGATGAAACAATGCTGCGATATTCCTTGTGCCCCTCGAAATATCAGTGCATTATATATGAGTCAAGATGTATAGACGATGCGGTAGTGTTAAATAATGTATAGATACGTTTATACAAAGCTCGAGTCGGGCGGACGAGAGAGACAGACTTGCCAGCCGGTTCGAGCGAACGACGACTAGCTATGAATCCTGACATCGGCTCACGTTAATTAGCTTATAAATATTTCATCAAAATATAAAATACACAAAAAAAAATGGATATAAATTTCTCGACCAAGTACTGGTTGTTTTTAAATTATTAAAATGTAAAAAAAAATTAGAATATAAACAAAGTATAGGTACAATTTATGAATTATACTTTTCTTTTCGGCATTTCATGTAACAGTGGAAGAGACCTAGCTTTTTTGCTACACCGAAATATTTTGTGTAAGTTCGCAACCCATGTTCACATAGAACATCCAAGCACACTTGTTGAAGCAACCTTACACAATGTCGAATGTTTCTATATATTTTGTGATTTCTTTTGCTCATTGTCCTCTTCCATTGCTTTTTTTTGTTTGTCAACTGTCTAAGTGTATAATATGATTTTGTTAAGGCAGGGTAATGCAGAAATGTGAAGAGGTACTTTTTTAATTTGAATTGATTGAGGATTTGTTTGAATGTTTTAAATTGAGTTACTTTTATCCATTCAATGGAATTTGTATTGTTATGAAAGGAGCCAGAGTTTGTTGTTTTTTTTTTAATTAAGTCAATTTGAATTTCGATTTAATGAGGCAGCAGATTAGTTTATTATAACTGTCAAGTTACCACAGAAACAATAGTCAGATGTAGGCTCTCTTTGGCGTTGCCCTTTATAGTTTTGAAAACTTTGGCAGTGCGCGGACGCTAGTCGTCCGCAGTGCTTATATGATGGTATAATAGGTAGTCAGTATTAGATCATGCAATACATGAGCTGAAGAGAGGTTGTGAAGAGTATCGTTATAAAAGGTACCTATTCAAAATCTGGACAAACAGACTAACTTATCTTATACGACAGATAGTGTTGCAGCAATGTGCATTTATGCCATCTTCACTTTAATTTGAATAATGGGATCAGTGCCAAACTTTCTCCTTCTTATTTAGCTCAAAACGATGCAATTGTTAGCATGCTTGATGAAACAGCTAAGTAATTGTTTAGTTAGTCTGCCATTTTGTGAATATTTTGTTTTGATAGTAATATGTAAATCTTTTATAATATATTTGTTTACAATAAATAAATGACAACATTATAAATAAATGAAATTGTATTTTCCATTTAAACTGATGAAAAAAAATATAAAAAGAATAATATGCAATGATATCTGATGTTTCATTTTAGGCCTTGGCCTAGACTTAGAAAAAGTCACTTCCTGCCTGTGCACATTCTCGCTTTCATCGTACTTTTTATTACTTTCTATTCTGAATACCTACACGACAAGTACGATAATGATGATACAAGCCAAAGGCCTTGGAGTTGACATCCCCATTTGGGTGTTCTCTAAAGATTTGATTATACTCAAATATAAAATGGTCATAATTCGTTAAAATGTGGTTACTTGACCTAATCAAGAAATTATAAATCTGGTAACATCACCCTGAAAATCAAGCTAAATTAAACTAGTTCCGGGTCTGGACTTCTGGAGGATGGAGGATGGAACCACAAAATACAATATAGGTAATAAAGATGGGGCGTTTTATTCTTCAGAGCTGCCAATCTAAAAAAAAAAGAGGCTGTCCAGACAGTGGCGCCGCTATAAACCGCAGAGGCACGATAGTACTCCATTTAATTCCATGTTTGAGTCTTAGGGGCTACTCATACTTTTTCAGCGTTCTTATTCAGCATTTACGGATAGCTGAAAGGACGCCTACGCGTCTCCATACACAGTCGTTACGGAAGAACGACAAAAACTTCATTTTCGTCAGAATCCCGATAGTCTGACAGACAACCAAGGGGTATCGTATTACCCAGTTACTGGGTTGTTTGTGGGGGTCAGATAGGCAGTCGCTCCATGTAAAAACTGGTATTTAGGTGCATCCGGTTAGACTGGAAGCCGACCCCAACATAGTTTGATTGATTTTTTTTGCTATCAATAAATTATTGTATAAATTGTTCTATTGTGGGTACATTACCAGTGAACAGCGATGCGGATGAATTTTTCGACGCCGCCATATTTTAGCTCGTTATTAATTTTAGTTGGGGGGATGCGTTATGGTAACCCGCGAAATCCAAATTATCTTACGTTTTTTGCAATTTGCAAGCCAATGTTATGTTGGGTATTATGTTGAATAAAATATGATTCGCGGAGCACTAGAGGGAACCAGATCAACCAGATCACCAGACGCGGTCGCGAACCACCAACGTTCGCAATAGTTCGCATACACATCTCATTAAATGTGAAAGTTTTTATAGCAATTATTTATAATAATGATAGTCGATTTTTTGGGATATGTTAGAAAAAATAACTTTGTATTATTCTAAGTTATCTGTTTGAAGACGTAACGTCACTAATTGAAGTGAAGTTCGTACGAGTTCGTAAACGCGAGAAAACTGAGAGAGAATATTTTATTTTCATTTCGTTTTTCCAATTTCTATTCAATAAAGCATGAACAAACAATGATTCATTTCAAAGATAATAAGACCAAATCGGCACTAAGTACAAGATGGGCTCAAATGTCGAAACAGGAACAAATAATCGAAAGAAAGAAAATGGAGATACAGGCCAAGTTGGAGTCTCAAAAGCAGGCTGCGGCGCTTGCCGCTCAAGCAAAGCTATCACAGTAAGCCATAATTACGACATCCGAATATGTATCCTTTGTCACGTTCTCACGAAGTTGTTACCATTCGTTCTGGTAAAGCGTTCAAATCAATATGATTTTACGGAAGTAGCATTTTATGGCATCACTCAATTTATAATAATTAGCATGGAACTAGTTACTAGTGAGGTGGTAGTAGGAACTTTGAATTCATCCTGTTACACTGAAAGTATCAACAAACTATTAACAAGCGAACAGAAAAAAAAGCAGCAAGGACATTAAGGGGAATATTCCACCATGCCTGTTTGCGAATTGTTCAGTTATTATCAATGTAGAGGCACTGGTTGTATAGTTCTGGTGGCGATTGCACTTAATGTTTGACCTGAACACCCCGAGACACTACTATACAACCACTTATGTTGTCAATCAATCAACTATAATAAGCCTCATTCAGCAGCAACAATAAAAATTACACCATACCTACTAAAGCCATTGTTATATTCTTAATAAACATGCCTTTGCAACAAATTAAGGTCTCATTTACCTAACACATCAAGCATACAAGTAATCTGCACCCTACGGAAACAGTTCTAGCTGCTTCTGTAAGAAAAAAGTGTATTTACAGCAAGGCAAGCTTTTAACTAATCACAGCTTTCATAGTAACCCTATAAATTGTATTATCTCATCATCTGCATAGCCTGGTCCCAACTATGTGTGGGTTCGGCTTCCAGTCTACCTGGATGCAGGTGAATAACAGTATTTTACAACAAGCCACTGCCTATGTGACCTCCAGAACCCAATTACTAGATAATACAGTACTGCTTGGTAAGACTTGGTGTCAGACTTTCAGCCTTCTGATTAGGCGCAACAATTGTTAAAGATCTACAAATGACAGCCATGACCAATGGCTTAACATGCTTTCCGAGACAGGGAGGGGTCTTGGTATGTAAAGATGGTCACCCATCCATGGACTTAGTGTAGCTTAACCTGATCGATCGACCTGTGCGGCTGTTATTACTTAGCCTCAAGCATGCCTCCTCCATGAATTGTATTATGTGTTTGACAATAATTCTAATTCAATGGAATACAACAGAACAGATTTGTGTGGATCCAGGCCAGAATCATTTTTGAAGGATATTTAACAAAGTACACGGTGTATCTATTCATTCAAACATTGTTATTGTATGTGTACAATTGCCATTGTATTACCACTACAATTTACTGCCACGAAGTACGCACACAAATGTAGTCAGTTATTTAATGTGTATGTCGGTAGTCATTGATGCAGAACCAGTAAAAAATGCTGTTTAACATTGATGAAAGTAAAATAATTATGTGCCTACGGTCTACTTGCTGCTTTAATATAACAAGTGTGTAATTATTTACTCACTTTTAGGCTTTATAACAGGAATTGTGAAGAACATTATGAATATTTATAACAATGCAGGGTTTCTGTTATTTGTAGATTATGTAGCATTAAAGGAATAATTATTTGTATGATTATCATAAGTAAACATAAAAAATAGACAACAGATTCTTGAGCTGAATAAATTCCGCATTTCAAAAACATAATTATAATGATTAAATAGCTCCTGTGAATATTATTAAACTGGTAGGGAAGCATTGGATTGTCAGAAGCTGTGGAGAGAGTATCATTGTAATTATATAAACAAATCAAATGAAATATGTTTATTTGTACAAACAGGTTGTAAGGTGTTAAAACATTTATCACTGTGTCCTGCCACAGTAAGTTGCATACAAGTATTACAAAATTAGGTATAAAAAATATTTAACAAAATAGGTAGGATAAGTAGGTAGTACACTTTTCTCTTATAGGACAAGAACTAAGTAATCTTCTACTTCAAGTAAATGAATATAGCCCCTAAAAAATTATATCAATAATAATGTTTATTTCCAGTCCCATCTCAAAAGATGACAAAGGCTCAGTCAATATTTTCTCCAATGATGGCAGCTTCATGAACCAGTTCAAAGCTTTGCTAGAAAAACAGAAGCAAACTGACAAGCACGATAAAGAAGAGCTCGAAAAACAAGTTCAGAGTGATGAAGAAGTCAAACCAGCCAAGCATGAGATTAAAGAATTAATACCACCTATGGATGATGAGTTTGAAAATCAACACTTTAGTCTTGGCATTGATGAGAGACGAAAATTGGGAGATAGAGGCCAACAAAGGTACATTGATTGAAATATGTTTTTAGCAATTTTATGTTTATTTAGCCCTCTCCTGGATCATAATAACATACATACAAACACACATACATGCCTTCTTCCCATGGGGGTAGGCAGAAGCTACAGAATGCCACCTGCTACGATACTTACATACTTCTTTTGCTGCATTTACATTCATACATCTGGTCATACACGCACGCCGGTTGCAAGTACTACTCACCTGACATTACTGAAGAATCTCACCAATAAGTTCACTATGTGTCTGTCTAGGGCATTCCCTCGCGGCGTTTCCACTCAAATCTGCCTGTACATGTTCTATTATTAAATTTTATTACCCTGCTCCCAATTTCGGTGTCTGCTACTATTAATTCTATATATTCCTACTTATTGTTAAGCTCGACCTTGTTCTTCAATATAAACCATAGAACCAATGGACCATAAATAGAAAACTAGTTTTTAAAATGTCAGTCTAAAATCAAGTCACATTTACTTATGGTAGGTTGTTTCTTGTATTTGTATTCAAATAAGATATTAGCCTCGAAATCACAAAGTGCTATTTAAATCTGTCATAATGTTGTATGCTCCGCCCCACGGTTTCAGTGAAACGGCGTGCCGGGCGCAGCATTCCCACGGGATTGAGACTTATGAGGGTGAAACGGAATATCGGGATAAAAAGTATCCTATGTCCTAATCCAGCCCATGTGCCAAATATCATCCAAATCCATTCAGCCATTTTAGCCTGAAAGCGTAATAAACAAACTATAACAAATGAACTCACTTTTGCATTAATAATAATTATTGAATTGATAGTGATATCGTTTTTTTATTGAAAATAAGATATTAATTTAATATTCAATGTGTATTTTCAGGGAAAAACATCGGCGATGGAATGAAAGAGGACGACCCCATCCGCACAGTCCTACAACACCAATACTGGAAGAAAGAAAGAAACTTATTGTTGATAACAAAAATCCCCATAACATTCCAGCCCTTATGCAAATTCCTGTAATGCCACCAAATACTCAATCCATTGATTCAGATCGTAACCAATGGCTTCTGGGCTCAAAGTCTGATGAAGATGCAGATTCCAGTGGAGAACATGGCCCAAATATGGGGCCCGGACCCTTACCGCCTGGTATTATGGGCCCCAGTTTAATGGGACCCGGACCTGGCATGGGTCCAGGATCAAACATGGGTCCTGGACCTAATCATGGACCTGGTCCTAACTTAGGGCCTGGATCCATGGTTCCTGTCTCCAATATGGGCCCCGGACCTAATATAGGGCCTGGATCAAATATGGGACCTGGACATAATATGGGACATGCTCCTAATATGGGTCCTGGTCCCAATATGGGTCCTGGCCAAAATATGGGTCCTGGTCCCAATATGGGTCCCGGCCAAAATATGGGTCCAGGGCATAACATGGGTCCAGGACCTAATATGGGACCACGACCCGGCATGGGACCAGGACCGATGATGGGTCCTAGAGGACCAATGCCACATATGCCTCCTGGAGGTCCAATGCCTCCATTCATGGGTGGGCCCCCTAATTTCCCTATGCCGCCAAATTTCATGGGTCCAAACGGCCCAGGTCCCTGCGGTCCAATGCCGCCTAACATGTGTGGTCCTAATATGGGACCCGGTGGCCCAGGACCAAATGGCCCTATGCCTCCATTCTTTGGTCCACCATTCCCGAATCCTATGATGGGACCAAACGGTCCTCCTAATTCGATGATGCCACCAAATTCTATGAATAACTCTAATATGCCTTTTATGGGCGGTCGTCCTCCATTCGGGCCTAATGGCCCTCCGAACTTTGGTAATGGTGCTGGTCCTCCTATGCCACCTTTCATGCCTCCTAATTCAATGCCACCGAATTCCATGCCAATGCATCATCCTGACTCGAAAGCTTTAGAAAATTCTTCAATGAAGCCGGAAGGAATGACGCTACCGCCACCTATGCCTTTGGGCCTGCTGGGAAACCCTAAGGACATGGATAATCCTGGAGGACCCTTCAAACCATCGCAAGGTAAAAATCGTCCATCAACATCTCCCTTCCATGCCTTTCTATTATTATTTTTGTTGTCTATAATAATGCAAAGGCCGTACAATGAATATTCTGATTTAATTTCTATTGTTTTCTGATATTTAGTATTCTCAAAGTTATGTTTTATTCAATAAAATTATCATAGCTATTGTAAACAGTTGCCCTTAGATTTACTAGCTAATGCAAATCTCTCTGTATGCAAATCTTATCGAAATTGTAGTAAACTATAGCATGTTTTTATTTTTACACAGTAGTTCAAGTTAATTTATCTATTACATTAGTTGCTGCATTAAAGAAATAGCAACTAGCTTTTAATGGAGCGTAAATTTAAAATAATTCGGTCTAAATATCAGAATTTGCATGCGCAGTAACCATCACGCAACCTCTGAACGAACGAAGCGTAGCTTATCTATAACTGCCGGTAAAATACTATTGGATTAACGCTAGAAGATGCATAGAGTAAAGACTGGAAGGTGCTAAAAATGCCTAAATGAACACAAACAAATTCTGAAGTTTCTTTATCGTCTGATAACCGTTGCTCGACATATGATTGTCATGTGTACGAGACTCATGGTAATCATAATGTTGTCCAACCGTTGTTTCCATGAATATGCTTGAAGCAACTTTTCAAACATGTTGAATTCACCAGCAAGTTTTAATGCTAACATTAACGTCCGTAAGTTTTTTGAAAGTAGTTAACTAACACTTAACAGGCGCTCAAGCAATTTAATTTGCTGGTAGATACTGCGCCTTAGAAGTTCACGTGTTCATTTAGGTAGCGTGTCGTACCACCTTTACCTAAAAGGTAGTAAGATTAATGTCGGCCCGGTACTTCGTCGTCGTGATCGCCAGACAATATGTTGACTCGTGGTGTGCAGTTCTCTCTGCAGATGCGTTGCCGCCAACAGTCCTGCGAGCCGCCAGCGAAGTCGCCTGCAACGGCGACCACTGGGAAAATGTCCTGAAAGCAATTCACTCACAAGATCAAAATTTGTGGTAATGCCACTGTAGCCACTTTGATCCCCAACAGGAGGATTCCGTGTATTGTTTTTTATATTTACATACTTTTTTTTTGTCGCAATGACTATGATGGAGCAGACGAATAGTAGTTTTTTTTTTCTTTTTGAAAAAACAACAAAACTTTTTTATTAATTTAGCCTATTTTATTGCTGTTCCATGATAGTATTTTCAGGTTAAATAAAACCTAACACAAAAGCATCCTTTGTTGTTGTTTACCCTTTACATTAGATCATTGTATTGAGCGAATCATTCCAGGTTTCTTCACAACTCAAATTCGAACGAGTATAAGGCGTTTAGAGATCTAGTTAGTAAGATCAGGAGAGAAACGGGTGATAAGAAGCCTGAAGTTAAACCTGAGGACAAATATGAACCAGAGTTCAGCTTGGAAGATGATGATAGTAATGAAGATTACAGATACAATCATAAAGATGATAGTCGAGACGGGTATGTAGTACAAACTTATTTTACATCACATTTTTGTTCATCATTCTCCTGCACTTATCCTAATTTATTTGGGGCCAGCAACATGTCTTATTCTTCCGTACTTCTATAATACAATATTTTAATACATTAGTAAAATAATTAAGTAATTTAATTAAACCTTTAGGGACTACTCACACTTATTCAGGTCAATTCAGCGTTTGCCCATAGAAAACTACGATTTTGTATGAGACGCGTACGCGTCCTTTCAGCTGCGGATAGCTGAAAGGACGCGTACGCGTTTCGCGCGTTTTCTATGGGCAAACGCTGAATAGAGCTGAATAAGTGTCAGTAGTCCCTAATAAACCCTTCATTTATCTAAGCATCTACCTTATTAATAAAACTAACCCATTTAATAGCAGGGATCCCTTCGGTTACGGTCGGCCGTATAAACGTGAACAGGGAAGCTCTCAGAGTGATGAAGAATCTGACAGTAAACGCGAAAGACGTAAGAAAAAGAAGTCCAGATGGAGCGATGACCCGCCGGCGGCGGATATAAAGCCACCAGGAGTGGTGGCACCCCTGCCGACTATGCTACCAGGTAAAGTGGAATCTTGCCGCATTTTTTGAAAATAACAAGAATAACATTTTAGAAATACTAAAATTTTGACATACTACACTTTCTCCGAATGTTCAAATGACTTCCATTTAGTCATTCGGGGAAAGTGTAGAATGTTTTCTTAATAATAAATTTTAGTTTCGTCATGTCCGTTTGCATGTATGCCTGTACGATATACTTGTGAAAGCAAAATCGATTCAATCCATTTGGATTCAAATTCAAGCAATCTGTCTGGCTGACCTATTTGCATTTTATACAGTAAAAAATTATATAACCAACAAAACATTAAAGACTTGATGACACCAAATCTCTTCTTAAATCTACTTATTTCAAAGATCAAGGTTTTTGCTTTTGTATGAAATAGCTAAACGTGCTGCTGCGTCCATTTAAATAACAGAATGTTATCCTTGAAGCCAATCTTTAACATTTAACATTAATAGTGATACTGACAGGTATTGTTTCAAGTATTTATATAAATTTTTAAACTTATGGTCAAAAGGTTCATAAAAATGCAACGGTACTAATTCGTTTATATTCCATTCACTGATTCCTAGGCTCTAATTTGTCTAAGATAGACGAAGAAGGTATAAAGCTGTGTACAGTCAACCGCAACAACCAGGCTCTCATGCAGTATGCTATGACCAACTACGGCACAACCAACCTAAGTGTTGAAGACTGGAAGAAGTGTGAGGATAACTTCAAACTTAATCTTTTGTATCAGGTATGTACTCCTACATATTTGCTGTTTTTATAACTTCTGCAAACCTAAGGAAAGTTGATTCGTTTTCAGTTCTTTTCATGAAGTAGAAATAAGTTTTATTATGCAAAACCTTTAGTAGCTATCTGGATACTCCATTTCATTGTAAACATTTGGCATTAGAATCTTATTATTTAAATGTCTTGAAGCAAAAAGCAATGGTTTAGAATAAGCAAAGTATATCTATCGTGAACTCATACATCACAGACGTGATAGCTATCGATGTGTAAGATAAAACAACAAAGAGTGAAGTTTCGCTAGTTAATTTAATTTGGCTTTGCATGGACAAAAGAATAGACCACACGATAGAAATGAAAACTTATCACCGCAATTCAGCGTCACCGACAGTCGGTCGGTGCCGGAGCCGAGTATGCCGCATTTAGCATCACTGACCCCAGCGTGACGGTTCAGTTTCGTTCTCTATTCAGAAAGAGCGCACAGTGGGCCTAAAGAAGTTTTTATATCAACAAGCTAAAATTAAAAAATTCAATAACCCCCGACACAATTCCAGTTGATGCTGCAGTATCGGTTCAAGGTTATTATGTTCTTCTAATATCATTGAAGTAACAGAATACTAAATTTCAAACCGATCAGACCTGTGGAAGATGCCCAAGATGATCCAATCATCAACTAGAAAAGAGCTGATAATCTTCAAACGGCGGCAACGGAATTGTAGCTAAGAACACTCTCGGTCAAGACACCTTTCAAACAAAAAAATAATAATCAAAATCGGTTCAGCCGTTTGGGAGCTACGAGGGAACAGACAGATACACAGATACACATGTTAAACTTATAACCCCCTCTTTTCCGTCGGGGGTTAAAAAGAAATTGCGACGTAGTTTTTACATAAAAGATATAGCTCAGTCTTGTAGCTAGAATGCTAGATTATAAGATTGTACAATCTTTTTGTTTCCACAGGACATGTTGAAGAAGCGACAAGAAGTGGAACGCCTGGCAGCTGCTGGCAAGTACAAATATGAATACGACAGCGATGAAGATACCGCAGAAGGCACCTGGGAACACAAGTAGGTTCCATTTATGTCTATCAAATGTTTATAACAATTTCTCAAAAGATTACTTTTGTAAGTAAATAGCTGAACATTATCTAGACTACATTAGTGCTTGAATTTTCTCATCTATATTTGTGTAGAATCACAGTCGTTGCAAATCTATTCGACTTTAAAGCACTTGAAATAAGGTTTAAATTGCAATAATTGATGCGCGCTGGTGAAATGCGTCAGCTATAACTGCACTTATCTTGTTCGACTATACGATGCGTCTACAAGATAAATAATGTCAAATGCGTAAATGCTCTTACCTAATAAAGGTATGTGTGTAATGTGTGATAAAAGCTCTCGAAGTCTGAAGGTTGATTTGTGAAAACACTTAAAAGAAACGAATATTCGCTTGTTCGGCCAAATAACTGATTATGAAGTGCATTTTTGGCACGCAATAGTCTGCCCCAGTTGAATGTGAAAGCAACAGGTGGCGCCACGTGTCCCATGTTTTGCACATCGCAGTCTTTTAATAACTGTCTCGACAGTGTTATCATTATGTTTTCAAACCGAAAATTCATATAAATTACAGGTTTTATTAATAACCAGCTTCCACCAGCGGCTTCGTTTCGGTCACTCGGTGATAATATAGAATTATTATACTAGTGAAATAATTTTTTATATCGGCCAATAGTTCTGGAGTTTATTAATTACAAACAATACTAAATAATATCTTTTCTCTGTATAATATTATTATAAGTGTAGATTAGATAAATGTTTATTGCCTGTGGGAAACATTTGATGTGGACATGAAAACAGACTACCGTAGATATTATTTCGTTTGAAAATTTAAATAACGCAGACAGCTCAATCTAAATGTACGGTCAACCGCAAGTCACTGACAATACTTAACTACAAAAACTACCCTTTAAACTTACTGCTACCAAATAAAGGCTCTCAATACCAAATTATTATGTGTGATGTTATAGACATGCATGGTTTACTGTACCATTGTATTCTATTCGGGCAAGTTTTGAGTGATTTGGTTTATAAGAAGACGATAATATGGAAACAAAATATCCATTATACCTTATGTTTATCGTAGAACATTTACACCTGGGTTAAGGAAAAACAAGAATGTGCTTACAAACCAAACTCCTTTGTTTTTATTTTAAGACTGATCGCTGATTTATTCGGTATTTTTGTTTATTTAACACCTTTTGTTCGTTTCCGTTAATAGGTTACGAGCCAAAGAAATGAATGCAACTGAAAAGTGGGCGGACGAGTTAACAAAGCAGGCGGCTGGGAAGCATCACATCGGCGATTTCTTACCGCCAGAAGAGCTTAGAAAGTAAGTTTACGTTTAAAAACACATTTAATTCGCTTGTTTTGTTCGCAGTCAAAATATAAACGGCGATTAATTTCTTTTTAGTGTGTAGTCTGTTTGTTTTCAGTTGAAAACAATATTTGTTTCGCATGTGAATGTTTTAAAATTGCTTCACAAAACTGTGTTACTCAGTATTTTCCAGTCATGCAAAAGTGCTTGAAAATGTATTTCTGTTTGTGACTGTACAGTACAATACGATTGTCAATATCAGATCCTGTTGAATAGAAACTGAGTAAGCTTATTTTGTGTTTTCGTTCAATGAAACGACGGCGACGTTTTATTTGCCGCCCAAATGGGACTGACCCATTTGGGCGCCATTATTTTATAGCAAAAAGTATAAATCTTGTGTTCAACGGTAGATATATCAATACGCTTACTATTTATTTAAAGTATATAATTATATTATGTGTATATCACTATTATGTAACACCTGCTCAAGACCAAATTTTATGGAATAAGATGCATTTTTGTATACCAGATATCACAAGAAAATAATAATTAAAAACGTCCGTTTATTTCAGCTTTGTTTATACTAAACATGATAGGATGTTCAATTTCTATATGATAAATTCCGCGAAGATCTTTATTAATATGAGCGCACATTGCAGATTCATGGAGAAATATTCGGCGTTCAAAAGTGGCAAAGAGCCAGACTTGAGCGACTACAAAGAATTCAAGTTGAAGGAAGACAATGTCGGTGAGTGCGCCTAAATATTTTAGTACATTCTCATACAACAGAAATAGCAGCAGAAGGTCAAAACGCAATAAGTATGTATTTACGGATTACGCATCAATGCAAAACACAAAATACATTAACGTCAAAGATAGAATTTAAGAAGTACAATTTGTGTGTACTTGCTTAAGAGGTCTCGTGTTCTCGTCTCTTGCTTAATTAAGTACACACAAATTGTACTTAATGGGTTCTTGATTTATTATGACATTTATTCCATTGCATTAGTATTCGGTACGACAGTGAAGATAATGTTTGTTCCAAAAGTATCGAATGAAAGTGTAAACAAACCCCGTTCAGGTTTAATTCTGATTCAATCACTAACTAAAGGGAATTAGCAACTGTATTTAGAAAATTTGAACTATGTATATGACCACTTATTTAAAAAAATATTGTTTGAATAACATTATTGAATTGTAATTGAAAAATCATCGAAAATTAAGGTAACTAACCTCAATGTCAAATGAAAACATCCCTAATGTGTTTTTTTTTAAATTTTGTGTTACAAATTTAAAAAAAAAAATCAAAGCACTCAATTTGTAAGTGGCACTACAAATTGGCATCCACAGGTACGTTTTCGGATCCATTTTCTTACATTTTCATCTGATAATATTTAAAAAAACAGACCATACAAATGCTCAAAAACACATGAGCATCGTACCGATGCTTCATCGGAGCTCGGGTTGTCGTGCATTTGTTTAATTGCCTTCGCACCGACAAGGCTAGTTATTGAAACGTTTGCTTATTTCGTACCCATTTGCTAGTTCATTATTGCAAGTTGTAAACAATAGACCTTTTGTATTTCTCTATATTCTAGTTCGACTACATATTTCGTGTGTGTAACATGCCGAATATTTGGCATCTGCTATTATCTCTAGTACTATTTATATTGCAATGTCAAGTTATGTCGCAGTAACTATGGCTCATATTTATTGGACGCCGCGTTTGAGTTTTTTTATCGTCTGATAGTTGACAAATTTATTATCGTATGGTAATCAAACTGCACACTTTTGCAAAAATAAATTAGCTGTCTGGATTCGATTTATGCATCGACTATGCGACGATAATAATCTACAATAGTTTGACCGAGACCGCTGTTCCGCGCCTTAGGAATGCGCGGGAGCGTTGACGAATGAGCGGCGGAGGGACGCCGCGCGCCGTGAGCGTTGACAAATGAGCGGCCTGCACTGCCCCCCGTCTCACCGCGCGCATACCTAAGGGGTCGCCTCTCTACAAACAAGCGATTATTCCGCCAGCGTATTGTCGCGACTCGTAACGGAATCGCCGCGTTTCCGATATCTTTGGCTCTCAAAACAAGTGATCGCCGCGCTCTCGCTGCGAGAGCGCCACGTTCTGCGGCGAGAGTGCAGCGGGCGCGCCGCCAGTAGCGACGAGCGCACGGCGATACGATAACGTTTCGCTCGCACTCAGCCATTAGCCGCATCAACTATTATTACGCATAACTATTATAAACTGCGATTCTCTCGCTCGTGGAGACGGCCTATAAGAGAGTGTATAGAAATACGTGGCACAACGATAATATCGCCGCGATTCTCTCGCTCGTGAAGGCGGCACCTAAGGCGCGGAACAGCGGCCTCGGTCAAACTATACATAATAAAATAATCGTAAGTGACTGCATAATTATATTCCTGTAGTTAGGAATATAATTATGCAGTCACTTACGATTATTTTTTAAAACGAGGCTTATTTCCTTAGCACATCTTTAAACCATATTCACCTTTTATTTTCCCTAAAAGTGAGGTCATTTCATGTACCACTTGCATCTTCTGCTTTCTCAACACTGACTTCATCGGAAGGAATGTATCACAATTCTACTAATTTGTTCTAATGTTTGGATACAGGCCAGGCACTTGAATGAGTTGTAAATACTGATGACGCACTTGTTTGAAGAATTACCTTTTAGTATCAGGCAATTTGTACGAATATCTTGAAATTTATTTATATTTAATTAACAAGTCACCAATTAGCAAGTTACAAATTAATTATCACATTTTGCCTGTCTCAGTAATTTCTTGACTGTAGTTTTCATGTTTATCTCTACTTGGCGGTTTTTTCTTCAAATTTTTGCCTTAGTCTTTCATGTCTACGGATGACTTCGCCTTTTGCCATTGCACTGTTAATGTATTGCCATGTAATTTTAATATAAGTGGATAGCTATTGCCCGCGACTAGGTCAACTAAAGGAGAAAACTTATCCAATGGCATTTTCAATAGTGTAGATTTTTGTAACCACATTTTAATTTAAAAGAGTATCCGTTTCTTGCTCGTTCTTCTCCATAGGTACGTACTACGCTTTGGAATGGGCAAATAGCTTCATCTTTCTGACTGACCGACCCCTTTGACACTTCAAAACTGCCTGTAATTGGTTTAATTGAAATAAATGCTTTGAGTTTTTTTTTTTTTTTAGTTTATCAGTAAAAGCGTTTTTTTGTAATCGGATCAGGATTTCCAGAGATTACATCTTACAAACAAACCAAGAAATTTTACTCCTTATAATCATCATCCTTATCCCAATTTATTTGGAATCACTGCAACATATATTTATTACTTTATAATATTTTTAGATTTAGATTAATATGTTTGAATAGTTTAAACAACTATTATTTTGTGTATAGGTTTCAAAATGCTACAAAAGCTGGGCTGGACCGAGGGTCAGGGGCTCGGCGCTGAAGGTGGAGGCATAGTGGAACCTATTAACAAGTAAGTAAATTAGTAAAGACCGTAGTTTTGTACTTGAACCAGTGGTAATGTATGATGTCACCTGTGACAGCTTACAAAAGTTACAAATTATAAAACTACAGTTTATCCATTCTATAAATGACAGTAGTAATAATGTAGAATGGCATCTGTTTTATACATTTAAGGCGAATTCCACTAAAATTTTAGACCGTTGTTAAAGTGATCCTGCGAAAGAAGTTATCCTGCGAATAAATTTTTAATTTTTGACAGTTTTCCCATACAAAAATTGTCCATTTTATTCCACGGATAAAAGATATCTATCTGACTTTGATGGACTCGGCTCTTAGCCATCAATATTAATGGAAATTCATTAAAACGTGCAAAATTCGTAAGACATCATACAGAGTCGACATTGTAGATTAAAAACTCCATTAGCGATTGTCGAGGGGAATAGGTAATGCGGGTCTGTTGTAATTGTAACATATCCATCATCCATGTGAGCCTAGTACAGGCAACGAAACAATCCAAAGTGTCGGATTGATTTGTTGACTGAACTCGTCTTATGAACGCATCTGTGCCTCATGATTTTTTCATCTTTCTAGAATTATTATTATTGCTCATTGATGTTATTCCCTCATTTTTGGTCCATCATATAGATGTGTTACGCCTTACCGTTTGATGATAAAAAACAGGTTTCAATTAATTTGTACTAATAAATAATAACATCATGGCGCCGTCAACATCATACAAAATAATACTATAAATTTTCCTAAGAAATACTGTACATTTCTGTGTGAACCAGTTGAACTGGTTTCTTAAATTGGCCTTAGTACTTTGTAATTCCTAGTATTTCCAACGATGATTGACGTAGGAATATCTGATATTAATAATGCAATAAAAACTAAGTAGTTTTTTGTGCCCGTTAATTACCTACTTAATATAAATTCCTAGTAAATTAAACAGGTAGTCGGTTTTTTGCCGATTCGGTCCTCATTTACATAGAGCTTGTTGAACACATTACGGCGCTAAACGAGTGGAGATTCTCGTATAACTAGTTTGGGTGGTAGGGTTAAAATATGTACGATGACAAATAGTAGGTTAAACCTTATTAGTATTAGAATAGAATTTACTTTTAAATAAAAACTCTCATTTCTATTTCTTATCACAGAGCCAATCAGCCCGTAGCGAACTTGGGTCTGGGAGCTTCATCATCTGACGGTGTGTCGGCAGAAGATGATGAATTCGACGCCTATAGGAAACGGATGATGCTCGCCTACCGCTTTAGACCAAATCCTTTGGTAGGTATCAAATGATTCTAGTTATCAAGAACTATTAACCGATAGCATATAGATGACTAATATGTAATTATTTTTTTAATAAATAAAGTTAAAAAGTATCGAATACTTGTTACATTTTTTTACTGGCACCTGCCTATTATCAAATAACATCTATGTATATTTATTAAAATAATAAAAGAATCTTCGAGAAAAAATAACTTCATTCTATGACGGTAAAGATAGGCAAAGCGTACGAAAAATATGTAAAAAATCAGAATCTCATTTGAATAGATTATTATCAAACGCAATTGAATTGTTATGTAAAAGTATTCATCTATTTTTAAATATACGTCTTGGAAGATGAGAATAATCTGTAGAACTCCACTTGCAAACAAGTATATTGTTATGGAGATTTCACGTGCATTTCGTCCCGATTTGTATTCCTACCTCCCACGCCAAAACGTGAGTGTAACTCGAAAATAAAACTGTCATAATGTATTAAGGATGTTTGCCAAAACGACTATTACTATTGTACTTTGCACCTATTCGCTAATTAGTTAATGTCCAGGCTATTATCGGAACTAATAATTAGTATAAATGCGAAAGGGATTTTCTCTGTTTATTTGTTACACTTTCACGCTAAAACGGCTGAATGGATTTGGATGAAATTGGCACATGGGTAGACCATGACCTGGATTAGGCCATAGGATACTTTTTCCCCGATAATCTACGGGATCAAGAAGATTGTACGCGGGTGAAACCGCGGAACGCAGCTAGTTATAAATAAACGCATAATAATTAAAAATGATAGTTTTAATAGTACTTGTCTGATGTATTTTTTATCTAATATCGAGTTTTTATTACAAGTGATTTAAGCAACCTTTTTATTTTATTCTTTTTCAGAATAACCCACGAAGACCTTACTATTAAGAAGAATTTATGGAGACTAAATTATTCCTGTAGTTAGAAAAAGGGTTCTTTTCTTAGGGTGCGATTCCACTGAAGCGGAGAAAAGCGGAGACATGCAGGAATCGTCCAATCACTGACGAGACGAGAAACGTGATGAGGATTTCAACCATTGTGATTGGTCCATTCCTGCAGGTCTCAGCTCAGCTCCGCTCGTCTCCAATTCAGTGGAAAGGCACACTTAAGGTGTCAAATTTTGTTCAGCGGAGTTTATTAAAGATATTTTATTCCTTTTATAAATGGTTGCTAAAAATGTTGTTGATTGTGCTGCCAAATTGATTTCTGTATGTTGTGACGATGACTTAGTACTTAAGTTCCTAACTTACAGTACAGTACAAATTATGAAACCCTGTATTTTTTAAACCTGCCCCTATTGTTCATAAATGTCTTACAAGTTAAATGTTATTTAATTCTTCCAATATTTTTGTATGTAATTCAGGTATAACTGAAATTAATATGAAAATGATTATTAAAGGATTTTGTTTATAAATGGTAAGATTTTTGTGCACAGGGGTTACAAAATAGTGTTATGTACATTATAGGGTTTATTTATAAACGTTGCTTTAAGTTAAGTGACGGTGAAACGTCAAAAATGTATTATTAAACAGTCGTTAATCGATACATAACTACAACGATTATAAATAAACTCCTAGATACCTACATATTGTCTAGTATTTTGAATTATACCCTTCTTTCAAGTAAATTGAGGTTGGCTTTCAGTCAGATGCATGACATGTGTATATTTGTAATTTAACATAAACAACAACAATTCAGTTATAGGTGCAGTAAAAATATATTCTGAATTCAAAATCTTAGATATTTTTAAGGAACCGCAAACTTAATGTAATACTTGAAAAAGTTCAAATTCCATTGCAGCCAAATTTTATTTGGGTTCTTTTTATTGCAAATGGTCACTCAAAAATCTTAAAGTACATACAGGTAAAGTGTATAGTTGAGTAACTTCCACTCAATGTAAATGATCTAAGATTCCGAATTTAAATATAATGTTTTACCTACCCACAATGTAATGAAATTCCTGTCCTAATTAAAAGATACAGCGATGCTATAAGACTAAAAAAAGAAAATGTTCTAAATACAAATTATGAGTGTTTGTTCTTAACTTATGCTATAAGTTGGTTCTAGCTAGTTGGAAATAAAGGAGATTTTAATGATTAAGGCATTTCACTTGTTTTATTTTACAACACCTGTGCATTGTTGAGTTTTGAATAAAGGATTTTTGGTACTTTGAGGCGACCTCCTCCTCCTACTGATAAAACAGAAATTGGAAGTCCAACAGTGGCGGCCGGCCCTACGGCGCCGAAGTCAACCAAAACACTACCACTTGGCACCGGTCACCTACTCGTTATTGACCGACGGCCTATCGGATTTTAAGCTGAAATTTTCGAGCTCGCTCCTACTGTCTAGCTGCATAACAGAAATTATTCTGAGTAAATATTTTCTGCATAAGTCAACCAAGTAGCTGCTATTTGATGCCCCTGGCAACACAGGAGGCACACAGGCAACTGAAGCAACACGGGTGGGTAAGAGTCTGACACGCCCGCCTTTCCCGCTCGGCCCAGAGCGGCACAAGTTATTCGATAAATTTCAAACAAAAAAAAAAAGCTGCTATTTCTCTTTGAATGGTCAAGAGTAAACCTAACATAATCTGTGGGGCTACAATTTTCAAGCTCGCTAATGCAGCCTTGATGTATAAACATAAAATATTCAAAATAAATATTTTATGCATAAGATGACTAAGTAGCGGTTATTTCTCTACGAATGGACCAAAGGAAAATCTAACCTATCCGTGGCAGGGTACAAAATTTTCTAGCGACCAAGAAGTGTGCCACAAAGGGTAGTGACTTTTTAATATGTATTATTCAAATAAATGATTTGATTTGATTTGATTTTGGTAGATAGGTACTGAAAAAGCTAATTTGTTCGCATAACGCATACGAAAGTAGCTTTATATACCTAAGTCCAAGCTGAAAAAAGTGAGTAAACTATACAAAAATAGTTGTTTTAAACCGTGGACAAAATTCGCGACCATGAAGAAAAATGCACACCGAATGTATCATCATGAAGCAAGATCACAAGATAACTGAATTCCGCGTATTGATAAGCGTGCCCATCGATATTGATGCCCAATATAACAGAGTAGTAACGATCAATACAGTCAAATGACGGTAGTTCAGTGTAAATACGGCAGTTGGTTCATTTATAGTGCTTGTTTCATTGGTGAGAATCTTGGCTTGCAAATTTTACGAGTCTTACGTACAATGTTTATGAATTCGAGTAATGTGCGGTACCTACTAAAGATGAATTGGGCGTTTTTCGACTGATCTAATTGTATGATGAGTCAAGTCGGTTCGCAAAACCGTACGCCGCCAGCGCTCCTGTCTCTATATCTCCGTTTAAATTTAGAAGCGAGTGACAAAATTTTCATGTGCGAGCGTAATCCATTCAGATAGTCAACAAATTCTTAGTTTTGAAACAGACTTCAAAGTGTACGCATAGTGAATTCGGTGTTACTGGACGTTTATTACAAAACAGTTCATAATTACGTAGTGTTAAGGTGTAGAGTACAATGCCAGGGTCGAAGAAGCCGCTGCCTATGCGCAAAAGTGCGAGTTGTCAAGTGTATACCTTCGTTAGCCACATAAACTCCAGCAGTAGTGAGACATCGACATCTACTAGTTCGTCATCTGAGAACTATGATACACCACTCAGAAGGTAAGAACTTTAATTAATTAATAAAGATAGATACGACCCTTTCGATTAGTGCACAAGTATTGATCAGTGAATGGTCACCTTGATGAGTTAATTAATTTATTCCTAAATCCCATTATGTAGGTAGGTACTCCGTTGTTTCATTCTTTGGTATCTATAGGTAAGTAGGAGTTAGATGGTGAGGTGTATTATTTACCTACTAACTCAATATAACTAGGTATTTACATAGACACATAGATACATATCAGTTTGTATCACGCGTGCCAACACATGGTGGGTATGGCATCTTCAAACACTAACATGGGAATTTGACAGGTAGGCAATCTTGAATTTTGTAAGATAAAGAAAATTGAAAATATATCTTTATCTTTGTGGAATTGTAATTTTTTGATGTAGATAGCATAACATAACATCACGCCTGTATTTATCGAAGGGTTAGTCAGAGGTAAACTTATAGTTAACCCACATTTCACCAGTTATGTTTAAAACCCTGTAACAGGGGGGTGAGCCTATTGCCATCAACCGGACACAAATCCAGGCTCCGGGCTGCTCCTGAGAGATTCCAGATGGAAAAACCCAATAACACTTTGCCCGACCCGGGAAACAAAACCCAGGTCCTCGTGCTCAGCACTAGCGCTGGCGACCACGAGACCAACGAGGGATTCTAATCTAGGTACTTCCCAAAATTGTGTACCGATAGTCTTCTAACCGCCGGTTTATCATACGTTAGGTACCTATTCAATATTTCAAGAGTAGGTAATGTTTATTGCCACTGAACGTTATAAGAAGCTATAACATTTCTGGCATGAAGACAATAATAATAAATACTGAAACGATTACTATCTTCGTAATAGGTAGCGCGAACTTTATTAACCACATTACTATTACTATAATTTATTACAATATTGCAAACTATGTATTTTGTTATTTTATTTCACAACTACAGTCAATTATACTACCTTAAATTCTTATTGATAAGAGGCATGAATGAATCATGCTTCAGGCGCGGTCGAATTCCCAAGCTCTTACATTCATTTAGTAAAATCACACAGAAAATGTGACCTATCCGAGTATTCCGAGTCAGCGTAAAACACGATCAATCACAATCTGTTTCATTTTGACAGTTCAACAACATTCATTTCGTTTATTACGTTGTTGAACAAACAAAAATTTTCGAACATGTGAAGCAATGGATTAGCAATATCCTTCAAAATGATTCAGATTATGATTGATCGTGTGTTACACAGGGTGCAGGACGGTCGAATTTTCCTACTTGCTTCGCTCGCTCTTGCATTCTCTTAGATCGCAATAGCAGCTGTACCTTTCAAGTCAGTATGCTATTTTATTTATTTGTTGAAAACAAGACTCCTTTGGAGCTTCGCCGCGGTCACGTAAAAAGGGCCCCGAACAAATGTTAAGACCGGACTGCTTTAAGACTAGCTGCGCGACAGAAGAGCTCTGATAGCTATCTCTGTAAGATAATTTACTTACCTATCCATCACATCAAAAAACATACAATTCGTTATCTACATGTACTCGTAGGTGTCATAAATATAGGTACCTACTTAGAGTTTATCGATTTTAAGGTACCAACCCATAGTAATAGTAAACGATACCGATCCTAATCGGAAGTCCTGCAGCTCAAACCTTGCCAGTATAGTTACTTATTCTGTTCAAATAGCCACCTGGCAGGCAGAGATCGAAAACCTTTATAAATTACGGTACCGGTATTGTAGAATTTTGGTTACTTGTACGATTAGGGTTACCGCTATCTGGGTAACCCAAGAAGAAGAAACACGTTACCTCTTTTAGGTTACCGTTTTAATACCGGTTACACACAAACACAGGCGATGCGCGCCCTTTGACTAATGCCGACGGCACGGGTAAGATCGAGGTAATTTTTATTTCAGTAACCAGTATTCAATATCAGGTAACGTTTAAAAATACCTGTAAAAACACACACAAAACATAACATCACGCCCGTATTCCCCGAAGGGTAAGGCAGAAGTGTATCTATAGTACACCCACATTTCGCCAGTTATGTTTTAAGCCCCATGTAATAGGGGGCGAGCCTATTGCCATGAACCTGTAAAAAATATAAATGTTAAACGAAAAATACCCTTGATCATACCGGTTTCGGTCACTGCTGGCAGGCAAGTAGGTACTTTAGTTTAGGAGGTTAAGCCAAGATATAAAGCACCAGATTAAGGTTAAGGCTATCCGTAATTGGGTTAGTCCAACAGAAACGACCTTTCTCGAGTGACAGGATGACCCGCACTGACCCGCAGGCCGCAACCCTGTACAGTGCGAAGGTCGGTAGGACGAGGATGGATAGACGGACGGGATCACGAATATTAAAAAAAACTTATGTTTAATGGGAACATTGTCCGCATTTAAAACCAAAAGTAGATCCTGAATAAAAAAAGGATCTGCAAAACGAAGTATACTTACTGAATAGGAACGAGAAGACTAATAAATGACTGCTAATGAAGACTGCTGATCATCGCACAGTTTCTTGATGGAAGAGGAGGCCATCCAGCCTCGTGTCTTAATTTCTTAGTCGTCTTTTACGACAGATATCAAGAGGAAGCTCAGCTTCCCCAAGGAAGAGGAGGAGGAGCTATTGTCATATTTCAGACGACATTTGGTTTGGCTCCCCTTCTATCCATCCCACCATTTCTAGTGAAGCTGCTGTGGGTTGGGTCCGGTCAAAGATTTACCTTTAAGTGCGAATTTCACCAATGACACATCTAGACCGAGATCAAGAGCTGTCAGTGTCAATATTCCAAAGAAAATATTGACACCGACAGCTCTTAAACTTGGTTTATGTGCTGATGGTGTTCAGTTTTTATTGGTGAAATTCGCCCTAAGTCCAACAAAACAATCTACATCTGCAGTAGATACCTACCTAGATACCTATTTAGACAATGTTATTCACATTGGTAACCTACTTATTGAATAACACGTTTCACGCAAGGATGTAGTAAAATGTGTTAACGACTGAATGTTGACGTCATGGGTGTAGACGGTGCGAATGCGATTCATAAACTAAGGTCGTGGCCGCACTGTCGCTGGCGAAGGCGAGTCGACGAGAGTGATAAGATTTCGGGCTAAAAAACGATATGAAGGGAAAATTTAAAACTATGATTCATTAGAATTCATTAGTTGGTAGGTATTATCAGAGGCCCATGTCAAGCGGTCAATATATTTCAGTTATGATGATAATACAGGATTACAGCTCGTGAAAGTTATAAGCGACAAACATACTTACAAATATTTCAGGTATTTCCGAAAACAGTTTTTTATTCCATAGCAGATAGCTAGTATGGGTAGGTAGGTAAATAGGTTTGTAGGTATATTATAGATAGAGTTCTTCATTGAAATAATAATCGTAACCTAATCTATTACCTATAGTATAGTACTTGATGAGACTGGCGGCATCTACAATTTCAAATGCGAACTACGTATCAAAGACATGACGTCACACAAATCCTGCATGGCGCAATTAGAGTTTACCGCGCAATCAACATAATATAATTATAAGACTTCCCGACATCAATTGTTGGCAGTTGCCCGCCAGACACGACAGCCTGGTCGGAAGATCCTCCCTTTTCTATTGTGGATGAGTGAACTTTATACCCTGTTCCTCATGCCTCTAAAAGACCATATTGCGACTTGAGGTTTGGATTGTTTGAATATGAGGTTCTTAATTCTTGGATTTTTGACAGCCGTTACGGGTCCTCAGAAGCCCAAAAGTCTGACAACCAGTTTTACAAAGGGGTGTTGTTTTACCCAGTAACTGGATTGTGATGTCAGGTATTCGCTCCATGTAAAATACTGGTATTCAGCTGCATATTATAAGGTTAGACTGGAAGCCGACCCTAACATAGTTAGGAAAAGGCTAGGCAGATTGAAGTGTAGCACTTTGAAGTGCACTGCGCTTAAGAGGGTGCATCCTAAAAGTTGGCAACGTCGTAAATAGCTGTCAAATATTCACCTGTTTCGATTAATTTGGAAATAATACTGTATGGAAATAAGAAATGTGGCTAACCAATTGACTAGAATATTAATAATGAATTGCAATTATAACATTGAATTTGATGTTGTACCCGTTTTAGGTGAAAAAAAGGCATTTGGAAAGTTACCAAATACTTTTTTTACATCTAAAACTAACTATTCGGTGTTACGATATTAATTATTGCATTTCATAATCAATATTCTAGTTCGCTAGTTAGCCACATTTTTTATTTCCATACAGAAATATTATCAAATTAATCAAAACAGCGAAATATTTGACATCTATTTGCGACGTTGCCAACTTTCAGAATAAACCCTCTTAATGTTATTTAAGTATTGATAAGTTGTTTATCTCCAATGATACCTACCTATAACCTACCCTATGGTAGGTAAATGACTCACGTATCTAGTGTGTGTTTTGAACACCTGGGGCCTATAGGTATCTAGATAAGGTGTTATTTTCTTAGTAAATCGACACTGCTATCACAGAATAAATGATAAATAGATTGAAAATACTACGCCGTAGTAAGTTCGCAATTTTACACCGACAACCTTAATATGAGCCATTAATTAGAGTAAGAATAGATAGCAGAGCATGCAAGTTTATTTACACTTTAATGCATACAGGTTCAATCGCATCCTACGGACATCTGTGGCGAGACACTGGCCATACTTCAAGAGGAACAACGGAGCGGCTCTCAGCAGGTCGAGAGGACGCTCCGTGTCTGACACAGGACTTTGTGAAATCGTTGAGAAGGGTAAGAAAGAAGTTTATTATTCCTGCAAAGATAGTAAAGGTGACAAAAAGCATGTGAGAGTTTGGGAATTCGATCCTACCCATTGCACTATTTGCCGTGATGATGTGAGTACCTACAATAGCTAAGTGTAGATGACACCCATTTTGATGAAAGTGTTGCCCAAATAAGATAAGTACCAACACACCTACAAGTTACAGCCTCGCCTTCGAGAGAATGCGTACCTGATATGTCAGGTGCACAATTTCTAGTAGGTACTTAGTAATATAAGGATCAAATTCGCAAAATAAATATGCGTTAATATGAAACTGATAGGTGCTATGAACGCATTCTCTCAACGGGCGGACTGTAGTAAACGTATGTATATAAAATTAGGTAAGTGGGTATACCTGCTTCTATCAACATTTTACGTGCAGCAGCATATAATAAGCCCACCCCAACCATTCCGTAGTTACCTACCTAGGTACCGCATATTTTATTAACGAAGCATCGATCCCATAACAAACAATAACCTCCCCATAAATTGCCGTAACTATCATTAGTTCGGAATATCATTACCATAATGTCCTCGTTTGACAATCGTGGTTCTGGTTTTAATCTGTGGTTGGGCCCATCTTACTAAGATAATACTTCATGTATCCCAAGACACGGGGGACATTATTATTAATCAGTGAAATTATTTCCAATCGAAATTCGATTTTTCATACTCAAAAAACCGGCCAAGTGCGTGTCGGACAGCGCACAGTGAAGGGTTCCGTAGCTGGAATGAATTTATCCCAAGAACAAACTTAACATTGTAGTTGAAAAACATGTTCTCCCATAAATAGTTGGTCGATAATTACTCGTAAACTTGTAGAGCCTACTGTGATAGTTTTCCTTTTAATTTCGTTATACTATATACTACTGCTGTGAATTTTTCCACATATCCAGAACTTACCATTTAGCTGGCAGGGGAGGGGGGACACTTGACTGTAAAAAAAATTAGCACTTTAAAGCTTAATATTTCGCAAACGAATCCTTCAATCCAAAAATGGTTTTAACAAACTCACAATATTTTAAAACGACCTTTCTAAAGATACCCCACATCATGGGATAGACGAAAAAAAAGGATATCCCCACTTTACGTGTAGGGGAGGTACCCTAAAAAAATAAATTTTTAATGATTTTATTTTACCACTTTGTCGGCGTCATTAATATGTATACTCATGCCAAATTACAGCTTTCTAGTACTAACAGTCTCTGCAGACGGACAGACGGACATGGCGAAACTATAAGGGTTCCTTGTTTACTACGGAATCCTAAAAATGCGCGGTCTTTTGAACACTAGGAGAAGATGTAGAAATATGTTTGCAAATAGAGGGATAAATTACCCCACGGCATTCCCAGGAGATACCTACACCAAACAACAGAGGTGAAAATTGTATAGCAGTACGCCATTTGGGGCTCACAAAAAGAGGCTTCAGTCAGTGGTTGACCATGGCCTGTGACTGTGACCATGACCTAACGGTTCTACGGTAAATGCATAACATAGCTCCATTAAACGTTATGATTATGACAGAGCAAACTCAAGTCAAACTAACAATAGTTGTACTAAAAATTACGATTCAATTCCTGATATGAAACAAAGTATAATCAAATCACGAAAGTCTTAAATAAAAAAAGAAAGTAAAATCTAAAGAGATTGATCCAAAATCACGCAATGCTTGTTACATCTCGTGACTAGAAACAAAAATCGATCGCTAGGATACTAATTTTAGAATAAATTCGCTATAAAATGGAGAAGGCCAGGCAAAAAGCGATAAATATGTGTAACAGTTTTTTTTTACAACAATTAATCATAGTTCCAAGTGCCCTTGACTTTTAATAATTCTTGAATAAATAAAGTTTCTTAGTTCAGACATTTTGTTTACATTTCAACCTACCGTGTTACACATACGCCTCTTCACGGGTTTTCCTCTCTGAAACTGAAAGTGGTCTCGGGAAATCCACTGTAATCTGCCAATTTGTATAACGTTGAACGTTATTAAAATTTTCATCTCATAATGTTAGATTTATAATGCCTATTGTATTAGGGTAAAACAAAATTATCAAATTCTGTGAAGCTTTGAAGTAAAACATTGTGCACTATTAAATAAACAATATTATTTAGGTCGCATTTCCACGTATCCTAGAAAACTGACAGATTCCCTAGTCTTTGATACAATAACTTGAATGTTGCAATCAGACGGGCACTTTCAACATTCTAGTCTAGCAGAAGTTTTTTTAAGTGGAAGAGCGGCCTACCTTTAAAAAATACTAAGCGGGTACTTACAGATAACCGAAAATTATAATCTTCAGTGAAATTTTATCTCACTTCACATAATTTAATCCATTTACATTATCAATGACGCGGGTCCACATTTTCAGAATAACCTCATAAATTTTTCCACCCACCAGGTCCAGACTTGGCGTACCTGGACATCCAAGCGGTGTCTCCTCGTCGCTCGCTGCAGACAATTGGCAAGGAATCAAATGACGTGCCCGCGCTCTTTATCACGTGAGTTTCTTTGACAGTTACTGGCTAAGAGCTTGTACACACCGAATGAGATCCAATCATCTGATACGATCTATCTGCAGCTAAGATTAATATGTTTCTTACGTCTGTGCTTTTATTATAATTAAATATAAATGGGGATACTGTTGTGTTTTGCCTGTGACGGATATTTGCGGAGCTTGCAGCACCTTTTATCTGATGCCAAATTTTGCAGGATGTAGTTTTTTATTGCAACACCATCGGAAACAATTTAGAACTTTCTATTTTTATGAAAAGAAAATCAAGTGCATAAGAACCACACTTGAGAGAATTTCCAGAAGAGCTGGCAAAGCGTTAGCGGAATTTCAAAACTAAAAATATTATTCCTTTGAATTTGAATGAATCAGTCAACTCTTCCAGTGTGAGCTGTCGAGTTTTCAAATAAAACGCTCTACTATGCCAAACATAATATTCTTTCACTGCATGAAACTTAATCAAGATGGACGACATTTAAAAGTGTAATATTTCATTCTATCTAGACAGATAAATAAAATTCCTATGAATACTTTTATTTTATACATGAAGCTGTATCTATTGATGGAATAACACAAACAGCTGGTAAACACTTCACACGACCTCCCACGTAGATGCTGTAGACCGTCAAAACAACCGAGCTTGGGGGTAAAGGGTATCGCGTTTATTGACCAATCTGTAGTTTGAAATTGAAGTTAAAGTAATTAAATAAAACATTATTTTACTGTATGAAGAATGATACACATCGAGATCCCTCCGGGCCTCCGCGCCTCGAAAAACATGTTAAGCCGTTAGTCCCGGCTGTCATTCGTAGATCTTTGTCAGTCGTTACGGGTAGTCAGAAGCCCAAAGGTCTGACAACCAGTCTTACCAAGGGGTATCGTGTTACCCAGTAACTGGGTTGTGTGGAGATAAGCAGTCGCTCCATGTAAAATACTGGTATTCAGCTGCATCCGGTTAGACTGGAAGCCGACCCCAACATAGCTGGGAAAAGGCTAGAAAGATTAATTATGGCTGACGGCAGTATGGCACTCGGAACCTACTATATATATTATAGAGCTTTCACGCATGAGTGACCATTATTGCGACTAGCTTTGGTCATAATATTAGTTACCTACTTACTTTACTGCACTCTAACAGGGTAATGCACTTATAAGTTTAGCATAGAGGCTAGTTTAACATTGTGCAATAAATGAATAAATAAATAAATATTATGTTTAAAAAAAATGCCTAGTGTTTCCTGATTCTCGGAATCATAGTTGCGAGCAGACGGGCGGTTTAGACTGGCCGTTTTCAGAAGTGTAGCTATATTTGCTGATCAGATATCTAATTACGTAACACATTTTCGTAAACGATTAAGACTAATCTGTTTCCTTTTGACAGTTCAATAACATTCATTGCGTTATTTACGTTGTTGAGCAGATTTATTTTTCGAACATTTATGAAGCAATGGATTAGCAATCTGTTTCAAAACAATTCAGATTGTGATTGATCGTGTACTACGCAAAAAAGTTGCCAGCTGAAATCTAATTTCTTAGATCAGTATTAAAGAGAGCTCCTATCTCTATCTCTCCTATCTCTCCTGAATGGATCATAGCTTCCTAATGAACTTAATGGTATAACACATAGTAGAAATCTTTCTTATATCTATGGTATAACAGCTCCAAAAGTCAAGGCATATTGTATGTATCTATAGTTGTAGGTACACATTCCTAAACAATATTTAAGGAATGTGTTAATAAGCAAGTAGGTAAGTCACTGCCTTCGCCGACATTCTCGCATATTTAGTTGACACGGAAAATCGTTTCACGAGATTAATTTAAAGAGTAGTTGTCCAGTACTAGTAACTGTAGCTGTAAATGGATGAATTGTGTGTCCAAATTACTATTTCCTACGAAATCTATAAGAACAGCTTTTTGCGATTTCTGACTTTCCTGGTACTCAAACCTCAGTTGGTCCTGTAGAGTTTTTTGATCCTTATAAGAAACAGAATCGATCGCCATCAAAAAAGTTTTTTGTGAAAACGGCCCATTTTCTTGCTGACTGTTTTTTTTCTTCAAAATGTATCTAAATGCAGATTAAAAACTCTCAAAAAGTTAAGGACAGTCTCTTAAGACCGTTTTCCTGTAGCTACAACCGTGAATGTACCCGCCCTTATTGTCCCGTCTCAAAAATGCATGCTGTATAAATATTATGTTTAAATTCGGCTTCCTCTTTTTTACTTCATCCAATAAAGTCTCCACCCATTTGGCAAAGTTTTTCACCCGGCCGCCTGCCGGACACCAACCCTCCTCGGGAATGCCTTTGTTGGTGGATTACCCGCCACCGCGCGGGTGACCCAAGGTGCTGTAATGGTATACACTCGGTCTCCAGCTCCCAAAGTCTAAAAAGCAAAGCGAACTTAGGTAGTCGGGAGTGTGAAAACAATTCTGTAGGTACATATTATTATGTAGAGAAAAGGGGTGACTATACCGAGATACCGACTAATAGAGAAGTATATAGAAGATAAAGACATGTTGCGCCGACCCCAAATAAATTGTGATAAGGACAAGAGAATGATGAATGATGATTATCATAGTATGACAATCATAGAAACGGGTTTTCTACGGGTTTTGTCGACGGAAGAATAGACAAAATGACAGATTGTGATTGTTTATCCATCATTTTGTCTATTCTTCCGTCGAAAAAACCCGTTTCTATTGAGCTCATGCTAAGCCTGCTGGTTGTCGTAGAACATGGAAAATAATCCAGCAGTTCCCTTCCAATAGGCCTTCTTTCTGCTAAAAATACAGGACTTTTAGAGAATACAAAGACACAATAAACTCTATATTCTTTTAATTAGTATCTACGTACCTATAAGATTAAAGTGACACGTTAGAGAAATCACCTTGACCTTTCCTATAATGGTTTCGAGATCAAGTTGATTCGATTTACCACATGCATGTTACACTACACCTACTACGTATGTAGATAAATCGATTCTTGCGTGGGTATCATGACATCGATTGACTACAGAATACCTATCAAATTAAAAGGGCCTCCACAAGTGATTATAATGGAACCTATAGTACGCCGTACCCTGGGCAGTCAGCCCAGCTACCAACCATAAATAAAAATTGTCAGGGGAAACAATCTGACAATCCGACAATATTACAAGTTTCTTTCATACTTACATTTTGTCCTTTATTAAAACACTTGTCGTGAATATGTGACCTTTTTGTGATAACTTCTGTACGCGACGTTACAGATTCAAAATATATTAAAATAACAGCCACATTTTTATAAATCTTCCTCGGCCTGACCCCGACCCACCACGTCGCTCAACATCGCGCGCCTGCTATTACTTCGTTTTCGCTTAGCGTTCTTTGTCGTATTTTTTTCTTTTGCTCGTCTCCTAAGGGTCGTAGCGTGAAACTTAATGGCATATATAACCTTCCACAAGAATTGGGCGATCAAATCCAAAAATATTTTTTCAAATCCGACCGGTAGTTCCAGATATTAGGGCGTTCAAAACAAAAATATAAACTCTTCAGCTTTGTTATTTGAGTAGATACAGATTTTACAAAGGCCTTCGTGAAACTTCTCAAAAAAGAAAAAGAAAGGAATTAGGTTTATTCTGCACAAACTAAACGCACATTACATAAAACACACATTTACAAATTAGCCAAAAACCACATTTTCAACAGGCCAAAGTAATAAAAAATTGTCAAATTTTGACAAAAAACTAACCAATATTTTATAACTTTTTTCATGGTTCCTTGATGATAGGTAACTTAATATAATAAGTACCTATACCTACTTAATCATGTATGTATATTGTATTGTGTCCTTTATGTTTTTAATATATCACTTACTTAATGTGCATACGTCACGATATACGTAGGTAATAAAAAAAATAAGGGTGCACGTGCATATAAATAGCACTGTTGACTGATAATATTAATAAGTATCTAATCTATTGTACCTATTAGCTATCGTTGCGTCGTCGGTAACCTTGTATGAACTCACTTGAAAATTATCTTACTAGCTTTGGTACGATTCTGATTGTCCGCCAAAATAATTATCATAAATTAAATAAAACTAAAGTAATACAAAGATATTTTTTGAATCATTGATTTGTTAACTATAAAATTATCTCGTGTTTTGATAGGTACTACAGATATACAAAGGGAAGGTACCTAAAAATATATATATTGGAATGGCTGAAACCTAAAATTTATTTTCTTATTATTGACTCCTGTGACATGCTACCAACTTGTTTACAAAATAGGGTTTCTTTTGCAAAAAGCTGTAAACCCACTATAATTCAGTTCCCTACCTACATGAATCACCATCAACATTGAATTATGCTCTTGCACAAAAAATAATTAATATTTTTTGAATTTTTTCTTGTCTTGAGCAAGCACGGGTAGAAACAGCTTAGTTCTAGGAAAATAAACAAAGCACTATCAAAAATAAACTTTCATACAAAACTTCCTGAAAAAGTCTCCAAACATTGTTCCTCGGCAAACTCGTCTGCAGGAAATACCGCTTTATATTTTTCTTTTAGAATCCGACGTTCAACTGAAACTGAAAATTACTAATTACTTTACAAGCATACCAATGCTTTACAGTGGGATTTATTACATATTTATAACATTATAAGACTTAGTTTATTTAATTTACAATAATATTTCAGATAACAGCAAGCGCTCAATAGATGCATATTTAACTAAAAACTTGTCGTTAATTTTACTGTTCCCTTATAAACGGCCACATCTCTAAAGTTATATCCATGTAAAATGACAATAAAAACCCAAAAGGAAATCAAATTTTCCGCCATATTTTCTATCATACATATGATTGCAATCAATATTGTGCGCAATGCACCACTGCGCATGTTTCCCTAGGACCGGTATAGGGACATGCTAACTTAAACTTTAAATGGATAGCGTTAAGGGTGGGGTTTGCTTGAATAGGGGGAAACCCCAGATGACAGCTTTTGGTATGGAGTGGATGGACAGTTTGCACTGCCTGTATTGTGTAGTCTGTACGAAATACGTAATATTAACATAATATCAGTGATACCTCGCCGTGTTATCACAGAAAACTGTGCTTTTAAAAACAAAATAACGTGTGTTTCAGTGATTGCGTGTGGTGACATTGTAAATTGTAAAATTTCCTTTGAAATCTGTAATTGGATGCGTCTGGTTTAAAGTGCGTTAATTTATCGGTTTTAGGCGTTTATTATTATCACTTTGTTACGTATTAAAAGGCTTTGACGGTATGGTATCAGGACAAAAAATTCTGGTTTCTAATTAGATGCATTTTTATGAAAATAAATGTGAAAACGTAGGTCCATTTTCTGAACTTACCTAATTAACCGGACATCCTTGGCAAATATAAGGCGTCTTAAAATAAAATAGGGTTTTTCATGATTTCACAATCCACGTTCTACGTTTACCTACCTTATTATTGCTACTTCAAAATAACAAAGTGCATATAAAAAGATTAAACTTTGGTCACAATAATGGTAATTGGCATTGTTATTTATTCACGCAATAAATAATTCCACAATTATTACATGTAAGTAAGTAAATAAATAATACTAGACAGAAATGCGACATCACATTATTTATTTTTAATTTCCTCATAGCGACTAATATTTCCAGTAATAATGCGTACGGAATGTTAGTTATTCTTTACCTGTTATAGTTATTTTTTAACTGTAACAAATTCCCAAGTTATATAATCTACATTGTTTAGATTTGTATTGATCTTAATAACTTCCGTATTGTCATCATTACACAACGATATTAAATTAATATCCCATAGAAAAGTCTTCCTGTATTATGGAGCTAGTGGATAAACGTGAAGTAAATAATCTTCCGTCATAAAAAAATAAAATCTCTCTCAGAAAAAGAAATGGGTTAAGTTTGTAAAAATAATACAGATTTTTTTATAAAATATTTTTTTTAACTAAAATAAAAGTTGAGCACCGAATTATAAAATGCGAAAGTGAGTTTGTTTGTTACGCTTTCACGCTAAAACGGCTGTTACAGATTAGGATGAAATTTGGCTCATGTGTAGACCATGACCTGGATTAGGACATAGGATACATAAGGAGTTTCTAATAAAACAACGGACAATAAAGAATTCAAAAAAATATAATAAAAAATAACACAGCCAAGTTCGAACACCAAAAGGTTTACCTATTGCTCGTAATACGTGGATAGTGAAATAAAATGTTAAATTTAATGTATCGTGTCATTGCATGTAATCCAATGAAATTGTAAGTCATCTCTGACTGTCTAACAGTAACTTTATATGTTCGTCATCCGTTATATAGTTCACAAAATCGATGCTTTATATTGCATTTAATATGGAATTATAAACAGTTGATATTCATAGGAATGAAGGAATATAATACCATGAGAATTTCCGCAAAGTTGGAATTGATATAATGTTTTTAATTGTTCCTATTAAAGTCCTAGGTTTCGTATTACCTATAATGCTGCAACAGTGTTATATTACCATAATTTTACTCATGAATAAAGTAAACATAAGTGCACACAGTTATTTTTAAAATTATTGAAACAATATACAAAACTAACTCAAAAGGAAGTTACGTCAAAAAGCTCACAAAAAATTGGCAAGTTTTTGATCGTTGAGTGATATTTAATTACCGATGGGTTATTTTTACTAGCCAAAAATAACAACGTGTCAACTGAATCTGGCAGTAAAATATTTTTGGTAACAGACAATTTAATTAATTTTATCTGAAAACAGACGTGCTCACTCATATTCCTCAAAATAAAATCATTATCAATTAATTAACAAAAAACATCTGCGGCGTAACTGCGTCAAACATAAAACAACTGATTGCCGAAACAAACCCTACAAGTGAAAAATTAAATTAAATTTCGGAAGTCGGTGTCTTTGCTCTGTATTTTAGTTTTTGCCACCGATTTTTGAAATTAAAATAATTTTTCACTTTGTAGTGTTTTTTTTTAAAATCGCTTGTTTTTTTGTAAAAAAGTAAAATCGTTCCACAATTGACGAAAATATCAATGAACAAACATAAAAGAAACTAGAGGAGCACATATAACTTCCTCATATTTTGAAGGCGGTTTAATAAAATGGCAATTGATCTCAATGCCTTTCACTTTACAGTTCAACTACTTTCATTGCGTTATTTACGTTGTCGACAACGTAAATAACGCAATGAACGTTCAACGCATGAAAATGAAAAGAATTGCGAACGATTGCTATTTTGTGTGTGTATCTCTCTGACTTAAGACTCAAAAATGTTAGGAAGGCACTTAGTTATTATAAATTATAAGCTTTAACAAAAACGCTAATTAATTTTCATTAACACGCCACAGTATCTTGTTCGGCAAAATTAATCGGCATAATGGAATCGGCTTATTTGAACTAAAAGTGATTTGAAATATGTACAAATGTACACAAGTGTGCCCATAGCATAGTATTGTGTGAGAAAAGTGTATATTAAATACCAAGTCATTAGTCGGCTGAAGAGAATATTTCGGTAAGTTATTTGTGAATAGTTTTTTTTTAATTGGCTCGATCACTTCCTTGTATGGAAAATTTCGAGGTCAGACTAGACTTACATACTATAGAAAAAAAAACTTTTATTTTTTGTCTGTTGTTAAAGTAAAAATGTTGAAAGAAAATATTTTTCTAATACGACCAGGAAAGTGATTTTCCTCAAGATTTTATACTAGTTACACTAGTTAACCTTCAAGACATAAAATTATTAGGTAAGTATATTAGAAAATTGTATTTTTTTAAAGCTTGTTATTGTTTATTTATTTACGGTACTTAATACTGAAAACAACTTGAGGAAAGTCACTGACTTGGATAAATGAATTAAATGCAGTAATTAATTATGATTCATGAAAGCATCTTGTAATTCAGTATTAATCGTAGGTATCTAATAAACTGTAGTAGGTTACAATATTGTTACAAATCTTATTATGTATCTAATAGAAGCTTTGGGCTGGCTGCAGATAAACCTATCTATACAAATACAAGGTATTTTTTTATCCCATAACTCTAGGGTATGAATGAAACCATATCAAAGAATCCCTGGGCATATGAATTATTTTACCATTATATATTTTTTTTTTTTTTCATTTTTCATACAAAATAATTCGAAAAAGTCTCCACTATATTAGCATAACTCTAGGGCTCCACTAATGGAAAGCTACAGTATTGCCGAGTGTCATAGGATATATTTTATGTTTCACGCGTTTATGATAAAAATCCCACCAATATACCGTTCTTTAAATTCAACTCCATATAAAATCGATTTTATCGCTCACTGATAGTGTTCTACTACTTATAAGAAGGGAACATCGATAGCTCGTAAACACGCGGGCAATCAATCACCGACTTCCTGTAGATAGGCAACTCAACTATCATAAAAAATACTAGCTGAGTATCGAGGGTCTTGGGGGTAATGCTTTTAAAACTATATACAATGTGGAGACGACAATACAACAATAAATGAAAACACTGGCAATATTAATGCATAGGAGTATTCAGGAACTATCGAATAAATCCTAACATTGAGATTAAAATAGTATATTACTGTCGCGGCCAGCAACTTAAGTTGTATAGTACTTTTCTCAAATAATGCGCGGAAATTCAAACAAAGTAAATTAATTTTAAATTCCAGAATCAATGACGGATAACGATAATTTTTTACACGCCAATATGTTCATTTGTTTCTTCTTTAATTTAAACAGTTCTATTTGCAAGCGAAATCGAAATTTAAATAAAATCTTTGATAAGTTACGTCCTTGGTTGTCATGTGTTAAAGTAAAAAGTTAGTTTTTGTGTAGTTTGCCAATTTTGACTAGCCGTAGTGACCAAATTATTAGAGATCTTTGATTGAATTTTCGTATGCAGACTGGGGCCGACATTAGATATACGCAGTTCAATTTATTGTTGTAATGTCGTCTCTACCTTGTATACGAAGGTGGATAATGATATAATAAGTTTTAAGTATAGGTATTGTATTTTATTTATATTTTCTGATCATTGATCATTCATAGGACAAACAAAATCAAACTTATAAATGATCATCTTATAACAGACATCATAATTCATAATCGGCAGTATTTTAGATTAATAAGTGAAAGTGAAAAAAGTTTTTCATTATTTTTTTCTGAAATAAAACCACTTCCTACTCCTTGAAAGACACTACTGACCTGCGGCGTTATTGCGTAACACACTTAGGTACAATGCCATTGCCATTATTTTTGTCAGTTCAACAACATTCAATACGTTATTTACGTTGTTGAGCAGACAAATGTTTCAAACAAATGAAGCAATGGTTTACAAAAATCCTTAGGATTGTGATCGAAAGTGTGTTACGCAATTGGGGTGCTGGTCAAACTGTTGTCTGCAACCAGCCTTCCGCCATTCATGCCCTTATTATTTCTAGGTTTCGGCATGGCGTGTGACAAGTATATCCTTTACCATATAACCAAGACTTAGTGCCTGCTTGCGGCTTTTTGAGAGCTTATAATGCGAAGGTACTGAGTAAATGCATGTGCATGCCTTATTGTGTGTATACATAGAGAGTATTTACGCTGTATATAGAGTGTTCTTTTTTACTTGTCCCATTTGGTAAACAATATGGCGTTAGATTTGTTCAAATGGATCATTCGGAGGAGTTTTTATCACGAAATAAATATAATATACCA
The DNA here is from genome assembly GCA_914767815.1 of Eupsilia transversa. Taxonomy (NCBI): domain Eukaryota; kingdom Metazoa; phylum Arthropoda; class Insecta; order Lepidoptera; family Noctuidae; genus Eupsilia; species Eupsilia transversa. The sequence goes on from OU611888.1 coordinate 8,482,140, forward strand.
GCTTCGTGTATTCACCATAACTCTACACTAATATTATAAAGAGACAAGATTTGTATTTTTGTTTGTAATGAATAAACCAAAAAACTACTGAACAGATTTAAACAATTCTTTCACCAGTGAATGTTATATTATCATTAAGTAACATAAGCTATATTCTATAAGGATATCACGCGGGCGAAACCAGTGGCAAAAGCTAGTGTTTCATAAAAAGGTGAAGACATTCAAACATGACTTATAAACGGGTTTAAAATTTTATGTTATATTATACCTTGTTTACCAAATAGGACATTTCAGGAAAAATGCACTGTTTATCTGCTTCATTCCCTTTGTCTTTAGCTGCACTAATCTACTTACGGTATTAAGTTCTTGTCTTACTGTTATCTAGCACGCTTTTATTGTTAGTATGAGTTGATAAACGAAGTTTATTTTGAAACTACTGGGTAATTGCGTAACATACATAAAATGACAACATATTGATCACAATGGGTTTCATTTTGACAGTTCACTCAGGTTAATTGCGTTATTTAAGTTGTTCAGTAGACTAATTTACCAAACCTCTATAGCAGTGGATTAGTAATATCCTTCAAAACTCTCGGATTGTGATTGAAAGTGTGTTACGCAATTAGGGTGCTGATGCTGACAACTACTTACTTAAGGTGAATGCTCCAAGGTAGCCCGCGAAATTTAAATTTTCTTACGGTTTTTGCCATTTGCAGGTCAGTATCGGGTTGTATGTTGATCTAAATATGATTCGCGACCCTATCAGATATTTTCTTATAGAATCACAGTCTTGAATCACAAATTACAGTCTTGTATTGAAGTTTTGTATGGGACAGTTGATAATTTAATGGTCCTGTACCGTACCACAGTCTTAAATACCACTTCTTTTTTATATCAGCTGTATTAGTCTGTCTGTTGATGCTCACATCGTGTCTATTGTGTGTCACATCTCATAAGTAGAGTCACCCACTTGTCTCGTTACAACTTGCGTCTTTTCCTACTTTGTTTGATGTTTGCTCGAATGCTCAACGACTTGAGTTTTTAGTCTGTCTTTAAGTCTTGATGGGCGATAAACCACGTATTATAACACAGGCTGTACAGGGATTTTTATATGATAGCTATTGGTGACTTCTACCCGAAATAAATCAGTGTTCGATCGACTGAAATAAGGTTCTTTGCTTTGTATTCTGATGCTATCGTGGAAATAAACAAATAATTAATAGTCATGAATTATTATAGTTTCTGTTTGCTGGGCAATCAATGTGATATTTTCCCTTGGGCAATTATTTTTGTTTGTTTAATCCAATCTGAGATAAATTATTTCTATTTCTGATGCTTCCTGTGTTTTGATAAAGTTTTTGGTATCTAACTGTCCTCTATCTGTTTCGAATTAATGTGTCTGTGGCAGATGGATTGTCGCATCCGCTGTTTTACATAACCGCTAGCTGTTTTACAAAACAGCTCCGTTTATGTAAAACAGCTATCCTAGCCTATTTATATTCTGAGATCGTTGAAATTAGTAGGTATTAAAAACTCAAGAGAAACTTGTAATAATCTAAATATCTGGAAAATTCCGAGATCTCGGAACACAAGCTTTCAATAATCTAATACCAATAGTCTCTTCATAAATAATCCCATTTTATGGATGCTACTATACTAGCATAAAACGTATACATTGACCTACATCTCTCAGTTGCCCTCCATAAAAATCAGTAAGTAGGTACGTATATAAAATTGGAAGTAGTCATTCATTGCTCACAGATTTGTAAATAAACGCTTGACCGAAAACCTTCATCTCGCCACTTTGAATGACTAAAGGCTACTGAACAGCTAAGGGTTTTATATCAAAGCTATTTGTTACCATAATTATCCATTTAATAGCCTCGAATGGCGATACTCAAGGGGGATGCGTTAAAGTAGCCCGCCATTCAAAAATTTCTTACGTTTTTTGCAATTTGCAGGCCAGTGTCAGGTTGTATGTTGATTAAAATATGATTCGCGACCGTAACAAATAAGGCTTTACAGAATTATAATCTTTAGAAATAGCAATACAGCTCCTTAAATTAGAATTGGCCTCAAATCTCATGATTTCATGAAATAGGCTTAATATGAATTTAGAGAGTTGTATTGAAGATTTTTATGATTATATAAGTCTGTAAATAAATATTTGATACGGCCGCAAATCATAATTATTTAGATCAATATACAATCTGATACTGACCTGCAAATTGGAAAAAACGCAAGAAAATTTGAATTCCGCGGGCTACCCTTTCATGGCACATCATAATCTGTCAGCCCCGCTACCACCTTGCTGACTGGCAAATATTTAAACATGGCATGAACTATTCTTGTACTTGTGTTATAAAGTCTACCAATAACAGTGTAATATCTTATAAAGCGTGATTTTAAGATACCTATTCATGATTGTGAACAATATATTAACGTTATTAAAGGTACACCTCTGCCTAACCCTTCTGGGACTGCAGGCGTGATGTTATGCTTTTTGTTTTTATTTAAACTATTTATCGTATACATTTTCGTTATGGGTCCATGTCTCAAATAAAACTAATATACAGTGTGAGTCTTTATAATGTGCACAAATCGAAATGAGGTGGTGTTATATCGACGGAAAAAATATTTAAAAAAATATTTTTAAAAGTACTTAAAAATATATTTTTATAGATCAGATAGATCACCACCACATTTCGATTTGTGCACATTATAAAGAGAAGCAGTTATCGCGTTCGTATTGCACTTTTCTATGTAACAGTTGTTTTTATAGATTTAGGTTGAGAGAGGTTGACACAAGTTTCGTAATGAAAGTTGTTCATTTTCAGGAGTAGGTACTCATTAAAATATTAATATAATAATAAATAAACTGTCATTGTTAGACGTTATAATTATGTAGGTACAGATATCCCAAGAAAAGTATGCGCTTTGAGTATCATCGTTTATCGCACTGGCGACGATGAGATCTAATATAGAGCTGTTACAACCATAGATGTACTTGCCTATTTTATATTGGCATGATTACAAAATTATACATTAACATCTCTATGCAAATACAAAAAACTTCAAAACTGACTATGCCAAATGACTATCTGCAACCGGTGTTAGTAAGCCGAAGGAGAGAATTTCATACAAACGCGCAATAATGAGGTGTACGACTACAAAGCACGGCTGTCCAAAACTTTAGAACATTGTCTCTGAAGGCGGTTAGTCTGGCGCGACGTTCGTGCTAATTCGGGATCACGAAGATTACCTAAGCGAATACCTTTTCTGGTGAATTGTATGGTTCATGCCGATACGAGAGCAGACAAAGACTAAGCTGTTCTTCGGTGCAGGTCGGCGGGCGGGTCGAGCAGCGTCGGTGCAGAGGAGGCCAGTGACGGCAGCGACGCTGAGCGACCCCGCAGAGGACATCACCTCCGTGTCCCTACACCGGCCCCCTCGCAGTGAGTACCTAGCTTTATTAAGAAACCTTTGAGAACAGCAATGTCATGTAGTATTAAAGAGAAAAAAACTATACTTAATTTAAGATAATTTTGATAAAAAAGGACAAGGTCTCTCGAAGTCGTTTTTTTTGAGGATTCGTTCATAGAAAGCGGGCATGAAAACATGACTTGTGTTTTGACAAAACTCTGTAATAATTGATAATGCAGAGTTTTGAAAAAACAGAACCTTACCTTTTTGAAGATACTGCGTATAGAAACAGTATATTCCTATAGTATTTCTCAGTATTTTTAAGACTTTTGATATGCCATCCCATGTAACCATGCGCAAGGAACTAATTTAAACGTGTACCTCTTTAATGTGATTTGTTACGATTTATGACAATACACAGTGTATTGTCATTGCACGGCAGAATGATTATTCTTTCGATCGTTAGGTACGCAATGAAAATGTCAAATAATAAGGATCCTCGATTATTCCCAAGGGAATTAGAAAACGTATTTGTATGTTTTCGTAAGTATTTTATCTTTTAAAACTCCGTCATAAATTATGATACCTACTTACAACATTTTGCAACGCGAATGAAGCCCGATTTAATTGAATCTTTTAAAAATCTAATGGAAAATATGGAAGTTTTTACGTGGGTGTTTTATATATCTCGTAAGTCGATCGAAAACAGTTAGCGGTAACAAATATGCATCTAAGATTCGATCACGTGATGATATGTGACGTCACGTCTACGAGTAGATACGAACGGGACTTCAAGTGTTTCAAATGCATTTCAAGATCTCACCACGCAAATGCCTTTCGTGGCTATTTCCCTCGTAGCTAATCGAATGGAAAATCAATTTGCTCTACATACAAAATGCTATGCCAAGTTTCTATCAGCGACCTTGACAGCCACTCCATCATGAAACAAGTACTTTTGTATGTTTAGGGATCGTTTATTTTTATCAATTCATAATACTTTCTGAGTTTATCTTGGGCGTTACTGATATCGGTGAGGGAAAACATAATATCTGAAATCGCCAGCCTGTTTAGAGTAAGCGTGGTGATCAATGCTTGTCCTCTATATGCGAAGAGGTTTCCGCTCGTTTTCAGAAATTTGTATGTCAATGGTCAAAACGCGAGTTGGTTTATGTAGGTGGGAACTTCTATTTTCTTTTAACGCTGTAGCAAATTGAGTTGGAAAAGCCTGTGAAGTTTAAAAAAAGATTATTCACCTCGTTTAACTTTTAAATGTTGTTCCACTGAAAGTTGTTTTCACAACTTTGCAAATCGATTTCGTTTACAGACTAAACAAAGTGTTCTAGGTTAGTTCAAGGCTTTAAATCTATATTAATATACAAATATTAAAAATGCGAAAGTAAGTAACTCTGCCTGTTTGTTTGTTACCATTCGCGCCTTAACGGCTGAACCGATTTCGACGAAATTTGGCACACAGTAGGACCATGACCCGGGTTAGGACATATATACAGGGTGTAAGGGACGGTCCTCCGCAGACTGATGGGGTGAATTCAGTATATCATACTAAGTTGACCGGTACATTAAATTATTTCAGGAACGTTATGGGAATCCAATAAACCTGATTTATTTCATTACCTCACACGCAATGTATTGTTACCGTGGGAAAACGCACGTAGCGAACGGCAGCGCACGTAGAGTATTTCAACATCAATTGCTGTTTTTTTTTATGTTCGCTGTTTCTTTTACATAAATTGGGTGCTGCTTACAGATAATGTAATTTCATAACAGAACAAAACGACAAAAAAACCGGTGGAATATGATTCAAAATAAGGAGCTGTCCCTTACACCCTGTATAATATGATACTTTTTATCTCGGTAGTAGTTCCCAGGGGATAATTTCCGATCTACACGCGGGCGAAGCCACGGGCAAAAGCTAGTAGTACATAAATTAATATTCTGTAAAGTCGTTTGAAGGTCTAGTTGACTCAGGAAATAAATTAAAAATATAATAAACAAAACTTGTATTGTCCAAACGTCGTGACGTCTCGGTAATAACTTCGCACAACTCGCACTTGGCGATAAAAACATTTGAACTGTAAAAAAACTTTAAGCCAACTCACATCAGTCATAATATAATTTAAACAAATACAGTACGTATTTACACATTTTCCACCATTATCTTAAAACGTAACTAAATATGAAATAGAAACCGTGAAGATAAGGCCGCAGCATTCATTTAGTATCCAACCTGTTGTTATCGTTTTTAGATCGTGTAATGCAATTGTTCGTGTAATTCTGTTAATTGTAGCTAAAATTACGAAAAATATGGCACAAAATTAATGTTGAATCGTGATCTATTAAGGTTCTTGTGTAATGTGGTAGCGCAAATGGAAAAAAATGCAGAGAAAAGTGTTCGTACAGTACGATGGTCTTTGCGTCGGGAGAGCTTGCCTCTAGCTCAGTTCAGGCAGGCATTTCTAAAAGGGAAACGGAGCATCTCTCCAGATAATTTACTTTGGCGACGTCGGTAAGTTTTATTGAAATATCTTAGTTATTTTAAAGCCAAGTTTTCGAACAGTTAAACAATTTTGACGTGGCATGCGAAGTGGGCGTTTTCACCCTCATTTGTTTTTATTCGATATTTAAATTTAATGTTGTCTTTTGTTTCTGCCAGTAACGTAATTTTAAAAGATTGAATTTTATTGCTGCTTGTCACAATTTTTCACCGTTTCATGGTTCTCGGCTATTTTCGTGGCTAGTAGCAATTGTCTTGTCTTCATTACTTTCAATTGCTCGTAAGTAATCTTTAGTATTGTTACTTATCGAAGCTTCCAATAACAATAAAAATCTATAATTAACATCGTAATAACCATATTTTCTAGTTAAGTCTCCCGCAAACAGTCGTGACGCGACTTCGACAATACAACTTTTAAGAAAACTTGCCTGTTGAACCATTACCGGTGTCGCGTCGTGCGACAAGTCGCGCCAGTATATACGAGCCTTTAAATGACTACTAGGTAAATGACAAAAACAAAGACTGAATTTAAGGAGACAAAATTCTCAATTAACTTAATTGCTTTTGGCAAGACTCTCCAATATTTTTAACCAATAAATTGACTTGCCGGCTACTAATTGATCATTCCGCCCCAATTTCCTCTAAAACCTTGAAATCTTACATTTTTATCACGAAAAGACATCGTGTGAACAAAACAATGTTAACTACAATGTAAATTGACATTCCTGTTATCAGTCGAGAGGGTATCAAACGGGGAATGAAGATTATCTAAGTATCAACATCTATTATTACATTTGACCCGTTCAGTTATGTTATGTTCGCAGTTGGGTACGTTAAACTGATAGCCTGACCCCCTGGGTTCATCGATGTAGAATGTTAATCGTTGGTCATTGATTTTTGTGGTCACAATGGGAGCACGATGTTCTTAAATGCTTTCTCTATCAGAATTGCGCTGATTTCTACAACCTAATTGCGTAACACATCGATATTGCTAATACATTGCTTCATATGTTCGAAAAATTTGTCTGTTCCACAACGTAAATAACGCAATTAATGTTGCTGAATTGTGAAAATGAAAACCATTGCAGCTACTGTTAGTGTGTTACGAAATTACCCCGTTGATTTATTAGAGATTATAATCAATAATAGCACGATGTAGGTATGCATGATCTTCATGCGTTGAGAAAATCTGACACTTTACATAAAATGACAATATACCTACGTTCTTTAATACATAGCTTTAATACAAGCTAAGGCCATCATTTGAGCTTAAAAACGTCCACTGCTGATCTTTGGCGTTTCGAAACCATCGATTCTGTGCTTTCCGCATCCAGCGACCAGAAAAAAAAACAAAAATAAAATGCATTTAACACAGACTAAGAGCTTGGGAATACGCGCTTTGACTTGGAGTTGCGGACACCAACCCATATTACCTAAGGATTGTATCTCACTAGGACACCATAGTGGCACAACCATGGTGTCTATGATACAATGATTTTCATTCATTAGTACAGGCACCAACGATACCCTTTTTTCTGTTATGTTCATTTTAGTTAAGAAATTGTTGTTTTGTGAACCTTAAATATGTTTTTCTGAAATAAAATAATAATAATTATAATTTATTATTACGGTCGCACTGCCAAAAATTTCTGGTTTGTTGAGCAACCAAGCGGACACTAGATGAGGCACTCTCCATAGAGCTGTATACATTTTAAATTGTTGGTACCGCGACCGGTTGCGATGGCACTATAGTGTCCTCGCTAGGATACCATTGACAGGGCAACCAGTAGGGCCCTATCTCAATAGTTAGGGCCATAAAGCTTAGTTACCCAAAGGCATTGAAAATCTGGAAAACTTTAGAATTATTCATGAACCCAATATCTTAATAATGATAGATAGCAGCTAGGTAGTCATAAAAATACAGCTATGAGGTAGTTGGGTATATAGTAGGTATGTTCTTTACTAATAGGTACTTATATTATTAATTATTTATAAATACTTGTTACTACGTTGCGTATCGCGTACGTGCCAGAAGCTAAGTTTACGTTTTTGCGTTGAATAATTTAAATAAATATTTTCATTTCATATCAGCTTAGTTATCTTTCAGTACATTCTGAGAAAAGCATAAGAAAATTGTTTGAATATACTAAGAGGAGATTCAATAAACATAATGAAGACATACTCTGTGCAAGTTCACGTAGGTATCAAGAACATTTCCACCTACTCTCCCCTTCCTTTCTGCACCCTAATTGCGTAATAAACGATCTATCACAATCTGGATCGGTTTGAAACAGACTGCTTATCCATTGCTTCATAAGTTCGAAAAAAAATCTGCTCAACAACGTCAATAACGCAATGAATGTTGTTGAGCTGTCAAAATAAAACAGATTAGTCGGAATCGTTTACGAAAACGTTTTACGCAAATAGATAGCTGCTCTCTCTAATTAATTGGTTATCAAATTCACTATCAACTGAAATTGTCCGTAAATTCAAATCAGTTGCATGCAATGGCTATAAATACGGCAAATTATTCAGTTATTCAACTGCTATACCTTGTTTTTTTTCTGTCTGCACTATCCACTTTTTTATGATTTGATCTAAGGCGATTGTTCCTAAGATTTTCTCATCAGCCAAATCGTTAAGAATAATCTCATGAATTATAATGCATTTACTAGTCATCACACTGTATCTAAAAATAGACAGAATCGTCAGAATCCATAATGTAAGATGAAATATCTGAGCCGTGACTAATCTTAAAACACATTTATTTGTAGGTATAAATATACATTCCGTTACCAATCAATTCAACTTCAACACCAATAAGGCGCGTCTAAGTTTAGAAGCATTCCACAATTCTGTTGCAATTCGCTTATTCCAGTTTGGTGGACAAACCTCAAAATTCCTCTTAATAAAAAAATCGAGTCGTGCAGTAGCTAGTTCAAAATAGTCTCTGTTGAATTAGCTTTAGGAGCAAAACTGCCTGAACTGCTATCGTCGAAGATTGACTATAGATTTCTCCGAACTAATACACTAGTGACACAATCCAGTTCGTCTAAATGTTACCTTTCCTTACCAAAAACGTAATCCTATAGGTATGTGCTTCCTGACACAGAATAGGCTTACATCAGTTACGTCTTACTTTGTAAGATGAGTTAATGTTGAGTGGCATCCTCTTGTGGTGACGGGATGGGCGGACGACAGTGTTGCCATTTCGGGCAAAACCTGGATGTTGCTGGCACAGGAACGTGGGGATTGGCACAATAAATGAGAGGCGTATGCCCAGCAGTGGGTTAAGTCAGGTTGTGGATAACGATGTTGAAGATAGCATCCTCTTGTCTGTTAATACCATTCGAAGAATTCAAAATATTTGATTTACCTACATAACATCAAATACATAAAACAAACTTAATTAAGAGCCAATAATAGCATAGTCATAATGATTGGAAAAACAGCCGCTCCTTTAAGCCACAATGCAAGCATTGTCCTCACATTCATTCTACCGTAAATGTCCATTCGATATTTTATTGGATAACCCTGTCCCATTTCCAAAAGGCACTCGCATTAAGGAACACGCCTTAACGATAAGGTGACCCACTGGCTGGAAACCAGGTTAAATTTCCTGTATTGGAAAAGTATTGCGTGCCATTTCGAACCTAGTTTTATAAAGAAACTAGGGACCCGTCCTGTTTCATACAGGTGGAACGCACTGATGTTGCGCAATGTAAAAAAAAACGAGACTTCTGTGCTGTTTATAAGGAAAACAAACATGAAAAAAAAAAACCCTAAAACAAAGATTTATCTTTGAGATACACTAATTTGACTTAAAATTGATTGTAAAATAGGTAAATTCGTATAAGGCGACGCGACTGTAATAATACAATTTCTAAGCAAACTTCACGGTAGAACAATTAAGGCCCGTATATACTGGCGCGACTGTCGCACGACGCGACACAGGTAATTATTATACCGCGAAGTTTTCTTAGAAATCATATTGATAAAGTCGAGTTGCGCTGTCGCGTCGTGCCAGTATGTACGACCCATAACCCGGTAAATAGGAATGTATACTTAAACCTATGCACAATATTATTAACCTTTTGGAATTCGTTTTCTAAATGATAATGTAAACCGTATCACAATCCGTTGCGCTGTTCTAAATAAGAACAACGCGGTCACATACAGACATGTAAAGCGTCTTTATTTATCATTTATGTAAGGAAGGGAGATTGCGTCCTTCAAAACTCTTTCAATATTTAATTAAGAAACGCTATTACGGCTCGTACACACTGGCTGCGATATCGCGGACGCGACAGGCAGCGCTACCCTTGTCTCGCCCGCGATATCGTGCCAGTGTGTACGAGCCTTTAGGGAGAGGAAATCTAGGAATTCATTTTGAAGGTCGAGGCCTAGCTTCCTCCGTTCCGATGATATTAGAGTTACATATGCATGAGGTTTTTACCTCTTATATAAGGTTTCCACTTCGCTGCCTCCGTGAAGGTAAGATAAGTTTATAATTGTATAAGAATTTAAACTACCTATTCGCTGGTTATATTATGTAGGATACTTAGGTACTACAATCAAACTGATCGGAGCAGTAAAGTATAAAATTATGTAGGCATCTAATTTAATGAAGCTGGAAAGTTTCTTTGTTTTTTTTGCATTTGATAACCCAAATGTTGCAAGCAAAAAGAAAAGTCAGAAAGAACGCTTAGCGAAAACGAATATTAACGTGGGCGGGCGATGCGATGCGACGCGGTGGGTCGCGTTGTGGCAATCACATAGATTTCTATATATTAACATATGTACGTAGTAATTTATTGAAAAAACCTGTCAACTTGTTAGGAAGACAACTTTCCATGAATAGCAATTGGCAGACGGAAAATAACTATTCAGGGTAAGGCTACATTACACACTTGACCTAGTAAGTATAGCGGCGATAAGTAATTGAACTTTACAGTGCATACAGAAGTGAGGAACTGGCCTTTTATGAGCTCTCCATTTTTTGCTTTGTTTATGATCTTCTTTTTCTCACGACAATATTTCTTTGCCATTCCCGCGGTGTTGTCGTCGGTGGCAGCGCAGAGGTCACTTTGACTGCATGTTTTAGGACCCAGAGGGCAAGATGCAGATGAGGGCAAGAAGAGGAGGTGAAGCATGGTGTCCGACACAGCTCCACAACCCTGCCCTACTGCGGCACCGTCGAGGTTGCCCCACTAGCAGGTTGGCGTTACATCTTCTCACAAAAAAACTACATTGATTGATTTTTTTAAATTTCGTTAATCCGGGTGCAGGTAGCTCATAGAAAACGTATCATCCTTTTGCAGAGCTTACTGATCAAATTGCATCAAGAGTCTGGCCGTGGATTGGAATAGGAACTGTTAACTTTATGAACCATTCTGAAATCGCCAACCCGTCTGATCGTGGTGATCAATGCTCGTGCCTACCTACTCTGTGTGAAAAGAGGTCTTTGCCCTGCCGTGGGGCAATAATAGGCTGATATTATAATTAAGTATGTCGTTTATTAATTTTTCTTACATATTAAGTAGGTAAATTTTTAAATATTTCTTAAAAAATAAAAATAAAACATATTATTATTTCGTAATTTTTTTTTTTTTTTTCGATAAATACTTGTACATACTATATTTAATTTTTTATTTAAATTAATATAATTTAGATTTATAGCTAAGTAAGACATCTAAATAACTATTTTCAATAAATTATTTATTTAGAACAGACCATTTTTTTTAAATAATTATTAAAAAAACATATTATTATTATGATCGCCTTTAAATCCTTTGATGTGTACTTTGAACAGCAATGCCAACAGACCAACTTAGTTCGTTTATAGTTAATAGCATAAAAATGGAGGTAAACCTACGACCTCGCCCCAAGCTTATCTTGCTAGGTGCAAATACCACAATAATCGTAACTATATAAAAGGTGCATGTATACTAATAAGAGCTACAATTTTCGCAAGAGCTGGTAGTGAGTGTGGTTGACCAATTGACACTGCAGTTTGACCTTTTCGGTCAATAAATCCAAGTCAATTTAGTGAAATTGTCACCTTTCGTATGCAAATTATTCAAGTACTCAGTTTTAAATAGGATGATTTTTTATAGGGTGGATGGCCTGTAGAGAAATGTGTGATGTTAATCAAGTTTGCCTAAAGTGGGCGTTGGACCATTAACGTTAGTCGTTGCCAATTCATTATTATTTACGTATGCAATGATTGCCAAACGGCAACACTCCCTGAACTCTACTGAAAGTGCCCAGCTTCGATCAAGTGGACATGTACCTCACTACCACAAAACCGTGTTTATCTTTTGTTTAAGCTAAACACCTTATAAACACGACATTTTTAAATGGAGTTTGACGTAAAACTGGCATTAGACTCACGTTGAACAAGTTTCTAAGTTTTTATAGTAAGACCCGTAGGGTTGAAAACTAAGAATTGATTGATGGTGCTAATAATAGAATCTTCTTCAGGTCAGACCTCATTATTTTGTACGATAGGGTTAAATATTGCATCTTCTTCGACTACACGTTCTTCTTCTTTATTTTGCTTCTGAGGAGAGTAAAAGTACCTAAACATATTTTTCACTTCTTCATTTCCTTTCTTCTTTTTTTTTTATAGCATGTCCACTTTCCGCGAATTATTTGTTAGTTCTTATTTACGGCTTGAACTTGAACTAACCGTGTACAACTTTATTGCACTAAACGTCACCTTAATATTTCTTTTTAACGATTATTGCAAAATTGGGTCTTAATATGAGCAGCTCATTATGCGGTTGATACCTACCTCATGATAGAAACTAGTATGGTTAAGATCATTAACATACAAATTGCTATGCTTGCACTAACACTGACGTTTCTTCATCACGATACCGCCGTTTACCACGCCAAGCGGAACTGATGCACTCAACTCATTACCATTTCAAGTGTTGCTCGCCCCATAGGAGAGATTGTACCATACACATAAAGATGAAGTTAATTAGCTAAGTTCTTACGATATACTTAAAATGAATTGCACTACCTGAATTCAAGGTGAACAGCGTACGTTTTGTGTTTGTCCGGATCGAAGGAAATTCATGTTTTGAAAGTGCTCAAACTCTTGTGACGTAAGCAGACTGTCGCCAATGTGTTTGTGCCAAGAGTGACGTCGCGACACTCCCTCGTACGTTTGCCAAATATTTTGAACGTCACATAGGTAGGTACACCTGCTGGGTATCGGTATTTATTAATTCCTGAATATTCCTGAATGGCACAAATGTATCTAATCATGCCGTAGAATTGCCGTAGACATCACTAGCTCGACTGCTGTTTTTTTTTTCTCTAGACTGATAGGAGCATTATCAGTCCCCATCACAACACGTGCAATAATATTATTAGGTATTAGTAAAATAGATGAAGTAACAAAGTCTTCTGATGCATGACATTTTATAATAACCTGTTGCCTTAATTATTCTGCTTCTCATTACCTAAACTGCACGTGGATATTGATTATTCAATCTCAAACTCAAAGCATTTATTTCAAATAAACAATACCTAAGGACAAAACAATTTTTTGTCATCATCCCGACTAAACATTTATATTTTGTCCGTCAAGTAGATTATTAAAAAATATTGGACACGATTTTTTTAGTTTTGTTTTTACTTAGGTACCTACCTACTTAATCAAAAGATTACGGCCTTACATTGAGTTGAAATATGGCATGACGTCATGCGTTGCTAGATTTTATACTGAATAGTGACGTAGCGAACCCCCACTTCCCAACTTTAATGCGTTCTATATAAGTCATTTTTTATTAATAATTATGATAAGCAAAAAACAAGTGTATATCTGTTTATTATCTAACTGAGGAACTAAATAGAATGTCATATTTTTTTTTACTCAGGCATTAACCCTATTACTAGCAATTTTGAATTGTCGGTCAGTTAGAAAAATTAAGCTAGTTCAAGAAAGAAACTCCACGGACACCCCTTGAAACCAAAATATTATTAAAATATATTTATTAGGTACATCATTCATAATGAAATTATACAATAGAATGTGTGAACGTGAGTGAGAACAATATCGACAGAAAGTGCACGTTAAAAGCGTCCGTAGTATTAAAAAGATAAAACAAAAACAAAACAATTCAAAAATTAAAATAAGCCGTGGCAGCTACGAGATGACCAGTCCCTACCGATAATTAAGAAAAAAAAGCTGAATTTTGGAGCGCATTGGAGTTTATTGTGTGCGCTCAAATCCACAAAGGCTGAGGAGGTTTAGGCTAATTCATCATGGGTCATTCATGGGTCGCACATCATGCTTGAAAGTCAAATCAGTATCTGCAAATGCACATTGAAAGAGGGTTTTAAACTATGCATCTCGAACAAGTTACCAGTTTGCTGTCTACATGAATTTTTCATTGAACACTCATTATCTAAGTACCCTCATATTGAAAAGATCCCCTAGCTATGTGTTATTCCTTTTCGATCTAATTCCGTGAAATTATTTGTCCTATGCAACGATAGAGCTCAAGAAGAATATACATTACCGAAGAAATATTCAGTTTAAAGAAATACTGATTCACTCAATTCATTTATTACGTAGTTATATTCAAACAAACCAGGTTTCCAGATAATAGGTTTACGGCTGACCTAAATGCGTCAAAATTTGTTACTTAGTATTAGTATATTTTAGAGTTTTACAGCGCACGGGTAACGGTTTGTAGAATTTTACCTACGTTTTACCTTAAAGGCTTGTGCAGACTGGCGCAATATCGCGGGCGCGACAAGGGTTGCGCTGCCTGTCGCCCCCGCGATGTCGCGCCGGTCTACACGAACTGTAATTTTAGTTTGTGATCTATTTTCAAGGGAAATGGAAATTCGTTATCGTATGGACGTACATAATGTTACATTTTCTACTCTTACTTACCGGTTTAATAATAGAGACTTTATTCTTTCCTTTATTTCATTTAAAGACTTATCAATAATATTTTAATTTTTTTAATTATTAGAATATAAAAATATAAAAGCATTTAAAATATATAAAAAATTGTAGCCCACCGGTATCGGGAACAGGTCCAAGCTACCTGCGCCGGCGCTCGGGGCTCTAGAGAGGGGAACCTCCTAACAATGCAAGTCGTGTCCAGAAGTACCGCTTTCTGAATCAAGCCCTTGATCCAGCTGCCCAACGAGAGCCTCCTCAGGTGTGGGTCGAGGCTCTTAGCTATTAGGCCATAGAGACTTTATTATCATGAGTTAGACGGGTTACCGGAGGTAAGGTTGATGACCCTTACCAAATAGTAAGTAACAAATTACATAAGGAAGCCAATGGAAACTATTCTTTTTCTTATTTATTTTTGCCATGGGCATTTATGGCAAAAATAACACATAAAATATATAATTATCTAAATTGGAAAGTTAAAGTAGTTTGTTAGTTGGAAAGTATTGGAAAATGGCCGAATGCCAGTGAAGACCTGCACTAATTGACTAATCTGTTTCATTTTGACGGTTCAACAACATTCATTACGTTATTTACGTTTTAAGCATTTTTTTTCGAACATATTAAGCAATAGATTAGCAAACTGTTTCAAAACGACGATCGTGTATTACGCAATTACGGTGTTGGATGCGTAAAGCAAGGAAGAGAGTGACGCACTGCTTAAAAAAAAACTAATAATGATTAATTATGATAATAATTACTTAAACCTAATAGCACTTTTGTATTAGTCACTTCCCGGTAAAAACATTGACTCATTCCTCATATAAAGTGACCCATATTCTTAGTAGGTATAGGTAAATAGCTTTGTTTACGAAATACGAATTACACCAATAAATCTGCCGTTTATTGAACTTGGAAGAGTTTTCGATCATCGATTGTTTTCATCTCTCGCTATCCGAAGTTCCGTCAACAACTCGATTAAAATTATCGATGATCGCGAAATTCGTGGATCTTTTGTTTTGTTTTTCGCAAGCTATAATAACAAACCCACGTGTATATGGAAGGTAAATAATCCCGATGGGAACTATATTTAGGCATGACAGGAGACCATGCTTCCTGGTATAGTTTGCTTTGATGTATGATCCTGTTTGGAGTCGTCGGCACTCCAGTAAATATTGTGCGAAAATCTTCGCGGATTGTTTACACATTTTTAATGGAAGAAATATTGATAATATTAACGTAAACATGGTAGAGTTTTCCTGGAAGATGTTTCGTTCAATTAAAACATACCTACGTAAATCTTTTACTTAATGGAAATCATACCTACATACTTTTAGGACTATAAGACTATATAAATAGCACAAAATAGATAATAGTATTCTAAGGGCCTGCGTCAGCTAAAGCACTAGGAAGTGGTGAAGGGTGGGCGTTTTGGGGAACTGTCTTTACTGTCTTATGTAATTTTGACGTTCAAAAAGTGCTGATTCTCAGCCTAGTTTGACTAAATGACTTTTGATTTTGAATTTGCGTCACTGGCGGAGTGGCTGCACGGTATGGCACGGCGCAGGGGATGCTTCGGCATCACTACATGCTAGCGTATTCTAACGGCAACGATGCCGCGGTATCCTTAGGCACGCCGTGACGTCCTTAGGCATAAGAGGCTGACAACAGCTAAAGCGCGGTCACTATCGGACTGCATAAAATATGAAGCAATTACCTATCTATTTACCTATCTTTTTAAATACTTTTTAGAGGTATCTTTGTGATTTTTTTCTATAGTATCAAATATTATATATTATAGTTTTAGTGTATTATATTTTCAACGCAATATCTTACTAGCATATATCCTAAAGAATATAGTATATTTTTCTGATTTTGTTTACTGCAGTGAATCATATTCTTTTAGGCATTCTAACACTTGCGTTTATGTCCTGTAGTGACATTGTACTATTAATTTATAGGCTGCCAGTGGGCGCAGGTCCTTGTAGGTCAAAATGTGGTTATATTTGTAACGGTTTACCCACCTGAAGACCAATTCTCGTACTTAAAAAACTATCGCATTCAAGTCGCAAATTCGCAATCAGTCAAACTTGTCAAAAGTGTTGGTAAATTGATTGTATTTTTGACAGATTGCGAATGAGATGCGAATGCGACCGTTCTTGAAAATACGGGAATTGCCCCTCTGATAGTAAGTGATGGTCAGTGCTATTTATGGTCATCAGGAATACCAGAGGGACGCGTTGTCATCCCAGAGGGAAACCTGAAACATGTCCCATGTCACCCATGAGTCTGCAAGAAAACCGGTGTATGTCTGAGAGCTGAAAACTCATTAATGATGCCAGTATCCTCTATTCTATCCTTAATCTATTACCTATCTATTATAATAATTATAAATGAAAGTAGCTTTTGGTGTAAGTATGTATAACTGTGCGACCGCGTTGTTATTCCAAACTACGCAACGGATTTTGATGTGGTTTTCACCATCATTTAGAGAATTTTTACAGGAAGGTTGTGTATAAATAAATCATAATATCATAAAATTTATTGTATAGTGACATTAAACTTAGGTACATAATATTAAGGAAACCTCGATGTTTCGTCAAGTCTAGCCGTGTGACGCAGGGGCGGGTCTTTGGTATATATAATGTTGAATAATGGGCATATGATGTCTTCATACAAGGTATTGGCACTAACAACAATGCCTTCACATAGTCATATTTATTAAAAATATTCATAACATTGCGGTTATGTAAGTTGTATAATTTATAATCTCACAGCTAGACGCAGTAATCAGTGCAAGAAATATATGTCGCGGTTTAACGCTGCTGTGCATAACGCGACTTTAATAAAGTGCCGAGTTAAGGCCCGTACACACTGGCGCGATATCGCGGGTGCGACAAGGGTAGCGTCGCCTGTCGCGCCCGCGATATCGCGCCCGTGTGTACGAGCCGTTAGTTTCTACCTCTTGCCGTACGCCATTTTTGTTTTCCACTAGGTTTTGCCTGCGGCTTCGTCCAAGTGGATGTTGGAAAATATCCTACGGGAACGTACTTACTACCGGGATTAAAAGTAGATTCCAAACCCAGGTTATAAATATTATCTGTCTCAAATTTCATCTAAACTCGCGTCAATACGGAATACGGAACATACATCCAGACAAACGGGCAAATAATCTAAAAACTATATT
The DNA here is from genome assembly GCA_914767815.1 of Eupsilia transversa. Classification (NCBI taxonomy): domain Eukaryota; kingdom Metazoa; phylum Arthropoda; class Insecta; order Lepidoptera; family Noctuidae; genus Eupsilia; species Eupsilia transversa. The sequence goes on from OU611888.1 coordinate 8,500,188, forward strand.
TTCGGCATCTGACTCGTTCCTTCACCACGTAGCTATTTTTTTTTCAATAATATTCAATGTTCTGTTTTGACTTCGTTACTATTTTCCTATATTTATGTACTCGTAACAACTCGTATATATATATATAGATTGCCTGGGTTATGGCTTTGCGAATAGGTCATAAATGGTATTTTTGTGAAAGGTACAGACTACTGGAAGGAATGCTCCTATGATCCCCTAAATAGGTATAGCTAGTTCCTTATGTTTAAAGAAAAGGAAACTAGCTACTCTAGCTAAGCATTTTTTAACACATGACATAACATCACGCGTTTTTTTTTTTGGGTGGGAAATGATCAAATAACTTCTCCCGCTCTGGGTGGAGTGGGAGGGCGTGTCAGACTCTTACTGACTAAAACCCACCCGTGTTCCTTCAGTTGCCTGTGTTGCCACTGTTGCCAGGGGCCACGGTATCCCTTTCGGACTTTCCCGCAAACATAACATCACGCCTACTTCTGTATTATGAAGGGTTAGGCAGAGGTGTAGGTACGTACAGGCCCCTACTGGTCTTTAAGAGAGCATTTACGCTTATGTCATACTTAGCATGAAAACCTCTCTGGTTATGTAGGTACTTAGATACTTATTTGAAGATGTATTCTGTATCTACCACTATGGATTTTGAATCTTTCATCAATTACCGCTATCTAATCGCGTAACGTTTCATTTTGACAGTTCAATAACATTCATCGTGTTATTTACGCTGTTAAGCAGTTTTTATTTCGAACTTATGATGCAATGGATTAGCAATCTGTTTCAGATTCAGATTGTGATTGATCGTGTATTACGCGATTAGGGTGCAGGCGTTCTTTTATTACATGAAAACCATTCGTTGCTCAGGTCAGGAACAGCAGCTCAGGGTGAATTTCACAAATAAAACTGAACGCGATCAGCACATCTAAACCGACTTCAAAAGCTGTCAGTGTCAATATTCCAAAGAAAGTAATGACACTGACAGCTCTTGAACTTGGTATAAGTATGCTGATCGCGTTCAGTTTGTATTGGTGAAATTCGCCCATAATCATTAGAAGACCGATCCGAAGTAACCGTAGATTAGCATCTAGTTACTACTAATGTTCTAACTTTGCGGGTAAGTAATTAGGGATTGCTAATTTACGGTCTATTACGTACTAGTACCTATAGTAGTTACGTAGTTGGTCTAGTTAGTTACTTATTGGGTAATCTGTGTTTAGGTATATGGAGACCTTTTTAGCAAAGATCACCTTCTGTAATTTTCTGTAAGTAGGCACTTAGGATTTTATGTCGACATAAATATGCTTAGGTTATAATTTCTGAAACTACCCTGTTCACTGAACGTGGACCTCCCCTAATGAACTGTCAGAGGGTGAAGGCGAGGAAACCAGAGAAAGATGTTATATAGCCCATACATAGCCTTATACGTTCCGTATTTCTACGACTTTCCCTGTGGAAAGTCGTAGAAATACGGAACGTATACTTATAGAACCGAAAAGCTTATAAGTATCAATCCTGTGATTGATATAAGCTTTTCGGTACTATAAGTCAATCAAATAGATATTAGCTTTGCTAGCTTTGTAAACGCTGATAAAATGTCGTTCTAGACATACAAATCACTTTGCGATTCCCATTTATCTAGGACCTCTGGTCCCCCCCCTTTTACGATACCTATTCATGGTTCTGAAGTTTGGTCCTATTCTTTACCAGGAAACTCAATTAAAGGAAACGCAGACAGCGCCATGCGACGGTGCGACGCGATTCTGGTAGAACCATTTCCTTGAAGTTTTCCTTGAAATTGTTGTGCTAGAGTCATGTCGCGCTGTCGCGTCGCTCTGTCGCGTCGCGCCTGTCTGCGGGAGCCTTAACTCTTAAATCCATAATCGAAAACACCTAGGCATAATAAACTTATCAGACGTCATCGCGCAAACGAAATCCATATTGTTTCCTTTTTATTCCTATCCCGTTTACCTTCCTCATAACCTCATGTTTGGTTTTCCCGTATCCTAGGAGATTCCTGTAGGTACCGGATTATATTGATCGTTTACTATCAACTACCCTGTTTTCGTTCGTGTCGTACTTACGACTTACGGAATTGGCGTCCTGTTAAAAGTATCGTGTTATGACGAGCAACGTTTATAATAGAAATGACAAAGATCAAGTGAATTTTGAGAAATTACTGAGAAAAATATAAGAACCCATCCTACTTTTGACATAGTTACCTATAAAAAAGTCAAAGGCTTTAGGCATGATAGTTTCTTATAGAGAAGCTTTATTCTAGTCGTGAAAAGATGACGGGAAATGATAAGGCCAGGATTTAGGTATTTATGGAAATTATTCAGGAACTACATAATGCACATTATAATTATGCAGAAATAATAATTATCTATTCACTGATAGTTCCTTCTGGAGATTAGAGTTGCTGGAAAATGTTAACATTGTAAGTATAACTATCGAATCAAGACTGGCAAAATATATCGTTCGATAAAGACGCGTTGTCTACTCATGGATTCATTAATCGGATCATAACAAAATAATCTTTGAAAGTAGTGAAATTTAGACAGCAGCATCCTCTAGCCGATATCATTATCGAGTAGAGAGTCGACCTCCTGAAAGGCTCTGAAAATTTGGCCAGGCACAATAAATGGTAATTCTACCCTAGAGACTTGTTCCAAAAATGCTTAGTTCAAGACGAAAGTTGAAAAGAGCGTGTTTTATAGCTGAAACTTTCTTATATATTATGGCTGAAACTTTTTTATTAAAATGCCCTGTTTTTCTGAAGTCAATAGCGATGTAACATTTTAGTACCGATGAAGAACGAACTAAAAAACGAGTTTATGTTGTTCTTTATTTTATTTTCCTGTTCTTAATACGGTAAACCATTATTTTTTATTTAAACTCGATCAGAATAACAATGTAGGTAATTTATTTTTATTTGAGAAAGCTCATCGATAAACTTTCTGTAGATGAGTAACTAGAACAAGGGATTTAATGGATTGAGATCATTTAATTTCTCATAGTGGATCATTTTATAGCTCCGGTATCGATATGCAATCCTGGGCCATGAATTGTGGGACAGGTATAAGAAGAGGATACATTCAATCCTACATGGCTTCCACCTCCTTATATAGCCTGGACCATAAAAACATGGGATAGTCTCAACCTCAAGGGTGTTTGCAGTAGCAAACTTTTTACGCAACTGTGCGGCAACAAGGAGAGGGTTATTTTTTACGGGTATCTATATAGGTGGGATTCTTTATACTCGAAGCATCTAACTACTGGATGGAAGTAACGGCTGGATGGATTTTTAATAAATTAGGTGTCTCGAATAGTCTCGATTCGTCTAGGTCGCGCGATGGTTATAGATTTTGTTGGTTATTTAGATGTCAAAAAGTTAGGCCTAGTTGTATGAAAAATAAAGTACCTACTATGACCATGATGTGGGGTGACAAAATATGGGTTTGAGGAGACGATTCCAAAAAATATAACTGTTATGGTGGAAAAAAAATTGTTATAAAACCCGACTGCAACTCAAAACAAGCTCACTTTTCAAGGAGTCTGATGTAGTGGCATCAAATCTGAGATTGAACAAAAGGAACTGCCAAAAAAATACTTTTATTACATAGGAATGACGAAGTTCAATACGGGCAGACATTATTAATAGGTACCTATTTACCCTATAGATTTTACTGGTCGATTTTAATATTTACCTTATAAACCTACCTACGATGTAGGTAACTGTTAGCACAATGTTAGTCATTGTGCTCCTTGTTTATCTAGGTACCTACCTACCCAACTATCAACTCAAGCGCATCCACCACGTTATAAATGCATGTTCATTCGAGTGTTTACCTGACGCATTTGAGTCGTTGATAGCTTGAGTTTAAGGGGCTTGGAGTATTGCCCATCACATGGCTTTCCACGTGAGGGTTAAAAGGAAAACTCATGAATAAGGTGTTCTAAGGCTACAGAAAAGGACCCTAGAACCTTGGATTTGTTCAAATTCGAATTGCGAGACTTGAACCCTTCACCTCAAACTGTCTGGGGTACGATATTATATTATGTTGCCATATTTTGGCAATAAACAGTTTAATTGCTCGAATTCAAGCTACATATTTAACTTTTTTAAACCACTTACTTAAAATACACGTTCAAGTAGGTACCGCACTTTGGCGTTAGTGAAATAGCAAAATTGCATCAGTTATCTACGTATGTAGGTACTTATGTAGGTACCTATGTGTAATGATTTGAAAATCATTCACGCAACTTCTACACTTTGCCTACTGCAAATTGCCATTCGCTCTAATCGCTACGAGGTTTTGCTTTCCCACAAGAAGCACGATTTCACAGAGAAATGTAATATCTCGTGATCATCTCGGTTCTTCAAGGCCTCAATCAATCAAAAGTGTGACAGATTGAATTGTAATTCTACAAGATTTTTATCCAACTTTAGCTGATAGGTAGGTAGGTACAAGTTACCGACTCTCAACTGTGTTAAACTTTTTTGTCAGAAGAAAGAGAGAAGCATAGAGTGGTTAACTTTTTTGGGTTAAAGTAATTTTTTTATGGATTTCAAAAATGAAATAATTTATATGTTTAATTAGGTAAACCTCCATACAATGAAAATGGTTGGGCATAGTTTAATGGCTATTTACGACACTTTCAGCGTTTTAAGTGAGTTTGCTTCCCGGTAACCCTGACGATCCCTCACTTAGCTTTGTTTTCCCGGTACCTATCGACCGTCACGCAATGTGATATTATTAAATTTTCCTATTATTGTTCCATGCCTGTCTACCATAGAACTATCACATTGTAAGTACTAGTAAGTAGAATTTTAAGAGCTAAACCGATTACTATAAAGGTATAAAATACCTACTTATTTGACTTGGCAATAAACGAAGGGCGACACATTCCAAAGTTATCCGTATACCTAGTTTTCAATACTATCTAGGGCCATGTGATGTGGTGACTCGTGCCTCATCGGTGCCACAAAACAAAACAGAAGATTTATCTATTCTGTGTTAGTCATCATAGAATAGGTTGTATGAATATGGCAATAGTGAATAGGGATTATAACAGCATTTCTTTGCGTGTTAATAACAACTTACCTAGGTACCGCTATTACCTACTAGGTAAGTAGGTAAGCCTCACGTCAGGCGAGGTAATTGAGCATGGGAATTTTCCCTCACGTCAGTCCACTATAGCGGTCTTACAGGCTCACAGGGCCACGGTTCGTGTGCAACAATGGATGTCGAATCGTCTTGATATGATCATTAAAATCATTTTGATGAAAATGATTCAATGTACCTAAGTATATCCATCATGAAAGATCCGGGAGCAATTTGTGTAAATAAGTACCTACTTACTTACTTATTGTATTTAGGTCTGGGTTAAATATATTTAGGAAACTATAAAGCAGGATCGGAAGGATCATCATGTGGGCCGTAATTCCGATACTCAAAGTACCTAACATTTGCCGTGAAAAAAATTGGCAATTGTCAGGTGCCATAGAAAACGACGTCACATTCTTCATTCATTGCGAGTTTGCGACGCGGCGCACATTTTGTGAGTCGCCGCGTGGACGCTATGCCGAGTGGGGGCGGCCAAACCAAACCGGTGTCAGTTCTCAAACAGCCGAGGCCGTGCTAGATTGTGTTTCCGAACGCACAGCGACTTACGGGCGGTTACCGAACGTGAAAGAAATGTCAGTTTACCCCGATATTTTTCGGCGGCCTACATAAATCCTTCGATTTTTCGAACAATAGTGAATTCGTGATAATAAAAGGACAGTGAAACTGTGAATTTTAATTGATTAATAATGAATTCCGTTGTGTCGACCGTGTGATTTACCATTTTATTGCAAAGTTATCGATGTTGAATGTGTTTTAGTAACCCAGTTGCGTACACCATAACAAAATAAGTTTTAATCGAAATTCAGAGAAGTCTGTACTGTTTTCGTGTTTGAAAATGTCCGGTGACTCGCTTTCTTAGCAAATTAAAGTTGGTGTAACGAATCGTTGACTGTTGTGACCTTATTCGAGTGGATTACGTTAATCGAATATTAGTTATGACCTTCTAGATGAAGGAATCGTATCCTGATGAAATTATGCTCTGTTTCGTCCAAGGATTTGGTGAGAGTGAGCGTGGGTTTAATAAGAACCGTGAGTTTGTTGGCCATGTGTCAGAGGCTGCTTTGAAATATAAGAAGCAAGGTAAGAGAGTATCATTGCAGTTGGAAGGTGGGGAAGTCGAAGAGCCTGTTGATTTTCGTGCCAAGAAGTCACAGGGACTTGTGACTGGGAAGTCTTTGAGGCTGTCTTCTGGAGGCCGCTTTCCAGAGGTGAAAAGAAGTTTGAGTGACCGCTTCTCAGTCATCACTGATGCAGGAGGGAAGAGGCCAGCGAAAGGGCTCTTGACCATAAGGAAGACTTGGTAATTATACAATTTATTTTATTATTTACATACAGTAAAATACATAGAAATGTATAAGTATTTAAAATGGCTTGTTAATTTAATAAGGTTTTAATATCAACATTTTGTTTAGAATTTGGTGTTCAAACTGAATTCTCAAATATCTCACATAAATTTGTAATTTAATTACATGCAGAATAATAATTATAAAGGTAATCAGTAAATTTTAATATTATTAACATAATTAACTGCAGTAAAATGTTCAATGCAAGGCCATCCTGATTCATTTATTGCATCCTTTTCTACTCCGATGTTATTGAGTTTTTTGTGGTACTGTGTGGAGTACCTGTCTATCAAAGAACAAAAGAATAACAGCTGAGGGTTACTGCAATAAGCATTTTTCTATAGCTGGCTTCAAGGATTTCTATGTACCTGGTACCTGCAGATGGATAAATCATACACCATGGCTTAAAGCTATAAAATAACTCTACATTATAAAGATAATAAAACCCCAGACTTGTCCTTTACTGTTATTCAATAATAGTAAACTGACAGATTTGATAAACTTATCTTCCTTATCTTATCTTCTTCTCATCTATCTACTTCCAAACCTAAAATCATGATTAAGCATTGGTATTCAGCTGCATCCGGTTAGACTGTAAGCCAACCCCAACATTGTTGAGAAAAGGCTACAGTATGTTTTTTAATCCCGCAGAGACTAATCTGACAGGTGCAAATGTCAAATTCCAAATTGAAAAAACAAACAACAATCACTTGAAATGTCAAATTAGTCTCTAGGATTAAAAATCGAACTGAAGGCAGATCTTGATAAGCCTAGGCCCTAGAGGTATCTGAAGCTGGCAATAGGCTCTACCTCCACTTTCGTGAAAAGGTGTGACACTATTTGTCATGTTAGGTACATCTCAAAAGCTTTACTTGTTGTGATTTTTTTATTTGATTTCCTAATAGCATTCTTCAAACTTCTAAAAAGGTTAGATATTTTTTATGAAAGCTATTAAATTCACTATTTGCAAATGAGTTAATGAAGCATTCCATAATTAAAAATACAATATCTAGAAATACTTCAATTTCTATTATTGGAATTGGTATTTTCATACAAATTCTTTGGGTTCAAGTTCCATAAAGAATGTTCAAGTAGGTAATTAATTCTTTCGCTTGTTTGGTAGATATGTAAGTAATCTGGAGATTTTCTGTTTCAATAGAATTATTTTTAAATAAGCTGATTAGTGTACTAAATTACTAAGTAATTGCCTGCTAAAATGTTATGCAATGCTTAGTTCTTAAATTAATCAAAAACAATATTGTTTACCCTTTTGTGATAAATCTAGCTTTACTCAAATCAAAATAAGTAGATATTGAAATTAATCTATAATTAAATATAGTACCTAATACTTGACTTGCAATAAGGTAAATTAATTTAATCACTAAAGTACCAAACCTACATTATTGTTTACGTCCTTGTGATAACACTTGGTATATAGGTATCTATGATAATGATAATGGCATATATATAACAAGTTCTAACAATAGTATTGACGTAACCGGTAACATTGGTTGAACCCATGTTTCCTGACAACCCTTGTCAAAGTCAGGGTTAATATGGCCTTAAAAAAATCAAATGGTCATGACTTTCACTTTGCAATCTGACAATGTCATCCATTACTTAGCTAGTAGGTGTCAGTTTTACATGTACCTATCAAACTATCTGTTTAATATTTATATTGATGAAGTTTCATTTATACTTATAATATATTTATTCATTCATTCAGTAGTATACTTACTTACATTTTTGGAATGAAGTTCCTTACCGCGACTTGTGGTAGAAATCGTCACGTAAGGAAAAAGCGTAGGTATACCATGTGACTTTCTCTCTCTCTCTTTCTGTCTCTTTCTATTATATCCGAGAGTGTGTGTGCGGGTGAGTATTGCGTACGAAAGTTAGCTCCTGACAGGGGTCCCCTAACCGGACACGTTTTTTATTTTTTTTTAAGTAAGTACATTGTTTATGTTGGTGCACACATAAACTCATTAGAGTTTTACCATGCACCAAAATCATCAACCACCATAATTTAAAGAATTAAAACAAACTAAGGTTCTTAATTAAAATGAAACAACAACAAAAATAATAACAAGTGTATATTTAGCCTTGTAAATAATGTATTCTATTTATAAAGACCTTAATCAGGTATTATGTATGTATATTGTAGGTATTATGTATTATGTTGTGTGTTACATGGTCTTTGTTTTGAGTATTAATTTATGTACTTAAATTGTCGGCTAGCAGTGTTGTTGATTATTTCTTAGTCTCTGATTTAATACTAATTAATAACAGAGTAGACATCTAGGTTTAAAATTTTTGTAGGCATCTAACCCAACAAAATTTATAAACCTTGAGGATCCTATGATATCATAAATTATCAAAGCCATAATATTGCAACAAATATCAAGATTATGTTATCTGTGTCTGTTTTGAAAATATGTTTTATGATAGATATTGATAAGAGATAAGAAAGACAGATAACATAAGAATAACTACAGTTTCCTTATGAACACCTGCAAGATATGATCAGATTATATTTTACTCAAATAAATAAACCACTCCACCTTAACTCAATTTCAGGAAATATTAAAGTGATTCAATTTTTTTACCTGTAGGTATTATAACGACGGTTAGGGAAAATATTGACTTCTAAGTTATTCCATATTCCTAAAATATTATATATTTTCGCAAAGCTAAAAAAAATCCTTTCAGAAAATATAGTTCAATTTCAGTAGCAACCATACAAATATTTTTATTATACAAAAAGCGGGACGCAAGCCCATAAAAGGTGTATTTTGGTACACATCTAATTACGTGCAAACACCGGTGCAGTGTCGCAACTTTATGATAGATTCTTACCATGTGCTGTCGACCTACTTTGAACGGCGATACCAAAATAACCGGTACGTTAAGGCCAAGACAAATTGTTTCAAAAACGCCCGCATAATGACACATGCAACGCTATTCTGGATAACTTGACACATGTCATCAAAATAAACCAATTTATTGGTATCTGCTAGTATCCTTGCCCTGAATCTATTCTCGATTATTCTGTTAAACATACGTTTTAACTAAAATAGTTTGAGGTTGACGTAAATAATGATTACGCAGAGTTAAACCATCAATTTATTTTTAGTTTCACCCAGTTTCGTGAAAATGTAAGGATTCCACTTCTTTCGTAATGATAGAAAATATTCACTTGACATTTTCAGTCGGTCATGTTATTGCGTAAGTGGAAGACTTCTATGGTCAGCGTTGGCTAGAAACTTTCTCTACTTACGCGTTAATTGCGTTGAATCCTAAGCTATGACTCAATTTAATCTGGCAATAGAAAATCTTGTTTTGACTTATCGTGCTCGTTTCATTTCGTACGTTTGAAATCTGCGTACATTACATGACTTTTATTAGAGCATCAATTAACTCTTTGGACAGCAATGACGAGAAAATACGATCTCTGTAAATTGTGATACTGTCCAAAATATTTTGTTTTGGAATCAAAACATTCTAACTATAAATCTTCAGCATTTTAGGCGATTTTCATAGTTAACCCAAAATAATAACTTCCGCATATCCTTTTATTTCAAATCCAAAATCTTTCTTGAATTTCTGTGTCAAACAACCTACCTAGATGTCACTGCTGTGGGATATTAATTCATGACCCATAAGGATGATGTCACCGCACTCGTTGCAGCATAAAAGGAAGCACCTAATTTGTCGTGTGTGGCCTCTTCGACTAGTAATAATGCCATCTCGATCGTTCTATTAGGTTATTAAGCGATGTTTTATGTCGATATGACGGCAAATTGCGCCATTTTGGCAATGATCTGTAGCTAACTAGTTACTGTGTCTAAAGGACATTTTCGATAATTTTCTCTGCTATCTAATTGCGTAAAACGTTTTCTTAAACGATTCCGACTAATCTGTTTCATATTGACAGTTCAACAACATTCATTGCGTTATTTAGGTTGTTGAGCAGATTTTTTTTCGAACTTATGAAGCAATGGATTACACGATCTATCACAATCTGTTTCAAACCGATCCAGATTGTGATAGATCGTGTAATACGCCATTAGGGTGCTGGTTGTTGACTGCAGATCATCTTCCTACCCTTCTCTCGACCGTATTTCTGTAGTTCATTCGCCGTCTTCATCTGAACTAATTTAAGCAACATGTTGTGCTAGACTTGCCTTTAAGTAGTGTTAACGCACTAAGTGTGTTGTTACAGCTTGCAGTTTGGACCACCACGCAAGGAACTTGACCATGTGTTCATAGTCATAATATGCTTTAAATTATAATTTGAAGTGAATGAGAATGATTTCGGGAAATTAACTATCATGCATGAACTTTTTAACGAAGTGATCCCCGATCCTTTTATAACCAAATCAGAAATTTGTGGAAAGCATAAACAGGATTATGTTAATACTAGAATTCTTAGTACTGAACAGGAAAACCCAATCACGCTTATTGCTTGCTCAACTCAGGAGCTTTAGGTCCGGTTGGCTTTACTTCATTACTCGACGAAGTTACCGAGATTTCAAGTCGGTTTATCTTCAAATCAATAATGTGGTACAGAGATAAGTTGTGTTTTAAATGTGAATCACAAAGGGAACTGCTATTTTAATCAAATAAAGAGGGTATTACCCACCTATTAAATGTGGGAAATGGTAATAATTAAATTCAACGAATCTCTGTTCTAAAAGCGACTCTTTCCAAGTTCTTCATTCGTAATACTGAACCCTTAGAAATGTTGGTTTATTGTTCAAGTGGAAGTTTCAGATAGGGAAAGCGTATTTGGAAATACTCAAAATAGCCATTTTCGCAACATAACTTTTACTTATGTAAAAAAGAATAACAACGGTTTTTTTGGGTGCCTTCAGAATATCCGTATGTCCGTATTTAGTAACGTAATCCTATTACGGAATATCTAAATAAAAACTGAAATTAGAGAGAATTGGATTAAAATTGTAAGGTTTCACTCTGACCTTGTTTAGCAAAATGTTCTCGAATATTTTAAAGCGCTTCTAAAATTGGATTGTTTAGAAGACCTTTAGCATATGGTATTGGAAGACCTTTTTTTGCCAAACAGGCTTTTATAAATTACTTCGTAGAGTTTTTTGTTAAATCAAGTTGTTTGCACGACGTAGCCTGGGTAACATTTATGAAGATTAAAGCTGTATACAATAACTTTTTTTGTAAAATTTATAATGGCTGTCCGTACCGCTCTGACTCCGCAGCTGTCATGTGTGTTTTGTTTTTGTGATATTATATCCATTTTGTTTCTACCTATCGTGTGCTGAAACTAAGTTCATTGTTCTTTCATTGACAGGTTTTTATCTCTTGAATTTTTTTTGTCGGTTGTTTTTAAGTATTGCTTGTTTTTAAAGTCAGCATTTCTTTGACAGAGCCGTTGATTGTTCGCAGTCTTCAATTTAATACAGTTGTTAGATGGAGTCAAGCATGACATCGCGCGAGGCTCGTACGAGTTAGTCATCCGTCGTCGCCATATCATGACGTATCCTCACCAAATTTCATCATACGTGACCATTTTCTTAGAGAATATGAAGCCAGTGCCAAGGCCACCGTACAAATACGTGACCAAAAAACCAACTGAATTAAACATGAGTTTGTCGCGCCGTAGCTCTTTGATGTGACTGTGCTACTGAAATTGGACGGTTGTGACAATTTTCGTTATATATTGTTTCCTCTTATAGAGTTTTATCTACGTCGAGTATGGAAGTTGGCACGTTGCCAACGGTTGCTCTCTCGATTCGTGATATGAGTGTAGCACGTGCTATGTCCTAAGGAACTCGCCTATTTACTCGTCTTATTTCCTTTCTATAAGTGCGGTCTTTAAATGCACTTGTGACTGTTTAGCGATCTACGTTTCTTCTGGAAATTCTTACATTGCGAACTTTCTGTTTTTTTTATATTCTTCAAACATTAAAAGTATTCTACTAATCTGTTTAGTGTATAAGAATTCGTGTTGATCGTTGTATAGACGTTAACTATGTAATTTTATGAGCTCGCCAGTAGCTAAATTACCGGACGCTAACCACGAGTGCGTAAAATAAGAATTACGGTCTCGTGTGGCAAACATTGGAAAATCCTTTTGTTTTTAGAAATTCGTTTGCGAAAGGATCATTACCTTAATGCAGGAGTTATTTGATGGACCACTCTGATGCCTCATTTACCAAATGGACTGTTCTCGGTTGGATTCGACCCTCGCCATTCGGGGACTTTAGAAGGGTTGAAAGACACTTTTCTCGTATTTTATTATGAGGTATTTTAGAAAGTTCGTGAAACACGTTGTCATTTTTGATAAAAAAATTACAAAGTTAGTCCTGTGATTTCGACTCCAAATAGGAGTCCTGTACTTTAAATATCTGTTTGTGAGATTTTTGGTGTGGATATGACTGTTATAAATAAATAGATATTTTAATGGCTGGGCGCCTGAATGAATCAACTCTTCAGTTCTACTGTTCGGAAACATAAAGAGCTCTACGCTTAAGTTGGAAGTTACGAACTGCCCTGAAAATACCTGTAGGTACTTTTCCTGTAGTATAACTTATACTATAGGAAGACATAATTACTACTATACTTTATGACATAATTATCTTGATCATGAACTGTAAATTTCTGAAAACACAATCAGGTGTCGAATGATGAACACTATCTTACAGCTTCATATCATTGAGGATAAAGAAAAAATACCTAAAGGTTTCCGAACAACGTGATTCGTTGCTCTAACACACAGGATGTCAAAGATTAGATTTCACAAGTACCAACATGTTTAAAACATTCTGTCAAGGTTCAACACTGAAGAATTCCAACACAAAGAGTTTAACTATGAGGATAATAATATATGTATATGCCTATAATCTAACCTAGTATAGGTTTTACCTATTCCTACACTGGGTTAGGTAAAACCGGTGTGTTAAGCAGGAAGTCTGTGAATTTCGGCAAACCGTCTGATAACACAATTAACTGTTTCCGCTTCAAAGGATTCCGTCCTGTATAGCTCCGTCTCTTTTTGGCACTGGAACAATTATAACTTCGCCAGTTCCAAATACAGCCCTTGAAAAAAGGAAAAGAGGAAGAGTAGTAAGTCAGCCAACTTAACGGCTCGTACACACTGGCGCGATATGGCGGACGCGACAAGTGTAGCGCTGCCTGTCGCGCCCGCCATATCGCGTCAGTGTGTACGAGCCTTAATACTATATTTGGACAGATAGTGTACAAAAGATTACGACCGTGTTTAACGAATTTCAACTTTCTTAGTTCCTAATCATGTCCATCAGACAGGTGTCAGGAAAGCATTATCTCGGTGACCGGAACATTAGTTATCAAACACAGCTTAAAAATGCACACGGAACGAAGCGAGATCAGTTGTTTACAGTTACAAAGTGATACTATTGAATGTGTATTGTTTATATTCGCAGAGTAAATACAACTGCAGTCGGGATGAGATACGAGCACTTGAAACTAACAGTAATAAAGTATTAGCAATAGAAATGGAAGATGAGTGTTCTTTTATGGCTGCCATTAGTACACCATTACCGATTGTATATATTGCCTCTTGTAATGATGATGGGATGGTAAACAACTTATTGTGGTAAGTCTTCAGTCTAGGTTTGTCTAGCCTTCAGTGTCAGAGTGTGCATTGAGTTTCTTGCCCGTTTTTTTTCCATAGAAACAAAATTCTTTGGAATGGGCAACTTTCTCCATCTTTCTGAATTACCGTCTCCTTGACTATTCAAAAGTGCCTATAAATGGATTAATTGAAATAAATGCTTTGAGTTTGAGATAATTGATGACGTTACGTTTGTTCATTAGGTGGATGCTGTTTTACATCCGTAAGAAATGGTTTGTTCATAGCAATATCCACAACGGGGAAGCTCTCATACGGGATGATCAGCCATTCGATTACCATTTTACAACTTAGTAAATGGGAATTTAATCCATTAGGTAATGTTATCATCTCTAAGTATTTTATCTCTCATATATTTGTTTTCTGAATCTCATTCTGTGTCACTGAAATACAAATGAAACTAGTTTTGTCTGCTTTGGATGGACCTAGTTTATTCGCCTGAGTCGATCCACAGCACGAATAACACTTTAATGGTTGCACATATACGTCATTATGGAGTGATAAAACTCAATCCTAACTAATATTATAAATGCGAAAGTGAGCGAAAGTGAGAAACGGCTGAACGAATTTGGATGAAATTTGGCACATGGGTAAACCATGACCTGGAAAAGGTCATATGATATATGACCTTTTATCCCAATATTCTCACAAGATCGAGAGTTATGCGGGTGAAACTGCCGGGCACAGCTAGTTACAGATTATTTAATTTGTAACACAGTTTGTTATAAAATAATACGAGTTCTGTTACAAAGCCAATGTCAGCACTGTACACTAAAATAAACTCCAAACTTTTATATCACTGAACTCATTTATTCAAATTTTCTCGACTACTTATACTATTAGCGGGAACGAAACCATAGCTCGCATTTAAACAGAGCAATGCCATCTAGAGAGCAATGGTGTACTAAAAATATATTAGAGTGTATTTCCTTAGGTAGGTTACGATTAGACAGCCAAATACTTAAAATAATGCTGCTTCCACCATGTTGATTTTGTTCGTCTACAGAGCGTCTCGATTTCTTCCTACGAATTGGATGAAATTAATTCATCCATTTCGTAGGAATAAATCGAGGCCTAAGGATACAACAAATCCCGAGTCAGTCTCCACCTGTGCGCCGATAACACCATACGCCTGCGACATCAATATGCCTGTCAAATGCCAATCGCAAATAATTGGTTTCACTAGAAGTAGATTTCTGAATGTAGATGACATTGCTCCAGTATATTTTGCTAATACTGCAGTTAATAACCTGTTGACTTTGTCGATACTTACAACAGATGCTGATGAATGATAAGCTGATGTTGATACATCCAATGATGTTATTGCTCCTCTTAAGCCAGTAAGGACTAAGAAAGGGCATTGTTACCTAACGTCATCAAAGGATTTGCGAAATCTATATAATGAAGATAAAGATACAGACGAGCATTGAGGTACTATGCACTTACGTAGTACCTCAATGCAGACAAGTAATATAATTTTATATCAACTATGGTCAAAGTTTTTAACCTGATTGTGAAGTCAAATTGTCATCAGAACTTGTTTAACCCATTTTAAGAAATTGATCATATTGCTTGAATTCATTCAATTAAAAGCCCTTACAACAGATTAATTTCTAATGATATCCCGTTCGTGATCAATACACTACCTACGTACATTTCATTTTCCTCGTTCCTATTTATTATCTTTCGTATATCCGTTCTTATACTTGGCTTTTCCCAAAAGACGTCACCACTGGTATAGCCACATATTTGCTTCCGTTATCCTTATACCTTACCTTTCCTTGCCACACCCTTCAGCATGGTACTCATATGAATTTTAATAACCATATGCGATCTATGCGTACAGACGTGGGCGTCAGCCCCACAGGCGTCATGGTTCCTACGCCGCGCCGATAAGTATCGAGACTTTACTTATAGAATGTTTTTGTTCTTCACCTAAGCCTTGAACTTTCGCTTAGTGTTCAGTGAAGCAGTCAAGTTTTTGTCTACTGAAGATGCGTGCGTAACTCATCGTCCATTATAAGTGTTGAAAACATTGTTGGTCCTTCATTACATGGTTGTAAAAGGAAAGTATAACAACGGAAAACTTTAAAACTTTGGAGTAAATGATTAATCCTTGCAAAAGGTACCCCTTGCACATGAACGATAAATATGCAACTCAGTGGGAAAGTCCTGAAGGTTTTATGGAGTTTATAACTTTTGAAGAGATAAGTAAGTACCATTGTAAATTGTATAGTAATGTTAAATGAATGAAAGGCCTGACTGCTTTTAATTTAACATCAGCAAAGAAATTATCTATTATACGAGTTTACCAGATTAATTGGAAAGCAAAGTAATAAGAGAAACATCATATCATATTACTGAAAATGATTCGATACCATCTTAATCCGATACTTGGTTTCGAACGGTACGAATATTGTGAGTGCTCTCGTTTGAAACAAACTTCATAAATCGATTATGAGGCGTTTATTGACACTCAAAGAGAAAAAACGTTAAGAAGACGTCAAATAAAACCAAACACGTTTCGCTTGACGTCATCCGGGCTTCTCCAATGCCACTTGTTCCCAATCAATGCCTATAGGTTGTTGAAGAGGTGGCCTAATTCAATCAAGTTATTGGACCGTCCTGCTATATTTCCACATCGGTGATTCTTGCCGAGAAATCTGTAAACATCTTCATCGTCTTGTGATTATAGTGAGGTTTTTTATTATGAATTCCCATACTTTATCAAGGTCAAATAATTTCTACACTAGTTCAGTTCCCACGATGCTCTTTGTTGGCGATCTTCGTTGACGTGGGCATATGAGAAACAACATATGGTACACGTGTTCAATGACTTAACAGAAAATTATTAAGTTCAGAATATCTGTAGGCGTTTTCGCCTTCGTTTAAATAGCTTAAAGGATATCTTGTAAATAACATGATTTATTTAACAAAATTTGACGCAAAGCATTGCAAATTATTTATTTGGTTACAATCAATCATAATTAATTATTACCCGAAGTAAAGATAAGCACAATATAAAGAATTACAAATTAAACGCATAGCATTGCAAATTATTTATTTGGTTGCAATCGTTTAAAATTGTATTAAGTTAATATGTCATTAAATATATTACCAGGAATGAGGAATTGGAGGAACTTCTTTGTAGTACCTGTAATTATCACAATTTTTTACGTCATATCGTTAATGCGAAAGGCAAAATGTCAAAGCTACGTATCCGGAAAAGGGAAGTAACGTAGTGATTGTTCAGGTCAGGTTAAAACGGATGAACATACCTTACAAATCCGCCTAAAGGTGAAAAAGCCTTGTCGTTCAAAGGCACGAGCACAGGTGACGACTGAAGACCTTGAGGCAATTTGATGAAGTATTTCACACTGCTCGGAATCAACACACCTATAAATAAAGAGAAATTAGCGGAAGCCGAACAAATACGGTAGAACTAAGGCATGCACATTAATTCATCAAAATATACTAAATGCTCTAACCGTTTGAGTTATATCTATATTTGCGTAATAGAGACTGCATGTTCGGGTTCTGCATGTTGGACATTACCACGATGGCACACGGCTGTGAATTAGTTGAGAAGTGATTTATTAAATTGGTAAACAAGGTACACCATTCCCTATCTCGCGGATTTTTCCGTACCTACCTTGTTGGGCTTTTCAGGACCATGTTTTTTGTCATAGTCAAGATATTCCTCAGATTCCCGGTCATCGTATGGTGTTCGCAAACCGATGACTTTTTCATTCGAGGACTCGTCGCTTCCAACTGACCGGGGACCATCGTCGACCGACGAAGACGGACGATGGGTTATTAAGTCAATTGGCAGCATTCTCTAAAAATCACAGAATCACTAAAGCTTAGAATACCAAAAAGACACGACACATATATTATTTTAAACTTACACTTTCGATACAAAGAATTTTTAAAAATACCACTATAGAAATTCCAATAAACTTCATGACGAATTCAGTTGCTCGCTGCCAATGAAGTGATCACAATGGTCAAGCTAGCTCTTCCATAGTTTATAAACAGAACCTCAAGTTTCTAAGAATACGAGCTGTTTTCTTCAAATATCACGTCGTGTTATTAGTGTTTTTTAAATAAACCAGAAATAATGGTAACATGCTGAACGAATTTTCTGTTTGTACTTATTTGAATAAAGACAGTCAAGTCAAGTGAAGTCAGTTGGCGAATAGCTTGCCATGGAAGACGTTTTCAGAGTAAGTTTTTAGATTTAATACAATATTCGCTTTTGGTTGATGATGATATGCATATTGTAATTATTAAGACGTAGAAGCATGGCATATGTGTTTCTTCACATGAGAACTTCATATACAATACAACTGCATCACAACTTTAAAGGTCAAGAACTTAGACATTTCTTGGAACTTTTTATTGATTTGATACTTAGTGGTTTAATTGATTTGTCCATATTTTGTCCTATTTAATTTGCCGCAGTACATGCTATACAAATTCATCATTTCCCTAGCCTATTTCAAACTACAATTGGGTGGGACTTAATATGATAAAGAGGTAAAATTTGTTTGTTTGTATGTAGGGGGTAATCTCCGGAACTACTAGTCGGATTTGAAAAAATATTTTTGCGTTGGGTAGCCCAACTTTTGAGGAAGGTTATAGGCATGTAACATCACGCTACGACCCTTAGCAGCCGAGCAAAACGCAAAAGTCAGAAAGAACGGAAGCGAAAACAAAGTATTAGCGCGGGTGGGCGATGAGATGTTACGCGTTGGGCCGGGGTCCGAAATTCCACACAGAAGCTAGTTAACAATAATCAACATGCAATTAATTGAAACAGACATAGAGACTATAAAAGGTCTTTGTCATTTAAATAGTCTTTTATTTCTCCTTCTGGACTCGTTGAAAGCTGAAGTTGTCTTTTTTCCTGCCTTCTTTTATTAAATTAATAATGATCAACTGACATGGCGCCCAACACATGCATTCCAACAAATACTTGAGTGTAGATTGGATATCTCCGCATTGTTTGAGCCTACGTCGACGATCATAAAGAGCTTTAGTTATGTAAATTGTGTTCTAATATATCTGAATCAAATGGGGTTCTTCAAAGTTTCAGCATTCATGAGGATACGATACCACAAATATTGAGACGCTATTGGCATTTTGCCTTAAAATGATTGAAAGTAATTTCATAGGTAATCAGTTTCTATGAAACATTAGTTATTATTCATAGCCTGCTTGTTTTAATTATTGCATTGAAAATAAGCAGTTGCTGGAATCGTTTTCTAAATTGTTTTGATTTTTCAAGGATTATTTACGTTATTATGATAATCTGGAATGAGATTTTTGGAATCGATAGGTCAGATGTTAGTGGTAGGTTTTATGTTATGTATGAGCGGCTTGTGTTTCTAATAGAGCACGTGGTATAATATCGGCAGACCGTCGGGCGCCTTCTGCCCACAGTTTATTTTCGTTCGGCTAGCCTACTCGTTTCTTTATTGCTTTTCCTGAAGTTAGTTGAACCTTCCTCTAGAAATCTATTTCTACATTGCTAACTTACTTTCGCCCATAGGTATAAAGATTTTAGGGAAAATTAAAGGAAAGAAACTGGTTTTCAACATATCCTTTCAAAATATTCATAAGAGAAACAAAATCTGCTACTTGGAGCGTACATTAGTTTGCAAATATCAGTGTGAAAGTATTTGTTAAATATTTTATCTATAATCAATCTTCTGTAGCGACTTCCGATAGAGGTCTTTCCAAGGTAAGGAGCAATGATCTTTCCTGTTTTCCTCCTTGATTTATTTTCCTCTGAGGTATTTTTTCCTCTTAATTTTTGTGTGTACGGTAGCAATTATTCGACGTAAAAACCCCAATGCCAAAATTGCCAGTTCTGCGAAGATGCATCATCGAGTGAACTACCTATAGTAAGTGGGTTAGCAATATTTATTGAACAAGTTTGTCCGGAGATAGCGCGTATTTCTTTTCTGTCCTTGAATGGAATGGTACTACGTAATAAAGAATGTAGTCCTTGGGTACATGAGAAGAATATCTTGTTTGCGCATCTTGTCTAGTCCCTTCAAGCGCTCTCTGGCAATCAACTTAATTGGGTCAAGGCAAACATTAGCCATAGAAATTGTTGCCTGTATGGACATCGTCTTTATTCTTGTATTATGTTGCTGTGAACTTAATTTATATTAGTTTCACGATTAAGCTAACGGATGATTCATTTTTATACTGGATTAGATATGCAAATATTGGTCCTAAGTTCCGCAGTAATTGGTGACGGTGAGAGTGTTTTTAACTGCTGAAATTCCTATTTTACTTTATTACGATTATGTTTTTCGTGTCCTTGAATTTTGCGTCACTGGTGTTGGTTACAATGTAAATGAAATTAATCCGATGTCTCATCTAAAGTGATGACTATTGCATTTGTAAATGTTGTTTGTACAATCATTTGCTGTAATTGCAGACTAACTGTTCTGCTCGTTATATAACAAAAATGTAATGTATGTAATAATATATAATCAGCGGATACATGTTTTTTGCTGTAAGAAATTTTAGTGTCCACAAACTTGGTACTTACGTTTACGTTCAAAGTCATTTATTTGTACAAATGTACAATGTACACGTATTCGTAGTTCCATTGTACTTTATTGCAGAGTCGGTTGTGTGTAGGTTAGAGCCTGGGTTTTATGATATGAAATCAGATTGGCTTTATAGTTTTTTATAAATTTTTTAGTTACTTAGTTGTTTTTGAAGTGAAAAATATTTCTTCATAATGTTTGTGTATAATATTAGTAGAGCCACGTGCATTGTATTATAGTGATTGTTCCAATGATAATAATGTTTGGACTTACTTTCATTGTTCTCAAATGGCTATAGATTCATATGGTGTGGTTCTTTTGAAATTAAGCCAGGAACGTTTGTATTGTCATCAGTTACTGTGGTGTCTTGTTTAAGTTGCTTGTCTTAATCATGGTCAGAAAAAAGGTTACCAGAAAGGTACGACCTCATCCCTCTTATATTGTGGCAACTCAGACAACTACATTAAGACGAAGGAGTTATAAGTATAAAAGGTTGGTATGAGGATTGTATAATTAAGTTTACCTTTAATATTACGAATGTTTACACAAAGGACTTTTATATATATGATTACCTTCAGTTTTTTTCCATAATCATCATTTGACAGAGGTCATCTGGGAACAAAGTTCTATTTCGTGGTTGTTGAATAAGTTTTTTAAGTAATAATTTTACGTTCTACATTGTTTTATTTCAATAACTGCTACTGTTTACATATCCTGCCAGCTGTTGTTGTTTTTATACCGATTCCAAATCTCTATTATTGATTACAGGTGTTTCATAAATATACAGGTCCAAATGAAAAATCTGAATTCCTCATACCCGGGGGGATTCGAAAATACCCCTTGTATGTTCCGCGATTGTTTGTAGTTTTCGAGAAAACTGAATTCCGATTCAGATTTTTCTTTTGGACGTCACTGTTTGGATCACCCTCTATATTCAGTCCAAATGTTTTGGTTCGTATCTACATTGTTTCTTTCGGGTGCGGCTGTAGGTATAATGTTATCAGATGTCCCAATTTCTAGAGGCTGACATTTCGCAAGCAGATTGCGCGAGATGCATTTCCGAATGACTTACTTTTATGTTCTAACCGAAATGCTGATTCTAATCTTAGTAGCGAACAGTAAATCCTGGGCCTTCATATTTTTTATATGAGTTTATGTAGGTACTTAAGGACTAAAGGTTTAGAAACAGGACCACTGTCTATCAGAATAAGTATAGTTAGTCTCTGGTTAATTGTAACAACACTTGCTATTCCATAATAGTCGTAGTTGCCGTCTCAGTCTGGCTGACCGCTTTCCAGA
Organism: Eupsilia transversa; assembly: GCA_914767815.1. NCBI lineage: Eukaryota > Metazoa > Arthropoda > Insecta > Lepidoptera > Noctuidae > Eupsilia > Eupsilia transversa. The sequence goes on from OU611888.1 coordinate 8,522,182, forward strand.
GAGAAGCATAATATTTGTCAATCTTGACAAATAATGTCATCTCTTTACGCACCTCGCGCATCTCTTTACCACTACAATAGGTACCTACTATTTGTATCGAAACGTCATACAATGCTATTCAGAATTACAGATTACTCATGGACATGACAACACTAATCATTGCGCTGACGGCACCGACACGGTGTTCCTAGGAATTAAATAAATGGACTACGTCAACGAACAATGAGAGTAGTTAACAATGCTGAATATGATAGCTCGGCGATTACATTTGCGCTATTCTTATCTATATTTGCTACCACTATAAGAAGTGGATTTTCATTTACGATGTTTAGTAGCTGACTAGTTAAGATACTCTTCAGCATCAGGTCAAGTATTCCAAATATGAGCGTTATTTAGCATCTACTTAAATACTAGAACTTCCCGCATGTCAAAAGTACCGACAAATCAGCTGTCTAGGCAAACCTGTTATCAGAAACTGGTTGCCAGTTTAAAAGTTTTTCCGGTAGTAAAAAATTGCGGTGTAAGAGAAAATATTGCAGAAATATAGCTACTAATGGCTCCTGTTCCAAATACCACGTGCAACGTGTCCATTCTTCAAGCTTGACTGACTGTATGTTTGCTTGTTCCAGGTCAACCGGCAATTTCGCGGCCGGCGCGGCGGGTGGCGGGTGCGGGGCCCCGCGCTCCGCCCCCGCCACCCCGCTGCAGCTCGAACCTCACCCCCCTCGCTCCAGTAAGCATGAGAAGTAAGTACCATCATTTTTTCTTAGTACCCTATCTCACCTAACTGCGCCGTTGTCATGGCGTCCCGGTTAGGTAGTAGTCCTAAGACTCTTCTACTCTTCTTCGCCTATTATAGCAGTTTACTCCCCCATATGGTGTTTTAAATGAATGGTCATTTAGACATTCATCTAGTTATTTCATAATAGACTTAAGACCAATAATCGACGAAAATTTAAAGACCGACACAGCAGAATCACAAACCTGGTATAGCCTAAATTAAATACTCAGGCAATGGGCAGCAGTTTCGCAAGTGCTGACCGGCTGACCCCTTGGTCACTAACCCTCTTACCCACTAGCCTAAACAACTAGTATTTAGATTTTTGAACAATACGACGGAATTTCGTATTGTATCCGATTGCCTTGAAATAATACTCAAACAGTTTAATAGGAGATTAACATGAAACTAACCCAAGATGTAAAGTTAAAATATCGGTTACAGCATGTGTCTAAGTTATATTTACCGTAGGAAAGTGGAACACCTGTTCCTAGAAACTATTAAAAATGTATGGCTTTTATCCACGACTGCTCTTGCGGAGAAGGTAGTGCGGCACAGTGTAGGTAACTGTCTTTCAAATCGCGGAAGTGGTTTAAAAACGCCAGTGATTGCAACACTTATGTGCGCGGCATCAACATGCGGTTATTTGGTAACATTTTGAGATAAGCATAATGTTGTAAAACAGAGGATTTCCTTCTATATATAGCCGTGGACATATATTTTTTCGCTGGTGTAAAAATAATGGCGATAGATAAATTTGATCCTTCGATCCGTTTGCAATAAGTCTTGTCTAGACTGGCTTCTGATTCCCAATATCAATTGGATTTAACTGTTTCTACTAAATTTACCCATGAATCCCCCTTTAAAATCAATATAACCTAGCACGCGGCATTGTCGGTAACGATTTTGTCATTTATCAATCGCGCATTATCTGCGATTATAGAATGATTACGATCGTTCCAAACAGGTCACTAATCAGTCTTGTTTACGACGTCAATTCAACTAAGCGTGTGTTGAAATTCTATTGTATTGAATAGTAACGCGTTTTTTGGAAATTTGGTCCTTTGATCCCAAATTATAATGGGTTAAGGAATTCTTGTGAGCGGTGCCGTCTTTCTGCATTTCATCATGATTGTGGAGATTACGCCTGCTAAGGATGAAGACCCGTCTGCCTGGAGGGTCATCTCGTATGTTACTGATGGGTTTAGGTAACTATTGACTTTAATTTTGTGTATAGGAAGAATGCTAGTAGTAGTAAAGAGTATAATTTTTTACCGACCTCCAAAAAGGAGGAGGTTTTATGTTCGTAGCGTATTTATGTTTTTTTTAAAGGTTTTTATATCGTATCAGTATTACGTTCTGTCATACAGACATGCATATTTGATGTTAATTTGAAGGCAAAATGTAACGCGGAAATCTAGTTTTACTTCCATATTAAAATACGTTGCCGTGGCATCGGTATCGGTGAATAGACCACTGATAAGCGATTCGTGTGGGTGTCGTGAAGGACCACTTAATATTGGCGCTCACTAAACTTGCAACAAAACAATAATAATATGCATGTATAAAATTCTCTTCTTAATTCTAGAATAGAAAATAGTAGAATACTCTTTAGTATGTACACCATATCTATCCTCCTGTCCTGATCTCCGATTTACCTGGGGTCGGCGTAGAATATCTTCATCTTTTATACAACTCTATCAGCATTACATTCAGCCCACTCGGCCCTCTGACCGTTTATCATCTTTTAACTCAATCAAGGATATAACCCCAAAGATATCTGCAATGTTATATATTAATTAAAATCGCAAAGGTGTCAAAAAATTAGGTGTTCCATACATTGAATAAAGTCATTATCCTAGTGTCCTGAATTCCCGATCCCCATTTACCTATTTGGTTCAAAATTTCTCCTTCTTCCGTACAACTGTCTCTTCCCAGGCCATGACATCAAGGCACTTCGGGTTGGGTTACCGAAGTACTTTGCCCTGTATGTAGCCCAGTTATAGCTGCTTTAACAGTACGCAGCTCGATTGTAGGGGGTGCTTCCTTAGCCTGCCTGGTCCAACCATAGTTTATGATGTTGGTCTCAGATTCTGCGTGAGGCTTTATTTTGATTGTTTGGAATATAGACTGCCCAATGTCTTCAAGCATGGAAATTAATGAACTATAGAAGGTGGCCTAATATATTGGCTGGGCTTAACCTTTCGTGTGCCGTAATTACAGACACGATTAAAAATCCATTGTGTCTCGTGTGGATCTACGGTCGGCATACGGAAAGTTAATATACCTCCTCCATAATTACATAGTTCTTCAATCTTAAAAGTCATACAGTATAACGAATCATACACCGGATGTTATAACTATTCCAAAACATGTATCTTTCTTATCACAAAAGGTCTTTATAAATATACATACATTCGAGTTCGCTGACGTCAAACTAAAATAACTAACGAGGATATCTACCGATAACCCTACCATAAATGTAGAAAATAATCGTGGTTTACTTAGCTGCCCATAAATTGCTGTCAAAAAACCTTGTCCGTATCTAATTGGTAGTCTGAGAACACAATTAGGCCTTTTCATAAACGATTAAGAGTATGACCATTACCGACGACTACAGAAAACGTTTCAAAAATTAAACAGATTGACAAGCAAATAATCATCTGTAAACTTACCAAGTATAATAACAACGATATATAAATAATATATCATCAATATTGCTGGCAGTATTCTGGAGCTACATTCTAATTACTCCCACGGAATTTGCCCGCACAAAAAATTGTCCATAGAATGATTTAATCCTTAAAATGATAGGATCAGACAAAGTGACAAAGTGACAAGTTGGTAGTTGGAACCCCACTTACTTCCTACCTTTGGGCATACCTTACCTTTGGCCTTTGCCTTTACTTCATGGAACGGTTGTCTGTTTAATTATCACATGACATGAGTGTATAATACGTCCTTGACTACATTTTTTTCGATAAGATACGTGTAGTATAAAACTTCCCTGACATTAAAGTATGCCAAGTTTTATGGAACTGTGTTTATAATATTGGATTCTTTAAAATCTGAATCAGTCTTTTTTTGACACTTAATGATTGAAACCTTTAACCATCTTACAATGACGGAAAAAACAGGATACTGGGAATTGGATTAGCAAAGGATTGAAACAAAGTTGCAAACAAAGCGGACGCGGACGGAAGCTCTATTATACAAATAAAATGCTACTAATGAAACAAAATATATTACACTAGCTGTTGCCCGCGACTTCGTCTGCGATCCAGGATGAAAAATAGCCTATGTCCTTTTCCCGGTCTTCATCTATCTATGTGCCGAATTTTATCCAAATCCGTTCAACCGTTTTAGCGGGAAAGCGAAACAAACAAAGTCACTGAGAACGTAAATATCAAGTTTATAAATAATAATGATAAATTATAATGAAAACAAATGCAAAGCTACGTGCAGAGTATTTAAAGATTAAATTAGTGATACTAATTTTAAAGACAATATAGAGAACATCCAAATTGTTAACACAGTAATTAATCCAGTAGAAATAGCTTTTGATTTTAGTAACAATTACGTTAATATGACACATAATTGTTGTAGTACGCAAACAAAAGTTCATTCCAATGAATATTGAACTGTCCACTAAATGTTCCTCAACTGTATCCGAAAGCGAAGTTCCAAATGAGATATTTTCATTAAACAATACAGATTGTAAAGGTTATGTTATGATTCAATTAACACGAAAATTATAAAAGCATGTGCAAATAAAATAATTATAATCTTGTTATATCTAATAAATTCACTTGTTCTCACTTGGCACATTTCCCGAAGCATTTTTAAAAAGGGACAAATATCCGACGTTTATAATTATCGCCCAATCACGTGAATACCCAATCTGACGAAAATATTTGAAAAGTGCACATATGAAAGATTTATTGACTTTTGCAATAAATTCCATATTATTAAGAACGAACAGTAAGGCAAAAACAAAAATCTTAGCTAACTTCTCTTTTAAAGAATATTAACAAAAACTATCTTTGACTTTTCAAAAGCCTTTGACCTAGTTAGTAGAAGTTAGAAAAAGGGATTAGAGGACCTGCACTTCAATAATACCGTAATAGTATCGTACTTGAACAACAGACAACAGCGGGTCTGTTATCTGTTACAAAAATTAGGACATGGTACCACACTCATCCGTATATAAATGTAATAAATTTGGCGTCCCTCAAGGAAGTTTCCTGGGGTTAATCCTATTTCTACTTTATATAAATTCCATTACTGATATCATAAATGTGTACTATTTGACGATGATATTTTCATTATTGTTACATCCGATAGAAAGAATTACACGGTTAGTGATGAGACTGAGGTAAACAACAAAATTGAAAACAAATTGAATAGCTAAACATAAATAACTCATCATTAATCTTAACAAGTCCGTCCATATACAGTTTAAATCAAATAATCATAAATACAATATAACATTAAATATACCGCAAATTGAAGATGTAACACAAACAAAATTTCTAGTCGTATCGATAAACCAAGATGACAATTGGAAAACACATAGTATATCTAAAAGAATAAATACGTTTGTTTATGCACTCACAGGTTAGAAGCATTACTAACATTAAAACTGCAATAACATCATATCACGCGTAAGTCGAGTCGTTGTTGCGATATAGTTTGATAATGTTAATAGCACCGATACCGATAGAGCATTCGTAGCTCAAAAAAGTGAAGTAAAGCAATTTACGGGAGACCAGACAAATTATGTAGACCTGTATTTAAAAAAAAAACTTGGTTTGTTACCGCTACTGTCTCTTTACATCTATGAGATTATGTATGTTTGTAAGGCAGAATCAGGATTTATTTCTTAAAGTCTTGTCCGAAACCGACGAGACCCCAACAGGCTGGTAATAGGCGAGATTCCAACACTAACTAAATATGTATAATAAAAAGTGCCTTGCAATGGGTTTACGTTTATTTAAGTTACCAAAAGATCTCACAAATTTTGACACTAGACACTAAGAACTAGAACTAAAGATATTCTATTTCGACTTAGATTTGAAATGTCAGTTTCTGATGCACTAATAGAGAATGATGTCTTGCTAAAGTATGGATTGTTGATTTTGGCATAATATCTCACAATTCCATTAGTTCCACATCTTTTGATAGCACTTACCATGGTTGTTTATCCGGGGACACCACATCGTTGCCAAAGTAAATGCCAACAACATTGTTAACTTGGTGTATTCAATTTCATATTTCTGTTGGAGTTCCGTATCGATGACATTCTTAAATATTCGAAAATTAGTAGAGCAGCGTTATCTTTAGCTCTAAGAGCTATAAGTTGTATTTCGAGAAAACATTCAAAGCTTTGTCTAATTGCAGTACCATCTACCCTCAGGCCTCAATCAATGAAAATTAACCTTGCTGGATTAGGATTACATATTGTATTGTTTGTACAAAGTACTCGTGTCGCTGTCACGTGTGAACAGCAATACAGTTGTTGAGCTCATTTGTCCAATCAACGCAGATAATATTGATGTACCCGGCTTGCCCTCGTTTCGCGCGAACTGCTGTAGCGATAGCACAACAGCTATTTGATTGTACTTTAATATCTTCCTGATTTATCCTCGCTATCTAACCCATATTTACAAATCGTGCAATATTTTCGAATCGTGAAATATTCTAGGCTCAACCGAAATTCAACGGAAGCTTTAGGATTTGAGCCACTCTCACTTACTTAATAAATTAACCGTGTTTGGGGATTCCGAATTCCGTTACAAAGGTTTAAATTATTTTAAAGGGTGTTACTATTCTCCAAATTCTGGACATATCAGACGGGAGGCGGCTATTAATACTTTATTAGCGTTATTTTCAGCGCTTCGTTCATACAAGGTATGCGGTGGTCAAAAGTGGCATTTTCACAAAGTGTCCGCTTTGTAATGTTATTAAAGAAAGTGCCCATTAATTTTCCTGTTTATGTATGTTCAGAAATATCGACTAGTCTGGTCCTTAACAAGTGTACTTGGACGACAATAAGCACGAGGAAAAAAATATCTGGTCTACCTTATTCATCAGTCGAAACTAATCTATGTAATCTAAGAGCTACGAGTTACTATGATGTTATTCACGTGTCACTTTAGCCATAAAACAGGCATTTCTGTTAATAGAGTCATACCTCAAAACAATAATTCTATGATGTATTTGTGTGTGCGATCGATATCACAGCCTTTTATAATAGAAATTCTTAGGTTTTATAATCCATTGTCTTCTGTCCGTACCTTGCTTGTTTATAAACATAGTCGCTTTACTTGCTTGCAAACATTATATTTCCAGTCAGTGTATTCTCGCTTAGCATTCGAACTGTACCGCCGTGGACCGAGTGAATGGGGGGGCCTCAGGTGATTCGAGTCTTCCGATCATACGATTCTAGTGTCACCTTTCTCTCGATGTCAAATAATACTCGATCTCACAGCAAGTGGTCACGTCGGCCGAAATATTTTGTTATTATATTTGTATGTCCCGAATCGCAAGGTCATTGGACTCGAACGCGTAATTGACTCGAAGTTCCTTCACGAAACGATGCACAGTCCTCCCATAATCATGATTTGAAACAATTTTCGTAAAAACTCTTGTTTCGGCCTTTGGAAAAATACACTACGGGTGTGTGATATTATTATGTTTTGGTTTCCTCGTAACTCTCTCTATCTTATCGTTGCGATAAATTAGTTCGTACTCGATACACAATCGATATTATAACTAGATACGCTTATATATAACTGTTTTCAACAGTTATTCTCGCGAGCGCGGACAGGCCGCTACATCGGTGTCTTGTACGCGGTTTTTAATTCTTAATTATTTATTCCACGTTCGTAAAATAGTGTGTTAACTATTTTAGTGTGTCCGAAACTAAAAGGAATATAAAGTGTGTGTGTTGTGTGTTAAGATTTGACCTGGTTGCTTTCATATATGAGTGATGTTTAAAGAAATATGTTAGGAGTGTCATGAGCTGGCGAATTCGTGATCCCACATGTCATTCGCTTATGTTTTGTTACTTTTGTTTATATTGACTTTTAACCGAATAGTATGCACGTTGAATGTAGTAAATCTGTCGCGTTACTTGTTATGTTTTCTCGACCGGTTTCAACCGTCCTCTTTTGCTCAACTGAACAATTTCCACTGACCCCACACTGCATGGCATCGTGATCATTTATGTCATCGTTCTATGTTACTACTTTATTTTTATCGCGGTGTCTAGAGAGCTTAGAATATAATTATTTGATGAAAGTATAAGGTTTTAATATTAATTTTTAACACAAAAGACCTTCAATATCTTCGATGTTTTCAACATCCGTTTTGCTTATCTTATCTTCAAAGTGATTACAAAAATGTTTAGAGACTGTCGGTTTCTTTAGCCACTTAGATCAAAACGTCTCAAATTATCTTGTTGATGAATTTCTTACCAAGTGTGAATTATATTATATAATTTCAGTAGATTAGAACGAACTAATCCTGAGCCGGTGTTGCTTAATTGTTAAAATATTAGGTATTTGGTATGTTGCAAAAATATCGTTAATTCTTTGTTTTTATCAGTGGCAAGTAGTGTTATCACTTGTATAATCTGTTTATCTACCACCTATATACCGCACACCTGTTTATTTACTCATGACCAATCGTGTGGTTGATTAGAGATATATATTTTCGTGTTTGAGTTGCCCCAATTGCAGTATACGTAGCGTGCTCGTTACTTGAAGTAACTATGGTAAACTGTTTCATATAATTGGGTAGAAAACCGTGTCTAGAATTCAGTACAAAATAAACTAGATCTTGTTCTAAAATAAGTAGGCTTACTGTTGATGGAAAGGAATTTACAGTTGATTTACGATTCACCAAAATTGTGTATACTCTTCGGTGTACAGTATAACGTAGACAATATCCAAATATTTTCGTGGATATCGAAAATATTCATATAGTTTATTTTATGTTCACGTTTTCTAACCTTGCTTTGCGTCATAGTACCGTGATTATACAAAGCCACGTTTTAACCATTAATTAGTAATTATGAGATTATGTGGTCATCAGTAATCTTTGCTTTACGACAATCGTGATTTTTCTATCATATCTACATGTTTTATTAAACGTGTTTGCTATCAAAGATCAATTCAAGTCATACCTATTTTCATTTTCAATACTTTATTGTATCACTTTCCTTAATATTGTTTTATTAATGTTCCATTCTTTTATTGGTTGGTGTTAGAACTGGAATTTACAGTGAAAGATGTGAAATTATTAAGTGTGTGAACTGAAAATAGTGAAGAATGGTGGATAACGCTTCGTTTGAATACTCTGATGAGTCTAGCGGGGAAAGCACCTATGTGAACGATCATAATGGACGGTAAGATCTTGATCTAGCATACTTCTTAATTATTCAGAATTTTAACAAAATTACCACACTTGATGGTTTCTAATATTCGGTAGAAAGTGATTATATTCATGATGTAATGTAGTTGCAACTTGAGTAAACATTATATTATTCAGAAATATATCGTCTGAATGAACACCCTAATCATTTCTGTTTCAACGATTTAGTGAAAAATTTGACCTCGTTAGTTTAGAATAAGAAAATTAATTGGGGAGGCGTTTCTCTAGACTGTCTTTATCATTTGTCTGTCTTCCCTTCTCAAATATGTTTTCTCTCGTAGTACCTATTGTATTTTTTGTGTATGCTTTCGGTGTCTAGTTGATTGTTAGAATAAACGCTATTAATTACGGGGATTTTCTTGATACCAAATTCCCGTTCTTTTCGCCGTAAAGAATATTTTCTAGAATTTGTGGGATAAACCAAATTTATTTTTCCTTTAAAATGAATGCTTGTGCAAAAATACCGGAGCAGTATTTTTCTGTAGAGTTGTTTAAATTATATCTATATCAATGAAAAGGAAACACGTAGTAAATAACCTGAATATTTATCATTTACATTTCACATTGAAACTCTGAATAACAAACTGCAGCGAACTGTTCTCCATATGCCCTGAATGATAAACACGATATCATACTGTTCCCTGTTATCCGTGGCATATTAAAATTCAATAACTTGCGTAGACTCATGCGTCATACAATGTTTTATGTATTTAGTACAGCATCGATCACTCCTTATCTCTCTTGGAATAAGGTACATTTTATCTTGATCATAGGGACAGTTTTTTGCGCCGGGATCCTAAATTTTGTATGGATGCATATAACCTGAGACAAATACGGTTGTTGGTCAGTTGTATGTGTCGTCGTTTTGAAGCCGGTGCCCTCCTGTGCTTATTGCGAAAATGGGTGTGTTTTTCTTGAAGAGGTGAGATTTAAGAGATTTTATATCTTTGTGATCCTTATCTTGCTAATAAACAGCATCCAGCTGTCAACAGATAAGATAATGTTGTGATCTGTTGGTTCCCTGAGATCCTTTGTTGGTTGAGGATTATGTATTTTTAGCAGTCTCATCTCTATTCAGGATATTTATAAGCTTTAATATTATATTTCTTCCTTTATTTACTTTTATTCCTTCTTCTTCCTTTATTTACTTCTACGTCTTATATTCGGGTAGATACGTCCATCGCAAAACTTTTGGCGTCAGAACTATTGTCCTAAAAGGTTTTCGGGACATCTAACGGTTTTGTTCGAATAAAGGAAATCCTTACAAGAACGGTAGTTTCGCATTTGTTTTTTCTCATGCGGATAAGTTACAGAACTGAAAGACTGAGTTTCGGGAATGGCAACCTCAAACTCAAAAGCATGTATTTCAAATAAACCAATTACAAGCACTTTTAAATTGTAAAGGGGTTGGTCAGTCAGAAAGATGAAGCTAGTTGCCCATTCCAAAGCGTAGTAGAGTACCTATTGAGAAGAACCGGCAATAAACTCTGACAAAACAATGTAACCTTTGTGTATTTTACTGAACTATTTGTATTTTACTGCGAAATATATTTTACTCTACCATTTTCTGACCCATTGGATACCTTTATTGAGTTAAAGGTATAAAAACCGAGCCTGTGTTTGGGACGGAAATTAAACTCACGCCACAGTCGATTTGGTATCTACTCATGTTTTCGAATTGCGCCGCGGATAAAAGGACCAATCCAATAAAGGAGATGAAATATGAAAAAGTTTGTGTAGCTGTAGGTAGTGTTAAATTAAAATGTTTGGAAATTCAGAAAGTAGAGTTAGTAAATAGCAGAGATGTTAATTAAATATTATGTTTAGCATTAGACCGGATGATTAAACATATCGTCTTACAAGCGCGTCATGAATTCATTAAAAGTGTCCTTTAAAATCAATTAATTTCATTATTGATCGCCAGTTGCAAACTTGACTCTAGGTTCACGATAGCGGTTTTCCGCTTTCAAAACAATGTTTATAGTCAATCGATCATTGTGTGTCCATTTGTCACTAAGCAAGCGTAGTGAACTATAAACTGTAGTCTTTGTTTCCGTCACAATCGCAAATAATGTTTCCGTTTGCTAATCTACCAGACATTGTTAGTTATACTGATACACTCAGTCTAGTAATTTAGCTACATATATTTATGTGTAATCTAAGGAAATGATGACTCATGTTCACATGCATATTCCGATCTTATTTTTTCTTGGAAGTGCAACTATGGCTTTAATAAATTTTCCGTCAGCAGAATCTGTCGGAAATAAAGATCCAAACAGATTGAATGAACTTATGATTCAAGATTGTAAATAAAATTGCCTTAACTTGTTCACTAAAATTACTTTTCCTCAAGACTTTGATTAGATTTGAAGAATCTCGTTGTAGACATATTAATCAAATTGATGCTAGCTATTGGATTTATCAGCTTTTGGTCTCAAAATGGAATTAAATTCGCCATTGTCCATTGAACATTATATAAAAGTTCAGAAACAGCTGTTCAAATAACAACATGTAAATTAGAACCCAAAACTTTGGTCTGTGAATTTGTGAAACTCCTCGATTTTGCCAACCCACATTATGTTTAGACAGTCCAATTTAGAATGTACCTACTTGGGGAAAGACAATTTCGTTTTATCCTTAGACTAACATTTATCCCGGTTTTTCATCCCCGGCAATTGCCTAATATTCAAGTACAACTGCTACATGAACAAAAAACTATTTGAAACAGTCTGTGTTTGCGGAGTTTATAAAAGGGTATTGCTGCCCATTCTCCAAATATACCAAGTGAGTGTCGTAGTTATTTGCAGCGGGAAGTGCCGTTCTATTCTTAACCAAGACCTTGGAAGCTTAGCTCTAATATAGCCATTGAGGTCTTTCAACTCGACACGTTTGTGGTCTATATGGCTCTGATTGTGATTGCTTGATTTGTAGATATCTCACCTGACTGTAAACGTGATCCATCACGTTTTTGTTAGGTAACTTTTCTGCCCTCCTTTAGAAGTGGACCCAAGAGCCAAAAAACGAGTGAGTTTCGAAGATTGAATAGTTATTGTCACAACCCTTACCTACCATTTGAATTTTATCAAGCAGGATATGGTCTGGACGGACTTCGTTAGTTGGAGAATCGTAAATCACTAATCCTTAAAAATTTGGGACTTCCCAAAGGATATTTCCACCTTTTAAAAAAAGTATCCTCAGTTGCTCAGACATCATTGTGACAGGTTATCCTTCTGATAAAAACACCCCAGTTATATAATGTATTATGGAAACAAAAAGACCCATCCGTTTCCGTTCCCAAGAACGAAACACCGTAACAACAAAACATGTATTTATTCTTCCAAGCCTTATTCTGACGTACCAGCACGCTTATTAAAGCGCCGGTCACGTGGATCAGCAGCAATTTGTGAGCCGCGCCATAGGTCATCACGTGCACCGTAATCATGGTATTATGAAAAACACTGCATCTCTATGAACTTTGTGGAGGTACGATCGATGGTGGTTAGATAATGTGGATAAAATGGTGGGGCTTAACACCTGATAAGTGCTGTGTATATTTTGGGATTCGATGAGGAAAATTTACCTAATGGTTTTGCTGATAAATGGGAATTAGTGTAGGTGGCGTAGTTAACACGTAGATATCGATGGTCCTTATTCTGACAAACCTTTAAATGGTGTATCACCAGTATCGTTCGAAATGATCTAAAGATTCTAAAGTATCAGTTCATAACTTTTGCGGACGCTACAAATTGAGTGAGTTCAGAAGGAAGTTTTTTTAAAAGCAACAGATAGAAGAAATATGCAGACTGCACCGTAATCATGGCAATATGGAAAACACTGCAGCTCCATGGACTTTTTTGAGGTGTACTTACCTAGGATAGATGGTGGTTAGATAATGTGTGGATAACAATGGTGGGACTAAACACCTGATAAAGTGGTATGTGTTTTGTTTTGGGATTAAATCAGGAAAATGTAAATGGTTTTGCTGATAAAAAGGAATTAGCATTGCTACGTATTTAGCGTGTATGGATAAAATTATTTGGTTTTGGTCAAATCAATTCCGAAGAATTGTGGAAAAACAACAATTTGCTAAAGCATTAAGAGACGGGTGAAATCTACACCTATTTTGTTGCGGTAGCTACAAATTATGTTCCTTCTGAAGAGAGTTTAGTTAAGGGCAACAGATAAAATAAAAATGCAGGGTCTACAATCAAAGTCAACTTTCTACCCAAAAGCACTGAATTTTAAAGTCATTTCATGCGCAATTAAGTACTTTAATTGCACACAATTCGGGTTATATTATTCTGTATAATGGCAATAATAAAATCATACGACTGTACGTAAAGGTACAGTGGCGACAAAATTAAATGAAATGGTAGGAGGATGTCGACCCAAACTTGACCTTAAAATGACCAGCGAGGCAGTGAGGAAACAAACGTGTTTGTTACATAATACATGGACTTTTTATATACCTCAGCGTCGGATATATAGCAGGTACAGGTAGATGATATGCAAACTCTAAGGATACCTGATGAAAGTCTTCGAAGGAAGCTCAAAAATTAAGATTCTTACTGTTTCTGGTGTAATCTAAGGACTTTGTTTCCCTGTTATTTGAAGGGACTCTAACTTAGTCCCCTATTAAACAAATGTTTGTCCACTTTATCTCCTCTTCTTCCACTCATACTGAATCTGCTCAAGATCAAGCAAGACCAAATCGAAGGCTAGATTTCTATTTTCCTTTTTACTTACAGCATTACCAGTAGATAATTGTGTTAATTTGGTACAAATGGAAGTTGCTGTCCTTGGCCTTAAAAAAAAAACCTTCTGAGTTCTTTAGATTTTGTACTTTACCATAAAACCGTGTTAAAATATTTTCCGAGTGATAGTCATCTTGCCCTCTTTGATCATGATATTGCATTATCCTCTTTCATAAAACTTGCAAGTATACTAGAAAGGTCTCCCACTAAAACATTGACCTTTTACTTTATGCGAACAGCTACACTTTTCACTTAACTTTTTGTCCGGAGTATACTAAGATGTGAATATTTTGTCTTAGAGCACTTTCCTTGTACGAAATATTTAATAAAGTATCCTTACTTCCCAAGAAAATTATTACTTAATTATTTTAATATTGTATGTTGCCGCATTCCTCTGCTACAGAAATTACTGCTTTTTCTGTCGGGAACCGTAGTGGTAACAATTTCTTGGAGTGTACATTGTATACAATGGCACATTGGAAACATCTATCCGCTATCAAGCACAGTCCTTAGCAATACACCCCAATCATTAGTTGCAGCAACGAAACGATACTGGGACCATTCTGCATCAGTCATTTACGGACTAATACGATTATACTTACCTTCCACACTATTTTGATTACGTACTGACTTTGTTCAACTACCGGTAATTTATTATAATAGGTTTAAAGGGTCGTTTCGTGTATCGTAAAACATCGTACGAACCGAATTGCCCCAATGTTACGCCATTTATTAGTCGTAAAGTTTAAAGCTTTCAGGAAATGCTACGGTTGAATTAGGCGAGTGGTGATTTTATTCTATTCGTACCAATACGGGTTCGTTTTATTGTCACCAGCTTGTTTGGCAAATGTCACTGCTGCATTCCCTTTCCCTTATCCTTTGAATATAGAATTTATACTTCATATTTACAAACTCGCATAGACCAGCACCCTTATTGCGTACCACTCTCAATCATAATCTGAATCATTTTGAGGGATATTGCTCATATGTTAGAAAAGTAAATAACGCAATGAATGTTGTTGAACTGGCAAAATGAAACAGATTGTGATTGATCGTGTGTTACGCAATTAGGGTGCATGGCACAAAAAGGGAGGAGGCCTATACCTACTCAACAGTGGGTGGAACAAGGCTGGCAATGATGGTGATGATAATACCTATAAACTGGGTTGTACTGTAAAAGATGTCAAATGAGAATATTGTTATTGTTGCATTTAAATACTTACCGATAAGTTCTACGGCATGTGGTTATGCCTATTTGCATATTATCGTGATGAATTAAATGTTTATGTGTGGTCTCTTTGTGAGGTTCACCTTGTGAGTTTCCTCTCTTGAAGTTTGCGTTATATTAAAGACAACTACTTTTCTATCTTGTTGATTTAATGTGATATTCTACAATATTCTAGAACTTTATTTTGTCCCCTGACTTCGGGCGAAGTTTTGTTTTACTAGTGCAGATGAATATAATCTGTAGATTTATTTTCAAAGGGTTTCTCAATATCGTTATTAAGATATCAGCAATAACCGTGACCTTTGTCTGTCACATATTTATTTATTAGGATTTTTCTTTCTTCCTGTGACGCTAGGATACAATCTATTGACTGTTTAACTTTATTAAAATTACAATGATAGTCTACTATTACTAAGGTAGAAACTGTCCCTCTAAGTCCCTCCCAGGAAATAAAGGGCGAGCCTATTGCAATCAACCAGACACAATTCCGGACTCCGGACTGCTACCGAGAAAAACCCCATTAACAAACAAACTAAATTTCATCATCTGTTTTCTTCCAGACAGGCCATAAAGCCATTATCTGGGTCGGCGCCGTCGGTGCGGGCACCGCAGAGTGCGGCCGGCACGGGTGACACGACCGATGGCAAGCAACCGAGCAAGTCGCGGCAGAAGAAGTTTCAGCGGCACTTCCCGCAGGTCGGGCCGGAGGAAAGGGTGCTCAATTGTAAGTATACTCTGAGTTATATAAGATTTTGAATCGAGAACATTGAGTAATAAAAGCGCAAGGGGACTGCGGTTGATCAACATCGAACAAAAGGTCGAAAATATGTCGCCTCCTAAACCTCCGAAAATATGTCACGATGACAGCGGTCAAATGACGTCTTGTTACACCCTAATGCACGATGTCCAAAGTAAGTTTCATTGAACAAGATGCTCCGCGAGAGCCTGCAAGACTTGCTGATTTGCTCTGTAAACATTCACAACTATTCGACGTGTTAGAAGTTTTACTGATTGAAATTAATGAAAAGTAAAACTTGTGGAAACCACGATATGCCCATTTCACTTGCTGGTGGACGTGGTGCATCAAAGTAGTCTTCTAGTAAAATGAAATGTGCACTACCACCATATCTATATGTGTCGGGCTGTGGTTCGGTTTGAGGGGTAATGGTGCCGAGTATTATAGGCAATATCAAATTTGTCTTAAAAGCTAGCAAAGCGTCGGCATTCCCATGGTTACGCAGGTGTCTATCAACGTTGGTCACCACTTCCATGAGGGATGTCATTAGCCTGTTTGCCAACGTAAAACATAAAAGTCAAGAAAAAGTGCCTTGGCTAGTTGTATTGTAAGATATTTCAATTACTTAAGTCTTAAGCTAATTAATGATGGCCATTAAAGTCTGTGTGTCCCGCCATATACAGAAGATATAAAAGATTAGAGCGAGTAATCTATTAACTTTATACTTGTATAGTGTACTTTTTACGTCAAATAAATATATTTGATTTGATTTGATTTGATTTATTACACCAACATGTTATCTTTCTGCTTTAAAAATAGAAACGGGAAATGTCACGAATTGCTTCATATGCGCTATAACAGTTTTTCGTAATAATCTACCAAACGTGCCTACGAATATTGTTATCATTTGTGAGTGTGACACATATTTTGATATTTCCTTGACAGCTTACAAGGAAAACAAACTTAAACTGGAATGACAAGAGATTTCGTCAGTTTTTTGCCTTGTTATGCAAGTCTGGATAAAATAAAGATCTCCTATTATACGATTACTTGCTCCTGAGTCCTGTGCTTAAAAAGCGCATTCAGGGCCTAATACTTTTCACAGTTCACGCACTCTTTGGTGGTCATAGTCATAAGTATCAAGAGGATGTGTGGACTGGCATAATCTACCGCTGCAAAAGCACTCCGTGCGGATAATATCACTATATCATTATCTATGACACTGTTTACGAAACGTAGCATTATGAACTCTTGCTAGAGAGTACCTAATGGACTACTAATGATCTGTCTATTGACTACTGCGACACGAAACACTGTTGATTGCAGTGCTTATGTCAAAAGATAATGATTATCGTAATACTAGCCAGCAATTCGGCATAATAGGACTAGTTTCATAATTCGTCTGGCACTGATTTAGGTAACGATTTGAGCAACTATTGTTGAGTCTGATTGTAACTGTGCAGTTTATTATGAGGACTGCAATGACAATATTATGTCTGAGGTGTTTTTTTTTATCAATTCGATCTAAATTGTTTACGAATATATACGAAATTTTTTCAGACTTACGGCTCGTGCTCACCGGCGCGATATCGCGGGCGCGACAGGCAGCGCGACGCTTATCGCGCCTCTGAGTACGAGCCTTTAATCTTCCTGCTGAAGCGATAAAAAATACACGTACTTTCGCATACCGATTTTTCCTGTTAGGTTAAAGCTGGTTACATAAAATATACAATGGTCTCGTATTTCTGAATGCCATTTCAAAGTCAATGCCTCGTCCTAGATTCCGAAATAATATGAAATTCTGAATGTGAGTTTCATCATAAATTCATGATGATGTGTGATCCTAAAACCAATAACAAGTCACTGAACCTCCTAACGATGCTTCTGGGGGCGATGTATGTATGACCCCATTACGTATGTATGCAAGAAAATTGGTATTGGATATGATCCTAGATCCAGAAGCAACAAGGAAGAATATAATAACGGATTAGGATTGTAACTTCCATTCAAACATCCCAAGTTTAATGTGGCTAAGATCAAGCCAATCTTTCTTTTGACCACCACAACAATCAGTCCTAACTGATTACCAGTTTTATTGTCTCATTAATGAACTGCGCTGAAAAAGTTAATTAAATATTTGCTTCGATAAATGCGCCTATCATTTTCTGATAGTATAATAATTTTGATAACATTGAGATCCACGTTTCGGCGTAGTATAATATCTTAGATTATTGGCAACATTTTAGCTCAATCAACTTTCTTATGCAACATAATCTAGATTGGTCGAGGTCAAATGGTTTGGTCATCACTAAAAATATACTTATTGATAACAATTATTGTAGATTACTGGTAGCAAAAATGACTCGAATAATCAAAGGATTATTTTCAAGTTGTAATATTAGAATACTTACTTCCGTCCAGCCCACGGAGGACACAAAAAAGTACCTTCTCCGTGGTCCTGCCATAGAGGTCAGTTTAAAAATGATGTAATCGAGCAAAGAGCACGTGTTTGTAATGTAACTAGAAAAAGTGCGCGCAAGATAAGTCTGCGCGCGACTGGTGGCACTGGCGTGCCTAATTCTGTACTGTAATACTCTATATTAATAATTAATCTTATTATTAATAATCTTATATTAATATTAAATAATTCTATACTTAATTTGACCTGAAAGAAACGACAAGACCGGCGGCATACGATTAGTTCCGATTTCTTGCGAGCACTTTATGGAAAATTTATTTTATGTCAATTTTATGTAAATGTCAAATAGACGCAAATAGCAGCAACATGGAATATTACAGCAAAATATTATTTTAGTGTTGGGTATAGTATCAGAAAATAAACAATCGTAATCAGGACAAAATAACAAGACCCAGTTAGTTTCAAACGGGATCCTGGTCAAACCCAGGTCATGATAATATTTAAAATTTGGGTTACCCAAACATAAACATGATTGTAGTAGTTTCTACAGTCCTCTTTAAATGATCTCTCAGAAGCTTAGCAGACCCAAAAGAGGTTAGCAGAAAGATTGAAGGGACTGAACCAGAGGTCGGTTGAAATACCTACGGATAACTTATTCTTAATAGTGTACGGCAATAAATCAATGAAGGAGAGAAACAGAAGACTTATGACACTCACCTTCCCTCTTCACTTATGAGACCCCTGCATTCGATAGTCTATCTTGTCTAGTACTTGGCATTGACAAAATTGTACTCAATCTTCCACAAAACCGACTAATCAATAGTAAAAACCTGGAAGAGCCCATTATTACGCAACCGTCACAGTAAACTCATTATTATCATATTGGGACATCTAGATTCAATTAGTATATTATTATGACCGACTAAGACTAACTAAGACTGAAGATTTTCATTCGTTTCTGCACAGCGGATTTCACAAGACGTGCTCTTCAATTCCGAGTTTATATTTATCTTACTTCAAAATGTAGCAAATGATCCTTGCCCGTGATGCTATTTATTTGTCATCGGCGGCGCAGTACGTCCTAGTCTTCCATATATTTTTAATAGCTTACATATCAGAATTCACTTCCTTCCTAGCTATATCATCTTTCACACAATCCATGCCTCTTTTTTTTGGTCTACCATTTTCTTATAGCCATTTATTTACTCACTTAAATGTACGTTACGCAATTCTAACATTTTGTGAGAATACTTTTTTAATCATCACTCTCGTGCCCTTATTCCAATTTATTTGATGTCGGCGCAACATATCTTTTTCGTCCATACTTTCTTTCTCTAGTAGTCGCCATCTCGGTAGTCACCCCTAAATCATTTTTCACTTCACTTTTATAACTTTATTAAATATATTTTGTCTCTTTTCCTTCCAGATTACTCATGTGCGCTGGTTGGTGATCTGCTGCTCCAAGGTCACTTGTACATCACTAAGAACTATTTCGCTTTCTACTCGAATGTGTTCGGCTATGTGACCAAGGTGAGCGAGTTTTAGTTATGTATGTCGATCGGTTGTAGGTGCTTGTTGTTGATTAGTTTTAGAAGTTAGCCGTTTTACATTTTAGTTTGTTATTATGTTGATGGTATTGGCGCTGTAACAAGAAGTATAGTCAATGGCAATACCATGTATAAGTCAGTTTTTATTAGTATTTGCTCCAACCAGTATGAAATATTAATTTATTTGCATTTCGTGCAAAATACAGATGTCTGAATCCATAGTTGATTTTCTCATAACAATGTACTGTTACCTTATAAGTCCGTCGAAATTCACCATGTTCCAATACAAATATTGTACGTTATATCGACATTAATCAGATTACCCAATTTATATTTCGTTAAAACGTCATTCTCTTGTTTCCAGCTACTAATCCCAACAATATCGGTGCTCCGGATAACAAAAGAGAAGGTGGCCCGAATCATTCCGAACGCAGTGGGGGTGTGCACTCGCGATGAGAGGCACGTGTTCGGGTCTCTCTTGTCGAGAGATTCCACCTACAAGCTGATGATGCACGTCTGGAAGGCAGCAAGAGCACCCGAGCAAGCAGTGCCTAAACCACAGGTTGGTGATGTGGGTATATCACTACATAGTATAAAACAAAGTCGCTGTCGCTGTCCGTCCCTATGTATGCTTAAATCTTTAAAACTACACAACGGATTTTGAAGCGGTTTTTTAAAATAGATAGAGTGATTCAAGAGGAAGGTTTATATGCATAATACATGCATAATATTGTAAAGAAACACTGATAAAAGAGGTTTCTAATGTGATGTCGTAAATAAACTCATTTTTTTGCGCTTACATTGCAAACGCTGGCTGAACCCCACGAGATAAATCAAAATAATGTATTACAGTATTGTACACCTTAAAAAGGTCAACAAAAAAGTCCGCGATGGTATATGTCTATCTCTTAAGGATAACCCACAATAACCATTTTTTATCCTTTACATTTTACGGGAAAAAATGGCTTATTTACGAAGTGATTTTAAGCAATACAGCATTAATCCTTATCCAATTAAGTACCTTAAATACATTGTACATTTAATATAGATCAAGATGGCCCTTTACAGCATGTAATTTAAATGAGTATTTCCGAAGATATTACAGATTTAAAATGCAGGGACATAACGGTGCGGCGGTACCGGCCCGGCCGGCGCGGCGGCGCGTGCTTATAAATAGCGCGTCGAAGGCCGCGATTCGCCCTATAGCACTTTAGGATTAGCAGCGATCGCACGCGTTTATCGGAGCTCTCCAGCGAGTAAAATAATAATTAACGTTCCAATTTAAACGCCTACAATTTCCGGTAAAGACATCTTTTGCAATGACCATTAATAAATCGCAGGGCCAAACTTTCAACGTTGCGGGCTTAGATTTGAGCGTTGAGTGTTTTTCTCATGGTCAATTATATGTTGCTCTTTCAAGAGTAACCTCTAAAGAATACATGTTTGTATTGTCTAATGACAAAAAAGCTGTAAACGTTGTTTATAAGGACATTCTGTAGTAGGTAGGTATATTTAGTATCAGCATTGCACCCGTGCGAAGCCGGGGCGGGTCGCTAGTTTTTAATATTTTGAACTTCTGTAATGTAGACTGCAAACGCTCCTTATAAGATAAGTATGTCACAAGATAGCAGAGCACGTAAGTTGTTTGGTGGATTGGGAGTGTCAAATCTTAAACTAGTTGTAGTATAAAAAGTTTGAATGACGATAACTGTTTGGCGTATTAGGTGGTGATGCCTGATGAGGTGCGTAGCGTTGTTGTTGAGGAAATTAAATATAAAAGACGGACTAGAAATCTTCACACGCTTATTTTTTAATGTTGCTGTTGCAATATACTTATTACTAAAAATACCCAACAATAACTTACGGAAGTCTTCACGTCGTGTTTGAAGGCTAAAATAAGAACAAGGGTGATGGTCAAGGTTTACAACATAATATTATGGGTGATACCTGACCGGGCAAAAAGAGTAGTGATTTTTCTCCTCATAGTTGTTTTTAATATTTGAACTGTTTAAAAATATTTTAAGACACATGACTTGCCGGTGCAATTTGAAAAATTGGAAACTTTTCAATTCAATTTGGTGGCAACAATAACAATTTTTCATTGTCACATTGCAGGATCTCCGAACATCAGAGGTGGAACTAGAAGTGTCGGAGTACTCTCCTGAAGACGACAGCAGTTCAGCGGGTGGCGACCAACCAGACGCTCCCTCGCCACCAGCCAGACGAGAGTCAGAGGCCATCATAGCTGCAGGTTTGTTACTTCAAAACGTTACTTTATGGCAATCTTTTGCCTCATAACACTTACGAATTTATTATCTACACTGCCCCAATATTACTATTTGAAAATGGAGCCATAGTGCCGCAAAATTGTTTCTTTTTTTTTAAATCACTCGTTTTGTCGTAAGATTCTAACATACATCCAAATCCTTGTCAGGTACCTATTTAAAAGTAATGGTGGAATAAAGCAACTCACGTACATACATGAACCTTGAAAACATTACACCCCTTTTTTGGCCAGTCGTGTAAAAAGCGGTCTTTGCTCTTTGACAAGTCTACCGCGTGTACTAAGCCGCAAGGTCACTCACGGACACGTGTGGTGCTGTACGTATGTCGCAGTTTTAGTGTCTTTGTTAGAGCACTGTTCTAGCTCTCCACATTCTAAATCTGCTGCTCACTTGTGGACGAAGCGTCCTCTCCATCTATTGATTTGGAGGTGTTAATTTTAATAAATAAAAAATTGTACGGTATGTCTTACGCCGTATGACGTAACATGACAATTTATAAATAAAAGAAACAAGGGTCATTTCGAGGTTATCTTTTTATTATAAAAAAAAGTTCTGGTGAGCTTTCGCCTAGTGTAAATGGTTGAAGATAAATGTAACAATAAAGCGTATCTCCCAGCGGGCGGCGCGGCCGTGATCCAGCCGGGCCTGCTGACGGGCGCGGCCGGCCCGGCGGGGCCCGCGCCGCGCTGGTGGCGCCCTCTGCTCGCGCTGCTGGCTGCTCTGCTTACCTTCTCCGCTGTGTTGCTGACGTACAAGCTGTATGTAGCTACGTACCATGTGCAGGTAAGCTATATCATACCAGCCTATTACTGTCCCGTCCCGCTGCAGGGCGAAGGTCTCTTCTCATACAGAGAAGGCATGAGCATTGATCACCACGCTTCTTCGGGTTGGCGATTTCAGACTTATATTGATTATAAGTCCAGGTTTCCTCACCATGTTTTACTTCACCAATGTCAGTAATGTCTAAGATGAACTCGATGAAAGTAAATGTGAGTTGAAGAGGTCACTTAAGGCTTATAAATAATTTAATTATTATTGTAAGAATAAAGGGTACTGATAAGTACTGATAATTATTATGGTTCTGATAAAAATATTTAATATATTGCATTGTATCGATTTCTATTTTTGAAATTATAAAATATTCGCTAATGTAACAGCAATTTTTATTCACCCTGAAGTTTAATTTTCTACCATCGGAAAACAGTATATATATACTCTATGGAATTGCTGAAATAAATATTCAATTCAATTAATATCTATACGTAATTATACATTGGGCTCGTAGCTAAATAATAACAAACGCAAGGGACGATTGAAGGTTAAGTAATTCTTGCCGAGGTCGGTTCGTGGATGGGTGACCATCCATTACATGTCGAGACCCCTCCGTGCCTCGGAAAGCACTCTAAGCCGTTGATCCCGGCTGTTATTTGTAGATCATTTACAGTCGTTACAGTTAGTCAGTAGCCCAAAAGTCTGACAGTCTTACCAGTCTTCGTCGTGTTACCCACAAGTGCGTTGTGGAGGTCAGATAGGCAGTCGCTCCTTGAAAAATACTGGTATTCAGCTGGTATCCGGTTAGACTGGAAGCTGACCTTATTGATTGACATAAAATACATTGTTCTTATTATAACCACGACCATTACTATTACAGGAGGACTTAGTAAAGCTATCGGGAGAAGAGCTATACTCTGAGCTCGTAAGATGGCGCGCGCGGTTGCACGGCCGGGCCGCGAACGAGCTGCATGCATTCCTTACGACCAACCTCTTGTTGCTAACTAAGGTAATTTACTCAGTAGGTATTCCATAATGTCGTCTTAGATTAATTGATACGTTTCATGAGCGCGTGGAAATAATTGGAATTTAAACCTTATGTCAATCAGTTTAAAAGTCACCGACATTACGCGCATTTACGCGCGCCAGTGATTTGCAACTATAGATAAAAATGTACTTTGTGATAATAATGATGACTTTAATGCCCAAAATGAAATGAACTGTTTGTATATGTGTGGTTGGTGTAATGAAATAAAACTAAAGCTCAGATGATAAAAAGGATTTTAGGGGAAAAATAAGGAAAATATATAACGAATACAAACCATTTTTTTTAAACATACAACCCTATACTGATCTACAAATGTTCAAAAAACTTTTGAAAAATTCCTGTGCTGCCTTGAAGCTTGCGCCTTAAAATAATTAATTTCTTCCTTTTACAGGTACGACAATCCTTGGAAGCGTTATCGGGCGTGATACTAACCGACATGGCGCAGACGGGCACCGTACATCTTAACGTGAACGTGCCCAACGACACCGTCTTCAGTTAGCGAGTGTATGGCAACCATTGAACCGTACGAGAGCGGTACTACACGCGACCAGCGATTGGTAACCTTGTCCATACTATGTTAGGGCAAGGTGAGCCTAGGGTATCCTACCGAGTATCCGTGTCGGATTTCGTGAATGCAGAAATGAGTTTTTTTTTTATGACAGCTACTTTTTGCTCAATAAAATTACTGAAACTCGGCTCAATATCCGAGTATTTGAAAACCCTAGGTTCATCGCGTACCACTTCAGTTCATAAAGGTATTATTATCATCACGCTGGTTAGGGTTATCGCTATGTGGATATCTCTCCGAGGAAAATATATAATTGTATTTAGTTGGATAGCTATGCTGCCGCAAATATCGGACAAGGAAACGCTTTTCCATGTCTCAGTGAGACGGAAGTGATACTAGTTATTATTTATTTTAACTTTTCAGTTTATATCATTGTTAAAAAGCGTGTCGGATATATCCGCCAAGTTTGGTCTCACTACAATGATGCCTCAGTGAAGCGAGGAAGAAATTATTTTTAATAGTTCAATTTGTTCTCAAATGGGACAAGAATGTGTAATGTAGATGTCCAAAATATTGAAGAGCTATTGTCGTATTAATATGACAGTTCTCGAAATAAATAAAATGTTGGATATTAGATACATCTCTAGTGTCAATAAATGTCACACTTTGCACATTCAAAGATAATTTTAATATATTTAAAATATTGACCAGAATTTTAAACCTCAGATGACAGATTCATTCTGTTTCTTGCATTTTTAATTAATTGATGTCGTTTTTGCAT
The DNA here is from genome assembly GCA_914767815.1 of Eupsilia transversa. Taxonomy (NCBI): domain Eukaryota; kingdom Metazoa; phylum Arthropoda; class Insecta; order Lepidoptera; family Noctuidae; genus Eupsilia; species Eupsilia transversa. Next base: position 8,547,473 of record OU611888.1, read on the forward strand.
TAATCTTAAAAATAGTTTTAAAAATTACTTTTCGCTTCATTGAATAAATATTAAAAGTATTTTATTGTAAAATCATATAATCATGATGAATATACCAAATAATAATCGCGTCTTCACAAGTATTAATGTCTATAATGAAACATGTTTTAGATATTTTTGTTAAAAAGCTTAATATTTTATGAAATCGAGTTCTAGACAAAGTCTTATTTTGCAAAACGAAAATTCACATCATTGCTAAAATATCATGTGTTCAAAAATATGGTTTTAACTTACTATGATTTAGGTTAAATTGGCTCTATGCTGTCGATCGCTCCATTTTTATCGGAGCCGTAAGGTATACATGCTTCGATAACATGAACTTTATAAAGAAACATGAATACCCAAAGTCGCTTGGTTCCAATACCATTTAAATTCAGTTCCGATAATGGTTTTATCGGTGATATCGGGAGCGGTAGCGGCACTATAGTTCGATTTAACATTAAACATTTCAATCGTATATCATGTATGTGATTTGTATATAAGCGGCAGTTAGCCGTAATGTCTATAAGGCATTGCTATGTCATATTAATTTGTGTCAAACACAAACTTCTAGAATAGGATGCGTGTATGGTCGAGATGAATGAACGATCAACTTGTTAGTAATACACGATTTATAAGTACACCGTGAAAATGTATGAGATATTGTTTAGTTCACAGGACAGTAGGAAACATTTCTGTTCTGCGGTTCAAACGGCATTTAAACTCTCTCGGACTTATTACAAAACATGGTTTATCATTATATCCAGTTCGATCACTTCCAACGAGTCATGTTTGAATTGCGAACTTTAATCCCACAAATTGAAAGTTCTCATTACAAAAACTGACTTTAAACGCGAGTCTAAGTTGTCAATTTTGTAATAAGAGCTTTATGTATGTAGGTGTAAAGTTCAAAATACAATAACTGGCTCGGAGCTTTGGGCTGGGATGAAAGTTAGAACTCGTTTTGTAATGAGACGGTCTTATTTCGCGATATCATTTTTATATTCCGCACAATTCTCTTTTTGATATCTGTGCATCCTCCGCATTTTACTTCTAAATCTTTTATCCGCGGTATGAAATATGTGTTTTTATGAAAGAAATGTAAGTAATGTAAAATTCCATAGCGTTCTTTCGTCTCGGCTTATTGATAGATATTTTCATAATCACAATTCTATAACTTGGGCAATCTTTGATATATTCGTGTAAAACATTAAAATGTATTAGCTTAGTCTTGATGGTGACACGAATAATCGTTAGTCAATGTTGCTGTTATATTATTACTGTATTATTGCATATTTTAATGTAAGAATTGGATTGGCGTCATAGTTTAATCGAGCGGTATTCAATTTTCTTCAAAATTGTATGTCATAAGTAGATCAGTTATATTAGATGTGTCATTGAATGCGATATATGAATCGTAGAGTGGTATCACTGGAGAGTATACAATTGTGAATGTGATAGTGTCAGAAGGCAGGTGCTAGTATTTAGATAAGTTATTATAAAACCAACATTCCTCGTTTGAGAAAGTATCCACAATATGTTTTGAGAGAGAGTGCGTCCATTCGGCCACAATGCTTCAATAGATCGTTTGCCAAATAGTTTCCTAATATTTCTTGCCAGTATGTTGTGACAATCTTTATTCTGAAAACGCAACATTCATGTTTGTGCACCTAATATTTCTGTATCGATAGCACAATATCAAGTAGATCACATAAAAAATTCTTCTTTACAAACCAAAATGCAATTGTTGAAAATTACGCAAACTGCTATTTTGACAATAAATAATTAGTCTACTAAACAATTATTTTGAAATATTCATACAGTTTTTTACACTTTTATCGATGCAAGAAGTATTAGGTAAAAATAAATTTTGTATGATTTGTAATAATATCTAGTAAAGTTTTGAAATATATAATTATATTTAAATAGATGCGAGACAAGCAGATTTGGACAGTGTTTAAAATAGTGTCGTATATAGAAGTAACTGTGTACTTGTAAAGTTTATGTAATTAATAATTTATTATTCTAGTCTTTGGTCAAGCTCAAGGATTTGTTATTCGGTTCTATTGGGGTTAGTATGTACTTAGGATGATTTTAAAACTATTGTTAATGTGCAATTATGTTACGAGCACTCGTAAAGTTGTGCAATCAAATATGTTTTATATAAATAGTATATGTTTTAACACATTTTCTTATTTATTGTAGATCCAATTACAGTTTGTTATTTTATATTAAAACCGAGAAGTTTTTTGTTAGATAATTATATAAGATATTTTTTAGCACATAACAACACAATATTTAGATGATGCTAGCTAATTATTTTTCTCGAACAATTCACTCGATGTATTATGTACAAATATGTTCGTTGTATCACGTAGGTTAATTGGCTGTTAATATTTTATGGAATAAGGGCCTAATGTTGTTGTATGCTAGGTTACCATCTGTGCCAAAGTGCTCTATCACTGTTTGTATTCCAAATGACAAATTAGGCCTTTATATGTATCCTTATAGACGTACCGACTTAGGCTTATTGACTAACTGAGCAGTCGACCAAATGAATTGTTGCAAAGTCCAATAATCGCTTAAAATAGTCGTATAGTGTTGTATTGCTCAGTTCTGTTGATCAGAACAACACTTATCTTTGCTCCGTGATTTATATTTCATGTTATGTAAGGCTGTTTACGCTGTCCTATACGAGTCATTTATCGGAAATAATTAATATTGCCAAAGACAAAAACACTAGATTAAATGAAATATCAAACGTAGAGATAGTGAGGTTTGTACAATAGTTAGTTGTAGGTAGGATCGTGCTGTTAATTTTGAATTATTATCAATGTAAATATGATGATTTTACGTAATTTTAGTATTTTATTAAATTTCTTTTTCTGGTGCAATAAGGGACAACCAGTGAGATGTGACAGAGTTTAATTTAATCAAAATTATGTTGACGAACAAGCATACTTATTATTATTTTATTATATTTATTTATGAAAGAAGAGTTTTATAAGGTAACAAACAGCCCAGTACGAACAGTAGCATGCACATAATTTGAAATTTCTATGCTTGTGTGAAATGACCAAAAAAAGGGGGCGCCAGCTTTAAAAAAAAAATGAAATGCCCAAAATAATCGGTATAAAACCTGAACCGATGTTTATATAAAGCTACATTTGTGTATATGGAAAGTAAAATAGCGTAATTGTATCAATGGGTGATAGAACTGATTTATGATTATTAGAGATTTTAAGTTGTACCACGTAGGAATTGTTATGGACGCGTATGTTGTATGATTTCAAAGTTTGTTTTGTATATTTTTGTTTGAAGTTGTGATTCGTTTGTTGATTTTGTAAATAATAGATAGATGAGTTAATTGAACATGAAAAGTTGTTTCATTGTTTACCCTATGAACCTTTTTGCCAAAACCTTGGGATCAGACGCTGTACTACAACGCGACGACTACCCGACTTCCTGTTAGTGACCGAGGGTAACCAACACTGACCACAGCCAGCGATCGTAGCCGACTATCGCTAACCACACTCACCGGAGGCGTTACTACTGGCTTGACTAGCTGGACCCACGCAACCTAGAAAACTTTCAGTTTTTCAGCCTCTACGGCATTGAGACGTAGTTCTGTATTGGGTGACTTCTGTAATGAGGCGCCATTACGTACGCTGTACGAAATCTGTATTCACTGACTGGCATTCCAGTCAGATCAAATCAGCCGTTAATAAATAATAAATGTTTTTTTTTTTTCTGTTTATGTTGGTTAACCCCGGCAAGCGTTGCTTTACCCTATGGATCGACTCGTGCGGCTGTTATTACTTAGCCACGAGCTCTTCATCACCGACGTCAGTAATGTCTAATAAAGTCACATTTGTACTTGCCCGAATTTGAACCCACAACCTCGTGCATGAGAGGAGGCGAGGTCTTTAACCAACGCCATCACGACAGGGGGACACGGTCAGGATTAATAACATTGATGAAAATCAAACAGCGACTACGTACAGAAAAAAACAACAATATATTCTAACATTATATTAAAAATAAGAGTATGAAAAGTACATCGAACACAATTGTTTAACAATCTGTTATCAATAAATACTATGTATTTATAACACTACGTACATTAATTCGTTACATTTATACACAACATGGTTTAATCACAAGTTTTATTATTTAACTAAAACATAACATCACGCCTGTATTCCAGAAGGGTAAGGCAGAGGTGTACCTATAGTAAGACCCACATTTCGCCAGTTATGTTTAAGTCCCATGTAATATGGGGCGAGCATGTTGCCATCAACCGGGCACAAACGACTCCGGCATGCTACTGAGAAATTCCAGATGGAAAAACCCATAACACTTCCCGACCCGAGAATCGACTCCAGGACCTCATGGTCAGCAGTAGCGCATGCGACCACTAGACGAACGAGGCAGGACACTATTAATTCTTTATAGAGGATCAAGTATTTGTTTTAGTTTAAATGATGATATAAATTAAAATGAAGTAGGTAATTAAATACGCTGATATTTTGGTATCATAAGGTAGTACATTGATTTGGATAGTGCTCAACTTGGTAATAAGTATTATTTTGGCACTTACTGTATCCTACTTAATATAGAAGCATATAGTGAAGTATATATGTGCCTGCCTATTGTAATGTAAAATGTAAGTACGGTTTTTAGAGTTCCTTAGTCAACAAGGAACCCTTATAGTTTCGCCATGTCCGTGTGTCTGTCTGTCTGTCTGTCCCCGGGCTTAGCGCACAGACTGTTAGTACTAAAAAGCTGTAATTTTGCATGAGTATACATATTAATTACGCCGACAAAGTGGTAAAATAAAATCATTAAAATTTTTTTTTTTTATGGTACCTACCTCCCGAGAGACGGAAAAAAAAAACCATTACGTTTACCTAGACACGTAAAATTTTGTGAGTTTGTTAAAACCATTTTTGGATTGAAGGATCCGTTTGCGAAATATTAAGCTTTAAAGTGCTAAGTTTTGTTAGAGTCAAGTGTCCAGCTAAATGGTAAGTTCTGGATAAGTGGAAAAATTCACAGCAGTAGTATTGTATAACGAAATTAAAAGGAAAACTATTACAGTAAAAAGTGAAAGCTAAGTAGGCTCTACTAGTTAACGACTAATTATCGACCAACTTACATTTGCAGTAGCAAAAACATGTACTCCCATACATTTTGAAAGAACATGTTTTTCAATTACAATGTTACGTTTGTTCTTGGGATAAATTTATCCCAGCCACGGAACCCTTCGTTGTGCGTGGTCCGACACCCACTTGGCCGGTTTTTGTAAAATAGTTTTAACAATAAAATTCAACGACATTCATTGTGACATTTACGTTGCCGAAAACATTGAGGTATTATGACGTTAGTACATAATACCTCAATGGCCGAAAAAGGATTTTTTTCAAACATATGATGAATTAGCACTTTCTTCATAATCATTTGGATTGAGACTGAACGTGTGTTACGCAATTGGGGTGCTGGCCCTCCATTTCATTGTAGCTCGTCCCACAAACAACTCTGCTTTTATACATATAACGAAGGCTTTTTAAAATAAATATTCTGCGTTTTCCATTGAGTTATTTATATATTAGTTTGACGTCATCATTCAGACGTCACAAGCTATTTTTAGTTGACGACTTTTACATGGGAAATGCTTTTACCGTTTCAAGGTAATAACATTTTCTCGTAAAATGGAAAATTAATTCCTTTGCGAAAAGCTTAGCTAGTTATAAATAGCAGTACTGATATAGAATGAAATTGTAGAAGCTATTAGTATTGCCACAGTGCGTGCTATGAGGCTTGAATTTGTAGGTCGAATCAGGATTTCAGAATCTTAGAATACGAGTTAAAGGTGCCTATTTCGTACATTTAAATAATAATAAAGATAAGGTAAATACATTCTATTAATTCATACATTACATTGATGTCGCCCTGTAGTTCTCAACTTATCTAAATAAGTACCTTTGTATATAAAAAATATTGAGTTCTGTGGACTGAAATACTAGCTGGCTACTAACTATTAGTTATTTTTTTGGGTCATTTGTCACTACTACCTAAGTATTTTTTTTCTTGAACGGTGTTGCGGTCGAGAATGGAGTAGGTATGCTTGCCAAAAAGATTGTAACTTAAATTTAGCTATTTATATATTTATTTTGGAAAGAGACCTGTAGGTTTGATACAATAATTACAATAATGAGAAGAAACGAAGGTAATATCAAGAGTCCTAGCGTCTAGCTATGAGTGTCATGCGTCTATAAAACTATAACAAGTTGCACAAGGATGTATTGGCGCGTGTCCAAAATCGGAACTAATGCCGCTATCTTGTTTTTTCAATAGAATTTCACGAAACAATTTTACAAATGTTTACCAACAACGCCCCCCTTTCAATGTCATTCAAGCGCCAAAAGATCCTTGTATTACTCTTTTTAACTTCTATTTATTTTTGGACAGTGTCCTCTGCTTCTCAGCATGCTGGACCAGCTGCTTGTCTGTGGCCAGTCCCTTCCGGGCTCGCACTGAGTCCATGTATCCTTTCGCACGGTTCACGCCGTCCCATTTCTCTCCCCAATGCAAGTATTCTTCTTCCGTGCGAGGCCTCCAGAATGGATCGATGTCTATTACCTGTAACAGGAATTAAAGGTATTTTAAGTTGGGAAACAAAGATCCAAACAGTCATGAATTCTTATGGTAACTTCTTTGGTATTATGATTAGAGGGAGGATCACCTTACGTAGGCCGGATAGTGGGCAATTAAAATAAATCTAGTGCTAATTGATGGATGATAATGGTGATAGACGGCTGACTTTTCGATCACTAACCCAGGTTAGTGAGTGAGTATACCTATTGGGTTGGCTTGTGCTAATGTTTAGTAAGTTTTTGTGGGTTACCATCAGAGGAGCGGCACGCCCTGACGTGCGACTCGTCAGCTCAAGCACGAACTTGAAGCTCTGAGCAACTGGCAGAAAAGCTTGTACTCTGAATAATGCTGAGCCACAACAGAAGTAATATTATAAACACCTCCGAATGACTGAACAACATCTCTGGCGCGGCGAGACCTGACGTCTGAGGCCTCAGCTCAAGCGAGAACATGAAGCTCTCAGCGACCGGCAGAAAAGCTTGCACTCTGAACGATGCTGAGCCACTCGTCTCTGCTACTAATATACTCTATATTATACATGTATATACTGACCTCCCAATGACTAAACAACATTTGAGGCGCGGCGAGCCCCGACGTGTGAGTCCTCAGCTCAAGCACGAATTTGAAGCTCTCGGCGACCGGCAGTAAAGCTTCCACTCTGAACTGGTTTGACCCGCTTTGTAAGTCACTGCCAACCACCCGGCCGCCGCGACGACCCAATGCTGCATACAGCTTGCCTGTAAGATAATGAAAAAAAAATAGGTATTTATAGTTTGGATACTTTGAGTGAAGACAAAGTCAGGGGAACAGTGTGTATACGGACTTTGTTTTTTAATTGGATCTTATCTCATTTCCTGCAATAACCGTAGTGATCATTGAAAACTTCGAACGCGTTAAAAGCTATGTGACAAACAGTTTTACGTAATTTCAAGCACGATATAATATTACTCATTATCATGTATTATTAATCACGATGCCTTATCTAAACCTTGTTACCAACTACTTATTTACCGCAACGCACAGCATCGCCGATGGCCAGTGATCAATGAAAAAGTATCCGCGAGTCGGCGGGAAGCCTAAAAACTGTCACCAAAAAAAGTTCGCTTCGTGATACCGCCGGAGTTGTTTGACAAATATTCAGTGGTCAGCAGCCTAGAAAAATTCCTTGCTTCTTACAGATTCGTCGCGGCCATTTTGAGATGAAAGGGGGACTTCCGGTCACGGGCGTGCATCCGGTTGAATTGGTCACGTCCGCAAGACATCTTGTGATCTTGCTCACTACGCTCGTATTTGTCAAGTAAATAAGGGAGCTTTTTGTAGACACAGAAACTTGAGGCGACCGTGCTAAGAATGTTAACGAAAAAAATAATATAATTTTGTAACGGGAAACACACATACTATAATTGCCCTCACTACGGAATTTGGTTGAGGCTATTGATAAAAACAAAAAACAGACGACTTTTGTTAGTGTACGCGTGATTGGAATGTAAGGCTGTTGCCACAGTGTTTACTTTTCTGAGGTCGTTCGGTGAGTCAAATGTGACAATGTTGTTATTAAAGTAAAGGTCAATCATGTTTTGGACGTGATGACTCACTGCGTATGTATGACTGTACCACCGTGAAAGAATCTGGATGTTCACGAGATTTACAACATACCTAATGAACATCTCCAAAGTAAACAATATGTAGGTACTAAATTCGCGACACCTACGAGCCTCCACTTAGTGGGAGGTCACAATTCCACAGCAATACTGGCGACACCAACTGATTGCAAAATATTTGTTTCTCAATTTCGCATTTCTACGTTCGGTTCGAATAAGCTTTATAAAGGCACAGGTCAGGGGCTCAGGGCAGTCAGCCCTGCTACCAGAATTGCTGACGGGATAATCTATTCAGCATTATTGTAACTCGTGCCGAATGAAGACCGAAGTTAGGCACAGTTAATGTTCCTTAAATATTTAGTCTCCAATACTAACATTTAGATTAGTTTGACAAACTACTGTTTACTACCACTACCGTTGCAAATCTAACATTAAAATATACCTAATTAGTTCTAATGTAAGCCATCTGCCGGATACTGGTTGACCTGGACATATTTTAAATGAACTGCACATTACTAGCGTAAAACTGAGCAGTATGTAAATCGAGTAGTCAAGAGCCGTTGCTCAGGTTTGGGATGATAAAAGCTAGAAAAGAATAGTTACATGATAAACGTTTCTTAAGTTATAATTGGATTGTGATCTGTGTATGAGATGAATTATATAGACTGCAAATAATGTTTGCAAAACAGCAGTTTGATCATGTAAAGCCTCTTTTCACGGCGTTGGAATATTTATGGCCACTAAAAGTTGAAGATATCTTAGTTATATTCAGATTTGGGAAATTCTTAAACCAATTCAAATATTTCCTCTTCATCACGCCTTTTCGAACCGCAGCGTACACGCATCTCAGCTACAATTCTCCAAAGCATCGCGTAATAGCGATATTGACGTAACCAAAGGCTTGCAATTGGTCGCGGCCGAGGGAGACCATTTCCTGTGGTTTTCATTCAGTAAATAATAATTATACTTTATGAATGGTTCTCGGTACAGCCATTGCTATGAGAAAGTTACTTTTGTGAGTACGACATGCGAGTGAATAGCTGAATGGGATGGTGAAATTGTGCGGTGAGGAGGATTACATGTAGATCAAATTAAAGTTTGATGAAGAACATTACCAGTAATGTTCAATCAGCAATCATCATGTTAGGAATTTAGGTAGGTATGTAGCTATTAGGTACGATGTTGATCTCGCTGTTAAAGAAAAATAATTTTCAAAGCAAACTGATTACAGAGAGGAGTAAAACTAAATATGTATGCAGATTTGGTGATTTGTTTAGTTTTACCAGAAAAGTCAAACCCCCTTATTCATAAGCCGCTGCTTAAAGTTTAAGTTTAAAAGTCTCTTAACTTTAAGCAACGTCTATGAATATCATTCAGGCAAAATTTTTGCAAATTTTGTTTCCATAATGTAATCACAACCAGAAAATGAAAACATCTTTGCGATAAAGACATCCTCAATAGAAACGAAGACCCACATACCTATACATCTTCTAAACATTGGGAAATAAGATATCCAAAGAAAACGAGATCAATATATACCGCAGTAGCAATCAAACGGTTATGTTATACCATATAATAAGAGAGGCACGCTGTGGGGACCGTTGTGGCCTATTTCCCTATCCGTTAGTAACGGGCTACAGAGGACATCCGTCTGTGGGATGCGCTTGCGCTCGTGTAAGGCTAGTTACGGAACTTTATAATAAGTTAAGGTAAAAATAGGGCTTATGATGTAGGTTTTTTTAATCTTAATTTAATTTATCTGTTTCTCTGCTTAGCTCTACCCAATTTAATTTGGAATTCAATTAGAAATACATACTTAAAATTAGATTAGAGATATGAAAATAAAGCGCGAAATTTGGCTTTTTTTTTGCCAAATTTCATCCAGATTCGTTCAGTCGTTTTAGCGTGAAAGTGCAACAAACAAACTCACTTTCTCACTTTTAGTATTAGTTAGGATGACATCATCTGCATTTAAGACTGTTTTACTAGACCGAATTCCAACTAATCTTCTACGCAGGTAAGTATTCCTTTTTCCCAAAATATTGGCATTAACAAAAAATATAAAAATAAATGACATTAAAATATCTTACTTTTTATTCCACAAGAGTCATTTAAATAAAATTATTATTTTCCCAACACATAAACATTAATTAATTCTTATACGATTGTCATTGAAGACCAGTAGCAGTTCCATGCCGCCCACTCACGGCGAAAGATATCACATCTCTAATTCAACAATGTAAACGGGTAATGTTAATGGCCAGCTTAGCATGCGAGCTGTATAGTGACCGTCTTGTATGTGTCTACATGTAGTAGGAAAAGTGGGAAAGTGGGTATAAGTTGAGATAGGCTGATTGTTTACTAAAAACTTTACAAGGCACGATGCAAAGAACGACGCCTTTTGGCCTCGTACAGGACTTGTATTTATTTTTATTTTTGAAGAGTTTATTTTATTTTATTTTTTAAATACAGTCTGATATTTGATTAAAAATACATTTACAGTATATGTTGCAAATTCTGTACGATAATAATACTCTACCTCATAAGTAAGGGTATACTTGTATTTTAAGAGGTAGTTCTTAGGCGGCGATTCGATAATCGGACGAGAATTGAGAGCGAAATTTCAAGGGCGCGTCACTTTCAGGCACATTCTGTTACATGAGAGAGTAGAAAGATATCATTCAGCCTAAGGCCCTTAGGGCCTAAGTCAGTTAATGACATGGACACCATAACACAAAAACATTTCACTTAGAAATATAAATGTTTCAGACCGGCAGCACTTCCATACCGCTCACTCACGGCCATAGATATCTCATCTCTAATTCAACAAGCTAGAGCAGGACTAGCTTAGCATGCGAGCTGTATTGTGACCGTCTTGTATGTGTCTACATGTGGCAGGAAAAGTGGTGAGATTGGTATAAGTCGAGATTGACGAACATTCTACTACTATACCCGAGTCGCTTTAGCATGCAAAAGCGGTCATTGCCCCTTTCCTAACATATCTCCATAGGAACTCAAACAATAAACAATGTATGGTTTTTCGTTATTGGAACATTTTGAAGATCACGATAGATATTGATTCAGGACGTTAACGGACTTTATTTCAGTTTTTTTAAATAAAAAATGCTGCAAAATGTAGGTGGGTCAATGACCGCTATTGCCACGCTAAAGCGACTCGGGTATATAAGTCAAGACGGAGAAAAAGCTTATTAAATAACTTATACTATAACGCCCACAAAAACTAACTACACTTGCGATCTTAAAATTTTTCAGGTTATTTAATCCTTCTCTTGTCCATCTCCACTAATGCTCCATCTTCTTAATCAAAGTTTATAAATTTATTATTAGAGAAAAAGTAAATAACCTTCAGAAAAAGTGAGTCAGTTTAGATTAATTAAGGGAGTGTAACATTATCCAGTCTTCTCTTGAAAATCTCCGTATTATTTTTCTTTCAAAAGAATGGACATGTTAAATTTTCGATTTTTTCTCAACTTTCTGTAAGTTATCGGTAAATCTTGCTTCACATATATTTACCGCTAGTAAATCTCCTAATTTACCTCAAGTCCCAACTTCCCAGCCACACATACGCACTCGCATCTCAGTCGTGTACCACGCGTCGTTTACTATTTTCCCACGGCACACGGATGTACAGACAGCGAAACAATTACCATACCCAATTTACCTAACTATGTGTATCGGTATGTACGGCCTTTTAATTGGTTAGTTAACTATAACTGAACATTTATTTATTGTACATATTTGTTAAATGATTGGGATTTTTTTGTGAACGGTATTTGCGAAATCGTTGGCGGTTTTCGCCATGTTTTTTTTTAAATTGGCTATGGTCAAAGATCGTTGATTTGAATTGGGTTACATGGTTTGTTTTTATATAGCTGGAGGTAGGTACAATTAATTTAAACCTTAATAAGTGTTTTTTATTCTTTGCGAATTGGGCTTAGAGATTATAATATACCTACTGTGAAGCCTAGAGTGTGTGTGGGGGCGCAAAGATACCAGAATACTTTTCAATTGGTATATTTTAACTTTATATGAGCACATTACAATATTAACATCACTCCTAGGCAGTCAGTTCTGAACTGTCATTTCTATTATACAAAAACATATTCTTTTTAATTCAAACATATTTTCTTGAACGTTCAAATGGAACTATGCGCGGTCGCCAGCCTGTACGACGACATGGTCGCCTATCGCATACAACCTTTACAGTGCCTACCATGGGTTAAGACTATTATATCTTTATCAGTTTTCAAATTCTCTCCTTTATCAAGTCAGGGCACATAAAACCTTTTGAACCTACGGCACTAAGCAGAGTATTACATAAGAAACTATATTTATTATTATTTGATAGCAACGCCCAAAATAGCATAGACCTTTGACAAATGTCGAGTTGATATCAACCTTTTTAATGACCTGGCCATTTTACGTTTAATTTTTTTTATTTAATTGTCTGAGTCTGTCAGTGTCACATTTTTTATTCGGTTGAATGTTATTCGGAGAAGAAGAAGGTTCTATCGTGCAATGAGCAGACAAAAATAGCCCTTAACCTTTCGTATCCACACGAGACACAATGGATATTTAATTGGGTCTGTAATTTACGAAAGGTTAAGGTGACGAACATATTTTGGATGGGAGCGTAAGTACTTTAGGATACCTTATTTTTTCCGCCGCGTGCCGTGATAACGTCCACATTTTGTCAGTTTTGCACCTTCAACTATGGCCACAAAATAAATATATGAAAATAAAAGAAAATTCCGCCTTGTTTTGCTATCGGTATATCGTCACACGTCTCTCGCTGGTAACATCACGCATAATGTGCATAATTATTATATTATTTTGTTAAACGTGACCGTAGTACTGAGCACAAGTTAATTATAACTCTAGTCACATATTAATTTTACATGTCTCAATTTTGCTGTCGTAGGAAATTGTTGTAACATTGTATTCTTGTTGTTGGATTTGTTTATTACCGGATGTACAAGGTTGTTCTTTGAATGTTTTTTTTAAGTAAAAGTTGATGTACTTTATATTTTTTTAGGGTTGGCTGTAAGTCCCTCTGAGACGTACCAAAATATTAAGTTGGGCCTAGGTCATATCCGGATATATAACCAAATTATCCGGATATCAATCAAATCCTCTGTCATTGTTTTCGATGCATAAACATTTGGACTTTTTTTAAAGCGATTTCAATCAATCAAAATATTTTATTCTACATAAAGAAGATATACCTTTGAACATCCCATCATCTGCCTAGCGTTTTCCCAACTACGATGGGTAACACGATAAAACAGTTTTATTATTATTTTAATGATTCTTTAGTAACAAAACTATAATTACACAATTGTAGGAGACTTTTTGTAACGAAAATATCGATTGGAAACTTATGTTAGTTTGATTTACCTTTTTGCAGCGGTATTCAAAATATCCGTATTATCCGGATTTATACGGATAGTGTTTCGGAAGTATCCGAATTATCCAGTTAGTAAAATGGACCGGATAATTGCATACCCTAGTTGGGCCTAACCCCAACCGCATAAAGAAAGTAAATATAATTGAAAGACTATATTGATGATTTTCATTCAGTAAAATACGTCGGTTGTTACAGTCGCGAATCATATTTTGATCAACATACAACTCTTATATATAGCTCTTTTGCCTTGAGTTTCCGGTCGTGGTAAATAAAATTATGTATTAACCCAAAAATACACAATATAAAGCTCAAATCTTTATTTCACGAGCGCGCTAATAATGATGTCGCATGTAACCGTCAAATAAACCGGGCATGTCGCGGTGACTTTACGATGTGACATGCACTTATTGAAAATAAACAAGTTGATAAACTTCCGCACAGAATTTACGACATTCTTGAAGAAAACAACGTTTTTATAGCGTTCGTTCTTGTTTCCAACTTGACTTACTAGATATGTCACTGAACGCCTGAATGAAGAATGTCGAAACAAGTTTTGAAGTGAGTGAATGATGTACTAAATCCCATTAAGTGCAGAGAAGCTTTCGGCTGAAATGATGATGACGATGATGAAGGAGTTCCGTCAAACTTAAGCAATTATGAAATTCCTTTGATCAATTTGAAACACTTTAGAATTAATTACACCAAGGCCAGCTAAGAAATAACTACTCAACGTACTAGACCACTAGTTCCCTTGAAGGTGATAATGATAACCAATACGGTTAGCCGTCCGTCCGGCTGCGTTGCCACCGACCGCGCGCGCTTACAAAAACCAAACGGGTGTAATCACCGGCCAGGCTGAGTGCTAACGGAAGATTACTTCATTAACGATTTAAAAGGGAATATTCTTAATGAAGTGTGAAAAGAAGAAGGTTCTATAATAAAAACAGACCGATGAATCGATTTTAAGACATTTTAAAATCGGTTTAGGATTTGACCAAACCTTTATACCTAGATTATGTATAATCCTTCGAATAATTTTTGAATTATTGACAGCTTCTCCATACAAAGACTGTCAGGTGTCAATTTTATTCCACGGATAAAAAATATCTGAATTTGGTAAAATCCGCCCTATATGGGAAAAATGATCTTCCGAGTAGTTAATCCTGGATTTAATAATTAATGCCTAATGCTTAATTAAAAGTTCTGTAAAATGTCACGTCAATAAAAGCTTGATAACTACGAAAACTTGACCCGTGTTGGCAAACAAATCCAAAGAAACGAAATGTTGATGGTCTAAACTTCGTGTTTATGGTTCAAATATCGTAGACTTTCGTAAACCTCAAAGAGAAATTGCAGACAGGAACAGAAAACCTCAAAAGCCGTCAAGTATTTTCCGGTGGTAGTAATTTCTAAATTGTCGGTATTTTTTGTCAGATTCTGATGTTACTCAACTCTTATTGTTTGGTCATGCAATTATTGTGGGACAAAAACTTGGCAACGCGACTCGCGTTAAAAACTCCGTAGATTCCATCAAATCGGAAACTCAGATCGCAGAAGCGTAATTTGTCACCGGCCACCCGAGTAGGGTTTGCACCTGTGGCATTTTGAAAGCGGAGCTCGAAGCAATGAACTCCGTAGGAATTTTAACAGGAAACCTTGCCCCAGCCATGTATCACGGTGGAATGTACACACAAAATTGCCAAAAAAAAAAAAAGAATCGAAAGCATTGAAGAATATATTATGTAGAAAATAATATCGTAATTTTTCAGTTTTAAATAAAATTACTCTGAAATTCTCTCCCAAACAAAGATTTTATGTAATGAAACCCCGTAGCAAAAGACCAACGGCGATTCCCTCACTCGTCCAACGGAGATTCAATATAAAACGAACTCACCAACCCTACTCGAACGGAGTAAAAAGCCGATCCATGTTGGCTTGCCATTACTCGGCCGACATAACATTTTTACTCGCTTCCTGCCGACAACTTCCCGTCACGATAACGCATAACATAAGAACAAATTAAATCCGATCGGATGTCGGAGGATATTCGATAATGACAAGAGTTGCCCTTTCCGTTGAAAAGTAAGAGTCGGCTAACTGTGCTAGTAATAAGCTAGGCAAGACGGCAAAGGTGTTAGTTATTGACTACTACAGTCCCGGTCGTCGATAGAATGCGCTCTTGACACCCCTCAGTTTCATACGGTCCTCTCAACGGCCGGACTGTAGAGGCCAGTAAATATGTGTTGGCGAAATCAGGAGGTCGTGTTAGAGAAATGGATCTTAATAAAAACACATATAAAACAAAATCACTGCATGTGTTGACTTTTCTAGACATTACAAACTACTGGGTCTTCTTGAACAGATTTTCGATGATCTATTGTATGATCATTTTGAACATTCTACCGTGAGATTCCCAATATCCTGTTCGTATACCAAACTCACCGTTGCACTGCACATTAAAGATAAACCTGCCAGTCCTGCCACACATCCCTTCATACAAACTAAAAATAACCATCAAGTATTAGAACACTTGAAAGCCAAGTTCCGTTTATAGCTCCAATTGATTTTTTCCCAGGAGGGATACATAGAAGTTCTTCCCAAGCGGTGGGATGCTGTAGCAAAGATGCCGCTAAAAACTTATTTCCTCTAAGACACCTGTCGTCGCGTCCTCAAATCATTAAGGCCGGGTGTTCAATGGTTTACAACATGTTTCGCGCCTACTGTTCGTGGGTGACAGGTGAGATTTGAGCTTATGAAATGTGGTTTCAATCGTGAAGATAAACACTTTTGGTCTGCCAAATGTTGGTCCTTTTACACTTAGTCGTTCGGGAATGTTCTATTTTGACTATGGGATATTAAGATTAATTTTTAATTAAATTTTATCTGCCCATATGCCAGCCTACATCTGGTCTTGAGGAATCTCAACGCCTACAGAAAGACATGTAACGTAGGTAGGTGTTATGATAACGTGTGCACAATTATCAAAACACTGATTAATATTCACACCAAAGTGTGGTAGTCAAGAACAAATCTAATCTGTACACAAATTGCGCAACACATACCTAATTGAGTACATAACTTTACCCCGTCACACCATACATAGCCCGTAGCAGAGCTGTATTATACCATAACTTCATAAGTTCATGGAATAAACTAATTAGTGGTTTTCGTTTGCCAACGAAACTAATCCGATTTAGCAAGACTCGTTTGTTAACCGTGACAAATGTATGGAAATGTGAATAGTTACTGAATATGCATTGAATCAATTACGTATTGCTTTAATGGATTTCGGAAATCCTTAATTACTTGAGTGACATTTTGTTACAGTAATAATGCGCCTACGCGGATTCCTATTGCATCAAATCTAAGGGATAAATAAAGGAAACTTAAAAACGAGATAAACTTAGGCCCGTTAATATGGTCCTAATTTTATCTTGTTCTCAAGCTCAAAACTCAAGCATTACTTAAAACTGGTTTAAAGTCTTGGTTGAAACTAGTAGTAAGTAATGCAGCTGAGCCTTGAGTGAGGCTCTGTAACATGGGATTTAGTAAAAAAAAACACAGCAACACAACATAATGTTACAATACAAAACAAAATAGTATTTCCTATTTAGATACCTATGTTAAAATAAATGTTACAGTCAGCTTTCTCCTAGAGAAAAACCACGCAAATGTGAAAATATTTCAGAAAGCGTCTAAGTAAACTTATAATTTAACATAAAAATTAATAGTCTCGTATACCAAATGTAAGTTTTCCGCTAAGTCCATATAAAGTCACATAAAAATTATTTCACAACAGCCTTCAACGTAGTACGGTCAGCAACACATTAACACTGTCCCTTTTACATAACATCACAATTTACACAAAAACGCCTTTAGAGATAATATTCTTTAATGTTACTTCTGTTCCTATAAAAATAAAAATATTTTCCTCAATAATTGAGAATAAAAAAACTGAAGTGTTAATCGACTATTTTTGCTGTCTATACCTACCCTTATTATTATACAGCGGGTAACAATATAATAGAAAAATGTTAAGAATTTTAATTTATCAAGTACGTTCAAGCTTTTGACCATGAAAAGTTTTGAAAGCATTATGAGCCTATAATGTTCCCAATGCTGGGCACAAGCCTCCTATCGGTGAGAGGGAGTGGGCCATAATCCACCACGCGGGCCCAGTGCGGGTTCTTAGATGTCACATGTCTTCGAATTTTTGGTTCTAGGACATGCCGGTTTCCTCACGATGTTTTCCTTCACCGTGTTGAGAGCAGTGGTGATCAAATAATTTACACAAAGTAAAGCGTCTGTCTAGGTGCAAACCTACGACCTACCGTAAAAAACCTAGTTGGAACTATTCCGAGCGACAGCGAAAGTGCTTTCAGTGGGTTTTTCACCAGCGTTTTTTTCGTCTAAAGAAAGCTTTGAACAGCTCGAAACATTTCATTAATAACTATAGGACGCTTAATTAAAAATACCAAGGGGTATCGCGCTACCTAGTAACTGGGCTGTGGAGGTCAGATAGGCAGTCGCTTCGCATAAAAAGCTGGTATTCAGCTGCATCCGATTGGCTCGGCAGATGATGTTATTCAAACATATCTGTTGTCTGTATCATTTTCTAGTATTGTAGAATGTCAAATACGTAGGCTTGAATTTTCACCATACTTAACTACCAATATCTAACGTCGTATTGATTGCCTAATAACGTATAAACAGCCAACTAGGTGGCAATTAAATTATAATCGCCTGGATGTTAGCGTAGACTGAGTCACCGACTACCGCGTATAGGCAGAGATATGTCGCGCATACGGCGATATGTTTTAATCGCTGGCCTTATGTGTAAGCTCTAAATATAGTGAACTAGAGCAGTGTCGGTGGTGGGCGGGTGATGCATGCGTGTACAGTCGGATACGTAATTAATTAGTTAAATATTCATGCTAGAAACATGTTATTTTTCATTGGTATCATAGTATTTTTTTTTCTAGGTATCATAGCATATTTAAAATACTTTCCACGTCTTTACTTACGAAGTGGTAGGTCCAGCAGTCGAAGTGGTGTGGCAAGATGTCCATGTTTTAAAACATTTATTTGTATTTATGTTGGTACCTATAATACACCTAAACAATATTTCTATTCCTAACGACTGTGTCAAAAAATTGCTAATAATAACAATTTACAAAATTACTGCACATTAGCTAAAATTATCAAATTGTTGTATGTCATTTCAGCAATTCGTAACTTCAAATTTCCAACAAAAAACTCAAATTAAATAAAAAGACATTCTGTCAACAATTTGTACAAACTTATACCGAGGTTCCACTTGGAGTATCTAAGTGCCCATATAAGCAATCTGTAAAGGAAACTGTGGGCACAGAGTGGGCTGGACTGAGCCCACTACCCACACGTGGGCAGGTGTAAACAAATTACATAAGGTTGTTACGAAAGGCACGTTTATGTAGGTAACTAGGTACTGGATATGGTAACTTTATTGATGTTGCGATTTTAATACCTGTTATGTGATAGTTTTATAATATCGACCTGTTAGTGGAGGTACTTACGTTGAAAGAAAATAGCATGAGTAAACATTTACTAGAACTAAACATTCGAAGATATTTGTTACATCTAACAACCCGCGCCATGGGCCGCGTGGTGGATTACGACCCGCTCCCTCTTATAGAGATGACTGATGAGGTATGTCTCCCAGGACTGGGAACGGTTTAGGCTGATAACACTAAGTACAGGTGCATTTACGATTGACCATATTTCAGTAGGTATTGTAGAGGTTTTGTTATAAAGCCCCGTGCAGACGGGCGCGACGCAACACCGATAATTGTTCTACAGTGAAGTTTGCTTAGAAATTATGATGTTAAAGTCGCGTCGCGTTGCACGAGGCTTAAAACGCAATATGCCGCTAAAACATTCACGGAACACATTCTTCGAATTGTTGTCAAATGTTGGGAAATTATCATAGTAGGCTGAAATGCGAAAATCTAGACAATCAATATTAATAATAATCTCTATTAATAATAAAACTGAAGAGTTTGTTTGAACGCGCTAATCTCTGGAACTACCTACCAGTCAGATTTGAAAAAATCTTTTTGCATTTGATAGAATTGAGGAGTTCTTGAGGAAGGGTACTACTATACACGCTAGGACCCTTAGGAGCCGAGCTAAAAGAAAAAACTCAGCACCCTAATTGCGTAATACACGATCTACCACAATCTGGATCGGTTTGAAACAAATTGCTAATCCATTGCTTCATAAGTTCGGAAAAAAATCTGCTCAACTTCGTAAATAACGCAATGAATGTTGTTGAACTGTCAAAATGAAACAGATTAGTCGGAATCGTTGCCGAAAACGTTTTACGCAAGATAGCAGAAATAACGCTAAGCGAAAACGAATTTATAGCGTGGGCGGGTGATGGGATGCGACGCGATCGGTTGGGGGCCGAAATTTCACGCGGACGAAGTCGCGGGCAGAAGCTAGTTTATTGATAAAGCAGTATTGAGTTTAAAGCGTAATTTTGATTACGATATAATTCAGCTTGAACCAATTATAGAGTTTGTCATATCATTAGAACTATATTGATGTCTAAATTAGCTTTTGAGCTAAAAATACACTTACACGTGCTGAACCGATTTTAAGTCTGATTCATCAAACACATCATTTTACTCGGTTAGGTACGTAAGTATTATAAATATCGTGTAAAATTAGACATGCAAAACATAATTGGCAAGTGATAATTCCAGCAGTAATTCGACCGTTTCATTAAATAAGCAAAAAAGAAAAAAGTGGTCAAGTGCGAGTCAGATTCGCACACATTTAACAAAAATCACGTTTCTTGTATGGGGACCCTTTTTAACTTTATTGAATTTTTATTATTTGTTGTTATAATTCCAAAAGAAATACACAATCTGTAAACAGTCTACCTATTTCGGTTCATAAGAATAGCTCGCTGACAGACAGACGGACGGACGGATAGCGGAGCTTTAGCAATAGGGTCCCGTTGGCATTCGTTGGGTACGGAACCCTAAAAACCACAACAGGTTTCGGAACCGATCACAGTTCTTACGTAAGCCAATCAAACAACACTGCAATCAATGAAACGGAGTCGATACTTAGAACGTGTCTTTTGACGTCACGCGCCATGCAGTGGGAAAGATATCAAAATAACTTCATTAGCCCGATTGTGCTGTTATTAGGGGGTAATTTGTGTGTCGAATGGGCATCGAACGGGTACGAAGGCTAGGCCGGAGGTCGCACGTGGGCGATAGTGCTCGTGTAAGGGATAAAAGGTCATTATCTTGAGCGTTACACGTTTCTGAAGGGTTATTATAGAAAACGAGAGATCGGATTTGTGTAGTCTCGTTACCAACTCAATATCAACATACTCGTGTCAGAGTTAAAATGCGTGGTGGGTTTTACGTGGATCCACACGAGACACAATGGATTTTTAATTGTTTCTGTAATTACGGCATACGAAAGGTTAAACAATTTAATTAAAACAAAGTGACATTGAATAATCTTAATGTACAACAGTTTTTTTCCCTAATATCAAACTGAAGCAAAGTTTGAAAAAAGTAATTAATAAACTATTTCTATTAATATCAAAGAAAATTGATAACAAAATGATAATCAAGTATTGGTCCTTTGAGTCGGTCAATTTAAATTCTTCGTTCTGCCCCATAACTGCCATTGTTTCCTCTTTCTGTCATGGGGGCTGTAATGGGAATTATTTAGATTGCCATTGATTCGCTGAGATGAAGAAATCCTTCTAATGACACGATGACCTACCCAGTTATCTAGCATTTACTTAGTGTAAATAATTTCATCACCACTGCTCTCAAAACGGTGAAGGAAAACATCGTGAGGAAACCGGCATGTCCTAGAACCAAAAATTCGAAGACATGTGACATCTACCAACCCGCACTGGGCCCGCGTGGTGGATTATAAGCCCACTACCTCTCACTATCATACTGTCAATAGATCCATGATCTATATACAGGTCTTTTACAGGTTGATAAGATATAAAATAGTGTGTTCTGAATAATTAATTGAAGTTTATAAGTTTGTTCACAGTTCCTATGTCTACACAGCCCTGTTATACCAGTATCAATGTTTTATTATAGTTCAAAGTTAAGCATCGCGTGATTTCAACAGTTATAATTATTTAAAGTTTTAACGACCTATTTGAGAGTTGGTTACCAGGTTGTAAATGAGCTAAGTTTTGCTACGTAATTAAGCCAACCTACTATCATTTTCGTGTTCCTAATATCGTGCTCCCTTCATCAAGATACGTATGACAGCTCAAAGTTAATATTGTGTAGCACGAATCACGCTGGGTTCCGTGACTCGGCTAGAATAAAGAACAAAGTTATGGCCGTCATTGTAGTTGAAAAGGAAATTTTCTACAAGAGATATTTCTTTTATTTATGTGGAACATTTTGACGGAAATGTTTTGGCGTATTGAGGGTGTGTTGTCTACCACTATAGTCGACATGTTATTGGGTATTTCTTTAGAATATACTTGTAGCTCTATACAATGTGGAGACGATAATGCAACAATAAATGAAAACACTGGTAATATTAATGCAGAATTTTGGAACTATCAAATAAATCGTAACAATGAAAATAAAAAAGTGATTTTTTCCATCAAACTAAATAGTAGTGATGGGCCGACTATGGGTTTCGCCAATCGCAGATTAGTTAAAGTAACTAAACTATTGGAGATCTTAGATTGAATTTTCGCATGCAGACTGGGAACGTCATTAGATAGATACGCAGTTTAATTTATTGTTGTATTGTCGTCTCCAACTTGTATGCTAGTAATTTTAATACCTGCGAGCTACGCTACGCCGTAAAGTAATACATTTTCATACATACTAATTAAAACTATAAAATAGAGAGTTCTGGGTGCCATCGTTGAATTGCAAATTTCAGTCAACTCAAAAGCTTTGCGAAAGCAACAAGGGAATATCAACATTTAATTTTTCGGGTCTGAAGAACACCTTGTCATTTAATATTTTTGCTTTAGGTACTTTGACTAAAAGCACTTCAAACACTGCTTCAAAAGCCAAAATAAAACCAGTAATCCACAATTTGAACTAAACAGCACGTGGTGTCCATTGTTATCAGTTAAACATGTTAAATACGGACGGTTATAAAAAAACACTCGAAACTTAACCGGATCTCTCACTTTTATGTAAAGAACAAAACCTATCTTATTAAAAGGGATATTCTGAGGCAACAAAGACTGCCAGTAGGGCTGTCTGGTTAAGGATATATATAAGGTTTTTCATAAGCTTTTCACTTTGAAAAACTTTGACTGTTTTTGTGTGTTTTGTTTTTTTTACTGTTTTTCACTTTATTTTATCGTGTTTAATAACATAAATGCAAATGCACTTAATTCACAACAAATGACAGCTACTTTTCAGTAACCATTATTTAAAAACACTTCCCAATCTTTAACAACCCTATCACCTAGTGCGCGTGCCACCACTTTACCTGTCCCTCTCCCACTTGAGGCGAAGATGCAAAAAAACGCTGACCACTCATAGTGAAGTGGGGGCTTAGAAGTGCATTGTCTAGCACTATTACAACAATGCACTCCAGTGCCATGCCGTGCCAAACCCTTATGACTACCCAATGTACGTGACTTTGAATAGTGGACACTTTATTTGGTTTTATCGTGATTTCTATGAAGTATTTTATACTTCAAATATGTCATTTCATGCTAGGGCATTAATATTTATACGTTTTGTTTACTGAGAAAATTAATATATTCCGAATAGATATTCCGAAAGATGGAAGTAGTGGAGGGAAGTATTTGTCTAGGATTGGTGTCGCAATCACCCAATCCCCCCAATCCAAATGAATAATTTTTAAAAAAGATCCACGACTCCTACTTCATTTTTGAATCCTACTACAAGATTAACCTCGTACAAAAATTTCAAGAAGTTTGAAATGAGCCGAGTTTATGTGCTTGAAACTTTGAGCAAGTAAAATCAATTATTGTTATAAAATGGTCTAAAGAATCCTTTGCTAGACTTTGTGTTTTTTTTACTATTTCGTCGTTTTTCTTTTATAAAAACTAAGTTTGATATAATTTTACAGAAATACTGAATCTTTATCAAACCCACAATGCCTGCCAAGCTTTTTTGATCATTAAGTGGCTAATAAAAATATATTTTGCTATGTACAACTATTTATTTACGACGACTTTGAATAATGTTCGATCTAAATCTAAGGTGTAAAAGCATTTTGTTTAGAACAAAATGGCTGCAAATATTTTTATTATTTTACTTCGTGTTGTATTGGAAATATTAATTAATCACTTGGAATAATGGTCCTACGATACTTAAAAGGTCAGAGAAACAATTTATATAATAATTAGGTATAGCTATAAAAATTGTGAGTAATTTAGAAGGTAATAATAATAAACAATTTGTAATCTTTATGTTAAAACGGAAAGGGCATTTTGTGAGTAAAAATTTAAGTAATCTGTAAGTACTTGAAGCAATGTTTAGCTCATTAAAGGCAATTTATTTTATTGAAATTGTATAATAATATCTTTATTAGGTACGTAAGACACGACAAGTTTGGTACTTGAGAGTGGCAATAATATAAAAACTTAATTTAAAAAAGCATTAGCTAGCATAATTACTATGAATCAACTCAGACAAGTCTTGAGTATGAATTTGGATGGCTATAACAGTACGGGAATACCAAAGAAACTATGGATGAACTGTGTGAAAGATATCATGATCAGAAAGGGGGTGACTACCGAGAAGATGACTAAAAAAACTAAATAATAGAGAAGTATGGATCCAAATAAATTGGGATAAGGGCAAACTACGACTCAGATGTTTTCTCAATTTTAAATTATTAGTGGTTTGAGTCTTTCTTCCTGAATTTGTAAAAGATGAGATAAACATGCTTGATTAGCAAAAATAGTGAAGACTGACCACAGTCCCCTTTGTTCACATTAGTATTTAACTTAGATGTGGCACAGAAATCTATAAGCAGGTAGTAATCGTGAGGGGCTCGTGGTGAAGTAATAACAGCCGCACGGGTCGATCGATCAGGGTAACTAACCTACGCGTGACGCGGTTGATTCTTGGATGGGAAACCATCTTTACATACCGAGAATCCATGCCTCGGAAAGCACGTTAAGCCAATCTCGGCTGTCTTTCGGTGATCTTTGATAGTCGTAATGGGTCGTCAGAAGCCCGAAAGTCTGACAACCAGTCTTACCAAGGGGTATCGTATTACCAACAGTAACTGGATTGTGGAGGTCAGATAGGCAGTCGCTCCGTGTAAAATATAGGTATTCAGCTAAATCCGGTCAGACTAGAAGCCGATCCCAACATAGTTGAGAAAAGTCTAGGCAGATTATGTAGCACAGAAATGTCGATGGCATAAGTCACTAGTAAATAGTAAGGGCGCGCTTCCCCGTTGTCGTTAAAAAAAAAAATGCAATATTCTCTGCTGCCTAAATCATAATAAAATGACTCTAGCGACGTCAGCTGAGACTGTTCATTTGTCAACGTGATTTGTGGCTAGACTGTGACGTCAGACCTATGCTATGTCGCGGGGTGGTTTCACGAAAGTATGACGTGTCCTTTCGCTGAAACACGTTTAACTGGCTGGTTCGGAATTCCTTTGTTTCAAAAAAGTTTCTTAAACATTTATAGAGTTCTTATTGCAAAATTTTGGACACGTTTCTTTTTGGCTTAGAATGACCTAACAGGCATGTTAAAAAAAAAAAAAAAAAACAAAAGTCATTTATTCAAACTAGGCCGAGAATTAGCATTTTTTTAACGTCAAAGTAAATACGGACAAGACTAGGCAAGCAATAGAGTTAGGTTAGGTAACAAAACAGGATATTTACAGGCAAATGAAATGATAATCTAAATATCTATAGATGAAAATTAGCAATTAATTACAAAAGTAGTTGTTAAAGTCTGAATAACTGCAGTTCTTGTAAATTTTCTTTGACACGGATAATCAGTTTAAATGTAAACAAATTAACACTTTCTGTTCTGGCTCATTTAACAATTACCTATTATAATGAGAAAATCTAATTCAAACTCACTGTTACGTGTTACTTATTTAACGAGGCCGAGGTGATCAGCGAAAGTGAAACTGTGAAACCAATCATATTGCTTTAGACATAGGAAATAGAAAATTTCGCTCAAGAGACAGGTAAAAGACAGATTTCATAAAAACTAGTGGTCGCCCAGTGGTCGAAATTTGACCATAATTCATTTTTTTAAGTTGTAGGTATATTAAATACTAATTCCATGTTGTCATGATAGTACATACTAATTCTATGCTGCCATGCCATTATTAAAAGGTAGCCATCTTGTGCCAAAGGTTTTTTTTAATTAATTTAATTTATTTCTAATGCATATATAAAAATATTAGTACTCCTGCATATAAACGTTAACTGCGTCAAATTCCATACTCCTCCGTTCGCGTAATTTTCGTAAAAAGGGGTAAACGTTTTTTATTTAATAAAATTGTTCTAAACTAACAGGCGAAGGTGAATTTTGTGCGTAGGCGAATCTTTGTTATCGGTAAAAGCCAATCCGACGTAGAGGCACCGCAGTTAACTACCAATTTGGCGTAGACGTACCGTAGGTCTAGAGAGCGAATTCTACGTATCTACGAGTATTTTGTAGGGAGATTAAATTCAACGTAGCCGTACCGTAGGCATCTATGATGAATTCAACGTAGCCGTACCATAGGCATCTATGATGAATTCAACGTAGCCGTGCCGTAGGCATCAACGATGAATTCAACGTAGCAATGCCGTAGGCATCTATGATGAATTCAACGTAGCCGTGCCGTAGGCATCAACGATGAATTCAACGTAGCCGTGCCGTAGGCATCTACGATGAATTCAACGTAGCCGTGCCGTAGGCATCTATGATGAATTCAACGTAGCCGTGCCGTAGGCATCAACGATGAATTCAACGTAGCCGTGCCGTAGGCATCTACGATGAATTCAACGTAGCCGTACCGTTGGCATCTACGGCGAATTCAACGTAGAGGCAGCGTAGTGTCGGCATTCTAGGACGTAACTTTCGAGAGACATATTGACAATCGAAGTTGAGAGAGGCATATCCTGTCTGCCTTGAGCGTTTACGTCCATTTGTGATATCAATCAGGTATGATACCTATAGGTAAAGAAGTATTCAATTTAAATGCTTAGATACTAGGTATTCATTCCCTAGCCTCTAGGGAATGAATACCCATTACCCATACACAACATTTTGCTTAAATCACTCTAGGCCCTAGAGTGATTTAAGCAAAACGGGGAAATGTTTTAAACAAAATCCACTTAGGTATTTGCTTAAATATGTCGTAAGATTTTGAGAAACATCTCGTAAAATTTATTTTCTACAATAATTATTAAACTTTTTAATATGTTATTAACGAATTTTCTCGGAACTAGATAGTATTTCTTACTAACGGTAATCTATTTTCCTCAGTTTCCAAAGCTATGTGTATAGGGTATTTGCAACCGTTCCTACAAACAGTATAATTCAACGTATTACAATAAAAATTCCCCATAAACAATATTCTCAAGTCTCAACAGAACTTAATTCAAAGCTAACGTTCGCCCAGTAAGCATTTATTACGTATATAGAATAAAAAGACGATTGACCACGTGCCATCATATACACATTCACACATACATATAGTATTTCCCGATACTCATATAACTTGATATAAACAACACATATATAACAATCGGCAGGTAGGTACGTATAGTACTATAGCGACTGTGTCCATTCATAAGAAGCGGTTCATTCATGCGGCCGCGACGACAGTGAATGGGAGCGAGCGAGACAGAACATATAAGGTCGCGTTACACTGACAATGGATTCTTTTTGAATTCACATGAATGAGTTGAAATCCTGTTCTACGAATACATGAATGACATTGTTTTGTTTTAAAACAATTGAATATGCACGATGGTAGCATCGGCTTTTGTTGATCGAGTGGGCATTACGGGAAGCGAGGTTTCCCCCTGTTACGGTAATCACCAGAATTATCTGTTGTTCTTATTCTTATTGTTTACTTCAAGTTTAAACATTGAAACAGGATTACTTTAAGGATGCTTTGGTTTTGAAATCGTAGTGAAATTGTAAAACCACTTGACAATATAAAAAAGCTTTTGAAAACTGGCTTTGAAGTGCTTTATTAAGAAAAAATATAGCTTTGTAAATATTTCATTATTGAAACAAAAAACTATTGGAGAAAAACTGCATAGTAAAGAAAATTATTTTGCTTGACAAGTTGATAATATTTTGAAGGACTTGACCACAAATTACTGAAATCTCTGAAAATTCTATTTCGGATGCTCGTCCACGTCCTGTTCATCAGGAAAATCTGAAATATCCAAAGCTCTATAAAAAAAAATCGAATTCCAACATTTATTTTATAAATCAGGCTGTATCTGTGAACACACCCTTGCCATCAGAGCAACAAGATTGTGTAAAAAAACATCGTCGGTAGGAAGTCAACCCGTCCCAACCGAACACTCTTGATCCACTGAGGTATTTAAAAAAATATATTTTATTACGTCACTTTACGATAACGACTTGGAAATTTGACACTTAGGACCGTTTTGCCTATTTGGGATTTATTAAGTGCCTATTTAAAACTCGTATAGTTGAATGGGTCATTTATTTAATTGTTTGATATTGATACCTTTCTTATAAATGAGTCCTTATTTAGAGGTGTTTTTTTTGGATTGATTTGGGAGTAGGTACCTTGTAGTGAATGTTAAGACCTAAAGTCTCTTAGTCCTATCCGAGTAAAATAGTGGCAATATTAACATGTTATTTTTCCACGCTGTGTAACGATGTAATTATAATATTAAAATAAATAGCAAAAACATGTATGTCGTCATACCTTATTTGCATTCTTCGAAGAAACAAAAAAAAAACATGTTTTTAGTTAAAGTTAAAAGAAATGTTCACGCGCCAAATTCACAGGAAAGCTTCAAGAATCAAGTCTTACTGGTCGTAGTCGGAGGTGGTTATACCGGGCGCGTAGGCTAAGTCGTACCTGCCTCGGCGCGCTTGCCGCCAGTCCGAGCTTGCCCGACCACAACGCGACACAGCGCACGCGACTCGAACACGCACGAACACCGAATATCGAACACCGTTCACAATTCGAACATTTTTAAACAATTGGAACGTTACTATCCGACAGTTAACTTTAT
The DNA here is from genome assembly GCA_914767815.1 of Eupsilia transversa. Lineage (NCBI taxonomy): Eukaryota > Metazoa > Arthropoda > Insecta > Lepidoptera > Noctuidae > Eupsilia > Eupsilia transversa. The sequence goes on from OU611888.1 coordinate 8,576,412, forward strand.
TTGTGTGTATTTGTAAGTGCAAACAAACATGCATGTGTTAACCCCCTTGCTGGTGGTGTGGGCACTCTGCGGGGTCCGTGGTGTGATAAGAACACCGTTGGAAGCGTTCAGACCTTCAGGAGAAATACACTTGAGGAGGCCAGACAAACTGCCGTATCTGCCGCACAAGAGAATACCAGTGCCATCGAAGAGCGACCTCAGGATATTGTACCAGACTGGGGTAAGTTTTGATTTTCCTGATCCCTTGCTTTGCGAAAATAATTCTTTTAGAGTCTTCTAACCTAAAATAGGCTATACTTCCAGAGATGTTAAAGAAGTAGTCGGATAAATAATTATATCAAAATATAAAATAACAAGTAAGTTTCTGAAAGTTCACAACAACTTACCGCTTTGTTACTACACTGGCATTGAATATTTGGAAGTCAACCTTCAAAAAATCAAGATTGTCGTACGAATAAGTATAAACCCTGTAATTTAAAGTTAAGAAATAGCTTAATTAATGTCTCGTTGTTGAAATATGAACTACTTTAAGAAATTGGCGCCAAAACTTTGTGAATGAGGCAGGATGACAAATCCTAATGGACACATTAATAGATGTTTACGATGCAAGATAGTAGGTTTGAACAACGTGAATGCCTTATTGGATCATTGTTGTATAGTTTAATATTTAAACGTCAAAGTCGTGACGATTGTCACGAACAGCGAATTTCAAAGGAAATCATTACTTGTTTTTGAAATTCCAAAGACAATATTTATGTTTGTCAATTTTTTTTATAGGACACGAACTGATAGAGGAAAGATTTCGTCATATCTGTTGCTAAATTAGAGAGCTTTCGATAAAACTTGAGTCACTTGAGTTGTGTGTTTCAGGAGTTTACTGTTTCATCTTTCTTACGCTATAATTGTTATGATATATTGCAGAAATATTTTAAAGTATTACATAATAAATAATTAATAATATACTATGTGGGTACCACATAAATATCGCAATAGATGACGCACTGCGGCTATCTGAGAAGATAATTAGAGTTTCCACGAAGGGTTCCACGGTTCCACCCAACAATTAGACCAATTAAAACCGACAAATAGCACAAGTATGTCAGCCATATTAATTTTTATAAACACGGAGAGCCCCCATGACTAAACCACTACCACGAAATCGTAAATAAAACAAAAAGCTATGCGGAAAAAACACGATTTGTATCAACGGATACATCATCAAATATAAATTCTTTATGCGTTATTAATGTCCAAAACCAGTAAGTATCACAATAAATACGGCCATAAGCCAATAAAAATAAAAGCAGTTCCGGATGTCAAGTCTTGTCAGTTACCTATACATATTTTAAAAACAACGATAATCATTATTGTATCTAATTTTGAAGTCGATTTAAAGATAATCGCTCTAACCTAGGTCCGTAATTACGTTTACTCAATAATAGTTCTAAAATATTTATTTATTTACTCGAATATAGACTGTATATTACGTGAAATAAAATTCAAATTGTGAGCCGCAGCGAGTATTTTAAAAATGGTATTATAAAATGGGAGCGTTGCGCGGGTGCGTAGGCGCACGCGTAACACCGGTGGCGGCAGGTGTTCATTCACTCATTCTTATCTTGACAGCTTCGATGACTTACGGGCCGAGCCTCGCTCCCGGCCCGTGTGTGCTATTTGGTATAAAAAATATGTTTTTTATGTCATTGCCTTTAAGCCCATTCGTAACGGTAACCGTCTTTTCGATCGTTCGTCTCTTTAAGCGATGGAATTTAAAGTTATCTCGTCGTTTATTCATATTTCGTTTTATGGGAGGGCTTAAATCTTGACAGATATACGAGTATTAAGCAGCGTGCCATTTTTTTAAGCTTTGCTTAACAAAAAGTGCAGTCTTGCCATTGTGCAGGTTTGAGATGCAGCACTGTACGGAGTAATCAACCGTTTAGTCTCACAGCGGGTGTCAAAGTGCCGACTGGTAAATAATAGTTGAGTTTAGTGCTCCCAAGATTTGAATAACAAAACTATGAGAGGGTGTCTGTGATCTGCCGACGCGACACACCTCTTGAATCCCGCGCGGGCCACTTTGAACATCTCATTGATAAAATAGCTGAATAGATTCATTACTTATAATGTGACATTAAAAAATGCAAACGCATTCAAAGCTTGAGCCTTTAGATTTCGGTTCTGTTTGTAGCGACACGTGCTATGAAACATATATTAGGTAGAGTAGGTACATTGTTGAAACTGGCATTTATTAACAAGACATTGCAAATAAAAACCATTACCAATCAGCTCACGCGGATATAAATCATCATGCTCACTTGCCACATGACAAGTGAGAAGACTCTTGAAGCAATTTGTAAGTGCTAAAGGATGCCGCTTAAAATATATGGGATAATTGAATTTCAATCCGATTCTCCTGCAATCCAGACTGATATACAGAATAGAATAATGGTCCTGCAATTTGTCGCACCGTACGAATCAATTTTCGCCCCTGTTTTTGATATACCAAAGGTAGACTACTGAGAGTAGAGTGAACGATTACAGTCATATCTTACGCTTATGTAAATATAAAGTTAACCAAAGGAAGTGAATAACTGAGAAGTATTAAGTATCTTGCAACTATTAATAATAATTCTATTACGGAAATTGCATCCGTTTTTTAAACAAACGGAGCAAGAGGTGTGATCATAATGGAGATCATAGTGTACGTAATGGAGCTTACAGTTAAGAAGAAAGAGGATGATAGTTCTAAAGAAAACCGTTTCATATATTTAGTAGCATTAATACTTTGTCTAGTGCTTGCTTTAAACAACGCTATCTAATTAGAAGATTATCTCAAATTGAAGCTAACTGAAGCCACTGCAGTTTGCATGTAAACATCTAATCAGGCGACTTACAACTGGTGTTGTGTTTTATTGACCTGAATTGTTCTAGCACGGACACTTTATTCTTAACATAGATCATACTAGTTGATTGAAGAAATATCAAATATACTGTGCTAATGGAAAAGCTCTAGTAGGTAAGCGAAAGTTGTAGAAGCGAATTACAGATGGCGAGTTTCGTATTCATAGTACTTATCGAATTATCGAGAATGACGCATTGTACCTTTTTCACGAATAGGGTAGTAAATATTGTAGAGAAAACAAATGACTCACATCAGGGGTGACCTTAAGCGAAACTGAAATCAGTACTTAAGAAAGCCTTCAAGCTACTTACTCATCTTCATCTTTGGAGTTATATTATATGAAAATGCTCATATATTCTTTCCAAGAATTCCAAGATCTGTTATAATATAACTTATATCTACCTCCGGATAGCTCACGTCAATTTCTGTATTCGAGCCGTTGCGATAGGTATCGCCCAAAATTCAGACGTCATCGATGTTGCTAAGGATATTACCAGCTCACTCGTATCATCAATCATTATTAAAACATTATTAGACGTCGACCTCGGGAGCCGCCCCGTTTTTGTGCTTTATCACAATTTTCCATTACACAATGGATGTTTCCGTGTAGGTGTGAAATAGGGTCGCACGGAAGGTATTGCGAAATATCATTCATTTCTTTGTGTTGGGATAAGTGTTAGATTCGAGATTGAGAAATCGTGTTTGATATTTGCACAATAATTAATAAATAAATTGTGTTTGATATAAAATATGAATAAATTGTAGATAAACAATTTTGTTTCTTTTTTTCTTAAACTGCACTTGAATATGGTAAGAAAAAACCTAACTATTAAGTTAACAATGCCAGATACGAAGTGGAGGCGCCGTGAAGCAATCATAACTTAATATAAAATTTCTTAATAAATACTGTAAATGCGAAAGTGAGTTTGTTTATTTGTTTGTTACGCTTTCACACTAAAACGGCTGAACGGATTTGGATCTAATTTGGCTCATGGGTAAACCATGACATGGGTTAGAGCATAGGATCCTTTTTATCCCGGTAGTACTTTCTCGTCGTATAATTTCCGACCTCCACGCGAGCGAAGCCGCGGGCAAAAGCTGTTATCAACAATCTATTATAAATAAAATACCTGACACATATTTAAAAAGACATAAAAACTTTGCATAAAAAGCTCTAAAGCTAACATATTGTTTACGGCCAGTTTTTTCATTACGCTTTAAATTCTTTGGCGCCATTTGATTAGCTAATTGGTTTTGAATAAGAATTTGTATAATACCAAATTCTTCACGGATGCTCCGATAACTATTTATAAATATTTGTTCATGTCGTGATTTCGCATGGATTTCCTTTATATGCGGTTGGTTAAAGATAAAGAAATTATACTTGAACTAAACCTATGTATAACACCAAATAGTAAGCCGACCAGAAGAAATAGATATAATAAGAAAAGTATAAAGTTAAATGAAAACATTTATTTAAATGAAAACACATTGCTTTAGCATAATTAAACGATGAGTGTCAATGACGTCTCGCATATTACTGGCGACTCTGATGTTAATAACAAAATCCTTAATGATCTTGCTAATAATCGATTGCAGCCATTTTAACACAGGGTTGCTGCAAGAGAAAAATATTCTAAAGACAGTAAATATAAAAGACAAGAACATTAAAAGTAGCCTTACGACATGGTTAACAGAAGTTCTCGAATTGCAGCTCTTGAATGAAGATAACTAAAAGAAGCAACACATATAACGCCTCTTCATTGCAAGGTCTCTATTTAATGCAAAGGACACAGGATAGCATGCGACGGAGCGGACGTAACGGGAATAAAGCTTAAGTTATACGGACACTAAAACTTATGCACGTAATGATATTTAAATAAAATTACAATGCAAACTGCAGCAACATATGTTTGGAATTTAGAGCGAAGAATTTAAACAGTTTTTGCAACCGATGAAAATGAACTGGCTGAAGTGAAATTGTAATGTCTATATTCAGAAACCCAAAAAATAAGTATTTGCGTGCAAAGAAGATTACAACAATAGATCAGTCTTTGGACAAACTAAACTTCAAGCTGAACTGATCTTACAACAAAAGTATAAAATAAAGTCATCCCACAAGCCGGATTTAAAGAAAAATAAAATCAATAGAAATAATGAGATAATTTACGGTTCGCCACGGCTGGGACGGACAAAAAGCGTGACAGTGGGACACGCGTCAACAAAGAAAAGCGATGGTAAAAAATGACCTCGCCCGGACGCGGGTAAAGCCGGGATACAATGTTGGAAAAGTTAAAGCTCAGAGTTTATATCTGAATTTGCTGCCATCTCTGCAACTGTGTGCTTTTATTTTGACACCGCGGTATCTGGGAAGTGTATCGTTCACTTATGCTATAATTTCATTAGTCTAGGCTAAACGTTAGCGGGTTATAATATGGCCTAGGATCTCAAAAGTCGCCATCAAAGACATCAGACATACCAATCAGATCAATCAGATTATCAAAAATCACACAATAATCTCAAACACGAAAAATTACAAAGAAATCAGACTCAAAAATTAAGACCTGCCTTAAACAGACCTGTACACTCAGGACTAAGGAATATTAAACAAAAAAGATCAATAAGCTTGAGAGGAGAGCCCGAGACACCTGCGTTACGCCACAAAAACACTAAACACCCTCACCGCGGTTCAAAAATAAACCCGGATCGAATATTGTCAGTTTTTGTTTAGATCCAACTTTTTTGATGGGTTCTTGGTTTTATTCGGAAGTATTGAGGTGAAGAAAGTTTAAAAATTAATGTAATTAGAGATGAAGATGATATAGTGTCTGACCATTTCGATTTTGAAACAGAATTAAGAGAAGACAGTGTGGTTGCAGTATAAGTACTTTATACAAATAATATTGCAAAAGCTTTCAATTAAATCTTTAGAAAATAATTACAAAACTGCCCAACAATCGTTATTATAATATCGGTACATGAAGACATCTCCGTGCCCTAAAAACCGAAGGTCTTCAGACAATCCCCACTCAAGTCAAACACAAGACTCAAGGAGGCGACACTCGAGCGGGATTACCGTGGAAGACGAACTGGGCCCGGCTTCCGTCTCAAGGGGCAACCACGTGTGTCGTCAATGGACCGCTCCGGATGCCCTGGCCCACAATGGGGACGCCTGTATGCTTAGACATTATACCAACACCTCCGAACCAAAACGTCGCAAGTACACTCCTCATGTGGGCGGTTAAGACTTTTCGAAATCATGCAACCGTTGCGGATATGTGTTGTAGTTGTAATTTGAGGAAGTTCGTTCGAGAGTTGCTTTTCAGTACTCTTTATACGATGCTCCCCTTGAGCAAAATTATCTGTGGATTCGGAGGGTTATCAATTATTATCATTCAGTTGAATATGTTAATTTTGTGAATGGAGGGGAATCCAATTGAAAATTACGTCTTTAGAAATGTCATACATAAGGCATGTGTAAACTAACAATGATACTGAATTTATTTTAAAATATGGTATATGGTTTGGTTTTGATTTTGTTAGCAACAACTTTACAAATTGAATGAATTCGATTACATTAAATAATGTGCGGAAAACTATATAAAACACGCAGTAGCTTAGTGGTAATACTCGATTCCAATTCTATTTACCGCAGTTTGCCGTTTAAATAAAATTGTTTACATTCGCGTAGGCATAATAACGTATGCACATTATACAAGTTGTTTCATAACTGCCGGTGTCATTGGACACATATGTGTGACAATGTGTGCATCACTGTATACAACATTACAACCACAGTGACGATTAGAGGCGCGTGCGTTCATTCATTGATAGAACATGCTAACATTTCTGATACGTGAGCCGTTGATGTCTTTTCAACGCGGGTTTCGACCGCACCTTATACGGCTAATACTCACGGCCTATGAATAATTATAATTTTAATTACGCGTTTACCTGATTTATGGAGTGTAGTAAAGTTAAAATGGTATAACATAAATATTTTGATTATATGTGTCGGTTAAATGCCTATGATTTATTGCTCAATAAAATGATTTTGGCAATTTAAATTAGTTTTATAGGCTCTTCATTTTTATGACTTTGTTTTTTAATGAAAGCTTATGTATTAAACATTACTCGTTTATTAACATTGTTTTTGTACTGATTGAAATGATTAAAACAAATGTATTTATTTAGCCATTAGTGCCCTCATTCATCTAAAATGCTGTCAACGCTTCTGTAGTCTATGACCAAAATCAAAATTGAGAATATATTTTATTCAGGCGACCAAAGAAATTCAAATCATATCTATCGCACCATACATTTAATCCGGTCGCTAATAGCCTTAGCTACAGGCAAAACACTAATTACAAAAGTAATAAATAACATGTGACCGTCGGCTATGGGGTAATTACTCGGATTAGTAATTTCTCGGCTACCTGTGTTCCCGGAACGGTCAGCATCCGGACCGGTAGCCGGCGGCTAACGAATCGTTATTTATAATTTATTGAATACTAGCGCACCGCCCTTGCTTCGTATGGGTGCAATGGCGATATGTCATAACATCGAGATTTCTGTGCTATATCTAAGATAAATGTGTGTTTTATACACACTACTGTCGCGGCCTGCAACTGGTGCACTGATGGACGGTCGTGAAAATGGATCATGACTCCATCAATGCCTGGTTGCGGCCAAGGCTTGTATATTACTTTTCTCAAATAATGCGCGGAAATTCAAACTGAGTAAATTAATTGTAAATTCCCGAACCAATGACGGAGAACGATCATTTTTCACACGCCAATATTTTCTTTTGTTTCTTTTAAACAGCTCTATTTGCAAGCCAAATCGAAATTTAAATAAAATCTTTGATAAATCGTCCTCCTTGGTTGCCATGTTTTGAAGTAAAAAGTTCATTCCATTTTTAAATAACACGAAAATCCGTTGCGTAACCGTAGTTTAGAAGAACAACGCGGTCACACAGACAGACAGACACGAAAACGACTTTAATTTATAATATGTATAGAAGATACACTGCAGTGCCGGACCTGTAATTATACGAGAAGATATTAATGTAAGAGCTACAGATTCGGGAGCGATTTTAACGGATATTTTAAATTATAGCAGGTGGAAGTCGGGTTTGATTAGGGTTTCTTGGGTTTAACGACTTTTTTTTGCTTTAGCCAATAATTTTAGATGCAACGCGATAATTTGCTGGCAGAAACATTATGGATTGAAAATAATATTTGTAAAAAAATGCGATTTATTGATGTTATTGAATTTTCTGGTCCTTAGAGACTAAAATAAAATCTAATCCATAACCGAACAAAACCGTAAAATAATATACAATATGAAATAAAAAACGAAGACAAGTTTTTAAATTCAAATAACACGATGAATAATTTATCATTGGTCCCATTAACCTCTTTATATAATTTTGTCCCTCTAGCAAACATTATGCGACCGTCTCCCCTAATTTTGAATGAAAATGAATGAATTGACGAACTTCACCTCGAAATATGTTATAACGATTCTATAGGGTCCTAATTCTGAATGAATTGATCAAATTATATCATAGGGTTTTATTTCGTATGCAAATGAATTCAGACAAATAGATTTACAGAAACGTGTAAACGGAAAAGTGTTAAAATTATTTATAACTGGGCACTTATGGAATTTCTTTTTTCAGTAGCTTTGCATAGGCACTATATACAGATCTCATGTAAGCAGCCACTACGATTAATTTAAACTCAAAAATCTCGTTTTAAATGCCAGCTTTTCATCCGTTTCACTTTCATCATCACAATAGTCCTCAACTTTCGCAATTTCCTTCAGCTCCCAGTATCATAAACTGAAACTGTGCGAGCAAGACAGCATCATACGTAACACCTACGCTAGAAAGGGCCAGCTATACGGAGAAGGTTGTGGAAGGTCGGCGGTGGTAACAAATTATTTTATTAGTGTGGGCGCGGCGCGCGCGCCACCTGTTCGATGGACCGGATGCCGCGCCCCCCGGCCCCCGTACGTCACACCCGCTAAGGGACTTAGGCAGTGGTTAGGTTACCGGCGAGCTAGAGTATCCGTCGCATTATTAGGGTTCAAACGTTCAGCACTGGTCCATATTTTTTATGCTTGGCTTGCAGTTACATAACATAGTTATGAACAGGGGTCTTAAGTCCGCTAATTTATAAACGTTACAATGGTCTCTCAATGGTGAGTTTTGAGATATCATTGTAACGTTTATAAATTAGTAGACTTAGGTCCCAGGATACATTTTGGGTACCTAATCTATTGAAATAGAAATCTAAACAGAAATACGAATTGAAGAAGCCTATCTCAGCAGGTCTGTTCGGGTTGGCGGAGGAAGGAGGCTGACCAGCTCAAGTCTGCCTTCATTAAAATGAGAAACAGGAGAGCTTGAGCCCACGCTCAAGCTTCTTCAACTTCAAGAATGAAAGGCTTTTAAGCTTAACGCTTATCGCTCTTCGTTTAAAGTAGGACCTCATCGTTAAAATAATCCTTCACACCGTTTCAAACCTTAAGGACAATGGATGAGAGTCACAATTTATATAAGAATTAAGTCCTGCTAATTCTGACTCTAGAAAAGGAGACGAAAAGTCCTTTGGTACTTGTCGCCTTAAGCGCCGTCTGTTTCTCAGTCGTTTCCAAAAAATCTAGAACGAAATCGAACATCCGTCGATTCCCCCCGGGCACTACAAATGGCTATTCTTTTGTATAATTCATGATCGTTGATCGTGTATTCTTGAATACATCACCGACATGCGATCACTTAGCGATAATCGCGTAACTGTCTTTCAAAACATCCTCATTTCTTGAAACTCACAACATTAATAAAACTGTTTAGTACAACGTAGTGCGTACTATTGTCAATTTTTTTGTCAGCCTTATTAGAAATTCAATGAGGAACGTCCGAAATGTAATTTTCTTACAACCGGCATTAGCATTCAGGTCGACAGCGAGACTCCGTTAAATAAAGGCATACTCTTGACGAAGTAAGTCAACAACCCATACATTGTGTCTATGCGTTGTACTTTTTTTTCGTTACACAAAAGGGCTGTATCCGGTGTTTAGGAGATCCAACTGAGGCCGTTTCCGCGAAATCTATCGCAATACACAAGAAACGGGAAGCATATCCGGAACAACGAAAAAAATATACATACATTTTTTCACACCTATGCGTGCACAGGGCTGTCGAAGTTGTGAACGGAATTTAAATGGAAGGAATGGAGGACTTTGTTCGATGTGCCATAAGTTTTATTCCAAACCATTTTTCCGTATACCCACTAGTTTTGATAATAAGAAAACAACATACTATAATCTTATTATCATTGGCAACAGAATTAAACAAATTCAAATCCAGAATACACCCTTTTTCTTTCTACAAAGTTATTATGAGGCATGAGTTATGAGTACCATGATGGTTTTACAATTTAAAAACATGATTATTAACTAAAGACGGCCATTTGCATAAAATTATCAATAACATCATCGTTAATTGCACTTTGGAACTAAACAGTACTTAAACAAAAAGCAAAGGAAATTAAAGTCATTCATCGGATGTCGACTGTTTCCAATTAAACATACTAATTTATTACGGGCAATAATAGCTTAATTACAGTTGTGAGCAGTAGCCCTGCATGTCTTCGCAGAAAAAATGTTCCCACAGCTAACAGGTTGCCGAATGGCACGTCTTCCGGTCGGAAGTACGACCGATGGTCCTTTTGGAAGCAAAAAACTAAAAGGACCAGAGCACATGTTCATATTGTGATTCCTTTACGGAACGTTATGATTAACATCGATTTGGACTCGTTCATAATCGTTTTCATTATGTTCCCTAGGCAGGTGTCCTGAAACACCTTCCATTTTTCCCACGCCGACTTCTTTTGTGGCGATGATTGATTCCTTTAGAATTTTCGTATTGTTCGATGTGTCGAATTGTACGAATGTACCGATTGATTTAGTATGCGACGCGAGTGGAATGGTAAACAATGCACGCGAATTTTGATGGGTTCCGTGCATACCGAACATCGTACACACGCTGGTGAAATGATTGGGTCATGTTTGTATGTTATTGTGTTCGGTTATGCCTGGTTCTGCGTTATTGACTACTTTGTAAGGGAAAATGTTTATTGAAAGAGGCAAAACCTGTTTTAAACTTACCTTTACTAATGCTTTCATTGTTTTCATACCTCGTTTTTTTTTTCGATGATTGACGATTTCTTTTTCTTTTTTCGTGTGGTGTTTGATTAATATTATGAATAACCATTTAACATGTGTCATGGAGTAGGTCCATAAACACCACTCATTTGTTTTTGTCTTCTATTCCAGGGTTCAGAAGACGACCTTCCAGACTGCAGACCAAGACAGGTGTGCAGTAAAGTGGACCTATACGATGCGACACAGCCCTGGATCGAGAGGAAGTGTCGCTGTTTGGGACATAGGCCGTGCTCTAGGTCAGTATTGTGTTGTTACGACAAGTACATGTTTGGGACAACCCACACATGAACTTTTATTTTTCATGTATACTGTGTCCACGTGCTTCGAGTTCTTTTTCTATTGCAACGAGAGTTAGATAGTGTTTTTTTTCCTTTTTGTTTTTTTCCTTCCGAATCTTCACTTTTTGCCTATTGACTTAATTATGGGTTTCATGTCAGTTTAGCTGCACTAAATTTTGCTTAACTTCATTCATCGACGAGTATTGAGATTTGAGATGTTATAGCACCAAAATACTCGTGATAAAAATACCCTTTATAGATCTGTTCAGAATCATCTACATGCTACAAAACTGTCTCAGGTAAATAAGCTCGCTTCTTCATCTTGGTCAAATAACATCTGATTGGATGGGTGAAGTAGGCAATCGCAAAATGATTATCCTCGTACTGACACTTTGAAAACGCAGATTATATTCAAATGTTGCCTGATTATTATTCCAACCTTTGACAGGGTTTCCCTTTTAAATATCAAATTATAGTGAATAGGATCGCGCTCGAGGCAATTATTTAAATGTCCTTAGTTTTTGAGCATTAGGTTGGCTATATTTTATTATTAATATCTTAACCACAAGTTTTTATTTTTTCTTGCTATATAGTGACTTTGTTGAGTTAGGTGTAGGTATCACTTTTTGTCATTCAGCTAAGATTCGATGATAAAATCCACAATAGAACTGTACGCTCCAACGGATTATCAAAATAAATTCTTAGATTTTATGATGGAAATCTACATTTATCTAGAATAGATTAATGTGTTTATCTCGTCTACTTTCTAATCTCGGTTTGATATGTAATCTACAGGGTGACGACTCTATAAAGGAATTCCAATTTGCTCAGAATTAAGTCTAGCATACAATATAATTATCCCTGAGTCATTGGTGTCTGTAGTTTGGTTTCACGAATCCGCTTCTAACGGATTTAAATTCATCGGATACCAGAAACTGTGATATCATTTTCAAATCTGTTTATTGTTCTTAAGTTAAACAAATAAACATCATCTAATTTGTGACTATTCTCATTACAGCGATCTCACGAGTGATGACAACCACACGTTATCAGACAAGACGACGCTCTACAAGACATGTGAGCCTGTCAAACGTTTACCAAAGTGCAAGTACTTCAAGGATGCTGCCTGGATCATCTACTCTTTTCCTGACAGCAATGCGACGCAGCAGATCGTCAACTGTCATTGTCCGAAGCTCTCAGTGACGTATCTGTTGAAGAAACTGCCGTATACGACACCTAGCGGGGAACAGGGGAACCAGTACCAGTTTGCGTGCTCGCCGCAAAGCGTAAGTTTACCTTGCCTTTGGACTTAACCTTTCGTTTTTAGTTCCAGTTAGCGACGTTAGGTGGCAGAAGTAGTTCTTTGGTTATGTCGTTGGTACAACTTGAAATTGTGTATTTAATCCGCAGATGAAAGTTAAAATGTTTTTTTTTTGTTTTTCAAAAAAAAAAAACAATATACGTTTGCTTGATTTGTAACTTTTTATTACAATTTTCTTTGTCTTTTACAGAGGTTACGTTGTTCAAGAAAGGAGCCATGCAAACTGTTCAGCGCGAGGCGGCGACATGAACAAATCGACGAAGTGAACGCCAACACTATCTGCCAATGTCCACGCGGTCATACCTGCCCCAGACATCACACGGAGACGGGAGTATTGGCCGGCATCACGTACGCAGCAGAAGACATCCGCACCTACCACGGGTACTGCATGCCCGAGCCTCCCCCCGACGCCTACAGATTCGTAGGAGATAAAGATTGAATCAACAACCAACACCAACCCTCAACATTGTGTGATTCAGCTGGAAATGTACTTAAAACTGTACATTGAACGCCTCCACAGCTTCCACGAGCACACAACGAAGTTTGCTTTGCTCATACCTGTTTAGTACAAAAGTGTTAAGCATGTTTGGTTTTAAAAAGAATGACTAATTTTTTCGACGATTTTGATCGTCTGTTCGTACGCTAGTCCATGTGACACTATCAAATTAACGAACAAAAGATTAAGCTTCTAATTTTATTGTAATGTACAACGATATTTAAGTGATACAGATACTGTAAATATCTTATTTAAGTACTTTGTATTACGCACTGTTTCTGTTATAATCGTGTAAATAATTTTAGCGTAAGTCGAATCATTCCAAACGTTTAGTTTAAATTATTATTTTTCATATTTTAATTATTTACTTGCCATACTTACGTAGTTTGTTGCGTTTGTTCCGAGTCTTCCATTCCAGTCAAGAAGGCAACGTTATGTTCATTGTTTTGTTTATGTTAACAAATTGTATAATAATAATTTTTGTTATACGAAAACGAGTTATTTGATAGCCATATCTTAAGGTTGTAAGTTTTAAATTACATTTTAAATAACTTATAGAATTGTGTTTTAGTATCGACTGATACCAGTTATAATATTTGCTAATACACATCACTATTAAGTGAGACCTTGTTTTTTAAAATGAAATAAATGTATAGTTTTAATGAAGCATATATGGATGGATTAATACCAGTGACAAAATGTTTTATAATTATTGGCGAAAGTTTTCTCTAACTAGAGTTTTATAAAGAAAACTTCTAGAAGTTTTAATAACGCTGTATGTATGTAAATATGATAGAATGTTGGTGTTTGTAAAATGATACCTGCGATGTGGTATGTCTTCCTTTTTTGTTTTATTATGTATAGGTATAAAAATAAGTTAAATTATTGAAAGAAAATGAATAAATGTTTCGATATCAATTTAATCATTGTTTTGTATAGTGTTTAAATGATTTGACCATACGAGTAGTCTTCTCAATTTTCTATTAGGCTTTGTAGTCCGACTTGCATTAGTTTCTAATTTCATACTGCGGTAACTAATCCCAGTTTAGTACGGGGATTAGTTACCGCAGTCTAGTCGTAGGTAATCATTATAGTACTGATTATCTCTCTCCACGGTCTGTCGGAAAGATATGCTGCATGTAATGATGTAGAATTAACATTACATACTTTCTTATAAATACACATTGAAATAACTAGAAAATTATTTGGTCGTAATATCCAAAAATGTTAGTTTAATATAATGACTCTCTTTATGTACCTAGATTTTTTCTGGCTCTTCATATTTTCCCATTCTTCTGCCGTTGTTAAAAGGTGCAAAATACATATTGCACTTTTAATAATAGCTCATGATTAGGAACGCATACATTCATCTAGTCAACCATATCGCACCGGCGGCATCGCAAAGTAAGTAAATCACAATTGATCGTAGATATCAACGCGTGCGCAATGCAGGCGTGATAAAACATTCTGACGTGCGAAACATGTGCTGAAATACACAATCACTACAACTGCTAATAACTTTTTTGTGCCGAGATTGTTCGGATACGGGATCATTGACATGCAACATGCAAGTGCAACAGACAGACGATGCAACGGCGAGATTTTCATCATTATTACGCATCAATTTGCGAACAATTACGTCCACGCGGCCGCGCGTACGCCGCGGATGCGTAGGGCACGCTATTGGATGGTGTTCCGTACTGGGTGTACTTATTCTGAACAAATTTTGGATTCTGAATAATTTAATTTGGATGTTACGAGACACTTGGCTCATTGTCTGGGGGGAGGGGCAGTAGTAGGCACTTCAACAGTCCTCCGGATTATTTGTCTATGTTTTCATTGATTTTATAAGTTAAACAAAATAACTCACAGGAGGTTCAACAAAACAGGAAGCATACGGCACGGGCAGGGTGGGCGGGCGAGTGTACGGGCAGTATTCTATTCAATTTATAACCAAAAAAAAGTGTCAATACAATTAAATGTAGGTACAACGTAATGCTTGCCATGATATGTGTGAGTTAATCTACAATCGTCACAATTTCGACTTGTCACCATTTTATTTATTGATAATCAACAAACTTTGAAAACCACAGTCACTATCGCAAAATATGGATATCTCTGCAGACGACAGCACTATACAAATTCTCGAGATTGTGAAATGCGCCCGCGCCGCATGAACTACGTGTAGCAATAAGTTAATGATCTGTGACATTATCGCGTGATACCAAGAGTTAGGAGCGCTAATCTTACAGATAAAAACATTACTCATACGCAGCCAATAAACCAATAGGCGATACTGGCCACTTTTTTTAAATATCGAAGATAGAACACACTTTCCAGAAAAAAAGGCGTCTCATCGTTCGGCCGAGAGGCGTCTCATCGTTCGGCCGAGAGGCGCTCCTTCTAGCGTGGGTGGTCGACCTACAAAATATCGCGGGGAAGACCTGGATGAGACTCGCACAGACCAGGGAAACATGGCACAAAAGGGAGGACTCTGCCGTGCGTGGAACAAGGCTGCCAATGATGATGATGATGAACATCGTTCTGTTTAGAACAATATCTTTTATCGTTTTCCTACAATACAACTAAGAAAACGGTAGTTTTTTTTTTATATTTATGACTAAAAACTACAGATCGTCCGCCTGTTATCCTTCGCAATCAGAAACGTGACTATGACAGATTAGTTAACTTTTTACAAAAACGGCACTTTACACTCATATTTTCTTTGAATTACGTATTAATCGTCAACAGCATCGACATACATTTTGCTAATAAAGATCCAATCACACTTTTTACGGCGTCAAAGTATCTGGTCACGATTTAGTTTATCTTAAGCGAATAAATAGCTGGAGAAATGGTGTACGTGTTAGCTAAAATTACGCGTCTATGGGGAAAATAATAAAATGTCTAGAAACAGTGCTCACTTAGTTGGGACAATATTGTTTATACAGATTTTGAATAAATATAAGTTAAAAATGTTACGAATGTGTAGGATCTGTCTTGAGTTATTGTAAGCACAACTTCGAAGCGAAATCATGATTTATGAATTGTGATGTACCGTAAAATAATTCGACAAGGTCACCAGCCGCATCGTGTCAAAAAGATTTCCTCTTCAAATCGCATTTCAACTTATTTTATTCGCCCAACGGTGGGAAAAAACCAAAAAAATGGCAACTATAATACCTGAGAAGTACAGTTAATCGACTGGGCTAGTAAAGACAAGATGTCTCACCGAATAGGCCTGCACCATAGAGTGTAACTAATCAGAAATTACGATATAATAACGTAACAAATGGCTCGGGAAAAAGCTCGCCTTATTCCACTAATTCGCAATATAAATGAGTTTTTTTAAACGCGTAAAAACGCATTCAATGTAAGGCATTACTTTAAATGTATTGAAGTTACAATTTGTTGGTAACAATAATTAAGGGTGAAAAAGTAATAGTTTTATCAAATTGCCAAGGGTTATAAAAAACAACTTAGAGGCAATTCTTACATACCCTACCGTAGTCTTTTATACCCTTTTGAAAAATCAATTGCAAAAGTTATTTCAGTGCGAGCCAGCAGTTTATTGGCATTGTTGTTTGGACTCTTTAAAACAATCTACTTGGTCAAGTTGGATAAAACACATTTTCTATCAATAGACTGAGTTTTTACTAAAGTTCTAGAATATAACCTGATTAAAATGATAACCTGATTAAAATTTGCATTTTAATCAGGTTATATTCTAGAACTTAGCCGTTTTCGATCAAATGGGACCGATTCTCTCTCAATTAAAAAAAGAACTCTGCAAATTGGTCACGTCCACCTTGTGTAATCGGTTTACATACATAAAAAGCAACACACAGGCATGCGACCAATTGACAGCCTCCTTCTTTTTCCAAGCCGACCAATCGACATGCAAATGACAAATGGCAATTTAATTCAATTAGTTTTCTTTTCTTGAAGTTTCTAAACTGACATTTGATCGTTAGAGCGGTGACGAATTGGAGCCCTTTCTTCGACTTGTTTCATAACACTGACGAGAGATTTTTAATTGGTAAAGAAAAATCGTTTGTTCGTGTCCATGTAACTTGAAGAGCAGGAAAGTAGCAGCAGAAATTTCTTAAGAAATAAGCAGTGCCTATCTTTGTTTGCAGAGTCTTAATCCGAGGTTATTTATACTGGTTGATTTTAAATTCATTGGCAATGTTCCAGGGTTTGAAAGTAATCACGAGTATGAACAACTTTTTTGGGATCAACTCTGATAAAACGAAAAGGAACCCAAGTAGATATTAGATTATCTACGATATACGATATTCAAGCAAACTGGAATAAATTTTATCAGCGTAATAAGATTTACTTTGACATTTTTCGTATGGAAAAACTGTCAAAAATTCAAAATTCATTTCGAAGAGAAGGCTTATTCCGCGGATAAAGTTTATTCCTGTTTGGTCGAATCCGCCCTAAGTCAGCCTGTGTGTATACTGCTGTTTAGTAGGTGTGTCGCTAGTACAGTCTATGGGGTCTACGACTCTAAGTTTTATAATAAACATCCGATACGATATTATGTTGCACAGCAACAGGATAACAAGTTTCAATAATGTCAAAAATACGTGCTTTCCTCACGTTTTCAAGCCTACTCAACATATTATGTTGGGTTAATTACAATTGGGTACAAGTAGCGGCCATTTGCAATTTTCTGCGCCTAGTTACAACATTATGGCGACGACGCGACGTACACCATAGAAATTGAATTTCTTTAATTGATTCTTACGCCTCGCACGGGTTGACAACGACACACTATTTTGGCTCACTTCTAAGATTTCATTTTACGATGACAATACATAGTGGACAAACTATAGGCTGTGTCTGGTCAACATTATCAGTACCGTTTCCGTTCTGGATGATGGCATTAAAAGTAACGAGATTAGACCTTGAGGTTAGTAGGTAAGCACTTTAAGTGCGTATTGTGCTATTTTCGCAGTATTGACAATTTTTTTCCTAATCCCCTCCCCACAGTGGGCGTAAAAGCTTAATGCTTTTACTATGATTCCATGAAAATATAATTTGGTAAATCTAGTTCTTAAAGACTAATCGAATTTCTCACTCACACAATCAGTTTTATTCTGTTATTGTCACGACTGGGCTTTTTGTCGAAAGTGAAATGCGTAGACCGCGGTCAGTTTCGTGTGTATTATTGTATGACTCCATCATTTCGCCATCAAAATTAAGTTATAAAATCCCTGATGTTCCGTGAAAGTTGCAACAGTGTTGTGGTTTAACTAAGTACCTTCTTACAACGTTATATTAAGTACTTATGGCTAATCTCTTTTCTTTCTTCTTTTTCTATCATTTATTATATAATATTTCTAGATTGCTGCTTGTGGCTTCAGGAATACCTCTTTGGCATGTTGATTATGATATTTAGTGCGGATGTAAGCTATTTTGTAGCATTTTGTGGTGCTTTGGAGACTAGTTAGAAAAGTATGGCGTAATAAACCTGTATTTAGACCTATTCCTAGACATCCATCCTTTATATTATTAGCACGAAGATTTAACTAGATACATGTACCTAATTATGTTCATACTAAAACGGTCCAATCGGCGGCTCAAGTCGGTTTTTGACAATATTTCATCTAGGTTTCCCGATAACACTATTCAAATAACAATTGGAAACTATAAGGGGTTCAATTTCCTCAAACTGAACAGTAAAAAAAATGGGATTTCGGTATTAATAACCAGTCAATGAATATTGCTTAACGCTGTTAGTTATCATCTCTATTCGTCAGCATCTAAGGTTTAGAATTAAATACACGAAGCCATGATCTTGACTGTAACATCTCCGCAGGGAGCCACGCAAAACTGTGTTTAGAAATTTCACAATACAATCGCATTACGGTTTTCCGGATTTGTAATTAAACCGACTTCACAAGAGTTTAATTAACATCGCAGTTTAATAAATGAAAACCTGTTCAGGTGGAGATTCATTGACGTCTCCGCCTCGTAGCGTAAATGTGGTGCTGTTCCACAAACGATGGAACACTTAATTCATGTCCTGCATGTCCTATCGGCTGCACGTTACAGGAACTGATTAACGCTAGTGAGGTCGCCAAACACGTAACCGAATTCTGGGCCGAATCCATTTAGATTGGCACGCTAAGAAGAAGAACTTGAATAAATAATAAAATAGACGAATATACCTATTCATCTAGACAAAAACGTAAACAAAAGAAGAAATTTTATATTTTGAAAAGCCAATTCCAATGAGATCTAATTACATCCAGACATGTTACTGGAACATTATTATCTCTGTAGCACACGCCCTTAATTCAGCCACATACAAGGTGGTCCAAATAGTGACATCCGTCCAAAAGAAAACTTTTAATTACTCACACCCAAGGGTATTCGAAAATACCCCATGTATGTTCCGCGATTTTTCATAGTTGTAGTTATTTAGTTTTTTGTAAAAAATTAAATTCATCATATCTTTTTTTGTAGTTGTATTTTTCAGTTTTATTTTTGTGACATTTTCGTCTTGAATGTTACTTTCATACGTAAAATAGTAAACTTAACATTCCTACAGGTTACTCACAAAAGTATCGATATCAGGTTTAAGATTTTAGTCGTATAGACTGAAATTTTCAACTTCAATTTAATAATACAGTTAGTTTTTAAAGTCTAACCTATGTAAACTCGTTTTTGTATTTTTAAGGTCCACCGGTAGAGAACTCTAAAAAATTACAAAAAGAAAATGACTCGAAAACTACATAGGTACCCCTGGGTCGAATACCCCTGGGTATGAGGAATTCAGATTTTTCTTTGGACGTCACTATTTAGACCAACCTGTATATTCCTACCCATGTCTTACTACGCAGAGTAATTGAATAGCGAATAACCCCACTCGTGACTAAAGTAACGTCAACTGCACAAATAAGACGACAAACTGAAGTCGTGAAGCTTTAGTGCACATTGAGAGACATAACATAAATAAGCGAACACGATGCACATCGAATGTACACTCGAATAACTTTTCCGAAGATATCGTACCAGGTTTAACGGTCTTTGAGGTAATATAAGAAACGGTATGGCGCAGTTGCTTTAAATGAACTTGCGGCAGAGAAGACATTAGGTTCATAGCCCGTATAAATATAGGATTGTAAGATCTATTATTTATTTAAAATGAAAGCAAACTTTACTTTAATGCTTTAGTTTAACTTTTTTGTAAAAAAGGCAATTACAGCACAGAGATTTCTCGCAAAACCTGCATCGCTTTTTCAACAATTGCAACGTACGGAAAATTATCACTAATGGCTTAGCCGGACGTAAATTATTTTCTGCCTAGGTAGATATTGAGATTCAGAGCTTCTGTAACCGCAGACCAACATTTTGTCTGCGTTTACCATCTTGCAGAGTTAAAGGCTAGGACAGAAGTAACGGTGAACGATTTAGACCATGTATGGGACAAGCATTTTCAAGCGTCTGAGTGTCATTAGACAAATCAGAACATCGCAGGTTCAAAGGTGATAGCCTCAAGTTCAAACGAACGCCTTTAATTATTCAACAAAGCTCCGTTACTTAGCTGCAAGTCTACCTTAACTGGATGGAGGCAGCTATTTCAATTAGCCAAGTGTTGTTTATGAAACGATAGATTTATCAAAGTTACGATAATACGTAACATTTCGACCAATAAATCTCAGTAAATTGAATCAGATGCTTCCGAGAAATTTATGCCTTCTATAATTTAGGATTTACAAGGAACCTTCGGGTAATTGAAGTCTAAACCCGACACTTATTGCCGCCGGCTTAACTTAGGCGTGTCTGCTGTGCACAGCCCTTTTAAGGGGGATGTGCTAAGGTATCCCGCGAAATTCAAATTTTTCTTAAGTTTATGCCATTTGCAGCTCAGTGTCAGGGTGTATGTTGATCAAAATACAGTGTGAGTCTTCATAATGTGCACATATCGAAATGGGGGAATCTATGCTTAATTTTATCGACGGAAAAAATAAAAAATAAAATCTAAATACATTTTTTTTTCCATTTTTTTTTATTTAAAAAAATTCGTCTTATTGATTTTTTTTTACGATTATTGTAAAAATTGATTAAAAAAACAGATTTTTGGACGAAATACCTGTTTATTTTCAATTGAGGGTTTTTTGGGTTTAATTGGGAGGGGTTTTTCTCACAATTTTCATTTTATAAGAACACTTAATTACTACCAATCATTATGGAGTTGAGTTTGTTTCATCGCGATAGATCATTTAAAAGTTACACCGTTTTTTTACATTGGGGTAAAAAATACAAAATAAATAAAAAAATAAAAATAGATTTTTTTAAATATTTTTTCCGTTTGTCAAATTAAGCATAGAATCCCTCATTTCGATATGTGCACATTATGAAGACTCACACTGTATAATTCGCAACCGTAACAAAGACATTTATTACGGAACATAATTTTAAAATCCTTTAAATCATCAATAAAACTCAACTAAGTAATATGGCCTCAAATTGTTATGATTTCATGAAATAGTCATTTAATGGCGTAATTTGAACTAAGACAGTTGTATTAATGATTTGAATGATTATAATTCTGTAAATGCATACCTATTTGTTACGGTCGCGAATCTTATTATGATAAAAAGAAAACCTGATCTACAAATTTAAAAAAACATAAGAAAATTAATTTGTATTTCGGTTGCTGCCCTGGCGTTTTCGCCTTATCTACGGAGCTGACTGTACGTATCCTAGTGGCGGGCAATCATTAAGGGCGACCACCCGTGAATCTATTTCGTTTCGTAGCGTCATCCAGACTCAGGAACTGAAGTTTTTCCATCTCAAGCGAATGGTTGGTTAGACGGCGCGTTTTAATGACGCCTCGCCGGAACGATGATGTGAATGTGAATAGACCGGCGGGAATGTTAGACTCCTGTTTCTTTACAAAAACTGTTCGTTAATTATATTATTTATTATTACGTATGAGAGTAAACCCTATTATTACAAGGGTAATAATTTACATGAACAATTTTAAGTACGTTTAAGCAAAAGTACTTTGTTATTCCATTTGTGATTGAAAATGCAAGCTATTTATAGCGTTACAAGGCTATTTTAGCGCGTGGCCAAATTCGGAACTAACACCGCCATCTTATTTTTGCAATTCATTTTCAAAACAATAGCACAAATGTTGAGCAACAGCGCCCCCCTGTCAACGACATTAATTGAGCGACAAAAGATCCTTGCAGCAGTGAATATCATTCTGTAATTGATGCGTGTCTCCAAACATCAATTACGTAAACTCACAATTTCACTAAAGACTTGATCTCTCAGCCTATCATTAGTTTGTTAATTCAACATCACTACGTTTATAACGTTGTCACTAGCACAATTCGTGTTAATGGGTCGAGTAGGTCCCACGGGCTGGCTGCCTGTCACACCGACCGCGTTCCACTGCTTAATTATACGGCGTACAATCAATTTTCACTCTTGCAACAGAGTCAGCATGCAAATTTTATCGTGTCAATCTAGAGTGTTGATATTTAGTTAAGTGTTTATGGATCGTAGGGAAGGGAAAGTCTCGTTGTCGTTTTAAGGATCTTTACAAACCTTCACTTGTTTTATAAAGTTCCTCAAGTTATTCCTCAAACAAAATTAATTTGGGACTACAATGGCTAAACAACATGTTATATCTACCTATATATTGAAGTAAAGTTTATTTATTTGCATAGATTGTAGACATAAGGTATTAAAGAAACAATTTAGGGTAGATTGTATAAGGATTTTTTTAAATATTCTTAGACAATCTACCTTAGATTAGGCATGCAAACATTAATGAATGAAGTAAACGAGTAATAAAAAAAATTGTGTGAAAATACAAAATTTCGACTTACAGTTCAAAACGGGTACAATTAAATAAATTGTTATATTGTTAAAATGCCTAAAAATATTATAATTATCTTAAATTAGAAATAGAAGCAATTCGAATAAAGTTCATCTTCAAATCAAAGTGACCGATGACAATTTAGTGGTAGCGCAATCAAATTGTACATCATCTGAAAAACCTTTCCCCGAAATCTTTAAGCTTTTATTAAGACGTCTTCTACGTAACCGTATCCAATGGTTACTTCTTAAAGTTACGTAATTGGAAAGTTCCCCGTTTGTTTATTTTCACATCAGTGGATATGTTTTACGCAAACAATCTAACGTCAATCACGACACGACTGGTTCGCGGTAACTTGCGAGTACAAAAATAATCATTAAACAGTAATTACGGACAACTCCTTGATAATGACTTCAATAAGCGACAGATATGGAGTCAGGAAGAAGTAAGGTATTCTTGAATTCAACGTGTGACTAATAACAAGCCATCCTATGCAACGTTGAATTGTTATTTCCATGTATGTTTTAATTAGATGATAGGCTGGTTCTTGGTATTGTACCTACATGAAGTGTTCCAAAATGAAGTATAACATCGATATTTTAAGCGCTGTTTGTAAAATTGAATGCCATTGCACTGAGAAGAAATCGCGACATGTCCATTATACATGAGAACCAAAATTAAAAACTTGCTGTTGCAATTCTGGTCTTTCGAGTCAGACTAACCTGCGCTGTCTAGGTCATCGCCAGTCGGTCCGACTCGAAGGATCAAAATTACAAAGTACACATTTGGAAATAAGGCATTTATTTCCAAAAAAAGAACTTCATCACAACCATCTCCACACTTTTCACGCGAAACTAAATCCGTACCTGACCAGGAATAAAATAAAAGTGTTTTCTGTGTTCGCATCATTACGCCACGGCTCGGATCATTATGTTCAGTTAGTCCCCATGGCCATTGATTATTGTGATGAGAATGGACCCGTGTGTGACGTTAGTGCAACTAACTAATAGCAGGAAGTTCCCAGTTTCCACAGATGATCTGCGAATATTATATGGTAGTGTGAAAAACTGCGTTTTATATGGTAGTAGTTGCTTCCCTGGTTTGTTTTAAGATCAAATTAGTAGAAAGCAGCAACAGCAAGTAACCCACTAGTTGATAGTCTTATATTTTCACAAATAATTTTGACACCATTTGATATACTTCAAATTGCGGTGCACTATATTTCTTGTACAAAATGAAATGGTATAAATTCAGTATGGTCTTTCCGGTGGCAATTTGGATTTCAATTTAATAAATTATTTTTCAAAGAAAAAATGTGAGCACTCTCTTAAATGAAAACCTGGATACTCGATCACTGGTGCTCGAATTTTATATATTCCAACGCACAAGCACCAAGTGCTTTCAAGTGCAAACCTAAATCTTGCGTCCCATGGTAAGTGGTGAGAGATATTTTCACAGGAGATTTGATAAGAGATAGCATGAATTGAGTGTAACGTGAGAGCTTACCGCTACTGTAACAGTGTAAATGAGAGCAGCCGAGGTGAGTTTGACTGCTTAATTGATTTTGACAACAGTGCAAAGCTGTTTATGTAAAAGCTGGGATTTGGCTTTTATCTTTTTGTATGAAATTCCGATAAAAAACTATTTATATACAGGCTGACTTTAAAACATGCGAAAACAATTAAGGGGATGGACAACTTTTATTTACCATACGACCAACTTGAATTCGCAAAAAAACATCGACCTTCCTGTATTTCCTGTAAAGGTTTACCCGAAATTATACCCGATTGGACAATTTTGTGTATGAAGGTCGACAATTTTTTTTGCGAATTCTTAGTTGGTCCCATAGTAAAAGTTGATCATACTGATGGGTAGAACACAGAATTAAATTTTGTCGCATGTTTTCAAAGTCAGGCTGTATTTATTATTTAGTTCTCATTCGAGACTGCTGCTCGACCATTGTTTGTGAGCCGGGTACTATGGCTGAATTCGCAATAGCCCAAGTAAATTTTAAGCCACACAAAGATTCGAAGAAATTCGGGGGCTAGAGTTACCGCTAGTCCCGAATCTT
The DNA here is from genome assembly GCA_914767815.1 of Eupsilia transversa. Lineage (NCBI taxonomy): Eukaryota > Metazoa > Arthropoda > Insecta > Lepidoptera > Noctuidae > Eupsilia > Eupsilia transversa. The sequence continues at coordinate 8,601,568 of OU611888.1, forward strand.
TCTGTGGCTTTATATTTAACGATACTTTCGTAACAATACTTTTACGTATTATCTGAATAAATAAACTCCCAAAATATTCTCTTAACTTTCATAATATAAAAGCCTCATTCACCCAGTGCTTAAATCTCCATCAATATTGAACACATGTCATGACCGCTAAAGGACCAACATGAACGTGTTAGTCATTTAAACATCAGATAACAATAGTGCATATTTACTTAAAGGATGTTAGGTTACTAACGTTACAATAGCCTATTTTATAGGGTAAGTACTACTTACAATTAGCATTAAAACAGTTTCTCTTACATTCGCGAATCGGCATGCAAAAGTCAACGACATAGTGGGTTTAAACATAGCGGCTGTGCGCAAGATTTGACACATTGGTTATATATGGCTTAGGAGTTGTAAGGGTCGGGGTTGACGATGCAATACATTGTTATCAGTTACAGTAGAGAAACACTATAAAATTGGAAAATTATATTTTGTAATTCTAGACCTAGGTTTAAATTAAGACGGGTCTCCCCATTACAATCCTTGCGCTTACCTTCCTTGTGCAGATGTTGACCACCGGGGTGGTCTTTTGGGGTAAATATTCCACACTCCCCGATCTTGTCCCTCAAGCTTGGGTGAATTTTGAAGGTTTCCCGCGAAAATAAAAAAAGAGAAAAGGTCTAGATTTAGAACGAAAATGAGGTCCTGCATTCGTGCAACGCATTTTTTTTTGGGTCATAGAGTTTATTTATTTTTCTTTAAAATCACCCAGAAGAAATACAAGCTTAAAGGTGGATGAACTCACACATCTGCCCTTACCCTACAGGGTTTTCAAGCGTATCCGTTACATTATACGCATATATCAAAACAACAGTAGCACTGTTCGTGTTGCGAATACAGACCAATTAGTTATCTTTTTCTACTAGTAGGGACTATTTAATTGTTTTCGCTCGTATCACAAACATTAAAAATAAAGCCCTTGCCATTTCAAAAAACATTAGCCAGTCTCCAAGGTGCACCATTTAATTGTAATACGGTGCTACAAAAGCTGACATCGGCCAAAATATGATCGTCTGTCTGAGCCCTAAGCTGAGAGAAATCTGTTATTTAACGCCCAGTGTCCGCAATTTACGAAGGCGATAAGCTGTTTATATATTCTATTTTCTCTTTCATTGCCCTTAGTAAGACGACGGATGTAGATTCAAGTATTTAGGGAACTTTGAAGTCTTTCGTGTATAATGCTAGTAAGCTTCAGCTCAAATCCAAGTCATGCAAAGTATAATCGGGTATGGTTTAATATAAATTGGCTCCGTATTACATCTGTGTAAGCTCTAGTTATAGGTACCTTAGGAGTTATATTTTGAAACATATTTTGATTTAAAAGAGTGTCCGTGGAGTTTCTTGCCCGTTCTACTCCATAGGTACCTACTACACTTTGGAATGGGCAACTAGCTTCATCTTTCTGACCGACCGACCCCTTGACAAATCTAAAGTGCCTGTAATTGGTTTATTTGAAATAAATGCTTTGAGTTTGAGTTTAAGCGACATGTGATTACTTGAGAGCTTATAAACCATATCCGTTACAATATTCATAAAGAAAACATTTTTTTTTTAAAGTGTAGGTAAGTGTCGTCTTGGGAACCTTCTCCTTTTTTTTGTCGGTTAGTAAGAATATTCATTTTTAATGCGAATGGTGTTGTATGTTTAACTCGCAAACGCAATCGAAGGAAGATGTGCATGCTTTGAAATATTGTATTGCGCATGTCTGTGAAAACCTAACAAGCATGTTAATTCTTTACGTCTTTCAATTTGAAAGCCATGCGAAATGTGTTGTTTATGCCCTCAGTTTAAATAAAATCACTACACATGAAATGCCATCTGCCTGGAAAAAAACATTTAGGTACAGCATTTAATTTTTATGGGTACTAGAACCAATTATAAATACGAGTGTTATAAGTAGGTATGTTGAAACATTGAGAACATAAAAATAGAAGCTTTTAAGCTATAACAGGCAAAACAACGTCATGGATACTTTATCTGTCAATCAATTGTCGGGAAAATGCTGTTCAAATACGGAAGGCGTAACGGAAAAGTTTTTCTTATGACGTTCAACTTTCTTTGTAACACGTCTGGCAGGATACTATCGCGTTAAACAGGAGTGATCCGGATCCGGACATCCGTACTTAGGTACTGAGATACAACGTCGGAAATGTGATATTGACTTTCTGAGTGATTTACTTAGCGACTGCACATTTTCTCAGTTTTTTCACAGTCCAATTATTACTTTTGCCCTAATATTACCCCTATTTCGTTAAGGGAACCGCGAAAAATTTAACAATATCTACTTAGTTTTCTTTTTAATGTAACTTGACATACAGTTGCTCTTTTACCTTTTTGCTGCGGCCAAAGTAATGGCCCTAAAACAATTGAACCTCGCGACGCTCCAGTACCTGAAGGTCAACATCTTCTTTGCTTCGAAAATCTGATTCCGTAAATTCAAACTTGTCCAACGAACCAGTATACTTAAACTCACCTATACACAACATCTTCAAAGGCCTCCAACATTGACAGGCCGCTGATTATCATCACTTACTTGTCATTATTACATCAAGCAAATCTTCTTTGCTTCGAAAATCTGATTCCGTAAATTCAAACTTGTCCAACCAACCAGTATACTTAAACTCACCTCGACACAACATCTTCAACGGCCTCCAACATTGACAGGCCGCTGATTATCATCACTTACTTATCATTATTACATCAAGCAAATTAACACACTAACACCTCAGAGACAATCAGAAGTAGTCCACTTAAAACTGCTCAAAAGCTACTATTATCCGTCGTAATTTGCGGGCCGGGTGAGAAACTCGTCTATAGTACAATCTATTGTATTACTCTGGCTTGTTAGCCATTACAGTTTTACCCACTGACACAAAAATGCATTTCTGAATAGCGATAATTGATTGAGCAAATCACGACTAATGGTAATGGCAACCACTGACCAACTTTCAATACGATTGTCTACGAAATCACTTCCTTATTTTCCAATTTGAGCATTAACTATGAAAATATAAAACATTTTGCTAAGTAATAGTATTTGTTTAAAACTTTCAATATTGGTATAGTATTATAACGCACTTAGTTCGCGGAATGCTGGCGCCCCAGTAATCTTAAGTACTTTCTTGCTACTGAAAGTGTACGTTGGGTAAAAGAGGTCTTTTTGCAAGCCGATCGGACGATACGATTTATATGACTGATATACCTAATAAAGTAATCTTTATTGAGTTATCTCCGTATGTTTTACTTTCTTTCAACTGAGTCATTGCTTTTGATAAGCTGAGGATCGGGCAAAGATTTTGTTTCAATTTGTAGTCCCCAGAAACAGTTTGTTACAACGTTATCTAGGTATGATTTCTAAATATGTATGTAATAGTATACTTATTTTCTAGTGAAACAATGTTTAATTTCGTTAATTATATTAAACGATTATAATTTATAGTCTGTCTTAATTCTAGCACACAACCTCATTCGTAGAGGTGAACAAGGAACTCTTTGATGCATCCGTGTATGTAAGACAGCAGTTTATCTTACACACAATTTTATTGCAACACTCAAAAACACCCTATATAAAAATAAATAGACGCCGCAAAAATAATATCTGCCCTACTCCGCCGGTCGGAAAAAAGTTTATAAAAAAATTCTTCCCCTACCTTGGTCCGTCACTTTATAATAAAATAAATGAAAAACAAACAATTTACGGATCTACTATATTTAAATGCAAGAAGACCGTCCGCTTGTTCCTATCTACTCTAAATTATGAAGAAACCGAAGACTTCCTGAGGTAACCACCCTCACTAATAAAACACCCTCACACACTCACACACACACACACACACACACACACACGCACGCACTCACACACACACTCACATACCTACACACTAAATCTACCTATTTACAATGGCTTTCATTTACCTTTATTTTTGCATGCCTGTTATTGTTACCAGGATAATTATACCTAATTATAAAATGTACTACGTCATGAGACCCCTATATGTATATTGTTTAAACGGGATCAGTCCTGTCTCTCCTAAACACAGGCTACTCAGTAGCCTATATAGGAGTACAGCGCTTCACCCGCTTACCAGACTGTGTATTATTCTCATGTCCCAATGTATCTGTACTATAATCTGGTCCTTGTAAACAATAAATAAATTTTATCTTTATCTTTTTATCTTTATCTTTATCCTTTTAACATTCGTACGCTACGCACGCATCCAAAACCAATGTTAAAGCTTGATGCGAATTTTAAACTTCCGATCCGAAACGCTAGTCCCACTGCCAAAAACGTGCACACAAATATAGTTTAAATTGTGTAAGAAGCAAAGGTTAAAATGGCGTGAAGGAAAAGTGTGCTGCTCGGAAAGCATGTGCGAAACGGTAAGTTTAAGTTTACAATCAGGTACCTAAATAAAAAGGCGTCTGTTTATTCAACATTTTCACGCATATTTTGTTGCGTTTGTGTTCCGGATTCGGATGATGCCGGTGTCCGGTGAAAACGACAAATTCCGTTAACCGCGTTTATCCGTCGCAAGTGGAGCGGCTGCCGGGTAAATCAGTCACTACTTGGCACGGTCGCCACTGGCATTAATTGTGCAATCCGTCATTTTAGACATGCTATTATCTGGTTTTACGTAATTTTGATCACTACATTTATTCTTGAATAGGTCTAGATTTTTATGTCGCTTGCTGATTTGTCAGTTTAGCGGGCTAATTAGTTTATATTATAAAATAGTCGTCAAAATAACTGGACTCTATCAAGCTTTTGAGCAACCAAATCTCGAATCTTAGACGTTAGAACTTCCTCAAAATAATTCATGAATTTTTACAACATCCCGAATAATCCCGGTTATCGGTTATTTAACATCACGCTACGACGCCTAGGAGCCGAACAAAAGAAGAAAAGCCAGAAAGAACGCTAAGCCAAAATGAAGTAATGCGCCGGCGGGCGATGCGCAGCAACGTGGTGTGTCAGGGGCCGAAGCACGCGGACGAAGTTGCGAGTATATTATAATATGAAAGTCGATACAGACACTTGGGCAACGATGATCTCTGTTGCTATTAAGCCACAATCTCTAAAATTTCCTTCAAAAAAAGGTATAAATAAAAACAAAAGCTTCGATTAATTGGATCATCACGAAACTGTGGAAACAAAACAGCATTTTTTTGCAGTTATCGTAGAACTACAGTAACAACAAAAGTAGGCTGTGAAGCAAGGCCTGGCGCTAATGAGACAATTTTACGACCAAAGATTATAGGATTAGTAAAGAGAGCTGTTTATAGGGCACGGATAAACATAAAGGAAGAAATAAATGATAAGTTGCAAAGGGCGAGACTCTTATCAAGAACATGCAAATCACATAAGTGATTTAATAACAAGCCGTGCTCCCGATGGGACTTCCATACAAACTTTAATCCCCTATTTAATGATTTTAGGAAATTAATTTTCAAAAATCCTTCGTTATTACTGACTTTCGGTGCCCAAGGAACTCTTGGGCATTTCATGCTTAAACCCAGCGATTTAGGATGTGCATTGTTTTTCAGTGAAAGATTTAAGATTTTTATTAAGGATATTTTTATTAAGTAGATAATTAACAGATTTTTTTAAATTTTAGAATAAGTCAACTCTAACTTTACTTTTGGTTCTTTGATCCGAATGGACCCATACCCCAAATGATAAAATCCGATAAGCCATTCCTCATCCAGCTGTGTGCATCAAGTGGAAGAAAATCATCAAACTCGATGACATCACGTACTAAGCGAGAGTTAATCAAGAAATGACTGTAAATTCGAGAAAAGTAAATAAATTAGCAAAGAATTTGCAATACTTTTGCTTTTTTTACACCACGGTTAGATTAAATGGTTAACTAGTTTTTACTGACGTCAAGATTCACCGCTTTTTATATCTCACCATCGCCTCATTTAGTATTTTGTTTAGGTCCAAGAAACAAATGAGGAAGAATGAGAAAGAAATGAGGACCACGTTAAAAGAAAGGTTTTAAGTATGAATGTAGTCGGCTATACGAAAAGGGCCCGGGAAAAATGAAAAAGACGAATGGATAGGTTGGTGGCCAAAAGGTCGTGGTTGGATCGTAGCAGTTAGCATTCTGTAGTTTTTGCCTACCCCCATGGGAAGCAGGCGTGAATTCATAATGTATGTATGTGTTTAGAATATATGGCATCGAAAAAAAAATACACTGAGATGACAGCTGATGGAGATGTATGGATTAAAATTGGGCCAGCTCAAAAATTAGGTTTTATGGTCAATACAATGATTATATTCAATACAGTACAATACACAATCAAAGCGCTGTCATCACACACTGAATATAAGTTCACGCCCGCACTTTTTACCGTTCGCGTTAATCAATCTGATCCGCGTGTTAGATCAAGATGTTCTTCAATTAATGAGCTTCTGAACTAATGAAAGGTAGATCTATCTTACACAAGAACGTTTCCCATAGAAATATCGCAAATCCCATTAAAACAATAGACCAAATCAACTGTTATAGTGGTTAAAGACTTTATTCTTTCAAGTATCTAGATGATGTACTTATTTTACTCACCGAAGTAAGTGAACTATTCTAGAATGTGTGAGTTAGCACTAAATTGAGTCTACGAAAGTGTGTGAAAAGCTTATTTAAATATCAAGTCGTCGATACCGGTGCGGAGAGCGTTAGCTGACGATCCATAGATAAAGATCGTTAGAAGGATCTTTATTACTTGCCAGCTATTTACGAGGCATTTGTGTAAATTTTCCATATAGCCTTCTCTAAGGCTTGGTATTATTATCTTTATGCAGCGGCATAGCTTAGACGGTATTGTATGAAGCTATTAAAGATTCCGCAGTGCATTCTGTAATTGATTGATAAATGCTTGGGTTCGTGCAAATATATCTTGCTTAAAGAGTTTGTTTCTAAAAACTAATAATATTTTACAGTGATTTTTGATCGCCTCGATAATTGTGTTTACGGCGCAGTAAAATGAGGCTAAATGGGACCATCTAACTATGACTGAAATCCAATAATGTTTGTCTAGTCTACAGTTTTTTGTACTACTTTGGTTTACACGAGGTCTACACTGCCGCCTAACCCAGACTCACTACAGAATTGACCGCTGACCTTAAAAATAGATTGGCTGGCAAAGCTGGAAGACCAAACAATATTGGAAATTAAATGGAGCGTACAGAACGGCCTCGTCGAGCATTACACGGTTTGCGGTGAAGCATTTTTGATACAAATTCTGGGGACAGACGTGCATCGCTGTACCCAAAGTGAATTTCATCGCCTCTGATTGGATAACGGTACTGGGTGCCATATTGATAAACCACAGGGAAAATATACGCGAAAATTCGATTCTAAATCTGAACTCATTTGCTTGATTATAATACCACATGATGCACTCTCATGTAACGGCATAGTATATTGGCTATCCAGTACAAGTGGTACAGTCGGCATCAGATATATTGTAGCAGACAAGGTGACCAAATACTTCTGAACAATTTAAAATGTCAAAAAGTTCCATACACTACAATTTACCATTACATATCCAAATTTCTGAATATTAATTACTTCATTAATTTCAGAGCAGATGCTTGTCAATAATTTATATACCTACAACTAATCAAAAATATCTGAACACTTACAACGTCAAGTGTATCTACGCAGAAAAACACGTGTTCAGATTTTTTTCGGTTAATTGTGGGTATAGAAATTATTGAGAAGCATCTGCTCAGATATTAATGAAGTAATGAATGTTCAGATATTAATGGTAACTTCCATTGTGTGGAACTTATTGACATTTTAAATTGTTCAGAAGTATTTGGTCACCTTGTCTGCTACAATATATCTGTCGGCGACTGTACTAAGATTAATTAGACTTCTAACTGGCATCTTCGTGCAATATCTTCGTTACGGAATTTATTAGGTCGTATTTTAATTAATTACTTTCTGCAAAGCTATTTTTATACCTCATAGCTTAACCAAACGATAGGGAATGTTTATTTGAACATTCTTAGTTAAGTATTGTAAGTAATTTATCCAAGAGCTTTCATATAGATTTTCAATGAAAGAAAACGTCGTTTAGCAACTTTCCTATGAAAGTTTCCAAGAAATGTTCTATTGTTATCGAAGTCAAAGATTTTAATGTTTAACACCAATGTGTCATCGATGTGCAGTCTAAAACAGACCTCAGTTTTCTTGTTTTACTTCCATTTAATATTTTGCAAAACATTCATGTGTTGTTTCATATCTGACGTTTACATATATAATTGATAGGTGTTTTGAATATAAACAAACATCAATTTCAGAAACGGTATTTAAAATTACCACCCTAGCAGCAATTTACTTTTATAATTACCCATTACGTAATCACCTTTACATAAAGCGAAGATACTATTATAGAAAAAGAAAATTGAACAGGAACTACAGCGGCTGCATCTGCTGTGTTGTCCGTAGGGCGGAATGAACTAGGTGAGCGGTGGCGGGTTCTCTTCAGCGGTGGCGCGCGCGCAGTCCCGCTTGAAACGTCGTCGCGGCCGCACGCGCACGACGCGCCATGAATCGTTCGTTGATCGTAGTCTTCGCGCTCGCCGCCCTCGCAACCATCGTCGCCGCCGATGACCCTCCGCGACCCCGCCTCATAGACTTTAACCCCTGGGCATGGCTACCTTCAAACCGAAATAGATCACCCTCAATCATGGATTATTTCTTCCCTCCATCCCGAACCCCCAAACAATCCAATCTTGACCCACCCGCTGACCGAAGGCCCCCTGAAACCACATCACACACGGTCGAAAACACCCCCGCACCTACCACTATTGAGGAACGCTCTACTACGTACGCGAAAAAAATATCCACTAAAACAAAGTCAACCGCACCCGTGACACACCCGACCGCTACGACGCCACCCAAAACGAAAAAATCAACCCGTAAGCCTATCGCGGCTACGACGACCGAGATAAAAACTACTCAAACTAAAACCGAGGCTCCCCCGTCGACTACGAAAGACGCGACCGTGACTACGTACAAGCCCCCGACCAAACATTACACTATCCGGCCGGTTGTGCGAACTACGGAGACGCCCACGGTTCAGGACACGGAAACTACGCTGAACAGCGACAGTACGGAGACAGTGTCTGATTTTGATACTGTGGGAACGACGGCTGATGGTCCGAAAGAGACGGCGCCTACGCTGAGCACGGCTGACGAAACTCGGTCCACGGACGCTGGCACCGCGAGTACAGCCACCGTGGAGTCCACCACGCCGACCGACAGCACCGAGCCAGCAGACAGCCGCGAGGGATACCTGCCTCTCCGCGACAAGCCTCCACAGACCCACGTTAAGATCAACGAGCAGACCAAGAAGGAGGTCAGTGATTTAATACTATTCTCTTTTTTTTCTAAATTGTTCACAGTCTAATAGCTACAACTTTCCTAGTTTGTGTCGCCGCCTTGTTTTCTCGAAGAGATCGTAAATTTCTTTAGGCGAGGTAAAACCAATCGATACATAAATATTCGTACCGCTGAACACTCGATAGGTGTAAAATATGTGACACAAAAGCTCTTTCCGATATGGCTTGTGAGCTCGCCGGCAGACGGGAGGGCACATAAATTCGAGCTAATGAGCCCTTAGAGAAAGGTAGCTGTGCATTCACCAGCTCTAAGCATGTTCTCACATTAGTCGTGCAAATTGCTATGAATTATTTATTTCCTGGAAACCCGATGAAGTGCATTACGGTTGTAAAAAAGATAGAAACAAGAACACATTGTGTTACGCCCTGTGACCATATGTAAACTAAATTATTACACGTTGTTAGTTGTTAGACAGTTTCTATTGCACAGTAATGGTTAATAATGAACGTTTAAATAATTCCCACTAATCATCGCTCGAATTAAATGCTAAGTAATACTTCGAAGTAAAAAAATAATGTATGCGTTGCAAGGAAAGTAGCTGCTTTATTAGATGAACATTGGGTTTTAATTACAGTACCTACAGAACGCATCACGAGGTACTAAATTAAGCATAAAGAATTAATATTGTTGATAATGAACTTAAAAAACGTGAGCAATATACACCGCCGTAATTTATTGTTTGTATTTCTTATATAGAAACTGTCTTTTAACAGCAATTAAGTCCTTACATCAATTTTACAATCCCTTATAGTAGTTATTCCTATTATTCATAAACTTATCATGAACAGTTTACCACCTAAGCCTACATTGTGGAACGTAATAAAGAATTGAGTATTGAAAAATATAAATTGCTTCGATAATTTGACTTCGTTGATATTAAAAAACAAAGACAGATAAAATTCATACTCGGTTAACTGACATGAGTTAATGCTAAGCAGGAAAAGTCATTTTAGTGCTCTAGCCCCTTAATTGCGTGATACACGATCAATCATTATCTGAATCGCTTTGAAACAATTGAATTCTCCACTCTAGAGGGATACGGCACTGATTCTCTTTACTACAGGGTATTATATAGCCTATCTAAGAGGACAGTACCCCAACCATTTTTGTAGCATATCATTTGTAAAGTGTAACTGTTTTTTATTGTATTTACTGCAACACCTTTTGTGCAATAAAGTTTTTTCATTTTCATTTTCAAACAGATTGCGAATTCAATACTTCATAAGTCCCAAAAAAAATCGTTTACGAAAATGTGTTGCGCAATTAGATAGTAGGTCTCAAAATGACAGTTTGTATAAAATCAGAGAAATCCTTGTCATAAATCACAACACCATTTCAGTTTAGTAGTAAGAAAGTAGTTTCACCATGACGGTTGCATAAAAAGAAGAACACATTCCTAAGTAACAAGTGCCCAGCATGTTTCTTTAATTCGAAATGATAAAACATGTATAACAATTGCGTAAACATCGAAATAAACATAAAAGTTTTCATAATTACAGTTCATCATTCATGGAAAACATTCTTCGAATCAACTGAATTTTAAATTACACCATAATAGATTCTACTAAAGTACAAAACATTATCCAAATGTCCTAACACATCTGATACTAAAAAATCTTTTTGCATAAAACCCATCAAGTTATAATTGCACAAAAAATAAAACAATGGACTCCATTAAGTTAATATGAAACAAGAAACGAAGCAATTATTGAGTAAATTCAAGTATTTTCAGTCATTTGCTACATCCAGAGATTCGACAAAAAATACTAGCACTAGACATGAGGAAAATTAAATTTCTGCAATAAGGGACACTTGGATGATAAATTACAGTGGCATTTTTAATATTCGATCAGTTTTTTGCGGATATTAAAAAAAGAAAGAATCTACGGGAATGCATAATAAAGACTTTTTTGCAGTTACAGCATAGGAAATAATAAAGTTAAATAAATATTGATATCAATATTAGTGTAACACTACAACGCAAATAGAAACTTACATCCAATAACGTTTTTATCGATATGGAAATATAAAAAAAGTTAATAGAGAAAGTACTTAGATTCGGAAACTTAGAAAAATTTCAGACAATGCACAAAAAAGTGTCCAAAATCATATTGTGGCGGTACTTTCCTATCATTAGCGACTTTGTGGTCTGTTCTAACTGTGGTGGAAGCCCACAGATACAAATTTACTTTGGACACACCGGAGACACAATGTGAACTTTCACTGTTACACGGTCTGATCCATCATCGGCAATGAATGAACATTTTCTAATGCGTTTCGTTGATGAATTGGAGGTAGCTGATAATCGCTTTTCAGAATTTGTCCGTAAGCACATACACCTTCATTTCTTGGGCATGATATAGCTATGGCCATTATGTTTCAACTTCATTATGAATTATAGTTCCCTAGTGTATAACAAAAGCTACTCAGAATAGAAATTGCATCGTATTACTAGCGTTAATTTAGTAAACAATTTTGTTATTCGAAAGTAAAATATTATGGATAAAGTAACGTGCAGCTTTTGAGGAAATCACAAATGATGAGCAGTAATGTTTAGTATCAGATAGATCTGCAAATTGATGAGTGTGAACGAGCATCAAATGGATAGAAAGGCAAAACAATTACAGCTACAGAATTACCTACGTACATTATTATATTATTGAAAGCTGCTAATATTTTACGATTCTAATATAAAATAAGATAAGCTAATAACGAAAAAGAGAATAATAAAGACGTCTCTGAAGAACTAAAATAAATTCATCCTTTTCCATGAAGGCATTAAGCTTGGGTTTGAAATTCACCGTTGTTAGGCGCCACCGGGCAAATCTAACGGACTCGCGGATACGATGCGCCCGCGCCGCTTGACGTTCAGCTATTTGCATTTTAGTGTCGTTTATCCATAATAAACGCGACAATCTGCCGGTGCAGCTACATCGTTAGCTTTTTAATATCCTGATGCTGCACTTACAGGAAGATTTTAATTGGGAAGTGGAATTTACTTCATAAAGCGTCTACATCTACGTCAAGTAATTTTTGCTTCAACAATATACCTGTCTATGGTACCAATGTGAAGCAATCATTTAGATACTGCTCGTTTTAATGAAAGAAGGAAACTCAAACTCCAAGCATTTATTTCAATTAAACCATTTACAGGCACTTTTGAATTGTCAAGGCGTCAGTCAGTCAGAAATATGAAGCCTGCCCATGCCAAAGCGTAGTAGGTACCTATGGAGAAGAACGGGCAAGAAACTCCACGGACAAGCTTTTAAATAAAAAAAAATATTACAAAAAAATGTAAAATACAAGAAATGCTTCTTTGAGAAATCTGAAAATAAATTACACGTTTGTTCATTCTTCTCATTACGTACAGTTTTCTTCCCGTTGACCTCTTGTTTAGTTTTCCGCTTATGTGAGCCTGAAATGTACTATAGTCAAACCAAAAATAAAACAGGAAACTTTCGTTAAAGCTATACAAATCTACATTATTTAACTCATCAATGACATTAAAATTAAAAGGTCCACGCACAAGAATACGCTGTTAATTTACCAAAATCTGAGCAAACTAGAATAACAAAGTAAAGTTAAGTGTATTTTCTAAGATTGTTTCAGTGGAATACTTAGTAAGTCATATAACCTAATCACTATGTACATAAGCCTATTGTGATGCAGATACACACGGAGAAAGAATTTAATGTTGGGAAAGGTCTTCGAGCCGGCTTTATTAAGGTCGTTTAGAATTCCATGTAACAGTTGCTTTATTATATTTTATAGCCCGTCTTTGTTGAACTAGGGAGATTATCCGCGAAGATACGGTAGGCTTCATGGAAAGAGCCTGATTGCTGTGGCACGTTTCTTTAAAATATACAGTTAATGGTAATAAACGACGCTGAAATCAGGTATTGTTCAATTCTGAGTTCGCTGGTGAGATACAGACAATGGAAGGCATAGAGACATCGAATTAGAGCTAAGAACTCGCAACAGATAGTGAATCATAAATATTCTAAAGGCACTTTATAGTCACTAAGAACTTTGGTAAATAAAGGTGATAGAGAAATCAAATCAAACATGTATACATATACTATAGAAAAGCTTGATAAAAGGACAGAGATTATGTTTCCGTCAAAAACAAGTTACAAAAATTTTATGCATTGCAATATTCAACTCAGACTCGCAAGAGCGGTGAAAGATGAAATTTCCACTCAAAACGTAACTAACGCATAATTAATAATTGCCTGTTTAATTCAGAGCAAAACGAGACGAAACCAAACAAAAATCTCACTTTCGCGAGTGAAATGAATCATCAAAATGGTATCGATGTTACTAATCGTGTCCAATTAATCAGTACGCATTACTTATAGAAAGTATAAACGGATCTGAAGAGAAAGGGGCAGTAGACAGTACCTTAGGAACTGTGAACAGGGAACTAGGTTGGAATACTCGTAAACATAAATTGCGCTTAGTCGAGAGTGTTTCATAGGAGAAAACTTATTTGTTGAGGAAGCACCGATATATAAATGATATGATGATGTTCATCAATTCTATTAAGCATTTAGAACCTTGGAGTTTTATAGATGAATCATCTTGGGTGGTCTTTAATTATGATGATTGATTGCGATGTTATAAACCAGAAATGGTGGAGCGAGAAAATACGAAAATCTCTTCATGGTACTGTGCCAAGATACAAGCGCTAACATTGCTTGTAGTCTCTTCATAATAAAAACAAAAAAAGAGTAGTTTTCATCTGATTCGTATTCTGTAACCGTTCTTAATAAGAACAACATGAACCGAATAACTAAGTAAGACAAATAAACACGAGCAAGAGAGATTGATGTAACATTGTCTACCAACTGTATCAACTTTACGTGTCTAAATGTATTTTCTTCTAAGTAATCAAACTATTCGTCTCCAGCTTATGTAAGCATGTCATTCTTACGTCACTCAATGCGCATCGAATCTTTGTTTTCTTTTGCGACATTTTTGTTTTGGATTTGATCATTAGAGATAGCATTCGACTTTCATGCTCGACATTCCAATGATTAAATCATGTATTGCACAACATTGGACCGAATACTTCGCAATCGTGAATGGTAATTCAATTCGTACAATAAAAATATGAGAATCGTCTGCTAACAATTGCAATCACGATGTAAAACACATACCTCGCATCAATTGGAAGTGAAATTTTAAGAGAGGAAACATTCGCTACCCCCGTCTCCAATTTGATCACTGAACTATTCGAAGCAATAAATGTTTATTCTACATTAAAACAGAAATAAAATGTGCAGCCCAAGTGTAATAATGATGAGGAAAATTGCATTAAAAGTGTACGCGTGATACATTGCGCATTAATAGAGCGAGAGTAGATTTCAGAATATCGAGTGAGTGAGCTACATCGATGCGATCCGATTACCGATATCATTACTGACCACATTATTGTATCGGCCACTAGCTGCATCCGACTAGCTAATGATATCCTTTCCCAGTTTTTGTTCATCATTATTTTCTCTGGCATGATTGAAGCGTGTACATAAATATGCATGGGAGTGTACCGACGCGAAGTCACGACATCCTGCAAGGGTTGTTTAGATATCTAAGTTGGTGAAAGGTTAGCTTTTCAGTTGTCTATTGTACTGTACAGTGAAATGTACTGGAAATTCTTGAGGCCAAAATAAATTGTATATTAAGTCCATTCCCGGACGCAATGAAATAAAATGCACTTTATAACACAGCTAAATTATATTTAAAAAAACACTAGGTATTAATCTACTATCATTAGCATAATTCTACATAATAAGGTCGATTGAAATAGAACGAGTTCGAGAAATAAAACAAACAGTCTTGTAATAAGATATTGCCGACATACGCCAAGTACACTTCAAACGCATTCTTATGGAAGTGCAAATTATAGTGATAAATTTAAAGGCAAGAAAAAACCTGTAGTACTTTACGAGAAAGGATGACTTAATTTTAATTGTAGGATGGTAAAAGAAGCAATCGCAAATGATGTTGAGAAGAAAATAGTAAATACAGGTTTCCGATGCGTGTTGTAATTTGTGCTTGGTTCGTACATACGAACTCCCAAATGTCGGTCACATGACCGACATTGAGTTCGATCATTCGTTTAAGGCCATCTGTTATTGCATAAAGTGTCTCACGTAACTGTATGTTTGATTTAGATAATGTTGCGTTAAACCCGCTATACTGGGAAACCATCAATTTATTATTCCCTGGTTATTTAGCAGCGTAAAGTGTCGGACAAACATTAAGTGAATTGTGGTGTTTTAACACGCATGTCTATAAATAAGTGAATATAAAGAGATGTTTAATAAATAACTTGGTAAAATGTATACAACAGAAGAGCATTTGCGTGTTATAAGAAATACCGCTAAGATGAAAATGGTTTAAGACCAACTGTACTTTAGAACAGCTGGCCTATGCATCCATACAACCAAGTTTTCGACATTTATGAGATTTTACTATCTTAGAATCAGCAAAATCGCAACGTTATAAATTTATCCGCAGCGTTGCCGTTGCACTTGGTTATACAGTTACATTCAACGACTCAAAAAATTACGAACAAATTCTTTGCAGTGTCACGAATATCACACCTGTCAAGAAATTCGTGCTTATAATCCATTGCTATTCATCAGGGCTATGACCGCTTATGAATTTATTTTTAGAAAAATTATGTCTTGTTAGACCGGGAGCGAAGTGCGTCCAATATGACATAACCGATTCGTTGGAGCCAATTACAGGTGGCAATTCGCGTCACGATTGACGGCGTAAAATGCGTTTATCCGCTACACTTATCACGCGAATTCCACACGCGAAACTCGCCTAAGATAAACCGTTTACGAATCGGACAGTTAAGTACGAAATCGCGTTAAGTCCGTTGCATTAACCGTATTATCCTTGCTTCGTTTGTAAATGGCTACTGATATGCTGACAGTTCAGATAGCAGGTGATAGAGTTGGAAAGTCTGGCGTTAAACAGATTAATAGAAATGTAGCATACATCTTCATTAATACCATAGTGTTTGAAGCTACGATTAAGTCCAAACATTTAGTTGTAAAACTTCTAAAGTACAGCATAGATAATGATCAAGTAGTCCGGTAAAATGTACCATCAATGTTTACTGATCATTATTATTGCCTCATCATATGCTTTACCCCGCATAAATGGCTACCATTACTCGGTGTATTTCTTTCTATTTCGTTACGTGCAAAAACCTGTATTTGTTTAAATGACGACTGTTCCTTTTCATTAGCAGCACCTACCGAAACATCGCCGTCATCAGAAGTTATAAAATAAATAGTGGCCACTAAGAAAGCGAAGCTAACAAGAAAATAATCGTAGAAAGTGTACAAAATTGTTTTCTTGTATGTACTGTCGATAACAATTCGATTGCAAACATGGACATGTGCCGGACTCATTTTCACTGATGTCTATTACGCATTAATTTCTTTAAACAAACACGACGACATAAAAAGCTAATTTTTTTTTTTCACGTTCGTTCGTTCACGTTTCCGTAATAGAATGTTATGACGATTGCAAATTAGTTAGAGTTAGCAATGAATTATTTATGACACGCATTTTACTTCAATTCAACAGTTTCATTATCGGCGACAGTGACCACACAAGCTCTGCAAGCTATTGATCATTCACTAAGAAGCCACGACGTTTAAATGTATCATAAAAAGTTATAGTAATACTACAAAAGAACGTGTGATAACTATTTCACGGGTATTTGAACACAAAAACTAAAGTAATCGTTTTGTATGTGGAGATGAGTATTTATTGTGCGCTAGCTAAATAGATTTATTGAACTAGATTCGAAGGTCATTATAGTCCATCGATTGACTGACAGGTGATTAAGTCCACAATGTCTTAAGTGAAATTAAATGTTGTCCTCTATTTACATAGGAATTAATGAAGCGCTACTGTAACAAAACCGATTCAATGAGATCGGTTGCGGAATTTGCTCGAGAAAATAATAACTTTGCACTAATCAATTTCCTCACAGATCCGATACAATTATAATAGTGCTTTAAACAGTAGAAAGCAGAAATAAGTGTGTTAAATGGATGGACAGTGTTTGTAGAAATGATTTTCACTCTTGGTAAGCTGCGAATAATTACCTATGTATTCAGAGCACCGAGCGAATTGTCAATGTACACAGAACATGTAAAGTGTGAAGTGAACGAGAAACTAAGTACAAAATCATAAGTATATGTAACATTCGCTTTCTAACAATAGAATAGTAAAGCACAACACATTTTCAGTGAAAGCAATGAAGCAAATCAAATTGAGTGCTGTAATAATGAATTTAATACTCTGTGTTTGACCTCAGTGTCGATATGATTTTTATATTCATGGGAAATAAGAGTCTATTGTATAGCAAAGAGAGCAATGTCTGTGTTCACAGACGCTTTGAAGAATAATGATTTGCAAGAATAAAGTGGTTTTTTGTGCTTCGTAATACACTGTTGCTAATGGCAATGTAAATAATTGGGACTGAAAGACAAATCATAGAAGCGCTTAAAGCTTTGCACGTAAAGATTGAGTTAAATATTTTATCTAAATTTTTGTATTGACTAAAGTATATTTAAGCTCACATTGACATTGATTGAAGACAATCAGATCATCTTAAATTAAGGCTAATTACTTTAAAAACTGGTTATAGTGCTAATGAAATTATTTTATTGGATTGATGGCTATCTAATCGTGCAATTACAGATCGTGATTTCGTTTTGGACGGAAAGAAAATAATTGCATGTTATACGGATGATAAGACAGAATATGTTTAAGAAAAAGTTTTCAAAAGTGCCAATGGGGAAGAAAAAGATGAAATAACAAACAAAAGAACTAACTTTCCTTATCCACAATAGCATCACCCAGATCAATATAAAATCAATAATTAAAAAGAAAACGAACTTACTGACAGTAGCACGTTGTGATACATACCTGAAACAAAAGAAGTCATCAATGAATGAAAATGTAACGAACAAATGATGTAAGAACATGACGAATTCTTGCTCACATACATAATACACTGCTATTATATTAGAAGCCTTGGGCGAAAGTTTACTGGCACTACTGACCTCTCTGTTCATTAGAAGATAATCGAAAGTGAAATTAAATCGAGACGAGATTAGATCGACGATTTTATTAACACATGTTTTGGTTACTGGAAGCCCAGAATTGATTTTTTTGTCATTGCGAATAGGAAAATTTCGAACAATACAACATTTTATGATATTTGCTTTGGTAATTTGTCTGTAATTAAATCAGTTAAAATCCGTGGAAGTGATTTAGTCACTCCGAAATGTAATTAGCCATCTATAATTACCTTTTCGAGTGACTGTTAAATATAAACCAACAGCGTCAAAAGTTGAGTCACAACCGTTTTAATCTTAATTTTAATGTAGGTAGGTCTGTCTTCATTAACTTCGATGAGATTTACTTTGTTCTGTTTACGTACTTGCCAAACCAAACCTTACTTTTCCTACTTACTTTTTACTATTGATCTTAAGACTAGAAAAGCATAACGGTCCGCAGCTTTAATTATTTCTTTTACAGCAAAAGTATCTTCACTTACTCTAATAAAAATATATCACATTATAAGTTCCGAACAAATAGAACTTTTATTTGTTCTCACAAAATTTTACTCAATCTTAGATTAACATATCCGCTACTTCAAACAAACATGTGAGAACTCCAGATTTCAGTGCAATACATTCCATACGGATATTAATTTATAACGTTACCAGTAAATTCTTGATCTTTTATAAGCATAACAAATGTCTAAAACGAATATTATTGCTAAGATTTGTTTTATTACTGTTCATATATAACTTGATATTTTGCTTCCTTGCTGTCTTTTATATATGCTCGTAAATGTCCGATGAACGTGGGCTTGAGTAGACCGCAAGATATGTCGGGTACTGCTATGATCATGAATACTTTGCATTTTGTTATGACATCGGTAGACGCAGCAGTCTATCATCCAGTCTTTCTGATTTATGCCCTAATCGCTGCACCTCGAGAAGGATTGATGGAGTTGTCTATTCGTGATTGGAACCACAACGATTTACTTTTCTAAACTTTGTTTTGAACGTATCGGTTGTTGCAATTAATTCTTGTTAAAACTATATATTATATGCACATTTTTAGTAGAGGGCGAAATTAGCTGTATTGTTTTTATTACTTGAAGTCATGTAAATTTGACGTTTAGTTGTGATGCTACCTCTTCCTACATATTGCGCAATGTCAAGTCAATGCGATCTTGTATAAATCGAAAGCCATAAAATATAGCCTCCGATTTAAAGAAAATTCTGAATGATATCGGTGATAGACGTGATAATTCATGGCATATTACAACAAAGTGCATGAAAGTGTATATCTTAAAACGACGATGATGATATAACAAACTTCCTATAGTAAATATAGTGCTGCTTTTAAATATATACATATTAATAAATCATTAACGCTAAGAAGTTATTAAATACGTTCTTTCCAAAGACGGAAGCTAGTCACTGGATCAATTACTGTGATATGATTGGGTCTGGTCAGGGCTGACCACGATCTGGTCGGAACTGGTAGACAGTTGACGATAACAACCGGTTCGTATCATTATTTACCGTAATCCAACTAATGTTTGAGTAAAATAATAAATGCGTGTTATATAATCGCAATGGCTTCCTTAATCCGGTTGTGGAGGATAAGAGATGTTACACTGACGTTTCTAGTAGTAACTTGTTATTTTACGGAAGCTCCATTGATGACGTACAGTCGTTCAGTGATTCTGATAGATTCGGAACCGGTCCAGAATATCTATGGGCTATAATTTGCTGCGTGAAGTTAGATAATCTTGTTGGTAATGAAATTATTATAGTGATCGGGAGTGCTTTGATCGTGATTTATTTTAAACGTATCTGGTTACTGTATAATGAAACGGTAATAAAGTTACACTTTTTTAAATAAATGACTTCTGGTTTATTCTGAGCAGTTCACAATTTTATCATTGTATGGTAGCTTAACTATAATTAGATGTCATTGCACAGTTCTTGCTGTACATCCCACACTTGAACTCTAAAATTGACAAATAACTCTTGTACCTTTATCCACTACAAGAAGTAAAACAATGCTTTACTTAGTCTACAACCACATTACAATAAATAGCTGCTTTGAAAGACACGATTTTCTACATTTCAGTACATTTTATGAGCTTTCCCGCTGCATGTATTTTGTATACAATAGTTTTCATATCAAACATCACGACCCCAAGTCGAGTAATGGCCTCCCGCGGTGAAATACGGCGTACAATGCAAATGTTAGATGCCTTGAGTTGTGTGATATGCTCAGGCGCATATATACCATGGAAACGGGAGCTTCCTGCTATTATTTGAGAAAGGTAGGAGGTATATTCTCATAGTAGATTTTTTCTTAATTGGCTAGTCTTTTATAAGCTGTAAGTCTTAATAAAGTTCTTGATAAAGAATACTTCAGAAAATTGCTAGTACAGTTTTTGTTTAATTTATTTGGTTGATTTTTGTGAGTGCAGTTACTACAGACTACCTGGTTCATAGTTGTATTATGTTAAACTACATTGTCACTATGAATTACGGTAATGATATCAATTCACATATTTTAGTGAATTGTTTTACCGGTGCTGAAATAGGAAATGATACAGTTATTTTTTTTAATACTCTGTGTGAATTATTCAAAACAGTTATACTTAACGACCTATTCATAATAATATTACTTTCATTTAGTTTTCACGTGGTAATTGACCAGCAAAACCTGCATTTTCGTCTAAAACATTATATAGTACTTTGCCAGAATTACTCGAAACTATTAACACATAAGTACTAAGCACTTATCCTACTTTTAAAGTTATAAAGTTAAATCCACGAATATTTGCACGTAACCGTTATCAGGGGTTACCGCAAAAGTTCCACTATCTCGACGATAGATCGTTCATATAATGGGTAGGCACGGTACATAGTGGTTTATGTATCTAATGTACTTGAAGGTACATGACTCAATTATAGTGGTAACCCCAAGGTTACTGGGTTAGTCATAATTGTAGGCTTTCTAAGAAAATTACATTTTCATGGTGGAATTTGTGGGTTTTTGCAATTGAATGGTTTTTTTAATGTTTTTTGTTAGGGCGCTTGTTGCATGTTTTCTATGCTAATGATTAAGATCAGAACAGTCATAAAGTTGCCAACATTTCGGTGAAATACTACTAATTAATGTCGCGGCCTGCAACAGAGGAATAGATGGACGATCGTGAAATTGCGGGCCGAGGCGAAGTCGAAGCACACATACGTGCGTCCACCAATGCATGGTTGTGGCCAAAGCTTGTATAGTACTTTTTTCAAATAATGCACGGAAATATTCAAACTAAGTAAATTTATTATAAATTCCAGAATCAATGACGAACAACGATAATTATAATTTTTCGTCGAATCATCGAAATTTAAATAAAATTGGTTGCCACGTTTTCAAGTAAAAAGTTCGTTCGATTTTTAAATAACACGACAAATATGAGTTTTCATAATAATTTATTTGGCCGCTAAACACGACACATATGGATTTTCATATAAACATTGCGGACCAGTACCGTAGTTTCAATTAATCTCGAAGAAGGTTTCCAAAATTATGCTCGAATTTCCAAGCATATTTTCGAAACGTACTATATTTTTACTTTTCCTTTTTTACTTTTAATAAGCTATAGTATGAAACTGTCACTACTCAGTATTTCTGTGTGATTATTGGCTTCTAGACCGAATAAGAGCCTACTACCTGTTAGTTTGTCCAATACTCACTATAGCAGATAATTACTGCTTGCGAGCAGATAATAACTTAATAGATATTCTTTCCTCGCCTTCAGTTAAATACGTGGACGTGTGGGATCTTAGGATAAATGCTGAGTCCATAATTATTGGCATGCTTGAATGGTTTGCCGTATAATTGGAAGACAAAATAAGAATATGGCATCAAACTTATGGACAGTTTCTTCAGTTTTGCAAATAGTTTAAGAAGCACAAAACTCTTTACGTAAACCTACATATAGTTTTTGGTGTATATGATACCTAATAGAGGTAAGTACCTATCTCGAAATGCATAATCAACCTACTGAATTTGTGGTTTAGTAATAGCGGAACCAATATTCTCAAACGTGTGATCCCCACGGTCATTTTTCATATGAAATAAGAACTTGAAATCTGAAGTGGCATAGATGTGGTGATATCCCAAATTAGGCTTTGATAATAACTAAACACTCTATACTATTAATAAGTCTGCAAGTCTATATTGTAGCTGTACAACAGTATATTAACACGAAAGAACTCTAGCCGTCTTCAGAGAGACAATAATGAAAGGATACCGGTATCCTAAGGTGCAACAAGAAATATAAAGATAACAACAAACTGTGTTACAAAATTAATAAAGCCCAAATATGTGGTGCATTTGACAGTAAAACCTTAATTGGGTAAACACGAAGCCTGCCTAGCCCCGATGTTATCTATCGCGACTTGTTTTACGGAAAGTAAAACAAGTCGTCTGAAACAGTCAATTTGTTTTTTATGAACACACTAAATGTGTAAGTTGGCCTTCATATGTGAAGAGAGGTGTTAACTTAATTTATGACATTATACATGTATTAATTTGAATAATAAATAGTTTTCTGTATCGCATAAAGTGAATATATTTACATATCTAAATGAATTAAATGTATTTGGAATCGGACTCCTGTTTGCTGTGTTTTGCAGGATTCAGGATCGTGTTTTGCTAAATTAACTTTACATACCAGGAACAGTTTTAGAATGAGACTTTCGATCTTTCGAATTGGTCCTTAGAATCCTAGATCCTGTTAATTAAAGTAATACAAGAACTAGCTTCCCAAGTATGGAGTTTAGAATGGAAACTCTTTTTGTTAATAAGCCCAGTAGAATTTCGTTTCTCTTCATTTTTTGGACCACGTAGACATAAATTTCGCTTTTCTCCCAAAGAAGTTACCTACGCACAAAGAATTTCACCATACCTTAAACACATTTATGGCCTGTTTTGAATTCGTCTGATTCCATGCTAATCATATGCTAATATTATACAAACGCTTCGCGAAATCAGTTGCGAATCTACTTCGATTCAATTGTTTGTTGGAATACAAATGCACTGTAAATACGGAAAGCATTATTATGAACAGATGTAAATATTTATTACCGGAACTAATGTTACTTGTTATTGAGATGTATCCAGTCTACAACCGTGTATTACCTCTGGAAATAGTAATAGCCTGCCTAGTAAGTCTACCGTAGAACGTAATTCATTGATAAAAATAGACTTATTTTCAAAAGGGATATAATTCTGGTAATCAGTGCATTGAGCAAACTTGTTTCAAGACCAAATCAATCTCGTTACCAACTTGTTATTTTTTTTCGCATTTGTAATTTTTACCAAATGAGTTAAAATTATGTACGTATCTATTACCTATATGATATGATAATATGACTATAATAATATAGGAGATGTGCGGACTGGCTGCTCCATGGTCGGATATCAGGTTTAGTCAAACGAATAAATGTGCAAATTACATCATTCCCGTTACTGCAAAGGGTTGCGACCCCACCCGAACATACTGTAGTAGTATGTACTTTATCTATGGCTGTAGTGACTATATCTCACTTCGCCCACTGTATGGTAATTCGTGGGTGTAATTAAATATGCTATCCTTAATTGCACTTCTATTTGTCGCCATTGACGGAAGAGTCCTGTTAGCAGGACTTGTATCCGCTGATACATTTTATGTTTGTAATAATTTGATCAAGTAACGGTAGAACGGCTGGTCGGGTGAGATAACAACCTTAAAACGTACGTATATGCTAATTGTAATTTATATAGAATGTACAGGATGTATCTGAAAGGTGTAGTCAAATTTAAGGGTGTGGTACAGACGATTAAACTGAACAACATTTCCATGGGACCAACATCGTCATCGCGAAAAATTTTAAACCGCCCCATACTAAACTACTCGATCCAAATGTATGGGACGGCTGATTATTTTTTTCCCACGGATTGACCACACCTTTTAGATACATCCTGAACATTTTGGTTCAAAAACGTGATATGAAGGAAACGCGAGTGAGACCTGGAGACGAGAAAAATATTGTACGGTGTACAAAATAACATGGCACCAGGGCAGACAGAAAAACGACCATAGTAAAAAAACAAAATAATTTTACCTTAATTATGAATAAGTAGAAACAAGTATGGAAAGTAAGCAGAGGAGACTATTACAGACAAGCCATAGCTAATTCCCTGCAGACGAGGCAACAGCGAATACCAATTATAATTAATTTCCCTAAGCCTCAAAGCCCGAGTTTACTTGAAAAGCTAATTGCAACTATTACTATGTTATGACCGTGCATGACCAAGAAGCCATTTAAGTAAGGAAATAGTAATGTATGTGAAATAACCAGATACTAATCGCCCTTATTAAGTTTTGTTTTGCTTAGGACTAAGGTCTGGTCATGGTCAGCAATAAAAGCCCATCAGCAGTGTCACTTTTACTTATCATCAAAATTGTCACAAAATGATTCGTTAATATATTAATATAACTGCTTTTTAGCTTTTCATATAATAACTAAGAGTATACTTTCGAAGTCCATCTTTGTACCTTCTTTGGAGAGCGAAAATTTTTAAATAAATAAATAAATAGCTTAAAATATTACTTCATTTTCGTTTTTAATTTATATTTGACACATTTTTTTTTAAACTCGGTTGCCTGTACCTACCACTTGCAAGCCAAGATCTGTGGAAAAATATTTATATATTATAGCTGATAGCATTATATTTATATAAGTTATGTCACTGCTCATTCCTTGAGAATCGCCTCCACTTATATATAGGGAAAAACTGGTTTTCCTGAAACCGCTATCAGGCTCCAGACACTTCATGTTAAACAAGAAAAGCATCATGTATCCATGAATGAACAGGTCGAATCACAGGAAGAACAAGACCAGTCCATCATAACATCTTCCTTAGCATACCAACCAGACCTTGTCAACATCGGAAAACCGCTACTATGAATAAGAATTAGCCAACTAGATCATTTACAAACTAATGAATGCTAAAGAAACCTAGATTGACACTTAATTCGCATTGAAATGTATCAATCATGCAAATCGAGTTTAC
The DNA here is from genome assembly GCA_914767815.1 of Eupsilia transversa. Taxonomy (NCBI): domain Eukaryota; kingdom Metazoa; phylum Arthropoda; class Insecta; order Lepidoptera; family Noctuidae; genus Eupsilia; species Eupsilia transversa. The sequence goes on from OU611888.1 coordinate 8,627,232, forward strand.
TGCAAACATTTTATCATAATAACAGTTAATCGTATAAAAGAATGTGGCCTCTATACTGCGTTTTTATTACAATCATCGACCATAAAAGAAAAAGAAAGTGCATTAACGCATGTGCGAAAAGGTTCAAAGGGAAGTTGATATTAGTCGCCCACTTATCAATCGACACTTAAATAAGTGGGTTAAAATCTTTGCCCTACAAAATCCACCATGACTAATCGAAAAGTAACATACCTTGGGACCTTATAGGAATTTCAAACATGTTCCACATTTGTTAACAACAAAATAAATATGGTTTTAGCGGCCACGATCGATACTTGGTCGACAATTTGGTCCGAAATGTGTAAATGTTCAGACTTGTATACCTACACGACATGACCGACCAAATAAACTGTCGTTTTGTCTGCAAACGGCACTTGCGGTATTGACACAAACAGTTTGAATGACCGCCAGTTCGGGCTTTATTGAATTCAGTGGGAATATCTATCAACGGTTTATTTTACCGCACAAATCTTGAGAGGTAGCTGAAGAAAACCGCTTGACGTTTACAACTTCTAGCCCTATTAACATACTTTGTGCTTTAAAGCGCATTCGATGCTGAATTGCTTTTAGAACGAATGAAATGTCAATTAATTCTGAACGACGCGGCTACAGAACTATTCATTGTAATTGACAGGCTTAGGATGTAAATTAATATGTATGACTATAAAATAGTAAATGTACTAGAGACAGTTTGCATGATAAAGATTCGTATAATTATGGACTATTATGATTTATAGCCTAACATCGCTTAGGACTGTTCAAACTTAAATGAAAGTTCGTTAAATAGAGCTTTTCATGTTTTTGTACGCTACAGTTGTGGAAACACCAACAGTGAGATGCAGCTATTTCAACCAACAAATATTGTTATAATCTGGACTTCTGCTTACCCTACCACGACAACTCAAACATACACCATGCTAAAACTATAAAGCAAACACACTAGTGACAAAGTGAACGACTTGACACTTGAACCGTGTCTAAACGAGCAGTCAGTGCAAACACTATGCCGATGCGCAAGCGCAGCTCTCAAACATTCACGAGTGGACAGACACTGTTGAGAATGAAGTGCAATTTTCTGACAAGTACTGCAAGTAATACTGTTCTATTATGTGTAGTGTGATATAAGAACTCTCTTGGTGTCGTCACTCGTTAGCATAGTATATTTGGAATATTTTATTGCTAGTCACTCACAAAATGAATGATTTAAGTAAAAGGTTTCTCTAATAATTTATTTTGCACAAGCAAATTACAGCGAAATCGTAATAATTAATTGTAACATTTCAAGTTTCAAGCTCAGCGAAGAATGGCGTAGACAAGTCTGCTAATAGTAACACTACTGCACTAGTGACAATGATACCAAAAACTACTAATTTGATACCAAATTCAAATAGAGGCAGTGTCCAATTTGTTACTTAATGTTGGAATCGCATTCAAGTCTTCCTTGTCATTAGACAGTAAATCAACAACAACAAATTGAATGTGAACTGATCAAACATTTAGATACAAGAAGTTGCAATTCAAGGTGCCGCGATTCAATTTAAAGTTTCTATTTAACAACCACTATTGCAGTTGATTACACATTACAAATAACTGAACTTGTTTAAAAAGTAACCGATTAACGGAAAGCGATGAATGTCTGATGTCCAATGTCCATACATTCCCTTCCGTGCGAGTAAATGACGCAAAAAACGGTTTGATTCACACATAAATAGGAAAAAGTGAAGGCAGGTTCAGTGAAGAATAATTATTACTCTAGTAATAAATAGCAAGATTTATCTAAGCGTCTATGTGATGTAAAAACAGAACGTATCTGCTACTTAGAAGTCGAGCAAGTCCGTAATAGTAATCGAGAGGAAGGTGACAGTTGCATTTACAGATGATCTAAGACTCGTAATAGTATGAATACCGTTGGTGTCATGTAATGAAGAATGTTATCTAATGAAAATAGTTTCTGAGCTTTTATTTTCAGCAAATAAATCGCACTAATGAATCTACTATGTCTGTAGATATCTACTTGATTGGATGTACACATCTACTAGGACCAAACAGCAACATAGATGTACCATCGATTCCATGTCGGGCAGAGTGTTATTGGGTTTTTGTATCTAGAATTTCTCAGTAGTAGTCCGGAGTTTGGATTTGTGCACCGTTGATGGCAATAGGCTCGCCCCTATAAGATGGGACTTAAACATAACCTGTGATCAACCCTTCGGGGAAACAAGGCGTGATGTTATGTTATGTTTATATACCATCGAAACGAACAGGAGAGGAAGATCTACTTGGTTTGAATTAATGATACAGTTCGATTCAAACTTAATGGCGGCTCGAAACATGAGGCGAGTCGCTGCGCAGTAACAATTTCATGTGTCAGCGGGGGTGAGGGGTGGGGTACTGCGCAGCGAGTAGCTAACTTCCGAGCCGCCATTAAATCTGAATCAAACTGTACCTATTTGCATTAGGTAGGTACTTTAGAACTCATTAAGGTTCATAACCGTCGTACGGCGTAAGTATGAAACTAAAGGCAAATACGCCATACTTTTACCGACTTAATAGATAAAACTATAGATGTTATCCTAAGGTTCGATGTCAGATCGATTTTAATTAGGAGAGAATGTTCAGCTACTGGTCTCGGAGTTAACTTGACAGCCGACATTGAAGGTTTGCCGTGTTGACTGGAGGAAGTTGGATCATTAACTAATGCTAATTATATAAAAATTGAATTTGTTTTACCGATATAGTGTTTTAACTGTTTGTTCCCTTCAGGTTTCTATCCGTCTCCAAGGACCAATTCTTGTTAAAAAAAAAAAACAAAAGCACTTGTCATGTATTAATCTCAAGTATTAATTTATGTTCTTCATTTACCGCTTAGAAATCATCAAACAACATAATAACAAAACAAAAAAAAAAACCAAGCAAAAACAAACTCGTACGTCCACTTCCATTTATTTACTATAATTTATTACAAAGCTGTAAACGCATCCATGCCTTTGCCGCTGGAAGCGACACGCCGAAGTAAGATTATGTCAACTATTAGCATTAATCTGTCCCGTTCGCTCGTCGCCATCTACATCTCGGTAAGGCCTACCGTTGCGTACCAGTCAACGGAATTGTGTTCAATAAAGCACTGTGTCAGCTAGCGGTATGCACTTTTTTCTTTTCTCTGTCCAATCTACCTTGGTTGGTCGAACAACAATGACGAACTGGACTTAATCTCATCTAATACCCCAGTTTAGTTCTTATTGCAAAGTCTCGATAACACGAAACACTGGACTGTATCGGTCCTCCGTTAACACAAAGAAGCATAAACGCATCATTAATTTACCTACACGTAAATTTAGAAAGTAAAACACCTCAAAATCAAACACAAAGGCGTTAAATAACAAGTTCACTTTTCGTTTCGAGTGTTTAATGATAGCATCGGCGATAAATGGCGAGATCTACAGTAGTAAAAAGCGGATAGTAGATACAATGTACTTAAATGGAAACCTCTCACTAACGCCTGTAACTGTAACTTGTAATCTAGTAAGGCGATATCACTTCTGACGGAACTCGGAACTGTTATACGAACTGGCTGTATTATCATTCCCACTATACATTACTGCAGGCATGGATTTTGATTCAACCTACGGTTATTTATCAAATCTGAAGAATTAATGAACGCAGTGTGAGTGATAGCCGATGCAGGAGAAAACATCATTAGCAGTATTTGGAGCATACGGACGTGGGAAGCTGTCGTTCGAGTAGTTATAATAACCGAGCCAAGTGCGAAATCAGAATAGATTAACAATTATACAATGAGTCGGTTTCTTTGCCGCACATTGTTAATACGGATCGGTATAAATGATCCGAAGGCAGACATTGGTGGCGATCTCGGAAACGTGACCGCTGCTCTTGTTTGGATTGCGGTTGGAATGACTGTAAGCGGACGAAAGTTTCAACCTACATTTGGTCAGGCACGTATGTATCAGTGGACAGAATTTCCCTGCTTCGACGCGGGTCAAACTTTAATCATGCCAGTGTGTTGCATTGCGGAACGAATGCAAAGGTTGTTCGTGAATCACTTTAACTTGCTAATTGAGAATGCAGCTCACGTTAGCAAGCGAAATCCTCGGCTCGTGCCGCCAAGTGACTCGGACTACTAATGCGTTGTTTGTTTACTTAAAACTCGGTCAAGTTCACGATCATTCATGAGACTGAGATTCACTTGCATCCGCAACCTTCTTGAATTAAGCATTTCGGACATCCTACTTTAATTCTGTCTGCAGAATACTAACACGCTATATTTCTTCGCTTTCTTCGAACATTTCACCGACAAAGCCTTTAAAGGACTTTTGTTAGTCATTGCAGACAAGATAGAGCAGCTATGGTTGTATTAGCACGCCACTATCCGGAACAGCTGGGATAGACAAATCGGGGAGACTATGGGAAGCCTTTCTCCGTTCGTCGCTCGAGCTCGAGGAATCTACGCCCCTTCGATTAATCTAATACGATGTGATATCTTATCTGATCAATACAACGTGGGTCGAATAGGTATATGTTTCTTCACAGACAGTCCACAGTCAACGTTTCGTGTTATAGAGATGCGTGTAGAAAATTGTTGTAGCGGAATAATTTGTAGCGTTTTGCATATGCCGATAGGATGCGTTCAATTGCTTCCTGTCTCAAACGTTTATGTTACGTTTAATGCAACGTTCGCATAACGAAAACGTCAAGGCGGGCGATCTATAAAGCAGGATTCTACTAATAAATACTCTTTAGAATTTACATCAGTTTAATGACCTGCGATGTAAGATGTTTCAGCAAAGACCTCTTTCGTATTCCAAATTCGATAACAACGAGCTTATATGGACAATAGTGTCTACTCCTGTCTCCGATCTAATGGGTCCCTTTTAAGGCACTATTCCATAAAATGAGGTCAAACGCCCACCGGGCCAACGGTAACTTATATCGTGAGATACTAATGTACAACAATGCTTGTTATAAAATAAATATAATAAATTAAGCATATGACTGTGAATGAAGATATTCGGTTAATTGCGTTCGCCATTACCTTCCATTACTTTTATGGAGCGTGGGTGGAATTGATGATAAGTGTCCGTCATCGAGCGCGATATATCAAAAGCATGAAACTGTTCAAAATACACATCATAAAGTAAATTGCAGTGAGTCAATTTATCTGAAGCATCACTTCAAGTCAGCCGCTACCTATGCTGATGTCAGTTGACGGGGTATTTATCGGCCGTTGCAAATTGTACAAAATGACACCATTCGCGACGAGCAATTTAAAAGTTATTCATTTCCCCGATTATGCTCCAATTTTAGAATAATTGACACGGTGAAAGAACTGTTAATTGGTTAACAAAGTAAACCGTGTGCGGAAGTTGTTGAATTTTTAAACAGCAAAGAGTTTCGTGACTCAAAAGAAGATGTACTTAGTAAGATTTACGAGGCAATAGCGAACATGCGATGCATGTATTCGTATTTTCTATTTAAATTCTAAAAAAAACTCAATACAAGGCGCTATACGCATAGCTATGTAAATAGACGTCTACCCTTTCGTTTAAATTCTCTGACCGTAGTCGGCAAAAAAGCATCAGCAACAGCCACGACCAATCGTAATTAACCCCAGGTTCAAACTATCCTAGCGGGAACCTGAGGGTTATTAAAGCCTTACAAGGAGGAGAAAGTTCAACAGGCGACCACTCGACTCCCTTATTACGGATGAAAGATGAATTTGAAACCAATTAGTACACGATTACGTAACAACTTATCGACGGCTCGAAGACATAAAGGCATACACAAAAGGCCACGTAATGGGTGAAAGCAATAGAATCTGAAGGCCTCATCATCCGGTCTGATAACCTGAGCGGCTATTGTACACGAGCAACCTCTAACCGAACAACAATAAGGGAGAGTTGAGCACATTGAAACGGACTTTTCATTTTCCTAAATGAGTTGCTAGTTGTAAAGTCACAGAAGGGTTATTAGGCGTCGTCAGTAGCATTGTGTAAGTCATCGATGTAGTTTGCCACAATGGTGGCTTTCTCGTGGCCTTTGTGCTCGCTTTTGAGCTGTCAATAAAGATATTCTCCTAACGTAGTAATGACTGTTCTGGCGAGACGTTAATTATCGTTGACGATTCAAGTGATTATGAATTCGAGAGTGCAATCTGTCTGTCTGATTCTCAGCGTTTAAAATATGTTGATTCCACTTATCATTTGGTGTTACTAGGTGAGTGGGATAACTATGCTGCATGAATTAGGCAGAAATGTATTCTTATAAATGAATTGTTTACATAACATTTTCTATTTACAGCGCATCATTAAAACATCGTTCTATGTATTTTCTACCTCACTTTTTCTAACATAATGATGAAATTACAGTCCAAACTTGGAATGAAATCTAGGATTTCAAAGTCCGACACCTTGATTAAATTAGTTACCGTTCGACACATTTCAGGTCGTGAGCATTAGTATCTCCGTGGCAACATCGACATGAGAAACTATTCGCAATTTATGTCAATCACGTACACAAACCGTCACCGTAACATGTTTTATGCTTACCGGAGAACAGTTACTAATGTTCCTTTTTAGAAAAGATATGCCGTAATAAAATACGACTGTTTTATCCGATCCATCTAAGGCAGGACTAGAAAGCAGTAACAGCCTAACTTCCTGGATATCTTGACATAACCTTTTGTGTCGATTTGAAGACATCGATTGGGTGGCTATTTCAAGATTTAAGAGATCGGAACTCCAACCATAAGTTGACGGCATAGCGAAATGCACCTCACGCACATTGTTGCCACAGTCGAGTGCAAGATATCTCCCGTTAGATACAAATTCCACGGAGGCGGCACAATAGCCGTCGAGAGATCATCGATGGGCAATTTGGGTCCATATTGTATAGGCGAAGGGCCCCGGGCAAGAAAAGGCGCAGCAACACGAATGACCGACGAACCGGAAACACGTCGTCGATTTAATTGAAACTTTAGTAAAAAACGTAAGACAGATGGAATTAGCCGTGTACCCTCCGCTACGGTGAAATAAGTAACGCGACACGCCTAAAAAAGGAAGAACTTGTTCTAATTCAATATCGAAAGTACCGTTCATTCCAGATTAACACCTTTGTCTGTAATTTTGTCTCTCTGTTATGATACTGTCAAATTCTGGTGCTCGGGCACGGTAGCCAGTAACAAATTGCTGACGTCATTGTAAAAAGTGAGCTTTTTAGGATGACCTTCCAAATTCCACACATTGAACGAAAGAGAGAACGAAAGTTCAACTCATGCCAACAAGACAAAATAATCGAAAATCACTCACGTTCTAAGCCAACGTAGACGTCCAGTTAGACCTTTTTGTTATCAATGACAACACAAGAATTTTTAGGGAAAAACAACCTTCAGTCTCATTTGCTTTAAGATATCACTTGGTATTTTACCATCACATTTTTAACCTCGAACCTGTGCCCCGAACAAACTGTTATTCGACCAAAATCGATCGTGTGGCTGTGCCCTAAAGAATCTATCTATTGTGGTTCTTTCACGGAAACTTCACGGAACGTTACGACCTTCGTACAATACAGCTTTCTATAGAGATTGATCGGCTTTGTCCGTCTCACCGCAAGCGAATTCAAACCTCAATGATTCGTGGAAAATGGGTGATAATGTCCAACGGTTGTACTCAAATATTATGACGGAAGCAAGCCCGAGCTAACCATGGACTTTTATAGCGACGTAAATTTCTGTTCACATAATCGTCTTGCTTGCCAAGTCTTAGGCTATTAAAGTGTTAATCAGATTTCAATTTATGAACAGCCAGTTTTCTAGCGGCAGTAAACAAGGCTTATTCTGTTCTGACATTTGGTCCTAAAGTATGTTAAATTCACGACGAGGAACGGTAAACAAATAATATGGGCATGAGGGTAATAAATCTCAAGGATTAAAGCCATAAAAGGTAAGCAAATTATTTGCAGTTCATTACTCCGTGGTCGCCCTCAGCGAGTGATCACTTGAGTGAAACACGATGGGCATTTGACAAATCATTTGAGTTTGTAGGAAGTGCATCTCAAGCACAGTTACCGATGGTAGGCAGTAGGTTTTCAACCCAGAAAGGAGTCAATGGCGTGAGAAGCGCCGCGGGTCAGCACTGTGTTAATGCGCTAGTCACGAACCGTGAGCGTATGAGTATCACTTGACGATTGTACCAATGCTTCGCAATTAGCAGAGAAAATGTTGAGAAGTACCGTGCAAATAATGCATAGAAAAATGCACAATTTGCAAATAGAATCTATTTACACGACGCTATAAATGGTAATAGTAGTCTTTCTATTTCCATTAATAGACCATTTATAAAGGACTATAACATACGTACTATAAGTAGTAGCGGCCAAGACTGCCATTTGCGAAGTGTTAATTTATGTATAATCATAATAGGTACTAGGTATATCAATATAGATAATAAGTACTTTATTGCCAATACCAAATTCAAGGCGTATTTTTTTCAACTTGAATAAAATGAGACTGAACTAAGAAAGCTATGAATGTGCTTTTAGAGCTGCTTAGAAAAATAAAATATAATGGAAAATCTGTGTCACCACACTCAACACAAGATACTCGTAGTTTCAAATTAAAGCATAATAAACACGGTGTGACCAATTAATAAATCCTGAAACGTGTAGTGAAATTAAACGTTAATTAAACATTCAACGACATGTATGTTTGTCGGTTAACTGCATGAGATATGACGAGAAACCGTAAGCATTACTGTTACGGATAATTCAGAGCATAATAAAGACCGAGGCTTTATTAATGACTCAATATTCCTGACCTGAGAGACCTAAACCTAACCTCCATGCTTCCTATTATAAGTCCTAAATACCGCATGTTGAAATTGCACTGGCTAAGAATTTTATATCAGCAAACACGCTACGGTAATGTTATAACGACTTCATTATATACTTAGGGAGCTTTGAGAAAATTACTTTATTGAAAAGGCGCCACACCATGCATTCCGACTACCAAGCTACGTGCGTTATAACTGACATCTCATCAGCAACAAGCGCCGACAGCTTCACGTACACTTCAGAATGTCGTATTGACGGCCGTAAACTAACTGCCTAGTGCATTTACAGCCTTATACAAAAAGTGGGACAATGTCGCCGTAACAATAATGTTTATCTCCGCAGAAACATTTTAATCTAGACGTTACAAGCTTTTATAGTCACGAGAACTTAAACATGATCACGAAACCGGAGAAATATTCCAAGAAAGCCTCTGTGCAAACACGAAGAAACATTCAAGTTTATTACATTTTATTTTATGTATTATAGGCAATACTATTCCTAGCTCTCGAGCCTTTAACCTCGGATAGACCACCCCATATGTTATAGGCGTAAGGTGATTCTATCTGGTGAGCAAGTAGCAACATCCATTGGTATACTGATAACATCATAATGCGAAAACCCAGTTTACGAAGGTTGCGAAGGTCACACGGTAGTTGGTTTTCGTAGAACACGAGACTCGCGTGTCAGAGATTGAGAAACTGGTATTTAGTTAGCTAATGAGGACGCGGTCAGAAGAAAACCGGACCTAGTGAAAAGCTGCCATGAAGAAGGCCGCAAAACAGGAAGCAAAAGGAATCCATAAAAAAAAGAAGGCATTGAAAAAAAAAACTGATTGTAGTAGTAAATTGTAGTGGTCTTTAGTTTACCAGGGGTCCTCCAATCCATGCACTTGCCTACGGCACAGATAAATTAAATATTCTTATTTGAATCAAATCCAGTTCACAGCGAAAGTTTTCGTGATGAGAAGTCAGATAAGGTTAATATTGTTATATGAACGTGACTGCAAAATAAAGTTCAGCAATAATTTTCCAGTCAGTCAGGTCAAAGTCAGACCTTAGGGCACGCTAGATGAGCCAGTCTAGAATCAATTTGAAGAAGTATCCGATGTAACTATGTCATGGGGTTATAGTAATCCGAGAGACGAGTCCGTTAGGCGAAGTTCACGCGGCACCGTGAAATTATACAAACCAATCATCGGGACTGGTGACTTTTCATAGCGACCTCAGACGGGTAGGAAAATGATAGCAACGATATTATATTCAATCTCTGGGTAAATTATGTATTTACTGCCAATAAAACGTAGCAGTGAATTACTGTTGCCTTCAAACATCGTATGAGCTTATTCAGCAGACAAAAATATTTATACTTTTACTAGCTCTGAGAGAAAATATGACATATTAATTTTTAGCCAAACAGTAAATATGTATGTTGGTCATTGTTTACATAGCTTTGGTAAATCGAAGTTGAAACCGATTTCATGCAATTATTTATAGTATCTTCCCATAGATCAAGATTGAATATGGAGACCCAAAGCCTGTGACTTATGACGAAATTGCTGCATTAGTAAGAACAGCTAAGATAAATTCATTTTGATATCTGTTATCATTATTTCTACTCATTCTAACTCAGTTTCTTCTTAGATACCACCAACGTTGTCATTGATTGATTTAATTATTACAATAACATCCCTTCCTAAGCCAGCACCATCCACAAAAGCGTTCAGATCCATAAATGCATTGTTATTCTTCCTTCTAGAAACTTTTATTTACCCCACCCGACAATTTGCCTAGCCTTTTCCCAAAGTCTATGTTGGGGTCGGCTTCCAGTCTATCCAGATGCAACTGAATACCAGTATTTTACATGGATCGACTGCCTATCTGACCTCCACAAGACAGTAACTGGGTAATACGTTAGCCCTTGGTAAAAATGGTTGTTAGACTTTCGGGCTTCTGACGACCCGTAACGACTGTTAAAGATCCACGAATGACAGACGGGACCAACGGCTTAACGTGCTTTCCGAGGCACGGAGAAGTCTCGGAATGTAAAGATGGTCACCCATCCACGGAACAACCCCGGCAAGCGTAGCTTAACCTGATGGATCGACCCGTGCGGTTATTATTAGTTAGCCACGAGCTCCTCGCCGAGCGCTGAACGCTGAGTACGCGCGTCCAGCGCTCGGCGTGTTAACACGTCGTGTACGGGTTCGCGACAAGTCAATCGTCATCCTGAGGATGCCTCGTTGAGAGGTAAAACACGTGTCGATTTCTTACAGGGTTTTTTAAGACTCTTTAAGAATAGTAAAGCGGAATAGTTTACTAAATATATCTACGTCTATTGTATTTTTTAACCCACCCGACAAAAAATATAAAAAATACACATTTCTAGCATCATTTTAGACATAACCCATTCACCACGCAATTCGTAAAGCTTTTAACATATTCACATTCACAATAACATCCATCCATTCATTCTTTCATTTACAATAAGTTGTGGCGAATTTCCAATCAGTTGCATCATAAATCTACGTCAATAGTGAAGACTTGAGAACGACATGGGCGGTTAATTCAACTCCATATAAATCCAGTCGTTATACTAACAGGCGGTACAGGGGAATATGTTAGCGACTAGACGGAACTGACGGTTGCATTCAAGTGATTGCGTAAAGGAACTTTTATGGTATTTGTTAAAAGAGGAAACTTCATCTGGCAGTGTCTCTTGTTTAAATACCACCATAGGTACCTACTACCCCTTGGTATCTTCTAAAATGTTAGATTTATGACACAATTACAAATATCAATATAAACGTGGAATCCATGAAAATTAAATACGGTAAGTAAAGTAAAGAAAGTAAAAAGTAAAGAAGAAACTACATGACCACGTTCAATCATACTTAAAATAAATAATCTAAGGTTTATTGCAGTATTTTCGCATAATAAAGTAAACTAACTGTAACATGAATAATTGACGCAATCAAGTTCTGAATTAGAACTTAATCTGCGGAGTAAACTTTATTAATATCCGTCATAAGCGCTTCCTATTCAAATAATAATCCCATTTCCCTTGATATCAAAATAAATTAAACGAACATAAAATGTGGAAGTTGATGTTACTGTAATTGAACTAGAAGTAATACTACACAATAATAAAGTATTCATTTATATTATAACAATAAATTAAATAGCTAATGCGTTTATAGACCCAAGGAACTCAGTAATTGAGACATTATGAGTCAAGTTTATTCCTTGAAGACGATAGAAGCAATCCATATAAAAGAAATAAAGAAAATACATTGAATCGAATAAGATAATGAGAATTATTAAGAAAAGATAGACCATCCAATAACTATCATTTAAAGTAAACAAACAATATGATGTGAAAATATAGTGGCTTAACAACAGTGTTTACTTACAATTTAAATACAATGGGTATTTAAAGTCTGCTAAGTGTCCTAATATGGAAAACAAACACTAAGCTACGGAAGGTGTGCTTCCGACAATATGAGATATTCGCGCGTAAAACGCTTAGCATGAGCAAGACCCTGCGTAAAACGAGCATGTAAGTGGATGTGCTTATGTAGATATTACTCAAATAAGTTTACTGACCGTAATATCGCACGATAAACGTATTAGTGAAGTTCTAACGGCATGCCAGGTGAGGACATCAACCATCCGCGGCGGAAACTCAGAGCTATTACAAAATGCGTCTATAAAGGCCCGTCTCCCCTCGACGGTTTGCGGTTACAGCCAGGAGGGAATACAGACACTAACTGCTAGCTCATTTCCACTTCGGATTTAAAGCAAACCACAACCACTTCGCAAAGTCGCCGTCATGAACCGTGTAGCCCGGTGCCAAGCTATTGACGGACACTCGAAGTTAAACTAAACCCAAAACCCTAGGGAAACTTACTGAAGCAAAGAAATCGCGTCACAATTCACTAGCGTCAGATTTATGATTTCACAAGAGCAAATATTCAGTGTCGTAATTAGAATTTATTATTGTCTGCAATGAAAGATGAATATTAACAAGAATCTAACTAGCGTTACATACTGATGCATATCGTGGTTAATCGCTGCTGCAACACATATTTGCGTCAGAATAAGTGGGGCTTTCGTCGTCAACCATCACGGAAGATAATGAAAAAAGGAGCGTTTCCGAGTCGTGTATCGCACGGCATATCTGTTTCAATGGAGCAGTTCAGTTGTTTGTAACAATACAACTCGGTGAGATGCATGACAAAAAGTTTATAAACACAATAACTGAGCGGTTCCCGACCTTGCATTTCACTCGGAACTGGGCTGTGGTCGTGCCTGTAGATCCCACTTCGGTGAACGATTCAATTGCATCGCTAACTGTAATACCGTTTTGAGTACCGCTTAATCCAAAGACGTAACTATTGTTACAAAAGAAAATGAACTCGATAAACTTGAATTTATTCATATTGGAACGTGGAGTCGAGATGACCTTAACAACGACACATAGTTTGAGTTTACAGTTACTGAACTAAAACCAGATGAAGTAGTTAGATTAGACTATTGTCATACAATACAATTTTGCTATTTAAGTTTTAAGATTTTCTTGCTACAAGACCTGCATCGTACTTTGCCTTACACACTGCTCTGCCTCTACGGCACCATTATATTTTGTAGCATAACTATACTGCTTCTTCGTTCTCTGTTTTCTGAACTCCATCTAACTTTTATTCGGTGAGAAAAAATTTGAAATGCAAAAGAATTAGAGAATCATCTTTGCATTATAAAATCTAATTGTGTTACGTCTTTTTGCATTATACTGGGCGAATATCCGGAAGCGCTTATAATAATTACCTAAACAACACATTATACAAGTTATTTAAGAATACGATCTTGATAACATAACAATTTGTAATTTTCTTCGTGGAAAAAAGAAAGGTTGCCGACAGTATTATTGTAGACAATTTGAATAATTATTGATGTAAGAGCATTCCACGATATCCATTCACAATTGAATAGTCAATAGATCGTGGGAACACAATTGAAAAACTTAACTGAATTTACGAACAAGAACAACTGTGATGTAATACCTAATTAGCTTTTATAATCAACGCTTTCACACATGTGGTTACATGTTTTGTAGGCAATAAATTATCTACATAATTTAACACAAAGTTAATGCAAGTACCTAAGTAAAAGAAAGTGCGATGATTAGATATATATTACAGACAAGAAATCGATAGCTTTCCCTGTGGAAGAAGAAAACTTGAAGCCGAAACCAGGGGTTAGTCGACGGATGCTCAAGCGCATGTAGACCGTATCGGCAAGAGCAGCCGACAAAACGGTGCGTCACGCCCAACTAAGCCACGCAACGTTACAAACATAAGAAGAAACGGCAAAATGATGTGCGAAATTTGTAACCACTACTCTAAACCATATTTTACGCGATACCAAAGAGAGAAACAAAAAACATAATGTGTTCATGAATAAAGAAAAACGTAATAGAAACACTTTCATTACCATTAAAATAAATTTACAAACAACAACGATAAAATTAAACATTATGACACTTAAAAGCGAAATTAATTCATGAGAAATGCACAATTTGGTCCAAATATTACATGACCGGAATGACATTTTCGCTTCTCAGATAATTAAACATGAAGACGTTTGTGCTCACAAACCAAAGTGACGTAGATCAGCGTCTGTTTGAATAGTGAAAACGGGGAACAAAAACTGACCCAGATGTGCTAACAGGTGCCTCCGATGTGCAGCTCATGTCAAGTGAATCGTAAAAGTTTTAACCAATAGTATTTTGTTAATTTATACAATGTTGCGGAAAATATTCTGGACAGGAAACAACACATTTTCGTGCTTAAGAAAAAAGTTAAAATTACTGGTTCACTCGTAATACCCGACCTTTACCTACATCGTGATAAACAATAACATTACCGCTATAACACTGTTAGGGTCAACAAGCCAACATTTTTGAAGTGATTACCGGCGATAAGTATCTCGGAGATCAGATTAAACCTGAACAAGAAGAAAGTAAATCGTTCAAGCGATCATTCGATAGCAAATTGGATTGCCTTGAACGTAATGATTCAAAGTTACTAAATGAGAAAACAATACTCATAGATGTTTATCGGGGACGTGTAAACGTAGCTTAACCGCTTCAATGAATTGCAAAGGTATTGGCAGCAAGTAGGCTATTGAACAAATCATCTTTTGATATAGGCACGATTTGGTTGGATAACGCCCCTTGTTTTCGGAAGAAATTGCAGCAACGTGTAATGGGCAACAGAGCCGATAATTACAAGCTTTCCTTTTATTGTTTCTTCGATTGGTCTAGAAATGTCTGGGAACGGAAGTGTACAATTGGATTCGGTTCAGATTTTTCTACCATTCGCATTGTTCAAAGTTTATATCACCTGGAAGACTGTAGCCCTTTTAAGTAAAACTTTAAGATCAACGTTTAACATAACTTGTTATACCGTAGTTTTAGTAAGTTTTATTAGTATTTAGTAAGTTAATATCTATATAGTAAATAGATACAACTATTTAAATTATCTGATTGCAGCAATAGTAAATTGCGGTAATGAATATTGGAAAAATCTTGTCTAGGGAAATCTTAAGTGGGATTTAGAATTTAAATATTGACTTTCGATATTTTAATTAAGATATTAATTTTAACTTATAGCCTTCTTTGATTGCATTAGGATATGTGCAGACAAATGAGTAAATACATACATTTTAAGAGTTATAAATATTCACATGCGAACTGCGTATAAAATCCAAAATACGACAGATTTTGCTAGTAAAAAAACTGTTAATTTCCAGAATTCTGAAAGTGAATCCTTACTAATACATCGTTAACATTTTAAAGCAGCAAATAACATGGTAACTAAAACTCGCGGGGTTAATAAATAATTCTCATCTGCATAAGACAACTGCAGGAAAGCGCAGCGCGTGCCGCGTTCCATTGACCTACAATGTGCTGCAACCTACATACTATGTTGGAAACAAGCAACCTACGATTAACCCGCGAATATGATGCATGGCACGTAGAAAATTGCCGGGTAACGACCATTGGCAGAGAGCCGATGCTGATTTGATGACAGGATAGTTTTCGTGCCTTACTTGCAACTTACATCTGTAGATAATAGCCATAAATATGTATGTGAGAACCTCAGCCTACTGACATATGATCGAATGAAGATTGAGCTAGATTGAATTGCGAATGAGGGACTTTCCTCTCTGACGTACGATTTCTACGTTTTCATTGCCAATTACGTAGAATTTATTGTGAACTCTTCTGATCATTTGATTTGGAATGAAACTAATTTGATTCTAGATGTATTATATAGCTATGTCAACAGGTTGCTCGACATTAAACGTTCTAATTGCTTGATTTACATGGTAAGTAATAATCTTATGAAGAAATATATTTATCTTATTCATTAAGCACGTTGTTAAGAAGTTGCAACGCGCGGTAGGTGTCGAGATTTTTATATTGATAGCACAGCTTCAGCTCACTTTTCTTCTAGTTTTCTTTTACGTGCTTGCGTACAATATAATCATTAAAAAGAAACTAAGATTTTATAGATGCGACAATAACTCTAAATAAAATAAGAAAGTTCGCAAAAAGGTGTTTGCGGTATCGATGAAGCCGCATTGTTTAAAGTGGACAGTGTTGCGCGGCAAAAAATGAAATAATGCTCAGATTAGCTGCCTGGTCTTGTAGGACATGATTTTCTAGGTCATTTGTATTTCTCTGGACTACATTTTGTTGTTTAATTTTTTCAATATTTTAGTATTTACTTTTACTTATCTAGACCACTAATTCCAGGTGCCAGAAAATTTTGAAAGTATGAAGTCAGTTCAGAAGTTCAGTATTTGTTTTTTTTTCTCTCTCTGAAGTTAATGTTTCCAACATAAGTGTTATTACAATTCCCAAATTATTCACTTCCAAAGTTCTACTTAAATCCTTAAAAATACCAAAGTGAAAAGTGACACAATCAACAATTGAAATCCGAGTAGACGAACGGTAACCTAATGATAATTACCGATCGAGTAACCGGCGCTAATGTACCGGTAAATTGGTAAGAGTACGGATTCTGTATGAACACCTTTTTTATCCGATACATAACAGAAGTTAATTTTATTGGTTGGTTGGCTCCACTGAGCTATCTACTTATCAACGACTATGAATCTAGTTTCTCATTACAAACGTTCGTATCGAACAACGTCAACGGCTTTTAAAACCTGGTTACGCAACCTTTTAATAAGTTGAAGCTATTATCGATTAAAATAAAACGTTCATTAAATCAAATGCACCTGCTAATTAAATTAAGTAGAATTTTTATTGCTACCATTTATTTTCTATAAATCAAGAATTGTTAATTTAGCGTGCCATATTCTTCAAAAAGTGTTGTTAATCGATGAAATCAATGAACCAGTAACGCAAGAAATTTTGATTTTTTACAGTCAAAATTACGTACCGTGGCATTCTTTAATTACTGCGAACATTGCTTTCAAATGCTGTGAATTTAAAATTTAGATCAGATATGTATCGAAAATATAACTTTGAAACAACTCAGTTCATTACTTTAGATCTTGGTAATCGATTAGGATTTGAAACAGCGGTCTTATTGTTATGCCAAATTGTACAGTAAAGGTTAGGGGGCGAGCAATGCAAGCTACATCATTGTATGAAAAGTATCTGTCAAAACTTGATACCAATTGAAAACGATCCTAATCTCTAAAATATTCCCGCAAATAAATTCATACACGTATCTTCGACAGAAATCAGCCATTTGTAGTAAATGTGTCTGAGATTCAAAATAACAGCCTTTCACTTAGATTGTAATCTACAACGTTAGATGTATTGCTTCCGAAGGGTAGCAGAGGTGAACACTGAGACGATAGGTCAACGATCATCAACTTCAATTGAATACAGATACAGATCTTGTAAATATGAATCAAGTTCGAGGTCGAGAAATCCTCTTGCTTATTCACACCCACAAAGATTATTCTACTACCAATCTTGCAACTAGTGCATAGTGGCGCAAAAACAAGTGCAGAAATCGTTAATAAAACTCAATATACGGCGACTGTAAACGGCGACTGCTTACAAAGACGGAGTGTTGTAGTAAAATTAATAGACACAAAAAGCAGTCACACAAGGCTTGCGTAGAAAAACGGGTGCAAGGGTTCAGTGCTCGGGGTAGCTCCTAACGAGTTCCCACAAGCTCCAGTGATGGTAATAACTCCACTCACAATGAGCAATCAGTTTCACTCAGTATTATATAAAGGGATAAAGACTATTACGCATTAGACGCATTCTTAGATGAAAGTCACAGAAGATCAAATTAGAAATATCACTGCTTTTGATTTTGATATTAACCAAATCGAAATGTTAGATTTGACGATTCATACTGCAACAATAGTTTCTGTTAGAGGCATTATTAGTTAATTACACATAGCTTTCTAAAGTTCACCGATACTATTCTCAGGCTAGGTACACAATAATTGGCGAAATTGAATGACAAATAGAAGTAGATTTAAACGTCTTATGAATTGGGCAATTTGGATTCAGTTAACGAGTAGTAATTGATACAAGCGATCCAATATATTATACTGAGTGTTATTATTGTCGACTACATTGCGAGCAGATGTCTTGACTATAAATTGAATGAGGAATATTAAATTGAAACCCGGAAGCGTCACAATTATTTTAAAGTGTTTATCTACACGCTATCGTCGAAATAACTTTCTAACAAAGAGTTTCGATTGGAATCCATTATCATTTGTCTTAATAGACCTCCATCATTGTACCAAGTTTAAATGTTATTGTGTAGTTCTCCCAGTGTGAGACATAAGAGTTTTTAGTAGTGTCATAATTATCATTGATTAACACTACATAACTTTAATCTCTATCTCTTTGAATAATCTGTTAATCGCATGTTAGATCTAACCTCACCAAAAAAGTTGTAAATTAGTGAGCTTACAACTGATGAATCATTCCTCAATCATTGTTTTGTAAAAATAAAAACATGAAACCGCACAAATCATCCTAAAACGATCATCAATTAGCTATCATTATAAAGCAATTTGTCAGGTGCTGTCCGAACGCGCGGAAGAAAGTTCGATTTGCAGTCGCGTGCGCACTTCTGTTCAAAAACGAACACAACGTTAGACAATCGCCGCTTTTGAGTAATGAATCGTGTGTGAAATTGAAATGGCTTGGTTTTATAAGAGCTTAATCCTAAACGTTCGAGTAAACACATAGAAGTTCAGGTGTTAATGACGATGAATGGGCGGATAATGGCTGTTGGAGCTTTATTGTAGTTGTAGGAAAAGTATTTAAAAGATTAATAGCCCATTATGTACTTAAAGATTTACACAAACGTGCTACAACTTGTGAAATTAAATTTCTTCAATAGCTTTTTACTTTTATGCGTGTTTTATGGGACTGTCATGGAAATGTTTGTTGCCAGTAAACATGAAACGGTTGGAATTCGTTAAGATTTCAAAATATCTCGCTATATTCTTCAAAAGCATTATAACTACCACAATCGAATTGTTCTAAATAAAATCTCTACGACAAAACAATATAAAAGAAAGAATATAATGTTAGGCCTAAAATTGATTCAAGGCTATAATTTAGACTCGAAATAATAGGTGAAATCGTATGAATAATCAAATTCCATCGACAATCTCAAACGTATTGTGGTAATGTAAAAGATATTCAACCTTTTTTTAGGGCCCTTTCTCTGTGGCCTTTATACTTTTATGTTCTGCAGCCTATAACGCGTTTATTTGTTTATTTATTAAATTAAAATTCAACTTCTCGTTTCTTTATGATATGGCCTACGAAATTGAATAGTAAATTAGAGGTAAGATCTTCTAAGGTTATTAAACGGGTGGAATTTATAGTCAGGTTTTTATCTCAGTATTTTATTAACACTTTACAGTTATGCATCAGTCAACGATTTTTTTAAAAAAAATTTTTGAACCTAACCGTTACGAAGTTTTTTGCATTCAAAGAAGTTCTCCTAACGCGCTTGTTGTCTGCAGCTAGTTTTTCTACATCAGACTTTATTCATCCAAGTCTATTAACGTAAGATTTTTATCAAGTCTTGCGCTAATTAGCATTTCCTCTGTGAATGACATGTGAATCGGATTTTGTTCAGGTGCTACTAAATCGTGAAGATTCATCATTCGCAAAACAAATGATTACAGCGGACGCAGCTTTAAATCAAGCACATCACAGTAATTTATTTCCGCTTCGAATATTTTAATCTTTGTCTGACAGATGTTCCTCATGCCATAAAGCAGTGCGTTCAGTAGTTTAATCGACACATTCTTCGAATAAACTAGTTGTCAAAGACATATAGGGCTATGCGTAGTTACGCGTCATTGTCGCGAACTCACGTAAGCTCGTGTAATGAATGAACGTCTTTTCAAAGAGGCGGCTTGTCATACAAAGCCTTATCTTCATTACAAGAAAGCTGTGTTAGAACTTGTTGCAACTTGCTTTTGTGTATTTCCTTCTTCTCTTTCTTCCTTCTTATGATAAACTTGAATGTGCATTGATATCAGTTTCAAGTTTATTGCTGCTTTTATGCTCAGGTGCACATATTTTCTATGTTGGAGGTCATTCAATTAAAATCTTTTGCATTCGAATACATAACTCGATTACGTAGCACAACGAATCCGTGCGTGTGTAATTTAGTACGGTCTTACACTTCTGTCGTATTTATTCTTTTATGATTGTTGCTCGGACGACGCACGCACGCGCACTTGCCGGCTCACTTTCAATTTCGGCGCTAACGCTTATTGTAACTCTGCCTTTGTTGTCACACCCGCCGACCAAACAAAACTGTACACGCAAACGGAACTACCTTAATCATTTAGCTGACGATTTACAAACAAAAATGAATAGAGTCGCTACGACCAACAAATTGTTCAGAAAAACGAAAAACTTATAAGAGAAATTCACTATCTATAAAGTATCTATAGACTTTCGTTATATCTATTTCGTTCCTTATTATCAGGAGAATTTATGTATTGTTACTGTTAAAATTCTAGGAAATGTAGAAATCAAAAGCAGAATGAATTTCAGTTATTAAATTAGATACGCTGATTGTCTATTTTTGGATCAATAATTTATTTTAAGTGGCTCGTTTTGTTGTGGAAGCGTTTCACACATTAGCGTTCGTGATCGGACGATTTCTATTTGCGAAACATTGGCATAAGAGTGCACAATCATGGTATGGGGTCGCATTAAGCTTGGCGCCTTTGATGGCAGGTTTTGTGCGCGGTTAGTAGCGCATTCGTGTGGCCTAAGTATAGATGAAACTCAAGCTACACGCACTACTTCATTAAAATTCCAGTTCTATAAAAATACTTCTTCGCCCGTTTGAAATACAGTGAAAATAAAACTACAAACGAAACATCGGAAATTGACAAAAACATCGCTACAAACAGTACAATTCATAATACTATACAACTCGAATTTATAAGAATGCATTATTACATGATAACAAACTGAATACGGTATATGAATGGATACAAACTTGAAATTAATTTACTTTGTAACGTTTACAAAATTAAGAAGTCACGACTGCGACCGTGTCACAAACGATTACTTTTTTCTCGTCGCATCGCTCGTCTTTGAAGACATGAACAGTTTTTCCAGAACTTCTTGTCAAAGGAGACAGTGAAGGCCGATTATTCAAATGTAGTACAAAATTCCGATGCGTCATGAAAACGCTAACCAAGTAGGTTAAACGTAGACACCAAACAGTTTTTAAAGGTAAAACTTGTGGGAGAACAGCGTTCCACTACGTGCAACAAGAGTTTCTTTAAAAGGGACGAAATGGAAAGCGACGTTAAGGGAATGTTCACAGTTGTTGCAACTTTCTATTTAACTATGCAAATCGCTTTAATTGAGTTGTAATAATTGATGCATGCGAATGAATTGGTCGGTAAGGGACGTTGGAATAAAAACTTGAGAAAACTTTGAGTCGCATCGTAGTTCTAAATAAAACTCGTGGACGCGAATGTGGAACAAAATGTGGAACATTCATTATCTGCTCTCCGCACGTTGCGATCAACAGCGTGCCGC
The DNA here is from genome assembly GCA_914767815.1 of Eupsilia transversa. Taxonomy (NCBI): domain Eukaryota; kingdom Metazoa; phylum Arthropoda; class Insecta; order Lepidoptera; family Noctuidae; genus Eupsilia; species Eupsilia transversa. The sequence continues at coordinate 8,649,216 of OU611888.1, forward strand.
GCACAGACACGCAACTTACAAAAACATGACAACAATCTAGACAACATGCTGTTCCCAGAGAAATAGAATACGTAATAAGAACTTCTGTTCCAGTAGACTATAATAAAGGTGTTTGCTAATAATAGACAGCGCGAAAAACATGTAGGCGCCTCACCACTAAATCAACATTGTTTATGTAAAGATTCAAGTACGCTAGGAAGAAGATTGAAAATAGCAAAGATTCAGCAAAGGAATTAAACAACCAGCGGTTCGCATGGCTCGTTAATGACTATAGTGACTGCACACAGCTATCAATTTTCTCAAAATAAATATTTCTCTTAGCCACGCGGAAGCCACTGCTGTGTTATTTGAACAGGCGGCGCCGCATTAGCCAGCCGCAATGATTGCCGGCGAAAGGGCAATTTCCTAGACTCTGTTAACTCTAAGCACGAGCCCAGAAATTGTAAGGAAAAGCTGCGCAACTCCATAGTCGTGGTCTACGGAAACGATGAAATAATAAATCACAATAATGACGGCAATATGATAGGATTTATTGTGAGTCGTTCAGGACCAATCATGTTTTACATGAAGCATGTACATCCACGAGCATGAACAACAAACCGTCCGACAGATCTATACCTTCTTTGGCCACAACTTTCCTATTATCTCATCAGTAAGAAGTGTAAATATTTCAAGCTCACGTTTTGAAAAGCCGACCGAGGTCAAGTTTGATTAATGGAGCGCGATGTCTTTAGTGTATCAGTGTTCATTTGTTTTTCAAGTGCGGCCTCTGGTTGAGACCGCTTTATTTAATGAGATCGTTATTCAAAGAGTATTACGCCTTGCACGTAACAATGCATCTTGTTCATGGAATACTTAGATGAGTTAACAATAAATATAAGAAATTAATGACATTTTAATGAACTCAAATAAGTGAACAGGTGAAAAACATTATGCATCAAATTGCCATTAAATTCAAAAGGCGACAGCGGAATTCTTATACTCGATTTAAACTCGCGAAGCGTAGGGAGCATAACATAAATAAATAGCTTTTATTTAATGACCACATGGACGTTAGCTCTTTGTTCACTCACACCTACGCACACGAAACAATTGATTCAAGTTAGTTTTTTCGTCAGACAATTAGTAGGCACTGTAGTTAGTGATGTACCTACGTTTACCATTAAACAACTCATCTTCTCGAAAACCCCTAAGGTTTCCAATGCTACCGTTTTGAGCGAATTGAGCTAATACGGCAAAACCGCTTCAAGTGCGAAAACCACAAAACAACGTTTACGATAATAGCCGGAACGTACAGAGCTGGAAGCAAATCAGGAACAATTTTATAATACATAATGATACAGTATAAAGACTGCTCATTGAAATACTCCAACACTTAGAACCACCGCAGGCGATAGTAATTTGTAAGGCCTGCAAACCTACTCTCATTCCTAGTTTATGACGCCTGTATTTACCGATCTGCGAATAAATGTGTCAGTTATTATTAATTGTGCGATTAGAAGACATAAAACTGTTACGTTATTGTACTTAATATGATCCAATAGTGAAATAACGGATACAGGTAATAGTTTCCTCCCTATTGAAGAAGTTTTATGACGGTATTAAGAACAAGAATTTGCACTTTATATTGTACCTACAGCGAAGCCGTGGGATTCACGCCTTCCCATACATTTTCAAGGAGATCGACTTAGCTATTATTTTAAGTGGATGGGTGGCAACATCCATCTGTGAACTGATAACATTAAACTGAACCTGGTTTCCCTAAGGGTAGCGAAGGTCGGCAAGCCCTTTGAGTCAAACTAGAAACTTGCAATATTACCTTGGATAAAGAACTGGCTGTACCTGTTCTTGAATCATAGAAGATTTGTTTTATTGATCGGAAAAATATACGCTTAACGTCGTTGAACGTCATTTGTATTGACAGCCGCGAGAAGGTATGATGGGAAGGATTTTCCTTTCTTAGCTCTAGAGATAAAACAGTTGTGGATAATACGACAAAAATAACATATGTCTACGCAAATATATCAAGAAAATTTGCTACAGGCAAGAAAAACGTTAATGATAAACTGGTGCTTTCCAAATATCACTTTAGTTCTAAGAACACCATAGACATTATTAATGTAACACTATCAATAACCGTCACAGTCTGTAAGCTTTTTATTGGCATCCATTACTGGCATGTTACAGCACACCTAATGCAACCGACGAAAAACTATACACAACCTACAGAGTCACGACCGCTTACTCTATGGGAAAACATAATCTAATACAAAATCAGCCGTAACCAATCTGCTACTGGTTTTAATATTCCATTCAATGACTCCGGGGCAAGATAAGATATATTACCAGGAAACATCGCAGAAAACTGTGGCAGGGAATTATAATAAAACGTGATCGCTTCTAGAAATCATATAAAGAAATAAAGGCAACAATACATTGACGATTGTTATTAACAATTGTTTTAAACTAAGCAACGTTGTAAGCGATCTAATCAATTAATAGGAGGGGAATAGCGCGGCCTGTCACGATAGAAATTAAAGTCGGTTTCTTATTGCATCGAGGGATTGGCCTGTGAGCGCCGGGTCTAATCGTGATCAGAACGCTTCGCCAATTTAATATATTGACAGTACTGAACTTTCTACAAATAACGTCGTGGAAAACAAAACGAATCATTAATTTAGAAGCCAACATTTGAGCCATTAAAATGATCATTATGAAATTGAAGTTTTATTTAAATAAAGGTAATATTAAGCTTTATTTAAATAAAACTTTGTATTTTTGGGATTGCCATAATCGCCACGCTGCAGGCGGGTTGGCGATCGCAGTATAATGTTAAAAATGCATAGAGAACGCGGCAGCACAGAACCTGTCGAAGTGCTTGGCCTTTGTCCAGCCGCGGACATCTTACGGCTGAAATGATGGTGATGATGATGAAGCTTGTATAGACATAGATTGCATGTGATATGTTAGGACTACGTAGTTTAAGAAACCCTGCAAGATTAATTTAATAACTTCAGCACCGGCAACAGCTGCCGTTTCTTGTTTCGAAAGTATTTTATATAAAGAATGCAAACATTTTATAATTGAGATATTCACAAAACGATTTAATCAGGCGTGAAACGATAGTATCTGTGTTTCACTGTGCAAGTCTTCAATAGGTAATTTACGACTTATGTGCGTGCAGGGGTCCCGATACGCCCGATCGACCATTACGCATGTGCCCAGAACGAGTTTCGCACCATAGTATCGCAGTTAGCGGAAGAATCAACTAATGACCGTTGTTCAAAAGGACGGAACACACCCACAAAGGCTATTCTCCGTGTAAGAGTTACACAAGAATATGTAATTTATCTCTGAGAAACTTCAGATGCAACAATACCTCAATTACATAGTAGAAACCTAAAGCTAGCTTAAGACTTTGTTAAGAAAGTGAAAGCCTACAGTGTAACCTGTAAGCAATATTTTATTACCACTGTTTTTGATAATAGTGCAATTATATTGGAAAGCCATAAACGTTAAATATATGCAGTACATAAATAATGCAATCAAAGTTACGAGTTTTGCTTAAAATACTTTCTAACATTACGTGAAGTGATATACGACCATTATTGGACTCGAATGCGAGAAACTTTCGTTCGTTAAGGTACGAGAAGATGCCATTATTTGAAAACAAAACTAAATGCTTCGTCGAACTGGTTGCTGCGATAAACAGTAACAAAAAGCAAAAGAGCATGAGCCATGACACCGGCAAAATACGAAAATAGCATCCGTAATTCACTACAGTATTCTCGAGCATCAACCATTAGTTAGAGTTTGGCGCCGCTTACGGAATAGATATTCAGAGTTGAAACGGTAACCAACACAAAAATCCAATTACGACAATGATCGAAGGCGCTGCAAAAAATGTTTCAACGTTGTCACACGAAGAGTTGCATCACGCTCACCGTTAATATGACACACAAATGGCATGTAAGACTTATAAACTGGGAAGACAATGGATTCGAGAGAAAAAGAGATTAATTGAGTGGTGATCGCAACGAAGACTGATGCCGACAGCGATTACCGCAAGCACTCTTAGAACGGGACCAGCTTTTGTGGGCATTTCCCGGGCCGAGCAACAGATACATGGAATGGACAGCTAGATTAGATGGATACAAAAAATACGGTGGTACGAAGTAGCCTTGTTTATAGATATAATGGATTTCTTGCCAGAGAGGTATTGTACTTGGTTTTTGCAAAACTGCAGAACAATGAAAGCAAAAAAGCAATAACTGCAAAATTGGACGGCGTTTGCGAGGCATCTAATATCTAACAGATATTTCAGAATGTGGAATCGTGAGCATTGTTTTGGACGCAGCCGTGGCATTCTTACCGTCCGTCCGGTAGCGTGCATGCGCATTTATCCGCATAGGCAAATAGGACCGTTTACGAGTTCTAGCAGGGTTGCACTAGCCAATTACGCGTCGGCGAGGTATTCATTACATAGGAAGATGCTGAGTAAAATGTATAGGAGCTAGGCGCACCAACAGCGCCTGGATAAGCGTAATGTACGATCGGTACCGCCTTATCGGGATATCGGTTCCTTGTACACCGCACGTGCCTTTGCATACATAGATGCGGCTGCATCGATACTCGATATCGCGTAGAATATTGTCGTGTCTCCGCGTTCGTCCTGGAGGCCGCTGGGAACCCGCACACAATGAAGACCACTGCCTCTCGTTCAGATGTAAATCTTTACCCACTCGTTTTCAATGGTTCGCATTGTTCTATTTAACGATACAATTCAAGCGAATTTCTCTAACTTTCGTGAGCGCTTTATAAGGAAAGTAAGCGTTTGTAACGTCAATGTGGATAAATTTATCGCGTCAGGAAACTTTATTAGGAAATATGGATTTTAAAGTTTTAGAGAGAGCTTCGTTATTGTGTGTCGGTTTAATGGCGAGGATGCTCGTGCGCTTGCGCCGGTAATATCGGCTAGCAATCTAAGTAAAATCTATGTGCGTTTAGTGCAGGCCGTATCTCAAGGGCATAATATGAGTGGACCACGCATGAACCATGCGGTAATAGTAGATTTAATACGCGATAAATTCAATTTATCTTATTAAAGGTGGGATATCTCGGCTGGCGAGGCGTGGCGGTTGTGTCGCAGACCAGCGTGGGTAGGGTTCCTATCGTACAAGTCAAATCTTTCGCTTCGCCCAAGCGTCGTTCTCTCACTTATCTTGCGGCCTACGCGTTGAGTTGTAAACGTTTATTTAAATAAGGACAACATATTAAGTTAGTAGGCACTAAATTGTGCTTTTAGTTGGTTACTTGCATATCGTTTCTCCTTATTAATATTCTGTTGGCAATTTCATGATGACAGCCTGCAAATGTAGATTTGAACCAGCCCATAACTCTGTTTCTAATTTCCATTATAACGAGAACAATTCAGTGCGAATCTAACGAGTCGTTGCTAGACCATTTGTCTCTTATAAATTATTTGCATTCACATCTCAACCTCTACGAATATAAAGTGGCCACACATCCTTATCTACTTGACTGGAAGCGGAGGCCATTAATTTACCATTCGAGGGGCACACCTCGAAAATGTTATTTATTTTAGTTTTCACGCCTTGTTTGGTGCTTGTTAAAGTGATCCAGCTACTTGAGCGGGCCGTAACAAATTCCCTGGCAGACGGCAACACGGCAATCTGTAACTCGATCTGGTGGACGTAGCTTAGGATCTCCGAACTGTTTATCTTACTGGTTTCCTGAATGTCACGACATTGTAACTATGTTCGACGGCGACGTTCGACGTTCCGATGCATCGATACATCACTCGCGTCGCCTTAGTTACGGCTGATCTTGAGTCAGTTAATTTCTAGTGATTGCGAGTTTCTTGGTTATTTGTTTAGACGATAAAATGCTAAGAGCGTTTATTAGAGGATGTTTTAAAAGCAATTTGCAATTAATGTGAGAAAGCAACGCTTTGGTGGAGTAATACAAGTCTAAGAAATTCTGAGTCGACTTTGATAAATTAATTTGTGAAATCTCCAGACCCGTTTGACAAAAATGTTTTACTTTTTTTGAGTGTTAGTCCGTTCGATTGAGTTACAAATGCCTTCCGTCTTTTAATTGAAACTATTGAATTGCTTATTGTAGCATTTATCAATCGGATAACGGAGTTCTAAACTAATCGTCATTAAATGATAACTGTTTAACCGTTGTTTAATGGTTGTTTGGTTAACATTAAAATTTATACCCTACAGATTATTCTATCAGACGCGAATGCGGATATTATGCTAATTAAAACGATAAATATATTCCTGACAATAATATCGTACTGAACTAATGCTAATCGGTGTCCCATAAGATTTACTGGACTATTCAAAGTATGTTTAACTATGTAATCTATGGTATAGTTCAAGGACTCTGCTGTGTGAGATTTACTGCGTCAGTTTGTACTGATTAGATTGCAACAAACTTCTAGTTCCCTCTGTGAAAACAGTGCAAGTAAGCGAAGGCTTTACGGTCAGCAACAACAGTCGATTAACACTTCAGTTTTTTAAATCTTAATTATTGAGAAAAACAATCATAAGAAATCCGGACTGATGTAAAGAGTATTAAATCTTAGCATGAAATGCTGACAAGCAATGCATCGAATCATTTTGTAGGATATTTAAAAGTAAGTGTGTAACATAAGCACATATGTTTTGATACTACAATGACATTCGTTTTAACTTTAGAGAAATTAGAAGTTTTAAATGTTGGGCTATTTGGTGCTAGCTCTTTTACTACAGAATTTGGCTTTGTTTGAAATCGGACTTACTATACTATTCTCTATCACCTACTCATATCATATCAGTTTTGGCAATATCATTTCAAAAGTCACGGCAAGAATATTTGTCTGCAGCGATATCAGGTTCTTCCATAGGCATTGGATGCGTCGCATTAATTTGTGGATACTTATACATATTGCTTAAGTCTAGTTAGATTATGTGACAAACGATATTGTATTGAAATAGCTTCACCTATTTAACCAGTTTCAATGTGTGGATTCTGTATTTCATGCGCACCTTTACCTTATAGAGATAATTGAAACTTTAAGGGCCGTCAATAAGATTTATTGTTCCCCTATTTATGGTGCGTGCATTTGGTTTCAATATTGTTTCATTGGGTGATTCATGACGAAATGCCTCCTAACAGGTCCGACAGGGAGGCAGGTTTTAAGTAACATTATAAATCCGAGAATGTGCCTGTTCGTTGTTAAGTCTTGGTGCCTAAACTCCTGGACCAATTTCAAAGAAAATTGGCGCAGAAGTTTAACACGACCCAGAGAATAACAGGATATACTGGCTAACTTTGAAAACATGTGACAAAATTTAAAGGGGTTTTCTACCCATCAATGTGAAAAACTTATACTACAGGACCCAACAGGAATTCGCAAAAAAAAAACGATCTTCCGGTATAAAGGTATACCCGATAATATACCATTTTGTATAAGATGGTCGATTTTTTTTTGCGAATTCTTATTTGGTCCCATAGTAAAAGTTGTTCATATTGATGGGCAGACACCCCCTTAAATTTTGTCGCATGTTTTCAAAATCAGCTTGTATAAAAAATACCGGAGATATCAAGAAGTTTCCCTAAGATACGAGTGAAACGGTTGACAACAGTTACTATTCCATAATCAAGGCATACATTGCGAAAATAGATAAAGTGGTGCCTACCTGCAAATTACATATTCAGTTCATCGTAAATCATGACTGATACCTACCTGAAATATGCTGCTCATAAACATAGGCATAATCTTTACTAGCTAGCGTAAGAACAGTGTACATGCCTAGCATATAATCCTGGTTATGCAACAGCTATGTCCGTTTTCACTAACACTAAATTAATACACAAATAAAATGTCACTGCTGGATTTTAATCGCGCGGTTTAGAACCGAAAGTGGAAAATCCAAAACACGCTTTTATTTATGCAAGCAAGGTGTTAGCGAATACGCACATTACTACAGCTTCACTTAAGGTTACGTTGCTAGTAGTTTTAGATATCAACTAGATTTGAATTTGTCTACAGTGTTGCTAGCGTGAACATAGCTTTAAGTTAGAAAGGATAATGTGCCGATAAAATGCTCGTAAACTGAATCTGCCTTTCTCGGGTGTAAACAAGGCCATGTTACAATCTATATGATGTTTACTCTAGCCGTGGCTGTATCTGCGGAAGGAATTTCCAGCTTTTGGATAAAAATAGCCTTTCTCTTCAAAATAAGATATGGTGGTCTCGTAATATAAACCCTAGCGTGAAAATAATTATACCTATCTACAACCTGTTTTTTTTTTATATCCCATAACTCTAGGGCATGATTGAGACCATCAAAGAATCAACTGGCATACGAATAATGTTTCAATCAATTTTTTTTTTTTCATGCAAAATAATTCGACAGTCACGATTATTAATGTAAAACACCCTTACGTGAAATTTTTTTTTTTTTTTTTTTTTTAATTTAGATTGAATTACTCGTATTTACCAATGAAACTTATAGACACATCGAGGCCGAGGGTCTATTTTGTACGGTATTATTTTTACCTACAGAATATAACCTTAGAGTTATGGGATATAAAAAAAAACACGAGAGCTAGATAGAGGAGATTTTTATTTTTTGGGAGAAGCTATATCCGCAGTTTAGTATTATAAACGCAACAAATTCGCTTTTGCGTTAAAACTATTTACTCGTAGTTTGGCTATTTTTTCTTCATACTTAAATCAATATTCTTATAAGAGTTCCAAGCTACTGGTGTTAGTACAAGTTGCATGTATGTTACCGGTAAGCAAGCGTCCGTAATCAGGTGTCCAGTTACCGATATAATTTTATGATGATTACATCAGACGAGCTTAGGTTTACTTCTTGTAGACATGCCAGTTGCTCGTATATGTGCAAATTACGTGCTTTACACGGACATTTACGTGCATATATTATGTCTAAATAAGAGGAGTCTACATATATTTTAAACTCTTTATTCATTTGTTTGGGAAGCGTTGATTTTACTTGTTTTTGATCTTTATCTGATTGATTTAGCATTGATGTCAAGCAACTTGATAAAATCTTAAAGCGATTGAGTTACGGTACCGGTAACTGAATCCAGGAAACTCCTGTAAGGAAACTAAGTTTATGTATGATCTTAGATCTGATCTGTGTATCGATAGATGGCGCTGCCTAACTACTGGGATCAAGCCTTAAATCAACAACACTAACAGGAAGAGATATGTCTTTCTGAGGGTAGTCAATCTTTTTGTTATCGATGGATATAAGTATGAATAAGTTGTAGTAATAGGTAAGGTAGGCTTCTTTGTGATTCAGTAAATCCGGGATGGAACGAGTACTACATTATGTAACGTCTTGCTACATTGCAATATTCCTGTTTCTCAGTCAGAGATGGCAGTTATAATACAATCTCTATGAATGCAATGACCCGCTGAGACGTTTAAGACGATGTAAAAGGGAGAACCAAGTTCAAAAAAATATACCCAAGTATAAGTTTTATTCTCGTTCTCAAAGCTCCAAGATTTCAATAACTTCTAAGGGTCAATTAGTTATTATGTTAGCATACATAAATGCTTTAATTGGAACTCAGGAGAGCATGATTAAATTTTGTACACGTTATGTCAAACAGCATAAATTATAAAGCCAGTTATACAAACACGTTAAGGTATAACAAATACCTACGCGTTGAACTCTTCACTATGAAATAACGCCTCAATGAAAACTGAAGCCAGTATTGAATGAAAAATACAAAAACCGATTGAAAATAACCGGTATCAATAAAAATATCCTTCATCTTGTTCTAATATTAGGGCATTTAAGACAAAAAACAGTTAAAATTAAAATTTTCCGAGCGTTCGCGTTCGTGATCGCGCGGCTATTGCAAATGTACACAGAGTCACAGATTGTTGTGGCCACACCTCAGGTGGTCTAAGATGGCGGAAAGTACAAAAAGTATAGTGTACAATAAATTGTTTGAGATAAAACTGCACGTTTTTGTATTTGCTAAAAAATATAACGAGGTTGATCGAAACATTTTTTTAGTCATTGCTTTAATACCTAGATTTTATATTTTGATTTGAAAAACTATATTTTACTTGGTAGGTATCAAGCGGTATCTTAACACCCGGCAAGAACTAAAATGGTGAGCCTATTAAAATTCTATGATCCATAAATAATTCATTGTCAATAAGCGAGAAATGCTGTCTAATCTCCATCAGATATCAGTCGGTGGAACGTGGAAATTCCACTTGTCAGCATAGGGCTTAGCCACATAGCCACTAGCTAAAGCTCGTTTACACGTGTACGTAGAATTAGGAACTAGGATTTTTACTTTGAACTTGCATGGGCTTTGTCAACTGATTTGTGTGGAGGATTTTCACGTTGGCTTGTTTTTCTTTTATTTGTTAGCTTAGAACGTTTAATACTGGTTTTTATGAACTATATTTTTTTTTAATGAAAGATGTTATTTTTGTAAGTTTACTACTGCTGCTTTTTAAGTTTATATACTTAAACCAGCTCTGTATGACGGCGCCTATGACAACTTTCAAATTATAAATTTTGAAAAAATACAGCTTACCCATTCGATAAATTAAAGTTACGTTAAATAAGAGGTACGATATTATTGCCGCATGAACAAATATTTCAATATTAACGGAAATAAAAAAGGGAAAACGTCACAAGCCATCTTAAAGTGCCGCCATTGTAGTTTGCTTGATAAACATAGACAAGTATTACACAGAACCGGAGTTACTGACATAGCTTCCAGAGCAAGCTGAAGTGGCAGTGGGCTGGCCATGTCTGTCGAAGGATAGATGGCCGGTGGAGCAGACGAGTCCTGGAGTGGAGACCGCATATCAGCAAGCATAGTGTGAAACGACCAGCTAGTCAGACCGACGACTGAATGGACAAGGCGGAGGACAGGCTGTTGTGGCGCAGAGGCCTATGTCCAACAGTGAACTGCGGTAGCCTGAGTTTGAAAACACTCCCATGCAAATCAATTCTAATCCTTATGTATTACACTAATGATTCAGTGTTTACAGCCCACAAGCCCAAGAACTATGCATAACTTAAATATATTAGCATAATACGATCCCAATACAAAAATGATTAATATTAAATTGCCTACGGTAAAGTAATGTCCAACGCTAATAAAGTTATAACGCAGAACACTACGAGTATCTATTATGTATCAGCAGAATTACTAGCTCAAATTCCCGTGTATCTTACAGGCTATAAAATAATGAAATGAAATGATTTATTTATGTAAATAGGTTTGTACAAACAACTTTATACGTCAATAATATTTTAAGAACTAGATGAGGTCGGCGTTTCCTATCTGACTACTCTGAGAAGAAAGGCCGAAACGAACTCAGAGGTCACAGTCTCTTTTAAAGTACAGACATAATATAATGTTTTATAATGTTGTATAGACGGTCATCATAATCAACATTCTCCTGCCCTTATCCCAATTTATTTGGGGTATCGCAACACGTCTTTTTCTTACATACTTCTTACGTCATCTCGGTAGTCACCACACATCACACGTAATGAGCGGAAAGTCATAGCTTGCCTTTGTACTGCTGTTGGCGCAATCTATAGGTGCTTGAAGATTTATGGGACAGATGCGGAAATAAATCAGCGATTAAGGATGGCCTAAGATCATAAGGTCACTTTAAGACCCTTGGCCTTAACCTAATAAATAAATGTTATATTTAGAGATAAGAGACACGTACAACATAGGCGTTACTTTGGTGAAAGTCGCGTAGTAATGTGCTACGAAAACGGTGCTACGAATTACGAGTAATCCGTAGCGTTCACGAGCATTATATTATAATTTATGATTGTTTATAAATACTATCGGGTCGCTAGTATAGCCCCCAGCTTCGCACGGTGTTTACGACTTGAAAAATCATCTAGATTTCTTTATTATATATAGTTTATTAATATTTTATACACATAAACCTTCCGGAATATATTCTCTAAATGATGGTAAAAACCGTATCAAAATCCGTGGAGTAGTTAAGACGAATATTGCGAAACAGACACGACAAGCAAATTAATTTATAAAATGTGTACATGAGCAATAATTGCGTATAATTTCTCGTGTCGCCACGGGCAGTAAAATAGCTCATGCCGTGGAAAGAAAAGCCAGTTAGCAAGGATGGTAGCGTAGACACATTTTAGCTAAATCATTCGTATAAAGGTCTTTTACAATATTCTCCATTCTATAAACAAATTCAATTAGAGTACCTCGGGTGCTGTGTTTTCCAAATACGTTATGCAATGCCGGCATTGAAACCCACACATTTATAATATTTACAGCGAAATTAACTGTCTCCCGAGTATGTTTTCCGCGAGTTCCATAAACTTTAATATTTCCGTTTCAGATTGTGAACAGATCTGAAAACCGTGACAAAATTCTACTTGATATGAGGCTGTTTTGTCCCACTGCAGGGCCTTCCCTCTTTCCACTTTTCCCGGTCTACTGCTATTACGGGTCAATGGTTTAAGACAGAGTCCAGCACATCTCGCCATCTCTTTCTGAGCCTGACGCGTATTCGTTTCCACCTATTTAGGATCCACTGAATAGTGGTTTTTGCAAATTGCTTCTCCGACATGCGACAGATATGGTCAGCCTAGTTACACTATAATCCAGCAGCTGTGGAATTTATTAAAAAAAGTTTTTCCCAATTTTCATCGGTTTTATACTGCAAAGAAGGGCCGTTCCACGTTAAGCTGTTTACACTAATAAGATACCTAGGTAAGTAATCAATGTAGCATGTTTAACAAAATGGCACATACATACTGCCAGCACAGTTTACAGCAGTTACATAATTATAACGTTAAAAAAAAAAGTGAATACATATAAAGGATCGCTAATTATATTGTCAATTACGCGTGTTTATAATTATGAGTAGTCCGTAATGAATACCGGTGTGTCCACTATCTTTTTATGGGTTTTCGCTTTTACTGGACACGACTTATTTGGTATCTTGTGCTTGCAAATTATAGTCCGATCTGAACTGGTTTGATGTATTTAGATGATTAAAGCTTAGAATAGCATCCCTTTCCCTTAATTGAGTCTTGTATGAATGTTTTGATGTGTAAAATATTTCCTCTCGCTTTCCTGCAATCTGTGGAAGTGATTTCGTGAAAAGGGACGGAAGTGTGTAACAGGAAGCCGGGGAAACGCGCTATTTGATTTGACCAATGAGCGCGCGCTCGCTGCTCTGTTGGGTAAATGCTAGGCAGATACTTAGATAGAAAAAGATTATATTTTCATTTCCATGACTTAAATCATTGTAGGTCTTCATTATTTTGTGATTGATTGAAGTTTTCTTGCTGCTAAGCTTCAATGTTCCATAACATGGAGGACACCGTCATAAACACGTTGTTGACAAAGCATGTCATCTAATCCTCCAGGAATTGTGACACGAAATTGTATCCACGAACTCTCATTAAACCTTCCCTTAAACGTCCACCAGCCCATTAATGTCCACTATAAAGTTCTTCACATCTTCGAAGGCCACTCGAATCAGTCTTAACGAAGTATTGAATAACTGTACCGCAATCCTGGGAGCATGCGTAAGAGTGGGCGCAACTGTACTTGATAACTTCAAGTTTATGATTGCAGTACAGGAAAACATTGATAACGATGACTGGTTGTGTGTATGAGCTTTTATTTATGTATCCTTTTTCTTCAATTATGGAGTTTTGTTCTTAAAATAGCCTTCACATTTATCAACTGTTTGAAAATTTCGGCAGGAAGAGGCAAGTAAAATCTTCAAAACTATTGCGTTTTTGGACGTATTAGTTTTAGGCCCGTTTGCACCACAAATCACTGATTACGTTAAGTGTTAAACGAACGGCAGAAACAGAACGATTTAAATAAATAAATTTACAGAGACAGAATAATATGTTTTAAATGTGTTTAAATGAATTTAGTGCTTTCTTACTGAGAAGGATGGTATATCCGAATTATTCTTCGTCCTTTTTGCACTGCAAAGAATAAGCCATTTCATTTTCTACCCGTGCTGGGTGTCTAAAGAAACGATCGCAGCATCCATTGATAACATCAGCTGCGAATACCCGGTTCCAAGAGTCGTCGGCTGCCCAGGGTCTGACAATAAGCCTTGCCTTTAACACTCGCCTCTTCCATTACGATAGAAGTATTTTGCTAAAATAAGCAAAAACACTATTTACAGCCAACGTTACTTAGCCACGTAAATTGCCTAAATTACGATCAAACTCGATCATGAAATTCGTGTACACACGAAACGCGGCGAGATAATGAATGCGTGTGTCATGTATTAGTATCTAAAAACAATGAGACACAATGTGAGCGTACTATATTTAACGAGAAGTCGGCGCGTGAGAAAAAGTCTTTATACGGATGTATTATGTCAGCTTAATGAAGTATTTTCCCCTCTTCCTGCATTGTATTACCATAATCACTACATTTCCTTGAGATTCACACAAAGAAAAGCATCTACTCATTATGCATTTTGATTTCGCACCATTGATGATGGTAAATTTTGCATAAAACGATAGTATCGATTGTGTTCACAAACATCGATTGCATTATGCAAATAAATCAGGATAAAGTCGGAAGTAATTACGCGTTGGTTATGTAACACAGCCCTGGAACCTGTATTGAGGTTGGTCGCGGCCAACGAACGCAGATTGCGTGCGACTAATGTTCGACCGTGCGCACTTGATCGTTTTAGATAGCTTTGGAGGCACGTTATAAAGTCATTTAAAATCTTAATAATCTATTTATCTTTGTTTTTATTGGAACTTGTAATCGAATTTAGAGCTTCATTAGCATTTAGTACATCGATATCGTATAAGTTGTGGGTAAAACACTATCTGAGATATTTTATTAATTAGAGATAGGTGTAAAACTTTCACGAATATGGATTACAAAAATATAATTTACAATTTCATCAGAAAATTAAGAAAACATGATTCACGAACAATAATATAGTATGACAATTTAGAGATTGTCGCGAATTCTACACTACATTCATAATCGTAATTTTATTTTCATTAATGACCGAGACATACACACAGGTGCGTGCGTAATAATCATTTGACCACTATTTACCTCGTTACTAAGCGTGGGAGCAAATATCAGAGACGCCTTAGCACTCTTAAGCAATTATTATGCTATAAACTATCGCACCTTTTATTTAATTATAAAATACACTCACCGTAATCTTTTAACAGTGGGATTCTCATTTGTGTGACAAATCTACACGAACGTATTACACATAAAAGCATAATAAATAACTTGCTTATGTGTTACTTCTGGTAAGAATTATCTTTATTACACAATGTTACTTCGTTTACCAGTCTTTGAAGAAACCGATTTAAATGGCAATAAGTTTTATAGGGAACTAAAGGCACTCATGTTTCTGCTTTAGAAATCTTTTTTTTATTCTGGATATTTTTAATGATTCAAAAGTAAATTATTTGTTTTACATCAACAAAAGAACACGCTGCTCCAAATTAATATTAATGTACCTAATGCCCATAAAGTTTTTTTTTTCAACGTTTAAGTATCAAGAAGTGGCCACTGCGCTATACATACCTACCTACATTGTATCATATTGATCTGTTATTGACGTTAGGCCATTTGTACTGTGAATTAATTAATAACACATGAAAAGGTAACTCTTGACTTTCTATGCATTTCTATTGCACGTTGATTGGAATTTCACTTCAATTAATTGCTGTTAGAGTGATGATGTCAAAGGAATTCTAAGGCACTTTGCCTACGGTGGCCACAATTGACTAAATAATAATTGATTGCTGGTCTCACAGAGAGCTAAAACTAGTTTTTAATCAAATAACTGTTCAAAGACATATCATTAATTCATCGACGGTATACTGTTTTATGGAAAACCTTCTAGTCTATATATAAATACGTGAAACAAAAATTTTGTACCCCTTTTTACAAAAATTAGGCGGACGGAGGAATATGAAATTTGGCACAGTTAAAGTTTATATGAAGGAGTGAAAAAAGCTAGTATTTTTATAAAATATGCGATAAAAAAACAAATTAATAAAAAAAAAAATACACTCACTACTATGCGTTTTACACAAGATGACTACCTTAGAATAATGACATGGCAGCATGGAATTAGTATGAACTATACAACTTAAAATTTAAATGAATTATGGTCGAATGTCGACCAGTGGGCGACCGCTAGTAAAATTTAATTGGTAATTACAGGATAGGTATTGTATTGGTTGATGGCAATAGGGTCGCCCCCATTAAATGTGGTTCTACTATAGGTACACCTCTGCCTTACCCTTCGGGGATTACAGGCGTGGATTACGGTCTTATCTAGCCTATCCTGTAGAATCGTACGTACCAATAAGGAAGTATACCTTAGTTAGAACCTAAAAGACAGACTGCCATATTATTATCCTAAAAAAGGTTTAAAAAATATACCCACAAAAATCGCAGCTTACTAATCTACCTATAACTTTAAAACTTTGGCAGATCTACTTATGATTTTATATGTATGTAGTAATCACAACTTTTTGCTTACAGTAAGTTAGTGATCGAAACATACGCCTGAGGCAATAACATTAACATTAAGTTAAATTAAACTTCATTCACACAGTAATGAATTTAGCAGAGCTTACATTAATATGTCAGTCTTCGTAATCCGATATGACTTAAATACGAGAAAAAACATAACTTTAGAACCAGTTCCAGAATCCAGAAAAAATACCGATTCCATGATTTACTTGATGAAGTTATACCATCTCAAAAATCTCTACTTATGTAAGTACAGAGTTGAATTATAATTACAACATTTAAATAGATTATAGAGATTATTACATTTACATTTTTTTTCGACCTAGAAGGACATAATTATGGTGACCTTATCGGTAATGTTCTTCTGATGATAGGTCAAGTGCGTAGTACTCGCAACCGGCGTGCGTGATGTATGAACGTAAACGAATCAAAAGAAGTATGTAAGCGTAGCAGGTGGAGTTGTGCAGTTTCTGCCTACCCCCATGGAAAGAAGGGGTGTGTTTATGTATGTATAAATGTGTATAAACCTTGTCTCTTAAAATAGGAGGCCTGTAATTTAAGAGGCAGAGACAAACCTTTCTGACTAATATTTTTAAAACAGTACAAGCTACTCGTAACAGTTCATGCCAACACGACTGAAGAAAAAATTACAAACAATATCAGTTCCAACTAAAATTACGACCAACAACTTTAACAGTCCATTCCGATAGTTTAACAACCTTCAGTTATCGCGATCAGTGACGTCACGATGGCGGGATCATGTCAAGATCGCGATCCGAAGATTTGCTCCTATGGTAAACATGTCGTGTGAACAGCACTGCCCTACAGTTGACCTTTTAGCCCTACGTAACGGTATGTAATATTATTAAACTTTTTTTGTTGAACTTCGACGGTTTGACCTTAAATTGCGGTAAGGACTGGAGTTATTACGATCATTTAAATATAGTTCCACGGTGAAAAAGTACAGTCCAATACATAAAATCAAAACAAACATAAATAGGTAGCTAAAATCGGGTATGGTATGTATGACGAGAAAAATATAGAAGTTAAATAAAAGCAGTTCAATTAAAAAACATTACAAATTGAAAGCAAAAAATAAAATGCACAAACGTGTAAAAAAACATAACAAAAAGGTAACGCATAACAGGTGAAGCCTATCCCAAAACCGTTGAGACAATTTAGATCATTCAACTTGAACGTGACGTCCGGTGCTATTTTCGTAGAAAAAATGCCAGTTCGAGGATCTAGCCTGGCTCGGTAACCCTCTCCTGAGTCATCTCAACCGCGGTACCCTCTTATCGAACACAGAATCAGTACGGTACTGACGGTCAAAAGGAGCAGTAACTCTAGCAACGATAACATCCGACACAATGAGTACCCGACTCAATCGTGCTTTGCGGCAAGTGTTGTGTTTAATCATGGTGAGCATTAAAATACAAAATTAATTAAAAGTGAAATAATTACGCGTAAAGCAAAGTGAAATCATAAAAGAAAAGCGGATTCACGTTCAGAAGCACTCATTTTTGTTTGGGAAATAATCGAATCTAAAAAGCAAGAGTTAATCACAACGCTCAATTTACGGAAAGAAGTGAAAGTTTGTTACGATTAATATAAGAACAAAAATTTGCGAGTAATAAAACATTTCTATTATAAACACAATCGTGAAGGTCAATTGGGAGCACGGGCGGTATATTATTTAATGTTGTTAATGCAATTATGAGTATTTTCGGACGAGACCATAAAAAAGAAAGTTATGACACAATGGATGCTCCAAGAATTCTTACTTCTTTTGTAAGTTTGTATTGAAACAGATTTACTATGTGAGAACTGCGGTTGAGAAGATTAGTGTTCGTGATTATCTACAGTTGTGTCTGGTTGTAATGGTCACTCGCCGTCTTTAAATTAAAATGATTGAATAAGTAATTTTAATACAAACGAAAACACGTGGAGGTTTATAAAATTTTCATTTTACCGTGAGAAAACTTACAGAAAATAAAATCGAATATGCGTTAAAGGTACACACGGCTACATAACGAGCTATACATTTCCAATATAAGCTGACCTCTCAATGTACGGAAATCGCCGTGTGTACTCCACAGTTTGAATAGTAAATGTCTGCATCTGATTTTATTTTATCTAACTACATATCTTCGCAATTTGATTGCAATTACATTTTATATACCACATCGAATACGAAAATGCGTTGTACGCCATAAAATAAAATCATTGATAACGATTGGTTACTTACAAAAATTGAACTGAACCCATTATAGCATTAGCTTATTTGTGTAAAGTAAAAGGAAAATTATTGTAACAAACACGATCAGCGGTTGTGGACACAAAAAGCTCTTTGTTGTGAGTTAGTCAGATGTCAATATATACGGGTCAGTGGGACAGATAAGTACGGCGACTAGCTTATGTTGATAGCTATCAAAATTGGATCTCTCAGCAGGTGGACATTGTAATTGTTCGCGGACGATGCCACTGCATGAGCGCCGCTCGCTTCAACACGATGTGTTACGATAGCTATAACTTTTACATTCGTACTTACATTTCAGATTTAGATCTTATCAAGAATACCTTGTTAATTTATAAAGAAAGAAACGTCAAATAAAAACGATCTCTTTAAATGCATAAGTTCCGTAGCTAACGAGTTTACGTCCGAAATTAAATTAAAGGCGCAAAAAGTAAAACGAAATGGTCTTTGTGAAAAAAACTACAAAGGATAATCGTCATTTAACAGGTTTATTAACCTGATCCAGCAACAAACGTGACGAAGTAATCGGCAAATCGCAGGGTACATGACCGTGAAGCATTGTTATGAGTAAGAACCAACGCGCACGAATCACTCCTTTCGTATACTAACACTAAGTTTCAAAATCTGTAGCCGCCACAAAATTGGCGGAATCCTTGAGTAGTAGATAAAGAAATACTTCACAAAACAAGACGTCTCCGTAAAGATGGCAAGCGAAATAAGAAACGAATAAGGTGTATACGCAAGAGCGTTGACACAGAAACCCTCGGCGGCGGCGAGACAAACGGGGATGAATGAGATTGTGGTTCACGATCCGAGACCAAGCTCGAGCGATTTCCCATCATTGTTACGATAACTAATGACAACTCGAATTGACGCACTTTCAACGGATACATAAATTGTTACACTACATTCTTGTTGCTTGCGAAAATAGCCTCATTGACAAATTGCATTCCATTGATGATTGTTACATTTGTTATAATGGATGAAGATTCATAAATCAACTTTATTCTTTGATTCCAGACGGTGCCCCTACCCGCCGGGTCGACTTCAGTGTTGGCGAAGCCGACAAAGTATCACTACTATCCTCACAATCAGCACATCTATTTGTTGCCTGAATGCGCTATTCAACAGGTAATTGACGCTTTTGTTCTAAAGAAAGTACCGGAACTGAAACAAATGAAATTCTTCCAAATAGTAGGTATGACTAATCGATGGGCTAACCGATATGATTCAGTTATTGCGAGATTTTTTAAGACCTGAACGAAGATGATATTGTAATGTTTCTCAACTTCGACGTATTATCTACGCTTAGGATGGATACGGATCGAATGTGCTTTTGTTCTAAATACAGTGCAATGCCAGAGAACACTGCTGTTATGAAAATATAATATATCAAATATTTGATGCTGATCTATAATCTTAAGAACAATTAAAATAGAAGTAGCGAAGAGAGAAGATTTCCAAGAAAAATATAATATCAAGTACTTTCAGATGATTTACTTGATGGACTCATTAAGCTTGTAATTACGTGCTAGTTAGTTAAGCACGTCAAGATCAGTCCATCTGTGTTTGTTATTATGACATACCAAGTCTATGTAAGACATGTGATGAATGAGTATCAATATCTGGAACGAAGACTGTTCGCTATGCAGTATGTTGGTTCGTTAGCTTCATATGGCGGTAACGTTACAGGTATGCAACGCGGTCTACGTGCGTCTGAACTACACACAGCCGCTGTGCGCGTGCCCTGCTCGGTACCGAGACCCCTGCTCCGCTAGTCTCAACGCCGACGACCTGCATACTACGCGCCTCACCACCGACTCGAAAAAAAAGGTAACGCTCTAACATAATTGAATTTGACACACTGAATTCATTCTACGTATACCCATAAGGTGCAGCGGGGCAATCTCGACTGGTAAAACCTAAACCACAACTTTGAAGGTATAAAAATATTAGATGATATAGTTTTATTAAAAATGTAATGTATTGACGCTCCAGAGTCATTATCTGTGTATTATTTTTACAAACTCATATTGAAAAATATTCAATAGATAGGCTTAAAAATGTGTTTTTGTCAAAAAAGGCAAAAATAGTTGTAATTCCCCCTCCCTGGGGCAATTTCAACTATTAATTATAATTTCTCTTCTAGAGCTCTTAGCTTGATGTTAGTCAGTTGCAGAGTTTTTTTATAGGGATAGTAATCTAAATTTAATCTTGTCATTTATGCAGCTAGGCTCATTTTTGAATAAAAACACATTAAAGGTTTAGGCGGGGTAATTTCGACTGCTCGCCATAGTTAATAGTGATGGGAACGTAATAAAAAATAAGTCGATAGATACACCAATAAATAATTTTGGTCTGCTATCTACTAAAGGTACTATATCTACTCACTAATCATAAATCAAAACTTCATTTTAAGAAAGGAATATGTATTTAAAATAGAACCACAGCACCCCTCGTCCTAAATCTACAATCGGTCATATACAATCGGCAATATAAATACGCGATTTTATAATTTAGGACCAAGATTCATCTGTCTTTTTTAGTTTTAAAACAGCAATTAAAAATCTAACAAATATAAAAATTAACAAAAGTCATAATAAATGTCCGTTTTTTTTCTATAGTGGCGAACCATCTGCAATAAATTAATAAAGTAGTAAGAAATTGAAAAATCCCTCGAAATGCATCTATTTGAATCGTGTTGCGATCCTGCGAATAGAAAGATTACAATAATATAGCTACAAGTTAAATATTTGTAAAGTATTTACATCGACAAAACATATCGAAACATGCACATCACTAGTGTTTGTTCATTTCCATATAAAATCTGGTGGGGCAATTACAACTGCAAAAAAGTCGAAATTAGCCGCCATTACAATCCAGGTGGGGTTATTCAAACTCACACCAAAATGCTGTTAAAACGCAAGTTACAACAGAAAAAAATAGCCAAAAACATGAAATAGGCTTAATTAACTGTCTTACCTTTGAAAATCTTCGAAAAACACATTAATTATAACTTTTTTTCGCAAAAATGTGAGACACTAATTTGCACGTGCAAACAAGAAAAAGAGAAGAAAACAAAATGGCCGTGTTGATCAAACAGTATTGGGTCTAGCAGTGCCATTTTTGTAGAAATTATGAAATTGCTTTTGAGCTATCCGGTCATAGATGGCACTTATTCAAATAAAGTAAAATGTAGAAGTTATTAAGATTAGTTGAAATTTCCCGCTGTCGAAATTGCCCCGCTGCACCTAGTTACTTTTTGTAAAAGAATTGGCATGTTTGTTGCAAAAGAAATCGATTTTGCCAAGTCAAATGCTTCTTACAAAGATGTGTAGCACAAATTAGTTCTCGTATTGTTGTACGGTGCTGAAACCTGGTCAGTGATGATTTGAGGTCACTCAAAAGAATGCAACACGACTAACCGACCAAATCAGAACCTAGAAATGCAACTTCTTATTCACAAACTAAACTTATTCACGCAAGTGTGTGATAAGATTTACGTGATACAAAGAATCGCGTGCTAGTTCTAATTGAAGAATTCTATTTTCGTATATAAACCGATGATCCAATTAGTTGAATACTGTTGTGGTCACGCTAGTTTTGCTTACTATAAAGTTCTGAACTATCGTTGTCATCATCAACAATCGCAACACATTCTTGAGATTACTGCTTTAGATCTATAATTGAAATTATGAAAGAATGTTGATTGGAATGAGAAGCTTGACTTCCCTACCACGTCTAACGTATTTACGTCTACGTCAACAAAATCTTATGGATACTAAAGCCGATACTCTAAGGCATGCCAACACCAAATTCAATTTTTAAAAAATCATACATCTAACACTTGCATAATTTGTATTACAGTTTGCCAACAAAGCCGTGACCCTGGTGAAGACTTGCGAGGCGGTTTCAGAGATGAGAGAGTGTCGAGCGCCCAGAGACTGGTCCCTCTTGGCGCTGCAGAACATCAGAACTGGCAAGTCACACTACTTGGTCATCTGCCGGTGTCCCGAAGATCATATATTAGGTAAGACATATTTATTTCTTACAATATTTATTCACTCTCTGGGGTTTTAACACTCCCCATTTTGGGAACCGTACTAAGGCAATCGATAAAGCTAACTTAGTCCTTATGTTGCTATTGTGCAATTAATTATTATACTAAGCAGTGGGTGACTGTGGGCTGTATAGAATTTCCCGCTATTAAATACATTTGCGTAAGAATTTTGATCATTGTCACGTCAGATGTTAGATTTCCGCACAGAGTGCTGCAAGGGACAGTCCTGGGTACATTACATATACAACTGAGAATTCCTATTGTCCATTATATTTGGTTAAGAATTCCTATTATCAGACTACTGTTACCTACATGGTTGCGGCTACGATATAAGGGATCTTGCATTCCATGTAGGTTGACAGTTCGTGTTGCATTGTATGCAGTACATTACCGTATTGTTAAGTGTTCAAAGTTAGCCAAATAAGTATAATAGTGACCAATGTAACAATGATACATAAGGTACAAGATCATTGTATAGCTGTTCCAAATGCAATTTGAATCTGGACTACCTTAACTTAAGCGAATTTTCTACTTGCAAGTACAGATTAAACACGGATTTTTTCACAAAAATATACATAATAATGGTTGAATTTGATTGGTTTTGATTGACGTAATAACTAATGAATAATGATATGAATTGTTATACTTTACAGAAGGGCCGATGTCTCATGACCAGCCGACGTACGCGTCTGTTCCTGGCATCAGGGTGTACGGAATGATGTGTGTACGACCCACCACTGCTTACCATTCATGTAAGTACCTACTTTACCTATCACTGGCTGGCTCCACATATATCTAAATGATATCTCCCTTTCAGTAACATTACTTAACTAATATATTTCTTGTTCCTTTTTACAGCGTACAACAAAAACAGATATACCGGCCTGACCGTGCAGAGTACAACAAGCGCCTACAAAGTGGACTATTCTCAGTCTCACGCGTATCCTGATAACAAGCCGGTATACAACAGATATCATACACATAGCTACACAGAACCCTACTACAACCGGAGATCTCGAGTCGCGAGGACCAGGCGATCGACATCGGAAGACCCTCCTTTCCCATGGTACAAAGTTATCGAACTAGCAAGGTCATTACATTGGATCAACTAGAAACTAACCTCTTTTAAATATAGAATAGAAAAAAGTTTGTTGGCTTCATGGAGGCTTTATATTAATCGGATCCGCCTCTTTGAATTCAACTTATACTTGAAACATATTTAATTTCGAAACGCTTTTTCGCTTATTTATCCGAATTTTTAGTTAATACTTGCTTACTAACTTTCCCATTCTAAACGTGATTGTTTAGTGTGGTGAAATTTGTTTTTGGATGCCTATGAAATACTCAGTACAACTGCATTTACTAGAATAATTAAAAATAATTTATTGAAATATTGAAGCTGTTATGTATGGGGTGCAAATGTTGCTAGCCATTGCATTATTTATATTACATTAATTTCCAAACTTTTTCTCAGGAACTTTGTAGAGTCTGTAGTTTAGTTATCATAACATTATGATAGGTATTTTACATTGTAATATATTGAGTCCAGGTTTGAGGCAAAAGTATAGTAAAGTACCAGCTTGTATAGGCACATGTTTTGTTTGAAGATGTTTCAAAACAAAATAAAATATGAAAGGCATCTGGTGACGAAAAAATGTATCTGCCAAACAGCAGATAGTCCATACAACTACATTAATCACCAATTTTTTATGCACATTTTATTATAAATACTGACTGTATTAAAAGAGCACATGGCTAGTGTTAAATACTTGTAATAGTTTCACCCAAAAAAAAACTTCATAGAACAATTCTGTTTCGAAAGTAGATTATTTCTATTATTTCAATCTGCCTAGCGTTTTCCCAACTATGTTGGGGTCGGCTTCCAGTCTAACCGGATGCAGCTGAATACCAGTATTTGAGATGGAGCGACTGCCTATCTGACCTCCATAAACCCTTTAACTGGGTAATACCCCCTTGGTAAGACTGGTTGTCAGACTACGACCCGTAACGACTGTCAAAGATCCACGAATCACAGTCGGGACCAACTGCTTAACGTGCTTTTCGAGGCACAGAGGAGTCTCAATATGTACAGATGGTCACCCATCCGCAGACCTTGGCAAGCGTAGCTTAACCTGAAGGTTGACCCGTGCGGCTGTTATTACTTAGCCACGAGCTCCTCCTCCTCCTCCTCTGTTATTCTTATTACTTAGCTTCGAGATTATTTCTATTATTTATTTTATTCAAAACACGTAATTTATTTCTCGGTATTATTTAGCATAACAATTTTGCCAGAAATAGAAATAACCATGACTATTAGTTATTAAGTTTTGGATTATTATAATTTCAAAATAAAATAATTATTTTTCCCCACCAATAGACGGTGATTACATAATAATTAAAACGTAAAACATTTTTTATTGTACACAAAAGATATGTGATAAGTTTTCAATGGTTTTTTTGTGTAACATTTCAGTGCATTTATAGTTACATAAGTATGTTTAGTTTAATGATAATATATTTATTTTTAAGAACCATATTTATACTTAGCATAGTGAATTGTAAATATTAGATGTAAAAATTACAATATTTGTAATTACGGAAAATAAATTTAACGGATTTTTCATAATGTTTCATTTAGGGCGGATTCGACCAAACGGGAATAAATTTTATCCGCGGAATAAGATTTACTTCTGACAGTTTTCGTATGGAGAAACTGTCAAAAATTCAAAATTTATTCTGAAGAGAAGGCTTATTCTGCGGATAAAATTTGTTCCTGTTTGGTCGAATCCGCCCTTATTCATCGTGCCACCCAGTATTTTAACGTCATCGAATAATAAGTTATTGAATTCCAGATTTTGTCGTTCTGTCATAAAGTTCATATTGGCATGCCAAATGGCTGTGTACTTAGACTTACCTAATACTTTCTGGTCGACGACAATATCGCAGGTATACATTGCTGCCATCAAACGCTGAGGTTGCGCCTGGAATGCTTTCCGGCAGCCATCCTTCACTGCTGACATTATTTGACCTGAAAAAAGTAAAGACATTAGAACCAACAAAACTTACAATCAATTAATCTGCCTAGCCTTTTCCCAACTATGTTGGGGTGGGCTTCCAGACTAACCGGATACAGCTGAATACCAGTATTTTACATTGAGCGACTGCCTATCTGACCTCCGCAACCCAGTTATCACGATACCCCTTAGGAAGACTGGTTATCCAGACTTTTGGGCTTCTGACTACCTGTAACGTCTGTCGAAAGATCTACGAATGATAGCCGGGACCAATGGCTTAACATGCTTTCCGAACAAAACTAACAACAACCAATTACTAATTCTATCCGACACGAGACCAAAAAAGTACTATTTTATTTTAATAATCAGTTAAGAGTTCATACCTGACAATGGTCCAAAATGTAACATATCATCTCCAGCAGATTTATCTAACGACCATTCTTCAACACAGAACGCGACGCCCATCATTGGCTCATCACACAATGGGCCAGCTAACGAAGCCAACTGGAACCCATTCACGAAACTACTCTCGTATTCAAAGCGCGGATCTTCTTTTATTTCTTGTTCGTGATGCAAGTATTTCGTTCTATAATCTTCAGTTTGATTGAGAAGCAAATTCGGACCACAATTCCTGGGCCCTACGGACCATATTTGTTTGACAACGTCCTTCCATTCGGGACTGAGTTTGTCGCAAATAGTTTGGAGTTCGTCTTTGAAAACTTGGATAAGTTTTAGCATGCGGTCGGATAGTTTATTTTTTGTACCGTTTATTTGTAATTCTTCTAGTTTACTTTCCAACTTATCATTTTTGTGTAATCCTTGTTGTGTTTTTATATATTGGGAAATTGCTTTGAGTAAATCAGTTGATCTATCTAGTATCGCCGTTATTTCGTTCGGTAGAGGTTTTGCTCTAATCTTTATTCTACTTTGTTTGTTGTTTGAATATACTGTTATTACTGGCTCTATATCTTTATCTACAGTCTTGTCTACAACATTTTGAGCATCTATTTCTTCGTTCGCCATGTCTATTTTCGGTGGTTCTATTATCGTTTCTCTGAATGGAACGATTGGTTCGGATACTGATATTTCTATTTTTGCGTAGTGGTTCCTAGAAAGAAAAATAATAAGAATAATTTTTTGTAGATTAAGAATTTGTATAATAATCTCCTAAGCCTTTTCCCAACTATGTTGGGGTCGGCTTCCAGTCTAACCGGATGCAGCTGAATACCAGAATTTTACATGGAGCGACGCCTATCTGACCCCCACAATCCTGTAATTGGGTAATACGATACCCCTTGGTAAGACTGGTAGTTAAGAGTTTCGGGCTTCTGACGACTCGTAACGACTGTCAAAGATCCACGAATGACAGCCGGGACCAACGGCTTAACGTGCTTTCCAAGGCACGGAGGAGTCTCGGTATGTAAAGATGGTCACCCATCCACGGAGCAACCGCGGCAAGCGTAACTTAACCTGATCGATCGACCCGTACGGCTGTTACTACTTAGCCTCTTCGATAGATATTTAATGTGGTTTTATGAAATTTACATGAACTGAACTTTTAAAATTTGTTTGAAAAAATATGATCTGCTTACTTTAAATCTTCTAGGCATCTTTCTAAATGTATTTTACCAGCTGTGACTAAAACGTGTTCACCCGTTTCTTGTAGCAACACTTGCACGCAAGAATCTGATTGGTTGAGCAGTTTCAAACCTGTAATATTACAAATTGATACTTTACATCTTTTTTTTTGTAATTTAAAATAGCCCTTATTTTCAAGTTCTATAAAGTCAAATTTTCAACAGCCAAGAAAAAGGAAAAATAGATACCTTTGACTAATTGTGGTAGTTGTGACGGGTACGTAGGTTCTAAAGCTACCCTCAATATTGGTACTACTGAGTATTGCATCTCACTGAACGCAGGACACGCTATAGTACTAGATAATGTGGCTGTTCTTAGTACATGTTCTTCAAGACCACCGATACCTGGAATATAAAATGTATAAAAAATATATACATGCTGGTTTTCTTTTTTCATAAATATTATTCTTGAGTTGCAATATTTAAGATTGATTAAAGTTATTCAACAGAAGTGGGTATTTGGGTTGTATAGGTGACATGGTGACGAGTAATTTAAATTCAAGTAAGACATTAGTAATCCAAGTATGCTGCGCTCACGCAAGCCTTTTCGAATGACGAATGTGACGTAATTTGTTCTACTTTAGATTTAGAAAAAACCAATATCTTGCATAAACAAACTGATACGAAGGTCTTATACGAATTTCACGACAATGCAATATAATCTAATCTAATATTATAAAGAGAAAAGATTTCATTTTTTAATGTTTTTATGTTTGTAATTGATAAACTCAAAAAATACTTGACCAATTTTTTTTTTCACCTTTAGAAAGGTACATTATCTGCGAGTAACATGGGCTGTATTTTATCAACTTCCACGGTAAGAAAGTCGCGGGCAGAAGCTAGTACTGAATATAATTCTAAAAATATAAGTTACTCACCAATGATATTTCCTGCTATTGCTTCGTCAATTAATTCTAATTCTCTTCCCATAAGAATATACAAGGATTTGATCCTAAAATAAAACATATTTTACTGTTAAAATATCTTAAATTAAAAACAACAAAATTCGCATAGCCTATTAAAATATTGGGAAAATTGACAGTTAAAAAAAATTGTTCTTGAAGTTTTACTCACGATAGTTATAAAATGTATAGTAACTTACTCTGTACAAGTAATATGCTCATCACTTTGCAAGTCTTTCAGTTTCTTATTAGAATCTATTACGAAGTCCTTACTAAGTATTTTGGAAGGGTCATGTTTGGGGCCTAAAACATAAACTTTATCCCCTTTCTTTACTTTGCCACTAAATATTCTAGCGAAAGCTATAAATACTGGCTGGTCTATGTCTTCTACAGCTGCCTTTTCTACTTCCGCATCTTCTTTTTCTTCTAGAGGAGTACTTTCAATGTTTGCATTGTTCTCTTTCTTTTCACGCAACTGTCTCGCTCTTTCCCTCCTTAAAGCCATTTCTTCAGTTGTCAAAACCTTAGGCTTGTTCTCTGGTAATATACTCTTATCAACATTATACATTTTGGATATAAAAATAATTATTGGTCTATCATCACTACTATCACAGGCTAGAAAGTCTTCCTTTAGTTTCTGTGTTTCAGGGAAGAAAGAATCAAAGTCGCGTATTCTTGAGCACATTAATTTTTCTACTTTTTCTGGGAGGATCTCTTTGGGAGATGGAAGTTTTTCGCAGACCATGTTGAGAACTGTACTTGATAAAGGTAGCCATTGCACCATGAGGGACTGGAGTTGAACTCGGGAGTCCGTATGCCTTAAATCCCTTGTTGTTAACTTTATGCCAAGTTTCTCACAAATCACAGGGACTTTCTCCTTTTCATTCCTCATAGCTACTGTTTCGTACACATTCCATAGATTGTCTAAAATGACTTGGACGAAAAGAGGTTTCTTGGCTTTTTCTTGAGCTCCTTTCATGAAACGTTTTGTTTTTGTGTTTAGATAAAAGTCTCCCCAAAGTACCTTTCTCAGGATTTCTTCTTTTACACCTGAAATGGAAAAGACTAAATTACTTTTGGAGCTGACAGAAATACATTGTACTAGATTGGTTATGGTTAGAAATGTCATTAACATTATTACTGTTATTACAGACATATTTTTACCATTAAATAGGGTTTATAAAACAATAGCTTCCGCCAGGGGCTTCACCCTTGTGAAATATATATAAATTATAGCCCATGTTACTCAGTGATAATATAGCATTCTAATGGTGAAAGAATTTTTAAAATTGGTTCAGTCGTTTTTGAATTTATTCATTAACAACAAAAAATACAAATCTTTTTTCTTTATAATATAAATGTTGAAAAACAGTTCAGAATTGAAAAAGTTAACATGGCCCACAGCAATATTTTATAGCTAAAACCTTTACCTTTTTATCACACTTACCCAGTTTATCGGAGAATAATTTGGCAAATGTATGAGTAGTGAAGCCCCATCCATCAGCTGCACTGGCAAACACCACATTTCCATGTTCAGGTGCAAAATAAAGGTTGGAGTCATCTGCATCATCCATAGCAGAGGTCCAATCATAGAAGTTGTTGTCTTCTTTATTGAGCTGTTCTTTTTGTTCCTGGAAAAGGATAGTTCTAGATTTAATGTGTGACCCTTAATTCTTAATGACATAAAACTTTATAAACCTATGAGCTGTTAACCAAAGCTACAACATCAATCATGCAACTATTTGCGTTCAAACTCAAACTTAAAGCATTTATTTCAAATAAACCATTCATAGGCACTTTTGAACTTTCAAGGAGTTGGTCAGTTAGTCAGAAAGTTGAAGCTAGTTGCTCATTCAAAAAAGTCATCATTCAATCTCTATGAAGGGACAAGTATGCCAAAACACAAAAAAAAAAAAAGGGACAAGTAACTCAAATTACTGGCTGGTGACAAAGCTGGCACAAAAAACTTTACCAAGCCCCTGAGTTTATGGTTGAATTAACCAAATCATGCAATAAGAGTCTAATGCCAATTTATTAGAGGAAACTATAAACTTTTGGTGGCTAAATAACTCAATAACACTTTGCCAAACAATTAAATCCAACTAGCCCATTGACAGCTATGTTTGCAAAACAAGGCAGTAAAGTCTACTATGAATCTAATTGGAAAATAAAGATTTAAAAAAGAAAAAAAAAAATTGTATTTGCTGACAATTTATGTTCTGTGTTTATTTATTTATTTATTTAATACTTCAAGCACACATTTGTACCGAGGCGGACTTAATGCCATAGGCATGTTTGAGAGTATAAATCTTTTTTGTATTTATTTTATTTGTTTGAGTTATCATATTATCTTTTTGTATGCACTTTATATTTTTGTTTCTTTATTTCTTTGCGTGACATACCTGTTTCCCCATAGTAGATTCCTCATTCTCAAACACTTCAGTAGTAAACAGCTCTGCCATAACTGCGTTAACTTGTTCTAACAATTGCATCAAGTGAACGTAGGCATCCAACGGTGTCAGCTGCATTTCTAATATGAGGCGGTCAATTTTGTTGAGTACCAATACTGCGCGGATGTTCTCTGAGTATGCTTGTTTTAGTACCAGTCTGGTTTGTGGACATACTCCTTCTACAACATCAACCTGGAATCACGAATTATTGGATTTAGGATTACTAATATAAGGTATTGAATACTTTGATTACTATATTTTTATTTAAAAAAGTTCATTACTGTAGTGATTTTAAGCCAAGTACCTTTTACCTTTGCCAAGTATTTCTTGAATTAGGAAGGACTTATTGAAAAAGAAAGGTAAAATGACACAATTCTCATCTAATTTGACAAACAAAAATAAATAAATTACAGTTATAATATTGTGGAATGTTTTATTCGGCATTTCAACATTATACAGAAATTCAGTGGAGAAATTGAACTAAATGACTGAAAACACCATTGCTTTTACATTTATTAGGTAAGACTATGATAATAACAGCTGATTAGATAAACTTAAACTGTCTTCAAAAAAATATTATATCTGGATAGCATGCACATTATTTTATTTTTAGCAGAAATATTTACTTGGATATTTAATTGACAATTATTATATTATGTTATTTAGTTGTGAAACTAGTACTTTTAACAAAAATCTAATTGAAAGCTAGCAAGTAAACAAGAAATACTCACAAGAACAATAGCTCCATCACAAAGTCTGACAGCAGTGGACACTTCACTGGAGAAATCGATGTGCCCCGGCGAGTCTATCAGGTTTACCAAGTACTCCTGCTGTTCCAGACAGTGGTACAACGATATACTACTGCTCTTCATAGTTATTCCTCGCTCCTGTTCATCGGGCCTGCTGTCCATATACCGCAGCTTCCCCGACATCCTCTGCGATATTATCCCATTGCTAGATATCAGAGAATCCGCCAAAGTAGTCTTTCCATGATCCACGTGCGCCACGATACAAATATTTCGAATATTTGTAGGTTTGTTTTGAAGTTCTAAAAGTTTTGATGAATCCACGAGCCGCATTTTGAAATTTTTAGTGCAACCTTGTTACGTGCTCCTGTAGAAGGTGCCACTGGAGTGTACTAATAATTTTGAGTACGTAAACTAAAGAAGTTATTGCGAAAATTACAAGATAAATTGCACAACATGAGTTAAATCTTGTGCGACAATATTGGAATTGATAATGACACTGACACTGACATTATAGTTCGGAAATAAAAAAATCAAAAACCCAACGGCAAATAAAAAATTAAACCCAAGTTCACTTTTCAAACAACTAAGATAACGAGTCGAATGCAGTTGGTAGCAGTTTTTTAGTTCAATCCCACCGTATATTACTTTCCTCTATGGTTCAATCTCAGATTTTTTGTGTGTTATGTGTTTTTTTGGGTGTTATATTTTTGGAATCAACTCCATGCCTTTATTTGATCCCCACTTGTCGTAAAGATTCATTCTTTTGTTAAGTTTTGATCATCAACAGCATTAATTTAGAATCACCCACTGCTGGGTATAGGCCTCCCCTTTCCTCTCTCTGCCGTATTTCCCAGTTCCATGCACCCGACATCCCAGATGGCGTTTCCTGTAACTATTACGCACGATGACGACTCGCGCTTTTGGTCGGCTTTGAAGTTTTGATACAATAAAAAAATAATGCATGCTCCAACCCATGGCTCCAAATTATACAGATTATACTAGACATAAAAAATAAATGCGCGAATTGAGGCGCGAATAGAACAATTATCTAAAATTGTCTACATAATTTCTAAACGGATTCATTATTGTTACAGATTTAGGCGCTGTGTACATGTTTGGAAGATCCGAGATATAGACCAAGCAAGACCCAAAAGTCAAGAAGCGGACACCAAGAAATCATTTCATTCAAATATTTACAATCTGAAAGTGGGAGTCGGGCCTCTGGCTTCAAGCACTACCGTCACCCAACATCGGCACTATGCACGTTCCGGCTCGCTACCTGTCTGCGTCTGGGCGCTCCTTGCGGAGCTCCGCATCGCTGCCAATTCGGTGAAGCTGTCGACTGCCTCGGACATCATGGACTATCTTGCAGCAAGAGCGCAGGCCGGATAGCACGGCACGCCAGCATTAATGACATCATCCGTCGTGCTCTTGCCACCGCCGGGGTGCCAGCTGTTTTAGAACCCAACGGCCTGGCGCGCGACGATGGGAAGAGACCAGACGGAATGACCATAATACCTTGGAAGTTAGGTCGGCCTTTGGTGTGGGATGCAACATGTGTCGACAGCGACACCCTTGCGCCATCCCATGTTCCAAGTGCGGAAAACCTCAAACGGAGAAAATATTCCAATCTTATTGGGGGTTATTTGTTCGAGCCGTTTGGGCTTGAAACATTAGGCCCATGGGGTCCCAGTGCCCACCTGGTTTTGCAAGAGATCGCCAAGCGGTTGGTCGACTCTTCACATGACCAGAGGGCTGGCTTATTTTTTGGCCAAAGAATCAGCATTGCCATACAACGTGGCAATGCTGCCAGCCTTCTGGGCACCTTTCCTGTTGACAGCGACGCGGACGAATTCTTTCCCCTCCCTTTTTCTATATACATGTACATAGTTTGCTAGTTAAATTAGTATACATAAAAGAAGGAATGTAATTATACATAAGGATTCATTAAAAAAAAAACTGAAAGACTCGTCAAATTGTTATTATTAAGAGGTATGAAGAACGGGATGAGAAGTTAGGGGAGACGATTAAGTCGGGAGACGTTGTATATTATACTCGTAGCGCGGTAAACTATGCTCGCGCGATGCAGGATTTTGCGTGAAGTCAGTGTGACGCGTAGTTCGCATGCCGGCGTTGTAGATACCGCCACATTATCAATCACACAATCACAACAAAATCTGAAGTCCTTCCGAACGTAGGCGCTTCATTCATACATTTATTTTTCAATTGGTAACCTTAGAAACCGACGTTCGACGTTTTGAGCGCCGTTTAATTCCTTTTCATTGACAGTACCTGCTTGACAACAACAAATTAATAAATAAAGTGACAGTGACATTGACATTTCATTTGCTCGCATCGCATTTTTTGAGGTTATGTAGTAGCCTAGCTCTTATTTTATAGAATTATTTAATAAAAAGTAAAAGAAATGGCGTTAAATAGACTATTTGCTAGTCTCGTCATCACTCCTAATTTGATCGCAAGGAGGTCTATTCATGTGGCTGCTGTAAATTTTGCTAGTAGACCCGACATTGACAAGCCCAAACCTGGATTAGGCAAAAGTTACAGAAGAATTGTGCATTTCCCTGAAGAGTATACTGTTAAGCCTTTAGACGTTACAAACCTCGCTGGGAGAGATCCTGAATCCGGTGAGTACGAAGTAATTTGGTTTGCTACATAATAAAACTGTTATGATCATAGAGTTTAATTGCGCCAAATTTGCGGATACTGTTATTGCTATTAAAGCATTTAACAATAGAATAATGGTATTACCTTTATTACGTTTACATTGTTTACATCTTTTACAGGTCGAGTTATAGCAAAGGGCATTGGTGGTGGTATCAAACACAAGTACCACTGGATAGATTGGGTCAGAGATGGTCCTACTGAGGGGCCACCACAGGAAGAGAAAGTAATTCAGGTGAGATAGCTAGTTGTTAGCTGCAAAGTTCATATTGATGTTGACTGTAAGCCTACATCATCCATTGCTCGACAAAGGGCTCTCCCCATGACTTCCAGCTATTTTGATCCAGGGCTAATGTGGACCACTGGTTGTTGGTGTTTCTAGCTTATCCCGCCACCTCCTATCGGGTCTGCCGATTCATATTGATATGTATCATAACATTATAATTTATGCCTTGGTAAATGAACTATTAGATGCTTACTGTTGTACTTAAAATTTGTTCTTTATCAAATAACAAAACATCATGCCAACTGTCACGCCAAAGGCAGCAGTTTACCTATTAGTACACCCATATTTTGCCAGTTATGTTTAAGTCCCATGTAAAAGGGCCGAGCTTATTGCCATCAATAGGGCACAATTCCAGACTCCGGGATGCTACTGAGAAATTCCTAATGAAAAAACCCAATAACACTGCCCAACCTGGGAATCGGACTCAGGACCTCATACTCAGCAGAAGCGCTTTAATTCCAGGTAATGGAAGATGGTTGTCGAACAGCACACATAGCTTTAGTTGCTGTTGGGGACAAACTCAAATATATTTTGGCCACTGAGAATATGAAGGCAGGAGACATCATCAAGTCTTCTCGCATATTGCCTAGGATACCTGGTAAGGCCAATAACTTTACATTTTGAACAAAATGATAAAATAATCTTTAGAAAATTTTACATTAGCATGGCAAAATGGTATAAGTTACGTAAAAGTTAGCAAATATATGATCTACTGTGTCTTTATGTACTTTTGTCTTTATTTACTTATTGTTAAAAGAAATTTGTTTTTGTTTTCAGTGAGAGCAAATGAGGGAGATGCTTATGTATTAGGTGCGCTCCCAAGTGGTACTGTTGTACATTGTATTGAAAAAGAACCAGGTAAGCAGAGAACTTGTAACAAGGAAATACTTTTAAAATCGAAAAATCTTCTAAGATTTACGTCTAAAACATAATCATGTTAAGATTTTAGAAGATAAATTGAATATATGCATGATTTAGACCTAAATAATTTTAATCTTCTAGTATTTATTTATTTTTTTAAAGTACCACCTCACATACAATACCTACACTTGACTTATGCTAAAAACAATAGTATTTAGAAAGGATCCAGAAGAATTGTGCTGGGTTCATAAGGTGTCCACCATAGGTTTACCATATACAAATCGCAAGTTGTAAATATTCATAAGTATTAAATAGGTGTCAAGCACTACAGCTGAGTATAAGGTCCTGGATTCGATTCCCAGGTTGGGCAGTATTGGATTTTCCAGGGAAATTTCTCAGTAGCAACCCGGAGTCTGGATTTGTGATGGGTTGATGGCAATAGGCTCGCCTCCTATTACATGGGACTTAGACGTATAATTGGCGAAATTAGGTTGTAGGTACACCCCTGCCGATGTCCTCTGTGATGTTATGTAATTAAATAAACGTGTATTTGAACTATTTACAGGTCAAGGCGGTCTTTACATTCATGCTGCAGGCACCTTTGGAACCATTTTGAGGAGACAAGATGACCGCATCATAGTTCAAATGCCTTCCAAGAGGTTGTTCAGTTTTAATCAACATTGTATGGCTGTTGTAGGTAAGATAACCCTAAAAAGCTATTTTTAATTATAGCACCTTCAATTAAATTTCGAATGACAGCTTGTTCTTTTCTGTTGTCTTGTTTTGCCTATAATATTGAACCATACAGAAAATTAAAAAAAAAAACTAGGTATATCAACAGCCCTTAGCAATGTAGCTAACAAGTCAAAGCCAAGCAGCACTATATTTAAAAAAAAATCTTTTCAGGTCGCCTCTCAAACATAGATCACGGGGATACACCAATAGGTTCTCCACAGCGTAACAGATGGCTCGGAAACCGACCTCGCTCCGGTCTTTGGCAAAGAAAGTCTGGCCGACACGGAAGGAAGATCAAGCCCCCTAAACCAGTGAAAGAAATCCATTTACCCACTCCTAAGTCACTGCCAGCTATTAGTCTGACAATGACAAAGCCCTAAAGTAATATTTTGTAGAAATAAATAAAAATAATGTTAGATGTTTTCAATGAATTTTATTTCTTGATACGACATTCGATCTATAGATAAATATCACAACATAATATATTATACATAGCTGCTTTTTGGCTCACTGTTTTTTTTTTAATAAGTCAATTTTTAAACTGCTAATTAACTGAGCTTGTAATATGTACTTACATTACATCACTTTTAAATGCATGAGATTAAAATGTATGGCAAAAAAGCGTAGCTTTAAAATACACATCGATCTTGGAATTATTTCATTTTAGTCCTCGTCTTCATCCGAAAAAGTCAGTATCTAGAAAAAAAAAAACAATTTGAATGAATTCACATGCCAATCTTTTTATACAAGATTATAGTCTCCTTTATTATATACTAGCTGCGCTCCGCGGTTCACCCGCATAAGTCTCGCTCGTAGGAATATCGGGATGAAAATTATCGTATGTCCAACCCGTCACGGTCTACCCATGTGCCGTTTAGCCTTTTTTGGCGTGAAAGCTTAACAAACGAACTCACTTTCGCATTTATAATATTAGTTTGGATTTGCTGCTTACTAGCAATTTTAGTCATCCTCAAATTGATCAAGAATATTCTAAGGGGCGGGACACACAGAAAAGACGTAAGACGAGGTCGCGTCGAAAACTGACCGCGTCTCGTCCGCACCCACCCTGTGTGTTTTCTGTTTATTTTGTGTCGCAACGCTTCTATACTTTTTGTATGAAATTTGATTGAAGGGGCGCCGTGGCTGCGACGCGTCCTCGTCTTACGTCTTTTCTGTGTGTCCCGCCCCTAATGAGAATTTGAGCGTCCAGAAGGATGCTCAAATTGTCATTAGGGGCGATCACAATGTCACGAATTGCGCAATGTTTTTGACCGTTCAGGGTTCATATTTGAAGATTGCACAATGATTGAGCAGAAGTTTGAGCGAATTAAATTTTTATTACACCATATTTTAATTGCTCCGTGTAGGATAAGTATTGCGCAGGTCTTATTCACGCGAAAACAATATAAATAAACGCGTTGCTTAAAATTAAGTGACGTTCAAACGTCAAAAATGTCCTTATAAAATATACCTAATAAAAGTCGCTAATGATTACTTAACTTTATGCAACGTACCTATTTATATAAACCCCATGTAAGAATATCACTGAATTTGTATTAACAAAACAAGATACGGTGTTAGTTCCTGTTTTGGCCACGCGCTAAATGAAATAAAAGAATATTGTAATTCCACTTACATCTGTCATCTCCGCCGTCAAATGCAACTCATGTAGTCCGGTCACCTCTTCCAAATAATTCCCGCTATTGAAAACTTTGAGCAGGAACTCGATATTCTCCTCTCTATATTTATTGATCACGATATCAGAGCAAGCTATGCACTGCTTGAATTTGGCACAGGTTGGGGCCATTGTTTGGTACGAGTGTAGAAATCCTCTTATAGTGTGGGGTATGGGACCAAGCACGCCTTGGAACTGTGGTGGTATGTCCTCTGTGTCGCTGTTTAGATTGTATACGGCTGGGGCGTTTACCCTGGAAAATAAGTATCATTTAGAGGGAGTGCCAAGTAAACAAAAATGATATCCAAAGACTGGCCTGTGAAGCTTTTTGACAGGAACTATCAAAAACGGTAAAAGTTGGATCACAATTTGTTTGAAGTTATCTTCTAGATAAGTAAGAAATGAAATGAAATGAAATTGTTTATTCTGTAAATAGGATATCGGAATCACTTTTACACGTCATATAAAAAAAAAAAAAAAATAGGGCTAAGCTAGATGAGGTCGGCGTTTCCTATCTGACTACTCTGAGAAGAAAGGCCGAAACAAACTCAGAGGTCACAGTCTCTTAAAGTCCAGACATAATCTTGGTCAGGCCATATGAAATGAAATGATGAAATGGTCTTTTGAGGAAAGAACCACACATATTTGAGTGGACCTGTCCAGTCAGTGCAAGCAATTGTCAGTAATCGCAGAGCTCAACTCAGAAGTTTACCGGTACTTATCAGTAGGTTCCAAAACGGACTAGAAGACTTGCAAACTAAAAGTTAAATATCATTGGTTCAGTATGATCCTAGTTTGTGTGGAGTATTAAAGATGTGTCAAACAGTTGTTGGGCTTACCTTAGTGGATGTTGCAATAATCCGACGAGAATCTCAACTGCCAACGCGCCTGCAATAGCTGCCACGCCCGGCCGTGTCACTGTACATTGCTGGTCTAATGTGCGGTCTTTCAACGACTGAAATAGAAACAAATATAGAATAGATCAGTGTATCTACAATGATAGTTTTTTACCCGACTACGGCGAAGCAAAAAGGAGCGTTATGATTTTGACCGGTATGTATGTATGTATGTTCATTTGTTCCCTCATAACTTCTAAACTACTCATCATAATTTGAGAAATGGGGTATCGTTGGAAGCGTCTGGGTCGTCCGCTGTCAAAAAAATGTCCGAAGTCACACGTAATCTATCCGATTTATCCCCTAACACGTGTGACTCCGGATTTTTAATTTGTCTGTCTGAGATGACTTGTTTATACCTTTTTAGTTGATTTTTTTGCCGTAGTTGGGTTTTAGTTTTTATACTTTTATTTTGTAAGTGTTGAGGTGGGTAATGTAGTACATTTTTCGCAATTAGTTTTAATCATGGTCTGGCAGTTTTAATTTATGCGGCCTACCCCAAATGTCATTTCCATGCATCTCACCTCATCAAATTATCATTCGCTGTAGCCTGCCAACCTACTTTTTTTGCTACCTGCTTTAATCCCAAATTCAGACTAATTTGTCGCCGCGTTAAACATATGCCTTTTAAAAATATTAAGTATATAAGTAAACTTATTACTGTGTAGGTAATATTTGTACGCGTGTTTTTTTTTTAACCCCATGTACCACAACTTTATAGTAATTTCTTAGACCACACTCACATTGCCAGGCGCAGTGACGTCATTACAGAAGTAACACCCGAGGCTTCCGCCAGCGATCCACGCAGTGCTTACAGATGTGGGCTCTTCTGGATTCGAGCCACCGACGCCGTGGCGCATGACTAAATAGCTATCGAAACCTAAGGCCGCGTTGATCACTATCTGGGGAAATAAAATTATCATTACATTAGGTAATTTTAATTAGAACAAGAACCAGAAAAAAGCGTAGCAAAGGAGTGACAAATAATCCTAACTAATATTATAACTGCAAAAGTGAGTTTGTTTGTTTGTTACGCCGTCACACTAAAACGGGTAAACGGATTTTGATGAAATTTGGCACATGGGTAGACCATGACCTGGTTTAAAGTTTGGAAGCAAGATCAAAAATTCTCTTTGAGGCGTTGGTTGGACGAAGACTGTCCAATTTCAGTTTATATGAATTATTTGATATGATACTGTTGCTCAGTCTTTAATTTAGGGTTAATTATTACAAGATAAATATTAATAAAGTAAAAACAGAAATATTTTCAAATTAGGTATACCTTTCTATAATGTGCCGCTATAAGTGTAGGTAGCCATCTTGCTTCTCTAGTATCTAAGAGCAGGAAAATAACATCATGTTCAGCTATGGCCTCCGTGATAAGTCGGATGTTGGTTATCGTTTCTTCCTCCAATGACTCTCCAATCGGATGGCCTGGCATCGGAATGTGTGCTACTATGCCTTGGCTTACCTAGAAATAAATATACATACTATGTCGGTGTTACTAAACAACAGCAGATTACTTCTAAGAATAAGAAAACTGTAACAATAATTGTAAGAAATAATTGACACTTAAATAACACAAAGCTGCAGGCTAATTCTAGAAAACGTATGTAGCCACTGCGAGCATTCGATGGCGAATTTTGACTTGATTGTGGAAATTTCTTTGGGAGCCAGTCCTTCATTTTTGACTTTGGGAACAAATAATAGTGATTCGAAAAGGCGGTGTTATTTGGAACATTGCCACTAAAATATCTTCGAGCTGGCAGTGCGGACACACCTCAGAGTCAGACGAAAGCCTTACACAAACTATAAGTCGAACCAAGATCCTAATTTAAAAAAGCGTACAACATTAGAAGGTATATAAGTTTATAAAAGATCAGTAAAATATTTCCCAATTCCAATTAAGTACTTACAGTAGTAGGCAGAATATTTTTTAGGCTTTCTGCAGCCGCTTCAGCTTTCTTCTGACCGCCATTGAGGCAGTCTTGAAAATTGAACAGTACCTGTCGCGTCGGGTTGGAGTATGACACTTTACCGTTGTCTATAAATGTTATGTGACGGAATCCCCACGCCTACAAAGAAAATATAATATTATAATGATATAATAGAGATTTGTGAAAAGGGGTAGATATTAGGATGACAATAGAGGTTGCATGCAAAGAAGACATTCTGTGGCGACCCAAAGTAATTTGGGGTTGAGGCAAGATAAGTCACCAAATGGCGGACCGCGGTTCGGATCCGGACCGCCAACCTATTTTGTCGGACCTTGTAAACAGTAAAAATGTTATAACAAAAACTTTTTTTTTTTTGCATTAACCTATATTGTCCCACTGCTGGGCAAAGGTCTCCCCCATATTTTTCCAGAAAGTTAATCTTGAAATATTTAAATAAAAATGTGGAGTTTAAGGCCTCATTATAGAACCTCACTCAAGACACAAGCATTACTTAAAACTAGTCACAGCCAATCAAAAGGCTTTAAACGAGTATTCAATACTTAATGCTTG
Organism: Eupsilia transversa; assembly: GCA_914767815.1. Taxonomy (NCBI): domain Eukaryota; kingdom Metazoa; phylum Arthropoda; class Insecta; order Lepidoptera; family Noctuidae; genus Eupsilia; species Eupsilia transversa. The sequence continues at coordinate 8,690,511 of OU611888.1, forward strand.
AATTTTCAGTGAGGTTCTGTAATACAGGCCTTAGATTGCGCCAACTTTACTCGAGACTTGAGATGGATAGTTCAAAATAAAATTTAAAAAAAACAGTTTTTTTTTTCGTTATTTCTTAAACGTTAAAAAAAATCTTGTTAGCTAGTAATCGTCTACCAAAAGGACCACGGCAGTTATATTATTGTAAAAAACGGACCCCCATGAACCTTATTGTATACAGGGTTGATTTTTGAGATGAGGCAGTAAGGGCAGCTACCTTAACCGTTGTAGCTACAGGAAAATGGTCTTACGAGACTGACCTTAACTTTTATAGTGCATTTTTTGCATTAAACATACATTTATTTTATTTGTTTAAAAGAGAAAAAATATAAAGAAAGGTATGAATTTCGAATTCAGGGATGTGTGGCGATGTAGATCCCGATCTGATCACAAATCCTGCATCGCGCTATTTAAGTTTACCGCGCGATTAACATATATAATCTACCGACATCAATCCTTGGCCAATTGCGCGCCAGACACAACACCCGTCTGGTCGGAGGATCCTCCCTTTTCAATAGTGGATGAGTGAAATTTTACACCCTGTTCCTCATACCCATAAAGATGCATTGTTAATTTTCTCTCTTTTTCTACCTACATTCTTTTATCTTACCAATAAGTCTCGAGCGACATGACAGCCGAGGGTCCCAGCTCCAAGCAGCAAACACTTAGTACTCTTCATCACATCCACATTTAACTCCGGAACTAGACGCCATTTCATTAGCTTTATATTCAGATCTGATGCTGTATCTGCCAGTCTGGAATTTGGGAGGAAAATATGAAATAAGTGACTCTCATAAAGTCCCATATCACTTACAGTACCCAGCCGAAAATATAACGCATCGAGTTTCAGAAATAGTTCGCCATGAAGAGGGTTGTCTCTGTCACTTATAGGTACAGTGAGACAGTCTCCTTCTAATAATCGATGTGGCAAATTAACGTCTAGGTACTTTATTCTTATTGAAAAACTTACATCACAGGATCTAAAGATGCTGACATGTTAGCCAGCTTTGGGCCAAAGTTTCCTTTGTCATTCCTTTCCCACCCCACCCACACATTACCCACAGTAGAAGGTTCCTGTTTTACGTCCTAAAATATAAAACATATTTTTTTAAACATAAATTAAACACATGAAAAAAACGAAAATGATTGATTTCAAACGGGAAATTGATTGTTACAGAATATTAACAAAATAATAAGTACCTTTGATGCTGTCACTGCAAAGTATCGACTATTTTCAACATTACCAGTAGCATTGCACCTAAGGCCAATCACTTTTATATCCGCACCAACTAAACTTGGACAGTGGTCCAACAAAACTGCCAAGAACAGTCTTAAAGGCCATCCAGGATTACTTCCGTTACTCGGATCATTAAAGACAAAATAAGTACTGGATAAGTCATTATCTTTTAATGAGTCTTCTTTCAAATCTAATATGTTTGATAATGTTTTAACACTGATATTGTCATTTTCTTTAGTGACTGCAAAGAAGCACTTTTGTTCCAGGTCTAAAGATTTATAGCTATGTGCAAGCTCGGCAATCTGTTTTGTGCTAAAAAGTGTAGTGATACTTGTACTTTTATCTTTGACATATACTGTCGGCTGCATGGGTGCGGGGAACGCAAACCAGTAATAGTAATGGAATTTCTTGAGATCCTGAAATGTTAAAATACATTTAATAATGAGCATGAAAAACTGGAATGTAATAAATTTATAGGATAGCATCTCTACTGATATTACTTATACAATTACACTGTTATCATCAGCCTCTTTAAATCTATCCTAGTAGCAACATGATACAGCTGCTGCAGCAGCATAGCAGCTGAAAAGTTAAAATAAACTTATAAATTAAATCTGAACTCACAGCAAATGATAATATGATAAAATTCAATAAACTACTAGGTTTAGTAATCCATGTTTTTTCCTTCAGCCCAGCCCATATATTCTTTCCGACTGTGCTCAATAAGGCAGCTTTATCAATAGATTTGAACTCTTCAATTGTATTCTTGTTCATTATTATACCTCTAGCATTAGTGTACAACTGTTCATTTTCTGGCCCTCTGAAAATAGTACCTTGTTTAATATATATTTTTAGTAAGTAATGATTTCTCATAGTACATAGGAGTACTTCTAAATTCTCACTAGAAAAAGCGATCTCATTTTGCTGAAGATAAACATAATGAAACTATTCCTGTAGTTAAACTATTCAAATTACTATTCATGTGATACCTACTTGTTAAACGACGTGCCATCGACTTCGAAGACAGCTCCTAGGTCGCCGCGATAAGTAAATCGTCCCCAAATCTGCTTTGTAGTCTCGTTCAATTTATCTACGTCCAGTTTCATCTCCGTAAGGGTATGCCAGAAGGATGGGTGCACGAACGACATGAACGGCACATATTGTATTATTTCTTCTTGACCCTCTGATGCTGACATTTTCCTACCTATTCTTTCTCGATTATTTTAAAATTCAGTAACTTAATCGCTCAAGCTCAAAGATTCACGTCTAAGATTACAACAATGCAAACATGATTCGAGTTTAGAGCAAACTAATTTTGTCAGTGTCAGTCAGTGACAGACGACAGTTTCCAACCTGACTGCGTTCCGAGTTACGATGTTATCGATTTGAGCGTGCTAACACCCGTTCCGAATAAGCGTTAGCGCGATAACGCCGACCCATGAAACGTCATAGATGACGTCATGACGTGCGCCATCTTGCGATAACGCCGACCATGCCTTTTACTAATATCACCGTGATCTCTGTCAAAAATGACAGTCGACTGAACTGTCATTTTGGCAGCGCTGTAGTTTTGAGTCGCAAATATGTATAAACTAACGTGGCTTTTTTCTAAATTGTGCTTCTGGCTACCGTCGCCACTTAACCAAAGCAGAAAAAGAAATTTCTGATGTTTATACAAAGAATTAAGTAATGTTATAAGTTTTGACGTTTAGCAAGCACTGTACGCGCGTTCACGAGCGTTCCGAATTGATGACAGACCTCAGCTGTCATAGGCTGCGTTCCGAGTTACAATGTAATCGATTTGAGCGTGCTAACACCCGTTCCGAATAAGCGTTAGCGCGGTAACGCCGACCCATGAAACGTCATAGATGACGTCATGACATGCGCCATCTTGCGATAACGCCGACCATGCCTTTTACTAATATCACCGTGATCTCTGTCAAAAATGACAGTTGACTGAACTGTCATTTTTGGCAGCGCTGTAGTTTTGAGTCGCATATATCTATAAACTAACGTGGCTTTTTCTAAATTGTGCTTCTGGCTACCGTCGCCACTTAACCAAAGAAGAAAAAGACATTTCTGATGTTTATACAAAGAATTTAAGTAATGTTATAAGTTTTGACGTTTAGCAAGCACTTAGGCGCGTTCACGAGCGTTCCGAATTGATGACAGACCTCAGCTGTCATAATCGTAATATCTAAATCGGAACGCAAAATATTGATGTCAGCGCTGTGAGCGATTATGGCCTAACTCGGAACGCGGCCCCTGTATCATGTCAATTCTGCCAAACACAGCTGTGATGACGTGAACAATTAGGCTGCGTTCTGAGTTACAATGTACGAGTATGTAGTCGATTTGAGCGTGCTAACACCCGTTCCGAATAAAGGTTAGCGCGATAACACCCATGAAACGTCATAGATGACGTCATGACATGTGCCATCTTACGATACGATAACGCCGACCATGCCTGCCTTTTACTAATATCACCGTGATCGCTGTCCAAAATGACAGTTGACTGAACTGGCAATAATTCCTTCTGCACATGTGGCCTCCCTGGTACCTCATTAACGGCATAATTATGTAAATGTCTATTAACTGCTCCCAAATTACGATATGTATTTTATTTTACTTTTTTTTTTACTTGACATGTAGTTTCATTATTTGACATGTATGCCTACAATTCAAATTTCAACTTACAGTAGAGACTTGTGGAATACGGGGTTCTCATTCGGATTGGTTAAAGTTGTAGTGTTTTTTTCGACCTTTATATAGATTCCTTTATATTTTGTGAATGTGAGAACGTTGTAGGCACAACAGACTGTCGATTTGCAGACTATTTTCTATTTTTTTTAAGTATCTTGTTGACAGGCCTACGCTGTCCTCTCATACCTATTCAAACTGTACATTTAAAGCATTGTAAAACCCATTTATTTTTAAAAGAGTAACCGTGGAGTTTCTTGCCGGCTCTTCTCCATAGGAAACGACCAATTGGAACCGTGCAACTAGATTCTGACGTTTCATAAGTGCCCTTGTAGGTTTATGTGAAAAAAATATTTTGATTTTGATTTTGTCATTTTTGGCAGCACTGTTGTTTTGAGTCGCAACTATTATCTATAAACTAACGTGGCTTTTTCTAAATTGTGCTCCTGGCTACCGTCGCCAACTCGCCACTTAACCAAAGAAGAAAAAGAAATTTCAGATGTTTAAACAAAGAATTAAGTAATGTTATAAGTTTTGACGTTGAGCGAGCACTGTAGGCGCGTTCACGAGCGTTCCGAATTGATGACAGACCTCAGCTGTCATAATCGTAATATCTAAATCGGAACGCAAAATATTGATGTCAGCGCTGTGAGCGATTATGGCCTAACTCGGAATGCGGCCTTAGTGATGCGATGATGCCAGGCCAGCAGCCTAATTGCGTAACATATTTTATTTCTGATATCAATTCCGAAACGATGACAACTCCGATCTGGATCGTTTGCCTTATTTGGAATTGCGTAATGCATTTACCGATCATCTGAGTAGGATTGACTAGGGATGTTCGAAACAATAGTCCATATCTGCATCGTTGAAGCGTTTTGTTTCATCATATAGGCATGATTTGTTTCCGAATTAATGTGATATAATTTAATTTTGTTTTCATTATAATTGATGGTCTACTAGTGCATGAAAATAAAAATGTACACTGATTGCTGAAAAATTAAAAACCATTTTTTTAAACTCTTTCTACCAAAAACTACCATAATTGAAATACGAAACAAAACGTTTTACTTTTTGTGTTTTTGTTATCTGTGGCCAATGAAAAAATCGTAGAAAAGCAGTGTTGTCAACGTAGTAGGATTTCCACTAAACCTGGGGGTTTGGACACCCCTAAAAAATATCCCACGGAAACATACTTCACGGATAAAAAAATCAGGCGTTCAGCCGTTATGTATCTAACAAACATCCAAATATCTTCACGAAATATTTTGTGATATTACAGTAGGTAGGAACTAGGAGTATGTGAAAAAACCGGCTAAGGGCGTGTTGGACCACGCAAAATGAAGGGTTCCGTAGTTGGGATGAATTTATCCCAAGAACAGACTGAGTGATAAAATCCTAGTAAAAAAACCTGTTCTCCCATACATTCACAGAGTACTTTTTACTATAGGTACTGAAACATACTTCCTTTCACTACTTATGTAATTTGGTGTGCCCAACAGGATCCATAATTGTTTCTATATATTTTTTATTTTTACCACCTGTAAGTGTACATTATGGATTGCAATAAACGATTTGATTTGATTTGATACATTCCAACTGCAAATGTAAGTTGGTTGATTAATTTCAAATTACAGCTTTCAAGTACTACGAGTCTCGGATGTAAGCAGTGGACAGCCAGACAAACGGACATGGCGAAACTATAAGGGTTCCTTGTTGAATAAAGAACCCTAAAAATGACAATGAGTGATTTCGTATGCAGTTTTGTTTTCATTCTCCAATCTTCAAAATAAATGGACCTCCAAACCGTACGTCGTCGGGAAAAAGTTGGCAACACTGAATAAAAGTTTTACGAAACTTCAAACTTATGCATTGTTTTGCCTTGAATTTTGTTGTTGTTTTATATTTTTCTACATAGAGAATTATATTTACTATTCCCATATGGAAATAATGGGCCTCTGATAAATAGTTTTGGAACATTTTTCTTGTCTGACTGTCTGATAGACGTTTGGAAAATTCTCTGGTTTTAAGACATGGAAGACAGCAGAGCCCTAGGGCTTGTCTTTGGTTTGTACGGGCTGCACTAAGACGTAGGTTGTTTTGATCAATAGCCAAAAGTAACAAAGTCAATAACATAACTACAAGTAAGTAAACCAATATAAATAAGAATAACGTGTGTAGGACTGTGCCTTCGTATCTAATTAAATTATTGCACCTGTAGCATTGACTTATAATTACTAGCGAGGTAAATTATTGGTCAGGCTACACAGGGACAATCATTCCTTTGTTGTGTAGACACAAGCAACTTACGTGAGGTTAACTATTTACTGCAGTTAAAATAATAATTATTTTTACTATGACCGGCAACCTCACAGTCTAACAACTGAAATCGTTAATTAATATTTGTGGATTTACATAAGTTGATGCTGAAACAAACTATAATAACTAAATAACAACTGCCTACAAAACATTAATCATAATATTTTCACAGACGGAGCTAGCACTGAAAATACAAGAATCAAATTAATCAATCTAGTTGAAACATGGAGGATTTTATTATTGGTGGCAAGGCTAGACATGGAAAATCAATCTTCTGTATGAATCATTAAAGGTAAGCTTGATTGTAAGAATCAAGCAGCAACTCAACATAATTATGAATATAGGTACTTCCTTGGGGAAACTTCTAGTCATTTATCATATATTTTATGTATACCTAACTACCATTCTAATATAGTTTTATGTTATATAAAAATATCTGGAGACTAATAAATGTGCCCTAAATAAAGAAGAAATTAAACAACCGGCAGCAAAGACTTTGATTTTGATTATAGGCTGATGGCTGTTATAGGCATGGGCTTATGAAGGCCTAGTTAGCCACATAACGTTTGTTTGAGCAGTAAATAATTTGATTTTGTTTTATAACTTTAGGAGAGTTCCCGGGGTGTTACGGAGATGAAGCCAGCATGAATGATGTCACCCCAATGCCGTTGTTTGCGCAAAAGCAGGAAACTGAATATTAAAGAATTTAATATCTTTCTTCAAAATAAATTTTGGTGAACACAAGTCTAAAAATATATTAATCACTTGTGATTAATATATTTTTAGACTTGTGTTCACCAAAATTTAAATCAACTGTTTTGATATTTCTATAGATAAAATTTCCTTAGAAATTTGACGTAGACCAACAGGTGGTTTTAATGTTGGTGAACACAGGCCTTAGAAAATAGTGGTATTTAGTCAATTTAATTGTCTACGGTGAGGTATAGGTAAAAAATAGGAAATAAATAAATTATAGTAAACAAATTGTTTTTTTATTTATATCATTATCATTACATATATTAGCATTTATTCACATTTACATGAAATATACATGAGGCAAAAAGAAATTGGTAAGTATAAATATAGTGTATGATTTAGTGGAATTTGGCATCGAATCTTTTCCTGTGGAAGTTATCTTGGATAATTTATATACTGCTGCTAATACTTGCTGGTAGCGCATGAGAGAAAGTTTAATTATTTCCTGAATAATGTAGTTGAGCCTGATACCTGAAATATAAAAGGAAAGAATCAATTCATCACGCCTTACCATCCACAATCTTTAATAGGCCTCTCCCTTAAACATTTCAATGCACAATCTATCTACTATATAGAATAATATTCTTTCATAAACAACAATTAGGTGCCTACAGTTCTATTTAATTGATGGATGAAGCATGGTAACTACTTGACTAAGATATTTGAAATAACTTCAGCAACTGCATCATTGCTAATTGTGGTAAAAGAGTATTTTGAAGGGTTCCACATAATAAACTAACAATAAACTTTAGAAATAAATTTAAGTAAGTACCATAATATTATAGTTCTATGTTTAGATAATAACCTTCAAGACTATCGTAGTATGGTAGTAGACTACAATATTGATTTTGATTATTTACGCTGGACATCCTATAATTTATGACAGGATACATTTTTACAACTTAAATAGGCATGTTTTGTAAATGTTTTAAATACCTACTTATCCTATGTATACAAACTATAGGTACGATTTGTTATTCTATTACTTCTAGCAAAGTTTTAATATAAAAATAGTTTAAACACTGATTGTAGGTGGAATTCAAATTGTAATAAGAAAAGGTATACTTAATTATTAGTCACAATAAAATTATGATTAGGTACTTACAGTCAGTACATTCAGGCTATTATCATAAAGGCAATTTTAAAAATGAAAATTATGTCAGTAACGACTGCTAATACTTAATGTATATTATAGGAATATTTAATGGTAGAACTTACCTCGCACAGACAATCATGTAATCCTGTTTGTGACAGTCCGACATGGTAATATGCTCAAATATTTTTCTGTTATGTCCCATTGGCATAAAAGGCTACTGCTGCTAAGACCTGAAATAAAATGATGTTATTTCTTTAAGCACATTTTTTGAAGACACATGTTTAAAGATAGTTGTTTGCCTAGTCTTTGTAATCATTTGATTTTAACAGAGGTCCATGGAGTTTCTATCCCCTATTTCTCCATTAGGATCTATGTTTTGGAAAGTGCAACAAGCTTCAATTTTCTGACCTCAGACCAACAAAAAAAGGCTAAATGAACAACTCCTTGTCATTTATAAAGTGCCTGATAATGGTTTAATTGAAATATACCTAAAGCTTTGAATTGGCCAACCTATCTAAGTTTGTTAGAAAAGTAACCTTTAGGTCAGGGCTTGCAGCAAAGTGGCGACGTGGTTGCAGAAGTGGAAATACTTTCTCCCAAAGCTTCAAGAATTGCGACTTTGTTAGCCTAAAGTGAGGCACGAAGTTATTTGTTGGCAGATCGAGCCGATTGCAGGCACTCTTCAAAAGTCTGCGGCTTATAATAAACCCGTCTTTGAGGCGTTGATCTTCCGCGATAAGCAACAAATAACCTCGTGACATTGTGGCAGCTGAAACAAAAATTAAATTAGGAAAAAATAGCCAAAAGCGAGGTTTACTAACCACAGAACACATAAATACTCCTATTACTAACACTATAAATTACTTACGTGCGGCTGCCGACAATATTGCCGGTATCTCAAATACCAAAAATAGTGATTTATCGTTGTGGTTTTACACAAAAACACATTCATAATTTATCAAGATGATGTTCACTTACATAATTTCGTATTAACTTAGGAGAATACACGAATAAATCCCAAAAAAATTACTAAGATAAATGATATCAACCAACAGGGTTGCCTTTGGTTTCGTTTGACAGATGAAACATATCGGTTGTTAGTTTGAAGCCGATTTCCAACTGTCAAAATAGTTACACAATTCCAATATTAGCCTACTTATACGCTTATCGTTCACTCTTAAGCGATTGGTATCGGCTTCACTGATTTTGAAGTTACGCAATTCGAAAGTCGTAAAATTAAGTAAATACCTATCGAAACCAAAGCAACTAATCGGAATGGATGACTTAAAATGCGTTGCGCAATTAGATAGCAGATATCAGGCCGCCCATTCCGAGTCAGGACAAAATCACTCACAGCGCTGAGCGCTCACATCAATATTTTGCGTTCCGATTTAAATAGGTACTACAATCATGACAGGTGAGGGCTATCATCACAGAACATTATATACCTACCCTAACGGGGCTATCATCAATTCGGAACGCTCGTGAACGAGCATACCTTACAGTGCTCGATCAACGTCAAAATGTATAACATTACTAATTTCTTTGTGTACATAATATGTTGCCGGAAATTTATATGAAACAATTCCAAGCCTACTTAGAAAATATGTAAAATAATGTTTCAAAGATTCTTTAATACACACATATCCTATGAAATGTATGTATTTCCTATTAATTGTATGCAATTCCGGGATGATACTACGAAATATATAAAAAGTAATGCTTTCTGCGAATAAAATAAATAAAGCACTTTTATAAACTGAGTTTTTAGGCTCTCGTTGACATAATCAGCTGTGACAATCACATCGTAAAATAAAAAACTTTCATAGAGCTACTTATTTCGATAAACTTCAAAAATCCACTATTTATTCATTTTTAAGGCCCATCTAGCACACATAAAAACTACCTACGTAGGTATAATTTCTTATAAAGCTCACACTTTCATTTGATATGTTTATTTAAAAAAAAAATTAAGCCTCTCGCTGACTTCGCTCGCTCAGCTATCCCCGCTGCACTTACATACAAACATCCTTAATGTAATACATTTCCGATTGCTATTTAGGAAATGTATATATTTCCTAGGAAAAGTGCATAATTATTACAAAATATGTCATAGATTTCCTTTAAATCTTAGGAATTGTACACATTTCCTAGGAATTATATACAATGACGGATTACATACTTTTCCGTTAACATAATTATTATACAACACAAACTTCTTCTTCTTCTTTAGTTAGGTGGTGGAAGCCAGAAGCACAATTGTGAAAATGCCACGTTAGGCTGCGTTCCGAGTTACGATGTAATCGATTTGAGCCTTTTCGCCGACCATGCCTTTTATTAATATCACCGTGAGCGCTGTCTAAAATGACGGTTGCCTGTGTTATTTTGAGTCTCATCTTAACTACATCGTTACTCAGAACCCTCAGAACGCAGCCCAATAAGGGCAATACTGCTATGAACAGAGTATAAATCAGTACAGCCACTAAAGAGGTAACAACAGTAGGTAGTTCTAGTGGATAATTGAAAAATTAATACTGGTAGGTGAAAATTCCAGCCAATTTTTTCAGTTTCGTTTATGATTTTTGAAGTACAAATTCGATTCGAAAATATTAAATGGTGATTAAATGTCTCTATCATGATAATGTCAATGGGTTATTTTTTAATTTATTTAATTGTCTTTTGAAATAAATTCATAAATATAAGTATAGTTCCATGTAGAGAGTGGTTTTATTTTGGTCTCTACAATCGAAATTCTAGTGACAAAATCTGTAAGTATTGAATAGAAAGAATCACAAATTATATTACCGTAGGTACTGTCTTATTCCTTGGTATAGTGGCGTAAATGTTGCTGCGTAGGTACACTATGCATATACGTCTAGGTACCTACCTAGTTTGGCTTTGTAGAAAAATGACGGGCCGGATTAATTTCCATGTTTAGAACTCACTTTAGACCGAGTTCGAACAAATTCGATTTTAAAGTATGGCTGAAACTATATCTGTGCACCGCATGCGCTGCAGGGAATAGGTGGACACACGCTGACGCTGATAAATGGATCCACGCAACTGACGTCCGTTGTGTAGCCTCTGCGTGCACATCCTACGAAGCAATCGAACTGCGCCTTAACCGTAGTTCACAGATGGACCATGATTTTGATTTTTAATTGCCTAGAGAAGGGCCCCTTGTTTTTTTTTTTTTTTAAATCTCACTGAATAATTATATGGGACCATCTCGAGAGCATATAGGTAGGTATCTACCCTTTCAAACAAAAAATAATTTTCAAAATCGGTCCGTAATTGACGGAGAAATAGGAAGACATACAAAAAAAAAACTTAACTACTAACATACCTATGCTACGAACATAGAACCTCCTCCTTTTCGGTAAAAATTATGATGCACGGCTAAAATGCTCAGCGTCACAGGTGTTCACAGCAATATTGTCAAATGTCACATTATAATGCAGATTTAAGACTCTTAGGATATAGGATAATATAAATGTTAATAAGTTTCTATTGCGCAAATTATGATTGTTTGCCAAAGGAATAATACTAATAAACATGTGCCTTAACAATAATAAATACTTATTATTTTCTTATCTATAAATCTGAGTTTTCATACACCGTTTATAAAATTAAAAAGCAATTAACTCAAAACAAAGTAAAGAGGACATTTATAATTAATTATCATTATTGCAGTGGACCCTTTTATAGTTGGCAACAAGTCTAGTAAATGTGACTGCTATAAAAGCTTTTAAATTTTTCTCTCATTGCGTGTTTTGCATTGTGTTATTAAACGGGCACAAATCCAGATTTCGGGATGCAATCTACTAAGAAATTCCTGACAGAAAACCCAGTAGGTAATGCTGCGCGACCCGGGAATTTAACCCAGAACCTCACACTCAGCCGTCGCGCTTGGGACTACATAGCTTAGATAGCATTAGCTTACATAGCTCTTAGAAGAATGAGGCAGATACAGGTACCGGCACTGTTTTAGAGCTTTCCGCGAAGTTGTGGGAAGATTCGATTCCATTCATGGGAGGAAGGCGACTGAGTGACCAATAGTTACAATATATTGACCAAGGCGCCAGTCGCTTCCCCCGTTACACCTCACTCCCCCCGCCAAACAGACCTAAAAATCGACTTCAGTACATTCAATTCAAAGTCAGAGTTCTTAAACAACGCCGATACCTGTACAGAGTGGAGGAGGAGGTACATAATATTCCTGTTTAGAATATAATTTATGAGGTTTATAACGTCACTTTTTTGTTTATTTCAGATTAGAAGACTTACCATCAGTATAAAATAACCTCAAAAGCATGGCAATCACTTCATCGGATACGTCGTGTGATAAAGTACCTCCAAAATCTTCTGGTTCCGTTCACAGTTTTAAAAATTCTTGCCGATTACATAAACTAAATTTTGGACCCGATAGCATCATATCAAATGCTACTAGTAAATGTAGCAAACTAAAAAAATATAATAGTAAATGTAAATCTCCATATCTAACTGGGGATAGAATACAGTTACTTTCAAGAGTAGTAGAAAAGCGATTCGTTCATAAAACTAATATTGTTTCATCATTCCCATTAGCTGCAAATCTGTACAAAACAAATTCTGATGACTTTAAATTACCTAAAAAAGCTACTAAGAAAGTAAAGAAATCGGTGCTGACCCTTCCAAATAACCCGGCTCCAGTGCCTCAAGTATGTACAGTAAGCGATATGAACGATTCGGAGTATTGCAAAAAAAGCGATGAACTTCGGAAACGAAAAGTAGTTAAGAAGCGTGCTCCGATTAAAAAGAACACAAAGGCCCGTGTAAGAGAAAAAGATTTCGAATTTTATGATAGAGATGCTCAATATTGTTCGCAGCTTAATATAGACTTGGACTGTAGCTCTACGGATATGATGAAAAATTTTAATGGTGATAGTAAGAGGTTGTCCAACAGGAAGAAAATGTTACCTAATTCCAATAAAACTCACACAGCGTCGAACAATCTGCGTGATGTTTGGGCCGTACTTAGAAATATAAATAGATTTCAGTTTAGACCTACCCCTCCGCTGTCTGAAGACAGTATTGAACCGGTGAAAAAAAAAGTACAAAAAAGACCAAAAAGGGCGAATCGCAACGATGCACGGTAATTATAACTAAAGTGTGCGATAGTTTATAATTTCTTGAATAACTTTTGCAGTAAAACAATTTAATCTTTCAGTGTGATTGAGACTTGTCGAACCGAAGAGATTGCGTATATATCGAGTTACGAGCTGGATAAAAAATCTGAAAGTAACATGTCACAATCCTCTAGTATTGATCGTATTACAGTTATTGACAACCAAGATGAATTTAACATAATATGTGAAGAACTTGAAAAACAACTTCTTGGAACACATGATTTTCTTAAAGATTCAAATAATTCCAAAAATATAATTCAGAAAAATAAAACTCTGTGCAAAAATCCCAAAAACAACTTAATAGCATTAGGTAATTCTGGGGCTAAATATAATAAACCACTGATACCCTTGAAAAAGAATAAAAAAATACATTTGAAGCCTTCAGTAGCTGAACAAAGTATACATGATATGACGACTATGAGCAGCGGAAATATAGATTCTCTAATTGGTACCGACACTTTACAACATAACGGTAATTCTAATATTAATAAAACTGAAAAAGAGACAAACATGTTTCCAGCCAAGTTCAGCTATATAACTTCTGATTGTTCAGGATCGAGCAAAGCTGAACTACCTAATAAAATGAATGAACATATTAGCAGATATGGTAAATAAATAATAAATTGCTCTTTTGATTTGTGTATTTATATGATAGACTAGCTTTTGCCCGCGGCTTCGCCCGCGTGTTTGTAGGAAAATATCTCACGGGAACGTACTACTGGGATTAAAAGTACCCCATAATATGTTAATTCAGGTTATATATCCTAAGGGAACTTTTCCTTTATTTGACTTTTATGATATAGGTACCTAGGTGATATCAGTACCAACTTTCAAGTTAATTAAACCCTGATACACGTTATTCTTTATTTTCGGTTTAAGTATAAATACTGAGTTTCGACTTAATCGGACAGCGCGTTAAAATTCTTCCATACAAACATTGACACCCCCAACCCCCCTTTAGGGGGTAATTTAGAAAAACAAAAAATTACAAACTTTATAATTTATTTAGATAACTATTCGTGCGAAGCTTCATGTTTATTACCTACCTCAAGGAATAAAAATTTTCATACAAACTTTCATGCCCTTTTGATTGCCCCTTAGGGGTTGAATTTCGAAAAATGCTTCCTTATACCTTCCTTGACTACATTATAAAGGGAACCTCTGTGCAAAATTTCAGCTTCCTAGGTCCAAGGGTCCTAGGTTTGGGCTGGGCGTTGATGAGTCAGTCAATCAGTCAGTCAGGACTTTTCTTTTTATTAATAAGATAAGAAGAAGATAGATACACATAATCTTATGTAATTTGTTGTGTTGTTTCCAGACAAATCTCAAGATGTTGCAAGGTTAAGCAAAGGACACGAGACATCTGCAAATATACCTATACGATTAGATCCTCAGCAAAGAAAACCCCGCTTAGTAACCACGATGCCCAGTTCGTGTACGATTCCAAAATTAACTAACACTGAAATAAAACGGAGGCTTGCAAATATGAGGTTTCCAATCGTTGTTTTAGGAAAAGATCAAGTCAGTTCAGGTGTACCAGTTATGGATTACGATCCTCCGCATTTAAATGGCTTAGATGACCATATTTGGCCATTTATGATTGAATGGACTCCAAACGCTCCTAAAGATACAAAACATCACAATAACACGCTAAGTAGAAAGTGCCAGTCTTATCTTCTAGATTCTAATTCAGCAAGTCAAATCAAAAGTAAATCACGCAAAGTCAATATTGAAGTAGGTATATGCAAGCAGGCGGCCTTGAAAGACAAGAAACAAGATTCACCTACGTTAAAAAAGAAATCTATAACTACGCCAACGCCACTTTCAGAAATAACTAATAAGTTAATTCAATGTACTAAGAAACAGAAATCAATTGTACAGTTAAAGGACAAAATGTTGGACTTCTTATATAAAAAATCCTCGAATCGTGATGTTAATAATGACAGTTATGAAAACGATGAAAGCAAACCTATATCACTCAACAATAACTCTGCTATGGCCGAAAATAAAGTTAAGGCTATAACGGACAGTCAATTGGAACCAGGTAATGTTTTGATACTAAACGACCGCCCCATAAAGAGACCTTTTTCGACTGAAAACCGTAACAAAAAAACTCAAGTTTATAAATATCCATGGGCCAAAGCGAAGTGGGCGAGTGATTTTATAGATAACGTTATGAAGAAGATACGAAGCGGAGTTTATTATTCTCAAGATCGTAATGATTATTGTCACACATATCAAATTGGTATGTTTTTCCTAATTTGAGTAAAAATAATTACATAGGTGTATTAGTTAGTACCTAATGTATTACCTACCTTATCCTTTTCCGCAGATTTGCAGGAAGTTTCCGTACAGGCAGGATCGTTATGTGATACTGCTGTTTGTACTCAGACTTGTGATAGTGAAGCAGATTACACACATCATATAACGAATAATATAAACCAAAATAATCGTATAAGTATACCGGGATTCAATAATAAACTACCGTTGCTTGAAATTCAAACGCTCAACATGAACCAAATAGCTGTGAAACATTGTATGACGAATATTATGGTTCAGTTCGACATTGCTGTTCCGGCTAAGACCGATAAAAGTACAAGGGGCCTAAGCTTAAATAAAACTTTGTCATTAACCCCAATTGAGATAACTGAAAGTCAGAAAATATACAAATGTAAAACTACAATTTTTAATGCTATGTTGCCTGCTGAGTTATGCAGTATACTACCAAAAATGATTAGCAGTATAATCGATTCAAATAATAACTTGATGGGAAGTTCATCTTCATGTTTTACAAAAACCGATTCCGCGTTATCTACCATAACCGAACTGACGCGCTATGAAAATGCTGATTTCACGATTCCAAATTCACCCGTGATTAAACACATTCTTGAAGGAAAATTTTCAAATATAGATTACAAAAAGCCAAGATTCAATCAAAATAATTTTAAAATTAAATACGATCAGTGTTTGGTAACAGAAATGTTACCAATGGTTTCGTTGGATTATTTGTTAAAATATAAAGAGAGTGCTCTGGTAGAGCTTGATCATTCACAATACAAATATTCGCAAGCACCTTTAAATCAATTAAACAAAAAAAAAACTGGCGTAACTGACACCCAAAATCATACAATTTGCAATTCTGTGCAAATTTATACCGCCAGCAAAAAAATATTTAATTCACCCTGTAAGCCTAACCAACTTGTGGGTATGATTGAAAGTATTATGCGCTGCCACAACTTACAAATAAATCAGAATTTGAATTCATACTTCGATATGCTCAAACTGCAATACGATGGTAAAAATATTGAAATAAATATGTCGATGACAAACGTCAGTGGCGTTCAGAAAAAAATCTCAGTAACTGTAAGCAACTTGAACATTGATTCACTATACAAAGCTTTTCCTAAAATTAAGAATGACAAAAAATATCAAATGAATAGAAATAATACTCCTTTGCAATGCATAGAATACATTAACACTTCACTAGCAAAAAAATCACAGAAAACAGAACTAAATCAAGTCACCCATAAAAAAGCCAAAAGGAGAAGTTTCTTTAGGCTTTACAGGAAATGCAAATTAACCAATATACTGTCAGGAGATAAATGGACTAACACGACTAGCCTCCCACTCCATAAAATTACAACAATAGACGATTTCTTCCAAATTCTAGGATCGAAAAAAATATTTTCTAGCGTATTTGATGGGAATGCTGCAAAGAAGATTTTATCGTCTTTGATGGAGGTAATGTTCTAACACACTATCAAATAATTGTTGATCATATTGTTTGTAATTACTTTAAACAGTAATTTCCTATTACAATATGTGCAGATGAAGAATTGGATATCAGAGATAAATCCAAAACAGGCTCTATTAGTATTATTATTGACAAATAAGAAAGATACGCAGAATTTAGTGCGATTCAGACCAATAATTTTGCAAGGCATCGCAGTGAACAGAATTACTCGAGCTTCTGAATTAGACATGGAGATTGAAGTAATTGACAGGGAAAAATTTAAGCCATTTCAGCAGGTAACTTTAACAAATACCTACATGTTTGAAGAAGTAATTTAATCCTCTTTCTATAACCTACTTGCATAGATCTATCTTGAGTAGTTCTCTCTTACGTATGTTGCCAAATCGAGCTTATCCATTAGAAAGGGGATATTTATTAATTGCACATTAAATAAATAATCACCTATCAATTTATTTCCATCATTTATATACTTTTTTACATCATATAAATTATATCACTTCCAGGCAGATAATTTGAAAATATAGGTACATCAACACTATTAGGTTTAAAACGACCAGTATATAATTTAGTATATAGTTATTATTAGCTATGCACTAAACTGGCGCAATATCGCGGGCGCGACAGGCAGCGCTACCCTTGTCGCGCACGCCAGTGTGTACGAGCCTTTACTTTAAGATAAATAGCGGTGCGGATCGAATATAAATTGTTGCTTATTTAGTTATATTTTGAGTTGAGTATTCTGCTGTGCAATCAGTAATTAGATCATTTTTTGATTCAAAAAGTTTATTTATTTATTTGTGTTTAGGTATATACTTACTATATCCATTAGAAAGTATCCTATCCAGGAAATAACATTTTTTTTTCTGATGCAGTTCGAAGGAATAACTTACTTGCCGGAATCAGCCTCGGATTACGAAAATCTTTTGGATGAGTTGTACTGGATAGCTAAGACTACTGTAATATATATTTTTAGTTATTTTTTTACAAAGTACCTACGCATTTAGGACTGGGTCTTTTTAAAATGAGTCATTATTATTCCGCTAATGAAACTAAATAATTTCTGAGTCGTAAAAATCGTAAGACAGACCACAGTTGTTTTTTTAGTTTTGGAGTAGTTATGTTCTAGCTTAGCGTTAGCTTCTGAAGAGTTGGCCTAATGTAGCGATGTCGCTAGGTGACTGTTGTGATAACGTTAGCAGACAGCACCCAAAATAGTGCCTAGTAGAAATCCATGGGAGAGGATATTTTGTATTAAACGGTATAAGATATCTGCTGATATGCGCTGTGTGTGCATTTGCTTAATTAGGTCGATGAGTGTATCTAAGAAACTACGTTTTCTATTCACCAGGCTTCCGATTACAATAAACCTTTCGACGAATCTTCAGTAAGGCTCCTGAAGTCCCTGTTGCAGAAACGCAAGAAGTTGAATCCCTCGTATCTCCGTGTAATGGCACGCTATGTAGGCTTGGGACTGGTAAAAACGCCGACTTGTTAATTATTTTGAGTGCAGTGTTAAATTATTTGAAGTTTTTGGGTAGTTGAAAATTGTCTAGTGGTTTTGTAAGTTGTATTTATTTCATATAATAATTTATACTGATATAAATATTGTATAAAATTGAATATGTTTTGATTGTTTATCACACTTATAAAAAGAAGATTGTACCAAAAGCATTACCCTGCGGGACGCCCTTGGCGTTCACCAATTCTATCTCTCTTCAAGCGCATAGAAGCGTGTAAATGGCTCGTGCTAAATTAAAAAGTCGACAGCCTGACTGATAAGCTATTGTATCGGCAATTTATTATTTAATCTATTCTAAGAATAGACGAGGCATTTTTGGTAATCGCGGTCAACGCAGGGGAAGGCTTTAGTTAAGTCTAAAATGAGCAACCTGCGCGTTTGTCGTGCACGAGTATAGGATATAGGACAGTGTTGTTGATTTTAATTTAAAACTTATTTTAGAAATTAAGTAGGTAGTCAGATTTTCTTAAATCTTTTAAGAAAATTTCCAACTCGCTAGATTATGACGTAACAGATTTATTGCGGTTTAACTGGGTTCTCCAGCCATGTGCGTTACGATTGCTCCCACAAGTTATCCAAAATGAAAAGAACTTGGTCAAAAAAATTGTAGGAATTTGTCAAAATCGAAGGGAACAAACCAAAAATTTGTCAAAGTACAAATATAAAAGTTAAATGTTGGCCGCGCGAACGTAACGTGGAGGATTGCGCGGCCGTGGAGATCTCAGAAACTACCTACTTGGGTTAGTGGTCTTATTCTTTATTTCGTTAGCGTCAGAATGGCTGGTTGCTTATGGCAAGCGGCTTTGAAAGTATATTCAAGAATTGCTATCTAATTGCTTATATTTGCTACATTTATTCAATAATTGCTACATATGATACATTCAGAGAAATAAGAATATTTTTTTGACCAGCCATTCTGACGTCAAGTTGGATGGTCACCTCCGTGTTCAGCATGAAGGACGCAGAATTTCTAAAAGTTTGCTGTATCAATAATTGCTTACTAATTGCTGAAATTTACAACAAATACTTAGGTCTGCTGTCCCTTAGAGCTGTGAAACCAAACTTCTAAGCCAACGCAATCAAAAGATACAGCCGTTTATGCAGCAAATTTTCGAAACTTGTAAGGGAATCAAAACCTACTGGGTACTTCCAGTCGATCTAGAATCTTGAAATTTGGCATGAAGCAATGTTTTGTAGCACATATAGGTAAAGGAAAAAATCCGAAAACCGTTTTTATTTTTTAAATAATTATAAACTTATTACCCTTTTCCTCGTAAACGCGTAGAGATATCAAGTTGAAACTTAGGTCTAATTGCCTAAATAAAACAAATTTTTAAGTCAACGTAAAAACGCAAATGTACAACCTGTTTGCACTTGTACCGAAATAAGTATAGATTTTGTTGATTTCTGCTTTATTTTTCTATTCCAAAACTTTACAAAGATATAATTATGGCTATAGTTGCATAAATTGTATACCTACAGGTTTGTCCGGAACCTTCGGTGCGCAAGTCCAACTCGCAATTGGCCGGTTTTTTTATATCCCATACCTCTAGGGTATGATTGACACCTTAGCAAAGAATCAACTGGCGTAGTGAATTATGTTTCAATCATCCTTTTTTTTTCATCCAAAATAATTCGATTATTAATGTAAAACACCCTTATCTATACTTATAATAAATCTGTAGAAGTGAAAATTCTGTACATTGAAAATATCAAAAAAATAAATGGCAGGGGCTGTTACTAGACCGACACCGAACCCAAAAATTTGATTAAATTTTTTTTTGTCTGTCTGTTTGTTCAGGCATCACGCAAAAACTACCGGTTCGATTACGATGAAACTTGGTATAATTATTCTTTAATATCCTGGGCACCACACTGGGTACTTTGTATCCCGGAAAAGTATCCTATCCTACTATCGATATCTATACCTATTAATAAAAAGACAAGTCCTGACTAACTGACTCATCAACGTCCAGCCCAAACCCTTGGACCTAGAGAGCTGAAATTTTGCACAGAGGTTCCCTTTATAATGTAGGCAAGGAATGAGGAAGCATATTTCGGAGTTCAACCCCTAAGAGGGTCAAATAGGGGATGAAAGTTTGTATGAAAAATCTTATTCCTTGAGGTAATAAACATGAAACTCCGCACGAATAATTATCAAAATAAATGAAAAAGTTTGTAATTTGTTGTTTTTCTAAATTACCCCCTAAAGGGGGGTTGGGGGGTGTGAAAGTTTGTATGGAAGAATTTTAACGCGCTGTCCGATTAACTCGAAACTCAATATTTATACTTAAACCCAAAAATTAAGAATAACGTGTATCAGGATTTTTCGAAATTCAACCCCTAAGGTGGTAAAATAAGGGATGAAAGTTTGTATGAAAAATCTTATTCCTTGAGGTAATAAACATGAAACTTCGCACGAATAGTTATCTAAATAAATTATAAAGTTTGTAGTTTTTTGTTTTTCTAAATTACCAGGGGTGTCAGTGTTTGTATGGAAGAATTTTAACGCGCTGTCCGATTAACTCGAAACTGAATATTTATACTTAAAACCCATGGGGATGTATGGGGTAATTTCCGACACTCACGCGGGCGAAGCCGCGGGCAGCAACTAGTGTGAAATAAAAATAATTTTAATGATTTATTTTATTTTAAATATGAATAAGTTACTCGTATTTATTAATGAAACTTAGATTACCTAGACACATCGAGGCCGAGGGTCTATTTTGTGTACGGTAAGGGTCAATTTATACTAGCGCAGAGTCGAAGCGCATCGAAGCGTCAAATTCTTTACAACTAAAGCGAAGCCGCACAAGTGCGCGCGTATTGACGAGAATACGCGCGCACTCTTTAACATGTAGTAATGGGTATCAACAGCAGTGCTATCTAATTTCCGACTGATGACGCGTAGGTTCGCTAGTGGGCGAATGGATACGCGAGAATGCGCGCGCACCAAGCAGCGTTGTTCACGCGCAGACGCGCGAATTCCGACGAATGCGCGCGTCTTTTTAAAACCTCAGAAGTAATGTACCTATGCGTTACGCTGTGGAGTTAAGGTTGAATTTGTTGTGTTCAGTTTTGGATAGACGCTTCGACTCTGCGCTAGTATAAATTGACCCTAAGCAAACAAAATTAGGTAGGTGAACTTTATTAGATATTTTAGTTTCATCAAATTCAGCTTTTAGTGTTTTTAAATGAATCTCCGAAACTGTGCATTTTTGGACCACGTGTTCTAGGAGTTTTAGTATTATTTTTACCTACAGAATAGGTATAACCTTACGAGTTATGGGATATAAAAAAAAACACGTTGTATATACTCATGCCAAATTACAGCTTTCTTAACAGTCTGCGCTAAGCTGGGGACAGACGGACATGGCGAAACTATAAGGGTTCCTTGTTGACCACGGAACCCTAAAAACTGCAGATTTACTTAGGATGTGTTGTGTTCATAGTTTAAGTAAATGAGAAGATTTTTTATTAGGTTTTACATTTTTTTATTGTGTAAAGTAAATCACTTCTGTGGCGCACTCTGGTTGGAGCTCTTTGAGTCGCGCATTGAAGCCGAACGCCTACGTTTCAGCTCTTCTTGACGTCTTACCTGCAAAACAGAAAACAACAATTTGTAAAATCATAATTTATTTTGGTCACATTTTTATAATTTTATAAATAGGCGAAAAAACTGTTGCTGTTTTAATATCTTGGTCTATATGAAGAATATGCCAAGGGGTAAGAAACAGCCATTACTCTTACAGCCGAGTATTATTTCCACAAATAATGTGGCCATATGATACCAGCTGTTTAGAAATTAACATTAGATAACTTAGATGGTAGCTGCAAAGGTCTGTGAAGAGTACAGCTTTGTCAATGGCATGTACAATGGCTCTGATATTGCAGATGTCCACATGTAGCGGTAACTACGCTGTATTTTCATAACATGTAGAGGGCAAAGCACAAAAACGATTATTTACCTTGGATTCCTTCTTTCTCTGTGCCAACAGCTTAGCATACTCGTTCTCAGACTGCTTGCGCTTAGCCAGACGCTTCTTCTTGAGTGCGAGACGGTGACGTCTGCGCTGCAGGACTACTGGGGTGACTAACCTCTGGATCCTGGGGGCCTGGTGAACAAAAATATGGCATTAGTCAAATGGACTACAGATTCAAGTTGGGAATAGAATTGAGTTAAAATGATAATGCTAGCATGCACAGGCTACAGAAAAGTAATTCACATCAATCTTTTTTGTTTAATGGTAGCCTGCAGGCTAGTAATGAGTGCCACAAGATTTAATTATGAATTCTTATTTTGTACAAATTTTTATTAAGAAATAAATAAGCCTATAAATTGCCAAACCTATGTCGGAATTTACTACCATTACTATATAATGGTAGTAAATTAAGTAATAATGTTCAGCACACTGTAAAAGTAGACAGACATGAGCCTGAATCTTCTGCTCGGCGCCATTGATATGCCCTGATGCTGCTGCTTCCAAGCTAAGGTAGCTTGCAAACAATATTGTAATCAGGGGGTTATGAAGCAATTGCATTAAATTAAATTTGAATGTGTACTATTTAAAATTACCAAAGCCATTTGTATAATAATCTTATATATTTCAATATATTACACTACAAATATAATGAGAATAGATGCTTGTTTTATCTTCTGATCATGTGGAATACTCTGCTACTAATATAACCAATTACTAGTGTTTCGTGACAAATAGTCAGCTACCAAACAGGGATATCAGAATTGTTTCACCTATGGCTTCTCTGACTCTGGATAGCCACTACCCACCAGATTAATAAATGGACATAAGCTATAAATGACATTCACAGCCAGATTATTTAGACGGTTCTTATCCGGACATGACGAAACATGCAGTGTAATTAGTTTCTAGTTCTTAATTCTATAAAAACGTTAGTTATTGTTGTTGCTTTACCTTATATCTGGGTTTAGCGTTCTCCTTGCCTTCCTTGGCAGGGAGTAGGCGTTTCACGACGTAACGACGGACATCATCTTCCTTGGACAGGTTGAAGAGCTTGCGGATCTTGGATGCACGCTTGGGTCCGAGACGACGGGGGACATTGCCGTCGGTAAGGCCGGGAATTTCCTGTGGACATTTATGGTGGATTAAGAATACTGTAATTGTTTTCCATGACTAGGCATAAGCCTAACTATAACTATTAATCTGGAATAGGCACACTTGACTCTTGATCTAAAATGAGACAAAAGGTGATTCTGTAAAAAAAAAAAAAAACATTCTCTACTGACCAATCTTCTTGTTCATATTAAAACAATTTATTTCAACATTATTATTTTTAAATGGAGAACCTCACAACATGCCCTTTCATTTGATATGTCTCACAGTACAGCTTGCAATACTTTTTTTAAATTTTCCAATTTACCCCCGAAAAGTGATATGAAGTGTAACGTAAATAAAGCAATATTTAATACGGGGGGTATTTAAAATTCGTTTATTTACGTTACACATCCGTGTTTGGTTCACAGAGATTCATGTGTACCAAATTTCAACAAAATTGGTCCTATAGATTCGGAGGAAATTGGCTGTGGCAGACAGACACGCGAGTGATCCTATGAGGCTTCCATTTTTCCTTTTGAGGTAAGAACACTTTAAAACAAAAAACGAACATAGGGCACGCACATAATGAATCTTACAACCAATTCTTATAGTTCTTGATTTAAGCATTGTGGAATAATAGCCTGATGTGAACAATTTTTTCTAGGTTAAAATAACTCTTGAGATCTAAAGTAAATAAATGTATGGTATTTGTAAAAAGACCTTTGAACAAGTAATTTAAAGGTTATGCCAAGTACCAGTTGTTTTCCCCTGACGCATATAATTGCTAAGATGTGGTTATCTTAGAAACAGTAAGAACAGGGTTAAAAAAATCTATCAATAATAATGATAGTATTTACCTACATTGAAACAGTGTTATTTTATTATATGTATGTATAAGCTGTATGTAGAAGATGTAGATACTACTAAAGAGGTCTTCAATCCTAACCTAACTACTGAAAACTATCTTAATTACCTGTTCACCCTTGCGGACAATGACGAGGGCCAGCACGGACAGGTTAGCATCAACAATGCATCCACGGACTGACTTGCGTTTCCTCTCACCATCACGACGTGGTCTGTAGCATGAGTGGCCCTTTGACATCAACAAACGGACACGACCTGGAACACAATGGAGACTTGTCAAGTATTTTGTAACTACTTACTAATACAGTTTAATTATTTTTTGTACATGTGGATTATTAGTCGGGCAATCACAATGATATAACCACCGCAACATGATCATAAAACAGGATAACTTGTGAATAAATAAATGTCAAAAAAAAAGTTAAAAAATTTACATGTGGGAAATACGTACTGTTGGTAAGGACGCCCTGTTTCATCGGGAAGCCCTGCTTGTCGTTACCGCCGGCGACGCGGAGGACGTAGCCCTTCCATTCATC
Source organism: Eupsilia transversa (assembly GCA_914767815.1). Taxonomy (NCBI): domain Eukaryota; kingdom Metazoa; phylum Arthropoda; class Insecta; order Lepidoptera; family Noctuidae; genus Eupsilia; species Eupsilia transversa. The sequence continues at coordinate 8,715,574 of OU611888.1, forward strand.
ACCTAGCTGATCCGCCTCCACTTCCGCGCCCATGCGCTTCTCGTAGAAGATGCGGAGCTTGTGCTCATCAACTACCTCGAATAACTTCTGGCATCCCGTAGCCGGGAAGGAGACGTTCAGCTACAAAAACAAAGTAAGGTTAGGATAACAATCACACTTCCCATATTCATAAAACAGCGACTACAGCCCCCAAACGCGGTATTGGAAAACATTTCAGTTGAGAACTACTTTGAACTTGGACTAACAAAACCACACGGCACTTGTTTTATAGCATGATAATTTCACTTTCCACAATACGGCACAACTTATCAAATATTTTCCAAAGAATCACATCCCGCTTTTAACAAAAAAATATATTGGGGTGTACGTTAGCTATTATAGTATCACAAATTCAGTATATTTCACCTAAATTGTACATAATTTATTAAAAAACATTATGAGAACCTTCATGACTGCGGTTAGATTCCTTGAACGTCAGCCATGAAAAAGACCAGAGACACACATAGAGCTGCGTACAAGGAACGTTTGCTTATGACATTTACAAAGAATTTTACTATTTGTTTATGCCGATTCGACTAACCGTATCTAAAATGTCTCTGCATAAATCAATTTTATTTGGAACTTTACAATTTATGCAGAAGTTTTTGGTAATAAAGCAGATGTTCAACGGTCAGACTTGCTGGGACGCACCAACTGAACGAAAGCGAGTGAAGCAGTGAAGGCTTGCAATGCTAGAACGGCCACATTGTCGCAATAAACTGAACTTCGCGAACTCTTTTTTACTCAGCGAGACGTCGAGCGGTGTGCCAGAGACAGTTCGCGAAGTGTAGTTCGTCTTATCGTGACAATGTGGCCCCAGCATTATGTGGGAATGGTTGATAGACACCGATGTTTACTCGCCTTCATTGCCGTAACTCGTGTAGTCGTGTCCATGCTATGAGAGCGAAATAAATCTAACGATGGTGACGTTCATAGTGCTAAGAGCAACATGATTACATGACGCGATGATGCCTTCGATTAATGAGCACTCCCTTTCTCATACTGTACATACGGTATATTATAAACTAGCTGCTGCCCGCGGCTTCGCCCGCGTAAGTGTCGGAATTTACCCCATACATCCCCATGGGTTTTAAGTATAAATATTGAGTTTCGAGTTAATCGGACAGCGCGTTAAAATTCTTCCATACAAACACTGACACCCCCCAACCCCCCTTTAGGGCGTAATTTAGAAAAACAAAAAAACTACAAACTTTATAATTAATTTTGATAACTATTCGTGCGAAGTTTCATGTTTATTACCTCGAGGAATAAGATTTTTCATACAAACTTTCATCCCTTATTTTACCCCCTTAGGGGTTGAATTTCGAAAAATCCTGATACACGTTATTCTTAATTTTTGGTTAAGTATAAATATTGAGTTTCGAGTTAATCGGACAGTGCGTTAAAATTCTTCCATACAAACTTTGACACCCCCCAACCGTAGGATAGGATACTTTTCCGGGATAAAAAGTACCCAGTGTGGTGCCCAGGATATTAAAGAATAATTATACCAAGTTTCATCGTAATCGAACCGGTAGTTTTTGCGTGATGCCTGAACAAACAGACAGACAGACAGACAAAAAAAAAATTAATCATATTTTTGGGGTCGGTGTCGGTCTAGTAACACCCCCTGCTATTTATTTTTTTGATATTTTCAATGTACAGAATTTTCACTTCTACAGATTTATTATATGTTATAAGTATAGCTGACCTCATAATTGCTTTACCACCCCAAGATTGAATGTCACTTGTTGCATGTCTTAAAAAACGTCAAGGTTTGACGAATTTGACGGACGATTAGTTAGTTTCGTAAGAAGTGAAGCGATTTCTGTATGAAAGATAAAAACTGAATTTAAACTATCCGAATTGGTGCAAAAATTTTCGAGCTTACTTCGTTCGCAAAAATCGACAAAGCCACTCTAGATCTTTTATAAACCCCAATCCATTCAACGTGGGTTATAGACATTTTCGAGCTCAATTCGCTTGCTCTTATCACACAATACGAAATCATCATCATAAAATCCCGAAATCGTTAGCTTCGACCGAGCCTGCAGTAATCTTCGATTGCTTTCGTTTGATTTATGCGTGACGTGCGTAAAGACAACATGCCTTTACCTAAGTAATTTTCCCAACTGCGCTGTCTTATCAGCTTTACTTCCCCCCTACTTTAACTTTACAACGATCGGGTCTTCAGCTTCTTCATGCATGTATCGCTTCTTTGTATAAATAATTAATATTGAACACTGGCCCCCGTGTGATATGCTACGGCTACATTGTCGCGTTATCATGAACTACAACTCACGCGCTCTCTCTCGCACACTGCTCGACGTCTCAGTGTAGGTACAACAGAGAGCGCGCAAAGTGTAGCTGACGATATCGCGACAACATAGCCGTAACTTTAGCAGTGATGTACTGTGCATCTAACAAACATCAAAAAACGAAGCGCACTCTTGCTTTCTGTGCTCACTTGCACAGCACTGGTGTTGATGGAAAGCCGGCTTTACATGTAGTAATGATCGCAGCTACAGCCCGATTCAACTTTAGGTCGACCGGCTGCGCACTAACATGAGGCGAGTCGCTGCGCAGTTACAAAATCATGCGTTAGCGAGGGTGAGGGGTGAGGTACTGCGCAGCGAGTAGCGCACTTCCTAGCCGCCATAAAGTTTGAAGTTTGACGCGCATCACATTCCGTGACTACGAAAATACACTCGGCGCACTGTATTTATAAAATGACAACTCTATTTGACAGTTGTGAAGTGTCGGTGTCGCTGTCGTGGTTTTCGCTTTTCGCTGACTGACTGAAGTGCAGGGGGTATCAACTTTGTATGGGCCAATGTAGGACAGGTACCCGGGGCAAAGTTGTTACATTGCCAACGTTAAAAAAATTATGAAGGACCCAACAAATTAGGTCTTTAATAATACCGATTTTCAAGTTGTAACACAGGTTCATTGAAAGTGATTCGTTTATTTTTTTCTTTCCAAATAGTAGTTTTTAAGCTAGAAATATGCCAACAAAAAATAAATATTGATTAAATCATATTTTTTTTTCGTGATCGATTGAAGTTATACTGATTTTTGATTTACCCAAAATACCTCAATATTGTCTAAAATGAAATAAAACCGAAAATATAGTAGATATTTTTGATAATTCATAGTAGCACTACGCTGTATACAGGACAGGTACCTATACATACAGTTGTGATCTTTATCTTTGTTGTGAGTTTTGAAACTTTGTGAAATGGATGAAAATAGAAGGAAATGTTTCAAGTGTGGCTGTTTACCAGCCGAACATAACGTGAAACTGTTCCGTTTTCCTAAACCCGGAGTTCGAAACGTTATACGGTAAGTATTAACACGTACCTTATAATAAATATTTCAGTGGTTAGCCAGAACTATTGATGATTGATGAAAATGTTATTTTTTTCACTTTCAGTTGTCTGCTGTGGGCAAAGTACATTTTTCCAGAAGAGCAATATAGTTTATACTTTACAAAATCGGACAAAATTGTACAATGATCACAGAATGCTGGTGAAAAGCTGCTGTTCCATGTGATGTAAGTGAATATTTTAATAACTGATTATCTACACTATATTATTGTCACTAAATTTGTTATAAATATTGGTGCTTCAAACCAAAATTTAATTAATGGAATAATTTTGTTTCAGACTGAACCCGTACTTATTGATTTGGCCGAACCACAAGCTGGTCCATCCCAAAGAATATTTTTAGGGGACATAACAAATATGCAAACTGTGGCCAATACAAATATATTCTTTAAACTTTATCAACAAACAAGAATACTTGTTTGGAGAAAAGGATATGTCAGTCATAAGGGGAATTATAGTAGATTTTTAACATGAAGAGGTTACAAATTGAGGTAGGCTGTTGTTTTTTTCATGACTTCCATAAGCAAATAAAATTTAGTTACTATTGTATAGCAAAACTACATGAGTATTAAGTAGTACAGGGCCAGGACGGTTCACACAATAATAAAAAGAAGTTGAGAACAGTAACATGACTAACATGTATCAACATTATTATAACTGACATGAACACAGGTTCTGTCCGTCTGTACTTATCGTAAATGAATAAATAATTTTGTCACTACTGCTACTAATCTACTGTTTCTGTTTGGGTACACTTTGAAAATTGATTTTTGTCTAATTTTGTTGTAAGATCTCTGTAAATGTAGTTAAAATAAACTTCTGGGTTAGTATGTATTCTGAGGCTACTGCAAACAGATTGTAAATAAAGCATTTGAATCTAATAACACGAACACAATAATAATAAATTGTAATGATATTCTAATATTTAAAAATGTAAAATATATGTATTTAATGAAATTGTAATGAAGCTGTTGAAATAAATAAAAAACAATTTGAATTATTTATAGTTTTATTTTGCCATATTAATTCCGTAGACTTTTTGGTAGGTACATTCTCTTGTAAGAAAACTCTTTGAGTTTTCTTACAAGAGAATGTACCTACCAAAAAAACATTTTTTTAATATTAGGGATGATAGGCAACATTTGAATTTACCGCCATACTAAGGTTTTTCTCCGGGCTAAGTATAGATGGCGCTGGCGTAACCGTTCTACGAAATATTGTATGGAGTTCGCATTCTTCTCCGTTAGGAGTATATGTGTTCTGTGCTGAAGTGAACGACGAATGTCAGGAAACATAGACCACATTTTTGCAATAAATTCGAGTATCATTGAAAGGGTTGTGCTTGTGTCTTGCTCTTGCTTGTGTCAGACAGAAGAAAAGTCAAGTCTGTGAGTTTTCGTCTCTCCAAATTAATGAGTGGACAAAATTAAAAATGAAATAATTTCACACACTAATGAGTAGTACGTAACATTAAGTGTATCGTCATTCTCATTTACTTTTGGTTTGAGTGTATACTTTCATTTATTTATATCGCTTGAAGCGTTTGAATAAAAGTTAACTAGAAATCTACAAAAATGAATCACGAAGAGAATAAAATTATGGCTCACCGGCAGCATGTGAAGTATTTCATGAGATTTCTGAACATTTTGCCATCGTCGTTGTCATCTCATGATACTACCAGGTAATTTAAATAACTCATCATTTAATGGCCAGACATGGAGTGCTAACAATAATTTATCACTTTCTCAGTCAATACAGTGCCTTGTTTAGTCAGCTTGATAATCTGAAACAGTGAACTCATTCATTCATAAAGAAATACATTTATTTTATTGGGTGTTATCACTGTGGAGGAAAGGTAAGTTTTATAATAAACATTAAGCAATAGTAAACCAATAATGAAGTTCATCATTCAGTGCAAAATTCGTCATTTGTGATAAGCTCCTAGAAATGGTGACTGCTTCAAAGAGAATTCAATTACAGTAGCAACAGTTAATTACATTTTGATGGTAATAAAAATGATAATTTCATACAACATTAACATTTTAAAACATTAATGGACAGTTATTTCATAGCCATGGTAAGTGAATTATTATTGGCTATGTTACAAGCTGTTGTAAACTTGTAATTTTAATTTATTATTATATCTATTTGTTTACTAACTTATCACTGCATTCTGGACGGAGGATAAGGCCAGGAGAATGACTATGTGCATTCATTTTGCATCATCATCCTCTTACATAGGTACCTATCTTTGATGAAATCATGCAAAGATATTAAGTTAATCTCATTTGCTTAAGTATGATTTTTTTTTCATTTTCTCTCTAATCAAGAAAGCAGTATACCCAGTCAATAAGACTGCAGATGGACTACTTGCTACTACAATGATTACAGATTGACTACTTGCGACTACTGCTGACTAAATTTGACAGGAATCAAAATAAAATATTATTTGTCAAGCCAACATTATCAATTAGCCATATATGATAGTGGGTGTTTATCCTGTTTCACAAATGACCCTTTGCTTTATCCTGTTTTTATACAGACCCATGCAAAAAACATATTTTTTAAACATAACAAAATGAGTGGAATGTTATGGGCTACCTTTGCCCAGCTGTGGGCCAATACAGGTTGATAAAAAAACAAAAGCAAAACAAGTTGATTGCTACTTTCCTGGATTTGGAAAATCTTTTATCCAGACCCCATTTGTCAGCTATTTTTGATTTATCAGCTAATTCTAAAAAAGTGTAAAAATAATGTGTTGAGTAGCAAGTAGTATTTACCATAAAAATACAACAATAATTTTATGTTGATAGAACTAAAATTAAATGGTAATTTTAGTTAGGAGTCAAAATTATAAAATTAGACTAATTGCATCCTGTAATTAACAAATTCCTAATGCATAAAAGGTAGAACCTAATTATTCAACCAGTTAATTTAAATTAAAAAAAATAGACATTGGTATCACAATTACCTGTTTTTTGTAGAATTCAATTCTTTGTGTGAACCTGAATTTTTATCATAGGTAAGTAATTAACACACTATGTTTTTATTTCAGAGTAACTATTGCCTATTTTTCTGTATCCGGGCTGGATGTACTTGGCGCAATTTCTTCGGTTTCATTAGACTTAAGGACTAGAATAATAGAATGGATCTACAGACTACAAGTTCACCCTGATAAGAATAGTAAGTATTAACTGTTGCCTGTTGCTTAACCACTCTCACTCACATCCTAGGGATACACCCAGGGATGACAGTAGAATTGATACTCTTGGACTTGTCAAGCTTCATTGCGTCAGTGCTTTGATGGTGGTTGCACTGTTGATTTTGGCGGTCAGGAAATGCAGTAGTAGGTAAAACAGGGCCTGGTCCAAAAAAAAAATGGAAATACCTGTACCCAGATAAAAAGTAGCCTACTTCCATGTCATAGTCTACTATTGTGCTGATCATCAAAATCCGTTTTCTGTTAGGCATGATTGAGTATTAAACATCCAAGAACTTATGCACTAATATTATTAATACTTAATAGGTAATAACTGAAAGACTGATAAAAAATCCTGAGTTAATTATAATACAATTATTGACTCATGCAATTCATGTCATGAGCAAGATATTTAATACCTATCTTTACTGGAATGTAAGATGGTTGACCTCAGTCAGTATATCTGTCCTTGTTTAGTATAATAATATTTATAACTAGCTGCTGCCCGCGGCTTCGCCCGCGTGAGTGTCGGAAATTACCCCATACATCCCCATGGGTTTTAAGTATAAATATTGAGTTTCGAGTTAATCGGACAGCGCGTTAAAATTCTTCCATACAAACACTGACACCCCTCAATCCCCCTTTAGGGGGTAATTTAGAAAAACAAAAAACTACAAACTTTATAATTTAAGATAACTATTCGTGCGAAGTTTCATGTTTATTACCTCAAGGAATAAGATTTTTCATACAAACTTTCAGCCCTTATTTTACCCCCTTAGGGGTTGAATTTCGAAAAATCCTGATACACGTTATTCTTAATTTTTGGGTTTAAGTATAAATATTGAGTTTCGAGTTAATCGGACAGCGCGTTAAAATTCTTCCATACAAACTTTGACACCCCCCAACCGTAGGGTAGGATACTTTTCCGGGATAAAAAGTACCCAGTGTGGTGCCCAGGATATTAAAGAATAATTATACCAAGTTTCATCGTAATCGAACCGGTAGTTTTTGCGTGATACCTGAACAAACAGACAGACAGACAGACAGACAAAAAAAAAATTAATCACACTTTTGGGTTCGGTGTCGGTCTAGTAACACCCCCTGCCATTTATTTTTTTGATATTTTCAATGTACAGAATTTTCACTTCTACAGATTTATTATAAGTATAGATGTCATTTTTCTATAATAAATCTTCTTATTTAATTAGATAAATCATGATATGACTTATTTCACTGTGATATCACAGTAAATGTCAATATAACTCTCATAGTATTATAAGTTAACTAGGTTTATGAGTTCATTAAACTTATGAAACTATTTTAACCTTATTATTTTATAGTGTAGGTCATTAAATAGGTACAATGCAAATAAAAGTATACCCAAGTAAAAAACAAAACCATAATATTTATAATACAATTCTTATCATTAATTAAAACATTTATCATTTACTATGCTAATTTTCTATTGTTCAAATTGAAGAACATAGGTACCTACATATTATTGCACTTAAATAAATAAAATATTTGTTCTAGTGGCATTCGATTTTTCGAGTTCCAAGTTTTCAAGTTGCTTTGGGTTCCTTGATAAATTCTTTACATTAAAAATGGTGTCACAGTCTTTGAAAATATTGCCCAAAATATCTGAGAGCTCAAAGTCACAACCAAATATCTAATTTGCCTATTTTATGTATCAGTACGAGTCTTGTACGTTTGCAGACGGTGATTGCAGCTTGTCTCATATCTACATGCATAAAGGAACCCTCTGTGTTGAGGTTTCTAGAGCAGTGCCTTAGGATCTTTTCACATGCCGCGGCTCCCGATTAGTCGGGGCCGGATGGTAGCGAATGTACGGGTAAGCCGGGTAATTTTTGCCGGCATGTGTATAAAAGCTATCATATTTACCCATTACCCCTATTGTAAGAGAACAGTGGTGGCCCAGAGGTAACGGCCACGACTTACGACTTGTAGGTCATGAGTTCGATTCCAGTCAGGCGCTTTACTTTGTGTAAATATTTTCATCAACACTGCTTTCAAAACGGCGAAGGGAAACATCGTTAGACCGGCATGTCCTAGAACCAAAAATTCGAAGACATGTGACATCTACCAACCCGCACTGGGCCCGCGTGGTGGATTACAGCCCACTCCCTCTCAAAAAGAGGACGCCTTATAAGCTGATTATTAAGCATATTTTAAGAGAGCTGTTAAAATTTTCGTATACAATAAACTGTATTCTATCTATCTATAATGCTCATTGCCACCCAGTATCGACTACCTAGCTCGATCGTGTGTGAAAAAATCTTTCTGATTTCGCTCCTTTTCAGTAAATTTGAAGCTGGTTGATAGCCCTTGCTCTATTAAAACACAAATTTTCAGCGATGAGCGATATGCATGTCCTGAAAGCTTTTTATTACCGGACTACCAGACGTACAGCAGGGTACCATCCGCGCATGGTTGATATCCCGTCCAGTCGTACTCGGCTCTTGTCCTCCACATTTATTATGCGCACAGCTAAAGTGTGAACTCTCTGCCAGCTTCAGTGCTCCCTTCCACATATTATTATAACCCGTCTGCCTTCAAAGCAAGAGTGAACAGGCATCTTCTGGACCCACTCGTTCCGTCATAGACCTTATCCATCGCTTACCATCAGGCGAGATCGGGGTCAAGAGCTGGCCCATTCTGGAATAAAAGTTGAAGTAACTAACCAGAAATATCAGGAATACGCGCTTACGGGGGTGGTCTAGCCCCATCTGCGTAGACACACTTGACGTTGACGTAAGTGTTCAGATATATTTAGTTAGCTGTGTGTATTTAAATTATTGACAAGCATCTGCTCTGCTATTGATGAAGTATTGAATGGTCTGATATTAATGGTAACTTGTAGTGTATGGAATTTATTGACATTTTAAATTGATGAGAAGTATTTGGTCACCTTGTCTGCTACAATATATCTGACGGCGACTGTAGCACAGTATTTACCGCGCATTCGCCGTGTTTGCCACATGTATCTCAGTATCTGACTGCAATATGATATATTTGCACATATTATCATTTTACAGTAACCACTAAGCACAACATAAATATAACATTACAGTTATTATGCGCCTGTGTTATTATCTATGGCCCTAAAGAGTGATAAAAGATCTCATTCAGGACTATGGGTGCAAATCAGTCCTTACGCACGATTTATCCTATAAGCAGCAGGCAAAATTACGAACTTTACCTTTCAAACTACTCTCGATTTTATTAGGTATTCCTATTAACAATGCTTCAAATCAAAGCCCGTTTCGTTACGATAGGTTAACAACAGTTTGCGCCACGTTCCACGAGGTCAACAAGGTTTTTTTAAACCAATGTCAATTGCGGTCATTTTTTACTCTCTTTCACTTAAATTAACCTTCTTTAACCCTGCATTCTGAACTGACTGGTTCTACACAACAGTAAAAGAAAAAATAGGACCCATGGGTTTTAGGTGCATGTTGTATGTAGGTTCATGCATGCGGATCGATGCATTTCTGACTGATCGACTCTTCGACAGTTCAAAAGTCCCTGTAATTGTTTTTATTGAAATAAATGCTTCGAGTTTACGCGTATTTACAGCTATAATATTCACCTGATTTTACTTGAATGATCCCATTGGTTTCGAACTCAATCGAGTTCGACATAAAAATAGCCGTGAATACTCCTAAATCTGAAATTTGCTTAAGACATTCGTTACAAGGGGTCCTCAGTTTCCGGAGGACTTTCTACTTTCAAAATTACACCCATACACTCACATTTAAAATTCAAATTCATTTTAAAATTCATAAAATGATCTTTAATACTACAAGGTTGACCGCTGGCGTACCTCAATACGGTATAAAAATCGTCAGAGGTCAAATCATGTCGCCCAGTGTTTTGTTCTCCAACAAGTAGTTTGACCGCTTTTTTCCTCAATCAGTTGTTTTCGTAATCGCACTACTGCGTACCAATTAGATAAAACCATAAAGCCTGTAAAACGATTGTTAAAATAAGCTATATATATAACTTTTTTTTCGATGCAGTTTTTTAAATGCATTTCCTTCTGTACTTTAAGAGTACTGGCTGATTTTTAGATTCCTTGATTGGCAGTCCGTTGCTTCGTCTTCGTGTCACTGGCACGACGTACCTATTTCAAATTTTGTTGGCCCAATCTTCGCCACTCACGATGTCGTCGGTAGCAGCGCAGCGGTAACTTTGGCGGCATGTTTTGGGGCATAGAGGGCAGGGTAGGACGTGGTGCGACCCTTCGAAACAGCTCCACAGCCACACCCTGTTGCTGGCGGTTGCTGATTGCACTATATTCGCCCTTCTATCAAAGAGAGTATCGAGTCTTGACTCATAGTCAACATTCATCATTTAGCCGAAAGCCGGCCAATGCTGGCCATAGGCCTCTATCAAGCATTGCACATGAAGTCTTTGATGAAGCCAAGTCTTGCCTAATGAGAGAAAATTATTTACCAAAATGCTTTTCGTCATAAAATTGAAGTCGACAGAACTTGACGATTCTTCAATCAAATCATGACAAAAAACAAAATGTTAGAGAATAGGCAAGTGCTAGTAAAAAAACCCTAGTAGAGAAAGCCAGTTTAGACAGTTTTCCTTTGCAGTTCAGGCATAGCAGGTCATTGCAAGCATGAGTGATGTGATCTCTAGAGCTGACGCCACTTTTTTTTTGTAAGACCATGTCTTCTGTCATTTATGGGAATTTATGCAAATAACCATTTAATGTGTATATTATTTACGTTTTATTATTTGTCTAACTGTTAGGAAATAAAAAAGTGGTAAGTCCACTTAAGCGTCTACGCAAAGGTACCTGTTTATACAGTTTCTATAGTTTTATGTTTTACAGTCTAAGCATTGAATTACACGTAAGCTGGGTTTAATACATAATGAACATTATCTTGTTTATTTTGTTTGAACATGTTTTTACTTAGGTAGCGGTTTTATTGCACGGTTTATCGGCATGTAAATACATTAAACAACCTTGTCTACGTCTTACGAAGAAGCTGTGGTATTTATTTTTTGCGTCTGTATGCGTCACCTTGATTTAATACCAGTTATTAAAACTGAAGGAAGCTCAGACAATTTTCTGTAGATTTATTTGTACCCTTTTTATAAAATGATCTTATCATTTGCCTACCATGATTTTATTTAGTGCCTCGTTGGTCTTGCAGGTGCACGCGCTACTGCCGAGTATGAGTCCTGGGTTCGATTCCCAGGTCGGGCAAAGAGTTATTGGGTTTTCCATCTTTAATTTTCCAGTAGCAGCCCGGAGTCTGGATTTGTGCCCGGTTGATGGTAATAGGCTCGCCCCCTATTAAATGGAAAATAAACATAGCTAGCGAAATATGGGTGTTATTTGTACACTTCTGCCTTTCCCTTCGGAGAATACAGGCATGATGTTATGTTATCTTATAATTTTTACACCAAAAAATAACCAAGCATTTAACACCGTGTACACATAAAATGTCCTAAACATTCATATTAATAGACATTCATATTAATACGAAAGTAACTATGTCCGTCTGTCTGTTATCTTTGAAATTTGTCAGGTAGCCCGGGACCTGGAGAAGGACATAAATGCTACTTTTCATGCTGGTTATTTGGATTAAAAAAAAATGAAATAAAAATTTAAAAAAGCGGACGATGTCGCGAACAACAGCTACGTTGAAACAATTTACGAAAAAAATGCCGAAAACATTGAACACCTTTTACACAAAATATTGTTTTATACAAACTTATAAAAGCTTTTCCTCATTGCAGATGGCGACATGTCAATGTGTGGGTTCCAAGGTTCCTCGACAATAAATATAGAATTAGCTCCCCCGAACAACCACTATCGTTGCGGACATCTCGCTATGACGTATACAGGGCTTTGTATCCTGCTGGCATTAGGCGATGACCTCTCCAGATTGAATAGGAAAGCATTAGTTGAAGGTAAGTTCCGTAGTTTTGATTGTACGGATTGTGGGTCGATTTTATATGCGTTTGACAGTCTGTATGTCCTTTAAGGTTGTTGGCAGAATAAATAGGACTTGCATATCTGATGTCTGAGATGGGAGTTACACCTGGTTTTCTTGCTTAGCAAATATGCAACATAACATATAAATACATTTTGTAAGGTACTAAATTCATGGCATAGTTCGATTCAAACTTAATGGCGGCTCGGAAGTTAGCCACTCGCTGCGCAGTACCCCACCCTTCACCCCCGCTGACACATGAAATTGTTACTGCGCAGCGACTCGCCTCATGTTCCGAGCCGCCATTAAATTGAATCGAACAGTAACTGTTTGCTAGAAGTGGCAACAAATTAGGCGAGTGTTTATGCACCATAACTTTTCTTTTACTCAGCCTATTGGCAATTCGAGGCCAATCCCAAATTTTAATATAGGGAGTCTAATGCCCGTTTTCATTAATACTACGCGACACCTAATTGTATTGCCTAATAAAACCGCGCTGTTTGATTTTAAACGCAGGACCCAATGCGGAGTGTTGAAAATCCAACAGTGTGCTTTTATGTGACTAAGGTCTACTCTAGTTAATCCTGCTTACTCTCATATTTAAATATTATTTCCCTTAATTCCAGGTGTAAAAGCACTTCAAACAGAGGAGGGTAACTTCGCAGCAACACTGTCCGGTTGCGAATCAGATATGCGTTTCGTGTATTGTGCTGCATGCATCAGTTATATGCTCAACGATTGGTCCGGCTTCAACATTGAAAGGGCTACTGATTATATCATCAAGTCTATTGTAAGTGTTACGTTATGTTCTAATTTATTAAAGCAGAGCAAGACAAGTGACCAAAGCGTATAGTCGACCTCGTAATTGCTTTACCACCCTTAGGTTGAATGTCAATTTTACGTAATAAAACGTCTAAGAATCAAAAACATAAATGTGAAAATGGGAGCCTAGTTCAATATTAAAAATATGCGTGGTTAGACCAATGTGCAGTTGGTCTTAAAATATTAAAATATTGTTCTTAAAATATTTTCTGATGCTACAAGACACGGTGGCATGCACATCGACGCGTAACCTGTTACTATGCATTCAGTACACGATATTGGACCCTCATGCGTTGGAAGTTTTTAGCCGGTTATAAAAAAAAAATGCTGATCCATACATTTTGACCGCGTAGGTATTGTATTTTTTTTAGGGAACAGCAGATTTAGTTTAAAATAACCGGCGTTAAATTTCAACGTGGTACAGAATCATGTACTGAATCCATGGCAGGAGGGTTGCGCGTCGATGTTCCTGCCACCCTGTATGTCTCACACTTAATGCCAACTTAGAATTAAATTACGATTGAGAAAACGGCTACATATAAAAAAAAGTTGAATGCAGAGTTGATGGTAATAGAAAAGGTAGCATTAAGTCCAAATGAGACTAAGCAACCACTTCGTGAGGCATGTGTATTTTACCTACATTAAAGAGAGAAGTAAGCGATACGAAAACTATTAAAATGCAATTAAAATGTTACACAAATGTAAAAGAAAATTACATGATTGTGCTTATCTGGAAAGCAGTAAAAACCTGTTGATAGGGTATTATCGTGCATATTTATCCCTAGTTTGCACTCATGTACAATTTGTGATACTGGTTTTGTTATCTATTTTGTTCACTTTTTTTTTGTAATTTTTGGCAAGTTTTCTACAAGTTTTGGATGCTAACTATTCTTAACAACTTGTTTTAAATGCAAACGATAAAGACTGCCACACACTCGCGCGATATCACGCCAGTGTATACGAGCCGTAAATGAAAACAGTTGAAACGTTGATGTAAATGCGTGGTTACGATGTCCAGATCCGTGATCCCCACCCAATATGGTATTCAGAAGGCGCATTTTAAGCCGAAGGCAGATTTTAGGTTTTTATTAAGAAGATTGGTTTACAATTCGAATCAACCTTCACTAAAATAAACGTTATTCACAGGGTTACGACTACGGCATCGCTCAGTGTCCCGAACTGGAATCCCACGGGGGTACAACCTTCTGCGCGCTAGCCACACTAAGCCTGACGAACCAACTGGACAAGCTCTCAGAACAGCAAGTTGAAGGCTTGAAAAGATGGCTCCTCTTCCGTCAAGTCGACGGCTTCCAAGGCAGGCCTAACAAACCCGTCGATACCTGCTACAGTTTCTGGGTAGGGGCATCCCTGAAAATACTAGACATGCTACAATACTCAAACTACGGCAGCAACAGAAGATACGTCTATGAAACACAAGATACGGTCGTAGGCGGCTTCTCGAAATGGCCCGACACATGCACAGACCCCATGCACACATATCTAGGACTCGCAGGACTTAGTTTAATAGGCGAAAGCGGACTACTAGAAATAGAACCAACTTTAAATATCACTAAAAGGGCGTATGAACACCTCAAATCTTTACACGCAAAGTGGGAGAGTGAAACACTCTGTGTTTTATGAATACGTTTATTGAAGTGTTCTGAGAAACTGGTTTTCTAATTGTGAATAACGACGTTAAATGTTTATTTTTCTTGAGATTGTGTATGTTTGTATATGGCGTCCGATTGTAGCCTTTAGATAGCACATGTTTTTAGCCTGAATACTGATAAATATATTTAAAAAAACTGCACGAATAAAGGACCAAGTTTAATTATTAATTAGAAACGAACAAATAATATATTAACGCGTACAATAAATAGTTTGCGCTTGTTGCCTAAAAACGTACATTCATAATTAGAAAATAGTTTCAAACCAGCCTCGTGTACCCTAAGAGTGCTAAGAATTTTAAGTTACCTACCGAAATTATCGTAATTTAAGTTTATAAAAACGTTCACTATGCTAAAGTATTATTACTGTTGCATAATCCTTTTGTATAATATTGAAGTTTTAGTACTTAAAATAATGTTTATGAATACTAGGTGCTAATACTGGAGTAGGTATCGGGTACCTAACGGGGTCATTAAATGGACAACGAGTAAATACTTAGCGTTATAGTACAATATGAGAATTTCTCGCGACGTGCCATGAGCAGTTGAGTAGTTAGGCGATTATCAAATTATTGCACAAAATGTAATTTTAAGCTGTTTTTATTGTAACAAATGATTTAGGACGCAGTTACTTTATGTGAGCTACGGAAATTGACTTTTATATCCCAAAGAAAATATCGAACACGGACGATACCTATACGTAGTCATACTAATATTATAAAGAAAATTCGTTTGTATGTAAGGGGTAATCTCTGAAACTACCAGTCTAGATTTGAAAAATTATTTTTGCATTGGATAGCCTTATTATTGAGGAAGGTTATAAGCTATGTAGCATCATGCTACGACCCTTAGAAGCCGCGAAATAAAGTCAGAAAGAACGCTAAGCGAAAACGAAGTAACAGCGCGGGCGGGCGATGGGATGCGACGCGGTGGGTCGTGAGCCGAAATTTGGACGAAGTCCCGGGCAGGAACTAGTAACAAAATAAAGTCGCTTTTCGTGTCTGCCTGTGTGTCAGCTTTTTCTTCTAAACAACGCAACGGATTTTGATGCGATAATTACCATCATTTAGGCTTTTTATTCCGGAACGTTTATGTATATAAAACTTGTATATTAACCTTAAATTTAATAAAGATAGCTCGATGTTTTATCCAGTTAAAACCGTGCGAAGCAGGGGCTTGTCGCTAGTCCATTTTAAACATAATAGTCTATTACAAAAATGTGTATTCGTTCTAGACACTGTTTTATCGTGTCTGATGTCTTTTAAAACATAATAATTAATTCCATTTTATACCACTGCTCAAAAAAGAGATTTATGTATGTACCTAATTAGCTGGGTCCACACCGGACGACCCAAATTTGGATCGTCGCTCGCGCATCGATCGGCGCTCTACGATCCACTATCTTGGAGAGCCGATCGTGGATTGAAGATTTTTTCGCACGATCCGTTTTAGTGCTGCGCGCTCCTGTGCCGATCCACGTTTTAGCCAGATTAATTTCAGTTGAACACACGCTCGATATGGATTGCCGGATCGCCATAACCACCCACAACCATACCGAGCGCGTCAAACAACTGAGGCGCTTTTGAGCATTGTCAATGGAGCTTGCTTCACCGCCTGTGCTCGGATCGCGCTCCTGCCGCGCCTGACGGTGTGCATTGGATCATCCGGTGTGGACCCAGCTGTTTGTGTTTATACAATAAAGGGGAAAGTGGAACTAATTATGTCAATTACAAACACAGACAACTATTTAAAACCGTCGCTTTTTTGCGAGTCGTCAATTACAACAATTATTTGTGGTTACGTAATTTTGTAACTGCGTCCTAGTTCGCAAACGGTCAGCAATTAGTAATGACCAATAGTATTCGAATTTAATGTGCGTTCATATTTTTACTGGAGGATCGGATATCTAGTGCTAAGACCTAGCGGTTTTTACTTGCGTGTCGAAAAACTGAGGTAGTAAGAAGCTTAATACCGGGTTGCAATATGAATGTTGGGTTCCTATCTGCCTTATACATATAGACTGGTTCATAATAATAGAATTTGCATTATTTGATTAAGGGCAGATTCGACCAAACCGGAATAAATTTTATCCGGGGAATAAGCCTTCTCTTCCGGTTAAATTTTGAATTTTTGACAGTTTCTCCATACGAAAACTGTTAGAAGTAAATCTTATTCCGCGGATAAAATTTATTCCTGCTTCGTCGAATCCGCCTTTAGTCAGTATAGTTACGTCCATAAATATGGGCTGAACTTTTGTATCGACTAGATCTTAGTAGTCATCGTAGCTAGCTAGACTATAATTTGGAAGTAAAAAAACGCTAGTTGAAACCGCTAGTGTGGCCCAAGCCTTTTTTAATAAAAAATGAAGTAGTGAGTACTATAGTAGAGACATCGATATAGTTTGGCAGTCGCAGCAAATCTGGTCAGGACTTTAAAAAGTTCACCTCAAATACTTTATTTTGTTAATTTGTTGTAAGAACCAGTTATTCTTCTTCCTCTTCGTAATTGTTTTCCGATGACTGGCATATCTTTTTTATATTTTCAAATGAATTTTTCAAAAATGAATAATAAATGAACTACTGAATATTTTCCAATGAACTTATGAAGCTGCGAAAATATTTTACATACCAATGAAGTTTTTGTCTTTTTAGGTTGTTTTTTGAACAGTAATATTTTTTTACTAGTCTGCTGTCACCCTTAACATTGATTCTTTCATTAAATGTTGAGCCAATGTTGCAAACTATTCAAATTAGATTTTTATATAATGTTTATATGAAAAATACATATTTAGCGAATTTACATTTACAATGATTCGTTGCGTATTTTTCTTATGTCTGACGTTAGAATGATGATCTTTTAAACGAGAAGTATGTCATTAAAATTAGGTTAAATATTCTATGTTGTGTTCCGAAGCATTTATAGTATTCCGTGCCTTTAAAATATTACTAAGATTTCTGGTGTCTTTTTCTGGTATCCGATTTCTGGTATCTTTTTCTGGTATCCAGTTACTGATATCAGGTTCTATTTATTATTGAAGGCTCAAGTACGCGCACACTTTATAGTTACGACACCTATAAACTAAGTATGTATGTATACTAACTGGCGAGCTGGTTCACCGGCTACTTTTGACACTATAGCTCGAAATGCCAATGTTTCGTGAGTAATTGTGGATTTATTTGTGGTACGGAATACTAAGATACATTTATACTTTTTTAAGTGGCGCCTACTGTATTTTTTTTGTGGTTAATAATTTATTGTATTTCACTATAAAATTCAACAGTTCCTTTTGCAGATAGTAAAATATGTTCTACCTCTTGATTGTAATGTATCAAGGCTTGAATATTGTTTAGAAAAATATTTTGTATATTTTAATATTTTGTGCGGACAAACCTTTACTGGTGTTAGGGCCGAAACTGCGTTAAGCGGACGCCCGCGCGGTTCTATACAAAACTGCTTTTGCGGGTGACCCGCGCGGAGCACTTTTGTATAGAACCGCGCGGGCGTCCGCTTAACGCAGTTTCGGCCCTTACACAACCTAAAATAAAATTATCCCTTAAATTAAAAAGAAAACTAAAATACAGGGAGAAATTTCCAGTTTCTTTTTAAAAAAAAGTGCTCGAGTTTAAAAAACATGTTACGATACCGTTTTCCTTTTCATAAAAAATTTCGCCTTTGAATATTTTTCGCTATTTGTTAGAAGCTGTTTCGGATTTGGCAATCTAGGCAAATTTAAAAAGGTCATCCTGTATATTAGATACATGACAGGTCAAATTAAATGAGCTGGCGAAACTTCATAGGCGAGAAGGGTACCGATATCTAAACCTGATAAAATATAAAATAAAAAGATTTGATGTTTTTTTGGGGGTTAACGACCGCTGGTAGTGTTGTTACTTGAAGTGTGAGTTGAGAAAATCTGTTTTCTTTTGTTTCATCATGTTTAGATATCGATACCCATAATTTCTGCGGAGTTTCGCTAGCTAATTTTATTTGACCCGTTATAATTGCTTTATAATTAGAACATTGTTGTGAACTATCATTTTGCGTCAATGATGCGTACTATGTAATTACGTTCTTGCCTACATCCGCAAAGATACGCTTAATTACGACTACGGGTTATGACCCGTAGGCGTATTTAAGCGTATCGTAGGCCGGAATAATACAAGAACTATTAAAATTATCCATAGTCATATAAGTCTCAACATCAATAAATATAGTTTTATTTTTTAAATAATGACATAGGGTAACCAAATCACAGGAAATGTGAGCCTTAACCCGCAATAGTATAGCGTCCATCGAAAAAAAAAGAAAAAATGCCACAAGAAAAAAAAAGGTATTTTTTGTGAATATTTTATTATAAAGTAATAAAAAATACATTTTTATTGTAAAATACAGCATGTATAGACGTTATACTATTGCGTGTTAGCGGGAACGCCTTTCGTTAAGTAAAATACTGTATAATTATCCAAAATATTGTTATATCACGAAATACACATGCCGTTACTTGCACAAAAGTAGGTAAGTATGATCTGCTGTTCCAAAAGTATCTAATGAAACTCTAAACAACCCTTTTCACGTTAAATTCTTATACGATTACTCACAAAACGCAACTAGTAAAACATTTTATTTGTATTTAGAAAATTTCAACTTTATTTCTCACCACATTTTCTCAACAACTATTGTTTGAATAACAAACAAAATAAAAATAAAATTGTAATTGAAAAATCATCGACGAAAACTGAGGTTATAAAATTAACCTCAAATGTCAAATGAGAAACGTCTTTATGGTAATTTAAAATTAGAATTGCGGGTGTAAGTAAGTGGCACTAAAAATTGCTATCCACATAGTACGTCTCTGATCCATTTGTTTATATTTCATCAGATATTCTGTTTGCACATGTATTTGCGTCTTATCTGTATCTATATTATAGAACGTTCTCTGACGTACATTTTTTTCCTGTGCAAATACCCTTTTAAATATGCTGACAACTGCATACCTTGCCTCAAGTATGGACCTGTTTACCATATGAGGAAAAAAATTATATAAATTGAAGCCGGGTTATCCCAAACCTGTATTTTGCATGCAAAAAACAAGGCGCTCGACTCTGCAACATGCAATTTTTCATATTATTTTGTACCGTGATTAAAACGAAAAGGGTTTTCAAATCTGTGGTTTTGGATTTTTTTCGACCTGACAAAGCATAATACCTATTGTATCAAACCAAATTGGGATAACCCTCCGCTTAGTAAGTAGTAGGCACATATTTTTATTTTTGTTATTAAATACAGTTCAAATATATTCCCACGGAAAAGGTCCTTGAATAGGACAGAGACTAGATAAGATACGGTTTGCATGTACATGAACAGTAACCGGTTGTGGCAGTTGTAATTATAGCACATCTAGTTTTTTTTTCTTTTTAAGTTTCACTTCGTGGAACTTCTTTTGCCAACTTTTGTGTCACTCAACCTACTATCTAGTTGTCTAAAACGTTTTCGTAAACGATTCCGACTAATCTGTTTCATATTGACAGTTCAACAACATTCATTGCGTTATTTACGTTGTTGAGCAGTTTTTTTTTCGAACTTATGAGGCAATGGATTAGCAATCTGTTTCAAACCGATTCAGTTTGTGATAGATTGTTTATTACGCAATTAGGGTGCTGTGTGACTTCCCGTACCTACTAACCCAACAAAATGTACATTGTGTTGAACCGTTCAATCGAAGAACTTTATTTGTCTTCAGTTGTTGGTGTCATTACCCGACTGTCCCAGAAGGAGGGTAATGTTTTTTCGAGAGTATGTATTTATGTCTATTTCTTTGGCACGCTCTATAGCCTAAAAGGTTTGATGGATTTTAACATTTGAGGTGTCGTTAGATTCGTCGTAATTGTGAGAGTGACAAAGACTATATTTATATATTGCATCTACAAACAGCAAAAGGGAGGGAAAGGTTTAAAACAAAATACAACAAGATTGGTATCAAATAAAAGCTAGTAATGAGTCAATTCCAAATATTATTTATATAATAATAAAATTACAAAGCTTGAAATAAAGCAAATTATTAGATAAAGTGTATACTTGCTTTTCCAACTCACTTTAGACAAAGACAAAGCTTGCCATAAAAAAAAAATAGTATAGAACTATATCTAATTGTGTAAAACGTTTTCGTAAACGATTCCGACTAATCTGTTTCATTTTGACAGTTCAACAACATTCATTGCGTTATTTACGTTGTTGAGCAAATTTTTTTTTCGAACTTATGAAGCAATGGATTAGCAATCTGTGTCAAACCGATCCAGATTGATATAGCTCGTGTATTACGCAATTAGGGTGCTGTTAGTCCCTTTCTTTAGCCCGGATACTGAACTAAGTTAGGCCCAAATCTGTTATTTAATTTTAATTTATTAGTAAAGGTTTGTCACTAAATTAAAAGGAACCATGTTATTATGATTTGTGTTTGAAATTATGTGTAAATGATTATGTAAAGTTATGGTATTAGTTTTATTGAAAAAAGTAATTTGAACATGTAATTATGTCTATTTTGATCATTTATTTCGACTTGTTTAAAAAAATATTGAAATATAATGAAAGTTAAAATGAATGTTTGTTTTTATTTATTTCCAAGTTTTACTTGAATGGAATACACAAATACACATAATATTTGTTTATTTGTGTAGGTATATAGCACAGAAACTAATTTCCAGCAGATGCTACCTAGTAGCACATAGCATGTGTGTTTCGAGAAGAGTATGAGCATTTTACATACATGGAGAGCATGCTATAAATAAGTATGCTGCTTACTAGCAAACAAGCATGCTTTTTAATGGTAGGTATTAGTAGAATATTATGGCAAATGGAATTATGTGCGTGGGGTGTGAGGGTGTGAAAATGTGCTTATGATTTAGTGAACATTCCCAAAGAATTGTGAATGTTGGAATCAGATTTTGTGAAAGTCAAATAAGCGAGTTATGGACTATAAAGTTAACGAGTAATACCTAATCGACCAACTTACATTTATACAGTTGTAAAAACATGTTCTCCCATACATTCCGCATGGGAGAACGTGTTTTTCAACTACAATGTTAAGTTTGTTCTTGGTATAAATTCATCGCAACTACGGAAACCTTCATTGTGCGTGGTTCGACATGCACTTGGCCGGTTTTTTTTTGTTAAATACCGCCCTGTCGATCTAGTGAACGCAGTTTTATAGTACCTACCTACCCTACCTACCTATAATAATAATGAATATAAACCAAGAGAATCCGTCGGCTCCCGATATATACCGTAACGTGGTTTATGCTAGCCGTTCCCTTAGGTTTTCAACGTAGGTACCTAGGAGCACCAAATGCTTAGTTCTAGATGCCTTTACGGAGCCTAGAAACACACACTGGGAGCACATGAATGGTAGTACTGCCTAATCCTACTGTTAGCGATCCCTACATTCAATAAATAATTGAAGGAAGAAATAGGTTGATTTTACAGATAGTCGGAGGTGAGCAGCACCAACGACTGTATTATCAATTGGGAAGTTAGGCCTTACGCTTGTAAACATTTTGTTTTAAGAAAAAGTTGTAGCCTATTGATTACACCATTACAGGAAATTGAAGACTGTGTATAATTTTACCTAACACCGCTCACACTACTTAGGAGGAGAATATCATTATTCCGAGATTCAATTGTAGGTGGTACCAATTTTCGAGCTGGAATACCTCAACATTCGTTCCGAACATCGTACCACAGAATGGAGTACTCGGTATCGTACATTTTTAAGCTTAAGTACTAAAAAGTACTTAAGTAGGGAACTAAAACAATGCAGAATACCTATTAGTGGAAATATTACCATCTATAAAAAATAACTACGCAATTAAGAAACATACATTTATTTAATTTCTGCTCTAAAAACAACTTTAATTTACGTTCGGTAAATTATGACTGAAATTACCATCTATACAAAATAACTACGCAATTAAGAAACATACATTTATTTAATTTCTGCTCACGAGCAAGCCAGCAATACTTTCTTAACCTCGTAAATAATGAACAATTAAGTCTGTTTGAGGGGATTTACCTACCAGGAATTATACAGATTAGAGTCACTTCCTTAATTACAGCAAGTGCCGTTAATTCCGAAGAAGCATCGAGTTAGGCGATTTGGGTAAATTAACATATGAGTGTAAAATTGCCTGCATTCGGTAGGTAGGTACGTACCCATGTCGCATTGCCCAGTTGTCTGTCTTTATAGTAAGGCACACAATAATCTATTGATTTGATATATGAAGTTCGTGTCATCATCAATATAGTGTAGGTACCTAGGTATTTTCTGTAGTATAGCTAATTTACGGTTGTACGTTGTTTTATAGACAACAGTTTAATAGAATTTCGTTTCACATATAATGTTTCTTATATTATCATTTCATAGAATAATCAATAGGTACGCAGAATACTTACTTTGAAAATTTTTAAATCATAGATTTTCGTTACAAATAAAATTTAATGTTTCGATATTCATAACATAAAATAACAAATCAAATATTCTTTATCCTCATATTGTTTAGTTAATATATTTTTTTTAGTTAGAAACGCCTATTTCTGAATGGCAAGAATAACAAAGCGTAGTCGACGGAGCCCCGCTTTGCGGGGCTCCTACTTCTGGGTGGTTTATAAAAAAATAACCTCGAAGGGGATGGCGGGGTCTTCCAGACCCCGTCATCCCCTTCTTACCTAACCTGTCCGAGTCGGGGTGCCCCAAGTCCCGAGCTCGCTTCGCTCGCTCTTGCATCCTAAATTCTCCTAGTACAGTAATATTGCATTTTGTACCATCCCTTCAACATAATTTTTACGACAAACGGCTGGTCCGAGAAAAAAAAACAACAAGATGCTATTACCCTTTATATTTATGTGATATACGATAGAATCGAGAAAACAAACGATTTGCGAAAATAAGTCTTTTTTCCTCAGTGCCCCGTTACGTACACTCCAACCGGGCTTTTAACCACATGGAAAAATACCCCGAACAAACAATATTCTTTAAAAAATAATTCTACTGTTTGATAAGTTTGTTAAATAAAAATATGTGATTATAAAATTCATTGAATTGTGTTTCTGTGAAATATGTTTCATTCAAGTAAATATTCGTCAAATCTTCGTAAATCTTCGTAAATATTCGAAATAAAAATACAAGAACCAAATATTATATGAAACATTTTCTGCGAAACGAAATTTCTTCGGCCATGGCGACCAATCTCAGCGGAGACCAGCCGGCACGGGAGATATTGTAGTGCACAAGTGTGTGCGCAGACTCAAGTGCACTCACTTCCCTCACTGTTATAGTCCGATGGGACGGCAATCCGACACGACCGGAGAGAGATCAGGCGCAGGGCCAATGGCTTAAAGTGCTTTCCGAGGCACGAGGGTATCACACCGCCAATTTCCAAACTCCGTGCTGTTACTAAGAAACTTCTAATGAAAAAACCCAATAACACTTTGTCTCACCTGGGAAACGAACCCGGACCCCACGCTCAGCAGTCACGCTTGCGATCAACGGGGCAGTCCAATCCTATAGTAACGCACTAGAAAGTACCAGAAATGGGAACCAAATACCAAAATAAAACTTATGCAACGGAATACAGTTGAATAGGTAAATGAGGTAAATCCGACAAACCAACGAAAGCAAACCCCAAACAGAACCAATTCGAAAACATACGCGAAACAAAATTTAGCTAGAAACCAATTAGGTGCTTGGTACACCATTGTACACAAACGGTTCATTCGGTGAGCCGTAACGCGACTGCTTCATTACCTCGCCAAGTGCGGTCCACAGATACGTACGGAGCGAAGCTTGGCAGCCGGTAAACTAGACTTACTGAAGTATTAGTGAGCGCAGCACTATCTCGCCGGCACAGAACCCTCAGCGTTTAAGCGCCGGCGAAGGAACGCAGAATAGAGGTGCCGCATTATCAGCTAATGCTTCGGATTTCATGGTATTGTGCTCGGTTCTAACTTTAACATGTTATATTCATGGGATCCGAGTGTTTTGATAGCATGCGAGACGTTTGAAATTGGAGTAGGTGCCTGAGGACTGTAGCAGCTTGGAAGTTTCAGGGCTTAGTTTCTACCTAAAATGAAAGCACTGGCGTTTGTGATATACCTACCTCTGTAGATGTCGTGGATTTAACAGGAAGTCTACTTTAAGAATGGTCTTGCAACATAAGCTGTCTTTTAAACTGTTCACAAGCCGTCCTCCCAAAGTTTTTTTGTGAAAAATAATTTAAAAACGATCCGGACTTGAAGGGAAAGCGCGGCAAGATGGGAGCTCTATTTTTGTCATCAATACCTACAATCCCTGAGGTGTGATGGATTTTCAACGCTCGGCTCAGCGCTGAGAGTTGAAATTCCAACAGCGCATTACATTAAAGTATCACTTAGTGTGAGTGAAAACGGACATGAGAGTAAGTACGTAACCAAAACAATGCAGCAGAACTAGGTAATCTCTAGTTGTTGACCTTAACAAGGATACGCGCCATAACATAACCCTTCTTAGCAGTCGGGTAAAATAGGACCACAGAAATTAAATCAGCGCAGCGCACCCAAAACCTTTTACTTGTTCCAGTCATCGTGATGCTTACTTATTTAGTTTTCAGGTTTGGGCAGGGCTGGCCCATCCCCATTTCTCATGTACGAGAGCTACTTTACTGTCCTTATCTTAGGGAATTATCAAATAACTTCTCCCGCTCTGGGCGGAGCGGGAGGGTGTGTCAGACTCTTCCTGACTAAAACCCATCCGTGTTCCTTCATCTGCCTGTGTTTTGCCAGGGGCCACGGTAACCCTTTCGGACTTTTCCGCGACCCTGGCAGGCTTCGGCCCTCGCGGGCCGTCAGTTGTGCTGACATCTCATTGAGGCGCCCGTGGAACAAAACGCGTCGTCGACCCGGGCATGCTCCTTATTGGGCGAGCTACCCAAGCTACCCATTGCTCACCGTCGTTCCGTGGCTGGGAATCGGCCTGGGATTTCCGACGCCCAGGGCGTCTCCTGCGGCGACTAGGTGTACGAGCGTG
Source organism: Eupsilia transversa (assembly GCA_914767815.1). Taxonomy (NCBI): domain Eukaryota; kingdom Metazoa; phylum Arthropoda; class Insecta; order Lepidoptera; family Noctuidae; genus Eupsilia; species Eupsilia transversa. The sequence continues at coordinate 8,741,718 of OU611888.1, forward strand.
CGGTTGCCTCTCCCTCACGCGTTCCGCCTCCTCCTATTGCCACCTACCTACCTACGGTCCAGGGATTGAATAACCGAAAAAATTATGGTTAAAACGGTAAGCGGTATGACGTCAAACCTTTAAATTTCGATACCTTTAAATTACTATACCTTAAAGTAACTGTACCTGTATAATTTCGATATTGTAATATTGCGGTATCATTACTTTTTCAAGTATCAAAATGATAAAATAAAGGTTTTCTTTGTACGGGCAGGGTACTGGCAGGGTGTTGCCGCTGCCACCGCGTCGTGCTTTTCGGTACCTACCGAAATTATTTCGGTAAAGGTATTAGTAATATATAGGTGTAACGTATTTTTTTTTTAACGGTAGGTACCATAACTGTAATTTTCAACCGTTTTGGTTCTACCTCTAAATCGAAGCTGTATCGTAATTCTATACCGGTACCATACCCTTATACCTTTACCGCTTTCAACCCCTGCTACGGTCTATAATCGTAGTTTTTGTGTTTGTTTGGTGACCGCGTTGGTTTTCTACACTACGCAACGAATGTTGATGCGGTTTTCACCATCATTATCAGAATAAATTCTCTTAATTTATTCTTGAGGGTTTATGTGTACTTATAATAAATTAATATTAAACTTATCTACATAAAGGTAATAAAGAAACGATTTTTTGTAAAGTCATAAAAAACTCGTGCGGATAATTTTTTGAGTAGGTACCTGAAGCAGCCTTCAAGGACAATAATAAGGAAATGGCAATAACTTGACCTTGCAATGATGCCCTTCGTACGGGTTACTACCGCACAAACCTCTCATGCTATGGTAATTGGGTTTTTTCTTACTAAAACAGATTAACCCTGCAGTGGTCGCGAGGATGACACGAATCATCCAGAATCCAAGTTTATACCCTTCTTGGCGCAAAGTATTGTTAAAATTACAAATTATGCTTCATTTATATACAAAACCAAAATATTAGCATATTGGGTATTCCAGGAGGAACACAGATGATTGAATCGAAGGACCTCCTTGCTTGATTGATGTCTTTAAACTAATACCGAGAATAAATTTTATTTAAAATGTCTGCTAATAAGAAAAAGCTTAATTTCATGAATCTTAGATATAATATTATGTGATTGTTTGGAAAAGATTTCTAAGATTATAATAATAAACGCAAAACATGATTAACACCTCTTCGTTTGATCATGAGCTCGTACGAGTATGGTTCACTCTAACTTGCGACAGTCGCATCATACGCGTTCGATTGGGATATCCTTGTACCTTCAAGGGCCATCTGTGCGACAATTGCAGGGTTAAAAATACCAGGCATGAAACGAGTTTCCAAGCATATATAAACAAGGAGAGGCCAGAATCGACATCAGTTGAACTCTGTGTCACTTCAGTGAAACGTCAGTAGTGTTAACGCTCAAATCTTCTCTTCATAAACGTAAACATGACGAAAACTACCCAGTCAATGTTGCTGTTGGTTTGCCTCACATTCTTGGTGATCGTCTCGTCTCCGCAGCATGCAGTCCAAGCGGACGTCCTCCTCGGCAGCTGCGTCTTTGGCGCTGTCGACTACACCTCAAACTGTCTCGAGGAGTGCAAGAGACGTGGCTACAGAGGAGGACATTGTGGAAGCTTTGCAAATGTCAACTGTTGGTGCGAACAATAATAGAACGATAATTATTATTACACGGCAAGATAATTCGGCAGATTGTGTCCCATACAAATTAGCAGATTGTAACCGCAAATAATTGAAACTGTTCATATTTAGAATGTAACTTTATATTTTCTTTGTAATTTGGTATCGTACGATTTGACTTCAATTAAATGTTTGTTTAAATTCAATTGCTGTATTGAATCCCAGTTTAATAATTTTGTTGTATTTATCGCAGTCGGGCTCGCGAGCGGCCTATCAGAGTGTGAGAACTTCCAAGCTCCCCCAGAGCTTCGAAGTTCTCAACCTAAAGGAAAAGCACTGGCTTTGTGACATTTGTAGCAAATTCGGGGTACCGCCAATAACATAACTTGTTGAACATTTAAAATCCTAAAAACTTCCAATCATAATTATGTTGCTGTCCCTAGCGAGAATACTTATGATTGTTAAGGCAAAAGGCAAAGGCAAGGCCAAAAGCTGACCTAAAAGGGCTGCAGATCAACCCTAGGAGGCAAATGAAGGATATCCTATACTATTTAGGTATTGGTAGCCTACGTTAGGTTATCTAGCTAGGTAGGTAGGTACCTTATCTTAACAATTTCGATCTGTTGAGTGTCCAATGTTGGGGTCGGCTTCCAGTCTAAACGGATGCAGCTGAATACCAGTATTTTACATGGAGCGATTGTCTTTCTGACCTCCTCAACTAAGACTGGTTGTCAGACTTTTGGGGTTTCAGACGACCCGTAACGACTGTCAAAGATCCACGAATGACAGCCGGGATCAACGGCTTAACATGCTTTCGTGGCACGCACGAGTCTCGGTATGTAAATATGGTCACCCATCCACGGACTTACCCCGGCAAGCGTAGCTTAACCACATGGATCGACCGTTATTAGGTACTTAGCCACGACTGAATAATCAGCTTGAATCGCATTTATTTTCAAATTAAAACAACAGACTTTTTGTGATTTATTCAATTGCATTCTAATGACAACGTCATTATTGTCGAAATTCAAACCAATATCTGCACAATAACGTCATGAACTGTTATAAAGGTGTTACGTTCATTGTAACGGCCTTTTCCGATTTCCGATACTAAAGTTATTTTTCACTTTGTAGTGTTTTTTTTTAGTAAGTAAGTAAGTAAGTAAGTATTTATTTGCATAAAACATGGTATACAGGTAGTCGGTTGTTATTTTTTTTGGAAAAAGTTTTTATTTTTCACTTTTTAGTTGTGGTGCGAATACCTGCGACCACTGGTGTGCTACGACCTGCTATATAAAAAACATTGATAGGAACTTATCTTAACATTATCCACATAAACTAAGTGGGAAAAATACGTAATATTGAAGCTAACTCAAAAACTACCCAAGCAAAGTTAATAAAATTTATATAGGACCATCGCGCAGCTTCATCAACCAAATGAAAAAAAAATAAAAAAAAATATAGCTCATAGAATTACACCATCTATAGTAGAACTCGAGAATCCTAATGAAATCTATGGTGCCTTTTTTGATGTTCGGCAAAAAGAGTACCGAACTACTTTCAAGGCCAAAACCATTAACATTAATGGCACCTCTCAATTGTAATTTTTATGGTGAACACTACACAATAAGGAGTACTCTATCTTATTATCTCCGTTGGCTTCAATCATTGGGCCAAATACCTGGAGTAAGGTATTTATAAAAGTAGAGCGAGACTATACGAGTTTATGGTTTGAAAAAATACAGGTTTGATACTCCTTTCCTAGACTTCTACAGTATAACAAACATTATTTCGAAATTATAATAAAAAAAATGTGTTTTTGCTAAACCTAATTTTTTAAGCGATACAATAAAAAATTAAAATAATAAAGTAAAAACTACTTGGAAAATTATTAATATTAAAAAACGGGTAAGTCGGTTAAAATAAGAAAATAACTTGAGATTATGGTCGACACTAAATTAGTTCATAAAGCAGCTGATGTAGCTGAGGCATTCTATGAGTTTTTTGTCAACATTATGTATGTACCTATAACTACGACTCGCTCCTTACTTTTTGTCCCCGTCTAAGGCTGCGTTTCCACCAGACGAGCGAGGATGTGTAGTGTATGTCTGTAAAACTAACCAATAACAACGCTAGCTTAGCTCAAGGTATTACAATGAAGCGATGTTATTGGCTAGTTTCACACACATCCCTCGCTACGCATCCTCGCTCATCTCTGATGGAAAAGCAGCCTAAAGCTGAAAGCCTTTTGCATAGTAGTGTGTTTATTTAGCTTCGAATATGTAACACCTCGTGATGTAGTTAATGTTTTTTCACACCACCTGCTGGCTAATGTTCAATTTTTCAAAAATTCAATCAACGTGTAATTTGCACCACATAAATGTAATTTTTTTACTACTTACTTGCGTAGTCAGTCGTATTTGGGTTGCGGTGCCGGAACGAATGACATGACTTTTCGCCAAGAGTGTAAGTAGTTTTAAGGCATACCTTACCCCATTGTAGAAGTAGTACATGATTGAGCTTTTATTTGCTCAGAAATATAAGCACGCTAAAACTATTTCTTGCGTAATCTTCACTAAATCGTGGAATGTAAAAATAATCTAAGAACTGACACATCGATCCCATAGTTCACAACACAATCATACTAATAACGGGGAAAGCTGATGTAATGAGGACGACAGTGCACAAATCATGAAGTTTTTCATTGACAAAAAAATATTTCATTGTGAACTAGGGTAAGTATCGAATTGTAGAGGTTAGTTAGTGGCGGCAAAAATGGAATAGCCTACTGGCGGCAAATGTGTAAATCCACCACATCTCCATTAAACTATTCAGTAATATAATATACATCGTAGCATTCATAGTTCCTATCTAGTTATTTATTATTATTCTGTTAGTTTTAATAAATGTGTTGATTTAGGAACTTTTCTTGACCTCATGAAGAGTGTTAAAGACATAGTTCCATTATTTAAATCACGTTGGTAATAAAAATGACGTCGGAAAAATAGTTTGAGAATTAAGAATTAAGAAAAAAGCAAGAACGGTCACCCATCCCTAGGCAGATAGCGCAAGCGCAGCTCCACCTGCCAGTTGCTACTTAGCTACGAGCCCCTTTTTAGGAGGCAGCGTGTTCATAGAAAAAATTCTTAGGGAATTCCATACCTAAGTGATTTCCTGTGACCTTACATTAGCTTATCAATGTAGGTATTTATTGCAGACAATGATTGTGATTAAAGTATATAAAAAGTAGGTAAGTAGTAGTACCTATAATATAATTCGGTATATAAATAATACAGTTTATACTCATAATAGCTAGTTGGAGGAGGGTTTTCCGCAAACGCATGCTCTCCTATTACTACTAATTACTTTTACTATTACGGAACTTATTGAAATGTGGAAAAACAGCGCCTAGAAGGAAAATAGTTTAAAAACGATCATAAGGACAACATAAGCGCGACAAGGTGGGGGGGCTCATCAATATTACCTACAATCCCTGAGGAGTGTTGGATTTTTTACGCTCGTCTCAGCGCCGAAAGTTGAAATTCCAATAGCGCATTACCTACATTAAGGTGTCGCTAAGTGTGAGTGAAAACGGATATGACAGTCGGTACCTTATTAAAACAATGCAGCAGAACTAGGTAATCGCTAATTGATGACAGTGTCTCTGTTTCTGAGTATGCTACGTACCTAAACAAGGATACGCGTCATAAAATAACCCTTCTTAGCAGTCAGGTAAAATTCAACCACAGAAATTGAATCAGTGACGCGCATCCAAAACCTTTGGCTTATTCCAGTCAACGTGATGCTCACTTATTTATTTTTTAGGTTTGGGCAGGGCTGGCTCATCCCCATGTCTCGTGTACGAGAGCCACTGTCACCTACCCACGGTCTATAATTGGTTTTTGTGTTTGTCTGTTTGACCGCGTTGTTTTTCTAAATTACGCAACGGATTTTGATGCGGTTTTCACCATCATAATCAGAATAAATTCTCTACATTTATTCTGGAAGGTTTATATATATTGATTTATAAGAACTATCAAGACTTTATGTAGATTTTATGTAGGTACGTGTAATTTACGTCATGTTGTGATGTTGTTCAATAGTGCCCTAAGCCGCGATCTCATATGATATGATCTCAAATGTATGTTTATAGATATATATATTGATTTATAAGAACTAACAAGATTTTATGTAGATTTTATGATGGATTTTATGGTCTGAAAATAAAAATGATTTGATTTGATTTATGTGTACTTACCTAAAATAAATGAATATTAAACTTACCTACATATAAGTAATAAAGAAACGATGTTTTGTAGAGTCGTACAAACACTTGTAAAGTTGTAAAAATTATGAAAAACCTCACGGTTTCTGATGATTAATTCCGTTCTAATACCATTCAACTAATACGACTGGTATTTGTTTGAACTCATATTTATTTTCTACTCCGCACGGATACCATTGTGTAAACTAATACCAAAACAAGTTCAAAGATATACTGTACAGTCAGTAAAAATGCTTTGTATATAATTATAAGACGTTTAATTGAAAAAAACATAAATACCAAAAAAAAAGTTGTTAGCAAACGTCTAGTTCAATAATAAAATTTGGATCGCATTATATTACGATCACATACGAATATTACAAAACAAATTTAATATGATTAGGTTTGACTGAGCTGACTGTACCAAACTCAAGTTGTTAATATTCGTTCGCACATTAAATTTAATTATTTAAATAGTGGTATCCGTTCGGAATAGAAAATAAATATGAGTTGAAACAAATACCAGTGGTATTAGTTGTATGGTATTAGAACGGAATCAATCTTTTTGATAATTTTTGGAGTACCTAGACAAGCCTAACAGGGCAATAATAAGGAAAAGACAATAACTTGATCTTACAATGATGCCCTTCGCGCGGGTTACTACACCGCACAAACCACTTTTATTAAGATTCCTAGATTTTCCTTACTAAAACAGATTAACCCTGCAGTGTTCGCGGGAATGACACGAATCATCCAAAATCCAAGTTTATGCTCTTGGCGCAAAGTATTGTTAAAATTATAAATGATGCTTAATTTATATACAAAAAACCAAAATAGTTGCATATTTGTCATGTTGTTATTTGAGGAGGAAAATAGAGATGATTGAATCGTAGGACCTCCTTGCTTGATTGATATCTTTAAACTAATACCTAGATTAAATAACTTAAAATGTCTTCTAATAAGAAAGAAGTTTAATTTCAGAAATCGAAGATAATAATATTTACGATTGTTTGTAAAGAATTTCTAAGATTATAATAATAAACGCTAAATATGATTAACATCTATTCGTTTGATCATGAGTTTGTACGCGCTACTTGCGTCAGTCGCGTACATACGCGTTCTATGGGGATATCCCTGTACCTACAAGGGCCATCTGCGCGACAATTACAGTGTTAAAAATACCAGGCATGAAACGAGTTTCCAAGCATATATAAACAAGGACAGGCCGGCATCGACATCAGTTGAACTCTGTGTCACTTCAGTGAAACATCAATAGTACTAAGGCTCAAATCTGCGCTTCAAAAACTTAAACATGACGAAAACTACCCAGTCAATGTTCCTGTTGGTGTGCCTCACATTCTTGGTGATCGTCTCGTCTCCGCAGAATGCAGTCCAAGCGGACGTGCACATCGGCAGCTGCGTCTGGGGTGCTGTCGATTACACCTCAAACTGTCTCAATGAGTGCAAAAGACGTGGCTACAAAGGAGGACATTGTGGAAGCTTTGCAAATGTCAACTGTTGGTGCGAAAAATAGGACGATAATTATAATTACGCGGCAAGATAATTCGGCAGCTTGTGTCCCATACAAATTAGCAGATTGTAACCGCAAATAATTGAAACTGTTCGTATTTATAATGTAACTTTATGATTTCTTTCCAACTTGGTATCGTACGATGTGACTTCAATTAAATGTTTGTTTAAATTCAATTGCTGTATTTTATTCCAGTTTAATCATTTTATATGTTGAATGTTTTTGTGTTAGGGCGTTTCATTTGGAAACTTTTTTTTAAATTTCTATTCGGGAGTGTAGCACTACTTATCTCGCCCACACAAAAATAGGGTATCAGAGTGTGAGAACTTCCAAGCTCCCCCAGAGCTTGGAAGGTCTCAACCTAAAAGGAAAGCACTGGCTTTGTGAAATATGTAGCAAATTGGGGGTACCGCCATTAACATAAGTTGTTGAACATTTAAAATCGTAAAAGCTTCCTAAATAATCATAATTATGTTGCTGTCCATAGGGACAATAATTATGATTGGGCAAAAGGCAAAGGCAAGGCCAAAACCTGGCCTACCAGCCATGGGGGAAAAATTAAGAATGTCATGTACTACTCGGGTCAATGGTACCTACGTTAGGTTATGCAACGACTACACGGCAAACTGAAGTAGTGTGCCAATTTGATAAACAATTAATATCCCTGACTGTACCCACGTTTGTACTAGGTACCTACGAGTTTCCTATTCTAGAGTGGAACTCGTTTGTTGTGTTCGAAGCAATGAATATCGAATAAACGTGTTTGACACTAAAACACCTCTCGAATCAATCTGCCTTTTCCCAACTATGTTGGGGTCGGCTTCCAGTCTAATCGGATGCAGCTGAATACCAGTATTTTACATGGAGTGACTACCTATCTGACCTCTACAACCCAGTAACTGGGTAATACGATACCGCTTGGTAAGACCGGTTGTCAGATTTTCGGGCTTCTGGTGACCCGTAGCGACTGTCAAAGATCCACGAATGACAGCCAGGAACAACGGCTTGCTTTCCGAGACACGGAGGAGTCTCGGTATGTAAATATGGTCTAATCCCGGCAAGCGTAGCTTAACCAGATGGATAGACCCGTGTAGCTGTTATTACTTAGCCACGAGCTCCAAAGAAACCTTCTACAATCAGATAAAATAATGAGGTTGAATTTACTTTAAAATTAAATCAACAGACATTTTAATTTAAATTGCATTCCAATGACAATGTTATCGTCGATATTCAAACCAATATCTGCACAATAACGTCATGAACTATTAAAAAGGCGTTACGTTTAGTGTAACGGCTTTTTAAATAGGAACTTTTATTTTAATAATTGATAATTTTATAATAAATAATTTTTGATTAAGTATTTAAAACGTTTACATAAATTGTACATTTAGTCTACAGTGAAAGATTTTCCAAACAATTATAGTGCCTAAAAATAAACGAAATCTAATATAATATGTTTAATACAGGTGCAAGTAATGATGGTTCGGAATTACAATGTTGGTTAGCGACCCGCTCGATCTAGGTTTATTCAAACATGTGTTTCAGGCCATTGCTTTACATTTCAATTAAATTGGAGCACTTAAATTTTAAGTTCATGACATAAAATAAACTATTAACAACTGTGAGAAAAAGCACATTGGTACATTAATACGTAGAACTAAAATTATTAGGTAAATGATCATCATGACAAAATTTTAAACACACTATCCAAATTTTGTCATGATGATCTTTCTTATCTTTTAATTACTTTGTAATTGTAGTTCATGCTAACTAATAACAAATCCTATCCTACACCTGCAGACCTTGGCAATTATATTTGAATAATTAAAATATATTATTCAATCATATTTGTCTGATGAGCAAAATAGGCACACTATAATAATAAATATGTTAATTTATGATAGAACTTGTCGTTACAGTGACGCTATTTTATATTTTGATTGTAATCAATTTATAACTGATTACTAACTGACAAAAAAAATAAAAGTATAAAAAACTAAAACCCAACTACGGCAAAAAAGTCAACTAAAAAGGTATAAACAAGTCATTTCAGACAGACAAATTAAAAATCCGGAGTCACACGTCCAAAGGGATAAATCGAATAGATTACGTGTGACTCCGGATTTTTAATTTGTCTGTCTGAAATGACTTGTTTATACCTTTTTAGTTGACTTTTTTGCCGTAGTTGGGTTTTAGTTTTTTATACTTTTATTTTTATTTAAATTATTTTGGGGTAATAATATGTATATTTTTGAAATGTGCTAATTAAGCCCTTTCATTTGATACCCAACATGACACCATTAAAAAAACATTTTTTTTTAGATCATGACTTTTTGTCCTCTAGAGGGCGCCATTTTCAATTTAATGTGACGTCACATATCCTGTAACCATCGGACGACCGAGACGCTTCCAACGATACCCAATTTGTCAAATTATGTTGAGTAGTTTTGGAGTTATGAGGGAACAAATGAACATACATACATACATACATACCGGTCAAAATCATAACCCTCCTTTTTGCTTCGCCGTAGTCGGGTAATTATACAATGTATTTGCCACCTTGTTGTAGGAGACATATTGCTAATCTTTTAGCATAAAATTTACACAGTAACACCGATACCTGTAGTGTGAAATCGGTTACTGTTGTACATCAAAATATGCAGGGTCTGTCAGGGATAGAGCTATATACATTTAAGTTTATTTATGGAGAGCACTATGCTTGACTGAACACTGGTTGAAAGAACATGAAGTAGTGTTGAATGATGATTAAATACTGTAAAAAGCGCATTTATAAGAAAAATTGCTATTCGCGGTGGATCATTTTTTTTTTTTTTTTTTTTACCGTAACGGTGTAGCTCTTGTCCTGAATCTCACCTGATGGTAAGTGATGATCAGGCCGAAGGTGGAAGCGAGCTTCACCCGGAATCCTCAAGCACAGAGGAACTGGCTATCTTACCTCTAACTGCCGGAACACAACAATGCTTAGATAAGATAGTGGTAGTTAGCCAGGCGGACTAAGAACAAGCCCTACCACCAACCAAACCGAGCAGATAATTTTGCCCCCACTGGGAATCGACATTCACACATGGGACGTCGATAGTTCTTGTTTCAAACAAGTTGAAATGTAAATAACGCTTCGATTTAGTTAATCTTTCTATCGAGCGCACTATTGAAGTCTTGTGTTGAATTCCAGCGATAGGTACGTTATAATTTGCCTTTATCGTCATTTTTAGTTAGGGGTAAGAAGACTGGACAGGGTGAACCAACGGGTTAACGTGCTTTTCGAGGCAATAAGGGGTCTCGTAATGTACTGGGGCCTAAGTCTCCTAATTTATAAACGTTACAATGGCCTCTCAATGGTGGGTTTTTGACAGATTTGCTATGCAAAAACTGTCAAAAACTCACCATTGAGAGACCATTGTATTTATAAATTAGTAGACTTAGACCCCTGGGCGGTTACCCATCCATTGACCGACCACGACATTCGTGCTTCAACTTGAACAACCCGTGCGGCTGTTATTATTTAGGTACCATTTAAACGTACTAGTTAATTATACCAAAATCTAAGTTCGCCATATTTGTTTACTACAGACAAATAAAGAAAAATACACTTTATTTAACACATTTTATACACGATTTTCGCCGGTCGCAAATAGGTGGAGTATCTCGCACAAATAAGCAATTTACAATTCCGATCCACCGAGTGAGCCTACCTATTCATCATTTAGATTTATAGTCCTTTATCTAGCCGATCTGTTCTTGTTTAATTAATGGAAGTAAGAAAATTTCGTCGCACAAATTCCTAAACATGGCCACAGATTCCGTTCCCTTGACGTTTTGGTGACAGTTCTACGACCCTCGTTGCTTTTCTGACCCAACTTAAAATAAATTAGGAGAATTCATAACCCTATTCCGTGTAACTATGCCTTTTGTTATCGTGTTTTTAAGTTGGATTATATTTGGATTTTTCTATGGATGTGGGATGTTTTGTTATACATAATAAGGATTCCTCAAGGATTCACGTAGATCTGAGTTATGTGCAAGGAGTATAGTAGCATGTACTATGGTTTTGTGTCGCAGACAGTATCCAACTGTTACATCCTACTATACGAAGAGAGTATAAAGAATTAATTCGGTAGGTAGGTATGCATATTATAATATCACGTATGCATATCCACTGAAATTCCCAGCTGAATTAAATCCCACACGGGGTACACCTAAATGTAGGTACAATAGTGAATTTGTACAATAGCTTGGACGAGACGTGTGTATACATATATTTTTGTATATATTCGTATATTACATATTTAATTATGTTGAAATCTGGTGGCATTTTCAAACTTGCGATGGAAGCCAAAATCCAGGAAAACAATAACATAAGTTTATCTATATTCAGACATTATCTACCTGTGTTCAACACAGTGTCTACCGGACTTTTAAATACATATCTAATGTCGCTACTTCAGAGTATTTTTCTCGCCGAAAATAATATTCTTACACAATTTACTTTAAAATGACGAAGAATGAATTTCTCAAACACGATAGAAAAGTTTTATATTTTTTCGCTGTAAAAGCTCTTCGGTCTCCGTTAACTTCGTCATGTAACTAAAACTCACTGGCAGGTTTCCCGACGACGTAAACTGTTACCTAAACAACCTTTTAGAATGTAATCATAAGTTGTATTAATTTTGCTATGCCCGTTAGCCGAACTTAGGACGAGAACGAAGGTGTTATTCCAGGCAAACAGTAGAGCCGAGTGCACATTACAGCCGCAACGAGCCGCAGCGTAACGCATTTTCACTCAAAAAAGTCCCTGTAGCGTGCGTTGGTTCATGGTTGGTTGGTTGGACTTTGTAATGTTTTGCGTTGCGGTGCAGCCCACCCCATTCTGCGCTAGCCTTTAGAATATCCTGCACTACATAGCGGTAACGGCTAAACTAACTTTGCCAATTACCTACAGCTTTATTATTATTGGCGTAACTATGAGTGTGTATAATCAGCTGGGTTGGGCGTTTGCAGTTGCATTCATGATGAGTTTCAGAAACATTTGGAGCTTGGTTACCTAAGTATATTTTTTGACGTTATGTTATAATTTTAAAAGTAATTAGAGTAAGTGCAGTGTTGTTCCCAAATAAGCTAAAACAAAATTTCATAATTCTTCATATGGTTTGTGATCAGTGTCCACTCTAATTATGTTTTTTTTGAGTCTAGGGTTTTATAAACAATGGACAAAAACACAACACACATAGCCATTTTTATGGCATTCTTAATCGCCACGAAGCGCTTAACTGAAAGAGCATTCAAAAACCACAAATTCAATGTGCTTTTTTATCAAGTTATCTCGTTAAAACTTAATTTCAACGAACAAGAAAAACTGTCAGGTCATAAAATAAAGTACAAAGGTTATTTCGACCAAACATTTTAAAATATAATTATATGTATAAGCACCTAAGTATATTTTGGGCTGACTACTCATTGAAATTAATTTAACACTGTTTACAATAGAAATCCCCTGCGTGTTCTATCTTCTATAATAATTTAATAAAATTAGCCCTTACTATGGAGCTGACTATTGAAAAATTGGGGACCTTTATCACGGTTTACGATGTAATGAGCAAACGGTAGGCACCATTATATTGTGAGATAGAATTTAATAACTTCGTATTTTTTTATTTGATACGTGGTTAAATTAAAAGGAGTGACTATTAAAAAAAAAACAAATGACTAAATAAGTATTATTTAATAAAGTTACAATCACACAAATATTCTCAGTTTATATTAAAATTAACAAGTTTTATATTGTTTTTAACTAATAATTCTCAACATAAGCGGAGAAAGGCGATTTCGCAAGTCTTGTCTCGTGACTACACGGTCTTATAGTAATAAGCAAGTCGGTAGCGAATCTTACTAGATTACTACATTTTTTTTTTTTTTGCAAACTTTGCAATTGCAAACTTAAGATTTGACTGTAAGAACATAAAGGTGAGAATAAAAATCTTAACACAAACGCGATAGTTACGTTAACTCACTTGCAAACCTACACTGGCACAGGCCTCTGGTAGCTCTATATGGTGCCTCGATAGACTGCCATCGTGTGAACGGCCTACCTACCTCGGTCAATGCCTTACTAGATCATAGGAAATTCCCTATGGAATTACCAAAGTAATTTCCTTAGGGAATTCTCTGGGTAATTTCTTATGACCAAGCGTATTTGTTATTGTTTTTGGTTGCTCAATATGATTAAATAACGATTATACATAATCTATACAAATAAATATGTGCATAGATAGATTAGATGTGTAGATTAAATAAATAAATAAAGAACTTTTTAAATGGGATTATCCCAATCGATTTACCTAATTCGAGATTAATTTTGAATAGTCCAGTTAGTAGATTTAAATTAAAAAAAAATCAAATTCATTTTATTGGTGTGATTTTTGGTACATTTTACATGAGATCTTAATAATAAATAATGAGTTCCTCAAAAAATCTACCTTAAAGGTGTACACTCTTTCACATAATTAGTAATTGTTATAATAAAGAATAGTCAACATAATAAAATAAAATAATTACAACGAAACACAAAGCAAGCAAAACAAAGTCGAAAAAAGAACGTCATAGGGATTTAGAAGGAAAGGAAAGGAAAACAAAGAAGAAACGTTTTAGAAGCAAAGCTAGATCATAAAATAAAGTGTTTACATATTTCTTTTTCCAAGTCTCATTAGATAACTTGTCAAATAGCTTGATTATTTGATCAATCTGGCCTACTTATACCTACATAAATACTGGCCTACATATACATAATACCAAATCATTTTATCCAAATTATTATACTATAGGTATAAAAATGACAGGATTGACGGCTGACAGGGGGAGAATAGAAGAAAAAATCGTTCTGAGCCGACCTCAAGTAACATAGGACAAGGGCCAAGTTGATGACTGGATAGTACCTATTATAATAATCACTCATCACTTTGGTTACATATTCATCTTAATTTTAACGCATAGATATTCTTGAAATATCGTTTTCAAAACAGATAAAATTTTGTTCCAATATATGTATAGTGGTACATGAAATATGATTTTGAACCATATGTGAAGCATCAAACTCAGTGACTGAGTGATATCATGTTGCTCAGTGTGCAAGTGACGTCTGAAGTTGCATACTAGGCAGATTTACGCGTGACCAACGGCTACTGCCATATTTATGACTAGACTCAAATTGTTACGCTAACAAGACCACAGTGCGATAAATGAATTTTGGTCTTCATTAACATTGATTCATGATTTTCCAAAGAATGTAAGAGGTCAAACAAATGCTACGTATCGTTGTATTCCCGTCTAGTAAATTTTCTATTATTTAGTTAATTGATTCAGGCGTGACTTGGCGGAAATCCATTATAAAATACAATAGACGTAGATATATTTACTATTTAGTAACCTATTCCGCTTAACTATGAGTCTTAAATAACCCTGTAAGAAATTTCTTAAAGGGTTATTTAAGACTCTTTAAGAATAGTTAAGCGGAATAGGTTACTAAATATATCTACGTCTATTGTATTTTCTATTATTTTGCATGAAACGAAACTGAAAATTCATTTTTATTATTTATTATTTTATT
The DNA here is from genome assembly GCA_914767815.1 of Eupsilia transversa. NCBI lineage: Eukaryota > Metazoa > Arthropoda > Insecta > Lepidoptera > Noctuidae > Eupsilia > Eupsilia transversa. The sequence goes on from OU611888.1 coordinate 8,756,775, forward strand.
TTTATTATTTTGTGGAAATATGATGGGTATGGAAATCTCTTCTTTTGCACAGTCGTTGCTTTCCTTTCCAACCCAAACTGAATAGCAACAAAATCGAAGCTAAAAGATAGCAAACATAGGGAAACGATCACAATTTACTTTTATATTTGTTCTCCTAAAATATATGTATTATTGAAACTGAAATGCGAGTGGGGTACAGTGGCCCGGGCGGGGAAAATACCCAGCGGGAAACCGGAGAAATATTAGGTACATAAGTGTACACGATGTATATTTAAAACCAGACAGATTTTCAGGACTTGGTATTTTAGGATATCTGTATTTTGTTTGGTTTCTAATCGCTTAAAAACCTATTGCCTCAAATTTTATGCTTTTATTTTTGTCTAAGCTAATCTCACGACATTTTCCCATAGATGGGTATGGTCTGTCCCAAAAGTATCTGATGAAATTGTAAACAAATGGATCAGAAACCGTGAATGCACATTTTTAGAGTCTTTTAGAAATTGAGTACAGTTTTTTGCATCTCACGAAACGACACGCGCTTTACTTGAGATAACCAAGTATACAAACACGCTGCGAATATGTGCGTGAAGACGAGTAGTGTCAGCACATAATACCCACACATACACACACTTCCGACTTGGCCCGTGTCTCGAACGGCACCGAGGTATATCTATATCTGTGGTACCGAAAGCTCCTGCACGTACACACACATTCACAGCGTGATAATATGCATGTTTACCACAAGTAAAGCGCGTTGCTTCGTGAGCTAAAAATACTGTAATTTGATCTGTTTATGAATATTTCAATCCGAATTTCTAAATTTGATTCAAATAAAGATACCTAAAATCAAATAAAGGTACAATTCCGTAGCCGACTGCAGGCAGCAGCAGCGGGTCTCGTATCGCATACTACAGGTTTCTATTTATGTCTATGAAATACCTTCCGTGGCTACCGTACACGTCGATTTCATAGAAAAACATGATTAAATTGTAATTGAACAATCATCGACGAAAATTGAGGTTATAAAGTTAACCTCAATTTTCAAATAGAATACATGTTTAAGGTTTGGATCACCCTAAACATTCACCATAAATATGTATTCTGTTTGAAAATTGAGGTTAATTTTATAACCTCAATTTTTGTCGATGATTGTTCAATTACAATTTATTCATGATAATCAAACAGTAATTGGTGGAAAAAGTGGTGAGTTATGAAGTTGTAATATTCTAATACATTAAAATGGGATTGTAAAGCCAAGGAGTTGATATTAATAGGATATTGTTCAGAGTACAAACGATACCGGCTATTTGATCAAAAGGGAGAATAAAGAAATATGAACGCAACCTTTTGGCATGTTCACGAACGCGACGTTCAACGTATCAACATTAATTTTGTATTTTATCTGTCTCCTGGCTGCTTTGGAACGATAGCTCTGTTGAATTCTTTTAATCTTTCTCTAACTTAATCTAGTCAATCCATTACTCACACACATACTTTTTCATCAAATATTAATATGATGACCGTGATACTAATTTTACCCCTTTAGTGAGTGATTGTGTCAGAATTTAACCTGAACCGAGTTAGTTTACATTACCTATCATCAGATACTTTTCGAACAGAATGTAGGTAAAAACATCTGCACGCTACTATTTTTTATTTATTCTAGATTCTTTTATTATTCAAGACCGGTTCACAGTCCCACAGACCACATATTACGGTAGGTTAAGGTATGTGTATGTTTCGCGGACAGTGAACCTGTTAACCCGTGTCCAAGGCGAAAGCGACCGTCGTTCGAGTACGCGATCGCGATCGATTGTTTATATGAATAATGACGTACATATGCGACTTGATTGATTGCGCAAGTACTGAGTGATTCATGAGGAAGGTTTAGGTGTATAATTCATTAAAGTTTTGTGTAAATTGGCTGAAATATTACGATGATTGTTGAAGATGTCGGAAAAATATCATGCTGAAATAATCACGCCCGGCGTGCGCCGCGTAAACCGTAAGAGATACATAAAATTAATGTTCTACAGGATTGTACATCTTAAAAAGTTCAACAAAAAAGTCCGCGATAGCTTGTACATTGATACATCTTCCAAGGATGACCCACAGTAACCACTTTTATCTTTCAGAATTTTATAATAATTTAATTGTTATCCGAAGTTATTCTGACCGGTATTATATTAATCCTTATCCAATAACAGTAGTGAACCTGTTGCATAATGAGGGGTATTAAAATACGAGTGTGTGTTTAAACCGAGCCGTTTCGGCGAGGTTTCTAATAGAATCACACTAGTGTTAAATACTTAGTTATTTGCAGTTTCATACACTAATTTATCTACTCTCATACATTAGCATTGAACCTACTAAATAAAAGATCGAAGTTAATAGATTCCCACGAAATTAAGTACACATAATAAATATCTATCAGTGTTTCTTGGCTTATGCATTTGTTGGTGAAGAGCTTCTTTTCGTTTGCGTCTTACTGATTTTTAGTTTGTATTAGTCGATCGCGTATTGTAATTTATGGTATAAATATTTTGTAGCAACCTTTTTTTTTGTATTTTTTTGTGTTTATCAGTTACATCAATATCCTTCAATTTCATATTAGCTTTAAGTTTCCCGAATAAATAGTAAGAACGTAGGTATCAGTTTGAAAAAGTATGTTTTGTTGTACACACGGTAATTTATAGGACCTCAGGCTGTTTGTCCACCGCACCGTGAACGAGAACAGATGACGGAGACGACGAAGTAGCGACATGCGACAGTACATTTAGGTACTACGGCTGCGTGTCACACCTTGACACCTTGATTTTTGAGTTTATTTGACGAGTGTTCTCAAAAACAATTCGATAAACTACGAGGTTGTAAACCTATTAAGAAAACCTATTTAAACCAAATAACATGATTGCCATTACAACTGTCGTAATGGCAATCATGTCATTCGGTTTAAATAGGTTTTTATTATTTTATTCTAAAAAACAAATTCGACAAAATACTTCGCCTTGACTACGCTGTCATTTACGGGCCTCATAGATTTTTTCCGCATGTTCTATCTGGAAACTCATAAATCAATAGTTAATAATGGGAACGAGTTTATAAAGTTCAAAGGTATTATGATGTAAACAAGTATCTTGGCAGTAATTTAATAAGGTATTTATGCAAATTCTTATTACCTAAAGTTTGAAATTTTTAATTGAATATATTATAACCAGAGATTTCAGTGGTATGTGCGTTATATTATATTATAATTTAATGATATATTAGCGACTCGCCCCTGCGTCGCACGGTATAAACGACTAGACAAAACATCGATATTTCTGTATTGTAAGTAAGTTGAATATGAATGTATTACACACATAAACCTGGAAAAATCCATTGCGTAGTTTAGAAGAACAACGCGGTTCCACAGTCAGACACGAAAAGCGATACAGATGGGTACTCGTATATGAGGTATTCCACTTAGAGCACTGATTTCAACAGCACTTGTCCGAACCGCACCTGAGGGCTTAGTGTAAGTTTGCAAGTGAGTAAACGTAACTATCGCGTTTGCGTTAAAGTTTGACTGATAGATCATAATGCTAAGAATATAAGGGTGAGAATAAAAATGTTAACGCAAACGCGATAGTTACGTTTACTCACTTGCAAACTTACACTAAGGCCTCTGAGCACTTCCACTAGCCGCACTGAAACAACATTTGGATAGGTGCGGTTCGGTGGAACAGTTTATTAATATTATCTTCAGTCTCCGAGCGGCACCTGGATACAGTTTGTAGTGATGGAACGTATACCTACACTGATTTTGAATTTTGCTTGGGTAAATGGGGAGAGTACCTAAGCCTGGTTTTTTTTTTGGAACTCCTCTGAATTTCAGTTTTGAACCGACTTCCAAAAAGGAGGAGGTTCTATGTTCGTAGCGTACGACTGTTTTTTTTTGTATTTCCACCGATTTCTCCATTAATTGTGAACCGTTTTTTTTAAATTTTATAATTATGTCAATTTGTAGTGTTTTATTAAATAGTACTGCACTGTACTTAGTGCATTTCTTGTATTCCCCAATCTCAATCCTTCTACTAACCAACTACAATAACATGAGGATGTAGATCCAGCAAATAAAATGCACCTGAAATAACAAGTTCCAACAAAGGCTCATAAAACGGGGGGGGGGGGGGAAGCCAAGGTGTCGGGGCGACAATATTGTCCGAGGACAGTAACACGTACAACAGTACCGTGACTAACTCACCAAGTTTGGGCTTAAACTGCGCAAAGCACAGAAAGCACTTGTGCGTCATCACAGCCTCGCGTTTCTTTGTCCATTTAGTAGTCCGCCCTGAGAAATGGACGTTTTAGCCAGTGATAAAAGGCAACTTTTATTTAAAAGGACTTGAATGTTCTCCGAGCCAACTTTGTTGAGTATTTTTGCCTTCAGAGTAGGCATTTCCTTTGAATGTTTCCTTTTTATTTACGTAAGCACGCAGAGGAAATGGGGAGTTTCATTACGTTTGCCCATAACTCTGAATTTCTTTTGTTCTTAGTGATTCTGGACTAGTAAATAAAAATAAATAAATTTACAACCTCGCTTGGATATTGTTAAGTGCGCGAGTAGCTAGGTAAATATAAGTGATTGATGAGCTGTGAGACCGAACTCGTTTGCTATCGACGCGACACGGCTACAATGCTTTTGACTGTATTGCAAACTTACTCCGCGTAGGATTTTGTTAAAGATATTTATTTGCATAATTTTCGAATCAATCAACTAACAGCGATACCTAGATAGAAACCTCTTTAAAAATGAGCAATTTGCTGTCACAGTTCTGCAAAAGCTGAAACGCCTTTTGTTATGCAAGTTAGATGGTTAATCAATCATAATTCATAGGTATGATGAAGCAGCTGTCACTCACGCGTTCTACCCTTGGGGGTAGGCAGAAACTATAGAACGCCACCTGCTACAATCCTCCTTTTGCTTCGTTTAAGTTCATACATCTGGTCATACACGCGAACTGAGAACAGTTTAATTTAAAACTGCTTGCGCAATGTAATAAACATGAAGAAACACTTCTGTGCTCTATTGAAAAGCTTCTGTTCCAGAACACAGCGTGTTTCATAACGGAAACAATTTTGACGACATTTGAATTCAAGATGCAGTGTGTTCTAAATGTAAATTTGAAGACATTAAGCGGTACTTTTGGCAAAGCGATTGCGTTGAGTGCATTTTGATATAACTGTAAAATGAAAGTAGGGAAGCGTTCTGGTAAACAGTAAGTGAAGTTACTTTTTATACATATAATAAAATCGTAGTGGAGGCAAAACAACTGTACATTTATTTAAATATTTTAACAAAAAGTAATTTCTACGAGGTCTGGGAACGATTCTAAGGCTGAAAGTATATAAAACTTCGCAGCAAAGGGAAATTGATAATACTGAAGGCTGCGGGTGTCGACTTCAGGACAAGCTGCTGTTCACACGGACAATTGTAGGTACTATCGCGGAATCGCAAATCTAAACACCATAAGAACTATTCCTGCCGCTATAGTAACGGTTACCTACAAAAAAAAAGGAGCGGTAAACAGATGTTGTCAACGTGTGCACGGGATTTTGTTTTCGAAGTGGTTACATATTCGTGACCGCGATGGTACGTCTTTTGCTTACGCATCAGTAGTCATCACTCTCTTTAATTTGGCTGCTGAAACTAAAACTACAAACGCAGTATACAGTAGTTTTATAAGAATGTGGTTGTTATTTTATTATATTGGGGTGTCTTACGACTTCCGCGCGAACGAAGTCATGGGCAGAAGCTAGTTCTCACTATAATTGCTTTGCTTCCATTTACAGTAAAAGATTCAAAGGAAAGATCTCAAAAGGAAATGCTTCTACTTGAATATCTTTTATTCATCTCAATATGCACCGTTTCATTTCTAGGGTTTCGTACCCGAAGGGTGCTAAACCCGCTGTTCATCCGTCCGTCTGCCTGTCTGCGGGCTGTATCTCATGAACCATAATAGTTGAAATTTTCACAGATTTTGTATTTCTACTGACGCTATAACAACAAACAATGAAAAGTTAAAAATAAAGGGGTCCCCATACAAAAAACCTGTTTTGTTTTTTTACAAAGATATAAAAATAAAATAAAATATATAGTCCGTTGGTACGGAACCCGTTCGTGTGCGAGTCCGAGTTGCACTTCGGCCAAGTGCAACTCGGACTCGGACTCGTTTTTGTTTTATCTTGAAGAGTAAAAAAGTTTTGTTGATATTACTCATGACGCAAAGTGACCTATGTTATCTGTCACTAATATGTTAAATGCTGTTTTCTGATTTTAAAGTGGACACTACAGCTGTGTTATTGATTTAAATATTATTTTTGATAATCAGATAAGATGTCTATTAACGTATAATTACCTAGAGAGCGGCTATATGGAGCGAGGAGGAAATTGAAAAAAAAAGTCGCTGGAATGTTTTCTAATTATTATATTTTTAGCATATTTAACAATTTCCGACACCGAACAAGACACCATAGAAGTTTTATTTGTTATGACGTCACGACCTTATCTGAAAGTTAATAAAAAATGTGAATCAAATAAAAATTAAAGTAAGGCAAGAGATATGTTTGTATTCCTAAATGACGAACACACAGACAACATGAACGAAAAGTAACGTGACTGACAGGATTACATTCGTCTTGTTTATATTCCAAAACTTTTTCAATAACAAAATTGGATATTGTGATTGCATTGAGCATACATGCGTAGTAAGGCAGCTTTACAAATATGAAGCTTGGACATTAATCCACTTGATTGGATGGATGGGCGTATATTTCACTTTAATCAAATACACTTTCGATGTATCACTATTGTGCAGAAGTTTGTAAAACTTTTGTTTTAAACTGAAGTATATTTAAGTTTCCTAAAGAGCTTTGCCAATTGCTATGGCCCGTTGTAATTATGAACCAGAAGGCCAAATCTCGTACTTAGAAAACGTTCACATTCAATTTTTAAACTTGTCAACAATGTTGGTAAATTGATTGTGATTTTGACAGATTGCGGTCTTAAGAATACGGGAATTGCCTTTCTGGACAATTTTAGTCCTCTTAATCTCTTTCATGACCCGTCGGACCAAGCATAATGAAGGGTTCCGGGATAGTTGGAATGAATTTATCCAAAGAATAGTAGTAGTTGTTATACATAAAAAAATGCTCTCCTATACATCGATAACCAATATACATCACGGCCAATTTTTCAACTGCAAATGTAACTACCTACCTATTTAATCGGAAAAAAAGTGATAAAACTACAAATTAACAATCTTCGGAATTTTACCTTTACTTGTGCTGTAAGACCTTGCTCCTTGTCTTTCATGATTCTAGGTCAACGTGCAGTATCATATAGGTTTTGATTTATTTGCGAGTATCAAAATATGTATGTCGCATAAATTGCCGTATTTTTAACCGACTTCGAAAAAGGAGGAGGTTTTTATACTCGTCTGTACGTACGTTTTTTATATTTTGTTATTTGTGTTCATCTATATTTTCATCAACCGTGTACCGATTTTGAAAAAAAAACAAATCTTTTTATAGAAGATGCTTGCGCGGTGGTCTCATATAAATTGGAATAATTTTGCTTGGGTAGTTAATTAAACTTTTTTTCCGTTTGTAGTGTTCTTTTTGGAAGTCAGTTGTTTTGTTATTGCGTTGACTTAGACGCTTGATTTTTTTTGGGCTCTCAGGGTCTGTAGACTTACGTATTTGATATTAATTACAACTTGATGATACCTCTACGCGTTCCTGAGAAAAGGGGTCAATGATAAATTGCGATAGTTATAAGAGCTATGAAGATCATGCTTGTAGAAGTCAGAATATGTGTGCATGAGAGTACTTTGACGAAGTTCTCTAGAGACGTTACCAAATGACAATGGCTTAGTATTTTATTATTTGCTCTCCAAACAACACGTCCGTATGTCAAGTAAGTTCACTTGAAAAGCCCGAGAGGCGAACGCGCCGCCGGCACTTTTTCAGGACACGAAAAATGCATTTGTGATTCCGTCATAAACGCTTCTTACCGGGTTCCTGTGCAAAAGGATACGACCGTACGTGATTCAGCCTTCGAGCTGGCCTATTATGGCTGTCTTTCCAGTTTATAGTCTATTGTTATGTGAGAGTTATTAGAGCCATTGTTTTAACGTGGTTGTAATTTTAAGTTAAGTAATTGTAAGTCAGTTCCGTATTCCCGAAAAAAATGAACCAGAAAAAACGTGGGAGATGATCAGATGATCTGTAATGAAAACTGGAGATTTCTGGCCATTAAAATTATAAAACAAAATTCACTCCCTAATACAATGACTGAATATGCATTTATGCATTGACCAAAAACGTTCTTGGAAGATTTAAACGTTTTGAAGGAGTTGAAATCCAGGCAAGCTAAGTCCGTAGAGATCTATCTATCCTTTAAGAACGGAGCATACATCTTCGATGACGTGAAAGTCTAGTAGGCTTTAACTCTATTGAAACCTAAGATTAAAATAAACAGCGATTCGCCAAAAAGAAATAAAAGTAAAAACCTTTACATAAAGTGAGTAAGTTACGATGAAATTGAGTACCTAAGTATTAAGTATGTTTAATGGTATCTTCGAGCTGTTAATGTTTTGAGGGTCTAAAGGCTTAAATTATTTGGGCATAGCTTAAGGTTCGGGTTCGAATTTCAAACGGGTCTTGAGTTTATTCCACGTTTAGCGAAAATGACGGTAGCAGAAATATATATAGGTATGGGTGAGTAGGTCGAAATCATGTCAGTTAAGACAAATGTTTTTTTTTTCAGCGAACTCATAGGATAATAAAATCAACTTTGATTTCATTATCTTTGAATATATTCACACTATTATTATTTTAAATCTTTTGGTGGTATTGAGATTACTTACATCTCACAAAAATGATTGCTTATCTCGCAAAATAAAAATACTTGTATGCATGTCTAAAGTAAATCTTTATACATACAGAACCTCATATATATCAATAAGTATGTCATCCACAAAACCAAAACTTTGGTTTACATCGAAAGCCATCTTCGATCCAACAACTGAAACTAGCAACAATTTATCCAACACATCTGCGCATCTTTATGAATAGCCCGAACTTATACGAAAGCCCTATAAAGTATTCTGGCTCTATATTTTGACCCCGATAAATTTCGAGGTACGACTTATTGGTATTAACAGCGTGCGGATTAGTTTTCGAGACGGCCGGTGACCCGGTGTCTTAAAGGCTGGGTTAATGGGAGCAAACCGGAACAAACGAGGCTCATTCGTCTTGGTAACAGAGCTGCTATTACGTATTTCACTAGTACTAAATGGTTTTTGTCCGAGTTTCTGTGCTGGTATGTTTTAGGTTGAGATGTTTTTGCGATGCTCGTTTTATTTCGTAATTAGGAAAGGAATAAACTGGGGTCTGAGTACTCCGTATAGTTTATATGATGTATAGTAAAGTATGGAATGTCTCAACAGCTTCATTTGGAAGCAAAATGATCTAGTCAGTCTAGCTCTTGATGACTAGTTCTATAAATTTCATCTATGCTTTTGTAAGCATATGAAATTAATGAAATGTTACTACTATGTGACATAATTCACATCAGAACCAGTGCTTACATAGACAGACTAGTCAAACATCTGTTGGTAGAGATAACATTGTACGATCATAAATTGTGTGACGGTACCGCATCGGATTATTAACAATATTAATTTAGAACATAACAAAGCTAATTATGTGATATTCATAGGATTTACACAGTGCGGTGATTAGGTTCTGTCCACATCGGTCATTATTCATAGGGCTGACAGAATAAGTAGGAATGTTAGTGCTTGTAAAATTTAATGAAATGCATTTTTTTTAATCAAACAAAATTAAAATCAATCTCTTTTTTAGTTCTAAAAATCTCGTTTTCTTTTCGATCGAAGTGGTTTTGAGAGCACTCGCCAAATAAACTGAAATTTTAAGGCGTCTTTAAAAGTCCAGACATGCTGTAATATAAATCGAGGACAGTGCCCTTCATGGTAAGGTGTTAAGTGTTATCTTCTGCGAAAACCGCAATAAGTGAGATTTTTTTACATACAGCATGCATGAATCAAACCATTCCAACTGTATTTTTTATTTGCTGTCAATCGGAAAAGTTTGTTAGAGGAATATTGAAAACCCAAGTTATAGTAGTCTAAATCTAGAAAAAAACCTCTATGTGAAACCCAGGAGAGAGTTTCTGTTACTTTAGAACGAAATAACTCATGTATTGGGCCCAGTCGGGCGCCAGTTACCAAATTGGCGCCCAAATGGGCCGGAATGCGTATCATTATGCATTCATAGATGTGACGTTATACTAGGAGTGTGGATTGTTAGCGCAAATAGAACTAGATACTGATAAGTAGTCAAACGAGGCAAATGAGGTTTTATTACTTTTCCCATGGTCCGAGTTGGGCGCCATTCCAATCATTAACAGTTACACATTATAACAAATCACGAATAGGTTAAAAAAATCACGAGGAAAATATTCTTGAAAGTCAGAAAGAATTAGATGCCAGTAACGGAAATATTTAATATATTTTTCGGGTGTAGGTGTTAAAAACTTACGAAAATGGAAAAAAGGGGACTTATTATTAAGCAAATAATGTCGGGAAGTCCTACCACCATACCTATTTCTAAGAATATTTATATCAAATCCATTAATTTGAGGTTTGGCACATACAGTATATGTTACGAATTGTTTTTCTCTTATAAGTATTTTGAATAAAGCCTGTAACGCTGAAATGACGAGCTGGGATCGTATAAGGATTTATCGCGTGCAATTTATCATCCCTTTTTACAATCCTACATTGTTATTTTTTACATAAAATAACATCAGGCTTTTATTATATCGAAAGGATTCTATTTATAAAGGCGTAGGCAGAGTTATTTCAAAACAAACCTTTTGTGTCACTAAGTCCTTACGGAAAAATACCAAAATGTGATGAGGTCTGTGATGTGGATAGCGGCGCATTGATGCTCTTGCTGTTTCATTTAATAAAAAAAGGGCGTGTGTTTATGACCGCACGATAAAAGTGAAAACTTACGAGTGGCGTCGAGCATACGCGATTCAGCGTCACCGACCGACTGGAGTCGAGTATACCCGATTCAGCATCACCGACCCGAGCGTGACGGTTTAGTTTCGTCCACAGTTCAGAAAAAGCGCAAAGTGCGCCTAAAGGAGTTTTCACTTCAATAATGATATATGAATAAGATCGGTTTTAATAATATCTGCTCATTTTTCATTAGAAGCAAGAGGTAAGTTTTTCAAACCAATAGTCCTTCAGTGGGTCCCGAATTAATTAGCCTTGGGTCGAGTGTCCCCAATTAAATTAGCTACTTAATTCTATTTAACGACACAATCTATTCTAAGACTCAACAAAACCTTTCTGCTCCTAGCAAAAACTAACCTAGAAAATTTCCTAGCTCATCAAACGTGTCCCTAGGCGTCGGCAGCCCTAATTAAATTCTGCACGGCTGTAAATCACGGGTAAGATAACGTTCACACGGTATACGATAGCGCTGACGTACATAGTCTACGTGACAGTTTACACCTTTGTGGGGTAATCCCTGTTTACCGCGGGTAGTCTTATCTTTTAATTATATATGTTACACTTCTTAAAGCTAGACTTGTTTGGTCTCTGGGCTTGGCTGAATCGTGAAGTTGGACACGTATTTTTGTTTAAATCCTAATATTTGAGTATCTATATTTGCTTTCATTGTATAGTTTTTTCAAGGTTATTTGGTAGTTGTCGGTTATGATTTTTTCAGATGTCGTTATTATCATAAAATTATCTACGTACCTACGTTTGGTGTTGGTATGTTTTAGTATCTTGTCAGGTGTAAATTGAATAGTAATCCAAATCAATAAGAAAGAAGAAATATTGTGCTTTTTTATTATTTTAAGATGATATTGATGTTATTATAAATACTACTAGTTTTTTTCGTTTTTCATAGTTGTAAATTGGAAGTTGACTGCGTTATCGCATTAGGTATACCTGTACCTGTAATGATAGTTGTAGGGGTGATTTTAATAAATAAATTTTGATCTTGAACAATGAGGTCGAGTACCAGTATTCGTCAAGATAATAATACGAAAGAAGAATTATTGATGTGGGAACTTAACAATTTACTCATGTTTCTTATTTGAATTTGTTCTCTCCCTCGTTGATCTCTACTCAAGCAAAACCTTTGTAACTACCGTGGGACCTAAGTTCCGCTTTACAAGCACAAGACGACTTATTAATGTCCAATTACTTGCGATTCCGAGAATCTCATATATTCCTTTATTCGTAAGAGAGAGAAGTGAATGTATTGGGATTTATTTTGATTGTTCTATGTTTGTGGGAGCTAAGTGTATAGTTTATGTTTATTTATATAATACTTTAAGCACACAAATGTATAGAGGTGGTGTTAATGCCATAGGCATTTTCTACCAGTCAACCTTTGGGTCATGCAGAGACAAACGGTAGGTGCAAAAACGAAAATTATGGAATAAATATTTATTTAAATATATAGATATACATATATCTAAAAAAAACTTTGAATATGGCATATAAACTCAATTATATATTACAAATACATATACATAAATACACGAATATACTAAAACAACGTACCTACGACTGTCAAAGATCTACGAATGACAGCCGGGACTAACGGCTTAACGTGCTTTCCGAGGCACGGAGGGGTCTCGATATGTACTGGTGACATGGTGGTCACATGGTGATGAGCCCCTCAGTCTAGATGCTTCAGGCCGCTTTCACATTAGGACGTTAGCAGCACGACAGTACCGCAGCAGAAGCACATTCCTTCACATTATAAGAACAGCCGCGCGTATATATTATACATATATAAGTACTAACAAAATATATACCTACTTGTTCTACGTGTACTTGTCAAAAACACTTTATGAAGTCACATTTCTGGGTCTAAAATCGAAAGTTAAAAAACAAAACCCGTATGCAATAGAAGCCACACACATTCGACTCAGTTGCATATTTGCCGACAGATTTTAATACTAGTGGGTACCTAACCGGATTTTTAGTGCACACATTTGAATTACGAAACAAATCCTTTTCGAAGTACTGTGATTTTTGACTGTTCATTTGGCATTTTTCAATGCATGATTCATTTTGATCCTGTTAATCTTTGGTTAAACTAAACGGCAGCGAGGTTGGTTTAGCAGAGGGATTTAATTGCAAGGTTCGGTTTACCGCGATAGTCCAAAGTTGTTAAATATAACTCTCAATTTGGGAACTGTTTTGAATTATCATTGAGGTAACAATATTGTCATCTTAATGAAAATAACGTTGATTCGCATTACGTTAGTAATGTAGTTGATGCTAATTGTGGTCGTCTTCAAGAAAACAAGCCTTATTTTAGATTATAATTATTAAGTATGAACTTCAGAACATTTTTTACAATTTCCCGGGTGCTTGTAATAACGTGAGTTTAGTCACGCAAAACTGAGTGTTTGCCCGTGGCCACGAACTGGACACTCAAGCGACACGCGTGTTGCGACGGCAACTGCGGAGGAAACAAATGAAGAGCATGCTAGGAGTCACCGCGACACGACTTGCGGAGCGACGAACGGAAAACACTCGCTTGACACAAGTCGCGTCGCAAGTGGTATCTCTCGGGGTCGTGATCGGAGTGTTCGAGGTCAGCCTTGCTATTTAGGCAAATAATGATTTATCCAGTGATAGTGATATGGACCAGTGTCCAGCACGCAAGACACAAGGTCTCATAAAATTACGTGTAAGTTTTCGTTACTAACTAAAAAATATCGATTCCGAATATTTCAAAGACCATAATATTGATGTCAAGATATCGAGTAAAGTTCAGCTTGATAAAGTGTCTTTTATGCGTAAAGTTTGTACATAAAACATGGTGATTTAGTGCCCTCTGTTATTTTGGGCTTGCGGCTGAGCTAAGCTCCACGACCTATCAGCTGACGTCACTAACAGTTAGACTTGAAAACCAGAGAGGAATGTTAGCAGTTGTGAAGTCGTGATATATGTCGGTCCAGGGCAAGACAATGTAGGTTGATTGTTGAATAAATATTAAGCTTTTTAAATGAAGCTGCGTACACGTACGCGGTGGCCGGTAAAAAGAGGCATCTGTTGATCACAGAACGGATGGCCGATGTGGGTTCGGGATGTGGGTAGACTCGCCACGAGGTGGACTGATGACCTGGTGATGGTCGCGGTATTCCGCTGGATGAGGCGACCTTTGGTGGAGCCCTATGGCCAGCAATGGACGTCTTTCGGTTGAAATAACGATAACAAAAATTGCTCAGAATATAATGTCCGTCAACAAAATAACACTAAGCGCATGTATACTAAAGTTATATATTTTTTTGCTTCGTTCTTGATAGTCGTTTTCTCTTGCTTTTATAGCCCGTTTCGAAGCTTAGTTTGCTAATAAGCAGCTTGTTCAGAAGAGAGAGAATACTGAGAATAGTTCATTCGAAATAAGGCTTTTTCTCCTTCACCTAAGGTTCTCTTCATGTCAGCCGTTACGGGTAGTAGGATCGGTACTCTAGAAACTGGAGTGAACTTAGAGTATTGTATTTTGGGTTGTTAAGGTTAGACGACAGTTGCTCTAGTTAGAACAGCGATGTTCACCACAATTTGGTGATACTGGAAGTCGACATCAACATTGTTAGGAAAAGCATGAATGGCGATAACTGGCAATTTTTTCAGTAGGAATTCATTTATCGCTTTAAGGCATCGTAGAGGCCCTATCTAATGGAGGAATTAGATTACAAGTGATTTACAATATGACTGGCGATGTATATTATACATCTCTGCTTATACCGTCAGGGCATACAAGCGTGATGCTATTCTAATTATTACGGATTTTCTAGTATTAATAATGAAATACTGCCTGTATAGTGTATAGTGTTAGCTAACTCTGTGACAATATTATAGTGCCTGTTAAATACACATCGTCTCTGTACTGCAAAGTGCTTGCTCATGGCGACTACATAATTATATTATTATAGCTTGATGTAATACGGGTGTAATAATGGTACTGCATTAAGCTGCATAGCTTCGCCATTCAATATGAGGACGTGTCTATTATCTGATATACAACCTTCGTAATTACAGGATGGATTTTGATATTGTTTTCATGGCATGAACATCTTTTTTTTTTACAAAATTCACATGAGAACTCGTAAATTACATGATTTTTATGAGCAACCAGATAAAACAACAGAGCTTATTTGAAGGTAGTGGAACAGGTGTAGTGGTGTAGGTGGAGGCAGTGGAATATTGCGTTAAACTTGATGCAAAGAAAAAACAAATACGCGAAAAGAACAATTTGGGGGAAAATATGCGTAATATCAATAAAAACACTGAACAAAGATGCATAAAACAACCACCATCTACTCCACAATACAATTATTATAACCAAAATCTACCAAGCTAAGCAATAATTGACAATGGCGGTTGTAATTTGTCCTCAAATCTAGTTCCCAAGTGGTCCACAAGACGCAGCAGGGGCTTAACTTACGGAAATGCTAACGAACCGTCTCTATCCGAGATGTAGTATAAATGGAGTGTTACTTATAATAATATATTCTACTCGATTTTTCTCCAAAATTAATGCAGGTTGAGAAATGTAATGAAGGTGAGGAGGAGGTGAGTGTTACCAAGAGTTCCATTACGCTATATCGGGGTCCTTCGGTAAAGATATGTAAAAGACTAGCCACTCATCGACTAGGGCTTAATAATTACATACCTACGTTTCGCAGGTTGGTGACTCCTTCCGTGTGTTTTGAAGCTTTAAAAGTTTTACTTTCCCCTTTAAGATCCAAAAATTTTGAGCATCCCGGAAAATTCCACACGAACACAAGGTTACTTTAGTTTGCTGCTTTGTCATCGTTAACGCGCACTTAACACTTCATTTCTTCCTACTCCGTGGTCCCTGGCTACCAGTGTACATACATTATGTTTTACATCCAGCCATGCAGGTATAATGTAAATCTGAAACGGCTAGTTGAATACATGTGTTCATAGCACTAAGGATATGGCTAGATGATTGATTAAACTGTTCTGCTGTTTAGACCTTTGTTAGTGCGGTAGCGAAATTGCTATTACTTGTAAGTAAAATGTCGTTGTATTTAATTCATGTGTGCAGTTGTTTTGAAGTTATATTAATAATAACAGCCGCACAGGTCGATCTTCAAGGTTAAGTAGCGCTTCCCGAGGTCCGTCCGTGGATGGGTGACCATCTTTACATACCGAGACTCCTCCGTGCCTCGAAAAGCACGTTAAGCCGTTAGTCCCGGCTGTCATTTGTAGATCTTTGACAGTCAGTCTGAATTATTGGGTAGTCAGAAGCCCGAAAGTCTGAAAACCAGTCTTACCAAGTAACTGGGTTGTGGAGGTCAGATAAGCAGTCGCTGCTTATCTGCATCCGGTTAGTCTGTAAGCTGACCCCAACATAGATGGGAAAAGAGTAGGCAGACTTATTTGAGTTGTATCGAAGCTAAGAAACTTTTAACTGACTATGAAATTGATATTGACGTTCATTGGAAAAGAAAGTTGAAGTTCTTGGAAATTAAAGAAAGTTTAGAATAACTTTCGCGTGCATAGAGAAATGAAAAAGAGAAGGCGCGTAAGGGAAAAATGCTGCATTAGATATACATCAAGGTTGATGACGTAGAAAGCTAGAACCAATATGTGATCGAATAGAGGCTTCTTTAGGATGTAACGTTCTTCAGTATAAAAAACACAGAAAATATCGTCATCCGATAGCATTACGGCTCGTTCAGACCGGCGCGACAGGCGCAAACCTTCTCGCGCCCGCGATATCGCGCCAGTGGGTTCTTCACCCCTAGGGCTATATTCTATAAGTAAAAATAATACAAAAAGTCCTAGAATATGTGGTCCAAAAATGCATAGTTTCGAAGATAACATAACACGAACACTCGATGTGTGTATCTAAGTTTAATTGATGTACGAGTAAATCATTTTCATTCAAACCATATTTAAATCTACGAAAATGCGACGTTGTCCTATGTCAAGTAAGGATATTTTACATTAATAATCGTGACTTTATCGAATTTTTTTGTAAGAAAAATGAAAACAAAGAAAATCATAATTGAATAGTAATTCATATTATATTAGTTGATTCTTTGATATGATCTCATTCATACCCTAGAGTTATGGGATACCAAAAAAAACACCTTACGACAAAGTCACGATTATTAATGTAAAACACCCTTACTACCTACGTGAAATATGACAACATCGCATTTTCTTACCTTTAAATATGAATGATTGGTTTGAATGAAAATGATTTACTCGTAATTATCAATGAAACATAGATACACACATCGAGAGTATAGTGTTATGTTATCTTCGAAACTATGCGTTTTTGGACCACATATTCTAGGACTTTTTGTATTATTTTTACTTATAGAATATAACTCTAGTTATGGGAAATCAAAAAAAACACGTTGTATATTAACGAGGTTTCGTCACGATGTTTTTCTTTCACTGATGTCAGTAATGTCCGAGATCACCTAAAAAAGGACATAAGAATTGAAAACAAATAATACTGTTACTAGTGTAACTAATTTCGCATTAAAGTATCCCCACAAAATCCCTTGCACAAACCCCCGCACGATTTAACAACGAACAATATTTCATCCCGGATTTGTTCTACAAGTTGATTAACAAATTAATACCTATCATGAAGATTAAAAGGCTTTAAGCCCTTATAATGCCACTTGCGTGCTTCGATGACCATTCACCCGGCAGGGGATCCAATTGAATTTAATTAAATCAATTCTAAAACCGTTTATTGATTTATCAAAGCGACGATAAATAGTTGGCTAGCACGAACGTTTGCTGGTTGCAAATTGTAAACTAAACATTGTAAACAATATACTGTGCAGTTTCTGTATTTTTTTTGTTTCTAGTACAAAACCGACATCATAAAGAAGAAAGAAAGAAAGAAAAATATTTATTGTGACTCGCACAGGAAGGTCACAAACGAAACTTAACACAATCATCAAAATATAAAAAACTAAAATTATATAAAAAGACGCTGCGACATTTACAATTAAGTGCAGCGCTGGCCCGCTGTGATATCACGGGCAGATACAGAAATATTATATTAATATAAAATATTTCAAATAAATTTATTTTATTTATTTATTTTATTTTATTTATTTTATTTATTTTATTTATTTATTTTATTTATTTTATTTATTTTATTTATTTTATTTATTTTATTTATTTTATTTATTTTATTTATTTTATTTATTTTATTTATTTTATTTATTTTCTCATAAGAGCGACTATTTTATCAAATTGTTATACAAGCTTTGATTTTGTGTGTCTTGACCCTGTCAAGGGGGCATTGATTATGAAAAACTTTTACTATGGGATCAACACAGAAATTGCAAAAAAATCTGCTGTCCCGTTTATTTTCTAGATTTATGAGAACATAAATATAGGGAAATGCTATTTTTTGAACAAAAATTAAGGTTGTATTTAGGTGTTTAATTTTTGTATTTATTTAATCTGTTCCCAGTTATGTTGGGGTCGGCTTCCACTCTAGCCGGATACAGCTGAATACCAGTATTTTACATGGAGCGGCTGCCTATCTGACCTCCACAACCCAGTAACTGGGTAATACGATACCCCTTGGTCAGATTGGTTGTCAGACTTGCGGGATTCTGACGACCCGTAACGACTGTCAAAGATCCACGAATGACAGCCGGAACCAACGGCTTAACGTGCATACCGAGGCACGGAGG
Organism: Eupsilia transversa; assembly: GCA_914767815.1. Lineage (NCBI taxonomy): Eukaryota > Metazoa > Arthropoda > Insecta > Lepidoptera > Noctuidae > Eupsilia > Eupsilia transversa. The sequence goes on from OU611888.1 coordinate 8,775,595, forward strand.
AGTCTCGGTATGTTAAGATGGTCACCCATCCACGGACCAACCCCGGCAAGCGATGCTTAACTTGATGGATCGACCCGTGCGGCTGTTATTACTTAGCTATGAGCTCCTCCTTTTAAGCACTTATTGTAGAATTAAACAAAGTCACAGATCTATAAATATCTTCATACAAATAGTAACTGAAACAACAATCCCTAGTTTAAATGCAACCCTACCCATAATACCGCTGCTCCCATCCAATTAGGGATTAAAGATAGCAGCACAAAGAAATTGAAACGACTGCCTGCTACGTTAGTAGAGGTAACAAGATTTTATTTGTACTACCAACTGCACCTCGCAGCATCAACGGAGCGTGTTCATCTGTCCACTGTCCTGTGCGAGCGACGAATGCGAAGTGAAGCTATGTGACGGAAGAAGACAAAGTTAATGACATTATAGAACTGTACAGCTCTCTGGGCAATTGACTCCGATACCACCTTTTTATCTGGATTATAGGTACCTATTTTTGATTGAGTGAAACTGAACGCGATCAGCACATTAAAAACGCGTTCAAGAGGTGTGAGTCATCATTGTTGTCGAATATTGACAATGAATGCAGCTTTTGAAGGTTTAGATGTGCTGATCGCGTTTAGTTTTAATGGTGAAATTGCGATTTTTATTACGAAGTGCAAATATCAGGTAAGTGGATAAAGTGTACTAAGTTGTAAATTCTCATTTATTAATTAGAATTTACCAAATAATATTTCCTATCCTACAAGGCATCGCATCGCATCAGTCGCTCATGCAGGACGATGAGTACTAAAGTCAGACTGCGAATAAACCTTCTCAAGTATCTAAATCCCTTTAAGTCAGTTAAGTTCAGTACAATGTTATATTCAGTTTGCTTGACAATACCTTTTTAGAGGTGAATTGAAAGGAATTGTAAGCGAAGGTCTTTCGTAATAATTACTGTCTGAAGCTTTAAATGGGAACGCTAAACGAACTGTTACAGACGAATGGTTTTAGTTTGTTTAGGAATCCGTTGGTATTTTAAAACGTTTAAATTATGTCAAGACCTAGCTTGTAAGGGTTCGAACATAGGTTGAGCGGCAGCGGGACGATAAGAGGGCGAGGGATAAACTAGATGGCAATACGGGATAACTGCTGGTTGGGTCATCCTGTTGGCGTTGTGGTCGCGTTCTTTCATAGCGGGATTAACATTTCTTTCAGTCACATCATATCCCTCGTTCGGCCAGTATCAATTATAAAACTCTGGCCAAACTGAAGTGAATCCCGTGCGGGATGCGGGACGAAATTCACTTTTGTCGATTGTCTCTACTAACTTGTATGGAGGTGTTCAAACCGACACGAATAGTCACCTGACTTCTTTATCATAACGTGACGTCATTGGACGCACGCAGTCGCGTCCCGCGTACCTCTCGGTATTACCGAGTGACGAGAGCTTAACGTCACTCTCGGTATGACGTAGAACGCAGTCTCTTGTCAACAAAGACCGCGTTGAACCCTTGCAATAACCAGAATTTGTATATTTTATAGTTCGTTCGTTTAAAATCATGAATAACTAATTAATTTTCATACTTTGTAACGCCTACTTTAATGTGAGTTTGGCAAAGGCGTCAACAATGGCGGGCCAATTTTATATCTTTATTCCTAGTCAAATGTAATTGGGTTAATTAAATAATTTCAGAGAATTTTGACTTCAAAGGATATGTGGTTCTTTGCCGCAGACATTATTTAGAAATAAATATTAAAGAGAGGCAACTTGGTACCTAAATGTATGTAAATAGAGGAATATACGTAGTACCTAATGAGTTAATTGTAATAAGATCAGTTTGTAATTATCTAAGGTCATAGACCTCTTGATGTACTGACAAGGGTATCGATCGTCAGGGTTGCTTAATGTGTGTTCGTGATTTTAGATAATTAAGTGTGAATTTCACCAATGAAACTGAACGCGATCACCACATCTTACCCGCGTTTAAGAGCTGTCAGTGTCAATATTCCACAGATGTCAGTGTCAAAATTAAATAATGACACTGACAGCCCTTAAACATAGTTTATTTGCTGATAACGTTCAGTTTCTTTGGTGAAATTCACCTTCAACCTAGGTTTTTTCAAGATGTTTTTCTTAACTGGAAGTCGTGACGTTACTCCGATAAGCTAGGAAAGTATTAATGGGATTGAAGAAGTCACTTGACCTAAGGCCATAACGAAATTGAAAACGATAATGAAATACAAAGCTGTATGAGTCATAGACCACTTGAAACCACCCGGTCTATTCTGTTAAAATCTCACCGTGAAAACTTAAGTGAAGCGAGCGTGAAGTGAGCTGCCAATAGTGTCAATTCCTAGCATCGGATGGACGGACAGCTCACTTCACCTAAGTTTTCACGGTGAGATGGTTACAGAATAGTAAGTACTGCTGGGACCAAAACCGGTATGATCAATACAGGTATATTTTCGGTTACAACATTTATATTTTTTACAGGTATTTTTAAATGTTACCTTAAATTGATTACAACCATTATAAAAACCGGTTATCAAAATAAAAATGACCTTTTTCTTAGACGTGCCGCCGGCATTAGTCAAAGGCCGCGCATCGCCTGTGTGTGTGTAACCGGTATTAAAATGGTAACCTAAAAGAGGTCATGTTTCTTTTTCTTGGGTTACCCATATAGCGGTAACCTAAGTCGTAGAAGAAACCAAAATTCTTCGATACCTATTCCATAATTTAAAAAGGTTTTCGGCCCCTGCTTGAAACAGAGGTGGTAAACTTTGTAAAGGTAAACTTGGGTCACGTCGGTAAGTGCCTGGTTTATAAACAACTAGCTGATGCCAGCGACTTAGTCTGCGTGTATTTCATATTTTTACCCATGCCCTTGAGAAAGGATTAATTTTAAACCTAATAAACAATCAAAAGAGTTGTCTTTCGTATCGTATCTGGGGAATTTATTATACCTTATTTAGAAAATTAGACTTAAATAGAAACCATAACAAGGCATCGTGGATGAAAATAATAATATGATATAGTGCTCGTTGGTTAACTTATTTTCTTCTTAGGGTTTCATTATCAAGTACCTTGCCTTCGTTCTAAGAATTTGATGTGAGTTGCGTGATTAAAACTAAAGTTCAGTAGCTGTTGTGTTGATGATAGCAACTTTGATAAAGTTTTGCAAAACATGAGATCTTTGTTACAACAAGGCTCTCAAAGTTAACTAAGTTATCCTAGTACGTAAAATAACTTAAAACAGCGATACCATAAAAAAAACAATGTAGGATGATAGTGCACCGGTTTTAACTACGTTGCTACTACGCGTAGCTTGTCGTAGCAGTGACGGCCTACGCCGTAGCCGCTACGCGGTCTTTTTTACTACGGTGCTAATGTAACTAAGTGCTAATTCAATCAATATGCCTAGCCTTTTCCCAACTATGTTGGGGTCGGCTTCCTGTCTAATCTGATGCAGCTGTATACCAGTATTATACATGGAGCGACTGCCAATCTGACCTCCACAACCCAGTAACTGGGTAACCCCTTGGTAAGACTGGTTGTCAGACTTTCGGGCTTCTGACGACCCGTAACGACTGTCAAAGATCCACGAATGACAGCCGGGAATAACAGCTTAACGTGCTTTCCGAGGCACGGAGGAGTCTCGCTATGTAGAGATGTTCACCAATCCTCAGACCAACCCCGGCAAGCGTAGTTTAACCAAATCCAATATTAGAAGAAAGGTTGTGACGATTTGATCTTGATTGCGTTTTTACCGTTTAAGACATACTTAACATCACGCTTGTATTCCCCGAAGGGTTAGGCAGATGTGTACCTATAGTAAGAACATCGACATTTCACCAGTTATGTTTAAGTTCCATGTAATAGGGCGAGCCTATTGCCATCAACCGGGCACAAATCCAGCCTCCAGGCTGCTACTGAGCAAATCTAGATGGAAAAACACTTTGCCCGACCCGGGACCTGCAGGCACCTGGGGGCACCTGGGGGCACCTGCGAGCACCTGGTTAAATGTGGCTGTTAAGTATAGGTACACCTCTGTCTAAGCCTAAGGATTACCGACGTGATGTTATGTGTTTGTCGTCTACAAAAAGGTTTTATTTCCAGGTTATAAAAATATTGTGTTGTTCGTCACACAATTTTTAATCAAAGTGAACAAGTAAGTAGAGACTTATTGATTACATCGCTGTCGCTGCAGCTCCATAATTTTTACGCAGCGATATTTTATTGCTGTAAAAATAAATATTATATTACTCTCCAATTTAATTTTGCTACGTAACTTACCCGTTGCTGTCAGATATGGTGACATACAGGATTGGCTTATTACGTCCTTGTCATCAACGTTGCATGCCTTAATATAAAGTTGAGAATAAATAACCTGAGATGCGCGCCTCTCTCCGCTTAGATACGCTCTCGAGCTAATGGAAGTTTATTAATTTTCAACGTTATTTCAAATGAGGCAAGGTCGATATTTGTTTGGCTGCACTGCGTCTCGCCAGATGTGCGCTGGCCCTAATAGAGATAATGTAATAGAGCTTCAAAATCGTTGAAACGATTACTGAAGATGGAGAACAAGGTGTTGTAGCGTGACTTGGGGTTGGCCTATATGTCCAACACTTCGATTTTGACAGGGTCTAACCCATTATGACGGTGAACTGGTTATTTAATACGATAAAAATATTATACATTGGATAAACTTCTTATACTAAATTAACAAACAAACTAAAAAAAATTACAATAAAATAAACATTTTTTTAAATTTCCAAAATAGTGCGTGGAACTTAAACATGGTATGTATATAACCTTCAAGTAAGTAAATTGATTAACACTTGTTTAAAAAAAACTTTTAACAAAAAATTCCACTTCCAAAAAAAAACACTACAAAGTGAAAAATAAACAAGTGATAACCAATTTACTTACTAAAAAGTACTCAAGCAAAGTTAATAAAATTTATATGGGACCACCTCGAGAGCATACCCTTTCAAACAATAAACAATTTTCAAAATCCGTCCGAAATTGACGACAATATCGACGGACATACACAAAAAAAAATACATACATACGCTACGAACACAAAACCTCCTCCTTTTTGGAAGTCGGTTAATAACAATAACAACGACAACAAATTACATGAAAGCACTTTTATGAAAAGAATAACTTGTAACAAGTCATTGTTTACTGATTATTTCTTAAAAACAACTCTTGTTGATAAAAACATCCTGTCGCCCGATCCGAAAGCAAATAAAATGTTATGGGTTGTTCATGTTCAATCCTTTGTACCGTATGAAAGAGGTTGTTGTCATTCGTAAGGAATGTTTGTTTTAGAGGGTACTCTATACCCGAAATGAAAGTTTAAGGTGATGTTTTTTGTCTCTTTCATACATAACATTTACATAATGTAAATAAGTCAGTCTTACTCAGACTACTTTGTTTTAGTGGCTAAGTAATAACAGCAGCGCGGGTCGATCGATCAGTAAGTTACATTTGCCGACGCCGGGTCGTGAATGAGTGACGAGCAAGCATGTTAATCTGTCGGTCCCGTCTGTCATTCGTTGATCTTTGACCGTCGTTACGGGTCATCAGAAATCCGAAAGTCTGACAACCAGTGTTACAAAGGGGTATCGTATAACTCAGTAACTGGTCAAATACAAGTTTATTAAAATCACAAACTAACACTCACAAATAACAATTTAATCACAATAACTGAGCACAACGAATCGAGTACAGTTTCGCGACGTCTTAACCGGAGTTAAGACCGATTAGACACTGAATGTCCTCCTCGCCGTAGACTCAAAACAGCACGAATCTGTATAAGCGCGCTTTAGGTGTGGGTAGATCACGTGGTGTCGCCATTGGCGCGCTTGCGATTCGTTTAGCGACCGTACTAATGACCGTCTCCGACATGTTCTTATTCTTCTTATTAATAAACTGATTATCATTAAAACATAACAAGTTCAACTTTATAGCTTACAAATGGAGGTAGTTTTATATGGAGTAGGTACGAAACGTAACCCTTTTAATATAAACAAGCATTATATTGAACAAGAATTAATATTTCATGATTGAGGTCGCATAGTACACAGTTATTATCGAAAGTCACAAAGTTTTGTTATAAAGGACTCTAAACTTGTATATTTCGTATTTCTCAATCATGTACTTGTATGTTTGCTCGACCTACATGTTATAAGGTTATGTTACTGCCATAACCGGATTAGGTTTAAAGTGAATATGGCTTGAGAGCTTTGTGAAATAATTTAGTGTGCGTTAAATTGCGTTTCTTCTTATGTTCTGAATTCATTCAGTGAAAAAAAAGAAAGTGAAAAAAATTATTAATTTTCAATTTTAATTATAAAAAGGCTCACCAACTAAACACATGCACAGCATTACCCCAAACCCCAATACCACAATGTTGTAATAAACGGGAGTGCATTTATGATAAAACATTAAATAATCTGGTAAATAATTATTCAGGAAAGTTAAATAAATATTTACCTACCCGTTGGTCTAGTGGTCGCAAGCGCTACTACTGAGCATGAGGTCTTGATTTCGATTCTCAGGTCGGACAAAGTGTTATTGGATTTTTCCATTAGGAATTTCTCAGTAGCAGCACCATTACAGGCGAAATGTGGGTGTACTTACTATGTACACCTCTGCCTCACATCACAAGCGAAATGTGGGTGTAATGTACACCTCTGCGTAACATAACAGGCGAAATGTGGGTGTAATTACTATATGTACACTTTTGCCTAACATTACAGGCGAAATGTGGGTGTACTTACTATATGTACACCTCTGCCTGACATCACAGGTGAAATGTGGGTGTAATGTACACCTCTGTGTAACATAACAGGCGAAATGTGGGTGTACTTACTATGTACACCTCTGCCTGACATCACAAGCGAAATGTGGGTGTAATGTACACCTCTGTGTAACATAACAGGCGAAATGTGGGTGTACTTACTATGTACACCTCTGCCTCACATCACAAGCGAAATGTGGGTGTAATGTACACCTCTGCGTAACATAATAGGCGAAATGTGGGTGCATTTAAATGTACACTTTTGCCAAACAGTTGGATTTTACAAGCATGATGTTATGTTTAACCTAACAGTACAAATTCCACTCAACTTATTACATATATACATTCAGTGCTTATGAATTTCTCTAAGAACAAAGAATCTTCACTTATTCTGACTTTGACAGCAACTCAGTAGGCAGTACAAGGAGAAGGTACAGGGGGTTTTAGTAATATTATTCAGATCGAGATGAAATGAGGGTCATATAGTCAGATAACATGGAAACTGTCTAGACATGTCATATCAACTTTGTTTGTTTATCGATTACAATACCAATAAGATTGCTTTATCAAACTAGCTCGTATCTATATCGATACATCTCTATCTATACATAAAAACATAATTATATGTACATACAAATGAATAAATTTGAAAACGCACACTTACGTACGGTATAAGTACGGTAAATATAACAAAAAAAACAATTTTTATTTTTTTTGTTTCTGTCTGTTTGTTCCGGTTAATCTCCGAAACAGCCGGACCGATTTTCACGGGACTTTCACTGGCAGATAGCTGATGCTATGACGAATAACTTAGGCTACATTTATTACGGAAAAAGAATTAGGGAGCACGCGGGCCGCGGCCAGCAGCTAGTTTACTTTTAAATTATAATAAAATAAAATTACCACAGTTTTTATGAAATAGCGATCAATTTGAATGATACAGTCGGTTACAAAAGTCGATTAACACTTCAGTTTTTTAAATCTGATTTTTTGAGCTACCTACTTAACTAAAATAGGAACAGAAGTAACATTAAAAGAATATTAACTCTAAGTTATTTATTACTCATATAACACGCTGAGATACAATGTGTAATTTAATAATTTTTTGTCAATTTTGTGTATAAGTAGTTGGACGTATTTCCTACTCTATATTTCCATTTAAATTCATAGTATTATGCTGAAAATACTGAAATCCATTATCTCATTGCCATAAATTCTTCCCAAACGTGTACAATAAAATTGAATGTTCCACATAAACATGGTCCCATGCTAATCAAAAATATCAACACCGATATCCTACTCGATTTACGACTTATATACGGAAAATAAGGTTACAAGCAAAACGTGAAACATTCCTCGACAGGGGGAGTTAAAAAGCCAAATCCATTGACTTCTTCTAAGTCAAGAGTATCAGGTAACGCCAGTGGGGAGTTCGGCACGGCTCCGCATACAACTTTCAGAGTACACTAAACAAAGGACTTTGGTATTCAGGCAGAAAACAAAATATCTTTCCAGGCATAACCACACCACCACCATATCTTTTCTTAGTATTTTTATGTTATTGCTAAAATTAAAATGTGTACTGCGTGCTATACTATAACCGAGATGTAAATCTAAATATTTGCACGGCTGAAATGACGAATATAGTGAAAATTCTTGCAAATAAATATATCATTAATTCATTCATTCATTGCAACAATCGTATATTCGTATTTGAAATATATAAGGCGCACACTCAACGAGCCATGTTAAAGTTTTGACTACTTCGTACGCGCACAATATAGGTTTAAAATTAGTGGTACTCAGCTGCCTGTATTCAAATCTCTTTTGTCGACTGTAAATAAGTACGTTCGGCCACCTGCCCATACACACTACATCCTACATTTTAGTTCGTCAGAGCGAGAACGAGAAGTTTCGTTCGAAATTTAAATTTTATGAGCGTCCCGTTCCGTGTGTGTTCAGGTTCCCTTTGGACCTACAATTTTATTGGCGACGTGACCGTCCAACCGAAATATTAATAACGACGACAGCGTGGACGAATCAATAATTGGCGTGATATACATTTTATAAAATGCTTTTAGTTTGGTTTGTGTACAGGAGGTCCATGATGGACCAAAATAGCATTTAATTATGTTTTTGTGTCAAGAAAATACTGGTCGAAAGTGAAATGTCCCATTAAATCCAATAAATAGAGGTTCAATCAAATTACTTACTGATTGCAAAACACAAGACGGAAAAACGATTTACTACTTTATTTATTTAATTTTATTGTGTTTGGGTGGCTTACAGCTATCGATACAGAAGTAATAGTGAGGTAATTGACGACAAGCCTTTTTCAAGCCTACACAGTTAGCAATAGAGTATTGTTGTACAAATTTACAAATTGATTAACTTATCATGAACCATAATACTAAGTATAACATTGAATGAACTATTAAATTACGACCTGCATAGGCTTATTTAGAATCAAATTATAGTGTTTAGATAAAACAGTAGATAAGGGCGCTAAGCTGCTTGTAAACAAATCGATTGAGGGGTGTTTATTCTTAACAATTTGGTCAAATACTTTGACTGAGCGAATAACATAGGAATTGCTACGGTAAACTGTGCGAGCATACTTTATGCCAATTGTTTCATTTACCAAATCGGTTAAAGGCTACAAGAAAATGAGAACATGCTTGTGTTTAACATTGAAATATAAATCCATAGGCTAAACAGAAGTAAATTCAAGGAGGTAATTTTCATTGACATTGGAAATTAAACCAGTGATTAGACCGTAATATGCTTAGCTGATTACAATACAATCACATCAGAGAACAATCAACCCTCGACCGATTGAGGTCTGTTATGTAACTTTGTCGAAATAGATCGGTACAATTTGCACAGATTGGATTCAAAACGACCGGTACGGACGGATCAATGAAAACTGTTAATCTCTCACAAATTGTGAGTGGCCCTTTTTGCGACGTCCCTTTTGCTAAATTGGAGTCTTTGTTTTGTATTTAACATGGTTGGGTATTTGAAAAAGATTTTAAAGGTTGTCTTTTTAATTGTGAAAGTAGGTAGTAATTATGTCTAGAAACGGATTAATCTCGGATCAACGAATAAAATAAAATCAGGCCCTGTTTTCTTGAAGGATTAGGCATAGGTGTACCCATTAGTAGGTACACCCACATTTCGCGAGTTGTTTAAGAATCAAATGCAGCCTAAAATCTAAATTCATGACTCAGCACAGTAATATCTTAGAATACGGGTTTTAAAATTGTACTAGTTTGTATATAGTACCTACGTTACTGTCGCGGCCTGCAACAGGGGCATTGACGTAAGAAAGTGAAAATGTGGGCCGAGGCAAAGCCGAGCACTTTCCTTAAATAATGCGAAGAAATAAGTAAATTAATTATAAATTCCAGAATCAATGACGAACAACGATAATTTTTCAAGCGCCAATATGTTTATTTGATTCTTCTTTACTGTAAACGGCTCTATTTGCAAGCCAAATAGAAATTTAAATAAATCTTTGATACGTTACCTCCTTGGTTGCCATGTGTCGAAGTAAAAAGTTCGTTCGATTTTTTAATAACACGACAGAAATAGTGACAGTTTTCATAGTGATTTATTCGGCCGCTAAACACGACAGATACGGATTTTCATAGTAGCATTGCCGGCCGACTACTCGTATGTATTTGATCAGTACTTAATATATTGCTTGTCGTTACATCATCATGTGTAATGTTACCAAAAACTTTCATACAATTCTACTCAGCAATTAGTTATGATTTATCGATTAATATCGAAGATGGTTGTCAAAATAATGCTCGAATTTCAAAGCATGTTTGAGAAAATGTGTATATCATAGCGAAATATAAAAAGATTGCTCACGTAAAAATACGTACATTGGTTCAGCTATATACGAGTGGGCATCAGAAGCATTTACCTACAACTTTCTCATATATACAATACTAACCTTGGATAAATAACCTTTTTGTATGTTTCAAGTAAACCACTCCACTTCGTATTCAGTCCGATTTACTTTTATATTTATAGCCCTTACACAAGTTCCAAGTCTGACGGAATTATTCAAATCACCTAGTGGTTTCAGAGATTAACCTCTGTAGAACCACTATCTGATTAGTTTTAGATGAGATTTATTTACGGAATACATTAAGAATGCTTTGAATTTTAAATACATTACAAGTGTCTTGCTTTAATTCCGAACTGCTGCCTTGAATATTGATTAGACTTGTGTTTTGATTGCCTACAAATTTTCTTGATACTTTTACTGGCTCGGCACTGGCGGGAAACTTGTTCCTGCCATAAACATTTTAATCCATTGTGTATAATCATTGGTACAGTGACCTCATCAAATCAAATAGATACGTTTATTTTGTCTGACTTGATTTTCGTAGTTGATGCGTCAATTTTGAAGTCATAATTTGCATCGTATAATATCTATGACAATAGTTCGAAATATTATGTTTAATAATTCATGAGCCGGCTGAACAATAATGATTTCATTCCTGTAAGGTGGTTCGTACAAAAAAATAATAAAGTCAAAAATATTTTTAAAAAAACTAGACTTCGGAGTTTCCTATTTGACTACTCTGTGAACACCGAAACTTTAGAGGTCACATTCTCTTTTAAAGTCCAGAGAAAATCATGGTCAGATCATGTGAATATTAGTGTCTGAAATAGTATTTTGTGGAAAGAACCACACAGATTTGAGTAAACCTGTCCAGTCAGTGGACGTGTTACAAGTGCAAACTATTTGGATTGTGATAAGTTTTTGTTGTGAGAGATCTATACGGGGTGGCAGGGACATCGACGCGAAAACGATTACCACGTATTCAGTACATCATTCTGAGCTCCCCTACATAGAAATTTTTCATCGGTTATTAAAACAAAAATCTGCAGTTTCCTACAATAGTGCCAAAATGTATGGAACAGCAGATTTTTTTTTCAAAAATCGATGAAAAATGTCTATATAGGGGGCTCAGAATGATGCACTAAATACGTGGTAACCGTTTTCGTGTCGGTGTCCCTGCCACCCTGTATTATCTATCAAAGTCGACTGACTGTATGTGAAGGGTTGTGTGTACCTGACTAAAAGGGAATATACTATAAACACAACAGATAGGCAAGACTAGCCATTTATATAAATACTTTGATATCTAGATAGGAGGGTAATTATGATGAAAGTATAGACGCTGCACCACATCAGGCTGACACATAGTTGTATAAGGAACACTGCCTTGTATTTGAACTGTCTTAGTGTGCTAACATTATCCGATACATTCTTAATAAATAAATTAGTTATTCTAAAGTTTATTGCCCTTGTTATTATTTCATCAGGTTATGGGCCCAGTAAAAAAAGCTAGTTGCTCATTCCAAAGCTAACTCTGACAGGAGAAGAAGAAAGAAGCATAAAATATTTTGTTGCCTCTACTACAAAGCACTTTATCCCCAGATCGAATATTTTCCACGAATTCGTGTCTAAGTGGTAAGTGGACTACTGTCTAAGTGGTAGCAAGAAATCCCTGATATACGAGAGATTCCAGCAGACGAAGTGGATCAATATTCCTATTCCTATTTTTCATGAAAAAAAAAACTACATTCACCGCTTCATATCCAAACTTATATAATTAATAGCGAATGCTGTCAGCAGTTCGGATATTAGCGTAAGCTGGTATTATTGAACTTCGACAATTTATTACAGGCCCCAACTTTGATATGATCGATCTAAAAACACGGGACGGGGATTGTGACTGATTCTATTACATTATAAGTAGACTAGAAGTGTTATGCGGCCTACCCAAATGTCCTTTCTTCGGTATTGTTTGTCGAGTCGTTGAGATCCTTAAGTTCTGAGTTGAGCTACACGATTACCGATACTTGCGTGTGTCGGAGTATGTAGAACCACATAAAATTAATCTTTGATTTCTTTTCCTAAATTGTATTGAAATGCAGGTACTTAAAAAAATAATTAGTAGGACTGTCGGATTTCTTCTTTTTGCTATTAAATGACAATAAAAAAAACTTGATCATTACAGTTAAACAAAAAAAAAAAGTAAAAGTTTATAAGAATTAGTACGCGAAAGAACAACATTCATTACTCGTGTCTTTTTTAAGTCTGAACTTCGATTTAAAGAATTTAGGTAGGACCATGTTTTTTCATTCTGTCTAATACCAGACTATTAGAATCCTAAAATGGTGCCTACTTTCCAAGTCTTTATAAATCAAATTGTTAAAATTTCTGATCATCAGAATTCCACATTATCTTCAAACAGTTTCGTTCAAGTAGACTATAGCATAGTTTTACTCAATTTACAACGTAATGCCTCTAATGAACGAAGGAATAGGCAGACAAATTAATTGGATAAGTACCCTTACTTCATCACTGACGGGATTAGAACCTAATATGACGGAGGACGAGCATTCCCACTCCAAATCTTCATGTGGGTTTTGCTAACGGTGATATATATATTCCTATATACCGTCGTTTTCAACTGACTACTGCAGAGATGAAGGGTTCTTGAATCTGGCGGAGTATGTTAGTTAGTTTTTTACGTTTTACAGTCTAAACTACTGGACTGATTTTAACAAATGCAGTATCCTTGCATCCTGCTTTGGTCTTAATTCAAAGAATATTATTGTTAACGATTTAATTGCATCATCAAAATCAAAATCAAAATATTTTATTTCACATAAACCAACATGGGCACTTATGAAACGTCAGAATCTAGGTGCACGGTTCCAATTGGTCGTTTCCTATGGAGAAGAGCCGGCAAGAAACTCCACGGTTACTCTTTTAAAAATAAATGGGTTTTACAATGCTTTCAAAAATGTACAGTTTGAATAGGTATGAGAGGTCAGCGTAGGCCTGTCAACAAGATACTTAAAAAAAAATAGAAAATAGTCTGCAAATCGACAGTCTGTTACGCCTACAACGTTCTCACATTCACAAAATATAAAGGAATCTATATAAAGGTCGAATAAAATAATAAAAACCTATTTAACCCAACGTATTTTTAAACACTCAAGTAAAACCTACTTTTGTCGTATTTTATTTCGTACGATACAACAATACCTACTGGAAATCCTAATTAAATGAAAGCGAAACAAAGCACGGAACATAGACAAAAGGTACAGATAATAAATGTCGCGGTAAACAATCCCGACTAAGATTTCTCGGCGTGGGGACAGTTCGGCCAGATGTCTCGGTTCTCAGGGAAACGCTAGGGCCTTTCTTTTATTTTTATGTAGGTAAGGACTATGGAGTATCATTCATAGGCTTAGGTACATTATTTCGGCGTTTATGTTATAGATTTATACTATGTGGATTCTGAAAGTGGATATTTTGTCTAGAATATTACAATAATGTTTGTAACTCTATGGATACTTGTTTGGCTGAATTGAATGAATATTAATATTAATTAATTAATAATCTTTTTGTAACGGTTTTCTTGCTTATGTGGGGGTACCTAATGATAATATCAACTGGAAAAAAATCAGGTATTCATTGAATCAATACTTATAGATTTAAAATGAAATTATTAATTCGTGTTATTTTGGGTTTGGGTTTTTCACCAGAAATTTCTCAGTAGCAGGCCGGTGTCTGGATTTGTGCCCGGTTGATGGTAATAGCATTACCTATTACATGAGACTTATATATAGCTGGCGAATTTTGAGTGTACACCTCTGCCTAACCCTTCGGAGATAATAGGCTTGATGTTATGTGTGTTAAAATGAAATTCATAATTTTCGATAATATTTTAAACTTTAATATCAGCTCCTCTTAAAACTTTCAATGGAGAGCAAGATGCGAAGTTGTACAAGCACTTAGCGTGGCGGCGCCAGCGTACCCTTCAACCATTACTTCGGGGTAAATGTACATTAATGGTCATTTCTTATGAAGTAAACTAGTCAAATACTACTTAAGAGCAAGTATTAGCTAACTTACTTCGAACATAGTTAAACCTCACTTCCCCACTCCTGTCAAGCACCAAGAAGCTTGACCAACTCGAAAAGTTCCCTGATTAATTCATAGCACTCGACAGCTGAGCTGAACTTCGTCCCACAGATTCTCCAGCATAGGGCAGACTAGCTTTAAATTAGAAATTATTAACACAGGGTTCGTATGAGCTACCGCTAAACTAATTAGGTTGGGATAAGGGACATATATCACCAAGGAGCGGTGCCGGGGACCAAATTAGTCGTATCGTGTTAATTGAAATGGGACAACTTGCGCGGTGAGAGCGCAACCATTTTGCGAGGGAAGCCGATGACACGCCTATATTATGTTACGTTATAACACAATTAATTTTCAGTGCGCTACGGTTAATGAGCCACGGGTTTTTAGAGGCCATTCGTTTGGAACGTTAAGCGTGTTCACACCGCCGCGTTGTGTTCGCTGACAACACGTGGTTGCCGCGTAAAATACTGGGCGCGCAGCATATTACGCGGGGTATTCGCGTAATATTTTCCCGAGACGTGTAACATTATAAAAATTCTGAATACGAATAAACTGTTATATAATTGTGCCCGGTTTATGGCTTTATGCTCGCCCTATATTTATTTCATGCGACTTATATTTAACTGGCAAATACACCTCTGCCTATAGCCTCGCACAAACTGGCGCGACGCGACGGCACGACGCGGCTCTAACAATAGAAAACTTCACAGTAGAACAATTACCGGTTAGCGTCACGCCAGTTTGCACGAGGCCCTTCGAGGAATTACGTTGTGATGTAATTTTTTACATATTTCCGTTGATTTTATCGGTACCTGATAGGTAGCTAGAAAAACAAATACTGTTAGGCAATAACTAGCTAGCTATCCCGATAGAACATATTTCGGTTTAATAAAAAATATTTGTTGTTTTCAGCGGCATACGAGCTGCCGTAAACTAGGGAGCGCTGTGGCCATACTGGCATGTAAACTGAACCGGGGTAAAGTGCTCTACGGTACTACGTATGGGGTTTTACCAGTTTAACACATCGATTGAAGGCTGATTTTACCAAATTCAGGTATCTTTTATCCACGGAATAAGATTTACTTCTGACAGTTTTCATGGAAAAATATGGCGAATAATTTTTGAATTTTTGACAGATTTTCCATACAGAAACTGTCAGACGTCAATTTTATTCTACAGATAAAAGATATATGGCTTTGATAAAATCCGCCCTTTCCCATAACTTTTTCGGTAAACAAACTGTCACGCAGTAAGAAATGACGTTTGATGTTCTGTTTTCCTTCATAACAAACGCAGACACATTGTCGAAGTAGGAAATAATATACTTTACTTTGCTAACTTGAGATAATTACTTTTGAATTTTTAATAGGCAGGCGGGTAAGGAAATTCCCCCACTAACACCACAAATGACAATACCACTTCCTTTTAATTTGCGGGAATTTCCTCCCCATTTAAATTATCATCTTATAGAATAAGGAAATAACAATAATCGAGTTTCCGTCTGCCAAATGTGAAATGCAATTTCGAATATTAGATCTTTATTGAATCCACGAATTCGACTCTGCATGTAATAAAAGTAACGAGAATTTGATATTAAAAAGATTATTACAAAGCATTTTTCTTCCTCTGAAAACCACGTACGAAACGTAGGAAATGTTCTCAAAGATATTAAGGATCGCGTATACTGGCGTGTACGTACGCCCGCGTACTATCGTTACGCCCTACTTGTGCATTACCCCTAAAATGCTGTTGGCGCGCCATTGTGAGTTTTATTTTATTTTCCGACCTCCGCCTGGGAAATTCTAGTTTCGCTGACAGATATTGAGTTACCAGCCGAGTTTTGTCAAATAAAACTATCGTGTTTTTGTGTAGCCGCGGTAGCTGGGTTACCAAATACAACAGTTTCACTTGTGTACGTATATTTTTCTGTCTTTTGGGAACGTTAGCCTCGCGCATATCATATCACACTGGTTGGATATTTTATATACCTAGTCGAGATAGGCTGATTACAACGTTTTTTTCAGCGGGACCGGTTTATAAATCTATCGGAAATACGTCAGTGATTTGACTGATCTCGCCAGAGTCTACAACATAACGAATCTACAAATAAGCAGAGGTTGGTCAGTGGCGGTCAAGCAGTGAATACGTTTAGAAACTGTTCGCGTTCCGTAAAGTTGTGGTTATGTACCTACAGTGTGTGAATTGCTATTGAGATTAATTTGATCGTAAATTATAATTTGATGTGAACTGCAAACGGTTTTTCTAATGCGCAATAATCAACACTACCCATAGTACGCCCACTGTAGTTAAAATATGGCCCATAATAATGAAGGCACACCTACCCTACTCCATCATATTTTGTTGCCTTTTT
The DNA here is from genome assembly GCA_914767815.1 of Eupsilia transversa. Taxonomy (NCBI): domain Eukaryota; kingdom Metazoa; phylum Arthropoda; class Insecta; order Lepidoptera; family Noctuidae; genus Eupsilia; species Eupsilia transversa. The sequence goes on from OU611888.1 coordinate 8,792,735, forward strand.
CATAGATAGGACCTGAAATCAATCAATACCTAAACACAAACTCACGTCTTCCTTCCCATGGGCGTAGGCAGAAACTTACGTACTCCTGTGGCTTTGTTTATGTTCATACATCTGGTCAATCAATACCCACTGTATGCTTATTTCTTTCCTATCTACATTGTACGACGAGTGTATAAAACCTAATACCAGGTTTGAAAAAAAATCATACTCTAAAAAGTATGAAACAAGAAAATATTCTTATTTGAAATTGTTATGTACAAACTATTCGTATATTTTAATGTATTTAATACATAGTGATGTGAACGCAATGAAAGTAACAAGCGGACAATCAAGACGCTTCCAACGATACCTCATTAGTGTAATTATGATAAGCAGTTTAAAAGTTATGAGGGAACAGATAAATACATACCGGTCAAAATCATAGCCTCTTTTTTCCGTCTCCGTAGTCATGTAAGAAGTTAAAATTTCTTAACTGATTCTTCTTTATAGAAAGCATAAAAATTCAAAGATATAATGAATCTTTTGAAACGACAGCAAAAGATACGTTGTACTACAAATGGTAACTACATAGCGTGTAATACGAATATGAATTATTATTTGTGTTTGCTACGTGAGCCAGTTAGGGTATGAGTAATGTGGCTAGAATGTTCACTGGCGTGTATGCCTGGTACTTCGAACATCGTAATATGGTATATCAAATATTAACGAACATATTGGTCTAGTGGTAAAACGTTTGCTCAATTTATACGTCAGGTGAAGTGAAAATCCTCGTGGATCTGTACAGAAAAGCGGAGATTTATGGACTTCTTCCGACAAAAACCCGCATTATGGCCGTCCTCGGTATCTAGGGGCTCTGCCATGTCCGCTGGAACGCACTGGAACGTGCTCGAATTTTTGTACTTATTTTTGTTTTAAATTCAAGTCACAATCTCATCTCAGTGACAATCAATGTCAAAAATTTGTCAAAAAAAAAATTGCTGTAATTCAAACAGATCGAGACTGAGATTAGAATGAGAAAGTTCTTATAATGCAGGAACTGTCCCTTTGCTATTTGTAAGAACCCACTTTACCGAACATACTGATTTCATTTCTACTCGGCTACGGCAAAGCAAAAAGGAGGGTTATGATTTTGACCGGTATGTACAGTCAACAAAGCTATTTGGTATACGGGCAGCTAACTTTAAACTACTTTAAAAAATGTTGTGAGTATGCTGGGTAGTCAATTCTTTTACTTGCTTTAAGTACCTATGCCATATGCTTAAAAAGTGATATCGCACGCAATAAAAATGAATATTGGCAGTGTAGTGGGGGGATAATTTTTTTTTTTTTTTTTTTTTTATATCCACAACGGGGAAGCTCTTGGCCAGAATCTCACCTGATGGAAAGTGATGATCAGGCCGAAGGTGGAAGCGAGCTTCACCCGGAATCCTCAACCACAGAGGAACTGGCTATCTTATCTCTAACTGCCGGAATACAACAATGCTTTTAACATTGCCTGTATACCGAATAGCTTTGTTGACTGTACGTATGTATGTGTGTATGTTCATCTGCTCCCTCATATCTTCTAAACTACTGATCATAATTTTTCAAATGAGGTATCGTTGGAAGTGTCTTGATCGTCTGCTGGTTATAGGCTACATGACGTCACATTAAGTATGAATATCAAGCCCTCTAGAGGACATAAAGTCAGGAACGAAAAAAAAAAGATGCCTGTTGGGTATCAAATAAAAGGGCTAACCGAAATTATTTAAATCAAAGTTATAAACAAGACGTCACAGATAGATAAATTAAAATTCCGGCGTTATCTGTTAGACTAACGTCCTAATACGCGTGACTCCGGATTTTTAATTTGTCTGTCTGTGATCAATCTGCCTAGCCTTTTCCCAATCATGTTGGGGTCGGCTTCCAGTCTAACTAGATGCAGCTGAATACCAGTATTTTACATGGAGCGACTGCCTATCTGACCTCCACAACCCAGTAACTGGGTAATACGATACCCCTTGGTAAGACTAGTTGTCAGACTTTCGGGCTTCTGACGACTCGTAACGACTGTCAAAGATCCACGAATGACAGCCGGGACCAACCGCTTAACGTGCTTTCCGAAGCACGGAGGAGTCTCGGTATGTAAAGATGGTCACCCATCCATGGACCAACCCCGGCAAGCGCAGCTTAACCTGATGGATCGACCCGTGCGGCTGTTATTACTTAGCCACGAGCTCCTCCAATTTGTCTGTCTGTGATGTCTTGGTTATACCTTTTTAGTTGGCTTTTTTGTCGTAAGTAGTTGGGTTTTAGTTTAGTTTTTTTTAAACAACTACCATGTCTCCGTTTTTTCTGATACACCAAATCGAAACAGTTGTCAACAGCTCTCCACCGATTGGAAAATCATTTGAAACAGCTCGGTCTTAAAATCAAGGTAAAAGGATTATCCTTTAGCTCACACAATAAATGGCTTACCCCGTATGACCTGGAATAGAATCAAAATAGTAAATGGCCTACACCTCTGCCAAACTCCATTAAATACAGGTATGAAGTTGAGCTGAGCATGATTTACTGCATGGGTTCGACTACCAGCTTGGGCTACGTGTAATTGGGGTTTTCATCTTAAATTTCTCAGTGGCAGCCCGGAGTTTTTGATATGTGCATGGCAATAGCTTGCCTTCTAATAAATGGGACTTAAACACAACTGGAGAAATGTGGGTTTACTTATGATAGGTACCTACACCTCTTCGTGGAAAACTAGCGTGATGTTACATGGTATGAAGTTCTAAAACAATCAAGAAGCTCTTCGATATTTCTTTAAATATACCCAGTCTATAAGTACCTTGGAATCGAATTGGGCTCAATTGTTTGGCCGATAAATCCCGCAAGTGACGTTTCCTAAGTCAAGATGAGAACGTAGGTAAGTAAATATATTTCTTTTCGACATTTTCGTTTCGAACTCGTCGGTTTCATTCCATTCTAGTGTTTGGCCCCAGGGTTGGAAAATATAATGGCAAAAACGAATAGTACATAAGATAAGATAAGTCTTTATTTGCCTAGCACATATCATGTCCATATGTTTAACCATAGTACAGAATATTGTATCAATTGCAAGCAAAATAATACATAACGAGTTAAAGGTGAACTATAGAATATCGCAGATTAATTGGTAATACAATAATATTCATTCAGATCAAACATATCACAAACATTTTCATTAATACCTGTACTTACATATTTTATATTTTCAAGTCAACAAAATTGTATAATTTCATAAAAATTATGTCCATTCAGCCATTTTTAAATGAGTTAGAATTATTTAATAATTTATAGGTACATAGTGTACATTCTTTCGTTTTATACAATTGACCATATTAATAAACCAAATAGCTGTAGACATTAGAGACTCAATGAATAGAAAAAACATAAAGCGTAAGCTAAAAGAACATTACATAAACTCGATTATAGCTTAACAGTTAATAGCGCGTTGATCAAATCTCAGGCCATGGCATGCTAAGATAGACCCCTGAGGTCTAATTGTGTGCCTTGTGTAAAGTATAAGGAACTTGTAACTTGTTATAATATATAAATAAAATAATAAATAACATAATGATCTTGAAATCATTCATAAACAAATATTTACATAATTATGCCCGACTGCACGTGTTTTAAAAGCTGTATTACTTGCTTCGTTCGAATGTGTTTCCCGTAACTCTCGTTGTCATCTATTAATTATTATTTTCTTTTGTGTCTATTCGTTATTATTTTTCTTTCTCCCACTATCTTTCATATTAAAAAGTGAAATTGTTCATATTTTTCTTAAAAACATGTTGATTTTTCCGCTGTTGCAATTTGTTACCATGTCTCTGGGTATTTTAATTTTAATCAGGCCACCCTGATTTGGCCCATGCTGAATTTAATCCATGTTTTTCCATCAATGTGCGGAAGCTTTCAGAAATTGAGAGGGTTCTATTTGCATCGTTTGTTTAATCAAACCCGGCTCTATATTTTGTGGGTTATTAATTTCCATAAAATAAAGGCCTGTTTTGGTTTACATAATTACGAAATTGATCATGTTGGTAGTACATTGTGTTAGTAGAATGACACCCACGCGTCAAAATACAGCATCTTTCGGTCGCAAGAAATTGCTCTGTAGGTACTGATTGTTTGGATGTTGTTAGGATAGATACCGATAGTGTTAAACATAGTTTGCAGATTAGAAAGACTTGCGCTAACTGCGTGGTGCTCGAATACATTTTTAAAGTATACAAAATTTGCTACAATGAGAAAAACCGTAGCTCTGTAGGTCTAATAAAACCCAAGATACGCACAATGGTCCACCTTAGGGACTAAGTGCGGAAATCAAATCTCTAACATATAACCCAAAATACAGCACTTTAAACATTGGCCATTTTACCAAAAAGTTTAAAATTATAATTTTAGCTATTTTTCGAGCAGAATATCGGCTTAAATACTCATTCTCCGAGTAAAGTCATGGGAGATGCAGCAGATCGTTGAATGTGAATTGATGTACCACAGCCGATTCCTGCGACAGACATAGACAACACAATGTTAATTAGTATTTATTATTATAATAAATTATAACGAAAGGGTAGCAAACTTGGTTTTACACTATTGGTATCTGGATAGATACCACATTATACTGGTAAATTGCCCTGTACAGATATATGGGATGTTGTTAAGAGTAACAATATCCCAAAAAATCAGTACAGTGCAATCTTTTGCGACCTACGATGTATTAAATGACTGTCCTATAAGTCCAATGAGACTATTCAAGTATAATTTTGTAAAGGTATAAATTATTTCATACAATGATTCAACACCTAATCAAAATTAATGCAATCTCAGAGTTGGTTTCCTAGTAAAAGTTTTCACATTATTAAGGTTAATTTTTTTCAATTCAATTCCACTTTAAGTCATGTATTTTACCTTCACCTACTTTCCTACATCAATCAATCTGCCTAGCCTTTTCCAACTATGTTGGGGTCAGCTTCCAGTCTAACCGGATGCAGCTGAATATCAGTATTTTCACATGGAGCGGCTTCTAATCTGACCTTCACAACCCAGTATCAGGGTAATACGATACCCCTTGGTAAGACTGGTTGTCCGACTTTCGGGCTTCTGACGACCCGTACGACTGTCAAAGATCCACGAATGACAGGCGGGACCAACGGCTTAACATGCTTTCCAAAGCACGGAGGAGTCTCGATATGGACGGATGACATACTTTCCTACATAACAAACCGAATTCAACTACCACTATCAAGCGAGCGAACAAACAAACATAACTCTCTTTTACTAAACAGTGTGTAACTACAAAACATTCGCGGCACAGTCTTTGTGTCCATACCCTAAGCAAGCATAGGTGGGACAGACAATGTAAAGGGTCCCGTACATACAAATTAGCTATTTGTTTAGTCACTTGAATTTCATATAGCAGGTTAACATTTTGCAGGCGGAAGTTTTGTTTATGCGGTTCATATTTTATCAGTTGCTTAGGCACCTGTTCCACTGTCGACGAGGAAGCGACTAGCTATCAACGATTTTGCTCGCTCAAAAAACATACAATACATCGTTTGTACTCGCTCAGCGATGCTCACTTGTTGGGCAGAAGAGAGACTCATGCTTCGTACATACGCACACCAGCGAGTAAGGCCCGGTCTCCACCAAAGCGGAGAGGAGAGGAGATATGTTGAATAAACCAATCCGATTTCGTTATTTCTCGGCGCGGTTTATAGGCTCGGCGACGCCGTCGTGAACTCGCTGCTCATTGCGTGCTCTACTTGCTTCTCGTGAATCGCTGGCGGTGGGACTGGTGCCTTAGGATGCGAAATAAGTGTATTATGCTTGTTTCATTTAATGGGGTAAGTAAGGCTTTATTTTAGGTACCTATGTAGGTATTATAACAACATGTTAATATCAAAAGGATATATGTATAGTATGATGGAATTTTATTTTGTTAAAAATCGTAATTGTGTTGGTGTAGAATAATATAACTGGGACATTCAGTAGTAACCTCGCTCGAAAAGTATTCGAGAACACATTTTTTCACATGTTTGATTACATACATATACATACATAGACTCACGCCTTCTTCCCATGGGGGTAGGCAGAAACTACAGAACGCCACCTACTACGACACTTACATACTCCTTTTGCCACGTTTACGTTCATAGATCGGGTCATTCACGCACGCCGGTTGCGAGTACTGCGCATCTGACCTTTCTGAAGAACATCACCAATAAGGTTACTTTAGGTCCTCCTAGAGCGTCCCCTCCCGGCGTTTCTCCTTGTATATACATTTTGTTAGTCACCTTTCATGTTAGATTAATTCCTACTTTAGATTTAAAAAAAACCCAGTCAATAACAACATCAAACATCGCAAACGCGCTTGTAATTACGATTTTTTTATATAGGTCTCCTGAGAGTAGTTTATACCCAAGTTTGCAACCCTGAAAACATTGTGCTACTCCCATGGTGCTCGAAAAACTGCGAAATTCTAGGACTTGTTTCCGTTTTTTTGGAAAATATACCATAAGGACGCGTTTTATGTATCTTTGTTCTATATTTTTGGGAATCGTAGTTATATGCGCGTCTGCGATGTTTAATGTTGATATTGACTGGGCTAAAATACTTGTTGATAAAAAAATTACTAAGTATTCCTAAATTTACCATCTAAAGATGTCAGACTTAGGTACGGCACAGCGAATTTTATTTCATCTTCCAAATATGTAGGTACCTGACACAGGTATATTACCTATTAACTCCACATAACATTACTAAGTAAGAATAGTGACGTCCCCGATAACTTCCTTTGTTACCGAAGCCTACAAAACAAACGCCCTGTCATTTCGTCTAAGTTCGGCATTCGGCCAATGATTTGCCGAATACCGACCGTCTAATCTAATTAATGATTGTTTTGTCACCATGGTCGAATTACGATCCCGCGTGTTGATCTACCACGACCCTCCACAACGAAAATAAACTGTAACTTGGAAGATTGTAGGTCGATTTTTGTATGGCAGGCTTTTTGGTATGGTGTGCGTGCCTAGGTAGGCTTGACGTGTACAAATGGTACGCAGATGGACACAGGGTTAGATCGCGAACGACATAATTGATGGGCCGATGTGGTCGAAGCCTTACCCAATATTGGCAGTGACACTGCCTATATACATATAAAGAGCGATGAATATTCATCAGCGGTTAGGGATATTCTTTTATCGATGTAATTTATTGTGGGTTATGGCGAAATATTGGTAGAAATATTATGTGTAGTTCTAACATACTGTTTTGAGCAACGGTAAGTTTTGTTTTATCTATGATTTGAATTTAAACGTCTATTTCTGTTATATATGTTCCCTTACTCTTGGATAACTACAGTAAAATGGGCACCTGTCTGTATTGTCACCACAATCACGACTGGTGACGCAATTGCTGACAGATGATTGCAAGCTTGGTGAATTCGCCAAAAAAAAAACGTAAGTAAAATCGTAATAAGTAATATCCTATTCACCAATCTCTGTAAACAATAATAATATAAGTAAACCGTTTCTATTAACCAATAAAAGCCAACAGAACAGTGAATATAACAGTTAAATCGATATAATGTCAGTACACATTGAAAGCCGAATAATTTCCCGTTCACGCCGTACCTCGCAAATGCTCAAAATGCAAACACGGCAAAGCAGGTCGGATCGTCGTGTCGACCCCTGGCTATCCCGTATTACTCGCACCTCTATAAATCATAATTTACTTTATCTTGATCGTACCTCGGATAAAATGCTTGGAACAGGTATTAGCTATCAAACGAAGAGATTCTGTGAGGACGTGATAAGTATATATTACGAACAGGAAAAATGTTTATCTTCTCTGCTGTTCCGCATGTGTGTTTATTGGCAATTAGTTCGATTTGCGGCGGATAGCTTGTGGATGTGAATTATTTTCGTATTGAACAGTGCATTTAATCCTCTTCTCGCTCTGCAGATCAAGATTAAATGCACTGGTTGAAACCAGCGATGTTTTGAAATGAAATGAAATGAAATTTACTTATTTGCCAGAATATAGGTAGGTACACAATGACATGGTGAAATGATTTTAGTCTCACTACATTCGACTTATCAGTCCTGAAAATATTTCTAGTCCATGCTTATTAATAAGTGTCATGAAATTACATTAATGTCATTAATCGTTAGTCATACACAACATAATCATACTAAAATTTACAGCCTTCTTCTATAGTCACATTAGCATTATAAAATAATAAAATTTTGACTTAACATCATCATCATTTCAGCCGAAAGACGTCAACTGCTCGACATAGGCCTCCCTCAAGCCCCGCCACTTGAGTGTTTTACTACTATGCAATCAAACCATATTCAATTGTGTTGTTTTGATGTGTAACTAACTTCATTTGAATGTAAATAAAATAAATTAAGTCACCCCCGACACAATTCCATGTGATGCTGCAGTATCGGTTCAAGCCTAGGTTACCTACTATGTTCTTCTAATATCATTGAAGTAACAGAATACTAAATTTCGAATCGATCAGACCTGTGGAAGATGCGCACCTCCAATCATCAACTAGAAAAGAGCTTCAAACGGCTGAACCGATTTTCTTGAATTGTAGCTAAGAGCACTCTTGATCAAGACACCTTTCAAACAAAAAAATAATAATCAAAATCGGTTCAGCCGTTTGGGAGCTACGAGGGAACAGACAGATACACACATTAAACTTATAACACCCCCTCTTTTTCCGTCGGGGGTTAAAAATATACATCTAACCTCCTCAAATGGAAGCAGCTAGTCTTTTTCTGCATAGTATATTTGTTGGGTCTTAAACTTTGCCACCGTCATTATAAGCTTGTTTAAGACAAATATCATCATTGTTAGACACAAATCATTCTTCAAATTGCGTGTTCTACCTATTTAATATAAGTCTACATTTAAAATGACATGTTATTATTGTTTAAAATATTTCGTACTACAGCAATATTAATGTCAATGTAAATGATTGATAGACATCTAAAATCAACCGTTTCACTTTGAATAAACGAAGCCATTGTTTGTTTTAATTTGACATTTTCACTAAAGTTCCCTTTATTTACGTCATATTGCCAACAATAATAATTATAAATGGAAATCGTAACTTCAATCATTATAATGCATTTAACATTTACGAATTTAATCGAGTGTTTTACAAATACCATTTGCCGTTTTAACGCACTACGAAGCGTTTTATGAAATGGAAGATATGTTTTCATGTGCTTTGTGCCCAAAATTAATTTCGGAAGCATTACTATCGGAATTTTTGACTTTCATCGGAAATTTATCGAGTAAACATTGTAGTATGATATTTTGTCTCCATTTTTGTTTTAAATCAGTTTGTATGTACGCTGTGGTGGATAAATAAAGTGCTTTATGATGTTTTATGTGATTTTCATGAAAAATATTATGTTGTTTTTTTTTTATTATACTCTCTTCATTTTATGGTGATTGATATGACACATGTCATTTTAAATGTTATAGTAGCAGTAGCATATTAAAGAACGAAAGATGGTTGATTGATATCGGTATCGATTCGTTTAGTTTTCAAGAACCGTAACGTCGCAAGTCAACACCGTTTTGACGTTGAACGCCATGAAAAATTAAAGTCATATTTTATTTTCGTATGTTTAATTGACCAATTATTCTACAGCTACGTTTTTGATTAAGGGGTTTATTTATAAACGTTGCTTAAAGTTACATAATAGTTAGCGACTGTTTAACCATACATTTTTGACGTTTGAACCTCACTTAACTTTAAGCAATGTTTATAAATAAAACCCCTAAGGGCCGATTTTTCAACCATCAGATAGCTTTTATCTGGGGAATATGTTTGACGTTTTGACAGTTTTTGTATAGCAAATAATTATGTCAAACCGCCATATTTATTCCTCAGATAAAAGATATCTGACGATTAAAAATCGGCCATAAATCTCTTACTTTTCTAACACCGTCGTAATATCAGGGGGCAGGAAGCGGTCGATTCCTTGAAACGACACTACAAGAAAACCGAACACTAATATCAGAAAGCACCCACCGTATTTTCCAACCGCCATCTTTATTCAGATGGGTAAACAGTGTAAACAGGATAAAAAGGCAGGTCATGCGTGTACGGCGGGAGAGATTCCTACGTGCCCCTTTTGTGACGGAGTGGCATGTTAGCGGGTCACCGGCTTGCTATTGCTGTCACGGTATTGGTTGTTATACTGTGGCTTGTGATTGAATATTGTGTGAGGTCTAAAATTGGATTCTCACAATTTCAATGAGACACATAATTATAACTTTCAGGGCCTGTAGATCTGTCCGCGTGGATGAAGAGAACTACATGTGCTTGAACAGGTAACAAGCTTGATTTCAACCAAATACTATCAAAGGCGGGGTGGATTTTCCATTAAAAAAAAACATTTAAAAGATGAGTTTAAGTCGTTAGTCGTAATCAATGCAGCCTATAAAATTACTTGGCATGCCAATCGAAGAAGTACTTAATTGATTTCATAACGGTATTTGATAAATGATTCATAAATGTCAAAATAGATTTCTATCGGATAGGTAGGTACCCCAAACAGCTAATGTAGAAAATCCAGATTAAAGGCACAATGAAGCGTAAATTTTAGAAAACATCGATTAAAATTGTCATGTTGCAAAGCGACACGATCATATATTTTAGAAATGTAAAAAAAAAATGTATAGCTGTTACCTTTTCATTTAATCAGCAATTATTATTTCATCTTTAATACATATTATAAATTAAATACACTTTTCGTTTTTGATTGTATGACAGTGTTGTACTTTTAATCTACGCAACGGATTTTGATGCGGTTTCCCCATCATTTAGAACATTTATTCCGTAAGGTGTATGTGTTTATTATATTAATAATATAAAAGTAATAAAGAAATCTCGATGTTTTATCAAGTCCGAACCTTGCGAAGCAGTGGCCGGCGTTAAAATATTTTGAAATCTCTTTTGTGCCATTGGGGAAAATGATTTTAAAATTGACAATAATTGAATGGCAGGCACATATTCATTTCGTCCTTTTCTGCATTTCTGCATGGCTTGCGTTAATTTTAATTACGGACAGTGCTTCAAGCAATGAATACCAACGTGTAATGAAGAATCGGAATGGCTCGACGGATCGATATATACAAATTAATTTGGATGCTTTGATTATTTAAATATTTACGTAAATGTCTTGATAAAGTGTTGCGTTGTAAAAGAACTAAATACAATCAAGCCATCTTTGCTATGCTGGTGTGCGTGATATCTTATACTCGCGCCACGCCATTCTGCTTTTCTAGGGTGCGTGCATTTAGCGGCAAACAGTTGGACGCTATTTTTTCGACGTTTATATTTGGTTTGATGTTTGTGAACAGTCAGTCTGTTCTTTTTTGTGTTAGTGAAATGTGATCAGCCGTGTGTGTGGCAAGCATTGTGTTTATGTACAATTGTATATAATGTATATGTATTATAACCGTCCGTAATAGCCTGTAGCAGCCATTTGTTCAATTGTGACGTTAGATTGAAGTTATAATAATGACGGGGTATTTCATTAAATTTTTTATTTTTCTTTAATGTCCGACTAACAATTGTTTACATCGTTACTGTTTTAAAATATTATTTTACTTAATATAAGCTAAAATATAAATTTATAGTAGTGTTACAATTTCTTATAGCTTAGCCGGCATGCCCCCTATACGTAATAATTGTGCCACAAGCACTAATATTAAATTAAGAACTAATTAGGAAAAACAAAAGAAATAGGTTCAGAATAACGTGAGTTATTATGAGTTTATAATTAAGATAGAAAATGAAACAAAGTAAAATTGGCCTAAACATAAAACATCTATAGGTAATGCAAAGACTTCTTCTTTTTGTGACGATGGTACTTATTAGTTTTGTCTATTTTGATTTATATTATAATTTTGATCACGTTAATAGCAGCGCCAGTGGCGCAAATGTACAAAGACTTGGCGAATTGGAGACTTTTTCTTCAGTTGAATGTATTTTTTAGCGAGAGTGACTTACTTAAACGCCAATCCACCAACTCCTGAAAATAGGTATTTCACGAAAACTGCATTGCTTAACTCAAAATACCTTATTGTTAGCGAACCGTATTTAAACAAATAGGTAGGTATTCATTAAATGTCTCCACAATAACTCATGCGCATTAAGCCATTGAAATCATTGTTGGTGTCACTACCTTTTGTGACTTCGGGTTCAAATGTGTCAAGTGTATAGGTAGGTACAGGAGTACTACGTTATACGAGGATCTTACTTTAAAAGAGTGAAACTCATGAAAATAATCAGCTGCACCTTACCAAAGTGCAATACTATCACGATCAAAATTTTACGAAACAGCAGATTTTTTTTTCATATTTCAAAGTGGTAAAGTGGTGGTTTTTTTTCATATTAAAAAGTCACCGTTGTAAAAGACAATGACCCCTTTTCAGGTTTTGTGTTAATTCAGTGTCACCTTATATAAAGGTAAGAACAATTTACACATACAGAGTAGATACTCTGTTACCCCAATATAGGTATAAATTTAAAGTCATGGTGTCCCTTTATTAATTAACGTATACGGGTACTTTCGGGACACGGTAATTCCCGGATTACCTGAGTTTCAATTTACACGTTACAGCTAATTTACTCCCGCTTCACTCGACGGCGGGAATATTGTGCGTTGAAAGGCTCTCTCTACGGTAACGTTCTGTATTAAAAGTTAGCTGGATTAAGTGTCATTATTTAGTGCTGCTGGAAGCCTAGTGTTGGCAGTTTTACACCGTGTATTTTATCTTTAGCACATTGTGCTATTTTAATTCTAGAAATCAGTGTAAACTGTTTTTCCTTGACAGTGAACTTTTACAGAAGATAAAATGACGTGTCATGTCATTGCATAAATTGTCTTAGTCATTTAAAACAAATAAAGTAAGCACTTTATTTCGTACAAAATAATAAGACCTTAATTCACAAAATTTGTCATTTCATAGGACTCTTGGCCTCTTTGCTTGACCTCTTATTATTTTACTATTAAAATATTCGAAAACCTGTCCAGACTGAAATACTAGTCCTAGATATTTCCACCTTCCCTATTAGACAGATAGATCATTTTCCAAAGTCTCTGAAAGCATAGGCTTCATGTCCTTCGGTCTACCTGTCATACAACTGCCTCGTCAATCGTCACCAGTCGACTACCGATTGGGAGAAAATTGGATCTCTGATATTCACACCTACACGTAGCACTTGGAAATTGAGGGTGAATTTTGCAGTGGTAGAGGTAACTCTAAATTGAAAACACATACAGATACGAACCTATAATCAGGCTCGTACGGTCTTAAACAGGGGCCTAAGTCTACTTATTTATAAACGTGACAATGGTCTCTCAATGGTGAGTTCTTGACAGATTTGCCATACAAAAACTGTCAAAACCTCATCATTGTGAGACCATTGTAACGTTTATAAATTAGTAGACTTTAGGCCCCAGGTCGCCATAATGATAACGTATGAACATTGTCGAATTCACAATTATTCTATTCATTCGATCATTCATTTATATTCAGTATTCATTCCGCTTTGAAATGCGATATGTGTGCGATATTGCTAAATACGACGATATTAGTTATTCGATCAATGTATATGAGGCTTCCACGACTACTGAATTGGGTTAGTTGTGTTATTTGAAACTGAAATACCTCCTCGAATCCTAAGGCTGAGGCTACATTAGGCCGCGACGCGACCTGCGATACATGAGCGATTAAAACAAATAAATGAATGCTCATGTATATGGCTACACCGTACATCAAATATTACTAGCGACTTTGTTTTATTTATGCGATAGGAACAACATTACTGTAATCACGGCATCGGCTACATCAACGTATCAGCGAAATTGAAGCGAATTTATTAGAAAATTTCTCATTTGCACGATTAGTTCAATAGTGCTACTAAATATGCGTGTGGCTACATTTTGCGTATAGTAATCGCGAAGGATGATGTGAACTGTAACCACGTTATCGCCGAATATACGAATATACGGATTTTCGCTTATAATGTAGCCATACCATGTTTATCTCTTTTCGCTCTTCCAGTCGCATCGCAAATCGCTGCCTACTGTAGCCTCAGCCTAAGGGTTTATTACCTAAAGCTGTGTTTCTACAGTCCTTTTTGCTTAAAATAAAAGTTTTAATATTTTAAAGTGCTGTAACTTTGTCAACCCACGACCGAGAAGATGTAACACAATATACAATTCCGCCCACTTGCATTCAGAGAATCGAGTTTCAAACTCCAACATATCAATCTCGCTGTAACTCACTAAGTATCTGTCAGAAGCACATCTCAATAATTTAAAACGCATTAGAATCTGTCTATCATTGTCTTAGTGATGGATCCCTGCATAATATCCCTTTGGAAGTGACATTCATTATAGCGCAAGCGTCGGGAACTCGGGACTCGGCCGAGTGTATACGACATTTGTCTACGGTGGGTATCTAGTAAACTCGAAGTAATCTACCATTTGTAACCGTCTGGGAGCTTCCTTCTCTGTTCCAAGACAAATTGTTCGAGTGAGGGTGGCTGGTTGACCTCAGACTTGTGCCAATGGTATAAGCAGCTATAGGTACTGTTTTACTACTACTTATTTCTGTTTTACCGACAACGTTGCACATGTAAACAATAAGTACAAATTTTAAAGAGAAGACAGCTTTTTTACCGATATGTTAAGGTAATTGGGTTTACATATTTAATGGAGTATTCTTAAATAAGCTTTTTGTATTGGTATACTTTGAAGGTTTGTTGTTTTGGTCCAATTTAAGGGCAGAGGTTGTTTTTGATTTACTGCAAATAATAAAGGCTCCGACAGAAAAGCCGTGGCAAAGGTTTCCTTTGCTTTGATGTGAAAATAATGATTAAGGGCTTTTAATAAGTAGAGGTCGTTGGGAATATTATTGTATAGGTAGGCCCTAAGTGGTATTATGACGTTTGTTAGGTATAACATATTCCCATTCTTCTGCGCCGTATCAATGATTCCATTTATATATTTTAAATATCCCACGGGAACGTACTACCGGGATTAAAAGTACCCTATGTGTTAATGCTGGTTGTAAACGATCTATGTGCATCCATTCAGCCGTTTTTGCGCCAATCTGGAACATACATAAAGACAAACAGACAAACGGACAAAAATTCCAAAAACTATATTTTCGGTATCAGACTCGTTCCCTACCAGGTAACAATTCCTTTTTTTTCAAAAATATTATAGGCGCACTTTGACTTCGTTACTATTTTATTATTTTTATACCTAGATAAAGAAGATAAGATAGTTTTGTATTGATAAGCATCGACCAAAATATTCCAATTCATTTCCTAGGGATTAGTCCGATTCCTGGTAAAAATGGCAACCGATCAAAAGTCAATTCATTTGTTTTTATGATATTCATTTTGACACTTAAATTTTTTTGACATTAAAACTTTGACAGCATTGGATGTTCGTTTTACTCGTTTATACTTTTTTTTTTGTGATACAGCCTCCGGTAATACTGCATCCCAGGGCGTATCAGAAAAGGCTTACGGGATTTTGTACATATTCGCACAGTGGATTAAATTTTTATAAATTTGATAAAAATTGAAAAGTTTGTACCACTATTGTGACAAATCAAATCTGCCTATAACACACGATTTATTTTTCATAAAAAAAATGTAGTGAATCGAATCGGTTGATGAAATCCTCATGGCTTTATTTGTAAACGAATTTCCGGTATAAATAAATTAATAAAAAATCTGATCCGATTTTTACGAATTCGAGATGAATTCAATTCCCATTGGATGGTGTTGAATGTAAAGTGACTATGCATGCTTTAAAATTGATCGTGTAGAGAAGGGATTTACATAGTAGGACATCGCTCGTATTGCATGTAAATGGGTGTCTTTACATTGCTCATTGAATATGAAGTGGAGACTTTACGAGCTATAACATGGTTCGTCATTATTAACCACTTAATTGCCTTAGTCTCTAGTCCTACGATAGTAATTTGCCCATTCTAATCACAAAATTACTGTGTATAAACCTGGGGCTGACGGTTTTCTCAGCTAAACTTTATAACAAGTAGCCACACTTGTTATTAGGTTTCTAGCTGGGAAATTCTCAGATACAGCTTGGGATATGACGATATGATTGGGATATGATGGGAAAGGATGAGACGATTTAGAAGACTGTATTAAGGTTTCGTATAATTAGGTGTCACTAATTATACGTAACCTAAATCAGTTTTCGAAATCATCTACTCACATTATAAGCTTCTTGCAGCATTCAATCTTTCTTGGTTAATGGTGTCGTTGTGGCTGATGTAAATGGACTAATTTTTTTAATTATAAAATATAAGAGTAAAAATAAATCTAGCTAGTATTCAGTTCAATAACTTATCGTAATAACTATTCGAGAAATTGTGTCTAGAAAAAGCGAGAGCAGTACTTTATGTGGACATTGCTTTTACACCAAAATTGTTACAAAAACATATTACTGCAACATGTTTTGCTACCAATATTGTTACTAACATTTTATTGGTTTCGAACAACAGTCGCAAAGTCGCATTTGTTCCACCGCACGAGTTTTTGCTTACTTTTTGTGGAGACATTTTCTGTACAATAGTAGAATAATTAAATGATGTGTAGCAAAAGTGCAGATAATGTCGTCAGAAAATTATATATTAAATTATAGCTATTATGTTATACGAACAGTGGGAATTACATACCTAAACTTGGTAAAAAAACCCAAAAAAAAAACATTGCATTGTGAAAAATAACTATAATTTAGGAAGTCAGTTTGGATCCGTATTTTTATTTTTTGCCACCGAAATTTAAGTTATTTTTCAGTTTGAAGTATTTTTATCGGAAGTCGGATGTTTTGTTTTTGTAAAAAAGATATATTTGTCTCTTTTAGATAATATAATATGGTACTACCCCGTACCAATACGTATACCACTACTTGCCATTTAAATAAAAGTGACAGGAAGTATTATAACGTCATCAAGACACACAAAGTGTATTAAATACGTCTCGTTATCGAAGCTAACTCAAAAATTACCCTTTTATGAAAATGTATATTGGACCACCGCGCAAGGTCTTCTACCGAATGAAAAAAGAATTTTCAAAATCAAAGTACAATTTACGAAAATATCGATGAACTCTTCCTTTTTTGAAGTCGATAAAAATAAATGCAGACCCTACATAAGGTTCATACTTAAATTGAACCTGATTTTGTCTTTGGAAACAATTAGTTATTTATGAGATTAACTATTCTCAAACAGGGAATGTAATATTGATTTATAATGGTACGACATATTAAAACAGATTTAAAAAAAAGTTCTGTAAAAATCTCAACTGCTTTTTAACGATATTACGTGCTTGCTTCAGAACCGTTCTATTCAAGTTCCTATAACACTTCTAGAAGGTTCTACAAACCTTTTAGTGTCGTACGCGCTGAGCTTCGGATTATCTTCACTGAGTGACGTTTTATTGTTGCTAATAAAAGCCAGTGGAACGAAAGGTGTACAGGCACGTAGTAAAACTAATGTTTGCAATTAATCTAGGAATGCTTTCACGCGATCTCTTTAAGTTTTATCTCATGCAGTTGTAGAAACAATTGTGTATTGTAACTATAGAAGTAAAATGATTTAATTGAAAATTTTAAGCCTTAAGAATTTTTTATTTTATATTAAAAAGCGGTGCGCAAATTTAAATTTTCTTACGTTTTTTGCAATTTGCTCGTCAATATCAGGTTGCATGTTTATTTGATATGATTCGCGACCGCAACAAATATGGCTTTACAGAATTAGAATCAGAAATAAAACTCCGTAAGTTAGAATTGGCATCAAATCTCATGATTTCATGAAATTAATAGTCGCCTTTGAAAAGTTTTTGTGGAAATTGACCATTTAATTAAAATTCTTCCTAAGATCGTTTTCCTGTAGCTACAGCGGTTAAGGTATCTGTCCGTACTGCCCAGTCTCAAAAATCCACCCTGTAATGTGGGTTTATCCACCTGTAAATGGATTTAAAAAAAAAACGCATTTGATTGGTTTCGACTATCACTAGGCTCTTTGCCGATCGGAATTAACAATACCTTGTTTAGTTAGCTTTGATTATTAACCCCGGCCCTGATCAAGTCTCTGTTTATCTATAGGTATAACCTGCCATAATATCAAGAACCAATTATAAATTGAGATAGGATTTGAATGGTATCAGACTTTCGCGAGAGAAGCGTCTTCAACTTAATGTTGAAGACGCTTTTGGAAAGGTCAATGGATGAACCATTGAACTTGATAATAATAACTAGGTTCCTATATATTTGTCTTCTCATCCCAGGATTCTAGTTATATGGTTATTAACTATAGTTAAAAATAGCCCGGGCCCTTAGATTAGTCCCAAGTGACTGCTAAAGCTTGGTAATAGGGAATATGCTCCTAATTCGAAACTTATTCATGATTAAATTATAGGTACATGAGTCAAGAAACAAATTCCATTTTTTTTTACATTTTTTTATGCATTACTTAATTTACAATTCATTATTTTATGTCATTCAATATCTTTGAATAATATGCAGTGTCTACGCCAATGTGCCGTGAACGACGCCACATTTTCGCAATTTTCGTGATAGCAATAGTGCATTTATTAGTAATAGTTTGCAATCCCTTTTGTGCACACTAGAATCCGATTTTCTTTTATATTCTGAAACGATTTCTTGAAACGATAAGCTGCTGACAAGCTCAATATTTATATTTTATTTCGCTTCTTTACGTTCACTGAAATATATTTTAAAGAAATATACTTTAACGTATTACAAGCGACTTTAGTGAATGAGCTATTTCATATTGAATTTATTTAAGGCATCTTATCTTATTCATGCTCTCAGGTAATAAGATTAGTTTTTATTCATTCTGTAAGTATTCTCCGGTAAGTCCGGTACTATACATATACAGTGTGGCGATTTGGTTATCACATTAATTCAAGCCACGTATTCTACATTACGTATTTTAAACATACGCAATTAAAATCATTAATAAAAATGTATATTCTAGCCGTGGGACCTTTTTTTTCGTTTTAGTATTTAACAACATCATGTATTGCATAAAGAAAATCACCTGACCAATACTAGTAGGTCAAAGACCCGTGGCCGGCGAAGATAGTTCAAACGATACCGATTCTGAATTACTTGGAATTATTTCCAAGTAATTCGGAATCGGCATCCTTTGAACTATCTTTGCCGGCCTACAAAAAACGTTAACAAATCAAGCGAAAAATGTCCTTACGGCTAATAGTTTAAGGCGTTCTCTATGCGTAAAATTAAAAAATAAGGGACCTCAGCGGGGGAATAAATAAAACTCCGCGAAAAATGTTCTTACTGCTAACGATTTATGGCATAAATCTCTACGCGTGAAATGAACGGGGTAAGGGGTGTGCGGGTCGTCAAAATTCGTATTTTTCTGGCGGCGTGTGCGATTGTGACTCACTCACTCAGTCCCCGCGCCGGTGTCATTGAGGGTAGTTCACGACTTGCCTATTCGCACACGCGTCCTGCGTATTTTAATTGTTGTTAGTGTTTTGAGGACATTTTGTTCAAGTTTCTTGTTTTAAGACAAACGTCTTTGTAATAGGAATAGGATACGCTATTATTAAGTTAAGGGTTGTGACAGTTCGTGCGAGATTGGACGCTTGTTTTGTTTTTTTATTTGTAATAGGACACGTTATTACAACAGTACTTAAAATAGTTGTAGGTAACTTAGTGAAAGTGGTGTGACAGTTCATGCGAATTCCTTTTTGTGTTGTGTTGTGTTCTCAAGATGTCTCGTATCAATTTCACGTCATCGGAGTACACCGATATGATTTTGATTTATGGAGAATGCTATTAAACCGTGCTCAGCGCTGGCGATACGAAAACGGATTTACGGATTTTTACACGGGCAGTCCAAACATTACGTGATAACCAATCTTTGGTTCCATATCAGGTTGAAGCTCCACTTCGAGTAGGAAGAGCCCATACTTAATTATTTCGCTAAATAATAAATTAAACATTTTTAATTGGAGGTTTTTATACTTAATTTGTGATTATTTGCCAAAAATACCATAAGGTTTGTGTTGATTTGTTGATACCATCACAAGTCACAACGCGCGTGTTTGTGTTTGAGCCTACATGCGCAAGTACCTACCTCCCACTGTCCTTTGACGTGTGCGCCGCGCCGCCCCGCCAAGCCGCCCGCGCCGCGGCCGCTTTTATAGGTCAATAAACTAATAGTATGAAGGGTGGTTTATTTAATGCCAAATTTTACGCTATTTAGTTTGTTTGAAAAATTCAGTTTTCTGTTTTAAGTAAAATTATTTATTTTATTATTTTAATAGACTGATAACAACTTGTAATAACCGCTGTACTATTTAATGTGATAACCAAATCGCCACTCTGTATAAGATTTACTTTAAAAAGACTCAAGAAGCAAACCTCTAGGAACTCTAGGGTGTTTTAAATGATGACATTTTCATTTTGCATAGGGCAATATTGTGTGTATTTAAAATGTGTTTATAAGAGATTCGATTCCCTGGTGGGATTCAATTAATATTTTTTAAATTTATTTTTTTAACCACAATGGGGAAGCTTTTGGCCTGTATTTCACCTGATGGTAAGTGATGATCAGGCCGAAGGTGGAACCGAGCTTCACCCGGAATCCTCTACCACAGAGGAACTGGCTATCTTACCTCTTACTGTCGGAACACAACAATGCTGGTAACATTGTTGTTATGGCGACAGACTTAGATAAGATGGTGGTAGCTAGCCAGGCGGACTTAAAACAAGCCCTAACACCAACCAAATCGAGCAGAAATTTTTGCCCCCACTGGAAATAAAACCCGGGACCTCTGAGTCTGAGACAAGTGTTCTAACCACTAGACCACAGAG
Source organism: Eupsilia transversa (assembly GCA_914767815.1). NCBI lineage: Eukaryota > Metazoa > Arthropoda > Insecta > Lepidoptera > Noctuidae > Eupsilia > Eupsilia transversa. The sequence goes on from OU611888.1 coordinate 8,813,713, forward strand.
GCGGTTAACCTACATTGGCAATTACTACATTGAAAATTGTAGGGAAACTCAAACTCAAAGCATTTATTTCAATTTAGTTAAATATTGTTAAGAAACAATTGTCCTAATAGTAATCGTAAGAACTCATGCCGCCTGTGATACAGGTTTAACCTAGTACAGGCATCATACTTTTTAATACCTTAATTATTTCTAAGATTTATACTTACTGTATTTTACCAATATTATTTTTGAATAAATTTTATTATTATTTCGTTTATTTATTTTGTATACTTATTTTATACATTTTTAAATATTTCTTAAAGGTTATATAAAAAAAAACATTTAAAAATATAAAAAATAGTGTTCCGCCGGTGTCGGGAGCAGGGTCCAAGCTACCGGTGGTTAGGGCTGCAGAGACAGGAACCTCCTCACAATGCGAGCCGTATCGAGGAGAACTGCCTTCTGAATCAGGCCCTTGATCCAACCGCCTAACGAGAGCCTCAAAAGATGTTGGTCGAGGCTTTCGGCCATCAGGCCATTGGCCGTTACGACAATCGGCACAATGATAGCCGAGCTCACATTCCACATGTCAACAACCTCGTGTGCTAAATCTAGATACTTATTATTATTATTTCGTTTATTTATTTTGTATACTTATTTTATACATTTTTAAATATTTCTTAAAGGTTATATAAAAAAAACATTTAAAAATATAAAAAATAGTGTTCCGCCGGTGTCGGGAGCAGGGTCCAAGCTACCGGTGGTTAGGGCTGCAGAGACAGGAACCTCCTCACAATGCGAGCCGTATCGAGGAGAACTGCCTTCTGAATCAGGCCCTTGATCCAACCGCCTAACGAGAGCCTCAAAAGATGTTGGTCGAGGCTTTCGGCCATCAGGCCATTGGCCGTTACGACAATCGGCACAATGATAGCCGAGCTCACATTCCACATGTCAACAATCTCGTGTGCTAAATCTAGATACTTAATTTGTTTCTCTTTCTCAGCTTTCACGAGGTTCTCGTCATGTGGAATGGTAACATCGACTATCATTGCGCGGCGCGCTAATCGATCTATCACCACTATATCAGGCTTATTGGCTACAATAGTCCTGTCAGTGATGATAGACCGATCCCAGTACAACGTAACATGGTCATTTTCGAGAACTGGGTCGGGTACATACTTGTAGTACGGTACCTCAGAGTCCGCAAGTTTATATTTCAAAGCAAGTTGCTGGTGAATAATCCTGGCCACTTGGTTATGTCTGTGCAAGTACTCGCCGTTAGCCAGACGCGAACAACCAGAGATAATATGTCTGATGGATTCACCCGGACGGTGGCATGCCCGACACACGTCAACCGTCCCATCCTTCATAATATGTCTCCGGTAGTTATTCGTTAGGATAACTTCGTCCATAATTGCACAGACGAAACCTTCAGTTTCTCCGAAAAGGTCACCGAAACGTAGCCAGGATACGGACGCTAAGAAATCTACACCGGGCTCGTGAAGAACCCGATAGAAGCGCCCGTGGAGCTCCTTGCTTTGCCATACCTCCTTGCGGTCATCTGTGGTGAGTACCACAGGTTTGCGCCAGTTCTCTTTAGCCATGGAGAGCGGGGTGAGCCCCTTGTCCACTGCGACTACATCACGGTGCATACCCTCTTCGGTTTTAAAAAAATATTCCCTGAGGCTGCACACCTCGCGGTTGTGGAGGGTCTTTGCATTTAAAAAGCTTATTATTATTATTATTAATTTAACCATTTACAGGCATTTTTTAATTGTCAAGGAGTCGGTCAGTCAGAAATATGAAGCTCATTGCCCATTCCAAAGCGTAGTAGGTACCTATGGAGAAGAACGGGTAAGAAACTCCGCGGACACTCATTGAAATCAAAAACTTGTTACAAAAAATTGGTTACATCGTTCATGTCGAAATTATACATGTCAATGTAGAAAGACGTGCGTGATAAAAGCTTCCGTAACAACAGATAAAAATAAAAACACAATAAAAAATAAGCCATGGCAGCTAAGAGATGACCAGCCCCAACTGACGGCGCCCGTTCACGAACATGACGCATGGATTAGCACCATTCAGCTAAACCATTTTGAAGGGAGCTAAATGATCCAACAAACAAGCCACCATCAGCGAGACATCTGAGTGAGCATGACATACTCACAGCCGCCAGGGCACATTCAAGTCAATGAAAGACAATTGACAAATAATTGAATATAGGATATAAAGGCAAGTTCTATATCATCCGATAAGGAAGTTTTCAAATAAAAAAAATTGTCTTCGTGAGGTATTTGCTATCTTCAATCTTTAAGGCACTTACCTACCCTCCAAAAATCAATCTGCTTAGCCTTTTCCCAACTATGTTAAGGTCGGCTTCCAGTCTAACCGGAATACCAGTATTTCACGCGGAGCCGCTGCCAATATGGCCCTTTACCCTCCAATTAGAGAATTTTTCCACACTGCGTACCTGAAAACAAAACAGCGCGCGATTGAATTAAATTGAATTACATTGACAATTAAACTTATGGCCGTGGGCTGTTTGTTGATGTCTGTGTTGGTGACGTTGATTGATGGAGTGTCGTGCACCAAATTGTAAACTTGGCACAAACATTTGCCCAGCTGACCAAAATTGGCCCACAGTCACCACTAACTTTATGTATTTTTTCACTGTTTATTTAAACAGTGGAAAGTGGTAGCCGAGTAATTACCGTTGTATTTAAGAAATATGAGTAAGTCACACTTTGTGCCTTTCAACTTTTTATACCAATCATATATATTTTCTTCGAGTAATATGCAATAATACAATTTGTTTGTCAATAAAATTGGCAAATAACACCGTAGTGCTCATAAAAATGACATAATCGTCGAATAAAACGAAAGGGGTACCAATAAAGCGACCCTTTTAACGAAAGATATTATTTACCGTCCCAATATCAAGGACATTTGGTTCTCATAAATCCGATCATCTGATTCTATTCCGCGAATTCTTGAAGTAGAGTTAAATATTTTTAGACGACTAGCCCTGCCCGCGACTCCGTCCGCGTGGAAGCCGACTATACCATAATGTCACTCGGCAGTAGTGTAACTTTCCATCAATGAAATAATTGTTGAAATCGGACGAGTTGTTTCGGAGATAACCTCCAACATCCAAACTTACCAACTTTACCACTTTATATTAGTGTAAATTGAAAATAGAACTTGTGATAACAGTTTTGAATTCAATGATGATAAACCCCTTATCTACTTTACAGACGAACAGGTGATCTGATTTTGTTAATAGCGACAGCCACGGAAAGTGGGGGTAATTTATTTTTTACCAAGAACTTAGATGATATGAATTGCTGAATTCATAGATTTTTAATAAACGCCTACTTTTATAGCCTTCCACAAGTTATTTTTCTGCGAAACGCGGTCACACCCGCAGAATTCTCGATCTCTTAGGAATATTGGGATAAAAAGTATCCTATGTTCTAACCCAGGTTATAAATCGGTTTAGCCGTTTTAGCGAGAAAGCAAACAAACTCACTTTTGCATTTATAATATTTGTTAGGATTAGGATTTAAGACTGATTCATAAAACATTCCTTATGGCACACCTGTTAGAGATGCGTCCAAAATTATCATTACAAAAACTCTTTGATTAGAATTTTAGCTTGAGGCATAATTTGTTCTCTAAACAGACAATTTAATTAACCTTTCGTTTCGTTTGAATTTAAGGGTGCGTCGTAGAAAACCTTTGTTTATTATTATTTCCGCCCCATTCTTTAGTAGATGGTACATAACTGCTTGTGATGACTTAACTGAGTAGGAGTGCCACGAGTGGGTGCGTTTTTTCATTCATACAAAACAGTTACATAAAAACAAAACTCAAGTACCTACAAAGAGCATAAATGTTATCAATATAAGACCCGTTACCTTTTTAGGGTTCCGTAGTCAACAACCCAGTTTCGCCATGTTCGTCTGTCTGACTGTCTGTCCCCGGCCTAGCGCAGAGACTGTTAGTAGGTACTAGAAAGCTGTAATTTGGCATGAGTATACATATTAATTATGCCAACAAAGTGGTAAAATAAAATCATCAACCAACTTTTATTTGCAGTTGCAATAACAACAGAACATGTTTTTCAACTACAATGTTAAGTTTGTTCTTGGGATAAATTCATTACAGCTACGGAACCCTTCATTGTGCGTGGTCCGACACGTACTTGGCCGGTTTTTTTGGTATCATCATCATAATCTATTTAATTGGCAGACACAGATAACCATGAAGCCTTGTGCAGACTGGTGCGACGCGACACCGGTAATTGTTCTACCGTGAAGTTTCTAAGAAATTGTATTGTTAAAGTCGCGTCGCGCCAGTCTGCACGAGGCTTGACACGAGTGTCGTTTTTGTATACCTATGGGGAGTTCAATAAAATCTATGTCAACCACTCTGTCAAAGCAACTATTTTATAGAGCACCAAAAAGACCAGGCAAACAAAACATTTGATGAAAAACGCGAGTAACTTTGTATTCACCGTATTCAGAAGCACGATAAAATGCGGTAGAGACTTTACGAAAAGGATATACAGAGAGCTCGCAAAGCGGTTGTTGAAACAAAATCGTGTTTGATTTGTGAAACTCTTTGCGTGCGGCGGCGTTGTTACATCTGTATCCATTCGATCTCTTTATGGCGAGCCATCTCGCTTTCATTCCAGTATAAACACATTTTTATTTCGATCCTATGCTAATAAAATGCAAATTGGGGCCTTTCGGCTTAGGGTTTAGCAATTCCCGACAAATGTTTCCTATTGAATTTTATTTGATTTCCTTAATTGCTGTCCGTTGTTGGTACCTATCAGTAATACTTATTGAACCGTGGCCATTTTAATTTCGCTGTCCCACACATGTTTGCATCAATTAATCCCGTGAAAAACCAAATATGAATAAAATGTTTCATTCATTAGTGATGTGATTCGCTGGAATTGTTAAAATAACGTGACAGACTTTTCATGTGGAAGCTTTAAGTTCAGTTTTATTTTGTATTGTATATTATTTGGTTTTTAGTGTGACTATTCAGAACCGAAACGCTTATAAGAAAAACAACTTGATTTAGAAAGAAAGAAAGAAACAAAATAAGTTTATTTGCGAAACATGACGCAATGAAAAAAAAGTACACAAAAAATTAACAAGTTGGGGGAAAATATGCGTCACATCCCCGCAAAACGGTCATCGCTCAGCATAATGCTGCGACCCTATGCCAGACAGAGCCCCAGCGCTGGTTTGCCCTTGGTCCGACTGATAGAACCACCAAAAACAAAAATACCCTTGGTCCTGCTATTAAACTACGCGGTCGAACCACTGAACTGAACATCTTTGTAAGGGATCTGGATACATGCCTAGAATTCTAGATACCTTAGCTTTGACTAAAATAGTTTGTCAAACAGCCACATGTGTCAGCTACATTTATTGCATATTAAGTCTGGCAACATACAGACATACATCATGATTGGTCTAGACTTTTTAGACGAGGAGCGCAGCTGCTAAGCTGAGTTCTAAGTTCGATAAAAAATATGTTGGAATTATTTATGGCAAGGAATTTTCAACAGAATCGCAGTCACACGTAGAACCATAGTTTTCAAATAACTAGCCCATTTTTTTTGCGTTTTATTTACAAAGTAAAAGTGGTTACACCAAGTCGGCAGTAAGTGTATACATACAGGAAGAAGTCTTCATAAATATTTTATGAGCTTTGGCTTTACATTCAGATGGCAAGAAAAACTGACGTATGCCGTGAACAGCTGATCCATCAGGCAGATGTCACAGTGAGCAAGAGTAACAGATTACTGCTTGGTCGATCCCGATGGGTCGACAATTTGTTCCTACGGGTGTGAGTATATATTATGTTATGTAGATATTTTTGGGAACGGTACGAAAATACGCTTTTCTAATAATGAAGTTATTCAATCAAATTAATAGAACCGATGTAATAGGCATCTCCTTGTTGTTGCTTGGGCTCATTTCTCTCTAACCGATATCTATTTTATTACTTTGAAAAATCGATCATCTCGATTGCCTAGAAACGAATAATTAAACGCAATTCACTCACCCAGCTTCCAATTCCCAGTTCTCAGCATACACACCCAGTTTGCACAGATAGCACAGAATTCACACCGCCCGTCGCTAACGAATTATACCCAAAACGTGGGTTATCCGACATTTTCTATTTCATAAATCTATCATCTCTATTGCCTAGAAACAAATATAATTAAACGCAATTCACCCACCCAGCATCCAATTCCCTGTTCCCAGACTACACAACACACAGTCACCCAGTTAGCACAGATAGCACAGAATTCACACCGCCCGTCGCTAACAAATTATACTCAAGACGTACGTTATCCGACATTTTCTATTTCATAAATCTATCATCTCTATTGCCTAGAAACTAATATAATCAAACGCAATTCAACCACTCAGCTTCCAATTCCCTGTTACCAGACTACACAACACACAGTCACCCAGTTAGCACAGATAGCACAGAATTCACACCGCCCGTCGCTAACAAATTATACTCAAGACGTACGTTATCCGACATTTTCTGTTTCATAAATCTCCATTTGGAAGCACAGCTCCCCTGAATAGGCTCGTTAGTCATAAATAACCGAACTCTGGTCGTTATCTCTCATTCAACCGACCATAAGGTGTGCACGTTCGCTTCTCGTATTTTTTCTGAACAAACTTTAAATTTCTGTTTGCTTTTTCTTCTTTGCTATTTTCTTTTTGAGGTTTTTGGCTTGTGTTTTTTCAAGTTAGCCTTTTCAATGTTTTAAATGCGGTTTGTAAATAAGAGATACACAGATCGATGAAAAGTGAAGTAGGTAAATCTACTCCAGCTGCAGTCAATGAATGGGTGGGTCTCATGAACCCTTCCCTGCCTTACGCCTGGACTCGAACGGGAGTTGACCCTAAAGAGTTGGGAAAGGGTTAGGCGAATAATAATATGTAAATATTAGTCTTAATACTTCTTAGTATTAAAACGAACAAAGCCTTTTGTGGAGATCGTTCATTATTTAATCAAATTTATACACCAAATTCTCATAAGTATGATTAAAGTTAAAGACTTTGCTCGAGATTTTGAAAGTTTTTCTGTACTAAGTTATATCCTAGCATGATTATTAATGTTTCTAAGTAAAGCTTGTTCTATGAAAAGAGGCCTCACCCAGGATTTGAAAATTACAGAATATAATTATTATTAACTGATACCTAAATATAAAATCCCCATAAACTCTATGAATAGACCTTAAGAGACAGATATAAAGCTAAAAAAACAAGCATATTTCATACAAAAAAACATAACGTGTAGTCACGAACACAGCGTTTGTACACAATATTTATACGCTAAAAGCTTTTGGGTGTAAAACGTTAATGTCTGTGTTTCCTTCACGCTGCCTCTCAACATTGACTATAAGATTCCATCGTTACGTGGCTGTAATAAATTACTTTTATATGCTTTTATTTATGAAGAATACAGGTGTCTGTCATTTTTAATATGGTTTCAGTTACGAGATTACGCAGTAGGCAAGTGTACCTGCATTTTTTATATGGAATAGTTTTTTTAAAGATTTTTTTTGTTTGTTCATACATTCTTATTAGGTTTATCGAGTTATAAAGTTATTTATTATAATCATAATGTACCTCGTGGTACATGTTAAAATAAAAACCCTTCCTCATTTCATTCGTGGGTTAAAAAAATGCGGTTAAAATAAACTGAAAACAAAGAATTGTGTGGACGCGCAATCTCGCTTCGGTTTGAATACTGCAGTCATCAATCCTTCTGCTAATCGTGGTGGTTGGGCAATGTCACCACGCTTAGCCTTGTTAGCCTAAGCGTTTATCAAGAGACAGTGATGTTCAGCAGTAATTGCTATAGACTCAAATTGTAATCAAACTGAAATTCTTCAGAGCCCATACTGCCTCAGTTCAAATTCACTTTTTTTCTCGCTCGCATCATACTGCTCGCGGACTGAGTGAGAGCGGGACGGACTGGGGTACTGGGGGCTCCAAAGCGCCAATAGTATTAATAGGTAATTGTTTTTTACGGCGAAAATATGGTAAAAAAAAGTTAAAAAAACATAGTCGCTGCTTTATAGTTAGTTCAGTTATTACGCAAAGTTTCATGATCTAATTTGAAGTATTTTTTAATAGCAGCGGTTTATTGATATGTAACTTTGGATTTTTTTCAATAGAGAAAATTTTATGGAATCGTGTTTTCGTCAAACATAGTACTTATCATTAATCCTCAACTTTATTTCAAAATTAATGCCGCAGTAGTTTCGATCTAACGGAGGATCATGCTAAGCAATTTGAGGTATTTAACGGAAAGGTAAGAAGCCCTTAACACTTTTTATTTAAAAAAAAATTGCCTTTCCTAAGTATTGAAAGGTATAAAACCTGTTCTGTGCATTGATCACTGGACTGCATGTGTGAGATAGAAAAAAAGAAAAAAAGTCTACAACTAACCAGCTAATCGTCTTTTCCAATAAATTCGATTCCAACAAGGTTTTTATACTTCACCGTAACTTTTTAAAATCTTAAAATATTTGTTCAAAAAGAGTAATTTGGTTGCAAACGTTTGAACATCTCCTTAAACTAGATATATTTTAAAACAGCACTTAACAAGATTCGCGTCATTCACAGTGAAGGGGCAACGATTGTAGTTAATGAAGTCTTTAACGCGAGATCTTCATACGTATGCCCCCCGCACAGCTCCGTACTTTCTGTGAAATTAAGCAATTTTAATTTGGAGCTCTGGTTAAGGTGCGTTTAGATAGAGTGGAGTTAGATTAACGACAAAGTTGTTGAAGCATTTCTGTAAGAACTGCTAAACGTTACTTTTGATTATTCTAAGCACCTCGGACTTCATTTTAGGTAAGGCATTGGGTACTTTGAATATTTCGCTTATCACCTTCATAGCTCGTCCTGATTAATAAACAACAGGTCTTTGATTATACTAAGTAGTAGTAAAATTAAGTCTGACACTGAACGAATAACGACACTTTTAATTTTATATTCTTTTCCTGTGTATTTTTGTATCTAAACACACCCTTATAAATGATATCTAGCTCACACGACGCGCTTAAAACTTACCCCGAAGTTTGATGTCCATAATTAGCTTTACGTAATTCGGTAATTCCGTTAATGCTACTCCCATTAAATAAGACTCATGCTGTCCAATTAATGGTGAGAATTTTTAATCGAATCAACGTTAAAACCATACGAGTTTGGATAGTCGAAGTATTAACTTTATAACTGAATTTTCCAAATTGAACAATAAACAGATAGCTAAAGTGATCCAGCAAAAATGTTTCAAATATTGTTTGGGTGCTCTGTAGGTTTTAGTTAAATAAACGACGGGGTGTTTTCATTGTATAAAGTTGTTATTTTAGAAAGCAAATGCGTTAAAAAGTCATGGGTCGTGTGTCAAACAACGCGTTGAATATTCGATACATTTGTTTAGACCCGAATATTTGCGTGTTTTTCCCGATTTACTGATTTTTTTTTTATGTTTTGTGTGGTTGTAACCATTCGTGTTACAATTTTTTTTACTAGTCTTTGTGTGCTTCGTTTGGCGAAGTTTTAATTACGGTTTTGGTACTTAGGAATTCGAATTGGTATGGTGGTTTAACAATAAACCTTGCTTCAGTCATGAACATAAAGATCTGAAACCAATGTTGGTAAACTAAACGTCCTGGCACACGTAATTTAAAAGGCTCACAACGATTTCCCATCCATTCAAATACTTTCACCAGTTTTGTGTAGTGGGAAAATACCCATAAAAGCAGTAAAAGCGATACCCTCTTTGTGGCTTCGGTGTAATGGGGTAAAAACAGCCCAAGTCATTAATTCTCATAAACAAACTAATGGGTGCGAAGATGAACGCATCAGTAATGCTTGCTTAGTTTCGTATAGCTTTATATGCGACTATTATTTTACCTATAACAGTAACTTTTCCAGTCTAGACAGTGTTACAGCTACCTAGGCACTCTAATAACAATGTTTCCAAAATAGGTTTGCGTCGGAGTAGAGAGGATTCCACGTAAAATAAATTGTGCACTTCAAAGTGTGTTTCTGGTATTCAATGGCCCACAATCGACGAGATCAAAGCAGCAATGCCAATCGAAACAGAGAACGCATTTTGCAGAACAAAAACGATTTATCTGCGCTAGTTCGAGCGCAGATGAACAACCAAAACCATCATCACTAAAACGCATCTTTACGTAAACCATTTGAGGTGACAAAACCTCGTTTGGTTTGGTTAGTTAGTTAGTGACAAGTAAACAATAATAGGGGAATCTATTAAAACCGTGCGGTGGACGCGCGGTAGCTGGGTGTCATGAAAATCAACTCATTCGTCGAGCATTCGCAAACAAGGTCCACATCCAATTAGGCTTCACGAATGGGAATGGAAATTCGAGTCGTGCTGTATTAACCTTATTTGCTTCGAAACCGTGATCCGAGAGTCCGGTTGCGGGTAACTATTGTTCCATTGCCGGCACCCACTAACTATACGCGGCGACAATCCAATTATAACCTGGAAAGAAATCACGTACGCAGGTGTTGTAAGGTCCTGGTTTTAGAGCGTATTGGTTTTTGATTACTGGGTACACCTTTGCAAAACATGATTTCCAAAGCTGGTTGCGTATTTTGTTGAAAGATCTTTGGATCTGTTGGCTATTTTTAGTCGTCCGTAACCTCAATTGTGTTGCCCTCAATTAATTCTGAAATAGCTTAGTAAGCCTTCGTCTCTTAACAAGCAAATGTGGTTAGTGAGGGACTACTCCAAGGGTATCGATAACTAATCCAGTTAAAGCAAGCTTTTTGATCTACTCACTAATAATTGTCCATGAGTAAAACCTAACTCGTATATAGGTCAGACTGGGTTTACCCTGTAGTTACTCCGAAACACGCTAGAAATTCAGTTAAGTCAACCCCTACAAGACATATGAGCACTGGCTAGCTGACTTTCAGGCTTTATGGAAAAAAATAGCCTATAAAAGTGCTTCTATAAGCTGAACTGCCGACTAGTAATCCATAAGACCAAAACATTGCATTCCGATACCATGACCATATATTTGGACAACCAAAATGGCGCTGGCCATTCGCCTCTAGTGCTCGGGGACGCCCGCATCCAGGCAAACATTTGTACACTCTACAGACATTTGTCTGTCCATGATATGTGTTTACGCCTTCCGATAAAGAGAATACTGACGTAGGGCTAAGGCTTTCAAGCGTTAGTTTGAGACAGTTCCAAATTGAATAATTGAATCATGCCTAGAAAAGATAAGTGATAGTTTCTTCTATCGTTTCAGTCATCTTTATTCATGTATGTCTTGAGCATAGATATAAGTTTTATGATCTGTAGTTTAGAATTTATTTTTGCAACCATCTAGCAATAGGGCTTAAATTATACAAAAAAGAGGAAAGGATGTGAGTGGCACATGCCAAACGCTTAGTTTAGACTTAAGCTTGATTATATAAATAAATGGTTGGTTATTTAATAAATCGATTGTTTACGACGAATTTAATCTATATATGATTATTTACTTCTACCTTATTTTTCTTACCTATGCTTATTACTTTACAATAGACGTGGATATATTTAGTAACCTATTCCGCTCAACTATTCCTAAACAGTCATAAAAAACCCTGTAAGTAATCGACACGTGTTTCACTCTGCGTCCGGCGCTTGACGTGGCAACACGTCGTATTCGGGTTCGCGACAAGTCGATCGTCATCTTGAGGATGCATTGTTGAGAGGTGAAACAAGTGTCAATTTCTTAGACTTTTTTAAGACTGTTTAGGAATAGTTAACCGGAGTAGGTTACTAAATATAACTATGTCTATTGTATTTTATAATAGATTTCCGCCAAGTCACTCCTAAAACAATTAACTATCTTCTTACTTTGTTTTTTCTTTTTTTTATTCAATATTAGCTCATTGCTCTCCACAACTTTCGCATTATAATAAGCAGCTGTTACCCTTAACTTTTAGTACTCGAAAAGTTTTCTTTATCAAATTATCTAGAAAGTTTTGTCCTTTCTTCGCACAATGTTTAGGACCGATGGATCACAGAGGCATCTTCCCCCAACTTTTGTAAATATTGGTATGGTAACCCGTTATTTCGGCAGCCCATCTATCACTGTCCGATGCAGAAACTAAACGAAATCGAGGGAAAGATATTTTCTCTGCTGTATATAAATATGTCAATAAAATTTTGCTTGAGGATGCGTAATAAATATATTGTTATTGACGTTTATAAGCTAGTTTCATGTTTTGATTGCCTGTGTTGTGGAAGGATAGTTTATGAATATGTTATGTATTAACAGAATACCCGTGAAATTTCGCGTTTTGTTTTTTTTTGTTCGTGTTCTTTATGGCACCTCTTTAACCGAATATTAAAAAATATTTGTCCTAGGTCTTAAGGGGGAGGCGTGAAAATTTATTCGCTGAAATTGAATATTGATAAAGTTCAAATACACATACACAACCTCTGTTTTACATAGAAAGACTAGGTAATAAACGTAAACATTAGTAACAGGCTCAACACATAACATCGTTAGTGCCATATCAAATAATTCCGACAACATTGTAATTGGCTTGATCTAATTTACGAGTAGATTCGACTACATCCCAGAGAACGGAGACTGTTCGGGCTAATTGCAGTAAGCCAATTTCATATAATTTTGTCTTAGTTTCAAATTACCTACGTGTCAATAACATAGTACATATCTATACTTATAATAAATCTGTAGAAGTGAAAATTCTGTACATTGAAAATATCAAAAAAATAAATGGCAGGGGGTGTTACTAGACCGACACCGAACCCAAAAATTTGATTAAATTTTTTTTTGTCTGTCTGTCTGTCGGTCTGTCTGTCTGTCTGTCTGTCTGTCTGTCTGTTTGTTCAGGCATCACGCAAAAACTACCGGTTCGATTACGATGAAACTTGGTATCATTATTCTTTAATATCCTGGGCACCACACTGGGTACTTTTTATCCCGGAAAAGTATCCTATCCTACTATCTATATTTATACCTATTAATAAAAAGACAAGTCCTGACTGACTGACTCATCAACGCCCAGCCCAAACCCTTGGACCTAGAAAGCTGAAATTTTGCACAGAGGTTCCCTTTATAATGTAGGCAAGGAATAAGGAAGCACTTTTTTAAATTCAACCCCTAAGGGGGTCAAATAGGGGATGAAAGTTTGTAGGAAAAATCTTATTCCTTGAGGTAATAAACATGAAGCTTCGCACGAATAGTTATCTAAATAAATTATAAAGTTTGTAGTTTTTGTTTTTCTAAATTACCCCCTAAAGGTTGGGGGGTGTCAGTGTTTGTATGGAAGAATTCCGATTAACTCGAAACTCAATATTTATAATTAAAACCCATGGGGATGTATGGGGTAATTTCCGAGACTCACGCGGGCGAAGCCGCGGGCAGCAGCTAGTACTCAATATTTACTGTGGTATACGACACGTAGGTACGTACGTACACCTAGGTACGTCCGTACGTAGTTCGTGTGAGCTAGTTCACGTGGTGAATGTACCTAATTTAATTAGCTGGAGTTAGTTGATAGTTAGTATTTGTGAATTAGAGGAATGAGGTCGTGTAGTTTGACTTGTTATGTCCTTGGGACTTACTGGTGGTAGTCACACTGAGACTTTGGTAAATGGAATATTAGATGTTAATATTAGGACCAGTTAACGGTGAAATGTACTATTGCTTGGCATTAATTTCTTGTATTTTACGGTAGGTAGGACATAGCACATACATGTGCTGCAGTTAAAATATTCTCATTGCGAAAATTCCGCATTTCGGTGAACATTTTTAAGGAAGAAATAAATTAAACTTTCGTCTTTCCTTATAAATGTTTGAACCGTGACAGACGAAAAGTTTAATTAATTAAATTAAATAAGAATTTCTGGAAATGAATTAGAGTTTTATTTTACTTCCTTTATTCCATTAAATACATATATTTTACATTTTTAAATATTAGAATATAAAAATTATAAAAACATTTAAAAATATAAAAATATAAAAAATAGTAGCCCACCGGTATCGGGAACAGGGTCCAAGCTACCGGTGGTCAGGGCTCCAGAGAGAGGAACCTCCTGACAATGCGAGCCGTGTCCAGAAGTACCGCTTTCTGAATCAAGCCCTTGATCCAGCTACCCAACGAGAGCCTCCTCAGGTGTTGGTCGAGGCTCTTGGCTATTAGGCCATTGGCTGTCACGACTATCGGCACAACGATCGCTGAGTCCACATCCCACATGTCGACAACCTCGCGAGCCAAGTCAAGATACTTGATTTGTTTATCTTTCTCGGCTCTCACGAGGTTCCCGTCATGCGGGACCGTTATGTCAATGATCATTGTGCGCCGCTCTATTCGATCCACCACCACTATATCAGGCTTATTGGCAACAATAGTCCTGTCAGTGATGATGGATCGGTCCCAGTACAATGTGATATTTCCATTTTCGAGAACTGGGTCGGGCACATACCTGTAGTACGGCACTTCCGATTCCACAAGGCTGTATTTCAGAGCAAGTTGCTGAGGGATAATCCTGGCTACAAGGTTGTGTCTATGCAAGTACTCTTCGTTAGCTAGACGAGAACACCCAGAGATAATGTGTCGGATTGATTCTCCCGGTCGGTGGCATGCCCGACAGATGTCAACCGTGCCGTCCTTCACAATAAATCGCCGGTAATTGTTCGTCATAATAACTTCGTCCATAATTGCACAGACAAAACCTTCAGTTTCCCCAAAGAGGTCACCGAAACGCAGCCAGGCTACGGACGCTAGTAAATCTACATCGGGTCCATGTAGGGCCCGGAAAAAGCGTCCGTAAGCTCTTTACTCTGCCATACCTCACTGCGATCATTAATGTCAAGCACTACTGGCTTGCGCCAGTTCTCTTTAGCCAAGGAGAGCGGGGTGAGGCCCTTGTCCACCGCGACCACATCTCGATGCATCCCCACGTCGGTTTCTAAAAAATATTCCCTGAGACTGCATATCTCGCGATTGTGTAGCGTCTTAGCGTTTAAGAAGCCTCGACCTCCACACCTTCGCGGGATAAACAGTCTCATTACCGATGATCGTGGATGATGCATTCGGTATGCAGTCAGAAGCGTACGGACCCTCCTATCCAGGGCGTCGAGTTCAGTCTGAGTCCATTTGAGTATGCCGAAAGAATACATCAAAACCGGCATGACCTAACCGTTGAAGGCGCGCTCCTTGTTTCCGCCTGATAGAAGACTATTGAATACTTTCTTCAGGCGGCCAAAGAAGCGCTCCTTCAACGATTGCTTCATGTCAGTAACATTGATGCCTAACGCTTCCGACATACCCAAATACTTATAGGTTTCGGTTGCGGAAAGGGCTCTAAGGTTTATGGAATCCGAGAGTTGGGCTCCCACGGATTCCACAATCTTCCCTCGCTTTACATGCATGACCGCACATTTGTCCACACCAAATTCCATCCTGATGGCGCTACTAAAAGTTTCAGTTACTTTCAGTAGCTCCATCAGTTGCAAATTGTTGGGGGCAAAGAGTTTGAGGTCATCCATGTAAAGGAGGTGAGATATAACCATATATATTATTTTACTTTATTATTAGGGAAAATAAACGGTTACACATTACAGTATTACCCAAAATGTTAGCTACAGAGTGGATAAATGTATAAACAACGATATTTTCCACATTATAAAGACAACTTTATAAAACTAATGCGATGTGCGCTTACAATGTGATAGGAACAATAAAATTACATAATGTGTTAATGATAACACTAAACAGAAAAAAACTTAAAAATATCAATATCCAAAATAGTTCCACGAACGAGACCTGAATTTACCAGCTGGAAAAGTCAAGATGTCAATATTTTGAAAGAGATATTGACCAGTATGGCGACGTAACGGTGCTCGTAAGCTTGAGATTAGATCTTGATCTTGCATCGTAAGACTAGAAGATACTGCAAAATTCATAAACTTATTTTGTCCATCATCTCAGTTGGGTAACCCTGGGTTCCTTAGACATCAAAACGAACATTAATACGTAAAGCAGTCTCGTACAAAAGCCAGAAATAAATCACGACAGATATAATTCCATCTCACACTCATAGACTTTATATGAAAATCTTCCCAGTTCCCAGTTCCAGTTAGAAGTGTTGGAACTATAAAATTCCGTCGCTCTTCATAAGAGCACAAGCGTTACTGTTTAATTTAATTTTATTGTCAAATGCACCGCTGAAACACCGCACTGCGCCGCTTTTGTTTCAAACCTAATTGTGTTTGCAAGTTTGGACATGCATTAGCGTTTATTAGAATAGAATTTTGCGTTATGGTGATTAGATATGTGCAGGAATGTTGGTTAAACGCTTGGGAGGAAATATTTTCGTAATTGGAAAATGCTCGCTTGTACCACAAATCACTAAACGAATTTAAAACATACGTACTGTTTCTGTCAATCGCTGAAAAATTATAGAGACAGACTGATTTTGTAAGTATGTTATGTAAGTGTAAGTATTTGTAAATACATTAAAAAAAAAAACTAAATTAATAATAACACACTGAGAGGCGCGGCTGTCACGGCGCGGCGGTATGTAGTTTCGGGGATCCAAATCCGCACCCTATTGCATGCACCTCTTGCATGCAAATTCAAAGCAAAACCGCATTTAAGTTAGCAATAATATTGAACGTACTAAATAGATAATAAAAAGATTGAATCCTGTTGATGCTAGTTTAACTTATATTATAGGAACATAAATTTTGAACCAGAATTATTCTCATACGTGCAAGATTTTATAACAAAGCTTATCTACTCGGAGTATTATTTTATATCTTTACTCACCCGGCACATCGGTGAGGTCACGAGTCGTACCTACGTACGAGAGCCCTTGACCAGACTTTTTGCCTTACAACTAAAACCGTATCAAATCGATAGATTTGGTTATTCTGAATCTAAAAATTCTAATTTCAGAATGTATCTGAACGATAGATTAAAGATACCGAAAACACAATTTTCAGACGCGTTGCACGCCAGGAGAACATATGAGAAAATTAAAAATAAGGCAAAAAATAAAAACCGTAGCAAGCCGTCTGCAAATCTTGAAATCTTTCAAGTGAAGATTGGCCAGTTGATGCGAATAAATAACTTTTCAGAAGAAAGTGTAGGTATGTGTTCACATCATTTTAGAAAAAGTTGAAAAATTTTACCGATCGGTAACATAGCATTCTGTCTGAAAACTGTTGCACATGATGAAAAATTTGCCCAGATGTAGAATAAAACTGTAAGACTTTAGTGTAGTACCTTACTCCAAAATTGTAACAAATGGTATTGCAGCGTATTTACGTGCGATCAATAAAGAGTTTATACGAAAACTTCGAACTGAAATTGAACGACTTAAAAAATACTGTATATTGAAAAAATTACATCGTATAATTATTGTATCGTGTCGGACTTATCATTTTTGTCGTGAGGGATAGGAGTGTAACAAGCACCGCGCGTTTGCCGAGTGACTCCAAAGCGTTAATTTCGTTTTTGGAATTATAGGTGACATTTAAACTATCTGAAAACCGTTTTTTGGTAACCTAATACAAAAGATTTGACAGATGAGACAGGTTGGTTACATTTTTTGACACATTTTCAAATGTGCTCAGGCCCCGTGTGACGCGCAAAATGCCTAAAAACAAACTTTTTCATAATAAAATGACAATGATAAATCCAGAAACTTTAGAAATCTGGATTGATGCAATAGACTCGCACCTCATTACATGGGACTTAAAGCATTCGTATAATAATGTTGTGGTTCAGAATCTTTTCATTATTTTACGATACAATGTTAATCAATTATTTCGATTAATTCCTGTAAAGTCAAGTTACAAATTCCCGGTAATTCTGGTTCCCGTAAGAAGCTCAAGATTTAAGACGTTCAGAGTATAAAGTTTTCGTTGCTGTGTGCTCAAGATATTATGGTTAAAGTTTTAAGACAAGCCATTTGCTTAAAGCCTTGAATTCTTAACTTCATGTGGCATACTTATTTAACTGATATTCATCCGTCTGATGATTACTGATTTTGTTATTTCGGTACCTACAATCAAGAATTTGTAACGAAACATGGAAACGCTTAGCGAAATAAAAAAGCGGCCAAGTGCGAGTCGGACTTGCAAACGAAGAGTTTCGTATCACCGTACCATATTTAACAATCGTTTTTTTTTTAATACTATAGTTGAAAAATACGGCCAAAAGACACGTTTCTTTTATGAGGACAACCTTTAATTTTTAACTTTATTTTATTTTTATTTTGTTGTTATATTGCACACTCTGTGAAAATTACAAGTGTCTACCTGTTACGGTTCAAAATATACAGCCCTGTGACAGACAGACGGACAGCGTTGCCTTAGTAATAGGGTCCCGTTGGCAACCTTTGGTTACGGAATCCTAAAAAGCAATTTTCTTCTGTGTACCTAGATTTCAATATTTTAACAAAATATTTTCAGCATATTTTTAATGACATATTCTGAGATTAATAAACGTTACCTTAGCACGTATTTTGGTATTTCTGTCACTGTCACACAACTGTCAAATTAAAATTGCAAAATAGAGATAAGCGAAAGTGAGTGCTAAGTAACATATTTTAGACATTAATCTCGGCCTTAGTGAATAGTGCCATAATAATTGTCTGAATTTCACAAAAATATTAGAAGCGTCACCATTTACTTTACTTTGAATTACACATTTTCATCCTGCTAATATTATAAATGTGAAAGTATGTATGTTTGGATGTTTGTTACTCAATCATGCACCACTTTATCGGCGTAATTAATATGTATTCTCATGCCAAATTACAGCTTTCTAGTACTAACAGTCTCTGCGCTAAGCCGGGGACAGACAGACAGACAGGCGGACATGGAGAAACTATAAGGGTTCCTTGTTGACTGCGGAACCCTAAAAACGGCTGAACGGATTTGAATGAAATTTGACACACAGATAGTTTATAACCTGGATTCTCAGGATAATTTTTGTCGATGTAGTACGTTCCTATGGGATTATTTCCCACGCGGGCAAAGGCTAGTAATAATAATTAAAAAAGGCTAGTAACAAACCAGAGCATGAATCCTTGAGCCCTTTGTAAAAGGTTCCTGAACCAACAGAACAAAGGTCTCAAACAATACCTATATTGCTTCGAGCTTCGTATACTCCTCTTTTGCTTGGAGGAAAAGTAACAGATCCAATTTGTTTACTTCCTCTGATCGGTAAGAAAATATTAAAAAGGACAAAAGACTCTCTGAGGTAAAATAACGATTTAATTCTACAGAAATAAACTACTGTCGGGGAGAACTTACTTGCAAGTTATTATTCTTTTAATATAATTATGGTGCTGGCGATCACTGCATTGCGGTTAGATAATGAACAGTGAGCATTATTGCGGTATCATTCAGGTGTAAAAGATACATTATAAATACATTGGTACCTACATAACGTCAATATCAAGTTCAGACATTTTGTATTCATTATTGTTTTGTAATCTGGTAATTTTATTAATACATTGTTGTTCTGATAAAATAATACATTCGACACACAATTATAGACTATTATTACCATGAAGGTAGGTCCAATTTCCAGTATGAATGATTAACAATAATTTTACTATACATAAATACGTCATTAACTTTTCGAATTTGCTGTTGACTGCACCCAGGGGCAATCGTATTCATTATAATTTTATATTTACAAATAAAACACAAAGCATACCTACGAATGTTAGTAAGTAGGTATATAAGTGCACTAAGAATATCTTCAAAACTATTGTTAAACATGGAGTGTGCTGCAACCAGTGTACCGATGTAATTCTACGTCAAATGCAGTGCATACTCGAGCAGTCACAGGTTTGTGAACACGCATTTGTGAACATAAGATTGCAGGTGAAGGACCTGCGCTACGGCTTTTCGGGATATTTGACAACCTAAAGCATGGATTGTCATTGTAGTGATAACATTTAACTGATTCTCATTTTTTAGGACATAATTTAATCTAAACAAACATTAGTGTCTTGTGGAAATAGGACCTAGTAACTAGTAATACAGTAGCGTCAGGTTCCACCTGACGCTACTGTGTTACTAGAGATTTTAAGCTTGACAAAATCTTTATACACACGGCTACATAATTATCAAGCTATACAATGCGAGATCAGCGTATACTTGAAATGTAGCCGTGTGTACAAGGCACATTGCAGCAATGAAGGTGTTTGTGATAGGTCCACTCAAATCTTTGTGTTTTTTCGTCAGAAGACCATTTTAGACACTTCATGATCTGACCAAGATTACGTCTGGTCTTTAAAAGAGACTGACCCTGAGTTTGTTTCACCATTTCTTCTTCTTTCAGTCAGATAGGAAATGTCGAATTGCTACTAAAAAAAATGAGCTAGACGGGAGTTAACTCATCGTAACACGCGTTTACGCTGAGCATGCAGCCACTGTCAGCATGCGTCGTACTGCAACTATGCATTTACCAGAAATTCAATAGAATTATTTTTCTTTGCATTGTATTCAGTCTTGTATCAGCCACTGGCTTAATATCCTGTATTTTTATAATTAAATTAATATTGTAATAAATAAATATTTTTTTAACTAAAATCCCGACCGCCGAAACATAACTCGGGCTCATTTTTTTTAAAGACCTGACTAATGAATCCGATATCCTATTTACAGAATAGTTTAATTTCTTATTAAGTAAATTAATCAACTTAGCCTTTGGCATTCCGCACTGGACACTTCCGAAGCTCCTTCTTTTTTCTGTCCTAAAAAACCATAATCACTGGTAGGCACATGAATTCCCTTAAAAAACGTATTTCTTCCTACACTGCGAACCGATTTGTTTCCGTCACCAAACCAATTTGTCATTTCATGCTCAATACAAGTTATTGTATGGAGTTGAACTAAAAAGCAAACTAACATCAATTTCACTGAAATCTTTATAAACTTTTCCAACTTTACGTCCGAGGTATCACGTACCTAGCTGGAACTATACAATACCGATATATTACGAGTCATACGTGCTCGAATATTGCACGATTGGATTATTTTTCTCTTCTAATCGTCTTCTATTTTGTTTTTCTGTTATTTTAATAGTAATTTGATCAAAGACTTTCGATGTCTACGAATAATCTTATATTTATTAATGGGGAAGAATGCTTTATTTATTTTTTAAGTTAATTAATAACAATAACAAAATTATGTACTATTTTTTTTGTATAAGTATGTACTGGCATAACTAAAACTATACACAAATTAAAATATGGCATCGAAAAATTCATCCGCGGCACTGTCGACTGGTAATGTGCCCGAGAGACTGGCGGCATTGCCACATTATATGGCAATGCTTTGCCTCTGGCCAATGTAAAAGCCAGGTCACGGAAATGTCAATTATTTATTATTATTTATTTAATTAATTATTGTGGTAAGCCTACTTTTACATAGTACTACAGTTCGCTGAATTTCTCACCTCATAAAAGTGGTTAGAATAAAATTAATGAAAAAAAAGAATATAATAATTAATTTTAATTTATTAGACAGAAAAGAAAGTGTTCAAACGTTACAGAACAAATATACCTACTCCCAGGTGATGTGAACGCACCTGGAACCGAAGCACGTCGTGAGAGCTATAATGCGTTCTTCACTAATAGCATAATGTTAGCTTGCCGTCGGGACATCTAAGAGATGGTTCAGATGACGCGACATGTTTCAAAACATTCAAAACTATCAACATTATAAATGTGAACACATTACGGAAAACCATTTTTATGTTATTTTTTAACATTTACCTAATATGCAAATGAAACATATCGCAAATTAAGGGAAAAGTTAAGTAATTGGTGGTGTGTCCAATGTTCATACCGTAGGTAATTAATATTATGTTTATATACACAACCAAATCTTTATAAAAATCTACCACAAGCAAGCCCCGTTTACATGATGCAAGTTTCTTGCCTGTTACAGACAATAAAATTGTAACACTGTTTACCCGGTGCACTTTTTATTGTTGCTTCAACTTATGGTATACCACAGGTAATTAACTCGCACTGTGTAAATCAGGCTTTATTCTGATATTAAACTTTCGCTTTGCATGACGGCGTGACGCGCCTAGTGGCGCAGAGCGCTTAATATGCTTGCATCTAGAACTTCGCTAAGGAGTAAAGCGTTAGTCAGTTCGACGTCGAAAACGCCTCATCTAGACAAGCTCTTAGTAACCCGACGCTGAAACAAAAGGGTCTAGAAAATGTTCGTATAATATTGTGTCGAAACCGTGTCAGAATAATAAAGATATCGAATATATTTTCTTGGTATAACGTAACTTTATCAATATCAAATCCTTATAAGTTTAGTAAATATCCGAAATGGATCGAGTAGGGTTTGTGTATTAGCTGGAAAAAATTGTTAGAAGCCATAATTCTTTATTTTTTTATAGTGAGTCTTTTGCCTATTCCAGCACTCAGAAACGATGATGATATTGATTGGTGTTGATCTAAAACCCTCCAGGAGTGATTGTTGACCGGCTAGTCCTTTATCTACTTTTACTATAACACGCCGACTACGTGGAAAAAAAGGAAGACCTGAGATCGGTAAGCAGCATCCCCCATACTACAATATTTCAATTATCTCTATACTATCTAATGCAGGAGTTCTTGGCTAAGTAATAACAGCCGCACGGGCCAATCCATCAGGTTCGTGGATGGATGACCATCTTTACATATCGATACTCTTCCGTGCCTCGTAAAGCACGTTAAGCCGTTGGGTCCAGCTGTCATTCGTGGATCTTTGACAGTTGTTACGGGTCGTCAGAAGCCCGAAAGTCTGACAACCAGTCTTACCAAGGGGTATCTATTACCCAGTAATTGGGTTGTGGAGGTCAGATAGGCAGTCTCTCCATGTAAATTACTGGTATTCAGCTGCATCCGGTTAGACTGGAGATTGTTGGTAGTCTTAAAGTTAGAATTGCATCGTTTAATTGGCGAACATTAAGAAATTGAACTTTAATAATGTGAAAATGGAAGTTCTCCGGAGGTAAAATTTGTGAGTTTGTATGTAGGGGATAATCTTCGGAACTACTGATCCGATTCTGAAAATTCTTTCACTAATGGGACGCTAAAACAAGAAATTTCACGCGCACGAAGTCGTGGGTAGAAGCTAGTTTCCTATATCGCGCCCGCCAAGAAAAGAAAGGGCAGCTTCAATTTATCTTAAGATAATGAATCATTAACCTCAATCGACGTCTGTAAGTGCGGGTTTAGTATTAAACGTCAAGAAAGAAAAGCTGAATTTATGTGTAGTAACGTTGGTTTCTTCTTACGAAAAGATTATCTCGTTTCTTCCCTAGGGAGTAATAAGTCTGAGATACCTTTGGAGAATAATGACAGAAGGATTACTTTCCAGTTAAGAAGTACCTAATTCTTGGCTTTTTGTAGGTTTCATTATACAGCTGTGATGCTGAGCGAGGATTCCAGGTATTAAAAAAACCCATACACATGTATTGAAATATTTAAGACATCTACTTCGACTGTTTTTTATGATTTGAGTTTCAAGTTTTTTGCCCAGTGCGGCGGAACATAATTATAATTTTGCATCATTTGTTTTTCTAATGTACAGTCAGCGGCAAAGAGAAGTCATCCAATTGTCTATAATATTGTATTAAAAAAATCAAAATCAAAATATTTTATTTCACATAAACCTACATGGGCACTTATGAAACGTCAGAAGCTAGGTGCACGGTTCCAATTGGTCGTTTCCTATGGCGAAGAGCCGGCAAGAAACTCCACGGTTACTCTTTTAAAAATAAATGGGTTTTACAATGCTTTCAAAAATGTACAGTTTGGATAGGTATGAGAGGACAGCGTAGGCCTGTCAACAAGATATTTAAAAAAAATGTAGAAAATAGTCTGCAAATCGACAGTCTGTTGCGCCTACAACGTTCTCACATTCACAAAATATAAAGGAATATATATAAAGGTCGAATAAAATAATAAAAACCTAATGGTTGTCACTACATCTTTAACCAATCCGAATGAAAACCCCGTATTCCCGTATTAATGGGAAACCACAAGATATATTAAACATTGGGTACTCAATTGTAGCTAAACATTGTTACAGCATGTACCTATTATGGAACATAAATTGTAGAATTGTGTACATCTTTGTGACGCTGAAGGTAGAGCCCTTCACCCGTCGCGCCATTTTTGCGAATTTGCCAAAACTGTCACGCCCCTTTTGGGTGGTCCCGTAACCCGATATCCCGAGAGACCACTTGAGATTAAAATGACGATAACTCATAAGTTTCATACGGGAGCTGTTTAAACAATTTATATCGTTGGAATCGTCATGAAATAAGCTAACACATTAAGAATGAATAATTACAGTTTTGCCTGGTAATATATTCTTAATTTTGGTGTAAATACGAGCGCAAGGTGTTTTTTCCTATCCACCCGCAAACTAAAAAATATTAAATAAAAATATATTTTTGAAGGTTTTTTTTTTTTCACATTTAGATACGCTATTTTATTTAAAACCACACCCCCCCATACATTTTTGTTAAAATATAAATTGAACAATAATAACTAACCCCCCGCGGGGACCCCCCGCGCCGCAAACGACGTAAACAAAAAACTACTACTAACCTGTTTTTTTGATGCGAACGCTCGAACAAAAGAGCATGGGATACTACTTAGTCCCCATGCTTATCGACAACAGCAGTTTCAAGTGCTCAAACAACTGATAAAATTGTTTATTTAGTATCGAAACACACACCACTCACACATTACCAACCGCAAAACCAACTTATCTCAAACGAACACATAAAGTTGAACACTCGTTGTATTTCTTTCAAATCTAAATGCACATTCCACTTTATGATGATATTTACTAATGATAAAACACAACACAAAGGCACAAAACCCGAAAATAATAGCGTGATTAATAAAAACAAAATGTAAAATTACGCGTCGGCCATTTTCTCTGCGAGAAAAAATGTCACTAACAAAGAATGAATATTTCGGCTCGAATATGCTCCAAGGGTTCAACAGATAATATAGGATGCAGATGTCATTCCCAATCTTTTTTGACAATCCATAGCTTCAAAACTACAGATTATTAATACTTATTAATTAAAGTAAATGTATGACGAGTCGCGGATGTGTCGCGCGGCCGCATTGTGGTCTCCGGCACATCGGCACTTTTTGACAGCAGCCGTATTGCGGCCTCGCGACGCTCAAGCGGAACAATTAAATGTTTTGGGCGCGTTTTTCTGCTTTTTTCAATACCATGACAGCTCAGGGCGTACCTGAGCTGTCGATTCGACGAGCGATTTTATCCCTTGGTGATTTTTTTTCGCGCACATGATTTTCAACGCTCTGCTTAGCCCCGAGAGTTGAAAATCTAAGTGTGTTATTTCGACGCACTGGGAATACTGGGATGCACTCTGTTGGATTCTCAATACTCGACTCTTTCTTCTTCTATCTTTTTTACCATAACGGGGAAGCTCTTGGCCTGAATCTCACCTGATGGTAAGTGATGACCAGGCCGAAGGTGGAAGCGAGCTTCACCGGGAATCCTCTACCACAGAGGAACTGGCTATCTTAACTCTAACTGCCGAAACACAACAATGCTGCTAACATTGTTGTTATAGAGACATACTTAGATAAGATGGTGGTAGCTAGCCAGGCGGACTTAGAACAAGCCCTACCACCAACCAAACCGGCAGAAAATTTTGCCCCCACTGGTAATCGAACCTGGGACCTCTGGGACTGAGACAGGTAGTCTAACCACTAGACCACAGAGGCGGTTAACTCAACACCAAGAGTCGGAAATCCGGTGCGTGATTAAATCCTGCTGTGATATTCTTACGTCCGTGCGAACGTGAGCTTTAAAGTCTTTACCGGAAAATACATCTTATAAATCTGTCTATCTAACCAGATGCTTTTAGAAAAACTTTAAGAGTAGGTTCTTTAGGTGCATCAAGCTAAGAGCCGTATCTTTAGATGTGCAACTGTGGGCCGTTAGTAGGGTGAGATTAAGGAGACTGGTCGAGATAGAGATGAATCGGTCCCATTCATCTCGACGGAGCTTACACGAAGATTGGTAAAAGTGGAGTGGGCACCGACTGGGCTCATTGGTAAATATTTGTAGCGAAATGTGACTGACATTATGTAATGTGACATTATGTTATGCATCATTTGAAAGACATACATTATTTGAAACTTATTCTTGTTTTTAGAAATATTACTAGCATTATGCATACCTACATAAACTCAAAAATAATTGCTAAAATATTTAATCGCTGCCAAGTTATTTTTTGTAGCAAATAATTAGTCGCCCTAGTTGTTAATCGCCTGGAAATTAATTAGTCTTTAAAAAATACTAGTTTTAAGCATTGGTTTAATGATCAAAGAGTCTTCTTTCTTCTTGCTTGCCAGTCCCACAAACTATTGGTAAATCTATCTAGGCAAGGGTGGTCTAACATAAATCGCCTTCAACGATCAGACCTTTTTTAAATTTCTGTTATTATAATTCTGATTTTATTTCAGTTTGCAAGTACATTAACGCTTAATGTAATTAGTTTAAAACAATAATTACTGTGTTGAAAGCGTAATGCCGCAAAACCCGCGTAAGTGGGTTATTATTGAAATTGTTAATGAGGTTAGTTAATTTATTATATCGAATGGTTTAACATCATAGGAGGGGCGCCATGGGGCTTCCAATTACATTATAATAATGTTTTGTTGTAGTGACAATTTCGTCAATTGACATAACGTAGTTCATATAAATAGTGCAGTTCAAATATACCGCAAATATTTTAGCGAACATTGACACAAAGGGTAAATACATTGAATTTATGTCAAATTATGTATATATGTGATCATGTTTATAAATGAAGCTGTGGCGGTGTCTACACTGCCACATACGAACTACGCATTACACTGACGTCACGAGAAATCCTGCATCGCCCAAGCAGCGTTTACCACGCGATCAACATATACATAACTTCCCGACATCAATTGTCGGGCAGTTGCCCACCAGACACAACAGGCGTCTGGTTGGAGGAACCTCCCTTTTCTATAGAGGATTAGTGAACTTACACCCTGTTCCTCATGGCTCTATTATGCAACAGATAATATTATGTATATTAAGCTATCAAAATTAAACACTTATTAGAAAATCAATACCTAGTATTACGTAGAAGTCAAGTTTTGTACAATAATATTATATTTTTTCCAGCCAGAAGATGACGCGATGTTAAACGGCAAGCTACGCCGGAGCAGGGTGCGTGCTACGCCGTAGGGCTGCGGAACACTCCCAATAGTCCTTGTTTGTACGTTAACATTATCAAACGCGGACCTCCCATTGCTACTATAAATATTTAAAAAAATAAACGGTTTAACAGCAAAGTACTTTAATAAGTAACTGCATGGGACCACTAGCATGAATAAATACTTGCTTTTTCACTAACAAAATAAATAAAATAATAAATCAAATAAATACGATAAAGTCAATACAGAAACATCCACTGATGTGTGGCCATCAGTGGTTGCTACAACCATTTTACAATATTGACGACCACCGCACACCGCCTTTTCAATTTGTAATCAATGATAAAGCTTCCACGGTAATGGCCATAATTATTATGTCGATTCACTCAGTGCACAAATTTTAATATTCCGGAAATATACTTATAGGGTATTTAGTGAATGTTTTAATTATTCACAAAAAAATAACAGAGAACTTAGTCTTACAATATAATTACTAAAGCGAACTTGTCACTTTAAAGGTGTTCACAGCACTTACATAACTTGCCTATTTTATTTAATTAGGTAATTATAGATATAAAGTCAAATAAGTTAAAAATAACATTTACAAATATTTTGATTAAAAAAAAAAAAAATACAGTCGAATGAAATCAATTAAATAATTATACTGTAGAAAAAGTGTTGAACATTGGTCTCCTCTTTGACGACTGTAACGTGTATCTCATGGCTGTAACGGCAAAGAAATATCGTCAAACATGGAAATTGGCACAAATAGCAAGGCACCAGATTTATCAGTGACCACATTTTTTTGTTTCATACGTTGTTAAAATATAATCATTTAGCACAAACCTTTTTTAAATGCTTTTGTGACACCCACGAAATGATGGGGAGACTCTATTATTAATCTTATAACGTTACACATTTCAGAAATATGCAAATCGTCATCAGTCCTTTGTCTCACTAATTGCGTGCGATGTTAATATTTTCCTTCCAAACAAACATGCTTGACAGCACAATACGTCTCAATTTATGCGGCGGGGTTGCCATCAGCCAAAATTCAAAGGCCTATTGTCATCTGCCGGGGTATGGCAACATTTACAAGTTAATTGGAAAACTACATCGACTTTAATCCGCGCGGGAGTTAAACGGACTCTGTTTGTTTGATTCACATTTAAACAAACATCTGCTAATTGCATCGGTTTCATTGGATGGAGGGTAATTTAGATAGTCTGTCAATAGTGTTTTGTGTTTTGACGAAATGTTATAACGACGAAATGAATATGAAATGTTGATTTGCGGAATACTCAACTATGTTAACTTTTTATTAAACGTACTGTGGTACCTTATATCGTTTCTCTTGACCTACTTTTGCGATGAAATTAATCTTATCTGTCGTTTTGTGACAAAAGCTTTAGTAACACTTCTGTAGAGATTAAAAGCAAAATTACTGCTATGTAATTTTCATTTTGATTAATTTCGACAGAAGTGTCGACAGCTTGCTAAAGCTGAAGACCTAAATATCTAGCAACTGTAAGTGCGCCAAACAATCCTCCGTAACTCGAATTTAATTCTATATCCGACGCACTTGGCATACTCCTAGATTGTAGCAGACATTTTTAGTGGCACCGCTCAATAGGACGCTCAACGTAGCGCAAAACCAAAATTTGTCTGTAAAGTGACTATTCCGCACAAAATAATTGAGCAGTTATGCTAATGAGATACAAGCTGAACTGACGCCAAAACGTTGTCCGCGGAGCTTTATGCAAATCACCCAGGGCGTGCGATACGAACGCGCTCGCCACTGAGTATCGATAGCCGGAATACGGACGCGACACGTTACGTCACTGTATAGTTCGTTTTTGAATTGTCGTGTAATTTTAGAGTTTTTTGTTTTAGATTTTTTGGTGTGTGTATGTGTAGGTACTTATAGTAAACTTGCGTTTTGACTTTTTGGCGCATCAGTGGTTAAGATGACATAGTTCTAAGTTCCGAATTTAAGCAATCTATTGGTTGTTACCAAAATCTGTGAAACCATAGGAAAGTCACTGGTTTTGCATTTTTTACACCATTAACTAATAACGATTTACTCCATAGGTACTTAATAGTACTTTTTTACTAAAGATCTTATCGATTCAAAATAAAGGTGTTCGAAATATGCCAAACCGTATTTATTATGTCAAACCAACAAATAAATTGGCATCTCTTTGTTTAGGTACCTGCCTATTTCTTACTGAAAAATAAAATACATCTATTTGTCTAAATACATGGGTATGCCTATCGCGCCTAAAGGGCCTATAGTAGCAACAATAACATTTGTGTTAATTCTGCCAGCTTACATAGAAGGCCAGTTGAAGACGGCTTAGGTCTCAAATGTTGATACGGTACCCTTTTCAAAAACGTTTCTTTTGTGAAAAAAATGCCTTTACAAGGTTGACTTTAGTAACGAATTTCATGTATTTCTATTTTTATTGCTCGTCCTTTGTTTTTATTACGTTTAAATAAATATATTTATGTGTTATGAATATTTAATATTGTGTTGACGTGTAAAAGGCGCGTGGAATTAGATTGACATGGCAGAAAATGGGGAGTTAAGTGATTTTTATGGAGAAACTTCGCTTACCTACTGTTTTCTGTTTTATTTAAGGCAAATTCCAAATATTGGGCGGTAGCGCGATGTCAATTCTTATAAAGTGAAAGCCGGGATTTCAGTCAAAGGTATTTTTACATAAAATATTTCAATGCAAGTCACAGACATAGCTAATGGAGATCGACTATTCACAGGAAGATCCTCAAGATTGTGGGACCGATGAACCAAGAGAAACGCGTTGAAATAGCACATTTAAAGTAATTCCAGCAGCATTACATTAATTTACCCTATCTGTTCGGCATCGAATCTGTGGCCAGCATAATTATTAAAT
This sequence comes from Eupsilia transversa, assembly GCA_914767815.1. Taxonomy (NCBI): domain Eukaryota; kingdom Metazoa; phylum Arthropoda; class Insecta; order Lepidoptera; family Noctuidae; genus Eupsilia; species Eupsilia transversa. The sequence goes on from OU611888.1 coordinate 8,843,949, forward strand.
GCAACGTATATTTTAATGCCATGTCCCGTTGCCACATTTGTATTTTCGAAAAGAAATGAGTCATATTTTTTTTGTTCATACTTTTGTTGAGTAATACGAAGGAGTTTTATGACAAAGGTTTTCTTCTTCATGCAGGGGCCGTTGAAAGCGCTTTCAAAAACAAAAGTAATTGACTTTATAATTGTAACGAACTCTCCTATAACATGTGAAATAAACTATTTATTAAAGTTAGTATGTACTAACTCTTTTCACTTGTTTCGCCCCAGTTGTTAGACGCCTGGAAAATAATTAGTCTTTAAAAAATGTTAGTTTTAAGCGTTGGTTTAATGATCAAAGAGTCTAGTCTTGCTTGCCAGCCCCACAAGCTATTGGTAAATCTATCCAGGCAAGGGTGGTCTAACATAAATCGCCTTGAAAGATCAGACATTTTTACATTTCTGTTTTTTATCTTTGTATCTTTATGTATATTATATTTCTGTTTTTTGTCTTTATTCTGTTTTTTTTTCTTTTTCTGTATATTAAGGTCTTGCTACGCGTGCTAGGTGTCCGTCTAGTCTTAAGTCAATAGGTTACTTTTAGGCAATCATGCACCATAGGTCGCCCATCGCATTATTGCTTACCAACGGATGAGATAGAGGCAAAATGTTACAAAAAACATAAAAAAAAACATAGCACATCAGTATTGAGAACAAATAGTTTATATTGGTTGATTATTTGAATATTAGTTGGGCTTCCTAATATAATTACGCACTATTTATCACTGATACAACAAATTGATGGTTATTGATGATTGAAAATGTGGAGGCCATGTTATTTCTATTAATAATTATTTTAATAGAAATAACATGGCCTCCACATTTTCCTGTTTGCACAAACAAAACTAAACAAGGGAGTAACTCAGATTCCTGAGGTACATTCCCGAAGCATTGCGAAAGACGTTACCTACCCGCCATTGTTCCACTAATGGCATCGAAATTCCTACAATCTTTTTCCGTTACATTAATCATTTCGTTTGTTATCAAATACTCTCTTTTCCTTAATCCAAAACAGGATAAATACAGGCATAGAGGGAACATTCAGGGTTAATATGACACTCACGAAGTACAGTTGGTAGGCCGAAAACGTGTACAAATAATAAGGCTGCCACTCAACCCTGCTTCCGCGTGGGTGTGGGATAATCCTCGCCATTTTTGCTCGAGTCGGGGAATATGTCAAGTTCACACCTGCGGAGTTGTCGACCCCTACCTTGCTACGTTCTCGGGGAGATTAGGATGTGTTGAAGTCTGGGCTGGACGAAAGATGTGTTGTACTTATTTATTTTGGAAAAAAGTTTTGGATAGAGGGAAGTTTATAATTAGTGTTGTGTGTCTGTTAGAATAAATAGAAGTTTTAGCATACACACATCACAATATAGATGACAACACTAGGGTGTCGGGGCGAAGAAAAGGTTTCGTAAATTATATCTTGGTGTGCTGCCCAGCTGACGGACGTCAGACGACCAATGTCAAAAAAATATTGTGTATCGAAATCGCAATATAAAGTAGAAATGAGAGTTAATATAACTATGTTCTTAATTGAATTACCTTTTACTGTTGGCTAAAGTGCATAAGTATTTACTTTTCTTTAGCATTTCGTGGAAACCAGCACAGAACCTTTAGATTTATCTTAAGTACTTAACACATTGTTACAAACAAAGTGTAGTTTTTAGTGTAATGGTTCAGTACGTAATGAACAAACGGAACCCACATAGGATCACTCGTGTGTCTGTCTGTCTCAGCCAATTTTCTCCGAATCTAATGGAACGATTAAGTTGAAATTTGGTACACATACGTTGTGAAATGAAATTGTTTATTCTGTAAATAGGATAACGGAATCACTTAAAATAAGCTAGATAGGTCGGCGTTTCCTATCTGACTACTCTGTGAAGAAAACCAAGGGAGGCCCCCTTGGTTTCACTGGTAGAGAATGCCTAAGGCATTAAGTTCGCCTTTGTACCTTTTTTGAGTGTGAAAAGTTTAAATAAATAATAGTAGCAATAAATTTAAAATAAAGAATTTAAAAATTATTTAAGAAAATAGATAAAAGTTAACATTATCTCCGAAAATACGGTGGAGTTTCTTGCCCATTCTCCATATGAAATTACCTTTTGAAAGGGGCGACTGGAATCAATTCATTTTTTTTTGTAAATTTTGACGTTTAATAGTGCCTATTTACATAAAAATAAATGATTTGACTTTGACTTTGACTTACATTTCCAGTTGGAATGTATGAAAGAACATGTTTTTCAACGACAATGTAAGTTTCTTCTTGGGATAAATTCATCCCAACCACGGAACCCTTCATAGAGCGTAGTCCGACACACACTTGGCCGGCTTTTCCAATTTTTTAAATCAAAACAGTGGAGAAGTAAATTGGGACTGGTAACTTTCCACCATAGTCCCCGAAGACCGAAGTTCATTAAATCAGGGAACATTTGACATTAATTTCACCAGAATGTAATTAGATTTTTCTTAGGTAATTTGAAATAGCCTTAAATGAGGTCCTTTCCCAAATATGTTGGGGTCGGCTTCCAGTCTACCCGGATGCAGCTGAATACCTGGACATATTTCACATGGAGCGACTGCCTATCTGATCTCCACAACCCCGTAACTGGAAAATAAGATACCCCTTGGTAAGCCTGGTTGTCAGACTCGGGTTTCTGACGACCCGTAACGACTGAAAAAGATCCACGAATAACAGCCGGGACCAACGGCTGAACGTGCTTTCCGAGGTACGGAGAAGTCTAAGTACTTATGTAAAGATGGTCACCCATCCACAGACCCACCCCGGCAAGCATAACTTATCCTGATGGATCGCCCCGTGCGGCTTTTATTACTTAGCCACGAGCTCCTCAAAGTAGCCTTAAATGAGGTAAAGAAACAAATTACATTTGCGAAAGGAAATTTGGAATTCCACATCGCGTCGTCCGGTAGCTTGGGGTTGGGGGAACCACGAAATACCTATTATTTAAGTAGGCACCGCTAAATTGAAACGAACAAATGTTATTTAGGTACTTGGGTTGTGGATTATTTCGTTAGGATAACTTACAAAAGGAAATTGATATGCCGAAATGAATGTTTTATTGAATAAACGATCATACTTTGTTGAAAATAGAACCTGCTACTTTCTAAAGCGCTTTATTCTCAAGATAACCTTTGCGTTTTGAAAACAGAGTTCGTCAATGACACTCTAGCAGTGCTAATGCAAAGGTTCGTTAGTGAGTTTTGCTCAGTTCATTGTCTTTACAATTATAGGTAATTATGTTTAAAAGATTATAAGTTTTCACGATGAATATAAGTCTATATACGAATCAAAAAGAAACGAAACACGTTGAATTTACCAGAATGTAATTAAGGATGGCACCTAAATGTTTGATTGCGCCTTAAACTTTTTACCGTAATCATCAAATTACATAAAAAAATCTCGGTTCTGCGGCATTTTGCAGTTATATGATTGGGCTGTAAAAACTTGGATGGCGGCAACGCGGGTGGGCCAATTTTATAACATCAAAAAATATAATCGTCCTTACGATTTATAGTACTAATGCGAAACTCACATTGTGGCGTTTTTATGTTTGCCCCTAGTTACGTCGTAAAGACATTTTTATTTTAGCCCCCTGAATGTCATTACTCACCCGGGAACTGTTTCAGCGTTTTTGGAAATATTGAATGTATTACCCTCCGATGTAATTGGAGCTTACGATGTTATCGACGGCCAGACTTTTTATGCTATGTTTTTTTCATTGATACGTTGTTATGAATCGATAAATTGGCTTACTTTTTTAGGCCATCATTTTCAATGGATCTTATTGAGTTATGTGTATCTATTTACATCACTTTTACATACCTAGTTACCATCATAGCCATCAATATTGTCTCATAGTGGTCAAGTTCGTTCCATGTAGGTAATCCTGCGAACTGCATATTCAGCGGGAAGGTTGGAAGTACAGTAACGGTCATAAGTGGAGTAGCAATTTCACAAAGCAATAGATTGACGCTTCGGTTTAACTTACGACCTTCTTATAATAAGTCATAGACACACACACACTCTCATTAGTTTAACAATTATAGTATTTCATAAATTCAACTCGTAACGCATATGTCATGATAGCTTAGTGGTTACCGTGTTTGGGTTGACGCGTTCATGCGTAGAGAGTCGTGGGTTCAAATCTCACGCGCGGTGATAGTTTTTTAATGTTTTAAAAATCACTCGAATAATCACGCTATTGACTATATCCTTGTTATGTTCGTCGTGTTCACTAAACTCGCAAAAACTTTATGATTATACCCACGAAAACCTAAATAAAGTTAAATGATAATTAAGGTAGACAAACGCAGTTAACTTACGACTCATTCACCGCGAATAAATAGAACGATGTTTGTTATTGTGGGTTAGTGACGTGTGTTCAATATATTAGCGGTGTCTAAAGTTCATTTTGAAATGCAAGCAAAGAATAAAGAAATGAAAGCGAATATTATTGCGCTGCGTAAAAGCGGACTTAATATTTATCACAAATATCTGATAAAACCGGACTGAGTGTGAGTAATATGATTTAATTATTTTATCAAACATTTATCTAATTAAATTATAACTGCTGATCCTGGTAATTGTTTTTTGAAACGTTTTATTTTTACCTTATTAATATTATTTATTTATTGCATAATTTAAGTAAATGAAATTGTTTCTGATCTGATTTGGTTTTGTAGCTATTAGTAGTTATATATTTTTATTATATATTTTTAATTTATATAATTTTTATTATATATATTTATATATTTATAATTATATTTAGTAGCTTATTCTTATTTCAAAACATTTGTTAACTTTAATAATGCTCGTCTAGTTACAACCACTGATCTTTAAATGTCTCTTCTGTGGATAAAGTCTAAATAGAAGAAGAAATATATCATTTCAAAGTAAATTTATTTACTTAGATTTTTGAACGATGAAAATAACATTTTAATTATTTATGTGAAAGGAGATCGGCAAACAGTCCTAATAAATTAGGCCTCAATAAACAAAAATGAAATAATTTGGGTTTTCAAGGGGTAATATTAGTCTATAGCCCTGTGCAATAAATTTTTCGATATAACATGGGATATGGAAATTAAAAAAAAAAAACTTTATTTCAGACCGTAGTCAATAGACCCCATTATCATTTGTTCCCGTTCTTTTATTAGTTACCTATGAGTTTTCGTAAAAGATTAAAAGTACTTTGCCAGGCTCTATCTCTTTAATATGATGTGAAACTTACTTTGAGATTGTTAAGAATGCAAGCTTGTTTTACAATTAAACAAACCAGTACTTATGTCATTTTTTGTTTAAGTCTACTAATTAAAATAACAATAAAATAACACTTATAATAATGAAATACCCAACACTTACCTGTCGTGGAGATATCCATTCTCTAATCACTGATAGTATATCGATTGAGTTCAACAGGTTTCTTCTCATGCGAGCTGTAGATATGCCACAATTAATACAGCGGAGATTATCCATCGTAAGCAGTAAGGTAACAATATCAAAAGGCAAAATCGGAGTCCAAAATGCGTGCTAAGGTCAATAGGTTTGGAAGAAACGGGGTCCAAGAACGAAATAGGGTCGGTCACAAAGGCAGTTACAATTGTCCAAAAACACAGCAAGGGTCGGTAATTAGATGAAGCACACAAAATAAACACAAAAAGAAAGTCCACGACACGAACGAGAAACGTTGTGGCGGCAATCTGTTGTCATGACAACAACAGATTCATTGACAAGTGACAGCCGTATCGAGTGTTGCAGTTCACAAAAATGCAAATCGATTTTTCTATAAAATCATTAAAATAACGTAACAACAACGAAAAAATACTCTATCTTTAATCATTATTTCGCAATAAACTCGTATAATACTTTTTTAAGTGAAAAGAAATATAAATCGAATATAATAATACAAATCTTTTAATGGGAAAAAATATTTTTATTTAAAAATCGCATAATATGGCAACATCAGTTGTTATTAAAACAACTGCAACGCGAGGAATACATTGATTGACTTTTATTAGAAATACTTTTTTCCTAGGTTTTTTTAGGAAATGATAGATTAAAGTAGGGCTTATAATTATTTAAATATTTTTTCGAATGGTGTAATACTTTGTCCATCAGGGCCAGGAATTGCTGATCTCCTTTCTATTGACAATAATTACTTATTAAACTTTTTTGTTTTAGAGAGAATTATTCAACACGTCTTTACGAACCGTGTGCCGTGCAATCCGCGCAGAAGGTTTGCATTACATGTTACCCACTGTGTGCAATGTTTACGTGCGTGAGTGGTTAAACACCCGGAGATAATAGTTATTTCACGGCCAGCACGATCTCCTGACCTCCACCCTATAGAACACCTATGGGGTTTGATGATACAGCGATGGGAAGCACGGAATGAGCGGTCTGATGAGCAGTTGAAGTTGCATTGTATAGAAATATGGGAAAATTTAAGGGAAACAGATACAGATAAATGCTTCAATATATGAATTAAAATCTAAAATAATTATAATTATATTATAAAATTTAAATTATAATAATTATATTACAATAATTATAATAAAATAATAATTATTATTATAATTATATTGTGTCATATCCGTAATAAGGATTATTTTGAGGTTTAGTTTCAATCTTCTTTTCGTAATGAAAATGAACACTTAAGCTATAGCCTCAATAAGTCCTATTAAATACGATTTGTTAACTATTCGTTACACGAACGTGAGGTCTCAAACTCGTAGTAAAATAAAAGTAGTAATACTGAGTAATTTATTTGTATTGTGACAACGATTCCGCATTTGTTATATTTACGTGGGTAGATTTGCGTAGATTTGCGAGTTGGTTTGTTACATTACCCACACACAAAAGTAATTAAAGGACATTATTATTTATTATTAAGATACAATATATTAAGCCTGATTGTCATAGTTCACGGTACTTTATCTCAATAAATTGTTATTTATTGGAAAATAAACTGTTTTAATTCTAGAAGTTTATTTATTTAAACTTCATAAAATGATAACGAATAAACATTTTGTAATCACTTATTAAACATTTTTATTCTTAACCCCTTATTTCAATAACAATATAAGTAATAATAAAATTAGTTATTAATTAATAATCTTGTTTATTAATTTATTGAATAATAAAAGAACAGATGAAGATGATTGTTTAAAAGAAAAATAAAAGTTTGGTTTCGTGATTTGAACCCAGACCTATGTGTTTCACCATACACTTCGATACGCTACCGGCTATCGGAACTTGATACCAATACGTGAATTTTTAGCACTACTATGAACCGACCAAGGTCACGAGTAATTACGTATTCTGCGAAAAAGTGACGGTATGCTTTTTGTTTCATTCAACGCCAGTGTGAGAGTTCTGAGGTGTATTCTGTGTTGATACATCACTTACACACATAGATATAGGTTCGGCCTGTCGCTCGTTCACAGCAATACAATCCTAAGCGTGATAATGCACTTATGACTGCTTACTGTACATAATCCTATGGTATTACCCGAACACTATTGGCATAGCTGTCAATAGTTTTATTTCCGTAGTTCCAATACACAAACAATGGTATCTATAAATTGGGGCACGTGTGCACTGCATACATTGATCGCTCCTCGCACAAAGGTGTCACAATCGTCATTTTTGTCCGTTTGCTCGCGAAATTCAAAGCGGTGATATATGAAACGTCATTTGCGAACAGTTCGCCGTGACGTATTGTTCGCAACGTGATGCACCTGCGATCCGTCACGGCGCACAGTGGGGAAAATGAAAACGTCAAAACGAGCACGCGGAGCGTTTTATCTTCAGGAGGCCTGGCAACGCTTTGTTTTAGGAGCAACGCTTTTATTTTGTTACCTAAACACAGTGTCGATGTTCCAGTTGAGAATTCAGGTAATGGACGTGGAAGTCTCTCGTACCTACCTCAACCTACCTATTCTACAACTCCGTTCCCTGTTGTCTTTTGTTTAGTTCGCCGTTTGACAGTAAAATGTTCCCGGGATTATATTGTTTTCGGAAAAGCTATTATGGACTTATGAATGGGCACCAACGAAATTATTTTTGGTGGATTTAATGTTAACAAGTAATTACAAGTAGAAATTAATAATCTTTTGTGTTTCAGGTTTATACAATAGATTACAAAGGTTTGGAAAGTTTTGGATTGTTATTTCGGAAAATTGAATTTTGGTGAATTGTGAAAATTGATTACATTTATATTATAAATGAAAAATTCAAATAAATGGTAATAATGTTATGTGACTTTGCTAGGTCAGTTTTTTGTTCTATAGAATGATCATTTTCCGGATCTTTTTGCTGCCAATACCTAAGTTCCACTGACGTTTTTGTTTCCATATTAAATTGAAAATCGTTAAATTTACAAAGCAATGGAAAAGGTAATGATTAATTCCGTTTATCAAAAAAACTACATACTTATGTTACATAACTTAGACTATAAAAAAATCTCAAGGTTACATTCAACCTCATAAACTCGTACGAAAAGCACATTTTTTCATTAGAACAACCGCAAACTGTTGTGAGGAGCATGCCTCCGTTTACGATGCAGGCCGCACTCCTCGTATAAATTACCTTAATGGCTTATTTGACATGATTTATAGCCAACACCTAGCTCGGGTAAACGCGCCTATTTGATGTTTCATTTCGCTTTGGGGAATTAGCGTGAAATCTGGCTGGAGTAATTATGTACCTAGTCGAATTTAGAACTTGGATACTCCGTTTGGCTTATTCGTTTTCCATCTATAATTTTGGCTGACAGATTTTTGGGGTACTGTTATGTAATTTGGAGGGATATTTTTCAGCTAACTTTACTGATCTGCTTCCTTAAAAATTGTAAAAAGGAAGGGCTAGGCAATGCTATGATAATAGCATTATGCAACTGCTGGGTATTGATTCTCGCTTAAAGAGCACGTGCACGTTTATCGCTTTCAGCATTCTTTGCCAGTCTTTTTTGGTTACTAAGTATATAAAAACTATTTGGTTTTGAAGCAAGCCACTATTCTGTTATAGCTTTCTTTCCCTCATTTTAATGTATATCTGTTGTGTATCCAACCGTTTTAAAATAGGGACACTTGATTTGAACTACAAAAGTATCTACATTATTTGAATGTATAGTTGACCTCGTTAGCTTTTTACCGTTAATATTTGACACTGCTCTGCATTCGGCCTCGAGACAGTCGGAAAGTTAATAATAAAGTCAAATTCCATGACCACTGATTAGAATAACTCTCATTTCGTAAACTCCTAATCCCAGTTCCTTTCGTAGACCCATCGTTACGTCGTATAAATTTTTTCTACCACTTTTATGAAAGTTATTGCACGGGAGTTATATTCAAAAGGAAACGTGATTGCGTAGTTCTTTTTTTTATTAACTGTCATCGAAATAGTCGTGACCGATTTTCTACTACTCCAGGTGGTCACTGAATGAATGGAAACTGGTTAGACGATCTTGTATTGAGTTCAATTAAGACTTACTTATTACTGGCTTACCCGCGGCTTTGCTTGTGTGGAGATCAGTAATTATTCCACGTGATACAAAGCATCTTTTGTCCTAACCTAGGTCCAACCATGGTCTATCCGTGGGCTAAAGGAGGTGGCCAACTTTTGTATGGAGGCTTGCCCCACTTATGAAATATTATGTACAGGAAAAATTATGACCTCAAGTTAAAACGATTGTCCTCTAGACTAACCACTACTGAGCACAATACTGAGTTTTTTAAGAGATAGTTTTAAAAATGTTGCTTTTACGTAAATGTCAGGCGTTTTTTTGCTTTTATAATAAAATGTTTCTAACATTAGAAAAACTTCTCGGTAACGTTTAACAGGGTTAGAAACGATCTTTGATGAATTCTGGTAGCTCTGAGAGCTTTCGTGTAAGTTCGTCAGGTCAAAAAAGGCGGCCAGTTTTTCTATAGATAAAGAGTATGACGACATGCTAAAGCACTTTGTCTCTATACTTGCAATGTTAAAATAAACAGTCTCAAGTTTTCCCAAGTTCTTTTTACAGACAGCTTTAATCATGTTTCTAACATAATCAGGCGCACCTACTTTTAAAATAAAAATAAACCGTTGCATACCCTTTTAAATAACATTTCACGGCACGTACACACTGGCACGATATCGCGCCAGTGTATATAAGCCTTTATGAGGAATTAAGTTCGTGTTCCAGAACAATAAATCATTTCAGGTTGAGTATCGGCAAATAGACAATTTCTCAGTTTTCACCTACTTTTAATAATGAATTCAACGGATTTGTATTTAATCTGCTGGGTAAATGTATAATTCAAGTTCTCTTCAAGTTATAGTACTGGTTCTACCATGGGTTCTGCAATTAGTGGTTGTTGTTGCTTGGAGCTGGTTGAAGTCGTTGCAAGGGTTATTTCAGTTGTGTAACAGGAAAAATTATTATTGTTTCTGCACGAGTCCAATAATATGCTCGACATGACATCCGTTTATTCTTACTTACCATAATTACGTTAATATTGTTTTATTCCTAGGATTATTCGTTGACGAGCGCGTGGCTAAGTAATAACAGCCGCATGGATTGATCCGCATCAGGGTAAGCTACGCTTGCTGGGGTTGGTCCTTGGATGGGTAACCATCTTTACATATCGAGACTCCTCCGTGGCACGGAAAGCACGTTAAACCGTTCGTCCCGGCTGTCATTCGTGGATCTTTGACAGTCGTTACGGGTCGTCAGAAGCCCGAAAGTCTGACAACCAGTCTTACCCAGTTACTGGGTTATGGAGATCAGATAGGCAGTCGCTTCATGTAAAATACTGGTATTCAGCTGCATCCGGTTAAACTGGAAGCCGACCCCAACATAGTTGAGAAAAGGCTAGGCAGAATGATATTAGATGTTATTATGTATGAATATTTATATATTAACAATTGTGTGGAGACTGAAGAATTTCAGTTTAAGTTGACCGATATGTTTGGGTGTGAGTGCATTGATTATTGGTAGCTATGCGGCACTGCAGCAGGTGGAACGAATGGACTCTATATTCACCAATTAAACTTAAAAATCAATCGTTTACTAGCTAGCGTTTCCTAACCTCTAAGATTTCGTTAGAAACAAGCAGTTTCTTCGATTATCTTCCTATTCTACCTCATTGTAGGTCCAGATAAAGATTAAATGAAGGAAGAAATTGAACCTACAAATATGATCCCAGTAAAGAAAATTAGAATTTCATATATAATTTAAATGCTTAAGCATTATGCACCCAAGTTTCATGGGAAAGCATTAAAAGAAATTAAGTGCACTTGCAAAATTTACGACGTGAACGTTGGAAAACTTAGGTGTTTGTCATGTTCATCTTGAGAGATGCTTTAAAACTTAAAATTTATATGTTCAAAAAAGCGGTGTAGTTCTCAAAGGAATTATGGACCATACATCACAAGTTTAGAGCTGGGTCGGGGCGCCTGTTCTCCCGTCAGATATCGCGCTATGCAATACCCACTTCCGATGAGAAATTAATAGTTGTTTGTTGAAATTTCAGTAAAACTCCCCGTTACGGAAACTGACTAGCGTTCAAATTAAAAAGCTGAGGAAATTTCTGTGTATTGAGAGAGAAAGAATTTTTTTAAATCGAGCTGCTATAGAGTTGTTATTGGATATTTTATAATCTAAGAATGGAAGCTGTAGAATTTTTATTAACAGTTTTTAAAGGGATGAGGGATGGGGAACAGGGTGTAAAGTTCACTGATCCTCTATAGAAAAGGGCGGATCCTCAGACCAGACGGGTGTTGTGTCTGGCGGGCAACACTGCCAACGATTGATGTCGGAAAGTTATATATATGTATGTCAGTCGCGCGGTAAACTCTGTTTGCGTGATGCAGGATTTGTGTGACGTTAGGTCTTTGATGCGTAGTTCGCATGTAGCTGCCATGCATTGTAGATGCCGCCACAAGTTTTCAGTGAAGAGTTATACGAAGATTGAAAATGTAAAATTTTATTTCGTTACGAATATTATTACAGTTCCTTGCATAACTTAAATTTTTAGTTTTCTATCCTTTGATATACTTCCTAAGCAACGCATGTTGCCCCTTACTTTAAAGCTTGCTTCAAGTGTTGAAATGTAAAAAAAAAATGGTTGAGTTGTTAATAATTACTTAAAAAGCAACGTTTATAAGTACTCTGGGGTTTATATTAATGTTGTAAAACATTAATAGGTCTGTAACTACGAGCCTGTGTAAACTAGTTATCGGTCATGAATTTAACTAGGTAAGTACCCATTAATAACAAAATGTTAAACAACGAACATCACATTTACATCACATCAAAAAACACATTACATCGCATATAAAAGTCGTAATTCAACGAAAGCAATCGAAATTACCGTCCAATTGATTTCGAAGCGAACATCAATTAATATCATAAAGCAGTTCGGCGAACGAATTTCATATTTATGTTTTAAAACATGATATAATTATGAAGTTTGTAAAATCGTTGATTGGTGCCTGGTGCGCTGTCCATAATTAAATTCAGGCTCAAAATCTTCATTTACTGAGAACTAAGTTAAATTTTATTAAGTTATGACTGAAATAAACGTGTGAGTTAATTATTGCTGTTTGTAAGGGAAGATAGTATACCTATAAGTTGGTTTGTTGGTGTTATAGGTAAGATGAGACAGCCCGAGTGATAGAAAGTGGTTGCAGCATTGTGTCTATAAATTTACCGGCACTCACTTAAGGTGAAAGCTTTAAGGTAGCCCGTGAAAATCAAACTTACTTACGTTTTTTTGCAATTTGCAGCAGTATCAGGTTGTATGTTGATGTTAATATTATTTGCGGCCGTATCAGATATTTATTTATAGAATTGTAATCATAAAAATCATGAATACAACTCTCTAACTTCATATAATCCTATTGCATGACTATTTCATGAAATCATGACCTTTGAGGATTATTCTAAAAATAATAAATTTCGCGGGCTACCTCGGCACATCCCCCTTAAGGTAAGAATAAATAGCCTGAAGTAGGAATTCTTTTTTGCAACACTTAAAAAATAAATAATGGGCTCAGAACATGGTTCTTTGTTTAGGTATTTTGTTAGTGTGGCGAAACGGGAACTTGCCCGATAAAATGAATCCGCACTTCATTATATTTCCATATTCAAAAATAAAATAATGTCCATCAATAAAAGAAAGATACTTCGTCTACTAATGAAATATCCCAGGACTGCGAATTTCCTCTCATCAAATACTGTTACAGCTGAGCCATATGATTTCATTATTGAAAAAAGCAATATAAAAGTTATTTGTGTCCTGAATTCCTGATCCTGGTTTGTTTCTCATTGATGAAGACCAGCGTCATTTTTTTTATACTTAGTGCCATCTCTTTTTACCGTAGAGGCCCGTTAACATACGCTTAACCACTAACTCTTGCCCGCGGCTTGGCCCCCATGGAAATATATCCCATGGAAACGTACTAACGGCCCAGGATAAAAATTATCCTACTTCTAGGTCATGGTCTATCTGTGTGCCAAATTTCATCGAAATCTGTTCAGCTGTTAAGGGGTGAAGAGGTATCCAATAGTCCGACAGACAGAGTTACTTCCGCATGTATAGGCAATATTGGTATATGTATGGATCTTGCAGGAACATAAGAATGGGAAGCAAAACCATAGATAAAGGTGCACCGTCGTGCACTAGAATTTACCGATAACCGTATTACGTCCCGTGTGATAGCGAGGCGATTTATTACAACGGCTTGTCACTGAAAACTGTCGTGCAGAAAAACCAACCGCTTGCTCCAGAATTTTTGTGGAGATTTCATCTTCCTGACTGAACACAAAGACTGCATCGTATCTGCGGAAAATAAAAGAAAACGCCGGAGTTAAATTATGTAATAACCCATGCTACCATAAAATGTATTTTATTATCCAAAAGAAGTAGACTTTTACCACCCTATAAATTCGATAACAACTTACAAATTACACGAAATATTTGCGGTGGACAAGAACTGGAACAAATAGCGGTTCAAATTTAGTGTTTCCTGTTTTCTGGGGTCGACGCATTCCACGGTGGTGCAGGGCACGCCACATTTGACGTTTATTCGATTTAAGTCCAACCACGGACCGCAAGTCCGGTAAAGTACAGTGTGAATAAAGTTTAAGCTCTAAATTCAGTTTCCTGTGTGGAACGTTTCTGCAATACTTTGTAGCAATCAGGGGTCTCCCGGGATTGGTGCGCAAACTGGTGCTGTAACGACAATGGTGCGTTGAGTTCCATATTTCGACATTTGCATGCTGTTTTGTGGACGAAAAATGTGTTTTGTATTTTCACTGTTCAGGAAGAATAGCGTAGATTTTGTGATTGTTGCATTTAGTTGTGTTGGACCTAAAGACTTGTTCAATGCATTCAAATGATGTGATTCAAATACTTAATGAATGTGTTGAGCAAATAATTTAATAGTAGTTACTTTACCATACATTTTTGTTTTCACTATTCTAAAGTGAAAATTATCAGGGAGCATATTAAAATATGCAAAGCGCACTTATAACGATACTTTTTTTTGAAGGAAGCTCTTGGCCTGAATCCCACCTGATGGTAAAGGCCGAAGGTGGAAGCGAGCTTCACCCGGAAGCCTCAACCACAGACGAACTGGCTATCTTAACTCTAACTACCGAAACACAACAATGCTGCTAACATTGTTGTTATAGCAACATACTTAGATAAGATGGTGGGAGCTAGCCAGGTGGACTTGGAACAAGCCCAACCACTAACCAAACCGAGCAGAAAATTTTGCCCCACTGGGAATCGAACCCGGGACCTCTGGGTTTGAGACAGGTGGTCTAACCACTAGACTAAAGAGGCGGTTTATACCTCCTTTAAATTCAACGATAAGTTTCCCATTCTAGTGAAATGTAAACCTAATAATGTTGAAATGGATTTCAATAAGAGCTTACTACGAAGCTTTTAATGCACCATTTTATCTACGTCAGAGTAATTCGAGGCGGCAGTGTTTATATCCACTGAGAATGGGACGAACAAATATTTTTAAGCGCACGACTGCTGTTGTGAAGTTGTAATCCATTGCTGTTTATTTAGGCAACAGATGTAAAGATATTTTACTTCAACTGAGCAATTAAACATAAAATAAATGTTGTGAAATAAAAGAGCGTATTTTTCCGCAGAATTTTGCTCACTCATGAAACATTCAGTCAAAATAACATTAATAAATACAAATGGCTGAATTTAAATCACTCTGTATTAACTTGTCTCGACTTTTTTGCTTTTGAATTTATAAAATCTGGAGCTCCACATTTTAAATTTCAATAACATGCTAATATAAAATTGGTTTTACGAAGTTCGGGGCTACGCTTCAAAACCCTCACACTTGTTCCTTTTAAGAGGTTGAATTTTCCATACTAGGCCTGAGTATGTAAAGCGGATTTAGAAAGAAATGGTATATTTGATTTTATAGACCCTAAACCCTATTTCTAGGTGATAAGGTCCAATTTCCCTTAACAATAAGGCTTATTTTTGATACTCCGGATCTGAATATTGAAATCATAAAGTCAGTGTCATAAATTGGATTATCGTGATGGCAACTATGATTGAATTGGTAATGAAACTTCATTAGCCCGTAATTGAAGTGACATCTCTGGGGTAAAACAGACGTAATGGATGATATATTCTGAAGATAAATTTTCTATTTCAGGACCGCCTAATCTTATTTCTCCATTATTTGATTTTTAGTAAGAGAATATTGTACGTCTCTTTCGCTTTTATCTTCCATTTATTAATTTAGTTAACATTTTAACGTTGCGTCACTTTATTTGACTTTTTTTCTGATTTCAGATGAAATGGACCGTAGATAAGCACTCTTGAAATACGGATTTTTTCAATGTTAATACAATAAAATATAATAGTGCGATATAGTATCATAGCGGTAGGTAGGCAGACTGCAGGTAGTCTAGTAAGATATCGTCAGTGATAATGATAAAGTATCCCATTCATTTAAATCTATACGATCCCTAGTGAATTTCGAAGCTGGAATAAAGTGTATTGAGGACCTCACGAATTCATCTTTTAACTTCAGAGAAGTCATGTAAAGCATAGTAGTACAAGCAAAACGGTTATGGATCGAAATACCGAATACTACTTCTTAATTAGGTATTCATATTTCATTCAATACAATAAAGCAAATGAATGATTTTGATTTGATTTGAAAACGCAACCTACCTTCAATATTAAACTTTTTTATTTTCTTATTATTTGTATCAAACTGTTGCCCGCGACCTTTTCTGCAATCTAGGAGGAAAAGAAGCCTATATGCTTCTCCAGGTCATAGTCTACCCATGTGCCAAATTTCATTAAAATCCGTTCAGCCGTTTTATCGTGAATGCTTAAAAAACAAACCCACTTTCGCATTTATAATATTATAGTTAGATAATAACTCAACAGAAAACCACTTCAATCCAAAAATAAAATAATCATATTAATGTTTTCTTGTCTAATAATGGTCTTTATCAACTGTGATAACAAGAACCACCTGCTGCTACAATTGATCGGCAAAAAGGGGTACCTAAGGCGTGAATTACACAGATAAGGCGTAAGGTAAAGGCGCGGCACAGGCGCAGCGCAGGCGTGGAACAGATAAGGTACGAACGCGATTTAAATTATATAGAAGAGGCGAAGAGACGTTACGATGCGACATTATACAGGCTGACTTTGTTGCGACAGATGTATTCCTCTCCACGTGGTCATAATCTTTTAGGGTGATCGAGTAGCTTTGACGTTTCAGTGCATAAATACTGCTCATACTGTATAAGAAGCGATGCGGCACAGGCGAGAAGGCGGCGTGCCTCCATGCCGCTTGAGTTTCAAGACACGTCGACTACGTACATTTTGTATGAAATTTTTTTGAAGCGGCATCATGCCTGCGCTAAGACGCCTAAGGCGTTACATTGCTCTCCATGTGACCTTTTTTTTTTCTATCGCTATACATATAGCTAAGGAAACGTAGAAGGCATCCATAAAATTTAAATAAGAAATGTAAAGAAACATAAAACAATCTGAGAATTGATATTTTTCTCTTTAGATAGCATAACTTACTGTTTATTCCACTGTATAGTTTCTTTGAATTAGAATCCCAACAAGTGTTATTCGACATTCATATTAGATACTAGCTGCTGCCCGCGGCTTCGCCCGCGTGAGTGTCGGAAATTACCCCATACATCCCCATGGGTTTTAAGTATAAATATTGAGTTTCGAGTTAATCGGACAGCGCGTTAAAACTCTTCCATACAAACACTGACACCCCCCAATCCCCCTTTAGGGGGTAATTTAGACGAAGGAGGAGGCGGAGCGCGTGAGGGAGAGGCAAAGTTCGCGCCCTCACGCGCCTAGCCGCCGTAGGAGACGCCCTGGGCGTCGGAACTCCTTGGAGGATTCCCGGCCACCGTAGGCGCGGGCTTGCGGGCGGTGAGCAATGGGTAGCTCGCCCCCGATAAGGACCAGGCCCGGGTCGACGGCGCGTCGTGTTCCACGCGCGCCTCAAAGAGATGTCAGCAAAACTGACGGGGTCCGCTAGGACCGTTGCCCGCCGGGGTTGCGGGTAGTCCTAAGGGGAAACCGTGGCCCCTGGCATGGCAAGGGAAGGAACACGGGTGGGTTTTAGTCAGTAAAAGTCTGACACGCCCTCCCGCTCCGCCTAGAGCGGGAGAAGTCATTGGATTATTTCCCATCCAAAAAAAAAAAAAAAAGAAAAAAAAAAGGGGGTAATTTAGAAAAACAAAAATCTACAAACTTTATAATTTATTTAGATAACTATTCGTGCGAAGAGCGTGTTTATTACCTCAAGGAATAAGATTTTTCATACAAACTTTCATCCCTTATTTTACCCCCTTAGGGGTTGAATTTCGAAAAATCCTGATACACGTTATTCTTAATTTTTGTGTTTAAGTATAAATATTGAGTTTCGAGTTAATCGGACAGCGCGTTAAAATTCTTCCATACAAACTTTGACACCCCCCAACCGTAGGATAGGATACTTTTCCGGGATAAAAAGTACCCAGTGTGGTGCCCAGGATATTAAAGAATAATTATACCAAGTTTCATCGTAATCGAACCGGTAGTTTTTGCGTGATACTTGAACAAACAGACAGACAGACAGACAGACAGACAGACAGACAAAAAAATTTTTAATCACACTTTTGGGTTCGGTGTCGGTCTAGTAACACCCCCTGCCATTTTTTTTTTGATATTTTCAATGTACAGAATTTTCACTTCTACAGATTTATTATAAGTATAGATGAAGGTGCACAGTGAATTTTACATAATACATTCCACTCGTTAGTTCACGTTCAACTATTAAGTCAAATGAACTCCGGGAATCGGTTACGCCTCAGTGGGTACTTACGCTTAGCTTCTTATAAAGTAATACAGAAATATATTACTTGGAGTAATGCCATGTGCCAATAATCTCCATAATAGCTTCTTATCTTCGTAAAATATTACCGAGTTATTATATTTCCCAGTATTTTATGAAAAGCTGTATCAATTCCAATGTGGACTAATCGGGTGTATGTGTTATTGTGTATATAATGTATAGAATATGTCGTTGATGTATTTAGCGGAGGGTATGTTATGTAGAATATTTTAATATATAAATATTTTCTTTTATGGCTAGCTACCCAATCGATTCTGATAAAATTAGTTATACTTAGGATAGTTGTCAACTAGGAAAGATAAAAAAAACACACAACACACACATTTACATTATCATATAAGTAAATATAATGACGGCCCAGCATCCAGCGCGCGCCGTATGAAGTTACTAGGAACGATCGAAGAGGTCGGATAAGAGTGACACTGGCTAGTGATAGTTATCATTGATGGGTGCGTGGCGTCTTCTGATGACAGAGCTGATGTCAGGGGAGCAATGCACGCCGCTGACGTCGTACGTCCACGATGAACTACTATTTTCCGGCACAACCCTGATCATATTAAGCTGTTGAACCTCTAATACGATGATAATTTCTGGTAAACGCTCTCCTGTGTCGTTAAATGTCGTGTGTTGTCCTAAACTACAACATTTACTTTGAAACTACAATTTATTAGCTCGAATCATGTAAGCCGTGTACCTACGAAGCCAGTGTAAACAAATGAACATAATATAATATTATAGAATTTAGTTAGAGGGTTTCCAAATGACTGTCCATTCTCATCGTAGACAGCACAATGACCGTCCAATCCCTGCATGTGTAATAAAATGAGACTAAAAGGTCCCCAACTTAGCATGTTTTGCACAAAAGTTAGGGTCAATTTACATGACAGCTGACGGGAAAGGAAGGGTAGCGTCCATTCCCACCGATGCGCGAGAAGTCGCGAGAATGCTCGAGGATTCGAGTTTTTCTCTTACCACACGACCTGTACGGTTTGTAAGAATAATTGGGTATTTTATCTATGGGCCTTAGTTGCCTGACAATAAAGGAATTATTAGTATTATTATTTGCCAACATCAAAAATAAAAATCGCTTCACTTCACTTCCATTCTCCTCCGCAATGAAAATTGACACAACAACCCTGTGAAATATTTCCAGCATATATTATTACGGGAAAGCTAAATCTCTACTACGATTAATTACTATGACATCCTGACATGGAAGTTTTGGAGGTTGACTGACGGTCAGCCGGCAGTCTAGACGGTCAAATTACAACAATTCATCACTAGATATCGCGACCAGCTGTACCAGACAACAATAAATCATATATTAATATTCATGATACGCGATGCTCATATATCACTATTATTAAAGAATAAAATATGGACTCAGGTCCTATCAATAATGTACTAGGTGTTTTTTGCATGAAAGCACTGGATATTAGTTTGAAGCTTTTTCGAGTGGAATCACTCTAGTTAGTGAAACATGAGTTTGAATATTGCATGAAATGTACTCATAAAAAATAATATTATACAAAAAAAAACTTTAAAATTGTTTGGATGCTGTCAACCACTTCGATTAAATTTTTTGAGTTTGACATGCTCGAAATTTTGGAACACGTACCTACAAGTTGTCGTTTTTAACTACTTAAACTTATACATGAGTAGCCTGTGGCTTCACCCGCGTGGAGATCGAAAATTATTCCACAGAAACGTACTATCGGGGTAAAAAGTATGCTGTGTCCTAACCCAGGTCATGGTATATCCGTGTGCCAAATTTCATCCAAATCCGTTCAGCCATTAAATGCGTGAAAGGTGACAGACAGAGTTACTTTGGCATTTATAATATTATGCAGCACCAGCTGCTGCCCGCGGCTTCGCCCACGTGAACATATTTCTTTTTGTAAAAATGCAACCTTAGTTACTATAACATCAGCTATCTGCTAGTGAAAGTCCTGTCAAAATTGCTCCAGCTGTTTCCGAGATTAGCCGGAACAACAGACACGAAAGACAAAAAAAAAAGATTTTTTAGATAGATATACTTTCTTTCTTACGATAGACCGTATATACTTTCATAAGCATTTAGTAAATAGCTGTTATTCTGACATTACACACAGATACATCAATTTTATTTATATGTATGTTTGTATAAATAAAGATTTCTAACATTGCGAAACTTTTCCCAGACTGCAGTATTACTTTAATATTTTTTTTAAGTTATGCTGGTAAAACAAACAACGATAATAAAAACCTGCCTGATAAATAAATACAAAGAAAAAGAACTAATAAATACGAGCCATACGTCCGTCCATCTTACTCGACTGTTTTCCTGAAGTTAATTCCCAGAAGCGACGTGAAATGATGACATGGTCACAAAAGTGCAAGTAATGGCAGCTCATTGAGTATAGACGCCGTTATGTACCCGTCTTTCGTCTTTCTTTTCTTTGTGGTCTGACAAGGAGGGAATTTGTGTTGATATTTTATCCGCATTGTTTTTGTAGATTGATCTCTAATTGTATGTAAAAAGAGTGCCTCAAGCTCGTGCTTTACCGCTTTTGACAAAAAAATCAAGAAAATTAATACTTGACTTTGAAACTATCTAACCGTCACAATCAATCTGCCTAATGCCCGGCGCAATTTGGTGTACATAATAAAGAGTATTCTATTCTATTCTATTCTATTCATGGCAAGGTATGTTTAGGCGACGTATAAATATGGAAATGAAGTTTACATTTTCTGACAGCGACGATGCCGAGGTATCCTTAGGCATGCCGCGACGTCCTAGCATCATCATTGAAATTTCAGTTTTATTGTCATACTTTTAAGTTATATTTTTATTCGTCGCCTAAAAATAATCTATACTTATAATAAATCTGTAGAAGTGAAAATTCTGTACATTGAAAATATCAAAAAAATTAATGGCAGGGGGTGTTACTAGACCGACACCGAACCCAAAAATTTTATTAAAAATTTTTTTGTCTGTCTGTCTGTCTGTCTGTTTGTTCAGGCATCACGCAAAAACTACTGGTTCGATTACGATGAAACTTGGTATAATTATTCTTTAATATCCTGGGCACCACACTGGGTACTTTTTATCCCGGAAAAGTATCCTATCCTACTATCTATATCTATACCTATTAATAAAAAGACAAGTTCTGACTGACTGACTCATCAACGCCCAGCCCAAACCCTTGGACCTAGAAGGCTGAAATTTTGCACAGAGGTCCCTTTATAATGTAGGCAAGGAATAAGGAAGTATTTTTTTAAATTCAACCCCTAAGGGGGTCAAATAGGGGATGAAAGTTTGTATGAAAAATCTTATTCCTTGAGGTAATAAACATGAAACTCCGCACGAATAATTATCAAAATAAATGAAAAAGTTTGTAATTTGTTGTTTTTCTAAATTACGCCCTAAAGGGGGTTTGGGGGGTGTCAAAGTTTGTATGGACGAATTTTAACGCGTTGTCCGATTAACTCGAAACTCAATATTTATACTTAAACCCAAAAATTAAGAATAACGTGTATCAGGATTTTTCGAAATTCAACGTCTAAGGGGGTAAAATAAGGGATGAAAGTTTGTAGGAAAAATCTTATTCTTTGAGGTAACAAACATGAAACTTCGCACGAATAGTTATCTAAATAAATTATAAAGTTTGTAGTTTTTGTTTTTCTAAATTACCCCCTAAAGGGGGGTTGGGGGGTGTCAGTGTTTATATGGAAGAATTTTAACGCGCTGTCCGATTAACTCGAAACTCAATATTTATACTTAAAACCCATGGGGATGTATGGGGTAATTTCCGACACTCACGCGGGCGAAGCCGCGGGCAGCAGCTAGTAAATAATAAAGGCTTGTAAACCAGCGTCAAGAACTTATAGTTGTCTGGCATTTTTGCTGATCTGGGCCTTTTTTGCGCAGCCGTGAGGCAGACTCCCCTGCTAATTTTTTACATCGTACCTACTTTACACTTTTTATTCGATTTTTTATTTTATCTTTTTATCTGATGTAAATCATATTATGTGCCTTTTAGTCTGTGTTAAATAAATGTATTTTCTTTCTTTTAGCATAAGAAGCTTCTTCACTAGCCCTTGCACTTTGTATAGGTACATATAGTTGATACTGCCTGACGAGTGTCGGGACGTTGTAAATGAGCTAGTCGCGCAGCAAAAAACGCTGCTTGCGCGATGCAGAACTTTGCGTGACATCAGTGTGATGCGTAGTTCACAAGTGGCGATGTACATCCACATGGTAGGTCAAACCACACCACTATGTGAGCCACACCGCCTGCCAGCCACCACGCACAGCCACCACCCACCCCCACCAGCAGCCGCCGCGCGTCCAGCGCTCGGCGTGTTAACACGTCGTATACCGGTTCGCGACAAGTCAATCGTTATCCTGAGGATGCCTCGTTGAGAGGTGAAACACGTGTCGATTTCTTACAGGGTTTTTTAAGACTCTTTAAGAATAGTAAAGCGGAATTGTTTACTAAATATATCTACGTCTATTGTATTTTATAATGGATTTCCGCCAAGTAACGCCTGAATCAATTAACTATTTTACTACAAGTGGTCATCTTTGATATTAGTTCTTGTGAACGTGCTACAACAGTGGCTCTACTGTCATAATCTGTCATCAGAAGACAGACGCCACGAAACCATCGATGCGACGCTCTGCTAGAGTGACTGTCAGCAGCCAGTGTCACTCTTATCCAACCTTTTCGGTGATTCCAGAAACTTCATAACAAAACCACACAGCGCCACGTGCTGCGTCGTCAGATTAACTAATATGGGCTTTTAAATATTTAAAAAAAAACATCATCAAAAAAATATTTTCTACTATAACAATATCGAATGTATCAAAGAGATAAAAGGGCCTTATAATAAAAGAATATAATATTTATTAACACTTCGATAACTCGTTATATCCTCGCAGATCGGTCACTCGAGTGAACCCATAAAAGAGTTTCTAAGTTCTAATCCTGGATTAGAGAGAGCACAATGGAATGAACTCTTTTTTTATCAAAGGAAAGGAAATGTTAATAAGGGAGATATAATGATAGATGCATGTGACCCGGCTGTCGTAACCTTTAGAGCTTTACACTATTCATAGAGGTATCATCCTTACTCCTATTGTTGGTATCCCGAATCAGTTTTTTTTATAGTGGGTTGCCAGACTAAAAATATAACGTCCTACATTCGTTCAAAAGTCGGGGTGACTTTAGATTCGATATTCGCTTGTATGGGTACATTGCTAATGATTTGATTAACTTCAGTATTTGCTATTTAGACTTGAATATTAAATAGATACGAAATTGTGTTCAAAGAATTTTGAATAAATGTCATTATTAAACGCTAGCTGTCGCCCCAGACATCGCCCGTGTTTAAGTTTTTAATGTCAGGCTGTGAAAAGTAAATATAAATTGATTGGGGTCGGCGCAACATGTCTCATTCTTCCATACTTCCATACTATTAGTCGTCACAAAAAGTATCTTAGATGTTATATGTTTTTAAATTACGATTATTTTCAAAATAAAGTGAGTGGATATAGCAATAAACTCTATTATTGCAGGCAGATTAGTGGCTGTAGCAAACACCAATGGATCGCGGGTTTTTTTCAGTTTGTCAACCAAATTGGTACGTTTTAGACTATATAGACAAGCAAATTCAAGATTTTTTAGGATGTAGGGATCTTTCTTTCAATTCAACAGCAGTTTACGAGGGCGATCGGGTGTCATAAAACTATAGAATTATGTCCTACGGACTACGGCGTAGCGCCCAATACAAAGTCAATTACGTTAGTGTATCGTAGCGGATAACTGAAGCGCTACGCTGCTACGCGTTGGATTATTATATTTTGAAATATTGGGCGATAGACGTGTTTTATTGATGCATAGATATTATTTTGCTTTAACTACAAAAGGTAAATTATGCAAAACAAACAAAAGGAGTGTGTAGGGATCATAGCAGATGGGTTTCTGTAGTTTCTGCCTAACTCCAAGGGAAGAAGGTGTGAGGTTATGTATGTACAAGAGGTAATTTTCACATTCAACGCATGGTTTTAATAAGAAATGTTACCCTCAACTAAAAATCATTAGGTTTGCCATATTTTTCCCTTGTTGTATCTAAAAACTGTATTTTCCATGAAAATATTTGACAACAAATCAATGACATCAATTTACTGATTTATTAGTCTTTTAGCAATGGTGGTCTGACAAATGATCAGCTGCGGTAAACACGTATTGGCTCTAATAACATGACAGGAGTTTTGATGAAGGATTAAGAAGAATGATGGGACACACGTTGATAATCCCATGTACACTGCTACAAGGATCCTCAAAACCAAATGACGTTGCCGGGAGGTTGCTACTGGTGATCGCAAGCTAAGTCTGCGCGCGGACGAAATCGGAACTAATCATAACATGTCGCCGTCTTGTCGTTTATCAAATGTCAGGTCAAATTAAGTGTAGAATTATTTAATTAATTAAGTCTGTTAGTTACACCATTTATAACTCAAGAACGGCTGAACCGATTTGGCTGAAAATTGGTGGGGAGGTAGCTTAGAACCAGGAGGGTAGGTTGGCACGTAGGGTAGGGTACGTAGGGTAGGGTAGAGTAGGTAGGTAGGGTAGGGTAGGTAGGTACGTACGACATAAGTACCTACTTAGTGTTACCCGTGCGAAGCTGGGGCGGGCAGCTAGTTATTAATATAGATTTAATATTTTAAATATATTACAGTATAGAATTAAGCACGCCAGTGCAACCAGTCGCGCGAAGACTTATCTTGCGAGCACTCTAATTATTAGTGCAATTGTTTTATAAAATGTATTGAAAAACAAGATGGCGTTCGTTAGTTCCAATATACCTGCCACGCGCCAAAAGAGTTTTTGAGCGCTATACTCATTGCGATAAGTTTTAAAACATCCTACAACCGACAAGGATAAGTACCTACTATCTCAACGCCTATACAATGCCATGAAAATGATATGTTTATAAGGCTAGTGGCAATAATGCCCGACATCAATCTAATGGAAACGGATTTATAACGAGAGAGGCGTTTAATTTTAAAAATGCATTGGTACGGAGGCGTCGTTTACGACAGCTTCACACGGGTAGACTCAGACGAGCCGGATACAGGTGCAACTAAGTTTTTAAACATATATGTATTGTACTACTCAATACTTTGCAGGTACTAGAAATCTGAAGTAAAACATAAAATAACATGACACTTCTAATCCCCGAAGGGATATGTAGAGGCGTGCTTAAGTAGTCTATTCACCATTAAATCTGAAGTATTCTGGAGGTTTAAGATTTGACCCACTTTATTCGAATCAGTGTGAATGAATCAATGAAAATCTGAAATATCTTATTCGGAGTACCATCAGATTTTATTTATTATAAGTGCGTAGTATTTAGCGCAGTTGAATGCTTCAAACATTCAATAGAATTATGTAAATATTATGTGAATTTAAAGACCGTTTGGGATAAAGCCACAATTCTTATTTAGGCTTATAATAATGCAGAATTTTTAATGACTTGTAAATTTTTAAATAACATTTTATTATGTTAAAACTGAACTGTTTTTTTGTATAAAAAACTTTAAAAAATCTATTACTTTAACCTACATTTTCAAAGTGAGCATAGCATTGCTTTTCTCTTCTCCGAATAAAATAGGATAATTTAAGGATAGTGGGTTGTGTGAGGCCAGACTAAGTGGCCCCGGCGCACGTTCTCCAATAGAAGGCGAATAAATGACCTTTCGATAAAATGAGGAAAGAATTTATAGGTACGTAGGAAAATGCATGTTCACTAAGCTTCCCTCGAATAGAATGCAAGCATTGGATGCTTCTTAGTTTGTAAGAATTGTATTTACGACCAGTCGCCTGATTGTGTATGACTCGGATTTCTTAAGAATAAATAAAATTAGGGCTTTGCTTGGAGTTTCCATACGTGACCGAATCAGAAATGAAGAGATCTGCAGGAGAATCAAGGTAATCGACATAGCTCAAAGAATTGCCATACTTAAGTAGCAGTGGGCAGGGTACATTGCTCGCAGAACAGATGGCCGATGGGGCCGAAAGGTTCTGAAGTGGCGACCGCGGAACGGATGACGTAGAATTGGAAGGCCTCCCATAGGTGGACCGATGACCTTGTGAAGGCCGCAGGAATCCGCTGGATTCGGGAAGCCCTGAACTGGTCGAAGTGGCGGTTCTTGGGGAAGCCTATATCCAGCAGTGGCCGTCGTTCGGCTGAAATCATAATCCTAACTTATATTATAAATGCGAAAGTGTGTTTGTTTGTTTGTATGTTAAGCTTTCACGCTAAAACGGCTGAACAGACTTGGATGATTGGCACATGGGTAGACCATAACCTGGAGAGGGACATAGGCAAATTTTTATCCTGGATCGCAGACGAAGTCGCGAGCAACACTTAGTATCGTCATATCAACGCTTAATCCGAATTTTCAAGAAACTTGTTATAAACCCATCCGTAATAACCCAGAATAATAAATACTTTTACCGGATATTACTATACGGATTACACATTCTTACACAATATTATTGTTAAAAAACCAAGATATAGTTTCCGTGAATTCCCTGTAAGCGGATCTGAAGGCCTACGCCAAATATTTGTTGATATTCGGATATCATATTTATATATGTGGCCATCTCATGGGCTAAAGTGGTGCCATAAAGAAAATGAATAAAAAAAAAAAAAAGCGAAATGTCACGGGTTAATGTTAGTATAGATACATTATACTAGAAGTTTAATGTACCTGAAGTAACGATCAAAGTAAACTCAGTAAAAGTAAGTATTAATACAGTTTTATGTAGTCACTTAAGATAAAAAACAGTAAATAGAAAACATATATCACTGAGAATTTATGAAGCGTATACAACGTTAAGTATTTATTTACTTATATATTAGTAAAAGAATTTATTCCAACGATTTATCACTCAACTGAGTATTTACTGAACGTTAATATTAGCAAAATATTTTCTGTGCAATAACTGTAAGTAACGTTAATTTTCTTTGAACTACTAAACTAACAGGGCATTAATATTCAAAGATACATACCTGTCAATAAAAAAAATACACGTATGGCCAAATTAATAAGTGTAGTGTGTCACCGTATAATTATGAAATTCGTTAATTCATTATGATTGATTATAAACTGTAGAAAAATTGTGATCTGCAACAAACCATTTACAATAATGTAACGCATTATCTCTCGATAGTTTAAAATCTATACATGGGCAACCGATAAATTGTGAATTGGTATCAAACTTGCTTGCGACGTAACGTATCTTGCGCTAATACTAAATAGCCGGTCTACCTGCTAGCTAACTAGCTAGCAGGCACTAGCTAACTTGGAAATAGCGCTCGCCGGCTGCTTTCGCGGCGCCACTCTGTTCGCTCGCTCGGCTCGCGCTCGGTTGGTCACAGTTCTAACGTAACCTAAACCATTTCACCCAGTTCACAATTTCATGACAGTTTATAATCTATCGGAAATAATACCCATAGATTATAAACTAACGGTTCTCACAATCTTACGGTGTACAGGTACATTATCT
This sequence comes from Eupsilia transversa, assembly GCA_914767815.1. Lineage (NCBI taxonomy): Eukaryota > Metazoa > Arthropoda > Insecta > Lepidoptera > Noctuidae > Eupsilia > Eupsilia transversa. Next base: position 8,871,989 of record OU611888.1, read on the forward strand.
ATACAATACATATTTAAAAAAACAAATTCGCTTTCCGTGTCTGTTGATGTGACCGCTTAGATCTTCTAAACTGAACAATAAAAAAAAAATGATTTTGATGCGGGTTTCACGTGTATTAAACGTTTTATTATATAAAATACTATATATAACATATATAAAATACGATCTGCTGGACGTGCAAAGCTCATGACCGGTCGTTATGACGACGCTTGGTGAAGGCCGTCTAGCAGTGTACCTACTTTGTGAACCGTAGGTGATAGTTGAAATTTTCACAGATTGTGTATTTCTATTGTCGCTATAACAACAAATAATAAAAATAGAACAAAGTTACGAATTTAAGACCTAACAAGAAACGTGTTTTTTTTTACAAAAGTGTTAAAAATATTACATAAAAAATTGTACAGAACCGTTCGTGTGCGAGTCCGACCCGCACTTGGCCGGTTTTGTTACCTTTATTTCTTTTTAAACGTATGTAACTAAAAGAGTGATGAATATAAATGTCGAGGGATGCAGAAGGAGAGGAAAACCAACGAAAAGATGGTTGGATTGTTTGAAGGATGACATAAAAGAAAAAGGGGTGAACGATACAGTGTCGGCTGACAGGGAAAACGGTAGAAAAACATGTGTGTTGCGCTGACCCCAAGTTACATGGGACCAAGGTCAGGAAAATGATGATTTATTTCTGAATAATAATGATTTATTTTAGTTTCAGGGGATTTTCCTTGATAAAATAAAAATCTTCCTTCTAACAATATGAAGTGACCAAAGCTTACTATATACGTTTATATCGAGGGGTTTAATAATTGAGAGATGACCGGCATTCAATTGACAGATGCCCACATCGATCTGTCGGGGGCGTCCGACCCTTCACTGGCATATCCCCGCTTTCCGATAGATTAACTGCCACCGACAACACTATCGAGGTTTGGCAGTCGACTTACCTTGATTGTTCCGAAATTTCATACGAAGTTTACTGGTTTCCAAAGATATTTGCCATCGGGATGAAAATCCATAACTGTCCTGTTTAGCGGCCAAATAAATTACTATGAATATCTGTCGTGTTATTTAAAAATGGAACGAACTATTTACTTCGACACACGGCAATCAAGGAGGTAACTTATCAAATATTTTATTTAAATTTCGATTTCGCTTGCAAATATAACTGTAGGTATTAAGTAAAGAAAAAACAAATGAACATATTGGCGCGTGAAAAATTTGCCCCAAGCCAAAAAGTAATGTACTAATGTTACTAATGAATTTTATGTTGGCTGTTAGTAACAAAAAACTCGATTATTATGGATGAATCAACATAGATATAACATCACGCCTGGGTGCCATAGGGGGTGAGCCTATTGCCATCAACCGGGCACAAATCTAGACTCCGGGCTGCTGACGAAAAATTCCTGATGAAAAACCCAATATGGCCTTACTTATCTTACTTCCTCCTTTATCTTAGAAACCTCGACCCCTGTCATACAGGATGTCCTAGTTCAGGGGTCGAGACCTCATTGATGTATCGTGTACTGAAGTTTGGAAATAAATTACTATTACTATTACTATTACTTATACTAGACCAACGAGGCGGTGATGAATCAACGTCTAAGTCAACGTTTCAGTGGTAACAAAGAAGTATTTAAAGCTGTCCTCTTATTGACATTCCCTACTGCGCTAGGTCAGCTCAAGGTCTGACTGTTAGTGTTACCACCAACGGGCGGTCCTACCTACCATCCATCCATAAAATGACCAAAGTTTAATTCAAACTGTCAATCATCTAATGCCGACGGCACGTGTAAGATAGAGGTAATTTTTATTTCCGTAACCGGTATTAATATTGGTTGTACTCAATTTAAGGTAACCTTTAAAATACCTGTACAAAATTTTAATGGTGTAACCGAAAAATTGCCGTATTGATCTTAATGGTTTCGGTCACTGATTCTAACTAATCCACAAAACGATAAGGGGTGAATCAAACACATATTGAATTCTCGGAAGGAGAGCTTTCTACGAACTAAATTCAATTAATAAATGAACCAACTACCAGCTCTAATTCAAAATAACGATGTTGGGTACTGGATTTCCACGAATTCCTGCTTTTACGTTATCCATTTATCTCAGCTTATAGGTAAGTACTGACGATATATTTTGATGTTGTAAAGTTTTGATATACTAAGGTGTGGTTCGTTTTGTTTTTTTTTTAATGTATCTAAATATCTTTTTCAACGATTTCATTTTATAAGAGGATTTGTTTAAAAAATTGTGAAATAAAATAAAGATAAACACATTCGCATCCATATATAAAATCCAGATTTATAACACTTCGAGATAACTCCAAAAGTTTCATGAAAACGAAATAAGAAACTAAAACAAGAGATTTATTGACCACATTACAGTTAATTAGAAAATATAAAATATTTATTTATTTTCTAGAACACATTATTAACAATGTACAGTAAGCGTCAAAATGATGCATACATCGACAAGAATTCATTTAATTGCCTACACTTTAAGTTCCATAATATTGTATAAATGAGTAGCAACCAAACGTGCCTCGGAAAGCACATTAAGCCGTTGGTCCCAGCTGTCATTCGTGGAGCTTTGACAGTCGTTACGGGTTGTCAGATGCCTGAAAGTCTGATAAACAGTTTTACCAAGGGGCGATACCCCTTGGTATGATTTTTTGTCGGACTTTCAGGCTTCTAATTGATTACCCAGTTACTGGGTTGTGGAGGTTAGATTGGCAGTCGCTCCATGTAAAATACTGGTATTAGACTTATACCGGTTAGACTAGAAGCCGACCCAAAGATAGGTGGGAAAAGGCTAGGCAGATTGATTGTGTAGTCACCAAACATACTTCTCATTGGGTAATTAATTGTAGACAATCAAATAAATTCTTCTTGTATTAATCTTTTGCTGACTGTACCATAGATTACTTACAAGGGCCTGATTTGTTTGGGGGCACGGCCTCACTATTTAGTGCGGTTAACAGCTGTATTGGAAAACTATCTTTTTTCTTATTTATGAGGTTATGTGGTGAGTGGCCTTTGCCTAAATGTCATTGGGTGAAGGTACAGGCATTTTTGAAAGGTTATAATTTAAAAATAATAAAAATTAAAACCTACCTCATGCTAGTTTATGTTTTTTTTATATTTTTGTTTTTTTTTGATAAATTGTAAATTTTGTTAGTTTTAAATGATCTTTTTTTACTGTTTGTATTTCCTGTGCGTGTTCCAAATAAAATATTTTTTCTTCTTTCTTAGTTGTCGTTGGGCTTCAATGGGTAGAGACTTTCTGCAATCATATTTCGTAATCGAACAATGTTTTCATTATGTACTTAAGTATTTATGTAATGCATCAAATCATAAGTTACACAAAATAATTAATAATTATGCAACTGTGTTAATTTTTTTAATTACTTTTTAATTATTTTGAGTGGTCAGTTTTTTTTAAATTTATTATTTATTAATTAGTCTGTGATAAATTAGGTAATTTAATTGGTTCACAGAATTCAAGCCCCCACGAAACGCAGCTCGCATATATTTCTATTTGATTGGCGATGAGATTCAGTTAAATTTTCTCTATGGCCAATTGGATTAGCATCAACTGGCTATTACACGGGTACTTGACTGTGCCACGATAAAATAACGTCCAATTTCAGGCAGAGATTAATTTTTTTATTTACATACTTATCTCATTTATTTTTATCTATTGCGTGAATCGTGTTTCAATGCGGTTGGATTTTTTTTTATCTTTAGTGAGATTTTAATTTTATAAAATATAAATATATTTCAATCTGCCTCTTGCCGTTTCCCAACTATGTTGGGGTCGGCTTCCAGTCTTACCGGATGCAGCTGAATACCAGTATTTTTACATGGAGCGACTGCATATCTGACCTCCACAATCCAGTATCTGGGTAAAATATAAATTTATTATAATTATTATGTAAGGCTTGCCCCCTGTTACTTGGAATAGATATAACTGACGAAATGTGGGTGTAAGCACTATAGATCACCTTTGACTTACCCTTCGGAGATTATAGGCGTGATGTTATGTTATGTTAATAAAACATGATTTGTGTCAGAAAACAGCCCGACACACCATGATGGCAACTTTTAACCACCCGTTTGCAACAACCAGTTTACCAAACTATAGCGACCAAGTTAAAATGTCTGACGTGACTAAAATTTAAAGGAGACGGGAATAAATAAGGTAGTTTTATTTCCCCGGACGCCCTTCACAAGGAACTGTACCACTTATAGTCTTGACTAGTAACCAAAATAGTGCTATGCTATGCTATGTCAATATGCAATGTAAATTGTCATTGGTCTCCCACCGCCCCCCGCCCTGTCATCAAGCAATGGACAAAATTGGTCAATATTTTATTACTTTTCAGTTTGAATAATGATTAAGAGGCTTTTGGCTAATTTTTAAATGAGTGTTTTTTTTCTGTAATGTGCGTTTAGTTTGTGCTGAATAATTATTATTTTTTATTTCTTTGTTTAACTACTAATAATTCGTTTATCTACACTAATGTTGTTATAAAGAGAAAATATTTTTATTTTTGCATATAACTAATAAACTCAAAAAGGGCCGGATAGATTTAAAAAAAAAACATTTATAGAATTCTATATTATGACTGAGTAACATAGGCTATAATTTATAATGATATCATGCGGCCGCAGCCGCTGTGGGAAGCCAGATTCAAGTAAACAAGCGCAGATAATTTATATAACAGACTACGTAAAACACCGTCATTGTTTTATCACTTTTGGTAACAATTTCTACTAAATTAAAACATCACTAAGGTTGAAACTATCTAACTATCACATAGATAAATAGACCTTGTCGTTTTATGACGTGCAAGTGACATGCAACCTTATGGTGCCAAAGTAATTACGACGCGTAAGATATATACATATTTACATTTCAGTGACGCAAGATGTCTTCAAGTCTGATATTAAAGTAACATTTACTTCTTTGTTGAAGTTGAACTATGAAAACAATGGACAATAGTCGTACCTTTACCTATAAAATAACATCTAATCCATTGGATTTAAGATAAGAGAATAAAAAACATTTAATTTCCGTCAGTATTTTGAATTGAAAGGTACAATGTGTTGCAATTAAATCTTCTTGTATTGAATGTTGTTTTCGATTGTTGCATTCGGATGTTGCTCGTATTATTCTCGAGATAAACATGAATTTCATTTTAGTTACTGTTAGGGTAAGCATAATAATTTTGATTGCATAATAGTGCATTTACTCCCTGTTTATAGTAAGATTGGTTTTACATGGTGTTTATAGTTCATAATATTCTGCCGTTTCCGGCGTACAAATACATTGTCAGGGGTTTGGTTAGTTTATTAGGTTAGGTGCCGCTTCCCTTGTTTACAAACTACACTAAATTTAAGTTCAGTGTATCTTCTTCTTTGTATTTCATTAATAAAAGGACAGAAGATAAATTTTAGTTTAGTCCTGTCAAATTAATCGGCACCTGTCACTACTCCATACAAGTTTAGACGTGATTAAAACTTGCCTACTAAAATTACGTCGATTTACGTCAGGCACCGATTAATTTGACAGGACTAAACTAAAATTTATCTTCTGTCCTTTTCTTAATGAAATAGAAAGAAAAAGATGCACTGAATTTAAATTTAGTTTAGTTTGTGAACAAGGGAATCGGCACCATTGAATATAATTAATATTAGTTATAGAAATGTCAAAAAGATTTAATTAAATCAATGAGTTAGTAAGAAGATAATTATTTCCTAATATTTATGCATTTACAATTGAGGTAATTTAATAATTAATATTAAAATGTCCCAAAGTTTAGAGTTTTAAAGCAGTCTGGTAATATATTATAAACTTTGGTGGCCAAAATACATTATTAGAAAATAGTTTATTATTTCGTCTAGGTACGCGAAACTTGTGAACTTTGCGGCTGGGTCTAGATACAACATTATTATGCAGAGCAAATTCATGCTTATTTTTTCTATTCGATACACCTAAATAGAGTCAGCACAGAAAATTCTCACTGAAGAATTATACCACCGAATATACTTATAAAATTCATAAAACTAGTAGTAGCTTTTATTAATTGAAAGAATAGCTTTATTGATCTAATTTATTTGCTTTCTAAAAATAAATTGTTCCAGCCAGTATTTTAACTAAATTAGTTCTACGAAAAATCTTTTTCTGTAACAAAAGCTATTGATGTTTTAATAGTAGGTATCCGTATACCTGGGAATTTCAACATTCCCTTTGTCAGTTAATTATTCAAATTCCTCATGAAATTTTACCGGAATTGGACTCACAGAAGTAGTTTTCCTACTACCTAAATAAGCTCAAACTCAAACTCAAACTCAAAGCATTTATTTCAATTAAACCAATTACAGGCACTTTTGAACTGTCAAGGAGTCAGTCAGTCAGAAAATATGAAGCTAGTTGCCCATTTCAAAGCGTAGTAGGTACCTATGGAGAAGAACGGGCAAGAAACTCCACGGACACTCTTTTAAATCAAATAAATTGTTACAAGAATTGGTTACATAATTCATGTTGAAATTACTTATACATATGAGAACAATGTAGAAAGACGTGCATAAAAAAAGCGTCCGTACATTAAATAATAACAATTCAAAAATTACAAATAAGCCATGGCAGCTAAGAGATGACCAGCCCAAACTGACGGCGCCCGTTCACGAACATGACGCATGGATTAGCACCATTCAGCTCAACCATTTTGAAGGGAGCTAAATGATCCAACACACATGCCACCATCAGCGAGACATCTGAGTGAGCATGACATACTCAGCCGCCAGGGCACATTCAAGTCAGTGAAATACGTTCTAGAGTTCCACAGTTACCGGTACAAAAGACCATTTAAAATCACATTTTGTGCAAAAACATAATTATGTTTAGTTTCGGCCTGTAAGTTTATTCCATGCTTTTATAGTGGTATATCTTCAAAAACTTTTTGGTGAATGTAACTGTAGGTAATTAGCGCTGTGCGACCGACGTTTTGTAAATTGCACTTTATTGTTTTTGTGTTAACTGAACACTGAGTCCAACACACTCTCGTTTGGTGAGTCCAAACGAGAGTGGGTTGGACTCAGTGTTCTGTTCTAGAACACTGAGTCCGAACGAGAGTGTGTTGAGATGAGTGGCTTTAGGCTGGCTTTCTATCACATGAGACATACATATTACTGGCAAAACGTAACATAACATAACATCACGCCTGTATGCCCCAAGAGATACGCAGAGAGAGTGTGTAGTTATAGAATACTAGGTTGGCGTTACTGAGATAAAATACAATTACAGCTTAATTAATACTTCATTCACGGATAATGGATTGCAGTTAATAAATTAATAGATAAACGTAGTGGAGTATAAAACATGCTAAGCTGAATGAATTTAAGCTTCTGGGAGATCAGCAACGCTTGCAACGGCAGCACTGCTTGAGTGACATGTAATTTTTTTTTCCATGTTTTAAAGTTTTAATTATTTTTAAGTGTAATTAAAGTGATATAATATAATTAACTGTAAAATAACTGCATAAATATACATAATTATTGTTTTCCTGCAATGGTTTTTGTTTGGTTTTGTTGCCCATCGTTATCGGTAACCTATCACGAATAGCTGATGGTTGACCTGGCGGATTTAAACGGGGACTATTGTTACTTTTATCCTTTAATTACCACACAGTCGTCTCTTGTAACACGCCTTCATTTAAGAACAGGTCGGCTCCATGCTGCCGAGAGAAACACGTATACATAATGTCTGTTATCAAAGAGTATTCGATGAAAGTGTAAACACTCATCAAATTCAATTCTCACACAATCGCACTCTAAAGGGAATTATAGTAACACATTCATCTGTATTTAAAACGTTTCAATTTTATATCGCACTATTTTTCCATCAATTGACCTAAATTGTTGTGAAACCTAAATTGTCAAATGAAGAACATCTTTAAAGTGATTTAAAATTATAATATTATAAGTAAATAAACAATTCAAAGTACTCAATTTGTAAGTGGCACACACAGGTACGTTTTCTGATCTATTTGTTTACGTTTTTGTCTGATACTTTTGGAACAGACTATGGTAGACGCCCACGTACGGAGGTCTTAAACCATTTTCAAACAATTGCCAATACGTTTTCGTTCGTTGCGTTGTATGGAGCCGAACTTCTGTACCTATCTATTTTGTGACAGCAGTCCGGTCTGGAGAAATACATTTAATTTAATACTTCAGTGAATTGTTACACAGTATATTATAAACGAGATGACAGCAAGACCAGCTTTCTCAGCATTTTTATTGTAGAGAAAAATTCTGGACCAAAGGTAGTTGCAGAAATAAACGTCAACTGGTGCAGTGGCTTAAGGGTAGATTTTCTTACTTTCAATTCGCTATTTTGATTCTTGTACAGGGCAAATGTTTGTACATAATTGTTTAAATCTTCAAACGGTATTCCGTCAAAGTGTTAAGGCCCAGTGCGAGACGTATTTTTTTATTTTTTTTTATTTATTAATACTTTGTGCACAAGTAAAAAAAAGACCGTACTAAGACGGACTTAATGCCTGAGGCATTTTCTACCAGTCAACTTTAGGGTGATGCAGGGGAAAAAAATGACAGGTGCAACATAAGGGATGGATACGACAATAAATATAAAATACAAGAATAAATACATAATATAAATAAACATAATAGACTTTGTCAGGAGAAATAAAAATAGAGATAGGTAGAGGAGATAATAATAAGTAAGGAGTATTTAATTAGTTTAGTGAGCGTGGTAAAATTAAAGCTTATTTCAAGCAATCAAGTTGTAGATACTGAGAAAAACGAACATGACGTACTGAATCACCATGTGTTTCGTTTAAAACTTGAACTCTAACTCTAAGGGCCGGCTAACGTACATCTAAAATAAGTTTGCGCAATATTTTTGTTGTGCAATATGAATAAATCAGCCCTTCCAACTCAAATGATGAATTATTTTCAAGCAGTGAATAAAATATTATTTTTTTCGCATGAACAGGATCTGCCAAGAGTTTTGTAAAATATTGTGCAATACTGAGGTGGGTGGCACGCGCTATGTTCCGCTACTCGAATCGGATACGAGTAACAGAACATGACGCGAGTCAGTTCAATTGAAATACTGTGGTTTCGCTGCTATGGTTTCGCGGCGGAGGTGTGCTACCGGTGTGATCCTACTCGGTGCAATGAAAACATTATGCAATAAAATTGAGAACTCGCTCAAACTTTCGTTCAAATGTGAACGGGGGCTGGTTCGGTGTACAGGAGGCTTTAAGGACGGGGCTAAGAAAAAAAATCATTAGAGTTCCATTAAATAATGTAAACAACATTTTCGAAACAAAAGAGCAATTTTCTCCAAAAAAAAATTGATTATATTAAGCGCCTTATAAACTCTTCATGTGGGAGTAACTTGTTCAAAGTGAAACGATATCAAATAAGCGCTTGTTTATGATATTTACTTTTTCTGCCTTTGACTTTGCAGAAATGGCATCGTCAGGGTTTCAGGGGAGTCGCTTTTTATTTAATTGATTTTGTGGAGTGAACCATCTGTACTAATTTGTGGTAATAGTTGTATTCATAAGATCTCGAGATCTCTATCTCCTCGATGAGGAGCTCGTGGCTTAGTAATAACAGCCGCACGGGTCGATCCATCAGGTTAAGCTGCGCTTGCCGGGGTTGGTCCGTGGATGGGTGACCATCTTTACATACCGAGCCGTTGGTCCCGGCTGTCATTCGTGGATTTGACAGTCGTTACGAGTCGTCAGAAGCCCGAAAGTCTGACAACCAGTCTTACCAAGAGGTATCGTATTACCCAGTTACTGGGTTGTGGAGGTCAGATATGCAGTCGCTCCATGTAAAATACTGGTATTCATCTGCATCCGGTTAGACTGGAAGCCGACCCCAACATGATTGGGAAAAGGCTAGGCAGAATGAGTTCTATTCATAAGCTCATAGATTATTAGAGACATAACCGACCCTTTTGACAATTCAAAAGTGCCTGTAATTGTTTTATTTGAAATAAATGCTTTGAGTTTGAGTCATATTACTCATCAAATCAAAAATCAAAGGACTCACTGTCCTATGAGCCAAAAGCTTCGTTCAATTGACTTACATAATATAATTTCGAAGCAAATTAAAGAGTTTGTTGGATGATAGTTATGTCTGGACTTTAAAAAAACCTCTGTGACCTCTGAGTTTGTTTTAGATTTTCTTCTCAGAGTAGTCAGATAGGAAACTCATCTATTTTTTTAAATATGATAGACAGTAATAGTATTTGTACAAACCTAATTACAGAAATAAACACATTTGTCATTAAAACATAATATCCTCTTGGAGAATAAAATGGGGATCAAAATATTTCACAACATTTTCTATTTCACTGACCTCATCATTATTCTCAACCATTCGCGGAGTCTCTTCAAAACAATCAGGCCCACCTATTTACGATCGCATAAAACTCGATCCCGAAATAAAATAAACAAATCGCGATAGAAATCTGCACCATAAAAAGTCTTATCTTAACATTCGCACGGAACATAGGAACAAATCTGGGATATTTGTAGCATACAAATAACCTGAAAGTCCGTTTGCGTCATAAAAGTCACATCTTTGTGAGTAACGAGATAAGTTACAAAAAAGTTGTTTGCCCCCCGGTTTTATGCTCGGCTACACTTTACCATAATATTTTATGGTAATTTTATTTGAACCAAACTGAACATGAACGTTTGCCGTAAATGCCTGAAAATATTTGCGCTTGATTTTTTTGTGCGTTATGATCTTTGCTCCCGGATTTGCTAATTGGGAAAGAAATATAAGAGAGGTTTTAATTGTGGGGAATGGAAGACATTATAATAATTTATTTGAGGTTGTGTTAACATTTAAATAAATTGTGGCAGAAAGGACCCTTACGTTAGCGCACATTATACTCAATACTCAATATCTTTATTGCTTTACCATAATGTGTACTTAGGTGGTAACTTTATAATTTAGATCATTATGGACCCTGTAGGGCACAGCAAAAGGGTAGGAGAGAGGAAGCCTTGTTTAAGGAGATCATTAAGTTTTTATAAGATACTAACATTTCGCTTATCTGTTAATTACGTTATTATCATATCTTTATGTATTTATTATTGCTAATTTATTGAATTAATATATATTTATATTATTTATTAATTATTACTGTATCATATTATTTTAAATAATTATGGCTATAAATTACGTGACTATCATTAATTATTGATATCAATTATTATTATTATATTATTTACATTATAATACACGGTGAAATTTTAATGGTTGTTTTCCTCTTAAGAGGTCATTGTACTCATCATTATGAACAACTTTTACTATGGGACCAAACCTGAAATCGTGAAAAAAAAATCAGCTGTTCCCTACATTTTGACGAGTTATGCGAACATAAATGTAGGGAACAGCTGATTTTTTTTTCACTATTTCAGGTTTGGTCCCATAGTAAAAGTTGTTCATAATGATGAGTACAATGACCTCTTAAGAGGAAAACAACCATTAAAATTTCACCGTGTATAGCGATCAGATTTAGATCGAAGTGCGTTACTAAATCAACCTAATTGTATCTACTTAATAGTTACCAGTTGAACACTGCATTTTGGCAGTTGTGTTGTTGCAGTCGGTAGGTGTACACCGTGTATGTAGTGTCTATCTGTCTGATGCTTTGTAGAACGATTTTGGAACGTTAGGTTTAAACTTACAGCTCTTTAGCTGTCGGATAAACGTCGTAGATACTCGTGTCTGTTTTGCAAATAACAAATCTTGAATGATCCTCTGCAGATGATGTTATAAAAATATTTTAAATTCAAACAATTCTCTTTCTAAATAATAACAGAATCAGTTTACATCACAAAGCTTCAAAACACCAAACACAAAGGTCAATAACGCATTCGACTTTGCCAAGTTGAGATTGAAAGTAATCAACCGCACGGATGCGAGTATCCGGTTATTGGAGCAACATAAACATATCGACGCGATCACAATGGCTTAGAATCAAGCCTGCGGAGCAAACATTCAATTGTCGACCGTCGTCAGGTCGGCCGTGTGTAAACAGCGCGTCAACAATGGATCGCGATCATCAGCCGCTTCGTGTCACCTAAGAACATGGATATAAGTAAGATTTTTCACTTCAGTACCGCATTATTCCTACTGTTTCCCAGAATCCAACACGTAGTTCAGTTGAAAATAAATCTTACGATGCCTTGTTTATTCTGACGGCTTATTTGAACTGTGCGCTTTTTGAGGTGTGAGAAATCTGTGGAAGCAGACTTGAGATTGTTGGTAAGATTTTTTACGTACTATAGTTAGATTTGTTTTAAAATCTGTCAAAAATGATAATTCCAAAATTAAGACAAATAAACATCAACAAACAGTTAATTTCCTCATAAGCTTTAACATCTTTACTAACAGTTTTAATTATTACGGACCATGTACACTTGAAAACATTTTAGCAGGAGCACTGGGAAACGTCGAGCGGACTGTGAGCAACAGAACTGCGCGTTTTGTAAAACTCCGTACTGTAACGAAGCTTGTTAGCGCACTTTAGTAAGAAGATTGTCTGCAGGAGCGAAGACACCTTCACAGCGAGAGCACAAATGGAACTAATGAGTTCCCTGTTGTTCTGCGCGCTAGTCGCACACTTGCCGCAAGCGTTCGGTGAGTTGCCGTGATTTGTAGAAATTCTTTTTTTTTTTGAAGAGTCTAATTAGAATTGTATCTGCCGTTTTTATTTTAGGGCAGTTTCTGCCTTTTTCATATTTGGAATAATTTTGGGCATTGACTTTGGCTATGAATCGTTTTAGTTTTAATACATCTGCTGTCAACATTTTGGATATTGGTTTTATTTTTCTACTATTGTGTAGTGAGACGGTTACATTTTGTTACAATCATTGTTATTTACAGGTGAATCCAGTCCAAACCCAGAAATAAAATTCAACAACTCAATGGAATTCCATCAAATGCCGATGCCAAAGAAGGTTCTCCTGAACATCAATGGACCACCGCTCGTGAACATGGTCACTGAACTGCAAATGGTATTCATGGACGTAGGTTGTAGCCATTGCATCAACTGTATGGAACGCGCCATCAAAGCATATAAAACTCATTATCGTATCATTAAAACTATACCCAGTTCTAACGAACTACATCAACAAGTCTTGCGTCTTAAGACGCAGAGGGGTTATCGAAACAAGAGAGATATAAGTACGACTGTGAAGACCACCATTAAACCTAAAAGGACCAAACCAAAAAAGAGGGCCACCAAGACAGTAACAGTTACTAAATATAACGTGGACGGCGATGTTTTTGCCCTAAAAGTTAAAGAAACAAATTTAATAGGAACCGCAGACCAACAAAACGAAACTCAAATGTCGACTTGCCAAGTCTTCAGCGTTAAGAAATCTTTCCCTTGCGATACACCAGAAGGCGAATCATTTTTGACCGTTGCAAAGAGGAAGGTAAATAAAAAAAGTAAGAAAGAAAAGGGTGCTAACAAGACTGGTGAAACTGCTACAACGAAGGCACATTTTACGGCTCCGGCATTTAGGAAAAGACAAGTGGACAATTCGCAAGTACCAGACAATTTCATGCCCTCAATAGAGGACCTTTATTAATAATATTGTTATTGGAATATTTTATTAGTGAATTTTAATTATTTTTGTTTTAATATTTAAGAAAAATTATCTTACCTATTTTTGTTACTAATAAACTAGTCATTTCTCTTAAAATATGACTATATTAAAATCTAGTACTAATAATATTCTTTCATTCTCAACACTGCCCAATCCGCACATCAGCTGTTCCATACATTTTGAGCGTGTTGCACTTTTGTATAGAATAGTGCATTTGTACGAATATTTTATGGTTGATCCATTATTGCACACGTCACATTATACTAGCATTCGAGACACCATACTAAGCATGCTGACATAATGCTGAGCTGAGGCTTTTTGGTATAACGTTTGTTTATTTCAATATTTTAAGGAGTTTTATTTGTACTATGTAACCCAGTGACCGCATTTATTTTCTTTCTTTCATAGGCCTAAAAGTACATAAAATCTATTAAGTAAGTAAACACTTTCCGTAAGTATTGTTTTTGTAGCAAAAAATGTATTTTCTATTTATTATGTCAAAATGTGGTCGCTCACAATGGGCCTCATGAGAAGGCTGAAAGTCACCCAAAGGGCAATGGACAGGGCTATGCTTGGAGTTTCCCTAAGTGATTGAATCAGAAATGAAGAGATCCGTAGGAGAACCAAGGTAGCCAACATGGCCCAAAGAATTGCCAAACTTAAGTGGCAGTGGGCATATATTGCTTAGCAGCAGAGCAGGCCGATTGGGCCGAAAGGTTCTGGAGTGGCGACAGCGTACCAGAAGACGTAGCGTTGGAAGGCCACAAGGTGGGCCGGTGACCTGGTGAAGGCTGCAGGAATCCGCTGGATGCGAGAAGCACAGAACCGGTCGAAGTGGTGGTGCTTGAGGGAGGCCTATGTCCAGCATCGGACGTCTTTTGGCTGAAAAATGATGATTATGATTGGACGGTCGGAAACTTCTTGTTTTGGGTTCAAAATGAAACACATATCCAAAACATTATCTGGTTTCTGTATTTCTATAAAATTCCACAATGATGTAGAGTTATTCTGAGTATCAACTGAATCGGACGAATTTCAGTTCAGTACAATGCCGTGGAAGCCTCGACAAAAGCTAGTTATCAATTTGGCAAATTGATGGAGCGCTCTATTGGATTCACTCTACCTTCCAATGCAGTGTACCGAATAGTTAATTAATTGAAATTTATGTAGTTCGAAGCCTATTAGATTTCAAAGCTATTACTAACGACAACAATGTGTACATTAAGCTACTCGCAAAAAAGACATTAAAAAATACTATAGAAAAAAGTTTATAACTAAATTATAAGGTATTTTTCTAAGTAACTGAACATTATGCCTATTTTCCCTCTTTCCTAAATACATAGATTATTAGCCCATACAAGAAACTATATATTAATTAGTCTACACTAGAACAATAAGAAGGCTATTAGTTCTAAACTCTTCTGTCATAATAATTAAATCCGTCTTTGGCTGAGTACACACCTACACAGACAGACAGGCACATTGCACATCTGTCATAATATGAAGCGGTTGTTATAGTGCGACACCGCAGATACCGGCTGTTATAGTCTGCGGTTTAATTAATTATTAGTGCGTATGGCTATATCATCCCTGATGTAACTAATGCCACCTGCATATCTGACTTACGACCGCAACTCACTATGCGCAATATGTGTGTCAAAGTTTGTTGATGTTGATGCAGATTTGGTGACGAGTTAGATGTAAGTCTTTAAAGTTAAATTGATTGATTAAGGTAATTTGATGGTTTCTTAGTTTTTATGACCGTATAAAAAAGGTATAAGTAAGAACCTCGCCTTGAAACATCGAAAGGTCACATCCATAGGTACACGATTCCATTAAGGCTTACGTTTGATCACTCTCTCGATGGTAAGAGATGGTAGACAATTCGTACATATTTCCACAATATATTAAGACTCATCAACTAAACGCAGATTTTAATAAATTCGACTTTGAAACAAGGACTTCCAACCGAAACATTAGGACGATAAGGTTACATAAAATAAAATATAAAGGTAGCTTGAAGTTGCTACAGATTTTTATGGTCAGGTAGTGTGCATGAATAGGCAGGCTTCCAGCACTATATAAGGAGTAGGTATACTGTCTAGACAGACAGACATTAAATTACACAGGATAACACCTGCTGCCGTTATTCCGTGTTTTTGTAGTAAACACAAGTAAAATTTTATTGATGCTCATAAAATTTTATAGCAACGAGTTGATGTACGGTTAACATTTAAATTTATACAAGAAACGCTAGCGAACCGCCCCTGATTCTCACGGTTTTGATGAATTCACAAAACATGAAGATTTCTTTATTATATTTAAGTTTAAAACTTAATGTATTAAACCTTTCGGAATAAATTCTCTAAATGATGTTGCAAACCGCATCAAAATCCGATGCATAGTTTGGAAGAACAAGATATAGACTGTCAAGAAAACCGATTTCTATTCCCAAGATGGATTTTAGAGAATTCATTGCGCTGTTTAGACAGAGGTGGCGGTGGCAGTGGCGGACAGTTTGACAGTAATGATACAATCTGACATAATGGCAAATAAGGGACTACTCACACTTATTCAGCGTTTGCCTAAAGAAAACGCGCGAAACGCGTACGCGTCCTTTCAGCTATCCGCAGCTGAAAGGACGCGTACGCGTCTCAAACAAAATCGTAGATTTCTATGGGCAAACGCTGAATAGAGCTGAATAAGTGTGAGTAGTCCCTAAGTCAGATACTAGGTACAGTTAGTATAAAACTGATAACACTTTCTCGTTATTGTTTATTATATTTTTTTAAGTAAACTTTCTCGAAGAAATAAAACACGCATTTATCGCAATTACATTGCAAAAATAAAAACAGAGAACGATCGGAAGCAAAAGCAAAACTGAAAAAAAAAAGAACATGGAGAAAATAATACATAACGAGTGCCATATTTATATTACGGCCCGGTTATACCCGGGAGCATTACGAGGTTACATCATGCAGATTAGATGTCATGAGATAACGGTTGCATACTTTTTATTACGACTATCCCGTACTTTTGCATTTTTAAAGGCACGCCGTGAAAGTGGGAGTTAATTCCGTATATTTCAGACGTGTCCGGAAAAATATTGTGTGTTTGAATTGTATGTGTGTTTTGGGAATATAGCTGGACGTATTTTGGAGAAAATGTAGAGATTTTAATTAGATGACGTTTCCTATTTTGTTGTTTTGGAAAAATGTGTTTCTGTTTGACAAGGACCAAAAAATGGAATACAGGACCAACACAAAATTTGAGAATCCAGTATAAATATAATGTCTCAGTCAGAAGACAAATTACAGATAATATCATGTCTGTAATCTCTGAAGGGTTAGGCAGAGGTGCACCTATAGTATACCCACATTTCGCCAGTTATGTTTAAGTCCCATGTAACAACAATATGTAGTCCAATGTAGAGGGCGAGCCTATTGCCATCAACCATGCACAAATCCAGATTCCGGGCCGTTCTGAAATTTCAGACGGAAAAACCCATTTACACTTTGACAAACCCGGGAATCGAACCCAGGACCTCATGCTCAGCGGTAGCGCTAGCGACCACTAGACAAACGACGATAAATCTGTACGTCCGTTTCCTCATTATGATATTAACACCACTGTGATACTGATATTGATACCAGTTATTTAACTCCAATATTATAATTTTCCCGATAATGGTTCGCCGACGCGCAAAGCTGCGAACCAGAAACCCACGTACACAGTAATCGCCTAAAAATATACGGGCGTACCCAAAACTAATCCAATTGAGGAGCATCAAAGTCATTAGGACCCGTTAATCCAACGTCTGTGGCATCAGAAAAGCCTTTGGATAAATAAACCGTCTAACTTAACACTAACATTGGCCAACTCTGAACTCGTTAGAGAGTCTTTATCGAAAATAAAGTTTTTCGCCGAAAGAATAGAATGTGGGCTACCAAAGCGTTGATAACGAAAAACTTGTATGGAACGTGTATACGTGATCCTTTTGAAACAAGTTTCGTATTGTGGGTGCGTGAAACGTTTTCTATTAATTCTTTGTTGCTGGACTTGGGGCAAGTCTGCGGAAAATTAAATCTGGACTGTAATGGCTGGCGGTTGTGTAATTTGGAGATGGCTACAGAGTTGGCGTAGTGTGTATTACATTTATAATATTTGGAGTTTGGTAATCAGAGGGGTAACCAAAGGGAAGAAATTGGTGAGCGTGCCGGCTGGGGAGTATTATTTCAGGGATGTTCGCCGAGTCGCAAGTAGACTGTTTCTATTCTACTATGCGAAAACGGTGCACATCCCTGGTGCGCAGGGTTCGGGCTAGCTCCAGCGGCATCCTGAGGGCATTCCACCATTGCTGTATGTTTCACATACTGAGCAATTGATATCTATAATTCCTTCTGTCTAATTGTGTGTGTTCTAATTACTTCTCTTTTTAAAATTTTGTTCATGTCTATGTCTATGACCCTTTTGTTGGTCGAAATACGCGATTTTTATTTTATTTATTTATTATTAAGCCTTGTCTGTCCATCTCACACCAGGTTCTATTAAGTTAGGTAGATGTAGATAAGGCGTACGTAAGCAAGATTTGTGTTTAAACGAATCTTCATACAATATAAATAAAAATGAACTTACTGTAAAACACCAAGGAAATTCTTTGTTAATTGCGGGTTTCATTTCAAATCGCTAATGCTAGGTAGGAACTCACTTTATTAATTTTTAAAGCAGTGAATACAGAATAATTGTAGAAAGAAAAGAAAGAAAGAAAGATTACAACAAAATTAGCCAAAAGCCATACCACATAATTATTACCATTCAACATAAGTCATACCAAATAATTATTACAATTGAACGACGAACAGCTAATAATGAAACGATTAGCATAATCAACCCATAATCTGTGAGAGTGAGTGGACCGTAATCCACCACGCGGGCCCAGTGCGGGTTGGATTACGGCCCACTCACTCTGGATGTCACATGTCTTCCAATTTAGCCCAAACTCAAACTCAAAGCATTTATTACAAATAAATCAATTACAGGCACTTTTGAATTGTCAAGGGGTCGGTCAGTCAGAAAGATGAAGCTAGTTGCCTATTCCAAAGCGTAGTAGGTTCCTATGGAGAAGAACGGGCAAAAAACTCCACGGACACTCTTTTAGCTCTAGGACATGCCGGTTTCCTCATGATGTTTTGTTTCACCGTTTTGAGAGCAGTGGTGATTAATTAATGTACACAAGGTAAAAAAACTAGAGTTAACTCTAAGAATACATCCATTTTAATTGGCTAATCGTATAGTACAGCCTTCAGTCTGCTTCATCGAATCCTTATTCCGTAATACTACTGAGCTAAACTGTAGCTGGATGCATTTTCTCCATCCAATAACTTACAAGACGATTCTACCTGTCGACGTTATTTTTCGTCGAACGTAATTTATAGGATAATTGAAATGCATTGGGAAGCTAAAATAAATTTTATTACATGTAAAATGGGGCTATTTGGCTATGTAAAAATAGAAATGATGGCCATTCATGTGTGATAATGTTTTAAGATTTGAAGTAAAATAGGTTAATTTGGTATTGGTCCTTCTGTACAAGAGTAAGTATTCGTTTTTCATTTTAATATCTTCTACTTTCCATGGAATGAATGCTCGAACAATATTAATTAAAAATGCGACAGTATTGAATGATATTGAAATAATTGTTTAAAAAAACTTTTCAATTTTACCAAACGAAGTTATCGCGAACTTTTTAGGGTTCCGTACCTCAAAAGGAAAAAACGGAACCCATAAAGGATCACTTCGCTGTCCGTCCGTCTGCCTGTCAGTCTGTCAAGACCCTTTTTTCAGGAACGCGTGGAGGTATCAAGTTGAAATTAATATTAAATACGTAGATCTACGGTCCCTTGGAGCTCTAAAAAAATCAAGCCACATGTAGGTCACGCAATAAAAAAATACGGTTATTTAATGTAATGCATAATTATAATAATATTAATACTAGCTGCGCCCCGCGGTTTCACCCGCATAAGTCTCGATCCTGTCAGAATATCTGGATAAAAGGTATCCTATGTCTTTCTCCAGGTCATGGTCTACCCATGTGCCAAATTTCATCCAAATCCGTTCAGCCGTTTAAGCATGAAAGCGTTACAAACAAACAAACTCACTTTCGCATTTATAATATAAGTTATAGTTAGGATTAATGTTTATAATTGGTTACGGTTTCTCTCACGTTTACGTTTCGGCTTGGTTCGACTCATTTTGTATTCAAAAAATGCTTGGACAATTCAGAAACACACACATCCATAAAATCGTTTACATTAACGACCCGCTCCTGCTTGGCATGGTTTTACGAATTAACAAAACATCGAGATCTTTTATTAATTAATGTATTAAACACATAAATCTTTCGGAAATTATTCTATAAAATTATGGACAAGAAAAATCCCGCATCTAAGGTCATATAGTCAAGCTAATGGTTCTTGAGTGGCGTCCGCGTACCGGAAGACTTAGCGTTGGAAGGCCTAGGCTGCCACAAGGTATACCGATGACCTTGTGAAGACCGCAGGAATCCGATGTCGCATAGTGTACACGGTGGTTTATTTTTAGATTTCATCTAAAAATACCTGTAAAATTATCCTAAAACTACCCAACCCCTTATAATTCGTACGAGTAACATCCACGAGTTGTTGCAGGTTAGTTTGTCTCATACGCAAATTAAGTACCTACTAAACTTATGCGTAACATCAATTTGTTTGTACAACAAGACACAATTAGCGTCGGTCATATGGGGAGTCGCTCACACCTGCTACAAGTGTCATTAAACGTACGCATGGCAGTAGTTTCACTTCATGTCATATCCGCCTGAACCCGCCTGAACATTTGCCCTTTAGAATATGGGGCAACTTTTTGATGATCCAACTTAAAAGCTGGGAAAAGGTTGGCGATTCAGGAGATTTAATTGTGACGTTATTTGGTATTAGGAACAGGGTGCAAAATTCCTCATCCACCATTGAAAAGGGAGGAGCCTGAGAGGCCTCCGACCTGCCGGGAATTGTGTCTCGTGTGCCCAACAGTTGATGTCGGGATGTTGTATAAGTTCGTGCTCGCTCCCGCCAGCGGCTTCGCTCGCGTGATAACTTTATAAATTGTAGCCTATGTTACTCAGAGATAATTATAGCATTCTACTGGTGAAAGAATTTTTAAAATCAGTAGTTTTGAGTTTATTCATTAGAAACAGAAATAAAAATCTTTTCTCTTTATAATATACTAGTAGATGAGGGGTGATATTTAAATGTGGGTTAAAAATTTACTTACTGGCTTTCATAATAATTTTACTACGGCATACTTAGGAAAGTTTAGCTGGCCCGTAGAGAAGAAGAATAATATGTTTCATGATGGTTGTCAATACTTTGGACATACGCGTATGAGAAATTAAAAAGCGTTTAAAAAAAAAATGAAGCGGGATACGGTGGTGTAAAAACCCCTAACCACTAGATTGGTCACAGTTGGTTTATATTAAGAATCAATAATACCTACCTCAGCTAAAATTCACTCCATATCTCGCTCGCACGACCCTGCCCGCGGGCTGAGTGAAAGCGAGACTGAACGGCGGAGAGAATACTCCAAGGCGCCAATAGTTTAGATAATTTATTTTTAGGGCGAAAATAAAGGTAATAAAAAAAGTATCTGCGTACCATTGGATTTTTTTTCTGTCGAGAAAATTATATGGAATCGTGTTTTCGTCAAACATACGTAGGTTTTTAACATTAATGCTCAACTTTACCATATATTTATTATAAAAGTCAATACAGAATTTTCGATATAACGGAGGATCATGATAAGTAATTTAAAGTATAAGGCCGCTTTCACATTAGAACGTTAGCAGCTGCCACTTTCTTTCACAAGGAAAGTGGCAGGAAAGGAAGTGGCAGGTAGTCGCGCGACTGTCGCGCTGCTAAAGTCACCTAAATGTGAAAGCGGTCTTATAGACTCAATGTTAAAAGGCTTTTCCATCTATGGAAAATCTTCAGCTTCCGATAGCCTATATTTCTTTAAGAATTCACATAATAAATGATTGAACCAGTCTTTTGTTCAACCAAACCGTCCTAGCCGTCTTTGTTATCGCCAAGACTTTACCACCAAAAGTTTTATATTCCCTCTAAAAATATTCTTGACTTATGCATTTATGTCAAACTGGTATAACTCACAGATCGATGGAAAATGGAGATAGCTCAGGCACAAATCAGCTGTCTGTGTCAAACGACGTCTATGAAAAAGGGTTGTGACATCGGAAGTGTTCGGAACAGACAGTTCATAAAAATCGAGGCAATATCACCAGTTAAAGTCTTCCTATTTTCGTAGGGAGTTAGACGCGAATCGATACGAGGAGATGACTTGTCGAGATAGCGTTGCGGTGAAGGAGCTACATATTGGATATTGATGTAATTTGATACACGCTTAAGTTTATGTACCTATGTGTATATACATAAACTCACGCTTTTTCCTCAGGGTGGTAGGCAGAAACTACAGAACGCCACTTTCACATAAAGGAGTATGTTTTTGTTTCGCTTACATTCATACACCAGCACCCTAACTGCGTAACAAACAATCAATCACAACCTGTTTCATTTTGACAGTTCAATGACATTCATTGCGTTATTTACGTTGTTGAGCAGACACATTTTTCGAACATAAGAAGCAATGGATTAGCCGTATCCTTCAAAATGATCCAGATAGTGATTGGTCGTGTGATTCGCAATTAAGGTGCTGGTTACGTACACTGTTTGCGAATACTACGCACCAATGTAGTGAGAATATATCTTTCTATAGCGTTCTGGTTATCCGAATTTGATATTTATCCATAAAAACACGAACCTGTGAATATTAAAAAAAAATTAAACCGTCCACGATAACGTTATAACGTGTACGCATATTTCCATAAATTTTATGGACGTTGAACTGGACGTCCACGATAATATCGTTACGTTAGAAGTTATAACATTCTTATGACGACAAGTTTATATTTATTTAAATCACACTTAATTAAAAGTTGTATTAGGTATGTTGATATCTCCTATTGCTAATCAGGTCCTTTGAAAATATTTGTAAGGCACTTTTCCCAGTGAATTCTAGTCGTACTAATGGATTGGGTTTAAGCGGATTTGATGAGTGAATAAAGGAAAGAAGCGTCTTTTTGGTTAAAAAATATCGCTACAAGGTTTGAAATTCTATGCCATTTTGTGTATGTTATGGCATAGAAGTGTTTTAGATCTAAAGTAGATCCGAAGCTAAGTTAAGCAGATTTCAGCTGGATTTCAGTACTTCTGCTCATTATCTGTTCGGTGATAAGTAACTGTCACATTGGACAGACGACTTAAGTATTGTGACGTCATAACGAACGTCGTAATGTGTCGTATATCATCGGCGGTTTAATATTTGTGACGAAGGGAACGCGGGGCTATGAAGGATGGTGCTGGACAAGAAATTGCCTGTCTATTACCGTGGGTGTATAAAAGTTTATGTTTCGGGTATGGGCTGACACCATTTTGCCAAGCGTGGTGATTATGGAAAGATAGCCATAATAGTATTTAAAGTGAGGTAGATTTTCAGCATTGGACTAATAGGCTTCTAAACTGTGGTGGATGGCTCAAATACACTAATGGAAACGCTACCTATAGACGCCGATAGAAATATTTGCTTAATAGGTAGGATACCTCCGAGGAGACCTTATACAAATGTAAAGGCTTTATAAGCATTTTTAGTTTCATAGTTCAGGATATATGATCCAATCAGCTTTGCTTTATTTTAATATTTTTGTTAGTTAGCTACAGATGAGTAGGTAGGCTCTGGCTACATGATAGTCTTACGACTATCCACTATTTGAATCCTGAATTCTAGCAAAAGGCTGAATTAATCCCGTATAGAGCAAAAAACGCGTATTCGCCCGGTCAATACGCATTAGTCTCTGTTCATTCACGAATTACCAACCTTATCGCTGCGACGGACGAGGTATAGTTCAGGTATAAGGTATAAGGTTCAGTCAGGTATAAGGTAAAACTTGATGGTCTTTTTTCTGAGAGCCGAATGTGTTTAGTCGAAAAAGCATTTCACTAGGAGAAAATTGACTCACTCTACGATTGTACTGACAAAGCATTTAAAATAGACTAAAAATGTGGTCAGTTTTGTTGTTAAGTTACATTTGAACAAAGAACACAAAATAGTATGCTAGTTTTTAGCATCATCGTAGGACATTTTTGCAGTCCATGTTCTATTATGATTTTTGCAACGTAAAGTTTTTAACAAGGTCGCGAATTATGCTTCGGTGATCGGGAACAGTGCTGAAGGCTGATCTAAAAACTGACTTCACAAACAATTTTATGAAATAACATGTAATTGATCTAACTGCTATGTTGCACTTTATTACGTAGGTTGGCGGCTGCGTACTCAGTGTTAACGATTATTACGATGAGTTAACTCGCGGTAACTTTTTTATAATGTGTACCTATAGTTCGTCTATAGTCTCAGTCACAGTTCCGTCCAGATTTTGCCTCATCTAACATCCTTATGCACTGATCCTGGGGTAGTAACCGGTTTTGTTATGTTATGTTGAACCTAAGACTAACTTTTTTATACCTCTTGCAAAATATAATAAGCATATCGCTTTAAAGTTTACAGAACCATAAAGTTTTTGTGTATATTATTGTGTTTATTTTCTCAAAAGAAAAGACAAACCAACTAGATAACGGTGAACAGTCTCCATTCCATAAAATTTATAGTAGCACAACGTTATAGGTAGGTATATTTGTAACAAAGATATTTACGAGCTTCTACCTGATGGCTGGTGTTATCTGCGATCAACCTGATTTCCCTGGAGGACCTTAAGTTTTCCCAGCTCGTTATACTACATTTAGAAGATGTACATTTATTCCCGTGATTGATATTATCGTTGTGGGTAGGTACTACAAATTTATATTTAGTGATCTGCTGTTTTTGCGTGACCATAAGCGCGCTCGAACACGGCTTACTTTTTGTAGGTCTTACAATTTTTAGCACTGAACTTCTTGGAATATTAAACACATAATTACGTTGCAAGACTAGCAGGAGACTGAACGAGGAAACAACAATATGGGCGCCATTCCATTCGAAATCCGAATTTATTCTAATTGAGCTATACTACATTTATTATTAAAATTAGACTAATACATACGTCGCACGAGACTGAACTGAGAGGGCGTAGGGCGAAGGCGCGGAAGCACAACGTCACCATTCGGAAAAAAATCTAATTGTTTTTATTTGTTACTGTTTTATTCATATAATACTATTTTACCTGATTGAGAATTTTCTTAACAATGAAGTGAGACTCCATTAAACACATTTAGCTATAAGACGTTTGTGAATAACTCTTTTCCATCCCCAAGAGCCGGAACACAAAGTAATGGCAATTACACAAAAAAGAATTACTCGCCAAAGAGTACGACACTCGACCGGCAAAAGGGAGAGTAGAAAAACGCTCGTTAACGAACAACTCGCTAATTTGAAGAACAATTGCGTTCCGGGGTTCCTCTACGACCTACGTGGATTGCAAATGTGCGCCGTGGAAAATCAGACTCAAATTCAACCGACTATTTTATTTCCCCTTTGCTTTTTAGAACTGTAAGACTGGAATATTCGGTTTTAGAACTTGTTCTTGGAAATCTATTAGTTACATTAGATTATATTATTCGATAAATTAGTATAAGTTATATATTAGTATTATTAGTTCTTGGCATTTCTCGGGGCCCTGTGGTCCTGGACCTTTCGAAGGCGTGAGAAGGGCCGAAGTCAGCAAAGGCCCGTAAGAAGTTTTTAATTAAATAAGGCAAAAACCGACCATTGTCCCTATGCAAGTGCACCCAAAGACAACCTCCGGTTGGTGTAGGACTATTGCAGGATATGAACGAATTATGACTTACAAACGCGACTGGATTGATCGTGCGAGTAAGTCATGCTAATGATCCTAACAAATATTATGCGAAAGCGACTTTGTTTATTTGTTGCACTTTCACGCTAAAACGGTTCAATAGATTATGATGAAATTTGGCACATGGGTAGACCATGACCTAGATTAGAATATAGGATACTTTTTATGCCGATATTCCCACGGGATTGAGACTTATGCGGGTGAACCTGTGGGGTGCAGCTAGTATTTATATAAATGAGCGAGACGATCTCGTACTCGCTCGCTAGTCGGTTAGGACGCTGCTTGTTTTTATTAATTCTTTGACCTTATTTTAAATATAAAATCCTGATTAATCAAAATAAATAAATTAAAATACCGTGTGCACTTATATTTTACGTACTAAACATCAATCAATTAATTAAGATATAAAAGGCTAAAGATTGCAATAACATAGGGGCAATGTTCAGTCATTATCCTCGTTTAAGTGCAATGGCTTCCGAAAAAATATTATCTCAAATCGGTAATAATAGCGATCAGATGATGGAAAACAGTGTACAGGGCCAAATTAGATTAGCTAGAAAAACTCCGCATACGTGATTGGTATCAATATCTGAACATAATTAAACAAAAAAATAAATTTATTTGATGATTTTTTTTCGGGACTTCGACCAAAGTTATTGTAGAAACAAGTAATATAAGTTTAAAAATCTGTTTTTTTTGTGTACACTTTACAGATGTGGTGGGTATCGACATCTATACACGATAAAATAAAATAAAACAGATTTTCTCAACTCATACTTCAAGTAACAACATTATCAACGGTCGTTGAACCTCAAAAAAAACATCAAATCATTTTCATTCAATGTATTTAGATATCGATACCCATCACGTCTGCACAGTTTCGCTAGCTAATTTAATTTGACCGTGTATACGATATCACTCATAAGCTGTGGCTAATCATCTACGTGTCTGATTTTGTAAATAACTTGTTGATTGATTGAGATATTATTAGCAGGCCAAAAGCACATTTTTGAGAGAATATTACATTTTCCATAACAGCACGCCAGTAGTTGTAAAAACTATTTGAATTCAGTCAGGGCGGATCCCACGGCGTCCTGAAAGATTTTTATTTTTGGACCCGCCGGCGTATCCCACGGCCTCTTGTAATAATTTTGACTCACGACGTTCAAAAACAGAAACTTAGGGACCCGCCGGCGGCCTCCAAGGCCTCCTGAACTTAAAAAGTTTTATATATTATCGGCAGGGAGAGTGTTAAATGCAATATTCCTGTATATTATTATGTATATTTCCTTACATCCGTTAACTCGCGAGGACAATATCAGATCTGAACGCCCCTCTGTCTTGAAAAAACTTTCACATTCATGTATTAATTTGTTTATCACCATATTTTAACTTACGGCACGCAAAGTAGGTAGGTACATAAAAAGAAAACACAAAAAAAAAACAACTAACCCGAATCAAATTAAGAATGGGATCAGTCAAACTAGTTTAAAAATAAATACTGTAGATAATATCTGCAAATAAATTTTTGCTATGCCTACAGAATACCACTTTCTACCATTAATAATCATAGGTGGTCTTCTGTAGTTCATATCTAAGTTTCAAAAATTCATCACACCAGCTTTTTCATTAACTGAATAGCTGTGTGATGACGTTGCTGACAAAACACACAGCTACACTACTGCCAGCGTGAAGAAAATTGACGACTACTCTCAACACTATGGGATTTCGCTGTTTTCTGGCTCGAAAAATATAAAAAAAACTGGTATTTCCAACAAATATAAAAGAACGCCGAGTTGGCTCCCTGCGGGCATCGTAAATTCCTGGCCTTGTAAGAAATGCACGTTGCATGGTGCATCCTTTGTGCTACTGAGTTTATGGGCCACTCTATATTTGAATGACAAATCTGTGCATTAAAAACATTTTTGTTGGCTTTTGAGGTTTTGTTTGTGGCGTTGCTTTTTTGTTTTAGATTTAAGCTTAAATTCTACGATCAATTTAGTCAAAATTCTCAGTGAATTTGCATTCAAATTCAAGTAGTTAACTTATCATGTCCGTTATGTATAAAAATTAACATTTGTTTTTTGTTTGTTTTTTTTTAATTTTATTTCTTCAGGTGGATCGTTTTGCGTGGGCCATGGCGTCGTCGGTGGGTATTCCAACCGACAGTTATGAGTTTTCATAGTAATTTATTTGGCCGCTAAACAGGTCATTTATGGAATTTCATAGTTAAATTGCCAGCCATTTATTCATTTGTTTTTGACCAATACAGCAATTTCGATATATCTCGAAGATGGTCAAAATAATGCTCGAATTTCCAAGCATGTTTGAGAAAAATATAATTACTATGTGGTCATCAATACTATACTATATTATAATAAGAATTAACCGGTATTTTATCTGTAAGAAATAACATAGCATAACATAATATCACGCCTTGTTTCCCCGAAGGGCTGGGCAGAGGTGCACTTATAGTACACCCACATTTCAACAGTTGTGTTAAAATATTTTGTGAAAAAAACTTTTTACAAAAAAAATTAACCGACTTCCAAAAAAAACACTAGAAAGTGAAAAATAACTTTAATTTCGGAAGTCGGTGTCTTTGGTTTTGAATTTTCGTTTTAAGCCACCGACTTCCGAAATTAAAGTTATTTTTCACTTTCTAGTGTTTTTTTTGGAAGTCGGTTGGTTTTTTTTGTAAAAAGTTTTTATTTTTCACTTTTTAGTTGTGGTACCTACCCCCTACTAGTTCGAATATCACGACCTGCTATGTAAATAACAGTGACAGGAAAATGTTAAGAGATCGTCCATATAGGCTAAGTGGGAAAATACGTATTAATGAAGCTTACTCAAAAAGTACTCAAGCTAAGTTAATAAAATTTATATGGGACCACCTTGAGAGCATACCCTTTCAAACAAAAAAAGAATTTTTAAAATCCGTTCACAATTGACGAAAATATCGACGGACATACACAAAAAAAAAAAAAAAAAAAACATACATACGCTACGAACATATAACCTCCTCCTTTTTGGAAGTCGGTTAAAAAGTACCTGTCATGTTAATGTACGAGTATCATGTTATCATGAATTATATATAGATTAAGATTCTATTTCTGTTTTGCTTTTGTTGTTGGCATGCCTTTAATTAGTGATGCTACGTCATTGATAATTATCTATATTTTCATTATTTTTATTCGTGAAAATTATGAACTGGTTTCGGTTAAAACCTTCAATTATCTGCCTATTCCGTTACTACGTAGGTACATACATAAGTAGGTATCTTCTTATACGCAATATACTGTCATTATCGATAATATAAAATCAGTATGAAGTGCTTAGTCGCGCATCTATACGCTCGCTCGTACGACTGCGAACGAGTTTTCACGAAGATTGAACGCGGGGCCAACAGTTTAGATTAGAAAAGTTCGCGGGCGGCGAGCAGACCCAGGACAAATTGCTTTGCTAATACAACAGATTTCCGGACTTGTGGCGGCACCAAAATCCGGCAAAAACTATACACATGCGAGTTCGGGTTAAACCTACCAGCTGGGGGTAATTTCTGAAATAACTTCTCAGACAGTCGACCAGTCGAGTTTTTGTTGCTATTCAATTGGAAAGTTGTTGCTCGCACAGGGTTTTTGTTAATGGCTCTTTTGTATGATACATATAACAATTTTCCACTTGTTAGTTTTAATTAAAAGGCGGCTGCGTTTGAACAACATTTATAGATGATAGCTCCTTAAATTTCTTTAACTTTGTGGAGTTAAGGACATGAAATGTGTCCCAAGAACTGCATTTGATTCTCTGACAGTTTAACTGTTCACCTAAAAATACTCAAAAGTGTAGATTCAAAACTTCTCGAAGCTTACTATTTACTTTTAGACACCTGAAATACAACGCGGACTACCTTTGTACTCTGAACACCTCAGAGACAATGTTGAAAGGTTTTTTCAAGTTCCTTTTATCGATTTAGGCCTGCTTGAAAAATTTAAAACATCCTTCTGTCTCTGTCATCTTCAAACGATTGACAGCAACAGAGCGACGATATTAGGGGGAAGCACTAAGGTAGTACGCGAAACTCAAATTTTCATTTGCAAAAAGCGTAAGTAATTTGAATTTCGCGGGCTAACCTGGCGCTTTCTTCTAAGGCGCGGGCAACACAGAATAGACTTGAGACGAGGGCGGGATTCAGACGCGGCGTGCAAACGGGCTTTAGTAATGTTAAAATGTGTCTCTTGACAACTTTGAATATAATATAGCTGATACAGAAAGTGAAAGGGGGTATGCAGTCACGTCTCTAACCCCCTGTTCCACGGGGAACAGTTGCTCCTGACGGCGCACGTAGTATGAAACTTGTTCCTCTGATAACATATAAGCGTTTTTGCCTCAGTTGTTAAGGAAATAATGGTGCTTTATTTATGATGTCGTACTTTGAATGAGTTTTATAGTTTCTAATGTTCACATTTTTAAAGGTAGTTATTTTGTGGTAAACTGTAAGCGATTTTTTTTGGTGGATTCAGTGAAATGTAAGAGCAGGACGGTGAAATTTTGTTTCTATTGCAAAGACTGGATTTCTAATTTCCAAAGTTGTTATGCATAAGAAAAATAGGTGATTAGTTACAATGTAATAAGATGAAGCAACAATTATTACATTAGTGTAATACACAGTACTAGAATTATAAAAAATTGTGTATTACATGAGTCGATCCCATGAGGAGCTCGTGGCTAAGTAATAACAGCCGCACGGGTCGATCCATCAGGTTAAGCTGCGCTTGCCGGGGTTGGTCCGTGGATGGATGACCATCTTTACATACCGCGACTCCTCCGTGCTTCGGAAAGCACGTTAAGCCGTTGGTCCCAGCTGTCATTCGTGGATCTTTGACAGTCGTTACGAGTCGTCAGAAGCCCGAAAGTCTGACTACCAGTCTTACCAAGGGGTATCGTATTACCCAGTTACTGGGTTGTGGAGGTCAGATAGGCAGTCGCTCCATGTAAAATACTGGTATTCAGCTGCATCCGGTTAGACTGGAAGCCGACCCCAACATGATTGGGAAAAGGCTAGGCAGAATGAATGACATGAGTCGAGCCTTAGGGCTCGGCTCGGAAATAATCATTTTACTGTCTAAATCTGACAAAACCAAAACTATCTCGGTCAGTATGACACCAATTAACGTCATTGGCATCAGCCTATTCCCGTAAGAAAGGGTCCACAATATCACTTAGGTTGTCAAATCAACCGCTACTGCGTAATATTAGACCCTCGTTGGGCATGGCTGTTAAGTAATCGAGTGCTGATCGTTTCCTTATTGACCCTGCACATTTTGGGGTTCCTACTGACCCCTTTTGATTATTAAGACATCGAGATAATGGGCGAGGAATCAGGAAAATTTGATTTGGTCACTACATCCATAACTGTATTTGGATATTTTATAATTAATTAATTTAGGTGTTTCCTGTAAATAAAACAGCACAGAACTAGTTAAAGTGGCCGTGGTTGGGGGAGGCCTATGTCCAGCAGTGCAGTTAAAAACCAATTACAATAATTAAAGATTATAAATACACAAGCGCATAAAAGAGAAAATAGAAAATCATAAAGTTGAGGTTAAACACATATAAAAAAGTTAACAACACTTTTACTTCCTAAAAATTGTGCTGCATATTTGTATCCATTTTGTACTTATTTGTTGCATGACTAAAGGAACCGAGGTACCTACCATAGTTGTTTTAAAAAAAAACACCACAAATGGAATTAGCAGGCAACGAATTACACATCAATATTTATCATCTAAAGGCTTATAGGTGTTCATAGCTAAATAAAAATAGCTGCACGGATCGATTGAAGGTTAAACTACGCTTGCTGAAGTCGGTGGATGGGTGACCGTCCATTACATAATTATCGAGATCCCTCCGTGTCTCGGCCCGGCTGTCATTTGTAGATCTTTGACAGTCGTTACGTATAGTCAGAAGCCCGAAAGTCTTTCTACCAGTCTTACCAAGGGGTATCGTTCTACTCAGAACTGGGTTGTGGAGGTCAGATAGGCAGTCGCTCCATGTAAATACTGGTATTCAGCTGCATCCGGTTAAGCTGGAAGCCGATCCCCAACATAGTTGGTTGCCAGGCAGATGATGATGATTTGTCATCTCAGGTTTACCGAAATCTTCGCAAAATGTTTTTATAAATCTGAAACGATGAAAAAATATAATTTATTATTTTTATTATTATTAATTATGAACTCGGTAAAAATACTGACAAAACTTTTCGAAAAATATTTTTTCTGTCACAATTCTTCTTCCATGCTTCAGTTTAATCATTTTCAATCCTCGTATAAATGTGAAAGTAGGTAACGAAACTATAGCGCGATTCAGCAATTCGCAGAGATGGAACAACGTCATTTATACTACTAAAAGGACTAAAGGAGGATTCGACCAAACAGGAATAAATTTTATCCACGGAATAAGATTTAGGTACTTTTGGCAGTTTTCTTATGCAGAAACTGTAAAAAAAATCAATATTTTTTCGGAAGAGAAGGCTTATTTCGCGGATAAAATTAATTCCTGTTTAGTCGAATCCACCCTAAGGATATTAACGCTATCTGTTCTTTTGTTTAAATTAGACGAGGCTCAGTTAAAAGAAGTTGCATTAAACATAGGTACACTAATTTAATAAACAAAGGTTAACAATAATATTATTATTTAAGTTTAAAAAACCAAAAAGCATTACTTTTAAAGCTAATCTTGCAATAAGACGAACATGCTTCAGTACCAAGAGGTACTGAAGCATGTTCGTCTTATCACATCATATCACAAGTACCTAAATTAAGTAAAAGATGTTATAGCACAAAGCTGAGATACGAACTTTAAATTGTTTGTAATTGTTGTATGTTGGGATATTAATCGAATAGGCTTTCGATTTGAATCTGAAAACTCCATTAACATGAATGGATAAGCGTTAGGTAATTGTTTAAATCACATTTGAAATTTAATTTATGAGTTAAATCTTCAATGAGGTTCAAGCTTATAAGTATTTAAAGAAAACAAAGAAAATGATTGGAAATGCCAACTTGTTCTTTTTTGTTTGTGTTCTTTCTTTGCGTCACGTTTACCTATTGCAAAGAAAGAACACAAAGAAAAAAGAACAAATTGGGGGAAAATATGCGTCACATCCACGCAAAATCCATGCCATCGCTCAGCGTAATGCTGCGACCCTATGCGGGATAGAGCCCCAGCGCTGGTTTTCAGCGGCATTTATAATCAATGCAGGTTAGGTTAATTTAATTAGGTTCATACTTCTTTTATTGGATTCTAACCTAGAATATCCTTTTCTTTCGAACATATTGGATCTTTATTGATTCAATAATATATGTTCGAAAGAAAATAATATTTTAGGTATGTATGGCAGGTATGTAATTCAATAAACGCAAAGTTTCTGATTTTATCGTTTGGTACCTACGGCAAAACCACACGGTAGTGGGGTCTATTTTTACAGGTTTTTTGTTATTTTCTTTTGAATTTTCAAACTTATTAAAAGTCAGAGCCCAATATAGCCGAAGTCAAGCTATCAGTCTTATGCACTAATAACAATACTCGAAGGTATACCAATTCAATAATTATATAAAAGAGGAGTTAAAACTTTTATACCAACGGAACTTTAAAATTTGTAGCCACACTGCAGCAGCCATGCATCGATAATGACGAAGAATCGATGGCGGGACTCTCTGGAGCGCACTTTGCATTCAACCGCTTTCTTATACCGTCGCATATAATACTGTACCCAAACTGCACGCCAGTATTCATGAATATTTACTGCACACCCCACAGAATATGCTTTTCGCGGAAAAATCATATTCCTTGTCGAGATTTTTGGTTTAGTTGTACTGTTGCATTGTTGATTGGCGACGATGGAATTGCTTGTCTTTTGTTAGTTTCTGTTCTGTCAAATAAAACTTATGGCGCCCAGGCATGATAATATGATACGTCGAACTTTAGAAGGAGACCGTCTGAGACTTATGCACAATGCAGAACTTTATTAAGATTTATGAAAGTCTTGACAATTTCATAAATTACCAGTTTCCATTGTAGACTCCGAAATATTTCTTTATATGCACTCAACGTAGTAGCAAGAAACCGTTTATGAATATATTGCTACATTTTTCAAATAACGTATTCTAACAACGTTACTGCAATAATTCAAAGTTAAATTATAGAAGCGTAGTCACAAAGTGCTCTCATGTCATATGTCTCGTAGTTATGAAACTTTTAGCGTTATGAGAGACTCGTCAAAATAAAGGGCCACGAGATTATAAGTCACGAACGCAGTCATTCGGTACTCAAAGTGCCATCTAAGTATTTTCATCAAATTTTGCCAAACGTTAAATGGGTGTCTCCGCACATGAACCGGAGCATCTCCTATTATTTCACAAATGTTATCAGAATATCAAACAGCGATTCGGGAAAGTGTTGCTCCAGTGTATTTATTAGAAATGATAGGAAAATCGTCCCTATTGCAACACGATTAGGAGTTGTAATTGCGTGAATGCGTTTGCGTGTTCGATTCGTTTTGTAGCTGATGGCTTGCGGACTGAGGAGTTGTGAGGAGCGAGTGTTTTTCACGGTCTCATTATGTGACGATTCGTATTCGAGGCCAGAGGAGAGTTACCAGTGTTAGGGTAAGGTTGAAGGGTAGCACCCACTTGCCGGCACGTCCCACGTCCCACTAGACCCTGCTTACGAAGTTCGTAAATGTTATTGATTTTATCTCGGTCTCATCCGAGATGTATTTCATTTGTTTATTTAGATCACGTTGCGTCTACCAAATTACAAAACTCGTTACACTAGTGTTGAAGTGTAAACGTTGATACCTACAAGTCTTTGATTGGATTACTGAGTCAGGACTAGCTTCTAGATTTTTAATGAGTCAAGAATGTGTTATTTGATGAGAAAAAATAAAGCCACTTTATGATAATTTTACATTTAGGTAAATTCACAATAAATATTAGGCAGATAACCACTTTAATTTTAATGGAAATCCTCGTTTACTTAAAATTGTTTAATTAAACTTAACCCTCTTAAATAAAAAGATTCTCTGAACTGCACTGGACATGATGAAACGTGACAGACGCTGGAAACATAATTTTAAGTTATCTCCACGAAAACTTTTATCTAAGAACTAGTGGTCACAAGTCGCTGATTAAAGAAAACTTTTTTCATTTCTTGTTTTAGTGAGTTCTTCCACAATGATGGACGTGACGTGCTAAGAGAAGAAGATTGTTTACTAAAGATAATCAACATTTTTACTTAGGAATAATCAACACACAAGCTTTGCACGCGTAGCATGACAATCATAGAAACGGATTTTGTCGACGGAAGAATAGATAAAATGAGAGATTGTTATTCTGAATCTGTCATTTTGTCTATTCTTCCGTCGCCTGCTGGTAAAGGTCTAGGAGAAAAATTTTTTTACTTGACTGTAGTTTCAGTTGTAATGGAGATGAATGTTTGTGTCTGATACTGCTGATATACGGTTTTTGGAGTAAATAGTAAAAGGGATAGAAATAAGTGCTGTAATTTTTTTAATTTAAATACATAATTAAATGCCACATGAAAAGATCAAAATCGCAGTTTTTATCACGGATTAAAAGTTAAGTGGGATGATAGTTTGTTATCGATGAAAAATAATTATTTCCAAAAAGTGATTAATTTTCAGGTGTGGTACCTGTACGAACATCATGCGATGTGTTACTAGGTGTACATTGTCAGGGGATCTTCAGTAATGGCAGCAAGAAGCAGGTTTCATTATCTGATGATTATGAAACATTTTCCAAAAATATTACAATCATTACAGAAGTTGTAGTTTCCTAACATACTCACACTTTCACGGGTAACTAAGAAAACATGAAGAAGACGTAAGGTTCAGGAGCTCTTAGATACAAGGTTGACTATCCTAATTAATTCTAGAAATGATAGGAAACAACAGTTTATGTAACTGGTAGCCTGCATCATCAAACTACTGGGCAAATACCTCTCCCCATGCCATGGCATTGCCAGCCATTCCAGCTCTTTCGATCTAGGGCTAAAGTGGACCACTTGTCGTTTGTTTTCTCCAGCTCGTTCCGTCATCTTCTACGGGGTCTGCAATGATGCCTTCTGGCTTGGTCAGGGCTTCACGCTGGCAATATCACAGATGTTATGTTAGAATTGTGGCCACTTGAACTGAAATCAAACATTTTTTTTTGTAAAGCTAGGGTTAATTGCTCTTTGGTCTAGTGGTCGTAAGCACTACGGCTGAGCATGAGGTCCTGGGTTCGATACCCAGGTCGGGCAAAGTGTCTCAGTATCAGCCCGGAGTGTGGATTTCTGCCCGGTTGATGGCAATAGGTTCGAACCCTTTTACATTGAACTTAAACATAACTGGTGAAATGTGGGTGTACTGCATAATAAATGTACACTTCTGCCTTTGAGAAAAACAGGCGGGATGATAAATACTGATTTCTAAATCGAGAATGTTCCATGTGCCTTGAGCAATATCGTTCCGGTCGCAATAAATGATTTGATTAATTAATTACCTCTTAATCCTAGTAGGTACCGATAACAAATATATTTTAAACACATATAACATTTCCAAAACAATGAGATTTATAAAATTAATTGGATAAGATTAACTTATCACAGTCATTAATGATACTAAACAAATACCAAGCAAGATAGATAAATAGCAAGCAGTGCACAAAATTAGATTTTATTATGTTAGTATATTGATATTGCAACAATGCGAAAGGTACTGCTGCTGGTTTTAGTTGCTACCGGTATGTAACAATTGTTTTTTTTTTTTTTCTAAAGCTCTTAGTTGTGGCTTTGTTCGAGTGGTATGTCGTTTTGTTCCCTTTTCTGGTTAAATTCCCAGGAACACTCCTAACAGAAATGCAGTGTGCTTATTTCTTCCTGCTTTTATTTCTAAGACAACGTTCTAAAATTAAAGCTTCGCTGGGCGGGCACATTGTACAGCTGGTCATTTGTATATTATAGAGTGATAAGATGCAAACCTATTAATGACGGTCAAATTTTTGGAATTGGCATCACCTACACCAGAGGGCTTAGACAAGTTGCAATCGTTTTCAAAGCGTTTCGTATACAACGGCTTTTAAAAGGATTTACATAATCTTTTCGATAGCATATGTTAATCCAATACGTCTTTAGAACGTAGTTTTTTAACGTGGCTTGCGGTAGGAGTAAACTGGCAGAAATCTTAACGCAGAAAAGTGTTCATACTTGCGACTGTCTTCTAATTCGACAGAGAGAACGAAAAAAATAAAATAGTCAAAATGAAAATCTAAGAAGGTAGCTGCGAAGATTTTTTCGTCCTGGGTGTCGTTTTCATAGTTTTTGAGCGTGTTAAAGCCGATCGTGAGATCAAATGAAGACCCCAAGATGGCGGCTACGAAAATTTTCAGATTTTCCGTCAAGGAACATGGTTTTCAATGGTTTTAAAAGCCGTGAGTACGTGAGAAAGATCTTCCTTCCTGACGTTCCTCCGACCGCACAAGTTTTTTACTTTTATATCATTGTTATCGCTTATAGAATGTCACTTTGTTTAGGTTTGGAAGGACAGAAAAAACAAAATATAGGACAAGAGCACGTCACCCCAAAAACAAATCTTTACACTCAACTTGACCATTTCCATTCTAAACTTTATTAATACTCTTTCCAGCTTACATCGCTTCAGCGGTGCCAGTAGGAGAACAAGAGAAAGAACATGAATACTCAAGATATGTCCAGATCCCCGATGGCGAGGGTGTCATGCACACCGTCGACCTCGAGGCTGAACCCGACATGGAACTCCTCAACGAAATAACTAGGGATCCAGCTAATAACTTGTATCTGCTGTATACCAGGTTAGATTGATTAATTTTTAAAGATTTAGATGTCCTAATCGATACCTATTGGTATGGACCCGCATGCAAGTTACGGTCGGTTGAAGGATGACGAAACACCACCGGCTTTTGTTTTCATGAATATATCTCCGCGTTCAAAGGACTGTGTGTGGTGCAGGATTTATGAGGTCCTCAAGCAAAAAAGACGTCCAAGTACCTGAGCTATTCGAAGGAAAGGTAATTTTGGGGAATAGCTTTACACGTGGGCTGGTGATAACCAGATCTGTGTTTGGAAGATTAAATCCTTTGTCACCTATAAAACACCTTTAGAAAATGTACCGACTGTTTAATCACGAGAACTATACGATCAGTTTTATTATTTACAACTTGTCCTGCTTATTTAATCTGGGACACGAAGGCTACCCTATAGAAAATGGCTCCTCAAACGTGTGAATTTTGAAAGAGTAAATAGTGGAGTTCGGTTTGTTTCTCGTAAACCTAAGGTTTTACTGCCGACATTACGGTTCCATTGCACATTTTTGTAGTTTTCAAAGGAATGTTTAAGTTATCATGGTAATTGGGAAAGTAGATAAAGCTTTCTGACCCATTGGACTAGACAAAGCTAAAAGAGCACACCATATTAAGCACGATAAATATGATAATGACGATGATAATTTAAATACCGGATATTGTGTTAAAAAACATATTATATATAATATCTAAGTCGACTTAACTCCCGCAGTTTATTTCTTTGTCTCATAAAGTTATCAATGAAGCAGCAGGACTGAAGTGGCGCTCAAGAGAGCTATAAAAGGGGAAGAAAGCTAATGATAACTATGCTTCTGGGCATTTTAACACTTAGGTTTTTATTGCGAGCGTGTAATTTTTATTGTTATCTTATAGTCAGTATAGTATGTATTTTATATTTACTTTTGGTTTATTATTATTGTACATGACTGTAAATACCTATCATATAATAAATTGGTAGTAGGTATTACGAGAACTTACTTCCTCGTTAGATTACTTGATATATTTTGATGAAGTTGTTTATATTGAAACCTTAGCTTCTGATTTCCTATTGAAAATTGTAAAGAAACCTTGGGCTTAATGAGTATCATGGTCTGTCATAGATATACACCAATATTTTTGTTAGAAAAACTTGAAATTTTGTCAACTCAAACATAGCCTCAAAATGAACTCAAAGAATGATTATTATAATTTTTACAGGCGCAACCAGCTGATATCCCAGACTTTGGTCATCAATGACGCAGGTTCTGTCACGAGGTCCAATTTCAATGCCAACGTGCCCACTGTTGTTATTGCTCACGGTTGGCTCAGTAATCAGTATACTTCGACCAACTCTATCATCAGAAATGGTAAGATTACCTACTTGTGAAAAAGTCAACCAAAAGATTTGTTTGATTTATCACCTACTACTTTAGATTTTTCAAAAAGTTCTCCGTATTTATATTTCTCGATCAGTCATAATAAGCAGGCAAGAACAATATTTGGCCATTGAATTGGATGGGGCATAAATGACACTTGTCGTTAAAGTCACCACAACTGCAATGATTATGAATTATCGAACTACTGTTTGCATAAACTAAGACTTTTCATTTTCAAGATTCTTTAAGATTAATTAATTAACACTGGGATCAAAGTCAAGGTCAAAGATTTATTTGCAGATAAATATGGTTATAAAGGTGTTACAATGATGTCAGAAAAATAAATCAGAAAAGAAAAAGGAAGGAAAAGAGAAGGAATCAGAAAATAACGAACCTTTAAAAGTCAGGAATATAACCATTTATTTATTTAGGATTTATTTTGACAATTCCTCAGCCTACCTCCGTAAGAGCGATGTGAACGTCATCGTCTGCGACTGGAGACGTCTTGCTGCATCTGACTACGTGACTGCTGCAAGAGGAGTCCCAGCTGTCGGTCGTGGTCTTGGCCAGTTCCTGACTTTCCTTAACAGAGTGACTGGTCAGGCCTTCACCCAAATGCACATCGTCGGTTTCAGTCTGGGCGCTCATTTAGTTGGTAACGCTGGAAGAGAACTTGGTGGCAGAGCTGCGCGTGTTACAGGTAAATTGAACTTAAGTTCAAAATCATTAATTATTTATTTATTTTCCAGTGTTTTAAGCTGGGAAAAAGTGGCGCAACAAAACGTTGTTTTTTTTTCTTTTAAAAATATCACTAATTCTTAGTCACAATTTACATTCTCTAAAAATTCCAACGTCCTGTTTGGACATCTTTTCTTACAATAGATACTCAATTATTGTATAATTGTATTGTGCCTACCTCGTTGGGCTAGCGGTCGCAAGCGATACTGCTGAATATGAGGTCCTGGGTTCGATTCTCAGATCGGGTTCTTCCATCAGCAGCAGCCCGGAGGCTGGATTTGTGCCCGGTTAATGGCGATAGGCTCGCCCCGCGGCGGTGGCGGTTATTACATAACTGGCTAAATGTGGGTGTATTATAGGTACAGTTCTGCCTAATCCTTCGGGGATTACAGGCGTGATGTTATGATGATGATGATTATTGTATAAATTATAGTATAGAGACTAAAAGTAAATCACTTTATTACAGCCCTAGACCCAGCCGGTCCCCTATGGAACTACAACTCAAACCGTGTCAATGCTAACGACGCTGTCTACGTGGAGGCTATCCATACCGATGGCGGCTCAAGCTCTGGTGCCCTGGGTATCGGCTCCAACGTCGCCAACGCTGACTTCTACCCCAACGGTGGTATCTCCCAGCCTGGTTGCAGCTCCAACCTCTGCAACCACAACCGTGCTGTTGAGTTCTTCGCAGCTACTGTCACTTACAATCATATGGTTGGGAGACAATGCACAACTCAAACGCAACTTACATTAAATACCTGCCGCGGCATCCAGCTGCGCATGGGCAATGATGATTTGAGGAAAACTGGGTAAGTCATTATCTTACTTGTTTCGTAATAACAATGTTAGTTTTAGAATTTGCTATCTACTACCCAAACTCATGTGCTTCTCCCTAGCAACACGAAGTAGCATGTACCTATTAGAAAATAACGATTGTTTTTATATTTGTCTGCTATAGCCAGGTGATAGTTGTCTGCCCATGTTTACTGATACGAATGGCTGTTAGTATGCAAATCACAGAAATTAGAATACATACGGACAATAATCAAAACAGTAGAATTGTGACACGGTGGAAAGCTATACAAAGAAGAAAACTAATAATAAATAACATATCATCATACCTATGTTCCCCGAAGGGTTAGGCAGAGCTGTATCTGTAGTACACCCACATTTTGCCAGTTATGTTTAAGTCCCTTATAATAGGGGGCAAGCCCGTTGACATCAACCGGGCACAAATCCAGACTCCGGGCTGCCTCAGCAGCAGACTGCCTCGTTGGTCTAGTGGTCGCCAGTGCTACTGCAGAGCATGAGGTCCTGGGTTCGATTCCCAGGTCGGGCAAAGTGTTATTTGGTTTTTCCATCTGGAATAGCTCAGGAACAATAAAATATTCATCCTTTTAATTTTTTCAGATCTGGCATGTATCGCTTGGACACTGGAAGCTCCTATCCATATTAAGCTCGAAACAGAGGATTTGGCCGCTTTATATTTGTTGAGTAAATAAATACTGTAAAAAAATTCCGATTGTTTTTGGTACACTCTCTAAAGTTACACGATGTCTATTTTAGATAAAAGACCTTTTCCCATTCGTTTAGTTTTATTTTATTTTTCTTTATGTTTTTCACAAAGGCAAATATGAAATAAAACAATTGAATATCGCTGAAAATGGCATTATACTTTTACACACAGAATTCACCATTTTTTATTACTAACATAACATAACATCACGCCTTGTTTCCCCGAAGGGTTGGGCAGAGGTGTAGCAACCGTTACTATTATTACTACCGTTTTTAATGATTTTGTCGTGATGGTCCAGTGTTAAACAACAACCAAGACGCGGGCGTGGTCTGAGGACCGCGCCTCTCATCCACGAGGTTGTGGTTTCAAATCCGGGCAAGTATCAAAGAGACTTTTTCGATTTACATGCACTTTCTGATTTTATCTTGGAGAGGACATTACTGACATCAGTGAAGAAGTGAATATACGGCTAAAAATCGCCAACCCATCTTGAGCAAGCGCCGAGATCAATGCATGCATTTATTTGACATACACCTGGCTTAACAGTCTTCCAAAATTACAAAAAAAAAGAAACAAGAAAGTTTGTCGTTGAGAGATATTAGAGTAGTATGTATATTTTTTTAAATATTTATAACCATTTAAATTGCAATGCCTCAGGAAACTAAGATCTAAGAACCTACCTATTGTTAACATCTTCAAAAGCTGTTGTACACTTAGTTCGCAATAAGAATTTGAATTTGAAGGAATTTCAAGTAGCAAAACAGCATTCTTATCAATATCTATATCACTTGTAACCATTTGTAAACCACCAATTAGTGCTAATAACTGATAATAAAATCATTTTTTGTGTTAAATTATCTTTATTGGGTGGATCAAACAGTAGGTATTTCTTTGCCCGCGACGTGATTTTTATCGCATTTTTATCTTGTCTAATCCACCGTGTGTGCCGGGATTTTTTTTTCTGTGGGGTTCTTATTAGGTACCTAAAGACCGCTTAAAAACATCATGACTGTTTCGTTGATGTTTCTTTTCTTTCTTTCTTTTTAAAAGGCTGCATATCTGCAATAGATCACTGGACCAACTTTATGTAGGTTCACAAACCAATGAACCTTGCCCATTGCTGTCTACTGCTTGATAGATTATCTTACAACTTGCGTCACAAAAGTTGTTTATTTTTCTCCTACATCAAGTATTGTTACCATTTTCAGGTCGTCAGTCCAATTATCTGAGGGGCAATGTCCGTATTTTTAAGAACGCAATTTGCATTAGTAATCTGTCAAAAAAATACAATCAATTTACCTTTTTGACAAGTTTGACAGATTGGGACTTGAATGTGAATGTTTTTTAAGTACGAGTATTGGCCTTTTGATTCATGTAGCTGTATTGTATATTGGTGTGCAATGTGTATTGGCCACATCTGTCGCATGTCAGAGCAGCAATAAGCATAAACCACCATTCAGTGGATCCCAAATAGCAGGAAACGACTACGCGGCAGGTCCAGAAAGAGATGGCGGGTTGAGCTGGACACCTTCTTAAAGGATTGGCCCGCAATCGCAGTAGACCGGAAAAAGAGGAAAGATGGAAGGGAGACCTTTGCCCAGCAGTGGCTACAAGGCTGTATTATAAAAAAATGAGTATTGAAATCTTAAGATGGAAGCAATTGGTATTACAATCGCGATCGTCATAGGTCTAGACTAGATGATTATATGTACTGCGCTCTTTAGGGTCAAGTAAAACGCAAAGGATTAAGAATAATCAGTTTTATT
The DNA here is from genome assembly GCA_914767815.1 of Eupsilia transversa. NCBI lineage: Eukaryota > Metazoa > Arthropoda > Insecta > Lepidoptera > Noctuidae > Eupsilia > Eupsilia transversa. Next base: position 8,914,895 of record OU611888.1, read on the forward strand.
TTATTGCCTTATTGTTAAATTAGAAGGGGTATCTTCTTTGGGTGTTAGCACGGAACCTTCCAGATCTGCAAATAAACATAGAGTTATTGTAATTTTTAATGAGGTATGAAGTGCTGATTAATTATTTTGACTCTGATAAGTTTCTTATCGATGGAAAAACTTTTCTAAACGATTTATCTTCACGACGTGCCCAGAATGTTATTTACCTAAAGTGAGAATACACCAACAAAGAAAAGGGATTAAGACTGTAAAACTCACCCCCATTTTCTCAGATCATTGTTGCCCATGTTGAGTCGTGTGCCAGTGCAGCTATCCCATGTAATTTGCCATGAGCTTGAGCATGCATTTCCAACAATGTGGTTGTAGGTGACTGTAGCAGCGAAGTATCTCCAAGCATTGTTATGGTTGCAGATATTAGTGAGACAGCCAGGTTGGCTGATGCCACCATTGACGTAGAAGTCAGCGTTACCGACGTCAGATCCAATGCCGAGACCGCCGACGGTGTAACCTCCATCAGTGTGGATAGCCTCGACGTAGATGCCATCATTAGGGTTGATACGGTTGGAGTTCAGGTTCCATAGTGGACCAGCAGGGTCGAGAGCTAGAAATTAATTTAAAGCTAGAGTATACGCAGGCAAAATTAGAACAGTAATAAAAAGTATTTGTTTAAAAAAAAACCCTTCATCAAACCGAATCTTTGAATCTTTTTAATGATGTTAAGGAAAGAAAAATGTAATATAAGGAGAAATAATTTAATTACCTGTTACGCGAGCAACTCTTCCTCCTAGCTCCCTACCAGCGTTACCAACAAGATGAGCGCCCAAACTGAAGCCGATAAGGTGCATAGAGTCGAAGGGTGCTCCAGTGACGGAGTTCAAGAATGCCAAGAACTGTCCAAGACCACGACCAACTGCAGGGACTCCCCTAGCGGCAGTCACGTAATTGGAAATCGCAAGCCTTCTCCAGTCCAGAACGATGACGTTCACGTCATATTTTCCGAGATACGCTAAAAACCACAAGATAGTAATTAAATAGTATTATCGAACTTTCATAAGGCAGTCACAAGAATTTTATAAGAAAACTTCAATTACCTTCCCTGACAACAGGGTTAATGTTGGTGTCTTGGTTACTGAGCCAGCCGTGGACGACGACAACAGTTGGCACGCGAGGGTTGAAGTTAGAGTTAGTGATGGAACCAGCATTGTTCATTACCAATAACTGCGATGAGGTAGGGTTATGCCTGAAATAAGAGTACTTATATTTGAGGTAAAGATTATAATAGTGGTTATAGAAATGTTTGTTGTTTTTCTTCTGCCAACTAAATAGTTTAATTCCTCACTATCTGTCATGAAGCCAGTGCCAAAGTCAATCATTGACATTTGTTACCAGTTCAGTCAACAATCACCTACCTGGTAAATAGGAAGTATTGGTTGTTAGCCGGATTCCTGATGACTTCGTCAAGAATTGGTTGCTGAGGCGGCTCTTCTAGGTCCACGTTGTGCAAGATACCTTCACCATCCGGGAACTGGATGAACCGGGGGTAAACGTAAGTCCCAGAGTTGAAATCAGACTTTACCGGCCCCGCAGATGCAGTATATGCTAGAAATGGAAAAGGTTTTGATAAGCGATATTGTCTTTTATTCCCTAAATGCGTTTAAAAGAATTTTATGCTATTATTGTTTCGATGGGTAAATTGCATTCTTAAGAATTCTGGCATGGTTGACATAAAATTAAATACCTATAATTTTACTTACCGGTGGCGACAAGGAACCATAGAAGTGCGGTCTTCATGATAACTATGTTAATGAAGTGATCGTATGAAACAATTCGACACAGCAGCGGTATTTATTGAAAATTTATCATCAAGGTATGTTAGATATTGATCAGTTTGAGGAGATTATTGATATTAATACCCACTTTTGCGCACCAACCAAATAATTTACTTGTTTGCGCTATTACTATCTAAAGATTCTTAATACTGTTACCTAGTTCTTATCAATAAAAACTAGATAGTTCAACAATAAGCATAGTTCGTGGCCGTTGATATGGCACATGGAAATTTTGCAATAGAATGTCTTACAGTAAGAGTGACAAAGACAACACTCTACAGAGACCCTAATCCGCAGACTCGGTTCGCACCTTTGTTTAATGCTATGGCGCTATGGCTATCCTATAAACATTCTCCGTCTCTATCACACGTATCACGCATATCTGAAGATAGATGTAAATGTTTGGGTAGATAATACAGATAGATATAGATTAACGATGTAATAAAGGCCAAGTCAGCAAAATACCTACATAATCAGTGCTGATCGAGTATTTCGGGATACCCCCGAGCGGTTGGTCGACTCTTCATGTGACCAGAGGGCTGACCTATTTTTAGCCCAAGAATCAGCATTCCCATCCAACGTGGCAATGGTGCCAGCCTTTTTGGCACTTTTCCCATTGACAGCGATGCGGGCGATTTTTTTAATGCCCAATGAGCTCTTCCCCTTTTTAATAAATAATTACGTTGTTTTCTTGTTTTTATAGCAAATCAGAGGTATCTTAATAATTGATTGATTGATAATTTCACTTGTTAAAAAAGTTAATTCCCGTATCAAATCTTAGTGAATTGCATGGTTTCTCTAGTCATGTGCGCAGCTGCACAGCTTCTGGTTTAAAAACTTGAACACATCGTATGAAAATATGTAAAACATTATCAAACTTATAAGTTTGAAAATGGTTTTTTTTTACAATTTGAATCAACGCAATTACGTCATCAATCACCTTAGCCAAGCGTAGTCTCCTGCTATATAAAGTACAGTCTATTTCAAATAGTACTACAACACTTGGTTCTCCAGCTTCCGCATTCCATGTCCTAGCTTACTTTTTAACGTAGTTGGTCCAACTAGGATCCAGCTAGTCTATGTATTTTTTTATGAAATGCGTATTGAAGTATCAACATGCAAGCGATGTTGATTACTAGTGTGCTAAGCAATTAAGGGGTTGGCCACAGTACAGTATTGAGTCAGGAAACTGCAGCACTAGCTCACGCTAATATGAACCATTATGATTATTATTGGCTAGTACCCTACTGATAATAGTACAGTAAATAACAGCTTAACATTTAAGTTAGTCATAAGCCTTATGTTGTGTTCTATGTTTACTTTAGTACAATAAGATATGTTTTTATTTATCTAATTAGTGAGTAAGTTTAGCGAGTTTTACTTTGACTTTAGTACCTAATTTGAATAATTAAATAGATAGAATCTTGCAAGAATACTTGTGTAATGAATTATTTAACTAAATAGAGTCTAGTAAGAATACTTGTGTGGCTGATTATTAATATAAGTAGAATCTAGTAAGAATACTTATGTAACCGATTTTATCTGACTAAATATTATGATAAGAATATTGTATGTGACTAAATATGACGTTTTATATACCAATAAATAAGCTGCAAACATTCACAGAAATAATCACTATACTCAGAAATAACAGGCCGATTACCTCAAGAATCTTATTAGTATTGCTAAGCGCCGCCTCCATAGTCGGAGAGTATAAAAGACACGCGCGCCCGGCCTCAGCGCTCACTCGCTCCCCGTCGGCCTAACAAGACGCACGTAACACTCACTGCACACAAGCAGCGTCTCCATGAAAAAGTCTTCTTATTTCTTTATCCCGTACACATTTGCATCGTCCAGTATCAAATAAGTACATACCTGCATAATAGGGTGCTCTGCATAGTTAAGTAAAACACAAAAAGTTAGAGAACATCGGTTTTATTGCATAGCCAGGTCGTCGAATTAGTAGGGATATCTTCTGTCGGTGTTAGCGCGGAACCTTCCAGATCTGAAATAAAATGGAATTTGTTAATACTTTTGTAGCGATTCTGGTTATAAAATATACGTATTATCGAACATGCTTTTCTATTTAGCTTGTGATCGGATAAATCTGTTATTACTTTACATAACAATCAGTAATGAATACGAAATTCTAGGTTTCCAAACAGTAGTAGGGCAGAAGCCGAAAAACTCACCCCCTTTTATTCAGATCATTGTTGCCCATGTTGAGACGTGTGCCAGTGCAGCTATCCCATGTAATTTGCCATGAGCTTGAGCATGCATTTCCAACAATATGGTTGTAGGAGACTGTAGCGGCGAAGTATCTCCAAGCATTGTTATGGTTGCAGATATTAGTGAGGCAGCCAGGTTGGCTGATACCACCATTGACGTAGAAGTCAGCGTTGGCGACATCAGTTCCAATGCCGAGACCACCGACAGTGTAGCCACCATCGGTGTGGATAGCCTCGACGTAGACTCCATCGTTGGGATTAACGCGGTCAGAGTTGAAGTTCCATAGGGGACCAGCGGGGTCAAGAGCTAGAAAGTTAAATAAGGTTAGAGCATACTTGAGGCATTTTATAAGTAATTGTATAGGATTTTTGCAGAAAATAGTAATCACCGACACGAACGACTCTTCCTAAGCTTGCAGCATTGCCAAAAAAAACCCTTCATCAATCCGAATCTTTGATTTTATAAATGATGATTAGGAAAGAAAAATGTAGTATAAGTAGAAAAAAAAAATTACCTGTTACGCGAGCAACTCTTCCTCCTAGCTCCCTACCAGCGTTACCAACAAGATGAGCACCCAAACTGAAGCCGACAAGATGCATAGAGTTGAAGGGTGCTCCAGTCGCAGAGTTCACGAAAGCCAGGAACTGTCCAAGACCACGACCGACAGCTGGTACTCCATTAGCGGCTGTCACGTAGTTGGAAATCGCAAGCCTTCTCCAATCCAGAACGATGACATTGACGTCGTATCTCCTAAGATACGCTATAAAAACACAAGACAATATTTAAATAACGAAACAACCGGCCAAGTGTGCATAGCGGCAATGGAAATACGGAAGGATAGATAACGGAGGCTTATTAATAGGGTTCCGTTTGGCACCCTTCGGGTACGGAACCCTAAAAGCAACCGTCAGAGGTTGCTTTTAGGGTTTTAGTACAGCATCAGATATAATAATATGATGAGAAAAATTGAATTACCATCTCTGACTACAGGGTTAATATCGGTGTCCTGGTTACTGAGCCAGCCGTGAACGACGACTATGGTGGGCAAGCGAGGGTTGAAGTTAGAGTTAGTGATGGTACCAGCATTGTTTACAGCCAATGTCTGCGATGAGGTAGGGTTGCGTCTGAAATAGGAATAATAGGTTTATTTTACAGCGACTGCATGTGGCCAGTGTTTAACTGCACGTTCTTTTTCAGCAGATCACCTGAACTTATGAAAATAAACCTAATTTTGTTTGCGTGTCTTTAGTTAATACTTTCATTTACTTTCGTCACCATCAGGAATTTTTAAATCTTTCCGTCCTTCTTATTTCTTAATAAATCAGCTAATGTTTGTTTGAGAATACACTTTTAGACCGTACAATAATTCATTTTCCCTTTATCAAATATTTCTTACCTGGTAAATAACAAATATAAATTGTTAGCCGGGTTCTTGTTGACATCGTCAAGAAGTTCCTGATCAACCGGAGCTTCTAGATCCACATCGTGCATGACTCCTTCTCCATCCGGGAACTTGATGAACCGTGGGTAAACATAGTTCCCAGAGTAATCAGTGTTTACCGGCACCGCAGATGCGGTATATGCTAGAAATGCAAAAGATTTTGGTAAGCGATGAGGTTTACGGCTGAACATATTGGGTAACGTACGTTTTAACAAAAATGGCTAGTCAAGTAGCACTCATATGAATTGCATAAGTCGCATAATTATTGGAACGAAGTTCCTTGTTGCACAATTGGCAAAATTGAATGTACTGATTAAATATTTTTATAATATTTAATTTAAAAAAAAAAATACATTCCTTAATTTTTTTAATTTTTTTATTCGTTTAGAACTTGTTCGTTTGAACGTTGTTAATTAATTATATTGCGAGCGTTTTTTATACATATTATACAGCAAAAGGAAATTCGTTTGAACCGAGTGTCCCACGACACCTCTCAACTTTTTATTTTGAATAATGTGTTATTAGCAATGATGATCTAACTTGTACAAAATAAATTCTATGATCTTAGTTATTTCCAAATCGGAATATTTAGTAACTTTTCTCAGGTTCTAATCACAGGAACATTATAAGCAGTTCAAGAAATATATTTCACTTACCCGTGGCTACAAGGAACCATAGAAGAACAGTCTTCATAATCACTACGATACTGGAGAAATGGTGTGAAACTTCTCGACACAGCCGCTCTATTTATTGCAAGTTTATCATCCGAGTAATCGACTGATCGATTTTTTTTGATAATTACTTGGTGGTACAAGTGTTATCTTAATAAGTACTAGGTATTTAACATTAAGTAAAATGTGATAAGTACATTGCAATAGCTACTTTGAAATTGACATTGATTTGTAATTTTTTCACCTATTCCCCATTTATTACCAGTTTATTATTGTCCCACTGGACAATAGCCTCTTCTCATACAGAGAAGGCACGAGCATTGCTCACCACGCTTACTCAAGACGGGTTGGCGATTTCAGACTTATATTAACTACAAGTGCAGGTTTCCTAACGATATTTTCGTTCACCGATGTCAGTAAAGTCCAAGATAAACTTAGAAAGTACTGAATATAAATTGAAAAAGTCGCATCGGATTTGAACCCACCACCTCGTGCACGGGAGGCCAGGCTTTAACAACTGGGCCATCATTACTTTTATTTCCCTTGCTATACAATCTATCCATGTATCTATCATAATCTCTGGCGCATAGGGCTATCCTATAAACATTCTCCGTCTCTGTCATACGCATCTCGCATGTCTGAAGATAGATTTTATACCTATTTAGATGGATAATACAGGTAGATATAGATTAAATTAACGCTTTCCGTTTTACAGTGAAGGACGATGTGACAAAGGTCAAGTCAGCAAAAAACATAATCAGTGCTGATCGAGTATTTCGGGATATCGCCAAGCGGTTGGTCGACTCTTCACGTGACCAGAGGGCTGACCTATTTTTAGCCCAAGAATCGGCATTGCCATCCAACGCAGCAATGCTGCCAGCCTTTTGGGCACTTTTCCAATTGACAGCTATGCGGGGGGTGGTGTTGGCCACAGTACAATATTCTGTCAGGTCACTTTAAAGATATTTTCGTGCAGTACTAGCACACACCATTATGATTATATTGGCTAGTACCTTACTCATAATAGTACATACCTGCATAATAGGGCGCTCTGCATAGTTAAGTAAAACACATAAAGTTAGAGAATATCGGTTTTATTGCATAGCCAGGTCGTCGAATTAGTAGGGATATCTTCTGTCGGTGTTAGCGCGGAACCTTCCAGATCTGAAAATGAAATGGAATTTGTTAATACTTTTGTATCGATTCTGGTTATAAAATATACGTATTATCGGACATGCTTTTCTATTTAGCTTGTGATCGGAAAAAAACTGTTATTACTTTACATAACAATCAATAATAAATAATGAATACGAAATTCTAGGTTTCCAAACAGTAGTAGGCCAGAAGACGAAATACTCACCCCCTTTTATTCAGATCATTGTTGCCCATGTTGAGACGTGTGCCAGAGCAGCTATCCCATGTAATTTGCCATGAGCTTGAGCACGCATTTCCAACAATGTGGTTGTAGGAGACTGTAGCGGCAAAGTATCTCCAAGCATTGTTATGGTTGCAGATATTAGTGAGGCAGCCAGGTTGGCTGATACCACCATTGACGTAGAAGTCAGCGTTGGCGACATCAGTTCCAATGCCGAGACCGCCGACAGTGTAGCCACCATCGGTGTGGATAGCCTCGACGTAGACTCCATCGTTGGGATTAACGCGGTCAGAGTTGAAGTTCCATAGGGGACCAGCGGGGTCAAGAGCTAGAAAGTTAAATAAGGTTAGAGCATAATTGAGGCATTTTAAAGTTGTAAAGGATTTTTGAAAAAAAAAATAGTAATCACCGACACGAACGAATCTTCCTAAGCTGCCTACCAGCATTGCCAAAAAAAACCCTTCATCAATCCGAATCTTTGATTCTATAAAATGATGATAAGGAAAGAAAAAAAAAAAATAAGTAGAAATAATGTAATTACCTGTTACGCGAGCAACTCTTCCTCCTAGCTCCCTACCAGCGTTACCAACAAGATGAGCACCCAAACTGAAGCCGACAAGATGCATAGTGTTGAAGGGTGCTCCAGTCGCAGAGTTCACGAAAGCCAGGAACTGTCCAAGACCACGACCGACAGCTGGGACTCCATTAGCGGCTGTCACGTAGTTGGAAATCGCAAGCCTTCTCCAATCCAGAACGATGACATTGACGTCGTATTTCCTAAGATACGCTATAAAAACACAAGACAATATTTTAATAACGAAACAACCGGCCAAGTTTAGTGTGCATAGCGGCAATGGAAATACGAAAGGATGGACAGCGGAGGCTTATTAATAGGGTTCCGTTTGGAACCCTAAAAGCAACCTCTGACAGTACAGCATAAGATATAATAATATGATGAGAAAAATTGAATTACCATCTCTGACTACAGGGTTAATATCGGTGTCCTGGTTACTGAGCCAGCCGTGGACGACAATTACGGTGGGCAAGCGAGGGTTGAAGTTAGAGTTAGTGATGGTACCAGCATTGTTTACGACCAATGTCTGCGATGAGGTAGGGTTTCGTCTGAAATAGGAATAATAGGTTTATTTTGCAGCGACTACATATGGCCAGGGTTTAACTGCACGTTCTTTCTTAGCAGATCACCTGAACTTATGAAAATAAACTTAATTTTTTTGCGTGACTTTAGTTAAAACTTTCATTCACTTTCGTTACCATCAGGAATTTTCAAAATCTTTCCCTACTTCTTTTTTCTTCATAAAACAGCTAAGTAATGTTTTTTTGAGAATATACTTTTAGACCGTACAATAATTCATTTTCCCATTATCAAGTGTTGCTTACCGGGTAAATAACAAGTATAGATTGTTAGCCGGGTTCCTGTTGACATCGTCAAGAAGTTCCTGATCAAGCGGAGCTTCGAGGTCCACATCGTGCATGACTCCTTCTCCATCCGGGAACTTGATGAACCGTGGGTAAACATAGTTCCCAGAGTAATCAGTGTTTACCGGCACCGCAGATGCGGTATATGCTAGAAATGCAGAAGATTTTGGTAAGCGATGAAGTTTACGGCTGAACATGTTGGGCAATCGACGGGTATTCGAGCTTGGAGTCCTGTCCCATTATGTAGTCTATTGCAGAAAAAATAATCTTTTTTATAAAGTCTTTTTCTGGAGTTTTTAACAAAAAATGGACTCAATTATGAATTGCATAAGTCGCATTTTTATTGGAACCAAGTTAATTATGTTATTGGCGAATGAGAGTTAGACAGAAAAAAGTGTAACATTTTAGCCGTTACGACACTTAAACGTATGTTAAGAAAATTGAATATACTGATTAAATATTTTTATAATAATAATATAATATATTTATATAAAAATAATAAAAATCAAAATATAATTTTATTACCATTCCTTAATTTTTTAAATTATTTCTAGTCGTTCAGTTACTCAGTTTTCATTGTGCGCGTTTTTTAATATATAGAATATAGTAAAAGGAAGTTCGTTCCATTCGGGTGACCCACGGCATCTCTTGACTTTTTATTTTGAATAGTGAGCATTATGAGCAATGACAACAAAACAAAAAAAACACAAAACACAAAAAAAAAACACAAAATACTTTCAAAACAACACATAATACAATCACACAATCAAATTAATACATTCTATTGTCTTAATTGTTTCCAAATTGGAATATTTAGTAACTTTTATTAGGTGTTAATCACAGGAAAATATAAGCAGTTCAAGAAAGTCATTTCACTTACCCGTGGCGACAAGGAACCATAGAAGGACAGTCTTCATAATCACTACGATACTGGAGAAATGGTGTGCATCTACTCGACACTGCAGCCTTATTTATTGCAAGTTTATCATCCGAGTAATCGAATGATGCATTTTTTTTGATAATTACTTGGTGATACAAGTGTTATCTTAGTAAGTACTAGGTATTTAACAATAAGTATAAAATATTATAGGTACATGGCTGCATTGCATTGCATAGTTACTTTGTTAAATTGTCATTGATTTGTTATTTTTTACCTATTTCCCTTATAATAGGCTTTTGACAATAATAGACTGGCTATTATTGTCCCACTGGACAATAGCCTCTTCTCATACAGAGAAGGCACGAGCATTGCTCACCACGCTTACTCCAGACGGGTTGGCGATTTCAGACTTATATTAACTACAAGTGCAGGTTTCCTAACGATATTTTCGTTCACCGATGTCAGTAAAGTTCAAGATAAACTTAGAAAATACATAATATGAATTGAAAAAGTCGCATCGGATTTTAACCCACAACTTCGTGCACGGGAGGCCAGGCTTTAACAACTGGGCCATCATTACTTTTACCCTTGCTATACAATCTATCCATATATCATAATCTATGGCGCTATGGCTATCCTATAAACATTCTCCGTCTCTATCATACGCATCTCGCATGTCTGAAGATAGATTTTATATCTATTTAGATGGATTATACAGATAGATATAGATTAAGTTAACGCTTTCCGTTTTACAGTGAAGGACGATGTTACAAAGGTCAAGTCAGCCATTTACATAACTAATCAGTGCTGATCGAGTATTTCGGGATATCGCCAAGCAGTTTTTCGACTCTTCACGTGACCAGAGGGCTGATCTATTTTTAGCCCAAGAATCGGCATTGCCATCCAACGCGGCAATGCTGCCAGCCTTTTGGGCACTTTTCCAATTGACAGCTATGCGGTTGAATTTTTTTATGCCCAATGAGCTCTTCCCCTTTTTTATTATATACCTAGTTGTACATGCTATATATATTTTAGTTTTTTTAGAATAGAATAGGTCTTTATTTGCTTAGAATGTAGGTACATAAAAATAAGTTGTTAAATTATATAATAGGATCCATGTACATTCTGCCTTAAAAAGCATGCAAATGTAATACAAAGTAGAGAATAATGAAGATATTACAAAAAAATATGATTTAATAGCCCACCCACCCTCAGGTTTTTATCTCGCTCGCACCATACTACTCGCGGACTGAGTGCGAGCGAGGCGGAGGCGGCAACAAATCGGCAAAAGTTTAGGTAATTACTTTTTACGGCGAAAATAATGGTAATTTCAAAAAATTAAAAAACATAGTCGCTGCTTTATAGTTAGTTCAGTTAGTGTGCCAAGTTTCATGATCTAATTTGAAGTATTTTTTTAATAGCAGCGGTTTATTGTTCGGTTAACTACTGTAGCATTAATTTTGAAATAAATATATGTTTTCGACATAACGGCGGATCTTACTAGGCAATTTGACGACATATTATAGGCCCTTAAGAAGTCCTGCACAGAATAATAACATTTATCTACAAGTAATTCTGTGAAACGTTTTTTAAATTTTTGCTACGGTAATTTTTTTATTTGGTCAGGTATTTTATTAAAGATTACAGGAGCCATACAAATCACATTTCTTTTTAATAAGCTAGTTTTAAATACGCCCGTGAATAATAGATTCTGGTATTGAGATGAGATCTCAATACCAGAATCTATTATTCACGGTGAAATTTTAATCACCGTTTTCCTCTTAAGGGGTCATTGTACTCATCATTATGAACAACTTTTACTATGGGACCAAACCTGAACTAGTGAAAAAAAATATCAGCTGTTCCCTAAATTTATGTTCGCATATCTCGTCAAAATGTAGGGAACAGCTGATTTTTTTTTCACGATTTCAGGTTTGGTCCCATAGTAAAAGTTGTTCATAATGATGAGTACAATGACCCCTTAAGAGGAAAACGGTGATTAAAATTTCACCGTGTATAATAAAAATAATAAAGGTCCCAGGACGCTGCCCTACCGGACACTATATTTTATTTCTCTTAAAGACGACATAGATTTTAATTCCTTTCTAGATACTAAACATAGGCTATCTCCGTACATTGTCTACGACCTTTTTTGGTACGTTTTTATTAAAATACATTACAATATTACCACGAATACCGTATGCGTGAAGTTTGGTTAGAAGGGTATCGTGATCCACACAGTCAAAAGCCTTCGACATATCCGCATATATTGCGCATACAGGTATTTTGGAGTCTACTTTTGGTATTATTCTATGGAGAAGGTCGAAAATAGCCATGTTTTTCTGAAATTGTAGAGAGATTCATAGATAATTATATTCATAGATAAGTGTTAGCTTGTATAATGTAATTAATATTTATAAATACATAATAAAGGATAATGGGTAATTTAATATGGACCCCGTACCCAAAAAAAAAATTGACTGTAGCATTATGAACTATGTCTGTGTTTGTTGCCCTCATGGAGTAGTTAAATTTATATTAAGACAGCATATCTAAATTCACTTGGACAAAAAAGATATGCACCTTTAAAGTTAACAGATTTTTCGTAGTAATTAATTAATTTTCTATGACACTAAATCTATACTTATAATAAATCTGTAGAAGTGAAAATTCTGTACATTGAAAATATCAAAAAAAAAAATGGCAGGGGGTGTTACTAGACCGACACCGAACCCAAAAATGTGATTAAAAATTTTTTTGTCTGTCTGTCTGTCTGTCTGTCTGTTTGTTCAGGCATCACGCAAAAACTACCGGTTCGATTACGATGAAACTTGGTATAATTATTCTTTAATATCCTGGGCACCACACTGGGTACTTTTTATCCCGGAAAAGTATCCTATCCTACGGTTGGGGGGTGTCAAAGTTTGTATGGAAGAATTTTAACGCGCTGTCCGATTAACTCGAAACTCAATATTTATACTTAAACCCAAAAATTAAGAATAACGTGTATCAGGATTTTTCGAAATTCAACCCCTAAGGGGGTAAAATAAGGGATGAAAGTTTGTATGAAAAACCTTATTCCTTGAGGTAATAAACATGAAACTTCGCACGAATAGTTATCTAAATAAATTATAAAGTTTGTAGTATTTTGTTTTTCTAAATTACCCCCTAAAGGGGGGTTGGGGGGTGTCAATGTTTGTATGGAAGAATTTTAACGCGCTGTCCGATTAACTCGAAACTCAATATTTATACTTAAAACCTATGGGGATGTATGGGGTAATTTCCGACACTCACGCGGGCGAAGCCGCGGGCAGCAGCTAGTGATAAATAAATTAAATCGCTGTCGGTACTATTTATTACTGGAAACGTGGGCCGGGTAAAAACATTGCCCACAGTCGTGTGGCAATATGGTAACAATTAACATTATGGTACCTAATAGTCCTACTATGGAAGTTGAATTATTTTAATGAAAAGAAAACATGAATAAAATGAAAGAAAAGGAAAGTTTTTAATCATTTTTATAAATTATTATAATTAATATACATGAATAATAATTATCAGCATTACTATTATCTTTTATATCATTTTTAAATAATTATTCTTTACATTTTTAAATATTTTCATTAAAAAACATTTTAAAAAAAAACATAAAAAATATAAAAAATAGTGGTCTATCGGCATCGGGGACGGGGTCCAGGCCGGTGTTTAGGGCTCGAGTACTGCTTTCGTTGCGTTTCGTACTGCAGGTTGTACTGCAAGGCAAGTTGCTGTGCAAGTACTCGCCGTTAGCAAGAGAACAACTGGAAACAATATGGCGGATTGATTCACCGGGACGGTGGCATACCCGTCACATTAAGAATCGATTATTCCCGATGTCCACCACCTGTTTGGCCACCACTGGGGAACAACGAAACAACTTTTTTTTTTTCTCGTTATCCACCACTGAGGGACGGCGAAACAACTTTTATTTTATTTTTAATTATTCTCGTTGTCCACCACTGGGGGACAGCGTAACAACTTTCTAAAGTGTTTCCATTCGCCACCACTGGTGGAGAGCTAGACGATTTTTTTTACATTTCCTTTGGCCACCGGTGGGGCACAGTGACTGTAACTTATGATCCAATTCCGACTGGCCATCAATTTAAATTATTTTAAACTAACGGATTTGGTTTTAGCGGATAATGCTGAAATTATTTTTATACAATTCAAATGTTTACGTTATAATAATAATAATAAAATATTTCTTTTCTTGTATAATAAAGTTAATTATTACATTTTATTTATTTCTAATGCTTATTAATATCTTTTGAAACTACAAATGAATATCACTTCACCAAGATAAAGAGACAAAAGAGACAAAATAATTACTTATGATAAAACATTTAGTTCTATCATATTTAATGATAGTCTTAAAAAAATATAATCTTTTGTAAGCTACGTTATCATGACACGCAAATAAATCATTTCAACACAATGACGTTATTTTCTTGTTTTTTTATAGCAAATCAGAGATCAGATCGAGGTGCCATACCTAATCATGTCATGTCTTAATAATTGTCAATCAATCAATTAAGACTTAATTGATTGACAATTTCACTTGGAAAAAAAGTTAAGCTAATCAGAGGTCAGATCGAGGTGACATGCATGCATTTATTATCTTATTTGATTGATTGACAATTTCACTTGAAACAAATAATAATTCCCGTATCAAATCTTAGTGAATTGCATGCTCTCTCTAGTCATGTGCGCACCTGTTCAGCTTGTGGTTTTAAAACTTGAACACATCGTAGACACTGCAACACATATCAAACTTATTTTGAAAATGGTTGTTTTGTTACAACTTAGATCAACCCAATGTAGGTCATCAATCAACTTAGCCTAGCGCAGTCCAGTGCTGTATAAAGTACAGTCTTTTTCAAATAGCACTACAACACTTGGTTCTCCAGCTTCCGCATTCCATATCCTAGCTTCCTTTTTAACGTTGTTGATCCAACTGGGATCCAGCTAGTCTATGTATTTTTTTACCCGACTACGGCGAAGCAAAAAGGAGAGTTATGATTTTGACCGGTATGTATGTATGCATGTATTTTCATTTGTTCCCTCTTAACTTCTAAACTCCTCATCATAATTTGACAAATGGGGTATCGTTGGAAACGTCTCGGTCGTCCGTTATAGGCTATGTGACGTCACAATAAATGAAATGAATATGCAGTCCTCTAGAGGACAAAAAGTATTGAACTAAAAAAAAAGTTTTTTTAATGGTGCCATGTTGGGTATCAAATGAAAGGGCATGATTAGCACATTTCAAATATATATATATAGGTATATTATTACCCCAAAATAATTTAAACTTATTAAAATAATTCAAAATTGAAAATCCGGAGTCACACGTAATCTATTCGTGTGACTCCGGATTTTTTATTTGTCTGTCTGAGATGACATGTTTATACCCTTTTAGTTACCTTTTTGCCGTATTTGGGTTTTAGTTTTTATACTTTTATTTATGAAATGCGTATTGAAGTATCAACATGCAAACGATTTTGATTACTAGTGTGTTAAGCAATTAAGGTGTTGGCCACAGTACAATATTCTGTCTGGAAACTTTTCAGATATTTTCTTGCATTACTAGCACACACCATTATGATTATATTGGCTAGTACCTTACTCATAATAGTACATACCTACATAATAGGGCGCTCTGCATAGTTAAGTAAAACACAAAAAGTTAGAGAACATCGGTTTTATTGCATAGCCAGGTCGTCGAATTAGTAGGGATATCTTCTGTCGGTGTTAGCGCGGAACCTTCCAGATCTGAAAATAAAATGGAATTTGTTAATACTTTTGTAGCGATTCTGGTTATAAAATATACGTATTATCGAACATGCTTTTCTATTTAGCTTGTGATCGGAAAAATCTGTTATTACTTTACATAACAATCAGTAATGAATACGAAATTCTAGGTTTCCAAACAGTAGTAGGGCAGAAGACGAAAAACTCACCCCCTTTTATTCAGATAATTGTTGCCCATGTGGAGACGTGTGCCAGTGCAGCTATCCCATGTAATTTGCCATGAGCTTGAGCACTCATTTCCAATAATGTGGTTGTAGGAGACTGTAGCGGCGAAGTATCTCCAAGCATTGTTATGGTTGCAGATGTTAGTGAGGCAGCCGGGTTGGCTGATACCACCATTGACGTAAAAGTCAGCGTTGGCGACATCAGTTCCAATGCCGAGACCGCCGACAGTGTAGCCACCATCGGTGTGGATAGCTTCGACGTAGACTCCATCGTTGGGATTAACGCGGTCAGAGTTGTAGTTCCATAGGGGACCAGCGGGGTCAAGAGCTAGAAAGTTAAATAAGGTTAGAGCAAACTTGAGGCATTTTAAAGTAATGATATAGGATTTTTACAGAAAATAGTAATCACCGACACGAACGACTCTTCCTACCCCTCATCACCCTTCCACCATTCACCCAAAAACCCTTCATCAAACCGAATCCTTGATTCTATAAATGATGATAAGGAAAGAAAAAATTAATAAAAGTAGGAAAAAAAAATACCTGTTACGCGAGCAACTCTTCCTCCTAGCTCCCTACCAGCGTTACCAACAAGATGAGCACCCAAACTGAAGCCGACAAGATGTATAGAGTTGAAGGGTGCTCCAGTCACAGAGTTCACGAAAGCCAGGAACTGTCCAAGACCACGACCGACAGCTGGGACTCCATTAGCGGCTGTCACGTAGTTGGAAATCGCAAGCCTTCTCCAATCCAGAACGATGACATTGACGTCGTATTTCCCAAGATACGCTATAAAAACACAAGACAATATTTAAATAACGAAACAACGAAATACGGAAGGATGGACAGCGGAGGCTTATTAATAGGGTTTCGTTTGGCACCCTTCGGGTACGGAACCCTAAAAGCAACCTCTGACAGTACAGCATAAGATATAATAATATGATGAGAAAAATTGTATTACCATCTCTGACAACAGGGTTAATATCGGTGTCCTGGTTACTGAGCCAGCCGTGGGCGACGACTACAGTGTGCAAGCGAGGGTTGAAGTTAGAGTTAGTGATAGTACCAGCATTGTTTACGACCAATGTCTGCGATGAGGTAGGGTTTCGTCTGAAATAGGAATAATCGGTTTATTTTGCAGCGACTACTTGTAGCCAGGGTTTAACTGCACGTTCTTTCTAAAGCCGGGTCTGCTGCCATGTTTGGATGTTTTAAAAACATCAAACATCAAACACGAACCAATCAAATCGCTTCGAGTTTGATTTGCGGATGCCTGATTAGTTCGTGTTTGATGTTTTTAAAACATCCAAACATGGCGCAGCAGACCCGGCTTTAGCAGATCACCTGAAGTTATGAAAATAAAACATAATTTTTTTGCATGAGTTTAGTAAAAACTTCCATTCACTTTCGTTACCATTAGGAATTTTCAAAATCTTTCCCTCCTACTTATTTCTTCATAAAGCAGCTAATGTTTTTTTGAGAATACACTTTTAGACCGTACAATAATTCATTTTTCCATTATCAAGTGTTGCTTACCTGGTAAATAACAAGTATAGATTGTTAGCCGGGTTCCTGTGGACATCGTCAAGAAGTTCCTGGTCAAGCGGAGCTTCGAGGTCTACATCATGCATGACTCCTTCTCCATCCGGGAACTTGATGAACCGTGGGTAAACATGGTTCTCAGAGTAATCAGTGTTTACCGGCACCGTAGATGCGGTATATGCTAGAAATGCAAAAGGTTTTGGTAAGCGATGAAGTTTACGGCTGAACATATTGGGTAATCGACGGGTATTCTAGCTTGGAGTCCTGTCCCATTATGGAGTCTATTGCAGAAAAAATAAGCTTTTATATAAAGTTTTTTTCTAGACTACGATTTAACAACAAATGGCTGGTCAAGGAGGACTCAATATTATGAATTGCATAAGTCGCATATTTGCGACTTATGCAATGGCGAATGAGAGTTAGACAGAAAAAAGTGTAACATTTTGGCCGTTACGACACTTAAACGTATATTAATAAAATTGAATGATTATTTTTTTATTATATTTACCTAATAATAAATATTAAAATAAAATTTTATTACCATTCCTTATTTTTTTTTTGTCTTGTATTTACTGACAGTAAGTTGTTCGTTTGATCGTTGTTAATTTATTTCCTTGTGCCCGTTTTTTAATATATAGGTTGGCCGGAACATTGACGTCCAAAATTCGAGTTACTATTTTTTTTCTGAATTTTTGAGAATTAGAAAGTAGAAGGCTTTTTACGAGAGTTTTTTTTGGAACTGATTCTTCATAAGTAATGCTTTTATGCATACAATAATCAGCTTCGTTACTGTGATCAAAATTATGAAAATGTTGGTCTAAAGTGAAAAATTTACGTTGGGTAAAATTAAACCAGGCCAAAAATTCAGAAAAAAAATCATAACTCGAAAACTATGCAAAATCGCGGTACATATATGGGGGTGATTCGGATACCCTACGATACGAACGAACTAAATTTTATGTTTGGACTTCAATGTTCCGGCCAACCTGTATAATATACAGGGTGTCCGGTAAATAATGGATAACCTTGAAATAGCATATAATAGACCTTATAGCCGTTCTAAAAAAAATACAAAAAAAATTATATCGCAAGTATAGTACCTAAGATAATTTTTATTTTTTGCCTTTTCTAGTCACATTATTTACTGCTTCTCTGTCGGTACAGTCAACGTACAATATTACAACAACAAATAACGTATGGAATTCATTTATTTGTGGTCGTGGTGAAGAATAATGTGAAATAAGGTTAAAAAAGTTAGTTAAAAATCTTAGGTACTACTTGTGATATAATATTGTTTTGTATTTTTTTTAGAACGGCCATAAGGTCTTTTATATGCTATTTCAAGGTTATCCATTATTTACCGGACACCCTGTATAGCAAAAGGAAGTTCGTTCCATCCTGGTGACCCACGGCACCTCTTGACTTTTTATTTAGAATAATGTGTTATGAGCAATGACAATAAAACAAAAAAACACAAAATACATTCAAAACAATCAAATTAATACATCTCATAGCCAAATGCTATTACACCATATCGGAATTTTTAAATGACCGCAATTAAATAAACAGATTCCAATAATTACGACATTTTCACAATTCTTGCAATCTTCATAGTTTGTTGTGTAGACTCAACTCTCTTTAATGGTTTATTCTAAACCTAAAATATGTTGTTTTGTACGCCATAAATGGCAAAACATGCAGATCTACCTGTTATTTTAAGACCTTGCACATATTATTTTATGTATACTCATGTTTTACAATAAATATATTCTATTCTATTCTATTCTATTCTATGGTCTTAATTTTTTCCAAATTGGAATATTTAGTAACTTTTATTAGGTCAACAATATTATAAGCAGTTCAAGAAAGTCATTTCACTTACCTGTGGCGACAAGGAACCATAGAAGGACAGTCTTCATAATCACTACGATATTGGAGAAATGGTGTGCATCTACTCGACACTGCAGCCCTATTTATTGCAAGTTTATCATCCGAGTAATCGAATGATGCATTTTTTTTGATAATTACTTGGTGGTGCAAGTATTATCTTAATAAGTACTAGGTATTTAAGAATAAGTAAAATCTTATAGGTACATTGCTGCATTGCATTGCATAGCTACTTTGAAATTGACATTGATTTGTATTTTTTTAACCCATTTCCCTTACAATAGGCTTTTGACAATAATAGACTGGCTAATATTGTCCCACTGGACAAAAACCTCTTCTCATACAGAGAAGGCACGAGCATTGCTCACCACGCTTACTCCAGACGGGTTGGCGATTTCAGACTTATATTAACTACAAGTGCAGGTTTCCTAACGATATTTTCCTTCGCCTATGTCAGTAAAGTCCAAGATAAACTTAGAAAATACATAATATGAGTTTATAAAGTCGCATCGGATTTGAATCCGCAACCTTGTGCACGGGAGGCCACCACCACCACTGGACCACTGGGCCATCATTACTTTTATTTCTCGTGCTATACAATCTATTTATAAAAATAAAATCAATGATTGTATGTTCGTTTGCCTTCTATGCGCTCCTAAATCATTGATCAGATTGTGATGAAACTTTGGTAGGGTGTTCTGAGGACGCCCGCGAAGGTTTCTGACCCAAAAATTCTATATAAATAAAAACTGGCATGGCATCGCGGTGCAGCTAGTCTTATTATGATTTCATATGAAGGAATCAGATATTCTGTACACTAGATCATCAAGTCCCATATTCACACACAAGGTTGATTATGTTGTCGGTAGCGCGTGCACCTTGCCTGCCAGACGTATGCACAAATAAAACGGCATCGGCTCAGTAAAATTGACAGGGAAGGACGCCATATTATGTTAGCATCATGAGAATCGAACAATGGAAGAGACCTACATGTACATTATGTACCTACAGGCGAAGAAATAAGGTTTTCACCTCACAAGCTCGGAAAGATTCTGTTTGTCATTCGAAATCTGAGTGCAAAAGTGCATTTTATCCGCTAGCGTGGAAAGAGTTTTTAAAATTCGAACCATTCTAACTATTAAATAATTTTCTATACCGGGTCCACAGAAAATGCATAAATACCTACTTATTTCATGTCAATGCGCCAACATCATTTTTAGAATAATCGCACTGGCCAGTAAGACGACACACACACTTCTTGCACCTAGCATTTTCCTCGCTGTAGTGAGGTGAAAAGTTGTGTGTTTCGCTCGGCAGCAAAGTTATTCTGCGTCTCGTACCTTTGAAACCTTCTCAACGCTCAGGATTCTATATTTGAATACAAGTACTCGCACCAAAAAACAACTTTGCAGCCTTGCATAACAGATAACTATTTCTGATCATAAAGGTAGGTACTTAATGTTTAAACGAGCTTACCTGTACGTGGAGTTGACAGTTTCACAAATATATGCAGAAGTAGAGCCAGCTATCTTGGCGTCGAGCCGCGAAATTTAATAAGAACATAACATTTATGTACCATCTAGATATGTACCCAACTAGGTAGCTACCTATGTTATGCGAATGAATATTTGGATTTATTTTCATAAAGCTTTGCAGATTTGAGCACTTATGTATAGCACTGGTTTTTGAGCATGAGTTCAAAGCTTGAACACGCAGGTACAGAGAGCGTCACTTTATGACCCCTCATGTTTTAAAATATTATATTTACATTTTTTTTTAAATTATATTTACATTACCGATATTTGAAGCATATGTCTGGCGTCAGAGCACCATGACATGACACACAAAATAGTGTAGGTAATTGCAAAGCATTTTCATTATTATTTCATAGCCTGTCTTTCTTATCAGTAATACTTTACTATCAGTTCTTAGATAGAATCTATAAACACATTTAGCACATGTCCCCGTCTCTATCTTGCAATTTTAGTTTCACATTTTCGTTGCACGAAAGTGACAGGAATAACGCTTAGCCAAAGTAACATTTATAAATCACGGCCCTAGTGCCTTTTTGATCTTTACGTAACTGCCTTGGCTGTGTCCTAACCAACGCGATCGTGTCGCGCGAGCCTGCCATCGTCGCGCGAGTATGCTATCGTCGCGTTTATTTTGTTCGGCGAACCCGAGTGCGTGGTCGCATCGACAGAGGGAGCCTTCTCCTTTTCCGAACAAATGAGTGACATATATGAACGCGACGATCGCGTAGTCGCGCGAACGATATTTTTGGTTAAGACGCGGGGTTATAGCATTGTTATCGTATAAACTAATTTAAAAAAATAACATTATTTTGCTCCAAGAACAGTTCATTACTGCATTAGTCGTTGAAAAGAACGGGCAAGAAGCTCCATGGACACTCTTTTGTTACAAAATATTAAGAGGCCGTTATTTTCCATAGGTACCTACTACGCTTTGGAATGGGCAACTAGCTTCATTTGTCTGACTGACCGACTCCTTGATAATTCAAAAGCGCCTGTAAATGTTCTAATTAAAATAAATGGTTTGAGTTTGAGTCTGGCAGTATACATACTTAGTATATTTTTATTCTGTGTCGGTTAGCTGTAAGGTTAAAAAATCATAAATAAATAAGTGTTTTCACACGCTAAGAAAAATATAAAAGTACTTCATTTAATCTTGATCCTGAAGATAATAAATGCAGTGGATAAAGTATTGCAGAGTACATCAGTTTTAAGTCGTTTTTCGAAAATTTTAAAAAACAAGATTTGTCGTCGCTATAGGTCTATATCTACAGGGTCAAGTTAAATCAGCTAGGGAAACTTCACAGGTGTCATTGATATTGATGACTAAAACCTACGACAAAAAAATTCATGGAGACTGCCGGCCGCAGTGAAGACTTAAAACTATGAAATAACAGTGTTTTATTTAATATTTTTTTAATTATAACTATAGTATCACCAATAAAATTAAAATGTGATGATTTGCAAACAAAAATTATAAATTAAAATTTATTTTCAGTGCTGGCCAAGCGCAACTAGTGATACTCTTCATACAGATAAACTTTTATCATTAATCAGCATGTCATACGATTTTCCCATATCAAAAATCAATCAACGCGCTTATAGAAGTTTTCACTTCAAAAATTCAAAACGCATAATTTCAAGTGACTACATAGTTTATTATGGGTTCTTTTTTGTTTTATATCGTAATTCATTACACATCGTACCAATCACGTTTGTAAAGTTTCGCTAACGCTAACAATACTCATAGAGATTGAGATCTACCACGTCAAGAGGAAGATGGTACGAATATTTGTATTTAAAAGCACGTTAATTTAGAAACTACAAATACAGACAGTAGCCAAGATCAAGTTAAATGGTTTGGTTACTTGACACAATCAGAAAATTGTAAATAAACTATAGTCGTAGATATATTTAGTAACCTAATCCGCTTAACTATTCCTAAAGGTTCATAAAAACCCTGTTAGAAATCGACACGTGTTTCACCTCTCAGCGAGGCATCCTCAGGATGACGATTGACTTTTCGCGGACCCGATCGTGTAGCCACGCCGAGGGCCGAACGCAGGGACAAGGTGATACAAATAAAGAATTATTTAGAACTAGCTGCTGCCCGCGGCTTCGCCCGCGTGCGTGTCGGAAATGACCACATACATCCCCATGGGTTTTAAGTATAAATATTAAGTTTCGAGTTAATCGGACAGCGCGTTAAAATTCTTCCATACAAACACTGACACCCCCCAACCCCCCTTTAGGGGGTAATTTAGAAAAACAAAAAACTACAAACTTTATAATTTATTTTGATAACTATTCGTGCGAAGTTTCATGTTTATTACCTCAAGGAATAAGATTTTTCATACAAACTTTCATCCCTTATTTTACCCCCTTAGGGGTTGAATTCCGAAAAATCCTGATACACGTTATTCTTATTTTTTGGGTTTAAGTATAAATATTGAGTTTCGAGTTAATCGGACAGCGCGTTAAAATTCTTCCATACAAACTTTGACACCCCCCAACCGTAGGATAGGATACTTTTCCAGGATAAAAAGTACCCAGTGTGTACCCAGCCCAGGATATTAAAGAATAATTATACCAAGTTTCATCGTAATCGAACCGGTAGTTTTTGCGTGATGCCTGAACAAACAGACAGACAGACAGACATAAAAAAAATTAATCAAATTTTTGGGGTCGGTGTCGGTCTAGTAACACCCCCTGCTATTTATTTTTTTGATATTTTCAATGTACAGAATTTTCACTTCTACAGATTTATTATAAGTATAGATAGGTTATTAAATATATGTACGTCTATTGTATTTTATAATGGATTTCCGCCAAGTCACGCCTGAATATATTAACTATCAGAAATTTGTGTGAATAATCCTCGATTACTTGTTTCTTAGCAGTAGGTAGCTGTACTTTATATGTGTATTCGATTTCATGCAATTATCTATTCTGTCCGACTGTTACTTTATCAATACTGTCTTAGTCTTTTGTGTATCGGAATATCATTATAATGATGTGAAATTGTTAAATATTAAAAAATAAAACTATGGTTTGTTATTGGGGAGGCCTAAGGCTTAGTAGAGGACTTCTAAGAGCTATGCATCTTTATTTGTTTTATTTTCATCTCTTTTGTCTGCAGTTATTTTATTATGTGCCTTTTAGTCTGTGTTAAATAATGTATTTTCTTTTTGTTTCAAAACGCAGTACATTGATCACCAAAAAATACTGAACCAAAATGTACCTTACATTCATATGCAAAAATATATTATCTTACTTTCAAATGATATTATGGTTACATCTTGAATATTTGCTACGATTCGTGTTTTTTTGTTATTAACACTTTAGATTAAATGGATTCCTATGATTACGACATTTTCACAATTTGACCAACATATCTGTAAAACAATACTTTTTCCCCCTTTTTTAATTAGCATTACTTTTTTACATTTACAGGAACATTGACGCGGATCCTGTTGATCCGCGTCAATGTTCCTGCCACCCTGTATATAGGTAATTCTGGATAAATTATAATTAATATAGACGAGTCTTTGACGGCTAAGTGTCCTTTTGTTTGTGATTCGTAATTTTGTTTGTATAGTTAATTAGTTAGTTATTTAATTTAGTACCTTGTGTAAATAGTTAGTTGTGTAATAATTGTAAATAGGTAAGCAATTTAATGTAATAATTAAAATTATTAAACCTAAGGGTTATAAGAGTAGCCATACTAAACTAGGTATTCTAGTAAGCTAATTCTCCTTTCATAAGGTAAGACCATACCAAAGCTGTTAGGGTGTAAACAAAAATAAATACAATTTGTAATGATTGCGCCAAATATTGTTTATTTTTAGTAAAGTTTAAGTCAGAAGATTTAATAAGGATGCCTCCAGCCTGTGTCAAGACGGTACATTCCAGAACTGAAACAAAAAAAAAAAGAAATGGTGAGCACTAGATGGAAAAGAACAATTTTGCAAATCCTATAATACCGTATTGATCAAAGAGATGTGACATACTAAGATTACCATCTTGTCATCCTAAATCTTTCGTACATATTTTTATCAATTACATACCAAATGACAACAAGTTATTCATGGATATTCGTATGAATGATACTAGTAAAACAAAGAAACCAACCCAGACTTCCTCAAGTCATCGTTGCCCATACGGAATTCAGAACCACGGCAAGTGTTCCAGGTTATCTGAGTACTGGTAGTGCACTGACGGCCGACCAAGTGGTTGTATGTCACGGTAGCAGCAAACAGTTCCCAGGCACGGTTGTGGTTGCAGAGGTTGGTGAGGCAGCCAGGCTGGGAGATACCACCGTTGGGGTAGAAGTCAGCGTTAGCGACGTTGGAACCGATACCGAGACCGCCGACGGTGTAACCGCCATCGGTGTGGATAGCCTCAACGTAGACACCGTCAGTGGGTCTGACGCGGTTTGTGTTGTAGTTCCACAGGGGTCCAGCAGGGTCCAAAGCTGGAAACCAATCAAGTGTTAATTGATGGATAAAGTTCTCACCAGCACGAACGGTATCCAAAAAATTAAAGACGTAAAAATATGCATACCTGTAACGCGAGCGACTCTTCCTCCTAGTTCCCTGCCAGCGTTACCAACAAGATGAGCACCCAAGCTGAAGCCGACAAGGTGCATTTGGGTGAAGGCCTGACCAGTCACCCTGTTAAGGAAAGCCAGGAACTGTCCAAGTCCACGGCCGACGGCGGGTACACCTCTAGCTGCTGTGGCGTAGTCAGACAAAGCGAGTCTTCTCCAGTCTAGGACAATGACGTTCACGTCATTTTTGTCCAAGTAAGCTGAAATGAGTTAATCATATTTTTAGCAACACACAATCAATGTTCTTATTTTAAAGTAAGTTTAGCAAGAAAAAGTAGAAATGTCCTAATCTCAGTACCTTTCAGTTTAGGTCTCTCGCAGTTCAGATATATCGTTAGTGACAAGATATGAACTTTGATGGAACACAATGATATTACATTAAAATTATTAATAAAGAAGTATTATTTACCGCTTCTGATGGTGGGGTTGATGTCGGTGTGCTGGTTGCTGAGCCAGCCGTGAGCGACGACCACGGTGGGTACATTGGCGTTGAAATTCGAGTTTCTGATTGAGTTCTCATTGTTGATCGTCAACGTTTGCGAAAGTCTTTGGTTGCGTCTGTAATGATTATTGAGTGTGATAAGTTTTTAGCTGATTCAATACAGGTTGCAATAAATTGACAGGGCCATAAGTTTTTGATCTGGGAAACCAGATCGAAAAATTATGGCCGATTTAGATTAAAAAAACCATATGATTTTTTAACTCCCTTCAATTGCTTTGTTTACAGTTCTTATGGTGTTTAATATGCCATTTTGTTTTGGGGACGAGCATCGGACCCAAATTTTTGCATTTGTGAGACATACATCTTTCACTGTTTAACATGTGCATGTACGTACTTCAATAATATTGATTTCACTTTTGAATTAGAAAAAATATTGATTTGGTTTGTACAATAATTTACCTAGTGTATAGCAAGTATAAGTTGTTGGCTGGGTTCCTTTCGATCTCATTGAGGAGTTCCATGTCAGGCTCAGCCTCGAGGTCTACGGTGTGCATGACACCCTCGCCATCGGGGAACTCGATGTACCGCGGGTACACACGGTCCTCAGAGTATTCCGATGTTAACGGCACCGCTGATGCGGTATACACTGAAAAATGAAATTCTTCATTATTTTCCTTATTCTTGCCTTTCTCATGTATTTTTTCTGCTCGCCCGTTTTTACGTGCTCTTAAATTCTAATAGTTTATAGTATATAGTTGTTTTTCTTTATTACAAATAATTGCAATTATTAATCAAATCAGGAAAAAATACTTTCATTTCGGTGTCTTCGGTTTTGTATTTTCGTTTTTTGCCACCGACTTCCTTTTGAGGTTAAATTCTCACTTTAGTTTTAATAGAACCACGGGTAAACCAAGTTGCCTGTAGTACTATTGATAGAACTTGATTTGTCCATGGTACGATTGATAGAACCATTGAAAAGAATAACCTTGGTCCTACTACTAGAACTACGCGAACCACGGGCAATAAACACTTTTCTTTCACAGTTATTATAATTAAAGTCACATTCATAAAATAATAACTACGGTTAAGCAGTGTGTGAGTTACATTTCCTGTTCACTGTTTATTTTATTATTTTACAAAACTTACCCGTCACAAGTAGCAAACACAAGACAGTCTTCTGCATTGTGACAACAATTAAAAGTCAGTCCTGTTTTAGTAAACCTTATAGCTATTTATACTAAAACTTTATCAATACGGATGTGACGACTGATTGATTATCTTTTCTATCGCTTATTTTCAGTGATTTGTGAAGTTTTAGACCGATGGGTTGTTTTCGTGTTTAGTATCAGCATTATTAAAGACATTACATGATAATGCAAGATTTATAATCCTCTTAGGCAAAACATTCTGATTTGCTTAGACTAGTGCGAATTGTCACACACATTTTATCAAGTCCTTCTAATTTCTTTTCAGAAGCAGTTTCGCTTGGCTTTTTAATGAGATTGCAAAACAAGCAGAACTTATAGATCTTAAAATTAGTGCTCTGTGTAGTATCAATTGCATCTTACCCATGGTGGCGAACTTGCGCCTCTTCGCGCAACCCTTCCGACTGTGCTATGCAATTGTTGGGAATGGACCTACTTAAATATGTACTGTTGTACCTACCTATTTTATTTATAACTGCGATTTTATGTTATATAACGCCATTTTGATAATAATATATGATTAATAGTTTTTTTTCTCTTTGTTCCTCTCAAACAGAGCACCTGCCATCTAATCTCTTCACCACCCTTGGTTGACTGGTAGATAAATGGAATATATTATCTTATTCTCTGACGTCCCACTTAGCTTCGAGGCTCAGCTATAACGCGTTAGCCGGGTATTTAGTGTCATCAACCTTGCAAATCATCAACAAAGGAAGCCGCTTGGTACTGGCATACCTAGTGGTCATCTGAGCTGATTTAAGGCTTCTACAAACAGGCGTGACGCGAAAGCGCGACGCGACTTTAATAATACAATTTCTAAGAAAACTTCACGGTAGAACAATTACCGGTGTCGCGTCGCGCGAAAAGTCGCGCCAGTATGCACTAGCCTTAAGCCCTGCACCCACGAGGCATCACCCTGCAGGTAGGTGGGGGAGGGGGAAGGGGAAATTGTCACTGTTATCTCAGTGACTATTTATAAAAAAATTGTATCAATTTAATAAATTATCTATAGATATTTCTACTATACTAATCAGTGTCAATTAATCAATAAATGCGAAATCCTATCCAAAATACGCACTTCTCCTATCGTAGCTCCGCTCCAACGCGCGACGCAAGTGTTTTTTTTAACACATTTAGGGCGAATTTCACCGGTTGTATTACAAAACGCGCTTAAGAGTCTAGAAAACGTTTAGTTTGTGAAAATCGGCCCGCAGGTTTCAGAGACATGAACGAATTTGTGTAACTGAAATGTATCAAAACTTGTCTATCTAGTGTTCTAGGAAGTTTTGTATTGTTATGTTTTCATTAATATATTATCAAACAACAAACAATATTTTTTTAACAACACGACAGCGTGTTGACATCTCTTATAAACTCGTTTAGAGATTTGAACGCCGAAAATGGAGCTTTCAGAATTTAAACTGGTTTACGTTTGAACTGCGTTCACTTTATTTTGGTGAAATCAAAAGTGGAGTTCTGCGTTGGAGAAATCCTATCTTATAAGGGCGAATTTCATCAATGAAACTGAACGCGATCAGCACATCCAAACGGAGTTCAAGAGCAGTCAGTCTCAATATTCCAAAAAAAAACATGACACTGACAGCTCTTAAACTTGGTTTATGTGCTGATCGCGTTCAGTTTTATTGGTGAAATTCGCCCTTATAAGATAGAATCTATTAGAAAAGTTTATATTTTTAAATTTAAGAAAAAACGGAGCAATTTCCACATTTTTTTTTTATAAAGCATATCTAGTGGTTTCATTGTAGGGATAGATTTTTTAAGAATTTTTATTTTTTATTTTTCTATTTTCGAGCCGCGCTCTCTTTATTCTCTATCAACGAGTGAAAATGTTGTTCCAGAAATGACTTCCTCGATCTTGAATTATCCAAAAACGACGACCTATTAGCTAAACTTTTGCAGATATCGACGTCGACGTCGAAGAGTGCAGCACGGTAGTTGCGATTCTCCTTGTGCATGTTACGCAGTGCTGGGAGGTCATAGAGAGATACGGCAAAGCCTTTGCCGTGTCGCTTGATATCTCAAAGGCCTTTGACAGAGTCTAGCATGCTAGTCTGCAGACTGTAGTTCGAAGAGTGTGTGCAGAAGCTCCACGATCTGATGTTGTTTTGTGTATGTTTGTGTAGTTTGGTGTATGGCCAAGTCACGTTACTTGAGTTCAAAAATTTAAAATAGTACTAATGTTATGCAACTGAAGTAGTGACTACAGCCTTGGTATTGATGATACTATAATTAAATCAGATTCTCAAGTCGCCTTTGAAAATTTATTTGCAGAGATTTTGGTATGTACTACTAAATCTTTAAACTCATCACCCACTGCTGCAGAGTCTTAACCTAAAGAAAACGTTCCAGTTTGTGATTCTTAATTTAATTTCCAATATGTCACCTGTAAATTTATAATTAAAACCTTTCACATATTAAATGTTAAAAAGACCGCAGATCTTTTTCTAGTTCTGTAGACGTTGCTAAGTCGATTATAAACATTGTAGTTAGTACCTCCTTTAGCTGTTATTTTTAATGATTGTATTGATTGTGGTGAGTTTCCTGATCGTATGAACAACAGTAAAATAAACACGTTTTTTAAATCGGGTAGTACATCAGACCCTACTAATATAGACATAATTATTTTACTATCTACCTTTAGTAAATTAAAAAAAAACTTATTTTTAGATCAAATGCAATTTTTTTTTATAAACATAAATAACTGCTTATCAAACAGTTCGGTTTTATAAAGGGTCTTTCGACTACTGATGTTGAACTCATAGGACAAATGTTTATAATCCACGGGAGGATAACTGCGATGGGGATCTTTTGCGATTTGTCCAAGGCATTCGATTGCGTTCTTCATAAAAGATTAATCAGGAAACTGCCATATTACTGAATCCGGAGCGCCTTTTTGAGGCCTTAGTGTCAGTTTGCAAGTGAGTAAACGTAACTATTGAGTTTGCGGTTAGATTTTACTGTTAGATCATAATGCTAAGAATATAAAGGTGAGAATAAAAATCTTAACCCAAACGCGATAGTAACGTTTAGTCACTTACAAACTTACACTAAGGCCTCTGGATCATCTTACTTCATACTTATTACTTCTTAAGATCAACTCTCTGAATAAATGTATGTAATTTATTCAGAGAGTTGATGTAAGCGGAAAAAGATCAACCGGATCTGTAGTAAGAATGTTAAGTTCTGAGTTGAGCTGCTCGATAACTGTCAAATGCGTGCACAGACTGGACAGGTTCACTCAATCTGTGTGGTTCTTTCTTCAAAATACCATTTCAGATACTAATCTACATGGTTTCCACATGATCTGACCAAGATTATGGTTGGACTTTAAAAGAGACTGTGACCTCTGACTTTGTTTCGGCCTTTCTTCTCAGAGTGAGTCAGATAGGAAACGCCGACCTCATCTAATTTTTAAAATATGATTGACGTGTAAAAGATGTACAAACAATGTCTGAAACAATGTCTTTGTATATATTTTAAGTTGGGCGTTGATAGCTACGCCACAGTATTTTACTTTTGTAGCTATCTTCGTTTACCCTTTGGAAATTGTAAACTTAAGTTGTTCCAAAAAAACTTCAGTTTATCTATTTACAAATCTACTTACAGAAATAAAATCGTTTATCATTAAAACTCTTAATCTTTAGAAGATTAATCTCATTTACAATGCTATGTAAAAAAGCCAGCTAAGTTATGGATGTCTATGCTTAACTTGACTTAGGCATCAGTCTGTTGTAACACTTTGACTACTTATAGCAGTTAAATCACCTTACGATGTCAACGTGTAGATCTAGCAAAAACCTTAGGAAACTGAGTATAAGTAAATAAAAAAGCAAGTTAATGTTGTGCCAAATTTATTATCGTTAAGTATTTAAGGTAACGTCGTCAAATTAGTAAGGGTATCTCCTGCCGGTGTCCAAACGGTACATTCCAGATCTGAAAAAGAAAGAAAAAATGTTGTTAATAACTACCGTTGGTGCTAACCAAATCGATTTTTTATAAAAGGAGCATTATAGCGTGTAGCGATAGCTTAATTTATGTCTTCTATACCTAGTTTAGGTTAAGTAAATTATCGGATGTTTAATTTTAAAGTCTAGATTAAGTAAATTAAGTTTAAAATTTGCATGCCTAATAGGCAGAATGTACAAGGCCCTGTAAATAATATTCTAACACCAAATTGTAAATACCTGCATTCTAAGCAAATAAATTTATTTCATTTCATTTCATTTCATCAAATCATGTTTCTTACAAAACGAAAAAACTAACACGTTTGCTTTCGTAATTGACGAATTAATTCTGAATTTTTTGTAAAACGACGTAATCTAACTCTATGGAAGATTCGTTTAAATTACTGGATAGTGCATTTATTGCCCATGCCCATATTGTAAAAAGAATACAATTTAATTACTGTATATCTGTGTTCAACTCACCCCGTCTTCCTCAAGTCATCGTTGCCCATACGGAATTCAGAACCACGGCAAGTGTTCAAGGTTATCTGAGTACTGGTAGTGCACTGACGGCCGACCAAGTGGTTGTATGTGACGGTAGAAGCAAACAGTTCCCAGGCACGGTTGTGGTTGCAGAGGCTGGTGAGGCAACCAGGCTGGGAGTTACCGCCGTTGGGATAGAAGTCAGCGTTAGCAACGTTGGAACCGATACCAAGACCGCCGATACCGCCGTCGGTGTGGATAGCCTCAACGTAGACACCGTCACTGGCTCTGACGCGGTTTGTGTTGTAGTTCCATAGGGGTCCAGCAGGGTCCAAAGCTAGAAATCAAAAGAGTGTAAATTAATTCAGTTTATACCACCGAGAGCGGAACCCAATAATTTGAAGGCATAAAATATGCATACCTGAAACGCGAGCGACTCTTCCTCCAAGTTCTCTGCCAGCGTTACCAACAAGGTGAGCACCCAAGCTGAATCCGACAAGGTGCATTTGGGTGAAGGCCTGACCAGTCACTCTGTTAAGGAAAGTCAGGAACTGGCCAAGACCACGACCGACGGCGGGTACACCTCTAGCTGCTGTGGCGTAGTCAGACAACGCGAGTCTTCTCCAATCCAGGACAATGACATTCACGTCACTCTTGCCCAAGTAAGCTGAAAATGAATAAAAAATCGTTGTTATATTATATCTCCAAATATGTATAGTAAGCATTATTAACGTTAAAGGGAAATACTATTTATTTTTTAAATTATTTCATGGCAATTTATGTTCTTCGTAAACAATTTTTTGTCTATATTTGCCCTATTCAGGGCGGTACCTCTAACTGCATAACAATAACATCACTTACACTTCAAAATATAGACTGCAAATAACTATCAACTACGGAATTTCAATAATATCTACCTTACATAGGTCTCTTGCATAAAATTGAACAATTCCGATGTAACAACGTGCTTGCTTGTTACTGTCAAGTTAAGAACATTGATGGAAAACAATGATTGTATTGATATAGTAGTACTTACCGTTTCTGATGGTGGGGTTGATATCGGTGTACTGGTTGCTGAGCCAGCCGTGAGCGATGACCACGGTGGGGACATTGGCGTTGAAGTTCGAGTTCCTCACTGAGTTGTCATTGTTGATCGTCAACGTTTGCGAAATTCTCTGGTTGCGTCTGTAATCATTATTGAGGGTGATAAGTTCTTGGTCGACTCAATGTAGGTTGCCATTGACAGGGCGATAATTTATCGGTTTGGTTTTAATCTAAATTGTTTTTTTTTTACTTTCTAGCTGTTGTTGCATAATTCACAGTTATCGTATCGTGTTTAATGTGACATTTTTTTTGGGCGGCCATAGCTCATAATTTGAATTTTTGAGACATACATCTTTCACTGTTGAAAATATGGATAATAAACTAATCAATAAAATTGATTTCACTTATGTTGTAAGAAAAAATATTTACGTGGAATGCAAAATAATGTACCTGGTGTATAGCAAGTATGCGTTGTTAGCTGGGTTCCTTTCGATTTCATTGAGGAGTTCCATGTCAGGCTCAGCCTCGAGGTCTACGGTGTGCATGACACCCTCGCCATCGGGGAACTCGATGTACCGCGGGTAGACACGGTCCTCAGAGTATTCCGATGTTAACGGCACCGCTGATGCGGTATATACTGAAAAAAAAGGGTTTCATCAATATTTGCCTTCCTCGTGTATTACTTTCTGGACAATACTTTTTTATACGTTCTGGTGTTCTTCGTAGAACCCTTGTGACTTCGTTCTACATTTCAAATACTTGCAATTAACTATAGATTTCATAAGTAAACAACATTTTATAATTATTTTTACAAACACGTTTTGGATGGCTTGAAAGGGTCTTAGCTAAAATAATGCGCGTACATTTTTTTTTTTTTTTTTTTGCTGCGCTTTATACGTGTTCTGTCTCTGTCTCTCTACTGTCTCTGTGTCTTACTGTAAATATACCAAGTGCAGGCCGAGTGCCTTTTTTACAAATTATAGGGACATTTTAAGGTCACATTGAACCAACTAGTCACACTTCAGTGGTCATGACAAGAATTACTGAAAGTAAGAGAAGAGTAACTGTATCGCGTCATGTCAATTTAGATTTCTTATTTTCATAATTTATATTATTATTTTTAAAAAACTTACCCGTCGCAAGTAGCAAGCACAGGATAGTCTTCTGCATTGTGACAACAATTAGAATCAGAACTAGTTTGGTTTTGACTGACCATATGGCTATTTATGCTCCATTTTTATCAGTACAGATGCGAAGATTGATTAATTAAGTTTTTATCGCTTATTTTCAGAGATTTGGAAAGTTTATGCATGACTGATGATTGTTTACGTCTTTACTATCAGTAATAATAAACATATTACTTGATAAAACAAGATTTATCGTCCTCACAGGCAATACATTTCAGGATTGCTTAGAATAGTGTTCATTACCACCAGTAGTAACATACCTTTTATTGAATCTTTCTCATTTCTTTTATTAGTCAGCTGCAGCTGCTTGGAATTTTATTTTAAAACCTAAGATTTTTTTTTCTAGAATGTGGTGCGTGCTTTGTGTATGTAGGTAATGTTTGCTGCTAAAAAAGAAGTAAGTAGGTACTTGGCTATTGCTCTTCTTTCATTAATTTATACTTCACATCATGAAATTCTATTGCTTTGGTGACATAGAATGTACACAATAAATGAATTTACATAATAAAGAGTATTCTATTCTATTCTAGTCTAATGTACCAGTATTTCACTCTGTCTATTTTATTAGCCGTATTGGATGACAAATCGTTTGGTTTATGAGTTGCTGCTATTTTTAATGCAAAACTAGATTTTTTTTGATGTTTTTAACTCTTTAACTCTTTTTATGTTTGCTTTGCCTAAGAACCTTCACAGCAGCTTACATATTTACGTCATGAAGTTATAGGTAGCAGCAGTTTCGATATTACGTGACTACATGTTATTGACAAGTTCTGAAGTTTGTTAACTGGGAGAGTTGAGGAACACTATGTTTCTTGCGTACCTTTTAAAATAATAATAGAACGTTGCAATCACCTTTTTATATATTCTAAGTATGTAAAAGAGGATTGGAAAGAGGTCAGATAAAGAGAAATAATAAAGAGAGAAAAGTTGTTTGTATGTTTGTTAATTAATCTCTGAACAAAAATTCTGTCACTGATAGGAAGCTCAAGAAGATGAAGATGTGCCTCCTTGGTACGCCGAAATTGACCAATTGCAATCAATCGCAATTGTAGTAATATTTTCAATTACTTCAACTGCATTTGGTAGACGATCAATTGACGCATCAATCACGTAAAAATTGATTTGGTGACCCTTTACGCAAATTATAGAAACTATACCCGCAATTTAAATAATACATTCTACAATAAAGGTTTTCACTGGGAAACGATCTAAAGGCTCGTGCAGACAGGCGTGATGCGACGGCGCGTCGACAGCGGTGATTGTTCTGCCGTCAAGTTTTCATAGAAATTGTTCCCCAAGATTCTGCGTCGTTCGTTTGCGGAAGCCTTAAATGTTCGATCATGAACTGTATTGATTTTTTCGTGTATTCCCGTTGTCCTCGTAAGCCATGTCCCCATTAAAGGGGACAACGGGACTTTCAAATAGTTATGTTTATATGAATGAATAATTTTATTATAACTTTATAGTGTACAGCTCGTAGCTATGAATAAAATAAACGATTTGATTAGATTAAAATATGTTTTAACTACATAAATATAGAACCCGTATCATCCCAACCATAGTAAAACAAGTCCAATTTTTATGAAAATCGGATCAGGGCACGTTTATAGATGTGTAATGAGACCTACATATAAAAAAAAAAAAAATCTCATTTAGATTTTTAGTTTCGTAACCGTTCCAATAATGGAACACTAGGATTATACATACATGTAAGATACTGTTAGTGCTATGGATTTCGTTTGGAAATAAAACTATTGTATTCACTTTTTTTATTTATTGTATTTAGTAAAAACTTAGATAAAGTAACATACTTTTAAATCTTATAATTATTACGTTAAAAAAATATCATTAGGTATATTATTCAGTATGAAAAATAATAGAACATTTGCTGTGCAAGGCAACATTACATTTGATACACTTCATAGTTGTTGTATTTTTGTGGCATAAACCACATCGAGTTTGTTTATTTTGTTTGTCAATTAGATGTCCTTTACCATCTAATCTAATAGCATCAGGCACACGTTTTATTACTGCTAGTGAAGATCTAGGATTTGACATGGTTGAAGTATTAGGGGGCTGAATCTTTCATTAGAAAGTATGTAGAAACAATATCTCTCGTAAACGATAAAAGATCATGTGGCGTACCGTTACTTTTCTTTGCAGCTGGAGATATTTTGTACAGCTGAAAAGCGTTATTGACTGCGACATTTAGTGGAAACATGAGTAACTGCCAGTACCATCTCTTCAGACGAATCGCGATTCGATAACAACCCACATTTTGATCAAGTCTGTCCACGCCGCCCATAAATTTATTATAGTTTACGAAGCAACGAGGTTGGTCAACATCCTTCTTCTGTTTATCACAGTAACGTTTGACTTTGCTTATGGGTTCTGAACCACATTGAGTCGAGGCCACTGTGACAATGTTATTGTCATAATATCTAACAAGAGTGATATTAGATAATATATCAGTACATTGGTGATGAGATCCTCTACTTGTTTTCTTCATTTCTTTCGGATCTTTGAGAGATGCTTTCTCAGTACGGTTAGCTCGTATAGTCCCCGTTCCATCGTGACCCATTTTTTGTAGCTCGTCAAGTAGCGGTAAAGATGTAAAAAAATTATCGAAATAAAAACTGTAGCTACCTTGCGGCAACTTTGATATTAGATCCAGAACAACTGAGGCACCAACACCTAACTCAGGATGGGTATTTCCGGTACTAGCTCCCTGATAAAGCTCACCATAAATCAAGTAGCCAAGTCGCGTACAAATTGACCAATTTTTATATCCAAATCTGATTGGCTTTCCATGTATGTGCTGCCATCAAAAAATAGTTCAAAAAACTGAACAGGGTTTTCAAGGTTTTCTAGGAAATCTGGTTCACAATACTCCTTCTCAGCCTTTTCTGGAAAATCTACAAACCTCCACTTTCTTGTGACTTCAACACGTCTTCTTTTTGGCGGTGGCTGTGTAACCGTCGACGAGGAGTTGGGCTGTGGAGGCTGCGTCACTGACGATGTGGAAGGTATTGGGTCCACTTGTTCTTCATCTCCAACGAGCACTACCCTAGACTCAGGTTGAGACGATCTGGTGACCCGAAGTTCAGCTTCTGCAAGTAACTGATGTCTTG
This sequence comes from Eupsilia transversa, assembly GCA_914767815.1. Classification (NCBI taxonomy): domain Eukaryota; kingdom Metazoa; phylum Arthropoda; class Insecta; order Lepidoptera; family Noctuidae; genus Eupsilia; species Eupsilia transversa. The sequence goes on from OU611888.1 coordinate 8,951,798, forward strand.
ACAAATTATTTATACTTGCAAACTCTTCATCACCACTGTCTTCGTCGCTATTTTGCCAATTATCAGGAGGTGTGATGAAAATATCAGCCGCGAACACGTCGTCATCTTCTTCCAACTGCGAGATTATCTGATTCACATTCAATCTGCAATAAAATAATATCATAATTACGAGGCAATACTGATAAAGTACAAATCCTAATGTATAAAAATTACATGTGCGTATGTTCCTACTGCTCAAATAATGGAACGGTACATAAAACTTACACTTACCCATAAATAAGCAATTTTTTTTCCAAAAACTTATTATGACATGATATAACAATATTATTACATGTGTATAAACCCTAAATTGTCAATAGTATAATATAAAACATCATAATTACTTACGTTTTTCTGGTCGCCATAATTTTCACTAAAAACTTCCAAATAAAATTATGTTATATAGATCGAAAAAACCGCGCCAAGTGAAATGACATTTATTAAACTGACAGCTAGAAATGTATGAAATACCAACATAAAAACATTAATTTAAAGATGCATTCAAAAATTCGAATAAAAAAATATTAAAGTAACCGTTTGAAAAATGGAACACTGGGATGATATGAGCAAAAATGATTGTGAATTTTATATATTATCTAACAATAGATTTAAAAAAAAATTGAATTATTTATTAATAAGTAATACCTTTTCTATCCATTTGTACTTTTTGTTCAAAGGATTGTGACCACGAGTTATGCTAAAAGGCGGAATGATTCGGGACTCGAACTCGGTAACCAGTATTATGGACGTGGACTAAATAGTATACAAGATGGAGACGGCAATACAACAATAAATTAAACTGCGTATATCTAATAACGTTACCAGTCTGCATACGAAAATTCAATCAAAGATCTCCAATAGTCAAAGATTGGCAAAACCCATAGTCGGCGCATCACTACTATTTAGTTTGTTAGAAAAAAAACATTTTTTTAATAACAATGTTAGGATTTATTTGATTTTTCTTAAATACCCCTATGCATTAATATTGCCCGTGTTTTCATTTATTGTTGTATTGTCGTCTCCACATTGTATGTACAGATTTTTACTCAAAAGTTTCTACTCACTGATAATAATTGATATCACAATGATATGATTTTTTTTTTTTTTTTTTTTTTATCCACAACGGGTGAAGCTCTTGGCCTGAATTTCACCTGATGATAAGTGATGATCAAGCCGAAGGTGGAAGCGAGCTTCACCCGGAATCCTCAACCACAGAGGAACTGGCTATCTTACCTCAAACTGCCGGAACACAACAATGCTGTTAACATTGTTGTTATGGCGACAGACTTGGATAAGATGATGGTAGCCAGCCAGGCGGCCTTAATACAAGACCTACCATCAACCAAACCGAGCAGAAAATTTTGCCCCCACTGTGAATCGAACCCGGGACCTCTGGGTCTGAGACAGGTGGTCTAACCACTAGACCACAGAGGCGGTTAAATGAATATATAAAGATGTATATAATAACTACTAACTGTAATATAGGATAATGTATGTGTAACGGGAATTACTTATTCCATTGCTAATCATCCAGAACGCCAGGACCCTGTAACTCGTATGAGCATATTTTCTCCGCATATTATATTCCTTAATATAAAACTTTCTTATTTTATTGATTTCAATATGTCACGGAACTCTGCACGAGACAAATTTCTTTTCAAAATCGAATTTCCGTTCAACGAATGGCGCATGAGTTGAACTTGTGCCAATATTTTATTTAAATCACCTAAAGTTTCTACGTTCACCAGGAAACAGAACGGTTTTATTTAAAATACCGTTTTCTTTTTGTGACTGATTTCGGTAACTTTGTATATAGGTAGTGGATAGAAAGTCTGTCTGTATGTTTTCTGTTTTGTTTTGATTTAATCAATTCGGAACTCCAAATATTGTTTAGAATAACAAATGTTTACACGCGGGAGGGCAAACAGTGGCGTAACTGACCAATACAGTGGAGTACAAACGAACCTCTATTGAAATATAGGTAGTATAGATAAATTGGGCTCACATAGATAGATCTAAATATACGCTAGAGTTTATACCTATGTAGGAATGACATAGCTTTTTCATAATTATGGATATTTGGGTTAAACAGGTGGTTGAGTCAATAGTTCTTAAATCAATGAAAACCGAAAACATTGTGAATGAAAAAGTGTCTTTTTTAGGGTTCTGTAGTCAACATAACCCTTATAGTTTCGCCATGTCCGTGTGTCTGTCGGTCTATCTGTCTGTCTGTCCCCGGCTTAGCGCAGATACTGTTAGTACTAGAAAGCTGTAATTTGGCATGAGTACCTATACATATTAATGACGCCGACAAAGACAAAGTGGTAAAATAAAATCATGAAAAATATATTTTCCCATACATTTTGTATGGGAGAACATGTTTTTCAACTACAATGTTAAGTTTGTTCTTGGGATAAATTCATTCCAGCTACGGAACCCTTCATTGTGCGTGATCCGATACGCATTTAGCCGGTTTATTTTAAAACCCACTGATTATTCGTCTTGCTGAACTAAATGTCAAGCTTATAGCTATATAAGCTTCGCATGTTTTTGGCACGTTTTCAATGTCAAAGTCAAAGTCACATAATTTATATCAAGTTGGCCTTTTTATGGCACTTTTAAACGTCAACAAGAAAATAAATTTGATTCTAGGTGCTTCTTCCTTGGTATACAATGTGGAGACGAAAATACAACAATAAATGAAAAAACACTGGCAATATTAATACTTGATTGTTTAGGTTCCGTTAGGAAATCCTAACAAAGAAATTAAAAAAAGTGTTTTTTTCTAACAAACTAAATAGTAGTGATGGGCCAACTATGGGTTTTGCCAATCTTTGACTAAACCACTCAACTATTGGAGATCTTTGATTTAATTTTCGTATGGAAACTGGGAACGTCCTAAGATATGCGCTGTTTATTTTATTGTTGTATTGTCGTCTCCACCTTGAGTTATAAAACAATAGACAAGAAACTATCCTCTACTGCGTTTGTTAATTTGTTATCATACATACATACATACCTACATACATAAACTCACGCCTTTTTCCCATGGGGGTAGGTAGAAACTACAGAACACCACTTGCTACGATCCTTACAAACTCCTTTTGCCTCGTTAACGATCATACATCTGGTCATAGACGCACGCCGGTTGCAAGTACTACGCACCTGACCTTTCTGAAGAACATCCCCAATAAGGTCACTATATGTAGGGCGTCCCCTCCCGGCGTTTCCACTCACACTTGCCTTGTAAATCAAATAATTTGTTATCAATTCATCAATATCTGTAAAAATTATAAATTGGTGTCACTTTTCTTGCCTCTGTCTGTGTGACCGCTTAGATCCCTTAAACTATCCAATGGATAAACTAAATTAGAGTATGTCCCTACATTAGGGTGTCGAACGTTGACTCATAATATGACAGATAACAAATTAATTCAATATTGAACGCTGGCATCTGTTTAATCATAATGCCAATTATGGCTAATGAACTGATAAATAGCATTGAAATATTCCATTTTAGTTGAAGTACCTACCTAATTAAATTACATAATCGTGTATTAATTAGATTGCCGAAGTGCGTTAGACTATAATTTGATAATATTGACTATATAATTACCACTTGTGAACATAAACGTTGTAAACGGAGTATGTAAGGATCGCAGCAGGTGGCGTTCTACCTATTACGTTTCCGCCTACCCTTTCGATCAATAATGCACTAATTAGAATTAGATACATAGATTAGAACACATTAGAAGAAAGCGTGATTGTATGTATGTATTGTAAGTAGCTATTGCTACCCTTGTGAACGCAGAGTAAAAGGCTCATAGGTGACGAGGCGCTGGTGGCTAGGCTTCTCCTCCTGGCTCATCGGCGTAATGTTGCTTGCCTGTCGGTCTTCTACAGACTGTACCTACTTTGGAGAGTGTGCGTGCGATTCTTTATTTTACGTCTTTGAAAATACATTCGAGAACGATATGATTCAAGGATAATGTATTACCAAGCTGTCAATGCGTCTTGTTCCGTTCTTTTGCAAAACAGTCCTTACAATAAAAAAAGTGAACTTTATATCAGTGAAATAGTTCGTGATGTGTGAACGTCGAAAAGACGACGACGTCGAAAAGTCGACAACGCAATTATTCTATTCCATGTATAAGTTTCGTCCTTTAAACCGTCTTCAAACCAGTTACAACGACGACCGTTTTTTTGCAACCGTTTTCGTCGTCTGGAAAACGGTTGCTTTTCGTCCGCGAAAAATTCGACAACGACCCACCACTACCATCCACACTTGGTCGATATACCGACAAGTCGTACTAAGCGCTTCTCCTCCACATTAAGAGAAGCGCTTAGTACGACTTGTCGGAATATTAACAGTGGACATTAAATTTTATTGTCCACTGTTAATATTCCTATGCCAATTTCGGCTACGGTGACCATTTCTGTTTTTGACGGCTATCGGTTACGAGCATAATATATTCTTATCTGGCTAATATAGCTTATCTTGGTTGAGAAGTTACCTGCACAGTGCGGACACGTTAGAACTCAAAACGACTAGTGTGTAAAGGATCCCGCAGATAGGCTCGACACGATGGCGTGACGCGACACAGGTAGAAAATTTTCCGTGAAGATTTCATAGAAATTGTGCCACCAGAGTCGCGCCGTCGCGTCGCGCCTGAGTCCAATGACAATTAGGTACAGGGAAAACAATTAGGTATTATTCTTTAATCACCAAGCTTGAAAGACGTATTGTTGATTGAAATAGGTATATTATTATGTATTCATTATAAATCAGAAAATCCCTGCTGTGCCATCCTCTTAAGTAATCACGAGTATAAAACAGACATAGTCGGCAGCTGCACGTCATGACTTTGACAGAAGGCTACCACTCAGCATGATGCTGTGCTATGGGGGATCAACAGCATAACGCCGATTTTCAGTGGTCATCCGAATGTAAGAATTTATACCAACTATAGCTAACGTAACCATTTTATTAACATTCTATTAAAAGAGCTCAGGTTTTTCATGGTAAAATGAATTAAACATTAACGTTCACGACGCATCATACATTAAGAAGCGTGCAATTCTATTGTTAGGAGCAATTATCATCTTTATCAATACTATTTGCTACTCATCCATAACCGGACATTTCTGATAAAAGTAAATTATCTCTAAAAATACCATGTAATCACTAGTTATCTATACACCTGGCTTAGTATTTATGAAAAGTACCTACTTTTATTGGGAGAAAAGTACAAAGTACCGGAATTTATTTAAGCCCACCGACTTACATAAATTCAGGTATTTTGTACTTTTCTCGAACATGGTCAAAGGTTGCTGCATTGCATTTTGGATGAGATAAAAAAACTCTTTTCTGATAAAAATGGATCACTTAATGAGTATAATCTTCAGAATTATCTCATGTAATTAATATTGAATTTAGTGGATGGGTGCGATAAACAAGTATTCGTTGGAGATAATAATAATACCTACGTACATTCTGTTGTTATGAGGATCGGGGTTTTAGCATCTTTAAAGTATGACAGACTGGGGATTCCGGGGCTCCGGCTAATAATAGTTTAGCGCAAACAGGCATCTAATAACTTTCGTGAATTTAATATAGAAGAGCGCGAATAGTGTTTTTTTCAAACATTATTATATTAGCAACAGTTTTCTTTAGTTATGAAGTGTAATTGTTCCAAAATAAAACCGGCCAAGTGCGCGTCGGACCACGCACAATTAAGGGTTCCGTAGCTGGGATGAATTTATCCCAAGAGCAAACTTAACATTGTAGTTAATAAATATGTTCTCCCATACAAAATGTATGGCAGAACATGTTTTTGCAATTGCAAATGTAAGTTGGTCGATAATGATTACTCGTTAACTAAGCTGTGATAGTAATTTTCCTTGTAATTTCGTTATACATATTACTGCTGTGAATTTTTCCATATAACTTACCATTTAGCTGGCCGGGGGGGACACTTGACTCTAACGAAAATTAGTACTTTAAAGCTTAATATTTCGCAAAAGGATCCTTCAATACAAAAATGGTTTTAACAAACTCACAATATTTTTGAACGACCTTTCCAACGATTTCCTACAAAATGGGAGAGACGGGAAAAAAAACCACTTTACGTGTAGGGGAGGTATTTTATTTTACCACTTTGTCGGCGTAATTAATATGTATACTCATGCCAAATTACAGCTTTCTAGTACTACCAATCTTTGCGCTAAGCCGGGGACAGACAGACGGACATGGGGAAACTATAAGGGTTCCTTGTTGAATACGGAACCCTAAAAAGCTGTCTTATTTACTCGTTTTACAACGAAAAAAAACTAATGAGCAAAATAACAATATACCTAGGTACTGAAACCATTATTTAACCACTAATAGGGTTGTTCCAGAATCGCCGTGGGCGAAATGCATTAATAATGTGGAATTGTAAAAAATAATGGTTATTTTATATGAAAAATACTATAATTGGGATCTCAGTGATATAAATCAGATGAAAATAAAGGTAACCTTTATTTTAATCTGATTTATATCACCTTTTTACCCGAATGTGGCGAAGCCCAAAAGGAGGGTGTTTTATTGATAAACATGTAAAATATTTAAATATTAAACACTAATCATTTCAAAGATAAAATATTATCTTTAATATCCCAAATGACGACTTAAGATAATGTAAGGAGAAAAAGACCACCATATCTTAAGAGTATGTTAGATGTACTCCTAGAATCATGCGAAGTTTCACAATGTTTTCAGATAAATGAATCCCCCTACTTGTTCATCAAAAACAGTGAAACCGTAAACATATTTTATCTACAGCTTAAAAGCCCCACAAAGTTCCATTCCAATTTGATCATAGAATGAATTCCCATGGTACGTAGAACAAACTCAACAATTATTTAATTCGTCCTTGAACTGCACATTTTTCCAAGGCTTCGTGCAAGCGTGCTCGTGCTATTGCAGTCACGTAGTCCACTTTAGTAAGTGGACTGTGGAACAAATGAAATTTAATTATTTCTCCTTATTACCTCTTTCTTTTTGTGCGAATTATGTTGTGTAGAGAGTTCTTCATAGAATAGTTTTATTTCAGGGATATACCTACATGTATTAGACATGCTAACAAGGTATAGGGTTTGCTTATTTATTCATGTAATCGCCAACGAATTCTTTGGGAACTATCCGTAATTTGTTGCTCTGAGAATCCCAAATTACCGGAGAATCCGTAATTACTTTAGACACATGCCAACGAAACCTAGATCTTGAGAAATTAACTATGTTTGTCTAAGTAGAAGGCAGTCTTCTATCTCGCTCTTCAGAGAGAAAATAAAAGATAATATGTATATAAATAACCAGTCTTACCAAGAAGTAACGTGTTACCCCGTAGCCGGATTGTGGAGGTCGGATATGCAGTCTCTCCATGTAAAATACTGGTATTCAGCTGCATTCAGTTAGACTGGAAGGAGTTCCTAACATACTTGGGAAAAGGTTAGGAAGATTGATTGATTGAGATGTGACAATTACCGATGACTGCCCTTTTCTAGAGTTCCTTTTCGGATCATGGGTTAGATTGCGAGGCCGTTGTGTAAATGGGTTTGAGCATGAGGAATCTTAAATTGCAGCCCGCAGTCTGGAATTATACCCAATTAACTAAAATAGGCTTGCCACGTATTCAATGCTGCTTAAACATAACTGGCGAATGTGAGGTTACCTACATATTATACACCTCTGCCTATTCCTTCCGGGTACGCAGGCGTAGTGTTTCGATGTAAATCTACTTTTTACGCAAATAATTGTCACTTCCAATCGGACGGGAACTACGTCAAACATTTTCTAACAGGTGTTAGGCGTTATTGTTTTATTAATGCTAAAACTGTTTTATTACCTAATCCGATCGAACTGATAATTAAATCATTACAACTGCTGTTATCAAAACAAATTATTTTGATAATGTAAGAATCACAAAGACATTAAATTAAAGAATTGATTGTTTTTCATTGTTCTATTTTCTATTATGAAACAACAGAAAGGTCAGGGAGAGGTTGTAGTCTTACAAAAAAATACTTGCGTATTACTGTCCCAATACAGGACAAAGGCCTCTTCTTATTAAGAGAAGGCACGAGATTTGATCACCACGCTTGCTTCAGACGGGTTAGCGATTTCAGACTTATATTATTACTATATGCCACTACAAGACAGACACTATTCTGTGCCTGTGGAATTATAGCAATATAAAGGACACCGAGCTTACCAATTGTATCAAGTTTAAGTTATTGGTACCTACTCAAATTCAATCACGGAAAAGGCACCTCAAGTACCATCAATCTCAGAACCGGATTCCCAATCATATTTACTTCCAAATCAAATCAAATTGCCGAAAAATAAATATACAAAATATGCGCATATATTCAAATGACAGGTAATTTAAGTGAGTTAACACAACTTTTTGAGTGAGACCGTGGAAGGATTCAATTTGGTTGGGCTGGAAACTTCCCGAGTCATGCATTATCTGTTATAAATTAGAAGTGTGAACGTATTTAACGTGTAACGTACGGTTTTGGATGAAATTAGGCACATGAATAGACTATGACCTGGATTAGGGGATATAGGATTTATCCCGGTAGTACGATCCCAAGACATAATTTCCTACCTCTAAGCCGCGGGTAAAGGTTAGTTGTTTAGTAAGTAATGTGAAAAAGACCTCACGTGCAAGTGACCAAGGAGCTGTGGGTAATGGTTGTATTGGAATGCAATGTGGAGGAGTGACGGTCATGTCGTGAATAGCGTTTTGAGTATGGATAAGGTTAGCTTTAAGAAGAGGAAGACTAAAGAAACAATTGGATGGATTACGTGAAAGATGGCTGATAGAAATGCATGGTAGAAAAATATTTGCAACCTAGCCATAAATATTGGAGTTGGAAATAATTAGGCATTTTATAGTCTAAAAAATTTGAGACGAGTTTGATAGCTAGTTAGTTATTTAATTTAGTACCTAGTATAAATAGTTAGTTGTGCTGTGCATTAAGCATTTAAGTATTGGTCAGCATGAGGTCCTGGGTTCGATTGCCAGGTCGGGCAAAGTTTTATTGGGTTTTTCCATCTGGAATTTTTCAGTAGCAGCCCTGATCCCCGTATTACAGAACCTCACCTAAGACTCAAGCATTACATCAGCACTTTTAACGAGTTTTAAGTAATGCTTGAATTTCAGTGAGGTTCTGTAATACGTGCCTGAGTCTGGATTTGTGTCCCCTATTACATGGGACTTAAAGATCTAGCGTAATCTGTGTATAGGTACAATAAGTAAACTTCTGCCTAACTCTTCGGGAAATGTTATGGTTTGTTTAATAAAAGGGATGGACAGCTTAGACTGATTCTTCATCTATAACCCCCAAAATTTTGAAAGAGATCATTTAATTAGCTCGCAACTGATTAGTTTTTAATACACAGGATGGTAATTAGGATTTGTGTGGTGAAAATAATATAACACCACTTGATTGATTATCAAGTACCTAATCTAGTATTGATATACGATAAATCATTAACGCTATCTTATTGCCTGAGTGCTAATTACATGTTACCTACATGTAATTACCTACTATTTTTGCACCGTCTTTGTGCAGCATGTATCAGTGTGTGGTCTTATTATGGGTACAGATCACCAAACTGAACCACTTTCTCTATGGGAATTATAACGTCATCACCAAAAAATAGCCAGCTGTTCCATGCAAAACTTCAATACCTACTTAATCGAAATGTATGGGACAGCTGATTATTTTTTCGCTATTACGATGTTGATTCCATGAAGAAGTTCAGTTTGATAGTCTAACTATTGTTTTATAAATGTTCTTGGGTCTGTGTGGTATCTTCTAAACTACGCAATGGATTTAGATGCGGTTTGCACCATCATTTAGACTTTTTTTTATTCCGGAAGGTTTATAAAAATGTATATTATGTGCATTGCGAGATTTAATTATCATAATTATGTAAGTAATAGTTACTTACATAATTATGATAATTAAATCTCGATATTTTATCAAGTCATAAAAACCGTGCGTAGCATGGGCGAGACGCTTGTTTTCCTATAAAATATCTTGTGCAATTATGAATGGTATAAACAACATCAATCATTGTTATAAAAATATCTGTAATTACCAAATTAATTGATGTTTTTCTTTGGTCAAAATGCAACGACTGGGCGTGTCATGTATGATTATTATTACTTAGAATACTGTTGTACTGTTGTGTTACTGTGGAGTGACTCCAATGTTTGATATCACCAGTTCAAGGTTAAGCATGTTATCGATTTGTTTCGTCATTATCGATGCATGTACCTACGTAAGTGAAATAGTAAACCAAAAATTAAGCTGAAATTTATGAGCCTCGAAAGATCCGTACCTATATCAACACTAGTTTAACGCAACTTTGGGCGTAAATAAATAACAGAAGGAGTATGAAATGTCTATTTAATTTTTATTTCATTACAAAATCAAAACTCATTCAAAACATAACAGAGGTCTGTTCAGTTTGAATTACGGTTTTCATTACCGTGCTTCTTGCATGGCTTTGGGCAAAACAGCATGCTATTTAGCCATGCCTACGAACGAGTTCGAGCCTTCGACTAGCGCAACCTTAAGAAATAGAGTCATGAAAAAGCGCCTTTGAATAAATCCATGATGAGTTCGGTTTAAAATTATGAGCGATCAAAAGCGATTCAAGTGTGATAGTTATCATTCTTATTTCACTTCCTGATTTAATAAATTGCCTTGGTATTTTTTTTAATATTTTTTTTATTAACCCCGACGGGGTATCTCTTGGCCTGAATCTCATCTGATGGTAAGTGATGATCAGGCCGTAGGTGGAAGCGAGCTTCACCCGGAATCATCAACCACAGAGAACCACAGAATTTTGCCTCCACTGGGAATTGAACCCGGGACCTCTGGGTCTGAGACAAGTGGTCTAACCACTAGACCACAGAGTCGGTTAAATGTAGTGTTTTATGAAAAAGTATTCCTTTCTTAAACCATCAAATATGTATTATTTATTTCATTTTTTATTTTAGTTGTTGATAATAATACCGGCCTATTATTGAGAAGGCATTACCTTTGATCACCACGTTTGCTCAAGACGGGTTGGCGATTTCAGATTTATATTAACTATAAGTCCAGGTTCCCTCAAGATATTTTCCTTTACCGATGTCAGTAACGTCCAAGATAAACTCAGAAAGCAAGTAAAGTAAAGTGAATTGAAAAAGTAACATTGGCACTTGGGTCATAATAAGATCATAATGACGTGAATGAACAATGAAATAACAAGTACGTCATATTTTCATTTAATCGGATTAATAATTGCAGGGGATAATAATACACTTACGCCTTATCTAAGGTACAGATTATTACAGACTAATTGTAATTCCTTATCGGTTGATTAAAAACTGAGGATTGGCATTATACCTACTTAATAACACCTCATACTGCACCTTATTTTATTGATATCTCTGCAAAATCAAAAAGTATTTATTAAATTACGGCTGATAATCATCACTTACATAAAACGGCCACCCAAAACGCCCGCACTTCTCCACTTTCAAACTGCAGATTGCACGTCCATCATTTTCTAGACGTTTAAGAAGTACAATCCTGGTAAAGTCATTACAGAATAAGAGACAGTTCATTCTACCAATTTATGTATTACGTATCACGTTTGGCCTAGATTTCTTGGCCAAGCATGGAAATCTGGATAAATAATTGCATACAAAGAGAGAGTTTACGTCAACATTGTACGTAACTCAAAGCATCTTCTTCTAGCAGGTAGTTAAATTCAAAACCTTTAATTCAAAATCAAAATATTTTATTTCATTCGAGTTTAGACTCATAAAAGTTTAATAACATGATCCTTAAAACTACGTGTTAGTAATCAACACAATACGATGACACATGTAACTGACAGCAGTGAATTATATAAGGACACTCCACTCTGTCAGCTATCATTTTCTGAACGCTGTTGGGGCTGGCCATGACTCGTACCACCATTGATGCAGCGCGCTTGCGCATTATAGTGTAAAAACAATCTACACGCGCCGCCGCAAAAAAATCCTGATGCACTGCAAAGCCTTCAGTAATTAATTGGGCACGAAGGGCTCCATACGATGCTTGCGAATACTTCTCCCATAAGCTGCAAGTGTAGAAGGTGGTACAGAATGCTCTAAAGAGCGTCACCTTTACGTCTGCAGTACAAAGTGCAAACCTGCGGTTAATGTACTCTGGAAGCTAGCTTTGTGTAAAAATAATTGCTGGAAAACGACTTTTATTTTTGATGTGATTTGCTGTTTACGCAAAACATTGTGCTGATGGGTGAATACAGAGATTGGGAGTAATTAGTGAAAAAAAACGTTAGAACTTTGACCTTCAATAAACCCGTAACCAGAAGATTCCCAAATGTGGTCTAAAATATGGCATGGTATTTTTTTTTACAAAAACTTTCTCTTGAGCGGTTGCTCTTGGAAAAAAAACTTCATCAAAGTCAATTTCTATTAAATACAATTTCATGCTGCCATGATAGTACTTACCTACTAATTTCATACTGCCATGTCATTACTCCGACTAGTAAATAGTTATCTGTGGCGCACTTTATCGCACTAGTGCGGTGACATAAAGTAAAAAGCACGCGTGTTTAACACACTGGATTATGAACCTAAAAGCGGTTCAATAAGAGGCACTTTACTAGCAAATGTGTTGAAAAAGTATTTAATTACATAAACAAAGGTCAAATAACCTCAAAAATAATCGGGTGGCCGGTTGGAAAGTTTGTGTATCCCGCAAGTAATATTTCACATCAAGCAAGGAACAGGTGGGTTTAATATCGGTTAATTGCCCATTGTTTCAACAAAATAATGATTTTAAGCCGAAGTTTGGAACAACTGTAATAACAGTGCCTTATGACTTGCTCGTCGGTAAGTGTATGGTAATATCTCAAATATTATAATAGGTGTGAGGGTTTGGAATACTAACTTAGGTATTATTTATACTTTTCGGTAGGTACCTACCTATGTTCAGTTTTTAACATTAGCGGGAAAGTGTCTTTTCTAAATCTTGTCATCGGATTTTATTTATGCAAAAAACAAAGACTTTCGTTGAAGCAGCCATTTGAGATATCCAAATTTTAATTGATTAAAAACTGCATTATGTTTCGACATTTACATTGGGTATATTTATTTTAAGTACTCACTTTAGATAGAACTTTTGAAATTACTTTAGTAGGTATTTTAATGTTTATCTCCACATGAAGAAAGTTTTTCACGATAGAAGAACATGGTAAACTACATTTCAATTCAATTATGTAACTATAGGATGAATTAGAAAATAAAACAAACTATTTACGATTCTCTTTTATTTAGGCACAGGAAAATCTATTTAATAGCTACCTAATCTTTAACATTTTAAAACGTGTTTTCGTTGAACAAATCACAAAAATCAATGCTAATCATAACTATCATGTTTCCTACAATCAGTGTCTAATCTACTATGTAATACTAAATCATGCTTGTTTGTTTAAGATCTTATCAGTGATTATCGAACTTAGTAATTATACGTTTTAACAAGATTGAGCTAGTAATATCTATATTGTTATCTGCTAGCGTGTGAGTGACTTTGCGTTTCTATATATTAAAAAAATACATTTATTAAACGATGATGATTTCCACCAAACGGCTCGCATCGCATCGCATCGGATCGGAAAGGATACGAGCGGATGCGGCTACAGCCGATTGGTCCGGCACGATGGAGACGCATACGATCGGCTACGTACCGTCGCTTGCGAAAGTATCCGTTTCTGCGTCTAGTCAAATAGTTTTAGTGCTACCGAGGTGCAGCCGAACGGAGCCGATCGCGCGCCGCAGCATACTTTCGGCTACGATCGGGTGTCGCGGAAGACGCCCGCGGTGAAGCTGCTGTGCGCGGCTTGGTAATATAGACTTTCAATACTGTGTACACGATTTAATATCGTTTAAAGATTGTAAAATCCGGTCTGATCTATGCGATGCGAGCCGTTTCGTAGAAATTATCCTTAAGCTGGCGCACGGTCACAGCTTCAAATACATGCCTTAACTCAGGCTATCTTCCCATGGCGCTTGTTAGAAACTACAAAACGCCACCTGCTATGATCCTTATATACTCTCTTTGCTTCGTTTACGTTCATACATGGGGTCATACACGCACGCCGTTTGTGAGTACTACGCACCTGACCTTTCTGAAGAACATTACCAATGAGGTGAGTATATAATGTCTTTTTAGGGCGTGTAGATATGTTTTGGGGAACTGGAATTATACTTATACCGAAAAAGGGTGGGTTTCACCAATGAAACATGAGTGGTGTAACTATGAATGATAGGCTGAGGAATGATGTGATAACGCAACGGTGCGGTTTAAAAGAAGACGAAGCGACTAGAATTGAAAAGAGTATGCTTAGATGGTTTGGTCATGTTGAGAAGATGAACGAAAGGTGACTAACTAAAGTATTTTTATTCTAGTAAAAGGCTTGCAGATATGTAGAGCAGGGAGGTGACGCCCTAGACGGACCTTATTGGGTGTATGACCAGATGTGTCATAAGCAAGAGGAGTATGTAAGGATCGTAGCAGGTGGCGTTCTGTAGTTCTGCCTACCTAGCCCCATGGGAAGAAGGCTTGAGTTTATGTATGTACCCCATCCGCTGCAATATTTAGATGATTGTATTTGCCTAGGTAAATACATACACATAGAATAGACTAGTTTATATGCCTAGTCCACCCTTTGCACTACACGTCATATACTAACTCTCCTACAACTGTATACATTTATTCGGAATGCGAAACTTCTGGTGGCGTGTATACGGTTCGTAGAATAGTGAAGTATGACCACGAAGTGCTTATAATCTGAAAAAAAAAACTCAAAATATTATGTAACTTACCTAGTTAAAGGATTTTAAATACGCTACCGATGCTGCGATTGGCGTGGCCCAGCCTACTGGGCCCAACTCATTTAACAAAATTCCTGTAATATTACATGAATTTTGTTTGGGCTCGAAAAAAAAAAGTATAAACAAGACAGAGAAATTATAGTTGGCATTTTTGTCATAATTGGGTTTTACTTTTTATAACTTTTATTTTTATTTAAATTATTTTGGGTTTTTAACATAATATATATTTTTGAACTGTGTTAAGCCTTTTCACTTGATACCAAGAATGCATAAAATATATATATATTGTCATGGTTTTTATAACTATTGTATTTGATGTAAAGTTGAAGAACTAAGTTGAAATCAAACTAAATCTGCAAAAAAAGTATACCTTTGTAAAGCTTCCATAACTGATTGTAGAAAACTTGTAAGCTGTCAGCTGTTGAGGTTTCTTTGACCTGAGACATTGTCAAAATAATATGATGATTATATTTATTTCTGTAAATTAGTTCAAAAACATTTTTACACATCATAAATAAATTATGTTTAAAACTAAATGAGAAATACCGCAACGAACTCAGTGGTTTCTTTTAGGCCCGTATTAATAAGCGTTCCTCAGCCCAAGAGGTCGCACTTGATGATAATCTTGGGGTTATGATAGTATTAATAGACATAATAATTTGTGTACTCAAGTTACGACTTGGGTTTACGTTATCAGCCGAGTGATGGACTGATTAATAAACGAAACTCGACACTTAAGTATACACTCAGATTTAAGCATCTCGAGTACTGTGTACTCGAGATGCTTAAATCTGAGTCTCGATGAGAATCTGAGTCTCGAATCGAGATGCTTAAGTCTTAGGCAGTCCGTGACTAGTAGGTCCGGAGGTCGCGATTAGTAGCGCGAAACATGAAATTTTAAAATATTTTGGGTCAGATTAATTATTACGATAAAATAGAGAACTATTATGACGATATTTTATGGCCTTTGCGATTTCGTTTACCGCCTCGAATCTTTATCAGTTACAAAGTGAAATATTTAAAAAACGATTCAGATTTGTTCAAGAGTCAGTGTTGTATAAAATACATTAATAAAAGACTTATTGGGGAAATACAGTAACAGAGGTCTTCCAATTTGACCAGTTATAGCCGTCCTATTAAGGTGGATGCTCCAAGGTCAACGGCCCGCGAAATTCAAATTTTCTTACGTTTTTTGCAATTTTCAGGTCAGTATCAGGTTGTATGTTGATTAAAATATGATTTATGTGAACGTTAGATCTTAAGAGCGAGTTTTAACAAAATACAAGTAAATATTTTAATAAATCTTACGACGCAACAATAACGAAATGTGATGAATGTTATTCTAAACTTCTGTCAATGTGACGTTGACGTTCACGAAATCAAGCCATCAAGTACAGCTCCTTGAGGAGCTGATCTTGGTAACTGAGGTAGACAAAATATGCAGGTAATTTTTTTTATTTGATTACAAATACAATGATATCTTCACCACGTTTACTCATTCATATTTCTAATTTTATTTTCTCACCTGATCATTATCGTCAAAATGGTCTTCTTCGATTTTTCATCCATTTCATACCATTTGCATAGAAACGCGGCGTCGCCTATCTTCCTGCTCTGAATACAAACACTCAGATTAATTAATTTATTCATTAATTTGCATTTCTTAAATAATTGGGTATGAATATTACCTCTCTTATCATGTCTTCGCCAAAGACGCTCATCATGAGAATTTGTACAAGTACAGAAAGAAGAAACAGGATGCAACCAGGAATTTGTTCCCAGCTCCCAGTCTGTAAGCACAAAGAACCACTAATTGACTAAGGGCTGATTTTTCAATCGTCAGATAACTTTCATCTGGAGAATATGTATCACGTTTTGACAGCTATTTACGCCATATTTATTCCTCAGATAAAAATTATCTTACGATCGAAAAGTCGGCAAAAATACTGATTTGTAATAGTCAGATTTTTTTTTATCTGAAGAATAAACATTGTGGATTGACAGCTTTTGTATAGAAAATAATGTCATACTGTCATATCTATTCTCCAGTTAAAAGTTGTCTGACTTTAGAAAATCAGCCCTTAGGATTATGAAAACGGCATATGTTAGAACAAATATATTATGTCAATTTTGTTTCAAGGTGTTCAAAGAAAGCAGCAATATGATTGTGTGTTTTTTTATAAACATCAGCTGCTCTTTTTAAAAAATAAATGGTAATCACCAAGTAGCCTCTCTAGAAGGTGATTTTGCAATTACTTCCAACATATCGTTCACAGTAGTACAACACTAGTGGCATAGTTACGCACCTATAAGAGAAATTAATGTTTAAAAGTGCCAACAGGAATCAAGCACGACATTGTATCGTGGCATTCATTTCCCCAGACTGAAACAGGTTTACAGGCTTCCATTAAAATACCATGATTGTAATTAAATTTACCGTTAAATTAAATCCAAGCGCGCATATCTCCAAAGAGCCGACCAGAACATTAAACAGATTGGGCGCCGTAAAAATATCTTCCAAGTCTTCCCCGAGTCTGAAATTGTATATTTAGGTAACAGTGATTATTTCTCTTGGTTTTATTGTTATTTAATTAGCTAATTAGCATCCTATGGCAGCTCGTTAAGGGCTTAATTCGTCAAATTACTGGTAAGATTTTCGAAATTAGTAGGTACATGCTTTCATGGAGAAAAATACTGGTATTCAGCTGCATCCGGTTAGACTGGAAGCCGACCCCAACATGATTGGGAAAAGACTAGGCAGAATGATGCTTTCATGGAAAAATTAAAAATGATTGAACCCGTGTATTTCGATATGCTGACAAACAATATATTTTTGGGTAGGTATTTAAAATTGATAAAAACCAATTTATCTACGCGAATAGGAACCACTAACATTAGAGTATTAATGGACTGCATCACATAGGATTCAATCCGAATATCGTGGAGTTATTTCGCGTGCACCTCATTAATCTCACTACATAAGACCGAGCACAACACAGCTTCTATTTGACAGGCCAATTTCAGTTTTTCGTATTACGATTGTAATAAGCAACGGAGGATGTAATTGGTAACTAATACGAGAACACGTATTAGGGTAATTTCACCGGAGATTTATCTAATAATAGAACACGATGATTACCTAATCCTGTTTACTGTAACTGATTGTTGTTGTTGTAATGATGAATCCACAAAAACATATTTTCATACAATTACAAACATTATCTAAAATTTCAACTGCTTCAGTATTTATTTTGGCCATCCCATCTATTCAAGTTTAATAATATAAGAAACTTGGTATAATACTTACTTCAAAATATATTGATGTTCTTTAACTATGTTTGCCAAGCGATCCACTGTAGTTTTATCTAAACATTCGATCATGTCACTAATCACACTGAAATTGGCGCACACGTGAGAAGTCAGAACAAAGTAAAGACCATCTACTATTGTAAAAAATAATACACAAATGAAACCTGGAAAGGAAAATCAAACTGTTTACTTATATAAAATATTGGAAAAACAAGTATATATTTATAACAATATTGGGATACCAAAACTATTTTCAATTTTATCTTGATATTTATTTGAGGTAAATACAACCGGGCTTCCTCTAAAAGAAAACTGTCAGACGAATCTCTGTCTTGAACCTTCGATTTTGGCAGCCCTTAGTGACTTTACTTACCACACATAATTGAATGGATGTACACAACAGTCCAAGGCAGCCAGGCCTCCGTTGAGAATGGCACCAGTACCGCGTACGGCAATTTATATATCACCTCATTTGTAGTAAAATAAATATACATTATAATAAAAGGAGTAGAAAAATTATACACAGAAATAAGCACTACATTCAAAATGACATAGTACTTCATCAGGAGGTTGAGAAGAATAAGATCTTTTCTCACTAGGCTCATTTTCTTGTTATCCTTCAAAATGTTCTGATAAAGTTTTCTAAGACACTCAGTCAGATCGTAGATTTTCATTCTCTTCTGTGCTATGGCTACAGTTTTCAGTACTGTTAATATTCCTATTCCCAAGCATGGGGCCAGTTGTGTTAGCTCGAGGAAATTCTCCGCCGATATTCTTGAAACAAAGAATGATATTTCGAGGACAACCATCAATAAAAGTTGGACAAAAAGGGCAAAGAATCTAAAGTTTATCTTAGGATCACCATAAGGGATCCCTGCAAGCCATAAATTGATTTTTATTTGTTTAAGAAATTCTTCGTATTCGGGAATATTTTCCATTTTTATGTAAATTAATGCTGTTCACTTGTTTTCAGAGAGGTGGAACTATAGAGTGAACCACACTACGTATCTTTATACACTAGCTAGGTTAACTAAAACTAAAATATTCTGATGACGTGTAAGGCCAGGGCTGCCAACCGGTAGAAGATTAAAAGAATTTCGTAGCTTGGGGTTAGAATAAGGTTTTTATTTTAAATCTTACTCACTAGAGCCTGTCTGCGTCAGGGGCATTATTTTCGAAGGGCTGCACATATCGGCGTCAAAGTGGTGATAAGGTTGACTGGTAGGTATTTTTTTTGGCAAAGAATCGGCATCATTTGCATTGTGGTAAAGCTGCCTTTGGACACTTTTCCCGTTAACAGCAATGAAGATGTGCCCGTCCCAGTTAGCTTTCCCCTTGTATTTTTGCAGCGTGACGTGTCCATATTATTTTTGTTTAAAATCGTATTTGTTTGTGGGTAGTAAAGATTGTAGATTCTATGTATCTACAAGTGATTGATTTTAGATGTGTACCTAAATCTATCATCCCTATTTTTCACTGTAATATTAGAACAGTAGGTATTTTCCTAACCTCTAACGCTAGTCTTAAAACTACAGCAGTTTTCAATATGAACTTTTGTACTGACTATAAAGTAATAATAATTTCGAATTCGTATCTTCTTACTCATGATCAGCTAAAATGTAAATAAACCACGACCACCCACCATCTGACCCTCAGGTGGGATTCAGGCCGAGAGCTTCCGTAGTACCAAAAAAAAAACAGTAACATTGCTTTATCATTAAAAAAATTATCAGGAATATTAAAAGTGTCGACAATCCTAGGGATAACCCTACAAACCGAATGAATTAACACGAATATAATATTCACTTTAGTGTACCTTTAAACTGACAAACTGACAGTCGAAATAAAATCAACACCTATTTCGATACCTAATTTCCCTTATTGTTAATTCCGTTTGAAACAATTCGTTTGTTCTTCGCCTTGATCACGACTGAAATATGAGAATGTTAAAAGCAAAATACATTCAAAGGGAAAATTTTATTGAGAATGGGAATTGTCAAGACGGCAAAATTGCTTGATGTCATTATATTATCCATAATAATATTATGCTGAAATGTACTTAATACAGTACTCGTTTTAAGAAATGAAATATACGAACTAAAACTTAGCAATTCTTTTGATTCTTGGTTTAATTATTAAGAATCTCAGCACCTTAAATACATAGCTTCGACGTTTGTAGTATTTTTGTTGTCATTATATTATCCATAATAATATTATGCTGAAATGTACTTAAAGTACTCGTTTTAAGAAAATATACGAATTAAAACTTAGCAATTCTATTGATTCTTGCTTTAATTATCAAGAATCTCAGCACCTTAAATACATAGCTTCGACGTTTGTAGTATCTTTAAATGAAAGCGTGCTGCAGGTACTGGGATCACCCAATGAGGGTTCAGATTTCAGACTGTAAGCTACGCTTTCAATGTATACCTTATTTATAGATCTTCTTTCATTCAATATTATTCACAAGAGATGAAAAAATGATGTGCTTTTTTTCTTAGTCTATCTATGTGAAGTTCAATAACATAAGAGAAAGAACGCAGAAGAGTTTGTAAAAATACAAATTGTTTGAGTCGCGAGGGAGAGTTGATTGATCGACTTGTTTTGTTTCGTGGGCAAAGTTTCACAAATTGTGTTTGGGCAAACAGCTTCGGAGACGAACATCAATCAGATATTAAAATATTGGAGACTAGAATTGCAAAGCACATGTGTGAGCACTGTGACCACATAGCTTCTATAAAGCTACCATTTACAGGGTACATGTTTCATTGACTTGAATGTGCCCTGGCGGCTGAGAGTATGTCATGCTCACTCAAATGTCTCGGTGGTGGTAAGTTCCCTTCAAAATGGTTGAGCTAAATGGTGCCGTCAGTAGAGACTGGTCATTTCTAAGCTGCCACGGCTTATTTTAATTTTTGAATTGTTTCTATATTTTTATCACGGATGCTTTTATCGTGCACGTCTTTCTAGATTGTTCTCAGATGTAATATTTCAACATGAAACACATGTAACAAATATTTTGTAACATATTTTGATTTAAAAGAGTGTCCGTGGAGTTTCTTCCCCGTTCTTCTCCATAGGAAACTACTACGCTTTGAAATGGGCAACTAGCTTCATCTTTCTGACTGACCGACCCCTTAAAAATTCAAAAGTGCCTATAATTGGTTTAAAATAAATAAATAAAATTAAATAATAATTATTAATTATATTATTTAGTTTAAGGTGTCGTAATACCTTTTTATTCCCTTGATGTTTAACGATTACGTATGCAATGCAACGTATAAAAAGGAACAGAACAACTAAGCAACAACAAGAACAAAGCAGCATTAATTTATTAAATTATTGTCTAAACTAGCGACCCGCCACTGCTTCGCACGGTTTTGATGACCTGACAAAACATGGAGATTTCTTAATTATGTGTAAGTTTAATATAAATTCAGCAAGTAATTATGAAAACCGCATCAAAATCCGTGGAAGTATAGAAGAACAATGCGGTCACACAGACAGACACTAAAATCGACTTTAATTTGTAATATGTATAGATATAGAAATAAATGAGAGAAAAGAGGTCACGTTACTAAAAACGCTCATAATACTAATACCTTAATAAATATAATAAAACATTAATCAAGATCTTTCCATTCAGTTTTTCAACCCACTTCATTATCGTATCGTGAGTCTCGTGAACATCACAACCCAATCAGGTTTTCTTTCATACTGACAGTACAAATTACCTTATTTTCCTCCCACAGTAAGTATTTTCGCGGAATTTCTGATTTTTTGTGATCTCTGTTATTCGAGATCTCTATTATAGTATAACTTGTTTTTAATAGAAGTCTGGTTATTGTTATGTCATGTAGTTGTCATACAGGTAGGTAGGTAGGTATTTTGAAATAAAAAAACCTTTTCAATACCTAATGGCTTTTGGCTACATTATTATATTGTTACCTACAGTTGAACAAGCATTTGGTATACTGGCAGCGAACTTGCAAGTTTTGTTAATGAGTTGAATTTGTGCAGGATATTTATTAAAAATTAATTGAGTTGATCTAAATATTAAACATGGTAAATATACCTAAACAATTGCTATAGGAGCACCATTTAACTTTAAAAAGTAATGTACTGCACTGACTTACAAAAATAAAACCTTGTAGTAGTTTTGCTAACGACGCGACGTAATTCAATCCACAAAATACATAATATCTTTTGTAATTCAAGAAAGTTTCAAATGTTATGCGTTTAACACCCTATATGAGTAAAAAATCTCATTAGGGGTGGCACCTAGAATTATGATAAGGTTTGGAAAGTACGAAGCCGTCATCAATCTAGGTTGCTACGACAAACAAACAACAATTTATCAATAACATAGGTTGATTATTGAATAAAACACTATTACTGGGAATACCCAGTAATGGTGTTTAATTGCACGTTGCTCATAGCTATATGTGCGGTATGGGAAAGACTGCATTGCAGAAAAGATTGCTTGGAGTTGGCTCAGGTGGCAAAACCTTCAAGCCTGAGTAATGACACCTATAAAGAACGTAGTCTGGACCAACCTATCGGTATCTTATTGCCCTTTTTTATATCAGCTCCTTCGTTTTACATGTCAATTGGAGGTAATATGAAAAGACAATAATGTACAACCTGTTTTTTTTGGATATCTCTATTAGGGTGTTGCGTCGGTATAAAAAGAAATCGCGAAAAAAAATCTGCGTTTCCACAAATCGGTACATAATTTTTGTGAACGACCATGAAGATTCACGGACCAGCTATGTTTTATTCCGTGATTTCTGGGTTTGTCCTTTGGTAAAAGTTGTTCATAATGATAAATGAATAGCTACAATGATCTCTCATCGAGTTAAATGTGTTGATCCTAACATGTATTCTGTAATATTTTGCCAAGTATTTCAGTATCTTAAGGTTTAACTACATCCTAATCTGCAGCATTAGAAAATAATGATAATTTGTTATATTATTTATTTACGGTAACTTTGGGATAGTCTTTATTTATTTAGGTATATATCGTTACTACAAGACATCGCTCTGAAACTCCATAAAAACAAACTGCCACTGCCTACTATAATTTGCCTGCTATTATTATAGGAGCAACAGCCTGTCCGCATACGTTTAGTGTGCCTGAGCTGAGCTAAGTCAATCACTTTACGGCGAAACTACCGTGCCTACTGCTGCTTTAGCGGATCAATTGAAAAAGTGGTTTGGTAAGACGGGTAGCCACCCCCTAAACGGATGCAGGTGAGTGATAACTAAATCGCAAGATCTTCTATTTACATATAACTATTATTTCAAAGACATTTCCAGACCTTTGGAAGATGTAAGAGGGGCCGAAGCCAACTCGCACAGGCCCCTTAGACAATTTTAAATGCAAAGAGGCACCAACAGACGATTATCCCTGTATGCACGGTGTAAGTGCACCCAAGGACAACCCCCGGCTGGTGCAGGACTATTGCACGTCATTTTTTTAATAGTGGTGTTAAGATTTACTGCAGAAGAATTGGCTCAGTGCCACCTAAGCCAAAAGTTCTGCGCATTGTACACCAATCCCTTGCGTGAGATGCGTGGAAGAGCATGCCGCCAATAATTACCTGCGCCCAATGGCGGAGCCGGTCAACTACACGGGGGAACACCCGTCGTGCAACATAAGATGACCCGTATTTTTCAGCAAGACATACGAAACACGTGGGCGGGCACGGTTCCCTTCTCACGGCAACAACGCCGACCAGCCGACGTAACCCAAAGGCCCAACACGGAGGACCATGAGACCCCCAGTGCATCTCTGATGGCAGCAGCAAACGGGCCCACAAACCGAGAAGACCCCTCAACGGGGCGCAGGAAGAGGAAGCGCAGGGGCAAGAGAAGGAGGAAGCCTCAGCCCCCCGCCGACCAGCCTACACAACCGGACCTTGCTCCTACCATGGCGCAGGTGACGTCGCACCCCACCGGCGCTACTGCTGGCAAGAAGAAGGGCCAACCGGAATCAAAATGCATGGCAGCAGTATGTTTTTTGTTTGTTCAATTTTATCCATAATGAAAATAGATTGCTCTGCCATAAATATCAATATCCTAACTAATATTACAAATGCGAAAGTGAGTTTGTTACGCTTTCACACTAAAATGGCTGGAAGGATTTGCATGAAATTTAGACACAAAGGCTGGGTTAGGATATGGGATACTTTTTATCACGGTAGTATATTCCCGCGGGATAATTTCTAAACCCCACGCGGGCGACGCCGCGAGCAAAAGCTAGTTACTAATAAACGATAACATTTCGCAAATAACTGTAGTGCAGTTCGCACACTAAACTAATATTAAATATTAAATATTTTGGAAGCGATTTTCGTAACGTACGTACGGTGACATATATATTCGCGACCGCGGTCATGCGCAAAAGCTACTCTATATATACAGAATGATCGAATTAGTGACGTCATAAAAAAAATGTATTCCTCATGCTGAGGGGTATCCGAAAATACCCCATGTATGTGTACCCCATATTCCGCGATTGTTGATAGTTTCCGTTTTTAATTATTTTTTAAATTTCTGAAAGTTTTATGGGAACCGCTTGAAAAAAATCTACTTATCTTTATTGTTACACGGCTTTTTCACATTCCTTTTTTAAATTTTCATTGTTATGAAATATTCAGACATAAAATAATCATCTTCCTATTATCCATTCAATTCACAAATATGTTGATAAAAAAGGAGGAATTTTCGAGTCAACTTTTTGTGATATCATGCAAGCCTGTATCCCGCCCTGGTTTTTGAAAATATTTAGGAACCAGGTAGTATAAAAAAAAAGTAATTAGAAAGGACCATGGGCGGAATCGTCCCCACCCATCAACAGACATGTATGGATCTCTGTATCTCTCGAACTATCTATTTTTTTTCCTGTATTCACAGGTGTTACTTTTTATTTTAATGCAAAATAAAACGTTTGATTGTTTCTCTTCACTTACAATATTTAAACTAAAATAAATGGGAAATTTAAAAAATCGCGTTCTTAATCCGTTGATTTAATTAATCAATCAAATAAAAATACAATTCATACAAAATATTAACATTACTATGACAGTTGAACAAGTACAGTCTTACATCGAAATTGTTTTCATCATTCTATTAGGGAATAGTAATAGATTGGGTGGTAATTCTAAGAAGGTTTCCTATCCTTGCAGGACACATAGGTCGGCCAATCACAATTTTCCTTCTCTGGGTTAAAAAAAAGATGAGGCGGACAGGTTACTGCAACTGGTTGTCCATCATGGCATTCGTAGAATTGATTACAACTTTCATGTCTGAGCAACATGCCGTCTGAACCTTCAGCGGAGCAGACAGTAATAGCTTCGCGAGAGTCTCCGCTATCATAGTCTTTATCGCTCTCACTTTCACTGGTGTCATCAGCTAAAGTCCTGTCACCACAGACAACATTTCTGGGCCAATCACAGTAATTCTTGCGTAAGTTGTATAACAGATTGCCTGGACAACTGAAAACAACTGGTTCACTATCTGTGCATTTGTAAAAATGGCTGCACATTTGATGGGCAACTGAAATTCCTTCAGAATGTTCAGCTGCACATATGTCAGCAGCTTTAGTACTGTGTCTAGTATCACGAAATATTTCTTTTTTGTCATTATTTTTTTTCTTTCCTTCAGCTACTGCTGAAGTTAAAGTTTGCTGCTTGGTAAAGTCCTCATTTTCAGGGATCGATCTGCCGTCACAGTCTACATTCCGAGGCCAGTCACAACGTTCTTTAATAGGATTGTACACGAGATTAATTGGACATTTCACTGTGTTAGGTACGCCCGCGAAGCACTTATAGAACCTGTTACAATATTCGTGAGCAACTAGCACGCCATCAGAGTTTCTAGATGAACAAAGAGCGTTAGCTTGGTCGGGATCTGAGTTGCTACGTTCAATCTCTTCGTCTGTGTACGGGAACGCATTGTCCTTGTTGGTCTTAGATATACTGAAATGACTTTCTGCAACGACAACTAATCTGTCACCACAATCAACATTATGTGGCCAATCGCATTTATCAGTCATAGTATTGTACAGGAGATCTTGTGCACATTTGAGATTCACTGGTCTACCATATACACATTTATAGAATTCATTGCAGTTTTCATGAGCGACTAAGAGACCATTTGAATCTGAAGCTTGGCAAATTTTGAAGGCGTCGCGAGGGTTATCCATGTCTAGCTCTTCGGAATCTGTATCTTTGTCTGCATCCATGAACGCCTCAGATTTTTTGCTTGCTCGTATTTCTTTTTTATTACATCTAACATTCCAATCGCATTTTTCCAGATCAGCGTTGAAACGGAGTCCTTCTGGACAGAGTCTAGAAATCAGTATTCCGTGATGACATTCGTAATACTGCCTACAATTCTCGTGGGGTAAAAGTTTTTTAATACTCGTGTCTTTTGGACATTCGTTTGTATAGTAACCATCTAAGTCTGTGTAGTCTAAGTCTGCGTGCGCTATTACTGTTGCATAGAGAAGAAACAGCGCTATGCCTGAAACAAATAAGTAATTTTAACCATTTTATTACAACAGTTATGACATGTTTATGAAAACAACACACTTATCTCTCGCATGGTTGTAGTTTTGATTGATGTTTATTTTTATATTGAGTAAGGGAGGAATATACCGACTATTGTCAATTATGGCAACGCCACATGACCAGTCATTGACCCATTTGTGTTATATTGACCCATTTTTGGACTAAGATAAAATACTGGTTTCTAAATAAAGAGCATTGGCTTAGATAGATAGACCCGAAAAATATTTCATGTAAATTATATTTGCTGATAATATAGAAAATTGGTTCTGAAAACAAAAATAACAGGATCTCTCTAACTATCTCTGTTTTTCCACGAAACTATTTACAAAAATTGCTATGCAACTTCCAGAAAAGGCAAATTTAACTTTGAAAACGGATACATATTATAGGTACTTCCAAGGTACGGAACCCTCTGTGATTGAGCCCGACTCGCACTGTGCCTGCTTTTCATCATCTTCGTTTCCTATGTAGATTTGAGAAAATATATTTATCAAAGTGGGTTGATGTACGTGTCTCCGTACCACAAAAGCCACGTATAATTTAGCGCCACACTTAACTCGCCAAAACTAAGGAGACATAAAGAATAAAAAATTGCCTTTTCGCTGATTGCTAACAAATAAAGAGAGGTAAACTGAACTCCAATCCAAATTTCACAGTATATTTTAACAGGCGGTGGTATTTGAAGCGCAGTATCATAAAAGTGCATGTTGCATTGCATCAATGTGGATAGTTAATTCTAGTTTTGCATGGTACATGGCGTACGTAAGCGACCTTAAATTAATGAAACACTTCCAAGATCCACTTACTACTACGCCTACGTGTGTCTTTGATACCTGCACTCTAATTTTGTCACACAATCAATCATAATTTGAATCATTTTGAAGGATATTGCTAATCTATTGCTTCATACGTTCGAAAAATTGGTCTCTTCAACAATGTAAATAAGTCAATGAATGTTGTTGAACTGTCAAAATGAAATAGATTGTGTTACACAATTAGGGTGGTGTTTTATTTTTGGTTTGTTTTCCTCACTTTCAATGTTTTAAAAATAAACAATTTGTAAATTAATAAAAATAACATGTTATTTAACATTTCTTTATTTATAACAAATTTTGTTAAAATTACAAGTATGAGTATCCATCAGAGTTTAATAATTATTTTATTATACAACAATATTGTAATAACAATAACAACTGAACTAAAAACTTACGATTAAGGCCGCGTCCTAACCAAAGCGCTCGCCACGCGAACACGCAACCGTCGCATTCATTTTTTCCGGCGAACTCGAACGCGTGGACTGAGGGCGCCTTCCAGTTTTCCGAACAAATTAGTAACTTAAGAAGGCGATGATCGCGTTTTCGCGTGAACGGTCTTTTTGGTTAGGGGCGGGAGTACGGTTTAAAATTCACATCCAATTATTTAAGTGATTTTTTCTCACAAAAACGCCACAAAATAGTAGTAACCATAAATCATAATGCAGTAATAGAACAAGTATAACGCATTTGTGAAGAGATATAACATTAGACTTTCAGCGACTTATTTATAAACGTTGTTTAAAGTTAAGTAATGATTAGCGGCTGCTTAACCATCCATTTTTGACGTTTGAACGTCACTTAACTTTAAGCAACGTTTATAAATAAACTCTATAGTGTACATGTCCCAATGTGAATGGCTTAACAAGCATTGTATGATTAACATCCAAAGCTATGTATGCTACAGAGAGCATTGACCATTGGGTAAGGAACTGACTTTCAATAGTGAATAGTAATAGATGATGCACCAACAACAGTCTCTAAGAGAACCCCATTAGAAGTAGCAAAATAATAATGCTGTTTACGGAAACTCTGCAAGTCCAAGAGCTCTTCATGCTAGCTCGACATATTGATTTCGTATTTGCGCTTCTGTTAAACGATCCCCGCAATCTACGTTCATTGGCCAGTCACAAACTTTGAGTGAAGTGTCGTAATAAAGACCTGGTAGACATTGCATGGAGTACTTTCGACTATTTACACATTTGTAGAACTGACTGCAATTCTCATGCGGAAGTATGCTACCGTCGGCCTTACCCACGCATATCCCATCAGAATTACTGTTATATTTTTCACCTATGCTGTCATTTGCAGGAACTACTCTATTGCTACAGTTAGCGTTTTGGAGCCAATCGCAGTACTCCTTTTTGGGGTTGTAAAAAAGATTTAACTGGCAGAATTGAGCCTGTGCTTCGCTTTTAAAGCATTTATAGTACTGGTGACAATTTTCATGAGGAAGCAAAATTCCATCAGAGTTTTCAGCTGCGCAAGTTTTAGCCGCGTCACTCAGATAACC
The DNA here is from genome assembly GCA_914767815.1 of Eupsilia transversa. NCBI lineage: Eukaryota > Metazoa > Arthropoda > Insecta > Lepidoptera > Noctuidae > Eupsilia > Eupsilia transversa. Next base: position 8,980,998 of record OU611888.1, read on the forward strand.
TTCGTTTTCTTCATATCCACTTTCGCTCTCGACATTGTTTTTAGAATCATGTACACTTCCACTGTTTACATTGCTTTCGTCCTCATCACTGCCGCGATTGAGATCATCCTTCTGGAAATACGAATGAGATGTTTGGTCATTCTCAGGAATTGTTCTACCATTGCAAGAAAAATGGGTTGCCCAATCACAATTTTCCGTCTTCGGGTTGTACAAAAGCATACCTGGACATTTTAAAACCACCGGATATCCATCACGGCATTTGTAAAATTTATTACAACTTTTATGAGCGATCAATACGCCATCGGAATTCTCAGCGGAGCAAACTTGCCTGGGGACGTCAGTATTTTTTTCCTTTTCACTGTCAGTGCTATCAGGATCAATTCTCTCACCACAGTCAACATTTTTAGGCCAATCGCACAAATTAATTTTTGAGTTGAATAACAGATTTCCTGGACATTTGAAAGCAACCGGTTGTTTCCCCGAGCATTTGTAAAAATGGTTACACATTTCATGGGCAGCTAGTTTTCCTACAGTATTTTCAGCTGTACATAATATGGCAGCCTGACTTTTATCATCGTCATCAGAAGAGATTTCATTCTCTTCATTATCTTTGTTTTTTGCCACATTTTCTGAATTGCCTTCGTCTTCAGGAATGTTTCTACCGTCACATTGTACATTCATAGGCCAGTCACAATGTTCCTTAATGGGATCGTAAAACAGCTTATTTGGACATTTCACCGGGATTGGTATTCCCCCCGCGCACTTATAGAACTTATCACAATTTTCGTGAGCGATCAGCGTGCCGTCAGATTGTGTAGATGAACAAAGCAAGTTGGCTTGGCTAGGATCAGAGTTGTCAGTGCTATTGGAATGACTTTCAGTAACGCCACCGAGTCTCTCACCACAATCAACATTTTGTGGCCAATCACATTTTTCAGTGATAGTACTGAATAGGAGATCTCGTGCACATTTGAGAAGTACTGGCCTACCATGTGTACACTTATAGAATCCATTGCAGTTTTCATGAGCGATTAACATATCTTTTGAATCAGGGGATGAGCAAATTAGGCTCGCGTCGCCTGGATTATCCTTGTCTAGTTGTTGTTGTTGTTCATCGGAAGCTTTATTGTTCTTGAATTTAGCTTCTGGGTTATGACATCTAGTATGCCAATCGCATTTCTCCAGGTCAGGGTTGAAATGGAGCCCCTTTGGACAGAATCTAGAAATTAATGCTCCGTGAAAACATTGATAATACTGTCCACAATTCTCATGCGGCAAAAGTTTTTTAATATTCGTGTCTTGTGGACATCCGTTTTCAAAGAAACGATCTGAGTCTGTGTCGTCTAAGTCTGCGTGCGCTGATGCAAAGAGAAGAAACAGCGCTGTTCCTGAAACAAATAAGTAATTTTAAACATTTTATTAAAACATTAATATTTATGAAAACAACACACTTATCTCTTCGCATGGTTGTCGTTTTGATTGATGTTTTTACGAATAAATTGAAAAGGGCTGTATTACACTGACTACTGTCAAATTTTGGCAATGTCACATGACTGGTCATTGACCCATTTGGGTGTAGAATAAACCCATTTTTTTAAAATATAAAAATAAATGTTTCTTAATAGGAGCATTGAATTAGTCACCCAAAGGAAAAACTATGTCATTATTTCTTACTTTGGTTATACTATTATCGAATTATTTTGTATAGAACTGAGATCCTGAGTTGAGTTTCATTTTCTAGTTGTTTGCAAAAGAACGGTTAGTTTAGGTTTCGTAGTAGTACTACTAATTTCATGATTTATTATGCCTAGCTGGCTCAGGTGGCAAATCCTTTAAGCCTGTGTAATGACACCTTTAAGGATAAATAACGCAGTCTGGACGAACCCATTGGCTTCTAATCGGCCTTTATTGTATCGTAGCCAAATGGCAAAACTCGACAGAAACCGATACGTACTTGGCCGGTTTTTCATAATTATCAATTATTTATTTTTGCACGTAGACTAACGTTTACACGCTATCGAGAATATGTTATTTTCCAAATAGGTACGTTGATGTAGTGCCCGTACCATAAAATCTTAAGCATTGTGAGCAAAACTTTCATACTATTATTTATTCACGGTAGATTGAAAGAAAAAAACATTGTTATCAAATGCAACGCAAAAACAATAATATTTGCTGAACAGTATCAGAATATAGTCAAAGGCCTACTTATACAAAAAAAATAAAAAGGTATATTTTAAAATAATTGTACTACAGTCCGCGCCACCACTGAATTCCGGCGGAAAAGTTGTGGAACTACTTTTTTTAAATGCAATTTGATTCAACGGCATAGACACAAGCACCGCGTCTATCTAATATGCCTGACATCATATGTCAGAATAGTATAATTACTGTGAAACTGGTTGCACGGTTTAATTGTTTCCCAGCCACGCATACGTGCGTAGCGTGGCCGTGGGTCGCAGTGGATGATCCTACCCACATCTTTATACAAAGCGAATCTATATAGGTATATACATATGCATAGCTTAGCCGTGGGCTGCTATGAAGCAGCGCCTGTGGAGCCGTGCGTTGCAATCTGCACAAGACTATTGGGTCGTTGCTCAGCAAAATGCTGTGACTTCTGACGAACCAACCGCTAATAGCACTGATTCTTGGCAACCACCTCTTGTGTGTCATATTGCCATCTTCAGGTGTGAAATACCTGTGTTCTCCGTGACTCCGGGTTGCTACTGATTATTTAAATGAATCTTGATTCGGTGTGAAATAATAATTCATAAACCAAAAAGTATTTTGTGTTTTGAACATAATAATAAAATAAGCTAATTGTATCACCAAAGCAAACATTATGTAGATAAGTGTATGCTTTATTTATTTAAAAGTGTATGAGTGTGGGTGTGTTAAATAATATTAGTGTTTAGTTAGAGTACAGTGTGTAATGTGTTTGCTTATCAAATTGTTTTCGTCTAAATAACATAATTATGTAAAGATATTATAGTTGATAAACTATCGATATTTCACGGATGACTGATTGTTAAGACATTTAACTAAAATGATTTGTAAATGAATAAAAACTGTTATTTTTATGTATTTTCACGTTGCTTTATTTTTACAGAATTAATGAACACTACAAAACAAAAATACAGTAAGTAATAATTACGACACTTGAAAAACTTACTTGACGTAGATAAGTAACCCTTAGGTCCGCTAGCACCACAAATCAGTAAATGCATTTAGCGATAAACTTATTTATAACATCGGTCTGTTTCTGACAATCGTTTGAAAATGACAGGGACAGAATGATGTTTTAAATATGTTTCGGGCTTAAAATTATTAGTGATTTGTGGTGCAAGTGGGCCTAAGGTTTATCCCTCACGTTAAATTTATTATTTAAGTGAAAACCAATGGTGGGTTTTTCACAAAAACTTCACAAACAGTATTAGCGTTTAAAAAGAATACACATGTTTATGAAATAAGATTAAAATATTGAAGAAGCAATATAAAATGAGGCTGTTGAGCCGCTTGTGCATACGAAATTGTGGAATTGTCTGTCTTCAAATTAATATTACTGGGTGTGACACACTAGCAGCTAAATAGCTGATGCATGTGTATCAAATAGCTTGGAAATATTTAATTTGACCAGTCGATTTTTGAAACAGTTTAGTTCGAGCCGTGACAAAATTTTCCGGAAGCCTATTCCATACTGTTACAACTCGGTTAAACAAGAATTGCATGAATACCTTTCATGATATTTCCCATAACTTTAGGGAATTTCCTCGCAAATGTTTTTTGGCATTCAGAGTACAATAAAATAAAATTCCGTGCACAAGTGGCCTTAGTGTACTGCCCTATAGTAAATAGCTAAGTATTTCAGTAATATAATGGTTATTTTTTAAACTATGCTACATAGAACTTTTATAAATTAGGCAAGGAATTGCGTTTCAATGGAGAGAGGAAGAAGATAGCACCAATAAGAGCGTGACTTTTATGTTTAAGAACGAGATTCTATGGTCGTTGTCTAGTCGTAAACTTCTCATGAAATACTATATTTAGTACCGTCGACTTTGCCCTGGCATGACAAATTAGCATTACTTGCTTAGCTATCTTCATTACCAGTAAAATAATTGCTGGTGTCATTTCCAGGAACTACCCTAGAACCACACATAACGTTACCCGGCCAGTCACAGAACTCTTTGATAGTGTTGTAAAAAAGATTTAACGGGCAGAATAAAGCCACTTCTTTGCCTTTTAAGCATTTATAGAACTGGTTACAATTTTCATGAGGAAGAAATTTTCCATCAAAGCTATTATCTTCGCAAGTTTTAGCCGGGTTACTGAGGTCAGCATTTTCATTTTTAGATCCGCCGTTTACAATGATTTTATTATGGTATCTACGAGCATTCTTTCGTTTTTTTTTACTATCGATAACGCGATTTTCAATTGAATTATCTACATTGTTTTCATCGTCCTCTTTCATGGACCACCCATTCTCAGGAACTATCCTATCTTCGCAGTTAACATGGGTTGGCCAGTCACAATATTCTTTCTTGTGGTTGTATAAAAGAATATCTGGACATTTTATCGCAACTGGATGTCCATCGTTGCATTTGTAGAATTGATTACAACTTTCATGAGCGACTAATAGGTCGTCGGAATTTTCAGCTGCGCAGATAGAATGAGCTTGACTGGGGTCCTCAGATTGTTTTTTTTTGTGTCTTGCTGTGGCTTCAGATTCGATTCTTTCACCACAATCAACGTTGTGGGGCCAATCGCAGTAAGTATTTTTTGAGTTGAATAGCAGATCTCCTGGGCAAGTGTAATCTAATGGTTTTTTCCCCAAGCATTTGTAGAAATGGTTGCACATTTCGTGGGCTACTAAAACCCCATCAGAGTTATCAGCTGCACATATGACAGTAGCAACATTATCGTCGTCATCATCAGAGATTTCATTGTCTTCATAGTCATTTTTGTCCTCCACAGATGAAAGCTGCATTGTTGCATTGCTTCCATCGTCGATTTCAGGAATGGTTCTACCGTCACAGTCTACATGCGCAGGCCAGTCACAATATTCTTTTATAGGATCGTAAAAGAGAGTTTTTGGACATATCACAGTCACAGGCACGCCCCCGGAGCACTTATAGAACTTATTACAGTATTCGTGAGCGACTAGCACACCATCAGAGCGTTTAGCTGAACACTGAACGATGGCTTGGCTGGGATCAGAATTGCTTTGGTCAATCTCTTCGATAGAGTATGAGAATCCCATGTCCTTGTTGGTTGTTGTCACAATAGTTTCATTTTCATTTCCGGGGTTAAACCTGAAGGTGCAATTAACATTTTCCGGAACGTCGCATTTTTCACTTACAGTATTATATAGGAGATTTGCTGCACAATTGAGAACCAATCCCCTACCATATGAACATTTATAGAATTGATTGCAGTTTTTATGAGCGATCAAGACATCGTTTGAATCAGGGGATGAGCAAATTAGTATCGCATGGTTAGGATTAGTCTTGTCTAGTTCTTCGGAAGTCCTATCATTGTATTCATCTCGTTTGTTATGACAATCAGCATTACCAAGCCAATCGCATTTTTCCAGGTCAGCGTTAAAATGTAGCCCATTTGGACAGAATCTAGAGATCAAAGCTCCGTGAAAACATTGATAAAACTGCTCACAGTCCTCGTGTGGTAAAAGTTTTTCAATACTCGTGTCTTTCGGACATCCATTATCGTAGAAACCATCTAGTTCTGAGTCGTCTGAGTCTGCGTGAGCTATAGCTGTTGCACAGAGAAGAAACAGCGCTGTGCCTGAAAGAAATAAGTAATTTTAACGATTTTATTCAAGGTCGACTGACTTCTCCAGGCCTGTTTAATCTGTACGTGACCGAGTTGATAGAGAGAATCCGCAGCACGGATTTTGGATGTTGCATTAATGGGATATCAGTGAGCAACATCAGCTTCGCGAATATCTTGGTGCTGCTGGTTCCCTCGATCAGCGCGCTCAGAAAACTCCGTCGGATATGTGAACTATTTGCGATTCACACGATCTCAAGTTTAACAGTAAGAAGTGTGTTAATTCTTAAGTCAGGAAAATTTTGCGTTGTGCCTCCGGTTGTACTATAAGTGGCAGTTCTCAAGAGTGTGGATATATTTAAGTATGTACTCACTGAAAATCATTGGGAAGACATAGTCAAAGCGTAGGGCGTTAGTGGTTCGAAGCAATATGCTGGCCCGCAGATTTGCCCGATCTACGGTACAGGTCAAAAAAACTCTTGTAAGGGCCTGCTGTCAATCATTGTACTCGATCAGTCTGAAGATTTGATATACGCAAGGAGCCTATAACGTCCTACGGGTAGATTATTATGATGCTGTTTTAATGTTAATTACACCTCTATCGATTTAATTAATGACCGAAATAAAGTTTTTATTTATTAAAACAGTTATGTTCATGAAAACAACACACTTATATTTTCACATGTTGTCGTTATGTTTAATGTTCTTGTCAATTGAGTAGGGGTGTTTATATCACCCAGCAACGAGTAACGCTCAGATCCAAAACGTACGAATCGATATTTTACGGCTTAGAGAAATAGATGCACAATATTATTAATAGATATTCTCATCTCTGCTAGATGAGAATTTAAATGTTATAGCGAATACCAAAACTAACCATTCCTTGTACGAAACTAACTAGAAAATGTATTTAGACGACCTATAGTTATTTTTGTCTAAAATAACTATAGTTGTTGCGTTTTAGAATGGCAATAGCGGTGATTGACCCGTCTGCATTTATTGACAGCTTCTAGCATTCTTCATTTCACGAACGGAAATAAAGTCTATGAACTTCCTGAATCGACATCTACCGTGATACCATGACATTTTTAACTAATGAAAAAAGATAGATACTTACTTTTTTCTTCGGGTTCCTATGAAGGAAAGAGCAATGACCGCTATCGTCATGCTAAAATGCAACAACTATAAATGAAAATGGATTATAAATTATGACGTCAAAAATTCTTAAATTAAATGCCTTATTATAATATTACTGAATATTAAATTATACTGTCAAAGTATGGCAACGTCACATGACCGGTCATTGACCCTTTAGGTGGCTTTGTTCATTTGGGGAGTAATATTGACATAGTACACGTTCTAAATAAGTAGTAGGGTTAGATACCCGTTGTGTAATCACACACAGAGTTACTTCTTTTTACTTATTAGAGGTACTTTGATTTTGATCTCCTCAAATTATTATGTACCTTTGGCACTAAGACACCTCTCTTAAGTTTTATTCTCCTATATTTGTCGCGTCTGCCAAAGAAAGTTCTTTTGCAGACAGTTCAAAAGATCAAGGTGTTGTTTGCATAAAAAACAATTGCATAATAAGCAGGAAAATACAAATTCATTATGTTTAAACTCCTTTTTGTACAGTCAACCAAAGAGTAAGGTACTCGCAAAATATTCGTGTTTCCACTACACTACAAATTTTCATTTTTATTATGCGAGTATTAATAAGGGACACTTATCTACCATATTTATCTAAAGTTAATTTTTGGCTATGAAATTATGAACTTCTTAAAATTATTTTTCTGAAAAATTTATCCCGGTATGCCAGGAAATTCGGAAATGCATAACTAATTGGATGCATAGCATGGAAGCGACTTCGAAAAATTATTTAATTTAAAAAAATACCTGGGATTCTGAGATTACATTACTTAAAGTGAATTATTCGCTAAATGGGAGAAGAAAGAAAATTTTCCAAATTTCACTAACACAATTTAACAAACACAACACACTCACAAAAATAAAAAATAAAACCAAGTCTAATAAAAAAAGGAAATGAAGGTAAGGTAAGTAGGGTGTGTAGGAGTACAAAATACAAATACAATTCACAAAATGTAATTTAATATACATTTACTAAATAATAAAATGACCATAAATAGAAACATATACTCTGGGTAGGTACTTATCTCTTTGTTTGACTGTACATGTATTATTATTCAGAAAACACGTCTATTTCAAAATTATTAAAATAATTTTAAACAAGACTGTTCAAAAATATAATAAAATAGCAAAAAAACTATCGCTTACCTATCATTTTGTTTACACTTCACTTGTACTGCTAGTAAACAACAATTGCACATAATTTATACCCCAACTAGATAATATTTAAACTGCACATGTCAATAATCAGAAAGACATAAAATAAAAACACTGATTAAAAATAGATTAATAGGAATTGTAGCCAACAGCCCAGATAAACATCTAGGAATGAAATGAAAAAGTCAATGGCCGAAAGGTGACGTTCTTAATTTCCAACACAATGATGTGTTTGTACTAAAACAACAATAGTATTTTGACTTTTGTGTGATAATGACGTGCAGTTTCCAATAGCATTGTTATAGAATAGGAGCAGTTATGAATTGGATTACACTCTTGGTAGCAACGAAAATATTTTTGGTTGGTCATTCGTTTTTTCTGTCAAGTGTACCACAGTTACATTAGTTACTACGGGCGCACGGGTCATTGATGTCACTGATTTTTTTATAAACACAGCTCACAGTACTTATTTAATCGGTTGCAGGACACAGTACGAGACACAATAGAAGTTTTATTTTTATTACATCAGGGGACGTTTAGTGTTCGACAAAGTGTTAAAACTAGCTTCTGCCCGCGACTTCGTCCGCGTGTTTTAATATATCCTATGTCAGTCGCGGTACCTTTATAGAAGCAAAAAAGCCAGGTTTTCTCTAATAAAATCATAATTCACAACACTAAACGTAAGTATCAATCTATATGATTTAATCCGTTCTAATACCATATAACTTATGCCACTAGTATTTGTTTCAACTCATATTTATTTTCTATTTCGAACGGATACCACTATTTAAATAATTAAATGTGCGAAATTATACTAACAACTTGAATTTAGTACAGTCAGCTCAGTCTAACTTAATTAAATTAAATTGTTTTTTTAATAATTATTTGTATGTAAGCGTAATATAATGCTATATAAACTCACTTCATTCCAATATTTTTTAGAGTCAGTACGTTCTATCTAACAATAACTATGTCAGGTTTTTAATATAAATTAAGAGTTGATTTTCTGAGATATTTTGTAATTTTTAGAGGAACTAAAATTATAATAAAGTTGATTATTAGTCATATTTTATTATTGTTTGCTACCCAATTTTTTTTATTTTGCTGATTTTTTTTTTCAATTCAACGTCATAAAATTACTATTCATTAATTACATACTTACAAAGCAGTTTTACTGACTGTACCTTATATCTTTGAACTTGTTTTGGTATTAGTTAAATAATGTCATCCTTTCAGAACGGAAAATAAATATCCCACTAAAAACATTTTCATGTAAAATGTTGCCAAGACGAGACCATGCGGCTTGCACTGTCAAACTCTACACGACCTAACTGTACGAGCTCTAACTTCACAAGCTCTACACCTTAGTCAAAATATGTGACTAGGTCACCTCGTTACTACAAGAACCTTAAACCCATGTGAATATCCACCCGATAATTTTGTTTATCTGGTATAACCAAAACCCAAGATATGAAGATTCAAAAAAACGACGAAGCGCTTCGACAAAAGGTTTCGTCGGTAGGTCGCTTGGCTCATATTGGCGGAGGCACTACCGTACCTCCAGATGAGTTGAAACAAATATGGAATAAATCATCTATTATCTTTATTAATAATATTATAAAATTTGAATTTGACGATATTTATGAATTTGTGAAGTCGAAAGTCGAAGTCAAGGGCAGAAGCTAATAAAAGATAAATAAAAAAATTACAGTCATTGAACTGGAACTCTAACATTCACGTCATAGGAATAATCAAATTTCGAAATCCATGCTTAATCTGCCGCGCACACTGGGCTAGCTCATTGAACTCAATCATTCATAGAATCATAAGAATAAAATTTAAATTCAGCTTTGCTGCCAAACCTACGGGCCAATATGCGCCTATTCGCTCACACTCGTCTTCTTCTTATCTGGCTTTTTATGCCTTCATTGTCTCGTAGTTTTCGCCAAAAAAATGCTATAGAAACGTTTACATGTTGACATATTGGTAAATACCATGTCAGTTACCGTTTTAGTAAGTACCTTATACGCAGATTTCTATGAAATTAAAAGCCCGGCTTTTCAGAGGCATTAAGTTCGCGCAAATATCCGAGTTGACACGCGAAAAGTGAGTTGCGAAAGCGGTCGCACGCGATGACGCAACGCGCCTCAATTAGTTATTGTTTTGAAATGATGAATATTTTGATAACAGTATTGTCCAGGTGCTGAGGTTATGAATTACTTTTAATAATTAAAATGATGTGATAGTTATTGCGGTCATGTCATTCTCTATGATTTTGTGTTGTCATTATCTATAATTTCGTGATGACCTATAGTAATAGTTTTATCGAAATGTGAATTCGGAAATAGTAACTGTCGTGGAAAAGGTATGTAAATACATGGAGTTTTCTGACAATAAGTAACTCGTTACTTCACCTCACCGATCCAATCAAAAAATCAACCTCAAATCACTGTACTTATAGTCCGGTCATATTAGAAAAAAAAATTGTAGTGACGCTACAACAATACGCAGAGATAAAAAAATTAAAAACTAAAAACCAGTTTTTGTGACCTTTGACCTTTAATAAAAAAAAGAACCAGGTACAGGATCGATGGGGACTTTTCAGATTTCACTTATAATAATGGTGCTCTGAAAATTCCTACCAATTTTTAGCTCTATGCGAATTATTGTACCTTTGCATAACTAAATTGACGAGACGGCATTTCTCCGAAATAAAAACAAGTATTTTTGTCAGTCGAAGAACACGTGTATTCAATTTATTCTCGTTCGTCCTGGGACATTTAATATTATTTTTCAAATTCCCTCCCACCAGTGGGACGAACGGGAATACACGGAAGAACAGATTAAAATAGGGACCTACTAATTCGATTATTTAGTATCCATCCAATGAATACCTCTCGACAAGTACACCCCTCACCCCCGCTGACATTTAAAATTGTTACTGCGCGGTGACTCGCCTCAAGTTCCGAGCGTTAAGTTTGAATCGAACTGTAGCATGTGTCGTGAAACACAAAACTTGTTCAAGCACATGAACAGTGTAAGTATGGCATTTGTAGTTTTGGTAAACAACTTATAAACTAACCGTCTTTACTGATATCCCATCGAGATAACAAAACAAAATAATGTTATTGTTTTGAAATGAAGATTAGAGTTGACTATGATGATTAAGTACTTATAAATGTTATAACTGTTTTAAGGTAATATCTCATGTTTACATTTTCAATCGAACTGTATCAGTCTATAGGTACTTAGGTATAATAAAAAAGAAGCGAAGTCAAAACTGAACATTGAATATTTTAGAAAAAAATGGCCCAGTGCGTGTCGGATCACACACAATGAAGAGTACCGTAGTCAGGATAAAATCTCAAGAACAAACTTAACACCATAGTTGAAAAATATGTTCTCCCATACATTCCAACTGCAAATGTAAGTTTGTACGCACAATACAATATACATACGTCATTTGTCAAAGTATGTTATGTAGTTTAGAAGTTATGAGGGAACCGATGAGCATACAAACATACCGGTCAAAATCATAACCCTCCCTTTTGCTTCGCCGTAGCCGTAGTCGTAGTCGTAGTAGAAATGTGGTGCTGGAGGAAAATGCTTGGAGTGTCGTGGACAGAATTTCGCACCAACACATCTATACTCCAAGAACTCGGCATGAAGCAGCGTCTATCGGCCACAGTACAGGCTCGAATACTCCATTTCTTTGGGCATGTGTCACGACGGGGAAACGATTCCATAGAACGTCTTGTAGTGCAGGGAAAGGTCGAAGGAACAAGAGCACGAGGCAGATCGCCCATGCGATGGACCGACCAGATAAAATCCGCAGTGGGCTGCCCATTACACGAATGCACGCATGGTACAGCCGACAGAGAACGATGGCGTCGCACCGTAAGGCAAATCACGGCTGTCCGGAATCTCACTGCAGCGTGATGACCACGACCGCTCTGTCAAGAGTGCACCGACAAAGAAGAAGAAGAGCCGTAGTCAGCAAAAAAACATGGTAAAATCCCGTTTTAAATAATTTTAGTGGTATATTAATTGTTGCAAAAAAGTTTGTGCTCGCGTGGTCTACTGTTCGCAGAACTACAAGTATTAATAGAAGGTTAAGCCTTTATAGAACGCGCGTGTAAGGGACAGGGGTTAGGTAGTCAGATTTGTTTTCGACTTTATTATAAAGAGCGTAATGTTGTCATTACTTTGGCAGCGGGCGACAACCACGTTGTGCTGCGCCTGTTCAGGAACCTGTCCTACCGACGAGGGAGCGACTCAACTAGAAAATCGTTGATCCTCGCTTGTTGAATACAAGTGAGGAAGAAAGATTTTCTCGATCAAGCAATGGTCAAAAGGTAGTAAGTTAAAGAGGTACAATATTAATAGTTCATATCTGACTGTTCACACCGCCGACGAGTACTCGTTTGCCGCAGCGACTATCAATCAATCAATCATTTATTTATTTTGTTAAACGTGGTAAGGTATGATTACAGAAAGTACCTATAATTTGTCTATGTTTTACAATAGCTATCAAAGAGAGTACTCGCTCAGCTACACTCGCTTGGCGGGCAGAACACTCTGTGAGAGACTCAAGCTTCGTACATCCGCATACCAGCTCGTAATCGCTCGTCGCGTCGCCAAACTCTACTCGCTTCTCGTTAATCGCCGGCGGGCGGTGGGACAGGTGCCTAAGAAGCGTTCGGAGTTCCGCTAGGCATACATGCAAATGGACGAAGTGACCGTAAGGAAGTTGTATTGAGGTATTTTGCTAAAGCGTTACAACGTGCGGTAAAGCGGTTGGTGTAGTGACAAGCGGGTTTTCCATTCAAGTGCGAGTTTGACGTCAACAGCCGCCATAAGCTTTTGATGTCTATGATTTTGATTGGCTTCGCTAACGTCATGCTCAGGTTCGAGGCAGTATTGCTAGTTCCTGACAGCACAAAACACGCTGAGGCAAATTATAGACCTAAAGTGCTACAAGGATCTTGTGGAGCTTGAGTGACATTGACAGCGGGGTGATGTTGGTAAACATTTGTGAAATTTAAAACAAGATGGCGGCGCGCGGGATTAGTTCCGATTTTGGCCACGCGCCAAAAGATGTACAACTTTAAGTAAGCGATCAACATCCTGATTACTTCATTCATTCGTATTTCGTGTTTGGGTCACAGAAATTTATATGTCTACTAAATTACAACTAAATTGATCCAGTAGATTCGGAGCAAATTAGCTGTGACAGATGGACAGACAGCCAGCCAGACACAAGAGTGATCATATAAGGGTTCCGGTTTTTTCATTCGATGTACGGAACCCTCCTTGTTGTTTGTTAACAAAGATTTGAAATGTCAAATTACTATCTGCGATTAAAAAACTAACTATAGGTAAGTATTTGATTTAAAAAAAATATTTTTATGTAGGTAAGTGATGGACAGGTATCAATTACATTGATTATTGTGAGAATATTAAAGAGTTTTTTTTTTTTTTCCTGTTTTGGCAATTGAGCCGTTTTCGACTATTCTGCCAGCAGCGTCACGTTTAGACGGCAGCGCAGAGAGGCTGGTAGTCGACTTTGCACTTCGTGGTAGATCTAGGTGTTAGTCGCTAAAAGACAAGGACGATAAGACGAGACATGAGACGGCCAATTCTTCTCGTACTTTAAAAAACGTTCACATTCAAGTCGCAATCTGTCAAACTTGTCAAAAATTTTGGTAAATTGATTGTATTTTTGGCAGATTCACACTCAGATATTTAGCGAGCTTCCTTTCGCTACGAACAAAAGGTCAATAATCTGCATGGACAACAACTCTATTATGTAATTATTGATTACCTTTAAAACGCGAACACTTACTGGGGAAAAATATTAGTTAGAAGGTACCTTAAAAATTTTCAACCAACTATTTTGAGGATCAGTTAAATAACTGATCCTCTTATAACTTATTGAACATTTATAATGATGTACGCATTTTTAAATTAATGAACCTTTAAAACCTTTTTGGGCTTCGAAATGATGCATACTTTATTTAAAATAAATGAGCCTCTTTTTAATTTTTTGACCTTTTCTCACTCTTGGTCTCAGTAACTATGTTACCTTAGTCCGCGAGGCGAACTGGTTTAGAGGTCACACCAATCGAATGGGTTTGGTTAGGTTAGAACTGTGACCAACCCCCACTATATCCAAGTTAATCGCAGTTACTTGGCTATGTAGTATTTGTACGTCCCCAAAATATAAATTATTTGAGGTTCACAAATAGAGGCGCAATCATAATAATAGAGTCTTCAATCATATTTTTAGGAAAGCAAAGTGTAAATTATCTGAGGTTCGATTAAATACAAGCCTTTTTTAAATCTGTTTTTCCAAAATCAGATGTAAAAGTTCAGTCTGTTAGAAAAAGTAAGTAATTTTCTTTCTCTATTCTAGTGTTCAATTTTAAACCGGGAACAAGAGCTATGATGACATTTCACTTAAACGTAACTTAACATAATATTCTATTATAGAAAATAAAGTATTTTGCTGTACAATTTTCTACGCTACGTTGAAAATAACGAGAGTATAAAGAAACTTTTCAAATTTCCACTCGACGTAACTTTGGCGTCGCGGTGTAGCCGTTGAAGAATTACATCTCATATATTGTAACGTTGGTAACAAAAGGCGAGAATCCCCATTCATATGTTTGTTCAGTCGATTAAATTCGCGCCATTATTCCGTTTAAAGTTTGCATCCAGCGTTTTATTAGAATATCGCATGGTTTAGGTATATGTTCAAGCTATGGCACTTTTATTGCTAAGATTTTTATAGGTTTTTGTGAAATATTTGAACGATTGTTGCTGTTTGGGTTGTGGGGCTTTTGGGACCGGGACCGCGGTCCCGGATTCCACCTTTTGGGATCACAAGAAAAAAGAAGTTAAAGTACAGTTAACAAAAAAGCTCATATAATATTTTGATCAACAATTACATGAAATATCAATATTGTACTTAGTATTGGCAGAGCTTTTATTGAAATATTGTTTTCGTAAGTTTTGTATTGAAAATTATTTTCTTCCATCTATGTAAAACGGTGAAATGACTGACAGACAGCAACGCACTGCCGAAAAGCCTAGGCCTAGGAAAGTGAAATTTTGCACAAGGCCTCCTTATAACGCAGGCGGGCACTAAGAAGTTGTTTTTGGTGGGCGAAGCCGCGGGCAAAAGATGGTCATAACTTAATTAGTGTCAAAATCTTCTGACAAAAAATAATGGTTTTTGGTATCCATAGATACCAAAACTACTTCTATACTAGCCCAACTTTTATTCTTCATGATAATGAGACTAGAACCTTTCCTTCTGCTAATAAAACATTCTGTAGTGACCAGAGGCCCTAGACTAGTGGCAATCGCTTTCAAAGCATTTAGTATTTCTACAACGACTTTGATTGAATAGGATATAATAGGAATAGGATTCAATTCATATTTGCCTTTTCTACCATCGGATCGATACCACTGATAGAATGTCATTTTGTCTAGGCCATATGCCTTATGACCTTGTGATAAGACTCGTAATCCTCTCATCCGAAAGTTCACTAATTTATCGATATCTAGAATGACAACGTTTAGTACTGGATGATACATTATTATCTTCGTTATGGCATATAGATAAACCTTCAAAAGTCTATTGTTAAGAAACACGTTTATTTTTTGAGTAATTGACGATTGTAAAACCACATATTTAAAAGAAAAAACATCAAAAGATATTTACTTTAACGAGTCCATTATTGCCTAAAATAACTATAAAAACAATGGCCGAATATGTTTCGCTGAAATGGATTTCAATCACTTCATAAAATAAACTATCAACATCTATTCTGTCTATACTATTGTACTGTTTATTATTTAACTTGAAAAATTGAGTAAACATGAAATCATACTTATTTTTAGGTAATCTTACAAACTGGCATTACTCCGACCGTGTGCTTATATAAGCGATCATCGCGCGAATACGCGATCATAAATTGCGTTCATTATATTAAACGAGCTTGAACGCGTTTTCTCATATTTCACTAAAGATCTTTTAAGTCATCTCACCCACTAACAAACAACTGCTTGGTTTTCATGTTGTATTTCTATTGCCGAAGAAAACTATTAAGAAACCGTCGCTCTTAGATTTCTCATCTTTTTAACCTCAACGGGAAGCTCTTGGCCTGAATCTCACCTGATGGTAAGTGATGATGAGGCCGAAGGTGGGAGCGAGCTTCACCCGGAATCCTTAATCACAGAGGAACTGGCTATCTAACCTATAACTGCCGAAACACAACAACGCTGCTAACATTGTTATGGCGATAGACTTCGATAAGATGGTGGTACCTAGCCTTAGAACAAGCCCTACCACCAACCAAACCGGGCAGAAAATTTTGCCCCCACTGGGAATCGAACCCGGGACCTCTGGGTCTAAGACAGGCGGTCTAACCAATGTTACCTAGTAACTGGATTATGGATATGGCTGACCTGGTAATCGACTCCAACAAAGTTCGGAAAAGTCTAGGCTTTGATGATTTTACAAAATATCCAAGAAAGTTATTTATAAAAATAAATAAAACTTGCTGTAGAAAAAGTCTGACTTAGAACTCAACTAGCACTTGTATTTTAACAGGTACATAAAAACATCGTTCATCCTAAAGCCTTTGCAACCAGAACCAAGTAGGTACACAGAAATCCATAAAAGCTATACCAAACATTATCATAGAAATTCAAAACCCCATTCCACTAAACCGAACTACAATACAGCATAACAAAACCAATTTAATTTGAAGCGAAAACGTACTGTCCCATAATAATATCCACTATAAGAGATTATTTCGCCACACCGGCCTCGGCGGAATCTCATTGAGTGTTGCAAAGACGAAGGCTTATACCGCGATAATCTGTGGCGCAATATCAAAAGCGTTTGCAGCCGTGTTCGGTATTATGTAAATTTTCACCGATAAGGGAGCTGTTGGTAGACCTGGCTATGTATAAAATTAAAATATATAACACCGCGATGCGTTTACCTGGCTTGACATCTATGTATGCAGGTGTTGTGGAAACGATGCAGACGGTAAGGAAATTACTGTTAGGATATGGTAATGGTTGCTTGTTAAGAGAGCAAGCAGCTTCTTTTAGATTAGCAGGAAAACAGGATCCACTAACTTTAGTTTTCTTCTTATCATACAACTAATATTACTTACTGGTTTAAGTTTTGTGTATTTGATTAATTGGTTATGTTTTTCACGGGAAAACTACAGAATCGACTTAGATGAAATTCTGCTGAGATGAGCCTAGAAGAATTATATAGTCGAGTTTCAACAACAACGCATGCATGCAGAAAACGTCGCTGGAATGGGTTTGCATAGAAACAAATATAATTTTCATTTAATGGGTTATTGCTCAAGTACACGATAGTTGTAAGTCATGAGCGCGCGTCGAATGACTTATCAAAACTGAAGTAAGGTTCAAATTACAGTGTAGATAGTATCTGCAAGGAAATCAGATATTTAATATCAGACAGAGGGTTATTGAACGTGTGAGTGCAGTACAGTTCTGATAATTCAATACGGAGCACTTACAAGTACGATATTGGGTTCTAAAAGGTGAAAGGGGCCATTGGGCTATTGTGAAATAAAGCTCCTGTCTGCATTTCGGCTACTAGCCTTGTTACTACCTGTGAAAGGTGGATGGATTTCAGTATGGATTAGGTAGCTATTACAGTACTACAGATCAATCTGCCTAGCCTTTTCCCAACTATGTTGTGGTCGGCTTCCAGTGTTACCGGATGCCTATCTGACCTCCATAACCCAGTAACCGGGTAATACAATACCCCTTGGTAAGACTGATCGTCAAACTTTCGGGCTTCTGACGCCCCGTAACGACTGTCAAAGACAATCCACGAATCACAAGCGGGACCAACTGCTTAACGTGCTTTCCGAGGCACTGAGGAGTCTCGATATGTAAAGATGGTCACCCACCCATGGACCAATCCTGGCAAGCGTAGCTTAACATGATGGATCGACCCGTGCGGCTGTTAATAGTTAGCCATGAGAGGAGCTCCAATTAGGAACTACAATTCTTATTTTTATAAAAGATAATTGACTTGTAAAAACATAAGTATACCGTAAAAATTGGGGTTTGTAAGATGTAAGTTTTAGATAATGGCCTACATGTTTTGCCATACATAATGGCCTATAAAGTAAAAGTTGCTTAGGTAACAGTTTACGAGTAGGTAACTGAAATAAATAACAAAACAAAAAATCTATCTTCCAAACAAATTGACTAACATTAAATGGATTAGTTTGAATATTGGTTTGCGGGGTCCTTGTATTTTTTTTCAATTCCGTTAATGTAGTGCCCTTTTCATAGACTTATTTTTTAAATAGCCTTTTATACTAACATTTTCAACGGGATTTTTCGTCTCGAATGTAGTATTTGCAATTTCTATATTATAAAAAAAAATTGTAGGTAAATCAAGTAAATTTTGTGTAAACGTAAAGGCTAATCATGTATACTGGCGCGACTTGTCGCGCGACGCGTAACCGGTAATTGTTCAACTGTGAAGTTTTCTTAGAACGTGTTTTGTTAAAGTTGCGTCGCACTGTCACGTCGCGCCTGTTTGCGGGAGCCTTAATTCTATATAATAAAAATTAATTGCTGTTCGTTAGTCTCGCTAAACCTCGAGACCGGCTGAACAGATTTGGCTAATTTTGGTTATGCAATATTTGTAGAAGTCCAGGGAAGGTTTAAACGGTGATAAAATATGGAAAAATTGCTGTAGGTAGGGTAGGTAGGTAGGGTAGTTAGGAAGGGTAGGTAGCTAGGATAGGTAGCTAGGGTAGGTAGGTAGGTAGGGTAGGTATGTAGGGAAGGTAGGTAGGGTAGGTAGGTAGGGTAGGTAGGTAGGTAGGGTAGGTATGTAGGGTAGGTAGGAAGGTACGCCGTAGATAAGTACTTAGTGCTACCCGTGCAAAGCCGGGCGGGCAGCTAGTGATCAAATAATTTTAACATATCAAGCCTGTATTCCCCGAAGGTGTGGGCAGGGGTCAACGCATAGTACGTTTAGTCGTATAATGCCTAATTCGCAAAATGGCACCCGATTCTCTAAAGGGCCAAACTCAAATTTCGCCAGATAAACAAATATTTGCAGATAAAACGGTAAAACTAACATTTTATTACAAAACGCAATAACTTCAACAACATTTCGTTTCGTCCATCAGAATGGGATGCAACTCAAGGCTACATAAAAGAGGTTACAGTCGGAGTATCTATGTATATAGGCTATGTATATAGGTGCACCGGCTGTTGTGAATGGGCCAGTTCAGGGCCAGTTTGTGTGTTGGTCGACCGTACTGTGGCCTGTATTGCTTTTGTTGGAAAGCCGCCTAGAGACTCGGGGTTTTAGGTTTTGGGAAGCCTGCACCTGGTTAAGATTGAATTTAGGCCTACTATTAAATATAACTATTTTGCTTATAGTGAAATGTGCCTTTAGCCGTCTCGGGATATTGAGCCGTCAAAAACAAACCAACTGTCACATTCAACGCTCTAAGTAAAGAAAAACAAAGGTTAAAAAAAAACACTTAACTTTTATCATTTTCCTAAGTTGACAATTACTTTACGATGAAGAGAGTAAATAAATAATTGGAGAGCCATTCACATTCAACAGAAGTCTTGAACAATCCACTGACTTCTGGGTCACGATCACATCAAAGTATTTGTATTGGAGTCCAAAGTCTTGTACTTAAGTACATCGCAGTTCTCGAATTGAAGCCGCAGACACAATAGATATCAAATTGGGAACACGGTAGGCTTTAATTACATAACAGGTTACTGTTCCGATATGCAAATTTTAGTGCCATCAGAATTATGGAAATTGTTTTATCCAGTTAAGATAAAGTTATGTGAACTTTAAGGCGTGCAGTTAACATTTTCACGATTAAAAACCATAAGTATAAAGCCTTGTTTATAGATTTAAAAATCTAAAAACCTACATAATATGAATTAGCTTGTTCTTTTAAGTCCCGTATAGTACTGTCTGTCAGAGAAATCTTAGCCTTTTATTTATTTTCAGCGGATGTTTTCTAAAACGTTTTTGACAATGTCATGTATGTTTACGTCAGTCCGTTCACTATAACTTGCCCTTTACTGTTATGTTGACATCATTGCTTGTCAAGGTTAGTTTTAATACTACATAACATAACATCACGCCTTGTTTCCCCGAAGGGTTGGGCAGAGGAGTACCTAAAGTAGATACACCCACATTTCGCCAGTTTAAGTCCCATGTAATAAGGGGCATATAATACTAATAGAGTTCAAAATGGCGACTGATAGAACAGTGCTATTTAATTTATTTATTTGCATAATGTACACTTAGTTACAGGCTAGGCTAAAACTAAGAGTACATGACCCTGTTAGGGCGCAGCAAGTATTATTACATTTCACTTATATATTATCTAGGTTAAATATTTAAGTTACCTAGTTAGTTAGTTATAAATGTTTATCTATACCCATGCTATAAATCCTCTATAAAAGTTTCGGAAAGAGTTAGCTTATTGCCAACATTGAAACTACCAGTGTCATAGTAACCATTATATCATCCAAACGAGTGTTATAATGTTGTACTAAATTTCCTAATGCAACTCGTTTGCTCCTTCGATTCCTTGTGGTCAGCGGGTGCAGACCCCCACGCCGACACATGTCACACATTTTCCAAAATACGCTACGTCACGCTTGGGGCTATGGTCGTTTTAATGTTGGCAATAGCTAACTGTTTCAGAAACTTTTACAGAGGATTCATATCATGGGTGTAGATAAAGTCTTGTATGCAACTGTATATAATTAGGTATTAAAACAACAGTTGCATAGATAACTATGAAGTTGCTACCAATGGCGTCACGGGACAAGATAAAATGAACGTACTGTGTAGCGATGAGCCAGGCTTCAAGCTGTCAGGTTTGTTCTGGCTCATCATATATCTATTTAGTTAGTCAGTTTGATACTTCCACAACCCTTTTTAGCAGTTAGTGTTACTGTCTAAACTCATAAGTATCCTCAAACAATAAATTCCCTCCCGATTCCGAGTTTTCGACTCATACTAGGTGTGTTACATGTATCCCATTAGTGTTTAAAGCCAAGTTTCGACGTGTTGAGCTCCCCATATCTAATCTAACTTGGTCGAAAACTGATGCTGGGGCGCACCAACTTGTATCAATTTTGCGTTTGTATTTCAAGGAGTTAAGTTGAGGTTAATCGATATGCTTTCAATATTTGGGATAATGTTAATAGTTTGATTGAGTTACGTTTTAGGTACTATAGTTATAAATGTGGAAGGTTCGAAGGTTATTTAGAGTTAAGCCTCGTGCAGACTGGCACGACGCGACGACGCGACGCGACCGCGGTAATTATTCTACCGTGATGTTTTCTATTGTTAGATTCGCGTTTGGCCAGTCTGCACGAGGCTTTAGATCTGTTTTTAATTGACCTTTGAAGCAAATAGTTACCTACTCTAATGCAAAATCACGTGCGAATGCTTTGATTTTTTATTTATTTAGATAATTATCGTAAACTAATCATTAGACTGATTTTATTTTTATTTTTAATAAGGTAAATCAATTTCAATTGTCGTTTTGATGTTTTGAGAATTGATAATTAATTTATTTTACTTTCCAAGTCCGTAAATTAATCAAAACTGTTATAAGCTATTTATACATGAAGAAATTGGTGTTGGCTTATCGCAAAGTGCAATTTTATTAATTTGGTCTAAAACATGGACAACTAAAATTTGTTCACAGAGTTGTTTGTAATTCCTATCATTTGATAAATTGCCTAATCTATACTTATAATAAATCTGTAGAAGTGAAAATTCTGTACATTGAAAATATCAAAAAAATAAATGGCAGGGGGTGTTACTAGACCGACACCGAACCCAAAAATTTGATTAATTTTTTTTTTGTCTGTCTGTCTGTCTGTCTGTCTGTTTGTTCAGGCATCACGCAAAAACTACCGGTTCGATTACGATGAAACTTGGTATAATTATTCTTTAATATCCTGGGCACCACACTGGGTACTTTTTATCCCGGAAAAGTACCCTATCCTACGGTTGGGGCGTGTCAAAGTTTGTATGGAAGAATTTTAACGCGCTGTCCGATTAACTCGAAACTCAGTATTTATACTTAAACCTAAAAATTAAGAATAAATATCAGGATTTTTCGAAATTCAACCCCTAAGGGGGTAAAATAAGGGATGAAAGTTTTTATGAAAAATCTTATTAATTGAGGTAATAAACATGAAACTTCGCACGAATAGTTATCTAAATAAATTATAAAGTTTGTAGATTTTTGTTTTTCTAAATTACCCCCTAAAAGGTTGGGGGGTGTCAATGTTTGTATGGAAGAATTTTAACGCGCTGTCCGATTAACTCCAAACTCAATATTTATACTTAAAACCCATGGGGATGTATGGGGTAATTTCCGACACTCACGCGGGCGAAGCCGCGGGCAGCAGCTAGTTTATAATATAACTTAAACTATTTATCCAATCATGCTAAACTATTCGCAGTTTTTTTTAAAGTAATAAAACAACTTATACCCGGATATTATAACATGTTTTATCTCATTTACCAATCACTAACGTAATGTGTTGCAAAGTTCACAAGTGACTTAAAAAATATCAACAAAGTTTTAATTAGTACTTTTGCTATTATTTAAAAAACTTTACTATGTAGAATAGTTTTATGCAGACTCCATTGTGTCTACATACTTTTCAAGCCAACGTTTCACGCCAGCTTAATTCAGCATCTACAATTAGGTTGCTTTTTAGAGTACCCGAATGGTGCCAAACGGAACCCTTTTACTGAGCCTCCACTGTCCGTCCGGCCGTCTGTCAGTGGGCTGTGTCTCATGAACCGTAATAGACAGTTGAAGTTTTCAGAGATTGTGTATTTTTATTGCTGCTGTAACAAAAAATAATAAAAAATAAAATAAAGTTAAAAATTAAAAAAAGGGCTACAAGAAACTTGTTTTTTCGATGTTTTACGCTCGATCTTACTACCGAGGCCGGAACCCTTCATGTGCGAGTTCGACTCGCTCTTGGCCGGCTTTTGTAGAATTAGCCCAGACAAGCTAACTAAGCTAAAAAGGATTGTTTGCATGCATGACAAGCGCACAATTACGTGTGTAGCTAGCCTTATAAAGATTTGAGTAAGCATTTCGTCAGTCAGCTATCTAGATTTTAATGCGAGTATTTTCAGTTTGCTGTCGACTGAAGTTGCAGTCCTGACAGTAATATAAGACTTAAAGAAGTTTAATTTCCGAAGCTATCAGTAACAGTCATACCTACTTGCTTTATGCACGTCTAACCTTTAGTAAGTGGGGAAACCGGGGCATTGCGGACCCCGGGGTAAGACAGATACCCCTTTTTTCTAACTGATTAATTCACTGACGGAACTAGTCGGATCGCGTTCCAGTCGACCTCGTGCTTGCGAGGCAAGTAGTTTTGTGTGCGAAACTGCACGTCGCTCGTAGATAAAATGAAAAAACGTAAGTAGACGCTTTTGATATTTGTTTTAATTTTTAAATCTGTGTTGTAGCTAATTCGTTAATGTGTTAAATTCTACTATAAATTTATTAAGTTAATTACTACGCTCAATTAAGTGGCTAAATAACTAGAAAAGTAAACTAATTACCAAATATTGTTTCGATTTTGTTAACATTTTTTTATATGACCTCGAGGGCATTTCGGGCGGGCAAAATCAGCAAGGTGCCCGTTTTGCCTCGGGTAATTTAGTTAAGTTTATCTTTTTTCTGCAGATACCTACAATTATTTTTCGCAAGACAGAACTTGTTAAATGGAGCTTTGGGGAGATGGAAACAGCCGTATGCCAAAACCCGGAGTATAAATACAGAAACGAACCACTAGCAGTTTACATTATTAAAAGAATCTGGAAGAAGCTCAGACACAGAAACCAGATTTTGAGAAGAAGGGACAGACGTAAAAGAGAAATGAAAGAATACGGACAAGAATCAGAGAAGAAGACATGCAGGGTTTGTCTAGATATTGATACCTACTCGGATTCTAGGGAGGGTTTGGTCACTTGCCGTGCATGTGCAGATGGTTCAGACTGTTCCTGTGCCGGCAAAGAGTATAATGATACGACCCTTCACATTTGCTGCTTTTTTGCTCGGTTTTAGACTTACCTACCTACTTATGAATATAAAATTGGGTATTTATTTATTTATTTATTATTCACAAAATCCACAGCTCTTTGAAATGTTATCCTGAAATACATAGACTAGTCTTACAGCCAATGACGGATTTACAATTTAATAACTATAGATACATGCAGCAGAAACAAACATACAGAGTAAATAGTGAAATGCTAGCACCATCTAAGCACTGCTAAGTGTACAGTGTGGAGTATGCCTATCATGTCCTGCATATTATGGCAGTTTTTTTTTTTAACTTTGATTATCTCACAATTCTAGTAGATTAACATAATTATTAAATGTTTTTTAAAGAACATTAATGATACCAATAAATGACCTTTGTTTTTTTCCCTATCTTGTTTTCCATCAGAGATTTCCCTTATGGGGCCGGCATTGCCCTGGCTTTCCCCTACCTACGTAGAAATGCTCATAATTTTGAAATGCTTCTGCTTCTAGAAATAATTTACTACGCCCACATCAACCCATTGCTACAAACTAGAGTAGCGGTGTTTTCCGAGTCGCAAATTATCAAACTGCGCCTTTCATAATGGTGAGTTGTGACTTCGAGGTAAAAAAATTTAAGCCTAGCTCTATCAACAATCCACCTGAAAATTATGACGCCAAACAAGAAAAAGTTGATGTAAATAGTAACCTCCTGTGTTAAAGAAATATATTTACCTTTTATAAAGTTGTTGTTGTTGTTTGTAGTATTTGTTGTTGTTGTTCATTGTTGTTGTTGTTGTGTTTGTTGTTGTTGTTGTATTTTTGACAAATATTATGCATAACGCTTTAATGAACAGTAATTAAATTAATTAATACATTCCTGAGATAATGGATCCCAGTAGTATCGGAATGTCGGAATTAACGCCCTTCATTTTCATTTCATTATACACCTACGTCACCCCGTGGGAGTCATGAGAGGCAACATATAAATTCGATGGTCGTGGAATGATAATGACATAATTCGAACAGGAATTTGCTTTCCGAATCGAACGTAGTAATTATGAAAATAATACCCAACTTTTAAATTGTAACGCCCATAAGTAATAGCGTTACTTCAACTTCAGTAATGATTAATGTCAGTATAACAATACGTTATTGACGTGCACCGTTTATAAAAGCGTGGATATCCATAAAGTTAAAAATCTATAATTAAAGTGTAAATGTTTAAAGTAATAGGAAAAGAGACAGACCTATGAAAAGATGAAAAGATTGTGTGAAACTTGCTAACAAGGAAGGCAGTGCAAAAAGGTGATGGTTGATAGATGAATGGAAGGAAAAAACGTATAGCTCTGACCCCAAATAAATTGGGATAAGGGCAGAGGGGTGATTATTACTCCGGTAACCTATGTTGTGGGTTGTCGGGTTTTTTATTATTGTCACAATAAGGGTTGCCTGATCAAAAATGGAGAAGCCTCATTTCGTTACACGTCAGGTTTTTTCAACGGGGTGCTTTGTTACCTTCAGTAAGGTTACCTACTATAGTTGTCGCGTTTTAGCATGGCAACAGCGATCATTGCCCTTTCCCAAATATCTCTTCGTAGGAATCCAAACAATAAACTATGTATGGTTTTTTATTATTGGAATATGTTGAAAGATCACGATAGATATTGATTCAGTATTGCTATTCTGTAAAAATCTCACCGTGATAACTTAGGTGAAGTGAGCCGTCAATAGTGTCAAACCCTAGCATCAGGCGGAATGACAGCTCACTTTAAGCTCACTTCACCTTAGTTTTCACCGTGAGATTTTTACAGAATAGCACCGCAGGACGTTAACTGACTTTCAGTTTTTGGAATCGGAAATGCTAGAAAATGTAGGTGGGTCAATGCCATGGTAAAACGCGACAACTATACGATTCTTCCACAAAGAAAATAACCAGAGAATGTCTAGGTAGTTTCTAGAATCTGTCAACCCCACAAAGATTGGATATTTCACATCTATTATTTTTATGACAGCCTCAATTTAATTTTTAAAGTAATTGCTTTCGAATTGAAAAAAGCTGACGTCTAACATAAATTCAATCCTAAACGAAGAGCCACAATATAAAATTAAAGTACTCATAAAGTTTCAAATTTAACAACCAACTAATCGTCGCTTAATAGATTTTTAAAGAGTTCATGATGAAAAACGTAGATCAAAAGTTTATTAAATGGCGTAGTAAAATTGCTGAGTGGTTCTCTAGAGGAAAATTGTAGATAGCTTTTCTAGGGAATAAGATACCTAAGCCATTATCTGCTAAGAACAGTGGCGTTGGATCTAAACCAATTTAAGACTACTTTGGACAATAGTTCTTTGCAGCTACTTTAATCAGTTGCATTTTGTACAGAGGTGGTAAACATTTTGCAGAGGTATAAAACTTTAAATCGTGTAATTAAGCCGGTTGTTATGAATTTTGGAGGACTCAGGTAAGACTTAAATAATTATTTGAAGTACAGACATAAACTTCAAAAGTTATGTTCTTCTGCACTAACGTGTTTTTTAAACTTATTTTTATGGTTTTTTTAGAGGGTTTTGTACTTTTCGAAGTTCACGTAACCATACCGTAATTTAGTGTGTATTCTGAATGCAAAAATCTCAACACCTGTGATTTTATAACTTTACTCTCTGCTAAAAGATGACAATTTGTTTTCATCTTTAGCTCCTGAACTACACAGTTGCAAACTTCTTGGAACTCGTGGAGAATTCTGTATCCGGAATTCCATAGTAACACATAAAGCCGAAGTGTGAAGAGTAAGTTCTTCGCCTAATTAGCTTCTAGGTGTTGCTTTTGTGTTTCAATAGCTTCGCAAATTGTACGGATTAAGACAGACGCTTCGGAAGATTTTTGTCGCAGATAATTATATCGTTAGCTTTGATTTTACCTTTCCAATTTTTTATCTAATGATGCCCAAAAAAGCTCATTAATGGAATTCCTTTGTTTTGTGCTTACATTTTTAATTTCATCCTTTTTTGGCAGGTGTTTTAATCAGTGTATTACAGTGAATTATTTTTTTTCTTCTTTTTTACATTTTATTGGTTTCAAAATGAAATGGAACCGAAAAATAAACTAAGTGTTTCTGCTACATTAAAAAAACATTTAAAATAAGCACCCAAGCAAGTAAGCAGCCTTTGTTTACATTTTTTTTTTGTTAAACTCAAAAATAAAATGACAACGACAAGACGAACTCAATTTAGCAGTACCTAACTCTTAAATAATGCCTGGATCCAAACAACGGTGTTTACACACACGATACCTTACCTTTGCACATAACTATAACGTTATTGTGATGTATGCCAGGGCCCAGGTGTTGTCTCGATACCCCGCAAGTTATAGACGACATAAAGTGGAATTCTCTCCCTACCATCCCACTCAATGTTATAACAATTTGGTATTGATTTACTAAGAATCTTGTTAGTGATACTGACATTGTTTTGCTGTAGAGGTGATAAAGAATATATGATTTTTTTATACAGTTCTTGCTATTTGCTCATATTTATAATCAATCATAGATTGACAAAATATGATGGGCTGACGGAAATATTTCATAACTCTGTATTTGACGAGGTTATTAAATCACTAGCGTATTTATGTTATTTAGTGATTTGTGGTGAAAATGGTTCTTCGACTTTCACCACAAATCACTAAATAATTATGTTTTATTAGCGCTAAACGACATAAAAACACCGGTCTTATTCTGTCAATCGTTTGAAAATGACAACAACAGAATGATGTTTTAAATTATGTTTAGTGCTAAACGAGTTAGTGATTTATGATGAAAATGGGCCTAAAAGTATGAGGTTTTTCTTTACAAACCACTTCAATTAATTATACATATAATTAACTAGCTGCTGCCCGCGACTTCGTCTGCTATCCGGAATACAAAGTAGCCTATGTCCTTCGCCAGATCATGGTCTACCCATGTGCCAATCCAAGCCAAAATCCATTCAGCCGTTTTAGCGTGAAAGCGGAACAAACAAACTCACTTTCGCATTTCTAATATGTTAGGACTTCGTTTCAAGTAAAGAGTCATTCATATAGCTCTTAACAAACATATCGATAACAAATAAATAAATCCTCAAACGTGTCCGAAACAAATGAATGATTAACCCTGAAAATCCACACTGTTAGACCAAAACAACAAACATTTAAAATAAAACGCGATTGTTTCCTAGAATATATTTATTTATAGAAGAAACAAATAAATATACTCGAGCCATTAACTTTGCAGGTACATCAAAGAACAGTGGCAACAAAAGAAATCTTTGTTATTTTCTTCAGATTGTTTGAGGAAATTATACAAAGGCGGTTTGTTTAGAACTTGTGAGTTGCTATTGGCAACGGACCTGTCATAGGTTCACAGTGTGTATATTGTAATCATCAGTTTATCGTTAAATAGAGTGACTGATTTAAAATGAGCTAATTTACACTTTATTACTCTACGCAATAAAGTGTAAATTAGCCTTATTCTTGTAGGCATAGGTGAAACTGCTGCTGATCATGTGGTCCTGGCTCCAATCGGGCAAAGTGTTATTGGGTTTTCCATCTGGGATTTATCAGTAGCAGCCTGGAGGCTGGTAGTAAGTCTTGTGTCCGGTTGATAGCAACAGATTTACCCCCTATTAAATGGGACTTAAAACGTAACTAGCGAAATTTGGTGTACTAGGTATGTACCCCACATTTCGCCAGTCTCACATTCTGCCTAACCCTTTGGGGAATACAGGCATGATGATGTTATAGGTAAAAGTCTCGTGAAGACGCCCAAGAAATGAATAAAAGTTTCTTATTTCTAGCCAACAATATAAAAGACACGCATCCACAATATTTATCTCATAACAAATTGAATAAGCCAAAAACATTGTCACACTAACGCTAGCCAATATTGAATTATGCCTTATTTTTTGGTTCAATGAATCCAAGGAAGGGAGCTAGCAAACATTCCTGACAGACCGATATCAAGACATGACTCGAGGATCTTTCCTTAATAAGGATTGAACGTAAAAATATATTACCCATCAAGCGAAAATTTTCTTAAGTTTACGACTCATTTTCATGAGAGTAGACGCTTGGCGGGGATCCAATTACTGGATTTGCGGCGCGGAGTGATTTTTTTTATTCGGGTTCGCCACGTGTTTTTAGTCTAAAAGTACAATAAAGATGAAATACTGGGTGTTTGGACACAAAACAACACGTGGAAGTAAAGTTTCTGGATATGCCATAATTTGTTTAACTTTAATTACAAAAAAAATATTGCAGCGCAATGGCGTAGTTTGCGTTTTTATTACAAATAACGATAACCGTTAATTAACGTTAAAGACCATTTTTACCAGGGTCGGTTCCAACATTTACTATCTATTTCATCTTTTAAATGGGATGCCAAACTAAATACTGCGACCGTGTAAAGCGGGATCAATCCTGACATCATTGAGTTCTAAATGGAATCAAATAGGATTTGGATGAATAATTTTCAAAACTACATGCAAATAGGTGTCAAAATGATAGATCGGTACTAATTCTAAACATAATTATTCGAATCAAATAATATTTTGTAGCGCTCCGATGTGTCGGTATATTTACCGACACATCTAGTTGGCTCTACATCTTACTGACAACAAAAGGCAATCGAAATCATCCCGAAGGAGCCATTTTATCTCAAGTTGGAACGAAAATAGCTTGAAAGGCGACAGTTTGTTTAATAGCATAGCTTACGTAACAGCTTGCGGTACAGTGAGAGGAAGCAGTCGCTAACGTTTGTACCCTAGATTGCAAATCGACTTACTTAATGTTCACTTGAATAAAAAATGGAAGTGACCATTTTGTATTTAAAATTTTAAGTTGTTAATACTAAGAATATTTTTGAAATTTTCGCACAAAAAGACAGAAATAAAATTTGATACTTCGGAATTCCATCGAATAAATATTGCATCTGCCCTTCATTTTAATGTTATTTCTTCTGTACAAATATTTCAGGAATGGTCCTGAACTGCATAAATAAACTGAATCGACGTGCGCCGATATGACTGTCGGCTGGTACAGGAAATTACTTTATATCGATCAATAAAAGAAAATGTATAATTCCATGTTTGCAGATTTGACTGAATCAGCCAATATGTGGACGGAATTCAAAGAACGCTTCGTACTACGCTTGTATCAAATTTAATGGTATTCTCTTTATAAAGGAATTATCTTTTTGAAGAAGATAAGTATGATAATGAGAATGGCACCACTGAGCTGTCAAATCAATATTATTCCACTGCGAAAAAAGGATGGTGCTATCGGCCTTGTATAGCTCCGTCTCTGTATCACACTGGAAAAATGGTGACATTAATACGTCATAATACGGCCTCTGTGCCGTAATTTATAAAGGTTTTCGGTCCCTGCTAATAGGTACTATCACAGGCACGCATATCTGAACACTGTAAGGACTATTCTTGCTTTCAGCGCTCGGCCGCTATAGTAACGCTTACCTACAAAAAAATGGGTGGTCATCGTGTGTTTTCAAAGTGGTAAGATATGCGTAACCGCGATGGTACACCTCTGCACTACCCTTTGGGGACAAACAGGCGTTATGTTATGTGTTGTATCTAGAAAAGTATCATGTTCTCAGTGATTCTAGATTTGTAGTTATTAAATTTACATCTCCCTTTGCAGACAGTGTTTAAGTGAAATCCTTTTATATCCTGCTTCCGAAAAGTAAGTATAAACTTTAGAGAAAGGGTTCATGACATTATTATAGCCTTGAAATATTCTTACCACGCTGTGTCGCCGAGCTAACAAGAATATCCTCTAAAATTCTTGGATAAACTTTAATAACATTAGACTCAGTTCGCAAACTGTTTATCATAGAAATAGTACTGTCAATCATTTTATCTGGGAGTTGATAGTTGGTGTTATCTTGGCGGAATTATTCAGTCTGAGTTTGAGAGAAGATTTGCGTTTTAATTATAAAGGAGAAAGTGTTTTGGCAAACTTATACTTCTTGTATTTATATTTTATACAACATTTTCTTTTAAAAAAAAACCTATAAATACTCCTTGGCGCATTCTGGAGGGACCGCCTAACAGGATCACAATGAGGCCTCTTTAGATAATAATATGGATTTGTTATGTCGAGGCTTTTTGCCATCAAGGTATTGGCCATCACCTCTATCTAGGCTTCAACGGTTTGATTGATAGAATGATATGAATATTATTACTTTGTAAAGACATTGATACCTATTCATCATAATTTCAGCCGAAAAACGTCCACAGCAGTCTTAAAGTTTTTGTTATTTTTGTTTTTTTTATTTTGTAAACGTAAATTATATTATTGTAAATGTGAGGACAAAGTTTTTTTTTTAATGTCCTTTCTTCAAAAGATTGTTCCAGATACTACATGGTCTTCACATGATCTCACAAAGATTATGTCTGGACCTCAAGAGACTTTGACCCCTGAGTTTGTTTCTTTCTTTGTATAGTACTTTTTTCAAATAATGCGCGGAAGTTCAAACTAAGTAAATTAATTATAAATTCCAGAATCAATGACGAACAACGAAAATTTATCACGCGCCGACGTGTTTGTGTTTTGCAAGCCAAATCGAAATTTAAATAAAAACTTTGATAAGTTACCTCCTTGATTGCCATGTGTTGAAGTAAAAAGTTCGTTCCACTTTCAAATAACACGACAGATAAGAGTTTTTGGGGAGCTCGCATTATTCGACCAGTACCGCAATTTCGATTTATCTCGAAGAAGGTTGTCAAAATAATGCTCGAATTTCCAAGCATGTTTCAGAAAAAGTAGGTATAATTCCGATATTTACAGAATATACAATTTCATTTAATTTAATTGAAACAAACAAAATGTTACGCCCTTGCTTAAAAACAAATGCAGACCGTTTTCAGAATCCCTACAAAACATTTCCAAAACTGATTTCAATTAATTCCTGGTTACTGGGCCAGTAGACCAGTTAAATTGCTATAAATATGTATATAGTGGTATAATATCTATGCTAAAAGCAACAGGTGAGGTTTAGAGTATTTAATTGTTCAATCAGGTTTAGTTGGGAAACCAGGCTTGTGAAATTCATAGAGCAATGTTCAAACTACCGCTTGATTGAAAAAGCACCTACGGGCACAAACGCAGCCGTTAGAGAAAATAAAAAGCATAACATTACATCCCGCCTGTAATCCCCGAAGGATTACGCAGAGGTGTACCTACAGGTCCCAAACGTAGTATCTAGTCCAAAGGGAAATGGGGGACAACGGAGGTGGCTAACTCACATTAGAAAAAAAAGTTTGTTTTTAGATTGGGATATTCTCATCAGTTCGGAAAATTTCGCTAATTTAATCATTTTCAAGAAATTATACAGTTCTTTTGGATTTCTCAAACCTGTGAACAAAATTTTCGTAGTAGCGAGTTCGAATCTGGTTTGGGAGATGCCATGATATTGTAGGTACAAGATAATGTTCCTATTTACGTTTAGTGTGGCTCTGCAAGGCTTCAGATTTTATTTTAACTTGGTCTTTTCTAACTTATTATTAAATTTTAGCGAAACTTACTCGGTAGTTATATTTTTTTTCAATCTTGGCTTATAAAGTTTCGCTAAAGTTTTTACATGATAAGTGGCCACCTCCGCTTTACCCTATTTGCCTTTGGACCACTACGTTTGAGAGTATATAGTACACCCACATTTCGCCAGTTATGTTTAAGTTAAGTAATAGGGGCCTATTACCACCATCCGGGCACAAATCCAGACTCCGGGCTGCTACTGAGAAATTCCAGATTGAAAAACTCAATCAATACTTTGCCTGACCAGGGAATCAAACCCAGGGCCTTATGCTCAACAATAGCGCTTGCAACTACTAGACCAAGGAGGCAGTCAAAAAACTTTTAAGGTAAAAACTATTACGTACCGACTCAAATATTTATAATGTAAACATTAAACGATCTCAAAGGTTCTAAAATTATACGACCTCCAAAATTTTTATTGAGAATACATCTAGAAATATTGAATTGTGTAGTTGACAGTATTTGTCAGAAATGGGGTTGCGAGACGCAAAATAAATTATAAAAACATAACTAATAATAATTATTCATATTAGATGCTTTTCGTCATCGATTAATGTCGTGATGGCAAATCTGGGTAAATACCAATAGCACTTTTTCATTTTCAATGTGTACTTTTAGAGTCTTTCTTTAGGATCTTTAGGACGAGGACATTTCTGACATCTTTGAAGGAAAACATAGCGAGGCAACCTTTTCGTGAATATAAATATGAAGTCCCTAGACTGTCTTGAGTAGGCGTGGTAATTAATGCTCGGGCCATCTCTATATGAAAAGAGGCCTTTGCCCTGCAGTGGGCCAGTATTATTAAAATTATAATATTAGTTTGTCGGAAATACGTCACTGATTTGACTAATCGGGGCGCCAGCGCCGGCTAGCGGCGCTCGACAGAGTCTATAACATAACGCTCGACGGATTAAGCAGAGTTTGTCGGTGGCGGTCAAGCAGTGAATACGTTCAGAAACTGTCGCGCGTTCCGTATAGTTATGTTGTGTACCTACAGTCTGTGAGTTGCTAGTGTGATTAATTGGTCGTAAATTATAATTTGATCTGAACTGCAAAAGGTTTTTCTATTACGCTATAACCAACACTACCCATAGTACGCCCACAGTAGTTAACGTAAGGCAATAAACACCGAAGAGACACCTACCCTTATCCGCCATGTTTTTATTTTTTATTTTAGGTACTTAATTTATATAGAGATTTTAAATAAAAGGGTTTAAAATATGGATGGTTTCAACGACGGCGATGGTGGCAAGTAATAAAGTACTTACAGACATTGAACATGTGAATCCAACGGTTCCAACGGTAAAGTTTACTATCTGATCGCAGTAAAACTTATTCCTGGATGTTTAACACTCCGAACATGCGAATGCACGAATACTTTCCGGCATATTGGAAGTTCAACTCGAATCCCGAAAGCAAATACCGAGTGCCTACAAAAACTTGGACTAACGTGCCTTGGATATCGGGTGTCGTGGAGTCGCTATTACAAAACAATGCAAGAAAGTTCTGTTGACACACCTTCGTACATGTTTTCTTAGAACCTATTTAAAACAGAGGTTTTGGTGAAGGATTTTAGAAGTAATCTTTATTAGCACTAATTGTTTTGAAGAACAAAGTTAAACCACTATATTATAACAGTGGAACGAACAAGTACAAAAAGGACGGTCCACCTACGGTCCGGCGTACCTATCTGCCTACCTTTGTTTCAATATAAAGTTCGTATGCTGGTACATAATTCGCATTATAAAGTTTACTTGCAAGCGATAAGCGGATATAATAAAAAGCGTGTAGGTAGGTTCCTGAAAAGCTATATTAAATGCCTATATAAGTTTTGTATTGATACAAAATTCGATAAAATAAAGCAGATACAGAATAAAACAAAAAAAAAAACTGACATGAAACATTGAGTATTTAAGCAAAGAATTTTACGTAAAAACAATTTTCAACAACACTCCACTCCATTCACTGTTCCAAACAAGGGATTATTTTCCCGCCTAAAGGGAAAAAGAGTGCGAAAACTTTAATTAAACAAGTTTGGTGAGAATTGAGCTCGGGACTTTTGTAAACGGATAATCGAAGTCGTTGAATACACCTGAGAGTATATTCGGACTCTTAAAGGGGGTTGACATACCGACAATACGATTGCACGGAGGAAGGTATGATCTTGACATCGAGAATCGGTTTCTTCCAGTACCTACAAATCTTTGATAGAATTTTTATGAAATTTTAGAAATCGTGAGATGTCTTCAATATTTTTGAGGTTATGCCAGAACTTTTGGAATGTAGAACGGGGAATTTTATCTGGTCTGTCGATACCGTCTTTGATTTCGGAATACAGCTGATATATCATAAAGGTTTGGTATTTGGGATTAGAACATCGTTTTCGTAGTATCTTAAAGCTACATTATTAATGAGGCCCTTTTGAGTACGATTGTCGATGGCTATAATGGAACTAATGGCTGTGGTGTACGGGAAGACCAAAGAAACGATGGATGGACTGTGTGAAAGATGATATGGCTAGAACCCTGGGTTACTACCGAGATAACGACTAATAGCAAAGTATGGAAGAAAAAAACATGCTACGCCGATCCCAAATAAATTGGGATAAGGACAGGAAAATGATGATAATATTAACGAGGCTGTTAATAAATATAGCTCGAATCTTCCTCATGTCCTACCTTACTATAGCTTTGTTACTAGCTACTACGCTTCCGAATAAAGCTCACGAAGTATTGTTTTCAAACAAAATTAAAGTAACAACACTAATTCCGTACGCTACATGCGTTCCACCCTTTATCGTTAACTAAAAGAAGTTTACAAAACATTAAAATGGCTAGCTCAAGAGCGTTTTAAAGCACAAAACGAGTGAAGTAGCAAGTGCACTTAAATATGAAAGAAGTGTTTATGAAAGTGTTGCGACTAGTGAAACTTCTCATATGTTGTACTCAAAATATTATAGTTCTGTTGAATGAGATTTAACAATATGAGAGACGCTAATGTGGATGGATGTAGGATTTCTGACATTTCGAAAGTTCAGGGTTTTTGAATTGGCTTTAGAATGCCTGATATTTAGTGTCAGTTTGCATTTCATTAGCTGCCAGACAACAGAAGGCCAATTCTCTTATTGAAAAACGTTCAAATTCAAGTCACAATCTGTCAAACTTGTCAAAAATGTTGGTAATTGTATTTTTGACAGATTGCGAATGATATTAGAATACGGGAATTGCCCCGCAGAAGCTGCATAGGTTTTGTTTAGTAGTTTTGGGTATAGTTATAATAAATATTCTTAACCAACCCATACCACTTACTTTTTCAAACAATATCCAGTCATATCAGAATGACTGGATATTGTTTGAAAAAGTACAACCCTGTACGTATAGGTACCTACAAAACTGTTCGGACTTTTTGCGATGTAGTCCTTTTGCGACTTAGGTATTTTGAGATTTAGACATTTTGAGATTAGGACTAAGAGCGACGTGGTCAATTTGCGATCCAGTCATTCTGATACCGACCCGTTTCATCGGGTTCAAATCCGGGATTCGGTCGTGGTCCACCTGCTTAGTTCACCTGGGTGGACCACGGGCACTTTTTCTTGCCGGTGGATCACCTCAGTCCACCTGGGTGGACAACAGGCACTTTTTCTTGCCTGTGGATCACCTCAGTCCACCTATCAGGTGCGCGGCGGTATACCTATAAAGACTTTTTGCCCTTGAGTTTTGTTTTCAGTACCTGACGACCACATTTCTGTTATCATTTTCGTTATAAAATATTTATGTACCTACCTCAACCTGAGGCTTAGCAGTTGTTGATGGCATAAATCCGTGACGATTAAAACGCCAATGCTCATGTCATGCTGCTTTTTCATACCTTATAAGATAAGTTATAGCTAGATTTTTAGAATATTACGCTCATACGACTTACGAGACTTCATTACATCAAATTCGGGTGTTTCCACAGACCCAGTTCAGTCTAAAGGTCTGTACCAAAATACACAAGGATAGGTATGCAGGCAATTTTGGGATGTAGTGTGGTAGCTGAATTACTATCGTGCGTGCCTCGAATACCAACATGGTTAAATTATTTGCTTGTCACATACAACTGTTAACGTAACCCGATTCTCTTGAAGCTGACGATGACAGGTTTCTGATTATTGGAGATTATCGTTCATGCTACATAATGACCTAAGTATCAGTTTTTTTAGGATACTGAATAAAATAATCGTCCTTTGTTTTCTTTTTCAATTGTTTCGTTTTCCATTGTTCGGAATTTATTTCGGCTGTCATATTCATTTCGTGTGTTATGACTTTATTTTGGTGTTTAACGGTCTCATAATATTTTCACAGATCAAAATGGATTTCTATTAAGAATTGACGATGAGCGTGTTCGCTGTCATCATAAAAACATGATGACTTTTAGATCCAGAGGATTGGATGTCGTTTCCTGTGTTCTTATTTTCGATGAAATGTTTAGCTGAGGAAAATGACAGGAGTGAGAGCTGAGGAATGAGCAATTTAATCGTCAAAGAATTAAAATTCAGCGAAGCACTTATTGGATGCTGTTTATAAACATCAGAACGGGATAAATCAGCTTTTTTTGCCAGCAATTGGATTTAGTAAACGTGATTTTCTATAGCTAGCGTTATTTATCGTCAAATATGCAGGTCAGGTATATTCGTCAAGTAAACAAATAAATATTTGTCAAAGTATCGATGGCAACACTATTCATCTATTATTAAATTATTTATATTTACTCGTAAAAAATAGTGAAAAGCGCCTCAATTGTTTTTCTGTTCTGATGAATTTGGAAACTCATGGGAAATTATTTTATAACCCTGACCAGTGACCATCCCTTTCTTTTAGCGTGACGCAACAAATTGTTATATGATACCCAAATATTAATCACAGTTGATTGTAAGCCGACGGTTATCACGGCCGCCTGATATCCACAACAATAGTGTCCGGCAGTGGTTCAAACAATGTAACGTTGCTCTTACACACATACACAAACAAATACTGGCATACACATGTGTGTGTCCGCCGAAATCGCATGCGCGCAGCATCTGTGCTTCTGCCCCTATCTCCGTTTGCTCTGCGGCCGAAATGTGCCAAAACTGCACACGACTTTCGACTTTCAAACAAAGCAGGAAAGTTCAATTTTAAAGGGGGGTTAGTGTTACAGAGTGAAGTTCCCAACGCGCGACTGTACGGCAATAAGCTTCCAGGACTCGGGATTTTTTAGATGTCTCCGGATCGCGTGGAGGCTGGGACGTATCGCTTACGCGCGAACTCTTTGGAAATTGTTACGCGGCCCGAAGAGAAACTGTCGTTAGCGGCCAGAACAACTGAGTGGTGACAAAAATATCATAATTACCAAGTGTTTTGTTTAGTGATGGATGGTTCGCCTATTATGTGGAACAAACTATTGGAGTGTATCTTTTGAAGGAGTGACTGTAAGTCTATTAACTTTAATAACTTTTGTCGTATATACAGGCTGTTTTATTGCGGATTGTTACTTCTGAAGTTAATGGATATTTTATTGGTGTTTCGGACGTGACCAGATTTAAAAAAATTGTTGGTTTATATGACACGTTTTATACTACTGCTTATGTATTTAATTAATACATACGGAATCCGTAATAAAAGGTTTAAAATGAAGATATTATTTGGTACATTTAAATCATTATGGCACGTTGAAATGAGATAATATACCTAGATATGTACTATCAAAAACATGCCAATTGATGCGGATGTGACATTTTTTTTGCAAAATTGGCCATTAAAAAAATCTTGATACTTTATTATGAGTACGCTATGTCTTAACTATAAAACATACCATATAGTTAATGATATTCTAGAGATCAAACACGCGATGAAGATAATTCAAGAAAAAAGGCCATTAATTTCATAATATATTTTTATGATATCGGAATTAGAGGAGAAGTTATATACGTTTTTCGTTTAAATCTATTGAGAAAAACGTATAAAATCCTTAATTCATGAAGTAAGTACCTAGTTTGAAATAGGAACAGTAGATAGATTTTTTTTAATCTAAGGATTTACTGGCAGATTGCTGGCGTTTTGGGATAAGCTTGGAGTTTTGGGGAGCTTTAAAAACCACGATTGAAACATTATGAAAGATTTTTCTTTAAGCTATAAAATACAGTTAAATTTAGATACATTTCACCAGTATCTTTTCGTCGTATTTCCAGGTTATTTCTGACCTAATTCATCCGTCGTACAACTGCCGTGACGCTTCCTAACCTTTATGAATATTTTCCGAGAGGAAAACCTCCTTTTTATTCCTTTACCTCTTTTTTTTTCAAAGACAAAGACATTTATTCGTCAGATATGGTAGGTACAAAGTTGGGTAGTGGGTATAGGTTCAGGACACATCCGCTGCTAAAAGTGGCATAATGGCTCATGGGCACCAACGGGGTTCCAGTTCGCAAATGCAACGTTGAGTACTGTAATCTTAAAGATGATGGGATCATATGGAGGGTTTTCCATAGCTACGTACACTGTATGAGCATATTCATAGACAGTCCTAGTCGTATTATTTTACTCCAAGGGTTTTCGAAACTCGAACCGTTCCCGATGTTAAATACTTTTAAGCAGATAGTCTTGGCAAATAAGACATTTTTTTTTTCAAAAGTTTATAAATTATATTAAATTAAATAAAAAATAAATATAGTATGTATTTACAAGTATTTATCGAAACTTAAAATTGATTGAATGAATTATCCAATGTTACGTAAACCCGACAAACTAGTGAAACATCGTGAATTTAAAAAAAAATGTTCGGTTTCGAATAAAATCAATCTGCCTATAGCCTTTTCTCAACTATATTGGGGTCGGCTTCCAGTCTTATATTCCGGATTTAGCTGAATACCAGTATTTCTATGGAGCGACTGCCTATCTGACCTTCACAATTCAGTTACAGGGTAAAACGATACCACTTGGTAAAAGACTGGTTGTCAGACTTTCGGGCTTCTGACGACCAATAACGACCAACAAAGATCCAAGAATGACAGCCGGGACCAACGGCTTAATGTGCTTTCCGAGGCATGGAGGGTTTCGGTATGTTAAGATGGTCACCCATCCATGAACTGACCGCGGCAACCGTAGCTTAACCTGATCGATCGACTCAGTTCGAATAGTCCGTACCTATAGGCGGACAACTAAGTGAGGTTTGCAGTGAACTTTATAGAAAAGCAAGATCTACAGATGTGTGTAAGGTATTACAAAATGTAGAATGATTCGGTTCGTGGATGGGGTGGATGTTTCGAGGACTATTAAAATTTCTGTGAGCATTAGAAATCATAAACATTTACAAATATGCCATGACGTGTTGTAATCATAATATCGTAGGCCAGCGTCAGGCACTAGTTGTCTGGCATTTTTGCTGAACTGGGCCTTTTTGGCGCAGCCGGGAGGCACACATTCCTGCCAAATCCTATAACGCACTTTACTTTTTTAACTTGTTTTTTTAATTTTTTAATATCTTTTACTTATAGTACAATATGTTTTGTTGTGTGCCTTTGTCTGTGCTAAATAAATTTAATTTCTTTCTTTCTTTCTTTCTTTATATTAATGTTAACTATAAAAAAAATGTGGAACATTGGTGTAGGTACTCTTGTTAATTAATTAAAATTATTGTTGCTTCTTTTTCTTTCGTGGTTACACGTGTTTTATTAATTATATCATCTTCTTTCACGTTTTTGTATTAGGTATGGATTCACACATACCTAATAGATTTCATCAAGTGGCGTTCAAATATCAAAGCGTAGTTGGAATTTGAAACTTCCATTTCCGAATTAGGTGCTCAATTCTATGGCTATCAACGGTGAAGCAAAACTTTGATAGAGATACGTATCTACCTATATTATTATAATAGTGTTTCGGATTGAAATAGGACTGGAACGTTTTGGTAGACACTGTGCTGATATCAGATGCTTGACTTTTTGGTCATTATGCCTTTCATTCGGCATCTTTCACTCGAAGTGAAACGTCTGAACCTAAAATGAAATATAAGTGAAAAATAAATTCATTAGTGAACCAATCCAACGATGTTGGATTTCGGCATGCAAGTGAGTAAACGTAACTATCGCGTCTGCGTTAAGATTTTTATTCTCAGCGTTATATTCTTAGCATTATGATCTATCAGTCAATTTTTAACGCAAACGCTATAGTTACGTTTACTCACTTGCAAACTTACACTAATGCCTCAGATGAACATTGTTTTTCATTCTTATGTAATTTTTTCGGTGGTGTATGAACGTGGAATGAAACAAAAATGAACATTTAGGTACTCGAGTGAACCGTCTGATAATCAGCTGTAAGAAAATCCTGGCATTAAAGATTCTATACTTATTATATTATTCTATTCCATTCTATATCATTTTTTTATACTTTTGTATTCGTCTGTGCGACCGCGTTGTATTCCTAAAATATGGAACGGATTTCGAGAATTTGTTCCGGTATATTTATTTTTTAAATATATTTATATTCAACTGTAGCCTGGAGTCTGGATTGGTGCCCGGTTGATGGCAATAGGCCCGCCCCCTATTACATGGGACCTGGCGAAATATGGGTGTATGGCACACCTCTGCCCAATCCTTCGGGGAAACAAGGCGTGATGTTATGTTATGTTAAAATAATTATCTTCATGTTTTATCAAGCCATAAAAACCGTGCGAAGCAGGGGCGGGTCGCTAGTTGAAAGAAATATATGAAAAAAAGGTAGAGTATCTCATAATAACCAGTCAGTAAAAAAAATTACGTAATTGCATAGTAGGAAATAGTAGGATAACGGAACGAGAAACAAATAATACTCCTAAGCCCCGAATCTAAATATTTAGATTTGCGTTCGATCTCACTCCTCATCAATCATTAGGAATTACGCAAAGATGGTCGATTTATCTTCAAAGATAAAACCAACTGGACTCTTTGGGAATAATTACAAGATTAGGTACAAGATGGTACTGTTCCCAAAAAAATGTTTTAATTAACGTGTTTATTGATCAATTATTTGTAGTTGTCCTAATTAAACGTTTGTGTAAACCTAATGACCAGGAAAATCATTCGATGAAAAAAATAAGAAAGTAATTATTTTTTTCAGTTTTTTCGGATTCGTGGTAATGAGTATCTTTTTTCGTTTAAAAGCTTCTCTTATTTAATACTCATTACCACGAATCCGAAAAATCTGAAAAAAATAATTACTTTCTTATTTTTTTCATCGAAGAAACACATAGGTAATTTTGATTAAAGTTAACGCTCCTAGTTAGAAACTTAAAAGGCTCGTACAGACAGGCGCGAAGTGACAGCACGATGCGACTTTA
Source organism: Eupsilia transversa (assembly GCA_914767815.1). Classification (NCBI taxonomy): domain Eukaryota; kingdom Metazoa; phylum Arthropoda; class Insecta; order Lepidoptera; family Noctuidae; genus Eupsilia; species Eupsilia transversa. Next base: position 9,023,154 of record OU611888.1, read on the forward strand.
ACAATACAATTGCTAAGAAAACAAGATTGAACAATTACCGGTGTAGCGTCGCGCGACAAGTCGCGCCAGTATGTAGGAGCCTTTAAAGGGAGATCTTGTAGGTATAATTATGAAGCTATACCTACTAATATTGTATTTTGTTCTGGAAATGCACGGGACTATGGATTACCCCGCATGAAAGTGAACCATGTTAAGTAAAGTTTCGGAAAGTATGACGTTTTAGCGAAACAAAATGACAACCGATTACGAGTAGTGAAGACCTAGTCGGAAACCTCATATTTTAATTTTATTTACATTAGATTCACTTTGGAATAATCAGTTGAGAGAGGTGGAAAGAGAGTAATTTTGCCCAACAGTGGGACAATAACGGCAAAAAAAAAATAGTTTTCAAAACGTAGGCATTTTGGACTGAACGTGCCTTTTATAAAGGAAACGACTATCAGTGCGAAACGCGACCTTATCAAAGCATCCCATATTCAAATCACGTAAAATTTTAAAATGCTTAACAAACAGCCCTTATATTTATTCGAAAGTGGTCATAGCAGATGTTTGTGTCTCAAATAAACCAAGGACATTCTTTCACGATGAAATTTAAAAAAACTCTTCGCTTAGGGACTCATTGTGTACTGCTATTCTGAAATGCTTACTTTGAATCTCACTGAAGTGACCACAGACATTTTGATAGCGAATCATTTGTTTTTGAAGTTTAAACAGCTCGATACCATTCATATTTTGAAATGATGTTTGAATATTCATGCACACAATTCGAAAAAGAATTCATTTGTTTTTAAAATAATCCCTCCTCGATGCCGTTCGAATTTTAAGACATAAGTTAGAGAATAGCACTTCATAAATACATATTGGATAAGTCGATCTTTATCGGGGTCTTGAACGGTGTTATATTCCTCGGTCGAAATGGGTGAGCATTCTTAAATCATTGTTATTCTTTCATGCTTCTGTGAGCATGTCGGTTTCAGTTATCATACTTATGTCACGTTACGAATGGTCTGAAAATGTGACAACCGATCTCAGCTTGGCTATTCCTAGCCTAATTGTGTTACGCGAGTCAGTTACTCTAGCTGTGTTCGCATCGTGTGACAAAAATGATTTTTGGCCGCATTGTTGGACTGAAGAAGAATTCAATATAGTTGATGTAGTCTGTGGTGTAGTGTATCCATTTAATAGTGTGAGTCACACACAAAGTGAGGTAGCTGCTGCCACTAATCTGGCATTCACCACAAATGGCAGGAAAGGTTGAAGTGGTCCTGCAGGGAAGGCTTACGGTGTAATACTGAGCCAGTGTGATGATATAATCAACAAAATACAGTATCAAAAGCATTCTACAGTCGGGAAAAGATAAACTGATGATTATTTATGTGTTTTTGTAAAATTGTGTCTATACTCTCTTCTTGTAGTTAATATAAGTACTCGAAAGTTATTTTTGTAGTATATTTTTTAAATTTTCAAGGAAAATGTATAGTCTTTTTTTATTTTTATAAAACTTAGGTACTCGTTTTCTTATCATAACCACGATCACAGTTTCGGCATAACGTATTGACATGATAAGTACTCACCTGTAAAAATAATTGTCAATTGAATCACATAAGATATTTCGAAAACCTAGGCAATTTTTCAGGTAAAAAATATAAAGAGTAGTAAAAGTAAAGAAAAATGTTACATTCACTCATCTCGTTTTAATACATTTCTTAATAACCGGATGCTGTTCATCAGGTGTTTCTGAGATTAATTGTTTCAGGAAGTTCCGCCATGTTACCGCTTCCTGTAATCTTAATTAAGCCTGATTTACGTACCTACCACCTGTGTACCGATTATGTGGAGTATTAATCCTGGAACCTACTTTACTATTTATTTAAGTAAACAAAAGTTTAAAAAAACAGTCATTTAAAATCAGGAGGGGGTAGATATTATTTTAAAATAGCACATAACAATGATTTTATATTAAACAGATATGTTGTGAGCGAGCGCATCGTGAAGACTCGAAAACGTCCTAATTGGGACATATTGTCTTTAGTCTGCGTCACGCATCGCGACGAGCGATATGCTTTGTTGAAGCTGCTGCGCGGTACACTTTTTTCGGTTATTTTGTTTATTTATTTATCTGTTTATTAGAATATCATTGAGCACATACCCAAACAATTGTATTTTTCTAAGAGTTAGGATCTACACATATTTAGTCAGATATGTTATACCAGGTACAGATCGGTGAAACGTAAATTGAAATGTAGCACATGCGAAATAAATTGGCCTTTTGCTTTTTGTGAAGTTTATTTCGAACTAGATGACCAAGTGAACTTCGTAAATTTTTCATCAATGAAAATGAATACTCGCTGTATAAAAAAGAGCTCAGAAAAACTGGTTATGCCTACAAAAATGTTCTCGTAAGTAACATGATTATATTAACAACGTGTTGTGTACATATCGTTCATGTAACATAGGTACTTTTGCGTAAGCTTCATGAAACAGTATTTCAGGCATAATGCATTTTATGGAACCATAAAAGGAATTTATCGCAAGATAATTATTGGTAAAATTTTGCCAAAATTTATATTCATTACTTTACTGGTAGGTACCGGTACTTCATTTTGGTAATATCAAAAATGTGTTATTTATTTCGTGGAGTTTGTTAAGCAATTTACGTTTATGTGTAGTTTCTTCTGATTATTTGATGTATATAGAGTTTAATAAATAGCCAAGGTAATTATACTATTCTCAGAAATAGATTATAATTTGTTCTGTCTCTAATCATTAAGGAAAATCCACAAACACAAATATTTGTTAGACCATAAAGTAATGTTTTACATCCTTTGATAGTGAGTGCCGACAGGGATTTATTATGAAGCCTTTTTTCGTTTAGAAATCGGTTTGGATGTCCTTCACCGTGAATTGGACATAGGGGTCTGTCAGACTCTTTAAACTTTAAAACACTCTGTATTCCTACTTCTACTTCTTCGATCCGGGGATGTGTTAGTGCACTTAGAGTGAGGCCCCATCAGTGCGTTGCGCTGCGTTGCGTCGTCGCAGCGTCGTCACTGCGACGTTTTTCATATATTTTTTATGACATGCCCCATGAGACTGTTGCGTCATCGCGCGCGACGTTTCGACGGATCGACGGACAGACGAAGTGGGAGGGAGGGTGATGCGCTGCGTTGTCGGAGCTCCGCTGCGACGACGGATAGTGGTCAGTGATCCACTGCTAGGGGAAGAAGCTAGACGGCGTGCATACCCTCTTGCGTTGCGTTGGCGCAGCGACAACGCAACGCAGGTATGGCATACAAAGCGTTGTTCCGTTGAAACGACGCGACGCAACGCAGCGCAACGCTCTAATGGGGCCTCGCCCTTAATTGCACTCTCACCGCGTCAGGTATAAATGTAAAATAGCCAGCCTGCCAAATGTAAAGGAATTCGCCACTACTGGCCAGTTAGAATACCTTTAAACCCGACATCAGAATTTGTTTAATTAAATAGCAATAATATACCTAACTCAATTCTTAAACAACCATACCCCTCCATAACGCAGGGGCTACATGTGACGGTACCAGTTTAACCCCTGTCAGAAGTTTTTCAATTATGCCCCCGAGATAACACATACTTAGCCGACAAACATATTTATTACAACAAAGTTGATGTGGCTTCCTGGGACGTTAAAACTTGCCTTGTCTTATAAACACGGCAGGAAGTTTTAATAGACGTGACTTTCTTCTTCTTGTGCTGTCGTGTTGGCACGAGATATAATGTCAGTCATGTCTCTGATTCAATCTTGGCTTACCAATACGTTAGTAGATCGACGTTTGAAAACTCGTTTGAATTTGAGTCGTGCGAATATGAACGACAACTCACGAACGATCTCGAACCTTCTTGTTATAAGGGACCTTACACATTAGGTTCGAGTGATTTAGTCGTGCGTATAGTTCCGGCGTTCGAAATCAGCCCGTTGAAACTTGTTAAGATATTTAAGGTCGCCGCGCGCCGTGAGTAGGAAATACAAAATGGACATATTCCCGATGCAATTATTATTTTCTTGTATGGAACAAGAACATGTAACCAGAATAAGACCTCAGTTTGAACCACCGGTGTCGTATGTTAACGTACTATAAAAAAATCCTATTCAATGCAGCATTCCTATATCGCAGCATTATGCTGAAAGAGATCTATAGGAGCCTTTTTGGCCTCGCACAGGTAGTTATTTTTTTATTATTTTTATTAATTGATATAATTAGTGTTTTTAAATGCTGCTTTTTTACTGTTTGTATTTCCTGTGCGTGTCGCAATATTTTTTTTTTCTTTTTTCTTTTTCATGTTTGGCCTAGGATGTTGTAACATGGGACACATATGCAGTCATTATTAAACCGTGAAAAACACTGATTACCTTCTCTCCCATATGGATAAAACGTTTTAATACGCCTTACATTACTGAAATTCGAGTAAACGAGAATCTTGTTTAACATTTACATAATTTCACGTTATTTGCTCACGAATCCTATGGGACAAAGACATGAAATTGTGTATGAAAGAATGTAGGCGGAGCTTTAAGAATATAACGTGGTAAGAGACATGTTTGGTTTTTTTTTTTTTTTTTACCCACAACGGGGAAAAATACCCTTAGGTTTTTATTACGTGTGTGTTGCTTAACTTGCTGTAAGTACTTTCGCATAATCATCTCGATACCACAAGCTTTGTTAAGAATATTGGATTTAGTAACGCCATATTATTTCTGTTATTAAATTAGTTACTTAATTTCAGACAGGCTTTTAAAATTTGTTCATGATATTCTTTTTGAAAATACACTTTTCATTTAGAGTTTTTACTTAAATGAATGCACAAATGGACCGACATTGCTTTTGTGGAGGTAGTGGAGTAATTTGAAAGCTACATTTGTTTATGTTATTCAAAGGGTTTATGTTTCAGTGCTCTCACCATAAATTGCTTACATTACCCTAAAACAGAACTATTTCATTTTGACCCCTGAATTATGTAGGCGGAGCTTTAGGAACAAAAAGTGCTATGAACCATGCCCTTAGGTTTTTATGACGAGTGTTTCTTTCTTAGCTTGGTGTAAGAGTATGGTAGGTAAGCAAAGCCGGAGAAAATAATCAGTAGTTTATGTACGCAGTTGTTCCCCTATCCAAGAGTAGGATTCACAAATGAACTCTGATAATATTTACACGTCTTACTTAGATAAAACTATAATATGTACAAGTATATAACGGAACTTAAAAAGGGGGAAGAGCTCATTGGGCAAGAAAAAATTCATCCGCATCGCTGTCAATGGGGAAAGTGCCCAAAAGGCTGGTAGCATTGCCGCGTTGAATGGTATTGCTGATTCTTTGGGCTACGAATAGGCCAGCGCTCTGGTCATGTGAAGAGTCGACCAGCCGCTTGGCGATGTCCCGAAATACTCGATGAGCAATCGGACACCAAGGTTTTTAATATTCAAGTACCTTATTCAAAATTATACATTTAAACATGCATGTTACTTGGATTTTTCTTTCTTTTTGTTTACATTGATTGGATTTGCATTAACAAAAACTTAAACTTTATAGAGTGAAGAACATGCTGCCTTAACATTACCGATGTGTGGTATTTAACTATTATTAAATACATTACTTGGGACTTCAATATAACTTGATAAGAATGGGTGTAATAAAAGTACACTTCTACCTATCCCTTCGGTGTGATGATATAATAAGAGGTGAATTCTAGCTCTGTTTGTAACTTTACTTCACTGTCACTGCTTCAACACGTGGATTTTGAATATTAAATGGAATAGGCAATACATACTTTAACTAAAAAAAATACAATAGACGTAGATATATTTAGTAACCTATTCCGCTTAACTATTCCTAAAGAGTATTAAAAACCCTGTAAGAAATCGACACGTGTTTCACCCCTCAACGAGGCATCCTCAGGATGACGATTAATTGTCGCGAACTCGAACACGACGTGTTGCCACGCCGAGCGCCGGACGCGATACGTCGTGTTCGGGTTAAAATATAATCATAATATATCTACGTCTATTGTATTTTATATTGGATTTCCGCCAAGTCACGCATGAATCAATTAAGTACTATAACCAACACACGGTCGTGCTAAGCGGCCAGCAACCTTTACAAAGGAAATCCGCACTAATACAACAATCAGGTTCCAATTCCCACAACCATGCAGAATGTAGATGCAATCCGCAAGAAAACTATTCCAAACGATTCTAGAGAGCCATACGGAAACACATTGGAACGCAAGAATTTCCACTAAGCTCTTCTTTATTATACCTAATATCTTCGAGAATTTCAACCAGAATGCAACATGGTTCAAACGATTTAAAAATGTCACGAGTCATGTTTCATTCTCGCCATAAATTGTGAGTTTAAGTATTTGATACTTTTCAAGGGGAATTCAAACAGCTATACTTTGTAAATGCTTGCTAGCTTATAAATGGTTAATTTTAGCTCTACTAATAGGCCCTTGTTATATGATCTGGCAACCAATGGGTGACAAGAATTTGTGAATGCTGAGGAAGCTTCTTTCCTTTGACGTGGATGTTGATTTAACAGAGAGTAAAAATTTTATGTCACTCACCTCAGATGTTTTTCTAGTAAGGTATCCACCTCCTTTGTTTCCAGGGGTCGTGAAATGATCTAATGACTAATGAATTTATTTTCCTAAACCCTAATTGGGTAACACACTTTCAATCACAATCCCCGCAGATTGTGATTGAAAGTGTGACAATAGTGAAACAATGGATTAGAACGATATTCCTAATCCATTGTTTTATAGATTTGAAAAGTTCGTCTGCTCAATAACGTAAATTACGCAGTGAACATGGCTGAACTGAGAAATAAGACATGGCTGATATAAGAAATTGCGATCAATTGTCATTCATTGTATGTGTGTTACGCAAGTACCCCGCAGATCAAAAACTGCTTCCTAAAACTGGCAATCAAAGAAACTCAAACTATGATAATCTATACTTATAATAAATCTGTAGAAGTGAAAATTCTGTACATTGAAAATATCAAAAAAATAAATGGCTGGGGGTGTTACTAGACCGACACCGAACCCAAAAATTTGATTAAATTTTTTTTTGTCTGTCTGTCTGTCTGTCTGTCTGTCTGTCTGTTTGTTCAGGCATCACACAAAAACTACCGGTTCGATTACGATGAAACTTGGTATAATTATTCTTTAATATCCTGGGCACCACACTGGGTACTTTTTATCCCGGAAAAGTATCCTATCCTACTATCTATATCTCTATACCTATTAATAAAAAGACAAGTCCTGACTGACTGATCTACGCCCAGCCTAAACCCTTGGACATAGAAAGCTGAAATTTTGCACAGAGGTTCCCTTTATAATGTAGGCAAGGAATAAGGAAGCATTTTTCGAAATTCAACCCCTAAGGGGGTCAAATAGGGGATGAAAGTTTGTATGAAAAATCTTATTCCTTGAGGTTATAAACATGAAACTCCGCACGAATAATTATCAAAATAAATGAAAAAGTTTGTAATTTGTTGTTTTTCTAAATTACCCCCTAAAGGGGGGTTGGGGGGTGTCAAAGTTTGTATGGAAGAATTTTAACGCGCTGTCCGATTAACTCGAAACTCAATATTTATACTTAAACCCAAAAATTAAGAATAACGTGTATCAGGATTTTACGAAATTCAACCCCTAAGGGGGTAAAATAAGGGATGAAAGTTTGTATGAAAAATCTTATTCCTTGAGGTAATAAACATGAAACTTCGCACGAATAGTTACCTAAATAAATTATAAAGTTTGTAGTTTTTTGTTTTTCTAAATTACCCCCTAAAGGGGGGTTGGGGGGTGTCAGTGTTTGTATGGAAGAATTTTAACGCGCTGTCCGATTAACTCGAAACTCAATATTTATACTTAAACCCCATGGGAATGTATGGGGTAATTTCCGACACTCACGCGGGCGAAGCCGCGGGCAGCAGCTAGTTACGTAATATGAGGAGCTCGTGTACGGGTCGATTCATCAGGTTAAGCTACGCTTGCCGGGGTTGGTCCGTGAAGTGAAAACCACCATTCACATACGAAGACACCTCCGTGCCTCGGAAAGCACGCTATACCATTGGTCCCGGCTGGCATTCGTAGATCTTCGACAGTCGTTACAGTCGTCAGAAGCCCGAAAGTCTGTCAACTAGTCTTACCAAGGGGTATCGTATTACTCAGTTACTGGGCTGTGGAGGTCAGATAGGCAGTCACTCATTGTAAAATACTGGTATTCAGCTGCATCTGGTAAGACTGGAAGCCGACCCCAACTAGGTTGCGAAAAGGCTAGGCAGATTGATTTTACGTAACATGTAAAAACTAAAATCATCTATTCTGGCAGAAAAACAAAAAAAAAACTTTTACTTTACTATTCCACTAAATTGCTCACTTCATAAGCAATCAGGTCCAAAGGCAACTTTGTACTATAAATAAAATTGCCTTTATTACCTTACTATTCCGAAAGTGTAGGAATTTCGTTAAGTTGGACATAAAAGCGGAATCCAATTTACCTCGCGGGTAGATAGAAATCAGTTATGTTTCCTATGAATTTATTTGCTGTTGTTTATTAGATTTTTAGGGTTCGACTGTACCAAGCTGTGAAAGGAGGTTGGATAGAAAGTGATACTAAGAAATAGGAACAAATTTACATTCCTTTCGCAAGCAATTTATAGGAAAAAAATAGCTTTTGCACGTAAATTCATTTCAGGCGTCTTAGAAAGTACTTTCACCCGCTAGGGGTGGATTATCGAAAAATGCTTTTTTAGGGTACCTACCACACTAAACATTCTTAAAATATAATATTCTATGTTTAAATTTCTTTCCTACATTCGGGTTTATTTATATATTGCATTGCATTGGTCAGTGAATCTCAGAAGTGTGAGTTTTAGTTTGTTGAAAAAGCTACCTGAATTTACCACTCTTCTTTTAAACTAATTGAGGTCGAAAAGCCAGTAACACAGTGTATTGCAAGTAACGCTTAGGCAAAAATCCTTTAAAGTGGCTTCGGAAAAACGAGTAAGAATTTACATTTGTGGGTTTTCCAAAGCACTCGAAAGCAAGCCTGCATGAAACGTAACGACCGTTAAAAGCATTATGCAAATGAACCAAACTCTGCATTGGGTGATTAGATTAGAACAAAGTGTGTCTGTTATTCCAATTGCGGACAGGATCTTGTTTAGTAAATTGCTTGTAGTATACCTTGTGAAGTCAGCATTTGGGGATCTACTCTCTATAATAAGTCCGTGCACGAAGATACGGGGTCCTCCGAAAGTAGTTGATCCGTCAAAACAAGTCACAAATTAAATTTTTTGGACGGGCAAATACTCATCGGAATTAGGGACAACTTACAGTCAAAACGTGTTGTCATTCTTAGTTCGGAATCCAAACTAATCTTATGTCCGTTAGTGATACGAGGTACGCTAAAAACTTCGGCCGAAACTACGAATTTCGTGTTTAGAGAGAATAGTAAAGAGTAGACCCCATGGACCAGTGTTGCTGGATAAAACATCTAGATTCTACTTCTCCAATGCTACTTTGCTGACTGTTTTGGAATATTTTTATCACGGCATGGCCTATACTCAGTCCGATATAAGAGAAGAAGAATTTATCTCACGGTGGACGTAACCATTCGTAAGTCATTGCAATGTAACTTTTATCTCGGTAAAGTAAGGCATAAATTAGAATGATTGCCGAAAGTTTTATCAAACTCACGGCTATCATTCTAATTTATACTTTATATAACAATAAGATAAGAGTTACATTGCAATGAATTGGTAATGATTTTACGTCATTCGTCTTTACCATTCTGCGTAGTTTCCAACCAAACCCAAAATATTCTAGACAATTACCTTACAAAAACCCTCAAATTTTGCAACAAATGAAATGGCAAATCAGAATGTAAATTAAAACAATCAAACGCAATCAAATTTATATAATTAACAGAATGATTCGGCAATTTAATTACGTGTTCACAGCAGAAGGTTTGGGCCGTGTCTGGCGTTTCGAATTTTATGATGCTTTGTGATTGCCCCGCTCAATACCCTAGAGGGAAAACAAGGAAATTAATTTCGAGAATTAATCAAAATAAATATGACATGGCTTTAACAACAAATAAACCTGAACACTTTCTGCACAGGAATTTTCGCCATTAACCGTGACGAAAAATGACCCTTTTTGGAAATGGCAAATTGAGTCATGGAAAATGTTAGAATAATTTTGAAATTAGGATCAAAATAGTACTAAGTACTTACATTTATTTCATAGTAAATAAATTAATCATAAAATATTAGTTGCAAGACAATATTATACGGTTCACATAAGCCTTTCAATTTGGATGAATTAGCCATATTAAAACGTGTGAAAAAAATTGTTGGACCGTGCAACATTGCCATTACGAAAATGTTTTCTGGGATTATAAAAAGCTATACAAAAAAATATTAAGCGTTACATCAATTTATTAGAATGTTCATAATCCTGTTTCGTTAAGAGTCCATTTTGTTTCAAAACTGGATCACAGGAGCATTATGAAATTGAGGTTAATCTACCGTTTTCGTGTGCAAACGATTTAGCAGCCCGTTTTGTGGAAACAATGAACCAAGATGGCTCTAATAACTTACCCGAAGCCAAATAAAATATTAGAACTTCGAGCAGCCGCTGCTTTGTGGCTATATAGACATATAATATTCAACACTGCAGAGGGTAATCCGTAATTGTTCGATGCGTAGTACCTAACCATAAATAGATTGCTTACACGGGCACAACAGGGTCAAATTAAATTAGCTAGCGAAACTACAAACGTGATCGGTATCGATATCAGGATAGATCCCTATAATTAGTGTACGTGTCCCCGCGACTAAGAGAAGGTATTTATTTGAAAGGACGGAAGGGGATGCCGTAGGACGGTAAGCGACCTTATTGGTGATGTTCTTCAGAAAGGTCAGTGTGTAGTACTCGCAACTGGCGTGTGTGTATGACCAGATGTATGAACGTAAACGAAGCAAAAGGAGTATGCAAGGATCGTAGCAGGTAATTTCTGCCTTTTCCCATGCCTGCTCCCATGACAAGATGGCGTGAGTTTATGCATGTCCCCGCATTTTGTCAAATAAACCATACTTATGACAAATTATTTGACTTACTTTAAAAATTCCAAGATTCATCGTATATAAAATAATCTAGTATTTTTCTTGTAAACAAAAATAGCTCTTGATAGCAATTAGTGTAGTATCGGTCTATTACTTTGATTGCCGACTGTCCACCGACGATGTGGCTTAAGAGCGAAATCAAAACGTTCTTCATCCGGCTTATAACTATGAGGAAAATGATCGAGAAAAGTAAACGAATACCAGAAATATTATGCTCTCATACATTTATTCTTACCGTAAGTCCATCAGAGAAACAAATAAAAAGACTGGACCACATCAAACTTCGCCGTCTCTTCCGAACAAAGATAAAGTTTTCCACATAATCATAGTTATGTGGAGTCCCATGTAATTGTTCCCGCAACCCTCGCTTTGACGTTCAAATAGAATAATCTATGGTCCGGAATACGGGTCGGCATGAGAATGACAGACAAAATGTAATAAAGTAAGCTCAGGCAAAAATATTTCACCAGATTCTAAGTCAAAAGATACCGAAATCGGATATCGGCCTTTTAATTAAAACCCTTTCGAGAAATAAGTATAAAGTTTTGTAATTTTATGCTTCAGAGAAGGGTGAAAAAAGCCAAAGTTGTCAACGAAATATTTTAATAAGTTTCAAGTTCAACGACCTTTTAAATAAGTACAGTGAAGCGGAATAAAATTGTGATTGATAAAAAAATAATTGAAGTTCTTTTAGTAAAAGGAAAAAAATAAAGTTTTACGCATTATCTAATAATTTAACGTCTAAAATTATTGTTCTCTCCATTGAAATAAAAAAAGACAGTTAGCCTTTTTGTAAAGCTTATAAATGTGTGTTAGATTTTAAGGGTGGATTTCCCCAATGAAACTGAACGCGATCAACACATCTAAATCGCGTTCAAGAGCTGTCACTGTCATTATTGGTATGGAATTTTGACACTGACAGCACTTGAACGCTGTTTAGATGTACTGATTGCGTTCAGTTTCATTGGTGAAATTGGCACAGACGACTAGGTATGTGGAAAATTATTTTATAACGCACTGAGACAATCCATTAAAAGTTTCTTTTTCAGAATTGAATTGTTTTAAACTATAACGAACACGTGTAAGGTAAATAATACACAAAATAAACTACTTATAAATAACGTCCCTGTTTCCCTTTTGTTACATTCCATTATGAAATTGTTTTTTCCGGAAACAAAATATAAACCTGAGTGATGTATTCCACTACTCGTTCGTAAAACACAAAAATAAATACATGATATGTATTCATAACCACGTTGAATATTAACCGTAGGTTTCCATACATGTTTTTGCCGTTCCAACCCTTTGAATTGTTTCTGTGATATCGGTAAATAATAGCAACATTATACCTTTGTGTTCAATTTTGATCTCCGATTTATGTTCGGTATTTGAATGGAAATTCCCGGTCCGTTACTGGTAGTGGTTTGTTTCTGTTTACATAGGGACTGTAAACATGTTGTTAATAAATGTTTATTTGTTTTGTTTTAGCCGACAGTAAGTTTGCTTGTAACTACAATAGGACAAAAACCAAAACCACTAGGTACCAAAAAAGTTTTGAATCCGCCATATTGATTTTTTTGACGTCACAGTCGGACAGTATACACAAGGACAATTCCTTCAGTTTAGTTGTTGTACTACGTTTGGAATAGGAATGTGCAACTAGCTTCATCTTTTTGACTGACCGACTCCTTGACAATTCAAAAGTGCCTGTAAATGGTTTAATTGAAATAAATCCTTTGAGTTTGAGATTGAGCGTGGCAGTATGTACACATTGGATTACAAACGCGTCCCTTAAATAGCTGATGATATTCTTTGAAGAATCAACTTCTTCCTTATGTCTTTGCGGTAGTAAATTAAAAAGAGACTTAACGATGCAAAGCTTTGGCTGGGATGTGGTTGGACACTATTCTAGTTGTGGTTTCACGACCACCTGCCACCATCCACCACGTATAAAACAAACGAAAAGTTTTATAGTTTTCTTCATAATGATCTTTTTTCTTACTTCTTATAACATAAGCTTAGTATTTTTGAGAACTAATAGAAATAAGCTAGTAATAAGTACTATACGGACTCTACGTCCTTAGGTATATTACTGGTACGAAATGAAACGCGTACTTACACAAATCATATTTTTTTAATTTAATCAATTTATAATAAAATATGATGACGCGCACTGTCAACTCTTCAAGCTGACTCCCTATTAGCAATTTAAAAAAAGTACTCTGTGCTATTATTTTCTTATCTTCTTACAAAAATATTGTGTTTGTCTCATAATCATAAGCCATTATCTTATATCAAATTCAAGGAGGTTGCATGGAAACACCAAGAAGGCTACATTATCTACAGTACACAGGTGCCAATGCAGAATACAAGCTTCGGTTAACGTTTTGATCGACCTCAGAAGACCAATAATGTCGTACTTTGAAAACGTTCACATTCAAGTCGCAATCTGTCAAACTTGTCAAAAATGTTGGTAAATTGATTGTATTTTTGACAGATTGCGAATGAGATGCGAATGCGAACGTTATCTTATAAATAAGGGAATTGCCCCTCTGATGTTGTGGAACGCATTACAACAGCGACTCCAGTATGGGAAAAACTCACGATAGAAAAACTTACACAACACTTTTTAGCATTCTATGCTTTCTTTCTTTCTTCTTTCTTTGTCGTGTGGTTAGTGACTAACCAGCACCCTAATTGCGTAATACACAATCACAATCTGAATCGTTTTGAAACTGACTGCTAATCCATTGCTTCATAAGTTAGAAAAGCTCAACAACGTAAATAACGTAATGAATGCTGTTGAACTGTCAAAATGAAACAGATTGGTCTTAAACGTTTACGAGAAGGTGTGAGTTTTTATGCCACCCATGGGCTTCTGATTTGGCTTCACATGCCGTCGAGAAATATCTCTCAGGCATGGCTTCCTCACGATGTTTTCCTTGACCGTTTTTGAAGCAAGTGATAATTATACAATACGCACATGACTCCGAGTTCGAGATCTCGAGTTCGAACCCAAGGCTGGAACTCGAGATCTCTAAATTTTTTTATGACTTTGCAGTCCGACGGTCACGTACGCTATCACTGCTACAAGTATTTTATGCTTAGAAGTAATGTAAAGTACTCTTTGCAAATGAAGTATTAAGTAAACCGTAAACTAAGCTCAACTAGCTTGTATCTCGTAATAGTCGGTTCACCTCAACAGCGGGTGAAGGTTGAACTTATAACCTCTCGTTCAACACGTTGGTCGGGCTATTGTTGCTCAAATTAGTTCACAATATCCTAACTTATAATATTATTGTAAATTGCGAATGTGAGTTTAGTTGTTTGTTTGTTATTGTTACGCTTTCACGACGAAACGGCAGATCCTATTTTGATGAAATTTGGTATGGAGATATTTTGATCCCTGGGGAAGGACATAAGCTACTTTCTATTGACATACGATGCGAGCGAGGCGGGCAAAAGGTAGTCGTTTCATACGGCTGTTGGCGTGGCGACGCGACCAACAGCCATTTGATTAAGTAAGTTAAGAAAAAAAAAGTCGGAATATTTTGTTTTGATTTAAATGCCAAATTGTTCATGCATATTTTCTGTATAAAAATAGTTTCGATTTTTCAGTTTTGATGACAGGTGTCAGGAACGCACTCTATCGACCGACGGCGACGGCCGGACTGTAATTGAATTTAAAAAACAAGATGGCGGCGTTAGTTCCGATATTTGTCACAACTCAAAAGATCCTTGTTCAACTATAGTCATCTTTATCTAAACTCAAAATCAATTCGTAAGAGCTACGAACCTTCTTTTGTTTTACCGACCAACATCCAATCAACCAATCCCAATTTGGAAAATTCTTTTTCCTTGACACATTGTCCGGAATAAAATACCTACCTTCGCATACCTATGAATCTTAAAGTGCCTACCTAAAGGAGAACTTTTGTCTTTTGTTACTGGCAAATTAACCTTTGCAATATTTATCAGTTTGGGGACCCTTCGTTTCCAATACTAATTACTTTCCTAATAGCAACGCTTTTTGGGTCCACGGCAAATTCAGCAATAGTTTCTTGGACAAGTTCGAGTTTGTTGGGGGTTCTGTAGAAGAACAAAAGACCCTTAATCGATTTTCGTCTCAATTCCGTCCTGCCTTCCGTATTGTTTAGTATTTGCACAAGTTAAGTGCATAGAACAAAGCTCATGCTGTGATTAAAATAGTAATTAGTCAGCTAGGTTATCTGACTGCCTGAGATGAGCCTGAAGAAATTAAGTACCATCATTCGTTGAAGATTTTTTATGCACTAAAATTGAGCCACTCAATTCAACCAAACACATGTCCATGCTAGAGGCCTATTACATTTCGACATGATTACGACCGTGATTTTGCGTTAAATGCGCAACTTTGGCGTTCTTATTCTGAGAAACTGAAAGTCTTCGACAGCGATGACTTATTGAGTAATGGAGAATAGTTATAAATATAGTTTATAAAAGCGGCCTCGCTTTTCGCAATTTTTTCTGATCTATTTATACACGGTGAAATTTTAATCACCGTTTTCCTCTTAAGGGGTCATTGTACTCATCATTATGAACAACTTTTACTATGGGACCAAACCTGAAATAGTGAAAAAAAAAAATCAGCTGTTCCCTACATTTATGTTCGCATAACTCGTCAAAATGTATGGAACAGCTGATATTTTTTTCACGATTTCAGGTTTGGTCCCATAGTAAAAGTTGTTCATAATGATGAGTACAACGACCCCTTAAGAGGAAAATGGTGATTAAAATTTCACCGTGTATAAAGCCAAAATTCCTAAGCAAGTTTTTCATAAAATGCAATGCAGACAAAGTCGCTGATAACAGCTAGTATTGTATACGGGACCATGCAGAAAATTGGTATGTTCCAACACACACATGGCAGCATTTTTATTTATTCACCAATCACAAAGTAACAAAGGCGGGATAATGGATGGTCGCCGTTACATAAGTGAATTAGTTAAGAGTAGTTAGTTTGGAGGACAAACTTACGGCACGGCTAATGAAGCAGATTTATTATGTATGCTACAAAGCTGCACTGTGGGTAATCCCTCTTCAAACACAAGCCATTTTGCGCTAACGATACAAGAGGAGCTTCCATTTATGATACGAAGCTTTTAGATTTTAAAGAATTTTAGGAAAAGGATAAAGTACAGACTAATAGTCTACAGCACATAATAGTTGTTTTATCAATAATTACAAGACTTTCTTTGGATATGAATAGGTAGATTCAATCATTTAGTCACACGTAATAGTTATGATACCTCCAATCATTAATTTAAACTAGTGCTCAAAACCCTTCGCTGTAAAGTTAAGCGGCGGGCAAGTATCAGGCGATAACTTTAAAATACGCGAGTAATAGGTACGTTTGTTACTCCCCGATAAGCCAAGATTGTAATCTTAGTTTTGCATAATATAAACGACACTAACATTAAAGTTAATAACAGCCAGCTTGCAGCAATTTCTTACAATAAATAACAGGATATTATATCCCATATCGAAGTTCAAATCCCTTCTAATGAAAACATAACAAAGTCAGAGACCTAACCTAAATAAAGATTTCAATTCACCACATGTGTACTAGCTTCTATCCCACAAATTCTTGTACATTTAATACTGGGTCTGTGTACTCGGATAGTTTATACTGCGCCAGATGGCAGTACCCACTCCCAGGACATGGTACACGCTTAGAATTTATTACAAACGTGTGTTTTTTACCGTTTCATGCTGGCTAACTTATCTTGACTGTCCCTTGTGAGCTGGCGCAGATAACGAATCCCTATTGGTCGAAATTGTGTGATTCCAGACATTGCTATTTGGCTTCCTTAGGGAGATAAGTCGTTGGGAAAATTCCAGTGGATGGCCATTTTGGTTTGTTTGATATTGTTTAGTGATGTTTTGAACTGAGAATTATATTGACATGTTTGTAGTTTGATGTATAGGTTCTAAGCCACAGGTGTTTAGCTTTGCTTTTTCTTAAATTGACAAAAAATCTAAGTTGGCTTCTAGAAAGAATATAATTTAGATAGCAGGATGAAAGAATGATCTCTCCTTCATTTTTATCTTTAAAGATTTTACAATTTCAGTAATATTTTTTAAGCGTTTCGATATTCCTGACATAATTTCAATGCTGTAATATTTTCTAACATTAACGCGAAAATAATGTGCCAATTTCCAATAGGTATACAAAAATAACATTACCCAAATTGCCCCAATAAAAATCCGAACCTGATACTAAAATATCGCACTGCACCATTTTACATTACAAGTCTCTTCGGCTCCCGGCTATAAATATGGTACGGCAGCTTCGTAAACAGATGTCCCTAGCCATAAAGAGTTAATTATCATCTAAGAATATCGTCCCTTGCCGTCGGCACGAGAATAGATCCCTTGGGAACTTCTCTGTTCTTACTTTTTATTTTTGTTACAAAGTTACATTGAAACTTGATATATTAGAAACTGCCGGTAGTGAGGAATATTGTATTTGAGTTGAATACTGATGAGTTACGAGGTAGTTAATACTAGAGGTGATTGGTATGACTTTTGGGGTGTAATTTTTGTAATGGGTTAAAATTGTTTATTGGTTTAATTAAAAATGACGAATTAACGTAACATCCCACCTGTATCTTTCAGAGGGGTAAAGGAAAGACCTATGTAACAATAGTAAAGGATCAAAAATGTATTAGTTAGGGAAACTCCGCAGATGTGATGGGTGTCGAAATCCAAACACGAAAAAAAAAAGCAAACAGAGACACAACAAAATAGAGAAAAAATTATCCACATAGCTCTCAAATTCACAGTAATTAAAATAATATAATACTTTACAAAGTAATGATGTCATTTTGTTGTAATATTGAACTTCAAATACCTATATTAAAGTAAACGCAGTGGAATTGGGTTTTTATAATATAATTGCGTGCGATATCAAAAGTACATAGAATAACAAGTGTGTCCTAGCAACCACAACATAGATCATTATTTAAATCTAGAAGGGCAGACTTCATAGAGTAACCCTGGAAGAGCTTTCCTAACAAAATATACCTCTTTAATCGTTGCAATAATGGAGCTGTTATTTCTTGTTACCCTTCAGATATATTATGCAATCATATTGTGCCTTCTGCTCCTCTATAAACATCTGCTGCATATTACTAACAGTTGAAGTCCCATGCACTATACAAGTAATAACATAACTCTTCATACAAACTTCATTTCCGTCGGCGAATGAGTGACAAATGTCATACGAAATATAGCAAAGCATTCGTTCGTTCCATTTATCATTCGGCGTAGTAATAATGTCACAATAAGTACTACAAATATAATAATCTCTCAAAGCTGCATGTGTGACATTTAATCAGATGTCATTTTAGGGTTGATGGCCGAAAACAAAATAGATGGGACAGAAAAAGTAAAAAAAGCAGCCAAGTGCGAGTGGGAGTCGCACTGGAAAGGTTCTGTACCACCGTACATAATTATTTTTGAAGCTTTAGTAAAAAAAGTTTAATTTTTTTTTAACTTTATTTTACACACACACTCTTTGAAAATTTCAACTGTCTAGCTATTACGGTTCATGAGATACAACCCGCTGACAGACAGACGAACAGCGGAGGCTTAGTAATAAGGTTCCGTTTGGCACCCTTCGGGTCCGGAATCCTAAAAATCTATGCCATTTTTGGCTGACATCTTTATTCTTTCACCAATTAGGATTCATTATCTTAATTAAATATTGGAATCTATTCAATATTATACGTACCGAATATTTCATTTTTACCGTCATTTAGATTTCTTGATTTCTGATTGCTTTAATAACTACAGTTTGTGATTTGCTATTGAAACACTAGTGCTCTGACATTCTGGCTTTTCATTGGTGATTTCAGTTTGGTACATTTGAGCCTATTAACTAGTGGTTAAACCTATGTCATTTATCAAATTCTCACTAACAACGAAAAATAAAATAATTGTGTTTGAAACTTGCATTGTAAGCGCACTGTATCCTGAGACTCGGATAATGAAACAAGAACGTTGTTTGAATAGCCTTTGCAAGTGTTACCTTAGGAATATTTTAGGCATTCATTATAAGGAAAGACAAAACCACTAGATATATTCCTTGATTCTCAGCTACCCAGTTGCACTACATTTATCAAACCAACACAATGACCGTGTGGACACGTGCTAAGAAAGGGAACTTTCCGTTTAGGTGTAAAGTAACAGTATTATGAAGTACCAAAATGCTAAGGAAGAAGTTGGAAACCTATACTTCGATTTCTATATTACGCTAAAATCATAAACCACAAGGAGTGATAGAACCTAGCTGACACATGTTATGTTTTAGTAGCACTGCACGCCCAGTATTTAAGTGTAACTGTTTAATTCATTTTACCATGAAAAACCTGAGCTCTTTTAATAAGAATGTTAACAAAATGGTTACGTTAGCTATGGTTGGTATAAATCCTTACATTCGGATGACCACTGAAAATCGGCGTTGTGCTGTGGGTCCCCCATAGCACAGCATCATGCTGAGTGGAAGCCTTCTGTCACAGTCATGACGTGCAGCTGCCGACTAAGTCTGTTTTATGCTCGTGATTACTTAATGTAGGTAGATCTTATATTTTGTTGAATTTTTCTGATTACCCATCTGTTTGTATGCATGTCTTTCTATGACCAATAAACCTGTTTTTCTATTGTTTCTTTCTTTCTTCATATTTATTTTCGTATACCTAGATTTCTTCCTTACATTCTGAAGTAGGTCTGTTAGTGCGCTAGTGACTCGGGAATTAATTATCCGATTAAAGGCTCTTTACAAACAGGCACGACGCGACAGTGAGGCGCGACTTTAATAATACAATTTCTAAGAAAACTTTACGGTAGATCAATTACCGGTGTCGCGTAGCCGTAGGTACAAGCTTTTATGTGTAACAATATTTTCTCAGACTTGGTACATATCTATCCTATAATATTCCGTTTCTGATTTATTTAGTTCAGCCAGGAAAGCTTCATGGACTTTTCAATTACCTATTGTTGAAAAAATGCCGTAAACTTAACAATTAATTTTATATCTATCCTGGGATTAATGAAAGTACTTAATCCAGTTTCTTGTCAAATATTAAACTTGCTGATATCTTAATGAAAATCCCTAATTTTAATTAGATAAGGTAGGTAACTTTGTCTTCGCTATTGTTAATAAAAGTTTTAGATCTTTCATAATCTAAAGTTTGCTAATTTAATTTAGATACTCAAGTACTTAATAAAGCACTTAATTTATTTAAGTTTACAGTTAACTATAACGTGATGAGTAAGAGATTCTAAGAATGATTAGGTTTCAAGAGTTTTGGGTAAACCTAAAGTAGTTTTAGGTAAACCTACTTAATTTTAGGTTCATGATTTAATTTACTTTGATATTCAGAACAATATAAATTGAATAAATTTTGATAATGATAAACGCAAGTCATTACAGTGATTTCATAATTATAATGATTGAACTGAGCTTAGAATAGTTATACCGTCCACTAACTTTTGCGTCCACCGCATGGAGGTTGAAAATTATCCCACGGGAACGTCCTACCGGGTTAAAAATGTATGTAAGTCCTAACCTAGGTTGTAATGGTCTACTGAGTGTCTTTGATCGAAATATATTCAGCCGTTACGGCGTGAAAAGGTCAGTCTGCGAGGTTACCTACTTTCGCTTTTATAATATGAGTGTGGATTAAACATATATTAGTAGGATATATATTATGGATCTCTCTATCGACTATAAATCTAATCTCTTTTTAACCGACGAAACAAAAAGGATGTTTTCAAGTCAACAAGTATATTTGTTGACACCGACTTCCGAAATTAAAGTTATTTCTCACTTTGTAGTGTTTTATTTTGGAAGTCGGTTATCTTTTTTTGTAAAAAGTTTTTACCGGACCACAGCAAAGCCGGAAAGGTTTGGTTTTCAAAAAAAAAACTTTTTTAATAACCATAAATAGCATTGTCTTAATTAATTCTTCAAACAAATTACAGAAATAGAAGTAGTTATACTAGACCTCGTAATTAATTTATCACTTCTGACAACAGTTCCGACTGAATTTAAACTACACTACAGTTCCGCTGTCGAGAGAATGCGTTCATACTAACAAATATGTGTTGTAGGAATTTGATCCTTATTACTTCCAGAATTTGTTGAACTGACAGGTGTCAGGAACGCATTCTGTCAACGGCCGGACTATAAGGCTAAAAAAACTGAGACATTGGCGAAGTCGGAAGTTTGTGTATGCTAGTCTTTACGTACTTATTCACAACGTGTTTGTACACTTGGTGACCATAAGTAAAGCGCGAGTCGCTTCGTGAGATAAAAATACTATAACTGTCTTAGACAAATAGAGCTTTCCGTTTTATGACGTGAATGTGACACTCAACCTTAGGGTGATAATAAAGTAACGAGGTTACCGCCTCTGTTGTCTAGTGGTCTGATCACCTATCTCAGACCCAGAGGTCCCGGGTTCAATTCCCAGTGGGGGCAAAATTCAGCTCGGTTTGGTTGCTGGCTTGTTCTAAGTCCGCCTGGCTAGCTACCACTATCTAAGTTTGTCGCTATATCAACAACGTTATCAGCATTGTTGTGTTTCGGCAGTTAAAGGTAAGATAGCCAGCAAGCTTCACCCGGAATCCTCAACCATGGAGTTGAGGATTCCGGGTGAAGCTCGCTTACACCTTCGGCCTGATCATCACTTACCATCAGGTACGATGTAGGCCAAGAACTTCCCCGTTGTGGATAAAATAAAAACGTTGAATATACCTACTGTTTTATAATCTAATTTAGCACTAACAGTACTTTAGTTATAAAGACGTTTTAAACGTCAAATATGTAAGGTTAAATAGTCGCTTATCATTTCTCAACTTTGAGCAATGTTTATAAATAGACCCCCTTATGTTGTTAAGTCAGCCTTATTTTGTACTTTAAAGAGTACACCGTTTAAGTAAAGGACATTAGCTTCCTCATGACGAGGACCTCATTCTCAAGGAGGCTCCAAAGAGTACTTCTGTAACATGTCGAGTTTGCAGCCCTCGACGTTCGCTCCCCCACCACGTTAATACTTTCAAGTAGGTAACCGTCTTTCAAACGCCTTTCATAAAGAAACTGAAGGAAATCTTTTTAAGTTCAGCTTGAGTTATTTAGCTTTTGATGGAAGATAGTGCAACTGAATATTTGAAAATCTGATAAAATGATGTGGAATTAGGTAACAATTTTAGGTACCTACATATGACTTCGACCTCATAATCCCCGGACAGGTACTTTACTTTGTGTAATTGATTACAACACCACTGCTCTCAAAACGGTCTCCGAGACTCCTCCGTGCTTCGGAAAGCACATTAAGCCGTTGGTCCCGGCTGTCATTCGTGGATCTTTGACAGTCGTTACGAGTCGTCAGAAGCTCGAAAATCTGACAACCAGTTTTACCAAGGGGTATCGTATTACCCAGTTACTGGGTTGTGGAGGTCAGATAGGCAGTCGCTCCATGTAAAATACTGGTATTCAGCTGCATCCGTTTAGACTGGAAGCCGACCCCAACATGATTGGGAAAAGGCTAGGTAGAATGGTGATTCGCATAACTACAAAGTGCCTATATCCTTTGCTTTGTGCCTAATGTATAAGATCATACTAAAAGCAGTGCTAATATCTAAGTTCAAATGACTTTTAAACAAGATTACCTAAACATTGAACTGTACTTAGAATTTCCCAAAATTTTCCACAAGTTTCAAAGACTAAGGAAGGCTAATTGTGAACATTACATTAGTAGGTAAATACGAGGCAATAAACATGAAGTTAGTTTGCACTACCATAAAATAAAATTGTTCACGCAAGTGGCGCCATCCCTGTAATTCCTACAGTAAGCGTCAGTTCCACGTTGATATTCTTGGGTTTTCTGATTATCAGGAGTAAGTTTTTAGTACAGAAGTTTATTTTAAGCTTGGATAGTTTTTTTTAATTAAATCAATCCAAATGGTGAGCGACGTACGAATAAAGTTGGATCGCGATTGGAAGCCAATGGTAATGTCATAATTATAATATACATCGAGTTTTGGAAAGTCACATAAAAATAAAAAACCCGTCGAATTCATAAACTTCTCCTTTTTTTTTAAATCGGTTAAAAATACCCTCTTTGAACCTTTCTGAATCTTGAAGTAGGAACTGAGCCTTTGCTGTCGTTGCCTGCAGAAGACATCGTACCATTACGTACTCACGGTTCCTAGCATACAAAACATACAAACGTTCTCACAAGATAACAAAACCTGTATACTATCCTTATATTTGGAAGTATATACAAGGAAAGTCTGTTTAGTGGTTTGTAATTACGAATTCAGCGGCACTGTTAACTACGCTACGCTTTGGCAAGTTGTTTTAATATTTGAACAAACATACGCATAATTCCTGTTTTATCCTTTAAAATTCTTACATGATTACTAAATACGACCCAATGTAGGTAGGTAACATATTTTATTTTCTTTCCAATTGTAAAATGAAAAAATAAAACTACATACACACGACTGCTGTAAAATCAATAATAAAAATATTATTATTATTACTTCTCTCGATAGATACCTGTTTACATTAATTTATATTAGTTTATCTCAGAAAATACATTAAAATACATATTACAATAATAAAGTAGTTTGCTGAATAATTAACAAAGGTTCCTCTCTCCTAACTCACTTATTTTCGCTGTGCCCGACAGGGTTCATAATGATCTAATTATAAGTTTACCACCTAAGAATTACATAAAGAATGCAATAAAAGTATTGAGTATTGAGTAATCTTCTAAAAAAAAAATACGATTTTTTCTCTTAGGATTTAATATACCTACTCGCAAAATTCTGATTTGGAACATTGCCCAAAACATCATCCCCAATATAACCTGCCATTATTGGTTTAAAATACAATTTAAACCCATTGTTTAAATCTCCCTGATCCTTTCCTACTTTTGGTTCAACGTCACTATTCAATGTAAAAAAATGCAATAGTGCCAAAGCACAATCACGTTGATACGATTTCAAAACGTATAAAATTTTCTTTTGTAAAACACATGGTGCAAAATGTACACACAATTTCAATGCTAGTTTTCCTTCGTCAACATTTTTCGTATATTTTCTTTTTCTTTTTACCAAGATAAGCGTTGAAGAAAGCGGTTTATCGTAAATAAATGTTTTGTTATTACAAGCTAATACAACCTACTTTAGCATTACTAATCCACCACCTGAGTTCAGCTTTTCTTTATTTTCAGCACTAGTTACGAATATTTTTTTCTAGAGCTAGCATTATGAACACATGCCAAAGTTTTTATATCACACTGAAATGTTTAGAAGATATTTTTTACATACGCGCTTCCAAAACAGTGGATACGCCATTTGAATGCACCCTGGCGCTATGTCAAACGTTATGCTACGTTAACTCTGTGGTGTTGAAATCAATGAATCGTTTTAAACTGTCAAAATTCAACACAAACCGTCCCTAACTCCATTTTCTTTTGTTACAGATAAAACAACAAAGAAATATAAAACGGAAGGCAGTGTCAATGCATCGTATACTACACAAATTACTTTTGTCGCTCGGTATAAATTCGCTGCAGTAAAAGTGTTTGTTGTAACTGTCGCATAACGTTCAGTGTCGCGACGAGTTTTGTTTCGAGCAACAAAGTGGTGTTGTGATGTTTCGACTTTCGCCTATAAAGGGCGGCATTGCCGACAATTTGGCTGTGTATGAAGATGGGCCATAAAAGTGAATTATTTTGCTCCCGCGGTGGCAAGATGCTACTTACGGTATACGCGGCCCTGCTTCTCTGGAGGATAGACTGCGTCGTGGAGAGCACCAAAGGTAATACACGTATATTCAATGTTCTGAACATGTCACACGGTTTATATCGAATCGACGAGAAGTTATTACGACTGCTCCAATTTGGAAGTCGATAGGTTTTGCGGTGAGGAAAAGTAATAACCAATCATCCGGTTGGTGTTTTCTACATTTTATTTCGATTCGATAGGTTAAGGCTGAAGCGAAGATAATTGGTTTTCGGTCCGTGACGGCTTTGTTTTTCCGCGACGAAAATGCTTTGGACCGCCTTTAGTCGACTAATGGACCTATTGATTAGTTCTGAACGCTCAATCAAGACTGGGTTTATTAGAACTTGGGTACAAAACTGTCAATTAATTTGGTAGTTTTCTTTTGATCTTTCGTTACTTCTTTTTAATTAAGTCTTGTGTTGAGACCGGATTCAGACCGATGTATTGCGTGCTGAATCGCATGAGTACGGTTAGGTTATTAAATCGAAAGAATCTGTATTTAGGTGTCTCTAATAAAATTAAAATAAATGGGTATCTAAAATCTTTCCTCGTCATGTTAATAATCATAGCTTCAAGCACTAGACAACATATTTTCCTCATTCTTGCCACCGCACTCCCGAGATACACACAATATTTTTGCGAGTCTCGTAATCTTTTTTTTCATGACTGCAATCTCTAGCAAAAACATGTTCCTACAAGACCCACGAACATAACAAGACGTACGTAACATGCCTCTCACATATGAATACATACATAAATGTATATATGTACAGACATAAACCAGTAGAGGTGTCCTTCATATCACAAATGTTTTAACCCGGACGCCCACAAAAAATCCCTATTCGTTATTTATACGAATATGCTTTATGTACACCACGGTCAGAATACAGAGGAAATGTCATATTCTGTATGTATGGCCGGGGACGCAGCCTAGTGCCAGATTTGGAATAATGTGAGGCTCACGTGTCGGTGATATATATTTTATTTGTTTACTAGGTACGGCTGTTAGCCAGACGTAGCCTTTGCTGGGTTACAAGGGATCGCAAAGGATTCGATCATAAAATGGATGAATTCTTAGTGTTAGATTGATAGATAGAATACTCTTTATTGCACCTTAAATAAAGGGAACAAAATGCTATAAGACTCTGATACAATGGGCGGTCTTGTTGTGTTAATTAGAGTTTATGTAATTATTAACAACGAGAAAGCCCCCTATTACATGGGACTTAAACATAACTGGTGAAATGTGGGTGTGGGACTAAAGGTACACCTCTGCCTAGCCGTTCAGGGAATACAGGCGTGATGTTGTGTTGTGTTATGTTGAGAATGGAACTGGAAAAATACATACAAATTAAATCTCAAAGAAAATCTCTCATACAAAAACAAAATTCCTTTTAAAAGTACTGAAACAATTTTATTTTACAAAAATGTGACTTAATTACGAGTACAGTCAGCTTATATGAGTATCTCGTGTCAATTTTTTTAATGTAGAATACGGATAGATGGCGATTATTAGTCGTTCTTATGTTCGAGATAAGGTAGCTGGCAACTACGTGGAACGATTTTAAAGTCTACATTATAACACTTATTTAAGTAACACTTATTTAAGTATGGTTTTTGTGTGTAGACTAGCATAGTTCGTCTTACTGTTAAAGACGCTGATTACTTACTACTTGTTGATATGTATCTGAATTTCGACTCCTCATTTAATTTAGTTTGAGTTCAGAGTATAATTATAATAGTTTCAGATACAGTTTTAGACTTGAGCTTCGTCGTTTGTTGGATTACCGTCAAAACTAGCTGAAATGTCCAAAATAACAACGAGAGTTTTGATTGGTATAACTTGGACAACCAACAAAACCACAACACCCCTATATGAACAGTTAAACCTAAGGGCCTGTGCACACCACGTTTTGGAAACGCACGTCGACACGCGTTTGGCTGCGTATCGCGTCTGTATCCCTACAAACGCGCGTCGACGGCGCGTTTAAAAAACGTGGTGTGCACAGGCCCTAAGACTACACCCCTTCAAAGAAAGATCACATTGGCAGATTGCTATAGTCTGGCAACATCTCAAATTAACACAGTCAAACCCCAGTAAGTATATAATATTCAGTCTATTTGTAACTATTGAGAATCAAACGGCTTAATGAAGTTTACTCGATACGTACCTACCTATGTATGAACATCATAGAATTATTTGCCTATATCTGTAACCGAAGAGGTTACAAATATAGACCCTCTGAAATCTTACCCTATATTAGTATGAATAGTTAAATGCTTCAATAGACTATATTGTTTTAAAGCTTAATTAATTTAAACTACGATGTTTTAGTATTTGTTAAGGACACTTCTTGAAACTTTTCGTCGACATAATTAATTTGGATACAGGTAAAAGACAAATGGAAACCACGATTATTTTTCTTGCATTAATTTTTTAACGTAATTATTCAAATGAAGACCATTTTGGTTTGTTATTCATGGAATTTTATAATGAATTCAAAAGTACGGTAAATATTAATTCTAATAAAATATTGAATAGGTAATATTTTATTCTTGTTTACAAAACGGTGCCATAGGCGATGTGATACGGGAAACTTTTTCGTTGCATAATAGCGTATAAATAAATATGAAATTAGTCATATCAAAGTGAGGAAATGATGATTTTCCTCATACAAATGTTGACCCGGAAAAACTACAAAAAAATAAGGGCTTGTTTTCTTTTACATTATGTCTTTTGAAACTGTTTTCACACAGACTGACATTTATCGTCGCTCAATCAAACAAGAAAAGTTTATTACCTAAACTGAACCGTAAGTGTTTACTTATTCAGTTCGGTTCAGTATTGGTTACCTACTTGTAAAAGAGGTAGGTAACCTTATGTACCTATTTATTTTTCTACTAGGCACTAGAGTCTCGCAGAACAATTTCTATGAAGACTTGAAAATTGTTCTACGAGAATTGTGTCGCACTGTCGCGTCGCGCCTGTCTGCGGGAGCCTATATTACTGTTGGTTCCATTATCTAATTAGCATAAATAAATACAATCATCAAATATTCCTCACCAAAACCGCTATACTTTATCATAGCATTATTTTATAGCACAATTTAGGAGCAATAAAATCGCGCCGAAGCGGCCGATCCTTGAACTCGCAATACGAAAAACAATAAACACGCCCCTTTATTGCCCGACGTGGGACAAGAGCGGGCTATAAACTTACTCCACTAGTGGATACAAATCTGAATTGTGACGCTAGCATAAAACATTCATGTACCTACAGTGCTACTAGCCCACCGCGCAAGGCACGCCCCTGGGACCGACAAAACGTAACGAACCGACCTCCACCATCCTTTTATATCCCAGATACATTTTTCTGCCTGCCACACACGGGGCTGTCTTCGGAAAGATTATTTATGTTGTCACACCACGTCTCTTGCAAAATGGAAAGACGTGGCTGGGTACTGGGTACTGGTTTCTGTTCAATAAGCGAAAACTTTTAAAACAAAATCAATGTTTCTTATTTTCATTTTGACAGTTCTAAAAGCGAAGTTGGGTTATAAAGTTTTTATAGTATACAAAAGGCCATTAAATCAATCACGTTTTCAATGAAAGCGGTATTAAAGAGAAATCCGAGGAATAGCTTGCTCACCTTCGGCAAAAAGTCGGTCTGCGGCAAGGCTTTCCACTAATTCTGAATTTAAATGCATGAGATCGAATAGGTTCACACGGAGTGGATCCCGCGTTGAGTTTTCCGATTGCCAGTGCTTATGTATTTAGGAGAAAAATGGGACTTTAGGTCGTACTTCAGCTTTTACAAAAGACCGTTATCAAAAGAATCTTTTTGAATAGATTTACATACGCGCGGGGTGAGCTTGTCAACCTCCTTTGTGTCGACTTGAACAATATTGTTTGAATCGATAGATGTGATTAATTCTCTATAGTTTACTTTGATCTCGTGTTTTTGTATTTTTAGGTAGTTAAATATTTCTGTAACGTTTAGATATTTTATGAATGGTTCACTTCTCTTAGCAATTCATTACTCAATACACAGAATTGGATTATAAATGTATATGTACTGTACTTAGTTTACATGATTAGCTCTCTGTAGACAGTCTAAATTTACGCATGCAACTAAGCATATCTAGATTGTTGTCTTAGGTTACACACCATGTAACATCATTGCACTAAATGGTATGTACACAAATACCTTACCTGATGGCTACTAAATATAGATTCGTAATACTATTGCGTTTACAAATAAGGTTAAGCAGAGGTTAACCTATACACCCACATGTCGCCAGTTATAGAAACACAAAAATGACACAGAGGCATCAAAAATAATACAAAACAATTTCATCTTTCACAGGCAGTTATTATAAACAAAAATAAATCTGATTCATTTATCAAAAAAAAAGTAAATCCGATTATATTCCAGTGCCATTACAATATAATTTACGGTCGGTGTGAAAGTAACAGATGTCTAGTGTAAGATAGAGCCGGCCGCATTTAAATACAGGCGAGCTGTCGTTGACATAAAGTGCCATTGTGAGCCACCCCTAGAGAAGGGCGCAAAAAAGAACTCCTCTAATTGTTTGCGCATTTTGCTCCCTATGGCCCGCACGCGAGTGAGTGAGGGGTGTCGATATTGCATTGGAAAATGGCTATTAATATTTATGTGCCCTTTGAGCTGAGTGTGAAACAATTAAAATGTGTTATTAGTTTTTGTCCTTGGGATATTGTGGTAATCAACACGAAATATATTCATTGTACTAAGGTTAGGTAATTCACACTTCATAAGGCCCCAATCAAATGATGTCTGACGTTGTTGTTTGAAAAATAAAGCATAGAAAGCATTTTTATTAAATAGTTATCCAATTTCTATACGAATATGAAATTAAATAACTTTATATTGATCCTTCGTTCCGAATTCAAACACTTATCTCGAGCCAATATTTACACAACAAAAAAAGAGCAGATCAGGCGCGTCGCATCTCTACTCTGCACACACTGTCAATCCATCAGTCCCCCCACATCTCTTTTGTGTTTTTAAATCACCATTGTTGTTCCAAGTGGCCATTTCTGGATCATTTTTTTTCACGTCCCCGTAGAAAAGACTTGGGTTCCGCAAGAAAATTGCCTCAGATTACTTTATCAAATGTCCGCCCGAGATTCTTGAAGGCGTTAAAATAAATGGACGTCATTATGGAAGAAATATGTGTCAAGTAAAAGTAAATTCGTTGGTTATTAAGATTGTTTTAAATCAAAGCGACTTATGTTCTGTTTTGTGACGTTGTCGCCTCGTTTGAAATTAGAAGATAATTTTCTAATGGATGAACAACGCTTTTTGTTGTTCTTCGGATTCCATATTCTTTCACATGCCGAGAGGAGTTAGACTGTCTTATTGAAGAAATATTGTAGATTTTAAAAACATTTTACTTCAGTCTATCGGTTTTCTATATTTTAGTCAGCTTTTTGTAGAGGTGGGAATATCTAACTAGTACTAATGAGGAATAGTAAAATAAAAAAATAAAAAAAATAAAGGGAATAGTAACTAGTAGTACAACTCAGAAGCAACATCCTCCAGCTCCTGCTTTTTAAATTTAGGAATGATACATAAGCAATTATCTTCGATCTTACTTAATTTCAAGTTAAGTGAGTCATATTCCTGTTTTATGGAATATTTTGAACCTGGTACCTAGTCGTCACCCAAAACGTTACCAATTTCCGTGAACTACAAAACTCGTAGAAAATGTTATATAAGCCGAAATATCAAAAGGCGTTCTGAGTAACCATTGCACTTGTGATACTCGGGCAGTTTATCTAATAGATAAAAAGAAGTGAACACTTTGTGATAGGCGTATTTTCCATTTAGGTTTAAATACTTTATTAACAACAAAGAAAAGTTTAGTTTAGTTTTATAACTTGTATTTTTTTTTATCAATGCATAAGGGATTTTATTTATTTTATTCTTTATAATGTCTTTAACCCTTTCTCCTCGCCCACGTTTGCACCAAAATATAAAAGAGGTTAGTCTACATGTTATGCCCACATAATTGATTTATCGTTTATACCTACAACAAGTTGTAAAGACTAGTTAGATACAATACTTCTGAAAAATTTCAACAAGGTGAACAATTTAGAAAACATATTTCAAACAACGACAACACATGTTTTTGACAAGACTTGTTGCAAACAAATATCACAACATATACAATGGGTTTGAACGCGAGTTTCGAAACCACAACTCAAAAACTTTGCCATTGTATATCAAATGCTTTTATTCACCAACTGCTAAAATATATTAGAAGCCATGTAGACTGTGGTCATTATAATATAAGAGGTTCTAATTGTAGAACATAACATTTACCCTTGCGTAACATATTGTACCTACCGCTCGTTAGTAACAACATTAACTTTAAGTGTTACAACTACTATTACTTTGTAAAATTGTTCTCTATTCGGATTATAACCTTTAGTTATTGTCACATAACATCACGATTGTTTTCCCAAAGGATTAGACAGAAGTGTACCTATAGAATACCAGCGCTGCGGTATTTGTTAATTTTTTCTCAAATACCGTAGCATTATTGCTGAGATAGGAGTCTTTTTGGCCTCACACAGGTTTTCTTTGCCCTTTGATTTTATGTTATTTTTTATTACTTGTTTTATATAATTTGTTAGTTTTATTGTTTTATTTCCTGTGCGTGTGCCAAATAAAATATTTTTCTTTCTTTCTTTCTATAGCCCACACACATTTCACCAGTATTGTTAATAGGGGGCGAGCTTATTGCCATTAACTGGAAACAATCACAGACTCCGGCCTGCTAACGAAAAATTTCTGAGTTTTTTTGTAGGTGTTATAAGTACAATAAAGCCGAGTCATGACCGGTCCGAACTTTGCGCAGAACGCTGCGCAATAACATTTTTTAAGAATCAAATGTTGACATGAGCCGGGTGTAAGTGAGAGAACATGCCCGAAAGTTCGGAGAGCCTATGTTCACACCGGCCATGATTTAACGGCCGTATTGTGCCTTTACTATTTAGGATCATGGTTAATGACCTCGAAAAGGTTCTTTAGCATGCCAGGTATTTGCTTTACGCAGATGACCTTAAATTAATATATAGCGTGGAAAATATTCTATAATGTTATGCAACAAAAGTGAATAAATAAATTGTGGGAATACGTTATGGTAGTAGGTAAAAAAAATTATAACCTTTCATGTAAAGATGTTTACTTAAAAAATATTACAAGTAAGTAATAAAAACTAAAACCCAACTACAACAACACTCATTAGGTATAAAGACATCACAGACTGACAAATAAAACATCCGGAACCACACGTGTTAGGGCATAAATCGAACAGATTACGCATACATAGGTACATACCTGTCAAAATCATAACCCTCCTTTTTGCTTCGCCGTAGTCAGGTAATCAGCAATAGTGGCCCAGAGACGAGTTAGGACAAACCATACATACATATTATCTAACTAAATGGGTAATATTATTATAGTATTACTGCAGAATCTTGTAAAGGGTTAATATACCGGGAAATAGGAACTGCCAGTGTTTCTATTAAGAGGTAAAGGTATGTGTTTAGTTTTAATTACGTCATGTGAGACTCTTCATCTCACTAATCAAGTGTAATGTGATGACGTGTATGGGGTGCCATACACGTCATTTTAGGTAGAATGACTTACGAGCTATTATAGTTTCATTAGGCATAGTTTAATCATTCATCTGTTAGTTACACTCTAAACTAAAATAATTATTGTAATTATTTTTTGTATTAATAATTATGTTTTCTCTTTGTTCCTGTGAAACAGAGCACCTGCCATTTTATCTCTTCACCATCCTCGGTTGACTGGTAGAGAACGCCTAAGGCATTAAGTTCGCCTTTGTACCTTTTTTTTCAAGTGCGAAAAGTTTAAATAAATAAATAAAATGAATCAATTTCTTACACCCGGTTTCTGAATTGAGAATTTGAAGTTGAGAACTTGTTAAACTCAACTTTAGTTTTAGTTATGGTGAAAGCCGGTGAAATTCAAAATTTATTTGCAAAAACGTAAGATATTTTGAATTTCGCGGGTTACATTGAAGTAGTCATCTTATGAGTAACCAAGTTAGTCATTCATACAATACCACACTAACGTCGTATGAAGTTTACTCCACGGTCTGACAGTGCATTAAAATAATAATTAGGTATATTTACTTCTCACTGACTGACAACAGACTTGTGACTGAGTGTCAGTGTGTATCAGTGAGTGAGTGTTGTTTGTTGTAAATACTTGTTGTGTTGTGTTTACTTGTCTAGCCCTGTACTGAAACAGAATTTAAAAGAATTGTTATATTAGCGTCGAAAGTTCCATATTTAGATACTAATTTTATAGCATCTTTGGGCGTAAATAAATATCTACCGGTGTATAAAAATGACAAAATTGTTACCGTACAGTGATACATAATTTATTCAAGAATTCAAATAACTTTACTTTGAATAAAATCATCCAGTACTTTTTCTATACTTATAATAAATCTGTAGAAGTTAAAATTCTGTACATTGAAGATATCAAAAAAATAAATGGCAGGGGGTGTTACTAGACCGACACCGAACCCAAAAATTTGATTAAAATTTTTTTTGTCTGTCTGTCTGTCTGTCTATCTGTCTGTCTGTCTGTCTGTCTGTTTGTTCAGGCATCACGCAAAAACTACCGGTTCGATTACGATGAAACTTGGTATAATTATTCTTTAATATCCTGGGCACCACACTGGGTACTTTTTATCCCGGAAAAGTACCCTATCCTATGGTTGGGGGGTGTCAAAGTTTGTATGGAAGAATTTTAACGCGCTGTCCGATTAACTCGAAACTCAATATTTATACTTAAACCCAAAAATTAAGAATAACGTGTATCAGGATTTTTCGAAATTCAACCCCTAAAGGGGTAAAATAAGGGATGAAAGTTTGTATGAAAAATCTTATTCCTTGAGGTAATAAACATGAAACTTCGCACGAATAGTTATCTAAATAAATTATAAAGTTTGTAGTTTTTTGTTTTTTCTAAATTACCCCCTAAAAGGTTGGGGGGTGTCAATGTTTGTATGGAAGAATTTTAACGCGCTGTCCAATTAACTCGAAACTCAATATTTATACTTAAAACCCATGGGGATGTATGGGGTAATTTCCAACACTCACGCGGGCGAAGCCGCGGGCAGCAGCTAGTTCATAATAACTATACCCAAAGGTGTGTTCATGAAATTTTACGCACTCGATTGCTTTATAAATCATCGTCTATTTCACTAAATAAATAAATAAAAACTAAATAAATAAAATTAAATAAATAAACTATATAGCATGCATATTAGCCAAGCCCACCAATGAGTTCGAGCCGTCGTCGCCGTCGACCAGTGCAACCTTTTAAGTACATACTGCTAAAGAAGAGTCTGACAAGTTCTCAACTTCAAAGCATCAATTCAGAAACTGGGTGTTATTCTCCTAGCTATCATTCATTCAACATCAATACACATCCTCATACATCATTCATACAAAAGCTAATAGACTACAGATACAATTAAAAAACACGGAGCAGGGACAGCCCCTATTCAGGGTGCATAGTCCATCGATACAGCAAATCTTCGGCTCAACAGCCAATCCGTTTAGCGCGTAATAAATCACCCTGCAACACCCCAACACTGTTTCGAATGAGAAACCCGAGTAGAAACGAAACTCATGTATTCTACGTTCGCAATTTAGTTTCCAAAAATGTAAACAAACATTTGTGTATTTGGAAAAATTACTTTACAAAATACCGATAAGGTTCAGTTTGCAATACAACTTCAACTTTTATGACTTTTTCAATCGTACCTACTAGTCATATTAAAAACAACTTATTTTAAACTCAACGCAAACTGAAAGCATTTATTTTAAATAAGCCAATTACGTGCTCTTTGGAATTGCCAAGGAGTGAGTACTGAAGTCAAAAAGATGAAGTTTGTTGTTTACACTAGCATATCTTAAAGTTAATATTTGTTTACGTGGAAATGACATCAACTTGAAAAAAAGGATTTGAATACACTTAAGGTACATTCTTATGTTATAACTTCTACTGGCGAAACATGTAACGTTTGCCACAAGCAATTATACAATCCGTCTGAACGTATCATACGCCCCGATAAAGTAGGCTATGCCAGATAATGCTTTTGAATCGGGAGATTCACTTCTATTAATTTTAATTCTATGTCTCGAACGCATTATCAGGGGTAACCGTGCGTTTACCCCTCTGGGGTATGTCAGATGTGCAGGGTACAATTTGATTACGTCATTACCCCATACTGGGGACCCAATGTCGTATCAACGATATTGTTAATAAACTCGTCACAATATTATTTATTGTTATTAGTCCCTTTTGGTTTATGGGTAACAATTTTTAATTAGCAGTTGTTCTTTATTGCGAGGGGCAAACGTGAAAGATTAAAGTAATTAGTTGGCTCTAAGTAAGAAAAATAATGCAAGGATTCAATCCATTTGGGCACCCGAAAGGACTCACTATTTAATTATTGTGCTGGTAATTTCCATATTTTGTTCGTTGTTTCGGGAAATTCGTGTTTTTTCTTATTTTTTTAAGAATGGGCATGGGCTATCCGAATATCGGAAAATATTTGGGCTAGATCTTAAAGGGGAGACGTGAAAATTGATTCACTGTTACATTGTATAATAGATATGAAACAAATTAATTAATTAAGGTATTTTATGTCTCTTGCTTGTTTTTTTGCCCGGCATTACTGCTGATGCTCATATTATCATCAATTACCGTAGCTATGCCAAAGCATGGTCCTTTATGTAGATAAATAGTTAACAAATAAACAAAATAATCAAATAGTCAGTTAGTAAATAAATTTTCTTTTTTCTTTCTTTTAAAACTTAAACTTGATTCCATATTTAAACAGTAATTGTTTCGCTCAACGTGGGGTAATGTTCCTACCGTATGTGATTGTATGCATTTATCAAAGCATACAATTTTACTGAGACGTGCATAACATTAACGAATCTCGCGTTAATACTCGTGACTCCACGGTAGTATAATTATGTTCACTCCGTGCACGTATTGTCACCACATTTATGTTATTATTTCATTACATTTTGTAGGTAAGAACTTGAACTGTTTGGTACTGCAAAGACCAGCACCCTAATGGCGAAAATTCTCTTCGATTCTCCTGCATGTTAGCCGAACTCCTTGACATCTTTTCCGCTAGCCTAGCCAGGTGCCTGCCATACTAGCAAAATATTCTAAGCAACCTCTTTAATAAAATACGTAGTATTTTTAAACCTGTTGTAAAGTTTTATTTTACATTTAGGTACAGTCTGTGTTCATGACATCTTAAGACGAGTTATTAAAGCGTAAAAAGGTCTTTTCTTTAATCTTTTTTGTGTTTCAGTTACTTAAAATGTTTTTTTGTCAGTTCATTAACTCTTGACACAGTGCTACAAGATTTTTATGTTATATCTAAAACTTGTTTTTTAGAAGACCTTCGTCAAATTCTTTTTTCATATTTTATTTTTTAATATTTACTCTTTCTAGACGTCCTTTTTCGGAATGACATTACCTAAAAGTAATACGTTCTTTGTTATGATTTAAAAATAGCTGGTTGGTTTCCTAGGCAGCTCGTGTTTTTTTATCTTTGAGTCTGCTATTGAAAATAGTTGATATAATTTCAACCTAAGTAAATCTAACAAACAGACAAACTGTCATCAAAGTTTGGTTTAGTCAATTGAAGTCACTACGGATCGCCGAGAAATAGATTTTACAGAAATCCGCATTCGCAATAACCAATTAACTCTATAGTTTTCCAGTAGAACCCTTTCAATTTAGTTTTGATTAGCAGTTGATAAAAGTCCTGTCTAATCGAAATTCTGTAAAAAAATGTAACCACAATTCAATGTAATCTAAAACTTTAATCAAGAATTGTAAACTTGTTAAAATAAGTAATTATGAAAGACGATTTGAAAAACTGCGAAAATTTTATTGACATACATTAATAAAATCCTTTTATTTTCTATTAAGTATATTTGAAAACTGAATATAATTCTTATTATTCTTAGTTTTATAAACATTAGTTTGTTAACTAGACGGCCAATATAAAAATAAATGGACCTTCCAAAGGAAATCCTTATTACAACCTTTCCTTTCATGGCCTCGAATTAATCAGGTAATAAAAATAGTCTGTTTCTCTAATATTAGGCGCCATTTATATCTATTAAGGGGGCAAAGTTACGGAGGGTCGGTAAAGGCGTTTTGAATTTGGTTTTGTCACTGTCCTAATCAATCTTGTAATGGAATTGACAGGTGACATGATCCAGCCAATGGAGGCGTATTTTTGTCCATTTAGAACCTGGCACGCATATTTCAGAGCACAGAACAGTTCAAAACACAACACAGAACAGAACAGAACAGCAGCAGTTTTCATAAATTGTTTTTGTGTTTGTTTTTTATATCAGAATATCAAAACTCAATTAGGTAGGTACATCATTTTAATAATAATTATTAGACACTATTACTATACCCCTAAACGTGGGTTTTTCTCGTAGATAGATAGGTAACAAAAAATGGAGGTACCTAGTTAAATAGATAATAATAAAATACACGCTGCTATGGATAACATTTGGGCCATGAACCTGAACAGACTCTTCGCATCATCGCCATTTGGTTGTGACAGAATTATATCAATTCGGTTCAACCTCAAGATCCATACACATCATTTCTATGAGACTCGTATAGAACACAGTCCATCAAGTGACGTGAGTCTTCCACAACTCCACACTGGCGAGTGACTTATGGACTCTTAAGTATTTAATTTGTAAATCTAGACTATTTACAACTTTATTTCAATTCATTTCTAGTCCAACCAGATTGATCCTGTTAGACTTGTTGTAACAAGAATAAAGTCTTTTATTTTTCCAACATTTCTTATCCTGTTTGCTTTACGCCACAATCTAGGTAGTGCAACACAACTGATGGTAATTAGCTAAGTGGTCGTTTAGGGATCGTTAGAGGAAATAATAAGCTCAGTTTTTAAAGGTTACACTTGAGGACTTGGCTGTCTTATTCATTTACCTAAGGTGGGTATTTAGGTTATTCTTCCTTTCTGATGGGTTGATTTGTAAATGATGAAGTGCTTCAGCAGTTTTCCTTGAACGATTTTATGGAACGAAGTTCTTTCTACGTGGCTTGTGGTAGGAGTTGTCTGGTAAAAATTGTAACATAATATAACATCACGGCTTGTTTCCCCGAAGGGTTAGGCGGGGGTGTACTCATAGTACACCCAATTTTAAAGTCCCTTGTAGTAGGGGGCGAGCCTATTGCCACCATCGGGCACAAATTCTTGACTCCGGGCTGCTACTAAGAAATTTCTAGATGGAAAAACTCAATAACACTTTGCCCGACCTGGGAATCGAACCCGGGACCACATGCTAAGCAGTAGCGCTTGCGACCACTAGACCAACGAGGCAGTTCGGTAAAAATTGTCTTGTAACGAAAAAGCGTTCTGCCCGAAAAAGTCACTTTCAAGGGCTCAAGTTTGAAATATTAAATTTTCAATAGTTCTAGTATACTAGATGGTTACATAAATATACAGCGAAAGGAACATGGTTCCAACCGGGTGTCCCACGACCACCATCCGACTTTTTTTTTATATCTTTAGATTTAATATGAAAAATAATATTAGTAATGATGCAAGGCAAAGGAAAATAGGACCTTAGCTATTTCATCATCGATCTGATCTTAGTAATATATACTTTTTTTAACATAATTGGTTTATTTTCGGTGAAATCGGTGAAAATAAAAGATTAGTGCTCAATCACTTATCTTTTTTATGACAATCCCAGATTTATAAATGTCCGTAAATATTGAAACGATGACAAAAGAGTCCAAAGACGTAGTTTGCTCAAAATAAGAAACCTTTTATATCGAGAAAACGTGGGCAAAACCATTTTATCCTAATACTATCGGAGGAAATATGGTTCATTACACATCACACATAAGTTTTATTGTCAAGAAAACCTAGTTTTATATCTTGAAAAATATTGTTGTATGAAGAATATCGAGATTCGTATTCCAGTATTCACAGTGTCACGTTATATTTCCAAATATGACGTGACACAGATTGTAATCATGTTATATAATATCATTTCAGTTAATTTCTGACTTAATGAAACTGATGAATAATCATTATACATAATCTGTAATTCTGTATAAGTTCATGTCCCAATTCTGTAGTTTCAAAAATAAGATTATTTTATTTATGTAAGTAGGTCCATCTCTGATGTGTACCTACTTACTCTGATATGTCTACATACTTTTCTAACTTTAGAAAAATAAAGGGTTATCACCCTTTCGTTATTTCGATATAAACGCATAATAAACTCCGATAATTTACGATAAAGCAATGTAAATTTATTTACCATTTACATTAAAAAGATAACTGTAATGTGCAGTATTCAACAATTACACAATAACTATCATTATTTTGCCGTTATTTGTCTTATGCTTTAATAAATGGACTACATGTACTTCTAGTGAAGGATAGCTTCGTGGAAAACCAGTAACTAATCATAAATACCTAATGCACTTTATCGGCTCGTGCAGAGCGGCGCGATATCACGCCAGTCTGCACGGGCCTTAAAGATTTTTCTAATTATTTTCTAATTTTTATTACTACGTAATAAATTCCTTTCTTAAATCGTTTTAATACGATAATGCCATTTCTTACCTTTAAAGCATGCTCATTGATACATTTATTTATTTCAATTAACTTTTGTACGTAACATTAACACACATAGGTACCTAGATAGACCCCTCCATTAGCCTTACCACTCTGGAATAGAAAGGCTACGGCTATTACTCTCTTAGTAACAGAGCTGGCCTTTTAAGCTTCCGTTCGGCCACATTTAACACAACATCTTCATAAACCTTTGCGAGTGCAGGTCACAACACTACTGTTGTGTAACTGTCGACCTTTCAGGAGATAGGCTGAGGTGTAGGTACTTATTTAGGTCTGTAGGTATTCTAAAATTAACTTCGAGGATTTTAGACTTAGTACTTGTAACATCTGTTTGTTTTTACTTGAAATCCTGCTGGATATTCTGTTTAGAATGAATGGCTGTCAACGAATATTTGAAGTTTATGGTACTTTACTTGTACACGTAACGCGCAAAAACGGCAACGATGTAGCTTTATTAAAAGCAAATGCATGACGTCTAAAAATACGTCTGGATGTTACAGAAGGAAGAATTTCACAATTAGTCAACACGGTGTTTGTTGATCCTAAGAGGGTTTATCCTGAAAGTTGGCAACGTCGCAAATAGATGTCAAATATTTCGCTGTTTTGATTAATTTGATAATATTTTTGTATGGAAATAAGAAATGTGGCTAACCAATTGACTAGAATATTGATTATGAAATGCAATAATTAATATCGTAACACCGAATAGTTAGTTTTAGATGTAAAAAAAGTATTTGGTAACTTTCCAAATGCCTTTTTTTCACCTAAAACGGGTACAACATCAAATTCAATGTTATAATTGCAATTCATTATTAATATTCTAGTCAATTGGTTAGCCACATTTCTTATTTCCATACAGTATTATTTCCAAATTAATCGAAACAGGTAAATATTTGACAGCTATTTACGACGTTGCCAACTTTTAGGATGCAACCTCAAAAAAAAAAAAAAAAATATGAAACACACAACTCTGACTACAGAGTGTTTTTTTTTACTATTATCAAGCCTACTAACCTAACCAAGGTACCTATACTAACTTCTGTCAGTAACGATGGCAAATAACACCAAATAAACGCACTAAAAACCATAAACTTTCCAATCGACGTAGAATTTCGCCTAAATTTCTATGTATATCATTCTCCTTACACCAATACCCGATAAACAGACGAGTTTGTATCACTTCCACTGCTCATTTACTCCGTTGATGAGGGAATTAACGTCTGATGGTAGACGTTTCATCTGTCTCGCAGTGATCGCTGTGTTCATTACACGAATATGGACCCGCAAGCTGATATATCGCTCTCATTGTCTCGTACTAACAACAGTCCATTCTGGATAACGGCCCGTTTTACTGACCTCGTACGTCCGGGTTAGTGCGACCAGCGTTCATATTGAAAACGAGATTCGGATACTATAGCTTCTTTCGGTTATTGACAGCCGATTTTGGGCCAGTGATGTGATTACTGAGGTTATGGGATTGGCAACGAGAATTGGTTTGTTGGAATTACGTTTTTGGTTTGTATAATTGTAAATGGTGGTAGTTCTCTGCATTTAGTAGAACGCGAACCAATTAACATTCAGAATTTATTATTATTTAGCATCGAAATTCTTAATAGATGAACCCTTTCTTCTTCTTAAATAGTTCTTCAATAGTTCAGCCTGTGCTAAATATACCTATATGTAGGATATTAATTCGGAATGCATCATAATATTTTTAAAGAATAATATAATATAGAATAATAGAGTATGTGTGAGAGGGAGAGAAGAAAAAAAGATGGTGAGCGACCGATTAAGGTGACGTTTAAAGATTGTAAGTAGTGTTAAAAATAATTAAAGAAGTGTCAAGAAGTGAAGAGTATTGATTTCGGTAATCCACACCACCCTGTATATATATACATATCAATCTGGGTTGACAGCAGAACCAAACATAGGATGTGAAAGTAGTTGGTACGCCACTCGTAAAGGCCATTTAAATGCACCTTCATCAAGAAGTATAGGAAGCTTATCAGCGGGTTGGTTTTTAGCATTATCGAAATACTCAACATAACTATAAACTATAAAAGCCAAGCCCAAAACATTTAATTCCATTATAATTGGCCTCAAAGTGTTTTAACATTAATAAAGCTAATTGCTTTACTTTATGCGGCTTAAATATCCGCGGGATCCAAATATTTTGTTGGTGTAATTGGTTTGAAGTGCTAACAAAGTGCACTGTTTTTGAATTGCAAATTGTTTGTTTGGCAATAACCAAATTAATATGAAATGTACCTGCTAAAATACCTACTAGTAGGCTGAATACCTTTAATAACTCATTTTATTGTCATCGCCTATGCCCGAATGAAGGATGATCCTTAATACGTGGCAAGGGAATTTATTTTGAGCAATTTATAATGAAATTTAAATAATCTGTATTTGTCTCAATCGATAGGGTGTGGATCCCTATTTTATGTATGCTTACCCTTCGGCGAATAAAGGTGTGATGTTCTGTTATGTTATACAATTGAAACTTAGCGCACTCATATTCCTAGTTGTACATAGGTTTATCTAAAGACTTTGACCCTAATTTTTGGTCAACGCGACCCCACAAACAATAAATCAGTCCCGCAGAAACGGGTGGATTTGGAGGCATTAGTTCAAAGCGCGGATGTATGCAACAACAAAGAATGACAAAACAGGAACAATGACCGAGGCAGCTATAATGAGAAGCTCGCTAAAATAGCGTCCCAAAGAGATTCGTTGAATTTTGAGTGATACTTTCCCACTTTTCAGCTCCATAAGTAACCCAATGGAGTGAAACTTTTGTCTCTTAAATCATCGTAAGCTAATCGGAAAACCGTTGGAACCACCTACCCACATAATAATCAAGGTAGGTACTTTGCTTACAAACTTGCCTGTCAATTTGAAAATTCAGTATTCTAAATCTGTTGGTGGACACTGACAGAGATAAAAATAATCATAAATCTTTATTTATCTCGACATCTTATCACAGACACTTGTTACACAATCTTGAATAGAGAAAGGTGTCTGAGGTAGGAGGGTCCTGCATTACAAATCTCTTAGACGGGACATGTTATTTTTACATAAAGTTATATCAAAATGTTGCAGGTAGGTACGTAATATCAACATTATAGATCAGTTAAAATTAGCGCTTTATGAAAATAAAAAGTAACAACCTCTAAAACTCTTAGTTCTCATCACTGCCTCGTGTTTGAGTTGTCACAATCGATCAAAATCAAGAGTAATTTATTCACTAACTAGACTGAGAACCAGCTGTTTCCGAAAGCCAAAATTACATAAGACAGTCCCTCAAAACGCCCACCCCTCACCACTTCCTAGTGTTTTAGCTGGGAAGAAGAAATGGATCTCCTAGGAAGCCTGCAAGCTTAGATACTTTCAGTGCCGATTAGTTCTTAAGTACTCAAAGTATCTCAATAACTGTATCATTCAAAGTCACAAGCAAGTGAGATTGAACATACAAATCCCGATGAGAATAAGCTTCCCCATGAAGTCCCAAGAGTGTCGTATGAGGCGAATAGAGGGTTATATTCTGTGCAAAATTATTGAACGATGGTCTACCTCTACCTCTATGTAACTAAAGACAACATAAACTCCACTCGGGAACCTTTTTGAGGTGACGGCTCCATTATTTTAGAGTGATTTATGTACCTACGTACAGATGACAAA
Source organism: Eupsilia transversa (assembly GCA_914767815.1). Classification (NCBI taxonomy): domain Eukaryota; kingdom Metazoa; phylum Arthropoda; class Insecta; order Lepidoptera; family Noctuidae; genus Eupsilia; species Eupsilia transversa. Next base: position 9,066,616 of record OU611888.1, read on the forward strand.
CATGTTTTTGTTCGCAAATAATAACATCAAAAGAATGAATCAATTTGTTTGAAGCTCCCCTCAGTCCTAGGGTTTACCATCAAGCTATTTCAAAGGGGGATCGAATACGATTTTCTTTTGCCTTGCGGCTTGATGTGTTGTATTGATTTTGTACTGTAGCAGAGGTCTTTCGGGAATTCCGTTTCGTTTTGCGAAAACACTGCACAAAATAAAAATGTAGGTATGCCTTCCCTTGGTTTATAATGAAAAACAAGCTTTCTATGAACTGAAAATTGGGGTTTTATCTGAGTTCCTGTTCTCTATTGGATACAATATTTATGTTCTGAATGTTTATTATTTGCCCGAGAAACGTTTTCGTCGCGGCTTACTACGCCATTTACTTGTTTATATTTTATTTTGTTTACACTATCTGAATTTATCTTTTGATTAAAATCTGGGTTAGGCCTGGCAATTTGAATAAATTTATACCAAGTAAACGGTATCGAAATAGAGAATCTCATTGAAAACACAATGGATAAACGTTAGGGTGCCATTATCGATCGAGATCACATGGAAAATAAGTTTTACTACCGTGCGGCGAACCTTATCGAATTTTCTAAACTCCGTTTTAAATTGGCAATCACAATTACGGTTGGGGCAAACCAATATTTTATAGACAAAGTTCGATTTCAAATTTCATCATTAGGGATTAAATGGATCGTATCTCGAATTACAATTATAGTTAATACCTTTAAATAATCTTTTTCTAAAACAAATATCTTTTTAAATAATCCTTCAATGGAAATGTTGACGGTTCTAGTGGTTCTAATAGGCACAGTCTTATAAATAACAACAGCTTTTGTGGCAGTAACGTAGAAAACAATTCGGCTTCCGAAACTCTTGCTCTCACGATCAAACGCGTGTGGAATACGATCGTAACACAACACAATTATTTACTTATTACTCATCCCGACTTTGTTGGTAGTCACGTTTCATTCAAGTTATTGTTTTCTTACGCTACTTATTTCCGAGCAACATCATTTTGTTATGTTATCTTAAGGATGCCAATTCGAATGTACTCAAAAAAAGTCGAGAGGTGGTGGTGGTGGACACCCGGTTGGAAGTTCCAACCGTTCCAACTTGGAACGAAGTTCCTTTCGTTGTATATTATGCACTAGCTTCTCGCCGCGACTTCGTCCGCGTGAAATTTCGGACCCCGGCCCACTGCGTCGCAACCCATCGCCCGCCCGCGCTATTACTTCGTTTTCGCTTAGGGTTTATACTGACTTTTTTCATTTTACTCGGCTCCTACGCGTCGTAGCGTCATATTACATAGCCTATACCTGTAAAGTAAAGTTTGCATCAAAATCCGTTCAGCCGTTTTCACGTGATGCTCGAACAAATAAACAGACAAACAGATAAAAATTCTAAAAACTGTTGGAACGTACCTATTCTGTTATCGATTCTAAGTATCCCCAGCCAACTTTTTTTCGAATATCTTCCATGTACAGACTTTCGAAGCTCTTCAGCTTTATTATATGTATAGATTAAAATAAATAACGGGCACAGTGAAATAATTAAAAAAACAAGTAACCATAGAATCATATACAAACAGTTAGATAAAAGGATACATATAAAATAGTTAGTACATATAAGATAGTAGCAACATTTGAGAGTAACCAATTAAAAAATAAAAGTGTCGTGACGGTGTCGTTCGCCAAGTGTGCTGAATATAACGTGCATTAAGGAACTTCGTTCAAAAATCTTTCATTAAAAAAATGCCCATCATCCTCAACCAAAAAACATTACTTCGTTACAAGTTTAAAGGTAAAAAAACAAGCTAATGAAATTTCAAGTAGGTACCTATCGATTTCAAAGTTCTTAGTTCCTCTTAAATCCTTCAACTTGTTTTTCGAAAAGTATTTACGCCACGCTGGTTACAGAAGGTCTACGTTCATTATGGATCGTTGAAAGCCCCCGCTGTGATAGATGACCTGTTCAACGCGAATAATGGTCCATTCAGGCTACTTTGAAAACCATTTACCTTTGGTAGTCCACTAGTCAACCATACCTAATTATGGAACGGATGGACATGATTGAGGGTGTTGATACGTTTCGGGACATCAAAAGGGATTAGGAGGAAGTAGGTGCCTATATTATGGAAAATTAAATATCTACTGCTGAATCTGAAATTGCAAAATTTTGATTGTGAGTATTCAATTTGTGGAAAATTTAAGTTGTTGATGGTTGAATGAATAGTAATAAAGATAATTATTGTGATGAACTGTTTGAACAGAATCATTGCAACGCTGATTTGATGGGTATGTTTTCTCCTCTACCTATCGTTATTTCTCCTGACAAAGTTTATCTATGTATTTATTCTTTTTCAAGTTATCTATCCTTTATGTTGCCATGTTTTATCTCTGCATCACCCTAAGGTTGACTGGTAGAAAATACCTCAGGCATTAAGTCCGCCTTTGTTCAGTATTTTTTTAAATAAATAATTATATAAAATATTAAATAGTTTTAATAAATAATAAATAAAACAGTGATTACCTACTGAAGAGTTTTATTATACTCGTAAACTAGCTTCTGCTCGTGACTTCATCCGCGCGAAATTTTGGCACCCAACCCACTGTGTCGTATCCCATTGCCTGCCCGCGCTATTACTTCGTATTTCGCGTTCTTTCTGACTAATTTTCTTTATGCTCGGCTCCTAAGGGTCGTAGTGTGATGTTACATAGCCCATATAATATCCTTCCTTAAGAATTGGGGCTATCCAGTGCAAACATATTTTTTCAAATCCGTCTGCAAGTAGTTCCGGAGCCCCCCTACATATAAATAATATAAATATAAATATCGATTTGGCAATAAAATTATCTGTTCCTTCAATACATGGGTACCTTTTTGAAATTGTGTTACGTTTTTTCCTTACCAACTACAAGTTACTATGCCAACCAAGGCAACATAAATTATACGAAGGTAGGCACATTCATATTCATTAGTTCATTAACTTCGAGTAACGTAGGTGTCTCTAGCAATTAGATCGTCTCGTCTAATCTTGTTTTCGTTAATTAGATTTTATCAGAAGGTTTTTGGCCATAAAGTACCAATTGATTGAACTTGGCAATAGGCTTCCTACAATGGATTTTAGAATAATCCTCTTGATACAGGGGAAAAAACAAAGATGACAAAAATGAGGCTACGACTTTCCCATAATCATCGACAAGTCACCTGTGGATTAACCTACATCAAATATTGGCAGAGGTTGAGAAATGAACATCTAGATTTTCGAAGCCCAAACTAAAGTAAAATATGGTTTTTGTTTTATTTACAGTAAAAATACAGCTCTTATTTTATTATGTTAGGCTTCTGTTATGATTTTAATTACTAATTAGTTCTATTTGAAATATTGGATGTCATTATAATAATTTGTAAGTCTTCACAAAATTAAAATCTGAAAATGATATTGTGATATTTTTTTAACCACATAAAATAGCAACACTCAACTTGAAAAACTTGAGTGTCGCAACAATTTTCCTCACCCTCATAATATGATTAATCTATACCTTCATTACTAACACGGGGGAGCTGAATGGAAGTGAAAAGTGTGGTGGCTGATTGATGACATGTACCACGACGCGAGCGCCATTGAAGATGGCCATTCATTCCCACGCTGTAAAATATTTCACCAATGTTTTCGGTGTCTCGGCTTCGTAACAAATGATGTGCTAACAGATTTTACACACAAACTGTCACAACATTTTTACTGATATATGAATCAATTTGGAAAGCATTCGGCCCCACTTTTGTCGAAAACATCGGGCAATTTAAGCAGGAATAACGTTTTCTGGGCGATTTGGAAATAACAGATTGATGTTGCTAGGAGGTCTACAGTGCGAGTCAATATTACTTAGAGATAAAACCGAAAAGGATTTGTTTTAGTCCTCACAAGTCCTAAACTCATTAACAGCTCCAGCAAAAATCCAAGTACAGAAGCACAAAGACCAAATCAAACCGATAAACCAAATTAACCAATCCAGTCCAACGGCGATACTTTCAAAATTGCAGGTAGCTGTACCCTTATAAATTTAATAAAACCCTTTAATTCAAGTAGGTTACCGAATAATAGCAAGGGTTTAGTGCGACTCCACAATTTAACACGCTCCAATGGGGGAATTGAGTCGTAAAAATAGTGAGAAACGGTCAGCAATCAGAGGTGAGATTAGATGGCGCTTCAGAAACATCGTCCCAGATATTTTCGACGCCTCCACTGGCTTCAGCGATTCAAAGCGCTGCTAACGATGCAAAGGGATATTTGAGCCCGTAGTGTGTGGATTTCTAATTTTATTTCGAAGCAAATAAATTTTGTGTAGAGAAATATGTGGTGCTAAATTCCTTTATAGAAATAAGCTTGACCGAGCCGAAGAATTCGGATATTGAATTTATTTAAAGGCATGAATGATCCCGAAACAAAGTCTTCGTAAAGTAATTATTAATTTAAATCCCAGCAAACAGATATCTACTCATTAAGATTTCCACTCATCGTGAAATACTGAAATTAGTATCTAAAATTAAACGTACCCTTACGAGTATGGAAATCCTGAGAATTCAAAATTAGCTACAGCCTTCAGAAACGCTAAATCAAATCAAGGCTTTAAGATTAGTATTTGAAGCAAGGATATACCTAATCATGTATCTACATTAATTTTAGTGGCTGGGTTTTCCAATGTCGGATATCTTTTATCCGTGGAATAAAATTGACATCGACAGTTTTTGTATAGAAAAACTTTCATAAATCCAAAATTATTCCTCGGATAATATATAAAATATCTGGCGTTGGATAAATTAGGCCTAAAAGTTAATATTTTGTTTCCCGGTATAAGATAGTCTTTTTATTCTATAGTATCCTAAACTCTAAAACTGACTAACTGATCCTTCGAGAATATTTTGTAGGCAATTTTCGCTTCGAAACCATAAATGCAAAATTATGAAAATTAAGGTTTAATATTGACAAAGATACGATAGAAAATCGTGAAATTCAAGACCAAAATGTGCCGATCAAAATCTTTACAGCTGTAAAATATCTTGGCAATCCGTGTCTATGATGATGCGCCGACCCGAAATAAATTGGGATAAGGGCAGGCGAATGATGATGATTTAAATGAAATTCGGTTTTCATGTCCGTCTGTGCCATTGCGTTGTTCTTCTAAACTCCGAAACAGATTTTGATGCGGTTTCACCATCATTTAGGGAGGATTCGACCAAACATGAGTTTATCCGCGGAGTAAGATTTACTTCTGACAGTTTGCGTATGGAGAAACTGTTTTGTCCGACACGCACTTGGCCTGTTTTAGCTATACATGTCTTGCAAGAGTTCGACAGACGTTTGGGCTTATTGTTTTGAATGTCTAATCGAATTAATTCCCCCACTCACTGTTCCCCAATAATGTTTCTGTTGCCATCTGAGTTTATTTTGAATCAGTTAAATATTTTATTTACGGTTATTTTATTCCTTTTTTGCTTCTTCTTGTGTTTGTGTTGAATATGGCGGACACGTAGGCTTTGCATAATAAATTATTATACCTAAGTGCCTGAGTCTCGAGAAAAATGTAAGATTTCTAAGGGTCGACATCGAGAGGATAGCCGCACGTAGTGGTAACGTGCTGATATGTATTTTAAAGATGTTGGATAAAAAATTATGTTTATCTCAAGATACGGGTTTTCTTGTGCCTTAGGAGCAGAGGTGGCCAAACGTTCGACTAGAAATCCCGTCCAATATGCTGAGGACAGCCTCCGTTTGGATTTAGCTTTTACCAGATAGAGGGTACCTATCACTGACTAGCATTAGCTTAATCAGTCTATAATGTTCCCATTGTTCCGACACAGGCCGCCTCTCTGTGAGAAGGAATGGCACGTAATCTGGCCTATCCTAAAACCAAAACATCTTTGAATGTTTGGTTCTAGGATATGCCGGTTTCCTCACGATGTTTTCCTTCACAATTTTGAGAGCAGTGGTGATGAATTAATTACCAAAGTAAATTGCCAGCCTGGGCTCAAACCCACGATCTTTGAAACGTAAGTCGGAGCCATTACCACTGGGCCAGCACTGCTCACTGTCTGACTAATTACACACAGAAAAAGAAAAGGTTTTCTTAAGTAAGTAAGTCTTAAGCTATTCCTAATTTTAGTAACACTTGGAATCTTAAATCTTTACAAAAACGTGACATTACAACAACACAATTAACTTAATGCGGTCCTAAAGGTGTGTATGTTAAAATAATTACTTAAAAATATGACGCTCATCCCGCAGCAAGCCCATATAATAACCGAGAAACAAAGTTAGGAACATATTCAGGAAGTTGATCGTATATAAACAAGTTTAAGAGGCCCGACATAAGCTATTACAGACAAATTCCCAATTGATAAGTGCTCATATACGCAATAACTTGGAAATTACTTCCTTCAGTGAGTTTCTTCTGAGTTTTGCTCGATTACTTTATCTTGCGGGTTTTGGGGAATGTTTTGTCAGATTAATATTGGTAAGAAGTTAATTCGGTAGGGATTAGGTAATATAATATGGAGTCACCGAGCTTTTCCGCATAATAGGTAAACTTTACAACACAATGTATTTTCTAGAAAGATTTGCTCATTGATAAAATAGGTACTGAAGTTTATATTACTTTTAAATATCGCACTAGAATAAAAAATCTCCATAATCATCATTAAAACTGTTTTATAGTGTATCTGGTATGTTTGCACAAGCACTCGTCGACGGCTTCCACGTGATCGTCAGACAGAAATCTGCCTTTTTACTCTGCAGAGTGCGTAAAAGCTCCAACTCCATCCTGAAGACCATAGCGAGGAGGTACGATTCTCCTTTGTTAGGTGATGTTGTTCGAAGATGCATTTCGAACAACAACCTTGTCACTTTATAAATCCTACTAATATTATAAACGCGAATGTTTGTGAGGATGGATGTTTGTTACTCTTTCACGTAAAAACGGCTGAACAGATTTCGATGAAATTTGGCACACAGATAGTTTATAACTTGGATTAACACATAGGGTCCTTTTGTCCCAGTAATACATTCCCGTGGGATAATTTCCGACCTCCACGCGGGCGAAGCCGGGGGTGAAAGCTAGTAGGTAATAGTTTTTACTATAATATATAGGTATAAGTTATCTTTTTTGTTTACTAATCCATATGGATGTAGCTTATCTGAAATATTTTTTTTGTCAATTATACGGTTATACCACCATATAGGTCAAATAAAAAATGAACTGCATAACTACTGCATGCATGGCATACCATAATCTATTTATAAGCGACATTAATAGTGTTACAAAATCGACTCTTTTAATGTCTTTAGAAATATAAACCTTGGCGTCACAAGCTCCTTTTTTAGATACACTCAGTGACTTCGTTTTTTTGCTCGACATCGTAGAAACGACGACATCAATCATTATTGTGACATCGTCACTAAGTGGATATGTAATGTCACTTTATGTCAGGAAAGTTATAAGGAGATCAGCTGACGAAATAAAGTCTGTAGCGATTGAGGGTATTGTTGCAGTTTTGCAAGGTCTTTGCACGTAAACTCATAAAAAAATACACTTGTGCGGATTCCCATGTTGTCTCTCTTGGCTCATAATACTTTCACATGATACGGATATTACCTTCATCTTTAATAATAAGTTCAGAAAGAATCCTTTTATCTAATACTAACCGGAAGAATGTAGACGGTCTAACATGTAGAATTTTATATCCGAGTAATTCTTATTCATTCAAGAGGTGCATCCAAATTATATCAAAATAAAAATTAAGCATATTTAGAGTGCCAGGATAAAGTTAATTATTCTTTATAAAAAAAAACGGTAATATCGAGACTACTCATCACTACTAAATATACCTAATTGAAGTAGGTTTAAGTAAAAGTCGTTCCAATTAAACCATGACCAAAAACACAACTTCAAATTAACTAATTGAAATAAAAACAAACTTTCGACCTTTCTCTGCATTCATATGAAACTTAGTTTGAATCACAAAACCCAATATGGACACAAGCGTGAAACCTCAATGGCATACATAAAAGGCAAATTTTGCCTTCTAGAATTCCATGAATAGAATTTAATTCAAATAATAACGTAAAACAGACTAATGTTCAAAGCGTTGCGAGTGGGCAGTTTTTAGGAACGATTTATCCGTGAATTATAATAAGTCATTCATGTTTGCTGAAATGGCTAAATTAATGTATTGTTCTCCGTTCATTTTCTGATTATGGCACATACAACGTCCTTTTACGCTTTAACAAAAGTTATTTGAAAGAATCAATAATTGAATAACTAATGTTCGATTCAAGTTATGCCACCGCTCTTAAATAATCATTATACACATAATATCTGTAATATTTATGGTGTACATAAAAAAGAGTATTCTTTTCTATTCTATTATTATCACACTCATCATTATTTATTTCTCTATTGCGAGACAATTCAGACTTTCTATGATTGTTTAAATGTAGGTTGGTTGATTGTTTCATTCTAAAACAACGAACCTACAAACAAAATTATATTGTGAACATTCTGGAATGTTCAAAATTGGTACGGTCAGCTTAATGGTTTCATTTTCATATCTGTATTTTTACGATCGCCACTACGTTTTGCTGACCCAACTCATTTTCATATTTTAGTTGCTAAACTAACACAGTATTTTAGCGTCCTCTTGTGCTGCTAAAATGTGCAATCATAAAAATGTTGGAATTTATAAAAATATTATATAACTTGGGTTTTCTGTGTATACAAATGTTAAACTAACTGTACCACGTAGGCATAAATATGCTAGTTTATTGCATTTGTTAGAATTTTGTTATAAAAAATAGCTATGTACCATTTTCACCAAATCTAAAAGTACAATGTAAACCAACTGTATATTTTATCCGGCCCTAACATTATTCTTGCTAATGATAATGGTGTTTGGACCAAAAGATAGACATTTGTCACTGGAACACGTTACATCACTAGTCAGCTAACGTTAGTTTGCGGCGTAGATCCATCCTTCGGTGCTTCCACCCGATTTCCGGCATTAGTAAGTTGGACGATTCGGGTCTGACGTCATTTATCACACGACCACGATACTTCGTTTCACGATTAAAAAGCCCGAAAGCTTTGTCAGTTTGATACGTTTTACAGGCATTTTGTGTTTTAAAACTTTTACTAGATAAAAGGTTAGTAGGTGTCTAATTTATTGATTTAATCTTTTGATTAAAATATTTCATAAACTCAAGCCTGGTTTACCTGTAGTACCCATCTTTCAGCAGTTATGGTTTTAATTTCCACGTAATATAGGGCGAGCCTATAGCCAAATTGCCATAAAATATTTCCTTTCTTTATAATTCTAAACTTTCAGTTCCATTCCACGGATCTTCAAAATAAATGTCTGCATATTTCTAAAACCAACAATAATGGAGCGATGTTTTTCTGAATGTCACTTAATATAACTTTATCTTAGAAGTGTCAATGCCAACGGTCTTGAAGTCAAATGCAGAAAATTCTTCCACATTTTTTCGTGGCTTCCAAAACGAGCCATTTAAACAAATGCTGAATCCAGTAAAATACACATTTCGGTGAGTATTATTTTTTAAATAAAAAAAAACTAAATCCTTCGTAAACCGGTTACTTTGGCGCATAGCCAAAATAATACTAAGCGGAAAGAAATGAAATAAGTTGGAAGAATTCTGCAGTGGGTACCTACTTGTAACTAGAGCTGGCTTCTGAGCTATCAAATGTAGCAGATTGACAAGCTAAGGCCCTTCTCCCTACTCAAGTCGCATACTAACTGAATACTTGTTGGCAACACGACGTTCGTACATTACGCTACTGAAAAATTACAAAATACATCATTATCTAGTTTTGTGTGTTTTTAATGAACGGACCGATTTTTCGAGATGCGTAGGAGAAGCGACACTCAGGCGACCAGCACGGCGGGTCGCGTGCGACTAGTCGCGGACGCGTACGATACCGGTAGCATAGTGTGCGAGCACCAATACAAATGTATGTGCAATATTCCGCGGCGATTAGTCTCCGAGACTCGCAAGACACTAGGTCTATCGTAATGGGGGAAGGGCCTAACAGTTGACGGTTTCAAAAATATCTCTCTTTTGTTTTTTATATCGTTACCTATAAAAACTTTTCATATAAATAGGTACTTAACAGTTTTTATTTTTATTTAATGGTTTTGTCAACCGGCAGTTATTTTAAATTTGGAACTTAGTTTGCCGTTGAATACCTCGCTGTGGTACATTTTTTTCTCTCACTTCACTTCACAATTTACGGGTGAAATTTTCCTGCCATTTATAAACCGACAATGACAATACCTTCGCAAAAATATTGGAACGTTTCCTTTTCTTTACATGCTCCTGCTTAATCGTGTGTCCGAAATCACATTGAAGTTATGAAATAGCGTAAGGAAAGGAATCGGAGTGGAAGCATATATCGCTGGTCTAATTTGAATAGGCGGGGAGGGTCAGACCTCTCTCAGTTGACTGAGGGTCGACAATGACACATAAATTACTACTTTATACGTCCGGCCACTCTGTATCTACGCTCAGCGATGCCAGAAAGCTTTGGAAATATGTAGGTAAGTGAAATTTGGGGAAAAGGGGTAGGGCAATTATTTTGATGAAGCTGAGTTTGTGAGTAGTAAAAGTGATGACCATTGGCAAAAGGTTGGCAATTAGGGTCTTTATCAACGAGCAGAAGATTTATTTAGGGTCACACAAAACATTAAATATTTTAAGAGTATCCCGTTTAGCAAACTGTCTGTTAATTTCACAATCAGCATCATCAGTTCGTGCGTAATATAGTCCTCCAGACCTAATTTCGGCCATGTCTGCCAATCTCAGCTGAGACTAGCCGAAAACGCGGGCGATATTATAGTGCACCAGACATGGGTGCACTCTCTCTTCACTTTCATAGTCCGATGGGACAGCAATCCGACAGAACCGGAGAGAGATGAAGCGCAAGACCAACGGCTTGACGTGCTTTTCCGAAGCACGGGGTTATCACACAGCCAACTTCCAAGCTCCGGGCTGTTACTGAGAAATCCTAATGATAATATTATAAATACGCAGGTGGCTACAGGAGGTCACCCACACACAAGCGGTGAACTGGTGGACCTCGACATCAGGCTGCAGGCAGTCGAAGGAAGCTATGCCATCCCTGGATAGCAAGTTAACCCGGCGACTACTACGCCTGAACAGGAATGGCCTGCGCCTGGTGACGGGGACCATCACAGGACACTGCTCGCTTAATAAACACTTTCACACAATAGGCATAACGGACAGTCCTCTGTGCAGGGCATGCATGGAGACTGAGGAAACCGTCGCGCACGGGCTCTTCGAATGCAAGGGCGTCACCCGCGTCCATTAGAACAGAAACCCTCGGGTCACCCATATCTTTTACAGACGTTCTAAAGAGACCAGGAGCTTTAATAAACTTCTGGAGGGAGGTGGGCTGGTTGGATAACTACCGATGGCCGCCATGGCCCACGCACAATGGTCCACTTTCAGGGACTAAGTGCAGAAGCAAAAACCCCTAACATAGAACATAGATCCTAATGAACAAACCTAATAACACTTTGCCTGACCTGGAATCCTGAAGACCACGAGACCAACGGGACAGTCAAAATACCTTCCAGCCGTTCGTAATACCTTCCACATGAAGGCACTTATCATACTCCCCTACTATACAATTTTGGATATCACTCTATACAAATCTAATAATCCGTACGTAAATCGGCTGCTCTCTCGATCCTCTCTCGGAATTTCAACCATGGCTAGGCTACTGAACCGAATTTAGACGGGAAACAATCCTACTATAATCGCTCGGTGCTACATCGTTTTCCAATTGATTTAGGAGTTACGCAGTTATCGGTTATAGCGTACTTAGCGTGTTTCCGTTTTGATAGACGGTCAGGGCAATTGAGAAAGATATTGTTATTTTTGTGAGAAGATAAATGATTCTTTTATTCCCATATTTTCTTTAGGAAAATAAATCTTTACGAGGACTATGTGTGTGTGTGTGGCTTTCGTAGAATAACTTCCACCTGCTTCCCCAATGTCGATATTTAATTTTGGGATTGCAAAAGACAGGTGATCTAACTGACATTGAATAAGTTTCGAGATATTAAGCAAATTTGTTTTTGCTTATTCCATCCATATTTTAATGTATGTTTTCATTTTATAAGATTAGTAAAAAATAATATTTCTTATAAAAAAAATCATGCATGGTTAAATGAATTTCTCAGACTATTTTTTTCACTTGGATCACTTGCAATTGAAGAACCCGCGTCAGCTACAGTAAAATGTAGGTAAAATCTATTATAATTATCAAACTACGTTCTCAATTTCATTATAATACCATATTAACCATTATTAAAAACGGTAACAAAATATATTGTGAGTTGATTAAAACAAAATAAAGTTACAACCACTTTAATGGGTTGTCAAACAATATTAAAATAGCAAAATATAACATAGCCTATTATTATATTAATGATAATAATAGTAGGTCAGAGGTACAAACACGCAGCGATAAACATGCTGTTGATGAAATTGCATGCATTAATTTTAAACTTAACATCTGTAACTTGTATCTACTTTCTGTGCAAATAAAGAACTATTCTATTCTACGGTATTCTGTTCATGACTTTATTAAAGTTGTGTATGAAAACTTCAACTAGATATCTAGTTCAAAAACACTCGTGTGATATTATTATACACGTGCATAATAGTATGACACAAGCGTTTTGATAATATATAATAATTAGTGTATAATTATAATAATGTAGTACGGCCGTACTACTTATTATCTACACTAATATTGTAAAGAGAAAAGATTTGTATTTTTGTTTGTAATGAATAAACTCAAAAACGACTTAACCGATTTAAAAAATTCTTTCAACAGTTAAATGCTATATTATCACTGAGTTATTAACTGAGCGTATCACTGAGTTATAATGACTGTTATTAAGATATCACGCAGGTGAAGCCGCGGGAAAAAGCTAGTAGTATTATACTGAAAGATTCTTATCGTTCCCGCTATTCTTTATAATAGGTAGTCACTTTAACTCGTGTCTTGCTATTAAAGGTAATTGTTTTTATCACTCTATTTAATAATTTTCGAACTTAAACTTAATCACCTCTTCTGAACTGAAAGTTTCTTCTCGGTCTCGCTTTACCTTTATAATAGTCACTCTAATACGTGTCTTGCAATGAAATATAATTAATTGTTCTTACCACTCTATTTAAATTATTAAATAGAGTGGTAAGAACAATTAATTCAAACTTGATTTACACATCCGTAAAATCTAGTTCCTTCCAATAGAGTCACTCCCGAACACCCAATGCCCGCTCACCTCAGGCCACCGAGATTCGTTTACATTACGTTACATTTTGCTTACACAACCGAACCTCGTGTATAATAACCTCTATTATGTAACAGTTTCGTAAACTAGTATTTTCTCGCATACCTAACTCACCATTTATTTTTGCCTACAGTAATCAAAAGCAACATGCGGCATCAGACAACGTCACCGATCACCAAAGTGGGCCCCACCGCGTCGTTAAGAGACGCTGAGCCTGACTTCATAGGACCTATTGAGAATGTCACTGTGGCACTCGGCAGGGAAGCTGTGCTGACCTGCTCTGTATCAGACCTAGGGGATTATAAGGTTAGTAAATCTTCCTATAATAATAAGGAGCTCGTGGCTAACTAATAACAGCGGCACGGGTTGATCTATCAGGTGACCATCTTTACATGTTGAGACTCCTCCGTGCTTCGGAAAGCACGTTAAGCCGTTCGTCCCACGGCTGTCATTCGTGGAACTGTGACAGTCGTTACGGGTCGTCAGAAGCCCGAAAGTCTGACAACCAGTCTTACCAAGGGGTATCATATTACCCAGTTACTGGGTTGTGGAGGTCAGATAGGCAGTCACTTCATGTAAAATAGGTACTGATATTCAGCTGCATCCGGTTAGACTGGAAGCCGACCCCAATATAGTTGGGAAAAGGCTTGGAAGATTTAAATCTTCCTATAAAAATGCTGACCAGAGATACAAGAGGTTTGTTTTTAAGTCCAGTCCTTTTCCTTAATTTGGATAACCACACACAGGCGCCATTTCTTATTGAAAATACGTCTTCTCATTTTAAATCAGTAAAGATTCAGAAAAATTACATTGTTAACAAAAAGTTTGGGCCTTGATCGTCTGTTTCACTGCCTCCGAATAAGTTCCGAGTAAATTCTTTGTTAGATAAGTTCAATTGAAAAGTGTCAGATTTCAACATCAAAAAACCTAAAAAAAAAAAATGGTTCACGATATTTATGACTATTGTTAAAGAATAAGCGCCCTTAACGCTTGATATATTCGAATCCATAAGTACCAGAATATGTATTTAGCCAATTTACCGTGAAGGCTCGATGTACACTAAAAGCCTGTCGTTTTCAATCAGTGTAGCAATGTTATTTCAAGATCACGCTAATGGTTTTGTCCTACGTACATTCAGGAATATTAATTGTTTAGCAGTTTGCCATTTGCAATGGCGATTGTGATTTGAATACAACTTGTCCGTACAAGCTGGTAGTCAATTTGCTTAGCAATTAATTTCTCTGTCTTTAACTGTATCAAAATTGTATATTATTAGATACTGTTTTCATAAAATGATAGTAACATTTGTTAATTGCAGTAAATATAAGATTAATTTAATGAAGGCATAAATTTTATTTCAATATAATTTAATGATGAAATTAATTAATTTATGTATATTTTAATATATTTTAATTTAATGTGTATGTGCGACCTATTATTGGACCAATGAGTTGTCTTTTTGAATAAATGAACTGATAAATCCCTCATTTGATAGCGGTCTAAAGTCGGACAAGAAACAAATGAGTGCATTTTAATTTCGAGTGATTTAAAACAACCTAATTGACAATAGTCATTTATGCACCAAGTGCGGAAATCATCTTACGCACGTGATCATACAACGTTCTAATAAGCATGCAAAAAGACACCAGCAAAATATACGTTCAGCCAAACATATATTTATTGAATATTTAAAATTAATTTATTAATAAAAATCCAAATCTGGAGTAATTAATAATGCGTTTAATGAAATATTCATTATGTTCTACCTTTTCTATCATAATCCGTACTTAACTAAACTTTTCTCAAATAACAAAAACTCGTTGCCGGGCTGCCGACGGAGTTAACAATTAAAAAAAATACTGAAACGTGAAAATCACTAGTGTGAAAAAGTGGCACTTTCCGCACAATTTGGCTGCTTGGAAAACGCTCATTTCAGGCACATGCATGGTAATTCAATTAAAACTTTATCAATGAAGAATTTAAACTATTTATAGCTCCCGTGACTGCAACAAAATGTTTAGGTGAATTCTATAAAGCTCACGTTACATAATTATTATCTACCATCAACAAATAGGACATGCAATTACCACTACAATTACTCTACTGGCCAGTGAGGTGGACATCAAATTACGATGTATTTACTCTCTATTTGTATCTACCTATACTACCGAATATAGAAACTACCCCAACGTTAGGATTTTCCTTCTAACTAAGATTTCATACATTTAATTTTACACGCCTGCGTTATCCTAAAACAATGTATCGAGCTAAGTATTTCTATCGAAGCGACGCGCGCTTTACTTGTGGTTACCAAGTGTACAAACATGCTGTGAATGTTTGTGTAGGCGCAGGAGCTCTTGGTACGTCCGAGACAACGGCGAAGTCGGAAGTAAGTGGGGGTGTGTGCATGTGTGTGTTAAGAGCTGACGCTACTTATCTTCACGTACACATTCACAGCGTGTTTGTATACCTTGCTACCACTAGTAAAGAGCGCGTCGTTTCTTGAGATAAAAATACTGTATTAACTATGTGCCTAATTATTATATTCTCATGAGACCACTGTATTAGTTTAGTGTAAGCTGATGATATAATATCATCAAAATATAATAATTTGGCCAAATTCCTACATAAAGTAAACATCTCTTCACAAGCCAACAACCTGAAGTCTAGATTATGACGTAAGCTACTTCGACATCGTAAAACAGGCATCAACAAAATTCCGGCGCCTAAGCGGACAATAAAATTTGATCCACACGTTTTATATTCCCTCTTTATGATAATAAGATATAATAAACAGAATAAGATACCTTTGAGGAGCTTACTAAAGTTTGTCTTCCTGCTTCCGTGACGTTATCAGACCCCACTTGGAAACCAGCGCTTAGCACAGTCAACTTTAAGGTTACTCTGATTCTACTTAAGAGGTTTATACCAAAGTTACGCTCTTAAAACTTTAATGAAATATGTTCACTTGAAAATTTAAACGATGAAGGTAGTTTCGTAACGTATGAAATTAAATTCTGCGGTACAAGACGCTACTATTTCACTTCTAGAAACTTCTACGATGCACAAATGTTGGTAAAAATAAGATTATTTCTCGAACACATTTCACAAGTAAGTTATGATGTGTAAGTCAGAACTCAGCGATATGAATGGCCAATCTCTGTTTGTTGAAAAGAAAATTAATGATGTTTCAATCCGAAACACTTAGAAACATTTATCTGTCTGAACTCCATTCATGATGTGTTTTTGCAGAGCAGTAGTGGGCCGTAAATAACCCTCATTTATCGAGGATCCATTTAGTGTCCTCGCTCATGAAAAACGAGCTCTTTTCCTTTTAGAAGCGATCGATCAATTGCAATGTCATTTAAACAGAAGAGTACGTTTGATCCCCCAGACTCGTCGGATGCGGCCTCAAGTTTATTTTTATCATGAACTCTAATAGCTTTGAGGATTTTTCTGGAATACTCTAAATCGGCATTTTTAACACTGGTAATTTTTGATGGTAATGTAAATGAAATATTTGTTACACAGCTACAGTTTGCCTAAAGTATCACCTATTTCTAGGTGATACTTTAGGCAAACTGTGTACTTACTAATAACTGTGATAGGTAGGTACGTAACTCCTTAATAGGTTTAAATATTGAACACAGTATCTGAACCTCAAAATACGAGTATCTGTGCAACAGAATACTGGATAGAAGAACATATACCAAGATGCAGGTAATAATGTTACACCTATTTTCTTAAGGTAACGTAACATTTTCGCCACACTGCGCATGAAGGAAATATCGAAGACTGTTCTACCTCGGTGTTGCTGCTGTTTTTTTAATCTTACTTAGTGATCTCGTATTATCCGTGTGACGTCATATCCCCCCGATGTCACATACGATGTTTCGAAACCATTCATCCAGATCATTGGTTTTGTGTGAATCATAAGCGAAGAGGGAGGAAATATCTAAGTAAATAAGAGCATTTTTACATTGTCGCGTAATATGTATTTTCTATATGGGACTTAGGCAACTATGGGTTGTGAATACAATTCTGTTTTTGTTATTCGCCGCAATTCGTCGATATGAAATATAGTTGCATCTATTTTTATACAAGATCGTAGTATTGACGGTAATATTTTTCCTGGAGAATCAAAGTTTCAAGTTTTTATTATTATATCTTCACATTCTTCATGTTTTGATTTATCCTCAGTAATTTGGAATTCTCTATTGTACGGTTTTAAATAATAAATTAAACTTCCAACCGGATTTTGTAGGAATTTCCTGAGCACTATGACGCAGATGCAAAGAAAATTGTACAAACTGAATTATATTCTGATCTTACTGCACAGCTGCATCGTTTTAACTTTCCAAACGCAATTTTTTTCCAGTTCTTCCGCCAATATTTCCAACTTCCATGCCGTCCTTGTTATCATAACATTTTACAGATGTAATAGAACTGTATAAAGGGCCTTTCATTTCCGGGGGTCTTTACAAGGACTTTGTAACTTTAGTAGGTCATAGTAATAACTGTAAGTAAAACGGTAATTGTAAATCAGGCGGGGATGTATACTCGTAAATGAGCGCGCAAATTCTGTCGTCTGCCCCAATTTGTTCCCAATCCCGGGACCCAGCCTGGTCCCGTGCCCATCCAACCGACAAATTCATTTGCATTTCGCCGAAGCGTTATCTCATTACGATTTGCTGATTCCTTTTTCTACTCATGAACTCTATAATAATTCATAAGTCGTTCGTAAAACAACGTATTTATAAAATTGATGCGACAGTCTCGATACATATTTATGGAATTCATTATCGGTTCTTGAGGCTTGTTCAGGTTTTTAAAGCTTTTGTTATTAAATGAGCCGTTCTGTTTGGTTATTTACGATGTTGAATTCATAAATGATGTTAAAGAAGAGCTTCGTGGAATGTTATTTCGGTTTTACAATGTTAAAGTACTTGATGTGAAATGTTATGAGCATCTGGTTGGAGTGTTTGTAAAATGAGGTCTGCTGGTTAAAAAATCTTTTATACAATTCTAGCTTTGTCCTAGTTTTTTGCTTAAATCCTTTAAAACTCTCGTTACTTTGACGGCTTCTGAGTCTGGGAGCTAGTTAACTACACGTACCGTTACCTACTTTTTATCTTTATGCAACATTAGTCTGACTGCCTCCCATTTTAGGCCTTTAGTCTTTGTTCAGAGATTTAATAAAATACCCACATTTTCTTCTTTAAATTACATGGAAATAATGATTTAAAACTATAGGAATCTATACATATATTATATTAACGAAGTCAAAACTATACATTGAATGGTATTTTTGAAAAAAACAAAAAAAAATTGTCTGTTTGGCTGTATTGTATATATATTATATTGTATTTTGTATGTTCCGGATCGGCGCAAAAAAGGCTGAACGGATTTCGATGACATTTGCTGCACAGTTTATAATCTGGATTAATACATAGGATACTTTTAACCCCGGTAGTACGTTCCCGTGGGAGATTTCCCGACATCCACGCGGGCGAAGCCGCGGACAAAAGCTAGTACAGAATACACATCATTGCATATTACCCTCAGATGTTACATTATAAGCCAGTCTAGCAAAATAGGTCAGTGGTTGACGTGCAACAAACTTGCAAGTTATAATCATATAAGTTAAGTATGTGTGCAAGTAGATAATATTACTTTGAAAGTTAAGGATCTTCTGTAAAATTTTAAGAACGTATCATGGGCAGTGATATCAACATCCAATCATCCGTAAGTAATTACTTTATGTTGTAAAATATTGACAATGATTCATAATGTAACTCTACAAGTTTACAAAAAATTTGGTATTTTAAAAATTAATGTTTTTGACATTTGTTCATATTCAAAATCAAAATCAAAAGTCATTTATTCAAACTAGGCTGAGAATCAGCACTTTTCGAACGTCAAATTTAAATTTTCCAAATTCGATAAGCAATGAACCGCAACGATGATTAGATACCTTTATGTTGGTACATTGTTTTTCTTCTTACTTAGTTTATACACTATAGTTACTCCGCAATTCCCCGCGCTGGCGTTAGTCTACGATTTCAGTCCAATCAGTTCAAACAAAATGACTACTACCATTAGGTAAATCTACAGTCTGCTTCAGTCACTTAAAAGTATGACCACTTAAATCACTTGCAGTAACCGCTTGGTACTGGTTGTGACACTAGTTTATTTGAAAAGTGACATTATGTATTTCTACGTGGTTGTTAATAAGGTAAATGAAGCTCGTGGCTACGTAATAACAGCCACCCGGATCGATCCAACAGGTTAAGCTTCGCGTGCCGGGGTTGGTCCGTGGATGGGTGACCATTTTTACATATCGAAACTCCTCCGTGCCTCGGAAGTCCCGGCTGTCATTCGTGGATCTTTGACAGTCGTTATCGGGTCGTTAAAAGTCCGAAAGTCTGACAACCAGTCTTATCTAGGGGTATTAGGGGTTGCCAAGGTTGTTTTTAAAATATCGCTTTGAGCTATAAAACCGTACATTATGTAACCCCTTGTAAAACTTTTACACTTAAATTGTACTTATAGTGTACATAATAAAGAGTATTCTATTCTATTCTATGACTACCAAAAAATCAATTTGCCTAGCCTTTTACCAACTATGTTGAAGTCGGCTTCTAGTCTAACCAGATGCAGCTGAATACCAGTATAGTATTCTATGACTACCATTCACTTAAAAGTATGACCATTTAAATCACTTGCAGCAGCCGCTTAGCTCGGCTAGTGTCACTAGTTTATGTGTAAAGTGACAGTCCGTGTCTGTTTCTATTCTCAGAGTGGGCCGCAGCCGCCAGAGCGTGGCATGCGTTTAGAATTTATTAGCTACGTCCTAGGAAGGGTCTGAGTGTCTAAGCGGATTGAATTTTAGTTTGTGACTTGATTAATTTGTTCATTTTGTTGTTTACAATATATTATTTGATTATTTTATTAGCAATTGTCAGTTGTTTACTATTTCGTTACCATTTAAATGTACCTATTAGTCTGTACGCTTTCTTAAAATTATAAAAATAAAATATATAAAATATTATGCTTAAAAATATTACGAATTACAGCCGGGGCCATTATTGTTATAAAATAATTATACAGTAGTATAATATTCTTACTTGTTCACCCTTTGCTCAAATTTTCAGTTACTTAGTACCAATATCAATGACTCGCTCTTGGTTGGTATATTTTGGGCCTGTTTCAACTACATTCAGAATGACTTAATTGATGATGTGATGAAACGTGAATTGATGCTTTCCGCAGTAGCAAGTACATGTCACTTACTAAGGGCGAACTTCAGCAATAAAAACTGAACGCGATCAACACGTAAACCAAGTATAAGAACTGACAGTGTCATTATTTTCTTTGGATATTGACACTGACAGCTCTTGAACTCGGTTTAAATGTGCGTTCAGTTTCATTGGTGAAATTTGCACTAAGTCACTCTGTTGCATGCCTGACTCGACAGACAGTGGGTATCTGTTGCTGTTGACAAACTGGGCAATCGTAGTCCGCACATGTTTAGAATTCATTACACACATTTCTCCGACCTCTACCTAGCTTACTGTAGTGTTTGCCTCGATGGTATCCTGGAGTATTTTATCCGATAATTCTTTTTTATTCTGTTTGTGAGTTTAGATCTCTTTTTATACCTATATTATTTATTTAACAGTTTATGTACACAGATATATACATACAAGAAGAAAGCAACCGAAAAATACGTACAAAGGTGATGCTTATTTCTAAAGAAATCTCTTCCAATATACCTGCGATAGGAGACTAAGAGAGAAAATACTTAGAGTTCTCCGCGGTTGGCGTCATTTTCGTCCGTCTGTTCGTCAGCGGGCTGTATCTCATGAACCGTAATAGGTAGACAGTTGAAATTTTCACAGATTGTGTATTTATTTTGCCAGTATAACAAAAGATAATAAAACTAAAGGGGGCCCCATAAGTTTTTTGCTAAATATTATACGGTCGTACGTATCCCTTCGTGTGCGAGGCCGTCTCGTACTTGGCCGGTTTTTTTATTAATATTTTACTGAGGGAATAATTACACCAAGTCTCTTCCTATTATGTCACCTATTACTATAAAGTGTAGTAGTATGAGAGATTAGCTCAATTAATTTATCGTCCTCTATAAAGGCTTTTTTAGCACATCCCTAGCATACGTACCCCGGATTTGAAGGATATAATTCCTCATAATAAACAACCTTCCACTTGTATATCCATAATAGAAAACAAACTCAAAACTTTAATTATTAATATTTTACCGAGGGAATAATTACACCAAGTCTCTTCCTATTATGTCACCTATTACTATAAAGTGTAGTAGTATGAGAGATTAGCTCAATTAATTTATCGTCCTCAATATCAAGGCTTTTTAGCACATCCCTAGCATAGGTACCCCGGATTTGAAGGATATAATTCCTCATAATAAACAACCTTCCACTTGTATATCCATAATAGAAAACAAACTCAAAACTTCAACTAAAACCAAGAGATAATGCCTTAAAATCTAAGTTCTAAACCGTTAATCGAGTTTCCATGTTCTACGTAATCCTCTGGAAAGTTCATAAGTCAACGGGGAATCAATAAGTCCGCATATTCTGAGGTAGTGAGATCAGCCTTTTTCCTTCACAAAGAGATTGGCGGCGTTTGCAATTTCTCCCACAAGCTATCTAACGGTCGACTCATCACGATTTAAATCCGTGTCTACGTAGAAGCTTTTAGGTACAAAGTAAACTGTTGTTTACATTGTGTAAGTATCTTTTTTATTTAGTTTGAGTTTGAAGTTTTATTTTTTCGTGTGTTTGCTGATCGAGCAATGGTTTTATAACTATTGATGCTATTTGGAACTTAAATCTGTCTTTAGATTTTAAAATAGTTTGTGTATGTTTAGTGGCCGCACATTCATACAATGTTATGGAAAAAAAAATTGACAAAAAAAAATGCGGATGTGTTAAGTCTGATTATTTATATTATGTTTATAAAGTATCGCGCTGCAAACAAAAGCCGAAAACCAATGATATTCTAATAAACAGATATGTTATACACGTACAAAACAACAGAAAAAAGTGTTCCGCGCCGAGCGGCACACTCGTAAGCGTGTGTGGCTCAGACTAAAAGCAATATTTCCCAATTGGGTACTATTCTAGTCTTCACGTTTTGCGCGCTCATAATATATCTGTTTACTAAAACATCATTGCCGAAAACAAACAAGCCAACTTTTTTATGCTGGTGTGCGTGCGCCACATCATTGTATTGACATTGTGCTTTTATAATGTGCGTGAATTAAAATAGCGGCTAACAGTTGGACGCAATTTTTTTCGATAATTCAGGCAACTAAGGCCCATAGATAAGTATACAAATTATTCTTAAAAAATAATAAACTAATATCTATTTATTAAGCAAAAATAAAGAAGAAGATTTTGAGGCTGACTATACCATAACCTCGTCTTTATAATTAACAGTGCAGGGTATCCTATACTAGAAGTGGTTATCGTATTAGTGATTCAGCAGCTTCAATATCATCAGGATTGTACCGGGGTACTTATAGCAATTTGTCGTGGACATGCTACGACAGCGGCTCCCCTGACGTCATCAGCCGACACGCAACCATCGATACGGAGCGGCGGCGCTCTGCTAGAGTGACTTTCACCAGCCAGTGTCACTCTTATCCAACCTTTTCGGCGATTCGTAGTAACTCCGTAAGAAAACTAGATGGCGCCACGTGTTGCGCAGTCTTACTCATGTGACTACTCAAGTCTCCGCTATCACGGCGTGTGCCATGATTGAGAGCGATTATTAGCTATAGGTAACAAGAAAAATACATTGGCACTTACTTTATAGACGTTCTCAGGTAACACAAACAGCAAAACATGTACTTGTTTACTTTATTATGTAAATAAGTATCGAAGTATCAGAAAAGAGTTGGAGCAACATAGAAATATGATTTATGTGTTTACGTATCCATTTCACGCTTGCTTGAAGTAAATAACTTACTTCAGATAAATAATAAATACACATGTACACATGTGCACAGCTTACCATGTTCATATCACGTTCTTTGACTGAAAACTAGGTAACAAATTGTAAGTACCTAATAGTACTGATCACTAAATTATGATTTGCCAAACTACGAATATTTTCTCGGGGCTTCATTCTGCAAATCCAGACACCAGGCTGTTTCTGAAAAATTCATAATGGACACAATAGGCTCGCCCTCTATTACATGGGACTTAAACATAACTGGCAAAATGTTGATGTTACTACTATAGGTCAACTCTGCCTATCCCTTCAGGAGTGCTGTTACGTGTTATGTTTTCTAATTCTGCAAAAAAAACTTCCACTAATTAAATACAACGAAAAATAATCGTAATAAAATCGCCTGTAATAGTACATCTTGTCACAACTTTTAAAAACACCATTTATCTTAGTAAGTTGAACGCAGAATTTAGTTGTGGCACTTTGCGGTACGGTCGCTAAACTTGGCAGGGGTCGCAGTTCTATGAAAACCTAACCAATAAAGACTTTCGTAACCAAGTTGGGTTTTTACAATAAAGAACGTTCTGAAATTGAAATACGTACATAATGTATACAAACTGATAATTTGTGGAAAGGATTAATTGAAAGTAGAAAAGTGAAATTAATGTAACATTTATTGTTTTGTAAACAAAATGTATAACAATAATGTACTTATTTAAAATATTATTAATGATTGCACCTCGCAATCATGAATAAGATTTTTAAATCATTCCTATGTAGGGGACATAGGAATTATTTGAGGTTAATAAAAATGCATAACAATAATCTACACTCCCGACACAAGCAGTACCTACAAAAACGGTGGCTTAGCTTGCTAATAGGCATCGTGTACAGCTCATGTACAGCTTGGTTTGATAAACTGATAATTATCTTAACTATGTGCGTCTGATATCTATCATATTACTAGATATACTATCTCAACAATACCCTTGAATGCTGACACCTGGTAATTAATTATAAGTAATTAGTAAAACAATGTGTGCTGCAAACTATTAATTAATCAACTGACAGGAGACTATTGTCGATATGAACAATAACTATTAACAAACTATCAATTATTGGTGTGTATAGAACTTGTTAATTGTTAAGATAATACAATTATAATAACAATAAGATGATTATGGTAATTTATTTTAGTAACCTGTGAGTGTTAGTTCTTTAGTTTCGATGGTAAATTAATAGACGGCCCCATTGATTTGTGAAGCATATAGTTTGAATTTAAATACAATTATTTCTGATCGATTGACACGTACCTATTCTAAAATAATTTTATTATAAAATTCATGTAGTTAGGTACTGTAACAGACATAAAGATGGACAGAGAAAAAATTTAGGTTTATTAAACGGGTCTCTTTAGCCATCCCTTTAGTACGGAACCCTAAAAAGTTTGGTATTTCAGGTTTTTCATGAATAACGAAGAATTTATATTTAAAACTTTCCGATATTATTTAAAATAGCTGTATCGGAAACTTCCTTCGGGCAGAAATAGTTCCAAAACTTAATTTATGAGTTCTTTACTTAAGATATTACACTAATAGCTGTGGCTTCTTCAGCATTGTAATAACATTTTCTGAAAGTTAAAGTTACTTCTGAACAGAAAAACGATTTCTAGACGTTTTTGTTCGGAGCAACTATTTTAAGAATTTGAGGTTCTTTATTGGGGTGTGTAAGCAAAGTTCTAAGGATAAATATGACCTAATTTCATGTAATATAGGTACTTTTTTTAAATATAACGATTAAATGATATAATGAATTATTTATATAATTTCATTTTACGTAATTTTATATGGTAGGGTTATGCAACATTTTCTATAATGCACATTTGAATTAATATTCAATTAGTATAATATTCAGTTACTATAATATTCAAAATCTATATGTAACTTTTAATATAATTTAGAAACATCTACTTTGTTCGTCTCTTTCTCCTTATATATACCTGTGTCAGATACCATCTACTGTTATTGCATCATTTGGGTTAGGTAAGGTTAGAACAGTGACCATTAACGTAATGTGAATAAACCTATCTTAAATAGCAAAAATCCTAATCTAATCTAACTAGCCTGTATTGTCCCACTGCGGGGCAAAGGCTCCCCTCTCCCTTTACTACTCAATTCTCTCTTTTGCTAGTGCTTTTGCCAGTCCTTGCGGTAGGTCTCAACCTCGTTCTGCCATCTGTGAGACCCATCCGGTGGTTATCTTAACCCATTTGTCATCTGACATGCATGCGGCAGATATATCTGTCCTAAAAACCAAAAAAAAAAACAAATTCCGATAGATACTGGCTTCGCTAATAAAAATAACAAATGCCTATCTATAGGAAATGATAAATCACATAGCGAAAAAAGGGCTCGCGAGATTATGCGAATTTACGTATTGAATATTCAGCCGAAGGCACTTTGGCAATCATGACGGAATTGCGAAAATACTGTGTACATTTTCCGAATCGTGGCATTGGGGCAATCGCGTATATCTATAAAAAAATGAGATGACAAAAATAGAAGTAAGTGAAAATCGATTTGCTAGATTTTGTTACAAACTTATAAGTACGAGTCATCTCATCACCGGCTTAGCCTTTTCTCAACTATGTGATATATCATTTAGTACCTGCCACCCGAGGTTTTACCCGCATAAATCTCGACCCCGTGGGAATATCGGGATAAAAGGACCCTATGTTCTTCTCTAGGTCATGGTCTACCCATGTGCCAAATTTAATGCAAATCCGTCCAGCCGTTTTCGCCTGAAAGCGTTACAAACAAACAAACTCACTGTCGCATTTATAATATTAGTTACAATGTGATGTGTGAGTGATATATGTGACCGAATGACAGCTGGGACCCAACGGTTTAACGTGTAAACAAAAATCAGTGGACAAATAATGTTCTAAATAAGAAGCTTTTCGCCTAAGCAAAGTTTGAGATCTTTCTAATAATTTAAATCTTCAAATTCAATCACAACAAGTAATCCAAAGTTATTTATGGCTTCTCAAACTCCAAGAGGATTGAGTTCCATAAAGATTAGATATTATTAAAATGATCCCTTATCCAAATTTATTAAAATAAGCGTCTCTGTACAGGGCTGTCAAACATTAATGGTAAATGTTATTAATAGATGTGACGGAAAGTTGAAGTTGTGGAAAAAATATATTTTGTTGCTTAAAACGAACCTGGAATTTTATTAATATAAATCGAAAAACGTAGTGTAATGCCAGGTACTGGTGCCAATTTGTCGACATAATCATTTGAGATTGGTTTTTCATGGACAGTTGATATTTATCTTCATTTAACTCAGAATAAAATGTCAGGCAATACAATTACCAATGCAATTATAATGTATTTAAGTATTCAATCAACAACATTTACCTTAGCAATCATAGAAATATGCTAACTCAGCAACACAAACACATCATACATAAAATAGGTTCTCAATTTCTAAGCAAATTTTTATCACGAAAATGTTTTCCTGCTTCTGGTCGACCGACATAACTTCCCTTCTTCAAATCAGATAATATTGGATTAAAATGTGCCGAACAAATACAAAGTGCGGAAGTAAAATGGTTTCCTTTTCGTGCCTCTTCCCTTTGTACCCTAGGTTTGTGTTAAACGTAATGTAATTTGTAATTTCACTTGATTTCTAACCTCTTTTAAAAGATTTCACTTTATTTTAATCTTGAACCACTTCGGAGTACACTTTTTCTTTTGATCATGGGTTTAGCGCCCCTGGCAAAGGCTATTGTTCTACAGTAACATTGTATGTTTAATTATGCTCCCATTTGCTTCATATTTATGTTACGGTCTTGTCTTACAGAACACACACAATATAAGGGCCTATTTATATAACATAGGTACTTGTACACGTTGTACAATGATGTTGTGTTTTCAGGCTCTTTGAGAATTGAACCTTCGTATTTTCAGGATATTGTTGGCTGTTTATTTAATAAAATAATTTAAATGTAGCTTAGAGGTTACCTATGACATTTCATTAAATCAAAATGGTTGAGAATCAGCACTTTTCGAACGTCAAAATTACATAAGACAGTCCCCCAACATGCCCGCCCTTCATCACTTCCTAGTGCTTTAGCTGGGAAGGAGAAGTGGCGCAACAAACTCCCCAGCATCACAGCTGTCTGTTTAGATAGAAAAAAGTTGATTCTATACAATAGTATGCAATTTAAATGACCTAATAACAATATCAGAAAAGAGATCTTTATCAACAATACCTAAATCGATTCAGGGTAAGGTAATAATGTTTTATTCATGATTTCTGTGTTAAAACGGAGAATCTACATGTGTAGGTACCTACATCAGAAATGCCAATTCTTATATTTCCCGAGCGACGTTTGAACCCTTTTGACTTTGCTCGATACGGGTGGACAGAGTTGGTTTCAGTTCAATAATGATGTGATTCGTGCGAATATTATAAATCAGTTGGAAGGGCAACAGCGAGGAATCAACTTGAAGGTTAAGGGTCAAGGTATCCTTAATAGGGCGGATTCGACCAAAGAGGAAAAAATTTTATCCGCGGAATAAGTATTCTGTTCCGAATACATTTTGAATTTTGACAGTTTATCCATACGAAAACTGACAGAAGTAAATCTTATTCCGCGGATAAAATTTATTCTTGTTTGGTCGAATCCACCCTTGATAGTCTAGCTGTCTACCCTAAAACTCACTTAGGTACAAGATCAGTCGATAAAACGCAAAGTCAGGATGCTTACAGCTCATCCTATGACACTCCACGGAACCCAATCCTTACTTGAAGAAAGAAAGAAGGGTACTTATTTCATTTTGGTCCCAAGCGATCGTTACGTTTACGCTGTATGACCAACATTACTTACACTCGCCACTATTACTAACATTGCACCGATATGTCACCATATAATTACGAACTTCGTTGTTTATAATGTATGGGTATTCTCTCAGTTAGATTATAAACCGTCGAAAAATTGTTAACTGCAACAAACCATTTACAATTTAACGAATTCTTTTTCGATATTGCATAATCTATCCATAGGAAACAGACAAATTCTGAAGTGGTATCAAACTTGCTTACGACGCGACATAACGCACCTTGCGTTAATATTAAATAGCCTGCCTAACTGCGAGCAACTTGGAAGTAGCACAAGCCGGGTACTGCCGCGACCCCGCTCGCGGCGCTCGCTCAGCTCGCGCGGGTTTGGTTACAGTTCTAACCTAACCCATTTCACCCAGTTCAGTATTTTTCGACAGTTTATAATCTAATGGAAATGATGCCGATAGTTTTGTAAGATTTATATTCTTATAAAGATACAATTACTTTTACAATATTTAACACAACTAAGTTTTTACACTAGGTGCTAATTTAAATAACTAACTATAAAAATAAATACAAAAACAAAAGGATACTTAGGCGTCGAAGTATTCGTCCGCATCGCTGTCATCCGGAAACGTGTCCAGAAGAACGGCAGCATTTCCAAAGAACGAGTCAGCCCTCTGGTCACATTAAGGTGGCGAGGAATTTCGTTGAAAAGGAGACATGCACTCGGGCCCCATGACCCAAGCGTTTCAACCCCGATCAGGTCAAAACTGTAGTTACCCATAAGGTTACAGTATTTGCGCTGCTTGAGGCAGCCTCAGTAGCTGCAGAAGCGGCGCGAGCACAGCCCGCCATGATTATAAACTAACGGTTCTAACAATCTTATAATATAATGGTGACAAATACATAACATAACGCAAAACCCTGTATTTAGCTTCCGTAGTTGGGTAAAAATAGTTGGTAATTAAATGGGGAATCTTTAGTTTTGCTTTGTGAAAAATGTGCACAATGCCGTGCTTTAAAATTAAATGGTGAAGTCTCCCACGTTACCACATAGCAAACATTACAAGTCCAGATGTTTCCAGTGCAAGAACTCACGCGTTCTCTCTCTCCCCTACTCATTGATAACTGAAACAAAAGAAAATCTTCATCTCAATATACTTTTTAACCCTTACCCAGGTGGCGTGGATTCGAGCAGATGACCAGACAATCTTAACCCTCCACACCCGCCTGGTGACACATAGTTCCCGGTACGCCGTCACAAACGACTCCCCAAGGTCGTGGCAACTCCACATACGTCCGCTGAAGGTGGAGGACCGAGGGTGCTATATGTGCCAGATCAACACCAGTACTATGAAGAAGCAGATTGGATGTGTTGATGTGTTAGGTAAGTAGACTGTTCTGGTTATAAGCGAGGCGTATGCCCAAAAATGAAAGTTTTTGTGCTAAAATGATAACGAGACTCTTTGATAAGTCATTGTTTTTGTTATTCAAAATAATCTTATCTCATAGACAGTTCATACGCGGCAAATGCAGTGTTTTCGATTTAAGATGAAGCCTTTTTAGATTTTCCGTTATCTTAGAACTTTTGGAACTGCATCAGTAAAAGAAGCGACGGTCTAAAACTTCAACCATACCAACGTCATTATTGAGAAAAGAACATACCACAGCAAGTAATTGAAGAAAAACTTCTACGATATAAAACATGTTATTTTAGCAAATAGCTTCAAAAATTAGAACTCGCACTAAAGCAACCCAATTTCTTAAACTACACTAAAGCAGGAAGTTTCCAAATAAACTGGTGCCGCAAAATTATATGACATACTGCTCGTTCGACCACTTGTTTTTTGTATGTCTTTCCTCTAGCAGAAAAATTTCGAGTATTTTTCCGAAAGAAAACAACATCGGAGTGGAATGGGAGCTCGGAATGGCGTCTGGTCAGCCATTACGGGCCCGTCTGTTATAACATAACATCAATACGTTTCTCTGAAATGTTTCATCCCAAATGAAGCACCGAAACAAGCGGTAAATGTGAAGGATAATGCTGTCTTACTGTAACAAATGAGATTATGTCGAAATTACTCGAACCGTAACTGAAGCAGGAATCAACTTTTGCTGTTTGGTTGTATAAAAATGATAATAAACACAATAGTTTTTTTACTGTTTTGTGATAAAACATATTGCGAAAATGTTTACATAAGTATATTCCCTAGTTCCGAAAAGTGAGTAATAACCGTTGAAAGACGGGATGAGTATACAAATTATGTAAAATTATTCCGCGATCGCCAGTCCGGTTGTGATACATGTCAATATTTCTCCACGACGCTCCTAGATACATTAGTCAGAAGGAGAAACCAACATCCTCTAAAGTTCTTGAATAAGTCACGCTACATTCAGTAAGCCTTGCAAAACTTTACTTATCAACACGGTGTAAACTTTAATTATCAACGCCACTTAAATTTTATGACACAGAACTTCAATTTGTCATGAAAATAACAAGCACTCTTGGGAGTAAATTAAATTACACACCAGAGACAAAAACATGATGATATTTTAACTTTTCACATAAGCAGAACACACAAGCAACAGTGGAAATTGTACCGAAATTAAAGTTACTACATCTATTGCACAAAGTGTGCAGAACAAATTATGCGCCATCGCTGCACTTTCTTATATTGTTTTTGTTTTGTTTCATTTCTTCACGGCTGCTCGTTTGTGCTCTCCATCCTTTTATTTTTCCTCTTGTTTTATGGCCTTCACCTAAAAAGAACCCCGCAAAAAGGCTTCATGATAAGATATCTTTGGGAGCTATAATAATTATCGTCTGTAATAACTGTCGTATGTCCTCAACTTTTGGTGATGTATCGGTCTGTTTTGGGGCAACGGCTGTTAAAAGCTGTCCTTTCATACTGACTTCCTCGTTTTTGTACGAAAAGTTTCAAAGTTCTCGATTCGGGGCATCGTCACTCGATTTGAAATACATGGTCGAGATATTTTGTAAAATAAGTCCAAGATTCACTACGAAAGTATGTTTGGATTTTGAATATCCGTCAACGTTAAGGATATTGTTATTTTGTGAAGCCATGATGTATGTGTAGCAAGAATATATTTTATTGAAAAATTCTAAGATTGTGGCTCGCGCACGATTGTGGTCCATCTTGAATGTTGGCACAATAAAACTAGAACTTGAGTTTTGCTACCCAAAAACTTAGACGCTCTCTTAATCACCTATTTATTACACAAAACACAGCTTTATTGACAAAAGTCAAACAGTTCATATCCTAGAAAATAATCGATCTCGAATCGAAGGATAACATACGATGGATCAGAATTCTTTTCACCTACACTTACGTTGTTCTTTTTACTTGCCAAGCCAATTCCGTGAAAAAATACCCAGCAAGATTGGAAAAACGCAATTCTTCGGATTTGTGGCAGACGTCTGAATGGAAGACAAGTGGAAGTCGATGGAAGTCGGTAGAACTTTAGGTACAACACAAAACTTTTTGTGCTTTGACGTAGTTTCCATACGAGTGATAACAATTCACCTCATCCCTATTGTTTTAGAAATTCGAATATAGCCTTTGTTCTGGTGAATATTTATATAGAGGATTGTGTGGGTGTTTTGAATAAAAGCTGAAGTATATGCCTAGCTTTAATTAGGTTGAGCTTTATGTAATCGGGAAATAATACAGTCTCATAGACTAGGTTTTTATAATAATTTGTTCATATTTATTTTAGCTAGTAAAAAAGACTCATTAACTCTATTATTTTGTATAGTGTTTTGGAAAAGAAATTGGTTTGTTGCTCCACCACCGGCAACGGTGTGGCAATTTCGGCAAAAACGTAATTTCAATTGGCCATTATTACTTTGCGAAAAGCAAGGATATAATACAATACAATAGGTAAGGTTAACAATGCAAGGTAAGGTCAAAACAAACAATCTTTATGTGTAACAAATTAAGATAAGAAGATATCTCTCTCAGTTTTACGTAAACTCCAATCTTTACAGGTTTTATTAAACAGATCTCACACCAAATATTTTGAAACAAAAATTCGTAACAGCAAATAGTTAAAATAAAAACGAATAGTAACAGTTACTAACGTTTCAATGGTCCCTGAGGGTTTTCAGCGGGTAGCACGTAGGCTAATAGCGCCGTGCCCCCACGTCGCCTGCATCGACAGCGTGGACTATTTTGTTCAGTTGTTCCAGGATCCAGTGATTTACAGTCCGCACATTTTGTTCGTGGGGCTATCGGGGTCAATGGCACAAGATTCTGGGAGGTTGATCGACGGTTTGCGTTTTGTGAACGGATTTTGGACGATAGATGTTTTAGATTTAGAGTGACGTGTTTACATTTATTTATCTGTGGGTTTTGCTAGAATCTAATATACATTGTAACAGCGAATCAATTTTCACGGCTTAAGACCTAGGCCAAATATTTTTTTGATATTCGGATAGGACATGACTTAAAAGGTGCCATATAGAATATGAATAAAACTCGACTAATTAAAAAGTTAAGCAAAAATCCGCGAAACGCGGTGTAGGTAGGTTTAAATTCTGGTATAATACATGATGTTTTCTTTTGGGTTTATTGGTGCCGCGTGGATCCCGGTGTGTAATTTCGTTTTTTTTTTAAATATACCTAGTACTTATACCTATTTATGTTTTGCGCTAACAATTTTTTTTTCAAATTCTGTGTTTATCACTAATGGTGAGCAAGCTCTATATTATTATTAGATCTGTCTTATGTATTAGGTTCAAGATATTCCAAACCTTTCGTTTCAAGTTACTCCACTACCACCGCTTTCAAGCACAGAAAAACATGTTTTTCTTCAACTTTGTTATTGAACGATGTTCTCAAAATATTTTCCGTTCACCGCGGACCGAGAGCAAAGCGGGATATTATCAAAACTTATTTATAACGGTCGCTTTAATACACGAACGTCACCCAAAGTTTGCCCGTTTGCATAGTGACTTAACACGCAAAATTATGCTCAATAATCCTCAATCAAAGTCACATAGTTACTATGTAAGTGCTATAGTATAATGTTAAGTTCATAAAGACGATAGTTCCGTACGTGGTTTGGAGAAGTTTGGTGAGACGTGACTATATTATAATACGTTCCGTCCATACACGGTCTTTGTGTGCTCCAGAAAGTATTATATTTGTTTTGTTTATAACTTTTATTATAAGAGCAAGTTTTGTTATTCGTCGCTGGCGAATATTTTCGATCTACAAAAGTTTTCGTCATACCGCCCTGGATTTTTACGGAAGCGAGTGCGTGGTTCTACTGAAGGTAAACAAATGAACTCGCACAGGACTGGTACCCGTCATGGTTAGATGGGATCGCGGTAGGCCACGTAGGAGATGGCGAGAACTGGAGAGGATCCGCCAAATTTTAAGGAGGAGGCACGGGATCGCGACTGATGGAAAAAGTGGAGGAATGCCTTTGCCCATGAGTCGGCCAATGCAGGCAAAAAACCTGTTAAAGTGTTAGTGTCCTGTTTCTCTTCTTTAACTATTTATTAATGATAACAGATTGAATAACTTCAAAATGGAAGAAGGAATCCTGCATTGACCCCAAATAATTTGGTATAACGACGGATAGTTGATGAGAAATTATACCAGTATAAACGAATACTTTATAATACCAGTTACAGAAAAAAATCCTAATATTTATATGCAAAAGAAATCCTAAAATATTATAACAAGACCCCTGCATATATCATAAAGGATATTACATGCCAAGAGTATTCTGAGCCTGTACTACTTTTCTCAATTTACGAGATATTCTGTGAGTTTGCGAATAAGTAAATACGCATCCCTTTCATATAAATGTCTGCTTTATTGTATTGTACTGTAGTCGGGCTTAGCAAAATTTATTGATAACGGATTCTGGAGGTACCTATATTATTCACTATATCACAAGTTTCATGCACCTAAGTTGTCAACTGTCAGTTAGAAACAACGTTTCTTCTACAATATCAATGAATCAACAGAAACGTAAATCACATTCGTACGGAATTCCGCTGATTTAAATGTATAATAAAAAGTCATCAATATCACAGATGGTATAATTTATTAGACTGGGTAGTTTTTGTAACTCATAAGCACTTAATCTAGGTACCCACCCGCACTGCATGGTGGATTACGCTCCACTCTCTCTCATAGAGAGGAGGCCTGTGTCCCAGGGAACATTATAGGCTGATTATGCTATGCATATGCTGAGTAAATTGGAAAAAACTGTCCTAATAGTTAGTGCCTATTGATTGTTTTTTTTTCAGATCCTAATTTGAATTGTTTTACAATAATGTAACATTTTATGTCGATAAAAGTAATAACAGTCGTAATAGATTTTAGTGAACATGTCGAGTTTTTGTTCACATGATAACTAACTAGGTTTTTGAGGAATTCACATAGTAGGAGTTCTTTTTTTTTTCAGATCCTAATTTGAATTGTTTTACATTAATGTAACATTTTATGTCGATAAAGGTAATAACAGTCGTAATCGATTTTAGTGAACATGTCGAATTTTTGTTCACTTGATAACTAACTAGGTTTTTGAGGAATTCCCATTTAGGTACTATTTACTTATTTATAAAAATAGTTCGTTGTTTAACTGTTACTACCCGCCCCCGCCCTGGTTCTCTCCTTTTAGTTACTACTTTAAAAGTTTGATGTTTGAATTAAACCATAGCCAGTTCCTCTGTATTTGAGAATTCCGGGTGATGCTCGCTTCCACCTTCGGCCTGATCACCACTTATGATCAGGTGAGATTCATGCCAAGAGCTTCTCCGTTATGGTTAAAAAAAAAAAACAATAACAGACAAAAAATCCGATTAAAGCAAGCATTCTACAAGAAACCAGGGAGAAGTCGTCTAATGCTAAAGTAATCTATTAATACTGTCTGTTTACTTCTGATTTTCTACGAAAACATCAAATCCCTGCTCTTTTTCTCAAGCTCACGGGAATCGAGATGGGACTTACTTCCGTTCAGTTCAACTTTTTATACGTTTCCCGACGAAAATAAAGTTATAAGGTATCATTTCATGTTAATAATTAATTCTCTTTACTAAAATAACAAACCTTTTTGTATATAAATTAGGTACCTAACTTAGAATATTTTTCTGAAAAGATTTTACTAAGTACGAGTAGGTACCCTATATACTTTTTACTTTATGTAGGTTGCTAATGTTTAATTAAAATTTGCCAAGACGCGTTCATTAATTGTTTAAAACAATGTAATTTTCGTGATTTTACAAGCGAAACGTGCCTGCTAATTACAAAGAACTTTGTAAGAAAATGTTTTTGAGATGTTATTTAATAATTACTGAACAATTTTCACTTCTTATTTAACCAATTTTATAACATGAGTCACGAATAAAGTTACTCTTAAGACATCATTTAATCATCTTCTAAACTATCAATAGAAAATAGCCATGCAAGAATTCTTCAATTTTCCTCTATGCACAGGGTTTATCAATAGGGACCACTTGAATTGAAAAAACAACACATTGATTGCTCACAGTTAGATTATATTTTGTTTTTCTGATGGCTATCTTCTCGGCATTAAGGCTGGTGCATACCGGCGCGACTTGTCGCGCGACGCGACACAGGTAATTTATTTATTTAAACTTTTCGCACACAAAAAAGGTACAAAGGCGGACTTAATGCCTTAGGCATTCTCTACCAGTCAACCAAGGGTGGTGAAGAGATTAGATGTAATTGTTGTGATATAGTTGTGGTAATTGTTCTAGCGTGAAGTTTTCTTAGAAATTGTATTATTAAAGTCGCGTTGCGCTGTCGCGTCGCGCCTTTTTGTGAGCCTTTATTTATGGAATACCATATCATTTAAATGACCATCGGCTTCGTATGGTAGCGAGAATTCTTTTCGAGGTTTAACTTTCCATCACTTTTTGACATAATGGCACCTCTATCTCATTGATGACGCGTGTGATGTTACTCTTAGGTCTTTGACAGTTCTTGGCTTGTTCGCATACACCTTCTTCTTCTTCACATAACCCCACAAAAAATCATCAAGAGGCGTTAAATCACATGATCTTGGAGGCGATGTCTTGTCCCCGAATCTTGAGATCAGGAACCCGTTAAATTGCTCTTTGAAATTTGACGAATTGAACGGCCGTTCTGATAATACACTTCAATCACTTCAACGCGCTGTTCAACTGTATATCGACTCATCTTTATAAATGCCGAACGAATGGACAATCTCCTATGGCTGCCATCAGCTGTCAAAGAAACCTTGTCCCTAATAAAAACCCCGTATTCTATCATTGCGACGCACTCCAAATATCCACAGTTAAAACTCACACTTAAACCATATCATGATTAACAAAAGAAGATCAGCTCCTAATTCCTCCTTTTCTTCCCCAGTACCTCCAAACATAGTAGACGAAGGCACAAGCGGGGACCTGGTCTCCCGCGAAGGTCAAGACGTCAGCCTTTCCTGCAGAGCTGAAGGAAGACCTCTTCCAAGGATCCTCTGGCGAAGAGAGGACGGGGCCAACATACAGTTGCGGAATGAAGCTGGAGAGCTTCGGAAAGGTAAGGATGTCAAATTCTTTTCTGGAGTCTGTATTTCGGTTTTATTCTAGGTAGTAATTTAATAGCGTAAAAGATATTTTGCTCAAATGATTTACCGTTACTTAAGAGAAAATGATCATTAGGTTTATATGCAAAACTCATCAATTCCTATAAAGAAAAAAGTCCTGAGTAAATCAACACCCAGCCATAACTCTGGAACCAGGAAAGCTGAAATTTTGCACATAGGTTCAATTTATGTAGAGAAGTGCGGATTTTTCAAAACTCCCACGGGATAAAAGAATACGGGGCGGACGAATTCACTGGTAAAGTGCAAGCCTACTTCATAGGGTCAATTTATGATCTAGAAAAGTGCGGATTTTTCAAAATTCCCACGGGAAAGGAGAATACGTGGCGGAAGAAGTTGCTGGTAAAGTGCAAGCCTACTCTATACAAAAGTTGTGCTGTACAAAGTTCGCATTCGCAGGAGGTATACCTTGTGACTGACTGCCCTACAGGTGTCTCTCTTGCCTTTTGCAAGAATATCTGTAAAACTACATGGTGATTTTAGTAACAAAATAACAAAATAAGAGAAAAATGTTTTATCTCAAACAATCTCTTGCGGATGTAATAAATAAGGTAATTTTATTTGGACCTTATTTACCTAACTTCATGATTCAAAGTTCAAGCTCACAAAAATTATGATAAAAAATCAAAGAAGTATCGGTAACAGGGTTGTTTAATATTCTATTTTTATTCTTGACCTTTAAATGTTTACTGTCTAATTTTTGGAGTAAATATCAAGAAGAACAGAATCAAAATTAAGTGAAGTATATTACTGGATATGTACCGCTTTCCCTGTTTATATGAATATTATTCAGAAAGCATCTATGTAATTTAAATTTTCAGGTTTTAGATCTTCTTGTATTTATTCTATAATAAATCTAATTAATTACTCAGACTTAATAGTATAAAAAATTCGTAGTCTTTACAAAACAAACTTTAGGTAGGTAAAGCGATAATTAAAAATCGATAAAAAAGTGTTGGTTTGTAGGTATTTAAAAAACGAAGCGTAAATAATTAACAAAAGAAAAGCGATCATTATCACGCTAACAAAGTTTGAAAATAGAATAGGTCCTCAAACTGCCATATGACAAAGAACCCAACACATTGCACTTTACACTGCAATAAATAATATCGTGTCCTCCACTTAATTCCTCTTTCAAGCTACGGGCTATATTGCCCCTTGGTTCCTTTTAGTAGTTCATTTTAACCGGGTTAGTTTCCATCTAACGATGGGTACTCTTTGTACAAAGGAGAGGGTTTACGATGACTGATTGCAGCTAGACGTCATCTAAAGTTTTATCTTTTACTTTTTGTGGGATTTATTACGATCCTTGGACGCCTGTGTCTAATTACGAGTGTTGTAAAAAGGGGTGCTTTTATTATGGGAAGGTAATTTTGGTGGTGGGCAGATTTATGCCTTACCATCGCAGCGCACGGATTATCGTCAATTCTTTATTTTTATGATTTCAGTTAATAGCATAGGTCATTTAGTCTGACCTGTGCAATTACTTTAAGGCTCCTACAAAACGGGCGAGACGCCACAGCTTTAATAAATACAATTGCTAAGAAAACTTCACGGTAGAACAATTACCGGTATCGCGTCTCGCGACAAGTCCCTCTAGTATGCACGAGCCTTAAATATCAATCCGTGCGGTGCAGTGGTAAAACATGACATGGTGGTGATTTTTTTATGGTGTACAATAAAGAGTATTGTATTCTATTCTATTCTAAGACATAAATATGTCCACCACCTAAATTACCTAGATTTTTAACTTACCACCGCACCGCACGGAGCATCGTTAGTGAATTATTCTTTATTTTATATTTTGTATGATATTTTAAGTTAGTCGCATAGTTCAAACTAAATACTGTTTACATATCTATTCAAACTTCGTATTTCAGTTTTCATAAAATTGCCATTGTTGAAATAAGTACCCATTGTTGCGACACAAGGCCTCCTCTCGGTGAGGGGGAGTGGTAATCCACCACATTTTATCATCACTGCTCTCAAAACGGTGAAGGAAAACATTGTGAAGAAACCGGCATTTCCTAGAACCATAAATTCCAAGTCAAATGACATCTACCAACCCGTACTGGACCCACTATTTTATACTACAATTTAATTATTCCAATACTTTGCCCAACATAGGTAATACAGGACAAACAACCGACTTCCAAAAAAACACTAGAAAGTGAAAAATAACTTTAATTTCGGAAGTCGGTGTCTTTGGTTTTGAATTTTCGTTTTAAGCCACCGACTTCCGAAATTAAAGTTATTTTTCACTTTCTAGTGTTTTTTTGGAAGTCGGTTGGTTTTTTTTGTAAAAAGTTTTTATTTTTCACTTTTTAGTTGTTGTACCTACCCCCTACTAGTTCGAATATCACGACCTGCTATGTAAATAACAGTGAGAGGAAAATGTTAAAATATCGTCCATATAGGCTAAGTGGGAAAAATACGTAAGCTAACTCAAAAAGTACTCAAGCTAAGTTAATAAAATTTATATGGGACCACCTTGAGAGCATACCCTTTCAAACAAAAAAAGAATTTTCAAAATCCGTCCACAATTGACGAAAATATCGACGGACATACACAAAAAAAAAAAAAAAAAAAAAAAAAAAACATACATACGCTACGAACATATAACCTCCTCCTTTTTGGAAGTCGGTTAAAAATATAAGATCATTACGTTATACTTTCGAGTTTTCGATATTATTATGCTTCATTCTGCCTAGCCTTTTCCCAATCATGTTGGGGTCAGCTTCCAGTCTAACCGGATGCAGCTGAATACCAGTATTTTACATGGAGCGACTGCCTATCTGACCTCCACAACCCAGTAAATGGGTAATACGATACCCTTTAGTAAGACTGGTTGTCAGACTTTCGGGCTTCTGACGACTCGTAACGACTGTCAAAGATCCACGAATGACAGCCGGGACCAACGGCTTAACGTGCTTTCCGAAGCACGGAAGAGTCTCGGTATTTAAAGATGGTCACCCATCCACGGACCAACCCCGGCAAGCGCAGCTTAACGTGATGGATCGACCCGTGCGGCTGTTATTACTTAGCCACGAGCTTCTCAAACAATAATGCTTAGCAAACATAAATCTTCTAAATTATTAAATGATGTTTTTATGTAGTTTAAAGTAAGCATTCACCTTTTTATAACATACAACTCCCTTAACATTCTTACTAGGCGAGCAAAAAATAATTAATAACAATTGAAGGTGGATATTATTAAAATTTCAAAGACGCCAATTGTTTGCAGTAAAAACGCCATCAGACAAAGTAAGGCTTGTGGAGCCGATAAACTGCAGCACTTCCAAACAAGTAACACGATTGAAGCAATTAAGCTTGTTCTTCCAAAAAGTTAGTTCAAGTTAAAATGGTTTCTGTTTTTAAGCCCAGAGCCTTGGACGAGATTAGGTACTACAGAATTCGAATTAGACTATTTTTCTAACTTTGAAAATGTAAAAGGACCTAAAGCAACAATTAAGACGTAGGTCTATACCGATTACGAACCTATACAGCGGCCTAAACAAACCAAAAAGCTTGGGCTTTGAAGCTCTAAAAACCTGAGAGATTCTAAAGCAAATTAGTCAGGTATCTCGATGTAAAACTTTAATATTTGAGCTGAGATTACGCCAAAAGTGTCATATTAATTGCAGCATTTAGAATACAAAGCCTAACTGCTTAGAACAAGGAGCCATAATACCTACTCTTTAAGCATAAGTACTATCATTATCATAAATCAAATCCCAGTGGGACTGAGATGGCGAGAATTTATAACCCTTGTCTTAAAGCCACGCCGGCTATCTTTGATGATTAAATGGAATTTATGGCTGTCAGGATACACGGCACTGTGGCACCTGTGGTGTTCATTTTGTCAGTGAATACATCTATAAGGTGATGTCTCGAGACGGAATAATGAAGCCATATAACGTCTAGTGTTGCAGGGCAGGGTAGAGGGTAATGGTCACGGTAATGGTAAGGAGGTGGACCGAGCAAATTACATCCGCGGTTGGAGGCCCTGTTAATGAAAGCACCAGATTGGCAAATAACAGTTCCTGATGGAGAGACCAGCTACGACTACACCTGCGATTGGAGACACTTCATAGTGACCACGACCGCTCTGCCAAGAGTGAAGCGAAAGAGAAAAAGATACAAAGAAAATAGGTTTAAACCGGCAAACATGGCACAAAGAAAAATCAAATACACGAAAATAACAAGTTGGGGCAAAATATGCGTCACATCCACGCAAAACGGCCATCGCTCAACTTAATGCTGCGACCCTATGCAAGACAGAGCCCCAGCGCTGGTTGTCAGCGACAGCCGGCGTTGACGTGGTGACGTCAATCGTTGCAGCATATAATGAAATAACAATAACAACTTAAGAAATAAAATAAATAAGATACTTAGTCCTAAAGGTTAAAAAAATAAAATAAAAAAAATCTGCGCGCTGTCATAAAAACTATAGATAAGGTGACGATGCTGCGGTAACAAAAAGTTTTGAGATCCGTTGGACTAGACAAAGTTTGACTTCAAAGGTTAATCGACGGAAGCAGATATGCGACAAAAGCATGCTATTTTCTGCGCAACAAGTGATGAGATGACCCCATATTTTGGTGGCGAGAAAAACCAGGAGCGCTATAATTACACGAATAAACCGTGCAACCCTGCAGAGTTCTTGGACGATGGTTCTTATAGAACGAATATTATGTAGTTATATTTACAAAATTACCTTGTGATCTACTCTGGTAGAGATTTCTCCTCGAAGAAAGGATTTGAAAGTGATTGATATAAAGTTATAATAAACTGCGCCCCGCGATTTCACCCGCATCAGTCTCGATCCTGTAGACAAATTGGGATTAAAAGTATTCTATGTCCTAACCCAGGATATGATCTAGGTACCCATGTGCCAAATTGTATCCAAATCTGTTTAGCCAATTTAGCGTGTAAGCGTTACAAACGAACAAACAAATTCACTTTCACATTTTGTAATATTAGTTAGGATACCTCCTTTTTATATCAACACCTACAAACAGTACAGAATATGAAGTACGCACGTTCAGAAAATTAGGTAAATACGTTCAGAAATATTTTTCATCTTGATATACATAAGTGGATCAACTTTTTTTCTTCGAGATAAAAATGTATATTCTTCACGTTCCCATTACAAGCTTCGTTTACATTATTATATTTATAATGTTCTATAAGATAAGATATTATTATATTATCCTCTCTATTTCTTCGCTGAATCCAGAATACTACAAAAATGTATTATGTGCCTAGGTACTTCTTACAATTTTTCTTTTGTTCTCGTAATTACTTACGTAACTAATATTTCAAGAACCTAAAACATATACGTAGGTACCTTTAGAATGATATATCTCAAATCATTTCATGTGAAATCTTCTGGTAATCGGATTATTAATTATAATAATTCAGTGAATTTCAATTGAGAATTAATTATATTTGGGCCATGCCGCTTGTGTGGTTTCGGGTTCCTAAACGTCAAATGATCGTCTTCCGCATCTGGATGCATTCAGCTCCTCAACCACTTTGTTGACATGCATTTTTTACCACAGTAAGAACACTATTCGCATAAAGTAAGCATTGTTTATTAAAACTATCTTTACTTACCACTAAAATATGATGTGTAATATGATGGGCAACTAGCTTCATCTTTCTGACTGACCGACCCCTTGACAATTCAAAAGTGCCTGTAATTGGTTTATTTGAAATAAATGCTTTGAGTTTGAGTTTGAATAATATACCTACCACCTTTCCACTTATTTCTCTGTTCCTTTATAATAAATCCATAAACACACAACACACCGA
The DNA here is from genome assembly GCA_914767815.1 of Eupsilia transversa. Lineage (NCBI taxonomy): Eukaryota > Metazoa > Arthropoda > Insecta > Lepidoptera > Noctuidae > Eupsilia > Eupsilia transversa. The sequence continues at coordinate 9,109,312 of OU611888.1, forward strand.
CTGTTTAAGTAATATTCTACAACAAAATAATATTCTCCATTTAACTTCTTACTCTGAGAGAAGTTTCGAACATATTTCAATGCTCATAGTTCCGAGTGGGCAAAAGTTTAATTTCCTAAAGTGACCGATTTAAAGTTTTCGCGGACCAACTTTTCATTTTATTAATGTTTGTCTTCTTCATATTATATTATTATACTGGAAGTTTTTGTGCTGCTTCTTGTTTTACAAAAGAGGTGCCTTCAAACTACATAGCTTTTACATTCCTTTCATTTTTATTTCCTCATTTGCGAAAATAAGTCTAATCTAATGACTATCAGATTTTTTTTAGAAAAACACAAGATTCATATATAGCTGTATGTAAAATACAAGCAAGCAGATTTACTATGTATTATAAAATACCATATTACTCGTTGCATGTCTTCAAGGAGGCCTAATTCCTATTTCTCAGTACAGCACAAAATTAAATGCAAAGGAAGTAATAGGTAGATATATATTTTCTAGGATACTCTTCAACATACACACGGATTGCATAATAAATATCAAATAATATTTAAGCTAGAATTAATCCTTACATGCATAATTAACAATCTTCCTCCTTAAAGCCGTGAATGATATAGCCCGGTCACAGAATATCGTACCTACAGAAGGTCGGCTCCATATTTATATATCAGGCGCCCGGACATATAACGTAAGTAGGTACATACGGCGATCTCAAGTTGTCTCAAGGTGGGTTTAGACCAAACGAACATAGAACAAGAACATGAGCCTTATTTTCTTGATATTTTACTATGGATAGACCAACGAAGGAGTGCTCTATTCCTGTTTTACACAAAAAGAATTTGGTAAAGTGTATATAGAATGAACATTTGTTTAGCCTATGGCGGCGTCTACATCGCCATATGCGAACTACCCATCACACTGACGTCACGCAAAATCCAGCATCGCGTAAGCAGAGTTGTTAACCCCGCCACAAGCATATGTACAACATCCCGACATCAATCGCCGAGCCCACCAGACCTGGTCATAGGATCCTCCCTTTTCTATGGAGGATGAGTGAACTTTACACCCTGTTCCTCATATCTCTTTAGGTATACACTGACCTTAAACTACGAAAGCCAGTCGCGAGTGCGTTTCCACTTGCTGTAGGTGAAGCATGTCGCTGTGTGCGTGCCGACCTTCCGTAGTATTCTGTGTCCCGGTTTCGATTTGCGGCGTCAACGAAGCGCATCTCTTTGTGTTCGCCGCTATTACTTTAATTTCTCTTTGTCAGTGCTGTCGGTGTCTCATTTCCGAGTGTGTTTTGTTGGCCTCTCTTACTGCCATTTATTTTTGTAAAATAGAATGCAGTTCGGTTTTTTTTGTGTGGATGATGGCTGGGATTATGTGGAAATGGGCATAATGTAGATGATTTATAGTCTACTCAGTTTAATATCCTTGGTATGGAAATGAATTATTTTGACTTTGAATTTGCTGCTTCATCTATAGACGGAAACGCAAACGAAAGATATAATTGTGGCATACCGGTCTAAATATCAAACCTGTAGTTAATTCTGACTAACTGACTGACTGTTAGGTATATTTTATGTACCTATTCGTCCATGGGGAAAGGAAATGGAAAATTTTATGGTTAATTTTGTTTTTCATTCCAAAAGTATAATAATATTTAAATGTTTTTATAATTTTTATATTCCAATATTTAAAAATTTAAAATATAATGTACACTATTGGAATAAAGGAGATAATACTTTTTTCAAAAACAACTATCCGACTTTAAATAAAAAGCGACTCCACTGTGAAAAATAATTTAAATGTCCTCCTAACTAACCAACTTTCTTTTTTTGAAGTCGGTTAATGTGTTCGGGTTCGCGTCAAGTCAATCGTCATCCTGACGATGCCTCATTGAGAGGTGAAACACGTGTCGATTTCTTAGAGGGTTTTTTTAAGACTCTTTAGGAATAGTTAAGCAGAATAGGTTACTAAATATATCTACGTCTATTGTATTTTATAATGGATTTCCGCCAAGTCACGCCTGAATCAATTAACAGTTAAATGGAGTTATGTCCTTGGGAACCTCTTAATCACAGCAACAATAACAACCGTATGATTGTCTTAATTTATATTTTTGTTCTCAGTGGATATGTTCATGGGGCCTAGCTTAAACCTGACGAAGGTGGAGCGTCGACAGATGGGCGCATACCTCTGCATCGCGTCCAATGACGTCCCGCCCTCAGTCAGCAAGAGGATAATGCTTAGCGTTACTTGTAAGTAATACATTTGATATCACATAATGTATTTAGGCTCATTTGCACCACAAATCGCTAAATGCGTTCTCTGTCATCTTTAAGAGATTAAAAGAAACAGAACGCTGTTTCAAAATCGTTTAGCGTTTTAAAATGTATTCAGAGATTTCTAGTCCAAGCGAGCCTTAGGGCAGCTTATGCATTATACATTTAGCATTAATAGACTGCCCATTGTGAATTGCCACTTAATGTTGAAGACCCGGATAAAAACCGGGTATCTAACGCCAGACTGAAAAAGAGTAGTATGCGGCACGACAAGGAGTACCCAGACATAGCAATACTTCAGTGTTACTCAATAATTGATGTTTCAAATAAACGACAGTCAATTCAATTTTCTGGTGTTTAAAAAAGTTGTAGCATAACCAGCGTAGTACCTAACTAAAGAAATTTCAGAAAGAATTACAGATTGTAGAATGATTTCTACATCTTGAAATCTAAAAGAAAGAAAAGAAAATAAAGGGGTTTCTTTATAAACGTTGCTTAAAGTTAAGTAATGTTTAGCAACTGTTTAACCATACATTTTTTACGTTTGTACGTCACTTAACTTTAAGCAACGTTTATAAATAAACCCCTAAATGTCACTTTATCTTCTTAGAGTAGAATAGAGGTAGAAGTGGTCATGCTATGCATGTAGCAGTTTAAAGTTTCAGCAAATTGAATCTGATGTTCGAACTAAACGTCCGTTAAAGTCCAGTTAGCTTGCCAGTGATCAATATTTTATTTAGCATCCTGTATAGACTGGATGCTAAGCGCATTATTCCGTAGTTTTAACGATGCAAAAAGTTGTTAACTGCGTTCATACTGCATCGGCCCAATTATTCCGCCAATTAGGTCAACTAAATCCTCTCTCTGTACGTGATCGTGTTTATTTCAAACCTTTTTAGAAAGAAAAAATAAATTCGATTCTGGCACTCTTATGCTTTTTGCCAAGCTTTTTACGTTAGCACTCTTGAATGGCCCTAGGAACATGGAGAAAGCACCTTTGAACTTATAGCTTGGAACACTAACACTATATTTCAGAACAATGGTTCTGCCATTGTTCTGAAATATAGTGTTAAAATCTAGCACAACCAATTCCTCTAAATCAAACTGCAGTGATTGTGGAACACACTTACAATGCCAATGCCTTTCATTTCGACAAGTCAACAGCATTCATTGCGTTATTTGCGCTGCCGAGCAGGCGAATTTTTCAAGTAAATATTCTATTAAACACAAAATTTGTCCACAGTTCCTCCTTCAACATTAGTGGCGACCAAGGTGATTGGCGTCCCCACAGGGTCGCAAGCGAGGCTGGAGTGCTTCGTGGAGGCCTACCCTCAAGCCATACACTACTGGCTGAAGAGTGGAGAGGAAATGATTTTATCTGGGTAAGAACTAATACCACACTGTCATATCAATATCAAACATTTCCACGTTAGGTAGTACGTTTGGTCAAATAGTTACCTAAATGGATATTGGTGATTTAACGGACAAAGATAAAATCTGTAGGTCTGTGTGTTAACATTTAAAAGAGGCAACAAATGCTCATACCAGTAAAACTCCCGTTAAAAGTATTACCTAACGAATGCCGAGTAACTTCCCAAGAATTCTGCCATTATCTTGTGCCCCCGTCGCACATCTGTTCCTGGCTTTGCTCCGAAACGCCGTTAAATTGCCAATATTTTTGTCTTTTATTAGTCATTATTGTATATTACGTTAATTATTTATCATTGTCCGTTTATTGCACACATGCAACAATCGAACATGATATCGTTCTTTTTAAAACATGGCCGCCAATTTTTTTGCATACCCTGAAAGTTTCGTTATTTCATAGTTCATCACCTCTGTGTCCTAATAACAATACGACCATTATTTTCTTGATGATTATTTTATTCTTCTATCAATATAATCTCGTTCTACTTTATTGAACTGGTCTTCTATTTTCCTGTCTGAAATTATAATGATTATTAGGTACCATGGAATCTGTAACTTTCACTCTAGTATCACTGATATTATAAAACAAAGTAACCCCGCCGCGTCTGTCTGTCTGTCTGAACACGATAAATACAAAAACTACCAAACGATTCTCACCAATGTTCGGAGTGATTAATGAGGAAGGTCAATCAAACTGCCTTTTCCCAACTATGTTGGAGTCGGCTTCCAGTCTAACCGGATGCAGCTAAATTCCAGTATTTTACATGGAGTGACTGCCTATCTAACCTCCACATCCCAGTAACTGGGTAACACGATACCCCTTGGTAAGACTGCGGTTGTCAGACTTTCGGGCTTCTGACGACCCGTAACCACTGTCAAAGATCCACGAATGACAGCCGGGACCAACAGCTTAATGTGCTTTCCGAGGCACGGAGGAGTCTCGATACGTAAATGATCACTCATCCAAGGACCAACCCCGGCAAGCGTAGCTTAACCTAAAGGATCGTCCCGTGCGGCTGTTATTACTTAGCCACGAGCTCCGAGGAAGGTGTAGGTGTATAATTCATTCAAGTTTTTTTGTTGTTTGGTTGAAATATAACGATGATTACCTATATCAATTTATATGTCTGCATCTGCATTTTTCATTTCTTCCTGGACGCAATTCTGAAGTCCACGCAGACGAATTCGCGGGCAGAAGCTAGTAAATACTAATTACATAAACGTATTTGAGAATTATATCAAAATAATTATTATCGTTATCTTTCTCAACATTCGCGAGATCCTTATTAAATTAGTTAAAACATCTAACGTAAAGTAATTAGACAAATTAGTTCATTATTTTGTGTAATAATCACTGAGTCGGTCTCACTTTTATGACGTCGTTAATTCTCGAAGTCTGCAGACTATCTACCCATTAACTTTATAGCTGAAGTGTTTTCTTATTGTTGCTTAGTTGTCATTATTTTTTATGTTAAGGTTGAATATTAAATTAATAGAGTTGGGCCGCTTTTTTTTAACGTTAGATAACTTTTATCTGAAAACTTATAAATATGGCGGTTTGACAGATTTTGTTTTGAAAATATTCTGTCAAACTGTTATATTTATTTAATTCTACACTTATAAGTTACCAACTCAAAACTATGTTTGCCGGTTAAAGGCTCGTTCCGGCAATTGTTCAATCGTGAAGTTTTATTAGAAATTGTATTGTTAAAGTCGCGTCGCGCGACAAGTCGCGCCGGTGTGAACGAGCCTTAAAACACAGGCGTTAAGGGCCCCTCAACGCCTGTGTTCACCAACATTCAAACCACTGGTTAGGTATATAAACAGTTGGTATATGTCAAATTCCTTTCGAAATTTGTTGTGGCCTATGTGTATTAATTTGGAAATGAGGTGATAGTGACACATTAATATGTCAATAAAATTGATTACTACGAGGTGCCATATGAGGAAGGAAAGGCAAACGATTGCCAATTAATTACCAAGCCTCCATGTTCATTGTCCTAGGAAATGAATTTCACGAGTACCAACAAGATTTATGTTGTATATTATTATATCGAGTACGTAATATCCGTTGCTCACATTATTCCATTCGATGCCTTCCAATTACCTACAATTACTACGTGCGTTATAGGCCGATTATTATAACCGTTTATGATAATTACTACCGAGAGCTAAATGATACCAGGAACACAGTTTATTTTATTAGAATCACGCTCAATTGGTCGCTGTTATTAGGTTCCTATTATTATAGTTTTACAGTATACGGACAGCCATTTTTTTTTACCTAGAATGTAACTGATTCGATTACTCTTTGGTAAAAAATCAAGAAAAGATAGGTCGATATTTCGATAGTCACTATTTTCATAAATCCCTACGATTTAATATCGACTATTTCAGTAATCAATTTCGAGGTCTTAGAGATAGTTTGAAAGACAATAGACGGTATACTCTTCTGAAAAAATGAAAAAGTAATTGAATTCGGATTGAATGGACTAAAAACAATATGCAAAGTAGAACTGAGAAAGGTTCAGAAGAAATAAGCGGTATTTTTTATCTTATTCTTTTTTTGTTACATCGATATTATTAAAAAATACTAACAACAACAACTTATTATAGTAACGCACTGATATCGGGTTCAATTCAGGGCTTTGTAGAGAGGAACCTCCTTACAATCATCTCTCCTAAAAATCACCTAAATATTACAAAATCATTTCATTTTAGCTTTTGCTGTGCCTACTACTACTGCAACTATATGTGTGCCAAATTTCATTTAAATCCGTGCAGTCGTTTTTGCGTGAAAGAGTAACAAACATCCATCCATCCTCACAAACTTTCGCATTTATAATATTAGTAGGATTTCTGCCAAGTCACGCCTGAATCAATTAACTATCCTTCTAACTAATACATTTTGTTGCAGTGGCAAACACGAGATATCAGAGGAACGCCTCTCCTCATATCAACTGCGAACGGTACTCGTTGTATCGCAATTCGACCCAGAAGACGTTGGTACTTATACCTGCGTCGCTACCAACACTATGGGGAAAGCCGAGGGCACTTTACGACTTTATGGTAAGTGGTTTTTTAATACTTATCCCGAGGCCATGAGCTACACGCTTAAGGTGGATGCTCCAAGGTAGCCTGCGAAATTCAAATTTTCTTACGTTTTTTGCAATTTGCAGGTCAGTGTCAGGTTGTATGTTGATTAAAATATGATTTGCGACCGTAACAAATATGTTTTTACAGTATTATAATCATTAGAATCAGCAATACAACTCCTTAAGTTAGAATAATCCTCAAATATCATGATTTCATGAAATAATATTATAATTATGAACCTAGAGAGTTGTATTGATGATTTTTATGACTATAATTCTATAAATAAATATCTGTTACTGCCGCAAATCATATTTAGATCAACATACGACCTGATACTGACCAGCAAATTGCAAAAAACGTAAGAAAATTTGAATTTCGCGGGCTACCTTGGAGCATCCACCTTAAGGGACACGTGTCTTGCAACAGTGACTGGGGTGAAGATATATGAAAAAAGTTGTTTGGAGCATGCCAGAATCACCGCAACGTGATTTGAGGAGCTATAGACGGAGACAGGTGATGCGCGCTCGTGTTGGTTGACGCAAGTCACATCGGGGCTCTCGAGTTTCCAGCGCTGGCCGCCATATAACGGCGGCAGTGACGGGCGTCGTAAAAATGATTGCCACGGGGTTTGAGTTTACGGTGTGAAAAAACGCTGTGTAGGAAAACACTACACTACTTACGTTCATAAATAAAGTTACCGTGACGTCATTCGACGGTAAATTTCGCTATGTAGCGGCCACTACGACTTTTGAAACCGTAGCTCCCCTTCCCTAACGAAAGGAAGGATATGGATCACAAGAGCTAAAATAAATCCTGGAAAAATAAAGATTAAGCTAAGCTAATGTAAGGAACTAATGTGTAACTAAATCATTCAGATAGTCTTAGTCTGTGGATTTGTAAACCAAGAAAAGAAATGGCCTGTGTCAGCACTTCAGGACAAGTAACGGTTAATTACTTTTTTTGCAAGGTATTCCAAACAAATTCTGTTTATTTTTGAGATAATTACAGTACTTATCTGGAAACTGTGACATTGTCCCTTCCTGTTTATTGGTACATTTATCATGTGATGAGACTTGCAAGAATTATTAGGATGATATTTGTGAATAGAATGTCACAACACTTGGATTATTTCAAAGCAACATTAAAATATATATATTTATATTAAACTTCCGCGTTGGTCTAGTGGTCGTAAGCACTATTGCTGGACATGTAGGTCTTGGGTTCGATTCCCAGGTCGGGCAAAGTGTTATTGGGTTTTTCTATCTGGAATTTCTCAGTAGCAACCACCCGGAGTCTGGATTTTTGCCCGGTTGATGGCAATAGGCTCGCCCCCATTACATGGGACTTTAACGTAACTGGCGAAATGTGGGTGAACAGTATGTATACCTGCCTAACCCTTCGGGGAAACATTATAAAAAAATAAAAATTATAAACCTACCTCCGTCAGTTAAATTTAATAGCAGCCAATGAAACGTTAAACCGTCGACCGCAGGACTTTACCGTGCTGTTAACTTTTTTAAACGGAATTGTATCGGTAAAAGTTTGCCGTGCACGAACTGGCAAAGACTTTGTTCGCGTGGATTAGAAAATGAAAAGAGTTCTTTTATTCACACTTTAAGGGACTACTCACACTTATTCAGCTCTATTCAGCGTTTGCCCATAGAAATAAAACGATTTTACGTACGCGTCCTTTAAGCTATCTGCAGCTGAAATGACGCGTATGCGTCTCATATAAAATCGTTGTTTTCTATGGGCAAACGCTGAATAGAGCTGAATAAGTGTGAGTAGTCCCTTATTCGCCTTGCCTTGAATGACGATGTGATAGTTTATGGTTTTAATTCACGATGTCCACCAACAAGTTTGCTTGCGTTGACCATATCTACCAAAATATTCTCACTAACAATAATTTCGTTGACAGAAATAAAAATAACTACTACAACGACTACAACTACAACCACGACAACCACTACAACGACTACTACGACGACACAAGCGCCGACAACAACGGAGCCACCACCACGTAAGTAACAGATAGTTTTATTGATTTTTATGTGGCCGTATAATGGACTGTGGCGTTTTGAGTCCTAGGTTTAGAATATTTTGCTATGTTCCGGAAAACTTTTACATATTAAATGAAATGAAAAAAAGATAGAAAGAAAAATAGGTTTAGTTGTCACAGAGACACGTGCATACAGAAAGATGGGTAATCAGAAAAAAATAACAACATATAAGATGTAAAATAGGTAGTACGAACATAAAACAGACATAGTCGACAGCTGCACGTCATGACTGACACAAGAAGGCTTCAAATGAAATTGTTTATTCTGTAAATACGATATCGGAATGACCTATACACGTCATAATAAAAAATATTTGAACTAATCTAGATGAGGTTGTCGTTTCCTATCTGATAACTCTGAGAAGAAAGGCCGCAAACAAACCCAGAGGTCGCAGTCTCTTTTAAAGTCCAGACATAATCTTGGTCGAGCCATATGAGGAACATTTAAATTAGTGTCTGAAATAGTCTTTTGAAGAAAGAACTACACAGATTTGAGTGGACCTGTCCATTCAGTGCAAGCATTTGTCAGTAATCGTGGAGCTCAACTTTTAATAAGTCACTACTTCAATTTTGCATTCAAATATAACATGCTAGGTAGATATATCACACGGATGTAATAATGAATTCGGCAAGCAATTTAAAAGAAATAAGGTTTCGACCAGTCATTCAGCAATTTAGCAATTCACTAATTAAAACAATATTTCTATTCACTGTTTTGTATTCACTGTCTCTTCTTCATCTCTTACAAAAATTAATATTATTTTCATAATATTATAACTGAAATATCATACCCAAAGAGAATACCACTCACAGAAACGTCATGAAGAAAGAGAAATTATGATAACTCCATTCCGATGTGCATTTATTTCTGTCACCGCATTCAAATTAACGACTTTTCATAGTCTTGCTGACGTCATCGAGATGAATCGTGGAAAAAATTCATTTATCATAATCCATTCTGTAATTTATGAGTCCGATAAGAAAAAAACCGGGCGCTCCGTGTACCTAAAAGGCGACGCTGCAAAACTTTTTTTTTGTTCGCCTTGTGAGCTCGCTTCGGCTATCGGTGATTTTTTCGAGCAGCCAGGATTTTAAGCCTCAAAAAGAACAGTAATAATCACTTAATCCGCTATAGTCTTTCCTAAGTTGTCTGTAACTGAATTGAAATAGGAAAAACTAACTGATAAGAAAAAAAAATCTTTCTAAAAATGCAATATTGCTAGCCAAGGCTACAGACAAGTCTTTCATTGGCTGTGATAGTTTGTACAAATAAAAATACTATATTATGAAAAATTATGGAGATATTGGCATAATTAATCCGCAGTAAATAGGCTGTACTTTATTCACCTATACTAATATAACAAACATTGCCAGGGTTTGTCGTGCCGCTGCAACCAGCTGAGCAAAAGTTCTACACGCCAGATGTCACAACATATGGTAAGTAGCAATAACACTCTCAAAGGACCTGATAATTTCCAAGTCAATGGACAACGTAACGAATCAAAGGAATCGTCTTCTTATAAATGTCGTTCATAATATTTTTCTTGAAATGGATGTTAATGTTCTTAAGTAGTATAAAGAAGAATAATGTTGATTTATATCATACATAATATATTCATGAAACTTAAATTATAATAAAAAATATTTTTATTTCTTTCTGGTAAAGAAAGTAAATATCATATCAGAAACTGTTTGTTTTATAGACACAATGCAGAATGTGATCGAGCAGTCCGTCCTCGACAACAACTGGCTGCCGACTGCGGAATCCGCAGCAACAAGCCGCTATCAAGCCTCACTCCCCACTCTCGCGCTAATCTCAGTGCTGCCATATCTAAAATATATTATTTTTTGTAGTTTTAATGCGTTTGTTGTAATTAGCAGGAATTTTCAAATTGTAACACAGGGTGCAAGATGATAAGTTATCTTGCTTACACGGAGAATCAGTGTCAATTTAGTATCATAGGAATGCGTTGGCAACATTATATAAATGCAGTTAGTTACATAGTTATGCTTGGATTTTGAAATACGAATCGCTAACGAATGTAATCGTTGTGCATGCTAATGAATTGTATAAAGGCAGTCAGAATTTTGTGTGTAAATAATGATTATCTATGTATAGTTTATCCACAAATTAGCAGTTTAGTGTTTTTTTCTGCATTAAATTTAAGTTTTAAGTCATTTATTCTTCTAATACAGTTCAGTGGCATGTAAATCGATTTAAACGGTATGAAACGTCTTACAGAAGTTTCCAAATAACCTGAACATTTTAACTGCCAAAAATGATGGCTATGTAATATAAACTAATCTAGCTGAAAACTATGAAAATATTCCGAAAACATTAATTTAAATACGTTTTAATGTAAGGATATGTAAAAACGTTACAAGTGTACATAGTTACCAAGTTATTAGTGTTTCGAAATTATTGTGATGGAAATATAAGTATATTTAAGTATGAAAAGCCTACCCAAGAATTACTACTTTTAACCTAACCTAACCTTAATCTTGAACTTCAAACTAAAATACAATACGGTCGATGAATCATGGCTGTTCCGAACTTTGCGCAGAAGGCTGCGCACTAACATTTTTTAGGAACCAAATGGTGACATGAGGCGAGTGTGAGTGAGAGAACATGCCCGAAAGTTCGGAGAGGCTATGTTCAGACCGGCCATGATTCATGGGCGGTATTATACAATGTTCTCTTATTTTGTTTTTTTTTTTGTAACCCAAATAAACGCAAATTATTGGTATAGTTAATTCCTATTTTTTTTTCGTTCAGTTGTAAACCTTTATTCTCGATCCCCAAAAAAGTTTTGTTATTACATAAAGTTAATAATAACTGTAACTCTAACAACGGACTGGTTTATTACTGTTTTCGCAAGTACATTTTCGGGTAGGCTTGCGGTTAGCTTAATGTACAAATACAATAAATTTGTACGAATTTAACGGTGTTTTGAACACAAGAACTGATGGGAAAGTTTTTTATTAATGTTTTGTGTTAAGCTTTAACAAAAATAAATTATGATTTTTGTGCCATAGACATATTTAGTTAAGCACTTTCCAGTTGACTTTTGTTTAATATCAAATTGATAATATAAAAACATAACCTTGTGTTTGCTTTCACACAGTCGTGTGAAAAGGGTACCGCTCAACAGTGCGTTGCGATGCATCAGCGCAAAAGTTGCGACGCAATGAAAGAATGTAATGTGTTGCATCACTACGAGTGACGCATGGATACATGACGTATGAATGTATGGCGAACCGTTTGCGTTGCCTGCACTATTTGATGAGTTTTGACATTACTTATTTGAACTTGTTTATTCACATTACCTAATTAACTTACTACATCTGTACCGAACGGACTTCATATTTATTTAAGGATGGCAGACTGATGAATTTTGTATGTAATTATGTAGATGGAGTCGAGCATGTACTAAAAAAATAGATGGCCTAACATAATTATAATAAGGAAAAAAATAACAGAAAGAAAATACGTTTATTTGCGGTAAACGTGACGCAAAGAAACAACACAAAAAAGGACAACAACAACAATGGTTTACCGAAATTTCCTCGTATTACAGAAGTATAATAATCATACTAAAGCATATCAAATAAATGTATAAATAAATTGTACATAGTAATAATATAACAATTAGTAAGTGGACGAAGTTTCGTAAAGTTTGCGAAATAGGACAGCTGTTCCTGAATTTGTTTTTAAACCATTTAAATTCTTAGTGAAGACTTCTGTTACTTCTGCTTTCATTTGTTTATTATTTATTTATGTGACGCCAATACACTTGAAGTAAAGGAATAACTGAAAATCTATTTTTGGCCGCGATTGGCCCCAAATTACATTAGCACCACACTGGCAATAAAACTAGTCGTTCGTCAAAGACTGAACAGTTTTATCTTGGACCAAAACGGAAAGAAAGAAAATTAATTTATTTGACCCACGATAAGGCACACAACACACGAAAAAAAAACCAGAAAATAGTATTGTGTGCCTCACGGCTGCGCCAAGTAGGCCCAGTTCATCATAAATGCCAGACAACTAGTAGGTACCTGACGCTGGTTTTCATCTGAACCTTATGTTACGAGAACGTATTACGGATGTAAATCAGTTTCAAACAGGTTATTTTTAGTTTGACTTGAGACTGTTTTGTTACGACTATGCTTGCCATCGTTTGCTTGAAAATCTGTATAAGATTTTTGCCGTATTTACTCGGTACAAAACTACTCATGAACAGCATAAGCGAAGTTCAAAAGGACTCTGAGTAAACCAGGACTTGTGTTAAGTATCGCTTAAGCCAACTTGTGTATTAATGTAAGTGTAAACTTACTACATAAATACGAAGTTTATGCCGCACTCTGTTTACGTCACTTATGAGCTCTGAAGCGAGACGTTTACCATAATTTACTTGCGTATTTCTAGTCAAAAGATAAAAGTAGTTACATTAACCTAAAATGATTTATTTTTAAGCAAAGGAAACCATAATAAAATGAAGGAAATTAGTAAATAAATAAATACTGTTTTTTTTAATTTAAAAACACCTATTTTGCCTTTATCTGATTAATACATTTGTCAATTTTATTGTATTTTTCAGTGTTCAAATCAATTCCCTTTGCTCCTATATTATTTTTCTATCAATAATATAAAACTATCAAAGAGTTAGTAACCCACTACAATTTGAAATAACATCAGATAACAAAATCTAAGGTAACAAAGTCCCGACGGGTTAGCCGCAAATACAATTTGGGTCAATAGCAGCGGTCAAAAAGGGACAACACCTTTTATGCAAATAAATATTTATTACACTTTCGTGTCTCATAATATTGGAATGTAAACTGTACAGTGCCCGACCGTAAAAATGACACACCAAGTTTCGGAAAAAAGTTTGGCTTAGGCGCTAGCTACATGGGCGAGAGAGTATTGCGGCGATAGCTAGGCCGAGGCATCCAATTCTATAGCAACTGTATGTAGCCATCACCACCATTGAGGTTCAATGCAAACTAGAGCAGCTATTACAAACATGTGTTTATTGTATGTATATTATTGCTACTGCAAACAGCTATTATAAATATGTGACAACCTCGGTATAAGCGTATTCAGGTGACAGACGTTTTGTTTGCGGTTTCTGCTCTAGTTTACATGATCAATGATCTCCACACGGTGATGTTATCGCCGCGAGAATTTGATAGCATGGCGAGACTATCGCCGCGGTTCTCCCGCCCGTGGAGATTGGGTCTTAGTAGAGCGTTATCTCTGTCACTCATGCTTGAGTGACAGTCTCTTTCTAAAGCTCGATGTGTCAGTATTATGTTAGTTTTATTTTTATTGGTAAATTATGTTAATATAAGCGTTATTTAGTTCTAGGAAGAATGTTATGTACATATTGCTGGTAAATTAGTTGTAATCGCTAACATGTACTTAGGTAGGTATTGTTTTAATGATAGGCACCTGCCGCGGAATAATGTAAATAAATAAGTACTAAGGAATATCATTAAACGAACAATTTATAATTACATTTGTGGTTTTATTTGAAACAAATTCTATTTCAGAATCTTGAAGTCTCGTCCTTATTACATTATGTACTTATTACTTATCGGAAGGTACCTACAACGAATTTTCGAGTGGAAAAAATATGATCATGCTTGAGAAAGTAAGTTAATTGGTTGTTATTTTTGGCTACACACCAATTATTTATTATCAAAAACCTAGTTGTTCCTAAACAAATGTCTTCTATTTACTATCATAATATTAAGCTTCGTTACTTCAATGTTATAACCATTAAATAAACTAGATTTTAGCTCAATACCTGCAAATTAAATATAGTAGAATATGCAAAGGGTTCTACGCCGTAGCCTTTCGTAGACACCTGCTACGAGCAATATCGCTACGAAAACTACGCCGCTGGGATTCTAGTTAATTCCGTTTTATTTTTAGTTTTATCGCTGTGTTGAAACGGGTTATTTAATTTTTTTAAATATTAATACCAAACAAGCTCCATTTTATGTTCAAAATCGCTTGAAAAATAAATACAATCACAAAAAGATTAATGTCAACAACATGTTTTAATTTTTGAAATATGAACGGAAGAGGCGTCCAACCGTGCATCGTTTTATATGCATACACATATTTTCTAGCGCACTGTGCCAAAACTTTTGAAATAATACTGAAAGAATCAGCTTGTTATAAATCTGTACGTCATAAGCTTTTTTTAAAAGGTTGGTCGGTACTGACTGGATTTTGGCATCGGGAATAAAATATTTCCATAATAGTATTTGAATTGATGGTGTAGTATCCTTCTATGTTTCGTTATCATCGGAAACTGAACGTAAAATATTCTTCCAACCGGTCGATGTCCAATAGGGCTCGACTGGCTGTTCACGATGGTGTGTATATGCTTATGTATGGCAGTGAATGTTGAGTGTTGCAAGAGGAAAGAAAGAAAAATAAATGCAAAAAAGACTTTCCATAAAATACGTTCCTTGCGAAGTATGTGATGGTGTGCAGGGCATTTTTAAAGGTTACCTTAAATTGTATACAACCAGTATTAATACTGGTTACCGAAATAAAAATTACCTCTATCTTATACGTGCCGTCGGCATTAGTCAAAGAGCGCGCATCGCCTGTGGGTGTGTGACCGGTATTATAACGGTAACTTAAAAGAGGTAACATGTTTTTTCTTCTCGGGCTACCCAGATAGCGGTAACCTTAGTCGTAGAAGTAAACAAAATTCTCCGATACCTGTACCGTAATTTATAAAGGTTTTCGGTCCCTGATTGTTACCGCACTCCCGTTCCACGTACTGTACAAGCCATTTCACATTCTTCAACTCCAAATTCAAGTAAACAATGCGTCCCATTAACATAACTTCCCGTGTAAGCATGAGAAGATAACCCATGTCTCGTTATTTATTGTGACGTCACAACCATGGCATCAACAATCTTTGTAATGCTAATGATAGGACAAAAACAATTTAAATGTTAATTTCTTCGAAAAGGCGGACAATTACGAATTATTCCACGACTTAGAAGTTATTATGGAAACTAAGAACCGTTTCAGTTTTTCTTGAGTTTTAACAAGGAGGCTTTATTTGGTCCCAGCAATGGGCTGATTATGAAGGCTGAAAAGACTGACTATGATTGTTTCAAGGTAAGAAAACTACTATTTTAAAGAAGACATATTTATATTATATTTCATGTGTAAGATCCTACTATCCTACTTCCTACTAATATTATAAATGCGAAAGTTTGTGAGGATGGACTGTTTATTACTCTTTCATGCAAAAACGACTGAACAGATTTGAATGAAATTTGGCACACTTATAGTTTATAACCTGCATAAAAAATAAGAATTTTTTTATCCCGATATTCCCACGGGATTGAGACTTATGCGGGTGAAACCGCAGGGCGCTGCAAGTATTAAATAACTAAGAACTTTTTAAAGAATTCCTTTCCCACATAAAGGGCGCATGACTTTTCGAGACATTTTCATTCAATCAGTGCATTTATAAGTTAACTTTAACTGTAACAGTAATTAAAATAACGTCTATGGTGTTATTTATGTTTAATCTTCCTGATGAAATGCTGTTCATTGGTAAGCGCATCACTTAATAACTGAGCCGACTGATTTGGCTATTTTTTGTGTTAAAAAGTCCGAATAAGGTTTTGAGAAAAATAGGAAAATTTTCATATTTAGGATAAACTGAAAACGGTTTTTTCAATAGGATTTTTGTATAAATTAGAGAAATTCGGACTGGACAACGTCTGTCGGGTCAGCTAGTTCTTTATAAACATTTTTACAACCTTAAGGTGCTTAACATATTTATTTCTTGACTGTACCTAATAGCACCCACAACACAGAAATCTTATAACGACGGTATCGATTTTCCTAACAAAAGAATTATGAAATAGTCGTGTAACTAAGGAGAATAATCCACTTTCTTAAGCCACGACCGGCCTTCACCACTAAGCTTGGATAAAATATAAAAGAACTAATACCTATTCAACCATCACACACTTTCAAAGTCTTTGATGTTGGTAATATAATACCTTGTCTATACAGGATTCCAAACAATGGTACCTACACAATATAAAAGCAATAGACAGTGTATTCCATGTGAATTGGTAACTTCCCACTTCTGGGAAAGGTAAATCTTTTTTATCTACTCTCTTAACGTAAAGTTTTAATTATGAAATCTAAAATAGTCCTTTATGAAAGAGTTTATCTACGTGCAACTCTAAAGCTGCATTACACTACACTTCGTGGGCTCTCTGTTGTACACCGAGACAGCGAGCAGAGTGCGAGAGAGAGCGCGCGAGCTGTAGTTCGCGGTAACGCGACAATATAGCCGTAGCATAACAAAATTTTAAAGTTATTTTATGCCATGCAGAGAACTGTGTTGCTGCAGAAAAAAATAAAAATAAATTACGCAACTTAATAGTGATATGTAATTGAATTATGGATAGTAATAATGTATATGAATTAAGTAAATAAATAAATATAACAAAAATGATGACAACAATAAAAAAAACTGCATGATCCAGTTCAAAAATTGCGAATAATGTGGTAGTAGAATCGCTCAAGAGCTGTTTCTACTTTTTTATCTATGGCGTAAAATGGCGGCGCGTCATCGCAACAGCTGTTCGGTTGCTGTGGCGCGTACTCCCGCGGCATAATGTTGTTTTTGGACACGCCATATTTACGATATTATTTAGACAGTGTATAGAGTGCCGCAAGCGGCATTGTATCACTATAGAGCCGTCAGCTTGCAGCATGCCAGTACATAATTTTAGATATATTGCAAAAGCAGTTCTTCTTCTTAGTAGTATTCTTTTCAGGGCCCGGTCGTGGTCTTCATTGTAATGTCTTGTCCAGAGGCTGATGTGATTCGCCCCACAATTTCTGTCCATTTCTGTCCACTCCGACTTTTGGTGCTTTAAGTGCACTCATACACGGGTTCGCCCACTGCGGATTTGATTCGGTCAGTCCATCACATGGGTGAGCGTCCGCGTGGTCTAGTGCCCTCCACCTTACCCCGAACGACAAAGCGCTCTATAGAGTCACCCTCACGCCTCGAGATGTGTCCCAAGTATTTGAGGATGCGCGTTTGGATTACAACAGATAGAAGCTTATTGATGCCCAGTTATTGGCGTATAGAAGTGTTGGTGCGAAAGTCGATTCACGATACCCCAAACATTTTTGTCTAGCACAACATTTCAAGAACGTCTGTCTTGCAAAAGCACTATAATGACTGAATTGCGAGCAACTTTGAAGTTGCTCTCGCCGGCCCCTGCTGCGGCACATTTGTACCTAACATATGGCGATTTTCCGATAAAAATGTTGGATTTATTTCCTAGCTAAGTCAAGAGTACACAACATTGTAATAACAAGTAAGTAGATGCTACATCTATCTATGTCAGTAGTACATTCGTACTATGCAAATAGTTGGAGAGCATTATTACCTCGCTAATATGATTAACTGAGTAATCTAACACGGGCTATATCTGACTAATTGTGTAAACAGTTTGTCCAATGCTTGAGAAATGACGAATATGTATGTATATGTAATAATGTTTGTAATTTACGGTACTGTAATTTACTGTATGATTGGTAATCATGAGAAGGTCCCTAAAGGTAAGAAAAGAGTGGATTCATAAAAATGTAGTGACAAGATATTTTTGTCCTTTAAACTTAGAAACACAACGTAGACTGTAACTGTATTCTATCAAAACAGGTTAAAATTTAACGATTATCCACATTAAAGCCTTGTGTAGAATGGCGCGACGCAACTCTAACAATACAATTTCTACGAAAACTTCACGGTCAAACAATTACCTGTGTCGCGTCGCGCCAGTCATCACGAGGCTTAATACGTAGGTATACATGTACCTACTTGTCGGGTTTCGAACCTCATAATTGATTTGAAGAAGCAGTTCTTAGGGATGATTTCCACCAAACGGCTCGCATCGCATCGGATCGGAAACGATACGAACGGAAGCGGCGACAGCCGATCTCATCCGGCAGGCAGTCGACGCATACATTCGGCCCTGTACCGTCGCGTCGCTTGCGAACGTATCTGTTTCTGCGCCTAGTCAAATAGATTCATTCCTACTGTGTTGCAGCTGAAAGGATCCGATCGGATATGACGACAGGCGAAGGGAGTCGATCGCGCGTCGCAACATACTTTCGGCTACGATCGTGTATCGCGGAAGACGCCAGCGGTCCCGCAGCTGTGCGCGGCTTGGTTATATAGACTTTAAATACTGTGTACACGATAAAATCCGTTCCGATCCGATGCGATGCGACCCGTTTCGTGGAAATCCTTTAGGTATAGGTAGGGACCTACTTATACCACCAACCCACAACATTCGTTATTAGTAATATAATATACGTAATACATCAATATTAATTCTGTCTAATCATAAACTTCTCAAATGCGAATACGACTTCAAAATCTACTTTAGAACAAACTTAGATTACCTCCTTACAATCCTAAACAGGTTTCTATTGATTGATCGTGGCTTAGAGGGTTGTTTAAACTTTTATCTAAAGATACCACATCAGTTAGAGCAGTTTACTTAAATACTTTCTATTTAAACTTGGCCAAAAAGAAAGTATTTTTAAATGGAGCTGAAGAACAGTAAGTTTTAAGTATCGTATTACGTTTTAACCTTCATGAATGTCGTATTTACGTTTTGTAATATAACCGTAGTTATTATAAAACAATGAAATGTAATAGGATTTTGGACTGGAACTGTTAACTATTCCAACAGATAAATCTATCAGATGTTTATTTGTTGCAATCAATTAGTTATTCAGAAGACAGATTTAGTTAATTGCATAGATATGCTAATAACTAAATATAATAATAACTAAATATGCTAATAACTAAATATGATAATAAGTAAATATGCTGCATATAACTAAATAATATGCTAATAACTAAATCTTTCTTCTGAAAAGCTTGAAATTTACCCCTATCTCTTCTCTTCTTTCCTATCGTCTATTCTGTAAACACCTCACTGCGACAACTTAGGTGAAGTGAGCTGTCAATCCCTAGCGTCAGTTGGAATGACAGTCTATGTATTCTGTAAATATCTCACCGTGAAATGCAGGTGCAAGGGATTGACACTATTGACAGCTCACTTCACCTTAGTTTTCATGGTGACATTTTTACAGAATAGACCGGCTGCTCACTTAAAACTCACTTCACCTAAGCTGAGGTGAAGTGAGGTGAGATTTTACAGAGTAACATTAATGATTATGAAAGAGTTATCAAACACAAAAGTTTGGTAACAGACTGTTACAGAAATTAATATCAAGTGATTTAAATATCTTTTGTTATTTCAGTCCACACAGCAGATTTGTGTATCAATTGAAGGACTTTGACCTACATATAACACCTACCCTCAATAAACTGAACACAAAGTAAGTAAACTTCAAGAATTCAAATCACGATCTCCATACATTTATCCGGTGTCCCAAACATCACATCTCTTGACAAGAACAAAGCTTTGATTTTATCTCACACATACCAAGCTGACGTCACGTAAGTTAAGCTCAGTTTACATTGGTTTAGTAAGCAGTTTAGTACAGATGGCTTAATTTCTTGGTCTCTCTAAACTTGACAATGAGTGAGATTTTAGCTGGTCGATACCGATACCAATATAGGACAAACTTCTAGCGAGAAATTATTAGATATGGTTACTGTTATCGCGTCGATATAGACGGATATAATAACGTAATGTAAAAGAAACTAAACTAATGACGATCTGGCATCTAACCTTTTCTACAGTAGAAAATCAGTCATTATGTTTTCCAGCTTACATGAAAGGTTTATGTGTATGATACATTAATATTAAACTTACTTATGTAATATAAAGAAATGTCGATGTTTTTTTCAAGTCGTAAAAACTGTACCAAGCAGTGGCGGGTCGCTAGTTTATTAATATTCATAGGAACTATTCGTTTTTTACCCAATGATTACGTAAGTTGTACTTTGGTTAAGTACCTCAGTTTCATTAATTGAGCGACTAGCATTTAATTATAAAAATAGGAATAGATAATCATTTGACACAGAAAAGAATAGAAATGTGAAATATCAGTTGAGTAAATTTAGACTTTGGCACAATAGAAACTTATGTTAATAAGTACGTACCGACTTACGGCTTAAAAGTAGAAACAATTCCAGGTACATAATCCGTATTACCGAGGTAAGCCAATTTTCAAAATCTTAACAAAATTAAATGAAAGCTTAGCAAAACCAAACAACTTTTGTTCAACAAACTTTTGTAAAGTCACGCAAAGAATTAATCTTGTGACTTTGAATGAAACAGGGACCGATTTTTCATTGCCCCAAATTATATTTTTAAAGGCTTTAGAATTTTACCTTCCAATTCTAAGTCATAAATTACCCTAGCCAGACATTTTTTTAGGTTCTTATTTAAATTTATATAATGTCGTCCGCGGCTTTAGTGTCTCGATATATTTTACGAGGATCGAGTTTGACTGCCTTTGAGTTTGTTCTAGTGAAAATTAATTCTCATTGCTTTACATTACGCTTTCGTGCTGGTTCTGTAACGTAATAAAGAACATCTTATTCGACATCGGCCACAAAGGCAACTTTCCTTGGTAATGTGCCGTCAGATCCGAGTTATTATCCCAGCAATAAGTAGTCCCTGAAATGGGATACTGTGACATAACGCTGGATTAAATTTCGGATATTTTTGCCGGTTTAGACGGAGGCTATGCGTAATTCATTGGATTTGGGTAGCGGATTGAATGACAGGGTTGCTGGACAGTGAGTTTTAAATCTGAGGATTGTAGCGCAATACAAACAAGCGACAGAGTAGTCTTGCCCTACCACGTTGTCGGAATCAGGACCACCTTTACTTAGTGACAGCTATTTCCGTAAGATTTATCAAGATTAATAGTCCCAATAGCTGACGTATTCCGCATAATTTTCTCTTCAGAAACATATCGGATTTTGTTATACTAAGTAATAACAACTAAATAATTATATTAGTAGATAATATGCATAGGAATAGTTATTGTGGCGGCATCTACACCGCCACATACGAACTAAGCATGAAAGACCTGACGTCACAAGTCCTACATCGCGGTATAAGAGTTTACCGAGCGATTAACATATATAAGACTATCCGACATCAATCCTTGGGCAATTGCCTGCCAGACACAAGACTCGTCTGGTCGGAGGATCCTCCCTTTTCCATAGAGTATGAGTGAACTTTACACCCTGTTCCTCATACCCCTAAATTATAAATCCTTTTACCGTAACTGAAAGGATTTTTTTTAATATTGCCTCTCTGTTTATTCAGTTCAGCTTCCAGAATAAACTGAAGTACAATGTCGATATCCTTGTCGAAAGACATCCGCTATTTCTCAGCCCAATAATCAAAAACCTTACTCGTGTCACGTTACAAAGATAGTACTTACCCACTTCTACCTGAAGTCTGTTCTAAAAGTATCTAATGAAAATGTAAACCAACTCTGTTCAGGCTACATTCCTACGCAATCACTCATTAATTAGTAACACATTCATCTTTGTTTAGAAAGTTTCCACTTTTAATCTCCCAAATTTTTCTTACAATTATTATGAGTAACATTATTCAATTGTAACTGAAAAGTCATCAACGAAAATTGAGTTTATAAAATTAAACTCAATTCGCAAGAATCATCATTTAGAATTTTGGGTTCCGGTATTCAAATACCTAAACAAATCCAAGTACTTACTCAATTTGTAAATGGCACTACAAATTAGCATCCGCAGGTACTTAATTTATGATCCATTTGTTTTCATTTTGATCAGATACTTTTAGAACAGACTTTAATCATGGTTCTTATTTTCCAAATTAATAAAAATTGTACTTCTGTAATTCCATCATGACCTGCACACACAGTGTCGCCGCGGGGCGTAATAAAGTCACCTTTCCACGAATTCATCGTCAATAATAACACGAATGTGCCACAATGGGGCTGTTAATTGTTATATTTGTTGGATCGGGTTGAAGAGGGTTGGCCACTCGCTATCGTAATTTATTTATTTGGAGGCCACTGTGAGGCCACTGCGTGATGGACTGTCAACGTGTCTGATGGTGACCTAGAATAAATATTAAAGGTCATGAAAGGGTGGCTAAAGGTATGCTGTCCACTGACATTGAAGGGAACGGACTGTCGGCAAAGTGGTGGAATGGCTACTGCGCTGCGGGGCCATTTCCCAATGGAAAAAAATATTTGTAAGCCTACAGATTATTTCAGTTTGAAGTGTTTTTGTTTATGGGATTTGTATATGAAAACACACCCACGATAAAAGATTTCTATGAAGGAAATGCTCATTTAATATCAAGGAAAAATAATTTATACAACAAACCAGGACCAAAGTCTTCCCATTATAAAAACCAACGTCTCTCCGTCTGTCTGACCGTTAGTACACTATCCAGAACCAGGTTCCAATTACTTAGTTACAACGAAACTTACTATTAACCCGTTGCTATGCAAGCCCGCTTTCACTTACGTTTAAAAACTTCATTTTCACGATCGATCACATGACCAATGGCGCTGTACCTGTTTAAAATGTCAACAAATATGAGACGCTATCAGCGCAGTGGTTTGTTTGGTGACGATCGGATAACAGCGGGGAGGATAACACAACATGTTTTATCGATAGCGGGATCTTCATTCCCGCACGTTGCGGTGCGGCGCGGTGAAAAGCGGTGCGGGTTATAGTCGGAAATTCTAATTTGAAATCGTCTTAAAGGTGATTATCATTTGATAAACATCTTTTAGTTGTTTGAGAAATGAAAGTAAAACAATTTAATTTTTTGTCAATTTTTCAATTAGGTCCAAGTTAAAAAAGGCATTATTCAAACAATAAAGGTTGGAAAAACTGGTGAAATATAATGTTAAAACTCTTAATACAGGCGATTGCGTTACTAATACGTTTCCTTTACTGAGTGAAAACGGATTAAACCTAAAAAATGGAACAGAATGTAGTGCTTAAAGTGCGTCCTTTAGTTCCTCTTATTAAACGATGTACATAATAAAGGTACAAAGGCGGACTTAATGCTATCGTCTTTCATACTTACCTATATACCTACCTACTATAAAATGCAAAGCAACTATCTTTCTGTCCATTCGTTAGTGCGCGGATAACTAGGCTAGCTAGTATCCGTTAGGACAATCTAAAAAGAAACATGATGTACAAGATGCTTTTGTACTTGGGTTTTTGCTGGAGCTGTTAATGAGTGGGCTTGTGAGGACCAAAACAAATCCTCTTAGGGTTTTATCTCTAAGCCATGTATGTTGACTCGCACTTTAGATAAGAAAAAGAACAATCTGCCTAGCTATTTCCAACGATGTTGAGGTCGGGTTCCAGTCTAACCAGATGCAGCTGAATACCAGTATTTTACATGGAGCGACAGCCTATCTGACATTTACAACCCAGTTGCTGGGTAACGACAACTTGGTAAGACTAGTGGTCAGACTATCGGGCTTCTGACTGACCTGGAAGGATCTACGACTGACAGCCCACACCAACGCTTTTACTGGCTTTTTACTGCTTTCTGAGGCTCGGAGGGGTCTCAATACGTAAAGATATTCACCCATACACGGATCGACCTCAGTAAGCGTTGCTTAACCTGGAAGACGACTTGTGCGGCTGTTATTATTTAGCCACGATTTAGGTCCTTAGTTTATACTACATAGTAGGGTTAATTTTCAATGACTAGCTTTAAAACAAAATAAAACATTTATTTCAGTTAAATAGGTAACACCCATTGCGATCATAATACGAAATTATGATCAAATAAAATTAATTTAAACAAATAAAATCAAACAAAATCAATTAAAATAGAATAAAATTATTTCAAATCAAAACAATAAAATTAATAATTTAATTAAATTAAATTATCATTTATCAGACTCATCTTGCGATTACATCCATATTTGTGTGTAGGATTGCAAGCTTACAAACTAGTGTTAGTAATAAATTAATAATAATGACATAAAAACTCCAGAATAAATCAATAAAAATAAAAATGTTAATAATAAAACACTTGTATAAAATAGTTTGTTGCTTGTCCCAAGCATTTTGGTCGTCCAAGTAAACAGAGTTTCTGTTTAATATAGAATTTAAATTGATTGAGGCTCAGTTCTTTAGCACACACACACACTGTGACGGCTGTAATCTTTGTCTAACAGTAAGTAAGTCTTATAAGTTAATAATTTATAATAATCCAGTCTTATTAGGTCGTATCTTAATTTGCCAATGCCTACGTTAAAAGACGGAGTGGGATGATAAGGCAATTAATTAGAGGATTATATGAATACTATAACTTCAGCTTTGAAAAAAACTAAGTCCGACAGATTATAATAATTCAATTTTCGAACGTTGGCTTAAACTTAATTAGCAGTGTAATCTGTGTTGCCTTACACTCTTTTTTTGCGTTTGAAATAAATATGCCTGAGGTAATTAACCCTAATGTTCCACACAAAAAATATTCCTCAAAGATTTTTCTTCCAAAAAAGATAAGAAAAGAAAACACAACAAAATTACAATAGTTTCTGCACACGTAGATTGTTTCGTGCAAAATAGAGGAAAAGGGAAAACCCGAAGAAAGGCAAAATGGTGCTAATGAGGATGCTTAAGTTGCGAGTGAAGTACACGACACAAAGATGGCCGGCCGAGATGCTCGAATACAATTCTTGTTATAAAAAGATTGTGTCATGTTGGGTGTCTCACTCAAATATTTTTGGGAAAATGTGTTATATTTTGAGACAAAATTATAGGGATTCGTCATAAAATCATCATTTACATAATTGAAAGAGTCGGTTCTACCGGTGGCATCTAGGTACTCCTTTTAACCAACTTAAGGCCAGCTGTGGACTTGTAGAAGTTGGGTAAAAACTCACTATATATAAAATAACCGTACTGTGATAAATTGAACACACAATTTATTAACCTAATTTAATTTACTACTATCATAACGAAATATAAAAACTACAAACTGGTTAAATAAAACCAGGAAAAAATCCCTGCATTGAATACAGATTCAATTCGAACAAAACAAATGAAAAAAAAGAACAAAACAACGTGCAAAACGCAGCACAGTTAAAAGTACGAGGATTAATTTAAATACCTAACAGAAATTCCTACTCGTTAAATATTATGAGGAGCAATAAAGCTAGATAAGCTTTTAATATAAACCAAGTTGACTGTGAACATCGCAATTTACAAATGTCTGGAGTGCACAAAACGCATATAACTGAACCGAACCGCGTTGGCAGCCAGTCTTAAGGGGACTACAGAAGCGAAACGCAAGTTTTTAAATGCCTAAAAGTAAATGATCGACTGAAGTAAGCAAACTCAGAAAAATATATGATATTTTTCAGGATAATATATGCTAGATAGATAGTGTCTTGAAAACATAATACAACTAATTTGATAAGATAGAAAAAAAACACGAAAAAACCTCTAAAAATTTATTTGATCGATTAAAAACCATTTTATTAAAGTTACTGCAATCATTCTGATTTTTTGTAAAATTATTCTACAAGCAACATTTATCAAACTGATAGTGTTTTAATTTTTTAGTCCAGTAACTAGATTTTTTGTAAATAGATAATTGCTTCATATTTTGCAATAAATTACCAGCGTTGTGTCATCGTGCTTCTCTTTCTTTTCTATGCAGTCCGACAGTGACTGCGCTTTAGCTGTTGTCAGCCTCTTAAGAGATTTACCTCTAGTTTTATTAGGAACGGCATTCTTTTTAAAGTGAGTACTTAATAGTTTTTATAAACCACTCGACAACTAGGTTGTAAAGTTTGTCTTGAACTGGGAGACGTCTCTGTTCGTGACAGTGCAAATTCTCAGACTGATAGATTTCAGACGACGTTTTTGCAGATGTGAAAATTGTTTGCATGTAGTTGGTTAAGTAATGGAAGGAGGGGTCAATGACTTTTCTGGGTTTGAATAGATGTTTTCTTGTGTGTTTTTTGTGAAAAGTTTGCGTTTGTTGTAGACATGTAGATTGCGGATAATTTTTCTTTTCTGTCTTTTATATTTTTCTAGTTTATTAAAAAAAATATCCAGAGTTCAATGAAACAATTCTGTTCTTCTTACGAATATTTGTTCTTCTTTGCGGTTATACTCACTTTCCATTGTTCGTTTTCCAGTTACGGTTCGTAAGAAATTGGTATTGATTTTCTACAATAACATTTTATAGAGAATAGATTTGTATTTTTGTTTGTAATGAATTCTTTCACCAGTAGATAATACTATATTATCACTGATTAACATAGGCTATAATTTATAAAGACTTCACGCAGGCGAAGCCGCTGGCGGGAACTAGTTAACGAATATTCAAAGTTAACTTTGTTTGCCTTCATAACGCTGTTTGGGACACAAAATTAAAATTAAAGAATTAAGCAAAAAGTTTACGTCACTCACAGGACTATGTTTGGCTTCTGGCCATTAAAATTTCCACAAGCCGAGCATCCAATCAACAGTGTTTTATTCCTATCACAACGTAGTTTTGTAAGTATGTTACAGGGAAACCCGATTTTCGTATGTTTTTCCCGGCCTCATCTTCCTAAAGTCAATAAAAAAGCTAGGTATACTTAGCGCATGTAGTAAGTATCACACTACTTTAATCAAAATACAGCTGGGAGGTACTTAAAAGGTAGGTTAAAGGGAGGTACTTTTTGGATGGCTTTTAGTATTTGTCTTTTATAGATGGTGTTTATTATTTCATTAGAAGTTATAAATCATTTTTTTTAAATATTTTCATTACTTTCTCTATCCTCAGAGGAGCAGAAATTGAAGTTCCGAGAACGTTCCTTTTGACACAACGATGAAACAATTTAAATATTCGTTTCACTTAATGTCGCCTCCATAGAGGCGTCTGTTGGAAATATTTTATTATTATATCTCTCTGAGGTCTAGACTAAGACCTGGCTTCAGTAACTTAAGTGAATTTATTGCCTTCACAACGCGAGACAAGTTTAAATTAAATACTTACTTACATAACAATTTTAAAACAAAATGCAGAGCAATTTTCTTAACATTTTTTCGCTCCATTAATTTTTTATTAAAGTCTATAATTCTAATGAAAGAAGAATGGCCGTCGAAGTAAAAAAATATATCTTTTAGAATACATCAGATTACGAAAAGATGAAATTTAAAATAAAATGTTTAAAATTAATCGAATGAAAAGATCAACAGGAGATATCAAGTTATAAAAAAAAACAAATGAAGTGGTCCTACCTTCTATAATATATTTACGGCCTAGACCCCAGACCTAGAAATCATTAATATTGCTTGCAATTTTAATGATTTCTCACAACTAAAAAACAACGTTAAAATCGCAGGAAGCATCGTTTTTGGGGCTTGAATAAGTTACGATGAAAAATTTAATTAAAAGATTGCTTGTCTACACAAAAACAGTGAAAATACTCATGGGAATTAATTATGTTTGGGAACCGGAGTCTTCGTGTTTCTTTTTCATTAAGGGCTGCTATCAATTTTCTAGAAAACTCTGATCTCGGGAAAGACAAAAGGTAAATGTATTGGTTAAAAGTAAAGACAATGTCAAAGCTTTTTATTTATTTTTAATACACAGGTAGGTGTAAAAACAGGTGTTTAAAAAAAATATGCATAAAGATCACTAAACGCGTACTATTTTAGACCTCATAAATAAAAAACCAATGAAGATTTTGTTAAAATTAAATGAAAATATCTATCGACGCTAAATTACTTATGTCCTAAAACAAAGTTAACAAAATTATTTTGAGAACAATAAAAAAAAACATAACTTATTTTAAAACACGACCCTAAAATAGTTTGATTTATTTAAGCTTTTATATCTACGTGGATTGTACGAAGTTCTGTATTCGATTTATGCTATCATTATTTATGTATTTATAAATAAATACAATCATATAAACTTTATGTCTTAGGGCCAATTTTTCAATCGTCATATAACTTATTTTGAGGAATAAATATGGCGGTTTGACAGCTTTTGTATAGAAAATATGAAACTATCTGACTATCGAAAAATCAGCCCTTAGGTACTTGAAAGAAAGGTCGTAAGTGCTACAGCAACGAATTAATCAATAAATATAATATCTATATATAATAGATATAAACGAAAATAGATGTCAGTAGGCATAAATTTATTTACTACGAGAATATGAACTACATGCTTACGTATGCAGCGCACGTATATGACGTAATACATGACGTCTTTAGCCAATATCACTCAAGATAATCATCATTCAAACACAGCGTTACACAATCGTGTTTACGTACGTACCGCCCTACTTAATTTAGGTAGGGTAGGTACGAAACAAGGTCTTCACACGATTACAATGTTTTCCTGGAAAATACGAATGAAAATCTACAGTCAAATCAATCTATCTAGCCTTTTCCGAACTACGTTGGGGACGGCTTCCAGTCTACCGGATGCAGCTGAATACCAATATTTTCCATGAAGCGACTGCCAATCTGACCTCCACAACCCAGTAACTGGGTAACACGATACCCCTTGGTAAGACTGATTGTCAGACTTTCGGGCTTCTGACGACCCGTAACGACTGTCAAAGATCCACGAATGACAGCCGGGTCTTCTCCATATGAAACGACCAATTGGAACCGTGCACCTAGCTTCTGACGTTTCATAAGTGCCCATGAAGGTTTATGTGAAATAAAATATTTTGATTTGATTTGATTTGACATGGTAACCATTTATATGTGATGTCCCTAGATGTCCCTTACACCCTGTATGAAATATCGCAAGGCTATTAACAGCGCTCTAGTTACATTTAATATAACACTAAGGACGAGTAAATAAACCCTTCTTCTTTCTACTATAAAGAATTCTCCAAGACCGTAATATCCAAAGGAATGATAGACCCAAAAAGATAGAAAAGCAAAAAGTTATGTGACACGAATGTGAGAAAAATCGCAATATCATTTAGTCACCACAGTGTAGGAAAGTTTTTCCTCCGTCACAGATGCATGTGATAAACGAGCGACCTCTCAAGATTTGCTCGGGTGTCACTTCAATACGCTTACTTCCATTATGATACTGTCTGTGACTTCGCTTATGATATTTGCGGGTCGACTCATTTTTAGGTTCCGTATTTAGAGATTGCGTTAACTGAATAAAAACGGAAGAACTCACTTCGAGATCTACCTTGTTTCAGAGCGGGATTAAGGCGCAAAATGCGTCCGTAACCGTACTACAAATATAAATGAACGTATTAGTGCTTCAAACCAAATTACATAAACATAACATCACGCCTTGTTTCCCCGAAGGTTTGGGTAGAGGAGTACCTATAGTACACTCACATTTCGCCAATTAAGTTAAAGTCCCATGGAATAGGGGCTAGCCTATTGCCATCAACCAGGCACAAACAAAATTAAAACCAGACCAAACCAAATGAAAAGGAAAAGGAAAAATACTTCATAAAATGAAAATGTAGTAATAACTCAAAATTATTAACAGAAATGAAATACCGTTGACAATATATATGAGCGAAATTTCCCGAATATTCTATTGAATTTGGAACTGAAAGAGATCTTTTATCAAAGTTAGTTCCATTACCTATTACATTAAACTAATAACCATTTAATTAGTTAAAAACGTAGACTCCATTTGGACATTATTTTAGAAATGCGCAGTCGAAAGTTTACCAACACGTAGGAGAATTTAAATTTATATGGATGTTTTACGGTTTCGACATCGCCGCTCACCGCAGGTCAGGTACCCGAGGGTCGTGAGTTAGTATGGAAATTCTAACAAATCACAACGTTTTTCGCAGTAACAGAGAATTTGTCGCGAACCCACGCGTGTTAAGGTGAGGTCTGATGGACGCGTCTAAACGGATTTGGGTGCGTGAAATTTGTCGCTTTTACGTCACTTTAGCTTAGTGAAATTGAAATGTTTTCCTACGGTGTAGCCTTACTGGGTATTCGTAGTAAAAGCATTGAACCAAAAAAAAAATATGTTTAAATAAACTGTTAAAATTTCCTTACCCAATACTTAGTATAGGTAAGTATGTCATCGGTTGGTGCTTCATTTAATTGAAAGCGTCTAACGGCCCTTGGCTTCGGCCCCTCGTATGCCTTCCAAAGGTCAGGGACCCCAGGGTTCCGAGATATGCCAAAGACTTTATGTAATACAATAGATCGATAATCGATAAGTTTTAGAAAGTCCCATTTGGCGGTAGCCTCACTCCAATGGAATTCTACACTACCCGCAATCGTTTCGTCGCACCAAAAAGACCCATACTTTATCGATTTCGTTTTAAATGAAACCCCAGTTTCGTGTGGTTAATTTATTTGTGTGATACGTGAAACGAACGTTTCACTCGGCCCGCGTTCATTTATCTTATTCACTTTACACAAGGGCATGACTCGGCCGAGTTTTACATTTTAATTTGGCCCGCGGTTTAATATGTTCCTACAATCATGCCAACTGCGTGCTTACATGACGATTTTTCACGAAAATTTAATATAAGCAGACGACGGCGACGGCGGTACACAAATAGGTAGACTAGAAATAAATGTTCAGAACTAATTTTCCTCTGCGTGTTATATAACTAATGTTTTAATTTAAAACTCTTACTTTGTGGTTGTAAGAATTTCCACATAAATACTTATCTTATTTTATCTAGGAAATGTAAGTAAAATTAAAACTCTTCAACAGTTTAGTTTAACACGTCATCGATCTACCAAATGACATTATTTTAGAACTACAACGGACCGATACTTTATCATAACTATAATTAGGATTCTATAAGTACATTTGCAATATTCCACCGCGCTCTCAAAACGCTGATGGAAAACATCGTAATGGTAGCCACACACGTAATGATTTACTTGCGCAAATTAAGGCTTGCGCAACTGTCGTTACGTGTGTTGGAAGATATTTGCACAAATTTCTTCGATAAAAACGATATACACTTGCGCAAAACTAAATTTGCGCAAGTAAATCATTACGTATGTGGCTACCATAATAAGGAAACCGGCATATCCTAGAACTAAAAATTCGAAGACATCTGACATCTACCAACCCGCACTGGGCCCGCGTGGTAGATAACAGCCCACTCCCTTTCGAAGCGAGGAGGCCTAAGTTCCAGTAGTAGAAATATTATGTATAAGCTGATTATTCTATTCTATCCACGATAACCTATATACATATAAAGGCAAAGTAATTAGGTAACCCCAAGAAAATACCTTATTATTCACAAATGCGATATTTATTTCTTCGGCAGTCGAACTTTCCAGAAGGTATCCGTGTTGTGGCAGCAGTTTCGGGTTAATTTCACGTTAGTCTTAAGCGGTTTACTTTGCGGATACGGTGCGCAAGCTGGTATTTATATCCCAACTCCTCTAATGATCTTTGTATTACCTAGAGCGGTACTGACGTCTTGAAACTATGTTTTTTTTTTTGTTCCTGTTTGAATAAACTTGTTTTGAATATAGAAAATCTGTGCTGTTTGCGGACTTAATGGTTTTAGAGTAATATGAGTTGTCGTTGGTTTGGTGAATATTTGTATACCTAGGCATAGTGAGGTGGCCGATGGGGCCGAAAGGTTCTGGAGTGGCGACCGTATACCGGAAGATGTAGCGTTGGAAGGCCTCCCATAAGGTGGACCGATGACCTTGTGAAGGCCGCAGGAATCCGCTGGATGCGGGAAGCACAAAACCGGTTTTACTGGCGGTGCTTGGGGGATGCCTATGTCCAGCCGTGAACGTCTTTTGGCTGAAATGATGATGATAATGACGCATAGGTATAATCAACCTCGTAAATCCTTTACACCTTTACAGACCTAATTTACATTGTTGTTGGCCCGGGAGCTATTCACAAATTCTTATTTTCCTTCCCAACTAACTAAAGACATTTCAGTTTGAAAATTTCAACTAAACTCGCAAAGAAATCCCGCAACACATTCACACTCAAACAATGGTTGCGTAAAACCAAAAATAGCTAAAGTTTTTGCCCCCGCGCACCGCACTGGCCCATTAGGGTCGTTCTATAACAAAGCAAAGAACGTCAAAGGCTCCACAAGAACGCAAAGCAAATAATTTTCTGAAGACTTCATTGTGTAAATTACATTTTACTATCTTTTGTCCGCAACTTCGCCCGCGTGGACGTCGAAAAAAGTAGGTAGGTACATATAAAAACCATCTCCTTGATAATTGATGTCATGGGCCAAGTGATTAATCAAGGCAGTATGTACAATTCCCGGGTGTGCAGGAATGTAGGATGCACATTAAAATGCGATGTAGATTGTACTTGTTTAATTATCAAGTTTTACAATTAAGTTTTGAAATTAAGAAATAACGTATCGACTGCGCGGTGTCTCTGGTGCAACCGAGGTACCGAGGGCGCGGGCGCCGCGCCGGCTACAGTAACTTGACGTTAGCGCGGGTTGTCACTCTTCCTACGCCAACTTCACGCATGTCACTAGTTCGCTCTAGTCAAGTGAAATCGGGCAATGTAATGAATACTGATTTAAACTTCTTTATCACATTGCTGCCTTTGTACGTATTTTTCTGTTCCTTTCTTCTTGTCCGTGTATATGTGTGTGAGTAAATGAATACTTAAATAATACAATTTAATAATCATAGGTAAGTATGCTGGTAGTAATCCAAAGGCTCATCTGAGATCCAGTAAGGTAATGTTGATAAAACTCTGATTCCTCTGAATTACTTTACATTTATCCGCCTTTTAATTAATGGAAGTAACATTGTGTACATTGAAATATTTTTCTTTCTTTGAGAAGTTATATCTCTTTATTTCGTTAACATTCTTGGAACATTCTTTTTTAAGAAAGAAGACGGTGAACATAAAGGTAAATACTTGTGATTTAAATTCAGCGGCCATTGACTTAAGTGTGCGATACCCACTTTTTTCAACGAGGTAAAAATCGTGAGAGCTTTTCAATGATCAAATATTACGAGTGCTTTGGCCGTAGGTAGGTACATTGATTTTTTCTTTGATTTACATTCCTTTACCTACTCGTATACTCAATATGGGTTCAAATTAGCTAACATGCCAAATGGTAAACAGCCCTTTTTACAGTCATGTACCTGGCAGGTACGTGTATACATGTATACATTTATAAGACAATAGCCCAAATACCTGACGTCAGAATAAACTCTTCTATCAACAAAATAAAATAATGTTAAAGCTTAGGTACTTCCAAAAAATCCAGGTGACATTTTCCACACGCAAAAAAAACATACAAATTAAAACCTATTTTAATCCCATTCTTTGCGCTGTCCGCTTGTGATTAAAGGCTTTCAGTAATCCCTATAATTGATGGTCATAATCGGCATGCCCAGGCACTGGATAGATTACGAAATTATACAAAAATATGCATGTTAAATAACGGGGAAAAATCTTTCCGGACCCACTTGTACACTCAGGGACAGAAATATGTACCCATACGTACAGCCAATTCCAGCCAAAACGTTCAGATGTAATTGAAATAAAAAGGGACTTTAAAGTTAAACTACAGCTAGCTATAGTACTCAATATAACCGCGGCGGGTCGCAACGCAACGCACACCGATTGTTTCAGACGTATTCAAATTTCAAATTTGATTTTGAACTATTTCCACTGCAGTGCAATGAGGCTCACGCACATTAGGGCGAGCCGCAACGCATCGCTTTGCAAAAATCCTCCTAGATCACTTTCATACGTCTTGTATGAACTATCACACACTATTGGCGGGCCACATCATAACGCAAAACATAGCCGCAAAAATATGCCTGGCAAGCGCGCGAATTCGCGATAGCCTATAGGCGGGCCGCAAACGGGTCGCAATGCAATGCATATGATTAAGAAATGTACTAAAGTAATCTAGGATGATTTTTACAATGCGGCGTGACCCGCCAAAATGTGCCCGAGACTGACTTTAGTAGACACACCCCATTTACTACATAATTATGACACATGCAAACTTTTAGAAAAAAAATCATTTGTATACAGACCTATTTTTGCCTCCGACTGTACATGCGAATACTGAAAGCGCCTCGTCAAATAAATCATTTGTGTTTTTTACCAAAGACTTTGTAGGTACCTTGGTTGGTTTGTACCTTACGTTTTTCCAACCCCTGTTGTTTTCCGCCCTCCATTTTCGAGTGTTTTACCTCTATAATCAAAAGTTGCACGGTGATTACGCCGGAGTCATTGTTTTCCGAAGGTAGGCGTACCCTTAATGCGTGTGTATGTTAATTGTTGTGCTTTTCATGTCGGGTCAAAGTTAACTTTGAGTGGTCGACCGTTAATATGTTGCTAAGGATATTTTTATGTTTATTTTGATGATAACTTAAAGAATACAAAGGAGTCATATTAATATTCATGGCTTTATTAATAACGGGTGTTTTTTAGAGGTACCTATACAAATTCAAAATGAAATAAAACACCTAAAAATAAATGTCTTTATCATGGTATTGGTTTAATTTAAAAGATATTCATAAGCCATTAGTGTTTAAAAATGATTTCGGACATAGGGGCGTCACGGCTGGCTCGAATGAAGCGTAATCAGGAAGTCCAATTTTCGACCACTTTTTCGAGCAACTGGGGCCGTATATCGGCAATAACGCGGCAAATGTTGGCTTCCAAGTGGTCCAACGTCTGTGGTTTATCTGCGTAGACGTGTGACTTCACATATCCCCAAAAGTAATCCATATGTGTGAGATCACACGATCGCGATGCGCGAAATTATGCTGTGTGGTGTTTTTTTTTTTACAAAAAAAGTGGTCGAAAATTCGACTTTACGATTACGCTGTATTCGAGCCAGCTGCAGCCGTAGCGCCCATATGCCCGAAATCATTTTTAAACACGAATGGCATAAGAATATCTTTTAAATTAAACCAATACCATGATAATGACATTTATTTTTATGTGTTCTTATTTCATTTTGAATTTGTTTGTGTCATTTTGAGTTCTTTCAAAGGCTGAGTTCGGCCGACGACATACAAGCTTAGTTCGTCCGATGAACCTAGATTCTGACGTTTCATAAGTGCCCATGTAGGTTTATGTGTTTTTTTTTTTTTTTTTTTTTGATGACTGATTAGGTCTACGCATCACGGTGGCTAAGTCTTAATGAGGAATTGTAGCAACCTTCATAGTAGTCGTAGTCTTATATTCAGTAGTGACCATTTACGGGCCGATAACGATGAAAAGAAACCGAATGAATGATCTGGTGAGGGTAAAATTCCGGTTACAGAGGGAATTTCAATGGAAATTTATATTATATCAAAAGTTCTGTGGCTTTATTTAACCTTTTCCTTTTCTATCCTTGACATTTAGGACTTTTCGTCCTACCTTCAGACCTTTTTATGAAAAGATAAACTATGCTAACCTATTTTTATATCCATAGACTATTTTTATATCCGTAGTTGCGGAATGAAAAAGTGAGGTACTTTTAGGTAAATTTCTACAAGGAACTATGTGTGTTAAAAAAATATTGAACCTTTTTGTTTCCAATTCACTACGCATCGACAAACAAAATTAAATTAAATAAGGTACTTTCGATGCGATCGAGGATCGAGTGACGCATTGTATTTGATACTCTTGGACTCGGACTTTTAATTAAAATAAGGCCTATTATACTTTTGCGAATTCCTGCTGTTACTTTACTATTGCGAGTAAGTTATCAATCAGTGCTACTGCTGAGCATGAGGTCCTGGGTTTGATTCCCACGTCGAGCAAAGTATTATTGGGATTTTCCATCTGGAATTTCTCAGTAGCAGCCCGGTGTCTGGAATTTGTGCCCGATGTTGGCAATAGGCTCGCCCCCTATTACATGAGACTTAAACATAACTGGTGAAATGTGGGTATAATATGGGTACACCTCTGCCTAACCCTTCGGGGAAACAAGGCGTGATGTTATGTTATGTTTATGTTATATCAATCAAACTTGACAGAACTTTATCAAAATACACCCATATTAAGCAAACTCAAAGCACGGAATTACCTCCCAAAGAAGATTGGCAAAACCCCATGTACTTTGAGTGTCGCATTTATACTTCACGTGCATTAGTAAAAACACCAGAAAGAGATGGATCTAAGGCCTAATAACATAAAGTATAATCATAGCATATTTTTTTGTAATGGGATTTTGACAGTAAATCGTTTTAAAGATTTACCATGTAGGTTAGGTTATGTGTGTTGTGAAACGTGTATTGATATTATATTGATTATTGAACAGATGAATTCCTTTTAGAATACAATGTAGGTATTTATCTACATATTTAAAGTATAATAGTAGTATAATAGCGTTTTTCGTTGTGTCGCGCGGTTTAACGTTGAAGGTTGGGCCGCTCTAGTCAGAGTCACCCGGACGTTTCAGTGGGAGGGGAAACAGATAGGATGTACGTGTAGCCTACAGGAGGTTGTTACCTACACCAAAAAGTTATGCCTTTGGATGTTGCTGGAACATCAGGCGAACCGTAGGTACCGATGCTTGTTTTTCTCTGTATAATATACAGAGATGGAAAACAAGCATCGGCATAATATTATTATGTATGAATGCCATTCTTTAGGAGAAGCCAAAGTCCAGCAATTGAGTGAAGCAACAGGTTGGTGATTGATGTTGATAGTTATTTATAGGTAAGTAGATAATAAAGGATGTTATTTTATAAAATGAAACAATAACTTTTTTTCATCAAACATTTAATACCTACATATTATTTTACAATTATTTATGTATCTAGCCTGATTAAGACTTCATCAAGTCAGGAAACAAACAGTGCCTTCTAGTGTCAGCAGCTCGTCGAATGTTTGGCAGTGTAATGTATTGCTGCTGTGGTATTTCCTGATTTCCTGATTGCTGCACTGGATTTTCAACTGGAATTTCAATTTCAGGTAAATCCTGGTGGTTCGCAAGCTCCCAGCAGGTGTGGCACACATAATCAGTCTCCATAATCTAAAAAGAAAGTATTTACAATTTATTTCTCATTGAATTTTCGACTTTAACTTACTAAAACTGTTAAGATATTATGAAAATAATAGCCTGTAACTTACGTTTTTAGGATATGTCCACAGCTTTATAACTCTCATAAAATGCTCACTTTCTGAAGACAGACGATGCCTATTTTCTGCAGGCAGCAGCTGTTTGTCACAGTTCACACAGCAATCTTCAATTTCCTCATGTTGAGGGCTTTGGTGTGGGGATACTGCCATATCCTCTGAATCACCACTGTTAAATGGAGCGTTTTGGGTGTTAGTACTGGAACGTAATATTCTTTGAGCTCGTAGCCAACATGGCTCACATGCTTCATCAGTAGGAGTACGCTAAAACAATAATTAATACAATCAATAATTTATAACAAGAGAAATAATCTATACTTATAATAAATCTGTAGAAGTGAAAATTCTGTACATTGAAAATATCAAAAAAATAAACGGCAGGGGGTGTTACTAGACCGACACCGAACCCAAAAGTGTGATTAAATTTTTTTTTGTCTGTCTGTCTGTCTGTCTGTCTGTCTGTCTGTCTGTTTGTTCAAGTATCACGCAAAAACTACCGGTTCGATTACGATGAAACTTGGTATAATTATTCTTTAATATCCTGGGCACCACACTGGGTACTTTTTATCCCGGAAAAGTATCCTATCCTACGGTTGGGGGGTGTCAAAGTTTGTATGGAAGAATTTTAACGCGCTGTCCGATTAACTCGAAACTCAATATTTATACTTAAACCCAAAAATGAAGAATAACGTGTATCAGGATTTTTCGAAATTCAACCCCTAAGGGGGTAAAATAAGGGATGAAAGTTTGTATGAAAAATCTTATTCCTTGAGGTAATAAACACGAAACTTCGCACGAATAGTTATCTAAATAAATTATAAAGTTTGTAGTTTTTGTTTTTCTAACTTACCCCCTTTTTTTTTTTTTTTTTTTTTTTTTTTTTTGGATGGGAAATCTTCCAATGACTTCTCCCGCTCTGGGCGGAGCGGGAGGGCGTGTCAGACTTTTACTGACTACAACCCACCCGTGTTCCTTCCCTTGCCATGCCAGGGGCCACGGTTTCCCCTTAGGACTACCCGCAACCCCGGCGGGCAACGGTCCTAGCGGACCCCGTCAGTTTTGCTGACATCTCTTTGAAGCGCGCGTGGAACACGACGCGCCGTCGACCCGGGCCTGGTCCTTATCGGGGGCGAGCTACCCATTACTCACCGCCCGCAAGCCCGCGCCTACGGTGGCCGGGAATCCTCCAAGGAGTCCCGACGCCCAGGGCGTCTCCTACGGCGGCTAGGCGCGTGAGGGCGCGAACTTTGCCTCTCCCTCACGCGCTCCGCCTCCTCCTTCGTCTAAATTACCCCCTAAAGGGGGATTGGGGGGTGTCAGTGTTTGTATAGAAGAATTTTAACGCGCTGTCCGATTAACTCGAAACTCAATATTTATACTTAAAACCCATGGGGATGTATGGGGTAATTTCCGACACTCACGCGGGCGAAGCCGCGGGCAGCAGCTAGTAAGAAAATATTTTTATAAAGACAAAAAAATATATTTACTTGACGGTGCTGTATCCACTGTGAAATGATTACGGCAAGTTGTTGTTCTTCATCAGTACAGTTTTCTCTTAGTACTAAACGACTTCTGCTTCTCAAAATAGAACGTCCACATCCAACGCAAACATTTTGATGTCCAACTTGTCTTTCAGGTGCAACTTGGTTAGTTGGTGTGGGACGCAACCTGCGTCGACACCCTTGCGCCATCCCATCTTCCTAGCACGGCGGGCTGTGCTGGAGCGGCTGCTGCAGGAGCAGAAAACCTCAAACGGCGCAAATACAACAACCTTATTGGGAGTTACATGTTTGAGCCGTTCGGGGTTGAAACACTAGGGCCTTGGGGTCCGAGTGCCCATCGAGTATTCCGGGACATCGCCAAGCGGCTGGTCGACTCTACACGTGACCAGGCTAGACTATTCTTAGCCCAAAGGATCAGCATTGCGATCCAACGCGGCAATGCTGCCAGCCTTTTGGGCACTTTTATGCCCAATGAGCTCTTCCCCCCTTTTTTTTAAGTTTCGATAAATACTTGTACATACTGTATTTAATTTTTTATTTAATTTAATATTATAGTAAACAATAATAAGATAAAAAGCAAACAAATAACTGGCGCCACACAGATCGCAAGATATGTACCTAAGACGACTATTTATTGACAGTATATGACGTATTACCTACAATTTACAGATCATACGTGACAGTTGTCAAAAATGCGCGTTGTTTAATGTAGCCAGGTAAAAACTAACGATTATGTTATGTTATCTTTAATTACTTATGAATATAGTTTATAGTTAGGATTGGAATATTGCAATTGCATTGTCTATTCATATAAAAAGAAAAAATGTGTTCATGTTATAATAGAATGATTGTTAGTTTTTAACCATCCATCCAACATTAATATTCTACTAATGAGTAATAATCTACCGAAAATGGCAATTACTTCTTCAACACCGCTGTTTTTCGTTTAGTTATTGCTACTTTTACTTCTGATTTAACAAAATATTTATTTATAATTTTTTTCTCTTTTCCCACAAAATAAAAAAACACTTTAACCAGGAAAATAAACTACTGTACTCGATCTATAAAATGCATATGATTTAGTTAAGGCTTGTTTCTCAAATAGAGCGACACTGACACTGCCGTTCTTCTTTTGTACCAGATTTTGATCTCAAACTGCCCTTTAAAGTACAAACCGGAATCATTTTAAGCCCTCGGAGCCGATTAAGATGCCAAGAAGTGGACAGACAGTCTTCAGTGGGACGACCCTTGAGCCCTCTTCCCATTAGGACACCCTCCTGCATTGCTTCAAGGACCCTCGATTCCTCACAAACCCGGATTTTTACGGGCTAGTGAATTTCAACCGAGTGGATACTTGAATATCAGAGTTCTGCTTGTTACTCTGTGACTTTTTTATCAGTTTTATGTTGATGTTGCTGTTGTCGTATCGGATTATATCCATGTGTTCCGGCTGTAAATTCCTTCGGAAATAATGGACTAAATTAATATAGGCCTGGTATTTAGGTAATATGAAATAAGTTAATTCTGTTTTGGCGATAATATGTCTAAAATGTGTGTCTTCCTTTTTCAAACTTCTCGCCCTGACGGTGCGAAGAGCACAGGCTGGCCGCATGCATGGCTACAGTAAGTCCCGTAACACCGTGGCTGGCGTGAACACATTGACATGTCGACAATGTCGACGTCTATGTTTTTTTTATTGGCTGAATACGTCCGTTCGCATTAGGAATTTTTATGAAAAAACTTGACAGCCTCAAATATACATAACTTTTTGGAGCAATCGATTTTATTGGTAATATTTTGACATCTCGCATTTTAACATGACTAACTTGACAAAATCTCATGATGTCAAATTAACGCTTCACATGTTTTTGTTAAAGAACATTGATATTTTGTTATATCAACCTATATTTAGTAATCAAAATAAATTCGGTATCCGATATCTCAACTTATATCACATAAAAGTTTTTAAATTGACAAATTACAGTGCCAAGCTATTGTCAGCTGGTATCTTTTTGATAAAATCATGACAATTAAGATGTCAAGTCATGGCCAACTAAGTTCTGAACCCTAAATGTAAAATTTCGGCTTCCGACCTACCCCGTCGCATCGCGTCGCCCGCACTATCACTTCGGTTTCGCTTTTCGTTCTGTCTGACTTTTTGTCGTTTTGCTCGGCCCCGTAGGGTCGTAGCGTAATATAATTTATCCCTATAACCTTCCTGAAGAATAGGGCTATGAAATAAAAAAGGTTTTTTCAAATACGATTGGTAGTTCCAGAGATTAGAGCGTTCAAACAAACAAACACCTCTTCCGCTTTATTATTAGTATAGATTCACACTCTTAACATCAATAGACCAATCAAAACTTCAAGACTATTATATTATATTACTTACATCCAATCCTGTAATCCTAAATCCGGAATCCATAAGCTCAGAACTAGTCCTTAAGTCAACTCAAAACAGTAGACACTTGGTTTAACGATGATCATGTCAATCTAACTTCTCGATAGATTCGCCACAAACTAATCATAGTTAGAATATTGTTTAGAAGTTCCGTCAATCCTTCCTTAATGGTTTTATTAATGAACATGCTAACAATTTAGGGTTTTGTACAAAAGGATTTTAAAATTCAATAACCTAATAAAGGGAGCTACTGCTGAGCCTTCTGAGCTGGGTCCCCGGGTTCGATTCCCAGGTCGGGCGAAGTGTTATTGGGTTTTTCCATTTCTAATTTCTCAGTAGCAGCTCGAAGTCTGGATTTGTGCCCGGTTGATGGCATTAGGTTCCGCCCCCAATAACATGGGACTTTAACATAACCGGCGCAAAGTGGGTGTACTATAGATACACTTCTGCCAAACCTTTAAGGCTTTAGAAGCGTGATGTTATGTTACAATAAAGGGGCTGAATGACACGGATAGTCCATGGATAGATCACCATTGTCTACCTTACGGAGACCTGTGAGCGCTTTGATGACCTTTTTAAAATTAAATTAAATGAAATTAAATGATTATTATTTATTTTTGTATGATAGTAAAGTACCTGCACTAGTAAGAGCAACGAACCCGCACCCTGATTGCGTATCATTGTCCCTAAAGGTTCATTAGAAAACCAGTATCAGACTACATTTGACTGGCATTCATATTGAAATCACGTATCCTGAAAACAGCACATAAATAAATAAATAAATGAACCTTTTTGGCGCAGCAGTGAGGCATACATTATGTTGTTAAATATTATTTTCACCTTTTTTTTTTGTTATTTTTATTTGTGTTTCACGAACTGTGTCTAAATACACGTTATTCTGTATTTCATTCTTTCCAACACACTCAATCGAAATCTGAATGATTTTGAAGGATATTGCAAATCATATCTTCGAAAATGTTATCAGCAACAAAACTCGATTAACACACTTACTTATATACTCTAAAATGACAAAATGATTCGATGAAAAAAAGGTAAAAAAAGGTTCATTGCTTTTCAGCATTTCATGTTTAAATTACATGCTAAGATTTAATACTCTTTACATCGGATCGCATTCAATAATTA
This sequence comes from Eupsilia transversa, assembly GCA_914767815.1. NCBI lineage: Eukaryota > Metazoa > Arthropoda > Insecta > Lepidoptera > Noctuidae > Eupsilia > Eupsilia transversa. The sequence continues at coordinate 9,152,299 of OU611888.1, forward strand.
ATTAAGATTTTAAAAACTGAAGTGTTTGTTAATCGACTTTTGATGCAGACTGTACCTCTATTTGTAAATACTATTTATATCTTCAACTGTTCCCATCGGCTAGTGGCACGAGTTTCCTTTATTGACAACTATCGCAGCTCGATGGGTATGAGATACAATCTGTTTTATCTTTCATCCTAGAATAGTCCGATAGCTCGAGACGAGATACAGTATGTTTTCTTTAACGGAGGCAGTATAGGGCAATTTTAGACCAAATAACCTCCGGGATACGTATTTCTTCCGGAAAGTTTATTTCGTTTTTATTCAAACAAAAATGGCTATCTCCTTTTAATTAAGCTAAATTTTTTCTTAACATTTATTTAAAAAAAATAAAAATAATTCAAATATAATATGTAGAACAGCATATTTTACGTTGACAGTTATGGCCGATGTTAATGAATCTTGCATAGAAAATTGCATGGAAAATTATAAATAAAGCCACGAATCGTGTGGCCGAAAATATATTTATTTTGGGAGCAGAAGGAAAAAATGGTAATTGAATTAAGTCGTATGGCCTTCGTGTTTGAATATCATTTGAATTGAAATAAGCGTACAACGAGCGCGTTTGCTTAGAGATCGTTACACAAAGGCTGTGTGAGTTATAGGTTTAAAGTAATCTGAAATTGGGACTAGCACCGAAGTAATTTAGGTCTACAGATTAGTCAAAAAGTGTGTGATCTATAAAATAAATACATAATCGCCTCGAGCGATCTCTCGATCGCTTTCCGTATCTGCCTGTGTAACCGCTTAGTTCCTCTAAATTACCCAGTAGATTTTGATGTGATTATCACCATAATATAGACAATTTATTCCAAAAGGTTAAAGAAGAAATGTTTAAAAAGTCGTCTCGCTGGTACAGAATATATCAGACAGTACAGAATTAAAAAAACATGCGTTGTCTGCTTCTGGCGAGTTCTAATAGGTATGCACGAAAATACGTATTCAAGGTTCAAACAACGAAAACCCTTTTTTTAAATGCTACTCCAGAACTTAAGTGCTAGCAATCCACTTTGTGATGTACCAACTCATCCCAATTTCAACACAAACTGAGCACAAATACCGTTACCTAAAAACCGGGGCACATACAGTTTGAAAGCCCTAAATTGTGCCTAACAAAAATAGCCTACCCTTAGCCGTAATAAATAAAAGGGAAAGCGGGGTGGTCCGTTTTTCATCATCCCTTAACGTTCTGTCACTGGGTTGCGAGGTTGTGATCCGACCCTTATCGATGCCCCGTTTTTTGTCAGGTATTCACCCTGCTACCGAATTAAACACTTTCAAATTACCTACCTAATTTAACCACACATTTTTCGGTATAAAAGGTTTTTAAATAATCGTGTCAGTTATCATTAAAACAACAACCCGGTCAGCGCGGTCAAGTTTTAAGCGTCAAGAAAACGCATTGCGTACGCGGAAAGACCAAGAACCATTTCTGACGGCATTTTTGTATTGTGAGGACATATGTATCTATAGCAAGTGGTTCAGAGCGAAATAGTTTACAGCCTGTATATTCTTTTCACCGTGTTATAGTTGAAGTAAGTTTGAAGTGAGCTAGTATAATAGTGTTAGAGATATGAGGAACAGGGTGTAAAGTTCACTCATCCTCTATTGAAAAGGGAGGATCCTCCGACCAGACGGGTGTCGTGCCTGGCGGGCAACTGCCCAACGTTTCATGTCGGATAGTCTTATATTTATATTTTTATGGCGCGGTAAACTTTAATTGCGCGATGCAGGATTTGTGTGACGTCAGGTATTTTCGCATGTGGCGATGTAGATGCCGCCACAGTGTCAATCCTAAGCATCAGGTGACAGCTTATTTCAAGCTTACTTGACCTTTGTATTCACGGTGAGATTTTTACATAATAGCACTACAGTTAAAACAAATTCTTTCTCATATAAAAGCCAACGTTAAATCGGAGAGCAGCGTTGGCCTAAGAGCAGTGGTCGCCCAGTGGTAACGGCAGCTGTAGGTCATAGGTTCGAACCCTGACAGGCGCTTTACTTTGTGCAAATTATATCTTCTCCAGTGCTCTCAAAACGGTGAAGAAAAACATCGTGAGGAAACAGGCATATCCTAGAACACAGAGAGGCCTGTGTGTCAGTAGTGGGCGTTATTATTTTTGCCGAATTATGTTATTTTTACTTGAAAATCTATTTGTACAGCGTGAAAACCGTTGCTACATCACTCCATGTCTCATGGTGTTGTCGCCAGTATTACTCCCGGTCATTCTTTATGTCTCCAAGGGAGCCAGGAAGTTCTGCACTGCTTGTGTAGTAAAAACTTTTGCTGTTGCGAGAGTGATGAAAAATTAAACAAGGTAAATATCCCCTAAACCCGTCAAAATGACAGTGCGTTCATTATAACTTGACGCGTGACAAGTCTGTAGCACTGAATTTTACAGTCATTTGATTCGTAGTACTGTTCTGTCAGTCTCCATTTGGAACCCTATTAGTATTGCAACTAAGACTGCAAAATTCAGTGGTACCAATCGCGTCACGCGTCTGATATAATGAACGCACTGTACACATTTTCCGTGGCTTAGACACACGTCGACTGTTTTTTTTCCAAATACACTATAAATTAATACAGGTAATATTAAAATTTATCCCGGAAAATATCTTATTCTGTAAAAAATCATGTTCTTTTCCACCTAAAGCATAATTATAATATGGGGCTTACAAGGCGCTCATCCGGTCTTTGTACAGCGTTAGATCAGCTTACACACTGCTCGCGAGTGTAGACATCATAAACTTACGTACGTGAAATACTCGGAAGATTAAGGTCTTGAATTTTCCAGACAATAGACTACAGAATACCCTCGCGAGGTAGAGTACACCTGCGGACATTATTAGGGATGCGCTGGAGGTAGGTTTATTCTTAATATAGAACTTATTGCGGGTACTTTCAACTTCATAATTACCTGCAACATAATTGTAACATTTAAGAACAAAATCGTACATAATCATTACTTTTAATTAATAGAAAATGTGTTTATCCTCGTTGGCTCGTAGTTAGTACTTAATGATAAAATTTGTTTAATATTAGTTTGTACTACAATTATCATGACAGTTAATTAAATATGTCACCTTAAACAAAATATTGGTGAAACATTTTAAGTTGAAAAAAACAACTACTTTCATTCAACCTAATAAATCAGTCGGAAAAAGAAGAAAAAAACACAACTTTTACGAATTTCCGTAAGCGTTTCACTTAATATGTCCGGCTGTGTAAAATATATGAGACAGTTGTTCGAAATTTGTCACAATGGCGGAAAACGGCGTGGATTTGCGAATGCAAATAATAAATAGTAGGCTTGGCATTTTGCCCGACCGCGCCTGCAGTTGCACTTCTAATCATCTTAATATTGTTCCCGACACTAATGTAATATACCTGATGTACGATTATGCATTCGTGGACCGCCGCCGCTACTTTGAATTGGAACTTGTAATGGGGAAATTGAATTACAAAAGGCAATTCGCTGTTACTGGGCTGTGCGAGTGCATTTGTTGATTGTTTATAATAGGAACGAAAAGGCGTGTATGTATGTTGTTCTGACGTAAAATGGACTGTCACTGTCATAGGATCAATATCAATCTGCCTAGCCTTTTCCCAACTATGTTGTGGTCGGCTTCCAGTCTAACCGGATGCAGCAGAATACCAGTATTTTACATGAAGCGACTGCCTATCTGGCCGTCACAACCCAGTAACTGGGTAATAACGATACCCCTTGGTGAGACTGGTTGTCAGACTTTCGGGCTTCTGACGACTTGTAACGACTGTCAAAGATCCACGAACTACAGCCGGGACCAACGGCGTAACGTGCTTTCCGAGTCTCGGTATGTAAAGACGGTCACCCATCCACGGACCAACCCCGGCAAGCGAAACTTAACCTGATGGATCAACCCGTGCGGCTGTTATTACTTAGCCACGAGCTACTCCACTTAGCCACGAGCTCCTCCTGCCATAGGATATAAAGATTAATAATACCAATGCAAGTTTTATTACACATGATCTACTTAGTAAATTAATTATAATATATATATAATAAATATCCGCATAAGTGAGAAAACGTTTTGAAATTTTTTGCACGCCTCATAACGCGAAGCGTTTGAGGTACGTTGTGCATTAAGGCTCGTTCACACCGGCGCGACTTGTCGCGCGACGCGACTTTAACAATACAATTTCTAATAAAACTTCACGATTGAACAATTGCCGGTGTCGCGTCGCGCGACAAGTCGCGCCGGTGTGAACGAGCCTTTACTCTCAACTTGCCAAAAACAAGTCCTGTCTTGAACTATGATTGCCTCATGTATGTATATCGCACTTATACTTTAATATGAGAACACTGATTTATAGAAAAGCTATCCTTTTAACACAAATGGTAACAAATTAACATTTATTGCGTATAGAGGTATAGAGAAAAAACTGATTGAAAAAAATAAACTACGGACGTCCGTGTGTCTGTACATATAGATCCCGTGTGTGGTCACGATAACGTCTAAAATACTCTACATATCGAGATATTTTTTTTATTGAAAATGCCTGTTTAATTTAATGTCATATAATTATTAATGTTAATAAAAAACGAAAACTTTATTTTAATTTTAATTTTTGTTTTTTAAAATTTTCTGTTATTGAATGAGCTTTATGATGAGGGTACTTTTGGATTTTCAAATTTTTTTTATTTTTTCTACGTTTTGTGGCTTTGAGTACTGAACTATTAAAGAAAAAACTCGCTCAGCAAGTTTTCGTGACACTGAACTTGTTTTATACTTGTGGACAGGCAAATGTCTTCGAACATGTCCAATGTTACAAAGAACTATTACTTAAGTACAAATGTGCCATTTTTGCTAACCACTCATTGCTTCGTTTGGACAACTTCATAAAACTACTTTTTGGATTACGGAATACAATAAGAATTCATGTACTAGAAACATAAAAGAGTGCTAAACTCGCGCAAGAGTTCGGGAGTACTTCGGCTAGCTTGATGTACCTACCTATTAGTATTATTATTGCGCAATTTAGAACACACGGTATGTGGTTGCTCGGACGTGGTTATCCCCGCGGTCTCCGTGGTCCGCGCCGTGTCCTCGCCCGTTGCCAATTATATGTGGCCAGCGCCTTACGATGATTTTAAATTCGTCAGTTTTCAACTTTATGGTTACAAAAAGCTCAGCTATGCTGGATTGGAGAAGTGTTGAATCAAACTCGCACTCGTCCCTTTTGGCAATTTCTTTTATTATTACCTCGAATGTTATCAATCTTTTTGGAGGACCATTTCCGTGAACTAAGATAACATCATACCCTATCGTCAATCTGCCTGTACGTCAAAGATGGTAATTGAGGAGTCCGTCCCCCAAATTCATTTCTTGGAGTGGTTTATCGAGTTGATCCATTTAATGGACACTTTCAGCCAGGGATGTGGATGCATGGAGTAAATTTACACGAGTATTACATTATACTAGCTGCTGCCCGTGACTTGACGACACCCGCGTGGACTCTAATTATTTTTCTAAAATAAAAGTAACCTTAGTTACTACATACAACATCAGCTATCTGCCAGTGAATAGGCACTTCAATTTAAAATTTGTATACAGTTATAATAGTGCAAATTGTCATCCTACCCGTTTTCCTATGCTATGTATAGTTTATGGGAATAGTTGGCATAGATAATGTAGATATAAACAATTACCATGGCTGTTTCGTGTACCATATTATAAAATGCTTTAAAATGTAAAGCTTCAAAATTCAGTGGAAGGCAGTAATCGCGACAAAGGAGCGCGATTACAATTTAAGAAAGATTATTCAGAAATTGTAGTTTTTAAAATGATGAGTGACAATTTAAATAAATGTGCAAACACAGAGAAAATTGTACACCTCTCCGACTTTATAGCTACACCACACTCCTGTGCGCTGTTAGAAGTGAACTGGTACGCGTGCTAGATGTTTCATTTTACCTTACAAACACCACAATAGAGAGACTGTAGTACTGAAACAACTCATTGTTTTCCTTTAGACGCATAAAGGGTTACGTATAAAGGCAAGATAGAGGCAGAAGGCAACGCTATATAATATAACCTTTACTCCACAAAAGCCTCTAATAAATAGTTGAAATTAGAATTGTAGTTATGTAATGTCAAATAATGAAAATATATGTCAAGTAAGTATGTAAAGAAAAAAAAAGTGAAATTAAATAAATATCGTAATTTGGGAACGAAAATGGTAAACATTGACATTAGGGATCATTTAGTTGCAAATGACCTCTCCTACATCGCCTTAACGGATTACTGACATACCCAATAACCCTGTTTAATCAAATACCACTTTACAAAGCTGTCGTATATAACAGTTCGCACGAACTACTCTGTATAATAGCTACCAACAGCACTTTTCCAACAACTCGGGTAAAAGGCTTGCGGTACCTACCCTTTAATCGAATTTCTAGAAACTTCTTTGTGAGAACTTGTAAAACTGGTGTTTTGTAGTTTTGTGTCGTTGTCTCTAAAACGTAAAAGTTTGCATGTTATATTGTTCAGACACCATGATTTGTAAAAAAAAAACATTGCGATGCAATCGGGTTGAAATGAAGATGGAATATTTGTTGGAGTTAGTATATGTCGCAAAAGGGGCTGTGGCTAAATGATAACGAGTCCCGTACGGTATCTAGAAACACTCTTGAACTATAATTGTCTACAGAAAGCATGGTTCATCGTTGAACACACGTTTCGCTGAATAACGCTATAAAGAGACTCAATGATAACAGCCACACGGGTCAATCGAAGGTTCTACGCTAGCCACGGTCAGCTCGTGAATGGGTGACCATCGAGACCCCTCCGTGGCTCGGAAAGCACGTTAAGCACGGTCCCGCCTGTCATTCATAGATCTTTGACAGTCGTTACGGGTATTCAGAAGAACAAAAGTCTGACAACCAGTTTTACCAATGGGTCGTTACCCAATAACTGGGTTGTGGAGGACAGATGGGCCGTCGTTAGACTGGAAACCGATCCCAAGATAGTTGGGAAAAGGCTAGGCAGATTGATTTGTTGGAGTTAGTAAATGTCACAATAAAATTATAAAACACCTTTTCACCTTGATTGTTAGTAATGAACATTTTTATAACATTTTGTTTGGCAGTAGGTAACGTAGAACATTTTATAAGCTATTTTTTGGCCCTCGTATTTACTTTGAGTCTCAACGTTGCTTGCGGACTTGCGGAAGAGATATTTGATTGAATTCTATAATTGAATCTGAAAATCATACTATACCTTTAATCGAATTTCTAGAAACATTTTTGTAGGAATTTGTAAAACTTGTGTGTTATAGTTCTGTGTCGTTGCCTCTGAATCGTATATTATTATGTTTGCATGCTATTGTTTCAGATACCATGATTTTGTAAAAAAAAAAAGTTTTCAAGTTCTTGGTTGGAGTTAGATATTACTTATGTAAAAGACATTTAAACGTTGATACCAATGTCTCATGACTCATTTTGGTTAGTCGATAACTCGGTCGATATACCGCATGCGGGGATTCCCCGTAGGCGGGGCAATGATGTTACACCGTCCGCGGGTAGTCCCCGTAGTGGGCTCCGTTTATAGCAATCATTCGCTAGCGACTAATTAAAACGGGCCCTACGGCATATCATAAATGCGAAAGTAATTTTCTTTTACTAAGTCTTTCTGCTTCCTTTTCACACCATAATGACTGAGTGGATTAAGAAGAAATTTGGCTCACGGATAGACCATGACCTGCGTACGTTCCGTAGGATAATTTATAACCTCCACGCGGGCAAAGCCGCGGGCTAAAGCTAAGTATCAAATACAGAGACAGAGAGCATTGCATGTTCACATAACGGCTAGTAACAATAAAATACAGTTCCGTTAGGTAATATATCAATGCACACTCTCTAAATGTATTTTATATTACCTATTCCCACCATTTTATATTACCTATTCATTACTAAAATGTGGTTTACAGCAGTGCGGTAACGAAATCCATTAAAACAGTATCATTAAAAGACTTACTACCAAGTAAAGTTTCAAACTAAAATGGGAAAGAAGCCTTTTAAAGACGAGAACACAATTTTCTTCAGATTTCATTTAATGCAAAGTTGGTAAAGATCCAATTTGAACTTGACCGACCACTAATTGCATTTCTGCCAGCGAATTCAAGACTGCTTTTTTTTTAAATTACTCTGTGTAGTCATGGCCGACCCGCTGTCGGAAGACCACGAAGTTTAAATATCGCGTTCTTTGTACACTGTAGAGCCAAAGAGAGGGAAACTCTTTGGTACAAGAAATTATTCATTAGCTTTTGCGGCGCGAAGCGAGACGAGCCTGCGACGATACGTCCATATTGTCTCTAATTACGCTCGTTGCAGCTGCTGTTTTACACAAACATTGTTTAATTTAATGATAATTTTGAACAGAAAATTTAACATTATTTTCCTCGTTTTACAGTTCAACGGTTTTAAATCTTTTGTCTTTTTCGTTTGTCGTTTTCATTAAACTTTTTTTTTTTACAGAAACTGTATGTTTTATTGAAATAATATTGACACGTCTTACTTAGTTATAAATCTTAATTATATTAAATTAGCTAAAAAATTAAATATAGTATACATTAAACATTTTTTAATTCAATCAATTTATAATTAAAATGAGTTACTTATTTCTTAATGTTGTCAAGTTGTTTCAGTTTTAATAACATCGTAATTATTTACTAAATTACGCGGACTTTTGCTTTTGCGGACACTGAACGAGACGCAATAGTAGTTTTATTGTTAAAACGTCTATAGGTGTTCACCATCCGCAAAAGTTTGTTTAACTTCAAAAATATTTTGATCAAAAATCTCAATCTCTGCATGAAATAATCTAGTTATATACCTAACAGGATATCTTTTGATTACGCCTATTTACATAGCTTCCAAAACCGTTATCAAAAACTCGGCACACGCGCAAAATATATTACCAATATTCATGGTGTTCCCATGATTCATCGACGTGCCTTGATATACGGCATCATATTTTATAGTAGAAAAGTAATGAGATCGATAAGTTTTCATTGTTGAATTCGAAGCATGAACCGTATACACATAACGCGACGCCATAACGGAAATTGGATAATAAATCTCTTTGTTTTACTTTGTAATTTAAACATAATTATTTCACAATCTTGCAATCCAAACAACGGTTCGTTCAGAAACAATTTCCAAACATTTTATCTTTAATTCCCGTGAATTTTTTATTTTTATTTTTATGTTGACTGAATTTGTTTTTAGAAACTTCATCGGAATTGCCAGATAATTGGCCTTGTCAGTGGAGCTCTGGCGAGATTCCGTTTGTCTTTAATTTTTATTCAATAGGTGAGTATTACATCATATATCTTACCAAGGGATCGTGTTACTGAAATCTGGTTTGTGGAAGTTAGAGAGGCAGTCGTTCCAAGTAAAATAATGGTATTCAACTGCATTCAGTTAGACTGGAAGCCGACCTCAACATAGTTTGGAAAAAGGTAAGAAAATGTTATGGTGATATTATGACATATAAAATTCGTTATAAGGAACAATTTGCATTATAATATTATTGTGTCCTATATTTTCATAATAACCTATCAGTTCTCCCCTTGGGGTGTGGTTTGAGACATAGATTAATCATACTATCAGCTTGATAGTTTTTTCGATAATCGTTACTACGTTTATCAAAAGGTCCAAGCTTTTCTGGAAAGTTTTTATTTAATGTCTTCTTTTACAACGTGACAATGTTTAACTAATAATGATTTATATTACATTTCCGATAAGCTAATCAAACTGAAAAAATCATCCTATCTTAAAGAATTGGTAACTACAAAAGTAACATACAAATGTACCTACATTTTCATTTCCTCACATAGTACATTCCTACAAGTATTTTACATACAAACAGGGTCTATTCCCGGTAGATTTGCGGTAAGACCTACATCCAGTAAACTGGAAATGGGGAGCTTAGGTGTAACAATTACTCGATTGTTTGATTCGTTTCATCTGAACCTACATGAATATTTAAGCAGCCTCTGGGAGTACTGTAGTATTCACACACAGTGAGAGAACTCCTTTGTAAATGTTTAGACTAGTTGTGTGACATTGTTAGTCAGATGGTGAGATACTATAAAAACTCAACTGCTATATGGGCCATATTGGTACTGCTATATGTAATTTGTAAGCTTTTGCCCGCGTCTTTGCCCACGTGGACGTCGGAAATTATCCCACTGGAACTTACTACCGGAATAAAGAGTATTCTATGTCCTAACCCAGGCCATGGTCTGCCCCTGTGCCAAATTGCATCCAAATCCGTTCACGCGTTTTAGAGTGAAAGCGTAATAAACAAACAGTTAAAGTTAGGATTTCCATTATTTTCCAATGACAAAATGGGCTTAGGTGTTCCCCTCACCGTACTTTCAGGTATATTCTGAAGAGGGTCACACTGTCACAAACTGGACATCCAACAGACACCAAATTTGATAAAATCTGTACCTACTATTCCATTTTTTTGCAATTTTGAAAAGCTTGAGATGTATTTGTGACTGATGAATCATAATCATCAATTACCAATACTAATAGGTGTTTTTTATTTAGTAGTTCAACGACTACGTCCTCTTCAGGTAATTTTACCGAAAAATTGTGATATTTAAATTTTTCACATCTTCAAGTAATTTTACAAAAAAAAGGGTGGTATTGAAATTCAACAATCACAACTATTCCTATTTTACAGGCCTGAAACGTCTAATAAGCTTAGTGAAGAAAGGACACAGTTACTTGGAAAGGCGGTCTTGTTTGAGGTTCAGAGAACACGATCCAGTAGCGACGGCCAGAAAGAAGAACATTACTTTCCTCTACTATAACTTCTCTGGAGTTCTAGAAAGTTGCTGCTTGCGATTCTTTCACAAACCTCAAGGACGACGCGTATGTTAATTATTATTTTCTTTGTAACCTCATTATGAATACTCTTTTTCCTGCCAGTAGCAAAAACACCTAGCAAATTAGTACATTTCACCTAATGTATAAATATTTTGTTAAATTATCTTGAAAGTAAGAACTATGATCTGTACATAATACTTCATTAATTAATTAATATAATATTATCAATAGTTAAAACAAATTGTTTGTTTGTTTGTAAGTTTGTAGGTGGTAATCTCCGGAACTACCAGTCGGGTTTGAAAAAAACCTTTTTGCCTATTTAGAGGAGATACATGCTCAGGGTCCGCCACATGTACATTTAAAATGGTATGGAATGGTAATGGATAGGAAAAAACCCGTCAGCGTCAAGGTATAACATAACGCAGAAAACTGGTAAATAAAACACTGATGCATACATGATGTCCTGGGTTCGATTCCCAGGTCGGGCAAAGTGTTATTGGGTTTTTCCATTACAAATTTCTTAGTAGCAGCCCGGAGTCAGGAATTTGTGCCCAATGGTGGCAATAGGCTCGCCCCCTATTACATGAGACTTAATCATAACTGGCGAAACGTGGGTGTACTATGGGTACACCTCTGCCTAAACCTCTGGGGAAACAAGGCGTGATGTTATGTTATAAAAAATATTGATATTACTTTTATTTTCCAGCTGGTCCTAATAACTCCAGTATGTTCTCTGCCGGCAGAGGTAGCGCACGCGACGTTGCACGGGATGGGCTTGACTCATAAGAAACATGAGCTGTTCAGTGAAACAGTCGCAAGAGCAACGCTGTTTTCTACTACTTGCTACAATATAATGGAGAAGATAAGGCTATTCGATAAAAAATCCTAGTATCATTGTACGTCATTATCATCTGCCTAGCCGTAAACTATACTTGGGGTCAGCTTCAAATCTAACTTCATAAACTACCAGCCGATCCTGTCTTTCAATCCACATATTATTCGAAAAATGTAATCAGGTCAAGTCAAGAAAATTTCTTGTTTAGCACATTGACTACCAACTAAAGTTGCCTGTGTATTCAAATCACAACAAAAAATTTGCATGAAATGGCTTATAGCACGGTATATTGATGTGGGGTGTCAATTTGATAAACAATTTATTTCCTTGACTGTACATGATATAAGTAGTACATTAATGTCGACTGTCGACAGAGTATTTTTTTGCAAAATCATTAAATAGAACAGTTGGAGTGTCATTATATCTTACCTAAATAAACTTTACTATATTGCCAGATCTACACTATATTGTCTTTGCCCACTGTATCCAGAAAAAAATGTTCCCAAAAAAAAAAAGTGTATTCAAAAAATGTTTTTTTTCCAAATCAAAACGATGACAAAGTAAATGCTAAGCCTACCATTACTCTTTATAACATTCATTTACATTTCAACCCACTGGAATAAATTCAGGTTTGGAACAAACGAACGGTTTTATGTCCCTCTTAAAATCTCGAAAACAATTGATTTTTTTTAAGTGACTGCCAATTGCGCAAATACCAACTGCCAGTATTCCTTCAGCGTCCGGTGGTATACCTTGTGTTGTCATCTGACATTATGCTGAGCTGAGGCCCTTTTAGCTTATTGCTTATACATTATGTTCTGTTTTTTTTTAAAGATTTTACGAAGCCTCCGCTCTCTAGTTGCCGTTCGTCTGTATGCCAGCGGGCTGTATCTCATGAACCGTAATAGTTAGACTGATGAAATTTTCACATATTGTTTTGATTGTGTTTTTCTATTGCCGCTCTAACAAAAAATAATAAAAATTAAATAAAGTTAGTATTATAGGGGGCCCCATACAAGAAACCTTTTTTTTTTCATCCTTTTTTGCTCGATCTTAGTATAATACGAAACCCTTCGTGTGCGAGATCAACTTAAACATAAATGCATTTTCTTTCTTTATTCCCTTCTTAATAGTGGTAGCATTTAGACTGATAGGTAGGTATAATTAGAATTTTCAGACAATAACTTGGCCGAGAGGAGGCCTGTGTCCCAGCGATCTCAAACTCAAACTCAAATTCAAAGCGTTTATTTCAACTAAACCAATTACAGGCACTTTTGAATTGTCAAGGGGTCGGCCAGTCAGAAAGATGATTATGCTTATGTGTTAAGCTTATGAACTTGTAACAAAAACACACATACATAAGATAACTAAACAATACACACCAAATCCTACTCATCAACGACTTGAATATGTAACTTGAGACACGTCCGAAGTCTCTTGTGCACTTGCAGTGACTTCGTTCATTAGCCAGTCGGGAATAAGTCGCAAACTTTTGCTAACTTGATTACTTCGAGCCGGGAATTAACATGCTTGCCGAAACAACGCGCCTAGTAATGTGAATATTTCGCCGTCCTCGAGATGAGCGCTGTCGAGTTACGAGATACGGCGTAGTAGGGATTTGGAGTAAGTACGTACGAACCAAGTTCTGTTTGATGAGTTTTTGGGAGCACAAAAACCACATAAGTATAATTATTCTTACATACAGTTCAGCTTACTAGAGGAGCACGGGTCGATCCATCAGGTTAAGCTACGCTTGCAGGGGTTGGTTCCTGGATGGGTGACCATCTTTACATACCGAGACTCCTCTATGCCTTGAAAAGCACGTTAAGCTGTTGGTCCCGGTGGTCAATCATGGATCTTTGACAGTCAGATCGCCAGAAGCCCGAAAGTCTGATAACCAGTCTTACCAAGGGTTATCGTATTACCCAGTTACTGGATTGTGGAGGTCAGATAGGCAGTCACTCCATGTAAAATACTGGTATTCAGTTGCATTCGGTAAGACTGGAAGCCGACCCAACATAGTTGGGGAAAAAAGGCTCAGGCAGACAGTTCAGCTTACTAGTTACTGTGAATGGAAAGATTGTTTATTTTGTTATCCGTGGAAATTGCCAAAAGTGTATCCCAAAAGGTACATGGGTGTACGTTGTACTGGAGATCCCAAAAACTACCCGAAATGAGCTAAACACGGTGACCGTCTTGTGGGGTAGAAATCCGACTCCACCATTCCCAGACAGAAAGTTACGACGAAAATTTCCTCAACAAAAAGGCACTTCCAAAAGACCTAGGTACATTAAAAGTTATTCTTATACGCTCCCCTTTAAACTTTTCCAACCTTTTGCCTAGCCAGTTAGTAATGCCGCCGTTATCTACTTCTGACTACTGACGTATTCCAGTTAACGATTGTCGCGGCAATATACGAAGTGTCTCTGCAGATTTGTTTTACACCTTTTTCCTTGGAGTTATTACTCCTTTTGTTACCTATTCTGTGGTTTCAAGGTGAGTACTGCGAGCCGGGATGTTTTACATCGTAATTAAGGAGTATTGATTTAGTAGCAATTTGCTCCTTGTTCGAAACACTGGAGTTGGTTAGACTGGAAGCTGACGATCATGTACTACGGTAATGGCGTGTATAGCAGTAAGTACTGGTTTAATTCACAACACATATTTGAAGGAGACTGGGCAATAAATCCGGAATAAAATTACTACTTTTTTGGGAAGACATGGTCAAAATTGCACAAGATAAACAGATTTGCGAGGGAAAGGAAGGCTTTTAGTCAACACTGGGATACAAACTAAGCTATTGAATAAATAAAACAACAAGCCTAAAATCTCCCTGCTGCTTTGAAAGTGTAGAGAAACAGCTTTAGATAATGTGGGGCAAACTATAGACACTCACTCTTCCAAAGCCTAAAGAAGTATTCAAGAGCTTTTAAATTCAATAACAACACACTTAGCACTTCATTCTGCCTAGCCTTTTCCCAATCATGTTAGGGGCCGGCTTCCAGTCTAACCGGATGCAGCTGAATACCAGTACTTTACATGGAGCGACTGCCTATCTGACCTCCACAACCCAGTAACTGGGTAATACGATACACCTTGGTAAGACTGGTTGTCAGACTTTCGGGCTTCTGACGACTCGTAACGACTGTCAAAGATCCACGAATGACAGCCGGGACCAACGGCTTAACGTGCTTTCCGAAGCACGGAGGAGTCTCGGTATTTAAAGATGGTCACCCATCCACGAACCAACCCCGGCAAGCGCAGCTTAACCTGATGGATCGACCCGTGCGGCTGTTATTACTTAGCCACGAGCTCCTCCTTCAATTAGCACTTACTAGACACTTCGTTATAGAAACAATGCTTATTATACGCGTACTGATACTCAAGTATGGCCAAAATAAAACTACGATAAATGCTCCGACTCGATTTCAATTATTATTTTCTTCCGTTTTCTCTTTCAATTATTATTACTATTAATTATTATTACATACAGTGTCGTCATCTTATTAATTTATTTTTCTGCTATCTCGTTTTTTTTGCATTTTAATTAAAGGTATTTTTTGTTTCATAAAACAAGGTTTCTTTTGATTATTATGTTCTATCTGAAACTTAAGAATCGTATTTATTTAATTTGTGTGTGTGTAATCATTAGTTTTATCCGCATATTATTTAAGTATAGTAGTAGTACATTACTATCGCGACCTGCAACAGAGGCATTGATGGACGATCGTGAAAATGTGAGCCGAGGAGAGGCCGAGGCATACATACGTGATCAATGCCTTTATAGTACTTTTTTATACTGCTTTTATAGTACTTTTCTCAAATAATGCACAGAAATTCAAATTAAGTAAAAGTAAAAAAAAACTTGATTATAAATTCCAGAATCAATGACGAAAACGGTAACTTTTCACGCGCCAATATGTTCATTTGTTTCTTCTTTACTTTAAACAGCTCTTGCAAGCCTCTTTGCAAGCCAAATCGAAATTTTAATAAAATCTTTGATAAGTTACCTCCTTGGTTGCCATGTGTTGACGTCGGCCGCTAAACACGACGGATATGGTTTTTTATACAAACCATGCCGGCCGGGCCCTCGTAAGTATTTGACCAGTACCACAATTTCGATTTATCGCGAAGAAAGTTTTCAAAATAAATCTCGAATTTCCAAGCTTGTTTGAGAAAAATAACATTTAAAATTAACAAAGTAAAGAGAATATCATAATAATATCAATACGGTCGAGGTTTCGAGGACAAATTATTTTGATAACAAAAGCAAAACAACGTTTATGTTGATTCCGTTACAACTTGTTGTCAACTTTCTGATTGATAAGAGGACATTAGGAATATTAGGATACAGAAACAAAATGGTAGAGCTTTTAAGATAGGTTAAATTTATCATTTTTTTTAAACGTTTATTAATTTAAAATGTATTCATCATTAGAATGTCAATAAGGTATTCAATGATCCTCTCATTTAAATATTTCCCTATAATAATATAATATAATATTTATTTCAGGCGACACAGGCCCATAGATAACCAACCTTAACCTTTTTTTTTCATCATTCATTCTGCCTAGCCTTTTCCCAATCATGTTGGGGTCGGCTTCCAGTCTAACCGGATGCAGCTGAATACCAGTATTTTACATGGAGCGACTGCCTATCTGACCTCCACAACCCAACCTCCAACCCCCAACCATAACCTTTTTTTTATAATAATAAAATAAAATAATTTTATTATTTTATATATATATATTTTATATCAAAAATAATATTAAATTTTTATATAACTTTCAAGAAATATTTAAAAATGTATACAATAAGTATACAAAAGAAATGAACGAAAAAATAAAATAAATTAAAAAAGCCTCATAATAGAGAGTTAATTCATAACATTTGACTCGGAACTACCTCTGGTTTGATAAACCCCGTCGCAATTTACAATTTACCCCAGTTAGGGGGCGAATTATACCCCTCTGACGTCTTAGATATTTTTCTATTGCTTATTACATAATAACACAAAATCGCTCAGTAGCAATCCACTGAGTTACTGTGTGAAAGAAATGTAATTTTCCCAACGTTGCTGTTCACTGATTTTCCAATTTAACGCAATTTTTTGTTGTGAAGAGACTCGTTATGCGAGAAAACTTATGTAAGTAGGGTTCTTGAGTAAATCATTAGTTTTTAGTTGGTAACTAACTAAAGTAGTAAAATAAGTAAATAGTGTTTCTTTTTTGTAGTTTTTGCTAGGGGAAGAAGGCGTAAGTTAAATGTATCAAATCAAATCAAAAGTTATTTATTCAAACTAGGCTGAGAATCAGCGACCGAATCGAACGTCAAAATTACATAAGACAGTCCCCCAAAACGCCCACCCGTCACCACACACCACACAAGTGGCGCAACAAACTCCCCAGCAGCACAGCTGTCTGATCAGTTAAAAAAAATTGAATCTATACAATGCGTATTGTTAATTGTATGCAAAACAATTAACAATACGCAACACAAAAACGTAACGTAGGTAACGTATGTATGTGTATGCTTTATTTTTTTATTCTAGCAATACAAAATTAAAGCATACACATACGTGAAATGTTATATAATTCATGAAATATAATTATCGAGGCTTACAATGTTTGATGCCTAACTTTATTTTGCCACGTCGAAAAACCAACTTAGATTTCTTTTTTTTCACTGTTTCCAATATTTTGGTTAAATGGTCAACTATGTTTTTCTACCACAACTGGTGGGTTTTGTAGGTATTGTGTATATCTGCATGTGTTACCTTCAATTGTAGCTTTTCACTATGTATTTTTTTATATTTCCTGCAAGACACACGAGATACGAGGTATGGGATTTTAACGCTTTACCGCTCGGTCGGCAATACGCAGTAAGAATAGTTTACATTTCCGACTTTCAAAGAAATTCCTCCGTTGATAGCTTCCATTCTTCTTCCAAACTAATATCAAGATATGAAATGCATTCAAATATTCACATACCTTTCGCAAACGGCAAAAATGTATATTAAACCTAGCTATTTCACAAAATGAAAGAATATGAACAACGACTGTGCCAGGCTACTTATTTAAAAGGCGAACGATACATCATCTCTCGAAACACAGTTAAGATAGAAGTGCAAACAAAGCGATCTTATCGACCCAGCAGACGCAATGCGATCAGACAACAACCAAACCAAGACGATAGACCTCTATTCTTACCCTTTTTAACCCCCCAACGCATACGTTGAACGTCTTTGCAGGAGGCGCGGAAGATCATTTTACATTAGCCGCTTGCACTTAGTATTGCCAGAGGCATTCTAATAGTACCTCTTAAAAAGAAAACTAAGAAACAATAAGCCATACACCATACTGTTTACTTCAGTTATACAATACCGATACCGATACTATCTCAGTCTACGAAATTGAATTTCAGTTTCAATTTAATTTACAGAACTGTTGGGAGAATACTTCAAAAATAAATATTAGTTCCTTTATTTCTGTGCTTTGAGTAATCCCGAGGAAATTGATGAAGTATTTTTGTTTTGTTCAATATTGGTAAAGAATATTGATCGAGGTAGGGAAGATTTAACTCTAATGTCATTTCAAAAACATCCCTCTATCTCACTCACAACAAAAACAGTCTTCCCTTAGGTATTCGTATTACTAACAACACTCAATTACCAACTCAAATCACATATCACAAAAAGATTACGAAAAACTATCACGTATGCAGACTTCTATTAAGCCGAAAACAGCCCAGAGGTCCTCTGTGATTTTGGCAACCGTGCATTTATCGAGGCACAAAATAGATAGTTACAGAAGGCCCGCTCTATAAAACAAGCGAAAACAGACACGCTTACACAGACGCGTATATGTAATCTCAAGCGTATGCCAGTCGTACTAGTGAGCGCGTTTACACTCGCTTTATGGAGACTTAGACCAAACGATCTTGATATTATTGACATTTTAGTATAGATAGGCCAACAAAAGCATGCTGTCCCTTTTTACACAAAAATAATTTAATATGTGAGGATAGCATGGGCATTGCTCGTTTCGTCTAAGGGCGGATTCTACCAAACAGGAATAAATATTATCCGCGGAAAATAAATTAGAAATTTTAGCCTTCTCTTCCGAATAAATTTTGAATTTTTGACAGTTTCTCCATACAAAAACTGTCAGAAGTAAATCTTATGCCGCGGATAAAATTTATTCCTGTTCGCCCTAAACCGATATTTGCGTTCTATGTGTGCATGCGTTTTTTGTTCGTTTTACGGAACCTTCTGTAACTATCTATTCTGTGGTATAGGTACGTTTTATAGGTAGATACCCACTATAATTATGTATGTTAGTGATCACATTAACATCTACCCTCTCATAAAATCCAATGGACTCGGTTGCGCAATATGAGAACTGTATCGTTTTATTTTACTGTTATTTCACTTTATATTTCTTCTCTGGTCAATCTAGTTGGTTTTTTAAATATTGCTGGTTATCTAGGGATTAACAAATAGTATGGTTGTGGCCTTTCGTTTTTCTAAATCTACATAATTTCCGAGTTCAAAACTACACACCTGATAAAGTAGGTACCTGCTTTCATGAATTAAAAAGCATAGCCATATAAACTATACTACATAACATCTCGCCTGTATTCCCCGAAGGGTTAGGCAGAGGTGTACCCACATTTAGCCAGTTATGTTAAGTAAGTCCCATGTAATAGGGGCGAGCCTATTACCATCAACCGGGTTCAAATCCAAACTCCGTGCTGCTACTGAGAAATTTTAGATGGAAAAACCCTTTTTTTTTTTGCCCGACCCAGAAATCGAACCCAGGACCTCAAGTTCAGCAGTAGCGCTTGCGACCACTTGACCAACGAGGCATTATCATTTATATATAATACATGTGTAGGTACATATTTTGTGGGTGTTCGTTTATTTATTGTAATTTATTTATACCTATTTCATGTGAGAAATAGGATGTTTTGCATACAGGAAATTACCTTAAAGAGACTTAAGTCAAGGCTCTAATATAAGTTATTCTTCGCAGAAATAATAACACATTCATAAAAATATGTAAATATTCTTTCCCGTCCTCATTTTCCACTAGGTACCAGAATAATTTTATTCGTAACTGTGGACTGATTAAAATAACGGATGAACATTTTTCTGTGACTAGTCGGAATTACCTACTGAATGTTTTCTCAGCAAAGATAACTTCAACAAAAATGTACTCATCTCTTTATTATCAGATTTACTCGACACATTGAAGGTACAACATTTTTCAAGCCTGTCTAAAAGTTGGAGTTTAATCTGAAAAATTCAAAATAAGTCCGCTCTTATCGCTCGCCATTTTTATTTTAAAACATCGGTTACATTTTATTCACCGGCATAACCCTAAACGTGCCACACGGCTGCCATTTGCGGACATCCGTACCAACCTAAATTTAGCATACTGCGCTGACCCCACAATCAGATCCCGTATTGAATAAAAACTCGTATTTGCACATAAACGGCGCGATCCACAAATACACGAGTTGGGTATCGGCGGGTTGACCTCTTTGAATCAATGATGAATCCAATTTCATCCTACCTTCACGAACGACAGTCTCATTTGGTCACAGGTAAAAACATTTACGTGAAACACGAACCAACGGACCACTTTGTCACTGAGATTTACAACTCGGAAATAGATTTATTATTCTTTTTTGTGAACAACTATTGTGCCTCCCCCTCGGGTATAAAAAGTACTCGAGTGAGGAAAATGACCGAACTTTTGTCTTTAAATTATATCAGACGGTTCTCTTCAGAGGGGCAGCGGGAAACATTCCCTTTCTATACAAGAAGAAACAGAAATTCTCGTCCTGTATTCATAATAGGTATATTACCTACAATAAAAAAGTTTGAATCTCTTGTGAAACACTGGAATATCTTTATTTTAATCTATGGCAAAGCAATTACCTCGGGCGACACATAAAATCTGAATTGGTCGTAAAAATTCTGGAATCATTCGTAAAACTGCTATCTAAAATCTTTTGAATCGAATTTTCAGCTAATTTGGCAAATTGTAATTTATTCATTCGCATTTAGTCTAGAGAATAGAAACTGCAAGGTTTATAACGATAAAGTTTTGTTAAAATATTATTTAGGCATTTCAATCAATTACTGAGCTAGCTGACATAATGCAAATAATTTAATTTATGTTTGACATTTTTGTGTTGCGTATTGTTAATTATTTTGCATACCTACTATTGTATAGAGTCAATTTTTTTTCTAACTGATCAGCCAGCTGTGCTGCTGGGGAGTTTGTTGCGCCACTTCTTCTTCCCAGCTAAAGCACTAGGAAGTGGTGAAGGGCGGGCGTTTTGGGGGATTGTCTTATGTAATTTTGACGTTCGAAAAGTGCTGATACTCAGCCTAGTTTGAATAAATGACTTTTGATTTGATTTTTGATTGATTTGAGCTCATCGAAAAATCGTTATGATTAATGCTCGTACCGTCTTTGTATCAAAAGAATCTCTTTGTCTTCTGAAAATCTTTGCCCTGGATAAGGGGAATGTAAGCTTGTATTAAACATAATCTAACACAGTTATAATGACCAACTAATTGCCAGTTCAAGCACCTAATCTACACAGCCCACTTATCATATCAAAACAGTTATAATAATCGCTTTACTACAAACTTACGCTAATTATGCTCTCGAATCCCTACAAAATATACCAAGTGGCGTAGTTAGGCAACTACAAACAAAGGCAGTTTACATTACAACACCAGCATACATGCATATGTATGTGTGTGTCTACGTGTCCGACATTCTCCGTCTCGCTCATTAATTCAAGTATGAATAGCGTAGAAATTTGTGTCAGAGTAAACTCTTGTGTCTCTGTTTGTGTTGCCTGTGGACGGGAGCTTAAGACGGATTTACTGGGCAGACGGAATTCAGACACCTTGTCGTAACTTCTTAGTATGTTGGAAGTTGGAGGTTTTGGATGGCTGCTTGTATTATCATTACAAATAAAATAAAATAAAATGGGTTTTATGTTTTGATTTTACCTCATTGTCAAAATACGAAGGATTGGTTGGATGTTTACTCTGTCATTAAATTAAATCGAGTTATAGGGTGACTGGTTACTAGTGACCGATATTTTACCCATCATTATGAACAACTTTCATTATGGGACCAACCCTAAAATCGCGAAAAAAAAACCAGCTATTCCCTACATTTAAGTTCGCATAGCTCGTCAAAATGTAGGGAACACCTGATTTTTTTTCGCGATTTCTCAATACTCAATTCTTTATTGCATTCCACAATGTAGGCTTTTATTTGGTAAGTAACATTTCAGGGTTGATCCCATAATGAAAGTTGTTCATAATGATGAGTAAAGTCTTGTGTTTAAGCATCGGTCACTAATTATCAATCACCCTATATGTATAGTGCAAAAGTATTTATTATTAACTTTTTGTTTACAGACGGGCAAAGAAACACCGTGCCATAAATACGAACACAGATATTGGCTACATAAACGTGGTAATATCACTCATACTGCCAAAAATAAACATGAAACATAAAAAAATATTTCTAGCAAGAAGAAGAAACCATAATAAAACATCGTAAAACGTTTGTATAAAGAAACAATTTCCGATATCCATGTAAACTTAATAAAAAATACAACAAAAACGATGTCAAAGGATGGTTTTCCTATCCATTGGAAGGGCAAACGGCCGCGAACCGTCATAAACAACTAGTTTATGAAGGTATTTTATAAAACGGTTGTATTAAAAATCAGTTGCA
This sequence comes from Eupsilia transversa, assembly GCA_914767815.1. Classification (NCBI taxonomy): domain Eukaryota; kingdom Metazoa; phylum Arthropoda; class Insecta; order Lepidoptera; family Noctuidae; genus Eupsilia; species Eupsilia transversa. The sequence goes on from OU611888.1 coordinate 9,174,837, forward strand.
AACATGCTTTGTATTCAGCGTTTGCCCGCAGCAGTATCGGGGAACACTAAAATTTATTTTGCACTCAAAAGGGAAATGAGATTATGTTTCAATAACAAATATATCCGGGACTACACGTTGCAGGAATAAAAAGTCACACCCGGGGAATTTATTTACCGCTTTCGAACGAACTATTCAGTTCGGGGGAGTTTTATACCGGGCCGACGTCACTGGCTGAATATCTTATTTTTTACAAAAAACGTGACACGCCGGAAAGTTTTCAATTTCCTCGTGCTACTGAAAATAATTCGGTAGTTATCAATTTTGTACGGGAGTTTAATATTAAATTGGCGCTTTTCAATATTTTGAAGGAGAAAACGTTGTTGGGTAAAATAATCATTCGATAATAAAAACGTCGTCAGTCGAAAAAAAACTGATAATCATTTCTAAAAGCGAATTATTTCTTTCTATGCGCATCGAAATCGACAGCAACTTTGTTTTACACAGGTACCCGGAAAAGGACAAAAAATCTCATAAAAACTTTTGCAAACTAACCGGAAACTCCCATTAAACCATACTAATCTGGGAATTAAACTTGTTACAGTCACATAATATAACATAAACGGTGTACTTAGCTCCCTTCGAAGGGATACGCAACTGTAATTTGTCATTTACTTTATTGCTACGAGTTACGCAAGCTACGGCGTAGGCTTCGTAGCAGCTAATGTGCTACGCGGTCGTAGCATTTAACTATCCGTCTATGGACTGCCATGGCAGTAAATTTTTTATCTATTAATAATAATTATTCTGTCTGTGATAATTATTCAAATGTGCGATTCAACTGTTGCATAAATTATTAATGCAATTATTAGTTAGTTAACATCAAATTATTGGGTAATTCCACTTAATATTTAATGTAAACTCAAAACTCAAAGCATATTATAATATACTTAATATTATAAAGAGGTAAAATTAGTTTGTACGTTTGTATGTAGGGGGTAATCCCCGGAACGGTCGGATTTGAAAAAAATCAAGGAGGAATTAAGGAGTCGGTCAGTTAGAAAGATGAAGCTAGTTGCCCATTCCAAAGCGTAGTAGATACCTATGGAGAAGAACGGGTAAGAAACTCCACGGACACCCCTTTTAAGCAAGAAAAAAAATATTGGTAACATCTTTCATGTTGAAAGTAAAAAAAAATACATGTTTTCTACTATTTTACCTCAATTCTATTACCAAGTACTCGATTCTTCACAAAAAATTTAAGAAACAATGACTTAATTTTCTTCCGGCCATTGAACAGTCCTTCCCTGAAAAGTTAACGAGTCATTTATTAATATTAATTAATGGGTAACAAACAGTTCTAAGAAACGAATGAGTTGTTTTCGATTTTGGGACTGAATTATATACTGCAAATTAATTGAGAAGGGAAATTAAGGGAAGGTTGACGAGTTACCTTTCCCTGTTTCCATGTTCTTTCATATAATGGCAGTCTTGTTTCTTGAATCGATGTTACAATCATTTGTCTATGGGTTATTTTTTCTTAATCTTATAAATATTAATGCATTTAATTACCTAAGGTTAAAGTCAAGCTGGTAATTATTTATAAATGATTTAAATAAATTCATAACAGAATCAGCTCAGTGCTCTAAGACTGGCTACCGTGAGAGCGCGTCAAAAATACAACTTATTAGGTTGAAATTACAAAAAAAAACATTCACAAAGATAAAAGTATAAATACCTAACTACCGTCAAAGCTTCCTTTTGAAGGTAATCGAAGTTTAAAACGGTATCGGTACACACGGAATACTTAAAAGTTTAAAGGCTGCAAGACTAGCATTCTCTGTGCCCGCTTTTACAACTGGCGCGAGCGATAAAAAGTTGACGAACTCCTTCTAGTGGAAATGTTGAGTTTTCTCGTGTATCCTAGTACTTAAGTTTTCTAGTGGAAAGTTGGAAGTCTACTGGTTTTTGACCATGCTTTTGCCAAACGTCTCTTAAAAAACAAAAACATCGACAAAAAAAAGGAGGCGCTCGTGGCTAAGTAATAACAGCCGCACGGATCGATCCATCAGGTTAAGCTGCGCTTGCCGGGGTTGGTCCGTGAATGGGTGACCATCTTTAGATACCGAGACTCCTCCGTGCTTCGGAAAGCACGTTAAGCCGTTGGTCCCGGCTGTCATTCGTGGATCTTTGACAGTCGTTAGGACTCGTCAGAAGCCCGAAAGTCTGACAACCAGTCTTACCAAGGGGTATCGTATTACCCAGTTACTGGGTTGTGTCAGTCGCTCCATGTAGAATACTGGTATTCAGCTGCATCCGGTTAGTCTGGAAACCGACCCCAACATGATTGGGAAAAGGCTAGGCAGAATGAAATGATGGACAAAAAAATATATTGGATACTAAAGGCTTGCCGCAAATAAGGACGGGCCGCATCGTAACACATCGCATTGCAAAAATCCTCCTTCATCACTTTCGTACATTTTCTATGAACCAAACCATACTACAGGCGGGCCGCACCGCACTTTTTTCTACGAAAATGTGTGTGCACTGTGGCCTGTTCTGGATGTAATGTGTGCTTGGGTGTGAAGACGGTAAGTCTAAGTTATTTAATGATTGTCCCCAACAGTACCCGAGAGTACACAAATAATGCAAGCGTCTGCATAATTTGGTTTAATGGCCAGCGCGCACTACGGTGCGTTATTTCTACCGTACATTATATAACAAGTCAGTCAGCGTCCGCGAACTGGCGGAAAACCAAGTATAATATAAGTAAAAAAGAGTACACAAGCAGTTTTGGGTGCATCCCTTGACAGCCTTAAGGCCTATTAAGGACTACCTTTTGACAGATATTCTAGACGGCCAAAATAATCGATGCCTCATAACGCCTCGTAACGAATGCCTGTAAGAATATTTTGTCATCAAATTGCACTTTTATAAAATTTAAAGAAAAAAAAAAGAGAAAAGAGGAATAGTTAATTCTGCACAAACAAAACGCACATAAAAAATACTTATTTACAAATCAGCCAAAAGCCTCGTATCCAATAATCAAAAGTAATACAACATTGACAAATTTTGTCCATTGCTTAATGTCAGGGCAGAGACCAATGACAATTTAAAGATCATTCAGGATTTACCAACATATTATTACAAATTACAAAACCAACAAACATTATTATCCAAATAATTGAAATCCCTCACACCACTTAGTTAACCAACATTAATAAATGCGTAACACTCGCCACCAAAACTGGACATTCGCGTTCGTTAGATCGATGTCTATTAGTGACGTCATAAATTAGCACATATTATGCTAATGCTGGCTACACGCGTCGCGATCGTCCTGCAAAGTGAAGTCTCATTTGTCATGATAATGCGCAGGAAGTTTGTAGCGGGCCTAATTATCGGATGCGCTGACAGTACTAATTATTCATTTAACAGATAATGCGGTTTTGGCGGTATTGAAAAGGGGATTATGTTGGGTCAAATGTTGGTTTTGGTTAGTGTTGGTTTTGTTGGCTAACTAATTCTATTAAAAGCAAATTAAAAGTGAATGGTTGCTATAAAATTAAAACGTCACATAAAGTGTAATTTAAAAAAAAAACATTATAAGGAGAAAAGGAGAACCAAGTTTTCCTGATGTCTTTTAAAACGAATAGCTACTCTTTAACCATTCGTGTATAACCACGTTTACTTTTATTTTCCTTTGGATTCTTCGTTATTGGTAACAGATGCACGAGTCGTACAATTCGATTCAAACTTAATGGCGGCTCGGAACATGAGTCGAGTTGCTGCGCAGTAACAATTTCATGTGTCAGCGGGGGTGAGGGGTGGGGTACTGCGCAGCGAGTAGCTAACTTCCGAGCCGCCATTAAGTTTGAATCGAACTGTACCTATATACATTTACTCACGATAAAAGGCCCACAATAAAGTTGGATGCAGAATAGCACAAAGATTTAAATAGTAGATTCGCCCTTACACGTCAAAAGATATTCGTGTTTCTATTTCGTTTTGTCACCTCTGACAATCAGAATTTCGCAGTTTCTTGACTTGACTGTCATAGAAACGTCAGCAAATCATTGTGTGAGCTCACTTTTTTGCGCGATTTAATACGGTTAGGGCATATCTAACGATTCAAATCTATACTAAGCCCCATTCCTGCAAGAAGTGTGTAATTTAAGAACATCCAACCACTTTATAAAAACTCAAACATCTTATTACACATACATTAAGTTCCCACATTTTTACAATAAAAGCGTTTGTATTTCCATACATACATTCACGTGATTTACTACAGCGAGTACTAGCAATCTTGCATTGTTTTATTGTACACCGGGTTATTGTGTAAACGAATACAATAGGGTTGTTGACAGTTCTTTTTTATTTAAAATCTGGACACAATTTGTTGAACGTTGAATGACAGGCGATGATGAAAAAATTAATGAAATGTCAAGTGATATACATACACTGAAATATGTACGTCATAGGCCTATTTATATTTAAAAAAAAAACAAAACATAAAACATATAGGCTACTGGCGAAATTTTGTGTCCCTTTCGGCGCAATAAGGCCGAATAAGGACAGGTAGTGCTAAAGAAAACCATTGAAAAGCGTGTGTCTCCTCCATTTTGATTTAGATTCTATTTTTTTTTTACTTTTGAATAGAACAGCAAGACGACAGATGTGACGACGGCATTGTCGGCAAACAAAAAGTGACAGAAACTATCAAAACATTTTTTAAGTGATTTTTTAGTTTCAATTAAAGGCATCGGTCCGGGGCTGTACTGCTATGAAGTCCCAAATTCATTCATGTCCCGTTATGAAAACGGCATGGTGTTATTCGTCCTGCATAGCGCCATGTTTTTCCCACACTGAAGTAATATTAAATATTACTGTTATAAGAGGTGGTGGTAGGCTTCGATAATGTTGTAGCACTATAAATATCATTATTTTAAAATAATTTTATAGTTTTAAATATTTAATTTTTTTAATATTCCTTAAAATAAAAATAAATATAATATTACTTTCGTTAGCTGTTGAATACCCTATCTGTTCTTGCTTATAATGGAAAATGAATTGAACACTCATAATGTCGTACTTGTATCATAAATATGATTTGCTATACAATTTGCGTAATCCCGGAAAATACGGCAGAGGTTTTTATTTTGCGTGGAGAATGTTATTTACCATTTTTATTCGTAAAGTATCATCGATATGTGAAAAATGCTGGTATTTTATTTTGCATTATGTATTTATATAAGTATATTTATGTTATGTTTTACATTGTATTTCATATTTTAGTTTAAGACGTCACAAAATCACATTCTCCTTTTCTTGTTCTCACACACTATTGTCTACATTTCTTTTTCATTTTTCCTTTCACAGGTCCGCTGGAGGAACCCAAAACTTACCTATATGACGTATCTGTATATATTTTAGGTACTCTATGAGTACATCAATCAATCTGCCTAGCCTTTTCCCAACTTCGTTGGGGTCGGCTTCCAGTCTAACCGGATGCAACTGAATACTAGTATTTTACATGGAGCGACTGCCTATCTGACCTCCACAACCCAGTAACTGGATAATACGATATCCCTTGGTAAGACTGGTTGTCAGACTTTCGGGCTTCTGACCACCCGTAACGACTGTCAAAGATCCACGAATGACAGCCGGGAACAACGGTTTTACAAGCTTTTCGAGGAACGGAGGAGTCTCGTTATATGTAAAAATGGTCACCCATTCACGAACCAACCCCGGCAAGCGTAGCCTAACCTGATGCATCGACCCATGTGGCTGTCATTACTTAGCCACAAGCGCCTCTACTGTGTGTACATCAATAATAAAATAAATAAATATACACCTATAGAATATATACACACGGGGCCCTGAAGCTAGGTGATATCATAACCCCACCACTACGACAATATGTGGACGGACCGGGACTAATTTGTATGATTTTTTTTATTTTATTCACACGGATCAGATTTGGCCGTCAAAATGAACCGTGTGGTCGATATCGACCACAACAAGGCCACGTCGCAGTCACAACGCAACCACGAGTGAACACGCACTAGCGGCCAACCACGTCGCAAAAGCGATCTGTCTTTCTTAACGTAACGTAACGTAACCACATCTCAACTACTAGCGACAACGCAACTGCAAGAAGCTGCAGCGGCGCTATGTTCTTGTAACCACTGCTTGCCCACATTTTGTCGTTGGGATGGACCCTGGTTGTGTTATGCGTGAACCGGCCCTATATCAAGAGTAGATAATTATAGAATTTTTTCCGCTCATAAACTCATTTTTCACGTGCGTATTCAGAAAATTAAAGGACGTAGGGAGCCCTACATTTGCAGCAATTGAAAAAGTATTTTGTGCTAAGAAATGCTACAATGACCATTGAAACTTCAACAATGCAAATAGTAAACATTGCAAAACACCATTCCTTAATTTATTCTTAAATTCCATTTGAAACAAATCGTTTTGAAGCGCTTATCGTTCCGTTATAAAAAAACCCGTTAAAGGTAGAAAAAACCCGCTTCAATTATGTCAACAATTGTAAGAACTGGACTGGTCTGGTTGGACTTTAGATTAAGTAAGATCTTGTAATAAAACTAAATGGGAAGGGAATATCTTAGTGAGAAAAAACTGTTACAATCTATTTTGATAGCGGCCTTCTTTCATTACTATAGAGAACAAATGCACTACGCGGAAATGTCACCGGACTGACATAACGTGGATATGTCATTTATATTCGTTTCTTTTTTTTTTTAATAGACGCCGGCATTGTGGGTTCACTGGCTTATAGGACAGTTTAAGCCTGTGTTCACCAACATTCAAACAACTGGTTAGGTATTTAAACAGTTGGTTTATGTATTAATGGCAGATTGAGCGGCCTATAAAACAAAATATTTTTTAGTTGCTGTATTTAAATAAATTAGCACTTAAAAACACGAAACATTTGAAACGTTATTTACGTTATGTAATATGTTTAACACTAAAGATTTCAGCTCTTAATTATTTTTCCAAGCACGCAACACTCAATTACTTAAATGAAACAAATACGAGAAATACATAAAAGCTTATAAAACCTTTTGTAAATAAAATGAAAAACTATTGTAAGTTCCCACAATGTTGTTTACGCACCTAGGTACCTAAGTAAACAACATTGTGTCACACTTCTTTGTTAACATTTAAATAGCACCTGATGTTAACAAAGAAGTGTTTTCTATAAAATAAATCTTTCTTTTCTTCTTCTACACTTTTTTCAGAAAACTTTCAAGTTTCAAAATTCAAAAAGGAAAGTTGAGTTGAGATAAAATTAAACCAACTTTGAAATATGTTTTATTTCCATTATATTTATACAAACTCAAAACAGGGGCTCGTGGCTAAACGATAACAGCAGCACGGGTCGATCGCTTGCAGCGGTCGGGCCATTACATATCGAGACCCCTCCGTGCCTCGGAAAGCACGTTAAACCGTTGGTCTCGGCTGGCATTCGTAAATCTTTAACAGGCGTTACGGGTTATCAGAATCCCAAAACTCTCACAACCAGTCTTGCCAAGGGGTATCGGGTTACGTGGAGGTAAGATAGGCAGTCGCTCCATGTAAAATATTGGTATTCAGCTGCATCCGGTTAGACTGAAAGCCGACCCCAACAAAGGCTGGGCAGATTAATATTTATACAAACTTAACATCGCGACGTAGTTTTTTAGTTTCAACTAGCAATCGATGGCAATACAATAAGTTTAAAGCTAGTTTTTTAAGCAAGTAATATCCAGGCCTAGGTAGGTACTATCATGGCTTGGCGTGTAACAATGAAGATAGTTGTGTCCAGAGTGACTAGCTCGTGTATCCCGGACATTCAAGTTTAAAAGTTTTCTAGCGTCGTTTATTTTAGGAAAACGTCACTCCTAATATTAGGGTGTCTCCCAACGTATAATTTGTCACATAAAAAAGAGATGGCTTAAAAAAACAAGGGTCTCGTCTCGAATGCCTGCGGCAGTTTTTGTCATGCCAACCCCCTTAAAATGCCGGTGTTGTCATGGTCGTTTAATCCTTAACTTAGAAGGGGCTAATAACCCTTTTAATGCCCGCAGGTGACGTTGGGAACGTCCAGTCTTTATATAAAATATAAAAAAAAGATTCATCTAAAAATTACAGTCGATCTAATGTTTGGGTAAAGGTTAGTAAATAAATAGAAGTGTGCTGGCACATACATGCAAAACTTGATAATATTATAGTATTTAGTTTTAGTATCAAGAAAACTAGTGAGAAAACCGGCCAGAGAGATATTTCCCAACGGCATGTGAAGCCAAATCAGAGGCCCATGGGCGACATAAAAACTCTGGCACCAGGTTAGTCACTAATCACATAAAAAAGAAAAAGGAAATCAAGAAACCTTTAAATTATTGTAGATATTAATAGACAAGTAGGTGTTAACTATTAATGTCTCTTCTTGTATAGTTGTACAGCATGTACCAGAAAGGTGTGGTCATATCTAAGGGTTTTGTACAGACCATCAAAACTGAACAACTTTCACCATGCGAGCAACATCATAACCGCCAAAAAATAATCATCCGTTTTATTCAGTATTTGGTTCCATTAAAGGTATTGTTTGTATTGTATAGGACAGTTGATAATTAAATAAACTGACACATGTTGTATACACAGAATACGTTTCATTGTATTCAAAAACAAATAACTAAATAAACCGATAAACAAATGAATCTGCTTCGTGTAAAATATTTTCGATCTGCGTATGTTTTTTTTTACAGAAACAGAAAACTCACGCCTGCAAAGTTGAGGGAAAACTCACACAATATTTCACACTGGGTGTCAAAGTTAGTATTCTATGTATATGCTTTGCATCAACTTACGTAGTTTATGCTAACTATTTCTGCATCAACGAGTACCTATAGTTGTTATAAATGTATAGGGTTATTGGTTATATGTTGGCAATCCGTTATAGGGATGTAGGAGAGGTCATTTGAAACCAAATTACCTCTCATGACATGCCAATGTCAACCATTTTCGAGTAATTTGAAATTAACTATCCATACCAACAACCATTTAACCAATAACCCTATTTAATACGAGAAACCTTTTTTTTGTCATGTTTAAAAAAATATTCAGCTCATGGTAATAGAAGGTACTGTGGGATTTTAGTCGGTAGGAATCTGACATAACCCTCCATTCTCCCCAGATGGAGGGTATTCATGAGGATTATCACAAGGAAAAAATGCAAAGTACTAATACAATACAGCTGTATTTTCTCTCGTCTTGCAATGAACTGAAACGAAAATAAGTGAAAAATATAGTGGAAATAAAAAATAATAGAAAAATGTATTTCGAATGATAAGATCCACATTAATATATACGAATGAATCGTAACTTATGGTGAGAAAAATACGGCTGTCTTCTCGCGGCAGGATTATTAATCAAAAGTATTTGATACGAGAAAAATATGAATTTCCTCCTCGGTCGTCTGACTGCTTAAGTGATACCTACTCCGCGAATATCAAAGAAATTATTTATTTTTCACCGCTTACAGCATTCCCTACAAACGTTGATTGGTTTTTACCAACTTAAGAGAGTTATTAAAATATCTGCTTTTGACAAGTTTGAAAAAAATAAAGGATTTTCGTGTTAGTAATTGGGTGTTGGCGGACGGTATAAAAAGAAATTCCAAACATAAAACTTGGTCGAGTTCGCGTCTTGTCCTACAATATTGAGGACGAAGCTAAAAATGTGATGAATCCGTACAATGTAGTTTTTTAGGCCATTTGTAACACGTTCTATGAAACTCGGAAAATCCTCTCAACTATTTCATCTTTTTTTTCTTGATATAGCACTGACAGTGAATAATTGTTTCATCTCTGGTAATGCCTCGAACTACACAGAAAAATACATATCTAAAAATACATAAGCTATTTATGGAATAAAATAAATATTTGGTTTACGAAAACAATTTTTGTATTTTCGTTTTTCAATAACCAAACACTTCAATCGCCTTAGTTAGTAAACCATTTTTTCACATTTCCGAATGACTTCAGCACATTATAAATGAACAAAATAATCAGTTTGGCAGATCCAGGCAAATATTATTACAACAGTAAAGCCTCTTTTTGGCTAAACAACAACAATATCGTGGTAGATAGGTATCTATCGATGGCTCTGCTGGCAATATCGGTTTATAGAACGAAGGACACATACAAAATAAATGTTTGGTATTTAAAAATAAAGTGCGAAAGGCTTTAACAGACAATATTATAGTTTTAACATGGCAGCAATGTGCATATACCGTCACTTTTATACCATTGTGTGTCAAATTTTGACTGACGAAAAATAGCGAAATATCATAACTATATATTATTATATAAAAATCTCGTGTCACGGTGTTTGTGGTCACTCTGCTCTGAAATAGGTCGACCGATTTGTATGATTTTTTTATGTATAGGTATTTGGTAGGTATGAGAATAGGTCGTAAAGTATATTTCATACCACTAGGTGATAAGGATGTCCCTATCCAGGTTTTTTTTATAGGTGAGTAATTAGCTGTAGGTAGGGTAGGTAGGTAGGTATGTAGGAAGGAAGGTAGGTAGGTATGTAAGTAGGTAGGTAGGTAGTTAGGTAGGTATACGTAGGTGTGTACGTAGGTGTGTATGTAGGTAGGTAGGGTAGAAGATAGGTAGGGTAGGTAGGAAAGTAGGAAGATGCGCCGTAGATACATTCTGAGTGCTACCCATGTGAAGCCGGGGCGGGCAGGTAGTTTATACATATAATTTACCCTGCAGAATTAGTGGAGGCAGATCTATCCAGACAGATTCTACTCTTTCACTCAATGATAACTGACACCCTAGGGGAAAATGAAGTGCCTTCCCAACCAGAGTCCACAACGGCACAATATTTTGCCAAAATATTATCAGATAATTAACTCGCAAAATATTCCCCATATATTTTGGCAATAAATTATAATATTTGTAATTAGTTTGCAAGCACGTAGCAAGCGGTCCCTTCCGTATCCTTCTATTCGAGCCACAATTATACTCAATTTTAATTATGTTCAATGAAACGCAGCTATGGGAAAATAAATGGGTTTCGGAATAAATTAACACCAACAGTACCTAGAAGAGTTTTGAGAAATGATTGTTTAAGTTTATTCACAAACAAATTCTTGCGAGCACAGGTGTTGTGATTGATGAAGGAATCCCTTAACTAAGTTTAATATACACACTTATTATATAGGTTAAATCTTATTGTTACGTTTTTAACCGCTTGCAAGTTCGTGACGAAACCATAAAGCCCATAAACCCTTGTCCGCAGTACAACTCACATGCTTCGTGACTTGACGGATACATGAACTTATTCAAGTAACTGAATTTTGCTATGCTTAAATATTGTACCGACAAACATATTGTGGAGAAGCCCTATAGTCATTATCTTCATCCTGTCTATTTATTATGGTACTAGCTGCTGCCCGCGGCTTCGCCCGCGTGAGTGTCGGAAATTACCCCAAACATCCCCATGGGTTTTAAGTATAAATATTGAGTTTCGAGTTAATCGGACAGCGCGTTAAAATTCTTCCATACAAACATTGACGCCCCCCAACCTTTTAGAGGGTAATTTAGAAAAACAAAAAACTACAAACTTTATAATTTATTTAGATAACTATTCGTGCGAAGTTTCATGTTTATTACCTCAAGGAATAAGATTTTTCATACAAACTTTCATCCCTTATTTTACCCCCTTAGGGGTTGAATTTCGAAAAATACTGATACACGTTATCCTTAATTTTTGGGTTTAAGTATAAATATTGAGTTTCGAGTTAATCGGGCAGCGCGTTAAAATTCTTCCATACAAACTTTGACACCCCCCAACCGTAGGATAGGATACTTTTCCGGGATAAAAAGTACCCAGTGTGGTGCCCAGGATATTAAAGAATAATTATACCAAGTTTCATCGTAATCGAACCGGTAGTTTTTGCGTGATGCCTGAACAAACAGACAGACAGACAAAAAAAAATTTAATCAAATTTTTGGGTTCGGTGTCGGTCTAGTAACACCCCCGCCATTTATTTTTTTAATATTTTCAATGTACAGAATTTTCACTTCTACAGATTTATTATAAGTATAGATATAGAAGATAAGACCTGGATTGGTTTACTTGTCCATATAGTTATTAACACGGCCTCCACTCACTAGTTCTTATCTCATTCCGACACGCTTACATGCACATAAAAACACACACACACATCGTGGTGAATAAATTTCGCTTGTCACACGCACTGAAGAGTAGTTCAGTTCGAATCTAAGGTTTTTAGAAACAGAAGAAACGCAGTCGACCTTGTAATTTTTGTTCCTCAACTGTTGTGGTACAGTGGCCAGCACATCAAGCTACCCAAAACTGTCAAACTTTCCCAATCAAACTTGAACCTAATGCTTTAGCGATAAAGTTTAAAATCTACTAAAGAAATTTGACAGATTTTAGTAGCTTGATGTGCTGGCCACTGTACATTTATAAAAGCAACTCGCAACAAATAATCAATTTTGCCTACCTCAAATTGCATATTTATCTGCCTTGTTGCTTAAACTCACTACAGATCATTCATTTGACTGTGAAGAACGTAGACTACTGCTGGTAATCAGTTTCTCTCAATTGAAAACAGTCGAACATCAGCCCCACTAAACCTACGTTTCGATCAACTCAGAATTGCCTGCTAAGCAGGAATCAAAACAGTTACGCCACTATAATTGCCAAGAGTGTAGCTAAGCTTGGTATGACGCGTTGTCATCCCTTTTTGCACACACACTGAGTCCCGCATCCCTTGTCGACCCCTTATAAGATAGCTGTGTTAGCTTTTATGGCTGAGACGCTGTTTACTTTTATTTTGTAGATATCTATCTACCCAAGTAGATATATATTTTTTACATATGGATTGCACGTCAATTTACAATGTCCTCTAATTCCAGCTCTTAAATTTGGACGACTCATGTCAGCCATTTAGGCTCAAGGCTTCCAAAGCCTATCAAATCTCTGAGTCAGGTATCTACTAAGATTTAATAAATTTCTAGACCCTTTCTGAGCCTCTAGTCATTATCCCCGCATTTTGGTCCGGGAGCTGTTTAATAATCCTTTACTTTAGTTACTCGACTTCTACATGCATATTCATGTAAGGTTGTCTATCTAAAAATTCAACCTGAAAGCAAAAATGTAAGTGATCCTTCCAAAAATAAAGAATTTTCGTTGATAATTTAATTTTTCAGTAAATGCAATTAGTTATTCCGCAATAAGTGACGCCGAACTTCAAATTACAAACGCCTCCAAATTATTCCAATTTCAATCAAACTTAATTAACTAATGATAACGAAAGTCACTCATTGTAATTAAAAGTTCCGTCCAGAATTTAACGTCTTCTGGCCCCCTTTAATTTACACCTACCCCTTTAGATCTGCCTTACATTTCTCATTAAGGTAAAGTTCCAAATGAACTCCGCGATAATCTTTAAAAATATGGAACAAAAACTCTCAGATTCAATGAGCAAAAAACGTGAAAAGATCTGTTTAACTTGGAACTGGATTTTTGCGGTAAGAACGAAAAGTTTTTTATCCTATTTTCGCGTTGATACTCGTGCATTAATCTGGTGAGAATAATAACGTTTGTACCAGACAATGCTTGAGTTTGTACATAAGTCAGATTGGATAATAAGTATTAGTAACCCGGGGCACGTGTAAACACTCCACAGCCTTGTCATTACACACGTCACAAATTCAAACAAGCGAAATGGAAGCACTCACGGCAATACGATAGTAATTTACTTTCTAATAAATTGAATAAAAGGGAAACAACACGCAAATTAATTGGAAACGAACGAAATTGCAATTTTAATAAAGTATTATACAATTGGGCTTTGTATTGATCATGTATCGAGTACACTCATAAAACAAAGGTTTTGAACAATAGGCTAAGAGTAGCTTAAATATTTTTATCATTTTCATTAAACTCGACCCAAATGAAACATAACAGATGAGTAGGAATAAGTTGGTGAACATTGCGGGATTTTCAGTCCAAGTTTCAGTGGAGCGGGCCCGAGGGAGCATTTGTCATCGCCGTCCTTCGCCGCTACGAAACACCACTTGTTAAATTCTTTTGATTTTTTACTTATTATTAGTACGCTCTGGAGAGATTCAGTCTCTTCTTACTGAACCTCGCTTTAAGGATCTTGTTTCAAGAAACACGGCGATCGTACTTAAGCTAAATTATATGCCTAGCGTATTTAATTCTATTTTGAAGTTCTGAAGGAAAGTCGGTTGTTTAAGTACGGTTTAATGAAGATCATTAAATAAAAGTATTACAATCTTTTTGAGCACTGATTACGGCCTTTTCTTAAACCCCCAATGCAAATGAGAGTTGTTTTCAGTTTGTTAGACTATCTGTGGTATAGTAGTCTCCAAATGAATTTACATAAGTTCTAGATTTTTTGTAGCTAAAGTAACTAAGCGGTCCCTGACGCTTTTAAGCAACGACAAACAGTTTAACTTTAATAAACTGTCAATTATTATCATGTTATTAAGAGCACATGTTACCAGATTTATAATAAAAATCTGATAATGAATTTATTTATTTATTTAAACTTTTCGCACTCAAAAAAAGGTACAAAGGCGGACTTAATGCCTTAGGCATTCTCTGCCAGTCAACCAAGGGTGGTGAAGAGATTAGATGGCAGGTGTTCTGTTTGAGAGGAACAAAGAGAAAAAAAGAAAATCTATTAATAAATATATCATAATGTCGTCATACATTCATCATAGAATCACAATTATAAATAAATTAATATTGGAGTAAGACAACTTAACTTCAACATTATTTTGTAATCAAACATCATTTATTAGCCAGACTATATACCAGCCTGTGTATATATAATTAGGTACACACTCAAATTTCACTTCGTTAAACACAGATATACCTGAGTGATTCAAGTTCAGGCTTTGAGCGGTTAAGGTAATTTGATACGCAATGTCTTAATTGAACCACTAGCGTATACCTACGACTATATTTTGGATGGCAACACTACACCAATTAAATAATTGAGGACGTGCTGATTTAATGGCTTCTTGTTTGTAATTTTGATTGGCTATATAGAGAATTGAGAAATTAATTGATGTTTAATTTAGTAGTAAGTTTTTACGAATTTACTCAAACGACACTTAGTTTTAAGAAGTTTTCCTGTTGCTCCAAAACATCTTTATGTGATAGCGTCAGAATCAGTTGGAATATTCCGCCATTGGTCTTCAGCATCAGGAGCTTGTGGCTAAGTATTAACAGCCGCATGGGTCGATCCATTAGGTTAAGCTACGCTTGCCGGGGTTGGTCCGTGGATGGGTGACCATCTTTACATATCGAGACTCGACCGTGCCTCGGAAAGCACGTTAAGCCGTTGGTCCCGGCTGTCATTCGTGGATCTTTGACAGTCGTTACGGGTTTTCAGAAACCCGAAAGTCTGACAACCAGGCTTAACAAGGGGTATCGTATTACCCAGTTACTAGGTTGTGGAGGTCAGATAGGCTGTCGCTCCATGTAAAACACTGGTATTCAGCTGTATCCCGTTAGA
Source organism: Eupsilia transversa (assembly GCA_914767815.1). Lineage (NCBI taxonomy): Eukaryota > Metazoa > Arthropoda > Insecta > Lepidoptera > Noctuidae > Eupsilia > Eupsilia transversa. Next base: position 9,190,420 of record OU611888.1, read on the forward strand.
CTGGAAGCCAACCCCAACATAATTGGGAAAAGACCGCCATTGGTCTTATTAATATTAAAATAACTTTTTGAGTTTGTTTTTTATGTGGATAAAGTACTGCAGTAGAACCCACACCACTCCGGTATTGCTAGAAATAACATTAATAAACCCCACATACATTGTAAGAATACTAAAACCTGCACACACCTAATACGTTTCCTAATAAATCCTAGTTCAAAGAACTAAAATAAACTTCTTAATTCTTGGGCCAGCGGCCACATTGTAAATCACTTTAATCGCCTGGGTGACACTGGAGACACGGCCTCAGCGGGCACACAGCCCGACGCCTGGGATTACATGCCCATGCCACAAAATAAATAGTTACAGAAGGTCGCCGCCTTATAGCGAACGACAACACACTGACACGCTTCATGTACAGTGAGTGCAAGTGCTCTCGCCAGAGATCGCCGTACGTACGCGTCTATGTGTGCGTGCCCAGTTTTCGCTCCTGGTGTGGAGTCGACCTTCTGTACCTATCTTTTTTGCACCCATGCTGAAGGAAACCGTAAAATCCAGCCTTGTGTCACGACAAAATGTGAAATCTGACAGTTTTTCTCAAATAAACAGCGGTAAAACGTTTTTAATGGTGCGAAATAGAGCTTCTAACTTTATGGTTTGTATCTGTCTATTGTGTTTTGTTTGTGAATTTTTAATGTTTTTTTTGTTTGTTAATGAATCAACTCAGCCTATCGCAATCCACTGCTGGACATAAGCCTCTCCCAGGCTGCGCCGTAACACCCTGTCCTCCGCCTTCCGCATCCATGTCCCAGTCACTTAAGGTCGTCGTTCGGGGCATCTCACGCTACGCTTGCCGATACGCGGTTTATAATAAGATAAAATTATCTTTTAAAGTTCAATCCTTTCTGTACGTATAATTTGAAAATCGTATCTTAATATCACAGCTAGAAAGTTAGAGAATATTTTTACCGACTCACTCAAAGTGTGTTGAAATAAAATTAAGTCTCGGTTTTCATACTAATTCAATAAACTCAGTCTAATGGTAGTTTTGTTAGAACTCGCTCGAGTCTTTAGTATACAAAATTACAAGGGGACTGACACAAAATGCCTCTGAGAATTGAAACTTTATTAAGGATAGCAATTTTATTCGCCCCACCAACCGTAACATAACTCCGAAATCGCTGAAACAATTGAAGTGAAATTTTCCGTCGTTTCTTATAAAACGAGGACTTGTTATCTGAATTTTCTATTGAGTAGAAAATATTTATCTTTATTCGTAGTGTATATTATTATTTCGTAAAAGTTTTAACAAATGAGTGGGAAATCAGCGTGTAGCTGTAATAGGTGACATTAAGAATATTTCCATTAAATACGAAAGTTATGAAACATTTTTGGTCTATATAATATAAATATAGCTCATGGATATTTAAGTTTTAACTCGTATTTTGTAAACTGAATAATAAAGCCAGTGCCTACCCACAAATCAAATAAATAATTGACATGAGATATTAAGCCGAAATCGTTTCAAGGAACCGACAGTAAAATTTATATTAATGCTTCATTAACATTTTATATCTGATGCTGATGAACTGACGTAAAATATTATTGCCACTTCTATTTTTGCATTTTGTATATTCTGTATACATAGCATTATCCCGCAACCGCCATTTTGAATAACTAGCATTATAAACGCGGCAAACTTAATAATTACGTCACAGCTTCATAACAAAGTTATCTTACTATTATAACTAAATGAAAAGTTAGCAAAATACAAATTGCCTGCTTAACTTGACTCCTACTCAAGTTATATTGTATTTCCACAAGTATTTCATTATGCAAACTTGAGAGTAAAGACGAGTGTCTCCAGCAATTTTCCCGCGAGATTTTATGTCATCACTTTGCCTTCCAACTCATTATTATTTAATCTTCGCCCTAAGTAGAGTGATGACATTCGCCTTAGTTAGAATAATTCAATTGACGCACTTTGAATGTTCACTTCTACTTTGATTATTCAAGTGTTTTTGTAAGACAACGAAGATGATATATGTAATGACAATTTGAATGCCTGGTCACTTCCTGAGGGTGGTTTAATTTAGTTAATTATTAGATTATTTCCAAGTATGTAACTGTAAATTAGGTTTAATTTTGTAATCAAGCCGTTAACCTTATGAGCGCATGTAGCGACCCATTAAATAAATAAATAATCAGACAACAAAGGCCCATTAAGCAATTATTGACACAAACATAACATAACCTCACGCCTGTAATCCTCAAAGGGTTAGGCAGAGATGTACCTATAGTACACCCACATTTTGCCAGTTTTGTTTAAGTCCCCATGTAATGGGGGCGAGCCTATTGCCATCAACCGGGCACCAATCCAGAACCCTGGCTACTGATTATTGATAGAAAAACCATAAATACTTTGCCGAACCAAGCGAATGGAACCCAGGGCCTCATGCTACTAGACCAACGAGGCAGTAATGTTGAGAATAAAATACTAGAAATAAATGCAGCTACCCGACTAGAAAAAAAAATTGTGAACCTACAGAAAGAAATTATGTACCTACAGAAATAACTTGTGTAAGTACCTACGATTTCTTTAAAGCATAACAACGAAATTCCCGTTCATATTTAAAATTTCATCGAACACTGGTTTTTCAAGAGTCATTCAAATGCATCATTAAGGCTTTAAGAGATCACGAGCACAGGATTTAAGTACTTACATTTTTATTCCTAGAAATACTTTAATAATGTAGCCAAAAGAGTGTTCTAGGAAAAAAATCTTCCAGTAATAAAATAAAATGAAACGAGTCTTGGAAATCACATTCAAAAAACACGCAGAGCTAGTAAGATCTGAACATTTTATCTCCGGAAGATAAAATCCTGAGGTCTAGCCTGACCTAGGACTTCATTTCACTGGGTTTTGTGTATATAAATATGATGTAGCTCTTGAGACCTTGTAATAGAATAGAATAACGTTTTTTCGGTATAGCACATAAAGGGTCGTACAGAAAGGAGCGACGCCGGTAGAAAAGTTTTCATACAAATTGTTCCACCAGAGTCGCGTAGGTACCGCTGTCGCGTCGCCGTCGCGTCGCGCTTGTCTGCGGGAGCCTTAATAAGAATATCCCGTATTTACCATAAAAAACCGTTTTAAAGAGAAAAAAAAGGGTTTTTTTAGCCAAAAATTAAAGGAAGTAAAACCGATAACACTTTATTTTTATTTTTGCAAAGACTACATACTCCAATCACAAGAGAGAAAAAAACGACGCAGTAGTGTAGCGGGTAGTTTCAACTTTCGAGTGTAGTGAAAAATGATTTTCAGCATCGAAGTCATGTCGTAAAATTGAACCTAATCATCGTAATGAGCGTAAAAGCCTGAATTGATTTCAGAAACCAGCTATTAATTCCATAAAAACCGGCCAACTGTATGTCGGATCAGGCACAATGAAGGGTTCCGTAGTTGGGATGAATGTATCCCAAGAACAAACTTAACATTGTAGTTGAAAAACATGTTCTCCATACATTCCGACTGCAAATAAGTTTGTACGCACAATATTTAGAGATTTGCCATGTTTTTTTAAAACTATACACTTTTTACAGGTTTTCCTGTCATTTATAAGTATAGAACTAATTTCTGTATTTTTTTCCAAATTTTTGGCTCAGTCGTTTCGTTTTAGTGGGAGAAATGAAACTACCTATATAAAATAATAAATAAATAAAAGATTAAAAATCTATTTATTTTAAAAATTTAAAAAAAATATTATTGCTATTCTCACAGGAGGCTTTTCATTTGATATGTCACACGGTTCATTTCGAAAACGTTTTTTGTTTAATTTTCTTATTTGTCTCCCAAAAGTGACCAATAAATTCAAAAAAATAATTTATATAAGTTACACTTCTGCAACTTAATCGGTCTATTAGATTCGGAGAAAATTGATTATGACAGATGGACAATCAGACAGACACACGATTGATCCTATGTTCCGTTTTTTCATTGAAACGTACGGAACCCTAAAAACAGTAGGTAGTCTAAAGAAAACACAAAGATATTAAAGAAAACGATGAAAAGGTGTGTCGTTTCATGAATTTATTCCGCGTTCGTGTAAAACTAGGTTGTATCCACCCAGCAATGCGTTCATGAAGCCTTTATATTAATAATTCAACATCTGGTACGGCTTCTGGCATCATATTGAATTCAGTTAAGATAACGTTGTCGTAGACACTGGTAAACATGTGTTTTAAAATAATAATCTTTAGAAAGTATTAGTGGAATCATCACGCTTGATAATCGGGAATTATGAACACGATAGATTTTTAAAACACATAGGTGAGAAGCTCGTGGCTAAGTGTCGCCGCACGAGTCGATTCATCAGGTTTAAGCAACTCTTGCCGGGGTTGGTCTGTGAATGGGTAACCATCTTTACATATCGAGACTCCTGTGCCTCGGATAGCATGTTAAGCCGTTGGTCCCGGCTGTCATTCGTGGATCTTTGACAGTCGTTAAGGGTCGTCAGAAGCCCGAAAGTCTGACAACCAGTCTTACCAAGTGGTATTGTATTACCTAGTTACTGGGTAGTGGAGGTCAGATAGGCAGTCTCTCCATGTAAAATACCAGTATTCAGCAGCATACGGTTAGACTGGAAGCCAACTAACATAGTTGGGAAAAGGCTAGGCAGATTGATTTTGGTCAAAACACCATAGGTCTTCCTCTTCTCAGTGTGTAGAAGCCAATCTAAATACAGTTCAAAGGTGGGCAGACGAATCATTGGTGTTCCAGGCATCGTGTTTAACGCAGTCGAAACACAGCAGCTTTGTCATAGTGCCTTTGTTCAGATTTCTACATTCACTGAAGGTGAAGGCGGGGAAGCCGTTTCCTTGCCAGGCTCAATCCTTTTATGGCTTTGTACGATTGTTCATTTCTCTTTAGAAACTGCAACTTTTCCTTAATATATTTTATAGGCATCACCTGTAAGATTACATAGCACTTCTTATAAACAAAAAAAAAACACTTACGCTAAACATTTAGGCGTTTATTTTTATACGTTTGCTTAAAGTTAAGTGTCATCCAAACGTCAAATATGTATGATTAAATAGTCGCTTATCATTACTTAGCTTTTATAAAGTTTATAGGGGTTTACCCTATGTCGTTTGAGATTAATTCAGTTCCCTGTTAATTAATTGTTTATAGTACTAAATGTTTCCCTATACAAAACTTCACAAAAACTAATTCTTCCACAAAGTTAACGTTCATAATGTTATAACCACAATTATGTTGTACGCGCGTTTTTATTGGCCCGTAAGTGGCAAAGTATCGTCCTTGGTAACCCAGCAGGGTTCCCGGTAATGTGTGTGGGGGCCTTTAGTTTTACGTTCAACTTGAAATGGGTCAATTTGTGAGGTTTATGTGTGACTGAGATACATACAGACGAATAACGCTGCACGTTTTTATTCTGTGCTTTACTCTTTATACGGTACTTTAGAAATCGCGGGACACATTTTAACGAGCTATTCAGTGTGACGCCACAAGACTATCTGATGGCGACATTTATTTTAGATTACCAGCGAAAGTGTGTTTTGTTTTGGGATTTTAATTGCTTATTTTGGTCTAGATTTCGTTTTAGATTGGAGTCGTTTGCTTGTAGTAAATTTTTACTGTTTCCGGACTTTGAAAGAACATGCGTTTTAAGAACCCGACTCGAATTTAAATTGAAACGGAATAACGAAACTGACAACCTGGAAACTGAAATTGAGATGTGGTGGTTCTACACAGGATTTTTCAGACTTTTCTTTTATCCTTTTGCTGAGAATTGTAAATAAACTGTGAGAAAATAGTTCTACAAATTCACTCCACTTTGGTAGTTCATAGAATTATTTCTAAGTGCCGGTTTGCGGAAATTTCAGATCAGAACACCATAAATCCTCCTAAAAGTTGTTTTATAAATTTCAAACATAATTATGGCAAGTAAAATGTTGATTTATGAAATTCAATTAGCAACTTAAGAATCACCAAAATAACACTTAAGAAAGTCCTCAAATGACAGCTCTGAAATGATTTATTATATCCTTATCTTAAACTAACAACAATTTTAAAACAACTCAAAAACAGCTGCGAAATTTAAAAAAAAAAAGATTCCGTATGATAACATTGTTATAAGTTAATGCGGTTGAGTGTACACGACGCCTCGAGGGAGAAATAAATTAGCTATCAGAGGCAAATTCAATCTTGCATTTTACCAGATTGTTGCCTTCAGCTTCGGGATGAAATTATGACTGAAAATGTGCGTAAATATCAACGAGCCGCCCTAAAACATCATTATTAATAATAAGCACCTTGTTATTTATCACGTTATTTTTGACGAATTTTGATGATGAAAATAGCCAGTGGTGGTAAATTATGATCTGAATTATGTGGCTCCTCTGTTTGTTCGTTTAACGACCAGTTTAAAATGTCATGGCCGAAAAATTATGGACAAAATACCCTGAATTAATTGGAACATCCTGAAGATCGTCATAAAAAGTACCAGCCCCAAAAGATAAAATACAAAAATAATATCAATGACGTTATCGAATAAATTAGATGAATAAAATAGAAAGAAGTACCTACAAAAAAAAAACTTATACATAATATTTAAAGACCCAAAAGGGCGTCTAAAAATTCATCTGCATCGCTGTTGAGTGGTACTGTACCCAAGAGACTTGCGGCATTGCCACGTTGTATGGCAATGCTTAACCTGTGGACAAGGTAAAAGCCAGCCCTTGGGTCACGGGAAGTGTTTGAAGAAAATGGCAGAAACCCAGAAGAAATTACACATTTTATATCCCTTGAAAACCCAATGCTCCAATAACCTACAAATAGTGACGCTGCCATGTTGTTTTATAAATTAAATAAAAGAATACTAATTGAATGGCAGCTGTTAAAGCTCCCGTGAGCCTCTCAGCTCTGTTAATTGAGTTAATACGATTTACGAAGGGAAGAGTAATCAATAATATATCAATATTCAATGCGCTTAATTAAAATGCAATTTAAAAAAACGTTTCTGTTTACAGTTACAAGAGTTTTATTTGATAATTGGATTAATCTTTGATTCATTAAAAAGAAGGTTCCATACAAAGTACCACACAAAATACCAGAGGTCTAAGTAATGGTTTTTGTAAAAAAATCTAATTCAATTTTGTGGGCGGTCAGTTTTTTTTTTTAATTTAGAATTTTCTATTTTTTAGCCACATAACCTGAACCCTGAAACTGATCAAATTATAAAATAAAAATGTAAAACATTAAACTACGCTTTAATGACAACAGATTTTCGTTTCTCGCTAGTGTTTCGTTTCAGCTTGCAGTAAGTTTGGTAAAGAAAGCTATAAACCCAAAAATAATATGTAGGTACCAATGAGATTTAAGATGCTATAGAGAAGCTATCAGAAGAAATGTCATAGAACAACACTGCGCTCGCGCTCCCATTTCGTAGCAACGCCATCTAAAGTAATATAGCAAAATTACATAATAGCCAACTTTTACCAATGATTAGTCAGAACCGTCAGTAGTTAAGTCCAATCGTTTTATCACTACAGTCCAGCTGTCGAGAAAATGCGTTCCTGACATCTGTCAGTTGGAAAATTTCTAGAAGTAATAAGGACCAAATTCGTAAAACACACATATTCGTTAGTATGAAACTGACAGGTGTCAATAACGCATTCTCTCAACGACCGGACTGTACGAGACTTGCAATACCAACATAACATAACATCAAGCCTTGTTTCCCTGAAGGGTTGGGCAGAGGTGTACGTCTGTAGTACACCCACATTTCGCCAGTTATATGTTTAATTCCCATGTAATAGGGAACTTGCAATACCACAATGTATAATTCGGCATATTTTCTTCGAAAATATTTTTATTTTAGCACGCAATGCGATGTGGAGCGTATGACACGAGACATAGAACTATACTGAGCGAAGATTGACCAGTCGATTTATGCAAGAAGTTGTTCACTTTGTCCAGTCTATTGTAAGTATATTTAAATATCTTTGCGTAGTACACGTAGCTAATCATGTTAAACATATTATCTCATTTCTACCTCCTACTAATCTCAGAAAACAACAAAACCACCAGCCTGATTTCAACACCTAACCCCATAATGCTCCTCTTCATACAAACGTCAAAACTAGAAAAACTGCCTCGGAATTATGACATTTGGAATCTCCATAGTACGGCTATTGGGCGTTATAATCCGGAATGTCATATCCCGTCCGAACACGCTGGTGACACTGAGCTAATCAAGGATGCGCTTTGAAAATGTGTGCATTAAATTAATTTGAGCTTTCCAACTTTGTTTTAGTCAGGTTTAGAAATTAAATAAAAGGACATTTGCTGGGATTGAGGTTAGTTAGTCACTATTTTGACAGGCTAAACTTTTTACTGTTGGTATAAATTATGTCTATAGGTCGAAAAAATGGCCGCACTATATGGACTCAGGTGTGTCCTAAATGACAGGAGGATCCACGTCAAGAGCTTAAGTAGTTATACGTAGCTAGATATATATGTATTCATATTTCAAAATTATTGGCAGCGTCACGAAAGTAAAAACATGATTTTATATTTGACCTAGTATTCCACATTCCCATTCATACAATTCTATCATGAAACTATGCCAACTCATTTGTTAACACGTGTCCGGACCGACAAGCACAACTTTAAATTGAGATCTTAATTACAAAAGTAATTTATAAAGTGAGAATTAAGGTAATAAATTACCATAAATCTAATTTCAGCTGAAACTTATTCGCTACAAGTTGTGTAATTAAAGTAGCGTACAGTAATTGGTTGGGGAGTATACAGCCGCAAGGCAGACGCAAAAACGCACTTGATTCCAACTCTTACCATGCACTGTGTCAGGAGTTGTTCCGCGCTCCGAATTAGGTTAGGAAGTCCGGCCTGGCCGTGCCGAACGGCCGATGTTGTAGATTTAATTACAATTTGTAATTACGCAACTTGTTTTGCTCTGGTATAATTAACATTGAATAAGGATTAAGTAAGCGTTAATAGTTCCTTTTGAATTTAAGGACCATTTCAGCTGTTTCAAATGTCTTCAATTTAGAAATAACCAATTATGAAAATTAAATGTTGTTCGAAAGGCTTCAGATGTTTTGTGCCAATTTCAAAAAAAACAGACAGAGCCTTGAAAACATGTTAGGCAACAATACCCCCAATTAAATTCATTCATTGTTTCAATAATAAAGCATCCCATTAAAACATCGAGATTTATTTTCGTCTTTTTCCATTAACAAAACCTCTCAAGCGAGAGCCGAAAGACTAATAAAAACAGCGCATAGGTAAACAAATTTTAGTAAGGAGAACGAGTTCTAAACCCATTTATGTATCTTCGAGCCTTTAACGAAAAAAGTTTCATAATATTTCCCGTTCTAAGTAAAAAAGTAAACAAACGGAGTAAAGAAGGCAATCAGAAGTTACGTAAACAACTTTTCGACAGTTAGTGAGGAGGGTGGCGTCTTGCTGAAATATCTTATGATATTATGTTAAATCTTATAGGGCTTGAGGTGAACGCCTAAATGCGTTACGACATTCGAAAGGATGTACTGCGTTGAGAGAAATATATTTATTTAAGGAGAATATTCTCGTTTCTTAAGTCACTTAAAAAACGAGAGTATCCTCGTTAAATATCGGGAATAGCCATTTTTATAGCATTACAAAAAAGTTTTGAATTGTTTGTTACTCTTTTAACTTTGATCTTTTATTTAGTAGGTTCAATTCCAATGTATGAGAGTAAATAAAGTAGTGTATGAAGCTGCACAAAACTAGGTATTACTGTGTATTATTACTTGTGTGATACTATTAAAAACCTCGAGTATGGCACGGTTTTTTAACACTCGAGTTTTAATACGCCTCATTATGCAACAGTTTCATAAACTACTATTATTCCATCACCTACGACCATTATCGTATAGAGGTACAGATAACAGTGTCAGTACCTAAAGCATAAACAAAGTTAACTATGCTGCTGTCCTTGCTTATCACATAATCCTTTAGTTTACCATTACGACTGGCAAGTCTTTGTATTTCAAACTACACTACAAACTTCGTCTGCAGGCAAATTAAATAAAAACCAAGCCATAACAAAGTTGGTTCTCAGTACTCATCTCTCAAAAGCGGGTGCCTACCCCTTAATTACAAAGGAAGGTATTTTCAATTTATTTCGTTATTTTCCTTTGAAGAGAACATAAATACAGTGTTTTGATTGAAAGTAGCGGAAAGCTTAGCATTTAACAAATTAATTGAATTTGTACCTCGTTCATTCGAAATGATTTAGATCAAACATGATGTTCTGTTTTGATCTGAACGCGTGACTAATTAATCCATTTTCATTTATAACGTATATTTGTAAGTTAGTTCCGATTCATTCGATTTTATGGCAGCGTTTTATGATAGGTATACGCGTAGCAGATCAGCGGATTAGATAGATTTAAATGTATTTAACGGATTCCAAAACACTCTGTATAAAAACCATAGAAATTATACTTATCTGAATAACGTTAAAATGTTATGAGTATATCAATATACTAGAAAATAACATATCATTAAGTTCCTAGTATGTTTTGCCAAGAAAGGATTATGTACACAACATATTTCCACAAAAACTGAGCTAACATAAATACTCTCTGAATGACATAACACGGTCACACAAATTAATAACATCTTTGAAATACGACCAAGCAAATCCTCCATCTCTGAAACAAATTATTATGGAAAGCGATTCCATATTTACTACCCGAGCCACGTGTTTACGATTGCGTCATCAATCGCCACGCCTGGCGATTATTCCATTCCTATAAGACTCCGTATCTTAATAGTTCTGCATAGGAAACGGTGATATATCGCTTATGAAATTTCCACATTGACCCTTCTTTCATATAAATCATAGATGGATAGGATTACCTCTACTGTATTTTATGTCGCATCCACAGAAGGGCCCGATATGAAATATGGTGTACTTAGTCTAAGTAAGGCTCGAATGATGAATTATTTATCATTTCCATCTGCAAAATGACAAAGAAAATTTTAGTCGAAGATATTCTCGCAGAGTTATGGCGGTAATAGTGTTTATGATAACACTAACCGTTCAAGACATTATCGTAAAACATCGGATTTTGGGACCTCGTTTTGTACCTGAAATACGGTTATACATCACTATTAGGAGATACATAATATAAAGGCATGTACTGACCGCGAATATTATATAACAACCTTCAAGGTTTTATGTGACCTCTATAACCCCTAGGACAAATATTTAAAGATGGGGTCAAACCCCTGAAAACCTTGCCGTAAACTTTTCGAGGAAACCTAAACAAATCCTAAGTATACAGAGCAAAATTCAGCTAATTTCAAAAACTTACACCGAAAAGTATAAATTCACTACAGTATGTTCATCAAATATGCCGTCCAAATAAAATTAACAAAGGAAGAGTTTTCTTTGTCGGCGATACTTTAAGCTTGTGGTTTGCCAAGTAAAATCCGAACTTCAACAAAATGTGAAGGTATATTTGAGTTTAATAACTCAAGTTTACGTAGCTACGTTAATTCTCGCGTTGCCGTAAAAAGAGTCGCAGTTTATGTGCTGGTACCGCGTTTTGTTAGTTAATAATACACTGTGCAAGTGAGGGACAGAAAACTTATTTATTTTTAATCATTTGTTTCATATAATCTCCAGTATAGTTTTAAAAAGGTCCCATCTCTCAGGGCCGAAAATGCGTTAAGCGGACGCCCGCGCGGTTCTATACAAAAGTAAAGTAAAAGTAAAGTAAAATATCTTTATTTCCTAAAAATACAGATAATTGTACATAATTAGACTTTAGTTTACATTTTTTTTTTTTTTTTAAGTTATGGTACATTACATAAAACATTGGAAAGGCGTCCGCTTAACGCAGTTTCGGCCCTCACACTCTCTTTTTCTGAATTTCTCTCTAACTCACACTCACCCCTCTCTCTCACACTCATTCGTATAGGCACGAGCAACCCAAAAAACACCAGATAGATGTGGTATAAGTACTAACACCTTGCCTAACCCTTCGCAATACAGGCGTGATGTGACTTTGAAAATTCAATCATGTCAATACAGTGGTGAAAATTTTTGGGCAGTAGCTATGCAAGATTGAAAGCGGAATTGGTGGTGACTGTATCAATTTCCCCCTAAACTACAAAAATCTTATACCTAATGATGATTTTCACACAAACCCATTAGGATTATATTAAACAGAAGGGAAACTCCGATTAGAACAAAGGGTGCATGCTTCAGAAATACTCGCACTACCAACAAGTTATTCGTGAAACCACAAACAAAGTCTTGGCGTGTTCAGTACGATTTCTCGGAAACCAATACGGGACTTTGTATAACCGATATTCGCCTGCCTTCAATTTCAACACCTCATGTTATGTGATGTGCCTTTTGTAGATTTCGAACTACTGACGTCATAGCCCTGCCTACAGGCACAATACACAAAACGTTTATGTCTGAACAAAGGTATGAGATGACCTATCGAAGTACCCACAGTAATTGGTGGTTGCAATCTGTTTGACGATGAAATCTTGCAGTCTACAAGCCTATCTCCGAAACCAAAGAGTAGGACTATAAACTTTCGGGCGCCGCGGCCATATTTGCAAATCATGGGCAAATCACGAAAACCATTGACGAAAACTCAACAGTTTATTATAATTATAAAAGTTTTGAACTATTTGTTACTCTTTTAACTTTGATCTTTTATTTAGTAGGTTCAATTCCAATGTATGAAAGTAGATAAAGTAGTGTAGGAAACTGCACATAACTAGGTAATCCTGAGATACTATTAAAAACATACCTAACATAATTATCTCTATCGTTTATAGTATCGACATCAGCTCAATAAAAACACCTCCATTCCGTATTAAGTCTATTGGCCAGTCAGCTGTCCAAGATGAGCCGAAAATACGTTTAAGTATCGCCTATCACAGAGGCTATTTCAATGCACCCTAAGTCTTATACCGGCCAACACAAAGTTCACAAAGTCAGAAAGTTTTAGTCCAAGAAATAACAGCTGTTCCAATACTGCGCTTCTAGACAAAGTGAACTTACTGTTCCTTGTTTGCGTACGCGATATAAAGCTAATAAAACCAGTTTAGTACTCATTGCCGTGCACCGAATCTGGCGAGGAGTTCAACAACTTGCTAGCAACTTCCCATGTCGGAACTAATAAGTAAATGCTATGCGTCCAACTTACGATAACTATGCCTGAGATGCGGACATTTGAAACAACGTTCACTTACGAACTATATCGATTTTCTGTCTAAAACTGTTATGGTAAATCATTAGTTACGTTAGTACTTGGCATAGCACCCTTCTAAATACATTATAACATATTGAGTAAGTTTGACGATAATTATTGGAGGTTTTAAGACCTCCTTTATATATAATCTGAATTCGTAATTTAAAAATTTGAGGTCTTGAAGACGCAAGTAACCCAATTCGAATAGAACTGATTTCATGAAGTCATTTTATGAAATCCAAGAATGGAACAAAAAAATACGATTCGAACCAAAAAATTAAATAACAGCGATTCTTGCCGAGCGGTCGTGTTTCTCATAATATACTACAACTCCTCGGGTGTTCAAAGCTTTCCCATGCCAAATATTCGCCTCGCTTTTCAATATTGGCAATGTGGAACGTAGTTTGCCTAAAAATCGCGAAAATGGAACGGAAATGGGGAGTGGTGTCACCAGCGCAATATAAGCTGCAGAGCTGTAAACAGTTCAGTACCAGAACTTAGAGTGCATCTTGTGGCGTTTTTTCATCGCTTTAAAGCGCTGGTGGTTTATGTTGTCATTTTTCAATGCCTTCAGCGTCTAGCTTAAGGATTGTATAGATCCGACCACAAAGGGTTTACTAGACTCTTTTACTAAACTTAATATTAATTGCATTTTGGGTTTTGTAACCACATCACTTGAGAATGACTGGACTAATTTTGTCGGGAAAACTGAAAGTATTTATTATAATTATAGATTGTACAACAAGCGATAACTATTTGAGCTAGTTTACTCAATTTTCATTAGTATTAACTAATACATAAAACAAGCCTTTCGGAATGAACATTTAGCTAACATACCAAAAAAAATCAACAAAACTAAAATGATCTTCAACATTAACCGAACGATTGGCAAAATAAAGTCATTCAGATTCAACCACACATCTAATGAGAGCCTCCATACAGATGACGTCATTACTAACCGCTGTACAACCGCTTTGTAACCGCATAGTTAACGCGCGTTACCGTTCGAATAAATGCGCAGAGCCCTTATCTAGAGATGGGCCGACTATGGCTTTGGACAACTAGTTGGTTGCAAAAACGACCGACTAGTCGGACTAGCCGGCCAAGTTTGCTGTCGTTGGAGTTCCGGGTGTACAAAACTGAAACTACGATTCTAAAAAATATATATTATACATTGTAACAGCGAATCAATTTTCATTTAGATTTAGTGAAGTGTTTATATTTATTTATCTGTGGATTTCGCTAGAATCTAATATACATTGTAACAGGGAATAATTTTCACGGCTCCTTACGATCTAGGCCAAATATTTTTGGATATTCGGATAGCTCATGACCTAAAGAGGTGCCATAAAGAATAAGAATTAAAAATCTCGACGAATTAAAAAGCCAAAATACGCGAAATCGCGGCTTTTCTGGTAATACATTTTAGGTTACGTACCTACATTATTTAATCGGAGTTGTAAAAGTTACATTTTAAAAAATTTAAATTCTATTAATCTAACTAATCTAATCAAAAAAATCGAAATCTACTTTTATATCAAAGTTTCTATATCTAAATAATATTATTAAAAACTGTCACAATTTGAAAAGGTTTCGGTTTCATTTTAATCACTCTATTTGGAAGCACAAAAATATGAATAAACTCGACTAGTCGACTAGTCGAGTCGATATTTGCGGAATAGTTATACATCTCTACCCCTAACCCGTGGCGTGCAGATTGGCCAATTCATTTTCTAGTAAATAGTGCCGTAATTCAGTGCCTTGTTGATGTTGAAAAAGTGGAAATAAAAAGAACTTGGTGAATGGTTTCGTCTCTTTGCGTTTGAGGTTTTGTGGATCTTTCTGAGGTTAATGAATATAAGTCGGAGAGATTTTTTAATGGTTGTCTTTCCCAACTTGTGTGAGCTTGATTTATTTTAACCGACTTCAAAAAAGGAGGAGGTTATACATTATGTTCGTCTGTATGTATGTTTAAAAAAAAACTTTTTTCGTTATAGTTTCGTCACTTATGGACGATTTAAAAAAAAAAACATTTAGTAGAAAAAACTTGCGCGGTGGTCCCGTATAAATTTTATTAATTTTGGTGGAGCAGTTTTTGAGTTATCTTCGATAATTTATGTATTATGTATACGTGTTTAGTTATCTTATATTGATGTTTGATAAATTAATAAAGTTAAAGGAGGACTAATAATAATACTTGAAGGTAATATATATAATATATATAATTCGCCAGATAAATATGTGTTTTGCAGCAACAAAAAAAATCTATTAGGTAATTTCATATTTTGCCATAATCACGAAGGGCTTTTAACGCATTAATATGCTAACGTTACAGGGACAGTGGCCCATATTCGGGTAGCCATAAAATCTTCACATATTCGTACACAAAGGACCCACAACAAAAGCCTGGTCACTCAATAAGAGAAAATCCCTCCGAACATTTTTTTTGGTCTCCCTCATTTATTTTTGTAAAAATATTTATATGGAAGGGTTTTTGTTAAGTACATAAGATGGTGTGGTTAAAAAATGATTTGATTTTATAAACTTTTACTGAAAAAGCCGATAAAATGGTAGTAAATGTGTAAAAGTTTTATTGTCTACTGTATGAGATATACAGCGGGATTCCTCGTATTACTCATTATATTTCATAACACATATAGTGTTACGAAATATAAATTTTAAACTTTCTGAGAAACTTTTTTGTACGGCAAATAATAGTCAACGAAATAAAATTATTTTTATAGATTTTATTAATGTCAGCAATTTACTGACACATTTTATTAGCGTAAAAAATTATATAATATTTATGTAATAAATATTCAATGAAATTTTCTGCGGAAAAAGTGAAGAGAAAATAATGAACAATTTTAGATTTATTTCCTTTTAATAATGTAAGAAAAACTAAAATTGTAAACGAACAAATCGGCAAAAATAACAAAACAACAACTTACCAACTCATCTTACCGAACTTAATCCACCGAAAATCCATTTTGTAACCAATGAGGTCTAAACTCTAGAACTTAAAGGAGTTCGACCAAAAAAAGGTTAATAAAACTCAACCTAACTCCCTTTCATACCGCTATAAACAGTTTACTTCAATACCATCGTAAAAATGAAGTACCGAGGTTCAGTAATAAAAGCCTTTGTTAATATTTTTAATACGTAATACGTTCAGGGTCGACCAGTGACTTATCGCATAAATTCTCTTATTAAATTTTGTGTATTATATTTTATCACCATATGCAGAGTGGGGACACAAATAAGCTGTTTTGATGAAGATATAAAAGTGAAATATGTTTTGGACGAGCGGTCTGCTCTAAACGCGATGCATCTGAACAAAGAAACTCCATTTCAGACATTTTACTACAGATTTCTCTAATAAATACTTTAACAGTGCTACAATCGAAATAAAATCAAAGTCATTTATTAAAATAAGGCTTAGAATCAGCGCTTTTTGAACGTCAAAATTACATCCCAGTCCCCCAAAACGTCCGCCCTTTATAGTGCTTTAGCGGAGAACCGCAACAAACTCCCCAGCAGCACAGTGTTAAGTATTTATTGAAACTCAAGCTTTAGATTTGGCGTAGCATGATGACGTAGCACTTTGCTACGGCGTAGCAACAGACTACGCCTGCGGACGTAGAACTTAATGAGAGAATCCGATATTACACTGCTATTCATAAAATAACCAGGTATTATTATATTTCTCACTGAAATAACCGCAAACATAAATCAATTTCATAAAATCCTATTACAACAAAACCCAAAGGCTCTCAAAACTAACCCTACGCCTTTAATAGGATCTAGTGGAGCAATAAATTAGTAGAACGAACATTAATACCAGTTTGAAATAGTGTTTCCCTACTAACCACACGATGAAAGTTATTAGTTTGCACTTCTGTTTGCGGATTGCACTTCAAACTGTGTGTTAGAGAGACTATCAATTAAACATATTTAATTGATTCATGTGGATTTGTAGATAGCGAGAAACGGGGATTCATTAAGAGAAGCAAGTATTTATTTTGAGGTTTTATAATTATACTTAATTTACCTAGTTTCTTGGCATCATTAGTCCTATGCTAATGGGCATGTAGTTATCACCTCTGACATGCGGTTCTATTTTGTGTTCACGCAAACTGATCCAGAATATTATTGCTGTATGAATATTTTTCTTATGCTATTTTTTGACATATCATTCCGCCGGCATTGCTCGAAAGGGTAGTCAGAGGAGTGTGGTATGGTCCCATTTGTTTCTGTAAATTTAAATCCCATTTAATAAGGGTTATTGCTATCAATGCCCAATCAAAATCTGAATCAATCTGATGATTTTGGGTCAATTGGACCCAAAATCATCAGTTATACCAGGGAGGTAATGAATACCCTTATCCGCATCCGCAACTACGGAGCATCAGCATGAATTTAGATATCCGCAAAACACCCGCTTCCTCAACTTTTGATTTTAAAAGTTCCGCATCCTCATAATGTCTATGGGGATGTGACCCTACGTTGTTCGCTCAAATAGCGAATTTTGAAGAACTCTCGCTGAACTAAATGGCTGGAGTGTGAGTTACGCGTTCCTATTTGCTGAACTTGTCCCTGTCTTATGACAGACAGAGAGATCGACTATTTTTTGTACGACATCCGGGTCCGCATCCACATCTGCACCCTCATCCGCATCCATATCCGCATCCTCGTCCGGATCCTCATCCGCATCCTCAAACCCGATTATCTCGATATCCTCATCCGTTATACGACATACGTTACAATCCTGAATTATACTATAATAATAAGCACTGGTTTGAATAATGGATTAATCCATTATTCAAATTGTATATTTAGGTAAATGAATATAATTTTTTACCAATTCCACTAATTATGACAAATTATACAAGTTTGTCTCGGGTTATTTATTTATCTAAATTGATAACTCAATTGTTTGGAAGAAGTCTAAACTTATTTAATTTCACAAGTTCATTAATCAACGGCGAATGAAATTGAACGTTAATATTCGTCCAACGCCGTTCTATCTGTTGATTTGGTAAAACTGGTATAATTTGTTTTGTATACTTTTACAAATCTTATCTTAACAAATTAAAGTGTAAATAAAGATATTCTGTGTTAGATGTGTACCCAGTTGATAACAATATACTCGCCCGCAATTACACGGAACTAACAATACAGTACACTCACAAAAAAATATGTGGGTGTGGGTACTACAAATCTAGATGTGTACCCAGTTGATTACAATAGACTCGCCCGCAATTACACGGAACTAACAATACAGTACACCCACAATAAATATGTAGGTGGGTACTACACATCCTTCGGGGAATACGATGTCGTGTTAGCCTTTATAAAATCGAACAGCGAAAGTAATGTCTCAGAAACAGCTTTTCTGAGAAACTCTAGGTATTGTAACAATAATTATTCGCTAAACAACATCAACGTAGTACAAGCGTATCGTATGAAGTCAAAATACTGTTTACAAGCCCACACAAACAACATAGGTACATAATCACAATGGACCAACATAAGTGCCCCGTACCACGAAACCGCCAAACTTTAGCACATACTAAAGTGCCCCTTACCACGTTACTACTCATTCCTCTTTTTAACTTGAACGCCAATGTTTGCCAAATGGCCTGGCCAAATCGTCCATAACACGAACTTTTCCTTTTTCGGGTCCTTTATGGTGAACAGAAATTCAATTTCCATGGCATGGAAAAATTGTGAGATTACCCCGTCCTTTGTATGCCAGAAAGTTTTTGGGTTTCGGTAGTGTCACGATGTTTGACTCCGTAGTTAAGTTTTAGGAACTATGATTTGTCAAGCGAGGGAATTCGGTTATGAGTCATTTTGTGATCATAACATTATGAAATAGTGCCTTTTAAACTACGGTTTCCTAGAAGAGCAGTGGCCGCCACATAATAGCCGCTGTGGCAACTGCTATGAAAATAATGGCAGCGGGGTTTGACTTGACGGTGTCAAAAAACGCTGTCTTGGAAAACACATCACCTCACTTGCATGAATGACGTTACAGTGACGTCATTCGCCGGTAAATAGCGAGCGCTGTGTGGCGGCCACCACAGTCTCACTTTTTTGATTTCAAGAACAAGCAGCCATCACCGTGACTGATCCTTTTTTACCGACTTCCAAAAAATAGGAGGTTATATTATGTTCGTCTGTATGTATTTTTTATTTTCATCGATACTTTCGTCAATTTTGTTTTGCTTTGGTAGAGGAAGCTTGTGCTGTGTTACCATATAAATTTTATTAACTTAGCTTGGATAGTTTTTGAGTAAGTGTCAATAATACGTATTTAATCCATTTTGTGTATCTGAATTATGTTATACTTCCTCTCACTAGTTTACCATAGCTAGGGTACCATAGCTAAAAAGTGATAAATAAAAAACTTTTTTACAAATAAAATCAACCGACAACCAGCACAAAAAATAAAATACAGTTACATTAAAGTAATTTTTCAGATTGTGGTGTTTTTTTTGGAAGTTGATTGATTTTTTTTTGTAAAAAAGTTTTTATTGTTGAACTAAAAATTGTACCTGTATTTAAGTGCACACTAAGCTATTAATATTTTCGAAATATTCTACGTAACCTGATTTAACAACAATGAAAGCTTACATTATTAATAATGAATTATAATAATTCAGTACGTCCAGCAATTGCTCTTTAACGGGATTTAATACGATTAAAAAAATACTCATTTCACCGTGATGTGTATTTCAATTATTTTTCTCGTTACTGATGTTAATTCGTTTGTAATGAAAACATGTTTCAACAATAAATAGATTAACAAAATAAATAGAACGAAATAGGGGTTTCCACGAAAATGAATCATATTATTCAAAACTGTGTCAAAATCAAAAATCAAAATCAAAAGTCATTTATTCAAATTAGGCTGAGTATCAGCACTTTTTGAACGTCAAAATTACATAAGACAGTCCCCCAAAACGCCCACCCGTCACCACTTCCTAGTGCTTTAGCTGGGAAGAAGAAGTGGCGCAACAAACTCCCCAGCAGCACAGCTGTCTGTTCAGTTAGAAAAATTGATTCTATACAATAGTGCGCAAAATCATTTACCTTTCGCAAAACATACATTTAATGAACAGCCATATGTCAGCTAGCACACGCCAATATACCAACCAAAACATCGAGAACTAATACTCAAGCAGAAATAAAAAAAACTAAAGGTAAACCGAACTTAATATCTAGATAAAAGCCTCCAGGCATAAAGGGCATTATACTACCCACAAAAAAAAAATTTGTTTAACTTCACTTGTATTTCTCACTAGATTATTATATTTTATTTTTAGTAAGCAGACTTTATATCATCAAAATAATAACGACTTGAGTCAATACATAGACAAAAATCTCTGTGAATTGTACAGGACTTCCTTATAGGAGTTTATGTCACGATTTATTCGGGTTTCACTTAAATCCTTCTTGGAGCACAGAGCAGCAGATCCTTTATGGTTCGCTACCTTCACTTTGTCAATATGACTTAGTAGGCTATTGTTCAACATGACACCTGTTTTCACGCTGGTAGTAGAAATGTTAAAATTGTAGGGGCGAGAAAAGCACGTAGATGAAGACTGCATCCTTGGTTGGGCTTCCATTGGGTTCTCACGTAAAATTATAAAATAATCTCGCGAATTCTATTCTATTTTATTCTCGCGAAAAAAAAAACAAAAAAAAATTAGTTTTTTTTTTTTGGAAGAATAACGGCCTTGATACAATGACGATTTCCGAGCGTGTTCCCAGCGAGGCGTAGCGAGCACGCCACGTGTGCGCAAATTGATCGTCGCGTTTTCATAACAAGAGCGATTGACGTGAGTGTACAAGAGCGAGTGAGACAAGCGAGTGTATAGATAATATTGTGAAAACGCGGACACGACGTCGCATAGTCACAGATAGGTCACTCCGCATCCTGAAAGCACGTTCACAAATCGTTTCGTTGGAAACACTGGCAAATAGTCAGTGTGATAAGATAACACCTAGAAAACTTTTAACATACAAATAAATCAATGAAATTTCCATGCGCACCTCACTGCAACATACATAACAGTTTTATCATCGTATTCCCATAAAATAAAGATCTAACAGATATCTAACAGCAAACAAATGTAATCTCAAGACGCCATTACCTACAAATGGAACAAATAAGCTTCTTGGGTGCATTTGGTACCGATGTGTTCTGTTTTACTTCTCACAGTTTAAGCTAAAGATATGTGCTTGCCAAGAAACTGGCGAACTCATTAGTAAAACCAGAACGGGCGTCGTAATTCGCCACAATTAACAACTTGTTTGTAATCTAGCTTGATAGTTGTAGTTGTAATTTATACGGACGGCGACACGTGAGGAGATTTTGTGGGGTGTACGTGTGTTTGAGTGTGAGTGAGTGATAAGGTGTGTGTGTGGGTGTCAATACGGTTGTTAGGTGAGTTGTTTGACACTTTCTTTTAAGAGCCCTCGCTACCTCAGGTTTTTATCTCGCTCGCACCATACTACTCGCGGTCTGAGTGCGAGCGCGACGGAGGCGGCTACAAAACGGCAATAGTTTAGGTAATTGCTTTTTACGGCGAAAATAATGTTAATTTCAAATGTCGCTACTTTATAGTTAGTTCAGTTAGTATGCAAAGTTTCATGATCTAATTTGAAGTATTTTTGGAATAGCAGCGGTTTATTGTTCGGTTTGGAGGTAACTTTGGTTTTTTTTCTATAGAGAAAATTTTATGAAATCGTGTTTTCTGCTAACATAGTCACTAACATTAATCCTCAACTTTAACATATATTTATTTCAAAATTAATGCCGCAGTAGTTTCGATATAACGGCGGATCTTGCTAAGCTATTTGACGTCCAGTGGGCCCTTAAGACTGGTGCGGGGTCTGTCTTAATAAAGAACGGCCTGGAAGGAATATTGCATTGGCGACTATGGTTGAAAAGGTGTTATCGTTATCGCTGTCTTATATAAATTTGACGTTCGAAAAGTGCTGATTCTCAGCCTATTTTGAATAAATGGATTTTGATTTTGGTTTGATTTTGCAACAAAGGGATGACGCTCGCTGTGTCCTTTTTCTTGAGAATGGGGTGCTCATAACAACACTTAATTAATCTTTTAGCTGTGACAATCCTGAGAAGTATGAGCCGGTCCTATTCTTTGTAGTAAATTACAAAACTATACAACTGACTACCCTGCATAAACTTTTACCAATAAGATAATTAGTACCAATAGTTAGAAGAATGAGTCTCCCTTACACATCAATAACACGCGCCCTGAAAAATAATTTCTTATTTTTCTAAAACTAAATTACAAAAAAATAACCGCTTTACAGTTTACCATATTATTATACAATTGAATTCCGGCATTCAAACATCAAGCAAATGCCACGTTTAAATTTTCAACAGTCCAATAAGTAACATATCGGTTCGTTATAAAGTTCCCGTATCCAATTATATGTGATTAGCATTTAACAAATACAAGTTGATGGCAATTAATATGTAAACCCTTTGACGACGGCTTGATATTTAACCTTTATGTATTTAGGGTATGTACACACGCTGCTACGAAAACTTTACACACGTTATACTGTACTATGTTTAATACAATAATATGTAAAAAACCTGGCACATAGGTACTGAAATAACATTACCAAAAACTAATAAAAATTCTTATTATTATTGAAAATTAAAAAGTTATTGCTATTTAAAATTCACAGTTTTAGTACCAAAATTAACCCAAATCCATTAAAAATTTGCAAGTTTTCAACGAAGGTTCAACTTATGAGTTGTAGACACCTAAAAGACCCGCGCCGCATGTAACAGCTTGGTACAATTCCCCAGTGAAGAAAAAAAAAACTTTTTTCTCTCTTTCTGATAATTACCACATAAATAGACTCTCAGTACGATACTTAACAAGACCCTCACGGATCCGACAGGGTTTTTTTTACATGTTGTATAAGATCTCGGTGACATAATTCCTCGTCCTTCCTTGAATGTCGTCGTGCTTTTTAACCTTTTTCTTTGGAATTTAAATGCATGTCGTACCCAATTATTATGTAGGTTTTATTATTTTTAACATAACATCACACCAGTCTTCCCCGAAGGGTTAGGCAGAGATGTACATATAGTACACCCACATCTCGCTAGATATGTTTAACTCCTATGTAACAGAGGGCGAGCCTATTGCCATCGAATGGGCACAAATCTAAAAAATTACTGAGAAGTTCCTGATCGAAAACCCAACAACACTTTGCCCGACCTGGGAATCGAACCCAGGAACTCATGCACAGCAGTATCGCTCGACCACTAAACCAACGAGGCAGTCTTTTTATTTTATTTTCATTTAGCAAGCAAGCAATGTATATGTATTTAACATTGCCTTGGTTTCATTTTATTTTTATAATCGGCTCGCAATATTCGAAGTCCAACAAAAACAATTACCTATATGAATCAAAACAAATTGGTTAAATAAAGACGATTAAGAAAGAAAAACCGGCCATGAGCAAGACGGGCTCAAACAAGGGGCTACAACGGGCTCAGTATTAAGGTTCTGAATTAAACTACACTGAGCACTGGAACAGTTGCTCGCCTGCCGTAATCACCGTATTGAGCGTAATTAACAATCCTGCGTAGCTCTAGATTTATTTAATCATATACTACAGCTAGACTCAAATCCTGATATTAGTTTTAATAACTATCCTACAAAACATTAAGAACCATAAAACGATGATTTACGATAAAATAATAGAATAAATCCTCCTTCACCTTTACAAATTTTACTGGCCGTATATTAGAGACTTTATGGCCCAAAGACATAATTATAAAATAGTTAGGACTGTCGTAATTCCACTTGGAGCGTACTCAGTGGGTGGAGGGCACAAGTTCATGCTAATTTAGCAAATAAATGGACAATTTAGTCGGGAAGTTGTCGGAAGTTATCCCAGGACTTGTCCCGGGTCAGATGTGATGTCATCCTATCCTAATGCTTTGTGGCGATGTATTATTATTGTTCTAGTGCTAGCTATGGTTATTGTATTGTACTGATAAATGATAACGGGGGTCAGTGTTGATAAATTAGTTGGTAATATGAATGGAGGTAAGGGTTGAGTTGAACATTTTAGTCATTTTGATACTAAACTTATTAGTAACAAAATTAGAATAAAATTCAAATATCGCAATATTTTACACAACAGTTGCACATAAAACCTTAACAAGACTGTAAGCAATAGATACCAAGCAAGTCCCATTATTCTTTAACAAATTCTATGCTTACATTTTGAATGGAAAGCTTGTAAAAGAAACCATTGTGTTTCGTTTCTCGTCCCTACTTGTTGGCAAAACTACTGTAATTCTTTTGTTATTTCAGACACCTTGGTTTGTCACCTTGTTTTTTTTTTGGGATTTGTTTTTTTTTTTTGTATTTTTCCTCCACTCTTCTACTGCTTAACAAAGTAACTACTTTCTAGGGGTCCTACCTCGACATCCTTTCGTTTTGCATTTGAATATTTAACGAATTTCGCTAATCTTTTACATCTAACATTTTCCACAAGAGAAGCAACTGTAAATCTTCCCGCCAATACATTTATATCAATAAAAGGGCATTAAGAAAACCACAAGCCGAGGTTCATTTACTTCATTCAAACCCAAATTGATTCCTCTCGAAGGCGAAAATCGAAAGAGATCCAAGTCCAATTGAAATTGAGGCATATCGAATCTATAAAAACAATTTTCCTCGAATGTTGATATAGGGGGAGGCTATAAAGATATTTTTCGACACCATTTCGTTCAGAAATGTGTACGAATGTAGTACGTGACTATGTGTGACGGGATTAGATCGATGTAGGCAGTGGCTTTGAAGACAGCGGCGGCAGTGAGTGTTTTAAGGCCAGTGGGCTAGCGGGCTAGTATATGCTTTATGTATCGAGGAGCTCGTGGCTAAGTAATAATAGCCGCTAGGGTCAATCCATAAGGTTAAGCTACGCTTGCCGGGGTTGGTCCGTGGATGGGTGACCATCTTTACACATCGAGACTCGACCGTGACTCGGAAAGCACGTTAAGCCGTTGGTCCCGGCTGTCATTCGTGGATCTTTGGCAGTCGTTACGGGTTTTCAGAAACCCGAAAGTCTGACAACCAGGCTTACCAACGGGTATCGTATTACCCAGTTACTGGGTTGTGGAGGTCAGATAGGTAGTCGCTCCATGTAAAATACTGATATTCAGCTGCATCCGATTAGACTGGAAGCCGATCTCAACATAGTTGGGAAAGGCTAGACAAGTTGATTGTGAATTTATAATATTAGTATAGATATCTTTCAAGATGATATACTCAGGAGTAAGTAACAAAGCACGCCCTTGTAATATGCAAGTATATCAGTAAACACCTAATCCTATAGAACTCGACTTAAGCTAAAGTAAAAACTACACTATATCTTGAAAATTATATTTTAAAAGTAACCGTAAGTACTTCAAAACTCTCATCCCGTCCCGCCTTCCTCTTGGCCTCTGTTTACTTGCTGAGTTAGACGTCGATCTAGCGCTGACTATGCGGAACTTGGGTGCAATGGCTCCTTCCCGATTATACCTAGCAATAGGTACCTATAGACTGCCCGTAGAAGCAGTGGAGTGTGTGAAATGCGTCCAAATGTTTGTATAACTATTTGAACCTGAGTTGGTGATGCGTGATTCAATTGCACACATGATGTGTGCAATTGTATTCTACAAGGCCTTGTCGAGTGCCAAAACCACAATTAAAATTTGTAATAACCCCCGATACAAACAAAGACAATTGCAGGTGATGCTGCTGTATCGGTTAAAGGTTAACTGTTCTTCTAATTTCATTGAAGTAACAGAATACTCGAATCGATCAGATCTGTGAAAGATGCGCACATCCATTCATCAAATCAAAAAAGAGCCAATAATCTTCAAACGGCTGAACCGTTTTTTTTTAATTGTAGCTAAGAACACTTTCGATCAAGACACCTTTCAAACAAAAAAATATTGATCAAAATCGGTTCAGCCGTTTGGGAGCTACGAGGGAACAGACAGATACACAGATACACACGTTAAACTTATAACACCCCTCTTTTTCCGTCGGCGGTTAAAAACAAGTTGATATAGATGATATTCTATAGAGCTTGTATCAGAACGGTGTGGCCATTTTTAAGGGTGTTGTGTACAACAATGTTCTCCATAGGAACGTAATTGTAATCTTCAGCTGTTCCATACATTTAGGTTGAGTAGTTGAAGTTTTGTATGGGATATCTTATAATTTTTTCTCGATAACGATGTTGGTCCAGTGGAGTTATAAGTTCAGTTTGATGGTTTGTACCACACCCTTATATTATTATATGTCGACACATGTCTGATACACGCTGTATATGTATAATGTTCATCGTTTCGTGCCTTACTGTATTAAAAAGACGGTAGCCATGCAGTTTGACAAACACATTTTAATTTATTAATGGTTGTTCTTGACAAAATTACATTATTGCTCATCTCCTAATAAGTTGTTTAAGATAATAGGAAAGTATCATGAAAACACACAAACCAAAAAAACAAAGTCGCAAAACAAAACAGCATTAAAACGGAATTCAGCACAAAACAAAAAAAATGGTAACAAAACGAACTTCCATGAGCTTATAAAGTCGTATTGTTAGTAAACTTCCAACAAACACAAACTAACATTGTATCTCGTCTATGATGCAGTCGCTAAGTTACTTCAGAAACCCTTTCGTCCTGAGAGTTCTCTGGAAATAAACGAGTACGACTTATAAGTTCTTTTTGGTACGCGCACATACGTTTTACTTAATAGACCGTGTACACTGTGACACAAAATGTGATTTTATTAAGAAAACTACCTGCTGCCTGTGGTTTTACTCGCATCCTGGAGAAATAAGTAAAAAATATTTATATATTAACTAGCTTCTCCCCGCGACTTTGTTCGCGTGGAAGTCGTAAGATACACAATATACTAAAATAACAGCCACGTTTTTATAAAACTCTTTTTCAGCTTTTTTTTCTTTTTACGCGGCTCCTAAGGATGGTGTTAGATAGCCCTATAACCCTAATCTTCGAAAGCGAATAAATTGAATTTTTCAAATCCGACTAGGACCGAAAAAAAACAAAAAACAAACTCTTCAGCTTTATTATTTGTATAATATAATAAAGTAAGTAATAAGTACATTATAGATGAAAAAAAAAATCTTTCACCCAAATGCGTTCAGCTACAAACATACTCATAATTCCATTATTGATACTTTTAAAGAACTAAATACCTACCTACCTTTTTTATCTTGCTATACGCTACCTATATAAAAATACAAAGGTAATTTTGATATGCGGCAAATCAATCAGTAAGTGGAAACATAAGAAAAGAAAGAAAAAATATTTATTCTGCACAAACTAAACGCTAATACTACATTTTGTTTACATAAAACACTTAATTACAGACTATTATTCAATAATAAAAATCACAAAAAAAAAATGTTTATGGAAAGTTGTTGCCCAGCACTGGGACAATACGGTCTTCATCATCGATCAAATGAACAGAGAAAAAAATATAAAATTGTTCCATTGAATTTATTTTTATCACGTAAATAAAATAAATAAATCATTAAAGAGAGCAGTGTACGGTATCCACGAGAGTATTCCCCAACTTTGTAGAAGTTGGATTCACAACATGAAAAATGCATTTAGTTTTAGCTAGCAACTCGCTACAGACCGCCTATTCGATGACACTATTGGCCCGTGTTTCGACGTATACCATACATATGTAACAAGTCCTATGTATTGGCCAGTTTATGTGTGCGTACCTTACATTATTTATTGGTTATCGAATAGTTATGATTTTGTAGTACTTTTGGTGGTTCAAATGTTCAAAAATCCGCCTTTTTAGCACTAAGTTGCTTGTTAATAACAGCTTCGAATGTAATAATAATTTATAATAATGTTTTGGTACTTTCCAATGTGATCGTCAACACAACCAACAAAATGAGTTATATTAAAGGAAAGATAAAAAGCTTGTAAACAGGTGGTATCGTTAAGAAACCTTCATAGTCTGAAATCACAAACAAACAGTAAGCTAGCGTGGTGATCAATGCTCGTTCACCTCTGAAGACGCTTCTGCCCTGAAGTGGGTGCATTATTTATTAGTCTGTTATTACTGTAATTTCAATATTAATCTGTCTACAGGTAGATTATAAATTACAGTTTTCTGGTCTGTCTGTGTGATCTAGTTTTTCTTCTAAACTACGCACCAGATTTTGATGGGGTTTTCACCATCATTTGAAGAATTTATTCCGAAAGGTTTATATGTATAATACTTTAAACTTACATTATAATAATAAATCAATTTCGATATTTCGTCTAGTCGTAAGAACCAAAGCAAGGACGGATTGCTAATTCGAGATAAATCAGGTGATAATTACTGGTTATTTCAATTCAAGCTGACCTAATGTTTACCTAAAACTATTTGTATTATAAGAATGGTAGACGTCCTAAACTAACATTGTGAAATTCAGGGCCCTTATCAATGACTTACAAAGTGGACAGACACAGAAATGTATGGTTTTAGGCTATGTAAACTGTGGATACGAGTGAAGTGTGTATACTCTAGTTGAAATATGGGGGAGAGTAAATACTGTTTTGTAAGTAACTAGGTCATACTAATATAGCCTTTTGTACATATATATAACATATATAAAACTATCACTTATATTCCTTCGTATATTAAATACTAGCTTTGCCCGTGACTTCGTCTGTGATCAAGGATAAAGAGTAGCCTATGTCCTTCTCCTGGTCCCAAACATAATGATCGGTTATGTGGTTTAGGCGTGAAAAGTAACATACAGACAGTCTTACTTTCGCATTTATAATATTAGTATGGAAGTATGTATCTCTTATTATATAATAACGCAGAATTTTTGCGAACACGTCAACGGGACATCAACGAGAACGAGATGATGGCGCCCAAGTAGCGATACATGCATTTACTATAGCCGCGTATCCACCGCACCGTCCGTCAATAGGACGTAACGTTCGGTTCGAATAATCTCGTTTCACGTTGACGGTGGCGGTGGACACATACTATTAGTCTATTTGTCTGGTTGTATGGTTCGGATTGGCGCAAAAAACGGCTGAAAGGATTTGGATGTGGCACACCGATAGTTTTTAACCTGGATAATTATAACCTGGATTTTTTTTTTTTTTTTTTTCATACACATAGGATAAACACATAGGTCACTTTTAATCCCGGTAGTACGTTCCCGTGGGATATTTTCCGACATTCATCCGGGCAAAAACTAGTTTTATAATAATTTACTGCGAGAAGGCACCTCAATTCTAGAGTTAGATATTTTTTTAACTCATTTTTTTAAGTCTTTGAACATGTCTCACTCAATCTGAATACTACCTACAACCAATTTCCTAAAATGCCAGATCGCGTTCACTTCCCCATAAAAAAAAACGATCGCTGATTTGTTCTCTTTGACATCAGCAATCTATCCGTGATATAGAATCACAGCGATTCGATATTTATGGCGTGCACTACTATCAAATTTTGTGACGGTGAAAATTCGTTTGTACAGCGCATTTGTTGACGTTAAAATAATGCGATTGGGTGAAAAACAAAATTGTGTAATTCGACTACAAATGGGAGAGGAATCGAATCAAAACAACTGCGTGGAAAATGGGAAATAGCCTGTACACACTGGCCTATCGTGGCTCTACGCTGGGACTTGTACTACAGTGCCCATTCGTTATTGGTACTCTGATCGATATCTAGTGCTCGTGATTATATGGAGAAGTATTGTGTTTTATTTTTACCTGACTAAAGGAGGGTTATGATTTTGACCGGTATGTATGTATGTTCATCTGTTCTCATAACTTCTAATCTACTCATCATAATTTGACAGATGAGGTATTATTGAAGCGTCTCGGTCAACCGCTGGTTATGGCCATGTGACGTCACATTTAATTGAGTATGGCGCCCTCTAGAGAACATAAAGACATGAAATAAAATAAAAAAAATTTAATGGTGCCATGTTGGGTATCAAATGAAAACACTTACTCAGCACATTTCCAAAGTAGGTATATATTATAACCCCAAAAGAATGTAAATAAATATAAAAGTAATAAAAACGAAAACCCTAGTGACACGTAATCTATTCGATTTAACGTATGACCCCTAACACGTGTGACTCCGGATTTTTAATTTGTCTGTGTGTGATGACTTGTTTACCTTTTTAGTTGACTTTTTTTGCCGTAGTTGGGTTTTAGTTTTTATTAATTTTATTACTGCTATCTACTGTATTACTGTACCTACTGCCGACGCGCGCACTGACAGCTTTGACGCAGTTTGGCGCAAGAAATCTGCCTCGTTACTTCGCAGGTTGCGTGACAGACCCAACATCATTCTGCACTCGATAGCCGCCCGGGCAGATAGTCCGCTTGTGTGGCGTTAGCCGATCTTACAAGATCTGCTTTAGTAATAAAGTACCTACTAACTTAGGCTAATTAATATTGTTACTAACACAATGAACCTCAATAGTAGTCTCAATAAATAAATAAATAATAATTATGGGTAAATGAAATAAAGGATATAATAATTACTCGAGTTAATTATATTTTTGTATGCACGTGTTTCTATGACAAATAAACTTATTTTTCTTTCTTTCTTTACATTTTAACAGTTGACACAAACACAACTTGCTTTCTTTAAAACAACAGTTGATTACTAATAAAAGCTGCAATAAAAAACGGAATATCAGTTACTACAGGATCTATAAAATAACAGTTACTTAATCACAGTCGCGCCACATCGATACGCGCGTGTCGCAACGTACTCGTTATTTGTCGTGCACTACAACACATTAGCACGTTGTTGCAGTGGCGGTAAAAAATGACGATGAATTCAATTCGGCGCACCCGTTACTGCTGCCATCTCTTTCTATTATAGCCTCGGGCTATATTTTTGAATGGCGACGATTTGAAAAAAGAAAAATAGCGTTCTAAAAAAGCGTGTTTAGAAAGGGTGCTTCCATTGTTAATACAAAGGGATTTGTCGACGGCTGTGAACTAAATATCGTATCACTTTACACAAGGGTATATATGACTCTGAAATATCAATTTTACGGGGCCTGGAAGACAAATATATTTTGACAAAATGACAGCAAAAACAAAGAGAACACTGCAAATGAAACAACCGAGATATTTGCCAGTTCAAACGAGCGAACACAAAATGTAACATTGATAGACGGAGCCAATCATGAGTTTTGCATAATCAAATGCTTTCACCACAGCAGCGCGCTATTACTCTGTTCAAATCCGTGAGTACTGAAAATTAGTATTACGTTCGAACAACACTCTCATTGTGGCTTACTATGAATGTTTTAAACTCCGAAGTAAGCATTTCGAACGCCCATTAGACGATCTAGTGCTAAAAGACTGCCAAAAGTAACAATAAAAATACTCGATGGTCGCTAATACCGCACCTCTATTTTTACTTTTTTCTCAAATCCCCGCAGATTTTACTTTGCACTCGAGACTACTGAACCCTGAAAACGGAAAACTGAACCCAATATTGGGTTCACTGGTTACTTTGTCCGTTCCAAACTCTTTGCTGACAGCTATTGAATAACAGACTCTATGTAGTACTTTTGTAAAAAATTCTAAGTAAATAGTCTTGTCTCAAAGGGTTTCAAGTTTCTATTTAAATTTCTTTGAAAGCGCTCTTTTTTTAGTTTAGAATTTTTCGACACAAACAATGTCTATCTGTCTGTATTTAAACAAGAAAGAGTATATTTATTTAATAACTAAATAAAACATGTTCGTTATGTTTTAATTCTTGCCTCTAATTAATTATCGTTTGGATCCGATGAAAATAATTTGCTCCAAAGATTCAAAGTAAGTCTCCAACTGCATCAAGCCGTCCTCCAGAACTTCATCGTTCTCTTTAACAAACTTATCCCTACTTAAAACCATTGTTCAGCACAAAAATCACTATTTTACTGTACTGTAGCGACCTATTTCACGAAGTACTTTCGACAAACTCTGGCGCTAAAGAAATCAATACAAAAAACTTTTTTTGTTCATTCGCATCCCGTACCCGCCATTACCAAAGCAAAATGGATTGTTTAAACTCAATTAGCATTTTAGATGCGTCCATCTCGTATTAATTTTATTCTGATCGGTCAGTTGCTTTGTTTGTGGTGATTTCAAACGTTATGAATTTTATTAGACGTTCTTTGTGTGGTAGTCTGATTAGGTAGACAGATTGTCGGGTAGAAACAGGTTTATTATAGAGGTACACGACCGCGAAGGAGATTGAATGTATAAGGGTCGCGATCATTGATTTTGATCACGGATTGCGATCGAGATTGGATGCCAATTGTCATTACTTTTGCAAACAAAAACATCAGTACCAACGATCAATAGAATATACAGATGTTTGGTTCATTTGAGATTTAACACGTAGACAAGAAAGCCAATTTCTTTCATCGGTATCATTCATTCGCAGGTAAATTGATCAATCACTCAATCTGCCTAGCGTTTTCCCAACTATCTTGGGGTCGGCTTCCAGTCTAACCGGATGCAGCTGAATACCAGTATTTTACATGGACAGACTGCCTATCTGACCTCCACAACCCAGTAACTGATTAATACGATACCCTTTGGTCAGACTTCTGACGACTCGTAACGGCTGTCAAAAATCCACTAAAGACAGCCGGGACCAACGGCTTAACGTACTTTTCGAAACACAGTAGGTACATTGATCAAAAAGAAAAATATTCTTTATGTACAGACTATGAATCAGAATCTTTATTCAGAACAAAATTCTTCCCTAGTACTCCTAAAAATCCAAATCCTCAATAAATGAATTACCCACGAACGATCTCCGTCATAACATTTCACAATACGCCGCAGGGAACAAATCCTGGTCGCCTGCATTTGGCAACACCACCGGCATCGGGACGTGACGTACTTTTAATTGGAGGTTTGTCGCTATGTGTGGCCAAGCTCTTGGCTTCCCCTGCCAGCCAAGTCTTGGCAGACACCGTATATTTCTGTGCACGGAATATTGTAAATTCATTATCTGAAATCGGATCAGAATGAAAAAACCGGCCAAGTGCGTGTCGGACCACGTACAATGAAGGGTTTCGTAGTTAGTATGAATTTATCCCAAGAAAAAATGTGACATTTTAGTTGAAAAACATGTTCAACCCACACATTCCAACTACAAATGTAAGTTTGAACGCGCAATATTGAGTGATTTGCCATGTTATTTTTAGACTTTTTATAGGTTTTCCTGTAATTTATAAGTATAGAACACTATTCTTCGTGTTTTTTTTAAATTTTAAGCTCAGTTGTTTCGGAAATGGTCAATTTTCATCTAATTTGTTTAATATCTTTTTTAAAAGATTTTTTTTTTTTTTTTTTTTTATGAGATACTTATAACAAGTCCTTTCATTTGATAAGTCACACGTTACATTACGTTACGTTACTAGGTCGTATTTGGGTTACACAAATTCGTATGTGTAACAAATTTCAACTCAATTGGTTCAGTAGATTCGTAGCAAATTGGCTATGACCGACGGACAGACGCGAGTGATCCTTTATGGGTTCCCTTTTTTCATTCCCTCTGAATGAAAAAACGGAACGGAACCCTAAAAAGGAGTGGATAGGCGTGAGTGGATTGTGTGAGTGGGTTTTTCTTTTTGCGGTAGTGAGCTGTTTTAATGTATTAATTAGTACTCGAGGACGTATTTAATTGATTGGTTGGTTTCCAATTTCAGTGTATTCAGTCATTGCAGAGCCCGAAATCTAATAAAAAATACAAGCACTAATGTAAACCTCAAACACAGGATATATTATAGTAAATTACTGTCGCGGCCTGCAACATGGGCATTGATGGACGATCGTGAAATGTGGGCACACATACGTGAGTTCATCAAAGCCTAGTTGCGGCTAATGCGCGGAAATTCATACTTTGTTTTGTTTTTTATCCAGATTCAATGACGAACAACGATAATTTTTCACGCGCCAATATGTTAATTTGTTTCTTCTTTACTTTAAAAGGCTCTATTTACAAGTCAAATCAAAATTTTAATAAAATCTTTGATAAGTTGCCTCCATGGTTGCCATGTGTTGAATTAAAAAGTTCGTTCCATTTTTAAATAACACGACAGATATTAGTTTTCATAGTAATTTATTTGGCCGCTAAACACGACAGATATGGATTTTCATACAAACATTGCCGGTCGGGGCGCTTGGATGTATTCGACCAGTACCGCAGTTTCGATTTATCTCGAAGAAGCTTGTCAAAATAATGCTCGAATGTCCCAGCATGTTTGAGAAAAAGCATTTTCATTGTGTGCTTACCTGCAGCAGTTATTTAGAATTATTCTTTTATTTGTTGCTTAACAAGGTCTATACTTTTATATTTTGGCCAATATGAACTGTTACTAAAAAATATAGTGAGAGCTTTATCATGTTATGCATTTTCAATAGATATGGAACACGTATTTTCGATTCCCACATCTTATGGCGCAGCTAATCATACGCTCAGTTACGCTTTCATTTTCAAACTAAATTACCCACTGACATCGTCGATATCATTGGTGATGATTGATTCCTAAGCCGACCTGGCGCCAACGGATCTACCTACATGTATACGTATGTAAATATATGGGTGTACTACGTATTGATAGACATTATTGGTTAATTTTTTACCGAGAGCGCTGTACCGCGCCTTAGGAATGCGAGGCGAGGCGGGGAGCGCCGTTGACAAATGAGTGGCGAGATGCCGTGAGCGTTGACGAATGAGCGGCCTGCACTGCCCCCGCGTCTCGCCGCGCACTTGTCTAAGGCGCGATACAGCGGTCTTGGTCAAACTATACAAGACCACCAAAAGCGTTTTTAAAAGTGAGCTAAACGTAATTTATCACGCAATAATACTACGTAAAAATAAAATACAAAACATATTTACGTATCAAGTTCGTTTCAAATCTCTTAAGTGTAAATACACTTTACATGCTTTTAATACAATTTACTTTAAGTAAAAAATCTTACAGTAGATATATCTAAAAGCTCTTTAGATAATAATACAAGAAAATAGCTATGAGTAGATACATTTTGTTTTATTGTCCGTCCGGAGAATCGCATATATTCTTTGTGTCAGATTTAACCGATCATATTTTACGCGGCGACCCGTTCTAGGACGCGACATAAAAATAAGCGATCAGCTTTGATTTATAAACAACATATAGATCAAACGGACTTGTTTTATACAATTTGCTTTGATAAATCATAGGGTTTCGTCAATCATTGTGGTGAATCATGATTGTGGAAATGAGTTTGCCTGATTTTTCGAATATTTTTTCTTTGTCCTGAAGAGCACTTGCGGGATATTAATTTAAGCATTTAATTGTAGTATGTATACTAAACCTGCAGTGGGAAGACCTCTATTGGAACTTGAAATGGCAAGAGGATCCTTTCCTGGTATAAATTAAACAGGAGTTCCTATTATTGAAGGCAGCTGCCTGTCGTAGAAGAAATGAAAAATGTTTAGTTTTTATACTCTCCATATGACCATATGGAATTGGCTTTTTGCCGTTTTATATTAAAGTAAAATAAATAAATGAATGACTACTGATTCCTGAAACAGCAATTCATACGAAACATCCTAGAAAGAAGCAATTTTTAATTAAAATAAGTATACACATAATAAAAAATCTGTTACAATAAATTAAATAGATGCCTACCATGGCTTACAACATTTCACAATAAAGCCATTTCATTGTACATCTATAACTTACATTCCTACGCAGGTACAGAGTCTGAAGGCCGGCCCAGTAGTAAGAACGCAATGAAATACATTTTATTAGCATCAATTTAAATAAATACCTCCGACGAACGGCGGAGGGTGCCGAGACACTTTCGACTCGAAATCAAATTGTCTGAGCCCCTCTATTTTAAATTGGTGCAGTTCAAAACTATCAGTTTAAATTAGAGGTATATTAAGTACCAAGAGGGGACATAATAACAAGGGTCTACCTACCTTACCTACTATTAAGATAGGAGTGGAAGTAGTTTAAAGGCTCGTACACACTGGCGCGACTTGTCGCGCGACGCGACACCGGTAATTGTTCAATCGTGAAGTTTTATTAGAAATTGTATTGTTACAGTCGCGTCGCGCGACAAGTCGCGCCAGTCTGTACGAGCCTTAAAAGTGATACTTAGGAGTATTTCTTTAAGAGAATCTCCCTTTCAGATGTTATAATCAGTTAAATTAATTAAAGCTTCGCCAAATATAGAAACATTTTACATTAATTAATAAAAGTTATAGATGTAAATGCTTATGTATCTATAGACTATTTTACGTTTATCAAGCCTTGTTTTACCGAGGGTTGGGCAGAGGTGTACCTATAGTACCCCTAGTACCTATTTACCCTTAAATAACCCAGTCAAAACATACTAACGAAATGACCAGACTTGGGTCCACCAGACACACCTATAGTAATACCAGACCTGTCTATATGTAACCAGATGTCTGTTTCGTCTCCAAATCCATTGAAGATACAAACTAGATACAAAAGTCCAACCATACAACGACCGACAACGAAAACAGGCAAACTCACACATATAATCGACGCGTATAATCGGTTCCAAAATTATCTAATGAAAATGTAAACAAATGGATCGGATAACGTACCTGTGTATGCCAATATTTGTAGTGCCACTAACAAATTGAGGGCTTTGATTTGATTATTCCAATACTTTACATCCAAATCCGTTCAGCCGTTTTAGCCTTCAGCCGTTATATTAACATACTCACTTTCCCATTTATAATATTAGATAGGAATTAGGATTTTAGTATAGACTAGCTGCTGTCCGGAGCTTCACCCGCAAGATAGCTTTATAAACATATTGGCATGTATATTATGTTGGAGGATGGGACGGGGTCCATACAAAGTCCCCCATGGTCCTTTGTAACCCCGAAATATAAGTGTAAATCACCTTAAGTATGTTTTTCATTTGACGATAGAGGTTAATTTTGTAACCTCAATTTACGTGGATGATTTTTGACACAATTTTTTTTTTAAATAATTTTTAATTTTATCAATAATTTTAATTTATTACTAGTAAAAGCCTAAAAGCCTGTGATATCCTACTGTAGGGCGAAGGCCTGCAGTGTGACATATACATGTTAATTTGTTCTAAATTATTTTTAACTAAGTTACCGAATTGGGACACTGTAGGTAATGGTAGCGTATGTATGTAAATAAATTGTAGGAAAAAGTAGTGAGATATAAAGTTGAAAACTTCTAAATACAGATGATTATCTATCGTTATAATTTTTTAATCTGAACGCTTTCATCAGATACTTCAACAAGGTACTTCTTTAGGATCTCATAGTAATGCCAGTTGTGCGAGTGCATTTACTCGCCGTGCCTGAGCTGTGTCTGTGTCCGTACGTTATCGTTCGTTGTATGGACTTGGCCTTCTGAACCTATCTATTCTGTGTCGAAGGGGTGCGGAATTAGGTATAGCATTTAAATTGAAATACTGCCAGTGCTAACTTGATTTCTGGGGGACGCACCGGGGCGGGACGCAAAGTGACGGCCGGTACTGACTTGTTGAGACATGTTATAAATGTGTGTGTGTGGGTTTAGCA
This sequence comes from Eupsilia transversa, assembly GCA_914767815.1. Classification (NCBI taxonomy): domain Eukaryota; kingdom Metazoa; phylum Arthropoda; class Insecta; order Lepidoptera; family Noctuidae; genus Eupsilia; species Eupsilia transversa. Next base: position 9,228,417 of record OU611888.1, read on the forward strand.
GTATAATTGGCAATTTAGGGCCAGTTTTTTATGTTTTTTTTTTAAGGTGGTTGACTAACTTGGATCCTAAAATGAATGCCGTTTTGTGATGTTTCAGAAATTAATTATTTGGGAAAAAATATGACCCAAATGTGAAGTACTGAAACTGAATGAAATATTTCATTTAAAATGTAGAATTCTCACTCTATCAGACAAGCAACAAAAATTTGCTCGGTGAAATGTTAAAACAATAACAATAGACTTTATTTACTCTTTAGATGGAAATAAATAACATTTCCGGAAACCCAGCAAGAAACGAAGCGGTTTTATAAAAAGAATATTAAATAAAAAATTGTACTTCCGGGTTCTCTGTGAAACAATAGGTTGAATTCGTAATGGTTAATGTATATGTACGAGCCTTTAAAAGGGATAACCGAAATCAATCTGCCTAATCATTTCCCCACTACGTTGGGGTCGGCTTCCAGTCTAACCGGATGCGGCTGAAAACCAATATTTTAATTGCAATATTTTAGTTGCTCCACAACCCAGTAACTGGGAACGCAACCCCTTGGTAAGACCGGTTGTCAAATTTTCGGGCTTCTGAGGACCCGTAACGAATGTCAAAAATCGAAGAATGACAGCCGGGAGCAACGGCTTAAAGTGTTTTCCGAGCCACTGAGCGGTCTCGATATGTTAAGATGGTCACCCATCCACGGACTGACCGATGAACCTGTGCTGTTATTCCTTAGCCACAAGCCCCTCACGGAATACCTATCTACGAAGGTATTTAGTTTTCTCACTGCTCAAAGATGATCATAAATGATAAAGAAATCCTAGTATTTTTGGGACTTGGGAAATAATACCTTCTCTTTCCGTTTTCGTGTCGAAGAATGGCAGTATTGGTGTCATTTAATTTCAGACGCGTTCATGAATGAAAGTATATTACATTATATGAAACGGTTTCAGGCCTTTACTTTTAATGCATTAGCTTTTTTTTATCAAGCTGCACAAAGAAAAACAAATATTTTCTGACTATCGAAACAATTTTAATTCCATTCTAGCTATTCCTATTATAAATACCAAAGTGAGTTTGTTTGTTTGTATGTTACACTTCCACGATAAAACGCCTCAACGGACTGGAATGAAATTTGCCACGTCAGTAGACCATGATCTGGGAAATACGTTCCCGTGGGATAATTTTTGACCTCCACACGGGCCAAGCCGCGGGAAAAACTAGTAAGAAATAAATAATAGATTCTTCCTAATTAAAGCATGGTAATTTTAGATCAGGAGATTAACTCCTCATCTAAAATTAACATCCTTTAATTGCAATCGCTCCTGCTTTTATTCTCAGAGCAAGCCCAGACGTATAAAAACAAAACACGCTTGCTTTGCGAAATGCAACGTTATTAAGAGCGACAATCAATACCAATCCAATCTCGATAAAGTTAGGAGGAGAGTGGCTTCGACGTTACGTGTCATACGTGATCTAACTTTGCGAAAATTCCAACGCTTTTGCGAAAATTCCCCCATTTTGAGAATCGAACTCCATTTCGCATCGTTTAAATATTAAATCAAACTTACGATGTAAGTCAAACGTGCGTGTGAACGTACGATAAAGTCACTCGGCGCCCGAATAGACAATAACTGTTCCCGAAGCTAATAAATTTTGTGGGACAAATATTTTTATGGCACATTGTATTGGTTTGCTGCTATTGGTATTGTATGCAGATTTTGATGTGTATTTTTGAAATAACGTTTGCATTTGACGACCCAGGTAGATACAACGAGTTTCACGTTGATTTCAACAGATTTCAAATAACATCTACATAGTTTAGAAGAATGCAAAAGCGAATATGGCCTTAAACAAGTATGTAATCAGAGAAATTCGTTATAATTTAGCCAATATCAGTTGATCGTCAAATATTGTAGGTATTACACCAAATAATTCAATGTAACATGCACTAATTTCGGGCATTTGAACTATTGAACTAATTGGCTATTGAACTATTCATTCTAATGAATTTAGAATTAAGCGAAAACATACTTTGAATTATTATTTGGTAGGTTTATTATTTCGGGAATTTTGTATAGCATATAATAGAGCACGGGGCGTTGTTATGGTGTTATGAAACATTAATTATTCCTCTAACTAATATTTAGCGTTCAAATGATTACCGAATCAAAATCTTCTTTAAAATTACAAACCATTATCACAAAAGAAAAAAGCCACAAGTCATGATGGTGTATAGTTAGAATGTGACATTATTAGAACGATTTTTTACCGTCTTCTCATAAAAATATAAATTCATAAGGTTCAATTTCGCTCTTCGCTCGAAATCACTGCGATGTCCTAATATGTATGAGCGTAATCAAAGGAGCTTAGGGCTTGCCTCCCCAGAGGCTGAAATCTGTGGTATTAGAGAAAGTACTCCGAATAAACTGGCAAGAATATACAATAAGCCTATTCATTTATGCCGTTTGCGCTTTATTTAGACCTTTAGGTTGAATTGTGGGATCTTTTAATACCGAGATTGTGATACTTAGTAATACCCTGTGTATATTATATAGGTACTTAAAAATAATTAATATGTACCTCAAATTAGAAATTAACGAATGACTATTATTGCTGTATTTCGATCAAAATATCAGAAAGTAGACCAGGCAATGATATAACATTACCCTACACAAAAATAATAGTCAAAAATTCACAATTGACGCAAACTTTTACGAAACTCACAAACAAAGATGAAATGTGACAACCAAAACAAAAATAAAAACAGAAAATTAAGAGACATCATTAAGATAATGTTGAGGAGAAAAATCTCCAATGGCTGTGAACAGGCTGGCTACTTGACACATACAGAGCACTCTCCAATTTGTTGCAAACTCGCTTCGAAGCCCGTACCTATTGAATATCTGTGTTCACTCCTCAAGTCCTCCCAAATGAGAAAGTCTTTGCGATTTAATTAATATATCAGTACCTAAATAACACTATGTTTGTTTGGTAACTGTATAATTAAATAATTGTTATTTCTCTTACTTTGGTAGAGTCACGTGAACATGTTCGTGGAGGGTAGTTAGGTATTTGACAGTTCAACTATTATCAAACACGTAAAAATAGAAACGAAAAGTTTGCATCCAAATATTTGGCAATAATAATATCATGTTCGAAATAGAAGAATATTTTAAAGTAAACTATGCTTTGGGGGAAAGATTCATTTTGGACATTTTTAAGCACCCCTACGGGTACGGAACCCTAAAAAATAAAAAGTCATCAGAAATTCAGTATCTAAAGTCATTGACTTCGTCGTCACATTTTATCGCCGACTTCGAAAACATTTCGTTTAACAAATTATTAAACTTTTCAATAAAATACTCCTCAGGGCGGACTCGACCAAACATTTTAACTCTACCGAATAAATTTTGAATTTTTGACAGTTTATCCATACGAAAACTGTCAGAGGTAAATCTTATTCCGCGGATAAAATGTATTCCTGTTTGGTCGAATCCACTTAGTGTTATAGGTACAAATTACCGCCATCATATAGCAATTTTAAATTCACATTTATTTAGGCTGCCTTGGGACATTTGTTTACTGATGCTCGGTTCCTATAAACAAAAACGAATCGTTTTCCTTACTAATGGTAACATTTTTTATTGGCAAACTGGGTATATAAATAGATTTGTAAGCTAATTTTACCTGTCATAGCTACTTCCATATGGGAGTGTCTACTATGCAAAGCTATGAAGTCTTTGCTACATTATTGGTAAAGATACAAGAGCCTTAATTTTAACCAATAACTGTCCGTAAATTATAGGAATCGGCCATGAGTCGTCTGCTCGTTAGTGTTTGCCATCTAAATAAGTCTAACGAGCAACCATGAGCCATGAGCACCTGCTCATAATAATAATAATAATAATAGCCGCACGGGTCCATCGAAGGTTAAGCTAACCTTTCCGAGTTCGGCCCGTGGATAGGACCATCCACTTCATATCGAGACCCCTCCGTGCCTCGGAAAGCACGTTAAGCAGTCGATCCTGGCTGTCATTTGTAGATCTTTGACAATCGTTACAAATAGTCAGAAACCCGAGAGTCTGATAACCAGACTTACCAAGAGGTATCGTTTGGCCAAGTAACCCAGTTGTGGTGGTCAGATAGGAAGACTGGAAGCTGAACCCAACAAAGTAGGCGGCTATACAGATGATAATTGTCGCCTTGTTACTCTATTAGTCGGAAGTTTGACTACTGATGTGGTCCTGGTTATTTGGTTTCTACATTAGGATTTTTTTGGTAGCAGTCTGGAGTCTGAATTTGTGCACTGTTAAAGCCAACATGCTCGCCCCCAATTAATATGCATCTCTGCCTACACCTGAATACATGATGTTGTGTTATTTATTGAATCTAATATGAAAATAGTTCCTCACACATTCCGTAGATAATAATTAATGAATAGTCTCGCGTGATATATTACTGTCATAGCGCTGTCAGACTGTGGTGTTAATTGTGGCAGTGGTGTGAAGCAGCCGAAAGATATGTGAATTAATTAGTGGAACAGCGAGTTATGTCACCTATTTGTGTCGCGGGAGCTATTGTGTGTCGGCGTGACATATGGTTGCAGTTTATTGGTCGATATCATATAATATTGTAGCAGACTGCATTTGTTTTGGTAAGAAAGAGCGAGCATTTATCACCATGGTTGTACATTGTGTGTTGTTTTGAATATAGAACAGTTAGTTGTGAATCCTGAATTTTGGGGATCATTTCATCATTTATTTAAACTGGGCTGAGAATCAGCACTTTTCGAACGTCAAAATGACATAAGACAGTCCCTTGACGATGTTTTTCTTCACCGATCGGTGATGAACTTATCAAAAACAGAATTTGGTAATGAAAGGTTACAATGGCACTTACCAGATGGCCTAAACCCGTATTTTTTAAGGGTAATAAAAGCTCTGAAAAAAAATATATACTACTTTCTTTTTGGACGTCAATGTTCCGGCCACCCTGGCCGGAACATTGACGTCCAAAAAGAAAATTTAGTTCTCCCGTATCGTGGGGTATCCGAATCACCCCCATTTATGTTCCGCGATTTTTTATAGTTTTCAAGTTATGATTTGTTTTACTGAATTTTTCACCTCAGCTCGCGAGCCGCCTACAAAACACAAACAAAATGCTAACTTCAGACCATAAGTCGAAGATTAAATCATTGGGGACAAATATTACGCCACAACAAATCACGCTATATCGAAAATGTTCCTCTGAAGACGAAAGTACATTTACTAGAAAAATAAAAAAAGTATTTTGCAGCAAAACTTCAGGATTTTCCACGGAGCGCTCAGATAGTAGTAACATAACTATGCATCTTCGGACGGCCGCGCCCGGACACAATCGTAAACATAAAATGTAATACAGGTACAACAATACTGTTTGGTCTAAGTTGCAAGAGTTTTTTACTTAAGGGCAATATTTAACTGAACCTATAAAAACTTTTTGGTCATCTAATTATGCACACTTTTTAGAGTTCCGTACCCGAAGGGTGCCAAACGGAACCCTATTACTAAGCCTCCGCTGTCCGTCTATCCGTCCGTCTATCTGTCAGTGAGCTGTATCTCAAGAACCGTAATAAAAAAAAATAAAAAAAAAAATAAAAAAATTCAAGTATAAAGTAAAGTAAAAGATGTACATTAATTACAATCGAGGTAACTTTAGTTCTAACTGTAATGTAGACCTGCCTGATCTAGGTTTGTGAAAACCTGTGTTTCAGGCCATCAATTTACATCAAACATTTAAAAAGAAGACAACAATAAATTGATTAGCAGCTTACAATTAAGATATAATATTAAAAAGAAAATATAATATTTTCAATGACTTAAAGAGTAACTAGATTATGTAAGATATATAATGTTTAACCAAATTAAATTAACGAATAATGTTCAAGTAGACAAACTGGAAGCTATTCTTATTAGATAAAGGAAGAGACTTATATTAGAGTAGGTAGATAGATATTTCATTTTAAAGTTTCTAGTAGTTTTTCCGTGTCTGCATAATTGAGTTTTGCCAAATATTCCTGTACCACTAAGTTACACCTATTATAACTTAAACTATAAATCTTTAGCACTCTGTTAAACTGGTTATACAAGTAGGGTCCTAAAAATAAATAAAATCGCTTAGCAAAAGCATGTTTAGTCTGAGAGTTAGCACAAACCAAATCTTTTCTTCTCCTATCTGAAGGTACTGGGTTAAAATAAAGTTCAGTGTGTTGGAATAAAACTACATTCAGAACAAATAATTGGCGTACTGTTAGCACCTTACATCCCTTATAAAGCTGGTGTGTAGGAAATCTAAATGGACGAAAAGTAGCAACCTTTAAAACTGCTCTTTGGGCGCGTGCTAGGTAGTGGTATTATAGGTAGACAGTTGAAAATTTCACAAATTATGTATTTCTATTTCCGCTTTAATTACAGTTATTACGGCTGTTGTTACTTAGCCACTAGCTCCCTTTCATCTCCAAAAAATTTACAACTATATTTTTCAAGATTTTGACTGTGACAAGCGCTTCTTTTATTCTGGGAATCATCCCGCAAGTCTTGTTAACCTTCCACCGCTCCTACCTTGTACCAACACATTTGTGTTCAGGTGTTGGGCAGAGTTTTACGTGAGTAGTTTACTGAAGAAATCACGGCGGCCACGGTTGGTGGCGCATTTAAACACGACACTTGTCGACCAGCTCGCTTGCCAGTACCACATACTAAATACGTTTAGTATTTGCTCGGTAGTTAGTAATTTTGTTATGTAGTTTGTGGTTATTAATTGGAAAGTAATAAGCAGGCTTCGTTACTATTTCACGGAACGTGAAGCAGACACAATAGTCCCCCAAAAACTTTATTGCAGAAGCATAATCAGCGTTTATCGTTCTCACTGCCGGGACACCCGCCACCTCTCTGTGACTGAGCCAATATCTTAAATATCCTGCATAATTCTAAACCTTAAGGCGATTATTACACTGCCACGCACCACGCAGCGTAGCGCGTGAATGCGTGTTCTAACGTTGCTTGTAAGTATCTCCGTTTGTATAGAAAACATGCACAGTCCAATACACAGAAAATGCATCCACGCGCGTTCATGCAGTACGAGCGTTGTTGGTGCGTTGACACGCAGCATGCAGCGTGATGCGTGGCAGTGTGATAATCGCCTAATGATTGGCTAATATTTTCACCACTTCGTGCTTCGCGAACATGAAGATCGGTTTTGGTTTCGGTTTCGGTTTAAAGAATTTATTCTCATAAAGAACACAATAGTTCACTTAAATATGAGTTTAACAAACAAAATCATGACATGATGAAGAATAAAGTTTTTTCTAAATTATAGTCTAACCAGAAAGAAATAGCTTTTTTGATTGCATGTATGGCATATCTAAGAGGTAGATTATTATGGAAACAGTTTTTCCTCATCTATTGAATGTTGACTTAATTAAGGGGTTCCTAACTTTATGTAATGGATGTACAGATGGATTAATGTGTGTTGTAGCTATGAAGCCTTTGGATTATGTGAAACCACGTTTCTGTTAATATTGTAGAATAGAATAGAAGAGTTTACAGGGTGGCCGGAACATTGACGTCCAAAAATAAAATTTAGTTCACTCTTAACGTGGGGTATCCGAATGACCACCATGTATGTTACGCGATTTTTCATAGTTTTCGAGTTATGAATTTTTTTCTGAATTTTTGAGAATTTTCGACCTGACCAATTTGAAAAAATTCAAAAAAAGAATTAGAAGACTTAAATTTATTAATCAGATGGCTAATTTTAAGAATTTTCCACCTCGCTGTCTTTGAAGGCCGATTTAAGCCAAAGTAGCCCCATTAAGTACTACTTTTTTTTAATGATTATGGAAGCTGTGAGTCTGGCGCATTCTGGAAGCTTACTTAGGATCTTTGAAAATTTCAGTCATAATTTACCAAACGTAATTTTTTCACTTTAGAACAACGTTTTCTAACTTTTAAAAGCACTACTTATTATGATTCAGTTGCAAAAAAAAACTCGCAAAAGTCTTCCTTTCTACTTCTCAAAAATTCCGAAAAAAATTCATAACTCGAAAACTATGAAAAATCGCGGAACATACATGGGGGTGCGATTCGAATACCCCACGATACGAGGGAACTAAATTTTATTTTTGGACGTCAATGTTCCGGCCAGCCTGTATATTATGTATGTTCCTTGATTTACTTGAAAAAAAAAAAGAATTGTTGAGACCGCACCCAGCCCACGCAATTATTCCTCTCACTGTTGTCTCAAAGGCGAAAGAAAACGGCTAGAATATTTTTTTCCACGTTGAAATCTAAAAATATCAACATCTTAGTTTATTTTTCAAAGAACCTTAAATTAATCTGGTGTGGGAACTTGGTCCCAAACTTCAACGTATTTCTCGTCATAATTATAAAACATTCAAAAAACTTTGCTTCAACAAAAAGTACCCACTGGAAGATCATTGGAAAACAAATTCAACGAACCATTTTTTTCTTCTCAGTAAAGTTGAAAAGGAAGTTTTTGAATAAAAATACCTACTTTGCCATGAACTTGCCATCGCTTTCCATTTGAATGTAGTCAAACAAAATGAGCTTGTATTTTAAGAGATCACGAGTAAGATGGAGACAGAACAGGAAAATCTGGATGATAAAAAACAAATTGAAATTGTGACCTTTATTCAGATTAGATTTTCCATTAGGGGAATCTTGTAAGTGCGGATTTATCATCGTCTTACACATTTAAAGAGTACATCTAACTAAGCGAATCTATACAATATCAATAAAATTGCATTTAATTAGTTAAATCAGGATGAGTTTTCGATATGGGACTGGAGGGTAAATATCAAAACCTTATAGAATTAAGCTTTAAAAAAAAAGTATAATGGTTATTTTCTACTTACAATGCGATGACACAGAATCGACCAGGGGCCTAAGTCTACTAATTTATAAACGTCACAATGGTGTCATAATGGTTAGTTTTTGACAGATTTGCCATACAAAAACTGTCAAAAACTAACCATTATGGCACCATTGTGACGTTTATAAATTAGTAGACTTAGGCCCCAGTGCGATGTGCTACGACAGCGTAGCAGGCGTAGCGGACCTACGCCGTAGCTGCTAGCTCACATGTACAAAGTTATCTTGTAAATAGTAGTATGTAAAACAGAGTAGTCTTGTAAATAATAGTTTGTAAAACAGACAGAAAGCATGAGTACTTACAAGTTAATTCAATTTATCTGTGGTAGGTTATTTTGATAATTTATTTCTACATTCATCATCAATACAGTACACCAACACAAAGATTACCCTGTAATTTTACCCCAACTCGAACCACGACAAAAACCACAGCCTACAAACGAAAGCTCTTCACAAAAACAATACAGCTGGTAAGCAGGTGACATTACGCATGACACACGCCTGTATTTACCACAGCGTAAGCAAGTACCGTGATTTTCATAATAAAAACGGTACGCCAATGCAGGACAAAGGGCGGTGACTGGCGACGCGCGAAAGCCTCTCGCAGAATACGTAACCAGAAAATCCTTTATACGTCCGAAATGATAAGTACTTTGTTTGGATATACGGAGGTAGAACCGGATGACGCTTTGTGCGTTAAACTTGGGCTAAGCTTACGGTTTTGTTATGTAAAGTTATTTTTTTTCAAGAAAGACTTGTGACGTGCATAATATTTTATTATGATATTTTTTATTGTTGTTCGTGGGCATAGTATGTAAGTAAGTTCAAATTAGATACGGTTCATCACTTGGAATTCGAGTCTCCAAAGTTCTACAATCTTCGTACGTTCTAAGTACTATCTTTACGTACGTTCTAAGTTCTATCATCCATCATCAGAAAAAAAAAAAAAAAAACCAGTACACTTTAAGGTATCTATGTTGAGCCAAACCGAAACCAAACATATAGCAATGTAATCTAGAGGAAACATTACAGAAATCCATTGTTTGCAGTTGCCTTGAAATAGCCCATTATCAGCATAAGTATCTAATCAGCCTATGTGATCTCACTGCTTCCCATGTCACGTCTCGCTTTGAATTTTGGTTCTAGGACATGTCGATTTCCTCACGATACTTTCCTTCACCGTTTTGACAGCAGTGGTGATGATAGTTGTAACAGGTAAAATTAATAAAATTACACAAAGTAAAGTGCCTGTCTAATCTACCTTTTTTTTGTACAAAAATAATATTGTTCTTTGCTTTAACTGAAAACGCGCCCCCTTTTTACAGCAATCAGTTACCGCAGACTTTCCTGTAAACTATGGAGTTTTCCAATTTCCGCAGCAGTTTACCAAAGCTTTTAGTATCGGCTAAAGACTTTGTTAGATTGTTTAACTGATAGTCTAACTTATAAAGAATATCAAACAGATTTCGTAAGAGCATGTTTTCTAGTAAAAGGTCTTGTAAAATTCGCTGAATTAATTTTTATTAGGATCCGGTTTATTAATTTGTCCGTTCAGGTCGTTAATTATTTATTCAAAAACAGTTTTATAACATAGTGAACTTGTACTTGATGTTAATCGATTTGTTTTTATCATTTTAAAATTGAGTTTAATAATTACCTCAAAAAACACGTTTGTCTATCGAAGAACGCCTCGCCTTGAATCATCTTTGCGCAAACATTAAAACCTTTTTATCCCGACTGTACATTACGTATGGGGTCATAGGGGAGCGAGTGTACATGCATCTCAGCGGCACGGTCGCTTTTTGCATACCAAAGGCCAGTTTACGTCCAGCCAAGTTAAATACCCATGCCAGTGTTTGCAGTGGTTAACCACAGCAGTTCAGCGACATTTGAACCAACGTTTACCTGTCAACGGCTTAACAAATGGCTTTATTTTGGCCATTTGATGTAACGTTGCATTAGATACTGGTAACTAACTGGTAACTGGATACTGGTACTGGTTGGATACTGGTTTTGACGAACCGTGACCCGAAGGTTTAAGAAAGTGCAAGAAAATGACTATACTTTCTCAGGATTTTAGTTATCCATCATTTATTTATTTATTTAAGTTATCTAACAATTGTTTACACAATACATGTACAATTTGCTTCGTTATACATTTATAAGTGCACAATTATAGTATATACAAAAATATCATCATTTACCGATTGCATGTATGTCTCAATCTTTTACCAAAAAATAATATCAAGGAAAACTTCGTCAAGGATCATGATCGTAATTAATTCATGTCGGAAATACGTCAGTGTTTTTTTAGAGGTATGAGGAATAGGGTACAAGTTCACTCATCCTCTATAGAAAAGGGAGGATCCTCCGACCAGGTGTTGTGTCTGGCGGGCAACTAAACAAGGATTGATGTCGTATAGTCTTATATTATGTTAAACGCGCGGTAAACTCTAATAGCGCGATGCAGGATTTTGTGACGTCAGGTCTTTGATGCGTAGTTCGCATATTGTGGCGTCGACTAATTGGGGCGCCAGCGCCACCTAACGGCGCTCGACAGAGTCTACAACGTAACGCTGGACCGGGGATAAGCAGAGTTTGTTGGTGGCGGTCAAGCAGTGAACATGTTTGGAAACTGTCTCGCGTTCCGTATAATTGTGTTTTTAACAGTGTGGGATTAATTTGATCGTAAATTATAATTTGATTTGAACTGCAAACGGTTTTTTTTGCGCAATAACCAACACTACCCATAGTAAGCCCACAGTAATTAAAATAAGGCTGATAATAAGGAAGAGATACCTACTCTTCTCCGTCATATATTTGTACTATTAGACACACTGTAGTTTATACAGCCAACTAAAACTCTTTGAAAGAAAACTTGCAGAATTCAACTTGCACAAAACCATTTTACATTAGATGACCAGTTTTCTCACTCGACCTATAGAATTTTCCTACCTACTTACCTACAAAGGTAAGATGCATGTAAATTGAATTCCAAATGGTTTTTCCTTCATGAATGCAAAGTGAATTGTCATAACAGTGAGCTGTTGACTTTTTGATTGCGTGGAAGGAATATTAGTCCGTCTAAGCTCGTTCCCTTCCCGATTAGTATTCTTTCTGCGAGTTCAACAAGAAGGCAATAACTATACCTTTTTATTATATTATTATACTATTCTATTCAGTTATATAACTACTAGCGAACTGCCCCAGCTTCGCACGGTTTTTAAGATTTGACAAAACAGCGAAAACTTTTAACATGTGTAAGTTTAATTTAAATAAAAGATTAATACCGATACCGAGATATTATATACCGCATTATGTACCGCAAGGGTTGAATCGAGGTGGCCCTGAAAAAGGATGATGGATTTGGGGAGGCTTAAAATAAAAAATATATTATACAATATGGCGACGACAATACAAGAATAAATAAAAACTGGCAAGATGAATGCATTAGGACTGCATGCAATGCAACTATCAAATAAATCCTAAAATTAAAATTAAAAAGTGATTTTTTTCTCACACTCAAATAGTAGTAAAGCGCCGACTATGGATTTTGCCAATCTTTGACTTGCTATAGAGAATAAATTATTGAAGATATTTAAAAGAATTTTCGTATGCAGACTGGGGACGTCATTACATATATACCTACGCAGTTTAATTTATTGTTATATTGCCGTGTCCTCCTTCAAAAAAAATTCATTCACTAATGGGAAGCTTACATTATTGCTGAGTGTCAAGATATACATATTTTATGTCAAAATAAGAAAACTCTCGCGAACGAAGCGGGCAGAAACTATTGTATTATAATATACCTATATGTATTATACACTTATGTGTATTAACACTTATGTGCATTCTACACCCATGTGTATTATATATACACCTATGTGTATTATACATTAGATGATAAACACCGCATCAATTTCCGTTGCGTAGTTTAGAAGAACAACGCGACTACACAGACAGACACGAAAAGGGACTGATAAATAATATGTACTATGTTTTGTTGTGAATTCCTTGATCTTTGTGAAAAGGTGTGTTGTTCTGTTCTCATAAGCGGCAATAATGCGGGCGTAATGATCAATTAGTAGCGTTATTGTACCATCATTATACCCGCTATAGGAAAGAGATAAGGAAAGTTTGAGAAATATGGGTTCTGGGTCACGGGTATTTTTGCCTTTTATGGAATGTATTATTGAATAACTACTATGTAGCTTCATTTTTCTAACTGACCGACTCGTTGACAATTCAATAGTACCTGTAAATGGTTTAATTGAAATAAATGCTTTGACTTTTGAATATTATTTTCAGAAATTCTAAGTCATTCTTCTGTCTCTTCCCTGTTTAGTCACTTGGTAGACAGATAGACAGTATCTTTGTTTGGTACCGAGCTCACCTTTTTATGTTATGTTTCTCTCCATATGACCACATCATGTTGACTTGGTCATACGGCCTGACCAAGATTATGTCTGGACTTTAAAAGAGACTGCGGCCTCTGAGTTTGTTTCGGCCTTTCTTCTCAAAGTAGTCAGATAGGAAACGCCGACCTCACCTTGCTTATTTTTAATATGACGTGTAAAAGTGATTATAGTATATCCAATTTACAGAATAAACGATTTCATTTCATTTCATTGTGGTCATTTCATTTGAAACTATGCCCCACAAAACCGTTGTCACGGTTTATTTGTTTGTTTTTAGATGAAGGCTTTCGCCCTTTGTTCAATGTACAAATCTATCATGAGCTCTACTACGCCTAACAACTAAATTAGAGCCTGGAACAAACAAAACAAACATCAATTCAAAACAGAACAAATATTTCAACTAAGTAACAACACTAAACAGTAATTACTTCATCTAAAATACGGCTAATTAACTTTGTATCACTGCATTATCAAATTACATCAAAATTAACTAAATGACCAGTTAGTGATAGATTATACTCCCACTTACATCATACTGTTCGGTTTACAGTAATTAAAACCATGCATGGTAGCTCGCATTACCTCATTGACGTAAAGGGGTAATTCCATTAGGCGTAGGATGTGCACGCAGAGGCTACGCACGTTAGCTGCTTGGGTTGTGTGACCTACCGTACCACTGCAGAATATTCTTCATACGATTTGTGGAATGAACAACGACGACGGATTGAAGCTATGCCTCCGAGTGCTACATAGATAGCGTACGCAGTGTTGGGAGACGTGAGTGACACACATGCCAACAGATCCCTATATTGATGTAACAGATAATGCGACAAAATATTCCTAAAATAATCACAAAATTGTCACTTTTTCTGGACAGGTAAAAAGCTAGCATAAATAAAGATAACAAAATATTTGTAAAATTGACGATTGATAGATGGATTGTCGTTTGTCACCAATCGCCTGTTTGCTTTATTAAACAGGACCTAATCCACATGTGTGTTTATGACGTCCTCAGGCCACGCATCGTAACACAGCGTGGCCGTGGGTCGCAAATTGATGATCTTGCTTAGATTTTCACACAAAGTGAAACTAAGTACACATGCGTAATGTGTCTATGGACAGCAATGAAACAGCACCTTTACCTCGTTGACGTAAAAGCAAATACAAACTAGACACTAATTAGTATTTGCAACAATTATTGAATCATGATGCTAATTAAATAGTTTACCTTTCAACGTATGGCGGTAATTGTTAACTACCATGGAATAACCACATTAGTACATGAGTACGTGTAGAGATGCAATTAAAACAACTAGTGGATATTAATTTATGTTATTTTCTATGATGAGTTAATTTCAAAAACATACAGAGGGACTCGTGGCTAAATGATAGCAGCTGCACGGAGAGATTGAAGTTAAGCTACACTTGCCACGGTCGGTTCGTGGATGAGTCACCATCCATTATATTATCGAGACCCTTCCGTGCATTGGAAAGCACGTTAAGCTGTTGATCCCAGCTATCATTCATCATATTCTATATAGAAGCTCAAAACTCTAACAACCAGTCTTACCAAAGGGGTATCGTGTTACCCAGTAACTGGGTTGTGGAGTTCAGATAGGCAGTCACTCCATGTAAAATAGGTACTGTTATTCAGCCACATTCGGTTAGACTGGAAGCCGACCCCAACATAGTTGGGAAAAGGCTAGGCAGATTTTTGTTAATTAAGTCGATGATGAATTTATGACGTAGATGCCGTTGGCTGCCATTTTAAGGCTAACGATTAGGTGTATATTATGCACAAGAAACAAAGAATAAGAATTATTTATAAGAAATATTTAATAGATTAAAAACCGGCCCGTAACAAACTGAAGCCAGTAGCAGAAGATGTTGTCTAAATCGAAGCATTTCATCAAACTATTTGAAGAACTTTTAAACTAAAATTCAACTAGAAGTCAATTTATCTGAAAATTTGGAAGAAAGTTAGTACAGCATAGATAACCTAGTTTGTCCCACTGCTGGGAAACACATGCGCCCCCACTACGAAAGGAGGCTGTAATTCACCACACGGGCCCAGTGCGGATTGATAGAAGTCACATGACTTGGCGGTTTCCTCACGATATTTAGGGCGAATTTCACCAATGAAAACTGAACACGATCAGCACCTAAACGACGTTTAAGAGCTGTCAGTGTCATTATTTTCTTTGTAATATTGACACTGACAGCTCTTGAACTCGAAACTTACTCGAACTTTAAATATACTGATGTGATGTTCATTGGTGAAATCAGCCCTTAGAAAGTTATTGCCATTCCTAAAAATAGAGGAGTGATTCCGCTGCCTTCCGTCTGCATCCTTTTTCTTCAAATGGTGTTTGGATTTACCTGTAGGTATACATTACTTCACATTGTTCTAATTTTTTTTTTTTTTTTTTCTTAAAAGGCCAACCAACAATTTATTATTTACACAGATAAAGTGATAAAATAATGTTTTACTAAAATCTAAGGTAAGTCAAGGTAAGGTAAAAAAGGTAAGGTTTATTTAAACTTACCATTTCTTCAGTCCCTTGAATTATATTTACCAATTATTTCAGACAATTCTGAATCGGTAACTAGAACATGATTATTAACGTAGGCTATCGGCAAAATGCCCCTAAAACCAACAACCATTAACCTCTGATTTCTAGTTAAGTGATTTCAGTCGACCAGAGTACTAAATAATGATAATTTTCATAATAGCATTAAATAAAAGCTATATTCTAAATGTAATTGTACTGAAAGCCGATTTGCAAGGTTCATTAAACACAAAATGTTCATTACGCTATAGAAGTTCTTGATAATACAATAATGTAATTCTATTATATTTGTAAGGCAGCAATAATGTGCATTAATATGTTACTATTTATTGTATTCTGCTTTTGTCT
Organism: Eupsilia transversa; assembly: GCA_914767815.1. Classification (NCBI taxonomy): domain Eukaryota; kingdom Metazoa; phylum Arthropoda; class Insecta; order Lepidoptera; family Noctuidae; genus Eupsilia; species Eupsilia transversa. Next base: position 9,244,681 of record OU611888.1, read on the forward strand.
GCCTCGTTGGTCTAGTGGTCGCAAGCGCTACTGCCGAGCATGAGGTCCTGGGTTCGATTCCCGGGTCGGGCAAAGTGTTATTAGGTTTTTCCATCTGGATTTACTCAGTAGCAGCCCAGAGTCTAGATTTTTCGGTTGATGGCAAAAGGCTCGACCCCCATATTTGAGTATAATATAAATAGATATATAAAGAGAACTATAACTGGTGAAATGTGGGTACACCTCTGCCTAAACCTTCGAGGTATACAGGCGTGATTATGTAAAACAAATAAAGTTTCAGTATCCAATTTAAAGCCTTCAATTGCGTAATTTATTCATAATCGCAACAGAATTATGACAGTTTAACAATATCCATTATTTTAATCTAACTAGATAAACAATTCTGTCAAACAGAGAAAGGTTTCAAATATTATGATGTGATACAATAGCATTATAATATTATTATAATGCTATTGTATCACAATTAAGGCGTCATTAACAGAGCAATTTTCATCATGAAGTACCTAGGTAGTCTCGCACAAAAACATGACTTTCCTGTCACCTCAAGAAACTACTTGCTACAGTATAATTAAACGAGAAGAGCTAACAGAGTAAACAAGAGAGTCGCATAACAAAACAAACACACAGCCACTCCCGACCCTCGAGAAATAAGCGTCGACAAAAGAAGAACACTCCACAGATTGTTTTAACCACAAAGTACCGAGAAAATTTAAAAATACTTCCAGTTCCCAGTTCCCAGTTTACATAACAGAATAAAGCTCCAAAGAGCCACATTTAAGACGACCAGCTTATAAAGGGAATTAAGAGTTTTAAAGTTTTTTCATTACACTTGCGAAGTATTTCTTTGTAGCTGAGCACGAATTGCAATTAACGTACATTGCTGCTTCTGATTAATCCGCTCCCTACGTCACTTGAAGTGAGAAAGTAATGGAATTGAAAGCTTGGCAACCAAACATTTGTTTTACGTAACGAGTTTATAGCAAAAAAGAAGAAGTGGTTCTTCGTGGAAGTTTATTATTATTAAAACAGTTTCTACAGGAAAAATGAAGATTCAAAGACAGCTGTGTCTGAAGTGATAGTGTTTATTTATTTTCAATGATTTACATCTTTAATGAATGAAAAAAAAAACCGGCCAAGCTCGAGACGGACTCGCACATGAAGGGTTCCGTACCATCGTACAATATTTAGCAAATAAATGAAAATACTAAACGAAGAATATTATTACGTTTTCATCTTAAATTTTAAAAATCGCAAAGATTTTGTACTTCATAATGATACTATGAATTACAAAGTTTTTGCAGTTGCAGAACATCAGGCGTATTTAAATAAAATACCTTATGAATCGGCATTTTTTGTATTTTTTCATTATAAACAATATAGGGTACATGATATACAGAAGTTTCAAATAACTAACTTATTTAGTTGTTGAGATAGAGCTCGTGCAAAAATGGTTTAATACTGACAACTTTTACAGCCCTTATTTCTTACTTTTGAAGATAAAAAGAAAATCTACTCGATGAACTCTAGACAATAACACCACAGGGTTAGAATAAAAAAAATCAATGAACTCTAGACAATAACACCACAGGGTTAGAATAAAAAAAATCAATGTTTATTGTATGGAGACCCCTTGAATTTTTTACTTTATATTGTTTTTTATTATAGCGGCAATAGAAATACGTGAAGTCTGTGAAATTTTCAACTGTCTACTTACTACGGTTCATGAGACACAGCTCGCTGACAAACAGACGGACAGCGGAGGCTTAGTAATAGGATTCCGTTTGGAACCTTTTTGGTACGGTAGCATAAAAAAGAAAAAATAATAAAAACAATTCCTAATTGATATTTTTATTGAAAAAGAACAACAAACATAATCACTTTAAAACATTTTTAAAAGGAAACTGTTTTTATTGTGATAAATACACGAGATAAAGAAAAGCAACACAAAAATCTTGCCTTCTTAAGATCGATCATCTCAGCGTATTTTTAGAACCTGTCAAATAAAATAAAAAAGTAAAAGGGCGACGCAAATACTTATTGATGTTTTACATACCTATTCCAACTCCCTCGGAAAAGCTCTATTCTGTATTATTAATATATCTACATTTTCTACTATAAAATATTCGTAATGGTAACCCAGTTTAATGAGATTACGGAAAGGGACAGGTTAACTCCCGCGATATGCGAGTAAAATAATAATTAATATTAATGGGAATGTATATCAGTTTCTTTCTACCTTTTGTTTTCTCTACAAAAACAATAATAAATACTACCTTCGTTACGTTCGTCGAGATTTATAAATAGAGAATATATATTATAAAAATACTGCGTCGTTGCTCTAGTGGTTTCAAGTGCTACTGCTGAGCACTAGATCCTGGTTTCGATTCCCAGGTCGGTCAAAGTATAAGGAATTTGTCAGTAACAGCCTCTAGATTTCTAATTCCCGGTCAATGGCAACATTCTTGTCCCCTACTACATGGGACTTAAACATAACTGGCGATATGTAGGTGTACTTCAGGCTGACTTTGAAAACATGCAACAAAATTTAAGGGGGTGTTCTACCCATCAATATGAACAACTTTCACTATGGGAAAAATTAAGCACTCGCAAAAAAAAAAATGACCTTATACAAAATGGTCCAATCGGGTAAATACCTTTATTCAGGAAAGTCATTTTTTTTGCGAATTCAAGTTGGTCCTAGAATAAAAGTTGGTCACATTGATGGGTCCAACACCCCCTTAAATTTTGTAGCAAGTTTTCAAAGTCAGCCTATATAGGTACACGGTACACCTCTGACTAACTCTTCGCAGATTACAGGCGTGATGTTATGCAATACTAAAATATAATATCCCACTGATAATAAGGGATTTAGGACAACGAAGTGTCTGTCATATTCAGATATTCTGAAAAAATAATAAGAATATAAAAAATGAGAAGTATTCCATCGAACACAAATAACCACTTACAAAATTAGCGAGTAAACGCCATTAGCTGTTGTCGTCTAAAGAAAATCCAATATTTATTACATAAAGCCACACACAATAAATAAACACAGCTGCTGACACAATGAAGAAAGAAGAAAGACGCACAATAGCTATTCAAGTTGAGTGTTAGGCCTATACTACATAGAATTCGACTCCTGAGAGAACGTACCGCGGGTCGACAGAGGAGAAAACGCGGGTCGATAGGGCTGAAACTCCAAACTGCGATACTTTGAGATGCTTTGTGAAATTATAATTGCTTCAATTTTATTATACAGGCAGGAACCATGCATCGTGTAAATGGGGCTGTACAGTCGTGTAAGCGTAAACTGCGCTTGCAGAGTATGGTTAACCGATGCAAATGATTATAATTTCGGCCCCAAAAGATTACAACCCCAAGAATCGCGTCTCTCTCGCTCGCGATCCGCATTCTGTGTAGCTTAGCCTTAACAGCTAAATATCTTTTTATATTACCGCAAATATTACTTCGCGAAACTTGAACGTTTTGTATTGTCTTGTATTGCTTTAGTTTTAATAAATATTCTCTGTGGAGGCGGCATTAGACGATATTTGGCGAACCGCGAAGGATCGTAACCACGAGTTGGTAAACTTTGTCGTGCAGTAATCCCTTGTTGACTGTGTTCGTTTTTGAATGGCCAAGTACGTACAAATATTTCTTTGTGCCCATTCGTGTTGTAGGGAGTTATAAAAGACTGCGCTTGTCTTGAAGAAAATCGCTTCGTGTTTCATCTTGAGTTTTCATACATCCGGGATAGTTGTGTTTTTGTTTTGGTGTAAATATATATATATAAACTCATGCCTTTTTCCCATGGGGCCACTAACTACAGAACATTATTTTGTGATATAGTATTATATACTTTTGTAGGATATTGCTGATCTTCTTTTATCGAACTTATTCATTCGTATAAATTAACGCATGAATGATTTAAAAAAAACAATCTCCGTCTTAATTTATTTCATTGTCGTATTAATGGTCCGCCAGTAAATTATACAGGTAATCGAAAACCATTATCTGTTTGTTATAATAAAATCCATAGATATTTCATTAAGACTAGAACTTATTGCTCTATTCATATTACCTACATAATGTATTTAGTGAATAAAGAAAATAACATATCTCTAAACAAATGTTGCTTCCTCGTCCTGTCTTTGATTCTACCAATTTGATATTCAAATAACAGTAGTGCTTGTAAACAGATTTACCGAATCTAGGTCACCCAATTTCACTCCTTTTCAATTTTAAATTCTGATGTCCAATGAAAATATTTTAACCGTTACCATAATTAAATTACACATATCACCAGAGCTTGGAACAAAGAAGTGATTGTCAGTGTGATGCTTCAGTAAAATTATTGATACTTACTTCATTCATTTGTAATACAAAATGGGCTTATAGTGGAAAATATTTCATCAATGATAAATTGTATTCGAACACGGAACGTTACGGAACCGTATTGTCCAATTTCTGTTGACATGTTAATACATTAGCAAACATATCGAACATTATCGTCGACGACCTAAAAACAAAAAGTTATGTCATTGTTTTTACTCCGCAAGTTGGAAACACCTTTTCAGAAACAACTTGTGACAAATACATATTTTTCTTGATATTCGCGAAATATTGTATTAGTTTAATACAGAATGAAACGTGGTACAAAGACTTGACCAGAAGAGTTATGTTCCTCAGTGGCGACTTTTTTGTATTCTTGATATCTTTTTGTTAGTCGATACTTATCGTCGTACTTATATAGTTGCTAAAGTAATTTAGTTGTAGAATAGATGTATACATGAATAAACTACCATTAATGATTACTTTCAGTAAATAAGCACTTAAACATTGCGATAAGCTATCAAAACGTGATAAGGCAAGCATTACATCCACGCAAGTAAAGGAGGATGGGTAAGAGCGTAACTTTAAAGGTGCATATCTGTTTTGTCCAAGTGAATTTAGATATGCTGTCTTAATATAAATTTAACTACTCCATGAGGGCAACAAACACAGACATAGTTCATAATGCTACAGTCAATATTTTTTTTGGGTACGGCGTCCATAGTAAATTACCCATTATCCTTTTTTGTGTTCACTTTTATAGGCATTAGAGCGCCTGGGCAAGGAGTCAAGTACAAAATACTCCTATGTTTTTTTTGTTCAGAGGATATATAAAACAAGGAAACGTAATCCCACCAGCATTTAGAAATAGAAAAAGAAGGATAGATAGACATTGAAGACACGCTATCGAATTATTTGGGAATTAGTAATACACTGTTTTATTGAATCTCTTTCTTTGCCCAGATATTGGACAGCTTCGAAAACTAAACCCCTACCAAAACAATGACCCAATTCGTCAGCATCTCGACCTCGAATAGCCGTACCTATACTACAGAGTTATCTCAAGCTCTTGAGATATTCCCCCTCATGATAAAGGGGACTATCAAACTTCTGCTCACTATACACTATACTTAACTATCGACCAACTCCTCTTTTTACACAAATGAAACTAAACTCGAAATTTTTAGTTTCGCGAGAAATTAATTAATCTGTGAACAAGTTGGAAATTGAAGTGAATATGTAAACTTCGAAGTCTGTTTTATTAGTTAGCGATACAAAACTTTGTGAAGTTTTAATCAGCGTAGTCGTAGTTAGCTCGGATCAGATAACGAGTCATGTTTTTGTTTCACAAATATTGTTGAATCTAACAAACAGCCAATGGCTGTGTTTATTTTGACTACCAACGGGAAAGTTTGTTTAAAAAATTAAAGAAGGGTTTAACGAATTTAGGTGTAAGGTTTCGTAATTTAATAATGATGATAAAACCAATTTTGAAAACAAATTAATATTAAAGCTAACTTTTCGCTGAACACAGCCACAGATTATTTAGGGCCAAATGAAAAAAGTTGTTTTATGAAATTAAATCTAAAACAGAGAATTAGGGTTGTTCAATGAGTTGCCATGTAGATCTGTAACGTATGTGTTCTAACGTTATTTACCGGACAGTATTTCACTAAAGAACGCGTGCAGAAAAATCGCCAGAATCTGTTAAAAATACATTTTTTCGATCCATCCTATGGAATTCTTTTCTCAGGTAGCTAGACGTTGATCTTGACTTGTAGTAACACCGATCACTCTCGAACATAATGAACAATTTTACTGAACTGAAAAATCCAACGAGTTTGAATTCAAAGTTAAGTGTTCTACTTCACTAAGGATTACCTGGATAGCTTGTAGACTTATCCTTTAAACGCTTCAGCTAATACGTGTTCGCACTAGGAATGAATTCATCATATTACTTCGAGCTGACTGGCTTGAAACTCATGGCTTACTGATTGCGAGTTTACATTCCTGGATTACGCTTCAATTGCTTCGGCCCAGGCAATTACTTTGTATGTTATTAGAAACTGTTTCTTAGTTACTGAAGGCCCATCGTCCACTTCGCTACTCAAAAATAACCAGTGAAACTCAAACTCAAAGCATTTATTTCAATTACACCTTTTACTTTTGAATTGTCAAGGTTTCGGCCAGTCAAAAAGATGAAGCTGCCCATTCCAAAGCGTACTAGGTTTCTATGGAGAAGAATGGGCAAGAAACTACATCAACCCAACCCAAAGACGTCCATGGCTGGGTATAGGCCTCCCCCAAGCACCGCCACTTCGACCGATTCTGTGTTTCCCGCATTCAACGGATTCCTTCAGCATTCACAAGGTCATTTTTTTTTTCTGTGGTCCACATTGCGGGAGAAAAAAAAAACAATTATTGGTTGAAAGAAGAAAGAAAATACATTTATTTGACACAGACTAAAAGGCACACAATATAAAATACAGCAGACAAAAGGTGGTTGATGGTGGTGGTATGGTTATCATTTTGTTTAAATTATACATGTGAGAACGATGTAGAAAGACGTGCCCGTTATAAATTCAAATCACTAATGAGCCGGAATGTCGCAGCACTAGTATTTTAATGGTGGTCCGTACACGAAGCGACTGACTTACTTGTTATCGTGTACGCGTTTGTGACTGGTTGATATGAGATGGGTCATGGTCAACTGACTGGAACCTAAGTCTACTAATTTATAAACGTTAAAATGGTCTCTCAATGGTCAGTTTTTGACAGATTTGCCATACATAAACTGTCAAAAACTCACAATTATTGAGAGACCATTGCAACGTTTAAACATTAGTAGACTTAGGCCCCTAGACTGATGTAAGAGAGCGAATTCGTGAGAACTTATAGTCTGTCATAAATTATATAAATATAAATACCTAACCTATTTTGGCATAATTATTATTATTAGGTATCTCACTTTTGTTCACCAAGGCTCCCGCAGACAGGCGCGACGCGTCTCTGGTAGAACAATTTCTATGAAAACGTCACGGAAATAATTGTTTTACCGTTGTCGCGTCGCGCTTGTCTGAAGCAGCTTTCAATCGGCTGGCTGAACAAGGTCTCATAGAAGTGAAATACAATTAAAGATTTTTTTATTTTTTTAAATACTTTTCATATACCTACATTAAAATGATTGTATGCAATATATAACACGACTAACTATTTACACTAGGTACTAAATTTAATGGTTACTAGGTATAAAATTAAACACGAAAAAAAAGGATACTTCGGCGTCGAACTACTCATTTTCTTGAATGTGAACTATTTTTTTATTAATTCTCAGGACGCCGGAATAGATCATGAATAACAATTATTTTATTTCTACTTATTGGTTCATATAAACAGCCGTGAATAATATCCTTACCAAAAGAATACCAATCTCGTGAACGAAGCCGCGGGCACAGCTAGTCAATCAATAAAATCATTCCAACAGGAATAAATGGAAACAGCAATCAAGCGTAAAAAAGGGAAGTTAAAGCAAATTGACAAAAACATTTTTTTTAATTCAGGAATTTTGCTGAAATATTTTTGATGTGTAACATCTTTAGTACACTTTCCTGCAAATCTTTCCTCTCGCTTTCCTTCAATCTGTGGGAGTGATTTAGTGTGTAACAGGAAGCCGGAGAAGCGCGCACTATTTGATTTGACCAATGAGCGCGCGCGGGGTGCTAGAGTTGGCAATCAGATGGTACCAACACATTTTCCGAGAGGTTGTAAACTTGATGAAGAGAGAATGATGATGGTGATGAGGAATATTGCTTATATCATATAATATACGTCAGCCAAGATGTTACACATCATACGCGACTACTGTAAGGCTCGCTCGTTTTTTTAACCTGGCAATCATAGCTTTTATTCAATTCAGAAATATAACAAAAACACATTGCTTACATTGAAAAGGTAACATAACGCCTGTATTCACCGAAGGGTAAGGCAGAGGTGTACCTACCTATTAGTACACCAACATTTCGCCAGGTATTTTTCAGTCCCATGTAGCAGGGGGCGAACCTATTGCAATCAACCGGGCACAAATCCAGACTCCGGGCTGCTACTGAGAAATGCCAGATGGAAAAACCCGACACTCGCTTGAAAACCCGATAAGAACTCGGCAACACTACCGATTGAAGACTGCGAATTTTACCTATGAAACTGACTGCGATCAGCACATTTAAACCGAGTTCAAGAGCTGTCAGTGTCAATATTCCAAAGAAAATAATGACACTGCCAGCTCTTAAACGTGTATGTGCTGATCGCGTTCTGTTTCATTGGTGAAATTCACCATTGACATGAAAATCACATACAGAGCTGATACGGTAGACATATGCAAATTTGCGGATATAGGAGCATAAACCGAGCAATCCGTCTCCGTACATCATTGGATCGTAATATTATTCACCTGCACTTATGTAAGCTCGTGCATATTTTATCGACCTACTGCTCATGCCAAATGCGTTCACTTATACGAGATTATTGAATCAGTAGTGTATGTAATTTGTGTTGATTTGCGACGGTTTTGAGTGTATGGTTTAGTTCAGTCACTATCTTGACTTAGCTTAATGAGTCTTTATTGATGACGTAGTTATCTGTATTTAGAAATCAAAATAAAAATGTTATTTATGGTGTCGTAACGTAACAACATAACATCACGCCCGTTATTGGGTTACGCAGAGGTCGTACTTTTCAAAATACAGTAAACATATTCGTGTCTGCTGAATTGAAGATGAATGAAGTTGTTTTTCATCACCTTCAGAAGTTCAACAATTGTTACAATTATTTGTTAGCACCGAGACGGTTAAAGATCACTCTAACACGTCAGTACGGAGCAATAAATAACAGAATTAACAACGTAACTCTTCTACGTCCCCGCGGTCACTTTCCCTCCCAATTCCAAGCGACATAAGTATACAACTAACTTACAGCTCCAAGCACCTTCAGAATTCATAATTCCCCATAAAACTAAGTTTAAAGTTGAAATTAAAACAGAATTAAGCCGTCGTCTGCGAGTTAGTTGCATTTGTAGCGGCGCATCCCGTCCCTGTCGTGGGTACTCGGTACTCGCACATTTACATAAAGCGCTGGCACCACTCCCACCAGAATTACCATAAGCGCTTAATTATTTTGTTTATCTGACCACTAAACTGCTTTGACTTCTCTGAGAGACGTAGAACAGAGCCAGTGTGTTAATAATCCGCTGTATAAAACGCTTTTTTCTCAATGTCCGCTGTTGGCAGCGAAGTGGTATTAACTCTTTAATGTAAATATAGATAAAAGCAATTTATTTGCGCATACGGCACCTGAGGGTTAATGTGTGTGCACTGAGCGTTATCTACTTCTGTTGTTTTATTTGCTTTTCATTAAAAAGTCAGTAGTTCGATAGAGCTCCCCATACTTATTAAATCCATGTGTAATTAAAATTAAATAAACTTACATTCCTACTACGTTTGCTGCAAAACAACATTTAGTTAGTTAAACAGCAAGTTATAAGGGTATCTCCCATTGATTACCGCAACGAATAGTCCCGGTCGCAATATCGCCATAAAACAAATAGTTCACGGACAGTCATTAAGCAACTTCTGCTCTGTACAGTACAACACTCGTATTTTAATTACCCTTTAATGTTACAAAACTATACGGTAAACTTTGTATTTAAATTAATAAAACCTAACAACAATTCTAACTGAGAATTTCCGCTATGCATACTGATGTGGATTACATTAAACTGCATTTCACGGTAGCTGCATTAGGAAAAGTAATTAAAACAGAAATATAAACACGTAGAGAAGGGAATAACTTTAAATGGGAAAAAATTAGTATTATGTATTTTTCGTTAATTCTGCATTTTTAGGAAGGGAAAAATGAAGCTTCAAATTCAAAGTCAATCGACAAAAGCTTCCTACACTCTAATTGCGTAACACAGTTTCAATCACAATCTGAAGAATTTTGATGAGCATCGCTAAACCATTGCTCCATATGTTTGAAAAATTCGTCTGCTCGACAACGTATGTGGCGCAATGAATATTGTTGAATTGTCAAAATGACAGGTATTGGCGTAGTAAATGTGTTACGCAATTTTCCCGCTGGTTTTTTAAAACAACAAACTAAGAAAACGTATGTATGTATTTTGTACTTTCTCAGCAGCCAAAGCGTTTTCAATTAATTCCTGATTGGTTACTATGCAGCTAAAGGTAAACGAAGTAGACAAATTAAACACGTAATTCCAAAGAATTGATGTGGGTCCAGTAATTAAGTTTGCTGAGTCCAGGCCGGTCTTGGTTCAACACGGAGGAGACAGTAAGGCTGCGGGCACGAAACCAGCGGCAACCACCACCAACCATCGAATCCATTACTATTTTATAATTATAGAAATAGAGTAAATAAAGTCGCTTTTCGTGTCTGCTATGTCACGGCTTAAATCTTCTAGACTAGATGACGTTTTCACCATAATTTAGAGAATTTATTCCGAAAGGTTTCTTTGTAGGAAACGATGAGTATAGTGATGTGTTTATAGTTATAGTAAAACAACCAGATTTTTTTTTCTTTCATATCTGTTTGTTACCAAACTATTTATAAATAGAAGATAAAATGTTCTTATAGGAAGTAGGGTGGATAGTTTTGTGATTTTATCATTATTCGTAAAAAGAAAAACAGAAACGGATGTCAGTCAGGAAGTTAATATTGAATAAGACGTTGATCTTTTTTGCGGTAATAAATCACTTATTGTTTTTTAGCTTCATTGAGGAAAATGTCGTGATTTCAGGCTGAAAAAGAATGATAAATAAATAAAAACGCGTGTGGTTGTGGTAGTCCCGTCAGGAACAAAGTTCCTCCTCACGTATGATAAAAAAAACACTTTTTTTTGTTTGAATGGGTATGCTCTTGAGGTGGTCCCATATCAATTTTATTAACTTTTCTTGGGTACTTTTTGAGTTAGCTTCAATAATACGTATTTTTCCCACTTAGTCTATGTGGATGATGGTTTAACATATTCCTGTCACTGTTATTTACATAGAAAGTCGCGGTATTCGAATTTGTAGGTACCTACTACAACAACTAAAAAGTGAAAAATAACTTTAATTTCGGAAGTCGGTGGCGAAAAACGAAAATTCAAAACCAAAGACACCGACTTCCGAAATTAAAGTTATTTTGCATTTGTAGTGTTTTTTTTTGGAAGTCATTTGGTTTTTTTTTCGTTTGACGATTTCTGCCATTTCGCGAGCCGCGTTAACGAACTTCGTTCCAAAAATATTCTTCTGTGGAATATTGGCGATAAGTTGAGCCAAGTATCGGGTGTATATGTGACGTATGGTTAATTCGACTGCCAAACCCCACCACGTTAACTGGCACAAAAGATAATGGGTAATTTTTAACGGTACTGGAATATTTAACTGTCGTAGGTAAAAACCTTTCCCATATTTTATCAGATGATTTACTTAAGCCGGATTTACATTACGAAACTAGTTGCGCAAACTTAGTTACTCACTGATAACTATCAACTGTAAATAATTATCATTTTAAACGTGAAACCATCGATGAATAACTAAGTTTGCGCAACTAGTTTCGTAATGTAAATCCGGCTTTAATAATTATAAATACGTGCACGTCATTGCAAGAAAATATTTCAACTGTACATCTTACAAAGAAAACTTAATGCTTTGCCTTGGAAAACAAAATAAACGAGAAAAATACATTTCCCAAAGTAACCATAACATTAATTCTGAACAGCTGTTCCCGTGGCATTCTAACCGCAACATTCAACTTATTCTAGTAGAATTTACAAAACACACATTCATCTGTTATTCATGAGACACGATAAAGATGGACTGCGCTTTAAATCATTTTTAGTGTGCCTTATCTCATAAACGGGAACCATTTTAAGATTGCTTATCTTGACATTGTTTTTCTTGTCGCCGCTACTTTGTTTTTGAAACTATGTCTTTGAGCCAATTCTGCTAAATGTAGGCAAAACGGGTTGCGCAAGGATTTTATTTGGTTTGGAAAATCAAAGTCAGATCTTACGTTAATGCGTAGCATTAGTAAGAACAGGGGTAAGATTTGTTATCTTTAAGCACTTTTTGACGCAACTTTGGTATTATAGTACGTCGTCATTTACCAAGACCATCCGTCATCTACCTGACCTCCATAACCCATTTAGGTACCTACTGTTCAGTCTGACAAACAGTCTTGCCAAAAGGTACCTATCCATTTTCAGGACTGGATGTCAGACTTTCAGGTTTCTGACTGCCCGTAACGACTGTCACGACCTATGTACGGGATAACGTATATATGGAAATACGGGAAACCTACATATTAATAAAAACCAACTTATTTTGTGCCATGCTAATTAAATGACAGTAAGGGCCACGTTAATTATACCGCTCTCCATTAAATAGTCAAAACGAAATGAAGAACGAAAAACTCGACAAAAAAACACTCCGAAACAAAACGCAGACGCAGATTTGAATTAAAACTTTTAAATTAAGCTGTCAACATTTTCATCGACTTTACATGCTGTTTATTCGTATAGTGCTACAAAGATCTTATGGCGCTTGAAATACATTGACAGGAGCGCGCGGCTGTTGGCAAATTGTATTGAAAAACAAAATGGCGGTGTTAGTTCCGATTTTGGCCACGCGCCAATAGATCCATAAACTACTTTAAATTCTTATAATAGAATCTTCTACTTTAAATGTCGCGCCCCTTAACTTAATTTTCCACAGAAATAATTTAAATGTATACGTAACAAGCAGTGCGCAATTTTAAAGACGATCTGCAGCGTTCATGTCCGCGACATTGTATGTTATAGAACTCATATAAAGAATCAGTAAACAATTTACGACTATTTTATAGATCTATAGATTTCTACGATTCGTTCAGTCATCACTTATTCTATTTAGATACATTTGTTTTCTATATTTGCATGATATTGTAGCTAAACGATTGTGATAATATTTACATAAAAGTTTTGCAGTCGAAATTGAAATTCATCACAACACTTTTCCAAACTACGTTTCAATCAGCTTCTATTATTCTAGGTACCAGGTGCGGTTAAATAGGAATAGGTAGGTAGGTACTCTTCATGCAGTGAGCCGTGACATGAACTCATTAGCCTTAATATGTTACTTGTCCCATATGTTGGAGTGTCCAAAGTGTAAATACACCTACATTTATGAGAACCTAAAACGCGCAACTGACACCGCGTCTGGCGTGGCCACCTACTGGGCCCAACACATCTAACATATAATATTACTATAGACTTGAAAAGGAGAAAAATGTAGCTAGTTGCTATAGGGTATTCTAAAGCGATGTTTTACTGCATAAAATACTGTAAATACGGTACACGTTAAGTAAACTGTGCTCCCGTTGCACACCAAGCCATCATCGCTGTTGCTTTTGAGTTGCAAGCTCAGAAAAAATTATCCAATTTACACAACGCTAGTTGTAAAGACGCCCTTAGGGTGTCGTTACATTGACCGCTGTGGAGACGGTTTTAAAATGTTCGGAACGAAAGAGCGTCAATTACATTGTCGCTACCATACCGCAGTGGCTTAGCCGGCAGAACTGATGTTTTATGTTGCTGTAAGAATGTAAGACGTACGCAGCGTCTTAAGGTGGATGCTCCGAGGTAGCCCGCGTTGCGTTTTTTGGAATTTGCAGCTCAGTGTCAGGTTGTATCTAGATCATATTTAGATCAACATACAACCTGATACTGACCTGCAAATGGCAAAAAACGTAAGGAAATTTGAATTTCGCGGGCTACCTTGGAGCATCCACCTTAAGGTGACAGCATCCGTTTGGTGTTTCAACGTTTTGTTTCTGTCCTTAACCTTTTTTTCTTGTCTAAAATCGCGTGAAACTGAGCGTTTAACTATAGTAGATAAATACAGTTATTTTGTCGAAAAAATTATAATAACTAGCCATGAATAAAAATCGCTACTTCTTGCAAGGGAGCCTGTCAATAATTACGAGATATGACGGTAGCTAAAGATAAGGTAATGAGGCCGGCCCTCATTTAGTCCATTCAATCATGTCCGTTGTCCATCAATGTGCGTACACCCTAACACTTAGGAAACCATAAGTCTCACCCGTCTTGTTTGCAACTTGCATTTTTCCATTGTTAAACAGCAAAAAGCTTGCAAAACATTTCTCAATATTAAAAGGGGAAACTGGTTTTCCAACGTAAATAAAAGGAACTGAGATTCCTGTGAAAAATTGTGAACTAAAAATCTAACAAAGGTTGATGATATTTTTTGCATATTTAAATGAGAATAAAATGGAATATAAGTTACAAATTACGTTGTAGAACCTAAAACTTATTATTTGAAAACCAGGTACCTACACTACCTAAATAATTGAAAGGTTTGACCGTCAAACCGTCAGATTTGGGTATGAATGGAGTTTCAATTAAAAAAGCCTTAAAGCACTGTTGAACTTATAACAATATAATTCTCTACAATTGTTGGGCTAACGAGTCAAACATTTGTTTCAAAGTTGAAATTAATTTGTTTTGTGGGTGCGTGGGCCTGCGTGAGTAACACAGACACAAAGAAACGTGATATGGGTGTTTTAATGGGGTACAAAGGATGACCCTCACATGTGCAAATTACCGGTGTTCACTAATTAGCCACATGCTACCAATGTTACTTATTTCTAAGTCAAATCATTTATTTCAAATAAACGGCAAAAAACGCACTTCATTTTATTAGGTTCACCAACAATTGATTACACTAATACAAACACCTAATACATTTTTTTAAAGTAAAATAACAGTGCATCAGTAACTTACTAGTTACTTTCTTATAAACAGTATTCGCTTTTTTAACATGTTGCCAAAGTCGGTTACAGAACTTAGCGATGGAAAGTTCAAAACCCACATAAAACGTGTCCTTATAAACAAATAAACTTTTTCAGGGGAAATAACAATCGGACTGCCTCGTTGGTCTAGTGGTCGCAAGTGTTACTGCTGAGCTTGAGGTCCTGGGTTCGATTCCCGGGTCAAGCAAAGTGTTATTAGATTTTTTCATCTGGAATTGCTCAGTTGCAGCCCGGACTCTGGATTTGTGCCCGGTTGATGGCAATAGGCTCGCCCCCTCTTACATGGGACTTAAACATAACTGGCGAAATGTGGTGTACTATAGGTACACCTCTGCCTAACCCTTCGGGAAATACAGGCGTGATGTTTATGTTATGTATAAATAACAATCCGATAAATTAGTGTTATTTATCTTTTCGAATCAATCGTACCTACTGCTTTCTTTTATAATACCTACGTGCTATAATCACATAACCTCCCTAGAAACGCTAATGCGTATAAAATATTACTTCAAAAATGAACAATCATTAAAAATCCATTCAGATCCGAGCTCTATATTTTACATGAATTGTATTCGTAATAAAAGCGGATTTTTTTCAGTGGACTGAGTTTATTTTTCTTTTATAATGGAGGAATTTGCCGAGGGTGAAAATTGTCCCCAATCATTTTATAATTAAGACTGAACAGGCATAGCAGACAGAGCCTGTAAACGTTAAGGGGAAAAGTACTAACTACAATAAAAAGCTATTTCAGTTGTAATTATAATAAAATAGTAACGAAAACAAAACTGACCATCGAATATTAAAAAAAGGTAATTGCTACGAGGTAACTAGTCTGGCCCAAAAACTGATGAACGGATTTGGATGGAATTTGCCATACCTACGTAAGTCATAAGTCATAAGTCATTTATTTCATAACAATATGGAAACATTGTGTTGAAAATAATATAAAAATAACAAATTGCAATTAAATTAAATTAAAAATAACAATTAATACGGATCAAAATTCATTAAAATACATCAAAAACGTTGAAAATATAAAACAGTACATGGCAATTAAATTGCATTTGAATTACGATAATAGAACCGTTTTTCCCCCGAAGGGAATAAAAACGGATATTTTGGGTCTAGCCAAGGCTTGACCCTCTGAGATTACACTTTGTATTTTGTCAATGAACGGCACGTTTTTACTAGCTCTTTTCACAGTAAAGTCGCCCTTATAACGCGCGCCGCTTGTAGGAACGAGAGCGGGGCGCGGGCGGGGGGCGTGGCTCGCTTGGCCGGCGAGCGCGTTGCGCGCGGTCTTCAGTACGGTCTCAATATAAAGGGCCGGCTAGGCCTTAAACCTGGGTCAAGCCTTGGCTAGACCCAAAATATCCGTTTTTATTCCCTTCGGGGGAAAAACGGTTCTATTTTAGGTCTGAGCCTGCGGCTTGACCCTCTGAGACTTGTTTGGTTTCTGCCGGCCATAGAAGCGTACTGTGAAAATGTAATTGAGTTACCTACTTTTCTAGGATGGTTACAATGTCAAAAAGAAATAAAAAGATTATTTAAAAAGAAACAACAGACTTCTTTATTTTAAAATCTGGAAACTAGAACTATAGTAACTCTATGTCAATAACATTATGACTCGTGAAACAAATAAACATTATTTTTTAATATAACTTTTTAGATACAAAATCAATCAACATTTAGTTCACTTATTATATACCTATCTAATCAGGTTTCATAAAATAATCAGTCTCATACAATCACAACAAAGGTTCAAAGGAACTATTTAAATTATTTGGTCTTTGATTAGAATCAAAATCAACACGACTTATTTCTTTAAAATAATGCTTAAAGAAAGTAGCCTCACTTCGCCAGTTTCCTTTATTCAAGACCTCATCTAGTGGCAATGAATTGAAATTTTTTGAAGCAACCGCTGAACGTACACTCCCCGGTGGCGCATTAATGCCTACGCTCTCAAAAGCGGTTTTTACCCATCCAGCAATAACGCTACGAGAAGCAGCTTTCACCACACCTCTGGTTGTTATAAATAAATTTGTTAGATCGGAACGGGCTGCTCTACGATTTTTGGATAAGGAAATAAGCTTAGACGTCCAAAAAGGAATATCCAAATTCTTTATCTGACCAGACTTAAGTTCCCAACCTGATTGCCTGAAGCGTGTACAATCCGTCTTGGACCCAAACTTGGGCCAAAATATTAAAGAGTCTTTCGTCGATATCATATCCTCTGAGCTTATATGTAATAACGTTAAGTCGTGGATACGACGTCCAGAACTTAATAGCAACAGTAAAGCAACATGTCTAGATAACTGGAAAAAACTATTCTCTTGAGGGGGATTTTCTGAAAGCCACTTTATCATTACCGAAACATCCCATATACATTTTCTAGCGACAGGTGGTTTTGCTAGATCGATCCCTTTAATTATTCTTGAAACTAACGGATGTGAGCCTAGATTAACTGTATTAGAAGGATTTGAGAAAGTACAAACAACCGACTTATGGACTTTAATAGTTCTGGGAGCTAGTTTCAGATCCGTATGCAAATAGCACAGAAAAAGAGCCAAATTTATTGCCGATGGGTTAGAATGGCTTATTGAATTCGAAGAACACCAGTGCAGCCAACGATTCCAGGCCGACTTATATGAATACAGCGTCGACTTCCTCCATGAGCTTTCTAATAAGGCTATATTAACCGACGTCCAATCTTTTACTAGGTCACTCCACCCCGAATTCTCCAAGCCTCCAATTTTAATTTGTTTGCCTCGGGAGGAGGAGCCGCTGTGGTCAAGTCTACCAGATGATGTTGAAGGTTGCGAATTTGGTATGGAGGGGCAGTCGCTCTCCGCCGAAGGTCTACTCTCCAAAACGACTTCTCCCACTTGGGTGCTACGATTATGTACGTTCCTACTGCACTGTTTAAATGCTGCAGCACTTGCGGCATTAATGCTGGTGGAGGGAACACCCAAGCTAGGTTGAAGTTCCATTCCTGACTGAAAGCGTTCGTAAAGACTGCTTTCCTGTCTTTCGAATCTTGACTGACATATAGTGGAACCACAGCCGATGCTTCGGTCGCGAACAAGTCTATTTCCGGAGTGCCCCATCGCTGGAATATTTTTGTGGTGACAGATGGAGACAGACTCCACTCTGCGATTTTCTTCTTGCGGGAGAGGCTGTCGGCCGTCAAGTTGTAACGTCCCGGGATGAATTGTGGTTGAATAACTATATGCGCCTGATGACACAAGATTAATAGGCGTTTGGCTAGTTTTAATAGACTTGCTGACTTTGTCCCGCCTTGTCTTCTTATATGGGAGATGACAGTTCGGTTGTCGGATTGGACTACAATGGTCTGACCTTTCAGCATTTCGATATGCGTCTCTATGGATTTGTGGACTGCATAGAGCTCCTTGATGTTTATATGCCATAATCTTTGTGTTGCCTCCCAGGGAATTGAAATGGTTTTTCCGTTGAGATCCGATCCCCACCCCCAGTCGGATGCATCGGTTGATAAGAAGGCAGTCGGATTTCCCGTGAAGATTGGAGAGTCTTTGCGCACATTCGCTAGCCACCAGTTCACGTCGCGTAGAGCTGCCTTGGGGATAATGTGGGATCGATCTGGTTGAAGTAAGTTTAGTCTGTTCACAGCCCTCTGTATTAATCGGCAATTCAGAAGCCCCAACGGCACCACGAAAGCCGCGAACACTAGTAGACCCAGTAATGACTTTGCTTTTCTCCAACTCCAGTAGCCAGTTTTTCTTGTCAGTAGTAGTGTTTCTGTTAGTTTTTCCACCTTTTTTGTACTGATGCACTTGACATTCTTTTCGGTGTCCCATATAATTCCCAGGAACTCTAACTTGTGGGTCGGAACCAGTCTTGATTTTTGCCAATTTATTATCCAGCCTAACTCGGTCAAAATTTCTATGGTTAGTTGAATCTGATTTTTTAATACACTCAAATCCTGGCATGCCAGTAAAAAATCGTCCAAGTAAACGATTATTCGAACTCCTTTTGATCTTAGCAGACCGGCTACCCAGTTCGTTAGACGAGCGAATATCACTGGGGCAACAGATAGACCGAATGGCAGTGCGGTCATCTGGTAGCACTGATTGTTGTATGATAGAGCAAGGAACCTTCTGTGAGACGGTTTTATGGGGACGTGTAGGTATGCACTCGATAAATCTATTTTTGCTAGGAAGTCGTTGCGCTGGAGAAAATTCGGTATTTTCTGATGATTTACGAGGCGAAAAGGTTTCGGATTCATGAAACGGTTCAGTGGTTTCAAATTGAGTACCGGTCTTTGATTGCCGTCTGACTTCGAAACTAGAAAGAGACGCGAGAGGAAAACTGATTTGTGATTGCATTTTTCCAACGCCCCCATTTGGAGTAGTTTCGTTATTTCTTGTTGCATAGCCTGGGATTTTTCGGTTTTTAGTCTTATTAAGTTTTTCTTTGACGCCGACATAAGCGGTGGCTTTCGCTTGAAAGGTATCGACAAGCCCGTTAAAACATTTTTGATATAATTTGGAGCGCCGTGATTCTCCCATTTTTTTATAAAATATTTCAGACGCCCAGCTAGATGATTTTTCCCGGCATAGTCAATAGGGTTTTGTCGTTGGCCTTCTAGGTGAAGCAGAGGGTTTTCCATGCCCCCCCCCTGTTTTCTTATTGTTTGGTTTCGCCTCATAGGGTTTCCTGAAACCTCTATTGGCTGACGACGATGCTGATGAGGTTGGCTGAAGTTTATTTTTCTTAAATTGCTGCTGACGGTTGTTCTGAAAACTTGAAGGTTCTCTGTAACCTTGACGCTTGATATTAGTGTCGGTCGCGCCCTTGGTAGCGGGAAAAAATTTGTAGAAACCGCCATTCTGCTTGAAAGTCTCGGATAAAGCATTCTCTTCAAAGAGATGGGTAGAAGAGGGGGGAACAGCATTTAATGTAGTCTGCATGAATTTCGAAGGCGGCTTATAGACAGAACGTCTGAACTCTATAAGTTCAGCACGACGCCCACATACATATTGAAGAATGTCGTCGCTGGACTTCTTAAAATCTGTTTCCGCCCCGGTGATATGTCTCGCAATAGCTTCGTTCAGAGCTTTTGATTTCACTTCGTTTGCTATCTTCGAAAGGGCTTCCCTTAATTGTTTCCAGTGCAACAGAAGTCCATGTGTTACGGCACCCAAAGTATGATCAAACTTAACAACCTGTTCGTAAGGAACCCAGTTTGGTGTCTTTCCGGCCAACTGGGGGTTCACCAATAAAGATATAAAAGCCGGAGTTGCCTGGAGTTTCTTATTAACCTCGATATATCGGAGGTTTGCCCAGCTCTGCTTACCGAACCTTTGACAAGATATGGCCTGCTCTAACAAATCGGCCGGAGCAGGCAAGACTTTTGGTTCAGCTTCTTTGACACAAGGGGAGAAATCAAATAAATCTTCATTACCTCCTGGTAAGTCTAGAACCATATCAGGGGCCCGGAATGCAGAAAACGGCCTATCATCATTTTCTTTTTCTTCTTCGGTTTCGCTCAATGACAAGACTTCTTCCAAAACCAAGTCATCGTCTTCGTACCTTTTATTTACAGAAGCGTTGCGAGACGATTGGTTGCCCAGTAACTGATTTACCATATTTTGCAGGGATTTTGTCTGCTCTTTAAGAATTTTTATATCTTTAGCTGAATCCGTCTTCTTTGGTCTTTTATGACGATTATAATGTAAGGACTGAGACGATGGTCTTTTCCTATTATCTCCACCGGACATCAAATTTTCTGCCTCTTCCCTAGACACAAAACTGTGTTTTATGTCCTGAATGGCAGCCATGAAAATTTCTAAATTAGAAGCTGATCCATGTATTTTAAGAGCCAATGGTTTCGGACCTATTATTAGAGCCCTGCAGAAAGCCCAGTCCAGAAGACACAGCTTCAAATTCTTAAAAGCTTTTTCCGATATTGAGGTTGTATCTAAGTCAAAAGCTTTTATGATGGATATTGTTGGAATAGCAAACCTCAGTTTATTAAAAACTTGTGGGTCTATTTTAGAGCCAAAAAGATCTTTCTTACTGTAATTAACGACATTCCAGTCACGCCATGTGTCCGGATAAACTTGATCAACGACCTCGATGAGACGATTCAAAATTTCTCTGTCCTCTGGTACTTCGAGGTTAGCGAGTTCTCCCAAGGTTGTAAAAGCTTTAGATAGCGCCATTTTTCATGCTGCAATAGAAAATATCACATAAATAATGTGAAAAGACTGCCTGACGGGACAGCTCATGAGTTAGATATCAAATCCAATATGACCCTACTGCTTTAGTAATTTGGTCGACGGGCCAAGATTTTTATCCGACGGTTTTTCAAACTTGACCGACGGCTCACAATATTGAGACGACGGCTCAGCATGTTGAGCCGACGGCTCATTTCATTGAGCCGACATTTGATTGGGTCAATAACCTGAGCCGACGGGCTGCAAGTTTATAATGATCACACATCATAGGATCAAAACTAAGTGGTAAAAAAAAAACCACGTAGGACTACCATGGGTGAGTCCAAAGAAAGAAAAAATATAGTTAACAACTGAAGCGACGATAACCTCACTTTAACATGCAAACACTGAAAAATATCATCTATTTTTGTAACCATCTTAGAATAAAACATAGGTGACTCACCTTAAAATTGAGATAATCCATACACAAATGAAGATAATCTCTCGAACAGTCTCACTGTTTAATATCAACGTGCGTATCACTCGCAAAATACAGCGTACTGAAGACCGCGCGCAACGCGCTCGCCGGCCAAGCGAGCCACGCCCCCCGCCCGCGCCCCGCTCTCGTTCCTACAAGCGGCGCGCGTTATAAGGGCGACTTTACTGTGAAAAGAGCTAGTAAAAACGTGCCGTTCATTGACAAAATACAAAGTGTAATCTCAGAGGGTCAAGCCGCAGGCTCAGACCTAAAATAACAAAATATAAAAAGTTACAGTGAAATCAGATTAAAATTACCTAACATAAAACATTATAATTAAATCAGATTAAAATATTTAGAAATGTCAATAAATAAAAACACTATACGGATAGTTTATAACCTGGATTAACACAATGATATAGTACTTTTAATCTCGGTGATACTACGATCCCGTGGAATATTTTCCGGCATCCATGCGGGCGAAGCCGCGGGCAAAAATTAGTGTTATTATAAGTCAGTTTTTAAAATAAACTCATCAACAGTCAAAGATTTAATTCTCATAAAAGTGACAAGCTCCATTATAATAATTATTTATGGTTATTAAATAAAACGGGCAGTAAGGATAAGTGCCATGAACATCACAATGAATTTAAGTGATTTCTGTGGGACTAGCAACAGTAAGTAAAACATGTTATTTTTGAATGAATGAATGATATATTTATTTGCAAGAATATAGGTAGCTAACATAAATTCTTATGATTTATGGGTTTCACTATATTCGGCGTTGCAGCCGTGCAAATATTTAGATTTAAATCTTGGTTATATTTGTAGCATGCAGTACACATTTAGTAATTAGCAATAACATAAAACATACTAATAATAATTTCATGATGTCGATTACAATGCAATTTATAAAATTAAAATTAGGAAATATGATTCTATTCATTTAAAATAATAATTTACATTAAAAATAGCGCTCAATAATAATGATGTCATGTCAATAAAAAATAGCAAGAATAGTAGATAGTATTTCAATAATAATTAAGTAATGTCAATATGTAGATGTCATAATAATTAGTAAGTAATAGTAGGTATAAGTACCTAGTAAGTAATAAGTTTAGGGCGACAATCCGGCAGACTCTTCCAGCCCACGCGATAAAAAATCACCTACCTATCTATCTCTGCTCAATCCATCTCAGAACAAAGATTTACATTTAGGTATAGTTCATTCTACAAAATAACCTATCCTCTATCCTACCCAATCCCTAAATAGTTGGGCGCCACTGCACGGATGAAATCATTCCACGTACCCTCATCAATCAACTCCACCGAAACGAACGATCATAATTTATACAACAGTTCCTCTATTCATGGCTCCATGTGTTTTTCTTCTTCGTATTTACCTGATGCAAATTTCCATTGTAATTTACGCAGCAGAAATTTAATTAACTTTCACTTCAAAGCCCTGTTAAAGGTCAATGAGCGCTCGAGGATTCACTGTTTTGTGTAAAAAGGGCCAAACTTCGAAGTCATTTCCAACCCAACTTGAGCATTTTATAGCAACATTCTGCTCGTTATTATGACGTTAAATTGCTTAATTGAAGGATATATTAATTTAACTGAAGGACGATTCTATTATTTCCAGCTTCGACATGCAAATTGAAGTGTGCGTGTTTCCTGCCGCCGCTAGGGATGGGTGGATCCGCCTTTGTTACTGCCAACTTAAAACTATGTTAATTTTATAATAAACTTATGGCAAAATCTCAGTAGAAAAATGTTTTAGACTCAATATTTGCAAGGATTATAAGATATTAAAATACTCAAGCATCACGCGAAGGAAGATATTATTCATCAAGTATTATGTAGGCAGGAGGTTCCACGCATCAAGTCATACGCTCCATATATTGCGGGTTTCACAAACATTTTATGTTAATCACGGCTGGTTGGGATCCACAAAAAATGTCCCCACGACACTCATGTCAGCCAAGAGAACTGTGTCCGCTATTCACATGCAAATTGAAGTGAAGGACCGATTTTTTGTCGAACAGACATTGTCCTAGTCTGGATTAAAGTAGATTACAGTATGTAGAGGTAGATAACAAAAAGATACGGACATAAATCGTGGAGTACTTTTACGGCATTTATAAAAGGGTAATAAAAGGCTTTAGCACTTTTCAAGATAATCATAAAACATAACAATGATAAACCCTTTCGTGGCCTTAGGAAGAATTACGCGATAAAAAAAATGATACTCATGAATATTGCGGGATGATTTTTCATAATAAATGCGCTTCGCTGGCATGTTTTGGGTCCGCTTTGCTATAAGCAGCCTGATAGCAGACACAAGACTGTGTTTTAGAGATCATGCAAAACCGAATGATTAATTTTATGTGCAGTAAAGTTGACTGATCTTCTCTTTCCTAATAGAAAACAGAAGGTATGATATAGTTGTATAAAGCAGCCCTTCTGGTAAACAGGGTTATTGATTATATGTCGGCAATCCGTTAAGGGGATGTAGGAGAGGTCATTTGCAACCAAATGACCCCTTATGACTTTTTCAATGTCAACCATATTCGATTAATTTGAATTGACATTTTATATTTTAAAATGTATGAAATAAAAATATAAAATGTCAAATGACTCGAATTTTTTGACATTTGCATCGGAGTAAAGGGGTAATTTGGTTGTAAATGATCTCCAACATACCCTTATTGGATTGCAGACATATAACGAATTACCCTGTATAACAGCAGGGCTATAACCTTGTATATTTCTCTATCAAATCTTTACACAAAGGGAGCGATTACCTACTAATAAAACCACGACTCAAAAGTTAGTGCTCTCATTCTGATGATGTGGCTACCCGTCATCAGCTTGCGGTAGAACTGACAAGATAGATAATAATTTTGCCACCTGTCAGCCCCTTGTCAGAAACAAACCATTGGCCATTTCAGAAAACTAGATTTTACTGTTATTCCAATTTTCTTATTCCACAACCCTTTATTCGATCTGCCAATTCTATAATCAACTTAGCTATCCTACGAAATCTGAAATTAATATTTCAACATTTTTAATATCATAAAAATGTAATTCACTTTGAATTTCATTAAAACTATTAGACATTCGCATCAAAGTTTGTATTATAAAAATGTCTAACTATTCTAGTTCGCTCTATGCAACGGGAACGTGCAACAAAAGGACGGACTTCACAATTTTTAATATAGTTTTGTAGGGACTCGAGCTGAAAGTATTCAGTGAAGTTATAGAGAATCCTTCGTTGAAGAATATTTACATTTGTAGTCAAAGTTGAACCATTTCATATTAGAGCTACGTAACTTTAACCGTTCCTCTGTACAAAGAAAATTCAGCTTAGGTATGTGGAATATTTTCCTAGATATTACACGAGAAAAGAAATAGGACAGCTAAAGAAATTCGTATAAAATTCCGTTCTCATATGAGAAGGGAATTTTTTACATATATTATGTTCTTTCGTTTTGTATTTTATTGTGAATCTACTCCTCAAAATAGAATCAGTCTACTTATTCAATTTCAGAATATTGTTGCTTTATTAAATCTTATTTTCAGCTGAGGGTGAAATTTGCAGAAAACACATACTTGTGCATACAGAAATAAGTATCTAAATTGCTTGTTGGCTTGCATGTTGTCACCTTACATTAATCATAACTTACACACAACCTTACCCTAAGACACCTACCGCTATAATTCTTACAAATATGCATCTAAGTTAGCACCTGAGGCCTAGCTAAGCCGAGTTTACACAAGCGGGCTCGGATCCGAGGGACGCCACTAGCGAACTGTTTGCCCCGGACAAATACCTATGCATCCCTAGCTTTACGCACATGGAACAGATTGTAAGCAAATAGCTATTGGGAAAGGGACATTTTGTGAAATAAAGCTATTTATAGATACTTGTAATAATTATGTAATGATGTTAAGTAAAACTTCTTAGTTTCAGAATTAAACAATAGGTAGTTTTTTTTATTCAGGCGAGGTACTAGTTTAAATTAAACAATTTTAATTTAAATGCCCCTGCGTCAAGTCCTAAAAACCATCTGAAGGTTATTAGGACTTGACAAAACATCGAATAATTTTTATTATAAAGCTTAACCTTAATAAAGTTTAAAGCTTAACACAATCTTCTGAAATAAATTCTCTAACACCAGAATTCGTTGCGTAGTTTACAAGAACAACGCGTACACACAGACAGACAGATAAAGTGACTTTGTTTATTACTATTACTAGTTAAGATCCCTAATTTATGATTATCTGATAATAAGTAGGTACGTAACTTATTTCAATTTTTTTGGCCATTTCACGAATTTAAAAAAACTGGAAAGGGTTTTATCTGTAACATAAGAACAGAACTAATTCAAACATAATTACCGTCTGTCTTGTGCTCTGAACCCAGCTACAAACAAAACAAAAAAAGAATGAATCAACTGGCCGAAGTATATAAAAGTCAACTGAGAGAAACGAGCCGTTCTGGTCCTTAAGTCCAAAACATTTCTTTTGTTTTCACTCATCCTGTTAGCAAAAAAAAAGTTAAACAGGCGAATGAAACAAAAGAAAATAATGCAACAACCAATCCGAAACACACCTCCGGATCTTTAAAAACGGATTCGCGGTTTTAAAATCCGTGTACAGTCACGAGCATAGTATGTTTTTTTTTTTTGTCGTTGAGAAAATCTTGGAATATTACACAATATTATATAATCTGCTACTAATGTTCCTGGCTCTTTCTTCGTGAGACGAAGAAGACCATAATAGACCACGCAGGCTAAGTGCAAGTTGGTGAACGACAAAATGCCAATTACCTATATTAGTTCCAGAAATAGACGGTTTCCTCGCGATAATTTTCTTTACCATTTAAAGTATGTATTTTGTTTCGTGCAATTCTTGCTATTCACAACTCGTGAATCCTGGCACTGCTAGAAAAATAATAAAGTATAGTTTCTGTAACAAGATTCCGTCTGCACAACACCTTATAAATTTCATTCAATAAATTGAAAAAAATACTTTACAATTTCATCAAGTCCCGATACATTTACGCTCCCGACTGTACGTACCTACATAATTAAGTTTAAACAAAAAAAACGGCATCCACTGTCCACAATACAAGCATATACACGTACCCAGTAATATAAGTCACGAAATTAAATGCATGCGTTGACTTTTACGATCCCGCCGGGACCGGAAAGTCATTCCGCTTATCCGGTTCCGCCAACCACTTCATTTGGGAGGCTTCCGCTCCTCTAGGTGTTTTTTCGGTAACCTGAATTTTGATAGAGGATTACACTCGACCTTTTTGTTTTTTTATTTTTTTTTGGCGATATAGAAACAATACAATCGTCGATGGCGTTCGTTTCGTTTAAGAGATTTGTGGGTGAGTGAATAAAAGTGACATGTTATTCACAACTCTGTAAAAGGTATTGAATAGTGATTGTAGTACTTTATACCGAAGAGCTCGTGGCTTAGTAATAACAGCCGCACGGGTCGATACATCAGGTTAAGCTACCCTTGCCGGGGTGGGTCCGTGGATGGGTGACCATCTTTACATATCGAGACTCCTTTGTGCCTCGGAAAACACGTTTAGCCATTGGTCCCGGTTGTCATTCGTGGATTTTTGACAGTCGTTACGGGTCGTCAGAAGCCCGAAAGTCTGACAACCAGTCTTACCAAGGGGTATTGTATTACCCAGTTACTGTGTTGTGGAGGTCAGATAGGCAATCGCTCCATGTAAAATATATTCAGCTGCATCCGGTTAGACTGGAAGCCGACCCCAGGCAGATTGATTGATTTACCTAGACGTACAGACCGTTACATTACCTAATTGGTTACTATAGTCCCTTTTCACAGTCATTTTAATAAGTGATGGGTGCCCAATTAATTGGGTGCTGACTGTACATGTTGAGGACTTAAAACTCAGTGAACTATCTCAAAGTGAAAAATATTTTTACAATTCCCTCATGACGCAACTCTCTTGGCGATAGTGTAATTGTACTAAAAACCGTAAAGCACCCCAGTTAAGTGCAATTCTAAAATCTTCCTAATTCTTCAAAATGAATGACTTGCAAAACAACTTAAATAATGAAGTTGAGATGACGGTTTGACAGCAACACTTACGATGTTGCTCCCAAGAGAGCCATCTCAAATGCTAGACTGAACATCCAAATGCAATGAAACTGAAAAAAAAACTCTACTCAATTTTCATGTCAAAACCAGTAACACAGATACCTACAATCTTCCTAGAATCACCGTCAAACGACATCCACCGTCGACAGCACAGTTCGCATCTTGCATAATTAAACGAAAACTTTAATTCGCCTCGCGTAGAATTTCGCTAAGCAAAGCAAAACTCAAACATGGACAAAACAAATTTAAATGAAAGTTAAATAGCCACTAATTAAACGAGCTGTCGTACTTCAGACGCTCCACAGGGATATATCTGGGAGTGATGTACACATAACATGGCGAAACAGTTAGGTGAGCAGGTAAACAATTATCATGTAGATAGCTAGCTCGTGGTTGCCCGCAAGTTCGTTCCTCCCATCAGTAATCTAGCCCCATAACCCGTTTGACCCTAGCCTAAGGCCTAGTGAAAAATCCTGTCTTGGTGCATCCACCCTACAGTGTCTAATGATATGGTCCTTTACCCATAAGTATTACTTTACGATATGTTGTCGATAATCTGTACCTAGTCTTTAGATCGGTCAGCGATCAAAATATCCATTTTATTCACGTTCCTAACGAATCCCACAAAAGGGGGGTTCGGATTGTAGGATACGATCGGAATAAGTCACTTTTGTGGCTGGAAATTTTTTGCTCCAGGCATTCACAGACAAAAATTGAAAACGATCTGACTACTTAACACGCACAATTCTTGCCCCTAAATTGACAGGCGCGATGCAACGGTGCGACGCGATTCTAGTAGAACAATTTCTATGAAGGTTTCATCAAATCAAACTTTATTTGTGAACATAGGTACATAAAAGGTCTTAAAATATACATTATAGGTTGATCTGTCTGTGTTCTACCAGTGCAATTGGTATACAAATAATTTCATACATTAATAAGTTTTTTTAAAGATTTTTTTTAATAAGTAGGTACTTTTAATGATTCGGAAACATGCATAGGAAATCAAAAGAATTCAATAAGATTAAATAATAAGTACTTTTAATTATTTTAGACTATATTTCATAGAAATAGAGTCGCGACGCGCCAGTCTGCGAGAGGAACCCGCTTTTATGAAGAAAATTATGAAGCATACAATACCTCTCTCTTTTGCCCACTGTACCAAGAATCAAGTATGCATGTTTTTCAGTCCCGTCATATGGATTGGAATGTTATTTTTCCCAATGGATTTAAGGTTGAAGCTACCAAGCTGCAGACATACCAGCTTTCTGATTCCGAGGATTTCGATTTTCGATTACAAACCGAATCATGTGTAACAAATTGACAACCGATACAACTAGCTTGAATTAAATAAGGTATATTGAAATGTTTGATTGAACTACAGAAGATAATGTGATTAAAGAACTACGGTATTGACGTTATTTTCGAAAAGTATTTGATGAAAATGGATCAGAAAACGTGATTTGATTACTTTAACCCAAAATTCTAATTTTAAATCTGTTTAAGGCCGTTTTACACCTCCACGTCAAGGGGACTTCAACAAGAACTAGACGATGGCGCCGAAGTAGAGATACATACCTACATTTACTATGGCCGCGTGTCCACCTCACGCCACCACCGGGATGGATTCGAATAATTTCTCTTTTTGACGTCCTGTTGACGTTGTGCAGTGGACAAACAGTCTAAAGCTTCAATTTTCGCCGACGATTTTTCAATTACAATTTTAAAGTAGTGCATGTGTCACCTTTTGTATGTGTAAGAATTTAACGTGAACAAGGTTTGTTTACACCTTCTTCGAATATTTTTGGAACGGACGTTATCCAGGGTGGCGGGGACATGGACGCGCAACCACCATGGATTCAGTACACGATGCTGAACCCCTCGGCGTTCAAATTTTTAGTCGGTCTTTTTTTTTAAATTGCTGTTACAATTATTTTGACCGCGAAGGTATTATAGTACACTTTTGTATGAAACAGCAGATTTTTTTTTTATAGCGGACGGAAAATTTCTACGCTAGGGTTGATTATGGTTTACGCGTCGATGTGCTAGCCCCCTGTATACAGCTAGCATTCGGTCCTACAAATCAATATGTGAGAGATTGTCATCTGACTTGCGGAATACTGCAAACATCGCCAGATATTGAAGTCAATAAATACATAGTATTTATATTATCGAATATAACTTTTGGAACTCAGCATCAAAGAAAAAGTAATTTAAACTTTTTTTCTGAAAATATTCCGGTATCAAACATAGACTACAACTTTACAGAAATAGGTAAGTAAATTACTTTTCCAATTTCCTTTGAACTGATAATTATAATTATTTTGTCTAATAAATTGTAGGTAGTTTGATTGTCACTTTAGCGAAACCCTTTTCTTCATTAACTAGTGAAAATAATCTACTGTTTTAAAACTAATTAACAAAGATTGTTGAAGGTTGTCAAAAACTTAGCGTCCTTTGATCATTTTGTTTGTTAACTTAACTCTCTTATTTTACGTTGAATCGAACCAATCGTATTTTTTATTAACTTGATAATAGAATGTTTCATTTTGCTTTGCACTACCGGCATTTTTTTCCACTTTTTTTCTTCAGCCAGCACCATACAAATAGCAAAGCCCTCCAAACCGTTGACTCCATTCCACAGTGACGCTAGTTTCACTTTGATGTATCGTCATGAGTTATTGCGTTGTCTGTCGTACTCTGACACGCCAATAAAAGCCCAACATACGCCAATAAGCGCGTGTTGGAACGCCTTCCGCTATTCAAATAGCAAAAACATGTTTCGAGCATTCGCTTCTCTACGTTGGAATGCAGGGGTATCACCTGGAAGATATTAATGTACACTACAGTTACAAGGGATTGTGGTTTGATTTACGAGGCTTGAAATGCCATACTGATATCTCACACGCTCATGACTGGTGGCATGTAAGTAAGTAAGTAATTATTTATTTCTCATGTTTAATTAAATAATTATTTTGTCAAAACTTATGTTTGAACGTTTTGATTGAATAATAGATTTGATTTACTTTCAGATCAGACTTAATCTGCAGGGTACTAACGTAACACACATACAATGGTAATCGATGGTAATGTCTTTCATTTTGACAGTTCAGCCACGTTCATTGCGTTATATTTACGTTGTCGAGCAGCTGAATTTCTTAAACCTATGAAGCAATAGATTTGGAATTTCCTTCAAACCCCAAGGATTGCAGTTAGAACTGTGTTACTCAATTTAGGGTGCAGATTTTCGCTGGATCAAGAGTTTGTTCAGTGACCTATTATAAATTTAATTGGGTACGTACTTTATTACCGAACCTAGAGCGCACTCTAGGTTCAAACAAGATAAATCTACGCGTGACTGGTGGCGCTGGCGTGCTTTATTCTATAAGTAAGTACTGTAATTTTTTTATTTTTTTATTCCATATTTATAATTTAAATCTTAATATTATTAATCTTATAATCATAATATTATTAATCTTATATTAATAATTTAATCTTAATAGTATTAATCTTAAATTAATATTAACTAATACATAATTCTATAGGTACTTCATTTGACCTTACATAAACGACAAGACGACGGAATACGATTAGTTCCGATTTCAGCCGCGCGCAGACTTATCTTCCGAGCGGTCTACCATATAGTCTGTAAGGACGGACGTAACAATAGACTCACAGTCAATGAACTCAGAAGCTGATACCTTAAATCCGACCAGGCATAACGCGATTGGGGTTTTCAGTTATAGGTAATAGTCACCGTCCGAAATTGGAACTTTCCGATGAATAGCGAAGCTCTCCTCGTTATCATTGCACTGCAGAACCCTTTCCGTTTCAAAAGTACCTATTAGTAGGTAAAGTTAGGTATAACAGAGGGATTTCAGTTCTTGTAATAAAAGCAGGTCTGAACTCCAAAAAGTATGCGTTATCGTGGAAGCGTTTACTGATACCCAAAAAGAATACCTCTAGTAATCTACAGTTCAACAATTAAACAGGACACTCGTAGTCTATGAGTTACACTACCCAAACATTGTAGATGCTGATTGTAGATAGACAAATAAACTAAATAAATATATAAAGCACTCAGTCATTTCTGCCATCGAAACCTTGCAATCTTGCAATCACACAGACAGACACAAAAAGCGACTTTGATTTATAATATTATGTATAATGTAGATATAAATGTCAAACTTTAAGGCGCTGACAAGAGGCAAACATTAAAAGTAAG
The DNA here is from genome assembly GCA_914767815.1 of Eupsilia transversa. Lineage (NCBI taxonomy): Eukaryota > Metazoa > Arthropoda > Insecta > Lepidoptera > Noctuidae > Eupsilia > Eupsilia transversa. The sequence goes on from OU611888.1 coordinate 9,276,929, forward strand.
CTTGTCTTAAAACAAAAAAAATCCTAATCTATAGTTTGTGGTAGCGCAAAAAAAATATGACACATAAATCTTTAACCTATAATTCTCAGAACTTGGTTGTTACAAAAACACGTTTTGAAAGAAAATCTCATTACAAATTAACGGCAAACTAACCTTTTACATTGAGTTAATTCCAATCAAAATGATATGTATTAAATATCCACGTACGTTGGTATTATAATTAATAACAAGAACGTCATAGTTGCATGCAGGACTTGATTGTATTTTTTATTTTCGATTACCCAACTCATTTTTTAAGTAAATAGATAATTGCTTCTTATTTTTCTATAAATTACAAGCGCTGTGTCATTTTGCTTCTCTATCTTTTCTATGCAGTCCCACAGCGACCACGGTTGAGCTCTTGTCAACGTCTTAATAACAATTCCCAAGTGATTGTGAACACAGTTAATTTGTTGTTGATAGTTAATCAATGTAATGGGCTGTAGGTAATCGGGCTATTATAGTTGCTTCCGGGCTATCTCTGTCCAATGTCCAGTATGGTGCAGTGGAGATAAATCGTAATAAACTGCATTTAAGCCTATGCACACGATATCTATTATAGGTATCTATTATACATTTTTACAGTGAATTCATTTTCACACCTCCACCTTAAGACCTAGGCCATTTTTTTATATATTCGGATAGCTCTAAAGAGGTGCCATCTATACTTATAATAAATCTGTAGAAGTGAAAATTCTGTACATTGAAAATATCCAAAAAATAAATAGCAGGGGGTGTTACTAGACCGACACCGAACCCAAAAATTTGATTAAAAAAAATTTTGTCTGTCTGTCTGTCTGTCTGTCTGTCTGTCTGTCTGTCTGTCTGTCTGTCTGTTTGTTCAGGCATCACGCAAAAACTACCGGTTCGATTACGATGAAACTTGGTATAATTATTCTTTAATATCCTGGGCACCACACTGGGTACTTTTTATCCCGGAAAAGTATCCTATCCTACTATATATATTTATACCTATTAATAAAAAGACAAGTCCTGACTGACTGATTCATCAACGCCCAGCCCAAACCCTTGGACCTAGAAAGCTGAAATTTTGCACAGAGGTTCCCTTTATAATGTAGGCAAGGAATAAGGAAGCATTTTTTGAAATTCAACCCCTAAGGGGGTCAAATAGGGGATGAAAGTTTGTATGAAAAATTTTATTCCTTGAGGTAATAAACATGAAACTCCGCACGAATAATTATCAAAATAAATGAAAAAGTTTGTAATTTGTTGTTTTTCTAAATTACCCCCTAAAGGGGGGTTGGGGGGTGTCAAAGTTTGTACGGAAGAATTTTAACGCGCTGTCCGATTAACTCGAAACTCAATATTTATACTTAAACCCAAAAATTAAGAATAACGTGTATCAGGATTTTTCGAAATTCAACCCCTAAGGGGGTAAAATAAGGGATGAAAGTTTGTAGGAAAAATCTTATTCCTTGAGGTAATAAACATGAAACTTCGCACGAATAGTTATCTAAATAAATTATAAAGTTTATAGTTTTTGTTTTTCTAAATTACCCCCTAAAGGAGGGTTGGGGGGTGTCAGTGTTTGTATGGAAGAATTTTAACGCGCTGTCCGATTAACTCGAAACTCAATATTTTTACTTAAAACCCCTGGGGATGTATGGGGTAATTTCCGACACCCACGCGGGCGAAGCCGCGGGCAGCAGCTAGTAAAGAATATTCTTTGAATTTTTGGTTCTAAGACATGCGTAACCGTTTTGAGAGCAGTGGTGATGAAATAACTTACACATAGGAAAGTGCTTGGGTTCGAACCCACGACCTACAACTCGTAAGTCGCGGCCGTGACTACTGGGCCACCACTGCACTAGTTACATGCTGATGTAAAGTGAGATAAATTATTATTGGTATTTAAATACTTTTGTAAACTTTCCCAAGTTCAGCCCCACGTTTACACTTTCAGAACTTAGTAACTATCTTTTTTCTATCATACTCTCAGACTCTTTTTATATCTAAGTATCGATTTAGATTTAGATTTTTAATTTTTGAAGAACTATAAAATCGCTTTTGCTAAAAAAAACTGTCTAAATCTATTTTCAATGGCGAAGACATTTATTCGTAGGATATAGTACATACAAAGCTGTTATTATAGGCATAATAGATCAAATCCACATCCGCCGCTGAAAGCAGCATACATTAATCGTGATATTTACAATAGATATAATTACTAATGATTGGTGCCTCATTACATTTCATCAGTCGTGTAACTTATTCTCTTTGTAAATAGTTGCTAAGCAAATTGTACCTACCTAATCAAAAATAAATTTATTTGATTAGGCAACACCTATTTGAATAGTAAAAGGTACTCAGACAGTATTCCAGACGTGGGCGGATTCTATGTTTACCCTAATTACGGGCTGAATAAATTTCTATCTAAATGTTTTGAAACTTACACGTGCTATATTTTTTTTTAATTATACAGAGCGTTATTTAATTAACTAGAGTAACTTCACAGCCGTAAAAGCAAAAATATGTAAATGATTTTATAAAATCATAATTTCAAGTTAGTAATTAACACGAGGAGGTTGATCCCGTGATGAGCTGATCATTTGCAATTATGATATTTATTAGTATTTTGTTATTAGACTAGCTTTAACTCGCGAAATTTCGCGAATTTATATTATGTATTTTACCACCTCTTTAGGTCATGAGCTATCCGAATATCAAAAAATATTTGGCCTAAGTCGTAAGGGGAGGCGTGAAAATTGATTCGCTGTTAGAATGTATAACAGATATTGATATCAATAATATAATCTGAAGCCTTGTAGAACGTATAGAGAGATATTGACTGTTTTGAACTCCGTTTCCCCCCGTCTGTCTGGGACTCCGTTTGGCTCTGAAAATTACAAAACATGCACATGATAGCGTGACACTAAAACCGCAAAAACATAAGTTACATGAGAGATGTTACTATGAAACATCTTGTTCTTTTCTTTTTCTAACTTGAGGTTTCGTACCACCCTAAAAAAGCTGGATATAATAACACCTACTATTTAGAATAACAGTAGGAGATGAGGACATAACAATGTCATCAAATAAATATAAAGACAGGCGACAAGTAGCAGACAATTTGCCAAAATGGAAATGTTCTCGTATACTGAACGTAGGTACATAAGTGCTCGACATATTGCCGCATACTAAAAGATTGTTACATGTTTACTGTTGGCGCTTATGGCACATTTTGCTCCACACCACTATGAAAAACAATGTAACGTCATTTGGGGCGGATTTTATTATGCAGAAATCGACAATCCACTGGCGAAATGGGAGTATATTATTAGTACACCTCTACCTAACCCTTTTGTGGATTACAGGCGTAAAGATATCCTATGTAAATGGACAAAATTCCCTGTTTATTTCTACAAAGCTGCAACAATTTTAAGCCCCATTTACGCGATGTACACAAATACACAGAGGCGGACTTAATGCCATAGGCATTTTTTACCAGTCAACCTTTGGGTTATGCAGAGATAATAATAGTCAAGTGGTAGGTGCAATCACGAAAAGCTTGAGAATAAATATTTAATTATATATACCTACATAAACCTAGGTACCTAATTACATATAAATATAAGAACAAATAAATACACACAAATACACGAATAAACTAAAACAAATTAAAAAAAAATGGGTAAACATTAATGTTGTGATAATTCTGCCAGCTTCTGACGAATGTGTTCGCAAACTTTAACTTTAAGGTCGTATTCCGTAGTTTTATATGGAACTGTTCTCGATGGCAGCAGCGCGGGGAGTGAGCACATTTTCATATTTAAAACTATGCATTTGAACGCGCCGCTCTCCCTCCGCTGCCGCCGAGAATACGGCCTAATGGATAATCGGTTGGTTGCCATACTCATTCCCAGGAAAGTTTTTGTCTCAAATTACGAAATGACGAATGACGTAAGTCAGGCATTAAAGATTTTTCATATTTTCTAAGTACCTAAGTATGTACATTTTAATTGGTTACTTAACGTCTATTAAAGACTGCCCGACGAGGCGATTTTAAGAACTTTTGGACAGTTAATTAAAAAAACTTAGTTTCAAATTCTGGGTTTCGAATCACTAAGTTTCAACTAAAGTCGGGGTAATAACAAAGTTAGGACACTTATTTAATTACAGACAAATTTTCAGTTTTCGGCATAAGTCGTAGAAACTCTGGTATCTACCACCCATTTGTTTCACGTACCTAGAGGTAGCTAAGTATAGGTACGTCAAAGTAAACATTCTAAGAATCCAATCCAACCTACACTTTAACATCGGTAAAGCATACTTCGACTTCAAACATTTCAGCTCAGCACTGCCTAAGTGCACGAAACCCTTTTAACAAGACGTGAAACTAGATTTGCACAAGGAATGAGACTGAAAGCCGCCTCGCAGCTATGTTTGCCGCCATGCAGCTACGTTTGCAGCCACGCAGCAATGTTTGCCGCCACCGCATGCATTTTGCGACAATATACCTCGTCTTAGTTTGTTAACGAAGTCTCTACGTTATAATGGGTTACGTTTTTATAAAGTTCTTTGGTAATGTGAACGGGGTTTAAAGCTCCATTTACACGTCACTGATATTTATGAGCTTCGATCACAGTATTCTCGATATTCTTACGACTTAAACGTCAAAAATGTAAGGTTAATGGCGCTAATCATTACTTAACTTTAAGCAGCGTTTATGAATGGGTTAAACCTGGAAATATTATTTGCTAGCCCCTGCAGCTTCCTGCTATGTAAGTTTAATATTAATAGGTACACATAAACCTTCCCGAATAAATTCTCAAAATGATGGTGAACTGACATGGCAAACTGCATTGCAATCCGTTTAGAAGCGACTTTGATATTTCAAGATTACCTAGCTAGCGAGAATTTTATAAAATAACATCTAAGTGAAACTTCTATCAACTTGATATTACTCTGCAAAACTTGCTAAAGGTGATACTTTCTCAACTAAGATTGTAATAAAATTACTGCCAAGTATTTTTATGAGATTTTCACAACTAAACGCTCCCGCAGACTGGTGCGACGCGTCAGCGGGACGCGACTCTAATAGAACAATTTCTATGAAAACTTCATGGAAATTGTTTTAGCAGAATCGCCTGTCTGCGGAAGCCTTTAAGGCTCGTTTACACTGGCGCGACTTGTCGCGCGACGCGACTTTAACAATACAATTTCTAATAAAACTTCACGATTGAACAATCGCCGGTGTCGCGTCGCGCGACAAGTCGCGCCAGTGTGTACGAGCCTTTACGCTTGGAATCGCAGTGGAGTCAAGAAACTCAACTGTTTTATATTTTTATCTCGCACATGATTTTCATGCAAATATCTTAGTTTCCAGTCGACACAAAATTTTATACGGTGTGAACACTATTAAGCGTTTCTCAGTTTTATCTTTATCAGAGTGCCTTTTAAAGACTTGAAAGTTGACTAGTTTAACCTGCAATATAAAACAAGCAGATCTTAGTCAGCGCGCATGTATCTAATCTAACGTTATAAATATAAAAAATAAGTTCTATTCTCCTCTAGTCTAAACCATTGGTCTAATTTTAAGCCGTAAAAACATGCCATTACAGACGTTTTCTACGAGGAATAATTCACAAATATCACGTTGTTCAACTGTTGTAACATCAAAATCGATGATTAACCGACCCTTTTTTGCTTTCTAGCAACTATTTCATAAACAACAATATCAATACATAACATAACACATTACGCTTGTATTCCCCGACGGGTTAGGCAGAGGTGCACCAATAGTACCTACACCCATTTCTCCAGTAACAGGCGGCGAGCCTATTGCCTTCAACCGGCCACAAATCCAGAATCCGGTCTGCTACTGAGAAATTCCAAATGAAAAAGCTATAACACTTTACCCAAACCGGGGATCGAACCCAGGAACTTTCACAATATCACTAATACCACTTAGTTCATCATTACCTCTCATAGCAACAAACCAATCACTTAAACAACAAGATTAAGTACAACCAAATCTCGCTGCAACTACCTACACATACGCCGAAACACACATCAGTCCAAACCAAAATCAGTGTATTATTCAGTATTTGTATGAGACGATCACGTCGTAGTGCAATACGCGGCGTATTTCCCGAGGGCACACTACGCATTGATTAGAAGGGACATTGTAGCCAATCTCACCTAAACAAGCCATGATTGGCTGTACTGGGCCACAAACGTGCCCCAGTATATGAAACATATATTGACTTTAAATGGACTTAGCAGTGAATTGACGTAAACGCAGCATTCATATCGTGGTTTTATTTTTTATTGGTGTTTAGGGAGTGATGGGAATGTGTGGAGTGGAAAACGGTTTCGATAACATACCTACATTTTAACTGACTCTGGATGTAGGAAGGTGAGTAGAAGTATGTGAGGAGCCACGGCGGAGTCTCGATATGTAAAGATGGTCACCCATCCACGGACAAACCCCGGAACGGGTAGCTTAACCTGATGATTCGACCCGGGTGGCTATTATTACAACAATTGCTTTTGTGACAGATGTTTTAAATAATATGTATAGATGATTATTTTCCTATATTTTACGAACACTTATTGAAATGATTATTATTGACATTATTTATAAATCTAATAAATTAATTGATGAACTGTTTTGACCGTGAGATATAATCTAATAAAATGATTTAATTATTTTATAGGTAATGCAAATGTGACTAATTAATATTGACGAAGCAAGATTGTAAATTTTATTATGATTATGTTGTGTATGACTCATGACTAATGACATTGATGTAATTTCATGTTATGCATGTACTGACTAAAATTATTTTAACATTTTATTATGTAAGAAAGAAAGAAAGAAGAAGTACCTAACTATATTCTGGCAAATAAATAAATTTAATTTCATTATTACTTAGCCACGAGCTCCACGAGCTGGTTTCCATGCATTCTGTACAAAAATATTTTTACGACAAATAACATAGGATAAAAGCGTGGTAGCTAAAACTAAAACTAAACCAACAAATTGCTATTTTAATATCCCTTTTGACTTCCATCGCGAAAAAATTGTGTAAAATATCCGATACTCGTCGCTCTGGTTTCAACATTTTATTTTATATTGAACGTTACAAAAAACATGATATAAAACAACAGGGGAAAAAAACACGTTTAGCGATTTTTAAAGTTAACGAGTTCCTAGAAAATTTTGTTTTAATTGAGAAGAAAAATAAATCTTGTTTGTTAATTTAATCGGATTTGATAAATATTTTTGATAATATTTTAAACAATGGCTCTTGTTATTCCGTTTAATAATACCCGCCAAACAATAATAGTTACAGTGAATTTAACGATATTGAATTTCGAAAACAATGGAGGATAGAAAAGTATGAACGTTTTTGTTTTTTAATAATGATTTTAGCACTGATGATAAATAATGACGAAACATCAGTACAATATTCCAATTCATGTACAAAATAATTCCATCAGAATCTGCCATAAAGATATAGGCAGTCGCACATACGCTCAAAACTAAAAACCGGACTGGTATTCAAAAAGCCGATTCCATATCCAACACTCACCGTACTCCACTAATCACAACCAATCGAAGAACCCTTCATCGTCGACTAATTCGTTAACTCGAGAACAATGCACACTGGGTTCCGAATTGCCGGCGACTATACGATGCAGATCGGTATCCGGCCATGCGTAAGACGAAATCATTCCATCCGGCTTGATCCGGCTGCCGGCCGGCCTCGTCGAGACTGTCTCACATGCGAGGCGTCCGACCGTGAAATCGTACGTCCGTAAATGTGTACACCGTCAGTAGTAGGTATACATATTATAAAACAAAGTCGTTTTTCGTGTCCGTCTGTGTGGCCGCGTTGTTCTGCTAAACTGTGCAACGGATTTTGATTCGGTTTTCACAATCATTGACTAAATAATAGCAGCCGTACGGGTTGATCCAAGGTTGTTGAGCTACGCTTTCCCCAGCGGTTCGTGGATGGGTGAAACTCCATTACATATTGAGATTCCTCCGTGCCTCGGAAAGCACGGTAAGCCGTTGGTCCCGGCTGTCATTCGTACTTTTACCAAGGGGTACTTTTACCAGTAACTGGGATGTGGAGGTCAGATCGGCAGTAACTCCATGTAAAATACTACAATTAAGCTGCATCCGGTTAGACTGGAAGCCACATACATACATAGTTGGGCATATGCTATTCAGATTGATTCCGGAAGGTATATGACGTCATGTGTTTAATAACAATAAAGAAATTTTGATGTTTTGTCACGTCGTAAAAAACGTGCAAAGCAGGGGCGTGTCGCTAGTATAGTATAAAACAAAGACAGAACGTCTAGTCTGAGTGATAGTGAAAAATGCTGGCTGTAAACAATTCTGCACCATCTATTACATGAATGCACTTAGGTGGCGGTTGAGGAGGAGGAGCTCTTGGCTAAGTAATAACAGCAGCACGGGTCGATCAATCAGGTTAAGCTACGCTTGCCGGGGTTGGTGCGTGGATGGATGACCATCTTTACATACCGAGACTCCTCCGTGCCTCGGAAAGCACGTTAAGCCGTTGGTCTGGGCTGTCATTCGTGGATCTTTGACAGTCGTTACGGGTCGTCAGAAGCCCGAAAGTCTGACAACCAGTCATACCAAGGGGTATCGTATTACCCAGTTATTGGATTGTGGAGGTCAGATAGGAAGTCGCTCCATGTAAAATACTGGTATTCAGGTGCATCCGGTTACACTGGAAGCCACCAACCAAGTTGGGAAAAGGCTAGGAATATTGATTGTCCTTATGCATTTAAAAGAGCATGAATCTGAGATAGAAAACCTATTGGCAATATTCTTTGTTTTGAGAATGTCTTAAAACAGAGGAAACCCATCGGGCTGTTTATAATAAACAGGATGACTGACAAATACCACGGAAGCATGGCACAAAAGGTCTTTACTCAGCAGTGTGGAACAAGGCAGCCAATGATGATAATGATGATAATAATAAACACCTTTTGTTTGGCAACCTTGGGGTACGGAACCATAAAAATGAAATGAAAGAGACATATTTACTTTAATTCCTATTTAATCCTCTCGGTGTCGTGTGAACGTGGAATGATCCAAAAATGAACCTTTATTCAAGTGAACCGCTTCACTAGAAAATATACACGTTCATTCCTATTTAATTCTCTCGGTGTCGTGTGAACGTGGAATGATACAAAAATGAACCTTCATTCGAGTGAACCGCTTCACTAGAAAATATGAACGTTAATTCCTATTTAATCCTCTCGGTGTCGTGTGAACGTGGAATGATACAAAAATGAACCTTTATTCGAGTGAACCGCTTCACTAGAAAATATGAACGTTCATTCCTATTTAATCCTCTCGGTGTCGTGTGAACGTGGAATGATACAAAAATGAACCTTTATTCGAGTGAACCGTTTCACTAGAAAATATGAACGTTCATTCGTATTTAATTCTCTCGGTGTCGTGTGCATGTGGAATGATACAAAAATGAACCTTTATTCGAGTGAACCGTTTCACTAGAAAGTCGTATTCAAAACAAAAGCACCACCAAAGTCGATCAACAGCTTCCAAACAATATAATATACAGAATTCTGCGTATCAGCTTACCTTCAACACATTCCGACAAACAAAGAGAGCATGCATAAGTCTCTCGTTATTTAGATTGAATCGAGTATGTAAATACATTTGGAAGGCGTGTAAAGCTCTTTATATCACTTCGGTTTGACACGAAGAGACGAGAATGTCTCGAGCGTCAGGCCATGTAGACGTACCTATGTGTATAGATATATATACGTGTGTGTATAAGGTATTCTGCGTCGAGCAGATGCTTGGTTTGAACAATTTAAACAATACAATGCAGTTTCTGGTGACGAAAATCAACTAGGGTTTCTGGCTTGTACCGTGATGGAATGTGGGGATTTATAAACAAGTTGAATGTATCCTTTCTGAAAAGTCTTATACTTGTCGCATTTTAAAATATTTTGTTTCGAGTTGACTAGTGTTATATGAATTGTATAAGTGCCAGCATTTACCGCTGTTATTTTTTTCAGGCTTTATAAATGTGAAAAAATTACATCATAATCTGCAGCGGTTATTTCTTACCCAGAATTAAAATATAACTTTAACCCCCCCCAATAGGGTCATGTACTCATAGCTTAGCCTAGTCATAGTCTGTAACTGTGTGTCCATTGTGCAATAAATAAAGTACTACGAAGTTTACACGACGTTCTACGGCGCTGCTACGCATGCTACGCCGTCGTAGCACTCGTAGCAAAACTCAAACTCAAACTCAAAGCATTTATTTCAAATAAACCAATTACAGGCACTTTCGAATTGTCAAGGTCGGTCAGTCAGAAAAATGAAGCTAGTTGCGTATTCCAAAGCGTAGTAGGTTCCCATGGAGAAGAACGGGCAAGAATCTCCACGGACACTCTTTTAAATCAAAATATATGTTACAAAATATTTGTTACATCATTCATGTTGAAATTATACATGTGAGAACAATGTAGAAAGACGTGCACGTTAAAAGCGTCCGTAATAAAAATATAGAAACAATTAAAATAAGCCGTGGCAGCTAAGAGATGACCAGTCCCTACTGACGGCGCCCGTTCACGAACATGACGCATGGATCAGCACCATTTAGCTCAACCATTTTGAAGGGAAGTTAACGATCCAACACACACGCCACCACCAGCGAGACATTTGAGTGAGCATGACATACTCTCAGCCGCCAGGGCACATTCAAGTCAGTGAAAGACGTACCCAGTAAATATTAACTTTATAAAAAGTATGTGGTCACAGTGCTCACACATGTGCTAATAATCAAATGTACGAAGTAAACCTATCAGACCGAATGCTACCCGTCAACTGCTCACATTAGAAAGGTTTGTTCTACTAGCTGCCATGTAGGTCACATTCGACTTGTGACAAAGCAGGTAACAATTATTAGTCCTAGTACTCACAGTGTGGATAGGCCCAGGAAACCTTCCTCCAACAATACATATAGACAATATCACGAAGCTAGTTTGGTCGAGAATTAATACGATTCTGTCAGCTTTAGCCCAGCGGGGCATAGTCGACGCTTGGCCGCATTGCTGAGGCGGCCAGCCGTGTAAGTACCCCTTAAGTGTTAACATCATGTGTAGCAATGCCTTGATCAGTGATTGATTAATTAGTGGGCAGGTCTGCAGCTCCATATAATAGTATTATCTGCTCTGTTGCTGTTGCTGATTATGAGATATTGTTGGATAACACAATGTGTTAATGTGAAGACTAATATTATAATAGTTACTAACAGTGGTCAGCTTAGCATAGGTACTTCGCGTTCTTAGCGTAGATTTGGTTCGAAGATTTTGGTATTCAGCTGAGATAAACTGGCGAAAATCCTCCAAAGGTTTCATTCAGTGGAGGGATATCGCATTTGATGCCTAGATATTTTGTTTCACAAACCCAACATAGAAAAAAAAAGTCACGAAAATGGACAAAACAATTATATCATAAAACGAAGTCGGGAAATAGGAAACTACCTACTACGTTCTGTAGTACCAACCGACGCATATGCAAGGCACACAATGCGATACCCTGCTCAAACAAAAAGTCGTAAACAGAAGTCTGTAGTAGGTATATTACAATTGACATCCTAGAAAGTACCTACTCATCTCGAGTACAATACGATTCCATTCTGATCGATCGAGTTACGAGGGCTTAGACAAAGATCGACTCTCATTGACGATAGGTACATTTGTACGGAAGCTGTATGTTTGTCGCAGACTAGACAAAGGGACGTTACAAATGAAGTATTAAGGCTTGTACTCACTAGCGCGATATCGCGGGCGCGACAAGGGTAGCTCTGCCTGTCGCGTCCGCGATATCGCGCCAGTGTGTACGAGCCGTTATTCCAATGAAATGTCATTAACTGCTGTTAGCCTTTTCCCAACTATGTTGGGGTCGTCTTCCAGTTTGACTGGATGCTACTAAATACTATTTTACATGGAGCGAGTGCCTAATAGTTGACCTCCACAAACCAGTTACTGGGTAACGCGATAAGCCTTGGTAAGACGTGTTTTTTTAATGAAATTAAAAAAAAAACAGCAGGCCGTTTGCAGTGTATATGTTAACGGAAAAGTATGTAATCCGTCATTGTATACAATTCCTAAAATAGATAGGAAATCTATGACATGTTATGTAATATGCACTTTTCCTAGGAAACCTATACATTTCCTAAATAGCAATAGAAAATGTATTACATTCAGAATGTCACGCCTCCCCCTTAAGATCTAGGCCAAATATTTTTTGATATTCGGATAGCCCTAGCAATTGTGTACAATTGCTAGGTTTCATACATTTCCGGTAACATATACACCAACAGAATCAGATTAATATTAGTATGTAACATTGAATTACTTAATCAGCAAACAAGAAGGTTCCATGACAAATATTTAACCGACAATAATTACGAGCTCAACTTATTTGTTGAATTTCCACGGAGAATGTAATCATTTCATTGATTGCCAGCGACAGATTGACGGTAATTTCATTGCCATTATACACTCCACTCTTTGGTAACTGGATTTCAGTTTTTAATTAACGTTTTCGTTTTGTTTCGAGTGTGCAATATAATGCAATTGTACTGATTATTTCAATTAGTAACATTGAATATCTAGTTATCACTGAACTTTTAACCGCCTCTGTGGTCTAGTGGTTAGACCACCTGTCTCAGACCCAGAGGTCCCGGGTCCGATTCCCAGTGGGGGGAAAATTTTCTGCTCGGTTTCGTAGGTGGTAGGGCTTGTTTTGTAACACTACAATGTTAAAAGCATTGTTGTGTTCCGGCAGTTAGAGATAAGATAGCCAGTTCCTCTGTGGTTGAGGATTCCGGGTGAAGCTCGCTTCCACCTTCGGCCTGATCATCACTTATCATCAGGTGAGATTCAGGCCAAGAGCTTCCCCGTTGTGGTTAAAAAAAAAAACAGCTATTAAAAATAATATTATGTGGCATTTTTTTGTGCAATATTTATTAATTTATTTAGGTACTAGCTGCTGCCCGCGGCTTCGCCCGCGTGGGTGTCGGAAATTACCAGATTAAATTACAGGGTTTTAAGTATAAATATTGAGTTTCGAGTTAATCGGACAGCGCGTTAAAATTCTTCCATACAAACACTGACACCCCCCAACCTAGGGGGGTAATTTAGAAAAACAAAAAACTACAAACTTTATAATTTATTTAGATAACTATTCGTGCGAAGTTTCATGTTTATTACCTCAAGGAATAAGATTTTTCATACAAACTTTCATCCCTTATTTTACCCCCTTAGGGGTTGAATTTAGAAAAATCCTGATACGCGTTATTCTTCATTTTTGGGTTTAAGTATAAATATTGAGTTTCGAGTTAATCGGACAGCGCGTTAAAATTCTTCCATACAAACTTTGACACCCCCCAACCGTAGGATAGGATACTTTTCCGGGATAAAAAGTACCCAGTGTGGTGCCCAGGATATTAAAGAATAATTATACCAAGTTTCATCGTAATCGAACCGGTAGTTTTTGCGTGATGCCTGAACAAACAGACAGACAGACAGACAGACAAAAAAAATTGTAATCAAATTTTTGGGTTCGGTGTCGGTCTAGTAACACCCCCTGCCATTAATTTTTTTTATATTTTCAATGTACAGAATTTTCACTTCTACAGATTTATTATAAGTATAGATTAGCTGCCGCCGGTCGCACCCGCATAAGTCTTATGGCCTAACCCAGGTCATGGTCTACCCATGTGCCAAATTTCATCCAAATCTGTTCAGCCGTTTTAGCGTGAAAGCGTAACAAACAAATAAACTCACTGTCCCATTTATAATATTAGTTAGGATATTAATATTAATTGTTATTAGTGTGTGTGAGTCTGCGTGTGTTATGTGTTATTACAATTCTGAACATTAATTTAAGATAAGTAAAAGTAAACATAAAAAAGAAATTCAAGTGTTGTGTTTCAATAGTAATGCATTTTAGAAATTCAAATAACTTAAATATTTTCAGAATTCGTCTTGATTAAACATGAATAATTTAAATTGAAATAAAATATCTGCTTATTAGATTCATAAGATTTCGGAATATCCCTCCCAATTATTTTGTTTGCTATTTTAACTAATGATGTTTTTAGGCAAGACAGACCTTTGCAATTCTGTTTTTTTTAAACGGTCACTGCTCGTACCAAATTTACTATTAATACAACGCTGTGTTATAGTTAGAGCTTAAGAGTGACCGTTCATATAGACCGTGAAAGCATAATCATCACGATAGCTCTCTGTTTCTTAACGATGTTTTCTTTCATTACCTATAGTGACGGAAAACATCGTGAAGATACAATATTGAAAAAATAATTTCAGTCCTGGCAAGGACCTACCCTTGCCAGGATGGAAACCCACAATAACATAAAGGCCACTATAAAATCAAATCAAAAGTCATTTATTGAAACTGGGCTGAGAATCAGCAGAATGTCAAAATTATATAAGACAGTCCCCCAAAACGCGTGCCCTTCACCACTTCCTATTGCTTTAGCTGGGAAGAATCAAAAGTCCATTACATATTGTTACATCCCATTCAGTAAACAAACAAATATATTTCCACTGTAAAAGACCTTTTAGAGTAACCATTAATTGTCTGCACTCTTTACAATTCGCGTACTGGAACATATACGAGCCGAATGTATAGCGGAGTAACATACGAGCCTCTGAGGGGTACTAGTGGATCGAATTATAGCTATTTGTTCTCCTCTAACGTACTATTGCACAATAACCCATGTCTAATGGCAGTTGCACTGTCCGCCTGCCTCCTAATGGGAATATTTCAAACTGCATCTGTTATCGTCAAAGTGATAGATAACTTGTTATTTTGACGGTGTGACCGTTACAAGTAGTGTGGGCGAGTCATTTGTTTTGGGCGTTCGAAACTGTTTGTTGCATTTGGCTCATTCGCAAAATGTCTACCGGTCGTAAAATGTCTCTTTCGCATTGTATGTTTCGCAGAATGTCGCTTTCGCACAATGTCTCTTTCGCAGAATGACTCTTTCGCAAAATGTCGCGATAGTAATAAAGGATATTTTTTTAAATAAAATTCTATTCTAAGTTACTATCGTGACATTTTGCGAAAGAGTAATTCTGCGAAAAAGACATTCTACGAAAGAGACATTATGAGAAAGAGGCACATTACGACCGGTAGACATTTTGCGAAGTAGACGTTTTGCGAATGAGCCGTTGCACAACTAGTTGTTGGAATTGTTGAAGCATGTCGTTGACGATTTGGGTCGTCAATGCCGATTCCAACAAATGCTCCCGTGGGAATGATTGATAATCTGTAAACTGATATAAATCTGCACGCAAAATGGCTTGGAAATTAAACGAAAAAAAAACCTTTTTCGGAATTCCTCAGAAGACGATTGTGCTTGATACAGAACCATCGACCTAGCTTTATCTTAACAGTGTTGGGATTAGCTTCCAGTTTAACCAGATGCAGATGAATACCAGTATTTTACTTGGAGTTATCTGACCACACCCCATAAAATAATTAAGAACCAAAACTCATTCTGATCTTGTTATTCTTATTTGTCTGTATGTATCTATTTCAGCAAAATATCTAAAAACAAAATTAAAATAAAATAAACAATTAAAAAACAAAACGGAAACAGAAAAGTTTCAAAAATAAACAAATGAGAGCTCGACTCGCTGCGAGTAAATCTCTTTAAAGCTGTAAAGGAACCGCGAAGCTATACAGGTGAATCTTGTTAACCTGTTCAACTTACTTATTAACAGGCAGTCTTAAAGTATACACTTTTTCATTAGCCATAAAGTTCTTTAACCACTGTACATTGTAAATAAAAGGTTTATCAACATCTTGGCGCGAGAATTGTAAAATTTGGAAGGTAGACGCGTTAATGAGATGCTTTAGGCTTTAATAACGTTATTCTGAAGTGATGTTAGTTATTTTGTATTATGTTTAGCGTTATTGTGTGCGTAGGAGTCTGTATAAACTGTTATGTTAGGTAATGGGTTTAAAATATATATATTATTCGTACGAAGAAGCAATATTATTCTGGGTTTGTGTTGCCAACTTCTTAAGTCAGCCCTCGGATACTATTTTGTCTGTCAAAATAGATCGATTACAACTGCATCGAATAACGCACATGACGGACTAAGGGCGAATTTCACTAATAACTAAAACCCAACTACGGCAAAAGTCAACTAAAAAGGTATAAACAAGTCATCACAGACAGACTCGAATAGATTACGTGTGACTCCGGATTTTTAATTTGTCTGTCTGTCAAATTATGTTGAGTAGTTTTGAAGTTATGAGGGAACAAATGAACATACATACATACATACATACCGGTCAAAATCATAACCCTACTTTTTGCTTCGCCGTAGTCGGGTAAAAACTGGACGCGATCAGCACATAAACCACGTTTAAGAGCTGTCAGTGTCATTATTTTCTTTGAAATATTGACACTGATAGCTCTTGAACTCAGTTTAGATGTGCTGATCGCGTTCAGTTTCATTGGTGAAATTCGGTCAAAAGTACCACGAATATGTTAGGAACATGTTTGGTTCCTTACTAGAAGCATTACTTCCAGCAGTTCTACTATTAAAAAAAATATGGTCAACTAAAAAAGCTATCGAAATTCACTCTCCACTAAAAAGCCACTAAAACAAAAAGCGATAATATAATAATTAGCACATCGCTCAACTCGGGTATCGGAATTTGCTGCAGGTAATGTTCCAAACTCAGGCGAACTTTCGCAAAAGTTGGGAATTCATTAAAAACAATAGCCGTTCGTGGATAACTCTCTTCTTCTTGCAACCGAAGCTTCAAGCTGGCTGCGAAGTTCCTTGCTTCATTATAATTCAGCCGGGGGCTCCTGAATTCAGAATCTGGAAGAGTGCTGCAATGTCTGAGGTCGCATCCGATAACTTTGGGTTCAGTTCATCACTATACTTAGGTATTTTAATGGAGTTAGTTAAAATGTCCAAATTTATGTCTGTAATTTTTTGGTGTACATAATAAAGAGTATTCTATTCTATTGTATTAGTTTTAGTTTTTTTTTTGTTTTTTTTTTGGAGTTCTTCATTATTGAAGACACCATTTTGGAGTACCAAGATGTGCAATTAATTTTGGAGGATAAGTTTCGTATGGAGTTATCTATAGTAAAGTAGTGTGAAAGACATAACTTAGTTACCCAAGGCCATTTCTCAATCGTCAACAATCCCAAACCAAGAAAGAAAGTCTATAAATATAAAAAAGTACATTATCCCAGCTTGCGGTTTCTGTTTTATTCAAAATTGAAGGCTCAAGTCAAAAGGAACCGTTTTGTGCCGCAGCCAAAGTAATCTTGGTGAGTCGGAGACTGATCTGAATTGCAAATAACTCCAATTTTATCAAGAAAATGCAACCAGAGCTGCATTTAATTCACTATAACGCATTCACGAATTATGCAGTCAAAACAACAGATAGACTGTCGCAGATATGCTAAAATATAACTTAGTTGTGGTGCAGTATATTACGGACCACGCTGGGATATTTACATAAACGTTTTGTACTCTCATTTGTAGGAATGGCTGTAATTGTAATAAGCTATAGTATTTTTTACGCTTTCCGTAATGTGGGATAACTTTTGCTGGTATAACGTACTCATTGTTTTGGATTAGGCCCAATAAAGCGTCTAGTCAACGCAACAGGCATATTGTTATAGGGTGGTGACAGGCTGCCTTATAATATGGAAAAAACTTGTAAAGCCAGTTTTGTCACTCATAAAATTGATCACTTATAAAAAGCTGCCTAAGTAAATTTAATTAAACTAACGAGTTCATCATTCATTCTGCTTAGCCTTTTCCCAATCATGTTGGGGTCGGCTTCCAGTCTAACCGGATGCAGCTGAATACCAGTATTTTACATGGAGCGACTGCCTATCTGACCGCCACAACTCAGTAACTGGGTAATACGATACCCCTTGGTAAGACTGGTTGTCAGACTAAACTAACGAGTTTTTTAATTAAATTAACTTATTCAGGTTGTAGAATTAATCTAGACAGTCACACACATTTAAAAAAAAACGTATTAGGTACAATATTAAAATTCTTCCTGAAAAAAACTTCTCTCTGCTCTTAGCTTTTATTTGTTTTAATATTAAATTCCAAATATTATGTAAACACCTCCTATGGTATTTCATTTAAAATTTAAGAGACGCTGTAATGACTCCATTCCGTCCCGCGTCATACTCGTAATATTCCATGTTTCATTTGAGAATTTATATTAAAAATCCCAAACAAAGTCAGACAGGCCATTCTGATGAAAACTTTATATTATGTATGACACAGATGTAGGCAGAAACTATAGAACGCCACCTGCTACGATCCTCCATTTGCCTCGTTTACGTTCATATATCTGCTTATACACGCAGGCCGGTTGCGAGTACTACGCACCTGACCTTTCTGAAGAACATCACCTATAAGGTCACTATAATATGTTCTCCTAGGGCGTCCCCTCCCGGCGTTTCCACTCACATCTGCCTTGTAATTTTGTAAATACATGGCCATGGGAAGAAGGCGTGAATTTATGATGTATGTAACGTACGTTTAGGTATGCATATTGTGCCGATGGTGCCATTTTCATCGAAATGTAACGTTAGTTACGTCGAATTAATATTTTATTGAATACACTATTGTTTGTGTTTTCTTAATGTTAAGTTTTTTTTTTGTAAAAAGAAAAGCGTGCATGTTTGGTGACAGTTTTTTACGTTACATCACTCCATGGTAGGTATAGCTGAGAAATCATGTGCGTTCATTGGCTCTCCAAAACTGTGACAGTTGGACTGCTTGAATGAAAAATAGGAACTTAGTAACTTCTACAAAATCGTTTTAGGTGGGAAAACAAAGCCTTACTTTCCCATGTATTTCTTTAATCAATATCTCAGTCACCAATTAATTTTATAGCACACATCGGCATTAAGAAGATGTGTGCAATTAACGGTCACCAAAATTTCAACAACTAATTAAAATTCAAAGAAACTGTTACAGATTTTCAAGTCACAATTCGTCAGCAACGCAACTCCGCAGCACTTGATAATGACTCCCGAACACCGATTAAAGTAAAATTACCGTAATTTATCTTCGGTTTAGTGAGGTGCATAATATAGAGCCAGCAAGCCGGGCGTGGACCGTACTTAAAGTGTTAAGCCGCGATGTGATAGCCTCTATTAATAACTTACAACACTTAAACACACCTCCTTACTTATTCAGAGCTTACCTGCGTTTTATGTCATACATCTTCAAACGATACTCACACACACACCCCTACACACACACAACACTCACCCATATTTTGTTTAATACATTAATATGCATTTAAATGGTAAATCGACACACTTTCATTCGTGTAAAGCCCAGTTTTATTAAATACTAAATTTTGGCCGATCACTGTCTCAGACAGGACTGTCATTATTATTTTGTATACATAGATTATTTTTGTAGACATAAATCTTTTTTGATCAAAACTATATTATTATGCTCATTGTATTTCTCCCACTTTCCTTTGAACTGTGTGTATTATTTGGATAAATAAACAACTTTTATTATTATACTCTGGATAAGACCCGGATTTTGAGTTCCTTTGCCCCCACGTGTTTAACGACTTGTGAACGTGTTTTATATACTGTGGAGACGAAAACACGACCATAAATGCAAACACTGGCAATACTAATGCATAAGATTATTTTGAAACTATCTAAATTAGCATCGAAATTGAAAACGTGATTTGTCAAACTAAATAGTAGTGATGGGTCGACTATGGGTTTTGCAAATCCTTGACTATATTATAAACTATTGGAATAATATTGCTATTGGAATATTGGAATATTGGGCTATTGGAATATTTGGTTGAATTTTTGTATGCTGACTGGGGACGTCATTAGATATACGCAGTTTAATTTATTGTCGTATTGTCGTCTCCACCTGGTATACTAACGATACTCAAGCATGAACGCGTATTTATTTATCAATATCTGTTATATTAATATCAAAATCAGCTGTACATAGTTATAAAGATGAGAGATTCACTTCAATCTGTTAATTTTCGCGTCAACAGCGTCGTGGTCCTTTGTCAACGATCTTTACCGCTGAGTTCCTAAGGGGATAACGCTGTAATCACAGTGGAAGTCCCCAACTTGGCGGCGTACCACATCAGATTAGCGAGATGTTGGCTTGACTAAATTTCTTCCCAACGAAGGATCGAAACTACCTATCGACAAATATAGGTAATAGGTAAGACGGCCTGGTGGTCGCAGCTCCACGTCAAAGCGCGTATTTTGCGTATGGGTGGGAAAATTGACCCCATCTCCTTAAGGAAGGCCAGTGACAAAAATAACCGTCCAAACAAACAAACAATTATCGGTTCAGCTGTAAAAATAAAACGCCGACAAAAACAAGCATTATCTTGACGCATCCTAAAAACTCTATTACAAATACCATTTACAGGGAGATTAATGCCATCCCAAATATAATCCGAGTCAGCGGGCGGCCGAACAACCGAGCAAAAACGGCAATGTTTGCGCGGGCCCACAAAATGTGCCGAATAAAGGTCGTGAACGTCCAAATCGGGGAACCTTAAGTTTCCACGGAACATCTATTTTTTGGCACCGTGGCAACACCACTCGTGACCAATATGAATGTGAAACAATTTGTCAGGTTTACGTGGTTATTTGTACAGCGCAGGTGTGGATCCGGTGAGCTCGCGGCCCCTTTTCATGGAATAATAATGACGGATTCGACTTAGAGAATACTTAGCGGGACTCCCTCTCTCGCAAGACGTGGATCTCGCTCGACTCGTTTGCACGGCTTTGGGTGCTTGCCGAATGCCGAAGGGATTAGCTGGTTTGCTCGTGTAGACTTTACTGATAGTAACTTGTGTTCGTTAATTCCAATTGCCACATTAACATTTAAACACTATCCTAACCTAACAGTTTTAACGCTTGTCTTTCGTAGTAACCTGCATTATAGAATAGAAACTGAAACTAAACTACGGTTTAACACCGCCGAGTGCATTCCGTTTTATTTTATGTTCTCATTATTTGACCCCAAAGTATGTTCCACCTAAAATATGCTAACCACACGGTTGCTAGTTGTCTTGTGTTCCTTTACGAAATATAAACTTCGTATAAAAAGGTTGCTATATTATTCTGAAATGACGTTTAATAGGTGGCAGCACTGAGACGTCGGGCACCTGTCAAATGTGACGACGTTTGACGAGCAAAAAGGACCAGAGGCCTTAGTGTAAGTTTGCAAGTGAGTAAACGTAACTATCGCGTTTGCGTTATCATTTGATTGATAAATCTTAATGCTAAGAATATAAAGGTGAGAATAAAAATCTTAACGCAAACGCGATAGTTACGTTTACTCACTTGCAAACTTACACTAAGGCCTCTGTCATTTGTTGATGTTACTCGTTACTGTTCATTCCCAACATTATATTCATTGTCGAAAGACGGAAAGAGACCTCTTGTCATAGTGGCGAGAACTAGTGACGTGAATATTCATAACATTCCAATCGACCATCTTTATTGATGTAAGTAGTGTTGCGTATCTATTTAATAGATAAGTAAACACTATCTTATGCACGTTAGCAGTGAGGTCGCTGTCACTGATAGTTGTCAACTGTCAGTTCAGCGCGAATGGCGGGAAATGTTTGAAAGTAAAGCGTGCCTGCACAAAAGACTTTTTTAAATCACGTGGTGATGAGCCAGTGTAGCGATGTCAACTTAATAACGGAATGAACAGGATTCTACCTACACATAGGTACATTTTATGCCGAGGGTAACCCACGACCTACCCCACATTCTTATTACACTTGACCTTTACTTAAAGGTGCTGCAGCAATAACAAAGAATACATTATCTGCGTCGTTGTCCTAGTAGTCGCAAGCGCTACTGCTGAGCATGAGGTCCTGGGTTCGATTCCCAGGTTGGGCAAAGTGTTATTGGGTTTTTCTATCAGGATTTTCTCAGTAGCAGCTCGGAGTCTGAATTTGTACCCGGTTGATGGCAATAGGCTCGCCCCCTATTACATGTAACATAAACATAACTGGCAAAATGTGGGTGTACTACAGGTACAGCTCTGCCCAACCCTTCGAGGAAACGAGGCGTGAAATGAAAGTAAAACAGAGAATAACATAACATAACATTATATTATTCTCTGTTTCACTTTCATTTCTCAATCAAATACGAATATTTGTCCACTCCCAGATATGAAATACCGTTCCGTTCGACATTGGGATGAACAAATATTCTTATTTTCTATGTTCTACGCATGAACTATATTGCATTGAGTATCATGAACAGTGATATTGGAATCAGATTTGCCCGGAGACTTGTGCAATACGGCTGTTATATTCAAATCTGCATTCCCAAACGTACTTCACATATCAGAGATTTAATAAAAATTCCCCGTATGTCGGATATCAGCTGCGCCAATCTCGTAGCTTCTTTTGTTTCAGATCTATGAGCGACATAACTGGCATTCTTATTAACTTTACACTTAAAATGCGGCCATTTTGGATTTAGAATCAGAGGTTTTCAAACATCGTTCGAATTTACGTTCATTTTGATTTAAATTAGATCACCCACAGATATGGATAGTCGTAAAACTAAGTTTTTGGGTGTAAGCAATCACACCTAAAATCACCAAAACCTCTTGTCATCAAACCGTCTTTCTACAGCATAGTTAATTTTTTTATTACATTATGCCTATGTTAATTACTTCAATTAAATTAATGAAAATGTTTGCCTTACTTGGGAAGAGATTGGACCCCACGACTCAGGGAAACCTGGTGTAGGAATTAGTAAAAATCTAGCACCTCTAAGGCACATTTATGTAATCTGTTACTATTTTTTTAATATTGTACCGTGTTTTTTCTGAACTGAATAAAGTTTTTATTTATTTATTTAGTAAATATTATATACAAAACGAATATTATCAATTTTCAAATCGTGCAAATTTAAATTACATTTACTCCGCACGTTCGTGCTACACCCAGTCTGTCAAATACCAATTTTCTTGTCATAATGAACTTGATAAACCCCTAGTGTAAGTAAATTAATATTAAAAATAAATAATAATAATATAACATCGTCTATTAATTCCGTAACTCCTCCCTCGCAAAATTATGTTTGTTTGTTTTTATAAAAATACGTAATGCTTATATAAAACACTTTGACAACCTTTAAAAAAAAAAACACTTTTGCTTTGTCCATCTAATCTGCAAAATTCTACCATAAAAAACATAAATACTAGAATGAGTATTTTGAATCGATCACGTCACATTGTTTATACACTTTGTATGAACGAACGCCTTAAGGCTCGTTCACACCGGCGCGACTTGTCGCGCGACGCGACTTTAACAATAAAATTTCTAATAAAACTTCACGATTGAACAATTGCCGGTGTCGCGTCGCGCGACAAGTCGCGCCGGTGTGAACGAGCCTTTAATCAAATTATTTTAGGAATACCGTGCCTTAAAGTCATTGTGTTTTTATAGTGGACTATATAAGTTGAAATTGTATTTTATCACGGAACGATTCTATAAACTTAAAAAGAATTGAGCTACTAAGTTGCTCGGTATAGTCGGCTGACTATGTAAGAGAAAAGAAATTGAGCATCAATGGTATTTTATTACTACACATGAATGGCAATGAATTTACAGCATGTATCAGTACCAGACCCTTAAATATGACCAAACATTTCTTATGTTACGTCATACTTAAAACTTTCTTCATAGGACCAATATCGTAACCGAATAGGTAACTATTGAAGTTTTGTATGGACCCGCTCATATTTTTTGCTGAAAGTTGTTCAGTTTGACCATACCCTTAAGACCCCACCCAACCTCGCTCGCACCATACTACTCGCGGACTGAGTGCGAGCGAGATGGAGGCGGCAACTAATCGGCAAAAGTTTAGGTAATTGCTTTTTACGGCGAAAATAATGGTAATTTCAAAAAAATAAAAAACATAGTCGCTGCTTTATAGTTAGTTCAGTTAGTGTGTCAAGTTTCATGATCTAATTTGAAGTATTTTTTTTAATAGCACCAGTTTATTGTTCGGTTTGGAGGTAACTCTGGATTTTTTTCTGTCGAGAAAATTGTATGAAATCGTGTTTTCGGCTAACAAATAGTCGCTAACATTAATCCTCAACTTTAACTACTTAACTTAACTTTTACTTTAATTTAAAAATTTATATTGCAGTAGTTTCGACATAATGGCGGATCTTGCTAAGCAATTTGACGACATAATAGGCCCTTAAATAGGACCAAACACTTCTTCTGATACACACTGTAAATTCATTTTCCCAAACAAAAATGGGTCCACACCATGTCCACACCCTTAAATATCATGACACATTTTGGATACACGCTGTATAGGCCTCGCAGACAGGCGCGACGAGACGACGCGACGTGACTCTGGCGGAACAATTTCTATAAAAAATTCACGGAAATTGTTCTACCGGTGTCGCGTCGCGCCACCTGTCTGGTCTTATCGTACTAGTTTTTACAGAAAACAGAAACTTATTGCTATAGCACGTTCTTTTACTTGAGCAGTTACCACACGTATCAGGTACATTAATAAAAATTAAATGGCTTTCTGCGCTTAATTTCGTTTCAATACCCAAAAGCAACACAAATCTTTCAGAAACGAACTTGAAGAAAACTTGAACAAATTCTCCGTACTCCAGGCTCCGGCCTATTTCACAGATTTCGTTTGAAAACGGATCGCTTGTTTTAAATTCAAGGCGCGACGGGCCCGGCCACACAGGGATTGGACGGCTGTGACATGTGCTTATTGTATTTCCTGAAAGCACCACCAGAGGCGCTGTTTCAACAGGATTTATATGGAAATGGCTCAACGAAATTGTTTTATTTAGATAAGAAGGCGGGTTCGTGTTACGGGCTATCGCTGTGATTTTATAAACGGCGTGTCTTATGTCCGAGTTTCCAGGTTTTTTCCTAGAATTCTTTCGTTCAACTTTTAGATTGTTTACACGTTTCTTTCCTTATTGGTTGAATATTATTTAAGTTACTGGTGCTTTGATTCTCAGTAGGTAATAAACAATGCGGATGTCGTTAGTGAAAAAGGGCTTTCGAAAAGACGTTAGAAAGCCTCATGCAGACTGGCGCGACGCAACTCTAACAATACAATTTCTAAGAAAACTTTACGATACTACAATTACCGATGTCGCGTCGCGCCGTCGCATCGCACCAGTCTGCACGAGGCTTAAGTCTTTCTGTCTTCATTCTCCCATTGAGATAACATAACATACCAGAGTGACTAAATCAGCAATCAGAACTCGCGAAATTCAAATCTTCTTACCTTTACCGTTGATAAAAATATTATTAGCGACCCTGTTGTTAGGGCCATATAAATATTTGAGAATGTATCTGCAGAACTATAAATAAAATGCACTTGCAATTTGCGAATAAAACGTGCGGAAATTTCCTTACGTTTTTTCCCTTAAAATCTTCTGTAATCCAAAAAATTTATTTATTAAATGCAGAAAATAATAACTTATATTTCCTGTACAATTTACACAGGAATCAGGACTCAAACTATTAATTCAGTTAAACTACAAATTAGCATTTGTGACGAAGATACTTGTGACAAGTTTCTACTTGCACAAGTTAAACAGAATCCAGATATCTCCACTGAGTTCAGTTTTCCAAGAGCAATACTGCCGGTCCTTAGACGTAACACAATGTAACAAAGAAGTACCACTTCAAACAAGAATTGAAATATTTTTAATAATAATGGATTCGTTTTGTCTACTGCCTCGTTGGTCTAGTGGTCACAAGCCCTACTGCTGACCATGAGGTCCTGGGTTCGATTCCCAGGTCGGGCAGATATATTAGATTTTTCTATCTGGAATTTCTCAGCATGGGTATGGATTTGTGCTCGGATGATGGTAATAGGCTCGCCCCCTATTACATGGGACTTAAACATAACTGGCGAAATGTGGGAGTACTATAGGTACAACTCTGCCTTACCATTCTGGGAAACAAGGCGTGATGTTTATGGTTTCGTTTTTGCTGGTTAAGCTCTGGCCAAATTGAGACAAATGCCCGCAACCCGCGGGACGAAATTCGCTAGCGCCAATAGTTTCAACTAACTTTTATGAAGGTGTACACACTGGCGCGAATAGTGACTTGACTTCCTAATCATTAGAATAATCGACGCGCGCAGTCGCATCCCGCCACCTGCGCGGGATTTGTGCGATGTGCGTTTAGTTTGGGCAGATTTTTTTTTCTTTTTTTTTCTTTCTTTCTTTATTTGTCTCAGCGTGGCCGGAGCTTTAGTTTTTAGTACTGTCACTGTGGGCACAGGCCTTCCTTTTCTCCTTTCTACAGTCTTTTTTAGTTTTCAGCCATGCATACCAGGCAATGTACTTCCCGACTGCCACAAAAGTGGATCAAATTTTTCCCCATCTACTTTTATTTCCTCTATAACTTCAACCCTGTCTGTTTTTCTGCAGCTTGACTAATGGAGCGCAATAATATATTTCCTCTTTTACTATTTTAGGAAAGCCTCCGTAACAGTTCAGGGATTGATTTGAGCCTTGTAAAGGACGAGGCTCGCGCCCTATTACATGGGGCTTATCGGCGAAAAAAGAAAAACGCAGTGAGGTGTCATAAAAGAAATACTGAGGCTTCACGAGGAAAATGGACAGATGTGACGGGACGCAACTAGGTGGGTACCAAAACATAATCATATTTTTTTCGAATAGCATCTTATTGTCACCCTTATTTATCTAAACTCTATCTCGTGCTCGTGGTTAAGTAATAACAGCCGCACGGGTCGATTCCTCAGGTTAAGCTACTCTTGCCGGGATTGGTCCGTGGATGGGTGACCATCTTTACATACCGAGACTCCTCCGTGAGCTATCTCTTCTTTTACAGAACAAGCATGATCATGCATGCTAGCTCATCATTGCGGGATCGAAATTTTATACCAATGCGGATTGTCTTTTGAACTATCGAGACTTTTAATATTATTTTGAATTTTATTCCGACTCGAAAGATCTAAATACAATAACTGACGTCAAACCCTAAGTGATCGATTTTCTGTTAAGAACCTTACCTCAGTTGCAATAAAGTTCGAAGTAAAAAGGCCAATTTAGTCTAGATATATTTCCTCCGCCCCAAAGTAAGTTATGCGATTTCTAGCAATAATTTAACCCAATCGAATGCGTCCTACTGTACTTTATAATAAATTGGTCCTTCTGTACGTTGTTTCTGCACTAGCAACATCCACCCGGTCCTATCTGACGTCACAAACAGCCTGGAGTCTATCTTAATTAACCCGGGGAGCCCGATTATTAATTCCCAGCAATTTAGCAGTTGAAGGAATCCCATCTCACCATCGACCTTTGTACCAAGATCGGCAACACTGAGCAAGTGTACAACCCCTAATGAATCTTTGGGATGGTCAAATTATAACACAATATAATATGTCGTAAATACATTAATTTGATTACCTCATGACTAACATAGTTTAAGAATAATGTAATACTAAGACAATAAGGACTATTACTCTGAATTAACGATATTTTTTTTCTACTTTTATTATTCGTTTTCTAGCTAAAAATTAAACATACATACAGACATAAACTCACGCCTTCTCCCATGGTGGTAGGCAGAAACTACAGAACGCCACCTACTACGATCCTTACATACTCCTTTTGCCTCGTTAGCGTTCATACATCTAGTCATACATGCCGCCGCCGGTTGCGAGTACTACGCACCTGGCGTTTCTGAAGAACATCACCAATAAGGTCACTATATTATATATCCTCCAAGGGCGTCCCCTTCCTGCGTAAAAATTAATGGCATATAGTAATTGTAAACTTTGGCGAAATGTTGATGTAGGTACACCTCTGTCCCCTCTACCCTAGTTTAAAACAGGCGTGATGTTTTGATGTAATGAAGGTGCCTAAGTGTAAACTTTAATATATATAATAAGTTGATTCGAATTATCCATTTTAGACTATTATATTTTTACTACTCCACTGACTCGGACAGCTTTGTCGGTAGGTATAGTGGTCATGGAGCATGAGATACTAGGTTTGTAATAAATGTGACAGTTTATAATGTTTGGATTTTTATTACTCAATTACAACTGAACGTATTTCGATGAATTATGGCACAAGAACGGGCTCACCTATCCAAACCAAATGTTTAGGGTAGGTAGGGTAGGTAGGGTAGGTAGGGTAGGTAGGGTAGGTAGGGTAGGTAGGGTAGGTAGGGTAGGTAGGGTAGGTAGGGTAGGTAGGGTAGGTAGGGTAGGTAGGGTAGGTAGGGTAGGTAGGGTAGGTAGGGTAGGTAGGGTAGGTAGGGTAGGTAGGGTAGGTAGGGTAGGTAGGGTAGGTAGGGTAGGTAGGGTAGGTAGGGTAGGTAGGGTAGGTAGGGTAGGTAGGGTAGGTAGGGTAGGTAGGGAGGTAGGGTAGGTAGGGTAGGTAGGGTAGAAGGGCGAAGCCGCTGCTTCAAGCTAATAATATGAATAGATTTCATGTCATACAGACTACGCAAACGATTTGTCAAGTTATAGTTTGAACCCGTCAGTCGAAAGGACGTTTCAGTGTAACTGTCATGAAGTTGTCTTAACTTAAGATCTGAAGTTAGATTTTGCATTATTTAGTTAAAGTTATGTTTGTTGGTTGTGATATTGTTCTCGTAGTGTTACTGACAGCTTGATGGGTTATTTTTTAGAAAACTTTAAAGGTTGGATAAATTATGTTACCGAAGAACCTTACTCAAAAATCTTTTTAAAAGACGTCTGAGTTTTGACTGAAACTTGAAACCACGATCTTGGAAAAGGTTATAATAATTATGCCTCAATTAAACATGAAACCACTTGGTTCTCAACTCAAAGGACTAACATCTTTTTCAGATGCCTTTTTTTTAGTTTAAACCAAGATAAATTTCTGTGTAGTATAAAATCAGAAATGAATTTATCCGCAAAAGAAGCAAAGTTGCCGACATATCTTGCCAGTATGCAAGATGAAGTAGCAGTGGGCTGGCCATGTTTGTCGAAGGGCTGATGGCTGGTGGAGCGGAGACCGCGTATCGGCCACAGTACACTTGCCGATACGCGATCAGCTAGATGAACCGATGACCTTAAAACGCTGGCTGGGGCAGACTGGATGCGGAAGGTGGAGGACGGGGTGCTGGACGCAGCCTAGGAGAGGCCTATGTCCAGCATTGGACTGCATAAGGTTGAGTTGATTGATTGAACACTAACAAATTACTTCATATTAAACATAAAACTAGAAATTATAATGTTCTCTTTCACACGTTTTTAACACTAACAGGAAAAATTGCTGGGGTCCTACCAAGGGTAGAAGATGACGTCAGCAAAAGCCATCAACAACATTATTCAGAAATTTCAACATTCTGTCTTAATTAATATTCCACAAATTCCAATAACCCTTGCAGCCATGAACTAAAATTACCAGAATACCTAATTTTGTTATGGAGTTCCCAAAACTAACGAAATAGTTCGAAATATTGGGATGTAAAGGAAATGTCGGAAGGGTACCCTACGCAGATGTTAAGCTTCGGTTTCCTAGAAGATGTGGACCCCCACATAGCGTTCGCAATTTAAAGTAAGTTGGTGTGTTTTCCTAGTAAGCGGTTTTTGACACCGTAAAGTCAAAACCTTTAAATAATATTTTTTATGAGAACCGATTATTAGTTTTAATTAACAAACGTCAACGAATTAACTGAATTTATTATAGCACGAGACAAATAACGGTTAAGAAACGACAGTTATTGTGTCAATTCGTTGAAATTACTGCACTTTAGAGTTATTTTTTTAATGTAAATGGTAAATAGATTACATTGCTTTGTATTTATCGTGAAATAACGGAGTTTATTATACGCTTAACATTTATATCGAAATAACGAAAGGGTGATAACCGTTATATTTCTATTGTTATAATAAATGAAGTGAGATGCTATATAAATGGTTTATCTGAATTTAGACAGCCTGCAATATGGTTGAAGTACCTTTCATCATTTAGATTTATAATCGAGTGTTTTGCTATTTCAAACCACCGTTAAAATGAAGACCTTAATTCAGTCTAATTTCAAAACACTATCTGAAAATAATCGCTTTCCTTTTGACGATTTAACAATGACCATAACTTTTATAGTTACAATTCATACTAATATTATAAATTCGAAAGTAACTCTGTCTGTCTGTCCGTCTACATGTTACCTTTTCACGCCTAAACCACTTAACGGATTTCGTGAACTTTGGCAAGGAGATAGATGAAAAAATTAACAATAAATAATTCATGCTAAATTGCTGATATTGTAATGCTTGCCAAAGGCTGCTAAGTCATAAATACCAATAAATACCAACAAGACCAACTCGACTGCCTCGTTGCTCAAGTGGTCGCAAGCGCTACTGCTGAGCATGAGGTTCTGGGTAGAATTCCCGGGTCGGGCAAAAGTGTTATTGGATTTTTCCATCAGTCGCAGCCCGGAGTCAGGATTTGGGCCTATTGATGGTAATAGGCTCGCCCCCTATTACATGGGACTTAAACATAACGGGCGAAATGTGGGTACACCTCTGCCTAACCCTTCGGGGAATACAGGCGTGATGTTAAGACCAATATTTGTAAGTTTGCAATAAGTTCTCGAGAACACGCAATAGATGTCTTTGAAATGTCGAAATCACAGCTATTTTGAGAGTTCCAATAAGGAAGTACATCAGCCATGTGAACCATGTATGCTAACGTTTCTATTTCTTAATGACACATTGCCTGCGAAACTATGGGCTTTGCACGAACGCGCGACGTCAACGTAACGTAAATTCAAATAATTTTTTTAAATTACAAATACTTACTCATTTTGCACACAATATTTAGTTAGTTTTAATTAAGACTATTATTTATATCTATGGGTGATACTAATTGTGATTGTCGGGATGTGTAATCGTGACGTCACATATATACCTACTTAGTAAGAACTTACTTACTTAGGTAGGTATTGCCTACTTGTAGGGGGTAAGAAAATAAAACTTTAATAAAACAGCGGTCCCATGTAATAAGGGGGCGAGTCTTTTGCCATTAACCGGGCAAAAATCCAGACTCCGGGCTGCCACTGAGAAATTTCAAATAGAAAAACCAAATAACACTGTGCCCGACCTAGGAACCGAACCTAAGACCTCATGGTCAACAGTAGCGCTTGCGACCACTAGACCGATGAGGCAGTTACTACTAATAAATATAAGTATAAATATAACTTACTCTATGGATACTTATTCTGCTTGTCGTAAAACAAATACCAAAATGCTGTGAGATCGTTTTATTTTCGATTCCATAATCGTTCGAATTTACGTCACGTTTACGTCGCACGTTCCTGCTAGGGCTTCTGAACGCAGTTTATCTAATCGTAGCATTACCTCACCAAATGTAAATATCCTTTGAGGGAGCATGTAATTAGTACTGCGTTCGGCCGTAAGCTCTCAATACGGGATGTGTAGTCGTGACGTCACAGCTATATTATACTTATGTTGGAAGGTAGGTACTTGCAGGAGTTGAGCTTTTCCTGGTACTTCGGGTCGCTTTATAATTTATAATAATATTTTATAAGCAAATATGTTAGACCTGCGCAACTCAAAATCGTCTAACGATTTCGAGAACAATGTGTCCTGTGTCTTTATAGTGAAGCCCTGTAATCGTTTCATATATAGTGTACATGCTTTAATTCATGAACGCTTCTGAAATTAAGCGACACCTTTTTTTTTTTTTTTGGGTGGGAAATCATATAACTTCTCCCGCTCTGGGCGGAGCGGGAGGGCGTGTCAGACTCTTACTGACTAAAACCCACCCGTGTTCCTTCCCTTGCCATGCCAGGGGCCACGGTTTCCCATTAGGACTACCCGCAACCCCGGCGGGCAACGGTCCTAGCGGACCCCGTCCGTTTTGCTGACATCTCTTTGAGGCGCGCGTGGAACACGACGCGCCGTCGACCCGGGCCTGGTCCTTATCGGGGGCGAGCTACCCATTGCTCACCGCCCGCAAGCCCGCGCCTACGGTGGCCGGGAATCCTCCAAGGAGTCCCGACGCCCAGGGCGTCTCCTACGGCGGCTAGGCGCGTGAGGGCGCGAACGTTGCCTCTCCCTCACGCGCTCCGCCTCCTCCTTTGCGAGCATTACTGCTTCGCAGAAGGAGGTGACGGCTCCCCATTCCCTCTCGCTCCGTACCATGGCCTGGACCAGGGCCGGACGCGAGAGATCTCCACCGCCGATGGCCTCCACGAGGACACGGCGGTGCTCTGCCCAAGCCGGGCAGACCTCCACCGTATGCTCCACCGTGTCCTCCGGGCGATCCACACAATGGTGACACCCGGGATTAAGCGACACCTGAGGGGCAATTCCCGTATTTTTAAGAACGTGCGCATTCGCACCTCATTCGCAATCTGTCAAAAATACAATCAATTTACCAACAATTTTTACAAGTTTGACAGATTGCGACTTTAATGTGAACTTTTTTTTAGATACGAGAATATTAGCCTTCAGAACTGGCATTATTCTTTCTTACTTTTTTTCTGTAAATGAATATTGTATACTTTGTCTATATAGGTATACCTCCACGAACTCGACAAACCAAACCGAAGTGGACCATTTATTAGCAACACAATAGATGACCTCAATCATGTCCTACCCGTTAATTAAATAATGTTTGTAGTACCACATTACATGCTGATTAAAAACTCATTAACATTTATTAATTATACAGCAAAATCTGTAGGTTTCGGGAAATACTCAATATTACGTGTTCAGAGATACTCTGTAAAACGATATTATTAAATATTATGTTAAGCGGTTATTGCTTCAGCTTCATCGTAAGCATTATTGAGAAGACCAGTATTAAGTAAAATTCGAGTGGGTCGGTACTTAGATGTAGGTACATACTAACCCGAAAACAAACAAACTAATTACGAAAAGTATTTTTGGCAAAGTTTTAAACATTACAACAAACAACTAAACAATAGCACAGTATAAATAACTAACAGTATTATATCTCGGCAGTGGCCGTGAAATAATAAACTGCTTGGTAAACTTCCACGTCCGTGCGTAACTGCCGCGCACTCGATACTGTTGCGTACTGATATACACTGAGATATCGAAGCGCGTCGTTTCGGCCGTTTTCTATGAAGATATTATAATACTGTTACTTATTTATACTGTGATAATAGGTAATCTAGTTACTATAGGTACACAATACACAAACAAATGTTTAATATTGCCATACCTCAAACAACTGCTAAAGTGAACCAACCGTAACACAATATGTACTTCAATTTATGTGAATGTCCGGCAAAGGACCAATGTCTTGCAAAATTCTCTTAGATGTCTCTAATAGGGAATACGCACTCATGCATTTTCACCTTGTGACTCCTCTTTTCCTTTATATAGAACTAATATAAAAATACAGGCTACCCATAGAAAGTAATATGTTTACTGTTCTACGAGTTGTCATAATTTTAGTATTAATAAAAGACGATACTTATTGCTAACCTCTATTATTATCATACCAGCATCCAAACCGACACAGAATCAACAAACTATTAATATTCAAACGACACATTACCTTGTAAAATCCGCTTAGGGACTACATAGAAGTTGGCGCTTAAGCTTTTTAACGATCCTCCCATTGCACTGTGAATGCGATAACGATCAAATCTAGAGGCACTTGTTCCAGTGTAGACTGCCTTTATCTACGTAGTTACATGGGATAGAGTGGTCGGGTTATTTACGGGCCGGCCCAGGCTTTGTGGTGGGCGAATAAACGCTTTTGTTACCGAATGTATCTAAATCACTAGAGATACAATCGGTAAGTTTGTACTTTTTAATGTAGCTGTATTGTGTTGTACATATTGGGCGTGAAACAAAAAGCGATCGTGAATTTGGAACATAGTTTTGTGGTAGGTAACAGCAATTTTGGTGGTGGATTCAATTTTTTGTTTAATCTTGTTGAATTAAGGCTAAATTATAAATCGGGTGAAGAATAAAAGCTAAGCTTAGGTAATTGTCTCGGAATATTAAATAATACTTTAACTTCCAAAAGTTCCGTAATTACTCATTTCCTAAGGAAATTCAAAGGCAAACTGTTAACTTAAATTACATTTTATTATATAGCTGTCTTATTGAGGCAAAATATACAAGACCAAGATAGGTACTGTGTCTTGCAACAAGGTAAAAAGTAACTTACAAAAACCTGCTTACAAACTTTTCCTGTATCAATCACAATTTGCAACGATTCTTTGTTGTTCGTGCTGTGGTCCTTCGAGCCGGATTTTCTTTTACTGGTCACAGTTCTAACCTAACCTAATACAAATGATTCACCAACAATAGAGGGGATCTGGCGTTAATGGCCGCTGTTCAAACCATCCAGACCGGGGATTACATCGTGGTCGCAAGCGCGGAGGACCTCTGCGGCGAGGTCGGAATGACGGCGGTCGTCTGTATTTGTGCACTGTACTGGTCTCCCTACTGCTCTCCTGGAGGAGGTTTATGGGGTCATCAGGGTTAGTGAGAAACAGTAGAAGGTACCCTCGCAGGTATATATACCGCTCAACTGTCGATTTGCCTTCAGAAGACGATAACAATTTAAAAAAAAAGTTGTGTCTCGTTGGTGATAGTTAAATACTGATGAAAATGACAGATTTTCATGACGACCATTATAATAAGACGGAACCGCTCATCTAGGAGACGGTAGCGTTATGCTACTCCCAACACACATGTACTCCCCTGCTAATTTCTTACATCGTACTTTAAACTTTTTATTTTATTTTTTTATTTTATCTTTTTATCTACTGTATATTATATTATGTGCCGTTTAGTCTGTGTTAAATAAATAGTTTTTTTTTACTTTCTTTTTCTATATATAGAGCCTTCTGTACATTCTATATTGTGTCTTCTGCATAGTCGGTTTTCGGATACAAACAAGCACCTACTGTACTGTTTTGAGTTTCAATCCCACTTGGGAACTGTTCTTTTACTCAGACATATTCAAATAGAAACAAAATGTAATACATTACGTAGGTATATAAACCTCGAGGTATGAATTTATTTTAGTGAACTGAATTGAACGGTTATAAATACTTATAAAATAACCTTTAAATGTTCTGTCTGTGTTTGACATTAACATTGTATATAACGCATGTAACGTAATGTTTTTGTTTAAAACAATTTTCATGCAAATGGAATAGTATATTTAATTAAATACGTGAGGTAGGTTAATTATTAATTCATTTCATGATTGTCTCTTATGAGCCTAAAACTTGTATGTTTGGTGTCTTACTACTGTTGGTGTAATTAATAAATAAATAAGTTATGAAACCATAGTATTCCAATATTATCCATACCTATGTAGGTAAGGTTCAAAAAAGTTCGGCTAAATTCTGGGAAATGTTTCGCACAACTAATTAATATTGGAACGAAGTTCCTTAACGCGGCTTGCGGTGGGAGTTGACTGATAGAAATCGTCACGTAAGGAAAAAGCGTTATGCCCCCTCCATGTGATTTTCTCTTTCTCTCTCGCTTTGCGGAACTTAGTTCCCGTAGCATACGTTTTATTTCAGAGTAGGTATTACCAATCTAAAGATGGACAACCAATATAAACGTGTCGCTCTGGCACGTTTTGGATACTCTAATAACTGACAGCAAGTTGCGAGTTACCAACAAAATGCTTAAAGTGTTTGCTATTTTGATTTCGCGATACATAGAGGCTTCTTTTAAAATTCTCACTCCTACACCTTCAATTGACATGAGCCTGCTAAAACCTCGCCACTGTAATGCATCATTCTCCTGCCCTGATCCCAATTTATTTGGGTTCGGGATGTCATTTTCTTCAATACTTCTTCGTCATCTCTGTAATCACCCCCTTTCCAGCCATAGCATCTTTCACACAGTCCATCCATCGTTTCTTTGGTCTTCCCCTAGTCTTATAGCCATCGACATTCATACTAAATACTTTCCTCACGACATTTTCCTCATTCCTCCGCATCACATGCCTATACCATGCCAACCGATTTCCGCACAAGTTTTCAGTCTTCGGTGTCATTTTCAGACTTCCTCTACAAATAAACCTTCCTTCCTTCCTTTAACCTTCCTCTATAAATACTCATTTCTGATTCTATTCATACGTGTAGCACCACACATCCTTCTTAGCATTCTCATCTCAGCTGCATGCAATTGCCTTTCATTCATCCCTTTTGTGGCCTAACATTCTGACCCATACAAGAAAGCAGGTCTAACCATTGTTTTATATATCTTCCCCTTAAGTTTAAGGGGAATGCGTCTTACCCTAACTCTCATAGCCATCATACTCAAAACTTTGCTCTCTCCTCTGCATCACATGCCCCATAACTACCGATTTCCATACAACTTTCAAACTTCCTCTTATTGTTATTATCATTTCCTATTCTATCCGTTCACGTAACACCACACACTCGCCTACGCCACTGTAATTAAAAGCCCAAAACAATCTAAATATTTTAAATACTGCCAAATAATCCCAAAACAAGTGAAACACATGTGAGAAGATCCCCGCCCGTTTGCGATGGCAACACAAGCGTGTTACAGTAACCAGCAACCGAACCTGCAACGCAAACGGACGCCCGCATATTCCGAACGGAAGCCTTTTACATTCGATTCATGCGGAATTCGCCTAAAAGGAACTCGTTGCAACGAAGTGCACATACCGAGTTCTTTGGCACACAATCTATGGATGCACAAAGTTCGCAAGCACCAAACTTTGATATGGAACGAAACTCAGTTCTACCTGCGCAATTCTCAATACAAACATTTAAGAACCAAGTTATGACATCTTTCAAATTTCGAATGTAAAATCAAAAATGGTCCCATTGCAAATCAGGAATTTAAATATTCAGGGACATTTCCTTTGTATTCGAAACGTTTGTGTGAAATCCTAAAATAATGATAAAACACACAATAGCCTCATAAAACATGCCAAAAACCTTTTACATTCAGTTATTCGTTTTTCAACGGCCAGTTTCGTAACAAAAAACTTGATAAATTAACTTTATAAACAATCGTACTCTCGTCGTTTTATTCGGTCTTCAAATCTGTTCATTCGCTTAATCGAGAGTCGTAAAAAAGTTTTCAAGTATTGACTTAATGGCTATAGTTTCGATCGTAAAAAAACGATTGTCACTGCGATTAAGCAGATAAATCTTGCATAGATACTCGTTATAAATATTAAACGGTATTTTGGTAGAACGGAGTTATGTCCGGGTTACACGATGCTAATTTTGAAGCTAGGACAGCAAGCAAGTAATATCCTGGCTTACTATCCTGGCTTGGCACATGTTAGAGTTATTTATACGATGCTAGGAAATTTTAAGCCAAGTAGGTAGCATTGCGGTATCTTAGTCCATAGAGTATTTACTACGAACTGTATTGCCAATTTTGACACGATTAGATACAAGCTTCGCCGGACCCATAAGGCTAGAACACAAGCCCGGATAGTAACATCGGTGGGGGGTGCTACTAGCTCAGAAATAGAACCCCATCCTATGAAACTATCTTATCTTTCTCACTAGCTTGCTAGATAGTTCTGTATACACGAGGCCAGAGTGACAAACTTCCTAGCTTCAAATACTAAGCCTCGTGTAACTCGGGCATTAGAGCTTGGTTTTAGTCGAAACTAACATAGTAATTTGGGTCTCCATTGAAACTGCTAACACAGAGCAGCTCTGTAAATTGTAAAGCCAAAGCAAGTTATTAAATCCGTGTACACACAACGATTCTAATAACGCTACACGGGCATCCAATTTGCTGTTCAAGGTGCATTTGTGTCAAACTCAAAGTCAAAGTCAAAACGTTTATTGTGATCGTTTGTTGTGTAACAACAAAGCTGGTAAATGGAATAAATAAACTATCCGTCATTATAACTTCTAAGTTGAGTTATTGGCGTCGGCGTGTGCTAGCAGACATATGGCAAATAATTTAATTAAATGGTCTGTGTCTCGTAACGTTAATTGTTGTGCATACTTACTATTGTATAGAACAGTTGTGCTGCTGGGGAGTTAGTAGCACCACTTCTTCTTCCCAGCTAAAGCACTAGGAAGTGGTGAAGGGTGGGCGTTATGAGAGACTGTCTTATGTTATTTTGACGTTCGAAAAGTGCTGATTCTCAGCCTAATATGGATAAATGAATTGAGATTTAATTTGAAAATAAACATAGTAGTTCTTAATTAAATTATTGAATAATAAAATGAAATTAGCTCCATTACATTTTAGTAGTCAATTCCAAAATAGCAATTTTGCGGAAATGCTCTTGAGAGGCTACTACGAAACGAAGATCGGAGGAGGCGACAGCTTTGTTATGAGGACAGACGGCCCGGTACTTACGTTAGGTGAAAAAATATCTTGCCATTTTAATCTCATGTGGTATGGCAATAGGGGAGGAATAAGAATCATCTATATGTATAACCATATGTATAATATAACCAACAACAAAAACATAATTCATATTTTGCTCTGCATTCCTAGTTAATATTCTCCTACTCTGAATACTCTGCCACATTCAACAGATATCCTTAAAGACTTACCTGACACACCACACTCAAATGTCTATCCACTATTAATGTCCTCAAATCCGCAAAGCTTAATTTCTTTGCACGTTCGTGGTCCCTCGGAAAGTCGTTTCGGCAAAGTAATTGCTTATGAGTTGAAGCGGATAAACGAAACGAGTTCCACTCTACCGGGGCTCGTAAAATGGACTCAGGGGCTTGCATTTAATTAATACAACTACTAGAACTACGTGAGAGCACATCGACTGAAATGGAATCATTCCTTTTGACCGCCGAACTGACTCTTTTCGTCGAAAAATTACCCAAATTACCACGTCCGCATCAGCGTTTTACCGACCCAAAGCTAAGTGGAATTGCACTTCATGAATTCGGTAACTCTTTCCGAATTTACCAACTTTTCGGATCGACTGTACACGTTTCAACATATAGACGAGTCTTTTAACTCAATGTAAATGGTTCCCTTTGAATATTTTAGATTAGGTACAGTCGGAAACAGATGATACTTTGCCATGGAAGTGTTTCCTGTAATTAGTCCGATCTACTTCAGTTACTAATAGTATGGACGGAGCAATGGCAAAGGAAAAAGTTAAGGTCAATAGTCTTTAATTTAAAGACGGAACAAAAGGGACACCAATAATAGGAGAGACAAGAGCACGATTACAGAACGACGAAGTAGCACCAACTTTAGACATTATAAAGCTGTTGGACTATTGTTGTAGTGTGTCTGTATCATTTAAGTGAGTACAGCTCAGCTATTGCTCTCTATAAGTCTCTATAAATAACAAAACAAAGGTTCATATTCCAAAATAATACTCCACAAACAGCAAATTCAATTGCTGTAAAAATTTGATCACGTATTTGGTTTGTGACTATTCCAGTCAAATAATTTGATCAACGTATTTTAGCCATATTGTGTGCGCTGAACAAGTGAGCTAAAATTAAATGCCTTTCCAATGTTTTCGTACCATCCTCTCTAGATATATCCTAACTTTTTTTCTTGGGTCGTTGTCGGTATGCAAATTGCGAATTCATTAAATGATTGTACGTCCGTCTGAAGTTTTCGTTTTTTTTTACTTTCGTGCTTGTTAAGAGTCTCTTGTCTGCTAAGTTTAATAGAAGCGTTTAGATGCTCTCATAATGGCATAGCTCATGTTTTGTTTACTTTTAAAGTTTATTTTTAGAATCATTATTGAGTTTCTTTAAGAGTTACTCGAGACTACGAGCGTTATGAATTTTATTAGAAAACTAGGTATTGCAGCGCCAGAGAATAATCTTTGATCAACTGTGATCATTATCTTACTACTGAAAAAAATATATGTTTTTTTGCATGTTTTTATTAGCAACCAAATGAGACCCTTCAAAATAAACGAGTTC
This sequence comes from Eupsilia transversa, assembly GCA_914767815.1. Classification (NCBI taxonomy): domain Eukaryota; kingdom Metazoa; phylum Arthropoda; class Insecta; order Lepidoptera; family Noctuidae; genus Eupsilia; species Eupsilia transversa. The sequence continues at coordinate 9,316,998 of OU611888.1, forward strand.
AGAATTCATGAAAACTGCATTTTTCTGAACCTCTCTAGGGAGTTTTTACTTATCATGTAATTTTACGAAATACATACCTTATGGTGTCGAATCTTTTCATTTTGTTTGAATTTTGTTTTGTTGGTTTTAGAGTGGTTTTATCTATAGTGCATACATCAAGGATAAGAATGAATGTTAAAGGATGATTTCCACCAAACGGCTCGCATCGCATCGAATCAGAAAGTATACGGTCGGATGCAGCGACAGCCGATCGCGTCCGACAGCGGTCCGCCTAGTAAAATAGTTTCATTCCTACCGTGTTGCAGCAGAAAGGATCCGATTGTATACGAAAAAATTCCAGAATGAAAAAACCATTAATACAAAACTAACCAAACACTTTGCTCGACCTAGGAATCGAACCCTGGACCCCACGCTCAGCAGCTGCATTTACGACCAGTAGACCAACGAGGCAGCCTTGTTCTTTATTGGATGAGTTATATATAGAACCTAACTTGCCATAATTCAAAACCACAAGCCACATTGGATCAAACGATTGATTCGCTAACAGTACTGCGAAATCGTTAAAGATCGATTACATACAATTTATCATACACGTATCGAATTAATAATTAAGAAATACAAATACAGATTTGTCTTCCTTTTTCGTTCTCACATATCTACGATTACTCACGTTCAAACTATCGGTTCGAACAAAACGTGCAGCGCCGACAGGCAAGCAGCAGAATATCCCAGAAATATTACATTTAAAAAGAAAACGCTGAAGTGTCGCTGTTATTGCATGAATACTAAACGAAAGCTGACTAGAATATAAGCTAATACTGAAAAATAATCATTTCCTATTGGAAATTCCTGCGTTTGAAATGTTGGAAGCTGTTCAAACCGTCACATCACTCCGTGAAATTGCATCTCCCGTCTAATTTGTATTCTAGAACATTTGCTGTCAAGTATTATTTGTTCATAAGATGTTTCTGTGGGTTCCGTCTTGTTGATGTTTAAATGATTATTGGCTGAAATGCTCCGTTTTTGTTTCTACAAATCAATGTCTTTCACACGCTGGACCAAGCGGGTTCGGTTTTTTTTAGGGTTCTGTACCTCAAAAGGAAAAAATCATCGTCTGTCCGTCTGTCTGTCTGTCTGTCAGACTGTCAACACCCTTTTTCTCAGGAACGCGTGGTAGTATCAAGTTGAAATTAATATGAAATACGTAAGTCTGTGGTCCCTTGGTGCCCTAAAAAAAAAATCAACGCAATAGAAAAATATGGCCATTTATGTGACATATTTTGATACTCACAAAGAAATCAAAACCGGGTACTTCCCGTTTACTTAAAATCATGAAATTTGGCAAGAAGTATGGTCTCACAGCACAAATAAAGGAAAAAGCCCGATAATCGTTAATTTGTAGTTTTATCACATAAAAAAAATGCGATTACAAACTTACATTTGCAGTTAGAAAATAGAACCTATGATCGTTTTTCTTATAGTTTTGATATGGATAAGAAGATCTTGCCGGCTCTTACTCAATACTCAACCAGCCAGATTTTACTTAGTCATTCTATCTAGCCTTTTCCCAATAATTTTGGGGTCGGCTTCCAGTCCAACCGGATGCAGCTGAATACCAGTATTTTGCTTGGAGCGACTGCCTATCTGACCTCCACAACCCAGTAACTGGGTAATACGATACCCCTTGGTAAGACTGGTTGTCAGACTTTCGGGCTTCTGACGATTCGTAACGATTTTACTTAGTATAGTAAAGTAACTTGTGCCACCACCTTATCTTAGGAATACAGTGAACTTGCTTCCAATTTTGTTGACAATGATCATACCGTACTTTTTGCTCGTTGTTTTTGTCGTCTACCCGCACTGATATAACATAATTAGTAATAAGATTAGATACTTCCCATGGTGACGATTGGCAAAGTTTTTTAAACCAAAGTAAAGTCTATAAGTATAGATTACTTAGAAAAGTAAAATCTTCCTGTGGTCTGCTAAACCGGACTACAACCATAAAAACTACACTAAACATGAATTTTGAGTTCCAAATACAGCACCCAGCCGTTGAAATGACTCATCGAGCCTTAGAAAGACTGTCGCATAGGAGTGACAAAGACAACGCTCTACAAAGTCTCTCACTTTTTCCGGAGTGTACTGTATTGCTATTTATTTACCCACAAACAAAATCCAGCCCATCCTTTGGGAAGAAAATAAGTGATGAAGTTGTTAATACCCAGCCAGCCGGAAAAAAGTGTATCAATCAAATGGAGTGGTCTGAAGTATATGCGTGAACTTTTACGGATACAAAGGTAACAAGATCATCCGGTGTTCGTTGGCAATAGGATTTGTGACTGTTAGGTCCGTCGTCCACGACGCTACCCAAAAAGACTTTATTCTATTTTTAATTTGCCAGACTAAAATGACATTTGGGGTCGACAAACTCAAACTCAAACCATTTACAGGCACTTTTGAATTGTCAAAGAGTCGGTCAGTCAGAAAAATATGAAGCTAGCTAGTAGCTAGTAGACATAAAAATAACCTAGTAAATAATCTAGATAACGAGTAACTCTGCCCAAGAACTACTGAATCATTATCTGCAGGACCACCTTCACTGTAGTCGTATTATATCTGTAATATTAATTATTAATCGTGGTAATTTAAAAAAAGGTCGATCGCAGCTGTCATTTAGGTCTAGCAATTTAAACATCTGAGTTTAGATGACTTACTAGCGCGTTATTAATTAGTTTGTGATTTATTAGTTTGTATTATGGTTGCGTTTGCGTCGTGTATGAACCGCCATTGAAATATTAGTACTGTTAGTTTAGTTTAAAAAAAAAACTTTATTAACATAAAAATATACATAATTTAATAATAACAATACTTTCACAGGCTAGGAACAATTTAGATTTTTTAATTTTGCTTCTGTTTCTTTTTGGTGTTTCCTAATTTGATTTTGTCCTAAACCGTCCCAGTATTGAGGCGAAAAGAATAAACAAAAATATTCTAATCGGTCGAGCCATTTTCAAGGTTTTTGAAACTAACGCACGGCAATTGCTACAATTTTTATGACGCGCGAGCTCCCGTGGCGTGATGCCGTGGAATACTGCGGTAGCCAACGGCATGCCGATGACGCCCGCCAGATAAATAGATAATAACAATGGTTATTAACTTATTACAACATGAGGCATTTCAAAAAATTTACACTAAACTACTATCTAGGTAGTGCTGCAACATTCTAGCTACTCATTGGTGATTTGAGTTTGTAACGTTCCACTTGCACGATCATGGTTAAATAACTCATTGAGTTTACAGCTAACTCAGGGTTAATCAAAAATTCATCTTGCGCCACGTCACTTTTAGTTGCGTCGTGGACGATGAGCCTTATGGTACGGTGTAAAGCCTTACCCACAGGGTGTCCGGAATATTACGGTTCAATTCAATTGTAGCTACATCGAGTACCTTTACTATGAACATTAATGTTGAATAAAATAAACATAATCTGATAATGTGAGTACTGACAAATCAAGCTGGCAAATCGCGAAATTTAAATTATCAAAGATTTAGATGTAAGTCAAGGTACCTACCTACTAGGGATATGTATACTCGAACTTGTAATTGCATTAACACCCAAAAGTTGAATGTCACTTGCACGTAAATGACCAGGTATATTTGTCTGTGTGACAGTTAGATAGTTTCAACCTTAATAACGTTTTAAGTTACAGGGAATTGTTATCAATATCAAAAGTGATAATGTAATTACGAAATCGACTAATAGACACCTTGTAACCTACTTAAGTTTATAACACTTAGAAATGCATGTTACAGTCACAGAACAATAAGTACGCAAGAGCATTTTTATTTTAATCAAATCACATTTCATGTCAAAAGACGTCACCTTTCCGCCAAGGCTCAATCATCACTGGACAGCACCCTTCATTTAGTGGCGAAGTGCATTGAAGACGTGCAACACAAGCTGCCAAATGTCAACTGTCCACCTGAGAGGGTATGTCATCAGTCTGTTACCAGCTGCAAAGACGTGTGCCTGACATCCTAACTTGTCTTGTCCTCATATTTTGTGAGTAAACTTATTTCAAGAATAATAATACAATAATTGACTAGACAGTAAATCGCAGTTCGAGGAAATCATAATTAGCGAAATTGGAACGTTATGTATCTTTAAAGTTTGCACAAAAGCAATAAAAAGGAAAAGCAATTTCATTACTCGTAATGGAGTCTTCAAATAATTTCACATTACAAAATAATTTATATTTGAACATCTTGTATTCGACATTATTTCGTTCTTCTTGAGTAGGTAGGTAAGGACTTCGTTCAAAAATTGAATATTCCCAGCTTTGTGACAATATTAATAAAATAATTCTGTAGACAATCTCAATAAGTTAATTGATGGATATTCAACTTCCTTTCTGTATATCTCATATCACAACATTACCTAATACTTTATTTTGCTTCTGCCCGCGACGTCAGCCGCGTGAAATTTCGGACCCCGGTCCACCGCGTCGGTATCCATCGCCCGCCCGCGCTATTACTTTGTTTTCGGTTAAGGCTTTTACTGACTTTTTTTCATTTTGCTCGGCTGCTCCGGGTCGTAGCGTGATGTTACATGGCCGGGGATTTTCTGGACAGATTAGTAAAGTTTGCATCAAAATCCGTTCAGCCGTTTTCACGTGATGCGCGAACAAATAAACAGACAAACAGACAAAAATTCTAAAAACTGTTGGAACATGTTGTGTTATCGATTCTAAGTATCCCCAGCCAACGTTTTTTCAAATATCTTCCATGTACCTACAGACTTTCGGCCCTCTTCAGCTTTATTATATGTATAGATAGACAATATAAACGTAATGTATGCCAGAAAAACTTCCATAATAATCATCAATATAATTGGCTCAAACAGTAGGAGTGTATTCATGGCACACCACAAAAGTCGGGGAAATAAAATTTAATAACAGAAATTCCCTTGCGAGCAGCTTAGCACACGTGTTTCTGCAATACACGCGTCATCTGTCAATTGGCTCATATATGTATGTACCTATGGTATGTGCAGGCTTATGTATTAAACAGGTTTTTTTCTTTTTGTATTTTATCATAAAACCCTTGTTTTATGATGTAAAAAAAAAAAACAATAATCATGAGGTCCTGGATTCGATTCCCCGGTCGGGCAAAGTATTATTGGATTTTTACGTCAGGGATTTGTCAGTAGCAGCCCGATTATCTTATGAATTTCAGCTTCTTTTAATTCTTCTTAAAAAATCTTAACTTTTCACGTGAAGTTAAGAATTTTAACAAATGACTGTTTCGGATGTTTTTCGTCTGTTCAGCGTCAGGTGCTGTTGACGTCTTCTATTTGATGGTTTATTCTAGAATTATTAAAATAAATAGCAGTATTTCTAAAATAGTTACTGATGTCAGCAATTCATAAGTTACTGCTAAGTTCATAGATGATTCAATGAAAATAAAAGAAAAAGTATTTTATTTTATTTATTTGGGAAGAACAAACAATTATTGTAAAATATTTGTTACAATAATGTATGGTATGACAATTATGGGTAAATGTATAAACCACAACGTTTCCACAGATTACTTGTGTACATTATTAATAAGGTAGGTAAGTACAATTACACTTAAATACTATCTTAAACTTTTAGCTTAGGTACTAAACAATTTTTTTTTTTCGTCTCTCACCTTTAAATATTTGTCTTTTCGAAAATTGCTTTGAGACAGAAAGAAGATATCCAAATGGTAAAAATGGTTATTATACGTTTTAATTTTTTTTTTAAATTAATTATAATATTGAATTACAATTCGTATGAACGAAAAGCTTTATTAAAAGTAGCAAAAAAAATCAGTGTAACCTGGTCATACGGGCCTTGGATATGTGAGAAACCTCTACTTTTTTTATTAGCTTACATTGTCCCACTGCTGAGCAAAGGCCTCCCCCAAATCCTTCCAAGTATTCTTATCCATCTCCTCTACTACCTACAGGTAAAAATTACAAGGAGGTCCCAACACTTTTGCATTGAAATACTTCTGCTACTGGGAATAACCTTTATACCTGAGAATACATTTGTAAGATTTTTACCTCTGTAATTGGGACTCAATAACCTTAATAAATATGACAACTATTAATAATTTATCATTTTAAATATTGGTCTGGGCAGGTCGCGACACGTTCATCCTGATCCTCAATAGATGAAAAACGATACATTTCGATCTGTCTTAGCCGGGGACCTCTGTAAGTAAGACACCTGTCATTTAAAACCCGACTATTCGGGAAACTGGGTAACCTCTGTGAGAAACCTCTTTAAGTGATAAATAAACCTAAGTGTATTGACATCCCACTTATCCAGGTTACAATGTATTACTATAATAGTACAAAATATGCTTTTTTTTTTAAACTCCAGTCTTTAATTCATTCTCTTTTAATCTACTCCTTAAGACAAGCACTGACTAACTACCTTGTACAAATACGAATTTACAACTTTTCTAAATAAAAATTGTTAAGAATTTGCTTAGCCTAAACCTTTCATAGAGAAACATAGAGAGTAATCTTTACTCTCTATTTTTTAAAGTAAACGCAATTGAATAACTCATAAGCGTCAAGGCTCGTACACACTGGCGCGACTTGTCGCGCTACGCGACACCGGTAATTGTTCTACCGTGAAGGTTTCTTAGAAATTGTACCTATTGTTAAAGCCGCGTCGCGCCTGTTTGTGGGAGCCTTAATACAAAAAAAAACATGAAAACTTGAACTTTGCAATTTTTTTGTATCAAGAAAATCGTGTATTCCTTTTCCATGGGGCTCGGCCATATATTCAAAAAAAACATACGCCAAAATGTTAAGTGCCTATTCCATAATATGCTTAAAAGTGTAAACGATAAAGAACTAGCACTTATTTTCTCTAAAAGTATAACCTTAAGTAATATAGTATATACTTTTCAGAAACATTAGTAGCTAGTATCTTTTCGGAATTAAATTAGGTAAATGTAATGAAAGACGAAACTAAGTAAACTTCATTAAAGATTGTCACAACACTTATTTAGGTAATAATTAGGGACTAAAGTTACGAGTAGCTTCGAAGTGACAGAAATTGGAGTACGATTTAATGGATCAAGGACATATCCAAAGGTACACGTGTATCTATAATCTAATTATGAATGCTATTAATATGTATCAATTACGTGGATATCATGGATGAACAGATGGAATATAAAGAAGGTAAATTCCTACTTAATTAATGAGAACCAAGTACTAAACAAAGACAATTTGTTTTACACTTGCTTCATTTCATCACAGTCTCGTTGGTTTAATGGTCGCAAGCGTTTCTGCTGAGCCTGGTTTCAATGCCCAGGTCGAAGAGTGTTATTGAGTTTTTCATCAGGAATTTCTCAGTAGCAGCCCGAAGTTTGGATTTGTGCCCGGTGGTTGATGGCAAAAGGCTCGCCTCCTATTACATGGGACTTAAAACTTCCTCCTACATTCAGTCTTATCTCTCTGTGGAATGCGCTCCTCCAGGAAATCAGAATGGCAACCAACCGATTATCCTTTAAAGTTAAAGTTCGCGAGCACATTCGCAAGAAGCTGGTAGTATCATCACAACGGTAATGTTTTCTAATTATCGACTGGTAGAAAATGCTTATAGCATTAAGTCCGCCTCTGTAGGTACATTTGTATATTAAATAAATAAATAATAATGACTGGCATTTGGGTGTACCTAAGTACACGTACACCTCTGCCTAACTCTTTGAGGATTACAGGTGTTATGTTATGTTGATTAATTTGTAGTTATAATAGCACAACGGCAACGTGGGATGGTGGCTTCGATGAAGACATGTATGATGGTAGTGAAGGCAGAAGCAATTAGAATCAAAAAGACACTGCTTAACATTTTTTTTTACTGCAACGGGGAAGCTCTTGGGTTGAATCTCACCTGATGGTAAGTGATGATCAAGCCGAAGGTGGAAGCGAGCTTCACCCGGAATCCTCAACCACAGGGGAACTGGCTATCTTACCTCTAACTGCCGGAACACAACAATGCTTTTAACATTGTTGTTATGGCGACAGACTTAGATAAGTTGCTGGTAGCTAGCCAGGCGGACTTAAAACAAGCCCTACCACCAACCAAATCGAGCAGAAAATTTGCCCCCACTGGAAATCGAACCCGGGACCTCTGGGTCTGAGATAGGTGGTCTAACCACTAGACCACAGAGGCGGTTCAGAGGCGGCGGTATTCTTGCTAGAACCCTTGGTTGCCAAATAAAACACCACCCAAGTGGATAGGGAGTGTCTATTTTGCTTCTTAAAAACATACGTTTCTGAAGTAGTAAAAAAAAGAACTAAATATAGCACCCTGAACATATAATATCAACGGAACACTTGAGACTACCCAGTTTATTTTAACCAGTAACCAAAACCAGGCCACCGTTCACCACAATAGACGTACCAAAACTTTTGTTTACCTCAAACTCATTAAGACCACCTACGCAATACAAAGGTCACAACACACCACGGTGGTTGAACACGAGCTGGGATTGTTCCAACATCGACAGTTCAACTCTCTAGACCCTATTACATAGGGACACTTTCGTTTTATAACTCCCTAGAAAATAATTTATTCAATGAAACTGCTGCTTTCTCTAAAATGATGTCGTTTGCGTCTGTCTCCCTTTCTCGGCCTGTCTCTGTAATTTCCCTCCAAATTCACAACAGAGGCAATTTGATTATTCGCATTTTTATGAGTTATTTGTATTGGTTGTCGTTTTATTTGGGAAGTTACCTTCTCTTCGTTTTTTCGTTAACGTGATAATTTATTTACGGCGCTCTAAATGAGAATTTATTTTTGGAACCAATTATGATCTTTTTAAAGGGACAGTTTATTAAATCATTACTTTTTTTTCTTTTTCTCATCGAAATTGAATTTAGTAACGTGGAGCAATCTACAAAAGAAGCTATTTACTCAACAAAAAATAATAAACTACGTAACATAAAATCAGGTTCGAGAGTATTCCAAATTGCTTTTTCACTTCATTCAACGAATTTAATTAAGAACGAAAACATAATAAGGATTTTCACAAGAGGAACGTGATACATACTCCAGAGGTCTAGACTAACTGACTGGATTCAATTTATTTTATTTTGCGCCTCGGATTTTGTGTATCTTGCGGTATTTTTATTTGGATTCTTCGATACTTTCTAAGAATCTTAGCCTAAGGGCTCAATACGCAATTTTATTCACAACTATTGCGAACCTTGCGAAAATTAAATCACGTTACAAAAATGCGGACAGCATAAAAATGAGAAATTGAATAGGAATACTCCTCCGAACACTTTATGTTGTGTCTAAATCGAAAATAAAAATAAGAACATATTTACAAAAGTCTGTCCCATTACATAACTAAGTCCTAAGCGCAGATACTTTACCCATTACTAGAAACTTTTAATGGAACACTTCAACAAATATCAACAAACATGACTAGGTACTATCCACTAGAACGGCTAAGTAATTTCGACAGCACAGCCAACCGAGAAACGATAACACATTAAGACGAAAAGCCCGATACGGGGTACGATTAGATCTTTATTGGTTACTAAGAGCGAGACCTCAAGCTTACAAACACGCATACTAAATCTCCACGACTGGAAAGGCATCAAGCCTTTAACCAAGTAATTATTACAACGAATGGGCACTATCGCTGTTATTACCGTATTGGCCAATATTCATGCCGCAAGATGCTATCTGGGCCAATAGAATCGTTATGAGACTTCAGAAACAAATCATGCAGTACGTGCCCCCGATAACCGAGGATAGTTATGGTAATAGATGGCTGTGGCATAAAATATGAATTCGTTAGTTTTGTAGCGTTCTGTGATCATCAATAAACGAGGTTTGATATATTGCTTATAGTGTGCTATGGAACGCTTATTAGGAATCGTAGACTTTTTCAGCAAGTAGGTACCTTTTTATATTATATTATTATATTATATTATAAGATTTATTGATAAAAATTATAAATAATCGTACCTAGAAATTGTATTCCACAAGCATTTGTTTTATTTTATTTTGCACAATATTTTTTTCCAAGAGCATTCTAGTTTAGTTTCGAATTCATCAGCGTTAACACCGACAAATATTCTCATATACATGCAAATAAATAAAAATACGAAACTGTTTGGTGTAGAAATGAAATAAAACGGTTATAAAGTTGGTAATAATACTCATATTTCATTGTAACAGCCCCCCGACGGGCGCAGATTGAGGCAGCCGGGTGGACGAATCCCTAAAACCCGAGACAGCCGAGTCACACCGAGGCTCTAAAATACACAAATGTTATTGAAGACGGCGACACAATGCTTCCATAGACATTATTATAACAAGCCTCAAGTCCTTTTGTTTCTTCTATAGTGCTAACTTTACAGACATAAATATCGCTGATAGGGCGAAAAATTGTCTGGAATTGCCATTAACTCAAAATTAATGTGCGCAAATTCAACAATCAGCCTAGCATTTTCCTAAGTCGGCTTTCAGTCTAACCGGTTGCAGCTGAATACCAGTATTTTACATGGAGCGACAGTCTATCTCGCCTCCACAACCTAGTTATTGGGCAACACGATACCCCTTGGTAAGACTGGTTGTCAGACTTTTTGGGCTTCTTCCCGTAACGACTGTCAAAGGGATCTTTGATCGTTTTCACTGTCATTCGTAGATGTCCCGACCGCGACCAAGATGTCCCGATATGTAATGAATGGTCACCCACCCACGAACCGACCGAGGCAAGCGTAGCGCACCGTACCCTTTGATCGACCCGTGCGGCTGTTAGTCACGAGCCCCTTATTTTAAACCACTATAACGCGTTCCAAAAATCTATCCAATTTTAATCAGTAGGGAAATCACGTTGTTATTATGATCGGTTATGGTAATTCTGGTCAACCAATAGCTTTCAGAAATAAAAATTATTAAATGAATGATATTCTATTTCTGCTTAAACAAAATGTTAAGCCGCAAAAATACCAGTAATAATATCACAATTTTACTCTAATTAAACCTGCCTACAATATTGTGTCCCTGAACTCATATTTGGTTATGTTGATGTTGAATAATGTAATAACAATTTACATCGTCGCACTACACAGAATTAATTTGGTTAATTTGGTGTTTTTATCCCATTATGATAAACCAAACTTCATTGAAATTCACTGTTCGAACACGCACGGAAACGGCCGATCACCAACGAACAATATACTCGTAGCAGCTGCATTATAGTAAATCGTGCGTACACGCGCGTATAAAATATAACTGGGGGTCTCTTTCGGCCGAAGTTACGGGCGTTTCCTACTGCGTGTCACTCAGATGATAATTTCGGAAATATTTTATTTTGTATCTCATTTTATGTTGCACTGTTGATGTCAACGAAATGAAATGATTTATTTAGGTACAAACCTTCTACACGTCAATATTTCAAGAACTAGATGAGGTCGACGTTTCCTATCTGACTACTCTGAGAAGAAAGGCCGAAACAAACTCAAACTCGTCAGGACAACGCCGACTGTCGCTGAAGCTTTTTTTTCTTGTTTTTCAATAAATTACAAGCGATGTGTCATCGCGCTTCTCTTTCTTTTCTACGCAATCCGACAGTTCGCCCGCGTTTCAGCTCTTGACAGCATCTTAACATCGACATAATTAATCGAATTTTAATCACGCTCGCATTTCATTGTGTTGAATGAGAAAAATGTTTAATTATTCGCAAAAATGTAGAGTATTTCCGTATTTACAGAATTTTCATTATGTCATGTCTAGATCAAGAAGATCTCATTACTTTATTTAATACATTGAAATCGAAATGGAAAAACGTTGTCATGGCAATCCATATGTACCTACCTACCTGACTGCGTACCAGGATAAATTATATCCCCATATTTCGTTTCTTGAGATTGACTACATTATTATTAAGTCGAATTTTATTCATCCGACGCGGACATTAGAGTTGCTTATGGATAGTTATGGAGTCTGCCTCGTTGATCAAGTGGTCGCAAGAGCTATTGCTGAGCGAGAGGTCCTGCTTTCGATATCCAGGTCGGGAAAAATGTTATTGGGTTTTACCATTAGGAATTTCTCAGTAGCAGCCCGTAGTCTGGATTCTAGCTTGGTTGATGGCAATATGCTCGCCCCCTATTACATGAGACTTAAACATAACTGGCGAAATGTGGGTTTACTATAGGTACACCTCTGCCTAACCCTTCGGAGAAATAAGGCGTGATGTTACGTTATGTTGCTTATGAAGTTATGAAGCCAATATACCGACAATATCAGGTTCCGGGCCCGAAGGGTGCCAAACGGAACCCTATTACTAAGCCTCTGCTGTCCGTCTGTCTGTCAGCGGGCTGTACCTCATGAACCGTAATAGGTAGACAGTTGAAATTTTCACAGATTGTGTATTTCTATTGCCGCTGTAATCACAAAAAATTAAATTAAATTAAAAATATTTAAAGGGGACCTCCCTTTAATATATGAAACGTGTTTCTTTCGTCGTTATTTGCTTGTAAGGTGGTACTTTCCCCCCCCTCCTTATGTCTTCTCGACTCGCACTTGACCGGTTTTTTTTACTGGGCTTTTCTATCGACTGAGCTGAATTCATATTCGAAACGTCATATTTGAATTCTCCTCATATCCGAGTATTAAGGCTTCTGGGTCCGTTTTCAACCTACGTTCTATGAAAAAATGGTCGCAGCTGTGACCAAATGTAGGAAATATTTGATTTGCGTGCGATATATCTAGAAGTGTCGCGAATTCTGAAGTGGGTAGTTGAGGGTTGGACCTGTTTTGTTATCTGTGTCGCCGTAGCTGCGCAGGTGTCACTCACTACGTATTACATTAGTAGTTTTATTACCTTTTGCCTCGTTTGTCCAGTCGCATACGACAAAATACTTGTTCGCTCCTTCTAAGGGACTACTCACACGTATTCAGCTCTATTCAGCTTATGCCCATAGAAAACAACGATTTTGTATGGAGTCGCGTACGCATCCGTTCAACTTTCCGCGTATATTCAGCTTTCGCGGCAAACAAGTATAAAATGAGGACAAATGTGTTATTATCATGCGAGTGCTATAGATAGAGTTATGCCCTGTACACGGCTGGTTCTCGACTCCTTGTCGATAAGTTGCGACCTGCATAGTTCCTGCATAGATTTGATTTATTATTATAGGTATTCTCATTCTTACGATGCTGTACGCGGCTGATAGAAGCAGAACTGTATAAGTGTGACCAAAATCGTTCAGCGAAACGCAAATAGAGCTGAATAAGCGACTACTCACACTTATTCAGCTCTTTTCAGCCTTTTCCCATAGAAAAAAACGATTTTGTATGAGACGCGTACGCGTCCTTTCAGCTGCGGATAGCTGAAAGGACGCGTACGTAAAATCGTTGTTTTCTATGGGCAAATGCTGAATAGAGCTGAATAAGTGTGAGTAGTCGCTAAGTGTGAGTAGTCCCTAAAGCTAAGAACATTTTGCCCTAGATCTTTCATCAAGTAGATACCTAAAGAAACTTCGACCGTGCTAAGATAAATAGTCATACATTTAATTCCCAAAGGTATACGTCACTCAGCACAGGTGTAACATATATCAGTAGAATTGTAATATTCTTTTGTTCCAGATTTAGCTTATAAATCTTCGGGACGCGGCAGAAAACTAGCGCTGTCCGAACAAACTTATCTACGAGTGTTTTATGTAACGATTTATTTGTAGGTAAAAGGGCGGCGGGTAACGATTCGGTTTTTATTTTTATTACAGTACTAGGTTAGAAATATTGTATTGCACTTGACATGGGATAAATGGACGGATATACACTTATACAGGGTGAAAAAAAAACAGCTGATCCCTACATTTATGTTCGCATAGCTCGTCAAAATGTAGGCAATAACAGATTTTTTTTTCGGTTTTCGGGGTTGGACCCTAAATGAAAGTTTTTTGCAATGATGAGTACAATGACCCCTTAAGAGGCTGCCCATGATTTCAATTTCACCGTGTATACAATTTGGAGACGACAATACAAAAATAAATCACATCACTGGCAATAACTATTAATACATAGATAGGAGTACAACTTAGGAACTATCAAACAAATCCTAACACTGAAATTCAAAACCGGATTTTTTATAACAAACCAAATAGTAGTGATGGGCCGAATATGGAATTTGCCAATCTTTGACTAGCTATAGTGACTAAACTATTGCAGATCTTTGATTGAATTTTCGTATGCAGACTGTCAACGTCATTAGACGCAGTTTTTTTATTGTTGTATTGTCGTCTCCAACTTGTATGCGGTAAGGATTATGGACAAAGTTGTATAGACATGGTTTGTGAGCCAATAGAGCAGTGGGTAAAATATTACATACATGCAAAAGCTTCCACCTTCTTCCCAAGGGGTAGGCAGAAACTATAGATCGCCACCTGATACGATCCTCAAATATCAACTCCTTTTGCTGCGTTTACGTTCATATATCTGGTCATAAAAGCACGCCGGTACATTTTTTTTTTATTAAATAAAAATTTAATAAAAATGGAAGACCAAACTTACTAATCACGGATTCATTTCTTGGACTTCACCTTTATATATTATGGTATACTTGATTTACATAACAAAGCATCACCTATAATCCCCAAAGGGCTGGGCAGAGGTGTATCTATAGTAACACCCAAATTTCACCAGTTATGTTTAAGTCCCATGTAGGAGCCGTTTAAATCCAGACTCTGGGCTTAAAAACCCCATAACTCTGCCCGGCCTGGGAACCAAACCCAGGACCTCAACCTCAGTAGTCACATTACCAACCACTAGACTTTAATGTAGATTTATTCGCTTCAAGCACTTTTATGAACTCATTTAGTTTGGCAAAGCGTTTAGCACTACATATCGGATACGCACTTCAACAGTTTATAGTTCAGAGTTCATAAACGAAACTAAATGGGCCAGGTTCCTATGTATAAAACAAGTAGGCTAATTGGCTAAGCATTGAATTCCCTAATGAATAAGCTATCTACGTACTAACAAACCAGGTTAATAATATGTAGGTAGGTAATTAAGTTAGTTAATAATTTTATTTTACTTATAAACTAGCTGCTCTTTTTCTAAAATATAAGTCCCGTCGAAATCGGTCCAGCCGTTTCGGAGATTAGCCGGAACAAACTGACTGACAATTTATTCCTTTTTTTTAATATAGTTACCGTATTTAATTTCTGCATTTAGTAAAAATCTGTTATTTTGACATTACAAATAGACACCAAAACTTTTTTTTTCGCATAATGGGCCCGCACTTGACCTCAATCTCGCCTGATGGAAAGCGATAAATGAGATCTATGATAGAACGAGCGAACAATGATCTATTTGTTTAGATATATTACTATTTATACTTTTTGCTG
This sequence comes from Eupsilia transversa, assembly GCA_914767815.1. Taxonomy (NCBI): domain Eukaryota; kingdom Metazoa; phylum Arthropoda; class Insecta; order Lepidoptera; family Noctuidae; genus Eupsilia; species Eupsilia transversa. The sequence goes on from OU611888.1 coordinate 9,332,419, forward strand.
TGCCCGCCGAGGGTCAGGACACACAACAGTAATTGTGCCTTAGCTTTAAGCTATTATGGTAAGATCTTTATACATTGTGGAATGCAAATAAAGATATGAATAGAATAGTTTTAATATTTTATTTTTAATACTTATTATTTACATTTTTAATTATGTTTATAAAAATCATTTACCATAGGAATCACCAGTATTGTTTTGTTCATATTTTCTCGAATAACCAAAGCTTACCTATAGCAGAGATGATAACCTTTAAATATTATTAACCTATTATTATTATTATACCTACCTAAGTACAATACTAGTACACTACACTAATATTATATAGAGAAAAGTTTTGTATGTTTGTAATTAGTAAACTCAAAAAATGCTGGACCGGTTTTAAGAATTATTTCACCAGTAGAACATAGTATAATTTATTTATCGGAATTTTCGGAATCGAATTAGTAGTCCAAAAAATACAAACTTTAAAATTTTAACTCTTTATAATATAATATTATATATTATTGGTAATATTAGTAATATAAATTATTATCTGTACTAAATATAAGTATAGATAATTTATTATTCATAGATTACTTTCCTCAGACATCGATGGCGGTTGGCCATCCCGGGCCTTTATGTAGGGTATACTCTTAGGCGAAGTAAGTCTAACAAGTCCTCAAGACAAAGTTCGCGAGTGAGTCCGAGTGAGTCCACTTCAAAATTCGGAAGTTTCAACTTCAAAGGGGTTCTCCATTACTATTTAAGCACAGACTTTCGCCAGAAATAAACGGTACTGTGCCTTGGTAAAGAAAGTGTATACGTTGATCTTTGAACTATGTACTTGCGGTTTTCTAAGGACCATCGAAGGAAAGATAAACTGTAGATCTGATTACTTTGTTAGGTGACACTAGTTTGTATTTCAATTAAACACTTGAGTAAACTTGAGTTTATATCATGGAATTAATTTTGGGACGTGTGAAGAAGGTATTGGAAAGGACATCATTCAAATCGTACCCAAAAATAAAAGTGCCGGCCAGAAAAAAAAAATGCTGTTTTCTTATTGGAAATAACATCCTGAACATTTTTTTATACTACAATGAAAGTCTACAATCAACCCCCTGGCTGCTACCTATTTCAGTTTGAAAGTACCAAAAAAATCATAATTTTGCCAACAATGTTTTGAACATTCGTAGACGCAAACAGCTTTTGTTCAAAGTAGAAATGGACAATATGCGTTAGGTCTACTCAGGTATGATATAATCATCATTTTAGGTTTAGAGCATTTTGTACCCAAAAATTAAAGTGCCGGCCAGAAGAAAAATACACGGTTTTCTTATGGGAAATAACACCCTCAACATTTTTTACTATTACAACGAGAGAATACGATTAACCCATCCGCCGCTATTTAAGTTTAAAAATACTAAAAAACATACTTCGACTAAATTATTTTAGAGCATTACATTTTAATGTATCGTGACCAGTGTGCCTTGCCAGTAATGACCTATGGCACTAAAACGTGGTCGCCCACAATGGGCCTCATTTGAAGACTCAATGTTACACAAAGGGTAATAGTGAGGTTCTGGAGTGGTGGCCGCGTACCGGAAGACGTAGCGTTGGAAAAGGCCTATTAAGGTGGTCGTGGATCGTTGACCTGGAGAAGGCCGGAGGAATCCGCTGGATGGGAGAAGTACAGAACCGGTTGAAGTAGCGATGCTTCGAGGAGGCCTATGTCCAGCAGTGGACGTTTTTCGGCTGAAATGATGTATTGTAACCATTTATTGTATTGTGTGTGCAAATAAGTCTCCGCGCCGCCCGCGGCGCATCTCGCGCCCGTATGGGGCACTTTTAGGAAAGGTTAGGTTCTCGGAAATGTGTCACTTACAGGGGACGCGACGGCGGGGACCGGCGCGAAATGTCGTGCGGTGTTCCACAGGGCCCGTTCCTAGGCCCGCTCCTGTGGGACATCGGTTACGACTAGGTGTTGGGTTGCTGGCGAGCTTATAGTATGATAGCTCCCTAGCACAAACAGAAATACGTCCTCCTCTGAAAAATTTGGAAACCCTATGAATTAAGGAAGATTTCCTTCCATGGCTACAAGAGGCACTCTCTGCCTGTTAACGTTTTTCGTATGTACGTTATCGTGCAAAAGCTTGGAGGTATTCTTTCTAGAATGAATTATGGTAACAATCTCAGGAGCGAGTCTGCTGTCAACAGCGACACGATAAACGGCGTTTATTATGGCCGCTGCGATTTTAGAATGATAAAACATGTGATGTAGTGCACGGTTAAAATATGTTTGTCACAACAGCCTAAACCTTCACCGCCTCTACAATCCACCTAAATATCGTGATCAATCAAGACTTATTTGCCTGGTCTGTTGTAAGCTGACTAGCGTTCCGGTAAGTAGGTGGAATGTGGACTTCATAGCCACACGATTCGATATCATTCATGCTATCGGTAAAGCCCATAGCTACTATGAAAACATCCCCACTGTTCAATAACCAATGCAATGGATTTTCTTCATTCATCAATGATTGCATAATTGTCGCATCAGAGGTTGAGGATTCACAAGGAAAAAAAGACATACGCTAGGTTAGGTAGTTGTTAATGAAAATAAGTTGTACATTTACGTTCACTATCAAGTTGAACATTACTATTGTCAGTGATATTTCTCGAGACGTTCTTGGTGAGGCGTTCTCATTAATGTTGTGGTTATGTTTCAGTTCGAGAGTCTAGTTTTTTTATCGTATCATTATTTTTTTATGATTAAGATATGGTTACGTATAAGAACAATGGTTTTTGTTAAAAAATAAACACATATTTGCCGAAAACCTTTTTTTATCACAAAAAAATCCTATCGACTTTGCAATTGAAAAAGACAGCAAATCTTTTCTGTCTTTTCTTTTTTTTTAACATAATTAATGACATGTATCTTTAGACTGTTGGAGGACGTCCCCACCCTCCAACAAGTTTGAAACCAGTGTCATTTAAAATGTCAGATAAGTTAGATACTTTTTCGAAGATCAATTGAACACTGTCAGGTTAGGTTAGCCTAACCTAACTAGCTGTTTTCTTTTAATCTTTTGTACAATTACCCAATCACAAGAATACGCAAATGCTGTTCATCATTGAGGAGGTCCATGTGTCCTTCAAAATCTAAGATCAGTTGAACACTGTTAGGTTTAGTTAGGTTAGCCTAACCTAACCAGCTGTTTTCTGTTAATCTTTTGTACAATTACCTAATCACAAGATTATGCAAATGCTTTTCATCATTGAGAAGTTCGATGTGACCTTCAAAATCTAAGATCAGTTTATCAGTGTTAGGTTAGATTATGTTAGGTTAGGTTTGGTTTAGATAGGCAAGGTTAGGTTAGGTTAGGTTCGCCTAGCCGAAATGCTTTTTGTTATTACAAAAAACGATGTTATTTTCAATTAAAACTCGGTATTTTTTTAAACGTTGTATATAAAACATTTAAAATAATTTTATGATTTTTGGTACTTTTAAACTCAAATAGCAGCAAGGGGGTTAAGTGTAGACTTTCGTTGTAGTATTAAAAAATGTTCAAAATATTATTTCCCATATGCAAACACCTTTTTTTTTTTCTGGCCGGCACTTTGATTTTTGGGTACAAAATGTTCGAAGCCTGAATGATGTCCTTTGAAGTGTGTGCCGTAGAATTGCGTAGCCATACAATTGCATAGCCGTAGACGCGCGTAGCCGTAGAGGCTCGTAGTCGTAGAGGCGCGTAGCTGTCAGTAGATGAGCGTAGCTGTAAAGAACCGTAGGTGTAGAAGCGCGTAGCCATAGACGCGCATAGCCGTAGACGCGCGTAGTCAGTTGCAGCGAGACTCGGCTACGTAGCGGTCGCTTTGAAGCAGTAATGCTTGCTTTACTGTACGTGACTGTACTGAGTAACGCTTGTTTTAGAGTAAACACGTGATTAGTGGTCTGCTTTCTGTTAGAAAACTATACATTACATATACGGTCCTAAAAAAGCATAAGACACTTCCTTACGATACAAAAATCTATATATATAAAATGGTAAACTCACTGACTGAATGAATGACTGACTGACTGACTGGGTGATATATCAACACACAGCCCAAACCGCTGGTCCTAGAGACATGAAACTTGGAGGGTGTGTTCTTTCTGAAGAGCAAGTATCCACTAAGAAAGGATTTTTGGGAAATCCACCCCTAAAGGGGTAAAATAGGGAATGGAAGTTTATATGAAAGTCCGCGAGTTTTGAAGATAGGATGTTCAAATTTTGGGTTTAGGCTAACGATTGAAAATTAATGTATACGTGTCTCAGCGTTTTTGATAATCCCACCACTGAAGGATTAAAAAAGGGGATGAAGTTGAAGCGAAAAATCACTAAATTTACTATCTAGGCTTATGGTTGGAAGCTTACGCAACGTGCTTTCCGAGGCACGGACGGGTCTCTGTATGTAAAGATGGTCACCCATCCACAGACCAACCGCGGCAAGTGTAGCTTAACCTGATCGATCGACCTCTGCGGCTGTTATTATTTAGCCACGCCCCCCCCCCCGGACAACCCCCCATCCCCTTCTCCGGGAGAATCGGTATAGATATAGATTAGGATAGTTAGGATACGAACAGAATGCGACACTGCTCATCCCTCATAGCAAATAGCGTGATAATTTGTACCCTACAGATTGACCACACATAAAAGGTACATCTATGCAAAATTAGTAGTTTTTGCGTCATACTTTCAGACCAAAAGGAACGCGCGCAGATGAGATCAAAGCATGCATCAAAAGATCTTTCTTATGGCCTTCAATTAAAGTCCTAAAACTTACTCGAAACATGAGAGTACATCTTAGAGGTGAAGTTTCTGCCAGCAGCTTTGCAGATCTTCTTCTTCAAATCGGAAACGGAAACTTTCCACAAATAGATGGGTTCATACAAATACCAAATGAATTATGTACTGTGGTATCAACAGTTGAGGGACTTATAGATAAAATTTACCATGATGTTAAAAATGTTAAAGACAAACCGATGGAGTGGTTATGCGAGAGAGCCATTTTGACTCCCAAAAACGACCAAGCCGCTGCGATCAACGAAATGTTGATAAATACATTCGAAGGTGAAGAAATGATTTATAATTCTGTTGACACCATGGTCGATATGGACGAGTCGATTCATTATCCTATAGAATTTTTGAACTCTCTTAATCCGCCGGGTCTTCCGTGTCACAGACTTATGTTGCGTGTAGGTGCTTCTGTCATGTTACTTCGAAATATACGGCCTCCAAAATTGTGCAATGGAACTAGACTCCAAGTAAAAGCTCTCCGCCGCAATGTTATTGAGGCCAAAATACTAACTGGATCTGCCAGAGGAGAAACAGTCTTCGTGCCGCGTATACCATTGATACCAAATGACCTTCCGTTTGAATTTAAAAGATTGCAGTTCCCAATCAAGGTTTGTTTCGCGATGACTATTAATAAGTCACAGGGACAAACTCTGAAATTTGCTGGAGTTGATTTGCGGCAAGACTGTTTCTCCCACGGTCAATTTTATGTGGCTTGCTCACGTGTTAGCTCTCCAACTAGCCTGGTTCTTTTAGTGCCCGCTTCCGAATTAGTGATAAACATTGTATATAGAGAAATACTGTGAAGGATTTAGGTAGATACCGGTCCTTTACTGTAGGTATTTGTTTACAGTATTCCTCAAATCCCCCGCACTGGAGGACAATTAGCCATGAACAAAGCTCTCTATTGTTATTGTTATAATAATTCTTAATATCTAGAAAAAAGAGTATAGACTCTACGCAGACGAAGTAAAACAAAATAGTAACGAAGTCAAACCTTACATTGAATATTCGAGTCTGATGACGAAAATATAGTTTTTACCATTTTGGTCTGATTGTTTGTATGTATGTTCTGGTTCGCACAAAAACTGATGACCGGATTTGGATGATATTTGGTACACAGATAGTTCATAACCTAGATTAATCTATAGGTTATTGTTTTAATTCCGGTAGTACGTTCCGTTCGGATATTTTTCGACATCCACGCGGGCGAAGCCGCGGGCAAAAGCTAGTTATATATAAAAGACGAAAAGACTTGATTGCTGAAATACCTCAAAGTAAAACGAAATTTGCTTCTATGCAGTATAGCATACGATCTACTCAACTATATAATAGAGTAAATAAAGAGGTATACATATACACTAAACAAACACATACATGCAAAAAAATCCTTATAAATTGGATTAAACCATTTTCTTATGAAGATACTGAGGCACTACTACAACACATAAATTAACTTGCACGGTTCTGTAAACACACTCACCCTCACAAACACACACAAACCTACACTACACACACTCACAGACACACACAAACCCACACTACACACACTCACAGACACACACACACACACACTACACACTCCCACAGACACCCTAACACACATTTTTTACCTTTTATTTTATACTATATTTTTATTTTTCGTTTTGTATGATTACCTTGTTGTGAAAGAGCGGAGTCTCCTAATACAGGCATTTTTTGCTTACAAGGAGGCTCCAATCACTAACGTGTTTATTTATTAAGGTTATGAAATAAATATTTTTTCATTTTTTCATTTCATTTTTCATATGATAATTTTATTTTAAATACACAGTCAATCTAACCGGATGTAGTTGGATACCGGTATTTTACATAGAGCGACTGCCTATCTGGCTTCCAGAACCTAGTTACTAACGATACCCCTTGGCAAGACTGGTTGTCAGACTGACACGAATGCCAGCCGAGTCCAACTGCTTGACGTGCTTTCCGAGGCATGGAGAGGTCTCGGTACGTCATGGGTGGTCACCCATCCACGGACCGACCTCGGCAAGTATTGCTTAACCTTGAAGATCGACCCACAGTACTCTTAAATGTTGGCTGCGACTTGCCTACCAAATTGTCATAGCATTAACGTCTAATCTTACTCATAGTAGGTACATTATTAACAAAACTGCAAGTACGATGTGCGTACGTCTCGACTAAATACCAGCTGTAAGCCTGTTGCAGAAACTTTTACGTGATAAATGGATCGTCCCATTTCATACAAAAATAATACTTATTTCGTTTTTAAAGACGTATGAACTTTAATTAATTAAGTCGAAAACATTCCGGTAGGCCCCAACGCCGATGGGCACGCCACAATCGTGGCGATAAGTCCCCTCTTTGAGGAGTGGCTAGAGAGGCGCCACGGCGTCCTCACCTTCCGCCTGACGCAGGTCCTCACCGGACACGGTTGTTTCGGGAGGTACCTGTTTCGCATAAGGCGGGAGGAAACGCCCGGGTGTCACCATTGTGTGGATCGTCCGGAGGACACGGTGGAGCATACGGTGGAGGTCTGCCCGGCTTGGGCAGAGCACCGCCGTGTCCTCGTGGAGGCGATCGGCGGCAGTGACCTCTCGCGTCCGGCCCTGGTCCAGGCCATGGTGCGGAGCGAGAGGGCATGGCAGGCCGTCACCTCCTTCTGCGAAGCAGTAATGCTCGCGAAGGAGGAGGCGGAGCGCGTGAGGGAGAGGCAAAGTTCGCGCCCTCACGCGCCTAGCCGCCGTAGGAGACGCCCTGGGCGTCGGGACTCCTTGGAGGATTCCCGGCCACCGTAGGCGCGGGCTTGCGGGCGGTGAGCAATGGGTAGCTCGCCCCCGATAAGGACCAGGCCCGGGTCGACGGCGCGTCGTGTTCCACGCGCGCCTCAAAGAGATGTCAGCAAAACGGACGGGGTCCGCTAGGACCGTTGCCCGCCGGGGTTGCGGGTAGTCCTAAGGGGAAACCGTGGCCCCTGGCATGGCAAGGGAAGGAACACGGGTGGGGTTTAGTCAGTAAAAGTCTGACACGCCCTCCCGCTCCGCCCAGAGCGGGAGAAGTCATTGGATGATTTCCCACCCAAAAAAAAAAAAAAAAAAAAAAAGGCCCCAACGCCGAGGCACAATAGGTACATATTTTTCGAGCACTTTCATTTGTATTTCAATATTCTCATCATTTATTATTGTGCTAAAGGCTACTTAATTTATTTATTGGATGTCTTCGAAATTGAGATTTGGTAATATGATTTTACCTCCTTACCTATTTCATTACGAATTAGCTACCTTTTTTTCTTAACTAGAGATTCGTGCGATTATTGCGACTTGACAAAACATCGATATTTATTTATTGTTTAAGACGGAGAAGGTAGGATACTAGGTACCTACTTCTAGTACGCCCACAGTAGTTAAAATAAGTTTGTTAATGGTGCCAATTCCCTTGTTCACAAACTAAACTAAATTGTTAAGTTCAGTGCATCTTTTTCTTTCTATTTCATTAAGAAAAGGTATTATTTATTATACTTATACTTATTTCGTTTTTAAAGACGTATGAACTTTAATTAAGTAATAATTAATTACCAACCAGACTATAATCGTCTGCAGCCGGTCATGTTATGTTTCTTTTCTTTAGTATAAAAAGTTTTATAACAGTCCTATACTTAAAACTTTGCCACACAAAACCGTTTTCACGATTTTTCTGTGAGAACGGAGCACACAATTTTTTTAACATAATTATATTTTATAACATAGCGCGGATGGGTACTTAGACAAAAAAAAAGAAAGAAAAATAGATTTTCTCAAACTTGCTTGGAAATTCGAGCATTATTTTGACAACCTTCTTCGAGATAAATCGAAATTGCTGTACTGGTCAAAAACAAGTGACGATGCGGCCAGCAATGTTACTATGAAAATCCATATCTGTCCTGTGTAGCGGCCAAATAATATTACTATGAAAACTCATAACTGTCGTGTTATTTAAAAATGGAACGAACTTTTTACTTCAACACATGACAACCAAGAAGAAACAAATTAACATATTGCATTGGCACGTGAAAAATTATCGCTGTCCGTCATTGATTCTGGAATTTATCATTAATTTACTTTGTTTGAATTTCTGCGCATTATTTGAGAAAAGCACTATTCAAGCCTTGGCCGCAACCAGGCATTGATGGACTCACGTATGTGTGCCTCGGCTACGCCTCTGCCCACATTTTCACGATCGTCCATCAATGCTTGAGTTGCTGGCCTCGACAGTAATGTACTATTATTTTGTCACAGAAACATGTACACACAGAAAGATGGGTTAAATACTTAAATTATTTTTCTTGCTGATTAATTACTAGCTTTTGCCCTCGGCTTCACCCGCGTGTATGTAGGAAAATATCCCACGTGAATGTAGGTACTACCGAGATACATTATTTTCATATAACTCTATTGGTTTACTGGGCGCAAGCCAGTAAAGTTCCCAGTCGGCATGATTTTTTGGGACATCTTCAACAGTCATCGTGATATTTCAGCAATTTACACAAAACCATAATGAACTCATGAATCACTCCGTCCATTGATGAAAACTATATACGAAAAATCCGTTCGGTAGTTTTTGAGTTTATCGCTTTCAGACCGACAGTCAGACGCGGCGGGTGATTTTTTATTTTCTTATATATTAGTGACAGTATTTTAATATATCTAATAGGAACATTGGTTTTAAATTCTTAGATGAAATTATATAAAAAACCTGGCAAATTAATTGTAGGATTATTTTAAGGACAAGAATTAAAAAATCTCGTAGTTACTTCGCAATGGAAAATAATAAGATAAAAACACTGAATAAAATAAAGGAAATCCGAAGACAACGTTTTTACATTTCCTTTTCAAATAAAGACCTCATTACTTGGTTGTAAGTTCAGGATAATTGCCCGTTAAGCTAAGAAACTTTTAACGACATAGTTCAACGAAACACAACCTTTGGCTTTGATATTCTGTAATTGTTTAATAGAACGAAAGAACTAGAGGGCCTTGTGGCTAAATAATAACAGCCGCACGGGTCGATCGAAGCCTAATTACATATCGAGACCCCTCCGTGCCTCGGAAACCACGTTAAGCCGTTAGTCCCGGCTGTCATTCGTAGATCTTTGACAGTCGTTATAGCGGGTAGTCAGACGCTTAAATAGTCTGTCCCCCCAGTCTTACCTAGGGATATTGTGATAACTGGGTTGTGGAGGTCAGATAGGCAGTCGCCCCAAAATACCGGTATCTTGCGGTATTCGGTTAGACTGGAAGCCGAGCCCAACATATTGATTTACTGCCTCGTTGGTCTAGTGGTTGTAAGCGCTACTGCTTAGCATGAGATCTTGAGTTCAACCCCTAGGTCGAGAAAACTGTTATTGGGTTTTTCCATCAGGAATTTCTCAGCAGCAGCCCGGGGTCTAAATGTGTGCCCGGCAATGGTCTCGCCCTCTATTATATGGGACTTATTAAACATAACTGGCCAAATGTGGATGTAGTACAGATACTTCTGCGTTAGCCTTCGTGGATTACAGGTATGATGTTACCTATTATATTTTCCAGCATGTACCTAAATACGTACGTACGACGCACGTAAACGGTGACATAAACAAAAATACTTATGTATTATAGTACCTATCATTATGTTTACATATTTTATGCAGGTAGGTCTTCAAAACACAATTTCTCGAAGTCCTTTCAGCAAATGTGATTCACCAATTTTCCGGTCGGTACCTCCTACTCACTAAGTAAGTTCGTAACAAGTTATTGTACCAGTTATAATCAAAGGTCAATAGCTTCCCTTAACTTACCTCTAGTAGGTACCTAAGTTTTAAATAACAAACATTATTATTAAGTATGTAGTTATATTAGGTACGTATAGTTATGTATCTATAACGTTGTTTACATAAAGTTTCACTTCCGATGAGCGTTACCTTAGTGTAAACCGTTAACCGCACCTCTATGCGTAACAATTTGAATTCGACAAAGCCGTAGATACATTACATCGTAGCACTAAGGGCGGATTTCGTACTTCGTGTGAAACTGGATTGAACTGGATGTTTAGTTGACCCTACCTACCATACATAGTAATAAAAGATGACGGAAGACTGTTTTTTTTGACATTGTTTTGTTTATTTTAATATGTAATAACCTGCAACACCATCTTATACCTGCAGCTATCTAATTGCGTAATACGTTTTCATAAACGATTCCAATGAATTTGTTTCATTTTGACAGTTCAACAACATTCATTGCGTTTGTTTTTGTATTTACGTTGTTGAGCAGATTTTTTTTCCAACTTATGAAGCAATGGATTAGCAATTTGTTTCAAACCGATACAAATTGTGATAGATCGTGTATTACGCAATTAGGGTGCAGGTATAAATCTATACTTATAATAAATCTGTAGAAGTGAAAATTCTGTACATTGAAAATATCAAAAAAATAAATGGCAGGGGGTGTTACTAGACCGACACCGAACCCAAAAATTTGATTAAAAAAATTTTTGTCTGTCTGTCTGTCTGTTTGTTCAGGCATCACGCAAAAACTACCGGTTCGATTACGATGAAACTTGGTATAATTATTCTTTAATATCCTGGGCACCACACTGGGTACTTTTTATCCCGGAAAAGTATCCTATCCTACTATCTATATCTATACCTATTAATAAAAAGACAAGTCCTGACTGACTGACTCATCAACGCCCAGCCCAAACCCTTGGACCTAGAAAGCTGAAATTTTGCACAGAGGTTCCCTTTATAATGTAGGCAAGGGATAAGGAAGCATTTTTCGAAATTCAACCCCTATGGGGGTCAAATAGGGGATGAAAGTTTGTATGAAAAATCTTATTCCTTGAGGTAATAAACATGAAACTCCGCACGAATAATTATCAAAATAAATGAAAAAGTTTGTAATTTTTTGTTTTTCTAAATTACCCCCTAGAGGGGGGTTGGGGGGTGTCAAAGTTTGTATGGAAGAAATTTAACGCGCTGTCCGATTAACTCGAAACTCAATATTTATACTTAAACTCAAAAATTAAGGATAACGTGTATCAGGATTTTTCGAAATTCAACCCCTAAGGGGGTAAAATAAGGGATGAAAGTTTGTATGAAAAATCTTATTCCTTGAGGTAATAAACATGAAACTTTGCACGAATAGTTATCTAAATAAATTATAAAGTTTGTAGTTTTTTTTTTCTAAATTACCCCCTAAAGGGGGGTTGGGGGGTGTCAGTGTTTATATGGAAGAATTTTAACGCGCTGTCAGATTAACTCGAAACTCAATATTTATACTTAAAACCCATAGGGATGTATGGGGTAATTTCCGACACTCACGCGGGCGAAGCCGCGGGCAGCAGCTAGTACTGTAATAAGAATAGCTCATGCCGTGGTAAAATCATTTAAAATACTTATTTACTACCTCCCCGCGACTTACCCCGCGTGGAGGTTTCACATTATTCCACGGGAACGTACCAAAGATATTTAAGCCTACCTATATTTAAATGTCGTTGGTCCTCACCCAAAAAAAAATCTGAAGGCCAATTCTCGTACTTATAAAACGTTCACTTGCAAGTCGCAATCTGTCAAACTTGTCAATAATTTTGGTACATTGTTTGTATTTTTGACAGATTGCGAATGAGATTAGAATGCGAACGTTCTTAAAAATTACGGGAATTGCCCCTCTGCTCTACAACGTAAATACCGCAATGAATGTTGTTGAACTGTCAAAATGAAAAAGATTATCCGGAATTGTTTAAGAAAATGTTTTACACAATTAATGTCATCTCTCCTAGGTACCTAGAAGGGTTGATTGCCCACTTGACTGCCCAAGATGCGCCAGACGTAGGTACTTATATTTCAATGTAAGTACCTACCCCAAGCATTTCTACGTTACGGCACATTATACCCTATTGTGATGTGATAGGAAGCTACGAAAACCATTCTGTGTAGTTAATAAAGTTGCCCCTCCACGGGCGGCTCTCGACATCGGTAATTGCGTTCTAAGCATTCAGCCTTTGAGCCTTTGCTTTGTTCAAACGGCAATGGTTCCCCTCTTTATTATTATTTCCGTCGAAAACATTCCGGTAGGCCCCAACGCCGAGGCACAATAGGTACATATTTTTCGAGCACTTTCATTTGTATTTCAATATTCTCATCATTTATTATTGTGCTAAAGGCTACTTAATTTATTTATTGGATGTCTTCGAAATTGAGATTTGGTAATATGATTTTACCTCCTTACCTATTTCATTACGAATTAGCTACCTTTTTTTCTTAACTAGAGATTCGTGCGATTATTGCGACTTGACAAAACATCGATATTTATTTATTGTTTAAGACGGAGAAGGTAGGTTTCTCTTTGTTAATGGTGCCAATTCCCTTGTTCACAAACTAAACTAAATTGTTAAGTTGAGTGCATCTTTTTCTTTCTATTTCATTAAGAAAAAGACAGAAGATAAATTTTAGTTAGAAGTCCTGTCAAATTAATCAGCGCCTGACGTAAATTGACGTAATTTTAGTAGGCAAGTTTTTAATCACGTCTAAACTTGTATAGAGTAGTCACAGGCGCTGATTAATTTGACAGGACTAAAATTAAATTTTTCTTGAAATACAAAGAAAAAGATGCACTGAACTCAAATTTAGTTTAGTTTGTGAACAAGGGAATCGGCACCATTATCAAACTTATTTTAACTACTGTGGGCGTACTAGAAGTAGGTACCTAGTATTAGTTGTTGCGCAATAGAAAAACCGTTTGCAATTCAATTCAAATTAAAATTCATCACAGTAGCAATTCACACACCGTAGGTACCTATACAACACAACTATACGGAACTCGCGACAGTTTCTAAACTTAGGTTCATTCATAGTAGGTAGTTCATTCATCGTTTCTTTGGTCTTCCCCTACTCGTATAGCCTTCCAAATCCAAGCTCATGTTTAGAGATATCGATACCTATCACGTCTGCGGAGTTTCGATTAAAAAATTAATTTGACTCTGTAAGTAGGTATATAAAAATAATAGATAGATCGATAGATAGAAGTTCTCGATTAATCTACCTACGTGACCCAAGATTAGAAGCCAAAGCCTGCTCGATGGCTTGGTAGAGAATAGGTTGTTATGGTTCACACTATTCACTCATGGTTCACACAGGGTATGAATGCTGAAATTCAAATTTGTAACGACTGGTGCCATCTATCATTGGTGTGACTAACTACAACAAGCAAAGTTCATGAACAGCTTCTAGTTTTCGCCGAATGGAGCGACGCTGTAGCTAAAATAAAATTGTAGAGGTGGTTTCATAGAGTAGGTACCTTACCCCAACATTATAGTTATCTGTTTTTTTTACGTCCACTCCACATGCATAAAGTTGTTGGGGAAATCCGAGTAGAGGGGATTACAGCCACATTGAAACAACATATTTATTTTGATAGGTTTAGAAACAAAAAAAAATCTAGAAAACAAGGGAGAACTCAGGCCAAACAATATTATAAATTTAACGAATTTAATAGTGTGGTTCTTTCAAACCAGTCCCTAAATGCAGGATAGGTACACAATATTTAGTATGATTTCCATGAACATTAACTTCTAGACAATCATTAGTCAACTTCATGAATAATAATTACAAAACTGCAGCTTCTTACTTTAGATAATATTTAATACACAATAATCTACACTAAACAAATATTTAACAATTAAACCCTATTTCGTTTTTGCTTGTACATTTGATATCTTTGTTGGGTCAAATTTATATGTTTTCTGCAGAGGCCCTTTGCCAGCTCTGGTGAAAATCATTTCATCTACCCTTTGCCTCTCTGCTAACTCTTTTGTAATCTTCATGTTTGTCCAAGAATCTTTAGCTCCATCAATAAATCCTTTTTTCTTCATTGGCAGATTGTCAGGTGCATGTTTGAGCAACTTTGGAATCTTGAAGTAATCCCTTACTGCTGGTACTTTTAGTAAACCAACTTGTATTAGGGATATGAAGTTACTGGAGCACCAGTAAACTAAGATGGCACCTGGGAAGTTGATTGTGAATGGAATCATGATAACTGGGATTGCTCTAAGGAAGTACCTCATCAATACCATGTTTTGTGCATCAAGACGACCCCCGTCTACGCCCAATTCTATTGTTGCCCACATTGTGGCACTGGTTATAATTGGCAGTATGAAAAATTGATCAGGTACTGTCAAATCCATAAACCACGCCATACCCCCATAACTCATGCTGTCTACAGGGCAGTTTGCCATCCCTCTTAATCCCATGAAGAAGGAAATAAACAGAGGAGCCTGAGCTAATGGGACCAACATATTCTTCAATGGATTTAATCCTTTTTCTTTCATAAATCCCATCATCTCCTGGGCATACCGAGCAGCTTCAAGCTGATTACCTGTCTGTCTGGCTTGTGTCATCTTCATTTGAATAAGTTGCATTTCTGGCAGGTTATTGTTCATGACCGCTGTATTTCTTTGTGACATTATGACTAGCGGGAACATAGCTAAACGAACACAAACAGTTCCAATGAGAATTGCTCCCCACCAGGGTACGTCCAGGGAAATATGTAAGTACTCCAAACACTGTTGAACCATACCCACAGGAGACCAGCCACCAAGACCAAGACTGGCAAAAGTAGGCTCTCCATTTGCAGCTATTGTTTGTACAGTTTCAGTCAAGTCTATAAGTGTCGAAGGATCCGGTACTGGCGGTGCTTCCGGTATACTGTCCACTATGTTTGCTATTTTTCCTGCATCGCTGCCACCGGTAGAAGCACACCTTACGGATCCAGCTGAGGAATATACGTAATAAACCTTTGCTTTTCTAACCTCAAAAGACTTTTCAGAGAAGAAGTTTATAACAGCACTTCGAGGGCGGCCGTGACGGCTTAGTAATTTGAACATTGTGGCTGACTTCTTTTGCACAATCCAAGTATTAGGTAATAAACTTGTTAAAAATTATTTGTATTTTTGTTACGGCACATTTCTGACATTCACATAGACAGTTGTCTATGGCGTCGTAAAGTAAACTCTGGTTCTTCTTTCATTTCATTTTTTGGTTTAGGATAACAACTTTACTGTTTCATTGCCGAGACCCAAAAACAACTGAACAATTTAAAAAAAGTTATGAAAATATTTATTTGCATAAACATTTTGTAAAAAGGCATTTCACTACTATGTTTTCACACTTTTCCACAGGTTTTTTTTTGCAATATTTTACGATTTTATATTCTGTCAGTTGCACACTCCGTTAGGAGTATATGTGTTCTGTGGTTGCACACTTGCACGTGTTGTTTGCTATCTGTTTCAATTGCTGTCAAAAGTTTCAAAACAACGTGGGAATGTTTTTACGCGAGTTGTTTTAAATTCGTAAATTAAGTGATGATATTACATTATATGTGATAAACCTAATACAAACATGGCACACATTTCATATCCTTTCAAGAAAACAAGTAAGGCGGTGTATCAGAAGCCCGCTTCTGTAGTTACAGAGGATACTATTTATTGGAAGAAATTAGGAGTAAGTGCACTAACTTGTATAATTTTTTGTGAATTAAGCCTATGAGTTTTACTAATTTGTTTTGTATTTTCAGTCACCAGTGCTAGTAAAGGAGTTTGGTGCTATAGATTATTTAGACTTCAGCCCTATAGAACCTTATTATTTTGCGGCAACATGCTCAGTCAGAGTGCAGGTCAGTAATTTACAAGTTATTTATTTCTCTGGTTCGCATTAGATCAAGTGCTGACCTAGTACGTACGCAACGTAATAATAAATAAATATTATGTTCCAGGTTTCATCATTGAGTGTTCCAAAGAATTAGAAAGGCCATTAAATTAGGCTCTGTTTGATGTCTATCATGTCAAAGATCTATTAAAGAATTTTTATAAATCTAAACATAAGTAAATAA
Organism: Eupsilia transversa; assembly: GCA_914767815.1. Lineage (NCBI taxonomy): Eukaryota > Metazoa > Arthropoda > Insecta > Lepidoptera > Noctuidae > Eupsilia > Eupsilia transversa. The sequence goes on from OU611888.1 coordinate 9,349,130, forward strand.
TATGTGTTAATCTGTTTATATTACTCATGTGTTCTTATTTTTCAGATTTACGATCCTATCACTAAAGTTGTAACAAAGAACATCTCAAAGTTTAGAGAAGCAGCTTATGGTGCGTCTTTCAGAGGTGATGGCAGACTTCTGGTGGCAGGCAGTGAAGAGGCAGCCGTTAAACTGTTTGATGTGCAGTCAAAGAATGTGCTTAGAGTATTTACTGGACATACGGGCCCTGTAAGTAAATAAATACTGTCAAGTACTAAATGCAATTAAACTGTCCATATAAAGCTTATATTTTTTTAACCAATATGTCTGTTGTTTAACAAGTTAGCATAGAGTTAGCAAGACATCTTGCTATTTTCATTCCATACTCCTTTTAGTTTATTTACTTACTTTTTTAAGTACCTAATTTAATCATTCTTATTGTGATTACAGGTTCACAGAACATTATTCACAAAGGATCAAGTCAAAATTCTCAGTTACTCAGATGATAAATCTGTTTGTCTATGGGACATAGCAACAGAAGAGAAAATTGCCAGTTTTACTGAGCACTCAGACTATGTGAGAGCAGGGGCTGCCAGTCCTATCTCCCCAGACATCATTCTATCTGGAGGTTATGACCATGCAATTAAACTTTATGATTGCAGGTCTAATGAGGTAGTCTTGTCTGTTAATCATGGCAGTCCAGTAGAATCAACACTGTTCTTACCATCGGGAGGCATATTCATAAGTGCTGGTGGAACAGAAATCAAAGTATGGGACATTTTCAATGGAGGAAAACAATTAGCCAATATTTCTCAACATCATAAAACGGTTACCACCTTAAGACTGGCCAGTAACAACAGCAGATTGATGTCCGCCTCATTAGACAGACATGTAAAGATCTATGACATTTCCACTTTCAAAGTTGTACACAATATTGATTTCCCTAATGCAGTATTGAGCATGGCTATATCAAAACACGATGATACCCTAGCAGTTGGCATGATTGATGGCATCATATCAATACGAAAAAGGGAAAAGCCAGCAAAACTTTCTGATGAGAAAAAAGGCTTATTCAAATTTGCACCTGACCATGTTCAATCTTCAATTATGGAAGAAGTTCAAGACAAAAGTAACAAGAAAGGGCAATCCAAACCAGCCAAAGGACCAGAATTTGATAAGTTCCTCAGAAAAATGGAGTTCACCAAGGCCCTGTCAGCTGGCCTAAAAACTTATGTAGCTACTAAGTTTCCTGAAAAAACTGCTGCTTTAATTCAAGAGATGTTAAGAAGAAAGGTTCTGCATGTAGCAATGGATGGATTAAATGAGAAAGACATAGGAACATTACTCAAATATTTTAAGAAAAATCTAGGAGAAACAAGGTTTACCAGAGTAATAGTAGATGCAGCAAATGTTTTTGTTGATGTCTTTGAAAGTCAAGTTAAATTCTTTTCTGAACTCAATTTGTGGCTGTACACTTCATTGATGAAAGAGATAGAAGAAGAAATAGATGTTTGTAAAAGAGTCAGTGAGTTAGAAGGTGCTATAAGCCTTTTAATGGCTGGAGCACAAATAAGCAATAGCACTGATACAGTGGAATTAAATGATAGCATAGCACCATCAGTTAAAGCATTAAAAGAAATTGTTATTGATGTTTAAATCTTATTATATCTATGTGTAACATTAATTTGAGTTTCATTGAATAAACCTCAAATTGCTTCGTTTCTAATGCTTTGTAGTCCTACTAACTTCTCTACCCATCCTCAATCCAATTCACGGTTCACCATAAACAGAAACTATGACATCTCGAGTAACAAAAATTAAATAACGATGACAATAGCTTTGTTTCTGCTTAGCCCCATGCGAAAAAGTTATGAACATTTTGTATGTTACAATAGAAATATTGCAATTTTATTTTAGTTCAATAATTGTGTCAAGCAAAGGTCGTGTATATCAGGCTTTATAAAGGTCATTGTCTATGCTTCGCACGTCATTTTGTATTATTATTATTATAGACTTAAAACAAATCACACCTAAAAATCAGGATTACAACACCATAATAACGTTGAAAAGTACTAATCCGACAAGAAACAAATACATCGTAATTTCTAGGCTGAAATCTGTCCGCTTTCGTCAAACAGTAACCACCACTATAAAATAAGAAAAAAAAAATTGTCTTTGGCTGATTGTTGTCGGACAAAATGACGTTTTGCAAAAGTCTCAATAAAAACGAATAATTTTCAAGTGCATCCCTGTGCCCTGTGTTAGACAGTGATTACAAATGGCAACGCAATAAATCTAATAATAAAAATATTTACGTAAAACGATGTGTGACGCGTTTATGCTCAAATTGTTAACTGTAGCAATAAACTGTAAGTTCACTTCAAGGGTTTCATGTTATTGGTACATTATTTTATTTTATTTTACGTATAGCTCTGTTATATAAACTGGTCTGTTTACAAGAGTACATGAATTAATGTGATACATGTTCGTTAACCTTAAAAGTTTTTAATTAAGTTCAGGTTGTATTTATTTTTCTTGTAATGCTGACATTACCGAGTGTGACCACGAGTTTTTTTATCGTAGGTACTCGTTACTCGTATGTAAAATTGTAAAACATGGATGAGCGGAAAGTCGCCGATTACTTTGTGATCGCTGGATTACCGGAGAAACCGGAATTACTTGATGATTGCGACTCTGGACACCTCAAAGGATACAGTACTAAACCACCAATCACTGACATTGGTAAGTGTTTTTTGTGAATATTCTCTCTCAAATCTAAAATTGTTAAAAGCTCGAATTTCAATATTACTCCTGCTGGATTTTTTTTGTTTGTCATTCAAATATTGATTTTAGTATGCACATAAGTTAAGTTCTGTGTGAATAATGTAATGTAAATAGGTCTTGTGGAGGATTTTATTTGGTCTGTGGGTGTTCCATACTATTAAATTCAAGTGATAATCACGCAGGACCTGCAAATCATAACTTAGCTTAGCTTTGGCATTTTTTTATTAAAAAATGAGATAATGATGGTAATATTGACCATGCATTGTATAAGATAGAATATGCTGGGCTAACATAATCTCTCTGTCTTTCAATGACTATACCAACAATATTCTTGTTATTGTCACCTGATGAGGGTCAGATAGGCAGTATCTCCATATAAAATATTGGTATTCAGCTGCATCCGGTTAGACTGGAAGCCAACCCCAATATGTATGGGAAAAGGCTATGGTGCACATCAATAAAAGGAGTTTCAAAACCTGTGTGTATTATTCCAATATGACAAGAATTTTGTTCAAATCAACTTGTTTAACTATAAATAAAACTTGTTAATTTTTTTAACAATGTATTATTGTTATTACATATTTATTTATATCAGCCAATAAAAGGTAGGTATATAATAAACAAGATCCATGTTATACCTATTGAGTTAAAGACAAACCTGTATTCCGTTAATGTCATTATTGATTCAATGTAACTAGTTAAAAATGTGGGTGTACTATAGGTACACCTCTGCCCAAACCTACAGGGAATACAGGTGTGATGTTATGTCACGTTAGATGCAGCTGCCTATAAATTGGTTCTAAGTGGGAACGTACCTTAAACAAAGATAACACCACAATCTTTATGGTAAACTAATGCCATTTATTTACACATAACTTTAGCACATTGCTGTCAATTTGCACCGAATATAGCATGAATTAAGGTCAACAAGGAAGTAATTAATTATTGAAGTCCAACTATAAACTTTGCGTAATTGATTCTCTAGGTCACTTATGTATTGTCATTTTGGTCATGTTTCATACATTCCTGCATAATTATTAAGATTTATCTGACGGACACCCTGAGCATTATGCTGATCTTATACGGAACAAGTACTGAATAGAACGCTTAGTATTCTGTATATGTTATAAGTATTTAGTACTAACATTGTGATTAATCAGTCATAAACGACATTGTCATTTTATTACTTTACATCAATATCTTTGCATAATCCAGTTAGAGTAAATTCCTGAATAACTCGTCACACTCATAAGGTTTGTGGTCAGGCATCAAGTTGCATAGTTGCTTCGTGTAACAGATACTTGGGTGAAGTGTATGTGTAATTGTATTATTAATATCTGCAGAAATCAGTCTTTGCATACTTTGTGATCACATTTTATTACTTAGTGTACAAATGTAGTATGTGAAAGTTTCATTTTTGCCATATATTATAGTAAAAACAATATTTCATGGCAAAAAATTAAAATATCACAGTTTGTACCACTATGACTGCGATAGTAACAAATAATTTAAAAAGTTTTTCCATAAAAATAAAAAAAAACAGCCAATTGCCGAAAAAAAGTAATTTATCACTTTGTAGTGTTTCTTTTTTGGAAGTCGGTTGTTCTTTTTTTGTAAAAGGTTTTTGTTTTTCACTTTTTAGTTGTGTTACTTACATAATTCCTACATGCTATGTAAATAACAGGGACAGGAAGTAATTATAACATCATCCTTAGACGGGAAATGTGAAATATATAATGGGAAAAATACGTATTATTGAAGCTAACTCAAAAAGTACCCTAGCAAAAGTTAATAAATTATTATCAGACCACCTCAGGAGCATACCCTTTCAAAAAAAAAATGAATTCTGCGAATCCATTTATATGACGGAGTTTATGTCCAAAAATACATTTAAAAAAACATCCAAATTGAGAACCTCCCCTCCTTTTTTGAAGTCGGTAAAAAATTCGAGCGTTTTTTTTGCTCTTTCCCCCGCCGCGGGTACAACTTCGTGTGCGAGTCCAACTCGCACTTGGCCGATTCTTGTTTATTTAAAACCTTAAATTGTACCACTATGTATGAGCTAAAATAATGATAACTAAGACCAGTTAAATAAACCTTAAAGTTCAAGAATATCATGTTTTTCTTAGAAAAATTGATATCAGAGAATCTTGATTTTTATCCAGCAAATCAAATACATAACAGGTCTCCTTATCACAGCTAATGCCCATGCCCTAATACTTTTATATAATCAAATTTTCAGTATATTGATAAGAACTGTGCAATACACTTATTTAGTGTCATTGACACTTATTTGGTCAGACGACATAAAATTAAACCAATCTACCTTGACCTACCAAATCCTTGCTACTGAGTTACCAATCCATTCGGGGAAACTGCAAGGCATGCCAAAATATACTTAAACAGTAAGGAAACAAGTTGTAATATTTTGTGAAAGCACATTACAAGTTCAAGACACAGCAGTTACGATGTGCCGATATGTCGCCTAATGAGCGAAACTGGTTTTATATCCATTATGCTGCATCTAGGACACTTCCCTTATCTAGAAACTGGCCATCAACCTGATTTATTATACCAATACTATGATTAATGGTATAGTTGCCGCATTTTAGCATGGCTTATTGACCCACCTATATTTTCTAGCATTTTTTATTTAATAAACTGAAATAAAGTCCGTTAACGTCCTGAATCAATATCTATCGTGATCTTCAGCATGTTCCAATAACGAAAAACCATACATAGTTTATTGTTTGGGTTCCTACAGAGAGTTGTTGGGGAAAGGGCAATGACCGCTATTGCCATACCAAAACGCGACAACTATAGCCACTTGTTTCGCTTTATTACCCCAGTAAAAAAAAACGAAAAGATTTTTAATTTGGAAAATTTAAGGCCATTATAACAATCAAATCATTGTAAAAGTTTCGCACTGGCAACTGGGAGATATTTTTAGTTTCTTATCATTACTTTCTAATCATAAGTTAACAAAACTCCAGAAATGTATGTAACTACTGATAAACTAACATTTTTTATTTACCAGCAAAACGTACGTATAGCATTCTCTGTATTAATACAATAATTTAAATCTAATGTGTTAAAAATGAAAACCCTGAAAAGCCTCATAAATTCATTTTACAACTTTTCTAGATCGTTTATTAAGATAAGGAAAGAGCAATATAGGAACATTCATCCATTATGAATCAACGCTATATTTTAATATTATAAACAATATAATAGGTACACACGGCTACACATCAAGCTATACATTTCCAGTATAAGCTGACCTCGCATTGTACGGAAATCCTATATAATGCGAGATCAGCATTAACTGGAAATGTATAGCTTGATGTGTAGCCGTGTGTACAGTTAACAAAAGAGCTACCGATACTAAAAATATATAAGTACTTATTTTTGTTTCACTTTCTTATGCAATGGCAATATTCTTTCCAGAAATGATTTTTTCTTTTTTGAGATAATGGCTTTTTGAGGGGCTTGTGGCTAATTAATAACAGCCGCACGGACCGATCGAAGGCTAGGCAGATTTTGATTAGGTACTTGGTTAAAAACTTTTTAAACGTACGCCTTCCTCAGACGTGCAACTCCAAAAAATGGCAGCCAGCCTGCCCACGATCTCACTGATTGGCTTATCATTTTACCTCGGTGTAACCTAATGTCATAGCTACCAACCCGCACTGGGCCCGCGTGTTGGATTACGGGCCGGCCCACTCCCTTTCATTGAGAGGAGGCCTGTGGCCCAGCATTATAGGCTGATTATGCTTATGCTTAGCGAGAATTATGGAAGAAAAAGACATGTTGCACCGACCCCAAATAAATTGGTATAGGGACAGGAGAATGATGATGATAATAATAAGTTAATCCTAATCCTAACTATGATATACATATATTATAATACTTATATTATAAATGCGAAAGTGTCTTGTTTGTTACGGTTCGCTTTCACGCTAAAACGGCTGAACGGATTTGGATGAAATTCACCACATGGGTAGACCATGACCTGGGTTAGGACATATGACACTATTTATCCCGTTATTCCCACGGGATCGAGACTTATGCGTGTGAAACCGCGGGGAGCAGCTAGTCTCATATAATTTATACCGAGAGAAGAACGCCAAATACTGTATCGAAATTAGCACACAAAACACGAGTTACTTTAAAAAAAACAATGTCAGCTACCTGCATATTTATCTCTTTTGTTAACTGTACGTAATCCTTTATGTTTTGATATGATATTATACAATGCGGACAGGTGTACGATTAATATTAACTAGCGATCAGGTAAATATTGTAGCTACCATGTTTTCCCCTTATCCTCGGTACTTTCGTCATTACGTTATATATGAACTTGAAACTGGCTTGCTATTAATGTTCAGTTAAGTACCTAAGTACTTATAAAAACTGCCGACCCATCATTTTGTTTTTGTATTAATAATAAAATACTTATAAATAAATACCTATAAGAAAATCTAATTGTGACACACAATAGTTTTTGTTGGCAAACAGGACTCTAGCACCCTAATTGCGTAATACACGATCAATCACAATCTGAATCGTTTTGAAACGGATTACTAATCCATTGCTTCAAAAGTTGGAAGAAAAATTCTGCTCAACAACGTAAATAACGCAATGAATGTTGTTGAACTGTCAAAATTAAATAGATTAGTCTTAATCGTTTACGAAAATGTGATAATACGCAATTAGATAGCTTGTTTGAACGCGCTAATCTCTGGAACTAAATTAGTAAAACTAGATTTCAAAGTCGGAGTTGAAAAAATCTTTTTGCATTTGATAGCCCAATTCTTGGGGAAGGCTAAGAGGCAATTAGAGTGCAGGGCCCGAAACCGGTATGATCAATACCTACGGGTATTTTTTCGGTGACTACATTTATATTTTATACATGTTTTTTAAAGGTTAGTATTATTACCGGGTACCGAAATAAAAAGTAAGTGTCTCTATTTTACTCCCGTCGTCGGCATTAGTCAAAGGGCGCGTATCGCCTGCGTGTTTAACCGGTATTAAAACGGTAACCTAAAAAAGCTTACATGTTTCTTCTTCTTGGGTTACCCAGATAGCGGTAACCTTAGTCGTAGAAGTACCGTTCTTTGATACCTGTAGGTACCGTAATTTATAAAGGTTTTCGGTCCTTGGTTCAAGGCTCGTTCACACTGGCGCGACTTGTCGCGCGACGCGACTTTAACAATACAATTTCTAATAAAACTTCACGATTGAACAATTGCCGGTGTCGCGTCGCGCGACAAGTCGCGCCAGTGTGTACGAGCCTTTAATCAAATAAACAAAAAATACAAACTCTTCTGCTTTATTATTAGTAGGTATATAGATTGTTTACATAAATAATACGGTCGATATTGCATGTGCCTGCCTATGGGAGGAAAGAAACGCATTTATTTTGGACTTGGCACAGATTACAAAAGAAAAACATTATACAGACGTCGAAATAATACCTACTTATTCCGAAAATTCATATAAAAACAAAATGTAGTTCGTATTACTTCCTATCTCTTCTCATCTCTGCAACTGAAGCTCACGAATGCATTTAATATAACGGAATCATTTTTGCCCATTTATCTAGGTATCTAAAATGAGCACTTTTTAGTGTACAAGGCTAAAAACGGCTGGCAAAAAGCCAGCATCTTCCAAGTGTAAAGCTTAGGAAGAACAAACTTCCTGACACGTCCTGTCCAGCATAATCAGCCTATAATGTCCCCACTGCTGGGGAAAAAGAGGAGGCCTGTGTGGCCTCCTCTTTATGTGAGAGGGAGTGGGCAGTAATCCACCACGTGGGCCCATCAGTGCGGGTTGGTGGATGTCACATTTCTTCGAATTTTTAGTTCTTGGACATGCCGGTTTCCTCACGATGTTTTCCTTCACAGTTTTGAGAGCAGTGGGGATGATACATAAAGTAAAGTGCCTGCTTGGTTTCGAACCCACGACGTGCGTAAGTCGCGGCCGGCCAATCGCTGCTCATACCCCGTCTATTATATTACAAATGCATCTATCAGTAATTGTCATCAACTATTGCAGCGCTGTTTCCAGATAGAATCAATCGATCTCAATATATTTACTCTTTGTTACACGCCTCCCATAACTCGTCAGACCTCGTCTTGATTGTATAACAAAGGGCCACGTTCATTTGACCCCCCTTGTCTGTACTCATTCTCAGATATATTGACACCATTGATACATCGAACTATAAGTTGGGTTCAATGCCACTTAAACCTCTAGATATACTCGGGTCAACAAAGCAGCATTGTTTGTGTGACGTAAGGAGCATGCGCGCATTCTTTTGGATATGAATTGTTAATTAGTCTGCCAGTCATAGATAATGAATGTTTACATTACTTATACGCAGTGGAGTTAAAAAATATAGCGTTACAGTTACCTACATGTAAGGTTATACATTGCTGAAGAGGGTAGAGAAATGTTGTACGTATATTTAGATCTGATTACGATAAGGAAGCCCATGTTTAGAAGGACTGTAGCAGATTATATCGAGGGCTTACTAACTGCGATGCTTATTAATACTAGATCTAAGATATTAACGGGATCTAGTTTTACGAGAAGCTCCTGCATTCCTTGGGAAGACCAGGATTTTCAAAGCAAAATGTAATTAAGTCACCGTTAATGTTGCCTGCCGCCCATTCGCATTAACGTGTTACCCACCTGACCTCATATAAGTTAAAACAACATCCATTAATTTAAAAAAAAAAACAAGCCGCTTATACAACGTACCTACTTACTTACCAATTATAGTAATAATATGTTACACCAAATAAACGAAGGCCACATTGAAGGAAGTGGAGCTAAAAGCTAAATAAAAACTTGAATAAAGAAAGAAGTACTTGCAACCATTGTCAAGGAGGCAATCTTATTGGATCACAAATGCCTTTTAGCGATTGAATCTTAACTAATATTATAAACGCGGGTGAGTTTATTTGTTACGCTTTCACGCTAAAACGGCTCAACAGATTTGAATGAAATTTGGCACATTGGTAGACCATGACTTGGATTAAGACATAGGATACTTTTTATCCCGATATTCCAACGGGATCGTATCCTATGAGGAAAAGTATCCTATGTCCTAACCCTATGTCAGGGTCTACACATGTCCGCCGGGGTTGCGGGTAGTCCTAAGGGGAAACCGTGGCCCCTGGCATGGCAAGGGAAGGAACACGGGTGGGTTTTAGTCAGTAAAAGTCTGACACGCCCTTCCGCTCCGCCCAGAGCGGGAGAAGTCATTGGATGATTTCCCACCCAAAAAAAAAAAGGGTCTACACATGTGCCAAATTTCATCCAAATCCTTAAAGAAATTTTAGCATGAAAGCGTAACAAGAAACTCACTTTCTCATTTATAAGACGAGGTACCTACCAAAATACGAAATGAAACAGTCTTGTTTTTACTATAAAAAAAAACTTTCGCTTAGCATTGAGATTCCTATGTGAATTACATTACATCTAACATTACCTACATTTTTCGGATAAAGTTACGCAGAAGTATGCTGACATTAAATTTAGTTGGTCGTCCTAATGTATTTCGTAGTTTAGTTTGTAATCCTCTGATGGACATTTATCTTCTTCCGGTATTACGCAATCGGGATTTTGGTTCAATGATTCAGCGTCCAAGTAAAAAACTGGGGTAGGTACCTATCTACATCTCGGAACAATGTAATGTTTTGCAAAGTCGTGGGCGTGAATACATTCCTTGGACCATAGATATAATAAATAAGTGTGTTTTTATATTTCTATGGTAGGTACAAGCAAAACTTAAAGTTATCTATAGTCTATACTAATATTAGTTTTGTGTCAGGTATAAACTAAACCCGTGAACCATAACGAAGCATCATGTTTGAGCTCTCAACTACAGCGTCAATAAACAAACGCTAAAGTTTTAACGACCAACATTTGCCCCAACTTCTTATTGATCACATTCAATCTTTCTTTGTTACAGGAATAATATTTCCAGGCCTTGAAGAAACCGTTCCAAGCGGTTTCGAGGTCCTAGAACTAACACCCACAGGCTTACCAGCAGACTTAAACCATGGGTCCATGCGGTCACCAGAATGTTACCTCTGCATACGACGGGGCAGGGATCGACCACCACTTGTCGATATCGGTGAGTTTACTTCTTCATGTTTTGTATCACTTAGGGCGGATTCGAACAAACAGGAATAAATTTCATCCGCGGAATAAGATTTACTTCTGACAGTTTTAGTATGGAGAAACTGTCAAAAAATCAAAATTTATTCGGAAGAGAAGGCTTATTCTGCGGATAAAATTTACTCCTGTTTGGTTGAATCCGCCCTTAGGGCGGATCTTTTATCCGTGGAATAAAATTGACGTCTGACAGTTTCTGTATGGAAAATCTGTCAAAAATTCAAAAATTATTCGCCGTATTAGACTTATTCTAGGTATAAAAGTTTGATCGAATTCACCCTTAGTCACGCAAATATCTCGCGATAAAAAGATTAGCCAGTCAGCAAAGTTGCGCTATCTTGGACACCCCTGACGAATGGTGAAAGAAAACATCGATGAGGAAACCTACACGAAATATAAGTCTCTATAAGCAAGCGTGGTGATCAGTACTCGTACCTTCTCTATATGGGAAGAGCTTTGCCCTGCAGTGGGTCAATAAGTAGGCTTGTGTCATCAAAGTGGCTAGCAGGTGGCAGGACTGATTACCCAGGGTGCGCGTTGCGCCGGTATATATAGCTACGTAAGCATCGTTACCCGTGAAGGCCTTCGAGTACACTTCGTACAGTTTACTAATATTTACAAACAAAACAAGTGAGTTCAAGTGTTCTGCAATCTGTAGTTTACAATGCTATTAGCCACATCTGTCAAGCAACTGCATGGAAAATATTGGCCTGGAAATACACAATACGACCGATAAAACCGTTTTTGGCCATCTTGATGCCTTATAAGAAAAGAATAAGGAGTTACGCTTCAAATGGTAAAAAAAACTATGTTATATAGCTGAGACTGAATTAGTAAAAATAAACTGTAGGAACAAATGTGAAAAATTCGCCTTTATTGTGATGCTAAGGTTGCCTGACTCACTAGTGTAAATAATACCCAACAATCCCAGAGAGATTATTATGATTAAGATGTGAAAAACACGAACGCGTACAAATAAAGAACGTTATTTTTATCTGACATAAAAATAAAAGTCTATTATTCGACTGTAGTTCTATAGAACCTAAGATAATGGTACAATTATCGCATTCGCAACCATTTCTGGGCTATATTCTTAGCAGTCAGACTAATAATCACAACAAAATATGCCACCATTCAAAGCGTATCTCGCCTCCTCAAAATAGGGAATGTTACATCTACACAGTTAAACGCCTACATTCAACTAGTCAGACCAATCACTCCGACAATAAACGAGCCATTACAATCACGGAATAAGAACAAGTGTATGCATTATTGTGATATGTTGCTATTTTGTGTGAACAGGTACTGTATAACAGAACAGTACCCCTACTCTTCTCAGTTTTGTCATGCTAGTGCCACCCAACATTTAATATATCGGGTCAGGGACACAGGGTACTTATAGGTACTTTTATTTTGTTTTATCATGACTTTATATCGATACCCGAAACATCGCCACTCCAGAATTTTACGGCTCCATCGGCCATCTGTTCTGCGAGCTGTGAGCCCTGCCCACTAATACTTAATTTTGGCAATTCTTCGAGCTATGTCGGTTACTTTGGTTCTCCTGCGGATCTCTTCATTTCCTTGTGAAGACGAATTGGTCAAACTGGCGATGCTTGGGGGAGGCCTTTGTCATGATGATGACCCTGTATGTGAGCCTGTATTTATCTCGCTATAGGGTATTCTTAAGTAGGGAAAATCGAGTGACAATAATTCGTTCTGATCATCTTATCTTCAGAAGATCGAGCAGTCAGAAATTAAGTCTTGAGACTAGTACACTTTTGCTGATCATGGTCCTCCTCTAAAAACTGATCTTCGATTTGCCAGGGTTGACTAACTAAAAGCCGGCTTCCACCCAATCGAGGAAAGGCTTGGTTAAAACACTTAAAATTGGGGTTCCTAAAATGTCATATTATGTTTCAGAAACTTCCAATTTTCCCTAATTTACACGCAATGATTATAAAAGAGCTTAGTTTCATACGGTGTGTTGCGGGTCCTTCAAACCTACTAAATTATTCATGAGCAACGGAAACGTAGGCACCTCGGTAACACTTAAATTAGTCGATTCTATAAATAGGGATTAGTGCTGCATACAAAACATTAGTTTAGAAGGTTTAAGCACATTTAACTAAACGGTTAACTCTCCCTTTACATAAGTACGTAAGTAGTTAAAATCTTCTATAATCACGCCACTATCTTTTAGATTAAGCCGATCTTATCATGAAATAAATTAACTATCAATTATCTGGACTTTAAAGGTACCTGCCTCCATTTCGGCCGAAGGCTTTTATATTTATGTGACAGCGTTCGGACCTTATTACATTTTCTGCTCGATAAGATAAACCACAAGTTTTATCGCTTTGACTTTCCCAGATTTTTCGTATGTAAACAACACCATAAAAAAATCGGGTCACTGATTCCAATGAAAATGTGAAACTCCTTTAGGCCAAATAATACTGTCAAATCTAGCCTTTTCCCAAATATTCATGATAAAATGGTTGGTCTATCAAGTAGCACAAAATAGCAGCTTACCAAAATACTCATCCATAAAAAACTTAGATAAACTACTGTTATCTGGCACAGTAAAATAAGCACAATACACACTGATGACGTCACTTATCATAGTAAATCCATCGAATAAGTAGTTTAAGTCTACCATAGATAGGTCATATTATATCGCTGATTGCGATAAAGAGGGCTATGCAGTGCTATCAGTTGTAGGCTTGTAGTATTTTATCGTTACCACACCCGATAATTTTTTGCAGTGCATTTTTTGTTCACTGTTTCGTGAACTATATCGATGCTTTTGTTAGAGGTTTTCTATTGTATGTGTCACTGTTTCTAAGTGAAACTTCCGTCCTTGATAATATTTTAGGAAATATTTTAAATTGTTCTGAGCAGCGGCATGAATAAGTTATTCCGAAAACATTCATGTTCTAAGCCGATAAAATGCATAATTATTATCTAAGTAAGCCTTAAAGGCTCGTTCACACTCGACACCGGTAATTGTTCTACCGTGAAGTTTTCTTAGAAATTGTATTGTTAAAGTCGCGACAGTTTGTACGAGCCTTAATTTTACTTGTAAGTTTAAGTTTAAGCTTAAGTTTGCTTTATCCCTATTATTTACTTGTTACTTAAATCACGACCAGCACCCTAATTGGGTAACACACTTTCTATCACAATCTGAATCATTTTTACGGATATTGCTAATTCATTGTTTCATAAAATTGATTCGCTGTTATAGAGTATAATAGATTGTCGAAAAAAAAAAATGCTCAACAACATAAATAATTCAATGAATGTTGTTGAACTGTCAAAATGACGACCCCGTAGCTTATAATTTCGATTTCCCGGTTTCACGAAAAGTCAATCTACCTTTCTATTCTCAACACTAAAGCTTTTTACAAAATAAAACTAAAAGTACATAAGTAGATATGATTCTACTTATTTATTTCTTGATTCATTTATATTTTATTATGGACTATACTAAATGTTTCCGGACACATATTATATTTATATGTATCCGGAAATATTCGAAAGTTAATCTTTTATGACAGGAACTCTTCATATCATCGTTCTGACTGATAACTGTAATCCTACAGTAAATTAAGGGAAATCCCGAAAACAGCAATTTGACGTACTTATGTAAAATTTTAAGCACGAGGTGCTTCTTGAAAAAGTATAAGATTCCATGTACTCTGGTAGATTATTCTGGTATAATAGGCTCAAACTTTTACTTGCGATGCATAGAGTGCTACAGAGGTTTAGGTAAAATAAACAACAACATAGTGCATAGTGCGGAGCTCGTGGCTAAATAATAACAGCCCCACGGGTCGATCCATCAGATTAGCATCCGTGGATCTTTGACAGTCGTAACGGGTCGTCAGACGCCCGAAAGTCTGACAACCAGTCTTACCAAGGAGTATCGTATCGTTATATCGTATTACCCAGCGTGGCTTGTGGACGTCAGATAGGCAGTCGCTCCATGTAAAATATTCAGCTGCTTCTGGTTAGACTGGAAGCCGACCCCAACATAGTTGGGAAAACGCTAGGCAGATTGATGTTATACTGCATATTAATATAACCGAAACGGTCCCTCTTCAGAGCAAAGGGAAAGAAGGCAAGAGAGTTGATCACACGCTTGCGTGTTTGCGATTTCAGGATTATATTTTGACCCCACGACGTTTTCCTTCACGATTAGTCAGTGATGTTCAAGATAAACTTAGAAAGATTTACCTAATAATAGGATTTTTGTGTAAGTCTCATCGATGCTTAACCGGAGCCGAGCCCGCGCCCTCGTGATAGAGAAGTGGGATCGTTAACCGCCAGGCAAAAAATACCCCTAATTATGCCATAGATTAACACACTCATAATCTTCCCCAGGTGTCATGTACGACGGCAAGGAGCGTCTCATGGCCGATGCAGAGATGGTCCTGGTATCAGCAGGGGGTCGTTTGGCCAATGTCAACAACTCTACAGCAAAAACCTTCATTACGTACCGAAGGGCGCACACGGGGGCCCCTTGTAACGCCCTCGTCGTGGTCGATGTGTGTGTCATAGTGGCTAGTAAAGGGGAATGCCCACCCCATGCCTTTTGTATGATTCCTAAGAATTTGAATAAAGGTGAGTGTCGTTTTATCGTAAAAAATTGCGTTTGTGTTGTTGTTCTTAGTGATGAATTGCTTCTTAAAAGTCGATATCCTTCACATCTGTGAATTTTTTCCAATTAATTGAAAAGGCCTTGAACAAACTACGGGACCACAGGCCTCCCAAGTCCTTCCAGGAATTCTTTTCTCGCGTCACCTCGTACCTCGCGGTACACGTCCTGAAGGCCAATTGTCGTACTTAAAAAATTCAAGTCGCAATCTCATCTCAGCGATAAACAATGTCAAAAACTTGTTAGAGAGAGATATTTTAACAGATTGAGACATAGAATGAGAATTTTTTTCCGGATATTGCCTTTCAGGGCGTTTCGCCATCTCTTTCGAGGCCGGCCCATCGATAACTAGCAATTCAAATATTTAATTCAGTAACTATGCAGAGGAAACTTGCATTTGTTATTTGCCTTATCTCAATTAATTTCATATTACCTAATGGGCTCATGATGACATAATCTAACGATAATTTATAGTAATACTAAATCCAATGTTGATTTAGGTACTTATTTACTATCTTTGAATAGAGATCTTATCTTTTAGTAGTATTTATTAATGTTATAATTTATAACATCATGTTTGTTTTAAAGTATATACTTACATTGAAACTAGTAACAATAACAACATATCAGGATATTTTGTCGCTACAACAAAATATCCTGATATGATTTTGGATTGCTTTATACATTTAACTCTTATACAAATCCTCCTAAAGTACAATTTGAATTGTCATCAAACAACTCTCGTCACTCTAATGGTTTGTGTTTACCCCAATGCTTAAATTACAGGTTTAATGGGCAGTGATGTGTTTCTCTGCTACAAGAAGTCAATGAACCGTCCACCGCTAATTGCCTACAAACCTGATGTACTATTCAGGTAATTATCTACAAGACTGTACATTTAAGGTGGATGCTCCAAGGTAGCCCGCGAAATTCAAATTTTCTTACGTTTTTTCCAATTTGCAGGTCAGTGTCAGTTTGTGTTGATTAAAATATGATTCGCGACCGTAACAAATATGGCTTTACAGAATTATAATCATGAGAATCAGTAATACAACTCCTTAAGTTAGAATAATCCTCAAATGTCATGATTTCATGAAATAGTCATTCAATAGGAATGAACTTAGAAAGTTGTATTGATGATTTTTATGACCATAATTCTATAAATAAATATCTGATACGGCCGCGCATCATCTTTAGATCATCATACAACCTGATACTGCACTGCAAATTGCAAAATACGTAAGAAATATTGAATTTCGCGGGCTACCTTTGAGCATCCACCTTATAAAAGTGAAGTTTTAACAAAACATGTCTTTTCAAACACATGTCAAGACATGAAACCAATACCGCTATTGAATAGATAAACTCTGGTTAAGAATACCGCAGACACTATGCATTAGCTTCAAAAGAAATTAAGGAAAAATCAAATGTAATTAAGTTATTGCTCAGTGCTAATCTCAGAACCAATTTGCATTTAAGGTGGATGCTCCAAGGCAGCACGCGAAATTCAAATTTTCTTACGTTTTTTGCAATTTGCTAGTTAGTTTCAGGTTGTATGTTGATCTAAATATGATTTGCGGCAGTATCAGATATTTATTTATAGAATTATAGTCATAAAAATCATCAATACAACTCTCTAAGTTCATATGATCCTATTGAATGACTATTTCATGAAATCATGATATTTGAGGATTATTCTAACCTAAGATGTTGTATTGCAGATTCTAATGATTATAATACTGTAAAACCATATTTGTTATGGTCGCAAATCATATTTTAATCAACATACAACCTGACACTTACCTGCAAATTGCAAAAAACGTAAGCAAATTTGAATTTCGCGGTCTACCTTGGAGCATCGACCTTAAAGGCTCCCGCAGGCCTGACCCTGATGGAACAATTTCTATGAAAACTTCACGGAAATTTTCTTCCGTTGTCCCGTCGTGCCTGTCAGCCTTGACTCTGGCAAATTTCACGAAAGTAGTCCATAGAACTTCAGGTTCTCGTAGAATTTGGAATAGTTAAAAACGGTAACTAATTATAACGTTCTCAGCGTGCGTCATTAATTAGCGCTTTGAAACGGACTGTTGTTAATGATAATACCGTTTTACCTACTTTTAATCAGTTACATATCGGTCTGAATAAAAACTGCATTTGTAACGGTCATACATAACACAAATTATAATAAATCAAGTGAATGACAATGAATGATTCATGGGAAAAGAGCCCTTGTGACATACTATTTGGGTACTGTTTTGACATTTTGAGTATGAAATTGTAAAATGCATATTTTATGTCATCGTTCTTTTGCCCTTATTTCAATGTAGTTGAGGTCGGCGTGCCATCTCTTCATCTTCCACACTTCTCTATTAGTCGTGATCTCATTAGTGACTCTCATCTTTCAGAAAGTCCATCCATCGTTTATTTGGTCTTCCCCTACTCTGCATACTTTATACAAAAATGCATATTTTTTATATAAGATTTTATAACTCATTTTGTTGTGGTAATTAAGTTGAGTGGTATTTAAAAACAAAATGTTAACAGATGGCAATGATGATGACATAAGAAACAGATTTTATCAGTGATGTGATTAGTATCTGGTATTTAAATCTTTAACACCTAGCCTTGAGTTTAAAACGTTTTAATAGTATTTGGGAACAATTCAAATGTTTTCGGTTAATACAGGACATTATTTCAATGCAAAGTAAAGTGTAAGTAAGTTTGATACCCACACATATTGTTGTATTGTTACAAACAAAGGACCAATTTCAAGTTTCTGAAAACAGAAACGCTTCATGAGTTATTTTCAGTAACCCAATTACCACGACTATGTTTATTTCCCAAAGTCTGTGTTTTGCTGTCTGTAAAACTTACTCTTAATATATCGTGCAATCCGCTTCCAAATGAACAATTCTTCCGTTGACGATAACACAATAGAAACATACAGATCATTAGTAATGCAAAGAGTTTTTAATAACTATTAACATGGACCTCTTTTATCCGCAGGTATCCAATGATAGAACGACGCAATATAATGTTTCCCACATCGGTGCCGCTATTTTGTTTACCGATGGGTGCAACCCTAGAACTATGGCCTAACAATGCGGCGATGCCTAAACCCGTCTTCTCCACCTTCGTACTGACTGTTGCGGATGCTACTTATAAGGTATGAGCTTTTATTTCTTAGTCTGCTATATGATATTCTGTATATTCTGATAATAAATACAGGTGACGCAAAAGTCAACGTTAAGCCGGCAACAGAAAATATATTAGTATTATGACGGTTCAGAAAAAAAATTGACAAAGATGAGACTTCTACACTAAGTGTGTTTTTGTATCAGTCATGATCAGCGTGTTCTCCTATTCCCAGCTTCACTTTTCCTTTTGGAACAGTCTCTATTAGTCTCTTATGAACAAATACAGACATCATGAAATGATTGTGGAGGAATGAATAAAAGTAAATTATAACCGTAAAACTGGCTTCGGCTGATCCAATAATTCTTATCTCAGATCACTGCTAGGATTCCCTAGAAATATGAATGAAGCTTTTTTAATATCTCGTCTTATCAGCATTGGCGATAACAGTCAACCGTCATGGACGATAAGAGAAGATACTTAATTTAAAAACCCGACCAAGTGCGACTCGGATTCGCACATGAAGGGTTCCGCACCGAAGATCGAGCAAAAAACGCCGAAAAAAAGTCGTTTCTTGTAAAGAGATCCCGTTTAAGTGTTATCTCTTAAAGCGGCAATAGAAATACAACCTGTGAAAATTTTGAACTGTCTACCTATTATGGTTCATGAGACAGCTCCCTGACAAACAGACGGACGGATGGATGGACAGACGGTCGAAAGCACAGCGGCGGCTTATTGATATGGTTCCGTTGGTACCTTTAATCTACGGAACCCTAAAAGTTGTTTTTTTTTTAACTCTTGATGTTATCGTTATCTTGCAAGCTAAACTAAAGTAGCAATACCTAGTACGAACTCACCAAAGAGCTAAAAAATATAACGTCTTGTTAGATTTATAAAAACCCCCAAATGTCAACAGCACAGAATGGAATATTTAGAAGTTTAGAAACTTCAATTAAAAAACCTGTTGAATTATTATGTATCTAAGAGTATAATGAAACGAAAAAACATATTGTGTACATCTGTGTTTTAATGCAGTATTTCCTGTCAGACTAATCAAAATCTTATTTTTGTAATAATACTAGCTACGCCCCGCGGTTTCATCCGCATAAGGCTAAGAACTCACGGAGCGATTTTCGCCCGCGTCCGCTGCGGTTGCGGGCCCGCAGCTTCTGTAGAATGCAAATATTTATATAAAAAATTAAAGCACATTTCACGACGCGTTTTACGCCCGCGGTGTACGCGGTTGTATGCGGCTCCCGCTGTACCGGCGGGCAACTAGTAGAATAGCGCGGGCCGCGGTTACCCGCAGCCTCGGCGGGTGGCGCCCGCGCGCTTTGCGATCGGTTGGCGGGCGACCGCGAGGGCCGGCGCGCCCGTCTTGGAATCTAGCGATCATCGCCCGCCACGTTTGCGGGCGATGATCGCAACCGCGGCGGCCGCGTAACCGCGCGTATAACCGGTCTCGTGAGTTTTGAAATAAAACCGCAGATCCACGACCGCGGCGGTTGCGGGCGAAAATCGCTCCGTGAGTTCTTAGCCTGAGACTCGATCCCGTGGGATATTGGGATAAAAAGTATCCTATGTCCTAATCCAGGTCAATTTCATCCAAATCTTTTCACCCGTTTTAGCGTGAAAGCGTAACAAACAAACAAACACACTCACTTTCTCATTTATAATAGTACTTAGGATATTAGATTATGCATTCAGTCATTAGCTGCTCAGGTTAATGGTCTAAGATTATTCAAGAACTTGTTGCTATTTATTTATAGACTTGCTGATCATAATAATTTTTGGTCTATTTTTCTTATCTGCCTTGTTGGAGTAGTGGTCGCAAGCGCTACTGCTGAGCCTGGGTTCGATTCCCGGGTTGGGCAAAGTGTTATTGGGTTTTTCCATCTGGGATTTCTCAGTAGCAGCCCGGAGTGTGGAATTGTGGCCAGTTGATGGCAATAGGCTCGCCCCCTATTACAAGGGACTTAAACATAACTGACGAAATGTGTGTGTTCTATAGGTGCACTTCTGCCCAACCCTTTGGGGAGTACAGGCGTCACCCTATGTTATTTTTAGAGTTCAGTACCTCGAAAGGAAAAATCGGAACCCATATAGAATCACTTGCGTGTCTGCCAGTTTGCCTGGCTGGTTGAGCGTCTGTCACAGCCAATTAGCTCCGAATCCACTGGGTTTTTTTTTTGTTTCGGTGAAAACAGTATTCTGACTGAAAAATTAAAACGACTAAAAGTTTTTTTTTGTCTATAGATTTTTTGTTCGGTAAAAGTACAATAAATACAATGTCGATCTGTTAATAATTGTATTTAACCATTTAAACTTAAATTAAATGTAACTTAAATAAACATGAAAATGTACTTTAGACATGGTTGCAACACAGGTATACGGCTCAGCAGTAACTTTCTACGAGAGCTACCCCAACTCCCAGCTAACAGAATACCAGATGGAACAGCTCGGATGGCGGGAAGGAATATCACATAACACGCATTCGGTGTACGCGATCAAATGTATCTGTTTACTGTCTCGGTGGCCTTTCAGTGATACCTTCGAAAAATGGCTGCTGTATATGCTCGTAAGTATCCATTATAGCAGTATCAGTCAACATCAGTATAAGTATCAGTTATCCTTCAAGTAATTGCTGAGAAGTATGACTTGGCAGTTATGAAGGCTTTCGTTCGAATTCTGGTCGGATAACATGGCAATCTATCCTGAACTCGAGCGAGAGGTTTCATGACGACACATCTTTTATGTACAGACGCCAGCAGGACAAGCTACTCAAAACTGTCAGATTTTCCCAATCAACCTTGAACCTTAATGCTTTAACGATAAACTTGAAAATCTATTAATGAAATTTGACAGATTTTAGTAGCTTGATGTGCTGGCGTCTGTACCTACCTTTTTGTAATATGTGTGTACTAACATAGTTTGTATGATTATTTTTGTGACTAACAATAATTATGAGCTTTTGTCTGAATAAACTAATGGTGGCCGAGTGGGTTCGAACCCAGGCAGGCGCTTTACTTTGTGCAAATCATTTCAAAACCACTGCTCTCAAAACGGTGAAGGAAAACATCGTGAGGAAACCAACGATTTGAAATTTTTACCTTATTACATCATATTAAATTTCATCATTACATTACATTACGTACATAATATCTTTTGGTACGAAATATTTATTTAAGATAAAGACCTTTTAAAAAAAATTGTAGGATTTAAATAAATTGATAAATCTATTCAATTAGTTTCTAGATACGGCCTTGGAATGACGCCCAGATTCCGATCTCTAGTGATTATGTACATAACTTTGAACCGATTTTATAATTTTATTCCTTTAATATTGCATAATATACATACTTTAAAGCTCATGCATGATTCAATTCAGAGATTTCGTAGGACTCAAACGACTCAAATAGACCTCATAGGACTCAAAAGACTTTTAGAACTCGTTACTAGTGAGACTATTAGTCCCACATGCTGAAAATTGTTGACAACACTATCAGTCATAAGTCATTTATTCATGAACAATAGATTGTATCTCAAAATTATAAGTACATAAGAAAAATATAATACAGGCTGTTAACTTTACTTGGCCTAATACCCTGTTAATTAGTCTACGTAACTAACGCAAAAATCTGAACTAATTATTTTCTTTGATCTTTACAGGAAATGTCATGGAGTCAAGAACCTTTAAATATACCCATAGAGAGGTATATTACTCACTTAATAGAAGAAGTGCCCTTCCCAGAACCAAGAATACTTTTACAAGTAAGTTAGTCCGCCTACCTCTTAAATTCACGTACAGTATCCAGCATACAGGGTGACTTTTTGTAAAGGGGTCACACTCACTCTGTCACAAAGAAATACTTACAAGTCAGCCTATATGACCAATTTTTGCGATGGGCAACACTTTTTCACTCGTCGGATCCGGCTTCAAGGACCAAGGACACATCGAGTTTTATAAAAAAAAAATGACTTGTTAAAGTGTCGTCTCTGTCATTCATACCTATTTTTGACAGTGTTTCTGAAGCTTCATGTTTCATACTTACGCCTGGGTACCTGGCACTGGTACTGGACCATTCGTACAGATACGTTTTTCTTGCCTTGAAAAACTGCGGCTTAGCTTACTGGGTCGTCAGTGTTGTATAGATCACTATGGAAGCTTGTTCGTCTATGGAGCGGTTTATACGCTGAACCGTAAAGAAACCGTGATGTGATACATAATAACAAAGAGCTTTACTTTGTTATTATGTACGTATTAACTAGAACTCAGCATAATTTACTTTTTATAGTTATCACCAACAAACCAACACGATCGTGTAATAGTGACACGTCGCGATGACCAGCCACTCGTGCGCAGCGGGGCCAGCTTCAGACAACTACTGCTCAACTTAGGACCCGACAACTGTCTGCTAGTGCTAGCGTTAGCTATCACCGAACAGAAAGTACTTATACACTCGCTCAGGTGAGAAAACCAGCTAAAGCACTAGGAAGTGAAGTGAAGGGCGGGCGTTTTGGGGGACTGTCTTATGTAATTTTGACGTTCGAAAAGTGCTGATTCTCAGCCTAGTTTGAATAAATTAATTTTGATTTTAGAATTTACTGCCAATTATTGTTTAACAAAACACACCCACAGGAGTGAAACATGACTTCAGGCATTGATTTTAGTTATATCTTGACTCAAAATCTTGATTCCTTTAGTTACTAACACTATAATCTGAGACTATAGGGTCCCCAGGAACCCCATAGGCTCCTGACAGTCGAGGTCATAAAACGTGCGAGTAGGACGCAAATTTTTGAACGGAATTTCTGAAAAACCTATTCATAGTATCGTGTCATCTCGCTCCATCGTTTCATGACAGCGTTGCGTTTCTTTGGCGTAAACTGTATTAATACTTAGATCTCTTGTAATATGTTATGCATTTTTTTTAACTCTTAATATTTTTTACAGGCCTGATACTTTAACAGCTGTTTCGGAAGCAGTCTCAAGTCTTCTATTCCCGTTTAAATGGCAGTGTCCATACATACCGTTGTGTCCATTAGGTAAGTAAAACGATACTTTTTAATTAAATATGCCGTGAATAATGAACTTTATGTCTTGCTGTATAGACTCCAAAATCAAGAAACTTCCATGTAACCATATTTTTGAAAATGTTTCAGGTTTAGCAGAAGTATTACATGCTCCGTTACCGTATTTAATCGGAGTTGATTCGAGGTTTTTCGATCTGTACGAACCCCCACCAGATGTGACTTGTGTTGATTTAGACACCAATAATATTACAGTAAGTACACACATTTATACTATAACATGACATCTTACCCATTTTCCTCGAAGGGTTAGGCAGAGGTATACGTATAGTACACCCAACACCCGTTTCGCCAGTTATGGTCAAGTAAGTCCCATGTAATAGGCGTCGAGCCTATTGTCGTCAACTGGGCACATCTCCCAACTCTAGGTTGGTACTGAGAACTTCCTGATGGAAAAACCCAACAACACTTTGCCCGACCTGAATCGAACCCAAAAACACACACACATTTATATTCACAACCATCAGAAATAAATGTGTGAACTTTTTCCAATAAATCCTATTTTCGAATATTGCAAAAGACATAACATATATATCTAAAGGCCTTGCAACTTTTTTTAAATAATATTTTATGTTTTTTCTTTCAGATATGTGAAACACAAAGACATATATCTCTCAAATTACTGCCGAAGCGGCAAGCGAGAGCACTTAGACAGACGCTAGACTCACTTTACGGAAATATTAGACCAGGTTAGTAGACCCACCACATTATTACTGAAAAATATTATCAACCGCACGTCCATGGCACCAATTTGACTTTGATAACGCCTTTATTTCGTAGCGGTAAGGTTGGTTTTCGAGGAACAGTGCTGATCGACTAGAACAGTGGTGGCCCACTGATAACGGCCCCGACTTACTAGTGGAGGTTGTAGGTTCGAACCCAGCCAGGCGCTTTACTTTGTGTAAATAATTTCATCATCACTGCTCACAAAACTGGGAATGAAAACATCCAGAGGAAACCAGCATATCCTAGAACCAAAAATTCTAAGACATGTGATATCTACCAACCCGCACTGGGCCCGCGTGGGCGATTGAAGCCCACTTATCTCTAAGAGAGGTCTGTCCGAGCAGTGGAAACAAGAGGCTGTTTATGAAGGGCGGTAACCCTAGTTAAATCCTTACTAATGACGTGCGGTTGAACCTGCTTACTCTAAAATTATATCATGTTTTGATCAATTTAGTTATCGTATCGTTCTAGCTTCGCCAGTTCACCATGCAAGTGAAGCGAAATATAATGGAGAACCTACGACGAGTTTAGATAGAGATTTCCAGAAGAGGAAAAAGGAGGTAACCATTCAATTATACCCATTGAGAGAGTGAAACATAAGCATTGTGACTACAAAGCTTACGGTGATTCGGTACATACAAAACTGCAAGCCGTTTGACAGAATTTAAATCAGTCTTGTTTGAAGGTTTAGCGTATAATCCCGGCGTTATTACTGACATGTATTCACATAAGAAATACTAACATTTATTTGTCAATAGTTCGTGAAACATAAAATATTAATTAAAAAAAAAATTGTTACAACAACAAAAATCAGTGCATGTCTCATTCCATTCCATATTATTATCCACAAAAAAAACATGACCACTTTTACGTTCAACAGACTAATATCTCTTACTTTTCAGCAAGCCTTAGAGCTAAAAATTCAAGAAGCTTTCCTACGTTTCATGGCGGTGACCCTACAAGGGTATCGGAACTATCTGATACCGATCACGAAGGCACCTACTGTTGGTACCACGGACCCACATGCGCTGTTCCATATGGATGCATTTATGAGGACCAGGGATAAAGTAAGACCACAGATTTTAGTATTCAAACTGTTAATAAGTCAAATAAATCAGCCTACCCTGGAGAGAATAGTGTTCGCCCAATGGTAACGGCCCAGGCTTAAGAGTTGTAGGTCATGGGTTCCAACCCAGGCAGGCGCTTTACTTTGTGTAAATAATTGCATTACCACTGCTCTCAAAACGGTGAAGGAAAACATCGTGAGGAAACCGGCATGTCGTAGAACCAACAATACGAAGACAACTCAGGAACCTGCCCTTACTGCACCGTCTCAAAACTCCACTCTGTATAGGGGTGCCTTGCGAGCAAAAGGCAGCTTTATTAAAAACTAGCTGCCCGCCCCGGCTTCGCACGGGTAGCACTAAGTACTTATCTACGGCGTACCTACCTACCTACCCTACCTACCGCACCTACAGACCTACCAACCTACCAACCTTTTACCTACCTTACCTAAAAACCTTCTCTTAAGAATAAGAAACAACAAAAAAAGAATTATCCAATTGGGTCCAGCCGTTCTCAAGTTTTGCGCTTAGCAACACATTTAGCGATTCATTTTTATTATATAGATATGCGAAGCCAATGAAGATAATTACTTAATTAAATGACATCTTCTTTTCACAGACTCACCAACGCTTCTACGGCCTGATGATGCGCACACAAATGTTCACTCGTTTTATAGAAGAACGATCATTCGTATACGAACCGGATCAAGGGCTAACGTTCTTCGACGAATGTATAGAAAGGGTCGCGGCCGGTGACGAACAGCTGTTAGGAATGGATACTAGTAATGTTTCCGAGAGGACCGCTTTTGTATTGCCACCTGATCCTCCTGATCCGGGTAAGATGTTTGAAGTTTTTGTTTTTGTGCTTCCTTGAATATGTGAACACTTGCCTTCGATGAGTACCCTTCGATATTTGTAAAAATCAAATATTATTATGTGATGTTCCTTATGCCTTGATGGGAAGTTTCTTGCTGGACTAGAATCTCTTTTAGACAAGAGTTGTTTCAGTTATCTCAAAGAGGATTTTGTGAAAAGACGTTCACTAGGTAGCAGCACTGAGACGTCAGGTCCCGGTCACCTGTCAAAAGTGCCAAAGCTCCTTTATTTTCTTAAGTCGTGACTGAATGATGAACGAATGAATGAAACGAACGATGAACGTTGATCTCTTGTCAAAGTGCCGCCAACTGGCGATGTGAATTTTCATGAAAACCCTTATTGCGCAAGTAGAACTTCAATTGCAGAGTCGATTCGGACCTTATCGTACGTCTCTTGCTTTGGGTAATTAGGTTGACGTGTTAAACGGTTAAGCATCATCTTACTTATTAAATCATCAGAGCATCTTTTAGTTTGTTCGGCTGACATTGATATTTCATGCAAGGTCATGTTATACATGAACACCTGTGCCCTCATCTTCTGTAGGTCTATGTCGTTGTCATAAATCATTGTTATTAGTCTGTCTCGCTCGCAATTACGGAGCTTATAGAGCATGTAGCAAACTATCGATAAGACGCAAGGCGTTGCTCATTCTTATTGCTACTGAGGTTTTTAACCCGACGACTCGGTTCTTAACGTGACAGATTGTGCCGTACATTCACTTGCCATGCCAATGTATCAAGTACTCCTATTCTAATACGCCTTATTCCAGAGGCCACCTACAAATACGAACATTTCACTCTCGACGAGAAATTAATACAATGGTGTGGCGGGCGCGCCCGCGCCGCCGCCCTGCACGCGCTGCCCCCCGCCGCACTGCACTCCGCGGAGTCGCTCGACGACGCCGAGCCCATGGCCAGGAGGACCAAGCATGAGATCGCTGCTGCGCAGAGGTACATAACTCTATCTACTACCGACTTTAATGGGATATAGAAATCCAAGCAGTTTTGTGTTCTTTAGTATTTGAGTTTTGTGTCCTTTAGTATTAGTATTTTCATCTCACGAAGCGACGCGCGCTTTACTTGTGGTTACCAAGTGTACAAACTCGCTGTGAAACGCGGGAGCGCTCGGTATCGTTCGGGACAATGACGAAGTCGGAAGTGTGTGTGTATGTCTTATGTGCTGACGCTACTCGTCTTCACGCACACATTCACAGCGTGTTTGAACACTTAGTTACCATAAGTAAAGTGCGCGTCGCTTCGTGAAATAAAAATTCTATACTTGCTAATGACCCGTAAAGCTGCTTGCATTGTTCTTATCAGGTACGCTGTATATATTATAACTTCTAAGAGTTGTTTGATCATTTTGTACCAATGATTCTCAAAGTCTTGCCCAACGTTCTGTGCCAAGATAGTTTTCAGTGGATTGGAGGAGGATTAACCTTTTAGCCCATGCTTGTAAAACCCCAACAATACAATCATTCTGCGCAACTCCTGGGCAAGACTCTCGAACCATTATTTAGAATTAAATTTTGGTCAACCATGGACATAGTCGGTACTGAATTGATCAAATCTATATTATGAAGAAGAGATGGGAATGAAGTATGCTAATCGCTGTATAATCATTTATAATATATCTAATTTTACATTATTATATTCAGACTAGCCCGCAAGGCGAGTTTATCAGCGGAAGCATGGGCCAAGTGTTTGCTAGGCGCCTGCTATTCACTGTACTTCCTGTCACTGCCATGCCGTATGATGTTGAACAGAGGAAAAGAACACGCCACGCTGAGAGCTGCGTATGAGTTGTTAGAACGAGCTACGAAGTTAAAAGTTCCTTGTGATGAGGTGAGCTTTTGTATTCACAGTAGGTATCACCCTATATTCTACGAATAAAAGGCACGCACCTCTGACTTTTTGGATTCATGTGCGATTGCTTGGATAAAAAAGCTCCGCGGCGACTGCCAAATTATTAATCGAACCTTACAAAACCTTTTTCAGAACATTTATTAAATTCTCCTTCTTTTCAGGTATGCTACCGAGTTATGATGCAGCTATGCGGCAATCATTCACTACCAGTATTAGCAGTGCAGTTACTGTTCCTAATGAAACGCGCTGGTCTGCAACCTAACGCTCTTACGTATGGGTATTATAACCGATGCGTATTGGAAGCCACGTGGCCGCAGGATATGCCAAGGTATCTATTAAACATTGTAACAGCGAATCAATTTTCACGGCTCCCCCTTTAAGACCTAGGGTAAATATTTTTTGATATTCGGATACCTCATGACCTAAAGAGGTGCCATAAAGAAATAAAGAAAAAAAACGCGATATTTCGCGGGTATTCTGGTGTTGTACAATGTTGCAGTCTTAAAATTTCAACCATCCTAAGTTTTTGATATTGCTTACACAGATCTGCTTCATAAAGGTGCATCCACACCTTTATTTCTTCTCAGCCTTTATGTCTTTTCATTTGTATGAATAATTTTCTTATATTTGTTGTTTTGTTATGTAGCGGAGCGCAGCTTCTGTGGAACAAATTGCGCATTGCAGTAGTGGGTGCAGCGTTGTTCCGGAAAGCGGGCGCACAGCGAGCCGGACGAAACCTGCTCAACTCCACGTCAGCTGGCAGTAAGATGTCGTGCTATTTCACCTTGCTAGTAAACAAAAAGCTGCTGAATTGAATAATTAATTGATTAGTGGCTAGTAGATCGAATTTGTCACTGCTAATTATCTCCACAAGTAATAGATCGATTAGAGCGTCGCACAATTGATTGATTGATTGTTGATATATCCGACGGGTAGTTCCGTAGATTACCCCTTACATGCAAACTAACAAACAAACAAATTTTACCTATTTATAATATTAATATGGATTTAAAAATATAAATAAAATAAAGGAAATAATAATGTCCACAATATTTATTGCTATACTACTTGTTTTCATCTATCTACTGTGTATCTACTCAATAAAATTATTACATTCACTAACAGCTGCACAGTCTAAACCGCTCTGTCTCTCTGACTGTCTAGAAATACTGTCATAATTTGCAAAAGATATGCTACTTAACCTTAAATAAGGGAGAAAGGTTTATGTGGAATTTTGAACATATTTAACGGGCATATAACAAGTATGATCGTGTACAGGTAGCGGCACTCTGCCGCGCGTGGCCGCGCTGGGCGACGCGGAGCTGGCTCCGCTGGCCGGCCTGGCCACTGAGCCCAGCCACAGTCGGACCAGCTTGGATTCAGGTATGGACATTATTTCAATCACTAACTGGGACTTAGTGCCTTAGTAAATAAATAAACTAACGTTCGAGAATATTACTCCTTATTCAGAAATTACAAACTATCATCCGTCGGAAAATAAATATGTAAAGTACAGTCAGCTTCAGAGAAATCTCACCCCCTAGCAATGTATTTTTTCATTGCTAGGGGGTGAGATTTCTCTGCAGCTGACTGTACATAGTTGTTTTATTTTTTGTGCATGTAAGATTTGTAATCGCATCCACAATACAAGAAAAATAACAAACAAAACTCATGTGTAACAAAAAGGGTATAAAAGCCACAGTGACGTTCTTGTCCAAATGTCCTTTCTTTTGGTATTGTTCGTCGAATCGTTGAGCTCCTTGAGTTCTGAGTTCTGCTGCAAAATTTCTGACAAATACGTGCACTGACTGGACAGATCCACTCTATCTGTGTGGTTCTTTCCTCAAAAGACCATTTCAGATACGAATCTACATGGTCTTCACATGATCTCACCAAGTTTATGTCTGGACTTTAAAAGAGAGTGTGACCTCTGAGTTTGTTTCGGCCTTTCCTCTCATAGTAGTCAGATAGGAAACGCCGACCTCATCTAGTTTAAAAAAAATCTGATTGACGTGTAAAACCTACTTACAGAAAATAAATCATTTATTATGTTCCTTTATAGAACTCGAGTAAAACGTATTATAATGTATTGTTCCAGCATGCGACCGCGAGGCAGAGGCTCGTTCTAACGCGTTCGAGGCGTTAGTACGTCGCGGTAACATCGTGCGCGACGCTCACACGCGCACGCACACACACGGCTTGTCTGCTGCCGCTGGGATACTTATATCTGGTAAACAAGCATTTCTAACAATATCTTTTTCATTCTAAAGCTACGGATGATTACTAATAACACGGTTTTCACACGGCCTTCATAGTCTTCACGTCTAGTTTTATTTTTCCCAAATTTCAAAGGTCTCATATAAATGCTTTGTGCTAAACAGTTTAGTTTCGAAACAATATACATAGCTGTAGAACTTAAAAATAAAGTAACAGTTACAGTATGAGGAACAGGGTGTAAAGTTCACTCATCCTCTATAGAGGACAATCCTCCGACCATACGGGTGTTGTGTCTGGTCGACTGCTGCCCGACGATTGTTGTCCAGACATTGTATATATTCCAGTTGCGCGGTGAACTCTGCTTGCGCGATGCAGGATTTTGCGTCTGTGTGATACGTAGTTCTCATGTGGCGATGTAGATGCAGCCACAGTTACACTAATTCAAACTTAATAATGGTTACAAACTTACTATAACATGAGGCATTTATTAATGAAACTTCTAACAGAAGAAATTATAATAATAATTTCATTTATAAAATGAGCTGGCAAATAATACGCGTTCAGCGTAAGCGCGACCGGTGCAAGTGGTAGCTCAGGTGATCGCGCTCCCCTTGTTAGACGGTGGAAGCGGTCGTAAAAAACTATAATTTGAAGTTATATGTCGATCAATCTTATAAGTTTTAACGTTTTTTTTTTTTTTTTTTTTTGTCAGGTGTTCCGTCCAACCCGGATTTGAGTGAAACAGCGAGACCTAGGAGTAATTCATTGAACAACGAAGAATCAAGTACGCCTATTCCCATACCCGAGAAAAGACAGGTACGCAGCTTCTTTTGGATATTCCTCATAATTTCACACAGATTTTAAAAACCTTTACCATCGCACCCTAATCGAAAAGTTTTTTAGACTAAGTGCGAATTTCACCAACGCAACTGAACGCGATCAGCAAATAAATCAAGTTTAGGAGCTGTCACTGTCGTTATTTTCTATGGAATATTGACAGTGACAGCTCTTGAACTCGTTTAGTTGAGTTGCATTGGTGAACTGAACGCAATCAGCAGATCTAAACCGCGTTCAAGAGCTGTCAATGTCAATATTCCACAGAACATAATGACACCCCTTAAACGTAGTTATGTGCGTTTCGCATTCAGTTTCATTAATGAAATTCGCCCTAAGTATTATCGTTCACAGTTTCAAGATGCAGTAAAAATTTTACATTTTTAACCGACTTCAAAAAAAATAGGAGGTTCTCATGTCATCGTTTTTTTATTTTTTTTTGTGTATGTTATGTTTCTAACTCTTCGTAAGCTCTTCCAAACGTACTGATCAGAGTTGTTTTATATAAGTTTTTAAAGTTATTATTTTAACATCAACAGCCAATACACGTAAGTCCAGATAGTCCTTCAGACTTGCGTATCCTCACGCGGTCGGAGAGCTTCGCGGGCGACGCGCAGATCGTGCAGCAAATACAGAGGCTAGCGTTTCCTCCTAATGGTTAGTATTGTAGTAATCGTGTATCAAAAATATTGCTGAACAAGGTTCTTTTGGCGCGTGGCCAAAATTCTTGTTTTTTCAATACAATTTCTGTGACGCCATTCAATCGCCAAAAAATGCTTGTAGCACTCTACTTCTCAAATTGACAATCTATCACATGAATGTAGTTTGATTGATAAAATGTGATATAATTTTATTTATTTAACCATTTATGCACACACATTTAAACAGAAAAGAAGATGGGAACAGAAAAATACGTACAAAGGCAATACTTATTTCTAAAGAAATCTCTTCCAGCATACCTGCGATAGGAAAGTACATAAAAAAGATATGTAGATAACGTGTGTAGTGTTTTAGTTTTTAAAGAAACTTCAAAACATCACATCGTATTCCCCGGGGTAGGCTGTTAGTCTGTTATCAGTGCCATGTAGAACAGGGACGAGCCTATTAATATTAACCACTAATGTGAGAATTTGCTAGTTGAAAAACCAAATGG
This sequence comes from Eupsilia transversa, assembly GCA_914767815.1. Classification (NCBI taxonomy): domain Eukaryota; kingdom Metazoa; phylum Arthropoda; class Insecta; order Lepidoptera; family Noctuidae; genus Eupsilia; species Eupsilia transversa. The sequence continues at coordinate 9,381,698 of OU611888.1, forward strand.
TACTGCCAGATCTGAGAATCGAACCCAGGACAGCTTAATATTCGCGCTTGCGACCACCTGACTAAGGGCGGATTCGACAAACAGGAATAAATTTTATCCGCGGCCTTCCCTTCCAAATCAATTTTGAATTCTGGACAGTTTCTCCATACGAAAACTGTCAGAAGTAAATCTTAGAGGCCTCGCCCACGGCGACTTTTTGTAGCGATACAGTAGCGATACTGTCGCGCGTGTGTATTAATACAGCCGCGATGCTATCGCTGGCAGTGTACCTTCGCCCAGATTCTGTATCGCTACTATCGCGATGCTGTCGCGCTTCAGCCGTAATGCAAACGAGATTCAGCATCGACACAGAATGTAACAGCTCCGCCTGTGAACACTACAGTTGCAAGATGAACTCAGTCGAGGTAACATTGGTCGCGATGCTGTCGCGCATGTGTATCGATACAGCCTCGCGTTTGCATCGTTTCGGTCGCACATTGCAAACGCGACTAACGCGCGACAGTAGCGATGCAGAAGCACGTTTACAAAACGCGCAATACTACAAAAAGTCGCCGTGGGCGAGGGGCCTTAATCCGCGGATAAAATTTATTCTTGTTTGGTCGAATCCACCCTAACTAGTCCTATTGCTGATTATACCAACGTTGTTCACAATAAACCTATTATTATTTCAGTAGTTACACCCAACACAAAGTCTCGGTGTTCGAGAACACTGAGTTTCCCTGAAGAGCCGGAGAAAGAAGCCGCGGCCACTGACCTTCCTGATGCTAAGACGTCACCGCTCAAGTGAGTATATTGTTTATGAATGATAGAATGTGATGGGTATCGCTATCGATATACAGGGTGGATTTTTTAGATGGGGCAGTAAAGGAACTTACGGCGATGGGATGGGGCGGTTAAGGGTAGCTTAACCGTTGCAGCTACAGGAAAATGGTCTAAGGAGACTGTCCTTAATTTTTTGAGAAATTTTAATCTGCATTCACAGATTTTGAAAAAAATGTAGTCAGCAGGAAAATGGGCAATTTTCGAAAAACTTTTTTTTTATTACGCCGATCTACGATCGATCAACGACTATCGGTAGTATAGATACTTTTTTTGTTTCATCGTGTTTAGGTATCGATACCCGTCGCGTCTGGAGTTTCGCTAACTAATTCAATTCGACCCTGTATTTATGCTCGTGAAACACCGCTTCTAAACATCGAAACGCACGAATAAACATTCAAACCGTGATACAATTATTCTCTCTCACTCCACAGAGTATCAGCCCGCACACCAGTCCTGAGCGACGACCCGCTGGGCGCGCTGAGTCAGCCCGAGCTCCCGCAAGTACCGACCGTGTCGCCGCCGACCGACGAGCCGTCCTTACCGAAACACGAGCTCAGCGTCAGTCCCAAGCTGTTCCATCGTAGGAGCAACTCGTTTCAAGATGAACCACCGCAGGAACTTACAGGGTATACACCTTCCTTGAATATTTGGTTGTTAATGAGCTTTCTTTGCAGCTTGCATGTGATGGCATATGATATGGTACTCTGTGAGTGGTCAGAATGGTCCGTGTCGAAGTGCGCCGCAGTTAATTGTAGTTGAATAGGTAATGATCTAAATTATATAGTTACCTCCTAAGTACACATTATGGTAAAGCAATAAAGATATTGAATATTATCGTCCAGTAAGCTGGGACGCGAGTTTGCCCACTGACTGTCGCGTCGAGCGCTTAGATGTTGAAAGATTTCCTGAAATTCTGACCGCGCGTGGACTAAACTTTTACACTTTCTGTTTTTAAAAAGTCCTTCAATGCGGATGACCTGTAAGGTGGTAGATGTTCTCGTTGGAATTTCTGTGTATCTAATTTGGCCACGTCAGCTCATCATTTGTGTTCAGCTACCCAAAACGACTGATGGAAGTAACAGGTTTTCAAAAAAGGTCCACAGATGTTCATGGCAATATCCACTTCTTTCATCAGGCTTTATTATTCCTTTTAGATAACTTACTACTTACCCATATATCTGTGTGAGGTTGTATTCCCTTTAACTTTCCGTTCAACGCTTATATACTATCTCAACTCTTCAAACAGCATGTTATGCAAAAAAGACCCTCTATACATCCCTCACGTTGTTGCTCAGAGTGATAACTATTATACAGACCGTTAATGCTAATGTCAATCATAGAATCATAGTTACCGGCTCATAGTACTGTGACACCGTCTGGAGATGATACTTCCTTAGCTCTCAGCATGCTCAGCATAACCACAATAGAAACGGATTTTGTCGAAAGAAGAATAGACAAAATGATAGATCATAAACAATCACGATCTGTCATTTTGTCTATTCTTCCGTCGGCAAAGCCCATTTCTAGGGTTGTCATGCGACGCGTGCTGGTAACAAAGTGTCTACGACGGCTCAAAGGCTAAAACAAAGAGTGAAATATGCGTGGCTCATACATTGAGAGTTTCTTGCCTCAAAGATTCGAAGCGAGAAACCCACTCCGGACTGTAATGGACTTTAATTCACATGATGTTTCGTAAGGTAAAAATACCACCTGCATGTTAGTAATCTCTCTGAGCATAGTTGAGTGCCTCCCCCCTCCGCCCCTTATATGACACTGCGCCCGCTAACGTATGAGTATAGCTAGAGCTACGCCCCTATTGAGCAAGATAACCTCGATAGTTTCCTGTGCGCAGGAAACTGCACAGAAGTGAGACGGCGCCTGCAGGGACCGTGTCTTCGAGTCTCGTCAGTTTGGGGAACACGCTCAAGATTAGTTTCGGGTGAGTTGAGTAGTTTAGAGTTGAGTGTCGATTTTTGAGTATGTGTTAAAAATAGAACTTGATTTTGCGAGATATGTAATTTTGTGTTAATTCAGAAAGTACTTAATTACTGTTGTGAATTCATGTGTTCATTGTTTTGGTGTGCTCAAAATTCTAATGTTTATTTGGCTATGGAACTCTGCCGCTGGAATAAAAACTTTTCTATAACATGTATTTCGTTGAATGATATAGTTTTACTATTAAAAAAAGACCTAGAATGTATATTATTTTCAATGATTCTTTTTTTAAATATGCTCCAACAAAAAGCAGCAGAAAAATTGACATATTTATCGAAAAGTTAATTTATCAAAAACTCGATAGTACACCAAGATAATTTTGATGTGTAAAAAAAACTATACCAACTTGTTGTCTATGTATAGATGTCACTGCTATGTTTTAGTTCACGACAAACATCTTGTTCAATACTAAGCATGTTCGTTTCATTATCAGGGAAGCCCTTTGCATCCCTGCTATTATTTTCTTTTAGTTTTTATTTTAGCCTTCAATTTTCGCTGTGTTGCTTCGTCAAGTACTAGTTATATAATAATCGATTGGCATTGATTACCAATGTTAGGAAAAATATCCAAAAAACTGATCAAATCAACTTTTACATAAGACACTCACTATTCTATGCTGTAAAGGTTTTAACCATTGAGGTTCAATGTAAATTAGAGCAGACCCCGCGAACAAAATTTTTGCGCATCATTTTGTTGTCCGAGACAAGAAACGTCTCAAGGCCGGTTTTTCAATCGCCAGTTAACTTTTAATCCGTTGTCATTTTGACAGTTTTTTTATGGACAATGTCAAAACGTCACATTTATTCTTCAGGTAAAACTTATCTAGTGATGGAAAAATCCCTCAGTGTACTTCCTGATTACGCATACAATACAACGCGGTTGTCACATTTGAAATCCGCGGGACACATAGTTAGTTCGTAATTGCTGCTTTAGTTGACATTGAACGTCAATGGTTTTAATAGAATTGATCCCACAACCGGTGCAGTGAAAAAATGCTTCCATTAAGCCAGATTTACACAGTGCAGCTTAATTGCCTGTGGCACACCATAAATTGAAGGAACAATAAAAGTTGTAAGTTGCCGTCTAATCTAAACAGTATTTAGACGGGGTAAGCCATTTCAATCAATCTGCCTAGCCTTTTCACAAACATGTTGGGTTCGGCTTCCAATATAACCGGATGCAGCTGAATACCAGTATTTTACATGAAGCGACTGCCTATCCGACCTCCACAACCCAGTAACGGGGTAATACGATACCCCTTGCTAAGACTGGTTGTCAGACTTCCAGGCTTCTGACGACTCGTAACGACTGTCAAAATCCACGAATGACAGCCTGGACCAACGGTTTAACGTGCTTTCCGAGGCACGGAGGAGTCTCGATTTGTAAAGATGGTCACCCATCCATGGACCAACCCCGGCAAGCGTAGCTTAACCTGATGGATCGACCCGTGCGGCTGTTATTACTCAGCAACGAACCCCTCTCGGTGCAAGCCATTTGTTGCTTCTATTTTATTGTCACTGGCAAGAAACAGGCATCGCGTAAATAGGGTTTTAAGGTATATTAAAACCCCAGTCTTGAACATGCGGAAAAAACGTTAAATTCTTATCCTAAGAATACTTTTTTTGTTGATTTAATATATGTACTTGAAGATGCAACCAGCCTATTTTTTTAATACTTTTTTTTTAAATAAAATAGCTCTGTTATTTTATTAACCGCACCGACACGCAGTACGCTAGCTTGTTTGTTTTCTTAGACGCTATTCGCCCGCCCGACTGTCGTTGCGCAAGGAAAACATGAAACTGGGGAAAGCTATGATCGAGAATTACTTCAGGTAAGAATCTCGAATAATCACCAAAATAAAATCCCTTTATACAAGATCAAATTAAATTAGCCAGCAAAACTCCACAGACTTCATGAATATCGATATCTAAGTATGATAAAACAAATATTCTTTTTTTCGTTTCATTATGTTTATAATATCGATACTTACTCATTACTTCTGTAGAGTTTTGCTAGTAAAATTATTTGGCCACGTATACAGCAATGACTAAAAATAATAATAATGTTTTTGTAAACAAAATTAATGCAGCGCCACTCTTTGTCTGCTGTAAGTATTCATACATATGATAAAACCACGCCCTCCATATTTTTTGATTTTCCCATTTAGTATTCAGAAAAAGTTTGATGTCTTCATTGTGTTGAAAACTCTAGCATTTAATACATTATAGATCACATACCACTGTTCGTCTATATTTTTGCATGTTTTAGCTTTTCAACGCACTGTCTTGTGAAAAGCATGGTTGTTTTAGTTTTTTGTAAATAGATTTTTCTCCTACCCATATTCAACCTTTATAAAACAAATAAAGACTGTATTTCCCATCTACTATTTTAAAACAGTCCGCTATAGGAGTTTAAATCTTTCAGTCCCACGAGTATAGCTGGGAAGAGGTCAAACGAGTTACTACAAAGTGGTCTAAGCAGCCTCAAATCAGCGGCAACAAGTATGGCGAAGAAGTTCGATGAAATGAAAGAGGTTATATCGGCTAATTCTACGCCTGTGAAGGGAGCGTTCGGCAATGCGACCAGTGCCCTCAACAGTTTGATGGGAGAAGAAGATTCTACCGATGGGTCGTCTGAAATTAATCCGGATGGTAACTATTTTGTCTCTTAAATTAGAGTCCATATACATAGTCCGGCCATAAGTTCTGTTTCAAATGAAAATGCAGTTATTTTAAATGAAGTAATGGAAGCTTAATAAAACCCCTTAGACTACAAATTATGGTCAGTTTTAGAGGACATGGCCTGCTCTAATCAAAACGCCGACATTGGTGCCGATTCCCTTGTTCACAAATTAAACTAAATTAAATTTTAGTGCATCTTCTTCTTTCTATTTAATTAAGAAAAGGACAGAAGATAAATTTTACTTTAGTCCTGTCCTGTCCTGTAAATTGACGTAATTTTAGTAGGCAAGTTTTTAATCATGTCTGGACTTGTATGGAGTAGTGACATGCCCTGATTTATTTGAAAGGACTAAACTAAAATTTATCTTCTGTCTTCATAATGAAATACAAAGAAAAAGATGCACAAAACTTGAATTTTAGTTTAGTTTGTGAACAATGGAATCGGCACCATTGTGTCTCATAAGTGATCTCTGGAGCAAGTAGTGGCTAAATCTCCCATGGAAACAGTGTGTAAATCCATAGATTCGTGGCCAGACAGTTTAAAAGCCTGTATAAAAGCCAAAGGTGGCTATTTGTAATAGAATTATTTTTTGCTGAAAGTTCAATAAATATGTACAAGTTTTATTAAGATTACATTACTTAATGACAAAATAAATTCATATTCATTTGTAACAGATTTTAAAGCCAGACTAGCTCGTATGTATATGTCAAATTCGCTTGTATGCTCCAAAATAAATACTACTATACCAGATTTAGACTCAAACGAATCCCTTTGTCAATTCAATTCAATTCTTTATTGCATACCACATGTGTTTTATAAGATCTTAATAATAGTTACAGGTTCACCTGTCGGGCACAACAATAAAATAAAATATGGATAGTAGCCTGTTTTAAAATAATTAAAGTATCTCATGACACGATAGCGACTAAAAATATACTAGACGAGTTATAAATTAATTGAACAATTTTGAAACATACACATGTAAATGCTAAACAATAATAAACTTTAAAGTGTCTCAGGGAATGTGGCCTTAATTTAGCGGAAAAAAGTGTGCCTTTGATTGGCTGTCGTATATTCTGGGTCCTATTGTGTTGGCTGTCGAATATTTACGGTCTTATTGGGCTCTAGTTTATTATTTCATCTAAGTGTTAGTTTTAACCCTACATAATCGTATTGTCTTTGCAGAATGGGTGGGAGGTATTGGCTTCAGGCGCGCGTCAAGCGATGCCGAGCTAGCGTGTTCTATGGAACGCGGCTCGCTAGCCACTCTAGTGTCGCACCTACCCGACAACCTGTATCCTGTTATCAGTGTGAGTTGCTTTAAGAGAGGTGGTTTCGAGCGGTTATTATTAGCATTTATATCAGGATGACCTGTGTGACCTCTCTGAATTTTAAACCATTACTTTTTCCCCTATTTCCTGTTTAAATACGTTTCGCAAAAAAATTACAAGAAACATACATTTAAAAAGACGTTATAAAAAACGTTTTTTTTTGTAAAAAAAAAAAAATCTCTTTTCTTTTGTGGTACATACCTACCCCACACAAATTCGAATACGACGACCTGCTATGTAAATCACAGTGACAGGCACTTATTAGAACATCATCCACATAGACAAAGTGGGAAAAATACGTACCCATTATTCAAGCTAATTCAAAAACTACCCAAGCAAAGTTAATAAAAATGTTATTTTATAAATTTATGGGACCACAGTGCAAGCTACCTCTATCAAATGAAAAAAGAATTTTCAAAATCCGTCCACAATTGACGTAAAAATCGATGGACCCAAAAAACATACATACGCTAAACATAGAACCTCCTTTTTGGAAGTCGAGTAAAAAGAGCAATCGGTCATCGCAAATGTATTATTATGAATTCTTATTTTTCCACAGGACCAAGCAATATCAGAAACCTCCTCAATCGTAGTCCACCTATCGTCATGCTCACAATGTCACCAATGCCTTGCGTTCCTATATGACGAAGACATAATGGCGGGCTGGGCCGCAGACGACTCCAACTTGAACACGCGCTGCATCGCGTGCGGACGACATACTGTGCCGTTGTTGTCTATACAGGTAAACTACAGATCTCCCAGCAAAAGCGTGGGCTTCGGCAATCATCTAAATTAAAATCGGACTAAATTAAAATATATCTTCTGTCCTTTTCTTAATGAAATAGAAAGAAAAAGATGCACTGAACTTAAATTTAGTTGAGTTTGTGAACAAGGGAATCGGCACCAGTATATAATTTTATGGCTAAATTAATTTACTTTGTTGATTTCAGATAATCCGTTCCGACCAAAAACAAGCAGAAACATTCAGCGTGCCTTATTTAAATCCTCTGGTATTGAGGAAAGAATTCGAATCTATATTAGGTACGTATTGCAAAATATACTACTTATAGAACACATTCCACGTAATGCATGACAATATTGGCAGAAAAATACTTGCTGCGCCCAAAGAGGGTCATGCACTCGTTTTAGTCTAGCCTGTACCTGAGTTTACATTATGCAAATAACGTTTAACCATTCTTGGGCATTGGCCTGCAGTGTGCAGACTATTACAAATGTCATTCATATTTCAGGTAGGGAAGGGGACACGTGTTTAGCAGAGTCAGGCTTCGTAGAATCACATCCGATCGTGTACTGGAACTTGGTCTGGTTCTTAGAGCGAGCCAATATCGAGAACCATCTGCCTGACTTACTGTGTCCCGACTTCGCAACGAAGTATCACAGTACGGACATGCTGCATGATCCGGAGAAAACTGGTGAGTGGAATGAAGTAATCTATACAGGGTGGCCGGAACGTTGACGTCCAAAAATAAAATTCAGTTCCCTCGTATCGTGAGGTATCCGAATCACCCCCATGTATGTTCCGCGATTTTTGATAGTTTTCGAGTTATGGCATTATTTTTTAATTTTTGAGAATTTGACCAATTTAAAAAGACTTACGTACGTAGTACTACTTTTATGCATAAAATAATCAGCTTCGTAGCTGTGATGAAAGTTATGAAAATGTTGGTCTAAAGTGAAAAATTTGAGATGAGGTCATGAGGTCAGGAAATCTAGATGAGGTCGGCGTTTCCTATTTGAGTACTCTTAGAAGAAAGGCCAAAACAAGCTCAAAGGTCGCAGTCTCTTTTACAGTCCAGACATAATCTTGGTCAGGCCATATGAGGACCATTTAGATAAGTGTCTAAAATAGTCTTATGAGGAAAGAACCACATAGATTTGAGTGGACCTGTCCACTCAGTGCGGCTTGCACTGAGTGGACAGGTCCACTCAACTCTTTGTCAGTAATCGTGGAGGTGAGCTCAACGTCTCGACGAACAATACCAAAAAAAGGACATTTGGGTTGGCCGCATAAAGTACTCAAACTGCCAGACCATCATTAAAACTGAGAAAGAAAAAAACATAATTATTCAAATAGTCCTCACATTCACAATAATTGAAATAATATAATACTTTACAAAGTAATTATGTCATTATAGATATAATATTTAACAATGTCAATGTGTATAATAATTTTTTACATTCTTATGTAATTTTGTTGATGTCGAGTGTAAGTGAAATGAAATGAACCTTCACTCGAGAGAAGCGTCTGTTATCGTTTTAAACTGAGTATTTGCGAATTAAACCATACAAACCAGCTTATATCGGCTCTAGCAGCTGATTTAGTGGAACAGGGTTAAATAAATAATTAGTTCGTAGATACTACAAAAGCAAAAAGATGCGCCCAACGTGGGGCTCGAACCCACGACCCTGAGATTAAGAGTCTCATGCTCTACCGACTGAGCTAGCCGGGCTGTGGTTACATGTTCAAAAATAACCATGTGTTTGGAATGTCATGAAAGGGATACTTGATAAGATGTTCTTATCCAGTTTCTTAATTGAGAATTTGTCAAACTCATAGTATTACTTACAGTCCGGCCGTCGAGAATGCGTTCCTGACACCTGTCAGTTGGACAATTTCTAGTTGTCATAAGGATCAAATTCGCAAAACACTTATTCGTTAGTATGAAACTCACCTTAAGTTATACCAAAGTAGAGTTTGATAAGTTCTCAACTTAAAATTCTCATTTCATAAACAGCACAGATTTAGAAATCTGTGATAAACAGGGTGTTTGTCTTCAAATATTGAGAGAATATTTATTTTTTGACTTTCGGCGATCGGCGATCGTTAGTGCTGTTCAGGGACCGCAAACCTTTATAAATTACGGGTACCTACATTAATATCGAAGAATTTTGGTTACTTCTGCGAATAAGGTTACCACTATCTGGGTAACCCAAGAAGAAGAAACAACGTCTTTTAGGCTACCGTTTTAATACCGGTTACACACACACAGGCGATGCGCGCCCTTTGACTAATGCCGACGGCACGTGTAAGATAGATGTCACTTTTATTTTTATGTTGTTACTATTCTACACATATTCTTTATTTCAGTCTCCTCTTCCTTTGTGTATTTTCAGAAAGATCAAGAGGTTTAATATCTAGTTCTGCTGTTCGTATCTTTTTTGGCACGTCTATGGAGACCAAGAAATAAAGATTTTCAAGAATTGAATGCAATTTGTTACTGTTGCATATTGTTAGTATTTAACGATTACCCCTTTTAGTTTCGTAGTTGAATAATACAATATTTTTGGGAGGGCTTAAAATAAATTAAAGATTGAGGATTTTAGCAATTCTATTCAACTATTTTTTTTCTTTATTTTGTTTTAACTAGCGTGCTATCTCATTCTACTGGATTTTACCCGCAGAAAACTAAAACAAGATATTTAGGGTTCAATAGCTAATCAGCTATTAGACCCTCAGCTGAATATCAAGTATTTTATATGAAGCGACTTCCTATCTGACTTCCACAACCAAGTTACTGGGTAACACATATTGTGTTACCCAGTGGTACTGGTGGTGGGGTCTTACCCTGGTAAGACTGGTTGTCAGACTTTTTAGGCTTCCGACTACCCGTAACGACTGTCAAATCCCATACCACAAGGCTTGTAACTAAGACAAATCTGTAATAAAACAGGTGGTTGTCGAGTAATATGCACGTGGGAGTACTCCCGCGGCGGCGCGGCCACGGTGGAGGCGGGCGACGCGGGCGCGGCGCTGCACCACGCGTGGCGCTCCAAGCGCAGGCATCACTTGCGCTCGCGGGCGCTGCAGGCCTTGCTGCTCACTGAGGACGACGCGCACGCCGGGCACACGTACGTATACTGCTACTTCTAGATCCTTGTGAAGGATTGCACAGAACATACTTCAAGGGCTGTATCGTAATCATTTGCAGGGAAGGTCAAGTTGTCCGTAATAGTAGCACGGTTCATGGTTCTTGCTTGACACTTAGCAAAATATTAAGTGCATGGGAACCCCCAATACTCGTGGAGGTTCTTGAGTTACTTTACTACGCTTCCAATTTCCATCTAAGTAAAATACCGACTAGGAAGCACTGCTCTGCTGAGTTACTGCTAACTAGCCAGCATGGTAACGTATGTCTTTTTCTGTCATGTAGAAATCCCTACAGTGGAACAACCAACACGAGCATAAAAAAGTCTTATCAAAAACTGACGTGACGGCTAAGCCTGGCGTTGACTACAGACGAAACGCATCGAATCGAAGAGAGCCGAGTCGAGTCGCATTTAGTCCTTGTGCGTCCATCTCCGCAGAATCGAATCGAAACGTTCATTTAACGGCGAAGAAATTCGCTTGTCGAACCATGTGCGCGGGTGACTCGATTCGATTCGATTCGTCGCGCCTCGTCTGGTCCCTAATGGACGCAATTTCATAGTAAATATACAGGTTGTAAGGGACAGCTCTCCGCAGACGGATGGGGTGAATTCACCCTGTATAAAAAGCGAATTTCAGCGACTTGATTCGCCTCGCTCGAGCCTAGTGGACGCGAGCCTTATTATTTACATTTCTATTTGACAGTGTTGCACTAGCAGTCCTCAACGGGTTGCTAAGCAACGACCTATCAGACGCGCTACGTAAGCTAGCCGCGTGGAGAGAGAACACGTCCAGCAACAAACGATACCATTCCTTCTACAGGTATGTAAACTATTACCGTCCTCAAACATAAGTGCTATTAATATTATATGGTGTTATAATCTTTTCTTACCACTTCATCGACATAAATAGAGTATGGCGGTCGTATGTTGTATGTTATTCTTATTAATAGAAAGGTATGCTAACACCTACAGTTTTTATTACTAATTGGGTCAGTTTTGGAAAAAGTCGCGGACATACAAACATACGGGACTGAATGAATACTATACCTGGGGGTATGGTATTCAACCCAGTTGTTGTCGGTTAAAAATAGAGAAAATTTTGTGTTTTACAAATAAACAATTCTATCTAATAAAGAGGTCTTTTAGGGTAACAACCTTAATAATAAAACAACCTTACAATCCACAGAGACATACTATTCCTGGCGATGGCTGCCCTAGGCGAGCACAACATCGACTTAATGGCACTTCAGCGAGAATACTCGCGAGCGCTCGAGCAATTAGGAGGCGAGGCAAGACCACAGGACTCTCCCCCTTCTCCCACCGCGGTCTGCTGCCGACACTACTTCAAACGACTGCGACTTATCGTCGACGAGTAAACTTGTACAGTAACCACATCGAGCTTTAGAAAGAGAGGTACATGAGTGACAGAGACTACGCTCTACAAACCCAATTTCTAACACTCGATGTGTTAGCGGCCGGACGCATTCGATTGAAGACGCTTGCATTCATTCGGGACCTCTCAAGAATACAATTTATCTTAAAAATATGGGGTAACGGATTGATGCAGGCGTTTTAACACAATGGCACGAAGGTTTGAAAAACATCAAAAGACCGCCGTACATGACCAGTTTTAGATTTAACCGTAATAAATACTTGAAGCAATTATTTACTTGAAAATGATGAGACTGTATCGAAACTGCGTTTGCGTATGCGCAGGTACTCCTGTCCAGTTTGGCCTCGTTGTATGGTAGACTTTACCAACGTTTGAGTGTCAAGTAAAGGGCTCTTTAACTATGTTTACAGCGCGCGAATTTCACCTTTATGTCACTCTGGTCTTGTATGGTGACCGTCTATGGTGTGTGTATTTGACAAAGCGATCATTATCGCTCAGCAATATTCGTGTAATTTGAAAGCGTATAACGCAGGGCTGCACCTCAAAATGCACCATTTTTATTAATTCATGTAAACGTAAACTCCAGCTTGCAATGCTTTTATTTACGACGGGGCTACTCGAATACGAGTTCCGAATTGTATGTTTACTTGCATACGTTATATTATTATTTACATTTAAACCAGTATAAAAAGTTATATGTATAATGAGTAGAAATGTATTGTTGATGTTATTATTTTTTGTAGTTTAGTTTTGAGCGTTTCGTTCTATATACAACACTAGTAGGGAGTGCCGTCCATTTTCTTTTAGAACAGTTTATCGAAGCATTACATTTATGTATGACGACGAAAAAACCGGAACTTGACGAACTTCATAAGCCCGTCCAAACGGGATCAAGGTACGCTTGATTCAGCATTAAAACTATTATATAAATGATGAATCTATTAGTAGAATCGTTAACCGTAAGTTCAGGATTGTAAGATAGATGGAATCGTGTGGATATTGTGGCCTAATTCTCATGAACATTGCCCCAAAGTATATTTCGAAGTATCATTCACACTCATAAGCAATCTATGTAATAAATTCACGTTTCGGCATATCCATTAGTCTAGGATCGTGGGTGCTAAGCTAAGTAATCGGGACGGTGACCGTAATAACGTATGTACATAGAATTGTTGTATAGAGTAGGTGTAAGGCCACAGAGGGCGGTATGTTATGTGCTTAAATATGTGATGCCAGCGCAGTTACGCGGTTGAGTTCGTAAACGAATTGTATGAAGAGTTTGTGTGTTTACATAGTCACATTATTTATGTCCCGAGCACCCTGTGTGATTAATATAACACCATAGTTAGTTTCTAATCTATAGGAATTGTGAATTAGCATCAAGATTTTGTACACGTAGTTACTTTTGTGATATCAGATAATATTATTTCAGAGACATTAAATAATGTGACTGCCAAATTTCAAAAGTATTCAAGAAAGTGTCAATAAATGTAGTTAGTTGGTATATGATGAAATCATATTCATTTATTTGTATTATCATACAATATTATTACATCAGATCTTATTATGACTGCAATCTCGTCTGAGTAGCATTGTACGCCTTTAGTTAAAAGTAGCCGCGGCTCGACGTAAAACATACTTATATTATGTTACTGAACTGTATTAAAAGTATATATAGTGGAAAGTAACACAAAGAATTGAATGAAACATGTACATAAACACAAAAGGTTTATTTTACTTGGCAGTTAATCTATACTGCACTTCACAAATACTCAGGATACTAACAACAAAGTATTTCATATTATTTGTATTCAAAATAATATGCAAGACTATTTATTGAAACTAACATAGCTACTAGAAAAAACCAGGAAAGTCATGAAACTTTTTCGATCAAATTTTAGTGATTCTTATTTATTTGAATCTACAATCCTACAATGTATCTTCAACTTTGGCTTATTAATTTTCTGTATCCAATTTTTATACTTATAAACATGTATATTTGATGTTCAATACGTATGAATTGTATGTACACTAGTGATCATGTACAAGCCATATTGTTAGTTCCATAAAAAATGTACAATGAAGCCACATAGTTATCTGAAGTTGTAAAATATTCATCATAAGCAAAATCGAAATTTAATTATGTATAATATTCAAAGCTACAGTCAAAAGCAATTGCAATTAACTTGCGGGAGTTCTGTTATTGAATAAAGATTATTTTATTTTGACAAGTGTAATAAAATGCATATAATTTTTATAAAAAAATATATAAGGCTTCGATATCAATTGTTTTATTTTCACCTACTTACAATACTTGCATATTTTCTTATTGAGACATACCTAAAACTCTATACAAGAATTTGCCATCATGATCATAGTAACAATCATTCACTTTATATGTAGCACCTTTCTTATAAGCTTTCTTAGGGATTCTTATTCTTTCTGGATAGTTCATTACCTCATTAGGATCATCAGTTTTACTCTTATATTTTACCACCCCACTTTCTTTATGACTTTCATGAAACAATTCCATTTCTTCCTGCACTTTTTCGGATATTGATGGTGTTGGTGCTTTTGTAGAACTTATTATGATTCTGTCATTGATGTCTACATTGCGACCCTTATCTAAACGATTTTTTATTTTGGAAGTTAATTCCTCTAATGTTATTAGTTTAGGGTCTATTTTTTCTCTTAATTTTTTATCTTCTGGTTTCGAGGAGTGTGGACTAGGCAGAGCCAGAGTGTTGCTTTGTTTATTATCTGTAGAGTTATCTGTGGTCTCTTTAGCTGCACACTTTCTCACAATCTGCTCAAACTCTCCTAGGTCTAGTTCAGGTGTGACATCAATTTTGACTGATGCCTGGTTCAATGGGGGAATACTTCTATCGGAGAACTTCAGGAAATGATTTCTCAGTTCTGTTGGTATATTAAGTGATCCTTCCTTCAGTTCCTTCCAGTTTCTCATGACTGAGGCGTCATGCCGTGCGATGCGCTGTTCTGTAGCTGGCTTCCATGGGAATTTGAGTAATTTCTGAAAAAATAAGTATACTAAATTAGCTAGATAATTTCACTTGAGTCTTAAAATAGGCTTGGTAATAAAATGTGATCATAGTTTAAACATATTATCAACACTGATAATAACAGAATGACGGTCAAAACACATCAAAACTGGCTGTCAAAAAGCACAGATCACTACAGCAGACATGTTACGCCAATCCCAAATAAATTGGGATAAGGGCAAAAGACTACATCTGAATAGATTGCATAAAAGATGATACTGATACCGAGATGCATTGAAGAAGACATGGAGATTCTGCACAAACCACTAGAAACTTTTAAGTGATGCCTTAACCCCATTTTTTTTAATAAGCCTTTCTTCTGTCATGATTACATTTTTTTTAAATAATTCCACTATCAATTGATTGGTTTAGTTTAGCAATTTTTTTATTATGTTTCTGCCTCAACAACCTTGTCTGTAAAGCATGAAGATGATTATCAATCATATTTACAAGCTTTAACTAACCTTGACCACAGGCACAGTAATAGGAAAGCTCTCTGCTAACTTCTCAGGAGTCCACTCATCAGGTTGACTATTGACCAAGTGGCGGATCTGTTCCTTCTCACTCCATGTCAAGAGGTTTGGCATGTTCTCTTTGAAGTACTTCTCTTTAACGATGCGGTGACGCAGCTCATATTTACCTATCAACGTCTCGTTTTGATGTTCATTGTAAGCTTCGCCAACCTGTGAAATGAGAATTATTTAAAGAGTTTGAGTTTGTGACATGGGAAGAATGACAACAAGAGATACTTTGAATTAAAATTGAGTGCCTCATACTAAGAAATATAGTAGTTTTTGACGCCGGAAGACTTCACGGAACTTAAGGTCCAAACTGATGGTTATACTCACATTGTAAAAGTCACTTTCAGATTGTTCGACAAACTCATCAAGATTTTCATCTTTTACACGTAAACCATCTGCTTCAAAGGCTTTTATTCGGTTATCTAAACCAGGGTTGGGGTTCCTTGTGTCTAACCTCCGACTTCTGAGGTTACGAATGATAACCTTATCACAGGTGCGGTATAACTGCCTCAAATGGATACCGAACATCTTTGTATCGTAATAACAGCTAACAAGACATAGAATTGAGTTAAATGTGGATAGAAAGAAATAAATGAAACAATGTTTATTCACAAACAAATCGCTCACGCTCGATTGACAATTTGACACCAAACTGACACTGACAGGTGCAGTTGCCAGTTTGACAAACATTGTGCCATC
Source organism: Eupsilia transversa (assembly GCA_914767815.1). Taxonomy (NCBI): domain Eukaryota; kingdom Metazoa; phylum Arthropoda; class Insecta; order Lepidoptera; family Noctuidae; genus Eupsilia; species Eupsilia transversa. The sequence goes on from OU611888.1 coordinate 9,398,088, forward strand.
GAGCTTCCTCATTTTTTTTAAATAAGGCATGAGCATTGCTTATCATACCTACTGTTTACATTAAAAATATTGCAGGTGCAGGTCTTGTTCTGCCACTACGACGACGGTGGATACAATCAGATACACTCATAGTCTATAATTATAATTTACAGTCCATTCAGTCATGGAAATAAACATGCTTCGATAAGGACGTAGAGGTCATGCTATTTCGGCGTTTGCGAACTTATGCTTATCCAGTTCGTAATCGATTCGTGTTCGATACGTAAAAAAGACGGACGGGAAATTCACGTCCTAGCGTCTGCGCGCTTATCCGTATTTGATTCGTTTTTTGTTATAGGTACTCGGTTATTTGATTAATTAAAAAACGTTTCAAACTGAGAATGTACGAATCGAACACGAACTGAACACGAACCATGTACGCATGAGTGCTCAAACGTCCATACAATTACTAGGTTGGCCAAACCGGATCAGAAACGAACACGAATCGAATACGAACCGGATACGGATAAGTGTGCAAACCTAAAATAGGTACATAATTATGAACCTGATATGATGGATCCTACGCGCTAGTAGGCAATGTGTCTCCAGAAAATACGCAAAAAGGTAGGTAGTATAACATCAACGTAATTTTTATTTGAAAGCAGACAAAGGGAAACAGGGATATGACAGGGTTATTGGTTATTGTCGGCAAACCACTAAGGGGATGTAGAAGAGGTCATTTGCAACCAAATGAACCCTCATGACCTATAGGCAAATGTCAACCACTTTCGAGTAGGTAATTTGACATTTTTTTAAATAAATAATAATATAAAATGTTAAATGACTCGAAAATTGTTCTCCTACATCCCCTTAACGAATTGCCCACTTATAACCAATAACCCTAGGTATTTTTTGTAAGCTGGGTTTTGTTCATTGACGTCAAACCCTATGACATCATCAAAACAACTCAAGCCAAATAAAATTTGATTGCGCACGAGAGCAATCACGATGACGATGATACGTGTAAAGGATAGGAAAGTTTTTCATTAGGTTTAGTGCCTCTAGTACCTACCGATATAATTTCTGGAGCTCTACCATAGAATCTTTGCCTCTACAGTACCTACCTACAGTACTTACCTAACTGTACCTACATTGCCTTCCTATACCTTGGTGAAATGTGTGAAAGCGTGTACTTTTTACTTCCTTGCAGACTCTAACCTTGACCTAGAGTCAGGCTAATTCCAAAATAGCAACGTAGTTATCGACGATGCCCTGCAGCAAGTAGGTAAACAAATTTAGCTGTAAGGTGCAACTGATTGAGTAAAAAGTAATCATCTAACCTTCAGTCATGCATGTTTGCAATCATTAGTTGAGGCTTGAGACAAAACACCCAAGTAAACAAAGAGTGAATCGCATGGGTTTTCGCGGGTTGAAGAAATCAGTCCTTTTATTGAAAGGTTTATACAAGTACACTTTTAACGGGTTTCATGCCGACAGACTTGTTTCTGACATATAAAATACCTATACAGCTTCGTTTTATAGTTTACTTGGTCATGTATAGGCACAGTAAACCGTAAAACCGTGGTAACACTTGCACTACGAAAATGGCCCGTTTGTCTACGACATTTAAGCGTTGTCGAAGTCAAATTGTTACCACTGATGTGCGGTTGAATATATTTACTTGAAATAGTGCTTCCTATGACTGATTTTACCAACAGCAGATAACTTTAACAAGGGAATAATTTTGAATTCTTGACAGTTTTTCCATAACAAAACCGCCAGTCCGCCACACGTCAATTTTATTACACTGCTAAATGTTATGTGATGTTGCAAAAACCAGCCCATAGAAGCAAAGATTTCAATGGTTGCTTAGAAGTAAAACCATAATACCTATTATATTAGATACTTACAGTGTTTTTTATGGGCACAATTTTCAGAATACCTACCTGTTCTTGTTCTAGTTCTAGCATGGAGGGGATGGTTTCAATTGCTCCTTCGAGGCATTTGGCAACAACTTACAAGGTTTCTTTATCAACGTTTCCACGGTCAAGGATAATAGCTACTGAGCCAGGGTCGCCATGTCTTTTATAAAAATGATGTTACTGTGAGGTAGAAAACATAATCCTTTGGGAACCATGTTTGGGTACAAAAATACGCACTGAGACTGAGACTAATCAGTATTTTGAGGGTCAGTTATGGAAACTTATGTTTCTACATACGTAACTCCAATATTCTTGGTCTTAATCGTTGTTTTGCCTTGACTTTGACTGAAAATTATCGGTAAAAAGATGTTTCCCCTACATAAACCCGCTGTGCTTGCGGACGCAATTATTAAATTAATCATTAAATTCAATCACTTGTTTCGCTCTTATAGAAAGGTCCCTACTTACATTCACGAGCCAAACTCTTGCCCTACATAGCTCTCCATGTCTGCATTCACACAGAATCTGGTTTTTTGTGCAGCAGCCGGTTGCCATTGCACGCTACTTTTCTGTCTACTCTTGCATTATAGGTAGGTATTAGTTGCTACATAATGTGCCGGTTTTTCTTCGAGGTTTAGTCTGGAACTTTGTACTTTGCATTATGAAAATGGGTCAGTCCTTACGGGCAGGCAGCTGATGCCAAAAAGTCTGACAAGCAGTCCTACCAAGGGGTATCGTATTACGCAGTAATGGAGATCAGATGGGCAGTTTACATAATTATTAGGCACAGTTAGTATACTTATTTTTGCGATTAATGTTGCTATATGAATTTGAATTTTAAGGGCGTTTCTATGTTATTGCTCGTGATTCTATTTGGGAAAAGGCTACGCAGGAGATGATTATAATAAAAATAGTTTTGGGCACAAAGCAGTACACTAAAGTTTATGCTCAAGAGAATCAAACGACGTTATACTTCCAACACACTTGCGAGCAAAAATAAATACTTATTTCATAAACATATTTTTTAAATGTAGGTACTTAAGTATATTTTTAAATCATTGTATTAATATTGTTTATATATTTTGTAAAAATGAAAAAGGTTGCAGCTGCTGCAATATGCGCCCTTTACGGTCAAGTGTGTTGAAAAATACTTTTTTGCTAAATATTCTTCGTGTCGCTAGCACGAACATAGAGTTAGTATATTACTACAAGCATGGCACGATAGTATTCCAAATCATTTTGGCCTAAAACTTCGCCACTTCCATGCATACTAGGTCACTTTGATTGCATGTTTTGGAACACTAAAGCTAACTTTGCTAAGTACCTACTCTACTTCCAACCGAAACTTAAGGAAACTTGCGTACCTTGATGTTTCCCTTACACCTCTTTGGTACTTACCTAAGCTTTCCCTATGCCCGTAGATAGTAGTTTCCTAACCTACCTACCTATTCCAAGTCCCCTAATCACTAAGCATAAAGATGTGACTAGAAGATACTCTAACTACATATTGCTCAACAGCCTTTACGTTACAGGACGGATGCTTTACAACTAAACCATTCAAGGATGTACATAACATGTAAATAATAATATACATAATTACAAAATCCCATGCAGAGACGGACACGGTACAATCAGTGAGCGAAGCCATTGTATCAGTGGTGTCGAGAAAACGCTATCGTCAGCTTCAGTTGGCCGCGACTGTCCGACGCATAAACGCGTTCTTGATACTGTTACTACACCGGAGTTGAACTTTCGTTTTTGGAACACTTTCGAAAGAATATAAATAATTATTGGGTTTATTTTACCTGATCACATTTTTTTTAAACGTGAGTATTTTTTTATTAAGGGTACTTAATTGTTTTATTTTTTTAGCGTTTTACATTTTTTATTTTTTTTAACCTGTGTCGTCCCACTACTGAGCAAAGGTCTACCCTATAATATTTTGCTACCCTATATATGTTTTTTTTATGTTGTGGCTTCTCCGGCCAATCGGTCAGAAACGAATCCAAATCGTCACGCCAGCGTTTCTTAGGCCTGACATAAAATCTACATTAATATTTATAAAGAGAAGAGATTTGTATGTTTGTTTGTATAATGAATAAACTCAAAAACGACTGCACCGATTTTAAAAATTCCTTCACCAGTATGTTGCTATTATTATCAATTTATCACCGAGTAATTAGGCTACAATTTATAAAGTAACGACGCGATCGAAACCGCTGGCGGAAGCTAGTTAACAATAATATTTTTTTATTTATGAAATCGGTGAACTTCGTAAAAAATCGTTTACACATTTATTAAATGTTTTAAATATTTATTAAATGTTTATTTACCATAGTAACCAAAGATTTATCAGTGCGATAAGCTAAGCATTCCTTAATCTTAAAACTTATGATTACGCTAAGATACGACAGTTATTTTATCAGCTGCGGAATATTGTTAATTATATACATCACCTAGAACAGTATTCTATTAATTGTTTTATTGTAATCTGTCACTTGTAAAATTATTATAAATATCTTACGTAAAATGGGCGAAAGTGAATATCCAAGGTAGGTTCTTAAAACTTTATTCAGTTTTAATTTAGAAATTCTTTTTTTTCTCTTCAATATACTTAAGTACATTAAAATGCTTTTAGACAATTTGTAACATACATAATTACATATCCATTTTTGTGACAATAATAGTATTAAATTGTTGTTATTCGTTATGTGTTATGTTTGTACTTATTATATAAACTGTGATTTATGTAATTGGCTTCAGCCGTGTAAATCAAATAAAATCAATAACACAACTAACTATTTAGTACCTAGTGGTACTAAATTAAATGACTAACTAACTAAATATTAAGTACAAATAAATACAAAACTTAAGGGACACTCAGGCGTCGAAGTACTCGTGCGCATCGCTGTCATCCGCAAACGTACCCAAAAGATTTAGAAATCATTTTTATCTTGCGTCATTATTTGGTAAACTTGTTTCGTTATTGAATAGGTAGTTAGAAAGTATTTTGATTTTTGGGTGTTACATTCACATTTCGTAATGTACGTAACATGTCTCAAGGTTCCTTGGCCAGTTCTGGACGATTATGGTCTATATGGATGACTTTTTGACAAGACTCTACTTTAACTGCCCCGTTTGTCTCGTGCGACTGCGAAAGCCCCAAACCTGTATGCGTTGGGGCCTCCAACCTGAGGGAACATAGCTTGATCTACTAGAGGATATACATGGATACAATCGTATCGTGTAACCCAGTAACTGGGTTGTGGAGGTCATATAGGCAGTCGCTCCATGTATACTGGTATTCAGCTGGTTAGACTGAAAGCCGACCCCAACATAGAGGATAGGCAGATTGATTGGTAATAGTTTAACCATGAACATTTATGAAATAGAAGACGAATAGAATAATAAAATGATATGTATATTTATAAATAACCAATGTTTAGTTACATTTAGCCGTACATTACCTGGGTATAATTAAACAGGTCTTTTAAAATTAGATAAAATAATCATCATGTCTGGAAGATTTTAGAGGCATTTTGGAACTAGTCCTATTATCTTGATAATAAATAATTAACTCGTAGAGATCATTTAGCTGACTTCAGGGGCCTAAGTCTAATTTATAAACGTTTATAAATTAGTAGACTTAGGGCGTTTGTGCACACAAGGAGTTTTACGGTCCGGCAGTCCGATTTTCAAGTAAAAATTACGTGATCCAGAAATATAAGTATGGGATTTTACATCCGGAAGGTAAAATTCTGTGTAGTGCACAAAAGCCCTTAGGCCCCTGATCATTAATATTTGATTGCCACGGTGGTCTAGTGGTCGCAAACGCTACTGCTGAGTAATGAGGTCCTGGGTTCGATTCCCAGGTCGGGCAAACTGTTATTCGGATTTTCTATCTGGAATTTCTCAGTAGCAGCCCGGAGTCTGGATTTGTGCCCAGTTGATGGCAATAGGCTCGCCCCCTATTACATGGGAGTCCCTCCCATATCCCATGATGGGACGTAAACATAACAGGCGAAATGTGGGTGTACCTACTATAGGTACACCTCTGCCAGCCCTTTGGGGAAACAACGCGTGATGTTATGTTATGTAGATCATTAATAAGTCCGTATTTACCTTTATGTTTTCTAGAATATTAGACATAATCGTCTAACGTTTTGTTGTGTGGACAAGAGATAGGATCATAGACAGGGTCATATAACATTAGCTGGCGAAACTACACAGACGATGTTTACTGTTGGGCTCTATGTTAGCATGATAAAATAAAAAGATTTGATGTCTTTTTGGGGGGGTCAACAACCGCTCGTAGTGTTGTTACTTGAAGTATGAGTTGAGTAAGTCTAATCCTTTACAAAGAGCAATTTATTATTGTAATTAAGCGGCATACTTTATTTTAATACCTAATGGGTAGTAATAAAAGCTCTGAAAAAAATAATTAAACAAAATATGAGCATAGGTTCAAATTTCAAATTCAAATTCAAATTCAAATTCTTTATTGCGAACTAAGTGTACATAATTTTGACGATGTTTTAATTATAGGTAGGTTCTTAGAACTTAGTTGCCTATTAAGGCGTCGCAAAATATAATTACTAAAAAAAAAAAAAAAAAAAAAAAAAAAAAAAAAAAAAAAAAAAAAAAAAAAAAAAAAATATATATTTACATACCTACTCTAATATCAGTACAGATTACACTACTCTAGACACTACTACAGATACACATTATAATATATTAATTAACATTATTCATAAAGTTTATATTAAATCATACTATTAATTTAACAATATATTAGTTATCACAAATATTTTAATATTTAAATCATTATTTTTCTTCAAGAAATTCTTTTACAGTATAAAATGCCTTTTTAATCAGGAAGTCTTTTAGCTTCCTTTTAAAAATACCAATTGAAAGGAGGTTCTTAATGTCTATGGGTAACTTATTATATATTTTTATGCCCATACAAAAAATACTATTGCTATACACTGTAGTGTGGGATGCTTTATTGCGTAATGTATTTTTAAGTCTACTGCTTGTTAATGTGTCATAGCTACTGATATTTGATTTAACTAAAATTGAGGCCTCGTAGATATATAGAGCAGGGAGGGTTAATATCTTGAGGTTTATGAAATGAGGTTTACATGAATCTGTTTGGTGTATCCCTACTATTGATCTAATACACTTTTTTTGTGCCTTGAATGCAATTTCTTTATCAGTTGAGTATCCCCAATATAGTATCCCATAAGATAGACTGGATCCCACATAGGCATGATAAGCATTTAGTAGGGTGGTTTGGTTAGATACTTTTTTAAGCATGTAGAGGGCATATGAAAATTGATTTAATTTGCTAGATACACTATTAACATGTGTTTTCCATGACATATTAGAATCTATATAGATACCTAGAAATTTTGTACTTGTAACCTCAGATACAGTTGCATTATTGTACTCAATAGATAATGGAATTGATTTTGCGTTTTTATTTTTGAAATTCATGTAATGGGTTTTTGTGAGATTTATTTTAAGATTATTTGTTGTAAGCCAATTTATCAATTTAGATAGGGAATCATTTATTTCTCGTTCATGAGTTTTATTTTTGTTATTTGTGTAAAGAACCGTACTGTCATCTGCAAATAAAACCATAGGGTGCCGAATAGCGTTAGGTAAATCATTTATATAAATGAGAAATAGTAGTGGTCCTAGTATCGACCCTTGAGGTACACCATATTTTATAAATCTTGGGCTCGATCTATATTTAACTTCTGTTTTTGTGAATGGACATAATTGTGTTATTTCAGTGAACTGTATTCTATTGCTGAGGTAGGATTTTATTATTTCTAGTGCTTTACCCCGAACTCCGTATATTTCTAGTTTATGTAGCAGTAGTCCATGGTCAACATAATAAAAAGCTTTTGTCATGTCCATGAATAGGGCTGTAACCTGATTTTTTTTATCTAGTTCCGTTATAATTTTTTGTAAAAACTAATGCATTGCTGCATTAACAGATTTCCCTTTTCTGAATCCAAGTTGATTATCTATTATTATTTTGTTTTTTTCGAAATATTCACTAAGATTATTATAGAGTACTCTTTCAAATATTTTAGCCATTATTGGTATGAGAGCGATAGGTCTGTAACATCGTACATCTTCCGTGTTTTCTTTTTTGAATATTGGTGTAACTACAGTAGTTTTCAAATATGTCGGGAAAATTCCTTCTTCAAGACACTGATTTATTATGTAGGTGATGATTGGAGCAATTTCGTACACTACACGTTTTATTATTTTTGTGGAAATTCCATCACAACCTGTACTGTTTGTATTTTTTAATGTCATGATTATTTTGACAACATCGCAAGGGGTAACTGGTCTTAAGAAACAGGAGTTTGGTTTGTTATAGGTTAGAATATTAGCGTAGTTTAATGTATTATTCGTTAGTTTTGAAATGTCGTCAATAAAAAAGTTGTTGAATGTTTGTGCTATAGTATCAGGCGAAGTAATAAGTTGGTTATTATATTTTATCTTATTAATTTTTTCAGGTGGGTTATTGTTTTTGTATTTATTGATTATTTGCCACACTGCTTTAGATTTATTTGCGGCTGTTTGGATATAATAGTTGTTTTGCGACCTTTGAGTGAGTTTTATGATTCTTTTAACCTTTTTTGCATATTTCATAAAGTCACTTTTATCTATATTATTACCTGATAGTCTATATCTTTTAAGTAACATTCTTTTACGGAGAGAACACATTTTTAATCCTTTACTGAGCCATTTAGTGTTTCGTATGATTGGAACCTTAATTTTTATGTTTGGAAAGCAGAGGTCATAAAAAAGTTTAAATAGTTTATGGAATTCTTCAAATGCATCATTTGGGTCACTTTTCTCATAGCAAACACTAAAAGTCAAGGCTTTTAAGCATTTAATAAATTTTTCAACATTTTCGTTGCTATAGTCTCTTCTAAATTTGTACCAGTGGGTTATTGAGTACGTTTTCCTAACTGGACATGATAGTATTTGTGCTGTATGATCTGACAGTGCTAGTTCTAAGACACTTTGTTTACAGCCTTTTATATTATGAGCAATGTTATCAATGCACGTTTTGCTTTGTAAACGGGTTGGTTCGTTTATTGCAAGTTTTAAGTTAAAGCTCCTTAATAAGTCTTCAAACTCTCTCGAAACAGGAGTAGTCTTTAGTCGATCAATATTATAATCACCACAAATAACAAGTTTCTTAGATTTGGAAGATAACTTTGCAAGCATAGCCGTTAAACGGTCAAAAAATATTTCTATACAATCCCTTGTAGTCTTCGGAGGCCTATAAATGCATATGACAATCAACCCATGCTCTAACAATTCAATAGCCGAACACTCTATGAGGTTGGATACGTTTGCAAGCTTTGCTTCGTGTAGAGTTTTAAATTTATGATTTTTACGTACTAGGATACATGAACCACCATTTCTATTTGTTCTTGAGAAATTTGCCGCCATAGTATAGTTGGGAATTTGGAGAAATTTTGTATCGTCTATTATCATATTATGTTCGGTAACACACACCACATCAATTATGTCTTTGTTATTGTTAATATTATTTAAATTGACGGTAAATTCATCAGCTTTGCGTAGTAAACCGTTAATATTTTGATGAAGTACATGTATTCTATCATATACGAAAAAAAATGTCATCATTACAATTATCATTTACCATAAGATTCAATGTATTATCAGATTCTGTTAGTTGTTTGCATGCATCATCTACATTCATTGTGTTTAAATCTAGGATTAGGTCTTGTAAATCGTTTAAAATAATTCTCTCTTTCTCAGTTCTCAAAATATGAAATTTACTGCTTTAAATACTAAACTCTAGGGTTAGATCAGACAAGACTACGTGGAGTGGGTTTTGCAGCAATTCGTTTCTGTCACTAACTTTTGTAGCACAACATGTTGACTTTTTAAGATCACATAAGTACGCACGAAGCGCCCAAGCGCGGGCCACTTTAGCAGAACATTTATGTTTTCGGAAGTTTAGTATTTTTTTCGGAAGTTTCGTATTCTTTCGGAAATTCATTTTATTTTTTTCGGAAGCTTTATTATTTATTTCCCATACCTAATGATCTGATGAATACTGAGGCTGTAGTGTAAGTTTGCAAGTGAGTAAACGTTACTATCGCGTTTGCGTTAAGATGTGACTGATAGATCATATTGCTAAGAATATAAAGGTGAGAATAAAAATCTTAACGCAAACGCGATAGTTACGTTTACTCACTTGCAAACTTACACTAAGGCCTCTGAAATGGTTCCACCAGAGTCGACCGCCCCGTGTCGTGTCGGACCTGTCTGCGGGAGCTTAACATTAAAATTATCCGATCGTAGACGAGAGCTGAGCTCAGATTTCTGTAATAGTTGATCGGATGCCTGGTTATGCTAAAACATCGGTTTGCATATCGACTGGTTTAGAGTTTTAATGATTATTTCACCACCATGTCTTCTGACTGCTATAATTTAAAATATAGCAATTGAAAACCACATCTATGAGCGCAAGGTTAACTCGGCAACCAATTAAATTAATTAAAGTCATAATTAAAGCTTTATGAATGTTTTAATAGCACTTAACTCACTTGCAACCTAAATGTTTTTCTTGATACTAGTTTGCCTTTAGTGTTCAATAGAATCTAAATTGCAGTCGCTATAGCATCTTGGTTAGTCATCCATGTAAGTGGGCCCTAACGATGTTTAAAGGCTCCCACGAACAGGAGCGACGCGAGTTTAACATTATAATTTGTAAGCCTTAAAAGCTGGTGTCTCATTCTTTTCATTCATTATATCTCTATGCGACATACCTAAAATACGTACTGTGGACGCACTGCTGCAGCTTGCCAGTTTGCACGAGTCTTAATTCACAGTGGGCCTGTGAATTTAGCCTTGTGCAGACTGGCGCGACGCGACTCTAATAATACAATTTCTAATAAAACTTCACGGTAGAATAATAACCATTGTTGCGTCGCGCCAGTCCGCAAGAGTTTTTAACCGCAAGCGATTTTTTCATCGTAGTGCGCGTACTTTGATGACATTCCATACTTCACAGATCATACGGTAAAATGCGCACGTCAATCCGTGCTAGTCTTTAAGTAGACATTTTCCTTAAATTATGTATTTAATAATGGGTGGGTATATCGATATCGGATCGTGAACATAGCTTATATTGCCTTTCGCAGCTACATATCGCAATAGCCCTATCACCAATACCCGCCAAACTAACCAGTTTTTCTCCTTTCAACTTGCTTCCCTCCAAAACCATGTATTTGGAACGGATATAGGCTTGACACGGGTTGAGATAAAATAGTTTTGTACGACTAAGTAGTTAATGGCAACACGAAGTGTGTTTACTACACTTCTATCGGGCATGTAGCGTCGTGCAGACTGGCGCGACGCGACACCCGAAATATTTCAACCGTTAAGTTTTCTTAGAAATTGTATTGTTAGAAGTCGCGTCGCGTCGTCACGTCGCGCTAGTTTGTATGAGCCTTAATTGGTGAAAATCGCATAAAAATCCAACAACGCGGTCACACAGACAGAAACGAAAAGCGAATTCAATTTTTTTATGACTTTTGATACTCCGAAAAGCAATATACCTACCACAATCACAAGTCTCGTACAGACTAGCGCGACGCGACTCTAACAATACAATTTCCAAGAAAACTTAACGGTTTATTTTATTTATTTATTTAGGATCTCCAAGAAAAGATGTACACAATACATGACACACAACTGAAGGACAACATCGGTTGAACAATTACGGGTGTCGCGTCGCGCCTTCTGCACGCTGCACGCCGCGCGACAAGGGTTGCGCTGCCTGTCGCGCCCGTGATATCGCGCCGGTCTGCACGACCCGTAAAACTTTCGGACGGGCCCATGTCTTCGGCCGTCTGCATGTGGTCATGGACTAAGAGAGTAGCCCCCTGGGGTCGGGTGGGTCGCTAGTAGTATATAATATACTGTTACTGAATTATGGCCAATTCCTATAATTTACGGACCGTTATCGGTTAAACTTAAGACTCTTGTATCTTTACCAATAATGAAGCAAAGACCTCGAAGCATTGCGTAGTAGACCCTCCCATATGGACACTGCTATGACAGGTAATATTAGCTTCCGAATCTATTTGTATACCCAGTTTGGCAATTAAAAACGTTACCATTAGTAAGCAAAACGATTCGTTTTTGTTTATAGGAACCGAGCATTAATCCACATTATGAAAGTAGTTTGAATCGATTTTCTTCTTCCACTCGCGCTACGGCATTGTGCTGTTATTAAGCTTTTCTAGTGTGCATACATTTAGCGGCCAACAGTTAGACGCAACATTTTTTCTACGAGTTCACAGTTTTGACTGTTTAATGTCTATTTAGACATATTTATATTTACCTATATCTTCGAGTAAAGACTTTAATATTCTATGTAAAGAGTTCATTTGACACATTTACCACCAAAACTAATTCAGTACGCACTCGGCTGAACGCTGACTTTTTTGGGAGTGCATAGTGCTTAATGTACCTTATATATACTTTTTTTTCTTCCTATCTATCGTGCTTGTTAGTGATCCTAAGATTTCTGCTACTATTTCTGTTTTTACCCGTGAGAACCTGTAATTGGCTCTATGTTACTTATACAATTGTTATCCATCTGTTATAGCTGTTGGTTCTCCTACATATAAATAAATAAATAAATAAAATCTTTACTTAAAAGATAGCGACTAAATGGCTGTACTTAGACATTACCGCACTCAGACTGACGTAATCTAATATGTGTTACATAAACAAACTTGTGCATTATTATGGTGTTGTGATATCTATTTTCAACTTTCATGTTGTTGGTTATTATACATAAGCGCTCGTACAGACTGCCGTAAAATTTACGAGTTTAAGCGATTATAAAAGCGAAAGCGAAGCTAGTTTTGTTAGTTTAAAAAAAATGTACTGACTGGATGTTTGCATGCTATAATAGGCAGAATATACATGGATCAGTCAAAAATCAGTTTTTTTTTTTACAGTTGTGAGTAGGTATTGTAAAAACTGATTCTTGTAGGTACTTACATTGTTTGCAATTAAATATAATCTACTCTATTCTCAAGAATGTCATTGCGTTTTAAGGGTTCCGTAGCCGTAGGGTTCCAAACGGAAACCTTTAATAGGTAGACAGTTGTAATTTTCACAGATTGTGTACTTCTTTTGCCACTATAACAACACATAATAAAAAGTAAATAGAGTTTATAATTAAAGGGGGTCCCCATACAAGAAACGTATTTTTTTTGGCGGTTGTATGCTTGATCTTAAAGCCTCGTGCAAACTGGCGCGACGCGATACTGGTAATTGTTCTACCGCGAACTTTTCTTGGAAATTGTATTGTTAGAGTCGCGTCGCGCCGTCGTGTCGCGCCAGTCTGTACGAGTGTTAATACGGTACGGAACCCATCGTGCTGACTGACACTTGGCCGGTTTTTTAAAATGTAGTAGGTAGGTATATACTCGTAAAACAAGTAAACTATTAGTTCTTTATCTACTGCCTGGTACTTATGTATAATTAGTGTAAATTCGAGTTCAAACAAATGATCTTGTAAATTAATTTATTATGTTTGCAACCTACACCGAGACCTTCTAACAAGTATTTTTCTGTTCTTTGGATATTGAACTTGTCATTAACCGTGACATTGTTTTGCGTTTGATTATATTACGTACAGATCAATCTGGTTTTCCGTTAATTTACACTTGAGTCTATGAATGAATGAATGAATGAAATGCATCGATCCCAGCGTGGTTTAACCAGACTCGATAAATCGAATGAACCCCAAGATTTGCAGTAGCTCCTGAAGCCTCATGTTTCAGGCCATTGCATATCATAGAGTAGACCGGGTAATGGTAGGGAAAGAACGCGCCCTCGGGATAAGGAAGGATTAGCGAGCCGTACCGGATATGCATCCTTGAGTAGGCAATGGACTAGAGGAGAGGCAGGTCATATTATTATTTATATAATTATGGACATGTTGGCACATTTTGAATTTTATACAATACAGTTAAGAAAAAAGTACACTTCCATAACTGCATAAAAAATCAAAATGTGTCGTCAATCATTGCATAATACGTATTTCTGGAGTTGTCGACCCGCCAAAAATGAATTAACTTCGTACGACTCGCCTCAAGAAAAATAATATTACCTATATTTAGATGTGTCGATTCGCCCGTTTTGAGCGAGTACATTCGTGCGAATCAAGACAGGCAACTTCTAGGTGATACTGATAACTGTAGTTATTAGCACTGTGCGACCTGAATTGCACTTTATAGTGTCGTAGCAAGAGTCGTTATTTATTTAAATGATTTTGCGGAGTAAATCTTCTGCTACTTGTACCTACTATTAAGGCTCGTACACACTGGCGCGCCCCCGCGATATCGCACCAGTGTGTACGAGCCGTTATGCATTCTGTGTCGATGATTCCAAATTATATACCTACGTTGACATTGGCCTCACAAAGGTTTTAAATACCTACTAAGATATCTATAACTATTTGTCGACTTTCTATAACCTGTTACTATAACGTAAGTAACAGGTTATAGAAAGTCTACGGACGAATTTTAAACTTAGATAATTATTATCACAAACTATTTATAGAATATTCGAGATGTTTTATTTTCGTGTCACCAAATATTTCGGTCCCTTGAGTACGACCTTAGTAGAGGTCAACCTTTAACAAATATTAGTTAGTTTCCTCTATGGGATTTCCGTGATTTATCGTCAAGTGGCATTGCGCAAACAAACACTCGACACGTCCTAAGTTTTTATTATATTTATGGAGATCATGTAATACATTTGTCAATATTTATTTACTAGAGGCTCCCGCAGACAGACGCGACGCGTCAGTGCGGCGCGATCTGGTAGTTTTTTTAAAAGATGTTTTCATATAAATTGCTGCTAGAGTCGCGTCGCGCCTGTCTGCGGGAGCCTTAATGCTAGCGGTCACGAATTATTTGTAAACCATATTCTTGTAAATATTATGAATACACGACAGTAATTCATAAGTCATAACTTAACCAAATAATTACGTAACGAATATCATAAAATATGGTTTATTTTTAGAGTCGTTTAAAACTTTAAAAAATGTATGGTTGAACAGACGGTAATAATTAAATAAACCGAAGCCTGGGCAGAGGTTTTCTACCTATTACCTATAGTACACCCACATTTCACCACGTAATAGGAGCGAGCCAATTGCCATTAACCGGGGACAAATCCAGACTCCGGGCTGCTACCGAGAAATTCCAGATGGAAAAACCCATTAGCACTTTACTCGACCTAGGAATCGAACCCAGGATCCCATGCTCAGCAGTCGCATTTGCGACCACTAGACCAACGAGGCAGTCTATTGTTATTATTATCATCCAATATGAATCATTATCACCCAATCATTAGATTTATTATCGTTATGTCATGCATGAAGGAAGATAATAATAAATTAGTTTTATTGTTCTTGACACGTGACTCAAACAATGCCAATGTGTAAGAAGTTATCGCTTAAAATAAAATTAAAATGTTTAATAACCCCCGACACAATTCCAGGTGATGCTGCAGTATCGGTTCAAGGTTCTTCTAATATCATTGAAGTAACAGAATACTAAATTGCGAATCGATCAGACCTGTAGATGAAGAATGCGCACATCCAATCAGCAACTAGAAAAGAGCTGATAATCTTCAAACGGCTGAACCGATTTTCTTGAATTGTAGCTAAGAACACTCTCGATCAAGACACCTTTCAAACAAAGAAATAATAATCAAAATCCGTTCAGCCGTTTGGGAGCTACGAGGGAACAGACAGATACACAGACACACAGATACACACGTTAAACTTATAACACCCCTCTTTTTCCGTCGGGGGTTAAAAAAGCGGGGAAAAGCGCTGTGTGATTCATGTACCTAGTTGAATTTCCAAGAAGCAAAACCACCTGCCAATTGAGTTATCTATTTACTATCGCATATCTATTCTGAAGAGCCCAGTGGCAAAGGCCGCGACTGTGTGGAGGCACTTAACTTTGTGTAAGTAGTTAATTTATTTCCTCACCACTGCTCTCAAAACAGTGAAGGATCGAAAACATTGTGAGGAAACCGGCATGTCCTAGAACCAAAAATTCGACGACATGTGACATCTAACAACCCGCACTGGGTCCGCGTGGTGGATTACAGCCCACTACCTCTCACAGAAAGGAAGCCTGTGTCCAACACTATAGGCTGGTTATAAACTAATGGGCTTTTAGCAATAGCAACCATTCCTATTATAACGAGATATACCAACTACTACCAACTACCAAAGAGAAAAAGAATCTCTTCTCTCCTTCTATACCACATGAACATCGAAATCTTTAGAAGCAATTAGTCAGTACTAACCTAATGTTATAACCCAATACCTACTTAACACTTTTCCCAACCCCGGGATTCGAACTCAAAAGTCAAAACCGAACTCTGGACTCGGCAGTAATTGCGCTTGTGCCTAATGACATAGGTTACCGTAAAATAAGTCACAAAGAAAAACTTATTTCTCAAGTAAACTCTCTTAATGTTAAAGGTTCGAGCCTTGGTTAACTATTCGGTTCATTGTGAAATCAGTTTACCTTGACTTCGCATGTAAGAATAGGCTTTATTTTTCGTTTGCTCTTAGGAAACCCATCGGTTGTTGTGATGGGCTGTCGTACAACTCGTAGTTCGTGACTTGTTGGTTGCGTTAGTGGGTAAGTACTTTAGTCAATGAATTATTAATAACTAGCAGCTCCCCGCGGTTTCACCTGCATAAGTCTCGATCCCGTGGGAATAACAGGATAAAAAGTATTCTATGTGTTAAGCCAGGTTAAAAACTATATGTGTGCCAAATTTCATTTAAATCCGTCCAGTCGTTTTTGCGTAAACGAGTTACAAACATCCATCCATCCATCCTCACAAACTTTCGCGTTTATAATATCAGTAGGATATTGAATGGAGAAAGGGCATTGAACTACATTGACATAGAAAACGTCGCCTAGATTCTATTGGTAAGTACCATATTTTTATCTCGCGAAGCCGTAGTAACCGTATATAGTATTTTCATCACACGAAGCGACGCGTGCTTTACTTGTGATAACCAAGTATACAAACATATTGTGAATGTGTGATTATTCATTTTGAGAATAAGAAATAATTTTCAAAATCGCCTTAATTAACTAAGTACTTATAATAACAATGTTTATCACATAATCAAAAAATAAATGATTTTCTTTAGGCAAGCAAAAGATACTTAGACCATTTTTTTTTGTGACTCATAATCATAAATATAGACCCTGGTTTTTCTAATTTTTTACTTTGCTGACCTTATATTATGTTGATTCATTTCGGATTCAAATCTTAAATTAGACATTGGGAAGGTTACCTAAGCCATATCTTTAGGTACTAGATTTGATATTATTATTTAGCGTATCAAAGTTAAAATTAGGTATTTGTTACGCAATCAGAATTTAACCTTTTTACAAATGCATGCAAAACTGACTTGGTTTGATTCAAAGTAAGGCTTAACCTTATGACTTCGACGTGAACGCCTTCCCAAGGCGTTCACGTAGAACTCCTAAGGTTATTTAGTGAATAAAAATACTCAGTCATTTACTAACTAACTTAATTTCTAATGCATTTACACGATGAAAAAGAAAATAAAAAGAAAAAATATCTGGTATTAAATAAATTAAAAAAATCAAATAAGAAACTTTTGATTTTTTTTAAATTGGTGTTGTAATCATATGAATTATGAACCCACTCAACCGTGTCTCGGAGAACCTTTAATTGTGTAAGTTCGATATCTCGCAGGATATAAGTGCATACGATACCTACATGTTTGAAGGTAGACAGTGGTTTAGCCTTGCGTCCACCAAGTAAAATGACCACACAACCAGTTGCAATGCTTTCAAGTAATTAGCGGAGTAAGTATCGTCGGAAGATATTGGGACAGTAACCTCTAGCAGGTACCTGCTGAGTCAACTTACAAACTGGTTCTGGTACCTACTGACACAAAGGAATACTTCATTGTATATAAGTTCAGTGGAAACTTTTGATTTTGTAGGTTACAAAAAGTAACTAAAGGCGTCTCATCCAGCGAATAAATTTTTAATCTTTGACAGATTTCCATAAAAAGGTAGCTAACATAAGTTCTTAACACATGCTAACATAGTTCTGGCTTTAGATATAAGAAATATTTCTATGATCAGCCCTAAGTAGGTATAGTGTTCTTTTAATTTAATACCATAATAATAAGTGTTCTTTGAATTTTTAATATCAAAGTGCAGTGTCATGGTAGTTGTTTTGGTTTTGGCCTGCATATACGGAAGATTTTCCTTGATGGTTTGTTGTGTAGTAACTTAATCTGACATAAATGTTCTTCTGCGTAAAACTACTAAGGGCGGATTTGACCAAACAGGAATACATTTTATCCGCGGAATAAATTTTGAATTTTTGACAGTTTCTCCATACGAAAACTGTCAGAACTAAATATAAATAAAAAATATTCCTGTTTGATCGAATCCGCCCTAAGTAAACTAAAAGCCAAAACTTGCCTTATGCCCATACAGCAAGTAGTATTATTCCCTATAGAAATTTGATTTTCGTGGTCTAAACTTGGACGGACATTTATTACATTAATTAAGGCTTCGGTTTGGGCCATTAATTTCCACAGATAATTCTGCTTACGATAAGCGAAGTTTTCACTAGATAAGTACTCTATTTAGATATTTCCTTACTAAAACTTCGATATATTATTTACCTATTATTCTGTAAATCAGAACTCTGCTTCAACTGGCAGATTTTTACCATAGAACCTCAATAAAATTATCTTTTGAATTTAAATCATGACTAAATTAGTCTTCTAGATCAAGCAATGCTTAGTAACGTTAAATTATAATATATTTGTATTCCCGTCGCATACAAGGCCTCTGCAAGTAACACACAATGCCAGCTATTAATCTTTTGTGAACTTGATTCCACTGCGTGCTGGTCTAAAAGGCCGTGGTTCTGTTACCTATACCGATTATATGTAGGTAATTATAGCAAGTAGGTATATACTTACATAAATATAGGTATATGATTATCTGTTATTGAGGATAATAAAGTTACTAATGTTACAATACTTTTGATAGTTTTTAAATATCGCTGATGATGCCAATTTGTTTTAGAGACAGAGTTGTTTTAATTGTACTAAAATTAACTCTACTCCTAGAAAAAATAAATTGGTACAATAATAATTACTTACCTAATAGGTACTTGTTTTTAGGTGAATTTTGCGGTACTTACTTATTATTAACGTAATTATGACATTGTTTACGATCCGTTTTTGTGTTGACTGGGATCTAAGCCATGGTCTGCTGATTTTGTTCTCAAAACAATGGTTTTAGAATCCGGCTTACCTGTCGGAGGTCATAAAAAGCCCTCTATGAGTGATGACATAGCCCAAGTGAGAAGTAGCCCAAGTGAGAAGTAGCCCAAGTGAGAAGTAGCCCAAGTGAGAAGTAGCCCTAATGAGAAGTAGTCCATTAGCGAGTCGGTTGCCAAAATGAGAATTAGCCCAAATGCGCTTAAACCATCCTGGGCACTAGCCCTTAAACAAGTAACACCAGTAACACTCAGGGACTACTCACACTTATTCAGCTCTATTCAGCGTTTGCCCATTTGCCTTAGTTTTGGCCATAGATTTATGAAAGAAGTTATTTATATTTCTATGATTTCGGCCGTCTTCATATAAAACAACCAAACGACGCGCTTCTAAATCTCAGTGTATACCAGTACGCAACAGTATCGAGTGAGAGTGCGCGGTAGTTACGCACGGACGCAGAAAGTTTATCTACGAGCGGCCGTACGTAATTATTTCAAGTTCACTGCCCAGACGTAGTACTGTTAAACCGATGTAATAATTATAAGTATTGAGTACAAAGGTACGGTAGGTACTGCATATTTCTTATGAAATTTCCTCCAGCAGACCTGAGATAGGAGAAATGAAAAAGAAACATAGACAATAGTGCGTGAGAAGAAAAAGAAAAGAACACGATTTTGGTTCTTTAGAACCAAAATCATGTTCTTGTTGAATCAAAAAAAAAAAACTGTAACGAAGTAAAAATATTGATATCCTTATTTCAGTCAGACGATAGGTAAAAAATGTCTGTACTACAAACTAGCCTAGTTATAAGCTGCTAATTTTTTATCTGAACGAGGTATCACATTCTTCTGAATTTAAATGAGTAGGTAGGTGGAAGCTTTTTGAAACCGATGGAGCATCCTCTATTTTGGTGTCGCTTCTCTCGTCAGATTGTTTTGGTGTTCCTTCGATGTCAGATATTTGTGCTTGCCATTTGTATATGCCTTTGACAAATGATGAAGTAGGTATACATATGTATTTGCCGTCATCTTGACGATAGATATTACCTATTGGATGAATCATGAAATCAGATACTATTGCCGAGCTGTTAATAGTAATATATTTTATGCTCGTGACTGTTCCACCTGCAGGCTCATATAGTACGCATTAGTTCACGCAATAGTTATGTTGCATAAAGTCAAAAGATGCGTAACAGCTTTATGACGTAACACCAACTTGCGACGATCATCAATCTATTTCTAAAGCATGGTGATTACACTATGGGAACGTTTCCGAACTTGCGACCGCTCATTACCATTCTATAGAAACTCTTTTCAGCTCAGCAGCGCTAAAATGATGACAGAATACCCGATTTTATGATGTAGGTCTAGGTTTTTAATTTTTAATTTAAGTATTCTTGTCCAGACGACATATTCTGTAAAAATCTTGCCGTGAAAACTTAGGTGAGGTGAGCTTGAAGTGAGAGTCACTTCAAGCTCGCTTCACTATTGACAGATCACTTCACATAAGTTTTCACGGTGACATTTTTTTTTACGGAATACCTACTTATATTGGCAGTTACAAATCAAGTTTAATTGACATTTCTTCTATTCTTGATTTATGAGCCAAATTGATGCAAATTCGAACGCATTCGATAGATTGTAACTCCAAGCGGTCGTTTTAAAAAACGGCTTCTCGGAAATTGTTAACCAGTAACTAAACAGGTATCTATTCCGCATACAGACATAACTATTTGCAGATTTTAAAATACTTTGATATCTTTGATTAGCCTAGGTTATTATATCAGTTATGTAGTTGTACGAAATTAAAAACAAAACTTCATATTTAATTACTTACTGGTTATAATTATACATTATTTGTCTTAAAAAAATATCGTTGATGCAAAAAAACTACGAAGTAACGAACATAGATTGATTATGCATTGCAAAAAATGAAGGTCTTGCGCACATTTTAGGAATAACAAATGAAGGCTGTTAATAAAGCTAAATTGTGGTCTGTATTCATACTGTTACATAATCTCGTGTAAATGTAGTATCTAATTTGTCAATTAATTTAACCATAAGATTTTTCAGAATGCGTTATTTATAAAATTACTAGGCTCCGCCAGCGGCTTCGCCCGTGTGATATGTTTATAGATAGCCTATGTTACTCAGTGATAATATAGCATTCTACTGTTGAAAGAATTTTTGAAATCGGTCCCGCAGTTTTTGATTTTATTAATTGCAAACAAAACTACAAATCTTTTCTTTACTAGCTGCGCCCCGCGGTTTCGCGCACGTAAGTCTCTATACCGTGGGAATATCGGGATAAAAAGTATCACAAGTATCAGTAGTACCCAGGTTATGTCTACCCATGTTCCAAATGTCGTCTGAGGCGAACAGAGGGTTATGTCGGACTCCTACCGACGACATCCCCACTGTTCCTTTTACTACCATGAGTGTCCGGGAGATACTTGAACATTCGCCGCAGTCCCGACTGATGCGAATATCACCTAAAATGTTTGGCATATTCTTTGACCCACCAACCATTTCTTTTAACTTATAGATATATAGGTGGAGACGAAAATACAACAATAAATTAAACTGTGTTTATCTAATGACGTTCCTAGTCTGCATACGAAAATTCAGTCAAATCTCTCCAATAGTTTACCTAGTCACTATAGCCAGTCAAAGATTGACAAAACTCATAGCCGGCGCATCACTACTATTTAGTTTGTTAGAAAAAACACACTTTTCATTTCAATGTTAGTATTTGTTTGATAGTTCCTAAATAGTCCTATGCATTAATATTGCCAGTGTTTTCATTTATTGTTTTATTGTCGTCTCCATATTGTTTTAAATATCTTTATTCCAGTCATGATAAACTTAAACATCCTGATCTATTGTATTTATATTTATGTAGAACAGTTGGGAACGATCCACCTTTGCGTGTTGTGGATCGACAAATAAAGTTCAATCAATATTGTTCTGAGAAAATTAATTGTTCGAAGTGCAATGACGTCAGATACCATTGTTGCCATCTATTATGGATAATTAAGGCGATTGTGCAGTGAGATAGGTACTATTCTTTGAACATACGTGTAGGTAGATATGTGTATAATGCATGTTTTTTTAAATTATTTAATTAGGGACTTTTATAATCGCAATGCGTATGAGAGTCCCTTAATATCCTAAAACACACCCATTACTACGGATTATATTTGGACCACGAACTGTTGTAACTTCACTCCGCGCTAATAAATTAGGGTTTATGTTCCTTTAGGTATACATAATCAGCCTATAATGTTTCCACTGCCGATGGGACTCAGGCTTCCTCTCTGTGAGAGGAAGTGGGAGGTAATCCACCTCGTGGGCCCAGTGCGGGTTGGTAGATGTCACATGTGTTTCTAGGATATGCCGGTTTCCTCACGATGTTTTCGTGATGATAGTCCAACCAATCAAGGCTCGTGCATACTGGTGCGACTTGTCGCGCGTCAAGTTTCTTAGAAATTGTATTAATAAAGTCGCGTCGCGTCGTGCGGGTGCCTCCATTCTTTAACTTCCGAAAGCAAGCAGTTCTAGATTTTAATTCGAAATATTCATTATTTACTTCTTTCACAGAAACATGCCTGAAGTAGACGCCACCAGAGAACTGGCTACCATCAGAGATTGGCTCTGCAAGCAGCCTCATCTGCCTCATGAAGTCGGTAAGAGAACCCTCAATATTTAATTTGTACCTACTAATAGTTTCACATTTCTAAACGATATTCATTGACTTGACATGGTAATGCTAATATACAATAGTAAATTATTATACAACTAACTATTTAAACCCAGTAAAATAAAAAAAAGTAATGAATAATTTAAAAATTAAATATCCGCAGTGACACGTAATGTATTCGATTTATTTTCACGTGTGACTCCGGATTTTTTATCTGTGATGACTTGTTTAGGTATACCTTTTTAGTTGACTTTTTTGCTGTAGTTGGGTTTTAGTTTTTATTACTGTTAGTTTTATTTTAATTATTTTGGGGTATTATAACTCCAAAATAATTTATATTTTTTTGAAATGTGCTAATTAAGACATTTCATTTTATACGCAACATGGCACCATAAAAAAAAACTTTTGTTTTAGTTCATGACTTTATTTTCTCTAGAGGGCGCCATATTCAATTTAATGTGTCATCACATAGCCTATAACTAGCGGACGACCGAGAAGCTTCCAACGATACCCCATTTGTAAAATTATGATGAGAAGTTTAGAAGTTATGAGGGAACAGATGAACGTACATACATACATACCGGTCAAAATCACAACCCTCCTTTTTGCTTCGCCGTAGTCGGGTAAAAATCATAACCCTCCTTTTTGCATCGCTTACATTCAATTTGATTCCTCAGGTACTAATGTTCGGTATGATCTCGATGCCTTATGTAATAATCATTTTGCTCAGCAAGCCTATTGGTGATCATGTTGTTACGTTTCAAATTACCGATTGGAAGCTTGCTCAATAGAAAATATCTTGAGAATTTACGTAAATATTGCATCGAGTATAAATTGAATCGTATAGAAACCTTTTAAGTCTGTTACTCAATATATCGACTGTCACACTTCTTACAAATTCATCAGACATGCATTTATCATACATAAGCCAATTTGCTTCTAACCGATACAGAAGAAACAAACAAAAGGAAAAAAAAAATGGGACACGCACAAGAAATACAAACAGTAAAAAAGGAACATTTAAAACTAAAATTTAAAAAAAAAAAGACAGATCGAAAATAAATCAAATAATTTCGTAAGCAGTTACTTTTTCCGTCTATTTAAACTTGACTTTTCTAACTAAAGACATCAACGCTCATCAAAAACTTATATCAGTAGGCAGTGACTTGTCGCTGCCGGCCGTTGTGAATGCGATGGTCGGCGGCGAGGAGTCCTGGGACGCGGTGGTTTCCTACTGCGAGACAGTCGTTTCGCAGAAGGAGGCTGCGGAAAGGGAGAGGGAGATTACGTCCACTCACCCGGCCCGCAGCAGGCGCACCGGGCGTCGAAGGAGGGCGGATAACGCCCTCTTTCAGCCCCCCTAAATGGGTCCAGGGGCGACGGACCCGGGGACGTCCATCGCCCCCCACACATCAGGACCCGAGGTGGCGGCGCGTAGTGTTCCACGCGCGCCCCTCTTTGACGGCGCGGGGGGAGTTTAACACCTCACTCCCCCCTGACCCGAGGAAGAGGCCCGCGTTCGCGGGCCGGCACCAATCGGGGGTTGCGGAAGATTTTTACGTTCCCGCGACCCCCGGCGTCGGTGTGAGATGGGACACCGGGGTGGTTTTTAGTCAGTAAGAGTCTGACAGACCCCTCCGCCCGCCCCAGGGCGGGGGACATCCATGAGGATTTTCCACCCCGGAACAAAAAAAAAAAAAAAAAAACGGTCAAATAAAATGAACTAACGGAACTTCGCAGCCGTGATGGGTATCTTAAATCTATATCTAAACATGACAAAACGGAAAGAAAATATTGACGATTTTTTTGGGGTCCATGACCGATTTTTTTGGGGTTATTACTCTTGAAGTACTTATAAGTTTAGAAAATCTGTGTGTTATGTAAACTTCACATACGTGACGGGTATCAACTCAAGTCATACTTCAAGTAACTACACTACTTGCGGTCGTTGACCCCATTTTTTATCATTTCATATTCTTACGCTTACCCATAACGTCTGTGGAGTTTCGCTAGCTTATATAATTGGACCCCGTATTTTTCACAAATCACGGTTTGCTAGTTTTGTTGTTGGATTACGCTCTTTCAAACTTGTTCCGAAAACGTTGCAAAATTTATTCGACTAGCCTCCCGGCTCTTTATAGATTCAGTAGTTACGCCACATTAGGTCTAGGTAGTAGCTAGTAGTTCGAAAACTGGGTTAAAGGCATGTAATTGCCGAAGTGTTATTGGAGCAATAATCTATCATGTTAACTTAAGCGCAGGCTTAGATAAAGGTGCGTTGACAACGCGAGCATTCGCATTTTGCACGCATTTGGCTACAAGCGTGTGACAGATTGGCGACTTAATTCTGGGTTCAATCACAGATCAGATCAGAGAGAACCATTTAAATAAAAAGCAACCCTTGCTACGACACAATAAAGTGCAATTCAGGTCGCACGGCGGCTAATTACCTACAGTTATATTCACCTAGAAGTTGCCTCTCTTTCTATCGCGTAACTTTTATATCTTCTTACGCTAACTGAATTGGGCCGACAAGACGAGCCCGCCGCGTACTTGTAGCTTCATACCTGTAGTAATCTGTGGTTCAAGTGATACTAGAACCTATTTTGTGGTTGAACCCATTGGTGGAATTCCATTGTTGATGAGAATTTTGAAAAGACCACACCTTTTGGAATCACACCGAAGGATTACCTTGCAAAAATCATAAGCAGTTTACTGCAAGGCACACCGATATTCTAAGACGTTTGAAGGAACTTCCTCGACTCATATTCGACTCAGGACGCCATGGCAAGGCAATGGCCTCAGGAATACCCTCCAAGTCTGAGTCGAGGAAGTTCCTCTAAACGGACTAAGAATATCATTGTTAATCCTTCCATATTACACGCCAGTATTTGATCTTGATCCTCTGCCATTCTTATATACCCAGCTGTAACCAGCCACCCTGGGAAGATTTTCGCTTTACCTAGCCTGAGTCTTCACTCAAAAAAACGACCTTAACAGTCGTCGGTTCTACTGCTAATGAAAAAAGGGCTCACTGCGCAATGGTATTTTAACATAGCTACGAGAATTGACTTGAACACTTGCTTTCGAATGCTAGCGATATGAGATGGGAGTGCTCCTTAGAAGAACTCAAGTTATACAAATCACTTCTAAACCATAATTGAAATTGTTTAAATACGCAAAATTTAGGCACATTGGTTTCGTAAATGGTCCGTTTTATAGGACCTCTTTCTACATATTTATGTAGATTAAAGTTATTAAATGTAACTGTTTTGTTTGTGGGATTCCCATCATGTTTGTTGTTGTTGTTAAGAGCGTTTACCTTCTTTTTATTTTATAGTATTTTTCTCAAACAAGCTTGGCAATTCAAACATTATTTTGACAACCTTCTTCGAGGTAAATCTAAAATGCTGGGCGAACACATGCGAGGGTGGCCGGCGATGTATGAAAATCCCTATCTGTCGTGTTTAGCGGCCAAATAAATTACTATGAAAACTCATATCTACCGTGTAATTTAAAAATGTAACGAACTTTTTACTTCTACACGTGATAACGTCGTCACTTCGACAAATAGAGCTTTAGAGTTAAAAATAAACAAATGAACATAATTGGCAGGAGAAAAATTATCGTTGTTCATCATTGATTCTAGAATTTATAATTAATTTACTTCCTTAGCGGGCGCATGTCACCTTTTCGAACTGCCATTTTCGTTCAAAATGTTGACAATGTTGTTAGTCTAAAAAATACTGGTGCAAGTAAAAATGAATCGATATTTATTCCTTGACCCTACCTACATAATCAAAAAAATCAAAATATTTTATTTCACATAAACCTACATGGGCACTTATGAAACGTCAGAAGCTAGGTGAACGGTTCCAATTGGTCGTTTCCTATGGAGAAGAGCCGGCAAGAAACATTACGGAGACGTGCTTATTAGCGGAGCGTCCACCATGTTTATATGTAACTATGTGCTTAGAACTTTGCTCTCGGCAATTACTTCATAGGACTTTTCACGGTTTTGCATAACAAAATCGAATGTTTATCTATATGTTCCATAAAGATGATAAGTTAATAGCACTTCGACGTCGTTCCATGTATTCTGCCTTGAACTGAGTTCACGTGAGAGGTTGAAAGTGTTGACCGCAAGAGTGTTAGTCAACAAACTATCGGAGAAACCAGAATACATTATGTTTATTAGCTAACATGGTGCTAATGCATGATACGTTGGTCTCGGCTGTCATATGTATTTCTTTTACGGTCGTTACGGGTAGTCAGAACCCCGAAAATCTGACAACCAGTCTTACCAAGGGGTGTCGTATTAGCCAGTAAGTAACTGGGATGTGGAAGTCAGATATGCAGTCGGTCCATGTAAGGTTAGAGTGGACACCGACCCTAACAAAGTTGGGAAGTGCTATGTTGATTAAAGTATAGGATTACAGAATGGGGAGGTATTACAGAATTATAATCATTAGTATCAGCAATACAACTCCTTAACTTAGAATTGGCCTCAAATGTCAAATTATGCGTTATGTAGGTAATTACCTAGGTTAGGTACCCATTTGCAAAAGAAACGAATAAAGATCTACTTTGTAATTTTAAGATCAAACGATTAAATTGAAATGGTTCCCTTCTCTTATAAATTATAAACTTTTGTATTGTATTAACGTATTTAACGGTATAATTTCTTTCGCAACGGTAATTAATCTTTAGAACATTGTTTATATTTTTTTAAATTTCTTAATTCTGTGTAACTAACGTTTAGTGGCGTAAACAATTGATTAAAATGCCAATTTTATTAATTGGCTGGTCGAACATCAAGCTGATAGGTCAAATGAAATGCAAAAGTTACAAAAAAATAACCACAGTGTAACTTACTATGTTTCTTGACATTTACGGACTTTCGGCTGTCAGCATTGATTTTTTTTTCGTAACAATAAAAGTAAAAGTTGCTTTGAATTATAGACCGGTGTCGTTGACCCGAGCGTGAAGATTGCCAGTCAAAAATATATGAGGCAACTCCAATGTTGCGTAGACGCATGCTTTGTCGACTAACATATCACGCATCTGTCAGGTTATTAGTAGTCAATGCAGGTCAGCGTTTGTTATTGATTCAGATTGGCTTCAATGTTACGCTTTTTTAGTATGTAGGCATGCAGGCTATGCGGGCATAGGCATGAGGCAAAATGGCACACAATGGTGCCGATTCCCTTGTTCACAAACTAAACTAAATTTAAGTTCAGCGCACTGAACTTAAATTTTCATTCATTTTCTTTCTATTTCATTAAGAAAAGGCCAGAAGATACATTTTAGTTTACTCCTGTCAAATCTGTCACTACTCCATACAAGTTTAGACGTGATTAAAAACTTGCCTGAATAATCGAAAACGGCTCAATTGCCAAAAAAGGGGAAAAAAAAAAAAAAAAAAACTTGCCTACTAAATTTACGTCAGGCGCTGATAAATTTGACACGACTAAACTAAAACATATCTTCTGTCCTTTTCTTTCTTTGAAGCTTCAAATTTGCCATATCCGCTAAACATATGTAAGGCATTCGTCTTGTGTTTACCAATAATAGCTCTTGACCGGTTTGATGTTACTCAATCATCTTATTGTACATATTAATTGCTTCACAATCTATTATATGAAGACGCTGATTGATTTATCTTATAAATAGCATCGTTTAAACGCCTACATAAGAATATAATCTTGGGAATACTTATCCCTTTGGTCAAACTCAAATATGCTGGGGCTCATGGGCTCAGGTATAACCCTAACAAGAGTGAGTACATGATTTTCAAGGCTGGTACCAAATGTTACTCTTTTATACCTCCGGTTACTCTTTGCGGTGCTAGTCTGAATAGGGTCAGCCATTTTAAGTACCTGGGCCACTGGGTCACTGATAACTTGTCGGACAACGAGGACATCGAGCGGGAACGTAGGGCGCTGTCAGTTCGCTGTAACATGTTGGCTCGTAGGTTTGCACGCTGTACTGTTCAAGTAAAGGTGACATTATTTAAAGCCTATTGTCAGTCTTTTTATACGTGTAGCCTATGGGCCAACTATGGGCAGCGAGCATACAGTGCCATGCGCGTACAGTACAACAATGCGTTTAGGGTGCTGCTAGGGCTGCCGCGGTTTTGCAGCGCTTCTACGATGTTCGCGCAGGCGCAAACTGATGACTTTTACGCTATTATTAGGAAGCGGAGCGCCTCGCTACTAAGTCGCTTACGTCGCAGCACTAACAGCATCCTCAGCGTATTGTCCGAACGGTGGGACTCGGTGTTGTTGGAGAGGTGGATGCACCTGCATGCCAGTTCGTCACCATTTGTTAAGTGATTGCCTATTGTTTTGTTTTATTATTTAAATTATAATCGAATGAATTGAATTGAATCTCCTCATGACTAACATAGTTTTAAGATTATGTAATAAGTACTAACCTAATATGGACATTTGAATAGTCTGAAATAAAGAATTTTTATTTATTTATTTATTTAATACGTCCCACTGAATGGCTAGCGACATCGAGTCAGGCCCAGACGAAGATAGCAGGATGAGCTGAGGGCTTAGACAAGAACGATGATGGATAATTCAAAAAAAATATTAAATAAATAAAATAAAATAATGTTAAGTAATTCAATTCAGTATTAAGTCAATCTTGGTCTTTGTAGAAATACGAAACGATTGCAAAGCTATTTCTTTGTCTAGGCCTAATTCCTTAAAGACTGGTCCTTAGCAGCTGGCTTGTCGGTCTCGCAGAAGTCATCAAAAAATATGTTAATTTTTCTTGTTTTAAGTACTCCTTTTTATTACTCTTTGTATTTCCTGTGGGTGTCCCAAATAGAATATTTTTCTTTCTTTGTCCTTTTAAATTTATTTATTATTTTTCTTGAGACGGAGAGAATTAGAAGAAGAGTAGGAAAAAACGGGCTTATAAAAATATAATAAATAAAAAACTATCCGGATGAATGTATTTAATGTTAGAGATACGTACTTGAAATACACATACCTACGTTAGTACACACAGATACATATCAAGGTATATATTTCCAATATAAGCTGATCTCGCATTGTAGAGAATCACTGTACAATGACAGGTCAGCTTATACTGGAAATGTATAGCTTAATATGTAGTCGAGTGTAGGGACCTATCGTATATCAAATCTAACGTTGTGTACGGTTCATGCTTTCTCCCTTGATGAGTAGGTAAGTGGTTCTTGGAACGGTATTCACCACATGTCGACATGAACAACGAACACCATACTAATGTAAGATAAATGTAATTTAGTGAATACCTTCGATGGACCATCATTCTGTTTCTTTTTATTTGCTCATACCATGCAGATTGAAAAGAATAAAAAATGAGATACTATTTATATTATTATATCTCATCATTATATCCGTTATATTATTTATTTACTAAATTAACATTTTATACGAGAAAAAAAAAAGGGAAAAATTGAAAAGAGTGTGCTTAAGATGGTTTGGTCATGTTGAGAGGATGAATTAAAGTCGGCTAACAAAAGGTATATTTACAAGGCGGACGTTAGTGGAAACGCCGAGAGGGACGCCTTATGAGGATATAATATGTATATTGACCTTATTGGTGATGTTCTTCAGAAAGGCCACGTGTGGTGTACTCGCAACTGGCGTGCGTCTATGACCATTGTTTGAACATAAACGAGGCAAAAGGAGTAGGTAAGGATGAGTGCCGTTCTGTAGTTTCTGCCTACCCTCATGAGAAGAAGGCGTGAGTTAATGTATGTAACATTTTAAATGTTAATAGTAAAGTAATAACGGCATTTAACCGGCCTTCAAGGTCCCACACATACCTACTTGCAACCAGACAGACAAGACCGCCTATAATACTATATTCTCGAAAATGTCAGAGTTTGCGCAATAATGTATACTTGCTCCATTCTGGTACACTAGCGGCTTCTATATACCACTGGTACATCATACATATTCCATACCATACCAGACAAGCTTACTTCTAAACGGTATTAAATCATGTGACTCTGCATTTATAGCCTCATGCAGACTGGCGTGACGCGATGCTTACAACACAATTTCTTAGAAAACTTCAAGGTAGAACAATTACCGATGTCGCGTCGTGTCAATCTGCACGAGGCTTATATCAATATAACTAGCAAACCTGCCCTAGCTTCACGGCACGGATAACAGAGCAAATATATACCATATTTTTTTGTTTTGTGTTAGTGTCGTATCAGCCTGTTGCGTCGAACATGGTTAGATTTAAATGTTCATCCTACTTGGAGTATTTTTAGTCTAAGGTCTAATTGGTTTACGCACCGCACGTCAATGAAGCTCCCAGTCGGCATGATTTTTTCCGACATCTGCAACAGTGATCGTCATATTTCAGCCAATTCACACAAAAGTGTGATGAATAAACCTAAACCTTCCTCATGAATTACTCCGTCCATTGGTAAAACATTATGAAAATCTGTTCGGCAGTTTTTGAGTTTATCGCGTTCAGATTGACAGACAGACGCGGTGGGGGTATTTTTTTATAATATGTAGTGATGTATTTTCGACCTATATGTTTCTAGTCTATGTGTTCATACACAATTCACACTTCTTCTCGTCGTCTTTCAACTTCGCCTATAAATATTTACTTCAAACATACGAGGTGTGACTGTTTATATTTACTTTTGCACTGCAGTAGCCGTTTTATTACCATATTAACGACGATAAGCTTGACGAGTTTGAAATATTGTGACTTTGAGCTATTTAGCATTCTACGTCTCCACAATAGATATTGACCTATACCTACTTGATTTAATCCCCGAACGCATATTTATGCATTAAAAAATAACGATAAAATAACGACACTTTTTGTGTAATATTGTTAAAATTACTGCACTTGAGAGTATTTTTTTAAATGTAAATGGATACATAGATTATGTTGCTTTGTATGTATCGTGAAATACCGGATATCGAAACAACGAAAGGATGATAACGTAATTTTTCTAATGTTATAAATAAATGGATCGATGAATTAATAATAGGTCAGGATGTTTCCCGAAAAAGTAAATAAGTTTCAATAGAAGGCTTTTGTATCGGCAAACAAGTGAAGAAGACATTGACCCGAAAGGCTCAGACCAAATAAAAATAGCAGCCTAGTGTCGGTTTTGTGACGAAAACAATCCATTGGCATTTTCTATTCTGGCTGCTAAGCAAGCCAATTATCTTGCATTTAGGTATACCCCATCAATTGATGGGGTATACCCCATCACCTACCGTAAGATTTGATTACCGTTACAAAAAAACACTGACTGCTATACTTACTGTGATTATTTGTGGGGTAAACCCAAGCCAAAAGATAATCTTTGTTCTAAATGGGCTAATAACACGTAAAATAATTATGCTGGTTTCTTGTGGTCGATCAACGGACGTGACTTCTCTGTATAAGAATGAATAGGACTTTGACGGACAGACAGATTCATTTGCCTAGTTATATTGGGGTTGGTTTCCAGCCTAACCCGAAGCAGCTGAATACCAGTATTTTACAAGGAGTGACTGCCTCTCTGACCTCTACAACTCAGTTACTGAGGAACACGATACCCCTTGCTGGTAAGAGTCGCTCTCAGACTATTGGGCTTCTGACTACCCCCGTAGTAGTATCTACAAGTAGTCTCTGTATAAGGATTATCATTCATTACCTACTGTGGTTACAAGAAATTTTTCAAATAACTCTATAGGTAAATAATTTGTATCCTTCCAGATGACATCCTTCTCCTCCGTTTTCTGACGAGCTGCCGCTTCAGTATGGAGCGAGCCAAGCGCACCATCGACCTGTTTTTCACCATCCGCGCCAATGGACCCGAGCTGTTCTGTAAGCGAGACCCCTGTGCCCCGGAGATCAGGCGTGTGTTTGAAGTCACGTGAGTCACTTGTGGTTTTACCTTTACCATCATCACCATCATTTTAACTAAAAGAGAAATAAGGTTTACTTAAACCTGGGAAGACTCCTCTGTCCTGAAACAGAAAACACAAGCATTCTTCTGCTTTTGTTTTCTGTTTACGTCAGAGAAGTGTTGCCTTCTTGCCTTGTCTCAGATTTACATCTAAGAGTACTTCCCTAGGACGCTAAGATTTACAGTTTTATTGTCATCTAAGTAAGTATGTATATAGATAATAGATCTTCGCAAAAGTAACTTATACCTACGATAAACAGGAAATTACACAAAACCAGAGATTAGTAACAAAACTGAACTATTTGCGTCTTCTGTCGCTATGAGTTAATTTATGTACAAAGTTTCCCGAGAGAGTCAACATGTTTTGATGACGCCAGCTAATTATAACTTACGACAGATGATGCTAGTCACTTCTGAAGACCGGTTCGATCTAAATACGCTCAATGCGGAAAATCTTTGCTACATGTTTATTTTTAGAATTAATGCAATTGAAAACAAACAAATTGAAGTTGCAATAAAGGTGCATATTATAAAGCAAAGTTCAGAGGTTACATACGAGCAGAAAATTGCTCAATCAACAATGGTTCCTTTGCAATGGTCATTAAAATACTTTGCCCTTTGTTTGTGTTGCTTCATTAAGCTTTATGTTGGTTTAAGGAAATTCCCAACTAACTTTATTTGATTTTAAAACTCAAACTCAAAACATTTATTTCAATTAAACCATTTACATGGGCACTTTTGAATTGTCAAGGAGTTGGTCAATCGGAAATATGAAGCTAGTTGCCCACTTTTTTAACAAACCTTTACCTAATAGCCTACTGCCACGTTTGTCTAGTGTTGCAGACACGACCTCCGAGCCGGTCCTGGGTTCGATCCTCGGGTCGGGCTTAGAATGATTGGATTTCGCTTTAGGAAACTCTTAGTAGCCCGGAGTTTGTTTGAATGTACGCATAACCCAATACACGGCGACTACGTACCAATACTATCAATAGTAACTAGTAGTAAAGTGTTTCCGTCCATTGCTCTTAAGGCTCCCGCCACACAGGTGCGACGCGACCCCGGTTTAACAATTTCCGTGAAGTTTTCATAGAATTTGTTCCACCAGGGTTGCGTCGCGGCTGTCTGCGGGAGCCTAAAGTCAATAATAGTAACTAGTCAAAGTGGTTAGTTAGAAAGTTTTTTTTAATTTCCGTCCATTGCTTTTATTGTTGCCAATGATTTTTCTATGTAGGTACAACTATTTTTTATAATCACACCAAACATCTCCATTTTACAGGGACATGCTGCCCCTCCCATATAAAACAAAAGAGAACTACAAAGTCTTCATCTACCGTCTCAACAACCCTGACCTGGACCTGTTCAATTTCGTGGATGCTGTGAAGACTTTCTTCATGTTGGCCGACACCAGGCTGACTGAGGATCATGAGATTCCTGCTGGGGAGATCCCGATTTTTGATGCAGCTAATGTGTCTCTTAAGTTCATCGGGAAGGTTAACCTGTCTGCGCTCCGAAAATATATGTTGTACACACAGGTTTGTTCTTTCGTATAATTCTTTCTTTTGCATAAAGTTACGCTCAGAAAATCTTTATTTTCTGAAGCTACAAATCTATCTATATAAAAATCAATTGCCGTGCATTAGTCTCGCAAAACTCGAAAATGGCTTAACGCATTTAATTCTTTTTTTAAATTTTGTTCGCCTGAATCCTGGTAGTTTCGGAAAAAAGACAATAAATAAAAAATTTAAGGAACAGCCGAAAAATCGCGTGGTACGAAATTTACCGGATTATCTAGTAAGAAATAAATAAATAAAGGGAAATTATATTACACAACGACACATGCTGGAATTTGTATAAATTTCTCTTATTTTTATAATAATGTCCTAGAACCAAAAACTCGAAGACGTCATCTATCAACCCGCACTGGATCCGCGTGGTGGATTACGGCGCACTCCCTCTGTCCCATCACCCAGCAGTGCAGAGGGATCATTATAGGTTGACTATGCTTTAATGTTGGAAATCATCAAGGCCATCTTTATTTTGTAAAAGCTATATTTTCGGAGCTTTCGAAACATTAAACTTACTATCACAGTTATAAATCATTTTTCTTTCGAAAAATTACGGTTGCAATAAGCAAGTTTATTTTGAGGTGTGACCTTCAAGGGTGCAATCCTTTCTCAATGTACAATGGGGCAGCTGGAGTTTTGTCAAATTCGTAACACGAACTACCTGTTGTGTTCATTTTATGTCCATTGACCTTTTTGGTCGTTGACCTTGTATCATCATCTGACTAGCTTTGGGATCGGCTGCAGAAATAAAATAAAAACCAATTTTGGGGTTTTTGGCCACCCAGATACGGGTATAAGGAATTTGTAAATGGATTGCTTTTCAATCTGTGGAATCAAACACTGAAATTACAACAATCAATCAACTGCCAATGCTTTTCCGAACAATGTTAGGGTCGGCTTCCAGTCTAACCGAATGCAGCTGAATACCAGTATTTTACATGAAGTGACTACTGACTGTGCCTATCCGACCTCCACAATCCAGTTGCACTCCAAAGTTCCAACTATGATAACCGTACATTTGAATTCCAACCAAATAAGCACACTTGCCAAACTATTCAGCACTCGAATTGCTTAACACACGATCAATCACAATCTGAATTATTTTGAAGAATATTTCTAATCTATTGCTTCATGTTCTAAAAAAACATCTGCTCCACAACGTAAATAACGCAATGAATGTTGTTGAACTGTAAAATAAAACAGATTGTGATTGATTGTGTGTTGTGCAATTAGGGTACAGGTTCAGAATCTTAATAATTTAGTATTTTCAAAGTTTATGTAACTTCTTCTGTAAGTAATTTGCAAAATAACTACGCATTATATTAAAGCTCATGAGCAGTAGTTACCATGTCTATTAAACGCGAATTACTCGGTACTTATCTTCTAATTGCGATCTTTGATCTCAATACCTATTGCTGTACGTGACCCGGAGTGGAACAAAGTAGTTATTATACGATTAAATCGTTGACTGAAATAGATAGAAGGAAAATTATATATAGAAACAGCTCAGCCAGTGTAGAATTTTGTAGTGATGATTCCTCTGTGAGACTTACAAATGATTTTTTCACTCTCTTTATTTATAATTAGCTTCTGCCCGCGATTAAGTCCGCGTGATGTCTTTAGAAATGATAGCCAATGTTACTCAGTGATAATATAGCATTCCAATGAAGAAAGATTTTTTTTAATCGGTCCAGTAGTTTTTGAGTTTATTTCATACGAAAATACTAATCTTTTCTCTTTATAATAATTGTGTAGATATTAGTGTCGATTATTCTTTCACAACTTTATTGACGTTAAAGCAAAGATAAGCTAAAATGATATCTTGGCAGGCAGAAATAGAGAAAATAGGGACTTGTCGAGATACTTACTAGATGACAGATCACTATGAATAATGATACACACGAAAGATGCATATTATATTTGCAATATTGTAAATTATTAAAATTCTGTTATTGTTAATTCCAGGAGGCCATGCCAATCCGGCTAAAGCAAGTGCACGTCATTAATGCTCCGTCTTACATCGGCAAGATCTTTGCCGTCTGTAAGCCGTTCCTGAAGACAGAAGTCTCCAAACTGGTGAGTATTTACCATACAGTTAATTGGTGTTGATTTGAAGCAGTTGGGTTATCAACACCCAACCTGTGGTTAGAGATAGCATTCATTACACAATTCTTAGTTCTCTCCAAGATTGTAAAGATCATCCTCAAGTTGACTAAGCGAGTATTTTTGATTCCACTAGGATTCTCAGGGAAAACAAAAGGAATAACGGAAAGTTCGACATTTAAAAGTACAAGTCGCATGCACAACTGTGAACTAGTAAATGGAGGAGTGATGGTTGACTAGCTGATTCTATAACTAGTCAGGTGCAATTGTGTTCAATTACCTGTTGGTTATTCGTGGAATCACGTCTGTATTGTAACCACTGGACACAGTACGCATTCACTTGCGTATAGAAATTATAGAATAGTCCGGAATATAGGTTAGGAGAAAAAAAACCTTAGTATCTTCTTTTAGGTTTCATGTAATTTATAGAACAGCCAACAGTTTTATGTCGCTTCTCCCCTTATTTAAAAGTTTATTTGTAAAGATATCTTTCTACCTACCCATTTCAGATCAAGTTCCACGAGCCCAATACTGACACGTTGTATAAGGACATTCCACAAGAGATCCTACCGTCAGAGTTTGGTGGCAAAGCTGGTTCCATTGAAACGATCAAGAGGGAGTGGATCAAAAAGATGGAGGCCAAGAGGTAATTATGAGATTTCTACTGAAACAATAAAATTACATAATTTTCATATTTTTCGAGTGGGATACCATACCAATTCAAGTAACAATAAATTTCAAGTTTCTGTGGTGCTTGGTTCTAGAGAAACTTGCGTCAAAAAAACCTTGAAAATAATAAAAATTACATTTGTCGTACATCATGTAACAACATTTAACATTTCTATTCATCCACGACATTTACAATATCAAGTCGACGGACATAGTTCAAAGTTATTATCAAATGTTAATGTCTTGACTGATCTGACGTATTATCTGTTACAGGGATTGGTTCTTAACAAATGACAAGCGGTGGGCAGTAGACGAGTCTCTGAGACCTTCGGGAAACCATGACAACAGAGTGGACAAAGTCAAGGAGCTGCCTGGCTCGTTCAGATCACTAGCTTTAGATTGATGATATACTAGTAGTTGTTTAAGTACCAATAGCATTATGTTTGTAATGCGACCTCAGTGGAATATTAATAATTTAGGTGTATTTACAAAGTAAGGGTTTAATGTACCTAAGTATTTACTTCATTCTTATTCTGATATCCATTATTTTTAATTTAAATGTTAGATACTGCGGCTCAATGTATCTTGATAGGTACTCTATTTACTTTATTGATATTTTCTTTCTAACTATGAAGTAGATCGATAACAACTATATATAATACCTAATATAGGGATTAAATGGAGGAATAAAATGCAAATAGGTACCTAGTTGAAAAGGGTTGGTAGAAACCAATTTTTTTGTCATAACTTTTGAAAGTTGGAAAGACGGCTCCAATTCTAACGAAATTGACTCCTGGGTGATACACATTTTATTTTAAATGAAGTTAAACTAAGATCTTATGATACCACACAGAGTAACAAAAACATTACAATTCATTAGTCAGGAATTTAGATTTGCCATTGAGCAGAACGATACAAAATGTCAACGAGTTAATGAAGATA
This sequence comes from Eupsilia transversa, assembly GCA_914767815.1. Lineage (NCBI taxonomy): Eukaryota > Metazoa > Arthropoda > Insecta > Lepidoptera > Noctuidae > Eupsilia > Eupsilia transversa. The sequence continues at coordinate 9,436,314 of OU611888.1, forward strand.
AATATTGTTATAATAGGTACCTCATATTATGTTATTTTTACCTATTTCTATGTGATAATTCTACGGTTATTATATTTTTTATTTTGAAATAAGACTATTTTTTTTTGTATATATACTTCCTTTTAGTTACAATCATTTCATAGTTACCGATATTGTAATTCCGTTTGAAGGTCGATGCATACTCGACTCTTTTTTCTCTCGACGAAATTCCATTAAAAACATGCTATCCTTAACAAACCCATAATAAGCATGTTGCATGCTGCTTTAATCAATGTTAAATATGTTTAGGCAGATGATTCGATTCAATTGAAACTCTCGAATCGAGGACGTTTTCAATTTATAACAAGTTTCAACGGTCAATACACTGATGGAGGCGGAGTGTAGGATATGACTTAGAATAAGGGTGTTAGAATACCGGCCTTTTAGAATATGGGTGTTAGTTATGCTTGAATAGTTTTAGATTTGATAAAACCACAGAGAAATTACTCAAATGGTTACTCTTTTCTCTTTCAGAGTGATTTATTAAATTGCACCCAATTACTGTTGCAGTTCATGTTACCGAAAAGTCTGTATAAGTTCATCCATAATTATGGAAGGCAGGAGTTTGTATAGATAGTCCGAACAGAGAGAACTGAGCATGGTTGGTATTTAAATTGAAATATTTTTTTTTACATAGAATTTACTTCTTTTTTACTTTAATAATTATTCCATCTTGATTTTGATGAAGATCAAAGAAAGTAAAAATACCTATTAAATAAAGAATTTATCACATTGTACTTGCTAAGAATCACGCCAAGCTAACTACCTAGCTCATTAACCTCTAACAACTAAAATTAATTATTTCCAGATCAAGAACCAAATATTAGTCCTAATATTATAAAAAGTATCAAAATATCCCAATAATTATCTAATCTATAGCGAGAGTTCTGAAGGAACCGCTCATGGTAGTGTCGACTGCTCCATTTTTGCCTTTCTTGCTGACGTCTGCCTTCCATAGATCGTCATTTAAGTAGAATTTCCTGAAAATAGATAAATTAAGTATAAATAGTAATAGCTGTACCCGCGAGTCGCCACATCTATACGGATCATGATATTGATTCTACATTTTGAGACATTACCTTTCTGAACACTCAATATTGGAGTTTATCCAGTAAATAGCTAAGTTGAGTTTATCTGAAGACCTCAGATACCGGGCATCAGCCACACAGTAAGAAATAGCAGAGCTTACTTTCCTGGGTATTCGAGGTCCCCCAATAATTAGGAATTGCCTTGGTCATGATCTGTTTACAGCAGTCAACTGGTGGAACGTACGTCTCTCCAATAGCATGCCATTGGTTTTAATAAAACAGTTACTGTTTTTTTTTGTTTTACTTAAATTAACTTCAAAAGTACCTGTTCTGATTGATATCTTTGATCCAATTGTTGACTTGATTAACCATGGAGCCTGCATCACCGTCGTATTCCGAAGGCAGGTACTTCTTGTCTATAAACTTGTGTAACGCCATGTGATCTGTGTGGAAATGAATCTGAAATAGATAAAAAAGCGACTTTAATTTGGTGGTAGTTTGGAAAGATTAAGTTCATAGGGTAGGTCTTTCTCGGGTCTGGGCGCGTTCCCAGAGGCCGCGGCCAGCCCGCCGCGCCGGTTGAAAGCGTCCCTAAGGGTCATGGCCATCCGGCTGGTCCGGGGATACCGCACGGTCTCGTGTGAGGCGGCGAGCCTCCTTGCCGGACTGCCGGCGTGGGATCTGAAGGCAAAACTCGCGAGGAGGCGAAACACTGGGGCGTAACTCCACTGCCGCGAGAAGTCGTGGCACAGCGGACAGCGTTCTGGCGGGATTTCATGGTGACATGGAGAGTGCGATTTTCGCAACCCAGTGCTGGGGGCTCCCCTCTTTGAGGAGTGGCTAGAGAGACGCCACTGCGTCCTCACTTTCCGCCTGACAGGTCTTCACCGGACACGGTTTTTTCGGGAGGTTCCTGTTTTGGATAAGGCGGGAGGAAACCCCCGGGTTTCACCATTGTGAGGATCGCCCGGAGGACACGGTGGCATCGCCGTGTCCTCGTGGAGGCGATCGGCGGCGGTGATCTCTCGCGTCCGGCCCTGGTCCAAGCCATGGTACGGAACGAGAGGGCATGGGGAGCCAGCCGTCACCTCCTTCTGCGAAGCAGTAATGCTCGCGAAGGAGGAGGCGGAGCGCTTGAGGGAGAGGCAAATTTCGCGCCATTACGCCCCTAGTCGCCGCAGGAGACGCTGACGTTCGAAACGGATACCGTGGCCCCTGGCCACACAGGCAACTGAAGGAACACGGGTGGGTTTTATTCGGTAAGAGTCTGACACGCCCTCCCACTCCGCCCAGAGCGGGAGAAGGTATTTGATGATTTCCCAACCAAAAAAAAAAAAGATGGAGTGTTTAACCGAATAATGTTCGCCTACAGTAATTTATTTTTCATATTATAAGACAAACAGGTTAATATTGGCACAGCTCCGCTCCTCTCCTCTCCGCCGCAGCAACAGGCAAAACAACGACAGGCAACCTTACGTAGAATTAATTAATCTGGGTCAATTATTTCCTATAACCATAATCCTAACAAACATGCTATAGAGGTATGAGGAACATGGTGTAAAGTTCACTCATCCTCCATATAAAAGGGAGGATGTGTCGTGTCCGACGATTGATGTCGGATAGGCTTATATTATGTTGATCCCGCGATAACTCTTATTGCGCGATGCAGGATTTGTGTGAAGTCAGATCTTTGATAAGTAGTTCGCATGTGGCGTTGTAGATGCCGCCGCAATGCTCAAGGTACTAAAAGCTCTCTAAGTTCATTATCTCCAGCCTATTCCCAACTATGTCGGTATCGGCTTCCAGTCTTACCGGATGCAGATGAATCGGTATCAGTATTTTACATGGTGCGACTGGATAAGTACCCGGAGTAAATAAAATTAATACTAGTACTTACAATGTCCCGGGTCGCCTGTGGTAATGCCCCCTTGACCAAGCCATACATATACTCGGTGAAAGACGGGCAGTTGATCACGTGGACTTGTGACAAACGAACCGGCATGGCTTCCTAAAAATCAATACATTTTGAGTAAATAATAGTTAATTGCATCGTAGAAAATATTGTCAGGGTTTCTTATCTCAGGCTAGAACAAGATCACAGGAACCATGCATAGACCAAACACACTTTAGTGTATTCGCTGGTTGCAGATTTCCGTCATTACACGCTTATTTTCCCTGTTGATATCAAGTAAATTGAAGGCTGTGTCTCCTCAAAAATTGCCGTGTGACCAAAGACCTAAGCACTGGAAAATTGTCATTTGTTTGTATTGAGCTCTGTGTCTAGACATACTCACCTACATATTTGCTGTCTTTAATGATTTGATTGCTTGTCTTATGTATTCTTTGATGCCAAACATTATTTGCATTGCGTTATTTGCAAATTATAACCAAAAACTATATATACAATAATAACGTCAATTTTAAGATTTTTTAATATCAAGTTTATTATAGGTGTACCTAACCACAGTTTCCGAACCCCGAACCGAAATTATTACTACTTACCTTATAAGGAGTTAAAAAAAAGAATTGAATTATCTCACCAATAAGAAGATAGCAAACTTCTGGAAGAAAAATATGTTTGATTTCGCGACCATCGTGAGCGTATAAACTCCTACATCCAAGATGACGATATGGTTCTCCGGAAGAACTTCCTTTTCCAGTCCGAGCCAATGATCAGCTTGCAACATAAAGGATTTCAGGACGTCGTAGAAATCAAACTTCTCTGGGTCAATGAGGCGGTGGATCAGAAGCTCGTTGACCCCGGCGTCGTATGTTGTGAGATTTCTGAAAAGTGATTTCATGAAAGAGGTAAGTAGGTAAAGGTAGAAATCAGTTGGTATTAATATGTTTCGTCTGGCATTTGCCATAGTCATCAAGACAAGGAACAGGATTGATAAGGATTGAGTGACGAGAATGGAGAATAAAGCAAGAAATTAGAATATTAGAGGAAGTTTGAATGTGGTGCACGTGGTAGAAAAGTTGAAAGGGAATCGTTTGTTTAGGTATGGGCTGTGATATGGGCGTATGATAAAGAGAAATGAAATGCATGAGACTTTAAAACAATAATGAATATAAATGTTGACGGATGAAGAAGATCAATGAAAAGATGGATGAGTTTGTGATTGTGAAGGTTGAACTGAAAGAAATAGGTGTGAATTTGGCGTGATTGTTGACAGGTGAGGCAGATAGAGATTATAAAAAAATGGCTAACTCCAGCTACCTTAGGATAAGGGCAGGAAGAAAAAGATATCAAAGGTAATCTTCACCATTCACTTACGTGATCTCAAACGCTGTTTTCATTCGAGGTGACTGTGGGTCTCTGTTTGTGAATATTTCGGCCATGTTAGCCCGGCTGGTACAGAAGTCTTCGACGCATCTTTTAGTCCGCTCCAGACTGCAGTGGCAGCTGAAGAGAAACTTCTTTATGAGGATGTCCTCTGCAACAATTTATATCATGTTTTCATTAATTTATTATATTATAATTGTAAATTTGGATTTTCTACAACAAATAGATTATTTCGTTAAATTTTACCTATAGCAAATAAATGTAATCAAACATTTTTTTTATAATACAATTAATTTCATAAATGAAATATTTACCTATCGTCGTTGCGCCTACAAAAATCGCTATGTGTTTTTTTTCGATTTTTGGTTTTAGATGCAATTTTGATCCTTATTTCAATACACACAAGCTGTAAAAACCGTTTTGTGCTAACTTCAATATTTACGAAGTTATAAAATGTGGATATGTGATGTTCATATATCCAATGTGCTTAAAAAATACCCTTAGTGCTACAAATCACATGACTAAATTTCTTTACACGTACTTTTTGATTGCGCCTTTATGTGTGTGCGCGCACATAGCGATATTTTCCTACAGGTTCATTCCTGTTTTGTCTGCGCGCGTTAATCGTTACATATATCTTTCAGTCTATGAAGTTAGTCATTAGGAAAGCATTATGCAGGACATAAGATTGTTACATTTACCGAAAAGGTTAAACTAGAAAAACTGTCGAAGGATGACAGAAAAATGAGAGACAAGCAAGTCATGGAGCAATGTTGAAATCGGATAGAAGCTATGCATGTGCTGCCTTGTCCGATTAAATGCGAGAAGATCCCTCTCGACACTCTTGGCAGCCACCAACATGGGATGCAAAAAAATGCGTGCAACGCACCACGACGAAGAAAAACCTCTGCAGATGTACCCAAAAAAACCCCTGGATTCGATTGCCATTTACCGGGGATTTTTGGTGCGTGCCTGTAAAGAGCTATTTCTTGCCACGCTTGACCCAAAAAACGATGCATTACAGCTGCGGATTCGATCCAACTGTGATACCAATCTAGCAGAGAGCAGCGAAGGAAGCAAAGCCCCAAGGATCGACAGGGTCTCTAGTAACGCCACAACCGCAACCAAAATACTTACATTACTTACGCCTCCATCGCCTTCATGCCAGGCATATAAATGCACATTTTTATTATTTTTTTATATACTGTAATTGTGTAGTCCTAAATTCATTATAAATATTATTCGGAAATAAGAAATTTAGGACAAAGGCACACTGGTCTAAACAACTGTTAAACACGGTTTTGTGGTAGTAACGGTTAGAATTTATTAAAAGTTTTAAACCCAAAATGAAATGCGGAAAATATAACTGGCTAAGTATAATATCAAGTGTCGGTACATAAAAATGTTAAAAGTAAAACCACTGTTCTGTAATCTGATATAACTGAGCAGGTTTTGTTGCATTTATGCGATAAGTACGAAAACCATGATACCTACACATTTGCGGACTATAAATGAGACACAATAGAAGTATTATTGTTATGACGTCTATGTAGGTGCGTCAAGCGCGCGCGAAAGCGTTAATATAAATTGGGAAATTATGAGTGCAACATCAAAAGTTTTCTTTAGCACCTGCAACCTAGCCTCTTTTTTTGTATGTAAGCAACGAGTTAATAGAACGGCTTCTATTATATTAATTCATCATCTTTACTATTTCAACAGAATATAAAAAAAATCAGCGTCAATTTACGAACATAAATTAATATGACTCAGCTTTCGATAAATATATTTACTTCTGAATTGATAACTCAGCGACTAATGTTGTAAGTGAGCTACTTTATATATTTTAGATATTCAACATCTGTCTGCTAATAAAATCAAATTCCAGCAACAAAATTAGCAATCAAAGTTTTTTATTTAACAACTAAATTAATAAATCATATAATTTTTTTATAAATTCGCTTAATGTTACTAGGCGCAATACCCGGAACCGAACGGGTTCTAATTGGCAGAATCTAGATGTTCCGAAACTTATTTGGCAGAACATCACTCGGCAGAATCTTCTTTAAACGAACATTTTTATGGCATAAACATCATTTAACAGAATTATTGTTTGGCAGAATGTTCATATATTTATGTCCGAATTTACAATGGCATACTCTTCAGATGGTAGAATTTTATTTCGCTTAATTTTGTTTAGCATAACTTTTATTTGGTAGAATTTCACTTGGCACTATGAAGATGGAAGAATTTTATTTGGAATAATTTTATTAGACATATTGCCATTTCTTCAAAATACCACATTTAATCGTAAAGAAAAAAAAAATGTTGTCTTAAAAAGTCAAAATGTTATTTTACAAAAGTTAGGCGCAGAGGGACGAGGCGGCCCGTGAGCTGAGGACCAGGTGGATGCAACGCTCGCCGGCGTGGCTGAGGCTGGCCGGCGACGCCGCGCGCCGGCCAGCAAGCCGAAGCTGCGCTGGTGAGCGTTAAAGCCATTTGCGACGATAAACTCGCAAGGGACCGCCAGGGATGGCGATGAAAATTTATTTGAGACCTATGTTTTTACCTTTTTTTATGTTTAGTCACCAACACGATTGATGGTCCGACTAGGTAAAAGACGTCCTCTGACGTCTATTAAATTTCAGCAGGTGGTAATGGCAGCTTTGGGCCGGAGTCGATGGAGGCAGAAGGCCGTGTAAAGTGACCACGATCCTCAGAAATAAAAATTACCACCCACGTGCCGTCGGCATTAGGCAAAGGGCGCCAGTGTGTGTGTAACCGGTACCAAAACGATAAACTAAAAGAAGTAGCATGTTTCTTCTTCTTGGGTTACCCAGATAGCGGTAACCTTAGTAGTAGAAGTAACCAAAATTATTCGATATAAGTACCGTAATTTAAGAAGGTTTTCGGTCCCTGCTTATAAGCACCTACCTAATGAATTATCCTGAGAACATAGCTAACTCAAAAAAGAAATAACATGGGTCACATCACCAAGGTGAGGAGCTTTTTTATTTGTTTGAAGTTGAACGCGCTAATGTTAATATCACCAAGGTGAGGAGTTTTTTTATTTGTTTGAAGTTGAACGCCCTAATCTTAATATCACCAAGGTGAGGAGTTTTTTTATTTGTTTGAAGTTGAACGCTCTAATCTTAATATCACCAAGGTGAGGAGTTTTTTTGTTTGTTTGAAGTTGAACGCGCTAATCTCTAGAAATACCAGTTGGATGAGAACGTAGCTAGCGACACATCGTTTTCATGGAAATACATAGAAACCAGCCGTGTCGCAGCGACACGTTGCCTGCAGTTGCCACCTGCGGTCGGCTACGAAATTATAATTCAGATCACAGAGAAGACCTCAAACTGACGTTGTGATTGTCATTAACTAATGCAACAGCACGCACAAACATTATCCTATTAGGTACCTACTCAGGATAGTCAAGTTGGCAAGTAAGTAGTTGTCATAATTTAGTGCACCTACATGTGAATATTATTACCTCTATAGGTAATGATGTAGTCAGCGCGAGATGATGACATTAAAATAAATAAAATTAAAAATTAAATAACCCCCGACAATTCCAGGTGCTACTGCAGTATCGGTTCAAAGTTACTATGTTCTTCTAATATCATTGAAGTAACAGAATACTAAATTTCGAATCGATCAGCAACTAGAAAAGAGCTAATAATCTTCAAACAGCTGAACCGATTTTCTTAAATTGTAGCTAAGAACACTCGATCAAGACACCTTTCAAACACAAAAATAATAATCAAAATCGGTTCAGCCGTTTGGGAGCTACGAGGGAACAGACAGATACACAGATACACACGTTGAACCTATAACACACCTCTTTTTTGGTCGGGGGTTCAAAATACACGTTATTGTACAAAATTACACCAACTTAATTTATTTGCTTCTCTTTAACGTAATAAACCACTGATTACTTCTCTTAAAATTTAAGTACATAGATAACATCACGCTTCTATTCTCCGTGTAATCCCCAACATTTAAATATTTCTTTGGTTAATCGTTTATTTAAACTTGGACTTTTATTATTAAGTCTGAAATCGTCAACCCGCCGCGCCGTGAGCAAGCGTGGTGATCAATGATCATACCTTCTCTGTATGAGAAGAGTAGTATTATTATTTATTTTTACCCGACTACGGCGAAGCAAAAAGGAGGGTTATGATTTTGACCGGTATGTATGTATGTTCATTTGTTCCCTCATAACTTCTAAACTACTCATCATAATTTCACAAATGGGGTATCATTGGAAGCGTCTCGGTCGTCCGCTGGTTATAGGCTATGTGAAGTCACATTAAATGAATGAAACAAAAAATGAAAAATGAAAAGACAAATTAAAAATCCGGAGTCACACGTAATCTATTAGATTTATGACCTAAAACGTGTAAAGGCTCGTACGCACTGGCGCGACTTGTCGCGCGACGCGACTTTAACAATACAATTTCTAATAAAACTTCACGATTGAACAATTGCCGGTGTCGCGTCGCGCGACAAGTCGCGCCAGTGTGTACGAGCCTTGACTCCGGATTTTTAATTTGTCTGTCTGAGATGACTTGTTTATACCTTTTTAGTTGACTTTTTTGCCGTAGTTGGGTTTTAGTTTTTATACTTTTATTTTTATTTAATCCTTTAGAGCACATATACAGGTTGACTGCCTTGTTGGTTTGGTGGTTGGTAGCAGGCCGGACTGTGGATTTGTCCCGGTTGCTGGCAATTTTGTTTGTGTGTTACGCTTTCACGCTAAAACGACTGAACGGATTTAAATGAAATTTGGCATACGAGACCATGACCTGGGTTAGGACATAGTATACTTTTTAGTCGATTGCGGCAAAGCCAAAAAGGAGGATTATGTGTTTGACCGTCAGAATGTATGTATGTCCGTCTCTATTTTCCCTCTTAACTACTAAACGACTGAACCGTTTATGATGAATGGTAAGTCGTTAGATTCGTTTTTATTGCGCGAGTGTCACTTGGTTTAAAAAAATTGGTATAACAAAATGCTAGTTTAAACAAAAAACTTCCAACCCTATCCATCCAGGGGTTATCAAAATGAAGGCCTTTCAAAGGTGATTACAAAACTATTGACAAATTATGTTTAAATGTAATATAAAATCAGAAATGAAAAAAACAAAAAGCTGTAAATAAAAAAGTACCTAATTAAATAAACTTAAAAACCCGACTGCAAAAACACATGAGTAAAAAAAGTATAAAAATAGGCATATAAGATATAAATCATCAATAGAATTTTGTTATCGCAGGCCCCTGACAAACAAACATACAACAACAACAACAACAGTACATAAATACCTACATACACCGTATATAGGTTATTTATTGGTTTGTCCGACCAACATTTTATTTAGGTACTTATATCATTGTAATAGATGCTTTTTTTTCTGTTTTCAGTCACGGGTTTTTAAGTTTTTTTTTTTAAATTACTTTATTGTATTTAATGAACCTTTAAAATAATAAATACCTTTAAAAATCAATCAATGCATCATGATAATGTTTCCCAAAAAAGGGAGAATCAAGCACAAACCCAGACTAGCTTCATTCTATCATTCTATCATTATCGAGACCCAGGATCGAGCAACGACGCAGTCAATACAATAATGAATCGAATTTACTAGTTTTATACTTAAGAGGGTTTATTCTGAAAGTTGGCAACGTCGCAAATAGATGTCAAATATTTCGCTGTTTTGATTAATTTGATAATATTTCTGTATGGAAATAAGAAATGTGGCTAACTAATTGACTAGAATATTGATTATGAAATGCAATAATTCATATCGTAAAACCGAATAGTTAGTTTTAGATGTAAAAAAAGTATTTGGTAACTTTCCAAATGCCTTTTTTTCACCTAAAACGGGTAGAACATCAAATTCAATGTTATAATTGCAATTCATTATTAATATTCTAGTCAATTGGTTAGCCACATTTCTTATTTCCATACAGTATTATTTCCAAATTAATCGAAACAGGTAAATATTTGACAGCTATTTACGACGTTGCCAACTTTAAGAATAAACCCTCTTAAGAGGGTTTATTCTGAAAGTTGGCAACGTCGCAAATAGATGTCAAATATTTCGCTGTTTTGATTAATTTGATAATATTTCTGTATGGAAATAAAAAATGTGGCTAACTAGCGAACTAGAATATTGATTATGAAATGCAACAATTAATATCGTAACACCGAATAGTTAGTTTTAGATGTAAAAAAAGTATTTGGTAACTTTCCAAATGCCTTTTTTTCACCTAAAACGGGTACAACATCAAATTCAATGTTATAATTGCAATTCATTATTAATATTCTAGTCAATTGGTTAGCCACATTTCTTATTTCCATACAGTATTATTTCCAAATTAATCGAAACAGGTAAATATTTGACAGCTATTTACGACGTTGCCAACTTTTAGGATGCACCCTCTTAACCTACCTCCTGACTTAAAGGTATTTTTTTTCGATTTGTGTCCTTGACAAGTTAGGTACACATTAAAACACAAATATCTCATAACTCATACTTTACAGGGTAATTAATAATTGCTATAAATAAATTGCATAAATCCTACAGATTACGTGTGACTCCGGTTATACGTAAACTGGATGCTATTTTGTTACGATGTCTTATATTTATACCTTTTTAGTTGTGGGGTTTTTTTTTTTTTTTTTATCCACAACGGGGAAGCTCTTGGCCAGAATCTCACCTGATGGAAAGTGATGATCAGGCCGAAGGTGGAAGCGAGCTTCACCCGGAATCCTCTACCACAGAGGAACTGGCTATCTTATCTCTAACTGCCGGAACACAACAATGCTTTTAACATTGTTGTTATGGCGACAGACTTAGATAAGATGGTGGTAGCGAGCCAGGCGGACTTAAGAGGGTGCATCCTAAAAGTTGGCAACGTCGTAAATAGCTGTCAAATATTTACCTGTTTCGATTAATTTGGAAATAATACTGTATGGAAATAAGAAATGTAGCTAACCAATTGACTAGAATATTAATAATGAATTGCAATTATAACATTGAATTTGATGTTGTACCCGTTTTAGGTGAAAAAAAGGCATTTGGAAAGTTACCAAATGCTTTTTTTACATCTAAAACTAACTATTCGGTGTTACGATATTAATTATTGCATTTCATAATCAATATTCTAGTTCGCTAGTTAGCCACATTTTTTATTTCCATACAGAAATATTATCAAATTAATCAAAACAGCGAAATATTTGACATCTATTTGCGACGTTGCCAACTTTCAGAATAAACCCTCTTAAAACGTCGTTTTGTCGTAAGTAGTTGGGTTTTAGTTTTTAACTTTCTTTTTTATTTATTTAAATTATTTTATGGAAAGGGGTCATTGAGATCATTGGGAATTTGATACCTATGATGTGTTAAACACATTACATTTAAGAAGGGAATTTAGTGTTAAAACTTCTTGAAAACTTCTTTAGCGAGCGCGGAAAATTTTCGCGTCACTGACAAGCAAATTTTAGTAATAAACCTATCTGTAACTAAGAGTAGGACATGTTGCACTTGGTCAGCAGTGAAAGCATTTTCATAGTTCTTCTGTCGGCAGTCCTCATGCTTGCCTATGTTTTTTTGATACTTTTACCAATACAATACAGATTCTTTCTAACTAACTTTCTAAACGACTGATGCAATAGTTCAATGTAACTTTCATCTTAACTTCTAGCATTGTTAAAGGTAAGAAGCACGCGGAACTGCAATTTCTAAACGTACTCACATGATTGTATATACGAAACTGTGTAGATTGCTTAAAAATACTATTTAGGCCAACGTAAATGGGCTACATTTTCGAGGCGTGGAAAAAGAAACTAATTGCAATACGGCCTCGGGCCTTGTTTGTAAGTGCGTGCTACTGATTATTGCACTATTGCTGGTGGTAAACGCACCATGACTTGCAATAAAAAGTAAATCGAACTTTGTGTTTACACTAATATTATAGAAACTAATACTTTTGAAAAAATAGACGGGTACCTAATAATAAATATCACTAAATCTTAGTATGAGTGGAGTATCTAGGGGTCAATGTTAAGGCATACTAGGGCAAGCCCAAAGGATAAGAAGACAGTCTAGAAACTTCAAAATATGTAGAGAAGGTTTATAAGCTCAAGCCAAGCTTTTGGACTTGGTCAAGTTACCACTACAGTATTTCATTTACACTAATAATAAAGAGAGAAAAGATTTGTCAAGTATTTTTGTTTGTAATTAATCATTAAACTCAAAAACCATACCGGACTGATTTCGAAATTCTTTCACCAGTAGAATGCTCTAATAACACTGAGTTTACAGCTCAACCAGAAGAAAACTATATTATCACTGAGTTGTAAAACTTCATTCTTAGAGTGGTATTCAGTTGCATCCGGTTAGACTGGAAGCCAACCACAACATAGTTGGGAAAAGGCTAGGCAGATTGTTTTTTTTGATATCCTTCAATATCATTCAGATTGTGATTTAAGTGTGGTACTGTGTGTTACGCATTATGGATGCAGTTATGTGATAGGCGCGTAAAAGTGAGCGAAAATTCAATATTGCTCCTCGTTGGAAGATCAATAGTCAGATGGGTGGATGACCTACAAAGGACAGCGGGTAAGACCTGAATTAGACTCATAGACTAGGGAAGCATGACACCAAACAAGGTCTTAATAATGGGTGAAAATAGGTTTTCAAAGAACAATGATGTTGAATAGAGAGAAAAATATAGATATGGTTACAAAAGAGGATATAATAGCTGAGTAAATATCGACTTTTTTGCCGTTAGATAATATAGCTGCCATGACCAAGTATTTATAGTAGGCAACTTGACAACCGTTTACGTGTTTGACGTGTGAATCATGCAGCATTGTAGCTTACGGCATAATAAATAGATAAGTATTAGTATTCAACTGCTACTGTATATTCATATTTCAATATTACATATCATGGCTAAATAATAACGGTACTTAATAATAATTCAAGGTTAAGCAACTCTTGCCGAGGTCGGTCCGTGGATGGGTGACCATCCATTACATAACGAAATCCCTCCGTGTCTCGGAAAGCACGTTAAGCTGTTAGTCCCGGCTGTCATTTGTAGTCGTATCTTTGACAGTCGTTACGGGTAGTCAGAGGCCCGAAAACCTGACAGTCTTACCAAGGGGTATAGGTATATATATATATAGGGTATTACCCAAGGAGTTGCTTCATGCAAAATACTGGTATTCAGCTGCATCCGGTTAGACTGGAAGCTGACCCCAACATTATCAGGAAAATGCTACGCAGCATTTCCCAGCGCAGCAGAGGACTGTTTTGTACGTTGATGTGAACCGATTTCTAGCAGAAGCTAGAAACTTAGGTATTCCTACTACTTATACTAAAAATGCTTGAACTAACGCCACTCCACCAATCGGGGGATCCGACCGGAATAAATCCTATTTTTGTTAACGGGTTAATTTTTCTTGTAGCATGGCATGCGGTTTTCCTACATAGGTATTACCTAACGATATAAGAAGATTATAGATTACAAGCCGTCTGCTAGGTGGGATTTCTCACCGGCAGAAATGACGAACGATCAAACAAACTTTCCTCCAACATTTAAGCCCTCTAGACAAAATCAAACTGGTTACTAATTTAATTGTATAATTTAATATTTTAATTACATTAACGTTAACTCTGACTGACACACTATTTGTTATTTTTTTTGGAAAATCGTCTACTTTAACAATAATTGTAAATATGATTAATTTATTCTCTAATTAATTTATTCGCCATTGCTTTTTTTTTTGCGGCTTTAGTGTTATTGCTATACTCGAACTCCGCTAGATAAATCGTCATCGAGGTCAAATATCATGCCATGTATTTGTTCAACTATACTATTACTTACTTAACTGTGCATAAGCGTAATACATAGCTGATACCCGGTTTCTAAAAGGCACACAAATTAAGCAGATAACAGACGCTTCTCTTTTTGTATATTTTTATCTTTCATCTTTCGCTCGAAGTGAGACTTCTGAGCTCAAAATGAATCAAAAGTGAAAAAAAAACTTAATTAGTGAACGATGTTGGATTTCGATACTCGGCCTTTTTCACTCGCCTACAGATCAGCCGGTCTATTTCGTAAAGATCTCACCGTGAAAACTTACGTGAAGTGACACTATTGACAGCTCACTTCCACCTCACTATTATAACTTAGGTGAGATTTTTACACAATAGTTCCACAGATCGAAAAATAAAATAAAATGAGCAGATGAATGTTCATTCCTAGGTAATTTTGTCGGTGTCGAGTGAACGTGGCATGAAACTAAAATGAACATTCACTCGAGTGGAGCGTCTGTTACTAGCTTTAGCTGACAGATTTTCAGAGTCATGTTATCTGCAGTTGTGATTGCCAGAAACGGGGTGTTAGCTAACTAAGTAGGTACTTACCAAAATTTTTGGGTAGATTCTGTTCCTTAGCCAGCCAGTCTTTAAAGGCAGCGACATCTTTTTCGGTGACTTGGGTCATCTGAAATTATATTGTTTAAATTGGGTTTTAATCATTGGTTGTCAGGTTGTTCGATGGTTTCCCTATTCGAAAACAAGAACCTGTATGAAAATTAATTTGACTATTTTCTTAGGGTGTCGTACCAATAGAGTGTGCCAGCGGAACCCAAAAACTCTTTCGATTGAAAATTATACACACGGTCTGCATACCTACCCAAAACAAAAAAAGGCCGCTCGTAGACAATAAATATCGAAATAATTTTGTTGGTATTATTGCGTCTTCCTACAGTTTCTAAAATATAATTATATGTATTATACAATTAGTAAAAACAAAACCTGCCCAATCCGAAAGGGGCACATAGGTACTGGAATAACATTACCAAAAAGTACCTACATAACCAAAAATGTACGTTAACGCAACGTTACTGAGTTGCTAAAAGAAATAGTTATCATCGAAACATTACCAATTTGATGTCGGTGAAAAGCAAACTATACTACACGTATAACACGTGCATTACACACACACGTGTGTTACACATGTTTACAAATAAATATATCTTTATCTTTATCTTTATCTTTATTCTTCCTTAACTTGGTAAGGTCAGATTCGACCAAACAGGAATAAATTTTATCCGCGGAATAAGATTTACTTCTGACAGTTTTCATATGGAGAAACTGTCAAAATTCAAAATTTTTTCGGAAGAGAACGCAGTGTCCGCGGATAAAATTTTAAATTTGGCCTGTTACGACTTACGAGCAAAAACAAACAAAAACTTTTAGTTTGCGTGCTAAACATAAGGATACGTGAAAAGTGGACGACCTCAAAAATAAGGAAAAGGACAAAAGTGAGCGATGTATTAATAAATATTAAAAACGCAAATAGAACTGGATTGGTCACATTACGAGAACAAACCGAGAAAAATGGACGATAGACGTAATGGAATGGTAGGAAAATGACAAAAGGGACGCCAAATAAGGAGGTGGGAAATGACTTACCAAAAGGATGGAGAAGATTAGCTCGTGACAGAGATAAGTGAAAGAAACTAGGGGATCCTATGTCGAAGGACAACCTGACCAACAAACTGGTTGCTGAAGAATGTGTATTTACTTAGAAATCGAAAGTTATATTTCTATATTTAAACTAAATTTAAAAGTAAAAATTATATAAGTTAGAACTGTAGGTACTATATTTAGTCAGCGAATAAAGGCTTTTTATGTTATTTTATATGGATAAAAATAAAAATTTGAGATTCTCACAACATAAGCCCTTCCATTTGATGTTTCACATGGTAAGTACAAAACTTTTCAAGTTTTGCATGCAAATTTTTTTTTCTTCTTCTAATTTGCCCCTAAAACTGCTCTCCTTATTCAAAATTCATTTATTTACTTTACCGTGTTTGGGTTTTAGTAATTTTTCAACTTAATCGATCCGGTAGATTGACAAAATTGGCTATGACACGTCTGTCACAGCCAATTTTTGATAGACTTAATAATTTGATAGTTCCATACCAGTATAAGGATTCCATACTAGTAGATACAATCAGCTTTTGGAGGGAGGTGGGCTGGTTGGAATAACCAACGACGGCCGCCATGGCCCACGCACAATGGTCCACCTGAAGGACTAAGTGCGGAAATCAAACCCAATAACATAGAACAGAAGGGTTCCGTTTTTCATTCGGACGTACAGAACCGTAATGGTAACTATCATTTTTTTTGCAAACGAAACCAGTCTAGGATTTTATTGACATACTTTGTGTATCAGCCTTGTGTATTGGACTTGGGTTTTATAAAATTGGGTCATTCAACACACTTGGTCAAAATATTGCTTTATTAACAACAGAGGCAGGAAATTATAACATCATCAAGAATTCAAGATATTACACAAATTGGATTAAATACGTATTATCGAAGCTAAATCAACAACTAAGTACCCAATCAAAGTTAATAAAATGTACCGACATGGAAACACAGCGTAAGCTAGGCTTTCTCTAGCAAATGGAAGAATTTTCAAAATCGGTCCACATATTTCGAAAACATCGAAGAACATTTAAAAAAAATACATAAGTACAGACGAACATATTATAACTTCTTCCTTTTTTGAAGTCGGTTAATAATAAATAAATAAAATCTTTATTGATAGTAACCATGAGACTCATAATTATAGTGTTAGTAACAATAAAATAAACTTACAACTATATTAGCGTAAAAAAAAATAAAAAATAGTCATTGCTTTAGAATTCCAGCTGAGATACCGGAGCAACGACTTACAATACATCAGTCCAGCGTAGGGTTGCCAGATCGGAACTTGCCGACTCCTGGACAATTCCCTGTCGGGCCTTAGCTATAGCTACGAATATATAAATATAAATTACGGGATATCTAATTTTATATTTATTTTTAAAGGAAAATACTTTTTATTTTTCTTTGTACTTTTATTAGTTCAGATAAAAGAAGTTTGGTAGAAAATCACCATATAAAAGATATAAAATTGAGATCTTTGCTTTTATAGTAGGCAATCATCAACAAGTACATTATGATGTACTATATAAAATTAAAATCAGACTTAAAAATAAAAAACAAACAAAGAAAATGAACCTCTCCGCCGAGTCACCGGGAGTCGGGCGAGTGAAGCAAACCCGCTCGCTGCCTGCCGCCTAGCCGTATCATTTGTTGTTATTTTATTTAATTATTAAATTTTTCGGAATCCGGGAATATAGATCGAATTACTGGACACGGGACAAGACGTAAAATTCCGGGACAATCCCGGAAATCCCGGACATCTGGCAACCTCCAGCGTGTCAGCAATAACATTCAGGATGCTGTTGGAACTGCCTCGCACCCCGCGCACCAAGGAGGCACATCTTTTACGCATTAAATGCATAAAAGCAATCAACACGCAATTCCGCAAACATCCCTGATGCGCTACAGAAGCGAGGCAGCACCATCAACACCCTGAAAGCATTATTATACCTACTGCACGCGAAGGGCACTGTACGATCTCTGCGTAAAATGTACCCCACCATAGGTGTAAAATGAGGAACAGAAGGCTCTAAAAAGTGTGCGGGCAATATTCGCTCTGACCGACAGCGCCCTTCGCGCTCTCTCAATGTCGTCATCGTCCTTAAGGCTAGCGGTCAAATGGTCATTAATGAAAAGACTTTGCACATTTAAAAAAAACAGTTGTAGTAAACAGTTTTTTATTAAGAAACCTTTTTAAAAAAACCTACTTACGCTGTTAGGTAAATTAAAATGATAATGACCTTCTGAGTTCAACACCCATGATAATGTGTCATGTATCATGCATGACTCACGAATGATATCCGGACTGCAGTTTACAGTTATGATGGTCATGGTACTACCTTCTAAAGATTTTTATAAAATTATCAACAGTAACAACATAAGCAACATAAGTCTTTGACAATAAACATTACGACATTTTTATTTTTCATTGTATGATATTTAAACGTGAGATTTTTATTGTAATCATTATTGTATTTTTTTGACTGATCAGGGGGCCTACCACAAGCTCTTAAAGCAGTATTATTACAATCTTACTTTGACTTTTCGTACCATGACGTCCTTAAAATAAGCTTATTATGATATTGAATTAATGTTGTTTTCTTAGCGGTTTCGGTGACGTCACCTCTAAAACTTCATTCAATTCGTACCACGAAGTGTCTTTTGACAGCTAGCAGGAATGTTTTTACGTCAAATTTAGCCATCATAAAAAAGTTCCTCGGACTCGACGGAAATATTATTATTTTGCAAATTTATAATTAAGAAATCATTATCGTGTCCTTTAAAGTAAGTCAAATGTATTTATTTACGTAAACTTGCCGAATGAATTGTGTACCTAGTGATTTTAGTCCATGGGTAATTCATTTCGTGTTTGATTGTAGATGGCAAATATGTATACGAAATGTTTTGTAAAAAACGCAGAACCCACCAGTACAAGAAAGCGGCGTCGTATGCAGCTACGTCAGGAAGCAACCCCTTCAATTTTATTTCAAAACACTAATCACTGAGTCTGACCATACATATTGTTTTGAACTATCTTCGTCAAAACATTACAGAAAAAATGTTTCTTTGTTTTAAAACTTATTCACTGAGTAACCGTGTTTAACCTTACCTTGATTCCATGTCGACTTTGTAGCCAGTTAAATCTTATTCCATTATAATAAAATAAGTTCAACCACTTAGAGTATAGTACTTGAAAATAAAAAATATCACTACATCGAGTTTCAAATTTCATTCTGCTATAAACACATTTTGTTCCGAATCATATAATGTCACAACTTAGTCATAGCTTATTTTTAATTGTTTCAATTGTTTTTCTCAGTTTGTAAAGCAAAATCTTTAATATTTGCGTTCATTTCATGGAAATTACTCATAAAAATTAGATTGTAATGCAAAGTAACATTTTTTAAATAAAAAAATATAATATTTAGCTTCAAGACTTATTTCGACGTACTTCGTAATAGCGATTCGGACCAACGTGTGAAAGGGACAGCGCTATACAGTTCGTATAGCGTTGTTTCTCTTCGACTGTCAGCAGGGAATAGACAAATCTTACAAATTGTTCATTCTTTCCCAGCACTAAGCAGGAATAAAACAATATTGAATGATGAAGGTCATGGTACGAATAGGAGTAATGTTATTGTAAGCTTGAAACAAAACTCTCTTGAAATAAGATTGTTTCGTAAAAGATTGTGGTAAGCCCCCAGTACCTACCTATTAAAGTCTTACTAGTGATAAATTTGTAATGGTTGTAAATATAATTATTAAATTCAAACCAGCTAATATTTTGCATGCCGTAAGCCAAAATGTATCGGGACAATTTTCAAATACCTATTCCAACTTATATGTATACCTACCTACATTATCAGCAAATAAATGATTTCTTTCTTTCTTTCTTTCTTTCATCACACCTGTATTCCCCGACGGGTTAGGTAGAGGTGTACCTATAGTACACCCACATTTGGCCAGTTATTTTTAAGTCCATGTAATAGGGGGCGAGTCTATTGCAATCAACCGGGCACAAGTCCAGACTCCGGGCTGCTACTGTACTATTATTTTAGATGGAAAAACCCAATAACACTTTGCCCGACCCGGGAATCGAACCCAGGCCTTCAAGCTCAGCAGTAGCGCTTGCGACCGCTAGAGAAAAGAAGCAGTCAACACAATACACAGCACAGTACTAAAGGTGCAAATCTTAAGGGTCCCCGAAACTATCAATTGCAATTGTATTTTTTTACGAGATTAATACACATTTATGCAGAAATTGATCGTTTACAAAATGCAATTGAAGGTATTAACAATATTACCTACTACAATTTCAATTGATCCCTTTACTTTTAGATCTAGCTTGATACACGCGAAGTAAAATATCATAAATCAGATTTTTTAAACATCATCTAACCTCCTTATATACAATAAATTGTAGTTATTAAAGATTCATTACCTAAGTTAGGATCGAAAAAAAACTGAATTAAACCAATGAAGTAAAAATTTTGAAACGAATGAATTATTAGGGAATGATGAAATTAAGTCTTATTTAAAATTACGGAATAAAAAATAATTATGATCGTATAAATAGAAGTACCTACCTACTTGCTGAAGAGACATTAAAACAAATAACCTGCATAGAATTTAATTTTCCCACACAAATATTCACTTAGCCAGTTTTTACACGATATTTTTCCAATATGTGCGTTGCGTATAACTAAACAATTTATATAAAATTAAAAACAGCTTACCTTGAATTAATTGCAACAATACGAAAATCGTAAATAATTCTCGACGAACGCCGCGCCCGTTCAACAGTAAATCCGACTTCACTCAATGGTTTCTCAACCGTTACTAAATAAATAAATAAAAACTTATCTGCTCGATTCGATTTTTAAAATTGCTAAGGCCGAGCGAACACTAGACGACTTTGTGAATGCGAACGACACGCATTGCGGATTCTGTGGCAATGCCATTGTCGCAACAGCACTCCACAGGCCATTGATATGAAATATGCCAAAATTTGGCCATCGTTTGTTGCAACCGCAATTGTAAATTGCGATACTCTGCTATCTTAGTAAATGTTGTACCTATGTACTCGGATTGTACATGTTTGTACGCTTACAATTCTCCAATTAACCTACAACAACCAAGAGAAATAGAAAACAACCAAGATATCCAAGAACTTGGGGATTGGTACAAGATTAGATCGGCCTACGCTCAGCAGTGGGTGAAGTCGGGTTGTTGATGATGATAATGATGAAACAAGAAAAATGTAACTAGAAACGAAGTCATGTTTTTCTCGAGAGATGATAATTGCGAGTTGGTGAACTGATGGTTACGTACGGTGTTAGATCGCTATGGCCTATCCCAAGGACATTTTATTCGGCAGAAAAGTCGGACATCGTTCATCGGTCCTTAAAGAATATTAGGCATCTTAAAATCTTGCACATGTTGCGATATCACCTTTCATGAAGTTATTTTAGAAGCATAGAATTATGATAATAAGCAGATGAGTATTGATAATTATTCAAAGTTCAAAGAAGAAATTATACTTCTCTAACACAAAAATAAAACTAGTTTCACGTTGCCTCGCCAAAATAACTTTGGCGAGTTTCACGGTGAGATTCGATCGATTTTAACGATGTTTTTTTTTGCCGTGTTGAAAATTGTAGCACTTATGGACAGCTGTTACTCGCTCATAAACTTCAGCCCCACATCTAACCGGCTCAGAGGTGTTACTGCAGCTACCTAAGACATAGCCCTCAGCAAAATATCAGCTCTTGACTCAGTGCAAAAGGCTTATAATAGCTGCGGCTTATCGGTGAAATGTTGCTTGAGTGACGGTGTTTTATAACCTCTACTTCGGAGTTTACGCAGAAGCTCCACGACGTGATCCCACCATCTATCTCCCTTTCACGGGAGTGGCTTGTACTCCAGGCTACCATCACCACTTGGTTGATAACCCGACTAGTCGTACTCAGCGCCTCTCCTCCACTATTATGCGCAAGGCAAACGTGTAAAACTCTCTATCAGAATCTGTTCCCGTCTACCTATCACCCCAAGAGATTTTAAAGCAAGTTATCAATACAGCAACAGTCATCTTTTGGGCACGCTCGTTCGATTGAAGATCGTTTTCCATCAGGCGAGATGAGGTCCAATACAATCAATGAACCCCGAGCCTGCTCCTACACCTGCTGCTGCAAGACCGCTGGCGCTGGCTACGGTAAGACCGATGAATCTGCCTAGCCTTTTCCCAACTATGTTGTGTGGTAGAGCATGCAATGCGGGCTTCCCGGTTTTCATTTTTACCGGTAAAAACCACTCAAACCGGTAAATTATTTATCGATGTATAAAATATTTATCCGCAAGCCCCAAGGTCTGTTAGGTCATTACATACTTTTCACACAGCACAAAGACATAGGTACACACAATTATAATTAAAAGGAAATACTTGCTTTTAGTTTCGGAGTTTTGGGGGACTGTCTTATGTAATTTTGACGTCCGAAAAGTGCTGATTCTCAGCCTAGTTTGAATAAATGACTTTTGTTTTGATTTGATATGCCTTATGGGCCTCTGACGTCGAGAAATATCTCAGGCATGCCGGTTTCCTCACGATATTTCCTTCACCGTTTTTGAAGCAAGTAATAATTATACAATACGCACAGTCGCACGTGAACCCGAAAAGTTAGAGGTGCATGTCTTGGGTTCGACCTCGGGATCTATGACTTGACATAATAATAATTTATTTCTTAACAATGTTGAGGAACAGATCGCCGCATAAATATAGGATTTACTTACCCTACAAAGTACGGCCCAGCAACATTGTTAGATTCTAGTTTTTAATAGATAGGTACTAGAAATTATTCCCACACAATAAACTGAAATAATGATAGCAGTTAACTTTTTTGCAATGTATCAATTTATAGGGTTCCTTACTAAAATGGTTTATTACAGAAACCCCAATTGGGATTGCTGCATTGTCCATCATAATCCGAATCCGTAACTCTGTGCCCGAATGTCTGTTTTCAGGTTATTATTTTCTTTATTCACGTAAGTACCTACTTATATTAAAACATCAAAGTCAGATAATCCTACTAATATTATAAATGTGAAAGTTTGTATGACTGTGTGTTTGTATGTTTGAGTGTTTGTTCATCAATCAAGCAAAAACGGCTGAACGGATTGGGGTGAAATTTGGTACACGTACAGCATATTATATAACCTGGATTAACACAGGATACTTTTTACCCCGGTAGTCCGTTCCTGAGGGATAATTTCCGACCTCCACGCGGGTGAAGCCGCGGGTAGAAGCTAGTTTAATATAATTAAGTAAGTATTAAAAAAAAACATCAATCAAGCTTAATTCGCTACCAATGTTATAGGTATTATCATCTTGCTTGAGATTTAACAATACCACTGATCATTAATCTTTTTTGTTTTTTTACTTTGTTTCATACTACATTGTATGTCAATATTCATTATGTGTGTTCCGCCTATGCTAAAAAAATATTTCTAACTGTTCTTTTTATTAAATTATTTAGAAGTAAATAATCATATGGATTCCGGTCAAGGTCATCGGTTCACCTTGTGAGAGGCATTCCAACGTTAATCTTCCGATAAGCGGTCTTCGGCCCCATCGGCCATCTGTTCTGCGAGCAATATACCCTGCCTACTAACATTTAAATTTGGCAATTCTTTTGCTGGATGCGGGACGGGAAGCACAGAATAAGCCTACTAATTTATAAACGTTCCAATGGTCTCTCAATGGTGAGTTTTTGATAGATTTGCCAGTCAAAATCTATCAAAAACTTACCATTGAGAGACCATAGTAACGTTTATAAATTAGTAGACTTAGGCCCTGGTCGAAGTGGCGGTGGTCGGAATGGAGGTCAGATGAAATGATCATGGTCATCATGATTGATGACGATGATTATTTACTTACTACTCATCTATTGCTACCTGTTGGACTTAGGCCTCTCCAATCGCGCGCCATCTTCGGCTCCTCTCATGGAGCTGCTTCTAACCACAGCCACCCTTCGTAGATCGTCACGACACCTAGTCTGGGAGCATCCTACGTTACGTTTGCTGATTAGCGGTCTCATCTCAAAAACACATTACTACCTATACACGTCGTTCATCGGTTGAAAACAAATTTTATAACTCTTCATTTTGTAGGTATATGTACCTACGTCATACATTGTCAATAAATTATTCATTGTCTGTATGGATTTTAATTACTGGTAAGGAAGTGTGTCCTGCTTGGAAATGAGCTAATTGGCGAAAATGTTTTGGAGTTAATGATCAGCGGAACAAAGTTCAATAACAATGAAATTGTCGGTAATACTTCATTCGGATTATTTAATAGTTACATAACCAATTAGAATATTGGTTTATGAAGGTTACTATCAATAAAGTTCTATATAGTATCTTCGACAATAATACAAAAAAAACCGGCCAAGTGCATGTCGGACCACGCACAATGAAGGCTTCCGTAGTTCGAATGAATACTTAATTCCAAAACCAAACTTAACATTGTAATTGAAAAACGTGTTCTATACGTTTTTTGTCATAAAACGGAAACAACAAAAAATGTGGTAAAACTACAAATGAACGATTTTTTAGACTTTTTCCTTTACGTGTGTTATGTTATGAGACCTTGCTTCTTGGCAATTTTCATGATTCTAGGTCAACGGGAGTACCCTATAGGTTTTGATTTATTTGCGAATACCTATCAAAATATTGGCAACTTTTTAGAGCTCTAAGGGCGCGTAGACCTTCTTATTTGAGATTAATTTCAACTTGATACCCAACGCGTTCCTGAGAAAAAGGGTCTTGACAGCCAGACAGACGGACAACGAAGTGATCCGTTTTAAGGGCCCCGTTTTTTTCCTTTTGAGGTACGGAACCCTAAAAAACTTAATTTTCAATAAAAAAATGTGTATGTAGGTACTAGATGGTTTATATCTCGACCAGTGATGGGTTTATCAAGCATTTTGATCGCTTATTCTATAGAATACCTTCATGCCCTAAATCGCTGGGCATAACATCTTTAACCTCGACAAAACCGCACGGTCATCACCCGTTTGTGTAGCGCTTGCGGTAAACACATCCTAAAATAATTGCTAGCTGTCAACAGGCAAAACAAGATAGTCTGAATAAAAATATCAAGTCTGTCGTGTGTAGGGTACCTACGTATTAAGTCTCGCGCAGACTGGCGCGACGCGACACCCGTTATTGTTCTACCGTGAAGTTTTCTTAGAAATTTTGTTGTTAGTGTCGCGGTGCGCCGTCGCGTCGCGCCAGTCTGCACCAGGCTTTAAAAGGAGAATGACAAGTCTTTTTTTCGGCCTATCAGCGTGTAATTAAAATATATATTTACAGAATTTCTAGCTGTAATAAATAATGTAAAATGATGCAGAGGATAGTTTACTTTAAAGCTTATTGATTTATGGACCCAATAAGCATGATGATGTCCCAACAGTCATTAGATATTAACACAAATTAATAAAAAAATGGAACAGTATTCAAGTTTTATTCAAGGCCGCACGTCAGTGTGAGGGTCACCGTCCATCTGTTCTTGTACAACCTGATTAGCTACACTAATATAATAGAAAAAAGATTTATATTTTAGTTTGTAATGCATTTTTCACAGCCAGTGTGGGAGCACCATAATGCAAAATACCTAATTATTATGTGGGTTGGTTCTTTAGTAATTTTTTTTTTTTTTTACCACAACGAGGAAGCTCTTGGCCTGAATCTCACCTGATGGTAAGTGATGAACAGGCCAAAGGTGGAAGCGACCTTCACCCGGAATACACTTGTATTACTGGTGAAAATAACAAAAACTCATAATTTAATGAAATTTTATTGTAAAATCTATTATTAGCCTTAATACTTATACTCGGCTCGACTCGCTCGTGAAAGATACACCTGAAAAACCTTCCAGATCATCATCAATGTTATCGTCTCCCACAAGATTAGCATAAAAACCATGGGAGTCTTGATGAATGACGTGCAGAAGGATCTTTAGTTCCATTAACTTAGCCTCAGGAGCAGGCTTCCCGTTTGACCAAAGAGATTCCATTATCCCCTAGTAATAAAAAGTTGGCATTTCTTTTTAATACTTAATAAAAAATTAAAAAACGCAATTGTCGGTGAAGTTAGGCTCTCATAAAAGTTACCTCTATTTTTCAGCATTATTTATTTTGTGTTCAGCCGAGATACTTTATCGCCATCTACAGTTTTCTTCTTAAATTAATAAGGCTAAATACTATTTTCACGCGCAAATTGGAAAAAAAATCGCGTGATCGGTTTTGATATCCAGGATGTTTCATAGAGGCTGAGTTTTAATTGACATGCAGAAGGAGATGTATACATGTTTTTTTTGGGCATTCAAGTTTAACAAATTGTTATCAAGTCATTTTTTTCAGATTTTCTATGTTAATTATATCCACCCATGTTTTGCTCTAAATAGTAAAACTATATCACCAGCAAATGTGACAATTTGTCCCTTGTCCATAAAA
Source organism: Eupsilia transversa (assembly GCA_914767815.1). NCBI lineage: Eukaryota > Metazoa > Arthropoda > Insecta > Lepidoptera > Noctuidae > Eupsilia > Eupsilia transversa. Next base: position 9,462,694 of record OU611888.1, read on the forward strand.
AAGTCACATAATAATATCATAATGTAGATCAAAAAAGAGCGTTAGGCCTAGCATGCATCCTTGTGGAACTCCGTATAACATACGACCTCTTGGTTATAGTCATCATAAAATCTTGACACTCTGTTTGAGGTTATTCAAATCATGACAAAACTAGAGGTATACCTCGAATTTCCCATATATTCCAGCTTAACGAGGAGAATAGGAACTAGGACCATGTCGAACGCCTTAGCGAGATCCTAAAATATACCCAGGAGTCTATCTCCATCATCCAAGTCAGCAACTATAAAGAAAGTTCATTTATGTAGCGCATCATCCCGTAGATCTGCCTTCCCTGAATCCAAACTGGTTTCACGAGAAAAATCCTTTTGAGTCTAGATATGTATTTACTCTACAGTTGATTAGTTTTTCTGAAACTCCTTACTACGCAAGCCAGGTCAAGGTCAAAGAGATGCCACCAGTGTTACCACCGACGTGCGGTCGACTGTACCTACCTATGTAATTATCTGGCAAATTAGTAATATAACTGAAAATTATCTTTATTCTATCAACTCATATTTGCATAGATTCGATGGCACGGATGCGCTAAGATAGGCCGAAAAATTCAAATTTTCTTACGTTTTTTGCAATTTGCAGGTCAGTGTAAGATTGTATGTTGATTAAAATATGATTGAAATTCAAATAATCTCAAACCGGCCTTGGGAATCCTAAGGCCGTTTTTAGAATGATATATTATTACATAAGAAAGGGTTTCATTTATTAACAATAATTTAAAAAAAAACACGATTGGTATCTTTAAAAAAAAAAACAAATGGTGTATTTTTAAACATAACATAATTTTTGTACAGAGTACTTCAGCCCATTACTAATGGAATGTTTTATTTTTAACAATAATATAATAGGTAGATATAGGTATTACACTTTCATAATTTTTAATTTTCAACGAGTATAAAACTTTGTATATGATTCACAATTTATGTACCTATAAAATATCTGCATATTGGTATACCGTTCCAAAATATACCCAAAAAGGTTAATAAAAAATCTGTACCTAATATTTTTGTCAATTAAGAGAATTCCACAGAAAACAATGTATGTACAGTCACGTGCAAAAGATGAGTCATGCAGTAAATAAACAATTAATTTGGTATATCCTAATTATTTTTTAATATTTTACAAACCGGAAATAGTAAGAAGCTGCAGAGATACCATACTGCATAGGTACCTACGTAATTTAGTTTACAAACACCTTAATAAAAACCACATAGGTACTTACTTATAAAGTTTAATTTGCACTACAACTTCAAAAAAAAAAAGACTGCGCAAGAGTTCTAGTCATTCTGAAATCAACTTAATTCACACGTGCATAAAGTTGATGTTCGTTTAAGTGGCTATTACATCAATTGAAAACAATGATTTAGTTATGGAATACCTCTCGCATCTTTTTACACGTATCTGTATCAGTGTTCCTTAATTATTAAACTTCTACTCATAGATATCTAGAGTAAAACCACACCTTAAACGTTTATTTTAAATATCTTAAATTCGCAAGATCCTGGCAAATTACGAGGCACACTGTGTTTTAACTAATTCAATTAGTTACTAAATTAATATACAAACAATAAGGCACAGCAAATAATAACACAGCCAGCTATTTGTATGCAAAAACATATAAAAAATTGTGCATTATAAATCTTCTTATATAAACTAGTTTACTTTAAATCAGCATCATGAGTTGTCATGAGTAAGCGATTAGTTTTTTATTAATATTGTGCTATTCCAAAATTTCCCTTTATCCCAACTGAAAGCGGATATCGAATCGTTTACAATTACATCAATTTTAATGAATTTAAAATTAAAAAAAACAAGTACTGTGTGACGACTTGATTTTTTTATTATTTCACTTATGATGCTGACTGCACTTATGAAACGTCAGAACATAGGTTCACACAAGCACACACACGGACCACATTTGACCGACAAAATCACACATGTGTGGGCGATACCGACCACATGCCACGTCGCAGCCACAGCGGAACCACCAGCGAGACAGCGCAATATAGCGACCGGCAACATCGCAAACAGAACGATCTGTCTGTCTGTAAACATTCATCATCATCATCATTTCAGCCCGGAATCACCCACTGCCTCCCCTTTATTCTGCCATACTTACCGGTTCCGTGCGTCCCTCATCCAGGGAAACAGGAACCTCATCATCAGGGTCCGGATCTGTAAACACTAGCCACAACGTAACCATATCGCAACTACAAGCGACAACGCAAACCACTACACAACTGCAAGAAGTTGCAGCCACACTATTCACAGTAACTGCTTGCCTACATTTTATCGCTGCGATGTGGTGTGGTTGTGGTACGTGGGAACGGGTTCTTAGGTAGCCACGTAAGTAACGCTAAATGCAAAACTAAAGGATCACACACGTAGGTATAGTAAAACTAGTAAATAAAAAGTATTCGTATAGGAAAGCAAAATATTGTCATGTCTACTCATAATCATAAACAAACTATCTAATATTAGTCTATGTCCAAAGATCTAAAAGTGGCTTCTTTTGTTATCTTCCCCTTTTTCGACGTCTTCCAAAAGTTTTCATCCAAAAATGTTTCTCTGAAAAAAACGAAAATTAAAAATTATTTTTAAACTATGCGTGAATGGAAAAATCCGAATCTATTACAAATAGGGAAAAATACATAAACCCTGGCGTTTCTTTTCCCAAGAAACCGAATGGCCGCTCGAAATGTAGTTAGTAGTGTAGTGTAGTTTTTTTTTTATTTGATTTAGTTTGGCTTGTATGAATTTTAAGTTCAGGGATTTAAAGTAATCGATGTTAGAATTATAATTATATGATTTGAATTGATTAAGTAAATGATTTGAATTTTGATAATTTCCGTTGTTTTAGTATGAAAAATTGACTCCTAATTAGTAGTTTTATTGGTAAGTAGATCACTTTAAATAAGAAATTATATGAAAAGAATTTTCTACGCCAAACGCTTCTTCTTCGCCGTTAAATAGCGCGTTATTTAATCGCCTCCCTGGAAAAACGCTCGCAAATCGCCAGTGTGCGCCGAGCATACTAAGGGCTCTACTAAGACCTTGCTTCAGTTGAAATAAAGTTGAGAATTGATATTTGTTTGGCAGTGACGAATGCGTTGCGCTGCCCCTCGCCAGATGTGCGCCAGCGAAGTTACGCCCGACGCCTCTTCCGTCAGACGCGTGACCCGCCATAGTATTCAATGAAAAACTTGCGAGAGTATAGTTACCGTTGTTCCATGACAATTTCCATTGCCTTCTGGTTCATTTCTTCCATAGAAGGTTTGGCGCCGCCGTAGTCTTGTGGCAAGTCTTCCTTCCTGATAAATTTGTATATCGTCTCAGATTTAGGCACGTGGAAGTGGATCTGTAATTAATTAATGATAATTCTTTTTTATTTCAGACCGACCACATTTTGGAGAGCAGTGTAGGCCCAGTCCTTAACGGCCACGACATTCTCAAAAACGGTAAAGGAAAACATCGTGAGGAAACCGGCATGTCCCAGAACCAAAACTTCACAGACACATACATCTACCATTAGGCCCACGTGGTGGATTACGGTCCACTCCCTAGTCTCACCGAGAGGGGGACTGTGTCCCAGCAATGGATAAATTATGGGCTGATTATGACATTTTGGAACAAGGCTTTGGCACAAGTCTTACAAGGGGCATCGTGTTCCCCAGTAACTAGATTAAGGAAGGAAGACAGACAGACAGACACTAGCCGGTGGACCCCAAAAAAGTTGGGAAAAGGCTAAGCAGATAATAGCTTTGGCAATACGGATGCTAAGGAATTCCAGGAATTGATTACACCATGCATGGATAAAAAGCTTTCGGTCTTCCAGATAGGTGAACACAAGTTCAAGCACCAAGTTTTACCATTTTTTACGTTGGTAAAGGCCACTTTTCTACGCACTTTCGTTCTCCGTAACCTGGGCCAGTCCTTTTGATAGAAGTCAAGCATGTGTGGCGGCATCTACAACGCCACATGCGAAGTACGCATCAAAAGACCTGACGTCACACAAATCCTGCATCGCACAGCGCAAATCGCGCAAATCACCTAGCATTCAATGGGTACTTGGTTGTTCTTTAAACAAAAGCTCATCTGACATGCGACAGAAATGTATAGGTATGTACATAGACCTAAGTTTATCAAGCAGCTTTCCGTAATTAATGTCCGGTCCAATCCCGGCCAAGTTTAGCGGCCTTCCGGGTTACTGTTACTGTGAAGCCTCGTGCAGACTGCACGCACACACACTGGCAAGACAATTAATAATTGTTCTACCGTGAAGTTTTCTTAGAAATTGTATTGTTAGAGTCGCGTCGCCCCGTCGCGTCGCACCAGTGTGTGGAGGAACGCACCAGGAGGTTTTAGCTTATAGCATAGGTACCACTGCTGCGCAAAGGTTTTTCCCATGACTGACTTCCAGTGCTTGCCATACAGCGAGTTAAATATGTGATTAAAGATTTTGGTTCGGCGAATTGTATAAATAAAAATAAAAATAAGAAGCAGGGATAAGTACGTACCATATCAACGATTTCTTGTTTGAGGAACGGCTTCATGAGGCCGAACAGTTTGTCTATGAAGGGCGGCGCGTTTATAATGTGGATCTGCTTTATTCTGATCGGCATGGCTTCCTGGGGATTCAGAAGAAGAGAATATTCATGAGTTTGGGATGAAAGAGAAGGGAATATTCATTAATGGCAAAATCAAGATTTTCCAGCAAGCATTGGAGCTCAGTATACATAATAAAGCCTGACGCAGACTGGCGCGACGCGACGGCGCGACGCGACTCTAACAAAACAATGTCTAAGAAAACTTCATGGTAGTACAATTACCGGTATCGCGTCACGCCAGTCTGCACGAGGCCTAAATAAAACGTTCCCACTGCTGGGAACAGGGACAGGCTTTCTCTCTGTGAGAAAGAGTGGACCTATCCAACACGCGGGCCCAACGCTTTGTGGATGGTCATGCCTTTGAATTCTTGTTTTTAGGACATGACGGTTTACCCACGATGTTTTCCTTCACTGTAGTGCAGCATACTAGGTGCTAATCAAACTAACAGATCGAGTTCAAAGACCACTCTGTGCTCAATAACTTAAATAGCGGATGTTGGAAAAAAAGTGGGCAAGTCACACGAATGAGTGAACCCTAACAGATAGGCCAAAATCGTCACTCGCTGGACGCCTGAGAGAAGCCATAAATTAAAATGTGAAATCGATGTGTATCGAATTATTTGTAATGAAAAAATATTTAAATAATAAACATTATTTGCATTACAATGCAAATAAAGGCGTTATGAACACAGCTGGCATGAACAGGCGGAATGGCGTACGACAAAAAATTAAAGACATTATTTAGAAACATCTGATAAATTCATCGCAGAAAAGCAAGAGTGAGTGCTCACGATAAAGTCAAACATTGACCAAAACTAAAACATTTGACACACTAGAATTTCTATTAAACGTGGCTATAGCCACTTCGACAATCGAATTCATCGACTCAAATGGACTCAATATACCTACGTAGACCAATCAACTTGAATGCTGCAATCCAATCTGCTATCTAATGCGTAACATATTTCCGTAAAGCATTAAAACTAATCTGTTTCATTTTGACAGTTCAACAATATTCATTGCGTTATTTACGTTGTTGAGCAGATTTTTTTTCGAACTTATGAAGCAATGGATTAGCAATCTGTTTCAATACGATTCAGATTGTCATTAATTGTGTTTTACGCAATTAGGGTACTGAAGTTAACAAAACCAACGATACCGTCAGAATATATCGAGTAGTTTAGGAGTTAGGTATGAGGGAACAGATGATACACATTGCCTCTTAAAATCATAAACCTCCTTTGGCTTTGCCGTAGTCGGGTCAATAGATCGCTCACCTCTTGATATTTAGACAGCTTCCTCGCAACTGAGATATTGAACTTCGTGATAAACTTGAGCGTGATATCCTTAGCGTCAATGACCACAATGTCTTCTTCAGCTAAATAGTCATTGGCTAGCATCCACGCGTCGCAAGACATGAAGAACATTCTAGCATCTTGGGTATAGTCATACAGCTCTAGACCCGGGTCGTTTAATTGCCAAAACCAGATATTCCTATCCCCCTCTATTTGATACTGCGCCATTTTTCTGAAAGTAAAAAAAATATGGGTCAATTTTGGTGAATTTTCTGGAACTGAAAAGCAGTTTCGCAGTTTTGGCCTGCATCCAGAAATAATAAGAACAAAAATGGAAGATTCTGCGATTATAATAGAACTAGGACTTGGATTTAGATTTTTGCTACTTTTATTTATATGTATAAATATTTTTAATACAAACAGCTGTGCTTACGCCAGTTTATGGAAAGGTTAAAAACGATAATGGATGTTTACTTCATTGTAATGGTACCTAGTAGGTAGGACTTGGATTTCGATTTTTGCTATTTACTTTTATTTATATACATATTTTTAATACAAACAGCTGTTCTTACGCCAGTTTATGGAAAGGTTAAAAACGAAAATGGAAGATTACTTCATTGTAATGGAAATATGACTTGGATTTAGTGGTTTGCTACTTTTATTTACCTATTTATTTTTTGGTTTGCTTCAGACAGTATAAAGGTTATATATTTACTTCCATTTCTAGAAAAATACTTGTTTATTTAGTAATCGTGCTGACTAGGATTGTTCGGAAGACACTGCTGATGGTAAAATAATACTCTTATTTGTTCAGATAAGAATCTCACGTCGGTACGCTTAAATAAGAGCGGAGAGGTCATTGGTCGGAGCATTGACAAACACAATACGTAGGTATATTATTTTTATCAGTTTATTGATAGGTCATCGGCCGTAGAAACTGGCCCGTATATAGAACTTTTGGCTTTTTCAGAACTTCCCTTACGGCCTTGTCAACTTGGCTAAAATACAAGTTGATTTTAATTAATATTTAAAACAAAAATGGGCAAGGAGTTGAACAAACCTAAATATATAATTAGAACTCGCAGATTTTTGTAAAATGATGCGATGAGACTTGTTCCAAAAACATTTGAGGATTATTCTAACTTAAGGAGTTGTATTTCTGATTCTAATGATTACAATTCTGTAAAGTCATATTTGTTCCGGTCGCGAATCATATTTTAATCAACATACAACCTGACACCTGCAAATTGCAAAAACGTAAGAAAATTTGAATTTCAAGGGCTACCTTGGAGCTTCCCCCTTAACAAAACTTGTCTAAGAAATAACTTATTAGTGGAACCGAGGACAGTGTAGTGGAGCGTGACCCCTTGTCTTATTATAATTAGTGCTGATTGCTCTATTAACCTGTGTAGTGAAACATTCGTTTCCTTTATCTTATGTGATAATGATTTCTTTTTATTAATAGATAGCTGTTAATTATTTACTGGCATGACGTAGGTCATAAGTGGTAATTAGTCGGTTTTATCTTTATGACAGTATTTCACTAATGGGCTACCTTCCCCTCTCATGATTAGATCAGCTTTATGTCATTGCTTTATGCTTGTATCGGTGTCACCCCTACGCCTCACACTCTTTCTGAATTCTTGTAAATGTGTGTGCCTAGACTTTTCCCAACTATGTTGGGGTCGGCTTCCAGTCTAACCGGATGCAGCTGAATATCAGTATTTTACATGGAGCGACTGCCTATCTGACCTCCACAACCCAGTTATTGGGTAACACGATACCCCTTGTTCGTGTGAACGTAGATATTAATAAATTATATAAAGAACAAGCCGTGTTGCCATATTAGATTTCCCATTGGCAAAAATGACGAACTCGGAACTTCCATACAAACTTTCATCCCCCATTTAAACGCATTCAGGGGACGAATTTTCAAAAATCTGCTCGCTTTCGTTATGAAACTGTGGCGGCATCTACATCGCCACATGCGAGCTACACGTCACACTGAATGACGTCACAAGAAATCCTGCATCGCGTAAAGCAGTTACTGCGCGATACCGAGCAACACCCGTCTGGTCCTGTCTATTCCTAAAACCTCTAAAAAACTATATATATTAGACCCAGCGGTTTAGGTTGTGCGTTGTCTGTCAGTGTATGGATTTTTATTAAGATAGTAGGTGGTGTTTAAAACTAACTAACTATACTGGTTCTATAGTTTCTCTGTCCATCAATAGGTTGTTTTAGATCCTTAAGAGACCTGAGGCCGCCAATTAGAACACCTATGTAACTGTTTAGTTTCAAAGTGTCGTTCATATGCTGTACAATGAATAGTATAATCCTCTATTTAGGTACCTACCTACATTTGTATAGAGACTGCAATAAATACCTACACAGTTTTAATTCCACTGTGTTAGTTGGTTCTGCGATTTATAGCCGAGATTAGAACGAATTACTAACAGCCATAAGCTTGCCCTAGATTAGTGTAGTCACGATCACGATCATCCGCAGTGTTGCCAGAACACGAGACACACTTGCTGAATAATTTTATAGAGCCGAGCGTCTCCGTGCTGTTTTTTCAATCAAAGAACATAAGTACGTAGACTCACGAGATTTTCAAAGCCTTCTGCATAGCAGGTGACAGTGGATCCCTGTGGTTCACCAGCTCTGGGGAATTGTCTCTGATTTTGAAGAACAGCTCTATGGTCTGCTTTGTCTTCTCCAAGTCATAGTAGCAGCTGTGAAGAAACCTCAGGATGATTCTGTTCTCTGAAACATGAGAATGACACAATTATTATTAGCTTCTACTAGAAGATTACGGTAAGACGAAAGAAACGTCGGATGGATCTATGAATGGATTTTGTGAAAGATATGTATAGAAAAATAAAGATATATAGATTATTATAGTTAAAAAACCGGCCAAGTGATTGTCGGACCACGCACAATGAAGGGTTCCGTAGTTGGGACGAATGTATCCCAAGACCAAACTTAACATTGTAGTTGAAAAACGTGTTCTCCGATACAGAATGTATGCAAAATAATGAATGTATGAATGTAGTTGTTGAATGTATGACATATAATTATTTTTGCAACTGCAAATGTAAGTTGATCGATTATTACACGTTAAAGGCTCGTTCACACCGGCGCGACTTGTCGCGCGACGCGACACCGGCAATTGTTCAAACGTGAAGTTTTATTAGAAATTGTATTGTTAAAGTCGCGTCGCGCGACAAGTCGCGCCGGTGTGAACGAGCCTTAAATTGTACAGCATATTTAGCCGTGATAGACTGATAGGTTTCTTTTACTTTTGTTATACAATACTAAAAAGGGGGTGACTGCCGAGATGGCTTACAGAGATTTAGGTATAGAAGAAGAAGGTATGCTGCCAAAACAGAACCCAAATAAATAAGTGTAAGCAGGAGGATGATGATGACTCGCTTACAAAGTAATAACAGAACATGGTGTATTTCTCAATGATAATATAATGGAACCGTCCACTCGATCGAATAATTACAACTTTAGGTTATTCAAAGCCGCTAAAAGTCGTGCGGGTAGGATGCAAAACCATGATGTAACAATAAAATAAATAAAATAAAAATAAAATTCATTTATTTCAGGTCCTTGACCCATAGTAATAACGATACACAATTTTGACAATTTTGTAATGTCACAATTTTGAATTACAATACTGCCTTCATTCCAATCTTGGTGTCAACTTAGCCGCTTCTCTCAACACTGTTTACACAATTAGTCCACGCAATATCCACTAATACAAATACTTACGTACGTATTTATGTATTTAAGTTAGCCAATAATTGTTTACACAATACATTTAAAATGTAACTTTTAACAACAAAAAAAACAACCGACTTCCAAAATAAAACATTACAAAGTTAATTTCGGAAGTCGGGGTCTTCGATTTAGAATTTTTGCCACTTCCAAAATTAAAGTTATTTTTCACTTTATAGTGTATTTTTGTAAGCCGGTTGTTTTTTTTTTTTAAGTTAGTTGGGGTACCTAACCCTCATAAATTCGAAAATCACGACCTGCTATGTTAATAAGTGTGACCGGAACTTATAAGAACATCAGCCACATAGGCTAGGTGGGAAAAATACGTATTATTGAACCTAACCCAAAAAGTACCCAAGCAAAGTTAATAAAATTTATGTGGCACCAACTTCGAACCTCTCCAATAAAAAAGTTATCGTTCAAATCGTACAATCGTACTCTGCAAAAAGATATGCGACGTCATACATTTAAAAAAAAACCTGTCGATTTGAGAACCTCCTTCTTCGGTTAAAAAACATTGCATTTGGAAATTTCCGCATAGCTTGGGGTACTAAACCAATGTACAGGGAAAAACAGTCTTTGGGAACTCGCCGAATGCAAAACCTGCATTTTTTTTTAATACGGTTTAAAATGATGACATGACTGTTGCGACTGTTGCGAGAGGAATTTGAATACTTCTCCAAAGCAGATAAGTTAAACCATCGTTCACAAATGAATCAGTTAGTTTAATTCCGAATAACCACGGAACTAAACTTGTCTGCTTACTTGTAGAGAACACACACAATGGTTATTTTTATAAAACTGGTTTTGTTTGTGTTCCCACGCATGGTATTGAATAGGAAATATGTTTAGCACGCTTTTTGTTGATATCACATAGACCATTGTTAGTTGAAATTACTAATGAAACGGCATCACAAATTGAGCTTTTAAAATATAAGCAACATTGTAGGAAGCCTAACGTTTTACGTGCAATGGAACATAATTTTGAGCTGTTAACAAGTCATATAATTCCTTGACAAGTAGAAGATGACAATGAGGATGTGCGAAAGTACCTTTTTATACAAATAAACGTTACAGGTGTTTCTAGGTAATCCATGTGATATTGACGCCCGCACCACCGCTGAACTGAAGTAGGTAGGTACAAAGGTACCTACTATTTTGTAGCAGATCATCGATAAGTTGCACATAAGATTCTATAGCACGTCCACTTGAAAACAATTCAATGGAAAATGCATAAGTTACAATCTGCACCTTATGACAACAGAGATAAAGTTAAAATCTGAATCAAAATGGGTATCAATATTGTGGAAAACTTGGTGGACAAGTATATAGGCTTGTAACAACGGATCGCCATTCATTGTACGTTCAACGATGCTCGCTGAATAGCCTATCGGGTGGCAATTATTCTTTGTGCGATGCGGACGAATCAATAACAGGGACTTGGGTACATGTGACTACTGATACCGTAGATATATCTGTTCATTTTTCATGCCTCAGAGAGCTTGATAACCCGTCATCGGTCATGCGAACAAGTCAGAAGCCCGAAACTACGATAACCGGTTTAGCATTAGATATCAACATACGATGTTACCTTGGTGATCGTTTACTACTTTATCATTCTAATCAAATTCAAAGGTGACTAGGACAGACTGGATGCGGAAGGCGGAGGAAAGTTCAATGCCATCAAGTTATTCAAGTTTCCAAACTAGGAACTTGGAATATACTTACTACATTTTAATAACCAATTAATTATACTGAACAAGGCTTTACGCACATGTTATGTAAGCCTAGACAAGTATAAAATTTAAGCGCATTAAACAACAAGAAATGAATCATTTCAACCAAATGATTTTCCTACAAGAATTCGAATATGTATATGCCTACAAGAATTCGAATATATATTATCCTAAGGACAGACTTCGCATGTCGCTTCAGAAACTTGAGGACTATCGTAATCTGTATGATTTTACTAACTTGTAAAATTATCATTACATAATAAGTATTTTCTTCCGCATCATTAAATTACTGAAAACCGAACATGAACGAATGCTTTGAAAAGAAACGGCAAAGAGACATATAAGGTGCTATAAAAATATCTGCCACGGCTGCAATGGGAGATAGTATTGTGTTTATAGATTACAATAGTAAAGATAAATTATTGATCATGTGTCATATTTTTTTTCATACAAAAAATTTTACGTATAAATTTGCAAGTGACGAACTAGTCAGCTGATTTCAGTTTTCATTCACAGAACAGATGGAAAGAGATAGCAGTTGTTTTCATTGACGAAGTGCACTTCGCGCGTAATTTGTGAACCACGTTATGCAGAGTAGAGTCATGTTTATTTAACTACTTTATTTTCTCAAATTGATTTAACTGTGCCGGGGTACGAAATTTCTTCACTATTGTTATCTTTAAACACAATACTACCTCTCATTAAAGCCGTGGCAGATATTTTTATAGCACCTTATATAAGTCAATGATCTGATGATTTAAAGACAACACCAACACCGTGTGGAGCATGATATATTGTGCGAATATACTCGGAGCTCGGAGATCTATGAAGTTTTAGTACATAGAACTTCGACATAACCCTCTTATTCTCCACAGATGAAGGGCATATATATAAGGATTTCCCCAAGGAATATAGAACATCAATACAGCGTGTAAGCTAGGAAAATCGACTCGCAAACTGTTACTATTAATTCAGTAGACCAACCAGCGTTGAAATTGTGCGTCGGTTATTTAAAAAGTACCTATAACAGCTTTTCTAAACATTTCAACCGTGATTGCACTTTTGTATGAAACAGCATTGTTTTTTTAATCAATCGATGAAAAATTTATGCCCTGGGGGGGCAACTTCATCAACTCGGCCTATCGCAGTTCACTGCTAGAGATATGCCTCTCCCAGGCTACAACACTCTGTCCTCCGCCTTCTGCATCCAGTCTGTCCCAGTCACCTTTTTAAGGTCGTCTGTCCATCTAGCTGGGGGTGCCCCACACTACGCTTGCCGATACGCGGTCTCCACTTCAGGACTCGTCTGGTCCACCAGCAATCGGTCGTTGGACAAACCTGGCCAGCCCACTGCTACTTCAGCTTGCTTACTCTGCAAGCTATGATTAACTATGTCGGTTCTTTTCCGGATAATTTAATTCCCGATTTCATCAGAGTTGAAGAATTGCTTACCTAAATCTTTGGGCAAATGAGGCTGCTTGTTTATCCAATCTCGAAGTTGCTCCACCTGCTTTTGTGCCTCTTGTGAGATCTTGTTATCCATGTTGAGGATCACCTGAAATTATGAAAAACAAATGGGTAGTTTCTAATTTTTAATTAATGGGGTTAAACAAACCCCACCTGAGGAAAATAGGACTTATATAGTTGATATAAGTCTGAAATCGCCAAACCGCCTTCAGCAAGCACGGTGATTAATGTTCTTGCGCTCTTTGTATGAGAAGGAAAGAACAGCACGGCACGGAATTATCGGTATTAAGGCCCTACACTGGAGAAGAAGACCCTAGTCGCCAGCTCAGACTCGTTGACGTCAAAATGTATGCTATTTCATTCAACATCGTGTGCGAAAGGGACAAACACTGTGATGAGCAGTAAGAAGCTAATACGCGCACGGATATAGGTACATTCCCGGATATTTCTGTGAAATGCACGATGATTTATAACGAAAACGAGCGTGTAAAATATTATGAACAGACCTTTGGGCGTATTGATATAAGCAACGAAAAAACTTCTTAATATACCAATATAATCAAAATAAAATAATTTGAACTTTTGGATAAATATCTATTTTGCCATTTTCATACAATTATACTAGGTTATTTATTTACGCCGACAGACGAGTTAAAATTAGTGTTGAAATCTTGAAATATGGAAGTTTTGACGCTCATAACTTGATATTCGGATAGCTCATGACGTAAAGAGGTGCCATAAAGAACATGAAAAAAAAAGCTGGTATTCTGGTACCTATAAAATAAATTAAACTCGCTTTTCGTGTCTGTCTGTGTGACCGCGTTGTTCTTCAAAACTATACGCAACGGATTTTGATGCGGTTTTCACCGTCATTTAGATAATTTATTCCTTAAGGTTTATGTGTATAATACATTTATACTAAGCGTGTGTGTGACGCAGGGGGTACAGGTACCTACCTACTTAAGTACATAATTTATGTTCCTCTGTGGCTTTTTGCAGCTGATTTTCTTCCGTTTTTCCTGTATTCTATCATACCCACGTAGATACCTACCTATTTGTGCTAGAACGTGATTTCAATCGAGTGGGGATAAAGATCAATTGGTAGGTATTTATGGAATAATATTAATAATAATACGTTACCTAAGCCAAATACAACAGACTTGTTAAAACTACCGTTTATTTTTTATATTATTCATTCTGATAGCTGATATAATTTCTTCTGATTATCTAAATACTGTATATGTTCATCTTTTATGGGGTACTGTGTTAAATGTTACAAAAAAAATCCATGTGATTTAATGCAATTAAATTAAAGAACATTTTAAACTAATATGAAAAGTAGGACCTGCACTTTGTAAACAAGCATAATTTAATACAAATTAGAAGTTCATATCCAAGTTATGAGTGCTTCGAAACATGCTGGCCGCTCGACAGCTAGGACAATCTAGAGTCTAGACAAAATCAAATTGGTTGCTAATTTAATTATATAATTTATTAAGTAAGTATTTATTTTTATTTTTATGACATTGATATAACATTCTGTGATTACTTTAACCTTTCGTATCATACGGAACGTAGATTCACACGAAACACATTGGATTTTTAATTCTGTCTGTAATTACGGCATACGAAAGGTTTAAACATCAAACACTGACTTACCTATGACAGGACAATCGTTTAAACCTACTTTTACAATGTTTGTAAATATGTGAGCACCAGCATTTAATCTATCACATACGTAATTAATATATCTCTGATTGCTTCATTTTTTATTCTTTCTTTTTACCTATTTTCGTATAATGATTTTATCCTAGGTGCATCGTCTTCACATATAATTATATAATTAATGAACCTATACAAAATATAGTAGTCTCTTCTCTGTTCTAATTTTATTTTGTGGAATTTGGTCAGCTTTAAACTACACCTACTAAACTGTATTACTTCCACTTCCCAACATCACCCACGCGTCTGATAATGACCCATGAAAATGAGATTAGACGTTGTAGGATTGTCTCGTACGAAGAACACTTTAAGGAATTCACACTGAAATGACAGCGGCCGGCAGCGACGCGGCGAGGCAGTTTTAATGACAAGGCATTATGTACTTTATGTGCAATAACACAAAATATAGATACGCTTGAGCGAGCCGGCTCGCGCCGCCGCGCGTCGCCGAGAGACTACACGAGCTGCCGCGAGGTTCCGCGCGGCGCTTTCTATGCTATCAAGAATATGTACACACGGCTACATATCAAGCTATACATTTCCAGTATAAGCTGACCTCTCATTATACGGAAATCCTATAAAGTGCGAGATCAGCTTATACTGGAAATTTATAGCTTGATATGTAGCCGTGTGTACGCGTGTTAACAATTAAAGATTTTTATTTGGAAAGCAACAGTTATCATCATATAATAATGTTGTCAAGCAAGACATTCCCGAAGAATCACTTTATACTGTGTCACTACACTACTGCGAAGTACTGTAGAGGTATTGTACGCTTGGCTTTGACAACCGACCTTCACAAATCTACACAAAGATTTATATTTTCGTTTGTAATGAATACACTCAAAAACTACTGAACCGATTTAAAAAATTCTTTCACCAGTAGAATGTTATATTATCACTGAGTAACATAGGCTTTAATTTATTAAGATATGAGACGGGTGAAGCCGCTGGCGGAAGCTAGTATTTTATAAGTTGATGGCATGTATGATGACAATGATAAGATACAATGATACTTCATATTTAGAAGATTAGAAAATTATAGAAGATCTGCTTGGAGGGTTTACAGAGTTCGTGATGATGTAAAAGAAGTAGCATCATTTATACCTATAAAGAAATAATTAAGATAAAGGTATTATAATTATCATACGCCTTTCATTGTTAGTTCCCGTTATAGTACCTACTGCAATTGTATGATTTAGGTAGGTACTATGTATATGGGTCCCTCTCAGTCTCCCACCTACAGAGGCCCAGCTAAATTGGAGCAGACATTGTACCGAGAAAATAATGAATAAGGGTCAATATTTTTATGGGCCAAGAGGGCAATGTGTTTCGACGGTACAAAAAAAGCGGCCAAATGCGAGTCGCACTCGCACACGAAGGGTTCCGTACCACCGTACAATATTTAAAAAAAAATATATGTTTGTTGTATGGGGACCCTTTTAATTATAAAGTAAATTTAATTTTTATTATTTATTGATATAGCGGCCGGGGTAGTACACACTGTGAAAATTTCAAGTGGCCCCCTATTAGGCCCGGTATCCACCAAAGCGGAGAGGAGAGGAGTTGTGTTGAATAACCCAATCCGATTTCGTTATTTCCACAATGTGGAATTCTTCTCCACGATGTGGAAATAACGAAATCGGATTGGTTTATTCAACACATCTCCTTTCCTCTCCGCTTTGGTTGAGTCCCGGCCTTACGGTTCAAAAGATACATGATACAGTAGCTCTGTGTGACAGACGGACGAACATCGGAGCTTAATAGGGTCTCCTTTGCACCCTTTGGGTACAGAATCCTAAAAAGTTTTCTCTGAAGCAGTAAAATATTTCTGAAGTCTCATTTATTTGCGTTAATCGTGTTTAATTAACAAAATTATTAATTTAAATGTGTTTATAATGCAGTTTTAATTCTTATTGAAGTTACATTTTCCTGTTTTGCAGCTTATGGTAAAAAAAATACGGAGACTGGTAAGCAGCTCGCTGCAACATGCACGGAATATACATATTATAAAATAAAGTCGGTTTTCGTGTCTGCCTGTGTCACCTTGTTGCTCTTCTTAACTACACAACGGATTTGAATGCCGATTTTACCCTTATATTCTCGAAATCTCGATATTTTGTCAAGTCGTAAAAGACGTGAGAAGCAGAGGCGGATCACTAGTTAGAAATAAAATTCCTAAGGTCGAATTTCACCAATAAAACTGAACGCGATCAGCACACTAGAACCTACCTATTAGGTATTTCGACACACAATTTTCTTTGATTATATCAGATTATAGTTATGATGAAATACTTAGGGAATTACAGTTACCAATACCAACAACCTAGCTTTGTTAAGTACCTACAACTAAGAACTTTTTTGTACTATTGGTAGTACATATTATTATGTAAGTAGATAGGTATGGTATCTAGGTACTGAATTAAATAAAAAAATATGCATAGTTTTCCATTTTTTTAATGACTTATTGACTGCTTTATAAAATGATGAAAAGCGAAAACCTAAATAAATATTTATTTATTTTAACAGCCAAAACTGTGGTTATCTGTAGTGATCAGTTAACCACAGTCGACATCATTATGTTCATTGTAAAACTGTTGTTTATGTAATTTACCTCTTAACAAGAACCAATTTTAGTATTTCCCAAATATCTGTATTTTCCTCCACAATATTATGTAAATCATAAGTGCCTAGATTATTATTTAAATTGTCTGCACACTCATTATCACTATAAATAAACTGCAGATTTTTACGCGTGGTAGAATATAATATTACAAACAAAACCATGAGAGTACATGGGTCTGTCTGCCTACTCGTTATTATTTATCCGTATGTAAGGTGAACTCAGCCGAAGGAAATTTGTTGTTAGTTTTTTATGTTGCCAGCTAACATTGCTCTTTGTCGCTATCTGCATAATCGCATAAGTCGCTATGTGCAGAGCGGCGCGACAAGGGTCGAGCTGCCTGTCGCGTCCGTGATATCGCGCCGGTCTGCACGAGCCGTTACTGAAACAGGGAGGCAGAAAGAAGCTGAAGTATTGCATTTCAGCTGTGTTTATCATATTGCTGCAACTTTTTACGATAATATTGACAAAACAATCTTCAGTCAGATGTAAACATCACAAATTTTCCTAGCTATAAAAGAATACACGATTATGAGGTACTTAACTGCGTTGAAAATTGTGAGTAATTTGTTTATTTGCTAGTAATATGCATAAAGAGGGGCTAAATGATAATGTAGGAATAATTGTGTATGATTATATTACTGAGCCTTCCGCGATCAAAGATGATAGAGATGACTTGGATAGGCCTCATCATAAGTTGTCCGTGTTTTCGCATTGATATTATTTGAAATCCATTTTCTTCCCAGGACGTTATCACTGGCGATTTGCGAGCTTGTTTCCAGCGAGGCGATTTTTCAACGGGCTCGCTGCGTGTGCGTAGCGAGCACGCCACGTATGCGCAAAGTGTTCGCCGCGTTTGCGTAACGAGAGTGATTGACGTGAGTGACAGTGTACAAGAGCGAGTGCGACAAGCGAGTATTTTGTGAAAACGCGGAGAACACGTCGTGTATTTGCGGCTAGCTCGCTTCGCACCGGCGCAGACCACGTCCACAAATGGCCTCGTTCAAGACCAATTATTAATTTAAAAAATAAAAATCATTTATTCAAATTAGGCTGAGACTCAGCACTTTTTGAGCTTCGAAATTGACATAAGACAATCCCCCAAAACGCCCGTCCTTCCCCACTTAGGTATTGCTTATTTTAGCTGAGAAGAAGTGGCGCAAAAACTCCTCGGCAACACATCTGTATGTTATGTTAGAAGACCTTGATTTTACAAAGCAGTATGTGAAGTAATTAATATTTCAAAACAAAGAGTGATAAAATATAAATATTTAATTTAAATTAATTACCTTGTGTCGCCATTTATCTAGATAGCTAGCACATACCTACATACCTACCTGGATTTTTAAAAATGGTCAAAAAGTACAGATAAGTTTACTTATCCAGTAGTAGTTCTAGATATGTACCGTTCTGTCCTCTTTGACTGAGAGGGATCCAAAGTAGGTAGGTAGACCACAGATGGGTAACATAACTTGGCGATTATCGAGTAGGTATCCAAAAAAAAATAAAAAAACTTCTATAAATATGAGAATTGCAGGCACCGAAACCGGTATGAACAATACGGGTATTTTTTCGGTTAGAACATTAATATTTTTTACAGGTATTTTTAAAGGTAGATTGTAGATTGCTATCTGTTTCAAACCGATCCAGATTGTGATAGATCGTGTATTACGGAATTAGGGTGCAGATGAAAGGAGTTGGCCAACTCACACGAACAGATCCTTCACACATCAGTGTGGTAATAATTATGCACTTAAAAGGTATAGCGCAGAAGCACTTATCACTTCAATGTCCTCCATAGTGAATGAGGTCGGAACGTGCATATTGATGTGTGGAGTGGACAGTCTGTTTTGATCGATCGTGAGTTGAGACAGACTGGAGTCATGTTGGAGTATTTAAAAGGTTCAGATATTTAAAAGTAATGGTGGAACAAAGAAACCCAAATACATACCTAAAAATACATGAACAATGAAAACATTACACATCTTTTTGAGCAGTCGTGTAAAAATAAGATCGCGCCTTTATTTACCAAAGGGGTAGGCTAAGCATGCACACAGAGGATAAAATAGAGAGTCATTTAATTCCACCAGTTACCTAGACCTACATATTTAAGAACTATCGATTGACTTACTTACTGGTTATTATTTATTGATCAACTAGCTTTTGTCCTCGGCTTCGCCCTCATGTAGGTCGGGAACTATCCCGCGGAAACGTACTTTAGTTTTGGGATAAAAAGTACCTATACTATCTCCTAAGCCGTCAATGGTCTACCCGCGTGCCATCCTAACTAATATATTGTTTGTTTGTTTCCTTGTTAAGCTTTCGCGCTAAAACGGCTGAACGGATTTGGATGAAATTTGGCACATGGTAGACCATGACCTGGGATAGAACATACATAGAATACTTTTATCCCGATATTCCCACGGGATCAAGCCTTATGCAAATGAAACCGCGGGGCACAGCAATTTTATAATATTACTAAGTATGGATTAATCTCCGATTTCATAAAGATTCTAGATCGCATGATTTATGAGTTGCATTTTTCCTCCCAGTTACCTAGCTACCTAAGTACCTAGGTACTTACAGTTGCAAGTAACCTAGTTATTAAATAAAGAAACTGCATAGAGCGACCTTCATCTTAAATTATAATGCTATATAGCAGATATCAAGGTAGATACGTATTGCGGACGTGACTGTACGTTACGTTTCTGGGTTTAATTGCTTATGTGCAACTTAGTTGAAAAATTATATCTTGGAAAGACACTTAATTCAGCTGTTTTATTTTTATAAGCAACAAACAGCATGTTTTAAACACATAGATTTCGTAGGTTTTTTAATTTCCGAACTCCTTTCCTAACTATTCTAATTTCTGAAATCATTACAATTATAATTATCCATAACGGTACCTACTAGGCTAGAAGTTGATAACCACTTACTAGCGATTAACTAATTAATACAATAGCAATGATACCGAGCTAGGTAGGTAGGGGAGCACCTCGTAGCTAAGTAATAACAGCCGCACGGGTCGATCCATCAGGTTAAGCTACGCTTGCAGGGTTGGTCCGTGGATGGGTGACCATGATTACATATCGAGACTCCTCCGTGCCTCGGAAAGCACGCTAAGCCGTTGGTCCCGGTTGTTATTCGTGGATGTTTGACAGTCGTTACGAGACCAAGGAGTATCGTATTACCCAGTTACTGGGTACTGGTTGTGGAGGTCAGATAGACAATCGCTCCATGTAAAACACTGGTAGGTATTCAGCTGCATCCGGTTAGACTGGAAGTCGACCCCAACATAGTTGGGAAGGCTAGGCAGATTGATTTTGCCCAGGTTCAAAATAATAATCAAATTCGAAAAACTAATAAAAAGCACAAAATTAATATTAATTGTAGGTATTTAATCTGCTAAGCCTTCTCATGCTGATCCATGTTACAAATGGAGCAACCTCGACCCCTGGCCTTGTCATACAGGACGTCCTAGTTCAGGGGTCGGGACTTCATTGATGTAACGCGTGTAACTACTGAAATTAGGAAACAAAATCACTATTACAGAAAAAAAAACATTGCCAACCTTTTGTAGTATTAGCAAAACCCAAATTAGGTAAACATAATCCTATTTTTTGTCAACTTCTATCAGGGGTCTCTATTATGAGGTACCTACCTACCTACTTGCCAGTCTATCATGTCATGCGAGTAAACCTACTTTTTTGGACTTGTTAAAAACCTACAGAGCAGCTTAGTGGGTACACAGCAAATAACCCCAAAAAGTAATAGTAGAACTTGCACACGAAGGGTTCCGTACCGTATTAAGACTCCTGCAAACAGGCGCGACGCCACTTTAATAATATAATTTCTAAGAAAACTTTACGGTAGAACAATTACCGGCGCGGCGTCGCGCGACAAGTCGCGCTTGTATGTACGAGCCTTTACACTGGACTTAAAAACATACCTAAATGGCAAAATGTGGGTGTATATAGGCGTCACTTAGCTATCTAGATTCATGATTTCTAATTAAATTGTTAATTAGATACGATAACTGGTCAGCTCTATCAATGATATTCCGTTGTTATGGAGACCCCCTTTAATTATTAATTATTTTACTTCATTTTTATTCTTTCATGATATAGCGGCAATAGAGAACAAATAAATTGTGTAATTTATTTGTATTTTTTGTGTTTTTAAGTCATGTTTGTTTGTTTACCTACCTAATCATCAGACAAACATGTCGGTACAGGAAAAACGGAAAAAGGAAAAAAAACTCACAAAGTGGGAAATACCTATTCGTCTATTCAGGTATAGGTACATTAGGTACCTACCTGGGTAGGTAACTTCTTATCGCTAATTGTAAACATTTCGATGTTGTTTAGTAATTTATTAAAACTGGCCGTAGGTATAGTTTAGTGACGATCAATAATTGACGTGAAAGATTTATAGAAGTTAGTAGAGTTTAAAATATAAACTTTATCGCCTGCCGTTTATTTTGGTAGGTATCCTACCATCATCACTCGATGGTCAACATCATCTAAAGCCTGATTTTACATGCACTGCATCTCTCTGTTTGTGCCAATCTCCTTATGAGCAATCTCCATAGGTATAAAATCATTAATTATTCAAAGACACTTCGTACACTATTGTAGCTTGTAGCCCACTTCTTACTGTATTATTTTTTAATGTCCCAAACAATTAAAAACTAAAATTCAAAAACCTATTAGTAGCTAGTGCTAGTGTTACCACAAAAAAAAACTTATAACCAGGCCATTATGAAAACGAAGACGTGATAGGTAACTCAAAACAAACCATAACACAATTTGTATAGAAATGTTTTCAAACGAACCATAAATCGATCTAAACTGAATGCAGACGGTCAAAAACAAGACTAAATTTGGCCCAATTGCCCCAAATGGTCCACTAGAACACAAGCCAACATGACCCTTGGAAATAATGAGCAAATGAAACTTACTTTTGAGCACTCTGTCAATTCCCGAGGATTATCAGTATGTCACCGTATAATAATAGCAGACTGGCCGTTTATAAAACACGTCGCGATAGCAGCGCGCACGCTTACACACTGGAGAACTGAGAAGTGTTGGCCTTTAGAAGCGGAACAACCATGAGCGTTGATACGAGAAATGCGAACTGTCAAATGAACGATCACTTCACAGCCGGCGCAAGAGCATTATGCACATGATATGAATAGGTGCAGTGCAAGCCAACTCCCGCAACTGTCAAACGAACATTTGCAATTTGGTTATGCCATCTTTTCCCTCATTTCCGGAATTGACAAGGTTCGTTGGCGGCTATGTCAAGGAGGACAGCATCACAAATGCTAATACATAGTTATTTGATTCATATAAAACCTGTAGGTGCTCTTGAATGTAGCCTTAAATTATCCAATCCACTAAACTACTTCACTTGCCAGTCAATGACTGGCTAAATATAGATAGCACGGTCCATGTCTTTTCGTTAGTGTTTATTGCGTGCACTGTACATTGAACACAAGGTTCACTAAAACTGATTTTTTAGGATTCCTAATTAAGACTGTATTTTTTTGCATTGTTGATTCTTATCAGAATTAGGTATGGTTCCAATAATTGATTTTGGTCTTCAAGGACTCCACAAAATTCCAAGACCTTGACCAAAATGTATCATGGAGAAAATCATAATCATAATAGCACCTATTTAATATCGCGGCAGATTAGTCACTGCCAACTCTCATAGGTCAACAGACGGTCTGTAACAAAATAGATGTGAAGTAACAATGATCAATACTTATTGAAATACGTTTTACTGCATTGTACGTAATAGAACTACAGCTAAACGATTTCCATTGTCCAGAAATCCTTTACACATTCCTGCTGACGATGAGATTCCAACAGGAAGTTAAATTGAGACATGGCCATCAATAAAAGCTAAAGCTTAGGGGTAAACATAATATTAGTACTGTTACGAGAGAAGAAGAAGAAGTGCAAAGATATAATGGGGCCCCAAGCTATAGGGGCCCCGACGACTGTTAGCAAAAATGTGTTAAAAAATGTTATCCAAAACCTCAAAATCCTATTGATAAGAGGCCCATAATGGGTGAATATCATCATGTTCCTGCCCTTGTCCCATGATACTTGGGATCGGTGCAACACGCTTTCATCTTCAATTCTCCCCTGTCAACTGTCACGCTATCATTCAGTTCCTTCTCTTTCATATCATTCCTGTCACAATCCAGCCATCTGTTCTTTGGCCCTCTCGATTCCTCTTTTAGGCACATTCGTTTCCTACCCATAACATGCCCATTCCACGCCAAAAGATTTACTTTCAACGACACCTTTACTGTTACTGGCGCCATTTGCAAACTTCCCCATAAATACTCATTTCTTACTTTATCCATTTTTTTTACATCCAACATTCTCATCTCCGCTGCATCCATTCTTTACGGCCCAGCATTCCGATCAGATACAGTACGACAGGCCTCATCACAGATTTAGTGAATGTAACCTAATGAAAATTTGTGAAAATTAACGTAATTTGTTTATGGCTTACAAAGGCTTCAAGCTACAGGCGCAGTCCAATTCTCAAACTCTTGCATTCATTTAGTAAAATCACAAAGAGAGTTTAACCTATCCGAGCCAGGATGCTCCAACGTTCGAGCACGCTTCGCTCCGCTCGCTCTTGTATTCTCATAATAAAATAATGACAGCCAATTTTCTAGCTCGCTTTGGCTGCTCTTGCATTCTCTTAGTGAAATCACAATGTAAACTTTAACCAATCCCGGTCCAGAATGCTCCACTTTTCGAGCTCGCTTTATTTATCTGAGTCAAGATTTGGCAATTTTCTAGCTCACTCATCGTCACAATGATGGCTTAACGGCCCAACTCAGGATGCTATTTAATTTATTTTGTAAAAATAAAACAATACCCTAGGCTACTTCTGAGCTGAGCTTCGTCGTAGTTGAAGAAACCGCCCCCATCAAGCATAGTAAATGTTGATACAGGGATCCCTTTAGGACTAGCTATGCTGCTCTGCCTACTAAACTGCAGATTGCACCGCCAATATTGTAAACACCCTTTGCTACAGTCTTTTACTCAGGATATATAGTTCATATAAACCTACAAAAAAAAAAACAATTACATTTTTGCATTTGGAGTGAGTTAGCTTTTTTCAAGAGAATTATTATGTAGGTAAAATTGTTGATGATGAGTGTGTTCCTTTGCTTGGTTAAATAAGGTAGCAACATGGTCGGTGAACAATCCGAATACAACTTTTTACAGGTAAAGGCCAGTGCGACGTTTCAAGAAGCTGGTTTCTGCGCCTTGCAACTTTTTTGCCACGTTTAACTTTATAGATTCGGCCTTTATCTATTTTTTTATCATGGAAGCGTAAGGTCAACAAAATTCGTCATAGATTTCTACAGTACAGTAGGTAGTAGGTATTATTGTTATGTTAACTCAGTTTTTTTATTACTATATATGTAATAAAAACCGGCCGAGTGCGAGTCGGACCCGCACACAAACGGTTCCGTACCACGTACCGTACAATATTTAGCAAAAATGACATGTTTCATATACGGATCCTTTATTATTCACTTAATTTAATTTTTATTATTTGTTTTTATAGCGGCAAAAGATATACCTATGTACACAATCTGTGAATTTCAACGGTTCACAAGATCTGACTGACCGACAGCGAAGGCTTAGTAATAGGGTTCCGTTTGGCACCCTATGGGTACGGAATCCTAAAAAGCATGAAACACGATATCGTTCGTAATGTATATAAAACTAAAAAAGGTTTTATTTTAGTACATACATAATACAAAACTACTTTTATCTACGTATTTTATGCTAGGTAGGTACTGCAGCTAGGGTTACCATACCAACATTTGAAAAATCGCAAAAGGGACAGGACTTATTACTTTTTAATGTTTGATTTTTCAGTTACAGTCATTAAATTGTACATATTTTCGAAAAAAATATCCTCTCATGTAGAAAAGTCTGGACAAGTCCGGCTGGACATGTCCGAAAAAATCCAGGCAGATAGTAACCCTAACTGCAACCAAAACCACGTGAGGTCGTGAGAAGAGTTTCCCTGAAAAGGAAGACAGTCACAATAAAATTACAGTTCGAACCATTTTTAAGGAAAAGTTTCCCAAAAAAAGGATAACAGGGCCATTAGATAACAAGCTTTAAGACTAATCTTCCGACACAAACTACTTGTCGTGTCCTAAAACTACTCAGGTCCAGTACCAGAAACAAAAACAACCACTATTAAACTGATTATCTACACTTAAAAGCTACATATATTTAATCTCAATCGTATTCTTTCTTCTGTAATAACATAATTAATGTAAGCATAATTACCTGAGTTTGCAACTTTGCGATAACTATAGATAGTATAAACAACACCCGTCTTCACTACACAAATTCAAGTATTCAAAACTGGCGCCAATTTCACACATGTTTCAAACGTCAATTATTAACCAATTAAAATACGTCTTACATTCTACAATTATGACCAATAAGAAAAGACTATTATACGATAAGACTTTGAAAATTTACAACATAAAATAAGTTTATTGCAAGAAACACCAATCCTTTCATCAATTCCTTTTTTTAATCCAAAAAATATATTTTGTATTACAACTTACAGCACATTTGACCAAAAACCATTCTCTACGAACGCAATCTATATTTTTATTTTTAATATTTGTGTTGCCAAAGAAAAAAGAAGTATTTACAGAATTGACTTTTGCATTATTTTCTTATCAAATTATCTTTGATTATTTTATTTAAAAGTAGGTAATGATATATTACTTCAGTAATTTGATGAAATCGTACTAAAATATCAAAATAATAACCACTCTTGAATAGAACTTCGAATAACAAAAACATTTAACTACTGTGACAACACAAACTGCTGCAAGTTTGCGCATGCGCCGAATGGCGAATCAGTGACTATTCTTTGAGTTAAATATTTTATAAATAAGAAATTTTATCGTTAGTTGGTAATATATTTATGTAAACGTGTAATTTATAAATTAATTTAGATTAAAACTTTTAGTAATACATCTCTTTTATCCCAATTTATGAAGTGTTAAAAGTGTAACATTGGTGGCCATTACAAAACCTAAACTTTTTTATCAGAACAAATGTCCATTTGATGTTTCGGCGACGTTGTGACTAATCCTACGGAAAGCTAACTAAAAATCACGAATTGTGCTTCTATTTCTTACAGTTAAGTTTCTCACAGTGCTCTGAAGTCCAGTATTGAGAATCCTTGTTGTAAATTATTTCAAAACGTTTTGTGCCGACCGACAATTATTGGGGTTGACTTCTCACAAGGAACTGTCAATTGTTACATTTTTTCGATACATTCATTTCTTTTATCAATAAATATTAATTAGCTCTACTCATTTAACGTCGATTGCTAGACGGTTTGGTGACTGCGTGGTGATTTTGGTAATTTGAATAAGTTGGACACCCACATCGCTTGTTGTTACTCTTCAATGAACATAACATTGGCACGGCGACCTCTATTCAATCTCGCTCCCTTTCCGAGTAAAATCGCATAAAATAATCAATTAACATTGCTAGAGAAAGGATAGTTTTAATTTTCAGATTTCCGATACGATTCGTCAGGTATCGCCGAAACATTCCGTCTTCACGTTCAAATTCTGGTTGCAGTGTAACAAAAATGATTTTGAGATAAATTGTATAATAGTGCCGTGGTAATAGTATCGCAGTGAAGAAAAAAATAGCAATCATAATATTAAAAAGAAGTGACAAAAGTGTTGTTGTGTTGGATTGTGTTATGGCGACGCGTCGTTGGCTGGTGTCGTGGAACCTGTGGTGACATGGGCTGCGCTGCGGCCCCGACAGACGCTGGACACAGGGAGTGAGCTGAGTGCTGGGCATTGCGCCTGCACAACAAGTCTTTTATTATGAATAAGCGTGATAATAGCAAGGACAAAGAACGACAGAGTGAAGAAAAAAGAACATCGTAAGCACCATTATTTACTATTCTTCTTGCTCTTAAAGCTGCCAATACCATCAGTATGGTAGAATTTTGGTAACCGTGTTTCGGCCCGGTGGCCCGGTGGCCATGCTATTGGTTGTAGCTTCACAATCTTCCCATTCATACATTAGTATCATTCTTGAATCATAACAACTGTACTGTAAGATAAAGAAAATCGCGTCTAAAACTAAGCATTAACGGTTGCACATAGTTAGCAAACTTTGCAGAGGTTAAAATATGAAATTGTTCTAGTAAGGGCTGGCACTTGGCAGTGCTTGCCATACATTCAGAAAAGTGAAGAGGTCTTATAATAATCATGATGGGCTAGTAAATTAACAGCATATTGCACAATTTTATTAGTATTTAACCCAACATATTTGTACATGACATCATTTTATAAGTTGCAGTTTAATGAATTACTATTAAAAGCTAATAAACCTTTCTGTTTGACCACATGAATTAAAAAAAGAATCAACTTTAAGTGAACATTCCTCAATTAACACGACCACTATTCATTTACCTACATGTAGATACTTGTGGCAATTCATTTAAATGTCGTATATTCATGAAAACCTAAATATATTGTATGACTAGATATTTAGGTGATTTACACAGTCAATAAAATTATGACTCACAAGGTAAGATAATTTCAAACAAAATAATGCCATATAACCTTAAAAAGATAAAGTATCTATAAAAGTACTTGTGGAATAGAAAATTAAGTATAGTTTTAAGTTATAACAATGTCTTCTAAATTTAAAGTAAACGAAGATAATCTCAATTGCAAAGGCAATGATCTAACAGATCCTATGTGAATGTAAACACGGTTTTTGTGGGTCAGTTACATGTTTCTAATGCTGAGTGTTGCATTAATTTACCCATTCAAAGGGAATTATAATTTTTATATTTTTATTAAATGTTTCAATTTGACTTTGATGGAAGCACATTACAAAACCTCAACATATTTTAAAATATAGTTTTTTAAACAAATTAAGTACAGCTTAATCAGCCTATTATATTCCCACTGCTGGGAAACAAGCCTCTCTCTGAAAGAGAGTAGACCGTAATACACCATGTGGGCCCACTGCGGGTTGGTGGATTTAAGTACAGAAATAAATATTTTATCAATGAAATTTACTGGTGTTTTACTAAGTAAACTGCACATTTGGGTAAAGAATTGTAGTTTTTAAGTGTTATAATCTTGATCTTATTTAAAAAATTGAAATGATTGGTTAGTTATCATCTAGTTAAGCCCATTGTTGCTATATCTATGAGTTACTTCAGACTTATAAAATAGAATTCTTTAATAGTCTGTGGTTTTTCAGTTTAAGATAGAATTCTAAAAGGAGTTCTTAATTACAAAGAAACTCAATAGCCAACATTACATAAAATACTTTAGTCAATTTGTATTATATGCTTTTACTGCCATCCATAGTATTATCTTATCTCCTTGAAAGCAATCAAGAATCAGAGTAATAAATACTTTAAATTCACTTTGATGTTCAGCCACCATAACTTCAAAGACCAAAAAAAAGTGAAATACACACTGACTTATAGAATCAGCTTGTCTGCATCAGAGATTCTTGTAAACATAATATGTTTGTAAACTAAAATATTAAGCAAAAACAAGGTTAATAGAACACAGATGCCAAGAGAAATTCAATAGGTTGTAGCCATAGGCAAAATCTTATATAAATTAATTTGCATTAATACATATTATAAAGGATAACAACCTGTTTGTTAGGAAATGAATTGCTTAAGTAACTAAAGCTTTATTATGTCACAAATATTAGCTATCACAATACTTAAGTATTGCTGCAGTACTGGTGAATCATGAACCATAAACATCTTGGTATATATCTCACAACAATACTTACAGTTGATAACATGTTCTTAATAAAAACATTAACTTATCAAACATTACTGCCACAATCTGTGTCCAGTTATGCATTGTTTATTGTTTGAATTGATTTAATAAACCCTTCATTTAGGTCTCATAAAAAATATGTAAGTCTTGTGCTGTTTTTTTAAGAACATTTATTTTATTTGTTACACTTACAATATTAGTTTATTGTTTAAACAATGACATTTCATAATTAACTACTGACTTGACCAACTTAGTCAGTTTTCTATAGAAATCAAGAGTGCTTTGGTGGTATGTCACGCAAAATTGACAAGTGAACTGTCTGCAGTACAGTGACTAATATTTTTTTATATTAATTATGAATATTCAAAGTGACTATTATTGTAGTTTGTTAAATACATCCCACTATGCATAGGAAATAGTGAGTATGCAGGAAGAATTGTTCAATTTATAAACTACCACAATTTGTTTCTGTGAAAGCTGAATAAATGTAAAAATACTATTTGGTTTTCACATGAATTGGAATTGATGAATCAATTCTATGGTTGTTCCAGCATAGTAACAAATTGAAGAATAAATTGACAATAATATTGCATCTAGTATGTTTATTCCAGAGGTCCACATTATATTTATGGCATGGCACTATCCACTGGCTATAAAACACAGATATCTGCCTATTGTAAATTTCAATCCAGTAAAACTGGGAAGTGAATTGAACCTAAAACAGGTTTGACATAAATAGTATGCAAATTATGGACCAATTTGAATTGCAAATGCATTTTTGGATTAAAAAGTGTCTGTATGTTACCCAGTGGTGGCTTGCACGGCTAGATAATTGTCTCCTTCCATGCTTTCGGTGGTTGGAAGTGCATTGTGACTTTCACTTTTAGACTCAATGCCAATAACGGTTGGTATGATTCACTATAGCTGTTGTACATTTTGATGTAGTGTATGAAGCATCTTTTAAATGGTTAATTGATTTATTTTTCAACTAAGAAAATTAAGAAGTTGCTTCCTTGAATGTTTACTTTGAGTTAGATTTAGAGTTATGTGCTTGCAAAATATTCAAAAACTGTGAAGGCCAAATCTTAGTTTTTTTTGTAGGCTAATATAAAAAAAATGGGTAAAAAAAACTTAAAATCATAATATTTCAATTACTTATTGATTTACATACACTGATGTTTTCCATTTATTACAAAAACAATTAAAAGTACTAATTTAATGATTGTAATTTATGTTTTTTTTAATCACAAGTATCTAGTTTTTATCTGTGTATCAATTGATAACCTGCATAATTACAAATTATGCAGGTTATTCAGTTATCACTTACAAGCAGATAATAATTAATTATCATTTTAAATTGAACAGTAGAAACATTGATCTTTTATTCTGTGTGGTCACAACTATTTAATAGCTATGAGTGCTATGAACATTAAGACCCTACATTCCCATGTGGTAGGTAGGTGTCTATAGTTGCTGGGGCAGTATGACCAAAGAGTCATAATCATGGGATTTTTTTTTTTTTCTTTTTCGTGTGGTTAGTGATTAAGCTGCTGTCAGAGCAGCTATATGGGCTATATGGGCCCTTGGGCCTCTGATTTGGCTTCACATGCCGTCGAGAAAATATCAGGCCTGCCGGTTTCCTCACGATATTTTCCTTCACTGTTGAAGCAAATGATAATTATACAATATGTACATGAATCCGAAAAGTCAGGTGCGTGCCTTGGGTTCGAACTCGAGACCACTTGGCAGTCCGACGGCCAAACCACTAGGCCCGACGCTATCACTGCTGTCATGGGAATAGAATACCATTGTAGGTATTTACTGTAAAAATTCTACCACAATGTGGACTTTAAAAGATCAAGTTTTATTTTTTGTGCAATTCTTCTCAGAGATTGTTAGTTAGGAAATGCTGGCGCCATCTAATCGCCATCCGGCCACACGTATTGAACTCAGATTGTTTTTGAATGAATGATAATATTTATTTCCAAGAATATAGGTAGCTAACATGGGTTTCACTATATTTGGCATTTCAGACATGCAATTATTTAGATTTACATCTTGGCTATATTTAAAGCATACAGTACACATTTAATAATTAGCAATAACATAAAAAATACTAATAATAATTTCATAATTTAGATTATAATGCAATACTTATTTAAAATGAAATTTTCAAGATTTACCTAGCAATAGAAAATCATTTGATGGTGTTTTTTTGGACACATCCATTCGAGCATAATTTATTTAAAGTAAACCATCATATAGTTTCCTTTTAATCGTTTGTTTCATCAAATAAAAAACAACATATTATGCTACGAACATAGAACCTCCTCCTTTTTGGAAGTCGGTTAAAAATAAACAATACCATAGAAAATATCATCATTTTTCAGTACTTACATGTTTACAAACTTCTAATAAAATAAAGCTGTAACATGTGAAAAACTAACAGGATTATGGTTCAGATTAGGTATTAAACTCTTCAAGTACATTTCTTTAAAGAGCTTATGAATCGTTGAGCTTCTCCAGTTAATTTACTTAGATTTGTTTGACTGGATATTGGAGCAATTTTTTTCTAGTAATTATTGACTAGTTCAAGACAAGGTGACTTTTTTTGGCATGCAATTTTGGCTACCTTGAACTTATATTGTGCTAGATTCATCTAGAACCAACTTCCCTTGAATGGTTTTCATACATTAGGAAAAAATGAATGAATATAATATTATTAAGTAATATGTATGTTGTAAACATTGTAAATGTTTTCCTACTTAATAAAATACTTACATAAAAAATATAAACTTAGGAAGCTTCTAATTAAAATTATTAATTGTACACAACACACTAATGGTAACTACTCATACATTCCTTCATCCTATTTCCTTAATACCTAGTTGAAATAGACGCTGATATCATTTGTGGTTTTATTTTTCTGTACTACACTATTCAATTAACATTGTATGTAAAAGGAAAAAATTCTCAAATTATGCTTCTAGGTTCTAACCGCGAGTAATTTGTTACTAGTGAAAATAAACAAGGGATGCCAGTATGGCCTATACGGGCTATTATATGTCCTAGCCTTATGTTGCAAGTATTGTAACCTTGTAATAGAGAACTTATTAAGAGCTAAATCCAATCCAAACCTGCATAATGTGTCCCATCAGAGGGCAGATGCTTTTCGATAGTAATAATTTTTATGAAAAGAATGCAGTCCTGTAGGAGTTTGGCCTTGCCATCTGTCGCGTTCGAACTACAGCACCCGGTACGTTTACCTCGATGGCACTTAAAGCCTTAACTACAAGGGATGTGGAACTGCTTATTACGCAATTAATGACAAACGCCCGAACATAATAATATCCTTTAAGCAATTTGTGAAGAAAAGCAAAATATTTGTACAATTTTTTTTTTTCAAACTTCTCATAGTCTGTCGATTACTTCCAATAATAACAGTATTTTGCCACACCTCTATGATAAACAGTAAGTATTTCAAATAAAAGACAATGTTTATTTTCTTGTCATTACTTACTATATTTCATAACATACATGCAAATCTGATTTTCCTATTGCATTGTTGTAGGCTTGCAGAACTAAATAATGCAATGTGTTGTGTAGTATCTATTGTTTTATATAATCTCTACTATAAAACTGTAAACGTTTTTGTTCCCCTGCTCGAGCTATTCAATGAGTTTTGTCACTAAAATGTAGATTTTCCGAAACATCTCACGGATATTTTTAATTAAAGAAACTTTGTGCATAGCTACGCAGTGGCCAGTTTTAATTTCTATCCGTCTTTTTCTCAAATCTTTGCCTAATAAACTAAATCCTTCGTACATCCCATCTTGCCTTTTCTACCAGGCAAAATGTAGGTCAAGAGCGGACCCATCAATTATTTGAAAATGCTCTGACGCTACATTGTTGACTGGTTTCAGCACCTCTTGTGCATTGGACAAGATTGTCGTTCAATAAAGGTATTGCAGCTTTCCGTAGAAGGCGAATGTCATCGAAAAAGCTAACTAGATGCTAGGATGTACTCAATCATAACAAAGTGCTGAAGATGGGTCCCAACTTGCGTCACGAGACGACATTCGGTCCCTATCGTAAACGATCGAAATTATTGTTCTCATCATAAAGGATCCGTCTGCTCAGTCCTACGTCAAAAAGACGTAGGTTTTGTAAAGATCTTAAAAGATATCACGCACTATTTTTCCGCTCATGGAAATTAACCAATCAATAATCATGGCGTACACTTTGTAAACCAGAATTACCCCGGTTTCGATGGGGTCGAAGGTTTTCTGTAGCTGTACACATCGACGGATATTTCGATGTATTTGTTTTGAAAAGAAGGCGTGTATGTGGCCTAGCTGTTCACTGCGAAATATGGCTGACGTGCATGAACGCCATAGAAAGTTCAGAAATCCACATTATATCCCAGTACAAAATCCCATCCACGCGCCATGGACATCAAATTCTCTCTCCAATCTGTATCTATCTGTTCATGTAGCTGTCCTGAATTGGGACAATACAGGACAAAGGCGTCACTCTCCATTTTCCGCATCTGTTCGCTATTAAAGGTGGAAACTTCTATTTAGATTGATTCGCCTCAGTCTGTTTGAAGCTGGTCCTTTTGGGAGGAGCCAAGGTCTTTCTGCCATTTTCACTTTGGTGTACCACGAAGTCGCCTAGCGTTCCATTGAACGCTAGGCTACTTCGTGGCGACTTGGTTGGGTCTCATTAGACCAACCAATCGGTGGTTCTCTAAACTAAACATTTGATTATTTGCCGCGTAATCGAGTACCTTTCAGTGTTTACAGTCGCGTGATGAACTGATTTTTATTGCATCCACTAACCCATTTGTATAAAATGCCGGTAAATGTTATAATGTAGCTTTATTAATTGTAATTTCTAGAATGAGGGTTAATAATTTATAATTACAGGTAGCTACTATTATTTATTCACTAGCTTTATCAGATAGCCGTGATATTGTATCGCTTTGTTATTATATTTATTGAAACTCTTAAAACACTCGACTTCTGAATTAATTCAACAGGCAATTTCAAATTGCTTCCTGTAAACGAGCCTTTGAATTCGGCCAAA
This sequence comes from Eupsilia transversa, assembly GCA_914767815.1. Lineage (NCBI taxonomy): Eukaryota > Metazoa > Arthropoda > Insecta > Lepidoptera > Noctuidae > Eupsilia > Eupsilia transversa. The sequence continues at coordinate 9,496,935 of OU611888.1, forward strand.
AGTCTACGACATTCATTGTTCCAATAATATTAAGAATTTTCCGACAATACTTAATCAAGAGGGGAAGATACTAGCTGTTATACAAAAGGGCCGGCCCGGAAGTCAGCCATGCTTACTACTGTACTTACCTACTTTATATCAAAATAATATTTTATTTATTTAATACTTAAAGCACACAAATGTACAGAGGCGGACTAAATATCCATAGCCATAGGCAAGATGACTGTTAAACAAGGGCCAATCTTAATTCCAACACCTTGCTCACTCGCTTCAATGAAAGGTCCTGGAAAAACCGTCTCGCGACACTTTATCTAGTGATTATTGCCGAGATCGTAACCGTCGATCGATATGTAGGCGCTTTTACAACTTAAATGAAGATTTTCGAATGAAAATGATCCACATATTTGCTTAATACGAGTATATAAGTAAACCATCCATTATCTGAACTTAGTACGAAGATATCGGATTAAATGGTAAAAGTTGTGTCAATATATGAGATAACATTGTGTCATTCTTATAATATAATCAATGAACGTCGATACTGCATTGCTATACAAATATCGCTAACCTTACTGATAATTTTGTCCATGAATCCTGGTGTTCTTTAATTTGGAATATATAATGTAATATTTGGAATCGTTTTTGAAGGTTTCAAGATGGTCATAGTGCCAAATCTATCACTCCTTCATGAACGACATGTATTCTCACATAAGTAAAGTTCAATCAGACAAAAATCTGCTTAGGAAAACACTATCCTTAATGACTCCTGTTATCCTTTATCCTACATGATCTTAAGCTGTGTGTACACTATTGCAGCGCAGCCGGTGCAGTGGGCGGGCGTGGTGTGGGCGGCAGCAGCGCGATGCATACCTCGAGGCACTCCGTCACCTCGTCTTCGGGCGTTCTTATGGTGGGGCCTAACTTCCGCGTCGGCAAGAAGATCGGCTGCGGTAACTTCGGTGAACTTAGGCTCGGTAAGTGAACACATGTCCTTATCATTCGTTGAAGAATAGTCTGGTAACTAATCTTTATAAAATCCTCTTTTGAAATCAACGTCCTCGATCATACCGTAATCTGCGTTTGTGTGAAACTCTTCATTCCAAAAGAGTTTCCTATTTATGTTACGTACGTACAAGGCGAAAAAATGATTTCTGCCTTCTGGGAATGTTGCCCTTTTCGAGATCTGCTTGTGAATACCTCGAGTGGGTTCAATGGAAATGTTTTGAATGTAATATTTATGCAGACAATATTTAATCTCGAATCGAGAAGGGTTTTTGTGTTAGTCGGTCAGTGAATAACCCTACAGGTAGATCGGTATCTAAAGGGTTTTCGTTCAAATTGGCACGTGTCTATCACTAGGTTTGGAAAACAATCTATTTTTAACACCAAATTATAAAAACAAGAACTCACAACGTGATTCTAATCAACGAACTTTGATACGATGAATCATAACTTCATAAGTGATTGGTTTTCTACTCCTTCGAAATTGCGTTCAGTGATGACGCATCGGATGAGAGTTTGAACCATAAAAAAAAAACGAAGCAGCTTATCCTGTTGGCTGTTAGTAATAAGTAAGAAAGAAAAATAAGTTTATACAGAAACATGTGCATACAAAAATATGGGTTATGCAGAAATGGGATGGAATGGGATGGGTTTTCAAAAGGAGACGCCATGTCTTTTTACATTATCCTTCTCATGTTAACATTGGCTACACAACTAATGTACTTAAGTCACTCAATGACATGCTCAGCTCATAACAACGCGTCTTGCTGACCTTGCACGCTTACTGAAATATGTAAAGCTATTAATAGTAACTATTTTAGACACACCCTATGTTCCAATTCCAACTAAGAGTCCAGTAATGTCCTTGTCAGTCTTCAGAATAGCCATAATGAAAACAATACATTCCTTTCGCTGTTGCAATAATTTTTAGCAAGACGTAATAGTCTCTTTCCCAAAAGTTTGTTAGATTTATGTGGAAGTTAAACATCTGGATTTTACAACCGGCACATTTTGCTGTATATAGTTTCCCCGTATATAATTTCGTCATTCGTAAAGATGCGATATTTATTATGGCCAGCCCTGACTGTAATAAGTACCTGGCTGCTCATTTATTGAACTGATTGCGTGGAGACGACGGAAATGAGATTTTTCTGTTAGAAATAATATTGTTAGCTCGATATCATTTTGCGAATGTCATTGATAGTGGAAACAAACTTTGCACGGCATTGGGAAAATACTTTTAGTGAGGTCAACTTATCATTGTCATGAAGATCTTGGACTGATAGGAAACAGAGTGAATGGAATGTAAATGTCCCTATTGTAAGAGCCAGCTGAGGGAAAATAGGTCACTATGCTGTCTGTATTCGAAAGGCTAGCAAGCTTCCCATCACAGTATACACATAAATATTATTGTTGAACGTTGCTTTATGCGATACAAAAACATTTTTATTTTGATGGTGTCTGGAGATCCGTTATCTTCAGGCGGAGAAAGCGAAACTAATGTTTGCAAAGTGTAAGTAAGCATATATATATATATGTAAGTAGTGTTAGTATATAAACTGAGGCAAAAATTAAACCCTCGATCAATGCTTTCTTTGAGACTGGAAGTGGGAATATAAACTTAATTTATGTTGTAGCTTAGTTAAATAGGAAGGAATCATTCACATGTTTTGAGAAGAAGAAAATATCTGGTTTTATACGGCTAAGTTCTGACATGGCTGTAATTGTTATGCTATCTATGTATTAGTCAGTATACAGCCTATAAACTTAAAATATTCATCCAGCAGGTAGAACGCAAGCGACGTAACAAAGGACCTCTGTAATAATGGAAGACTTATGACTCATTCTTTCGCTGTCAGTATTCGAAAACGCTCTTTCAAATGAGCCTCAGCCACCGTTCACACGTGCCATACAATATGATCACTTTACAACGACCACGAAATCTTTTAAACAAAGTAGTTAGGTGAAATATCATATACTTTTTTGAAATGTCAGGGCTCAACATGTGAGGTCGTGAACCTTATTTTCTAGACAGTAAGGTTTCATATGGGTATTGTCTGGGAGATTATATGGCTGCGTGCGGATGAGAATTGGATTCAACCTCGCGTCACTGAAAATAACATTATTGCGGACACGTGCGTGTGGTGATTAAACCGATACATACATTATTTACTTTCCGAACGGAAAAAATGTAACACTCATGGTGGAATTAATCAAGCTAAAAATCCCACGAATAAAAAGTAACTGGCTACTCCTGCATAGTTTCCTGTGTGGGTTATTTAATTGTTTCCTCCATTTAACATTTTACCGTAACGATTGTAATCTAAAGAGCAATTAGAATTAATAGCATCTTGTTAGGCCATTAGTGCTTATATCGCATTCGTACTCATTAAAGAATCGATTGTTTTAGTTAAGTACTGGTTTTTCTCGAAGATTTTCAAAAATATATTGGAAATCATCATTGATTTGATTGTTGCTTGTCTAAAGATTTTACTTAATTTTTCTGTATTTGAGGTAGATCCTCGTTGTTGCAGTGCTCATCGTCAGTAATTCGAAATCGTTTGTTCTCATGTGTTATGTACAGATTTCATATTGTCGAACTCATATTACTACTCATTCATAGCAATAATAGAAGATAATGTATCGAACATAATCAGAATTTCAGTCTTCAAGATGACATTAGTCCCGGCTCCCGACTTTGTTATTACCGAACGCGAGGTAGCGTCATTTGCGTTACCTAATTTCATTTGTGTCACCGCCTTACTCAAGCTTTATAACAACAGCAAACATTGTTGTTCCATTTAATTTGTCCGCGCGATAAGATATTGATTATTGAGATCTAATTCTATGTAGATAAGAAACTATGACGATCTTTATGATCGATGATAACACCGATAACTCAAGTTGGTGACGTGGACAATAACTTTGAATCGTTTTAGTGAGCAGACTTTTCACAACATGCTGTACTGAATAAAATCAGCTATCTAATTACGTAAAACGTTTTCGTAAACGATTCCGGTGAATTTGTTTCATTTTGACAGTTCAACAACATTCATTGCGTTTGTTTTTGTATTTACGTTGTTGAGCAGATTTTTTTTCCACCTTATGAAGCAATGGATTAGCAATTTATTTCAAACCGATACAAATTGTGATAGATCGTGTATTACGCAATTAGGGTGCTGAGCTGTTTTTTTAATGTTTACAAAATACTGCCCAAACGTAACTGTGTCAGAAAAATAACACTATCGTAATACAAACTGTCGACATTCAGTTTTGGGTCATATTTATTGCACTTGACTTGACTAAAATTAAATTTTCTTTTGCAGGAAAAAATCTCTACAACAATGAACATGTAGCGATTAAGATGGAGCCTATGAAGTCAAAGGCTCCACAATTGCATCTAGAATACCGATTTTACAAGTTATTAGGCACGCATGGTGAGTTTTACCCTAATTGTATGAATAATTATATACAGCATGATATTACAAAAATTCTTTACAGAGTCAGACACAGCGATAGTACTGATTTAAGTTTAATATCGGTCCACCAACAATTTTTAAATGGTGAATCACGATCATTGCAAAACGAAGAGATGCGACTAACCTACGAATAATATTATGTGCACCAATTGAAGTTCTATTCTCAAAATGGTTTTTATAAACATTAGCCTTGTCTGTAGGTGCATATTAAAATGTTATCTGTGTTAGGTCTGATATAAGGAAATGAATAGCGGGACTACCCTAATAACTGTCGGCACCAATAGTAAGCTATTCCCATACGATCATTGTCTCATTACCTCGATCAATATTAGTATCATTCGTAGTTTAGTTAGTCAATAATCTTGCTGACACGATATAAAATTTACCCAGAGGGCATACCAAAAGTGTACTACTTGGGAACATGTGGCGGCCGCTACAACGCCATGGTCATGGAGTTGTTAGGGCCCTCGCTTGAAGACCTGTTCGTACATTGCGGCCGAAGGTTCAGACTCAAGACGGTCCTTATGATTGCTATGCAGCTCGTAAGTCCCGTGTCAGTTCTCCGGTAGATAGGTGATTGTCTCTTGGCACAGCACCGTAACCGATATCCAAATCTTTGTCATTCATCCGAGGGTTCGCACGCCGTGATCATTGTCGTTGTAATGGCCCGTCTAAATGTGTTTATTTTTTATTTTTATTATGTTTCTATGTTAGGCTAATCACGTAGCAATGCTCTCGCGTGTCCTGTCGTGTTTGATGATGTAATTTGTAAATATCGGCTACAGTGTTGTGTCGTTCAGGTGCGTGCGAGAGCAATGCTCGTGTATTGAAATGTGAGTAAGTATTTATTTAATGGTGTTCGGTCTGTCTCCTCCCCCTCCTTCCCCTTAATTCCCGTGGCTCCTGTAGCGCCGTCGACTGCGGAGGGCATACCGGAGGTGTATTACTTCGGCCCTTGCGGTAAATACAACGCACTGGTGATGGAACTGCTGGGGCCATCGCTGGAGGATCTGTTCGATCTCTGTGGCCGTCGATTCTCTCTAAAGACTGTATTAATGATCGCTATGCAGTTGGTAAGTCAAAATGCGTATTCTATTATTGTATATTTTGCACACTAAAGCATAATATTGAAATCGTAGGTAAGATTTTCGAACGTATATTTCTTTTTTATCTCTCAACCATTACTTTAGCTGGAATCAATTTCTATAAGTCATTGAACTTAAATAACAGCACTGACTTGCAAGAGCGTTCAAGAAATATGATTGTAGAGAGCGCTTTAACGGGCAGACTATTGTGACGTAACTGATGCAATGCGACGAACAAACGCTTGCATTGATAAGCAAATCAGTAATGGGCGAATTAGAGCTTACATATTTATATTAAATTGGCAATATCTTTCGCAATTTGAGGAAAATGTCCCGAGCCCAAGCTTTTAATGAAATGTGAGCTCTTCAAGCGGTCCTGTAACTCAATCCCTGGGGCAACGAAAGATTGTAAAAGTGGAACGAGGAGATTCATATCGCAGAAATATATATTTTACTTGGCGGGAAAATACTCTACATAATAATTGGCAAGAAAAGCGTATATCAGTTGATTAAAGCCTCTTGCGGACTGGCGCGACGCGACACCGGTAATTAGAACCAGTACCGTGAAGTTTTCTGGAATTGTGTTGTTAGAGTCGCTTCGCGCCAGTCTGCACGAGGCTTAAATCTCGACGTTTGATTATAATCTAAACAAATAATCTTCTATACTTAGGTACATAAGAATAAATGAAATAAAAAGTGACTGTTTGCAATTTCAAAATCACAGCTTTTTACTAAATGCATTATGAAAGTATACCATCTTAACAAAATAATTTTTTTTTTGTCTGTCTCTGTTTGTCCGGAACAGAGAGTCAGACAAAAAAAAATTGTCTGATCTCCGAAACAGCTGGACTGATTTTGACGGGGCCTAGCACATAGCTGATTTTATAAGGAGTAACTAGGTTACATTTATTTATTTTTTTAAAATAGGGTTTACGCCGGCGAAGCCGCGGGCAGCAGCTAGTCGTTCATAAAATAAACATTAGCGTCAAAATCCTGAAAAAAGAAACCCATATTCAAGTTAATTAAAAAATAATAAAATATACAAGGTGTAGACGACAATACAACAATAAATTAAATATTTAATGACGTTCCCAGTCTGCATACGAACATTCAATTAAATATCTCCAATAGTTTAGTCACCATAGCTAGTCAAAGATTGGCAAAGCCCATAGTCGGCGCATCACTACTATTTAATTTGTTAGAATAAATCACTTTTCTAATTTCAAATTATTTTTAGGATTTATTAGAGAGTTCCTAAATACTCCTATGCATTAATATTGCCAGTGTTTTAATTTATTTTTGTGTTGTCGTCTCCACATTGTATACCTCACCTATCGATTGACATATTGACCACTTATCCACACTAAATTCATTTGATTTATCAATATTCAATTATGTAATGAAACGATCCCTTCAATGAAATGATTTGTGCCGTCGTCAATTGATAGTGGCAAGTGATGGCATAAACTAATTCTGTTCCATGTCTGTTTCAGTTACATCGTATCGAGTATGTCCATACGAGACACCTAATATACAGAGATGTTAAACCGGAGAATTTTTTAATAGGTAGAACTGCAACTAAAAGGGAAAAAATCATTCACATCATTGGTAAGTCACGATTTACTAATATTTATCTTTTTAGAGCTAAATTGTATTGTAACAAAAAAAGGAATTTCCCATTCGTACTGTATTCTCGGAAAATGCGTCATTTTATACCTAGATACTTTACTGACTTTGTTACTGACGTTGTCAAATCAGCGGGGTAATTGGGTGGCAGACAGTAGCAATGGCTATAATTTTGAGAGTTCAACTACATTGATTGCGTTATTTACGTTGATGAGTAGACAAATTTTTTAAGAACATCTATTGTACATAGTAACAGCGAATCAATTTTCACGCCTCCCCCTTAAGACCTAAGCCAAATATTTGATATTCGGGTAGCTCATGACCTAAAGAGGTGCCATAAAGAATATGAATATGAACTTTTACAAAAACCGAAATTTCGGGGGTATTTTGGTATGATTAGCAAATATCCTTCAAAATCATTCAGATTGTGAAAGTAAAAGTAAAAGAGGAAAAAAATACCTTGGACTGAAAATCCGCATTACTCATCAATGTATGTTGTAAAGAGGTCAATGACTCACCCTGTAGTAAATATTTACTGTTACTACAGCTGTATGTACCACAGTTATGTGTCAAATATTAACTTTTCCACCAGAATTGGGCCGTAAAGCCACAAATCTATACTAATAACAAAACTGAAGAGTTTATTCTTTTGTTTGTTTGTACGCGCTAATCTCTGAAACTACCAGTCGGATTTGAAAAAATCTTTTTGCATTTGATACCCCAATTCTTGAAGAAGGCTATGGGCTATTTAACATCACGCTAGGACCCTCAGGGGCCGAAAAAAAGTCAGAAAGAAGAAAGTGTCGTAGGTTCGAACCCAGCGTTTTACTTTGTGTAAATTGCTGCCACTGCCACTGCTCTCAAAACGGTAAAGAAAAACAGCGTGATGAAACAGACATGTCCTAGAACCAAAAATTGGAAGACGTGACATCTACCAACCCGCACTGGGCCCACGTGGTGGATTACGTCCCAACAGTGGGAACCTTACAGCCTGATGTGATTGTATCCTGTTGCAATATGCTTAAACCTGATAGCGTTAGGAATTAAGGGCGAAGACGCAAAGTATGAGAATGAGACCTGAAAAATAAAAATAGTCATATTTTTCACGACTACGAAAATTGAAACTGTGCCAATGTTTACATTCGCAACTGTACCATATTTGTCATAATTTTGTTTCGTGTAATTATACGCTTAATTGATTATTCAAATTACGTTGTCATGATTATCGGATTGACTCATGAGTATTTAAAAATGAAAGTTTGCGTACAACGATTGTTTGTTAACTGGCCCGTTTAATTACTGCGACGATTTCCTTATTTTGATGTATGATCGAAATGCATAATACAATCTGCAATAGTCCATTGCTCAATTCGCCTAATATTTTTACTATTGGTAACATTTTCTATGTCATACCATGACACACACTCCCACACATTGGCCCTGACTTAAAAAAAAATCAAGTGAAGTGCTTGAATTCTGCCATTAAAACTTCCAATTCTTTTTAATGCGTGCAATTTTACTAATAGCTACCGTAAGCCGTGGTTAGTTAAAATATTAGCAGTTCTTGGAACGACAATATTATACTAGTAAACTATTCAGTACTTTTATTAGTTCGCTCATAGCGTGATTATGATCGTTGATAACACGATAATTCTAGATACTGGCTGTCTACATTAATATGACTGTATTCACGCAACGATATGATCTTTGAAGAGATTAGAAAGGTTTTGCCGTAATGTATTAAGCCTGTAGTCGTACTATTAAATTAAAATGATTTAGTGCTCTAATTGTAATATAGGGGGAAAAAAAAGAAATATTTACTGTTGAAAATCTATAAACTGGTACTTGACAAAATCAATTTAAAGAACTCCATTTAAGGTGATGATAACCATGAATCTGGACCAGAAATAACTAGACACATTAGTAACCTACTAAATAAGTCAAGTCCAAGACTTGACCTCAAACCTCTCATAAACTACAAGCGAATTTTATTACTCACAAAAATAATGATGGCCGACAGTAAAACCTACGCCGGTGTTAATACAGAAGTCACGCCAATTATAATGGCCAGTGTCAACGAGAGTCATTTGTGTAATGAAGCAATGAAGCATTACTAGAGACATCGGCTCGTTTCGCTAAGTGATAAGGTCTCATTCATGATCACGTCAGAGCGATTAGGTAATGAGATATGTATAACACTAGTGTAGTAACACAATCTAAGGACGAGGTCTGTGGTTTACTACTCGTGTTCTAAGTAAGAATTGTAAAGGGTTTTTTCTACACAATGTAGGTTCATGTATTGCGTGGAATAAACTAACATGAGGTAGGTATATTACTGTATTATGTCGATTCGCGGTTCAAGAAAAATAAGGAATGCTGTTGTTTTATTTATTTATTTTATTATTTGTGTACAGACCATAACATTACGATATAATTATAATTTTGAGTACAAAGGTACTGATTATTTCTTAAAAAAATTCTTCCAGCAGACCCACGAAAGCAGAAATTAAAAAGAAATGTAGAAAATAGCGCGTGAGACCACGTAGAGAAAAATATGCGAAATCTTAAACCTAAATATTTAATATATCTACACGTATAAAACGCAAAAACGTTTGATAATTTGATTCCCAGAAAACATTAAGATTTAATTAAATGAACATTATCGATAGGCACTTTCACTAGATAGGTGTCGTTCCTACCACCCTGTATAATATTTCTGAAATGATAATACGTTATTTGATAATATGAATGAATCAATTTTCAGAAGCATGTCAGTACTAAGTTTAAATCGTGTGATTTGATTACAAATCTTACAATGAACACTGAACAGTCATCGATCCTACCGTTGATGTATTGAATACATATTCTTAAACTGGTAAAATGAACGTCATGACGAGGTCAATGAATTTAGCGGTCTTTGCAGTAGTGGCAATTATTTATAGCCGCCGTTCATTTTTTGTACCTATTTTTTTCTGTCGATAAATAATTAAGTTAATCGATATGTCTGTTGTATTTCAGATTTTGGTTTGGCCAAAGAATATATAGACTTAGAGACAAACAAACATATTCCATATCGGGAACACAAGTCACTTACCGGGACTGCAAGATACATGTCAATAAACACACATTTAGGAAAAGGTAATGTATCCAAGTATATCGTATCACGTATGCTCTAAAAACGGTGAAGATACCTAAACATCGAGAGGTAACCGGCATGTTCTAAAAGCAATAATTTGAAGACATGTGACATCTATGAACCGGGGTTGGGCCTGCGTGCTGGATAACGGCCCACTTCCTCTCACAGAGAGAATGCCTCTGTCCAACAGTGGAAACATAATGGAAATAACATCGTGAGGAAACCGGCATGTCCTAGAACCAAAAATTCGAAGACATTTGACATCCAGCAACCCGTACTAGGCCCGCGTGGTGGAGAACGGCCCACTACCTCTCACAGAGAGGAAGCCTTTGTCCCCGCAGAAGAAACATTATAGACTAAGTAAAACCCGTAATATTATTTATGGATACAAGGATGTGTAAATCACCCTTTTAACCTTGGCAAAGTTTAATGACATTTAAACATTGTATAGTACATTCTGTACATTCAAATAGTTCGTGGAATATGCTCTAATTTGTATTCAACATGCAACTCCATACAATAATTCATACTTAAACTAACATGTCTGTTTATATTTTTCAGAACAATCTAGACGCGACGACCTAGAGGCTCTTGGGCATATGTTTATGTATTTTTTACGTGGTTCCTTACCCTGGCAGGGTTTAAAAGCTGATACACTTAAAGAGCGATACCAAAAAATTGGTGACACCAAACGAGCGACGCCTATAGAGGTGAGTATTAATACATCTACACTAATATTATCAATGCGAAAGTCACTCTGTCTGCCTGGTACCTTTTCATGCCTAATCACTGAACCGATATGTATGAAATTAAATAAATGGTAGCCTGGGGACCTGGAGGAGGACATAAACTGTTTTTCCACCGCACTACGTCAACGAGAAATGAGATTATTCGAACCGAAGGTGATGACCCGGTGTTGGCGTGCGGTGGACACGCGGCCATAGTAAATGTATCATGTATAGCTACTTCGACGCTGTCATCCCGTTCTCGTTGGCATCCCATTAACCTGCCGATGGACAAACGGCCATAGGCTACTTTTCATCCTGGACATTTATATTAAAAAGTGATGAAGTAGAAAACGTCGCAAGCAATAGCTAGCTTATGATTATAATAACTAGATGGGTATACGACTCCACCCGCATTCTCAAGTTGCGCTGTTGTGATTGGCTTAAAAAGGCGGCTGGCACAAACTGGATCCGGAAGGCGGAAAACCGGGTCTTGTAGTGCAATTTGGGAGAGGCTTATAACCAGCAGTGGACTGTGATATGATTGTTGTCGATATTACAGCTGATGTTGTGGATGGCTATAAGAGTAGGGGAAGACCAAAGAAACGATGGATGGACTGTGTGAAAGATGATATGGATAGAAAATGGGTGACTATCGAGATGACGACTAATAGAGAAGTATGGAAGAAAAAGACATGTTGCCCTGACCCTAAATAAGTTTGGATCAAGGCAAGAGAATGATGACGTCATTGAGGATGCTTACAGTTACAGACAATATTACACTAGCCCTTCGTAACCCAGCAATCAATTGTTCGATTCGATACCGTACTTTTATTATAGTTTCACCTGCTATCGACTTGAAGTTTTATTAGCTACGATTCGACATTGACGTCATGACATAAGATTACGAATCATTGCCATGGTAAAGTATGAATAATTATCTTACCATGGTTAATCGATTCGGTCCGTTATCGAAAATACGGATTCTAGAAGCTGATTCACTACACCACTATCAGGAAAACTCGATGTTGGCGTTATTTTAGATATCTATACCAATGTAATAAAGCTAAAGAGTTTGTTTGTTTGAACGCGCTAATCTCTGGAACTACCAGTCGGATTTGACAAAATCTTTTTACATTTCATAGCCCAATTCTTGAGGAAGGTAATAGGCTGGTAACATCACGCTAGGACTCTTACGAGCCGAGCAAAAGAAATAAAGTTCAGAAAGAACACTTAGCGAAAACTAAGTAATAGCGCGGGCGGGCAATGCGATGCGACGCAGCGGATCGGGAGCCGAGGGCGGTCGCCATTACACGCAGACGAAGTCGCGGGCAGAAGCTAGTATCTTATATCGATAGAAAAAAAGTCCCTCAATCTACTAAGCCGTAAAGAGCCGATAAATGCATTTTTATATTATTATGATGAGATAATTATATATCTATCCCAGTATACATACGAGGAAACACTAAGATATTATAATACCATAGTTCACTGAGGACGGTATCAGGATATCAATGCCGCGAACTTATCGCTGTTTATCAATACGATCACACGATAGATGATACCAATTACATTTTGATTGACCTACAAATAATATGACCAAAGCTTAACATCACCCTTTTCACTGTGTCGTTTTGACTTTGTATCATTGACCGACTTTCATTCCTAGCCATTCCCACTGGGTTCTTCAGAAAATAATAAGGAAAATTAAAAATTGCACTGCAAATATCACCGTCACAGGTTTCCTAGTTATGGTTCAATACAAAGAATGTATCATAATAACGGGAAGAAAAAGTGACTCTCGGCTCTGATAAACCCAATTTTTACCCGACTACGGCGAAGCAAAAAGGAGGGTTATGATTTTGACCGGTATGTATGTATTTACAATAGTATCTGACGTCAAGATACAACTGGATCTCTCAATAACAGTAGCAAAATGAAACGTCACTAAATAATTGAGGCGAATTCATTTATTTACATTGTTATTGCATTGAGGTCAAGATTAGGTTTTTAGGGCACTCCGTCGCTCCGTCCTCGCTCGGTCTTAGAAATGTTAAGACAGTTATAATCTAGTTCTGTGCTAGTTTCCGTTATGGAATGAGGAAAATTAGATCATTATCCTTGAGTACCGAATATGTGATTTTCTTATCGTTTCTGAAGAGGTTTTGTTCTGCTCGGCAAGAAATAACTAAGAAGGAGTATAGCAAGCTGCATCCTTCTATACAATACTTCATAGAAACAGTAACCGTACCTTGTCTCTCAATGGGATAGCTCAAGCATCAAGCATAGTAAAAATATTACTTACAGTAAAGAATATGGAAAAGGGACTGACAACCTAGGTGTGCCAAGCGTTAAGTGCTAAGGCGTGTTTCGGACGCCTTGTTTGGGTCGGCATGATTCGGTACAGCCGGACGGCGAAATCGAATATGTACCTATAATCTTTCCAACCATTTATTTGACTTTTGACAGCTAAAGTAGTGATGTCCAAATTGCATTTCTTACTCGATTTCTTAAAACAATTGATTTGATTAAAAAGAAGTTTGAATCGATTTAAATTTCGCTTCTCGTGGAAGCTATTGAAATGTTCAAGGGCTAATATGACGGTCATAATGACGAAGTCGGATTTCCTGCAGTAAAATATTAAAACTGCCTATCTAATCAGAGATTACAACTAAGTATAAAAATATTTATTGAATCATTAAAAAATACAGAAAGATATGCATAAAATTATCAGCGTTGATGTGTAAGTTTGTATTTTACGTAGGTAATCAATGTCTGCCAAACGAGTTTTGTTCTTTAGAGGATGCATCCTGAAGGACGTAAGCTCGATTCTTGCAATACCTGATCGATGTAGCTAAGCTACTTATATATATTATATATATATTTTTATTTTTTTTGTTCTCAACAACAATTATGTATTTACAGAATTATAATCGTGAGAATCATTAATAGTTCTCTTAGTTCAATATACAAGCTAACACTAAAATATAATATTGTATGTACAAATATAATAATAATATATATTAATATTATAAAGAGGTAACATTTGTTTTTTTGTAAGTTTGTATGTAATGCGTAATCTCCGGAACTAGCAGTCGGATTTGAAAAATTCTTACTGCATTGATTATCCCAATTCTTGAGGTAGGTTATAGGCTATGTAACACCACGCTTCGACCTTTAGGAGGCGAGCAAAAAGAACAAAAAGGGAAGAGCTCATATGTTTATATATAGCTCTTGATTTCAAATATCTTAGTTAGTTGAAACACTCGTCAAGGACTTATTTTCTTAGTTCGTTTATGTATCTGCATGAAATGTGTCATGTAGGATAAATAAATAAATTTATTTATTTCAGGTAATTTACATCCACACATAAAATAACATAAATCAAAATAAAATAAAATCACAATTACCTTCTATGGACAATGCTTTTTTCCAGATATGGTGACGTAGTAAAGTTACAATATATCTATCAGATTATCACTGTTAATGACCTCCGTTTAAAGTGTAGAAAAATCTTCCTTAATCGAAAGGTTTAAAGTTCAACCGATACCTCATAGAAGGGCCTGAATAGTTCTGATACCGTCATCAATGAGCTAGTTAACAGTAATATCTTCGATCACCTCTCGTCTCTTCTCGGTTAATCGGTTGTCATAAGTAAGGGCATCACATGATGCACAGAATGAAAAAATGTCATGATGAAAGTTTTGTATATGAATGTGGATGTAAGACTAGGGGAAGACCAAAGAAACAATGGATAGACTGTGTGATAGATGTCACGAAGACGAGTGTGTAGCCATAGCTAGAAAGGGGATTACGACTAAGGGACTACACACACTTATTCAGCTCTATTCAGCGTTTGCCCATATAAAACGCGCGAAACGCGTACGCGTGCTTTCAGCTATCCGCAGCTGAAAGGACGCGTACGCGTCTCGTACAAAAGCGTAGTTTTCTATGGGCAAACGCTGAATAGACCTGAATAAGTGTGAGTAGTCCCTAATAGAGAAGTGGGAAGAAAAAGACATGTTGCGCTGGCCCCAAATAAAATTAGGATAAAGGCAGGAGAATTTTAGAACCTTTCTTTTCCTACTAAAGTTCTGTTGGTC
Source organism: Eupsilia transversa (assembly GCA_914767815.1). NCBI lineage: Eukaryota > Metazoa > Arthropoda > Insecta > Lepidoptera > Noctuidae > Eupsilia > Eupsilia transversa. The sequence goes on from OU611888.1 coordinate 9,512,091, forward strand.
CTCAGGTGCTATGCGAAGGCCACCCCGAAGAGCTAGCGACGTACTTACGCTACGTACGCCGGCTCGATTTCTTCGAGACGCCCGACTACGACCAGCTGCGACGGATGTTCCGCGACCTGTTCGACCGCCGCGGCTACGTAGACGACGGCGAGTTCGACTGGACCGGCAAGACCATGGTAAACAATTCTGTAGCATGACAACCCTCACTTGTATGCTCCTTTCATTATATTAAACGTTCTTGGGCGTAGAGGCTAGGGTTGCTAACTCGAATCTGGATGGGGAATATAGCCTTTAGTGTAATAATAAGCAATTTTCACAGGCAAGTCCGGGACCGTCGCAATTGTTAACGTTAGCAACCAAAGCGTTATAACCTGGCATGAAGATGAAAAAATCCGGTCAATTTAGTCTTGGCCTGATTTTATAGTTTTTACATATAGGGCTACGCCCCTGCTTTCGTTCACTTATAGGCAGAGTCCGTGGCTCTTAAAAGTCACACTCATACCGCGTTTTTGATAATACCGATATGAGAAGTATTGGCATTCTTGCCGATAAGTGGACGCGCTCCTTGACAATCATACACGCGATTCTTGCTATCTGAAATGATTATTAAATCGTAAGTAGCGATTTTATCGTGTACGGTGAAATAAAAACAGTTCCTGTCAGTCTAAAAGATATGTAATTTTTACATTGATAAATATACATGAACATAAAAGATGTAGCTTTTAGCTATATTCTAAATTCTTGAATCTTGTACATTACACAATAAATGAGACGCAAAATAAATTTAAGAGCTGATTCTTAAAAAAATCACATTTCCCTCCACAAAGTAAGAGTCAACCTACTAATTTCTTTTGAATACCTCCCATGTTTTTATTCATTCATTGAAAAGGTTTTCACTATGTATGTCTTCTAAGTATTTTAGAATTAGGAACCCCTTAGTACAGAAGCGGCTTACCGCTTAGCGATACTCCAATAGCAAAATTACCTAATTAGCAAGTTGTTTCTCGTGTCAATATACTTAATCTGAATCTGACTACAATTGCAATGTTATCTTAATATCAAGACGTATCGGTCTAAATCTCATTCAACTTGAAACTGATATCGTTTGTTGAACACACATTCCAAATTTAGTTACCGAGACAGCATTATTTCCTACTCCGTTTTGATCCGTAATCATAGGAGCTATATCACACTGTTTTTATTGTTTGAAAATGCTAGGCCATTTCAGAAAAAAATCCATGTTAGCCTGTGTCAGTGCTGAAACGCACAATATCAATAAATAATTCCGATATTACATGCTTAGTTTTTTTTTGGCAATTTCAGTTAGATATTGAATAGAATTTTATAAATTGCACCAACAAACCAAGAATCGCCTGTATGAATTATTTTAACACCCGACTTCAAAGAAGGACGGGTTATGTTTTATTAATTGTAATGTGTATATTGCTTGATTAACTTTGCTCAGACTGGTTAACCTAGCTTGTAACAATATCCAGCTTTCAACTTAGTTTTATACTTACTTGAAACCGGACGCTACTGTGAACCGACTAGGATGCTTGATAGCAAGATAATATTGTCGTATTTTCATCGCGATATTCGATGTTATGGTGATGTTAAGCTATCCAGAAACTTAGTTTATACTGCACGAGAGCTATGCTTATACGAGTCTCTGTGTGTGCACTGTTGAAAGCCACCATATACAGAATATTCTACATAATGGCTTCTTAAATTTAAGCATTTTGATTAAAATTAATGTAAATATACATATTTTAAAATCCAGTACTTAAGCCGTTTTGTAGAATCTTTCTATCAATAATTAGCGTAATGACAATGCTTTTTCAAGACTAATTCCAAGCATAATTCGCAGAAACTAGAGAGGCAATAGTACGGTAGGCAGCACGTCTGTGGTAATAGAACCAGTATACCTGTGACGTTGGGCCATCTAAAATTATACACTTTATGAAGTACAATATTTCATGCACGCACAAGATGCAAGGAAATGCACTATATTTTTCTTATTTTTAGTAACTAACAAAATAATAATTCCAGTAAAAAATACAATAGACGTAGATATATTTCGTAACCTATTCCGCTTAACTATTTCTAAAAAATCTATTTTTTATGAGAAACCCTCTTAAAAATCGATTCTCAACGAAGCATCCTCAGGATGACGATTGCCTTATCGCGAACCCGAACACGATGTGTTGCCACGCCGCGCTCTGGACGCTCTGCATCTTCGTCGAATAGTTATGCGAAATAGGTTACTAAATAGTAAATAATTTTGTAACGCCTATAGGTAATATTTTAAGATACTTACTCTTGCCATCTCAGCTTGGTGTTAACCTGTAAACCTGCTTACTGTATTACCTGGACAATAAACTATTTTCTATTTCTATTTATATACGTCTATTGTATTTTATAATGGATTTCCGCCACGTTATGCCTGAATCAATTAACTAATTTCAGTATTTTTTTTAACCACTTTTGCATCTCTAGTTTTCTGCCTAGTCCTGACTTATTCAATGTTTTCAACTACCTGGTCTTTTACGCATGACAGTCTTTTAGTGCCAAGTAAATGCCGAAGTTAAACCTATTTGTCCTATCGCGTCCTTTTGAAACGTTTCTCCAAAACAGTTTTCAAATTCTAAAAGCATTTACTTTTTTTCACCCCTTATATGTTAAAGTCGCGATAGGTCATACACTTGTGATACAATCGTTACCTTGATATACTTCTACGCTATAATATAACGCACAAACTGTATTTATCTTTACACTGACTTGAATGTTTTGTATTCACTGGCTTTATCCCCCTGCAAAAGTTGACATACACTTCGTTTCGCCATTTAACTGCAAGTGCTTCAGAAAAGTCAAAACGCATGCGCCAATTGTGATCTTCATTTACTGCCAAAGGAAGTGCTTTGTAAATAGAAAAATCATGGTTCTGTACATGTCAACTTTTGCACATTTTTTTTACTGATTCTTAGTTCTCTAAGTTTTTGTACTGCTTTCTCATTGTCTGCCTAATTTCTTGAACTGTGTTAAATATCGTATCGTGCTTCGACATCATCAAAAGGCATTATATTTATTCACAATTTGTTCTTTGGACATTAGTTTTTGTTAATATTTTTTTCTTTTTCTATCGTACCTTAACGGATGATGGTCTAAATAATTAATGAATTAAAATAATTGTTTGAATTATATTTCCTTAGATAACATCGCTAATGGTAGAAGTTGCATAATTTATTATATTTGTTTAATAAAATAAAATTTTATGCCTGTATCAGTGTGTTTTTGTGTAGAGATTGTATAGTTTTTTTTTTATTGAATTCTTGCTTAATTTAAGCATGGTTGAGAGACTTATTCTCAAAGTACTTTTTTTGGTTGCAACACTTCGCCACATCAACAATTGTCATAACTAAGGAACTTCTTATTTTGGGTTTTTATTTCTTTTGTAACAAATTTGAAATTTCTTTGAACACTCTTTGTATGGTGACCAAAGAAGAAGTTCTTACATTAGCGTGGTCTGTGGTCATTCGTTCATTAACGTTGGTGTTGCATGCATGCTTACCGCTTTTGTTCGTTGCTGGTGGACAGCCTACGAACATTCACGTGATGCGAATCTTGCGCAACGCACCGCCCTCCAATGTGGTTAGGAATAAGTCCGATAAGGTTAGTGGTGACGGCTTACTATTATCGTGAAATATTTAGGGAAATAAATTCTGCCCCATTTTTGAACTGTTTTAATTGTGAAGTTTTTGGCATGCCCATAATTATGTGCATGAGTGTGTGTGCTTTTGCTTTTGGAGAGTAATTGTTGTAAAAAGTTCTTAATTTAATCCTCTCCATATTGTACTAACACGAAAGAATGTCTTCTAAAATCTACATGTGGAACTATAAAACCCTTTTGACGACTGCGACCATGGTCGCTACGACCTGATTATCAACACTCGCGACTGCGAATCACGACCATCTGGTCGCGGTATTTTACAATACGTATCTTTATGTATAATTTCAACATGGATGCTATACGTAACTAATATTTTGTAACAATATTTTTGATTTAAAAGAGTGTCCATGGACTTTCTTGTCCGTTTTATTCGATAGGTACCTACTATGCCTTGGAATAGGCAACTAGCTTCATATTTCTGACAGACAGACTTTGACAATTCAAAGCTGGATGTTTGGTTTAATTGAAATAAATGCTTTGGGTTTTAGTTTGAATTTTGTGTAAAATACTGGTCACAGCGACCATGATAGCAGTAGTGAAATGAGCTATTGGTATCTTGGTATTCTGTATCTGTATAAAACTGTATCTTGTTGTAACATTAGTTAGAACAAATGGAGACTATTTAGTCCTTTACGTATTATTATTATGAATGTGATGTTGGTATGATTTCAGTCTACACCGGTGGGTTCGATCCAGACTGGACAGGAAATCGTGGTCTCACCCAATCGTGACAGCCATCAGCCCTTCCACAAGGTATATAGAACATTATTTAAAGTTTCTTTATATTGTATTATATACAGGGTATTGTATTATATACAGGGTATAAGGGACAGCCCTCCGCAAACTTACAGGGTGCATTCAGCCCTTACAACCCTGTATACACGGTTTATATTTGAACACAAACAAGATATTTCTTTGATGTTACTTGGGGTCGGGCGTAACACGTTTTCTTCTTCCATTCTCCCGTGACAGCTGTCACGCTGTTATTAACTCCCTTTTCTTTCATATCATTCCTCACAATCCATCCATGTCATCCATCCATCCATGAATTAAAAAATACTGAATAAAAATTGCCTGATTCTACTAATTCACATAAGATGAGATGGGGAATTTCTCAGTAGCAGTCCGCAGTCTGGCTTTATTTATTAAATACTTCAAGCACAGAAATGTACAGAGGCGGACTATTAAGTCCGCCTCTGTACACTGTACTCTGTACTCTATGTTTTTTGGTAAAAAATGCCTATGCCATTAGCCATAGTCATTTTTTACCAGTCAACCTTTGGGTGATGCAGAGTCGGGCTTTGTGCCCGGTTGATGGCAATAGGCTCGCCCCCTATTCCATGGGACTCAAACATCTGGCGAAATGTGGGTGTACTATAGCTACACCTCTGCCCAACCCTTCGGGTAAACAAGACGTGATGTTATGTTTATAAGATGGGGAATGCCTTTGCAATTAAGAAAAGTCACAGTAGTGTTCTGTGTTTCGTGCTTTTGGCGAAAACCACAAAAGTAAAAGGATATAAGATTATTTTCGTGCAATATGAATAAAAGAATCAATCGAGAGATTCCAAAATGTGTCTTATCGGAGGAGAGATACGCGTTCATTCTTGCCTGTGTTCAAATATAAACTCATAGAAATACATGGGAATTCTAAAAAGAGAAGCTACTGCCATCTGAATGCTAACATTTTATTTTAAACTTTTGTTTATTTCAGTTACATATTCGATTTTTTTTTCATCACAAGCATCGTTGTATATCTAAAACACTTTTATTTTATAAACTAATGTAATATACTTCCCATCATTCTTATCTGAAATCATAAAATGAGCTATTTAAAATGAAATTTATCTTAATCATTTGCAAAATGTTAAAGCCGACATCAGAAGTTTCATTCGAGTGAAGGTTCATTTTGTCTCATGCCACGTTCACCTGACAACGAAAAAATAGGAATTGTTGTTCATCGGCCCGTTCATTTCATTTTTCGTTCATTCGGTAGGCGAGTGAAAAATGCCGAGTGCCGAAATCCAACATCATTATAATTAATTAATTTGTAGCTTTTGATTCATTTTGTGTTCAGACGTTTCATTTCGAGTGAAAGATGCCGAATGAAAGGCAAAAATGAACAAAAAGTGAAGCGTCTGATCTCAGTTTAACGAATAGAATGGCATTAGAAATGGCGGCTACTATTTGTTTCTGTTATTGTATGCACCATTTCTAATCTCGTTTTTTAAATAACGGGATTGTTCTAAAATATTCTTGTGCAGATTTTGGAACAGTGCTCATGGCCCTAACTAGGGCCGTACTAAGTGTTAGAGCCATCTTTTTTCTAGTGCGAAAGGGAGAAGAATCTGTACAGGCTGACTTTTAATTCATCGGCAATATTTCAGAGGGTAAAAGTACTCATAAACATGACCAACTGTTACGAAGCATATTGAAAAAATAATTGTTAGAAGTTCTCCCCCGAAAGATTGCCAATGAACTCGAACTTTAAAAATTTGCCAGTACAGTACTTATAACACCATCCCTTTTGGAAAAGGAACAATGAAGGCTGTAACACTTCACAGTACGGCTTCTGATAAAGCTTTTTTGTCGGTGCAGGATGATTTGTGTGATTATATGGTTGGTTTGGTTGAGGACGATGAGGCGGCGCTTATATCTGGAGAGGTTTGGTCCGCTTTCACAATGGTTTTTTTTAATACCCGCTGCCCTTGACGCTCGCCTCAATTCTCTCCATCAAAATGTTCCGCTGAATTTTTCAGTTACCTTATTCCAATTGTGTTCAGTGTTGCTCTGAAAAGTATTGATTTGATTGTGACCCTGTGCTGTTTTTTTCTCCATTAAATGTTTTATTTTTACATCTTTTGTTCTACAGGGGCCTTAGTATGAAGTGGTAAAACGATCTTTGTTCCAGTGCGAGAGAGAGATGGAGCTAAACAGGACTGTGCCATCTCTTTTTGCAATGGAACAACGGCTTTATCGCTATAGTATGGCCCCTGCTTGTGTGTTTTTTATTCCTGTGTAGTGTTGATTTAAAATCATGATTGATTTTTCTCGATGTCATGATAATCAAGGATTTAGCTCGAAATAAATGTAGAAATAAAACTATATTCGTTGTTCCTTCTCCCGGCATATCATTTGCTTACTGCTTCAAGGTTTTCAGCGCTAGATTCTTTCTAACAGATAAGACTGTGTTTTCGTGTGGATTTAAAAAAAAATGCTATCATTCCAAATGGTTTTATACGACAACTGTTATTTAGCGCTGTACCTGTCTTTTACCCTTTTCAGGAGGTCTACTTCAACCGTCTTATTTATTGAAAATCAAATTCACAGTATAATTCCGATATTGTTACAGTCGCCGTCAGATATATTGTAGCAGACAAGGTGACCAAATACTTCTGAACAATTTAAAATGTCAATAAGTTCCATACACTGGAAGTTACCATTAATATCTGAACATTGATTACTTCATTAATATCAAAGCAGATGCTTGTCAATAATTTATATACTAACACACAACTAACAACAAAAATATATGAAGACTTACAACGTCAAGTGTATCTAGGCAGATGGGGTGGTCTAGATAAGCTCAGTGTTTACGATCGCCGATTGAAACAAATTGCGTTTTTACATTTGCTACAATATATCTGACGGCGACTGTACAGGTTATTGGTTATATGTCGGCAATCTATTAAGGTGATGTAGAGGTCATTTACAACCAAATGACTTTTTTTACTCAAATGTCAAAAAACATCGGTCCATTTGACATTTTATATTTTTATTTCATACATTTTAAAACATAAAATGTTAAAATACTCGAAAATTGTTGACATTGGCGTAGAGGTCATGAGGGGTCATTTAGTTGCAAATTACCTCTCTTTTAACGGATTGCCGAAATCGAAGAAATCGATATCGGCATTATATCGTGAGTTTTTCGAATTCAAAATTAATTACGTTATTGTGCAACCCGGCTTCTGAAAACCTGATTAAGCCACTGATAAGATATTGACTGAAATACGAATATGCTTTTATACTAAAAGCCGGGGGCGAATCTTTTACCCAATATTTTTCTGAGAAACATAATTATTATGAGTTATATAATTATTTTATGCCAGTGTCCTTGTGGTAGTCTCCTGAATCCAATCTTTGTGTTATACAGTGTACCGTTTGAAGCGAGTGAAATCTCATTTTTCCTTTGACCTACTCCTACACTGAAATTTGTGACTTTCCATGTGTTTGTTTGTGATCCCGATTTTTTGCTAAAATCGACTGATAGCTTATACAACAGGATATTATAGGTTTTTTTAATTGTATTTAATTAGATCTTACATAAATTACTGTTTTAAAAGTCCCTTCAACCGGCTAAATATGTTATCTAGTACACTAACCCTCTTAGGGCGGATTCGACCAAACAGGAATAAATTTTATCCGCAGAATAAGATTAATTCTGACAGTTTTCATATGGAGAAATTGTCAAAAATCGATATTTACTCGGAAGAGAAGGCTTATTCCGCCGATAAAATGTATTCCTGTTTGGTCGAATCCGCCCTTGTTCATATACGTTGCTTAAAGTTAAGACACGCTTAAACGTCAAAAATGTATGGTTAACCAGACGCTAATCATTACTTAACTTTAAGCAACATTTATGAATAAGAGGGTAAAGCTTTCACTAAAACAAAACTACTTTTTATTTTTACCTATGATTTTTCAAAACATCAATATCACTGATTACATTCTTAACAGATATTTGTCTTCATTACCCAACGACCTCTGACCCTCGCTGAGTCAGTCGTTTTTTACATGTAAATATTAATTGATATTTGAAACCCAGTTATAGTAACGCCCTTTTATCACGACATAAGTCAGTTGCTCGTCAGTCCTCTTAAACCTTGTCCCTTTCTCGAAGAGCTTACACATTATCCTACAAGCACGTATGGCCAGCATTTCATGCCCAAAGTCAAGTATCTGTACAAAAATCTAATCTGTGACTATCTGTGACCACGTAATGTCAAAGTTCAAATGCTCATTGTTCGCCTATTTCCCTAGATGGCAGCGTTGGCAAAGACCAAGGACTTCGGTACCGGCGGAACGGCGAACTCGGGCGGTAATTGGCCTCATAGCGGGAAGGCTACGCCGCTTAATACCGGTCACCTTACACCCGCAGACAGACATGGATCTGTGCAGGTCAGATATTATGAAAAAATTTGATAATTTTGGTTCCAAAATGGCGGCTTGTTTTAATAAATTTTTTTCTCTGTACTTTTTGTTCCATAACGCCATTCGGGGTTAAGCGTGGGATGATTTAATTATTTTTTGTTTACTATATGACGTTAAAAATATAATAACAGGCAGTCAGCCACGATATAGAAGTTCAGCAGCGTCCATGTAAATCGGTGGAAATAAAGCCTTTTTACTACAATTTAATATTGTGATGGAGAAAATCATTAATCTATCAGGAGTTTCGATAGATCAATATTTTTAGAAATAATCCCTTTCACGTCTCTTGCGGCAAAAGAGAAATTATGTAACTTGGCTTATTCATATCAGGAGACCACAGGGCTATTTTCATATACAGGGTGACTTTGAAACCAATCGACAAAATATGAGGGGTGCTTTTTTATTGTATGTATTTAGTACCCACTAAAGTCCAATAACTGTAGGCACGTAAATAAAATACACAACCACACTATTGCATGTCTTTACTATATAATTTTTGCATTATTATTATTTTGAACGTGAATTGTGAATGTATATTGGTGTATATTTATTTTTTAGCTATTGAAGAATAAACATTTTCGGTATGTGAAATTTCCCGGATCGGTTTCCACGGTCAGTTTTGAAACATATTTGCGGCAATCCTTGTGTGACTGTCTGCATGTCGCTTATAATGTGCTGAGTGAGGCCTCTACAATAATTGAATATTTTTCTCTTATGCTCAGTAGAAATTTGTTGATAATTAGTAAAAAACGAAATACGTTCTTACTCGTAAATACGCAAAGAAAAATGAATTGGTAACTTTCGGATTTTTTTCAAATGAAAGTCAATTTAATATTACTACAATTTGCGCACAAGCTTTTTTGCAACCTGCATATCTATAATTTTTTTTAAACGCAAGCACTTTTTCTGATTAGCTATATGTCTTTTTAATGTATAAGTGAGTTTATACTTAAGAGGAAAATATTTTAGTCCATGTAGCCTGGCCAAAACTGTAAAAGCTTTAAACCAAGCACTGCCAATATTCATTCATAAAGTATTGTACACGATTGAGCTTCTAACTAGGACGCTAATTTTATCTTATTTTATGTTTCCGTGACACTGCACGCATTTCTTTGCAACCAGTAATTTGTCATTTTCACAGAAGTTTTGTTGTTTTTTTATTCTTGTAAATATTCTGTCCCCTGGATAATGTAAGATTCTTCAACTTTTTGACACATAACATGACACCTATAATACCCGAAGGGTTTGGCAGAGGTGTTCTTTAATACACCCACATGTTGCCAGTAACAACTTTTGACTCCTAAACGTACTCACATTTTGGTTAGTTTGCCTCCTTGTGTCGGGTCCACTCTGTGGTGTCCCTCCGTTCACCGCTCTCCTAGTTATAATAAAAATGTTATACTAGAAGATATTGATATTTTCCCCATTAAATAATATTTTAAGTATTTTCGATAATCCTATTCTAAATTATTTTCGATATCCTTTTGCTGTAGACACTTGCATTACCAGGGGACTGACAGCTGCTTACTTAATCCAATAGTAATCAATGTTTCGTATTTTATTTTTTTATTAGATGTTAATTTGGAACTCACACACCCTTAAAAGCTCTCGCAGACAGGAGCGACGCGACCGCCGAGTCTGGTGGAACAATTTCTATGAGAACTTCACGGAAATTGTCCTACTGGTGTCGCGTCGCGCCTGTTTCCGAGAAGCCTTAAAACGATTAACTATATTTAATAAAACACAACCCATATTAGTTAGAAACGGGCTATTGTAGTTATGAACATGATCTATGTTGTGGGAAAGGTGTCTGTAAAAGTATAAACACTTAGTATTATGATAGTATGTATAAGTAGTTCTTTATTTCTTATTATCAATCTGCCTAGTCTTTTCCGAAGTATGTTGGGGTCGGCTGCCAGTCTAACCGGATTCAGCTGAATACCCGTATTACATGGAGCGACTGCTAATCTGACCACAACCCAGTTACTATGCTACATAATTATAATTATTATTTTGGATAGCAGAACAATAATCCTCTTAAAATATAAAAGCTTGATTTAATCATCGAAATTAAAAGAGTCCCGTTTGATAACTCCAAAGAGTCTTTGTCATAGTCTTTGGATGTATAATCCAAAGTCCAAACGGGATTACATGATTAGTTAACCGTTCTGTTAGCATGTAGGTTGGTTTAAATAACAGACTGTGAATAAACAAACCGCGTTTTTTGGAAGTTCACCATTTATTTCTAAGCAAAGGTAATAACCAAGCGTTTTTGAATGACTGACTCGAAAATGACCGACTGATTGAATGGTATAACATTATTTTGTGTGTTTTTCATTAGTCAGCTGGTGACACCCTTTGGAAAAGTATACGAGATGTGCAAAATTCTTTCTATATCTTCAAAATCATCTAACACATTTTAAAATCAAATCATTACATGAAAGACATAATTCAAAGCGTCTTGCATTTTTATTTTGTAAAAAAAAATTGATGCACAATGCAAAACTTCACATCTGGAAGCATAAACCAATGGTTAAAATGGGTTGGCTACATCGTTTAAGGTAATCATTCGATTACAGTAGTTAATTTATGGTTAGTGCTTGATGAACAGCAAAATATTGTTAAACAGCCGTTTATGGTTCCAACAGCTGTTTAAAGTTTAACCATCTATTGGTGAACTCGGGTCTTACAAATTCCTCGCAGAATATTCTTTCAAAATTTTAACCAAAATTTTGTAAAAAAATGAATCCATAAAAAATGGTATATTTATATGTATTTACTACTAATTAGCAGTAAATATAGTTATGGTATAAACACCAATTCAATTATAACTTATCAAGCAATTATCCATATTACTCTCCAGGTGGTTAGTTCAACGAACGGCGAGTTAGGGGCGGACGACCCGACGGCCGGGCACAGCAACACGCCGATAACACAGCCACATCACGAGGTTGACGTGGTTGACGACACCAAGTCAGTGTTCCAACTGTATGCATTCCTTTTTATTTTATTTTTTACCTATTTTTAGTTTAACATGCTTGGTGGTTGGCATTACATCATCATCTGGAGTCGTACAAGGATCTTTTGGCGCGCGTCTAAAATCGGAACCAACGCCGCCATCTTGATGATAAATTATATTTATTTTCGTGATACAAGTTCACGAAAAAAAAAAGTTAATAACAACGATTTTGTCAATAATATTCTAGAAAATATCCTTGTAGCACTCTACAACGCTACACAGTTCTTTTGGCGCGTGGCCGAAATCGGAACTAACGCCGCCATCTTATATTTTATAAACAATTACGCGTTAAAAAATTACAAATATTTACCATCAACGCCCCTTTGTCAACTTCATTCAAGCGCCAACAGAACCTTGTAGTACTACGAATCACCGATACATTTTTGTGTCATCAATCATCATGCACCAAAATCATCACAAAAACGTCAAAGTTGCGCTGACATCGGTCATATGTTATAAGATGGCACGCTTGTTGACGTTGTTGAGGGACTTGCTGCTGCGCTATGTGTTGGGGGTTCGATTCCCTCGCGAATAAAATATTTCTTTTACCTATACATTCGATAGGTTTTGCACATTGGACAGCATGATTTAATAGTATGGGTATAGGTCTAAAAACGAAGAAATGACGAACAGCAACGAGGTGTCGACAACAGTCAACAATATTTTTAAAATATTGTACATTTCAGCCGACTTCATACATTTTCATTATCATGAATCAATCTAAATGGCTCCATTAATTGTTCACTGTTACAGACACGTCCCATTTATTGTGATCCTCACTTTCGATGTTGTAATGTTGTATTTCAAATCATACTCATTTCATCATTATTCACAATCGTCATAACACATTCGCTGTGAAAGTAAACTGAGTAATTGAGATATTCTTAGGAAACACACTGGCCGTATTTTCATAGAATAAATTAGCACGTATTTTTACAGAAAAGACTCATGTTTCGGCTTCCTTGGCCACTCACTCATGTTAGGGCCGACCTTGAGCGTCTTTCGTAGCGAATGTGTCCCACCATATCAGCTAGTTACCTGACAGACTCTGTAAATCGTCATGCAGGCAATCTGTGTATTCCAGATGCTGTTGTTTCTTCAAGCGCAAAAAGAAGAAGTGTGCGGCCCGGGCCGGCAAGTGACGCGAGTGCACGTGACCCGCCCCCTCCCCGCCCGCCGCACGCCCGCCCGCAGCCCGCACGCAAAGAACATACGCCCGCATATAGCCGCATGTCCCTCCACACATTACACCCAGTTGCTCCCCATACATTGTCTATACGTACCTGTATTATACAGCAATGTACTTACCTATATACCTAGGTGGCTAGGTCATTCGTTTCAGGACCGTTTTTTGATGGTATGGACAGTGACAGTTAAATTTAACTCCTAAATACGTTACGTTGAATGCCTAGAATACGCCCAGCGTGTGCGGCCGGTACACGCTAGGCTTATCTCTTCTAACGCGGTAAGTAACACGCTAGACTAAGATAAGTTATTGAACTTTCAAGTGAAAACTTTTAAAGGCTAATTATTAAGCCATAAATTGAGATTAAGACTCGTGTTATAGATGGTTTCAAAATTATAGTGACGGCGCGAAGAGCGCGATTAAAATAATCTAGAACATTCTTTGGTGATTGACATATTTTTGTTATATAGTGTAATTGTTAACAGAAGTTTTAAGGCAATAAAAAGAGAGATAGTTGATGCGTTGTTATTAGTTGTAAAGTTAATAGGTATATACTTGCGTCGCACTATAATTTTACCGAAATATATCGAGCAACTGGGTTTAAATGTATGAAAAATATATTGCCGATTTATTTTAACAATCGTATGCTACCCGATCCTCAATTATCAGAATTTTTATTCAATATAATTTTAGATTTTGTAATTTTGAGTAATCCATAATGCTAACTCATTATACGAAGCTATCATAAGTTTTAGTTTCATTTTGACCTTACGCGTAACAAAGGTGCATAAAAATGAGTGGTTGGCAATCATATATTTCAGAATATAGTACCTATACAAAACGTTATACCCGTATGTACCAGTTATATACCTTTATTACGTTAATTGTTAATAAATAGAAAACACTTCCATTTAGAAACTCGATGCATTGAATAACAAACATTACAATTTTCTGTTGTCACTACTATTGACATTGTACAAGAAATAGTACTCGTCAACAGAGTAAACACTAAATGCGGTCATAGGACATTACTAGGAAATGGATAGTTTGTGTTAGTTATTCTGAAACTTAGATAAATCATACATTCTAACGGATGTCCAAGGTGGGGCATTCGGTTGAGCCTTTGCTGAATTTTCGATGTTGTGTTCTTTCTGTAGTTTCGAACTGAGACATTCGAGCGCCTTTCGGTCAGGTTGTTAAAAATGAAGTCAATTTAATAGTTATTGATCCGCGGTTCATACCGAACAACATTAGGTCCCAAGTTGATGATCATACAGTTGAAACGGGCGTTTAATATTATCAATAAATAAGTTTCAATTCTAAGCCATGTGCGGTTGGCAGAAGGTTTATTTTTGTGTTCCCGTCCGTAGTGAATTACGTTTAATTTTCACCAAAACTTGTAAATTGTATGTTGTCTCTCTGAGACGTGAGATTTACTTTACCTCATCGACATCACTTGCATTATGTTCATGGCCACTCGCATCGATGATGTCCATTCCAGCACATAGTTCGAACAAATCCACAGATTTGTACATTAGGTCGTTCGTTCATGATTCATCGACACCCGTAGAGTAACAAATACTTACCGAGTAGTTGTATAACGCTTTGTTCCGTTATTAATGAAGCAGTGAAATATTATTTTTGTACGTTGTTTGCGTTCATTACTATTGTGGTTGTCTTGATACATGAGTAGTGGATATACAGCCAATATTGTGACTTTATAATAAGTTTGTGTGTTGATGAAGTTCTTCTGCTGTTGGTTGAATGTTGCGCACTCTCGGCTATCTGTCCCGCGCAGGTTGTGATTCTTAATTTGACTTGATGATCAATAAGTATGTATTGATGAAGTATTAAATGTTACGACTACATTGCAGAGTGATACTAATCGTGCAAGGAACTGGTTCGGAACTGTTAGTTTTTCTTGAAATACAATAATTTCTTCCTAGGTTTAATTTTATCGCTACAGCTTAGGGCTGTTGAACTGTCTCATTCGTCATGTAAGGCCTGAGTGGGGTTCATTCAACCGACTGCTTGTATGAGTACTCTAGATTATAACTTTATTTAGTCATTGTTTACCTAAGTTCGTTTTGTATGGAAACGAATATAATAATATTTAAATTGGCTCCGTTCCTATAGTGACGCCACATCATTTCCTATCTTTATTTATATCTATTATTATAGTTTTTTAAGAGATAACCAGAAATTTATTAAAATAAGAGATAAAAATGTAAGTAACTATTTACTTTTTCAATACATGCTTTTGTGACAAACATGACCATATTGACGATTGGTTAATTCGATAAATGTTATTATTAAGTGTGCAATAATTTATATAGAAAATCAATACAATAGTGTTAAAACGTAATTTGTTTCAATCGGTGTACCCCGTCGAGTCCCGAGTGAACTGGCTCTATACTCCTACAAGACTGAATGAAACATTTCACCTTGTGTACAAACACACGTGGCTCTGGGCTCATGTCAATTTGTATTATTGCGATTCACTTTTGTTTGATTATTAGTCTTACGACGGAAGTATATCATTTTTTTAAATAGACTAATTGATACTTGTAATGAATAGTCAGCGGGAGAGTTATCGATCATGACGCTGCAGCCGCGGTCGCGGGTGGCAATCCAAAGTATTCATCGGTACACAACACACATGTGGGATATGTTTAGTCATTTGTTGTAGTTCGCGCACGCGCCGGCCGGGGCTGCAGGTCCGAACTGGTTCACTGTATCTACGGATCACAACGGTGATTTATTTTTAGGAGTCGAATTGCGACGAGACTGAGATCATGGGTAGCGCGCGTCCTTACCGCCGCCACGTGGAGCCGACAGACAATCACTTGTTAAATATTATATACGATGTCTACGTCACGAGATATGTGGCCACACGACTAGGGCGGTCGCTAAGATGATGGTGTATAAATTGTACAGCTTTAAAAAAAAAAAAAAAACATTTGTATATTTTTGCTTGGACTGGAAGCGGCAAGGTTTCGACAAGCGTGATTTGCATAGGAGTAAGATATTGTAGGTGTCATTGTAATCAGCGCAACGCCACAACAATATACCGAATTGTTTTCATGTAATCGTATGTTCTGATATACTACTATAGGTACATATTTTATAACAAAAGTGAGTTGTGGCATTGCGCTGATCACACTGATATCGTCGTAAGGTATTTTGAATTAGTCACGGATATGTAGTCATCACAAAATTGTATCCAATGCATTAGAAGTTATTCATTTGGCTAAGTACGTTTGAAGTGTTTTATAACAGTAAAAAAAAAACATCTTGTTGTGTCGTTTTCATATTTTTTAGAAAAGTATAGTTAATGCGAATATTGTCGATATGTAAAAGGAAATTTTTAAATCAATTCTTTAAATAATGGTTTTTGATAAATTATTGTAAACAAATTGAAGTATTCTTCTCGTTAAATGGATCGTTAATACTTATCGTACAACCATTGCAGTATAATCGAGTGTAATAAATCTTGTAAGTCTTAATACATGATTAATACCATACTTGTACCTAATTGTTACTTTCTATTTGCTAGATAGAATAATCAAATTAGATTGGGTATTAAAATCGAAGTGGAGATGTGTGATCTGCAGAGGTGAACGAACGAGCTCTTCGTGTGTGTATACTGAATGTTATAAGTAACGAAATTGTTGAATAAACAGAAGCATGTTAGTGCACCATGAGATGGACAGTAGCGGACGACGTTTCATGTCGCCGTATCATTGCTGGGAACATTGTAAATTATCACTTATGGTAGGTCGAGGTGTGAAGCGTGAACTGTCGACTGCTTGATAATTCACAACTACTATCGTGACTAAAATGTATTCGAAAATAATAAATAACTACGTTCTAATGCACATCTAATTTTATTTTATTGCATTCTTCGAGTTAAATTTCTGCTATGTAAAAAATAAACATAACATATTATTTATTATGAAGGCTGCACCAAAAACGTAGGTAGGTGTGTCAGCGACGCGATCCGTGCTGCGTGCGCCTCGTCCTTCAGCTCTCGTGGATAATCACTTTGTAGTTAATTTAATTTTAAAATTTCGCTTACTAAGTAAGTCATGTTCAGTCGGCTTGTGGACGCACGAGGAAGATATATGAATTGTAGTTAATAACTTTTATGTATTATACATGCTTTTCCAACAGAATTGACTGTAAAAGTAAGTATAAAAATAAAAATCATATTCATAGAAACAATTCTGTGTTTATTTTTCTGTAAGATGGTAAATATGGGATATGTATTCAGTTAATGTCACAAACCTTGTTCGAAATTACGAAAATATTTGTTAATTCATAATTAAATAAAGCTTATTATAAGATAATCGTTTTATTTTTTTCTGTTAACCGTTTCTATTCTATTGAAAATGCACACCGTGCATCAATTTTATTGTCCTCTAGTGGCATGGCAATACGTCTTGTGTTATGTACACGCATTCAGAGCATAAACAGTCAGTCTTAATATGTGCCCAATCTGGCACCATTATTATCAGATTGGACCTGCGCTCTCAAAGACGAAGTTTTTTTGTATTTGTTTACGTTCTGGTCGCAGTTTTGGGATCTGTGCGCAGCATAAAGGCTCGTGCAGACCAGCGCGATATCACGGGCGCGACCCTTGTCGCGCCAGTCTGGACGAGCCTTTAAGAGCGTATTTCGCTATCCGTGTTTGGAGCACAGAATATGCCCAGCAGAACCGTGTTCAGTTTGCGTCAATTAAACACTGCTTAGTAATCGACTAACCTTGTTTAGTTTTCACAAAACATTGTACAGTTACAACGGTTTGTCTACAGTTATTTAATGACCTTTGTCTATTGCATGAGTCTGTGTAAATGGTCACCTCGGTTGTCTAGCGCTACGTGCTGAGCATGAGTTCGGGGGTTCGTTTCCCAGGTCGGGCTGAGTAGATATCTATTATTAGGTTTTTCCATTAGAAATCTCTCAGTAGCAGCCCGGAGTCTGGATTTGTGCCCGGTTGATAGCTACATACCCGTTCCCTATTACATGGGACTAACAGGGGCGGGCTATGTTGTGATAATATTGCTGTGTTACGTTAGGTAGCATTATTGGGTACCTACTGTCGTAGGTTTATTCGGCAACTGAATTTTGGAAAATGTTATGAGAATCTAAATCCAATATTCTCATTGGCTAAATTTTTTCGTCTCTAAGTAGGTATATAAAATTCTGACACGGCGTGTGTCGCAAGTTAGGAACGTCCTAAAATCAATTGTGAACTTTGAATGGGTTGTTGAGTTTTTTTACTAATGTCTCAAAAATTAGACGTCCTAGGTTAAAAATAGTAAAATTTTCTTCTTCCCCTTGTGTTACACTTCCCTCAGATGAGCACCACGGAGGCTATGCCGCGCGGGATGCTACACAGTGTGTGTTGAGGACAGTGACACCTGGAATCCTATTTTTTTTGTTTTGCGCAAATATATCAAAACTAGAAGTCCTAGGTTAATAATAATAAAATATTTCATCTTCACCTTTTTGGTATTTACCGCTTTACACGCATGCCGTTTGGCCTCAAAAATGCGCCCTCCAACGACTTAGGGAGGTATTATTTTCAATGGATGACAAAACTGTTGGTTGCCGCATGCCATGCGCATCGGAAAACCTGGTATTCTTATCTCTAATTTAATTCAGAAGTTTGGTGGGGGGGGGGGGGGGGTTAACTATTAAAAAACGAATATTCTTACACAATTTATTCGAACCAGCATTCTCATTGTAGTCCATTTTGTTTAAACTCTTATATGGTAAGTAGGTAAAACGAGCTATAACTAATGCAAATGAAGTACTTAAAATAAAATTCTAGCTAAAACTGATACGTCAGTTACTAATATAATTGCACCAAGTCGTAACAGAGAAAATGCTTAGTTAATAACTTATCCTCAAGTCCTACAGTATGATTCGTAAATAAAAATATATCTTGATTTAATAATATATTAATTTTGATTTTCTCAAATAAATATTCAACAACTTTCATTCCCAGAAACGTGACATATTACCGTACTTTACGTTTGAATAATACTTAAAACTAAATAAAATCATTCATAGCGTTCTCACTAACATAAACATAATTATTATGTATAAACTAGAGGCTAATTCCAAGGGTAGTTAGCGTGACTCAAAACATTAAGTCAGTACATCACGACCAATAGTCGAAATAAACACACACAGTCAAATTCCGGACCAACTACGCGCGAGGAATAATTTCATTGAAACTATATAATTGTAAAAAATACATTCTGTGTAAAATAATAGTAAAATAGTTATCTGAAAGGAAACAACAAGGAATTATAAAGGAATAGTAAATAAAGAATCTGTGCTAAACTAGAACTCATTTAGGGTGCCGTTGACTACGAAACTCTTGACTTCAGTGGTATTTCTGGAGTCGTAGTCGGAAATCTCCTCAATGACTAAGTCGTCGGTCTTCACGGGTATGGGGGGTAGTAGATCGAGTAGTTCTCCGAGTTTGCGGCCGGTAGATATCAGTGTGTTGGTGAGGAAGCCTTTGTCGTTGATGTTCATGTCGCTGTCGTCTTCTGTTTTGAACTTTTTGTAGAAGTGTTCGTAGTTCTCCTCTTTGACGACAGGCGGCATGTAAGCGCCGTCATTGTAGTCAAGCTCGTGTTTTTTCATGCGTTTCTTTAGGTTGGGGGGCCAGTCCTCATCGATGGGCAGGTCCACGTAGCCGCCGGCGAGCACTTTGTGCGTCTCCGTGCTCTTCACGACCTGGTAGTCATGGTCGGAGTGTGGGCGGTTGAACGTGATCAGTTCATCCATGTTGAACTCCCCATCGTCTATTACTGTCTCGTCGAGCGCCATTTCTGTTGAAAAAACGGAAACATTTAGAAACTTTTTACTCTTTACAACAAAGTGAAAAGAAATCTGTAAAACGATTATTCAATACAAGTTGAAACAATTTTTTGCTGTGTAACTTTCAAAAGTGCATCGCGTTATATAAAGATTTCATTTAAACCCAAATGTAGTGCAGTCAATTATACATGGATTTCGACACGATGTAATGAGAAAGTTGATTCGTGAATTCGACCATAACGAACATCAAAATTTACGTAAATAAAATTGAAGATAAAAATGTTATATAACTTGCAAATAAATTGTAATAAACAGTTGTCATGCACGGAAAAATATTACTTTCGAGTCGAAGTAAATGTAGTATCATATTTTTGACCTTAGTCACGATTGAGATATTATGTTTTATTCTGTTATCTATACGGCATAGAAAGCGATAATTTTGTTATCTTTCAGTCGTGGTACAATTATAATAAAAACAAGGTGTTCAATTTCTTTTTATAAACCAGACGTGGCATATTATTTGCAGAGGAGTTTGAGACTGACTGGCCGTCAAAACTAGAAGTATTTTTAGTTTATAGGTTGAACTAATTTTGTATTGTATTTTCGTAAATCCTGTTTGTAATCGTGAAATTGTTTGTTATACAATTTGACCTGCCAATGAGATTTGAGATAAATAAGATCATTGCGTATTGAGTTCAGTAGTAAAAAACGAAATAATTATTATGTAATCAAAATGAAGCTATCACTACTTATTAACAAAGTTCACGACCACTTGTGTGCCCTCTATTTTTCGGGTAGACCGAAATTACTGGTTTATTTTGATACGGTTTCAAGTTTTTTAAGCGTGTTTTGCAACTACCGAGTACAGCTCAATAAAAAAGATTAAAATTGAATTGAGATAATTTATTTATTTCAAACTATGCAAAAACCTAACTGAAAAATTGGGTTAACAAGTCAAGAAATGGCTGACTTAAACAATAGCTGAGATACTTTCAGACTTTCTCCAGTCATTTATTGTAACACTTTAATGTGGTCTTAAGGTGGATGCTACAAGGTAGCCCGCGAAATTCAAATTTTCTTACGATTTTTGCAATTTGCTGGTCAGTATCAGGTTGTATGTTGATCTAAATATGATTTGCGGCAGTAACAGATATTTATTTATAGAATTATAGTCATAAAAATCATCAATACAACTCTCTAGTTCATATAATCCTATTGAATGACTATTTCATGAAATCATGATATTTGAGGATTATTCTAACTTAAGGAGTTGTATTGCTGATTCTAATATTTATAATACTGTAAAACCATATTTGTTACGGTCGTAAATCATATTTTAATCAACATACAACCTGACACTGTCCTGCAAATTGCAAAAAACGTAAGAAAATTTGAATTTCGCGGGCTACATTGGAGCATCCACCTTAATATTAATTCACAAATGTAGTAAAGCATGAAAAGAGCCCCTACCCGAGGCCATCATTAAATACAGCAATGCACCCTTCATTCCTTTTCATTGGTAACAATCAACTGTACTCACTGACTTATCAATGTACGGCCAGGGAAATTAATTGTTAAACAAATTGATACCCTATGTTAATCCTTATTTTAACCGCCTCTGTGGTCTAGTGGTTAGACCACCTGTCTCAGACCCAGAGGTCCCGGGTTCGATTCCCAGTGGGAGCAAAATTTTCTGCTCGGTTTGGTTGGTGGTAGGGCTTGTTTTAAGTCCGCCTGGCTAGCTACCATTATCTTATCTAAGTCTGTCGCCATAACGACAATGTTAAAAACATTGTTGTGTTCCGGCAGTTAGAGGTAAGATAGCCAGTTCCTCTGTGGTTGAGGATTTCGGGTGAAGCTCGCTTCCACTTTCGGCCCGATCATCACTTACCATCAGGTGAGATTCAGGCCAAGAGCTTTAGCCATTTCATACTGTCAATGAATGACAGTTGAGATTTGAATAAAAGCATCATTTAAGTTGGCAATCACTGCCTAAACATAAATTTCCCTAACTTTACTATGTTATGAATCAGCGATTCTAAAACAACAGAATGAAATGTCGTACAAAAAAAAAAAAACTGTACTCACTATTGGAAGCTGAGAGTAACGCTCTAGTAACAGCAGGTGAGTTAGCCGGCGTATCTGACGCTCGCGGCCTGATCTCCTCGCGCATAGACGGGAGCGCCACCAAAGCGACCGACAGCAGTAGGACCAGCAGGCACGTGGCTGGCTGGGCTGACTTGTTTGTTGAGCCGCCTGTGACGCCTGTTAGGACGTTCTGTACAGAAAGAAAAAAAAAGGTTATGTTAGGGAAGAAGAAGAATGGAATAGAGGTTTAAAAGAACTAAAAATACACATAACAGAGAGTAATAATGGTGTATGAGACCCGCAAATGGGAGAGACGTTATCTAATAGACGCATATAATAGACAGCCGCAGGTTTTCAGGTAAACAAATTAAATGCCACCAAAAAGATTAAAATAAAGCACAAACATTATGTAAGGGTAGGATGTAAAGGATGTAATCATGACCATTTCAGATACGAATCTACATATTCTTCACATGATCTGACCAAGATTATGTCTGGACTTTAAAAGAGACTGTGACCTCTGAGTTTGTTTCGGCCTTTCTTCTCAGAGTAGTCAGATAGGAAACGCCGACCTCATCTAGTTTTAAAACAATTTGATTGACGTGTAAAAGTGTTTTTACAAACCTACTTACAGAAAATAAATCATTTATCATTTATCATTTATCATTTATGAAAACCTACTTTTTTTCTATGTATCGGACCAAGTGGGGCCATCTGAGTAGTAAAGCTATAGGTAGATTATAGTTTATTACAAATAATGACTTATAAGTAACGGCGAGAGCAGTCAATGAACTATCTAAGGCAATATGTACGTTATAAAAGCTATAAAAAATATCGACAGTGAAATATTATTGGTCATCATCAGCATAGTTTTTTTGCACTTAACAAAGATTGAGTTGAGAACTGTAAATCAGTATTTTATAAAGAGCTACACAGAAATATATCGATATGCGATTCTATCGTATAAACGCTGCTCGGTACTTAATGAATTTCATACAACGAACGATTGTCAATATTGCTAACATTAATAGAACAAGATCGTGATTGCAAAATTGGCTATTAATGGCCATAATTGAAATATTCATAATAGATACACCGTGAAATAGTAACTGACCTAAATATTATGGAAATATAAACTGCTTCGTTCATCTATTTAGTTGATATCTCTTGATTTTCGAGACTCCCGTTTTCGTTAATTTTTAAATGAAATACAATGATGAAAAATATCAGGCGCTTTTTTACATTATAGCAACAGTGTGTTGGCGTGATGTTTCACGAATCTAGACTCCTGGCGATGGCGAAACGAAATAAGGAAAAGAGCCTGATAGTTCGCGTATAAAGATAGATATTTATTTGGCTACTGCAATTAAAGTGAAATCAGTAGCAATAGAGTCGATATTACATTAGAAACCAGTTTAAGTTGACCTCAAAGATCGACTGTAATTTCACTAGAGCAACATTTTACTTGTCACTTAGATTGACAAATGACAATCATGGGTAGAACTTTCGGCGAACTAGTTACGCAATTGAAACAGTAATCGGTCAACGAGATTTGGGATTAAAAATGGCGGCACGTCTATTGTTATCGATATTTACCTCTCGCTCGCACACATGATCTGCGAGTGAAAGGAGAATATGCCCATTTCTAATGCCATTGTTATAGCAATGTATGTTTATGACTTTCCGTCTGAAATTAGCAACAATTAGACGTTTGGCTTTCGCTACGTTCTCTTTACTGAAATTCAGAATAAATTTACAACTTTCTTACTAAAAGATAACTTCAAGCTGTAAAAATGTTTTCTGCTAAAGCCGTAATTGGAAGGACTGTATATGTATATCCTTCTAATTAAGGCTTTATTTAATAAGAGACACATCGTAAATTGCCATAGTAACCGCACGTGGATGACCAGTTTATTAGAAGACACGAAAAACTTGCGGTTAACCTCATGACGCTACTGACCGCGTCACCTTTAACGACATGGCTAGTGCTTCATTTATTGACGGGAAACTAAAATCCATGACCGCAGCATGGTTTTGACAAGATAGGGCACTATGATGATTAACAACACTCAAATCCGACATTTCAAACACTAAAAGACCATCTCAGACACTAATCTCCTTGTTCATCACATGATCTGACCAAGTTAATGTCTGGACTTTAAAGACTGCGAAATCTGTGTTTCTTCCTCAGAGTAATCGGTTAGGAAACACAGACCTCATCTAGTTATGACGTTTTTACAACCAATTTACAGGAATACAATATCATAATATCAATGTTACATTACCGACCGCTTAGATATTCTAAACTACACAATGGATTTGGTGAGGTTTTCACTATCATTCAGAGAACTTATTCCGGAATTCATGAATACATTGATCACAGAATATTACAGAAGGAGCAGTCCGCATTTTAGGTATGAAGCTACAAGTACGCGGCAGGACCGTCTTGTCGGGCCAATTCAGTGAGCATAACGTAGTCAGAAGATATAAGAGTTACGCGATAGAAAGACAGGCAACTTCTAGGTGGATATAAATGTAGGTAATTAGCGCTGTGCGACCTGAATTGCACTTTATTGTGTTGTACCAAGATTCGCTTTTAATTGAAATGATTTTGCGGAGTGAACCATGCGAAGCAGTGGCGGGGGTCGCTATACACTATAAATAAAGTAAAATAATTGCTATAAATAACCACAATTACCTGTAATCTCTTCAGTTGAGCAGTCAGAGATTGGTTCTGTGATTGCAGAATCTTTATCCTCCTTATAAGTGTCTGGTTTTCCGCTGTGCACTGTTTTACTCTGAAACAATGAATTAAATTGTGTTATTTCCTTAAGCGTCAAAGGTAAATGACGAAGTTTGTTGTCATTGAATGTACCTTAGTCTTATTCATAGTTGTTGTCTTAACTCGCGATTACATTCATATAAGTTTTGATAACTTGTTCTAAGTTTTGACACTAAGTGAATTTGACTAAGTGAACCTAAATGAATCCCTAAATAAAAGTGAACTGTTCGATTTTCAACTCTCGGCGCTAAGCGTCGTGTATAACACAGACCGTTCACTATAAATTGTCCCTTGCCTTCGTGTTGGCACCATTGCTCCTCAAGCTTCGTTTCAATACCAATAGAGTCCTAAATGGCGAGCAGTGTTACCAATCGCATCCCAGGACAAGTTATAATGAACATACTGTACTTGTTAACTGTATCGTTCACCTTTTTAACAATTTTAGTCTTTACAACTTGTTTTAGGTGTAAACGAACACAGAAGTGAAGAAAACATGTAAAATACAAGTTTCATACCTTGGTGTAAACACAGAGTTGGAAGTTGGTGGTGTTATAGGCTATTGCTCTCTCACTTTATTGCTATCAAAATGACAAGGATAGGTAATTTTATGAATCGTCTATAAAAGTATTTTTTACTTTGTATGGGTATTCGTTGTTGCTAGGTTAATACATTATTCATACTATAGACAGATATAATGAAATATTCAGTAAGTATAGTATTGTCAATTTTGCATCTGAATAAGCAGTAAGTGTGTTATTCAGAATGTATTTACAATACTGTTTTTGTGTTTTCGTATTGTTACAAGGTCATTTGCAATACTGTTGAATATTCTTTTAAAAATGCTTTTTTAAATACTTTAGCTATCGGATAACTATCGCCTTCCAGCCTAGTTGCATGATTTTTCGCAATTTTCCGTTGCAGCCTTATTAGATAGCGTGCGGCACATTGCTTCACAGATATTAAAATTGATTCGATATTTTTTATTCATAGATTTATATCTCCCACGGACATCTTTGCACGTGTAAAAAATATTTATAAAAAAAACCTTCAAATTATATCTAATCTAATCAGGTAAATTACTAACGTCTTTGTTTTGTAGACTACTTCACAAGATATTGAATAACTACCGAAAACAAACATTTGTAGTTAAATTGCGCGAAATTAGTAGATAAACAATTTTTATTTATGCTATACTACTGCTATACTACCACTTTGACTACTACTACTAGTTATAGAAATCACCAAAGTTTTTCCTGGTACTCTTTCCTACATAATCTCGAGTTCCTCAATAATATTTTAAGTTATATCTAGCCCTGACCGAGCCTCGATATGGGTGATAAAAGAATAATAAATGATGTTTTGATTATGATTTCTTAACTAAGAACTAACATAACATAACATTACGCCTGTATACACCGAAGGGTTAGGCAGAGGTGCACCTATAGTATACCCACATTTCACCAGTTCAACTACCTAGAACTTATTCTGTACTAGCTGCTGCCTGAGGCTTCGCCTGCTTGGACCCTAAATCTTTTGCTAAAATAAAAATAACCTAAGTTACTCCTTATAACATCAGCTATCTGCCTGTAAAAGCACCGTCATAATCGGTCCAACCGTTTTAGAGATTAGCCGGAACAAACACAGACAGACATAAATAAAATGTTTTTTAAGTACCTTCCGTATATACTTTCATATGCATTTAGTAAAAAGCTGTAATTTTGACATTACAAACGGACAGTTCACTTTATTTATCTTTATAGATTTAGTAAAAATAAATAAATCGATAATTACCTGTCCTCAAGCCCGTCAACATACTCCTTCTTCCTCTTACGGGAATCTTGCGCTGAGATCTTATTTCTGATTTTACGTCGGATCCTCTTCAATTCTCTCTCTTCGTGCTTAGTGAGAGGATAGCTGGTAGGTAGTGTGATGCCTTCCTTTGCCAACAGTCGTCTTTCCTCGGCTGTCAGAACGAGACGGGGATAGCCGTTCTTGCCGTCGGGAACCACGTCTTTGTGATCGTCATCGTCATCGCTGCGTTCGCTGCCTGAGTCATCTGTATGGTCCAATAAAGTTAGGTTTGTATCGTATGCGGTTACATTAATTAGAGGCAACTTAAACATTGAACCTGTTAAGCTAGGCCATCCTAGAATAATCAGCCTATAATGTTCCCTCTGATGGAACACAGCAGCCTCTCTTCGAGAGGGATCTACCACAAGTGCCCAATGCGGGTTGGTAGATGTCAAATGTTTTCGATATTTTGGTTATAGGTCATGTCAGTTTGTTACGATGTTTTACTTCACCATTTTGAGAGAAGTGGTGATGAAATTATTAACACAAAGTAACAACCAATTGGACCCGTGCACCTAGCTTCTGACGTTTCATAAGTGCCCATGTAGGTTTATGTGAAATAAAATATTTTGATTTGGCATACACCTGCCTGGGTTAGACCTATGACCTACAACTCGGTAAGTCGGGGCCGTTACGACTGGGCCACCACTGCTCGACAATCCTAACATACTGCTTTTATATTAAGCGTCAAAGTAAGAACCTATATTTCCATAATGACAACTTATCATGATTGGAATAACAATAATAAAAGCCTCTGCCATTTATTATGTACTAGAAAAAAGACAAAGTAGTCATTACCAGCAGTAAGGTTTTACGTGATTGAGGTTTAAACAATGTATTTTCTTGAATGGATTTTATTTGGAAAAGCCTTGACCTCATTTCAAAGTTATGTTTGTTTAAAGCCTTTGAAGAATAAACGTTCAAGTTATTAATTAAACTACGGTTTAAATACTAACAATTAAAGACGATAGTCAAAACTTTCGTTTGAGACACATTAGATAGTTATTTTCGTACGACAACATTAAAGAAAGTAAATGTTTAACGAGTCCAATGACCAGGCCAACCGGTTGGTTACGTTATGTCACTAAGTTAGTATAATTGCTACGAATCAACCACAACGAGGTGACCGAAAATTTACTGAACATTATTGTGAACGATTTCGTCGCAATTTCGTTTGCGACATCTTCACAAATGATTCTGAATTTCAGAGAAGACAATTTTATGCAATGGTTGACAAATAGTAATTTAGACAATCTTTCCGAATTATTATAGAATGCCGCACAGGGTAAATAAGACAATGTTTAAAAAATAATGCCTTGTATAAAATAACTATAAGCGCGCTTAGAACTAAACGCATTAGCAAGGTATCCCCTTGGCATATTTACACCTTAATACTATAGCATCACTACAGATGACATGTTTTATTTCCACCATCGTTAAGGTGGATTAAATCTACAGTTACATTATTAATTAATCGAACGTGGCTCACCGTTATTTCCGCTGTGGTCATAATCATAGTCCCTAGCTTCCACCTTTAAGTCATGCAGTTTGCTCTGCGACAGCAAGTTCGCGGCCGCCAGCTTAATATTCGAAGCATTCTTCAAATCTGCAGCATTGATGATCTTTATAGATTTGAGATCTTTCATGTCTTTTATTGTAACTGGAAGGAGGATTGATCGAGGGTTACCAGCCATGGGGGCTACGCGGATCACTCGTCTTTGTGGGGCGACGCTTTCAACTGGCTTGGAATAGACCTTGGTTTGTGGGTTCAAGACTTGTATGTTAGCCACTTTGACGGGTTTCTGGGGCTGGGCCTTTACAATCAGCTGCGGTTTCGGGGTGCTACTTGTAGTTGCTGGGATCCTGATCGTGGGCTTCTGTACTTTGGGTTGCACAGCCACTTGTGGCGTTTGAGATAGACGCCGCTTTCTGTTGCCCTTACCTAGGAAGAGATTTTTTGTTACTGGTTTGAATTAGATGTGTGTAATAATTATGATACATTCTGTCAGTATCATTAGTACTAATTCAGACATATTCCTCAATAAGATTTAGACATAAGTGCGCTGATTCGAGAGCAATGACCATTGTTTCCTACGTATTACGAATATCGGAATTTGAATTCAATAAATTGTCATAAGTATTTCCTTTGTTACACAATAATTACGAAAAATTCTTTTAGCCATTTATTGACACAAGTGTCGTGTTCAAAACGGGGAGGACAAATGTAACAAAATATTAATAGCTGAAGGTCGCAGTTGAAATTCGATAAACGGAAAACAGATAATGTAATAGGTATATTTTTTATTGAAATAATGTAAAAAGCTTGAAGTCTTATATAAGAATGCCTAGATCTTGTATAATGGACTTGTTATTCTGATTCGCGAGAAGCGGCTGGGCCACGTGTTATTGGATATTTACATAAGTCGAGATCACTTCATACTGAGTATATCTGCGTAATAAACTGGTATTTACGCTGGGGATTTTTATTTCACGAGTTAAAGGAGCTAAATTTACATTATTTGCTATTCATTCATACAAAAGTAAGTATATCATATGGCAAGTTTTTGGAAAATTATCACCATATAATAAGTACTTTTTCCGACTTTTACAGCGATTATAGGTTTAATACCTGTTACCGACATGCTAGCACGTATTAATTAACATAAGTACCTACATTGGCTACGGAGGCTGAAGGCTTTATAAATTCTTTCAGCAGGTATTCACGTGTTGCTAACCGTGAATACCATTTATAAAACGTACAAATTTTTAATACTTCAGCACTTACGTTTACGTTTTTGAACCGCTGACACCAAATTACAAAAAATATAATAATTTAATTGAATGACTCCCGTAAAATAAAATTATTCTGTTATGTTAGGACTAATTAAAGGCCCTTAACATTTATGAAAAACATTTAAACATTTTTAGCTAACATGGCTTTTTATACTTATAATTCTTTTTTTCTCATCAGCAGCAAAAAATCCATAGAAACATTTATGCATATAACTAGCTACTGCCTAATCTTTTGTCTCGTCTTTTTAAAATTTGCGGTAAACGATAGAAGAATAATTTATAGCCTACAGATCAGCCAAACTAATAGGGAATATCTATGCAAAATTTGAACAAAATGTATCCGGTAGTATTTGAGTGATGCTGGAACATACATTCAGGCAAAACAAAAATTCTAAAAACTATATTTTTGGCATTAGAATCGGTCCCAGATCTCTTTTTTTTTTTTCTTCAAATATATTCATTGTACAGTTTTGATTTCGCTACGATATTATTATATGCAAGTAAAGATAATAGCTTTGACGTGTATTAAGAAAAATATGTTGTTTCATGAAAGCTAGGTTACGTCAAGTTCAGAAAAAAAAATACTCACCAGGGCTTTGGAATGTATTTTTGTTCAGGAATCCGGGTACAACATTCTGCTCAAAGTTCAACATGTCAAAGGTATCGTCGACGACTTCGCTTGAGGAGTTGGATCCATCACTGTGATCTTGGATGATGACATCCTGCACGTTACCAGGGCTGGTTGGCTCCAGACCGACGGGGGAAGCGCCAGCGTCTTCATCGCAAGAGTTCTGTATCAGGAATGGGGACAGTTGCTGCTCGAAGTCGCTGTAAAGATGGACGACAATTAGTTGCGTGTTGCTGGAGGATTCTATTTGTTTTTGTCGACTGTGAAACTGGCTGGTGGTCACCAGATGGACTGATTGTTTCAAACTGCCGGTACACACCTGCAACACCAAGGTGCTTGCTATCCTTAAAGCCACAGATAAGATGTCCCATGTACCTCATTGAAACCGAAACCAGTGTAGTTAATCTGTATGAGCACTTTCACAAGAAGTTCTACTATCGGTAAAAGGTTATTTTCATTTTAGAACTATAATACAATAGAAGAAAACTATGTTATCGTATCGGTTACGCATTATAGCCGCCCATGACCTTGCTTTTCGCCGCAAGGTCACAAATTAAAGACCGTATCAACACAAATCTAAATCGATGGCTTGGTCAGCGAGATGAATTCGAAGAAAGACAAATATACCTGACAAAAAGGTGCAAAAAAGGGGATTTTTCTTTACTAGTAACTTCAGGATATGACATTAATAAAAACAATTACTAAGGGAGGCCTTTTCCTAGAATCTCCACGCAAAAAAATAATGTTCAAAGACAAGCTAAGCCCTAGAGACAGAGAGTTACTTTGAAACGGTCGTTTTAAGTATCGAGATTACGTGGAAAATATCACAGGGACCTATGACATGGAACGTGTAACACCTATGCGTTACGCAGAATTACGCATAAACAAGTCTACATGCTTATCATATCTTCATTCATTATAAAAAAGTTTTTGCGGAACAACCAGACAATATTTGGTAGCCATGTGGCTTTGGCTACTGATAAGGGGTATTTCCGTCTTCAATAAATGGATAAGTTATGATGATTATCGATTTTATTTGTAGAGGTATCACGTCGTGGTCACCAGTATAGAGGTATGAGGAACAGAGTGTAAAGTTCACTCATCTACTATAAACAAGGGAGGATCCTCCGACCAGACGGGTGTCGTGCCTAGTGGGCAACTGCCCGACGATTAATGTCGGGAAGTTATATATATGCTGATCGCGCAGTAAACGCTCGCACTGCTTGCGCGATGCAGGATTTCGCGTGACATCAGTGTGATGCGTAGTTCGCATGTGGCAATGCCAATGCCGCCACATAATTATATGCACTTGACATACATTTAGAGTTTATGCTGCACCCTTTGTGCCAAATACGAATCTATCACTGCCAGTTGATGAAAATCAATGAGAAGATGAGTTTGGTTGCTGAAAATAGACTGTATTTTAATCGATCAAAAGGCTATGGATATATTTTTTTAGCAGAAAATTTGTTAACTTAAACAAGCAAATTAGTGTACCAAAATAGTGTACAGGCCGATAGATTTCTGCTTATACAATATAATCTCCTTCTTTGTAACTCCTTAATGAAACTTTTTATACAGATTTTGCGACCTATTTTAGCCAAAACGATCATGATAATAATTCAGAATGCTGTACGATACTACCAGCCTTAAATATAAGGTTCGAAAATTGAACTGGAAGATTGCCAGGTAATAAAATCAGGCATCACATTCGAGAGGAAAAAGTAAGAATATAAACGGAAATAACAGATAAATGTCACCCTACTTGTGAGATAACTATCGATAGAAAGATGTAGGTTACGATGTCTCCTTCAAATGGGGTAAATGGGGATGTGGAGGGGTGTGGCGTACGGCCGACGGCGACGTAACGAACTATTGTTGAGGTCAAAATATACCTACATACTAAAATAGTAGCTGAACTACATAAACGATATGATAGTATTTTAATGGCACATGAATTATGTAAAACTTTTAGTTAAGTAGTAGACTAAAAGTTATTAAGTACTTATAAAAAAAAAGAAATACTTTAACTAGTTTTTCTTTAAGAAATAATCATTGGTAGGTATATAAAAGTAACTATTTTTATGCTTCTTTGTAACCATGAAGTTTCTAAACTTACTCTTCTAAGAAAATTTTACTATAATATACCGTGACTAATGATGAAAAATGTGCGTGTTTCAATAACATTTTTTCTTGCTTATCAGCGAATTACGCACGGCATTGAGCTGGGTAATAATCGAACGCAATCAAAAAACTACTAAGTATACAGGTATTATTATCTGATACTGGCTGCTGCCCGCGGCTTCACCCGCGTGGACGGGTTAATGCGTTTTCCAAAAGTAAGGTTAAGTTAACCCTAAGCTACTCCTTATAACATCAGCTATCTGCCAATGAGAGCCTTGTCAAAATCGGCCCAGCCGTTTCGGAGATTAGCCGGAACAAACAGACAGACAAAAATTTGTTTTTTTGTTATAAGTACTGCATATACCTACATTCAATATGCATTTAGTAAAAAGCTGTTATTTTGACATTACAAACGGACACTAAAATTTTATTTATTTGTAATGTAGTATGTATGTATAATGTATATGGATGTATTCCATATATAGATTTAATGTAAGTGAAATATCCATTCACCGTTCACTGTTAACTGTAGACAAAAAACTTGATACTTAATCGTTCGTCAGTGTCTGGGGCTGCTCTCGAATTTTGACAGGCCTGTCGGTAAGTGAAAGGCACATATAACATTTCAGGTACACGTAGGCACCGTACAAAGGCTATATTTCTTTCCAGAATGCTCATGACAATACGAATCAGCAATTTAAGTCCGTATTGATATACCCACTTGCTTACGAACTCAGATAGTATGTATGTAATGCGATAATTTGGAACAAGCGACGAATGCACTCTCTGTGTATTTAGGTTATCAAAATTATTGCGGAGATAGCTGTTATTTTCGCTTTATGTCGGCATTATAATTAACGAGATACAATTATATCAGTTTAGGTAATCTCCAACGATTTAATAAGTATATAATCTTTAGTCCTTTCTGAATTTCAATGACAACGCAATAACGAAAAATATTGCCATTTTTATCCAAGGTTTTCCTGGGGAAATAATGATAAATGGTAGGTAATCTAAGTACCCTCGATTACAATTTACTTAAGTAGTATTGATTAACCCTGAGTTAAGGACATCAACCCATGAAAAGGTCAAGTAAAGGGCGATGCAACTTTTTTCTTCATTACCATCTTTAGAGTGCGCAGACAATCATGAAATTTATCTCAACGAGTAAGGGCCAGTCCACACGGCGCGTTGCGTTGCGGTGCGTCGCAGTAGCGCTATGATATCAACCAACCGACGCTGTGCGTTACGACACTGCATTGCTCATGTGGCACTCTGTTGGTTGATATCATAGCGGTGCGTCGACGCAACGCTGACGCAACGCGCCGTGTGGACTTACTCTAAGACGTACATGATAAGCGTCGCAACAAATTTCACATTATATGTTGTTGCTACTATAAAAAGAAAAAATAAGTCGTTCCTGAAGGTGACTCAGTCGATACTGTTATCATAACCGTAGAAATACCTAGTCCTCCCACGTAAAACAGCCTTGATTTTGTATCGATTCCACCTGCGAGTAATCTGTGTTAAAATTTGACTTTACTACTGTTAATGGTCACCTCGTCAGGATATTTAACGCAGTAAAAGAATGACTCACTTGGTTTTTTGTTGCGACATAATCTGTTAAAAAATGTCACCCCTATCCATTCCGAAGGTCACAAAAGGCTGATGAAATAAAAGGCGAAGCGTTGGCAATGAAAAAATCTACAATATCACAGGGTATGGGGGAAGACATAAAAGAAACGATGGATGTACTGTGTGAAAGATGATATGGCTGGAAAGGGAGTTACTGCTGAGAATTCAGATGACGACTAATGGAGAAGTATGGAAGAAAAAGACATGTTGCGAGGATCCCAAATAGGTTGGGATGAAGGCAAGAGGATGATCAGGGAGTATAGTGTGCATATAAAAAAAAAAAACAGAATAATAAACCATAATCGTATTAAAAAATAAACTAGTAATAAACTTTTCCTCATAACAACTTGCATATTTCAACTAAAACTCATCACATTCGCGGATCACGGGAAACATGCGTCATTTTAATCCTAACTAATATTACAAATGCGAAAGTGAGTTTATTTATTTGTTTGTTTGTTGCGCTTTCACTCTAAAACCGCTGAACGGATTTGGAAGAAATTTGGTATATGGGTAGACCATGACCAGGGTTAGGACATAGGATACTTTTTATCTCGATGTTCCCACGGAATTGAGACTTATGCGGGTGAAACCGCGAGGCGTAGCTAGTACAAATATAAAATGTTATTTAACCTAGATGTGCCCTTAGTCAACCTTTACCGTAGTTTAACCACCACGTCGTACTTGAATGGCGTGTCTTGAACCGTTTACACGGGCTATTGTATATAAGTTATTGATATAGTACGTCTTTGTATTTACTTATTTACGTAGATAGATTGCCACACATGTTGACCTCAATGCTACGAATGTAGTTCAACCTTTTTACTTTGTTTTCTATTTAATAGGTAAGTAATAGTGATGCCGTATCAGTTTATTATAAACGTGTGTAACTGTTTATATTGATAACATTCTGATAAGTGTGTACGGTTCAGTCTAACAAGCTATGATAGTAGCTGAACATAAGAGTATGACAAAGGTCCTTTAAAAAATCAGCACATCTTCATTATTAACTTTACCACAATATTCCATGTTTGTAAGATCACCTATGGAATCTACAGAATAATCTAACTTGGTCAAAAACACATACAATTAGAAGGAAAAATTAAATACAGCAGAACAGCAAAATATATTGTTAGAATTCGATAAATATCACTATCAGTAATAAACCCCACTACTTATGTATTTATGTTCAGTACATGAAGAACATTAAATACCCTATAAATTAAGACATTAAACAAATATTGGATAGTAAAGCAATTTTTTTGAAAAACCTGGTATTTTTCTGTGGAACAAATTCTATGAAAATTTCACGGAAATTGTCCTACCGGTGTCGCTTCGCGCCTGTCTGCGGGAGCCTATAAACATCCTCAGTTACTTATTTAATGGCTTTGAGTAAATTAATCATAATTCATACTACATTATTGCATGTACTAGACGCACACCCGCTAGGAATTATTATAACCTTAAAAAGATAAAGATAAATGCCTAAGGCATTAAGTCCGCCTCTGTACATTTGTGTGCTTGAAGTATTAAATAAATAAATAAATAAATAAAGTCACCTAAACTAATTAATTGCAAACTTAACATTTTATGTGAACATGCTATGCACGATTCTGCAAAATTAAATTACACAAATCCATAAACTTATGTAACAAACCCTACTTTATGAATGATACACGACGGCCATTAAATACTCCACGGTACCAGGAAATCGTGTTATGGGTTTTGAATAAGTTTAATATAGAGAAAACTTAAAATATCAGCCAAGAAAAAAACGTTCTACTTTTTCACTGACTGGTGAAACTTTTTCTCTAGCCAGACGTTTTTTTTCGTGACTACTACCTACTCTCTTCTCAGCTTGTTCCTATCTTTGTCTATAAGTAGTTGAACAATATTATCTGCCATAGAAATCAATCATTCAGAAACGATATTGAACCATAAGCAATATACAAATAAAGTTTAAATTAGTTGCTGTGTGCTGGTAACATATGGGACCAGTCAAAATTGGGTCCAACTGGTACCACCAGAGTTTTCTATAAAAACTTATCCAAAACCCATAACCCGATTTCCTGGTAACCGACCTTTAAACAAATACTGGCTGGTAACAAAACTGGCAAAATTTATTAACAGCTACATGAACCTGCAACACCATTTTATCGGCGTGCATCCTCACATAATATGATCTGTATAACTTCTGCCTATTATAAAAAAATAAATGCTTATCGCGTACCGTTTCGTCGCCGGCACTGATTAGAATACTAAACACCAAGTGTCAGTAACATTTTACACTTTACAAAAATAAATTGGTCACACGCGTTCCAATTGCATCAACACTTGAGTCATTGCCTTCTTAACGGACCTATGATTGGAAGTAATAGATAAAATTGTATTGTCGTTAATGTTCCTAGCTTCGTGCAATAATGCCAATAAACAACATGGCAGGCTCTTATTAGACGCGGGCCAATCTTATTGTAATCTAAGAAGATCTTGTGGTTAGGTTAAGGATCTTTTAAGAATTTTATAGTGAATTCCTATGTTGATTAGTCACATCACATGCGTTGTGGCGACATTTCTTTTATAGAAATTAGATAATTATTTGAGTAGCACCAAAGGGCTTTACAAACGCAACCGGCTACCTGCCGATGATGACATCCTTTGCAATAATCAAAACTAACTTAAATATCAAAACTAAAGTTGTCTCACAGGTATTCAAAACCTTGTTCATTAACCTGAGAATAGGGTGGACTCGTCCGACGACTTCACGATTTGATAATACTCATTAGCGTAGCGCTAAAATGGCCTTTATTATACAGCAATAAAGTTCCTTGAACTTGACTTAGCGGCGCTTACGACAAATATTAATGTGTTTGCCGAGAGTCACTATAAATCTTTTACTACGTCTTTCTTATATCATTGGCCTACGTGACTATTACAAATATTTTGTTGTAATCCAATCAAGTGGATAGTTAAGCGCGTTACACTAATTGAATTTTAAACTTGGCCCAATTGAGATCCTGCCATGCCTTTGGCCTTTTACGGGGGCTAAATCCGGACTTGATAATGCAACTGTAGGGGCCACAGAATTGTTCAGAGGATACGATTAAAAAAAAACATAACATCACGCCTGTATTCCCGGAAGGGGCAAGGCAGAGGTGTAACTCATATACACGATACAGGAGAAAAACTGTTTTTGGGCGACATTATAGCGCTGAAATTTCACCTTGTTTAACTACTACAATTAAAATAGCTTTTTAATTTAAAATAATTTTGATAAAATTAGTATTGTACTAAAGGAAGTTTCCGTAGCCAAGCCTGTTATCTTTCGTACGCAATGTGTTCGAAGTGCAAATTGCAAAATTTAATTCTGCATTTATACACAAGGATAATTCTAGCTGTATCATTGTATTCAGCAGTACACAAGGCTAGTTTTTTCAGTAGGTAACACCACCAGGTAAGTAATTGTGTTTAAAACCCGTTGTTTAAGTCAACTAATTCCTTTTAATTCTTCACACGCGAGGTTTAATTTCGTAATAGTATTTTTTATACTATTGTCTAGACTCGTAAAGAACCCTCTTTCAAGAGGTAATTATTCCACGATTTATATCAGAGGTTTGGTGAGGAGCATCCACTTTTTGATTGATAGATAAAAACCATCTTGATAGCACCTTCAACCTGTCTTAGGTCAGGGTTTTTTGACGTCAGAAAAAGCTGCAGAACACTTACGGCTCGGAGTCCAGGACCAGCCATTTAAAAAGTTCTTAATAATTTATTACAATCTAGTCTAATAGACTAATCAACTATTCAGCAGTAACTTATTATTTTACGCGATAGATCATGTTGTAACTAGGAAAGCCATGAACCTGTTGTGTAGGTAGACCGTTACTGCTGTAAGATAATTCCTAGCAATTTATACAGTCCAATGTTCAATGGCAGAGTCCAAGGTACAACTGCAGAAACTGTGCGCCGGTTTTGTTACATAATTCTCTAGATACAATTCCCTCTGCGAGCAGTCAGCTTACTTAATGATGTTACGTAACATCGTATTCACTTATCAAGTTATCAAGCAACATACATTTTAAATTAAATTCTTTTAAAATTCCAACAATTCGTGCGATAACGAGTCCTTGGCAGTTAACACTAATCAGAACCATCTGTTGAAGCAATTTGAAAGGCAACAACGAAAATTGATTATACAGACGCTGATTCATTATGTTGAGTGGTTGTATGCAATTGTTCCTGAGTATGTATGAGAAGGCTCGGCGACCCCAATAGCTTAGTAAAAGTG
Source organism: Eupsilia transversa (assembly GCA_914767815.1). Lineage (NCBI taxonomy): Eukaryota > Metazoa > Arthropoda > Insecta > Lepidoptera > Noctuidae > Eupsilia > Eupsilia transversa. The sequence continues at coordinate 9,550,263 of OU611888.1, forward strand.
ACATGAACGAACGTGGTAACTTGATACAGTATTTTTATCTCACGAAGCGATGCGCGCTTTACTTGAGGTAACCAAGTGTACAAACACGCTGTGAATGTGTGCGTCAAGACTAGTAACCTTAGCACACACCCCCACACTTCCAGCTTCGCCATTGTTTCGGACGTTACCGACGGCGACAGCTCTTGCACACACACTCACGCCGTGTTTCTACACTTGGTAACCACAAGTAAAGCGCGCGACGCTTCGTGAGATAAAAATACTAACGGTAGATTGAAGGGTAAGGTTGCCGGAGTAATTACAGGCACAAGAGACATTTCAGCTTTGGCTCTGGGATGACAATATTCCGACGGTGTCTGCTGGCGGTGATCACTTCTCATCAGGTAACCAGGCAGTTAATTAACCACCCATTGACAATAATAATAACATAACAAATTACTTACAATTCGGCCTGGTCGCTTGACAGTCCACTATCGGAGCAAGAGCTGCTGATAGCTTCCGAGGGTTGCGACACGTTTTCGCATAGAGTGAAGTCGGGCATAGCATCCTCAAGGAAGTTGAGGGAACCTTGCTCCAAGGAGAATATGTTCTCCAGCAGATCGTCTGACGTCGGCCAGGAGTCCGACTGCAAAGAAAAGCGTTCATCAGAATTGTGATAAAGATATCTACACTATGTATACAGGGTTGTTTCATCTATGAAGTTTCACTAAGTAATTTAATTTAACCCTGTACTAAACTTTCTATAGCTAAACGGATTTGAATGAATCTATCAATTATAGTAATTATAAAAAGGTGACTAACTCACTAGTTCATTGTTGTCTGTTATGAATGGCTTATGCAAGAAACTTAAAAGCAACGTAATATTTTTTTTTTGCTTCCTTGAAGATTGTGAAATGGGCAAAAGCTAATAAAGGAACCCATGTCAAATTTGTCCACTAATTATTTACCCTCTTTCCAATATTATGTCCATTTTGTAAGTAAGTACTAGAAAAAGTAATAGTTGTGTAAATTGTCATAATCATTAGTTAATGATAATGATTTATTAGTGGAGAATATACTATTTTAATTTCTTAGTATCAATAGGGATCTGTTAATGTATTTACTGGAATGTTGCATTAAATCTATAGAATTATTATTTTTTACATTAAGTTTTAAGTAATTAAAGTTTAATTTACTAAGTAGTTATATGGTGCAGGTGATCATTTATTTTATTCAAAATATTCATCTTTTCTATGGAGTTAATAAATATATGAATGCAATGTAATTTCAGCTGGCTGATGACATTGCTAAAATTGTTGTTAAAATGTGGATCAGAAATGTTGTGTAATGGAAGCCTACATTCATTGTTAGGTAAACAAAGATTCCAAAACTGCAATTCTCCATCGCAAAATGTAATTCATAAAATAAACATTAGGATATCAAGTTTTATTAAGGAAAACTGAAAGAAAATCTTATTTCAGATAATGGATCCTTTCATTTTTTTTTCTGCTCAATTGCATTCTGACCCCAAGATACAAGCCCTGCTTAGTTTGGGGGTCACTGGTCAAACTAAAACATTGTGATGTAAGAACTAAATTGTGTTAAATATAAGCTTACTGGCTGTCATAGCCTTTTCAATAAAGCTGTTTGTTTTTGGTAGATCATATTATTTAGTTTTATTAAATTAAATTTTATTTTATTCACCCAAATAAGAACACATCAAAATTGAATAATGATAACACTAAATAAGGGCACTAATTAAAATTTGTAATATTATACAAAGTTTGGGACTATCTGCAAGCACAATGTATGAGAAAAAAAGTATTTTATTAAGTGATGGTTTCTCTATTGAATCTGTTGGTCAAACGTCAGTATTATATCAACTTGATTAGTTATTAGCCTAGTTTGGGGACCACTGTTTTAATAACTGTTAATTAATATTCTATTATAGTTACAGTAAGCATACAATATTATTAGTTTGGAATTTATTTTATAACAATGGATCAATCAATTATTCTTATTGTTATTCGGGGCAACCATTAAAAATAGGTAGCTTCTTATAATCAGGCTTTCATAAATCCAGAGATAGCGTAAAATAAACAAAAACATTGCAGGACATGACTGTGTTTGTAATCTAAAGATATCATTGTGCAATGTGAAAAACAAACTACCCTTCGACTGATGCAATGCATGCAAACATTGCGGACATGAATTGATTTATTTTGAGTGCACTTCCGTGATAATAAATTGCTAATTTCTTTTAATGTTATGCTAAATTTACTTTCTTTTTGCATAATTTCTAAATTTACTTTTAATGAAAGCAATGACTGTTGCCTGCTATAAAATAAATTACACTTTTTAACTATGAATAAAAGAACTCAACAAAGTTCTTGACTCTCATTAAGCAGTTCTTATTCCTATTAGAAAGCTTTCAGTATTTATCTCATAATTATGCTGAAAGAATAAGTCATCAGGAACCCCCAAAGCTGAACAATACTTTTTAGCTATGAAAAAATACTCCACAAATCTAGTCCCTAATTATCATTAAGTTTTTTTATTCTTATTAGAAAGATTACAGTTAATCTTATATTCTAAAAGACTTAGTCATACAAGAATCCCCAAGGCCCAACAAGATACATAAAGTGTGAGTCAGTTCCGCACTTTGCATTTATAACTTGATAAGTCTACTTTCATTTTCTCGATTCACTGAAGCCTTCTTAAGTGAAAGGAATTGCATTTCTCATTCAAAAGTTTCATACATGTTACATACTTTTTTTATCTTCTTACTATAAGGCTCATGGAAATGAACAAAACAAGTGGTTCTTATCAGGTTTTTAAGTAAGTATTGTACATTGAGTTCCTGTATACCTGTTATCTTTTACTTTATTTAGATTTAGATATTAGCACAGGTAGTTACTACTGATACGGAAGATTTAAATTGCCTGGACAGATAATTGTTTGCCAATGGCCTTGTCAAATAAAAATAAATAATTATGACTGACTACCCTCAAAACAAATCACAAATTTATTCGATGAATTATTAAAAAATGAAAATTACCTCAAAAAGAGACATTAAATCTAGTTTTCTATCCATTTTAAACACTTCTCGTTTGCATGGATGTTACATCAACACTATTAACATTGGTGATTCACACAAAACTGTTCTTTTGAGGAAAAATATCACTGAAGATTGTTTCGGAGCACTTTAAATAATACACTGTTTATTCCTGTAATTGGTAACCATGAATTTGTGATGTCCACCAGTGAATATTTATTAAAACTTAGGCGGCATATGGAAGTGTACTAGCAACCGCATGGTGCCTAGCTGGCAAAGTACAACTTGTTTACGCGGCGTATGACCGGCGCGTCGCAACTCCGTGACGCACTGCCCTAACTAAAAGTTACCACAACACAACACGCTCGTTAGGGGAAACCCTCGCTCTAATTAGCGGGAATTAACTAATTAGATAAGGAAGACACGGGAATGTTAAGTTAGTGAGACCGCGAGTGAGCTACGTCCGTTCACGAAACCAAATGAACGTATAACGGTAAAAGTGGGAGCGTGAGTTCACGAAAGCTGCTCAACGAGGTTCGACAATCGCCGGGCGATCACTATTACTTCACCGCACGTCTACGACACCGCGCGTACATTCTAGCGACCCGGTTCATCACAATATCTGCACGGAGCGATAGCTTATCAGTATTCAGCATAAAGATTACCGACTAAATGTGTAAGATACGTACCATTAGACCTTCCTGCTGAAAGTTATCCATTTTATTTGACTTCTTATTCACTTCGTCAAGCTCGTGGTCATTTCTAGTAAGATAATCCAGGATCCTGTTCACTTCGTCATTGTGGAGAGTCATTTTGATCTGACAAGATCCACATTGAGGTCATCGTTACGAACTGCTGCTATTACCGTCACAAATTTATTTAGTTCATTTCACACTGTGCAATTGAGAAGACTATGTTTTGCATTTACAACATTTTGTTAATTTTTTAATTTACAAACATCAGTTTACAAAATATAAAGCGACATGACATTTCCTCCCAACTTCCAACGTGGAAATAATGACGTCATGAAAGTGGGACACTTATCAATATTTGATTGGTCGCTCATACGATAAAACAGTACCCATAGCGTACAGCACCATCTATTCAAACAATTTAGCACTAGTGAAACGTTTAGTTTACTGCTCTTACAAGCAACGTTCGTATTTATTGATTTGTTGTTTTTGCATTTATACATTTCTTGAGACAGTCAAAACAAAAAAATGTATGTTGCAATTTAGGTCAAAGCGAACACACAAAGTCGTTTTTTCTCGTTGTATGAAAATATTATAAAGCGTAATTGATTGTCATCGATGAGTAACATAACGTTTTTATACAAAACATGGCGGCAAATGCAAAAGAAATACGTGCTTTTGGTGGTATTCAATTAATTGAATAAAATAATAATGTAAATGTAGGATTTAAATCTTCCCACTTCATCATAGTTGCATATGTACATATTTATTATTTTATACAATGTGGAGACGACAATACAACAATAAATGAAAACACTGGCAATATTAATGCATAGGAGCAATAGGAGTATTTAGGAACGATCAAATAAATCCTAACATTGAACTAAAAAAAGTGATTTTTTCTAACAAACTAAATAGTAGTGATGCGCCGACTATGGGTTTTGCCAATCTTTGACTAGCTATAGTGACTAAACTATTGGAGATATTTGATTGAATTTTCGTATGCAGACTGGGAACGTTATTAGATATAAGTACGCAGTTTAATTTATTGGGTTGGTCCGTGGATGGGTGACCATCTTTACATACCGAGACTCCTCCGTGCCTCGGAAAGCACGATAAGCCGTTGGTCCCGGCTGTCATTCGTGGATCTTTGACAGTCGTTACGAGTCGTCAGAAGCCCGAAAGTCTGACAACCAGTCTTACCGAAGGGTATAATATTACCCAATTACTGGGTTGTGGAGGTCAGATAGGCAGTCGCTCCATGTAAAATACTGGTAGTTTAATTTACTGTTGTATTGTCTCGTCTCCACCTTGTATAACATTATAATTATATTCTAACTGTAACATAACATCATAACATCACGCCTGTAGGTAATTCCCGTAGGGTTAGGCAGAGGAGTACCTACCTATGGAACCACATTTCTCAAGTTAGATTTTATATTTCTATGGGGTCGAGCTTATTGCCATCAACCACACAAATCCAGACTCCGGGCTGCTAATATGGAATTCCTGATGGAAAAACCCAATAGGTACCTAACACTTTGGAATCACCACCACCTGGGAATCGAACCAAGGACCTCACACTCAGCATTAGCGGTTACGACCACTAAACCAACAGTAGTATATTGTCGTACTTTTTATAAATATATGTAACTATTAGTTCAATATGAATATTTGTTTATTGTTTTTATGTACATATACACATGTACATGTACATGTATTTTATACCTAGGTACCTAGGTATAAAATACATAAGGCTAGACTCCTACCTAAAGGATTGGGCTCCTATGACAAAAGAGAGAAAAATGAAAATACGGAAGAAAGGCCTTTGCCCTGCACCCTAAATGCGCGACACACTTTTAATCACAATCCGGGAGTTTTGATGGATATGGCTAATCCATTGCTTCATGGTTTGAAAAAAATTCGTCTGCTCAACAACGTAAATAACGTACTAAACGTAGATGAACTGTCAAAATGAAACTCATTGCGATCAATTGTCATTTTATGAGTATTGCGATTGCAGTCGGACACCAAGGATAATCGTAATAATAATATTATTATGATTATACATAATATTATGTAGATAGGTAGGTATAATAGAGGTAGATGTATGTATTCCAAATTTTGAGGGCAAACAAAGTTTTTTTTATCCCCTCAATATTAAATAAATCCTGTGACCTTTGGGCATTATAACCACGAGTAATGACTGGAGGGTTGCTCCACAAAAAACCTTTAATTTTGGCAATAGTTGCAGGAGATAGTGGTCCAATTTTTCTCTAAACCTTGAAGGGGTCTTTTGTGCCTCCTTTTATGCTACAGTAACAGGTTCCATTAGTGGGAGACACGATGAAAAGATAGTCGTGAGTGTAGCACACTTTATACTCGCATTTAAGAAGTTTATTTACACGACCAGTTTCCTTTATGCCATGCGAACCATGACAATAGACCGGGGGAACCAGTATGACGACGTATATTTCATGTGAAATGCGTTTTATAAACACAGAAATCGGGTCATGTGTAAAATTATTATAATAAATATGTAGTGAGGATATTGTCGAGGCACGTGGCAAGGTTTCAAGTTTTGGATGCGAACGTAGACGTATATCGATGGCCATCCGTAAGTAAGTAGGGAGGTAGATATGACTTGTGTCAAGCACGTCGGTCGAGCAGATGATGCGATGTCCCATGGCTATGTAGCTATAGAATTTCCCGATTATTCGCACATAAAATTCAATTCATATAATTTATTTTCTCTTCACAAACAACGGTATTTAAAAAATTACTTATGTGACACTAGTTTGTGAGAGACTGTTATACAGGTACTCCTAGTGAAGACAGCACTAGGAATACCTAAATCTTTGTACAAATTGCCATGTTGCTATATATAAGGTGCTATAAAAATATCTGCCACGGCTTTAATGAGAGGTAGTATTGTGTTTAAAGATAACAATAGTGAAGAAATTTCGTACCCCGGCACAGTTAAATCAATTTGAGAAAATATAGTAGTTAAATAAACATTGACTCTACTCTGCATAACGTGGTTCACAAATTACGCGCGAAGTGCACTTCGACAATGAAAACAACTGCTATCTCTTTCCATCTGTTCTGTGAATGAAAACTGAAATCAGCTGACTAGTTCGTCACTTGCAAATTTATACGTACTTACAATTTTTTGTATGAAAAAAAATATGACACATGATCAATAATTTATCTTTACTATTGTAATCTATAAACACAATACTATCTCCCATTGCAGCCGTGGCAGATATTTTTATAGCACCTTATATAGGTATAGGTACCTAATCATATCATCATATCGATGATCTATAATAACATTTCCAGTCTGCATACTAAAATATATCCAATAGTTTATTCATTGTAGCTAGTCAAAGATTGCCAAAATCCATAGTCGGCCCATCACTAACTATAGGTACCTATTGGTCCGTCAACAAACACTTTTTTGTTTTCTTTTGTAAATTGAATTTTTGAATAGCTATGTAACGAAATAGGAATATTGAAGCCCAAAACCGATACAGTGTTGAATAATAAATGGTTGAAAAGAGCACACTCGAACAAAACAAGAAAACTTCTAAGTATGCATCAGAAAACTAAACATTGAAATTCGCTCTTCGTTCACTTGTCTTGCACACTTACATTTTCTCCTTTTGCGGATCAAAAGCTTGGACACAGTGGCTATGTAATAAAAGTGTTCAGAAATGATATAAGTGTTTTGGAAAATGTTGAGAAAATTCTATAGACAAAGTAACATGGGTTAGGTACACTGTATCGGAAAAATGTTTTTTTTTTTCATATTCATATTCATATTCATTTTATTTGCTTTCCACAAGGTAAAAAGATGTTTAAAAAGGTTTATAGCTAAGATCCGTTGTAGACCCGTTTTTAAAGCACGTACCAAACATACGCGAGACAGGGTGAAAGAATAAACAATTGAAGAATAAAAAAAATTGTGTGAGTACGAATGGGGCCTACGGTTCAGCGCCGAGTATACGGCGATTCAGCGTCCCCGACCCGCACACTAATTGCGTAATACACGATCAATCACAATCTCAATCGTTTTGAAACAGATTGCGAATCCATTGCCTCATAAGTTCGAAAAAAAAATCTGCTCAACCACGTACCTAAATAACGCAATGAATATTGTTGTTAAAATGAAACAGATTGTGATTGATCGTGTGTTACGCAATGATGGTAACGGTTCAGTTTCGGTCACCAAGAGTAACTTAGAATGTACATTGACGTTTTTTTTTTAATATTAAAGTCTCCCGCAGACTGCTGCTACGCATCTCTGGTGGAACAATTTCTATGACATCTCCAAGGAAATTGTTCTACTAGAATCACGTCGCACCGTCGCGTCGCGCATGTCTGCGGTAAGCCTAAAGGCTCCCGCAAAGAGGCGCGACGCGACAGCGCGACGCGACTTTAACAATACAATTTCTAAGAAAACTTCACGGTTGAATAATTACTATTATCTACATAGGTTACCTATTATTAATATTACCTACTTATGTCTACCTAACTATTTTTAGGTATTAATAAAAGGTTAATCAGTTTCCATAGATACCAATATTAACAACCTAGGTAATGTATGCGTTGATGGCTGGACATGCTTGAAATATATATTCGGAGAGGTGCGTGATATTTTGTAACTACCACCGTTAAAGCTTCGTGCCGACTGGCGCGACGTGATACCGGTAATTGTTCTACCGTGTTTTTTTTTTAATTTTCTCAGAAATTGTATTGTTAGAGACGCGTCGCGTCACGCTGTTGCGTTGCACCAGTCTGCACGAGGTTTTGGGCTCCCGCAGACAGGCACGACACCGGTACAACAATTTCCGTGAAGTTTTCATATAAATTGTGGTACCAGAATTGCGTCGTGCAAGTGTGCGGGAGTGCCTAAAAAAAAAACGACTTTTGTAAAAAGAAAACCGTATGTTCATGTGCCTTTTTCAAACAGAAATAATTTTAGCAAGTAAGTAACCTATCTCTTGCCACATTTGGTCTACATAACGGTGTTAACGGTTAGTAAAACAAGAATATATCGCAGTGTATCTTGTCTATGGTCGGTTTCGTTTTTATGTGCGTTTTTTGCAAGCATTTCGAAGGAATCAACGTGCTGAGGTCGTTGCCTCCGTGTGGTATGCAAGCATTGTACCTACCTACATGATGAAATGATATTGACTTCGTATTGTAATAAAATTTAATTTTAATACAATTACTCAAATACTTATATAATCATCAATATAGGCAGATATATAGCCTTTTCCCAACTATGTTTGGGTCGGCTTCCATTCTAACCGGATGCATCTGAATACCAATTTTTACATGGAGCGACTGCCTGCCTATCTGACCTCTACAGGCCGGTAACTCGGTAACACGATACGCCTTGGTAAGACTAGTTTTTTACAAAAGCTAAGTATCGAAACGTATATATGCAGCTTATATTTTTTGGAGCTCCATTGCATATACAGATAGAATAATGTTGGAAAATGTTTGAAAAGAAAGATTTAGTTGATTGTGCTCAAGTTTTTAAGGAGATTAACTCTACTCAACAATTTCTAATCACCACGGACTTCGCTCGTGATCCTATAAATAAGGATTCCGTTTTTTCATTCTGACGTACGGAACCCTAAAAAACAATGATAATTTAAAGGTATGAGAAACAGGGTGTAAAATTCACTCATCCTCCTTAGAAAACGGAGGATTCTCCGACCATACGGGTGTTGTCTGGCGGGCAACTGCCCAACGATTAATGTCGGATGGTCTTTTAAATTTTTACTTTACTAACTCTAACTGCGCGATGCAGGATTTGTGTGACGTCAGGTCTTTGATGCGTAGTTCGCATGTTGCGTTGTAGATGCCGCCACAATAATATTCAATGGGTCACTGCTAGTACCGATCAATTATATGACAAATTTACGATCTACGGTCTACTGTATGACTCGTAGTACTTTCAAGTATGTGGACGAGAACATAATTTATAATTTAGTAAGGTTTATAAAACCGCAAGAGCTCTATACATAGTAGGTTTCTATTGTATCGAATACATACAGAAGTATGTGTTTAATTAAATTTTGGTCATCGTGGCCACAGCTTGGCACGCAGTTTAACCACAGTGCGTCTGTATTCATGCCCTCTATGATACCTATATGAAATGATCTAACTACATTATGGTCAAGGCGATACATGCTTAGAATTTATTATTTATAGGTATGTGGGTGGATTTCTGGTTTTCTTTGTGTTGTTAAATTAATATCTTGAGTACAGCCTGGATGGAGTGGAGACCGCGTATGGGCAAGCGTAGTGTAACGTAGGAGGTCCCCAGCTAGGTCCATCTAGCTGGGGGGCCGACGACCTGGGACAGATGGAGGCGGAGGACAGGGTGTTGTGGGGCTGCCTGAGGGAGGCCTATGTCCATCAGTGGAGTGCGATAGGCTGAGTTGATTGATTGATTGTTGTGTAGGTACATAATATTATGAAATTTTTTCACTTAAATGTAGGCTCGTGGCTAAATAAAAGCAGCCACACGGGTCGATCGGAGATTAAGCGACTCTTGCCTCGGTCGGTTCGTGGACGGGTGACCATCTATAACATACCGAGACCCCTCCGTATCTCGTAAAAATCAGTTCGTCCCGGCTGTCATTCGTAGATCTTCGACAGTCGTTACGGGTAGTCAGAAGCCCGAAAGTCTGACCAAGGGGTGTTGTACAGGTAGGTAGTTGTTGCGGAAGATTCTCACGTTCCCGCGTACCCCCGGCGTAGGTGTGAGATGGAACACCGGGGTGGTTTTAGTCAGTAAGAGTCTGTCAGACCCCTCCGCCCGCCCCAGGGTTGAGGACATCCATGAGGATTTTCCAAACCGGAACAAAAAAAAAAACAAAACGGCAGATATATAGTTGTGTACATTTTTTTTTTTTTTTTTCATTTTCATAAAGACTGTAGGCCTCCTCAGTTAAAATTTCCTAAAAACATATTCCTATTTCATCAAGAATTCGTTCTTGTCATCAATAGATCTTGTTGAGGCGTGTCTTTTCATCGTATGTCGTGCAGACAATGCCAATTCTAAAGCACAAAGTTTCAACAATACTTCACGGTTTATGAATTTCGTCTGGAACTCTTAAACATAGTAGGTACTGAAAGTCGTCACAACTCTTGTATTCAACTTTCTATACTAACGAGTTCTTCTCATACAGATCCCAGAGCAATATATCAAAAGTTTTAATATTTATAGGACAACAAAATAGGGTTTTTTTGTTCCAACCTTTTTGCGTTATGTAAGAACGAGTTGCTTGAATGTTTAAGGCTCTCAAGGGGAAGTTAGGCAGAAATATTCTACTTCACAAATCTAACCCGAACTTTGAGCAACACTATCAGTTTTGGTCGCACCATGTATCCCTATCCACACACTTTTTAACCAACTTCCAAAAAGGAAGAGGTTCTATGTTCGAAGCGTATGTATGTTTTTTTTTGTGTAGGACCTATGTCCACCGATTTCTTCGTCAATTGTGGATCGATTTTGAAAATTCTTTTTTTGTTTGTGAAAGGGTATGCTCTCAAGGTGGTCCCATATAAATTTTATTAACTTTGCTTGGGTACTTTTTGAGTCAGCTTCAATAATACGTATTTTTCCCATTTAGTCTAGGTGGATGATGTTTTAATAACATATTCCTGTCACTGTTATTTACATAGCACGTCGAGATATTCGAATTTGTGGGGGGTAGGTACAACAACAAAAAGTGAAAAGGAGGAGTCTTTGATTTTGAATTTTCGTTTTTTGCCACCGACTTCCGAAATTAAAGTTATTTTTCACTTTGCAGTGTTTTTTTTTGGAAGTCGGTTGGTTTTTTTTGTAAAAAGTTTTTACTGTGCGTACTGTGTAATTATCATTTTGTGAAAATAAATACGTACACATTGTTTTTCAACGATCCGTACTTGAGCTGGAAAATTCTCATAAGTAGTTTGTGTTTTACTTCTTTTCTTTAGACGGTGTTCGAATATAGTTTACAGTTTATTGTACTTTAGAATCCAAGTTGAAGATGATTTTCAAGTTATTAAATAATAAAAAGTCAAAAGCTAATGCACGCACCGGAAATTGATGTTCTTGGCCGATTTTACATCCCTTTTGTATCTCATTTGTGCAATAAAGGTGCTACGGTGACCGCAATCTTTTACGCTTAGGCACTGCAAATTAAACAGTACCTAGTGCGATTTGTTGAGTTGCGAAAGTCGTCATGTATCAAGTTTTGTGTCTTCTAAAATACAATAAGGAACACATAAATATGTAGATTAATGGGTAGGTACTATTAAAAAATAAATGACTTTTATAGGAGTTTATTATCTGTTATTATTATACTGAAACTCTGTTGTAGTCCGCTCCTAAGGCCGTTTGTCCTCCACCACGGCAACGGAACGTCAACGAGAACGAGATGACGGCGCCGAAGTAGCGATACATACATAGTACTTACATTTACTATGGCAGCCTGTCCACCGCACGTCCGGACGTCACGTTCGATTCGAATAATCTCGTTTCTCGTTGACGTCCCGTTGACGGTGGCGGTGGACAAACATTGTCAATCCTGATCGAAAGCTCAGCCTTACATTGAGAAATAGGTACTTATTTTTTAAAGAAACTACAATTTCGATTATTGATTACAATAATGGATGGCAACGTATTTTGACATAGGTACATAATAGAAAATTAAACATGATACGTTTATGTACCTATTACTATTTGTTTTGTTTTCTTATAAATCCGAATCTATAAAAAGGCATGAATGCAACGATGACTGACTTGATGTAATGCACAATGTAATGGAACGACGACCTCCGCTAGTTCAAAAAAGTGCAATATAGGTGTAATGGTGACTATTAACTAGCCTAGGACATGCCGGTTTCCTCACGATGTTTTCATTCACCGTTTTGAGAGCAGTGGTGATGAAATTATTTACACAAAGTAAAGCGTCGCCTGTATTCGAACCTACGACCTACAACTCGTAAGTCGGGGTCGTTACCACTGGGCCACGATTGGATACCATAGTCGATACCACCACCACAAACGTTCTATGGAACGTTATGTGATACTGATAAATGTTTGTTAGTTGGGTACTGTAGAGATTTTAGCCTGCATGGCGTTTCGATGGAACCTCCGCAAGTATTTATTTAATTAAACTTTTCGCACTGAAAAAAGGTACAAAGGCGGACTTAATGCCTAAGGCATTCTCTGCCAGTCAACCAAGGGCGGTGAACAGATTAGATGGCAGGTGTTCTGTCGAGAGGAACAAAGAGAAAAATAAACTATTAATAATATATCATAATTTCGTAGTATATCTCGAGGAGCTCGTGGCTAAGTAATAACAGCCGCACGGGTCGATCCATCAGGTTAAGCTGCGCTTGCCGGGGTTGGTCCGTGGATTGGTGACCATCTTTACATACCGAGACTCCGCCGTTCTTCGGAAAGCACGTTAAGCCGTTGGTCCCGGCTGTCATTCGTAGATCTTTGGCAGACGTTACGAGTCGTCAGAAACCAGAAAGTCTGACAACCAGTCTTACCAAGGGGTATAGTATTACCCAGTGACTGAGTTGTGGCGGTCAGATAGGCAGTCGCTCCATGTAAAATACTGGTATTCAGCTGCATCCGGTTAGACTGGAAGCCGACACCAACATGATTGGGAAAAGGCTAGGCAGAATAAATGTCGTAGTATATCATAAAATCGTAGTTATCAATAAAATAGTTAAGTACATACAAAAGTTTTAAGACTAACGCGTTTAACACTAAATATAAGCCTTTCATTTCATTTTAAGATAATCCCGTTAGGTAAACGGGATCATCATCTGAAAACCATAGATAAGTATTATAAGGTTTCCGCGCCCTTACAGTAGGTAGGTACTTATCTAAGGTTTTTTCTTAAATAAACGAATCATCTAGAAATATAAGTATTAGGTACTTATTAAAAAAAACATGTGTTCTTGTAAATAGCTTTTAGAGGGTAAAGTACCCAATTTGCCACAAATAAAGATTGATGATCGGCTATTGATTATTTCACCCTACTATTTTGTCCCCAACGTTAGAGGAATTAAGTTAACTGCGGTACTTACCTATTTCGGAATTAGCTTTTGTGGACACAATTTCGGACCCCTATAATAACGTAATTTTTGAAGGAAATGTCCTTTTTGTACCTACCTACTCTTTGAGATCCAAAATCTATCACATCTAAGCGAAACAACTTGGCTTTGACATTGAAGGGTTAAGTTACGTTTACGGATTATTTAAAATTACCTTGGTACACACAATTTTTTATAACAAGGAACAAAATCATTTCAATAAATAGTTAAGTCTATCGGTCGAGTGAAACATTTTTAGTTAACAAAATAATGTCTAGAATATTTTTTTTGTGTACTCGTATCACAGTTCGGCCTTGACCAATACCTACTTTCAATAAATTATTCAGTTCGCGTACAATGGGTATAGATATAACACTGGGACTGTATACAGATAAATAAAGATTTATTGCTGAAATATCGACATTTCAAGTGCCTATAAAAATTTAAGTATTATTTTTGTGCATGATTTTCAAATATTTTTAGTAAATTTTAATTTGTAATCCTCAGCAAGATTTGCGCACCATACCTATGTTACAAATAAATAAAATTAAAAAGTAGTTACAGAACAGAAGTAGGTACATAAATACGAGATTGAAGTAACTGTACCTACCTACTCTATTCATATATTGTCGGTGCGTATTATTTACCTTTGAAGAGAAAAACTTAGCACAGTTCGCTGAACCGAACTCTCGAACAATTCCATCGATTATAGCACTAATTATAGTGCTAATTAGGCCAAATCAAACCAAACACTCGTCCCATCTAACTATTTTGGCGACTAAAATTATTTACACACATTTAACAGCTGCCGAGTCATTTTCCCCATTTCTGGGTAAATTCCCCGAGTGTGGCAAGGTAGCGGTCGTCTCGGGCTCCAATCGCGGCGAGCGCCCGAGAGCAAAGTAGCAAACCAACCAGTCAGCATCACGTGCGCGGACGTGACGGCCGTGTTTTGCGCCGAGCCGACGGATTATTCACGCGCCATTTGACAGTTATGCCGTGTCCTGTAATGACTATAGTGCATCATAGTGTAACGTAGTGATCGTTGCTGCCAATAAACATGTGAGGAATTTGTCATAAAAACGCATTTAGGAAAGCGAAAAGTGATAACAGGGAGGCGGGATGCGAGAGGTGAACGCTCGTCACAGCGGCGCCGACTCTCACCGGCTACTATTGTCTAAGTGCCACGGAATCTTGGTCCTTCCCATCGGATTCCATCGATGAAGCATCCGCCTTTCGACGTGGGCTGCACGCGAAATACTTACGTCTCCGTCGGCGATTAGTCACAAAAACCGAATGTTTACATAGCGATCCAATGGAAACAGATAAGATAAAAACTTGTCTTTTGATAGTAGATTGTCTTTAGTTGTCCGAATGTTTTTGTGTCCAAATAACTATGGAAATTACGAGCCAGTTTGGCATGCGATTGCTTGATAAATTATTGTCGATGCTAACTGTAAATAACTCCGCCAGGTAAACGCGCAAGCTGAAGGTATGAGTGGCCTACTTTAAAAAAATGCAAATGTTAATACGAGATAATTATTGACGACAAACGTACGTACATTTACTCAGATACTTTTGTCTTACCTACTGTTTTTTTTTAACATGTGATTGTTTTCGATTGTAGCATTTTTTGGTTTGCTTGCTAGGTTAATAGAATGTTCTTTATCATCTTTACCATCACAATTATTTCCACCATCTGATCGGTAGCTTTAAAACCATGTTCTGACATTCTGATAAGGCCACGGTTATCAACAATATATAAATTATAAACCTACCAAGTAACAAATATATAAACATAATGGATTAGATAAAATACAAGGTGCTTAGAGATAAAGCGATAGACAACACAAATAACCAACAAGGAATAACTGACATCATCTCATAACAAGCATACAATAACAAGCAGCATGTATGAAAATAATATCTATTGTACTGCAAGGAGGTTTTGTGTAACTAATAAAAATTTCCTAACAAGTGATTTAATGAATTCTCGTTTGTGCGTTACAAACTGCAATGTAGCCTTGAAACAATGCAGGAAAAATTCGTGACATTTTTCAAATTATTCGCCTTTGATACATTTTTGGAGAGATGCCTTAAAAGGAATATTTTTTTTGCTTCAGTTCCAATTAAAATACGTTTTGTATAATGTAAAATAAGGATAATAAATCAGTTCAAATTACTAACCAGGAAAATATAATATAAACATACGTAGGTATATAATTAGAAAAGGAAGTTCATTAAACATAAATGTTCAATGCTTACTTCAGTTCGTTGCAAAATATCTTGATCGCCATACGCGCGATGTTAATAAAAACAAAATAACCAAACCTCTTTGTATGGGACGTAACACGCAGTTACGATATGGGCCAACAAAAGCGCTGATACAAACCACAATTCCATTCCAGACACGGCTTACAAAAGAAAAAAAACAGACAGCAGAACATGAATCAAGTTATATACTAAATTATTTATTTTTAAAAAGAGAATAGGAAACCCGTCCAGACTCGCGGAAATGACACATGTCTTGTTTATCCAGAAAAGGCAAACGTCAGACATAACAACAATGCTCTCACCAAAGTAGGCTGAAGTAGAGCCGATGAAACGCACTGTGATTAATGGTTGTCCGGTGATACGGTAATAAAGAACAGCATAACAGGGAACTCTGTCGGGGCCTCTTTTGTCCTTCATGTATACTTGACCCACTTATTGTGGAAGTATTGCCAAAGGCCGTACGCTTGTCCAAGTTTTAATTTGGCGGAAACCGATTTCCGATTGATTGCTAATTTACTTGCACAGACATGTTAGGAAATTCTAGTCCCTAGGCGAAGTCATCAAATAAATACCCATCTGCCCGTTGTGATTGGTGAACGTAGTCTTGCTACGTTTTATGTCGGATGTTAATGGATATGGATTGCGGGTTCAATCAAGTTTTTTCTATCGCTTTTATGACTTGCGGGAACTTTTTTAATGTAGCCCACGTCGAAGATAACTAATTCGTTATTGAAGCTTAATTTGTGATTATGGATGTATCTAGCTTCATTAGCAAGTCTTCTCATGACCAAGAAGCCCAAACCACTAATTGAAACATTAATTTCCAGTAGATAGCCATGTGCGGAGCCGAATGATCAAAGATAGCAACAATCCCTACGTTACAATTACAAGTAATATTTAATTCGAGACTTGGTTGAAACAAGAAACTCTTTGGAAAGTGTGTGTGAAATGCTGACAAGTACTAGCTGGTGAGTGTGTGAGAGTGCGTGCGATGGCGCGGGGTGCCGTGTTATCGTCGACCATCTTGGTGTCAATTTTATCATTATTGGAGACAACGTTTGCGCACTACACGCCTACATGGGCCGTCCACATACCGGGAGGGAAGGACGCTGCCGATGCTGTGGCCAACGACCACGGGTTCGTCAACTTAGGAGAGGTAAGATACTCGTACCACTATTGCATAATGCTCCTGTAACTATCATTCATCAATATTTTTTTGCTAAAGTCCTATGTAAATAACCTTTGCTGCATTTTATATTTTTTTGGTATATGTTAAGTCATTATTTCCATAACGAAGTACCGAATATTGAATATTCGGCTTTCGTTCTCATCAAACCCTTCCTTAAACGTTCAATAGCAATCCCTCTATGTTGCCAAGACCCGCTTTTACAAGAATACAAAAGACTCAATCAAATTCCAGGACATTTTAGCATGGCGTTAGCATTTGTTGCTATTCTAATCAAAGAAATCCGGACTTGGGTGGTCTTACCCAGAAATAGAAACAATTACTCTTGTTTCTATGTTACATTCGTTTATGGTTTTGACGTGAAAGGTGCCGTTAGTCCAGTTGGTCTAATTTTGAAACCCATTAACTCGGCGCCAGATTTCATATTTCGGGTTAACGCAGATTTTGCATTATTTGAGATGCACCGCACTGTTGACTGGGCCGTTTAAAGTCAACAGATTACAACTTTTATTACGGGAATTATATGAATATATGCACAAGAATAATGGAATAATTGGCAATATATAAAGCGTGGGTTTTCATGTCAATGAAACAGAACCGGATTTGAGCCCCACTATTAGGTATTCCGTAGTTAAAACGGTCATTGCCAGGTTACGATTACGAGTTTACTGATCTATTACAACCTTGAGTGGTTAATTTAAAATTCCAAATCAATGGTATCTTCTGCTATTGTTTTAAAAACAATCAAAACTGCGTTAATGTGTAATGTCAACAACTTAATGACCAGTTTTTGACATTGACCAAGTACCTAATTAATGAATTGCAAATAAACTTACCAAACTTCTTCAATTAGGTATTGTTTTGTATAGTCGCCATGAAGTACTTGTATAGTGTGAAAAATAACAATAGCCAATAAAACCATTCAGAACATGGCATTGACCGTTTCCATTAATCTTCTAAGGTATCGCGAAACACAGTATCCAATTATTTATTTCTGGAACTTGGACAGTATTTTGTATGAAACGGCTAAAACTATTAGCAAGGTGATCGTAACAAATTGCTGGAAGTGAGTTGCGGATCATGTAACAAGTGAACCGCATCGTTAACACTGCACTGAGATAAAATTAGTGTGTTATTTCGAGGCAAATGCTGCAAACTCATACGTTGTAACAACAGATTTCAGGAAATGTTCCATTTAGCATCGCCGCCCACTTCGCTACAATTCACGAGCTTTCAACATCTTCATAAACACTTTGTTTAAACATGCAGATTAATTGTTAAATAACTACGTGCAAAATCCAAATATTTTGCATTCCTGTATGGGACGAGAATACATTTTGGAACTGAGTTCTAAATGTATCTGCCCATGTTTCGACAAATGAAAGGTAAGCTCCGAAATCCCATATAGAAGAATTTACAGGGACATCATAATGGATAATTATCTTGAAGGGAATATCATCATCTGGGAGCTAAATTGCTTATGACTTTACAAATTACATTACAAAGCTGATACCAGCAAACCATACAAGTGATAGAGTTATCTCAATAATTTTAGGCCCTAAAAGATGTGTGAACGAGATACAAAGAGATTATTTAAAATATTGAATCTTAAATCTCCCAAAACATCTAACTCCTCGTTTAGAAAGCACTCGCGTGCGAAGTGGGGGGACAAAAATAAACAGGAAATTTAAAGTGAGCACAGTTATTTATTTAAAGCGACATCTTCATTTGGAATTTCTTCTACATATGGATGTCTATTTATATATGTTGAAGTTGTGAGGAACAACTTCGAATAATATATCTAAGACATTGAAGAAGCCAAACATAAGTCGTCACTCTAATTACAATATTTAGTAACTAAATAGGTACCAAGAATTCTGGAGAAATTCAGAGACGAAGATTGTCTGGCTTAAAATACCTTGTAGTGGTTTCTTAAGATTTGACTGTATTTATAATCTAAACAAAAGGCTGATAATACTGTCCTAGTATTATGTAAGTGAAACACAACGATTGTGCGATGCCAGAGGGAAGAATAGGAGCTTTGAGGCACACTGAGCTGAGGACAAAAGGGGGCTGTCACTCGAACCATCGCTTCCATGTATCCGATAACAAAATGCTGTCGTTGGTGCCAGACCTGGGTGACGTCACACGTTCGCAGATACAATACTGGCAGATCTGACGTCATGGAATGTATTGACAATGTTCGCGAAAATGGGTTCTATGCTCCACGATAACGTCTGCCGAATTTTCTGTAATAAAGCACCATGTGAGTGCAGGATGTTGGTCTTTGTTTGGCCTGCCTTGCTTGGGCGATCAAGCGGAGATCGTTAGCGAGTTCATGTGCCTCATACGTAAGATTTGGGACATCGTTTTATAATAAAAATATACCAAAGTACTTTCGGGAGGCCAGTCTATATAAAATCTTTTATTACATTACTCATGCTTTCTTTGTACTTAGGTCCTATTTTATTCCGATATGATTACATATATGACTGATTATATTTTCGTCCATTGTGCATAATAATCCGTGTTCTGTATAAACAAGTTACTGCTTAATGTACAGCTTTCTGAGAAATACTTGTCGATAAAGATGCTTTCTTATGTTTTAACATCAAGGTGAACTTCGTCGTAAAGTTTTATAATACATTATGATTTATTTTATACTTTTATCACAAACACGCAAACAAGTTGCAGAAAAGTACCGACACAATGATTAATAGCTTTATTTTCTTAACGATAACTAGAATCTGTTCCATTTAAGTTATATATGAATGTGGTGCTTTCGGTACCTACTTCAATAGATATAATGATATTATATTATATTTTAGCTGCTTAATTTAAACTTAGCTTCTCATAAACACGTTTCTCTTTATTATCTTTACAATTTAGCTTTTCAGCTATATCACCAACTGTTGTTTTGCCAACTAACATTTCCATAGAGAAACCAAGTCCTATTATTTTCAATTCCTATTATTTTACCCGACAGTCGGTTACATTCAAAGAATGTTTTCTAGGATCGGAATATCTGATAGAATCACACAGGTAGCTATACATGTCTGATGCTGCCGTGTTGCATTGTTCAGCTGGCAGACGAGATGCGACAGACAGACTCTGTGTACATATGTATGTATGTTTATCATCGTGTGCTACTATTTGCGTCTTACAACCGCTGTAAAATACTCCAAATATCTCTGTGTACTTAGGCACCTACATATTCTTGTCAACATAAGTAAATAAATTTTGTTGGACGGAAGCTTTTACTGGTCGTTATTTAATTTGGTATTTAATGACCCTTTGTCTGTAGATTTGGTAATGGCATCTGTTTAATAAAATGCATCAGCAAGTGCGTTAAATGCATTTGAAAATTCCCACTAAATTGCGATATCTTTCCTCCTTTAATTATTTTAAGTGTTTCATAAGCAATAAAGGAATATTTGGGTAATGGTAAATTCTTTGAGTAAAACGTATGGCAACATTTGGGAGATATTCCTAATGGGTTGGCTGAAAACTATTTGTGAAGACATTAGAAGATATGCGAGTTGGTGGTGAGAAAGATTCGAGTATAGCCCAAGTTTTCAGACGTTGGTATTAGTCGGTCTAGTGTCGCATGTGGAATGTTTACATTAATCTCAATACTTCGCTGTTGTTACGTGTAGACTAGGAGGTGCCTCTTTGTTAATGATAGAGGTGTCTGTGACGGCGGCGGGTAGGTAGGTACTTTGATTTTACCTTCGTATTCATAATAATCGATATCCTCAAAACATGCTTTTCAAATGAAGAAAATATGCTTTTCTCAAAATATGATATGCTCAAAACACACTCAAATATGTACTTTATTTATATTTTTTTGTCATGTTAACTTAAATCCTGAAAGCAAACATAACTTCTAACTGGTAGTAGTTTAGGTACTTAATTATATCATATTGTATAGTAAGAAACACGTTCTACATTAGTTTCGTTATTCAACCGTGGGTTATAAAAAAAATGTAAAGGAATGCCACGTGCTAACCAAAGATAGGGGAAGGATACATACAGTCGTACCACAGGACCACACCCTTTTAAATTCAAGGATCTTTTTAACATTAATAAGTACAGCAAGAGTCTGAATGACTATACGGTGTACCTACCTTCTTACCTAATTCGAGGAGGAAATGTTACCTACTTCTATGTCTATAAATAATTATTATAAATATATTTAGTTTTTCGTGTCACACGAAAAGCTATTTAGCAATTTGACAAAGCGGTCACCACACAGGTGACCGACTTGTTCTAAAATACGCAACGGATTTTGACGCGATTTTCACAATCATTTAGAGCAGCGATTCCTAAAGTGGGATCCGCGGAACCTAAGGGTTCCGTCGAAAACTCATCAGGGTTCCGCGAAATAATTTATCAAATGCAACTGTCGGACATAATACCGAAATATAAAGCAAGTATTAATAAAACAGTGAAACATTTCATTCTTCACAGTAGATAATATTAGAAGTAAAGAATGTTTTTTTTTTTTCATAATTTCACTTAGATATATATAAATTCTAATAAGTAGTTGTTCTTATTTAAATTGATCATTCATCATTTGATGTAGGGTTCCATAAAATAAAAGGAATTTGGTGAGAGTTCCATTAACTTAACAGTTTAGGACTGAAGCCCTGATTTAGTGAATTTACTCCGGGAGGTTTATATGTATAATATATTAATATTAAACTTACGTTTAATAAAGATATTTAAATGTTTTGTCAAGTCGTAAAAATCGTGCCAAGCTGGGGCGGGTCGCTAGTATAGTACCTACCTAAAAATACTACTCATCTCTCTACAAGTCTGCAGAGGAAATTACCTTGAGCTCTAAATGTTTTCTTTATGTTTGAGTTCATTATTGTTTGTTTCATTGTCGTCCGCTTCCGTTGGTACACAAGCCGGAACGTGCACTCATCAAACTGTCGGCCAGTTGCCAAAATGCGTTGGCGCCGACAGACGCGGCGACATGTTCGGCGCAAGCCGCGGAAATGGAACACCGCCTTTATTGTGCGAGTCATTCACTCCGACAACTTTAAAAACTTTTTAGATAATTAGGATGTGAATGTCGACGCTCTCGCGAATTTAATGTTTCGAGTAGCTGTTAAAGAAACACACATTGTTTCTTTACCGATGTTTTGTGAATCGTCTGTCTGTGACTTTGTACGCTAGAAACAATAGGGCAGAAATCATAGCAGATTCGCTGTTATGATATTAAACATCACACTAATGAAACATCCTTTATTTAAATGATGTAATAGGTAGACGGTAGACGGGTCTACTAAAATATAATTCACAAATCGTGCCGATGGCGCGTGACTAGTCACTAAAACACGAGGTACACACGCGACAAATATTAATGAAGTCTACCAAGCACCTTATAGTGTTATGTGAGTAAAGTTCGAACAACATGGGTAGGTACGATACGATTGAGACGGCTGAAAAATCGCCAAACTAACAAGGAATACATACTTCAAAAGATTGTAGAACTCAAAAAGCAATTGTGAAAGATTCTCAAACAATGAAATTTGGTTTTCTTTCGAATCCATTCTGCAGTCGAATGCGGGGTGAGGACGGGCGGGTGCCACGACTGCCTTTTGTAAGGGGCAATCGTCGTTGCCTTAAACGTTCTCCCTAGCTGGAGGGTAGAGGGGGCAGGAGGCACGAGGGGCCGAGGGGCATCTGCTTTTGTGTGTCTGCGGCTTTATCTTCAAGCAGCCACAAACACAGTCTACAATACCCGGCCCCGGCCTCCGCTAAACCGATTGCATTAACTCTACTCAGAAATAACTGCTCCGCAACGACGAATCACAAAAGATATTGCGACAAACCAAAAGTTTGTTTTCCTTTCCATCAGATTCACTGAGGCTAATTTAATTTAAAACGAATCATTCATCATTAGGACCAAAGTTAAGTAGAAAACAAGTTCGTTCGAATTTTGTAAACTGGAAATTGCTTTGTTTTTTTAACAAAAGAAACATTTAATTCAATTATGGAACCGTAAACAATTTTGGTAGAATTTTTTGCAGCTGGACCTATCAATTGACAATAAAAAGATTACTATTTCTAGTTTAAATGATTCTGGGTATGAGACAATGACATAAAAGAAAAGCCTTTTTCCACTGATAAAGAAAAAAAAAAGTTTTGTGAATACAATTTAAACTATGTTTATCTCTTCCTTATCACAACACTGTTCTTGTGCATTGTTATTTGCTCGTTTCAAAAGTTAAAATTTCACTCTGCAAACTTTTGTTTACGTTTTGATTATTTGTTTGTTTACATTTATTAGTGTCGCAACACATTACGCAATGCTAACATGTTTGTCATTGGTCTCTGGCCCTGACATGAAGCAATGGACAAAATTTGCAAATTAAAAAAAAAAATCCTTTTTGTATTGAGTACGAATCTTTTGGCTTATCTATAATTTGTGTGTACTTACTATGTCCAAAATTGTAATGTGCGTTTAGTTTGTGCAGAATAAACAATTTTTCTTTCTTTTTCTTTTATCACTATCATTACCTAATGCGATAGGGCGTTCTCTTATAATTATAATGACTAAGTAGGTAGGTATTCTATTAATTAGCAAGTACTTCAATGAATCTATTTCCGTCTAACATTGATATGGGTTCGCACATTCAATCAGATGGGCTAGACCTTCAATTTACATAGATTAATGGTGTTAAAATTTAATTTAGACAGAACAGGGTCGCGCTATTCGAATCTTCCTTTTACAATTGAATAATGTATTCAGCTAAGAGACTGGGCGAAGATTAGATAGGTTTTGGAGTTAATTAACGGATTATTAGAAGTTCCTAAGTAATTACTAACTAAGATTACTTAAGTATTAGGTATAGTTAATTGATAGTAACAGACCTTTAGATTTAAGCACCACAGAATATTTTATCTCAAATATCCCTCCTCGTTGAACCTGCAGACGGGGCAAGCAACTGCCATTGATAGCCCACCTGGAAATCTCTTAACCGACTAAGAAGCCAGGTGGGATGCTGCTGGTATAACTTAGTAAGGTTGGGGCACTTCGATGAACCACAGTGTGACTGTGTAGACACATTATGGATGGATGCCCCACCTCTTGTCGTGTTCCCTGTCCAATAACGCTTGCAATCATCGATACAACAAAGAAGATCTTGTCATATCTTCTTCTTCGTCAAAATCCTCCTTGTAAGGTGGATTTTTCTGTATTTTGCAAATGGCTTAATTGACCAGTAAAACTGTGGATCTCGAACAATCGGAAACACACGGATCTACTAATGAACGTATCCATTGATTGCTTCGTTAGATGTCTCGCCTCTTTGCCTGTTTCAGTTTTATCTCTCCTAAGTGCTTACGAAACAAACAAACTTATCTTCAGATAGATGAAATCAGTGGGAAGTTTTACTGTTGCGATTTAGTACTTATACTGTGGTGTTTGTTAGGCTTGAATGTCCTTCGAATCTTCGACCTAATATCGTGTTTTTCTTTATTAAAAACTTTCCTATAAAATTCATTTTAATGCGAGACCTGTGGTCTACCTGCTGCAATAATCAGAAAAATATTCTCAAGAGAGAAGATTCATATTTAAGTGCCTATTTTAATCACTATTGTGGACTATGGCCATAAAGACAGATTGAAAACAGTTTGACATTTGGATGCCACTTTGACCTCTGTTTCCCAATTTACTTGGATGAAAAACTTCTCCTGTATGGGTGCATGATTTATTTTCATAAGTACTTACTCATTTTTTATTTAAAAGTAAGTAACAGCAAATACGAAAATAAATAATGATGTCTTGCGGACTGCGGCAGAATATTTGGAAAACATTTTCCACATAAAGGCACCGTACCTAATATTAGGTTACGTAACAAAGCAGGTAGGCAACCCCAAGGTAAGCCAACAAATCTTTTGACAAAAACAATTCTTTATTATGTAGTCTTTTATCAAAAAAGAGTAAGCGACAGATTTTGTATTCGGTAAGGTCTGGTCTCAAATTTATCTTGGCGCCGTTGGCCCGGTAAATTGTCGTCTTAAGTTGAGGCAACCATTTATTTGCGTTTAGTCTCGATACTAGGCTTGTCTTATATTATGCAAACGAGTTTTCATTCGGTCCCTGGATTTGGGACGAAAATGGAAACCTTCCGGCAAATCTCACAAAGAAGTCAAATCAAAAGGGTTCAATAAAGCTTTTTCATATTCCTCTCTGAGTATTTTTGGCTTAAGTCAAACTGTTGTCGCATAAAGATGTGATTTACTGTGTGTTATCACTCAGACTAGTGCCCTGTTCAATAGATTTCATACAAACGGGATTCAAGTTAGGAGGATCTTGTTTTTGTATAGAGGATTGTTCAAATCATCGGATTTACGGTGTTTCGATAAACTCTTACGTGTCATATATACCTATATATTTTATTTATTTATTCAGACAACCATTGATCCCTCATAGATCATCATTATTAGATGTTTGATTCGTGGCCTGCCCAACACAAATAACTTCATGTTGTAAAAAGAACTGGTTTGGGATCCCCAAACATTTTGAAGGTCAGACGGTAGTTGCTTACCAAATTCGTGCTATAGTTATGCATAGAGTAACGAACTGCTCAAACAATGAACACAACACTTTCTCAAAAAAGGAGATAGTTTTTCATCAACTAGACGTAGATAGACCTACTGAAAGTTTATATTTTATACACGATTGTTTGGTAGTTACATCTTGTATCGATTCTACATCGAAAATGATTGTTCTTCTGTAGGTTTTCTGAAAGGAATTAAGGGATAGAATCATCATCATATTTCATCAAAACCAAAACAAAACAATAATCCAAAGGAACGTAAGTAATAAAAAGGCCAGTCGTGTTGTCAGTATGTTAGGGGAGCGATTACGAGTCGATAATAAGGTGGTCCGACATTGGGTCGAGATGAAAAAACTTGTACCTGCCGTTGTCCTAATGAAGGTCGATGTTGGGAACAGACAAATTATTACCTTCGCCGGATGTTGAGTCATACATTACAAAGGTAATCAGTAAATGGCGGGCCATTTGAGAACTATTCCCTTTTTTGTGTCTTCTGCTAAATGGTTCTAGTTGAATAAGCTATCAAGTTTTGCAATTTTTTCATCCTTTTTTATTTTTTTTGGTTTTCAAAGCTTCTTTTATTGAAGAAGAATTCTATAAAATTAAGTCTTGGATATCTTCTACCTATTTTAATATGATCTAGAATTTCTGCTATAACAATATCATCAATATAATCAGGTACAATATCAACCCTTTCTTGCTCTTTTAAACATTAATACTGTTGTTCTTCATCGTCGTGAATGAAATAAGGTAATTAATTATATAAGGAAACTTTTTTTTTGTTTTGAAAAGGGATTAGTGGTCGGTACGTGGTCCCGTCCCATGCGCTCGCGGTAGGTCGTACGCCGACATAATAATAAGTCCATTTGAAACAATCTGCTCCATCTCTTTTATTTGCTTTAGTCCGTTGTGGCCGTCTCGTTCTTTTTCTTCCTTTTGGCCGTCTCCTGGCTTTTATTATTTTCTACGATTTTTAATTTTGCTCGATGCGGCTGTCTGCTGCTGCTGCTGGTTTTCTTAATTTTTATTAATATATGTCACCTGTGTTTCGTACAATTTTAGTGCTAATTAGCTCAACGTAGGTGCTGTTCCGCACAAACGCGTTATTTTTCTAAGCGTTCAGTATCTCATCCAGCTTTTCATGTACAGCATCTCCACCAATTCATTTACTATCCTGCAGTCAATCTACAATCTTTTTATCTACCTATACTTATCTTTATTTTTATATCTTACATTTCATATTATTTCGGAATTTATTAGTAAACAAAAACATAATAAAATTCTAGTCTAGGAATCTATGAAATAATTTTAATTGGATCGCGACGTAGTTATGTAGATATTAAATCATTCAGCCAGTTCACACCTCATTATAAACAAGTACGAAGCATTAATTAAAACACGTAGTTTGCATATTTTCTGATAGGAAATTAATTAAACTTTTGATGAAAGTTAAAAGTGGGTTCCATTACAAAGGACGGATTGTGTTTCCGTGGCTTTGGGGATTAAATTCTTGATTACGGCAGCTATCATTGAGAGTAATTACATAGGTGTAGGAAGTTAAGGCTCCCACAGACAGGACACCGATTATTGTTCTACCGTGAAGTTTCCAGAGAAATTGTTCCGCCGTAGACGCGTCGCGCCGTCTTGTCGCGCCTCTCTGCGGGAACCTTTAAGTCGATAACTTGGATAAGCATTCGTGCTCAATTTGCTCATACAGTGTTTTTTTTTAAATAAGTAGGTACTTAGGCATGTTCCCACTGGTTAACAGACTTATGTAGCTACGGAGTAATTTTAGGCTAGTCTTTCATATTATGATTCCAAATTAAAACATAATTGGACACAAATTTTAAATTAGATTGTACATAGATAGCGTGTTTTTCCTTTAACATAAAGTAACTCCAGTAACTCCCACGCCTAAATTATCTATAAGCTAAGGGCCTTATTACAAGATGATTTTGATAAATTACGTTCGTCCCAAGCCTCGGAACAAACAAAATAATGAAGTATTAACCTTATTAAAGTCAAATTGGATTACCTTAATCTGAAATACAGTGTGACGTCAGATAGGCAGATTACTGAGCAGACAATGCTCGTCTCACTGTCAGAACGAAGAGTGAAGTAGTAAGAAAAGCCCGGCTTTAGATATGCATTTTCAGCTCCGAATATCCTGTGAAACGTTTGTTCAGACCTTAACTTTAAATTCAGAATTATTCACGAAGACACGACTCGTGAAGTGTCACATTTATCTCTAAAATTGTATCTTTGGTTCAGAAAGTGTGCAGGGATTCATTTTATTACAAACAAAACGGTAAGCCTTGCGGTGATTAACAATTTCTATTCAAATAATTCGTTTTAAGGCTCGTGCATACGGGTGCGACACCGGTAATTGTTCTAGTGTGAAGTTTTCTTAGAAATTGTATTTTTAAAGTCGGGTCGCGCTGTCGCGTCGCGCCTGTTTGCGGGAGCGGGAGACTTTAGTTGCTATTTAATCTAAACTGTTTGGTTTCTTCTTTTTAATAGCTACCTAACTTGAGAGGACTGTAGGTGCGGTGTATCTAATTGATAGGCAACATATTTGAAAATTTCAATGAATTCTTCTGACATTTGAACTTTACAGTTTGAGTTCTACCTATTAGCTTTTTAATACTATTTATACTTAAAACAATCGTACCTATTTAAAACTCTATTCTATAGAATCTATTCAAAACAATACCGATTCATGCCTTTGTTATTTTCGCAATACAATTTCTTCAATTTCACATTGCGGTTTTGTTTGTCTTGGAGTTTTAATATAGAGCTTGACATCGGCACGTGCGTGCGACAGACCCGTTGTCTATGAACCTGTGGTACCGCTCATTAATTATCTGTGCTCTGGCTTGTACTTCAGGCATGGCGAATCTTTCTGAATTGGAGTGCTATATTAAGAATAGTTTTCGTGGCCAAGATGTATCACTGTTTATCTGAGAAAAGATTGTTAAAATTAGATAAAAAATTAGAACTAAAAAATCTTTAATTAAAGGCTCGTTCACACCGGCGCGACTTTAACAATACAATTTCTAATAAAACTTCACGATTGAACAATTGCCGGTGTCGCGTCGCGCGACAAGTCGCGCCGGTGTGAACCAGCCTTAAAACATCCACTGAAGCAATGAACCACTATCATGCCAGAGGTCTTAATTTATTAAGGCATCCACAGGATAGCCCGGTTAAGCAGCCAAAACTTCCTAGATTGAAGTACGAGATGCCATAGGTACCTACTTAAAAAAAAACGATCTATAGGTATTAAGAAAGTAACTACTAAATATGACACATCAAGCTTACAGACTACCACACAGCACAGCACAGCTGATAAGTGTCAGAGACAACACTCTATAAACTGCACTGTTTCATCTCTCTCTCGATGCACCGTTTTACGACCTGGTACTTACCTACTGTAGCTACCATACATAAAAGAAAGAAGGACATATGCCCGGTAGTTAAAAATGTATCAGAAACCAATGTCTCCAGTTTCCTTACTACCTCGCCACAACTACACAATACATACACTTCAGTAAAACCAATAGATACGAAGTAGCGCACATACTCGCAATTCACAAATCATAACGTACTATACAATCAATTATAAACCTTATCCCGTCAAACACAGCGTGTTTTATATTTCTATGGTACCTGCATTGTACAATCAATGCCCATATCCAGAATTTTTCACACGCGTGCCAAAGGTTTGCCATCCCTGTTATGTATTAAAGTAGTGGTTCAAGCGGGACTGCGGGATGTACCATCGCGGTAACGCATATCTAACCACTTTGAAAACAAAATGGTAGTCGTGTGCACGGGGCTCACGATGACTAC
The DNA here is from genome assembly GCA_914767815.1 of Eupsilia transversa. NCBI lineage: Eukaryota > Metazoa > Arthropoda > Insecta > Lepidoptera > Noctuidae > Eupsilia > Eupsilia transversa. The sequence goes on from OU611888.1 coordinate 9,579,993, forward strand.
ATCAGTTTACCGCGCCTTTTTTTTTTTTGTAGGTAAGCGTTGCTATAGCGACCGAGCGCTGCAAGCAGGAATAGTCCTTACGGTGTTCAGATATGCGTGTCCGCGATAGTACCTACGTAATTACTTCGTGAGTCAGTTTGTCGTCCAATGAATTAAACTGTTAGCGACATTTGTACTTAGGATCTTTGTTAAGATGACTCGAGGAATGTTGGTGTTTACATACACATGTATAAGTGTCTTGCTTAAATAATGTTTGAATTAAAATACGTGGAATTTGAGTCTCTTCAAGTTGTTAGTCGTCACAAGTGCGAGTGCTTAGTGTGGAGTTAACCCAGTCAAGCCAGTATTAATGGGTTTTTATTAGGAACTAGCTGCGCCCCGCTGTTTCACCCGCATAAGTCTCGATCCCGTAGGAATATCATGATAAAAAGTATCCTATGTCCAAACCCAGGTCATGGTCTCCCCACGTTTCAAATTTGATCCAAATCCGTTCAGCCATTTTAGCGTAAAAGCGTAACAAACAAACTCATTTTCGCATTTATATTACTACTAGTTAGGATTTCTCCGCAGCCCGGAGCCTTGTGCCTGGTTGATGGCATTAGGATCGCTTTCATTTCATGGGACCCAAACAGACCTAGAAAAATGTGGGTGGAGGAGGTATAAATGGTACACCCAAATTAAGGCCCCCGCAGACATGCTCGAAGTGTCGGCGCAGCTTGACACTGCACCGGTACAACAATTTACGTGAAGTTTTCATAGAAATCGTTCCACCAGAGTCGTGTCAAGCTTGTCCACAGGAGACTTTAAGCACACAAAAGTGACCTACGTACTCTTTTGGGGAATACAAGCGTGATATATGTATATTCGGTTGTGAGTCTCTTTCGCACGAGTATTTGGTACTACATAATATGTGCACTTGTCCATCATCGAAACTGATAAATGAATCAATGTGTGAGCATCGCCATACAAAAGCGATAGTTATCAATCAGTTACTAGTTGCAAATTGATAGTACCAAATGTGATTAGTAGTACCACGTCACCTGCAGTTAAATTTATCGCCGAGTAAGCAATCACAGTTACCACAAGTTGCTCGCACACATCAGATTAATCGGTTTTATGTGGGTTTACTGATAGATCGCGCGGTTATTCAGATTCCTGATAAATAGCTCTATCAGCGCATTGTCATATCTGGTTTCTGTGATAAATAGATTAATTCTAGCGAGCAGAGTAATTAATTGGATCGGTGACTGCAGCAAGTTGCTTCTAGCTGTAATTCTATAGAATGCTCTCGGGGCAGTGAACCAATAACTTCAATTGATTAGTTGCAAACAAATGATACTTATATCTCATTGTTCTATGCTAATTAGATTAATTGTTTTGTAACCAACGTTGTTGACATTTGAATACACTTATGGCTATTGATACTGGATACCGTTTGTCGTTCAGAACAAATAATATGTAATCTAGGTTAAGGAGTTTTCCCTGCGGTCGGTAGGTATAGGTGACCATTAGCTGATTAATTTCAATGATCATTTAATTTTTACCCGCCTACGGCAAAGTAAAAAGGAGGGTTCTGATTTTGACCCGTATGTTTATAAGTATGTTCATCTGTTCCCTCATAACTTCTAAACTTCTCATCATAATTCGACAAATGGGGTATCGTTGGAAGCGTCTTGGTCGTTCGCTGGTTATAGAGATAGAGGTAGAAGACATAAAGTCAGGAAAAAGAAAAAAAAAATGGTGACGTGTTGGGTATCAAATGAATGGGCTTAATTAGCACATTTCAAATATATATATATATATATATATAATCCCTAAATAATTTAAATAAAATAGGTAATAAAAGCTAAAAATCCGGAGTCACACGTAATTTGTTCAATTTATGGCCCTAACACGTGTGACTCCGGATATTTGATTTGTCTGTCTGTAATGTCTTGTTTATATCTTTTTAGTTGACATTTTTGTCGTAATTGGGTTTCAGTTTTTATTACTATTATTTTTCTCGATACAATTTGATTGTGACATGATTGAGCATTGCCTCTACCTAGTTTTAAAAGTATCAGGATTATTAGATATTTTTGTCTATCCTTCTTACCTAAAGTTTACCACCAAAATAATAATGACTCTTTCCATTAATCTTTTTTTAATGACGTTGAAGTACGAAAGATTTTTATAACCTATTTACCATACCATAATTTATTCAATACTTCGGATTCAGTACTTTTTCTTATTGAATAAAACTATTCTCATCACATTTATGTCTTGTTTTTAATAAAAGTTTCATTATTGTCTTGTAATGAAAGTGTAAAACTGTATACGTATTGTTAATCTGTGCGAAAATAGCACGTGTTAACGGCGACGCTATTGTTAATCTCCTACGAGCGAACAATACGTCACGCATTAAAGAACTTATTACAGTGTGGGTAGCACGCACTAACGCGACATTATAATGATGATATGAGCTGGTGTGATAGAAACTCGTTCTTTAGCCCTTTCTTGACATACTTCTACATAATATATATTTTAATATACACAATACATTTATATCAGTATAAAAACATAGGTTCGGGGTAAGAATTATATCGTCCTTTCTGGTTCGACAAACATGACGGCTGTCAGACACTCTTTTTTCCAAAAGGTGCGCGTCGTCTGTTTTTCTCTCGGCGCAGCTTCTAGAACCCTCCAGAAACTGCGCCCTTATTGGACGAGCGGATTGTGGCGGGAGCGGTGCGAAAGGAGTTCCTATTATATCCTCCCCCTTTTGGGCAGGTTATGAGCTCATAATCGGTCAAACAAACTAAGGAACGCACCCTCCCCCTTTTGACCGGGTTATATTCTCATAATTGGTCAAACAGAACAATCTTAATCTACTAGCGGACTATACGAGGGCGACCTCTGCGACGCTTAAGAACCAAAGGCTCAGGATATTCACCCTCCCTAGAATGATAACGACGCAAGTCTGACATGTGATACTTCCCGATGACCTCCTTGGTCCCATCTTTATTATAAGCCAAAAGGTAAGTCGTAGGGCTTACTTTCTTAACGATTTCATATGGACCGTCCCGTTTAGGGACGAACTTCGAGGTAACACCTTTAGCGGCGTTACTGAGAACATGGGTCGTCATCAACACCAAGTCTCCTTCTACAAAAGTCTCCGCGTTATTACGATTCTTGTCGGCCTGAGACTTTCTCACATCTTGATGGTGTTCTAACCGCTCTTTAGCTGTGGTGATGGTGGTAGCCAGTTTACGCAGATACGGCGTTATTTGTGGCACGAAATTCTCGGCCTCAATGATTGCTCGTAAATCCGTTACCGCAGCTAAAGGTGAACGGAGTTCGCGACCGAACGTGAGGTATGCAGGAGTTTGCTCTGTTGAGGTAGTGAGAGAGCTATTAAAAGAAAAACGGACAAAAGGTAATACCTCAGGCCAGCGGTCATGATGACCTTCAACTAATATGGCGAGCTGGGCCTTCAAGTCCCTGTTTTTTCTCTCCACTGGATTAGCCTCTGGGTGGTATAAGGGCACAAGGTTTTGCTTTACCCCCAAAACAAACATGGCCTTCTGCATAACATCAGCCACAAACTGTACTCCGTTATCAGAGATCATTCTCCTAGGTACACCATATCGCATAAATACCTCGTTTACAAGAGTTTTAGCACAGGTCTCAGACGTGGCTTCAGTGAGGGCAAATAGCTCAACCCACTTACTAGCCGTGTCCTCTATAATTAAAATCCACCTTTCACCTTGCGATCCCTGAGGTAAAGGTCCAAAAAGATCCACTGCAATGACTTCAAACCTTTGAGCTGACACTGGAGTCTGTATCAGACCAGCTGGTTTGACATTCGAGGGTTTGTAGCGTTGGCACTCCTTACAAGTCTTTAAGTACCCCGTAACAAACCGTCTCATACCTGGGAAGTAATATCTCTGAGAGATACGTTGTAATGTTCGCTCCGTTACTCTTCGGTACTAAAATGGTGCTGCCCAGGCGGACTCACAATCCTCGACTATGCCGTCGGCTAACATCTGGTCGCGCAAAATTTCTTTCTTGGCCGGCGTTAGACGGTACGGGGGTACGGCGATAGGAGGGTGGTTACCTGTATCTATAGCATGTTCAGCGTACGGGGTTGGCTCACCGACTAAGTCAAAAACGTCAGAGAATTCATTAATTATATTGACTACTTGCATCTTCTGCGACTCTGTCAGCAACGTTGCCTCATCGTCACGCAGAAGACTCATAGCAGTGCAAACTGTCGCACCGAGCGAAGGTTCAGTTGAAAGAGGGTGAATGAGCTGAGGTCGGTCGGCTGTGTACCAATTCATATGATAGAAGTCAAGAACTAACTTAGCTTTAGTAATAAAATCAATGCCTAACAACGTTTCGTTATTAGTAGCGTCCGGAAAAATAATCAACTCCATCGGTATACGCAAGTCCCCAAGTGTAATGACTACATTGGTTAACAATACCCTAACATCTCTAATAATACCATCCGCGAGTTTAATACTCATAGAACTAGAGGTGAATGGTTGATTTCGCTGTAGGAGCAACGCGTAGAGTGCGGACCCGGCGATAGTTCCTTTAGCGGCGGTATCGATTAAACCCCTTCCTTGAATTCCTAAAATCTCAATATATAAAATGGGTCGTCGCGGTATATTATTACCTGGAGAACTCAGTGATGAATAACTAATATAGCGCTCATAATCGAAATTTTTAACCTCGCTACTCGGAAAACTATTTTCCGGATTTTGTCCTGAAAAATTCATGGTCGCCCTACGCGGTATACCAATTTCTGTATTTTGTCCCGAAAAATTTGTGGTCACCCTACTTTTTGTTTGACAGTGACAAGAGCTATCAGAAATATATTTAGGTACAACCCCAGTAGAAATAATGTTACTCACCTGTACGGTGGGCTTACCATCTGCTGATACGCAAGGGGTAGGTGAATTCCGCGTTCGTGAGTGTAGCACAGGAATCAAATCGACTGAGCTAAACTTGGAATTACATTTTGGGCAATTTGAACGTGTCACCCCGCTCTCGCCACATCCGAAACAGGATAGTTTATTATTACTAGAATTTTCACTTAATTTACGACACTGGTCACGATTATGTCCCTGCCGTTTACAGTAGACGCAAAACTTGGATTTTTCCTTCTCGGGAACTGGAGTCTTGTCGACGTTTGGCGTCCCTTGACGCTGGGGAGCCTCCGTGGAACCCGATGCTCGCTGAGTTGAGGAGTGCGCGGCCTTTTGAGGCGACTTCACATGCGCGCGTGCAGTAGCGGCGGTGCCCATTGCAGTATCGACGTTTGTAGGAACGTTTTCCTTTAAAGAATCTTCCAGACTCCGAGTTTTTCGAAGAAGGGTATTGAAGTCGGAGAATTCCTCTCGTTGTAACCTTTTTCGAATTTTTTGTTTGAGAAGGCCGTAAATCATGTCTAACTGGACCTTTTCACTGATGTCGCCAGTTGGGAGCCGCGCTAGTTGAGCGCGCGCTGAGGCGATGAACAGCTCCGTACGCTCTTGAGCGTCCTGCGGTCTAGAGAACAGCTCGATGTATACGCGATGTGGTGGGTGGCTGTCACCGAAAGCACAACGTAAGTATTGCAAAGCCTCATCCCAAGAATTGACAGTGGCCTTTACACCTTGCCACCAGGTAGCTGCGTCATGAGTAAGCAGCATTGACAGACCACGTAAACAGTTAGTTTCATTTACATTGGCGCAGTCCTTGTATGCCTCAACAGCATCTATAAATCCGTCGAGAGACTCGGTCGTCGTTCCGCTGTAACGAGCCTTGCATGAAGCGAAGTTACCTGATGCAGGTTGAGCAGAAGAGGACGACGACGGCGTGGATGTGGCCGGTGCGGTGGCGTCAGCCGCCGCGGGTGAACTAGTTGACGGCCGGGCTTCGAGTACTAAGTTGAAGAGCCGTTCAAAGTTATTGGCTTGGGCCTGTTGAAGAGACAACATCATGGCAGTCAGGTCACTGGCCGTGATGGGTGCCATCGCCTCGGCCGCGGGCGGGGTGCGCCTCGCCGACTTTGGCGTCTCCATGAGGTCCGAGTCCACGTCGTCGTCACAGTCGCGTTTTTGCTGTTTGTTGCGCGTTATACGCGGCGGCATTTTAGTACACCCAGAACGATTCACTTATTCTTAAAACACGCAGGCGTGCGCGTTTCCCACTCATTGGGCGCCAGTTTAATATACACAATACATTTATATCAGTATAAAAACATAGGTTCGGGGTAAGAATTATATCGTCCTTTCTGGTTCGACAAACATGACGGCTGTCAGACACTCTTTTTTCCAAAAGGTGCGCGTCGTCTGTTTTTCTCTCGGCGCAGCTTCTAGAACCCTCCAGAAACTGCGCCCTTATTGGACGAGCGGATTGTGGCGGGAGCGGTGCGAAAGGAGTTCCTATTATAATATATATTATGTTTGCTTGTGTTAGGTTGTATATATTACCGGAATTCCCGTGTTTCTCGTATTTTTTATTTTTATGTATTAATATTCTATATGGCACCTCTTTAGGTGAGCTATCCGAATATAAAAAAATATGGGACATAGTTCTTAAGGGGGAGGTGTGAAAATTGATTCGCTGATACAATGTATAAATAGATATTTATGATCCGTCAAAATCATTCCAAACAAAAAACAGCTGCAAATATAAAATATTATAAATATAAAACGTCCGGAGTAAAAGCTCTAAATGATGGTGTAAACCGGATTGAAATCCATTGTGAAATTCGGAAGATCTAAGCGGTCATACAGACAAACACGAAATGCGCGGCCTTGATTATGTTGAGGTAGTATGTTTGAAATATGATATAGCTAGAAAAGGGCTGACTAATAGCCCTCCAGACCGGCCATGGCGGCCAGTCTCAGCAGAGACAAGCTATCGACTCGAGAGATATCATAGTGTACAAGTGTGTGCGCAGAAACAGGTGCACTCTCTCTTCCCTCGCTCTCATAGTCCGATGGCAATTGGAAAAGGTCTGAATACCAAAATCAAAAAACAAAAGTCATTTAATCAAACTAGGCTGAGAATCAGCACTTTTCGAATGTTAAAATTACAACACAGTCTCCCAAAACGCCCACCCTTCACCACTTCCTAGTGCTTTCGCTGGGAAGAAGAAGTGGCGCAACAAACTCCCCAGCATATACCGAGAAGAAATGTTTCGCCGACCCGGATGAGGGCAAGAAAATCTTTATACAACTCTGTCGGATTGAAAGCAGGATTATGTTGGACTTCTTCGGTAAGGATTTCATGGTTCTGCTCCTGCTGCCATGAGTCGGGACTGCGGGATTCAATACTCAATATATTTATTTGCGTTCCACAATGTTAACATAGGTGGTACCTACATTATAAAATATACATAATTTTAGATCATTGTGGACCCTTGTCGGGCACAGCAAGATAGGATAGATGAAGAGGGCTAATATTATATTATTATTTGAAAAAAGTAAAATATAAATGTTTTTCTACTACTCACTTCCACTTTAATTATTTTATTATTTTTGGTATTTATTATTTATTTAATTTTTCATTAAGATATTCATTAGGTAATATTATAATAGCATCTATGGATTAGGTATTGTTTTAGTTTATTTATAAATGTATTAAATTTTTGTTCATTTTGAATTATTTCTGGTAATTTATTATATATTTTAACTGACATTACTAAAGTGCTTGTTGAGTGCATTTTCAGCTTAGAGCCACCAGGTTCACTTGCACTAATGCTCCGCGTCTGATATATACCTCTATCTACCCCTTCTATACAGGCGTGATGTTATGTTATGATCTTCTACTGTCTCTAGCGGCTGGACTTAATAATCATTAAAAAACTACTGAGATGCTTAAAGTACGTTCGGCAAAGCCGGGAATGTCAGCTCCGCTACAACAGTGCTTACTAGCTAATCCTCTCCCACGACATAAGCTTCCCGAAATATAGCTCGTGCCAACATGATTTTATTAACAAGAAGTTATTTTATATTTTATACAGACTGCATGGAGCACTAATTTAATAGCGAATGATCCTAAAGTCAGGCCCGGTGGCGTTGGGTGGACAGTTTCTGACCGTTAGCGAAGGGGTTCGAAGATAATCGCATGACAACTGAGACCATTGGGTTCGAGGCATGGTCATTTTATTCCACAGGACTACAGATCCGTCTCAATCTGTAGAGAACGGGAAGTCACTTTGCTACGGTACGACCCTGACAAGCGTTGACTTTAAGTTTTCGCTGATCGATCAACTCACGCAGTTGCCATGTCCCCAAGAACTCGTCAACCTATCGGATTTTATCAAGGCTTTTCTTCAATTCAATAAAATCCGTGACACCTCACACATTCCGTATGATCTTATTACGTTTTAAGGCTTCTTAGTAATCAAATCCCGAAATATCAGCAAAGAAGTACTAAATTTATTCACAATGCTAAAATTCGGTGAGACTGTATTCATCCTTACATTTAAGACATGTAATTGAATCCTACAGTTGCTAAGAACAACTTCACAGCAATCAACATCACAGTTCAGTGGCCTAATCGTATGTTAGTGCCCTAAATTCCATCAATAAATGATTGGATATTGGTCTGGGATAGCTTAATATGCCGCTGGGAGCCACGACTTTGTATACTACGGACCTTTCCTATTTCCGACGGATGGCGGTATCATATTTTTTATATGGATTAAGTTCTAATTAGAACCTTTTTATAGCATCTTTATGTTTGAAACGAATCACATCTATTATACATTGTTACAGCGAATCAATTTCACGCCGCCCCCTTTAGACCTAGGCCAAATATTTTTTGTTATTCGGATAGCTCATGACCTAAAGGAGTGCCATAAAGAATATGACATAAAAATAAAAAATAAAACGCGAAATTTCGCGGGTTAAAACTAGTGTTATACATTCAAGTCGGTCCCTCAAACTGAGCGGGGTTACTGACTAATCCAATCAGATGATTTTTGCAACGAAAATCTAGAGAAAGATAGCGAAGGAAACATTTTTGAAAGACACAGCCTACAAGTTATTAAATATAATTTTATAATGATAACTGGAGACTATAATTTGCAAATTAAATTAACATTCCCGAGGAAGAGAGAATATGACTACCCTTGAACATTTCTGCTCGCAATTCTGCTGCACATAATAAGTGGTCCCAGTTTCCTAAATCAACAACAAAATTAATTAATGGAAGTAGTTTATTTTGTCCTTGCAATGGCTTCATGTTTTAATTATTCAAACACTTGTGAACAGTGTTTTAAGACTTTCAAAACTGTTCCGACCATCTGGGGATACAGAATTGCTGTATGCTACTACTAGCTACTTACTAACGATATTTCGGAGCATTCTTGTTGGATAATCAACTACGATCATCTTATAAAATATCATTAAAGTCATATACTTACCTTAACTAACATTATCAAGAAAAATCGCAGACAAACTAACTTTTTATGAAGATTATTACTGCATGATCTTATCGCGATCTTTTAGGCCGCGGACACGAAGTCAGCGGCGCGGTGGCGGGCGGCGGGCGGCGACGCGGGTAGCGGCGCGTTTCTATGCAGCACGTATTTAAGCACAATGCACAAATACAGTTGTATTGATATCTATGGAAGCTTGTTCACAGAGCGCGATTTATACACCGTAGCGTAAAGTAACCGTGCCGTGTACAAAAGGACTTAGGATACCTATGTCGAATATCGGGAAAATTTAACAGAGTTCTTTTAATGGAGGTACACAAATACTTATAGAAACAGCCATTACTTTCTTATCTAACGAAGCCTTTAATCATTATATTTGAGGACCAAATAGAAGCTGTGTGGGTCGACTTTCATTTACATTTTAATTAGCTATCATATCTGCGACACGCGTGTTAAGAGTTAATTAATATCCCACAACAATTTTGTGAGAATAATCTTCGTAATGAATATAAGGATATTCGTGGCTGGATTATGATTTCATAAGAAACCTTTTTTTATTCACACATAACACAACATCACGTCTGTAATCCCAAAAGTGTAAGGTAGAGGTGCGCACATTTAGCCAGTTATTTTTAATTCCCATACAATAGGTGGCAAGCCTATTGCCATCAAAGGGCACAAATCCAGACTGCGGGCTGCTGCTACCGATAATTTCCTGATGGAAAAACAAAATAACACTTTGCACCACCCGTGAATCGAACCCAGGACCTCGTGCTCAGCAGTAACGCTTGCGACCACTAGACAACCTTTTTTATTTGTCATCTGACTGCTCACAGCTGATTTTTTTTAAATAATACGGCTGTAATAAGACTGAATTGTATACAACCTCCGTCAAATATGAAGCCAACATTACATAGATACTTGGAGTGTACTGTACTTGTGCGGGGAACTTATACGTCTAGAACTCGAATGGGGCCTCATTACGGGACCCAGGAAGTACTTAGGCAGCCTTGATCTCGCAGCAGAACAGATTTATAACTCAGTAGCAGGGACCGAAAACCTTTATAAATTACGGTACAGGTATCGAGTAACTTTGGTTACTTCTACGACTAAGGTTACCACTATCTGGGTAACCTAAGAAGAAGGAACATGTTACCTCTTTTAAGTTATCGGTTAGACACACACAGACGATGCGTGCTCTTTGACTAATGCCGACGGCACGTGAGATAGAGGTAATTTTGATTCGGTAACCGGTATTAATACTGATTGTATTCAATTTAAGGTAACCTTTAAAAATACATGTAAAAATATAAATGTTACCGGTTTCGGGTACCGAAAAAGTAGGTAGGCACCTATATGCAAGCCAGTCTCCAGTCCCACATAGCTGGCGGGATGTTGTAAAAACCGTTATGAGATTCAATAAACTTACCGGGGGGGATGCAATAGATTGACGAAGCAGACGAAGCATGTGTCATTCGAGGTTGGATTTGGAAAAAAACTATTACGAAATTACACTTTTCAAAAAGAGTAGGTACATCGGTTAAAAAACCAGCTCAGAGACTGTTAGTACTAGAAAGCTGTAATTTGGCATGAGTATACGTCATATTAATTACGCCGACAAAGTAGTTAAAAAAGTTAGTAAAAATGGTACCTCCCTTACACGTAAAGTGGTAGACGTTTCTGTAATACTAGTTCAAGACCATGTGGAATATAAAATGTGGCTATTTCAAGTGGATATTGTGTACGAACAAAGCACCATTGTTCACGTCAGATTAATACAAAAGCCAAGAGAAAACTATTGCTATTATTTAAGTGCCTATCGATGTCTAACAAAAAGTCTTTCCGATAGATAATCCGACCAATTCCCGAAAGATTTCATTGTAAAAACCCACGGGAAATCACAGCGTCGAAGAACCAACGGAGCCTTTAATAAGTTTCTTTGAAAACATAATAAATACGTAGTATTTTCGAAGGAACGTAGCTTCTTGTTTTTGATACCTACATGATGTGGTCTGTTGAAAAAGCAGCTAAGTCAGTCATCCGTACTATCTAGCACTCTAGGATGATACCTACTATCATCCTCTTGCTCTTATCCTTGGTTTAAATAGGTTTTTATTATTTTACTAGCTGCCCGCCCCGGCTTCGCACGGGTAGCACTAAGTACTTTTCTACGGCGTACCTACCTACCCTACCTACCCTACCTACCCTACCTACCCTACCTACCCTACCTACCCTACCTACCCTACCTACCCTACCTACCCTACCTACCCTACCTACCCTACCTACCCTACCTACCCTACCTACCCTACCTACCCTACCTACCCTACCTACCCTACCTACCCTACCTACCCTACCTACCCTACCTACCCTACCTACCCTACCTACCCTACCTACCCTACCTACCCTACCTACCCTACCTACCCTACCTACCCTACCTACCCTACCTACCCTACCTACCCTACCTACCCTACCTACCCTACCTACCCTACCTACCCTACCTACCCTACCTACCCTACCTACCCTACCTACCCTACCTACCCTACCTACCCTACCTACCCTACCTACCCTACCTACCCTACCTACCCTACCTACCCTACCTACCCTACCTACCCTACCTAAAAACCTTCTCCTGAGAATAAGGAACCTAACAAAAAAAGAATTATCCAATTTGGTCCAGCCGTTTTCATGTTATGTCGTGACAACGGAAAACGGGTTTCATTTTTATATATATAGATTTATCCTTTAAATAGATTCCTTTATATTTTGTGAATGTGAGAACGTTGTAGGCTCAACAGACTGTCGATTTGCAGACTATTTTCTATTTTGTTAACTATCTTGTTGACAGGCCTACACTGTCCTCTCATACCTATTCACACTGTAATTTGAAAACATTGTAAAACCTATTTATTTTTAAAAGAGTAGGTAACCGTGGAGTTTCTTGCCGGCTCTTCTCTATAGGAAACGACCAATTGGAACAGTGCTCCTAGCTTCTGACGTTTCATAAGTGCCCATTGTTCATTTCATCATCGTCATCCATCGTATTGTTCTTCCTCTCTTCCTCTTATTCACATTCATACATTTGGGTCTTATGTAGGTATGTATTGTATGTATATATGTATGTATGTATGGGGCAGTTGATAATTTTTTCGCGATTACGATGTTGGTCTCGTGGAGAAAGTTGTTCAGTTTGATGGTCTGAACCACATCCTTAAATATGACCTTTCTGATACACGCTGTATAGATTTCGTGCTATCTAGTATTTTAGTACCAAACATGAAACAGTCGTTTAGGTATGTAGATAATGTAGGATCAATGCACCAAACGATAAGGCTGCTGATAAATTTCAAGGAAAAACGCATAATTTTCCTTAATATAGGAACACTGCCACAGTAACGAGTAAAATGCGTATGAATCATGTTTGAAAATTATGTAACATTATTTTAACGTTTTTGCCTTAAATTTTGATACCTAGGTCGTATTTTATGCTCAAAAGAGATTCAAATCCAAAGTCAAATCATTTATTTCAAACTAGCTAATCCGACAGACGTTGTCCTGTCCAAATTTCAATAATTCACACAAAATTCCTTTAGCAAATGCATCAATTTTCCCGGGAACTTTTAACATTTTTCTTTCTTTAAGAACCTGATTCGAACTATTAAGAACATTTTAAAACAATAAATAGCCAAATCGGTCCAGACGTTACCAACGAACATCATTTCATTTTTATTATACAGGGTGGCAGGGATATCGACGCGCAACCTGTTACCATGGATTTAGTAGGTACATGATTCTGGACCCCACTGCGTTGAAATTTTTCGTAGGTTATAAAAAAAAAAAAAAAAAAACCATACATTTTGGCCGCATAGGTGGTGCAAATTGCACTTTTGTAGGAAAAAGCTGATTTTTTTAAATAATCTACGAAAAATTTCGACGCGGAGGGGTCCAGAATAATGAACTGAATAATGGGTGGCATGAACATCGACGCAAAACCTGGCAACAGGTTGTGCGTCGATGGAACTGTCCAGTCAGTGCAAGCATTTGTCAGAAATCGTGGAGCTCAACTCAGAACTTAAGAATCACAGCGACTATAATTTGTAAATACGTATAGATAGATGGGCGAATAAAAGCCATTCGAACATCGAAATTCCTCCGTTTATGATTGCTTTGTGATAATATATCTATGGTATACGAATACATGTGTATACAATGTGGAGATGACAATACAATAAACTAAAAATTAGGAACTATCAAATAAATCCTAACATTGAAATTATAACAGTGTTTTTTTCTGACAAACTAAATAGTCGTGATGGACCGACTATGGGTTTTGCCAATCTGTAACTAGTTATAGTGTACTATTGGAGATTTTTGATTGAATTTTCGTATGCAGACTGGGAACGTCATTAGATATTGTTAAATTGTCGTCTCCACCTTGTATACCTCTTATCAACTTTTAAAGTATTTCGCTTTAAACCAATATTTTAAAGAATAACAGTCTTTTATATAAAAGGTTCAATTATTCCCTTAGAAATCCCTGTAATTTTTCCGATGTTAATCTAACTTGAAGGAGGTCAAATTGAAACAGATCCTATTCAATTTAACCTTTTCTATTTAGAAAGTTTAATTGAAATAGACATCTACGCTTATACCATCGTTATTAATTTAATCTAGTGGAAGTTTTCACTGGGTTTCAATCGAAAACTTTAAATGATAATTAAATTATTTTAATACCTGGTTTTAGTTACTTCATGCACGACCGCTCTCTAACGAGCTCTTGACAGTTTGTACGTCAAACAAGATAAAGTTTAGTTACTGGAAAAGGATTACAAAGGGTTGTTTCAAATTTAAATTCGAAACACGTAATTAGATTAAACCGTAAAGTCTTTTTTAGAAGTGGTCCGTCCCGTCATCCCGTCTGCTCGCTCTCGTCTGTCTTCAGATTTATTTTTGAACTAGCTTCCGCCAGCGGCTTTGCCCGGGTGATATCTTTATAAATTATAGTCTACTAGCTTCAACCCGCGACTTCGTCTGCTTCACCGCGTCGTATCCCATCGCCCAACCGCGCTATTACTTAGTTTCCGCTTAGCGTTCTTTCTGACTTTTTTAGTAGTAGTTTAGTTATAGTTCAAGAATTGGGCAACCTACATACAAACTTAAAAACAAACAAACAGGTTATTAGTGTAGATAGTATAAATGTTACTCAGAGTTAATATAGCATACTACTGGTGAAAGAATTTTTAAAATCGGTCCGTTAGTTTTTGGGTATATTAATTACAAACAAAAATATAAATCTTTTGTATTTAAAATATAAGTGTAGTGTGGATTAGTTAATTGATTCAGGCGTGACTTGGCGGAAGTCCATTATAAAATACAATAGACGTAGATATATTTAGTAACCTATTCCGCTCAGCTATTCCTAAAGAGTCATAAAAAACCCTGTAAGAAATCCACAACGTGTTTCACCTCTCAACGAGTCATCCTCAGGATGACGATTGACTTGTCGGGAACCCACGTGCGGCGTGGTAACACGTCGTGTTCGGGTTCGTGACAAGTCAATACTACAGGGGCCGAAGTCTACTAATTTATAAACGTTACAATGGTCTCTCAATGGTGAGTTTTTGACAGATTTGCCATACAAAAAATGTCAGAAACTCACCATTGAAAGATCATTGTAACGTTTATAAATTAGTAGACTTAAGCCCCTGAATATAGGTATATCTACGTTTCGTGTGTGAACCTAAAGTATAGTTGGGTATTTAATTTTTCTGTACTAGACAATAAGCGAGAGCAAGCCACCCTCCAACATACAATATTGGTATTGTTCCAAAAATGGTATACCATAATGCCCGCATTGTGCGCACCTGCATAGCCAAGATAAGTTACTTTAGCCTCATAGAGCACACGCTCGTAACCTATAGCTGTCAAACACAGAAATCCTTACTCGACCGTATCCCAAATCGGCATGAGAATATATAAATATATACTTACTAGAGAATTTATAAATGAGGACACAAACTAATATGCTTATAATGTTTGAAACCGTTTCATCACTCTGACCTCTAAAAACCCGCCTTTATCAGCTTTTTAGGTCACGATCGTTAATTACTTACATAATTATAAAAATCATATAGTTTAATTGCGTGCTTACTGCAATAAAATAAACAAAAGAGTAATTTCCACGAATAGTATAAAACGGCAACAATATTTGCTACATTGTTGTTAGGTATTAAACTGAGTCATCGATCGAGATCATGAGGAAAATGTCACATTCGTACACTTCATATTATTATGCAGACTGCTGCTGAATTTCTTTTATTATGTTTTAATAAAAATACACACTTGTATCATAAGAACACGCCATATGCATCCGTTACGTTCATCTCCGTCGCTTTTTTCTTATTTCTCAAAAAGAGCACTTGAAGGGAACCTAAGACGTGCGGGATCATAACACTGTTACCCATTGCGGTGAACTAACGAAGTGCTCTCAAGTGTCGTCAAAGGACGCCAACCCAGCCATGGTAAGGTAACGTGGCCTTTCAAACGGTCCCGTAGAGGGCACTCCCCAGCAACGAGCTCCTTCGAAAGAACGCAATGTATACAAATGTTGCTTTAGATTCACAACTTATTTGAAACCCGCCTCTGAATTTCGTATCACATGTTCCACGAACTGTGATTCGGTCTTCGGAACTTTGCATAGATTTTTAAACCTTTGATAGAAAGGACAGTATTATCAAGAATCGGGAACAGGCAAAGAAAATCTTTTTAGCTGAAATAGAAGGTTTACAGTTCGCTGAATATCCGAGATCGCGTCAGACCTTTAACGTAGTCATGCTAAGAAGATATTAGTGAAAACTTTGAAAGATAAAAGTAACGATGACTCACAGAAAATGTTGGTGTTAAAAATACTTCGAACATTGATTGGAATCGTTTTCGGAGCTTGTAAATTGAACCCTTTTGATATTGGCGCAGTTTTGTGTTAGTTGTTAGCTAGAGCGCAATCAACTAATACCCGAAGCTATTCCCAATGGCGAGATACGAACGTTCACAGCAAAACAGAAAAAGAACCAACGAGAACTTTAATTATTCAATTCAAATTCTATTTTTGTAATAGGTCCTGGGATTACTTGGGCACAGTGGTAATTTGGGGAGATGAGGTAGAAAAAACTGACAAGCCAAGCTCCAAGACGATGGCGGTTTTACATCTTATCGCCTGTAAAGATAACGTAATGGCCGCTGTTCACGGGTATCTCACAAAACATTGGTTAATTTGCTGTGTAAATTGGCAACAGTAATTACAATAATTAGTCGACGAGCATTCAATTAAAATACTCATTTTTATCATAAGCGTCGAGGGAGTGATTTGTTAAGTAGATGAGTGAATATTTTGTTTAATCAGAAGACTTTTTTCCTACTTTTATATCTTCCTGTTCGTTACGAAATATTATTTACTTGAAGCGTAGGATATTATGTGTATCCACGGAGGATAGATATCATAATTTCCCTGCATTTATCCAAAATGTCTTCTTTCATAAACAGACAGATCTTAAGAGGATAGATAGGTCGAGGTATTATCCTGCAGCACAATTATTCAAGTAGAACTATAAATCTAGTTCGTTACGGACCCATCAAGTTGTCGTAGCATAAATTTTGCCAGAGTTTATTAAAGCTCAACATTGATCAGTTGACTAGTCTAGACTATACCAGCATGCTGGATTTAAGGGGTCCATAACTTTACCAGTCCAATATTAATCCCGGACGGCATGTCCTTAATGGACCACAAGAGAGTATTCTATGAACCGATGCATGTATATCATTGTCTATGCATGTGTATCATGGTCTATGCATCTATATTATTGCCCATGAATATTGTGTATATATTGCTCCACAATTTGTTAACTCGTGGGTTAATAGGTCATAATGTTACGAAGATAAATGCCTATCTCGTGTTGGATATCTGCCCAAGTAATGGCTAATTCTGCCACTTTAACAGTTCTGACGTATGCATGCAACATACTCGTTATTATTTAGTCATTTAGTTTTCAGTATTCTTGTGTAAATTGGGCAATTGGTTACATAGAAATGTTGTGTGTTCTTCAAGTCTTCAATAGAACCTAATAACTGGCTAATTGTGATAGCAATGTTGATATTTTGCCGTTTCAATAAAATAAACGTTCCAGGAGAGGCGATCGCAAATATAAACGTTCACCTGTCCATTCGACTGGAGCGAGACTTGATATTATATTAAAGTTTAAAACACTGAGAGCGAAATATGCGATACTCTGATACAAAACTTTCAATAAATTCGCAAGAGATATTATAGTTCGCTGTTTTCCCAATATGGAAGTCTTATTCCCACTCCAGGTTTGACACATGAATATGATAATCCCAGTGAACACATCGAAAATCAGAGGTGGGAAGAATTCACGACGACGCCGCAAACGCAATATTCTATAACGCCTTTGATATGACAGATTTTTCGTGTAGCGTGTCGTGACACGGCAATGTACGTCGATTATTGAGGATTTACGCAGCCACCTGTGCGATGTAATACTTAGTAAGGGGAATCGATATTATGTGGCATGCCTGCATTTGCTTTTTATGCGATTTTTATTGTTCATCGTTCCAAGAAATTGAAGCGTGTGTCTATGACACAGATATATAAAAAAAAACCCTGTGTATTAAAATCTAATACTCATAACTATTTGGTATACAGTCATTACAGTGCATTATAGCCATGTTGGTAATGTCTAGTACACGTTTCTATAGCCAAATGGTTGTTATGTTCCATATTACACAATTTCATTGATGCGAATAATATTTAGGCTAATAAAAGTAAACGACCGCAGGGCTGACTGGCGGTTACATCGAACGAGTATAATTTCGGGTGGCCATCTGTGTAAAATGGACATCGTCATTTTCTCTCCAGATACTCGTTACCCCTGGAATATCAAG
Organism: Eupsilia transversa; assembly: GCA_914767815.1. NCBI lineage: Eukaryota > Metazoa > Arthropoda > Insecta > Lepidoptera > Noctuidae > Eupsilia > Eupsilia transversa. The sequence continues at coordinate 9,598,366 of OU611888.1, forward strand.
GAGTAAGGCAAAAAGTGGAAAAGGTAAAAGAAGTGCGTACCTATAGGTTGGCAACACAGGTGTGTCTCAGACGAAGACTTTCTTCCGTTCATTTGCATATTAGTCAAGACTCCTTGCTTATTTTTAGGGAGGTCACCATTAGGACGCTCTGCTAGTTATTTTTGATGCGAAATCGTAATATTTTCTATTTCGTTTTTTATTCTATTTTGTCTTGTTGTCGACACAGACGTCGGCCTCGATTGTGAAGCGATTGTCGTGAGATGAAGAATGATGTCCTCGGTGGATGCTCGCAGTCTCGCAGTAGGTACTTTTTACTCCCTTTGTGTAGCGTTCAACTCGAGGCCACCTTCCTTGATCCTTTGATCGCTTTTTTATGACTCAGTAATTTTATTATTGTTATTCAGATTGTTGAAAAAATGCTTGTAAGCGTTTCTCTATTGGGACTTCAAAGGGATTTGAGAGTCAATATCAGATAATCTTTTTTCATCTTTGTTTGTTTTAGTAAGTATGTAAATATTGTTTTTGATGTTTTCGGTAGCGAAGTTACTGGCTTTTTTATCTTGGATTTTTATGTACCTACTTACTTACAGAATATACCTAATTGTGACAATAGTTTTTCTAGGTATTGGTCCATCAGACAGCAGAATTGCGTTTTTTTCTGCGATAGCAGAACTGCTTGCGACTATTTTTTAAATTAAAATCACAATTTTTTCCCCACACAGCATAGAGCAGTTAGGTCGAATAATGACTGAGAAGACAAGTAATCTCTGTCATTAAAACTGTTACAACGTTACAACTATGTCCGCTATTTTGTTCTTTAGCTTCTGCTCGCATGAAAAATGGCTAATCTGGAACTCGGAACAGAACATTTGCCAAGAAATGTGCTCGCAAAGTAACTTAAAACAAGCATATTTATTAATTTTACATAAATTATCCTCATCTTCGGGCCCTGGGCTATCATTAAGTATTAATATATACTGCAATATAACTAAGTACCAAGAATAATGTATTTATAAGTAAAGCTAGGTACCTAACTATGAATCATTGGCAAAATTCTAAGGAAGTGAGTCAGAGCTTAGCATCGTTTGAATAAAAACGTCTTTAAATAAAAGGGATCATTGTCATGAGGCCGGCGAACGGAACGCTTTGAGACTCACAAATGACGGTTCTATAGATATCCATATTGTTTTAGACTGATGCGATAGCTACTTGAATGGAATAGACTTTCTACTAACTTAAAACTAAGCTTTGAAGCTGCAAATACAAGACGTTGTCCAAGAAGGCCAGAAATAACACGTGCGAGAATTTCTGATTCAAGTTTACATTCCATGTCTTAAGAGAGAGAAACTTATGAATTTTGTCACAACATGAACATATTTCCCTCCTTATTACTCTCTTTAGAGTAATGAGGAAAACAAGCAAACAAAAAATATGCTACCGTTTGAAAAAGCTGACTGGCAAGGGCTTCAAAATAAGAACAGTATTGATCTTGACGACATCTTGTGACGTTTGAACTGTCAAACTTAGTTCAGTTGAATCGCCTAGGAACATCACAGTCGAAAAGTTTTGAATAAAACTAGTTTTGTCTGCTATGGCCAAGACAGTTTTGTATTGTGTCAAAACAGTTTTGTTGCGAATGTTTTCGCAATCCCTTTTTTAATTTATTTTTTGTTTTTGTGTCTAATAAATGAAGCAAAAGGAGTATGCACGCCACCTGCTAATCGGTGGCGTTCTGTAGTTTCTACCAACCTAGAAGAAGGCTTGACTTTTTTTTTTTCAGTCTACATAGGATCATAGAATTAAAATTAGAAATAACATTATTACAAAATATTAAAACAATATCTTAACATTAGTCATCTTTATGTACGTGTGTTTAGCCTTAGCAATTTTTTTTATACAATGTGCTGACACATTATTTTGAAATAGTACCTACGACCTCAGGACTATTTCGATCACATAGTAGGTACTAACAGAATGAAGCACTAATTCCTTGCGTGTTAAACTCTACTGGATTATTTCGCTATGCATCATAAATATCTGCTTCTTTTTTCAAGTTTTTTCCTTATTTTGTCCGGAACCGAATTTATGTATCTGTTGTTTTCGGAATTATAACGTCTCAAATAGGGGCAGCAGTTAATGTTGCCCAAAAGAAATATAAAATATAGCCTCTATATTACCCACTAACTGTAAGTTTATTACAATTGTTTTGTTTTTTGTTTCAGGTACGTTTACGGTCCGGGAAGAATGAAGTTATTTATTACAAAATATTAAAGGATTTTCAACTTCTTCTAGTTTATGTGAGTTTAGAAACTAAATATCTAGTTATTGTAAATAGTAAATACATAAGCTCCCGCAGACATGCGCGACGCGACGGTGCCTGATTCTGGCAGAACAATTTCCACGAAGTGTTCATAGAAATTGTTCAAAGTACTAGATTCGCGTCGCGCCTTATCTTAGGTCGCCATCTAAACTAACTAAATACCTACCTATAAGCTATCAGTGCTTGTTCTAATACACGGATGAATTGCCTCAGACCTCGGAAAGCCAATTAGGAATTCCGATATCCTAAGATTAATTTAAGTAGATTACGGTGGAATGCTCAAACGCAATTCAATTCGAAGTCGCCGTTTTGTGTCATCCCTGCTTCTTCAAGGACTCTTGTAGCAACAGAAATACTTCTTAACAACGTCTCAAAGTGTTGTTGGAGTATTCGAGAGTACCTATTGAGATTAAATCTCATTACTGGTAACACTATGTGCCATTTCCCAATGAGATCAACTCGCCTGGTTTGTATTACGTAATTGAAAACAATGCTCCCCAATCATTGTGATGAGCACATTGGCCAACAAACAATCGCGCTGAATGTCGCGGCACGCGCCAGTATCATTGTTGCTGTTTTGCAAAGTATGTTTTGCAATTCGCGACGAAGGCGGCGCCTTTTATATTGATATTATTAACGTATTGGTGATGTAGAAAGGTACACTGGCTTAGCCTATTCGTTGGATTGGAAGATGATATGATCGGGAGTAAGTACTGAGATGACGGCTGCTGGAAATGTATGGAAGAAGATATGCTACGTCGTCGCTCCAAATAAATTTGGATATGGGCCGGTGGATGGTGAAAAGCTCATAGATCTATTGCTCGTTGTTCTTGTGTTAGTAATGCGTAACGAAGTGCTATAGAAATTGAGAATTTTGTTTGTGAACCTAACGTTTACGAACAAAAATTTTCATTTGAAAGAGTGGTTTATCAGCGTCGACACTGACGAATATTATATTCGTCGAAGAGGTCGATATTGTCATTATGAAGTTCCAAGTAATAGAGGGCGAGCCCATTGTATAATTAACAGAGCACAAATTCAGAGTACGGGCTGCTACTGAGAATAAATTTTGTAACAGAAAATTTCAATAACACTTGTTTCGACCGAGCACACGGCGGAAGAATACCTAGACAAAAAAACTTTTTACAAAAAAAACCAACCGACTTCCAAAAAAACACTACAAAGTGAAAATAACTCTAATTTCAGAAGTCGGTGTCTTTGGTTCTGAATTTTAGTTTTTTGTCGGTTGGTTTTTTTTTGTAAAAAGTTTTTATTTTTCACTTTTTAGTTGTGGTACCTATACCTACCCTCTACAAGTTCGAATAACACGACCCGCTATGTAAATAACAGTGACAGGAATATGTTAAAACATCGTCCATATAGGCTAAGTTGGAAAAATACGTATTAAGGCTCGTTCACACCGGCGCGACTAGTCGCGCGACGCGACACCGGCAATTGTTCAATCGTGAAGTTTTATTAGAAATTGTATTGTTAAAGTCGCGTCGCGCGACAAGTCGCGCCGGTGTGAACGAGCCTTTAATGAAGCTAGCTAAAAAAGTACTCAAGCAAAGTTAATACAATTTATATGGGACCACCTGGAGAGCACACCCTTTCAAACAAAAAAAGAATTTTCAAAATCCGTCCACAATTGACGAAAATATCGACGGCCATACAAAAAAAAAAAAAACGAACGAACATATAACCTCCTTCTTTTTGGAAGTCAGTTAAAAATGACAGTATCACAATCTGACATTTTGTCTATTCTTCCGTATTCAAAACCCGTTTCTACGGTAGTCATGCTGAGCGTGCTGGAGTACATAGAAGAGAAAGAACATCAGTTTTGACAAGATGTAGTACAATGGGGTTGGTCACACAGGCGTCGGGAGTCCCAGGTAATTTTCATAATAGTTAATTGATTCCGGCGTGACTTGGCGGAAATCCATTATAAAATACAATAGACGTAGGTAGATATATTTAGTAAACTATTCCGCTTTACTATTCTTAAAGAGTCTTAACACGGCGTGTTAACACGTCGTGTACAGGTTCGCAACAAGTCAATCGTCATCCTGAGGATGCCTCGTTGAGAGGTGAAACACGTGTCGATTTCTTACAGGGTTTTTTAAGACTCTTTAAGGATAGTAAAGCGGAATGGTTTACTAAATATATCTACGTCTATTGAATTTTCATAATTATTTTTGTGTACAACGGTCGTTTGATCAAGCAAAGCCTTTGGTCATAATTACTCATAACTGTATACATTGGAAACCGCATAACCAATATCGTAGCTCATAATGTAAAATACCGCTACGTTATTAGTGTTGTGGTCTTGTTTATAATTACCTATTATAATCAATTGTATTGATGTTAGTAACGAGCGGCCGATAATTGACGGTTGGTGTTATTTATTGACATGAAGTTTTGGACCAGAGAGTCTGCACAAGCACCAATCACTTTCAAAGCGTTTCGTGTGTCTGCAGCGACTTTCTACAAGACTACTTGTTTCAATGCAATACATTTTTGAGTTATCCATCATGCACACATACATCAGTCCATCCATGCTTGGTTATACAGCTCTATTTGCAAGTCAAATCGAAATTAAAATAAAATCTTTGATAAGTTACCTCCTTGGTTGCCATGTGGTAAAGTAAAAAGTTTGATCCATTTTTAAATAACACGACAGATATGAAGTTTCATACAAAACATTGCCGGCCGCGCCCGCATGGATTCGGCCAGTACCGCAATTTCGATTTATCTCGAAGAAGGTTGTCAAAATAATGCTCGAATTTCCAAGCATGTTTGTGAAAAGGTCTTTAGTCCTATTAATAAAACACGTTTTCGAATCTACACATGTATTTATGAATATTAGCCAGTGAGCAACGTATTTGCGGAACTGAATGTCCAATTGTCTAAGATCAATCTGCCACACTACACATTTTATTTTGTACGTTTTTTTAATCTATAAATAAAAACCTATATAGTCAATGCAATAATGTTTTTGTAAAATTGAATTTCGTTTGATCACGTTCAGGTCAGGATTTTGAATGGCGTCGCGAATACGCGCGATTTGTAAAATATGTTCATTCTGCAACGTCACTTGCAGGTGGCGGGTTACAATATATTTACATGAAAGTTTGCCGGCTGACGGTATATTCGTATATAGTTTAGGAGTTACAAAGCTTATTTTGCACTGAAAACATTAGTTAGGAGTTTTGAAAGCAGTGTGTCGAATTTTAAGCTATAATACTTTTACTTTACGGACCTTAGGTACATTCCTGCAAAGTTGAGCTCACCCGCATCGAAAATTGCGAGAGATTTGTTGCCTGTCTTTCAAACTCAAACTCAAAGCATTTTTTTGGCGCTGATTAATTTGACATGACTAAACTAAAATTTATCTTCTGTCCTTTTCTTAATGAAATAGAAAGAAAAAGATGCACTGAACTTAAATTTAGTTTAGTTTGTGAACACGGGAATCGGCACCAATGAGTCTAAAACCAAGACATCGCACTCCAATTATTATTGATTAGTGTTTTAAATAACTAACATAGAATACGTTTACTAACAAATGAGTCATGGTTACTTGATTTAAATAAATTGAATTGAATTGATTATCTAAGTGAGCCTTAAAATTAAAATATTTTTAACCTTGCAGTATCAATTATTGCATGTAATACATTTATTATAAATTAAAATCGCTTATCATGTCCGTCTGTGTGACAGCGGTTTTCCTAAACTATGCAACGAATTTTGATGCGGTTTTCACTATCATTTAGATAATTTGTTGCGAAAGGTTTTTATTTATACAACATTAATATTAAACTTACATAATTATTATAATAAAGAGATCTCAATGTTTTGTCAAGACGTAAAAACCGTACAAAACATGGGCAAGTCGCTAGTTATTGGAAGAAATGATCAAGAAATGACCTTTAGAAAATCACGTAGGTACTGTCACCTTGCTACTGATAATAATTAGTTTCAGTTAAAATTGTGGTCTCTTTCAGAATGAGTGCATTTGTATTGTTTTGCAAGCGTGTGCTAATCAATTTTGTTTTGTTTTTCTAAGTTTTCAAGCAACAACATTCTTTTGAATTCTTTGTTTGCTCTTCAGACGTTAATAACCGCGACTAAACACCTTTTAACTATATCACTTTTCTTTTGTGGAAATATTTTAAATTTTCCACTCATTCGAATGTGAATTCTATTGAATTATTTTTTGGGTGCTAGTTACTTTGCATCACAGCAAAATCCTTTTAGTGTTAGGTGGAAAACAATGTAACAGAGACCGAAAAAAATGGATAGAACTAAATTCGCAACAGAGTCCATTCAATAGGAGGTAATAAAAATAAGTGTCGCAGTCTCGCAGCTACATGTTACCCGAACAATCTAGGGACCAATTTCAAGTTATCGAATGGACGCTATCACGCTGTTCAGAAAAAAGGTGCAAATGTTCATTGTAACAGTTCCCCTATTATTCACGTATGGAGTGAGCAATAACTCAGAGGACCGGAACACCTGTTCTTCTATAGCAAACAAACGGCGAATGATCGAAATTCATGCTGAATCGGATAGTGCCGTGACTAAAGACTGATGCGATTCCGTGTTGCGACACGCTGCCAGTTATCACGTTACGTCGTTCTTTTTGTTTTTGTTTTGATAAAACTCGCATTTATATTGTGGATTTGCGACTGAACAGTTTCTTTGTTGGTTATAATTTTCTGTTTCATAAAATCTCGACGATGTATTATTTATTTAATTTTTTCCAGTAAGTACCTAGAAGATAATTTATTATGATTAAACATTATAACTACATATGACGTAAACGTTAAATAAACGATATTGCAACACCTGTTGATAACAATCATACCTAATCCTTAAGAGCCCATAGTACCTCATCTCAAATTAACTTTTTATCTCGCTCGCACCATATTGCTCGCGGACTGAGTGAAAGCGAGACTGAATGGGGTGCTGGCAGCTCCAAGGCGCCGATAGTTTAGGTAATTACTTTTTACGGTGAAAAAAATGGTAATTAAAAACAAAAAACATAGCATCTGCTTTATATTTCGTTCAGTTATTATTCAAAGTTTCATGATCAAATTTGAAGTATTTTTTTAATACTAGCGATATTGTTCGGTTTGGAAGTAACTTTGTAATTTTTTTCTAACGAGTTTGATGCAATCGTATAAGTATATTTATTTCAAAATTAATGTTGCAGTATTTCTGATATAACGGAGGATCATGCTAAGCAATTTGAGGTAATATAGACTAGAATTACCTATCCGTTTATTGGCTCAAAGTTCTTCGGTAGAAGTAAAAGATAAATTTCGTAGATTGCAAACCAAAAACTGGAAAAAATTATGTTCGAAGCGAATTCCTTTTTTAACAAGCCACGTCATAAAAGCCATAGACATAATAAAAAAAGGTTGAATTAGTAAATTTGTCTGTAGAGGATAATCTTTGGAACTCCTGATCCGATACCGAAAATTTTTCACTTATGGGGGAAGCTACATTATCCCTGACCGTCTTAGGCTTCTTCATAGGTTTCTGGAATAGTATACGCGACTTCAACGTGGACAGAGTCGTGGGCATAGATCTGCCCGCGTTCAATATATTCATACGATGCTGATAAAAATGCAGTAACACGTACTTAGCAAGAAAGGACCATGGGATATAATGTGTCAATAAGGGTATCATGGCAAGCGATGGTACATCTGCAATAATATTGCAGATACGTTAGTTCATCATCCTATGACAACATAAAGGGACACATCCCTTTGTTGTCATAGGATGTTGACCTTCTTACTCTTATTATAACCCTTGGTTATAATATTTCGAGAGATATAATGGTACATTCCAGGGTCTCTGAAAATGACATGATTGTGTATTCAACCTCGTAAATGCTTTAGTTACCTTGCTTTAGGTTTAATAGGCGACCCAAAGGGCAATGAAGAGGGCTATCGAGTTTCTCTACGTGATCGAATCAGAAATGAAGACATCCGTAGGAGAACCAAGGTATACGACATAGCCCGAAGAATTGCCAAACTTAAATCGCAGTGGGCAGAACACATTGCTCAGAGAACAGATGGCTCCTGGGGCCGAAAGGTTCTGGAGTGGCAACCGCATACCGGATGACGTAGCGTTGGAAAGCCTCCCACAATGTGGACCGATGAGCTGGTTAAGGCCGCAGGAATCTTTCGGCTGATGACGAAGGTTTAAGGCTCTCAGAGACAGGTCCGATACGACAGCGCGACGCGACTCTGGTGGAACAATTTCTATGAAAACTTCACGGAAATTGTTCTACCGGAGCCCTTAATGTCACTTGCACGTCACAAAATGACAAGGTCTATTTGTCCACGTGATACTTAGATAGTTTCAACCTTAGTGAAGTTTCAGTTTAGTGGTAATTGTTGTCAAAAGTGGTAAAGTACTTACGAAATAGACTATAGCTTTGCAGGTACTAGCTTATCTAGCTTGCGCATTATAACCAAAATGACGCAACTTTTATGTATTGTCGCGTCAGGAAAAAAGTATATTAAAAATAAAAAATAAAACATGCAGGATGGCAAAAAACCCGTTGGGATTTCAAATATCCTGTATAGATAAGCATGTTGTCTGTTTTGTGATGATTATTAGAGTTATATCTATAGGCGGAAGGAGTAGCATTCTCACATACGTCATCCTAAAACATGTTTTTTTCTAGCTGCGCCCCGCAGTTTCACCCGCATGGGTCTCGATCCCGTGGGAATATCGGGATAAAAAGTATCTCTTGTCCTTATCCAGGTCATGGTCTACCCACGTGCCAAATTTCATCCAAATCTGTTCAGCTGTTTTAGCGTGAAAGCGTTACAAACAAACAACAACAAACCGGTGCGTAGTCACCGCTGGTCTATTCTGCAAAAATCTCACCGTGAAAACTTAGATGAAGTGTGCTGACATTCCACCTAATGCCAGGGATTGATGACACTATTGACAACTCACTTCACCTAAGTTTTCAAGGTGATATTTTTACAGAATACATCGGGTGACCTTTCTGAAGGACATCCTAAGTAATATTATAAATCTGAAAGTGAGTTTGATTGTAAGAACGCAACTGCCGGTCTATTCTGTAAAAATCTCACCGTGAAAACTTAAGTGAAGTGAGCTTGAAGTGAGCCGTCATTTTACCCGATGCTAGGGATTGACACTATTGACAGCTCACTTCACCTAAGTTTCACGTTGAGATTTTTACAGAATAAGTCGGGTGGTCATACACGCACGCTGGTTGCGAGTACTTCTAGTCACTATAATATGTATGACCAGTTGTATGAACGTAAACGAAGCAAAAGGACTATGTAAGGACCGTAGCAGGTGGCGTTCTGTAGTTTCTGCTTACCCCCAGGGAAGAAGGCGTGAGTTTATATAGGTACCTGTGTATATGTATGCTCTGGAAACTTTTTCGCATGATCTCAGCGCACAGAAAGATATAACTTTTGCTCGTAATCTCAACCATGGAAAAATGGTTAAACCAATCTACCGAGTACCTACAAACCACAAAGCCATCTCCTGCAGTACGAGAAATAGAATTTTAATCCAATCTCAATACGACTTCGTTCCGGACTTTCCTCCACGGGTTTACTTCACGAACATGGCATTTGAGTTTATATTGCTCGTAAAGAAAGGTATTAGGAACTAGTAAGATAAACCGAACTAAACTCATATCCTAGTATGTAGCTTAGTTTGCTAGGAGCTTTATTATTGTATTGCAACAGAGATAGTTTCCACAGCACATAAGCTCAACACAAACAGAGCGCTTCCAAGAGTTCCAAGTTGTTCGAATCAAATTGTCTTTATTGGCTTTTATTTCTGCCATCTGTGCAAGCGTCACCCTCTTATTTCAGACATGTTTCATGCCTTTAACATAATTAAGAGCATAGGCTAAAACGAACTGTAACATGGCCATTAACGTCCGTCATAATTCGCTTCGCTAGACCTCACTGGAACATCTATAAAGAAGTCACATAAACTTGTTTGTTTACGTTGTTTCTCAAACGTACTTTAATTATCCAAGTTGGCTGACGTAAAGACCTGTTTCACGAAGGCAATGGTGATTTACTGCGATAGTACCGCCCTATATAGCCGAAGATATTCTTCTCCGCACTCGGCCCTAACGTTTGCACCTACGAGAATAGATTTTAATAGTGGCACGGTAAATTTACTCCTTTTATGGTGGTCGTAAACTGTACGAAAGAGTTAAACAACGATTTGCTGCAACCACAAATAGGTGGTTTTACACAGTTCTGTTTACATATTCCGGAATCGAAGATTTTGAGATACGGATATATTACCTTTTATCCGGAACATGATTGTGTAAATATCAAAATCAATCAACTCAGCTTATCACAGTCCACTGCTGGACATAGGCCTTTTCCAGGCTGCGCCACAACACCCTGTCAGTGTCCTCCGCCTTCTGCATCCAGTCTGTACCAGCCACTTTCTTAGGGTCGTCGGTTCATCTAGCTGGGGGCGTCCCACGCTACGCTTCCCGATACGCGGTCTCCACTTCAGGACTAGTATGCTCCATCGGCCACCGATAAAAAAAAAAAAGTAAATATGGGGTTAGGTAGTTTTAAGGGCCGCGTGATGTGCCCACGCATGACTAGCTACGCCTATAATGTAGTTAGAACGTATGTTAGAACGTAAGTGGTAGTAAAAGGTGAAACTTTAACTTACCCAACTTGTGTTTTCACCGTGAGGTGCGTTTTATAGTTATGTGCTTGTCGTAATGAATGGGCTTCTTGTCCGTTGTTATGGTACCTACAACTTGCATAATTCTTGTTTTATTAAGAGGAGCATAAAATAACCTATGTTGAGTGTTACATAGACACATCCTCATGGTTGCAAATAGTTGCTACTGAAGTGGTAGCTATTATATCATTTAAATTATTTTGAATGTGAAGACTATGTGGGTCATTGCTTTTTTATTTTTTCTTCTCGCTGTTACTTTTAATCATGGTCTGGGAGTTTCAGTAATTTATGCGGCCTACCCAAATGTTCTTTCTTTGGTATTGTTCGTCGAATCGTTGAGCTCCTTAAGTTCTGAGTTAAGCTGCACGATTACTGACAAATGAGTGTTCTTTCCTCAAAAGAACATTTCAGACTCCAATCAACATGGTCTTCACATGATCTGAACAATATTATGTCTTGACTTTAAAAGAGACTATGACCTCTGAATTTGTTTCGGCCTTTCTTCTCAGAGTAGTCAGATATGAAACGCCGACCTCATCTAGTTCATAAAATATTATTGACGTGTAAAAGTGTTTGTACAAACCTATTTACAGAAAATGAAATCATTTCATATTAGGTACTTATGTTCGTGTGATGGCTAGGATGAAATAAGTAATAAGGCAGATAATGTGTTTGACCGGTTGCTGCATGGTCAGCTGCAAGACATTCGACGAGACTATGATTTAGCTGCAGTTCTGTTGCCTAAATCAGTGCTTAAACATTGTTTACCTAATAGTACAATAGTAAATTTTTCCTTGGGTGTAACTTCTGACGAAATATTTGTCTATTATAATATTATTCTAACATTATTTCTTATACCGTTTTCTCAAATGTTATGAATTCTTATTCAATCAAGTCTCTAATGTTACAAATATACCTTTTTTATTTCAAGAAACGTAAATTCCTGTATCGCTATCGTATAATATTACGAAAAAATATTCCAAATAATTGTCTCCTTTTATTTCATACAACGCCATAAACAACATGTTATTGTTAAAACAACACTTGTGATTCTAATTCATTTTTGTTGTCGAGTAAGGCAATTAAATCTTTTATAATTAGTGCGATGAATTAGGTTGGGGGCGATCTGTAGCCCACATTAATTTATCTAATTTAGGGTCGTTGTTTTCTTTCATCAGTCTGCGCTGTTGTTTGAAGCGGGCGGCTGTTTATTTAAAGGATTACGGTACGATGGCGCTTAGCTCAGCCACAGAATAGTACAGAAGGTTGGTTCTATACAACAGGCGCACGCACACATAAGGCAAGATTGAAAGATCGCACTTCGGCACTTTAACTGTACTTTGCTATGAGTTTCATTTAAAAAAAATAACAGCCTCTGTGGTCTAGTGGTTAGACCACCTGTTTCAGACCCAGAGGTCCCGGGTTCGATTCCCAGTGGGTGCAAAATTTTCATGCACTATAACGTTCAGTGTATCTCAGCCGAATGTTAGTCGTTAGTGCTCGTGCACACGCTATAAGTGAAGCTTGTCTCTCAAGCTTCACTTTCTTCACCAGTTTTCACTCTTTGTATGGGGTGAACCTGCTGTACTGTAGTTTACTGTGGCCTCGCGGTTTATTCCCGAATAACTCTTGTGTTCACATAAAACTTAATTAATTAGTTTAATGAAAGTTCCATTTTGTAGGCTTCCCGTAGGTTTTTATCGTTTATGGCGTAAGCTCATATTCCTTGAAATTTTACTTGTTACTTTTTCTAGAGAATAATTAATAAAATATTATAAGTAAGTAATATTAAATGCAATTCTCATTTGTTTAGCTTTGCGATCTGTAATGTTGTGGGTAAGCACTAGCACATCATTGCAAGTAATATACTTACTTTCATAAGAAGTTGTAAGTAAAATATAACAAGTTCATCTGAGAATAAAAATAATATTTGTCTAAAAATATTGTACAGAAATAATATAAGTATCTGAAAACTAGGTTATTATGTTCGCTATTTATTTAACTCAATGAGAGTAATAAGTTATTGACCTGAAGGGCAAAAGGTGAAAAGTGAAAGGTCTGACTTTGAGGGTTTCATTAGGGTTTGGGGGTTTTGGTAGGCTTATGTGGTCTGACAGTCTGACGCTAAATACCTACAATTTCTTTTGTTCGTGGTATCAAATTCATTAGAACGACTTGTTTTTTGATAAAAGTTCTTGCTTTTGCTGTGATACCAACTTTAATAAATTATTTTTAGGGACTTTGATGTTCATTTTCTAGATACAATCGGGGGTAAAATAATCTAAATTGCACCTGATTTCTGTGTAATTTTGATTAATATAATGGAGGCTGTCAGTAATCATGATCAAAGTTATTTATTTGAAAGGCTTGTGTATCATAATAATTTAAAGTCCTGTTGTAGTTTGCATCTATAAAAATCCACCGACCTAGAAAGACATCATTACTTCCGCCTAGCCTTTTCCTAATCATGTTGGGGTCGGCTTCCAATCTAACCGGATGCAGCTGATTACCAGTATTTTACATGGAGCGACTGCCTATCTGACCTCCATAACCCAGTAACTGGGTAACACGATACCCCTTGGTAAGACTGGTTGTCAGACTTTCGGGCTTCTGAAGTCTCGTAACGACTGTCAAAGATCCCCGAATGGCAGCCGGAACCAACGGCTTAACGTGCTTTCCGAAGCACGGAGGAGTCTTGGTGTGTAAAGATGGTCACCCATCCACGGACCAACCCCAGCAAGCGCAGCTTAACATGATGGATCGACCCGTGCGGCTGTTATTACCTTAGCCACGAGCTCCTCCTAGAAAAACATAACAAAGCTTATTAATAAGTAGAATAGTTAATTGTAAAACAACACTTTGGTTGGTAACCAGTTCATTTGTAGCTCGGCTCATCAGAGACCTTTACAAGTATTTAACTGCCACTAAGGGAAACTAGTCTTGGCTGCCTAGTCTGGTCTAGTGGTCGCAAGCGCTACTACTGAGCATGAGGTCCTGCGTTCGTATCCGGGTCGGGCAAAGTCTTATAGAACTTTTCCATCTGGAATTTCTCAGTAGCAGCCTGGAGGCTGGGTTTGTGCCTTGTTGATGGCAATAGGCTCGCCCCCCTATTACATAGGACTTAAACATGACTGGCGAAATGTGGGTGTACTATAGGTACACCTCTGCCCAACCCTTCTTGGAATACAGGCGTGATGTTATGTTATGTGTACTAAGGTACATAATTACGGGCTTCAATATGTAACCTACTGGTTATGCTGCCCTTATTAAAAATTTAAATCAATTGCTGCATTTTTTTATTAGCAATCTATTAGGATTAGAATGAAATGAAAAATATAATTGAGTCTTAAAAAATCCACTATAACCAAGACACCAGTTACGAAAGCCATAAAGTAAATGATGTTTTTATATTTGTTTACGAAGCCCCATTTTTATGTAATATCAGGCAGTATAAAGTTTTACGAAATAATGTTGTTGCTTGAAGAAATAGAGCTTTTTATGAGGTTGTTACTCATTTCGGTTAATGGATACTTATGTCCCCAAGTCTTGCTTCAAAACAAACTTGAATCTAAGTACTACAATCAATCTGCTTAGCCTTTTCCTTACTATGTCGGGTTCGGCTTCGAGTGTAACCAGATGCAGTTGAATACCAGTATTCTACTTGGAGCGACTGCCTATCTGACTTCTACAACCAAGTAACTAAGTAAAGGCTAGTACACACTGGCGCGATATCGCGGGCGCGACAAGGGTAGCGCTGCCCTTCGCGCCCGCGATATCGCGCCAGTTTGTACGAGCCTTAACACAGTTACTTGATCGGACATTTGGGCTTCAAATATCTGCGAATGACAGCCGCAACCAACGGGCGTAATGTGTTTTCCGAGACACGAAGGGGGGCCTCGATGTCTTGTAATGGAATAGTCGACTATAATAATGCTCCTTTTTTACAGTTTTTATTTCCTGTGCGTGCCCCAAATAAAATGTTTCCTTTTTTTTTTTTCCTTTCTTTTTTTTTTTTCTTTCTTTCATTCTTCCTTTTTTCTTTCTTTCTATACATGAACGTGCGGTAAGCGTAGCTTAACCTTCGATAGACCCAGGCGGCTATTATTATTTAGCCACGAGCTCCCCGAGAACGAATCTAAGTACTACATAGTGTATAGAAAGCTTGTTGGAACAATGTGCAAACAGCTGTAATCCCGAGTCGGATAAGTTTTGCAATAAATAAAAACTTGGGTGTGCTTGCTTGTACCTAAGATACTGTTTCTAATGAGATGCGATGCGAAAGACAGTACTAATTATCTGCTGTTGTCTATCAGTATTGACTTAGCTGAAGGCTAGTAACTAAATATCAAGAGAAGTCTTGAAGGTTAATTGGGAGAAGGGTTACGAATGACAAAATTGGTAGGTATCTAGAATTCTTCTTATTCTATAGCATAACAAATTATAAATAAGTATTTATAAGGAGTTCGAAAAACAACATTCTGTATCACTCTCCTTTAAAGATTTACAATAGCATTAGCTATAGCGTTAAGCTCATAAAACGGTGAAGGAAAACATCGTGAGAGAAAATCGGCATATCCTAGAACCAAAAATTCAAAGACATGTGACATGTACCAACCCGCATGCCCCCGCGTGGTGGTTACGGCCCACTCCCTCCCACAGAGAGGAGGCCTGTGTCCCAACAGTGGTAACATAGGCTGATTATGCATATAAAATCATCCAAAAAACTCTTTTCCAAACTACGGACGTCATAAACATGGGACTCTTTATACTCTAGCGAAGCGATCATTGTCCTGTCTGGCACATGGCGCCAAGATTATAACTTATTTACTTGAACCCTTTTACTAAGTAACGGTCCACATAAAAAGCGATAATATTTGCCAACAATAACTTCGTGTAAGCTTGTCGTAGCCAATGAGACAATACAAAGAATAAAGATTTAAGATTACATTCAAAGAAGTAATTAAGGGGATTTGTTATCACAGGCATGAGAAAGTGTCGTTCGACGTGCTTTTAATAATACGTAGGTAAGGACAGATTTGTATGATTCGTAATGTGCGTTAAGTTTGTGCAGAGTAAACAAATTATCTTTATGTTCTACATCAGGGGTTCTCAAACTTTTTCAGTTCGCGGCGATCTTACAGGTTTAATATTGTACCCTATTTCGACAAACAGCTTGTCGAAATAGGGTACAATGATTAAAACAACAAAGACATCCACAATATGAAGCTGAGTTTTTATTGACACACAAGAACACATATTTACTAATAAGGAAAAATCTATGTAATAAAAATGGTTTGCTGTTCGTTTGTCTCGTTAAAACTCGAGAACGGCTGGACTGATTTGGCTAACTTTGGTTTTTGAAATATTTGTGGAAGTCTAGGGAAGGTTTAAACGTTGAGAAAATATGGAAAAATTCTTGTAGGTAGGGTAGGTAGGTATGTAAGTAGGTACTTAGGTACGTAGGTATGTATCTAGGTAGGTAGGGTAGGGTAGGTAGGGTAAGGTGGGTAGGTAGGTATGCCGTAGATAAGTACTTAGTGCTACCCGTGCGAAGCCGGGGCGGTCAGCTAGTGGGTAATAAAATACAATGGCAACTTAGTCAATGTGACGTGTGACCTGGGTGATCTCAACATTTTTTTTCAAAGCGTGAGATACGGCTTGACACGGCTACTCTAATTTCTTGCTCCACATTGATCTTTGCGATGTTTGCTTTTTATTATAGCTACAGCTTAAAATCCGGCTTCCCATAAATAAGATATTGCAAAGAGAATAAGAATTCTTAGAGCTTTTGAACTTAATGTTGAGTATTTATGTCGGACCGATATCCAAAACCGGTTTTTTTCCTTTTGAAGTATGGAACCCAAAAATACCAAAATTACTTCAAATCCTATAGGTACTAACAAAAAAAAATGCTGTACCTATCTATGTAGCTCTAATCATACGTTATGAGATAAGAGATGTCCCCTGTTAGCCTTGAACCCAATAGATTGTTACTATAAATGACCTTATGAAATATTGCCACGATTACCACGCTCTGCAAACGGATTGATAGCAATATGTTATTGTTAGTAGACACGACGATGCTGCCTATCCTTGTAAAACTACGATATATATTAGCTTACTTTGACTTGACGTTTTTGGTGTACATACATCCTAACTTAATATTATAAATGCGAAAGTGGCTTTGTTTGTTTGTTCCGCTTTCACGCTAAAATGGCTGAATGGATTTGGATGAAATTTGGCACATGGGTAGACCATGAGCTGAATTAGGACATAGGATATTTTTTATCCCGATATTCCCACGAGATCGAGACTAATACGGGTAGAACCGCAGGGCACATCTAGTATACAATAAGTTGAATTTTTCTGATGGGATCTCAGGGTGATGATTCCTTTGACCCTTGTTGCGTAGATTTTTGCTCTAAAGTCGCATCTCAAATACCTACTCTTTGTACAGGTAATCGCCCAAATTGTCATCAGGAAATCAGCACATGACAACTATACTACTGCTATACTACTATGCGGAGCAACTGGACAGATTCGCAACTGGACAGAAAGTGTACAGTCCATGACGTATTAAAGTGGATGAGTCGGGAATATGGACGTTTTGAAAAAGTGGTTCAGATAGGAAAGTCAAACGACTTGTTCCAGAGGGCAAACGCTGTAAAAAATTAATTAAAACATACATTTGACGGTGTAGCTATCTGTATAGACCCTGAGGTAACTAGCCTTAAGAAACATTAGTTCCTAACAAAAAATAGAGCCATGTCCCTCATATTATTAGTGAATACCTGAACAATACCTAAACGTATGCAAATACTAAGGCACCTCCAAACTATTGTTGATTCAAACAACTAGTTTGAATGAAATTACACGCAAATTGTACAACTCCTTAGCAACAGCAGAATTCGCCAGTGAACTGGTTTGACCGCTTTATACGTTTATTTACAAATTAATGACGGAAATCGGTTCAATGTCCGCTTACGCCGAAACTCGTGCATTTACGAGTATTGTTACATTTCGAATTTAAGCGTCCTAAAGATGTTGATTTACGTGGTTTTAAATCGTTTATTGTAAACTCTAGGTTTTAATGTTTGCGCGTACAAGGTTTTCACATTAAAAACGCTGTTTTATCCAGATTTTGGCACGTTGAAATATGGTTGTGTATACACAGTCGAGTCGGAATGTGAGTGCAGTTGACGGGGTGCCAACTAGGTTCACAGACGACGCTGAATTAAATTAAATACTAGGCTGCGCGTGAGTTTTCACGGGATATTATTATCTTTCTTTGTGTGTCATCTTTGTTTTATGATTTGAAAGTGATCCTAGAACATGATAGATTAAATTACGTGAGGAATGCTCGATCCTTAGTTATAATTTCCTATTAAGTTTTTTTTTTCATTTAACCTGTGTTGTCCCACTGCTGGGAAAGAAACTTTTCCAGTTTTCCTTATGTTGTACCTTCTCCGGCCAATCGGTCAGGAACGAGTCCAAATCATCACGCCAGTTATTAAGGCCTGCCCTAATGACGACGCTCGTCATCAAGTACCCATTGTGTGACGATCCTGGCCCATCTGTTTTCATGCATACTATAGGTGTGACCCGCCCAGT
Organism: Eupsilia transversa; assembly: GCA_914767815.1. Classification (NCBI taxonomy): domain Eukaryota; kingdom Metazoa; phylum Arthropoda; class Insecta; order Lepidoptera; family Noctuidae; genus Eupsilia; species Eupsilia transversa. The sequence goes on from OU611888.1 coordinate 9,617,018, forward strand.
CCCATTTCAGCCTCGCAGAATTATCGTTTTTTAAATGCTACGCTCCCTTTGTTTGCAAATCTTGAGTTTGAAGTTCTGAGCCTCGGTCAAAAACCAAGTCAGCGCCATAGGTTAGGATAACCTATAAAGTATAGGAAATCTGAAATGCTAGTCCTTTTTTTTTGGAATATTAAAGAAATTACTATTAAGATAATATTCGTTTGCAGCTTCAGCCTTTAACGCTTCTAAGATACAGTAAACAATTTGTAATTTTCTGTTAAAAAGAGTTTTGTTCAACCTTCGGGAAACAACAATTACATAAATACATACGTAAACTCGCTTTCTTCCCATGGGGCTTCCTTACATATTTCTTTTACTCCTTTACGTCCATACATCATAGATGTTCCAATTATATCTAAAATATTCCCCTTCTTTTCATGTACCTTTTGGGTACCCAATTATTATAAGGTACATTTATTATCGAGACGAACGAATTTATTTAGGCAAAATTGCTGTAGGTATTCGATTTCTTATGGAAGTAAGATACGCGTGTATTTCTGGCATGGTTTAACGAAGCATATTAATTGATTATTTTGCCATTAGTCCACCGACTACAGACTAATGTCAGTAATTATTGTCGCTAATATACGTACATGTATCATTCGATTCTTCTAATTAACTACATCTTAGCGAAAACGGTATTTTTTCTTACATTGATTTTTAGCACTACTGCTGAGCACGAGGTCCTGGTTTCGATTCCCGGGTCGGGTTAAGTGTCATTAGGTTCATCCACCAGGTTTTTTTTTACTAGCAGCCCGGAGTCTGTGTTTGTGCCCCGGTTGATGACTTAAACTTAGCTGGAGAAAATATGTGAGTTTTACAATAGGGTATACCTAACCTTTGGGGATTGGAGGCTTGATGGTATGTTATGTTATCATTCTTATCAGAAAAATAAGCTAATAATTCGTTGAATTGATTAGAATCCGCTTGACAACAGAGAGTAGAACCTCTTTCTCTAATATAGATAGAGAACGATGATCCTAAAGTTTAGTTTCAGAAAGTACCCATCTAAAGATAAGAAACATGTAGATTTACTATATGTAAGATTATGTTGTTTAATGTATCTTGAAATTGTTCCTGAAAATTCCTCATACCCAGTTTCCACTCAAGTTTAAGTCGTGGAGGCAAAGTTCAGTAAATTAAATAGTACCAAAACATTTCTGTCTTCACATTCACGTTGGCGAATGGAATCGGAAAGAAAGCAAGAAGTATTACTTTCTTGTAAGTGCAAACGAGTCAAAGTTTTATTGGAGATGGCTCGAGTTTATAGCAGTACGCGATAGAGTGAGACATCTCGAGCTCGAGCCACGTGATTTTGATACAAATTTAAACTTTCCTCCCTATATCACCTTCTCGGCGGTGTCTACAAACTTGCTTTACGACGCCAGTTTGTTTTGAAAATGTCTCTTTCTTGATTTGCCTTTTGTAATTTACTATCTTGCTTTGATTGCTTTTACAAGTTACGAATAGGACCATAAATAAATTTTAGATGAAATGAGAAAACATTTTTCTTTTCGAAATAGGAAAACGATTTGACAGCGCTATAACAGGAGTGACATGACAGATTCGTGAAACAGCGAACGTATAAATTGAATGACGGCGTTATCGGATGTTGCTAAATAGAAATTTGAATGATCGGCGCGTCGGGCGGGCTGGCGGCCTGGTGGCAGGCACAGGTAGGCTAACACCGTTTCCAGGATGTGTAATGGCCGTCGTTGTGCCGTCCACAGATCGCATCGCGATACTAATCGAAATGGCCATTGTGTTAGTCCGGATGCAAACCGCACGCTTCAATCTCGCGCCCTCGCACAATGCACGCCAGCACACGATCGCTCGCACACACCGAATACTTTATACCTACATCCTAGGGTTGCCGGCTTGCCATTCAAACCCTACTAATTAACTCTAATCTGATTGCCTTCGTTCAATGGAATATTGACGTCGTATTTACTCAGTTTTCCCAATTAATTACGTTTTCGCGTCGAAGGTTCGTTGTTTTACTTTATCAGAGGAAACCAATCAAGTGTAGCCAAACTTGCAATTAATTCTTCTCGATCCGTGATTTAGCATAACGTTTCATACACAGGTGATTCTGTAATAATTTTGCTGAGTCAACGATGAGTATTTGAACTAGTAAATAGTTATTAAAAGTTCGTTTATTTAGAAAACCGGCATTAAAGTCTGTTAATGATTTTAGGAAAAACATAGTACGGTAGCATAGAGTCCAAAAACACGCATATGTCACTGTTATTACAAATTGTAAATTACTGAATGTTTTGTTTACAGTTCAAATAAAATTATGTCACAATCTGTAAACTTGTGCCAACCCTACAAAGCACAATGAAATTTATCCAGCTGGAGCATAATCTAATATCCCGGAATGGGTGAAAACTGTTTCATTCACGATTCTGAACAATAATAGTACAGTTTTGTGCATGAGTTCACCGTAACTTATTACAGAGCAATAATATATTATGACAGGGCCATAATACGAGAATAGAGGAGTTAATTTATGTATCTTCGACACCGAACACGTGAATAATTAAGTGGCATTTAGCGAACGTTAGAGTAATAATATACAATGGCTTGTTTACTGTTTGATCTTCGTGTTAGTACAGACGACAACAAAGTGATGTGTCTCACAAATTATAGACTTCAGCACCGTATAATCTGTCTCATTATGTACGGGCTGTACTATCAATATAATGACTGCATCGTTGCTCTAGATGTCGCAAGCGGAATTCCCAGCTCGGGCAAACTGTTATTGGGTTTTTCCATCGGGAATTTCTCAGTAGCAGCCCGGAGTCTGGATTTGTGCCCGGTTGATGGCAATAGGCTCGCCCCCTTTTACTGGGACTTAAACATAACTGTCGAAATGTGGGTATTAAAGTTAGACGCCTTACCCTTCGGGATTACTAGCGTGATGTTATGTATTATCAATATACCGTGTATATTTTCCAATATTATGAAAAGCCCTTCAATTTATCGATTCCAAAAAATTAACCTGTTCCCTAATATACAAAACATTTTAATAATTAACGTTGTTTGATTACCTATACGAAAATATTTCCAACATTTATTATTACTGTAACCTTATCTAGGTATGCCCAGTCTGTTTGTGTAAGCCTATCAAATTGCTGCCGAACGGATAAAAGGTGACAAATGCAAGGCTCCCTCAGTCAGGCGCGCGACGCGACTCTGATGGTACAATTTCTATGAAAACTTCAAAAACGTGTCGCGCCAGTCTGCACGAGCCTTAATGAGGTAAAATTATTGTAGTTATTTTAATAGTGGTGTCCATCGAGATAGCAAAGTAAAAGAGGTATTTTAGAGTGTAAAAGATTAAAATCTTGCGCGTTTATACAAACAGTTCCGACATTCCGTTGATTTTGATTGTTATATACCTATCGTTTTACATTATACGGTTGTAATTCACAAAACTTGTGTAAATTTATTCAGGAAACTATTAAGCCTCGTGCAGACTGGCGCGACGCGACTGTGAGACAGGACTCTAACAATAAAAATTCTAAAAAAACTTCACAATTACCGGTGTCGTTTGTTAGTAGGTACTTATTTATATCTGTGAACAATAAACATTGAAATGAACTTCAAAATCTTCCAGCTCGCATGGTAACGGCTTATTACCTACTTGAGTACTGAAAATGGATAGAACAGTACGCAAAATAAACTGATACAGTCTGTTCTCTGCCTTATAATAGTTCCTTGTCGTCCCAATGTTTGGACAGTCGACAGGTTTGCTCGATTATTGTCGCTCGACATGCTGTGTTTTGACGATCGACGACGAACAGCACGTGTCAGCTCCATACAGATTTTCTTGACTGTTACTATCACCGTACCTATCGATAAATATAGTTCAAAACCGAGCATCCCTTGTTGATTTATTGATCGGCGATCGAAAAATATACGATGTCGATCGTCATGTAGCTTACACATTTGCTCGATTTTGTTTGTTCACACGTGTTGATCGTCAAAAATCCAACATAATCTGTAGGCTCCTTTAGGTAATTACTTACTTACCTTTTTTAAATTGCTAGGGAATACAATATTTTTAATAATGTGACCAGCTTAAGGCTCTCGCAGACAATTGCGATGCGAAACCGGTAGAACGATTTCCGTGAAGTTTTCACAGAAATTGTTCCACCAAAGTCGCGCCAACTAAAGGAGCCTTTATTTTGTCTTGAACTGTATTTGAAATCCGAACATCCTACTAGCTACTTACCATAATTGCGTTTTAAGTGTACATAATCTCTCATTAATTACATATGTACTTGGCAAATGCAAATACATACCCCATAAGAGGCAAACGCATAGATTCATATATAGAGAAAGCTTTGTATCAGTTGCATTCAATTTAGTTCTTATTGCCTATGTATTAGAGTCGACGAGTTTTCGAATAATTTATTGCACATTAACAAGCTTTACTTAGCTTGTATTTACTATGTAAATATCCTTTATTATTAACGGGACGTTGCATCATTAAATGCTTCTATTAATTATTTTATTGGAATAAGCTCAGTGATTGTCAAATTCTTAAATATCTAATCTATATTTTGAAAACACATAATAGATAACAATTAATAAAACGTTTCGATTTTCTATTTCATGTGGATAGACGGAAAGAAAGAAAGAAATAAAAATATTATATTTGGGACACGCACAGGAAATACAAACAGTAAAAAAGGAGTATCTAACTTACAAAAATGAACAAATTATCAAAAAAACGAAAAATAAGTGAACAAATTTTACGACCTGTGCGAGGCTAAAAAGGCTCCAATCTCAGCAAAATGCCGCGATATTAAAAAAAAACCGCAGCGCTGGTATTCTGATATGGCCCGCTGTGATGTCACGGACAACCCACGGACATATTATATGAATTCCATGGTAGATAGATCCTAGATTCAACGTAAACCCAAAAACTTGTCCCACAATTTGTCTCCCAAACTGTATTTTATTTTCGGTTACCAAACTCTGTTTATTAAAAATTTCGTGCACAACCAGAGCGAATAACGATTGAAAGGCTTGTCCGCTTAGATTAAAGGTGAAAGGTCCAGCCATCCAACGACCAAAAGTCTAGCTTTTTTGGGGTTTAACCGTTAACAGTCAAAGGGGTAACGTGTTGTTTATACTTTAATTTGACGGGATTACGTTGACGTCTCTTCCGGCGAATAGGTCCGGAAAATTGATACAAGAGAATTTTGAACTTTTAAGCCCTGGATGTAACTGGTTTTGAGCATGAATGCTGCAAAATTAATCACCAAAATTTGGTTCTGTGATTGATGATGTGGGTCGTGGGGCTACATCTAAATACTCTTAAATTAATATTTGTCTTTGAAAAGCTTAGATAATTCTAGCCTAATTACTGTACTGTATTTTCTCTAGTTAATTAATTATACTTAATCAGCGAATGAAGGACTTTCTTAAGTGAAAATACTTAAACGTTCGGAGCTCCCGGGGTTAACCCCGCTATTAACCTTGATGACCGGCTTATCTTACTTACCGTGACATGTTCTGGTATTGTGTAAAAAGAAATTAAATCTAGATACGATTTACGAATACGTAATTTCATATCAAAATTCATGATTTCCCAACTTAGGGTCTACCATGTTAGGGTTGGCTTCCAGTCTAGCCGGATGCATTTGACTGCATATCTGACCTCCACAACCCAGTTACTGGGTAACACGATGCCCCTTGGTAAAACTGGTTGTCAGACTTTCGGAATTCTGACTACCCGTAACGGCTGTCAAAGATGTACAAATGACATGATTTCATAACAATCCTATTTTACGATGAAAGATTTAATGGAATATAAGAAAATATTGAAGTTAAACGTTGCCTGGGGAAAAAAGGAAAACTATTTAATATGAACAATGAATACCCACATTTTTTTGTCACATGTGATATCTTATAAGGAAGTTATTACTTACACAATACTTGATAACGAAATATTCATTGTAATAACTACTTGGATAAAAGCACTTACCTATGACGACACGGAGGTGCTGCTGAAATAAATATAATTCTGCATCTAATACCTGCACCATACTTACCTCACACGTACACTCTGATTCATTCACATGCACACATCCTCACATTTACATTAACTTACTCTTACTCACCCTTACTTTTACTCACTCACTCACATGGCGTACGAGCTGCTTTTTTATTTTGTGTATAGTATCAAAAATAAAACAAGTAAACTATACGTATCTAATATACCTATTAGAAATCCGGAGTTTAATAAACGGGCTTATTAATATTTTACTTAAGAAGAGGCTCTTATCACAAATTGTTATAGTATTTACTTGTTAAAATTAAAAACCATTTGTCATTTTCACTTAAAAAAAAATGCTGCTGCGGCTGCCTTACCTGAAGGCATTTCCAAAAGAAATATGAATTCAATAAGAGCAAAGAGCAAGAACATACAAATCCTGTGTCTTTTAATAAGTGGCTTCAGTACCCGCCAAAAATCTGCCATCTCTCTCATACATCAGAGCTAACTCGTATTAACGCAAAAAGGAAAAATCCTAATACCCTTTTCTCCGTTGTCAGCTTCGGCACCGAACTTCATTAATTTCGCAGACAATATCGGATTTATGTCCTGTCGGCAAAGCGCAAATTACAATGATTGGAATTTTTAATAGGCGTCTGTTCTTGGCGAGTAAGCATCGAACAATTTGTTCAATTTATTTGATTTCATATCTTTAGGCATGCCACACACTTGTTTGGCTCCGGCATGATTCGGCACAGCAGCTGGCTGGAAAAATCAACTTAATGTAGAGATATGTTCGGGAAAAGCCATTCGGCTTTGCTCATTATTGTACCCAGCGATAATATGATTCAGCGAGTAGATGCCGAACAGACTTTGCTAATCGGCACGAGCCAAATATCAGCTGAATATTATGTAGGTACTAATTGGTTCAGGTCGGCTTTTTTTTTTTTTACAAATACTGGTGAAATGATTGTGACGACCCGAATATGTGAGTACCACACAGCCGTGATCTTCGTTTGTTTTATGATACCGTTTTCACTTTCAGTTGCGGCTAACAAAAGATCTTCGACCTTTAAATGGTACATAATAGTATCTAAAATTGTAATGTCTGCAGATAAACCGTAGAAAATATGCTAATAAATAATATCAATTATTATTCATTTAATGCCTCATTTAGATTGTTGTGCTATTTAAGTTAGGAACAGATTAGTCCTTTGACAATTTGAGAGCTATATTATATTTGTAACCTCAATGTTACCGTTTAATATTATAATTAAACGCCCTAAATGGCGCGTGTATCTGTTAGACATTCGCAGACTTTGACGAGATTAGAATGCTTTGACTTGTGAACATAATGTAGGTAGGTACCATATATTATGTACACGACGTATCAATAATGGCAGTTCCAGGAAAACTGTGTGTGCATATTAATTAGTTCTGCGAACCGATTCATCTTAACATCAACATCATAAACAAAATGATAGGTTTTTTTATAGACCCCTTCAATTAATTGTCGGGGATATACTTATCGTTTAGCTTTAAAACTTTTTTGGGGGAGAATAGAGGGTTGAATTTCATATTTAACACGTCGGTTTCCATTTAATTTAATAACATGAACTTGAAACAATTTAGGGTTCCCAATGGGACGGAAAAATTGAAACCCCCATCCGTCCAATTTTTAACACACCAATTTAATATTGTCCAGGGGACATTTTAGGGGGGCCTGTAAAACTCATCTAGGACTCGCCCTGCTGTAATTGGCGCAAAACAAAATGTAAACAAAATTGGCGCGCCAATTTAATCTAGCGGAGCGGTGACACTTCATACATTTTTTCCTTATTTCACGCAGAGAGCAAGAAAAGTGAATTAACAATATCAGGTAACACGAAGTGAACAAAGCATAATAATATAATAAAGGACAGATTAAAAGCAGCCGGATGTATTCTTGTGGTTAGTTTTTAGCGCGAGACCCAAAAGTGGGTCACAATGGTGCCGATTCGCTTGTTCACAAACTAAACTAAATTTAAGTTCAGTGCATCTTTTTCTTTGTATTTCAATAAATAAATCAGCGCCTGTTAATACTCCATACAAGTTTAGACGTGATTAAAAACTTGTCTACAAAAATTACGTCAATTTACGTCAGGCGCTGATTAATTTGACAGGACTAAACTAAAATTTATCTTCTGTCCTTTTCTTAATGAAATAGAAAGAAAAAGATGCACTGGACTTAAATTTAGTTTAGTTTGTGAACAACGGAATCGGCCCCATTGTTCGGCAGTTTGCATTTCACTCGAGTTTCTGCTATTATTTTAACGGAAAACATGAACCAGCTGTAAATTTTAATTATGTCATATTCTTGGGCTGTATTTCTCCGATAATCATTTGGGAATTTAATTGACTCAGCAATGTTTTGTCATCCGTCTGAAAACCAACTTCCTCGCATTCCATTCTACCGAATTGATGTGTTGTGAATGGAGAATAAAATATGGATCTTCAGTCATATCTGCTGTTACCACCCATAAACCCAGAATATCATGCAGTGTAAATCAGATTTTCCTAAAGGTCGAAAAGGTCAAACACCAATCGCGCCGCAGATACTAAAAACGTGCCATGTCTCGGATGATTCCTTGAAGTAGACCGAACTTTTACGATAGGCCGAGAAAACGAATGAAGAACAAGATTGAAATATAAATTGTGAGATGTAAAATGTTGAGTGAAATTATGAGACGTGGCGGCTGTATTTCCCACGGGCAACATTACTAGCTTTCCCTATAAGGCAGTTCATGTGTGAATATTAATCGCAGAGGTTGTATAGCTCCTTCAGATTAGCATGAATACTTAACGGTTAAATAGAAGCAGTTATTCTATCGTATGTTGATTTAAAATTTAAACTCCCAAGGTGAAATGTCAAGGTCACATGCAACTTTCCTTCCACGTGCAAACTTGCGCGATTGTATATTAAGCACCAATATATATTATACAGAAATGAAAAATAAATATTTGCTTTATGTTATGCCATTTACATAATTGATGTACGGAATAAATTAGAAGATAATGTAATGCGATACGCTGTTAACGCGGACATTAAAACTGACAAACGTACATAATATCTCTAGGTTAATCAACTTTATGAGTTAGCTACTGAACGATGTTATTTTTATGACTCTCCCTTCATTACCCTTGTAATTAAAATAAGCTGTACCGTTAAAACGTAAAACAAACATGGCGGTCATATCAGCATCGTGCACGCAAACTAATCGATTCCTAGTATAAACAGAAATCAAAAATTGTTTCTTTTATGCGGATCACGGGCTTTGGAACGTAAACCGAGTGGGATTTTTCAATTAATATGCAAATCGTTGTTATTGCCACGTTGCATCGGTTCAGAGATGCTGTTGTAACAATAAGGTATGGCTGATGATTATCTGTCAAGTCATAATAATAATTTAAGCGCATTTTTATGTTTTGTTGGAGTTTTTAAGGTCCTCTCCCATGATAATCATGATCATTATGAGCAATCACGATCGAGCTAGAAGACTCACTTGATTTATCCGATTTAGGTCTGTTCTAAAAGTATCAGATTAAAGTGTAAACAAGCCCTGTTCAGGTGTTCAAGCCCTGTTCTTAAATAATCATTCACTAAAAGCAAACATGTAGCACATTGTATTTAGAAGGTTTCGACTATAAATGTCACCACTTTTTCCAACAACTATTGTTTGACTGATTATTAATCTGTACGCACTCGCACATGCGTGCACTATCGCTGTACTGTGTGCTCGCCCCCTATTATTCCATGGGATTTAAATATAACTGGCGAAATGTGGGTGTTCTGAAGGTGCTCCTCTGCCTAACCCTTCGGGGAATAAAGGCGTGATGTTATATTTTGTGTTATTAAACTGTAATTGAAAAATCGTCGACGAAAATTAAACTAACCTCAATTGACAAATGAAAAACATCTTTAAGGCGATGACGAGGATGTCTCGAGACTGATCTAAGAAAGCTGTTCTACTTGAAATTAGTTTATCGTTAACTTGTCACTTTGTATAACTTAACGTGGGCAGGGTACGGTCATTTGTGTGGACAACAAATGACTGCTATTATGAAGGTCGACCGATTAGGTTAGGGATATGCAGAGTCACGGTCCAGTCTTGTAAATGTCTCTCTTACTTTGGCTACGGTTGACAGTTCAGTTTTTTATACTTGGTTACTTGTTGGTTTCATCCAATAAAATGAAATGGTTACTGATAAGCGCTCATGTCATCTTAGCGTATTTGTCTGAATGATGTTCCTTAGATTTTTTTGTTCCACTGTCTTTCGTCCAACCGTCTCCAAACAGGCACAAAACTAAATCTGTCCAAAAGATAGCTTCAAAAAGCAAAGCTATAAATGTATCGTGTTCCGAATCCGTATCGCATTGGATGCGAACGGCCGGTCGAAGTCAAACGATAAATTCAGCCATCTTCTTTAACCACAGAATAGTGGTGGGAATCACGCGAACTTGAATGTTCGACAGATATATATTTCCCGGAACAGTTTCACGTTACTGCTCGTATGTGAAAGCCATGTTATAATTTACTATTATGGGCTCTGGGACGTAACGAAGCGACTGGGTTATCTAACCGTTTGCGTAGACGACGCAATTCCTGCAGCGTTCCGCTTGCATATTGCCTATTTGGCGACCTTAAGATCATCAAATGTGGCGTCGTAGATAAGTATAATCGACTTTGAGAATGAGATATGATTATTGGGTTCGATAGCGTTGTCTCTTTCTAGCATTGTAGAATAACTGTCTTGGGTTTTATAGTGCAGTCCGCGTCCAGACTTACTTAATTTTGTGCTGTCCAGAATCGCAGCGGGAGCGTTATGAGAAATTCGTTCGTGTCTGCTGTTTTGTCGTTTGCATTATATAAATTCAATGTTTATGCCACCAATGCGTAAGTGGCTATTCATTTTCTTCTGGCAGTATTGTTGTATGATTTTGTCGACATATTTTATTAGTAGAGTTTATTTGTGGTTTATGATTTAGGTACCGCAAGTTCCTGGTTTCAATAACAACAATAATGACATCTTTTTGTAGGTAATATGCAATCATACAAATTAAGTAATTATTTAAAAAAATCTATTTTCTTAACAATATTCGTTTTAGCAATCCATCTTATGTTTTGACATAGACACAAAAGATAAAGGTACACATTCCGTGCCAAAGAGTTTATCAATAATTCTAAATTAAAACAAACAGGCTGATTTTTTTTTTAATTTTCATGCTTAAGAAGAATAGACCTAATTGATAGGAGAGGAGGGTGGGTATACAAAGAATAACATGAAGCCTTTAAAATCAATTACAGTAACATAGTTACGGGTGAATGAAGTCGTCCTAAAGTCATTTTCAGTTTATTGAAGTGTAAAGGGTTCCATTGATACTTTAAACACGACTTGTTTCTCTAGACTAGTCTAGACTTTCATTGTCTGCATTTTCTTGGGATTAAATTGCTTTTTTTAAATGTCATTGCATCAGTTTACGTTTGAATAGCAACTTTGAAGTCTCTGATTCGTTAAATTGTTAAGCGTGTTACTTGCTCGGGTCGGCACACTCGATGGGCAGTATAATATCTAAGAGATTCAACCGTCTCTGTGGTCTAGTGGTTAGACCGCCTGTCTCAGACCCAGAGGTCCCGGGTTCTATTCCCAGTGGGGGCAAAATCTGCTCGGTTTGGTTGGTGGTAAGGCTTGTTCAAAGTCCGCCTGGCTAGCTACCACAATCTTATCTAAGTCTGTCGCCATAACAACAATGTTAACAGCATTGTTGTGTTTCGGCAGTTAGAGATAAGATAGCCAGTTCCTCTGTGGTTGAGGATTCCGGGTGAAGCTAGCTTCCACCTTCGGCCTGATCATCACTTACTATCAAGTGAGATTAAGGCCAAGAGATTCCTCGTCGTGGTTAAAAAAAAAAGAAAAAAAAAGAGTTTAGTCACTATGGGTAGTAAAAGTCTATCACTAGGTACAATTTAGTTTTTTAAATTTTGATGTTAGGATTTATTGATAGTTCCAAAATCTTATGCATGACTATATTGCCAGTGTTTTTTTCATTTATTGTCGTATAGCACACTCACTCAGAATTTTTGCCGCTCGGCTGTGCCGAATCATGCCGACCCGGACGTGTGTGTATCACTCCCTTAAAGAACGTTACAAAATAATGACGATTGTTTGTCAAACAAAATCTTTCAGCTATTATGCTTGATTTATTATTGTTATACGATGCTGAAGTAATTAATTTGATTTTGTAACAAAGGAACAATCATTTTATACAATAACAAAAAGAAACGATAGTATCATTGTCATGTACATGAGGAGTGTTTGATATTAATTAGTTAGCGTTTATCAAAACCATTTAATTCAAATAAACCAGTTAGAGGCACTTTTGAATTGTCAAGGGGTCGGTCAGTCAGAACAATGAAGTTAGTTGCCCATTCCGAGGCGTAGAAGGTCATAAGGAGAAGAACGGGCAAGGAAGTCCACGGACACTTTTTTTTCTCATTTCTCTTCTTTATATCTGAGTTTCAGGGCCTTCTTATTATTATTTAGCGAAACTTCATGGACGTAAGTTTCGCTAATGAATTTTTCAAAGTTGATCCTGAACCACTACGAATTTGAACCACTTTTTGTTTATATTAATGAGCACTATCACTTTCAAAAACGTTGCTCGTAGTTGGTCGCAGTTTCAAATTTTTTTTTTGTTCCCTGGGTGGAAAATCCTCATGGATGTCCTCAGCCCTGGGGCCGGAGGGGTCTGTCAGACTCTTACGGACTAAAAACCACCCGGAGTACCTTCATAGTTAGATCGAGCTCGTATCATATTTAAATTCCTAGTAAGACAGTTATGAACCGCTTTCATATAGCTATATTACGGTATATAGCTATATCCCTAGGGATATAACTATATCACGACTTCAACCATCTTACTGCGACATATGTATAGTATGGATTATGTTATGTAATGCTTACATAAACCTGTGTAGCATAATAGAGTTGTATTTCCTTTAGAAATACGAAGCAAGTAAAATGTTGTTTTCTATAGAACGTATTGAAATTGAAAGTTTTTACGCGTATTTATCGGTCTAATTTATTCGAATATTCAATGGAACTTTCTCTTTTTAACAATCATTGGTAGGTACCTACTTGAAAAGTCTCAGAAAAGTAAATTATATACTTCGATAGATTTCTTTCACAAGAAATTATGTTAAAAGAGTCTCTTAGAAAGTTTATTTCTAAATATATTTGGTATATGTATTATTTAAATAATTCCCATTTAAAACATGAAAAAACCCCATAAAAATATTACCTATTGAACTCTTTAATATAATGATTGCGCCTCTTTTTGTGAACCCCCAAAAAAATTATATTATGGGGACCTAAAAATACTAAAAAATAATAGCCAATTAACTGCGACCAACTTGGATGTAGCTGTTAGTCACCGTTCAAACCTAACCTAACCCATTTGGTCGGTGGCTTAGTTACTGCGAGTAATAGTAAAAAAAACGCTCAATTATTTAAAAAGTGTGTATAATTAGAAGTGCAAAACCTTTTTACAGGTACATTTAGTTGAAAAAGTGTTAAGGTTAATAAGTGTTTAGAGGATCAGTTAAATATTTCTGATCCTATTTGTTCAGACAAAGTTTATAGACAAAAAAGTCCAATAACTTCACGTAATCGAAAATATAATAAAAATAATTTAACCAAAATAAACAAACTATACCTACATGAATCGTTCTGAAAAGAACCAATAAGACAAGAACAAACAAAGAAATAATTTCGTATTTCTTATAGTTAATACGATTCGCTATTCAATCTTCAAATTGTAATCATTTTACCAGATATGGATAATCCAACGATGTCTGTAATCAAATATTTTTCCTTGCCGTCTAACAATGGAAATCATAAGAATGTATTGGGAAGCACTGGGGTAGAAATCATAATTTTATCGACTAACATCATCATCATTTGCGAAGCTTTTTTCCAACTATGTTGGGGTCGGCTTCCAGTCTAACCGGCTGCAGTTGAATTGCAGTATTTTACATGGAGAGACAACCTTTATCTGACCTGCACAACCCAGTTTCTGAGTATTAATATACCCGTTGGTAAGACTGGTGGTGGTTAGACTTGAGGGCTTCTGGCGACCCATAACGACTTACAAAGATCCGCGAATGACAGACTGGGACCAGCGTCTTAAGGTGTGTTCCGAAGCACGGAGGGCTCTTGGTATGTAAAGATGGCCAATCCACGGACCAATCAGCCACGGTCTGTGGATGGGTGAACATTTTTACATACTGAGGTAAGTAAAGAGTTTCACCCATCTACAGATCAAACGCGGTCGAGCAAGACGAAGATGGAGGGACGATCTTAACCCCTACCGAAAGGATTGCCCGCAATGGCAGTGGACAGAGAGTGTGTGCACAAGGGAAAGAGAGGCCTTTTCCCAGCGGTGGGTATTACGGTCTAAATATATCTATTTAGCCCGTATTGTCAGTAGATAGAATTTTATTAACATCGTAAGAACGCCTTAGACTTGACACATGACAACAAGATATGATATTTATGAAAGATCAATGTGTTAATTCACACTTTCAGAATCTTTACCAACATAGAATTCTTATTTATTTAATTAATAAATAGTTGATTTAAAACTAGTGTACAATGGGTGGTCTTACCGCACATGGCGATATCTTACAGACAACCTTTGGATGGACTGAAAAAAAGAAGAGCAATTTTGGGTTGTCATCGTAAAAAAATTGCTCTGATATAATACTACTTAGACAGTTAGGTAATTGATTCGGTTGTGACTTGGCGGAGATCCATTATAAAATACAATAGACGTAGAATTATTTAGGAATCTATTCCGTAAAACGAAACTAAAGAGTCATAAAAAACTCTCTAAGAAATCGACACGTAATTTCACCTCTCAATGAGGCATCCTCAGGATGACGCGAACCCGAACACAACGTGTTGCCACGCCGAGCGCCGGACTACTTAGACATAATAATAAATTCTTATCATATTTTTGGTAGCCGTACAAATTGCCTTGAGTCTTGTTCTAATAGCTAAACAATCACTGCATTTCAGACAAGAACGCTAGTAGAAAACGAGAAACTAAATATAAACACGTTGCAAATAAAAGGAGCATTGATAGAAACCTAGACAGTCGTAAGATGGATTTCTTTAAGCGAAGCTATCGCAAAACAAAAACTAAAGAAACCACACAGAGCGCAGACGGGATTTAAAAATACACTGCATCTAAAGCCTTCAAATAAAGAAGCACGACGTAGGTTCATCTTCTTTCCCATATTTGTCTATTTATTAAAGCTGAAGAGTTTGTTTGTTAGTTTGAACGCGCCAATTTCTGGAACTATAGGTCGGATTTAGTAAAATATTCTTTGCATCTGATAGCCCAATTCTTGAGAAGGGCTGTTCCTCACGCTAAGATCCTTAGGAGCTGGGAAAAAAAGTCAGAAAGAAAGCTAAGCGAAAACGAAGTACCTAATAGTGCGGGCGGGCGATGAGATGTAAGCAACGCGGTGGGTCGGCGGAACAAGAGCTTTCACGCGGACAGAAGCTAGTTCAACATGTCTATGCTGTGAATATATTGAGAGAAAACCTTCCAAGTGTTTACACTTGGCAGCTTTACACTACAAGGTATTACTGGTTTTACTATGTGTAGATTATTGATAACTTGCGGTACGAATATGACACCTAACATATTGGTAAAGACTAGAGGCCTCAGTGTGAGTTTGCAAGTGAGTAAACGTAACTATCGCGTTTGCGTTAAGATTTGACCGATAGATCATTATGATCGCAACGCAAACGCGATAGTTACGTTTACTCACTTGCAAACTTACACTAAGGCCTCAGACGATGAAATAAACACACACATAACAACATCACGCCTGTACTCTCTGAAGGGTTATGCAGAGATGTTCACCCACATTCCGCCAGTTACTTAAATGT
Source organism: Eupsilia transversa (assembly GCA_914767815.1). NCBI lineage: Eukaryota > Metazoa > Arthropoda > Insecta > Lepidoptera > Noctuidae > Eupsilia > Eupsilia transversa. Next base: position 9,633,066 of record OU611888.1, read on the forward strand.
CCCATGTAATATCCAATCCAAAAATTATGTTTCTTATCCGAGTGGTTGTGGTAGTGCCAGAGATTACTCCCGACATACAAACTTACAAGCAAACAAACTTTATAATGTTAGTATAGAAAAAAACCGGCCAAGTGCAAGTCGGATTCGCACACGACGGGTTCCGTACCACCGAAAAATATTTAGCAGACTCCGAAAAAAACTCGTTTCTTGTATGTTTACCTCTTACGGTTCATAAGATACAGTCGCTGGCGGACAGACGGACGGACGGACGAACAGCGGACGCCAAGTTCCATTTGGCAGCCTTTGGGTATAGAATCCTAAAAACGACATTTAGCTTTAGACCCAGGTTTAAACCATTAACGCATTTTCTAATTTCGAAATTGATTTCGACAATGTTAACGTTCTTTATACAAAAACTGACTTTTAACGCGAATCTAAGTTATCAATTTTGTATTAAGTTTAAGTTAAGTAAAATTAATATAATACTTTACTTCAGTCAGAATTCGGTTCGAAATACAAAAACAGGCTCGAAGATTTGCAGAAAAAAAAAGAAAAAAGAGGTAAGCTTATTTTTCAGAAAACACAACTGAACGCGGAACTGTTCTTCAGTATAAACTGAAGAACACTTCTGTGCTCCAAAAGGGCTACCTACAAGCCTCATGAGCGAAAAACAAGATGGAAATTCTCCTTGTAACATCAACTAACTAATTCAAAGTAAGCGAAGCTTGAATCATTCACACTTTTCCCTTTGAGGAAAACGATACTTACAGTAAAACTTGCGATGAAAATGGTATTTGATACTAGTGTATGTAACACACATAGGTACATAGGTATTAGGTACTTGTATTAGTAGTACTGGTATTGTTTTCTGCAAATAATATTAAAAAAAAATAAAAAAATGGGTCTTGTTTGAGCTTTTAAATGAATGAGAAGATTTTAATAATCTATGGGCTCGATACAACATGTCCCGGAATTAACGCATACCAGCAAACACCCCAATTAGAATATTATATTGTATTCATAATATTATGAATTTTTATTTTTTGTATGAAACATTTTTTAAATTGAAAATTGTGGTCACATTACAAATCTACGCCCGCACGCAATCGCACATGTATAAGGGTCCAGCGTACTACTTAGTCCATTTTGGTTTGTTTTGACTGTAAAGTGGAAGTGTAACTGTAATTTATTTAGTTTTGATTATTTTTGGGATAAAAAAATAAGTCATATAAATAAGTAAATAAGGAGTAAAAAAAATCGATTCAGTAAACGATTTTATGTCTAAGTAGTATTATAGAGCGAGTATTTTACGCTGAAAACCCAAAATAGCTCTCCTTTTTTCAATCCATTCAAAGGTTGTCGTTTTAAATATTATGTTTGTCCGTTTTGTTTTATGTGGTGTACCATCAACTGTTTAATTAATTAATAAATAAGATTTCTATGTTGGTAAAGATTCTGAAAGTGTGAATTAACACACCATTGCCGTGGTTGGTTCGTGGATGGACCATCTTTAATACCACCGTGCCTCGGAAAGCACGTAAAGCCGTTGGTCCCGGCTGTCATTTTGAGATCTTTGACAGTTAATACGGGTCGTCAGAAGGCCAAAAGTCTGATAACCAGTCTTACCAAGGGGTTTCGTGTTGCCCAGTAATTGGGTTATGGCGGTCAGGCAGTCGCTCCGTATAAAATACTGTATTCAGCTGCATCTGGTCAGACCGGAAGCCAACTCCAACATAGTTGGGAGAAGGCTATGCAGAGATGATTATAAAGACAATAAGCAATCTTTTATGTCCCTGTGGATTCTATCGAGAGGCAAGTCAGCAGCAGCGGATTCATAATCTTAATAACAATACAAATATTTAGGAAATATATCATATCGGAACTTCCTTAGAATAAAATATATTAATATATCATTACAAGCCAATTCTTCTGTATTCTAAGGGCAAATATCTTCAAAACCTAACGAGTGCCAACAATAATATAATCTGACCTTGTGGGAAGTACCGCCTCGAGACATTCGGAAAGCAAATACTTGAAGGAAAGGGTAAGGTTTAACACAATAAGAACGTATCAGAAACTTATTACTTTCTTATTGTATAAGTTGATATTCCTGTATTTCATGTTACAGTATTTGTGACACTTTGATCTTGTGGTTATGCTTGGAATCTCTCTGAGGGATCAAAGCTGAAGTGATCCGGCAGAGAACCATAGTTGCAAGCAAGCTGAAGTGACAATGAGCCGGCCATATTAGCCGTAGAACTGACCGTTGGGGTGGACGTGTTCTTGAGTGGAGAACAAACGTAAGGTAGGATGCCCTCAGGCTAGGTGGAGCAAGGATCTTCGTAGGGTAGCTGGTAGTAACTGGATCAGAGTTGCCGAGAATTAAGTCGAATAGCGTGCAATTGGAGAGGCCAGCAGCCGACTGCTGTAGGCTGATGCTGATGATCTTGTGGCCATATAAGATATGTCGCAGATTTTGTCACATTTTCCATAGGATAATCGTCAATGTTCGCGACGTATCTCTTGCCAGTGTATCTTGTTTTACCTTTATAATGGCCACAGATAATTTATCTAGGCCATTACTGCGTACTGCATCACTGCATGTTAAAATTAGCAATTGATTCTTAATTTAGAAAGCTTCTCAGTAATCGTGTGTCACTTGTTTTTTGTTCTGCGTTGCAACAGTGCCATTGAATTGTATGACATCATCGTTTGACACTAATGTAGATTTTAATTGCTTGCAGTACCGGTGTGTTAAAAATAAACCACATTGTTGAATGTTACCAACGCTATGTACTGTCACTTTCTGGTTACACTCTCGTATTGGTATAAAGTTTATAAGAGTAGCTTCATGCTGCTGTTAGAATATCTAGGCAATAAGATGGGGAGCTGGGGGATAACAGGTCAGGGTGTGTGCCACACGTACATTTATGATTTTTATATCATTTAGATAGGAAACTATACCACTCGTACTTTTTATTAGGTTTGATTGATCAATCCACCCTCTCATGCATTAAGTGACGGGTAGCTATTTCGCAGTTTCGATTGTCCTTGCGTAAACGTCCGCCGAGCTAATTACCAATGAAGCCCAATTAACAAAACAGTAAACAGCCATTAATTTGTTACAATCAGCTGGAATGACACTGCTGTCCATTCTCCTGACCCTGACATAATCCCTTTTAGTCCGGATACGGGTGAAGAGCAGGTCAGGCTAAGCATTCTTCCTTTCAATGTGTTAACGGACGAAATTCAATTCTGTAAAAAACAGATTAAAGTAATCAAAGCAGTCAGAGATTTGCTGCAATTATTGTTTTGTAAATGACCCTGTTTTAGGCAAGAATTAATTTAAAATTACCTAATCTTTACAAAATAAGAGTCTGTAATAGACCAAACGATAGTGTTGCACTGCATAAGGATCAAACTTGCAAAGATATGTATTGAGCAGGTAAGTGGTAAATCCATTTTAGTCAGTGTCTCATCCTTTTCATGTTAAAAGTCGCATATCAAAAAACAAAATAACAATATCACACCTATAATCCCTGAAAGGTTAGGCAGAGGTGTACCCATAACACGGCCACATTTCGCAAGTTTTGTTTAAGTTCCATGTAATAGGGGTCGAGCCTATTTTCATCAACCGGGCACAAATCCAGACTGCAGGCAAAACCATCAACTAGAACACCATCACCATCATTGTACCATTTTGCATCTCAAAAACTTCCTGCGTAGTGATTATCAAACTTTCCACCAATTTTTTTTTTTTTTTCTGTAAGTAGGTTTATACAAACACTTTTACACGTCAATCACGTTTAAAAACTAGATGAGGTCGGCGTTTCCTATCTGACTACTCTGAATTGAAGGTCTCGCATGGCATCGGGAAACACTATATTGGTTCTTTTAAAACAACAAGTTCAATTTAAAAGTTCCTGTTGCTGCGGTAAAGCAGAAGTTTGGAGTTTTACCTTTCATTGGTTTATTGATTGATCGCTCTGGTCTAGTTCCCGTGTGAATTGTCGGTATTTGAGCTATATGCCTGTTGTTTTTAACGAAGTAAAACATTTGGAGCTGATTTGTCGAAAGTTTTTATGCTAGTAGGTAGCTTTAAACATACGATATTTTTAGGAATGAGAGTCATTTCATGACGAGACATTTGTATATGAATGCGCTATAGCCATCCTGGCTTTATGAGTAGGGAAAGAACGGAATGACCAAAGTGTGATGTACTTATCTTTTACCATAAGATTGTGAGAACCGTTAGTTTATAATCTAATCTGTATAATTTTCATTAGGTACATTATAAACTTAATAAAGAAAAAACGAGGACTGGGTAAAATGGGTTAGGTTAGGTTATTACTGTGACCGACTGTGGCACGACTGCGCGAGCCGAGCGAGCGAATAATCCGCGGGTCATTCTGCTAAGATTTAAACAAAAGCGTCCCAGTTCATGTACTACACAGGTATTCTAAAAGTTAAATTGTTGGCTAGCCTTTAATGGGTCTGCCCTAGTTGCCCTAAGAAAAAAAATTGTCGATAAAAATGTTTCATCTACAACATTTGCAAAAAAATGTCACAAGCTTTTTCTTTTAATAACATTTAAATAACAACAGTCTTATTTCTTCCAGGTACGTACGAGTTTTGCAAAGGGCATCAAATCAAGTTGGCATTAATCTTCCTGATGGCTTGGTATGTCAGTGAGAGTAAGTGATCTGAAGGCGATCGGCTGTTTAATGTCACTTGCAAATCGACCACTTCCGCGTGGCCTTGTGGCCCGCTGTGTACACACTAAACGGCGTTAAGTGTTGCCAGGCTGCAATCCTAAAACAAGTATATTCAAAATCAGATCGAATTTTAAACAAATCTTCCAAGTCATTATCGTTCACAAGTTTGTTTAATTTGTAAAACAAATGAACAATGGTAGATTCAAAACAGTTTTATTTTGTTTGACATTTATTTTATGCCTTGGCAACTCAATCTATTTGAGAGAAGTAAACAAAAGTGAGCCTTCAAATGGTTGAGGCAATATTGGGAAGAAACATCAGTCCCTTTCTGTAAGTATCTATTTAATGCGAAACAAGAACATAAAGAAAATAGAAACAAAGTGAAAACAAAACACATCAGTCAGGTTCGTAAGATCAAAAGTTCTTCTCTGATAGCAAAGTGGTTTCCGAAAATATATCTTCAAACAAACAAAAGTATATCATTCCTTTGGGCATGTTGTCAAAACTGGGCAATGTTTCCCTTATGTCACGTCAGACTATTAAGTTGAAGGCAAAACGCTGACTTTTAGCGAGCGAAACAAAACAACATCAAAAGACTGAGTGTGAAAGAAATGAAATAAACAAGAGAAGAACTTGTGTTAATATTTAGCGCCCATCTCAATTTAGTCCATGTTTTGGTCCGTACCTTTTATATGTTTGTATGTGATACCTATCGATTCATAAACCGCAACTATGTTCAAATCTAAATGTTCAATTTGACCTAATTCATTTTAGTGTTCATCAAATTGTAAATTGAACACAAAGGTGTGCTCAATTTACTATTCATATTTGAAAATACATTTTTACTTATTAGAAAACGATCATGTTATAATATTACTAGTATTATGACATTTACATATAAGGACATATTATGATATTTACATATAAGAACAGGTATCGGTATCGGTACGTAACATAAGCTGACAATGTTATCTGTAAAGTTCGCTAAACTAAAAGGACTTGAAACTTCACGCAGGTAGGCGATATATTTATAGTTAAGCCTCGGTTGGAAGTCCTCGTATAGAGCTTATCGATAAGTCTGACATCGTTAAATCCTACGCGGGCGATCCGGAGAGCACTCAAGCCTGCCTCAACTCTTCACAGATATGTAGAATGGCCACGGATTTACAAAGAAACGGGACATTTTTGTTTCGCACAAAATCCGCTGAGTAACATCTGTTTGTGAAGACGGCTGACTTGAGCCTCGACTCTTTTCAGCGGCGCTTAAAGGGTCACAGTTCAGCTCCAATGAGATGTTGCCACCGATGTTGGCACTACGCCACGTTTGATATCGACTAGCTCTACAATAAGATTTCACTAAAATGATTTTAGACTGGCCCCGTACTGCAGTTTAGTGTGTTTCAAAATAGATATTGCCTATGTGATAATTTTTCACAGAATAATTTTTCTATTGTAATTTTATCCTATCTGATTAGAGTAAATAATGACGATACTAATGACTAGATTATTAGTCGATTCACAAGTAATAATATTTTTATATTTACTTTTCATGTGTTGTTTATATTCAATGCACTACATAAATTATAGTACACAAAAAATGTTGTTGAAATCTTTCCAACAGCAGCACTCTCATCCTATTCTATGGGATCGCCCATTTTATATATTCCATTTCCCTACTAAAACTGTGGTAAACACAGTTCGCTCGGAACGACTATGTGCTCTTCCACCCTGGTTCGAGATATTAGAAGCACTGAGTGGCTTTATACCTCTCGTGAGTTCGGGGTGGCCGCAAGCATTTCGTTGGGCTTTCGATTGTCTGAAGCTTCTGCAAGATATCGGCTTTAGGTTAACTGTAATTATGCCTACATTTAGAGAAGGTTGCCGTATTGGCAACCTTCTCAGTTTGGATCTCTAAACAAAAGACTGCGCCGTTCTTGATTGGTTGTTTCATTACACAACCTTTCCAAATAGAGACATTCGTAATTCAAACTGTATCCCATCTTTCTCGTCAATTTGCTGTCTGGCATTGAAGTCTGTTTAATATAATCCGATCTGTGTGATCTCGACCAAATTAGGACGCCGTTTCGACTCAAGAACCATGTCTTTTGTCCCTCGTCATGCCAAATGGCAAAATTAGGTTATCTATACTTATAATAAATCTGTAGAAGTGAAAATTCTGTACATTGAAAATATCAAAAAAATTAATGGCAGGGGTGTTACTAGACCGACACCGAACCCAAAAATTTGATTACAATTTTTTTTGTCTGTCTGTCTGTCTGTCTGTCTGTCTGTCTGTCTGTCTGTTTGTTCAGGCATCACGCAAAAACTACCGGTTCGATTACGATGAAACTTGGTATAATTATTCTTTAATATCCTGGGCACCACACTGGGTACTTTTTATCCCGGAAAAGTATCCTATCCTACGATTGGGGGGTGTCAAAGTTTGTATGGAAGAATTTTAACGCGCTGTCCGATTAACTCGAAACTCAATATTTATACTTAAACCCAAAAATGAAGAATAAAGTGTATCAGGATTTTTCGAAATTCAACCCCTAAGGGGGTAAAATAAGGGATGAAAGTTTGTATGAAAAATCTTATTCCTTGAGGTAATAAACATGAAACTTCGCACGAATAGTTATCTAAATAAATTATAAAGTTTGTAGTTTTTTGTTTTTCTAAATTACCCCCCTAGGTTGGGGGGTGTCAGTGTTTGTACGGAAGAATTTTAACGCGCTGTCCGATTAACTCGAAACTCAATATTTATACTTAAAATCCATGGGGATGTATGGGGTAATTTCCGACACTCACGCGGGCGAAGCCGCGGGCAGCAGCTAGTATCGTAATAATTATATTCTTGGCATCAAACACAGCGGGTGTAAAATGTTCACCTACATACTTGACCCAATTTGAGTGATTGTTTCCAAAAGGAAATTGCACCCTTGGCTTATTTTCTGTGATATTGGCGAATTTCCTTCTACGACGCCGATCTTTTGTTTTTTATATTACAATAAATCCATTTGCTTGTAATTCCCAAGGAAATACAAATTATTTCTGTTTCATATCTGACGAGAATATTGTATTTAGGAGTGGCTGGGGACTATTCGTTTGTCTTGGAGAAAAATATTGAGGATGAATATTTTTGTCAGTGGGAATTCGATTTGTTTTTCCTTATATTTCTGTTGACTATATTTTTAAGGGTGGCTTGCCATTAAGGAGACTGTTTAAAGTGGATGGGAAAACACAAAGGGATTTAGTTTTAAACAACTTCTTTGACTTGGAATTTTGACTTTAAATCTTTCACTTGCGGTTCGTAAATAAGATTGTATATTGGAATATTTCAAAGATTATAGATGTCGAGTGTTTTTTTGTTGAGTACAAGAATCAATAAAGACCAAGCGACAATCGTTTCATACAGTTGCCACAAAAATTGGATAAATTCTATTGCGACTACTTAGACGCGTCTCGCTAGACGTTTGATTACTATTTCGTGTGGGTGTCATTTAATATTACACGCAGCCAATTGAGAGGATCGTTTAGCTGGGTAACAAACTGATGAGCTTAATTCGCCACAATTACGTTTAATATAACCTGGCCGATGACCAGGATACGTTTAATTGCACTAATATATTAGTTACCTGCGCAGTACCTACTCACTAATTACCACAATTGATAAATTGGTACAATATGCTCCGGCAAGCATGCACGTAATTAGAGGTCGTATGCATGACTGTTATATAATGATGATTGTGATTCTGTGGTTGTTGGTTGTTGTTGTTGCACACACTATTGCTGTTAAACATTATTTTCAGTTCTTTATTTTGTTTTTTGTATTTCACAAACTGTGTCCAAATAAACGTTATTCTTTCTTTCTTTCTTTATAAATATAAAACATGTTACATAAATACATTTTGATGTCCTTTTCGTTCAAACAGAACTAAAGTCTGTAAAAGATGGACACAATTCCAGATATTATGACACTATTATTTGTGTATCAGTAGGTAGGACGTCGCCCACTTCATATATGTCAAGATCAGGGTCAGCATAACATAAAACCTGAATAAAACTTACGACGTGACTAAGAGCGGGGGACAATAAAAGTTATGACCTTACTTCAACTTCGTCCTAAGTAGACCTATTTATGTCTGAGTATTCGGTTACTTGAAAATCAGATTACGTCACAAAGGCTGGGTATAGTTCGTATATAGTCAGTTCTTCTTCCCAACTTTTATTGCAATTGTCTTTGTGAAGCTGGTGATGTAACAGAAAAATCACTAACTACTGCAGAGCCGATGAAAACTTCAGTGTCGTATAATCTAGTTGAAGTTGTTAATCAGATTAAGTCAATTCAGAGGAAGTTTACGCTACTTCTGTCCATATTACTTTTGCTGACAATGAATCTCTTTTCGCTGGAGTATCGAGAAACGTAAAAGAATTGGAATTTGCTGCAAAAATTGGGGAAAAAAATTGTTCTGGAGGGTCTTCTTCTGTTTGTGTACCTCTTGTATTACGGCAGTTGTGTTAAAGTTCTGTAACGTAGCCTGTAGTTAACATGTAATAACGCAGCAAGTTACGAAGTTCAGACTAACTTCTTCCGCTCCCCGGCGTCACTGTTTATTATTCCCCCGGTTGGTTTGACCTTTGCAACTTTCATTTGTCTTGTTCCATCAAGCAACCTCGTTAGTTCTTCTTAGTGATTGTTTCCTCTGAACAATTAATTAGTTACATTCGAGGTGACTTATTAGTTCCTGTGGTAGAGTGTTGGCTAGTAACGACATCGATAAATTTTGACGACTCCATTACCCCATTTTCTTAATGGTTCTTCGCTTAATATAGGACAGTTATTTTCGTAGTATATTCACATTCCACGTAAATTAGATGCGGTATCAATGAATATTTATGTTGTTCGGTAAATATACTCGAAGTTAAGGTATAATTACAATTTGTGGGGAATCGATGAAGTCGTAATTCGTGCTTTCCCCTGCGGAGATGTGAACAGCGAGAGTGTTCCTAATGAAAATAAACGTATATCGGATATTAACAATTGGGATTTATCCCCTATTAGTTCATGTGAAATAATTTCTAGTGTGAGTGTCGAAAGCATTAACCTCGAATATGTAAATTGCAATTAACATTCATTGAACGGGATAATAGTTTTGACTGCAAACTTTATTAATAGGCATATAATAAACAGTGAATAATTAGAAAGGCTGTCTAAAAATGGCGCATGAAAGAAACAACAGCGAACTTTTTACCGCGACATATATGCGCTGAATGAATAGAAATGAATGAACGCATACATATACATTGCATTATTATGAAAACAAGCTAGTTGATTCGCTCTAACACGGGGGCTTGCGTTGTTTAGAGCTAAAGGCTTATTCCCGGTTATTCCCGCAAGTGCTCTCACTTGCACGAGGGTCGTTAGCGAGCCCGTCACAACACCACCAGATTTTTTAATTTCAAAAGCCGTCACTGCTGCTTTTTCTTTGCAATCTTGTGGAAATATTAATGGAGGAAAATGTTAATATTTTTGTGTACCTACCTACCTAATACTTTTCACTATCGAAGAAGCAAACTTCTTAGTGGAATAATGAATGAAAGTCAACAGTATTACTTAGGTAAAAATAAACAACTTACAGCACCGCTAGTGCACCTTAAAACGATAAGTATCCTCTTATATTTAGTAGTTGGAAAACATTTTATACGGAATTATGTTACAGATAAATTACAGGAAATTTATCACACCAGCGTGAAACCGAGCAAATGAGATTTAGTAGCTCGACAAGACGAAGGAACCCGACGAAGCGCCGGGAAATAAGGCTGTTAAACTATTTTTTAATGGAACAATAAATAAGAAACGATCGGTGACGTGCAATCCTCTGTAAGCCGATTTTTCCTATCGCCAGCGAGCCATTGAGGCAAGATTGTGAAACAATGCCTTTTAATGGGACTATTTACGTTTCGTTTCGTTTTGTTGTAAAGTCGGTTGGTAGTTTCATGATTTATCTTCGAGTTTTTGTTGAAAAATGTTCTGGGATTCAACCGCTGTGTAAATAAATACGATGCTGTTTACTAACCGAATACGTGTACCTAACAAAAGTGTGTCATCTGCACCTTGAACTTTTAAAAGCTTAGTGATATGTTTACGGCAGTTATTTTGAACGACGACCATTTTTTCATCTGTTTTGAATAAGTTTTGAATATTTTTGGTGATAATTTTAATGTTGAGTTTTTGAGAATATCTTTGTGTAAGTAGTTGGTAAACTGAAACATAATACCGTTGCTTTTCATAAGAATGGAACTAGATCTATCCCAGAAACCAGATACCAAGTCACAAAAAAGACTTCCTAAACTTCCTTTACTCCTAGTCCTTACCGTCTCAATATACTCCGAATAAGACATTCCTCACTCAATCCACCAGTTCCTAATTCCCGAAGCACAATAATTTCCAGCTATTACCCTACTTTTGGGCTTCCAATGTCGCAGCCTTAATTAGGATTAACGAGTTTAGATCGTGAACGTACAGTTAAAGTTTCCATTGCACATTTACAACTGCAATTTGGAGCACAGTTACGCGGAAGTGGCAAAACTTGTATAGTTTAAATCACTGAGAAATATTAGTTGGCAACGTCACATCTTTCGCTTTGGAGGACATCCTGCGCTTTGTATGAAGGGGTTATGTTATTTGAATAAGTTAAGTCAATGAAACTAAATTGTTATTTAGAGTGAAGACACAAGTGTCAAGGGTTTCCGTAATTTTAAATGCATAGGTTTGTATTTCGGCTCTTAAGGTGGATGCTCCAAGGTAGCCCGCGAAGTTCAAATTTTCTTAAGTTTTTTGCAATTTCCAGGTCAGTGTTAGGTTGTATGTTGATTAAAATATGATTCGCGACCGTAACAAATATGGCTTTACATAATTATAATCATTAGAATCAGGAATACAACTCCTTATGTTAAAATAATCCTCAAATGTCACGATTTCATGAAATAGTCATTCAATAGGATTATATGACCTTAGAGAGTTGTATCATATTTAGATCAACATACAACCTGATACTGACCTGCAAATTGCAAAAAACGTAAAAAAATGTGAATTTCGCGGGGCTTTGAGCATCCACCTTAACATGCGGGTAGCACTGGAACGACAAGGCGAAAGCACTTATCATCGATTGCCAGCGAAGAGTTTCTACACAAATTGATATTCCTTGACAAGCTTTAAGGCAGTCTCTGATATATGTGCTTATCTAATCATCGTCAACGTACTATCGAATATTTAACGTACGTACACAGACTTGTGTACGAACCACCTTACCTCTAATTAATTCTATACGCCTGCTGTGTGTAAGTTCTCCATGGTTCGTAGTTGTAGCAAGGTATGCTCGTCTCCAGTTCAACAAAGGCTGTCGACTCTTGAACTTTTGTTTTGCCTTAACATAAATAAATATTAGCCCGCGGCTTTACCCGCGTGAAGGTCGGAAATTATATCCCAAGGAAAGGTACTACCGGGATATAAAGGATCCCATGTCCTACCCTGGGCACGGTATACCTGTGTGCCAAATTGCATCGTAAACCGTTCAGCTGTTAAGGCATGAAAAGGTATCAGACAGATGAGAGTTACTTTCGGATTTATAATATTAAATAATGGATTCCAAATCCGATAAACAGGAACAAAGGGATATCAATCTTTTTAATGCGCATTCATTACTTATTCTTGTACTAATTGACGTATTAACGAGTTTGCCTTGTGTTAGTTACTTATTCACGCCCAAGACGCGGGCGCAGGCTCGGATATCGTGGCGATTTTCTCTTCAGTTGGTAGATAGCTATCCTGTGGTCATTACGTCTTTGCTGCTGTTCTCAAGTGGAACATTAATGTTCATTCTTTACGAGAAAAAGTCTTTATTGTAGTGTAAGTTTACTGAAACGGATTGTTAAATTGGTTAAATTAAAAATGACCTGCTTCCAATTGCGCCCGTATTCACGATCGTCAATTTATTATTTAGGTCTAGGCTACATTTAGGTCTAGCTGAATTAACAATATACTAAAACAATGGCGCTGTACAGTTCGTAACGTATTAATAAAGGTCACTAACTGACATTATCGAGTGTTCTTGCGTAAGTTTTCAATCATAACTTAAAATAGAAATGATACATGATTACTAATTGCAATTAGTGATACTGTTAACAGTATAAAGTTAATGTATTTCTAGAACATTAGGTATACAATTCAGACGTCACGTTCCGCGGCCTATGTTTTATAACAAAACCGTGAAAATTAACCGATAAAGACCTTCATTATAACGGATTTTAGATTACTTTTTGTTATGTATATTATGAAAACGTGTACGATTACGTTACGTTATTTGTTGTTATTGCTCTATAGTCGTATCAATTAAATTTTTTATCAATTCAGGGATAGGTAAGTTATATCGATATGTTTGTTCTTTCAGCAAGTAGATTCAAAACTATTGTACTCAAATAGTCACTAGTAATTTTAATTAAGACTTGCATGCCTTGATGGGTCTTCTTTGTTTGCTAAAACATTTGTTTTGACTATTTACCATTTAAAAAAAAACTATTTTTTTTTTTAAAGTTTTTTTTGGTTGGTTACACATTTGTCAGTATCATTATTTGTTTTTCTTCCTACAAATGTAATGTGTATATTTTCCTTAAAATGAATAAATAAAAAGTATTACTTACTTCTGTTAGACATAATGATGACTCGATCGTTTTCATTTTCACTCGCATTCTAGCACAAGTATTAGGTACATGTACCCGGATAAAAAGTATCCTGTACGTTAATCCAGGTGTAGACCTGGATTAACGTACAGGATACTTTTTATATACTATCTGCCAAATATCTTCCAAATTCTTTTAGCCGTTGAAATGAAATGATGAAATGATTTTATTTTCTGTAAATAGATATACGTAACATTTCAAATATTTCTTGGAGAAAAGCTTTAAGTTCCAGAGTGAATTTGTCAGGATTGATTAAGTGAACCATGTATAGACCAAGTCTTAATCTGAAGTTTCGCTTTTGAAGGCACGAGAAGTGTGTATACAGGCGTAAAGCCTTATGTGAGTGAGGAGGTACACCACTAGTTTCAAACGGAAAGTTAGAGATGGCTGTATATAAGTTCTCCGGTGAAATTACTAGTACAAGCTTCTGGGAAATATTAATAACTTGAACTAAAATAGCTTTTACCTGTGGTTTTACTCCCGTCGATTTCGGTAAATGATGTAATTTCACAAGAATTGAGTAATCCTGCAATTTGCTTTGGAAAATTACAAGGTTTATGGGAGGGTAACGATTAATGTCTCCCCAGGTATAATATTGAATTGATAATTACAATGTTGGATTAATATTGCGAAATAACTTGTGGTTGTTAATTTTGAAATAGATTAAACATTTACTTTAGGTAAACCATTAGCAATACCTACTAATACTCTGATCTCAAATCTATATAATTTATATATAATTACTTTAGCCGTTCTACATGCGCAGCATGACCACTGCAGCAATGTAACACAAAATGATAAATTGGACAGTCCACGCCAGCACTGAAGTCGGGAACGTTGTGGAGCAATATATTTTTTATTGCAATTTGATGTAATGAGATATATACACTAGCGCCTCGTCTATCGGACTTGAGTGGGGGCGCGGATTCTATGATGTGATGTCAAAAGTTAAGAAATTAATGTCACTTTGCTGGGGCGCCCCCCTGTCAATGTCACTCAGGCGCCAGAAGGCCTATCTTTTTCTTAGCTTCTTTGTTGGTAATAATTTGTGAAATTGTTACAGCAATAATTGTATTGACAAAAAAAGATGACGGCGTTAGTTCCGATTTAGCCCACGCACCAAAATACTTGTAGCCTAGTAAGCCAATTCTTCAACAATTTAAATGTATAACCCGTCACTAACATATACCGAGATATGCCTATCGTGTGTATTAGCAGTAAAGTAACGGATATCTAATTCTTATTTGCTATTTATTACTGCAATATATCTTCTCCATGGCTTGTAACAATTTGCACAGATATGCACGCAACCATTAACGCTTGATTGGTTTGCAATTCTCTCTTAGAGAGAGGAATAAATAATAATAATAATAGATATTTCATTACTGAGCCGCCCTTACCAACGTTAGACTTGCTATAACTTGTTTCGCAGATCATAATCTAGAAGTAAGAAATACAAACAGTGATCCCTACATTTGAGATTCGAGTTTTCCTGCAGGATTGCACTTTACTTTGTGCAATTTATCACATCACTGCTCTCAAAACAGTGAACGAAAACATCGGGAAACCGGTTTCTCCTAGAAACAAAAATTTGAAGACATAGGACAGCTACCAGTACCAACCCACATTGGGCATATCTGCAGGGTTACCCACGCCCTCGCACAGAGAGGACGCCTGTGTTCCAGCCTGTGTGCTTATGTTCATAATGATATGGGAGTCTTCTAATTTGAAAGTACACAACCAGCCGCAGCAGTTATAAAGCCAAATATAAGCTAATACATACTTACATATTTTAACGTCCCTGAAAAAAGGGACAATGTAGAAGCACTTTGAATCAGAGCTAGTCCTTAGGGCCTCAGATTCCCAAAAGGGACGAGATAATGCTTTAGAGATGAAGAAAGCCTACACTTATATTACTTTCCAATCCAAACAGATTAAAGCCCAGGGTAGATATTCATCCATTCTCATGAAAAACATTAATCCAGCAACAAATAGCAGACTTATTAGAAACCCGATTCGTTCACTACATACAACAGTCTTTAATCTCAGCTAAGAAATCCGAGCTTCAATCGTATTTTCAACGTAACTAGATAAATATCGTACTCGTCTCGGCTATTTCCTTTAGCTGGTGCAACGGATTCGCGGAAATAAAGGTGACGATCGAAATTATGTAGGAGATTTGGGTTTTCGATGATGGGATCATGAACTTGAATGTTTGTATCGTTTAGGGGATTTTGAAGTATGAAGTAAAAAAGCTATTGTAGTACAATATTGGAAGTAAGCTTTAGGTACCTAACACTAAAGCATTATCCTTTGTGATTGTTATTAGATAGGGTTTGTCTGAAGTGCATTTGGGCTTAAAAACTATAGGTTCAATAATATTCCGAGACTGTTAGATACTGTTTCATCTTTTACTAACAGTTTGTCATAATATATTGTTTTAATGTCACACATTATACATAATTCTTACGGGAAAATCCCTTGCATGTAACGTCATCATGATTGTCATGTAGTGTCGTTTTATTAACGCAACATAATTATGGCTGTGAATCCAGTGTTCTTCCATAAAAATTAACTATAAACATTTTCACAATTTAGGTACTACTACTACAAGATACGATGACGGATATTTTTGCAAGAATCTCGATACTGATCTCTGAATCAATTTCCTTGTGGAAATTCTTTTTTCCTCGAAAAATTAGAACCGAAACACGGAGTGGCGGAGTGTTTACTAATATAAGGGTCTTATGGTTTTATATAGACTTAGTACCTACTTATTCTTGTATTTAATGATGTGCTATGAACAGTTCTTCTTCTTTTTCTTATCTTCCCATGGCGACACGATCTTATACGTTATAGTTCAAACCAGGTTAAAAGATCAGCCAGACAGCTGGCTAATCTGGTCATCTGGTATGTTTTTATAGTGGGACTGAATGCACTGGGTGTGTCAGATGCTTTGCGGCTATAACAATTATAGTATGTCTGGAACTAGTACTTATGTCAAATAATTATCTTACTTAGATTTACATTGATAAGGTTGATATTATCAAACACATTAAAATTTAGTTTGTCATGCCGCCATTAATATAGGAACGTGTTTCAACTGTAACCACAAATGTACCTATTAGGATAAATGAATGACGTACGAAATTAATTGCGTATTACTCACACTTGCATCATGAGTTACTGCTATTTTTAGGTTATCGGTATCGGTTGACTGCCTTGTTGGTCTTAGAGTCCCAAGCACGACTACTGAGCAGCTATCTAATTGCGTAAAACGTTTTCGTAAACGATTCCGACTAATCTGTTTCATTTTGACAGTTCAACAACATTCATTGCGTTATTTACGTTGTTGAGCCGATTTTTTTTTCGTATTTATGAAAACCGATCCAGATTCTGATTGATCGTGTATAACGCAATTAGGGTGCTGGGTCCCGCGGGGTGATTGTGTAACAGACTTAGAGTGTCAAGGCCTTTCGTGTTGATAATTCAACAATATTCATTGTGTTATTTACGCTTTCGAGCAGATGAATGTTTCGAACATACGGAGCAATGGATTAGGATTTTTTCTTCAGAATCCTACGGATTGTGATTGAAAGTGGGTTACTCCATTGGGGTGCTGTTTTCGATCCCCGATGGTACTGTTGTTGGGTTTTTCATTATAAATTTCTCTAGTTGGATTTTTGCCTGGTTGATGGATGACAATAATGCTTGCCCACTATTTCATGGAATTTAATCAAAGCTACCGAAATGTAGGTGTATTTGCCTCCCCTTTGGGGACTAGAGGCGTGATGTTATGTCCTAAGGTTATCGGTACAAAATCTAGCGTGACTCAACGTGATAAATGTCCTGTTCACTATTCACGCCAGTTCTTCACGGCTGTCGTGTCAGTTGCCAGTTGTCGCACTAAGTGTATTGAACAAGTTTAGAATTTATCGCTAAGGTGCAGCTCGGTATACTTTTCTTCGTCTTTCAACGAGTTCTTGGTGATAAATAGATTTTCGTATTTCACAATCTGCATCTTAAACTGTCAGCAAGATGTTAGTGCCAAAGAATTTGAACCTAATGTCTAATGAAGAATCTAAATTGGATTTGATTTAATCTTCTAGGCGTTACAAAGGGATATTTATGTAGGTGAATACAGCTCTACTAAGAGAGAGATTATAAGGAGATGGGGGGGACTTAGGGTATAATTATGTTTATACCCAAGTTAGTTCCTCTGAGGTTGAGGATTCCGGGTGAAGCTCGCTTCCACCTTCGGCCTGATCATCACTTACCATCAGGTGAGATTCAGGCCAAGTGTTTCCCCGTTGTGGTTAAAAAAAAAAATATAGGTACCCCGGCTACGGTACCCGGTTAGTGAAAAACTAGTCAAAATTAATCTGCCTAGCCTGTTCCCAACTATGTTGGGGTCGGCTTCCAGTCTAACTGGATGCAGCTGAATACCAGTATTTTACATGGAGCGACTGCCTATCTGACCTCCACAATCCAGTTACTGGGTAATACAATACCCCTTGGTAAGACTGGTTGTCAGACTTTCGGGCTTCTGACGACCGTCAAAGATCCACGAGTGACAGCCGGGACCAACGGTTGAACGTACTTTCCGAGGCACGGAGGAGTCACGGTATGTAAAGATGGTCACCCATCCACGGACCAACCGCGGCAAGCGTAGCTTAACCTGATGGATCCACCGGTGCGGCTGTTATTACTTAGCCACGAGCTCCTCCTGAAAGACTAGTCACAAGTATTGAAATATCAACTGCTGAGCTTGGTTGCCTAAAATGACAGACGCCAATAAAATTATTTGAGAAGCGATTAATTTTAGTAGACTTTTAGAAACCTGCAGTATTTCCCATAGATAACATTGAACCTGCAGAGTTAATTGCGAAACATACTTTCAATTACAATCTGAGAGTTTTGAAGGATATTGCTAATCTATTGCTTCATAGGTTTGAAAAATTCGTCTGCAAAATTCAATTTGAAAACTTCAACAACGCAAATAACGCAATGAACGCGGGTGAACTGTCAAAATGAAACCCATTGCGAGCAATTGACATTTTATGTGTGTTACGCAATTAACCCGCAGGTCAAGTTATAATTGTTGTATTGAATTAAAACATTTACCTACTTAATGTTTTCACAGGGGTACCTATCATTAATGGAGACGATAAAAATAAACGCACGTTGATATTGCATGTGCTTACCCTTATAAAATGCTACGATTATTATCATAAAAACGTCGACGGGCAACTAATCTTGCTCATTCCAAAGGTGACAAAAACGCTCATTTGCAACCACATTTCATGTGTCACCCGAATTTCATTCTTGACAATAATTTATGATCACAAAAGTCCCTACTGAAACTAATTGCATTTTATTCTTACGATGTGTTTTTTGAAACATGTAGGTACAGTCACAGGTGAAAAGCGATTATGTTGCGCAGTGCTGATTCAAATGTTGAAATCTATTTTACATTGTAACAGCGAATCAATTTTCACGCCTCTCCAAATATTTTTATTTTTCACCTAGGCCAAATATTTTTTAGTAGTTAGCGGGTATTCTGTTATGAAACAATTCATTTGATATTTTCGAAGATGATTTATGTAGAAACATTGTGCAGGGATGAGTTATCCGGGTACAGACTGGTGAAACGTAACATGTAATGTAACGTTGAAAAAAATAGTCCTAGTTGTTGTGTTACATTCCATGTTATATTGCAAACATGAGGACGTTTAATTTTGTATTTTTTTCCTGCCTTATTAGAAAACCGACTGTTGCTTAAGTTTGTCCCGAGGTCTGTGGTCAGCAGTGGACTGCTGTCTTGGTGACTTCAAAACTTCAAATGTACATGAACTCCTTATAATTTTAGAGAGCAATCGTGAAATATTTATTTAAGTTAAAACATACATTATATTTATACTGTGTACTCTATGTAGGTATGTGTATCTGTATATTTGAATATTTTTTTATTCCTCATATTTTCGTAATTACCTATACCTACCACTGTTTGTCTCTGCATCACCCAAAGGTTGACTGGTAGAAAATGCCCATGGCATTAAGTCCGCCTCTGTACATTTCTGTGCTTGAAGTATTAAATAAATAATAAACATATTTTTGCAGGTGACTGTCCCTGTCAACCCGTTCGTTTTAAAACCGGTGATTACCCCGAATGTCCCCCAGGTGTGTTGTCGCTTACACCCCATTTGATAACCCCCCGGGGATGTTACCGTGCAATATTAGCCACTTTGTACAAAGAATCGTGCTTGAAATAAGGCTAGATAGCGCTTCGGAAAATATGTTGCCATGACATTATCTTTATATTGTTTCGCTGCTATTGTTGTTTGTAAAATTTCAAGTAAGTTTGTATTTGTTTGTTCTTAGTTGTGAGGTATAATCTTAGATACATTAAAATATTATATTATTATGTATACAGGGTGGATTTTTGAGACGCGGCAGTAAGGGCAGGTACCTTAACCGCTGTAGTTACAGGAGACTTTTGTTGCTAAAACAATTCAATGTATTCTTGGCATTCAATTTTCTATAGTAGCATCATCTTTGATCATCAAAGGATGGAAAATAAACAAACATCAGTCTTTCATCATTTCAATATATCAGTTTTGTCTTCCAAGCATATCAAAATATATATATACGTAGGAAAAAATGTTGGTCTGTTCATAATTACTTGTTCGTTGTGAAGCAGAATTTTTACGTTATTCGGTTTAAATTCTTTATCAACGACAAAAGCTAAAGTTAATGCATTTATAGCCGCATTTGCAGTACATGAACGAAATTGTATGCAGAATTTATTTTGTTACCATGATACAGAGACCGCCGTGTTTGGTTGGGTTTCACGAAGTAAAATTTGTGGCTGTGTTTTTAAAGTAAATTGTTTTACCAACAATAATAATTTATAAAATAATGTAGAATTGAATAAAGTCCATGTATTTTCGTAAAATCGAAGTTTGTAGAATCGTTTTCATAGTAAAATAAAATTATTTCAAATAACTTGATAAGTTATCTGTTGACTTTTCCAACAATAATTAGAAGCTCTGAAACTTTTTGTGGATTCATCGGTTTTCGAAATAATAACAGATTCGATGTTATTGGAAAATTCTCGAAAACAATCTTTTCCAAATGATTGCTCGAGTTATTATTCTGTTGAAATAAATAACTTTTTCAGAAAATATATACCGAAATGAATACTAACTACCTTTATAAAACAGAAACCAATGTTATTAGGTATAGATACCAGTCTGAACCTAACTTTACTTCGTTTTTATGCGTTATCTTATGTTTTACAAATTGTCCAATCTTGTTCCTAATTATAAACTATTAGCTTTTGCTTGCGGCTTCGCCCGCATAGAGGTCAGAATAACCCACGGGAACGTACTATCGGGATAAAAACATGAGTTAATGCAGGTTATAAACTATCTGTGTGCCAAATATCATCCAAATCCGTTTAGCCGTTGTTGCGTCATTGAGTAACAAACATCCAAACATACAAACTTTCCCATTTATAATATTATTAATTATTTATTTACTTAATAATTAATACTAACTGGGATAGTTATAGGATTCAGTAACTATTTGAGTAACAAAAGCTTATTAACATCGAATCACCGTTCACCAACACCAAACTTCAGTCTTCTCAGAACGTATCTGTGTCAAGATTGTTAAATGCTCTGTGGTCATAGGCCAAATACGTTAATAACTATACCTTCTATAGTTTAGTCGGAACATGACTAACTTTGATATTTCGTCCCCCTTCCCCCCACCTTTCTCTATTATATCGCTGATTACTTGCCATTACTTGCCTATTCACATTAACTGCTAAACATAACTATGTCGAAGCATAGACTAAGAATGTGTGGAAGCGAACCTCCTGAACAACAGCTAACAATACAACATATTTGTCAAAAAATAAAAAGAAATACACATTTTCACGATAGTCGTCAGATTGTCGCCTGTCACCGGTCGCCAGACCGTTTTAATTAAATGGGCCCCAGCATTATCAGCATTTACAGCAGTATAAATTGCTAGTCTTGGGGCGTATGATACTCTCAACGCAGTCAGGGTTCTATCATTGTTAGCGCCGCACAGAGAGCGCGTAACGTAGTTAAGCGCTCTCTTATTACGTCGAATTTGACAACCCTGTTTTGGCTTGCGGAGCGTGGGTCGTAGAGGGTGATGATTATTTCGGCACATGCTCTAAGAAAATTAAAGCCAGGAAATTAACTTCCAAAAAAACGGGTAATATCCGTAATATAAAATCACAATTACGTATCGGAAGACGCAGCGTTGGAAGGCCTCTCATAAGGTGGACCAATGACCTGGTGAAGACCGCAGGAATCCGCTGGATGCAAGAAGCACAGAACCGGTCCAAGTGGCGGTGCTTGGGGGAGACCTATGACCAGCAGTCGACGTCTTTTGGCTGAAATGTTGATGACGATGAAGATTCAATCACAACTGTCATTCTTTGATAGTTATATGAATTGGTTGACTGGGCAAATTGACGTAGGGTGTCAATTTGCTTAACAATAAAATAAAATCCCTGACTTTACATGAGTTTCGTTTCTGTACCGTTTTCTTAATCTGTGATCGAAGTTATTCCGACGATATATCGGAGTCACGATGCTATTGTCATGTACAGGCGGTGGTTTAAAGGATGTGTCTAACTGTCTATTACAATGACTTAGCGGACAATAGTTGGCAAATGAGAATCTTGTGTATTATCATATAATAGGGAAATTAAAAGGCCCATTTAATGGGTGACTATCTAAAAGTATGGGTGAATATCTAAAATAATGGTTGACTATCTGAAAGAATGGATGACTACCTAAAGGTACCTATTTATACCTACATATACCTTACCTAATGAAGAACGGAAATATGGAGGTAATAAGACGTTGGAAAATTACAACCTGATATTGGTATTCGTTGTTTCCACAAATAGACCAAATTCATTACCCTCCATGAAAAAAATAATAATTGGGTAATCGAAATTAAAAAAAATTGTGTAAGTTGGTAGGTGGGTGGTAGGTAGGGAAATATTTACCATGAGTAATAGTTACATGTGTGATGGCTGTGAAACAATATAACCTTTGAATATCTATGGTGTTCGCTGACCCCGAAATTAAGAAGGGCGGTACGCCACATATCAAACATAGAGCTAAGGTACATAATACAGGGTTTAGGCGATAATAACTAACCGTTTCAAGGACTGACCCTAATACCCGATCCGATAATGCGTTGCGTGTTCAACCACATTATACAAAAAAAAAATACAGCAAACAAAGTAAGATGTATTACTTTCCTGTCACCAAACACCATTTAACTTTTAACTGAAGACAAGCAACGTTAACTAGGATCCAAGCGACCTTCGGCTGCTGCCTGCCCATCGTGCAAGGAGGGAGCATCTCCTTCCTGGTAGCCATCACGCTGGCCATCCTTAACCTGCTGCAGTGGCAGTGCCCTGCAGGCGAGGTGTTGAACGCCATGACGGATGAGAAGCAGTAGCAGGTCTTATTTACTGAAGGCAAAGACTCGGGGTCATAAAACGTGCGAGAAGGATGGTGAAAACGGAGTACGGGATTTTGTTGATATCCATACAGAGTCCAAAAATTCTAAGATATTTGTCATCCACAATCCGCATTGGGCCCGCTTGGTGAATTACGGTCCAATCCTTCTCGTAGAGAGGAGGCCTGCGTCAATGTAGTGGGAACATTATAAGCTGATTCTATTTAAGCGTATGCCATAGAGAGTCTCGTGTTGTCTCGCTCCCTCGTTTCATGACCACTGCTGCCATGAACGTTGGCGTTTACATACATAGGTATTTTAAACAGTATAGGAATGTTTTTCTTTAATTCCCCTAAGGCTGGATACATTTTGCAATTATACGCCAGACATAAAAAGAAAAAAAATTGCCTTCCTTTGAACCTATCGGGAATTATTTGCGATCCATTTCAACAAAATCGTACGTACCTGTTAGAAACTAAATAAACAGAACAGCCTGTTTGGAAAAGGTCTAATAAACCTAATGTATCTACTCATTTTATTTTATTGGTTTTTGAACGTTTTATTTATTTTCGATTTCTAAGAAATAATCGAATTTCGTTGTAGTTTACTTTTTATTTGTCATATAAATAGCAGTTTTATTTTATTGATCAACATGAGTAAACCTACGGCCATTATTTCATCTTAACACGAGTATTGTGTCTAGACACCCTGTAGGTATACGTTGTCAACAGTATACTTAGTCCAAATGTAACTCATATATGACAAATAATATTGATATAGGTACAATTTATTCGAATCGAGGGCAAAACGAACGCGGGCAATATAAACTGCGGGCAAAACGAACGGACCCGTACAAGGACTGTGCCTAGAAGTAGGTAGGTACCGTACGCGAGTTTAAATGAATTACTCTTAATTGAATTACTTAATTAAATGAGCTCAAATTTGACAAAAAATATTGGTATAGAAAAAAAAATCGAATCGGGTGCAAAACGTACGGATCCGTACAATGTACTGAGCCTATATGTAGGTAGGTACCGTACGTACGTTTAAATGAATCGCCTTATTTCCTCGAAAGGATTAGCAGAGCTGTACCCATAGTTCACCCACATTTCGCCAGTTATGTTTAAGTCCCATTTAAAAGAGGGCGACCCCACAGCCATCAACCGGGCACAAATTCAGACTCAGGGCTGCCACTGAGAAGATACTTGGGACAAAAGATTTGCACGGCAACTTTTGGTACATTAATTGGGTGCATTTTGGGCCCAGCGTGACGAAAACCATCAGAACTATGATGACCTGTTTTGGATCTCGTTTTAATAGAACAGCTAACAGAAATCAGCATGAAACTGTGCACCCAGATGCCTAGGTTTAAGTTTTGTTTGCACACATAGTGCACTAGGTTTAGTTTGAGTCTAATACAACTTTGTCTAAATAGATTCAGGGCAAACTGAGGCGAATGTAAGGGCCGGCACACATCCCGCGAGGAGCAGCACTTCGCGGTGGTCACTGCCAAACAAATATCAACATCATCCATCATCATTTCAGCCGAAAGACGTCCACTGCTGGACATTGGTCCCCAAGAACCGTCATTTCGACCGGTTCTGTTTATTCCCCATCCAGCGGATTCCTGCGGCCTTCTGAAGGTCATTGGTCCACCTTGTGGGAGGCCTTCCAACGGTACGCGTTCGCCACTCCAGAACCTTTCGGCCCCATCGACCATGTCATCATTAAAATAAAGTCGAATAAATAACGTGAGACCCGCAATTCTTTCCGCTTAGATGAGCTCTCCAATAAATGGAAGTTTAGTTATTCTCAACTTTATTTCAACTCTTGCAAGGTCGATGTTTGTTTCGCAGTGACAACCGCACTGAGGTGCGTCTCGCCAGATGAGCGCCGGCCCTTAACAGTGTTTGGTCGGGCTTCATGATTACCTAGGTCTTAATTGTAGATAGCTTCAAACAGTCTTTTAATCTAGGATAAAGATTTCTTTATGTATTCTTCAGAGCCTTTTGAGTCGCAAGCTTAGCGCGGTCTTTTGTCACACAAAACCCAGCTTTTGATCCTTCGGTTCGATTTCGACTGAAATGTAATTGGTTTTTTCACCAAAAAGATGTGTTGCTACAGCCCGGGATTAGAACTATGCCTGATAAATGGAGATAGACTCGCCCCTTGTCACCTTGTGACCAATATGGCGAGTACTCTACGATACTAGATCTGCCTACCTCTGCAGGGATCTTCTTTTTAGATTGGGTGTAATGGTTTTCATTAGGACGAGGCAACATAAACTTGTAGAGATGTAGCTATAATCGTATATTCTCAGAGGCTGACAAAACAGCAAATGTTAATGCAATTTATTAATATGATGTCAGGCTGTCAGTCAAGCGTGAAATGCAAGTCACGCCGGTTTACTGCGCGGTCCCTACACAATGTGCTAGCACATGACACGACGCGAATGATAACTAAAATGGTAACATTTACCATCGCCAGATTTATTCAGTGTTATACAGATTGGACTGCAATTTAAACCCAAAACTTCCTAGAGTTTCTAACTTGTAACCCAACCGAAGTTTGTAATTCAAGAACGAAATCTGACGCGAGTTTATTTGGGAGGGAACTTTGATATTTTTACTTTCGCCTCAACTATATTTAGTCTGGGATCCCTTACCGTGTCAAATAGAACTAGAAAGTAAATTAGATAACTTTTAAATTAAACGTTCTGACGTTTTAGGTTAAACTTGTTCAATTTGGCACTTGCTTATTTCTATTCGTGCGTAAACTTCCTCTAACACAGTTATCATGAGGCTTAACGCACGCGCGATTTATTTTCGATCACTGGATTTTCAACGTTCTACTTAAAGCTGAGAGTTGATAATCCAACAGGGTTTTTTTTTGATGCGCTGGGATGCGCTCTGTTTGCTTCTCAATGGTCGGCTCAGTACCGAGAGTTGAAAATCCAGTGCGCGAAAAAAACGGCAAGTAAAAAAAATCGCCCGTGCGTACGTGGCTTAGGCCGTAAAATAGGCTGATATTTAATGAAGTCAGTCCTGAGATTATTTTACTTAACGTGTTTTGGAATTTCATCATTGATTGGATTGAATTAAAGTGTGTAAACAGCTTTAGAGTGGTCGTTACTTTATACTTTGTGATGAGATCGTGGATGTCCAGTGGTTTGATATATGATATGCAGAGATGTCGCACATGGTATAAATAACTGGCTACGGAGCGTTGACCGAACTCTGTGTTGCCATTTAATTTATAGAAATTCCTCTGAAAATATTTCAAAATATTGACCATAATCTGTTGCATCAAGTTTTTATCTTTGATTAGTATTATTATCCTGACATTCCTCGTCAAGTTTAGTCGATGTAGGGACGACGACCGCGACAGAAAATTTGATTTATAAGATTTCTTCTGTAACGATGATTCCCTTGGTTAATTGTAGACAAAAATGCTTCCTTAAAAATACAACATTCCAAGATGTTGGAATTTTAATCAAACAATTTGTATCAAAACAATTTATTTAGCGGAATTAATTCCGCCTTCCAAAAAAAATACCGTTTGCATCGCCGAATGTTTTTCAAATTAACTGTAGGTGCAAGTTTTATGTGTGGGGGAATATTTCTCATTATTCGTCGAGGCACCCTCGTCTTTTCCCGCACTCCATTCTTTATAGCCTCAATATTGTTTTGGGAGGTGTTGCCAGGACAAAATAAATGTTTGTATGGACCCCGCGTTCCGACCGTCGTCTTCGACGGATCCAACAATTTAAGCATTATTGCTTTTCGTAGATATTTTACACAGGGTGAAGGAATTTTATTGTTCTTTTTGTTATTAATGACGTAAACAAAGTTAGATTAATGTGCCACGTGTGGAATAAGTTCCTTTAGAAATTTTCTTTGTGGCATGAATTCGCTCGTAAATACTTTTTATCGTCCTGAATAATCGAATCCAAGTGTTCGTCTGTTCGCTTAACCTCAGATGTTGGATTGATTTTAATTGGATTATTGTTCAGACGTAATTTTATTCTTTTGATTTATCTGGAGTTTATGAATATTGGAATGGTCATTTGAAAGTTTCTGAATTTTTTATTTCTTTTTGATTATTTAACATGAATAGTTATTTAATTTCTTAACATTACATTAGTCTCATTCAGTGATTATTTGAAACGGTATTTTTTTTCTGTATTAGGTATTGCCCGGTTGTTGGCAACAGGCTCGCCCCGTATTAATACATACACCTAACTCACGAAATATAGATGAAACTACTATAGGTATACTTCTGCCCAATTCTTCAGTGCAATAAGGCGTGATGATGTATGTAATTTTATTGTGTTTCCTAGGTTGGAAATCTAGATACCTATTATAGAATTACTCATCTGTCATCCCACGTTATTCAAATTCCTCAATAAATTGAGGGCAAGTACTTAATAGGTTTTTTAGCGATTCTGACGTCACGGCGTCTTTTTACCCGACTACGGCGAAGCAAAAAGGAGGGATATGGTCAAAATACGGAGTCACACGTGTTAGGGCTAAATCGAACAGATTACGTGTGACTCCGGATTTTTATTTTCTCTATCTGTAATGTCTTGTTTATACCTTTTTAGTTGACTATTTTGTCGTAGTTGGGTTTTAGTTTTTATAACTTCAATTTTTTAACCTATAGTTATATTTTCAAGGTCCTCCTCGTTTTAACTACCGTCCCAAGAGAAATTATGTTTTCGTAGTTTGTAATTAGATGTAATGTCCTTGATACGGGTATAGTCCTTTAGTTGCTTTTACAACACCCTCGAGGGAAGATAGGGTGCCCCAAGTTTCTTAGCTATGTTGCTTACCCCAACTATGTTGCGGTCGGCTTCCAGTGAAACCAGAAGTGTTTATATATCTCTATTTTACATAATAATAATATGCTATTTTGGGTTCCTGGCTTTAATTAATTTGGGTAATTTTAGGGATCGCTTGCTCAACAAATCACTAAAATGCGCGAACTAAAACTTTTTTTCTCTATTTAGGTAATTAAACGGCGATACATGTGGTGGCCCCGTACTTGGTGAGGAATCTGGCATGTCCTAGAACCATAAATTCAAAGACATGTGTCATCTACCAACAAGCACTGGGCCCACGTGGTGGATTACTCCCTGTGGCCCACTCCCTCTCACTGAGGGCTGGTTCCCAGTAGTGGGAAAATTATGGGCTCATTATGCAACGATAAATATAGTATGTAACAGACCATGCGTTTATCAGTATTGTATGTTAATAGGTTTCCCTGTATAACTAGAATAAGTCCTCTTAATACGACAAAAACTGACAAACTGACAAAACCAAAGCGATGTTTTTAATACGTTTACCGGTAAACGTATTTACCGATTTGTTGTGCAAACGGGCTGAAAGGTGGCTTATATTTTTATTACTTTTTGGTTCAAATACTGCCATATAAAGTTTACGTAGCGTCCACACCGCTTGGAATTCGGTTCGTATCCCGAGAAAAACGTTGCAAGGACCACATGCATGAACACAAACAAAACGTTTCCCCTAAACAAAGCATTGTACAGCAATTTATCATTCAGCCGTTCATTCCCATTTTCCCTCCGCTCGCTTTATGTTGCATCAATATTTAAGGAATTCTTTATCACACAGCCGGAACTAGGAGAAAAGTACACACACAAACATACATATATTTTGACGCGAAGCTGCGAAGGTGTAATTTTTTCCCGGGGGCTTAGGTAAAAGGGACCAAAAGCCCCTCAATAACAGCCCCACTGACATGGCAGCCCCGTTAAAAATAAATCAAGTCGAATAACAGCAACGCTACAAAAAGTTCATTTCAATTTGAAATTTACAAGAATTTGCATTTTCGCACGTAAATGAGACGAACGGAGTAAGCCTCCTGAGAGCAGCCTTTTAATTAAGTTGTTTCCTTTACTACGTTATTGTTATTCTAATAGACAATGGAGCTAGTTAATGTTAATGTCTTCTTTAACGTCCGTAGGTACTAATGGCTTTGGTATAGATGGGATCTGTAAACAAGAAACTTAAATATTTTTCCTATTTCCATTTACTTTCTTAATCAACATCATCATCATTTCAGCCGAAAGACGTCCATTGCTGGATATAGGCTTCCCCCAAGCCCCGCTACTTTGACCGGTTCTGTGCTTCGAGCATCCGGCGGATTCCTCCAAGCTTCACAAGGTCATCGGTCCACGGTAGTAAAGAATTATGTGATAGAAATAAAAAATCGCTTATCTAACTTTGGTAATATATTCCACGAATATATTAAGCTCTCGAAGGCACCTTGAAAGGAAAAACAAAACCCTTTCAAGATCCTCTAAGAAACTCCGCCTTAAAAGCTTAGCGGGAGATTACGTTTTGTGAAGCCGCTATAATATAAAATCGGTGTATAGGAAGAACTCAATAAAAACATAATATCCAAAACCAATTTACGCAGTGACGGCTGCCGTCTCTCAGTTCACTATCAAGAAATTGTGGATCGACTCGCTAAACTTTCTCAATAACACCGCCAAGGAAATTTTCAATTATAAACTTTATCCACAAATCGGTACCGAACTGCACACAATTTTACACAGAATTATATCGAATAATATTAAATGACAAATAAGGACCAACGCGGCTACTAACTAGGACCATTCTTCCCGATACCGCTAAAGCATTTTGCTCTTTACATCCTATTTCTCCGGTCCTTTGAGGCACCGATACCTTTTATTTCCCAGGATTGACTATTATGTACGCCAGTAGTACTATTGTCTTAAAACTTTAAGAGGGAACGTTAAGTAATCCTAAGTAATACGAATTTGGGCAGTTGTTTGTCGTCCCCCATAATCTTTTAGAAGGGAATTAAGAATAAAATGAACTAAAGGAGGACGCCAACTGTCAATAAGGGATCAAAGCTTGCCAAAGAGTATTTTTATATACTACTTTACTGGGAAAAATCACGTACAAAACTAATGATGGGCAATTTGGTCCTAACGGCCTAATAAACGTCTGGCTCGAACAGTCTTAGGGGGATCGTTTCTTAATCACCATGTTTGGCAGGCAGATTAGCGATAGCAGTATGATCAGTATTCTGAAGGAGCCTGCCAATCCCCTTGGTATAATCCCTTAGGCGTGCTTTGTGATACTCGAAATGAAAGACGGTGGATTATCTTTTGCCGAGGTCTACACATTGCCGAGAGGCTAACAAAGGAGTGCTTGCAAATACATTTTTGCATCTTCGCTGGAAATATTTTCATTTTTCTCTCAATTAGCATTGAGGCTAAAGTATTGTGGGATGCATTCTAGTATTTCTTTAGAGAACGCAACCGCACGTTAAATTATTTTTGTAAGTAGGTATGTATATTGTCTAAGTTTAAAGGCAAATGACATCAAAATAGCACAGAGTCAACTTCCAAAGTGTATATACGCGTTGCATTACTGCAATGTTACATATTTAAAGTCATTAAACCTCCGCTCTCGAGTTAAGCTTCATTCTAATTACTAAATAGAATCTGTCTTTAATTTACATTTAATTATACAAATGCACTGAAATCTTGTTGTTCTTTAAATCTGTTGTTGAGAATTGGGTTACAGACGACAATGAAGCTAGCGGTGTACCTAATCTAGATTGAAGAATTGTATAAAACGAAATTGTAAAACAAAAGAGATGTTTTTTACTTTATACCGAATAAAACTTTCTGTATTTTTTTCATTGTATTTTGAACATAGACAAAATAAGTGTAAAAGCTTTTAATGAGAAGTAGCGAAAGAAAAGAAATAAAGACAAACCGTTTAAGTTTCACGTAAACAGACAGCACGTGTCTGTTTACGTGTAAGTGGAACATATTATTGTAGAAATGGATAGTATCAAGAAACTTTTAACCTGTCTGACTGATTGTCGCCTCCAACCTAAGCTATGTAACTGAGGCTTTAGTGTAAATTTGCAAGTGAGTAAACGTAACTATCGCGTTTGCGTTAAGATTTGACTGATAGATCATAATGTTAAGAATATTAAGGTGAGAATAAAAATCTTAACGCAAACGCGATTGTTACGTTTACTCACTTGCAAACTTACACTAAGGCCTTTTAACTCTGAGGATTCCCCTCATCGTAGAGCATACACATCAAGAGATAACATCAACAAACATACTCAATACGAGTTTATATTCGTAGATATGAGTTAACAGATGTGCCACTTTGTTAGATAAACACACGACGCTTAGGCGATTATCTCAAAATGTGAAAACATAAACAACACCGCTTGAAATGTTAGCAGCGATAATAAGGCCCTGTAGAATATTAACATGTGGATTTTTCATTAAATGAACAACCGTAAATGTTTGATGACTCAATTTCCGACCAAACAGCGGTGTTTGAATTTTCTGCCTACTTTAATTCTGGCAAAATCTAATTCTACCTTTAGATCCATATGTTAGTATGACATACCTATCCATTAAGTGGTGCGAGCGAGATAAAAACCTGAGGTTGTGAGGACAACCTCAGGTCTTTATCTCGCTCCCACCATACTACTCGCGGACTGAGTGCGAGCGAGACGGAGGTGGCAACAAATCGGCAAAAGTAATTTAAAAAAAATAAAAAACATAGTCGCTGCTTAATAGTTAGTTCAGTTAGTGTGCCAAGTTTCATGATCTAATTTGAAGTATTTTTTGAATAGCAGCGGTTTATTGTTCGATTTGGAGGTAACTTTGGATTTTTTTTCTATCAATAAATTTTTATGAAATCGTGTTTTCGGCTAACAGCTCAGACGCTAACATTAATCCTCAACTTTAACATATATTTATTTCAAAATTAATTCTGCAGTAGTTTCGACATAACGGCGGATCTTGCTAAGCAAGTTGACGACCTAGGCCCTTAAGTACTGAATGGAAAGTGTAGGAAGATATTCAAGTTTGTACAGGACTTTGTTTCTGAAAAGATATAACTTAACCAATTCATTGTTAATCCTGCGGTCTAATTGCGTGACACACTCACAATCCAAATGACATTCATTTTGACAATCAGCAATATTCATTGCGTTAATTACGTTAATGAGCAGACGAATTTTTCAAACATATGATATGAAGAAATGGATTGTGAATTTTCTTCAAAATCCTTTGGATTGTGATAAAAAAGTGTGGTATGCAATAGGGTGCTGAAGCTAATAACAAATAAACACTTAAAAATTTAATTGTATAAGGTATAAATTTTTCAATGGACAGATGACTTTTATTTTAGAAATAAATATGGCGGTATGACAGCTTTTGTATAGAAAATATTATGTCAAACTGTCATAATATTTATTCTTCAGATAAAAGTTAACTGACTATTGAAAAATCAGCCCCTAATTGGGAAACTGGGATGAAATTGGCATAGGACCGAGGCAAGTGTCAAAACTCAATAGAGGAAGTTAAATATTGATGGCAGTAGATGTGGATGAAAATGAGAATTAGCCTAGAATAACCTTTTCACTCGATATAAATTTAACCCCGTTGCAAATCCATTGTTATTTCTTCACTCCTTTTTTAATTATTAATACTTGCTTATTCAAGATAAAATATCGCGTAAATTTTTCACTTTAGACCAATATTTTCATAACTTTCATCACAGCTACGAAGCTGATTATTTTATGCATAAAAGTAGTACTCATGAAGATTCAGTTGCAAAAAAAAAATCTCGTAAAAGTCTTTTTAAATTGTTCAAATCCAAAAATTCTCAAAAATTCAGAATAAAAATCATAACTCGAAAACTATCAAAAATCGCGGAACATACATGGGGGTGATTCGGATACCTCACGATACGGGGGAACTAAATTTTCTTTTTGGACGTCAACCGTCCGGCCACCCTGTATAATAAATATACAAGGACATTTTTATGAGTGGCCATTAACATGATACCGACAGGAAAACTAAAGGAGTTTTCTATGTTTGAGAACACACCTATAAATCAAGGAAAACTACGTGGAGACCATTTCAACACGATTCTACAATTTCTGCCGTAAAACGAATCTGCCGTAAAGCGAATCTGTCGTAAAGCGAATCTGTCCTAAAGTATAGTATATTATATACTGCATCCGTATAAATGCTTTATTTCAAACGCAAAAATAAAGTTCGTAGTTCCTTTCACTGTATATTATGTCCTAGCTTCCGCCCGCGGCTTCGCCCGCATTATATGTCGATAAAAAGTATCTTTTTTCCATCCCCAGGGTTCAAAGTATTCCCGTGCCAAATTTCATCAAAATCGGTTCAGCCGTTTTTACGTGATGCGCGATCAAATAAACAGAGAAACAGATAAACAGACAAAAAATCTAAAAACTGTTGGTACTTACGTGTTCTGCTATCGATTCTAAGTATCCCCAGCCAACTTTTTTTTCGAATATTTTCCATGTAGTACAGACTTTTGACGCTTTTCAACTTTATTATATGTATAGATTTAATGCAGAGCCATCTAGAGTTCCATTGTTCAAACATCGGGAAAACGGTTTTTCGTTGATTACTGCCAGTTTACTCCTACTACAGCAAGGCGCGTTAAAGAACCTCGTTCCAAAATCAAGCAAAAATAAAAGCTTATAAAAAATACTGAACCGCAATAACGCTCCTTTTCGTCGCAAAACTTTTCTTTCAGGCAAACATTTAGCTTTTCTCTCCATTGCAACTATAAATGTTTTATGCATCCCTCCCTCTTAGAGTATTTCTCAAAGTCGAATAGCAGTTCCGTCGAAATCTTTTTTCCTCACAATGGTGGTATGCTTCAAAGTCAATAGTGACCTACTTCATATGAAATCTTTCAATTTCACATGAACTGGGACGCTGTGTTGCTGTTTATGATCGTAACCTCAATTTTTACTGCGATTATCAAGAAATTAATGCGTTTTAAAAAAGATCTGTGGATATTGGTTGGTTTATTGGTTTCTTTTCTTTTCTTCTTTTGTTTATAATTTCTTTTGAGGTAACTATGAATGGAAATTGAGTAATGATTGATTATTGCGAGATTTCTAATGCGTGACCATTATAGTGATACCAGGAAGTCTGAAATTGTCTCACAGGAACTTCCTACCGGGATAAAAAGTATCCTATGTCCTAATCCAGGTCATGGTCTGCCTATTTCATCCAAATCTGTTCAGCCGTTTTAGCGTGAAAGCATAACAAACAAACAACTATCATTCGCATTTATAATAGTAGTTAGGATGTACTATATTCGTTTAATCACATAAAGCCTCATGAAGACTGGTGCGACGCGACTGCTTGACGCGATTCTAACCGAATCGCGTCGCGCCAGTCTGCACGAGGCTTTAAGCTTATTGACAAAGGGATCCGTATTTGGACCTTATGTATTTTTCATAAAATAAATAGAATCTTTCAAAAATACAGGTACTTAATCCATAAATTCATACCTCACTTCGTACTCAAAAAATGCAATTCAAATATGCAGTAAAACGTAAAAACATCTCAATTTCTTTTTCTATTTCCGTTGTAAACTTAACAAAGTCTGATGAATAAACTTTGTATTGCTTCACTTGGCCGGGGAGGCTACCTTGCCTGACATGGATGACGTCACCGTGTTAAACTCAATTTAAAGTTCCACTGTCAAACTTCAAGTTGGTGCTTTGTTACAGATGAATAATAACGTGGTGTTTATATTTAGAGTGAAATATGTGAAAGGCTACCAAGATCTACCACGTGGGCCCAATGTGGGCAACATTGGGCCCAAGTGGTGGGAGTTAGGGAAAGACAGAAAGAAAAAGTATATATACAAACTTTTTTTTTTAATTGTTAACTCCCTTTAACAGAGAGGAGGCCTGTGTTCCGGTAGTAGAAAAGATACTCGTAGAGGCTGATTATTTAGATATGTGATAGGCACGGCACATCTTCATTTCTAACCTTAATTTTGAAATTGACTGTGTTATCCTCCACCACTGCTGCACTGTGGATGTGAATATAATTTGGTGGAAGGCGATTAAAGGTGCCTACAGATTTGATGATCGTTATTATCGCTCGAAATGCGCTGTGTTATCACGATCAAAATGATCAGTCAGCTTCGTTACTGTCGCATGTTATAAAGTTAAAATCGAGCCTCACTTGTTGAATAATTATCGATTAACAAAAACGATACAGTGGCGATCGACAAAAACACGATGTCGATCGTCTGTTGCTTACACATTTAATCGTTTTTTTTAACACTCAAAAATCCTGAAGACTTCTAAAGACTATTTCATTTCTCACCTAAATAATGCCTCTCTAACAACACGTTGGAAGTTATGAATAACAAATTAAACAATTTCAAAAACAAACAAAACAGGTCCAATTAATTACATGGACAGCAAAGACCCCAAAAACAAACAACAACATTGGGCCATAATGTTTAACATGCACACAAAACAAAAACCAGGATCCACGAGTAATAACTTCAGAAAAATTTAATTCCTCTCATGGTTTTGGAATCGTGCAATTAAATTAAGTATGCGGCTCACCCCGGGACGTGTGACCCAGTTCCAGAACTGACAATTGCTGAACACACATCTTTTAGCCGAAACGTCAATATAATTGAGATGTAGAGTTTAATTGGAGGGGCTTGTGGCTAAGTAATAACAGTCTTACGGGTCGATTGATCAGGTTAAGCTTTGCTTGCCGTGCTCGGTCCGTGGCTGGCTGACCATCTTTACATAACAAGACCCTCCGTGTCTCGGAAAGCCTGAATCTTTGGCAGTCGTTAGGGTTACTCTCCTTGGTAAGACTGGTTGTCAGACTTTCGGCGTTCTATCGTGTGACCCAGTAACTGGGTTGTGAAGGTCAGAAAGGTAGTCGCTTGATATAAAAAAATACCAGTATTCAGTTACACTCCGTTGGACTGGAAGCCGACCCCAAGATAGTTGGAGAAAGGCTAGGCAGATGATTTAGAGCTTAATTGGAGGGATATAAATAATCGTTAACCCTGTAATCTTTGGCTCGAGGAGTGTAATCATGATCCTACGTAATACCGTCATTTGCCGATACTGGCGTGTGATGGTTTTAAGCTTTGGCCGGTAAATGGCTCCCGACTGGGGACTGTTTCGGTCGATACGCGGCTAATGAGGCGCTCAGAGGGCGATGTCGCCGACCGAATCTCTGCCACTACTCTAGTTTGCCAAGTGTGACCGTAAGCCATAAAAATGTTTATTTTCGTACGTATATGGTAGCTGAACATACTTATGCTTACTTTATTTATTTTATGATGATTGATTTGATGACACTTACAAAAACTTATACTTACACAATGCGTAAAATGTTAAAGCTAGATCGACAATAGGTTCTTTGAAAGAAGGTGAGTCGAATACAATCAATTTAGCACTTGTTTTATTCAACTTTTACTGCCCTTATGCTAACTAGCAAAAGGGTCTCTGCGTCCGGCGCTCGTCGTGGCAACACGTCGTGTTTGGCTTCGCGACAAGTCAATCGTTATCCTGAGGTTCCATTGTTGAGAGGTGAAACACGCGTCGATTTCTTACAGGGTTTTTTTAATAAGACTCTTTAAGAACGTCTATTGTATTTTAGCAAAGGCGTATTCTAAAATATTCCACTTCTCTCTCTTTGTTGTTGTTGCCTTCTCTGGCCAGTCACAAAATAAGTTCATCGTCTTCAGGAACTTACTGCGTTACAACCCTGGCACATCTGTCCTAAAGCATCTGACATATTACACATAAACAACATCACGCCAGGACCTCATGTTCAGCAGTACTATTTGCGAACACTAGAGAGCGAGGCAGTCCCGACATATTACTCATAAATATATAACTAATGAACAGAGAGTAATAAACAAAATTGTCAGCCATAACACTTGTTCTATAATATTTATAATAAGTGAAGGCAACAGCGACTGGAGCTAAAGTTCAAACCTCACACTGCACATGTATACGAATAATAGAAAAACCCAATTAAACTTTACCAACCTAGGGAATGGAATGTGGAGTTTTGAGTTTTCAACGTCATGTAAGAGCTTTATTTGAATCTAATGAATAAAAGTTTTTTTTTATTCAGCCTTGTTGTTCGATCCGAATGCGGGGTTAGAGTCGGAGCTGCGCTTGAGTGAATAGGTCAATGAAACCGCGATATTCTACATACATATTCATGTAGGTTCTATTTCTATAGAAACAAATTCCGAATATCGTAAAAATGTCATGTGTATTGAAATTATTCGAAAAGTTTTTGAATCCATAACGCAGAGTACATGTACATTTTCGTAAAAATGAAGAGCTGTTTCTATTCTATGGAATATTGATATCGAAGCAGGAAAGGTTTCTTGAATTTACTTCGTTGACTACCTACCTTCCTTGACTAGTACCATCTTTAAGTATTTTTGTGCCTCATAACCTTATCTAAATAATACATATATCATCTATACTTATAATAAATCTGTAGAAGTGAAAATTCTGTACATTGAAAATATCAAAAAAATAAATGGCAGGGGGTGTTACTAGACCGACACCGAACCCAAATATGTGATTATTTTTTTTTTGTCTGTCTGTCTTTCTGTCTGTCTGTCTGTCTGTCTGTCTGTCTGTCTGTTTGTTCAGGTATCACGCAAAAACTACCGGTTCGATTACGATGAAACTTGGTATAATTATTCTTTAATATCCTGGGCACCACACTGGGTACTTTTTATCCCGGAAAAGTATCCTATCCTACGGTTGGGGGGTGTCAAAGTTTGTATGGAAGAATTTTAACGCGCTGTCCGATTAACTCGAAACTCAATATTTATACTTAAACCCAAAAATTAAGAATAACGTGTATCAGGATTTTTCGAAATTCAACCCCTAAGAGGGTAAAATAAGGGATGAAAGTTTGTATGAAAAATCTTATTCCTTGAGGTAATAAACATGAAACTTCGCACGAATAGTTATCTAAATAAATTATAAAGTTTGTAGTTTTTTGTTTTTCTAAATTACGCCCTAAAAGGGGATTGGGGGGTGTCAGTGTTTGTATGGAAGAATTTTAACGCGCTGTCCGATTAACTCGAAACTCAATATTTATACTTAAAACCCATGGGGATGTATGGGGTAATTTCCGACACTCACGCGGGCGAAGCCGCGGGCAGCAGCTAGTAATGAATATGTCTGTATTTCCAATAATTTTTACAATGAAAATATGTAACTATATTATGAATAAAATACGGTGGAAAACAGAAATATTGGCAATTAGATTAATTAAGAGTATCAGAGGAATTCAAGAATTATTTTCTCATGTACTATGCTGACCTAATTTGTAGGGCTTTCAGTTGAGCGGTTGCAGAGTTCCAAGTGATTGTTGATAAACTTTTGAATTCAATTAACTTTGGCAATTTAACAAATGGAACTAGAATTAAAACGGTTAAATAATGTTAGCCTAATTAACAACCTACAATAGTTTTTCTTGCCTGTCTGTGAGACGACGTTGTTCTTCTTGATTACGGAATGAATGTTGATGCGGTTTTTACCATCATTTAGATAATTTATTCCATAAGTTTTGTGATATGTATTTAATACATTCATATAATTAAGAAATTTTGATGTTTTGCCAAGTCGGAAGACCCGTGCGCTAATATTTTATAAGTAAATCTCTTGTTACTTGAACAGTAGAAATATCTCCAGGCTCAGTTTCAGCGTTGACACATTTATTAATTTATGCTGGTGAGCGATTGTAAGCGATATCTGAGAGGTTTAAGAAATTGCGAATGGATGGTGCTATTAATTATGCACCGCTTAGTTCAGCTCGACTGTGACCCAATTTAGCCGGGCGCCTCCTGCGAACATCTGCGATCGTGTCGCTCTCGACTTAACTTATCTGTAGTGATATCACTGCTTCTATACACTACGTCAACTCACCATTCAATACAAAATACGGCCTTTCATGGAGATTTGCTCCCAGCATATGTTATTCGGGGAAGAAATTGAAAGTTGGAAGTGGAAGCAAAGATTACGGTCGCATATGGGGTGAGCGATGATAAGTATATGTAGCATAATCAGCGCAGGAGTTGATGAGCTGTTAAACGGTTTAAAAATGGAAATAGGTACAGAAGCAATATCAGCACATCCCAGCCACAATGCTGAATTAAAATAGCGCGCAGCGACAACGAGTTACAAAGTCAGCATAATTAAGAAACTTGCAAGTAGATTACTTAGTTTGTTCCCCTTATTAACTAGTTTTGTTTCACTTAGCTATTCACCAGACAAATCTCTGCAGGTTTTGATTTATGAAGGCATTAGAAGAGGCAGATACTGAAATATTCATCAAACTTTCCAATCGCAGAAAATGTAACATCAATATGTAAACTGTGTTACGAAGTTCGAACTCATCAGCGTCGTCGATAAAGTTTGCAAATCTTTTGGGATGAAAAAATAAAGCTGCTTTTGTCTCGGCAAATGTCCTGATTACTAGCTCCGAAATGCGTTGACTCGGCGCTCTCAATGCCCTCTTATTTAACTTAGCTCATCCCGCGACTTTCGCATTTCTTACCAAGTTATTCTGCGTTCAAGTTACAAATTGGCCCTTCATTTGGTTTAGTTCCGGACATCGCCAATCGCCTCAAGATTGCGAATTTGCAACTTTACACGTTTCGTCCCCTGTGTGTTCACACAATTCATTGTCAACAGCTGTTAGCGTCCTCAAAGTACTCCTGTTGCATATCAATGACATTGGATGCTGTAGTTCAGAGTTTACATACGTTTGCTCTTATTTTTCCCATCGGACTATGTAAAGCTTGCAGAATATATTTCCATTTATTTAGTTTTCATCAGGTGGATAGGCTTTTTTTTGGTTTGTTAGCTGCTGAAAAATGGTATTTCTGATTATTTCGTATATCTTCTGTACAATGTAAAGGGAAGACTCGTTTTACCCAAGTTGCAAAAGATCAACTCGCAATCCACGGCTTCAAAAGGAAAACTCCCAGAGAGGTGTTTTCTTTCCATTCCAAGTTCTAAGTAATGTGAAATTCCTACAATATATGAAGTTCCCCGTTCTTTGAAATTACACGTTTTCCCAAAGTTTCAATATAAATTCCAATTTTGGATTTAGCACGATCGTCAGTTTCAAAAGTTTTGAAATCGACGGACATTTCGACGGGATAGTCATTTCGATCGTCGAGTAAGCTGGTGCAAGCTGTTCGGAAGTTTCAGGCTCTCTCTACGGAGACTTCGTTAATAAACCGCATCCGAGTAAAGTTTTGAGACTGTCCCACGAAGTCTTTATAGGTACCTCCTTTATTTAAAAGGGAAATTGAATGAGTCACATTTTTTGCTGGTAAGGTCTTATATGCTTTTTTCTAGCGGTTTCTCTTGAACGGCACAGATTTTTTTGGTCTGGATCCCATTGTGAAGGTGAAAGTTTCAATGTTTTCTTGGAACTTGCAGTCTCTTGTTGAAACAGATATGCAATAAATAAATTGTATTATGCATAGCACGCCCAGTTTCTAATAAGCGAGGCCAGTTCATTTAAAATTGACAGATAAACAGTCGGAGGAAGAATCCTTGGGGACGTGTGCTATTTCATTTAGATATTCTATTAGTTTATATGTATGTACCTATGTATCTTCATTGTTCTTTGCGCAAACTAGTTTAAAATGCTGTTGGTGCACGAAACGATAAAAGCTGTATTGTTAATGTTGTACAGTGTTTTATAACAGTCTGGATCTTGTCTAACTTTTGCGTAAATCTTAGCCACAACCCGAGAATGTAGTAGAATTTGATGAAATGATGACTGATGAGTTTGAATAACTAGTACTTAACTTTTCACTTAGTTTACTATCGTGTACTGCACGCGTAGTATGACCACTGTAGAAACGGGTTTTGTCGACGGGAGAATAAACAAAATGACAGATTGTCGATCTGTCAATAGACAAACTGACAGATTGTTTATCTGTCATTTTGTCTATTCTTCCGTCGCCAAAATCTGTTTCTACGGTGATTATGCTACGCGTACTGGTAACCAGTATTTGCAATTCTATTCTAAACAACTTCTTATACATTATGGAAACGAAACATCCCGTCTCATCTTTTCCCAAACATTAATGTGCCTTCGAAATTTTCTGCTAAGCCGTCTTAACATTTTTGTTTCTTTATTTTTTCTTGCTTACCTAAGCCCAGGTTCGCACGGACGATTTTTTTATTGTGCCGATTTTTTTCGCTCACTCATTTCATTTCTTGTTATTGAGCCGTGAATTGAGAATCCAACAGAGCACATCCCAGCGCGTTGAAGAAAGTTTGTTGCATTTTCAACGTTCGGCGCTTTAGAGAGCATTGCAAATCCTGTGCCCAAAAAAAATCGCTGCGATAAAAATTCGCCCGTGTGAACCTGGGCTTAAAAGGTACTTTTCCATGTTTCCAATAATCTACGTAATGGCTTTTAAGGAACGTTTCATTATTTAATGGACGCCTTCAATAATAACAGACGCGACTGGAAGACACGAGGAAAAGCGGCCAAGTGCGAGTTGATGTTGTTGGGTCGGAGTTTCTTTAATATTTTGATTAAATTGCTTTTATTAGGTTTATGATGAAATGTTTATGTTTGATAAGGCGTTTTAGGTAAATGTATATTAATGTTTATATTTAATTATATTAAAAAAAATACTTTTTATCTAAGAAAAAAGATACAACATTGTAAAAGTCAACATTTTAAGAAGATGAAAGAAGAAATTCTTTCCAGTTTATTAGATAAACGTAGTTCCTTATCTTTCTCTCTCTCTCTCTAATAAATAAGAACTCTAATAAATAATAATTTCCCAGGCTTTGTTTTTATTGTACAGACAAAGCAAAAAGAATTATATTAATTAGATGACTGTTTTCATAATTAATTTTGATTTCTTGGTTTTCAGGTAAGATGCTGAGAAAGCCGTGTTACAAAGTCCTACGTTTGTGGTAAACATATTCTTGCAATATCAAGCATTTTTGAATTAAAATATTAACATAATGTAACCCCACTTACTTGTTCATTCGTAGATATAACATAACATAACATAACATCAAGCCATCCCTGAATGGTTCGGCGGAGGTGTCTGTACCTGTAAGTAGTACACCCACATTACGCCAGTTTTGTTTTTTAAATACCACTTAATAGGGGGCGAGCCTATTGCGATCAACCGGGCACAAACCCAACACAATTAGTTGGTTATTCATATAACCAACTAACATAATCTCGATCATTTTTAGCATGGTGCTAAAACTGAAATGTGTTTCATTTTAAGTATGGTAATCATCATCATTGGCAGCCTTGTCACACCTACTGCTGAGTGTAGGCCTTCTCCCGGCTTATTCCCAGGAGCTCCAAATAATTTTGGGTTGGGGTTCGACATTATCGCATTACTCCGGTAATTTGTTTGTTGAATCATTAATTAATCTTTTGTGCAATCTGTACTTTAAATTTTTTGGAGCTATTGCTTTTTTAATTTAGAGCCGCCGCCGGGAATAAAATTATTTGGAGCTCCTAGGAATAAGCCCTTCTCCCTTTTGTGCCATGCCAAGTAGGTACCTTAGTAAAAAAATCGTCGCCAGTCTCTCTTACTCATTCTACTTATTAATTAGTAACTTGTTTTTATATGAAAAATCATTATTTTGAAAAATTAGACAACCTACTTATGTTTTCTCGCAACGTCATGTTTCTATGAAAAATCTTCTCGAAATCACCCAGTTCATCTTCAATCATCTGTTCTAAGACAATTTCCCTTCATTTGAAAATCAAATAGAATACGTATTTTTCGTATCGATAAGTAGGTACCCTCGAACTAAGATAAAAAAAAAACGTATATTTTGCTTCAGAAATATCGAAGCATCGGTCTGTGCCAAATAAAATATTCAGCGGGCGTAATTTAAAAGCTTCCGGGTCACTTGCTCCAGCATACTTCGTCATTCTACTCTTGATTGCTTCAATATGCACCTTAATCCCTTGCGATAAAACGCAAATTCGCGCCCCATAAATAAGTCTTGTCAAATGTGCTTAAGAAGATAACTTGGCAACATTCAATATAAAAAACATTAAGTACCTAATTTTCGCGGAATTTTCGAGTACGTAATTTTTTTTCCCCAAATTGTCAAGATCATTGTGGCGTTACAGGGGTAGTCAAAATTTTCCTATACGTAAACATTTTTTTTTAATGATCAACATTTTTAATCTATATGAAGTTGAATAGACCAATCATAAATCAACTGTATACTGACAATCTGTACACAAACAATAAACCTCCTGTTTTTCTTATTTTATTTTATGTATTTTATAATTTTTGTGGGGTAATACGTCTTAATTTGCTGGCAACCTTGTTCCTACTGGTGCCAATAATATAATTGTCTTATCTATAAACATGTATATGTCGGCGCTAACAAATTACGCATTTAAAGTCCTTGTTATCGGTATTTTACTTAGGTATAATAA
This sequence comes from Eupsilia transversa, assembly GCA_914767815.1. Taxonomy (NCBI): domain Eukaryota; kingdom Metazoa; phylum Arthropoda; class Insecta; order Lepidoptera; family Noctuidae; genus Eupsilia; species Eupsilia transversa. The sequence goes on from OU611888.1 coordinate 9,676,389, forward strand.
TTATACTTGTACATACACCGATAATTAAGTTTATTACATTCATTATCTCATATCCACAGTAAAAAAAAAAAACGTTACGCTCACGGGTGGAATAATTTTATGATGGGAAGCTAAGATTACTGTATTACAATCTGCCGACAATTCAAAGGTCACTTTGGTATCTAATCTATTTGGAAACAGGTTTAAAAGGAATTACGTTTATAGAAAAAAAACAGCACCCCAATTGCGTAACACACTGTTACGCTGTTTCCCATTCCGAAGGTTTTCGATGGAAATTCGTCCATTGCTTCATATGTTTGAAAAATTCGTCTGCCCAACAATGGAAATAACGCAATGAATATTGTTGAATTTACCAACTGAAAGAAATTAAAAGTGTTTGTGTGTTGCGCAATAACTCCACAGGTCTTTCTAAATATAATAAGTATGGAGCCTACTGAGGTACAAAAAAATATTCTCATAATCAAACTCACAACATTTAAGTATTTCAAATAGGCGGCAAACCAATTACAGACACTTTTGAATTATCAAGGGATCGGCCAGCCAGAAAGATCAAGCTAGTTGCCCATTCCAAAGCGTAGTAGGTTCCTATGGAGAAGAACGGGCAAGAAACTACACAGACATCTTTTAAATTAAAATATTGTTACAAAATATTTGTTACATCATTCATGTTGAAATTATACATGCGAGAACAATGTAGAAAGACGTAATATCAACAGAACACCCTTGTAAGATAATCCCATAAAAATAATGTAATTTATTAATTTAGCTCTGAACACAGTGCACTTAACGCGAGCGCCGGCAGGCAGGTACATAAGTGTCGACACACTTCTGAATAAATAAAATGTTAGGCACATTTATAAGAGAACTTTTGCAGTAAGAACTCTGCTTCATTTTCATGTCTGAAATGGGACAGGCGACTTTAAGTTTCGAAGTATTAGTTTTATGACTGTCATTTGCAGAAGAAATGACGTGTACGCAGTAAGAAGTTAAATAGGCTTTGTGTAAGTACAATATAGGTTCAATCTAAGAAAAAGTGGAAGTTTTGGTAATAGCTTTAAGATATTGAGCTTGTGTTGGGGTGTAAACAAGTAAAATAGACCAGCACCCTTATTGGGTAACTTTCAATCACAATCTGAATAATATTGCCAATCCATTGCTTCATATGTTCTAAAAATTTGTCTGCTTAACAACGTAAATGACGCAATAGTTGTTGTTGAACTGTCAAAATGAAAGCCATTGCTACTGTTAGTGTGTTACGCAACTACCCCTTTGTTTTATGGAGGGTTGAGAATTGCAGGTTCTGATGCAGGAACATTAGTAAAATGTAACAGGAACAATAGTAAAGTGTAACATGAACACTAGTAAAGTGTAACAAATAGCAGTAAACATAAAAAAACACTGCTTCGTTGGTCTGGTGGTCGCAAACGCTACTGCTGAGCATGAGGTCCTAGGTTCGATTCCCGGTTCCGGCAAAGTGATACCTATTGGTTTTTTCGATTAAGAATTTCTCAATACCAGCCCGGAGTCTGGATTCTGGCGAAATGTGAGTGTACCTACTATGGTTACACCTCTGCCTAACCCTTCGGGGAAATAAGGCGTGATGTTAGGTTGCTATAAAAAAAAATCATACCTTGCGGAAAAACAACATTCAATCATCAGTTTTTAAAAAAGGAGGTATCTATTCATCTATAAAAGATACGAATGTGTCTGTATCCTACCTGTACCTTTATCTATTGATTAATAAATAACAAGCAACAAAATGTTGTATACCCCGTTTATTCCGCACCAGTTGTAAGGGTCAGCAATGGGACGGCCAGGGGTTTGCCGTGTTCATGATAACGGCTTGTGCGACCCGACCCGTCTTCACATAAGTACTGTATTGTCGTGTTTTACGTGTAACTTAAATGTCTTAACCAAACTCGTTGAGTTTGTACATAACGGGTTCTCCTTTAGTGTTGGACAGTCGTTACAGGTCGTCAGAAGCCCAAAAGTCTGACAACCAGTCTTACCATGGGGTATCGTATTACCCAGTTGTGGAGGTCAGATGGGAAAAGGCTAGGCAGATTTTGGAAGTGTGGATGATGCATTTTGCGATAATCGCGGCAGATACAGAGCCATTAATAGCCTTCTACAACGTTGAGGCCAAGCTTGGGCACCAGTCCTCTTAATGACGGACATAATTCATTATGATATTATGATTATAATTGAGTACGTGACTGCATGCACCTACTTATCTCTTTCTAGCATCTTTAGGTAATTCTAGAAAATAGACGGGGGCACCAAAGTCGTGAGTTCGTGACTTACAAATCTTTAGGTGAGGTATACCTAAGATATAAGATAAATAGCACAGTTGCGAGCACATATTTAAATGTTCAAAGGTGTAGAGGGCAAGTCAATATAGTGTTGTCTCATTTACTGTTGCGCCTGTGACGTAGCTGCGGCGTTGACCCCTTGATAACGCAATCTGCTATTAATTACTCAGAAATATTACCAATAGTCGATATTCCTTACTTTTTGCTTGAATCCCTTCAATGAAGTTCGTCGTATTTAGCAGCAAGCGCGAGGAGGTAATTGCTTAACACACATATAGTAGCAATGGCTTTCATTTTGGCAGTTGAACAACATTAATTGCGTTATTTAAGTTTTTTGAGCAGACAAATTTAACGAACATATGAAGCAATGGATAAACAATTCCCTTCAAAATCAACAGATTGTGATTGAAAGTGTATTACGCGATCAGAGTGCTGATCTACAGTCCTAAATTCCTAATGACGATCGCTTTTATTTTAACCAACATCCATGGCGTTATCGTGAACATAACATACGGCACAATGGATATAGTCGGTACTGAAGAAAACATAAAATATAAAGACAGTAATTTAAACTCCATTATCCACGAAAATCAGTATTAAAACGTTCCTTAACAACCTACTGTACAAGATGTATTAACTAAACTGTCAATTTTACAGTCTGTAGCTGCGCATCTCAATGACATACTTACTGGTTTAAGTGGCTCATCTGGGCTTACTTCAGACTAAACGTGCGTATAAAACTTTATGGGTATTCTAAATTTATGTTATTAGACCACGATGAGCGATATTCGTTCGAAAACTCATGATAAGAGACATAACTCTGAACTCACGCTTGTGAGTAAAACATTTGATAAGATAATAAACGTTATACAATGCTACCGAGTCGCAATTGAATGGGAGAGTTGGGAACAAGTCTGAACAATTTTAGTCAAGTTTAAAGTCTCGTTTGCTAACGGGTACTTACAAATAAAAATGGTGGTCTAGTTTTCTCCTTAGTTGGTTCTATTCCCATTGCTGTGGTTTGTGTTCTATCAATATTTGCGTACCGAGACTCTTCCGTGCCTCGAAAAGCACGTCCCGACTGTCATTCATGGATCATTGACAGTCGTTACAAGTCGTCAGAAACCCGAAAGACTGACAACCAGTCTTACCAAGGGGTATCGTGTTACCCAGTTACTGGGTTTTGGAGGTCAGATAGGGAGTCGCTCCATGAAAAATACTCCATGTAATATTCAGCTGCATCCGATTAGACTGGAAACCGACCCCAACATTGTTGGGAAAAGCCTGTGCAGATCATGATGATGTATGATGTTGATGCTATTCTAACCGTAACATGTCCTACTTCGTAGAGAGATCCATATACACGAGCCTGATGCCACAAGCCGACAATTCACGTCCTATTACTTACTGAGCTAAGACATAGTAATGTTACTCACGAAAAAAAAACTTAAAAGTAGTAACATAGTCTGTAAGTGAACTTCTGAATTACTAAGTAACTGAAAACAAATCAAGTGGTACAATAATTTTTAAGTCGATAGATACCGTTATCAGGGTCAAAGGTGATGCAGTTTGAATATTCATCATACCACACTATGAAAACAGGAATTCCCCGCTCCCCTGTGTTAAATGGCAATAACTGCGGGTAAAACCAACAATTGAGGTCATCTGGTCATATTATTATGATGTTACCTCATAAGACATAATCGTAAATAAAGATTGTGGGGATTGTTCTCGATATTATAAACAAGACCAGAATCAAAATAAATTGCTAAAGTTGAACTTACTTGGAAATAAACTTTGGTTGTTTTCCGACTCTTGTAATTGTGATATAATTTACCTTTTTGTTGGTTAGCAGAAGAAAAGGTTAGGCCGTTGTTTAAAATCAAGTTCTTCTAACTGAACAGACAGCTGTACTGCTGGGGAGTTTGTTGAGCCACTTCTTCCCAGCTAATGCACTAGGAAGTGGTGAAGGGCGGGCGTTTTGGAGGACTGTGCTAATCCTCAGCCTAGTTTGAATAAATGACTTTTAATTTTGATTTCGTAATTATTGAGGATCAAAATACATATTTAAACAAAAAAAATTGCATCTCTGCTTATCTCTTCAGGCGTGACTTGTTCCATCTCGCTAATATCGTAATAGCGACGCAATCGAGTGAAACAGACAGGCGAGATAATTAATCGATTGTCAATGATGGTGCCGATTGTGAACGCCCGATGTATCGATGTTGCGTCTAACTAATCACGTGGATTAACGTGTAGTTTACTTTTGTATGGTAGTAAACGTGACAGTAAACTAAGTTTATCTCACTCATAAATATCTCCCTCAAAAGAGTCTTCTTCTTCTTTTCATGTCGATGGTACTCTTCTTAAGTGTTTTTTTTTAAATTATTTTATATTGTATGAGCCCAGTAGGTGGCCACGTTGATTGCGGCCCAAAAGAGTCGGACTTCGTTTTAATAATAAACGAAGTCTGAGCCGATGAGGTTTCGATTTTATTCAACGTGAACAAAACAAAATAGAGCTAGACTAGTTTTATTTCATTTATTTTCGCTACGGTCCATTTAATTTTGATAATGGTCGAAATAGTTGATGTTTTTTAGCCGAAACTCACGCTAAATTAGAATTTGCGTACTTAGATATAGTATCAACAAACTTTGCTGTCTCGTCTACCGGAATGAAACCGGCGTTAGTAGCAACATTCCAGACATTGTCGGGAGCTATTTGGCGTTTGAATTTCATCGCATCAACTCATAAATGTTCATTGCTAAATGTGGACCGCCAAAGAGCTACAAAGGACGATTTTACAGGTTAAATGTCATTTAACTACCCTGGTTAGTTAGTTCATTGTGTAGACCACCCTTACTCCGTTTTCAGCTTTACTAGTGATTGTCAAATGTTCAAACTAAATACTATAGCATTATGTCCTGCGTGGCTATAATATCTGCACGTTGGAGGAGTATATTGACGGTAAATCTTGTCCACTCTGAAATGACGCGCCCCACTAACGCATTTTACGTACACGGCGCCGCCGCCGGCGTCGCGGCTTGAACGTTAAATGCGGTACATAGACAAGCTATACTTTAATCACCACTTCTCTCAAAACGGTGATGGAAAACATCGTGAGGATTCTAGAACATCCGGCTATGTTCTAGAAACAAATATCGAAGAAATGTGACACCAACCCGCACTGGGCCCATGTGGTGAATTACGACTCACTCCCCCTCACAGACAGGAGTCCTCTGTCCCAGCAGTGGTAACATTATAGGCTGATTATACTTATGCTATGCTGTCAACGTAATTCCCATTGCTAAGTTCTGGGATGACACAATTTTAAATCCCATCGACGAACTAAGAAGAATTATGTTCAAAACACTTTATGACAGCCGCGTTCCACATTTAGCAGCGTAATTATATATATTAGCACTACAGAAGGAGGTAATAGAATTCAGGTTTCTTCAAAAATTACGTGAGTTGAAAATACTTCGGCCCATCCTCTTCATATTATTATTCCTTAGTTGCCTTTTACGACACCCACAAATGACCTACATTTCAAAGATATATAGGTACTTACTATAAAAGTCCCTATTGAAATTAAATTTACGTGGTATAATAGCAGTAGAGATATTAGATAATGTAAACTTAAAATGTAAATAAGGACTTTCAAAATTCAAAACTGTTGTATTGTAATTGAACATTATTGTTTTGTTTAGTTAGTAAACTTGGCAGCCTTTACTGAGTAAACACGAAGTAAAATATTTGAACAAGACTTTATAGTTAAAACATCGTTGAAAGTATTGATAATGTTGCAATAAATTTTTCAACACACTTGCTCGTAAAGTGGCTCTTATTGAACCGCTTTTAGATTCATAATGCAGTGTATTAAAAACGCGTGCTTTTTACTTTACCATAACGAACTAGTGCTGTAATGCCACAGATAACTATTTACTAGTCGGAGTACCTAGTACCTATACCAGTCCTATGACATGGCAGTATGGAGTTAGTAAGTACTATCATGGCGGCATGGAATTTATATTGTAGAAATTGACTTTGGTGAAGCTTTTTATTTTTGTAAAACATAATACCATACGCAAACCGGGGCGTTAACTGTCTAGTTAACGTAAAAAAAATTAGTCTGGCCATATTCTGTTACAAATGAAAATGCTTTTATTTTTTACGAAGTACCTAATGTAGGTAATCTTAATAAAACTTTTGTGTACTTATTTATTGAAGCTGGACTATGTGCCTAAATGGCATTAGTATGAACTATCTACTATTTCACCCGAGCAGAGGATGTGCGCTTTTTTAATCTCATCAAAGAGACTTTCATGCCTTTATATTATGCATAATATTTATTACATAAAATATGATGAACATATTTCATCATATATTATTTCATATTTTTCGCTACTTACATATTAACCTTATAATGTTTTTAATAGGTACCTACGTATTCAGAACAAAAATAAAACAAAAATACCTATTATTTTGTGTTTTTTTTATAGGCTATATTGTCTAGCAGTTTTTCCAGCGCATTTATTTAAACCTGCGCGCGAATCGCTGGCGCGGCGCGCTAAAATACAAACCAGCTCGTCATTTTCCAATACTTACTTGCTATCATTTTCGTTGTGATTAATAACAAAAATGTCGACTTCACGGGAAGAAGAGCAATACGTAGGTTTGACTCCGCCGGAAATACTCATCGAGGCACGAAACGCGAGTGATAGCCTGTTGCCACCAAAATCTAAGGACAAATACGTAGCGGCCTACGAAACTTTTATACAGTGGAAAAACAACAAAAATGCCAAGTCATTTTCGGAAAACGTTTTTTTGGCATACTTCAATGAACTTGCAAATAAATACAAGCCCAGCTCGCTTTGGTGTATCTATTCCATGTTAAAAAGCACTGTTATGACCAAAAATAACATTGTAAACAAAATTCCATCTTAGCACTCATTACATTTACTGATCACCACAGACTATATAGAGAACTAACGTTGATCACAGAGTACTTTTTTTTTTTCCGGTGTCAAAACGTTAGTCGTAGACTGCGTTCCGAATTACGATGTAAATGTAATGAAATCCAATCGATTTGAGCGTGCTTACACCCGTTCCGAATAAGCTTGAGCGGGATAACTTATGTTTGTTCCGTGAACCGTTATTTGGCTGTGTTGTTATAGGCATTTTTTCGAAATTGTGATTCTGGCTACCGTCGCCACCTAACCAAAAAAGAGGAAGAAATTTGTGGCTATACACAAAGAAATAAGTAATGTTTTAAGTTTTGACGTTGGGCGAGCACTGATATGCTGGGGCCACATTGTCGCGATAAGACAAACTATACTGCGCGCGCTCTCTCTCGCACACAGCTCGACGTCTCGCTGAATAAAAGAGAGCCCGTGGAGTTAAGTTCGCTTTATCGCGACAATGTGGCCCCAGCATTAGCACATTCACTAGCGTTCCAAATTGATGACAGCCCTCAGCTTTCATAATCATATCATAACTAAATTGGAACGCAAAATATTGATGTGAGAAGTGTGGGCGATTAGGGCATATCTCGGAATGCGGTCGTATAGTTTTTCGGAGGCGGCGCGCGACTCCATGCCATGTCCATGCCGACTGAACGGAATGTTGCCATTATTTATTATATTTTATTTAACCATTTACAATTTGATTACTGTACTTATAGTAATATAGTGTTTATTTTTCTGCTGAAAATCCAATACACGCATTTTTCAGTCTTTCAAAATATTATTTTGTTTTTATACATTTTTTAATAGGTGTAGGCTGTTTAGCGGGTTTGCCAGTTGCCAGTGCCTTTATTTACAACTGCGGAAAAACAAAACCGTCGCGCCATTTTCCATACATATTTGTTCCCGGTTTCGCTGTGTGGTTATTTTCATAGACTAATACATATTTAAAATAATATTATCAATACGAAATCTAAAGTAACACCAACCTACGTTGAAAAGTTTTTAAAAGAAGCTCCGGATAATCAGTACATGGCAACAATGGTCAGTTGAACTTTATAATTACGTTATTGTAGCATACATTCTTACAAGTCTGTTTATTTCCTCGCAAGTGTGTTGAAAAACGTCGTATGAAACGCGAGTGCGTTGATCATTACACTCTCGACTACCTTATCGCGCTCGCCTGCGGCTCGCGCGGACAATACCGTCTCGTGTGTAATGACCAACACCGCACACTTGTATCATAATGTACTATTAAAGTTTCAATTGTGAACAATGTTGTCTGCGACAATACTTGAAATAGGCATGTTCTTTGAGTCTTGATTCTGACAATTAATATGAAACTATGATCAAAAATGATAATAATTAAATACACGGAATAAGAACATACAGATATGTTCATTTTCAACACGATATAGATAAAACGATGGTAGTCGATAAACTAGGCCGTCAAACCTTAGTCAACAGCCCAGTCCAGTACTTAATGGATGGTTTTATTTTTCATTTCCTCGATAATCAACTCACGGCCCAGCCTATGACCCCATAATCCCAATTAGTTAATTGCAACGACCGCCAATTTTTCCCCCTTTTCCGCATAGCTACCCAAATCAATTACTAAAATTGGAACTACACTCACAATGTCATTGTATGTTTGTTTGTTTGCTGATGTCAGTATCTCAAAGCAAATACTTACTGACTTGCCGTCACTCGATTGCATTCAGTCAAAATCGGTGCGTTGGAATTATATTAGAGGCGCGGTCGATATGTGCTTGGCCTTACGCCAGAGGATTCCGTCGCCATTTCTGCCAAACTTAAGAAGCAAGCCAGTTTCTCGTTTACGTGACAAAGTTATAATATGCCTAAATTACTTTTAACAATTTCGAGGAAAATTACTTCCTCGCTGAATTGGATCTTCGTGAATATTCTACGTGTCAGCTCCTTATTTATTATAGGATCTTTAATATTGGCTTTTGGATAGGCACGTGGCGATTCTTAAAAATAATTAAGCTGATATTCTATCATCCCATGGCTCTGATAGAATATAAAATTGTAATTTCACAATATCATTGCAACGGCCTCACCAACTGCATTGTTGCTAATTGTAATAAAGCTGACCGGGGATTATAATCATGACATAGAATGACACATAAAACAGTACACTGGAACGGTGAACAATGATTCCATGCTCTGAATCCACCTATACATTCATATACTTCTATATTTTCCCACAAGTCAAAAGTTTAATCAGAGTTCAGTTCAATCGCTAGATCAGTCTTAATTACTCGGCTTGGCACTGGCTAATTATTCAACATGACAACGCTATCTATCACTGCGGGCATCTGCACTTACCGGTGTATCGAAATAGAACTTGGGTTTTCCTAAAAACATAAATTCCTTATCGTATCGTGATTCTTTTCCATAAAGAACCTCATGGCGTTTTGATTCTTTATCTTTTTTTGTTCCATATTCATGTTTTTCTGCATGTATGCGATTACACGCTTCTAGAGTTTTTGATGTCACCTGAATAATATGAATTTAAATTATGTACATATTTCTCTGGCGACACAATAAAAAATAAATTTACTATCGATTAGTCCGTCTACTGTTGACTTAAACTTTTATCTTGTTAAGTCAAGTGTTAAAGAAACATTCACAAGGTCTTCATGTTTACCTACTTTGATAGCTTAATTGTCGTGTTTCTTATTTTCAGTAAATAGTAGTCGTTGTCTTCAATAGCCTACTGATTGGGTTTAATAAAGGCACTTAGTAACTTTATTATTTTTTATTCCGGTCAACGGCCTGCCGATCTTGAAGATTGCGTCCTTTTTTAGGAGAATAAAATTATACGCTGAGTTGTTGATTGGTTTTGACCCAATTTTGAACAAAGTATGAAAGGGTATCAATTAATCGACTGATAGATTTAAAGTTGTATTGAAGAAGATACGGAGTAGTTTTTGTTTCTGCTGATAATTACTTTTAAGTAGAACGTTGAAAAAAGACCCGTTCCATGCCTCGCTTAGCAGATTACAGTGAGTACTTAATAACTCCATCTATTTCTCTACCTACTCCTTTTTTCGTAGCAAAATTTTCTCTGTATTTTTAATAACATCGTTACCATATTGTTTTCCTGTGTAAAATACTTACGCCTTTTTCATCTTATACGTTAGTAAACGTTTATGACATAGGAGTTTCTGTGCCAGTCGGTCGCCTGTGCTGGAAAAAGGCCAGGGTCCTAAGGTCGTTCCACTAAAATTATTAAACGGGGAGCGAGCGAGAAATTGCATTGCCGCTATATGTTTATTATATCTTATGTGGCGACAGGGATTAGGTTCTTTATATTTTAAAAACGTATGCAAGCGGACGCGCTGCGTCGTCGACACTTTAATTTATTTACCCGTTTATTACTCGTATATTTTTAGCTGGTATTTCAAAGTTATTTTCCCTAGAACCTCTGCAGTGCACTCTAGAAATTCTACTAGGAGGTAACAATCGATTTTGTTACCCGAACAGTTTTCTTGGCAGCGCCGTTCTGAATTAATTCTATTGAGAGAATTAAATTTAAATGCACAATGGCCGTACAAAACTGGCCATTCATTATCCTACATGCGGACACGGTTCCGATAACAGCTTGCATTATGTAGTTGGTCGCTTTAACGTGAGCATTTTCTCGTATGTGAATCATATTTTATGGATGCCTCCGCTGGTCATTAGCTTACGGCGTTTATAGGTCATACCCAGTGGGTCATTTAAAAGGGTATCGCAGATAAGAGCAAATAGGGATCTGGATGAGGCTCGTTAACGATTACGATAAAATTTTAGGTTGGATTTTAAATCGTTTGCAACATTGCAAATGGTCATTAAAGGGTTATTAAAGTACCAATTTCTCGTTTTAATGGGGATTCAAAATAATACACAAAAGTATTAAATCGGCAAATATAGTCAATTACGAACATAGCCTAAAAGAAAATCAAATCTTTTATGAGCGTCCAATTATAACGTTTTACAACAATTTAATGAGGTGTTGATGTTGCCAAGATATAAACTTGAGACATTGTCGACGTCCCGATTTCCAAGACATTTTGTTTATAATAATTTTCCCTGTTATCAAAGACGAAGATATTTCTAAATGTCAGATGTCACGGCAGACAGACAGTTAAAGCGTCCCTTTTATTTTCTTAATAATTTAATCGAGCAATATTCGTTTCTGTACCATGTTTTCCGTATTATCTTTAGCTTGTAATTTATTTTGAGATGGGTGACATTTTGTTTTTGTACAAACAAAACATTTAAAGTTGACTGTCTGTCGGGCGTATAATTTTATGCGCTTACGTGCGTTTAAGATCTGAAGGATACCTATGACGTTTCATTTTATTTTGATCTTTGTAAAGATATACAATATCTTATAGTCGGTATTACTATTTTATTAGTCTAATGCTATCCCGTTGTCCCCAATGCTGGGCAAAGTCATTTCTCGACTTTCTCTCTATTTTTAGTCGCGGCTATTTGCTCATGTGGTTATATCCATACTAATATTATAAATAAAGAAACTCCGCCCGGTTGCTCTGTCTATCTGTTACCTTTTCGCACATAGCTCGACTATGACCTGGATTAATACATAGGATACTTGATCGCGGTAGTACATTGCCGTGGGATAATTTACGACCTCCACACGTTCGAAACCGCAGGCAGCCCAGCAAGTCTTTCATAAAGCCGTCGGCTCATCTCGCCATCTTCGCTTTAGACCTTCTACGTCATCGTTTTGACTCCTTAAGGATGCTTTCCAACAAACTGCTCGCATCGCATCGGATTGGAACGGATTTTATACTATTTAAACGATATTAAATCGTGTACACAGTATTTAAAGCACAGCAGCTTGACCTCGGGCATCTTTCGCGACACGCAATCGTAGCCGAAAGTATGCTGGAACGTGCGATCGGCTCCGTTCGCCTGTCGTCGTATACGAACGAATACTTTCGGCTGCAACACGGTAGGAATGAAACTATTTGACTAGGCGCAGAAACGGATACGTTCGCAAGCGACGGTAAGGAGCCGATCGTATGCGTTGACGTCCTGCCGGATGCGATCGGCTGTCGCCGCATCCGTTCGTATCCTTTCCAATCCGATGCGATGCGAGCCGTTTGGTGGAAATCATCCTTAGACAACCATTCCCATATTAGTTTTGTGTTGTTATGTGATTGCTAATGGCAGTGATAATGTACAAAGCCAAAAGTTGGGTCAAAGTTTCTGGTGGGAACTTGATAAATGAGTGAAGACCCTTCCTTAAATTACTTTTCAAACTGTTGTTAATTGATCCCTCTCCGTTCTATTTGAGAGTATCCGCCACTTTATTTTACTAAGTTTAATTGAAAGTTGTAACTGCGGCCGATTGGAAAATACCTATGTGTGGAAGAGCTTGTCACGCTTTAAACTACATTGGTTCATAAAATCATATGTATTTCTACTTATGAAGATACGTTTTTAATACTATTACTGTTTTCCGTCCCCCAATGGTGGACAGCGAGAAAAAAAAGAGTTGTTTCGCTGTCCCCCAGTGGTGGCCAAACAGGTGGTGGACACCGGGAATAATCGTGTTTAAAAAAAAAACAAAATCTTAACCGTACCAGCAATAAAACTACGATGACATAAAAAAACACAGAAATATAAAATCGATAGCCATTAGAACGATTGCCCTTTAAGTTTGCCAACATTATGTTATAACAAAACACTGATTCAAAATATATTTCGAGAGATTTGGGCATTCATGTTGATATAAAAACACGGTTTTATAAATTGTTACGGATGACCAGCTTGATACCCGCTGACAAGGTCGTTCCTCATTGGAATACGAACACAAAAAGCGGTTACTGAACGCAACGAGACTAAGGACAGGAGTCATGGCAACACCGAATTCCAAATTCAAATGTGTCCGGGTTTTTTTGTCGTCAAGGCCATGTCTCGTGCGAATCTCAAATCCGCAAACAATTCACACGAACTTTGCCGAAACTTAGCACAACGTTAATTTTCAACGCTTTACTTGTCAAAAAGTTTTGCAATTGTGCCCGTTTGAGTAAGGCCGACTTTATGAATTAATCTTAAATGTAAGACAGCGATATTTCAAGTTCAAATTCGGGCGCAACGAAACTTTCATTAAAAAAAAATACGATTTCCATCTTCTTTAATTCAGAAAATATCATATTGTGTTTTTATATCTGTTGTTGGAACAAACAAAAAAATGTGACTTCGGCTTAATGGTTTGGAGTTGTAAATTGTTTTATAACTTAAAAACTCTTATCGCAAACTTTTATTAATGGCTGAGTGGTTTTAACGATACCACAGTATAAATATAGACAGTACAGCAACTATGTAGTAAAGATTCGAAACGGCACACTCTCATAGAGGCGCTCATTGACGATACCTACCCCAAAGCGATTACCGCGGTGCTGTCACTTGCGGGTGCCATGTAGTAGAGCGTAGGTTATAATTTCAACAAATAGGCCAAGTTTTCATATTGTCTATATTTATATTGTGACGATACGGAATACTTTTTGTTTTAAAGAATCTGGAGACTGACTTTGTTAATTTGAGTAGGTATATGTTGGAAAGCTTTTTATGTTACACAACACCACGCCTTATTTCCCCGAAGGGTTAGGCAGAGGTATACCCATAGAAGGTACACCCACATTTCGCCATTGTGTTTTGCCCATGTAAGTAATAGGGGGCGAGTCTATTGCCAACAACCCGGCACAAAAAACCCAATAACACTTTGGCCGACCTGGAAATCGCACCCACCTCTGGCTCAACGGAAGCGCTTGCGACCACAAAACCAAGAGAAGCAGTCAACCTTTTTCATGTTATTTTGTTAAAATATTACCACTAGACCTAGACGTAAGCCGGTATTTATTAATGTTCCCATAATCGCCCAAGTATGACCGTAGAGTTTGTCCGGTTATTGTAACATAATTCTGAAAATATCTAGGTGGCTAAAAGCTTTTTGATTGAAACCCTTTTTACGGGAGTGATGCGTGATTTTTTGAGTCCCTTCCTCTAAAACCTTTGACAGCCGCGTCCCATCCATTTGCCGGCTTCATGTCAAAGGTTAATCATATTTTGATGTGATAAATGCGGTCTACCCGTAGGGTCTACCTTAGTCAGGGTTTAGGACGAAAGTGACCGGTTAAGTGAAAACCGCTGTCATGCAAATGTCAAAATGTCCCAATGATATTTTTGGGCCGGACCTTTCGCTATTTATTTCATAGTGGTTTTTTATGTCAAATTATAAATGTTACGTGGGTAGATTGAAAAAAATAAGTAACCTAAAACATCATTATTAAAAACACCTACCTACATTTATGAGGTTTCGTAGTAAAATATTTTTCCTAAAAATACCTACGGCTAAAATAGAGCAAAAACATTTCCAGCAATAAATATTGAAAATGTTTGCGTGATACTTAGTACCAGCCGGTGAAGTGGCAACAGACGAGCAATATTTATCATCTAGTAGGTGCAAGTGGCGTGTATATTTAATGACGCAGCTCGCTACAGTGAGCGCATAACATATCAGACAGTGTTGCAAGCACAAACTTGTAAATGACACTGGCAGGCAAAAAAATCAAAGCCAACAACTATTTCAAAAGTTCGCTTCGCTCATATCAAACTACGTGTTCAATATAATTTTATTTCTTGACAAGCCGCGACTACCCGCGACTTTGTTCGCATGAAAGTATTAGGAAGATACACCACATACAAAAATAACGGCCACATTTCCCGCCCGCGCTTTTCGTACAATTTTTTTTTACTACAACTGGGAAGCTTTTGGCCTGCATCTCACCTGGCGCCTAAGTCTACTAATTTATAAACGTTACAATAGTCTCTCAATGGTGAGTTTTTGACAGTTTTTGTATGGCTAATCTGTCAAAAACTCACCATTGAGAGACCATTGTAACCTTTATAAATTAGTAGACTTAGGCCCCTGATGGTAAGTGATGATCAGGTCGAAGCTGGAAAGGAGCTTCACCTGGAATCCTTAACCACAGAGGAATTGACTATCTCACCTCTAGTAGCCGAAACACAACAATGCTGTTTAAATTGTTGTTATGGCAACAGACTTAGATATGGTGGTTGCTAGCCAGGTGGACTTAGAACAAGCCCTACCACCAACCAAATCGTGCAGAAAATGTTGCCCCCGCTGGGAATCGAATTTTTGCTTCGCGTTCTTTGTAACTTTTTTCGTTTTGCTCGCCTCCTAAGGGTCCAAGCGTGGTGTTAAATAGCTTATAAGCTTTCTCAACAAATAGGCTATCTAATACAAAAAGATTTTTTCAAATCCCACTGGAAGATCAAGAGATTATTGTGTTCAAACAAACGAACTTCAGCTTTGTTCTATTAGTATAGATATGTAAGTACCTAGTTCAGTTTCTGTACAATCACTTAGAGCAGATGGAGAAACTTTCTCAACCGAAAATTCGCATAAGTGGGAAAGTGTGTTCTTTGCAAATATTATCCTGGAATGTCTGATGCGGATGAAGAGGGTCGGATATATTCGAAAGACGACGAAGAAGATTCGATGACCTAGATAAAATGGGATTGCGGCCCAGTAATTACAATTGGTAGATTTAAGAGGTTCACGTCAGTTGGGAAAATGCTTTATTTATTCTGAAAGTCAGATGTGAGAATAAACAAGAAATATATTTATTTACCATTGTAAATTTTTTTTACTAAAGAAAGGAATGCTCCCAAAGTCCCAAAAATTTTAAAATTGTCCCACAGACCCAACAAAAAAATAAAATGCCTTTTTAAATTTCGAATACATTTAAAACATTGGCCAATGTGCACATCACATTCGAATCATCACGTAATAGATATGAAAATGAAAAACTATTTTTTTTCACATTTCCACGTACTCATGTACAATTTGGGAGTAAATCCTAACACAATTGTTTAATTACGAAAGTATAAAATACTGTAGCCCAGTTTCAGGTTCCCTCACATTTAAGTTAATAATGTCTTACAAGTAGGTAACTTCCAAACTTAGCACTTTAACGTTTAATAAAGTTTTATGGGACGTATATTAGTTCATAAGTTGAGAGTTCACTTGTATTTTCGTTGACATCGCGAACTACTCAACTTGCTAAAACCGAGTAACTGCAATTATTAAGTTTCATAAAGGCGCCGAAAGCCTATTATCTAGGGTTCGTCTGACGATATTATAGCTAATTTCCATTACGCGTTTTGACGCTCGTTGAACCGATTTTGAATACAGAGAAACTACAAAGGTGACTTGTAAATGCTTTGTCGTTTCTTAGAAGCCATTAGGCGTGCAATGTTCTTTAGAGCCCACACAACCTCAAGTTTTTATCTCGCTCGCAACATACTACTCGCGGACTGAGTGCGAGCGAGACGGAGGCGGCTCCAAAGAGCAATAGTTTAGATTATCGCTTTTCACGGCTAAATTAATGGTAATAAAAAATTTAAAAAAAACATAGTCGCTGCTTTATAGTTAGTTCAGTTAGTATGCAAAGTTTCATGATCTAATTTGAAGTATTTTTTTAATAGCAGCGGTTTATTTTTCGGTTTGGAGGTAACTTTGGATTTTTTTTCTATCGAGATTTTTTAATGAAATCGTGTTTTCGGCTAACATTAATCCTCAACTTTAACATTATATTTATTTCAAAATTAATGCTGCAGTAGTTTCGGTATAACGGCGGATCTTGCTAAGCAATTTGAGGACTTATAGGCCCTTAACGCCATGCCGTATACGGTTGGTATATAAGTGAAGTTAAAAGTTAAATGTGAGTGTTTGTGTTTATTACAGCGCGACATGCGAACTTTTGTGAGTTGTTGTGTATTAAGGGATATTGTACTGCCCTTTATGGTGCGATGTTAAGGTTCTTATTGTGTTATTCATTGACTGAGTTGTTTTGGGTATGCTGTGGCTAAGTTATTTACACTATGTCTGATTTGAAACATAGAATGTTAAAAAAAAAAATCGAGTCTTCTTGAGAACCTCCTCCTTTTTTCGCCGGTTAAAAAGAGCTGAGCTACCTATCCTTACGGGGTAAAAGGAAGAATTTATTCCATTTATTAATTAAAATCAACATAGGGTAGCTTATAGGTATAGAACCCGCTTTTGCTTTGCTTCCAACATTTATGACTCTAATTACTGAAGTGTTTTTATGATTTTGTCTATCTAAGAGGAAACGAGGTCACGCGTTTATTCCTCAGAAACGTATTCCTCTGTTTTCTCCCTGCACGCGTAGCTTGACCATCAAAGAAACGACAAAACGACAGATTCTTCCGTCGAAAATACCCGTTTCTATTGTGCGTGATAAGTAGCAGATAAACATTAAAAAAAAAAAAAGTGTTTATTTCTCACCACAAGCCAAAAAATACAAAACAATGTTTCACACAAGCAGTAGCCAACGATTTTTGGTTGTGGATCGCTGGTGCCTGTGGTAGGTAGTAAAACCTGTAATACAGGTCACCAGGTCCCCACCTATTTACAATTACACATTTGATAGCTTACATCTGGTATCACAGCAAATAACAAAAGTTTCAAACAGATCAGTGAAACTTTTGTTAAACATGATGGTGATAAACATTATATCGTAAAAAATATTTGTTCTAGTATCATAAACCAGGGATAAAAGAGAGGAATACTTTTGTATGGACTGAACACCAAAGACCACGAGACTGCGTTTCCTCTTAAATGTCGCTGTTTGAAGCTCAACTTTCTCAATCATCCCAAACGTTCCGTTAACATAAAATAAGTTTAAACCAACTTGAAAACATCCCATACAGAGTATAGTTCTCAGTCACTGAACCATTTTATTTTATGAAAACGCTAGGAAAACTTATCGTGTCAGATATTCCATTAACTCGATGCATGTTTTCAGTTAGTGTGTCCCAAGGCTTCTTAATAAAAATTCTTTGGAAAGTGAGTGCTGCGAAATGGAACCACGTCTTATTGCAAACGTTTTAGTATAAGATTATACAGTTCTCAAAACCATTTCTTACTTACCTTTATAGGTATGTCGTCATCTCTCTGGAGATTATAGAAGTATGCAATTTGTCTTGTAGTTTTATTTAGTGAGTCGGTTTTAGACGACCGTATGTAAAGAACATATTTACCTAAATAAGAAATTCATTTCTCTGCAATTTGAATGCCATAATGTTTTTATGTAAATTTATTGCTGTAAGTAAAAACATACCATTGTTTTTTTTTGCTCTTACAGTAATAAATTTTCATTTTTTAATTAAGTCTTAACATTACAGCTGAAGAAGTTAAAGGGTACTGTAAAGTACCAAAGATTATTTATCAAAGTTTCAAGTTTTAATTAATAAAAAGTTGTTAATTATTATTTTGAGAGACATCAGGAGTAGACACGTGCGAAAAGTTTGAAATTGTGACCAAATTTCGGCCATGACGACCAATCTTAGAGGAGACTAGCCTTCAACGCAGGACATATTATAGTGCATATGTGTGCGCAGACATAGACGCATAAAAAAAAAATGATATTATAAATACAGAGTGTTACTTAAATCTAAACTCGCCAAACTTTTACGTTTGATGGCGCTCACTGATCGCTCGTTTGATGGTCACTTCCCTCACTCTCACAGTCTGATGGGACGGCAATCCGACACGACCGGAGGGAGATTAAGCGGAGGACTAACGGCATAACGTCCTTTCCAAGGAACGGGGGTGTCACAAAAACCTAATGGAAAAATCCAATAACACTTTTTCCGACCTGGCAATCGAATCCAGACTCCACGTTCAGCAGTTAAGCTTGAAAAATTACATAAGACAGTCCCCCAAAACGGCCCGTCACCATTTCCAAGCGCTTTAGCTGGGAAGAAGAAGTGGCGCAAAAACTCCCCAGCAGCACAAATAAATCAATAAATAAAATTAAAAAAACATGTTGCGCCGACCCCAAATAAATTGGGATAAAGGCAGGAGAATGATGAATTAATAAATAAATAAATATTGATACTACAGAGTGCTGAAGAACACCTTTTAATCATTTAATTAGGCTAATTGGAAATTCGAAAGGAATACATCGTGAGTAAAACTGGACTTGTATAATAATATGGTAGTATTAATTGGAAATTCAGTCGATCTTTTCACACGAGACTACGTACTTATCCAATTACGTTAAGTAACATAAATTGGATATTCCCAAAATATTACTCACATATAGGTAAGTTATACAATAGACGTTGATTAGCTAATAGGTGCCTACGTTATTACGTGATTTATTCATCAAGTAGATCAAAGCTACTATATTAAAACGTGGCGTGCCAAACCCTCGTAGACCAATTAATTAATAGTGGTATTAATAACACCTGCATTAGAATTTTCCGACCTCAACCTTTGACCTAGATACAAACATACATATACATAAATTCACGTCTTCTTCCTATGGGGGTAGGCAGAAACGCCACGTGCTACAATCCTTACATACTCCTTTTGCGTCGTTTCCGTTACGTATTTAATAATATCACTATATAATTCCGTATATGAACGCCTTGTATATTGACTCATATATTATGAACGTACGACACGTCAAAGCAGTTCTTTCATATTACCTACACGTGTATTAACTAAGATTTTCATGAAAGAAATTGAGATATTTCAGTTTTGTATACGACGTATTTAAATTAATAATAGGTACCTGAAAATTAAACTGCTTGAACGTCAAGCATTTTCAATTTAAGCTATTTAATAATGGTATGTTTTGGTACAGGTTGATCTATTTAGTTATAAGAATCAAAGTTGAGTAAAATATGTGTGCTAAGCTTAGAATGGCCATAATTACGTTAGGAAAAAATCTGTTCAGAAGTTTTTGAGAAGATTGCGGACATAATACATACGCTTTGAATAGAGAACCTTATTTTTAAGTCGGTTGCAAACAGGCCTTTCTGTATCACAACAGAAATAGTGACTTCGTAAACTCACACCTTTTTCCCATGGGGTTAAGCAGAAACTACAGAACTCTTATGATCCTTACATACTCCTGTAACTGTAACGTAGCTAGTTATTAGCAGCCTAAAAAAAAAGTTTAATCCTATTTAAGTGAGGTTGTCGGGCGGTGTGGCCCACTCCGCGTCCAGCGCTCGGCGTGGCAACACATCGTGTTCAGGTTCGCGACAAGTCAATCATCATCATGAGCATGCCTCGTTGAGAGGTGAAACACGTATCGATTTCTTCCAGAGTTTTTATGACTCTTTTGGTATAGTTAAGCGGAATGGGTTATTAAATATATTTACGTCTATTGTAATTTAATCATCAATTGTGTGACATGACGTGTTTCGAATAACAAGAGCCGCTAGTGACGTACCTTAAAATTTCCTCAGTCCCAAAAAATTCAACAAAGCACCTCAATACTATCTATCTGGCACCTGTACGCTATAAGTCAGCCAATATGTATATCGGTCGTTTTTCACGGCCGTAAAACAGCGTTTGTCGAGCGTGCAATAAGTCGAGCTGTCACGTCAGCCTTCTATGTGCCCCTGTATATCACTGGCAGTATAAATAAAGTCCCGCACGTGTGTGTAAACTAATTCCGAGAGCCACACAATCGATTCAGATGTCTATCGCTATCCATCTGGATGTGAGAGTGGAAATAAATAAAGTTAAAAAGTTCTGTTTTTTTGTAAAGTTGCAGTTTCAACACCATTTTGAGTGTTTTTCTATGAGCGGGATTCTAGTCTAATGTAACTTGACTAATATTAAGACATACGCATTTACTAAGCAAGAAGTTTCAATGTGATATGAACTACCTACTGGCCACTTAGTCATTGCCCACTTGCCCAGCACGGGGATAGTTAGAAAAGACCATAGACGTAGACGACGCGCTCGGCGTGGCAACACGTCGTGTTCGGAATCGCGACAAGTCATCGTCATCCTGAGGATGCCTCTTTGAGAGGTGAAACACATGTTGATTTCTTACAGGGTTATTTTATGACACTTTAGGAATAGTTATAAGCGGAATACGTTACTAAATACGTCACGTCGTACGTTACGTCTATTGTATTTTATCATGGACTTCCGCCAAGTCACGCCTGAATCAATTAACTAAGACTTGAAATGTGAAGGTACCTCCAAGTACATACAGGTTGGCCGGAACATTGATGCAAAAAATAAAATTTTGTTCCCTCGTATCGTGGGGTATCTGAATCACCTCCAGGTATGTTCCGCGACTTTTGATAGTTTTCGAGTTATGATCTTTTTTTCAGATTTTTTTTAAATCTTCGATCTGACCAATTTAAAAAGACTTTTACGAGATTTTTTTTTGCAACAGAATTTTCATAAGTAGTTAGTTCTATTATGCATAAAATAATCAGCTTCGAAACTCTGATGAAAGTTATGAAATACATACATGGGGGTGATTCGGATACCCCACGATACGAGGGAACTAAATTTTATTTTTGGACGTCAATGTTCCGGCCACCACGTATAACTTATCAAAAATAGGCGAGTCAACAATTCGGGTCAAGAACATAAGTCGTACTCAAATCACTAACTCAAAATTAATTTCCTTTTCTAAGTGGTAGTGGGCGTATCTATTACAAAGGTGGGTCCTTTGTACTTGTTACGCCCACTGGCAAAGGAATATTTGGCAAATTTTAAATTTTCATTAGCCCTGCTAAAAAGCGTTTTCAGTGCAACCGATCATCATGAAAACTGAGATGAAGTGAGCTTGAAGTGAGCTGTCAATAGAGTCAATACATATCAGGTGGAATGACAGGTCACTTCACCAAAGTTTCACGGTGAGATTTTTAAAGAATAGCATAATCAGCCTATAATGTTCCCACAGATGGGACACAGGCCTGCTCTCTGTGAGAGGGAGTGGGCCATAATCCACCACGCGGGTCCAGTGCGGGTGGGTAAATGTCACATGTCTTCAAATTTTTGATTCTAAGACATGCCAGTTTCCTCACGATGTTTTCCTTCACCGTTTTTAGAGCAGTGGTGATGAAATAATTTACACAAAGTAAAACGCCTGTCAGGGTTCGAACTTAAGGCATACAACTCGTGAGTCGCGGTGTTATCACTGGCCCACCACTACTCCTTGAGGAGCAGATATTTCTACTGGATAGACTACCTAACTGCCTACCTACACCGGCAGATTTTAGGTACTACCTAAACCTACTACGTAATTTTATAAAATTGTAACGTATTTGGCCGCAGGGAGACCATCGCAGTCCTTATTTTTGTATAGTAATGAATCCTAAGTTAGTCAGATTTTGGGGAAATATTATGTAAGTAATTAAAATATAATGTACTTGTTTTTAAAACATTACTTGTTCATGTTACTAAATAATATATTTCATAAAGCTCAGTTTCTTAATTACGCTTTCCTCTTTGACGTTAAAGTTATGTTTTATTTCTTTCATGTTTTCATGGAAATGTCACAGTTTC
The DNA here is from genome assembly GCA_914767815.1 of Eupsilia transversa. Taxonomy (NCBI): domain Eukaryota; kingdom Metazoa; phylum Arthropoda; class Insecta; order Lepidoptera; family Noctuidae; genus Eupsilia; species Eupsilia transversa. Next base: position 9,699,083 of record OU611888.1, read on the forward strand.
TCAAATTTAATTGAAACACTTTGTTTTAAGCTGTCTTTTTATTACTGTTCCATTTTGTTTAGGAAACTATAAAGTCGAAGTTATTTCCTAAGTCTGTCTCTATTTTTATAAGTATTGACATTCGTATTTTTAAATTTCGAAGACAATCCATCTAACAGTATGCGTTGACATGTCATCATAACATGAACATACAGTACATACTAATTCCATGCATGACACATTGTTAGGTTAGCACATGGCATAACGGATCGGTCCTTCACCTGTCAACTTGACAGATCACCAACAAAACCACTTGTTCGCCATATTTATCGATATTTGTCATTTAAATTCACCGGTCTTCTCGGCCACAACTTTATTAGCGCTCCTAGACACCAATTATCGTTGGTACACTAATATATTTCGTGTAAATTTACGGTATTTAGTATATCCTTTATACTGGCGGGATGCCTATTAACGTAACAAATGTACCATGTTTTATTTTGAGGTCGTTATTTCGCACCGGCTTGTTTTTCTGATGTTTTATGTGCACATTTAACCGTACGAAGTACGCGAATTTTATTAACTTTGGTACCGTTAAATTAATGGACTCTTAATGTCTATTTTGAGTTCAAAATAAATATGACGAAGGTTTCCTTTGTGTTATCTACCTATAATTTTTAATGCCCTCTGAAAAGTGCGCGGGTTATAATAAAACGATAATTGCTAAAGTTTATTTTCGTTCTAAACTGCCTTATTTTCGAATAAATTGTTCAGCTAGTCCGTGGAATAAATTCAACGTGAACTGAAATATGTGGAGTACCTACAGACTATGGCCATACGTAATACTCGTAATGTAGCGATCGCATTTTGCATTCAAATGAGGTCTTTGCGAAATGAGGTCCAGTTCTGCCATGAATCTTGTTGAAAGCAATCCTCATAAACCTTCTCTAACTTTAGCGGACATGTTGAAATTTTCTTAAAATACGAGACATTTTATTTAAATCTATCTTTTCTATCTTACAGTCTAACTTCTTCTCCTTTTACTTATAAAGATTGCTTATAGTTATGTAACGATTAACGCCATGACCATATTTTTTTTGACGTTTAAGCGTGTCATAACTTTAAGCAACGTTTAAGTGTAGGTAAGGGGGTTCGTAAAACCACGTTTGTTTAGTTTTACCTCTAATAAGTAAATTGTAGTGCAAGTTTTCAGTAAATATCCGCCGCTAAGTCTAACAGGCAAGGTTGACTGACTACTAACGAAGTGAACACGCGCAGGCGACCAAGGTGCTAAAATATAAATCCGACACGCTCTAACGGGAACTAGAAGAGACAGACGCATGTTATACAAATAATTAGTGCCTACGTAAGTACAGTCAACGGGGTTCATTGCACTCTTGAAGGCAAATCCTATCATAACGCCTGTTTTCTCCGAAAATCTCGAATCTCGGGTTGTATAATACGCCCAAATATCGCCAATTATGTTTCTCTCATGTAATCGGGGGCTAGTCTATTGCCACTAACTTGGGACAAATTAAGTCTCTGTGTTGCTGTTGAGAAGTTTCGAACCTGGGGCCTAAGTCTACTAATTTATAAACATTACAATGGTCTCTCAATGGTGAGTTTTTGACAGTTTTTGTATGGCAAATCTGTCAAAAATTCACCATTGAGAGACCATTGTAACGTTTATTTAATAAATTAGTAGACTTAGGGCAAATTTCTTAGTACATAAACTAGGTTTAAGAGCTGCCAGTGTCTTATTTCCTTTGGAATACTGATACTGACAGCTCTTGAATTCGGTTTAGATGTGCTGATTTCAGTTGCATTGGTGAAATTAGCACTTAGGCCTCTGGAATGAGGTTCACTTGCAGTCGTGCTTGCGAATACTAGATCAATGAGAGTAATACTGAAAATCTCGTTATAAGGTCAACCAACGTTGACCTAAATAAAAATAACCTTGCATATCAAATATCCCCACAATACTCGTCAAGAAATTCGATATGAAAGGTTATTTCAGCTGGAAAAAGGTTTGAGTTCATTTTATTTGGTTTTCGACGGCCAATACTATTATGTTACTGCGCTCTGACGAATTGGATATACCATTTCTTTTTATCGTACAGTACTTTTGTTAAAAATATAGTTTTAGCTGTACACAGATCTTTTGGCGCGTGGCCAAAATCGGAACTAACGCCTCCATCTTGATTTTTCAACATAATTTTACAAATGATTACTACTGATAATTTCGATGTCATTCAAGCGCTTAGAGAGCCTTGTGTATGTCAAAGTACATGAATACTCGTTAATAGACACATAGTAAAAGTAAATTGTATTATTTGCCGAGTAAACATTCAATTTGCACAAACTGCACAGAGGAAAATATTACGCCGAAAGGCGAGAGGCGGGAGTTGTGTTTGCATAGAACTTCTAGCAAACACTGAATCTATGGACTGTGTTGTGTGGAAGGAAAATGTTGCTACCGGAATATGTGCCGTGTTAATATAGTTACTGGGAGTGCAACACAACGTACTTATATACAGAAAAACCAGGTTATACATATATTACTTAAGACCAAAATAATAAACTGACTTGACTTAGGGACTGCATTTATTCTATACAGCCCTTAGTTGTGATGGAAGTTTCATTCCACAAATGGTGTTCAAACTCCCTATTAATCATTCAAAATGTGCACATCATCCAAATTTTCCAAACGTTAACATCACCACACAGTTCATCCTGCAATGGACTAACGGTATACTGCAAGCCAGACACAATGACCCAATGCGGTAACGGCAAAAGCCTTGCGGTACCTACCTAAGCAAACAGTTTGCTAAGTCCATAACCTCTTTGGAGCCTCCAGTTTTGGAAAAGCTATTGTGGAAATGGACCTTTTGTTGTCTCCATAGAGTGTCTGCTCTTTGCATTGTGCAGCCTGCTAACGTCCCGGTTACATAGTTGAAAGGTCGCCGACCACTGAATTTACGCCAAGCACAGAACTTTAGCAAATTAAATCGAAAGTTCCCGAAAGTAAGAATCCCGTATTTTAGTTCAGTCAAGTTTATTTTCTTGCGTTAAAAGCCGAGCTGCATTATAACATTCTTAATTAATGGTTTAATTATTCAAATTTTTTGATGAATGTTGTTTCTGGGGTAAATTGAGTACACAATTTGAATTATTAAACCAAAAAGCTCGTTTATTTTGTCTCATTTAATTTATTATGATTAAATTATGAAGCTTTAGGACTAAATTAACAAGTAGGTATGTTTTATTCAGTTTTTTTTGTTTACTTTCAAGGTCTTATCAGACACTTAGGTACATAGGTACCCAAACAGATAGTCATTTCATTAAGCCCCAGATGCAACATTGCTACGTAAACTAGTTTCAATATAACCTTAAGTTCAATATCAATGTCGGCACTGACTTACAATAACTTTATTAAATAGCTATAGAAGACCAGCCGCATGGAAAATTACTGCCTTTGAACGCCAAACAGATTTTCCAGTCTTGAGTTTACTAATGAACTAGTTATGCAGTCAATTATTATGGAAAAACTAGTTGAAAATAATATAGGTAGAAGAAAACTAGGTTGTTAGAAAATAAAAAGGTTACATGGGAAATAGCTTGTGATTTGTTCCACATACCTATCGTCTGGGTTCACAGCAAGAGTGAACAGGCAACTTCTGGGCTTGCTTGTTCCATCATAGACCACATCCATCGCTTTCCATCAGGCGAGATCGGGGTCAAGAGCAGGACAAATCTGTAATAAAAATAATAAAAAGTGAACGCGATCAGCACATCTAAACCGCGTTCAAGAGCTGTCAGTGTCATCATTGTTGTTGACAGCTCTTGAGCGCGGTTTAGGTGTGCTGATCGTGTTCGGTTTCATTGGTGAAATTCGCCCTTAGGTATTCATATTTTGGCATATTTCTACGGATAGATTTTAGGTTTTGTTAGTTCTCTTTGCAAGACTAACTTCGTGTGTTTTATTATTCAATACTACCCACATTTCACTACAGCCACACATTATAAAACTGAAAAAAATAGCTGAAAAACGTTATGACGCAGTATTAAAATAGAATTTAATCAAAACGGAATAGTGAAAGTATAAATTCGTTCATTCAAAAACAGAATAAAATCTGTATTTTGCTGTCACTTGCAATACGAACGTATCGCAATAATTTTACCTAAAATTACAACTCAAAACAATAAGAACAATTGTTATTATGTACGTGTAAGAACAATTGCCGTGTGCTATTTATCTGTACGATAAAAGAGTACACCCATTTATTAAAGACATGTAATATCCGTCACGTAAAAGATAATCTCGTCGAGGGAAAACCCGAGATCGTCTTGTGGATTAAATTATTTTACCCGTAACAAGGAATTACCTTTCGTAAGAATATGCCTTATCTTGTTCTAACTTGGCTTGATTAACGATAACATTAAATTCCACACATGATTTATCACTGTTGCAATATTTTTGGAACGACAGTTTTATAGGGTCATTGACTTCTTTTAATGAAGCAAGGAGCTGTTGAAAACTTATCAATTTATTTATAACTAGCAACCCAACTCTGCTTCTCACGGTTTGTTACAACTTGACAAGACATAGATATTTATTTATTATAATATTATGTGATGATAATATTAATGTACTAGCTGCTGCCCGCGGCTTCGCCCGCGTGAGTGTCGGAAATTACCCCATACATCCCCATGGGTTTTAAGTATAAATATTGAGTTTCGAGTTAATCGGACAGCGCGTTAAAATTCTTCCATACAAACACTGACACCCCCCAATCCCCCTTTAGGGGGTAATTTAGAAAAACAAAAAACTACAAACTTTATAATTTATTTAGATAACTATTCGTGCGAAGTTTCATGTTTATTACCTCAAGGAATAAGATTTTTCATACAAACTTTCATCCCTTATTTTACCCCCTTAGGGGTTGAATTTCGAAAAATCCTGATACACGTTATTCTTAATTTTTGGGTTTAAGTATAAATATTGAGTTTCGAGTTAATCGGACAGCGCGTTAAAATTCTTCCATACAAACTTTGACACCCCCCAACCGTAGGGTAGGATACTTTTCCGGGATAAAAAGTACCCAGTGTGGTGCCCAGGATATTAAAGAATAATTATACCAAGTTTCATCGTAATCGAACCGGTAGTTTTTGCGTGATACCTGAACAAACAGACAGACAGACAGACAAAAAAATATTTAATCACACTTTTGGGTTCGGTGTCGGTCTAGTAACACCCCCTGCCATTTATTTTTTTGATATTTTCAATGTACAGAATTTTCACTTCTACAGATTTATTATAAGTATAGATTATGTCTAAAAGCGCGTTGGGTTGATGACATCGCCAAAGTCGTGGGAAACACCTGGATGACGGACGCACGGAACTGGGAAGTATGGCGGAAAAAAGGAGAGGCCTTTATCCAGCTGGTTCTGGGTTGAAATGATGATATGTGAATACAATGTGGAGACGAAGATTCAACAAAAAATTAAAACATGGGCAATATTAATGGATACGGGGTATTTAGGAATCTATCAAATAAATCCTAACATTGGAATTAAAAAATTGTTTTTTTCAAACAAACTAAGTTGTAGTAATGGGCCGATGGGTTTTGCCAATCTTTGACTAGCTGTAGTGACTAAACTATTGGAAATCTTTGTTTGAATTTTCGTATGCAGACTGGGAACGTCATTAAATATATTACGCAGTTTAATTTATTGTTGTATTGTCGTCGCCACCATAAATAACATAAGCCTTCCGGAATGAATTCTCTAAATTATGGTGAAAACCCTGAAAACCGCATCAAAATCCGTTGCGGGGGTTAGAACATCGTGGTCACAGAGACAAACACGAAAAGCGACTTTAATTTATAAAATGTATAGATTATGGACGTGCCAGGCAAAAATATGCCAAAAATATTACGTCACGTATTTTTCCAATCACCAACTCTGGTAACATTGGTGAAATCAATCAAAATGAAAGAACAAAAGGAGTACCTACTGCTGCTTGTTTGTCAATTGAAAAATAATCTCAGTGCATGTTTTTCATGTACCTACTTAATCAGTCTCATTAGTTGATGTCATTGAGAACGGAAATTCTGTATTTTTCCTAGTGTTAATTTAACTATTAACATTAAACATGGTGGTGTGCTTGTGCTACTTCCACCACGAAACGTGATACGTATCATACATTTTGTTGTGCTCTCCTAGCCTTTTGGAAAATTAAACTTGAAAATGATAAAAGGAGTTGGTTTACACTGTGTTAACCGATACCGCAACCCGGAAGCTGAAATCCATTATAATTAGCAACCTCAAGCGCGGAGCTTGAATCTTTCTCATACATTTTACATTATCTTACCTACGTTTAAGAAAAACCTTGTTTGTTGCAACGTTTTCCCGACTTTACGCTCACCTCTTTGTTATTTAGAACCGGATTTAAAATATCATTCTGAATTTCTCGACTATCATTGCAGTGATGTTCTTTTTAACACGCTTTTATTAGTTTCACCTGTATGTTTGTATGTGACTCCTTTGGGCTCGATTTTGGCCCACTTTAATTTTAAATTACATTGCGTAATTTACATTTACATTGGACCCATTTACCTAATGTAATACTTACAGCCCTACAAGGTTCTTTTGGCGGGTGGGCAAAATCGGGACTAACGCCGCCATCTTGTTTTCTAAACATATTTCACAAATCAATTGCACAAAAACTTAAAAACAGAACCCCCCTGTCAACGTCATCCGAACGCCAAAAGATCCTTGTAGCCATAGACATAGAGAATGGAATGAGCGTTCCGTATTCAGTTGTGCAGTGAATACAAACCGAAAAGTACGAGAGAGACAAAGCGAATTTGCGGTCAGTAATTGTCTCTTCAGTAGTACTACAAGTATTGGCCGCACAGTCGCTTTGTCTCTTTCTAGAGAGTGGTTGCTTTTGTGAGGCTAACGTTCAGTCCAATTCTCTATGTCTATGCATATGCATAGCAGTGTACCTGGTTATGTAAAACGATACTGCGGTTGTCAAAAGTTGCTTACCCTAGAAGTGTGCCTAGATGTCACTTGTGACTAAAAGATTTTATTCATGAATGACTACATTAGCCGAAGGACTTGTGGCTCATTTTGCCAAAGACAAGGCTATTTTGGCATTGGCTCTAAGTATTCCAAAACTTAGAACTTCCTAAGCTAGTAACTAAATGCAGCACTATCGCGGTTGGTGGCTTTGTGGAAGGAAAGGCGGTTGATTAGCAAACTAGTTCCCTCATCCACGATGTATCAAGTTTCTTGTTCAAAAGAAGCTACTGCGATTTTCCCTTCAAGACATATAGGTAGAGGAACGTCGGTACGTATGCAAGTAGGTACGAGTAACAGATTTCATAGTAAATAACACAATGATAAAAAAAAAAATTGGAACGTAGTTCTACAACGCGACTTGCGGTCGAAATACATAACATAACATCACGCTTTGTTTCCTCGAAGGGTTTGGCACAGGTGTACATATAGTACTAGTGTAGTAAATAAACTGGTAGAAATCGTCATGTAACGAAAAAGCGTCATACTCCGTGGTTTAGTTTTTATTATTTATAAAGAACCATCTCGTATATTTTTTTAGATTTTTACACTTGAAACTGGAGACCTTAAAAAATGGCTTTGCTTGAATATAGAAATAATATACAGCGAAAGGAACTTTGTTCCAACCGGTTGTCCCGCGACACCTCCCGACTTTTTTAATGCATACTGCCACAGATGCCTGTAATCAGAAAAGCAGTTATACCATTAAAAACCTTCTCCAGGACAGGTTCTGTCTATTGCAGGAAATTTTTGCAAAGCCAAAGCCAGGCTAAAGTTCTAGTAAGTTTAGTACTTACCTACCATTTTGTTAACTCATTTAATTGAACTGTAATTTAGATGAAAATAAATATACAAATATATTATTAAGCTCTTCTAAATTGCCTCGGTATTGAGATATCTACACGCAAGTCATTTCGCCCATCCATAAACTGAACTTTACTGTAAATTGTAATGTATTCGCATGATATTTTAGAAGCCACTTTATCAACATCTCTGAAGTAATAAACTGAATCTATATGCGCTATCTTAAAGGCCCTTTTATGGTCCCTAAATTATTTTAAGTGTGTTCACTTTACTACTTACCTACTCATGTTATTATTAATGTAACTACATCATATTTATATCATAGTTCCCTAAGTACCTCTCCTAATTTACGATAAGTACCATACTTTTACTTAACTGGCGAAATTTGGTTGTAGTATAAGCAAACTTCTGCCTAACCCTTCGGGGAAAACAGGTGGGCTGGTTTATGTATTGTACCATACTTTTTCCATTACCCATTTATAAGTTTGAAAGATAAACTTGTAAACAAACGTTGAAGTTAACAATAGTGCTTCGTTAATTAAAGATGATTGAGGATACCGATGCAAGTCGAAGGAAAGTGTTCTTACAATGGGGTATAGCGCCACGCCGTCTGCTGAAAGGAGGGATCAGCTGAAGGGGGGTACCGCCGAGACGATGCAAGGGAGGGGGTGTGTAACTGTAAAAGCCTCGCCTCCCACAATAGCGCACGTTTTCACTACATTGCGTTTGTTCCGATCTTATTTCCAATGAATTTCAGTCGCCGCTGAAATCTGTGCTACCATCGGCACGACTGCGACCGTGCCGTCACTGCTCGCCGATGCGATGCGATGTAGCGACCATTGTGCCGTATCGGAACTGTTACTTTTATGCATTCACAATGGACGTTTGGGTTATTGTGTTGGTCACTGATACTGTTGAGGAGTAGGTACAGTGAGGAACTGACATCTCTTGTAAGGTTTTCTGGAGCTTCTTGTTAATAATGTAGGTACTCTTTAGCATATCTTTCACAGTTCCTTCTCACAAAAAGACAGCCTAGCTAGGTCTTTCATTTTGTACCCAGTAAAAAATTATTACTTAGTAGCTGACCCGACAGTCGTAATCCTGTTCAAATTTTACCACAACTAAAAGGTGAAAAATGAAAACTTTTTACAAAAAAAATCAACTGACTTGAACACTTGAACACTACAAAGTGAAAAATAAGTTCAATTTCGGAAGTCGGTGACAAAAACGAAAAAAAAAATCTTTAATAGATTAAAGTATTTTTTCGTTTTGTAGTGTTTTTTTTTACGAAAGTTTTTGACTATATAGATTTTGACCACATTTCAATGATGTTATTTATCTCAACATGGATGAATAATCTTCATACTTCAGGCTTGAGCAAAGACGTCGCGTTTCACGTCGTTTTCATCCTATTTTATAAATTCATAATGGATGGCGGAAGGGAAAAGCTTATTAAGTCGATATTGGATCTGCAGCTAACGGCTCTTTGTGCTTGTAATATGTTGCGGTTATTGAAAAAGCTGGCTTTATCCTTTATGCAAGCCTATGATGATGGCATTATTTCCTAGAAAACCTGTGCATATTTTTACTAGCTTTTATTAAGTTGCTTTCCGGTTACACATAAGTCATCTACTTTCAAGCACTTCCTGTTTATGGTATATATGGTAAGCAGTTAGATAGAAAAATAAAAAATAAATTCACTGCAGATGAAAGCGCAATTAAATGATAACTAATCAGGTACGTGATTATACATAAAAACAAGATGCCAATATACAAAAAAGAAAAAAACATAGAACAGAAATGCAGTAACATTATGACATACTTCAAATCAAATATCGAATATACAAGATGCGGTGTGCGTCTCAAGGTTGCATGAAATGGGAGTCCAGCTCAGCACGTGTCAGGCAAATATACCTACCAGACGCTGATATTCTGCTGGATCCCTGTAGTGACAAAGACACTTTTGATTAAGTACTCGTATCAACGGAATTTCAATCCCTTTAAAGTTGTTTTTTGTTTGTAAAGTATCTTTTTTCCCCTGTAATTGTCCCTCTTCAGGAAGCCGCTTCCTCACTTTCTCTTGGCGATTTCAAACCAAGTACAATATGGGTTTTATCAATTTATGAAATGACCTGTCAAAAGTGTCAAAGCGCATATGTTTTGTTTATATTTTTTATATGAATGTCGAAATGGAATAACTCATGTCAAAGTGTCGCCATTGGTAAACTGAATTTTTATGATAACGCTCTTTTCCTCACGAAGTTTTATTTAACTTTTTCATAGATTAAAGTAAATTGTGTCATATTTTTACCCGACAGCTAACACAAAATTTAAAAAAAAAGTTTTTAATTATCTACATGAATAACAATTTTTGAATGCGATTGTGGAATCAATTTACCTGCACAACCACAAAGTACAGAACATTTCCAGAGCCATCTTTTCTCCATTCAAACTTCAGGTATCCATTGAAAATCTCAGTGGAAACTACTTTTACATCAATATTGTGTATCGACTGCAGCAAATGTTCCCGAGAGAGTAAATTCCGTACTATTTTATTGCGAAACTTCCATTGTGCTTCTTTGAAATTATGAAAGAAATCTGAGGAAAATGAACGTTACCTCACATTGTAAGGAAGACGTTTTATATATTTGTAACGTTATTTCTGGTACGATGAATTGCAGCGAGGTAGGTAAAATTCAACTTAAATTATTCGTAAGTATATTCATATCACAACGGTCATTCTATGATAGCTGTATGAAATAGCTTATATACGGCATAATTACGTAGTACCTATGCCAATTTGATAATAAGCAAGTTGCAGAAACGAACTTTTACTTTAAAATAATCTTCCAGTAACTGGTTTTAACTTGTTGCAGAAAGCAACATTAGATTCGATCTGGGGCCTAAGTCTACTAATTTATAAACGTTACAATGGTCTCTCAATGGTGAATTTTTGACAGATTTGCCATAAAAAAACTGCCAAAAACTCACCATTGAGAGAACATTGTAACGTTTATAAATTAGTAGACTTAGGCCACTGGTTCTTTGATTGGAAATAATGAAATCATCGTTACCTAATTATCCATTACGTAATGGGGCATTTTGTATCTTTGTGCAACTGGGTGTGTATCTTTTTGACATTTGTATTTGCTTTCGTATTAATAAGGCAAGCCTAGGGCATAGAGCAATGTTAGCAATAACACGTTTCTTGCGCCATTCATTTATTTTATGGTATGGTTTATGGTTAAACACCTCTAGGATTAATGTTTGTGAAGGCAAAGATCATTATCTTTATGTATGCCTTTAAAGATATATTATAAGATAGTTGACTTCGGCTGACCCTATCGTGTAATAGGGAAAGATAGGCATCATCCTGCTCATTATAATTTTATAAATGGCGTCGCTATCATAAATTATTTTTGCATTTTTTAAGTCTCATAACAGCAAAATAATGAAAAAATCATAATATCAGTCAGGTATTTTCAGTCTCAAATCAGCGGAAAAACAAAACCTTTTGATTTATAATGCACAAATACTAATATAATTCTCTCGGCCGAAAGCTAAAACGTGTTGTTTCACACATAAGCCCTTTCACTCACTTCAGCTATATTGTGCGGAAAATATTAGGGCCCATAATGCTTATAAATTCCGTTGCTGTGGTTGTTTGAATATAATGCGATTCGTATTTCGAAATGTGTTGTTAATTCTGCGGTGATAAATTCATTAATATTTCATGTAGGTACCTACATTTATTTATTAAATCAACAGCGGTATGTATGTAAACAATATTTTAAAATACGACAGTGTTTTTTCGAAAGCATTGAATCTGATGAATAAATATCTGTGACTGGCAATATTCCTGTGTTACACCACAAAATAAAGGTAGGCTGAACGCAGTTTCCAGTGCCAGTTAATAATGCATTAAAAAAAATGAGCAATTGAGTTTGCTACGACGGAAAACGCGGCAAAGAAGCTTTTTCAAGTTTTTGTTTTAAATCGAAATGTTAAAATTTAATTCTAGTCAGGCAGCATTCAAGCAAGGTTTTAAGTCTTTCCCCAAAGTGATTTACTCAGTTTAATTTATTATGATTACGGCCAGTCGGCTGCGTAGAATGGATAAAGTACTCAAATTGTTTTTTCTGAAATATTTGGCTTGCAAAATTTGATTTTATTATGAAGGTAATTCCAAAGCTACTTTTACATTAGTGAATTGAATTATATCAATCTGCCTAGCCTTTTCCCAACTATGTTGGGGTCGGCTTCCAGTCTAACCGGGGTAATCTGATACCCCTTGGTAAGACTGGTGGTCAGACCCGTAACAACTGTCAAAGATCTACGAATGACAGCCGGGACCAACGGCATAACATGCTTTCCGAGGCACGAAGGAGTCTCGGTATGAAAAGATGGTCACCCATCCACGGACCAACCCCGACAAGTGTAGCTTAACCTGATGGATCGACCCGTGCAGTAGGTATTACTAAGCCACGATGTCATTGATTTATATATGAAACAAAAATATGCAGGCAGAGTTGAATGTGAGTATATTTTAAAAATGTTTTGCTTTGTTTGTGTAATAACTTGACTCGTTGTCATGGCAACCGTCGCGACTATTTCCGCCCGTTTTCCTTTTTTAGTGCTCTGATAAATTATTGGAAAAAAAGGCACTTATGAACGCTCATGATAACATTTGGAAGAGGCAATATCTTTGAGGAAAAAAAAAAAACCAAAGTTATACCTACTTACAGATGAACGTTAACAAAACGCTTCATAGACTGTTTTTTTTAAAGTGCTTATTATTTATAGGAGAGAGAGAGACACTACTACACATACAAATGGACTTAAAATATTAACTAGTTAGTAACTTCATTAAAACTATGATACTCAACAATTTTACTCAACTCCATTTTGCACGTGACTATTTTTTAAATCAGAACTTTTACAAGTGGCAACTGGCGACTTAGCTGCTACCAGACAAATAGCTACTTCTTTTTACGGCTATAAAGTTATATTATTTGAACTAGTTGAGATGTTGAAATTATAATAATAACTTAGTAGGTAGTCCTTTGGGTATTAAGTTATAGTACTTTTATCTCACGAAGCGACGCGCGCTTTACTTGTGTTTACCAAGTATACAAACACGTTGTGAATCTGTACTGACATCTCGTCTTCACGCACACATTCACAGCGTGTTTTTATACTTGGTTACCACATGTAAAACGCGCGTCGCTTCGTGTGATAAAAATAAGTTAATCTTTGGTGCGTGACATTTTTTAAATAATTATCGAATTCTGACACCTCTTTATTTTTCTCTGATCAATTTTAATGTATGTAGTAGCAGCAGGTGGAGGTGTATCTCCGTCAGTCCATGTCATCATCAAGAAAAAATGTGTTTGAATTTTTCAAAACAATGTATAATCCAAAGTAGGTAACTATTTCTGAATTCTGACACTAACGACCATAAATTATTTGACGAGCTCCACCATCCACATCCAAACTTCCCGTACGTGTAAATAAATGAGAACACGTTGGATACATAGTAAAGTTTTTGCACTAGCCGCTTTTGTCGAACGTTAATAACTAACAACGGTTCGGCTCGCCTTTTATTTTATGTGCAAGACCAGGGTTGGCTACAGTGCACAGGTTGGCTGAATTAAATTAAAATGATATTTAATTTAATTAAATAAAAGATATTAAATTTAATTGATATTTTATATAATATAATTTTAATCAAAATGAACATCGAAAAAATGAGAGCACTTTAATCAACATGATTTTTAAGAAATAATATTATTTTAATTAATAGGAATTTATTACAGGCCACAATTTTATTGGTCAGCGTACAAAATACTTATAAACAGTCATAATTTTTTTTTTTTAAATTATTCCGAATAGTCTCAACAGTCATCATGTTTTTAAAGAAAAAATATATATGTACCTACTTACCGACAATGTGAATCGTCAATTTTAAACCACATTCTAGATAACAATATATGTTAAATAATTTTAGAAAATTATTAAAAAAAAAACGTTTTTTCCCAACCCTGTCCGCTACAGAAGTTGGAGGGTTCGGATATTTTATGTTATGGCGGGGGAGCTTCACAGATCCGTTTTTGGTAGAGGTGGCCCGAGTTTCCCGAGGTTTCCATGGAAACGGGACGCACGCTACCTGTACGGGGATTCACTAAACTAGTTTGTATATAGGTACACGTTTTGTTTTTATTTTTGACTTTGAGTACGAGTACAGTACGAGAGTACGTTTTTCGTTTTCCAGAAAACGTTCGCTAGCTGAATCCTTTTTCCTGTTTGTTGGCGTTGGTGATGGATTTGTGACTGGGCCTTTTAAAAAAACTATAAAGTTTTAGGTGGATTTTGTATTTCCCCTAAAAACCAGTTTCTAGGTAACTTTCCAACGGGACCGAGTTGTTAGATTCTACAACCTAACGCTCTATGGGTTAAATTCAACAGTCATTCTTCTTTAAAAAGTAAGGTTTTGTGCAGTTTTCACGTACTGAATATTTCTGTAATACTTCGTAACATTGGTCATCACTCATAAGTTAAAATAAAAACCAGGATTTATCGAAACTTTACAATTTCTTATTAAATTTCTTATTGAAGGTATGTTCATAATTATAAACTATCGTTTCATGTTCTAGTAATACCTGTTACATAATGATTCATAGAAATAATTAATGCATTTGGACTTTTAAGTTCGCCGATAAATAGTGGGATTTATACTCTACGTCGCCACAATGAATGAAATGAATTTCGCTAATACTGAATAATCCCGATCCCCAAACTCAATATAATAAGTTCTTAAGGAACTTTCCTGAATTCGGTCTGGGAATTAGGACATGGCAACCAAAATCCACATTTTTGCCTTTTATAGGAATAAATCCGACCTGGAACCGAATTAAAAAGCCGGCCAAGTGGGTGTCGGACCACGCACAATGAAGGGTTCCGTAGTTGGGATGAATTTATGCCTAGAACAAACTTAACATTGTAGTTGAAAAACTTGTTCTACCACACATTCCAACTGCAAATGCAAGTTTGTACGCACACTATTGAGAGATTTACCATGTTATTTTAAGACCATAGACTTCTTATAGGTTTTCCTGTAGTCTATGAGTAAAGAACCATAGTATGTATTTTTTTTTTCAAAATTGTAGGCTCAGTAGTTTCGGAGATACTTAATGGTTAATTTTCATCCCCTTTAATGCTCTTTCATTTGATAATTATGTCACACGGTACAGTTAGCAAAACTTTTCTTTTTTAATCGTCCAATTGTCCCCCGAAAACCCCATTACTCAAAATTCATTTATTTAGATACACGTCCATGTTTGGGTCATAAAAATTCATATGTGTACCAAATTTCAATAAATTAGTCCAGTGGATTCGGAGTAAATTGGCTGTGCCAGCCGGCCAGCCAGACAGATACACGAGTGAGCCTTTGTGGGTTCTGTTTTTTCCTTTTGAGGTGCGGAACCCTAAAAAGATTTTCTCTAATAAAAATCAATTATTAGTAACCACTTAATCCGATATGGTAATGGGGCCAAATGAACTTATCACAGGTCTCATCTCAAAGCGGATATTCTTACGTCCAAAGCCGTTTTAAAACGAAATACATATTTGGTTATAGCTGGTAGATACTTTCTGGTACAAATTTGTCTAACGTCAAAAGAAATGTCAAAAAAATCGGCATGTGCTGCGGAAATTGGCGTTACTACCATGTCATTTGCACGTACTCGAAATCTAGTTCGGATTCTGCTTTTTTCCCAGTCAGGTACATTTTAGGAGAAAATTGAAACAAAATGTTCATAATCATTTTAGTAAAAAAAGACATGCCGTGCCGTGCCTTGCTGTATTTAAAATAAACTAGCAAGTTGTCTCACTCTTGCCTAGTTGCCTACTAAACGTAGTCATTTCAGAAATACTGAAAGTTGTTTAATAGTACCTAGGTACCTACATTTTATTAGTACACACAACATTTGTAAAGCTATAGGAAAACAACGTTTCATTTTGTTAAGTTATACAATATTTAATGCCGTTTGGGGGGATAATGATAACTAAGATAAAAAAAATGGCAGACCCGGGGAATGCCGCCAGAAAATAAAACTGGTATTAGCGCCATCTATATTCTATAGTACAACACTACGCGTATCCATAAGTTTACGCCCTACCAAAAATCGTTCAATACGCCTAAAGAAGATTTCACTTCAATTATGAAAACTGGCTGCCAATAATAACTATTGTTCACTAATCTCAGGTTACGTATAACAAAAGCTTGTTTCAAGTTGTTCAACAATCTTAAAACAACAGTGTTTTTGTAAATGTGATCGCTAGAAACCCTACTCTCTTCATACATACAAAATACTTACAAGCCAGTTGCTACTTTCAAACAACAAACCTAATATTCCCCTATGGACGCTTACACTACAATGTTTTCCACGAGATAAAAGGCAGATAAAGTTCTTACTCAAAGGCATTAGGTACGCCATTTTCATTCGTATATTTAAAAATACAGAAAGGAAAACTACACACCCCGTATTTATTGGGTGCGTTCGAAAACTGAAACACGACTGAGTGGCAGCCTGTGGTTGCACGTTCCCGATTGCAATTGAAAAAGAAAAAAAAAAGATGAAAACATTGAGTGTAGAAAGGACTGATTGAAAAAAAAAATTACGGGTGGAACATGACGAATGTAATTCGGGAGAGCTTTTCGGTGCGCGAATTCAAAGAGAGCAGTAAGTGTCGTGAATAGTTTTGCGGATATAACAATTGTAGTAGGTATAACTGTTTTTTACTAAGCTTACAAACTTTTGATTCGACACTGAAATTCGTAGATTTTTTTGTGGAAAATATGACTAGTTTTACAATGGTTTTAGTTTAAAATATCGGTCTGCATATTCTATTCAAACTCAAAGAATGACTAGGTAAATATAATAAATTGAAAGTATGACAACATTTTCTACTCTAGAGGGTTGAAATCTGTATACTTAATCCCTTTCCCGTCACTATCGGGCTTACTTCAGGAGTCCCCATTTATAGAATGTGTAGGGATTATATCGCGAATAAATATATGTTCACAATCTTTCGCCACACTCTTTACGTAAGCCTTTAGCCAGCTTAGTGTCAACAGTTTTAATAAAAGAAAATCATGCTTGCACTAACTGCGAGTAAAGATTACTTCTTAACCTTACTAAGGGACATAGAATTTATATGAAAAGAACTAGGTTTTATTATTCACGCGATATTTTTTTGTCAAGTTTTGTTTGCCAAAAATACGCAGGTACAGTATTTGATAAATATATCTTGAAAACTGTGACGTCATATCTTACAATATCTAGAGTTTTCTTACGGGACGAGACAATAATAACGTGCTTTATCTAAATCAAATCCGTAGTGACTCGACTGAAAATTGACAAGCATTAAAGCTATCTAAAATGAACATTGATAATTCATATTTTCGTCAATTTAACGCTCAAAGGATAAGCAAGAAGGATGAATATCACACAAAGGTGTCCGTGTCATTTGTCACTCTCCCCGGTTAAGTCGGCACAGGTCACGATTCCCCCTAAGGGTGAAACGGTTTCTAAGGACCGTGTGCACTGACACGAAACTACCCCTTTTTCGTCGAAAATTTTGTAGCAGAAAAACGTCCTTCCATTATTTAATAGCAAGATGGGGATAAATATTCGACATCGTTTGGTTTCGGTAATAGAGGGTATTTGAAATAGGTGTAATAGATGGGAAAGAAAGGCAAAGCAAAAAGAGGAAGATCGAGAGGAGGAAGTACCAAATGGAGGAAATGGCAAAATGTTGAGGGTTTGGTAGATTTAAGTAGTAGGTAGATAGATAGATTCTTATTGGTTCAACATTGGATAAAAATTACTGGATTTCAGTTTTGGATGTATTTTATTTTAGCTATACTATACAAAGTTCATATTTTGTTAATGTACAGGCAGTCAGAAAATATGAAATTCACACTTGAATTCTTTATTTTATATTATGTTTTTGAATGTTCAATCAGTTTTCAAGGTTTCATGAACATTTTTGTTAAATGTTTGACATTTTTGTTACGCAAGCGACCTGCCCACGGCTTTGCATTCGTTAAATTAATCATGCGCACAAAGCCCTAGTATACCTACATTGAAAACTGTTCGATGGATTTAGCGCGATTTTTACGATTTTAGGAATTATTTGGAGTGGAGTTATATCCAACTACAATATACACAAAAGTAATATTTAAACGGTTCGTTTGTAGGTACTTAGTGGATTACATAGGAATTCCAAACTGTTCTAAAATAATGGTTCAATATTGCCAAAAATTTTCACTGCGATAACATCTATGTGCGGATTTCAACCATGAAACTGAACGCAATCACCACTTCTAAACCTCGTTCAAGAGCTGTCAGTTTCAATATTCCATAGCAATTTTGACACTGACAGCTCTTGAACGCGGTTAAGATGTGCTGAATGCGTTTAGTTTCATTCGGAAAATTCGCCCTAAATCTTCGAACACAATAAAATTAATTATCATCAACACCAATCTTCGATATCGCGTTTGAGGCATAAAATCCTTTGATAAAAGCCGGTAAGCTGCCAAATTTTCAAATACCTAAGTCACCGGAGCGCTCCCTGCATATTGTATCGGGTCGGCGGCATGAAATCCCTTTTTCCACGTGAGTTCATTAATACGGCAAGCGCGGTGCCCGAAGGCACTCTTACCCAGGATCCCTTGCTATACACCCGTGTCTCGTTGACCGTAAAGACTGCTCTAAAATACATCGTGTTGAGTTACATAAAAGGAAAACAAACTGTAAAGTTTGTAAAGGGCCTGAGTGAGCATCTAAACAAAGAAGTTTTTTAAAGAAAATCTTTTGAGGTATTACTTTTTCAACTTGTTTGTTTTAAATCACATTTTCAAGAATGTGTTCATTGAAACAACAAAGCGATCAGAAGGTAATTCATTCTGAACATTATCATTTTGAACATAAGTTATCATTTACTATGAGAAAATGATTCTTTATTTCTTGCTCAGAGAAGGATTTTTAATGTTCACGTAAGCTTAAATGCTTCGCAAATAAAAGAAACCTGGCTAAATAATGAAAAAAAAAAAAACTGTTGGTTAGGTACAGCTCTTATTTCAAATTCAACTTTTATCTGCTTCCTAATATTTTATTTTCCACGAAAAAGGTTACTACGCCAAAACCCATTCGCAAGCCAAAAATATTTATGGCCTCTCAGGATGGCCCCGTGTCTGTCCCGCGGGAGTGGTGGATAAAAGCCAGCACACCATTCGAGGAAAATAAACTTTAAAATTAATTGAATAATTAAATTAACCTGAATGTTTCCAGAAAGGACGTTTTTCCTCCATTCCGTTTGAAATGGAACGACTAAACGCGTTATATAATATTTTCAGGTTGTTTTATTCGAAATAATACTGGAAAGTAAATTCGTGCTAGCAATAAATTATAAGTTCGAAATCTTAATATTTATATCGCATAAATGTCATGTTACGATCGTAATGAAATCTTCACGTAGGTACGTACTTACATCACCCGTAATTCGAAATAAAATATTACGCATTATTCCGAATTGTGTAATAAAATTCAAATAACATATCCGTACGACACCGCAATGCGGAGATGGCAGTTATATGAAAATTTCAGCAATCGTCGTGTGGAACGACGGCTTTGCCAAATTTTTCCGACAAACCTCGATTTTTCAAGTAGCTTTAAATCATCACTCATGTTGAAAAGTAGGGAAGAATAAATATGACTTTTCTCTAAAATGGGTATTAAAAGAACTTAAAACTAGACAAATATAACAGTCGTCAGGGTCTTTTTTCATTTAACAGACCACTCACACTCTAGGGACTGTGAGCGTCTTTTCATAAATTTTATATGCCAAGGCGAAAAACTGAGTATAGAAAACTTTATAAATTGTATTATGTTTCAGCATATTTAAAAGCAATTTAAAGTTGTATTAAATTACTTTTAAAGCGGAATTTGACTTAGCGTAATATGTACCACCGATTTTCAAAATGTTTTTTCACACGTTACTGAAATGTTGTTTCAATTAAAAACATTTTCAATGGAACATTTTCGTGAATTTTCGCATTTCTCTTTGTTTAGGATTTTCAGATTCATACAAGTGTCGAGTTGGTATTCCATACATATTACTATGCACCGCCCTGGTCACTGGTCACTTCATGCTCGGTTTATTTCACAACACATTTCAAACCTAGCTGACTGAACTCAGTTCTATTGAACTGAAAATTAACGTCATTAGTTGAACTGAAGGACTTTCCAGTAATATTGAGGAAGAAATATTAAAACTCCCAATTAAGAATAATAAAAATATATTTCTGCGCTAAATTGGATCGAAACGAATTTGATATTTGCAAAGTATTTTTTGTTATCGTTGCAATATCGTGGAATTTGCAATTAACATTTGTGATTAAATCCATAGCAATTTTTTCCAAAAAAATTGTATTGAAATGAAAATGTAGGTATTCAATAACAGGACAGCGTGTTTCGTTGTAAAAAGCGTGTGAATGACGGTATTAGCATCGATATTCATTCATTCATGTCATTCTATTGTAGAATTCGTTATTAGCCCGAGACCCGCTTCATGTTAAATTGAAAGTTGTTTACAAAAACGTTAAAACTGAAGTCAAATAAAAGTTAATACCTATTTTAACTCTTGGACTAGATTCTGAAGTCGTTTTAAGCGTTTAAGAAAATGTGTAAATGATTGCAAAATGCAAAAAAAATCCTCATTTGTAGTGAGGAATTTTGTTGCGCGTGTGCGACGAAAATATGCGTAAAGTTTTAGCGTCCATAAAGTAGTCCTGAGAAAGAATTAGATAAACAAAGCAAATTTGGAAACGGTCACGTAGAGGAATAGTGGTGCTTTAATAAATATTTCGTTGTACACTATGAATTGAAATTGGGTTATTATTATAATTAACCTTGCAAATTAACTTAATTGGTTCATTCAAATTACACTGGAGAAGTACCCTATCTTTAACTACATCATTAGACAGGACTACAAACGGAACAAACGGCTTTGTACTTTTACCGACCGCTTTCTATAACAAATCTTATGGATTTTTTGTATCATTTGGTATTAATT
Source organism: Eupsilia transversa (assembly GCA_914767815.1). NCBI lineage: Eukaryota > Metazoa > Arthropoda > Insecta > Lepidoptera > Noctuidae > Eupsilia > Eupsilia transversa. Next base: position 9,720,089 of record OU611888.1, read on the forward strand.
TGTTTAATAAAGCCAAAATATTAGCAATGATGCCTCCTATTAGATACCTACTTCTTCTATGTGGTTCCATCAATGCTGAGGATCGCGACCAAATACGACGCGTCTCCAAGCTATGCGATCTTCTGCAGTATGAACCGCTTGGTAAATGCTGCATCCAACAGCCTTCTTGATCGCCTCTGACCATCTTGCTTGCTCTGCCTTTGGGTTTTCCTTCCATCCTGAAGCATAAGCCTTTCCAGACCATGCTTAGGTGAACGCATAATATGTCTGAAAAAGCTTAGGGCACACTCCTGGCATATTGTAGATAGCCGCTTGGTTATGTTGAGTTCCTCCAGTATGGATTCATTTTTTTTCATGGCGGTCCTATTAGATACATTGGGATGTAAACATATATGATGAAATGTGTGTTCTGTTCTTCTTAGCGTGTCGATTGAAAAGAAGAAGAAATATGGGAACACCTCTGCCTAACCCTTTGGGAATTACAAGAGTAATGTTACGTTATGTTTTAGACAACATTTTAGCAATCCAGTAGGTCCATTTAGGGATTTTATGACACTCAGATTCTCGTAGATGTTTTTGTTTCTTCAATAAATGTTCCACACATATCTTACTAATATTCTTCTCCATCTTCCCCAGATATTCGACAACCACTACCACTTTCACCACCATGCCATTGTGAAGCGGTCTATATCACCAGCACACGACCACCACGGCATGCTAGAAGGAGACAACCGGGTGCGATGGGCGAAGCAGCAGCGTGCACTCTCGAGGAAGAAGAGGGACTTTCAAACTATACCAGATTCATATCATTCTACAGGTATGTTCAGTTTATGTTCTTCTTTCTTGAAATCTTCGATAGTTTAATAGATCATAATTGAGAAAGGCATTATGATATAAGGGATAATACGCTGCTTCGTTGGTCTAGTGATGAGGTCCTTGGTTCGATTCCCGGGATGGGCGAAGTGTTATGGGTTTTTTCCGTCTGGAATTTCTCAGTAGCAGCCCTGAGTCTGGATTTGTGTCCGGTTAATGGCAATAGGGTACATTCGACTTAAACATAACTGGCGAAATGTGGGTGTACTATAGGTACACCTCTGCCTTACCCTTTGGGGAATACAAATAAGAATAGAGTAATAGAGTAAGAATAAAGTATAATATATCAAATAAACAAGGACTTCATATTAACTGCAAAGATTTGACTTGTAATAAATGATACCAACAAAACGTTTACACCGACATACTATCCCAGATTTTAAGACAAGGTACCTCACTCTAACCAAGCATGCGAAAAGTCGTGACTTATTTTTTTGTCTTAGCTGAGACAACGTCATCGGATGCGCCGGCGCCGTCAGCCGCGTCGAAGCGCGACACTAATTCGAAACGAGAGCTCCAACCGTCACGGGTGAAGGGACGGCCAAGAGCTGCAGACTCCAAGTTTCAACTTAACGACCCGAAGTGGCCCCACATGTGGTATTTAGTAAGTATTTTTTATGAATTTCGACCTTGAAAGGTTCATAGACCTTTTTTTATCCAAGACGTGGATAAACTAGGGTAAACTTACGTTTTTATCTGTCAAAATCTTGCCAAAATAGGCCGATTATGACAGATAGAACCGTGACTTTACCCTAAGTTTCTTCTCTGTAACTTACACTTAGGCCCACCAGCGAGATAGGCCGACGACCTTAAATAGGCAGCTGGGTCAGGGTAGATGCGGAAGGCGGAGTCCGCATTTACTCTGACCCAGCTGGTTGATCAAACCGGGTTTGATGGACACGCTTGTAAGCGGCCTATGTCCAGTCCAGCAGTAAGTAGATTATTTTAGGCTGAGTTGATTGTTGATTTTGGCTCTGCTTATACGAAAATTTACGTATCGATAACGTATCTTTACATTTAGGCTAGACTTACTTAGATAGGTACCTACATGAATAGTCGTATTATGACCCCAATTGTAGAATCAATCAACACTTTACTCAGCGATACACAAAGGGTTCCTGATCTCTAAAATAGGGTCACTGATTGAATCGATCAATCGATGTGCAAGAGCTCTTTAGATTTAACACTTCCTTTACATTACTAATATTCACATTTATTATTATAAATTCACAGTTGTAAAAGCCAGGCACTTTACTGTGAGTGCCCGGACTAAAGAGTGACTTTGAGGAGTGCCAATGCGATTAGTTATGGGAGCTTAGTTCTGTCCCTTTGGTAAAAACATATCTGAAAATAAAATATGGGACCAAGGACTCAAAGGAACACTTCACAGTTGAAACCGTTTGTAACCTCTAGTTAGCTTTAGCAAAGTTAGTACACCTAATATTAAGAAGAGAAAATATTTTGTATTTTTGTTTGTAATGAGGAAACTCAAAAATTATTCGACCGATTTAAAAAATTCTTTGATCAATAAAATGGTATAAATTATCACTGAGTTACATAGGCTTCGGGTAACATAGGACTCGTCTGCTCTTTCGGCCATCCGTACTTCGATGAACATGGCCAGCCCATTGCCACTTCAGTTTCCTTACTCTGCAAGCTATATTGGTAACTGCGGATATTTTTCAGATAATTTCATTCCTGATTTTATCCTTCAAATAGACTCCGAGAATAGTCCGCTCCATAGCGCGCTGAGCGACCTTGAATTTGTGGACCAGCCCGACTGTTACAGTCCACTTTCTGTTTGACTAAATATAAAAGCGAGGAAAGTTAATCTAAAATATAACGCTTGTTATTTAACGAGTGCTTAGCCAGCTTTAATATTTAGATAATTATACTTTTTGATTGGTTTAACACAGTTTAACACCAATGTGTGATTATATACGTTTTTTAAGAAGTTATTGATGAAATACTGTTTAATTATAAAACAAGAATGACTACTAGGTGATAACCTATTAATAATTGGTTTTGACATTGTTATAATTGCAAAGGTGTCATTCAATTAAGAGCCAGAATATTATTGAGTTTACCAGAAAGTTGAGAAGTTACACTTTGTAAGCACTCGATTCACGTCGTTTTTGTTTTTCTTTAGCGATCCAACCGACCCAGAGAGAAGTTTAATTTTCTTTGGGAGAAGTTTATAACGCTCTTCTTAAATATTGACGAAGTAGAAGCCAAAAATTTGAGTTTTATTAAGCTATCGCGGAAAATTTGCCTAATTCTTACATAAAATAGCCCTACGTAATGAGGGTTGAGATGTTTTTGATTTCATATCTTTATACATCCCGTACCGATTAGGGAGGCTCAAGAGAATTAATTTGTTTAACATTTTTGGCAAACCGTTGCTTTAATTTATAGTAGGTACACTATTCAGGTTATTTTGTTTATTTAACGGTCTATCAGATCCACATTTTTTGTATAAACTTGTCAATATAAAAACAAACATAGACAACACACAAAGATAGATATGTTCGTCAATCAATCTACAAAAGTAATTCCAATTTAGAATTCGTTGTTAGTCTTTGTTCACTTTTATTATTCCAGCGATTCGAAATAGTTGATATAAAAACCAATTTCGTATAGATATCAGTGAAACGATCCGTCAATACAAATTTCCAGTGGTCGCCCCGGTGTTACGGCTGAAATTTCATTTTCATTCGGCTCTGCTACAGTTGCAAATATATTTCTACAAATTCGTTTTAGTAACAATTTTGTAAATTAAAAAATCTTCGCTGATGGAGGTTGAGTAATTGGTTTTACTCGTACATTTTCATTTTTGTGGTATATTTCATGATTTTACGACCGCCGAAGATTAAGTGGGTCATTGCTTTTATTTTATTACTTCTTGTTTGTAGATATTTTGCCAAGCCATTTCTTAAATCATGTGCTAAATGATAATAGGAGTAAGCATCAACTAATATTTATATTGCCAAATGGATACATTAATTTCTTCTTCTGAAACGTCTGTATTAATCTTGTTTTTATGTGTTATTTAGAACCGAGGAGGTGGTTTAGACATGAACGTAATACCAGCATGGCGGGAAGGCATCACAGGCCGTGGCGTTGTGGTGACCATCCTCGACGATGGCCTGGAGACCGATCACCCCGACTTAGTCGCTAATTACGTAAGTACACGCTATTCTTCTTTCTTTACTTGCTTTAATCTAAACACAAACTTGTAGGAAGTCGATTGGTCCACGTCGATAAACAACATGTTCTAGATTACGTCTCACGACATTTCGAATGAATTTCTTCGAAATTCTCTCATTGTATGTTTTATGACGTCGGTACTTTTGTTTTTCCCTTTGTACTTTGTACTCAAATCTTCATTGGGAAATGAGAGACGCAGTTTCCACGTATGTTAGGAGGAAATGTTTGAAAAACACCGATGAAATCAGAACGGGAGCGAGTACTACGCGGGGGATTCATGCTTTCGCGATAAAAGGGCGTAGAGTGACATCTGTGTTCGGAACAAAAGCTTCGGAGTTTCAAATTACACGATTCATCTCGCCCGTGCGGCTTTAATTCATCTGTTGGCGTTCGGGAAAAAAATGGGTAATTGGGTCGCGGGTATACTGACGCGATTTATGTGCGACGAATGTAAGGGCCTCGCCTTAGGGAGCAACCAGGCCGCGGTAGATCGATGTCATCTTATTCACATCTTGTATTTCGAAAATTCATATTGATCTCTTGCGGAAAAACTCGAAAAACAACACAAATTCTAAGAGCACACACAGAGTATCTACAGACTTTATGAGCTCTTTTCTCTCTTCTATTTATCAAGTGACATATTTTAAGGCAAAGGTCGACGAAAAATGCCCCCGTTCTGGTTGAACCCATACACCGGGATTAGTACAGAAAAATCGTGCATTGTTTTCATGCATAATTACGAACGGAACCTGAGACTGCTAAAGACTTAAGCGGCTCGTGAACTTAATAACGGCGTACAAATGTGTTGTGTGGAAAGTTGGGCATTTACCTAAATGTTACTGCTGAATTAATTTACGCGGATGTATTAAACTCTTCAACTTGTTTCTTAGCTTCAAGATATTATACAAGGCTTCGATTAAGGAAGGCCTTTCTATTCACAATAAGGTCAATTCCTGTACAAACCGCCTTAATAACAAGCGCTTTGCCGGTAGTTATTGTTCGTAAATTAACCAATAGTTAATTTTTTGTCATCAAGCAATAAAATTCCTGGGAAACGGGGTAATCACTTAATGCAGACGTCCTTTTATACGTATTTGGAAGGTCTCACAATGTGGACCGATGACCTTGTAAAGGCCACAGGAATCCGTTGGAACCGAGAAGCACAGGACTGATCGATGTGGCAACGCTTGTCTAGTTCTAGCAGCCTTTCGGCTGAACTGATAATGATGCTGATATACGTATTCGTATTTAAAACTTATTTTCTCTCCACCAGGATCCCATGGCGTCATACGACGTGAACTCACACGACTCGGACCCCCAGCCGCGGTACGACATGATCGACTCGAACCGCCACGGCACGAGATGCGCGGGTGAAGTCGCCGCTACTGCTAACAACTCGCTGTGTGCTGTGGGAGTCGCATATGGGGCGAGTGTTGGAGGTAAGAACCATTGTTATATCCCATAGCTTACTAGATGGCGTTGATGACGTCGCCATTGGCTCCAAAACCGAGAAATCTGTGAAATAACCAAAACAGTCCCTTTTCAGTACGGTTGGATTTTAGTTGCTTGTCTCGTATTTTTTAATGCTCTTGATATTTTTTTGTGTGGGTAAAGTTTAAAATATTTATTTATTTTTCAAATGTTTTATTTATCTGCCATAATAATAATGTGGACTTCCCGAACGTAGTATGCTCAATGTCCTGATTTAAAACAGTAAAATTAACAACCACAGTGTGTAGTATCTCTCCATGAAGCATTTAATGGTTGTTAAAGTGTGACAAACGCGACCTATTGTCCTCAAGAGTGCACAAGTGCCCTAGTACACTTTGCACGACTGATGTGCTCTGAGAGTGCATTGTAAAGACTTGTCTTAGGTCTCCTTAGCTCTAAGAGCAAACTTTAATATGATTGGATTACAAATTGTGTAATTATTGTTTTTTAATTCGTATAAGTATAGTGTGGAAATGACGAGACAAATAATAATTCTTGACTCCTGAGTTTATTTCGCAATTTCTTCAGAGGGGTAGTCAGGTAGAAAATGTCAAATACAAATAAATTATTTAAAAAAACACGACTTGTTAAAAGTGTTTCCGATACCCTATTTATAGAATAAATAATTTCATTTCATCTCGATTATAACAAAGAATTACAAAGCGATAGACGGCAAAGTTATTGATTAGAAACCACGAACCGACAATGGCAGTGTTGGACGCCCTTAAATTAGATAAAGAAGTGATTTTCTCGGGGTGATTGGTGAGGGATGGAATGATGGATGAGAGAGACGGAAGATCAACTCAGTAGCTTGCAATGGTCCAGTAGCATAACCAGTCTATAACGTTGCTGATACACATTGCTCCTTTTCTGAGAGGGGCCAGAATCCACCACGCGGGCCTAGTGCGGGTTGCTGTACAGTAATGAACTGCAATAGGATGATAATGATGTGACACTGTAGAAGTAGACACAAGCGGTTATGTTTATAAATATTGTGATCAATGACCCTTGATGTTTAAAGATCATAAACATTTTTTGTCGGACTAAAATATTCGGTCCATAAAAACATCCCTAGGTTACCACTATTATTGATATTCTCAGCTCAGCTTAGTGTCATTCAAAGAACATGACGTCGTCAATAACATCCCAAAGGATTACACACTACAAGAAATAAAGAAGATAGATCAACTTGATGTTTTATAGGACAATTTATTTATCCGCAATAAAGAATAGTTCAGCTGACTTAATATATTAGATACGCAAGAAATATTAAGTAAGATAGATGGATTAGAATCTTACTTAATAAGGCTTTTTGTTTTGCTTGCTTGACCATTTTGTTTATTCACTGAAGTTTATGTGACTCTAACCAATCGGCCGTGTTTAATCTTAAGAAAGATTTATTTTACTTGAATAGCGATAACGATGTAGGTATCTTAGCCCACTAGACATTCAATTGTACTTATAGATATAGAAAAGACTAATACTTCAAATAGAAGCAAAATTTGGGCGTATCATACGCCTTGAAATTGCGTTGAGTAGAATATTGTGTTTATGTGTGTAAGTTACCTAATATCCCACTACAGAATACTGGCTTTTATCTGGTAAACGATCTCTGCACATTTTAATTTTCTATAAATGTAGAAGTGGGTACTTTCATCTAAGCATACTACGTCACGCAAAACGACCAATAAAAACGGTTCACTGAAAGAAATTCACTGGATTACCCACCAAAGCTCATTGTGTTAAGAAAAGACAAAGGAACAAAAAGTATATTTTCAAGTTTACTGTTACGCCTTGCATGTTTTTATGTCTCGTCGTAAGTTTTTATTAGGTTTTTTTTCCATATAAACAGCTGGTATATAATGTGGGTTGTAAAATACCGATAAAATGGGTAGACTGGTACTGTCGGTTTTGTGCTGATAATAATAATAATTTAGCAATATCCAGAGATAAACATCGGATAAAAGTGAAAAATATTAATCATTCCATAATTTTATTCTATTTGAAACTAAAACCGAACGTTCGGTATTTGGGACGCGGAGAATTTTCAGAAACAAATATTTTAATAAATTATTTGCAAAAAAAATCTTGATGGTGTGTTATTTTAATTATTTCTGAAATATTTCGAATACGAAAAGCACGTTTCTACGCAAGATGACTGATTAAATTTTATATTATTATTTTTCATTACAGAGATATTGTTTTACATTATAATTTATTACCAAAAGTATTCCGTTTATATCTCTCGCTTGTTAAATATTCGACCATATCTTTTACTAAAGTAACGTTGAAAAGTTCAGCTAAATGTGTTTTAGCGAAATGTATGTACATAATAAGAAAATATGAACTTTTCCATGTCAGAGAGTGCTGTGTAGCGATATGAAAACGCTTCAGGATATAAAGTTATTAGCAAGTCTCCGAAGTATATTTGTTTGTGTAACTCGCTCGCAAACACTGTTTAACTTGTTCCTTTCTACGCAATATAACTTGAAAGTTTATCGCAATCGCCAACCTAATGTAAACATTACTTACAAACTTAAGTATTATGATAAGATTGCGTTAATCCTTGCCATCTGCGGTGCAAACGTGTCTCGGTGCATAAATTCGGGATTTCCAAATACTCTTGTTTGTTCATAGTTGAATATTTATCGTAATAGTCTGCTAGATTTTTATATTTACACAGTGGGACCCTCTCTTTATCTTAATTTATAAAAATCACGTGACACTATGTTCGTACAAGCGACGAAACGAAACGAATCAACCGATTTCAATGAAATTTTGTGAATGGTGGTTGGTTCTAGCTTGAAATATAGGTTAGTTTTATACCGATAAGTGGCGCTCCTTGCGAAGCAAGTGGGTGAGTTGCTGGTATTTAAATAGTAAAATCTACCATGATAAAGAACTTTCTAATTGTAATTTACTAGCTTTAACCCGTGAAATTTCGCAGAACTATTTTTTTTATTTTTTATTCTTTATGGCGACTCTTCAGGTCATAAGTTACCCGAATATCAAAAAATATTTGGCCTAGGTCTTAAGGGAGAGGCGAGAAAATTGATTCTCTGTTACAATGTATAGTATATAGAGATAAGTCAAAGGCAGCTAGACGAAATTCTAGGAATTTCCTAGACCTATTAATTACATGCGTGCTATGTTTTGAAACCGACACAGGGAGCATTTATATGGTTATAAAACAGTTTTATGTTCATCACACGAACAGAGGCGAAATGAAATGATAACATTTTGTTTCTGATATAATTTATTATTCGGGAAGTATCACGTTTTATGCTATTAGAAGTTTTACAGCTGAATGTTTCAAAACATCGTCCCTTGGGATGAGCTCAAATAAATTACTCAAGCTGGCATCCCCGGAACTCTAAATTAACACGAATTACAGTTACAAACGGGATAACAAAACATGTTTTTGTTGGGAATAACATTTATCTTTAGTCAGGGACGCTCAACATTTAATGCTAATTACGCTTTTGTCCGAATACGCTCCCACGTACGTTCTTTTGAATTGAAAAAACACTTGAGTGCCTCTAACTAAAGCTAAACTTTTTAAGCTTCGCGTTTGAATAACCCATTAGAGTCTGGACCGTCATTTTTCAATGCGGCGTGCAAAAATATAAAATCAAAATTCCTTTTTTTATTTATAGTAGGAACTAAGGCTTACTCCTACATTTAAATAATATTTCTAGTAGGTACTTATGAATGTAACGCCATACTACTAGAAGACCTTATGAATGCGTCAGTGAGCAGGGTTTGGGCCAAACATATTTGAATTTTCTAACATTACTTTTTGCCATCGATAAGCAAAGAATTAGAAGCACTATGTAATATTCCATCATTCGAATAACAAGTTCTGTCGTTGCACCGTTTTTACATAGTTTGGTATGTACCTACTACGTAGAAACGGTGCACTAATTTCAGCACGGCATGAAACCAACTATTCATAAGAATAGCTCTTACTAGCCAATACTAGGGGATCGGTCGTCGTGTTCTGTGTCATGACATCACAGCGGGCCCTATTTGAATACCGATTATTCCCGGTGTCCACCACCTGTTTGGCCACCTCTGGGGGACAGCGGCACAACTTTTAATAATTTTTCTCGTTGTCCACCACTGGGAGACGGCGAAACAACTTTTAATATCTTTTTATATATTTCTTTAATATTATTCTGATGAAAAAGCACTAGTTTTTCTCCTCCTCAGTACTGAGGTAGTTTAGGAAAAACCGATTATTATCGATCTCACGTGGTAAGAAGTTCACCGGGTCATCTAGTTAAAAATAAAATGATATATTGCGTGCTTTATTTTATATTAAACGTCTTCTTTTAAAAGTACCTACACAAAGTTACCTACAGCATAATGTCCTTTACTAATCATGCTTATCTTTTCACAGGAGTTCGAATGCTGGACGGCGACGTCACAGATGCAGTGGAAGCCCGTTCTTTGAGCTTGAACCCTCAGCATGTGGACATCTACAGCGCTTCCTGGGGCCCTGATGATGACGGGAAGACTGTCGATGGACCAGGGGAACTCGCCACTAGGGCGTTCATTGAAGGTGTTACTAAGGTATGGACCAAGATTTGAGTTGGTGTCTTAAAGCTTAGATGAAACACCGCGTACCTAAGCGTTCACGATGTGTTTGTACATTTAACATCCATACTTCCATATTATGCATATCTATTATACATTGTAACAGCGAATAAATTTTTACGCCTCCCCCTTAAGACCTAGGCCAAATATTTTTTTATATTTGGATAGCTTATGACCTAAGAAGTTGCGATAAAGAATAAAAAATTTAAAAAAAAAACCCCGAAATTACACGGGTTAAAGCTTGTGCATATCAACTTTGATCGCGACGATAGTTCATAGGAGCGAATTAAAAATGAGCGGACTGTATAACATCAATATATATTTAAATATATAATATGAAAAACGCAAGCGCAGCCGTGCGTGGAGGCGTGCAACAGCTGACTAGTCTTGACGGGGCGAGCGATCGTCCGTGAGGCCGGCTGACTCGCCGCTGTCCCCGCTGCCCTCGTTCACTGCCGCCAGCGCGCGGCGATGTTGAGAAGAGGGTCTCAACAACTTAAATTGTTCATATTCAAATCACAACTTTAAATCTCTGACAGTTGTATGCAGTGGCTAAAACTCGGCAAATTAACGTAGTCTGTTAATTTGACAAACCATTAATTTCATTTCCATTAAAGAAAGTTGTTCAGTTTGATGGTCTGTACCAGACCTTTAATCTTAACAACCTGAGACTGTGAAATGAAATGTCGAAGAAAATAAACATTTTGTGGGTGTTGATGAACTAACTACCGCAACGTAGCTCTGTTCCCAGTTTGTTAACCATATGGGAATAAGACACGGTTCAATTTAGCCTTTCAATATGGATGAAGCACAGAGCACCGAATCGCCACACGACGCCCCAGCAGTGTCTAGAGACTAATCAAATTCGTGGCGCCGAAAGTCCGCTGAGCTTACTTCTCTAACGGACCACCTTCAAAGACAACAGTTTCTATATGTCATTTTTGTCGTAGTGCAATTAAACGACACGCTTGGTTTCTATGGAAAGTGATGACAATGCCGCCTCCTCGCGGCCGCCGAGGCGTCTCCGTGCTCTATGGGATGAAGCAAGCAAATTGAATCGTGTAAACATGGAACTAGTTCATAGGCCTCCTAATAATTCAGTAATTTATGCACCTGATTTTGTGATTGATTTGCGAATCGATTTGATTGAACCGTATATTACTGCCATTACGTTTAGCAGGCCCTAAAGCCACATCTTAGTATTACCTAACTGACGTTAGCGAGAATCGTGCTCACATCAAAGCCACGGAAACGTGTCGGATTCAAAGACCACAGACGTGCTTGAGTATTGACTGACCATCAAATTCTATAACCTAGTGCCCCTTGTACTTACTTTTAAGTACTTGTAGCTTATAGCTGTTGTATGACCAAACTTTTCCTCTGTCTAAAGACTTGAGAGGCGAAAAAATAATTTTCTGCTATGTATTCAACGAAAAATTGAAAAATATCATTTTGAGTATTCTAAGAGAGATCATTTTTTAAACGATACCTTTATACACGATATGTTAATTAAAAGATATTATCTTTATATTGAACGGTCAGTTCGATCCCTAATAAATAAATAAAAATTGGTCTTTGGTCTGCTCTGGTCAATTACGTAGGTACACGTCATCGAGACTTACAACATCAGGACAAAATTCAAATTACTACGTTGCATAGATCTTGAGAAAGATCTCTGTGACGCACGAACAAAACAGTAAGATTACAAAGGTACCTTTAAAATAATACATAATGTGGAAGGTTATAATAATAATTACCTTTTATTAATTTTCATCAGAAGGTTTCCAATTTTGCCTGTTTCCAATTATTTATACTAGGTACTTTGTTAAGATCAAAAGTATAAAACGTAGAAATGTTTGGATGTTTTTACTAATGATTTTTATTTCCTTTGATAGGACTACTGTGATGTCAGCATTAATTAAAACAAACGACTACTTTGATGATTAAACAATCACAACGAATGTTTTCGTTTTCAAGTAGCTTAGCAATATTGTTTGTCTAATTTCTTTGTCGAGATTTAGTATAAAATAATAAGACATGAACACTTGTAACTATAATATAAAGGATTACAATTAAACGTTGTTATTTTTTTTTAATTCAGGACTGCCATCAACCAGATATCTATCTCTATCTATACTAGTACTAATATAATATTATGAAGAGGTTTTTGTTTGTACCTATGTAGGAGGTTATCTCCGGAACTACCAATCGGGTTTGAAAAATTATTTTTACATTAGATAGCCCATTTCTTGAGAAAGGTTATAGGCTATGTAACATCACGCTACGACCCTTAGGAGTTGAGAAAAAAGAAAGTCAGAAAGAACTCTAATAAGCGAAAACGAAGTATATAGTGCGGGCGGGTGATGGGATGCGACGCGGTAGGCAGGGCCCGAAATTTCATGGCGGAGAAGATATTTATTAAATTTTATATTGTCTTTACAACATAATTTGTGTGAAGCAACTGGAGGAACTTCGTAATTCACCGTTTTTTTTTCTAACTTCAGGAGCCTGGTATAAGTTGCATCAAATAATAAAGGTTCACGTAATTTATCTCAAAATATTAATATTAACTAAACCTGAAACGTTGTAGGTATCTGGGATCAAAAATAGAGTTCCACTTTCCGCGCATAATCTTATTCGTTTTCTTGAAGTGAGCACAAAATAATACAACTAAACATCTTCAACATCTCTTGATTTACATAATATTTATGTAAGAACTCCCTCGCGAATATACCTGTCATCACGTACTGAATACTGAATCTCAGCTATAAACGAAATTACAGGATAAATAAGATTTCAGATTCCCAAGGATTCACACAATATTTTCTGCGCGTCTGTCAACTACCTACCTACAATACTGTAGGTACCTACAGTTTAAATGAAAACTCACAACACCAGCCCTATTAAATCCTGAACTTTTTTAATTCGTAAATTTTCACTGACATAAGACATTGACACTTATTCAGTAAAGTTTAAGGTTTCTTTTCAATCCTTTTGCAATCCACGTCGATGTTGTAACTAAGTTAGTGAAGGGTACCCGAGCAGGCAAGCGACACTGCTAAAGCAATTTCTGTAATGATGCAATTATTTTCTCTCTCTCTCTCTATTTCCCACACTATATGGTCAAGTGTTCACAGAATATACAATTTACATAAAGTTGTTACGCTTTTTTAACCCTAGACAGTCTGAAGGTTGTTGTTTGTATAAAAGAAGTGCGTTTAAAAGTTTTCTTCCTAACGTTTTTTATTACCTTCTGTGGTTTTTTCGGGTTTCGAATTTAAATAGAACGTGTAATGTAGTCGGGGAAAAAACTTTGCTTTTGCGCCTAATACACCTGCGTCGCAAGTTTTTATGTGACTTTTATTTAAACTTTTGAGTACGTAGTATCGTGGTAAATGAGCCGAGAATAGCGAATGAGAGAGAATGTGACTTTTGTGCGTATAAAAAGTCACGCATCACTTACTTGTTTGTCTTCGTAAATATATCTCAAGTAGTCAAGTTTCAAGGTAATAGGTTTTATAAAGTGGGTTTATAAGTCTAAAGGGTTCTTTATTGGAAAGTAAGGAACACGTGCTATTAAAACAGGCTGATCAATACAATTGGTTCAATATATACGTATCTATAATACCCACGGTAAATAACAATCATGACTCCACATCGAATCATTCCATAAATATAAATTATGACCTTTAAGAGGCCTATCAAAAATTGCGTTTTGACTGTTCGAGCAGCCGACGCACCAAATTATAGCAATTTGGCAGTTGCAATTATGTTTATTTTGAGTTAAGTACCTATATTGTCTTTTGTTTTTTTAAATAGGCAATTTTAATTTCTTATCAACTAACGTTTATTCTGGTATGTAGTAAGGAGAAATTTACAGTTTACTGTGAGCGTTTAAAAAAAAATATTTTTAAGATTTTCAAAATTCTGAGGCCGCTATGAACTAAAACACTTTTTAAGAGATATTATTATATATTTTTCATTTCATTTGCTTATGTACGTACAGTAGTTCAATCCACGGGCTCGAATAAGTGCCGTCGCGCATTTTATGAAAAACTTGCTTCGGAATTATGGCTTTATATAAATAGATAAGAACAAATTGCGAAAAGCGAGGCCGCTATAAACTATACTAATAACTATTGTCTACCTCTCAATAAGTCTTAGTTGTCGAAGTCTTTCAGTTTCTAAGAATAAAAATGTTGCCCATTTAACTCAAAAACCGGGCTCGAAATCAGTCAAATTTAATACCTAGGCTTCTTTATACCTGAACATTATTGATCCGACGAATCACGTTCAATTGTGCACCTCACGGGACGAAGCCAACCGTTGTCAATGACTGTTTAGCTGCCAATCACACGCCACAGCTAGTAATTAAGCGCTAACGAGATACGTCTCAACATCTCACATTGATAAATCTATATGTATTCACCTATATTTCGATCTATCTGCCCTTCAAGATTACTGAGTTTTCGTAACAAAATGTGGACCCAGTGAACCGGATAAAAAGACGCTTGGATTTTCAAGTGTATTTTACTCGGTTCTGCGGTTTTATTCTAACACACTGTGAATCCAGACTTCATCTGTAACACGGTTCTTATTTCTGAAAACTTAATTGCAACTTTTGATCGTTGAATTTCGCGTTTTCACAAATCAACTTTATGTACCTAAATGTATGTAGATTGTAGATGGGGAATTTTCCCTCATTGGAAGCTTTATTACATTACTGTGTAATAAAGCTTGGCAATGGCAAATGACGTGACATTTGAATGTGATCAGCTGCTGTAGGTGTCAAATAGGCTCGTCATTTGTACGTCATTTGCCACGCCCGCCCGTGACGTTTCCGCTTCATGAAGGCACGATTTAAAAAAATGACTGTTCATTTATGCCGTGCCGCACTACGTCAAACCAATCACTCATGCGTGTACAGATAAATACAAACCTAGTGATTGGAATCAAAAATTGTTCTATGATTTATTTCGTAGGTACGCTATGGACGGAATATTGTATCGAAAACATTGTCTATGCTGGCAGTCGCTGCGGACGCCCCATGGGGATAAAAAAGCTGGTAGATTTTTCCGGTTATATCCTTTTGTTCCAAACAATAACATTTTGTTTTATATCTAAAAATAATGTTAATAGAAATTTTAATGCGAAAATCCTGTTTTTGGATGTGAAATTCATCGGAAAAGCGTAATAAATTCGTTTATTCATGTGACACGTCGGTAATTTGCCAATATTTATACATTTTTTTTAAATTATATTAAGAATATAATTTTCTGTTCTAAAAACATTTAGATAAGACTCTTTCATTCATATTTCCAAAAAAATAATTGAAAGGGCTAACACCCAACAAATGGTTATCTAAAAAAAAATACCTACTTCTGCGGCTATATTTAGAAAGTAAAACCATAACTTGCTCAATACGATCGGGTACATATATCCTACTAATATTATAAACGCGAAAGTTTGTTCCTCTTTGACGAAAAAAACGCTGAACGGATTTAGATGAAAGGCACATAGATAGTTTATAACCTGGATTAACACAAAGGGTCGTTTTCTCCCGGTAATACATTCCCGTGGCATAATTTCCGACCTCCACGCGGGTGAAGCCGGGGGCGAAAGCTAGTTACCAATAAATCGACTGTTTGTTAGTATTAATCTATCACAACTGTCCCATAACCTCAAGAGGAATGCCTTGCCAACAGCAGCACGTAGCGCCACCTATTAACTCGGACATGAACTAACACAAATATGATAAATCTACCTAGCTCCAGTTATGAGTCACGTTTCCCCAAATGGCCTATTTCCCCGAAGAGACGAGTTTGAAATACACTGAGAAATATTATTACAGTACTTACACAAATTGCCCTAATTTTTTAAAGCTTTTATTTAACTTTTTCAAACAAAATGTGTTCTGAAAGAAATGACTGCGTCAATTTAAGGATAGTGATTGTTCAGCACACTGAATATCAATTTAAATATCCGTGTTTTCAAATACCAACAGGCGATCTATTCTGTAAAAATCTTGCACGGTGAAATCTAATGTAAAGTGATCTTGAAGTGAGCTATCAATAGTGTCAATCATTCAATCCCTTGCATCAGGTGGAATGGCAGCTCACTTCAAACTCACTCCACCTTAGTTTTCACAGAGAGATTTTTACAAAATAAACCGATAGGTAATTCTTTATATACAGGGTGTCTCAAACGTAGTGGGCCAAAGGCAAATGAGGTAAAGCGAAGGGGTCCACCTATCATTAAAAAAATTAAAAGCTGGGATATTCTGAACAGTTCAGAAAATTTCAGTATTTTAATTATTTTCAAGTAATTTTATATTTTTAGTTAAAATCTGTCTGGACGATGCCTTGCCAGGCAAGCCATCTTCCGGCCAGTTTTGAACTCGTTACGTCGAAAATTATGTTCACAGGGTCGACAAATCCAAGTGGAAGTGTAAAATTTCTTGAAAATAATAATAGCGAAACTGTACTGTTCAGAATATCCCAGCTTTTAATTTTTTTAATCATAGGTGGACCCCTGCGCTTTACACCATTTGCATTTGGACCACTACGTTTGATAAACCCTGAATGTATGAAAATTGTGTCAATATACAAAATGAAGCTCCCTGACTACGCATTACAACGTTAAAAGAAAAAGTATCTCATCTGACTAGACTAACGCCTCTATTTCCGTCACAGGGTCGTAACGGCAAAGGTTCCATTTTCGTATGGGCCTCAGGAAATGGCGGACGAGAGCATGATAACTGCAACTGTGATGGCTATACCAACTCTATATGGACGCTATCAATATCTTCGGCTACTGAGCGCGGAGAGGTGCCTTGGTACTCGGAGATGTGCAGTTCAACCTTAGCTGCCACTTACAGCAGCGGGGCTATTAATGAGAAACAGGTAAGCTAGATTTAAGACCCATTTATATGAAGATCATTTGAGATGCAAGTTTCTTGCCTATGGCATGCAATAAGATGGAAGTAACAAATGACTAAACAGTGTTTAGACAGTGAAACTTTTATTTTTGCAAATAACTTATCTACAATAACTGTCTCTCCCAACTTATGGTGTGCCTCTGGCAATTAAATCGCACCGTGTAAATCAGACTTACAGCTTTTACACTGTGCGGTTTTATTTCCAAATGCCACAGACAAGAAACTGGCATCGTGTAAATAGGACTTTTTTCTCATTATGGATGGATTTTCCTGCTTTTTAATGAAACGGGGAAGAAAGGAATTGTTTTTGAAATATTTTTCCTTGTCTTGTAATGATCGCATGTAAATAAGATTGTAGTTGTTTCCTTCCCCTTCAGAGTCTTAAGTAATCTCAAGAGCAGTTGTTTATCCAGGTTTTGAGAATTTCCTCGAAATATTTTACTCAATTCAAATCCTTTGTGAGTAAGATAAATAATCCAGACTCGTTTAGCTATTCTTAGAAGTAACTAATAACTTAAGACAGGCGTTTCATTAAGACAAATCGATGCCAAACATCATTTGTCAAAATCAGGACGACTTCGTCTAGGCGGTAGAAGTATATAAATACTATATACCTACACGTAAATCTATCATTAGAAATAGTTCGATAGTTAGAGGAAGATTTACAGAACGCACAACGAAGCCTTTGATTTTCCATTGAAAGAAAGAAGATAGAAAAATTGTTTATGAATACTTTGCTAAGTAAAGTAAGCGTTTTACATATAAACTCTTTTGCAAAAAAAACGGGCACTTTAGATTTTTTTCTCTACTTCAATGAAGAAGAACAAGAAATAGGTTTTGTTAATTTGACGATGTATTGGCATGTTTTTTGAAGCATCCTGGCATGATTCTTTACGTTCCAAATTTAAAATTTGAAATTATTAAAAGAAAAATAATGATTATTGTGGATTATTCTAAAATTGCTTTACTAATGGCGCGAATTGCTGAAACGATTTTTAACTGATTACGATATTTTAAAACTTTTTTGGATATTTTCTGCAATTTAAACAATTTAATCTTTCTTTTTACATTAAATACCACTTTTTGATATGAGTGATAAAGCGATAAGAGCCGGTAAAATTATAGCCCTACTTGAAGAAGGTTGTTCGCAAACTTACGTGTCTCAGCGGCTAAATGTGAGTCGTTCAACTGTCCAGAGGACTTGGCAACGGTATCAAGAGATTGGTTCGGTCAAAAGAAGACCCGGTTCGGGAAGAAAACGATGCACAGAACCAAGAGATGACCGCTTTTTGGTGAGTCAGGCGTTGCGTAATCGTAAGGCGTCAAGTGTGGACCTGAAGAAGAGCCTTGAAGAAGTAAGAGGAGTAGAAGTTAGCTTGTGGACGGTCAGGAGGAGGCTTTTGGCTGCCAATATCAAGAGTTACCGCCCAGCTCGGGGCCCTAAATTACTCCGTGAGCACCGTGTTGCTCGACTTCAGTTTGCTCGGAACTGTGCTTCATGGACTCTGGAGGACTGGAATAAAGTATTGTTTTCTGATGAAGCTAGAATCTCTTTGTGTGGAGAGGACCGACGCCGGCGAGTGCTGCGAAGACCACGGGAACGCTATGCGGAAGTGTGTTTCGAAGAAATCACTCCTTATGGCGGAGGCTCCGTTATGTTTTGGGCAGCAATTAATTCGACGGAGCGTACGGAGTTAGTTTTCATAGAAAATGGAACATTAAATGCACACCGGTACATAATGGAAGTCCTAATTCCATATGCACAACCCACATTGACTGCACTTGGGGAAGATTCCATTTTTATGGACGATAATGCTCGCCCGCACCGTTCTGGCGACGTGGAAGCGTACATGCAAGAAGTTGGGATCCGTCGTTTAGATTGGCCAGCTCGAAGTCCTGACCTTAATCCAATTGAGCATGTGTGGGATGTTCTAAAGAGACGGGTAAGATCAGTGCAACCTGCTCCACAAAACATCAGGGAGCTAAAAAGAGTCATTGCAGAAGAGTGGGAACGTATACCTCAAAACGTTATTAAAAACATCGTGGAAAGCATGCCCAGAAGGATTCAAGTTGTGATTTTGGCAAGAGGAGGTCACACTCGTTATTAGGTTTTTACATTTGTAACTTTATTTATTTAAAAAAAGTAAAAAAAAACTTGTCTTTATTGCCGACCACTTCTTATTGTTTGGGCGTGTACATCGATTTTAAAGAATCCATCGTTTTTTTTTTCTTTTAATTGCTCGAATTCACTTCACGCGCATTAATTTACACGATTATAAGTATACAGACTACGTCAAAAAAATAAATTTCATTTAATTAATTAAAATCGACCTTAGAACGTAAATTTCCTTAGGTGCCCGTTTTTTTTGCAAAAGAGTGTATAAAACATAGAATTATGTTTATTTATATAATGTTTATATTCATCTCTATGTCAACGTAAGCAGGCGTTTTATACGAAAATGAACATTAAAACAATAGTTAATTGAGCATTCAGCGTCCATAGCGCTCGACGTGGCAACACGTCGTGTTCGGGTTCGCGACAAGTCAATCGTCATCCTGAGGATGCCTCGTTGAGACACGTGTCGATTTCTTACAGGGTTTTTTATGACTCTTTAGCAATAGTTAAGCGGAATAGGTTACTAAACATATCTACGTCTATATTGTATTTTATTAAAATAAATGCTTATTTTACTTAGCACAGTAAAGTCAAAGTGCTTTCTGTGAATCTTGTCCCTTGGTATGTTCGACTTTAGGATTCTGGAAATACACCAGAGAGTAACACAAGGACTTATTACTCTGTCGTATAAAATTAAATTAGCTCCAGAAATAGCATTTCTCGTTTGCAAGATTTAATTTCTACCAAATAAGAAGTCCTAAAGTTGGAGTAGCTCTAAACATTTCGTTTGATCTTTATTAAAACTGACATCAGACTTGGGATGTCCAAGATCAATGACACCTTGTCTATTTTAGGCATGTTTTTATTAACCCACTTTGTTATGACTACAGCTACAGGAGGAGCTCGTGGCTAAGTAATAACAGCCGCACGGGTCGATCCATCAGGTTAAGCTGCGCTTGCCGGGGTTGGTCCGTGGATGGGTGACCATCTTTACATACCGAGACTCCTCCGTGCTTCGGAAGGCACGTTAAGCCGTTGGTCCCGGCTGTCATTCGTGGATCTTTGACAGTCGTTACGAGTCAGAAGCTCGAAAGTCTGACAACCAGTCTTACCAAGGGGTATCGTATTACCCAGTTACTGGGTTGTGGAGGTCAGATAGGCAGTCGCTCCATGTAAAATACTGGTATTCAGCTGCATCCGGTTAGACTGGAAGCCGACCCCAACATGATTGGGAAAAGGCTAGGCAGAATGAAAAAAATTTGTTATGACTACACATCTCTCGCTGAACTTATTTTGTTTCCTTTGATTCGTATTCGTAATCCGAAAGCTTAACTATTATTTACACGACAACTAAAAGTAGGTGTAAAAATATTTTCACTAGCTACACGAAATGTATTCATTCACTCCGTCGGATTTCGAAAAGAAACTCGCTATTATTATCTTTTTACCGAGGGTTTTACCTTTTCACGTATTTCGGCCCTCGATCCCACTTACCCTGAAAGTAGTTACGTCCGTCCCTACACGGATTTATACAGAATACCTACATAACATCCTTTGCCCTTTTAACACAGGACGCGAGGTAAATAAAATGATGTCATTTCAATGTAAATTATAGGTGGTTCTCGTTTATTCTACGCGTTGGATGCTTCTGAACTTTTGTTTTTGAACAGTTACAATACAAGGGATGTGTCTACTCAATCAAAGTTGTATAAACTTTTGGGTTGACCGAAATTGTTCCGAATTGATAAACTATTGGGTTCAAATAGTAGCCGTTGGATACTTATTCAACCGATATATTACGGCCTCATATCAAGATAGAAGAAATTCCTACAAAGTTATAGTATATACCTTCGATGGGTCACTGACATTGTCTCTAAGAACTCGAAACTAACTATTCATGAAAGTGATTGTTTAGAATATTAGTTTAAAATATACATATTCAAATTCCAACCTTTTCAGGTTAGCATAACAAGTATGCAAATTCTTTAGTATTATTTCAAAATTGAATAGAGTGAAATAATAATGAATTCGCTATGAAAATGTTGTCAATGAAAAACATGGTGAAGTCTTTTAGGCAAAAAGCTTGTTCCAGTTCCCGAATGTCCGGTTAGCAAAATATTCCTCTTTTGTGGTCAGTTCAATCTAAAAACATGTAGATTAAAAACAGGACGTGTTGTTTGCATACCGACTTCGCACCTCTAAAAACAATACACCCAACAAGTGTATAAAGGAAATATTTTATTCGGACACGCCACAGTTTGTTTGCTGTAGGAAGAAAATTCGTAGTCATTTTCGTGTTATTTTTAAAACAACCTGTATACACCACATACAGCGAGATTGCTTTTTTCTTTTTCCTTCAATTCCTCAGTAGGTATTGTTATGCTATTATTTATGGGGTATACTTTATTTTTATTTTTTTCGGAAGAGGGAAAAGGATTCGATTTGTAATAAACGAGGATTGTGATAAAACAAATAGATCTAAATCAGATTGTTGTTAGTTTGAGAACTTGCAGGGCGTCATCGTGATTGGTTGGTTTGAATTTCACTTAGTAACTTCAGAAATGGAAAACTTCTGTAGCAACAGGGATGGAATTTTAATTTACCAAGAATAGCAATTAGTGGATGTGATCGACCTTTCTATTTAGTAATTTGTTTTTCTTGGAAGTGATTCGAGGTTAGATTTGACTTCCAGGAAAATTACTTATTTGTATACCTGTTGTATCACATATTTATGATGAACTAGCTGCTGCCCGCGGCTTCGCCCGCGTGAGTGTCGGAAATTACCCCATACATCCCCATGGGTTTTAAGTATAAATATTGAGTTTCGAGTTAATCGGACAGCGCGTTAAAATTCTTCCATACAAACACTGACACCCCCCAATCCCCCTTTAGGGGGTAATTTAGAAAAACAAAAAACTACAAACTTTTTTATTTATTTAGATAACTATTCGTGCGAAGTTTCATGTTTATTACCTCAAGGAATAAGATTTTTCATACAAACTTTCATCCCTTATTTTACCCCCTTAGGGGTTGAATTTCGAAAAATCCTGATACACGTTATTCGTAATTTTTGGGTTTAAGTATAAATATTGAGTTTCGAGTTCATCGGACAGCGCGTTAAAATTCTTCCATACAAACTTTGACACCCCCCAACCGTAGGATAGGATACTTTTCCGGGATAAAAAGTACCCAGTGTGGTGCCCAGGATACTAAAGAATAATTATACCAAGTTTCATCGCAATCGAACCGGTAGTTTTTGCGTGATACCTGAACAAACAGACAGACAGACAGACAGACAGACAAAAAAAAAATTAATCACATTTTTGGGTTCGGTGTCGGTCTAGTAACACCCCCTGCCATTTATTTTTTTGATATTTTCAATGTACAGAATTTTCACTTCTACAGATTTATTATAAGTATAGATAATAGATGTTCCGTCGCTACGAAAATAACTTTTATATCATTGGACAACCTCAATCCTAGGGTTAGATTGACAGATTCCATTAGGTAAAAGTGAGACAGTATTTTTTCCTTCCCTTTATGATGATTCAAAAAAGTTCAAAAAAAAAAAAAAAAAAACTTTCTGAATCTTCATCTTATGACCCATTCTTTTATCCAGGTCGTAACAACAGACCTGCACCATTCCTGCACGGCGGGACACACCGGTACATCTGCGTCTGCGCCGCTCGCCGCCGGTATCTGTGCACTAACCCTGCAAGCCAACAGGGACCTTACCTGGAGGGATATGCAGCATATTGGTATGTATCTTATTCTCTCGTATTAGATCAACTTCTTGAGAGATGTTTGTTTCAATATTATAAGTTAACGCGAAACATAGAAACGATCGCAGAAAATACATGGATTCATATATAAATGTTCTTTATTTATAAAAAATTACAACGATCTTGTACTTAGACTATGCCCCACAAAACAGTTTGCGGATGTGATTAAAAAAACCTATCACCGAAGTTCATATTGAGGAATTAAAATAAATATATTGATTAGTAGCTTCCGCCACGACTTCACTCGTTTGGTATCTTTTTAAGTTATAGCCAATGTTACTCGGTGATAATACATCAATAAACGGGTGTTTTTTTTTTTAATCGGTCCATTCGTTTTTGCGTTACAAACAAAAATTGGGAAGGAGGGACCATCATAGGGTTAATATCTGTTGAAAAAGTGACTTGACGTATTCATCAACATCAAGTTGTCGTGTGTGTCACGTACTGTATCTACCCACACGAGAACTTTGTCAATGTTAAAGGCTCACGCAGACTCGCACGACGCGACCGGTACGACGTGACGCGACACCGGTAGAACAATTTCCGTGAAGTTTTCATAGAAATTGTTCCACCACAGTCGCGTCGCGTCTTGCCTGTCTTCAGGACACTTAAGACGTCAAATATAGCTAACTAGTGAACTAGTATATTAATAATAAATTGCAATTATAACACTGAATTTGATGTCGTAACTTTTTAGGTGGAAAAAGTCATTTGGAAAGTTTCCAAATACTTTTTTTACATATAAAACTAAATATTCGGTGTTACATATTTCATATTTCCATACAGTAATTTTGCCAAATTAATCAAAACAGGTAAATATTTGACAGCTATTTGTGACGTTGCCAAGTTTTGGAATGAACGTTCTTATGTTATAAAAAAGTAATCTGGAAAATAAAATTTGTCAACAAACTGGAACATAATTTAGTTTAACTATTAATATAAGTGCATGCTAAGTGTGAGGGATCACTATGAGGTTTTCCAGCTATAGACTGAAAGCATACCCAATCTCGCTGAATGCTTGCATGCACGAAATCTTCCAAGATCCCTACACTGGCTCAGGGACCTACAACAGAGGCATTCAAGCGCCATTTGCCCGGCCCAGGAATAGTTCCTGAGTTTCCATTATGTATGAAGAGAACACTATTCTATTGTTGCACGAATCGACTAAGGTCTTAGAACGACCATGATGCCTAACGGGCAGTGTCGATTTATTTTCTCGAGCAGCCATCTTGTTAGGTAAGTATGAACTATGGCAACTGCTATTTATGATCCATTCAAATATTTGTTTCCAATTAATGTTATTTCCCCTAAAACAACTGCCAACTTTATACTAGTATTAATTAAGTTGAATTCAAAACACATGCTTTCGAAAAGTTATAAAATTGTATGTGTTAGTTATTTTCCCGAAAATCAAATACTTGTTTACATGTTTGGAAACCAAATCGCGAATGTTGTGTAGATCATTTCGAATACTTGAGTAGGTATACATTTATTCATTCGATATTCTAGTAACTAGAAAAGACAACAGGAAGAAAAGTTAAATTATACTTTCAATGTAGATTTACTTGATGTTCATAAAATCGAATGTTATGACAAATAAATCTGCGATAAACTGTGACAGATTGAGTTATAAAAACTTTATACTCGACTTCTTTAAGCCATATTGAGTTTCAGCATTAAACCTAACAACCGATTTCACATAATATTAAAGGCAATGAGCGTGTTCTTCACATTTTTACAGATTTTTTATTAAACCAAGCAAAGCCAATAATGGGTTATAGTACAAACAATAAAATATGAAGTATGTGGACGTAAAACCAATGATCTGTGCGGATTCCTAACCCGCCCTAGCAATAATTCTCGCAATCCTTTAGTTGGCAATTTTCTTTACGACGTTCTGCGCTTTTTTTTCGACCTTCGGCTTTGGATTTCGACTGAAGTACGAAAAATAGCCCAATCCTTGTTATTATTACTATGACATCGTTAAATACGAAACGATAAAATATTTCAGGCTCCTAAAATAATATGTCACCCTAGAAAGAAAGAATAACGTTTATTTGGACACAAAAACAAAATAAAAAGTGAAAATAATGTTTAACAACATGTATGTGCCTCACGGCTGCGCCAAAAAGGTTTTTCAGCAAAATGCAATCTGACGCTGGTTTTCTAATGAACCATAAGGGCCAAGTGACGGGAAGGTACAAACAGTTATATATAATATAGGTACTTCTAAAAATAAACATAATCAAAACTATTAATCAAATTATAGTTAATCTAGGGGTCACAAGAACAACTGCTGGCAGAGCATGAGAGTTTCTGACCTGGGAACCGAACCCTGGACGGGTTAGAAACAGTGTTATTAGGTTTTTCATCAAAATTATTTCAGTAGCCGGTTGGACTCTGGATTTATGACCGGGTAATACCCGGGTCGCCCCCTTACACGAAGTGTTGTCTCAACATCTCTGCGAAACCCCTTGGAGATTAGGAGTGATGCTAGTAAAAAATAAATACATTCTAATAATAAAGTTTGCTAGCTATTTACATCTCATAAAAGGGACGGAATCTGCTTCGGAAATATAAGATTCTTTATAAATTGAAAGGTATGAAAGGTTACGTTACGAGATTACTGAATTACATTCAAATGTGACGTCATGAGGGTTATTCACATGTTTCTCGAAATATTTAATGATATTTATATTTATCTAGCTGACCCTACAGGCGTTTTCCTGTCCAAATTACAATAATTCATATTAAATTCCAAAAGAAAATTCACTTTCAGTTTTCTCGATTTTTCCGATTTTCCGGAAACATTTTTTCAGTGAGAACCTGATTTGTACTATTACGAACTTTTAAACAAAATTTTGCCAAATCGGTCCAGCCGTTCTGAAGTGATGCGTTTACCAACAAACTGAATTTCAGTTTTATTAGGTATATGTAGACTAACTGACTCTACATTGAGACGTTGTCGTGTTCAAATTCCAATAATTCATACAAGAATCATATAGCACTTCAATTTTTCTCCGAATTTTCCGGGAAACTTTTCTTACCCTAAAAACCTTATTTCGACTATTCGGTACAAACATTTTAAAACAAAAAATAGCCAAATCAGTCCAGCCTTTCTCAAGTGACGCGCTTACCAACTAACAGCATTTCATTTTTATATAAATATATATTTACTTATATTTAATTTTAAACTTGCATGCATAATATAGTGGCAGGTAAATAAATACCTATCTGAAACGCACATTTACAAGTTTAATAATGTTGATTCAGATTTAATTACATGTAAGTAGAATCACTGAACCGAATTATTTTCCATTAATGATAATGCAAAATTAACAGAGATGAAAATACTTGTTTTGTGTGCTCCCTTTATTTAAGCTTTGTTGAAAGCTATATAATTACTTATGTATGCGCTGAGGCTTTGTGTTTAAGCTGATTCCGAACGTTTTTTACGTTCCTTTGACAAGTACCTACTCCATTTATTATTCTGATCATCTGGATCATCCACGTTTAGGGCCAAATTGTCTTGGGAATTCTGCCTATACCGTTCAATAAGTGTGTTAAAACAACTTTTGTTTCGTAAGGCCTATTGAATGATAAAGTTGCTGAATGTCCACGACAAGTTAGACTGAAACGGGTATTTTACATAACGTAGTTTCTGAACTGCTTTTGTTTTTATTTGGCATCCTATTTCGGTGAAGATCCTTAGCTCCCACACATCCTGTTACTTACCTGTAAAATACTTTGACTTTTGTATACATTCTAAGTACCTATATCTATACTTATAATAAATCTGTAGAAGTGAAAATTCTGTACATTGAAAATATCAAAAAAATAAATGGCAGGCGGTGTTACTAGACCGACACCGAACCCAAAAATTTGATTAATTTTTTTTTTGTCTGTCTGTCTGTCTGTCTGTCTGTCTGTCTGTCTGTCTGTTTGTTCAGGCATCACGCAAAAACTACCGGTTGGATTACGATGAAACTTGGTATAATTATTCTTTAATATCCTGGGCACCACACTGGGTACTTTTTATCCCGGAAAAGTATCCTATCCTACGGTTGGGGGGTGTCAAAGTTTGTATGGAAGAATTTTAACGCGCTGTCCGATTAACTCGAAACTCAATATTTATACTTAAACCCAAAAATTAAGAATAAGGTATATCAGGATTTTTCGAAATTCAACCCCTAAGGGGGTAAAATAAGGGATGAAAGTTTGTAGAGAGAAATTTCAAAAATCTTATTCCTTGAGGTAATAAACATGAAACTTCGCACGAATAGTTATCTAAATAAATTATAAAGTTTGTAGTTTTTGTTTTTTTAAATTACCCCCCAAAGGGGGGTTGGGGGGTGTCAGTGTTTGTATGGAAGAATTTTAACGCGCTGTCCGATTAACTCGATATTTATACTTAAAACCCATGGGGATGTATGGGGTAATTTCCGACACTCACGCGGGCGAAGCCGCGGGCAGCAGCTAGTCATAACATAAGATTCCGCCTTGAATTCTCGAAGGGTTGGGCAGAGGCAGAGGTTTTTTTAACCACAACGGGGAAGCTCTTGGCCTGAATCTCACCTGATGGTAAGTGATGATCAGGCCGAAGGTGGAAGCGAGCTTCACCCGGAATCCTCTACCACAGAGGAACTGGCTATCTTACCTCTTACTGCCGGTACACACAATGCTGGTAACATTGTTGTTATGGCGACAGACTTAGATAAGATGATGGTAGCTAGCCAGGCGGACTTAAAACATGCCCTACCACCAACCAAACCAAATCGAACCCGGGACCTCTGGGTCTGAGACAGGTATGCTAACCACTAGACCACAGAGGCGGTTAAAAGAGAGAGAGGTGTACCTATTGTACATCCACATTTCGCCAGTTATGTTTTAAGTCCTATGTAATGGGCGGCGAGTCAATTGCCATCCACTGGGCTCAAATCCAGACTCGAGGCTGCTGCTGATAAATTCCACATAGATAAACGCAATGACACTTTGCCCGACCCGGGAATCGAAACCAGCGCCAGGGAAAGGGGTCATTTCGTAACACATTTTTTTCACAAAAATTACAAATGATTGCATTTTCTTTTGACAGTTCAGCCATGTTCATTGCGTTATTTATGGTGTTGAGCAGCCGAATTTATTAAATCTATGAAGAAATGGATTAGAAATATCTTTCAAAACTGTCGGATTGTGATTGGAACTAGGGTGCTGGACTTCATTCTCAGCCATTACGCTTGCGACCACTAGAACAACGAGACAGACAATTCTCAATACCTATTTCATTAACACACAAACAGTTCCCACTAAATGCTGTTTTGAAACTGCACACTAATTGCGTAAAATACGATCAATCAAAATCTCAATAATTTTGAAGGATATTGCTAATATAATGCTTCATATGTTTGAAAATCTTGTCTGGTCAACAACGTAAATAAAGCAATGAATGTTGTTCAACTGTCAATGAAACCGATTGTAATTGACCGTGTTTTACGCAATTAGGTTGCTGGGTTTAAATTAACGACAACTATGGCAGAGAATATTAGGTAGTACATAGTATACTTGATATCTTTTTACACTTACTTAGTTATAAATCTAATTATATTAAATTAAAAAAAAAAAAAAACAAAATCAAAATCAAAAGTCATTTATTCAAACTAGGCTGAGAATCAGCACTTTTCGAACGTCAAAATTACATAAGACAGTCCCCCAAAAACGTTCGCCCTTTTATATATCGTATCTATACAAAGTATGTACAAGTAATTATCGGAACTTAAAAAAGGGGGAGGAGCTCATTGGACATAAAAAAATTCATTCGCATCGCTGTCAATGGGGAAAGTGCCCAAAAGGCTGGCAGCATTGCCACGTTGAATGGCGATGCTGATCCTTTGGACTAAGAATAGGCCAGAATAACCAGCCGCTTGGCGATGTCCCGAAATACTCGATGAGCACTCGGACCCCAAGGCCCTAGTGTTTCAACCCCAACATAGTATAAGTGTGTATACAATACTAAATATACAACCCTAGTATACTTAGTAGTAATCGACAATGTTATCATTCGGCATAGAACCAGTGGTATAATACCCTTATATGTAGGTCATCAAGGGTTATAAATGGAAACTAAGCTTATTGGTAAACTTAGACTATTGGACAAGTATAATCAGTCTTATCTGGGCCTTAGACTTAGTCTAAACAGTATTCAACTAATAATAGACTAATGAAACAAAGTGACTTAGAATAGAATCTGTGACTTGCAAGTTACCAGAATAGGTCCAATCTTGCTTTGGGATTGTTTGGATCCATACTTTTGTTCAATTTGTTTCTTGGTAAATAATATTTGTTCATGATTCTAGGCAATTTCTATATTCTAATTAAGTAATGTTATTCTGTTCTTATGCACTATAAGTCCATGTTATAATAATATTATTATAATGAAATGTGAAAATCTCCTGGTTACGGTCCAACTGTCTCTATAAGGTGTTTTTTTTTTATATCCCACAACTCTAGGGTACGAGACCATTTATCTAAGAATCAACTGGCATATGAATTATTTATTAAGTTATCTTTTTTTTTCATTTTTCATACAAAATAATTCGACAAAGTCACGATTATAAAACGAAAAAAAACCCTTACGTGAAATATGACAACGTCGCATTTTCTTAGGTCTAAAAGTTTAATTATGAATGATTGGTTTGAATAACAATGAATTACTTACTCGTACTTAATAATGAAACTTAGCGTAACTTAATTTTAATTATCATTGATGATATCTTCGAAACTATGTTTTTTTGTAGCACATATTCTAGGACTTTTTGTATTATTTTTACTTAAAAATATAACCATATGAGATATAAATAAAAACACGTTGTATAGCTTTTTAAACAACGATATTATACTTCAATCATTCATTCATTCATTCGTTCATTTATCTAAGTGTTCTTAGCCCAATAGGAAGTATTACTTAGCAGCAAACACTAATGAGAAGTCGTTCTTTATAATAGGGCCACCCAATCATGAACAGAATAAAAATTAACCCCTTTCTCGGCAGTGGTTCGCACGGCTCGCCCCGAACGCCTCAGCATTGGCGGCGAATGGCGAGTGAACGGAGTTGGCCGCAACGTCTCGCATTCTTTCGGCTACGGGCTCCTTGATGCCACTGCCATGGTGCGACTGGCCAAGACTTGGAGGACTGTACCGCCACAGCGGAGGTGCGAACTTGCGGCACCGAGACCGCAACGACCAGTACCACCGAGAGCTTCTGTGTCACTCCAGGTTAGTTTCTTGTAGTCTGTTGCATGTTCTATTTATTTAGTTAAGGGTTATTAGTAGCTACCGGCATGGTGCGACTGGCCAAGACTTGGAGGACTGTACCGCCACAGCGGAGGTGCGAACTTGCGGCACCGAGACCGCAACGACCAGTACCACCGAGGTTACACTGCAGGTTAGTTCTTTTAGCCTGTGGGAAGTTACTTAAAGCTAAGGGTAATGGTACTGGCATGATGAGATTGGCCAAAACTTGGCGACTATGCTGCTAAGATCCTTTAGATTTGATACAAGGTTAAATAAAATTCAAGTAAACCAGTTTATTCCCGGTTTTCCGTGTAATACCGATAGCATGTAGGGATATAAATTGCCGAAGGCCGATTTAAAAAAACTTTGAGACGACGTGGTAGATAGTTCTGTTGCCAGTTCGACCTAAACAGACTCATAATAAAGGCATTATGTAGATTCGTGACTCTACGTGCGTATACCATTTAAAAAGCAGTTGTACCACATAAATATAATCGATGGTGAGTGATCGGGCGCGAAGCTGTGAATGGAATGGAATGATGGCGCGCACACAATTGTGGCTGACACCAAAGCCGCGGTGAGTAATGTGGGTAAAAGCCTCTGTCATATTACACGCTTACATTAATGACACAACCGGATAAGCCGAATTAACTCCTGCGTAACACCATTTTATTCAAACCTCATAAAGATACGGCACTCCAGAAAATTTAATATAAACTCAAAACTTACTACATTTCCGAAGTTTAATTGCCCGATAAGATCGTAATAGAAGGACTCGGGAACTTTCGTAATAATGATTTTTAATTGCTTTTTAAACCATGAACATTGGCCATTATTAACAATTGCACTGAGAACTCGAAAAAAGTGACTATGAAGCTTTTTAGTATCACTATCGCAGTTCGCCAGTTTATGCTAATGGAGTCGGAAAACCGTTCACACACATTAACATACATAACCATTCGCATCTGTGTGCGGTACATTCATTACACCAAGTCCACTGTCATATTAAATTCAGTAAATCAACGAATGTATGGGCGTCATTAAAATATCTAGTATTCCGACTAGTGTTGGGACAATTTAGTCCCAAATGTATCTTGAGCGAAATTCTCGCATGTCGGCAGTTCCACGACATTGTACGTTTACACATACGTATGCACGAAGCGAAATGTGTTTTCAGCTTATTGCATTTTAGCCCATCTCCCGAATGAAGTGATGTCTACAACCGAGCCAGCGAATGGAGTTTGTTTTGCATGTGCAAAAAATACAGAACGCCGTATATTGAAAGTTCATGGTTTAATAGCTCGTTCCGTCTTCTATTGACCAACCAGTACATCTAACCTACCATTCTATTCCAGCTGGATGTGAGAACATGTCAAGATCTGAACTATGTAGAGAGCTACGACTTACAAGCAAAGATTAATCACCATGCCGCCACTACCTCATTTATTTTACTGTTGTCCATCCATCTAACCATCCATTCTTCTCCAACTCGTCGTGGAAGCATCTCCAAATGTGGATTTGGAGAGAATTACGGCTTACAAGCCAAGTAATCATCAATTCATCATGTCCCCATTAATTTGATCCTTTTACTACTACCCATTACAAATTAGCTCGTTCCTTCCCTCATTTACTTGACCAGCCTAAGCCACCTTTCTAACTATCCATTCTATTCCAGCTGGATGTGGGAGCGTGTCCAGGCGTGAACTACTTGGAACACGTACAGGCACGCGTGTCGTTATCAGCTGCAAGACGAGGTGACTTGCGCATCGTTTTGACCTCGCCTGCCGGTACGAAGGTCACTCTGCTTGCACCCAGGTATGTATACTATACTATTGTGTTTACTTATCTGTTATCTCAATTGTGGTTACTATTGTGTAGTTGGTTGGTAATTTTTTTTTAAATACACGGCTCTAAAAATGCTTAAATCTAAAAATAGCAGTTTAAGTATCGACAATTTATAAATAAAAAAATATATAGTATGTTGGTGTGATGAGTGTTTCGTTAATTTGTGTGTTGTGTGCCAAAGCCAGTACACTTTGGTATTACCTAAACCGACTCGCAAACTGGCCTCGTGTCTGGTGCCTAATATGAGCTCTTTTCTACAACGCTCAAACTAAAATAATACAAAATATTCCAAATGTCATCCAATGTCAAAACAACCGTACACCTACACTTATATTTCTTAACACATTATAGCAACATTCGGTTTGTCCAGTTCGTTCTACATAAGTGTCGTTGCTATGTAGATCGCAGCTCCGACAGTAATTGAGGTATAATGGTTCCAGTACACAATGGCTCTCACATTGGCAGCTTTACAGTGGCCATTGAACGGGCAAGATATAGGCACGTCTATGTAGAATTTACAAGGTGACTGTTTGGAAGTGTGAGACTAAAACTCGAACTGTGAGGAGTTGAGAAAAGTGGTCAAAAGGAACTTTATGCTCGATTACGAAGAATAAATACGTCTGCCTTCAAAACAAGAGTGATCAGGCATCTTTGAGCACGCTCGTTCCATCGTAGACCTCATCCATCGCTTTTCATCTTTAGATTTCGTAATAAAAATAAGGAACTTGGATGTTCCTTCGACTTTTCTAGTAAGACTATGTGCAGGATTTAATAGTTAATTGGTTCAGGCGTGACTTGGCGGAAATCAATGATAAAATACAATAGACGTAGATATATTTAATAGCATAGTCCTAAAGGGTCATAAAAACCGTGTAAGAAATCGACACGTGTTTCACCTCTCAACGAGGCATCCTCGGATGACGATTGACTTGTCGCAAACCCGAACACGACGTGTTGCCACGCTGAGCGCCAGTTGAACGGCGCTCGATTTCTAACAGGGTTTTTTATGACTCTTTAGGAATAGTTTAGCGGAATAGGTTAGGTACGAAATATATCTTGGTCTATTGTATTTTTCAGTATTTAATACTGATAAGTCGCTTGGTGGCAAAATTCAGTTCTGGAACTTCCGAACTAGGTGGTTTTCCAAACACTGGATTTGTAGTTTAGATTCCTCAATACCTCTTACCTACCTGGTTTCGATTTTCGCCCTGCATTCTGTCTCTATAATGTGTTTCAAAGCTAGTGCTGGTACTGAAGCCAAAAGTTTATCGAACGACCACCAAGAACCGTTTTATCAAAGCCTTTTACGACCTTTGTATTGGATTCTGCTTTAGTAGTTCAAAGCATTTATTCCAAATAAACCAATTACAGGCATATTGTCAGGGGGTTCGATAACCAAGGGATTTCTGGGGACGAAAGTTAGCGTTATATTTTATTATTTTCATTCTTTACAACGTGTTCCTTTTGATATCCCATAGATACTCGAGGGTATTAATGAGACCATGTCAAATAATCAACTGGCATATGAATTATTTTTCAATAACTCTTTTTTTCTTTTTAATTTTTCATATAAAACAATTCGACAAAGTCACTATTATATACCTAAGTAGAAATGAAAAATTCATACAATATTTTTGTCCATAAAAAAAATCACAACTTCGCATTTTCTTAGCTTTAAATATGAATGATTGGTTTGAGAGAAAATGATTTAAGTACTCGTACTTATCAATGAAACTTAAATACACACATCGAGAGTCTAGTATAATGTTATCTTCGAAACTATGTATTTTTGGAACACTTATTCTAGGACTTTTTTGCCGATGGGAAATCCTCTCGGAAGTATAGCTTATTCCTTACTAAATGTTTATTCTTTTTACAAAACGTTAAAAAAATAAATATTTCCAACTCGGAGTTAACCTACTGATAAACATTCGCTACACTCTCAAAGCTAATGCACGACGCTATATGATGTGCTGTGACATGGAACAACGTGACCGCAAATACAAAATGCGCCATCTATTCAGTTTAAAATAGACGTGAAACTGTTTTGCTACGTCCATCATTGTTTAACTTTCTAGTTTCTAGTGCACGACCTTATAAGTTCGTGGAAAACGCTATTAAAGCTAAAATGCAAGCTAACTGAACAACATTAGAAGGTTTATTCTGTGTCAAATGGGTTTTCCGGTACAGGTCGTTGTAGGTTTATTTCCGGTTACAATGTTTTACCTGTTTCTCTATGCGTGAGCGCATAAGTTAACACGGGACTACTTTACCCGCGTTAATCGGTACCGACTTGTCTTTATTGGGAACCCGCGTCTCTATGCAAGCACCCTTACACTGAAAATAACTGTAATTATTTTCATTTGCTCAATTAGTCAAAAATATTCCGTTTCGATCTCCGACAAAGTACGTTCAAGCTGCACGATTAATCATGTACAGTGTGTTGTTAGTTGTTCACTTTATTAAAGCCGACACAAGACGCTAACTAGCGCTCGCACTGGGTGTAATTAGACGGTTAATTTTCCGGCAGGCCGCACGACTCGTCCCGCGCCGGCTTCAACTCGTGGCCTTTCATGTCCGTGCACATGTGGGGCGAGTCGCCGCTGGGCTTCTGGCGGCTAGAAGTCACCAACGAGGGACGATATATGGGTAAGCTAAATGACATTATACAGGGTGTATGCTTTCAACAGGGACAAAATTGGACAGGGGAATTATTGTACTAACTCAATCATCATGCTAAACTAACTTAGATTTAAATTTACCATGGATCTTGAATAACAGAAACTCTGACTTTAATCTGCAAAGTTTTTACGACCACATTTATAACGAATGGCTTGTCACAAAAGTCGGCGGTCTGGAAATTTTAGAGGCCCAAGAAAGGCTTAAGACGACAGCTCAAGAGATTGTTTATTCAGCTCAGCTACTTATCATTCTATTGAGCGAAAAGATTTTCGCTAATCCTCGGTAGCTGTAGAATAAAATGTGAATCAATATCTGTTTGTTCAATTTCACGTCATAGGGCGAGCAACGTTGCAAGATTGGTCTTTAACTTTATATGGAACTAGCACGCCTGCAGCTAAAAACGATCCCATACCGTTCCGGAATCCAATTATACGCAACAAGGGCAACGCAACGCGTCCCATAGTGGTGCAGGCGGGCCGCAAAAACAATAGAGGAAAGCCCGTGCCGATCGTTCCTACGTACACCGTGGGGCTGGTGAAGCGGAAAAAGAATAAGAATTCGAAGAATCCGAATAGGAATTCGCAAAAGTCGAAGCAGAGTCGACCGGCGACGCGTTCGCCGATAGAGAGTACGACGGCGCGGGTGACGACGTCGACAGCGGCGGACCTGAGTCTGAACCTGCGCGCAGACCTCGGCGACCCGCTGGCGGACGCGCGCGGGCGCAAGATGTCGAGCCTGTTCGAGCAGTACCCGAAGATCCAGCGCATATACCCCGCGCCGCTACAAGCCCACGGTACCGCCATGCATGTCGTGTCCGTGTTTTGCCCCGACCGTTTATTTTCGCCGCCTAGTTTGAACCTGCACGTCGATTACCTTTGTTCCAGACTCTTCGCCGCTCTTTGCATGTCGTGTTTTTGCATTGTTTTCATTTTTATTTTGTAGCGGAACTTAATTTAATGAAACAGTTTCGCTTTGAATTGAATTTTGTTTTCAATTAAGTAATTTAACCGTTTTTAGTACATGACGTAGACAGTGATGGTTAATTTCGTTTTTGTGATTTTTTTGAGTTCATTTTGTTTTACACTGTTGTCATAGTTTGTACTGTACATGAAGACAAATTTAGTTTTTTTCTTTTGCTAGTATCGTATTCACGCTTTGTGTATAACTGCCTATATAATAACAACCATTGGAGCTTTAATTGTAGAATACCATCAGTACTGAAACGATTCCAAATTCAACTAGTATAATGTCACAATTTCTGCAGCTGGTCCACTGACCCAATGGGAGCTGATATTCTACGGTACGGAAACGCCTCCTCAAGAGTACGACGCGTCTCCTGAGACAAACTCACTGAATGGTGGAGCGGCAGCGGGCGGGGTGTTGACACCTCCTGAGGCCCCGTCAGGTGGAGGCGGCGTGACGTCATGGAGCGGAGCGAGCGCACCCGCCGAGTCCGTGGAAGAAGTGCGACAGAATGCGCTCGACGACGACCTCACACTCGTCTGGCACTCGCACACGGTGAGTCTGAACTCTTCGTTTGTTATTTACTATGTGCAAACAAATCCTTGAAACATAAATATTTCGTTCCTCCTGTTTGAACGCACAATGGAAGCTATGTTTGTTTCGGAGCATCAGTAGCTTAATTACAGCTAAAGAAAGTACAGATTCCTGGAGCATTTCAATAGTAGGTATTGTTAGGTATTGATTGATTGTAGGATCAATTATTGTGATAGATTGTAATGTCAAATGTAAAAAGTTATTCGGAACAATAACAAAAGGCAAGACTATAGCTGCAAAAGCAAAATACTGTGGCGCAGCTATCAACGCCCAATATAAAATTCATGGAAGACATTTGTTCCAGACTCTAAGGAAGTCTTATAAAAATATATAGATAAAAATTATTTAGATTATTTTAAACAGACAAAATGAATCGAAATAACTAACCCATCTATCTTTGTTATCGAGGACCTAGTACAGAAGTACATATATTCATTCATACACACTGCATTGTCCTCATATTATTTATTGTTATACCGTGTTCAAAGTCAAACATTAGAACTTATGTCAATACATAAGTCCAAATGTTTGAACACGGACCATCGAGACAATGGCGATGTGTGGTATTATTGTTTTAAACACCTGTGTGCCACTGTGTAAACACTAGATTGAATTAGGTGGGCTAAATACAAACTCCGTATACACTGACTGAAGGCTTAAAATAATCCATTCTTTTTTAGATCTTTCTTAATTATGTAATGAAAGTTCAATATGAATTTGTCATAAAAATTAAAGAAGAAATTAAAAATAAAACACGTCTGTGCCTAACACCTACCTACTTTATCTAAAAGAAAAAGGGATTTTAAGAGTATTCAATTCAAACTTAAAATAAATGACAATCTCTTTACTACACTTCAAACTGTTATCAAAGACCGTTTACAATACATTATAATAAAATAAAATTTTATTCGTGAACAAAATGGGTCTCTTACAAAAGTACACATAGACAGTAAAAAAGCCATTTAGGTAAGTACACACGTTTGAACACAATAAAAATCTTCGTTATAGAAATGGCGAAAAATAACAATGGTCAAAAATTGGCGTGAAAAACTGAAAATGGGTGTGAATGAAGTCTTCATTTTTTTAGTGTTAGGTTAATAGTCTAAGATAAAAACCGTTTTTTATAATAACAGAATGAGATGATTCAACCTTCGTATAAATTAAAATGAAATGCTTTTCGTTGGTAAGCGCAACATAGAACGGCTAGACCGATTTGACTATTTTTCATTTTAAAATGTTCGTAATAGTCCAAATTAGGTTTTATAGAAAGAAAAATGGGAAAAGTTTCCAAAATTGAAAATGTTCGATTTTGGAAAAGGACTGGACAATGTTTGTTGGGCAAGCTAGTGCCTATTAAAAAGACTAGAACAACAGAAGCCCTGCAGCTTGCGTAACACACTCATAATGAAAAAACCGTATCAATTTAAAACCACAAAAAAAAATTGTTTTATGTTGTTTGTTATGTATCTTCTTGAGAACAAGAATAACGCAGAAGATATGTTTGAATACTCAAAACGAAAGGAGTTATCGCTACTAGAGTGTTAGGGTAGCAATTTGCACGCATACAGCCGGTATATTCTGTAAAATCTTACCGTAAAAACTAAGGCAAAGTGAGTTTAAAATGAATTGTCATTCCACCTGTCGCTAGGGATTAACAGCCGCTCGATTCTGTAAAAATCTCACCGTGAAAACTGAGGTGAAGTGAGCTTAAAGTGAGATCCTAATACTAGAGTATGACACTATTGAAAGCTCACTTCACCTATGTTTTCACGGTGAGATTTTTACAGAATAGCACTACAGCTCACTATGAGCTCACTTCACCTAAGTTTTCACAATGACGTTACATAATAGTCCAGGTGTGAGAATTTCAACGTGATTCACGTTCACCTGCCTGTCTGACTGTAAGACAGAACCACACAACATAATAGGCAGGCATGTTGTGGCTAAGTCAATCCGCTGTACCGTGAATGTCCATCGGCTCGACTAATTGGCTAATGTATCCTTTGCTGCAGGCGTTACATTTGCTAATGCAGCACAGTGTGTTATCGGCCTAATTTAACGGTTGATTCTATCCGCCAATTAGTAGGTACTGTTGCTTCTACATTTTTAACATCGACAAGTTGATTGGACAGCAAGCGGAATTAACGTTGCCAAAACGCCGTGTCGAAAATTTGAGGGTTTTGATTGGTAAATATTTGAACATGGTGCGAATTTAACATTATCAAACAAATTGATTAAGGTCATGTATCGCAATGCTGTTAAAAAAATTACCCTAGTAGATAACTAGATAGTTCTGAGTGTCTATATTTCATATTTCAACTGTTTTTTGACCTACACGACCACCCTTGCCTGCATTGAATAATTCGTCGAATAGGACGCAGAAAACAAGAATTTATTAATGTAGTCATAGCTTTACATGCTCCAATCATCTGTGACATAATAGCAAGTGGACCTGACAGCTCCCTTTAACCGAAACACGTCATATTTAGGACCAAAATAGGAAGCGCGAACGCTGTTGTTCCCTTGACACCCATTCACCAAAAAGTAAGGCCTACGTGTGTTGTCTGAGACTCTATTATTAATAGGCGAATACCAAGATAAGCAGAAAATACGTAGGTATGAAATTTATTTATTTATTGCATGGAAGATTTGCAGACAATAGTATAGTATGCAATTAGTGAATAAAGGACGGATTTAAAGCTAGGGCCATAGATTAATCACGAGGGAGTGAAGGATTCTAACGACTGAATCACGACTGTAGGGAGTGATTCATGATGATTGAATCACGAGCATAGCGAGTGATTCAAGTGTAAGAATCCTGAGCGACGCGAGTGATTCATGGCCCTCGATTTAAATCCGTTTTATTCAAGAGTTGCATACTATACTTTTAGCATGACTTCGAGAAAAAGAACGAAAAAACGAAAATAGACATTTAAGAAAAAAAGTTTTTCGGAAGGAGGTTTTGCATTGAGATGGAGGTCGAATATATTGGTGTGTTCTAAATTCAAATACCAAAACGGTGATTAAAGTGCTTTTTATTGGTGGTAATTTAATCTAATTACCAAAGAAATTATTGGCTAAGATATTTTTAACTGAAGTAGTGTTCAATCAAAACTCGTTGGTTGCGCCGTTTACGTACTCAGGAACAAAAAAGGAACATGAAAAAATCAATACTTTCAAGGATTGATTTTTATTGATATCAACAATTTTATTTTTTTACAATATAATTTTTATTCTTATCGCAAACTGTTAATTCTAAAAGCAAATCGATAGTTGGGGATATAGAAAAACTGCAAATTATAGCATTAGCTTTATGGTTATTCTTGCGAATGAATTCAAGGAACACGATTAAAAACAATCCTTCCAAGGATTGAATTGCCTTTAGATGTCGATAACGATAAAAATTCTATTGTGTATAGTTATTGACAGTTAAACTCTTATGTACGTAGATAAGAACACCCTATCGCTTTGAGAAATCCTCGATAATATCCTAATGATAGTTTGTATTGGCTACTAAATTAATTAACTAAAAGGTGCAAAATAAACTAATTTATTCAGATTGACACAACAATTTTCCGCTCATTTACTTGATGTTATCTCCCCATTGTCATTTACAGAATTATAGCCCCCAATGCCCCCATGGGGAACGATTCTTATTCGATAATTAAATTTTTAGCTAATGCTCGCAAACTAAAAACAAATAAACCAGTACCTTTTTCTGGAAAAACTGTATACAGAACGCCTTCGATCATTAAAATATCCAATTACTTTACTTCGTACGTAGGTTTCCTAGAGCTCGTGGGATAGGTAATATTATGATTTAAATTCTAAGAAAAGATATAAATAGAAAGGGATCTAGCTCAACCCCAAGAAACCTATCTAAAGTTTAGTCTTCAAAATAATGAGATACTGTACTTTAGAATAGACTATAGTTAATATATCTACGACTATTGTATTTTACCAGATTACTCGCGAATCGTGGATTTTTTAATAACTTTGTATTTAGTCGAGATTTTTAATTCATATTCTTTATTGCACTTTTTCAGGTCATGAGCTATCCGAATATCAAAAAAAATTTGGCCTAGGTCTTAAGGGGCGACGTGAAAAATGATGCCCTGTTACAATGTTAGATAATGAATTTCCGCGAGGTCACGCCTGAATCAATTAACTATCTGAGATTGAATTCCAATTTGAATAAACTAAAAGGTGAAAGATTTAAGACATCTTTTAATAAAGATAGCGTGGACTAGCGTGGTCCTTTGAGTCTCATGATAAATGCGTGTACACTACCCTTAAATTACCTACTGCTGTTATGATTTATTTCTTCTTCGAAGATTAATAGCCCTAGATTATTTATTAGGTAGAAAAACTGCTGCGTTTGTATCTAGGCTAATATCCTCACGCGATTCAGAAATTTGCGCCCAAAACTACTACGGAAACACCAGTTTGAACTCATCAAAACATTGCCACCCTCAATTCTCGCGATAAAACCTGATGTTTGAACTGAAATTCCTTCGTTTTACCAGACTAGCGACCCGCCCCTGCTTCGCACGGTTTTTACGACTTGCCAAAACATGAAGATTTCATTATTATATCTAAGTTAGATATTAATGTATTATACACATAAACCTTCTGGAATAAATTCTCAAAATTTTATTGAAAACCACGTTAAAATCCGTTGCGTAGTTTAGAACGACAACGCGGTCACACCTTCAGACACGAAAAGCGACTTTAATTTATGGTATACAGTTTTTACGGTATTTGATAAACGAGATACGATGATGAAATGAGAAACTTTATGGAGATTGTTGCTCTCTTTATTGTGCATTGGAAGATATTTACTTGAACAAATGGTAGCAAGGACCAGACGAGTCTGAGAGAAATATTATGAATTAAGTTCGTGTACATCCGCTCATCTTGGGTAGATTGTGTCTCAGAGAGAATTTGTACAATTAAAGTACTTGGTAATTCGACAAGGATTTGTATGCACGCTGTTTTTTTGGCTAAGCATTTAAGTTATTTTAGTAAATAAATAAGGATAAGGGTATACCCAAATAATTTGGTTTATTTTAGCGTTTTTTTATTCAAAATTTTAAGTTACTGTGTTTTATGGTATGACATCATAAAAAGCAGAATAAAAAAATACCACCACACAGACCACCCTTCGGGGAAAATAGGCGTGATATTATGTTATGTTTATGTTAAAAAATATCCATTGTCTAGGTCCGCAAATAATGGCTTCAATAAAGTATCTTTCCGTTCGACTTAGCTATTTGGATCACGGTGAAAACCGACGAAGAACTCGGTAAAGTTTAATGTATGAAAAGTGTATGTTTATAACAAAATGTAAAATCTTAAACTTAGTTTGATTTGTATTAGTATTGTAATTAAAATCGTAACGTTTGAAGATTGTTATTTTGACCAACTTGATGTACCTAGTTCTATTAATAAAATGTGCATTAAAGTCCTTCATTATTCTTAGAATAATGTTTTTGTTTGAAATTGTTTACTTCGTAATGTTAGTTCTCTTTATTTTAGTAATGTGATTTAATTAAATTAAACCGAGCAGATTTTTACTACCAGACTTCACTTTGTAGCGTATCTAATAGAATCTTATTTGCACTTATCTTATTTATAAAAGTATCTCATGAAAGAAACCTTATTTCTTTGAACTTCCAAATAAGACCGATTTTCTTTTTAGACCTAACGATTTTTTTTTTTACTAGATAAGCGAAGATAGTCCTCCGGAGACGATGGAGTCAGGCAGCGCGGGCCAGTACACGGGCAACGCGGCGGGTTGCGCCACGCACGCGCCACGGTCACTACACTGCTTAGGTTTGTGCCTATTCATCATCATGTTAATGTCAGCGGCCGACGCGTTGCGTTTACAATCCTCAAGTATCAGTTCTCAACGCAGACAGCCCCATAGAGTAAGTAATCGCGATTGTGCACTAACTGCTAGCGGTAACTTAGAGTTAAGAGTGTTGAGACGCGCTTGGCTGGGGGCGCGGCCGGCGCGCGCGCCGTGCTTGCGACGCCTAACACCGACCTCTGTAACCACGCTGGGTCCCTAGTACCGCGCCTAAGGCATTGTGATTTTAGTTAAATTTACCGGGTTTATATATATAAGTACAAGGTGTTATTATTGATGTTTGTTTTAAGTTACGGTTATGCTGCTGTCCGATCACAATGTGGGAAGTAGTGCTACTGTATGTGCACCGATTATTCCTGGCTCTGTCTTTTATCCTCTTCAATTATATTCGATGCAAAAGAACTTGCAACGGTTATGGTACAAAATAAAAAAAAGTATATCAAACTCAACAGATTACTATAAAATTACGAAGTGAAATGATATCCCAATAAATTACTCATTTATTAAAAAAAAGAAGCAGAAATGCGAAAAAAATGCAGATAACAAAATATAATTATGACATGTGCTATAGACACTATAGAATTTAAAAAAAATGTGACATCTAAACCAATCAAACAAGCTTAAACATTGGTATCTGAAACGTTGCTTTGATCCGCGGAGATAACTTCTAAAAGAACCAGCTTCCAAAAGCTTTGGCGGTAATCAAAGCCATGCGGCTCTACAGGCTATATACGGCCATATATACGGTTATATACGGCCATACAGCTTTGACAGTATTGGGCGCTGGATTCATTGGGAATTCCATAATACTGTTTGGCTATTGGC
Organism: Eupsilia transversa; assembly: GCA_914767815.1. Classification (NCBI taxonomy): domain Eukaryota; kingdom Metazoa; phylum Arthropoda; class Insecta; order Lepidoptera; family Noctuidae; genus Eupsilia; species Eupsilia transversa. The sequence continues at coordinate 9,763,162 of OU611888.1, forward strand.
TTAGTCCTAATCCTTGCAGGTTTGACTGATTACTTGTTAATGGACTATTCAATTCGCAGCTACTAATATAGCCGCCTCGTCACTAATTCTGGTTTAAAGGTGTTCTTGAAGTGAGCATAGTGATACTGCTTGACGTTTTCCGTCCTTCTCTCGGGTGTTTAATACTTCTCAAATGATCTGACCACCTTATTTAAACTCAAGATCAGTGAAGCAGAGTTCGTATTATCTCACCTTTCGTAAAGTATCGATCTATATTCTAAACTATGTGTTCAGACAGCCAGACAAAATCGGCGTACGTGCAGCCAAATATATGTTAGAATGTTTACCAATAGTTAGCGAATAATGCCGCGTCTTGTACCTACATAGACCACTAGGTTTACGTACTGTTCGATAAGGATTAATTGTACTAGTTAACAGTTGCTGCTGTTATTATGTTAAGTCCATACGTTTGAGAAAACAAGTCATCACAGACTACCTAGTCTTTTACCAACAATTTTCGGGTGGGGTTTGTGAAATTTTTTACCTAAAAATATTAAGTCAAATATAAACTTGTCAGAAGATAAATTAAGGACCAGGCGGCATACTAAAGTCCATTACTAGAAAGGATACTTCTGATACTTTTCAAACATCGAAGAATTCAGTAACTCCCGATTTTTGAAAGCCCGATCAAGTCTCGATACAACACCACCCGATGAAATCACTTGTATGGTATTTGACATCTTAAATTGATGCTTTCAGAAAACGAGAAACGAGGTAACAGGTTAGGTTACATAATATGATACTGTTTAGCGTAAACTTTCAAAAACTATACATTGTTTTTTTGCGTCTGGACTTGATATTTTAACACTTCTCCCTAAAAACATGGGGACAATAACATCAAACTTTCAAATGGACAGCTAAAATGAAATAAATGTAATTCTCTAGGTGTTACTATTTAGATAAAATGTTCATTTGTATAAAAACATCACTTTATTGGCAAAAATATTAATGAAGAGCTAGTGAACAAGTGCAATTACGTATAATAATGTATAATTACGATATCAAGTCGAGAACGTCCATTTTTCACGAGTAATTGCAAAGAGTAAGTGAGTATGAGTGAACAATGTATAGAGTTTTCTTAAAATCAATACGTGAGGCTGCGTTCAAAACGTATAGTCGGCCGCCGACTGTGAGCGTCTAGTTCACAATGTATGAAAAAAACAACTTCAGTCGCCGATTGACTGATGGTCTTTGTTTTTTGGACATTCTCACAGTCGGCTGCTGACTATATGTTTGGTGTGACCGTAGCCTTGCTAATATCTATGTGGTGTTATAAACTTAAGCCCATTTTACGTAATTATTTTGCACTGTGACCAAAATTTTACTTTTTGGATTTAAATTACTCACAGTATTTTTTTTTGTAATTATAATAAATTGTAGCTTTCATTTTTTTCCTTACATTTTTTGCTAGTTCTCTGTGTAGCTCGTATTTTCACTAAAAATGTATCGGTCTACGGTCAACTATGAAAATGATACCAAATGTTAGCGCATTTACTATACCCCTTCCGTGTTTATAACATTATTTATTTATTAATAAATATATTTAGATATTATAAAGTAATGAATAAATTTGTTTTAGAGTAAATCATGTTCTGATTTATTTTAGGCATCGTTTTGGCGATATTTTTCAGTGAATTGTTGCTATATCATGTTGTAGAGTTGTTTGCAGCTATTTCTATTTTGTTTATTCATCTAAAATCAAATGAATGTTTTGAAACGGTTTACTTATTAATGAAAAATACAATGTCTAAATTTGTTGAAATGAAAAATCGCCTTTACGTATGTTTGGACAGGAATACATATCTGTTATAATAAGTTTCGTGTTTAAATTGTCCTTATTCTCATCGACGTGTTTGTCGAAGCATAATTAGGAGCTGTCACGCCACCGATCATGGTTTTCAAAGTGTTTAGACACGTCGGGAACATGATTGTGATTTTAGTGTAACATTCAATTTAATAAGCGATAGGGAAGGTGTACGTGTCATCGATATTGTGAGGATTTATTCGAAAATGGTAATTTACGTTATTCATTTTTCCTTTGAATGCATTAAAATAATACCGATTATTGCAATGAATACGATTTGAATTAGTATTCCCGTTTGCTTTTATTTTAATGGAAATTTGTTCATTTTTTCCGAGTCCGGTCAGCTTTTCATTTGAAGTAAATTATGCTCCGACAACCACTACATAAAATGATTGTAGTTTTCATGTATTTGGACGTAACTTGTAGGTTAACATAATTGCATATTGTGGTTGTGATCATAGCAAAGATTGCCAATCCATATAGCATAGAACAATATAACGATAATTGTAAATAATAAGTAGGTATGTATCGATATAAATAAATTTGGAGACTTGTACAAATTTGCTCACAAACCTGTAAATTGAAAACGACTGAACGTTCATGATTTCTCATCGACTGGTAGTAAAATTATCGTAATTTTAATATAATAGGTAAGTATCTAGAATACTTCTCCATGATCACTTCTAACTCTTCATTTTCTACAGATATCAAGTCGAAAATAATGTTGGTCTACTGTTAACTATCGCTCGATGGACTAGAAATCATCAAAAAGGCTCATTTTTGTAATAGTTGTGTAAAATGTAAAATTGTTCACCGATTCCGAAGTTAAGTAGCAGCCCAATGAAATGTATCTATTAATGTAAATGTTGAAGCATAATTTGTATATATTGAATCTAATGTGAACGGGAAATAATAAAAAAAATCTTTTATTACAAAATTTACTCAGGTTTTCATTTTGCTATCAATATTGTATAGTGTCTTGTCTCTGATGATAGTTATAAGCAGTTAGTCGCATTACGTTGTTATAAGAAAACAAACTGTGTTTCATTAGATTTATTCTGTTTATTTTTATTACATTTGTTTATTGCATGTTCGCTTTGCTTAGACTAAGCTTGCTTTAATCTGTTAGCACCGCAAACCACGCTTAATTAAATTTCACATGTCAATTTAGTTATGCACTGGCACAATTTTGTCAAAACATTTTTTAATTTCTTCTCACCTCTCATGTTCGTCAATGAAATTAAACTTTATTTTCGGTCTGATTTCATTTAATTTTGTGCACGTCTCTTTGCATGTTTACTTCTATTTTAACATTCGTTTGTTTTCATCAACTGTATGATTCGACAAAGTATGTATGACCAAAATTATTTGAGATCAGTGACAAGATTCTATGTTACCTTTCCTAAGTTTTACAAAACTTGCTTCCCTCTCTGTGAACTGACATCGAGTCTCTCGGACGCGCATCAGCATCATTTGGCAAGAGATCGCAAGCTGCATGGACGCTGGAAAAGGTGCTGGGTGGTGAAGGACTGTCGCTCTGTTGTTTCATGTAATTAAATACCTTTGTTCTCTTTCTTTCACTAGAGTGCGCGAAGGGCTTGCATTTGTACGCCGGTCGATGCTACAAACGTTGTCCAGACGGTACGTATGCCAGTGAGATTTCAATGGAGAGGAGCTCAAGAAGACGTAACCTAACGTATTATTCCGAGGGGGCCATAATGAAAAGACAGTACGGCGACGCCCCTAAGCAGACCGCGTTAGAAGCTTTAGATATGGAGTCTGCAGCTAACGAGAGCGACGCTAAGCCCCCTCTCACGTGCCTCCCGTGTCATTACACATGCGCCACCTGCGTGGGCCCTCACAACAATCAATGTTTGTCTTGTTTAGACGAAGCTCAACTTTTTAACTTAACTGACACCGAACCTAATTATTATTGTTACCAGAACACGGTTCTGTCACAAATAAAGGACGCTAATTGGCATTTTAGGCTAAACGTTGCTCTTGTTGTCGTCTTGTTTGTAGTCAGTTCTGCCTGTTTGTACTTCATGTTATCGTGTGTCGCGAAGAGATACTGTTGCGGAGGGTATTACAAACCAAATGTAGTCTATAACAAGCTGGCTGTCGATGATAAAATGCAGAGTGCGATGGAGGTCGAGGAAGAGATACATAAAGCTTTAAAGGATTTTAGCGAGAGCGAGTCAGATGACGACTTGAACTTATAGCAATTGTTAACATTCCAACCTAAGTATTATGAACTCATCGAACATGTGACCGTTAGTGATTAGAAGATTCCAAAACAGACGCAGGGCTCGTGTTGTGATATTTATCATTCGGTTGTCACAATTTAGTTCTTAAAGAATGTTATTATTAGTTCAATGAGATTTTAATTCGTACAAACATTGAAGTTATTTTGAAATTATTCCAAAGAGCTGTTACAACTCTTGAACGTTATTCTTATTCTGTTCCTTTACCCTTTCGGGTTTCTTGACACGAATTTCTTTATGAATATTGGTTGTGTCTATTTTTTTATTTGTATTTTATATTAGAACTTTCTTTTCTTACTTAATTTAGAGTTAAAGTCGAATAGAGTATTATGAAACATTCCATTCCAAAAATAATGATAAAATCTTATGATCCTTAAAATTATTTTCGATCCCCATAGCCTTCGGACATTTGGGGCTTGGGGGCGCTATTATTATTTCTAAAAGGGGCTACGATTCAACCCCCGTTGAGATGGCGATATTTCGTAAATTGAAGTAATTAAATTTGCTCAAAATCTTACTTATTTCTCTTTATTTTCTTTTCTAACTTAGTTTTTAAGGCTTGAGATTCGCTCAAAGAGACTCAAAATAATTTTAATTTCGACGGTTTAGTAATATTTTCTTTTTATTCGTAAGATCGTCATAATAATCGCATAATATTAGTTTAGGTGTATTTGCTCAAGATGCCATTCTGTTTGTCTGTACCAAGTTCGTCTGGTACTGTGTAAATATTTGTATGTTAATAAATCAGTTCCTATTTTCATAATGCTGTTTTACTCAAATACTTTGTACATCAAATGCACCTACGCTTAAAGTGAAGCTAGGTGCACGGTCCCAATTGGTCGTTTCCTATGGAGAAGAGACGGCAAGAAACTCCACGGTTACTCTTTTAAAAATAAATGGGTTTTACAACGTTTTCAAATTACAGTGTGAATAGGTATGAGAGGACAGTGTAGGCCTGTCAACAAGTACCAGACACTAAACAAATGGTCTACAAATCGACAGTCTGTTGAGCTTACAACGTTCTCACATTCACAAAATATAACGGAATCTATAAAAAAGATAAATAAGATAATAAAAATAATAACCTATTGAAACCAAATGACTTGGTTTTCACTACAACTTTAATCAATCTGAATGAATATCCTGAATAGAATAGATCATTTATTTGTCCGAAACATGAGTATGCACACACAAAGCATGCAAGATGTTAAGCACATTGGAGAAAGGATCACAGTCATGGGTTACCTGTATTCCACAACAGATGAATGTAAGTATACCTAGTACGTATTAGATTTCAAAGTGCAGCAGAAAATTGTTAACGGAAAAGTCGTTCATCTCTACCTACAGGTAATACATCAATATGGTTATAAAAAAACCTTAAAAAAATAACAATGCAAAAATCTAATGAAAGTTTTGTAAAAACCAGGAATTGCCTGTGTACGTATTTTTCTTACGTTAGGTCTTATGTGGCTGCATTAGTGGTAAAATAAATAAAAATAAAACACACAACACATATAACATCACGCTTGTTTTCCCCGAAGGGTTAGGCAGAGGTGTACCTATTAGTGCATCCACATTTCGTCACAAGTTTAAGTCCCATGTAATAGAGGGCGAGCCTATTGCCATCAACCGGGCACAAATCCAGACCCCGAAAAAAACCCGATATCACTTTGCCCGACCTGGGTATCGAACTCAAGATCCAGAAAACCTGGTTTCAAAAAAGGTAGCTCTGAGCTATTGATATGATTTAAGTTAGCTATCAATACTGGCACACCATAATCCCTATAATAAAAACTCCTTTCTGTAAAAAAAACAACGCAACCAAGATGATATATTTCTCACGGACCCACACCATTATAACGGAGATCCCTCGAAAATCCACGCGTCCGCCGAACGATCAATAAACCTAATGTATTGGGTAATATAAGCCCTCACTGAGGTGCCAGTATCAAAACCAAGCTACCCTATATTATGGAGACGGTACTTGTAACTGCTACAACGATGCTATAAGGGTACTAACTAATACAAATATTGGTGTTCAGAATATGTCTTTAAGGGCTTTGGCTAGTAACTATAGGGAGCTAAGTCTGTTTATTTTTTACCACCAGCGGCTTCGCGCGCGTGATATCTTTATAAATTAAAGCCTATGTAACACAGTGATAATATACCATTTTACTGGAGAAAGAAATTTAAAAATCGGTCCAGTAGTTTTTATGTTTATTCAAAAATAAAAATCTTTTATCTCTTCACACTTCTCCAGGAGATTGCTGATCCAGCGAACATGCATAATCAACCCGCTAGTAGAACAACCACTCAAGTTGTCGCCTCCATGATCTGCATCACTGTAACATATGAGTCGTTTCTCTTTCTTTTTGAACTCTAGACCAGTCTCGATTGTTCCTTTGAGGTAACGAAAGTTTCTCTTCACTTGTAAATAAGATAAAGATTTTTATTTATGAATAAACAAAAAAACTACTGGACCTATATTTTAATTTCTTTTTTAATATTAGCGTAGATGAAGGGAGGATGAAAGGTAAGACCAACATTTTAGGTTGGTAACAAACTTAGTGGAACTACCTTAAACAAAATTGGATTTTGAAAAAAAAATATTATTACACTAGAACCGTAGAATAAATAAATCTTAATGTTTTGTCAAATCGTAAAAACCGTACGAAGCAGGGGCGGGTCGCTAGTGTATTAACAAATCATTTTCGAAAACCAATAATTCTGTTTAATAATGTATTATTATATAATTAATTACTAACACACACACACAAACATAACTGGCGAAATGTATTGTACTAAAGTTACATCTCTGCCTAACCCTTCTGGGATTCCAGGCGTGACGTAATGTTATTATGTAATTCTCTAAATTATGTTAGAACCGCATCAAAGTTCGTTGCGGAGTATGGTAGATATCGCGATCAATTTATATAGATATAAGAAGATGTATATAGATAAAAGAGATGATGAAAGGAAAGACCAATAGTAAGTATAAGACTTCCCGACATCAATCGTTGGGCAGTTGCCCACCAGACACGACACAGTTCTGGTCGGAGGATGCTCCTTTTTCAATAGAGGTTGAGTGCACTTTACACCCTGCTCCCTCATACACCTAAAAGTACAGTAGGCCGCACGTCATTGGTCACACTTTTACCTGGAGTTGGCCTAGCGTAGTTCGGAGTTTCAATATAATAAGAAGCCAGCTTCTACTGGTTTAGTTACCAGTGAGGTGCGGCCTGAGGTACGTAGGTAACAGTAGAACTTCAGATGAAATTGCTGTTTGAAAAGGACTTGAGTTTATTCATGAATAGTAATGAAATGAAAGATCTATTGCGTAAATAAATTATAACGAGATCCTTTCTAGTTTTGTGAATACAGGCCGAAATAAGCTCAGAAGTCGAAACTGTTGCAAACATACTCAAATTGGGAGTCGAAACTGTCTGCTCTAAATATAAGTCTGTGATCTAGCTAGGAGAGCAGCGATTCTTCACCCAACAATTATTCAAACTCAAACTCAAAGCATTTATTTCAATTAAACCAATTACAGGCACTTTTGAATTGTCAAGGAGTCAGTCAGTCAGAAAATATGAAGCTAGATGCCCATTCCAAAGCGTAGTAGGTACCTATGGAGAAGAACGGGCAAGAAACTCCACGGACACTCTTTTAAATCAAATAAATTGTTACAAAAATTGGTTACATCATTCATGTTGAAATTACTTATACATGTGAGAACAATGTAGAAAGACGTGCATAAAAAAAAAGCGTCCGTACATAAAAATAAAAACAATTCAAAAATTACAAATAAGCCATGGCAGCTAAGAGATGACCAGCCCCAACTGACGGCGCCCGTTCACGAACATGACGCATGGATTAGCACCATTCAGCTCAACCATTTTGAAGGGAGCTAAATGATCCAACACACACGCCACCATCAGCGAGACATCTGAGTGAGCATGACATACTCACAGCCGCCAGGGCACATTCAAGTCAATGAAAGACATAATATTACCCGGTAAATGGTAGCTCTATAGTACATAGTACTCACATATGTGCTATGCAATTATATAATGCAAAAGAAATTGAGTCTATACAATGCAAAGATGTTCTTACAATCTTCAGCAGCTCCAACAGACTTTTCGAATGTTAATCAATTAATTGTGGTTGTGGAGCAGGACCAGCATTGGCCCAAGCATTTTTATCAGTGATATAATCCCCTAACTTATAATATGCCTGCCTGCATAGTGTGCGTTTTATACATGTTTTGAATCTCGTCTCATTCAGTTGAAGTATGTGGGGAGGAATTTTATTATAACATTTTAAACAGTACCCCATGAAAGATGAGTCTACTTTAGCCAGTCTGAAACCTGGTTGAACTAATAGGTCCCTATTTCTTGTACTATAATTATGTCTATCACCTCTTTTACTAAAAAGATGTAAATTTTTTCTTACATACATGATGTTTTCATAGATATATTGACAAGGTACCGTCATGATGTTAATATCTTTAAACAGTTCCCTTAGAGAATCACGCCTGCGGAGATGATATATGGCTCTGATCGCTCTTTTCTGCAGAATAAAAATAGACTCGATGTCTGCAGCCCGTCCCCACAGTAAAATACCGTAAGACATGATACTATGAAAGTAACTAAAATATACCAGTCTCGCGGTATCTACATCAGTAAATTGACGGATTTTTCTGACAGCATATGCTGCTGAACTTAGCCGTCCTGCAAGAGATGTTAAATGAGGACCCCATTGTAGCCTTGAGTCGAGCGTGATCCCCAGGAAAACGGTTTTATCGACGAATTCTAGTTTCTCTTGATTCAATACTATCTCACAATCATTACTTTTTACATTTGGTAAAGAAAATTTTATGCACTTAGTTTTTTTCCCATTTAATACTAAATTATTAGCAGTGAACCAATTTTGGACCTGCAGTAGGGCGTTATTCACGTCGTCAAAATTTGTAGCACGTCTATCTACCTTAAATATTAATGAAGTATCGTCAGCAAATAACACCATTTGTGGTTGATTTTTTAATAAATGGAGTAGATCATTAATATACACTAAAAAGAGGAAAGGACCCAATATCGAGCCTTGTGGTACACCCATTTTTACTTTTAAACCTAGTGAATTTATACTGTTTATTTGAACTTGCTGTTGTCTATCATTTAAATAAGATTTTACTAAACTGAGCGCAAGTTTTCCAAGTCCGTAATGCTCTAGTTTCAAGAGTAAGGTTTCGTGATCGACGCAATCAAATGCCTTGGAGAGGTCACAAAAGATTCCTATGGCGTCTTGGGCCTCTTCCCACGCGTTAAAAATGTGTCTTAATAAGGTAACACCAGCGTCGGTAGTACAACGTCCTTTGGTGAAACCATACTGTTGATCGTGCAGTATTTTATTTGTGTTAAAATGATTGAGCATTTGATTTAGCATTACCTTTTCAAACACCTTACTGAAAGCTGGCAACACGGATACGGGTCTATAATTATTGGTGTCTTTACTGTCCCCGGATTTGAAAAGTGGTATAACCTTACTGTATTTCATTAAATCCGGGAAGACTCCTTGATCCACACATAAATTAAATATTAAGGCTAAGTAAGGCGCTATGGTCTCAATTATGGAGGTACAGACTTTAATGGACATTCCCCAAAGATCTTCGGTCAATTTTATTTTGATTTGCTTAAAAGCTTTTATTACCGTTAAGGGGTTAATATGCTTAAATTTAAATACAATCGGGCAGGCTGAAACGTTCTTCTTTACTAAATCAAAAGAAAGCGAGGGCGAGGAATTTAAGGTTTCAGTCGTTTTAAGTGGGATACTGGTAAAGAAATTTACAAATTCTTGAGCAACTTCTTTGTTAGTACTTATGAGGCCACGTGAAGTCTCTAGTGTGAAATCATTATTATGTCTTTTATTCCTGTTTGTTTCGTCATTGATAATATTCCAAACCGTCTTTATTTTATTATCAGCTGATTTGATCTTGTTGCTAATGTACAAGGCTTTAGCTAACTTGCAGGTATTTTTAAAAATTTTAGAGTAATTAGCAACGTATGTATTAAAAGTTTCGGTGTTAATATAAGGCTTAAGGCCATACAGCTCAAACAATTTTTCCCTACTTTTCCTAATACCTTTAGTTGCCCAGTCACTGAACAAAAATTTTGGGCAAATAGTTTTTGTCTTCTTTTTTAAAGTATTATCGAACTCAGTGCGCACTACCGAAAAGAATTCCTCATATAATTCATTTACATTGTTTAAAATATTGCCAGGTAAACTTAATTGACTAATTAAGTTATTATTAAATCTACTTAAATTGCTGGGTGTTATTTGTCTAGATTGTATCTGAATCCTTTGTAATGGTGTGTTGGACTTGAAAGAAACGGTTTGACCGCTGTGATCAGAAGGGAGATAATTTACAATGTCTTTATCAAAGTAGTCACAGCAACAAAAGACATTATCAATACATGTAGCTGAATTTGTAGTTATACGGGTTGGTTCTGAAAAAACATTTGACAAATTGAATGATTTAAAGAGACTTAATAATCGACTACTATTTGAACTATTCTCTAATATATTAATATTGAAGTCACCACAGATAATTAGCGATTTTGTACCAATTGTAAGTTTTGCTAGAACATCTTCCATTACTGACTCAAATAAGGAGTAGTTTTGATAATTTGGGGGTCTGTAAACGCACACTATAACATGCTGATCCAGCTCAACACAAGACAGTTCAATGTTATGTTCAACCGACAAATCAACTATATCTTTACGAGTTTTAGATTTAATAGAATTTTTGACTAAGATTAGTGAACCACCACGCAGCATAGATGTTCGGTTAAAACAACTGCCCACACTATAATTTTTGTAATTAATTAGCATTTCATAATCTTTCAACCAATGTTCAGTTAAACAAACAATTCCGAACATGGTTTTTTCTAAAAATAATTCAATTTCTAATTGTTTGGAAGAAAAACCTTGAATATTTTGATGAAATAATTTCAAGGTATTCTGCTTAGACTCTTTTTTACACATAACTATTTGAGAGCAAGAAGACACCTTGTTGTTGGTAGGTATAACGAAAATGTTACTAGTATCTTCTGTTGTCTTACTATCTAGTTTAAATTTAAAATAACATCCAGAGTGAGATCCAAGTCTCCCATGTCATCACCAGGCAATGAGATCCCACTACTTGTGGACTCCACACTATGACAAGAATTTGCCATAGAGACACATGGATCCTCCTTCGTACAATTATTGTAAAAAGAAATAGCATTAGTGCTACAGTTATTTAAAGTGACCACCTGTACATTAGAATTATTACTAATAATTGTGGTGTTAATTATGGTACAAGACTTCGACATACTACTTATGTCTGAGTTTATATAAGCTAATAGCCTCGCTATTTTATGTCTAAACCTAATGGGCAGATACACTGTATTCCTTGTCGATTTCAACTTATCAACAAAACTGTTGGTGTCAAAAAATATAAGTTTGTCACTGTAGTGACTTACTAAGAAATGAATATGCTTATTAAGCATATGTATATAATTGTTTTTTCTATTTGATAATCTCTCAAAATAAGGAAAAGCACACAAAATAATTTTTTTACAATTTATCTTTAAAATCTCAGTAACACTTTCAGTTATATCTTCTTTTCTGACCTGGGAACTATTACCTACAAATACAGTAATGTTGGTATTAGAATCATACTGATTTCTTGTAATTGCTGTCATTATTTCTTTGAAGGATGTCCCAGGTAAACAATAGTTTTGAGTATTATTATTGTAGCTACACTATGTAATTAATAATGCATACTTTGTAAGTCCCGCCGTAAGTTTTACAGTAGGTACATGCACCTACTGTAAAACCTTTATGTACCTACCTAAATAAATTATGGTTATATTATTAAGTCATGGTTTCTTGACAGTCTAGGTGCCTAGCGCCGCGTAGCATAGTGTAGCGCCGCATAGCATGGCGTAGCGCCTCATAGCATGGCGTAGCGCCTCATAGCATGGCGTAGCACTGTGTAACGCCGCGTAGCATGGCGTTGCGCTGCGTAGCATGGAGTAGCGTCGCTTAGCATGGTGTAATGCCGCTTAGCGTGGCGTAGCATCGCGTAGCGTGGCGTAGCGCCGCGTAGCATGGCGTTGCGCTGCGTAGCATGGAGTAGCGTCGCTTAGCATGGTGTAATGCCGCTTAGCGTGGCGTAGCATCGCGTAGCGTGGCGTAGCGCCGCGTAGCATGGCGTTGCGCTGCGTAGCATGGAGTAGCGTCGCTTAGCATGGTGTAATGCCGCTTAGCGTGGCGTAGCATCGCGTAGCGTGGCGTAGCGCCGCGTAGCATGGCGTTGCGCTGCGTAGCATGGAGTAGCGTCGCTTAGCATGGTGTAATGCCGCTTAGCGTGGCGTAGCATCGCGTAGCGTGGCGTAGCGCCGCGTAGCATGGCGTTGCGCTGCGTAGCATGGAGTAGCGTCGCTTAGCATGGTGTAATGCCGCTTAGCGTGGCGTAGCATCGCGTAGCGTGGCGTAGCGCCGCGTAGCATGGCGTTGCGCTGCGTAGCATGGAGTAGCGTCGCTTAGCATGGTGTAATGCCGCTTAGCGTGGCGTAGTGCCGCGTAGCACTGTGTAGCGCCGCGTAGAACTACGTAGCGCGGTGTATAAACGTGTAGGGAAACATAAACTTCTGGACATAGTGGTCATTTATACAAACTTATAGTATATTATTGGTTTCACTATGTTGATTGAACACATTTGACTTTGATGTAAAGGAAGCACCGAGAATGCAATTGATAGAGAAGTCTCTTCCAGTTAACAGAATACATCGACGCTTAAACCCCTGCCGTTGTCACGAGGTGACTCAAGATTCATCCGAAAATACCAATAATTACACAGAGGGGAGAAAAATAATATCGTTCGTTTCACCCTCACACATTGCTTATATGGTACTTATGTACCGATTCCCCATCGTCTAAGTTCAATAATACCGCCCATTGTGCGCGGTCCAAATTTATTATTCCACTTAAATGGATCGCATTTTCATTAAAATAAAAAAGAAACACTCCCCACGAACTGTTCGTTTTTTTTACTTCTATTTAATGTTGTGAATTTCGCAAACTTCCAACTTTCTCGACGTCGAACTTAATTTCAATCTAATGAGCCTTAATTTTCCTTTCAGAAGTTGTGAACATTTTTTGTATCAGAAAAGTATTGCCGCTAATTAGATACAATCTCCCAGAAAGTTTATAACAGAAATAATATTGTGAGAGAAACGTGCGAACATTGTACCGACGAAGTCGTAAATAATATAAAAGGAGATATAATTAGATCCGATCCTTCGACATCCCTTCCGTCTCATTTAATACCAATAATCGAATAAGGATTGGTTTCAAAGCTCCCTCGCGTTCTAAAAACGTGTCAACCGTGTGACCTAATTCTTTTCCTCATATAAAATCATAGTAAGTGAGACGTGGTGTGTCGGTACATCACATCTCACTCTACAGTCTATGATAACGTTAACAGCTCGTAAACTGTGTTTGTCCACTGCGTTACGCCTCTACTGAGTTATAAAACAAACCATGTGAACCTATCTTAAAGCCCTTTTATAGTCAGAGGCTTTTACGCTTTTTATAGACTATAGACTGGTGGACTGGGACAACTAAACGAACGATCCAATCTCAGCTATCGAGATCTTTTCGAATACAAGTCTGCAAGTCAAGAGGGATGGTAGTTTACATACGAGATTCGTACTGGCATATCGTTGCGGCTGTTCGTGAAAATGTTTTTTTTTCATACATGCCTGCAGATGAACGCTTGGTTTCTCTTGGAAAATATTTTTTCGAATTAAAAATACAAGTTCATTTACGGTATGTTACATTTCAAGGATGGAAGTGCATTAAAAGAGGGGAGCTGCTTACGTCATCTGATGTAGGTATCCAGGGCTGACAGCCTCGGTACCAAACTTTCTGATAGGTTTCCTTCTCACCACGGCATAATCTAGTACCTACTGGTACCTACACATACTGGGCTCAAATAATTTAACCCAAATCCATTAACTCGAAAACAACAAGGTGAAGACCAATATGTCATATTTCCTTCAAGAAAACCAATATGTCATAGTCAAAATACAAAAATAAATCGATCTACCATAATTTCAGATAAAATGCAATCATTATAAAAGCACTACAATTGTATTCATTACAAAACAAAATTAAAAATATCGAGTACCTAATGTAAATAAATGTGTTGCTCCCGCATTTCCGCAGTTCCATACAAAATATTATGTTCAAATAATCGCATTAATGGGACTGGAAACAATAGGTCTCAATGTTGGTGATCGCAATGGAAAACAAATGAATAGTGAATTGTTTTTGAAACAATAGCTTTTGAAAAACGAATGATTTTCGAGTACAGTCATCTTCCTCGTCTCATTGATTGCTGGAGGTACCGACATTACCAGTGGTACATGTAACTAACCGTTATGTTATTGGAAATAACGAGGACCTGTTAATGTACTGCAAATACATAGTCACGACGTGTTGCATTGGTATTTGAGCATGCATTGCGCGAAGTAATATAATAGTAAATTATTAAAAATGATTAAATATTAAAAGCCTGTGATATCCCACTGCACGGCAAAGGCCTCCCGGTACTTTCTTTCCACTTCTCTCTATTTTAAATAATTAAGCACCAGTTCTTGTTAGAGTTCTGCTCATCCCACCGTCTCCGTCTGGGCCTGTCGCGATGTCGCTTGCCATTAAGGGGACCCATTGGACCTTAAGTTTGGCCTATTGGTCGTCTGACATGCGGCAGATGTGCCCAGCTTAATTCATTTTTTTTTTTAATCCTGTTGCAATTACAGGGTCCATATTTAGCTTTAAGAATAATTGAAACATCATAAAAAAATATAGAATACAATAAATGTCTAGTGGTCGCAAGCGCTACAGCTGAGGATTAAGTCCTGGGTTCGATTCGCAGCTTGGCCAAAGTGTTATTGTATTTTTCCATTAGAAATTTCTCAGTAGCAGCCCGGAGTCTAAATTTGTGCCTGGTTGATGGCAATAGGCTCGTCCCATATTACATGGGACTTAAACATAACTGGCGAAATGTGGGTGTACTTACTATGGGTACACCTCTGCCTAACCCTTCAGGGAAACAAGGCGTGACGTTATGTAGTGCAATAAATAAATATGAATATGAACGTCTGAACACATGTCACACTTCGTCATCCCAACTTGCAAAGTCTTACAGTATTAACCGACGCTATAAATAATGTGTATTTGATGAAACTCTCACCGAGAGGAGGCTAGTGTCCCAGCAGCATAATATAAGCATAATGTTCCCAACATTATGCTTATGCTTATACTATGATGGAACTGAAATCTTCATAACACCATGGATAATATATAAGTTTTCATTCATATAAAATACTCTGAATTGTTTATCAATAGAGTATTTTATATGAATGAAAACTTAACTATCCCATACATTTTTGTTATTACAAAGCATCTATTCTATCAATAATTTAATCGTTCACACCATACTGTTTTCTATTTTTATGTTTAGGTATCTCACGTAGCATTAACAATAATCAAATTAGTAATAAGTGGATAATGTTGCTAGTAGTATAATAAGTATTTTGTTTAATTAGTAAGATATTATGTATAACATTTAAAATTGTGCTTCTGTTTTTTATCCGGAAATAAAATAAAAATAAAAATGGATATTCGAATTCGTAGGTAGTTGCCTTATGTAAACAAATCAATACATATGGACCGGGGATTAGCAATAAATTGCGAGTCCGAATGCATTTGAATACGGTGATCACTGCCCAACTGGACTTGGTTCTCTCTATAGGTTCAATATGAACTACCTACTCATATCGTACAGCTCTACTCTGTCATGTTTCATCGCATGTCATGAAATTAATTTAGGTTTTAGGTAGGCGTTTACCCCTTTAATTATAAACTTTGCTTAAAGCTATATCGTTTAAACGGCAAACATAAAGTTTAATATAACCCTAGGGTTTATTTAAACGTTGCTTGAAGCTAAGTAATGATTAGCGACGGACGCGACGGTGTAACCGTACATTTTTGACGTTTAAACGTCTCTTAATTTTTAATAACGTTTTGACGGGTACCTTTCTAATGTTAATTAAGCTCTCGAAAAACAGCCCCCTTTACTACCTTCATAATAAGACCCATACTTTAGAACGCTGCTTAGTCTATGCCTATTTAAGAATGATTGTCAATTTGAAATTGAAGGATTTGATACAATTCGAGACCTAACCACTGTTCTAAACCAGAATATCCGCGAAAGTTCGCGTTTTTTTTTTTTGGATTTTAAAAATCAATAAGATCTTGAGATATCCGAGTATCAACAAATATTTGGCCTAGGTCTTAAAGGTGAGCCGAAAAAATTGATTCGCTGTTACAATGTATAATGAATACCTAAATAAAATCATAAGCCTATGAATTTGTTGTAGAGGAATAAGCAAGTGTTAAAAAAAAGCACTTAATAAATAGATTTATAGAACTGACCCACGTGAACGCCTACACCAATGGAGAAAAAAATTACTTCGCGTGATTTATCTGTCGAAATTCCCCACATAGCTATTAGATATGAACCACAGAGTTGATGTTATTATGTTTTGTGGCTGAGCTAAACCTATCCGATCTAAATATGATATCAATAGACCCTTGTTTATACCAATATACAAGGGTCCTAGATTGATACATGTATGTAGGTATGTCTAGCAGGTACTCAGTCTGTGCGGATTAGTCTAAGTCGAGTAACACACGAAGCGATGCGGCGCCGCCAGCCGCTGCGGTGAGCGGTCGAGCGGTTCAAAATCTTGGCGAACATTCTGCAGGTAATCCGTAGAGTGTTGGGCTTATGGGCTACCTGTGTGATTCGAAGATTTTGATCCGTTCAACCGCGAATTGCTACGGTAGGTGACGCCCTACTACTCCGTCTGTTATTCGTCTTATCTAAACACTACTAACACTGACCAGGGGCCTAAGTCTACTAATTTATAAACCTTACAATAGTCTCTCAATGGTGAGTTTCTGACAGTTTTTTGTATGGCAAATCTGTCAAAAAACCACCATTGAGAGACCATTGTAACGTTTATAAATTAGTAGACTTAGGCCCCTGCTTTCATGACATACACAGGCAAACTTTTGATCCGATCAACGAAGTGGTGTCTATTACTAGAGCTTACAACTATGTAGTTCTCTCACTTAGTTAGTGTATCCCAGCTTAACTTTCGGATACAGTCACTGATAGCCGATATCGACCGACTTTGTGTACTACGGCTAATAGATTGGTTTTATTCGTTTCTAAAGTAAACATAGCGAACGATAGAGGAAATGAAAATGCACGGACAGGCAGTTTATATTGCGAACTGTGCTGAATCAATAGAGATTACATGATGGGATTTTGTTTTGAATCAAAGCTTTTGCTTTTCTAAATTAACCTTTAAATCGTAGTAACAAGGTCTACACCAGCATATCCTTTCAATATTGGCGAGGATCGAGTATGGCGAGCTGGACAAATGAACTTTAATGCTAGATTTTTACAGGCCTAAATTAAGATGAAGATTTTAAAATGAAGACCAGTTTCACATCAGCCTTACATCTTTTGAGTTTGCCCTACTTATTGCTTCATATCTGGCAGTTTTCATCTACTTCATGGTCATAAGTACGAGTATATTATCTAGCTATTTATGGTAATCGAGAGGGATGAAGTTGTGGCGGCATCTAAACCGCCACATACGAACTAAGTATCAAAGACCTGACGTCATAAGTCCTACATCGCGGTATAAGAGTTTACCGATTGATTAACATATATAAGACTATCCGACATCAATCCTTGGGCAATAAACGGGTGTTGTGTCTGGCGGCCCAGACACAACAACCGTTACTCATACCCCTAAAAAGTAATAACAGCTGCACGGGTCGATCCATTAGGATAAGCTAAACTTGCCGGGGTTGGTCCGTGGATGGGTGACCATCTTTATATATCGAAACTACCTACTTCGTGCCTCGGGAACCACGTTAAGCCGTTGGTCCCGGCTGTCATTCTTGGATCAGAAGCCAGAAAATCTGACAACCAGTCTTACCAAAGGGGTATCGTATTACCCAATTACTGGGTTGTCGGGGTCCGATCTAGTCGCTCATGTAAAATACTGGTATTCAGCTGCATCCGGTTGGACTGGAAGCCGACCCCAAGATAGTTGGGAAAAGGCTAGGCAGATTGTTTTTTTTTTATAGTAAACAATCTTCACCGATTTCCTTTAATTTCCTAGATCGAGTGGAATCCGGGCTTGTCACCAGTTCTCTCTTCACAATAACCAATAAGATATGTTATTGTTCGCTTGCAATGATATTAATTATAAGATAAAAACTTCACATTAAATCTTGCTCCGATAAATTATATCTAGTGCCAGAAACGGCAGCCAACCGTCTTGTGTGTGCAGTTTTTATCGCTTTTTGCTTCGTTTAGCAGAAATCACGGGGAAGATTCGACGGGACATAAAAATATTTTATTTGAAACTGGTTTGTTTATGGTGCTTAGTTATAAACTTTGGGAGTAAGAGCGAGTTGCAAAACTTATGATAGTTAAATCAGTCACAAGTTTTCAAAAATGATCCCTATTACTAATTTATTTATTTATTTACTAGCTTTTGCCCGCGGTTTCGCTCGCGTGGTTGGCGGAAAATATCCCTCGGGAACGTAGGTACTACCGGGATTAAAGTATCCTATGTGTTCATCCAGATAATAAATTGTGTAACTTTCATCCAAATCCGTTCAGCCATTTTTGCGCCTATCCGGAACACACATCTAGACAAACAGACAAACATATTCTAAAAACTATATTTTCGGCATGAAACTCACTCCCTCGAAACACTTCGTGGCAAATTACTTTTGTTAAAAATGTTAAATTACTTACTATTTTATTATGTGTATAGATTTTTCGGAAAGCTCTTTTTTTTTTTTTCGTTTAACCTATATTGTCCCACTGCTGGGCAAAGGTCTCCCCCATATTTTTCCAGTCTTCCTTGTGTTGTGCCTTCTCCGGCCAATCGGTTAGGAACGAGTCTAAATCATCACGCCAGCGTTTTTTAGGCCTGCCCCGGCGACGACGCCCGTCATCAGTATGGAGAGCTTACAGTCGGTAAATACTTAACAACAAGCGCATTACACGCGCAGTACAGTTGCCTTTAAAGCTTCGACAAAAAGGTTACTAATTGAAACCTTTTAACACAGCTGTCTATCCCTTTGGCAAATACGGGTCTGATGAGAGGTTAATGTAAGAATATTAGGTTTCCTACATATGCCCAAAAGTGAGTTATGAACGTTGGATCGATGACATCCACTTCAACTAAAATTCAGATGTGTTGCCACATCAGTCGCTATCTTGTAATTGAAACAATATACCTGAAAGAAAGTTAATTGATTCAGGCGTGACTTGGCGGAAATCCCCTATAAAATACAATAGACGTAGATATATTTAGTAACCTGCTAAAGAGTCATAAAAAACCCACCTCTCAACGAGGCATCCTCAGGATGACGATTGACGGCTCGTACACACTGGCGCGATATCGCGGTCGCGACAGGCAGCGCTACCCTTGTCGCGCCCGCGATATCGCGCCAGTGTGTACGAGCCTTGACTTGTCGCGAATCCGAACACGACGTATTGCCACGCCGAGCTCTGCATCCAGCAGTTGTATGACTCTTTAGTAATAGTTAATCGGAATAGGTTACTAAGTATTTATTTACGTCTATTGTATTTTACCTGAAGGAAGACAGAAAACATAGGTATTTATTTACATCTTGAAATTACAGATCTAGGTACCTATTTACATACCTATTTATACACAGCTCGATATTCTTTCCTCGACAAAAGAGAGGTCTTTGCGTAAGTAGATAGCTATAAATCGAACTGAAAAAAGGATCTGTCGGTTTTTAGAGATAGATGATGGATTACGCTCCGATACTGGGAATAAACAAAACCTCGTCCATCTTCAAAAGAATTCTCAGTTCGGACTTCATATTTATTTACAAGCTTTTGCCCGCTGCTTCGCCTGCATGTATGACGGAAATTATCACACGGAAACGTACTACCGGGATTAAAAGTAGGATACTTTTAATCCCGGTAGTACGTTTCCGTGTGATAATTTCCGTCATACATGTACAATTTCTGAGCAGTATCCTAACAAAAAGCTTGCATGAATTCACTATAGTATTTCCATCATTAGTAGATTATATACTTTTCTCAAACATGCTTGGAATCTCGTGCTCAGAAATTGTGCTCAACGTGTCGAGATCAGAATACCATATTATATACATGCAACTTACTACCGAGATAAAAAGTATATAAGTAGTAAGTATACCCTATGTCCTATCCCAGGTCATGGTCTACCCATGTGCCAAATTTCATGCAAATCCGTTCAGCCGTTTTAGCGTGAAAGCATAACAAACAAACGCACTTTCGCATTCACAATATTAGTTATGAAGTTAAGATTTAGAATAATAGAATTCCTTGATGGATTTCAACTTCAATTTGCTACGTCATGATACTCTTGATTTCTCGAATTTTTCTGTACCATCTCTAGAGAATATTTTTTAGAAATGACAAACGAAAAAAGCAAATCCTTATTTTTTTCTCAAGGTTCTTTTTCTGAATGCCACGCGAAATCGCGAATTTTATCTTGACAATTTACGTATAAACATAAATAGTTGCCAAAAGATCTTAGATATTGGGATTCGTATGTAGCTCGGGAGTAGTCGGGAGGCTGAATAGGAAAGAAAACAAATTATATAATCTTATTCCTATTAGGTATATCTCATCTTGAGCAACAATGGTGTTGGCCCAGTCGTAACAGACTTACAAGTTTAAGGTCGTAGGTTCGAACCCTGATAGGCGCTTAACTATGTGTAAATTATTTCATCACAGCTCAAAAACCGTGAAGGAAAAACATCGTGAGGAAACCGGCATGTCCTAGAACCAAAATCTCGAAGATATGTGAATCCACCAACCCGCACTGGGCCCGCGTGGTGGATTGGCGCACTCCCTCCCACCGAGAGGAGGCCTGCGTCTCGGCAGTGGGAACATTCTATGTTGATTACGAAGATATTTTATCTTAAACTGTTAGTAAACTAAACTTTTAGACCCATACTTACCTAGCTTTATGTACGAACTTACTTGCTTAGATAATAAATAAGTATGGAATAAAAATACATGTTGCACCGACCCCAAATAAATTGGGATAAGGGCTGGTGAATGATGACAATACTTACATAATCATATAAAATAAAAATGTTAGTCTAAATGTTAGTAGACAGATTGATATACAGGGTGAAATTGAATTCATGGGCATCCTCTTAAGGGTTAGTTGTACTCATCAGTATGAACAACTTTCACTATGGGACCAATCTTGAAATCGCGAAAAAAAATCAGTTGTTCCCTAAAAAAAATCTATGTTGGCATAGCTCGTCAAAATGTAGGATAGACAGCAGATATTTTTTCCGCGATTTCATGGTTGTTCCCATAGTGGAAGTTGTACTATGACCCCTTAAGAGGATGCCACCCTGTATAGAATATTGCATGTACGTAAAGGTACACTATAGTAGATAATGTTTCAAAAGTTTTAAATAAACCGACTATTCAGCAAGACATCGTTGAAAGTTAATTTTAAACTAATGCGCATAAATAAACATACATGCAATATGGAATATCAACGTTAAATAAGTATGTTACAATCCGCATATCGTACACATAACTTATAAGTTAGTACCACCATAGCAGCAGGCTTTAAATGTACGCAGTAAGCAAACAACATTAAAACGAGCTTTGTAAGTAGAACTAACATGTATATAGACTTGTTTTTCAATGAAAAGCTGAAAGTTCAGTTACTAAGGCCATTTACAATGGGTGTCTACTTCGGTAACTTTGTTTTTTTATGTATAGTTGACCTCGTAACTGTTTAGTTAATTGATTCAGGCGTGACTTGGCGGAAATCCATTATAAAATACAATAGACATAGATATATTTAGTAACCTATTCGGCTTAACTATTCTTAAAGAGTCATAAAAAACCCTGTAAGAAATCGACACGTGTTTCACCACTCAACGAGGCATCCTCAGGATGACGATTGACTTGTCGCGAACCCGAACACGACGTGTAGTCTTCAAGAGCTGGGAGTGTCATAATTGTTGTGGAATATTACATGGAATTTAAAAACATAACTGGCTAAATGAAGAAGTTGGTAGGTACCTAGTATAAGTACACCTCTGCCCAGCCGTTCGAGGAAAACGGTCATGATGTTATGTTAAAAATTTGCTTGAAAAATTATTTCCCGATTTTACCTCACTACATACAATTATCATTAGATGTTTAATACTGTATATCTCCTGAGATACAGTATCTTTTTATTTAGTTCAGGAGCCAGCTGTTCTACCTGATTTTGACCATCACTTGTACAATCATGTTTAGTGTATGACTAACTTTATGTGTTTCTCTTTGTACAGTCAATGTATTATTAATGATTACTAGGTAAGTATATGTATTTGTTGCCATTTTGATAACTTTTCAAACGCAGAAGTTGAAATGTTTCATTCCCTTTCATCATGCATACGCATAAACAAACCGAAAAAGTAATGTTGCTTGACGACTGAATTTGGTGAATTATTTTCAGTCACTAAATAAATAAATTAATCTTAACTTTTGGCAAAAGGAATGAACCGAGCAACCTCTCCTTTAAATGCAGTTGGATCCCTTGGAGTCGGAGGAGATTTTCATCAAATGAATCAGTACCATAATATGTCGAACCTATAATTTGATTTCTTTTTCCCAAACATGTTGAGGCCGGTTTCTAGTCTAACGGGATGCAGCTGAATACTAGTTTTTTACAAGGAGCGACTGCCTGTCTGACCTCAACAACTCAGATTCTGGGTAATACGATACCCTTTGGCAATGACGGATATGTCGTATAGCTCCAAATTCGTAGTAGATATTCATTCCGTATTTTGCTTTCAAAGCAATATTTTAAGCGATTATGTCGCTCGGACGACTTTACCACATTATTTATTAGAAAAATAAATGTATAAAAAGGTTTATTTGTCACTAAAAATACATAAAAAAAGTCACAATCTTATAATTGATGTATTACAAAGATCTGATCCTAACTCCTAAACTAGGCCTGCCTACCCTATTTTTGGGCTCGTTTATTTCAAAATATAGAAATACTAGCTGTTCCCCGTGACTTCGTCTGCGATCCAGAATTAAAAGTAGCCTATATCTTTCTCCAGGTCATGGTCTATACCCACGTGCCAAATTTAATTGAGAGCTGTTTAGCCGTTTTAGCGTGAAAGCGTAACAAACAAACACACTTTCGCATTTATAATATTATAGTAAGGATTCTCCGATTCTCCACATAATAGAAGAAAAATTCACCAGCCTTCTTCCTACCATATTATTAATATTTTCGACGTGTGTCTACGACGTGACATTATTGCTTTTGCTTATTGTTGTGGAAACTCTTCGTTATATTTGAATAGGAAATAATTACTCTCTCATATATATCCACCTACTTAGAGATATGTGCCTCCTACTTCCGAGCAGAAAAGCAGGTAAACTCACGCCTTATTTTCAATGGAGGTAGGCAGAAGCTACAGAACGCCATCTGCTATGATGCTTACATACTCCTTTTGCTTCGTTTACGTTCATACATCTGGTCATACACGCACGCCGGTTGCGAGTACTACGCACCTGACCTTTCTGAAGAAAATCACCAATAAGGTCCACCTAGGGCGTCCCCTCCCGGCGTTTCCACTCACATCTGCCCTGTACCTTTTATAAGCCGCCTTTAATTATTCATCCTCTCAAGATAACCATACCATCTAAGCATACTCTTTTCAATTTTTGTCACTACATCTTCTTTTAAACGGCACCGTAACCGCACTGCAAGCAGGTATTATAGTAATAATAAGTGTATTCTCATCTATAATGAAGGTTCTTTTCATGAACTGAGATTATATCTTTCTTTATTAGAACAACTTTCTGGATAGCTAATTGGAATGAAACGTGACCACGTTGTTAAATAGAAAAGCTCTTTTTGTAGATTTTGTTTTAATTAATAGTGTAAACAACCTTCTTAGTTAGTTCTAGGATACCTCAGGACAAAATATTGGCTCTATCGGCACGTAGGGTGCCACTAAACAGCACCCTAATTGTGTAACACACGATCAATCACAAACTGAATCATTTTGAAGGATACTGCTAATCCATTGCTTCATAAGTTCGAAAAAATTCTGCTCAATAACGAATGTTGAATGTTGTTGAACTGTCAAAATGAAACTGATTGTGATAGATCGTGTGTTACGCAATTTGGGTGCGGGTTGTGCTGGGATGCCCATGACTTCACCAAGACCTTCATTGATTGAACCGTACAACCGACGACGACCAATCAGAAAAAACTATGAACAGAAAAGAAATGATTCAACTGTTATGGAATCCGTTACAAAATTATTAAAACACATATTAGAGGGAAGGGGGGGTCACGTGGATCTAGGAACTCTTGCATTGATCTCCTGACATCGGTAAATATGCACGACCAAAAAGAAGATATTTGCCCAGTCGTGGGATACTAGCATAAGCATAATCAGCCTATAATGTTCCCGGAACTGCTGGGACGCAGACCTTCTCTCTTCGAGAGCGAGTGGGCTGTAATCCACCACGTGGGCCCTGTGCGAGTTCGTAGATGTCACGTGTCTTCGAATTTTTTGTTCTAGGACATGCCGGTTTCTTCACGATGTTTTCCTTTACGGTTTTGAGACAAAGACAAAAACACTGCCTGGGGTCGAACCCACGACCTACAACTCGTAACTCGGGGCCGTTACCACTGGGCCTCAACTAATCTATCGTGGGTTATTATACTATTCACCTAACATTATGGTAATTTATACTCGCCAGCCAGCACATCAAGTCAATCTCAGTTGCACCTATCGAATTTGCAAGTTTTAGGCTTGCCCAAAACCGGTAGCTGTTAAAACATTGAGTACTTAAAAAACGTGCGTATCTAAAAAATGTAGCTTCAAACGCTGCTCGAAAAGATTTAGCTTCAAACTTGTGTGCCAGAATACTTACCCACTTGAAATCCGGGCCGATCACCGTCTCGGTGTTAGTAGGCGGCACTGCCCTCAAAAATCTTTAGAATGTTCAAAGTGACTTGCAGCGCCATCTATCATGTGAAGGCCGAACTTATGTAAACTGTGCCACAATACAGATTTTTTGTAGTAGTTTGCTGTTGTTTTTTGAACTTATGTTTGTTATATCTTGCTATTCATAAATAATAGTTTCTTTATTAGTTTATTGATAGTATAATTATAGTTTTATAACCCGTCATTGGAGAGCCCCATGACTAGGAGTGGATTAGTACCTACAGAATGATGGTGAAATATAAAAGAATGACAGCACCTCCACCTCAGTATCACTCCGTTACTCTAAATCAATCATTGACCAAATTAACCAAATAGAGAATTCCGTCTACAAGTAACTTTATCTCATTACGCTGTCTGCAAACTTCTAATAGAAGATTTGTTGAACCTGAAGATATATTACAGGCTACATTCTACAACATCAAAACTAAGCCAGATTGAAGACTCAAAGCCACATAGTTGCCATAATATCTTTACTAATTGTTCAACACAATTTAAATCTAAGATTAAACTAAATGCCAGCAATTTTCCGCTGGAGTTAGTTCTCAAGTTCATTTAACTATAGAAGTCTAAGTTAAAGTCTAGTTGGATTGATTTTAAACTGAAGAGGAAGTGCTTTGCTTGATGTTAAGCGCACTTTGAGCAAGTTATGTAGTCCTAATTATTCGAGAATTTAACCGAAGTTTGGGCCTTTGTTAAGTTCGGATAGCTAATGACCTTTAGAAGATCACGAAGCATTATGTATGCGTATCAAGTCTTGATGGAACTATTTTGGAAGGTACCAAATTACGCTTGCATAAACTAAAGTTTCCCTGGCAGAATTAGGTTCCATTTTGGAGATGAGGTGACATACATACTACGAGATTTTTAGAATTTCTTGACAGAAAACCCATCAAGATGATATTGCCTCGCTTGGTAATCAAAAGAGGACGTCAGGCCCGGAAAACACGTTTCAATAAATCAATAAACTCAGCTGATCGCTGATAATAAATTATATTTTTTTATCTTGGGAAGCAAGCAACAGTGCAATATGATTATGATGCGAAGAAGGTGACTAAAAGTAACATATTTCTTTCTGCTAAAAATAACATACCTAAGTACCCAACCGTCAATCGGACGGTCTGATCGGTCACCATAGGTCATTGTGGGGACTGGTGGTCAACAAAGGTCGTTTACGAGGTATTTAAATAGGAGCGGTGCAGTAACACATCTGCCAAAATTAAGCCTCGTGCAGACTGGCGAAACGCGACTCTAACAATACAATTTCTAAGAAAACTTTACGGTAGAAAAATTACCGGTGTCGCGTCGCGCCAGTCTGTACTAGGCTTTATGCAACGGAATGTTCGGCGTATTTTTAATCCTGCAATGCTTTTAATATTACCTACCTATGAGACATCAGGCCAAAATTACGTCGCTTTATGCTTATGGAAAATATACCTAAACATGCAGAATTTCCGTTGCGTAATTTTCGGCAGGTGTGTCGCCACTGTCGCTATGCTAAAATAGAAAAGTCTTCTTCTAAACAAAATAAATATACAAGTAGGTATAATTTGAATAATCATTTCCTCGAATTTGGTAGCCGTGTCCCTGTAAACTCAAGAGGGCATTATTTATGGAGCCCTCACAGTGATCCTATTAGGGAGGCCTCCCGCTGAGCGAGGGCCACTGCGAATTTGTCACCATGTCACTTTTTATGTCCTGTCTAAAAACGCGCAAAGACTGGTCATGTCAGATTTTCTTATGAATAAAAATAAAGTTTGCTTAGTATCCTTAATGGTAGAATAGACGAATATTATAAATGCGAAAGTTTGTTTGTTTTTTACGCTTTCACGCTAAAACGGCTGAACGGATTTGGATAAAATTTGGAACATGGTAGACCATGACCTGGGTTAGGACATTGAATACTTTTTATCCCCATATTCCAACGGGATCGATACTAAACTTATGCGGGTGAAACCGCGTGGCGCAGCTAGTGGTAGAATAGATTTATAGAACACTATCCTGGACTAGCATTTAGGTGGGTAAGGTCTACTAGGTTTTCATAACGGAAATTAAAATTACAGACATTTTTGGGCGTATAATCTGCATGTAAACCTTTGTAGTTTTGAGCAATGTGTGAGTTTGTTTGTAAGATTAGTGTCCGGAATAAGAAAATATACATCTATAGAACCTCGTTTTAAAAAACGTAGGTAAATATCAGGGATTTTTTGGCAAACATTAAAGTCACATTAATGACGCTATTAAAAAATTTAAGCACGAATAAATTAATTTAAAATAAAACTTCCCCTCCCTTTTTTTATTTACATATTATATATAAATATATTTATATATAAATATTATAATTATAGCCTAAGTCACACGGAAAATAAAAACGAATAGAATAGAATAGAATATTTCTTTATTTGCACAGAAAGTAGGTACGAGTTACAGATGTTATGTTAAAATGGTCCATATACTAACTACCTTAACTAAGGCATAATCGAGCGATATCACATATTATTTGAAAATCCATCAAGCAGGCTACAGAGAGTACCGAAGAAATAGACATATACATATACATACATAGTCTCGAAAAACATTACCCATCTTCTGGGGCACTCGGGTAGAAAGAAAAACGACTTCCAGTCGAAAGTCTGACATCCATGTACTTCCCTACGTCCCTGTAACTATTAAAAAGTATATACACGTTTACGAGTGGTGTGAGTAAATATACACGTGCAACTGAAATAAAAACACTTCCAAATTGCTCTATAATTACAGCTTGCAAAAGAAAACGAAATAAAAAAAGCCAGGAACTTTTACCGAACATTTTACGTGTACGCAAACTAATTTCGTTTCACTATATTTCGGTAAAAGTCCGAGTAATTGCGGAGTTCTGTTTGGAAGCACCTTTATTTAAAAATAAAATAAAAACTACCTTTAAACAAGTCACGCTAATTGACTGGGAGTCCAGTACGGAACCCCAGTTATTTATTATAGCATAATCAGTCTAAGTATAATGTTCCCACAGGCCACAAGCCTTCTCTCCTCTTCGAGAGGGAGTGGGCTGAAATCCACCACGTGGGCCCATCGCCGATTGGTTTCATGACACATGTCTTCAAATTTTTTATTACAGGACATGCCGGTTTCCTCACGATGTTTTCCTTAGCTGTTTTTAGAGCAGTGGTCAATTAATCTGCCTAGCCTTTTCCCAAGTATGTTGGGATCGGCTTCCAGTCTAACCGGATGCAGCTGAATACCAGTATTTTACATGGAGCGACTGCCTCTCTGACTTCCACAACCCAGTAACTGCGTAATACCCCTTGGTAGGACTGGTTGGCAGACTTTCGGGATTCTGACGACTCGTAACGACTGTTAAAGATCCAAGAATGACAGCCGGGATAAACGGCTTAACGTGCTTTCTGAGGCACGGAGGAGTCTCGGTATGTAAAGATGGTCACCCATCCACGGACCAACCCAGGCAAGCGTAGCTTAACCTGATGTATCGACCCGTGCGGCTATTGTTACTTAGCCACGAGCTCCTCTCAGCAGTGGTGATGAAATAAATTACACAAAGTAATATGCCTGCCTGGGTCCGACCCCACGAACAACAACACTTTCCACTAGGCTACCGGTGCCTCTTTATTTTAGGAGTTGGAGTAATTACGGAGTTGTGTTTGGAAGTGTTTTTATAAAAATAAAAACTCGCTTTAATCAAGTCACGCTAATTGACTGGGAGTCCAGTACGGAACCCGAGTTATTTATTATAGCACCTTTCTATAGTGGAACTGGGTAGGTATAATGTAACAGTGTTTTGTGAACGGATCTAAAGTGTTTCGAACAGTATAGTGATGCGAAAAATTTACTGCGCTTGTTAGTGTTCTTTTAAAAGTAATTTAGATACCACTTGAAAAGACTTGATAATGAAAATAGAAAACAAAGTGTTTGTTTTGTTAATTAACAAGGAAAGGAGAATTTCAATACCTATAGGTAAGTATACTAAGTTCACAATTTGATAGTGAACATTTTTAGAAAGTAACTAAAGTATGACAATTCAATATAGTAATGACTAAGTTGCTTTCAAGCACCTTTCAAGCCCAGTCCGTGTCACCTACTATTCATTCAGTTATCTAGCTCACTTATTTATTTATTTGCTGCTGCTGGGGAGTTTATGCGCCACTTCTTCTTCCCAGCTAAAATACTAGGAAGTGGTGAAGGGTGGGCGTATTGGGAGACTGTCTTATGTCATTTTGACGTTCGAAAAGTGCTGATTCTCAACCTAGTTTGAATAAATGACTTTTGATTTTGATTTTGAATTTCATGAAGGACTCATGAACTAATTCCGCTTTTTACTAAAAACCCATCTATTTCACTGTAGGTAAAAAAGGGTGGTGATTTAGTGCAACCTTCGCTATGAAACACATATTATACGATTTGTAAAAGAATAACTTTTCATACATGAATCGATATACCTACAGACTACATCGATTCATGTATGTTATTTTTTTAACGTTATTTGTTAGAAATACCTAATCGAATCTAATCGAACTAGCCTGTACTGTCTCAGGACAGGGCAAAGACCGTCTCCCTTTTCCACACAGCAAGGAAGAAACTATAACACTGCAATGAGATCCATATCCAATATCCTACACTAAACAAAATACTGTTTTGCTCAAAAATGCTAGCTTGCAAAACATAAGCTCCTTTTTCAGGTAAACACCGCCTCTGTTCCTTACAAAACACGCATGTGCAAAAACTCTTTTTTCACTCCGCCTTTACGTAATTCACTTATAACTTAGACCATTTCATTGTTCAAATTTTCCTGCTTGAATATGTTATTTCAAATTAGACCTACTTCCAAAAGACAACCTTCAAAGCTTTGAACCTCATTAAATCGCTCAATTTCGAGGCTTCAATTTTCTTAAAACAGACTTTTCGATGTTAAGGAAGATATAGAAATGCTTGCATTATGCAAATAGGATTGGCATCTTGTTAGCAATTTAGACGTTCGCGCCTTTATTGGTTACATCACTGACTTTAAATTGGCGGCCTATCAAATAAATACAGGCCCAATCTTTCGTACTCAGGAGACAAGAAAACATTACGAAGGTGATCAACGTCTTTTTTTTTTCTCGGGGTTTATCATGCGATCAGTCTTTTAGACTATGAGCAGGTGAGATGGTTCTGTTGGCATGTGGGGCGTTACTCCAATTGGAATCTGCCCTATCTTTTCGAAGTTATTCTTCTCAATGACTGTTCAGCCATCTAATTGCGTACCGTATTTTCGTAACCGATTAAGACTAATCTGTTTCATTTTGACAGTTCAACAATATTCATTGCATTATTTACGTTGTTGAGCAGATTTTTTTTTCGAACTTATGAATCAATGGATTAAAAATTTGTTTCAAACCGATTCAGATTGTGATTGATCTTGTATTACGCAATTAGGGTGCTGGTCGAAAATGTCCCACCGCTTTTTTTATCGGCGGATGCTTTCTCAAAGTCTATAAAAAAAAAAAGTGATACTGCTGAATTTGATAAACATAATAATATGTTTAACACACTTGATAATTTTGACAAGATAAGGTGCGAGCTGGAAAATACAGTAAGTAAGTATGTGGAAAAGTTTTTTATTTTAAATGATAAATGATATATTTTCTGTAAATAGGTCTGTACACACAATTTTGAACGTCAATCATATTATATTCATGTCATTGTTTTTTATATGTCAATGTGTAGGTATATCATAATCTTGGTTAGATCATTTTTATACCGTAATGGTTGTCTCCAAACAATATTTTTAATTGTAATACTGATACTAATCCTGTCCCATCTTGTAGTTACCAAGAAGCCACAATGCCAACATTAATTAAGGACAAGCCAAAACTTATGATAAAGACAGTCCATATACAACTTCCTACACCATTTCATTTGTTTAAAGTTATTGCTACAGGCAGTTCAGTAACCCATTAAGTCTCTATCTCAACGAAACGACTCTATTATTAGAATTCATAGTTATTAGAGGTAATACCATTACGGATAACTCGATCGGGGGGTCTATTGGGACTTGGGAGTTGGCAACAAAGAGCAGTAAAGGGCCGTCTTGTAACTGCTCTGTAGTGTTCAAAAGTCACACTCCAACGGTATTCGTGTTGCCAACTCAATTAAAAAGTTAAGTCTACCTGACTGAAGTTGGACTGACTAGGAAAGTACATTAGGATGTAGCGGCTAAAAGTATCGTATTGCTGGAGTGCATGCTAATTTTGAAACTGTCTGAGTTTAGTATTACGTCACTCGGTTACTGTTTTAGAATGTTGATCCTAATCTTTGTTAGACTCTTGACCATTACAAATGCGAAGTCATAAGTAATTTATAGGAATTTCAGTATAATGTTGCTGCTTGTAGGCTGTATATGGTGGTCAATAGATGGGAAAAGAGTATACGTATATATGAGATGGTGTGTGTGGTGTGTGGTGGTGTGTGTGTTGATGATTCGTTTCACGATCTTTTGCCACGTAAACATTATTCTTTCTTTCTTTAGAGATAACTTTAGGCAGATGATGATATAATATCTATGCTCACTGATTTCCTGGACGCCAGACTGTTTAAAGGCTCCCAAAAACAGGCGCGACGCGACAATGCGACGCGATTTTAACAATACAATTTCTAAGAAAACTTCACGGTAGAACCATTACCGGTGTCGCGTCGCGCGACAAGTCGCGGCAGTATGTACGAGCCTTTATTTTCGAATGAATGTGTCGCTCATCTTGTAAGAATACTAGGAGTAACCTACCTACTGCGAGAATTCAGAGAAGACATTTGAGTTTTTGTAAATACTTTAATGTATAGTTATTAACATGCATGCATACATATAAACTCATACCTTCTTCCCATGGTGGTAGGCAGAAACTACAGAACGCCACCTGCTACGATCCTTACATACTCCTTCTGCCTCGTTTACGGTCATACACGCACGCCGGCTGCGAGTACTACGCACCTGACCTTTCTGAAGAACATCACACTTAAGGTCACTGTATGTCATCCTAGGGCATCACCACCCGGCGTTTTCACTCACATCTGCCTTGTAAATACCTTTTGTCAGTCAGTCTTTAATTAGTTGATACAAAACATTTCCGAACGGGTAATCTTCCCTAAATATTTACGCAGCATGTGTCAAAATCTAAGCAATATAAATATCACATAGTTGAAACACTGCGGGGAAGCTGGTTCATAACATTAGCGGTATGTAACGAGAAGAACCTTCGTTCTGATGGAGGCACACGTGATGTATCTCTGCGACGTGGATGTTCGCGTGTTGAGCGCCCATTCGAGTCACGAGTGAAAATATGAAGATAGGGAACTAGGTATAATGTTCGTGGTTTGATGTAGTGCCTTGACGAATTATAGCACTGTATTTTTAATTCAGTGTAAATCAACCTTCCTAGCCTTTTCCCAGCTATGTTGGGATCGGCTTCCAGTCTAACCGGATGCAGCTGAATAACAGTATTTTACATGGAGCGACTGCCTATCTGACATCCTCAACTCAGTTACTGGGTAACACCATACCCGTTGGTAAGACTGGTTGTTAGACTTTCGGGCTTCTGATGATCCGTAACGACTTTCAATGATCCACGAATGACAGCCGGGACAATCGGCTTAACGTGCTTTCCGAGACACGCAGGAGTCACGATATGTAAAAATGGACACCCATCCACGGACCAACCCCGGCAAGCGTAAAGCGTTTTAATTCAGTGTAAATATCAATTAGTTACTTAAATAAATAAATGATGACCCACCAACAGGTAAAGCTCTTCGCTAAATATTTGCAAAACATTAGACCATATCAGCTTCAAAATTCAGTGGATAAATTATTACACTGCAGGAAAGCTCGTTCATAACATTAGCGGTACCTACCTACATAATGAGAAGAACTTTAATTTTGCTGGAAGCACACGTGATGTAATCTCTGCGACGTGGAGGCATCGCGTGCCAAGCGCCTGTTCCAGTCAGGAGTGGAAATATGAAGACAGGAAACTATCATGTTCATGGCTTGATTTAGTGACGTGATGAATGATAGAAAAGATGACATCATCATGTTAATTATTTATATCCTGAAATTCTCACAAATATGAGTGATCAGTTTGAACGTGGAGTTAGAGAATACAATTCTGAGTTTGTTTCGGCCTTTCTTCTCAGAGTATTCAGATAGGAAACGCCGACCGCATCTGAGTCTTAAAATATTGTTGACGTGTAAAACTTTTTGTACAAACCTACTTACAGAAAATAAAATCTATCCATTTCCTTACATCAATACTTGCTATCAAGTCAAAGGGTAAGGACTCGTGAACGTAGGTATCTATTACCAGGTTCTCTTCGAGTAAATTCTGTGTCTAAATCACAAGTAATCTTTAAGTAAGTTAAAAAGGTTTTAAATGGCTCATCAGTCATCTGTTATTTTTTCAACCTGTGGAAACCGTCTTTCCACTGGGCAAGGTTGATTGATTGATTGATTGATTTGGACATTATGTACATTTACATTTTTGTTGCCATATCTGGAAAATCTGTCATTATAAAATCCAAATTGTTACGTCAGATATTTCTAGACTGGTAAGCCAGGTTTGTAACACAATAGCTGCTTAAAGAAATCCGTCATAATTAAATCAGGCTCAACAGGAAACATCAATAGGTAGTTAAGTAAAGAGATGAATTAAAAAAAAAAAAATCTTGGGCGAGTTACACCATAGCATTATCAATCTTTGGCTACTTTTCAGTAGTATCAAGCACTGAAATAAACCTCTTCGTCAAGCGTTCTGAGCTCTCGACGGACATGAAAACATGATGTATCGTAGTGACGTGAATGCATCGCGTGCCAAGCGCCCATTCCAGAGTTATACTTATCTCCTGAACTTACACTATGTTACTGCATCATTTCATTTTAGTGCAGTCTTTCTTGGTTATTAGTTTTCTTTTGTTTAACCAGATCGTTCACGGTGGAGAATTTTATGTAAAGCCTGATTTTTTTTTTGTATAAAAATATTGTTATACTCGTATTATATTTGTGTACGCGTGTTACAAATTTAGAAGAGACCGCTATTATACAAGATATTGAGAATTCATGTAATTGAAATTCTACTTTAAACTTAAAATAACATAAAACATCACGCCTGTATTCCCCGAAGGGTTAAAATTATAGCTACCTATTCGCATTTCATATAATATAATAGTAATAATTGGTAGATGAAGAAATTCCTTTAAAATAACAATATTTTAAAATCACATTTTCAGAACACAAAACAGTTTTTAATATTCTAACTTCAGTTCTAAAATAACACGACGTATTTTAATAGTGTTGTTAGAAACTCCACTTGGTCTAGACCGGGACGTAACGACGATCCCCAGCAAAGCCCGAGCTTACTACAATGCTATTTAATTAAACTATCTCAAGTTACATATTGCACCTGGCGTTTGACATTAACGGCTAGTTAGAGAGATCTGCTATTACCTTCGTTAGTTAAACGTTCAGTTGTTGAAACGGTGGTTTTCGATGGGAGAGTCTGCTGTTTATGTTCTTGAAGTAGATTTGTCCTTTGTGCAATGTAAATGTTTGCTTCGTCTATTTTATGAATACGTTACGTAGTTTACATTTACGATAAATTGGGTAGTTACTTAATATTTCCCTGAACCATTTAGGTACAAATGTTGTACTGGTAAGATTATTAGCATTTTTCAGTGCAGAAGTTTTTATGTTATTGTAGATCTTTTATTAGAATTAAATTAGTAGTAAAAAATAAAATATAAAAATTGAGTTTTGTAAATAAACACCTCAAATGTTAAAATACACTTATTGGTATTTTCAATCATTTTCGACGCGTAGACGATTTTGCACATGATTTTATTGCGTTTTTTTCAGCTTCGTTCACCTTTTTTTTTACAGTACTAATTCAATAAACTTAAAAAAAAAAAATCGTTGGCTTAATAATACTATATGACCAGTATTTAGGATTTTTCTCAGATTGATATTTGCTACCAGTATAAAAGCAATTGAAAAACCAGATGTTTCGCGCTTACGTAAAAACGTGTGTTAGATTTTTATTTTTCGTAATTTATTATAATAATAATAATTTATTTAATTATAATAATTAAATAGGTGATGAATAACTTTGCATTAAAAAAATGAGCCAAATAAACATGAATTTTCTGTTTATAGACGGCGAAATTGATAGGCTCTTAAGAGGGTGCATCCTAAAAGTTGGCAACGTCGTAAATAGCTGTCAAATATTTACCTGTTTCGATTAATTTGGAAATAATACTGTATGGAAATAAGAAATGTGGCTTATTTTAAAAGAGTTGATTCGTCGCGAAGTCTGTGCTTTCTACATATATCTATTTGTTTCTCATAGATATACAGACACAGCAATAATATTAAAATATAGGTACTACACATATTCACCTACCTATTAACAGAATGACATATAAATAATAATAACAATAACAGAATGACAAACCCAGGAAAATCCGTTGAAGGCTGCCACCCAAAATCCTCTCGCCCTAAACGCATACACCTCCGTTCCGTCTTGGGTAAAGAGCACAGATATATAAGTAAAAAGATACGCAAAGCAACACATGATTTTGTGCATACCGACTTTAAACGGATATTAAAAATGTCGGTAAAGTTGTTATCAAATTCTCAATATGTCTGCGCGAAGCTAGAAGATTTAGTACGAAATATATTATGAAAAATGTTACGTTTAACGTTCCTTTGTGCTCAAATAGGTATCTTTGAACGTATTCACGATGAAATACAGCGATATGAAATGTTTTTAATGCTGTTTCGAGGGGTGGTAGAACTGTTATTTTTACATTGTTATTAAAATCCGGTTTAGATAAAAAAAATACCTGCGTTTGAGAACAGTACAATTCAATAAAATATCGTATCTGTCTTTAACTCAACTTCCACGTAGGAACAAGCAATTATTAGACGTTAGAGTTCTCAATATTGAATGCTCGAATAAATCCCATCAGACATAATAAGATCAAATAAACTTGAGGAAAAAAATACCATTAAAATATACATTTCCCGGCAATTTCCTGGCATACATCTTCAATCTTCTTTATAATTTA
Source organism: Eupsilia transversa (assembly GCA_914767815.1). NCBI lineage: Eukaryota > Metazoa > Arthropoda > Insecta > Lepidoptera > Noctuidae > Eupsilia > Eupsilia transversa. Next base: position 9,799,597 of record OU611888.1, read on the forward strand.
CGTGTAGTTAGGTACAATATTGCCTCTTAAAGTAAATAGGTAATACTATTACGAAATCAGTCTATTTCACGAAGTACATGTTTCATGCTCCATCTAAAACATCTATAGGTACAACGTGTACACCGCGTAGTTCTTCTAAACTACGCAACTGATTTACTAGCGGTTTTCACCATCATTTAGAGAATTTATTCCGGAAGGTTCTATGGAGAAAGGTATCTTGACATTTCTCGGACCCTGGGGTCACGGACCTTTCGAAGGCGTACGAGGGACCGAAGCCAACTCACAGAGTACTAGTAAAAGTAATTTCATAATTTTTCTCTCTTCACAAAGGTTCACATAGTTATAAACATAGAGTCAAGAAACAGATGTTCATTTGTTTTGTAAAATTCACAAAAACAAATGAACGTGCGAGACTCCGAGCTGTTGGCAGTCAACAGTTACTCACGAAATCGTTCCTGCGTTTAGGTAGCAGAATTTATTGGAACCGAAGCGCTATTGTGTTTATAGTCTCAAGAGGTAAAAGAAACACTGGATAGAGAGCATTTCATCAAATAGTTCCTTTGCCGTAACGTTGGCTCTACTGTTAAATTTTATCAACGGACCTATTAGGTAGCGCCGTAGCGTATTCGTGTTCGTCCTACAACAGTGGAGCCAACATTATGGCATAGGAACTATTTGATGAAACGCACCCTAGTTCCTCATTCTCTATAGAAAAGGAAGGATCCTCCGACTTGACGGGTGTTGTGTCTGGCGGGCTACTGCCGGTTATTAAGAAATCAGCTGTCATCACTTCATACAATAATACAACACCTACAAGGTCAAAACATCATCGGCATCATGGTCAGACATCGCAGTGTAAAATGATGGTAAGAAGCGATAACTTTCAGCTCGCTGACTGGCGAAAAATGGAAGGTGTGGCAAAATTAGGGCAGCTAGAGTACAGTCCTCACGACGGCGGCAAATCAAGATTATGCACGTACTGTTGAGTCATAAAGATCCATGTGCTTGCTAAGTTCCATGTGCTAGCTAAGGTCCATGTGCTAGCTAAGTTAAAGTCGTAATTGCTTTATCACTTCTGATAACAATTTCCAGAAAATTAAAACTTCATTGAGTATACTAAAATTGTCTAACTCTCACATAGACATATAGACATGAGTGCCTAGACAAATGCGAATTGCTTTCAAAGCTTTAAGAATTCCTACAACGACTTTGAACGGGATTGACATAGTTAATTGATTCAGGCGTAACTTGGCGGAAATATTTAGTAACCAATTCCGCTTAATCCTAAAGAGTCATAAAAAACTCTGTAGCCACCACCTCCCAACGAGGCATCCAATCCATACCAACTTTAGAGGACGATTTTTGTCCTACCTTTTATTTTAAAGTATTAATTGTTTTTCTGTCTTTTATGCATGCAGTAGTTTTCATGTATTCTATACACATACACGTTATCTATACACAAGTAACTGCTCAAAAAGTCGAAAACCGATCCCCGTCAAGACTCAAGAGGTTGGGCTAGCGCTTCCTCTGTCTCGAGACAAGACATTGCCGTCAAAGTTAGGAAGCGTAGGTAGGTATAGTGTTCATAGCGTTTAATAGACTGTACTTACCTGGGCTCAATTTTTGAATTTATTGATAAACACTGAATTAAACTTGTAGTAATCGAATTATAGTAGGTACCTACTGACTGTACAGACTGCAACTGCAATGATACAGTAAAAATAAGAAGTCCTTTTTATTATTCTTACACAAGCAGTTTTAGCCGTGAATTTGTTACGCCGCCCACTACGAGACTGTTCCACGCTTTCTGGTCACGTCCACCGCAAATGCAGTCCACGTTTGAGAAAAATACATTTACTTCTACCTCGAATATACTTGAGTAATCATTAGGAGCTTTGCTAGAAACAGTGATACAAATTAAAATGGTAAGAAATTATCTATTTATAAGTACTTACCAATTTTTTCTTTATACATACTTACTTATACTCTCGCCTTCTTTCCATGGGCTTAGATAGAAACGATAGAATACCACCTGTTTCGATCCATAAATACTCCTTTTGCCTCGTGTACGTTCATACATCTGGTAATGGGTTGCCAGTACAACGCACACCTGACTTTTCTGAAGAACATCACCAATATGGTTAGTATAAATACAGATTTTGATGCATCGAGGTAGTGAACTTTCGCGCTCATAATTTATCGATTTCGAGTATAATCGAGTTCACGTTTTCGAGCAATTGTTATTCGATCTTTCGTCCTTCGATTTCAAGTATCCCAGAATTATTAGGTACCTACCTACAGACACAGAACAACAAACATTATTGTCTCTAACTACTTAATTATCTTCAAAGTTAGTCTAGGGAGATTTATTTTAGCAAAAATACTAAACTTAATTTTAAAATAGAAAAATACGTTTCCCGGGAATTACACCAACGCAGTCTGATATCTCATCTCGCTCATCTAAATATAGCTGCAACTCAAGTGAAATAACTTAGGAGTTAGCATGGATGAAGTTAATCTCAAAATAATCAAAATATAAAGTCTCGTCCGGTGAAGTCCAATTAGGTACCTACATGTTTTGGAAATGGAACTAGGACATATACAAGGTTATTGATTATATGTCTGCAATCCACAACCAAATGACCCATTTTGACTTATAAGCAAAAGTCAACAATTTTCGGCGAGTCTTATAGGTACCATTTTATATTTTTATTTCATAAATTTTAAAATATAAAATGTCAAATTACTCGAAAGTGGTTAACATTGGCATGGGGGGTCATGAGGGGTCATTTCATTGCAAATTACCTCTCCTTTTTTTTTTTTTTTTTTTTTTTTTTTTTTTTTTTTTTTTTTTTTTTTTTTGGGTGGGAAATCATCCAATGACTTCTCCCGCTCTGGGCGGAGCGGGAGGGCGTGTCAGACTCTTACTGACTAAAACCCACCCGTGTTCCTTCCCTTGCCATGCCAGGGGCCTCTCCTACTGTATGTGTTGTGTGGAAGGTTGGGAAATTACCCAATAACCCCTTAACGGAGACATATAACCAACAACCCTGTATATACCTATTTATTTTATTTATCCGTATATGTACACCACATATAAAAAGACAAGAAGAAAAAAACGGAAAATTTCGTACAAAGATGATGTTTATTTCTAAAGAAATCTCTTCCAGCTTATCTGTGACAGAAAAGTAGATAAAAAAAGAGATATTGCCACCGTATTTAAGAGTAAAAGAGAAAAAAAAAAACATTCCTTACAAACTTAAATCAAACGTGTAAATTAGTTTGACTTTTATATTGTGTAAACAGATATTTTTAATTAATTTGAAGCTCACTCATTAACTTTAGCAAGATTCTACAAACAACAATATCAAATTAATTAGCGTTTTATGAACTCGCACAGTATACTACAAACAAAGGAAAATGAAAAATCTTCATCTTCTAATAGACTTGGTCTCGTGCACACTTTATAAAATCACTTTGAGAGACTTCGTTAGTAAAATACCTAGACTAGAACAAACGGCTTCATTTCACCGGGTAATTTGTTGAGCTTCTAATTAGTAATAAGAACCTTTGATTTTATGTAGACCTAGTATATTATTAGATGCTTCATTATGGCTAAATTTTGTTATGAAAACGAAAACTGAGACTGTAATTATCTCTGTAGAGAACCAATCAGTAGATATATAAACAAGGTTTTGTGTAAACAAGATTTTCTTGGGTTACACAAACACGAGAATTAAATTTCATCTACCTAATTATTATAGCACAATGGGGCTGACTCTGTTGTGTATCAAATAAACAAAATTTCGGCTATTACTATCTTTTTCTCTCTCATTATACAACGTGTTTTTTTATATCCCATAACTCTAGTTATATTCTGTTATATTCTGTAAGTAAAAATAATACAAAAAGTCCTAGAACATGTGGTCCAAAAACGCATAGTTTCGAAGATAACATAACACTATACTCTCGATGTGTGTATTTTAGTTAAGTTTCATTGATAAGTACGAGTAAATCATTTTCATTCAAACCAATCATTCATATTTAAAGGTAAGAAATGCGAGGTTGTCATATTTCACGTAGGTAAGGGTATTTTACATTAATAATCGTGACTTTGTCGAATTATTTTGTATGAAAAATGTAAAAAAAAAATGATATTATATTTGAAAAATAATTTTTAAGTCAGTTGATTCTTTGATATGGTCTCATTCATACCCAAGAGTTATGGGATATTAAAAAAAACACCTTGTATAAGAAAGAGACAGAAGTAAATATGAGCTGTCAAAGTTGAATTATTTCCATACGCACGTAAGTACAGCACTACAAGGTTCTTTTGGCGCGCGGCCAAAACCGGAACTAACGTTGCCATCTTGTGTTGTCAAATACAATTTCTGTGACAAAGCTCGGGGAAGGTCGGGCAAAGCTAATTGCTTGATAGTGTGATCAAATCTCAAATTTTGTAGACCATAGGATCGGGAACCTAGGTCTACAAAGAGATTTCGTTCATTCATTCCAATTCGTGAGTTTCGTTTTATTTCACTATTTCGTAATTTTTACGTTATTTTCTGTGATTTCTTTATTTTAAATCAAGTATTTAACATGGAAAGTGTCAGAATTTCTAATCTTAAATATTTTCTTTACTTTCTTCAAAAATGTTTCCGATATACCTAACCTAGAACTCGGTTTAATTGTAACAATCTCTACGAATAGCTTTAACCCACAATCTTCTAATTTTAGGGTCTTTCGGGAAATGGTTGACTCCAATTTCGGAGTATAAGCGAACACAAAAAATCCCCATTTTCGCAAAAAATAAAATAAAACCACCGCCTTTTATTATTAGCTTGTGTTGGGAACTACCTACGATTTTGAAACTAATGCCAATTTGACAGTTGCCTTTTCCATTTCATTTTTTTTTTACCAAAAACGCCGCCCTGTCAATGTCATTCAGGCGCCAAAATATCCTTGTAGCACTCTAAACTAATTTAACACTTGAAACGTCCGTGAATGCGTCGCTGTCCTTTTCTAGCACTATCTATTTAAATAAAAGAAAATTAATTTCATTGTAAAAAAGTATGGGGTTTTTTTTTCCATAATCTTAACAAAATATTGTATTGTCGTCGGTCGTTGATAAGTCTACAACGTTTAAAGTAAATCTGATCGCTTCAAGTGGGGCAAAATCGAGCCCAAACGAGTCAGTTACATACATACAGGTGAAACTAATATAAGCGTGTTAATTAAAAAGAGAGCAATAGGTAATCTAATTTAAGTTTATTTGGTGAACAAGCGAATGGTTGGCATTATAAATTAGTAAGGTAGGTAGGTACAATTATTATACCTATGATTACTCCATAAAATAATATTTCGGTAGCCAACACCGCCATTGTAGGGTTAATTGGAATCGGTATATTGAAGCTAAATTAATATCACGTTGGGGTATTTACAGTTGGCAAAATAGAGAGATATATATTTTAAACTATCCACTGAAATAGTGATAAGTGTGACCCATTCCCGTTGTTCGTGATAGCAAATAGGTTGATAATAATAATCTAATTATGCAAACGATGTGCATACATTTTAATGTCTATTTTGGACAAAATGTTTATGTAACGTGATGTCACATTAATAATAGGAAATATGCTAACAGAGTAATGTTATCTCTTACTAGTATTTCAGGAACGTTATTTGCATAATAAAATACAATAGACGTAGATATATTTAGTAGCCTATTCCGCTTATCTATTCCTAAAGAGTCAAAACCCTGTAAGTAATCGACCCGTGTTTAACCCTTAAAGAGGCATCCTCAGGATGACGATTGAGTTGTCGCGAACCCGAGCACGATGCCACGCTCTTCGTCCAGCAGTTTTTTATGACTTTTTAGGAATAGTTAAGCGGATTAGGATTACTAAATATATCTACGTCTATTGTATTTTATAATGGATTTCCGCCAAATCACGCCTGAATCAATTAACTATAATAATACCAACCTATTATTGTCCCACTGTAGGGCAAAGGCCTCTCCTCAAACAGAAAAGGCATGAGCATTGTTCACCACGCTTGTTCAGGACGGGTTGGCGATTTTGGGCTTATATTGACGATACGTCCGGGTTTCCTTACGATGTTCTCCTTCACCGATGTCAGTAATGTCTGTTGGTAACAAGATTCCCTTTTAATATATATATATACATAAACCTACATAGTATCAGCAATCCCTTTATATACCGTATGTAAACTCACCTTTATGCCTCCATGGTGTAGTGTTTGAGATCAGGATAAAGCCAGTTACAGACCTAGAGCTAAGCTAAGATAGTTTAGATTAGCTCGCATTCCTGAGGTAATATTTCATGCTTATGCGCATATCGCAAACTATGAACACAAGTATGAAAAATTACCTCAGCTCTATGGGCTAAGTTAAACTAACTTAGCTTAACTTTTAGTCCTGTAAACAGCTTAAGCCTTAAACGCCTTAGATCTGTACTTCCGTTATAAATGTATAAAGATCTATTTCACGAGCATAAATATGTTGCTATTGACAGCAATATTTATGCTCGTGAGTAGGGCCTAGGTATAAGTTTTTATCTTTTAAGGTCTTTATTTAAATACTCGTGCAAAAAAAGAGAACTCAGACCTCAGTCATAGAAGCCGAGCTCTCAACGGTATGGAAATAGGTATCTTTATGCCTTATTGATTATAAATTAGTTACTCGTGCATATTTTCGGATTTGGTCAAATCCGCCCTTATAAAAGAATCTATCCTTAACAGCCAGCTTCAATGGATATATATTTCTTTATAATTAAAAAAAAAACATTTTAATACGATACCACTTAGATGCACAAATATAATGCCAGCAACATTATCTACACATAGTTAGATACCTGTACGGGATGCGGTGCGGTGGATCGGGGGAGGGGGGGGTCAAAATTTCACGCGGTAGAAGTCGTGGGCAGAAGCTATAGTCTGTCTATAAAACGTACCCACTTTGCCCGACCTGGGTTCGGAATAATAAAATACTTTGATTTATTTTTGTTTTCAGTAAATCAAATTCGTTCAATTTAGGAGACTTGTTTAAAAAAACCCTAATAGAGTTTCATTAATGAAAAACTTAGTTTATGAAGTCAATTTTCGAGCTCAATCAAAATTCAAATGAAGTTTACACGAAATGAATGACTTTAATTTCCTTGCAATGTCATTTCAAGTGAAAGTTAATTTCTTTTGAATCGAAATGCTTTCATGTGAATTCGGTACAACTCAAAGTAAACATGAGCTCGTGGCTAAGTAATAACAGCTGCACGGGTCAATCCATCAGGTTAAGCTACGCTTGCCGGGCTTGGTCCGTGGATGGGTGACCATCTTTACATATCAGGACTCCTTCGTGCCTCGGAAAGCACGTTAAGGTGGTGGTCCCGGCTGTCATTCGTGGATCATTGACAGTCGTTACGAGTCAGACAACCCTGTCTTACCAAGGGGTATCGTATTACCCAATTACTGGGTTGTGGAGGTCATATAGGCAGTCGCTCCATGTAAAATACTGGTTTTCATATGTAGACTGGAAGCCAACCCCCACATAGTTGGCAAAAGGCTAGGCAGACTTCAAAATGAACATGAACTGATTGCCTCGTTGGTCTAGTGGCCGCAAGCGCTACTGCTGAACATGAAGTCCTGGGTTCCATACCTAGGTCGGGTAAACTGTTATTGGGTTTTTCCATCTGGCATTTCTCGGTAGCAGCCCGGAGTCTATATTTGTGTCCGGTTGATGACAATAGGCTCGCCCCCTATAACATGGGACTTAAACATAACTGTCGAAATGTGGGTGTACTATAGCTACATCTCTGCCCCTAACCCTTTGGGGAATACAGGCGTGATGAGCCTTAAAAATAAAATACATAGAATCGTATTAAAGTTGTTGGCACAACGGGTGATCATTAGGACGAGATACCCCACCTGCAGACTCGGTAAAAAAAATCGCATCAATAACCCACTGGGATAGCTTCTAACGACATTTTAATGCGATATTTCGTATCCGCATAAAATATAGGTGAGAAAATATTTTATAAACACTTCAGAGTTTGGTATCGATACAGATTTTTATATAATTGCTCGTTGAAATTGCAAATTTTAATATAGGTACATTCGGAATAATTTATTATGAAAATACTTTTAGTTTCTATATTTTTTATCTGAGACGTTCATTGGGGAATAACACTTTTTTAATCTTAGAAATGTTAGCAAAACTGTTGCTACCTTTCTAAGATTAAAAAAGTGTGCCGATTAGAGCCAATTTAGAAAGAGCTGAATTTGAATATAACCTTGTTTTATTTCCAGTTATGTCCCAAATTATTCGAGATACCTATTTAACCAAATACCCTTTTGGGAGCATATACCTAGTTTTAAGTCTGGTATTTTAACTTAAATCTACTATACTAGCTAAATAATCTAAGTATTAAAACGTTGTTCAGCTCCAGAACTTATTCAAAACCTTATCAAACTATCCTCCTTACACCGTTTAAGTTATAATTACTTTAACATACCGCGGCTGACAATAAAATCTAAGTTGCTGACATTAACCCGAACACGACACCACTTAATCTTGTCACACAATGAGAACTATGTCAAAGTGTCGAGGCTCACCCATTGATCGTCTCATTTCCTGAAGAACATCGTAAATCCTCGCCACAATATAGATAGCTCCAAAAGGCCTCCTACCAACGACCGAAAAAGCACGCACACATATTATAATCTGTCTCAAAAGTATCTGTTGAAACTGTAAACAAACCCTGTTCAAGTAAAATTTTAACGTAATCTCTAATGGGAATAAGCATACTCATCCGTATTTTACGTTTAAGGTTTCAAATCATCGACAAAAGTTTAGGTTATTAAATTAACCTCAATTGTAAAATGAAAAACATTTGGCATAGGTGATTTAAGGCGTTTTAGATTGTCGATGTGTGCGTGCGTTTTTGATCGCTCTATAGTGCCGACCTTCTGTACCTATCTATTTTGTGTCTTCGGCTACACACGAGATCCGATCGGTCGGATATATGCTCCTTGTTTATTATGATGTATTCCTCATGTATAACCTTACTTTCGCTGAGACTTGTTAGAACTTTATCTTGGGATTGAAAAGGAATAAGTTCGTTGGTATAAAAAGTTTTTATGGAAATATTTTGCTGCTTTATAGGAATAAGCGTATGCTTGATATTATTACTGAAAAGATTAAACTACAGAAGATTTTTTAGTGCCTATCATCAGAATATCACTTAAAATTTATTGATCTTTTGCGCGCTAAAGATCGATGTCTCCTTAAACCTATTTGAAGTGGATGGTCCAAGGTAGCCCGCGAAATTAAAACTTTATTACGCGTTTTGCAATTTGCAGGTCAGTTGTATGTTGATTAAAATATGATTCGCGACCGTAAGAAATATGGCTTTACAAAATTATAATAACTAGAATCAGCAATACAACTCCGTAAGTTAAAATAATCCTCAAATGTCATGATTTCATGAAATAGTCATTCAATAGCATTATATGAACCTAGAGAGTTGTATTGATGATTTTTATGACAATAATTCTATAAATAAATATCTGATACGACCGCGAATCATATTTTGATCAACATACAACCTGATAATGACCTTCAAATTACAAAAAACGTACGAAAATTTGGACTACCTTGGAGCATCCACCTTAAACTGATATATTTTTAGCTATCTATTATACCAAAGGCAATATTCCACTGGGACCTCTTTCAGTGAATTTGTGACCGCAATAAATATAATCATATTATCATGAATTATTCATAATTCCGAATGTCCGTCTATCATTCTTAAGTTGCTTGTTACGATACTTGAGGAAAGTGGTCAGAAAGGCATCCTTGAAGACGGATAAGGGGTCCGTTGGTCATATAAACATATGTTATTAGCTAGAAGAGCCAATTCAAGCCGGAAAGCTCTTGCACTGATTTCGGTTGAGGATTTAAGAATAACATTCAGGCAGTAACTTTTTATTTATGGAAATATTATGTAGTAGTTTAATGACTTGAAATCTATATAAATGAATCTCAATGTAAATTCTAATATAAAGCGAGATTTAAATGTTATAGCTTTACCATCCAGTAGAGACTGCTTGCTTTATTTTTTATTTTTATTATCTTTATTTAAGGAGCTTGGTCAAGAAGACTAAGTCGTTCCGTAAGGCTTCCTTAAAATATAACCCACCATTTTATACATATAATACAGTTCTTATATACAAGTAACTATCTTCTACGAATACCAAAACGCACAAGTTTATATAATACTCTCGCTGTGTCTGACAAGGGGAATGCTAAAAATTATTGCATCTTCCAACCTCTTTAACAATATTACCAAAGTGTGTTAATAACTCAGGTCTAAGATCTTCGTTACGAGCACATCCCTTAAAATGTTGCTAAAAAAACAACTGCCCACGAACTCACCATACCTTTAGATAAGTGTTTCAGACGAAGTAAAGTGTCCAATTAAATTCAATTACAGACTAACATCAATAACAATAGTGTCTCTATTATGTTCCTACAACTGAACTGTTTGCCCGTTTAGAACCAGGTCACGGTGAACAGTTTGCATAATACGACAGGGATTACGGCGAACGAGTACTACGAGTAGCAACAAAAATATCGCGAATTAATGTAAATTGCCGCTCGGTATCGCTTGCGGGCCGCGCCGCCCCGCGAGCTAGTCGCCGATTTAAATTGTCATCGATCTTGTGGTGTTTGTGAAGATTCCCGATTCTGAGAAATTGGATGCTTAGGTTTTGTATGGATTATCGTTTTTGGGGTCGAGAAATGGGGGTATAAGGAAAAAGGTTCACAGTTCTGTGTTAAATAAAAATTTAAGACAGATCTGTGAATATGAAAGCGGTGCTTTTTGAGGTTTTCCATCATACATTTCTCAGTAGCACCCCGAAGACTCGTAGACTGGATGCTAAAGGCGGTGGACAGTATTGTGGCGCTGTCTGGGAGAGGCCTTTGTATGTCCAGTACTGGACTGCGATAGGCTGAGTTGATTGATTGAGCACGGAGCCTGGATTTGCGCCCGGTTGATGGCAATAGGCTCGCCTCCGATTAAATGGGACTCAAACATAAATGTGGATTGTGGGAAAACCGGCGTGTTTTTATGATGAATTGTATCTGTTGTCAGTTACACCACAAATGACCACAGATGATTCACTCCGCAAAATCATTTAAATGAAAAGCGACTCTTGCTACGACACAATTAAGTGCAATTTAGGTCGCATAGCGCTAATTACCTACAGTTATATTCACTTAGAAGTTGCCTCTCCCTCTATAGCGTAATTCTTATATTTTCTGCCTACGTTACACTCATTGAATTGGCCTGACAAGTCGAGCCTGCCGCGTATTTGTAGCTTCATACCTACAATTATTAGGAGTGAACCATCTGTAGTAATCTGTGGGTGTTCTTAAACCTATTCACAATTGTAAAACAACGTTTCAAAGTTTGCCAACAATCTAAGAACTAAAATATTGACAGAAAATAAAGTGCACTACTACTACTTGTGTAGAGTGCACCAATATTTTAAAAAACTACCAGCTTATTATATATGTAGTTCAAAACTTAGGTATACTAAAATACAATAGAAGTAGATACACTTAGTAAACTATTCCGCTTTACTATTCCTAAAGAGTCTTAAAAAACCCTGTAAGAAATCGACACGTGTTTCACCTCCCAACAAGGCATCCTCAGGACGACGATTGACCCGTCGCCAACCCGCACACGACGCGCCAACACGGCGAGCGCTGGACGCTGAGCGTCACTCAGCGTCCTGAGGATGCCTCGTTGGGAGGTGAAACACGTGTCGAGTTCTTACAGGGTTTTTTAAGACTCTTTAGGAATAGTAAAGCGGAATAGTTTACTAAGTGTACCTACGTCTATTGTATTTTATAATGGATGTCCGCCAAGTCACGCCAGAATCAATTAACTATCTTATACTAGCCAAAAATATGATAAGAAACGTGCACAATTTATCATACTTGCTTCAATTTTTCATATAGTAGTCTCTAAATCTTCAGATAAATGTAATAATGTATGGTATAACGCTATAGTAGGTAATGGGCCATCAAATTGTCACTTCCGCCAAATTATGATTTTCAGCTACATTAAGCATTACTCTTAACTTCCCAAAAAGATGCGAAGAACCACAAAAGCGCTTTATGAAGCTTCGAAATAATGTGAGGATAATGATGTGAGTTTTATTTTTTACGTAATGTGGAACGTCTTTCAGAATTTCTTGTGCACTCGTTTGTGGGTTCGAAACATGAATAATGTGATTTTTAATGGCGTTGTATTATCTAAGACTTCTGCTGAACATGAACTTAATCTGAAGAAAAACATTTAGATGAAAGTCGCTAACGCGAGCAAGCAATTTATGGTTACCTACCAATAGTTCCTTTTTAGTATGAAAAGTGCTAAAGGTCACTTTTCATACAAAATGCCACTTTTTGTTCTAACAGAATTATTTTCAAGCTCCATAGACATCTTTCTAATTGTAAGACGCCTATTAATCTTTCTTTTGAATTATTTCCAATTTTCCATCATTACTTTGTCTGTAGTCTCAGTTTCTATGAGAATCCTGTTTTTCTCTGAAATTGTTTTCTTTGTGCTGTTTTTATTCAAAAGGAAACCTATAATAAAGAACAAGTACCCGCGGGTCTCACTTAACGAAATAACAGTTGTTAATACCTCATTATAATATTGTTTTAATGTAAAAAAACATTATTGCTGTCACTGACAGATTTGCAGCCGATTATTTCTATCGAAAAACGATTTTATCAGCATAATCCACTCGCAAACTATCGCTTTGTATTCGATAGTGGTTTTGGCACAAAACACTTTCGACAATCATAGATCCGAGCCGTTAATGAACCAATCAATCAGTAGTTTCCTGATTACTCTATTTGTGAAGTTCATTCACATCGCCATAATAACGGCTTCCTATTGGTGGAAATTTTATCGTGTTACGGTCAGCGCAGCCAAATGAGCAAAATGTCCTGGAATATGTTCTTTGCTGTCAAGTTTTGAGAGAAAATATGCTCGAGCATGCTCGAACACAGACTACAGGGAGTCATCTCTTGAATACTATTTTGAACTCTATTCTAGTTGTCATTTAGTTCATTGTCAATTTAATAATAATACCAGCAGCACAGCACTGCAGAGCAAAGGCATCTTCTTATACAGAGAAGACACGAGCATTTGATCACCACGCTTGCTCAAGACGGGTTATCCGGTTAGACTGGAAGCCGCCCCCAACATGATTGGGAAAAGGCTAGGCAGAATGAATGATGCTTGCTCAAGACGGGTTGGTGATTTCAGACTACTAAGTCCAGATACGTAAAGCAATAAATGGAACTGTATTAAAAAACCAATTGCAAGTCTTTCTGTTAGACAATATCGTCTATCTTGAGACTAATCTTGAATGCAGGATGACAATGGAGAAAAGTCTATAATGCTGGTGCACTCGCTTTGTACGTGCTAGTTTTCCATTAATCCCCGTTTGTGAGGCGAGGAAAGGGAATTATGGCGAATGGTAAATGCAATCTGTTTGCCTCTATTCGTTTTTAGTTCGGCAATGATCGGGTGTTTACGGCATGTATGTTGATCTTGCTGCTAAGTTGGGTGATGCGGTTTTAAGTATCTACATGTATAATCAATTTATACTTTTAAAGAATTCATTCTTATTGCTCTCTTCCTATTTAACAGTTCTAACTTCTAACCAACCTTGGGAGTTTCTTAGAAGAAACGTTTACGTCAAAGGTGGACATGGCGGTAGTAAATAAAATATGGTTTAAGAGGACTTTTACAAAATCCATTTTTAGAGTCTTCAAGCATTTGACGGAACACCAGGTTTAATCAAATTATTTGTAGATTTATTGGTCCATTAAAAATGTTAAATTAAACTATATAGTCGGTACTGAAGCGTGTTTCTCTTTCGTTATACCTGCGTATTCCCGAGTCCTTTAAACCTTTTGTCCTTACAGCTATCAAATATGAACAAGAAATTAATAAAGTCCCAGGAGCGTGGCTGTTCTGAGGACTGTGCAAAGTGCCCTATAACAGATGCGTAGAATTCCCAGGCGAGGTCTAATGGACGCCGGTTATAAACTAGATAGGTATAATAAGTTACGACATAAATACTCTGACGACCTTCTCGATGATTTTCGGAATAGAAATCAGGTAAATACTCGTATACCTACTCGATTGATCGAAGTATACTCGGAATATTTTACAGTTTCTTTTGTATCACAACAAACATGTGGAAACTGTTGGAAAACACACAGTTTCAACACGTTTGTATAATTCTATATAATTCTATAGTTTTCGGGAACAAAACGGATCCGCAAACATTTATGGAAAAGCTATACTAGTCACGTTTCGCGGCGAAATTATTGTACGCCATTTGTAAATATTGTTTGAAAGCTGCAATTTCCATTAACCTAATATAAATTACTTTTACTCCGCTTAGCAACGTTTATCATACAAAAACACTAAGTTCTCATACAGTTTTTTTGCTACCAAATGATAAAATATAACACGACCGCTGGCTACCGCAAAGTAGAATTTGTTTTTTTTTTGTTTTGTTGCCAGTTGCCAAAATATAGGCAACATAAAAAGAATTTATGTAGCACTAATAAACCGCGTACCTAATTGCAACCCCACGTTGCCCAGGTATACACATTGTGGTCCCGAGTGGGCATTAACTCAGCCTTGTTTATGATTATATAATTGTGCTGCGGTCGACAGACAGCGATGCCGGCACCGCACAATATGCCGCGGTGTTGGAGTGATGCATGTGACATTAGTGTGAGTTATTGACACATAACACATACCATAATGCCTAAATAGCTCAAAAGGTTAATTCAAAGTCAAAACGTTTATTGTGAACTAAGGCCCGTATTACAGAACGTTACTCAAGACTCAAGCATTACTTAAAACTAGTTTCAACCAATCAAAAGGTTTTAAACGAGTTTTAAGTAATGCTTGAGTGTTGAGTGAGGTTCTGTAATACGGGCCTAAGTGTACAATGTTGGTGTTATTTTACATTAGCACCTAAGACTTAGCAGCCTTTTACAAGCATTTCAATTATCATTCGCCTGCCCTTATCATCTTAAATTAGCATGCATAAAATATTATTATTACTTACTTAATTATTTCGAACTTAATTATTTAAATATTTGTGAGATCAAGGCCCAAAACACAAAAATTCAGGAGTCAAATGCTGAAATATCTAAAACGAATGCAGAAATTGAGCGAGCAATGTCTTTCATGAACCTAAAATTCGAAGACTTAAATAAAGAGGTAGAGGAGCTCAAGAAAGAGCGTCAAGAACAAAGAGGCTATATAGAAAACCTTGAGAAGAAGATTACTGATCTCCAGTACAAGTCACGGTCGTCGGGGGTCGAAATAAGAAACATTCCAGAAACAGATAGTGAAAGTACAACCGGCCTTATACAAACAGTCTTCAACATAGGTAAACTAACTGGAGTGCCTATACCTGAAGCCGGACTTCGTGACGTATATCGCCTGCCTGGGAAACCCTCAACGGGCACAGCGGCCCCTACCATCCGTCCAATCATTGCTGAATTCACCTCAGTGCGTACAAAACAAAACTTATTGTCCGCAATCCGTTCCTACAACAACAAGGTATCGAAAGAAAACAGGTTAAACACTGAATTGATCGGCGTACCAGGAAAAAGGCAGGCCGTTTATGTGGGGGAACAGTTACCTCCGAGCTCTAAGCGGCTGTTCTACTTGGCGAGAGAATTCGCGAGGAAATATAGCTATACGTTTTGCTGGGTGAGCAATGGAAACATATTCCTTCGCAAGCAACCGGGCGACAAACAGTTGCTAATAAACTCGGAGAAATACCTTCAAGATCTCGCCGCGAAGAATACGTGACTATCTTAACTTATCTCCGAATCGTCACCACTTAAAATTTTTTTGTTACTTATATTTCATACTACAAACTATATAAAGTCTGTACCTAAACTTCACATTTTCTTATATTATACACTAATAAACATATTTTTTACATTTAAAAACCCAACTCACACGCAAAAAATTTATAACATACACACAAATACACTTACCATCACAACTATAATTATATTTACAGAAAGGTGATGTTCTTCTCGAATACCAAATACCAACACTATCAAAACCACTATCTCCCCTTTCGGTGTTAGTTATAATTTCAAATGGCTAATATAAATAGTATAAATCATGACCTAGATAATCATAACCTTGGAAACTCTTTCTCATGTGACCCGCACGAGTGTATTAAATATATTAATTCATCCGACAGTAGCATAAAATTACTCCACATAAATATTCGTAGTGTCAATAAAAATTTCAATAGTCTTCAAGCATTGTTATGCTTAATTAACCTTGACCTTGATATTATTATTTTGACCGAGTGCTGGCTGAGTAAGGTGAATAACCTCCCTATACTAAACGGATACCAGCCGCACTCCACAAAAAACATAACAAATCAAAATGATGGGGTAATAGTCTACACTAAGATTGGGTTAAACGTCACGGTCTGGGAACCAAACCTAAGTTATGCAAATTGCCTAGTATGCCAAATAGAAAATAAGCTCACGGTATTAGCGGTATATCGCTCTCCATCGAATAGCACCAAAGATCAGTTCGATAGCTTTTTGACTAGTCTGAATAATATTTATACAGAATTATCCAACTCTACCAATATAACAACTGTGGGTGACTTGAATATTGACATCAAGCTGGGCAGTAGGAGTGACCGTGCACTAGAATATCTTCTTCTTAACGCGTCTTTTGGACTACTACCATCCCACCTTTTGCCCACTAGAATAGAAAATTGCCTCGATCACATCATGTTAAAAACAAAATTAAATGCCACCACCTTAGTGTTAGAATCACACATAACTGACCATAAACCAATTGTTCTTACCATTTCAAGTACAAACCCAACCCGAAACAAGAATTTTACTATATTTCGGGCCAATCTTCACGCCATTAAGGAAGAAATAGAAAACACTGATTTCACGGACATTTACAAAATTGCAGACGCCAATATAGCTATGAATAAACTAATCACACTACTATCATCAACAATATCTAAACATACTACGCAAATTAACGTACCTAGAAAACAAAGAACCTTAAAACCGTGGATAACTCCAGGCCTCCTAAAATGTATAAAGCATCGAGATAAACTACACACAAAATCGAAAAAATCACCAGACAATCTAATTCTACAGGTAACTTATAGACGATACCGTAACTTTTGTAATACGCTACTGCGGAAATTGAAGAGAATATATGAGAAGAGTGAAATAGAAAAGTCAAAGAATAATCCAAAAGCACTATGGAGAACAATTAAGGAAATAACTAATACTGGTAAAATAAGATCTAGCCCCGTTGAACTGCTGAAAATATGTGACAATCCTAAGTCTTCCTTAAACAATGTCTGTTCCTTCTTCAGTAATATAGGTAAAAAAATGGCAACAAATATACAAAATGACCCAAATAAAAGGCGACTAAACCGAGACATCCCATGCGCTGGCGAAAATAATACAATGAAGTCTCCGGCCAATTCACTCGTTATACAAAAAGTCGACGAATGTGACGTAGAATCCCTTATAATGCAATTACGCAACGACTGTGCCATAGGCTGGGATGGAATATCAGCGTCGCTCCTTAAGACGTGTCGGCACATATTGGTACCACCGATAACATATATCTGCAATCGTTGCATAGATACAGGAGTATTTCCAGACTCTTTAAAAAAGGCCATAGTCCACCCAATCTATAAGGGAGGGAAGAGAGACTGTGTCGATAATTACAGGCCTATATCAGTGCTGCCATCGCTTTCAAAGATTCTTGAGCGGATTCTTAACAAAAATCTAAGAAGTTTTCTTAATAAGTATAAAATTATAGCAGATAATCAGTACAGATTCCGCCCAGGAGTCTCCACTGAGGACGCTGTGCTGGACTTAACGCAATATATTGCTAAAACACTGGACAGCAGGTCAAAGTGCCTTGGAATATTCCTGGACCTGTCAAAAGCCTTCGACACAGTCTCTATTCCCATCCTTATATCAAAACTCGAGTATTTGGGTGTACGAGGCATAGCACTGGAGATCTTCAAAGATTACCTGAGTAATCGGAGCCAGCGAGTTGAAATAGACTCTAGTTACAGCGATGAAGAGGCTGTGTCGTATGGTATACCCCAGGGAAGCATATTGGGTCCCACACTGTTCTTAGTCTACATAAACGACCTCTGTAGTATGTCAACCCCATCTTCTAAAATTTATGCATATGCCGACGACACAGCGATTCTAGTTCAGGGGCGTACTTGGGAGGATGTGAAAGCAAAGGCGGAATTTGCACTGTCTGAAATAATGAAATGGCTTGACTTAAACTTGCTGACTCTTAATCTAAATAAAACTTATTTTATACCCTTTGCTATCCGCCGCAACACCAAACCCTCAAACACCTTCGCGTTGACAGCTCACTCATGTCAGAATCGGCTGGTATTATGCACATGCCCTACCATTGCTAAAGCGGATAGTGTGAAGTACCTAGGAGTGCATATTGACGATGGGTTAAGATGGGAGAAACACCTCGATACACTATCAAATAGAACACTTCGTCTTATTCATTTCTTCAAATCTCTTCGTGAATCTGCTGGGTTTGACACTCTTAAAATGGTGTACTTCGCATTATGCCAATCGATTATTGGATATTGCATAACTGCTTGGGGTGGAGCAGCGAAGACTTGTTTTCTGAGAGCAGAGAGGGCTCAGAGGGCGATACTTAAAGTTATGACTAGGAAACCACATAGATACCCAACAACGCAACTTTACTCCGACTGCAAAGTTTTAACAGTTCGCCAGCTCTTTATTCTTCATTCTGTTCTCAGAGTGCATGGCTGCTTACCACCCTCTGACCCCAGGAAGCGAACATATGTTCCCTCAGGTATACAACACAACACGTCATTCGTAAAACATCAATACTACGTCCTGAGTGTCCATATATATAAAAAGCTGCAGAAGGAACTAGACATAATTGACTTAAATAAATATAAGGTTAAATTGAAGACTACGGATTGGCTCATGCAGCAGGACTATATTAAAACAGAATCCTTACTAGCATACATCATTTAAAACGCCCCTAACAAACATTCACGCATGTTATTATTTATAATCACACAATCACTTCACCCTATGTATCACACACGCTTGGAACAACACACACACATAACCCACACACACACATAACACACACACACACACACACATAACACTCACACACACATAACACACACACATAACACACACACACACAACACACACACCTATCCACCTTAATAACTACTCAGTCGGAACCCATTAAAATGCAATCACACCTTTCACATTAATACATTATGCTAATGCTAATTTACACTTCTTTTGGTAGATCAATACGCGTTCATTCTCTTGAAGGCAACTAAAAGAACTGTTTGACCAAACACTGTCTCTTAAGACACAGGTCTCCTAGTTTAAGAGGCAGGGTTTATAATTTTTGGTTATATAGATTTAGTTAATAATTTGTATGTATGACCTACCACCTTATGTCTAATCTGTATTTGTACTTTTGGATAAATAAATATTTTTATTATTATTTCGTTTATTTATTTTGTATACTTATTTTATACATTTTTAAATATTTCTTAAAGGTTATATAAAAAAAAAACGTTTAAAAATATAAAAAATAGTGTTCCGCCGGTGTCGGGAGCAGGGTTATTATTATTATTTCGTTTATTTATTTTGTATACTTATTTTATACATTTTTAAATATTTCTTAAAGGTTATATAAAAAAAAAACATTTAAAAATATAAAAAATAGTGTTCCGCCGGTGTCGGGAGCAGGGTCCAAGCTACCGGTGGTTAGGGCTGCAGAGACAGGAACCTCCTCACAATGCGAGCCGTATCGAGGAGAACTGCCTTCTGAATCAGGCCCTTGATCCAACCGCCTAACGAGAGCCTCAAAAGATGTTGGTCGAGGCTTTCGGCCATCAGGCCATTGGCCGTTACGACAATCGGCACAATGATAGCCGAGCTCACATTCCACATGTCAACAACCTCGTGTGCTAAATCTAGATACTTAATTTGTTTCTCTTTCTCAGCTTTCACGAGGTTCTCGTCATGTGGAATGGTAACATCGACTATCATTGCGCGGCGCGCTAATCGATCTATCACCACTATATCAGGCTTATTGGCTACAATAGTCCTGTCAGTGATGATAGACCGATCCCAGTACAACGTAACATGGTCATTTTCGAGAACTGGGTCGGGCACATACTTGTAGTACGGTACCTCAGAGTCCGCAAGTTTATATTTCAAAGCAAGTTGCTGGTGAATAATCCTGGCCACTTGGTTATGTCTGTGCAAGTACTCGCCGTTAGCCAGACGCGAACAACCAGAGATAATATGTCTGATGGATTCACCCGGACGGTGGCATGCCCGACACACGTCAACTGTCCCATCCTTCATAATATGTCTCCGGTAGTTATTCGTTAGGATAACTTCGTCCATAATTGCACAGACGAAACCTTCAGTTTCTCCGAAAAGGTCACCGAAACGTAGCCAGGATACGGACGCTAAGAAATCTACACCGGGCTCGTGAAGAACCCGATAGAAGCGCCCGTGGAGCTCCTTGCTTTGCCATACCTCCTTGCGGTCATCTGTGGTGAGTACCACAGGTTTGCGCCAGTTCTCTTTAGCCATGGAGAGCGGGGTGAGCCCCTTGTCCACTGCGACTACATCACGGTGCATACCCTCTTCGGTTTTTAAAAAATATTCCCTGAGGCTGCACACCTCGCGGTTGTGGAGGGTCTTTGCATTTAAAAAGCCCCGACCTCCGCACTTCCGCGGGATGTACAGTCTCATCACCGATGAACGTGGGTGATGCATCCGGTTTGCGGTCAGTAGTGTACGGACCCGCCTGTCCAGGGCGTCGAGTTCAGTCTGAGTCCATTTGAGTATGCCGAAAGAGTACATCAAAACCGGCATGACCCAACCGTTATTATTATTATTATTATATTATTATTTTATTTTATATTATTACAATTACATTGAAAAATTATAGTCCAAATTAAATGTAATTATTAATGTTTTTTTTTTAAATTAAAATATTTAATAAGTAGGTAATATAAATTATATGTTTATAAAGGAAATAAAGGAAAATGATTACAATTATTCAGCAATAATAATGTCATCCTTTTCAGGTAGTATAGATTATGCAGGAAGAAGAGAGAAAGAAAGAAAGAAAGAGGCAGAGTAGTACACCCACTTTTCGCCGGTTAAAGTAATATGGGGGAGCCTATTGACATTTACTGCGCCCGGTCACAAATCTAAACTGGGTTGCTACAAAGAAATTCCTGGCGGGAAATGCCCAGCAACACTTCGCTCAACCTCGGTATCGGCTTTACTATTAAAAGTAGGCTTAGCGTCAGAATTTGGTCTGGAGTGCTAACAGTACATCGTTATTTTTGGCAAAGTCAAAATGGTCGTTTTTAAGAAGAATTGCATGTGTTGGTGCATTCTCTTCTTATAAAGCTCGTGTTTTCACAAGAGAAGAGGACAACACGACGTACACGACTACACCATATTTTATACCACTACGAGTATACCACATTTTAACGCAAACTTTCGAAAATTTCGACTTCGAGGCTCAATCCTGATGCAATTAGATAAGGCTCTCGGCACCACCGCGCCACAAAGACGATACAATACCACCCTATTGTAAACTGGAAGCGGTTTTGGTAGCTTTTGAACAGGGTTTACTAAAGCTGAATTTGAAACTAACTCTATGTTCTATGGACAAGGCTTCATTGTCTGGTAAAGTACGTGTGATAATTGACATAGGAATATTAACATGATTAAAATGGAGACGGTAAACTAAATAGGACTTGTTGACTGGTACTTGAACTTTATAAAACAATCCCGTACCACTGTGGGTCAGCGCACACTGCAAAATGCTCGCATATGTTCTTGACGTGTATTAAATTTGCAATCTATGGAATTGCCATAAATTTCATTTTTCAGTAGTCTCAGAAAATGCTCTGCTCTGCTTTGCTCTTGGTGTGCGCTGACGCTGTGTCGTGACGATATTTTTATCATTGGATAACTGTCGTATATAGCTGCGACAGTAAAAAAAAACAAATCACACTGCAAAGTAATCGCGAACAACAGTTAATCATTCCGTGGTATATGTGAACAGCTTCATTTAATTAAATACTTTGAACACAACGACTATCTGCCGTCACGAAATAATGAAGCCGGTCTAACTGTTTCACATTTTCAATGGATAGAGGAAATAATACAACTTAACTCACTTTCATTATCATTCTCCTGCCCTTATCCCAATTTATTTGTGATCAGCGCAACATGTCTTTTTCTTCCATACTTCTCTATTAGTCGTCATCTCGATATCACCTTTATAGCCATAATTGGTTAGTTAGTGGGTTGCAGCTGAAAATCAGCGTCAGTTGGTACACTTTGTGTTGTCATCTGACATTATGCTGAGCTGAGGCCCTTTTGGCATTATAATCATTATTATCTGTTTTTTTTAGTTTTAAGGTATATTTTGCCAATAAACGCATTTTTCTTTCTTTCCTTTCGGTCCTTCGAGCCGGATCAATGATCGCGACGATAGATCATAGGAGCGAATTAAAAATGAGCGGACTGTATAACATGTAAGTATATTGACATATATAATATGAAAAACGCAAGCGCAGCCGTGCGTGGAGGCGTGCAACAGCTGACTAGTCTTGACGGGGCGAGCGATCGTCCGTGAGGCCGGCTGACTCGCCGCTGTTCCCGCACCCCTCGTTCACTGCCGCCAGCGCGCGGCGATGTTGAGAAGAGGGTCTCTCTTCACCAGAGTGTTTATGTATGGACGACACAGAATCTAATTCCCAAAACCGATCTAAATCTACCTGTAAGTTATTAGTATGCATACAAACATGTGAAGATGAATCTGACTGATGATATGCACCCGAAATGAGCCAACCTAATTTTGACTCAAGCAAAGTGGGCTTATGGGTACCTAAAGCGATACGGCCAGTGCCTATGATACCCCAAAACTTTCATAATAATATCATCTTTCATACAGTCCATCCATCGTTTCTTTGGTCTTCCGCTACTCTTATAACTATCCACATTCATTCTCAAAACTTTACTCAATTTCTTATGAACATAATTGCTGTTCTCAACAGTCTTCTCATTTTTTTCTTTACTTGATACCTAGGAAAACTTTCCTTACATTGCCGATAGTCATGAAAAACCTTAATTATTTGTTGCAAACTCTAGCTAATTAATAGTTTTCATAACTCTCTTTATAGTTTACCTTGGAAAGTTTTATAGACGAGCCAAGATAAAGTCTTTATTCTTATAAGATGGGTACTTCTTACTTTAAAAAAAAACCTGTCAACTCCACCATTATTCAATTTACTAATTGGTATTATTATAAATAAATCTGTTTTCTCTTTCTTATAGATTTTTCATCCGATTGTTCTCAGAGAGTATTTTTTTAGGAATGCCTAGCAACCATCATTGTCAAGAAATAATATAGGTCAGCTTTCAAATGAACTTAGACACAGCCGCACTAAGACATAACTTAAAAAAAAACGATTTTTATCTTAGTTTACGAAGGTTCGCAAACTATCACAAAGCCATTTCAATCGCACTGAATCTGGAAAAGGACCAATTATTCTTATTTATATCAGCAAACATATAAACTTTTAATCCAATATCCAGAGTTCGCATCCTCCCATATATCCATAAAGTTAATACATGAGTGAATTAATCCATTAGAAGGGAAGCACCTGATGCGTGGTATCCACAAGTTCCGTGTGTCGCCTCCCGAGAAGTAATTTAGTGATGAATTATGCAAGCCAGACTGTACATTAAACCCACATCCGTGGTAACAATTTCACATCGACAGCGCCTTTATGTTGTAGCATGAAGGCTGGTTTTCGTATTATCACTGAAGTGCCGTTGACAGTAGAGTACGCAGCATTAATTTGACATTAATAATATAAAAAGTTCGGCTTTGTAGAGCGTTGTCTCTGTCACTCATATCTCTGTGCAGTCTCTTTCTAAATCTCAATGTGATAATTATGTTAACACACAGATACTGTAGACTTTTTTCAGAAGCCCTAGCACGAACGCGCGGCGTAAACGTATAGAAGAAAGAAAATATGTTTATTTGCGGTAAAACATGACGCTAAGAAAAAAACACAAAAAAGAACAAGTTAGAGGAAAGTATGCCACGCGAAACGGTCATGGGTCAGCATAATGCTGTGACCCTATGCGTGACAGAGCCACAGCGCTGGTTTTCAGCGACAGCCGGCGTTGACGCGCTAACATCGTCGAATTCAAACGATTTTTGAATCAAAGATCGTAATTCACTATCCCATAACGTTTTGCTTCAAATTGCGACAAATACACAAAGTATCACCCATAGATATGAATAAATAAACTAACTTCAACTACTACTTGAACTTCATAAATATTACGTGCGAAACGAATATTTTCGATTTTAAAATCGTTCGTATTTACGTTACGTTTACTGCGCGCATTCGTGCTAGGGCCACTGAACTATTCAAAATGTTGGATGTAACTAACACTGTTTATGTAAAGGGGCACCGGACTGCGCTATGTATTCTTTTATGCGGAAAAAGTAAATATGTATTTACTTTTTCATGCAAAAGCATTTAACATGAGGTTTTGTTGATGATAAATGGATGGATGGATGATAATGTTAATAAAAGGTTGTAGTAAACAAAGGCTTTTACAGAGAAATTGGAGGGTTATATCATGAATGTTGATCTAAAACTAGATGTTAGTTGACTATCCATAAATAGTATGTTCGGTCTTTGACAGTCTGTGTGGCATCAAAATAGATTTTGATGTGGCTTTTACCATCATTTATAGCGTTTATTCCGGTAGATTTAGAGGAGCTCGTGGCTAAGTAATAACAGCCGCACGGGTCGATCCATCAGGTTAAGCTGCGCTTGCTGGGGTTGGTCCGTGGATGGGTGACCATCTTTACATAACGAGACTCCTCCGTGCTTTGGAAAGCACGTTAAGCTGTTGGTCCCGGCTGTCATTCGTGGATCTTTGACAGTCGTTACAAGTCATCGGAAGCCCGAAAGTCTGACAACCAGTCTTACCAAGGGGTATCGTATAACCCAGTTACTGGGTTGTGGAGGTCAGATAGGCAGTCGCTCCATGTAAAATACTGGTATTCAGCTGCATCCGGTTAGACTGGAAGCCGACCCCAACATGATTGGGAAAAGGCTAGGCAGAATGAAAAAAAAATCCGGTAGATTTATGTGTGGATAAAACATTAATATTTAAATTAGATATAACACAGAATTCTTGAGGTTTTGAATTGTAGCCGTTGCACCTGTGCGAAGCAGCAGTCGGTCGCTCGGTATCAGTAACAAATCGTTCACTTTCAAATTGAGATACATTAATACTGAGCATCAATCTAAAATACGGCCCAAAGATCCTTACATTTTGTCCTTAACAAACTCTGTGGTTAGATTGTTGGTTCCCATTACACAAAATTAAAACATTTCCCGGTAGATCTCACTGGAATTGCCAATACTGTAGAAAAAACAGAGTTCTTTTTATGTAGATTTTTTCTCCGCAAACTTTGATCGTTGTCTTCGTCCCGTGGAGATGTCGTTGTCTAGTTAAGTAAGTGGGTAAATACGCTGACACGATAACGTTCTCACGAGGTAAGCTGTTGCTAAATCTCTAGGTAATCGTATGGACATCTTACAGAAGGGAAATGTCTTGGCCGGTTGAAGAACTGCGCTTCTCAAGCACAATGATGATGATAGAAACCGGTGACTAGAACAAGATCGTGTCTTGGGTCATTCTTATGAGTAAGAATATACTATTTCTGCCAAATGTATTACCTTGGCTTCGAAACCACTAAATAACAGTGAAGGAAAATATAACTAGAAATCCTGGACATGAATATGTTTGAAATCTGATTGAATATAAATGTTGATGGATAGAGAGGGAAAGGAAGGCCAAAGAAAAGATGGATAAACTGTGTAAGTATGAAAAAGTAAAAAAAAGAAGCGTGACGGTTGACAGGGAGAATGAAATGAGAAAACGTATTGCGCCGACTCCAACATGCAGGGTGAAGAATGAGTCTGAAATCGTCAACCCACAAGGGTGGTGATCAATAAGTGTGCCTTGTTAGTTTAATAAGTTGTCTCTGTGCTGCTACTACTGTCACAGACGAATAGCCAATGATATAACCTATGTACAGTACACCGACATTGACAGTTATTTTTGTTTTTTTTAACCTAGTATTGCACAAATAGTCGGTATTTGTGCAATAGGTTAACAAAAATAACTTTTAGGGTCGCAATTAAGAAATTCCTTATGGCAAAGAAACCATGCGCAGGCTGCAGGATGGTATTATTAAGGTGGTTATCACTGATATGGTATAATAGTTACACAATGTTTTACGTTATATTTTACTTTGTTAATTATTTAGTTAGTTTACCGAGACTCCTCCGTGCCTCGGAAAGCACGTTAAGCCGTTGGTCCCGGCTTTCAACCTTTGACAGTCGTTACAAGTCGTCAGAAGCCCGAAAGTCTGACAACGAGTCTTACCACCGGGCATCGGATTACCTAGTTACTGGGTTGTGAAGGTCAGATAGGCAGTCGCTCCATGTAAAATACTGGTATTCAGCTGCATCCAGTTAGACTGGAAGCCGACCACAAATAGTATGGCTAAGCAGATTTATAGAATCCTAGTTTTACTTAGGTTAGGATCTAATATGTATTTTGTAAACTTGACTTTTCATTACATTTTTCTAATAAACACATGTTTCATGTAAAAAAAACCAGTAAAGTTCCTGCTGTGATGATACTCCTGTTAGGAATGCCACTGCATTCAGACCGTATATAGAGTGCCATACATATCACAACAACACAGGCTCGGGCGGACGTAGGTACTACTCACGGATAGGGATGTCACCCACTCAACGGCTCGGAACCTAATCTGATCTGCACTGTCTCGCTAACAGTTCAGGTTTCATGTGTTGGATTGATAAGCTACTTAGTTAGGTACTACAGATTGGCCAGTCTGAAATGACGCGCCGCGGTGCCGTGTACGTAAAATGCGATAGTGGGTACCGCATTTTACGTACACGGCGCGGCGCCGCGCCGCGGCGTGTACGTAAAATGCAGTAGTGGCAGGCGTCATTTCAGACTGGACATGCTATACTTTGTAACGGATACCTACACAGTATCTAGGTAAATATTGTCTGCTGCAACCGTGGAACAAAATTTTTCCAATGCATCGCACACATCGCACATGTGAAGATGTTGGTAAAACGCAGACAATTTTTTTCACTGCAGAAATGATGTTGATCGATCCTAAAGTTGCTTTTAATGTTTAATTTTAGCAACAAAAAGAATAAATAAGCAGGTCATTTTTATTAGATCAGAAATTGGATAAAGTTATTTTCGGTTATGTTTGATTAAGATTAGTTAAATTAGTTTAGGAGTAAGCATTTGTAAAACTACGATGGGATTGATATCATCGCATATTTTAGTACAAAAATTCCTTAAATAAATAAAGTAAAAAAAAAAAAACTTTTCTATACGCCTATAATGGAAGCCAGTCCTTAACAAATGAGCTTTTTTCAAACATAAAGCCCAAAGCTAATAGCAGTTTTCAATGTGTTGGCCTAAAAATAACCGTAACATTTTTAATAAGCGTCCTCAAATGGTTTCGGGTCTCCCATTTTGTGCTTAGACGGCGTGCAATATTGTAGTTATCATCCATATTTGTAGCCGGCTTGCTACCGTTATGTCAAATAGTTATTGCATTCCCGGGTACCCGTGCTCATATCGCGGTTAAATTACCTTTTGGGTCTACACTATTTTCGTATGACACAATATGGCATAAGATTATTGCTTTGTACGTCGATTATTGCGGAAATGGGACTTGAAACTGTTGAAATGACTATTATCTATTATCAAACGAGTAGAGTAAAGAAACACTTGAGCATTTACTTGTAACAGAACATCGACCATTCGCGATTATTCCCGGTGTCCACCACCTGTTTGGCCACCACTGGTGGACAGCGAAACAACTTTTAACATTTTTTTTAATTATTCTCGTTGTCCACCACTGGGGGACAGCGAAACAACTTTTAATCTTTTTTTTCAATATTCTAGTGGTCCACCACTGGGGGACAGCGTCACAACTTTCTAAAGTGTTCTCATTCGCCACCACTGGTGGACAGCGACTCGGATTTTTTTACATTCTCTATGCCTACCGCTGGAGGATAAGAAGTAAGAAGGAGGAAAAGTTGTTTCGCTGTCCCCCAGTGGTGGACAACGAGAATAATTTAAAAAAATGTTAAAAGTTGTTTCGCTGTCCACCAGTGGTGGCCAAACAGGTGGTGGACACCGGTAATAATCGAGCATTCGCCGTTTTTAAATTTTATCGAACCACACTTCGAATACGAAGCTCTATGGTTCGTTCCAACGTGTTTTAAAAACCAACGACCGTATTGGTGTAACATTTATTCGAGCAAAGGCACGAGCACAGGCGACGCGGATTGAGGGCAGATCGTTACTTGTTCAAGTTCACTCGGTGATGTTACAGGTAAACGCTCACATGTGCTGAGCATTACGTCGAACGCAGCGTCGAGCATTCGCAGCAATGTTACATTATATGGAAATGCTTTTTTAAATTGAGCTTTTGCTTATATTGTACCATTCGTAAAAACGTTACCTACATTAAATGAAAATGCTCAAGCGTATACTCACCTTAATGCTCGGTCCCTATAAACAAAAGCGAATCGTTTTCCATACCAATGATACGCTTTTTATTGTCAAACTGGGCATATAGATAGATTCGTAAGCAAATTTTACCTGTGATGGCTACTTACATACAGGGTGAGGGTGATAATAAAGCAAAGACCCCATAGCTTTACATAGCCTCTCATACCCTCCCATATACAGGGTGGCAGGGACATCGACGCGAAAACGGTTACCACGTTTTCAGTGCATCATTCTGAGCCACCCAATAACCGATGAAAATTTTCTATACAGGGGGGCTCAGAATGATGCACTGTACGTGGTAACCGTTTTCGCGTCGATGTCCCTGCCACCCTGTATATGGGAGGGTATGAGAGGCTATGCAAAGTTATGGGGTCTTTGCTTTATTATTGGTAAAGATACAAGTCTTAATTTTAACCATTATAACCAAATTATAGGAATCGGCAATTAGCAAAATTGCTCATTATTAATAAGGTCAAAAAATGTAAAGGTACTGTCAGCAACCGAAGTCGATTAACAATTTAGTTTTATAAATCTTAGTTATTGAGAAAAATATTCATAAAAAATTAGAGGAGTACTAACTGCTAAGAGTTACACACACTGTTACATCAAATGCTGAGACGCAATATAACGAATAATTTTCTATACACGCAATATACGTAAAATCAACAGTGTTACTCTGCTACTATACTTACTGAGTTACTTAATTCTTAAGTCTTTCTAAAATTATTTCTTGACTATTTTTTTAATACTTACTGTATTTTTTGTTTTTCTTAAAAAAAAAATTACATGTGTAGTAATATAAATATGGAATAGATTACATATATGTACATATGTATTTCTAAGTATTGTGCTAATTTAAGAATTGTTTTTGTCCCTAACAAATAAAAAAATAAAAAAGACCTTGTTGCTGATTATAAGTGTCTGCTGAAAGTCGTAACTTAGTTCGTAACACCCCAAAAGTCAAAACTGAACAAAAAAACTACTTCAAAACCTTTTGTATAACAGTGTTTGAAATTAGAATTCTACATCCAGCTTTCAGCTAAATGAAATACAGTAACTAGTAGTCTATTTCCCAATATATTTTTTTTCTTTTCAGTCCACTCCGACATTGGATTAATAGTTCTGATATCAGCTTTCACAACAGGCAGTCGACGTTTACATTAAATAGACCGAGTTGTTAGCAATTCATGTACAAAAATGTTCAATTTTCAAATACGCGTATACTCAAATTTAATTTATATTTGGGTCACATAATGAAGTTTTATACGTACAAAGCTATACAGTCACATTTAACTAAAAGCCCTTGAATTAAGTTTAACTGGTTTTAAACCCACAAAATTGCGTATCCCGTGTCATTAAATAGTTGGCGCGAAATAAAACAGAAAATGTCAGGCATGTTGGTCGTGGTCGCAGATTCTGCTGTGCGGTCGGTGGTCGCGCGCTGTGGTCGCACGTGTCTCATGTGGTCGCTAAAATGTCCGTTTGTCGAGCCACATTCGTATACAGAGTTACTGTCACAGGAATATATACAATTGGAAAAGCAAATTGGAACATTCGGTTCCGGTCATTTATTGTTAAATGAATGAATACATTTTTATGTAACATGAATTTTGGGGAGTTTAAATTTAATGTACCCTTTAATTTTAAATGAAATTCCCTGCGCGAATTGTCGTGTTTGTAGCTACAATTATACGGAGCGTTTTACATTTTTATTACATCACTTCATTTTTACGTGCTCGTGATTTGATTGTGTGTTCAATCTTTATTGAATGTTTCTGTGTCAATTGTCGAAGCTGTGATCATTTCAGTAGAAATGCAGCAATTATCAGCTTTCTGATGTCACTTTAAAGAGAGGAAAAAATATAGGCCTTTAGACTTTTCATTCAAAATCAAAATATTTTATTTCACATAAACCTACATGAGCACTTATGAAACGTCAGAAACTATGTGCACGGTTCCATTCTACATTGAAATGCCTATCGTGTACTTCCTGATTTTTTTTCGCCAGTCCTTCTTTTTTAGTAGATATCACCATTCTAAACAACTATGTATAAGTATTCACATACCTACTTCTAACATAATGTGCCAAACTCATAGTGGTGCCTCACTATCGGCATCAATCACGAAATAGATCCACTTTGGCAGAAATCCGCTCACTGCTTTTATATCCGCCATGCAGGTCCTACAGTTAAATAAATAAACAAACTTGATAAACAGTCTGGTTAAACGTAGAGCATGTTATAGTGTATTCAGTGTTCGATTCTCGTTTCACATGTGTTGCAGGATCTTTTTTTTTCTAGACGTATATAAGTGGTTATGTATTTGTGCATATCCTGAGCCCAGTTTGAAGTTTGAAGAGAAAATGGTCATACCTTCTGACTTAGATAACAAAGCCTATCGACAACTCCAGAAATACTTAGGCAATTGGCACATTTTGAATTTTATACAGTAAAATTAGTGTACTTTTTCGTTAACTTTACTGCATAAAATTCAAAATGTGATAATTGCCTAATACGTTTACGTACGTTTTGGGCGAATAAATTCGTGCGAATTACCCAATAAGCTGTATGCCCGAGTGACTGTCTAGCATTTCGACATCTATCACGGCATCATACGCTCACAGACAGAATTCCGACGAAGATGACACGACTGACATACAATCGGGTTGAAATTGACATTCATTCAATTAATTACTGCTGAAGTGGGCTCCTTAAAGACATTGTTGCATCGGTAACAGCATATGCCTTCTATGCCGCAAAAGACATTCCAGTACTAGGAATTCGAATGGGTCAAAAGCATTTCACATGCAGACAAGGAATTGTAGGAAATAGTATGCAGCCTGAGGTAACTGTTCCAACATAATATGTAGCCTGAGATGGTGGCATGACGTTTCAAATGTAGGCTTTCTAGGTGTCCAATTCTGAGAATCAGCAATACATATTGAATTGCTGATTCATCATTGGATTGAATTGCTGATTCTTCATTGGACGACACCTACGAAATCTACTATCTTGATTCTTAAACCGTAACCTCCTCCGGTTTGTATGTTTAACGTCAGAGGTATCTATACCCCATTCACAATAAGATTAGACATTTAAACCAAACGTTTTACAGTACATTCATCCGATTTTGACTTCTATTCCGTAGGCATAAGGATGGCATTGAAAGCAAAAACGTGATTATAATACCAACTGTTTACTGCAGCTGCCATTTGTCATGCTACCAACGCAATAGATGTCAAAATCGGAAGAACGGACGGTAAAAAAGGTTGGTTTAAATGTCTAATCTTGTTGTGAATGGGGTACTTGTAGGTTCTTTTACTTAAGTAAGGTAGTACGATGTTCTGACAGCGTAGGTATATGAGCTAGCGTTTCCATTTAAACTAACTAAACCCATCGGCCATTACTGTGTCGTGTTGTGACGTGACGCGGGATACACCAATCAAAGGAATCGTTCAGAATTAAGTCGAAGAATAACGATTTTTGATTGGCTAACACTGTGTCAGAAGGCGTCAAGACACGGCATAACACAGTAATGTCAATCCGGCTTTACATTATGTATGGTGATTTAATTTATTTATTTTTCAGTTTACATGATCATAAAGAATCTAAAGAATAAAACATCCACAACCGATCTGCCTAGCCTTTTCCCAACTATGTTGGGGTCGGCTTCCAGTCTAACCGGATGCCGCTGAATACCAGTATTTTACATGGAGTGACTGCCTATCTGACCTCCACAACCCAGTAACTGGGTAATACGATACCCCTTGGTAAGACTGGTCGTCATACTTTCGAGCTTCTGACGACTCGTAACGACTGTCAAACATCCACGAATGACAGCTGGGACCAACGGCTTAACGTGCTTTCCGAGGCACGGAGGAGTGTCGGTATATAAAGATGGTCACCCGTCCATGGACCAATTCCGGCAAGCGTAGCTTAAGCTGATGTATCGACGCGTGCGGCTGTTATTACCTACTTAGGCACGAGTTCCTTTCGTGGCTAAAACACCCACAACCATTTAAATAAAAAAATCTTGAGTCTTAAAATAGTCATTTGAAATGCAAGTCGATCCATTTCAGCATGCACTGAAAGTAAACAAAGGTGCATAAAACAAATGGGTGGTTTAATACCGCTAATCGATTAGATAAATCGAATGCATTTCAAAATGAAATCGTAAACAACTCGAATCGATTGCCGCGGTTCAGTCCCGAGCTAGGTACACTGCGGGATTAGTTTTTTATTATTCACCGATAAATGATTTTAGGTTAGAAACGTGTTTATGTTTTATTCAGAACGTTTTAACCTTTTTAAATTCGTATAAACAGACTGTAGAGGGCGTTAATAATTTAGGACCTGTCCTTCAACCTATCAACAGTATTTTTAGGGTTCCACACCCAAAGGGTGCCAAAGACATCCTATTACTAAAGCTCCGGTGGTGTGCGTCCGTCCTTCTGTCACAGGGTTGTATCTTTTGAATCGTAATAGGTAGAGACTTGAAATGTTCACAGAGTGTGTGCAACAATGGCGGCTATAACAACAAATAAAATAAAGTTAAAAATAAAGGGGCCACACAAGAAAAGCGTTTGTTTTTTATTAAACTACAACAAAAAAAAATGTAGTGTTAAATATTGTACTGTGCGCGAGTGCGACCGCGGAGGAGCTCATGGCTAAGTAATAACAGCCACACGGGTCGATCCATCAGGTTAAGCTGCGCTTGCCGGGGTTGGTCCGTGGATGGGTGACCATCTTTACATACTGAGACTCCTCCGTGCTTCGGAAAGCACGTTAAGCCGTTGGTTCCGGCTGTCATTCGTGGATCTTTGAGAGTCATTACGAATCATCAGAAGCCCGAAAGTCTGACAACCAGTCTTTCCAAGGGTTATCGTATTACCCAGTTACTGGGTTGTGGAGGTCAGATAGGCAGTCGCTCCATGTAAAATATTGGTATTCAGCTGCATCCGGTTAGACTGGAAGCCGACCCTAAAATGATTGGTAAAAGGTTAGGCAGAATGAAAAAAAAATGCGCGAGTGCGACCGCGTTTTTCAGTAACGTTTAAAAATAAAAATAATAGATTTCATATCAGTGATTCGTTATGTATTTTTGTTAAATCATTTTTGTTTTTATTACTACCCTGCAGTAATAATATTGTTGTAATGTGAATTCTGTGCCTCATGTTTTTGTGCGACATTTAGTGCGGATTTTACTAATCAAAACTGAACGCGATCAGCACTTAAACCAAGTTTAAGGGCTGTCAGTGTCATTATTTTCTTTGGAATATTGACACTGACAGCTCTTGAACGCGGTTAGAAGTGCTGATCGCGTTCAGTTTCATTGGTGTTGAATTTCACCTGGAATATTATGGAATTTTCCATATTTTTTTTTACACTGACTGCTCTTGAACTGGGTTTAGATTTGCTGAACGCGTTCAGTTTCATTGGTGAAATTCACCCTTAGTGAATCAAGTCAGATTATGGACATGACAACATGAACATGTATGTTCAATGTTTATGCTAGACGTATAAACGGTTACATATCAAGCTATGCATTTCCAGTATAAGCTGACTTCTCATTGTTCGGAAATCCAATCCAATCAATGCGAGATCAGAATATACTAGAAATATATAGATTGATATGAAGCCGTGTGTACATAGATATGTCTTACTCGCTAGCCAATCACACACATCTGTCGAAAAACCGTAAAGCTCTGATCATACTGACCACACGTCCTACTTAAAGTCGATCGGTGTACGAATACACGATCGGTCGAACTTTTTGGTCAGTGATCCGATGCGTAGTCGCGCCGGCAGAGAACGCTTTCCGGTTTTCCGAACGAAAAGTGACATACACGCGACCGGTCGCTTATTCGCGCGACGATCGTATTTACGCCACCTGCCAGGGTCGCGGGAAAGTCCGATAGGGTTATTGTGGCCACTGGCAACACACAGGCAACTGACGGAACACGGGTGAGTTTTAGTCAGTAAGAGTCTAACACGCCTCACGCTCCGCCCAGAGCGGGAGAAGCTATTTGGAATTTCCCACCCAAAAAAAAAAGTTTTTTCAATGCAAAAAACTGTATGGAAGGTATCTCAATATCGGTGAGAGCAGAGTGCATCTTTTTGCTTGATGTTAGTGCAAGGTATACCAAGTAAAGCTTTACCACACCGACCAATTAGAAAACGCTCAAAACATCTCAGTTTCAAACATAACGTCTTGCACGTGTTCACGTTTCTCCTCTAGAATTGTTTGGAGACCCCGTTGAACCGTAAG
Source organism: Eupsilia transversa (assembly GCA_914767815.1). Classification (NCBI taxonomy): domain Eukaryota; kingdom Metazoa; phylum Arthropoda; class Insecta; order Lepidoptera; family Noctuidae; genus Eupsilia; species Eupsilia transversa. Next base: position 9,834,764 of record OU611888.1, read on the forward strand.
TTATAGGACCGTGGAACGTAACGCTTAACTTACGACACGTACATCACTTCTAGTGCAAGACTAGTCTCTTTTGTGAAAAGTAAAAGTAAAGTTTATTTATTTGCTTAGATTGTAGGTATATAACATAAGGTATTAAAAAAAACAATTGTGATCCTTATACAATCTACCTTAGATTAGGCATGTACCATTGAATAAGTATATCGTTAAATTGCTAAAAAAAAATTTTAAGTTAGTACATGACGTTTTTAAGTCATTGTCATTTAGAAAATCGTTAATCAGATAGTAACATTTTTCAATCAGTAATGCTGTTAACTTCTTTTTAAAATTGAGTATTGTGTCATCTTTTATTATGTCAGGTATTTTGTTATATATTGTAGGTCCCATATGAATAACATTTTTTTTATATAAAGCAGTATTGCAACTCTCAACTTCTAAAAGATTTTTATACTGACGAACGAGAAAGATGTTGTAAGGCCTGATTCTAGATTCAAATCTACACGTCCGCAAGGCAGAAACAGCCTATTTATTTGAGATGTGCACATGTTTACGAATCATTTTGTCCCGTTTCTGATCGGTAAATACCCAAACATTGGGCTAATTTAAATATTTCAGAACCTGTAGTGTAAACCATAGGACAATTAACTCGCTCCGAGTTTGTGTGCCAACCTAGCTTGAGAACATAATATTATAAACAAGTCTTAAAAAATGAGTGAGCCTGACAGTAGTCGCATATGATGTGTAACATCTGACATCTTGGCTGACAGTACCAACCTCTAGGAAAATGGGTTGGTACTATGTGACGGCCAACTCTAGCACCGCGTGCGCTCATTGGTTGAATCAAATAGCGCGCGCTTCCCCGGCTTCCTGTTATACACTTCCGTCCCTTTTCACGAAATCACTCCCACAAATTTCAGGAAAGCAAGAGGAAAGATGTTACATTTATCAAAAACAAAAGCAGTTTCACGAGATATAGGGGTAGACAAATATTGAAATAGTTTTGCCGCGAAAAAGTTTCAAGATTGTGCTCACACAACAATAATGCGTAGTTTCCATGACAATCAAGTCAAGTCACTGCATCATAGTGTGTCTGAGGTGCCAAAACGAAACAGAAACGTAACCATATTTTTACAGAGAAGGACGAATCTAACGATTTAAATCTTTGGGTAAACAGACGTGTTTGATTTGCGATTTACAATATTACTATGGATATCCGAAACTGTCTCATAACATGTCTGTCCTATGTTGCATAAACAAGTTTGTGTGAAAGTTACCTGGCACATAACTTAGTTACCTGAACTGACTGTTTCTTTTAGTAGTTGGACTTAACTTGAGACTAATTGTGCCAGCGTGTTACACAGAAGTTATATTAATTTATATTATTATAATTATTCATTAAGCGATACATTATTTCAAATTATTAAAAAATAAAAATTGATTTAATAAAAATATGATAAATACAAAATAGTCTCATTAAAGAGATTCTTATTATGTTATAAAGACAATTAAATTAATGACAATGATTCAATTTATATAGGGACGCTATTACCAATTTCATTTAATTTATTTCAAATAGTAACTAATATTATATTCGATTCTTAGTTTTTGGATACCCAAGATTGGGCGAAGGCCTCATCCATGCATTTCCATAATTTCCCATCTTTGGCGATCCTGGTCCAAGTAGGTCCAGCGACTCGCGCGACGTCGTCGCCCCTGGAATTAATACAAATTAATTAAATCCAACAGTAGAAAGGTAGTCTGTGTATGTATGACTTCTTTGATTTTGGGAACTTGCACAGTTCTATAATGCCAGCCAAAGTCAACAGCGTTCCTTTTACGTTGAAGGAAAAATATTTGAGTAGTGAAACCAACACTAGACATTTCACACAGAAATAGATTTGTCTGGTCAACCCTTTGCTTGAGTCACATGACACTTTAATTACTGAAAATTATCATTTTCGATCTACTTATTTTATTTTTACGAAAAATAAAACAGAAAAACTCAACAATATCAAAAGAGAACATCTGTCTATGAAGCCTGTGGTCAACGGATACACCGAACACATTTCAAAAACAGGCCAAACTTGGATCCTTCGGCCTTTCACGAGGGCAATTCCCCTTTTTTATGTGAAAGTCGGCGACAATGACAAATCGTCGCAGAACTGTTCATCCGTCTCTTGACCTATTTCACGAATGAGTGCCGAAGCATGCCGAAGCCTTCCGAACTGACCCCATTCAAGTTGTTACACTAGTTCAATGCTTACGTTCGGAATAAAGTTTGTGACACACTTGTGTTTCGCATAAAATTAAACTATTTACTTATTATTTTATGATTATAGTGTACTCAAAGCTTAGATTGGTCTTCGTATTCGGGATATGGAGTATGTGGTGTTATAGATTAAAGGCCCATGCAGACTGGCGCGACGCGACGCCGGTAATTGTTCAACCGTGATGTTTTCTTAGAAAGTCGCGTCGCTCTGTCGCGTGGCGCCTGTTTGCTCCCAACCCTTATCAGCTTTTTTCTAACGCGGGCCAAAACCTAGCGCTCTTTGAGTTTTAAAATATTGTTTTCACATATTTTTGTACGCGTTTTGTTAGCCGAGCTACAGACAGATACAAGTAAGCAATAGATACCTACTCACATCAATGATACGCATTTTATTTTGTACAAAGTTTATCTGTAATCTGATCCGATATGTTCCAGTGATTATAGGTACCACTCACATTTTTATTTGCAATAGATAAAAATGTAAATAGAAATTCAATTTAAGTATAAAATAAAATACATGTAGGTTGATTTTTAAATATGTAGATTTTGAAACTGAAATAATAAATACAACCCACGCAATAAAGATATTCAATATTGAATATATTCGTCAGAAAGGATAGAAAAAAAAAACAGTTTTGATATTGTATTAAACATTTAGGCTGCGAACAATATTTATACACATAACATAATATCACGCCTTGTTTCCCCGAAGGGTTAGGCAGAAGTGTATCTACATAGTAGGTAGGTACATTTATAGTTCACACACATTTTGCCAGTTATGTTTAAGTCCCATGTAATAGGTGGCGAGCCTATTGTTATCAACCGGGCACAAATCCATACCCCGTGCTGCTATTGAGAATTTCCCTTTAGAAAAACCCAATAACACTCTGCCTCACCAGGGAATCGAACCCAAGACCTCATTCTCAGCAGTAGCGCTTGCGACCACTGGACTAACGCGGCAGCTAAAGCGACGCAAAATAATTTAATAAAAATTAAAGAATTAAAAAAATCGTTATGGTTTTACGTTACTAGACGTTCTCTACGTCAGGAGCTAATCGTGGCAACACATCGTGTTTGGATTCGCGACAAGTCAATCGTCATACTGAGGATGCCTCGTTGAGAGGTGAAACACCTATCGATTTCTTACAGGGTTTTTTAAGAGTCTTTCGGAATAATTAAGCGGAATAGGTTACTAAATATATCTACGTTTATTGTGTGTTACTAGACTAGTCAAATTCTACGTGATTTCAACCCATGATTCTATCTCCAATTTCAAATCACACACCGAAATCGAATGCCTACAAAAAGTGGACGGCCTTAAAATGGCGTTCCCATAGCCCTTCCTCCAGATTAAGTAGGACGATCTGATTTAAGACGGGCCCGTTGTGAGCCGAGATCCGTCAGTTCGATAGGGCACGTCCGATGTGCGTCTAGGATGTACTATGGACTTGGACCGATGCCACTGTGTTTATCTAACCAGTCATAGTTGCTGTTTCAGCTTTTTCGATTGTTTTGCTTTCAATTTTTGAGTAATTGCTTTTTCGATTGTTGCACGGATTATCTGTACGTGGGATTGGGGTTAGGATTTAGTTTTATTGGCGGTCTGGTATTGGGTTAATAGTCTGGTGGTGATACAGCGAAAATCTGGTTTGGTTACGAAAATCTCCAGAGATTTGCAATAAACACGCGCTATGTATTTATCCGCACGTGCAAAATCTTCTCAACTGTAGAACCTTCGTAGCTAAGATCCTATAATTATTATGAGAATTGTATTATGTGTGTGGGTATGGCCTTCGCTCTTTCATCAATAAATCCGTTAGTTAAATGCAGAAAGAGTCGATATTGCCAATTGGAAACTTGTGTGATACTTGTGTTTCTTATTTATTTATGTCAGATATAAAAACAAATCTACGTGCTCATTAATGCCTAACATTATAGTGTGTTGTCCAATTCACCAGCAACCATATTTGGTGATTGAAACCGCGATTTGTATCGCAGAAGCCATATGGTGTGAAGGTATCAGGAACTCAGAAATAATAAGGATGTTTCAAACTATTTTAAAGGTATGAGGAACAGGGTGTAAAGTTCAATTATCCTCTATTGAAAAGGCAGGATTCTCCGACCAGACGGGTGTCGTATCTGGCGGGCAACTGCCCAACGATTGATGTCAGGAAGTCTTATATATGTGTGAATCGCGTGGTAAACCCTAATTGCGCGATGCAGGGTTTGTGTGACGTAAAGTATTTTATGCGTAGTTCACACAATGTGGCGTTGTAGATGGCACGAATTTACCACGGAATTTAACATTTAAAATATGAATACAGTGTTGAACACAAGGGATACAGGTAATATTAAAGGCTCGTGTAAACTAACCGAAGCTTTTATATCGGGTGTGTTACACTTAATCCGGTTATCTGAAGTCCATTAAAGGGAACTTATGTGACAAACAATCGGCTTTTGTTCGGGTAGCGGTTTAATCAAAGTTTGTCCCTGCTATGAACTTATATAGGTATCTACATCAATTGCTTCATTGATGAATTCTCAGATTATCTACGAAAACGCTCAAAAATACATGACCCAATTAAATAACATAACTTCTCACCTGTTTTCCCCGAAGGGTTAGGCAGAGGTGTACCTATAATACACCCACATTTCGCCGATTATGTTTCAGTCCCATGTAATAGAGGGGCTCGCCCTCTGTTCCCATCAATCGGGCACAGATTTGGACTCCGAGCTGCTACTGAGAAATTCCTGATGTAAAAACCCAATAACACTTTGGCCGACCTGGGAAATGAACTCTGGTCCTCATGCTCAGCAGTAGCGCCTGCGACTACAAGACCAACGAGTAGTAATGATTTATTTTTACTTTTATAAAAAGACGTCTCATTTGTTTTTGACTAGATTGTAATTAAAACTGGAATAATTGCTAGTGTATCAAACTTGGATAGAATAAAAATAACTAGATTTTATTATGCTTGATACAGTGAACACAATTTTTTGTTTTTTTATCTATAAAAAATAAGCTAGGTAACAAACAAACCAGCAACCACAGACTATACAAAAATACAAGATAGTTTATCGTGACAAATAGAAAATTACATTACATTTAAACGTGTAAAGGCTCCAAAAGCAAGATCATATTTATTCATTCAAAGTTATCTAACCAGAATAACCAGAATCATAACAGAAAGTCTCTGTTTGGATAAAAGGGTAAAAGCTCATAAATTCAAATAAATAAAATAAAAACAGGTGAACGTGCAATACCGTGTAATACTGGCAATAACGCGTTTGTAAATAAATGTTACGTTTTATTTGCATATTCAACGTCTTTTATGAAAATTGATGTTACTCCTTTTTTGCGTATGGCGCGAGATAATTCCAGTTTATTGGACAAGTTTAAGTTTTGTTATTGTAACGTGTGATAGGTAAAATCTTTTATTTTCGTGCAATACTAATACGATAAGAAGCCGAGTGTGAAATTATCAATGCACACGCGATTCATACGACGTTTTTCAACACACTTGCGAGGAAAAAAACGGACTTGTTGTTAGAACTTATGCTTATGAATTGAACTGTATTGAATTGAATTGATAGACTTATGAATTAAACAAATTGCCGGAAAGGACTGGACAACGTGTGGCATTAAGATTGCCTTGTACCACTATTATCTGTGAAGATTAAATAAATAATTTGCTTTTAAAGCCATCATTTGAAAAAAGGATCATTTCGAATCAAGTATTTAGATTTACTTTCACACCAATCTAATCCATGGAAGTTTCAAGATCCGCTATTTCGATACCGTGACAATAATATTGCGGAATAATCAAGATTAATAGCTTTTGTTCGGAAATCTCAAAAGTAAGGCTGACTTGAAGGAGTTAGAGATTGATAACTTTTGTTAGACATTTTCAAAAGTTCACCAATATTATTATTTTGGATATAACTTCAGAAATGACTTTTGAGAAATAAAAAGCGGCCAATTGCGAGTCGGACTTGCACACGAAGAGTTCTGTACCACCGTAAAATATTTAACATTAAATTCTTTTTTAATTTAGTAAAACCAGAAACGCCAAAAAAAACACTTTTATTGTATGGAATTTTTTCTAAAAAAATTCAACCCTTTAATTTTTTACTTTATTTTATTGTTTTGTTGTTTAGTACACACTCACGTGAACAACCTACTACGGTGTACCTATTACGGTTCAAAAGATAGGGCCCTGTGACAGACGGATGGACATCGGAGTCTTAGTCGGGACCCTTTCGCACCCTTTGGAACCCTAAAAAGTTCTAGTTATTAATTTTCATAAAAACTATCAACGTCATCTGAATTTATTTAGAGTCGGCGCAGCACGTGTTTTTCTTCCATACTTACATTATGATTAACCATAATCTCATTATTATCCTCCCATATCAAATCGGGCAAAATAAATGTTGATTAAATTAAAATAATACTGTTGAATGACCATACTTAGGGCCTTTGTACACAGACGTTTTTCTTGCCGTGAAAAACGGTTTATTCGAGTATGGAGGCACGGTTGATGGTGTTGTATGGATCTCCATGGAAGCTTGTTGACAGACACGTTTTTTCTGCGGCGCAGTTTATTCGCGTGTATAGGCGCGCATTAAAAAAGTGAGGGGATCAGACGGGAATTAAAAAAAATGAGTGGATCTGACCGGAATGAGAAAGTTTATAGTGGATCAGATAGAAATTAAAACAAAAGAATAACCAGCAGGGATCAGATCAGGGGATCCGACCGGAATAAATCATATGGATCACTATGGAAGTTTGTTGATAGACACGTGTTTTCTTGTTTTTTTAATATTGAAATGCCTACGTTTTATTTATTTCGGGAAAACAAACAGTTATACAAATATCTTAATAAACAAGTAATTAGAAGGAAAAAAAAAACGTATGTGTAGCTCACGACATTATCCACATCTTAATTAAATACTACATTATTGTTATGGAACTAATTTTTATTCTAGAGACATAATTTAAAATAAACGTCGAATTTACTGAAGCATTTATCTTTATTTAGTTAGTAGAGATGATTCAAAGTGAGCATTGAAACGTGAACTAATAATATTATGTTTATGTCTACCCTCATTTGAGTCATTACTTATTTATGTAAACGTCTCTTTACTATCCAAATAAGACTACATTATTAAGTTAAATGTTTGGAGATGACTGCCTCGTTGGTCTAGTGGTTGCAAACGCGACTGCTAAGCTTGGGTTCGATTCTCAGGTCGGGCAAAGTGTTATTGGGTTTTTACCCGACTTTTTGTTATGATTTTGACCGGTATGTATGTATGTATATGTATGTATGTATGTATGTTCATTTGTTCCCTCATAACTTCTAATCTACCATTCATTATAATTTGACAAATGGGGTATCCTTGGAAGCGTCTCGGCCGTCCGATGGTTATAGGCTATGTGCCGTCACATTAAATTGATTATGGCGCCCTCTAGAGGACAAAAAGCCATGAACTAAAAAAAAAAAGTTTTTTTAAGGTGCCATGTTGGGTATCAAATGAAAGGGCTTAATTAGGGCACATTTCAAATATATATATATTATTACCCCTTAATAATTTAAATAAAAATATAAAAACTAAAACCCAACTACGGCAAAAAAGTCAACTAAAAAGGTATAAACAAGTCATCTCAGACAGACAAATTAAAAATCCGGAGTCACACGTAATCTATTCGATTTATCCCCTAACAAGTGTGACTCCGGATTCTTAATTTGTCTGTCTGAGATGACTTATTTATACCTTTTTAGTTGACTTTTTTTCCGTAGTTGGGTTTTATTCTATCAGGAATCTTTCAGTAGAAGACTCTGTCTAGATGTGTGCCCGGTTGATGGCCATAGGCTCGCCCCTATTACATGGGACTTAGACATAGGTGGCAAAATTTGATGTACTACCTATAGGTACATCTCTGCCTAACTACCGGGGATTACAGGCGTGATGATATGGTATGATATGTTTATAGATCTATGAATATTGTTTATGATATATATATTTTTTAGGTAAGTAACAGTAAGTGACGTAAAGTGATGGCCATTTTATAAATCGATTGTTGATAATACTGTTTCAATATTCTTGTTCTGACATTTCATAAATGCCCAAGTAGGTTTATGTGAAACTAGCTTCTGCTCGCGACTGTTTCTTTCTCTTTCGTTCTTTTTGACTCTTTATTCTTTTTGCTCGACTCAGAAGGCCCGGCGCCCATTATCGGCACGGCATGGCAAGGTATTTTTAGGAGACGAATAAAAATATAACTTAATAGTATGGAAATAAAGTTGAAATATTTTCTGACGGCAACGACGCCTTAGACGCCTTAGGCATGCCGCGTCCTATATGCATCATCGTTGAAATTTCAGTTTTATTATCATACTGTTAAGTTATATTTCTATTCGTTGCATATGAAATACATTGCCATGCCGTGCCGATAATGGGCGCCGGGCCTAAGGGTCCTATTGTGATGTTACCTTTCTCAAAAATTGGACTATCCAATGCAAAAATATTTTTTCAAATCGGACTGGTAGTTCCGGAGATGACCCCCTACGTATGTAGACTTACAAACAAACAATTATTACCTCTTTATAATATTCTTACATAGTACCTACAGATAAGTATATTTTTTTGATTTCGAATAGTCTTAAAATTAAATGGGCGTATTGTAATACAAGTTGAAGAGTGGGTAAAGTTTATAAATTAAAATAATATTGGCTTCAATCGGCCGGTTGATTGGTGCTAATTTTCTTTTGTTAAACTTCTAAGGAACTTGAACTTTAGTTCTAAGACTTTTCAGAAATTATAATATTATCCTCCAATTTGAATTGGAAAGTAGAATTTACAAGTTAGTTTTTTGGGTTCCGTACCCGAAGGCTACTAAACGAACATAGTACTAAGCCTCCGCTGTCCGTCTGGCAGCAGGCTGTATGTCATGAACCGTAATAGATACAGATGAAATTTTAAGTATTCACTGATTTTGTTTGTGCATCATTATGCGCTATAGCAACAAATAATAAAATTTTAATTAAGTTAATAATTAAAGGGGTTTCCCATACCTGAAGGCCAATTCTCGTCTTTAAAACGTCCGCATTCAAGTCGCAATCTGTCAAACTTGTCAAAAATGGAGGTAAATTGATTGTATTTTTGACAGATTGCGAATGTTATTAGAATACGAACGTTCTTCAAAATTACGGGAATTGCCCCTCTGAAACGTGTTTTTTTACGACGTTTTTTGCTCGAAATTAATACGGTACGGAACCCTTGGTGTGCTAGTCCGACTCGAACTTCGCCGGTTTTGTTGTTATATTTCCAAAACTCGTTAGCACGTTAAACTGTTATTGATTGAGCAGTCTTATTCCAACGAAAAAAGTTCTAACTATAGTTAAGCCCATACCACAACTTAGACACATACATACATACAAACTATATATGTAAAATAACACTATATATAAAATAAAATAAATAAAATAAAATAAAAACTCACGCCTTCCTCCCATGGGTGTAGGCAGAAACTACAGAACGCCACCTGCTACGATCCTTACATACCGATCTTTTGCTTCGTTAACGTTCATACATCTGGTCATACAGGCACGCCGGTTGCGAGTACTATGCACCTGACCTTTCTGAAGAACATCACCAATAAGGTCACTATAGTATGTCCTTCTAGGGCGTCCACTCCCGGCGTTTCCACAGACATCGTCCTTGTAAATGCCTTTTATTAGTCGCCTTTCATTCATCCTCTCAACATGACCAAACCATCTAAGCATTATTTTTTCAGTGTTTTCGGAATAAGTTTGAATTTCAAAAATAACTCCACGGTTTTAATCTGGGTCTAAAGATGTTGTTTGGTAATGAGACCGAATGCAAGCTTTTATAATTTCTAATGTCACGATATTATCGTCGACGTCCACGTCCATAAAATGTATGCTAATACGTGCACGTAATAACGTTTTCTAGGACAGAAATTTAAAAGCGTCTAATTTTTCCATAGCGTATAATATTTCCATACTTTTTACCTCCCTGTGTATCGTGATGGGCATGGACGTCCACGATAAAATCTGCACGTTAGAAATTATATAAGCGCACATTAAGTTTTCCTAGCTTTTTTTTTTTTTTTTTTTTATCCACAACGGGGAAGCTCTTGGCCAGAATCTCACCTGATGGAAAGTGATGATCAGGCCGAAGGTGGAAGCGAGCTTCACCCGGAATCCTCTACCACAGAGGAACTGGCTATCTTATCTCTAACTGCCGGAACACAACAATGCTTTTAACATTGTTGTTATGACGACAGACTTAGATAAGATGGTGGTAGCTAGCCAGGCGGACTTAAAACAAGCCCTACCACCAACCAAACCGAGCAGAAAATTTTGCCCCCACTGGGAATCGAACCCGGGACCTCTTGGTCTGAGACAGGTGGTCTAACCACTAGACCACAGAGGCGGTTAGAGCTCAATAAAAAGTCACGGAGTCACAAAAACCCACTTGATAGCATTGACTTATATATTACTGCGTAATCAATGCTTGATATCTTGACCGCTAGTGGTTATTGACAGACAATAGATAGGGTATAAGATGAGGCATTACGAGCATTTTACGGCCATTTTTTACCTAACGGCAATTTTTGGGGCCACGGCTATCTATTCCATATCATCCCTGGAATAATTTATCGATAAAGTTGTTGAATATATGCATTGAGCCTCGACCTGTAGATGATAGGTAGGTAAACATGTAGGTATATGGAATATCTATACAGGGTGGCGGGGACATCGACGCTCAACTTGTTACCATGGATTCAGTACATGATTCTGAACACCACTGCGTTGAAATTTTTAGTCGGTTATCATAAAAAAATCAGCTGTTTTATAGAAAAGTGCAAACCCGACGAAAAATTTCAATTCAGAATCATGTACTGAATCCGTGGTAACAGGTTGTGTGTCCATGGGTCTGCCACCCTGTATGAATAGTTAATCATCTTACTCGAGTCGTAGGGGAAAATAAAATTTTATTTCGGATATGAAACTTATTTATGAAGTGTGTTTGGTCACGTAAAGATTAGACATAGATTATATGGTGAAGGATTCTATTTACACAAGTACTTAAATTGGTATGAAAGTTAATTCTGAATCGATATAAGTACCTATTTTCGGTTTTCCTTCAAAAGCCAGTTTTGGTAAAACATGAATTCCAGTTAATGGATAAGTTCTGTAAAAGGATAGTTATTTGAAATATACATGCAAAATCAATGTGTTTTTTGTTATATCCCATAACTTTACTAATATAAAAAAAACCGGCCAAGTGCGAGTCGGACTCGCGCACCGAGGGTTCCGTAAAAACCTGTAGGTATATAAGTAAAAGTTCATCCATCACGAGTCATAGTTATGGTAGGTTTTTTTAAATTATTTTTTTATTATAAGATGTAACAAAAAATTTACGGTGTTCGCAATTTTTCCTTTATCTGTGCTATAAGACGTTCCTTCGTACCAAATTTTAAGATTCTGAGTTCACGGGAAGTACCCTGTAGGTTTTGATTCCCATGCGAGTTTCGAAAATTTGCGGCATAAACGGCTGTATCTTTTGATTGCGTTGGCTTAGAAGTTTGATGTTTTTACAGCTCTAAAGGACAGTAGACTTGAGTATTTGATATAAATTTCAGCTTGATACCTCCACGAGTTCCTGAGAAAAAGGGTCTTGACAGACCGACGGACAAACGGACAACAAAGTGATCCTAAACACCTTGTATATAAAACTCAAGGACAGAAGTTGATATTTTAGGTTGTAAAATCAAATTAAGGTAGTTAGTACCTCAGGATATTTGATAGATGTGGCTTTTAATTGTCTAAATTCAGACAAGCCACGAAGCCACATCTAGCTAGTCTCACAAATAGTTACAGTACCACTAAAACAAATTAAGCAGACTGAACACAGTTATTTCAGACCCATTCTTCCTATTCCTTTATCCCTTTCACAAAAGTATGCGCATTTCACGAGACCGCTGTCTCCAGCTAAACACCTAAAGAGAAATGCGCAAGCCGGACGAAGGCGGGAAAGGAAAAATTTAATATGTCCAGTTAAACTCGTGCGGGGCAACCCTAGCCTAAAATATTACATACCCGGGCCGCACAGTTTGATAAGATAAAACTAGCTCTAACTAATATACGAGAATTTTTCCCCTTTTTATATAACGTACATAAATAGCACATGCCAATTTTCGAGCTCATATAGTGTACGATGTATCTCCCACAAAAGTTTTATATTAGCATAAATTGACTTTTCGTAATACCGAGCCTAAGGGTAGTATTACATTTCTGTAAATATTTACCATACGAGGTTTTACAAAGTCCAGGTTAAGATGACCCTTGGGCATGGTACATTTTCTTTCAATGGAGGAATCTATGGAATTTGGTTGGTTTGGTGTTGTGTGCCCAATATTTTTACCAAACTTGGCGACAGAATGTGGAGGATCTTGTTTATTGCAAATACGATAGTTACCATTCTTTTCGACTATTTCTTTCCTCAGAATATTTAGAATATTTCCGCGTTTACTCTTTTATATTAGTCTTTGGACGCTACGAACAAACTGTATTGGACATGTGATATTTTCAATTTATTGTGTTGGTTACGTATTTCTTATTTCTATATTTACATACGTTATGCTTTGTAACTTAAACTTTGCTTTTTCTTGTGACTTTTTTTGGACACATAAATACAACGTTTTGTTGTTGTATCAATTATCCTTAAGCAATAAGTTTTTATTTTATCGAGTATTTCATGTAGTTGCCTTCTAATTAAGGAACTGGTTCCCATCTAGGTAGCACAAAGAACAGCATTGATCGCTTTCAGAAAAATTCCTAGTCGTTAAAATGAAAGCCAGCATTTTGTAATCTCTTAGCAACATTTCACTTTTTATTCAAAAACAATTTACATTGTGTTGAATCCAGGCATATACAAGCAATTTAAAATACAAAAAAAAACAAAATACGACTATGAATTACTACTAAATTCAACATTCAAATAAAGCGACAAACCGTTTCAAATGTAATGTCAAACAATTCTAAGTATAATTTCGAAAAAGATATATTAAATGTCGGCAAATGACTCTAAATTACATAATGTCAAATGATTAAACACAGTTTTTTTTTATTTAATTAAAAACAGAAATTGTGTGACATAAATTCCGATATGTTTTACAGAAATTTTTCTAATAAAAAGGCTTTTAAGTTTGCTTGAAACTAGTGGGTGTTATAAATCAAGGTCTTTAGCTCAGAAGGAAACTTATTAGCTTGATACTTCGAGCAATGTTCTACTATGTTAAACAATTATAATAACAATATTCTTAAAACATCACCACAGAGTATAATACTGTAATGAAAGTATGTCAAGTCGTCTGCTTTCATTAGTATATATACAGAGTGTGGCGTCAATAGTGGTCCAACGTTAAGGGGTTGATACACCGTATATTCAGCTATCATATACCACAATTTTTACGATTTTTATCCTGTTTACGTGTTCTCGTACATGGAAATAACTTTGTAAATGTAGTTTGCAGATGTATTCCACAGTGTTATACATAAGAAATAATGTCATTTATGGAAATTACAGCCAAATTAGTAAATCAAGTTGTGAATTTTTCTAAACAGTAAAAACTAAATATTATGAGACCTATGGAATAAATGGTTCAAATTGTGGTTTATGACAGCTGAATGTACGGTGTGTCGGCCCTTTAACGTCGGACCACTATTTACGGCACACCCTGTAAATGCTCTATATATATTATTAAAATGAAAGCAGACGACTTGATACAACGAGTTGATCATTAAACTTCAAAGTGAAAACAGGCAGGTTAGATGTCAAACGAACTTAACTTATTAAGACAAGTTACTAGAAACCGCTACAAAAGATGTTATTCAGGTTACAATTTATGAACAGGTTACAATTTAGTTGTTTGCAGAATTAACATACATCAATGTAATTATGGTTTGCTTTATATCCTTGAGTGATGATATCTTTAGGGAGATATTTCAGAAGTTTAACTTGGAGACGTTAACTTTTGAAGGTAGGTAGATTTATAAAATGAAAGGTAGTTAATTCATTCAGGCGTGACTAGGCGGAAAAAAAAAAAAAACAGCTGTTCCATAATAAGTTTGCATAGCTCGTTAAAATGTAGGGAACAGCTGATTTTTTTTTCGCGATTTCAGGGTTGGTCCCATAAGGAAAGTTGTTCATAATGATGAATACAATGACCCCTAAAGAAATTTCGTGTGTGAATAGTTACACCTTATATTGCGCTGAAGACGTTAGCTATTATGCGTCCGTGGATGACATGTAATGCAGTAGAAGTTATCTTGTTTATCCATTCATTCATTCATTTCATTCATTTATTTATTTGCATACCATAATGTGTTATGGACCCTGTAAGGGCACAGCAACATAAGTAACAAGGAAAAATAATTAAAATTAAACATTATTTAGAACATGAATCAGTCTAATTTATATTAAATGTATTTAAATTAGAATTATACAATATTTATAGTTTATTTTATATGCGTGAATGTAATTGGTCAATGTATAGATAATGTCAATTAAATATTTATGGAATTCCAGTCACAGTTTTATCATTCATGTGTTCATTTATATTATAGTAACATTTATTTATTAGAAATAGCTTCAGTTTATTACTAAACTTATATTTATTTATATTCATAAGATGTTCCTGTAGTTTATTATATATTTTTATTGACATTACATTAATTATGTACTTGATTAATGCATTTTAAGTCATGATATTGCATTGTTTAGTCTGTTTTTACGTCTTAGAGTAAATGTATTCTGTATGTCCTTCTCTTTTGGTGTATAATTCGGGATAGTTAAAGGATAGCGTAAAAATTTACCAAATATATAAAGGCAAGGCAAGGTCAAAATCTTCAGCTCCCCAAAGTACAGTTTTGTAACGTTTATAAATCCCATACACACCATTGTAACGTTTATAAATTAGTAGACTAGGCCCCTGATCGAAAGCCGCATATTATCATCTGCCTGGTGTCGATAGATTCATATAAAGAAGACGGCATTCGTTTCACGCACATCCGCTGATCAAGGGCCTGAGTCTACTAATTTATAAACGTTACAATGGTCTCTCAATGGTGAGTTTTTGACAGATTTGCCATACAAAAACTGTCAAAAACTCACCATTGAGACACCATTGTAACGTTTATCAATTAGTAGATTAAGGCCCCTGAATACTTGTGAAAACATTGTCAAAAGTTTTTCTTTATGCGTTGTGCATTACTTTGTGCGTTACAAACCCTGGTTAAGGCCCCGTTCACAGCTTCGAACGATGCAACTTGCGACATGACTTGCATCAAGCGCCAAGCGCGCTTCACATGTTTCCGTCCGTCGGCGTCGCTCCGCATGTCACGTCGCAGTGACTCGTGCCATTCTAAGTTATTACATTTGTTTTCTCCGTAATCGCTGTCACAAGACGCGTGTCGCTTGTCGCTCGTGGCCACGGATAAAAATATTGGGCACTTGTATAAGACCGAACAAGTACCAATAACCCTTTAAACATCTGCATAAATCCAGCTACCACGTCACAACCTGCTGCAAGCTAACGTCACCTCAATCTATATTCGTGAACATCGGGGCCAGTGCTTATATTTTTTGCCGTTAACTATTGTGGTATGCACAGAATAATAGACCGCTGCAGTGTAGGGTTAACGAGATATACACAGTGAGGTGTACGGAGTCAAATATAGAAGGAGTATAGTTGTAGTTAGATGGGCAAAGACAGTGCAGTTAAGAGGAAACAGTCTAAAGGATAAGACGGATAGATCGGTCGTGATTAAACTTGGCACTGAACTTCTTAAATAGACTTCGGGCTTGTATCATATTAACCAAATAGTCAGAGAGCGCCTTATATACAACATGTTTTTTTAATATCCTATAACTCTAGGGTTATATAAGGGTTCTATAAGTAAAAATTATCCAAAAAGTCCTAGAATATGTGGTCCACAAATGCATAGCTTCGAAGATAACCTAACACTGTACTCTCGATGTGTCTATCTAAGTTTCATTAAATAAATAATCCTAATAATCCTTTTATTCAAAACAGCCAAATACAATTTCTCCATCTCAACCAAAACATACAAGTGCCACTATATTAACAAAACGCTAAGCATTTTTGAGACAGAGTGAACGTCTGTGTCTGTGCTAGTATAAACTGTGTTACAGACACAGGCGCCTTCCTCTTACAATTCTTTGACAATTTGCACTATTGCAAGCCTAGACTTGTTTATCTTAATTAAGTACTAATAACTTATAACACATAACAATAAATAACATTGTTAATTACGAGTAAATCTTTTTCATATTAACCAATCATTTATTAAATGGATTACTTAAGCATACAGGTACACCTCTACCTAACCCTTCGGGGATTGCAGGCTTGATATTATGTTAATATGTATGTCATCATGATCATTCATCATTCTCCTGCCCTTGTCACAATTTATTTGTGGTCGACGCAACATATCTTTTTCTTCCATATGTACGTATATATATACGAGTGTATGTGATTTGCCATGTAGTGATATGATATGCAATGTCATAGGATTATGGGAAAATTGAAGCTCCGGGATCTTTAACCATCACCAATTTCATATGGTGTGCCTTATCTTTGTTAAAATGTATTACACTCAAACTAAGTTTTTACAAACCAACAGCTTTTTTGATTCATCGTCATTTCAACGTGCAGGACATAGGTTTCCAAGCGTTGTTTCTTTTCGTTTGTTTATTTTAGTTATTTTCATAGTCTTATGTCATATGGGATTCTTCTCTGGGGAACCGGTGCGGACATTAATAACATCTTTGTTTTGCAGAAAAGGGCTGTTCGAGCCATTTACAACCTAGGTCCAAGAGATTCCCTTCGAGAAAAGTTCAAAGAAATAGATATTCTGACTGTAGCCTCTCAGTATATATTTGAAAACCTATTGTATGTACACAAAAATATTTCAAATTTTAAGAAAATGTCCGATATTCATAGTTTAAATACCAGGAATAAACACAATCTTGCCGTACATCGAACTCGCCTCCACAGAGTAGGCAACTCGTTCATGGGCCAATGTATACGCTTTTACAACAAACTTCCCATTAACATTCGAAACTTACCCATTAAACGTTTTAAAAACTGTATCAAAACTAAACTTTGTAAAAAAGGGTACTATAAAATTTCTGATTATTTAGAAGACAAAAAAGCTTGGGAGTGAGCTGCTCGCTCTGCTAAAATTTGTGATAAAACCATAAAAACTTGCCACTTTAATAATAAATATGTAAAATCATGAAAAAATACCAGTTTTATATACACATTGACATTGTTGAATATTATAACAAAATGACATGATTACTTTGTTAAGTATTATATTATTTTTTAAATATTGTGAATGTGAGGACTATGTGGATCATTTTTTTAATTTCTTTATTTTACATTTAGTGTTATTGATGTTCTGGCGGTTTGAGTATTTTATGCGGCCTACTCAAATGTCCTTTCTTTGGTATTGTTCGTCGAGTCGCTGAGCTCCTTAAGTTCTGAGATGAGCTCCTCGATTACTGACAATTGCTTGCACTGACTGGACAGGTCCACTCAAATCTGTGTGGTTCTTTCCTCAAAAGACCATTTCAGACACTATCTACATGGTCCTCATATGGCCTGACCAAGATAATGTCTGGACTTTAAAAGAGACTGTGACCTCTGAGTTTGTTTCGGCCTTTCTTCTCAGAGTAGTCAGATAGGAAACGCCGACCTCATCTAGCTTAGCTCTAATATTTTTTTAACATGACGTGTAAAAGTGATTCCGATATCCTATTTACAGAATAAACAATTTCATTTCAGCGACCACATGGATTGGTTCTGTGCATCCAGCGGATTCCTGGTGCCTTAACAAGGTCTTTGTGTTTGTAGTTAATATTTATTTTATTCATTGTAATTAAAATATCGCAGTGTCATCAAAATAAACAATACAGAGTGTCATAAGAAGTTTTTTTTCCATTTTTCAATAAAAAAAATAAAAAAAACTTTTTTTAGACCATACGATTGAAATATGCTTAAATAAACAAATGTCCAGGTCTGTTGGTAAACCAAAACATAATTTATCATCAGTTTGTTTAGGTTGTGTTAGTTTTCAATACTTCAAGTAAATATTGTATTTGAGAAGAATATGTTCACAGATTGTAATATAGGAAAGTATAATGTATCAGCTGTTTACATACTCACAACACTTCAAAATAATTGAAGGATCACGGCTTGTTATGTTTGTTGGTAACCTCATGTTTACACTATTTCATATTTAAGGTTTTCAGTGAGTTATGAGTTCGTTTATCTAAAAAAGTATAGGGAACTTAGCGTTATCAAAAAATAATCAATGTCCATAGTCACAAGATGAAAAGAAAACCTTCTATGAAATCGTTTTGTACCTTACAACTTATGCCTTGCAACATACGTTGAAACAAACGTGTCATCCAAATGTATGCAACGCAACATGAAATGTAACACAACAGCTACGCGACTGTTACGAAGTGTGTCACCTAATTAAGGGATGAGGGTAGCAGAGTATTTAGTACTTACCTTTTTTACCAGACTACGGCGAAGCAAAAAGGAGGGTTATGATTTTGATTCCTTAGTAAACTTCCAGAAGACTTTCAAACGTTATTTAAAAAGTTGTAACTACAAATCGAAACGTTTCCTTACGCATAATTCCTCCTAATGTATGCATTAATTGTATTTAAAAAAGTATTAGATGTATCGTTGTAGCTAAAACCAAATTGTAAAATAGGTTAAGTGTTTTAGACATAAAGCAATAAATGTAATGTTACGTTTCACGTAGGAAATTATACCGTCTATCCAGTTCCACATTGAATTTAAAGACAAAGTTTTAAAAGGCACCACCAAAGTTAAAAACCGTTAAAAACCTTTTTTGTTTTTAACCTATGTTGTCCCACTGCTGGGCAAAGGTCTCCTCCATACTTTTCCAGTCCTCCTTATGTTGTGCCTTTTCCAGCCAATCGGTTAGGATCGAGTCTAAATCGTCAGGCCAGCGTTTTTCAGGCCTGCCCCGGCGACGACGCCCGCCATCAGGTACCTACCCACTGTGTGAAACCAAAAAAAACACAAATACAAAACACACATGCCTACATTTCCCCAAAAACCCGCTGCGTCAAATCAGGTCAGGTGTCAAACATAACTCATGAAAAACATGACCCTCCTTCCAACTTCGGCGTCGGGTAAAAAGTTGATAAAGCCATGCAAGAAGTGGCCATCATTCATAACCGCCTGTGGCCGGGACGTACCATTTATCAAAGGCTCAAAATCTACATGACTAGGCCTGAATTCGGACTTTTGGTTTGTGAACTAATATGCTCTGTAATATAGTAGGATATGTTAAATTTTCAGACTTCAATACTAATATTTGTTGTACCTGACAGATGACAATAAGTTTGTATGTCATTCTGCCCTTAATCCAATTTATTTGAGGACGGTGAAACATGTCTTTTTCTTCCATACTTCTCTATTAGTCATTTCAGAAGTTTCCCGCTTTCTTGCCATATCATCTATCCCCACAATGGACAATAAGTTTTACAATACTGAGCACGGGCTACTGCGATTCCCAGGTCGGGCAAAGTGTTTTTGGGATTTACCAATAGGGATAGTAATTCCTGATAGTAAAATCCAATAACACTTCCAGTTTCCGGAATCTGGATTCCGGAGACTGGTGATATATTGTATATCACCAGTTTTTTTAAGGGAGTATTTAACTGATCCTCTCAAAACTTAAAGACCTTATAATGATGGACACTTTTTTAAATTAATGAACCTGTGTACCTAAACAATGGGTTAGGTTAGGTTAGGACTGTGACAAACTGCGCGCGAGCCGAGCGAGCGTAGCGAGCGGTGCCGTGGCAGCCGTCTGCGAGCGCTATGTCCAAGTTAGTAGTCGCAGTTACTGGGCTGTTTTTTTTGAGAACCCAAAAATTGGAATTATTTGAGATTCCAAAAAGAGACGCAATCAATTTTTTATATACGTGTAAAAGTGATTCCGGTATCCTATTTACAAAGTAAACGATTTCATTTCGTTTCAATCATTATTATTACATTGCTCAACAATATTTTATGGAGAGTTATATTATGAGAATTATTAGAGCTTCGATTAAATACATGCCATGTTTTAACTTCCTTATATTAGAAGTCGAGCCAGCTAGCAGTAACTCTTCTTGCGTTTTTTCTTCTTAATTATATTCATAAAACAGTACTTATAACATAAAACAATTAAGTACCTTAGCTAATGGGGATGTTGTGCTTGCGGGAAATGAAGTTGCATCCACAACACGGAAGGAAATAATATCTTCGCATTAGACGGTAAATGCACCGTTTATTTAGTCTTAATAAGTTGTTTAAAATATTAACGGAGAATATAAGTACGGAGAAATAATAAGGAGGAAAACGCACAAGGGCAAGATTGCACTTAAAAGGTTGTGTGTATGCAATTTAGAATCCAGTTACTGGAATTTTCTCTACAATGTTTTTCTCTCGCTTACCTATAAACGAGAGAAAAACATTGTAGAGAAAATATTTCATTATTGTTGGACAAAATTCCAACTTCAGCTTAAAAGTTTATAAGAAAAACAAAGTTGGATAATACTAAAGCCTGTATCTGCATTTGGCTTAGTCCAAAAGAGACACAAAATATTATTTTTGGATTCATTCTTTTCTAATCATGTGGATGTCGGTTTACCAAGATGAAAAGTATCCTATGTTTTAATCTTTGTGCCAAATATCCAAATCCGTTCAAGCGTTTTTGCGTGATTATGAGAAATAAACATACGAATTTTCACATTCGTAATATTAGTAGTATTACTTCAATTTAATCAATAAAAGACACTATCTATATGCCTAGCCCTTTCTCAACTATGTTGGGGTCGGATTTCAGTCTAACCGGATGCAGCTGCATACCAGTATTTTACATGGAGCGACTGCCTATCTGACCTCCACAACCCAGTAACTGGGTAATACGATACCCCTTGGTAAGACTGGTTGTCAGACTTTCGGGCTTCTGACGACTTGTAACGACTGTCAAAGATCCACAAATGACAGTCGAGACCAACAGCTTAACGTGCTTTCCGAGGCACGGAGGAGTCTCGGTATTTAAAAATGGACCAACCCCGGCAAGCGTAGCTTAACCTGATGGATCGACCCGTGCGGCTGTTATTACTTAGCCACGACCTCCTCCTAAAATAACAAAAACAAAGAGTGCAGAGACATAAAACATGTCCTGTCTAAGTAATGTTTTGGCACGAAGTAACATGACTAGGATTATTACTAACAAAGTTACCGTAACACACGATACATTTTACCTTCATGTTACTTGATATTGTGTCCTGGGTGTTTCTGAGAAAAAATATATGTAAACAGTGAGTGTGTTAGGGCGTGTGTATGTCACAGGTGTTTGGAATAAGTACAATAAGAGATGAAAGATTTTTAATTAAAAAAAAATATCGGGATTTAAGAAAAAAAACAAAAATTCAATCTATTTAGGTATACTATACCATACCGAGTGATCCGATTAGAAAAGGGCAACATCAGCTATCTAATCTGTTTCATTTTGACGGTTCAACAACATTCATTGCGTTATTAACGTTGATCAACAGATTTTTTTTCGAACATACGAAGCAATGGATTAGCAATCTGTTTCAAAACGATTGTGGTGTATTACGCAAATGGGGTGCAGGTTTGTTACTGGGATGTTTCAACAAACACCGCCTGTTTAGCTAGCGATTATTTGTTCCTACAATTTTTTTTATTAATTCAAGCAGTATGCCGTAAGATCGCTCCACCACGTGAATATTCAAAAATACTATAGAAGTACTGGGTTGTAAATTCTTATGCAAATGAATATAATTATAAGAAGAGTCATACAATATTATTTCCAATAAAATCCTCATATAACTCAATTTTAAAAAAGAGATTTGTTGAGATCATTTTACACAAACTGCCTTCAAGTAAGCCTTTCCCAGCCGACTTTTAAACTTATGGTTTACGGTTTAAGAAAATTGATTTCACTCAAAAAGAATACTATCATTCACACCTGAGGAGGAAAAACATAATATTTAAGATAAACGACGGTTTCGCTCGGTACCTAATAAACTAAAATTAAGTTATAAAAACGGTAAAAACGTACAATTCATACATTATTCAGGTGGTGTATTAATAGCCTATTAAAAGTTGGAAGTGATTATCTTATAACTTATGCTTGTTCCTACCGACCTAATTCACAACATGTTATATAAAGTTACTATTAAGTACTAGGAAAGAAAAGGCGCTGGTTCTTGGTAGAAAACAAAAGTATATATAAGTCAATCAAAAACACATAGACAGTGATATCAAAAAGTAAAATATTATAAAAGAGGCTTGCAAAGTACCTATTCAAGTTAGTAAATATTTTCTGCCTCTCTTTATGAAGTGTGCTCCGAGCTCGCTTTACGTGTATAGATGCATAAATAACAACGAAAGTGCCTGCAGTTGACCTTAAGTGAGCACACTACGGCATATGCAGCTTTTACAACCGTTATTTTCTTTGTTGGGAATTTTCAAAGTGATGAAAATATGCAGGTGAACCCATATTTTAGTAAGAGTTGCCGTACAGCAGTAGAGGGTTACAACTTACAGAAGAAGTTAGTAAGAATGATTGAGTCGCAATGTTCAATTTATTATTTATATTGGTCTGGTAAATTACGGTGTAATGTTTATTTTAAGATCTCAACATAGGTCTGCCAATTGACTTGCCTTTTTTATAACTATTTTTATCAGAAATGTGTGGTCATATGTGGGATAGACTATCAAACTGAACATCTTTCTCCATGGAACTAACATAGTAATCACGAAAAATTACCACATCCTTAAATATGACACCTTTCTGATAGCTACATGCTGTATCAATTTTGATAACGACGACCCTTTGAAATGTTTATTTCCTAGCGGGTGTGTTTATATTAAGCCGTTGGTCACGGCTGTCATTCGTGAATCTTTGACAGTCGTTACGGGTCGTCAGAAGCCCGAAAGTCTGACAACTAGTCTTACCAAGGGGTATCGTATTACCCAGTTACTAGGTTGTGGAGGTCAGATAGGCAGTCGCTCTATGTAAAATACTGGTATTCAGCTGCATCTGGTTAGACTGGAAGTCGACCCCAACATAGTTGGGAAAAGGCTAGGCAGGTTGACTGGGTGCGTTTAATATACAGACCGATTTACTTTTAAATACCCGGTCACAACTAATGGAACTAACTAATCTGCTGAACGCCCTGATTGCTCAGGAGCCGGAGGTCGACATTGCGCGCTGTGGTGTTAACTGAAAGTGCAGCAAGCAATTGTTTTATAAATAAATAAATAACAACCGGCCCTAGATAACCTAACCTACAAGTTAATAATTAATCATTTTCCCCCAAATTGTTTTTTTTTGTTTTGTGTTCTTTCTTTGCGTCATATTTACCTCAAATAAACTTTTTTTTTTTTCATTTAATAATTGATACGATTACTATAGAATTTGAATACTTTTTATTCGCACTCAAAACACAAATAATAATTTAAAAAAACTTTTCACAATAGTCTAGACATTTTAATTCTACTCAATTAGAATGTAATCAATACAGATTAAATATAATTGGTTAAGAATTCTATCTTCATTGAACAATAATTTAGTTTCCAATACTTTCTGAATTTCTAAGTACTAATTGAATCCATTGAATTCTTCAATTAAGTTAGATTATGTAATTTCAGAACAAATTAACACTTATTCTGAAATTAAGCTAAGATAGAACAAAATCATTAAGTATTAAATACTACTAAACATTGATTAAATATTCTGATATAGAAAAAAAATAAGTAAGTAGATAAAGAATGAATCCTCAAAATCTTTTAATTTATAAAGCTTAAATTAAAATATACCAATTTTTTTTATGAAGCCTAAGCCGGAGGGCGAAATATCACGCTGTTAGTACAAATCTTCTAAATCCCGATAATTTTAGTCGATTCACTTGTCTTTCATTACTTCAAAAGAATAAACGTTTTAGTAAACAAAGTAACTTCTTTATACTTTGTCTAGACTCTGTCTGAAAAATAAATGAAATTAATTAATCATACCACTATCATAACATAACGCCTGTTTTAGGGTTAGGCAGATATGTACCTATAGTACACCCACATCTCGCCAGTTATGTTTAGTCCCATGTTATAGGGGGCAAGCCAATTGCCAGCAACCGGGCACATATCTAGACTACGGGCTATTACTGAGACATTCCTGGTGGATAACGCAACAATACTTTGTCCGACCTGGGAACGGACCCAGGACCTCATGCTCAGCAGTAGCACTTGCGACCACTAGACCAACGAGGTATTCCATTATCAAAGTGCAAATATTGAATTCATATAAGTACCTATATACCACAATATCTATATATCGCGCTCCTCTACTCACAAACACAATTTATATTCAAACCCAAAAAATTACGTGACGTCGCAGAATGACGGAGACGCATGTAGCCGTCAAACTGATAATTACGTCAATCTGTAACTTGACATCCGACGTCGACGTCGTTGCTGCAACGTTCGTGCAGTCATCTGTGAAAGAGATAAACATACATGTCTGTTTAATGTACCTACATTTATTTATGTGATGCGGAGGAATGAGGAATACGTTGTGAGGAAAGTTGTGACTATGAATGTGGACGGTCTCCTCTTTGCGTGTCGATTGCAATTCATAAAGAGTCAGCCCAGAAATTGGCCACGAGTTTGGCACGTTTCGTAGAATCCATGTGCTCCTGCATTGTGTAGGCAATAGGTAGGACACGCTGACGATATTAAGTGTCCCATTGTTTCTGGGACAGGACCACATTTACACTCCAGGGCGGAGTTGGCTGTGAATGTCCAACTGAGCAAGCTTTTTCCTTACATCGAGCTACCTGGGTCCTAATGAAAGGATTGTGTGGATGATGATATGGCAGAGATTACGACGAATAATTTGGACCGAGTGGACCCTAAATCTTTATTTAAAATAAAAGTGGTTTAAGTTACTCCTTATGACATCACCTGTTTGGCAGTGAAAGTCCCGTCAAAATCGGTCCAGGCGTTTCGGAGATTAGCCGGAACTTTTTTTTTTTTAATATTTTTACCGTATATACTTTAAGTATAAAGCTGTTATTTTGGCATTACAAACAAACACTTCAATTCTATATATTTGTATAAATGTATATAGATTTAATTACATGTAAAGTCAAGGCTTCAGACAAAGTAAAGTCTTTTTAATTCCTATTTTAGAACATAGGCAGCCGTCACCGAATTAGTAGCGTCATTCTAAATATTGCAGAATATACGAATTTAACGCCGACGAATGTGATTTCAACTTCACTACTGGAATATTTACCCGTATTGTGGTGACTTGAGGTAGAAGCACTTCGGTCCCAGAGTGTATACCGACTGCCTTAGTGCAGGAAATTGAAATCCTCGTGGGCTCTGCGTAGTGGGAGACGTGATGGTGGTCGCCAAAACAAATATATGCTGCAAAGAGCTTACGGAAGTAGCTGGTTTAATAATAAATATTATATTAGGTAGAGCAGGAAAATTATGACTGAACAACTAAAGATTTATATTGTTAGTTTCTGAATGATATAAGAATATTATTGTCTCACTCAGTCATACTGATTCATCGGCTCATCTCATTTTACACAGCTTATTACCTACCCCTAGCATTAACCTTTTTCTTATACTATCCATAAGTAATCAAGTATACATTGGAATAGATAGCATACAAATTGGTAGAAAATATGAGTTGAATCCCAAAAACCACTTAGATCAACAAAAGACTGACAAAATGCGTGAAGCCACAAAAAGCCAATTTATATCAAAACGATCTGTAGTAAATTTGTACTGACACGTTCTCGCCGTACCTTTGTTAATATTGTGATTTAATAACTGGCAGCGTCACTCCGGGCATGATTGGAAATCTTGTCAATGGACGGATTGCAGGGGTACACTTGACGCTTATGCAGCAATATTTTGGACTGGCAATGAACTATTTGTACAAAATGCATTCAAATTATCTATACTTAGGTACTTACATAACATCATAAACATAAGTAATACATTATAGAAGTGGAAACTTGTAATTGGCTTTCTTCTACATATTACTACTGACTAACTGTAAGTTTTCTTAAAATTAATAAAATAAAATAAGATCACGCCTTATGTCCCCGAAGGCTTAGGCAAAGGTGTGCCCATAGTAGGTACACCCACATTTCACCAGTTATGTTTAATAGGGGCGAGCCTATTGCCATCAACCGGGCACAAAGCCAGCGAGGCTGGTACTGAGAAATCAAATGGAAAAACCCAATATCACTTTACCCGACCTGGGAATTGAACCCAGGAGCTCATGTTCAGCAGTGGCGCTTGCGACCACTGGACCAACGAGGCAGTCACTAGACACATGTTTGAAAAAAAAAATAGAGGATCTGTCCGCGACTCCGTCGAAGATTACCCCCTACATCAAAGTCACAAAATTTTACCTCTTTATATTATAACAGTTTGAGATTGATTTTCATAGGTATTATTTTTAAATGATTATTTTTTTAATAGCGAAAGCGTCCTTAAGCCTCCTTTTGTAAATGAAATTGATTTAGATAAAATATAGAGAGAAATATTGTACAGTCAAACTCGACGCATTTTATTTTGGCACAGAATTTCACAGAATATCCAACACCGGTATTTTTGTCCACAAACCTATGAAAAAAAGCCAAAAAACTCACCTACATGCATGTTTCATTTTTATTTATTATTGCATATTTTGCACGTGCTCCGTAATAACTGAAGAAGTATTGAATACTGTCACCATTTTTCAACATGTCTAGAAGTGACACTTACTTTTTGTTTGAAACAAAAACTAAAATGTTCCATTCATTTTTGTTTTTGCCTAAAATACTCTCAAGGACTTTACTAAGACAAAGTAAGCAACTATCTCCGAATCTACGAGAACACTTTTTTATTTTTTTTATCACAGTCAATAAAAAGTTATAGCTACCTTCTATTTTGTAACAAAACCTTCGGAGAATATTTCTATTCCACGAAAAAAATATTATAGACCGAAAGTAATAGTTTTACATTACACAGCTATTCAAGCAAAATAGGCAAAACGAAACCACAGCAATATGGAAAACATAAAACGTTAACAAAGGAGAATGCATCTGAGAAAAAAATACAACCTTTTTGGCTCGTTACATATACCGGAACCCCGGAGCATTATAACGTACCTACTGTAGGTATTCGATTTTCCTTTTGAATAATAATAAAGGACTTCGACTTTTCTCTTTGATTATAACGAGCTGGACCACGACCCTTTGTTGCAAAATTTGTTGCTGACACAAGTTACATGCGGGCTTTAAAGTTGGAAATAAAATCGGTGAAACTCGAAAGGCACTTGGTTATGTAGAAAGTGGAGCAGTTACAAACGTTAGCAGAATTAGGTTTCATGCATTTTCGAGAAAACTTCAGAAATGAAAAAAAATCTTAAGCAATGTTATAATGAAGAAAATAATTTTCCATTACCACAGTAAGTACCTAGCTGTGTTTTCTTAAACATTGTAAGTTTTTTTTTTTTTTTTACAAAATTACATTACAAACCCGTAAAGTTTTGACTTGCTAAATGACAGCGAATTATGAAATAACTCCGAAAATGGATCGGGAATTTCAATAACTCAAACTGTCAGTTTACAGTTCCAAGAGCTTTCTAAGTATTCTTTTCATAAAATCACATTTACAATGAGACATAAAAAATATTTCGTTCTCCCTCGTTATTTTCAAAATCCTGTCACCAACTTTGCAGACATGAAATGTGTTTTTATTTCATGCAGTTTTAGTTTGATATTCGCAGTGATATTCTGTAAAAGCTGTTATTGAGCCTAACTCTAGTTTTGACATGTCTGCTTTGACATATAAAAAGCTTTTGACACTGCTCATGACAGCTGTCAGAGCGTGTACAAAGCGAGTTCGATAGAGAGTTTAAAAAATAATGCTCATAGATTTTGTGAACAACAAAACAGTATCAAATTCCGGGGTTTTGTTTTTGTCTGTTATAATAATACTGTCCATGTATTTTTATTTATGGTGGCTATAACAATATTTTGCGAGTTTTAGGGAAACAACGGCTGCATATTATGTTACTGTTATTATTATCGGCACAACTATGTGACGATAGGCCTATAACTATGTACATACCTACCGCGTATGTATCTAAAAAACCGTGTAATATTATTGTAAAGCACTGATTTTAAAGTGGGGCTCGTGGCTAAATTTATCAGCCTCACGGGTCGATCTTCAAGGTAAAGGAACGCTTGCCGAGGTTGGTCAGCGGATGGGTGAACATCCATAACATACCGAGACTCGTGCCTCGGAAAGCACGATAATTGGTGGCGTTGCGGACTGCGGCGAAGCGAAAGGAGGGTTATGTGTTTGACCTGTATACGTATACATGTATGTATGTGTGTATGTATGTAGGTATGTCGTACTACCACCACTCCACCCTCACTGATGTAACGCTCGAATTGTATCATTACAGAGGCCTTAGTGTAAGTTTGCAAGTGAGTAAACGTAACTATCGCGTTTGCGTTAAGATTTGACTGATAGATCATAATACTAAGAACATAAAGGTGAGAATAAAAATCTTAACGCAAACGCGATAGTTACGTTTACTCACTTGCAAACTTACACTAAGGCCTCAGGTTGCGCACTGTTATGTTCGGTACGCCTCACTAACTGATGAATGCTCGACTGTAACGTTTCATTACAGGCGAATGCTAACGGTGAGGGAACACCTTAACTGATAGGGACAAACAAGCATTATAATCTATAGAATTTTGGTATTGCAAGCGGATTTTTTATTTTTTTAAATTACTTTTTTTACTGTAGAAGAAAGATGGGTTGATAGTGAAAACAAAACAAGGTTTCCGGCTATTATAATGATCTGCATGTCGAAGTTCCTTACGAGGCTCTAAGATTTATTTGCATACCTCAATAGGACCAACTATCGTAATAAAGTTTATTACAAGCTAACACATAATATATTATGTGTAGTAATCAAATGTTCCGTCATTAACGTTAAGTGGGAAACATAAAGTGCTTTATTATGGACTTTCTTAATGCACAATTCTCTTCAAGAATATAGGACGGCTAAATAACGTACCTTTTGCTGTAAAAGGTTAAATATGACTTTCTTGTTATTGATGTAACGAAGATTAAAAGTAAACCTTCTTGGCAAAACTTTAAAAACAAAACTTAAAATAATAAGGAACAATTATTTATAATCCATAAGGAATAACATGGAATATATTCCATCAGGAATTTCTCTGTAGCAGGACAGAATCTGGATTGTTGCCCGTTCGATGGCAATAGGCTTGCTCCTTATTAATGGAACTTGAACAAAACTGGCGAAATGAGGGTGTACTATAGGTACACCTGTGTGGGGAAACAAATCTTTGGGGGAAACAGGTGTAATGTCACGTTCGGAGATTTTTTGTTTGTTTGAACGTCGCTAATCTCTGGAACTTCCAGTCAGATTACAAAAAATATTTTTGCAATTGATAGCTCAATTCATAAGAAAGGTTATAGGCTACTTAACATCACGCTTCGACCATGAGGAGCCGAGCAAAAAGAAAAAAAGCCAGAAAGAACGCTAAGCGAAAACAAAGTAAAAGCGCGGGCGGGAAATGTGGCTGTTATTTTAGTATATTGTTGTGTCGTACGACTTCCACATAATTCCACGTAATATAATAGTCCTAAAAAGTGTCGCATTTTCCAACAGTACTGCAGTGGATTCCCGTTTTCTCTCCCGTGTCGGCGCTAATACTCGACAATATTAGCTAATACCGTGGTAAAGAGATTAGCCACTCAGCAGGTTGGTAACATGGCGTCTGCCCGGGTACGCCTGACGAAGGCTAAGCCCCGTCAGTGGTAGAGGCTATTTTATTGCACCTCGGATGTGTGTGTGCATAGCTGTACCCCGTGGCCACGAGCTACACGCTCAAGCGATCCGCGTTTTGCGACAGGGACTGCAGAGAAAAGAAGTGAAAGAATTTGTTTAGAGGTTGCCATGAGTGTCCACCGTTTTAGCACCGTGTCATAACGGGCAGGACGTACAAGTTGAAGGTCTTAGTGTTTAACCACTGCGGGATTGGCGACGAGAAGACTTGACGATGTTTTCCAAACGTTACCCAACCTAACTGGATCCTTGTGTCGGCTTCTTTCTTAAAGTTACTGACAGTCGGGCTGGTTCACAAATTCAAGGTCGCTGAGCGCGCCATGGAGATAAGATCAGAAATGAAGTTATCCGGGAAAGAACCGGATTATCCGACATAGCCTGCAGAGTAAGCAAGCAGAAGTGGCAGTGGGCTGGCCATGTTTGACCGATAGCCGGTGGAGCAGACAAGTCCTGGGCATTGGAGACTGCGTATCAGTAAGGTGTGGGTCGCCCCCCAGCTAGATGGTCTGACGACCTTAATAAGGTGGCTGGGACATTCTGGATACGGAAGGCAGGGGCAAAGGTGTTGTGGCTCAGCCTGGGAGAGCCCTATGTCCAGCAGTGGACTACGATAAGGCTGAGTTGATTGACTGATTGATGCCACGAGTCACCGCGACGCGCCTTGTGGAGCGGCGAACACAACACCGTGACGCGCGCGCGATGCGAAGCTTGACTCAAGTCGCATCGATGAAGGCATATCATCCATACCTACTAATAGAGATGTAGGTATGGAAGGAAAATACCACGGCAACCTAACATAAATTATTATTGGTTCAAGGGCAGGAGAATGATAATGAGGATTTTATTGATTAATTTTCCAGTGTATTTATTTCTGACCTCTAATATTATGTAATTTCGCGATCAACCCAAAACCTCCTATGGACACACGGCCATAATTATTATTCTAGTAAGTACCAACAACAAACACAATTCCAGCACTAACACTAAAACTAATCAACATAAACCACAACAGTTTCCCACAAAATGATCATAAACAAAATTGTTTGGACAGCACATTATTCTCCTACATGACTGCAACTTTCACCCGACCGTACGGAAAAACGTCTAAATGTGCAATGCAAGCATTTTTTGCTGTTTGCTTATAAAATAAAGCTGACCGGAGCAGCTTTGTTTTATTTGGGTTAGAGTTGCTGACTATTGTATGAGTTAGATAAAATTATATTTGGAATCGGCAATAGTCTGTTTTGAATAACTGTTTTGTGGTGCAATACCGAGCTGCTATCTGACTGCCACGGTGCTAGCAAGCGCGATTGCCGAGTGGTCCTGGGTTTGATTCCCAGGTTGGCCAAAGTATTATTTGGTTATTCCATTAGGAGTTCCTCAGTAGCAGCCCGGAGTTTGGAAGTTGGTGGTGTGAAACCCCCCGTGCCTCGAAAAGCACGTAAAGTCATTGGTCCTGCGCCTGATCTCCCCGGTCGTGTCGGATTGCCGTCCCATTGGACTATGAGAGTTAAAAGTATAGTTGACCGATACTGCTGTATGCGCGGCGAGGCGGGGGGCAGCGTTGACGAATGAGAGGCGGGCAGGAGGCCGCGAGCCCGTTTTCATGAACAGCAAATATTTACATAATATTTTTTTTCTACTATGCATGTTTCCTTTAAGCTTTTGCTCAATGAGTTATTTAATAAAACCACTATGATTTATATACCCATAGATAGTAAAAATATACAGTGGAATCATGAATTTCATCAAGAATTTCTGCCCGCAAACCTGCAAAAGGAGGTCTTTACTTTGGTTCGTCTTTCAGAATGTTGTTGCCTACAGTTGTTTAGAAAGTAATTAAGATCAAGATAATTCATTATGGTTTCTTCAAGCGGGTTTCTTTACAAATTACCAAAATTAGTGTACTTTGTATAATATCTAATTAGTGTTTGTCTATTTCTGTTGGCAAAACTGTATTCAGGAATAGAGAAAGGTGGGCATTAATGAACCACTGTTGTGTGACTAAGAAATAATAGTAGGTATGTAGAATAATAAATATAATTATGAATAATAAAATAAAGAGAATACACAAAATAAGAAGCGAAACAAAATTCATAGATGCTTTACATTACAGTGGCGATGGCAAAAGATGGACACTAGAAACAACAATATGGGAAGGACCAATTGGTAAAAGAAGCAGAGGACGTCAAAAAGACAGATGGATTAACGATATAATAGCCTTAGCAGGACAAGAATGACTAAGAAAAGCAAGAAACAGAGAAATTTGGAGTAAACTGGAGGAGAGCTATACCCTGACTGGGGTTCCAGCATCAGATAATTATGAAATAAATATATAGGTAAATTAGTTTGCATTAACATTTGTATAAAATATTCTAGATTCTAAGTAAAATTTTATTTTTAAGGTTGTTGGAAATAAATGGGTTTATTATTAATTTTTTTCTTATATTTATTTTCGTCCTTAATAAATAAGTACATATAAAAATAAAAATAAAAAGTAAAAAAACATTTTTTTTTTTTTTTCTTTGTGTATGTATTGTTTTATTATGTATTATTATTATTATTATATGAATATGAACTCTCCCCTCTTTGGTCTAGTGGTAGCAAGCGCTACTGCTGAGGTCCTAGGTTCGATTCCCGGGTTGGGTAAAGTGTTATTGGGTTTTTCCATCTGGAATTAATTCTCAGTAGCAGTCCGGAGTTTGGATTTGTGCCCGGTTAATGGCAATAGGCTCGCTCCCTGTTACATCGAATACTTAAACATAACTGGTGAAATGTGGGTGTAGATTAGAGAGACTATTGGTACACCTCTGCCTATCCCTTCGGGCAATTCAGGCGTGATGTTACTTTATGTTTATATAATATTTGATTTGATACAACCTATTTACACGATATTATTTATGATAGTATTCGGTTCGTGATCGATAGAAGAATCGTGTAAATGAGCCGTAAAAACTTTTAAATGAGTCAGAAAAATATGCAAATGAAGTCGAGGCTACCTTTTATTCAGTTGTAAATCGTACTCCTGAACTTTTTAATATTGTGAACCTTCATATTCGCGAGTTTTTTAATAAAAGTGTAATCTGGTTGTGAAAGTTGTCGCCATATTTTTAAATTTCGGGCATGAAAAAAGTTGTGCTAAGTGATAAATTATTATTTGGGGTGGATTTTAGCGGGATATTTATTGTTTTATTATGTCTAAAGGCTGGAGATATAAATATAAATGAAAAAGAAATAGCAAGAAATTAAGCCTGAAGCGGCCTTAATCGTTTTCTGCATTAGCAAGCTATATTGCATACTAATATCACCATCAATCTGACGTCACAAATGCACCAACTTCGGCCATTGTGTACAGGCCTCATTACCATTTAAAATTGCGGTAATCTTCTTTCTCTGCGGGAAAAATGGCACTCCCCTTTCTACTCCCATATTTTTTCTTTAAATTACTTAGCATAAGTAATTGTCTGTCTCAGAAATGCATACGGTCGTAATAATTTTCTTAGTCTTTAAAATGTTTGTTAATTAAAAAATCACGAACGAAACTAAGGAAGGATTTTCTTTGAGCATTTTCTTGGCAAAAACTCACGATCTCTAATTCTTTTTTCGAGCGTCTCGATATTTTGTCCTTTTAAAATGGTGACTTCTTAAAGGTAGAAAACTATTAGTCTACAAGGTATAATGAAATGATAGGGGCGACTCCAAGACGTGCTCTAAAAGCTCTTCATTGGTGCTTCATGAATATAAGAGCATCATTAGCAGAGAATTTATGAGCTCTATTTTCATTTCATGATAGTACGTAGGAGATGGCTGAAATTGAAACTAATATATTGTTTTGGAAGAAAAAATTTACCTACGTTTGGCGGCGCAGAGCATTGATAAAACGTTCGGTTTCTGAACTAAAAGATATGGGGTTTTCAGTGTTTGACTTTTCCGATATGACTGTGGACAATCGGTTGTATTTTTTTAAGAGCGAGAACGCGATTCACGGTTTAAACATATTTTACCAAGTTGAACTTTTTTTTTTGTAAAGCTATTTGTCCCACTGCTGGGCAAAGGTCTCCACCATACTTTTCCAGTTTTCCTTATGTTGTGCCTTCTCCGGTCAATCGGTTAGGAACTAGTCTAAATCGTCACTTTTTTAGGCCTGCCTCGGTGACGACGCCCGGTATCAGGTACCCACTGTGTGACGATCCTGGCCCTTCTGTTTTCATGCATCTTTTAGGTGTGTGCAAATTATTTTCAAAGATAAGTAAGTACCTAGTTTTTTACAGAAACTCTCAATACTTCTCAAGTGCAAACCAGTTTCTAATATTGACAATGATTCTATTACGTTACCGTGTATTTTTAGAGCATCTCCAGACGAACCGTTCTCGCCTAACAACAAATCGCTGCGATTGCGTGCTCACCGCTGAGAGGGCTTCACAATCAAGCTGGTAAACCGTTCGGAACGATTCAATATTGTAGTGATTTTGTAAGAAATTCTTTATTTTGCTACCGAAGTAGCACTTAACTATTTCTTATTTTTTCTAGAGACGATGAGAGTTTATTTATAAACCCATTAAATTGAGTTTTGATCTTTAGAAAGGTCACGTCTTTTCAGATCGTAATTCTTTCTGTACTCTGGTTCCTATAAACAGAAACGAATCGTATTACTAACTGGGAATATAAATAGATTGGTAAGCTTATTTTTCCTGTGATAGCTACTTCATTATGGGAAGGTCTACTATGCCAAGCTATGATTTATGGCCCTTGCTTCATTATTGGTAAACATACAAGAGACTTAATTTTAGCCAATAACGATCCGTCAGTTATAGGAATCGGCCATAAGAGACTTTTAACGACTCTTTCAAAACCTACAATATTTTTTTTGCAAAATTATGTCAAGCATTTAGCTAAGCATGTATTACACGTAGAAAGTATTTAGTGCTTGTCCATTACCTAAGACCTTCTGTCGATTAGCTTTTATCTAGAGAGATTGTTTTGTTTCTACTATTCACTAGTACCTAGAACAAATTCTTATGTAGGTACCATCAGGAATAGAAGTCTTAAAAGTCCCTCTCCTGCCAAATATCAAGGTATTTTTGACTGATTAAAAGTTTAAGAGTTTTTAGTTCAGAAAGGATCTACTGCATTCAATTTACGATGCAATCTATCGCAAAAACCTACCCCACGAGACGGTAATGTTTCGAAAGCGAGAATACCGCACATAAATAATGGTCGTGATATATGTAGGCAGTCTGCTGTGACCCAATATTCGGTGATTCGGGAAGCACGTCCAAGGAGGATTCATATTTCATCCCACTCTTCAGTCCCAAGGGATGAGCGAGTTAAACCGATATCGACGCTTCAATTTGTGTCCAATTTCGCCTTTCACTCGAAGTGAAACGTCTCAACACAAAAAGAATCAATAGTGAAAAATGAATTCATTAGTGAACCAATCCGACAATGTTTGATTTCTTTCACTCGCATATCAAACGATGTAATAATGAAATGAAAGAAGCAGATAATATGTTAATTTCTATATAATTTTGTCGGAGTCGTTTGAATTTGGAATGAAACTAGATATAGAATGAACCTTCACTCGAGTGAACCATTCACTCTTCTCGCGTCTGATATCGACTTAGCACGAAACGCTTGTCACGATGACTGTGCAAACTGATTTTGTTATCACAGAAAATAGAATAACGAAACATCGGGTAATCTCGTGATTCGTGTTTAGGGAAAGAATATTATTTGGGACTGAGCGTTACATGCTATTCAAGCAAAGAGCACTCTCATAAAAAGTTTGTTTTACATATATCGTTGTGTACCTACTTACTCTGTTTCGTGTTTATTACTCTGTGACAAGTATGAGTAGGTTAGTTTGTAAGTATGACTATTGCTTGTAGTAAATGTAGATTACTGACATATCGAATGGACTTGGTAATCAATAAGGTAGGTAGAAAGAAGTGTGAAGTGAGTGGAAAAGCCGGGAGGGGAAAAGGACATAATAAATGTCCTTTTATGGCATCCCCTCCTGGTTTTTACTTGTTTAATATATTTTTTTGGTGATGTTCTTCAGGAGGACAGGTGCGTAGTACTTGCAATCGACGTGTATGACTAGATGAATGCACGCAAACAAAGCAAAAGGAGTATGTAAGGATCGTAGCAGGTGGCGTTCTATAGTTTCTGCCTACCCCCGTGGAAAGACAGCGTGAGTTTATGTTGCTAAGTATTAAAAGCCAAATTGGAACAGTATTTATTTGCTGTGATTTAATCTGAATTTCGTTGTTTCAAAGGGAAGGATATAATTGATTACCTTCAAACAAGGAATCCATAAAAGTGATGGTTGCAGTAATTAAGCGACTAAGTTAGGTTAGAACTGCGACCAGCCACGTGTTAACCGAGCGAGCGAAGCGAGCGGTGCCGCGGCAGCGCCGGCGAAAGTTACATCCAAGTTGGTCGCAATTACTTGGCTATTTAGTACTTTTAGGACTCCAAAATATGAATTATTTGACGATCACAAAAATAGGCGTAATCATTATATTAAAGTGTTCAATAATATTTTTTAAAGCCCAAAATGGGAATAAACAGAGGTAATTTTAACATCAACCGCCTTTAATTTAGACCATAAACCAGACAGACTCCATAACTTGCCGCGTGTCACCCAACTTTAGATTGGGACAGAGGGAGGAAGTATTCTGAATCGTTTCCAATGGTTGTTTGTCTATTTTCACTTGGTTACAATGCAATCCTTTTACAACAGTCCCTGCTGTTCATGTGACTCCTAAGTTTTATTCGAATACTTTGAAATTATTCAAAACAAGAAAGCGTACGGGTATCACGATAAGTTTTAATTGGGAATTTTTGTTTTTCTGTCTCCTTAGGTACATAATATAACACAAAATCACACTTGTTTTACCCGAAGCTACACCTACATTTCGCCAGTTATTGTAACAGAAGGGATATCTGTATCCGCATCTGCAACTACGGAGCATCAGCATATTTTTTTATATCCGCAAAACATCTGCTTCCTCAACTTTTGATTTTACAAGCTCTGCATGCTAATCCCCATCTTCATAATTTCTATGGGATGTGACACTACGTTGTTTGCTCAAATAGAGAATATTGAAAAACTCTCGCCTAGTTAAATTGGTGGGCTGGAGTGTGAGTTACGCGTTCCTATTGGCTGAATTTGTAGATTCCCTGTCCTTATGACAGATGATCGGCTATTTTTTACGACATCCGCATCCGCACCCACATCCGCACCCTCGTCCCCATCCTCAAAACAATTTTCCTATCGAAATCTTCAAACCCGATTATCTCGACATCCTCATCCGTTACAACCCTGGAGCCAATAGCTAAAATTTGTACACAAATCTAGACTAAGGCTGCGTTTCCACCAGAGATGAGCGAGGATGCGTAGCGAGGGATGTGTGTGAAACTAGCCAATAAAATCGCTGCGTTGTCATAGCTTGAGCTAAGCTCGCGTTGTTATTGGTTAGTTTCACACACATCCCTCGCTACGCAAGTACGCATCCTCGCTCATCTCTGGTGGAAACGCAGCCTAAGGGATGCGGCAGTTTCTTTATTCGTGCAGAAAGACTAAAAGAGTGCCAACAATTTCCTAGTACTGAACTAACAAGTAAAACTCTAAAGTAAGAAAACATGGTAAATTCTGTTAACAGTTGGTTATTAATTAATATAAAAAAATACAAATAATTTCTTTCTAAATTATAAAAGGTAAGCTTACCTGGAAGTCTTTAAATAGACTCCGGATCAAGGTAGGTAAAAACGAATAGTCTAGTTACTAAAATTTAAAAAAAAAAAAAACCCGACTGCAAAAACATGTACTGTGGTTTTTTTTTTTTTTTTTTAATAATTTGCTTTATTTCAAGCTTTTTAGTTTTATTTATATAATATTTATACATTTGGAATTGACTCATTACTAGCTTTTATTTGATAGCAATATTGTTGTAATTTATATTTATAAAAAAAAACTTATAATATTGCATTTGCAAATACAAAAAAGGGCCTTTTTTGTATTTGCAGATGTAATATAATTATAGGAAATATTATATACCCTATGTCGCTTCCACAATTAAAACGAATGTCACAACACCGCTTATGTTAAAATAGAAATACATTGATAATACGTCATTGTTGATACATGTATAGTTAACTAGAAAAACATTTCTCTATCTCTGGAGCAATCAATTCACAAGATTGCATCAAACATAAGGGCTCGTACATACTGACTCGACGTCGCTAATTGTTCAACCGTGGAGTTTTCTTAGAAATTGTATTGTTAAAGTCGAGTCGCGCCTGTTTGTGGGAGCCTTAATCCTCTATGATTACAACCGCAACATAGAGCTAACAGCGGCTTACGTTAATTAAAATATTAGTTAACGTTCGTCTTAGCATATTAAACATTGATGAGTTTTCCAATAACGTTAAATAACCATTATATGTACAGTCGAGCGTAAATCTACTGTACATTGTAAAAGTGATCAATTTTCACGCCTCCCCCCTTCACACTTAGGCCAAATGATTTGATATTTGGATAGCTCATGACCTAAAGAGGTGCCATACAGAATATTAATAAAAAATCTCGACTAATTCAAAAGTTATGCAACAACGCCAAATTTCGCGGGTATTCTGGTACCTTACACTTACTTAATCTTCATAAGCAAAGTCCTCTTTGATAGATATTTTATGGTGTTTTTGCAAAGTTGCAATTTTTATTTCACGAGAAATGTTATTTGACACTTATGTTGTAGACAGATTGAGAATTAGTTGACAATGCAATGAATATCCACCTATTTGACCGATATTTTTTTTTCGACTTGGGCGTATTCGACGTAACAGGAATAAATTTTATCCCCGGAATAAGATTTACTTCTGACAGTTTTCGTATGGAGAAACTGAAGAGAAGGCTTATTCCGCGGATAAAATTTATTCCTGCTTGGTCGAATCCGCCCATAATGTCATAAATTTTACACTTTTAAATAAACTTTCCGTAAAAACAGAGCCCAACTTTTTCATTTTCAACAAAATGGCAGCCAATTTACATTATGACATTTATTTTGCCCAACCTTGTACCTACTAAAGGTAATGACGATGCGTAGGCAAAACTACAGGTACGTCCTATAGCATGTGCACTAACCGGGTACTGGCTGCGCTACTATAGGCAACGACGCTGATGGCTATTATTTCGTCCATTTCGGAAATATTTAGTCTTTTTTTTTTATAAGACCTTTCCCCCTTCCATTAAGATTTTAGAATTAAACACTTTTTCTGTAAGTCTCTGTTTTTTTTATTATTATAAGGCCCCGCTTGAGCGTTTTGAGCGTCGCGAGGCCGCAATGCGGCTGCTGTCAAAAAGTGCCGATCCGTCGGAGGCCACAATGCGGCCGCGTGCCACATCCGCGACTCGGCATACATTTACTTTAATAAGTATTAATAATCTGTAGTTTTGAAGCTATGGATTGTCAAAAAAGATTGGGAATGACATCTGCATCCTGTATTATCTGTATTATTGAACCCTTGAAGCATATATGCGAGCCGAAATATTCATTCTTTGTTAGTGTCATTTTTTCTCGCAGAAAAATGGCCGACGCGTAATTTTACATTTTGTTTTTATTAATTACGCTATTATTTTCGGGTTTTGTGCCTTTGTGTTGTGTTTTATCATTAGTAAATATCATCATAAAGTGGAATGTGCATTTAGATTTGAAAGAAATACAACGTGTGTTCAACTTTATGTGTTCGTTTGAGATAAGTTGGTTTTGCGGTTGGTAATGTGTGAGTGGTGTGTGTTTCGATACTAAATAAACAATGTTATCAGTTGTTTGAGCACTTGAAACTGCTGTTGTCGATAAGCATGGGGACTAAGTAGTATCCCATGCTCTTTTGTTCGAGCGTTCGCAGCAAAAAAACAGGTTAGTAGTAGTTCTTTGTTTACGTCGTCTGCGGCGCGGGGGGTTAGTTATTATTGTTCAATTTATATTTTAACAAAAATGTATGGGGGGGTGTGGTTTTTTTAATTGATTTAAATAAAATAGCGTATCTAAATGTGAAAAAAAAAACCTTCAAAAATATATTTTTATTTATTTTTTAATATTTTATTTTTTAGTTTGCGGGTGGATAGGAAAAAACACCTTTCGCTCGAATTTACACCAAAATTAAGAATATATTACCAGGCAAAACTGTAATTATTCATTCTTAATGTGTTAGCTTATTTCATGACGATTCCAACGATATAAATTGTTTAAACAGCTCCCGTATGAAACTTAAGAGCTATCGTCATTTTAATCTCAAGTGGTCTCTCGGGATATCGGGTTACGTGACCACCCAAAAGGGGCGTGACAGTTTTGGCAAATTCGCAAAAATGGCGCGACGGGTGAAGGGTTAATCGTACAAAAAGGAAATCTTATGTCAAAATTCTTTTCTTTTACATATTTATACATACCTTCTCATTAAACATGAACCGAACCAACCCATTGACCTACATACATTAAGTAAATAAAATACGTCACAACGTTACGTCGTCCCTCTAATTTGGCTCGTATGTGTATTGAACAATTAATTAACCAAAATGTTCTGAACCATTACCATGTACCACACACTAATAAATTATTATTAACTACGTTTCGTACTTAGGCAATGAAGAGCGTGTTCGGGTTAATTCGATATCCTAGTTAAAAGCTGTTACATACATTTAATAGGAGCATCATTAAGCGAGATTTAGTGAAGAGGAATCCAGACAAAATGGGGGTAATATCAGATAACTAACGTATTTTTAATATTATAATCGAATTTGAGTTAGGGCCTGATCGCATGTTCCACAACCACGACGAGCGCGAATTTGTATGAAAATGCGTAGTATACACACGAACCACATTTGCCCGTCAAAATCAACCGAGTGGGTGATACCGACCACATCAAGGCCACTACTCGCAGCCACAACGCAACCTCCAGCGAGACCGCGCACTAGCGGCCGGCCACATCGCAGACACATCGATCTGTCTGTCTGTAAACAATAGTCACAACGTAACCACATCGCAACTACTAGCGACAACGCAACCACAACGCAACTGCAAGAAGTTGCAGCGACCTTAGCCACACGTAAATACTGCTTGCCCAATTTTTGTCACTGCGATGTGGTGTGGGTTGTGATACGTGTGAACAGGCCCCTTAACGAGTCTAAACTAAAATTAAATCAACAATCTGTTGAAAACCAATAAATGTAAATTGATTCAAAATTGAAAATTATCTAATATGTACTCAACTAATAAGTACTTAAAAAGAGTCGAACGAAGCACTATAAAACCAAAACAAACTAAATACCTACTCCAAAATGAAACAAACAAAGTAAAAACCAACTCAAATATTATTTTAATTAAAACAAACTACTCACAGAATGGTATTCTAAAAGCAAGAGGAAGAATAACACACAACAGAGTTTTATAGCGACTTGTTGCCCAACTGTTACTCGACGCAAACTTGTTGTTGGACGAACTCGAAGTTACAAAGTAAAAACTTAAACTTTACACGAAGCTGGTTCAGTATGCCACTGAGAATTGTGAAAGGTCCTGGAGGAGTGATAAATATATGTTTCAGAGTTCCAGCTCTATAATAAACGCATTTTAAGGAAGACTAGTAGGGGCTTTTGTCCACTGCCGCCGTCAACGGCCACTAGCTATTATTGGCACTTCGAGAATTAGAAGAAAAAAAACCTGAATCTTATTTCGACCTTGAATTGTGAGTTCTAAGTCACTTCTCGAACTTGGCCCGTGGTGATGTCGGTACAAAAAAGTATATTCTATCTATCTATGCCGAAAATACAAAATACCGGTGAAGTATACAAGCCACTACACCCGAGATCACCTGGCTAAAGAGGCTAAAGTAGACACCTGAGCAGGTCGCACCGTTTTCCATCTAGCATTGGTTATAGACAAAACTCCGTACCTCGAAAAGAACGAGTCGTTGGTCGCGACTGTCATTTGTAGATCTGTGTCAGACGGCACGGGTAGTCAGAAGCCCGAAAATCTGACAACCAGTCTTTCCAAAGGGTTAGAAATTACCCAGTAACAGGATGTAGAAGTCGCTGCATGTAAAATACTGGTATTGCCAGCTGCATCTGGGTAGTCCGTAAGCCGACTACAACACCCCACAGTAAAATCTAGGCAGATAATGATGATGTTGGTTATATACAGAGATCGGTCGCGGTGGACTCACGATCGCCGTTCTGAATTGAACTGGGTGCAAAATAATCTCATTTCTGTGTCGGCGGCAATGGAAAAACACCCTTAGAAGGAGTTTATACTGAAAAGGGAAGGAACCGTGCCATCCGAGTAAGGAGCGATTATGCTGAATTTTGAAACAGGTGAAGCGAGAA
Source organism: Eupsilia transversa (assembly GCA_914767815.1). NCBI lineage: Eukaryota > Metazoa > Arthropoda > Insecta > Lepidoptera > Noctuidae > Eupsilia > Eupsilia transversa. The sequence goes on from OU611888.1 coordinate 9,877,488, forward strand.
CTCGAAACAAAAGTTTTAGTTGAATCCTCACAGGAAAACGATGTCGGCTATTTGTTAATGTACGTAATTATTAAGCTATTTAGTTTCCGCGTTTAGTGCTGAGAGTTGTTATTTATTTTACCTAATGGGATGTTTAAATCGAGTGAGTTAGGTACTCACTTTGCTTTCACTACCAACACACACACAACTGTAGACTTTCAGAAAGGTGTATCCAAACAAATAAGTTAGTAGGTACTAGTAATTACTGTAAGTACTTTAAAAGTGTCAATAGTAAAGCCGTTATTTAAAAAAAACAATAATGAACACATGGGCAACTATAGACCAATTGCACTCATTCCGATCATATCAAAATTTTTCGAAAAGTATATTTATAAGGAGTTGTACTCATACCTTGAAAATAAACACATTTTAATCGATGAACAAAAAGGATTTAGGAAAAATAGGACAACCAATATGGCAATTTATGACTTCCTGCATAAGGTAATGGGAAATATGGACGTTAGAATCCCAGTATGCGCTATTTACTGTGACATGACGCAAGCTTTTGACTACGTAAACCATAACATTCTACTTCAGAAACTAGAGGCATATGGCATAAGAGGAAACATACTTAACCTCATAGAGTCTTACCTACTTAACAGAAAACAGTACACAGAAATAGCTAAAATAAATATGCAGACAAAAAGAGAGGAACTTTACATATCTGGCGAACGAACGCCTATTTGCGGTGTCCCACAAGGGAGCGTGCTTGGATCTCTATTGTTTATCCTATATATCAATGACCTGCCTGGTGCTATTAACTACCCCATGACCCTATTTGCAGATGACAGCACAGTGACTATAACATGTAATAGTAAGGACGTTTATGAATATGACATTAATAAAACTTTGACATCAATAATATCATGGTTGGATAGGAATAATCTTAAAATTAATTTAGATAAGACGACGATAATGCATTTTAGTCAACGCTTACATACTGATATTGACATTGAAGCTCTCTATAATGGCACAGTATTAAATAAAGTCAACGATACAAAATTTCTTGGTGTAATGATAGACGCAAAATTGAACTGGAAAGCGCACATTGAGTATGTAAGCAAAAAACTGAGCTCGTCCGCGTATATCTTGTACAAACTGTCCTCAGAACTTAACCCAGATGCTTTGGTGATGGCCTATCATGGATTGGTGGCATCAATTCTTCGCTATGGTATCATATTTTGGGGTAACTCTACGGACAAGGAAATAGCGTTTAAAGCCCAAAAGAGGTGTATTCGGTCTATGTTTAAATTACAATCGACAGAAAGCTGCAGACCATTGTTTAAAAAATACAGATTATTAACATTACCGTCTCTATACATTTTTGAAGTTGCATCGTTTGTAAAGTCTAACCCCCAACACTTTCCACGAAAATCAGACACTTTTCCGCGCAACAGACGTGACAATAGCCAACTTTGCTTACACTCGGCAAAAACTGCCCTTATGGGGAAAAGTTTTTTTTGTATGGCCCCGAAAATATACAACAAAATACCACAGTCATATAGAGCTATGCCGACAAAGCAATTTAAAAACAAGATTCGAAATTTATTAACAGACAAGTGCTATTATAATATAAATAACTTTTTGACAGATACCTTATAACATGCGTAAACTTTATATTATTATTTTCTATAGTAGGTATTATTATTCTCATCAAATTTGATAATGAATGTTCGTGAACCAGTCTTTAGTCTTTGGTTTATTGAATTAATTAAGTATTTGTTTGTGTTTAATTAAGTAGTATATTTGTTATATGAAAAAATAATAATTTTGTACGCCCCGTCAGGCAAAACATGTACGGACTTTTACCTCTATTTAAGATCTTGCATGCTCGATTTGTATGTAAACGCATGTTTGACAAATAAATTATCTTTATCTTTATCTTTATCTTTAGTATGTATTTTTAAATTGTTGCATAGCAAAATGGCAGAATGCACAAGGATCCTTAAATTATATGGCTCCAGCAAACATGCGCGACGCGACACCAATTAATACAATTAAAAGTAAGAAAATTTCCGTGAAGTTTTAATAGAAGTTGTTCCACCACAATTACACCATATTTTATTCTATTAATAAACACATATTAATTGAACAAAATATTTTTGTTTATTTCCATAGGATACAATAGAGCCCCTACAGACAGGGGCGATGCGAATCAAGTAGAAAAAAAATCATGAAGTTTTTAAAGACATTGTACTTGACTCCCGCAGATGGGAGCCTTTATTATGGCTAAATATAGAAGAATGCTGAAAGCAAAGGCAGTATGAAAGATTTTAGTAAGAGACGAGCAATGTTTGGTCAGCGGTCGACTGCAGTAGTTGTAAAGGCTTACTGAATTTTCTCACCCGAACAAAATCCTCTATTATAAGATTTCGTACCCAGTGTATCGGTTAGGAAACACGGCACAGCACGTTCAAAGAATAATAAATGTAGGTATGAACGTGTATGCAGATATCTGCAACATGCCTACAGTTCGGCAACTAATCTGGCTATGCGGAACTCTTTTGTCTAAAACTCGTTCACTTGAAGATGCTGCAGTCATTGATCCATAGACACGTGTGTCCATAAAACTAAAGGGGTAGTAGTAGGTATCCATCAATTGCACGTAATGCATGTGTCTTGAACATTTTTTAAGTAAACAGAATTCAATTAATAAGGTAATTAAGCGGAATAGGTTAGTAAATACATCTACGTCTATTGTATTTTATAATCGATTTCCGCCAAGTCACGCCTGAATCAATTAACTAATAAGGTTTGTTTACGATCTAAATTAACGTAGCGGCGTAAGATTGTCTATTCTCAGATTAGATTGGATCGAATTAACACGAGTTTTGGTTTAATGATTTGATTTTCATCGCTGCCGAGGATAATCAGAAAAGGATTGAAATTTTAGTCATATTTATTTAAAAGCTGTTTATGCACATATCTGTTCAGACCAGAAGGAAAGGAACAGAAAAATACGAACAAAGGTGATGATTATTTCTAAAGAAATTTACTCGTAAACTTAACCTCGAAAATCTACTCGAAAGATTACTCGCAACGACTACTAAAGGTATTCGTACTTTTCTTCTAAGTCTGAAAAAAGAAAGTAAAAAAAAAGAAATACATTTATTTAACACAGACTAAAAGGCACTCAATGTAACGTCTGATAACGTACTAAACCGGAACCAACATTAAATGGCGCTTGTCCTTCTGGGAAATACATGCGACTTAATGTGGCGGTCACCCATTCTTGGAACTGACAGCGGCAGGTGCGGGTTAACCTCTTAGATATCACGATCAATGCCAATGTACATGCTCATCCTTATAGACGTGTACCCAAAATCTGTAGTTAATCTTGTTTCATATGGGCCCCATAAGGAATATGCATGGTTGTGAGCAGTTACACAAAAGTAAAGTTCCTGCCTCTCCACCGCTTTTTTTCCTGTCTTCTATTTCAACAATTTTATTTCGACTGCTTCGTTGGTCTTGTGGTCGCAAGCGCTAATCCTGAGATGAGGTCTTGAAGTGTTATTGAGTTTTCTCAAACATGCTTGGAAATTCAAGGATTACTTTGACAACCTTCTTCGAGATAAATCGAAATTGCTGTACTGGTCAAAAACAAATGACGACGGCAAAGTTGCTATGAAAATCCTTAACTGTCCTGTGTAGCGGCCAAATAAATTCCTATGAAAACTCATACCTATGTGTCATGTTATTTAAAAATCGAACTAATTTTTTTCTTCAACACGTGACAACCAAGGAGGTAACATATTATCAAAGATTTTATTTAAATTTCGATTTAAAGTAAAGAAGAAACAAATGAACACATTGGTGTGTGAAACATTTTCGTTGTCCGTCATTGATTCTGGATTTTTGATTTGAATTTCCGCGCATTACTTGAGAAAATTACTATTCAAGCCTTGGCCGCAACCATGCATTGATGGACTCACGTATGTGTGCCTTGGCTTCGCCTCGGCCCACATTTTCACGATCGTCCATCAATGTCCGAGTTGCTGGCCACGACAGAATTGTACTATTTTCTATCTGAAATTTCTCAGTAGCGGGGGGCTACTGAGAAACTATTACATGGGAGTTGAACATGACTGGCAAAATGTGGATTTACTTAAGTAGGTGTAACTGCCTAACCCTTATAGGAATACAGGCGTGATGATAATATGTTATGTATATTACAGAACAATCACTAACTGCACCATTTTGGTTCGTTACTCCTTTACTACACGAGTTGTTTCGCTCACGTACCGTACGTGTGCGCTCAACTAACGATAGCTTTCGCTTCGAAATACATTATAATTAGCCAACTATTGCTACATTTATTAATTTTAAGTTTAATATGGAAATTGAACACCTGCTTCTAACGAGACGCCTTTACTTAGGTTTAGGTACCTATATATCTACCTTCTTGGCTAAGATATGAAAAGAGAAAGCTTGCTAATAAATGAAGAGAGGAACAAATATATTTTATACCATAGAGCCTGTAGACTCCTCTACGGCCCTTGCTAGAGGTGACATTGTCAACAATTTTCATACAAACCCGTTTATAAGTACCCCCAAACATTTGTTTCGCAGTGCGAGAAAAGGGTACCTACAATATGTCCCGGAATTAACGCACACCACCAAACACCCCAATTAGAATATTATATTATAATCATAATACTGTGGATAATAACACAGATTAATATAATATTCATTTAATATAAGCACATACATGTTATCAAAATACATAAAGAATCATAATATCTCAAATAATATTCAGCCCATTTAACAAATTTCCTTTAGTTTACATAGTAAGCTGCTACAATCAAACGTCGTCGTCGATAACAATACATACACTGAATTTTTACTTGTATGTTTTTTGTTGTTTATTGTGTTTGTTGTTTTGTTTATTTATTAAATTAGTTATACTGATTATGGGAGTGAAATTGTGGTCACATTACGAAGTTTTAATATTAATGTTGGGGAAAAAAAACCTACATTTTAAGTTGCTGTTGGCTTCCAGTCTAACTGGATGCAGCTGCATAACAGTACATGGAACGACTGCCTGTCTGACCTCCAGAACCCAGTAACTGGGTCATGCGAAACCCCTTGGTAAGACTGGTTGTCAGACCTGGTTGGCTTCTGAAGACCCGTAGTGACTTTCAAAAATCCACGAATGACAGCCGGGACCAAAGTCTTAACGTGCTTTCCGATCATCCACGAACCAACCCCGGCAAGAGTAGCTTAACCCGATGGATCGACCCGTGCGGCGGTTATTACTTAGTCACGAGCTCGAGCATGCTTTTACGTTAATTAATATTTATTTATTTTCATGTATCTTAGTAGTAAAAGTTAGAGAACTGCGCTTTGATGCAATACAGTTTGCTAATATAATATTGTGAGATTCTCATTTCATACACGAAATAAATTAATGTTTACTTTCAGACGAGCCACTGACTAGCTAGCACATGGAGTGCTACGGTGTAGGCGATTAACGCCCAACGCCAGCAACAAATCTTTTAATGTAACCCTGTCAATTTCGAATCGGATATGATAGTTTGTTGATTTGGATTCTAGGAAACCATAACCAATTTTCTTCGCAAAAAGTCGTAAAAAGCTTTACATTTATGAACGCTCTTTAAATATGCTGATACGGTACATGCCAATAGACTGTAACACCACTCAAATAATTGCTAACCGAGGTACAAAGTAATGCTTAGCCATGAATCGCGACCTAACTATATTAGTACGAATCCGTCACTGTCATTCTGTATTTGAGGTGCATCCTTTTCGAAAACAAGCATAAGTAGTAAGACTATACCACCACCTTGCAGATGCTTGGCAATATGCATGGTAATTTGTTTTTATTTAATGTTGTGCATATGTCGTAGGGTGATTTGATAATTCGAATGTTCGCGAAAACCCTAGGGATATTGCGAAAACACGGATAACAGGAAAATAATTAAAACATTTCTCAACGTTTTGGGCTCCGACCAGCCAATCAGCGTTCTTATTTCAAAATAGCTAACTGTTCGTTTCGCAATATTATTGGAGCAACTCATGTTTTGCAAAAACCCTATCTTTTTCCGGTAAGATTGAGAAATGTTTTCAACATTTATCTCAATATCAAATCTCCCTACGACACACAAAAGCACGATTAAATAACGATTCATCTATCTATCTATTTATAAGCACTCCATTTCTTCAGTCCTCCGTGCCACAAATCTGCACAAGCATAAGCTGCCGAGTTACATATCAGACACATATTAAAGTAATTAACACTAAGAAGATCAAAGGGATACGAACGGCTTCTAATAAGAACCGAGTAATTAGCATAAACACGTTTGCAATTAGATCTTAGTAATGACGCCAATTAACATTATTGTATTGGGTTGATATGTCAGTAGATTCGTAGGTGTTTGGTTTTCGGAATCCGGGTTGAATATCAGGGATGTTGCGGATGTGGATGCCGATGCGGATCTCAAGTTTTTTTTAAGGGATTCGTCAAGGTAGCAAGGCGAAATTCAAAATCAATATCTCTCGAAATTATAATGTGGTTGATGGTTGTAACACAATTCATGAAAATGTGACGATTTAGAGCTTTGTTGATAATTTGTGGCGGCATCTACATTGCCACATCCATTTCAGGGATAAGTAAATATTATGAAACACTCACAACACAAACATTTTATCATTCATTTATATTTCTTTTAAAGTCAGATTCATTATTCTACACCCTATCATCACATCTGCTGTTCTCCACATAATATCCGCACAAAATATAAAAGCACAATTAAACGATAATAAATTACATGAATATGACGTATAAAAAACAGAACGCCAATATTCATAAAAGAAAATCATAAGTAGGTATTTAAAGAAATAGTGACACTATATGACATACTAAAGCAGCGCTATATACGTTTGCATCGCGTGACGACGCGACGCGACGTTGCGTAAAAAAAAAAACGCCGAGTGCATAGGCCATAAGCAATTTTATTTTTTGTACTTTTTAAAGGTTCAAACGTTATACTTGGTAATTATTTGATTAGTAATAAAATACGTCTGGTACAATACAAATACGCCCCTGTTTCTTAGAAGTACTTGTAAAAGCCAATTAGTACCGTAATTAATAGAAAAACCGAGCTAATTAATATTTTGTGTTTTCCGTAATAAAATATTCGTACACGTGTTAATTTTTTTGGCTTTTGGTGCTGAATTTTGATTATGTTCATTAGTATCCGAAAAGCGGGAAATATTTAATTTTAAATTAAATACGTGGCAATTTCCACCATCAAAGTGCTGTAAAAATATTTAAAAAAGAAGTCTGATAAATTAATAACACAACAAGCGGAAATTAATTTTTCTCAAGAATTTTCTCAGTAACAACACGGAGTCTGGGTTTGTGCCCGGGTGATGGCAACAGGCTCGCCGCCTATTACATAGGACTTAAACATAACATTGATCGGACACGGAGTCTTTCCATAGTTCTAAGATACCAATCCACTATAGCCACCCAAACCCATAGCCCAATACGTTTTGTTTCCATGTTCTGCAATAGTCCTGCACCAACCGGGGATTGTCTTTGGGTGCATTTGCATAGTGCATACAGGGATAGTCGTCGTTTGGTGCCTCAACACCTAGAATTGTCTAAGGGGCCTCTGCGAGTTGGCTTCGGCTCCTCGTACGCCTTCCAAATGTGGGTGTATGTATACATCTGCCAAACCCTTCGGGGCAACCCAAAGACATAGGCCCTTTGGCAGAGGTACACCTACATTTCACTCATGATGTTATGTTAAGTACCACTGAAAATGTATTAACACAAAAATATGATACAATAATTAATTCCAAGCTTTAATTTAAACTAAAATGTTCGCTAGTGTCGGTTAACGTGACTCATTAGTCGGGGCAAATAGGTGCGGTCAGTACCACAGTGTGGCTCATGGCTCATGGCCGGACATAGAAACGAATGACCTGTAAAAGGCCCAGCCTAGAACTATTTTTGATTGTTATATTTCAGGTCAATTTGTCTAATTGTGTCCAGTGTTCGACAAATAATGGTGGAAAGATAGTAATGGCCTTATAAGCAATAATATCTATGCATTATTATTATTACATAGTGTAAAAGAAAGTAGTTTTGAAGTCTGTCTATGTGACCGCTTAGTTCTTCTCAAAATCGAAATCAAAAGTCATTTATTCAAACTAGGCTGAGAACCAGCACTTTTCGGACGTCAAAATTACATAAGACAGTCCCCCAAAACGCCCGCCCTTCACCACTTCCTAGTGCTCCAGCAGGAACTTCTAAACTACACAATGGATTTGGTTGCGGTTTACACAATGATTTAAAGAATTTATTCCGGCAGGTTTATTTTTATAAAAGGTACATTCACATTTAACTTATTCAACAGAAATCTTGATGTTTTCACATGTCCCAGACACAAAACATTGCAGCCGTGCGAAGCTTTACTTTGGCATTTTTGATTCTTCAATTGTTTTTTTTTATTCTTCAATTGTTTTTCTCGATTCTTCGATTATTTTAAACTATGGGTGAACATTTTCGACGGAGCACCTGTTTATTTTATTCAGAAATAGTTTTATTGCAGCTGTAGATTATTTAAATAGTAATAATTTACATAAATATGTAATTCATGTTATGAGAGTTTGGGTGAAGTTGTCCTTTTCTGCTCATATTACATGAGTATCACAGATCGCATTCACAACTGCCGACCATTACGAATATTAAATTAAAATAAACACATATGTTGTAAAAACTAATTTGAATTAGTGCTCGGTTTGTGGCTTTGGTGTAATTAATGAAACTGAGCAATAAAAATGAATTTATATACTTATGTAGAATTTTAGAATGAGTTTGCTTTTCGGATTGCTTTTTATCGGCATGAGCGGGGCAATGCTATGGTGTTAAAATCTGCCTAAAAAATATAATTACGTATACTTGGTCTAGAAAAATTGGACCACATAAGCTTTAATAAGTTGCCTTGTTCAGTAACTAGGCCAATCGTTAAAGGTAATTTATCGTAGCTATATAACCATTGAATGTTGCCTTAAAATATTTCGAAATACATACTTAAATAAACTCACGCCTTCTTCCCATGGGGGTGGGCAGAAAAAACAGTACACCACCATGGTTTGAGGTAATTAAAAAATCTATTATTTGCGTGTGTAAGTCAGTGTTCCTGTTCTTAAACTTAGGTGAAATTTGACTTGATGTTTTCCAAAGTCATACAATGATTGACCTTATCCAAGTACGCTAGTTTGCTTTACTTTTTGAGGTTCTTATAGTTCTTTAGTTCTAAGTCAAAATAAAGTTACGCTCGTATACAAAATGTTACAAGTGTAGTTTTCTACGCAACATTTATTTATTATACTTATGTTTTATTATAATGTACCAGGCAGCGCTTAAATAAAATATGAAAGGAACTGCATATTTCATGCACGATGTCTGTCTCCAACTCTTTCATAATTTATGTGATACTGTTAAAAAATGTAGATATTTTATTTTTCTCATTAGCAACACAACGCTCAACGTTCCGAGAATGTGACCACTTAATATTAAGGTGTGCTCGGTTTTATGTATACCTTTGCATACAAATCTATATACAATTTATATAAATGTATCTAGAAAATGTTTCGTAGAAAAATATTTTATGAGTTGCTAAGTTTAGTTACTTCTCTGCTATTCCAACTGCGCGAAAGTTTTCTTTGTTATTAAATATTTTTTGAGTTACAAAGATTTTTGTGCAACCTTGATGCATTCTTACCTTTGTACCAAAAAACTGCCAGCAATTTTGTACACAATATTAAAAAAAAAAAAATTAAAGAAGAAGAAAAAATGTAATCTTAGAAGATCCGTAATAAGGTGTTTTTTTTTAAATAATAAATGCTGTTCGTAGGATCTTACGGCTTAATTGCAATGCAAACTATTAAGTACTAAAGAGAGATGCTGCTTTACAGAGAGAGCAATTTATACTAGACTAGCTTTTTTCCGCGGCTTCGCCCGCGTGGATGTCGGAAAATATCCTACGGGAACGTACTACCGGGATTATAAGTAAGTAGTACATATGTGTTAATCCAGGATATAAACTATATGTGTGCTAAATTTCATCGAAATCCGTTCAGCAGTTTCTGCGCCAAACCGAAACATAGGTACATCCCGACAAACAGATTTTATATCATTATTTCAAAGTGATGATTGAGCCTTATTTCTTTCATTGAAATTAGACGGCATTCGAAACAAAACAAGTGGTTAAATACATTAGTGGAAATGTCTTGAGGAATAGAATCTATAGAACGTTCTATTTACCCACGATGTTTGTTCGTATTATGCCGCAATTCATTGTGTACGGGATAGGATGGAGCTATACAAGACGAATCATCCCTTTACGACCCATGAACTCGGAGCAAAATTAAATCACAGCTAAATTCTTTAAAAAGCAGTTTGTTTCTTTATTTGAACGCGCTTATCTCTGGTACGACCATTAGAATTTAAAACAATATTTTTGCATTTGATAGGTCAATTCTTAAGGAAGGTTAAAGGTTATAATTAACCTACGCCGCATCACTCTTAGACCATCAGGAGCCGAGCAAAAATAAAAGTAGTCAGAAATAATGCTAAGCGAAAACGAAGTAATAGCGTGGTCGGCGATTGGTTGCGGCGCGGTGGGTCGGGGGCCGCATTTTCACGCGAATAAAGTCACGGGCAGTAGCTAGTTAAATATAATATGCCCAACCTGACGATCATGATTGTATTTACGTATTAAGTGGTTTTTACGTAGGTACGAGTTAACCCAAATACAGTTCGTTTCGGTAGGTACCAATCAAATATATAAATATATATAGGTAAGATATAAATATATGCTCCATTTATTTTAGCATTAGACAAATAACGGCTAAATAACGACAGTTATTGTGCAATATTATTGAAATGACTTCACTTTTAGAATTATATTTTTAATGTAAATGGTAAATAGATTACATTGCTTTGTACTAAACGTGAAATAACGGAGTTTATAATACGTTTATATCGAAATAACGAAAGGATGTTAACCGTTATTTATCTAATGTTATAATACTGCCGCTGCAATAAATGGAGTATGGTTGTTAGTCCAATTATCACTAGACAGTCCACACTGCAGAAGACCACATAGCTTGGAGACGCCTCATATGTGGTCGCGATCCTCAGCACTGAGAGAACGTCAAAGACGAGAGATTAACAGTCAAAGTTGTGAACTCATCGAAAAAAATGGCGTCCAACTGCTGGCCGCTAAATGCACACACACTATAGAAACGCATAATGACGTGGCGCGAGTGTAAGACGTAGCTGTCACACACGCCGCGTAGCATGAACACCGTAGAAACGGGTTTTGTCGACGGAATAATAGACAAAATGACAAATAAACAATCACAATCTGTCAGTTAGTCTATTCTCCCGTCGAATCGAATGAATCGACAAAACCCGTTTCTACGATGGTGATGCTACGCGTGCAGCATAACAAAGATGGCTTGTTTGTTTCAGTTGTTGTTGTAGCGCGACACTTTATCTAGACACTAGAAGACTTAAGTCTCGATGAATTTGCTGTGCGCTATACCAATTTTCAAGTTTACATTTTCGAAAAACCCTGATACACGTTATTCCTTATTTTAGGTTTTAAGTATACCTAAATACTGAGTTTCGAGTTAATCGGACAGCGCGTTTAAATTCTTCCATACAAACTTTGACACCCCGCAATCTTCCTGTTGGGGGTAGTTTAAGGAAAATTAAAAATGACAAACGTTATAATTTATTTAGATAAGTAGTCGTGCCAAGTTTCATGTTTATTACCTCAAGGAATAAGATTTTTCATACAAACTTTCATCCCCTATTTGACTCCTTTAGGGGTTGAATTTCGAAAAATCCTTCCTTATTCCTTGTCTACATATTAAAGGAAACCTCTGTGCAAAATTTCAGCTTTCTAGGTCCAAAGGTTTGGGCTGGACGTTGATGAGTCAGTCAGTCAGTCAGGACTTTTCGTTTTATTAATATAGATATAAAGATAATCAAAGGTATCAATTTATTTCTAAGTAATATTATTAAAGTATAAACACAGCAGTTTATAGATATACTACTTCATATTTTACCAACAACGGCGCAAGAATAACTGCCTATTGTTATTAGTGTATCAAGTTTTGCTAAAGTAACCCCAATAAATTTACCAAAGAGTCGTTATTCTGAGATGGGGAAGTTCCTTTATGTTCCCTAAGATGGATCCAGTAAAGAACACGAATAAAAAAGTTTGTTTTGTATGTAAATTGCACGGAGCAAGATGAATAGATCTCCTTGCAGGATAGATTCTACCTTTGCCAAGTTTCACGAGCGAAAATGTGAAGCTAAAAGAAATCTTGGATCCATCGAGGGTACTTTTGGAACGGTTGAGATGTTGGCTTAGAATAAATGTTTTTTTTTTAAATGACAATTAATTTGACAGGAGGACCCACTAGAGAGGACTAAACAATGTTGTTAACCATCGCCTGAAATGTTGGTTCCAGGATGGTGGGCTCATAAGGCCATGATCGTTACTTAGTTATCTATTCTGTTGCCTAATGAGAACCTAGCGTGCAAAATGTGGTGTTGTATGACAACAATGGGACACATAAGATCATGTCCGGGCCTTGATACTTGCACGTTACTGGAACGAATGACCGCTACTGATAATATAATGCATTCATTGGCACTCGGTACCAATTTCTGGGCTGATTCAATGTACGACGTCAACGCACTAAGAATATGGGAAAAAACATATCTAACCGCTAAAGCCTACATTAGGACAGGACCGTAAAATTACATACTCGTATCAGCAACGTTCACATCCATCCCAAATGTTTTACAATCAAGTCCACATTAAAGTAACTTACTCATATTAAATACACCCTCAGCACTAAACTTGGTAATATAACTTGTACTGGATATTATTTATTCGCGTCACCTTGACTCGTTTCATAATGGAGGCAGTCGCGGGTGTCACTTACGAACTTGAAGTAACCTCGTTATAACAATGGAGGGAAGTAATGGCCTCTTCTTCTCTCAAAATGGGCAATTTGGACACAAAAAATATTTTGTTACAGCAATTTTTGATATGTGTAGGTACTGTAAAGTTTTTTTTATTCTTTGGCGATTAAATTGTGCTCCATGGGGGACAATCACGAGCATAGCTCTTTTTCCAAACATCTAATAATATTTTTACAAATAAAATCGTAACGAAGAATTTTTAACGACTGAATGGATTTGGTTGAAATTTGCCACAACAACCAGGATTAACACATACAGTGGTACTTTTAAACTCGGTAGGACGTTCCTGTGGGATACTTTCCGAAGCACGCGGGCGTAGACGCAGGCAAAACCTAGTTGAAGTTATAAAATGTTGAGAACAATATTATACAGTATCTTCGAATCTATACCTACTATTAAGAAGTTTTTCTTATTTTAAAATTGCAATCGTTCTTTCACGGGAAAATCGCTTTTGAATTTTACCAACTGTAGGTATATCTAGGTGATGGTTGTGACTGAACCTATCCGCATCAAAATTCGAGATCGCTTTTTTGTGATTTCTGTTTGTGTGGCTTTGTTTTGTTGTTGTTTTTCTATGTCTACGTCCGAAATCTTTGTTAATAACACTAGAGGATAAGTAAAATTGTTACTAACCCTATGGACTTTTTCTGAAATGAAGTATTCTATTCTATTCTATTTGTGTTAAAACTTTATTCTTTTCCTATTTTGCCTTTGGTGTCACCAGAGCTGCACAAGGAAGCTAAGGAAAATTGACCAATCAGATCGGATCAATTTTCAATCCTCGCACACAGCAGCTCCTTTGCAAAAGCAAATTTCGCAAAACTAAATTAAATTAACAAAGTCAAAGTTCTCTTGTCACCGTTTTGCCATTTCCACTGGAAACTTCTTTTTCTATTTAAATAAATAAGTTCCTATCAATCCCACATCTAAAATTGATCATTAGATTAAATAAACAGAACAGTTCGAAGACATGGGTCTTCCCAAAGGGGAATTGATAGACTTCGTTGGCTTTGTGACAGATTGCCTCCTTTATAGACTTACTACATTTCAGCTGTTGGGAAGTATAGAACAAAATGAGGAACAAAAACCGAAATTAAATAATAATGAGACATTAAATATGAATGTTAAATAACTGGTAGGGTGACGAACGTCTGCTTTAGCATCATGTTGAGTGGAAGCCTTCTTGTCACAGTCATGACGCGCAGCTGCCGACTATTTCTGTTTTTTTGCTCATGATTTCAGTTCCTATTTTGTTTAATTTTGCTGATTATTTTTTGTTGTATGCACGTGTTCCTGTGACAAATAAACTAATTTTCTTTCCTTCTTTTTCGAATTTACTACTGAAATTCGTAGAATATAGTAATCCTATATTTAGGGAAGGTAGCCGAGAGGAATCGTGTTTTATAGACGACTGATGTCTAACTTACTGCACTGTAGTAAGTATTAATCATTGCCATTGTTATCTACCCTGTTGTAACAGGTAAGTCATCAAATGCCTAGCCTTTTCACAACTATGTTGGGGTCGGCTTCCAGTCTTATCGGATGCAGCTGAATACCAGTATCTTACATGGAGCGACTGCCTATCCGACCGCCACGACCCAGTTACTGGGTAATACGATACGATAAGACTGGTTGTTAGACTTTCGGGCTTCTGACGACCCGTAACGACTGCCAAAAATGCTTGAATGAGAGCCGGAACCAAATGCTTAATGTGCTTTCCGAGGCACGAGCCTTGCGCGCAAAAGCGGCAAGCGTTGCCTAACCTAATCGATTTCGACTCGTGCGGCTGTTATTACTTAGCCACAAGCCCCTGTTGTAAAAGGAGTATCTCAGAAAACGGTTGTGGCATCAGATCAAATCTTGCTGAATACACCGATTGATTGACCACCGCGGTCGTAACTCAGCTACTGCGGTAAACCACCAACCGATGACCGTTCGAGTAGACGTGCTCTTGAGACGATATGGACGGAAATACGAATCGACAAACGGCGGTAGGCAAAGCGAAGCGATGATCTTTGCAGGTAAGTTGAGTGTGGCCGAAGATCGAATTACATTGTGTGCGATTGCAGAAACCTTTTGTCAAGCAAAGAACTGCTATAGGTTAATGATGATGATCATGATTTTTCCATCATTTCACTCAGTGCCGACATGGCTCACACATATTTACTAGAATTTTAAGCTGGGCTTATCCTTCGAAGATCAAAAGTATAATATATAATACAAAATTTGGATATTTATTATTCTTAAAGGTTCTTCGAAAAGTAATTGAATGAGCCAAACTAGGTAAGTACCTTGGCAGCTTCAGACGTCTGTATTCTAAAAGCATTTTAAGGAAAAATATTAAAAGTTTGTTAGAATTTATTTACGACAACTCTTAATGTGTTTTATATTTCGGACATGACTTTCACGGGAAATATTTTATTCCTTTTCACGGATATTAGAGCCAAGTATTCAAGTAAACAAAGGATTTATCCCCTGAGGGAATTCATAATAGGGCCGGAATTATTTCAGCAAGAAATATAACGCAAAGTACAACATTTAGGGCCTTAATCACGTCATAAACGTATGTAAATCATGAAATACTGCCGCGAACATACACAAAAATGTTGCAATATATTTATCTTACTAGAGAAATATTACACAAAAATAAACTAGAATAAATTACAACCATTTCGTATTACTTCCCTTCACGGCCAATCTAGTCGCGTAAGGAATCAGAGGTGTATAAAAAGAGGTTTCTTTTAAAACAAGGCGTCACATCACAGAGAGGCAAAGCGTTCGCAATTACGAGGACAAATGATCTGAGATGAGCAAAACTCGCTTATAAAATACTGCTGAGAAATACAGCCCACAGTTCTGCTCGGGTTCCTAGCGAGAGTCGTTTTTCACTTTTATGTAACTAGTTAATTTAGCCTCTTTACTTTGCCCGCGTTTTAGGGTTCCTTAGCCAAAGGGAAATTGTCCACTTGGAACTTGGGAACTGTCAATATGTATTTAACTGGCTGTATCTTTTTAACCGTAATAGGTAGATGCTTCAAATTTTTATGTTCATATAATAAGTGTAAAGGTCACGCTCATCACGACAAAAAAGAAGAGGGTAAATCATAATAGTTTTACTTGGCCAGTTATTAGGGTTCCGAAGTCAAATGGCAAAAGTCAAAAGTCAAAAAAGGCAAACGTCAAATAGTCAAATCGCAAAAACGCAACCCTTATTTACATATACTTAATAAACATTATTATGTCTGCTTGTCTGTCTATCCGTCCGTCCGTACGTCCGAATGACACACAGCACTTGTTCTAGGGTTATTGGCACTGTATAGATGAAAATAGGAAAGAAGGTATATATATTCTGATATAGATATATTCTGTACTGTTCTGTACTGCTAAACAATGTTGAAGTAAAATTACGAAAAATATATTTAGGGGAGGGATAAAAAAAAGATACAATGCGCATATGTGTGTGCGTTGGATCCTATTATTAAAAAAGACACTAATGTTTTTTAGTGATTTATGTATGTAGGATGTTAATTCGGAACGCACCATAATTATAATGAATAACTGAATGAACGCAGCCATGAGTGAATGAGAGAGTATGTGGAGAGAGGGAGAATTTAAAACGGTTGACGATCGAGAAAAAAGATGTGAAGACGTTTATTTTTGTAAGAAGATATAAAATAATTAAAGAAGTATTTAAGACGACAAGAGTTTTGATTTCGGTCATCCACCCCCCTACATGTATTTAAGTCAATAGTTTGTGAGATATAGAATGTTTTTGTTTACAACCGCAGACAAAGCTTTACTTTTCCGTTAGGTACTTTGAATTTTTGCAGTCGATAAAATCAATTCCTACTGTGCATGCGTAAATCCCAACTACGGACCCCTTCACTGTGCGTGTTCCGACACGCGCTTGTCCCGTTTTTTTACTCCTTCCGTGCAAATATCACTTGTGCTACACGTCCAAGCAGATAAATGAGGCTAAATTGTGTAGCATACTCCGTGTTACTCTAAAATGAACTTAACTTGACATTTATGTTGCTAATTGGATGTGAAATCACAGTTAGTGCTCGGTCTGAAATCAAGTCTGGTTTCATATGATGGCTACAAAGTTTATAAAATTATTATTTTACCTAGCAGAGGTTCCCTTAAAATTCTGTAAGTTGGTTCTGGAAGTCTAGGCTGCTAGTGTAAAATATTGATATTCAGCCGCATTTGGAAACAGGGAATCTATCCAATAGTTGGGAAATGGTGGGTGGGTACTACTTGACTCTCTTACCTAAGAAACATGTGATCTAAAAGTATTTTTTGTAGATCACCTGTAATTTGGATACTTTTTAATTTTATTTATTTATGTAAAAATTGCTTGCCGCACTTACAGTAAACACCAAAGCGTGCAACAAGCCAACAACATAACATTTAACTAAAAACTTCATGTAAACATTAAACATAGATTTACTGCTATACATATGTCAACTTTGAGCTCCAGAGTAATCAGGGCGTTCAGCAGATTGGTCGCCTGGGTTGTGGGAGTATATCGAACAGTAATGGGTATGCACTGACGGAGCCACGAACAGGCACCGTGACGTACAAGCGCGTGACGGCTGCAGCCGGTTCGGAGAAAACATTGAACAGCGAGTTAGAGTAGTCCCGTCATCGATCTTGTTATTGAGCAATAAGTAGTAGTGGATCAGAAGCGCACACTTGAGTCTCAGTTCTAACGTGTTAATGCCTAACATTCCCGCAACAAACAGAGATTGATACAAATAGGGCAAATTACCATATTTTTTTTACCAGGACGGGGAATCTCTTGGCCTGAATCTCACCTGATGGTAAGTGATGATCAGGCTGAAGGTGGAAGCGAGCTTCACTCGGAATCCTCAACCACACAGGAACTGGCTATCTTATCTCTAACTGCCGAAACTTAACAATGCTGTTAACATTGTTGTTATGGTGACAGACTTAGATAAGATGGTGGTAGCTAGCCAGGCGGACTTAAAACAAGCCCTACCACCAACCAAACCGAGCAGAAAATTGTGCCCCCACTGGGAATCGAACCCGGGACCTCTGGGTCTGAGACAAGTGGTCTAACCACTAGACCACAGAGGCAGTTATATAGGTAGCGACCCATACCAATTCTTGAATAGTTCTGAACAAAATAAAGAAGATTTCTGTTACATGAGAGTATTTCTAAAGTATCTATTGCAAAGATTGTATCAAAGTGTTGTTAAAACTTTCGGGATAACAAGGATAGTTTGGTGTAGTACAAGTCTCGGGATTTTGTACTTAATAGAAAACTGAAACCAATGATATAAAGTTAGATATCGATTATCTATAGTGTTACTTTAATTTCGAAATGAAGATAAACGCACGTTTTGTATCTTTGGAAAATTATTTAGGACAGCGTCAAAAAAATAATGTTGTTGGATCATTCTTTCATTACCAAGTGCCAGCATAATTCACTGTACTGTCTACCTCTGTCTCCTCTTTAGAAATAAAATATATATCCTTCCTCTTCCATTTCTTTTTGTAATACCCATCAAATTAATTATTTATATCATTCCACCCTGAGCTGCGAGGTCAGCCAAATTAAACTAATTAAATAAATTACATCGTACTTGTTGTTTTATTAATTCATTTTAACGACGTAAACCCTCTATGATGGCACCGGTCACGCATTCGGTTTTACAGCAACACAGCAAAATGCTTGAAGCGAGGCGCTGTAAAAACAAAAATAAAAACTTTTAATTTGATAATGAAACTCATCACTGAACGAAGCGAGCTTTGTGTAGATCTTTCAAAGGCCACAGTGACATTATATCAAGCCTGTTTACCCCGAAGGTGTAGGCAGAAATGTATAGTACATCCCAAGTTCACCAGTTGTTTTTAGGTCTCTTGACATTGGGGGTAACTTTACGACATTGGGGGGACACTAACGAGCTCCACAACCCAGTAACTGGGTAATACGATATCCCTTGTATCGTATTACCCAGTTACTGGGTTATGGAGGTCAGATAGGCGGTCGCTCCATGTAAAATACTGGTATTCAGCTGCATCTGGTCAGACTGCAAGCTGACCCCAATATATTTGGGAAAAGGCTAGGCAGATTGATTGACATTGGGGGCAACTAAACTTAGGTACTAACGGGTAATGTGTTACCCACTGCCTAAATGGGTTGTGGAGGTCAGATAGGCAGTCGCTCCATGTAAAATACTGGTATTCAGCTGCATCCGACTTAGAAGCTGACCGGCGTCCCCAACAAAGTTAAGGCTAGGCAAATTATGATGATGTCATAGGGGGTGGACCTAGGAGGACACTAATCTAGACTGTAGGCTTTTACGAAAGAATTACTGATGAAAACACAATGATAGTTTGCTCAACTAAGGAATCAAATCTAGGACCCCATGATCATCTGTCGTGCTACCAACTATGAGTTTCTAATAGTTGGTATGTGTTGTGACCTTATTGCTGGCAACGAAGCAAGCAATAAGGTCACAATATCTTAGGTAGTTCGTATACTTAGATAAGTCCCTTTGTATATTCTGTTCGTATTGGCCAGTAATTGGGTTGTGTAAGTCAAACGGCAGTCTCTTCACGTAAAATATTGATATTCCGCTGCTTCTAGTGGACTGGGGGCCAATCGGAATCTAGTTCGGGAAAGGCTAGGCCCGTGATTGATATATATTCTGAGACAGGTAAGTCTGATGATACCGTAAACCCTTCAAAGTAGATCGACTCGAGAAATACAATAGACGTAGACATATTTAGTAACATATTCCGCTTAACTATTCCTAAAGAGTCAAGAGCGTCCGGCGCTCGGCGTAGCAACACGTCAGAAGTGAAACACGTGTAGATTTCTTGCGGGTTTTTTATGACTCTATAGGAATAGTTAACCGAATTAGGTTACTAAATATATAGAGCTACGTCTATTGTATTTTATAACGGATTTCCGCCAAGTCATGCCAGAATCAATTGACTATCCAGACGCAATGGCTTTTTAATTGTTTTCAGGAACCCATGTTGTGGTGGTCATCCGACAATGCATCCGACAGAATATTAACGAAATAATCAAGCTCAGGAAATGATTATAAATGGTCTACTATCCTAGTTTCATTTTATTTTATTTATTACACCAAAAAGACTGACTGACTGACTGACTAACAATAAAAAATAACTGGAAAGTTTGAACGGTTATAAACTTATAAGTCCCCAAACAGCAGTTAACCGACCACTTTCGAGGATTCCTGCAATAAATCATTCTTCAACAACTTTACCATACAAAAAAAATAAGAAAGTTTTCTACATTTTCTTTCCAATAAATAAATGTGAAGAATATGTGTCGCAAATGGAATCCGAATGATCTCGGAGAAATATGGGGGGATGATGCAATATGTGAACTTGCTGATACCCGACGTTCTGAACGAAGCCTTATTTCCAGTCGAGGAGGGAAATTAACTGAGAAGGTACTTACTACACCTGTGCGAACCCTATAAAGGTCTTATGACAGCACTTGCTTAGGCAAGCGCAAAGTTTGTTGAAATTCGGCTTACAAAAATTTTAAGAGTAAATGTGACTTTCACGACGTTTAATGGTGTTTATTCAAATAATATTTACATAATATAAACGCTATTAGACTTAAAATAATAATAATAATATGTGTGCATGTGTTTAAAAAAGGGGAGGGGAAAGAATCGCCGCGTCACTGTCAACAGGAAAGTTGCCCAGAAGGCGTTGGCCAACGTTTAATTAACTTCTTAAGAACTCTTGATCTCACTGCCTATGTTTTTTTGTTCTGGTGACACAAGGTGCTATCTTAGCAGTCGATAACCTTACGTTAGAACGTCTATCGGGTAGATGCATAATATGATTTTAGCCATCCTGATCCAGATGATTTTTACTCAGAGTAGTCTGATAGGAAACACCGACATTATCAAGTTTAACAAACAACAACAACAACAATGTTACCAGCATTGTTGTTTTCCAGCAGTAAGAGGTAAGATAGCCAGTTCCTCTGTGGTAGAGGATTCCGGGTGAAGCTCGCTTCCACCTTCGGCCTGATCATCACTTACCATCAGGTGAGATTCAGGCCAAGAGCTTCCCCGTTGTGGTTAAAAAAAAAGAAATATGTCATGACGTGTTTATATTGTTTGTTAAAAGCAATTTACAGAAATAAATATCAATCATTTATCAGTATAAAATAATTATAGCACCTCTTACAAGTAACATAGCAGGTAGGTAAGTTACCAATTTATCTGAGTTTCAATTATGAAAAATCACTGAACAGAGTCATGCCATTACCTACCTATAATTAAATTTACTTGAACCTACAACAATTCGGATAATCCTCGTTTCACCGAAATAATGAAGTAACCCATTAATGAGCGTTGAAGTGTGGAAAATATCATTAAGTTTTACGAGCCATATAAAATACTGATGCTTTATTGCCAATAATACTGAGGACTTCGGTCTCGAAAATCTATACATTGTTTATTTTCTGAACGTTGTTAATCAATCTGCCGAGCCTTTTCCCAACTATGTTGGGGTCGGCTTTCAGTCTAACCAGATGGAGCTAAATACCAGTACTTTACATGGAGCGACGGCCTATTTGAGCTCCACAACCCAGTTACTGGGTAACAGAATACCACTTAGTAAGACTGGTTGTCAAACATTTAGGCTTCTGACTACCCGTAAAGACGGTCAAAGATCTCGAATGGCAGCCGTATTAATCACGATAAAAGGATCGGTTAACGAAGCTATTATTAAAAGTAAAAAATCTGAATCATCTATTTGTTAAAACATAGCAACATTTTCCTTTGATAAAAAACACTCCAACAAATTCTCTCTAGATAAATCCATTTAACATTTTCAGTACATAAACAAGTAAAATGTTCAATACCAACAGTTTCATAGACTTTCCAATAAACTAGTCTATTTTGGAAATGGATACAAACAGAAACGGTAGTGGAAAGCTATCAATGCGAAGTAAAACGAATGGTGCATTAGACGAATTGAATGTGGTGGCTAGTGTTCGCTTTTATGGCAAGTCAATTAAATGATTGGCAAGCTAACGTTCGTTGAACAGGGTACATGAGTCATTGTGGAAGGTACCATTAAATAGTGTCCCTATCAATAATTTAATAACACCTTATATACAGAGTCAAAAAAAAAAAATTTGCAAAACTCCGCAGACGTGAAAAAAATATTTGATGATATTTTTTTTGCGTCAATGACCGCTGGTACTTCATCAGTTTTTGTTTTGTTTTATCGGGTTTAGATATCGATACCCAATATATCTGCAGAGTTTCGCTAGCTAATTTAATTTTACCCCATAAACTAAGTAACTCAAATGTAGGTATGGCCTGTGTACAGAACCTAATTAGGTTAATTTTTTAGCTATTTTCCAGGTGAACTAGAAACATTTTCCTGTACTAACATTTTGTGTGGGTTTTATTTTCTCTATTTGGCTTTGGCGTGAAAGCACACAGAAACTTAATTAAGTATAGTGAGGAACCTATCTAATGGATTTATGTTATCTTGAAATTCAGCATTTGCATCCACATTATTTGTAGAGCTACCTTTTTGTTGAAGGTTGGAAAATGATAAAATGCTATTACCTATAAGTACATAATATAACAAGTTGAATAAAAGTTTAAAAAAGGGGTGACTCAGTCACTGACTGACGTCATCAACGTCCAGCTTTAACGTTTGGAAGAAAGCTGAATTTATTACCTGAAAATGAGAAACCCTTTATAATGTCGTTGAAGAATAAAACCGGATTATACGAAATTCCCACGAGTTAGGAAATAAATAGGATTCCACAGACAAAGTCGCATATCGTTCAGATGAGCATAAAGCTACTGAAAACACGTGTACGCTACGATGACGCTGCGCTCCGTAAGTTTTCGTATATAATTAGGCATCTGCGGTTACATTAGCGCTTACGCTAATGCACATGTGAGCGGGCTCTAAAGCTTTCTTGGAAGGGCGGTGACGGCAGTTGACGGGTGTCATGAAAATGGTGGCAGCGGTGCCAAGAAACGCTCTCTAGGAAAACACACCAACTTACTTTCACAGATAACGTTACACAGTGACCGCATTTCATTTCTTCATCAGGCTGCCTCGTTACTGTAGCACGTCGGAAATGTTTGTGCAAGCCCGCACCGACGGCTTCTATGCAATTATACGCAAAAAAACTGCGTCGCTACTGAGGAGAGTGACGGGGATTCAAAACAGCATCCTGAAAACTGTAGTCGAGAGCTTCGGCTCTCCATTGTTCAGCAGTTAGTTTGGAGGTTGATTTGTACTAACACTAGGCAATAAGTTATGTTACTAACACTATATGGATATTTGTGCTCGAAATAAAGCGATTCAATTCTATTCTATTCTAATGGCGGACACAATGTGGCGGCTACCACTCTTCTAGGGAACCGTAGCTTTAGGAGCAGAAAATTTACTGGTCCTTAGGGATATGGAGGATAGCCATATCCACATTGTCCAGCTATGATGGCTTATTATAAGCACTACTGGTCACATTGAATTATTACTGTTGAAAAGTAAATCAGGATTACCTAATGACCCGACCCGAACCATGTGTTTTGGGATACCTACATTATCAATAGTATTAAAAAATACATAAATGTCTTAAAGTCTGTCCAACGTTAATTATTGTAATATTTTGTAATACCTACGTTATATTTTCTAAGATGTACATACTGTTTTTTAACAATGTTATTTTTTTATATTAATTTTTTTTCTTTTAATTAATGTGCTTCAAATTGTATATTAGAATTAAAAAATGAAGCATTCAAGTTTAAAATTCTGTGTTTTCTATAAATATATTTTTTCTGGAATATTATGACTGCTAAGTTCTAAAATAAAAACAAACTAAAACTTTGATAGTATCGATAATGGAATACATCGTTATAATATTATCATAAAGTGAAGGTAATACTCCAAATCATACACTGAAAACTTGAGGCCTGCCTCTAAACCAACAAAACATCTGAACTAATACTGTTCCCATATTCAAATATTCCAAGTATATGCTTCCACTTCACTGAAGTAATGTACGTTTTGACTAATAGCCAATTAGCCTAATATAGTACCCCAGGCTGAATATTTCACACGTGACGTCACAGCGTAGCATTTGATATACATTTATGTCATAATACATGTATATCAAATGCTTCGCTGCAGTTACGTATATGATAGTCAAATAGATCATGGATTGGTTATTAGTTTGAAAAGCGAACGCAAACGCGCCATATGTTATGGGATCGAGTTACTGTATCAATAGTAATGTGGATGGTTCAAATCAAGTACAAATCCTATCGGAAAAGTGGTTGAAAGCCAGTCGAGCTCTATGCACGTCAGTTAGACTGTAAATAATCAATAGAATAGGAATTAATTTGTTAAAAATGTATTGATTAAAGTCTGCATGCAACTAGGTAAAGAACGAAAGAGGGAAATTAATTGTTAAGCAAATTGAGACCCTACGTCAATTTGTTTTTATATTTATCATACAACTGACAAAAATAATGTACCATTTCATGCAACTGTCAAAGAATAAAATAGAAATACTCTTATGTAGGTACACCATAAAAATTACAGACATAAATAAGAAGACAATAAGAATGACAGTTGCGATTTTAGAATAGAAAGCATTCGTAATTCATTTATATAACATAAAACGTCCAAGGCCAATTACATTAGTTAAAGGCACAAAGACATTATTTTAGTACTGTAACAAAAGTGTATATATAACTTCTCGATAGTCATACGCTCCTCTCACAATACTCCAGACATACTGACAGGATCTTCTTCCATTCACCCGTGAACACATCACAGTCAGCCATAGCCGTCCTGATTGAATTCTATTTCTAGACCCTATGCACATAATGGGAAATTGCATCAACGAGGCGTACATATCTTCTGAATTACATTCGCCACGATCTCTTAAGTTCAACCTCGATATATATTATAAATTATTATCTATACTTATAATAAATCTGTAGAAGTGAAAATTCTGTACATTGAAAATATCAAAAAAATAAATGGAAGGGGGTGTTACTAGACCGTCACCGAACCCAAAAATTTGATTAAATTTTTTTTTGTCTGTCTGTCTGTCTGTCTGTCTGTCTGTCTGTTTGTTCAGGCATCACGCAAAAACTACCGGTTCGATTACGATGAAACTTGGTATAATTATTCTTTAGTATCCTGGGCACCACACTGGGTACTTTTTATCCCGGAAAAGTATCCTATCCTACTATCTATATCTATACCTATTAATAAAAAGACAAGTCCTGACTGACTGACTCATCAACGCCCAGCCCAAACCCTTGGACCTAGAAAGCTGAAATTTTGCACAGAGGTTCCCTTTATAATGTAGGCAAGGAATGAGGAAGCATTTTTCGAAATTCAACCCCTAAGGGGGTCAAATAGGGGATGAAAGTTTGTATGAAAAATCTTATTCCTTGAGGTAATAAACATGAAACTCCGCACGAATAATTATCAAAATAAATGAAAAAGTTTATTATTTGTTGTTTTTCTAAATTACCCCCTAAAAGGGGGTTGGGGGGTGTCAAAGTTTGTATGGAAGAATTTTAACGCGCTGTCCGATTAACTCGAAACTCAATATTTATACTTAAACCCAAAAATTAAGAATAACGTGTATCAGGATTTTTCGAAATTCAACCCCTAAAGGGGTAAAATAAGGGATAAAAGTTTGTATGAAAAATCTTATTCCTTGAGGTAATAAACAAGAAACTTCGCACGAATAGTTATCTAAATAAATTATAAAGTTTGTAGTTTTTTGTTTTTCTAAATTATCCCCTAAAGGGGGGTTGGGGGGTGTCAGTGTTTGTATGGAAGAATTTTAACGCGCTGTCCGATTCACTCGAAACTCAATATTTATACTTAAAACCCCTGGGGATGTATGGGGTAATTTCCGACACTCACGCGGGCGAAGCCGCGGGCAGCAGCTAGTAAGTAATATATTATAATATAAATTAGCTAGCGAAACTTTGCAGACGTGATGGGTATCGATTCTAAACAAGACAAATAAAAACAAAAAAATATTAATATTTATACCTAATTTAATTTGGGAGGAGCTTGTGGCTAAGTAATAACAGCCGCACGGGTCGATCCATCAGGTTAAGCTCGTCGGGATTGGGCCGTGGATAGGTGACCATCTTTACATACCGCAACTCTTCTGTGCATCGGAAAGCACGTTAAGCCGTTGGTCCCGGCTGTCATTCGTGGATCTTTAACAGCCGTTATGGCTTGTCAGAAACCCGAAAGTCTGACAACCAGTCTTATCAAGGGGTATCGTATTACCTAGTAACTGGGTTGTGGAGGTCAGATAGGCAATCACTCCATATAAAAAACCGGTATTCAGCTGCATCCGGTTAGAATGGCCGACCCCAACATAGTTGGGTAAAGGCTAGATAGATTTATTGACCTAATTAAATTTGATCCTGTAGAGCAAACTGACATTTGTAAAAAAATGATTCGCCGCATTTGAGCCGCAAGGATTGCATTTTGATACAAAAAAGTGCGCCGTTGCCCGCCGGTAGTGGGCGTTGGTTCATATAAATTGTACGGAAAAAATAAATTTGAATGTGACTGTGTGTAAATGAGTGTTGAAGTAATCAAAGAAATTTTTTGCATTTTGTTGCGTTGCAGTGCGGCCTGTCGCAATCTGCGCTAGCCCTTAGAGTTGTATTTGGTGGTGGTGTGGTCAGTGCACTGTTTAGGTACATTAATACATTAATAGAATTTCTAAACAGAATGAGTATTTCTTCATTTAAAAGTATCCTTATCCCAAAACACATTGTTAATAGTTAGACCAGAATATAAGCAGACTGAATAAACCATAAAAACAGAATAAAATATTAAAGGAAAAGAAAAGTACGCTTGCCGCAACACCCGCCACATGCTCGCTTTGCTTACTCGGCTCAAATGCTGTTAACCAGAACTATTCAACCCAGCTGCCGATTTTACAATTTATGTTATTTTTCCAAAATAATCATTCAAAATATAACAAAATAATAGAATATACCTAGGTACAGTTTTTTTATCTCACGAAGCGAGGCGCGCTTTATTTATGGTTACCAAATGTACAAACACGGTGTGAATGTGTTTGTAAGCACATTAGCTCTCGGTACTGTCCGAGACAATGGCAAAGTCGGAAGTGTATGCGTGTGTGTGTTATATGCTGATGCTGCTCGTCTTCACGCACACATTCACAGCGTGCTTGTACACTTGGTAACCACAAGTAAAGCGCGCGTCGCTTCGTGAGTTAAAAATACTTTACCGATCTTCCACTTCATAAAAATCGTAAATTCACAGACAAACAACGCATTGCCTAAATTACTGGGTGTAGAAGCATGATTTTGGTTAAAAAGAGGATGAAAGTTTGTATACCCAATCGGGCCACGGCTTGTAGGCTTTATAAAGTTTTGCAACAATTCGCATAAAACTAAACGATTATTTCATTATTTCTAACATAATTTCATATGCTAGTTTTCACTAATGAAAATTAATAAGCACTTTATGCTGTTCACAATTTAATTGACGTTTTACAAAATACATTGCATCAATTTGGAAATAATACTTATAACGATTAATTTATAAATACCACCCGCCTAAAATACCATCATCAATACAACAAAAAACTATACTAATATAAAAAGAGGTGTGAGTTTATATAAGTTTATTTGAACTACTGTCGATCCGATACCGAAAATTCTGTCACTACTGGGAAGTTGTATTATTGCTGAGTGTCATAGGATAATTATATTTTATGTTAAAACAAGAAATTTTACGCCGACAAAGTCGCGGGCAGAAGGGAATCAATAATAAAATAGATTTGTACCTAGCCTTCCTTTTTGGATGTTAGCCAGATCTCTGAGCACTTGCGTACCCAGCCTAATTCAGTTTGAATGACACTAACATGGCCCATACCAGACACTAATTTGAATTACAATAATTTTGTTACCTTGTATATTGTGAAACTTCTTATTTTTTAAGGTTGGAATAAGGGCAGAATCGAAATAAATTTAATATTTGGGTCAGTTCATGGGTAGGAGTTACGTTTTGTGAGCTATTGATTTGTAATCACACAATGTTTTGTGAAACACGTGAGAATTTTTCTCGGGAAATAGATCTCTCGTAAGAGTCAGCTGAAAAGCTAAAAATATGGGTTTGACCGAAAATGATCCTAAAGTTAGGTTTTCAACTTTACGGGCAGAATGGAAGTATTCTATTTAAAATGAGCAAAATGAGAAAATACTTAGACTTTTAATGAAAAGAAGGGTAAGTCGCGTATCTTCGGTCTTTGATCACGAATGAGTGCAGCTGCCTTGAGGAAATCCGCCGTCGTACTGGTGTGCTCAAAAGTGCAATGACCAGTCTAGGGAAAATTTGGAAGAACCGTGGCATATCGTAGGAATACCAAAATATTACTGACTCGTGCTCTAGCTTTTTCCATCTTTATGGCGCTGAAACTGGTGCATTCAAAGCCGCGAAAGCGGTAAGATCGATGTTTTATAGATGTGTGGTGTTGGCGGAGGCTACTTCGTGTACCATGGACCGCCATGAGAACAAATGAATCCATACTTTAGGAACTCAACAAGCGGCTATTTACAATATGCCAGGAGCGTGCCCTCAGCTTTTTCGGACATATTATGCGTTCACCTAAGCATGGTCTGGAAAGGCTTATGATACTGGGCTGGTTGGAAGGAAAACGCGCTCAAAGCAGAGCAATGGCAAGATGGTCAGACGCGATCAAGAAGGCTCTTGGAGGCAGCATTTACCGAGCGGTCCACAATGTAGAAGACCGCATAGCTTGGAGACGCATCGTATGTGGTCGGGATCCGCAGCATTGAGAGAACGACGAAGAAAAAGAACGGTAAGGGGAGAGGTCTGAAATATCCTGTACCTTCTTCAGAGACGCAACGTTTATTCAGTCATTTATATCTCCAATGCTAATTTATCGCTATTATATTACTTGTAATTGACACCTCCTAAGAAAACAATTATTTAAATAAAAGAGAGTTCCGTGAATTCTAAAGTGCTCATAAATTATTAATGTAGGTAATAATTCAATTGTTATTCTATATCCCACAGTGAGTTGATTATTATTTCAGCGTTCAAGTTTTACACGAGGTGTTGAGTTGGAAAATTATAATTAAGGTATTTTATTCTTCACGAAATTTACATTAACATAAAGAAACATAAGACCATTCCTGTATTCTCGGAAGGAGTAGGCCGATGTACCTAAATTTCGCCGGTCCTTCATTTTCTGAACAGAAAAGAGTATTTATGTACCACATGCACATAAAATCCTCTTTTTGCATTATTTTCATTTGAATATCCATCCAAATTATTATCGGTGCAAAAATAGTAAACAATGTAACAAAGTCAAGAAGTAGGAAGGTACTGTGGGAGAGGTATTACATTACAATCTATACATAGAATAAAGCTGAAGAGGGTTGAAAGTCTGTACATAGAAGATATTCGTAAAAAAGTTGGCTGGGGATACTTAGAATCGATAACAGAACACGTCCTAACAGTTTTTAGAATATTTTTCTGTTTGTCTGTTTATTTGATCGCGCATCACGTTAAAACGGCTGAACCGATTTTGATGAAATTTGTTACGGGAATACTTTGAACCCTGAGGAAGGACATAGAATACTTTTTATCGACATACAACGCGGACGAAGCCGCGGGCGAAAGCCAGTTAAACATATGTATCTTTCAGATAAATTAAAAAGTTATTCACGGAATCTTTTTACGTTTTTACATCATGACATCCATCCCCAATGTCAGTACTTTAGCCAACCCCTACTGTTTTTCTTCTATTCCAAATTCAAATAAATGTTTGTCTCGTATTAGTATGCCATCAACTTATAAGGGACTCGCGAAGCTTGCATGCTAAAACGATGCACTTTAAACTCAAACTCAAACTCAAACTCAAAGCATTTATTTCAATTAAACCAATTACAGGCACTTTTGAATTGTCAAGGAGTCAGTCAGTCAGAAAATATGAAGCTAGATGCCCATTCCAAAGCGTAGTAGGTACCTATGGAGAAGAACGGGCAAGAAACTCCACGGACACTCTTTTAAATCAAATAAATTGTTACAAAAATTGGTTACATCATTCATGTTGAAATTACTTATGTGAGAACAATGTAGAAAGACGTGCATAAAAAAAAAGCGTCCGTACATAAAAATAAAAACAATTCAAAAATTACAAATAAGCCATGGCAGCTAAGAGATGACCAGCCCCAACTGACGGCGCCCGTTCACGAACATGACGCATGGATTAGCACCATTCAGCTCAACCATTTTGAAGGGAGCTAAATGATCCAACACACACGCCACCATCAGCGAGACATCTGAGTGAGCATGACATACTCACAGCCGCCAGGGCACATTCAAGTCAATGAAAGACATAATATTACCCGGTAAATGGTAGCTCTATAGTACATAGTACTCACATATGTGCTATGCAATTATATAATGCAAAAGAAATTGAGTCTATACAATGCAAAGATGTTCTTACAATCTTCAGCAGCTCCAACAGACTTTTCGAATGTTAATCAATTAATTGTGGTTGTGGAGCAGGACCAGCATTGGCCCAAGCATTTTTATCAGTGATATAATCCCCTAACTTATAATATGCCTGCCTGCATAGTGTGCGTTTTATACATGTTTTGAATCTCGTCTCATTCAGTTGAAGTATGTGGGGAGGAATTTTATTATAACATTTTAAACAGTACCCCATGAAAGATGAGTCTACTTTAGCCAGTCTGAAACCTGGTTGAACTAATAGGTCCCTATTTCTTGTACTATAATTATGTCTATCACCTCTTTTACTAAAAAGATGTAAATTTTTTCTTACATACATGATGTTTTCATAGATATATTGACAAGGTACCGTCATGATGTTAATATCTTTAAACAGTTCCCTTAGAGAATCACGCCTGCGGAGATGATATATGGCTCTGATCGCTCTTTTCTGCAGAATAAAAATAGACTCGATGTCTGCAGCCCGTCCCCACAGTAAAATACCGTAAGACATGATACTATGAAAGTAACTAAAATATACCAGTCTCGCGGTATCTACATCAGTAAATTGACGGATTTTTCTGACAGCATATGCTGCTGAACTTAGCCGTCCTGCAAGAGATGTTAAATGAGGACCCCATTGTAGCCTTGAGTCGAGCGTGATCCCCAGGAAAACGGTTTTATCGACGAATTCTAGTTTCTCTTGATTCAATACTATCTCACAATCATTACTTTTTACATTTGGTAAAGAAAATTTTATGCACTTAGTTTTTTTCCCATTTAATACTAAATTATTAGCAGTGAACCAATTTTGGACCTGCAGTAGGGCGTTATTCACGTCGTCAAAATTTGTAGCACGTCTATCTACCTTAAATATTAATGAAGTATCGTCAGCAAATAACACCATTTGTGGTTGATTTTTTAATAAATGGAGTAGATCATTAATATACACTAAAAAGAGGAAAGGACCCAATATCGAGCCTTGTGGTACACCCATTTTTACTTTTAAACCTAGTGAATTTATACTGTTTATTTGAACTTGCTGTTGTCTATCATTTAAATAAGATTTTACTAAACTGAGCGCAAGTTTTCCAAGTCCGTAATGCTCTAGTTTCAAGAGTAAGGTTTCGTGATCGACGCAATCAAATGCCTTGGAGAGGTCACAAAAGATTCCTATGGCGTCTTGGGCCTCTTCCCACGCGTTAAAAATGTGTCTTAATAAGGTAACACCAGCGTCGGTAGTACAACGTCCTTTGGTGAAACCATACTGTTGATCGTGCAGTATTTTATTTGTGTTAAAATGATTGAGCATTTGATTTAGCATTACCTTTTCAAACACCTTACTGAAAGCTGGCAACACGGATACGGGTCTATAATTATTGGTGTCTTTACTGTCCCCGGATTTGAAAAGTGGTATAACCTTACTGTATTTCATTAAATCCGGGAAGACTCCTTGATCCACACATAAATTAAATATTAAGGCTAAGTAAGGCGCTATGGTCTCAATTATGGAGGTACAGACTTTAATGGACATTCCCCAAAGATCTTCGGTCAATTTTATTTTGATTTGCTTAAAAGCTTTTATTACCGTTAAGGGGTTAATATGCTTAAATTTAAATACAATCGGGCAGGCTGAAACGTTCTTCTTTACTAAATCAAAAGAAAGCGAGGGCGAGGAATTTAAGGTTTCAGTCGTTTTAAGTGGGATACTGGTAAAGAAATTTACAAATTCTTGAGCAACTTCTTTGTTAGTACTTATGAGGCCACGTGAAGTCTCTAGTGTGAAATCATTATTATGTCTTTTATTCCTGTTTGTTTCGTCATTGATAATATTCCAAACCGTCTTTATTTTATTATCAGCTGATTTGATCTTGTTGCTAATGTACAAGGCTTTAGCTAACTTGCAGGTATTTTTAAAAATTTTAGAGTAATTAGCAACGTATGTATTAAAAGTTTCGGTGTTAATATAAGGCTTAAGGCCATACAGCTCAAACAATTTTTCCCTACTTTTCCTAATACCTTTAGTTGCCCAGTCACTGAACAAAAATTTTGGGCAAATAGTTTTTGTCTTCTTTTTTAAAGTATTATCGAACTCAGTGCGCACTACCGAAAAGAATTCCTCATATAATTCATTTACATTGTTTAAAATATTGCCAGGTAAACTTAATTGACTAATTAAGTTATTATTAAATCTACTTAAATTGCTGGGTGTTATTTGTCTAGATTGTATCTGAATCCTTTGTAATGGTGTGTTGGACTTGAAAGAAACGGTTTGACCGCTGTGATCAGAAGGGAGATAATTTACAATGTCTTTATCAAAGTAGTCACAGCAACAAAAGACATTATCAATACATGTAGCTGAATTTGTAGTTATACGGGTTGGTTCTGAAAAAACATTTGACAAATTGAATGATTTAAAGAGACTTAATAATCGACTACTATTTGAACTATTCTCTAATATATTAATATTGAAGTCACCACAGATAATTAGCGATTTTGTACCAATTGTAAGTTTTGCTAGAACATCTTCCATTACTGACTCAAATAAGGAGTAGTTTTGATAATTTGGGGGTCTGTAAACGCACACTATAACATGCTGATCCAGCTCAACACAAGACAGTTCAATGTTATGTTCAACCGACAAATCAACTATATCTTTACGAGTTTTAGATTTAATAGAATTTTTGACTAAGATTAGTGAACCACCACGCAGCATAGATGTTCGGTTAAAACAACTGCCCACACTATAATTTTTGTAATTAATTAGCATTTCATAATCTTTCAACCAATGTTCAGTTAAACAAACAATTCCGAACATGGTTTTTTCTAAAAATAATTCAATTTCTAATTGTTTGGAAGAAAAACTAAAGGCTCTACGATAGCTATTATTAGCTTACCCCTCAAGTGTAGTGTGATAAAAAACCAGGTCACCTACGCTAAGTCCCTTTACACTTTTATGAAAACTTCAAATAAAACTCTTTTCTAAGTACTATTCACAACAATGATATCGGTTTACTTAAACCAACAATCAGACTCAGTTCTTGGAACATCAACGTCAAAGTAAACACTAGAATGTCCAATAAAGCTAATGTATCGAATAATGGACATTGTGCCCACTCGATAAAGCTCGCGATTTTTTATCGAGGCCATCGGTTATGGTTTAATCGTTTGTTTTATCGATAAAATATCGATACTGCATTACCTGTTTCGTAATTGGTGATTGATTGGCTGCATCGTTGGTCTAGTGGTCGCAAGCGCTACTGCTGAACTGGCCCTGGGTTCGTTTCCCTGGTCGTGCATAGTGTTATTGAATCTATGTGGATCATTTTCTTCTTTTTTTGTTTTCCTTATTTCTCAGTTAGTGTTATATGGTCTGGCAGTTTGAGTATTTTATGCGGCCTACTCAAATGTCCTTTCTTTGGTATTGTTTTCGTCGAGTCACTGAGTTCCTTAAGTTCTGAGTTGAGCTCCACGATTACTGACAAATGCTTGCACTGACTGGACAGGTCCACTCAAATCTGTATGGTTCTTTCCTCAAATGGCCCGACCAAGATTATGTCTGGACTTTAAAACAGACTGCGACCTCTGGGTTTGTTTCGGCCTTTCTTCTCCGAGTAGTCAGATAGGAAACGCCGACCTTTTAATATGACGTGTAAAATTGATTCCGATATCCTATTTACAGAATAAAACATTTCATTTCATTGGGTTTTCAATCTGGAATTTCTCTGTAGCAGCCCGGTGTTTAGATTTGTGCAGTGTTGATGGAAATAGGTTCTCCCCCTATTATATGGGACTTAAACACAAATGGTGAAATGTCACTATAGGTACCTCTGCCTAACTCCTCGGATAAAAAAACCATGATGTTATGTTATGAAAATCCTAGCCCTCTATCTATCCTTTCGATCAATATAATGTAATGTTATGTAATGGACATTGTGTGTACCGACGCGCTAAATGTGTCGAGGTTGGTTACGGTTCAGTCGTTTGTTTTATCGATAAAACACCGATACTTTATGGAGTTCCGTAATTGGTGACGTAATTGCGAGGTGAAGAAATTAACATACAAATAGTGGTTTTAAATTAAGTGTGGTCAGCTGGAAAAAATTTAAATGAGGTGAAAAAATTTAATTGGTCGAAAAGTGTAACAAGGTGATGTTTGAAAACGTAAAGAGCTGGTATTTACTCATTACTGAACAGTGTTTTTATTTGTTTCTTTGTGTTTTCAATGAATGTGTACAATTATTTACACATAACACTTCATAATCATTTATGTCGCCTAAAGCTAAGCTCGCTTTCAAGACCAGCGATGGGCAAAAAGTGTGACAGCGTGGAAAGGGCCAATAGGCAAAAGAAGGAAAGGAAGACCCCAAAATAGATGGGAAGACGAAATTAAATGCACAGCAGGTCCAAATTGGATGATTGCATCAAAATCCAGAGAAGACTGGCTCACTTTGCAGGAGGCCATTACTTGTGGAGGGCTTCTTGCAGAATAAGTGTTATATAATCAAAGAAAAGTACTAACACTCAACTAAAAAATAATTACACTTTTATGCTATAAGTTACTAACACCACTATTTTGTAAACCTAGATTCTTTAAGAAATATAAGCTTTCTTATTTTATTTTATTATTATTATTCATTTATGTACACATATCACATGGCACTTCAAACATGACTGGCGAAATGTGGTTGTACTATATGTAGGACACCCCTGCCCAACCCTTCGGGGAATACAGGCGTCATATTATATTATGCACTAGCTTTAACCCGCAAAATTAAAAGGTTTTTTTTTTTATTAATGATCTTTATGGCACCTCTTTAGGTCATAGCTATCCGAATATCAAAAAATATTCGACCTAGGTCTTAAGTGGGAGGTTCGATTCATTCATTGTTCAATGTCAATCAATCTGCCTAGCCTTTTCCCAACTATCTTGGGATCGGCTTCCAGTCTACCCGGATACAACTGAATACCAGTATTTTATGGGGGTTGTAGAGGCCAGATAGGAGCGACTGCCTATCTGACCTCCACAACCCTGGACGACGATACGATACGATACTCCTTGGGAAGATTGGTTGTCGAACTTTCGGGCTTCTAAGAACCCGTAACGACTGTGGGCGACAGTGGGCCCACCTCATATTTTTAAAGAGTTACCCTATATAAAAATTAATTGACTCGTAATAACAAAACAAAGAACAAAACAGTATTCATTATTAATTTATTATGAATACTGAATCATGATTATCTATCTCATTAAATGTTACATTAATTAAACATTAAAATTATTAATTTACATTTAATCACCAGTACGTGTGCTTATTCATAATTTCCTCACGCTACAGTCTCATGTTTATTGCAACGAATTGAATATTATTTCCTCTGACTTTTTTCAATCATTATAATTAATTTATTTCTTTCTGTTTCCGTCCTGTGACCCTACCACTAAATAGATTGGTACAGAAGGTCGGCTCCACGCTACGAATGAAAACGCACGCACACATAGACCCGCTTCACGTACAAGCGCACTAGCAACTGGCATTCGTCTAAATAGTTTGAGATCGCCTTATGTAGCGTCTTCGTGTGCGTGCGCCTGTTTTCGCGCTTTGTGTGGTGCAAGCCTTCTGTCCTTACCTATTCTGTGGATTTGGATTCCATAATCCGTAAAGTAATTTAAATAGCCACAGGCGTGATCAGTTGGGATAGGCCTGGGAAAACTTCAATTGATTGATTATTTCGCTACAGCTTTCCTATTCACCTGAGAACTTAAGCGCTAACTAAAGGATTTAGGTAAAATGTGGTCGAACATTCTGTACCACTTGTGGGCCATCCACTTATTGGCCACTCTTGGCAAGGGAGTCTAGATAGACTCGCTATCTTTACTCCATTTAATATAACGTTAGACAAATAATGGTTATCACCCTTATTTTTATATAAACGTGACTAAACCGCCCATTTGAATAAAAAACCTCAGGTGCGTATTTACAAACCTTTTTCAAATCAAATCATATCATTCAAATCACAATTATATTTTCGATGTTTATCTGTTTAGAATTTAAAATACATAGTTTATAATTTAAATGTATGAGTGGAAAACTATGGACTAGAATTATGTCTGAAATAAATAAATAATTATTTATACTAACTACTAGAGTAGTAGGCTACTCTAGTAGGTTAATAAAAAATATTATATTATTCTATTATTATTATTAATCTATTTTTTTTTCTATCGGTTTAAATAAATCCGACCGAGGCGGATCGAATCGAACCGATTTAATTTAGGAGGAAAAACGTGATAAGTTGATACGTAACGGGAAATAACGTGGGTTGAAACGAGCCCACGTGCTAATTTATTATGTATCAAGTAGATTTTTAAGAGTCCATAATACTTTTAGCTCGAATTCACTGGTTATCTGCAACTGAGTGAGAGCGAGACTGAGCTGTGGAGGGATAAGGCTCCAAGGCGCCAATAGATTAGGTAATTTCTTAACATAAATTAAAAAAAAGACATAGTGTACGCTATAAAGTTAGTTCAGTTAGCAAAGTTTCATTCGAAGTATTTTTTTAATACCAGCGGTTTATTGTTATATAGGTATAGGTAACTTTAGATTTTTTTTTCTATAGAATCGAGTTTTCGTCACACATAGTATATATATATATAACATTAATCCTCAACTTTACCACATATTTATTTCAAAATGAATGCTCCAGTATTTTTGATAAAACGTAGGATCATGATAGGCAATGTGAATTATTATAGACTCTTAACGAAGGTTTATACGTTTTTGACTGTGTGGTTGGGGGCGCTGATGCGTGTATATGGCCCTTGTCCCACTATTTAGTAGTATTTAGCGAGTAGCGAGCTATAAACTAGTAACGATAAGTGAGTATTGTCAATACGTGGCGAGATTTTTGTCGGCCATTGCAACAGAGAGAGTTTATTCTTTGATACTAAGCTCTTTTCTCTTTGCTTTTTATTTATTATTACGTGTATTTCATTTAGAGAAAATAAGAAAATAAATTACCCGGAGTTATACATCAATTACTTTGTTTGGGGTGCCTCCAACATTACCTACGCGTTGGTGATACTTAGGTACATTTCGATCTCATTATAATCTTCCAGGTAAATGGGTATAACAGTATAATAATTATTATATATCTAGGTATAATTATATACTTTGTATATGATATATCTATGTGCCAGTAACAGCCAGCGGCAGCGGTGGAAACTATTTTTCCGTAACGATGAAATATGAAAATCAAAACCTGATAAGGTCACTGCGTACACGAGCTTTATGTACCGACATAGAATTGTTACGGTTACCTTTCTTAACCTACTTACTCTTCCAACTAATAAATACACATATAAGGTAACTTACACAAAAAATACACGTCCATTTAATTTTCTTACGAAAAATATATATCTTCCTTATTCTTCTTTACGGATGAAGAAATTCTCGAGGAACAGAACAGAATCAGTATCCGACATTTTCTTGATACACAAATTCATGGCGACTACCCTCGCTTTCATAAAAGCAAAATAGGTTTGGACAGAAAGCGAGGAATTAGGGATATTTTATGGGGTACGTATTTTGTGAGGAAAAATATACGGTACCCTACCTACATATAGTACGACACAAGTTAAAGGTTCCATCAGCAAATTTCTTCAACACTATCACTTCCGATCAAGTGTGACTTGAATTCAGGTTGGCATTGACAGACTTTCGCCTGCCCTTGTCCCATGTTATTTCGGGTCAGCACAAAATGTGTTCTTCTCCTCCCTTGCTTGCCTTCGTGCTTCACTAAGGTGTGATACTCAGGGATCCTGTGAATAAGAAAGGAGTCAATGATAGCACAATCAATTCATCCGTCGTTTCTTGGTGGTATCCCTTGTGGCCGCATCTACATCGCCACATGCGAACTATGATTCAAAGACCTAACGTCACAAATCCTGCATCGCGCTATTAAGGTTTACCACGCGATTAACATTTATAAGACTATCCGACATCAATCCTTTGGCAATTGCCTGCCAGACACAACACCCATCTGGCCGGAGGATCCTCCCTTTTCTATAGAGGATGAGTGAACTTTACACCCTGTTCCTCATACCCCTAAACCCTCATCCATCAATCAACATTTATATTCATCGCTCTGATTGACAATGTCAAAAAACGGTTAATAAGCTCGTGAGTGAAGTGAAAGTAAAATAAGTGATTGTTATTACCTACTAGTCTTGGTTGCAACGTTTAAGTTGTGTCGTACTACGTAACAACCTGATATTTGTCAACAGCTTAATAATCGTAACAGTAATCTCGGATATGTCGATACCTTTAGGCTCAAAGGGCGTAACCGCCATTTTGGCCAAAATGACATTTTAATGAAGTCATACTTAGTTTTTCGTCCTCTTTCGATTGGTATATTTGAAATTTCGATATTCGTATAAATGTGGTGGATACAGCCATAATTTTTGGATTGCTAAACATTGATTTTCTTCAAATATGGGCCGTAAATGGAAAATATTTTATTTGTCACTACCGCAAACGTCGTAACAGGTTTACAAAATTATGGACTTGGAAGTATATCCTATGATCTGTCTCTTTTGGTGTTTACGCCTCTAGCTATTTTAGAATTTTGTTCATACTTGTCATATACAACCCGAAATTTTGGTCATATACAAACCAAGTTTGGTGGTTACGTCCCAAAATATACAAAAATATTTACAATTTAGCTTATACGCCCTATTAAAATATTTTTGACGAAGCAATCATGCCAAGGTTTTATAGAGATCGGTGGTTATGCTTCCAGATGCTTTTTAACTATTAACAATATTTGACCTATACGTCCGATTATTGTATTTTTTACGAAAGCGTCTTGTACTTTACACTCAAAGTTTTAGTTTTAATACTTGAACCATGGTGATAATCACATTATTAATACATTTTTTATATAAAGACTTATAATAAATTAATTCATTTATTTCAGACATCGTCCATACAGAATATAAAAAATTAAAAAAACATTTACAAATAATCAATAAAAAATAAAATTACAATTACACGTACACATTTGAATTATGTTCAAACAACTGAATTAAATTGAATATAAAATAAAATAATACAACATTATAATTCACATAAAGTATGACATAATCGTCAAACCAGCTTACCAGCAACAAGATATCGGCAAACAAGCCACAAAATTAACTCCCTGCGCCAGATTTGACATTGAGAATACTTCTCCTGAACTTTCCAAAAACAGCCTGAACTCCACGCCTCAACTTACCTTGTTCGAGTTAAGTTGAGTTCGAGCCGAGCTCGTGCAGTATCGTCTCAGTGTGCTAACACAAGATGAACTTCTCTCCTTGAACTTCCCAAGACATGATGGACTCTGTACCTGTACTTACCTGTCAAACTCCTGTGCTGTCACCGTCCAGCATCACCGATGCTAAAATAAATATTTTTCCTGAAAGCGACCATGACGTGCCGGACTCCGTTCCCCAACTTACTTGCCTCAAACCTGTGTTGTTACCGTCCGTCATCACCGATGTTGAGATAAACACTTTTCCTAAAACTGAAAAACACTTTGTTCCTGAACTTACCTGCCTAACTCCTGTGCTGTTACTGTCGGTCATCACTGATGTTGAGACGAATCTCTATCCTGGAACTTCCAAAAACTTGATGGACTCTGTACCTGCAGGTACAGAGATGCACAAGATGAACTTCTCTCCTTTAACTTCCCAAGACATGATGGACTCTGTACCTGTACTTACCTGTCAAACTCCTGTGCTGTCACCGTCCAGCATCACCAATGCTGAAGTAAATATTTTTCCTGAAACCGACCATGACGTGCCGGACTCCGTTCCTCAACTTACCTGCCTCAAACCTGTGTTGTTACCGTCCGTCATCACCGATGTTGAGATAAACACTTTTCCTAAAACTGAAAAACACTTTGTTCCTGAACTTACCTGCCTAACTCCTGTGCTGTTACTGTCGGTCATCACTGATGTTGAGACGAATCTCTATCCTGGAACTTCCAAAGACTTGATGGACTCTGTACCTGCAGGTACAGAGATGCACAAGATGACCTTCTCTCCTTTAACTTCCTAAGACATGATGGGTTTCTGTATCTGTACTTACCTGTCAAACTCCTGTGGTGTCACCGTCCATCATCACCGATGCTGAAATAAATATTTTTCCTGAAACCGACCATGACGTGCTGGACTCCGTTCCTCAACTTACCTGCCTCAAACCTGTGTTGTTACCGTCCGTCATCACCGATGTTGAGATAAACACTTTTCCTAAAACTGAAAAAGACTTACCGTATAACAGCAAATAAGGCATATTATATCGACTTAGTAATTAAGTCGACTATTATTATTGCACAATGATTGTTTTCACGATGACTGATTCTATTACAATTATTCTTGTTATTTAAAAAAATTGAGACAATATTCAATCTTTTATTTTATGCTATGTTTTTGACTGCACTGTTGTTATGAGTTGGGGTAAGCATTAAACTATCAAACAAATGACCTGATCGGCAAAATTTAACTTATTTACCTGAGCTTATAATCAGAAATCATTGATAAGAAATGTCACAACCGTCACTTACACCACATATTGGACAAAAGGTTTGTAGCTTACAGCATTTGTTAGATAGTAGAAATACAAAGAGATTGTTACTTACATCATAAATTGTTAGTTGATTTCGTATGAATTGCTATTACACCCTTAGCTGTTTGTGCAGGAGTTTATTTTTTTGGCGTAACCACCAGCTTTTTTTTATTTTTTAGGGTGTATAGGAAGTCTATTTTTCTATTTGTTAGATTTACTTTAAATATTATTCTACGATCTTCTTTATCTCAAAATTCTAACAACTTTTGTCTTTTACTTTTTTTTAATAGCTATAAGCACAAAAAAGTTATGCCGGAAAACTGTTTTGTTTTTTTGTTTTTTGGCTCTCCTGAAAAGTCGTGTTTTGGTGGATACGCCCTTTGAGCCTAAAGGTATCGATGTGTCGGCCAGAGCTTAAGGGTTAAGCTTTGAAACATGACGGGTTGAGCGTGCGAGAAAAATCTCGGGCCTATTTACCTTGACAGGTAAGGTAAGAGAGTGACAAAAAATATTCGAGCATAAGGGCCGAGTCACATTGGAATGGCAGCCGCCGCCGGCAGCGACGCGGCGAGCACTTTCAGTGTGAAATAATTTTAAACTTTATCTACATACTTAACTTGTTATTTATATTTTACATTTTGTTACTAATCCTAGTGTATAAGTTGTAGTTTCTAAGGTGTGTACTAACAAAAATGGTTCCTATGTTGTCCCAAATAAAAATAATTTATTATATTATTATTAAAAGGGCAGTATCGCTTGCAAAAGGTCGCGAGGCTGCCAGCGGCCGCTGCCATTCCGGTGTGACTCGGCCCTTAGGGGTTGGTATCATTTTGCATGGCGATGTCGTTACCTTATCGTGTTAGTGTTATGTGATTCTTGGCTTTGCGGAAGTGTTATTAGTAGTTGTTATGTCCTTGTGGGAGCTCGTCTGAGACATACTATAGCGCGATACTTACCCATAGGTATCTGTAGAAAAGCTGCTTTGCTGTATTTCGGTTGTATGCCCTGATAACAGGTAAGTACTAACAGAATACAGTAGAGTTGCAGTTACCTGCAGATATAAAACGAGTTCCTTTTGATATTAGGGTATTAATGGCCTATGGATATTCTATAGAATACCCATAATAGGCTATTAATGCCCTAATACTTTTACTTTTTTTTTACTTATAGCATTTTAACCTTAGAGTTTTAGTAAGTTCTAGAAAAAGTGTTCCAACAATACATAGTTTTAAAGATAACATAACACTATACTCTCGTTGTGTGTATCTTAGTTTAATCGATAAGTACAATTAAATCATTTTCATTCAAACCAATTATTTATATTAAAAGCTAAGAAAATGCAAGTAACAAGACTAACTCTAACATAATGCAGGCTTTTGCTAAATTGTTATTGTTGCAAACCCTACTTACAGTAAGGTCAACCTAAGTTAAGAAAAAGTACGTCATGTAAGTAGTTTCACGAGTAACTCGGGTAGTTATTCTTCAGCTACAAGTTAACATAAGTTTTTGTGTCGGCACGAAACGTCTACGATCTTTACGTGCCTTAATAAAAAAGTTAAACACTAGAAGAAGTCGTTTTATTTGAAAACTTATAACCTTTTATGAGTTTATTCTGTACAATAAGGCAAAGGTCATTTTAAATTACATTTCACATAAAATCATTACCTATTTATATATACTTTACTTTCCTTCCTTTCATACCCTTTATACTTTCTATGAGTAACTTTAATATTGTACTTTTGTACGGCTTTCATATTTAATCATGGACAATTTGTAACAGATTTTTAGTAATCGAGAAATATTTAAGTATAAGTACGACAAGGTAAAGCTACTAGGAAAGTTAAGATGCCACAGTCTACGGTACATGGGTAAAAATAAATACCTTAAAAAATGTGACAGCGGATTTGAATAGATTGACTATTGTCTACTTAGACATCAATTCGGAAACTAATTGAAAATTGAATTGAATTGAATGAGATTCTTAAGTAAACACGGATGAAGTTGCAAGCAAATAGTAGTAATATAATCATCGTAATGGGCAAGTAGAATACTGATCACATGTATTTTTTGCGTTATGATCATGTTATTAGGGCAAAGGAAAATTCTGATACTCACCCCTTTTACTTTTTTTGGGGTTTATTGAAATTAAATTAAATTAAATTGTTTGTTAAATGTATGTTTGAATAATAGGATATCGCAATTTTTTTTTTAAACTGGCTTAAAATATGATAAGTGACGTTTAAATTTTTTGACGTTTTCAAGTATCTTAACTTTAAGGCTTAAGCAACGTTTATAAATAAAAGGTTATGGGTTAAGGGGCTTATATATTTTTTCGTAATGTGCGGCGTTTTTATGCATGCCTTAAACTAAAAAAAAAAAAAAAAAAATAGGCATTTGTTTTTTTTTTTTTTATTATTATCCACCAACTTGTATTCTATGCAAATAATTTATTTTTCTTCATCTCCATCTTTTTCTTAGAATAAACTTTCTTTTTGGTTTCTTTCTTTCTCTTTACACCTTGGACACCCAGAACGATATACACAAGAATGGCTC
Source organism: Eupsilia transversa (assembly GCA_914767815.1). Classification (NCBI taxonomy): domain Eukaryota; kingdom Metazoa; phylum Arthropoda; class Insecta; order Lepidoptera; family Noctuidae; genus Eupsilia; species Eupsilia transversa. The sequence goes on from OU611888.1 coordinate 9,921,291, forward strand.
CATGTAATACTCCACAGGAAATACACAGAAAATAAATCGGTACTCAGAAACAATCTTCAAAATGTCAGTTTAATATGTCTCCAAAACCGAGTTAAGTGGAAAGAGAACCTGGCAATTTGCCCTGTTAGCACTAAGAAGAAAATATTACAGTTTAATTACAAGAAGTGCTGTTACGTTAAGTTGATACTGATCAACGATCTTTTAATTACTTTAGTGGGAAGGAAAAAGGAGGGTCTCGTTGCTAAATTATAACAGCCGCACGAAGGTTAAGCTACAATTGCCGCGGTCAGTTCGTGGATGGGTGGCCATCCATTTTAGCTTATTTTCAATTTGATTTTAGCCATACAACAAAAACCTCTCTGGGTTTATCTGTGCGCTGGCAGGATGAAAATTTAATTTCTAAAACCAGGCAGGATGAAAATTATTATTAAGTCTTCAATTATGCTTACATTATAATATGTATGTAGGATTAATTCTAGACTTAACTTTATAGGCTGTATAGTTAAGCATTTCTAAACTAATAAAAATATGTTTTTGAACGAGTGAACGGAACGAGTGAAAGTGGAAGGGAAAAAGGAAGATGGAGAGAGAGAATTAAGGATAGACGTGGTAAAGGTGTAATAAGGTGAAAAATAAAATAAACGTTGTTTTGAAGAGATAAAAGCGTTTTCCTGGAGATCCCAACACTACATTTTGGGGGCTCGTCCGGGATCCCCGGGAAAAAGTGAAGAAGACGTGTGTTTCGCGACAGCGAGAACCGCGACGCGACCCACGCGGCCATTACCGTTACGAGTTTACGACACGAAGAAAGAAAATTGGGATATTCGATTCAAAGGAGCTAACTAAGATGCCTGACGATAAGAATCCGACGACACCGTCATTAAATTTTGCCGACATTATACCTAAGTTCGATGGCACTGACAACACATATTCGTCAGCAAAGTGGACGCAGGACGTGGAGGACAACGCCGAAATATTCGGCTGGTCGGCGCAACAGAAACTCATTTTGGCGCGTCGGTCACTAACCGGCACAGCGGAGTTGTGGTTAAAATCGGAAAAAGCCTTCAGGTCGTACGAGGAGCTACGGTCGGCGCTGTTGAAAGAATTTCCCGAGTCAATCAACAGTAAAGAGATGCACGAACTCATGGCGGCTCGGAAGAAACGGAGTAATGAAACATATTACGAGTACTTGCTAACGATGAAGGAGTTAAGTAAACGTGCTAAATTTCCGGACTACGTGGCCATACAGTACATCATTGATGGTATACACGATTACGAATCGAACAAGGTAATCCTGTACGGCGCGACTACGTACCCTGCGCTGAAGGAGAAAATAGTGTTGTACGAGAAAATGAAGAATAAAAGTAAGAAACGCAACGATGATACGAATGCAACGAAGCAGTCCGAGCTGAAAACAAAAAGTCATCCAGAAAAATCAGCACGTCGATGTTACAAGTGGTGAAGCTGATCATATCGCCAGCACGTGCACGAAAGGTGTAAAATGCTTCCGGTGCAACTCATTTGGTCACATCGGAACGGAGTGTAAAGCGCCAAATTCAAACTCAAGCTCAAAGCCGCATGAAAAACAAAAAGATGGCGGCGAAAGTTCTCGAAAATCGATGTGCGCGAAGATTTCGCCGGAAGAGGGCGCCTCTGAGCCGGAGCGGGAAAAACACGGCGGATTCGATGAAGATGAACGACAACGAAGCATTATGCGAATGACAGGAATGGAAGAGCGTCGGTCAACGTCAAACTCGAATACGTCAACGTCAGACTCTTGTCAATCGTGTCAACGTGAAAAGTGTCAAACGGAAAAGGTGTTAAATGTAAACAAAGACATCGTGAGCAATAAATCAATTAAGAACATTAAGATTGGTGATAAAGAAGTTAATAGTTTAATAGATTCCGGTAGTGACTTAAATTTAATCTCTTCGGATTTGTTTTTCGAGTTAGATGTAACAACTCACGAAAAGGTAAAGGTGATATTATCTGGTATTGGTGCGACAAACGTTTGCTCATTTGGAAAGTTTAATAAAACAATTAAGATCGACGGAAATTGCTTCGACGTGTGCTTTTTCATAGTCCCAAAAGAGGTAATGCCATATAATGTCATCTTAGGCCAACCATTTTTAGCCAATGTTACAGCTGTAATTAATAAAGGTTCAGTCAGTATTGTGCCTCATCATAATGATTTTTTACTGCAGTGTATGCTTGTTGAGGATCCGGAACCCGTGTGTTTTGTTTCTGATCCACAGATACGAGAAGCAGCTCAGAGATTAGTAGATGGTTATCAACCCAGACAAACTAAAGAGGCACCAATTACAATGAAAATCATATTAAAAGATGAAATCCCCGTAGCGCAACGGCCAAGAAGGTTGTCCCTGACGGAGCAAAAGGAAGTGGAGAGGCAGGTGGCAAATGACTATCAGGAAGCAGTCGAAAGGTTACATGAAGCACTGGAGGTAGCATCTGACTATGGACTCCAGATTAATTGGAAGAAGAGTGAAATATTGACAACCAAGGTGGAGTATTTGGGTCACATAGTTGAACGTGGTGAAGTGAGACCCGCAGCAGAAAAAACAGAAGCAGTTATGAAGTTCCCGGAGCCCAAAACAGTGAAGCAATTACAAAGCTTCATGGGGCTAGCATCATACTTCAGGAAGTACATACCAAATTTTGCCCAAATAGCCAGTCCATTGACGAACCTGCTAAAGAAGGATCAAAGTTTTATATTTAAAGAGGAACAGAGGTATGCCTTTAACATATTAAAAGAGAAGTTAGGAAGTGGTCCAGTACTTATTATTTTCAACCCAAAACGGCCTACAGAACTACACACAGATGCATCCAGTTTAGCCTTTGCAGCAGTATTAATGCAGCGATGTGAAGACAGTGGATTACATCCCGTGTATTATATGAGCCGGAAGACAAGTGAGGCAGAAAGGAAATATTCTAGCTATGAACTCGAGGCTCTTGCTATAATAGGAGGTGTTAAGAAGTTTCGCCATTATTTGTATGGTATTCCATTTAAAATTGTAACAGACTGCCAGGCATTTCAGATGACATTACAAAAAAAGGATTTGTCGACCAGAGTAGCCAGATGGGCATTATTATTACAAGAATTTGATTTTCAGGTGGAACACAGGTCTAGTACGAGAATGAAACATGTTGATGCACTGAGTCGCAACCCGTACATAGGTGTGACCACCAATAGCCTACATGATCAAATAAAGAAGGCACAGGAGCAAGATGAAGGATTAAAGGCTATTATGGAAGTACTTGATGACAAACCTTACCTCGATTACTACTTGGAAGGTGGTCTACTGTATAAGGGATTGGAGAGAAGACTGGTAGTACCTAAAGGCATGGAGATGGAAGTTATAAAGAGAGTACACTCAAATGGACATTTTTCCAAGAAGAAAATGACTGAAATGATCAGTAAAGATTATTACATTAAAGATGTATCTAAGAAACTTGAAGATTTTATGATTACATGCATTCCATGTATACTAGGCAGCCGTAAAGAAGGTAAGCAGGAAGGATTTCTGCACTTATTGGAGAAAGAAGACACACCTCTGCACACTATACACATTGATCACCTAGGACCGATGACGGAGACGAAAAAACTGTACAATCATCTGCTTACAATGGTAGATGCATTCACCAAGTTTGTGTGGATATTTCCCACCAAGAGTACTACTAGCAAGGAGACTATTGAGAAGATAAGAATCCATCAGCAACACTTTGGAAACCCTACTAGATTAATAAGTGACCGGGGAACAGCATTTACCAGTCAAGAATTTCAACAATATTGTGAAGAAGAAGGAATAAAACATGTTAAAATAACAACAGGCGTGCCTAGGGGAAATGGGCAAGTAGAAAGAATTCACCGGACCATAATTTCAGTCCTTACAAAGCTGTGCATAGAAGACCCTACACAGTGGTATAAACACATTAGTCGTGTACAGAGAGCATTGAATAGTACTTGGCAAAGGAGTATCAAATGCACCCCATATGAACTACTGATTGGAACAACAATGAAAACTAAAGAAGAAATCGAAATCTATGACTTACTTGTACAGGAAGGGAGAGACATTTTCACACAAGATAGAGAAGAAAGACGACAGAAGGCAAAAGAGCATATTTTAGAAATACAAAAGGAAAACATAAGAACATTTAACAAAAAGCGCAAGCAAAGTTCAAATTATAAGGAAGGGGATCTAGTCGCGATTAAGCGCACCCAAGTTGGCTCAGGCATGAAGCTAAAACCTAAATACCTTGGGCCATACACCATTACGAAGGTCAAAGGTAATGACCGTTATGATGTCCAGAAGGTGGACCTCACTTCAGAAGGACCAGGTAAGACATCCACTGTGGCTGACTTTATGAAGAAGTGGCCTGAAATTAACTGAATCTTTCTGGGTTTGTTTGTGAACCTAAATTGTAAGTCTGTATTATGTCTGATTGCTGGGGCTACCTTAAGTAGGTAAAATTAAGTAGTAAAAAGTCTGTATTCTAGTATTTTTCTAATGTTTGTGTACTAAACGCATAAGTTTGTATTCTAATGTTTGCATATTTAAGGTATAACTGATAAGTCGGTACTCTATTATTTCTAAAGTTTAAATTTAAGTTGTAAGTTAATTTTATCATTTCTGAGGCCAGAAATATGTGTAGAATGGCCGAGCCTGTAGGATTAATTCTAGACTTAACTTTATAGGCTGTATAGTTAAGCATTTCTAAACTAATAAAAATATGTTTTTGAACGAGTGAACGGAACGAGTGAAAGTGGAAGGGAAAAAGGAAGATGGAGAGAGAGAATTAAGGATAGACGTGGTAAAGGTGTAATAAGGTGAAAAATAAAATAAACGTTGTTTTGAAGAGATAAAAGCGTTTTCCTGGAGATCCCAACACTACATGTATTAGACATTTTATCAGCGAAGGAGAGAGCGAGGAGCTCGGGCTAAGTAATAACAGCCCCACGGGTCGATCTAGGTTAAGCTACGCTTGTCGGGGTTGGTCCGTGGATGGGTGACCATCTTTACATACCGAGACCCCTCCGTGCTTCGGAAAGCACGTTAACCCGTTGGTCCCAGCTGTCATTCGTGGATCTTTGGCAGTCGTTACGAGACGTCAGAAGCCCGAAAGTCTAACAACCAGTCTTACCAAGGGGTATCGTACTACCCAGTTACTGGGTTGTGGAGGTCAGATAGGCAGTCGCTCCATGTAAAATACTGGTATTCAGCTGCATCCGGTTAGACTGGAAGCCGACCCCAACATGATTGGGAAAAGGCTAGGCAGAATGAAGGAAAAGAAAAAGTAGAATGGATAAAGAATGGAAGAATGACTTAATACTGTGCAATGATTCAACTTAGCTACATTGAGCATTATTTCGCTAAACAAATCTCCAAAACAAATCAATAAATTTTGGAAAGTCCAACCAGTAGGGACAAAAATTACGTATCTATCCATACCGTACCCATACGTATCAAGGTAACAAAACTCCTCGTTCCTAGTCTGGTTCTCCTACTTTCGACACAGCTCAAACTTATCCAACAAACCCTTATTTGTATCCATTTCCTCCTGAATGTTTAAGTTTCCAAAGGATTTACCACCAACGAACTAATTAGACACTTATTAACAACAAAGGCCTCCGGCAAGCAGTAGGTATCAGTTTAGCCACTAAAACGTGATGAGATTAGTTCCAGTGTAATTGCCTTCGTAAATAGGTCACCTACATTTTGTTTGAATGCTGAGAAGTGCACGTATTGGTCTCGGGAGGCGAATAAGTTACTAGGAATGCGCTCGATGGAGTTGATGGAAATAAATGGTAACGTTTGACTAATTTTTTTTGTACAGAATAGTACATTATTGTTGTGGCCTGCAACTGGTGCATTGAATCAATGCCTGGTTGCGGCCAAGGCTTGTTTAATACTTTTCTCAAATAATGCGCAGAAATTCAAGCTGAGTATTTAATAAACTCCAGAATCAATGACGGACAATGATAATTTTTCACGCACCAATATGTTCATTTGTTTTTGCTTTACTTTAAACAGCTCTAATTTTTTTTTTTGGTAAGTTTCCTCCTTGGTTGCCATAATAAATTATGTTGAAGTAAAAAGTTCGTTCTATTTTTAAATAACACGACACGATATGAGTTATCATAGTAATTTATTTGGCCGCTAAACAGGAAAGATATGGATTTTTATACTAACATTGCCGCATTATTCACTTGTTTTTGACCAGTACAGTAGCTTTGATGTATCTCGAAGAAGGCTGTCATAATAATGCTCGAATTTCCAAGCGTGTTTGAGGAAATCTTGCTATATTCGTTACCTAAGTTGTGCCCGCGGCTTCACTCATTTCGCTTTGAAGGTAAGCACAGACTGCCCCGTTGGTCTCGTGGTTGCAAGCGCGACTGCTGAGCGTGGAGTCCAGTTCGATTCGCAGGTCAGGCAAAGTGTTATTGTGTTTATACATTAGAATTTTTTTTGTAACAGCCCGGAGTTTGGAAATTGGCGGTGTGATACCCCCGTCCCTCGGTTTTATACTAACATTGCCGCATTATTCACTTGTTTTTGACCAGTACAGTAGCTTTGATTTATCTCGAAGAAGGCTGTCATAATAATGCTCGAATTTCCAAGCGTGTTTGAGGAAATCTTGCTATATTCGTTACCTAAGTTGTGCCCGCGGCTTCACTCATTTCGCTTTGAAGGTAAGCACAGACTGCCCCGTTGGTCTCGTGGTTGCAAGCGCGACTGCTGAGCGTTGGGTCCAGTTCGATTCGCAGGTCAGGCAAAGTGTTATTGTGTTTATACATTAGGATTTTTTTTGTAACAGCCCGGAGTTTGGAAATTGGCGGTGTGATACCCCCGTCCCTCGGAAAGCACGTTAAGCCATTGGGTCTGCGCCTGATCTCTCTCCGACCGCTTCTGATTGCCGTCCCATCTAACTATGAGAGTGAGAGAAGAGAGAGTGGAGCTGTCTCTGTGCACACACTTGTGAACTATAATATCTCCCGCGCCGAAGGCTAGTCTCTGCTAAGATTGGTCCCCATGGCCGAAATTCGGACTGAAGGAGTCTATAAGTATAGACCTATATATTATTCTTTGACTTTACAAATCAATGAAAACTTGAAGTTATAATATACAGTACTCAGAAAGATTTAAAAAAATTAATAAAGTGAAGCTTGAGACTTTAGGAAAAGGATTAATATAGTCGTTTCCTCGTAGGGTGAGCTTTCGTGGAATACAGGTATGAAGATATAACTAACTATTATGTATTTTAACTTTGGCAGAGGTAATAATTATATTTTGTTAAAAAATATATTTCTGTGAATAATCTACTGTTTTTTTATTATTGTACTAGCAACCCTCCCCGATGCTTCATATGGTTTTTATGTTTGACATTGACATTCTTTGTTATATTTATGTCTAATATGAATGCATTATAAATTATGGTGAAAACTGTATCAAAAACCATTGCGCACTTTATTAAAAGAACTAAACGGTCACAGACAGATGAAAACCGGCTTTAATTGATAATATGTGTAAGTACTTAGATTAGAAAACTCTGAATCCTTGCAACACTGTTCCACCCAGCTATTGGTACTTATATCAGTTAATAAGCAGTTGCTACAATATGTATATAATGTATAGTTAGATTGTTTGTCGTGGCTCAAGCCCGAAGGTCTTGTCCGGCCTTTATGCTAATGGTCCGAAGTTTGGCACAAAGGGTGGTGGCAGTTGATCCATCTTGTTTGTGTTGGGCTAGTGGATCTCTGTCAACCGTTTAGCTAGTTGCTATATCCAAATAAAACCGATAGAAGAGAATGCGGGCTTGGAAGCCATCTATATAAATTCTTTTTTTTATATGCAATGGGTTTATAAAGCAAAACATTTACCCCTTTATTCATAAACGTTGCTTAAAGTTTTTAGTGATTAGCGACTGTTTTACCATACATTTTTGACGTTTAAGGGCTAATTTCACCAATACAAACTGAACGCGATCCCTAAACGTCTCTCAACTTTAATCATCGTTTATGAATAAACCCCTTAATGGATCGCTTCGTAATTGTATGTTCATTTTTATATGTAATAATTTTTCTGTTAAAATATTAGTTTTACTAAAGGAAAAAGAGAAAACATGTTTTTTTGTTTTTTTTCGTTTAAACTATTCGATTTTAACAAACTTCTAAAAAGGAGGAGGTTCTATGTTCGTCTGTATGATTTTTTTAAATGTATTTCTATCGATATTTTCGTCAATATTGTGGACTGATTTTGAAAATTCTTTTCATTTATTTATATTTTCATAGAAGAAGCTTGCGCGGTGGTTCCATATAAATTATGGTTAATTATGGTGGTAATTATGGTGGTGGTTATATACTTTACTTGGGTAGTTTTTGAGTGATCTTATAATACGTATTTTTCCCACTTAGTCCATGTCGATGATGTTATAATAATGGTATTCGAAATTACTTCCAAATAAAAAAACACTATTATCGAATAACTTAACTAACTTTAGATGTCGGTGGCAAAAAACGAAAATTCCAAACCAAAGACACCGACTTCCGAAATTAAAGTTATTTTTCGCTTTGTAGTGTTTTTACTTTTTTAGGGTTCCGTACGTCCGAATGAAAAAAGGAACCCTTATAGAATCACTCGAGTGTCTGTCAGACTGGCTGACTGGCTGGCTCGCTGTCTGTCTGTCTGTCCATCTGTCAAAGCCATTTGCTCCCAATCTACTAGACCAATTTAGTTGAGAATTTCTGTGACTCAAACACGGGCGTGTAACGTAAATAAATGGATTTTGAATCCGGATCACTTTTCGTGGAAAAATTGGAAAATTAAAACAAAAAGTTTTGCAAACTGTACCGTGTCAAATGACAAGGCTTATGGTGAGAATCACAAACATTTTTTTTATTTTTATTTAAAATAAATACTTTTATAGTTATTTAAGAAAAATTGATGAAAATTGACCATTCTGGCCTTCATTTCCGAAACTGCCGAGCCAACAATGTAAAAAAATTACCGAGAATGGCCGGTTCTTTAATCATGGATTACAGGAAAACCTATATGAAGTCTACGTTTAGAATGTATGGAAGAAAATGTTTTTCAACTTAAATGTTAAGTTTGTTCTTGCGATAAAATACGTGGTAGATAACATATTTATCGTATGGAACCCTCACCACGCGAGTTCAACTCGCAGTTTTTCGCTTTTATATTTCTTTGTTGTTTTATGACGTGCAAGTGACATTCAGGGTTGAATGTCACACCGACTATCCACTGCCACCGTCAACGTGACGTCGACGAGAAACGAGATTATTCGAACCGAACGTTTGTCTACCGCGACTGGGAGATCGGTGGTTCAGTATGTTATTATAGACAAAACAAAAGCCGGGTGAACGGCGCCGGTACGACGACAGTGTGGGAAGATCAAACGTGTTTTGTATTGGCACATCGGCCCGTCACAATCTTGGGCCAATTTCTAGCTGGGATCAGACCGGAATAAAAACAAAAAAATGAGGGGAAACGGAATGATAAATTTTATAGTGGATCAGATAGAAATTAAAACAAAAGAATAACCAGCAGGGGATCCGACGGGAATAAATCGGCGCTACTACCTACACTAGCTGAGAATACTACTCACAAATTCGGGTGTCCGGATCCCGGCATTTGGATGACGGACGTGCGGTGAACTCGCGGCCATAATAAATATGTATCGCTACTTCGGCGCCGTCGTATCGCCGATGGCGACGCCCGGGAGCCGCTGCAGGCCGATGCCAGCCGCTGCCAGCCGCTTCCAACCGCTGCCGGCCGCTGCCAGCCGCTGCCGGCCGCTGCTAGCCGCAACCGGGCGCTGCCATTCCGGTGTGACTCAGCCCTAATACACATTTTTCTTATAAAATATTTAAAATCCGCATATTTTGAGTGAATTTAGAATTTATTCAATCAGTGTGTGATGGGGGGAAATGAAGCAGCGAGACATATTCTCGTTTGCCGCCATTTTGAATCCATGAAAGCATTCACGTGGACAGTGCGCAAACTTCAATGGTTTAGCGCCCTGGATGTGGCACCATTTTTCTGGGATACGAAATCAAAAAACTGGATTAAAACAAATTAAGGTATTTGGAAGTAAAAATGCAGTTAAGTTTTCTCAAAAATCGAGCTCATGATTCCTTAGCCCATAATGGCCTATTGTGAAGAACACAGTACTCCATTTATCGTAATACAGGTAGATATTTAGATACATAAATCGTTTATTTGATGCACACAAAAGACACAGCACAACATACAAAAGCACGACAAAATAATAACTAGGTACATAAATATTAGAAAAAAAAACCACTAGTTTATGACATTTAATACACTTAAGTCTACATTTGGTACATAATGGATATAATAGCTGTACTGGACAATATAATATTAACATAACATAGGTAGTTTATAATCATATTTCGAACTCTGCTTTATTAAACAGCACCTGTCGTAATTAATATTATATACTTTTTTCACAAATAGCTTGCCTGCACCGTGTCCTGCGTGAGCTTCGAATGCGACGATCAACTCAACGGCATACCCTGATTGCGGCCTATGTGGCGGCGTGACGCGACGGATCATCGCGTCGTATTCGTCGCTCACGCAGGACAGGGCCATAGGTCTTTTTGTATTTTTTAACTGCTATAAATGGGACAGTAAGCGTGAGTCTACCCAGCTATCTGATTCCGCCGATACAACAAATATTCATGGATAAACTAGCAATGAATCTTGACATAATCTAGCAAGGCGTACCTACACGAACAAATGGTATTTATTTGTTACGAAAAATTAAACCCTAACGTAACCTAAACCCTACCACAGCTAGTGGGGTTAATCCATATTTATTTGGCCATTAGTTCGCGAAACGCAATCTGGGAAACTGAAATTGGACTGTTGAATTAGTATCTAAGCTCAACTCCGATATTTCAATTACTACAACCCGTAACACCCATTTGCCACCATTCGAAACTTAGTACGTTCACAAATCGTCCATGTTTTAGGGTCAGTAAGTCAATTTGTGCTCATAAAACGGTCCTGTAGCAGTTCGGTACCGTTTATTAGATACTCGTAAACGTGTGAGAACGAGCTGACGCACACTCACACATTTCTAGCGTCAGCCTGCGACCGAAATTGTCTGGAGCGGAGTGTGGGGCCAGATGGTAGACACTTTATAGTCGGACTATGCAATTACTACCCGCTGTAAAGCTCAAACACACTACTCTAAAGCAAGAGATAATTTCCCCTGCTACTCTTTGATAGACGATTAAACCAACAAAGCGCTGAGCATATTCCCCTTAATTAAATTCTACTTGAAAATACATAATTACAGAATCATTAATCATTGTATGAATTAACCCTAGAGCAGTGAACGAAACAATTAATTTATTAATAAATTATGGCACAGGTGGGCAATGAATGAGTTATTAAATTCGAATATCGGTCTGTCCGGTATTTAAAGTGAAAATAAATATTATAACAATTTTATGCTAACGTAAAACATCAAAGAAAACAATGTCTGTAGCTGATCGCTTTATGTTCTCAGTAATAGCCCCTAATAAAGTCCATAAAACCATATGATACGTATTATCGTATCATTTCCGACCCTTGATCTTTTTTCCCGACAACTTATTCTTTCAACAAAATTGCTCATTGTTCGTAGAAGTGGGCAATAAGGAGGCAATTTCCTCTGCTCTTAAAAAAGCCGGCCACAATTAATTGAGGAAACCTCGGATGAAGATGAATTATAAACATGACAATGATGAATTGTTACGCGGATGAATGTCACATTTTCATTAAAATGTGGTGATCAATTGGAGAACGCGCACTGTACCGTTCTAGACTATTAATTAAATATTAATTACTTAACTTAAACATCCTATTGTCCCTCTTTGTCTTTGCTCACGAAAGCGCTCGTTCGTAATGAATCCTTTCACTGATTCAAACAGGAGGGCCTTCGGGTATTTGTTTAATTATTTTCGTATTTTCCTTTTATAAGTTATCCGTCTTTTGATACGTTCTATCTGGAATGTATTTCGTCTGATTTGGGTCTTCTATTAAATCTATTAATAGAAAGGCTTCAGGAACGTTAACTCTAAATTTTGTGCCAGGGATAATTGTAATCTCAAGTGTCTATCTCTGTCTGATTATATAAATAATAATGATACTTATTTGTGAGAAAGAAAACTAAATTATCCTTATATCCAAAAAATCCTTACTCTCCAAATGAAAACGTCTAATACGTACTTATACAAAAATACTTTCCCTAAATTGTTTCCTATTTATTTCCCTATTTAACAACACACAACAACAAACAAACTGTCAACGCACACAGTGTGTTCTGGGGCTTAAACATCACAAGTGTACGTAAATAGTGACAGCTTGCTAGTATCTCGTTTTCGAGCACCGCAAATATCCGGGTTGCTCTATAGGTCTTCTGAGCTTGCGTGGATTGAATATCAATTGAAATGTGCCACTTTCAACGGTTAACGCCTTTTCTATTTTGGTTTTATATAATAAATTAGGTTTTCAGCGCTGCATAACTTCTTTCTTTTTCCACACATTTCTATCAGCCAATATCTCGCCCCCTATTACATGTGACTTAAACATAACTGGCGAAATGTGGGTGTAGTATAGGAATACAGGCATGATGTTATGTCTATGTTATGTCTATCAGCCATCATTTATTTATAATGATGACTGATAACATTACAAAAACAGCAAGGTTAATACTATATTATCTTATTTTATTCTAGTGTTGCAAACATTAATAGGCAACCATATTATTAAAATATTAAAACATTAACAAAAGGTGTAAACGCAACATTACTGAGTTCATTCATTAATCCTCAGTCATCGCTGAGGCCTTACGTAGTGTAAGTTTGCAACTGAGTAAACGTAACTATCGTGTTTGCGTTAAGATTTTTATTCTCACCTTTATATTCTTAGCATTATGATCTATGAGTCAAATTTTTACGCAAACGCGATAGTTACGTTTACTCACTTGCAAACTTACACTAAGGCCTCAGTAATAGTGTTGCCTATTCTTTCTATATTGGGTACTTTTCACACATATTGAAAAGCTGTAACGAAACTTTTTGCAAAACATTTTCGGTACTAGGTACACTTTGATCGACACTAACACCATCTGTAGCTGTATAGCGTAAACAGTAAATCTAACACACTCGTGATAAGGGTTATAGTGTATCAATTCAATATCGGATCAACGATACACATGTGTTCCAAGTTTACAACTAGGGATGTCAAACGGATCGGATTTACAACTACCTCGTATTTCATCAGTATTTTATCGAACTACCTACATTATATCGGGGGCAGCTTTTAGTCAAACTATATGTCGCTTTTCATGTTTTCTTTTTTTGCTTTTTTGACCTTCTGGGAAATATCGGTAAGTAGTTCCTCGGAAGTAAGACCCAAAATCCCTCAAAGTAGGAAAATACCACAATTACTAATGTATCTTCAATAAACATACACGTTTTTATTTTATGTTTATACGATGGACTTTGATCCCACGAAAGAGCCCTCTTTATTCCCATTATTGGACAGAAATATTTGATGGCTTCTTATTTTGCTTTTACAGGGTCTAAGTGGCTAAAGACATTCCACGTTTATAACATAACGACTGAACACGAAAAGATTAGGCAGATACGTGTATCGTAGCCATATTTCATTAAAACATACATATATTTTTATAAGTTTTATTTTATTTTATTTTTTATATTGTATTTCATGTTCTTAGTTCCATACGTAAAAGCCAGTTGCCATCAATAGCGGGGCACTAATTCAGACTTCTATGACAGCCACACTTATATGTAGTTATGTGTAGGTTTTAAGCTAAACGTATTATAAACAAATGTTAAATTACGATTAGTAACAGTGACCTGTAGTGTGTTCTTTCTTTAGTATGATTAAATAGTTCTCAGTGTAAAGACGTTCCTTTTTATTTAACTTGAGACCCCTTCTGTGGCAGAAGGGGTCTCAAGTCCCGAGGAAAAACAGGCGTGATGTTAAGTTATAAATAAATAAACCTAGAACCCCACGCTCAACAGTCCCGCTTGCTAACACCAAACCCAAGAGACACTCATAAATAATTTTATTACTAAGTTTGAAATAACCACGACAACGCAATAACTAGTTTGTGGAGAATAAAATCTTACAAAAATGAATTTCAAACTTATATTAGCTTGCAGAAGTTTGAGAGTTGAGTTGAAACTATCATTTTCAGAGAGTTATCCAAAAGAAGAACAAAATATTTGTAGACTGTTTGGGTTTTGGGGGTTGTGGTCGGATAGAAAATATTCATTGAAAAAGTTCAGAAGACTTTTCAACTAATATCATATTACTTCGATTTTTTGGTAGACGAACAAAATAGAGTATTTTAAATCAAAGACTGCAAAAAAACAACACTACGACTCGCTTGCAATACCTGCTACCTATTCGGACCGTATATAATTATAACTATAAATTCTACGTATGAAGCCACCACGCATCAGCATAAAAAGAACTAAAGAACCGTTATTTTTTCTGTAAACTAAATCGCGAAAATGTAGGGTTCAGCTGATTTTTTTCGCCATATCAGGGATGTTCCCATAGTGTTGTTCATAATGAAGAGTATATTATTATAAGGAACCCTTAAGAGGATACCTATGAAATAAATTCACCCTGTATATACCCTTGAATTACAAGGAACAGCAAACCCTTGAAAAAAAAAATTGTTTTTTCAATATACAATTTGATATTGGTTACCTAAACCAATTTTAGCCCGCCACAAGGCACAAGCAAGCTCTTCATTATTTCGAAGATCTAATTCCTTGTGGTGACCTAAATTAACCTCAATAATCTGTAGAGCAAAGGTCATTGTTTCAAATAGATAGCTGTAATTGACTTCCAGTTTCTACCTGAATTTGGCAGTCGAATTCCTGGGATGGATCGAGTTAGCTTAGTGATTGACGGTTCATTAATTGTTGATCTTTGCTTTGCAGAAGCGAGCAACCAGAACAGACTTTGCTTAGACTGTGTGCTTTTGAACTAATGTGCTATTTAGCCTAATTTCGCTTGGAAAGATACTGTAGAATGAACGGGAGCCTACTATACCGGGACGAATAAAACACTGGTTTGAGGAATAACGGGGCTAATTGTTCCTATAATTGGAGCGGATTCGATCTTTCGTCATTCAAGTAGGGAACTTGAAATCGAATGAGAAAAGATCGAAAATTGCTCGAAAACGTTAACTCGATAGTACTCGAAATCGATAAATTATGAGCGCGAAAGTTCACCTCAATGCATCAAAATCTCGAATAACTATAAGCTCGAAGCCTCGGCAACGCGAAGGCTCATTATCTTGAAACATAATTTCTCGAACGACTATCTATTGGATTTACTAAATAGTTTTAAGGATTTTTATTTGCGTACAATCTAAATGAAACAAAATATTATTAGAAATATAAATCAACTATAATCATGAAAAATAATGATAAATGATACTTCCTACCTATTTGGTTAAATAACTCGGTATTAGTAATGTACCATCATTATTTTCTTCATTAGGCTTCGAGCTTATAGTTATTGTTAACTTTAACTGATTGGTATACGTAATAATTACGGATCTTCTGGTGCTCGTGGCCAAGCAACAGCCGCGCGGATCTGTATATCTGCGAGGTTAAGCTGCGCTTGCCGAGGTCAGTTGATGGATTTGTAACCGTGACCTCTCCGTCTCCGGCGACATGCATTAGATCAGGCTATGGACCTGTCGCTCGTGCGCGTGATCTCTCCCCGTTGTGTCGGATTGCCGTCCAATGGGATTATGGGAGTAAGGGAAGAAACCTGTGTCGGCACGCACTCTATAATATCTCCTGCGTAATTTCTTCCTATTAATAATTATTATTACATAGCAATAATAATTATAAATAGGAGGAGAGTATTAATAATTACGCTCAGCTGTTTGTGTAGATCCTGTCTCATAATATAAAGTTACCTAAGCCTAAGGATTCGCGCAATGGAGGATCAAAATACGTGAGATATTGCGACTTGAGACGCTTAGTATGGAGCTGTAATAAATTAGTATCCAAGTACAAACTAATGGCAAGTCATAGTTAAATTATCAATTACCTAAATGTAATCAAATCCTGTTGCAGAAAATTTTAGAAATCATCAAGAAGTTTGTTTTATGTTATGTATTTATTACCTACAAATTCTTTGGCAGAGTTGCCTTTTATGAAAACTTCGACGACTTTATTACGTTTCACGTAACAAAGGCATTATTTTAGCTATCGGACAAAAGTTCATCAATTTGGCAATGCCCTAGAATGCCCTTGATTAAATTAGGCAGGTCTTACACTGTTACAATGATATTTTGTCGCTGGACTTAGACAAGGGGCGCTGTTGGTAAACATTTTTGTGAAATGTCACTCGAAATGTATTTAAAAAAACAAGATGGCGGCGTTAGTTCCGATTTTGACCACGCGCCAAATGAACGCACTAAAATTGTTCAGGTAATAGAAAAACTCATTACTACTTTCAAAATCAAATGTCATTTATTCAAACTAGACTGATAATGAGGCTGAGAATCAGCACTTTTCGAACGTCAAAATTACATAAGACAGTCCCTCATAACGCCCACCCTTCACCACTTCCTATTTAGTGCTTTAGCTGGGAAGAAGAATTGGCGCAACAAACTCCCCAGCGGCACAGCAGTGAGCTCAGTTAGAAAAAAAAATGATTCTATACATTATTACGCAAAATCATTTACCTTACGCAACACAAAACATATATTTAATTAATAACCTGCAAAGCTTTGACTTGGGAATCGACCCACGATGTTAGCAGCAATACCAAGCAGTTCAATCTAAATCGATCGCACCCTAAAAACATAATCGAACTCATCGATAAAGATCTCGACGCGATCCTGAAAAAAAAGCAACAAAAAAGTTTGTCGTTTATATAAAACCTCCTTAACAAAGCGGTCCACGAGTAGTTCCATTAAATCCGATGAGGGTGTTGATTTCAGGATATAGTGGGAGGGATTAGGGGTCCTCCCTTTTGCTCAGTAAATACCGGTTGATGTCGAACATTCATTTGTGTTAGTCGGTATTGGAAGGAACGGATAATATTGCCTAAACAATAGTGCAGTAGGATGGTTGTGTATTTTGTAAGTAAATGGAGACGACACGCCTTTGTCTGTGATAGTGACGAATGTGATTCTGTTTTTTTATAAGGTGCCTATGTAGGGAGATAAAGAAATTTAACTACTCTGGCCATAGGTTCTGTTACAGTGAAAATGCATTTTTTTTAAATAAAGTAATATAATCTTAATAAATCTTTTATGTACTTACATATTTATTTAAGTCTCAGCAAAAAATAAATAATAATTCTATTCGAAATAACTACCTTTGGCTTTGATACAGGCCTTTAATCTGTCTGGCCAAGAATCTATGGATTTACGCACTGTTTTCTTGAGAGCCACTGCTTGCTCCAGAGATTTTTTAAGAGACAATGTCGGCGTGTCGTTGAATGACACAATGATATGCTCACATTTCATTTGTAACAGAACTAATGGCAAGACTATATGTATAATCAAGTTTTTTGAGTGCCTTTAGTAGTCCATTTTCAATTGTACATATATTTTCCTAGGGATCTTGTTTGTTTAGGAAAGCTCCTAGGAAACAAACTCTATCCGAAGAAGTATTTGGAATCAGGTTTTGTTGCCAAGCAGCACAATAGAGAACACAATTTTCAATCACCCCGATTACTGACAAATGCTTGCACTGACTGGGCAGGTCCACTCAAATCTGTGTGGTTCTTTCTTTCCTCATACGACCATTTCAAACACTAATCTACATGGTCCTCATATGGCCTGAGCAAGCGTATGTCTGGACTTTAAAGAGACTGCGACAGTCAGTGATAGGAAACGTTGACCTCATCTAGCTTATTTTAAATATTTTTTAATGACGTATAAAAGTGACTAATTATTTACAGAATAAACGATTTCATTTCATTTCAGCATTACTGGGACGCCATTTTTTTCTTCAACACATATTAAATTTTATCACCAAATCATGGTGTCAAGTTCTTGGTGAATATCGTTCATCTACTCGTAAAGGAGATCGTTGCGTAACTTCAGTAATACCAATTGAAATAAAACATTACCCTGCATAATAATTTTGCAAGTCCTTGAATATATGCAGTATTTTTATTCAGATACAAGCTTATTTATCCCGATTTTCGTCGACCTATACAAAGACTGCTCAGAGTAATTACCAAGGAAATATGGCCAAAGTTTTATTGGCAATAAATAGTCTTGTTATGTACGCAATGTTTACCGAATATTGCCTCGATATTCGTGCAAACCAGATGAATAAAGGAAGTGGAGATTGTATCAAGAATCTTCTAATTTATAGGTTAGGGAATGTATCCAATAGTTACATTTGGCTCAAGCTTTTATTTTAGTTATTAAGGCGCCGCTCGAAGGCAGCCAACGGCTGAAGCTGTACGTGTACTTAGCTTCGTTTTGTTTGAATATGTAGGTGGGATCGGCCACTGCAACCCACGACCACGCTGTGCACGAATGCGTGGCTGGCAAACAAATGAAACAAGCAAACCTCTCGTGCATATCCTGCGTAACAGAGGACGGTCAGCTTTAGATATGCCTAGGCCTTAAGTTAATACGAAAATTGCCTTTAAATATTCAGATATTTTACTCTATTTCTTATACCGAGACTCAAATTATGTCTAGATCAACAAAACAAATGGGCATTCGTCTTTCAACTTGAAAATAACTCCAACAAAAAGAAAAATAAGAAATTGGTTTAGGATTCCTGGCAAGCAAGATCTTACATAATGCAATATATTAAATATCGAAATAAGTTTTAACATAATCCAATCACATCAAAACTTTTTTAACCATTTTTTTAAATAAAACTTTAAACGTTTTCAAAATTATTTTCAAATCGACCTGAAATTGGAATACACATAAAATGACAATTGATCGCAATGGGTTTCATTTTGACAATTTACTCACGTTCACTGCGTTATCAAAATTCTCGGATTGTGATTTAAAGTGTGTTACGCAGTTAGGGTTCTGTCTGCTACAAAATGAAGCACACGTCAAAAGGTCTTGTATCAGAAGCGTATCAGACCTGCTATAAATATTTTCAGTAGAAATTGCAATACCAAAACAAAAATTCGTCTATAAATAATTCTTCCCGTGCACCGTCATATTCATACTGAACATTTTTAATGGAGTCATCGGACAGACAGCTTGAAAACACTGCGTCAGTGTCCGAAATTATGATATTCTCATGAAATTACTTAACTGACAAAATGGCGGGTTTATTAATATTTAAAGTTTAATTTATCAGCTTGGAAGCGCCGGATTCGCGTAAACCTTATAACAACGAACTTTATTGCAGGCCGCTTACCAATGTACCTATTGAGTTATTTACACAATCTTTATTATTTAAAAGGCTTAACAAATTCTTACTTCAAAACACCAAAACCACGACAAGTAAACATCAATATTGTAGTTTATCGACATGACCGGGAAGATAGCGATCGATCAAATTCTGAACAAAGGAATAGAATAGAATAGAATAGAATACACTTTATTATGTACACCATAAAAATTACAGACATTTTGGACATTTTGAACAACAATTACAATTTAGCGATGTTCAGGCTTTCTTCTTTACTCGTGCTGTGAGACGCTTCTTGTCAAATTTCATGGTTCCAGGTCGATGGGAAGTACCCTATAGCTTTTGATTTATTTGCGAGTATCAAAATATGGCGTATAAATGGTTTTTTTTTTTTCTTTGACTTAGAAACTTGTTTTTTTTAGAGCTCCACTAAAAAAATCAAGAAACAAACTTACGTATTTGATATTAATTTCAACTTGACACCTCCACGCGTATCAAGGGTCCCGAGGGTCTTGACAGACTGACAGACAGACAGACGGACAAGGAAGTGATCCTATAAGGGAAAAAACAGGTTTTTTTTCCTTTTGGGATACAGACCCTATAAAGGAAAAAAAATAAAAATTTGTACGTCTGCGATATCAATCAGCTTAGATCATGCCCTAAGAAGCCTACAAGGCTACAATTTCCATCAAGAGGTCGCCAACCCTCCACCGACAATGCCTTTTGGAAGAATTCTATTAGTCGGTACTATTAACGCTTTCCTATACTAGGGTATAAAAAGTAGTGAGCAACATTCTTTCCACGCGAGGCGTTCTCGTATGAATTCTGAAGCCCTGTCTGTAGCAATTATTCCGAATGATGAAGCAAATTGTGGGCAAGCTAAGCGGTAAATTCCTTGGGAACTATTGTGGAAAGTTTATTTTTACGTGACTCAAGTCTTCTTTTGAGCATTTATCTTGAGTAGTTTTCCTTGTAATCATTTCAAATTTTTGTTTTGTGGAGCTCGAAAGTAACGACCACCAAAAGCTATATTATTTAAGCTC
This sequence comes from Eupsilia transversa, assembly GCA_914767815.1. NCBI lineage: Eukaryota > Metazoa > Arthropoda > Insecta > Lepidoptera > Noctuidae > Eupsilia > Eupsilia transversa. Next base: position 9,941,793 of record OU611888.1, read on the forward strand.
AAGAATTCGTAGAAAAAGGTTCAAAACTAGCTGTAAGTACGAGTATTGTATACCTTTCTTTGCTATACCTAGTCGATTTCAGGAACGTTATGCAGAATTATCGTTAGGTACCCACGCTAAAATGTATTGGTAGAAAAATTTAATAAATAGTAGTTAACAATAATTTATCTCCAAAACAGAGAACCAATACGAAAAAATCAACAGCCAAATTTTCCAAGCGCAATTTGTCCCCAATCGGTTTCAAATTCCTACAAACGTTTTCCACAGGATTATTTCGAAGAATGCAGGTGCCTGCCTGCATTCCCGTAAAGGAAAATAAAATGGCGTCGACTGCGGAGCTGCGGTTACAGCTCGGTTGCGGCATCGATACATCACGATAGGTCCTGCGGGACGACTACAAGTGTTCTTTTTCAAATACGTTAATATTACCGAACGATAATTTTTGATCCATTTTCATGCTTTCTGTTTACATGCATAGCATAATCAGCCTGTAATGTTACCACTGGTGGGGCATAGTCTTCCTGTCTGTGAGCGGGAGTGGGCCATAATCCACCAAGCGGCCCAGTGCGGGTTGGAGGAGGTCACATGTTTTAAAATGTTTGGTTCTAGGACATGTCGGTGTCCTCACGGTATTTTTCTTCACCGTTTTGTGATGAAATAATTTACACAAAGAAAAGTGCCTGCTTGGGCTCGAACCCATGATCTACAACTCGTAAGTCACGGCCGTTACCACAGGGGCCTAAGTCTACTAATTCATAAATGTTACAATGGTCTCTCAATGGTAAGTTTTTGACAGTTTTTGTATGGCAAATCTGTCAAAAACTCACCATTGAGAGACCATTGTAACGTTTATAAATTAGTAGACTTAGGCCCCTGGTCTTTATCAATAAGCTCAATCATTTCTTATTAATTAGTAGACTTAGGCCCCTGGTCCACCACCATGCATGACCATGACCAATGATATTGTATGTAAGAAGCGGAAATATCGATTATCACCCTTTCGTTATTTCGATGTATAAACGTATTATGATCTCCGTTATTTCACGATAAATACAAAGCATTGTAATCTATTTACCATTTCCATTAAAAATATAATTCTAACGTGCAGCCATTTCAATATTATTACACAATAGCTGTCGTTATTTAGCCGTTATTTGTTTAATGCTAAAATAAATGGAGTATAGTTGGATTGTGTTAAGTTTATATATTAAGGTGGTGTTTACTAGTTTACTTATTAGTTTAAGTCTATTATTACTATTAGTGTCTAGCTGCTGCACGCGGCTTTGCCCGTGTCGACCCTAATTAATTTCTAAAATAAAAGCCTAAGCTACTCCTTATAATATCAGCTATCTGCCAGTGAATGACCGTTCAAAATTGGTCCATCCACTTCGAAGATAAGCCGGAACAAACATACAGACAGACAAACAATAAATATTGTTTTAAAGATAAAGATAATTTTATTATTTTTCAAAATCGTTTTAATATAATTTAAGGTTAAAAATATAATATTAATTTATTGTTGTAAATACCGTATAAACTTTCATATGCATTTAGTAAATGCTCCTACACACTGGAGCGATATTGCGGGCGCGACATGGGTAGCGTTTCCTGTCGCACCCGCGATATCGCACCAGTATGTTGTGTAAAAGGCTGATAATTTGACAGTACATACAGACACTATGTATGCATGTATAGAAGATATAGATTTAGCCACACGATTAACGAAGGTGTGAAAACAAATGTTTACATTGAATGTGGGTACCCACTAAATCTAAACAATGCCTAGGAATCTAAAAGCGGTGACAGTGCTCCTAAATAAACAGTCTGAAGTAATTCTACCTAAACCATCGAGGTGCTTTTATTGAATACGTTAACATTAATTTAAACTTTGTTTTCAAAAAGAGAGTCTGCCAGTTCTGTCCTCTGAGGGATACAGAAATAACATGGTGAATAAACAAAATAAATAAATTGAGGGTAGTTGTAACTTTTATATCCAGATTTAAATAATATGGTACCTATTGAAAGTTTGCAGTCCCAAAGGCAAATCATAATGTTTGTTCTCAAATTAAATAGGTATTTGTTTTTAGTTTCCACTAACAGCTCGTTGCTAAGTAATAACAGCCACGTGGGTCGATCCATCAGGTTAAGCTATGCTTGCCGGGGTTGGTCAGTGGATGGGTGACCATCTTTACATACCGAGACTCCTCTGTGTCTACGAAAGCATGTTAAGCCGTTTGTCCCGGTTCTCGTACTTGGATCTTTTACAGAAGCCCAAAAGTCTAACAACCAGTCTTACCAAAGGGTATCGTATTACCCAGTTACTGGGTTGTTGGGTCAAACCAGTGTTTTTTTCGTCCCGGTACAATAGGTTCCCGTTAAGTCTACAGTACAAACCATAAAACTTAACAACTTTCTGCATGGATCCATTATCTTTATCGCGAAAAAATTGTCATCTGTCCCATACCGACTGCCTCTAGTCTGTGGTCTAGTGGTTGGACCACCTATCTCAAACCCTGAGGTGCCGGGTTCGATTCTAAATGGGCGCAAACGTGGTAAAAAAACATTTCGGTCGAGTAGGTAGGTATTGAGGTTTTGTGTGATAAATATGATTATTATCATAATAAATTATCGTAGCTTTACCACATTTGTCTAAATTATAGTCATAGAGAAACAAAACTAAAAATCAAAGGCAAAATGAATTCTAAACTTAAGTAACAAAACTTCTGTCCAGGGAGGCTCTATGCGGGGGTCGTGCGGTCAATGGCCCTTTACGGGGCTCCGGTGTGGGCGCATTCCCTCCGGCTGCGGTCAGCACGCCGGTTCAACGCATCCCAAAGGGTCATGGCCATCTGGCTTGTCCGGGGATACCGCACGGTCTCGGGTGAGGCGGCAAGCTTCCTTGCCGGACTGCCGCCGTGGGATCTGGAGGCGAAAATCCTCGCGCACATATGGGAGTGGTGCGAGGAGGCGAAACGCCGGGGCTTAACTCCGCTACCACGAGAAGTCGTGGCACAGCAGACAGAGCTCCGGCGGGATCTCATGGCGACATGGAGCGTGCGATTGTCGCAACCCAGTGCTGGGCACGCCACAATTGCGGCGATAAGTCCCCTCTTTGAGGAGTGGCTAGAGAGGCGCCACGTTCTCTCTTCTTCGTTCTCATCTTCCGCCTGACGCAGGATACGGTGGAGGTCTGCCCGGCTTGGGCAGAGCACCGCCGTGTCCTCATGGAGGCGATCGGCGGTGGAGATCTCTCGCCTCCAGCCCTAGTCCAGCCCATGGTACGGAGCGAGAGGGAATGGGGAGCCGTCACCTCCTTCTGCGAAGCAGTAATGCTCGCAAAGGAGGAGGCGGAGCGCATGAGGGAGAGGCAAATTTTGCGCCCTCACGCCCCTAGCTGCCGTGGGAAACGCCCTGGGCGTCGAGAATCCCTGGCTGATTCCCAGCCACCTTAGGCGCGGGTTTGCCTGCGATGAGCAATGGGTAGCTCGCCCCGGGTCGACGACGCGTTGTGTTCCACGCGTGCCTCAAAGAGATGTCAGCAACAATGGCGGGGCCCGCTAGGGCCGATGCCTGCCGGGGTTGCGGGAAAGTCCGAAAGGCATACCGTGGCCTTTGACAACACAGGCAACTGAAGAAACACGGGTGGGTTTTAGTCAGTAAGAGTCTGACATGCCCTTCCGCTCCGCCCAAAGCGGGAGAAGTTATTTGATGATTTCCCATCCAAAAAAAATAATAAGGGAAGCACAAAATTCTCTTACAATGTTAGTTCAAACTTCAATGAAATATATTATTAGGTACGTGGTACACTTAAGGACCTTTTTACTGGGGTTCGCGCACACGTGCGACTAACGATTGTTTTTCGGATGCAATAAACAAGCTAAACTGTGTTTTATTGCATCGTTTGTAAGTTGGATTATTCCTTTACGTTGCGCAGTCTTTTGTTTGAAACGTTTTTGATGTTACGTGTATTGTGTACACGGGTTGTGTTCAAATTCTACTGTGTAGGTGTCGAAACTCTTTGACCGATTAAAAAAGCGACAAAATGTTCTTCCTCTTAAATTACATTTGAAAATACATAATTACAGAATCATTCGTCAGTGTATTAATTAACCAAAGAGTAGTGAACGAAAGAATTAATAACATAAAACACAGATGGGCAATGAAATAGTTAGGTATTGATTGTAGGTCTGTCCAGTTCTCTTAAAATAAATAATATCCAAGTTTATGGCTAATCTAAAACACCAATGTCTGAGGCTGACCGCTTTATGTTTGTTGGAAATGTTTTTACATAAGCGACGATATTAGGCTGTTGACAGGCTAGCGTAAACAGGTGGTGTTGTATAATGTTACAAAATGTTGGTTACACATGGAAAATAATACTTCACATGCATGATGGATCTTCAAAAAGATAGATCCATTTTACTAAACAATTTCCGAGATTGATTAAGAGATAAACTCAGTCACTAAGTAGATCTGGGCCCTATGCCTACAACAAAACTTTATAAGTCTGCAATTCTACAAAATTGTTAAATTGTAGAAAACCAGATTACCCCGCTGTTGCTTAAATAACTTTTTAATTAGTCGAGAGTTTTAATTCATAATCTTTATGGCACCTCTTTAGGTCATGCGCTATGCAAATAGCAAAAAATATTTGGGATGCGTGAAAATTGTTTCGCTGTTACAATGTATAATAGATATTGCGTAAGACAGAAATGACAATTATGTAAATTTTAGACTTGTCACTACAATTTACGTTTGTAAGGTTTTTCCGTTGAAATGTTGGTTTAGAGTTTTGTGGTACCTAGAGACACTTGTAAGATTAACTGTAAATTGTAAAGTTATGTGGTATAGGACCCTGAATAAGGAAGGTTGTAGCTTCTGCGAGGAAATTAAGCTAACTATTCTCTAAATATGCTCAAAAGTCACATTCTAATTATTTTATTACGGTAACCACAAAACCTAAAATACGTCTGCCCACATTAATATTCGTTTCCAAGAGATATTAATCAGCAATGAGAGAAGGAGCTTGTGGCTCAGTAATAACAGCCGCACGGGTCGATCCATCAGCTTAAGCTATGGTTTAGGATAGGTGACCATCTTTACATACGGAGACTCCATCGTGCCTCGGAAAGCACGTTAAGCCTTTGGTCCCGGTTGTCATTGGTGGATCTTAGACAGTAGTTACGCCCGAAAGAAGCCCGAAAGTCTGACAACCAGTTTTACCTAGGGGTATCAAATTACCCAGTAACTAGGTTGTGGAGGTCAGATAGGCAGTCGCTCCATGTAAAATGCTGGTATTCAACTGCATCTGGTTAGACTGGAAGCCGACCCCAACATAGTTGGGAAAAGACTAGGCAGATTGACTAATTAGAAATGAGGTACCTATTCAGTTCAATCAAGTTCGATATCGCTTCTTCGAAGCTAGCTTGTTTGCAGTAGTAATTAGGTCAAAAGTTACGTAGGCACCCAGTTATAATTGCTAATATTTGAACTGAAAGCCGACTTAGTGAATTCTAGGAATGCCTGAAATCATATCTTATGTATTAAAACTATTGTTCTTAGCAAATATTGTTTAAAATAATACTGCTTAAATATTACTGTCTATGTTGTTTAAAATAATAATAGGTACTATTAAAAATTGACTTTTGACGATCAACACGTGTGATCAAACAAAATCGAGTAAATGTGTACTTACTTTCGTCTAGACGAGAAGATTGACGTCATATTTTTGTAAGCAATTCTGTCGAAGCTGACAGATTTTATTGATCGTCAAAACACAGAATATCAGTAGGCATGACGTCAAAATACCTGGTAGTGTGTGAATATCCAATTTTTTTTAAGGAACTAATTTGGAGAGGAAATCATCAAGCAGGGAGGTACTAAATATTGTTAGTATCCAGGCAGAGAAACAGTCGATCACGATCATTAAAAAAAACCGGTGATGCCGTGGCTACCAGCTCCCCATATCCTTCAAACTAAAAAACAACAGTACTGCTTGACCTCATCGGTCTAGTGGTCGCAAGCTCTACTGCTGAGCATGAGGTCCTGGTTTTGATTCCCAGGTCGGGCAAAGTGTTGTTGGGTTTTAACATCAAGAATTTCCCGGTAGCAGCCCGGAGTCTGGATTTGTGCCCGGTTGGCAACAAGCTCGCCCCCAATTACATGGGACTTAAACACAACTGGCGAAATGTTCGGTGTACTATAGGTACATCTCTGCCTAAACCTTCGGGGAATAGGTACAAGCGTGATGTTGTATTAAGGCTCGTGCAAACTGGCGCGACGCAACGGCGCGACACGACACTGGTAGAAAAAGTTTTAATAGAAATTGTTCCTACAGACCGTGTCACGCTGTCGCGTCGCGCCTGTCGGTGGGAGCCGTTATGCTTGGCAGCGAAAATAACATTAAAAGAAAAAATCTTTACGCTAAAATAATATTTCATAGAGCAGCCTGCGCTATCAGTCACAGTATTCCACAAGCGTGGTTGCAATTTATCAATGTATAGTGAAACTTTGTAACTGAACGTGTCGTCGTCCGACTACCCTCTTTCAAATTCCAATAAGTAGCGCTCAACTCGAGTATTAATCTTCATCACGACTTTATGAAGTTGTTAAAATTATAAATCTCTGAGACGAGTTTTGTTACACACGTTGAGTAGGACGCTACATTTTTTTAACCGACTTCCCAAAAAGGAGGAGGTTATATGTTCGTAGCGTATGAACTTTATTTTTTTATTTTTTTATGTAGGTTCACCGATTTCTCTGAATTGTGGACCGATTTTGAAAATTCTTTTTTTGTTTGAAAGGGTATGCTTCCGAGGTGGTCCCATATAAATTATATTAACTTTTTTTGGATACTTTTTGAGTTAGCTTCAATAATACGTCTTTTTTCCCACTTTGTCTGTATTCCTTTCACACTAGCAGGTCGTGATATTCGAATTTGTAGGGGGTAGGTACCACAACTAAAAAGTGAAAAATAAAAACTTTTTATTCAAAAATAAACCAACCGACTTTGTGTCTTTGGTTTTGAATTTTCGTTTTTTGCCACCGACTTCCGAAATGAAAGTTATTTTTCACTTGGTAGTTTTTTTTTTGGAAGTCGGTTGTTTTTTTTTTGTAAAAAGTTTTTATTAGTGTTTATACATATGGCTCCTGAAAAGAGTTTATTCCAGGTACAACGGTACAAGGAGCTTTTGACGCATGACCAAAATCGGAACGAACACCGACATCTTGCTTTTTCATTAAAAATCAATTACTGTTTATACCAAAAGTTTACCAATAACTCCCCTGCCAATGTCATTCAGGCGCCAAAAGATCTTTTACTTAGTAATAACTTATTATTATAAATGCGACAATGAGTTTGTTACGCTTTCACGCTAAAACGGGTTAACGGATTTGAATGAAATTCGGCACATGGGTAGACTTGGGTTGGGACTTTTTATCGCGGTAGTACGTTACCGTTAGATAATTTCCGAACTCCACGCGGACAAAGCCGCAGGCAAAAGCTGGTTGTAAATAATTGCGAAACACACTTTCATTTTGAAGGAAATTTCCAACCGATTGCTTCAAATTATTTTAAAAAAATCTCTCATCGTCTGATTACAACGTAAATAACGCAATGGATATTGTTGAATTGTCAAAATGAAAAGCATTGCAATTTAAGTGTTTTATTTTTTTACGTTTTTTTGTTTTTTTTATATTTTTCCGTACATTTTGAAAACTTATTGCCAGAATAACTGTTTGCAATACGATTTCTAAGGAAAATAATTAAAACATTTCCTATTTGCCTAATAACTTAAACATGCCGTTCATTTCATGTTACTTGGTTTCCAAACTTCGCTGTATACCTAATACAAAGTAAGCCATTGGAAATGCAACGCTTTTGCCAATTTGCTTGGAACTTGAGCATTGAGCAAGCAATGAAACTGCGGAATAAGTTTTGTTTAATAATAGTTTACCTCTTTCCCTGAAGTTTTTCATCGTGAATGTTCAGTAAACTTCGCTATTTGCTATCTACCATTTAATGACTCTGCAACTACTAAACGTTTGGTAAAAAGTTTATACATCGCTGGATATTAAAAAACCGGGTAGTTTTTTAGACTACAGCTCCTTAAATATGCAAAAATGTCTCTCATTTCGAGACTCACTCACAAAAATAAAGAAGCAAAATAATTGCTGTTTAATTAGTAAGAACCAAACTAAGCTGACTTTTTATTTTTAAACTGACTTAATTCAGCCGTTAGCAAAAAGCGCAAATTACCCAAAATAAATCTCTGGCGGAATATTTAACGTTAAAAACGGACGTTCATTTATTCGATAGCGTTATCTTTGTGCAATTAACTGAGTTTTTAAGGAAATAACTGGTGTTCGGTAGAAAGGTCGGTGTCTCATTAATCTCGCTTTGTCATCACTCTGTCCTGTCCGTTACAGGATTAGTCGGAAGTAAATTTGGAGCGTAATGTCTTCCCAACTCGTTATGGAGATTTCCTCGAAAGGTAGTGGTAGTTCCCGGTGACATCTCTTGAAACTATCCACAGTTTGGACGGTTTCTAAGGAATATTTGTCGATTGGTTGCTGGGAAAATTATATTATTTAAGTTCGAAATTAATATTTGCATTGGTTACAAATTGATTCTTCATCTTATTACCGATCTACTTACATATCGATGATATCGTCTCATCCGGGGATGAGGGATGCACGGAACCAGTAATGTAAAGTAACGTAACCAGTATGGCAGAAAGGGGAGGCATCCTATACCCAGCAGTAGGTGATTTCGGACTGAAATGATAATGACGTACATAACTAGAACATACCTGTTTTTAATCATATTTATTTAATCATTGAGTACCTAGTTGTTTTTTTCCACATAAGCACAAAAATTAACACAATCTAATAATCTTTGTCAGATTTTTCAAAATCTTTGTTACATTGAACAAAAGGTAAGCGGAATATCAAACCCAAATATTTTAGCTAACCCAGATTAGTAAAACTGTCCTGATAACTTAAATTCTAATAACCACAGCAACCGCTATTATTACAGCCCACAATTCCCCCTAAAAGGGTTTTCAACAATAGCGGTAGAACTACTGTGGAAAATAAACTGTCCATAACGTCAGTCCATCCCATAGACGCCCGGAGGTATTCACGTCAAAATTATCTGAACAATTGCTTCCCTCTTCCTTTGTTTTACGAAGCGTTTGTTGTTATACACGACAGCAACAAGCACAGGTACCTATAAGTAAAATGAAAAACTTATTACCTGACATAAGCGTTTGCACATATTAGAACACTATTTCCAATGCGACTGAGAGATAACGACATCTTCGATTATTAGATAATTAGATCAACCAACATATGTTGGTTGCGTCGATTGACAGTTGTCGCTACTTTATCCAATCAATTCACATACAATTGACGACTTTTTCGACGACAGTCGTTGTGGTAACACCCTATAATTTTAACCCGTCGCGGCGAGTAGTCGCTCAAACGCTGTCGCTTAAGCGTAGGTATACACGCTTAAGCGCGTCTCAGCGCGTCTTGCGACAGCGACTGCAGACAAAAAGAGAAAAGAAATGAAAGAAGTTGCTTACATTATGCCACGAGGAACAGTAACGCGACTTGCGAAGCGACGAAAGGAAACAGGACAATCACGCGCGTGTCTCTTGACGCAAGTCGCATCGGTCGAGGCCGTGAATGGGGCCAACACGACAAAATTTACTTGTGATCGTCACATTTCTATGCCTTTTCCTTTACAAAAATCTGTGGCTAGACACAGCCACTAGGCCACTGCTCTCTTGTGGCTGGGACGCGACAACTCAAGTGCCAAGTGTGCGACATCAAAGAAAGTGTATAAATAAATGTGACTGCACAGTTTGTGGCGGCCACTAGACGCCACACCGCCGTACTATAGCGGTCACTTGTGGCCTTCAGCGGGACTTAGCAACACTTTTATCTATACATATTATAATTTAAAGTCGGTTTTCATATTTGTCTGTGTGACCGCGTTACTCTTCGAAACTACGCAACGGATTTTGAAGCAATTTTCACCATCATTTCGAGAATTGATTCCGGAATGGTTACGAGTGCCTACATTAATATTAAACAAAAATGTTGTAAAGAAATCTCGACGTTTTGACAAGTCATAAAACCCCGAAGCAGGGGCGGGTCGCTAGTTGTATTTATAAGAGCGAAATCGTACAAGAATTTATACTTTTGACTGAATGAATATTTAATTGAAGAGTAAACATAGAAGGAAAAAATTGTTCATTTATCACAGAAACAAATGCGTGCTCATATTCCAAGTATATTCGCAATAAAATGAAAAAATAACAGAAAAAATGTTCTACTACAAGACATGTTTAATTATCTAATTCATTACATCAGAACAAGAAAAAAATAAGACCCGAAATGGAGAGAAATTTAAGACGTTTTGTACGCTCGGCTGGTTTTGTTATCCCTACTACGGTTAATTACCTACCCACTGTTATGCAAATAGTGGACTAGATCCGTTACTGGGTGGATACACTTGACCCAAATGGTTGAGCAGTGAAGCATCTGCCCTTTGTGTCAGGGTTCGATTCTTACATAATTTACGTGTTTGCTGGGTCCGGTAAATATGTTAATAATGGACGATGACTTGGATAAAATGTTACCGATAAAGGCCAACGCAGACCGGGACGGGATGGCAAGGGATTTTGCCGTCAGTCAGCGCACACTAGCCGCTTAGATACCGCGGCATTCCGGCGCCTTGCCACGGCATGCCACGGAGTGCACGTGGCACGACAAATCATGATAAATTCTCGTACACTGTCGTCAGAGACGCGGGCGAAAATGGTGTGCATTCCCCGTTTCGTTCGTTTTCGTTTTCTACACTTTCCGTCGCACACTGTCCGTCATCGCACCGGAGCTCCAACAGCGCAGCGCATCACCCTCCCCCCGCTTCGTCTCTCGTTTGTCGATCCGTTGAAACGTCGCGTGCGGCGACGCAACGCATAATGTGGCATGTCACTAAAAATATATGTAAAACGATGCAGCGTTGACGCTGCGACGACGCAACGCACTAATGGGGCTCCACTCTTAGGCGCCATCTCCACCGACGAGAGAATCGCGGCGATAATCACGCTGTGCCTTCAAATGATCGCCGCGATGATGACGCCGTGTGGAGATTGATACGTAGTGTTTCTATTGAATTTGATGCCACGGCGAAGCTATCGCCGCAATTTTCTCGCCGATCGCGATGGCGCCTTATTGTAATCGGTTCGGCTTCGTGCTTCCAGAGAACTTTACACTTTTTTTTTTTTTACTTTAATTATATTATGGTTTGTTGTATGCCTTTTAGTCTGTGATAAATAAATGTATTTTATTCCTTTCTTCTTTCTTTAGATTACCTTTTACAAACATTTAAATTAACAATTTTACCTGTTCTTATTATAAGTTTAGATACGTTGAAATACCTGTCGGTATTACAATACCTACTTATCATGATAAATGAAACTCTCTAAATGGCGCGAAACAAACTTGAGCATACCTTTAGTTATTCGTGACAAAATCTCGACCAACTTCATTACCAACAAGTTTGAACTTTCCAACTTAATTACGTGGCTTTATTACGAAGATATACAATGGTGCCGATTCCCTTGTTCACAAACTAAACTAAATTTAAGTTCAGTGCATCTTTTTCTTTGTATTTCATTAAGAAGAGGACAGAAGATAAATTTTACTGTCACTACTCCATATAGGTAAGCTTAGACGTGATTAAAACCTTGCCTAATAAAATACGTCAGGCGCTCATTAATTTGACAGGACTAAACTAAAATTTATCTTCTGTCCTTTTCTTAATGCAATAGAAAGAAAAAGATGCACTGAACTTAGTTTAGTTTGTGCACATGGGAATTAGCACCAGTGTTTGTCTTTTTTTTATGAAATTTACCTAGTAACTGACTGTGCATACGAATTTTTAAAGCGGTTTTATTTGCTGCACGTGTACACAAATCTACCTAGCCTTTTCCGGAGTTCCGGAGTCTAGCCGGATGCAGCTACACGCGTAAATGATGAATGTATAGTTTAAAATGTATGAGAACGTACTTTCAAAAAAAAAACGGAAATACAAGAGTTGGTATTTAAATAAAAAATTGGACATAACAATATGTTAACTTTTTTTTCCAAACCGAATTTCCAGAAGAAAGGTCGGATCGGAGAGAAAGAGAGGGATCTGATCTTAGAAATGTCAGCTACAAAACAATATTTGTAAGACTTCTGCTATTCTTCTGATCTACAGAAGATCGTGGGGAAGAACTAGATGAGACTTGCACATACTTGACTTGCTTGAGTATTCTATTCTATTCTATTCTATCCTTGCGCAGACCAGGGAAGCATGGCTTATAGAAAGTAGGCCTATACTTAGCATTTAGTGGAACAAGGCTAGCAATGTGATGATGATTCTGCTATTGTTTCAGACTCCAGAGTTATTATTACTATAGCATTTATTTAAAGCTACGCTCATAATATTAGTACAGTAGCAATGTTCTTAAAAACAACTGTTAGTGGACTTACAAGTTTCAGTCAGTGTGGAGTTTCATCCAATATCGCAGCATTGGAGACTCCCATCTATCTGCGAATAAACTCAAGATAGTGTTGGTCCCGCCACGAAGACGAGCAAGCAGAGAAGCGCTTCTTTTTACATTATTATTTGTTATATTTAGAGAGAGACTAGATACGTATGTAATGTACCCATTACAAGTAACTGTGTACCTAAGTATGATATAAACGAAACAATACTTTGTCTAAACATAATCCTTAACCACCTGTGTTTATGATAAATTACTTTATTTCTGAAACTAGGTTTGAAAAAACACTTTTACACGTCAATCATATTCTGATTCTGATTCTGAAGAAAGGCCGAAAGAAACTCAGAGGTCGCACAGTCTCTTTTAAAGTCCTGACATAATCTTGGTCAGATCATGTGAAGACCATGTAGATTGGCGATTGGTTTCATATAGCTTGTTATTTATATGGCACATAATATTCTACTTATTTCCGCACTAAACTACTTTCACAAAATAACAATTCTCAGGCCTACCTTGTAACAATTAAAATAGAAATAGATTTCCGAATTTTGATGTCGATAAATAACATTTAGCGGAGCGAATTGGCAATTTGACGCTACTCAAAATCTAAATGGGAAACAATAATTTTGACAGGAAATTCAAGCAGAAGAGTTTCGATTGAAAAGTCTATTAATATTTACGTTTTCAACTATAGATAGGTTAGTACTGTCGGTACGAAATCTAGGGAAGCCTCGGAGCTCCAATTTCGATTTCAGATCAACATACAAAAAATTATGAACGTTTTTTCATACAAATTCGTATGAAAATATGTTCTCACAGCAGAAAATTGGCTGTCGTAACAAAAAAAATTGCTGGAATAAAGTTATGTTAGGCAAGATTTTATTCAAATAATATTTACACGAGTCTTGCTTAGTTATAAATCTTCATTATATTAAATTAAATTAAAACATAAATATAGTATGTACAAGATATCGGAACTTAAAAAAGGGGGAAGAGCTCATTGGGCATCAAAAAAATCATCCGCATCGTCAAATATAGGTACTAGGCAGCTATGGTAGGTACCTAGTTCACGAAGGGTTAGGCAGTGATGTATCTATAGTACCTACACCCACATTTCGCCAGTTACGTATAAAGGCTCGTTCACACTGGCGCGACTTGTCGCGCGACGCGACTTTAACAGTACAATTTCTAATAAAACTTCACGATTGAACAATTGCCGGTGTCGCGTCGCGCGACAAGTCGCGCCAGTGTGAACGAGCCTTAAGTCACACGTAATACCTGTGAACCTATTGCCATCAACTGGGCACCAATCCAGGCTGCTACTGAAAAATTCCAGATACTACATCTCTGAAAAGTGAAATGATCCAATCATACGTTAAAGCAATATCTGGGATCTGAAACATTTTATTTATTTTCAAAACTTTAAAGTCACAATTAAACAGTCAGAACTATGATTTAGTTATTGATGATACATTTTATTTATTTCTCTCGTTTTTATATGATTGTAATAACCAATTTCAAATCGAATCGTAGGTGTATATATGTAGATAGTTTTCAGCGTAGGCGTACCGAAAGCATGCAAATTTTCTAACTACTGTTCCCTTTTCATTGTAACATTTTAATGACTACCCTCCCGATTATTTAGTTGTTATTTCAATTAAATACTACTGAAGTGTGTAACAAAGTTAATTGTAACTTTGTTGCAAAATTATTCGCGATAATGCTGTGGGTATAGTTGTATGTTTTAGTTTAAGTAGTTTTAGATTACGATTTAATTAACGAATTTTGAACACAGATAACTGCAGTATTGTGTAAAGTACTTTTAAATAACTATATTAGTTTACATAACTTGAGGGGTTCGTGGCTACATAATGACAATCGCAAAGATCGATCGTCAAGGTTAAGCAACGCTTGCCGAGGTCGGTCCGTGGATGGGTAACCATCCATAACATACCGAGACCTCTCCGTACCTCGGAAAGCACGTTAAGCAGTTGGGCCCGGCTGTCATTCGTAGATCTTTGACAGTCATTACGGGTAGTCAAAAGCCCGAAATTGACAACCAGTCTTGATAAGGGCTGTGGTGTTACCCACTATCTGGGTTGTGGAGGTCAGATAGGCAGTCGCCGTGTAAAATACTGGTATCCAGCTGCACTCATTTGGACTGAAGCCAACATAGTTGGGCAAGGATAGGCAGATTGAGATTTTAAATAACTTTTCTGCCAGCGTGCTCTTCTTTCCAGTCAATACGAGATAGAGTTGTACACGAATCTTTCGTCGCCATGTTGTTTTTTCAATACATTTCACAAAACACAAATAATTACCAACAGCGCCTCCCGGTCGATGTCATTGAGGCGCCAAAAGATCCTTGTATAATAGGTAATTTTAATTTATTACAATAGATAAATAAAGTTTGCGGACAAAACACACAAATACTGCCGAAAACAATATATCTATGAAGTCCTTGAAAAGTTTAAGAGAGCTTGCAGGCAGCGAAGTATACCTACCAATAGCACCATTCACTTCCCTGTTCATTATTGCAATGGCGTAAAAGGCGCGTGCTGACTTCAGTTGCAAGTCAACGCTGGACTGTCTTACTGAGGTCGTGTAAACACTGGTTTCAACCCAGTCCAGTGCTGTGCTTCGCGCCCTCAAGTCAGTCCAGTTGACTACCTACCCGTCTATTCTGGGCCAGTAGATTGCCCCCACCTGACTTACTGACTTACTGCTGATCTCGCCTCCATGAACCCACTGACTGACCGATATTCCGAGGTACTGGATGCAGTCACTGCCATCGTATAAACCAGACATAATCTCATTAGTAAAACAGTCTCGCTGCTCGGATATAAATATTCTTTATTAATTCCTGATAATATTTCTGTGTCCAGCTTAGAGGTAAATAAACGATGCTCATCTGTTTCTCGCCACATGGGATAAGAGTAGTTGAGGAAAATGGCTCATTCTCACTCAAGAGTTATTAGAGGTCCGAAGAAAAGGAAGCTTGCAGGATGTAGGAAACGGTTTTATTACGTTTTATGTGCAACAAATAAAGCTCGTTAATAGTTGAAGTACGCCTATAATTTGATTAACATTACATTAGAAGAAATACCTTAATACTGTTTTAAGCTAATGTTAAGAGCCCACACAACCTCAGGTTTTTATCTCGCTCACACCATACTACTCGCTGATTGAGTGCGAGCGAGACGGAGCTGGCTCCAAAACGGCAATAGTTTAATGTAATTGCTTATTCGGTGAAAATAATGGTAATAAAAAAAAAAAAAAAATATCGTCGCTGCTTTATAGTTTGTTCAATTATTATGCAAAGTTTCATGATTTTATTCGAAGTATTTTTTTTATAGCAGCGGTTTATTGTTCGGTTTAGAGGTAACTTTGGAATTTTTCTATCGAGAAAATTTTATGAAATCGTTTTCGGCTAACATAGTACAATTATCATTAATCCTCAACTTTAACATATATTTATTTCAAAATTAATGCTGCAGTAGTTTCGATATAACAGCGGATCTTGCTAAGCAATTTGAGGTCTTATAGGCCCCTTAAATGTGACGGAGAAGGTATGTTTCTCTCGTATATTTTATCTACGCGTGTGGGCGTACTATGGGAAGTGTTGGTTATTGCGCTGATTGCAATTCGTATCAAATTACTACACACTAGCAATTCGTACACGACACAACTATACGGAATGGACAACAATTTCTAAACGTGTTCACTGCTTGACTGCCACCGACAAACTGAACCTAACTCGGTCGAGCGTTATGTTGTAGACTCTGTCGAGCGCCGCTAGGTGACGCTGGCGCCCCGATTAGTCAAATCAGTGACGTATTTCCGACAAATGTATGTGTACTATTATTCAATTTAAAAAAAACACTACATGCTAGCTATTTCAGATGGATAAAGTCCAGCTTTTCTTTACTGTAAGTATCTTTATTTGCATAAGCATGATAGGATGATATAGATATCTTAGTGCAGGACACATTCCTCCATAATACAGTAGCATGCAAATTATATAAAATATTATAGGTCTGAATTTATACGTGAAATAAGTAAGTTATGAGTGTCCAAGATTTCCTGCGCCGGTGCCGTGCGGAGCGACATGCTAAATGTCACCCTCCTTACACAGATTCTTGTTTGCGCATGCTGAACTGGAACCTATTTGAAGCATCAATGAGAAATAAAATGTTTTTTTTTTACCGCATTTTTGTCTCTTGTGTAGCGAGTTAGGTTAACTATAGAATATACTAAAAACCCACCATATGTAAAATTTCACTATTTATATCTGTAATTTTATGGTGTATATAATAAAGAGTATTCTATCTTCTATCTAGTGAGCAGAAAAGTGAACCGCCCTTCTTTGGTTTCCGCGTTCGCTTCTTACTTATTATCCTATATAACACAGCGTATAAAACATGACTCCCCCAGGTTTAAGGTACAATAGCACTTTTATTAGATAAGTACTGCGCTGAAAGTTAGTAGTTCGCGAATGTACATCGCGGACACTGGCGGATGACCACTTTTCAACCTTATTTCTAACGGCATAAAGGTGAAAGTGGTCAAAATAGTTCGCGAATGAGACGTGAGCAGCAAGAGATGAAGCCGAAGACGGTGCATCGATATCCCGAAGGACTTTAGTTATGCAAACTGGTCTTTGAGTTTGACCGTTATAGAGGAATTTATCTTTGGTGTTAGAATAAGTAAGTATATTGCAAGAAGTGCCGTATGTGGTCAAATTCTGCATAGTTTGTAATCAAGACAAACATTCTACAAAATGTCTACTAATTCCCGATTTTTAGATCGTTAAAAATATACTACTATATATATACAGGGTGTAAGGGTCAGCCCTCCGCAAACTTACAGCTTGCATTCAGCTCTTTATTTTGAATCATATTCCACCGGAAAAATCTCAGGAAAATTTTAATTTTTTTTTTGCGTTTTTTCTGTTACAAAATTACTTTATCTGTACGCAGCACTCAATTTATGTAAATGAAACACCTAAAATAAAAGTGTAATGCAATTGATGTTAAAATACTCTACGTGCGCGTGCGCTGCCGTTCGCTGAGGTAATTAAACAAATCAGGTTTATTGAATTCCCATAACGTTCCTGAAATAATTTAATGTACCGGTCATCTTAATATACTGAATTCACCCCATCAGTCTGCGGAGGGCTATCCCTTACACCCTGTTTAATACTATAATACTTCAGATAGCGTAAGATGGCTGATATCAAATTCTACACTTTATTTCCTTGAGAAGATTGTTTTTGACTCATTCGCAACAAATGATTCGTTTAGCGAGAGACGCTAAGTTTTGTTTCGGGATATAGTTGGTTGAATATTACTCGGATCACAGTGAACCGAAATCGAATGCCTCACATCTGCCAAGCTTTTGGCAATTATATCCAACAGACCATAAAAACACCTAGAATGCAAATAAAACATTCAAACGAAATTATATCTGCTCTAATAAGAACGCCTCTCCACCACAAACCGCAGTAGTCTAAGTTCGGAACAGCGGAATGTCAACCACAGCCTAACGTTACAAGTATTCACAACGCGTTTTTATACAAGGAACGTGGTCAGAATAACGAACATTCTGACTATCGACATTCTTTTTTTATACATCTGAAGTCTGAATGTCGCCAATCTTTCGGCAAATGCAATTTGGAGGGTACACTTAGAAAATAAAAGACTTTTCTGCTTTGTGTGAAAGGCAGCGAAGAGAAACGTGATTTATTATGATTTTGTTATATTTTGAGCGAAATTGCGTTGCTTATTTCTTGTACGGTATCACTTTCGGCGAAAATAATTGAATCGCGAGATGATTCTACAGCTTTCTTGGTGTTTATTAACGGAAAGATTCCTCGAAAGTGTACTCAATTATGCAAATAGAAATAGATTTAATACAATTTTCTCAGAAATAAATCTAAATTGTTCACCTAGCTACAAAAACAAGGTATTTCGAAATGCAAGAAGCATTTTCGGCAGAGAGAGAAAAGCACATAGTAACAAAAACACCGGAGTGCAGACGTTGTACCTTTATTTAAGACTGGCACTGCTTTGTAATTAAACTTATGTTTTAATATGGAACTACTAGCACGAGCCGTCTCACGTTCTAATTTATAAAATTAGCCTGTATAAAGTCACCTTTGACCTACAACACTTATAGAGAACGGTCTCCCTGACGACAGGTAGCGAGTTAAACGAGCGAAGAATTGCGAGTTGGACAAGAGTTTACTGCTAGCGGCGTACATAGCGGCCATATCACACAGGCGACGTGTTTGCAAGCGTATTTCCAGCGAGGCGATTGTTTAACAAGTTCGCTGATTGTGCGTAGCGAGCACGCCACGTGTGCGTAACGAGTTCACCGCGTTTGCGACCGAGAACGATTGACCTGAGTGCATAAAAGAGCGAGACAAGCGAGTGTACAATATTGTGAAAACGCGGCAAACACGTCGCACCTGCGGAGAGTACGTTCACAAATCGCTTCTCTGGAAACACGCTGACAAATCGTCAGTGTGATAACGCTCTAAGGGTTTGTGATTTCAAGAATCAGGAATCTTGTGACTTCTTAAATCACCTGCAATTCGCTGTCACAAACTATATGACCTGGTCTTTATCAATTAGCTCAATAATTTATTATTACCCGATTGAGTGACAGCAAAGACAGGGTTATATATATTTTTAAACAGCAGTTAATTGTACATTTCATAGGTTAAAAACATTAGGTCGTTTGTCGCCCAAACTATGACATAGCCTTACAAGTAAGGCCGTACCTGACAAGCTTAACCCGTATAATTTTGAGTTGCTTAAAAGGAGCTAAGAAAAGAATACGATGGGCCCATGCAACTGCAATCCATACTAATATTTTAAATGTTAATTTTTCACGCCTTTACTTCTGAACGGACTTCGATGTTTGGCATACGGGTGGACCTAGGACATGAGTTAGGACATAGAATACCTTTTTATCCAAACTCTAAGCGGGCGGAGCCGAAAGGCTAATAGCTAAACGCTAAACGCTAGAGCTTTCTATATAATTATGTATGTAAAAATCAATCCCTATTTCCCTTGGTCACGCAATAGCTTGAGAACAACTTTACCGATTTGATCTATCTTTTTTTTTAAAGTTTTCTCATACTTTTTAGAAGGTTCTTACGGATTTTTTTTAAAGAAAGTTGCGTAGTTAGAGTAGGTAGGTAGGTAGGCAGGTATGTATGTATGTAGGTAGGTAGGTATGTAGGTAGGTATGTGGGTAGGTATGAAGGTAGGTATGTAGGTAGTTATGTAAGTAGGTATGTAGGTAGGCATGTAGCGAGGTATGTAGGTAGGTAGGTAGGGTAGGTGCGCCGTAGATAAAAGACTTAGTGCTACTCTTGCGAAGCCGGGGCGGGCAGCTAGTTATTGTATAAACACCAATCTCAGTTCATTTTGAGTGGGTAGCGTTAATTTCATTAATTACCCTCGTCTAACCCCTTCCTTTAAAGAGTCTTTGTGTCACCGACATACATTACGGCTTTATGTCCTACTTCTATTTGTAAGTTTTAATTGCCACATAAAATACTATGAGAGCTAACACTCCGTTTTTACTAAACCGACCTATTTCAAATGAGTCGTAAAACAGTAATAAATTTTTATGATTTAAACAATTAAATGCGCTGCTAATCTATGTCGCTTCAAGTTGTTAGTAGAGCGCTAAGTTTTTACTTTAGTGTACGTGCAAAAGCTCTTAAATTAAATGAAGGTACATGTAGTATATATAGGTACTTACAATATACAAAAAATTCGTTGAATACGTATGTATGATTTTATTTTAATTTGTTTTTTACCTTTTTTATAGAAAATCAATGAGTTTTTGACCACTTTGTGATGGTCCCTCTTTTAATGTCCATCTTTTTTAGTTTCTTTAAATATAATAAAAATAAATATCAACTGCCTTTGTTCAGCCTGTGGAAAACCTTTCTGAAAATTTAGATTTGAAATTCAATACAACATTCATGACAAAGTAATATCTTTTCATTGTATGGAAATTTGCCCAGGGCGGGCGGCCGGTTCAAAGATTATTTTTTTATTAATTTTAACTGTGCCTCTATTCAAATTATTGTTAGCGTTATATTGCTGAGCGTGGGCCTTGGTTTTGATTCCCAGGACGGATGAAGACTTAAAGGTTTGTCTATTACTAAAAACATTTAGCACTAACCCTTGTTTCCATTCATTCTGCCTAGCCTTTTCCCAAACATGTTAGGGTCGGTTTCCAGTCTAACCGGATGCAGCTGAGTACCAGTATTTTACATGAAGCGACTGCCTATCTGACCTCCACAACCCAGTAACTGGGTAATACGATACCCCTTGGTAAGCCTGGTAGTCAGACTTTCGGGCTTCTGACGACTCGTAACGACTGTCAAAGATCCACGAATGACAGCTGAGACCAACGACTTAACGTGCTTTTCGAAGCACGGAGGAGTCTCGGTATGTGAAGATGGTCACCCATCCACGGACCAACCCCGGCAAGCGCAGCTTAACCTGATGGATCGACCCGTGCGCCTGTTATTACTTAGCCCTCGTGGCTAAGTAACAACATGCATGGGTAAAACCGGAGACAATCAAATATGATGAATCAAAAATCAAGAAAAATAAACATCTAAAATATCTATCGAGAACCTTTACAATGTCAATAGGTCAGAATCACCCATTGCTTTTTATTATGCACTTCTCCAAGTACTTTTAGCTAAGCTATTTGTTAGAAACATGTTAACTTCCGTATACTATTCCACTTTATCTCTCAGTAAAACAAACTGTTATTAAAACTTGATTTGAAATAAACTTTGTATTACAAAGTCTAACAGCTACGCCACTCTACGGCCGCTACGCCGTAGCACACTGGCTACAACATACGTAGCGCGTAGCACACAGCTACGAATCTCGAACCGGGTAATATAAAACCCTGACCAAACTAAGGTTTTATAGTTCCTAAAATGAAAGTGAATATTTCAAGTCGAATTTTAGTGGCCGTAACTTTTCATAAAATACATATTTTCAGTATTAATGTGTTTTCTTTGTGTTGTTAAAGTAAAAGAAATAATCTTGAATACAGTTTAAAGTGTTTTTCTTTCTATTTCTATACTATAAAAATATATTTTTTAGATTTTTTATTCATTGTATTTATGGCACCTCTTTCGGTCATAAGAATAATCTCAATCTCAAAGAATCTCAAAAAATATTTGGGCTAGGTCTTAAGGGGGAGGCGTGAATATTGATTCGTTGTTACAATGTATGATAGATTTATCGTCATCATTATTATGGGTCCGATATTGACTTTCTCCGGAAATCTAATATCACGGTTCGGGCTTATGTTAATTATCTCTTTTTAGGTAAATCAACAATATTTAACACTGTATACTACCCATTACCTAATAATTATTTTTTAACTATTTTTGAAAACTTGAAATTAGACATAATTCGCGATATTAACAAATATACTATCATACATGCTTAGCTGCAAGTTTTCCAAAAATTATAAAATAAAATAAAAATGTAATAAATCTAATAAAATCTTGCCATAAATAATATTTCTCAACTTTTATATCTAATTTCTACACTAATATTATAAAGAGCAAAGATTTGTATACTTGTTTGTAATAAATAAACTCAAAAACTTCTGGATCGATTAAAAAAAAAAAACTCTAGTAGAATTCTATATTATCACTGAGTAGCATAGGCTATAATTTATAAATATATCACGCGGGCGAAGCCGCATCATAATAAAATAAAAATACATCAAACCTAGTAGAAGAGCTATGAAATAATGCTTTACAGAAAAAAGCACCACAACTTTGTGATCCCATGTTAAGGTTAATAAATTTGCTTTCATAAACTGTAAGTAAGGCGTCCTACACACTATTGGTAAATATTGCAATCGTTTATTTGCAACGGACCGTCCGTTGCAAATACACGATTGCAAACTTGACAGTAACTATAGTGTAAAAATAGCTGGAAATGTCATGGTATTAAAAATATACTTATTATTATTATATTTTCTGAACCCTGTACGATATTATGATATAGGTCTTAACCCATAGTTGCAATCGTAATTTTTTTCAGCATTCACGTACGCACCGTGAATAAACGGATCAGTACGTGGACAATCCCACAAACATAGCTAGTAGCAAACCTAATTGAATTACAATTTGTAAAGCCGCGTCCTAATAAAAAGCGAACATCGCGCGAATACGCGATGATCGCATTCATATGTCACCTTTCATTCGGTTCATTTAACCGAACGCGCGGTCGCGCCGACAGAGCCTTCCTGTTTCCCGACGCGGGGTCAAGCTTAGCCAAATAAGTGTGTAGGCCGCCTTAACTACAAACATCGTAAAATTCTATCAAGAGTGCGATACCAAGTTATGACTTATAAAAACCTGGACGCTAAAAGTATTTGTGTAGTTTATTTATAGTTATTTTACGTTGGAGTCACCAAGAGGGTATAGTTATATAATATTATGTAAATAGGTACTAAACTCATAAAAAAATCACTCATATTGTAAGTGAATTTTAGTTAATAGCCTTTTGTAAATAAATGTAATGTAGACAAGTAAGGAATGCGTATCAAGTTTTTTTTTTTCAATGGGAATGTTAAGTGTTTTATTTGTTATTTAACATTAAAATGCTTACTTATATTCAATTATTACACAATGACATAGTTATATGAATATTTAAAATAGTTATTATTCGACGAAAACTTCCTGGGATTGACCATAACATTATACCGCGTTAATTAACTATGATTGGGATTAATTAAAAGACGAAACACTAACTAATCAGCATGGAATAAAAAGTGTACCATATATTATACAGAAATTACGCCAACTTTTTGAATACGGAGCCAATTAGTATAATTGCCACGTACCGACCTGCCATTTTAAATTTCGACATAAAAGCCCTAGAGCTTTTTAATGACGAGTTTGGACGCTACCTAGTAAACCAGGTTTAACAATGTTTCAGGTATTTCAAGTATTTACCATGCATAACCGTACTATAAGTACAAAAACTGTGGTATTTGAAACTCTAAGAAGAAAGAAAGATATAATACACAATATAATATACAGCAGATAAAAAATAAAAACTCAAGTAAAAAGTGTAAAGTTCGATGTAAGGAATTAGCAGGGGTGTGTAACAACTCTAATGACTCCTCATTATAATTTTCAACATTAATTAAAACAGTTAGGTTTTGCATATTCCACTTTATGTTAAATAGAAATGTGTATAGTTTTGTTTGTTTATTTTTCAATTAAAACTACTAGGTACCATATTCTACTAGGAAACCTTCTCACTTGGGTCTCTGTAGTCAACAACGACCTGAAGCAAGCCCAATTGAATGATTCGACGAGCTAGAACCCAAACATCTGGCGAAGAATGACGAGGAGACCCGACTCCAAACGAAATGAGATAAGGCTAGGCAAAGAGAGAGGTACCATACATATTCTTTCCTTTATTTAATTCAAATGCTTATCAATTATATGAAGTGATTTGATGATATCCTACCAAAAAAAAGGCTACCCTTGCCGCGGTTGGGTCGGCCATCCATTACATATCGAGACCGTTCCGTGCCTTGGAAAGCACGTTAAGCTGTTGGTCCCGGCCAACATTCGTAGATCTTTGACAGTCGTTATGGGTAGTCAGAAGCCCAAAAGTCTGACAACCAGTCTTACCATGGGGTATTGCGTTACCCAGTAACTGGGTTGTGGTAGATTGGCAGTCAGTCGCTCCATGTAAAATCCTGGTATTCAGCTGTCCGGTTAGACTAGAAGCCGACCCCAAAATAGTTGGGAAAAGGCTAGACAGATTGATTTAGGTGTTATTAAGTTTCTCCAACTGGCAAATCGATTAGATCATATTTTGGAAGGCCTTAGTTTGACAAGTTCACGTAAATTAATAAACCAAGTTCTTAAAACATCCTAACTTATAATAATATAAATGAGAACGTGAGTTTGTTTGTTGGTTTGTTGTCCGGCTGAACGGATTTAGATGAAATTTTTCACTTGGGTAGACCATGACCTGTTATTTAATTGCGTAACACATTTTCGTAAACTATTAAGATAAGATAAAGATAAAAAGATAAAATTTATTTATTGTTTACAAGGACCAGATTATAGTACAGATACATTGGGACATGAGAATAATACACAGTCTGGTAAGCGAGTGAAGCGCTGTACTCCTATATAGGCTACTGAGTAGCCTGTGTTTAGGAGAGACAGGACTGATCCCGTTTAAACAATATACATATAGGGGTCTCATGACGTAGTACATTTTATAATTAGGTATAATTATCCTGGTAACAATAACAGGCATGGAAAAATAAAGGTAAATGAAAGCCATTGTAAATAGGTAGATTTAGTGTGTAGGTATGTGAGTGCGTGTGTGAGTGCGTGCGTGTGTGTGTGTGTGTGTGTGAGTGTGTGAGGGTGTTTTATTAGTGAGGGTGGTTACCTCAGGAAGTCTTCGGTTTCTTCATAATTTAGAGTAGATAGGCGATAAGACTAGTCTGTTCCAATTTGACAGTTCTTCAGTTCTCGTTATTTACGTTGTAGAGCAGTTTTTTTTTAACAAAGCAATGGATTAGCAATCTCTTTCAAAACGATTCAGATTGTGATTGATCGTGTACAATTAGGGTGCTGGATTAGGACATCATATTTAGGAAGATTTTTACGGTATCGAGACTTATGCGGGTGAAACCGCGGGTCGCAGATAGTCCTAAATATAGTCAGGTATATATTTATTGCCTGCGTATTTGGATTTAAAACTCCACTCCTTGCTAAAAACATACGGATTGGATTAATAAACACAATAAAATATGGTATCGTTTTTCTGTCACTCCTATAAATGACAAAGCGATAAGATATGTAAAGTGTGACATTGTCAGTGTCACGCACTCCCGATTCAAATAATATTTTATATTTGGCACATTTATAAAGCTTGAATCTCATTTTTACGAAACATTTAAAAATATCCATTGAATATTTCTATAAAAGTAAAATGGCAAATGTTTGAAAACGTTCAAATTATGAAGGACGTCTAAAAGTAAATAACCTTAAAGATGGAATTTAAAAGAATGAGAATATCTATCTCATTCTCAGCTTTAAAAAGACTACAAAAAGAAACGAAAACCGCACATTATTCTTTAAATTCTTTTAGGCTCAAGAATACTTTATTACATTTTCTAACCTCGATCCCTTTGCTCGTAAATTAATACGTATTCTGTCTCATAAATCGTTCACGGTTAAAGAAATACCGTTTCTATTGATACCTCTATTTCGATATAAGAACTCGCCAAGAGCGTGTTGGTCTGTGCATAAATTCTTATTCTGTAGCTAAAATCCATTGTTTGAATTAGTAGAAGATTTATTGTAAAGTCAGGAAAATTAATTGTTAAGCAAGTTGACCGTACGTCAAACTGTGTGCCCTTTTAAGTATACCACTTTCAAAGAATGACAGTAATGATTTGAATATACGAAAAATATTTAAATAGGTAGTTAATTTGATTAATAATTAATTTTTATGACAACAAGCCACCTTGAATACTCAATAGTTTATTGCATTCCACAATGTATGTGTTTTGGTGGTAAACATTTGCTTAGAAACAATCGTGGACCCTGTCAGGCACAGCAAAAGAAATATAGTAGATAGAGATGAGGACTTATCGTTTATCTTATATTCTAAGTTATAATATATAAAAAGAACGACTTTCAAAATATGTAGATTAAGAATAAAGAGCGTTCATAAACGATACGATACCGTCCTAAATACGATACAAAATATAAGGCAGACATTACTGTATCAGATATGATAAAAGTTGTAATCAGAAATTCCTTATTCGAGTACCGAACCATAAAACAGCGAAGCGAAATAAAATATAATCGTCACAATAACAAAGTCGGGGACAAAATTGGAAGCCAAAACCTATGCCTAGAATCTGTATAAATTCTCTGTCACAACAATCGAATGTATTGGACATGTACAGTCGAACAAAAAGGTTGGTTTACTGACATAAATAATTATAAAGATAATTATTGATGTCAGTAAACCAACCTATTTGTTTTTGTTGACCTTTTTGTCAATTAAAATGGTTATTTGGAGTATGGTGGAAAGCTACCACACTCCATCGCTCCGCAAGTCACGTCTCGGTGACTCGATGCAAGCTATAAACAACTTCTTTAATTTGTCTTCTCCGAAGTCGCCGTCACAAGACGTCGCTTGAGCGTGTAGCTCGTGGCCACTGGGTAAAAAACGGAGTAATATTTTAGAGACATGAGGAACAGCGTGTAAATTTCACTCATACTCTATGGAAAAGGGAGGATCCTCAGACCAGACAGGTGTCATGTCTGGCAGTCAAGTGCCCAACGATTGATGTCGGATAGTCTTATATATCTTAATCGCGCGGTAAACTCTAATTGCGCGATGCAGGATTTGTGTGACGTCAAGTCTTTGATGCGTAGTTCGCATGTGGCGTTATAGATGCCGCCACAATGTAAAAGATTTGACTTTCATTTTCAGCTAAGACACGCTTATAGAGTGATGTAAAATACTGACTTTTTAGCACAGTCACAGCATTATTTAGAAAAACTTTATGGTTAGCTGCCTGTGTAACAAATAGCTTGTTCGACTGTACATCGGCGTATAATAATTTTGTGTGGAATTTTCCAATAACGGCCGAGATGAAGACGTTCTCCGCGTGAGGGAATGCGAGACGCCGAGCAATGTACCCAATGTACCCGCCGCCATCGAGTCAAGACTCGCTTGATTGCTATCAGCTTGTAGGAAATTGAAACGGCAGGGACTGCATACCTTCGGTTGTGGAAACAGATTTACCTTGTCGTTTTTAATTGAGTAGGTTTGTTGTTGAAATTGTTTGTTGCTGGAATTAGTATTTTTATGTTAGTGAATCTGTTTTGAATTACTGACCCACTTCTAGCTGTGAACAGCATTATAAGATAGAAAGATTACTACAAGTACCATGACCAATGTCCAAAAATGATTTGTTCAGGGTTCATTTATAAACGTTGCATAAAGTTAAGTAATGATTATAGCGACTGTTTAGCAACAAATTTTTGTCGTTTAAACTTTTTTTAAATGAAGGGTTATAAGAATAAACAGTTATTCTCTTGAACCATCGCGCTCATTTTTGTAAATAAAAGTTGCAAATAAATGATTATGTATCTGCAGAGATTTGGCAAAATATTAAAAATAAGCTAGAAGAGGTCGGCGTTTCCTATAAAACGAGTTTGAGAAGAAAGGCCGAAGCAAATTCAGAGGTCTCTGTTAAATTCCAGACATAATCTTGGTCAGGGCATATGAGGACTATGTAGATTCGTGTCTGAAATTGTCTTTTCAGGAAAGAACCACACAGATTTGAGTGGACCTGTCCAGTCAGTGCAAGCATTTGTCAGTAATCGTGGAGCTCAACTCAGAACTTAAGAAGCTCAGCGAAATGAGTTGTAAGCAAGCTTTAACAATAAATAACGTTTAAAATAAACATTATCCTGTTTCTTTATAATTATTTATTAATTATTTCTTATCTTCTTCTTTCTTATCTTCTAGTCCATGTAATTTTCAGATGTTTCTTAAGACACTGCATCTTTTTCATTGTAATTATGTCAATTTGTTGTTGTTCCAAAAAAAACTTTTTTTTTCAGTTTTTACTTGCGTAACATAAACAGTTTGATGTTATCACAACTTAATACACGACCCGTTATGTTATAACCGTTTAATTACTACATATTATTTGGACAATAGAAGCATTCTGTACTGCCCATTAATTACACACGCTAATTGGCTTAAACTCGAGCGTTTATTGTGTCAAGAGTATTATTTTAAATGTTAAAATGTATCAAATAATTTATTTCAGTAAATGAACGGCAAAAATTAAATACATGCTTGCATTTGTATGGTTTTACTATTTCATATTCAAAATAATGGTGACTGTGAACTATTTAATAAATGTATTTTAAAAAGACATAATTATGTGGTTAATATTTGTTTAACATTAATCTAGCATTAATCAATCATTCATTATTTATTAATCAAACAAAATTGTAATGAGGTATTATTTACGTTGACTTCAAAGGGAAACATATAGTCCTTTTACAATTATTTTAACTTTGAAAGCAACCTTGTCTATACAAATAAATAAAATGGAAGTGTCTACTTGTAATGTCAATATAACAGCTTTTTCCTAAATGCATATGAAAGTATATACGATGCATAAAACAAAAAAACAGTTTAAAAAATGTTTGTCTGTGATGTGTGATGTACGATCAGAGGAAAAGTAACTGGGAAGGGGCTGTTCTTTTTTTGCGCGAAGATTTTCTATTTTTCATCTGTCTTGTGGCCTACCATTAACATACGTAAGGCCAGCGTTGACTTATTACCGGACTTCGCGACAGCAGAGTTTTTTTTTTTTACTCTTATTTTTAAATACTTTTTCACAATTATTTTCAAACTGGTCCAGCGTCCAGCATAAGAAGCAATTCCATAATCATATAAGCCAGTCACTTCTATTTTCCACTTTTAAGTAATTTACAAGATGAAGTGTTTGTAAACTCTCATTTGAAACTACCAAGAAATAATAAAATAGCTTTTCAATATTCCGTAACGCAGTTTTATAATATATTTTCTGGACTGGTAACACAAATACTCTAGGGAGTATTTATTAACATTCTTTTAACTCAGCTGTGTAGAAAAATATATTTTTGCAAACTTCAAAGCTCTTTGTGCATATTATTCCGCTCTGCCGTCAAAAACAAAAGTGGCGAAACTGGAATTCATGAATGTAAGCAATTTTTATTATTCAAGATTATTTTGTTTAATCGTTTTAAGGGTTTTGTGTAATTTGATTACAAAATAAACGACGGAATCGTTTATTTTGTAATACAAAAACCTTTTGTTTTCGCGCAAATTGAGTTTTTTTAATGTTTGTTTGTTTGTGAAGGAAATAAATAAATCTGAATTATATTTGAGCTTTGTTGAAAAGCATGAAGCGTGCTGAATTAATATCATTAACACAGAATAATGTCAGTGAAATATCACCATTAATGCAGCTGGTAGTTGACCATAACCTGCCGTCGATTTTTTTTAAATTAAACGGGTTTTTATTTTTATTTTGCTGAGGGCATGTCTTTTGCCCATTTTTGTTTCAACGCAAAGTGGAAAAGTATTTCCTTCCGCTAAATTCTGCCTTGAGTTGACAACAGAGAGATTATCTCTTTTTTTATTTAGACCTGTCAACACTTACAAGTGCCTTAGGCTAACGAATTTTTACTAAAACGCTTTTAAAATTAATCACAAGAACACAAATTCCGACAAACTCCTTTTCATACTACTTACCTCAAGCTTTCTGTTGACTTGAGATATTTTTTCTTTTACACAAACATACATAAACTCACACCCTTTGCCCATGCGGGTAGGCAGAAACTATAGAAAGCCAACTTTTTTTTTCTTTCTTTATTAATAACAACTAAAGTTCTTAGTAATTCATTACAATCTAGCCTAATAGACTATTAAGTAATTTAATTCTAACTTAATATTTTACGAGATAGATTATGTTATAACTAAGAATAGTGTCAATTTTCACTTTTACACAATGACGTAGCACTTTCTTAGGGTCTGATATTTGATAGAAAGCCAACTGCTACGATCCTTGCATCCTTCTTTTGATTCAGGGGCCTGAGTCTATTAATATAAAAACGTTACAATGGTCTCTCAATGGTGAGTTTTTGACAGATTTGCCATACAAAAACTTGGAAAAAACTCACCATTGAGAGACCATTGTAACGTTTATAAATTAGTAGACTTAGGCCCCTGGTCATACACGCACGCTGATTGCGACTACTACGCACCGGGCCTTTCTGAAGATCCCAACGTTATCAGTCACATCTGCCTTGTAGGTTGTATTTCGAACTTTGGACATAGTGATGTCCTAGATCGATCTATGTCTTCCTGTCGCTCAATTCTGTAAAAATCTCACCGTGAAAACTGAGGTGAAGTGAGCTTAAAGTGAGCTGTCATTCGATCCTAATACTAGAGATTGACACTATTGAAAGCTCACTTCACCTATGTATCACGGTGAGATTTTTTACAGAATAGCACTACTGCATGTTCATGTTGATAATATTGACATGCTCCTTTGCTCGTTAGATATTTTCAAAATCATTTGCCTTTTTCAGCCAGCCAGGTGCTCATATAAAACCAAGGGATACAAAATACTCAGTGGGTCTTAAAGCAACGTGGTCGAACCATTTCAAGCGTAACACCATAAGTCACCGGCTCTATCCGTCTTTACGCTCATTTTCCTCCTCGGCTTGGCGAGGTTCCAAACGGTATCAAAACTAAATGCTCCAGTAATACTAAAAGCTTCATGTGGCAAATTAATGGCCTCCACATCGAAGGTCACAGGCCATAGAAGTTGTAACTCAATTAGGAGAGTCTACAGAGATAATGGGCGATTTGATATTTTGGCAAAAAAAAATTGTTGTATTTTCTAAAGAGAGTAAAAATATTCTCTTTTAATTAAATGTTGCTTTTTTTAGGTAAATTGATCTTAATTTGCTATCGTAGTTGAATGTTCCATGCTATTATTATGGTATTACTATAATATTTTTGATAATACGTATATTTATTGTATGTTAAGTGTTAAATTCTTTTATGTGTACATTATCTAACCTACTGTCTTTTCTGAATACCATTGATAAAGAGTAAATAACAATATTGTAATAAAAAAATCTATGATTTATATATCTAAATTCGATTATTACGTACATTATAAGAAAATAAATTATTTCTATTCTAGTCTAAAAGTAGATACACATTAATTATATACCACCATAGTATTTTGCATAATGAGGAGACTTCAAACAATCTTTTGAATAATTTGCTGCAAGCGTGGGTGATGGCATAGGAGGTGGCGTGGGTTCGATCCCCGCGTCGGGCAAAGCGTAATTGGTGTGTCCCAATAGAAATTCTTCTCTGAATCACTTCCTAAAAGATGGTTTATTAATTCAAAGACAGCCTTACAATTCTCGCTCAATCTAAAACCAACAAGCATTTTATATAATTTTATTAGTTCCTTATAACAGGGCGTGGTGTCTCGGGAGCGATAGATCACGTCTCCGAGGCGTGTCTGCGACATATTGTGCATGTGTGACGTATATGGAGTGGGTCGCCAGTGCCACAAACTGAAAGTAATGGCTGTCCCAATGTCGCCACTCCCGGTTTGACGTGATAAAAGCATGTAACAATGTGAGTTTGAATTTTGTTATAAATTTTGTCATATTATATTTATTGATAACTATTTGATAATATTTTAATAACATTTTTAGATCAATTTTACCTGCATAAAATGTATGTATGGACTGGAATAAGGTAAGAAAATATTTGAATACCATAAAACGGTTTTAGAGGCAAATAAAGTGTCTTCAATGATTTCGCATTTTTCAGCATTTTCGTTCAATAAAATCTCGTGTCTAGCTACAAATAATGTTAAGAAGAAAATATGTTTTTCATAACGAAATAGGTTGGTACGTTATTTCATTGATACCAAAACCAAAATATTATTTTCGTTTTCCTTTCCAATCATCATTTCAGCCGAAAGACGTCCACCGCTGGACATTGGCCTCCCCCAAGCACCGCCACTTCAACCGGTTCTGCGCCCGGTTCAATTCCAATATTCCCTACAAATAAAAGCATTTATCATAAGATTTACAAACATTCGAAGACGAAAACTGTCAAAAAGTGTAAGAAGAAAATAAAACATAAGAAAGAAAATAAAGAAATCCAAACGAACAATCAGGGTACGTGAAGTTAAACTGAATGCAAACACACTTCGCACGTTCACAAAATATGACACATGTAAAGTAAAGAAAATTCCGTAAGATTTGGAATGAATGTGTTTTATTCGGTTAGCTTTCTTACTGTGTTTCTGAATGGTGTGACAATTTGGGCTTGTTTGCACACTTTTAAATTACGTAGCACGAATGAAAAGGCGTGATTTTCAAGTAAAATTTTGATAATGCTCTTAATATATTAAGTACCTAAAACATACCTACACAGAAGGTTGCCGGAGCGCGTTAGGGAGAGGCAAAGTTCGCGCCCTCACGCCCCTAGCCGCCGTAGGAGACGCCCTGAGCGTCGGGAATCCCTGGCTGATTCCTGGCCACCGTAGGGCTGGGCTTGCGGGCGGTGAGCAATGGGTAGCTCGCCATCGATAAGGACCAGGCCCGGGTCGACGGCGCGTTGTGTTCCACCCGTGTAGGGCCGATGCCTGCCGGGGTTGCGGGAAAGTCCGAAAGGGATACCGTGGCCCCTGGCAACAGAGGCAACTGAAGGAACACGGGTGGGTTTTAGTCAGTAAGAGTCTGACACGCCCTCCCGCTCCGCCCAGAGCGGGAGAAGTTATTTGATGATTTCCCACCCAAAAAAAAAAAAAGCATGTGAAAGTTCACAATGAGCAGATAAATGATAAATCATTCATTTTCTGTAAGCAGGTTTGTACAAACACTTTTTCACTACAGTCACATTTTTTTAAACTAGATGAGACTACTCTAAGAAGAAAGGCCGGAACAAACTCAGAGGTCACAGTCTCTTTCAAAGTCTAGACATAATCTTGGCCAGATCTTGTGAAAACCATAAATAATTAGACTAGAAAGTGAATACAATAACTGAAGATACCTAATATCCAGGATAAGATGCCATCCATTCATCTAGTGTTTATTTGCAGGCTCTTCTTATTGTAAAGATAGCTAATTAATTTAAACCACACATACATTTTAGTTCGCCTTTATAATGCACTGTATCAAATGAAACATAAAAATAAAATTGCATAGCCCATGTTTGTAAATTGCAGACCACATTCTCCCAATTCAGGAAAAGAAAAGTAGGTATCAAATCTTGAAAACAATCGTAAGAGACATTGAGCACGTATTTGAATTGTTATTCGTTGTGGGACACGTTATGACAAACAACGTCACGCCCCCGTCACGC
Organism: Eupsilia transversa; assembly: GCA_914767815.1. NCBI lineage: Eukaryota > Metazoa > Arthropoda > Insecta > Lepidoptera > Noctuidae > Eupsilia > Eupsilia transversa. The sequence goes on from OU611888.1 coordinate 9,975,391, forward strand.
TACCGTGACGCCGTCACGTTGAACGTTGTAACACGACCAACATTCTATCACGCGGAATATGTCATTTTGAAAGGTTACAAGAATTGAATGATAGAAAGTTTGTGTAAAAAGATAATGCCAGGGGACGAAAACGTTTTTATAAATCATTTTATATCGAATTATTTGCAGTTGTGAAACTATTATTTTGTCCGTCTACTAGAGGCGATTTTCTCAGAAACTATTTGGTCACCTACAAAATTAAGGGACATAAACATTTCTTCTTATTTGTAAAGTACATATTTATGGTAAACAATATAAACAATTTTTACAATGGTACACCTCTGCCTGACCCCTCGGGGATGTTATTTCTAAAGTGGTAAGTGAAGTTGTCTTTGAACTTTGTAGTTATTTTATTTCAAGAAATGGACAAAAATACTATTTAGAGAAAAAGAACTAAGTTACTATACTAGATCTAAAATATCATTAGTACCTATACCTACTCCATTTACAATAACATTAGATATTTAAACAAAACATTTTACAGTCAATTCAACCGTTTTCGACTCCTATTCCGTAGGCGTAACGATGGCATTAAAAGCAAAAACGTGATTATAATACCAACTGTTTACTGCAGCTGCCATTTGTCATGCCACCAACCAATAGAAGTCAAAATCGGTTGAACGGACTGTAAAAAGGTTTGTTTTAATGTCTAATCTTATTGTGAATGGGGTATAGTAACTAAGCATAGTTTACTAATATAATTATTTAAGGCTATCGGTAGCCCATTTCCTTTTCCTCTTCAATTGAACTATTTCCTTCTGGCCTAGCTACAAGCCTTTACGCGTGACTTCACTCACATTTCAATAAACTCCGCACGACCCAAGCGTATCACATTCTTATGAACTCAAACGCAATAAGACGAAGCAAAATTTCTCGAGTTAACCAAAAAAAACCGATTGGATCGGTTGTAAATATGGCAGGTTTTATATGACGGAACCGAGCCTGAAACGTATTCATTTCAGTTTCATTTGGGAGTTGTTTATTTTTTATTTTCTACATTTACTACTAAATCTACTAAAAATATGTTGTAATTGGTCTTTAAAATGGATTTTTAAGAAAAATCAAAGCATTATAACTATTTGAAATTCAGCCGTATAAACCCTTTTTTTTTTTGAGATTAAGCATAAGGGAGATTACGCATTCGAGATTACGCATACTCACAATTATTGAGCAGCTAAGTGTGAGTTATCCCTAAGTGTTACTAAATCCTACCAAATTTTCAAAAATAACCGTAAGCTAGTTTTCGATTGTAAAGGTCGCTCCTCAATTCAAACGTCTGGATTGAAGTGCCACTTTTAACGTCCTGTAACTTTTTAAGGGTTTTACTACAAATTCCGGGATCGCGTGTACAAACTCGGCTAATTTACTACTAAATATTGGTAGTACCTACCAGCGTTTAAATATGAGACATAGCTCCTCAATCCATACGGACACAGTTTTGCAACTTTATTTGTCAAATATTTGTTTTGAAAGCTCACTATTGTTTTCATTAATGTAAATAAATGGTAAGCTATTGTGATTATACAATACCGAATAAATCGTTCTGTAATTATTACATTTGCTACAATTCGCCTATAGATAATGTAACCTTGTATCTATGTATTTTCTAAACCAACAGGCTTATTTTAAGTGGCAGGAGCACTACTTACTGAAAAATCGAATCCCACAAAAAATCGACCAACCAAATCGTTTTCAAAGTCAATCCGGTGGTCCGGCCCGTATACGAGAGGTATCTAAATAAAAACCAATGTTTGTTCACTCAGGCGCGGCCTGCCGGCGGAAGCGTTGACGGCGGGACTTGACACCCGGAAATAGCGTCACCACCGTCGGAACTGACGTCATATCGCCGCCGCCACCGATGATATTATTATATTGTGTAATAAGTAAACGTCTCAGCTGAGCTTAGTTATTAATTTAATTTGCTCAGTTAGTAAGTAGTTTGCTTTATAATTGATCAGTGTAATAAATGTAAGGTCTTAGGAAGTACATTTTACTTCTTCGCGCTGGGGCTCTATCCCGCATAGCGTCGCAGCATTATGCTAAGCCGTAGCCGTTTTGCGTGGTTGTGACGCATATTTTCCCCAAACTTGTTCTTTTTTGTTTTGTGTTCTTTCTTTGCATCATGTTTACGGCAAATAAACGTTTTTTTCTGTTTCTATCTTATTTAATACCGCTTTGTTTTGAAATCTAAGCTTATTAGGCTCTCTTGAATTTATTTAATGTCTCCATGAACGTTATTAAATCTTAAAGAGACAACTTTTCTTCCTGAAATATATTATACCTACCTAGTGTCACTTGCTTCGCACGGTTTCTACGATTTGACAAAACATCGGGATTTCTTTTAATACGTAAGTTTAATATGAATGTAATGAACACATAAACCTTTCGGGATAAATTCTGTAAATGATGGTGAAAACCGCATTAAAATCCATTGCGTAGTTTAGAAGAACAACCCGGTGACATAGACAGACACGAAAAGTGACGTCAATTTATAATATATGTATAAATGTCGTAGGAAGATTTGAATGATTGGATGATTTTGATTTTGATTTGATTTCGAATTTTCGCGGAAACCCTAGGGATTTTGCGAAAACACGGATAATTAGACTAGTAGTTATTTCATAATAGCTAAGGTTTCGTTTCGCAAAAAAAACGAGTCTGCTCTAGTAATAAGAGCAGACTCGTGTTTTGCAAAAACCCTATCTTTTTCCAGTAAGATTGAGAAATGTTTTCACAAATGTCTAATTATCCGTATTTTCGCAATATCCCTGGGTTTTCGGGCAAATTCGAATTATCAAATCTTCCTACGACATAGATATAGATGTAAAAGGTATCATTTGACAGCTCTTTTCGAAATGTTGTTTCAGGCTAGTGGATTATGATTTCCTCGCTAACTCCACGAGACAGTCCCACGAAAAGCTTGCGTTCACAAACTTCCGAGGCCTTCCACACGCTCAGCAACCACTTCCAGCGGCACAATTTACCCGGTTTACCCTTAACGCTTCGCCGACGGGTACCCGGCAACGACTACCCGGGTACCGGACCGTGTGAGACGCCACTAACTTGTTTATTTCATCCACTTTATCCGACGCATTTTCCTCAATTACTTCTGAACGGACACTTACGAGATATGAAAGGGATTCATATCGGATTCTCAATTACAGTAAATTAAGTGTTCTTTAGTCCCTACAATAGACGTTGTCCTACTTTTTTATTGCGCAATAAAATCGGGCTTTTAACCTGGTAAGAAAGGGAAAATACACACACAAACACACTCGATCTAAGCTACCTTACATCTATAGATCAGATCCAACTGAACATACGAGTTGGACCAGCCTGTTGCCAAGCCATAATGACAGTGTTTTTCACTGTCATTTTTTCTCACTTTCATATTTTTTCACAAATAAATGCATCAATGAATGATGCGTCGCCCGAATAAATGCTGCGTTCGTTATGCGTAGGATCAGCGCGATATTATTATGTAGATACCTATTATAATTTCGTAGTCGTAAGACACCATAATAAACTAAAATAACAGCCATATTTTCTATAAAAAATTATATTAAAATTAATTATATATTTTTTATAAAAAGCTGCCTCGTTGGTCTAGCGGTCGCAAGCGCTAAATCCGGATTTGTGGCCGGTTGATGGTAATAGGGTCGCCCCCTATTACATGCTACTGAAACATAACTGGCCAAATGTGGATGTACTATAGGTACACCTCTGCCCAAACCTTCGGGGAAACAAGGCATGATGTTATGTTAAGTAAATCGTTCTCGAATCCATGTAAATATTGATGAGGAACCACAATGTTGGCTGATCGAAAAAACGATTAGGTTGGTTGTAAATATGGCAGGTTTTATATGACGGAACCCAGCCAGAAACAAATGAATATTTGTTTGTTGGGGCCTGTGCTGACTGTCAGTTTTATTTGGGTGTTGTTTATTTTGTACTCTATAAAGTCGCTTTCTTATTTTTTTTAAATCCTTTTTTTCTTGGCCTAAGTGTCAATACGACAGTGGTTTTAACTGTGGTGGGCGTGGGTGTGCCGCCTATACATTTTCGCCCACTATCCTTTACTTGCAACCGTAAACGATTTTTCCTTACATTTTTACAAATAATGAATCAATTTCAGTTATTTCATTGGAACCTTGTATGCAGGTCAATACGAGATACCTTCATCAATAGCGTAAAACCATTGCTTCACATAGAATCTCACCATAAAGGCATATGGCACGGACACTAATGGTGTTGGCGTTATTCAAACTGCATTAACGGTAATGGCTCCTTTGGTTCAGTCGATTCAGAACGCATGGGATGCGTCGGCTTTCTATAGAACGTATCAACGTAGTATGACCTGCATTGATAAAGTGATGCCTTTTGTGTGAATTCTTGATCATAATTACTTAATTTTATGAGACCAAACATATGAAGCTAAATGTGGGTGTATTATAGCTCTGACTAGGACTCCTTCGGGGGAAAAGGCGTGATTTTATGTTATGCTATCTTACCTACTTTATTTTCAAAATGAATTACGTTTATTTGTTTTTCAGGCAAAAACATGTTAGTATTTTGTTTATCATCGGAGGTTCGTAGCTAGTTTCATTTTTAAATACTTCGAATAAATGATTATTATCTTGCAATATTGTCCCACTAACTAATGGGAAATGCCTCTTACGTTACAAAAAAGGTCCGAGCGGTGTTCGCAAACAGCGTGTGGGCAGCTCGGAACATGAAGCGAGTCGCTGCGCAGTAACAATTTCATGTGTCAGCGGGGGTGAGGGGTGGGGTACTGCGCAGCGAGTAGCTAACTTCCGAGCCGCCATTAAGGTTGAATCGAACTGTACCATACACAATCTGCACATAATTTCTTCTTAACATAATTATCAAAATGTACCTATGTACCAAATTAATGTGTAAATCAACTCTTTGCGCTAAATGTGGCTTCACCGGAAAATACTAATAAATACCTGGAAATCAGCAAACAAACAACCATGCTTCAATAACACTGAATTCCTAGAATTCAATACTTTCTAGAGAATGAAGAAATACATAAATTGAATTTACTCCTCCATTTTCCAGGAGGAAATATCAACGCCACAGCGAAACTCCTTTATTAAATATTTAGGATATTAATTTCAACCTATATTTTTACTACATAGCATTTCGAACCAAAAATGGACAACAAAAATATCGCTAATTAGCCAATGAAACGCTTAAAAGAAAATAATAGAATTGGAATTTAAAAACTCAGATACCATTCAAACAACTTTTTGGCACAATTAACATTCTTTTGACAACAGTACCTACCTACATCTCTGCCGATCCTCCTCGCCATAGGCAGATAAATATCTACAAAGTCTGTAAGTATACTTTCAACCCTTTTTTTGAAAAGAAATAGACTTTTTCGTATTTATTTTTGTCGACAAACATTTCGGTTCGCAAAATTGTCTGATAGCAAATATTTATTTTTGGCAAAGCTGTCTTCTTCCTCTATTTGTGTGGCCGTTATTTTTTTAATACAAGCTTGGAACGATCTTGAGCACGTACTGTACTGTGAATATGATATTAATAATATCAAAAGGCGTAACTAAGGATCGCAACGCGAGGCGATTCGTAATAGGTATAATTGCCATCAATTTGTATTGCAGTAATATTGTCAATCGCTTTAATTGCACTTGGTAGATAGACGATACATTTGCGAATCAATGTGTATCAATCACGTAATGATTGACACTTGCAATTGATCGTTTCCGGGACCCTTAAGGCCGGTAGCGATACCTAATGGTGAAATCCAGGCAATCGCAAAACAATTCACCTAACTGCAATGTAATAGCCAACCGCCAGACGAATGCTAACATTAACTCGCTCTTAAAGTGTGCATAGAATCCCCACAATGCACATACAGGCACCACAGTGCGCTTAGCAATACGAATGCCATTCCATTATTAGCAATATTGCACAGTGGGCAAAATAGCCGGCTACCCACTAATTGTTGCGCTGCGCTATGCGCCAGTATAACAGGTCTGTGACGGAATTATGTTCCTATCCGAATTGCGGCCTATTCGGCTAGCCTATTGCTATGAGAGACGAACATCCGCAGTACTAAATTGCGTTCAATTGGGACTTATGACGCACCTCTGCCGGCCGCATTGCAGTAAAGAAAATTAATTCTACCGCACATATATGTAAGTTAGGTGCGTTACCGTTACTGAAATGGCAATGTGTGTGACGAGCCCATGCTCGTTTGGAACTTCGCACGACTTTGAATATTCAATCGTTGTGAGGTCTGACAGATTTGTGCACGGATCCAGTTGTGGATGCCGGTAGATAATTTAATAATGATGAGAGATAAGGCATTTGAAGTAGGTATTAAAAAAATAATTATGTTACAGAGAAATCAATAAATATAAAGTCCTGTAAGGAACTAGAAAAAAAAAACAACAAAATGGTGCCTACTCACCTCATACTGAAAATCAATCAACTCAGATCATACTATATATTATAATTAGGCGCCTGGGTCACCAATACTTTAGACCTTAAACCTTTAAAAATAACATAAACAGAAAAATGTAGATTACATACAAAAACCCAAGTCAATTAACACATCACAACATCTTAATTAAAGGGAACCTCCATTTCTATCTTACTAAATAATTAAATACCTAAGTGTAAAAGCGTTTCCTGACTGTAATTAAGTGCTTACAGCGGTAGTACAGGATCCTGTGGCTAAGTGTTCATGATCTGATAATAGGCGGTACATCAAACGCGGCTTAATCTGCGGAAACACACCACTCAGGGCATGTGTCCGATCTTCTTAGGGTAGGGTGGCCATGTGGAAGGAGGTTTTACTAACTTTAGAAAGCCGATTCACGTATTTTGAAAAAATGTTATATCAAAATTATCAGCTCAGCCACAATTGATGTCAACTAAGTAAATTAGAGGTTTTTTACCTGGTTGACCTAGAAGGAGGTTTTTCTAGAGTACATAATATATGCATGTATGTGTGTATTTTCTTTGTATATTTATTCTCTTACGCTCTGTAGCCTTAACGCCTTGATGGAGTTTCACATAATTATGAGGTATCATTAGATATTCATATATTGCATCTGCAAATACAAAAAAAAACATAATTAATAAAATGAAAAAAAAATCGTAAAAAATTAAAAAAGCACAAAAAGCATAAAATAAAAAAATAAAATTACTAAACACCATATTTCAGGTTATTGGTTTGTTCCCGCAGTACCTTACAAAAAAAACAACAACATAAAGGTTACAGTTTAGTGAGTTAAAACCGGTTTTGTGCTGATATTTCCTACAGCAAGCACTTTTTTATTTAGTTTTTTGTATTTGTGTTTCACGAACTGTGTCCAAATAAACGTTATTCTTTATTTCTTTCTTATAATTTTCATGGCCTTCAGATAACTGTTTCAGGCCTGTAGAAAAGCAATTTAATTATTTTTAAAGGAACAAAATCAACATTAAACTTGAAACCTAAAACATCAAGAATCTGGAAGCTAACTTAGTTACTAATCTAATCTAATGTACCTTTTCGTTCAAAATAAAAGTAAATACTGTAAGTATAAAATGAGCAAAGAGATTTGGCCAACCGAAATACGGTAATTAGGTTTGTCCTAATGCCAAGCCCTTAGGCATTACAAGCTATGATACCTATTTAGTCTCTAAATACAAAAATAACGCTGAATTTACTTTTATTTCGCAATTTTTTTATTTCTCTGGTAAAATGTGGCGGAATGAAATTTAATAAGCGTGACCTTTCACAGAAGTTAGATAATAAGCGAGTTTCGGATGCTATGCTGATTTTTTGACATTTCCTCTATGGAATTCTCGATTTTCTTTTCCTTGGAAACCGTGTATCTGTGTAAGATAATAATCGAGATACCACTGCTTGTTACACACGAGATTTACAAGATAAATTTAGAAATTTTAATAACCCCCGACACAATTCCAGGTGATGCTGCAGTATTGGTTCAAGATTACTATGTTCTTTTAATATCATTGAAGTAACAGAATACTAAATTTCGAATCGATCAGACCTGTGGAAGATGCGCACATCCAATCATCAACTAGAAAAGATAATCTTCAAAAGGCTAAACCGATTTTCTTGAATTGTAGCTAAGAACACTCTCGATCAAGACACATTTCAAGCAAAAAAATAATAATCAAAATCGGTTCAACCGTTTGGGAGCTACGAGGGAACAGACAGATTCACAGATACACAGGTACACACGTTAAACTTATAACACCCCTCTTTTTCCGTCGGGGCTTAAAAGAAACAAATACCGTCTGTTTTCCGCGTTTTCTGCAATCTCTGCAAAAAGTGCTTACAGTATACATTTTTATGTTTTTTAGTTTCATCCTGCCTAGTCACATATTGATGAATGCCTCGAATTTAGTTGCTGTCTTGAAGTTTACGGCTTATCTAAGCCAACGCAACAATTTTTTTTCCAGACCTTTGATCTCCCAAAGAAGGAGCTCGTGGCTAAGCGTTTATTATATTTTCTTTATATATTGGAATAGCCTCACGGGTCGATCCATCAGGTTAAGCTACGCGTTCCGGGGTTGGCCCGCGCCTGGGTGACCTTCTTTACATACCAAGATTCCTCCGTGCCTCAGAAAGCACGTTAAACCGTTGGTCCCGGCTGTCAATCATGGATCTATGATAGTCGTTACACCGTCAGAAGCCAGAAAGTCTGACAACCAGTCTTACCAAGGGGTTCCGTATTACCCAGTTACTGAGTTGTGGAGGTGAGATAGGTAGTCGCTCCATGTAAAATACTGGTATTCAGCTGCATGCGGTTAGACTGGAAGCCGATCCCAACATAGTTGGGAAAAGTCTAGGCAGATTGCAAGATCCTTCGATCTCCCACGTCTAGCCTACATTTATTACTCCCCCAATCTTCCATATCCAGCCTAAACTGACCATCTTACTCTGATCTTGTTTTGTCCTGTTTATCACTAGAAATCTGAGGTCACCCTGCACCATATATCTCGTCTCTCGCCCGTATGGCGTGTGTTTACTTATTATCAATATCATATAACAAGCTATGCTGAAATGAGGGCTACTGATTTACAATCCCATTGTTATACAGTTGAGGCAGAATACGAAATAGGGGCTGAAGTTTTACATTGAGATTAAATGGAAGATAAAAAAAGATAATAGTGTATTAAGGTACAGGCATTAACAGCAGCCGGTAAAAAAAAAACTGTAGCAGTTTTTCTGGCCTCTATGGTTACGCCTTATTCTCATGGGGGAAGGTAGTACAGAACGCGGCCCGATACGATCCTTACATACTCATTTTGCCTCGTTTACGTTCATACACGAGAGATGCAAAACGGATTTTAATCGTTTTAAACCATTAGGTTTTAAACCGCCTTTTTGGTAAAACCTCACTTAACGGTTTATAACACCGCAATTCTAGACAATACTAGTAAAAAAAAAAAAAATCTAGTAAAAAAAAACTGACAATGCAACTCGAAACTCTATTCACAACTGTCAAACAAAGTTTAAATGCGAGGAAACAACTGGTGACCACCAAAACAAAACACTAATAGAAATTACAGGAACACCACATGCCTCTGATACCAACATACATAATTTACAAGCCAATGACACACAGTCAAAGCAAAATACCAATAAGTATAAACATACAGAGTAAGTTAGAATAATTGTCCGCAAACAAACATGACTAATATATCAAGTTAAGTGCGTCCTCCATTGTCCTGGGCTGGACTCGGGCCAGACTTTAATGAGAGGCCTTAGGCCGCTGGCCTATATACCTTGGCTATATGTCTATAAGTTGGCCAGCTAACGTTTGTTTATATCTAGTTGTTGCATTTCAAGCGCCTACGTCAGTCATTGCAATTGAAACCTTATTTTCAATAAAATAAAATTCATAAAATTATACAATCGCTCGTGATTTGCAACGACAGACTCAGGCTCCTACAAACAGGCACGACGCGACTGCGCGACGCGACTTTAATAATACAATTTCTAAGAAAACTTCACGGTAGAACAATTACCGGTGTCGCGTCCGTGTGCAAGAACCTTTACTATAGTTCGATCAGATTAGTTCCGCGTACACCCCACGTTTTCGTCCTACTTTCCCAAAAAATCCTTATTCGTCTCACGTTGTAGCTGTCAATGAATATTGTAGGACGAAACAGGAAATATATTTTCTATTCCTGTTTCGTCCCACAATATTCATTTGTTACTTCAAGTACATTCAGTTACAGTTTGATCAATAATTCCATTACAGAAAAAACATACAACACATAAAAGCACAATTAAATGATTGTCCTCCTGTAAGAAGGTATTGCATGTCAAAGGTTTGTCCAGATTTGAGTGATAAGTTATTGGCTAAGCAAATGTTTAGAGCGAAAGCCACTGGCTTACACGTTGAATACCAGCACAAGTGGTGAACGCAAATGTTTGGCCACTTTAGCCAATGTACAGTCACGAGCAATAATAAGTACGTATATTCTACTAGTACTTAAAAGTGATTTTAAGTTGTTACGAACATACCTAGTATTTAGGAACACACAACATACTATGAAATAGGTCTTAACTCCAAGTTGGAATCGTCATGTTTTTTCTTTCATGCTTCTATTTTCAGTGGTTTAGCATAGAAGATGTTAACTTCAAAAGAAACATTCGATTTATTAACTAATACCAGAGGCTCTTCACTATCATAAATCAAAACAATGAATCACTATAAATCCTACAATATTTCCTACTCCAATGGAAAGGGTTTACAAGAGTTTAAAACTAAAACAGCTCTCCTGAACTAAATCCTTCGGAATAAAGCGGTGGCTCGGTGATTCAGGTAGTCGGGGAGCGAACCCGAAACTTTCATCCCATGATCCGAACAGTTGAGTACAGGGTTTATGTTGGTGCTTAGCCAATCAGAGTTAGTTCTTTGTAGAGCTATAATTCCATCGAGTTACATAGGATGTGTCAATTATTACGTAACATTTCAAATAGGAAAGAAATTCACATAATAATAATTACTATGGCAGTTCAATTAATTTGTTGTAGATAATGGATATTACCGACTTGGGTCCAGATGAATCGTTTAATTTCATTATAGTTTCATATAAAAGAAGCCATAAAAAAGTTCACTAAAAATAAAACATTACTCCACCGACCTCATTTATGTAGTATAAAAAAATATGATTGACGTGTAAAAGTGTTTGTCAAGTACCTACTTACCGAAAATAAATCATTTATCGTTTACTAAACAAAAAACATAATCGATGTAATATATCTATGAAGAAGGTCTGGGCCAAGATTAATATGAACTGATAAAGATAATTTTTGGATGAGTTATACCTACCTCAATAAGTTTAGAGTCAGCACAGAGTAAGTTTTAGTCATGTGAATTGCTGGACATGGGCCAAACATCGTCACAACAACGGCCAGTCCTGCGCCAACCGCATCCAATAGTATGTAACTTGGAATTCAAAAGACATAAATCTACATTAAGCCCGCGAAATTCAAATTTTCTTACGTTTTTTGCAATTTGCAGGACAGTATCAGGTTGTATGTTGATCTAAATATGATTTGCGGCTGTACCCGATATTTTTTTTATAGAATTATAGTCATAAAAATCATCAATACAGAAGCACATGAAGGATTTTTGAAAATCATCCCCTAAAGGAGTCAAATTAAATTAAATGGAAAGAAGAGAATGGAGAAAGTAAGTGATTTTTGCCCGATAGGATCGGGCACACGGTCTGTTATTAAGAAAATCCATAAGTGTTACTAGCTACAACTTTAATAGGTACTATCATTCTTCTTAATATATAATACTCTTCACGTCTCTCCACGCCGCGCTGTAATCCACTTTACAACTATAACTCGGTGGTAAACTGCAAGTTTCCACAAACTTCAGTAAACTCTGTAGTCAGATTATTATTTCTTCATTAATGTAATCGTTGTAAACATCGCTTCAGGCATCCCGAGTTGAATACTTAAGTGTTTTAATTGAAGTTTTCTGTTCACTTAGGTAATCTTAATCTTGCTTGGGAATGTTCTTAATACTGTAATTTGTAGTAGATAGCTAACTAGACTAGTATCATAATCAACGTGGCCAACTACTGGGCTCAAAAATATAAAGTACCTACTAACGTAGTCAGCAGATCTAAGAGTTAAGGGTCCCGCAGACAGGCGCGGCGCGACTCTGGTGGAACAATTTCTATGAAAACATCACAGAATTTTTTTACCGGCTTAGAAAGAAAAAGAAAGAAAGAAAATACGTTTATTTGCGGCAAACATGACGCAATGAAAAGAAAGTACACAAAAAATAACAAGTTGGGGGTAATATGCGTCACATCCACGCAAAACGGCCATCGCTCAGCATAATGCTGCGACCCTATGCGAGACAGAGCCCCAGCGCTGGTTTTCAGCGACAGCCGGCGTTAACGTGATGACGCCTACCGGTGCAGCATATAATGAGATAGCAATAAACAGAAAAAAAAAAACAAGTACTATAAGGTTTCGCGCAAGTCTGCACGAGCCTTGACGCGATAGAAAGAGAGGCAACTTCTATGTGAATGTAACTGTAAGTAATAGCGGAGTGCCACCTGAATTGCACTTTATTGTCTCGTAGCAAGAGTCGCTTTTTATTTAAATGATTTTGCGGAGTGAACCATCTGTATTCATATACGGTACCATCGACTCGAACAGAAGAAAAAAAAGCATCATCAGTTTATAACTCATAAAATAACAGTTCAAAGAAATCATAGAAAATTTTAATATTTGTGTCACTCCTGTCTCTAAAAGTCTATTGATTTACTTGATACTTTTCCAAATTTAGTAAAAATACTGAAAAATTGGAACCAATTCATATATTATGCAGATCTAAAATAAATCTTTAGGTAGATAAAAAAACACTTCACCAATAATATTATTGTCTTCTGTCCTACCAAGTTGCCTAGAGACGTACTTCGCTTTGTGTAGGTATTAAAAGCCTCACATATTCACTACATTGTGCATTGATATCATACCGTATTGAACATCAAAATTCCTTTGGCACGGCTCGCCCATTGTCCGAATACCCATTATACGCAAATCTTTTAGATCAAATGAAAGCGAGGATCAAACCTATTCATGCCATATACCTACACCACAAATGGGTATTAATATATATCAAACGTTAGCTTACAAGGGATATTAATACAGATATTATGATAATTATATCAGGGCAACGGCTGCATCCCATACAACAAATTAATTATATAAGCCTGGAGACGTTGCCTATATATTGCACATGAATGCAGGCATTATAAACTACTACGATGAAACTAATCACCAAAGGATATTACTACTTATTTAAACTCCTTATGTTCTGATCTGAGCTCCACCATTACTTACAAATGTTTGCATTGACTGGACAGATCCACTCAAATCTGTGTGGTTCTTTCCTCAAAAGACCATTTCAGACACTAATCTACATGGTCCTCATATGGCCTGACCAAGATTATGTCTGGACTTTAAAAGAGACTGCGACCTCAGAGTTTGTTTAGGCCTTTATTCTCAGAGTAGTCAGATAAGAAACGCCGACCGAATCTAGCTTATTTTCAGTCTTTTTTAATATGACGTATAAAAGTGATTCCGGTATCCTATTTACAGAATAAAAGATTTCGAGTGTAACGTAGTCAGAAGTTAAAAGAGTTACGCGATAAAAAGAGAGGCAAATTCTAGGTCAATATAACTGTTGGTGTGCACTGTGCGACCTGAATTGCACTTTATTGTGTTGTAGCAAGAGTCGCTTTTTAGTTAAAGTGTTTTGCGATGTGAACCATCTTTAGTAATCTGTGGTATGGACATAAAATCTTTAAAAGTAAAACTATTTATTTTATTATTATACCAGCTTCTGCCCGCGATTTTGTCCGCGTGTTGTAACACAAAACATATATCTATCTGTGAAAGAATTTACGGAATCGGATCAGTAATTCCGAAGATAAACCGCTATATACTACAAACTCAAAGATTTAATTTTTAAATACTTATATATATTGTTTTAATTTACTCCCCCTACTCGCCGAAAATAACAGGAATGTCTATGTTTTCTGAAAACTGAACCAAAATGAGTAAATCAGTAACAATTATAATCATAGAACTTTCTGACCAGTTTCCTATAAGACTCCAACTAATAAATCTAATCAGTGGCCCATAAAACTTTTATTTAGTGGAAACTTTTAGAATATTTTAGTACAGCCACTAAAGACTTAATGGGCTGTGAGCGAGTAATGACTACTAATGACTGTTAGCACTGATATATAGCTCATTTGCAACGATAATTGTTAATACGACGTCCAGATTGCGTAATTGTGTGGAGAGACAAAAATGGAGACCTTTTATAACGCTAGTGTGGTTAATCTTGAAAGAAATACATTGACATCTGTGTCAGATGTCAATGTATTTCTTTTTATCATCATCATCATAATTTCAGCCGAAAGCCGTGTACCTATTTGTTATGGGCTAGAAGAGTTTCATTGATGATTGAATAGAATTTCATTGACAGTTTCAGTGTTCCGGCTTAGAGCCTGCGAAATCAAGAGTCACCTGGAGCGGAGTAGACTTCTAGAGTTTTTCAGATTTGACCACTGTGACACTATTTACAATACCGGATCCTGAAACCCTACAATCTATACAGAATAATAATCCAACTAATCAAAATTACAGCTAGAAACGCTGTTATTATGCAAAACGCATATTACCGAAGGCAATATACCTTCATTATTATTGGTATTAATTGGGATTTACTTACATTTACGAGGTCCACAGTCGTAAGTTGCCCGTATAACCTGATTTCGGAAGAAATTATTGCAATGGGTTCAGTAAGTGTCTTCGAATGTGTGTATTTGAGTCGAAATGGTGCTAAAGACAGATTAGTTGAATGTTCGTTCGGCGTAATGTGTTCAATGGGACGTTAATGGTGGATTTCGGCGCCATTTTGGGATATGAAATCTCTTTGTATGGACACTTTAAGTGAGGGTTATTGACCTTAACACGTGGTTGGAGAATTTGTGAGCGCCATTTGTATTTATTACTTTTACGCATCGACCGATCGATCCGATGCGATGCGAGCCGTTGGGTGGAAATCATCCTTTAGTCTCTCTTTGCGTATTTGCGCATCTCGACAATAGCTTCGTTTCACTTTTCAAAACTAAATTCAGTCCAGCGAGCAATTAAATGATTTCTAAGGGTCGCCGTTATCAAAATCGATTAGGAGGACTATATTAGCATCGATAAATAAGTAGCATTGCCTACTTTCCAACAGATTTTTATAACAATTTTTTTGATTTAAAAGTGTGTCCATGGAGTTTCTTGCCCGTTCTTCTCCTTAGGTACCTACTACGCTTTGGAATGGGCAACTAATTTAATTTTTTCTGACTGACTGACTCCTTGACAATTCAAAAGTGCCTGTAATTGGTTTAATTGAAATAAATGCTTTGAGTTTGAGTTTGAGTTGAGTTCGAGTTTGAGTTTGATTTATTATCGGCAGCATCATTGCTGAAATGCTGAGTAATAAAGTAGGTACATACATTTTGTATTCAATAAAACGACGAATTTCGATTGAGACCGTTTTCATTTTTTATTAATTCATTATGCATGTTGTATACCTAGGTACGGATAGAGCAGGTAAAATAATCTATACTATACTATAGAGGTAAAATTTGTTTGCTTGTAAGTTTGTATGTAGGGGGTAATCTCCGAAAGTACCAGTCACATTTGAAAAAATATTTTTGCATTGGGTAGCCCAATTCTTGAGGAAGGTTATAGGCTATGTAACATCGCGCTACGATGCGCCTTAGGAGCCGAGCAAAATGAAAAAAAGTCAGAAAGAACGCTAAGCAAAAACGAAGTATAGCGCGGTCGGGCGATGGGATGCGACGTGGTGGGCCGGGGGCAGAAATGTCACGCGGACGAAGTCGGGGACAGAAGCTAGTAATATATATAGGCGTGGTCATCAATCAAAATATTTCGAAAGGTAGGAAGTTCTTTGTTATACTGTGATGAAAAATATTTTTAAAAGGCTTTCCTTCCTTATATTAAAAATATTTTTCACCTGTAAAATGTTAGTGGGTATTATTTTAAAACTTGTAATATTCTGAAGCACGCTCAGTTATAATGTAGAACAAGTATTTTCCTGGAAATATGTAAATACCTACATACTCTGTGATAGTGTGTGAGTAGGTGTCGTGTTGTAGGTAGGTAGGTTGGTACTTTTAGTAGTATCTATTATATAAGAAAAAAAAAACTATAAGCGAAAAAGCCGATCGTTGACTTACGTCGTACTCTAGAATACGACACTCCGATTGGCCGGCTTTTGATCTTATTTTTTCAGGTAGATTATAACTCCACAAAATAAACGAAAACAATTGACAATCCTTTAAAAAAAAACCGACCAAGAAAAACAGGAATGACTAATTTATATCGAAATAATTTAATTGTTATTCCACTCAGATTCTAATTCCACCGGTCCGACGTTCACATTTACGTGTAAAAAGGCCTGCGGATAGCCGGAGACCCTCGTGAGGTTTTACCGGGCATCAGTCCCTAATGAAAATGAAGAGGCGTGAATAATGGCTCCTTTACACGGGGAGAGTTCCTCGCTTCGAATTGGAATATTGAAGGGAGATAATAAAGTTGAGTCGTGTAAACAAGGCCTACCAAAGGCAAATTCATCGTACCTACACCGCTACAAGGTTATTTTGGCGCGTAGCCACAATCAGACTCCATCTTTTTTTGTCAATTCGATTTCTGTAAGTAACACAATTTGACGGAAAGTTTCTAGCTTCGAATAGACGGTTAAAAAAGGAAAAAATAAACCTGAATCGTGTCCTTCCTACATAACGTACGAGTCTTAGGAAGAAACTGTCTACTACATCGCCACATGCGAACTACGCATCAAAGTGACGTCACCCAAAATCCTGCATTGTAGCCCACTAGACACAACACCCGCCTGGTCGAAGGGTTCTCCCTTTTCTATATAGTGTGAGTGAATTCTACACCCTATTGCTCATACAGATAAACTTGGCGATTCACGGTATGATAATATAATCGAATACGAGTTTTTGTATCACCCATGAGTGTAAACACACGAGTGCGTTAATCCCCCGCCGAATCTCGCATTATTATACATTCTCGCCATTTGTGGGGCGATAAACTATCCCCGTGTAAACGACCTTTTAAACGAATGACCCCAGTTGGTCAGCCAAGTGTGGGCCCAATGTAGGCCACGGTCAACAAGCCTGCCCCTCCGGATTTACATATTTTCTACTTTAATTTGTACGTAAATCACAGGGCGCTGTGTACGAGGGGGTTCATATTACCTGAAACTAATGATCCCTCTCAACTTAAATATGCTGTGGTTAAGGGTTATTGTTGTACTGACGTTTTAGTTTTGAGGTTCTTGTATTTTTTTAGGCTGTGCATGAAAATGAGGGTTGATTCAGGATAGTGCTACATCGCTCAGATAAAGGAGAAAAGTTGAATGAATGAAAATGTCTAAAAGATTGTGAAAAAATCTGAAACAAAACGAATTAATTTATCTGAAAAATAAATACGTTTTTACGAAAAGGCTTTACTGAAATAAATCCTCCTTCCGAAAAATTAAAAAGTTGTTCTTGACTCTGTAGTCTTTTTTGAAGACTTTTTTTTTTTGTAAAAAATGAACAATATGTTTTCCTTAATTAGTACGAGTCTTTTGCCAATATTTGAAGGATACGCGAAATCGATGACCCTCTCTACATCGTAACAAAATACTTTCCTTACTTTTATTTTGTTTCGGAACCCCCAAGTACTTATTTAGCGATCATTGAATGTGGCGTAAGTCGGGACGTGACTGAAACCTTCCGATGGTAAGGTTTGGGACAGTTACGAGAGAATAGAGCCTGGATTACTGTCTCGCCATGTATAAAATATTAAAGGGTATATAATACTATACTATATGATACAATTAATTACATGAATACATAATTACAATAGTATGTTGGTGTTTCGATATTTTCTAACATAACCTCACGCCTTGTTTCTCCGAAGGGTCGGGCAGAGGTGTACACCCATATTTCGTTTTTTTTAGATCAAGAGTCATTTTATCTTTTAACTAAACGGATTATTTTACTATACATGTAAAGTTCGAATGTAAGGAGAAATTGAACTAGCATTGCTTAAACATCGCATGCAACAAAATCTACAATAATACCAGCTTATTATTGCCCCACTGAAAGACAAGGCCTCTTCTCATACAGAGAAGGCACGAACATAACTTCTTTAGTAATTAGAATCGTAATCACCATCATCTTCAGCACTAGTACTCTTTATTGGTTTAATTTAGTTTTGATGGGTGATACTGCACTCCTATATTTTATATATTAATGCTTTATTTCTTACCTACTCTTGGTTACTTCTATAATTTATTATTGTCCAATAATACCAGCCTATTATTGTCCCAGTGCAAGGCAAAGGCTCTTCTCATACAGAGAAGTCACGAGCATTGATCACCACGCTTGCTCTAGATGGGTTGGCGATTTCAGACTTATAATAAAATAAAATAAATAAATAATAAGTTTATTGTACAAAGAGAAACATAAAATTAGTCATAGAAGTGTGGCGGCATCTACATCGCCACTTGCGAACTACGCATCAAAGAGCTGACGTCACAAATCCTGCATCGCGCTATTTAAGTTTACCGCGCGATTACCATAATATAAGACTATCCGACATCAATCCTTGGGCACTTGCCCGCACACAACACCCGTCTGGTCGGAGGATCTTCCCTTTTCTATAGAGGCTGAGTAAACTTTACACCCTGTTCCTCATACCCCTTTTTTTTTTTTTTTTTTTTTGGGTGGGAAATCATCAAATAACTTCTCCCGCTCTGGGCGGAGCGGGAGGGCGTGTCAGACTCTTACTGACTAAAACCCACCCGTGTTCCTTCAGTTGCCTGTGTTGCCAGGGGCCACGGTATCCCTTTCGGACTTTCCCGCAACCCCAGCAGGCATCGGCCCTAGTGGGCCCCGCCATTGGTGCTGACATCTCTTTGAGGCGCGCGTGGAACACAACGCGCCGTCGACCCGGGCCTGGTCCTTATCGGGGGCGAGCTACCCATTGCTCACCGCCCGCAAGCCCGCGCCTACGGTGGCCGGGAATCCTCCAAGGAGTCCCGACGCCCAGGGCGTCTCCTACGGCGGCTAGGCGCGTGAGGGCGCGAACTTTGCCTCTCCCTCACGCGCTCCGCCTCCTCCTTTGCGAGCATTACTGCTTCGCAGAAGGAGGTGACGGCTCCCCATTCCCTCTCGCTCCGTACCATGGCCTGCACCAGGGTTGGACGCGAGAGGTCACTGCCGCCGATCGCCTCCACGAGGACACGGCGGTGCTCTGCCCAAGCCGGGCATACCTCCACCGTATGCTCCACCGTGTCCTCCGGGCGATCCACACAATGGTGACACCCGGGCGCTTCCTCCCGCCTTATCCGGAACAGGAACCTCCCGAAACAACCGTGTCCGGTGAGGACCTGTGTCAGGCGGAAGGTGAGGACGCCGTGGCGCCTCTCTAGCCACTCCTCAAAGAGGGGACTTATCGCCGCAATTGTGGCGTGCCCAGCACTGGGTTGCGACAATCGCACTCTCCATGTCGCCATGAGATCCCGCCGAAGCTCTGTCCGCTGTGCCGCGACTTCTCGCGGCAGCGGAGTTACGCCCCGGCGTTTCGCCTCCTCGCGCCACTCCCATATGTGCGCGAGGACTTTCGCCTCTAGATCCCACGGCGGCAATCCGGCAAGGAGGCTCGCCGCCTCACCCGAGACCGTGCGGTATCCCCGGACAAGCCGGATGGCCATGACCCTTTGGGACGCGTTCAACCGGCGGGCTGGCCGCAGCCTCAAAGAACGCGCCCACACAGGAGCCCCGTAAAGGGCCATGGACCGCACGACCCCCGCGTAGAGCCTCCGGCAGGAGGCGTTTGGACCCCCCAGATTAGGCAGGAGCCGCTTCAGAGCAGCCCCAGCCTTCTCCAGTCTGGGAGCCAAACGTCGGAAATGCTCCACGAAGTTCCACCGGCTGTCGAGGACAAGTCCCAGGTACTTCATCGTCTTCCTCATACCCCTAAAGAAGTAAACATGATTGTTCAAGTGGTGGTCAGAAACAGGTAGAACAGGTGGCTCCTGAACTTAAGTAAAAAGATACTTGTATCTCAGGAGCCATAAGCCCAGGTTTTCTCACGATGTTTTCCTTCACCGATGTCAGTAGTGTCCAAGATTAACTCAAAAAGTACATAAGTCTAAGATAAACCTACAAAATTCAAATCAAATAGCTGTTATTTAGCACTCTCCGACCATAAAAAATATTTATTTGTTTACTTCGTTCAATGGTGGAGCAAGTCATCACATCGAGTTTAATACGCACTGTGGAAAATATGACGCGTTGCTAACAGGCTTGCATGAAGAGTGGAGGCTTTACTCTATACAGCGTGTATTAGAAATGTGTGATCGTTTGTATGGGTGTATACAAACCATTAAAAAAAGAAAAACTTTCTCCGTGAAACAAACATCGATATATACAACATGAATCAGAAAAGTGTCGTCATATTTAAGGGTGTATAGACCATTAAACTGAACAACTTTCTCAATGGAACCAACATCGTAATCGCGAATAAATAATCTCAGCTGTTCCATACAAAACTTCAATACCTACTTGACCCAAATGCGTTGGGCTTACAGGTGATTACTTTTTCGCGATGTTTATTTATTTGTTTAAGTATGAAGCTCCAACGACTTATTCACTTATACATTTTTTGGGGTAGTATCACATAAACTTAAAATCTAGACTGAATTTGCCACTTACACGTGTGCACAGCACTACTTAGTTTTATAATATTACATAGAGTACATATAGGCTAAACAAACAAAACTACAAGAAAACAAAATTAAAAAAAGAAAAGAAGTAACTAAACCTATTTTGTAGCTCTAAAGAACAACATAGTCAATGACAAATAACAATAATTAAGTAATCATTTAAAAGTAAGTAATAATATTATAATATGTTGGTTCCATTGAGAAAGTTGTTCAGTTAGATGGTCTATCTATACCATACGGTTAAATATGACTACACTTTTCTGATACACGCTGTATGTATGTGCCTCTAAATAGAAAAGCACTGACAGGTTTTTCATGTTATCCTGGTACAGCAAATAAAATGTTCGCCGAGGCAGTTTGTTTTGCGTTGATTTTTGCTTTAGCTTTTTTTATATGCTGTTGATTTATTCACCAGCATAACAGAGTGATTTTTACACGTCATTTTGAACAAGTTTCCATATGAAAAGGATATTGGATTCATGAAAGCACGAATCAACTTCCTGTATAAATAGGTACAGATGGACTGCATATTTACACAAAAAATATTATAAATGCATGGGGAACATTTTTCAGTATGTCGGATTTCAGTCACACAGGTAATTAAATCAACAACCTATGTATATGAACTCCAATTGGGAGTAGAATTTTTCCAAATTAAATCATGGAATAACATTTCGCTAACCTTAATTGGACGTAGCTAATCTCTTTTAACGCTAAAAGCGTGCGTCATTGTCAAATGCCATCAAAATTATAATCCACGGGGATTAACATTAGCACCGGTTTAATATCATGAACAGAGAGTATTGAACAAATGGAATGATTTCGTTCGGCCTGCCGTGTAGTATACAGCCAAATTTTGATCGCGAATGTTAAAATCCGCTGGCGTGATGTAAAACTCTGGATATCCAATCGCTCCATAATCCACTGCGCGGCGCCTGCCGTGGCATGACGCCATAGCATCGCGCCGACGCCGACGGCCCGTGAATGCGTAAAACCTAACCCACATCCATTTTTGATCAGCACGCGCTAAGGGATCGCAAAGGGCGGGCGACTTGTTACCTATGGCTTCCATCCATTTGGCGCCCATCCGTTTTAAGCAACGCCGAATGGCGCTATCGTGAATGCCCACCTTTTAACTCACAAGCAGCTCGTTCTTCTGCTGTCGCTTGCTTCGCTTGTCCTCCCGTTAGTAATTAATTAGGATTCTTTCCATGTCTTTAAAGGCTAATTATTATTGTCTTTTATTATTCTTTCGTTAGAGGTTTCTGTGCATATTTCATCCAAATCAAAATCAAAATATTTTATTTCACGTAAACCTACATGCGCACTTATGAAACGTCAGAAGCTAGGTGCACGGTTCCAATTGGTCGTTTCCTATGCCTAGGCCTATGGAGAAGAGACGGCAAGAAACTCCACGGTTACTCTTTTAAAACGAAATGGGTTTTACAATGTTTTGAATAGGTATGAGAAGACAGTGTAGGCCTGTCAACAAGATACAGAAAATACTCTGCAAATTGACTGTCTGTTGAGCCTACAAAGTTCTCACATTCACAAAATATAAAGGAATCCATTTATAGGATAAATAAAATAATAAGAATGGAAACCTATTGAAACCAAATTACATTGTTGTCACTACAACTTTAACCAATCCGAATGAAAACCCTGTATTCCACCAAAGCCTCTACTTTAAAGTTGAAATTAGAATTGTGGGTATATAATGTCCTACCTAATGAAAATATATGTTAAGTAAGTATGTAAAGAAAAAATAAAATTAAAATAATATAAATATCGTAATTTGGGAGGACATCACTACACAAACCTCAAATAGGTCTATAGCTGTCCATTTATTACCTACTCTGTGCAAACGCATAACGACCGCATACTTTCAATCTACGAAATTGTTATTCAACACAATGTTCACCTTCCAAAGCTTATAAAAATGTACCAAAAAACTGATACTACGTACAGTCAACCGCACGTCACTGAACTATAAAAATCGCCCTTACTTCTGCAATATAAAGGCGCTTAATATTGTTAACATGGACGTGCGGTTCATTGTAGATTCCTACGAGTAGGTACTTCGTTCCTCAAATGCGGCTTACGTCACGTTTTGTATTAACTTTGGCTAACGTGACAAAAAAACGTGCCCGTCACCTTTTTCATTTTTTAGGCTTTGAGGATTAGAATAATTATAATTGTGTCCCGTGACTCCGCTTGTGGGTACACTTTTTAATTTTTCCGGGATGAATGACTTAAATACGAAGGTAACAAGGTACCTCTCTGCATAGAAATCGGTTTCGTAAGTGGGTCGTGAACACGTATCAAAATTTATGGTTTAAAATTGCCTCTACGAGTGGCAATAAGAATCTAAATCACATCAAGTCATTTATTCAAACTAGGTTGAAAAGCAGCAATTTTTGAACGTCAAAATTACATAGGTAACATAGTCATCCAAAACGCCCGCCCTTCACCACTACGTAGTGTTTTAGAAGTGACGCAACAGACTCCCCAGCCTATGTGCCTAAATGTCAGGCAGGCAGGTGTAGGTCAGGCAGTTTGAATAAATGACTTTTGATTTTGCCCAGCAGTGAGACAATAGGTGCTTCTAAAAAAAGGTGCAACTTGTCCCTTGGCATCATGTTGGCACCGTTGCGTGTCAAGCTTAGTTTCAATAATAATAGAATTCAAAATGGCGACTGACAGAACACTGCTACCAATAGCATCACGGAACAAGTTATGATGAACGCACTGTACACAAACTCACAAAATTCGCTCTTTCTATTTTTATAATATTAGTAACAGGCTGACTTTGAAAACATGCAACTAAATTGTATGGGTATTCTACTCATCAATATGAACAACTTTTAGTATGGGACCAAATAAGAATTCGCAAAAAAAAAAAGTTTTTCTGTAATAAAGGAAAATAAAGGAAATAAAGGTATTCCCGATTGGACCATTTTGTAAAAGAAGGTCAATATTTTTTTTCCCATAGTAAAAGTCCCATATTGATGGGTAGAACACCGCCTTACATTTTGTTGCTTGTTTTCAAAGTCAGCCTGTAATAATTAAACCGTAATATCCATGTGTGATATGAACAGTTCCGGCAACACAAACTCCTTTCAAGACACTACGATCATAAAAGCAGACCGGATTACCATTTGGTCTCATAATCCAATTAAACTAAGGCCCGGTACACATACCAGAGCATTAGGTAGCTAATAGCGACCGATGTTACGCCTCATATCGCTAGGCTTAGATAGGGTTGGCAGGCCAAGATTTAGATGAATAAATTACGAACTATTTTCAAGTAAATAATAGTGTAATACATAATACTGTCTAACTTTCTGAGAAGGGACTTCAAAGGGAAATCCGATACTATGAGAAGTAAAGAATATGGGCCAATGAGCCATATTATGAGCTGAACCACAGAAATAAAAAAACCGGCAAACCTTTGTGTTGTGTCCATCGATAGTAATGTTGTTGTTAAGGATCAAATCCTTTTGAATGAGAGGAAATGGTACGCGAAACCAAAAAGGAAACCATAAAATATTTACCTTCAAAACGAAAACTGTTTGCAATGTGTGTCCTGCCTGAAAATTATTTATCCAGTCTTCCGTTGGCGAAGAAATTAATACTTTTTGTAGATTACTACAAAACAACTATAGTGCACAGTGGTAAGTAATTTTCTCATTCATTTCAGAAATTAAAGGCAATACAGATTCAGTCTATTTCTCAGTTATTACCAGAAAAGAAATATAAAACAAAACTGGTTCGGACATAATTTCAATTTGAGCAACATTATGATTTCACCAGGCATTTAGTTTATCCTAACTAGCAGCCCTAAGAGGGTAAATGAGGACTTAAATAAAATAAATAGCCCTCTCATCAGCCTCTGGATAAAACAAATTGATGTATCTGGAAGAAAATCTTGTGTTAGTAGGATTTTCTATCTGGAATTTCTCAGCAGCAGCCCGGAGTCTGGATTTGTACCCGGTTAATGGCAATAGGCTCGCCCGCTTTTACATGGGACTTAAAAACATAACTGACGAAATGTGGACGTACTATAGGCATACCTTTGCCCTACCCTTCGGGGAAACAACGGGTGATGTTATGATAAGAACATATTGAGGAATTCTATTACATTTCTGGCTAATATAGCATCAGGGCTTTTGAAGAATTCTTCCATTTCTACAGTAGATATATTATGATGACGTTTATCATTCAGTCACAACTAAACAAAATATAAGCGCTTTGTCACTTTTGACAGGGGCCAGGATCTGACGTCTCAGTGCTGCCACCTAGAGAACGGCATTTCAGAAAACTCTCCTTATTAAAGTAAATATTTAACACAAAGGTTCGGCTGCCATTAATGAAAAAGAAAATGTCTGTTGGTAGGTACAGCTCATTAATATTCCTTTTTAAAGTCTAATGAGTTCAATTTAGATTTAGGTACGAAGGAAATAAAGGCTGCCTAAGCGGTGTCTGTGAGTCGGCTTGACCTAATCTAGATAAAATCCGGCTGGATATTGGTAGGTAGATATTTGATTCAAATTCATTTCGAGATATACCTACATCGTTTTTAAGCAGCAAATGAACACAAAAGAAGACTCGTACCTACATGTTTACAAATACACCATAATCTTCAAAGCGTGGTTTACTACCGTATACATGTTTGTTAAGTCCTGTATTTACACCTCAAATACGTATCGCCGTAGTCGCCTTAACTCGCTATTTTGGTCTTACGTCATCGTAAACCCAGTTTCCCCTAACCGACGGTTTAAACAACCCTTCCTCCGTTACTATTTGAGTTTCATTATTACGAAAATCTTCAAAACGATTCAACAACCATTATTCAAACAAAGTATAAAAGATACGATCAAAATTGCGCCTACAAATTCTAAAAGGCATAATAAGTCGCTGGGATTTGCTCTGCCGCAAAATATTAATGAAAACTTTACCTTTAAATTGATTACTTTTACAAAAGTAATTAATGTAAGCTATATAATTAGTCCCCTACGTTATTGAACGGGCAGGATTTCATTAATTCCCTTTACGAGAACCCCCGAGGGGTAGCTAGTAAAATATAGCCACTAAGGTGAAACGGCGAGACTTACAGGGAATTTCGGGTATGTTGTCCCTTCGGCTAATTTGATACTATAGCTACGTTTTTGCCAGTTCAAATAGACCCTTAAAATTTTTGTACCGTTGTTGTTTCCACAAAATTCCGGGCCGGAATTAGAAGGTACAGCAATGCTAAAGACAAAACATTTCGGAGCAATCCTGAGAGGAATGCGGTTCATAAATGTTTTGCTTATTTTGGATTGGTTTTTGTAATACTACGCCTGTTTTACCGATTAGGCAGGTGTTTTTAGACCTCATACAATAGACCCAGGGAATATAGTACCTCATGCCCAGTACAAAAGGGCCTAATCCATTTGGGACTAATCTCAAACTCTAGGCTGTAAGTAAATAGTTTCTAACAGAACAAATAACATTCCCACAACAAAATCTATATAATTGTAAAAATTAACTTTAGTTATAGGGAAAATCGTATGCCATGGGGCATTAAACCAGAGAAAATACTTAATACACAGGTAAATAGTAAGGTTTGAGAGCAGTGGTGGATGGAGAGCAGTCGTGACCAGAGAGCAGTAGTGGCCCAGTGGTAACAGCCCCGATTTACGAGTTGTAGGTCGTAACTTCGAACCCAGACAAGCGCCAAAAATACCCAAACGAAATCTCAATAATTAACTGACAGTATTTACAATAAGCCCTCACTTAAACAACGAATCAAAAAAACAATTTAAATTCTAAATGCGCGTTCATCACAACCAGTCACATTTATTTTCCTCTCTTCAAAATAAACCAATCGGTAAGCTTTTAAACCAAAAGGTCGTTTTTAACGTTATTTATTTCACTTAAAATGGAACGCATTTTCCGAGCGTCAGCTGACCCGAGATTGATAAACAAATGTAATTCCCATCTTGTTGGACGAGAATTTCATGATGCCTCGCTTACCTAACAATTTCAACACCGACAGATTCCTAATCAAATTAAAATTTCATCGTGATTTCGCTTTTGGGGCAGAGAAAAATTTCGTTTCACTTCTACTTAGGTACCTACTACAATTTCGTGAGGCAAGGTCGTGGCCAAATTAAAAACTCAAATGCAAAAAGGTTTTAGCAAAAAGTTTTTTTTAAATATTCAGTGGAACTCTTTAAAGCTTAGCATAAATACAAAAACTTTTTTTAAACTTATAAATACCGAACGAAAAATATCGGGTCTATTATTTTATCTTTATGGATCGGATACTGAAGGATTTTAATACTTACCGGTTTCCAGAATATATTTTTAA
Organism: Eupsilia transversa; assembly: GCA_914767815.1. Taxonomy (NCBI): domain Eukaryota; kingdom Metazoa; phylum Arthropoda; class Insecta; order Lepidoptera; family Noctuidae; genus Eupsilia; species Eupsilia transversa. The sequence goes on from OU611888.1 coordinate 10,002,670, forward strand.
CGCGAAGCCTCGTATATTTTTTACAGAAAGATTTTGCTACAAAATGGGTATTGTGCGGTAGACAATTCATTGAAGCATTTAATTGCTTTGGGTTCAGATAAATATTCTCTCGATGGCTTTCTAAATAATGTAGTTATACCCTTATGTTCATTCCTGTGGATGTCTCATGGGATTCAAGTTTTGAGAAGGGAACTCAGGGTCAAAAAAATAACCATGAGCAAGAGAGAACAGTGATCGATGGAGTTACGAACTCGGTTTACGAATTCTATGCGCATTTGTTTATTTTTGAATAAACACAGCTGGTTTTAATGGAGAAAAATAAAAAATAATCCACACAATTAAAAAAACAGCGGCTAAGTGCGAGACTCGGACACGAAGGGTTTCGTACCACTGTACAATATTACTTAGTTTTTTTAGTTTCGTAAAAATTACTTTTTTTGTATGGACACCCTTTAATCCTTTATTTTATTTTTATATTGTTTGTTGTTGTAGCCATAGTAGTACACACTGAAAATTTCAAGTGTCTACCTATTACGGTTCAAAACATACAGCCTTGTGACAGACTGGCAGACAGCGGAGCCTTAGTAATAGGGTCCCGTTGGCACACTTTGGGTACGGCACCCTAAAAGATTACGCCATAATGCTTTTATTGCAACGATCGTCAACAGTTATGAAGGGCCACCTGCAAAACCTTGAATGGTGGAATACAAAATAAATATTCGTAGAATATTTTAACAATTGGTTTTTGCGGAAAATGCGGTCATGAATTTACGTAATTATTTTTTCTCAAACATGCTTGGAAATTCGAGCATTATTTTGACAACCTTCTTCGAGATAAATCGAAATTGCTGTACTGGTCAAAAACAAGTGACGACGCGACCAGCAATGTAACTATGAAAATCCATATCTGTCCGTTGTCCGTCATTGATTCTGGAATTTATAATTAATTTACTTTGTTTGAATTTCCGCGCATTATTTGAGAAAAGCACTATTCAAGACTTGGCCGAAACCAGGCATTGATGGACTCACGTATGTGTGCCTCGGCTTCGCCTAGGCCATCAATGTCCGAGTTGCGGGCCGCGACAGAAATGTACTATTTCTGAAACTCCTTAGGACAGTATTTATGATAACAACTCTTTTAGCCTTGCGTAGGATCACACGTCTCGCGTAACATTAGTAAAACACAAAAAAATCTGCCTAGCCTTTTCTCAACTATGTTGAGGTCGGTTTCCAGTATTTTACATGGAGCGACTGCCTATCTGACCTCCACAACCCAGTAACTGGGGAATACGATACCCCTTGGTAAGACTGGTTGTCAGACTTTCGGGCTTCTGACGAGTGACGACCCGTAACGACTGTCAAAGAACCACGAATGACAGCCGGGACCAACGGCTTAACGTGCTTTCCGAGGCACGGAGGAGTCTCGATATGTAAAGATGGTCACCCATTCACGGACTAACCCTGGCAAGCATAGCTTAACCTGATGGATCGACCCGTGAGGCTATTTTTACTTAGCCACGAGCTCGTCCACTTAGCCACGAGCTCCTTCAAGAATATTCGTAAAACACTCCTGCCAATATATGTATAATTATAGAAAAGGATAATAAACGTGTTGGTTTAACCCTAACAGACAAGCGACAGTAACGATTTGATCCAGCAATATTTTAGTTTGAATATTTTGAATGATTTTAGTGACGCTTCAGGAAGAATCACAGAATACTTAACTATTTCGGTATTTAAGTATTCCCATTAAATCAATTCAGCTTTCGTTTCGATATTTCCCTTTTATGGTGCTAATTTGTAGCTTGTAATTAAAATGTCAAATGCTTTTGCTGTTTAAATTTTCAACAAGTTTTTAAAAGAACCTGTTCGTTCTCTGAATATAATTTTCTGAATAAGGAGCTAATCTTTTATGTATTATATTTTCATAGAAAACTCACTTAATTGCCACGGAAAAGAAATTCACAGATAAGTGTAACGTGTATAAAAAAGTTGAAAAGTAATTTACACATTACTTAAGTTATATGTAGTTATCTATATGAACTTATAAGAAAATAGTAACGAAATCAAAACTGTAGATAATATTGAATATTTTTGAAAAAAAAACAGTAATTGCTACGAGGTGTGGGAACGTGTCTGATGCTGAAAATATGGTTTTTGAATTTATGCATGAAATTTGGCACACATATACTTTATAACCTAAATTAACACATAGGGTACTTTTAATCCCAGTAGTACGTTCCTGTGGTATATTTTCCGATACCCACACGGGTGAAGCCGCGGGCAAAATCAAGTTAAGTATATAAGAGTTGAAATGAGACACTCCCGTTT